>OW121848.1:20000000-30000000 GCA_933228895.1 Platycnemis pennipes | reverse complement strand
CAATAGTTAATGTCTTGCCATGCCTAACCCTGAAGTACGTCTCCACCTCCACCAAGAATACTTCACCTGCTGCAAAGAGGGCATTGCAGTTGGTGCGTTGACCCTGGGTCAAGAGTGAACTATGCCTTTGGTATGATCTCTTCTCGAGAAGAGAAGCAGCATTTACCACTACCAGTTCATCCTACACACCCATCTGTAGATTTTACCTTCACCATACAATGTCAGCCATCGCCTGCCGCCCTACCTGCAGGGAGGGGCAGCTGCCCAACCCCATTTGAACCCACTGGATCCCCATGTTAATCCCCCCACCTCCCCTAGCTAAGGTCAGATCCTACTCCCCAACCTTACCTCTCCCCCACCCATTCCCCCTTCACCTCACAATCCTCCCCCTTTAGAGTTGACTATATATAAGCTCAAGGGTTTTATTGTATTTCACCTGAAGATGTCAACTCTTCGACAAAACTGATCGTTGCCCCTTTTGAATCACTCCTCCTCCCCATTTCCGCTCAATGTATTTTTTTTTGCATCCACCAGACTGCTTGCCCTCTTCCTTCATAATTTGCATCAATTCTTTGTCTGCTCTATTTAGTACTCTCTTTCTCCATACCCCAAGCTTTTTACTAATCTCATTCTTATATGGTTTCAAAAAATAAATCTTCTTATTCCACTGAAGTTTTTCTCTTGCGTATAAATGCACATTTAATTTATTTCAGTGATACTATACTCTCTACATTTTCTTCTCAAACACTGGTCCAATAATTCAACTATAATAGTTAAAAGTACAAGTATAGGGGTACACCCCTATCCCCAGATTCATCCTTCTTAAAAATTTCATTTTCTTTTGATTTATTTTCAGCCTGTGCATCTAATACTCATCCAGATAACACTCGGCAATGTTTGTTGTCACAAATCAGACTTGATGTCCTGGAAGTACAGTCAAGTCATATTCAGTTTGGGAATAACAAATATAGCAATCTTCCACAGATTTATTTAGGCACAGGGTGATATAAATATTGTAAAATGCAGCGTGCTACATAAATAAACTGGAGCAAAATTTCTGTGACAGTAATGGAGTAGATGCAAGGATTCTAAAAATGGATAATTTGGCTTCATATTCTGTCAACAAAAGTGGTGTTTTATCCTGAACTCTTTTGCTAAATACTTTTCACAAAATTTTGAGACCCAGAATGAAATTATAGATAACCATTGCCTCATTTACCTGTAACCTTATGGTTTTTATTCTAAAAATAAAAGCTTTAGAATCTTCAATAAAATATGGTTTTGTAAATTGTTGATGCTGAACAGCCAACACTATTTGCAACATGCATGAGTCATTTGGAAGCTTTAATTAAGAAGTACAATAAGGTTCAGAGAATGAAAGAGTAACTTACAGCTGAAACTATGAGTTCATGGTTTTCACATTTTTAGTTATACACTTCATAATCTTGGATTACCAAGATTTTCTGCACTTGCAGGCTGAGAAATGACCAAAGAATAAGTATTAATGGTCCCACACCTACTGATAATAAAAAAAATAATAAAAAACCACAAAGAGAATCTGATGATAAAAACCATGCTTTATTCCCCAAGGCATACAAAATACTCTCAGACACCATATAGGTGCTTAATCACATGAAAGAGGATAATCCTCTGGTGAGATATCCAAATGTAAAATTAAAAATAAAACATACCACTAATCATACTCAGTACCAGACCATTCACACAGGACAATAACACCCATGACAATGAATGGAAGATTAAAAAAATATTTCAATAAAATGAGGTACCTACCCCATTTAAAAATAGGAAACCATTTTCCCAACAAAGATTTTCATCCTGAGACCAAAATGAAACTTGCATAAATGCAAGTATTTTTACAGGAATTTAACAGCTAGAAGATACAGAATGGTCAAATGTCAGAACTGCTACCTAAAATAGTGTTTTGGTTATTAACCACGTACATATTGCCACCAAGCATAAAGCTTGAAACCTGTTTCCCCACACATTAGAGGATATATTTTTAATAGTATTACCATAAAAGCAGTATTAACAGACTCAGTCAAATTTGTTTTAAATATATATAAAATTACTTGTGAGTTGTTTAGTACTCACAAATTCAGAGATCACATTGTTGGCACAAGTAAATATTAAACAACACACAAATGGACATAAGTATTTGAACAATTCAGGATACCATTGCATTCAGGAATGAAATTAACAATTAAAAACCCGGTGAATGGGGTAGCACAACAATTAGTGTTTAGTCCTCCTAATGCAGCTTAACTTTTTTAGAGAAAATTAAAGCACCTGAAGGACTTATCAATTATCCCCATTTAAAATAGGCTATGACAAAGCTGCCAGGGTATTTCATTTATTCTGATGTCTGGTACATATTACATCACCATTGATTCCATTAGAACAGCAATGCAGGAGATTTTGGTACACACAGAATTGATGCTGAGTGTAGGCCTTTTTCCACATTCTTCAAGCTAGGTAATAGTAATGATCAGGACCCATACATTACAAAAGGATGCAGCAATGCTTCTTCTGCAGTGATTCTTGAATTTGGGTCAAGGTCAAGCAACCGGCTGAGAAGATCATAAGCATCGTTTGGCAATGGGTCTTTCACAACTTCCTTTTCTCCACGAGAACGAAGTTTTTCACAGAGAAAGCGAAGGTCCATGGCTGGCCGTCTATTGCTGCAAATTATTTTCCTACCTAAATGAAGAAAATTATAGTCATACATATATTCTTAAAGCATTTAAACATCCAAAAATAATAAAATAAGTATATTTCCACATTCTTTAAATCACACTTAAGTATCAAGATAAAATTTCCTTCAGTGGACTCTAGTTAGGACGCTCCTTAATAACACATTTTCCTCATTTGCTGTTCATTTCCTCAGGTCCAAGTCACAGTGCATGTAAATAATTCTGGTTAGCATATTTTGGTTACCTCTTGCATGTTTGGAGGAGGAACAAACCAAATTATTCCCAGGAAAATAATCACCATATGACTGATTTGACAATGGATATCTCACAAGAGATTTATATTTTGCGTTTAAAGATTTTTAACCCTTTGGGTGCCAAAGAATTACCTAGGAACTATGCTAAAAATGCCGGATCATTTTTTCCAATTTTGCAGATGTTCAGGAAAAAATATATTTAAAGTATAACATGTAAAAACTAGGGATCTGCGAATAGTGTCCACGAATACTCGAATACTTCAAATAGTGAAAAATATTCGATATTCAAGATCTCGAATAGTGATGCTAAATAAATGACCTTGAATACTTTTGAATATCGCACTATACACCATTGGGTGCCCATACCATACGCATCCATACGAAGTCTTTGGTTGTTTACTCTGCGATTACGTGCACCATAACAGAGTCCTCTGGATTGCCAAAAAATAAATATAAAATGACCTGGTGAGGAAGTAGTGTTGAGTTATGTCATCCAGAGGACTCTGGACCATAAAAGCATGCAGCGTGCTGTTATGCATGTTGAAGAACTACATTAAATTCACAGTGAAGAGATACCTTTCTGTCTACCGTTAGCAAATTGCTTACCGTAGCATCTACCTTATTTTTATTGTTTTGATTTTATTCGTTAATGAGATATTGCTTCTACTACATCATCATCATCCACTGAATTCACTCTGCTAAAATAATCCAGTCTGTGATAATCATCTAGCTACATTGAAGGAAGTTTGTTCCAAGGTACGTTTCCATGGTGTTGATGTGCTAAATTTTGCATAATGCTAGGGTTCGCCACATTAATTATAGTTTAAAGACAACAGTTTCAATGAATGATATGCTATCAAAATTGTAGAAGTATTGATAACTATCTTTTCACTGTAAATAACACAAGAAAACTGGTCATGATGCAAAGGTTGAAGAACGTTTGTATACATCGTCGATGGTTCGAAGAAGAATATTGCTCTACTTAATATATTTTCATCATTGATTTTAAAACTGCAACTTTTATTCCTAATCTGGAGTACTTGCAAAAGTAGTTTTTGAATTATATGTAAGCTTTTGAACTTAACTCGAAAGTGACGACATCTGCTTCCATCACTTATAAAAAATAACATTTGAAAGCATTCAATATACAAATTTCTAATTACACAAGAATAGGTGAATTTTATCAGTAGAATCTTTCAATTGCCCCAGTCTGTTAGGCATTTCCTTAAAATTTGAAATTATTATTACAGTGATCGTGAAAATTTTCATGTGCACATTGGCCTGTCAGAAAATTTTATTCAGCAGCCCCTAACATACTGACATAGTGAGTATTGAGAAAGTTCGCAATTTTTTAAAGGCCGTTTTACACGGTCATTGATACTGTGCAGGCTGTTGCGAGAACACTTGTGAAAGAAATATTGCGCCGTGGAAAAGTGACAACTTGCGAGAAGTAGCACCACTGTGTGAACGATTGCGAGCAAATTAGAAAATATTCTAATCTGAGGCATGCGTTTGTGCAAGTTTGAAGTTTATTTCTCTCACTAGATGGTACAGATGTAGCGGCAACAAACTGCCTGGGGAATTATAGCAATTAAATAGGTTGTTGACGATTGAGTTGTGTGTTTTTGTTTGCACTCAACTCCTTAGGTGGTGAATAAAGTGCAATAATGATGAGCTGGCTGATTAATCATGTGGAAGCTTAAATTTCGTTCGTAAAGGAAGAACTCGTTACTTTGGCTCACAGCCATTCAATTCGTGGTGCAAATTTTGGGCTAAGTATATGAGACTAGGGTCTCCACTATTATGTTTAGACTATGGCTTAAAACATATTTTAAAGTGGTGGTAATTTATCACATTGTTCACATCCAATTAATTGCTACTTAACAGATCTTGACGTTATGCGATAACATAGACGATATTAACGCGATAATAATAAATGGTATATTGTCAGTGACATAATGCACCGACAATTGCACCATGTAAGGCTGTCAAGCAAGCATCCTCGCAATTTTCTATGCTACGGACTTTCACAGACGAATGCTCAAACAGAAGCAACATCAACTTGCGCAGTTTCAATGACCATGTAAAACGGCCTTAAAATTGTTGAATTAATGCAGCGCGATGGTCAGACGAATGATCCACTGTTATTGTCCACCAGTTCAGTCAATGTATTTTTAATATTTCATAATGTCTGGGTAAAAATTAATTTTCTTTCTTCACAATATGAACTTTGGTACAGCTTACATATACTCCCACAAGTGTTCCTAAATTATAAATTGCATCCTATACACATTCACTTCACAGTAGGAATCATTTCCCGGCAAAAGGATAGCGAGTGTCTATCGTGATCGAAACTCGCGATCGTGAGTGATATTTCATCTTTCCGTCGCTACTGTTGCTTTGTATTGCCCTGCTACACCACTACCTTCAAATTCTTCCGTAAAACCAAGCACATTACTGCTCTCTCTCTTGTTTTTGAAGTGTATATGCATGAAACGAGGTAAAACAGATTTTTATATAGACATATAGACTGGAATGTGTGGCTACATGTCATAGAAAGGAATTTTGTTTTTTTTTTTTTAAATCTATTGCATTCTTACCTGCACATAACACAAACAGCGGGAAAACGGAAAAGTCAAGGTATAAATACAGGGTTCTACATATGTTGGAGATATAGGAAATTGGATGGGAACCGATAAAAACGTTGTAAAGCGGGAAAACGTAAATACCGATAATTCCAAATACGAGGTTTTACTGTATTTCATAATGTCTGGGTAAAAATTCTTTTTCATCCTTCACAATATGAACTTCAGTACAGTTTAAATATGTTCCTAAATTATAAATTAATTCCTATACGCATTCATTTCATAGTACGAATCTTTTCCTGGCAAAAAGATCACGAATGTAATCATTTCATCTTTCCGTTATTAGTGGTGCTATGTACTGTCCCACTACACCACTACCTTCAAATTCTCCCATAAAACGGAGCACAATACTGCTCTCTCATGTTTTTTAAGTGTATATGCACAAAATGAGATAAAAAAGTGATTTATGCAGACTGGTATGTATGGATAAATGTCATAGATGGGAATTTTGTTTTTTTAATCTATCGGATTCTAACCCGTATCTAACACAAAGAGAGGAAAACAGAAAAGTCGTGGTGTAAATACAGGGTTCTACTGACGTTGGAGATATAGGAAATCGCATGGGACCCGATAAAAACATTGTAAATCGTGAGAAAATGTACATTCCAATAACACAAATATAGGGTTTTACTGTTTGTAGTTCACATTTGAACTTAAATCACAAGCATATATCCTGCACTTTATCATGGGTAGATTTCTTTAATGTAAATAATAAGCCAGAAGAAATTACAACCACAGGATAATAGATTGAAAATGCACATCAATATAAAATATGCATGGAAAAGTAATTATCATTCCCATTTTCAAAGATTACTCATAATTGTGGTTTCAAGACTTACCGAGTTTAGTAGCCAAATTTTCTAGTCTTGTGGTACCAAATACAGTCATGATTTCTGCTAGAGCAGTTATGTCATCAGGCGACCGGAAGAATGGATAACATCCACTAGCTATGCACAGTAAAATCACACCAGCTGCCCACATATCCACAGCTGAAAAGTGATTCATAGGTCAGTTCTCAGTCATTGACTACAAAAATTATTTTCAATGCGTCAAAGATATCAAAATAATCATGGGCTTTGAATCTGTATAACAGATTAAAAAAATCACTGGCTTCAATAAATGAATGCATAAGTTTCCTGAAACCCAAACAAGTATGTAACTAACACCTGAAGAAGTCCCACAGAATTCTGTAACAAAACACCAAATGTTGAAAAAACATTTGGATTTATTCACATGTTAGGATCACACAAATGAAAGACGTTTTCAATCCCTTCAAAAACTTCAATGGTGATAATAAAAATTTAACAAACAATTAGTCCCCTTCCAATAAACCTCTTTTGTACAGGATATTAGAAGTGCAACAGCACTATTGAATCAAATGATAAATTCCAGGTGAACTTGAGTTGGAAATTAAATGTGTTGATCCAGGTAAAAACATTAGGCTCACTTTTTTTATGATGTAACAATTCATTTCACATTTGTTATAAAGAATTTCACTTGTGCTCTTTGCCTATTATTACCCTTAGCTATGTTAAACAGCAAACAAAAATAAGCTATGTCAACCTAAGGCCAATTGCCACAGTAAATGATGCCTGTAACTATTTGCTTCACTAGACGCAACATGCTAGGGAAAATCCTTTCCTATTCACTGATGACAAACATTTACCGCAATTTACCTGTAGTCTGTAGGTGGCTCTTGAGCAGAACTTCAGGCGGTCTGAAACCAGGTGTTCCAGCACGAGGTGCGAAGTGAGGCTTTTGGGCAAGGCAATGACGGCAAATCCTAGGTAGGGCATGGCAGGTGCAGCCTTTGGATGTTGGAGTAGCAAGTGGAGCAGGTGCTGACGCTAACTGGGATGAAACAGGTGGAAGAGGTGTGGAGGGCGGGAGAAGGGGCGACAGGTTGGATGCCAGGCTCTGACGAGCCTTGGGCGTGAACAGTGGGCGGCGATGGGGGCCATTCCTGGCAGCAGCTGAAGGGGGTGTGGGAACAACCTGCACCAGATACGAGAAAAGCGGATTAATCACCAGCCCAAAAAGGGCTTACTTTGAAAAAATTCAAATGTTCTTGATTCAAACATGCCAACATATATCTATTAATTTTATAAGTTCAAATTGAAGAAAAGTAAACCACAACAAACTACACACACTAGCTGCCTTGGGGCTTATTTACTAAGAAGTCTCAGAAAGCTTCCAAGTGTCAACATGAAACACTCAAAATAGAACCAAAGGTAAAAGTGAGCTATAACTAAAATTCCTACACAATGAGTGTCAGTGCACTCAGGAGTGAATGATATTTTCCAAGCTATCACAAGGACAGAGATTCACATATTTTATATTCTTGTCCATCATTCTAAACCAAAATCAGAACTATTAAAAAACATACTACAGAGTTAAAGGTGTTTAGAAATTTCAGATAGACCTGTCGTCACCAGAGCCAATTGATTTTTTACCATTTCAACATTATTTGTATCTTGTAAAACACTTATTTTGAATCGTGGATCAAGAATTGTGGCAAATATGTATAATTGTTCTTTTTCAAAAAATTCACGCAGAATATAATGGAAAACAGCAAATCATTGGTGAAGCCTTACAGATGACTGTGTGGAAACTTAAGTGGTTTCAAGGAAATTAATAATGCTATTCACATGAGGGATGACTTTAGAAACTGTCACTATACTTCCACTAGCAAAATATTTTGCTCTTTCATAAACATCCACAACATCAATCAATTGCTTGATATACCCCCACTGTGATGGAGTTATATCTGCATTAAAACTCAGGTTAGAGGCAACTAATGCTATTGCTTGCTTCTGCTCCATAAGACGCCTCATCATTTGCAAAAGGGAGTTCCACCTTGTGGGTTCATCCTGGATGAGCTTATGCTCTTTAATATTCAGCTGTACTTGGGCCAATTTCAGTTGTTTCGTTGCTTTAGTGGAATCCGTGAAGTGACCCACAATGTTGCGACATTTTGCTGCAAGATCTTTCACCATCAGTTTGCTGAGGATGCCGTCTTTAATCACAAGTTGAAGAGTGTGAGCTAAGCAGAAAATGTGATCAAATGGACTCCCTTCAAGTGCAGAAGCAATGTTCCTCCCATTATCCCTGACAATGCATACAATTTTGTTAGTCAAACCTCAATCTTCAAGTTTATGTGGTGAAGTTGCGAATATTCACTCCAGTGTGTGAAAGCTCAAGAAATGGCACAGATTCTAAGCATGCAATACGATAAGGATGATTTTAATCCAAAAAATGAGCTTTCAAACTCAAGTAGTCATCGGTGGCTGTTGATTACATGTCTGTTGTAAGAGCAAGGTATTTAGCTTCAGACAACAAATTTTCTGTTTTTTTTCTTCGTTTCCTCATACATATTCGGGATAACTTTGTTTGCAAAATATTTTCTTGACGGAAGTGTGTATCTTGATATTAAGTGACTGGTCAGTTTACGGAAACCTTTATAGGTTGATTGTCAAGGCAAGTCATTTCTTCAGTCAATTTTGTAATAAATGCAGTCATTTCTTCAGTCAATTTTGTAATAAATGCACTCATTTTGTCACCAGATTTAAAACTCTGAGTTTTAGCAATAAAACTCTTCAGAGTAGGTTGAGCAATGTGAATAATTGATTTTATCTTCGTAGGAGGAGGCTTGAATTGCATGGATGGTCCCAAACAGAGCACTCTGTTACGGTCCAGAGTTCTCTACATAGTTGCAGAGTTAACTACCGAAGACTTCGTATGGATGCGTTTGGTATTGGCGCCCAATGGTGTATGGCGTGATATTCAAAAGTATTTGAGGTTGTTTATTTAGCATCATTATTCGAATCTCGAATACAGCTTGGTACATGGCCGGAAGAAGGATTCGATTCCATGTCTCTTCAAAATTCTGGAGATTTTGCCGGAAACCGTAGACACGTATGGTATTCCGGCCCTTGCCACCGGGTCCTGGCGTTCTTTATCCTCCCGGGCGTCTTCTCGAATGCTGAAGGCCCTTTTAAGGGCCCAAGATATCTCCTTGTTGTAGCCATTCCGGCGGAAGGTTTTTTTGAGATGATTAATCTCCTGCACTCGGCTTTCCGAGTCGGATATGGCCCTCGCTCGGTGGAATAGCGTGGACAAAACCAATCTTCTTTGGGAGGGAGGATGATGACTGCGTCCTTTCAGGTAAAGGTCGGTGTGCGTCGGTTTTCGGTAGACGCTGTGTCCAAGTCTACCATCTTTCCGGCGGTGGATCAGGATGTCGAGGAAAGGTATCCGGTCGTTTTTCTCTATCTCCATGGTGAAGAGAATATTGGGGTGCTGGCTGTTCATATGGTCTAGGAAATGCCTTAGTTGGTCCGCTCCATGTGGCCAAATGATGAAGGTATCGTCCACATAGCAGAAAAAACACTTCGGTCGAAGTGGAGCCGAAGAAAGTGCTTTTTCCTCAAAGTATTCCATGTAGATCACCGGATTCGCGATCACCGGAGACAGCGGAGATCCCATGGCGACTCCATCTCGTTGCTCAAAAAACTGACCGTCGTACTTAAAGTAGGTATTCTACTATCTATTTCACCACGTTTTGACGTCCACCTACTTGGAGGCCATGCCATACCTACGTCGGCAGCCATGGAGGAGATTACCCGGTGGAGCACCCGAGCAGCCTTCACTACCAGCATACGCCGGGAAAGCATCAGATCTTATATTTGGCATGTTGATGAACTACATCACATTAATTCAAAACTGCAGAGGACATGGCGTATTCACACTTTCTGCTCGCGTATTAAAGGTTATAAAAGTATAATGCATTCAACAGTCCATAATGCGTTTGGGCAAAATGCACATGCACATTTACTCTGAGCCGAAATTGTAATTTTGTACACGAAATCGTTAGATGGAAACAAAAATGATTTTTAGTGAACAATTAATCTTCTAACCACAACTATTCACTAAGAAATCAAAAATTAAAATACGCAAAAGGTGATGCCCACCGAAGAATCTGCTTCGAGATCATTTAATCATATACCTCCCGTCCTCGACTGCTTTTAGGGAAAGCGAAGGGAGTGAAGAGGGAGTCTCGGAAAATTTGCTCGGACAGATCCTGTCACAACCTCTCCCATTGGCAGAGTCAGCTGTGTGTCCCCCATTGCGATAAGGCGAAGTAACTTCACATGCTAAATTGTGATAGGACGAAGTGGATGACGTAAGAGCATGCACACCCACTTTTCCGAAAGGGTTAAAAACATCAGTTTTTCACTGCTTATAACTCGAGAACTAATTGACGGGTGGAAAAACGGAAAAATAAAGGTTTTTTTTATTTTACAAACTCTATCAGATTTGGCAATAAAGAAAATATGGCAAACGCCCCACTGGTAGAAAAAGATTTTACTTTACATATTTGAGATTATATAACCATAATTTTTTAATTTTATTAATTAGTATCTTTTTAATTCAACAGGCAAACAATTAAATTGTAGAATAACATTTAACATATCAATTTCAATTCTAGTATTCAAATTTCGAGATATTCAAGTCATGATTTGGCATTCGAATTCGATATTTATATTCGAGAAACTGCTTTTCGACCCATCTCTTATTAAAATGTTTTCCTAGTCCATCCCCAACAACATACACCATCAGTGTTAATGACTGAGCATCATTACATTCACTGAAATATGAAACCCTCAATGGATTTATATGCTAGTGGCTTATCATATTGATTCTGAGTTCATATGGCCACTAACAGCTACGTATAAAACCAATTTTCCGACAATCATGATTATTATAATATGCAACATATTTCATCAGTAAAAAGAAAAGGAGCAACACACTATCTCTCTCGAATTTGGCCAAAGATGGATCAATTTCTGCCACATTACTGTAAAAAAAACAGCTCACAATGCATGCTTTCGAAACAATCCTATTATTCTATACCTTAGCTGAGAAATTTAATCTCACCACAGTAAAATTCTTTATCAACATCTTCCCCTTGAACTTGACCCTCAGAATTTATTTCCTCACAGAGGCTTGCCCTAATCTTCTCAAGCATGAGAGAGGCAACCCCTAACAATAGCTGGATAAGATGCAAGTAAAATGACGTCTCAAAAACACACAGGCTTTTCTCCTTTAATGCCCATGACCAAGACCGAGGGTCAGCCAACTGTGAGGTCATGAATAGCACCCTCTTCCCTTTGAAATGCCCATAAACCGAGAAAATCCAGACCACTACATTTCCCATGATACGAGTGACCCATAAATGGTAAGGTGTATTTATTCTTTCAGTGCTGAAACCTATTCCTCCATAGCATGACCTCCTCATCTAGTAAATTTTCTTATGTGCATTTTTATCAATGAATTCAATGAGCTTTAACCCCGGTAAAATTGGTTTAAGCTATTGGTGCTGGGGCCTAATTATTTTAAACAATGTGTTTCAACAAGTGCGAACTCACTATTGCTTTAATGTAATGTATGGGCAGTTTGTCTACCAATATGGAGGTTAGACAACATGAGATTATTTGACCTTTAAAGCCAAAGTGCTTTTTATTATGATGTCACATGACATTTTCAGTTCATTCTTTCAACCACATCAGCTTTCCATTACTTCAACCAGTAATGTATCTAATGATTTACTCCTAATCGAATTCACATCTCAAGCAAACCAGCAGAAAGAACATTGTAAACCAGGGGTCAGCTGCAGAGCAAAGACCAAAAATACCACACATTTAACTGTAATTAGTCCATGGCATTCATAATAGAGTGAGGTTTAATATGCACATGAATGGTCACATTTCTTTGATTTAACCCAGCAGTTATCTTATGACTGAATGCTTAGTACAGGAGTATAAATACAAAAACCATATAGCTTTTGCTATAAATGTGAAAATAAAATAAAACCGAAATTACAAAAATCATGCATGTATCATCCACAAAATACGATAAAGGAAAGGTGACAAGGAATTCCTAGTACTTCAGGACAGCCTATTCACATCCTTCTGGGTTTAGGAACACACCAAGATGCCTTATTCAGGTAAAATTGAACACTGATAAACCTTAACAATGGACCGACTTTGAAATCAATAAATCAAAAATCCTGAATGTAGTATGAATAGTCAACATATTTGAGGATATAGAATGTAAATTCTTATCTGAATAAAGCCCAAGAAATCCTAATTTAGCAAGTTATTGTCAACTATAAAAGAATAATTTTGAAATTCAGAGACAACCCAAAATACATTAGAACTGATTCATGCTAGTCACCAAGAGCCCAAAAATTGGTAATCTAAAATACTGGAAGAATATAATATCACATAGTACAAACTTGGAAATATCACATCATTAACCAGCCACCAAATTCTAAGTATCTATATGGTTGCAATGTATCTTTAGTTAGAGATTAAATGTACACTTCTTGCAAGATAAAACAAAGAGTAATGATAGGAGTACACCTCCTTAAAGTATTTAAAGTACTGCTTCATACTTCAGAGGCTCTATTGAACCACTGCTTCAAGAACTATGATATCAGATATTTAAATACATCTGTAAATTAGAAGGGATTTAATGTGGACAGAGCAAAGAAAGAGGAAAAGGTTCCTAATAAGATTTGATATTCTACTCTGAAATTAATCAGCATATATACTCATGAATTAAAATGTAATTTCACATGAACTGCATGGGTTATGGCTCTTGGGTCTCTAGTGAGCACAAACTTATGTTCCATGTACTTCGACGACCTACACCTCTTAAGTTCACACCACTAACTTTGATGTTTCTCAAGTTTATTAATACGCAAAAGCATGGAACTGACCATAGAATTCGTATGTCCACAAACAATTTTTTACTAAATGGTTGCAACAAAACTTAACATGCCTTGGAGTTCTGAACTCTTATGACAAGACCACCTGCAGACATCTGCTTGGGCTCCAGCATGCAGAACTCTCCACTAGGCCTTGGTGCAGGCATGCACTGGAAAAAGATATCGAAGGCCATCTTCATTCATAGCCAGAGAAAGAATTCAAGTACTACATAGCCATTATAAATTACAACAAATAAAAGCATGCATTACATTCTCACATAGGTTGCCTTAACTGTACCTTGGAAATATTAGATGGAGTGTTTTGGTTCACTTTTATATTACTGCCCTGATAATCCCCCAAAGGTCGTCTTGTAGGAGATGCCATAATATTTCTGTCAGGTGTATTAGTTTGTCCTTGAATGAACGCCTTCCCAATCGGTTGAAGGGGTCTTCTCGGTGACACTCGTACACTTGAATTGCAGGGCAGTTTCCGAGAAACAGAGTTTTCATCCTAAGAAAAATGAAATAAATTTTGGTAAAAAAAGAATACATATTATATTCAAATTATGATACATGCAT
Organism: Platycnemis pennipes; assembly: GCA_933228895.1. Lineage (NCBI taxonomy): Eukaryota > Metazoa > Arthropoda > Insecta > Odonata > Platycnemididae > Platycnemis > Platycnemis pennipes. The sequence goes on along the minus strand of OW121848.1, from coordinate 29,986,040 downwards.
GACCATGGTAATGAAATTGAAAAATACAATAAATCAAGTGCAAGATCATACACCAAATTATTTCTCTTTCGTTAAAAATTATACTTTACATGTTAGGACTGTTCTGGATGGACATACATTAATTAGAAATCTCTATAGTTACCAAAGGAAGAGCAAAAAAAAACTATAAAAAATAAATATCACATTGCAAAAATGAGGGTGATATATGGCAGCTGAGAATTGGAATGAACAAAAACAGGTGGGGAAATGAGGGAGGGTTATCAAATTACACCATTGGTTTTCAATATATTCTCCAAGGAAATCATTTGAGAGGAAAGTAGAGAGTGAATGAAATGAAAACATGGGAAGCTTAGAGGCTCTGGCAATCAATGATTAGTATACTAAAATGTAATTTGGCAGACATACAAATTATGGTGGAGCAGAGTAAATTAAAGCAGGTGGAATGTTTTACTATCCTTATAATGTAAAGAGAGTTAGTGGTACAGTAAACTCGATAATACGAAGTCAGCAGGACTGGAAAATCTGCACTTCGTAATTTTGAACATTTTAATTAAATCTTGAAAAAAATTTTATCTTTATTTTCTCTAGCTTTCGTTGTCTTCGGTAAAATTTTATAACTTTTCGGTAGTACGTGAAAGCGTTCTTAAGGATGCATGTCATAAAAGATTGTAAAATAAGTACCTACTTGTATTTCCTATGTCAATGCCTTTGAGTTAGCAATGGGACTGTTGGCAAAATTTCATCCCAGTATCAAAAACGTGTACAGTCAAGCCTCTTTATAATGAAGTTGAGGAGGCCGAATATTAGCTTCATAATAACCAAACTTTGTTACATGTGGACCAGTTTTCCCAGCCTCTCTTTGATGGGGAATAGCCTTTACTTCGTTATAACCGGGACTTAGTTATAAACAGGTTTAATATATAGTGGCTTGACTGCATATAACAAAATTTGAACATTTTGCAATGAGAATTTTAATATCAGAATCCAATTAGTAGAGATGGGAAACTAGTATGGATGCTAAAACTAGACATTTGCTTAAAAAATTTATGCGGTTATGGTGGCAGTTGGCCAACCTTGCTTTAGTTGCCCTCTATCGCCCAATTATAGCTTTAAAAAAAAAGCAAAGAATTATGCCCGTTTCCAGAAAAAAAATCATTCACAGATTATTATTTGTGGCATCTTCTGCATCTTCAGGAGAATAACTTATCTTGGGAGGTACATATATTGTTTCTTTTCTACTACTAAGATCTTGATGATAAATGGAGTGTGATTCGGCATAGTTTCCATATCGTCTCCTCAAGGATGATGACGGCCAGGGAGTTTGGGTTTATGTTGTGTGGTGGAAACGATTATGAAGAGGGAAGAACCCAGTTGCAGGTGTATCTTTATCTGACTTGCTGGGATTGAAGGGAGAAGTGGGGAGGAGGTGGGGGATTGGCATTGCGGAAAGTCTGTGATGTTCCTTCCTCTTCTTCTGGGCAACCCTAGGGGGCTCGTGTAAGTCGTTGGTTGGAACTGCTTCGGGTGCTGAGTGGAATAGATGGGTCAGGGATGTGGTGTCATTTGCTTACAGGTGGGTCTTCAAGGGATGTGGAGGGTGGAAGGGGATGATCTAGAGGTGTCAGATTGAAACATCCACTGTGGTTTTCAAAGGTGTTTAATTTTTAGATCCTCCTATAACAATACAATTAGACAATTCAAGTAACTATCATGGGTATAAAAATTTTCTGGTGCTCGGTGGCTTCTCCAAAGTGGGCTCGCAGAGAAAACTCTTTGCGTCCGTCTCTTGAAGTCCTGTCCACCATGTCCCACGATCGCACTCCATCTCCGTCCCCTAAGTCGCCGCCAGCACAGAAAAAAACACAAGTGGTGTCTCTCGTTGGCGTATTTGCCAACTGCCCAGACCACCAGTCCTAAAATAGTCTTAAAAGTAGACTTTGTCACCAGTACGACACGTAGCTATGGCACAAGAGAGCAAGATGAGGTGTCGAAGACCCTCCCAAAAACAAAGGATGCCCCATCCCCGACCCATCCCATTCCTCCCCCTGAGCACCCGAAGTGCTTTCACTCAGCCACCACCATGCACCCCCAAGGGTAGTCCATAAGAAGAGGAAGGAACGTCATAGGTGTTCCACAACGTCATCCACCCACCATCTCCCCACTTTTTCTCACCCCCCTTCAAGCTCGGCAAGACAGATAAAGATAAGCCCGCAACTGGGACCTTCCCTATCCACAACCAGAAACTTCCCCCCATGCACCATAAACCTAAACTCACCGGCTGTCATAATCCTTACCCCCACCAACACCACCCACCCAGCAGCATCACCTACCCTCACCCCATCCATGCTACATGATTTGGGCGTGGACAGTCCCTACATGGAGAGCTGAGCTAGGATTGCTCACCTCAAGGATGAGATAGGGTTCACAGAGAATTGGCCAAAATTCCAGGCGCACGGCAGCAAGCATAGTATATGGCGTCACACGGAAGTTTTAATCAAAAGAGTACAGTTCACATCATTGAAATGATGGTAACAATTAAAACAAAAAAATAACCACTCTACAGGATGAATAATGGCATTAACCACGATTTCCACATCACTCAAGGTCTAAATGATATGCGGAGTTACAAGCGGAAAATGATGGGGAGAGACTGGCATATGTGGGAGATGAATGCAACACTATTCTTGCATTTAATTTTTGATATACCACAATCAGCAACACTGATTTCTTCCATCAAAAATAGTTGTGCTTAATCAGTTTTTTGCCGATGTTCGTAAAAACGAATTCCATTTGTTCCTGGGGACATGGCCCGAAGTTCGTAATTTCGAAACATTCATATTTTCGAATATCGCTATGTTATCACTATAAGCTTTTCGTCTGGACCAGCAGTTTTGCTTCGTATATCAAAACTTCGTATTTCATGCTTCGTATTATCAAGAGTCTACATATAAACAATATGTGAAGAATTCTTCCTGACTAGGAAGATACTTGAGAGGATGGATGGGCAAAAAGATAATTGTTCTACAATAAAAGAGGATTAGCATAAATAATCTTTCCAGAAAGGGACACAAAGACGAATGAAGAATATAAGCTAACAGCAGTGAAGACACAAAAAGAAGAAATAAACATGGTATGGAATGAAAGATTATTAGCTGGGGAAATTTAAAGGGGCAGAATAATAATAATAATAAAGTCTTCATTGGGGCAAGGTTAAGACAAAATTTCCGTATTACCATCTAACCCTTCTATTCTATATTCTATTAAACAGAATAGTAAATAGAGAGCATATTAAATGAAAAGAAGTTTAAAAGTGGTAACAAAAGTGTAGTAAAGTAAGTAGGAATATAAAGAAGAGGGAATACAGATCTCATGAATAAAGCTAAAAGACCAAAGCAAGATTGGTGACATTGCACAAGGCAAGAGAATAGAGTTAAGATAGTGATGGAAGGGAATAAATGTAAGAACTGCACAAGGCCAACAAAAGATTAGCAAAATTCATATTGGTGGTGGTAATAAATAATGAGGAATTTCCAATTAATTTTCTTGAAACTGTACTGCACTGCATGAAATATATGAAGAAACTAAACTGGAAAACAAGAAAAATAAACGTGTGATAGATTACAAAGTGAAAGGGAGAGTTTTTCAGGAGATAAACAAGGAAACAGGTAAAAGGAAGAGAACCATGAGTAACAGTGAAATACTGAAGGTTCTGCAAAAATGCAGATTTCTAAGAAAGTGAAAGAAAAAGTTATTTTTCCGTGTATGTCATGGGTAGAAAACATGGAGCAATGAAGAAGTAAAAGGCATATGAGAGGGTGAAAGTTGTCAGTTCATTTAAAGACTTCACAGATCAGGAAGGAATAAAAAGGTAACATGGAAAAAAACATGGGTAATACTCTTTTAAACAATAAAAAATATAGGAATAAATATTACATCTTTCTGCTCTTCTGACCTTTTCCTCTTCTTTGGGCTTACAAATACTGATGTACTTAATTCCTTGAAGGTACTACCACATGAATCTCCAACATCATGTGCCAAGCCAAAGTCCACCAAAAGAAACCTGTAGATATAAATTTGTTTAAATAACAATTTTTTCAGATAATCATCAGCTTACATTTAAGGTCATGCTAGTCAAAGAAAAACAAATTATAACCCATGGAGGCAGAATTACAGCAATTCCCCAAACTTGGGTAATAGGAATTTGGGTTTTTCCTCGATTCACAACATTTTTATCGCGTCCCATCCAATTTCCTATATCTCCAGCATATGTATAACCCCAATTTTACATCATGTAATTTTTTGTTCACCCGTTATTCGTGTTATATGTGGGTTAGAATGGGATAGATTAAAAAAACAAAATTCACGTCTACGAATTTAGCCATGCTTACCAGTCTATGTAAATCACTTTTTAACCTCATTTCATGCATATAAAAGTGTGCACACTCATAAAAGCAGCAGGGAGAGCAGTAATGTGCTACGCTTCATGGAAGAATTCAAACGTAGCAAGGCACTACACAGCACCACCTAAGATTACCGATGTGTCTACGAAGGACAAAGTTGTGAAAAATCATGATGCTAGAAACATGCTAGCTAGTTGCTGAATTTCCACAAGGAAAAATTTCACCTCGACCAGGATACAAACCTGGGCCCCCAGATTTCTGGCCAGGTACTCTACCAGTTAGGCTACCGAGGCTTCCTTCTCCCCTGCGGGACTCTAGAGGCCTTAAAAGACAAGATATTTTTCCCTTGTGGAAATTCAACAACTGTACATTTTCAGCGGGTGACTCCACTAAGATATTGGCGGCTAGGTCTCAATTCTTGAATGCTAGCTAGTGCAGACATCTGCCAAAAATAAGAAAATGTCAAGAAATATTGGTAGGAAGTAATACCAAATTAAAAAGTGGTTTATAAGTTCTAGATCAGCAAATATCACTGTGAATGGCATTGTCATTACAGAAAAGTCACAGCACAATGCCAGAAGTTTGAGAATTATGGATTTGACAATGTCCAATGGTTGGTTGGGTTGGTTACAAAATTGGCAGAAATACATTGAACAAAAATAAATCAGGACAGCTCTATACGTTAAGAAATAATTAATATTGATCCAATTCAGTTTATCATTGTTTCTAATTTTTATCTTTACTCTACATTGTGTAAGTATGCATGTAAAAATGAAAATTCTCCTTACCCCGCTATTTGCATTTGCCTGCAATTTACACTTTTTTCTAGCGGTCCCTAGAAAAGTGTAAATAAGGGGTTTTACTGTAACTTCTATAAGCAGACATTTACATTGAAAATGAAATCAATATGTACTCTAAAAGCCACTCATCATCATCCATGGAAAGTACAGTGAAACCTCCCTATAATGGATTCGCAGGGACTGGAAAAATGATGACTTTATTGTACTACGGTTCATCCAGTTGAGCATCTTTAATCTGGCACAGTCAAGACGGAAGTGATGCCAGATTAAGGATTTTGCCGGACTGTGGGTCATGCATGGAAACTTGTATATTTTCAACATTCGGAATGTTTTCAATAAAGTAGTCAATTATTAATGACAAAATACATTCCTATGCCAAATACTGAACATAATTTTAAAAAGTCACCGAGAATAATTAGAAAGAAATGGTTTTTTGATTCACAAAGTTATTACTTTTACGTATCCAAGTTTCACAGTGAGTGAAAATAATGGAAGCTAAGCATCGTGTGCATCATATTGCTGCACATCTAAAAGTTTAATAGACTTGGGCCGAAACCAATAACGAGTACCGGGTATCGGCCATTTTCCCGATACTTCAATACTTTCGATTATTTGTATTTCTTTTCGGATACTTTTACTTCCAAGTATTTGTTTGGTGAAAATCATCTAAAAACATATAATTTTGAAATCCCACATTCTTCAACTGACTTACCAACGTGTCGTGTTTACTTTGCTGCGATCTTCATGACAGTAAAAGTGAGAGAAGTGCTTAGAATTGGCTACGGGAAAGCCTGAGGCGAAAAGCTCAACCAAAAAACCGAAACTTCCTCCGAAAAGTAGACGAATGGGTGTATCGTGGTCACTAGCTATCCATACCTCTAAATTTACCAGTTCCATTTCCTTTAATTCAGGGTAATGGATGTTGTTTGCATAGTCAACCAACTCCATCATACGTTTATTCTCAGAAAAATGAAAGCCTTTGTAATCCCCACTTATCTCATCTACATTAAACCTTAAAAGCAGGCAAATATTTAAACCACATGTGTTTTAGAACTGTCTGTGAAATACTATTCCATGCACGAAAAATTTCCGGGAAGGAAAACGTTATATCAAGGAACTTCCTAATGAGTCTACTGTTGAAGTTGCCTTAAATTCCTACATCTAGTTTTGTGATGCCAATAGGTCAGATGATCGCATAGGAGGGACTGACTGGCCAAATTTTTAAATGATTTCATGAAATTCTCCCAAACAGAAGACTGCAATATTTTTCGTCATACTTCACAACATTTCTATCAATAGAAAACTCCTCAATTACGCCAGAATACTGAATAATGAAATACCCTTGAGTTCTCACTTGGGCACATGAAAAATTAGAGGGCAGCTGATTGCAGCAGTATCATAGCAAGGATAACATCACAACAAATATGCAATGCATTGCTCAGTCAGTTGAATAATGAGGGATTTTAAAATTAGATTTTTTCCAGATTCTTTTCACCAAACGAATACTTTCGAATAAAAGTATCCAGAAAAAAATAAGAATACTAGAAAGTATCGAAGTATTGGGATACCCGATAAATGGCTGATACCCGATACTCTAAAGGCCGTTGTACACGGTGCAATTTCTTGTACAAGATCTTGTACAATAAATTGAACGGCGAGATTGGACCAAGATATTGTACAAGAAGTTGGTTCACGGTCGTACACGATCAAAGATTTTCATGCAATTTGTGCGCCAATAACATGCGCAGATATCGTTTTCTGTCCAACAGCTGAATCGCGATATCCGATGACGATATTATTTTGAAAATATTGCCATGGGTTACAATGATTTGCGACCATTAATCCTAGAATTAATAAAATGAAATTTTACGATTGGTTACTTGCACTCTTTAATCGTTTCATGTAACCCATCATTTATCGTCCAAACATCATGTTTTCGCTCGTTGCAGATATTTATTTTTGGTTCAATAACGTCATCTTAATTTCATTGAGGTTTAATGTTTGCCAGTGTGTCCAACTCATCTTTTGAGAAATAGAAAACTGCGAACGCGACCGATTAATATCTCAATATGGAAGCAACTAAGAATATCTCAATATGTAAGAAACAAAGAATATCACGATATGTACAACAAAAATGGAAGTTTCGCCATGTTTATAGGAATAAAAGTGATCGCAAACAGAACACCAACCTTACGAATACTAAACGAATGCATCACTACCATCACATGTCATGCGCAGAAGCTACGGAGTGGATCTTGGACGGTTTCATCCAATAATATAGAGCATGATCTAATTTCTTGTACAAGAAATTGTACGAACCCCTCGTACACGATACAATTTGCGCATTGTACAACTTCTTGTACAAGAAATTGTACCGTGTACAACGGCCTTAATAAAAATTCTAATAAAATTCAATTATAAAAAAACTCAATTCTAATAAAAAAAGACACCATTACCAAATCTTCTCAAATACAATCACTATAATACTGCACTCATGTACAAGTTGATTTTAATTTTGTCCATTTAAATTTCTGTACTTAAAGGTCAACCTACACTCAAATACACAATATTTTTACAGACCTCCAAGAGAACCTAACTCACAATTTTCATAAATCAAATCTACAATAAACCATATTAATTGCTTCCAGTCAGTTAGTGGTATTGAGAAAGGTAAAGGGAAAGACTGTTACATAGATATGAACTCACCTCTTTCCCACACGATCATACAAAAAATTGCTCGGCTTCACGTCTCTATGAACGATGCCAAAGGAATGAACTCTGTTCAAGGCAACCAGAAGATTTTTCATGTAAAGCCGAATCTCAGAGACATCCATTTGGTTCACGTACTCCTTCAAGTTTGAAAAAGCATGAAAAATAGAAAAAAAAAGGAAATTATACACAGCTGACAATATAAATAAAAGACAGGAAAAAATTGTAAAGTAATACACTGAAATAAGTACCTCAGAATGTCCATCATAATTCTGGAGTGCGGTAAAATCTAATTCATACATACTGAGAAAGGTCTCTGTAATGATGCATTTCCAAACTCCAGACTTACGAGTTTTTTTTATTATTTTTGTATTTACTAGCACTGCCTAGGTCAGCCTTCCAGTGAGTAGTGAAATAATTATCTTCGATAATCACACAAGGAGCCATAGGCAATACGTCGAAAAAAGGGCAGTGACCCTTCCTCACATGAGTGAATGTGGATGCCACAGTGATCAGTTGAGCAACACTCACTTCATTAACCTGTGATATCATTTACCTGACCAAGTTAATGTTAACATTCCTGTAATATTGTGATGCTTGGTTCCAATGCCATGTGGAGGGCAATGAGAAACACCACATTACAATTCTAAGGACCTGCCCATAGCAAAATTAACAAGAGGGGGAGGGCAAAGAAGGGGTGGGGGAGGAAAGAAGGGGGAAAAGCAGGGCAAAAAAAAGGATGAATGTTTGCCCTGCTTTTCCCCACTCTTCCGTCTCCCATTCCGGATCATGTATATAGACAAGTATGGAGGTAAGCTCTAACACTGTACTCTTGATAATGGCATGGATTCATTGACACCAGTTTAAGGTTAATAAAAACAAAAAGTGTGGAAAACTACAGTCTTTCAAATTTCATGATGAAATTGTTCCACACAATAAGCTCATCAACAATTGATTGCATCAATAATAACACATTCAGAAACACATTTCACAAAGAATGGCACATATTCTCGGCCACATACAAACACTGTTTAAATCCTACTACCTCAAGACACCTACGTTTTTTCAAATTCCAGCATTTTCTTCATACCTTAAACTCTCACTGACAAAATGTTTTAAATGTGAATTCACATTCCCTTAAAAATTCGAGACTAATACTACTACTACTAACTAATACTCACACAAAAAGAAAAACAAGGACACTCAATGGGACCAGAGAGATTCTGATACTCGTTCGTTTTGATTTTACTGACTCATTCTGGAAGGTACTATGACATGGAGGTAGTTAGCAAGTGATTATTTATACCCATTCTAGGGAGAAACAAATATTCCATTTTCTGAAGCATGAATGTAACGAATAGGACCTGAATGTTTATTTTAGGTAAGACCTAATAAGAGCTCCAGTGACTTGTGTAGGCACGGTACCAAAAGCATTAACCCTTTTAAGGCCAATGGTGACTGCCCCTGAAACGGTTTTTCTTCTCGCAGCTAGGCAAATAAAGTTATCGACATGAATCTTTCACCATCAACTTTTTTTGGGCAATGAAATTCTTTTTTGCTTTTTACATTTTGCAAAAAATTAAAAAACATGATAAAAAATTACCAAAATGGCAGAATGCGTTGTTATTTATAAAAATCGAAAAACTACGAAGTTTTCGAGTTTCTTCACTAATCAATTCCAATTTTCTAAATAATATTACGAGAAGGTAATAACTAGTAATTAGAATAATTAGAAGTCGCTAAAAACGCGCTGCTAGGAGCGTCACTTGCGGCGAAATCATGGAACCATTACGAAGCACCCGAGGAGCGATGAGGGAGGGGAGGGAGAGATTCCGCTGGAGGGATGAGGGCCATGCTGCTGGAGGCGTTTAAGGGGAGGGACGAACGAAAGACAAATCTTGCAACCTTGTGTTTTTGCTGAGAAGAGGACAGCGCGCAGGATGTCGCAAGTTTATGCGTCCCTCTTCGTTGCTCTCAGTCCGTCTCGACTTTTCGTATCGAGAGCTATTTCCAATTGCCTAATATTTGCGTAAATCTTTCAAGAAATTTTTCTACATTCAGTGAGTCAAGAAATAATTTACAATTAATTTCTTCGATTTAAATTATCTCTGAAAAAAAGACTATCATGGAAACTGCCAGAAAAGGCCATCCTCGAAGTAAGAAAGACGTGGTCTATTCTCATCTGCAAAACGAAAGAAAAGGTCTGCCGGGAGTCTCAGGAAATGGCAAGCGAAGTAATTATTTGGTTGAGGACGACTACAATGAACCAATTCTTCAGATTTTGTACGTTTTTTTGTTTTCATCAAACCGATTCTCAGAAAAATACGTGTTTCTGCTAATGACCTAGCCTCACCGGAACAGATTAAACATTTAAGATTTAAGTATAATTGTTGTCCATGGCTGATTTGACTGTTTCACCACAGTATGTTTAGACAGTGGTTTCATCAGTTTCATCTTAATATACATGAGGAATGCGAAAATGTATCCGTCACTTTTCTAAAAGTCATTTAATTGTTAGCGATATTATTTTACATTGCAAGAGACGCAATGTTTGTTCCTATTAAATCCGATGAGTAAACCGTGGTACTTTCTGAGAGAGTTATCTTCAGCCTGGAATCGCCACGTCCTATATTCCTGCATTATTTTTGTTTTTTTTTGTAATTACTAATTATATAATTAGTAAAACCCCCGGTAATCATGACGAAATGTAAATTGAATTTTAAATCTAATAACAATAAAAAAAGTGATGGCAAACTATTTTATGAAGCAAAATCTGCGGCAAAATATATTTAGGCCTTCTCAAAGTATAAAATAAAGTTCTTTTTAATTTTGTTTACAAGAACTGCATAGCTTTTTTCTTTTTTGTTATGAAATTTTGCCGTGTTCTAAATCTCCCTTATTTTTGGTCAAGAATATGGAAATCTCCCTTATTTTCTTCAAATATAGTTGTTGGTCACCATAAGTGGATCATCACGTGGCATGGAAGCTGACATGTCTGTTCAGGCATTTCGATAGAGCGAGGAGATGCAATTACTTTTCTTTCAATACCATTTCCTCGTAGGCAGTGGTGATTCGAGTGCTTTTGAAAAGGTGCGTGAATCCGTTCCATGTGGGAAACTGGTTAAGAAAAGTGATTGTTCTAGTCACGAGGTTACATGTTATACAAAATCCATCTTCAAAATTCTGGATGAACACCCTGAATTGAAACTATTTCTAACAAAAGAAAGTAAAAGAAAAATATGGCTGCAACTCACTAGTTGAGGATCTAAAAAACGGGCCGCTTCGCGTATTCAATAGCACTCGAATTGCAAAGTATATAACTTCAATGATCAGGAGGGGAGGGAAAACATTTTCAACGACAAGGAGATGGGTGCCCTGGAAAGAGTCAACGAATTATTAAAACCCTAGGTATGGAAATCAATTATGCTAGCCATGATTGACACTAGTAATCTGGCGGAGAATTTTGTCGTTAGTGGCTAAGTTTATGGGAGGCAAGCAAGTGAACCGCGGAAAAAGTAGTTTGTATGCTCATCGTGTGCAGGGTGCAGGGGCTTGATTTTCAGCTGGGACCAGGGTGGAATTATTCTGCGTAGAAAATGATATGTGGAAGAAGCCCTTTCAAAAGTATACACAGACTTGGCGAGCGAAGGCCTAAACGCTAACAGTCAACTAGGAGGTGTCTTGCAAAAAAGCCTAAGAGGAAAGTTAGGGAAATTTATGAGGCAAAAGAAACGTAAGGATTATGGAGAGTTCTGTCAGAAATTGGACATGGACCAATAGGAAATGGATGTAGAAATCGAAGAGCTGATAAAGAAATTGACGGTTGAGGGGTCAATAGAAGCTCTAGAGAGAGAGAGACGCGGGTCCAAACCGAATGTGAGCAATGGTTTGATGAAAGACAGAATAGATTGACGTAATCAAATTTTGGTGTTATTTGTAGGAGAAGGGAAAATCACTTGTGAAAAGACAAAGAAAAGAAAAGTTTTATGCCCAGTCATCTGAAAATGATACAATGAGATACGGTAGCCTAAATGAATTTATGCGATTAAGAAATATGAGGAGTTAACGGGTAGCAGAGTTTCCATGTGGCCTTTTTGTTGATCCCGGACACTGTTTCCTAGCAGCCTCGCCTGATGGAAAAACAAATGATGCAGCATCATTGAAGTAAAATGTCCAATATCATCGGAACATATGACATTAAAACAGGCAAAAACATTAATTGAGGAAATAAAGTGTTTTTGCTTGGATGAGGATCTTAAACTCAAGAAAACCAATGGTTTTAAACCATAATTATTACTACGAAATTCAGGGACAATTACATGTTTCCCGATATTCCTTTTGTAATTTTATGGTGTGGACTCCTATGGACTGCAAAATCCAAATAATCTTCCGGAATGGTGAATTCTGGAAGAATCGCATGGAGAACAAATGTCTTTAATTGTATAATAAAGCTTTGCTTCCCGAAATAATTGACCCCCGACTTTTCCGATCTATGGAAATAAGAGAACCGGAAATAAAAGTTTGAATAGTGTTAAAGTACATTTATTATTGCCATCTATAAAATGTTTAAACTTTCAATTACATGATACAACCGGCAATGTTGGCTCAAGAATAGGAAATTCATGTTAATGCACCGAATTACCCCTAAGTCATTAGCAGCCATCAATCTGAAAATTGGTACCTATGCTGTAGCTCTACAATCTGCACTCTTCTCAACGAACCTCTTTACTCCCTCATATTTCTTACCTTAGCGTATCCATTCATTTGCTCACGATGATCTATCCTTGGCCTTCCGTGGTAATTCTATCCGTCTACTATTCCTTCAATGATTGTCATCAGGAGGCTGTTATGCCTCATAGTATGTCCGATGAGATTATCTCCTAATGCAAATCATCTACAGAAAACGTCTTTCCCCAACTCTTCGTACAACTTCTTTATTCGTATTTCAGTCTGTACGTTTGATCTTCATTAATCTTCTACAACACCACTCATTTCCATCGCTTCCAATGTTCTCTATTCTGCTGCTGTTACTGGCCAAGCTTTTATGTGAAAACATCCAGGTTTTACTCCTGACAGTAATTAGTTGTGAAAGTTTTTTATTGAATTTTGCTACGAGTAGAACATATGCCCCGCAGCCCCTTCTGAGCAGGTCAAGGGGTTTCTGCAAGTATCGAATTCAGGGCGTAATATTCCATCGGGTCCAATTATTCTGGCCGGAATATGATCCGCGTGAGAACTTCGCTCCTATCACTCTACTCTCTACTACCCGTTTTACTATTCTGCATGTCACTCGAGTTCTGTTACAGCCGATTTGATATCAAGGAATGCCCACCTGAAGCCTTTTTTACTCTGTTGATTAGTATTTTATTCCAATTTTGCCTAGAATAAGCTGCGCTCTTTTACAGAGGGAACAGAACACGGACTCCTTTTTGAAATCCGTCCTGAAGTAACTTAACATATGACACTTCAGTATAGAAGATAGAAGCAAGTATTTAGCACACATTAGTATGTTATAACATACCATTCAGGCTCGCCACCTGAAAAGTGATTCAGACATCTTTCGTGCCGTCATCTTCGTAGGACGGAGCGAAAAGAAAATTAAAGCGGATTCAGTGGACATGTTGGGGGAGGGAAGATATTTGGAAATCAGGATAAGACAAAGCATGTCACTGGGGCGAGTAGGTAATAGGTGGCGATAGGATGTTGAAGATAGCTCTTGAGGGTGGAATGCTTGGAAAAAGGAGAAGAGGGTTGTGAAGCATGTCAGATGAGGGGTGTTGGAAAGTGGTGCGGATGCAAAAAAAATACGCCGAGAAGAGGTGGTTGACAGTGAATGGAGATGCTTTGTGAAATCCTACCTTTAGTCTGTTAAAAAACTATGATAAATGTTATCATAGCAATGGTGATGTGTGATGCGCTGCTGGAAAGAAAATTCCTAATTTCTCTCCTGCCGACCTCTTGAACTCGTCTTATTTCCTACCTTACCAGGTGCTGTAGAATATTTTTCATTTAGTATGAGCGATGTGGATTGTTTTCGAGGCTACCCAGTGGCTTCTGATGAACATCCTTGGGATTCGAGGCTTTCGCCGCATTGCTCTATTTTTAGGACTATCTTTTCGCCAGTCATCATGCAGTCTTCTTCCGATACAAATAGTGAAAAATATATTGCAGAAAACGATGAATAAAGAATAATGACCAATGCTTGCGACGGCTTCCCAGTTCCCACAGAAAAGGAAAAGGGTGGGTGGGTTGCCGGTTCACGCCAGAGGCAGCCGAGGCGAGATATTCTGGCTAGACGCAGTCCGAGCGAGACATTGTAAAACTGCTGCGATGTTGCAATGTTAGGAGTGGGGCAAGGGTATGGGCGATGTAGGGGAGGGTAGAGCCGGTGTCCGAGGGGAGAACAAGGCCATATTTGGGAATCGTCAGGTCACTTAGTTAGTGTCATGGAGCGCTGACAGTCATCGACTGTGGTTCCATCTTGGCAGGGGAGATTCACACCATAGGCCACTCACCATTCGCCTTAATGTCACCCTCTTAGGCCAGGGGTACATGAAAAATAACAGGCCCTTGTTTGAGTTGGGGTTTGTACTGAGAAATTTATACTAAGCCTAATTCCTATTTGTTGAAGCTAGTTTTTTTTACATATACAGTAAGTCCTCAACTTACGCGGTTAATTCGCTCCAAGGATTTCCACTCAAGTAGAAATAAGCGTAAGTCAAAACACAACTACTTACCTATCCATTTTTGAACCAATAGCGTTGCCACTTTTACTACCGTTGGTGCCAATCGGTGACGATTACAGAAAATGCCATCTAAGTCCTTTAAGTTAACATAATATGACAATTCCGAGAGTAACATAAATCCAATCTTTATTTCACTGAATATTTAAATCTGAAAGAAGTATAATTATGAAAAACATGTTCTTTTTTTGTTGCGATGGACAGCAGAATCTACGTCATCTACGTAGTAGATAATTACCTACGCGTTGACTTACGCGGAATAGTTACTAAATTTAAAAAAATACTATTTGCAATTAATGTTCAAAAGCGTGCCTATAAATAAGTATTTGACCTGATCATTTACCTTGATTTTCGGATTGAGTAACGGATACTTCTTAACCATTACAGTGAACTCCTCAGTCGACATTCCTCACAGCACTTTTGCTCTAGACTAGAGTTGCGGGAAACGCAGCATGCAGCTACCTGAATTGTAGTTGCAGCGGTACCGCGTGCCATCAGGCGGAATTCACGTCAGTTTGCGCATAGTGGTATCCCACCGAGTGATTTTGTCCTGTGCAAATATCACTCCCACGTATCGTGCCGGTGTGTGCAGACCTTAACACCGGCCTAACTGACAATCCACGTAACTCCGATTCCATGTAACTCGGATCCACGTAAGTCAAGGACTTTCTGTACCCTCTTAATGCTTACAGGTACAGTAGAACCCCTTTAATTCGAGCTAATTGTGTCCGGCTAATGCCCGAATTAACTAAAAACCTGAATTAAACATTTAAAGTGGTTTTATTGCCGTAGGAACGACCCTAAAACATTTTTGAAGGTCATTCATGGTTCTCAAGCATATAAGGATATACAAGATGCACTAAACACGTAAGAAAAATATAAGAATACATACTTTAAAACATTGTGACAAAACACAAAATATGTAAAACAAACAAAATTGACTATTAGAAGTGTTTAACTTGTAAAATTTTAGTGAGTAAAATTTTTTTATTTTTTTTTTTGGCCCGCCCCGATTTATCAAGAAACCCGAATTAGTGGGGCTCTACTGTATTATAAAAAGTTTATTTACATTGTTTTCTCTTCTATAAGCTATATGTCACACAGAAAAGAAAAGGCGTGAGCGTAAAAACACCCTGCAGATAGATCAACCCACTTGCACGAAAAGGGTTAAGCCAACACAACAAAAGAGAGTTCCAAAAAGAGTACTGATCACTAAATCAAAACAAACAGGATTTAAATTGGGAAAGTAAATTCCCATGCTAACTTCCCTGACTTTTCCAGGTCTGTAGCAACACTGAAATAAAACAATTCTTCATGGAACCCGATTCAAAATATATTCTAAAATGCTGTATCCAGTTACAAGCTCCAGCTACTATCGAGACATAAAATTACAAACTCAAGGCACGGAGTTTCGAAAATGATATTAACCTCTCGGCATTTCCTCAAATGGCAGAGGAGGAAGATTAATAAGGAAGGAAAGTAGGGACTTCACTGAAGTCACCCCCAAATTATCTGGCTCTGCTCTCTGAACGATAGAATGTGCATTACTGTGCCAAACATCACTTCGGTGGAGAATCCTCAGCCTGAACTAGTGATTTCTGTATAAGTAGGGTATAAGACAGGGTATACTACCACCATGTCTGTGGGTATGATATGCTTTACAGATTGACGTCCATTGATATTTAGGAAAATATGGTACTGTAAACTGCAATCAGCAAGTTTGTTACACAACTTGGTACCAAAACAACAAGACTAGAAGAGGACCAAGGTCTTTATATGGAGTAAATTGAGATTAAATAACAGACAATACTTACAACAAAATGGTTATGTGGCATGTACGGCATGACAAAGGCAACATTGAGCCCATTCCGCAAACAAAGGTCCACTCCCACAACATTGTCCTTTCCCCTTTAAAAAAAAATCAGAGATAATATTAGATGTATGTATGTACTACAGAACACTTGAGTTATACCTCATGCATGAATTATAATCAATTACTTATACAATGGCATGTTTGGGAATCAGTTACACACGCGACAAAGTAGAATTAAAAATGCATGGAGATATAGTTTAAATTCCCTTGGGCACTATCAGTAGTCAACATATATCTTCAGTAAAAATGAAGGTGGCCATTTCATTTAGAATGGAAGACCATTGTCTGAGAAATAAATATTTCAAGCCAATAAGGCATCTGAAAAAGAAAATGAAGTCGAGAAGAATGATAAAGGAGACTAAGTCTTGAAATGAAAATTCCATGCAGCACTGCAATGCAAATTGGAATTCAATGTTTGGATTCTAAAAGGAACTGTAGTGTACCACAATGACCAAAGAATTATCCACAGTTTGTATAAAAACCAGATGGCTGTTATCAAATCAGGGCCAAGCAGTAGAGAAACAAGAAAAAAGAAAGAAGTGAGACAATGTTGTGCACTGTCTCCTATTCTCTTCATTACCTACAATGAGAAAGCCATCGATGAAATCAAAGAGAAGGTTTCAGGAGTGACTATCCATGGGTAAAAAACTAACATACTGCATTTCACTGATGACATGGCAGAGACAGGAGATTTAAAGAGGAATAAAAACAAATGGAAGGACAATGGCTATATACAGTGAACTCTCGTTTGTACGTTCCTTGATAGCACGTTTTCCTCGTTAGCACGTTCATTTCCTCAGGTCCGGGTCGCAGTGCATGTAAATAATCCTGGTTAGCACGTTTTGGTTACCTCTTTAGCACGTTCGTAGGAGGACCAAACCAAATTCGTTCCGGCAAAATAACCGCCCTATAGGTTAACATGACGATGAATATCATTCAAGAGGTTTGATTCTTGCATTAAAAAAGATCGTTATTGTTTACAATAAAATTTGTTTAATACATTATGGTTAAAAATTGTTTATGAAGAAGTAAAAATGCAGCATTCACAAACATTTGAATTGGCCATTTAGCGCTTGGCACCCACAAGCAGACGATTTTATTGCGATGTTCGTTTGTTTTATAAATGTTCGCTGGGCAGCCAAACTGTGAAAACACTTCGAGAAATTAACAGTGTGACAAGTAATTAAAGTGTGACAAGTGATAAGAATTAGTCATGGAGAAGCGTGTGTTGAAACGACAAATATCGACGATCGAAAAGCTCAAACTCCTCCGAGAAGTGGACGAAAATCCACATATGAAGCGTGTCGAAATAGCAGCCAAAATGAAGATTCCACCGTCAACATTAAACTCTATTGTGAAAAATAGGAAAAAACTTGAGAATACATCGCAAGAAGGCACGAGCAAGTACAGGAAAAGAGTGCGAGGTGGCAAATTTTGTGAGTTGGAGGATGTCCTCCTTAAGTGGTTCAAACAAGCGCGCTCATCCAATGTGCCATTAGATGGTGTAATATTACGTGAAAAGGCCTCGTACTTAGCCGATAAAATGGGCATCAGTGATTTTAAGGCTTCGAATGGATGGGTTGAAGGATTTAAAAAACGCCATGGCATAGTTTACAGGTGCGTTCGAGGCGAGGCAGCCAGCGTGGACACTAACGTTCGAGAAACATGGAAAGATGTCACCCTCCCAAGCATCATTAAAAACTACAGCCCGAATGACGTTTTTAATGCCGATGAGACCGGCTTATTTTTCAATCTTCTGCCTGATAAAACTTTGGCATTTAGAGGAGATAAGTGTCATGGAGGCAAAATGAGTAAGGAGAGGCTGACAGTCCTCCTATGCTGCAACGAAAGTGGATCGGAAAAATTGATTCCATTAGTAATCGGGAAATATAAACGCCCCAGATGCTTCAAACATGTTCGGACATTACCTTGCACGTATGAATGCAACTCTAATGCCTGGATGACCACAACAATTTTTGAAAAGTTCCTGCGAGCACTGGATGCCAAGATGGGTGGACAAAATCGTAACGTTTTGTTGCTCATTGATAACTGCACAGCACACCCAATAGACACTGCATTTTTAAGAAATGTTAAAGTTGCGTTTTTTCCTCCTAATTGCACGAGTGTTTTGCAGCCCCTCGATCAAGGTATCATACGATGCATGAAGCATAAGTACAGGAAACTACTTGTCAATGAGAGATTGACCAACCTTCAAGTGTCAGGTCAAAAAGTAAATATCCTAAAAGCGATGCATTTTGTGAAGTATGCCTGGGACTTAGTCAAACCCGAGAACATAAGAAATTGCTTCCGTGCGTCTGGATTTCTTCGCACCACAAATGAGGACCGTACTGCGTCGTTGACTGCTGAGACAGCGGATGAGCAGCCCGTTGAAGGCTGGGATCAGCTGTTCGGAGAAGGGGAGGGGATATCCTTCGACGAGTACGTTGCTTGTGATGATGGCATCGAAGTTTGCAGGTTGGTTGGTTGAATTTGTGAGACTTAAAAACTGAGGATCATTTATTGAGAGAATTATTAATTAAATTTACAATAACTACTCCAAAAATTAACTTTCATACTCTGAAGTCTTTCAAAATTTGATTGAATGAGACGGTGAATCTCATTGTCATGTATTTT
Source organism: Platycnemis pennipes (assembly GCA_933228895.1). Lineage (NCBI taxonomy): Eukaryota > Metazoa > Arthropoda > Insecta > Odonata > Platycnemididae > Platycnemis > Platycnemis pennipes. The sequence continues at coordinate 29,966,881 of OW121848.1, read as the reverse complement.
AATCTGTAGATTGATGTCAATAGACGAAGTCTGTGAGCAGGAACTTCGAAATGAAGAAGAAGAAGATGAGGATGACGAGGTGGAGCCCAAATCGCCTCCAATTGGAGAATGTTAACATTTGCTAAAGCCGTCGAGGCGATGGACACAGTGCGACAGTTCGTTACAAGTCACGAAGTTGATGAAAGTGTTCTGAATGCTTTAGTAAAAATTGATTCAACTATCAAAGAATTGGGACTCAGTATTAAGAAACAAAGCACTTTACACAGATTCTTCTCGCCCTTATAAGTTATTGTTTCATCTTTTAACGTATGTTTTTGTGTGCTAAATATAAGTAGAGAACAAATGGGAAGTTCCATTTTTGTTTTGTTACAAGTGGTCAAGTAAAGCCATATACGCTCCAGAAAGTGGAATGTTTTTGGGCCAGGTGCTCATTTTGTTCATTTTTTTGAGGAATTTTGACAATCCTCACAATATATTTTAATATTTGTTTATAAAAAGTTTCATCATGGTTAATATGAAAATATAATAATTTTCGTTGCATTCATCATAATAATCGACTTTTATTTTTGTCCATGATTTGCAAACCATGAAGTGCGAAAGAGTGCGGTGTGGGGCATTCGCGCTGCAGATTCATCTATCCTGAGACATGTTCATTACGTGGAAAGTACGAGAAAAATCGCCGGGCGGCTCCGCTAACTATGATGCTGAACTTAAGGGAATCACATACAAAACGTGCTGTTTGGTTATTATCGTCATAATTGACTATGGATAACGTGTCAACCTAATAAGTATTATCTTGGAAGGCGTAATAAGTGGAAGTGAAACGTTTTTTACAATAAATGAACGGCAGCTATCTACCAGAATAAACTAAATGAACGTAGCATTCCCCTGAACGTTATGCAACTCATTATTACATCTTTAACGTTCTCTGGAAGGTCAAACCTCTTTAGCACGTTTTCCTGGTTAGTACGTTCAGAATTTCGGGTCCCTTCAAAAACGTGCTAACGAGAGTTCACTGTATCACCTGAAGGTCAATATAAAGAAAACTAAAGTACTGGTATGCAGTAGGAGAGAAAAGGCCATGAACAATGTTAACTTTGGAAGCAAAAGCTTGAAGAGGTGAGCAAGTATTGCTATCTAGGAATCCTAATACAGTAGAACCATGGTAATACAAGTATGGCCTATTGTGAGACCCCCGCCATTACGAGAGATTGCAGGGGCACAATCAATTGACCCTATAATTGCCATGTAAAAAAATACGGTTTTAACGAGGCCCTTTTGGTGTTGGCCCCCGCCATTGCGAGAGTTTAGGTCACCAGCAAACAAGCACCAAATGTGGCCAACCTCTGCCATAGCTTGTGATCTGTTAGCAATGCAATTAATATTAAGTGTTACGTATCAACTGCACGTATTAAATCAAAAACCGATTAATTTATTGTTAATATTCGTGGAAATACTGCAGCATTAGCAGTTACGAATACGTATCTGATCTTCTTTCGTTTTCCGGGCAGACGAGAGCACACTCGCACGTCTGTCAGTTGAGAGCATTTCCAAGATAGACACCGTGGCCCAAAAATGCAAAACACTTGAGTGTCGGAAGGGAAAAACGGCAAGCTACTCCATTGTCTCCCCTAAATTTGTTTTCATATTTTTTTTCACTCTATGTTTATCAATGTTGAACATTTTCGTGAGTTAATTTTATAATTTATGAGATTAATGAAGTTTGCAAATTATTATTTGTTACCTATACTAGTAACTGCTTGATGTAATGTGATGAACGCGGTGACAAAGGAGTAGCGCTCTTAGTTTATTGACTTTCAATATGTCTATATTCCTTTCTATGTTTTGGTACCATTATTGAGCAATTATATGAATTAATACTTAATACATTTGTTGGTATAGGAGGGCTCTTCAATAAACCCATTTTTTCTGTCATTTGCATCATACTACTGTTGCACATATACACCCGACAAAATTATTGTAAGTACGTGGACGGCCTAAAGAAATCATTAAAAAGAACTTATTGTGATAAAACCACTATTTCAATAAAATTGTTATACATGGTAAAGCAGATGGTTTTTCAATGTGGACATTACATCAGATGAAAGAAAATGCCCTCCAAGGCAGGATCCCTTCCACCACTTCCACGGTCTCTTTTCGTCTGCTGAAACAAATGTGATACGTTATTCCAAATGGTTTCCACGAAATGTCGTGAAGAACGTGATTATACTGATTAAAAATTAAGACTAACCAAGGGAAAGGGTAAAGGCTAGTAATAAAGGCGATACAATTTTGATTTATCAGTTATGGTTTAAATTTTTGGCGAAACTAATCAAAATTATGGAATGAACATTAGAAAATGGAATGAGCATTAGAAAAGAGTAGCTTGGTCAGCTGTGCATTTGGGAAAATGGTTGGCAATTGGAGGTTTTTTCGCATTCATTGGAGCAGGTACGGGAGCTTTTTGATCTAATTGTCAGTTGGTAAATTAAGTAGGAAGATGAATTACAGAAAAAACTTTCCCCTTCTTTCAGGATTTGTACTCAGATTCTCCAGATGGAAATACTTCCGCCACCACACCAACCTGATTCCTAGAAAATTGTTGACAATAGGTTTCACGGTGATCATTTATGCCAACCCCGTAAAACAATACTTCAATATAGCGAGGGTTTTCTTGGGCACCGTGAGGTCTCGCTTTAAATAGGTTGCACTGTAACTAGCAATGGGTGAAGCAAGAAGGAAATAGCCAGTAGAATAGCCCAGGCAAAAATGCATTCAACCAAAAGAAGAATTAACTTACACCTGGATATACAAGCATGGAAATAAGGAAACAATTCATTAGAACATTCATCTGAGGTATGATTTTTTATGAAAGTGAGGCATGGACGATAAGAGCAGCAGAGAATTCCAGGATGGAAATACATATTTGAAATTTGGTGGTACAGAAGAATGATAAAGATGGATCGACTGAGTTCTAAAAAATAAGTTCAAAAAAGTAAGAAATAAGAGAAGACTTCTGAAAACCTCAAAAGAAGACAAAACCACACATGATGGTCTGACAAAGACAATCACCAAAGGAAAAGGGAATAGGAAAAGGAAGGTATCATATGAGTTACATACCAGCAAGAACTCATAGAGCAAGCAGAAGGTAGGTAGTAGTGAAGAATATGAAACAGAAGAATTAGGTAAATATGAAGAGGTTAACCAATAGGAGAATCGAGAATAAAACCTCGTCAAACCAATTTTAGGATTGTTGACTGGTGATGATGATGGCTGAAAGAACATAAGCTAACTCATCTAATGATGCTCTCCCATTTCTCTCATTTTTTCCGTCACTTTAAAACTGTCCATTAAAGAAATGGTCGAGACTTGAACAACACTACAACCTCCCTTACAGCATAGAGCCACACCAAATCATTTCAATGGAGTACATTTCCTCCAAAAAGAAGTTTAAAACAGTTTGATAGAGCTAGAGGTATAGAAAACAGAGCATTCAATTTAAGTAGAACATGGTAAACTCTTATTCATAGGTGCTCATATTCATATGCTACATAAATACAACTTTTTAGAAAAATTTTGAGTTAATAAAGTTTCACTGATCAGGGCTCCACAAATCTACCCGTAATTCTTAGTAAGACCCAAGATATCATTTTCTCTCTAAATAGCAAAATTGTAACAGCCAGTAAATTTTTTAAGCCACCACTTTAACAGAAAAACTGAACTTAATGAAAAGAAAAACTCCAATGGCCATAATGCTTGATGCACCAAACCCTGGAAGGGAGGAAAATTTGACTGCCCAAGAAAGATTCACACAAACAGGCACCCATTCATGCACACACACAGACAATATCTGTGGTTGTTTGCAGAAAATTTAATTCCATGTCAGTGACAACCACAGACTACAAACACATACCCTTTTAGTCATTCCTTCTCGTAGATTTCAGGGGACCACACCAAGGAACACTAACAAGTGGGTAACACCAATCATAAACAACCCCAGAAGGGGTAATTGGTGTTACCCAGAAATCTACGAGAATAACTAAAGGGTGTGTGTATGTAGTCTGTGGTTGTCACTGACGAGAAATTAACTTTTCCGCAAACAACCACATATAGTGTTGTTGAAGTTAGAGTGTTAAAGTCAAGTAGAATTTATTAGTTCGTGGTTTGACTCAGAGATGGCACTGCGACGCCATTGGTTTTTTGTGTAGTTATGTATGTAACTATGAAGTCAACAAAGTGGACCTAAAAACATTATCGACAGATAAAAAGATAGGTCATGATATGTTTAAAATAAGTTACGGGTTAATAAAAAGGTTTTCAATAGGTTATGGGCCCAGGCCGCCTAGCTCACGCGAGTTTTAGCGAGTTGCCCGCGAGATTGAAAATTACGTTGAATTAAAGTTGATGTGAAGTCTCGTCAATACAGTATTCTTCAAGAATGGATTTGGCGAAGCACATCAAACCCCTGGGTGGAGAGGCGGACTGGCCAATTTGGAAGAGGAAATTGCGGGACTTGTTGGATTACCACGAAGGAGCCCTAGATGCAATCGATGGAAAATTGGTGAAACCCGAGCCTCTGTCGCCTAATGCTAAGGAAGATGACATCAAAGAGTACAAGAAGGTCAGCGATTTATTCCGTAAGGCAAATAGTTACGCCAAGTCAATCATTTCAAGTTCGGTGACTGATGCAATTTACGAGAAAATAATGGATAAAGAGACAGCGCGAGAGGCATGGGAGGCATTGAAGTCACATTTCGAGGCGTCATCCAAAGACCAGCTTTTCAAGATATGCACTGAGTTCTTTGCGTTTAGTTGGATTAACGGAGAGGATGTTTCGACTCATGCCACGAGATTGAAAAATTTGTGGTTCGAGCTAAATAACGGCTTGAAAGCAAAAAATGAAAATGCGCTGCCAGACCTGCTCTTAGTAAGTAAAGTCTTGCAAATTCTACCGGGTGAATTCGAGAATTTCAGATCCAGCTGGATGTTATTGTCGAAAGATGAAGAAAAGACTTTTGAAGAGCTAATCACTCTGTTATGCATGTACGAGCGAAATTTTAGAAAGAGCGCTAGCACAGAGGGAGACTCTGAGGGAGAAGCATTAGTCGTGAAGAGCAGAGAGCCAAGGTCAAATCAAGGTCCGAAGAGGTCAAAAGGAAACGACACTTGTAATTACTGCAAGAAGAAAGGGCATTGGGTTATTTCATGCAAGAAGTGGATTGCTGATGGACGACCAAAGAAGAGCGCTCCTCAGAGCAATACCGTGGATACCAATGTAGCCCTGAGTGTTATGAGTGAAGATATGTTTCAAGTCAATATGGTTTCATCAGGATGGTGGATCGACAACGGAGCAACGAAGCATGTGACGCATTGTCCGGATCTGTTTGTCGAGTTCCAGGAGTTTCAAAGTCCCTGCGTCATCAAGGCCGCTGGAAAAGAAGCTCTCAAGGCCATCGGGAAAGGCACCTTTGAAATCTTTCGCTGGAGGAAAGACCTTGAAGATGACTCTCAGAGACACTTGGTACGTTCCAAGTATTTCGAGAAACCTGTTTTCAGTTTTAGCTGCCCAAGATAGGAATGAAAATAGCAAATTCCATTCCACGACAACTAAGTGCTGGCTGGAAGTCGATGGGAAGGTAGTACTGTGTGGAACTCTGTACAAGGCAGCCATTGAACCAGCCGTTTCCGATAAAAAAGGAAGGGTCAACATTGTTGAAGCAGAAAATTCAACACTCCAGCTGTACCACGAGAGATGGGGACACCAAGACAAACGGCATGTGAGAGAGAGAGAGTGTGCTCAAAAGAGAGTTGAGTATCACTGTGAAAATGGCAAGAGAATTTTGTGAGCCCTGCACTTTTGGCAAGTCACATCGCATACCGTTTGGCACTAGGAGAAAGGCAACAAGACCTGGAGAACTTTTTTCTTCTGATGTTGTAGGCCCATTTTGCGAATCCTTCAGCAAAAAACGATTTCTAGTTGTGTTCAAGGATAGCTACACAAAGTTTCGTTATGGCTTCGTAATTAAACAAAAGTCAGATGTCAAAATTGTGTTAAAACAGTTCTTAGCACATGCAAAGATACTTGGGCATAACATTAAAGAGCTACTCAGTGACAATGGAGGAGAATTCGACTGTGAAGAGATTAAGCGCATTCTGGCAGAGAGCGAAATCACACAGAGACTGACAGCGCCATACACACCTCAGCAGAATGGCGGCAGTGAGCGCAAGAATCGAACAATCGTCGAGATGGCAAGGACCTTCAAGTTAAAGTTAAAATTCCTGATTTGTTGTTGTTGTTGGCTGGCATTGTTGAAGTTAAATTTCCTGATGCCAAATGGGCAGAGCTAGTGACAGCAGCCATTTACATTCCTAACAGAACATGAAAATCGTCAGAAGATGGAGTCAGTCCATATGAACTGTGGATGGGAAAGAAACCGAGAATCAAACATCTGCGTATCATTGCATCTTCCTGCTACGTTCACATTCCATCCAAAAAGAGGAAGAAGATGGACAAAAAGGCAGTGAAAGGATTCCTTGTAGGATATGACGGAGATGAGTGATACAGGGTTTATATTCCAACTAACCACAGAGTTATCCTGTCAAGAGATGTTCAATTCCAAGAGAGAATTAAAGAGTGTAAGAACGAAGTCAAGCTACCATTGAAAGATATCGAGCATTGAAACGAATTTGACACAAAGGAGAAGGAAGAAGAGCCTCAGATCGACATGGAGAAAGAATCATCAATTAGTGATGTAGAATCACTTGGTGAAGATAAGTCGGATACAGATGAGGAAGAAAACTCCGAGCGCTCATCTGAAAGAATTCTGAGAAATCGATCAACCTTGAAGAGACCAAAATATCTTGAAGATTATGCCAAGAAAGTGGAGGAGTTTTTGAATCAAGAGATGGAGGATCCTGAGACCTTTGAAGATGCGCTGAGAAGGGAGGATTCAGTTGAGTGGAAGAAAGCCATGGATCGTGAAATTGCTTCATTGAAAGAGAATCAAACCTGGATATTGACAGAGCTTCCACCAGGTACAAAGGCAATTCCATGTAAATGGGTCTTTCGACTCAAGAAAAATCCAGATGGCAGCATTGACAAGTACAACGGGAGATTGGTTGTTAAGGGGTTTAGTCAGTGTCACAACATTGATTACAGAGAGACCTTCAGTCCAGTGGTGAAGATGGGAACGATACGCTCAATACTCAGCATTGCAGCAAGTCAGAAGATGCACCTGACAATTCGATGTGTCAACAGCATTCCTTTACGGAGAACTTGAAGAAACAATTTTCATGAAGCAGCCTCAAGGATATGAAGACGGAACCAGCAAGGTTTGTCAGCTGAAGAGAAGTCTTTATGGACTTAAGCAAGCACCTAGATGTTGGAATAAACGACTTGGAGCATTCCTTCAACAACATGAGTTCAAGGCCAGCGATGCTGATCCATGTTTATACATTCGAGAGAGAAATGGTATGAAGCTAATACTTGTGATCTATGTAGATGATGGCTTGATGGCTGCAACCGATCTGCAAGAGATGGAAGACTTCATTGAAGAGTTGAAGAAAGAGTTCAAAATTGTTGCAAAGCGAGCAAACTATTTTCTGGGCCTTGAAATTCAGCGAGAAGAGAGGTTCATTAAGATAAGTTATAGAGCATATGCAAAGAAAATTTTAGAACGCTTCAATTTTTCAGAATGTAGACCAGTTTCAACCCCAATGCTTAAAGGTGCAGAGATTTCCACACCAGGGAAAGATGACGAGGCACCAAGGTTTCCCTACAGACAGTCTGTTGGAGCTCTGATGTATTTGATGCTTGGCACAAGACCAGACCTGGCTTACAGTGTCGGATTCCTTTCAAGAACACTCGAAAATCCAACTGAAGAAGATGTGGTACGAGACAAGAGAGTTTTCAGATACATAGCAGGGACATTGGATCTGGGGATAGTCTATCGAAGCAATGTGGATGAGGGTTTTCTGGACGTCTACAGCGATGCAGATTTTGGAGGATGCACTTCAACGTTCAACCTCTGGAGTCATCGTGAGGTATGCAGGAGGGGCAATTTCATGGATGAGCCAACGACAAGCTGTCGTAGCAACTTCTACAACTGAAGCAGAGATCATCGCAGCAAATGAAGGGGCCAAAGAGGCAATTTGGCTTAGCAGACTGTTCAGAGGAATTACACATGTTCCAGTTATTCAAGTTGACAACTCAGCAGCGGTGAGACTGGCTAAGAACCCAGAGTTTCATCGCAGGACAAAACATATTTCAATTAAGCACTTTTTCATCAGAGAGAAAGTAACAGAAGGCAAGCTTGAAGTTCAACAGATTTCCACAGAACATCAAGTAGCTGATATCATGACAAAGCCGTTGCCAAAGAAATGTTTGAAGATCTTGTCTGTGAAAACAGGACTGATGTAAAAATAGAAAGAACAATGAGCAACTACTGGTGTGCCTTTATTAGTTGAGACAGTAATTGTATCTCTTTCAGTATTTCTTGTTAAATTCAGTATATGTAGTTAAATTCAACTATAATTAACAAGGGAAAGTGTTGAAGTTAGAGTGTTAAAGACAAGTCGAATTTATTAGTTCGTGATTTGACTCAGAGATGGCGCTGCGACGCCGTTGATTTTTTGTGTAGTTATGTATGTAACTATGAAGTCAACAAAGTGGACCTAAAAACATTATCAACAGATAAAAAGATAGGTCATGATATGTTTAAAATAAGTTACGGGTTAATAAAAAGGTTTTCAATAAGTGTGTGTGTGTGTGCATGAATGGGTGTCTGTTGGTGTGAATCTTTCTTGGGCCGTCAAATTTCCCTACCCTTCCACGTTTGGTGCGTCAAACATTACGGCCATTGGAGTTTTCCTTTACATTAAGTACATTTATTGCCGTAGAGCTCCACCTTTTCTTTGTTTTGAACAACTGAATCCACAACTGAAATTTAAGATCCACAGCGACAAATTAGCAAGCAAAATTTCCTAAGTAATCTTTTTGATCAGGTCTCTTAGAGCAAGTCTGGATGAACATGTTTTAAAGTGTATATTTTGTTCGTATCCACAGCCATATTAGCTTTGGTACTTTGAAAAGAAAATTTAACTTTGTCGTTTCACGTATATGTATTTATTAACAAACGACCCAGGTTTTAATGTCCAACATCATCATCAGGTGAAGACTACAGATTTCTTGGATATATAATGCACTTGGGTAGGGGTGGGACAGGACTCAGGGGGTGGGGTTAACGAAGGGAAAGGGTTGGGTAAAGGCAATTTTGGAAATTGAAGGACCGCGAATTGGCCACGAGAACCTTAACAGCTTTACCCGCTGAAATTTCACAGTAGCAGAAATTCCATCATTTTTCCCTGTGGAATATTAGAGGCCTTGAAAGAACTATATTCCACTAGAACCAGAAAGAACTTATATTCCACAGGGAAAAATGCCATCTTGGTAGCCTAACTGGTTAAAGCATCTGGCCGGAAATCAGGGGATCCGGGTTCAAATCCCGTTCAATGATTGTTTTTCTCTGCGGAATTTCAGCTATTGTGCAACATTTGGAGGTGCATCATTGATGTTTTGAAAGGCAGGAGGGGTGAAAGGAAGCACTATGGTGAAGGAATAAGGGAGGGTTTAAGATGACTATTAGCCATCGCCTACACCTGTGCAGGGAGTCAAAGAGACGAGGGTGAGTGATGCCTGGGAAGGAAAGTCATACCTGAAACCACCAGTTAGCTCCGGTACTTTATTGTGGGCTACTCTCGCTAACATCATCAGGATACTTAAGAATTCAGAAGAAATCTGTTCCTTGGGAGGTGTCTCTCACAGAACTCACGCCAAGCCACTTTTCATCAGACTCAAGATTGTCTCTTCCTTTCATATGTGTTTCCCAATACATCTTGTGTGTTGAAAAAGTTTTCAATTTTATTCAGATTACAATACAGCACAACTCTAAATGGATCCTATAGGTTTTTAATTAAGAGTTATATTTTTTTACCTATAGGTAAATTATATATTATATTTATATTATAATAATAATATAAATTTATATAATAATTATACCTGTAGGTAAAATGATTACCTTGAATGTACCTATACATTCAAGGGAATCACCCTTTTAAAGAATTCAAAACTTGTCTGAAGGCTACATTAATACACAATTGTACACAAAGGGTTGAAGAATTCCTTGACTTCTTGAATGGATGGTCACGAAATCTTCTAAGTTTATTGTCGTATATTATAAGCCTGCCTGATGGCTCTTTAAAATTAAGCCTTATAGATGGCTCTGTAAGAACGAACGAACTCGTCGAGTTGATGAATAAAGTTTGAGTTCCTAACTTGCACCCAACGTTGATATATCATATTGATGGATGAGACAATGATACAAGTAAGGATATTGAAAAATTTGATAAGGCAATGTCAAATAAAGAGTATAAAATAATGAGATGAAATGGAATATATTTGCTTTATGGCAAGATGAATTAGTAACCACCTAAATGAATTAAAACATTTAGGAAAGAAAGGTCGACTGTTACACACAAATGACTACTAGGTGATAATCCCATGCCACATACTCATGATGACTAGCAGAATACTCCATTTAAACAAAATTTGTAAAGTATTAACTAAAAGCATTTACAAGCAAAAGGGGATAAAGCTTTTGATAAAAATGGTGAAGGACACCTGGTCAGAATGAGAAGCTCCTACTTGTTGCTTCAAAACAATAATCTGAAATAAATAAATCTTAATGACTAGATTTGATTTCCCATTCACCGAATCAAAAACTTCCATGAAAACTTCGAACTTACCCAATATCCATCAAACACCTTAATTCCTTCTCAATTCGTGATGGGTGGCAGGTAGGGACAAGGTGCTTAATGGCATAATGTTGTTGCACTCCCTCTTCCCCTTTTATTGATGCCATAAACACAGAACTAAAAGTCCCTTCCCCAATCTTGCGATGAATAGCAAAATTTTCACTCAATGATGGAATACATTTTAAAAGATGGGAGATCTGAGCTTTTTCTCCTAAACAAAAGAATGCAAGGTAAAAATTAATAAAAGGAATAATACACTCATCAAAATTCATGGTAAATTACTTGATAGATGGGTAGCCACAGAAATGAGTCTTACACTCTAAGAGAGTACATAACAACAATGAATTAAAATTACTCTTCAAGAGACCTCCTTGACTAACTTTAAATGAGTCTTGTTTTCACTGAATTTTTTTGGGTACACACATTAAAGGTTGTGCAGTAAGAAAATTAAATGACTTCGATGCTCAAAGGGGTTTTTTAATATTTTGATCAACCCAAACTTTAATTCTTACAGAAGTGCACTGGATTTCCCAATCTTAATTAAAGGCTAACACGTCAGCGTTGAGTAAATACTTTGAAAATATTTCAATATCAGCAATTTTTTTGGCAAAATATACTCTTGTCGCACATTCTTCACCTAATATAATAAATCTACTTTGAAAAGGGATATTGGGGCTTACTTTTTTGCTTCAAAGCCTCAAGTTCAGCCTTCGAAGATCCCTTCTCCGCAACACTGGGGGACTTCTTAGCATTTCCAATGCTTGGAGAAATTTCTGTCTCACCACGAAGAGCTGAGTCTTGCTCTGGCTGTTCAACGGTGACATTAAACGATACATCCTGGGTAGTACTTTTGCATATAGAATCCTCTAGTTGTGAAGGTACAAACACCGAGTCATTTAATTCCTGCTTTTGGTCCGACTTCGGTGAATGGTAATCAGTGACACTCTCATCCTTCTTGCCAAAGATCTGAAAACTCTCAGGGGGAAAGGGATTTAAGGTCTCCATCCCCTTCGCTCGAGCAAATCATTAGAACAACCCTGAAACAGAGGTCAACGTCTTAGGACATGTCAGCCAGCTTGCACGGAATATCATTTCAAATACCTAACGTGACAGCACTAATATGATTAATACGGGTAGGCAACTTTAAAATATAATAATACACATGTTTTGGACAATAATTTCACCGCATAGAGAATACATACAGAACTATCGTAGAATGTACACAAAAACCGCGCGTCGGCTCTCGGCCGTTGGCGGGTCTAGCGTGGATGGTGACCGGAAGTAGATGCCAAACTTCAAAGTACAGAACGGAGGAAAACGAGGACATGATTGGAGGAAACAGTGTCACAGCTTGGCGCCAAAATTTGTAATTTTTGCGAATATTGTTCTTGAAATCCTTGTAGGAAATTAAAACTTTTCACGGAATATTTGCGAATGCTTACCTGATTTTCATATCGCAAAAAGTATTAGCATACTTTTTCTTCTTTATAGTTTCAGCATAGACTACGTGATATTACGTTAAACGTAGCCAATTCATGAACACCATGAACATCTTTGTCAATTTAAAACAAAAGATATCTTTCTGAACTTAATGGTAGCGTATAATAAGTAGTGTACATAAATCAGATATTTTAAATCTCTTATCAATCATTCACAGAAAAAATAGTACCATTTATGCGGTCAAAAGATCGAAGTCAATATGGTTTCATGAAAATAAATTCCTGGCACACCAGTTCACATTGCTCCTTTCGATTTTGAAACATTTCCTCTTCTGTCCTTCAATTTTTCACTATATTCTGTCAAGCAAATCATGTTTTCACTATTGCATCCATTTCCTCAACGCCGAAAAAGTCTTCATTCTTTTACGACAGAAGAGCATGAGCCTATTTGAAAATTACAAAATCTCATTTGTACTTTCACTCACCAAATCTATCAATACGTTAGTGTTTGTCCATACTACTAAACCCCACTTAATGCAAAAGATACTCCGATCTATTTAAGCTCTCCCATCTTTTTAATAATTCAAAAACTTCCACTCATAATTGTGACAGCTTAAGCTGTCTTGATTTTTCTTCATTAAAGAAGACTGGCAATTTTCCACAAAATATACTTAAATTCGACCGGTTTTGATCTATTGCATCATCTTCCAACTTGCCATCATCTCAAATTGCCAATCTTCTTTAATTATGTTATTCCACCAATTCATGCCTAAAATGACTCTTTTTATTTATCATATTCACCAATCTTTCACGTCATACCTCAAAAGGGGCTCATCACTGACAGCATATAAGTAGACAGGCTGAGCAACACTTGGTCTCCTCTGAATCTTGTTGTCTTCACTAGCTTACTATATACTGTCATTTCCATCCTTGCTAATATTTCAAACCATGTCCTCTACATTCTCATTTAAAAGCTGAAGAGAAATGGTGATATGAACTACATCCCTGCTTTATAACATCAGTTAATCAATAATCATCAATTAATACCCACTCCTATCCTCAACTGCTCCCCTCTTGTACCATTTCTTATTTACACAAGAGTTTTGAAATTAAAGTTGCCATTTTAAGGGGGAATAATTATTTGATACTTGAATAACTTTATCTCATTGTCAGCCTAACTACATAGGTACTTACATTAAAATCAAGGCTTGGGATCACAAAATGACTCATCTATAAGGGGTCAATGACAAACAGCTGTGGGGTTTCTTACAGAGCACTATCAAGTAGGGTACACCTCCACCTCCTGGGAATCACAAAGTCAACTAAATGTAGATGGTGTTAAGAAAAGGATGAAACCACATTCCTTATACCACACCAATGTCCTGCTTAGGTATTAGTCCAAGAGTAAGGATTGTGGACAGAAAGCAGGGCACACCATTCATGGAGGCCAGTGGAGTTATGGAAATCCCCATAGGGGAACTGATTACCTTTAGCAAGGCTATTGGTATCTATAGGTGATTCACTAGTAGGGTGAAGTCCAGGTAGGAAGATGGACCAATAAGTCTAAGACTCGAAGAAACCAATAGGTCTAAAGGCCTCAGGCCTCCCCGCGAGGAACTCCACTGAAATCATGATCTTACCTTAATCTCAGCCAAAATAAAAAAGCCAGGGAAAAATAGCTTTCTATCTCAAAAAATACATCTGCAACACCATATTGATAATAAAGCTACCAGTGGTGATTAGCCCATGATAGATTTTCAATAGAATTGAAGCAAGAAATCATCACTAAATGAGAAAGTAGTATTCAGACACTGAACAAAGATATCGAGTACCAATTTGTTCACTGAAAAACAAAAAAAGTCTTTACGATAACTGTTGTGAAAATAAGAGGATAAGACCCCTTGCCAGGAAAATTATCTCAGAAATAGATAAACTTTGGATGGTCTGGCTTAATGATAAATAAATGGCTGGCGAGAGTAAATGAAGCCCATACAGTCAAGCCCGTTTATAATGGAGTTGAGGAGGCTGAATATTTACTTCGTAATAATCATCGTTACATGTGCACCGGGTTTTCCAAGCCTCTCTTTGACTGGGAATAGCCTTCACTTCGTCATAACTGGAACTTTGTTATAAACAGGCTTGATATAAGTGGGCTTGACTGTATTTGAGAGAAGGCTTGACATTCATATATAGCCTCATGAATAATCCTAGTTTCTAGTTCTGAAGAATTTAAGGCTAGCAAAGAATGATTTGCCAGTTTTAAAGAGAAGAGACAATCATCAAAGAATTCATGAAAGGAGAGACTATTAGTGCAAATTTATCGAGAAGAGTTTTAAAAATTTGCAGATATTTTGCTAAAATAAATGACTGTGTGCTGACATGCACTCCCCTAGAAGAAAATACCCCTGAAAACTCACATCACAGATGATGAGATGGCCTTGCCCAAACAAAAGCCAATTAACATTGATAAAATTCCTTCTACTAACCGGGACATGAAGATGAAACTACCTCGAGTATCACTCATAAAAAAACTCCAGGGTTTTCAGAAAAAAACATAAATAAAAAACATCCCTTAACGTAGTGTGGAAGTCAAATCCTTAAGTTCAGGTTACTAAGCATTCTCTATAGAAGGCTTGGATGAAATATCCACCCCCGCTGTTGAGCAGTGAATAAGGTTCCTCTGGGTGAAGTTCAACCATGGTGTGGATACATCATGCATTATGTATCTATTTCATGTTTTTGTATTATAGGTGATGTTATAATCATACTTAATCAATGTCTATTTTTGACTCGTGTTTGAGTATTGAGAAAGATGAAAAATTAAACACTTGACAACTTGAACTTCCAAAGTGGACATACAACATCAAAATTAAACTTTTTTCAGCTGAGTTGGAAGAACAATTATATAACAGCAGGGAGGATCTTACTTTTTTAATTTGGACAATGTTTCTGATTGCTCTGCAAACACATATAGCGTTCTATTTTCTCTCAGCCTTAAAGCAACTCCATTGAAATCTAAGACCTACACAACAAAACATCCTTTTACATTGTCCTAGGCTGTTTGGGATCCTGATTTATTGGTGCCATTGAGGTGAAAATTGAAAACAAAAACATGGTGCCTAAAAAATTTACCAAACAATAATTAATATGACCAATTATTCTCAAAATTCTCATTAAAAATGAGAGGTGTACATGCCAGTCATAAATAAGTAGACAATGTTACTTCAGTATTAATAAACCATTCAACCAATTAAAATTCCACATTCATGAAGGGAGGATAGAGAAATGCCAAATCCCACAGCAAGAAAGTTTTATGAAGTAATTTCTTGCATCTCCAGAATTGTTATCCTCGAAAAATCAACAACTTTCTGATCAAAAAAAGCACTCAGCAATTTTGCTTCCTAAAGGAGATGCACTAATAAATGTAATTGCATCTCTAGTAATCACTACAATAATGTCTTATACTATAGAGTAATAAGTAAGTATTTACAATTACTCTATACTTATATCCACAGTTTGAGGAAAATTAATGTTCTTACTTAACCATAAATATACTGTTCATTTCAACATACTGAAAACAACTTAGGCCATAAAAACAAAAATAGCCAATATTTTCCAATTGTTGATGAAATTTTTAACAATAATTCAAATACTTAGGCACAAATGCATCAATAGCTACAACAGAAAGAAGAGCAGATTGGATATAAGGATTCGATTTATTTAAAATTTTGAAGTAAATTCCATAAAAATTCCTACAAGAGAAAACTCACTACTATCTACAGGTACACTTATGAGCAATTTTAATCATATAGATGAAGAAAAACCAATAATATAAACAATTCAATAAAACACTTAACTAACTCCTTGAGCCTTAGAGTTCAACACTTCATCGTTGGTCATTACACAAAAGAGATGGATCAACACATTCAGTACAATTCTGTCAACAATAATTCTGCCAATTGATGTAAGATCACCATCTTCCGGCAAATCCAATGTTCCTTGAATGTCAACTAAAAGTTTACCACAATGATACAGATTAAAACGATGAACAGGGCTTTCAAAAACTGTTGTAATAAAACATTACACCATCCTAGCATCACACATTTTCAAGCTCAAAACAAGAATTTTTGTACATCAAACAGTATTTAGCTTCCATGAAATTAGTTAACTTAGCCAAATCAATGAGAACATTTTTGTTTTGGATGAATCTTTAATGGTTTCAGTTAATTAAAAAAAATCACTCGAACATCACGAGTACCTCTTACTAGTACAATTTGAACAAATACAAATGGTCTAAAGAACAGCAGAAGAATCATGAAAGTCACCACACTAATGACACAATACCAACACAATTACTTCAACTATTCCAAAATATTGATTTCTGGCATGAATTGTTTCTTTCATCTGGTCTGAAATGAAAGGAAACAATTACTGCATAACAGAAAATGGTTGGTTAACAATCATTAGGTGAATTGAAGATGGATGAATACCCTTCTGCGAAGGATTAGACCACAGGATACTACCTGAATGTCATACATGATTACATTGCATAGCTTTCTATGCAATGACTTCAATTATCATCAGTACATTGATTTTCAGTATACAGACAGATCCTTTTAGGTCAACGTGAATCCCGGCCTTATGAGATGAGAAATGTCATGAAACTATATTTCCATGAGCTTTGAAGTGCCTTGCTTCTGACCGCTATGGAAGAATCAGTCAAGTATTGGTCATTTCATTTTGTTGGCATTCAGCCATATGCCAAAAACTATGCCCAGCCACAACCATCAGGATAATTTCACCCATGAATCTCATTCAGGAGATTTTCTGACACATGGCAAGGGTGAACTTATCCTTAACATATTGAGTGAATACACTCAATGTACTTCGTGGCTTCACTCATTCAACAACCTATAGCAATTATATCATTACAATATTTGTCTTCCTTTCAGAATATAAGGTGAAAACAAGCTTCAGCATTAAATTTAGGTTTTATCATGGATCGGGTTTAGCATTTTAGCATTGACCTCATCAGTATGGTAAAAAGCTTAAAGATGGCAGGAGTGATTAAGTGACCATTAGGAGGACATCCTCAAATTAACAGTTAACTGGGTAATGTATGCATTACCTCTTAAAAAGAATAATTGATTCCAATTACAATTCTGTCAAGTAATTTACCAACTCCAATTAGGTAATTCAGAGAAAAATAAAATTTTAAACATTTTTCCAAAGCATTTAGCCTTTCATGTACCACTTTCATGAAACTTTCACTGAAATTGCAACTACCATGCTAATTTCAGTTGAAAGTTGTATTAATCATTTCTGTCACATAACACCCCCACTTCTAATGTTATCTGAAAGGAAGACCTGCCAATGACAACATCAACATTTACTGAAATGAAGATATTCCGGGACTGGGCACAAAAAATCAACAGTCGACATTACAGCCCATCAGCAAGGGCCAGGCTAGGATTTCAGCATAAAATCATATATTCACGCACAGGTTATGCATGCAGTTGAAATATTTCACCCCTGATAACACTGGGATGCCCATGAGGGATTCAGACACACTCAATGCTGCAGCCAATGGCTTCGCAGGTGTAATTTTAAAACAATGGGAAAAGAGGAAATGAAATTATGCCCTCAGGGTTTCCTGTATCATTCCGCGAGGTTAGCTACGAGGCACGGGCTTTGTCCGCTTTACCCTCGTAATCTTTCCCTTGCCCACCTGGGCGTTGGGATGGTGGCCCCATCTTCTGATGGAACGAGGCTCCAACATTTCTTGGTGGGAGGAAGGCCATCTCTTTTCAAGGCGCTGCACCAGAGCCTCCCCATTCTTCCCCACTTCCTTTGTTGGATTTGGGATTTTTTTTACTTATATCTTGGACCCGCAAGTTCACCACCCAAGAGCCTTCAACCAGCCCCAAGGTGATGACTGCTTCATCCCTCACACCCACGGTGTCCACCCCTCATACAGCAGGGACAAGTTGTCCAGGCTAGTGGCTTCCTGGATAACATAGTCCACCTGTTTGGGGAAGAAAATTCATGCTTTAATGAGCATTGCCAGATAAGAGAAGAGAAAAAAATGAGAATTTATCTAATATTTCCTAAAGAAGTTTTTCAAACTTCACCAGGCTCTAAGTTTAAAATTTGAACAAATTCAAAATTAACCACACCATTACTTGAGTTTCAAAAAGAAAGTTTTAGCAATACTGCTACACCTACTGACAATTTTGACACTCTTATGCAATGGCTATTTAATATATGTATGTAATGGTTTATCAATACATCTATGCATCAGCAGTTTTGTTAAGTCTTGGATGAGAAAAAGGAACACCGCTTTTTGAGATCCCAGAATTCATTTTCTCATTATTTAGCATATTTGACAATATAAGGCAATATTTATCTGCCTACAAAATAATTTCGAGGTACATTTTGCAAAGGCTTAGGCTTTTAGTTAGTCTTGGTTATCCCTGATGCTCACCACTGGAGGTTAATTTTACACAAAATTAACCTCCAGTGTCTAAAATTATTTCTAAATTAAAATGTCTAAAAATAACTGTGGGAAATAATAATGAAGTGCGATTCATAATTTTTTAAAGAATTAGGCTTTGTTTACATTGTACAGTAAGTCCTTGACTTACGCGGATCCGAGTTACACGGATCCAGAGATACGTGGATGTTCAGTTGGGCTGGTGTTAAGGTCTGCACGAACCGGCGTGGGACGAGGGAGTGAAATTTGCACAGGACAAAATCTCTCGGTGGGATACCACTACGTGTAAACTGACGCCAATCCTACCAGGAGGAACGCAGACCCACCGCGAATATTATTTAGTTTGCTGCATGCTGTGTTTCCATCATCCTGCGACTAGTCTAACGCAAAATTACTGTGAGGAATGTCGACTGAGGAGTTCAATGTAACGGTTAAGAAGTATCCGTTACTCAATCTGAAAATCAATGAAAATGATTACGTCAAATACTTATATATAAGCATGCTTATGAAGATTAATGGCAAATAGAATTTTTTAAAATTAGAAATTATTGCTTGCTAATATTCCTTTCTCGGCATTGCGAATGCGATTATGAGAGAGCTTCATCTTTGTCAGATGACACTTCCATAGTCTTAACACTGAAGCGGAAGTACTGATGCCCGCACGTGCCCTGAAGTCCCGCGATTGTATCACTTTGGTCTGAGGGACATTAAGTTTGTCCCCTTGGCGAATTTTGCACCAGCGTCCCGCACCTGTGTTTTCAGATCACAGATGTTCAGACCTTATGTTTGCGTTTTCTCCACGTTTCTGTTGCCGCAACAGATACACTGGTGACAACCCACGACTAATTGTCAAGCACCACAAGTCCGTGGACTTCAGATATAATAACGCCTCCCTGCGAGACATCATATATATTGTGACGATCTGCTCGTGTGAGCGTGATCACGGCGTCTTCGCGCGATCGTATGGATCCGCGCGACAAACGGAGAGAGAGACGGCTCGCGCGTGATTCAAATTACCGCCCACCATTTTTTCGATCCTCCATTATTTGTAATGTTAGTTGTAGCGCCGGTCGCAATGACCGAGGATATATAAAGGGGTTCCCCAGTGAGCTCGCCCCAGACCCAGACCCAGATCCAGAGTGAAAGACGGCAGATGGAGAGAGACGACTCAAAGAAAGGAGAGCGAAGCGACGCAAGTGGACGCAGAGAACGGAGAAGCGAGGAGGACAGATTGAAAGCAGCCATAAGGCGTGGAGCTGGAGAGGCGGACCTGCGAAGGAGTCATTGCTTGAGAGGACACATCTCGTGCAAGCGGACGACATCGCAGCCAGGCGACAATTTCCCTGTTGGCTCTAAGGCGGACGTAGAAGGTTGGACCGAGGACCGGTGCCAACGATTTCTCACCCCAGGGCTGGGAAACCCACGCGTCTCCGGGCATGCTCCAGACACCTTACAAGGCATAGTACTTTCCTATCAAACCTCCCCGAACCGATCGGCCAACGGTCGAGCGAACTCCGATCCCGTCTTCGACGCCCAGTGAATCGGGGCGAAAGCCGTCGCTACCAAACTCCTGAGTCAACTCCACCGTCCTGCGCAAGTGAACTCACATTCTCTAAGAGGGGCGCACGTCATTTGAAAATCAGTCCCAAGCAGACTGAATTTGTATCACTCTCCTCCCGTCCTAGTGGTCCTCAACCATATTTCAAACGAAAGGACGAGGAGCTTGTAAATATTGTATAAAGGGTTTCATGTCATTTCATTTCATTTTTCAAAGGGTTTCACTGTTCATTTTTGTATCATTCATTAGTTCTTAGTTAGGTTAGCTATCATTTGGGTATATTTCATTAATGTTTCACGTATCACCAACTCATTCATCCCTCATTATAGTGTAGGAGTGTAATTTTCCTATGTGTCTAGCAATAAATCGGTGTTTTTCCTGTGAACGCGAGTCGTCTTTTACTCCCGAACGCGGTGATCCGCGTCCATTCGATTTTCAGGTCCGATCACCGCCGATCTCGGAGGGTAATGCTGCAGTTCCGCGAAGGCCTCACCCTAAGATATTTTTCTCGTTGATCTCTGCTTGCTGATCAGCTTGACCCCGGTTTTGAGTGGCACCCCTTGTCGCTTCTCATTAGGAGCGAAGCTTTCTTTTCCTTTCTCCGGAGTGGCGTTGGCGCGTTCTCATTCGTGGCTGACGGAGGGAACGGGAAAGAGGGGGGGAAATTGCCCGACCGCAGGATCCGTACGGAGACAAACCCCGGCTGAGAAGAGGTCGAACAGTCCAGCCACGTGTCCCGTCACAATATATATATATATATATATATATAAATAAATGCGCGTCAAACATTAACACACAGCAACCGAAATTGATACACATTCACACCAGTAGGTGAGAGAAAACAGACTGGACTTACAAACAGACGGCGCCATAAGCAGCGTCGCGTCTGGCAGTTCTTGGTATGAGGAGTGTACATTGGCTATTTGTCCCGTCATGCCATAAAGACGACATGAAATCTGTTGCTGGTCGAAAGCCTGGCCGGCTCCATAAGAATCTATGTGTTTGATCTTTTATGAGCTGTCGCCGCGTAACTGTTGCGACAACAGAAACCCGAAGAAAACGTAAGCCTGTCACCGGCAGTACATGGCATCAACGTCTTTTTTCCGTGTAGTCTGACCACCCTACGTAAGTCGATGTGCAGTAAACAATCTACTCCATAGATGACGTCTGTTATCCATCACGACAAAAAAAACATGTTTTGAGTATTTTTACTTACTTCAGATTTAAATATCCAATGAAATAAAGATCGGATTTGTGTTACTCTTGGTATTTTCATATTATGGTAACTTAACGGCCTCTCAAACAATGGCGTTTTCTGTAATTGTGGCCGATTGCCACCAACTGCGGTAAAAGCGGCACCACTAATGGTTCAAAAAATGGATAGGTATGTTGTTGCATTTCGACTTACGTGGAAATTTTTGGAACGAATTAACCGGGTAAGTTGTGGACTTACTGTACTCCTGTATTGACCGGGGTAAAAGCAACTTTATCCATTGGTATGACAGTTAATATCTCTTTATTAAATAGTTGCTTCGGTGTGTCCAGTTGATGCAGTGAGGGGGCAGAAATGTGTGTGTAGTGTCAACCTTGAACTCTTGAACCTCATTGATGAACTCTTCTCGGGCTCTACACCGGGTAAGTGAATGTAATGTTGGCAGAGTGAAGTCAAATGCCTGGGAATCACCCTTAAGTTGAAGTCATTAAGGCGAAATCTTACTTCTTGAACCTCGATTTGAATTTTTCAAGTAACATAAATCTTGCCAACAACCTTCTAGTTTCAAGGGTTTCTAAGTTGAGCAATCCAATAGAAGAGTGACACTTTCTTGTCCATAGAAATTTCTTGGAAAATGTTCTCCTTTTTTGTGGATATAATTTAATACTAAAGTTAAATCGAAAGCAGTGGCACAAATATTTCAAATATGGTTACCCCTTAATGACTTCAACTTAAGAGATTCCCAGGCATTTGACTTCACTCTGCCAACATTACGATTTTGAGACTGTTTTAACTTTTTCTGCCAGAATTGTATTACAGTGTATTTTTTAAAGATTTAATTCCAGTCTCCAGTCTTGAGAGCAAGAATTTATACAATTAGATCAGTTGTGAAAATTCTCAAAGCCAATTTTTGTAGTTATTAATGATAGATATAATATATCTATCTATATATATATCATCAGGATATAATCACATGTATCAGAAAATATTGTAATTGATATTGTTATTGTAAATTAGAAGGAAAAATAAATTGGAGGTGTGGGTGGGGGCCTTCTGGAGCCCCCCTGGCACTCAGACCTCTATAGATCCATTGCGCCAACGCACATTTAAACTGCCTGTCACTTGCAAACAGGGGACAAGAGTACCATGGTAGAGGTATGGAAGCAGGTCACCCATCCAACCTCTGCCCGGGCCTGATGATCTCATGGGAACCCGTGTGCCAACATGGCTATGCCCTTGCTCAAATGAGAAAGAATATGGGACTGATAACACCTGTGGAATACCAGAGGTCAACATGACCATATCAGAGCAGTTTCTGATGATTACTACTTTTGTTCCGTTGACTACTACTTCTATTATGTCATTTTTAAAGATTTCACCTGAGGATTCTGCTTGTAACTAATAAAATTAGAATTTACAAACCACCTAAACAAAAAAGATAATACCAAGCCTAAAATAAAGAGAGCAGATAATTGAGCAAAGCTCCTCTTGAGATAATGACATACATACCTGCTCAGTTATGCTGGATTTCTTCAAGGGGCTTGGATCCCTTCCCTCCAGCTTCATTTTAACACGCTTCCACACACTTAGTGCATAGGCATTTCTTTCACCCACACTGTTTACACCACCTAAAACCCACAGGAAGAGGAAAAAAAGGCTTTTCAGAGTCCCACCAAGCAGCGCATTTTGGAAATGCAAAGCAGATAAATGTAATTTAGAGTTATGATCATAGATCTTTCCTAAATGTTGCTGATATTGCTATTCATAATGTGATCTCTAAAAATGCACACTTTCCCATATCAATGGTTTTGCCAATTCGTAGATAAGTGGCAGCTAAAGATTTAGCGCCATACACTAAATGTAAGAAATGGCAATAACATATTCACTCTATGTGCAATGAAAAAATGAAAAGGATATAATTTGATTACTTTAAGAGAATACTTTATCACACTTCTGTTGCTGAAAATGGATGAAAGAGTAAAATATACAGGGTTCTACCAAAGGAAAACAAAAGCTATTTTATGAAAGAGTGGTTTCAAAGTACTGTAGAAGTTCAGCGTTTGGGTACAGAAAAGCAAACTTAAAAAATAGGAGCTAAAGTTAAGGGACAGAAACACCTCTTTTAAAGTAAAGCTATGACCTAAAAAGTTTTCATACTATTATGATATAACTTCTACATCAAAGAGCAATTATCATGTAAAGCTTGGAAAAACTTCACTTTAAATAGCCTCAACTGTTTCAAAAAATATTTTTTATTTATGTTATACTATCACAGAGTTTCCCATAATAACTAGTCAGGTTTCATTATGAATGATAGGATAAACTTTGTCATTACACAATTATTTATTTCACACTACTACTACCATGGTTTCAACAGTTAACGTCATCATCAGGTGAAATAAATAATTGTGGAATTACAAAGTTTATCCTATCACTCATAATGAATACAAGCAAATTCCATAAAGTTACACCTGAAACCATCACTTAACTAGTCAGGATACAAGAAAATGAAATTAAAAGAAAAACAAAACTAAGTGTTAATGAGGCTGGACTATTTATAGTCAAATCTATTTCAGAATGAAGCCATGGATGCATCAAAGATATCTTATAAAATACTAGAAAGCTGAACTATGTACAGTCATAATCTCTTTGCCCAGGAAAGATTCATGGATTCATGCTCAGAAATGAATATGATACGGCACAAGTTATACAATAAATCTGTATCCTCTATTTATATGAGAAATGATGCGTGTTCAATGAAATTATTCAGTTAAAAAGTAAACTGGACCATTTGACCAGTCTATGAATTTTGTTGTTCTCTTATGCAGGCATAAATATCATTCACATTGAGGTAGGCTGTCAATTAAGAATTGAAGTGAGTGCATGGAGAATATAGAGATCATTTTCGCTTCTTCTGTGATATTTGTACAGTGGAGGCCCCATATGACGAGTACGGCATATAGCGAGAAGATCCAATTAGCGAGGGATTTGGAAGGAACCATTTAAAACCCTATGATTTACATGTAAAATAAATCGGTAATAGCGAGGACAACAACCTGCCTCAACTGCGGTCATTCACTATTACCAGAGGAAAATTTTGTGCTCACGTGCTCTTTTCAATAGCATTAAATGCCAGACAGTAAATTTTTCCACCCACTTTTACGATCAAATGTTCGTTTCGACATGTTAGCATCCTTATTAATTAAATATCAATTTCTCATTAGTCCGTCATTTCATTGCTCTTTTGTCATCCTCCCGTGCCTCCCGTTGGTATTTGTATAAAAAAGTTTCTGATGCTGCCGCTAGATGTCGGTATGTCAGCAGATATTGCGTTCACTCATACCTATCTAGATGTATTCAATTTTGAACTTGCCATTGTTTGAAATTGTGGACTTACTTGTTAAAGGTATGTTTCCATAAATTCAAGATAGTATTCCACGTATAATTATTGCAGTCCAGGACAATTTATAACTAATGCTTTTGCATTCGTAAATGCTAGTTTTAAATGGCTCTAAGATTCCGACAAATCCAAGTCAGCTGTTGAGATGATTTAAACCATTTTAAAGGAGGCAATCTTACAGCAAATATTGTTCTCTCCTTTGTTTCCGCTGCTAACCTGGAGAGGATAGCAATCCGGTGCTTGCGTGGAACTAAATACCCCTTAGTTTTATCCCAGTAATTTCTTTATCTAGCAGCCATCACTCACCATTTTCAGCTACTTTTGGTGAGGTAGAAAGTATGATTTTTTTTCTGGTTTCTGAAGGTTTTGCAGTTCATAGTTTGTTGCATTGCCATTACTTTCAGTCGTGACATACGTAATTGGCACATCCAAACAATTGGGGCAATGACAATATAATAAACACGTCGTATAGTACACACGTCTGAGGCAAGGGCTTAAGTATAAAAATTCGACTTATTATATTCCAGTAAATGACACAGAACGTAGAATTTGAAGTAATTGAAAGTGGATACAATCATGAGTAAATGAAATGTTCGAACATTTCATTTTTAATTGCAATCTCATTAAATGCAATAACACAAGCAAAAAAGAATGATTCCCTCATGAAATTTTTAGCATTTGTAATAAACTTTAATTTAAAAAGTAGGTAATCAGAAACTACATATGAAAACCTTACAATTTCTGGCCGAGAAGGCCACATACTCTTACCTTTAGCTCCACGAATGGGGGGAACCACCTTGGGAGGATTAGCAATGGACTTCGCGGGGGATTGACATACTCCATCCTGTCTGACCAATTTCGGACGTCCAGACTTAGTCTTAGTACTCTTTGATTGGCTATCTCCTGGCAGTCCACTGCCACTCAGGACCATTTGTGCTGCCAAGTCCACCAACCCATTATAAATTCGTCCTACAGTCAGAAAAGCAGATGAGTTTATTCATTAAGGCTATATCGTCAGTGATTTACCCTTGAGTTAGCTTAGAGTAAAAGGTAAGTAAAAAGGGAGGCAACAGGATTTCATAACACTGATTCCATTAATTATTCACTACTCCTCCAAGACAGTGCTCAAAATTTCCAGGAAAGAATTCAGAGATTCAGAGGTAAAAATAAAACCTTCAGGAAATGCAAAAGTCTACCTTAAATAACAACAATTTTACATGCCCAAGGATTGGTGCATAACAATAATATAGAGCACATCATCATCAACAGTCAACAATCAGGAGATTCTCTCTGCAACTTCCAGGTTTCCATCCGCATAGGTTGGCAATATGATGACAGTTTCACTGACTATCCTGTCAGTGTCTTCAGGTCGAAAGTCCTTCAGCTAGGTCCAGATTTAAATACAGCTACACGTTTTTTTATATAGACCATGGACAATTTTTCAGTCATCATAGAACACTACAATTTCTTTCAAAATTTCAAGCATTGAATTCAACAAAAGCCTTCTCTAAATCCAGAAACACAACGAACATTGATTCATTCTCCATTCTCTTCTCTATGAGCAACCTAAGGGTCAATATTTTTTCTCTGGTACCTTTATTTTTTCTGAATCTGAATAGGTCTTCATCCAGGAACTACTCAGCTTTTTGTTCTATTCTCCTGTAGATGATCCTTGTCAATATTTTCAATGCATGTGATATTAGGCTAATGATCCTAAAATGTTCACAGTTCTCCACTCTCTTCTCTTTGGGAATAGGAATTATGACGTTCTTCTTGAAGTCCCTGGGTATCTCTCCAGTTGAGTACATGACACAAATTGTGTAATAAGATGTGTTAATGTCTTCTCTCCTGTATTTTTAATTAACTCAGCAGGAATATCAATTCCAGAGGCCTTTTCAACTTCTTTTACCTCTTCGATTGCTTCAAAGTACCTACTTCGATAATATAAGACACATCAGGGGTAATTGTATATGAGAATACAAATACAAAAAAAAACATTCATACACATAGAATTATACATTTTGATTATAACTACATATACACAAATCATTACACATGCTATATCTTACACACATTCAGGCCATATTTTATACACCCAACTCATACTTTATCATTGATAAATTCAGACACTAATAATTTTTCTCAGCTATGAATATTTTTGCCTTTTAAACCAAGTTATACTAAGATAGCTTTGTCTTTCAGAGGTAATTTATTGTACAATTTAATACCTATGACTTTGGTTTTAGGCTTTCAGCTTCTCTCGATTGTATTTTATGTGAAGGTTTGACAGTATTTTGGCATGGTGACTGTGGTAATGAGAATTTGCGTGGAGTCTGACAAGTGTTGTTTTACATATGTTACTAAGAAAATAATATAAATACATGGAAATGGTAGGAGGCCAAGATCTCAAAAAAATGGAGGGGAAGGTGAGATTGAATGTTTCGATGCAATGATGTGAACAGCCTTCTTTTACATGTTTAAATACAACTTGGGAGAGAGCAGTCAAAGCATCAAAGAGAGGCTCGCAAACAAGGTCAGCAAAAAGAAATAAGGATTGTTTTCAAATACTGACAGGCATTTGCATAACTCTTTGACTAAAATGATTAAAAAATTAAAAAAGTATAATGGCAATAAGAGGAAAAACTTTTGACCACACAAGGATGAAAAAGCACAGGAAAATGGTGGAATGCCATGTAGGCATTTCACCATCATTATTGGCTTTGCTTGCACATTAGTGCCCCCTCAATGGGATTCCCCAACTTTTGAAGTTCATTATCTTAACTTTCCCTCAAGTTTCTGAGCCTGAAAACCCCAAAAGAATTGTCCAATATTCTGGATCTATCTAGTCCCTCAAAAAGAGATGATTGGCTTACCAGTCATGGCTTCCAGGGAATGGAGCTGCTCCAGAGCATGCCTTTTCCTGCGTGCATCTGCTCTCCCTCCCGTCACCTCCCCATCCTCCCCATCGGATACATCTTCCTCGTCGCAAGCCCTCGACCCAGAAGCTCCACCACTCCCACCTGCTTCACTAATGCCCCCTCCCATTGATGTGGGAGAGTCTTGGGGAGGAGCAGTCCCCGGAGGTGCCAAGAGGGTCCGAAGCAGGGATGCAAAGGACTCGGAATATGAACGATACAAGCGAAGGAAGGCATCAAGGCCTGTAGATGCCATATCTTCAAACTGAAAAAGAATATGCAACAAAAATATAGATTTAATCAATGTTGCTTTTAATGAACAGAGCAATATCCACATTCATAATCTGGAGGAATGAGTGATAAACTAAAACATGATACATAATGTCCCTAAAAAGGGGGTTCCTTCATATTAGCCCAAAACCAAAATTCCATAAGCCCCTTCCACACAGGCCGTCCGCCTAAGGTATTTACGACTGTCTCGCCCACTATTAATGTGCCAACTTAGCTATCCATTTAGACCATTCACATTTATGGCCAATTATGAATAATACAAGTTCATAAGATAATTGTATTAATGCCTTCTTGAACCATAAAGCTACATAAGGAAATAAAAATCTACTTCACAATGTGATATAACCTCAAAATAAAGTAACTACGTGAAAAAAAATTATGGCTAGAGATGGGTGGCTACCACCTTTGTTTCAATTGATATGGAAAGCTTAAGTATAAATATTAAGAATCGGCTACATCTTTGATGTTGCTATCAGCCAGAGGTGAAATTCATAATACTATGCCAATGAATTTTTTAAAAATTGCTGTGATACTACCAGCTAACTTGAGTTCCAGATAAAATGATAATTGCAATTCACACAAAGACATGGAATTATAATCACAGCTACCCTTCAAAAAAGAATTATATGGATATTCAAACTCACTTTAAGCTAAACAAATCAGCCTTTGCAAATGAATTTTCATGTAAAATTTATTTTTATACATGCAATAGAATTCCAATGTATCCAGTATTAAAATGTCATCATATCATTTATAGTACAATACTTGCTAGAACATAATGATGCACTTAATACAAGGAATTAAATAAAACACTATCATTACTTATTATAGAAATATAAACCAGCAATTATTCTCTATAAAGACATCAATGTTAGAGGGACTTGACTTTACCTGGAATGTCTTACAAATGGAATACATCATGTTAAGTTATTTTTCAAGACTTACTCTATAAATAAATTAAAATACAGGTAAGAGTGACAATATTCACTCCACTTTCATACTCCTTAATTTTTCCAAAAATTACATTCTAGCTAATAATTACTACAAAATTTATTCTGAATGTTAATTTAAGGAAATAAATGATAACCACCCCTTAGTAATAACTTTAATCACACACACTATTCAATATCTCTGTACACTCAATGGATAAGGGGAGCCACCTATGCTAATCAACTAATTTTTTTTAAACCACTATGAAAATAATTTTAAAAAAGTAACTAATTTAAGTAATACTCCCATGCTTTTACCTTGAGCATGGTTTTCAGTAAAGAGCGCACATCAGACATCAATCTGTGATGAGTGGCTAGAAGTGAACGTATTTTTGATGCACAGCGGCGTACACCGTCATCAGCTGCTTCCATTGCCACTTGGGCTTCACCCATTTCTACCTGGACTCCTCTTATGCGCTCTGTAATGCAAATGCAACATTGAAGTCATCTGAAACTTTGATGTTTCAAAGAAAAAGGATGTTCAAAATGGAATGTATCTTAACAAGCTACATAACCCTTAAAACCAGGGTTGAGTGATTTAAATTACCTGATTTTTGAAAATAAAAATCAATGATTTTAATTAAAATCAGTTCTAAATAATAGTTCATTCTTGAGAGTCAAATATAGTAAACAATTCATGTATTATTTTGATGCATACTTATTTATAAATACATTGACTATGCAATTATGAATCTTGAAAAAGCAAATATTTTAGGAGAATTGACAGCATGACAATTTCAAATAAAATATTTTGGTTTTCACTTTTAAGAATAAGAAACACATTTAGAATTAAAAATTTCATCAGTTGAAATTGTGAGATAAATTATTTTAAGGAACAATTGATTGGTGAATACAAAATATGTACCACCAAGAACAATTTATCGAACCAAATATGTGGAAAATACTGGTAACCAAGTCAAATTTTACCTGAAAAAGTGAGTTTTGCTGGTCTATCTACTCAAAATACACATGTGGTACCAAGAAAAAAAATTTGCTATTTCTAATGGTTATTCAAGGGTTTGTATGCATTATTTTGAGTTTCCATTTATATGAAGGCAAAACGTGCGGAAGAAAACATTATCTAATTAAATCAGACAAAATGCATTGCTTTGTATTACTGTGTATTTTGCAGAGATCTAATCAAGTATGCAAATGATGAAATGAATAATGCATATTTTCATTTTTAAAAGTACACACAAGAAAAAAAACTGTAGGAATGAATCATATTTTGTCATCAACTATGTTAAGGATGCAGACTTCTACATTGGATGGCTATCATTTAAATGCTTGTATAAGAAAGCTAATTTAGCAGCTTTATTATTTCCTAATTTATTCCGCAGTTTTGAGGGCACTAAATTAAAGGTGGAGAAGACACTCTGGCTGAAGAAAAGTTGTTCAATTATTTTTATAATCGTATTTCCTTGGACTTCATTCAAGGTATTCTCCGGATACCTCTACCACTGCAAGGCAGATACATTGTTAAGTACTTCATCTGAAAACATGTATTTTCGAAAAGGATCAGGTCTGCCCAAGTATTTAACAATTATTGGAAGAAATCCTTTTCCTGCATATGCCTCTTCAGCAAGAACAATGGCAGAATTCTTTTCCTCATCTGTCAAGTCAAAATTCTTCCGTTTTGGATCCAAAAGATAAGCCAAGTGGTGTGGCAGGAGTCATAACCTGGCGATATCTTTCATTGTTTCAACATTGCACTTGGATAGATGTGCTTCTTGAGCAGATTGTCTCGAAGTCCTTTCTAAATTGTGACCCATACCTACTGTCCAGCTATTTCCTTGCACTTTTCCCAATGCTATGGCAATAGGCTTCATTAATAGAAGTAAAAATTCCACACTGAGTTTTATGCCTATGTATGATAACTTTTATGAACTAGCTTATCTATTTTGGTATTTTTCTTCTTCACAATTTTTTATCAAAAGTGCCCAGTTTACATAACACTACTAAGTATCAACTACAGTGTTCCATCGAATATCAGTGAGAATTACATGACAAGATGCTGCTTTCCCAGTTTCTAATTTAAATTGTGAAGATTCAAAGTGATTGTTCCTGAAGTACTTAAAGACAAATGTTACATGTTCTGATATATTACTCATATGAAGATTATGACTAAGCAAATTGAGAATATAAGCAGAACATTTGGGCATTATTAGGTCCATTGAGTTATCCTCTACCAATACTTTGCCAATTTCTAAAATCTGATTTAAATAAAAAAAGCTGACTTAAATAATAAAATCTGATTTAAATAAAAAAATGATTTACAGTTAATGATCTCTCAGCCTACATGTCCAACCCATTCCCATTGCAGTGGTGCCCCTCTTTGAGTAATGTCTGAGAGCTTTGTGATTCAGTTTAAGCCATTCATTCTCTATCTCTTTTTTGAAAAAATTATCATACAGGTTTCCATGCCCCTTTGAGTTGTTCTCAGTTTGTTTGATAAATGTTTTCCGTGTCCAGGTCTCACAGCCTTAAGTTAATACAGGGAATATACACTGATCAAGAAAAGTATTATCTTCAGATCAATGGGCTTTTTAATTTTTAGACTTCTGAGAACCTTCCAAATATTTTCCATTCCAGCTTGATCTGGTGATATACTTCAGGTCTTAGACCTTACTTCATGCAAACAAATTGATTAAGATAAGTATATTCTAACTGACTTCTGACTTGAAAGCAAACTTCACTAACCTGTTTAATATAATATTTTCAACATATGCATATTACAATAACATTCAATATGAGCCACTTATTACTAAAGATTTTCGTCTTTGAAATATTTACATATAACCCCACTTTGCATCGCGTCTGCATCAGGTCATTTAGTTTGGACTGGGGTTTATCAATGCCATAAACCAATAGTACCATATCATCTAAAAATCTCAAAATATTCACATACTATCCATTTATCCTGGTGCCCTTTGATCTCATTCACTAAAAATCACAAAATATTAAATAAAAATCAGCTATTAATATAACCAAGCCTCAACATTAAGTTTATAAAAAGATTGACCTTATTCCTATATTTATCGTTCCTATCTCTACAGGCCGAAAAATTACACTTACGTCCAATGCTTCAGTGAATTAGTAATAAGAATGAAGTATGGGGAAGAAAAAGTTAAAGCTATATTTTTGGAAAGAGAGGTTTTCAATGACAGGAGGTCACTACTATTACAATCAGACTTACCAGCAATGTGAACCTCAAAGGCACGAATAGAATTGGTGTCTTTAAAATTGTCTGGTGTAATATGCAGAAGACTTGGATCAGTGATTTTACACAGAGCTGCCATATCAGGTTTCACAGATGATGCTAACAGGTCACCTGTTGGGAAAGCAAATTGTTCATGATAAAGAAAATCAAGCTATTTACACAATAGATATCGACTATCATGAGTGCTGACGAAAGTCTTAAATTTGCTCATTGTAAGGCACACTCATAACAACATCAATGTCAATGCATACCTATCATTATGTAATGACTGGAGAGGGTACTTACTGTGGTGGAGAGAAGTGAGAGAAGTCAAGTTAATGTATCCGTTTCACCAAAATTTTTGTTAACTATTTAAATTTTGACACAAAAATGATTTTTTTTTGGCTGAATGTTTGACTTACATGAAACCCTAGAGCAAATATCTAAGGAGTTAAAAAAATTCATTCATCAGGCCATATTCAAGAATGGGGTCGTTTATCATATTTTTTTATTGCCAAATCTAATAGAGTTGGTAAAATGAAAAGACCTGTATTTTTCTGTTTTTTGATCCACCAATTATTTCTTGAGCTATAAGCGGCAAAATTTTTTTAACCCTTTCAGAAAAGTGGGCGTGGTGCAACCTCTGATGTCATTGACTTCGTCCAATCACAACTGAGCCCACAAAGCTACTTTGCCTTATCACAATGGGGGAGACACAGCTGACTCTGCTAGCTCCGGGCACAACAGCTGCTACTGGAAGCTGTTGTGCCCGGATCTGTACGAGCAGACCTTCCGAGAACCCCCCTCCACTCCCTTCCCTTCCCCTAAAAGCAGTCAAAGATGGGAGGAAAATGACGTCAATGGTATCAAAGCAGGTTCTTCGGTGGGCGTCACCTTTTGCTTATTTTAATTTTTGATTTACGAGTGAATGGCTTGAGTTAGAAGATTAATTTTTTCACTAAAATTCACTTTCCATTTCCATCTAACGATTTAGTGTACAAAATTGCAATTTCAGTTCCGAGTAAACACCCCCATTCATACACTGAATAGAGTGCATAGTATAGTGAATGGTTCAATATTATCAAAAGGGGTATTAGATTCCAGGTTTCAAAGTTAAGAACCCATTACTTCTCCAGGTATTCTTATATCACAGAAGCATCCACGGTATCATTTTGTGCTAATTTTCATTTAAGTGCCAGGTTGTCCTTGGTTTCTTGTAACAGAACCAGGAAGAACTTATTACATAAATCAGTATAGTGCACTTAATGTGATCTTCCTTTTCCACAATTTTTTTTCTGAATTACCAATTTTCCATGAGTTTCTTCAAAAATAGATTGTAGAAACTCATTACTTCCCCACCTGCTCTCGTCTCAGGTCTATATCTACTTCATTTTCTAAATCACCACTTAGTTGAATTCCTAGATTCCTCTTCTGAGAAAATCAGTTATTGAGAGCTAATTTCTTCACCCATACTGTTGTATGAAAATATACGTATTTCACTTAATTGAGTTTTTTCCTCACTTCCCCTGGGAATTTTAAATTTGCCTATGATATTACACTGAATAAATTAATATCCAAGAAGAAATGCTGTACAATGGAAGCACTTAGCAGGCCGAACTCAAAGTTTAGTATCGATGGTAGAACTTCAACTTTGTGCCACTATACTAACACGCATCCTAAGTGGATTTTTGTATACTTTTCGAAGAAGGTCGAGTTTTTCACCTGATATTTTTCTTTTCACCATAGGTTTTTCCATGGCTGATTCTAAGCACTTGTCTCACTTTTAATGTCACTAAGTATTGGTGCTCATGGCAGTTTTGATTTCCAGTCAACAAATAGAAAACAAACAAACACTGCAATAAACTTTGTAGCTTTTGGGTGCCCTTACATTTCTTCATAATTATTTTTTAAACATAATATATGTACCTACTTAAATATATTTGTAAGCAATAATAATGTTTTTTAATGCAAAATTCAAGCCTCTTGAGAGATATCATCATCAAATTACACTACACGATGGTTATTTTCCTGGGACAACTTTTTGTTTGCTTCTTCTCCAAATGTGCTAGAGGTAACCAAAACATTGTTAACCAGAATTATTTACATGCACTATGACTCAGATATAAACGTGCAAACCTGGAAAACGTGCAATTCAGGAACGTCCTAACTAAAATCTACTGCACATTTATTGTGTCTAATGTATATACTGCCCACAAAAGTACAAATATTAGACATGTATATTTTTCCAAGAAACTAACATAAGCAGTCACACCATGCAATAGATTTGGTAATTTTTCAGCTCACTTCCCTAGTAGTTGATTTCTGCACTCTACATCAATACTGAGCATGTACTCTTTAAAACATCACATTGAAAATTAATCTCAAAAAACAGGCAATTATTTCTTGAGTTACTTTTACACCCAAAAACAAATTTCATACCTCAAACTATGGTTTTAAAATAAAGAAATGGCCAAAAGACTTAGTGAATAATGAATGAGTAGCAATTATTGACCAGACATTGACGAAATATGAGAGATAACCCATAATTAAAAATAACTACACATTTATTTGAGAAAATCAAGATGATTAATGGCTTCCAACATTGATTTTAACACTATGACGAACAATGCTGTTTACCTGATGACGTGAGTTTCAAAAGTTTTTGTTGATGGGTAGTGATTGATGTTTCACACTCATCCAAAATTCGAATGAAAGCTGAGTCAGCTGCTTCAGCTTCAGGAGCAACTGGAAGACAACCACTTCTAAGGCCTTCCCGGTGGAGGAGAGTGGCACCAACGGAACCCAAAAGTGCAGATAGGGATCCTTCCCTGGACAACTCATTTGTGCCACATGCTAATTCTCTTTCAAAAGCTGAAATCACCTGAAATAGAAAACAGAGGGCTTTAAGGTTTGTCAGCTTCCATTAAATTCACCACAATTCCAGAGGAGCTTTAAGATTCAAGACTTGCAATTCTAATACAACAGTCAATATTTTAATCAAAATATAAATATTTACATGCAGTAAGCATAATTTTATTTTTATATAACATACAATGATGCTTACCCTACGATATAAGGGATTTTATGATTCCTGATTTACAAAATCCTAGACTTACAAATTATGAATGAGGGCTCATTGTAACACTGCTGCATTTTAGTACTCCAAACATTCAGCTGTAAATACAGTGACTTAGTCACGAAAATAATATGAATGCATAGAGCC
Source organism: Platycnemis pennipes (assembly GCA_933228895.1). Lineage (NCBI taxonomy): Eukaryota > Metazoa > Arthropoda > Insecta > Odonata > Platycnemididae > Platycnemis > Platycnemis pennipes. The sequence goes on along the minus strand of OW121848.1, from coordinate 29,931,349 downwards.
CAACATTTTTACGTGAATAAACTTGCAAAAATACTTCTTCACTTCAAAATAAAGCTTGCAATATTCAGAGGAATTGCAAGATGGATAAATTGCAAGAAAAAATAAAACGTGCAAGGAAATGTAAATGTAAATGAAATATAAATATATCCTTGATCTTGAGCAACCCTGCCTTTCCTCACTTTGTTGCACCTGTCTTTCTCACAAGTTGCATTTGCAGTGGTTATTTTGATATATTTCTGTTGAATGTATTAGCTTTTATAAGTGAGCAGAAAGCATTAATACACCAAGTTCTGTCCAGTTTTGAGTCCCACTACAAACTGGTGTCAAAGGCAAAGTTCTAATAAATTGAGAATTTACCAAATACATTTAATACAGCAATACTAACATTAAGATTTAAAAGAATGAACCCTGGCATTACTATTACAATTTAAACATTTTATGCATAATTCTGTAAGGATCTACTGTCGGTTAAATACATTAGGCTTTTGAAAGATATACCATCTCGATCTCAGTGATCATATATCAGTCAGTCATCATACTCTCGACATAAAATGCTTATAGTAAGATAGAAGAGTACAGACATAAGTTCTTAGTAACTCAAACACAAAATTCATTAGCTATTTGTTCAAGTACAATTTGGAAGAAAAGAAATGTTGTGTCACCTCTTATAAAATAATGATGAATATTTAACAGATTAAAAACTTTTATTCTTCACAAAACTCATACCAAGCCGCAATTATTCACGATAATTACTAACTTTCTTTAATTTTGAATTGTGACTAGTGGTGACTAGTTTCACTACATTATTTATGGTGAAAAGACAACAGTTTGACCAGAAATCCAATTCTTGAAAAATGTCTTCCTACAATAAAGAACACGGCGAAACCCATGAAGAGGCTGGGATCTCCTCTGTCTCCTCGCTGCACTTATGATGAAGTTCATCAGCACACCAAAATTAGCACTGCATTGATATTATGCCATACCCAATGATACTATGAAATTCAAGGCACTCTAATTTATTTCTTTTGGCATACATATTTGAGATCTCGAGTATTGCATAATTTCTGGTATTTGAGGTATTCAAGTCTGCTCAGGTAGTATTTGAACATCTTTACTTTTTTAACAAAATAGAAATGCTGATGGTAGAGAACAAGGTCTTAACAATTTAGCTTTATCTTTTAACAAAGAAAAGTGACTGTTTAAACATTGTTAAACATCCTTACTTAAAAGGATTTTTAAAGAGAAATATTTGTACTAGAACATAACTTCCTGTAATTCATAGATAGTAATGTACAACCATACCTCACTTCATGAACTCCAACTTAACAAGCAAGAGTTGGGAATGAATTAAGTTGCAATGCAAGGTTTACCAGCACTTTTTAAATTTTTTCAAAAACTTACTTCCTCAAGGGCTGGGTTACTATCATGTTCCCATTTCAGTCTTTGGATGGCTGCTTTTGAGGCTGCATTGTAATTTTCTGATGCATCTATGACACATTGTTCTATTGCAGACAAAGCAGACACACATTCTCGCAGTTCATTCAGAAATCTGGGACGGCCTAGATTATGATAATAAAAAAATATAGTGAATTAACTTTTTAAATTTTGAGAAATAAAGTTCATACAAATCAATTCAATTACGACATAAACAAAATATTTCCATGAATATCTCCAAACTACTGTTTTGATTGAGCTTAATACTAACTAAGTATGTTGACGGCCACTGCATCTCTCTGGCTGTCAATGCCATCATCTTCTGATCCATGAATCCATGCATGAGCAGCTGCCTGTAGCCGCAATCGCTGCAATGACAAGCGAGCCCATTCTGCATCTCTGAGCAATCGCCTTTGAAGAGCCAGACGGTTGCAATGACCCTAATAAAAAAAAGATAATAAACATAGGGATGATATGTCAGAGGTAATAAATATAGCAGAAAGTAAAATTAAATATGCTGATGAGTTATCACCCAGACCAATATGTGAGCATGAATGAGATATCAAATGAGGGGTAGCATACCTCCAAACTTTAACCCTAAGAAAATTTAAAATGTCATTTACTGGTACCAGGAGCCTAGTAGCTCAAAATTATAAATTAAATGCAGTCAGTATCAAGAGAGATAAGTCATTTACTGTTCATCTGACTATGGATCTTAAATGAGGCACTGCCCTACCATCCATCACCTTCATGAGTTATTATACTATTTATCTACTCTTCTGCTAAAGTCAGTAGGAAGTTACGCTCCTTTGCGAGTACCAGGAGCACAATAGAGAATACTCCCATTATATTTCCAGAGATATTAGAGAACTTAACTTTTCTCCTAAAAAAGTCACCAATATGCAGACCATCACAGGATTAATGTACCCTTCTCCCAACAGCCCTACCAAAATAATTGAGAGCAAGTGAAGCTTGATTTCCGTGATTCTAATTAAACTTTTTGTTATTGACCGCATACATGAAAAGGGAAAATTATAAATTGATATGGAATAGAATAGAACAGAAATTCTCGACATACTTTATCTATATTCTCTCATCTCCTAGGTCTAGCCCTTTTTGCAATTTTTTAACTCGAAATTGACTCAACCAGCTTACAACTTCACTCAGCATTCTAAAATTCCTTATTTCAACATAAAAATTTCCAAAGCAATCAATTGCCTGATTATTACAGATAAAAAATTTACTATGCCAGGTGACCCTGCTCCTTTTATTTTCCCCATCAGATTGAAGTATGATTGATATCATACATTTAAAAATCGGATTTATTCCACTCACCTGAAACGTGCAGAGGAGAGCCGATGCAACTGGAAGTAAGGAAAGAGGAAAGCATGGAAGCAGTGAAACGACTCTCTTGCTCATCACATTAGAAACAGGCAAAACAGAGAACAATCTCATTCCGTCTCCTCTTGCAAGTTCCTCTGCAGACCTGCCATGTGACACATCTACCTCTGAGTCATTAGCAATGGAAAGAGACTGAAATGGTGGAAGAGCTGAGGTGACCATGGAAGAACTGGGAAGAGGTTCAGAGGTATATGCAAGCAGTACAGCAGGATCCATAGGTGGAGGGGTGAGCTCATGGTGGCTCATTGACTCAATGTTGTTCGAGTTCATTGGTAGGATGGCAGTAGGGGACACACCAGGAAGACATCCAGCTGAAATCACTGCAGAGTCTGCAGTGTCGGTGACAGGTGTTCCGATAGGTAGAGTGAGAATGGCACTTGGAGATAGCAGTGGGGAGCCTGCGAGTTGGGTAGGTGTAGATGGCTGTAACCCTTGGCTTTCCCTCTTGCAACACACTTCCACTGCATTCCGACACAAATCCTCCAGGGAAATGGTCTTTGGGGAAACTGGGTAACTCTCAGAACTGGTGCTACTTATCTCTTTTATTGTTTCTGGAATAATAAAGGAATTTTTAAGCAATACCTTGTCTAATTATACTGCAGTTAAGTGGTTTATTCATGGACACTCAAGAAACCAATGTCCTTCACAGGCATGGCCCAGTATTTATTAATTAACACATGGAAAATTTTCTATGCTCCAAAATGTGAACATTCATGCTAATACTTTCATCATCAAAATGGAGTGGACTCCAGTTAGCACATTTTTGTTGGGACCAGTCAGCCTAATCGTGGTAACGAGGAAAATGTAATAAAAAAGTCAGGCCTTGCCGGGTAAATTGGAATGTGAGAGTTGAATAACTTTCAGGGGAGTTTCATTTTAATTTATTCCGTAATAGCTGGTATTCATTTATTGTAACAAAGATTCATTTACACTTACTAGACATCCCAAAAAAATATGTACGATATCTTACATTGATGCACACTCAATAATCAAGCACGATGATAATAAGGCTTTTTATTTCAAAAATGGGAGAAATGATATTTATTCCAGAGCATATAGCATGTGATAATTTAGTCTTATTTTTAATGCAGGTAACAGATTTTTTTTACTTATTAGTTTTGAGGCATGTTTTTGCAGAAAGAATGAAAAAGTCCCAATTTTTTAAGTTGCATCACTAGCATCCCTTTGGTGGTTGTCATAAAAGTATGAATTGCAGAAATGAAAGGGAATTTTGATGGAATAAGAGTTGTGCTTTTGCCATGATGCTCTCTAAGTTTCAAATTATTTACTTTATTCGTTTATATTATTCTATCCAATGTACGAAACTGGGGTTTCCTCACAGGTATGCAACATTTGATGCACGTGACAAACACCATCATCTTCATTTTAAAATTTCTAATGCAAATCAATCAACGTCATAACACATTACCATGCCGCAATACTTTATTTTAATTTTATATTTTTTGAAAACGAATTTGGAGCAAAGGCAGGAACGCTAAACAACGGCAAATGCTGAGATGGCAGATCTCTAGTTCCCTACTGATGTTAAAACGTTTTTGCCACCATTTGAACAAGCTCCATGCATGAATTTTTGCCTTCTTTTCAGGGGAGGTTGAGCTTCTCAATCGTCAATTTTCTTTTCACTGCAGCTTTTTCCACGTCTAATTCTCAGTACTAGTCATGAAGATTGGTGTTCACGTAGTTTTAATGCCCAGTTGACACAAACATCATGATAAAATAAGTGGCTTGTATGTGCCTTTTTAATTCTTTATAAACATTTTTTAACCATAATATTGCAATTTAAATATGTTTGTAAATGATAACAATCTTTATTAATGCAAGATCTCTTATTGGATACTAATTGTCTGATCATCCTGTAAGGTGATTATTTTCCTGCGACAAGTTTGGTTTGGTTCTCATCAATTAATGCTAAAGAGGTAACCAAAACTTAGCTAACCAGAATTATTTGCATGAACTGTGACTCAGACCTGAGGAAATAAATATGCAAACAACGAAAATATGCTATCAAGGAACATCCTAACAAGAGCCCACTGTAGTAGGTTAATTTCAAGCATGTTAGAAATTTAGATTACTACATAATATACACAACATTCAGGGAACATTTCTTCTAAACAATACTATCAATACATGTCAAACTACTGTATTTACTTGTGTAAGCTGCACCCATGTGTATCCCGCACACCCCTATTTTTGAGTTCATGAGGAAAAAAATGTTTCTATAAAAAAAAATTTTTTTGCCCTTGAGTCTGCATTATTTTGTCATAACATGAATGCACGTTCTTTAAAAGAAATGCTGTGCCTAAATTAAATGTAAATCTTTCTCATTAACTGATTGAATTATGTGTTACTATCGTCACGATCGTCATTGCGTCGTGCATCTATGCACGGCCTCTTTTACTGTGCATCTGTTTCTCGTAGCATCTCACGGTAATCACAGTTACATACGATCACATCATCCAGCTATAAAATTGGCATGTTCAAAACAACATTCAACTGAAATAATTGCAGAGATATATATAATTTAAACCCGTGACTACTCTATTATTATGGAAATCCGTTGGCATATCAACAAAAGCAGAATGCCATCCCTAATTGATAGCGGTGGTCTCGTCTGCTCTCTGCGTAGTAGCTGTAGACTGGGATGATTTAAAAACAAGGAAAGTCTTGGGAACACATGGAAAAACTAAGCTCAATGTAGTAACAATTATAATTCTTATAAAACTAAAGGAAAACACATTCCAGGAAATAGAATCATAAATCAACAATGAATATTCATATCTTAACAGTTCTCATTTTTAGTTTTGACAATGCTAGATTCAGATACAACATATATCCTTCCTGCAGCTCGATTTCCTATTTTTTCAGCATCGCTTATAATATGTAGCTTTGTACTCACAGGAAACGATCGCAATTTCACATCAAATTCATTTTAGGGTGATAATAGCAAATTATTTTAAAATGCTAAGTGATCGATTCGAACTCGTTTGATACTCTCACGCTCAGAGCAGATAGCATGGATAGTAAGAAGGTATAATCTCTGAGCATACGACTATTGCCACTATGTAACAAATTCTTTATCATGTCTTTGCAATGTAGCTTTAATGTGTATGCAAATGGAGCTATCTATTGTGTAAAAATGCTGCTACAGATACGTGATACCGATACAAACTCCACTACAATTTTGAAAAGACATAAAGACGCTGCCCCCCTTGTGGCAGCTTACAGGATACAGTAGATTTAAATACATATCAGTGCTACAATATGTTGTCTTACATACGATCTCTACACGATAAATCTATTGCTTTGTCAAGTGGTGTTTCTGATCTAGCATTTCTTCAAGTACCATTGTACGCTCAGACTTTGTTAAATGCAGATTTTATTACTAATTACTTCGAAATTTCATAATGCTTTACAATGTACGATTTACTACTAGACCATACTGACCAATTAGGTTGATTATTTCACAGAATGTGAAACTTATGAGACAAAACAACAGGAATCTGAGGAAAAATTGTGCGCAGCTTACAGAAAAATCTGGAGGATTCGTGTAAGCTGAGCACCCCCATTCTTTCACAGGCGTTTCGGGAAAAAAGGTGCGCGGCTTACACAAGTAAATATGGTATTTCAGAAATATTTTTCACCTCCACCTACAATTAGAACTGACATTAGAATAAATGTCTATATGAGCAATGCTTTCAATTAAATGTCAAGATGAATTTATAGGAAATAAAAAATGATACAAATATAGAGCCAGAGAATGATAATTAGATAGATAATTGAAAATTTCATCACAAGCTAATGATTTAAAAAATTGACTCACAAACTGAAAATGAAGAACAAAATATTTCAGCATGCACTTATAAATTTAAAATTTCAACTATATTTTATAAAATTAACCAAATTAATGATTTCCAATTGCTTCCAATTAAATTTAGTACAGAAACTTCTATTACTAAATTAAGAGAGATAAATTATTCACTTTATACAACACCTTAAAGGACTTCCAAGGAGTGCACACTTACCGTTAACATTTATTCCTAAAGATTTATGGATAACAATACAAATGGCCATTGAAATTGATCGTGTAATGGAACCAAGTAACAGCCCTTGGACTGCATTAGCGGTGAAAGCTTTAACGGGCATGCAGATTCTTTCCTCTTCATTCTCTTCCTCCAACTCAGCAACCGAAGAGCTACCCTCAGATCTAAATGCATCAGCAGCACTCTGGCACAGGGAAAAGAACTCTCGGATAGCATATACCCTCTGTGCATGAACTAGTGTCTCATGCGTGTCCCTTGTTCCAGATCGAAGCATTGGTGCCTGAAAGAAGAAATTATATTTGTTCATCACTCCTTTCAATTTTTGATAACACTAGCTATACTCAGTATTAAGATAAATAAATATTTCATTAACCAGGAAAGTAATAAGTTTCCATACTCTATCAGGAAAAATAAAGCAAATATCTTCACCAATGACACGAAAAAGCCAACTCATACTCTCTCTTCAATACCAATAACTTCATTTGCCCTTTTTCAAAGCATCAACAAAATCTCACCTACTATATCGGCAAAATTTGCCACGGCAATAAAGAAAACTCTTATCAACTTGTTCAGTCATTTGAAATATTTTAAAATCATTCCTTATACGTTTCAGGAAAAATAAGCATTGACCAGCATATTTTCAACTATGGAATGCAGCAATGAGGCACAAAAGATAAAATACAATATTTCTGCGCATTACTTGATTGCTAAAACAAAGAACTACAGAAAATGAGTTTCTTCTAAAATAAATTAAATATCACTACGACTTAACTGATTAAATTGAAAATGGATCACCACTTAAATGGGTTTAAAGCAAAGTTGCTAAGGTTATGTAAAAATTACCTTTATATACCAACCTATTAACATAATAGTCCTTTTTAAAAAGATATTTCAATGAAATTTGCAAAACTTCCTTCCCACATGATTTATTCTTTCAGTACAGTATAATTAATGAACTTTCCCACATTTCCTGGTTGCTGACCACCCTGATCTTATTTGGAATGTGATGATGCCATTACCCAGTAAAATAATTTACAGCAAAGGATATTCTGTAAGAAGGTATTAATTCCAATATCTTGAAAAGAATGTTAACATTAAAGGAAAGACAGTGAATTCCTGGAGAGACTTCATGAAACTGTTTACAATTAATAATTAATTGTCTACAGAAAATAATTATATTCTGTGAAATGAGCCTGAAATGATTCGACTCTAAACACTACCAGGCTCTAGGTCATTTCTTTTCATTGACCTTAGTAAAAAATAGACTTACACTGATACCACTTTTTCCAATACCAAACCGATACCTTGATACCAGTGGCCGATACCGATAGTATTACTTGCCGATCCCTACTTATTTTTCTAAAAAGTTTGATAAGTGCTTTCCTTCTCATGAAGTCAACTCAGTAATCAAAAGTGTTATAAAAGAGCACCTAATTATTGATAGAAATGACATTGTGACAACTCTTTTATTTTGCTACTCTTACAATATATCACTGGAATTAGATTTCAGACTAAGCCCGCTTGCATTTGTAAATAATGAAAATTCTTTTTAAGATATAAGAACTGCTGAACAAGCTCAGCAGCTCATATTTGAATGTATTGCTCATTGACATATTATTGACACGGCTGCTGAACATGCTCAGCAGTTGAGAGGGTTCTTTTACCTGGACCATAGCATTAGTTTCTGAAACATTTGCTAAGGAAACTCTAAACCTGCAGGCAGACCCAAATACAGTGGACTCTCGTTAGCACGTTTTGGTAGGGACTCTAAATCCTGAACATGGTAACGAGGAAAACTTGCTGAATATGTTAGGCCTACTCGGGTTGTTGAAGACGCATTTGCGGATAGCATAACACCCATAGGACAATTGCACGTTCCATCAAAGTAGTTCATTGCTGGTGTTAATTTATTGTAACAAAGTTTCATTTTCAATTATTACGCATCCCAAAAGATACATATGATACCTTGCATTGATATGCACTCAATAATTAATGATGACTATATGACCAAATAGCACGTTTTGTGTATACTGTTCATGTAAAAAAGTATACATATACACTTGACTTTGAGGCTTGATATCCAAAAAAGGAAGAAGCGAAATTCATAGAGCACATCAGCGTGTAGATAATTTAGCCTTTCATTTAATTCAGGTACCAGACTTTTTTTTAATAATTATAGGCGTGTTTTTGCAGTGAGGATGAAAAATGGGTCATTTCTTAGAGTCGCTGAGGCCAGTGTCACTTTGGAGATTGTCATAGCAATACGAAATGCAAAATGAAAGGAAATTTTGATAGAATAGTAACCGCACTTTTGCCATGACGTACGACAAACTTAAAATATTTACTTATATTCAAATTATTCTAGTCAATTAAAGAAACCAGGTTTTCTCCGCAAGTATGGAACACTGAAGGCACTCGAGCACCTTCGTCTTCATTTTAAATATTTATAATATAAATTCATTGACGTCATAACACTTGACTATGCCACAACACTTTATTTGCATTTCATATTTTTTGAAATCGAGGTCGGAACGTAGGTGGAAACACGTAGAACAACATATGCATTGGGCAGAACAAACTTGAGTTGATGGCAGAAGGTTAATTTGTGCCGCTATTTCATCAAAATTTCTTCTTATGTGGATTTTCACATACTTTTCAGAGGAGGTTGAGCTTTTCACCTCAGGCTTTCCCATAGCAAATTCTAAGCAATTGTCTCACTTTTACTGTCACACATTTTGCAGCTAAGTAAACAATAACGTGACATGTTGGAAAGTCAATGGAAGAAGAAGGCGGGATTTCAAAATTATACTTTAGATGTTTTTCACGTAAACGAATACTTTTGAGTAGGGATGGGTCGGTTCCACTTTTTTTTGGTTCCGGTTCGGTTCTTAACTTCGGTTCTCGGTTCTGATTCTCGGTTCCGGTTTTTAATTTACCACTTACTTTGCATTGCTCAATGGTAAGATAATGTAATAATAACCATTTTCAGATACTGAATTACAATAATTTGCGACTTTGAAGCATCTAAGTACACTATTTCACCAGGTTTTAACGTGAAGCCTCCACTTTCGGAGTGTGAGTAGGTTTCAAACTGGTTTTCGCACCAATTATTTCGGTACCGATTATTTTTGGCCTCGGTTCCGGTTCTAAGCTCAAGAACTGGTGGAACCGAGAACCGAAGAACCGAACCGACCCATCCCTACTTTTGAGTAAAAGTATCCGAAAAAAAATGAATACTAGAAGGTATCGAAGTATTGGGAAAATGGCCGATAACCAATACTTGCTATCGGTATCGGCCCAAGTCTAGAAAAAAGCTGTGACAAAATAACTATAAAAAACCCCAAACAACTCAAGTCAACCTGTCATAGTCATTGCAAGTGCTTCCAGCTCAGATGCCTCCATAATGCAGGGTTCAATTGACAAAAACTGCACTTTCTCACTAACTATTACTCATGACTTAGAACAGCAGTATCTGTCTTTGATAAAGAAGCAGATGCCTATGTAACTCCGGGTGATAACTCAGAACCTCTCATAGGGTGGAGTTAATCCTAGTCACGTATACAGGAAACAGAAATAAAACATAACTATCAACGAGACAATATAATTATTAATTGACTTGAGCAAACCCACCAGAAGAGCTTCCGACTCAATTAATTGGTCAATTGATTCCACCCAGATCCTGGGAGGAAGGATGGATGGAAGGCTGTCAGCAAGCACACAGCCTTCTCTCTGGACTTTCTCAAAGAGCCCATTGAATCCCATGAGAAGCATTTGGCCAGGGCTCATGTTTCCATGGCTGCCCATCCCCCCATCAGGCTCCCTAGCAGAGCTAGCAATTTCCTCATCGCTTCGAAGAATTTCCTCAAACTGACGACACAGACGTTCAGCAATTGCTGGAGCAGCAGAATGTGGGGACTGCAACCATAAAAAGGAATAAGATTAAAATACATTATAAATCCTTGCTTCACATTGTATACTTTACATTTTCCTAATACTAGCACCATTTTCTTCATGTCCCTACCATCCCAATGAATGTGAATCCATCAACTTCTTTCTAGGTTTTTCCATGGCAGCACCACGTCATGACAGATTTTCTAAATTACTTCACTTTTACATCAATATTCTCATTTTAAGTTATCTCAACCCTTTAGCAACTTTAGAGGTAATTGTGGAGACACTGACAATAGCACCTGCCAACTAATGTGCACATTGTCCAAACCAATTAAGTGAGCTTACATAAGCTAGCATGAATTCACATTCCAAAATATTATACCAGACAATATAGATTTTGCGTGCATTGCAAGGTATAATATGCGATCACAAAATCTGAGACCGGAGTAACTCAAGATCCCAAGACCAGGACCCATAATTCCATCACTTAGAGGTTTTGAAGTGCATTGTTCTAAATGAGGAATAATATACATACATACCTAATAATAATACTCTCTGACATCTGGACGAGAGATCATAACTTCTCAAAGAATAATATAAAATATGAGCTACAGAAAGTTCTAAACAACACAGTGATTTCACTGAGCTATTCTGAAAGTATTATAGATATGCTACACATGGTAAAATATAATATAATAAGAAAATAATACAACTTTAAAAACTAATATTTATGATTTAATTCAACTGCTCTCAAATTTATATTTCCTCTGGCATTTTAGGGGTTAATGAAACACAAGTGGTTATGTTGAACAGAACACATCTTTAGGTGAAACATAGTTATCCTAAAATTTTTGTTTTCTCCGTCAAAAATTCATCCAGATGTACATTCATTTTTAGCAAATAAAAATACTTAGTGAATGTCAGTAAAGGTCATAACTGAGTTGTTTCCTAAATTCTATCCCTTACCTCAGCACCAATGGCAACAAATTGCAGGTGTGTCTCGAGTACACTTAAAAGACGTTTTGTTGGTGATCTGGCTGTATCCATATCTGGCCCAAAATGACGAGTAAGATCAGCTCCAAGATTCCTTTCTAATATGTCTAAGAGTCCCATCATCATCAAGACTGAAGGCTCTTCTCCAATAACTGATTTGAGAGCTTCAGGAAGTATGATTGTTCTAACATTGAAGTTCAAATCCTGCAAGAGATGATAGGAAGGTAACAGCATTGCAGTCATACATATACATCAATAAATTTAGGAAAGAATATCTAAACTAGAGATGTGCAAATAATACTTGCGAATACTCGAATACCTCAAATACTAGAAAGTATTTGATATTCGAGACTTCAAATACTTATGCAGAAAGAATTCGATATTCAAGATCTTGCATAATTATGAAAATTACGCTACACAGTAACTCTCATTAGGACAATTCTTGATAGCACGTTCGTTTCCGCGTTGCAGTTCATGTAAATAATACTGATTAGCACACTTGGTTACCTTTTCAGCATGTTCAGAGGAAGACCAAAGCAAATTTGTCTCAAGAAAATAATCACCCTATAGGTTGATTTGATGATGGATATCTCACAAAAGGTTTAAATCTAAAATTAAATATTTTATTGCCAATATAAAGCTAATAATTAGCCATGGTCAATCAGTGCAGTTTGGATTAGGGGTAAAGTACTCGCTTCACAATAGCTACATCCCTGGTTCGAGACTACGTCTCCAATTTTTTTTTCAACGCAGTTTCGTTGTACGACTGTCCCTGGTTTTACATATTTTTAATGTTTCCCTGGGATGCATTTTAACTATTTTACATTATTTACCTAAATCACGGGTGGAAATACATCAGCATGCATTGTCGTTTTTTGTGTACGAAATTAACGGAAGAGCATGAAGTGTGATCGTGATTTTTAATTTCCGTATCTTTGGCCACGCAGTCCAGACGCACGTACAAAATTTGTTCTAATTTGTCTGGTGCCGTGATTTTCCAGCGCTTGCTATTTTGGAAAAACTAATCGTAAGAGAAAAAAGAACTTGAGCTCTGCAATCATATAATTTTAAGTATCTACCGAAATGTTCAGGTGATTGGGCGAAATGTTCGGGTGGGAGAGAGTTTCGAACCAGGGACGTCACTTGGAAACTGATAAAATACCAGCGCTAACAAATAATTTTGAAGAATTAATGCATTGCACATTTTCAGGAGCATGTTAGAATCACCGAACATTTAGGCAGATACTTACAATTAAATGATTGCAGAGCTTAAGTTCTTTTTTATTAAGTTTGTCCAAAAAAGCACAGCGTAGGAAAATCAAGGCACCAGGCAAATTAAAACAAATGTTGTACATGCGTCTGGACTGCGTGGCCAAAGATACGGAAATTAAAATTCACGATCACACTTCATGCTCTTCCATTAATTTTGTACACAAAAAACGACAGGGCATGCGGATGTATTTCCACCATGTACGAATTACGTGATTTAGGTAAATAACGTAAAATAGTTAAAATGCATCCCAGGGAAATAGATTAAAAATATGTAAAACCAGGGACAGTCGTACAACGAAACTGCGATGAAAAAAAAGTTGGAGATGGAGAGTCTCGAACCAGGGACGTAGACACTCCCCTTGTAAGAGGTTTCTAGCAGGCTACTTTGTCACAACCTTTTGTATTTCAACTTATGTAATTGTGAACTAAATACTTATAATTCATAAGTTTTTCCTAAAATTTTAGCTAGAAAAAACTATTTCCCCCAAGATTCAGTGCCATCTAAAAATTTTGGCCAATGTTGATATCTTGCTATGCAAATTTTCAGTACCCAAGGAATGTGTTCAGTGCTCGAGTCTCAGACAGATTTTAAAAGAATGCTACAACTAATGCCTGAAATATTTGTCTTTATAAAACTAAAATTATTTCAAAAGCTTGAATAAAATTAAGACTATAACTGTAAATGCATGCAGCATGAAAATTAAAGCATACCTGAAGAGCTTTAAAAATTCCGTAAGCAGTATGCAGACATTTTAAAGCATTCCTCAGCTGAGGTATGTCATCCCCTGCATTGGCAGCCATGCCCACACCACCCATTTCTCCTCCCCAAGAATCATCCACATCAATTATGGAAGCTATTTCTGTGACTGCAGTGATGACGTGACACATTTCCTCCAGGAACCAATCTCCTTCCCTTGAGCACAGAGTGGACAAAGACTCTCCCACAGCTGCAAGTAAATTCCATTACAATAAGCACATTTAAAAAAATTCATTTTAAAGTAGAATTGACCTCTGATTTATATGATGATGATGATGTATTCCAGTATTCACAGCATGAGCCAAATACAGTTGAGCACCCTTAATCCGGGAACACCCATAATCCGGCAAGTTTGCCAATACCACCTACGCAGTACTTGGTAGAAAAAGCCTAAACATTTTTTACCAAAACATTGCTTCATAACCACCCAAGATATTATCCCATTCTTAACGTTAATTTTCCCATCCCGAGAATGAGAATAATTTAAACATATTAATTTCTGGTACAGTAAGTTCTCGAGTTACGCGGTTAATTCGTTCCAAAAATTTCCGTGTAGGTCGGAATCCACGTAAGTCGAAACGCAACAACTTACTGATCCATTTTTGAATCATTAGCCGTGCTGCTTTCACCGCGGTTGACTGCAATCGGCGACTATTACAAAAAACGCCATCTTTTGAGACGCCACTAAGTTACCATAATATGACAATTCTGAGAGTAACACAAATCCAATCTTTATTTCATTGGATATTGAAATCTGAAGTAAGTATAATTACTCAAAACATGTTCTTTTTTCTTGTGATGGACAACATAGGACATCTATGGAGTAGATAGTTAATTACGTGTTGACTTATGTGGAATGGTCAAACTACACCGAAAAAAGACGTTGATGCCATGTAAGGCCGGTGACAGGATTACGTTTTCTTCGGGTTTCTGTTGTCGCGACAGATAGTAAAAGGTTAAACACATAGATTCTTATGGAGCCGGCAAGGCTTTCGATCAGCGACGGATTTCAAATCTCTGCATATCGTGTTTATGGCGCTACAGAACAAATAGCCAATGTATGCTCCTCATACCGAGGACTGTGAGACGCGACGCTGCTTACGGTGCCGTCTGTTTTGTAAGTCCAGTCTGTTGTCTCCCAGCTACTGGTGCGAATGATGTCCAGCAGGGAAGCATTATTGTATATGAAGTCCACGGACTTAGACTTAAAAGTAAAAACAAGGGATGAGGGAAATGTGGCATGCAACGACCTGAATTATATTCGCGGTGGGTCCACGAACCACCGGGCGGGATTCGAGGCGGGTCTGAACGTACTGGTATCCCGCCGAGAGATTGTCCCGTGCAAATTTCGCTCCCGCATCCCGTGCCAGTTTGTGCAGACCTTCACACCGGCCCAACTGAACATCCGCGTAACTCCGGATCCGTTTAACTCGGATCTGCGTAAGTCGGGGACTTACTGTAATTCGTGTACGCTGGAATGATTCTGCAACCTGAACTAAGCATTCCAAATTGAAGACATTTCCGAGACCAACTATGTCTAGTTTACAGATCGGCCACTTTTAATGGCGTGCACATTTTCACTGACCATTAGATGTAATTTGATAAAATTATTTTTTTATCTGACTAATCATGTCTAACCCATACAGTTGTGGCAACAGCAGAGGTGGTACAAAACGTTAATGATCTGAGATAAAGTGCAATTTGTGAAAAAACTTGACGACATTGAATCAGTGAAGGATTCGTCTGAAACATACTGCGTGGAATCTTCAATAATATAACACATTAAGAAGTAGAGAGAGAAAATCCTCAAAATTTTAGTTTATGTGACAGGAAGAGATGGATGAAGGAGAGAAAAACTACTAAAGAAGATTTTTGTGCTGATTTAGATCGCGTGGTTTCAATTGCGTTGAAGTGAAGGGTTTTGTTAGTATATCTGGCCAAATGCTAATGGAGCAGGCTTAACTATTTCAGAAACAGGTATAATCTAAAAGACGTGTTGTGGGAAATTTCGCATACATGGAATAGCAATTCACATTCAGTTGTAAAACACATGTGGTTTAAACCTGGCCTGTTTTAAGGTTTAATGTAGAGAAATATGTGGGGATTTCAAAGGCTTTCATGTTTCTGTCGATAAATGTACGATGTTGGTGTTGGTTTACTGTGCAAACAACAGCCATAACCCTGAATTCAAGGAAATGGAATTGGTATTTTAAGATGAATAGATAGCTAGCGACCACGATACTCACACCACACAACATTTCACAGATGATGAAATCCTTGAAATGGTAAGTAATAACAATAAATCTGAGTGGGGATGAAGATGATGATCGTGAAATTGTTGTAGGAAGACTACGATTGATGATAAAGAATCGCCCAGGCTGGTTGCCCACGATGTAGTGATGGGCAGCCGTACAGACGACACCAACGCGATGACATCGCTCTGAATCAGCTGTTAACAAACCAAGCGTGGTAGGAAATATTTTGCGCGAAACAGCATAAGAATTATTAAATTTTATATACCTTTTACCGATGGTAATATTAAACTTTCAATTGTGCAGAAATATGATGTACATGATACTAAGCAAATGTTATTTTCACTCACTGTGCAATTTCGATACCTTTTAAGTAAGTATAATAACTTAGGGCCAGTTTCACCAACGACGGTAAAATTTCCCATTATCGCAGTTTACATTATCTCCGTTAATATTATTATCTCAATAATCTCTTGCTTGCGTTCCACCACTGTTATTATTATCTCGGTTTTCTTAAACCGAGATTTCTCTGAGAATGTTTAGGTTGGTAAATTTCTCATACTCCTGACATCAGCAAACATATAAAAGCGCCTAACCGATTTGTAATTCAGCTGATTTAACTTCGTGCTTATTGTAACTAAAGGCATTTCCAATGTACCCATGAAGGACAAAATATTAACTAAACGTCCACGAAACATCTATATTATCTTCTACGTATATCTAGAAAACATCTATATTCACTTTCAAAAATCGTCTATATGTTTATAAGATATTTCAAACCCCGCTTTTCCTAATTCTACTAAACATCTCCCCTAAGATATCACTTATTGTCTTCACTGTTACGTTTAGGAGATAGAGAAATAAAATACTGTAATGAACTTAAATTACATTTCCTTTATTTATAGCGTCTCGAAAACGAACAGTAACTGCTATTATAGGTACCTTTCGATCACTTAAAACTTAGCATTTCCTTCGTCGTTGTCATTGGTGTCAAGGTGAATTATCATGCGAATGAATTCATTCGCTAATGAATTTAAGTGATGACCTGAAATTCCTTCTGCTTACGGCGAATGAACTTTTTAATTAATTTCTTGAATCCCTGTTACGTGCAGAAAGTATGTGTAGGCGTATCGATAGCACATATCGATTCACGGGAGATTTCCGACCAACGCAGCGGTATCGATGGTTTGTTTACGTTTGTGTCTTCTGCCTTGTTTAGAAGTGATGCGTGATAGGTGAAATAAAGAATGGTGTATATTTAGTAATTATAATATTCATTATACAAAGCTTTCTAGATATTGAGGTTTGAGGCCATCGGAAGTGAAGTAGAGCTATTAATAATGAATCGGTATGGTTAAATTTTCGCATCTACTGCTAGTGTCCATACAACGGTGGCAGCCACAATTCTTCCGGAGAAAGCTACGAGAGAGGAGAAATAGAGGTCGAGGTACGTTAGGCGTGATTCAAAATAAACTTTTTATAGGAATGTGAGGCCTATCGTCATTTATTAAGAAAGACGCTGGTGCAATTTCGTACTGCATTAAATCTCACCAGACGTGATTATGAAAGATCGGACACGACGACCAGAGAAGCAATTTCGGTGACGAGATACTTGATCAATCTTAGGTGTACAAGTTTATAATTATATTGATATTTTACAATTCGATTCCGGCTGGCTGTCACGCTAAGATTTTATAGCGACGGGCAAATCGTTTCCATGACCGTATGCGGCTATAACGTTCCCTGATTACTCAGTAAGAATTCATGAGGGTTATAAAATATGTTTAATTATGGTTGAAGTGTGTAGTAGTGTTTATTGTGAGAAGTGTACTATTTACATTTAAATAAGATAGAGTTTTAGAGGTTAGATACGTGCTATTTGCTTTTATTTATCCTCTATATAACACCAACGTTTCCACGGACGACTTGTCCATCGTCTTCAGGGTGAGTTGAAGTTGATTGGTGGTGGGTGGTTATATAAATATTTAACCCGGTGGAAATCCCGAGAAGACCTCACCTGAATTGTTGCTAAGTGCTTTTCGTAGCGTTTATTAACTCAGGATAAATCAAATCTCAAGTTTTAGGTTCAAATAAATTGCGCGTTCCTTAATCAACCTAGTAATTGCCTTAAATAACGATAATTGAACTCAAATGTCTCGACTAATATCTGAAAGTAGCTGACAAAATCGCCTGCACACCATGTTGCTTTTACAGTATTATCTCGGTTAATATCCTTTCACCTCGTGAAAACGGCCGGTAAAAATATTAACCGAGATAATGCACCAAAATCGAGTTAATGGTACTGGTGAAACAGAGAAGTCACATTAACTCGGTTAATCCTAAAATTAACCGAGTTAAAAAGATTATCTTCGTTGGTGAAACTGGCCCTAAGTGAATTAAGAAACCATTTCTTCTGATTATTCTCAGTGACTCTTTTTAAAGTTGTGTTCAGTAAATGGAAAACAAATATATTTTCTTATAAATAATGGAATCCTATCAATGAAAACATCCTGGACGTAAAACATAGACTAGTTGCCAAGCATGACCCATAGTCCGGCAAAATACCTAATCCGGCATCACTTTGGTCCCAACTGTGCCGGATTAAAGATGCTCAACTGTATTGCCATGAAAATCATTGTTAACTGTTACACTGATACATTACACGAGTAATAAACAAGGAAGCATTTTTCAAGTGAACTTTAGTTGAAGCAGCCCAACAATGCAATAAAAGGTTCCATACTCTTTTGAGTTACAACAATATCAAGCAAGCATATACAGCTCCTGTCAATATTATAGTAGCACTCTTTCTTACATCAGTTGCTACTTGGGTAGAAAAGATATGAAGTCCTTTCTATACTGATTTAGCATAAAATCATTTATCAATGAAATTTCATTTTAATGATAAAAATAACCGGACCACTTTATTGAATAATTGCTTAAAAACTCAAATTATATTTTCTTGAAATTCAATTTTACTTCATATGCCATCCTTATTTATTGGTAAACGATGGCATCTTAAGAATCATCATAAATAATATTAGTAGTAATGGTAGGGTTTATAAAATACGTATACTTCCTATTTGATTATTTTTTTACAAAATGTGTGGCTAAAACTGACATACATACATCTAATGCACCAAAAATATGGTAAGTAATATGGCACATTTCCATCAGGTTGATACTAGCACAAGGTTTACTCAAGACATATGGCTGTAGTACTGAATAGCATGATATCATACAGTGAAGAATCAAAGAGAAGTCTGATTAGCATGATTACATCAACAGTAATAATAAAATGTAATTTGTTCAAGACTGGCCATCAAAGGATAGATGAATAAACACTGCAATTCCACATGGTACAAGATTTACTGACACGGCTGGTTTTGCCGCAGAGCAGCATCTTCAGGTGAATATGGTAACTTCAGGTGAAGATGTTGCTCTGTGGTGAAACCGGTCATGTCAATAAATATTTTACCATGTGGAATTGCATTTCTAATTCTTCTAACCCTGATATCAAGGAATTCAACCAAGTAAGGTCTGAAATTATCATCTACTGGCACTCAAGTTGTATTAAAACTACAGTAAAATCCCACTTTTTCATTATGAGAATTTATATTCTCCTGCACTTAACATTTTTATTGTGACCTATCAAATTTCTTATTTTTTAAACATATGTAAAACCCTATATTTACACAAATTCATTTTCAGTTTTCCAGATACGTATTTGCATCACCGTGTGGTGGATTAAAAAATTTCCCTTCAGAGACAGTTACTCGAGTACATCAGCCTTTATAAAACACTGTATGACTTTGTTCTGTGCATGTAGACTTTAAAAATATGAGAAAGTGTGGCGATATGAACTGCTTTGGGAAAGAATTGGATGCAGTGGGGCAGGACACAACTCCAAGTGATGGAAATTTGAACTACTTCAACTTGCAAGCTCAGCCTGCCCAGAAAAGATTTGTCCTATGAAATTGATACATATACCAAGGACCAAGAGCTAGCTACATAGTTTGTAAAACGTGAGAACACTTGGAGAAATTAATTTGGGACACCAGTTAATATTATGATGAATGTAAATGAATTCTTTCTCAGACATGATGTAACACACAACAGCTACAACAGATAGATGGGATAGATAAGATAGCTGGTTAGATGGGTTATGAAAAAATAAAACTTGTTAACACATGCTTGAACACATCCGACTACACTGAATCAATAATAATTATTCTCTAAAAAATGTTTAAGATGGACAACTGCTTGTACTAGTTGAACAGAAGGTAGCTCAAATTCTCACGTGTTGTTAAATTTTCCTCTACTACTCCAGAATACAAATTTTATGCTGCTCTGAATGGAAAGGAAAGACAAAAAAGAACGTTTTAAGTTTAGGACAAAATAAAAATTTGGAAATAGTGGATTCCCATGATGGAACCAGCATGCATTTGGCAAAACATTAGATTGCTAATCTCTACACTGAATACCATTATGAAAAATCTGGATGAGATTCTGAAACATGCCAACCAGTGCTGACATTTGACTAAAAAGAGACATCTGTAAAGAATTCGACATGCAAAGAATTAAAAGGATTACTGAGAGAAGTTTCTAAGTGTTAGATTATCAAATATCCTGGGGAACTGCATCATCACAAGAGAAAAAGTATTGCACATCACCACAAAATTTGTTTTTTTTTGTCCATAATGTTTTGTTAATAGGAGTACCTATTTAGATATTAAAACTTAAAATAAAGGATAAGAAAAACCATGGGATACGTGCCAGAGGCAGCAGCAGATTCCATGCTGAGGAACTGCCGATTCAGTCTGGCCAGAGCTGTCAGCACCACACATTGGATGGCAGCCCCACCTCTTAGTAAACCACCTTCAGCAGCTATAAATCTCAAAACAGCACTGCGAGATTCCTCACAAGCTTGCAAAGGAGTCACGGTCATATTCCCATCACTTTCATCCAATTCCTCTGCTCGAAGTCTTACACACACATTTTCCAAGTGTGATGTCACATGAGCAATCGAACTCTGCAATGATCTACGGTAGCTGACAACAGCTGCAAAGTCAGCACTCACATTGCTAGGGCTCATGAGGAGTGAAGAGGCAAGAGAATGCAAACGGTGACACCTATGGATAAAAAGGAGGAGTGTTCTCATTAAATTATCCCTTAAGAGATTTCAAACAGCATTAATAAAAATTTTTACTTCTTCATGAGTTTCTATAAAGATTATGATATTCACTTTTTAAAAAAATTCAAACACTGTCATCATTTTCCATTAGTTCCAAAAAAATTTCATTTTCCAAATAATTTCTTTTACCAGACGTTTTACCAGATGTTTATCAGACAAAATGGCCCAGATTATGCTGGTAGAGTGGCAAGGTAAGACCACCATGTTTGAATTCAATCCTCTGAAATCAAATCTGAATGATTTGTGTGTTATGGAAGTTCAATGTACAATCCTTATGACCAAGTTAATACATTCTTTGTCATCTCTTGATGAAGAAATCATCTTCATATATGGAAAGCATCTAGCTTGTTGTAGAAAGTATATGCATCTCATAAAATACACAGTGATAAAAACAAAAAATCATTTAAATACTACTTTTGTGATCTACAACAGTGGAATAGGTTGGTTATCAGCCCATATATGAGTTAGAAATAATACTTTCCCAATACTGTCAAGCCCACTTATATCAAACCCGTTTATAACGAAGTTCCAGTTATAACAAAAGTGAAGGCTAATAGGCTCAAAGAGAGGCTCTGAAAAACTGGTACACATATAATGAAGTTCGGTTATTACAAAGTAAATATTTGACTCCTTCAACTTCGTTACAAACGGGCTTCACTGTAATGCAATTTATTGTGGAATGAATTAATAAAGAGAGGGACTGGCAGAAAGAAATGTATGGACTAGAAATAATGTGATTAAAGTAATGAAACCCAAATGACACTGGTATCATTACAATCATTTAGTTTTAACTAAACAATAATTTAAAGGAGAGTTTTATTCTTAGGATTTTATAAGAATACAAATATTGTTCACTATAAAGGTGCTAACTAGAAGAAAATGAAGAGTTTAAGACACACCACTACCAATTTAATTCCTTCTTCCTCACATTCAATTGTTCACAACAAACAGACATCCTAAGCACAATCAATCCATAATTGCATCAGTAATATCACATGAGTCAATCCTTGTAATTAATACCATCTCTTTTCCATTCTTACACAGGTTGACCATCAGTTATCCGACTTTCACTGGTCTGGAACCTCTTTAAATCTAGACAAAATTGCTGTCAAAATTTTAAAATTCCCATCACTGCTTATTAGTTTAATGGTGACTAATGGATGATGCTGAGTGTTCCAGTGTTCATTTTGTTTATTTGTCAATTCTAGCTTATGACTTTCAATTACTATTACATTATTTGATAATATTGCATATATTAGTGTCAACTGTATAATTTTTACCACTATTTCATCAACTTACTCAATTTGCATTTAGTAAACAAGGATGCCAGAAAGCTGTATTCATAAAAAAAAATAATTCATCTAGCAATAGACAAAGGGAAACTGAATGGCAAGGACTAACAGGGTGGCTACTGATAACCAATTTTCAAATTCCCTGACTTTTCCCTGATTTTTCCCTGATGGCTTTACCAATTTCCCTCACCGATCGCCAAAAGTTCTCCTATTATCGGAATATTTTATTTCTGCTGAATTAAATTTTCGTCACAACTCAGAAAACGTTAAAAGCTGAAAACAGTACATTAAAAGCTGAAAACAGTACATTAAAAGCTATAAGAATATAAAAATATATTGAACCTCCGCCCTAATGAAAAAATATATTAAACCTTCACAAGTTAAGCCCTCACACAAATTGTACACACTTTTAATACATTTTTCGCGGCCGTGTATCGTATTTCCGTGGCCGTGTATGTTTCCTTCGGCAAAACTACAAATTGACAATGTCTAATTCTTCAAGGAAGAGGTGACGTGTCGTGGTAGTTCTGGGAAGTTGAAGATTACTGAAAAAGCATCGAAGGATCGAATTGTCACGGTGATCATGAATTTTAACACTACTAGGCAAATATCGCACTAAGGATATACACAAGGGATACAATGTACGACTGATTCACATCTGAATGTTCAACGAATTGACGGGGTTTATTCTATGTTGGTATAAGGACTTATAGCTAACCCAACTAACGGCATGTTTTTGCATGTAAGTTTTGCTATTTTTGTCTTTTTTTAAATAGCGTAGTTTTGAACAGTACCTATAAAAGTACTGATCCTTTTTTATGCATGATGTGTAGTGCATGTTTGGTGAGAGTTCACCCCCTGCCACACACCTTTATGGTGGCTTGCAGGGTATTATGTAGATGTAGATGTATGCACTTCGGCGACGGACATTAATTTTAGTTTGTGAAATGTTTTGGTGAAATAAAGGGAGGGAAATACAGTAAACGTAATGGTAGAAAAATAATGAGAATTTCCTATCTCAGTTTCTCCCTGACTGTTACGAGAATTCCCTGACTATTCCCTGACTTTTCCAGGTTTCCAAAATTCCCTGACAATTCCAGGTTTTCCCGGTTTTCCCTGACGATCGCCACCCTGACTAAGAACTATAATAGGTATCATTTAAAAAGGATAACTAATCACATTTGTAAACAACACTCATTACATCCAGAGCAGAATCACTACATTACATTGAAATAATGCAAATGCAACAGTTTCAACAAGGAAAAAATAAATATGAACATACGTTTCCACAGTGAAGTCCTGGAACAGCTCATTTGCCCACCTTGCATAACAAATTGGTCTATGGGGGCTAGATCGGCTATTAGACCTTGGAAAAAATGATGCCAAGGTTGAATACTGTCCTAAAAGGTCTAAACAGCCATGGACCAGCATCATCCGGCGACACCTTACGGTCCACAAATCTGCTCTGGTCTGATCACACTGAAAAGAAAAAAATCTCAGAATGATACAAGTCATCTCATAAATACATGCAGATGTATTCAAATTAATTTTTGTCATAATTTAAAGCACATTACCAGCATTATGCCATTCAGATGATGTAAATAAGTTTCATAATACTATGCAAAACCTTTCATGTTTTAGCTCATTGGAAAGTAATACATGGAAATTAAGAGGCAAAGTCATTAATTGGTGATGGAACATAAATGGTATAGGAAGCATTATTTTGCAAATATTAAGCTGCAACAACAGGACACTGCAAGAAGATGATTAAATTTTTTTGTTAAAGATCTTTATGCTAAAACTGAACAAAGAGAATAAACTTTGTGAACAGCATTGAAACTTGAATGACAGTCATAAATGGAGACAGAGTTCATGCAAATTGTGAATTACATAATGTGCTGATCTTACTCTGGGTTAAACAATTGGGCAACGGTAATTGCATAGGCATGACTGTGCACAATAGCAACTGCCTATGTGCTCTTCTAACATCTGGCAAGCAAGAGAAACAATAATTTTTAGAGGGAAGGAGGACTGCAAAAGACTGACCTCCTGGATTTTCAATCATTTTGCGCAGTTCATTTAAAATTATTTCTAAGAACAAATGATATGCATTAAGAAGAAAATGAACACTTAGATAAAATGAGATTAACTTAAATAATTATCATACCTGTGCAACCACTTGTCCTGCCCCTAGTGATTGAAGCAAGCCACGGACTAAGTCAAATGATTCTCTACTTTTCTCATCACCATCTCTCTCTTTGATAGAAAAACTCTGCATTTCCTGCATCCAAAGTGACAGCTGAGGACCAAACAAGGAACTGAGGGCAGCCTGAAAATGGAAAATAGGAGAGAAAATGATATTCACTTAAAATCAAATATTCCTCAGAGATTACAGTAAAATCCACTCAATGAATATTCTCTTTTCAAATGCTACATAATGCAGCATTTTCCTTCAGGTAAGATAAGTGTTTTAAACCTAAATAAGTACTTGGAAGCAGACAAGATATTTGGTCAGTGCTGATATTCAATCTCAGGTATCCGCAGTATCGAGACCGCTGTTAAGGCCTGGTTCCTCCCTCGTGTATTCTAGGGCAGTGGTCACATGTACGGGTAGAAAATGGTGAATGGCACGGGCAATGGGGATTTAAGAGTGTGTATACGGTCGAATTTGGTGAGGAGAAGATAAAAGTGACAGTGTGCTGAGATCTGAAGACACCAGAGAACCGTAGGGTCGACCGTGAGCCTGATGCCCCGGTGCTACGCCTACACTCAAAAATATTTTCCTTTCTTGAATGAAATATTACCTCTGGCAAACTTTTTTAATTTGTTGAGGACAGTTGTATATACAGCATATAAAAATCGAGGGTATAGGTAGATCGTCAAAAATCGATTTGGAAGTTTAAAATTGTTATAAACTTTATAAAATTGTATATATTTTACAAATGAATCCATTATGATATTTGTCCAATTCAAGACCTTTAAAGTAAGCCCTTTTTCAAATCTTTAGCTTTAACAGTATCGGAGATATACTTTAAAATGTGTAGTAACTTTTGCAAAATTAGAAATTTGCAACGTTGCAATATCTCGTAAATGGTTGCGAGTTTTGCAAAATGGCTGATGATCATTTGCCAAGTTTGATCAAAATAGGACCGATCCATTGGCAAAAACTGAGGAGGGCCGAGTTCTTTTGGTATGTTTCTCAAGGTCTTCGTTATCTGCGGTGTGTAGGCTTTCTGAATCACATCAATGTTAGTGCAGACTCATGTGTTGGCAATTTTTTTTTGGCTTTGTGTCAGCACATCCTCATCCTCAGACCAGCGCCATTTCTCAAAATGGTTCCGCATTTTTAGAAAAAAACACCAAAATTTCGTTCAGCAAAAAGGGTTAAGTTCAATTTATTTTGCCAACATTATGTTAGACAAACAAGCATACCATTCTCTTTTTTTTTGAGAATGGGTACTATTACTTTTACCGCTCATAAATTCACATTAATCCAAATGCAACCAGCAATCGATAAGTGGAGACGTCAGGAAAACTGACTTTCAAAGATAAGAGATTGGTGCCCGATTCAGCAGTGGTAAGAATTTTTTTTTGGTGGATGGAAGGTAAAATTGTTGAGTACAATGGTCCCTTTCACTCAGAATATTCTTAAGTTAACAAAGAATTTTTCTCCACCTTTTTCATCTTCCCTTATAAAATATATAATGTTCCAGTTCATGCTTTTCACTACCTTCCTATTTTACACTGCCCTTCTGATATAAGAACCAATACACGAATCAATTGAATTTTGTTATTTAAAGAAAATTTAAGTAAACACTCATTTAACCTCCCAAAAAATCCAAGTCAATATATGTCCAGGAGACTAACGTCACCACTCATGTCCTAAAAATTCAAGTAACCAATTTGGTTAGTGTCATAAATGACCTAATCCTTCAAGTCTACTCCATGAAAGGTTCTCGATAATTTTGGCAGGGGTGTTTGTAAAGTAAATTCTCATTCCCACAGTTAACATGATACTTTTCATCACCTCTTTGGGTCAGTAAAAAAGGACAAAAATTTACTTTTTGAATGCTCATCATAAAAATAATGTAATAGAGAACTATTGTGTGCACGGAGGAAAAAAATGTAATACAATAAAATCGATCCCATGCTTTCCACACTTTCTTCTTATTTGAATGACCTGCCGCAACCATCATGGTCATGGTTGTACAGAAAGTAACCTATTATTATATGTATACATTTTTCATATCCCTCATTTGCATCAGAACTTTGAATTGTGGATTTATTTCACCCTTAAAAGCAGTTTAGAGGAGTACCCACAGCAATAACAACAAAGTTGATGCAATTACCATCATTACACTCAAAGACCAGAAGAGCAAAGGACAGCCAAGATTGTTCCGAAATACATGAAAATAATTTGGGCAATATTTACCGTCGAAAAGTTCTTCAACAAACATGCGTGGAGAAAGATTCTTTCCAATTCATCGTGCCAATCAATAAAATATTTTAAATTATATTCTTCATCCGGGAAAACACATTGTTATGCATTTTCATCATTAATATATTGGAAAGTTAGAACAGATAGAAACTCAATTCCAAAACACGGTAAAAGTGCCACTTGATTTGTTGCTCTACTTCTGAATCCTACTGTACATTTATTCGGTTAATTTATTATAATTTACCTGAATTTAATTTTTTTACATTATTTATGCATTTGGTTCATAGAAAAAGTTATATTCATTTTAATAAGTGCACCGAGAAGTTGACCCATAGTCATGCGAACTTCACACCATGCTTCTCAGTAGCAGAGCAGAGAGCACAAGCAGGATTCCCTGTAGCCTAAAAAACAACTACAGTAGAAACTCGAAGTTAAGATCCTCGAATTTAAGATATTTTGATTTTAAGAAGCAAAATCTACGGTCCCGACCAAAAGGGTATCTAAATACATATAAAAGAACTCAATTTTATGAAATAACAAAGTTATGAAATTACGAACCTTGGGTCTCAGTCCTGGCATGAACAATTTACTTGTTTTTATTATTAACAATGGAGCACAGCAGCAGTTTTCAGATGCTCCTTGCCTTAGCAAGACTATAAGATGCTAAGACTAAATACCCATAAGACTAGATGATAAGTAGAACCATCCTATGAGGAACCTTAATTCACACCGTCGGAGAGGTAGAAGAAAGCCTCGTTAGAATCATAGTCCAATCAGAGACACTTCCATCTCTCCCTTGTGTTATTGGGCGATACACCTCAGAGGGCATCCTTCAGGGGTGGTAGCTAATAGGTACCCAGCCAGATTAAGGCCCCTTCGTGAGCCCTCTTCCCTCCTGCTCAAAGGGTGCAGCGTCCCCCACTGGCTCAGCGGGCCTCACAAGCCCACCTTTGGGTCCCTATAAGTGCCCTCCTTCGCAAGGTAGAGCAGGAGGAAGATAAAATGTGACTACCCAGCAAAAGGATATGATTTTTTTTAAGTTTATCTCCCTCACACAGCCCTCTTTGGCCTTGAATCCCAGCTGGATCAACCTTCCAAGTGAGTAACATACTCCAAGTCCATGGGTCTCGTAGCTGTTTTTGTGAAGGTGAATGGAGTGATTCCCTCTGAAGGGGTACAGGAGGGTAAGGCTTCTGATTCTGTCTTCGTGCACGGCCAAAACTGGACCTGCAATGCTCAGACGAAAACCTCCTTGTTTGTTCGAAAGCAGATGAAGAACGATACGCAAAATTATTCCATAATTTTTAGCTATATCAAAACTTTAAATGATTCCTGCAAGTTAGTGGATGAAGAATAGGCGACCTTATTTGAATAGAGCCACAACTAAAGCATTCGCAGAGTATTGAAAAACATAAATTATCAGCCTTTCAGTGTTGAAGTGCATGGTTTGTACAATACACTTTTGAAAGGAGGTAAACATTAACCTGAACTCCTTTTTAAACTCTTCTTTCAGAAACTTCATCTCGGTAATAACCATGCAAAGATCAGGGGAGAATTACGGTTGCTAATTTGTGATTTTAACAGGCATATCATCATTTGTACAAAATACATGATTGACAAAGCATCCATGAGAGAACTTTTTCACTCTTTCAGCTTAATTTAGGTCTAATCTATTATGCCTGATGCGGAGAGTATAATTTTCTTCTAGCGGAAATTTATTGCTCTAAATTCTATATCTAGAGAAGCATCTAGTTGCAAATGAACGTGCAAATAGCACACTTCCATAGTGTTTGCATGCATAGCTTAAAAAACATAAATGAATTGCTCATGTTTACATTGAGACTTTTTCAATAGTAATTAAAGTAATATAGAAAAATGTGCTGATGAAGCCTCATAAGTAGAGCGCGGAAAAAGTCTTTTGACTTTTTGTAAAAGTGGGACTTTTGTGGTTTTAAATACAAATCTTCACTAATCTCATCAAATAAAACAGTTTTTAATGACTTTCTTAGAGACTTTTTGGGACTTTTTTGGCGTGGCGGGACTTTTCTGATTAAAAGAAACTTTTATGGGCCTTTTTATTTAAACCACATGCCTAAGTTAATATTTGGCTGTTGTGATCACATTTGTTCAACTGTGTGTTTGACGCATCTGTGTTTTTCATGCGGTACTACACGGAGCAGAGATGTACTGTAAAATGTAAGCTCCTAACAATTGTTACTGCGAAATTTTAATAATAGCTCCGGAAACTGCAATGAATTCTTTCTATTGCTCCACCGTTCATGAAATAATCACACTCACTCAGTGCTTCAACACGAAGGTTGGTTTGGATAGGTGAGGGTAGAGCTAACCCCGCACTTATCCATTTACATGTCAAATTCACATAATGTTCCTTTCCCTGGGCCACCTCGCACTTCGAGTTTTTTTTTCTGAGGGTGTTCACAGACTTCACAAAGGGATAGATTGATCTAAAAGAATGCATTGATCTAATTATGAACCAGCTTATTTGAACCCGGGTGGTCTGCTGACAAGCCGACAGCACTACACTGCATGATAGCACTCCGCTTTTTTTTTAAGGAAATTAGTGGAAAAATTATACAATTATATGAAAGATCATCTAGAATTTCCGACGAGGTGAACGCGTCACATTGTGTGCAGATGATCATTAAATGAGCCTACATTGTAGCGAGGCAAGCATGACGTAGATGAACCTGGACCCTCGGCTGCGATCAAGCGGAGAAGAAGATTTTAAAATTATCGCGAAAAACAAGAGAAAAAGGTCCTCAGCTTCCCCTAAAATAGGGGTCCTGACCTGTACAATGGACAACAAATAGGTACTTTGTTCTCATTTTCGGTTTTTCTTGAGCCGAAAACTAAGTTTTGAACTATTAAATCATGTTTCAACTGCCTTATAACATTATTGATCCTATATAAAAACTTGTTTTGTATTGTATATTATAAAATTTTCCCCTTTAAATTTGACTGAAAAAATGCCCTGTTTCCAAGGTTTTACAATGGAGTGTACTTCCACCCTCTTTGTCATCTAATGCCTTTTTAGTAAGAGGTAGGGTGCTGGGGACTTCCAGATATTGAAATAGAGGAACAATGAGATAGGAGGGTGAGTTTAGAAGAAAATGAACCATGGGGAGACGGGAGAGCGAATATAAATGACGTGAGTGGTTAAGCGGGGTTGCATAACTTGGAGCATACAACCCCGCGACGCCGAGGCGCATGTTTCAGGGCACGCTGGCGCCCTGAAACCCTGAAAAGGACCCTGTTCGTCCTACGTCAAAATGCTAGAATACCTTTTTTGCTGCTTATATTGTCTACTTTCCGATTATCTGATTAGTTTTTCCAAAAATTAAAACTAAACAATTTAAAAACTAAAAAAGCGATTTTTTAAGTATATTTTCAAAATTTGGGGGGTTTGCGGGGGAATTTTTGGTGGTAAGTTAAAAATTCGGATTCAGCGACCCAAAAAGCATAGGATAAATCAATTTACAGAACTACCTCTAATTTTTCCAAGTAAAATCCCCTAATTCCTGGACTAGCATCCCTAGCCTCTTTTCTCCAACAATTCAGTTAAATTCAGAAACTTTCTCACGGAAATAACTCATAGACTTTTGAGAGACTTTTTTCAAAAATATTGGTGACTTTTTTTGCAAAATTGAAGACTTTTTCCGCGCTCTACTCATAAGCCTAGTCCAAACTTCACAAAATCTTGCAAAGATGCTTGATTGCTTAATCTCTGATTAATTAGAGAAAAGGAACAAGTTAGCTGTGTTTAGGTTGATAAACCCTATTGGCTTGAAAACAGATTTAAAGATGCGATCATGAATTATAACATCGGAAAGCATGCAAGTGTGTTGTGGGAGTGTATATATTTCAAATGGGAGTAGCTTCATCTCTATGCTTTTTAAGGACACTCCTTCATACCAAATTTGATATTACAAAGTGTCGATTTTAAGAGCCCTCTGACTTCGTAATTCTGAGTATCTACTGTATTAATAACATGTTCAATGGAGGAGACTTTCCGAACTTTGATAGTTTTCATTAATGATGGATGGATCCAGGTTTAATGTTGGATCCGGAACCGGATCCTTGCCTGGGTTTCGGATCTTTATCTCGGTTTTGGATCCTTAGTTTCAGATACTCCATTCTGAATTTCATTCATTTTCAAAACCTAGATTTTTTTTAAAAATATGTAAATACAGCAACAATAGAATTACCAAAAAAAAAAGTAAATTTATTGTAGAAAAAATCAACTTCCTATCATCTATGTGGATAATATTTTCCTGGATCAAGATTTACAGATGCAATAACTATATCTTATTACTTCTAATATAAAGATCAACTTCCTTATCGCATACTCATCAAGCAATACACTTGTGAAACCTGAACAACTATTCTTGAGTGCAGTTGAAAGAAACATGAGTTCATTTTCATTAATAAAGGAATTATTTTCCAATTTTAATCAAATCCTTGAATTTTTTCAAATTCTTTTTAGAAACAAAAAAATTTTAATGCGGCCAAGAGATCCCATTTATGGAATATCCGGGGATTCCATTTTTACGACGAAAAAATTATTATAGAATATTTCAAGCTGCTAAACTAGTAATTTTGCAATGTCTCATTAATAATAACCTTTAAAATGAATGTGAGAATTTTATACTCTTAAGGAGAGGTTGTGTAACTCAGATCTTGGATGAGATTAGCCTTTTTTCATGCTTCTAGATGATTCTACTAAAAGCAAAATTGAAAAAAGTCTCGGATTTTTTATCCATTGGCTCGGGTTTGCTAGAAAAAAGTAGAATGCCATGTGAGGAGCATGTATTCTCCAAAATCAGGTAAGCCGACAATAGCAGAGTGGGGTAGTGGACTGCAGGTAATGAAGTTTGATTCTTATCGCTGTTTAAAACTTTTCTTTCAGCCATTGAATAAAAAACTTTATCATCCTTCATTTCCAACGGTTGTGTGTGGATACTGACTTTTTTGTACTTCTATCGTTTAAACTAGATTTACAAATGCAACACTAAAAAATACATGGTAAAGTTAAGGTAATGATTCCACGATTAAATTCTGCAATAAAAAATTTTTCCATTCATTTCACTAATGCCAAATTTTATTATTTTTTGGACTTAAAAATTGACATGAAATTTCTGACAATCTACTTTTTTAAACTGCCTACTTGCATCACCCTAGGAATACAGCATGGCCTGTATTCCTACGCAGTGTTAAGGATCGAACTCTCGACCGGCAGTACACTAGCCCACATTTTTAACAACTACGCTATCATAGGTTCACGGGAATATGGCGAATGTAGGCAACCAACGTGACATTTTTTTATTACATCCTGCTTTATTTTTTTTCTTGCGTATCCGGGCCTATGGAGAAAAAAGTCACGACGAGTATTTTTTTATTTTGTTTTTGTGGCACAGAAAAAATCTTCTTCTCATTTCGTGACCAAGTTACACACCCTCTCCTTGTCAGTTTCTACCATACGTACATTCCATTCTCGGGGTGCATCGATCACTAAGCCGCGAAATTTTAAAATCTCCAATCCGGATCTGAATTTTTACTGTCTTCAGATATGATTTCAGTAGCGAATGCAATGAAAGACCCGTGGATCCGACCTGACCATCCTTCATTTATTAATGGTACATTTGTAAATCTAATTTCAACAACAAAAGGTATAATAAAGTGAGTATTGATTTAATGGTTGGAAATTGGATATGATAACATTTTTGATGCAATGACTGAAAGAAAAAATTAAACTGCGATAGGGAGCGAACTTCGCACAGTAAACTAGCTCTCGTTGTCCACCTGATCCCGGCGAATGTAGGCTACCCGCGTGACATCCAACGTATTTTTTTTCTCGCAATACCGGGGAATGGGGAAAAAAGTCATTTTCTTTATTTTGATTCTAGTTGCACGGGAACATTTTCATCTAATTTCGTGACCTGAGTTACAAATCCACTTCTTGTCAATATCTACCACAACTACATTCCATTCACGGGGCGCTTCGATCACTAAGCCTCGAAAATTTAAAATCTACGATCTGGATCCGATTTTACTCCGTATCTTTGAATCCGAATCCGGAACCGAAAAAATGAAAGATCCGTGGATCTTTGGATCCGACCTGGCCATCACTAGTTTTCATAGGCGATTATTGATACATGTTTACCAGAACTTAGAGGCTCTGAAATACAATGGTTAAGTTCAAGAGGTTCCCTACACCTTGCAACGTAATCTACATACATATTATGCCGACAACAAGGCTACGTGGTCCTGCCATTATGAGCTTTTTCAAATGAACTTAAAATTAGACTTGTATCGATACCACTTTTTCAGATACCAAACTGATACCTAGATACCAGTGGCCGATACCAATAGTATTATTTGCCGATACCTTACTTATTTTTCTAAAAAAATATGACAAGTGCTTTCCTTCTTGTGAAGTCAACTCAGTAATCAAAAGTGTTTTAAAAGAGCACCTAATTATTGAGAGAAATGACATTATGACAACTCTTTTATTTTGCTACTCTTACAATTATCACTGGAATTAGATTTTAGACTAAGCCCGCTTGCATTTGTAAATAATGAAAATTCTTTTTAAGATATAAGAACTGCTGAACAAGCTCAGCAGCTCATATTGGAATGTATTGCTCATTGACATATTATTGACAAAGCTGCAGAACATGCTCAGCAGTTAAGAAAACATTTTCTCACAGGAACACCCAAATACAGTGGACTATCGTTAGCATGTTTTTGTAGGGACCCGAAATCCTGAACATGGTAACGAGGAAAACTTGCTGAACATGTTACACCATCTCAGGTTAGGCCGAAATTTATGCACGGGTTGTATAACTTACAGGGGACCAATATGCATGCCCTCAAGTTAGTTCATTGCTGGCATTAATTTATTGTAACAAAGTTTCATTTTCAATTATTACACCTCCTAAAAGATACGTACAATACCTTGCATTGATGTACACTCAATAAATAATGCTGACCATATGACCAAATAGCACGTTTTGTGTATACTGTTCATGCAAAAAAGTATATACATATTGTGACGGATTGGCCGTCTTATCTTTGTTTTTCCCTGGTCGGGTCTCCCGCGTCGGTCATTTGCGTCCCAAGCCGGGTCCCCGTTGCGTAAGCTAGATGATAAGTCGGAAGGTGCATTTTCACAACAGGAGTTGTTGAATTCCATTCTCCACACCACCATACCGAAAACTCAACGGTGCAGTCTCTCCGCGCTGGATTTCGCCGTCACGCTCCACACCAGCTCATACATAAGTATCGCCACACCCGTATTTCCCCAATCCTAAGTGGTTTCAACCCTCTTATTCACGCTTCCCCACTGTGAAACCCGTGTGCGCCAGAATAAGTGGTGTACGATATATCCAAACAGAGTTAAAGTCCCTTCAGGTCAAGAGAAGAGTCAAACTGATCCCAAGAGTGGACAATCATAGTCCTACGGGACCATATTTCTGTATCACTCACTCCCGTCCTCATCATTAGTATTCATAAAAGGACGAGGAGCTTGTAATTCTCTTCATTTTGTAGTTTATTTTATTTTTTCATGTTTGGTCATTTATTTGGTCTAAGTGTTACAGAGTGATTATTTTATTTTTGTTAATTTCGTTCCATTTATGTCTCGCCATTCATTCACCTCTTCATCCCTCATTAGTCAGTAAGACATGTGTTATTTAGCTGTAGAGTGCCTCCTTCGTGTTCATTTTCATGCTCATTTCAATGAATAAATGTTGCTTGTGTTAATTGTAGAAAAGGCAGAGGTTCATTCTTACGCTTCGCGTAATTTCTCCCGTGCTCACGTCATACGGCCCTCCCTGTTTTACCGTCCGCCCTGGCTTAAAATCCCCCCAACCCTTGAACAATTTGGATCGTCCTTGCTTTGCCGGCTGAGCTGGTTTGATGCTGCGGTTTTGAGGTGGCGCCCTTCTCAAACACGCGACAAAGGTCGCGATATCCCTTTTTCTCAAAACCATTTCCCACCCGGGAAAGTCTGAAGTAGACGAGGTGTCGAGGCAAAGGTAAGGGGTCCATTTCTCGAAGGCGTAAGGACTGCGGCGAGTCAACGGGCAAAGGAGAATCAAGCCCGTTCCGTCACAATATATATATATATATATATTAGTGATGGCCGGATCGGATCCGTCGGATCCAAAGATCCGCGGATCTTTCATTTTTTCGGTTCCGGATCCGGATCCAAAGACACGGAGCAAAATCGGATCCGGATCCTAGATTTTAAGTTTTCGCGGCTTAGCGATCGAAGCGCCCCGTGAATGGAAGGTAGGTGCGGTAGATATTGACAAGAAGAGGATGAGTAACTCAGGTCACGAAATTAGATGAAAATTTTCCCGTGCAACTAGAAGCAAAATAAAGAAATATGACTTTTTTCCCCATTAGCCCGGTATCGCGAGAAAAAAATACGTAGGATGTCACGCGGGTAGCCTACATTCGCCGGGATCAGGCGGACAACGAGAGCCAGTGTACTGTGCGAAGTTCGATCCCTTTCGCAGTTAAATGTTTTCTTTCAGTCATTGCATCGAAAATGTTATCATATTCACTTTCAAACCATTAAATCTGAATACCTACCCACGTTATTATACTTTTTTTGTTTAAATTAGATTTACAAATGTACCATTGATAAATTAAGGATGGTCGGGTCGGATCCACGGGTCTTTCATTTCATTCGCAACTGAAATCATATCCGAAGACAGTAAAAATTCAGATTCGGATCGGAGATTTTAAAATTTCACGGCTTGGTGATCGATGAGCCCCGCGATTGGAATGTAAGTATGGTAGAAACTGACAAGGAGAGGGTGTGTAACTCGGTCGCGAAATGAGAAGAAGATTTTTTCGTACCAAAAAAACAAAATAAAAAAATACTCGTCGTGACTTTTTTCCCCATACGCCCGGATGCGCGAGAAAAAAATAAAGCCGAATGTCACGCGGGTTGCCTACATTCGCCAGATTCCCGTGAACCTATGATAGCGTAGTTGTTAAAAATGAAGGCTAGTGTACTGCCGGTCACGAGTTCGATCCTTAACACTGCCTAGGAATATAGGCTATGCTATATCTCCTAGGGTGATGCAAGTAGGCAGTTAAAAAGAGTGGATTAACAGAAATTTCATGTCAATTTATAAGTAAAAAAAAAAATTGGAGTTAGTGAAATGATTGGAAAAATTTTTTATTGCAGAATTAAATCGTGGAATCATTACGTTAACTTTCCCATGTATTTTTAGCAACGCATTTATAAATCTAGTTTAAACGATAGAAGTACAAAAAAGTCGGTATCCACACAGAAATGTTGGAAATGAAGGAGGATAATTTTTTTGATTCAATGGCTGAAAGAAAAATTTTAAACAGTGATAAGAATCGAACTGCTATTGTCAGCTTACCTGATTTTGGAGAATATATGCTCCCCACATGTCATTCTACTTTTTTCTTGCAAACCTGAGCCAATGGAGAAAAAATCCGAGACTTTTTAAAGTTTTGCTTCTAGTAGCAAGAAAAACGGCTAATCTCATTTCAAGATCAGAGTTACACAACCTCTCCTTAGGAGTATAAAATTCTCAAATTTCATTTTAAAGGTTATTATTAATGAGAATTGCAAAATTACTAGTTTAGCAGCTTGAAATATTCTATAATAATATTTTCGTCTTGAAAATGGAATCCCCGGATATTCCATAAATGGAATCTCTTGGCCACATTAAAATACTTTGTGTTTCTAAAAAAGAATTTGAAAGCATTCAAGGATTTGATTAATAATTGGAAAATAATTCCTTTATTAATGAAAATAAACTTACAATGTTTCTTTCAACTGCACTCTAAAGAATAGTTGTACAGGTTTCAAAAATGTATTGCATGATGAGTATGTGATAAGGAAGTTGATCTTTATATTAGAAGTAATAAGATATAGTTATTGCATCCGTAAATCTTGATCTAAGAAAATATTATCCACAAGGATGATTGGAAGTTGATTTTTTCGACAATAAATTCACTTTTTTTGGCAATTCTATTGTTGCTGTATTTATATATTTTAAAAAAATCTAGGTTTTGAAAATCTGAATCGAGTATGTGAAACTAAGGATCCGAAACCGAGATAAAGATCCGAAACCCAGGCAAGGATCCGGTTCCGGATCCGGATCCGACAAAAAACCTGGATCCGTCCATCACTAATATATATGTGAGGCAAGGGGAGGGGGGGGAGACACGGACTGGGAACAGATTTCACCAACACACTGAAACACACAGCACTCCCAAGGTAACTCCCAACTTTATTAAGGTTGGATACAGCCACGAGCCCCTTGCTCGCGTGGTCAACCCTTCCCAAACGTCTCGTGCACCGTCTATCCCAACCCGCCACACTCACGGCTACTCGCCGACTGCTGTCGCGTCACTACTCCGCGCGGCGGCGTCGGCCTCGTTCTATGGCGTCCCCCTGGGGGGCAGCACCGACTGGACCTTCTCTTACGGCCGTACGCTGACAGTCGGCCCTTCCTGACTTCAGGGCCGTCCTCGGCCCGATCTGGCTGTTGGCTGCCCTCTCCTTCCTCAGCATCGGGGTCCTCTTCGATCCCCTCTTGCGCTCTCCGGTCTAGGAGGCTGCTCTGTAGTGGGTTGTCGTCTTCTTCTTCTGCTACTGGGGCATAGTCATGGGGAGGTTGGCACCATGGTTTCATCCGATCCGCACAAAAGACAGAATGAAACCTCCTCTGGGTTCTGGCGGCTCCTGGGATATCTGTCAACAAATATCTATCTCTGGGGAAGACCTTTTCCACCCTGTATGGTCCCTTAAACTTGGGTGCTAGCTTTCGAGACGTTCCTGTCGCCTGGGCTTCTCGCTCAACTAACACTAGATCTCCTCGCATGTATCTCCTTGGCTCTTTGTGAGCTTCGTCGAACCTTTTCTTCTGTCTCTCCTGACATGTTACCATCCTGCCTATAGCTTCCTTCCTAATCTCCTCTACCACCTCTTTGCTCACTTTAGGTTCATCTTCCTGCAATGTCATTATCACTCGGTTTCTTAACGCGTTCCGGGGGCGGTACGCGAACAACAGTTCATGAGCACTGGACCCTACCGTCTTGTTCTCCATCGAGTTCATGGCAAATTGAATGTCTTTCAAGCGCCCATCCCAATCACTTCCATACTCCGATGAAGTCATTGTCGTGATTGCTCGAGTAATTACGGCGTTTGATCTCTCTACTTGTCCGTTTGCCCTGGGGGTCGCAGTAGCGGTCTTGATGTGTTTTATTTGATGTTCCTCACAGAACTCCTCAAATTCTCTTGACGTGTATGCCGTTCCTCTATCCGAAATAATACGGTCCGGACAACCAAACAAGCTAACAATCTCACTCAGGGCCTCACAAACTGGTTTCGACCTCGTGTTTTTCACAGCTCGAAGCACTATGAACTTCGTAAAATTGTCTTGGTATGCGAGGACATACTCACTGCCTCTCTTGCTCCGAGGGAACGGCCCTAAGTGGTCTACGTTCACGGTATGAAAGGGTGTACCCTCGCGCTTAGTTGGATATAGTATTCCCTCCTTCTTCCCACCTGGTAACTTGTGGTAGGCACATTCAATACAGGCTGCGATGTATCTCTTTACCTTTTTCCTCATCTTCGGGAACCAGAAATATCTCCTCAGATGTTCCAAAGTCTTTTCTTCTCCGTAATGTCCCATATCATCATGGCTTCCTTTTATTATTCTCCAAATGGCATCCCCTGGGACGACCCAACGACTTCCTCCTTCAACTCTTCGACATATTCGATGGTCTCTTATCACGTAGTCAGTGTGCACTTGCTTATCCTCATTTGTATTTGCTGGTTTTTGCAACATCGCATTAATTTTCTGGAGACTCGGATCTTGCAGCTGCATGGTCAACAGCCAATCCTCCTGCTGAATTCTCGTGGTGAATATCCTAGAGTCTACCATTTCAGGTTCTTCCGCATTATCTACCGGGTTTCTGCTAAGGGCGTCTACATGTCCCATGCTCTTGCCTGGTCGGTATTCGATTTCAAAGTCGTACTCCTGTAGTCTCAACCACCACCTGGCGATCCTTGGCAACAGCTCCCTTTTAGTCATCGCTGTCTTTAACGCGTTACAGTCCGTTACGACTTTGAACATCCGGTCCAACAAGTACATCCTGAATTTGTCGACCGCCTCT
Source organism: Platycnemis pennipes (assembly GCA_933228895.1). Taxonomy (NCBI): domain Eukaryota; kingdom Metazoa; phylum Arthropoda; class Insecta; order Odonata; family Platycnemididae; genus Platycnemis; species Platycnemis pennipes. Next base: position 29,892,172 of record OW121848.1, on the reverse strand, counting down.
ACTACCGCTAATGCTTCAAGCTCGTAGCTGTGATACGACTTCTCGGCATCCGTAGTCTGTCTGCTATAGTAAGCCACAGGTCTCAAAGGTTCCTCATCTCGCGATTGCAAAAGAATTCCTGCTAATCCATGTTTGCTGGCGTCTGTGTGGACCTCGTGCCTCGCACCCACGTCAAAAAGCGCCAGCATCGGTCTTTCGACTAATCTCCTCTTGAGTTCTTGGAAGGCTACCTCTTGTTCCTCATTCCACTCGAACTCCACTCCATTCTTTGTCAATTTCGTCAACGGTTGACTAATCGCAGCAAATCTTGGCACAAACCTCCTAAAGAAGCCGGCCAGTCCAATGAATTGCCTGATTTCGTGGACACTTTCCGGTCGCTTGAACTCTCTCACAGCTCGAATCTTTCGTTCCCCGGGTTTAATTCCATCTGCGTTTATCTCGAACCCCAAATAATCTACTCGCTCCTTGAAGAATTCGCATTTCGCCAACTTTAATGTCAGTCCTGTGTCTTTGAGTACTCCCAAGAACCTCTCTAACTTCTCAAGTCCTTCTTTCACGGTTCTACTCGGGATCAGCACGTCATCCATATATACCAAAACATCCCCTGGTTTCGTCTTCCTGATGACTTGTCTCATCATCCGATTAAACACGGCTGGCGCGTTTACCAGGCCAAAGGGCATACAGTTGAACTCATACAATCCTTGCGGACTCACAAAGGCCGTAAGATGCCTAGACTGAGGCGCCACGGGGATTTGATAGTAACCCGAAGCGAAGTCTAAAGTGGAAAAATATCGGTTTCCCGCGAGGCTGTCTAACTGTTCATCAATAGCCGGCATTGGAAACTTCTCCTTCCTGGTCTTCTGGTTCAGCCCTCTGTAGTCGATGCATAATCTATTCTCTCCATCTGCCTTTTTCACTAACAGAGCTGGGCTAGCATATTCTGACGTTGAGGCTTGGACTATTCCCATCTTAATCAGCTCCTCCACCGCTTTCTGCATGTTCTCTCTTTTGGCGTAAGGTAGGCGATACGGCCGTGCCGTCACGGGTCTGTCGTCGTTCAAGTCAATGCTGAAGCTGGTGAAGTTCGCCTTGCCTAACTCACTTAGGTTTTTAGCAAAACATCCCCTGAATCTATTTACGAGGTCGCATATTGCCTCTTCCTCTTGCATCGACAGGTTCTCATTCACGTCCATCTCGTCCTTCTGGATTCGTGACTCCTCTTCCACTCTCCGCACTTGAGAGTTCCTTCCCTTCTTAATGGCACCATCTTCTCTGGAAATAGTGAGTTTCCCGAACTCCTTTTCGACTCGAACTCCTGGCTGGTCTAAGGCACTCCGCCCTACGATGATAGCATCCTCCTGAGAATATTCTGGGACGATCAAAACCTCTACTTCCACGTTCACATCGTCCACCTTCAAGTTCATCCGTTTCGAGCCAATAGCTTTACAACTCCCGGATCCAAAGCCTACTAAACACTTACGGCTTGCCTCATACTCGACTCTTAGTTCTTCAGCGACGTCTCTTCTCAAGGTGACAACATCGCTTCCTAAATCAACGAAGCCAACGACCCGATCGCCATCTATCTCTATCCACTTGTGGTATTCATCCTTTATGCTGCAGTTGGGTCGTGCGATTTTCCTAATATTCCAACTTTTCTCACGCGGAGTCGTTCTCGGCGTTCCCTGCGGACAATCTTTTTGCAGATGTCCCGCCTGCTTGCACCGGTAACAAAGTCTCTCACGGGCGGCTATTCGGCACTCCCTAGCAAGGTGCCCTTCTTTACCACAATTGAAGCATACGCCCTGGGCTAGCGTTCTTTCACCCCTCACTTCCTTGACTTCGATCTTCTTGTCGCTGGTCGCAGGAGGTCGATTCTGATAAGTTGCTTTCTCTCCCATTCTCGCCCTATCGGTGACGCTCTCGTATCGTTTTATCTTGCGTAGTAGTCCTTCCACATCTTCAAAGTCACACATAGTCAACAGTTTCACCAGTTCCCTATCCCACATACCATTTAAAATGTATTTGATTAGGGACGCTTCATTTACTTCACCACGTCTAGCGATAGTCTTCATCGCGTAAACATATGACTCATGCGTCTCGCCACGCTGCATCCTTCTCTTTGTAAGGCTCAAGTGCACATCGGCTTGATCCTCCACTGATGGAAAACAATATAATAGTCCTCTCTTGAACGCCTCCCAAGAATGCACTTCATCGGCCACGCTATTCAGCCATAGCTTCGCCGCACCCCGCAGCTTGCTAACGGATTGGGCTAACAACATTGACTCGTCCCACCCGTAGGCTGATGCGATGCTCTCTACTCGCCTGACCCATTGTGCCGCCGTAAACCCTAGTGTTAACGAAGGTTCAAACTCCGGCAGTAATCGCTCTGCTATTTCCCGATGCGCTACCACGCTTCTCTCAAGAACTAACGATTGCCCATTTACAAGCTCGCGCTCGCGTTCTAGAAGTTTCCTTTCTCTCGCTAACAATTCTCTCTCGTGTCGCAACAGCATCTGTTCCCTCTCCGCTGCACACCGAAGGACGCTACTCTCTACGTCCGGTTCCCGCCAATTCAACAGCGTCGGCTCTCTTCCTCTCGGAGGCCACGCGACCGTAGCCTCGCGCGGCTTCTCAACGATCCCGCTTGTCTGCCTAGCCTCTCCGGCCATATCTCCGCCAAACGGTGTCGACGCACAGGGTTGCCACATGGCGGTAGCCTCACGCGGCTTCTCAGTAGGTCCCATTGCCTGCATATCCTCTCCGGTCGTGACTCTCACGCCGAACGGCGTCGACGGGCCCGAAGGCCACACGACCTTAGTCTCACGCGGCCTCTCACTAGCCTCTCGCGTCAGGTCTCGACACACTCCCTCTGAGTCCGCTATGTCCCTGCCTTCAACTCGCGGGGCCCCGTCTTCGCTTCCTACTCGACACTCGCCGTCCCACGACGCAATTGTCGGACTAGCCATCACTACGACTTTTAACCACACTCTCTCACCTTACTCGGTCAACACTGGGTAGGGTTTGATGCTCTCCTTTCTACTGATGGCTGGCTGGGCACCCATTTACCGAGGTCAGCTGGACACGAACAACTTCTCGTCCACTGCAGCTCGTCGGACACGTACCTCACTACGGGCTCCTTTGGACACTTTATCCCACTTCTGAACTGTGAGGGGAGGTCGGGGGGGGAGACACGGACTGGGAACAGATTTCACCAACACACTGAAACACACAGCACTCCCAAGGTAACTCCCAACTTTATTAAGGTTGGATACAGCCACGAGCCCCTTGCTCGCGTGGTCAACCCTTCCCAAACGTCTCGTGCACCGTCTATCCCAACCCGCCACACTCACGGCTACTCGCCGACTGCTGTCGCGTCACTACTCCGCGCGGCGGCGTCGGCCTTGTTCTATGGCGTCCCCCTGGGGGGCAGCACCGACTGGACCTTCTCTTACGGCCGTACGCTGACATATATATACACTCGACTTTGAGATTTGAAATCCCCACAAAGGAAGAAGCAAAATTCATAGAGAGCATATTAGCCTGTAGATAATTTAGCCTTTCCTTTAATGCAGGTACCAGACTTTTTGATAATTACTTTTGAGGCATGTTTTTGCAGTGAAGATGAAAAATGGCACATTTTTTTAGAGTCATAGAGGTCACTTTGGGGATTGTTATAACAATATGAAATGCACTAATGAAAGGAAATTTTGATAGAATAGTAACCGCACTTTTGCCATGACGTCTGATAAGTTTAAAATATGTACTAATATTTGTTTAAGTTTTTCTAGTCAATTTACGAAACTGGGTTTTCTCCCAAAGTATGGAACTTTGGAGGCACACGAGCACCTTCATCTTCATTTTAAATTTTCTAATGCGAATTCATTGACATCATAACACTTGACTATGCCACAATACTTCAATTGCATTTCATATTCTTTTAAATAGAGTTCAGAACGTAGGCAGAACATGGAACAATGCATGCGTTGGGCAGAACGAACTTTGATGGCAGAAGTTTAATTTTTGCCGCTATTTCATCAAACTTTCTTCTTATGTGGATTTTCATCTACTTTTCGGAGGAGGTTGAGCTTTTTGCCTCAGGCTTTCCCATAGCCAATTCTAAGCAATAGCCTCACTTTTACTGTCATGAAGATCACAGCTAAGTAAACAAATACGCGACACGTTGGTAAGCCAGCTGACGAAGGCAGGATTTCAAACTTATATGTTTTTAGATTTTTTCACCGAACGAATACTTTTGAGTAAAAGTATCCAAAAGAAAACAAATACTCGAAAGTATCAGTTAAATGGCCGATACACGATACTCACCATCGGCCCAAGTCTACTTAAAATCAACATTTTATTTTACAGGAAACTACGATTTCTCAATCCAAATTATTTGCATATAATGAATACATAAATGGTGGGGCACGAATTGCAATATATGAAGTTTGTTTTTTTGAAGAAGGAAACTACCCTATTATATTCACCAGCAATTACACACTTTATCTGTTTAAACAAGTTTCACAGATATAACAAAAAACTGAGTTTACCTGATGCAGTTTTTCTTGTGCTTCCCACTCCTGTATTGCTTCCATTAGGCCCTTTTTGGCCTGCTCAACAATATTTTCCCCTTCAACAGCATTTGAAGCACCTTCGTTCACCATCACTGTCTTTTCTTGGTTTCCAGTATTCTCCCTGAAAATTAATTGCAAAAGAGTCACATTAATTAGCAAAGAACAGAGATTAATGACGAAAAATCACTAACTGATTGAACAAAAAGATTCTAATTCCATGACCAGCCAAATGTAGCTTTCAAAAATTACAATTCTGATTAAAATTTAATTTAATTTTAATATGAGAGGCAAAAATGCAATTATATCAAGAGTCAAGAATATCAAAATCACTGGCATTTCATTTAAAAGTCACTTGTTTTATCAGCAAAAATATTTTTTTATGAATCCCTAAGAACACACTAAAAACTGTAGACGTCTAAATTTGGTCTATTTAACGTCTACAGATAAATTCACTGATCGAAGTTTGCTGTAGACAAGAATAGACCTAATGTAGACACAATAATGAAGTCCTAATGACGGACACGGTCGACCAAATTTGAAACCAAAAATTACCAACCAAAAAATGTATAACATAGTATGTTTTAAATAGTTCACCGTGAGACCCGTTTTAATATTTATAAAAAACGTAATTGCAGGTACATTGGCAAACATTATTTCGTCATTATCAGTCCATTACTGCACTTAAACAATATCATCCAGTAGAAATTCCTCTTCTGTGGCCAAGTTGGCTGTACTTGCTTCGGAAGTTATCTTTTGTTAGAAATCGTGCCATGCACGGAAATGAAATAAACACACGTAAACATGTGCTGAATCTTATTGGAATGTAGTTGAAATTTATCATCTCAGTGTTTTTTACACTCTCTAGTTACATAATATACAGTTGTCTTATGCATTCTTGTATTCTAAGGAATAATTTGGTTCCGGTTCATCCACCAGGTTCTTGTATACTGAGGCCGTATAGTACTGGTATGTGCTTTCTTTGAATTTCAAGGTTATGGAAATATGTCTGCTAAGAACTGTTTTTCTTTCTGTAGCATCCTCGTTTTATTGTCTTTACAGATTTCCTCAACCGTAAAATACTTGTTTTCTGAAGTTACCTGGAAAGTTACAAAGTTGTTAAAAAATACGTCATTGAACGAAGGATCCTTGAAGTTTCAACGTGTGTTACTTTACTGCTAGCAGATATGGTATTTAGTGGGGTATTTGGACCATTTACATTTCATTTATGCCAAGTGGGGTTCCATTTTTTTTGTTAGCAATATATTGCCGAGTGAATAATCATGTTTGGCAACAAAATAATGTGGTATCAGTGAACTTTTTCTTTTCGTTTGAAATGTTGGTGACCCACAGACAGTGTCTTCCAAAATGCTGAGGAAGTGCCATTGATTGTGTGTTGAGGTGTTGTTGCGTAAATTTTGTTTAATTCATTTGCATAGGGCTTCTGATAAATAAAGGTATTAATTGTTATATTTTTGTTATATGTTGATGGTTTCTGGCGTAATTCCTGTAGAAGCGGTTGGATTTGGTGTTTTTCACCATTTTTGTCAAAGCTGTTTTTCCAAATAAAACAGATAAATTGTTTTTGTGCACAGATTAGTTACTGTTCTACTTAAGTTTCGACTACGCAGCGTAATTATGAGTTAACCTTACAATTGACATATCGTAGAAAAGTACGCAATGTTTCTACGACACGTTATATATTAAATCATATATGCGTCAGTATATTAAATATTAAACCACGTAGTTAGCAGGTATATTACATATTCTGTATGGAAAACCAAAGTTTACTGCCTTGTTACATTTTTGTGTTGATTATCGCACTACTATGAAAACTATTATACGTATAAATCTAGTATGCTGAAAATCTACATTAATGGTTACCAGTAGACCACGAAATGTGGACATTTACACCTTATGTTGACCACATGTAGATGTAATGTAAACCAAAATAAGACATTTACATAAGGTATGAAGCAAACCTTATGGTCTGCTGTGTACCAGATGTAGACATTAAAATTAGGTTTACATAAGAGCTACTGCAAACTTTGTGCTCTCAGGGATGATTGAACATTATTCTTTTCTGCCCTTAAAGATTAAGGGTAATATTACAGTCAACTCTCAAAAGCTCCAAATCATAAAGGAAGATTGACACTGGTGATCAATACATTGTATTATTTGTGTAGCCTTCTCTTTAGACTAAAAAATTTATAGCATAGCCATACAGTCACACTTCACACTTGGAAGTTGACTCTGTGACCATGATTGCATCACTACCGAACTTCATTTCATGTAATTCCATACTTTCTCATTTGGGTCGTTTTCATCAATTTACTGCTCTCAGTTTTCAATTCTTATTATTTTATTTTCATTTCATTTTTCTTCAGTACATGGCCAATCTGAAGAAGTAAAATCGACTGAAATTAATAGAAGAGGTAGAGAAACGTGTGGCTATTAAATTAAATTCTATCTTTTCCTAGAAGGGCATGATCCAAGAACAAATAGATAAATGTGGTAATGTGTCCAAGAAGAGAAAAACTGATAAGGAGTCAACATTAAGTGCTGAAGTAAAGTTAGAAAGTACAGCTGCATGGCTAGATGGTCTGCCATCACTTTTGGAAGGCTAAGAACGATGTGACGATTACAGTGCAGATGAGACTGGCCAATTCTTCAACGTACTTTCTAATAGAACCTTGGTGAATAAAGGAGAATGTTGCATGGTAGAAATCATTCCAAAAACAGACTCACTGTGTTACTTTGTGTTAATAGTGATAGTAGTTACAAACAAGTGCCGATTATGATTGGGAAATCACCAAAACCAAGGTGTTCCAAGCATGTTAAAAACTTGCTGGCTAAACACCACAAAAGCAATAAGGCACGGATGACAACGGAGATTTTTTTGTTTCTCTCTCGATTTGCTAGAGATCACTTTTTCTAGATAGTTGTGCAGCGCATTCCAACAATATATCTTTTATAAAGAATATTAAAGTGGTACGGAGTCCGGCAAAATGTATGAGTAAACTCCAGCCACCTGATTTAGGAATAATACATAGTTTAAAAGCATACTACAGAAAATGCCTTGTGCAAAGATGCATTTGCTTTATGGAGTTGGAAAAGGCAATTAAGGAAAAAATAAACCTACTCAAAGAAATGCAACATATAGTTGCAGCGTGGAAAAAGTGAGCCAGCAAACTATTCAGAATTGCTTCCATTAGGTTGGGCCCAAATACCACTCGTGCTGTATTAAAATGGCAAATAGAGAGGTTTTTGGTTTTGGCCAAGACTAGGTAGAACTGTTCAGAGCCCAAAAGTACAATTTCCAAAGCTATGTCTAAGTAGATCACTATGTGGTATAAAGTGGTACTGAAATGGTTGAAGAATTGAGCAAAGCATTTGCATCTACAGGTAATGCAGAGGAAGAAGATGAAAATGAACAAGAATTGGTCCCAAGCTTCACCAATACTTACAAAGCTTTGCAAAAAGTAAAATCATTTTTCCATGCACAAAAAATTCCAAGTCTCAAAAAGTCATACTTTCAATTGAGTCAAAATTCTGCAAAGAAGCAGAGGACAATGTACAACTTCTTCGATAAAAATAATTTTAAAAATGTAATATTTTATAAGTGTATTCTTGCTAAAAGAAATACAAGGTTTCCTGTGAGTCATTTATTTACAATGTGTGACATTGGGTGTCGGTTGAATTGGACTAAGTAAAATTCCAGCTATGCTAGAGGACAGAGCTTATAATCATCAGAACAATCGGAAGTAGGATAATGAGCCATAGGAACTGAGAAAGACTTGCCCGCATGGACAGAAGTTGATGCATAATCAGGAACAAAGAACCCAACGGCTACTCTGAAATGCCTGAATCTGAATTATGCCAGGCAACTCTTAAGTACAGGCACTTCCAAAAAAAAGTTAACACTTCAGAGCCGAAATTTTTCTAAGTCCCGAGTTGACGGTGATATGACAACGCTGCGTCACGGCTTCCCTCTGGCGGAGCCTCGAGAAGCTCTGACCGAAAACAAACCCCCTTCCCTCCTCCCCCGTCCACGCCTTTCCCTGTTTAGCAGAAGGGATTACTGCAAGGTCGGTCTTATTATGCCTTAAAGAAGGGGGCTATGGTGGGCACTCCATGGTCGTTTTTTCCTACTCGCGCTGCAAGACATTTGAAGTCCTGAACATATTCCTACCGTCGCATAGTGGTCGGAAATAAGAAAAAGCTGGACAAAATTCAAAAATAGCTTTCTTTGAACTTAATACTTCGCACAAATACAAAAGACTGCTAATTAAGGAATAATATATCATTTGACATGCTTTTCATCTATTAGTCGGATACAGGAGCTCAAACATGACCAAATTTCCAAATAAACACCTGAACTAATTTTTCTTCGAATGTCTTCCAAGTTAAGTTGATCGTGGCGTTATGTGAGGAATTTGATTGAATAAATAATAGCATGATCTATTAACACAAGACTTTGCCTTTAAATTACCAAAGCTTCAAATATTTTTGAAGCATTTTAGCGCAATTCCGTTAAAAAATGTCAGACGCTGTTCTCAGATAAAATGTTTACATAATATAGAGAATATCTAGCGTTTTTGGGAGAGACCTGTCAAGTGACTTATATCAGAGCACTCGTTGAAGACTTATAAACACGAAATTGAAGAGAAAATAAAAATAAATCAATGACACCGAAAAATACATACGATTTTCCGATCGCGCGTCCGGGGCATGGCTCCGCGCGGCTGGGGCTGGAAGTGCCGTGACTCGCTTACTTTACTCAAGTGACATGGACCCAAGGCTTCCATTTCGTCGTTTTTCAGCACTCATTGTCACTAACCTTCACTGATCTATACTGATGAAATTGTGAGAATATTGAATAGTGCGACCTGATAAGTTTACGTGGAATCACTTTATTTTTATTCGCGTGCGCTTCGGGAACATACTTCGTATTCACGCCCTTGAAAAGAGTGTAGTCTTTCTAGGGCCCATGTAACATTCCAGAAATACACTGGTTTTTCTTTTGAATTCCTTTTGCCCCCTTCTTTTTATTCACGCGGTAAGAGATGCACCGACGATTTCAGAGCCTTGGTCTTCGTTTTCCCAGCCACCTTTTCCCGTTTCCTCAGAGGAGATCTGAATGCCAAATGGGGGGGCGGCATGTTCCCTCTGACCAATCTGTTCAGTCCCTGTACTGAGACAATGGGGATGGGGAGGACCGGTCTCCGTCCAAAAACCTTACTCCATACGTTTTATTGCTCCCACGACCCCTTGCACACGGTATGCCTCGGGTCAACATCCTGAGTTTATGCCCTTGCAGCCCAGTGACCAGGCATGAGGGGTGTTCGGGTAAAACATCGCAGACGTCTGCCCATCCACTCTTCCACCTGAGTGCTTTTAAGTTTGTTTCTACTCACATTACCGGGCGAATATTTCAAAACATTTAAATGCCCACGAGTGAACACGTTTATCAACATCGTTTCATGACTTAGGTTTGATAGCCTCTTATTTATTTCATATGTGATGTGAAGGAAGTAACAATTCATTCACAAAAATGAATTAATTCCGTCCATTAAAGAAATATATCCAAAGCTTTTGGCAGTATTGTTTAGCATGCAATATGGTCGAATAATAGAGCACCTTTCCATCAGAAGGAAATATAGGAACAGCTTATCAATTTGCAATTACTATTCTCAGTTGTGATATAGGTTCTTAAGGAAATTTACTAACTGCCGTCCACCCACTTCGCAATCCGAGCAATTTGCCCCTCGAGAGGTGATCACCGTATGGCGGCTGGGTGCCCGCGCGTCACGTGTGCAAACCCTTTCTGAGAGGGAATTCCCAGCTAGCCATGCTTCCTCGCAGCCCCCTCCCCTTCGGTAGGAGAATAGTGGGTGGCGATCCTTCGGCAACGTTAGGAGGACACCCAGCACCCTCAGGTCGGGAATAAGGGTGAGGCGAGAGTCGGGGGTATTTTGCGACCACCTGCAGGTGTCCTATAAACAATGGGTATTCGGGAATATTCGTATGTTGTCACAGTCCTCATCCTTTGAAGAACGGAAAAGGCATTGAATAACTGATTAGAGCGTAACATTAGTTACAGTTTGACCAACGGGAATGTCTTCACATGCTTACGGAGCTCTTGCAATCAGTTAAATCTCATACGAATAATTATTTAGTTGTGGTCGCATGCACGCGCAGTTAGCTGTATTAGGACCTGAAACCTTTAGTGATCATAAAATAGTAAATGCGAAATTTATTGTAGGCGTTGAAAGACATTATAAACCAAGGAAGAGGGTATACTTATTTTGCAAGGCTAATTACGACGGTATGAAAGAGTAATTAAGGGAATCGTTTAATATATTTAGCGAACAAAGCAACGGATTGGATACAGAGGATTCGTGGAGAGAATTTCTTGAGGGCACCCTTAAAGCAGTTAATGAATACATACCAAGTAAATTCATTAGTGATAATACAGAGCCAAAGTGGTATAATGCGGAGGTTAAGAAATCACTAAAGCGACAAAGGATATGCCACGCTAGGATGAAAAATGCAGGACGGGGTCTATCGGTAGAGGAAAAAAATGAGATAGTTCAAAACTTTAAAAAATCGAGAGCATTAGCAAGGACATCATGTCGGCAAGCGTTATCACATTTCAAGAGCAAGATGTCAGGAGAATATTTAGATAGCAATCCTAAAGCGTTTGGGTCATATGTGAGAGAGCTTCGGGCAAATAGGTCCACAGTGCGCACACTTCAAAACGATAAAGGAATTAGAGTCACCAGCAGTGTAGAAAAAGCCAATTCTTTAAACACCTTCTTCCAAAGGGTTAGATTAGACATTAGACCAGATTTTAGGGAAACGGCTGCGTGGTCAGTAACAGATTTGTATTGGTATAATACAAATAATAATCTCATGGGCATTATTATTACTATTCAAATTAGGACTCATAAACTATAAATGCTAAGGTTAACTCGTGGAAATGCCACCACAATTGTAAACGTTATTTACTTCATCCTGAAAATCGAGCATTTTACTTCGCCAATACGGCGAAAACGTTAAAATGTTCTTCTTATCAGCCTGCTCCTAGTCTTAAAATTTGAGATCGCATATTTTCAAAGCTTCTGACCACATCCATGTGAGAATTAAATATGCCTATGAACTCGTTCTGAAATGGCACGAACGTGAAATAACACCAATTAACCAAGGAATTAATTATTTAAGGGACACATACAAATTGGAGGGTGATAACAACCAATGATGATATGTGATTTCCTATTGAAAGTAAAACGTCGATTTTTAATTTAATGCCAATGAGTGACGTCGGTTTTTTCTGCAACGATGGTGGCGAGCATAGAGATATGTTCGGGACTTCAGACGTCGTGCAGCTCGCGTCGAAGAAAAAGACAATCTCGGGACACAGGATCGATCCACATTAGTCGGAAATCGAAAAAAGCTGGACAAAAACCTAAAATAACTTTTTTTTAGATATACACTTGAAACTTCACACAGATTCTTAGAACAGTTTGCTACTTAAGGAATAATGCATCAATTGTCATGACTCATCCGTTAGTGAGACACAAGGACTCAAACATCACGAAGTTTAAAAAAAAATCCTGTTATAATATTTATCCTAATATCTTACAAGTTGAGATGACGTTGTGGGAGGAATTTGATCAAATAAAAATAGCATGATCTATTATTAACACAATGCTTTGCTTTTACTTGCCTGAGCGACAAATATTTTTTGAATCGTTCATTTTCTATTCCATTACTTAATGGCGGACACTGTTCTCAGACAAAACTTTTACATCAAGTAGAGTATATCTAACGTTTTATGGAGACACTTGTCAAGTCACTTATATCTGAGCATTCGTTGAAAACTCATTTTCACGAAAGTGAAGAGAAATTAAAAGTAAGTTTGCGACACCCAAAAATACATATGATTTTCCACCGCGCGTTTGGGGTTTGGCTCCACGCGTCGGGGGCCGGAATTGACGTGACTCGCTTACATTGCTGAAGTGACATGGACCCTAAGGCTTCCAATTCGTTGTTTTTGAGCTTTACCCACTGTCAGTAACCTCCATCACCCTTATTTGATGAAATCGCGAGCATGTTGAGCCGTGCGACGGGATAAGATTACGCGGAATCGAGTTATTTTTCTTTGCGTACGCTCCGGGAACATACTTCTTATTCAAGCCCTTCAGCCCTTGAAAAGGGTGGAGTCTTTCTAGGGCCCATGTGAACTAGATATATTCTAGTTTTTCTAAGTAATGGAATAGCAATGAAATGATTAAAAAAGTATTTGTAGCTCAGGCAATTTAAAGGCAAAGCATTGTGTTAATAGGCAAATGATGCAGGTGTTTATTTGGAAATTTGGTTATGTTTGAGCCTTAGTATCTGGCTAACAGATACAAATCATGCCAAATGCTGCATTACTCCTTAATTAGCAATCTTTCCTGAGTATTTATGCGACGTTTCAAGTCTATATCTGAAAGAAAGCTATTTTGGAAATTTGTCCAGTTTTTTTCGCGACGGTGGCGAGCGCAGAGATGTGTTCAGGACTTCAAATGTCTTGCAGCGCGAGTCGAAATGAAAGACCATGGAGTGCCCACAATAGCCCCCTTCTTTAGGGCATAATAAGACCGACCGTGCAGTAAACCCTTCTGCTAAACAGGTAAAGGCGAGGACGGGGGAGGAGGGAAGGGGGTTTGTTTTCGGTTAGAACTTCGCGAGGCTCCGCCAGAGGGAAGCCGTGACGCAGCGTTGTCAAATCACCGTCGACTCGGCACTTAGAAATATTTCGGCTCTGAAGTGTTAACTTTTTTTTGGAAGTGCCTGTACATAATAGCTCCCCAGCTCTCAGTCAAATGAACATCATAGATCTGCTTGCTGTGCTGCCAAATCTTACATGATCATTCCTTTTTCCATCTTTACCCACCTTACTACCCTTTTTTCCCTTATTCACATCTCTTTTGCATTCCATCGCTTGATTCCCTTTCCTTACTTTTCCTCTCCCTTTATTGCCTTAACTTATAAGAATATTTCCTCAACTCCACGACCACTTTTGGATTTAAAAAAATTGTGGCACGCTTTGTCCAGGCTTCAAAATAAATTCATCTATTTTTGCTGACAATTGGTGGACATATATTAATAACACTACAAATACTCATTTTTGACTGCTGATATTGGAATTTTATAAAGCAACTGTCAAAAGTATTTTCATAAAATTAAGAATTTTTCAGCTTTGTCAGAATTCGTGTTTGAATACAACACCACATAAAAGGCTCCCGAAAAGTTCAATATTTTTCTGCTCTCTAGACACCTTGGTAATAGTTTTCTGGGTAATTCGTTTTCCCCATTCACAGTTTTTTTCATCCATTGCCCAAAAAAAAATGATAAGTCAAGGTTCCACTGTATTCACTGTAGTCTTTAATAGTGATTGTTCACCAAGAAATCCTAAATCACAGCTTAATCACTCTTGCTAAGTAGGTATTGATTCCTTCCATGTAATCAATTATGACCATGGCAAAGTTGGCATATAGGAGAGCAAGGCTTTCCTTCTTCTGAGAGTGAGCAGTTCATCACCACAGTTGTAGCCACTAGGGGGTTTCTTAACTATCAGGGGTTTAAATATACCTTTATCATTGATAGGAAATTACTACTTCTTGATATGAATATGGCCATGGCACAAGGGACTCAGGTTGCTAAGGATTCAGATTCAAGGTAAAATTAAAAAGATTCAAGAATTTGAAGATTTCCATGTCCCATCCTTAATAAAAAATCAATCCCAGTAGGTGAAAATACAAATTGGATTTTCAAGCACCTATCAGCTGCCTATATGCCACAAACCCAAGATGAAAATTCCTACCCACCCTGGTTTATGCCTCCTAATAAATTATTACAGTTAAATGCCTGAACTTTCTTAAGGTTTAATTCATTCAAGGGCTACTGTATTGGATAAAAATATCATTTTCACCATATAGCATTTATAACAAAATACTCTTGGCTAACAGCCACATTCTCATCTGATTTAGACAGCCATAAAGTTACCCAACCCTGGTATTGACTCAAATCATGCAGACAAAATTTTTTATTGGTATTTACTCCTAGATCATGTGGGAATAAATAAAAAAAATGAACATTATTGCATAAATTTACCCAGATGAATTATTGCCATCATCCTTGGTATCGATGTCTTCATTAGCAGTAAGGATCAAGCAATTGGCCTCTGCATCTTTTAGGGCAGCCAGAACATGGTGCCAACCTTGCAATGTGTGAGCACGAGAGCGATAAGAGGACCTTGCAGCTTCCCAAGCTTCAAGCTGTACCTTTGCCTGGGGCAACAAGTCCTTGAGATCATCCCTGGAAGAAAGGGTTCAGAAAATTGTGGTACTTAAGACACATTTCTTAAAATGTTCTAACACAACAATAAACACAATATGATCAAAATCTACAATTGTAATATTTTATCATGGAAAATACCCTGAAGAAACACTAAATTCACTCAAATGATAGAAGGCTTACTAAATTTCCAAGCAAAATTAAAAGACATGTTACTTTCATAGAATATATATTAAGTTAGCTTATATAAGGGTCAGTATGCAATTAGATTTTTTATAGTTAACCCACTGACTTAACATTTTTTCTTAATGCTCTCCCCTAAAAATACCTATTAATTTTTTACAAAGTCATCCACATATTGATAAATGTCATGAATTATTATGAAAATTATTAAGCGATGTTATAATATCAATAATATAGCATAGCTTAAAAAATTAAAGTATGAGACCGGCGAATTGCCGTCTTTTTAAGCGAAGGTCACTCTCGAGAGTCCAGCGAATCATCATCCTTCAACATGGAAACTTTTATTTTCAGTCACCAACCAATTTCAAACAGCCATGGTTAATTAATGTAGTGACTAGCAAGAAAAATGGATAATTGACTTTTAGATAAAAATTAATAAGCACTCATTCAATAGAGAAATTATCTTACTGATTGGAAAACCATTCATTTTTCATTTCTTGCACTCGAACAATGAACATGGACTTAGTGAGCTCCTTCTCCATTTCCTTCCGTGTCTGCCGACCCTCAAGCACAGCACTTCCTTGGGGCCTTCGATGACTCCAACCACCTCCATATACAGATCCTGTCAGAAAACCCAAGAAAAGCTGTACAAAAATGTGGCATACTTCATCACTTTTCATCCATAACTCAACCAATTACCTCTAAAACAAAACATTTAGGCAATATATGAATATTCAGATTTAGCACATAATGTAACCGAATTTAATGATGATAAATACAATGGGTTTGTTGATGCAGCAATAAGCTACTTTACAGACCTTGCACTTTGTATAAATGGGTTAAACTAATAGCACACTGCATTAGATTCAGGTAACAGATAGATAGATAAAGATAGATATTGGGGCGAGATTGAGACTAAAAGTCTCCTCTTCCATTTAACCTCTAATATGGAAATATATAAATTCTGACCACAGGTATCATTTTAACCAAAAGGTAAACATTACCTGCATATCCGGCCTCATTTCCAGGAGTCCAATCAACCAATGGATCATACACAAAAGCTTCCAAAAGGGTTAACAAAGTCTCGGAACCATTTTGAAGGGTCTGCAAAACATGCTCACAGGCTAACCTAAATGTGCCCTGTTGAATAAAAAAAAATCTATTAAGACTTAAAATAACAATCATCACATTTATAACTACACCATCCCCATCCCATAAGCCATTTACAGGGATCTTATATTTATGACCAGTAAATGTTAAGTATCCTGATGAAATCATGACTTAAGACATAGCAGCCACTGCTGTGTGGCTATGAGCTGGCTCACAGCCCAATGGATAATGTAGAATGAGAAGCTTTTTTAATTTATCTGTATATTTATTCATTCACACTGACACAGAAACATTAAAAAAATATCAATAGGCAATTAACTCTAAGAAATGCTGAAAAAGCATGAGGAGATGTATTAGAGAAAGATTTTAAATAAAGTAAATCACAGTATTCCTAACTAGCTTAACAGCATGATTCTAAATGAATCATTATAATTCTAAACAAAAGTAATAATATCTTCAAGTACATTGCCAAAGATTCATAAGCACAACTTGCATTAAATATTATTCAAATCAAATCTGAAAAAATATCTTCCCTGGAAGATAGCTTGGTGGCTCAACAGATGAAATTTAGTAGTCAAATCAAATGCAATGCCCACATCAATGAATTATTTCAGTTATCATTTTCCCACAAAAATACCCCAAAAGTGAACATTTTTTAATTCCCTGGCTTCATAAGGGACTATCAGGACACAAAAACAGAATTTTATGGACAGATTCACAGCAATGAAACATGCATTAAAAGGTCCAAGATACAGATTTTTAAAAAATAAATACTAGGTTCAACTTTCATTAGTTTTTCCTTGACACATTGAACATTGTAACTCCCAGCATGAGGCAGAAGTGAAACTTAGCAACCGTGGTGTTTGGTAGAATGAGAATACACACATGGCTGAAATTGATTTCACGAGGCTACTGGAAACCAAGGTGGAGAGTATGGGAAAATTACAGCTGCAGATAGTGGCATCCCACTTAATGAGGGCAGATAACAGAGAAGGGAACTACATAAATCCTTATCAACTCTTGGGTTTTTGGAATATTCCACAGAAACCAGGACTCATTCTTCAATCAAAACATGTTTTACCCACAGAATGAAATATGCCTTTTCATTAAGGGGAAAAAAAACATCCACGTTTATTTTTTGGGATTTGAATACAATTCCCTTTTTACAAAGTCATTTTCATGGCCGAGAAGTTCCAGGAACTTTCAGGAATAATTTAAAGAAATTTAGTCTTTTCTAATTCTCCATTCACAAAGATAGATAAAAATTCTTGGGGAAACCAGTGTTTTTCTTATTGGAATACTTGTGTTACATTAATAAAGGCTCAAGTAGGTGGCAAACTTGAGTCATCTTTCACACAAACTAAAAGCGTTGAAAAAAATAGGTTTGCCTGAAAAAAAAATCTCAACCTCACTTATGGGACTAGTTATTTGGAAACACTTAAATGTGACCCTAGAGTTATTTCCAATCCTTTTGCTGCAGGAATGCATGTGAACAGGCAACTACAGAAGGCCTAAAAGACTGCAGAAGAAGTGCTTACATCAATCAAGAAAAACTATAATAAAATTACAGTAAAACAACAAAAGAAAATATCATGTTGTAAAATATTCATTTCTAATAACCCTGTTAACTTTTTTCCAGCCTCTCAAATGGATTTTTGAAATAGAAAATGTTCTGAAACACCAATTTATACATTTGTTGATCTAATCCCTTACAATTAATATTTAAAATGTCTTTATATGTTCACTGAATTTAAGCCTGTGAAGCCCTCTTTCACAATTAACTGAATGAACTACACAAGCATCCAGACCCCAGAAAGCTCAATCCTCTCTTAGCAGGAATCCAACCCTCAACCTTGAATTTGACAGGCAAGAGATTACCACACTGAGGCTGGAGACCAATCTTTAAGGTATACCTATGAATGTCATGAGCTTACAACATGACCCAAGGAAAACAATAACTACCTAGTGAGGATTGTGAAATTTAGCCATGTAAACTAAATTCACATAGAATGTCTGGTGCAGCCAATAAATGACTGAGGTCTATTTTATACTAGGTATATAAATCAATTTTTTCTTGACAATGACCACAAATAAAAAATTCTCAGATAGTGTGAAAAAACAAAAGGTATTCCACATAGCTACATTATAGGGCCTCTGATTTTAAAAACATATAATGGCCTACCAGGAAGCACTGATAATGGTAAACTCATTATATATACACACAAGCAGATGACACAAAACACCCGATTCCATGCACTAGGATGTATTAGAGGTAGCTCAAACTGACATTAAAATATAATATCCCGGTGTTTCAAAAATAAGTTTCTACTGAGTAGCACCAAGTCCACCTTCACAACTTTTCACTCATACCAGAGAAAAATTCTCTGCTTTCCCTTGATAAAAATTAAGGGTTAAGTCACATTCCCCATCCACTCATCCCACTGTCTTACTCCACCTAGTGGAATGATTGCTCACTCAAAATATATTACATTAGAAAGAATTTGAATTCTGTGCAGCATTCCACCTAGTGGAATGATTTTCAACTCAAAATAAATTATATTAGAAAGAATTTGAAATCTGTGTAGCATTGTAAGCCTTTGCACAGTTGATTAAAGGTCATTGTGCAAATCATCAGGAGCAACATAAAAACCAACAGGTAATAGTAATTGACAGTAAATCATCCACGTTTACCACCAAATGAGTCAAGACTGTGTAAATATACAGAGGTTGGCTGGCATGCAGTAACAGCAGAGAGGAGAGATAAGTTAAACCAATCTTTGGATTGATGATCAGAGATGATGATGATAAACAGTAAGAAACAATCACCTCATAAATGCCTAAAATTTTTTAAAACATAGGGTAGCTTATCCTCATCGATTCTGTATTATTTCATGATGCTATATTCTATTGATTTTCACAACACTCGATTGGTCAAAGCAAAGTTCACCTTACTGTTCTACAAACACTTGACTGGTAAGTTGGGTAATATTTTTCCATGCATGAATTTTGCATAACATAAATTTTGAAATGACCTAAGAGAACCAATATTATACACAGTTTTACCAAGTTCACTTCTTCACCACAAAGAACCAAATCATTTACAATGAAAGATATTATATAAACCTATCAGAAGGAGGGAAACATTTTCTATGAATCACCATTAAAATGGAAACCTTAAATTACTAAGGGAACAAATATTTAAAGGATAAAGGAGCAATAATGATGCCATAAAATACACCTAGTAGTCAATTCACGTGGAAAACAAACAATTAACAACTCACGATGAGGCTACATTAAGTTAATAAGAATATGAAAGTTCAGGGAAGCTTAAAGATAAGGCAGTCCCTTTATCTATAAGTACGGTGAGCAAGAGATTGACAGGGTTGATCAAACAGAGGAGGAGGGCTGGCAGACAAAGCAAATGTTACGTAGCTGGTAGGAAGATAAGGAAGCTAGAGGGACATCAAGCAACCATAGCTTGAAATGTGTAGAGGAAAGGTAAAGCAGTCAGGGGGATGATAAAATAAAGCTATCACAAGAACCACATCATTTTATGACTGGAGCCAACAATTTTTTTGACTATTCAATTCCTCAACCAAATATCACTGGGACAGGCCTTAATATTTGTACCAAATGTTAATGTTCACAATCAAAGGAACTCGCATTTGAAAATACCCAAATTCAAGGAGAAGAAACAGTGTTCTTAACACCAACAAAATTATTAATAATTACTTCTTAATGACAAATAAAACTTCAACGGCCTCCATATGACACAATAATTTCAGTTATAATTCAAAACGCCTTTCACAAAGTAAGTTTGTAGTGATATACTGTTTTTAATGCTGAAGTGAAACCAAGGAAAGGACATATACTGCAATAAGTTACTCTAGAATGTAGACTAATATTTTTCAAGTAAAATACCTTTCAAGGTATAATAGATTTATCCCAGGTTATTTGCATGATATTTATGCATATTCCTATTTAGACAAAATTACCAACAATTTTTTAATAATATTACTCAAAAAAATTTTTCCAGGCTAAAAATTGCCAGAGAAAAACATTGAGTAATGAAAGAGATAATGCACAAATAATCTATAGTGGTATAAAATAAAAATATAATACCAATATTCTTTTTAAAAATCCAATATGTTTACAAAACCTTGCATAGTAAACAAAGAATAATTTCTTCCTTTTTAAGCCTGTTTTTTAATTTTATAGCTGTAATCTAACTATGCATCCCTCAGAATCACTTTCAAATAGTGAGGAAAATCATCCCCAGGCAGAAACCTCTCATCTTAACCCACTAAAACTTCCCTCACACCACACTCCATTTATCAGCTAGGGGGAGCTATCAGCAGCCAAGTTCCCACTGATGTACCTGACACTTCAGTTGACGAGGGCAACGGCAAATGTTTGATTGCCTGATACAACATCGGATTAACAACACTAAGTGATTATTTAGAGCTTGTGAAACAAATAAGAGGAAATTATTAAGAATTATAAGCGACACTACTGAAAGGATCTAATCCAGTGATAAGTAATATTCCATCATCAGATGAGCATTAAAAAAAGGTTCTTTAAATTTAAGTAAATTCAATAATAAAAACCTTAACTGCAAATATAATTTATTTTTAGAGATCCTGATGAAAAGAGATAATTCAAAGTGAATGTTGAGTATGTGACAGACTTGATAAAGATACTTTTTAAAAAAATCATAATTTCATTTAAATACACATTGACCTGTCAGTTTCACCTGAAACCAGTGAAGGTAAGAAGAACAAATTTATTTTTAAAGAATTTAACTGAGTATAGATACGATTAAAGATGCTAAATAAATATATCATTGCTTGACATTTAAAAATTAGAAAACGTGAGAAAACAAAGGTTTGGTTAATGTGATAAAATATTAAGATGTTGAGGAAAATCAAATATCAGTAAAATTTGCCAATTCTAAAGTGTTTTACCACCAATTAAAAATAAATCTCACCCCTAAAAGTTGAATTACTACATACATACTTGAAACCAATGACTTTCAATGAATGCATATTTATTCATATTCCAGCATGCTAACCATGAAAATTGAAAGTGCTCAGAAAAAATACAAAAATGATAAATAGTAATACAAATATAACCGAGAACTCATTTTTATATCCAAACATATCAGAGCATGCTCTAGTCATTTTGCCAGGACGTGGGCCGGAAGCACTTCTATGGATAATTGTGGATGCATTTTTACTGGTTGCTATTGTTACTGGCAATAGTTTAAGCATTGCCATTATACTACGAACAAGAAGACGGAGGAACAGAAATAAAAAATCTAAAGTTAAGGGATCGATTCAACAAGTCAAATCAAAATGTTCACACCGGAAACATCTAAGTGACAATGGAAATCAGAGCAAAAAGCATGAAAGTAAGAATCTAAGCATAAGAAAGAATTTACTAAAAATTTGTTCTGGCATTTAATCCAACTTCATTCGTCACTATTTGTAAATGATTCATTTCCAACAAAGGTTTATTCAAATAATAATTTCTGAAGCAGCTCATGGTCAATGGTTTATTACTCTTTAAATATAACATGGAAATTGTTCCACTTTAAAAATAATTGAATTTTTCAAAGATTTCCTTCAAAATTT
Source organism: Platycnemis pennipes (assembly GCA_933228895.1). Classification (NCBI taxonomy): domain Eukaryota; kingdom Metazoa; phylum Arthropoda; class Insecta; order Odonata; family Platycnemididae; genus Platycnemis; species Platycnemis pennipes. The sequence continues at coordinate 29,870,334 of OW121848.1, read as the reverse complement.
CAGTACAACCTCATTAAATGCCACGACTTATAAATATTACTAATTTATCAATGTGTAAGTAGTAGATTCTAAGACTTAGGACAACCAATAATGCAACATGAAGCAAAGTCATGAGGTAAATCACATTTGCTACTTGAAAAGAACGAATTGGCATCACAAATCAATCATACAAAATATTCTCTTTTATCTATTTAACTCTTAGGAAAAGAACCAGAGGAGATGGCTAGACATTGTCATAGACCATCCAGATCATCCAGCTTTGTCCTCAGTCTTGCCATGTCAGATTTGCTGGTGGGCTTGGCAATGCCATTTCACATGACCTTTTACATCCAGGGAGCAGATAGAGGTGGCTCTATATGCCAAGATGAAGGCATTACTCTCGGAGAAATTGAGTGGACATGCCTCCTACGCTTTGTTTTGATAGCTCTAGCATGCAGTGCATCTGCCTGCAACCTCTTGGCCATTGCGGTGGATCGCTATTTAGCTATTGTTTACCCTCTTCACTATAATCGATACATGAGTAAGCGGTAAGTGAAAGATAGTGATACAAGTGATTCTGATTTAATTTATGACAACTTACATCAAGCATGGAGATGCTAACAATCCAGGATACAAGTTATTTTAAAAGCAAATAAAGTTTCTTTCCAATTATGCACACAATGTGCCACCAAACTTGCCCAATTTTACAAAGGAATGTGCTGAAATTCAGGTTTATATTATTTTCATGGTGACTTGTAATGTCAGTCAAACATGCAATACTCCTTCCCAACTGAAGATAAACATTAATATGTCCTTACTTACTTCAACTTTGAATCAGGAACTCAGAATTAGTAACACGTAAAAGCTGCAGGCCCTAGTAGTAGGTCAATAACTATCATCCTGGAAACCTCATAGTTGTTGGTTTGACTCGCCCCTTGATCATTTTACTGTTTTATCTCATTCAAGGCCCAGTGGTTCCCCTTAAATTTTAAAGCCATCTGATACATGGTGCCGTCATCTAACCTCAACCAACTTTTCAAAGCTTTGAATACGCAACCTAATCCAAATGTTTTGATTTCTTTATTACAGAGGCACAATGAACAATTTCTCTGACACTATTTCCATTAGCAATAGAAAAAGACTACTTTGCTCAGAAAACTAAAAGTTCAGAGAGAGAGATCCCATTTTTAAGACATGTAGGAGCATCAGCTATTGACCTACTGTTAAGGCAGAAATTATGTGCACCTGAGTTTGGATACAAATAACAGGAAAGCCTACAAAAAAACTAATTAAATCATGATATTTCTTATTTAATTCTGCGCTTTTTAACTGTGAATTGAAATTTATGAGGTGCATTTTAATATTCTATTCGATCTATATCTCTATATCTGTGATCTTATCACAAGCACAATGTACAAAACTCACTATCCAAAAACCATCACCTATTGCAGAGGAAACTGTATAATTCGGTTTTGTACACTGTCAATGAACATAAATCATACTACCATAAGGTTGACAGTAAAACCTAAATGTCTGGAATAAAGCTTCCCATTGGGTTATTATTTAACTAAATGGACCATTTGTCATAAATATGACCCTGTTAATGTATATAACCTGTTTCTTTTCCCTAATTCTTGCCAGAGAGGACAAATGGAATTAAATTATTTTGAAAAAAAAGAGAGGAAAAACTCATTCTTATAAAATTCATTACTTAGAACCATCATTCATTTGATTTCGTAATATCAAGTTTTTTTCTGTACGCTCACTTCCATATAAGGAGTATTACCGTACTACATTATTCAGCTCTTCTGTCTCACATCAATTTAGCATACAACAAGGGAATCCTGTTTATTAGTTTTCTCCTCCCCTTCCCACTCTTAAAAAATCTAACTATTTTAAATGCCTGAAGAAAGATATGCAAAGGAGGACTGAATGTCACCTATTTTTAATTACTCAATATAATGAAGTCACGCAGACTACTGGATATACTTATGTGTTGAGGTTTTAAAAACAAATTTAAAAAAATGGGGTGAAACCAATTTGACCTGTACCACATAAGAAATACTTTTATGATTTGACAGCTGGGCAATAAAAATTTGTTATGTTAACATTATGATAACATATTTTGGTGATTATGTTTTTGCATTAACTTGCAATCTATATCATATCCTCCATTTTCTTGATTTATAATTTATTTATTCTAAAGTTCATCCTTGCACTACCTTTAAGTAACTCTGAGCAGAGTATTGTTTTAATGGCATAGCAGGAAATATATAGTGTAACGACACAAGTTTAGGCATCATGCACTTTTTAGTGGCTTTGAACATTTGAGACATTCTATGAACTGGCATTTTCTATAGTCCAGCAATTATCAGGTCCCAAGGCTGCCAGACTGAAGAGGTTCATTTGTATTGCCACTTTTTCTGATAATTTTTTGTAAAAATAGTTCTCTATAATACAAAGAGCAAATGATACTCAAAATAATAATTGCAATCAAATTCCTACTCTACAGGGTGGCTGTCACTATCATATTTTCATGTTGGGTACCTGCTTTGGTATTATCCACTGTACCTGCATACTGGAACAGATGGAAAACAGCTAAGGCATGTGAACTAGATGAAGTAAGTGAAACCTATTTTCCAAATTCTACTTCCTTTATTCCTTCTTTAGAAAATAATCTTGCCTTAGATTAAAATGTAAACAACATTGCAAAGTTTAAACATCATATATTCTTAGGATGGTTTCATAGGTTCTTTGTTTGTAAATCAGTATGCATCACATTCAGCTTAAAAATCATGTGTTTGAGTACATTAATCCTTGGAATGCCAAGATTTTGTCAAACTGACCCATGGAATGAATCTTTTAAATTTTTAGTATTTATGAAAGAGTAGAAACCATTACGCACATGTGTACATTTTTGTGAGTTCTCCATAATTTTTTTCAGAATTCTTTTTAAAAATTACTCTTATATTATAATGTAAAAAATGTAGAGCTTGTATCAATATTAAATGATCTTGGAGGAACTATTTCAACCAACAAATTCAATTTTGTAAAAAAAACAATAAGCTTTTTACAGTAGAAATGATGCCACGCCCCTACTTAAAAGACCTGTTCCTGTCTGTGAGGTAAATATTGCAGTTGTGTGACAACATAAGTCAAAATAGCCCATGCAAAGTTCTACAGTAAGGCACAATGATTACGTTGATGGAGAACCAGAAATGATGAGAAGAGTCTTAACATGTTTTGGTTAGAGTGCTACGTGACTCCTTAGCATTCCATTGCTGCATTTTTCAAGTGTACTTTGATCTTGCTGTCAACACTCATGTAACTAAATAAGAGAATTTCTCTTTATCAAATAAGCTTGTGAAATACCTGCATAAGTCTATGCAATAAATATTTTGAATATTGTCAGTAATAGCCAAAGTCGCACTTGCCCCAAAACCAGGGCAAGTACACCATCGAGTTTCTGAAGTGCGATTTTTTTCACTGAATTTATTTACTAACATGATGTTATTCATCTCAAAAGTACAGTTAAAATGCCATGTTGGCAAAGTATCAATTTTGCATGAACACTTTCAGTACAAGAGTAAACACCATCTTCGAATTTTAGGGTATTCACTTACACCAGTTCACCTTGTACTATTTGTGAAAGGCTTTCCTCCGTTATAGTAAATATTGATAAACAATAGAATTGATTAATGTTGTCATGACTTTTGTTTGATATAAGCAATGCGAAAGTAAAAAAACCACGTTATTGCCATAAATTTGCACCGATAATTATGCAGTTAGAGTAAACAGTGTCAAGAATCCAGGAAGAAATTAGTCCCTATATTAGAGAATTTAGAGAAAAACATTCCGGACACATTCCTTTTTTCTTGAAATCCTATAAATAGAGGCTCAGTTCAGCAGATGAATTATCATTTTAAAACTGTAACTGTAAACTCCAATGTGTGTGACACCCTTTTTTAAATTAAATTCTCAACATGCATCGGATTTTAATTTTAATGTGCAGGTTGTGTACAGGCCCATTAGTGTAAAGAAATCACTGCTTATTTATTCATATTGTTTAAAATCATATGATAATTCTCCCCACACAGATATTCACGCCACAGTACATCACTTGCGTGGTTCCACCACTCTTCAGTACAGTCATGGTAGCTCTCACCATTCTCTACTGGCGAATTGGAAGAGAGGCACGCTCTCAATTGAGCCGACTGCTGGGAGCCGATGGCAAAGGACCTCCATGGAGGAGATGCCAGAGCGGAAAAACCTACTGCCCATCCATCTCATCCAATGACAATCAGCTCGAAAACAACAAAATCCTCAATTCACACTGCATTTCTCCCTCAACAGAGCACAGGGATGACTGTGAGATACAAGGGCAGCCAATCGTGAGTGACCCTCCCAAACAAGCTACTACTCCAACTACCTCGAGTGAAGCATCAGAATCAACAGGAAGGAAACTAACAAATGAAGAAAGGGACCCTGTTGCCTCTGAGGACAAGAGTCAAGAGGAATTTTCGGAGACTTCATATAACTTCCATGCCTTGTACAAAATAGAAGAGGAAAGTGATCCTGAACATGATGAAGGAATGGAGCACGTTCCTACCACTGCAGCAGATGCAATCAAAGAATGTAATTGTACATCAAATGATCATCAAATAACAAGCCACGAACAAAATGATTTAGAAAAGCACTTTGTGAGTAGCATGGGAGGAGCTAAGATGGAAAAGGAAATATGTGATAATTCCACATATAACAAGCAAGATATCTTTGAATGTTTGCCAGAGAATGAAAGGATAAGAGATACAAAACAGAAGGTAGAGACAAGAGTTACAAGTAATATCTTAGACAAAGAAAAAAAGCCTGAGAGAGAAAACATTTCAATACCACAAGAAAATTCTATTGCTCTAAGCAGCTGCCCAATCACTAGAGTATTTAAAAATCTCAAATATCACTTTCCTGCAATCACTCTAGCCAACGATGGCAAGAGAATAAACTACAGCAAAGAAAATGCGGTTCATGACTCTCATCATGAGCCATGCAAATTAAACAATAATGAAGCATCTGAGAACAAGGACTCCGTCTCACTGAAAATCACTAACACAGGTTATAATCAAGACTCAAAAATAATTACTCAAGTGCCCCCAATAACATGTCAATATACATCTGAACCAGATTTCCAGGATTCACAAGCAGATCAAGATCATGGACTACAGAATGCATCCAGTACCACATTGAATTGCTCCCAGGCCAGTCAAAAATCAGAATTAATTTTAAGTGTAAAGAACCTCGATTTAACAAATGGCAAGTCATTTAATAATTTTTCTCTTAAAAATGAAGAGGATAAACATAACTGCAACATAAAAACAAATTACGATTCCTATAAAACCGATTTAACTAAAGAGCTGATCAAGGATTTTAATTCAGAAGCAAGGTTAAAAAGAGAGAATGAGATCATTTATGCCGATGAAGCTACCTGTGCTGATAGCATCAAACTACAAAATAAAATATTGAATATAAAAACATCAAACCAAGATGGTTCAGGGGATGAATTCAAAAATGAAATATCATATGGTAATGCTTTTCAATTGAATTCCGACGGGCAGAAAGACAAAAATGAATATCATCAAAACCTAAAAATGAGGTCACCTTCATGCAACTCTCAAGATGACCCACGCAGTAATCTTTGGAATATTCGTTTCCCATCACTGACTAGTGCAGGTACCACAGTACGTCCCATTTCTAAGAGCACTATTGTTGTCTTATTGGTACTAGGTACATTTCTACTTCTCTGGATGCCTTACCTTGTCGTCTGTGGCCTGTTGGTAAATGGGTATCAACTACCATATAACATATATAGGGCAACATTTTCCTTGGCTATGTCAAATTCTGGGGTGAACCCTATTATTTATGGTTGGAAGAATGCAGAACTAAAAAGAGTATTCCTAAGGTTTATTTTGAAAAAGTGGCACAAATGCCACAGCAAGTATAGAAAGAAAGAAGCAGACACAGAACCAGAGATGGAAATGTGTGACTTCACAGATGTTTCTTTCAGCAACAAAAATGTCTAAAGTATGCAAAAAGCATAGATGATAAGAGTAGGTAAAAATTAAAAATTCTGCATTTTGAGACTAGATCTTAGGAAGTGCACAGCTAGATCTTCATAAGTGTTAAGGAGCACACACCTGGTTACCTCTTCACCTTGAGAAGAATGACTAAGGGAATATTAAGGGCACCAGCATAAGAATGATGATGATGAAAATGAATTTATGAAATATGAGTTAAAAGCTGCCTAAGTCTGCAACTGTGACTTATAAATTGTATTGGACTGGCAGCTAGAGGATGAGAAGTAATTTTTTGAAGAGTGGCCACAAAGGGAAGAGATTTAGCGGAAGGAAATGAACTAAAATTGATAGTTTAACACCAGTTCTTTCTTCTGATACACCAATTAACTAAAAATGGGCAAGCATGATATGATGAAAACATGGGAAAACTGGGAAAACAGAATAATACTAACTAGGAACTTAAAGTGACTCCAGTAAATATAAGGCAATTTAAAGTAACAAATATAATATAATATACATTTATAACTGTCAAAATGTTATTCTGTGAATAAAACTAATACCAGTAATTCAAATTTTTATCATTATATACATATTTAAAAATGAAAAAGGTGTGTCTATAAATGGGCTAAATACATACATTAAGAGAATCGCAAAATAAAATAATTAATTTAATATGTATTTTGAGAAAGTAAGAGTAAATGAAATAGTGATAAACAAATGTGAGCAATTGTAGTTCTCATCTGATTATCAAAATAACTAGTATGTCCTTGATTCAACTCTATGCTTAGACAAATTAGTTTTAGAATATCAATTTATAACCACAACAATTATATAGGAATGGAAAATTAGGGATATGAAACCAAATTCATACAATTAATAATATTTACTGTCGAACAAGATTGTATTTATCTACAGTGCAATTCTATTTTTTAAAACATCAACATAATTGACCTGAGAATAAAAGAGAGATGGTGTATAATCTGAGACATGTACCTGATATCACACCTCATTATTAAAACGGCAGCACCATATTTCAAAATGTGATATCTTATGATATCACAATATCAACCGATATATTCGATATCATGATATGCCAATACATATTAGGAATTTCCTATATCAACTGATATGACAATATCCCCATATCAACCAATAAGACAATATCTCCATATCAACTGATATGATAATATCCTGATACAGTAAAACCTCCCGTTAGCGAACTCCCTTACAACAAGCACCTCTGATTATGAGCAAATGGAGTTGGTCCCACCAAGCTGCCATTAAAAAGCACACATTCTGACTCCCTTACAACGTACTCCCATACAACGAGAACCTCCCGACAACAGAGGTGGAGGGCCAGTCCCGTGTTCACTTTTTGACCTCTTTTGGACGAATTTTTTCTCGTAGAATTCTCTTCAGAAGTACGTGAACTGGTATTTACTCTTGAAACCCATGTTCCTTGTTTTCCTGAACATCCGTTAAACATCTGGTGCGTGACTTTTGTGGAATTTTTTGTATTAACATGATCATTTTTCACAAATTTTCATGTCATAAAAATATTATTGTTTCCTTTCATTTTAGTCGTGATATACTGTTACTTTTTTATAGGTTTGCTGCCAATAGCGTAGTCACAAAGACTGGATTAATGTTGCCGCGGGATGTTGAATGTGTTGCTTTTGCTGCAGATGGAATGTCAGCGAACTACAAAATGTAATACACAACATTTTTACGTAGACGTACGGGAAATGGATATGCTGCGTAGAAGCCGGATATAGATATGTTGAGCTAAATATTGTATGATCTGCTTCAATTGACAACTTATGAGTTCATAAAGGGGACTTAAAAGCACGCCTAAATTGGCTTTTGTACATGTAAGTCACAGGGAAAAATTGTTTCATGTGTCTCTACAGGTGTAAATTGTGTTTCATTGAACTTATAGTAGAAGAAAAAAGAAGGAACTTAGTCACCACAGAACTTTCTGGGGTTGAAGAATCAGTAGATCCCAATTTTGAGAAAAACTGGAGGCAAAGGTTGCCAAAGTTGATCAGGCAATACGAATCTAAAGACTTTTAATGCTGACGAAGCAGGATTTTTCTACAATAGAGATTTATAGTGCCAACAGCAATGGTTCAGTGAAATTACCTCCACTTTTAATTGGAAAATCCAACAAAACTCATTGTTTAAAAACTGTACGACAACTACCATGTCCGTACGAACAGGAATTCTTGGATGACCGATGAGATATTTCATGAATGGGTCGTTGGGGTTGAAGCTTGAATGGAAGGTCAAAATAGAAAAATTCTGTTGTTTGTTAATTGCTGCTTGGCCTACAAATCGGAGGCTATGAATGTAAGAAATGTGACGTTGGTTTTATTCCTGCCTAACTGCACAAGTCTGTTACAGCTGCAGGACCAGGGAGTCATATCCCACGTAAAGAGCACGTACCCATGACAATTGGAGCAGTATTTACTTGGAAGGATGTAGGGTACCAGCAACCCAACTCTTCTCAGATGGAACATTCTCCAGGCTATGCAGTGTGTGTGTCTTTGTTGGGATGCCGTTTCACCCGCTGGATATTACTTTGCTAGGGCACTTTTAACGAAATGAATCTAATAGTGAAGTGAATGCAAGCCAAGGGGATGGAGATTGGGAGGAACTAATGGGCAAGCTCAGCATTCAGGACGTTTCATTTGATGACTTCGTAAATGTCAAAGAAGGTGTAGTGACGTGCTCTTCTGAAAGAGATGTGAGTGAAAAAGAGGATAGAGAGCGAAGAGGATAATGAAGATCCTGAGAGGGAGTTTGTGAAACACAAGTCCTGAGAAGTAGAAATTCTTGCTCTCTGCTGAAGAATGTAACAGGGATGCTATTAGAGCATTCCGAGAAGTGGAGAATGTTGTTCTTCATGAGAGAAGGAATAGTTTAAAGCAGGCTAACATGGAATCTTTCTTCAAATAATATTTGGGCATGGTACAACAATTGCAAATATCAAGAGATTTTTTCAAGTAAGTTGTTTGAATTTTTTTTGATAGTCTTGAGTCAAAATCACCGGACTGCTATGGAAGAAAACACAAATTTAAGATACAGTTGGCAGCTCAAAGTTTCAAGGAAGGATTATGATAACATAAGGAACAAATCGAAGGACCACGAATTGACCACAAGAACCTTAATGGTGTTGCCTTCTGACATTGCACAATATCATAAGTTCCGCAGAGAAAAAAATTATTCGCCTTGACCAGGACTCAAACCCGGATAACCTGATTTACGGTCAGGCACTTTGATCAATTTAGCTACCTAGGAATCATTTTTTCCTGTGGAATTTTATAAGCCTCAGTCAGAATGCCAGAAAGCAGTTGATTCCGTGCGCATGGTGGCACCGTCCAAGAGGTTAAGGCTGAATTTTGAGAAGTGCTAAGGTGCTTATATCAGGGGATCTGGGTTAGAGTCCCGAGTCTACTTCATTAGAATCATTCGAGTCAAGGCAAATGATTTTTTTCTCTCTGGAATTTCTGTTATTGAACATGAGGAATGTTAAAAATGCTGCTTATTCCACGGTTATTGCAACGTAACATTTTGCTTAAAAAATATCTTCTTCAAGAGCGGTGATTAACATTATGGCAATGGAGATGAGAATATAAATGGTATGGAAAATGATAAATATCGCAAAGATTGAATAGTTTCGGGGTTATTAACTGTAATTTTTTTCATAAAACTTTCAGTGCATTTTCAACGGCGAACAATGTCAATCGCGAAACCTCAGTTACTATTTCCCCAATCAAAATAAAATTTTGCCCGCAAGGTTTGGATTTCTTTGGCCATTGTCACCTTTACAAGTAATATTTATTGTGAACTTTTACCCTAAAAAATAATGCAATAGTAGTTTCCCAATGTATAATATTAAATATCCATAAAGTTTGTTAGGCAGCTGTGTTTAACTTAAGCAACGTCATGGAAAGAATGAAATTTACTTTTAAAAGAACTCGGCAAGTAAAACGAACAACTATTCAATTTGTACTTCACCTTATGAAAAAACCACGGAGCCATAGCATTTCGCCACGCACCATCATGTAGAAACATCATTATCCCGATGGCCAATTATTTTCCTCTTTAATAATAGGTAGGGACACCGAAAAATGGTAAATAAAAATCATCAAAAGCGGTGTTTAGATGACAAATGCGGTAAATAAAATCGTTTTAAAAAGGTGAAAGCTGTGTTTAATGTTGGGAAAAAGGAGTCTTAAAGGAAGGTTTTTCTTAAAATATTATTAATAAACACTTAATACCAATGTGAACAAATAGGCAAAATTAAGTTAAAGGCAAATTAATGAGATAATGGTAATAACAATAACAGAGTGGAGTAGTGGACTGCAGGTAATGAAGTTCGATTCTTACGCTGTTTAAAATTTTTCTTTCAAACATTGAATAAAAAACTTAATCATCCTTCATTTCCAACCTTTGTGTGTGGATACTGACTTTTTTGTACTTCTGTCGCTTCAACTAGATTTACAAATGCGTCACTCAAAAATACACTGTAAAGTTAACGTAATGATTCCACGATTTAATTCTGTAATATAAATTTTTTCCAATCATTTCCTTTCGCCAAATTTAATTATTTTTTTTACTTATAATTTGGCATGAAATATCTGATAATTTACTTTTTTTAACAGCCTACTAGCATTACCCTAGGAATACAGGACGGCTGTATTCTTAGGTAGTGTTAAGGATCGAACTCACGACTGACAGTTCACTAGCCCTCATTTTTAACAACTACGCTCTCATAGGTTCACGGGAATATGGCGAATGTAGGCGACCCGCATGACATTTAGGTTAATTTTTTTCTCGCACATCCGGGCCTATGGAGAAAAAGGCCAATACGAGTATTTTTTTATTTTGTTTTCCTCGTTTGTGGCACGGAAAAAATCTTCTTCTCATTTCGTGACCCGAGTTACTTAACCTCTCCTTGTTGGTATCTACCATACGTGCATTCCATTCGCGGGGCGCATCGATCACGAGGCCGTGAGATGTTAAAATCTCCGATTCGGATCTGAATTTTTACTGTCTCTGCATATGATTTCAGTAGCGAATGAAATGAAAGACCCGTGGTTCTTTGAATCCGACCCGACCATCCTTAATTTATGAGTGGTCCATTTGTAAATCTAATTTAAACAACAAAATCTAATAAAGTGAGTATTCAGATGAAATGGTTTGAAATTGAATTTGATAACATTTTCGATGCAGTGACAGAAAGAAAAAATTAAACTGCGATTGGGATTGAACTTCGCACAGTACACTAGCTCTCGTTCATGGCTCTCGTTGTATGCCTGATCCCGGCGAATGTAGGCTACCCGCGTGACATCCTACGTATTTTTTTCCGCAATACCGGGGTAATGGGGAAAAAAGTCATATATCTTTATTTTGCTTCTAGTTGCACGGCAACGTTTTCATCTAATTACGTGACCTTAGTTACACATCTTCTTCTTGTCAATATCTACCACACCTACATTCCATTCACGGGGCACTTCGATCGCTAAACCGCGAAAATTTAAAATCTACGATCCGGATCCGATTTTACTCCGTGTCTTTGGATCCGAATCCGGAACCGAGAAAAATGAAAGATCCGATCCGGCCATCACTAAAGAAAATATTTCATGCTACAAAAATTCAGCATTTGCAAAATATCTCAAATTTCGTTAAAAAAAATCGCGTTTAAAAGAAGACACGGTTAATTTCGCGATTAAACCCTAAAGTCGCTTATTTCGTGAATCCTGTCGCAAAAAACGTTTCGCGAAAATGTCATGTCCCTAATAATAGGTAGTTATTAATAATGCAATTCTTCAGTAAGTAGTACAAGAAACTGCTACGTACATTTATGATGTCACTTAGGAAATACCATATAAAATACAAGGTATTTTCGTTACATTACTCCTACTTCTTGGATATGACTAGAAAAGCCCCAGGAAAAAATGTATGTATGCAACCCACCACACCCACCGATTAACGAACTTGGGTCCCTAGAATTTCATTAACGGGAGGTTTTACTGTATCATCCATACGACGCTATCAACTGATGATGATATTCCGATATCATGATATTTCCAATTTACATTGTGAAGTCGATGTTGCCATTTCTGAGATATTCAAAACAGCATACTGCACAGACCTTAACAACACTATTTAACCCTTTCACTAAGTCAATGGTATCAACCCTAGTTCCAGAAGTGGCAGTTATTCAGAAGAGAATCCAATGCAGTTACTGCACTGTACAGCTGAAATGTAGCACCATGCACAAACAAGGTTCACCTTAATTTCTGCAAAGATGGCAGCATAAAAAATATGTGGAGGCTTTTTCAAATATTTAGTAGCTTCCCCAGATATCGTGTGCAAGGGAAAAGTTTTTTCAGGTCAGGATACTTGGAATTATACTAGTAAATTATTATTAGCAAAATTAATATAACAAGAATAAAAATTGAAAATTAATGTTGATTTTGGAGTTACTTTTTTGCAATAAACTCATTCTTTCTGGAAACAGACAAATATACACCTCTATTTTACCAACAGCATAAGGTACAATAGGAGCCAAGATATGATCAGAAGCAAACACCAGACAAATACTAATGCAAAATTATTGAAAATTCTTGTATTCAAGAAGAGTTAAAGCCAATGAAAAATGAAAATGAAACACATACTTCTATTCCTGTTACTCCAAGTGCAGTTTCAAGGTTGGGAGTCATTCGGAAAGGAACTTTCTCAGGAACCCTTAGAGTACGACCTTTTTCAAAACAAACATTGTAGTCTATATGCACAACCTGAAATGTAACAAAAACAATTCCTTGTATAATTTTACTCTAGTCCTTGTGTATAATCCTAATAACAGAGATGGTCTACTGGGGTGCGTGAAGAACATAGTTTAACCAGAAACATTTTTATATTATGAGATAACCCAAGAAGAAAATTTGTTTGAAATAATTTTCACATTTAGCAATGAAAAATATGCACACCAGAGAAAATGAAATTGGTATTTTAAAAAAAGCATACCTCTCCAGTTTCCAAGTCTACAAGGACATTATCAAGATGACGATCTCCCAAACCAATTACATATCCAATTATAGACATCACAGCAACAGAGTGGGAGTAAGTGCGGGTTGCTTGCCACCAAGCACTTGCATTGGCACTGCGACACCACAGCTCTCTAGATTTGGAAACAATTTGTGGCAATAAGCAATATGCAAAAATCTTTGCAGGAAATAAGTATGCGGACATTAAAATCACACTCATTTCATGATAAATTGCAAAAAAAGTAGAAAATTGATAAATATTACAAAATCTCCCAGGAACCAAATATCAGTCATCAATAATACACCTCTTATAGTTATTGGTTTATTAAAAACACCCTGCAAAACCCTGTGGATGCTGTATAAAAGATACATTAACAATAATTGAACAATGAAAATGGTATTCATTTTTTATTTGGCCAAATTGAACAAAAAGTGGTCTAGTAGAAATTCATATACAGTGTGATCATATTATTAAGATGTCTTAGAAGTCCTGATGTATGCAAATGAAAATAATGCTTGAGAATTTAACAATATTATGCATTATTCATCTGAAAAATTTGGAGATGAAACTACCTTAATGTAATTTTTTTTACCACTGAAGGGCATCTGATTCAGTGTGCATAGTAAAAGATTTGATATTACATATTTTTATACATGGCATAGACATGAGCACCGTCCTCACATAATGACTATTACACATTTGATGACATTTTATATTTATTTCTTCACACTGTAGATAACTTTAGGTCGGTTCATACAAACAAGAATTTTTTCACTTTGGGACCACAACCACATTTCATTATTTCAAAAATGTTATAAGTTTGCATTTGGAATATCCTTTAGATCGGGAAAAGCAAATTTATTTTGCAGTAAAATTTAGCAATATCAAATTATTATATTAAGTTCCTATGTACACTGACTTTATGAAGGGATACGCACTTATGTTCCATCTTCCCTAATTCCCTTTACATCTCCAGATGGAATTTCAAAACTACATTATGTAATAATTTAACATATAAAATATTTTCACTCAAGAAATTAAACCAGTATAAAAACTACAGTTACCCCTCCCTTAACACATATTCTCCTCGAATACTTACTTTGCAAGTAAATCCTTAGGTGTTTCATCCATCAGCTGCAAGAGGACCTGGCGAAGTACCTAGAATATACATTCTTCAATTATTCTAAAATACTGAACCAATTACAAACATCTTCTAAGTTCATATTTTTTATAGACTTAAAGTTATATCAATTTTTCAACTCACCTACCTCTTCATGTCATCAGCTAACATAAGTTATAGTGCAAATTTAGTTCTAGAGTTGCCAAATTAAAATCATGATAAGGGGGAAAACAACAGACTATGTGCTATCAACAATGTCATCAATATTTATATTTTGCCTTTTGGTAAATTCCAAATATATTTTATAAGTTGCAGCTAGGAGTTACATCTGTGACTTTTATTTTAACAATTCAACACACTTGCAAAACATTTAATTAAAAGTAAATTACCTACAAAAAAAATGGAATACAATGCACAACCTCTAGCAATGATAAGCCTCTCCACCTGTGCCAATACCTTAGGTATATCATTTGAAATGGATAAAATAAAAGATTTTCAGTAGCTCTTGACAATCCCAGATGACATATCTACTACTACAACAAGATAAATCCTATATGAAATTTCATTTTGAATTGATTACTTCAGAGGAATAAGCACTATCTTGGAGAATAATATGTTTCTACAGTCATCAAAACAAGCTAAAAAACTCTCAGTCAAACAAAGAAATCTGCATAATTAAGCAAAAGCAAGCAAAATACTGCATTATTAAGGAAGGAAAAATAGAAGGGGACAAGCAAACTATAGGGGACCTATCAAGGAAAGACTAGGGATCTATTTCTTTTGATCTAAGGGATCTTTCTGCAAGGGATTACTCATTTGATCCACAGCTAGATTTTACTGAGTTATGATACATTATTGCTAATAAAATTAAATGTTTAGACAATAATGGCTGAATAAAAACTGATTTAAAGTAATGCTAATCAAAGAGGATATCATTACAATTAATTGAGGAATGTAATAAGCAAAGAAAGAATGCCTTGCCTGAGGAGGCCAATCTCTCCTGCCATCAGCTGGCACATATCCACCGCCTCCATGAGGTCCAGGGGCAACAGGTACTGGGACTCCCCTTTCTTTCAGAAGAGGAGCTAATTTTGAGTGGAATAACTCTGAGGGGCGAAGAATTCCTGTAGGAGCACCCGTATTGCTCACACCACTTTTACTGCTGCTAGACCCTAATTAACAAGAGAAAAAAACCCCAAACATTAATGCAACAAAATCTTTGTCCACAAACTGAGGTCACATGATGTGAGTTCAGTAGCATTTCTGAAGACCATTCCGTGAACTGCATTTACACAGCACTAAAAAGGAACTAGGTTACCTAACAAATGAATCAATATTTTAGAAGATTAAAGAACAAAAACCACTGATTCATCAGTAAGGATGTCACTTCACCCCAAAATAAAATAGCCCACTGCCAATGTTTGGTTTTACCACAGCACTGGCTTACAATTGTTTCTTTATATTCATCACTAAAATTAATCATTTATTTTTCAGAAACCATCTGTTAAACAATATTTTATTACGCATTGTATTTACTACAAAATAAAATCGAAATCATACACTATAGTATCAGAAATAATTCCTTAATCCACTGTAAGGTGGATGTATGGCTGTCATTTTTATAAACAATAATACATATCTAAAATATCAGTAGTGTACACAATTACAGACAATTGCATTTTTTAAACCTTTTTTTCCTAGCCATTATTTTTTCCACATATTCTACACATAATTATATCAACTTTTTTAATTCTTTCATTGTTTACATAACAAACTTAAAAATCTTCAGATGCATTATCACATCAACAACTTTTCTCTAAAGTTGTTGATACGAAACTGACCACTGATTCTCGGGGATTGGTATCGGTATCGAGAATTGATCACCTAAAGTCGATACCAATACCGTCGACACTAGGGAGGGTCGGATTGTATTTGAAATTTTTGCGGCTTAGCGACTGAAGCACCCTGTGAACGGAATATATGTGCGTTAGATGTTGACAAGGAGAGGTTGTTGTAAATAAGGTCACGAAATTATATGAAAAATTTTCTGTGCAGCAGGAAGCAAAATAAAGATTTTTTTTTTTCCTCATTACCCCGGCATCGTGAGAAAAATACGTAGAATGGGTAGCCTACATTCGCCGGTATCAGGCGGACATCATGATCTAGTGTCCTAAAGGAAGTTTGATCCCAATCTCAGTTTAATATTTTCTTTCAGTCATTGCATCAAAAATGTTATCATTCAATTAAAAACCCTTGCATCTAAATACTCACTTTTTTATACTTATGTTTAAATTAGATTTACGAATGTATCACTAAAAAATTAGGGATGGTCAGGTCTAATCCAAAGACTCATGGATCTTGCATTTCATTCGCAACTGAAATCATATCCGAAGACAGTATAAATTCGAATCCGGATCTGAGATTTTTAAATTTCGCAACATAGTGATTGATGCACCCCACGATCGTAATGTAGGTATGGTAGATACTGACAAGGAGAGGATTTGTAACTCGGGTTACCAAATGAGATGAAAATTTTTTCAGTGCTTCTGGAGCAAAATAAAGAAATAGGTGTATTGGCTTTTTTCCCCACATGCCAAGAAGCAGGGGAAAGAAAATAAAGTAGAATGTCATGGATATCAGATGATAATAGTAAAAATGAGAGCAGGTGAGCTGTCGGTCACGCGTTCGGTCCATAACACAGCCTAGTAATACCGTCCATGCTGTATTCCCTGAGTAAGGCAAGCAGGCAGTTAAAAAAAGTAGATTATCAGAAATTTTATGTCAATATATGTCAACAAATTAAACAAAAATAATAAATTTTGGCATTAGTGAAAGTGATTGGAAAAATAATTTATTACAGAATGAAAACGTTGGAAACAATACGTTAACTTTACTAAGCATTTTTAAGTGATGCATTTGCGAATCTAGCTGCAATAAAAGGAAAACGTCTGTATCCACGTGTGTGCCTACAAGGGTTGGATATTAAGGATGATAAAATTTATGATTCAATGGCTGAAAGAAAATTTTTTAACAGCAATAAGAATCGAATTCATTATCTGCAGTACAGTATCCCACTCAGCTATTGTCGACTTACCCAAATTCAAAGAATGCAGGCTCCCCGCATGTCATTCTACCTTTTATCTTGCGAATAATGGAGAGCCAAGAAACATGTTTCTTTATTTTGCTTCTAGAGCATGAAAAAAAAGGCTCATCTAATTTCATGATCTGAGTTACAAAACCTCTCCTTATGAGTATAAAACTCACAAATTCCATTTTAAAGGTTATTATTGATAAGACATTGAAAAATTACTAGTTTAGCAGCTTGAAATATTCTATAATAATTTTATCGTCTTAAAAATGAAATCCCCAGATATTCTATAAATGAAATCTCCTAACCGTATTAAAAAGTTTTTCCTTCTAAAAAAGAATTTGAAAGCATTAAAGGATTTGATTTACAACAGTAACTCAAGTTAATGTAAACCCATTGTGCAATGAATTAATTTTAGGTTTTTTTAGGAAAATCTTTTCCCCACACATGATAGGAAGTTAATTTTTTCTAATATAAAATTACTTATTTTTGTAAATACTCTTGTTGCCGTTTTTCTGAATAGATTACAAATGTAGAATTATAAAAGAAATGAAATTCAGAATCCATTATCTGAAACTAAGGATCCAAAACCAAGACAAAGATTTGAAACCAATCCAGATCCGAAAAAAAACCTGGATCCGTCCATCACTAATCTATACCTCCACGAAACATGAGAGTTTCTCATCAAAATCAGAAACATATTTAGCAGAGCAGGAAACATTTGTGACCAGACACCAAATCGCCCTGATCCAGAGGTGCTAAGAATGTTGTTTTTTTTCACAAAAACCTGAGGTAGGCTCAAGGGTTTTTTGTCATGACCTTTTATTCTTATTTCTTAATGTTTGAAGTTTAAATTATAATTTAGGTTAGTGTTTTTATTACTCTTATAACTAATTATTTATCATATTAAAATATAACTTATGACATGAGTCACATTATTTTGAATCTGTTATGAAATTTTTTATCTGATACTAAACATGTTTTGTTATTAAACATGCTTATGTAAAAAATATAAAACTCTGTGTTATCAAAGAGTTTTTAACTTCAATAGGTAAAAATAATAGTAATAAGAAAACTAGGTAAAAATAGGTATACATGTATAAGTCAATGGTATCGTAATCAAGAATTGGAAAATTTTGGTATCGACTCATCTCTAGTTTATACACAATGGTACCGGAAGAAAATTAAAATCCTATTATCCATACTCCATTACAAATGCATCATGATAAAAAAACAAACTTTTCATGGTTTTCTTCATTTTTGTTAAGCTCGGAAAATTGTATCAACCTTTAAGCATTGTCACAGGTAAAGCTTCAGCCACAATTGTCTTGGGATAATAACAATGCGACGAACATTACAATTATTCATTCCACAAAGGAAAAAGGCATCTACAATACCCAGTTAGCTGGGTAAATACAAATGAGCGTATTTGATGCCACTACTACTTTGTACTGTAGTGAAACAGCGAAGTAAATGCATATATTCACATTACATGACAAATGGGATAATTGTCAACAATAAGTGACATACTGATGATACGACACTCCACGCAGCACTATTTGTCTATCAGCACAATCAACCTTTGATATCCAATCTGTACTATCTCCTTCAGATTAATCACTCCCATATGTGATACCACTGTCCAATAAACTAGCTCCAAATTTATTATTCCTCGAATACTTCACCCATGATTAACACAGCTCCTTATGGCTTTTCAATATTCATTTAAAAAAATGTTAAATGGAAGTTACCTGCATTAAAATACCTGCAAGGACTTACCATCAGCTATAAAAACAAATAAAAAAAACAAGCCTGGAAAACAAGGGCAATCATGATAGCAAAGTACTCATTCTCAATAGTGTTTTAAAGTCTGTACCCACAATTATAGGCACTTCCTACCAGTTAGAAAGGTACAAGGATGGGAATGGAAGGGTAAGGATAGGTAAGGATGAAGAGTGTAGAGAAACCAAGCATCAGTCAGCTCTTAAAAGCTCTCAAAAGACACCAAGGGGACCATAGTTTAATGGTCCATCCAACTGATGGAGTACTGAACTCGAATGCTCTCTACGAGGCAGGGGCAGTTTTACCGATGAAAAATATCTCCTCTCATGGGATTTGAACCTGGGTTCTCCAGGTGAGAGGCTCTAACCACCACACTAACCTGGCTGCCACTTACGAAATCTTTTTTTTTTAAGCACCTGGAGAAGTGCCTTCTTTGTAAGTTAATAGGTTAACCTGCTGGTCAATAGGAAATTGCATTCTACCCAACTAACCTTGCCCTGAAGAGGACTGGACTCCAGGTGGTTTAGCAGCAGCGGCAGCTGCAGCAGCAGCAGTAGCTGCAGCCTGACGATGCTGCCATCTCTTATACAGTCCAAATAATGGAGTAGCACCTTCAACCCAGCTAATGAGGCCGGCTCTTGGACCAAGTGGAGTCACTGAGTAGTGTCTAGCTCTGTAGAGGGAACCACGTTCTTTCCAACCACCTCCTCCTCTGCTAACAACATCCAAATTACTATACTTCCTAGAAGCCCGAGCCATCATTGTATTGGCTACACTAAGGAATTGCATTATTCTTTCATCTAAATGCAGATCTTCCAGCCCCTTGAATAAATATGTATACCTGCAAAAAAAAATCAAAATGACAAAAGGAAAAATGATTCGGACTATCGAGTGGTTGACAAAGTAGGCTTCGAAAATGATAGGTATATTTGACAATTAAAAATTTTTTCAACATCTATTTTAAATTAAACAACTCCTAAAGAAATTGAATGGTAGTACTGATGAAACCTCTCACTAACCTGCCAGCTTCCCTTCCAAACCAAAGCCATGCAATAAAATTAATACTATAGCACAAAGGCAAAAAGACAGTTGAATTAATTAGAATCATACAATGGAAAACAGCTAAAGATTTCAACAACTAATAATTACCAAGGGTGGCTACTATCAAATTGCTGTAAGGTATTTCCTGTCTATACATGATACTTCAGGATAGTTTGTGCTCAACTCGAAAGTTAGTCTGGTTAGTGAAGGTACAGCTAGCTAAATACTAAGCCTGTGAAATTCACACAACAGGGTAGAGAGGCTAGTTCATTTTTGTCTATTTACTGAGGTAACACAGAAAGGCCTGGTTCCAAGAAAATAGGACATTGGGCATCACTGGATGAGTTCAAATGGTCCTCGTGGACCTGAACCAGGGCCCTTTGGCCAGCAGCTCAATGCTCTACATACTAGGCTAATATGCTTTCACTTCAGGATATAGTTTTACTATACTCTCATTGCATCTCCCAAAATATTTTACCCTTTTTTTACACCAAGATTATTAACCAACTGATTATCCAGATAAATAAATGTAATTATCATTTACCTGCAGAGCATAAGATATAAATGTGCTGCTACACCATTTTAAAGACCTTGATCATGAAATCTACATTGAAAAATCCATTTTGATCAGCTCATTGGATTAGCAACTCATTACTTTTAACGCTTTAATTATATTCATAATACAATTGTCACAAACATACAATTGACCCTCAAAAAACTTACTTTTGCCCATCAGATCCATAGAAAACTAATTTCTTAGGTCGAGTCTTAGTCGGTAGAATTGTCACATGTTCATGCACTCCCTCAATTGTAATCACATCTCCTGAAGAACTGTTGGCCCCAGGCATTGCGACAGCTGTCCCACGCATGGCAGCCAAAACTGGACTGACTTCTGACATACGCAATGATGGAGGGCCAGAACTTGATCCACCTCTCAAAGATGCCTACATTGACAAAAAATGACATAAACAAACGAATAGGAGAAATCAGAGTTAAGACTAGACTGTATATACTATACTTTACACCATATTTACTCATATATGTCAATTGAGTTCCACTAATTTATTTCATTACTGTATTTGCACAAATCTAAAACCTGTTTAACACAACGCTTGGATCTAGCGCAAGACCTAGTGTGCTAGCCACTACTTGATGTTGTGGACAGAATCTAGCATGATTCTCAAATTTAATTTTAAAGGTTATTACTAATAAGACATTGCAAAATTACTAGTTTAGCAGCATGAAATATTCTATAATAATTTTTTCGCCTTAAAAATGGAATCCCTGGATATTCCATAAATGGAATCTCTTGGCTGCATTAAAATTTTTTTGTGTTTCTAAAAAAGAATTTGAAAGCATTCAAGGATTTGATTAATGGAAAATAATTCCTTTGTTAATGAAAATGAACTTATAATGTTTCTTTTAACTGCACTCTAAAGAATAGTTGTACAGGTTTCAAAAATGTATTGCTTGATGAGTAAGTGATAAGGAAGGTTATCTTTATATTATAAGAAATAAGATATAGTTATAGCATCTGTAAATCTTTATCCAGGAATATATTATCCAAATAGATGATAGGAAGTTGATTTTTTTCTACAATAAATTTACTTTTTTTTGGCAATTCTATTGTTGCGGTATTTATATATTTATTAAAAATCTAGGATTAGAAAATGAATGAAATTCAGAATCGAGTATCCGAAACGGAGATAAAGATCCGAAACGCAGGCAAGGATCCGATTCCGGATCTGACAAAAAACCAGGATCCATCCATCACTAGGTATGATAGTAAATGAATTGATCTATCTAATCAGTGGAAAACTCAGATGCATTCATAACATTGCTCTGAATCAGGTGTACCACAGAGATTCTATCACAACGGCAGATCGTAACTGAATTGCTCTCATCAGTGGAAATCTAAGATGCGTTCATAAAGTTTACAAATCCAGCTGAAATCAAGGCTATAGCTTCCAATTGTGAGATGAACCCTCATTTCCTCATAAATCCGGAAGGGAAGAAAAAGATGGTCTTAGATTCATGAAAATACACGAATCTAAGGTCATCTTTCCAGTCTTGTTTCCACAATGATTTTTAACACCCATTTATTATATGCACTGCCCATAATTTCTGTTGTTTACATATTAAGTAAGAAGGTTACAAAGAGACACTTATTTTCTGAAACTTAGCGATACTATTCATCAAGAAGTACAGCAATACTATTCAATATTCTTCCTAAATAAAAGTTTTGGCATTGTCATTTTGGAAAATCTTGATTGCTAGGCACATATTGTTGTGACCCAAACTTAGCGGGACCCCCCGATCGCCGGTCACAGATTCCCACGCACTTTGGCATGGATCCCAGGGCCCCAGGCATCTTGGTGGGACCCCTTGATACACCCCTTCCCCAAAATTATTTTTGTTTGGACGACCCCTTTGTTTGGACCTAGTTCGCTTAATTACTTGTAGACCACCTAGCTCCCCTCACTTGAATTAATTTCTTTTAGACTCCTCATGCCTATCATTTTCTTCACTACGCTTCGAGAATGCTCTTGTCTATGCTCGGATAACAATCTTAAGGAAAATAACTAACCCTAAGAAAGCGAGACAGCTGCATCCGGCACGGTTAACCACATGCATGAGTGGTCAACTATGTGTGAGCCTATGCGTAATTATAAATCCTTTGGGAAAAAACACGATGGAATCGTCTCCTGGGAAGGGAAATTGGGATGCTGAGGGCCATGCAATCCCTCTGACGGAGCTAAGGAATTTTCCAGAGCGTTGGCCCTCGATTCTATATAAACAGGGATCGCGAACTGTGTCTGATGCCGTTACGGTGCTCAAAATCTGACCACAACAACGCCCCATTTGCTGCTGGCTATCTCTCTTCGCCGTTTCCATTTCTACATCTCTGGGTCCACCCCTGTGCTCCAAGTCCCGATTAGTGAAGCCATCGAAATGTAAGCCTAGATTTAAATCTTGAGAAATGAATGGACTTTACCTAGACCTTGGGCTGTGTTTTGATTGTGGAATTCCCTACATTGAACCCACAACAATCCTGATCTAAGCTATGGCCCCTTGTGTCCCCTTTTGGGTCACGACAATATCAACAATACAGAGACAAAACAAGCTAGCAGTGCATTTCAGTTAAGAAAGCAAGAGCAACATTATTTACATACTGAAGATGATTTACTCAAACAAGATAATAAAAACACTAAAATCCCTCCATTTCTAACCTAGGGCGTCATCTTCAGGGGCAATGCCTACTGATGCAATAAAGTTTTCTAACTATAGAAAAGAACTGTGAAACCATGACTAGTTTCCACGTGACAACCAGGTCAACCACTGTATCAGTAACTAAATATCCTAACCTTCCCCTATCAATACATTCTTAACTGTTCAGCTGTTAAAATAACTAGACGTGGGCCAATACCAATAGCGAGTATCGGGTATCACCATTTTCCCATTACTTCGATACTTTTGAGTACATTTGTTTTTTTTTAATACTTTTACTCGATAGTATTCGTTCGGTGAAAATAACCTAAAAAAATATAATTTTGCAATCCTGCCTTCTTCAACTAACTTAACAACGTGTCACATTGTTGTTTACTTAGCTGCGATGTTCGTGACAGTAAAAGTGAGACAAGTGCTACGAATTGGCTATGGGAAAGCCTTAGGTGTAAAGCTCAACCTCCTCCGAAAAGTAGATGAAAATCCACAAAAGAAGAAAGTTTGATGAAATAGCGGCAAAAATAGAACTTCTGCCGTCAAAGTTCATTCTGCTCAACACATACATTGTTCCGTGTTTCCGCCTACGTTCCGAACTCTATTTAAAAAAAAATATGAAATGCAAATTAAGTATTGTGGTACAGACAAATGTTGTGACATCAATGAATTCGCATTAGAAAATTTAAAATAAAGATGAAGGTGCTCTTGTACCTCTAATGTTCCAAACTTATGGGTAGGGACATGACATTTTCGCGAAACTTTTTTTGCGACAGGATTCACGAAATAAGCGACTTTAGGGTTTAATCGCGAAATTAACCGTGTCTTCTTTGAAACACGACTTTTTTAATGTAATTTGAGATATTTTGCAAATGCTGAATTTTTGTAGCATCAAATATTTTCTTTAGTGATGGCCGGATCAAATCTTTCATTTTTCTCGGGTCCGGATTCGGATCCAAAGACACGGAGTAAAATCGGATCCGGATCGTAGATTTTAAATTTTCGCTGTTTAGTGATCGAAGTGCCCCGTGAATGGAATGTAGGTGCGGTAGATATTGACAAGAAGAGGATGTGTAACTAAGGTCACGTAATTAGATGAAAACGTTCCCGTGCAACTAGAAGCAAAATAAAGATATTTGACTTTTTTCCCCATCACCCCGGTATCGCAGGAAAAAAAATACGTAGGATGCCATGCGGGTAGCCTACATTCGCCGGGATCAGGCGTACAACGAGAGCCATGAACGAGAGCTAGTGTACTGTGCGAAGTTCGATCCCAATCGCAGTTTAATTTTTTCTTTCAGTCACTGCATTGAAAATGTTATCATATTCAATTTCAAACCATTACATATGAATACTCACTTTATTAGACTTTGTTGTTTAAATTAGATTTACAAATGAACCACTCATAAATTAAGGATGGTCGGGTCGGATCCAAAGAACCACGGGTCTTTCATTTCATTCGCTACTGAAATCATATCCAGAGTCAGTAACAATTCAGATCCGGATCGGAGATTTTAACATCTCGCGGCCTCGTGATCGATGCGATAGATGTTGGTAGATACCAACAAGGAGAGGTTAAGTAACTCGGGTCACGAAATGAGAAGAAGATTTTTTCCGTGCCACAAACGAGGAAAACAAAATAAAAAATACTCGTATTGACCTTTTTCTCCATAGGCTCGGATGTGCGAGAAAAAAATTAAGCCAAATGTCATGCGGGTCGCCTACATTCGCCAGATTCCCGTGAACCTATGAGAGCATAGTTGTTAAAAATGAGGGCTAGTGTACTGCCAGTCGCGAGTTCGATCCTTAACACTGCCTAGGAATACAGGCCATGCTGTATTCCTAGGGTGATGCAAGTAGGCAGTTTAAAAAAGTAGATTGTCAGAAATTTCATGTCAATTTTTAAGTCCAAAAAATAATCAAATTTGGCACTAGTGAAATGAATGGAAAAATGTTTTATTGCAGAATTTAATCGTGGAATCATTACCTTAACTTTACCATGTATTTTTTAGTGATGCATTTGTAAATCTAGTTTAAACGATAGAAGTACAAAAAAGTCAGTATCCACACACAACCGTTGGAAATGAAGGATGATAAAGTTTTTTATTCAATGGTTGAAAGAAAAATTTTAAACAGCGTAAGAATCGAACTTCATTACCTGCAGTCCACTATTCCACTCTGTTATTGTTATTACCATTATCTCATTAATTTGCCTTTAACTTAATTTTGCCTACTGTGTTTTTTATGCTGCGAAGGGTAGCCATAACTTCTGTATTGGATCTCAAATGTATGTACTATTAACTGTTTGTTCACATTGGTATGAAGTCTTTATTAATAATATTTAAAAAAAACCCTTCCTTCAAGACTCCTTTTTTCCAACATTAAACACAGCTTTCACCTTTTTAAAACGATTTTATTCACCACATTTGTCATTTTAAACACCGCTTTTGATGATTTTTATTTACCATTTTTCGGTGTCCCTACTTATGGGAAAAACTTGGTTTTGTGAATTGACTAGAAAAACTTAATGAATATAAATAAATATTTTAAACTTATCCGACATCATGGCAAAAGTATGATTCATATTCAAACAAATTTCCTTTTGATCCAAACTCTTTTGATTTTACAAAAAACCTTGCATATGAAAAAACTATAAAAGTATGTGGAGAAAAAATGGTATTATAAAAAAAGTGTATGGAAAAGGGTGTTCATCGTGTAGGTCAATGTGTCCTATACGCCAGTAAATATGATATGCATATCTGTTCCGTGATTTGATTTTTGATGACTTCCTATGTCCGATATGTTTGCAATGTAAAAGGAAAAAAAAATATTATTATTATCAATAGTGTGGTCATAGCCTTCATATTAAATTGGTAAATGGATGAAATGGATATTATGGCATTTTTTCACACAAAAAGCTTCTACATCAAGAGGTTACCTGTATTCTGTGATAGAGAGTCAGCCAAGATTCATTTGGATGCCTTGGATCAGGAGGCTGGCGCATGCGTGACAGTAGCTCTGTTAAAAGAGGTCCATGACGATCCCTGAAGCGCCTCTCATGGGGTGTTTCTGGAGGAACAACGCAAGTTAAGGAATAAAGCTGCTCCAGTGCCCAAAGGACCTGAGTACAGGAAAAATTAAAAATATTACAATAATAATTTTGATTAGTACTAGGACAAGT
This sequence comes from Platycnemis pennipes, assembly GCA_933228895.1. Lineage (NCBI taxonomy): Eukaryota > Metazoa > Arthropoda > Insecta > Odonata > Platycnemididae > Platycnemis > Platycnemis pennipes. The sequence continues at coordinate 29,843,800 of OW121848.1, read as the reverse complement.
TTTACATGAGTATAGGATACGACAAGTGGGTAAACGAAATATCATCATCATCAGGTCATAAAAACAAACAAAAAATAAATGGTTAGTAAAATACATACCTTACAATCACACATCTATTAAAATATTCTTTTACAGAGTAATAAGCACTGTTAATCAAAAACTTCCTTAGTTACTTTTTGAAGCATACTATAGATCTAGAAGCTTTGATTTCCACCAGTATAGAATTACAAAACACACTGGCATACATACAACTTTTAGCCTTTTCAAAGCATTTCCGTTTACACATTACATATGAAACACATTAGATACCTTCAGAGCAATGAAAGGATTAGATTATAATAATAAGGTATGAGATCGTGAAATCCATCCAAATGAAAAAACCATCATAAAATCTTTTTTGTGCCAACTATCATGGTATGAACATCAAATTTCACCTTCAGATTAAGATTCAGATTTAGATCTTAAACATACATAGTAACAATAATACTGAACAGAAAATGTAAATGCATGGTAAGGTTAAAATATTAACTTCCTTATATAGAATCTTGCAATATTTTCCCACACCCATCAGTATCTTTACAACCCAACCTATTTCTGCTATCTGAAGAGCCTCAGTGTATAATGAGAATACCCTCAGACAGCAACATTATACAGTTGAATCCAGATTTAACATTTTTCTGTGGGGATATTACTTTATGCTTAAAATGAGGACAAACACTAAATGAGGACTTGTAACCTGTCTAACTGGGCTGAGTGATGAAAAAGGCAATTATCTAACACTAATCCATCTAATCACAGAATAAGTGACTTGAGTCTCGCTAGCCCATTGTTCCTTTCATTCAACCAATTTAGAAGTTATTTATCACAGATATCTACATCCCACATTTGATTTCATCTATTTTTAATACACAATAACAAAAATTACAAAATCATGCCCAGATTTTATGCACTGGCTTAAATCCTTAAATGACTTACCAAATATATTTGTCATAATAAACCGACTTTAAGAAAAACAAAAAGAAAAAAATCTCAGAAGAATTCTGTCACTATGAAAGCAACTGCAGATGAAGCATTGTCTAAGTAGAATATATCATTACATATTTTATCTAGATCCAAGTAGACTACCATATTGGGCCAATGTGGTAGGCTACTTGGGGATGACTAGACTATATTTAAATAACCAAATTAAAAAACCCTACTAAAGCACATTGTAGATATATGTAAGTGGATACATACCGGAGCAACAATAATTCGGTGCTTTTCCAAAATGATATTGTCCCGCACAACTGGATCTATAATTCTAGGATTGGCATAAGTCCGGGCAGCCTCTGCCTCTGCTTGACTACAACGCCTTGCAGCCTCAGTAGACTGCTGTGCTAGGAGACCAGACCATGCCTCATCCCACAAAAGAGTGGTTCTTCTTAGCTCCTTAACCAGTGTCTGTACTCCAGCTACACCCTCTGGATTCTGCAAGAATGACAACCAAATTCTAGTAAATCCTCAGTCATCTGGCTCTTCTTCAATCCCCATATCAACCAGAGATTTGCATGCTATTTAATTGGCATGTAGTCCCTAAATCCTATTACCGATACATCGGCCCTCAATGGATGGGCAAAAAATACTAAGGGCCAATATATCAGCGACTTATATAATATCATTACATATTTGTAATACATATTATATTTTCTTCAAATCAGAGACAGCATGAATGATTTTTTCATCCTCATAAAAACTGAAATACATCGGCAACATTGAGACAATAACATAATTCATACACTAAATTTAATGCTTCAAATACATCTAAAATTCATAATCGTACGATTTTCATGGAAATGCACTTGGCAGTTTTCCCACAGTCTACCTAAAAGGGGTTAGCAGTAAAATTATTGAAGTCTAGCATTCATAAAATTAAGCACTTGTTTGGTGGGTTGCCATTCCTGTGATTTCTTTGCTAACATTTCCTTCTTGCACTTTCTATCGTAAAATATCTAAATTATAATAGCCAGGAAAATGATTAAAAATTGTAGACATTCACTCTTGGGTTAAACAACAGTCTTATTGGTATTCTTCTTATTCATATGGTTAACAGTAGTTTTACCATATTCCCATTTTTAGACATATACGTCATTCTGAAATTAAGTGGAAATATGAGTCCTTAACTTTTTTTTACTTTATTTAATTATTGATTTTATTTCATAAAATTTTAAGTAATAGTAAAATAGGAATATTAACTAACAAAGTGTCCTAATAAACCAAATTTTACATATTTATAGCAAAAAAAATTTGATTAAGCGTCTAAATGTCACCTCCAATGGTGTCCCTCGCCGTGTTTTTACTTAAAGAACTGTGAGCAAAACTTTTTGTGCTGAGTAAATTAATTTATTCAACCATCGTTTAATTAATCAGTACCATTTCCTTAAACCTTGGGCTGAAAATAGAATTTTTCAGTTCTATTTGAGATAAATATAAAGATCGAAAGTTATGTCCCTAACTTTTACATCTCCTCCATGGGAAAATAGAAAATTTTCTATATAACTCCACCAGGAAGCAGCACAAGTTAGAATGTTTAACTGTAAAAAAGCCTTAGCAACCATTTAGCTTGGAGTATGTGTTATTATAAACAGTAAGTACATTTGGTCACTTTATTTCTGCTTTTAGGTGTAAAAACATTGAGTTCTTTTATTGCATGTCACCTCCATGTCGTCCATAATTTTTAAAATGATTACCTATTTAAGAATTTTTTTAGTTGTATGGCTTGTTGTGATAAAAAAATGACTCAAAATCAAAGTACACTGCTACAAGAGTTTTAAGTGACGTTTAATTGAGGTAAACTCTTGATTTTGTCACCTCCGTGGATGTCACCTCCGTGGGACCCATTGTATGTACATGGAGGTGACCAGCGAACCATGGAATTGACCAAATGTAACTCATAATTATTTCATTAAGTAATTGCGATGTATAGTTGATGATTCATCAAGGCAAGGTTAATTTTATACTATATAACAAGAACTTTTGCTCATTTCAACCTGAAATATACGGATATAGCTTATTTCAGGCTTGTTTTCAATGCCTCAGTTGTAGCCATCTCTTAGATACTTTCCTTTCAATGAGTCTTCGGAGATGTCACAAATTGTCACCTAATGTCACAAAATGTCTTCTTGAAAATAACATTAGTAGATTACTTTTGTTAACTTTACTAATGCAATACTGGCAAAGATTGGCACTGCCGTTATGAAATTGCTTGTTATTGCAGTAAATATGCTACCAATCAACCACAAGAAGGCTAAGAGAAAAAATCCTGATGAACCTAATGAAAAGAAAAAAGTAGCAGAACAAAGGAGAAGGGATAAAATAAAAAATGATCCACAGCTTTATGAAGAATACAAAAGGAAAGAAAAAGAGAGATACCATCGAAGAAAGGAGGCTGGAAAGATAAAGAATATTACCCAGTTAAGTGAAAAAGATAAAAGAGCGCAGCGTAAAAAGTGGGTTGAAAAGACAAGAAAATCTCGGTTACGAAAGAAACAAGAGGTGGAACTCAGTAACGTTATTGATTCATCAACACTTAGTAAAGCAAACCGACCAGCAGAAGATCTTGACCGAGACTTTCATAACGTAGTCATTGGGAGAGCTGGAAGTAGCAGGAAAGAAAGTGGTGGAAAAGTTGCTAAAAGAAAGAAATCCCAGGCCTATCGAGAGATTAAGCGATTGAAGTCTCAACTAGAGAAAGAAAAGGTAGAAAATCAGAAAATCCGGAGAAGTAAAGAAAAATATAAGAAGAGATTTTTGCGTATAAGAGAAAAAACTAAAAACGTAAATAGCCCAAGTAAAAAAGTGAAACAAATTTTGCAACACCAACGTGTTTCTCCACAAGTGAAAAGGTATCTTGAATTTGGAGTGGCACTGACATCTCAAATTGAAGACAATTATGAAAAAACAAAAGCTCGAGAAAGTGTAAGAAAGCGTTTGGATTAGTACTTTCTGGAAAAATTGTTAAAAAATATCGCACTTTCCATATGATACCCGTTGAGTCATACAGGAGACAACTGAGCAAAATAAAAGACACAGGAAAAGTAATTGATATCATAAAGAACAAAGTTACTTACAATACAAAAAATCAGATTAAAGTTAAGGATGATGTGATGAAGTTTTTTCAACAAGATGATGTAAGCCGTATTGAACCTGGAATAAAGGACTGCATCACGAAAAACAAAGAAAAGAAACAAATAAGAATTTTAATGGGCAGTCTTGCTAGCCTTCACAAAAGGTTTGAAATTGAATTTAGCTGCAATGTTCCATATTCGACGTTTTGTTCATTTCGGCCATTTTGGGTGCTAAAACCGGATGTTAGGAAGAGAGACACGTGCGCATGTGAAAAACATGAAAACATGAGTTTAATCTTCGACAAGCTAAAATATATGAAAGTGATTGAGTATAGTGATTTAGATCAATTGGTGAAATCACTTTGCTGTCAAGACGTAGTGGAATCTCCAGAGCAATGTTTGGAAAGAAGATGTATGACATGCAGAGACAAAAGTCTTGAAATTAAAGAATTCGAAAATAAAATTATTCAAGTAGAACAGTGGAAGAGAAAAGATGTAACGTTCACATTAAAAGGAAAGGAAAGAACTACCAAGAAAGTAGTTAAGGATAAAGTGACTATAGAAATCAAAGAACTTGTAAATAAATTTCATGGCATGCTACCTGATTTCATGAAGCATGTCTGCAACATCATACACCAATATAAATCAATTTCCAATCTTAAAAAGAACCTCGGATCACATGAGATCTTAATTCATGTTGACTTTAGCCAGAACTATGAATGCAAATACACCAAAGAAATACAAAGTGTGCATTTTGGTGGATCACGTGAACAAATAACATTACACACTGGTGTCATGTATTACAGAGAATTCGATAGCAACAAGCTTAAGGTACAATCATTCTGTTCACTTTCGGAGTGCTTGCGTCATGATGCAAGTGCTATTTGTGCCCACTTGGAAAAGATTTTGTGCCATGCTCAGGCATTGGTAAAGGGGTATAATACAGTGCATTTCTTGAGTGATAGCCCCAATAATCTATATAGGAACAGAAAATTGTTCTTTTTGATTATTAATTACATTTCTAGGTTCACCTCGGAAAAAATTACTTGGAATTATTCTGAATGTGGGCATGGAAAAGGGGCCCCCGATGGCATTGGGGGTTCTCTTAAAAGAGCAGCCAATAAGCTTGTTGCTGAAGGGAAAGACATACCATCATTCCAGGTGTTTTTTAAAACTATCAAAGAAAATTTTAAAGGTATTGAAATTTTTACAGTCACAAATGAAGACATAGAAAAAGTTGACTGTTTGTTAATGCCGAAAAAAATTCCACCTTGTTTTGGCACAATGAAAGTACATCAGGTTGTGTGGAATGCAAATGACATACACCTCCAAATGCGAAGCTTAAGCTGTTTTAAATGCAACGGAAATCATAATTGCTCACATTACCATATTTGTAACTACAGACCAACAATCTCAGAATCATAGATTCTATTAAGTGTTTTCTGTCATTCTAAATGCAATCATTACCACATTGTACTGCATAATGTTGCATGGACATAATGCCAATTAAAATTTCAAAAAGTTATTGTTTATTTAATTATTTGTTTGTCTTACATATTTTAATAAATTTTATCGGTATTCCCCCTATTAATTTCAACTAGAAGCTTATTTCAAATCAGATTGTCACCTCCGTGGAAATTTGTGTCACCTCCGTGTTTTGAGTTAGTGTAAATTTCAGTTTATTTCGCTAGTAACGTGTTCTTGACCTCTGTTTAAATGTTAGATCACTTAAATACATTAAGTACAACACTATTACATATAAAAATACCTAACATTTAATAATTGAAAAAATAAATTTTTTCGTTCCCAAATTTCCACTAATTTCAGAATGACCCATATACATAATGTGAGAAATGACATCATATCTGTCAACAGAAACACTTCAATGAGCTACAATTAGTTTGAACCAACATATTGTAAAGAAAATAGTCATGACTAATGTCGGAGAGGAGTGTCGCTTGCGCTCTCATTGTGTACATCACCTCCACTCTCCCCGCCCTCCCCTCCCCCACTCGGCCCATGCATCACCTCCTATTCTAATACTGGACGGCCATGCAGGAGGTCACAGCCCCTAGAACCCTGGGAACAATGGGTGCCTATAAAGGCAATGTGGAGTGCCGCCAGATATGCATCTCCTATCCGAAACCCTATTGGCCGACGCGAGGACGCTGTCGGCTCATAGCAGTGAGTCACCCGGGTATCTGGGAGTCCTGGATGCCTTAAGGGGAAGGACACTCCAAAAAGGGTAATTAAGGGGCTATGCCACGGGGCAACGGGCAGTGAGCTGGGTTGTAAAGTGACCATTCAGCAAATGTATTTGTTATGAACTCGTGACATGAGTTCATAACCAATAACTAGAGAAAAAGATAGTTTAAATATTTTTCCGTTACGTACAGAGAGAATGAAAGAAATCTATTGACATTAGGTTACTTCCTGGATCAAACGAAAAAACTCTTACGTTTCCATAAATTGAAGAAGTCAATTTAAACTAGACTCGGGCCATTTTCCCGATTCTTTGATACTTTCAGGTATTTGTTTTTTCAGATACTTATACTCAAAAGTATTCACTTAGCTGCGATGTTTGTAACAGTAAAAGTGAGACAAGAGCTTAGAATTGGCTATGGGTAAGCCTGAGGTAAAAAGCTCAACCTCCACCAAAAAGTAGATGAAAATCCACATAAGAAAAAAGTTTGATGAAATAGTGGCAAAATGAAACTTCTGCAGTCAACTCAAGTTTGACCTGCTCAACGCAAACGTTGTTCCGCATTTCCGCCTACATTCTGGACTCCATTTCAGAAAATATGAAATGCAAATAAAGTATTGTGGCATAATCAAGTGCAATGACGTCAATGAATTTTGCATTTAGAAAATTTATAATGAAGACAAAGGTGCTCGCGTGCCTCCAATGTTCCATACTTACGGAAAAAAACCAGTTTCGTAAATTGACTAGAAAAACTTAAACGAATATAAGTAAATATTTTAAACTTATCAGACATCATGGCAAAAGTATGATTCATATTCAATCAAAATTTCCTTTCATTTGTGCATTTCATATTGTTATGACAATCTCCAAAGTGACACTGGTCTAAAAAATGTTCCATTTTTCAACCTCACTGCAACAACATTCCTCAAAAGTAATTATTAAAAAAAAGGCCTGGTACCTGCATTATCCGAAAGGCTAAATTATCTACACACTGATACGCTCGATATGAATTCACTTCTTCCTTTTTTTGGGATATCAAGCCTCAAAGTCGAGTCTATATTTACTTTTTAACGTGAACAGTATACACAAAACGTGCTATTTGGTCATGCAGTCATCATTAATTATTCAGTGACAATCAATGCAAGGTATCAAACGTATCTTTTGGGAGGCGTAATAACTTTGTTACAATAAATTAACGCCAGCAATGAACTACCTTGATGGGCCGCGTATTGGTCCCCTGGAAGTTATGCAATTAACACATACGACTTCAACCTAGCCCGAGAAGGCCTAACTTGTTCAGCACGTTTACCTCGTTACCATGTTCAGGATTTCGGGTCGCGACAAAAATGGGCTAATGATAGTCCACTGTATTTGGGTTTACCTGCAGGTTTAGTTTCCTGATCAAATGTTTTCAGAAACTGTTTCATGGTCCAGATAGAAGAACCTTTCACCGTCAGCTTTTACATGCTGCATCTTTATAAACCAAAACTTACTACATATTGAAAAATACTGAGCTCATACACTAATGATATCTCAACAACAGTTTTTGTATTGTCAAGGCTGTGACTCTTTCTAGTGGATTAGAGATTGTCTTTCAAGGGTTAAAGTGGCATTCACCATAACTCATCAATAAACCACAACCTACACAGGCGAGAAACCCATGATGCATGACTTTGACTAAAATATAGAGATATTTTAATTACCTTTTTAGCCAATGTATCAACAATGGACTGGAAACAATTTTTCATGACAGATGCTTGCATTTCCCCGACACTGCCATCCTCTTCTTCCTCTTCATCATCATCATCTTCTTCCTCATCATCTTCATCTGCTCCCTCTCCTCCCCTCTCCATTTCTTTTTCTTCCTCCACCTCCTCCTTCCCAACCTTATCATCACTCATATTCTCATCCTCATTGCCATCTCCACTTTGGGACAGTGAACCTTCAAATATTCCTGGAAAAGTAATCAATATGGGTGCAAAACTGTGAAATGACTGAATCAAAACAACTTTGACTACATGGTAGACAGCTTAGCATAGGGCAGGCAGGTAAATTTAAACCATTCCTACACCACAAAACATTTTAATCTGGAGAAAGGCTGAATTCACCCTAATTAAGCTACATAACCTTATCTTCAGTGTCAGCAACTTACTCCAACCTTCACTGCCAGCACTGTTTCAGCATTCAAGTTGCCTTTTACAAGCATTCTTCCACATAAATGCAAAGATTAACCCAGCAAAAGATGGATTCAAGCTCTGTAAAACTGACCCCTGTCTGAAGGAGTAACTGATTCCATGATGAGTGTGTAGAACTAATTCTGAAGATTCAGGCAATATGGAGTGGAAGCAAAACATGATAACATAGAAAGAAAAAAACACGATTCAAATCCACAAAAATATTTGTGGATTTGGCTCGTGTTTTTTCTTTCTGTGTTATCATGAGTGTCTATGTCCTCAAGCTGAACCAATATGAATTCTACCTCCAATTAAACTTAATGTGGTGCTCAGCAAACATAATCACAATAGCAACCACCAAAACTAGATCATATCTAGCTGCCCTATTTTTAAAAGACTACCAAGGAAAAGTACAACTGGTAGCAATTCCACAAAAATTTTAATGGTCACGACTGGTTTCGTCAAAGAGTCGACATCATCAAGTCACCTGATGATGTTGACTCTTCCACAAAACTGTTTGAGACTACCAAGGACACCATGTGTCTGTTTTGAGTGTTTTGAACAAGGTCTAAAGCACACAAAAGCTGAAAAGACCATTGAGTTTTTTTTACATAGGATCAAAGTTATATTCCAGAAATTGATAACGGTCCAAACTTTCTAAGAGCCAATAGCTTAATAGCTTGACAAGGCTGTTTCTTGCATTGAAGTGGTTAAACGAAGCCCTTCAAATACATTCCTGAAATTCTCATCTTTAAATGTAGCAGTAAGGATAGAATTTGATATTCAATTTTTTCTAGAGAGACAAGTTGCTCTGGAACTCACTTATCCCATTAGTTAGGAATGCAAACAAAACCCCATGGATTTGATTTCTTTGAGAAATTTTGATATTATTCTATACATCAACAGAAGAGTATGATGATCATAAGGAAAATAACTGTGACCGTTTTTACACATAAGATAATTCTGAGGAAATAAGAGCTATAATATACTTATAATGGATGGAATAAACATATAATAACCTTTGAATTTATATCCAAAGGTTATAAGGAAATATTAGTTATAAAATAACAAAATCTGAAAACTTGTTAATTTGATGGAAATTGTAGGGGTTGATTATACAATAGAAAGATGCATATCAGTCAATTCTTGACTTGTGTATGAATGGCAAGCTATCTAACTGCATTGCTACAAAAATGATCAAATAAAACTATCGACACATATAGAAACTATGTCACAACATTACAGTCAAGGTTAACTATGATAATTGCTAACTTAAAAATATACTACCAGGAGTAATTTACAAGTAATTTGAAGAGGCTCACCTGGTGTTCCCTCATCCCTGGTTTCTTGAAGAGAATTCCTTTTGCCATGCAGCCCACTCTTAGGTCCCGTAGGCTGCCTCAGCCCAGGGGCTTTTGTTAAGGTATCAGCAGTGGCACCCACAACTGCAGGAAATGCCACTAGGTGCTGGGGAAGACGACAGAGGAGCCCGGACAAAGCCTTACGGGCATAAGAAGGAGTTGAAGCATGGCCTAGCCGTGAAAGTAATTGTGGAAGGAGAGGAACCCATGGGGCAACAGGTGTAGATGCCACTCCGTGCTCAAGATAGGGGCGCAGTCGAATATGAGCTCGAAGGGGCGAAGACACCAGGCGCAACAGCCTGAGAGAAGCCATCAGGCGAGTGGTTGAATCTGAGCCATTCACAGAGCAGTCCTACAATAGAGGGTGATTTTCTCAGATTAGTTCAAATTTTTAATGGTACATACACCTCATTTGAAAATCTGATTGGAGCTTGAAAGATATCACAAAGCACTGATAGCAGCAAGTTTTGAGAATGAAATATGAACTACAAGGAATACATCATACAAAAAATTTCAAAATTCTATTAGTACCTTCAGGTACTGCCAGGAAAAAAAGGATTATCAATGAAACATACACACACCAATTCCTGGGTTTTTCCCAGATTTCCAGGGAGGTAAATCTTTAGGGCGGGGGTCACGAACCTATGGCACGCGTGCCCAAATGGCACAAGAGGCAATTATTTCAGCATGAGGAGCTGGGCGGGCACTCTATCGATATCTCTATCTTGCTCGATGGGTAGGCACGTGAGTCGAGCAAGTATACTCTTATTTCATATACTTTGGTACTCAATCGCCAAAATGTTCGCCACTCCTACTTTAGGGGCACCTACTTGCATATGACAAGTAGTAACACAACTTTTAGAAATGTGAGTAATTAAGGGTTAAAATTGTTTGCATATTTTGATTTGACTTGTCTCTTCACTAAGTTCTACTTTTTAGCATAAGCAAATCATAAATTGCTTTAACATTGACATAAATGCAGCAAAACTTATTCAAAGCAAATATTAAGACAAATTAGCTAAAGTTAGCTATAGCAATAGATATGTTACAAATAAACCTTGTAAGAATATAATGACTCAATCATATTTTTAGCACAAGCTTATTGATTACTGATTTTTCTTTCGCATTACTGATTTCACAGGATTTTCCCATATGTCTCACAGTGTTTGTCCCTTAGACTTAATGATTAAAAATTACCTTTGACTTCTCTTCTTCATCACCACCACTAAGATGCAAATAGCGGAAATATGCTGCAACTGCCATTTCATAATGCACGTAACGTCTTTTTAATGCATTTTGCACTATGGTCCATAAATCAGTCAATTGCTGCTTATTAAGATTAGATAAATATCTCTTGGGCGAGGCTTCTGACACTTCTACACCATCATCAGATGAAACACATTCGATCAATTGCTGATCCTTGCCATCAAGTGAAAGGGTGCTGAATTCACAAATGAGGTTATTAATTACTATATCAGCATCACTCTCTTCATCACTCATTTTCTGGACTAGAAATTCACAAGCTTCTATAATTTCCACATTGGTCAGTATAGCAGGCATAACAATATCTTGAGCAGCAACTATTTCTTCTTCAGAGAGCCAAATTGGGAGGTTGTGACCACCTTTAAAATATTAACAAAAATTATCAATTCCAGCTCAAAAAATTATTGTTAGCAAATTCAATTGAATTACATTTAAAAAGTTTTAAATACCATTTGACTCTGAATGTCACCAAAAATTTAAAGAATGTGGATAAAGGATCGACTGCACCACACTAATTTTAAATTACTTGACAGTAAAATAATTTAGAAAACAAATACATCAATGCATATCTAATGCAAGAAGCAAAAATTCAACAGCAACACTATTCTCACAATAATTGCAAGAAAATGTTTTGGAGTGACTATGTGTTTTTATTAGCAAGGATTAAAAAAGCAATATCATTAATAAACAATGGAAATTGAAAAAAATGGAAAACAACACACCTTGTAGAGTAAGAAATAATTTGTGCGCGCATATTAATACAGCATATTTCTAGGTTGAAGAGCAGAATGCTGATTCTGCAATTAGGATATCCGGTTCAAATCAAAATACATTTATGTCAATGAAACAGTTATCAAAGGATGCTCCAATGACCTAAATGCCTAAAAGACAATTCGTCTCCAAAATACATTACCCAAAACCTTCAAGAGAGTCATGCACTCACAATTAGTGTCTTTTCAGGAAAAATATAACCTGTCTCTAACAGTCAACATGGCTTTCTACCCAAGATGTCTACTACTATTCTATTTATTAAGCACTTTAATTCCAGATTTTTCTAAGGCATTTAACCTCAACCACAAACTGCTTTCACATAAATTTGAAAGTATGGGAATCAGAGGCACACTCCGAAACTAGATTGAATCTTATCTTCTGGATGAATCTCAAGCAGTTAACCTTGGATGGGATAAAGCAATCATCCAACTTATTGATCTCCTCAGTAGGGGTCCCCCAAGGATCAACTCTCGGGACTGCCTTCTGGGCCATCCTACAGTGACAATATCAAACCAAGTATTTATGCTTTCCAGGCCAAACAAGATGATGAACCTGCTCATCTGTTTGTAGATATTTCACAAGCGTGGCCCAGTACTTATGTAAGTTTTCTCCCAATTACGTACATGCCTCATCTTTGTCTTCCTTTACGATGAGTTAAGAAAAAAGTAAAATTTAGAATCATACAAAAATGAGGGGGAAGGGATATTACCACGAGAATCTATAATTTAAAAATTTAAGCAGTAATAAGAACAGATTTCATCAGAAATTGTTACCTAAAAATCACATGCAAATGCTCCTTCTCAAGTTGATAGCATGGAAACTAGGCCTTACCTACTATGGAATAACTATTCATCTCACATGACAAAATGGCTATCCTGGGTGCACTATTTCCTTCAAAAGTTCATTTTTATACAAAGTCTACCAGAAAAAAATATGCTAAATGCATGAATAATTCTTATAGTGATCACATCAGGGTATTGAGTTGCACAATAAGCTGCAGAGTTTTCCACTGGTATTAGTTCAAGACAAAGAAATTTTCTGCTCTGATGTGATAACTTATAATGGTCTACTGTGCAAGTCCTCATGCTACATTAATACATCTGGTAAAAATTATCACAGCTGATAAAAATGTCACCATGAAATAACAATATGAAAATTTTTATATGCTTTACAGAAACTAATCAGATCATTGAACAAACCTGCAGCTGCTGGCATGGAAATTTCCTCCACAGTTTTACGGCCTATGTCATAGCACCATCCACCTAAAGTCGCCCAAGCTTTAGCTAACCCAGGGCACATGGAAATTCCAAGTCGGATTAAACTAGGTAAAGCCACTGATGAGTCACCATTTTTCCAGGAGTTATCTACAGCCAATTCTTCAAATCCTGAAGGAAAAATACATTTCATTCACTAATAACATGACCAAAATTGTGGGCCACAAGGAAATTAAAGGTTCTGCACTTTCCTACTGAATGCCTTAATTATGATCATAGCAGGTTACCTAACTTCACTAGTTTCACTGATATCATATTTCTAAACACAATTACTGTACACATGCAATACCCAGAAATGTATAAGTGATTTAGAATGACAACTGTAATTCCCAATTAAAATTATACACACAATGCTGATGTTAATTAGAGATTGTTTCTACCACGAACAGCTTGGTTTCCCCTATTGTATGTCTTTTATTTTCCCCTACTTAAACATCTCATTAAATACCATACACAAGCAGTTAAAAAACAAACCTGGAGGAGTAATATCCATGGGTAAGGTAACTGAGTTTTTCTCCCACGTCAAAAGTTCCTGCAAAACTGATGAGCTGGTAATGAAGTCAATGGGAGAAGGGCTCATAGCTTCAGAATCTTCTACACTCAAGGATATGGACTGAATCCACTTATAAAGACTAAGCAGGAGCCGGGAACATTTTTCACGAACACAATAACTTTCAGATGTAGGCTTCTCAGAAAAGGCTTGGCATATTTCGAGACAAGTCTTTGATGCCAAGGTAATGGCATCTACGTGACTTCCAGTGCTGCAATGAGACAATCAGAGCATGTATTAACAAATATGACTATGACACAACTTCTTCAGACTAGATTTACCATATGCAGTTCATGATAATTAAATTCTTTAAAATTATTAAAAAATATTTCAAAAAAGGCCAATATTAATTTTTTAAATTTCCCATTGGAAAAATATTTAGAAAAAATAGCACTGAAAAAATAACAATACAGTATAACCCCAATATAGCGTCAGCCTTGGTTGTTGCTGCAGAACAAAATTATAAGCAGGAAACTTTACATGCGGGTAAGAACGGAAGCCGAGTACTTTTGGGTTATATGGGCTAAAATAGGTTTTTGGATAAAAAATTAATTTTAACTACTTTAAGACCATAATCTCATGACTACAGATTAACGTTTCATCTGAAGATAGAATTAAGTTTTGAAGTAGCCAGGTTGCATGCGGAAAAAATCTTTATTTTCACATAGGTTTAAAGAAAAAATCAATTGCGGTTTGTTTCTTTTTTATACCTGTCGACATGAATCTCAAGTTTCATTAACAGACTAGGAATCTCCTCGTTAGGGATCTCTTGCTGATGAACGTACTTCTGAAGCAAGTCAAGTGCCGCCAGACCCTCCGACATTGGGATAGGGCGTAGGTGTCTTCCTCCTCTGCCTCAGACTCGTCACTACCATCATCTGGGATTTCCATTGCCATTGGTCCTATCTCCTTTTCGGCAAACTTCTATATACTGAGAGCCTCACTGACCTTGCAGGTTGTTATTCCTCTTCTTTCTTCTTTCTCCTCAAACGAGCATCCAACTGGCCAGTGTATTTCTTAAACTCATCGGTAGTAATCCATGCATTGGATTGGCTTGCGTATGTGCATGGAAGCTGCTATTGTTCAGACCTGCTAAAAATAATGGCTTTTTTGGATCTCCCTATGATCAGCAGCTTCAGTTTGTCTCAGCCATCAGGTGTTACTGCCAATGAGACAGGTGAAGTGCACCTTGCTTTGCTTATTGCCCACATTTTGCTCTTTTTCTTTGGCAAAGCACACTGTTTTGTCTGGCGGCATATTGATGAAAACCCCAAACTCATCAACGTTGTTGACATTGCCAGTTTATACCCTTGGAGGTGGTGCGGGAGAGAGTGGCTTTTCCAGATATCCACGGTTTCATTGTCAGCATCGGCGGCCTCTCCAGATATTTCTGGGAAATTATTTGATGTCTTTTCTTAAAGTGGTTTAGCCACCCATTTGAAGCACTGAAGTTAGCTAGTCCTAGTTTTTGAGCGATCTTCTTAGCTTGGACCTTCAGGTTTTTGTCCGAGAGGGAAATTTTCACTGATAGGGAGTGGGCTTGTTCTATCCATTTCATTGGAGCTGATTCCACTGAAGTGTAATTGGGTTTCTTTCTTCTGCCGCTTCTGACTTCCTTCAAGTGCTGCCTCTTTAATTTTACTGCAACATTTGATGATCCCTTTTAGAGAAGTGAATGGTAGTAGTTAGCTTGAGTAGACTGGTAAAGTAGTTGCTGGCCAGATGTTCGTGTGAAACGGTGGGATTCTTGTCCACTTCATTTAAAATTTTCAACTTGGCAGAGATGGTGAAGGATGAATGCTTTCCGGGGAATTTGTGCTTTCTTATTTGAGAACCTGGCGGTGCCATGATGGAAAAATTCACTCAAATCAATGACCACTGAGCTATAGCGCAAAAGACTCAACACTCGCGACTATGACCTACCAACTAGCAAAACATGGCCCAGCACACGCCACCCCAGTCCCTGCTACCCTGGGCGATAAAAGGAATCGCTTGCTGTTGTCAGACAGGTGGCCGCCAGACAGGCGCTGTCACGAGAAGCACTCTCCACCTTCAAAATCTATTTTGTACTTCACATCAACGATGAGGGGATGAAATACTTTGTATCATTTTACACTTCCATTAGCAAACTGCATTCTTTTGCTTGTGCAGACAAGCATGAAAGGCTAAATCCGAAGAAACTTTTGCTGTAAGTGTTAACCCTTTCACACAGGTGCACTTCTCATGAAAATTTTCTGTGTACGGAGCTCCTTCGGAGTGAGTGTGCAGCCTTAAGCAGGGACCTCACGAAGAGAAAAGTGTTCTGGAGAGGCGATGCCACCATTCCGTCCTCCCTCTCAGGAACTCTTGTCCCTTTCCTGGGCAAAGGATCTCGACCTTTCGTGTCATAAACTGATCCTTTCACAGCACGTGGTTGCAGTCAATTAATTGTAGTCAGAGTTATAATTTTTAAACAATCATTTGTTGCAAACTTGAAAGCATTTTGAGTAACAAAATCTCCTGCTACTAGAGTACATATATGCTGTACATAGCAGACGCTCGGCTCGAAAGAGTTCTTGTCTATCCAGTACCCTCACTCTGGTTATCCCTTATCTTGTAGGTATCCTCATTTTAGTAAAAAAATCTCTGAAAATGGCAGAAACGACTACGAATCTACCAAAAATCTTCAATATTTTTGCTGAAAATGTTACAAACGAACCTTGAAATTATGGAGAACAGACCTTATAAGTGGAAAAACTTTATAAGCGAGGATGTTATACGCAGGATTTTTAACAAAGAAAAGATTGAGATATTTTTGGGAAAACTGGTGACCAACCTTATATGCAGGGAACCGTTATAATGGGTGGACCTTATATCGGGGTTATACTGTATGATAAAAATGAAATGGTACAGAAAGGTGTTAAGTTTTCAACCACATTTAATGAAATATCTCTTTTTTGTATATCACTATGGAAATACAATATTTTGAAATAAATTAAGAGGGAGCCCTTGGTATTTTTTCACTAAAGACTATTTGCAGCAATGATCAAATAATGTAATTTCTTTATTCAATTATAACTGTTTTACCATTACTTTGGGGCCATCAAGACATTTTTGGAGGGTATATCAACACGCCACAAAATACCTTTAATATGTACGGGAACAAATAATATTGCCAGAAAGATAAACTGTCTCTCTAAATATATTTTCAAATAATAAGCATTTAATACCTTTATCTCTAAAAAAAACTGCCAAGGGGGTTGACAGGATTTTTTGAACTAACAATGAATTTAATATCTATTTTTTTTAGCTTCAAAAACAAAATAGCTATCAACAAAATAAAAATAAAGTATTGATAATAAAAACAACATGATGTACTTCTGATGAACAAAGTGGGAATATAATAACTCACTATTTGAGGAATTTGGCATGCTCAGCAGTGACATATAGATTTTCTAGGGTCAACACCCCTTTGTTGCTGTGCAATTTCATTTCCTTCTCCAACAACCTCTCACAGAGATTAAAATTGCCTTCCCAGCGAGCAGCCTTGGCTGCACAAATACGAAGTCGACTAATGACAGCATCATCCTCTCCGTCAGCTGAGAAAAAATTGCTCCACCACAGCAATCGAAGCAGCAGAGATGAACCTATTCTAGGATCCAGAATATCAGAGCCAGACTGGAAATATTTAGAAACCAAAACAATTAGTGCCAGAACATAAGGAATAATACTTATTCTCCAACTATTAATAAAATGAGTAATATCTGCATATGACAAAAACACTTATTATTACAACATTACAATGAAAGTGCAAACGTATTTGACATATGCCCAGTGAAGGCACTGAAGACTGAAGAAAATTCTTCAAATCTCTTTTCCAAATGAATTTTCATTCAATTAACTCTGGTCTCCAAAATGAGGCAAATTTTCAGGCAACAAAATATCTATAAGGAAAAGGCACTCACCAGATCGAATAGGTATGTACCAGATTTTCCTTCTAAAACAGAATGTAAGCCAGATGCTGCAAACTGTAATACACATGCTTCTGGGAGGAAATTACTTGGACTGCTACATAATCCCTCTCGTAAGTGAATTTGCAGAGCTTTTTCACAATCTCCCACTTCTTCCAACAGAGACTGCTTCCTACATGAACACACGCAACAAATAAAAAATGAAATATGAGAAACATGCCTTAAATCACAACAGTTGAGAAAATAACATTGATGTAATCCCTTCCAACTAACATGAGCATCACTATGTGAGAGTTGAGAGAAGTATTATGAGAGAGTAAGTCATAGTTTTCAGGCTGCTGTGGTAAATCTGGCTACTTTGGATTATGGGACCCAAAAACGTACGTGATTTTTGAAGCAGTGGTTGTTAGGGGTGGTGACATACAGTTGAGTTAATTAACATCATATGAGCAAATGAATGGTTGCTTAACCACATTGTATTACATCAAAATAAACAGAGATGTAAATAGAGTGAACATCATGCCTGAATCAATTAAGCTCTTGATAATGGCTACTAGAATAACCAATATAAGTTTCAATTACATCCTGAAATGAGCAGCAAAAAGTGCTGCCAGGAAAATAGAATTTAAACCATTGAGACTTCTCCCTCATAATTGTCACATGAATGCTGAAGGTTTCCTGACCACCATATGCAGTGGCTGAAAAAATGAATGCCAATTTTGTTGTGCGCCTGGATTCAGCATGCGCAAGAACTACTAGGGAGAAAACTGGCAACACTGAGGAGGAAGGGATCATCAACCACAAATCTACAGGAGAATTCACTTAAGTCACAGCCTAAAATTACTACATACTAAATTATCTCTTTTTCAAACTTATCTCAAATTCTTCACTTATTCTCTTAGGGCCAGTTTCACCAACGAAGATAATCTTTTTAACTCGGTTAATTTTGGGATTAACCGAGTTAACGTGACTTCTCTGTTTCACCAGTACCATTAACTCGGTTTCGGTGCATTATCTCGGTTAATATTTTTGCCCGCCGTTTTCGCGAGGTGAAAGGTTATTATCCGAGATAATACTATAAAAGCAACATGGCGCGCAGGTGATTTTGTCAGCTACTTTTAGATATTAGTCGAGACATTTGAGTTCAATTATCGTTATTTAAGGCAATTACTAGGTTGATTAAGGAACGCGCAATTTATTTGAACCTAAACCTTGAGATTTGATTTATCCCGAGTTAATAAACGCTACGAAAAGCACTTAGCAACAATTCAGGTGAGGTCTTCTCGGGATTTCCACCGGGTTAAATATTTATATAGCACCAACTTCACTCACCCTGAAGACGATGGACAAGTCGTCCGTGGAAACATTGGTGTTATATAAAGGATAAATAAAAGCAAATAGCACGTATCTAACCTCTAAAACTCTATCTTATTTAAATGTAAATAGTACACTTCTCACAATAGACACTGCTACACACTTCAACCATAATTAAACATATTTTATAACCCTCATGAATTCTTGCTGAGTAATCAGGGAACGTTATAGCCACATACGGTCATGGAAACGATTTGCCCGTCGCTATAAAATCTTAGCATGACAGCCAGCCGGAATCGAATTGTAAAATATCAATATAATTATAAACTTGTATACCTAAGGTTGATCAAGTATCTCGTCACCGAAATTGCTTCTCTGGTCGTCGTGTCCGATCTTTCATAATCACGTTTGGTGAGATTTAATGCAGTACGAAATTGCTCCAGCGTCTTTCTTAATAAATGACGATAGGCCTCGCATTCTTATAAAAAGTTTATTTTGAATCACGCCTAACGTACCTCGACCACTATTTCTCCTCTCTTGTAGCTTTCTCCGGAAGAATTGTGGCTGCCACCATTGTATGGACACTATCAGTAGATGCGAAAGTTAAACCATAGCGATTCATTATAATAGCTCTACTTCACTTCCGATGGCCTCCAACCTCAATATCTAGAAAGCTTTGAATAATGAATATTATAATTACTAAATATACACCATTCTTTATTTCACCTATCACGCATCACTTCCATCACTTCTAAACAAGGCAGAAGATACAAACGTAAACAAACCATCGATACCGCTGCATTGGTGGGAAATCTCCTGTGAATCGATATGTGTTATCGATACGCCTACACATACTTTCTGCACGTAACAGGGATTCAAGGAATTAATTAAAAAGATCATTCGCCGTGTTAAACGCCCTAAGCAGAAGCAATTTCAGGTCATCACTTAAATTCATTCGCATGATAATTCACCTTGACACCTATGACAAAGACGAAGGAAATGCTAAGTTTTAAGTAATCGAAAGGTACCTATAATAGCAGTTACTGTTCGTTTTCGAGACGCTATAAATAAAGGCAATGTAATTTAAGTTCATTCCAGTATTTTATTTCTCTATCTCCTAAACGTAACCGTCAAGTCAATAAGTGATATCTTAGGGGAGAAGTTTAGTAGAATTAGGAAAAGCGGGGTTTGAAATATCTTATAAACATATAGACGATTTTTGAAAGTGATTGTAGATGTTTTCTAGATATACGTAGAAGATAATATAGATGTTTCGTGGACGTTTAGTTAATATTTTGTCCTTCATGGGTACATTGGAAATGCCTTTAGTTACAATAAGCACGAAGTTAAATCAGCTGCATTACAAATCGGTTAGGCGCTTTTATTTGTTTGCTGACGTCAGGAGTATGAGAAATTTACCAACCTAAACATCTCAGAGATATCTCGGTTTAAAAAAACCGAGATAATAATAACAGTGGGGGAACGCAAGCAAGAGATTATCGAGATAATAATATTAACGGAGATAATGTAAACTGAGATAATGTAAACTGCGATAATGGGAAATTTTACCGTCGTTGGTGAAACTGGCCCTTAGAGTATTTCTTCATTTTAATTTTGGCATTTCACTCTGATCTATATTTATCTTATTTAGACAACAAGAGGATTTAACAACATTTCAGCATGAGGTTACATCCCATAGTGTAAAACTATACACACATTCGCACAGCTGTAAACCACTTTTCACATTAATTAGGCTTATTCTTGTCTTTCTGATTGAAACTATAGGAAAAAGAAAAAGCAAGCTATTTCCACTGGCATCAACAGAAATCAGTGGTGTATGGAATTCATCACAACAGCCAAGATCCAGAGTAACCTTATTTTCTCTAGGAGAGACATGCTATGCATCAATTTAACCAAAAGATGCTTTCTCATTCCTCATTATATAAATGTAACTATACCTTAAATTAAACCAAGTCACCAAGTTTCTCTTCCACATAAATAACTTTTATCCAATTTATTTAAATGCTAATGATTTTTTCAGGATAAATGCATTAAATAGAAACAAAATTTAAGATTACTTATGCACTTACGCAACCGCTATACTCACACAATATCTGAAATCTTGTTCCCATTATTGGCTAATATGAGAGCAACACTTTGCAACACAGACTCGACTCTGCAAACAGTGGATGATGCTGAGCCAATAATGCCGTCACTCAAACCATACTTTTCCCAAATTAGATCTTCAAAGGCACTTTCTTCATCACTTTCTCTCTCATCCTTTTCATCATCAATCGAAATTTTACTTCTTAAGTTATCACTCTTGAATAATGATGGAAAATGATTCAGCATCTTCAAAACAGCACGAGATTTCTGGAATTATAAATAAAATATATTCTGGAATAAAAGCTAAAAATATCAAATAAAAAATAACAAAAACAAATTATACACAATAAATATCAGAGGAAAGAGTGAGAAGACTAGATATTATAAATACTTTGTTCTATTTATGAATACAGTGCAATATATCCTCATCCAAGATGGTACAGTAGACTCCATATTACTAGAGCGCAGAAAAAAGGTCCTCAATTTTGCAACAAAAAAAAACTCTCCTAAAAAGTAACAAATATTTTTGAAAACAAACCTCTCAAAATTCTGAGGTATTTTCTTGGGAAAGTTGCTAAAGTTACCTGAATGAGAAAAAAAGCCAAGAGATGCGGGTTCTTATGTTTTCAAGTTGTTATATGGACTTTACGAAAGAAAAAACCACAGTTTATAAATTTGTTTTATATTCTGAATAACACTTCGTTTTATGACCAGCAATTGTGGAAGAAAAATATCAATCATTATTTTTATAGTTGATAAATATCTATCTTTAATTTGGGAAGGGAACATTAAAGTTAAAATATAAGTTTTAGATTACAATTTTATTTTTTTATTGAATCATATACAATATAAGAAAAATATTTACCTACTTTCATTTACTTTAAGTTTTATTGCCTTCAAAACAAGTCATCAAGTAGTGGTAAAGAAGATATTTTTCTATGCTTTTCATGGTGAAAATTGTGCGACAGTCGCTCAAATAAGTTTGCACATCGTAAATGATCGCTCAACTTCACAGGTTAACATGGGGGCATACCTCACCATAGCCAACCAACTTGCAGAGGTTTTGGAAAATGTTAGATGTCAACCCCTTGAACTCTCCACTGAGAATCTGAGCTACATCACTCATCACCTCGAAGCCATCATCTTTACTCAAAACCAAGAACACTGTATCATAGTGTTCTTGCTCAAAATATTTAACAATTTCATATAAACACTTACGGTTTGTTCACTATTAGCATATTCAAGTCTCTTCTTTACATCCGCAATTTACGACACTGTATCACTTAGGCTCAGGATGGAAGATTCAAAGTATTTGATTTTTCCAAGCGAAAACCCAAAGGACTGAGATGAGAGTAAAATCAAGTTAACTTTGTTCTTCCACACTATTTATTGGATACAGCCCAGGATCTGGATTGGTTTCAAATCTTTGTCTTGGTTTTGGATCCTTAGTTTCAGATAATGGATTCTGAATTTCATTTCTTTTATAATTCTACATTTGTAATCTATTCAGAAAAACGGCAACAATAGTATTTACAAAATAGGTAATTTTATATTAGAAAAAATCAACTTCCTACCATGTGTGGGGAAAAGATTTTCCTAAGAAATCCTAAAATTAATTCAGTGCACAATGG
Organism: Platycnemis pennipes; assembly: GCA_933228895.1. NCBI lineage: Eukaryota > Metazoa > Arthropoda > Insecta > Odonata > Platycnemididae > Platycnemis > Platycnemis pennipes. The sequence goes on along the minus strand of OW121848.1, from coordinate 29,821,100 downwards.
GTTTACATTAACTTTAGTTACTGTTGTAAATCAAATCCTTTAATGCTTTCAAATTTTTTTTAGAAGCAAAATCTTTTTAATGCTGTCATGATATTCCATTTATAAAATATCTGGGGATTCAATTTTTAACATGAAAAAATTATTATAGGATATTTCAAGCTGCTAAACTAGTACTTTTGCAATGTCTTATTAATAATAACCCTTTAAATGGAATTTGTGAGTTTTATACTCATAAGGAGAGGTTGTGTAACTCAGATCAGGAAATGAGATGAGGCTTTTTTCACCATTGCCCCGGGATCCCAAGAAAAAAGTAGAATGACATGCGGGGAGGCTGCATTCTCTGAACTGGGGAAGGCCGTATGTAGTCGAGTGGGATAAGGTACTGCAGATAATGAAGTTCGATTCTTATCGATTAGTACTCAAGAAAATTAAATTTAGATATGGTCATGTAATGTACAGCATTTTCATATCTAGTTCAACTTATTATTAAATGTCACTTGACTTGAAATAACAAATATTATTAATGACCATGAGACTGAAAGGCCTCACTACCTTTCCAATCATTTAATTTGGAAACAATTCAGATAGGCAATAGTCAAACCCAAGCAATTCACTCAACTAACCCTTTCATAGAGCCATCCACAGTGATTATCTACCATATGGTTATCTTTCTCACACCAAAGCATTGCAGCGTCCCATGCCTGTAGAGAGCAGTAACATTCCTCGACCTGTAGATTTAAATGAATTGGAATTATTGGAATTCATTTGCAGTCAATTTACAACCTTTTGCTAACTTACAATGCACACTCAAGTATAACCAATTTTTCACTCTACACTGCTTTTTTCCCCTGTAATGAGCAGATTTTTCAAGTTGCACTCTAGATTGATTTAAATTCATACAAAACATTATTTTAGAGCATATATTCTTCACTGAAATGTGATGAATGTTGTAAGAAATTATACATCAATATTACTTTCAGGAGGAGACCAATAGTAGCCACCGTGTCACGTTAAAATAAGTGTTCATAAAAATTCTTCTCTCCAAAATAATTAACTTACCAAACTAAACTCAAAAAATAACTTCAAAATAATCCTTAAGACAGTAGGAGGTCATTCAGCATGATGGAAATTGATTATGCTAACATGACCAAAAAATAGAGTTGTAGCCGATTTTGACAATAATAAAAATTCTTTAAGAAGGTAGAAACCAACATATTCATCCAAAAGTGTTTGGAAGGTAACTAAAATACCCATTAAAATTACCATTTATATAGGAACTCAAAGATTGTGCTAATTGCGCAATAGACTAATTTTAGAAGGAAGATCCCTAAAACAGAAAACAGATTTAAAGAGTAGCTTGAAAATGGGGACCAATACACAGAAAAGGGATCTTCTGTGATCAACTTCATGCTGTCAAAGGCGATCATGTGCCATAAAATTTGAAGCTCAAACATCTGTGTCATTTAAAATATATAAAATTTCTATTTATGCAATAAAGAAGCAATACAGTTGAAACTCAAAATTATGATCCTCGAAATTACAATATTTTTATTTTACGAAGCAAAATCTTTGGTCACGACCGAAAGGGTATCTAAATACATCTATCAATACTCGATATTACAAAATAACAGAATAACGGTGTTTTGAAATTACCTACCTCTGGTCTCGGTCCTGACGTGAAAAATTTACTCGTTCTCATAATGATGGGTCAACGCAGCAATTTTCAGACACTCCATGCCAGAGTAAGGCTCCTAATCAATCATCGTTGGCACACACATTATGCACAAAATGTGAAATGCTTGGACAATAATTCATTTTTCAATGCTAAAATTCTAATGACGTCTTCGATTCATGGGCTAAGTAGTACATAAAATATGGCACCAATATGTCTAAAAATGCATTCGGCTTTGTTGCCGCAAGTCTAGAGTTAGCAACAACAAGTCAAAAAAACGTAAATTCGTCAAGTACGGATACATTTGCCCGCGAGAAACTAGGTAATTGCTACATTTTCCTTTCATAATCCCAGGCATTTTTTGCTACCCGTTTTCCCCAAACATAAATCAATGAGGGGTATTCCTAGGACAGAAATCGTTTACTGCTCTCATGCACTCAAAAAAGGTTTCGACAGGAATCGGAAGAGATGCTATGGCGTTCGAGCAGTGAATTCAGTCATGCATATCACACAAGGAAGCTTTTTTCTCCATACATATTTCAGACTGATTACCCAACCTTACTCCGCAGCCTAATTATTCCGGCTGACAACAGTTACCATTGAAAGAATCAAGTTTCATTTACAGCCCTCATTGACCATTTCGATGAAGTCATCGCGGAAAGATATCCTATTCATAAGCATTCGTGTGCCCCCTCCCTCCCACCTGCTAAACGGGTGCAGTGTCCCCCGCTGGCTCAGCAGGCCTCACAAGCCCACCTTTGGGCCCCTTCAAGTGCCCCCCTTCTGTACGCGGGGTCTAATACGTTCCAATATTGTTTTGTGGGCATATCTTGATTCATGATAAAATACCCCACTCTCCAGTGTCTTGTCCTCCCTCTCCACAGGCATAGCCTGTTGAGGTAGAGTAGGAGGAAGACAAGACGTGACTACGCTGCAGAAGGATAAGATTCTTTCGATGTTTATTTCCCACGCACATCCCTCGGCCTTGAAACCCAGCTGGATCAACCTCCCGAATGTCATATGATCCAAGACCATGGGTTGCAGCTGTTTTTGCGAGGGTGTATGGAGTGATCCCCTCAATGACAGGTGAAGACGATTCCTTCCGATTCTGTCTTTGTGTGTGGCTGGAACTGGAGCTGCAATGCTCAGATGAAAATCCCCTTGCTTGATCGGAAGCAGAGGAAGAACGATATGCAAAAATGTCCCACATTTTTTAGCCACATCGAAACTTCAAATGATGCCTACAATTTAGTGGATGAAGAGTAGGTGACCTTATTTGAATAAAGCAACAACTGAAGCTTTCGCAGAGTATAGTGAAAAATGTAAATTATTGATTTATGTTACCATAATTAGTAGCTGAAGAAGTGTAAAGGAAATTATCACGCCTTAACTGTTGAAGTGCGTGGCTAGTGCAATCTACTTTTGAAAGGAGGTAACCATTAAGCTTAACTCCTTTTTAAGCTCTCTTTCAGAGCCTTCGTCTTGGGAATAACCACGCAAAGATAAGCTGAATCCTGGGAAGAATTAAGGCTGCTATTTCGCAGAGTTAACGGAGAAATGATTATTTGTGCGATGTGCATGATTGATATAGCATCCGTGAGAGAATCTTTTCCCTGTTTTAGCTTAATTTAGGTCTAATCTATTATGCCTGATGGAGAGCATATATATTTTCTTCTAGCAGAAATATACTCCTCTAAATTCTATATTCTGAGCAGCATCTAGTCACAAATTATCACGCAAATCGCCCACTTCCATAGTGTATGCATACGTAGCTTAAAAATATAAATACACTGCTCAAGTTTACGTTACTAGTTTTTCAGTCGATAATCCGGTACCTAATATAGAAAAATGCGTTAATGAATAAATATTCCTAGGCCTAGTCCAAACTGCATGCAAATTTTGCAAAGAAGCTTGATTGCTTCTCAGACTCATCACAGAAAAAAAACAAGTTAGGTACGTTTAATTTTATGAACCCTGTTGCTTGAATACACATTTACGGATACAGAATTTTAACAGCGTAAATCATGCAAGTGTGTTGAGGGAATGCATATAGTGCAGGGTGTGTCTTTTTCGCTATGTTGTTGAAGGATACTCATTCATATGATATTTGATATTACGAATTGTCCATTTTTCGGTCCCGTTGAATTTGTAATTTCGAGTTTCTACTGTAATATGTAAAATTTTCTAGCTCTTTGTTACGATGAATGCTAATAAATATAAATAAAAGTAAATAAACTTATTGAATTATATAATATCAACTAATCTTTTCCAATAAAATTCAACACATTTTTTATGAAGGCTTTTGCAGTGAAACGATTACTTGGAATTTCTTCCAGGTTATCTCTTGCATAGGTCCATATTCCAAGGTGAAAAAGTCTAAGCAACAGGGACCTCTGCAGGAGATATCCCAAAAAAAATTCCAATCATTACTTCCAATTATCCAATTAAAATCATTACTTAACTCCACTATTTTATTATTATTTATCAGCCAAGTGGTATTTTTTATTTACCAGAAACTTATAGCCTATAAAACTGTAAAGGTTCATCCAAAATTGCAAGTATTCACAATTTTAGATTGGTTCAAAGTGTGTAGAATGGGGAGAGGTACACTAGAAGTTTAAAAGTAAACTAGCTGTTACTTTAAATACTCACACCAGCAGTTAGTTCACATCCCTAATACCCTTCTTGCTATCCCCCTACTTTCCCAGTTCCTTCACAAAGGTTATTGCCAGAACCTTTTGTTATCTTTATAACTCTATTATGCACTTTTTTGTGCACGAAAATTAAATTAAACAAGGCGACAAAGAAATATAATACTAACTTGTTTATGTATAAATGCCATGACATGAGAATCGATGTGCTCTGCTTTTCCTTCATCACATTCAAAGTTTTCATTTTCATCAATAATAGCCATATACTCCCTCAGAGCAGCTTCATATCTGTGGATATAACAAACTATTTAATTAACAACGAAACATTAAGAACAATCATTGCACCTTCATGATCATGCAACAAAAATCATCACTAGTGCACACACACAATAGGAGTTGAACTTGTTCTCCTACAACAACACAAACCTTTTATTTATTTTCATTGAAACTGCTTAAAAAAAACTGAAATTTACATCTGTCCTAGCTATAGGTAAAACTTTCTGGGATTAAAATTTTCAATAACTTTCACATAGGAAAGCTATTAAAAGTATAACTCTTTCCCTCATAGGGACTTTGAAGGTTAAATTTACTATTACACAACCCCAAGTGATGAAATTGCCAAATGTATATAGATAATGGTTAAATAAGATCAAATTCAACTGCTTTGAAGATTGATTGAAGTGACGATATATTACATAAATTAAGAAAGTATCAATCATCCATTACTCATTTAATGCTTTCAGATGCAGTTCACAAAAATAGGAGTAAATGAAAAAGAAATACTTGGATAAAATAATAACAACAATCTAACAATGTATTCTATAGAACATTAACTGTACTACCTGGAATAAAGTAGGATACTAGAAAATAATACTAAATACAGATAAATGTCTAAACCTTAAGTACAAATAAATGATGAAACTGCAAGAAGAGGGTGCAACAAGGTGCCCAGCCTCAAAGATAACCTTCGAAAGGGAATCACAGTTTGGTTGAAAACATGTCCAATAATTACATTATTAGATAGTAGTAAATTCCTACCTTTGTCTTGGTAATATCCTTCACCCAAAGAGTATTTACCGTGATTAAACCAATGAATCCAACAAAAAGACAATGATCAAATCAAGTTAAAGGATTTCTGACAATCTAAATACAGTAGAAGCCCGGTATAGTGAGTACGGCTTACTGCGAGAATCACGTTATAGCGAGTGATTGTCTTTGTACTGCCAAAAGGCCTGTTTTACATGTAAAATAAAGTGGATATAGCAAGGCCAATAAGTAATACGTTGATATGCTACCAGATTGTGCCTGAAATGACTTTTTTGCTGTTTACCTTCGTCAAATACCATGGAAACAAAAGAAAAACTGTAAATACGAACGACTATGAGAATTAGGTGGGTTTTTTCAACACCTTCGGATATAATGAGCGCTCGATTTAGCGAGTGATTTCCGAGGGATTACGAGCACTCGTTATACCGGGATTCTACTGTATCAAGCAATTTGGTCATAGGTCATTCCCCAGGCTTGGGAAATGCAGCAATGCACATGCATTTTCCAAGATATTTCACTGCAAACCATAGCATACAGAAAAAATAAAGAGTACTGTGTGGCTTTTGCTGTAATGATATCATCCTTCTTTTATCTGAATAATGTAAGCCTCAAACAGTATGCTGTTGCATTTTCAACAAAAATTTAAAAAGTGAACAATGGAGACTCGAAGGATATATTTCTTTGCATTCTCATTTCTTGCTGTGAAGTGAACAATGGAGATTTGAAGGATATCATTTCTTTGCATTCTCATTTCTTGCTTTCTCTTAAATACTGAACTTGTACACAGTCTTAGCAGTGGTGAAAATGACAGTTGGGATAGTTGTAGGCAGCAGTGTGGTAGCTGTACAGTTGAACACAACATTAAACTGATTCATTATATGATTTACATACATTATAAACTCTATGTCCTTACCTCACAAAACTTTCTAATGTTTAATTGTAATACACAGATATTCTTCATTAAATGAATTAACTCACCTTCCTGCAGCCTGATGTGAAATTGCCTTGAGCCATGAAAATTTCATTCCAATAGTTATATCATTATCTTCCACAGAAGCATTCACAACTGAATTGCACCAAGTTTGCAGACCAACAATAGCTTCCGGCTCCCCAAGCATACATAGAGACCATGCTATATACAGTACACACCGCTCGAACTCAGAACTCTAAAAAAATATTATATTGAGAGAAAAAGTATTATGCCAGATTAAAAAAAGGTTCATTAATAAAATTACAGAAAAAGAAATCAATGAATACACTCCCTTGACAGAATTCAAGTGAGATGCTTGAATAGAAAAACTACACCTCAATAAACTTTGTTTCTCAGCCACAAACAACACCTACAATTAACCATTACAATTTCCTTTAAATAATAATCAGTTCAATAATATGGAATGACTTTAAAAAATAGGAGTGTATTTAACTGGAGAATTAACATTTTGACTTTTAAAAACCACTTATTTAATTATGGTTTATTTCACCATTTATGCATTTAATTAAAGAAAAGAAAATGTTTTTATTTTTCACTGGCCTTGAATGGCCATCCCAAATATTTCCTAAGATTAAGCCTATACATTTAATGACTGAAAATTTTATAGATTACAGCAATATGATGGAGGTCTTAATGAACCAGTTTATTAACAGGGGGCATTCAATAAAATTCTAAGTAGTCATAGAAAAACATGAGCATAAGCATACTGGGAGTAGTAATTATTAGTCTCAATGAAAAGAATAATCACTTTTCTTATTTCCACTTGTATATAGTTCTCTTTAAACCTCAGATCTTCTTACAACAAACTTTCTTTCATTATCAAGACTAGCTAAGCTGCATTGGGAACAGCATTACCTAGCAGGTAAGACACTAATTTAAAAGCCACTGCCATCCCTGATGGGAGTCTTATGGCAATATGAGCACGAACAATCCAGTTGGAGTAAAGGGGCATAGGGGATTAATTGGACAGCTTTTTAAGAGCCCCTGCTTGTAAATGAAACATCAGGTCCTAACTTAATAATGGTAACATGGGATTTCAGTAAAAAAAACTCCTTTGCCCAATGTGATTACACCCGAGAGAGGAGGATAAAACAGGATACACAATACAGTACAGTCTGTGAAATATGATGGACCAGCACCTGTAAAGAGGATCAATACCTCTTGTTCTTACCCATTATGCCAATGATATCCTCTATATCAATTCTATTATAAGAAATGTGGGAGGGCAAAAATGAAAAATGGGAACTTCTATAGATGGTTGCATCATGAAGTCATGTTTAGAAAAATAACTAGAGTCAACAGGGTGTCCACTGTAACGCCATTTAGAAATTCCCTGAGTTTTCCACTTACCCTAGCACTAGCACCTTCTGCCAGGGCCAAGAGCATCTGCTGCCCATGACGTAGTGCATGAGCAGGAGCTCCATGTGAAGTACGTTGAACTGCAACAGTCATGGAAGCCCATCTTATACGGCCAAGCCATTCAGCACAAGTACTTTTATTAGTACGGAAGAACATTCTCACAGGCTAGAAATAATAATAATTTACATGACAATTCATCACAAAAAGTTTAACTAGTTTTCTTCATAACTGAACATACTTAAGCATGAAGAAATATTTGTATTTGGATTACCATATATCAAATTAAATTACTTATTTTATTACAGGGATGCTTCCAAATTCACAATATTTCCGGTTAAATACAAAAGAACTGTGGTAATTGGATCGTAGATACTTGCTTCCATGCATTTCTAGATCTACATTAGAGGTTTATGAGCACTATTTTACCATTTACTTTACTAGCCATGAAATGCCTCTCACTTCAAAATTTACCCAATTTACACCAATATCTGCCTAATCCAACTGACTAGTACCACATATACAAAAAACGAGGTAACTCTAAGGACTGATTAGCATCCCATTCATGAGGTGCATTTAGATAGCAGTTAACGAATAAGTAATAACTAGTGATGGCCGGATCGGATCCGTCGGATCCAAAGATCCGCGGATCTCTCATTTTTTCGGTTCCGGATTCGGATCCAAAGACACGGAGTAAAATCGGATCCGGATCGTAGATTTTAAATTTTCGCGGCTTAGCGATTGAATTTGCCCCGTGAATGGAATGTAGTTGCGGTAGATATTGACACGAAGAGGATGTGTAACTCAGGTCATGAAATTAGATGAAAATGTTCCCGTGCAACTAGAAGCAAAATAAAGAAATATGACTTTTTTCCCCATTATCCCGGGATCGCGAGAAAAACAATACGTAAGATGTCACGCGGGTAGCCTACATTCGCCGGTATCAGGCATACAACGAGAGCTAGTGTACTGTGCGAAGTTCGATCCCTATCGCAGTTTAATTTTTTCTTTCAGTCGTTGCATCGAAAATGTTATCCTCTTCAATTTCAAACCATTAAATCTGAATACTCACTCTATCATACTTTTGTTGTTTAAATTAGATTTAAAAATGAACCATTAATAAATTAACCCTTAACCAGTGACGTGCAATTTCTGTTACACAACCAGTGACGTGAGGTCTGGGAGACCGCAATAAATAAAATATTCATAAAATGTCGCAACGCCATTTTTTATGCTTAGTTTAATGTTCCTTTATCTGCCTAACTATTCTAAAACTTATATTTAATTTTATGCATTACCAATACGAACCAATTTTTCGATAAAAATAGTTATTTGAAACAGGGTCAAAAAACTTTTGTTAAAAACACTTGAGTTATAATTATCGTTTTTAAGTATCAATATTTGACCAGATTTAAAAATAAGGCCTTAAATGTTAAAGTACGACGGCTAAATAATAAGAAACCATTGAATTTATCTCGTTTTTTCCTTTTCTTGATGCATTCTGCAGGTGATTAAAATTACATTTTTTCACAATGGCTCTCATATCTCCGTTTTTACACATTCTTTACGAATTTTCGTCATGCATTCCAAATACAAAGGCTTTTTGCATTGGAAACATAAGAAAGAGGTTTTCCGTATTTTTTATGGCGGGCACAGTCTACATGTTGTCCGCTTCCCGAGCCTTTCTACTTCTTCAGCCTCTTCCAACAATAGATGGAGAATTTGCGCAATACTTAATCGTACCTGTCTCAAGAGTCTAAGATTCGACATTCTCCTTCTTATATGGGGTCTAACAAGATCTGCAGCTATCGATTTAATGAATTAAATCGTGTCATATCTTTCTTATCTTTCGTAGACTGCTGAAGCACAAAAGAGTTGACAAAGGAAATGCCTAATATTCTGAAAAATACTGCCATTGGCCACCTCCTTTTCCTTCAGCCGGATGTGTAGCTACAACACATTTTGTCTAAAGTATCTACGCCACCCTTAGTCGCATTGTGAAATGCAATAACCTCTGGTTTCGCTGACTCTATATCGTCACTCACCCTGTAGTGCATCGATGAAACTAAGCAAACAACCTTATTTCTTTTGGGGACATGGGATACTAGAGTCATGTTGGTCGAGAATCCGTAAAGTGAAGAGCCCACTTTGCGCCCTTTGGATACGCAAAATCATTAGGTATTTCCCTTTTATTTTTCCTGATTGTACCAACGTACGTCAGCCATTTTTCTTTTAATTTTTGTACCAGTTCAATAGATGTGAACCAATTACCCGCTGTGATATTCCTGTGGGACCCCATGATTGGCTCAGAGAGACGAAGAACTGACTGCGTTGATTTTGATAGCTTTTTGTCTTTCTCTGACAAACCTATCCCATCTGTGTCTTTCCATGCGTACAAATATGCGTTAAACAGGTAACTGTTCCGGCGTCAGTCAAACACATCATTTTCAAACCACACTTGGCAGGCTTGCTAGGAATATACATTCTGAAACGGCATCGGTCTCTTTATTTCTTCTGCCAGTAAAACTCGATGCCTAGATGTTCTGTCCCCAAATACTTAAAGGGAGACCGACAGCCAAAAGAAAGGCACAAATGAATGTTGCACTCCAGGTGTGGGCGCGCGAAATTTCGGGGTTCAATGGGTTCCGTCATTTTTAGTAAATACATTACATGCGTACTGCCTGCAAGGGGTAGAGAAATTAACCACTGTTTTATTGTAATTATTTATAAAATCTATAAGAAGCTTAACATTTAAAGAACAAAATGTAATATTTCCAATAACAACCGGATTTCATTTGTTTTGCTTTCGCCTTCAGCAACGACTTGAAAAGTCATTTATTCTTACTCAGTGTATTTTAGAAAAATGAAGTACTTTATTATCCACGTTGTGCAACAAAAAATGCTTCCTAACAAATTATTAATTATTCTTATACTTGAAAAATCACTACGAATTGTTTTTAACAACTTTTTGAATCATGTCCACCAGCATTAGGTTTACTGATTTTTTCCAATTTAGTGACGTGCGGTCTCTCAGACCGCTAATTGAATTCAGTTGCAAATTTACAGAAATAAATAATACAAACGTTAAATTTTAAGAGTGTTATATCCTTATTATACAAAAATATGAAGCTAACGAAAATTATAGACATTTTAAAATAGTCATTTTGAAAATATTCATAATTTTAAAAACGCAGCGGTCTCTCAGACCGCACGTCACCGGTTAAGGGTTAAGGATGGTCGGGGTCGGATCCACGGGTCTTTCATTTCATTCGCTACTGAAATCATATCCGAAGGCAGTAAAAATTCAGATCCAGAATGGAGATTTTAAAATTTCGCGGCCTCGTGATCGATGCGTCCCGCGAATGGAATGTACGTATGGTAGAAACTGACAAGGAGAGGTTGTGTAACTCCGTCACAGAAATGAGAAGAAGAGTTGTCCGTGCCACAAAAACAAAATAAAAAAATATTCGTCGTGACTTTTTTCTTCATAGGCCCGGATGCGCGAGAAGAAAAATAAAGCCGAATGTCATGCGGGTTGCCTACATTCGCCATATTCCCGTGAACATATGATAGCGTAGTTGTTAAACATGAGGGCTAGTGTACTGCCGGTCTCGAGTTCGATTCTTAACACTGCCTGATGCAAGTGCACAGGGTGATGCAAGTAGGCAGCTGAAAAAAGTAGATTATCAGAAATTTCATGTCAATTTATAAGTCAAAATAATAATAAAATTTGGCATTAGTGAAATGATTAGAAAAAATTTTTAATGCAGAATTAAATCGTAGAATCATTACGTTAACTTCACCATGTATTTTTCAGTGACGCATTTGTAAATGTAGTTTAAACGATAGAAGTACAAAAATGTTAGTATCCACACAAAGGTTGGAAATGAAGGATGATAAAGTTTTTGATTCAGTGGCTGAAAGAAAAATTTTAAAGAGCGATAAGAATCGAACTTCATTACCCTGCAGTCAGTACCCCACTCTGCTATTGTGGGCTTGCCTGATTTTGGAGAATACATGCTCCCCACATGTCATTCTACATTTTTCTTGAAAACCCGAGCCAATGGAGAAAAAATCCGAGACTTTTTTAAATTTTGCTTCTAGTAGCATGAAAAAAGGCTAATCTCATTTCATGATCCGAGTTACACCTCTCCTTATGAGTATAAAATTCTATAGATTCATTTTAAAGGTTATTATTAATGAGACAGTGCAAAATTACTAGTTTAACAGCTTGAAATATTCTATAATGATTTTTTCGTCTTAAAAATGGAATTCCCAGATATTTCATAAATGGGATCTCTTGGCCGCATTAAAATTTATTTGTTTCTAAAAAAGAATATGAAAGCATTCAAGGATTTGATTATTAATTGGAAAATAATTCCTTTATTAATAAAAATGAACTTATGTTTCTTTTAACTGCACTCTAAAGATTAATTGTACTGGTTTCAAAAATATATTGTTTGATTAGTATGTGATAAGGAAGTTGATCTTTATATTAGAAGTAATAAGATATAGTTATTGCATCCGTAAATCTTGTTCCAGGAAAATATTATCCACATAGATTTGAAAGTTGATTTTTTCTACAGTAAATTTACTTGTTTTTGGTAATTCTATTGTTGCTGTATTTATATATTTTTACAAAATCTAGGTTTTGAAAATGAATGACATTCAGAATCGAGTATCTGAAACTAAGGATCCGAAACCGAGATAAAGATCCGAAACCCAGGCAAGGATCCGGTTCCGGATCCGACAAAAAACCTGGATCCGTCCATCACTAGTAATAACAGCCTAAGAATTCATGTTTAGAAAAATAACTAGAGACAACAGGGTGTCCACTGTAAAGCCATTTAGAAATTCCCAGAGTTTACCAGGTTTTCCAGAAAAATTGTTTTGTTTTCCAGGGTGCTCTACAGTCCTAAACATATGCATTTTTGGGTAAATGTTGCTCAAGGGGCAGTAATTATTAACTGCAGGTATCAGGAATAATTGGTTGAGTCATTGTGATCCTGTGTGTAACATTTTGAGATACTGCTATTTTCCATAAGTAGAGACCCTGAACTTTCACGAATGGGTTTTTTTGCGAATTTTTTTTAAGAGCTTAAAAGTTATTTTGATGTTTAGAGCTGTAATAAGTTAAAATTTGCCATTTTAACATTAGTGAAATTCACAGAAATTTGGCGAATAACTTTCTATTCGCGAAATTGAACAGTATTTGGCTGTTATTGCGATATTTTGCATGAAATTTTACATTTTTTAAACCACAATGTATCATAATCATATCGTCTGATATGAACATCGTATGATATTTTGCAAAAAAAAAATAGAAATTATTTAAGTTACATTTTGATATGTAAGTAAAGACGTGTAATGAAAAGTTGTCGTCCCATTTGGTGAAAAATGTTTGAAAACTCATGGTGTGAAATAAATACATAGACCATTATTTTTTACGTGACCACGCCGCTTTATCAGTCTGATGATGAACCTGACCATGATATCTGCGTATGTCTCCCTAGATCGCATTTATGGTGGCGGGGTGGGGGTGCATCATTTTCCTTGCTGGCCTTACGTTTCAGGTCGCTCGATCCAGTTTAAAACATTGAAAAATATGGTGCAGAGACGACGAGAGCATTACAAGAAGTTGTTGAGAAATTGGAATAATTTTGAAAAATAATGTGGAAAAATAATCCATAAAGCGAAAAAAACATTATTAAAGCACAAGCCACGATGTCAGGACCTGATACTGGAACTCAACTGTTTCCCGTCAGCTCTCCGATTTTGAATTTCGTCTTACGGCTTACGTCTCCCATTGGAGAGAGACTGCCGTAAGAAAACCCCATGCGGGCTTACGGTATACGCCTTACGTCCATTGTAGACCAGGCATAAAAGCCTTCACATTTCTTCAGTGAACGCCTTGCCTTCTACTACCATCACTGTAGGGACTGCAATTACTTAACTCTACGCATTACGCAGTTTTATATATTGGGAAGGAAACAATCTCCAAATTTGCGACAAATACCGATTTTTCCAGAACACTCGCCAAATTCCCTGAGTTTTCCAGAAGACCGAAATTCCCTGTGTATTCCAGGTTTTCCCAGTTTTCCAGGTTTGCGGACACCTTGGTAAATGTGAAATAATAGCATTAACTTGATTGAAAACCTTTTTATTAACCCGTAACTTATTTTAAACACATCATGACCTATCTTTTTATCTGTCGATAATGTTTTTTAAGTTCACTTTGTTGACTTCATAGTGACATACATAACTACACAAAAAACCAACGGCGTCGCAGTGCCATCTCTGAGTCAAACCACGAACTAATAAATTTGACTTGACTTTAACAATCTAACTTCAACAAACTTTTGTTCATGCATTATGGTTCTACATTTAATGTTAATATTTTTTAGTTAGTATAAAGCAATATCTTAGAATAGCATAATTTTTGCCTAAAATTAAAATTTGCAATGTTTTTTGATGATTAATCTTTGAAATTTTTTTGAAGAAAATAGTTTTAACCTCTTAACCCATTCGCATCCTCTCTCTGAGATCAAATAACCAAAAACACAACCAACTTTTAAGGTATTTAATCAGAAATGTAGTTCCTAAATTTATGAATAAAAAAGTCATCAGATAGCATCTGCAAACAGGTACAGATGAGTGACCAAAAAGTTAAAAAAAATGTAAGATGGCTGCAGCATCAACCTACAAGTAACACAATGAGTTATGTGTATCAATATGCTTGCGGTATAGAGGCCAGATCCAGATCACGTACCAGTATGCTTATGGATGGATGCGAATGGGTTAATGGTGAAGTGCCCCAGTATCACACAAGGCATTGACATATTTTTCAAAGCTTTACACTGCAATTATTTTTATATCAAATTCACCTTTTCTACTTCTTAAAACAAATAAATAAATCATATTTTACAAGTGATGGACGGATCCAGGTTTTTTGTCGGATCCGGATCCTAAACCGGATCCTTGCCTGGGTTTCAGATATTTATCTCGGTTTCGGATCCTTAGTTTCAGATACTCAATTTTGATTTTCATTCATTTTAAAAACCTAGATTTTTTTTAAATATATAAATACAGCAACAATATAATTACCAAAAAACAAGTAAATTTATTGCAGAAAAAATCTTCTTCCTATCATCTATGTGGATAATATTTTCCTGGATCAAGATTTATGGATACAATAACTATATCTTATTACTTCTAATATAAAGATCAACTTCCTTATCACATACTCATCAAGCAATACATTTTTGAAACCTGTACAACTATTCTTTAGAGTACCGTTAAAAGAAACATAAGTTCATTTTGATTAATAAAGTAATTATTTTCCAATTATTAATCAAATCCTTGAATGCTTTCAAATTCTTTGTTAGAAACAAAAAAATTTTAATGCGGCCAAGAGATCTCATTTATGGAATATCCAAGGATTCAATTTTTAAGACGAAAAAATTATTATAGAATATTTCAAGCTACTAAACTAGTAATTTTGCAATGTCTAATTAATAGGGACACCGAAAAATGGTAAATAAAAATCATCAAAAGCGGTATTTAAAATGACAAATGCGGCAAATAAAATCGTTTTAAAAAGGTGAAAGCTGTGTTTAATGTTGGGAAAAAGGAGTCTTAAAGGAAGGGTTTTTTTAAAATATTATTAATAAATACTTCATACCATGTGAACAAACAGTTAATTACATACATTTGAGATCCAATACAGAAGTTATGGCTACCCAATGCAACATAAAAAACACAGTAGGCAAAATTAAGTTAAAGGCAAATTAATGAGATAATGGTAATGACAATAACAGAGTGGAGTAGTGGACTGCAGGTAATGAAGTTCGATTCTTACGCTGTTTAAAATTTTTCTTTCAACCATTGAATAAAAAACTAAAAAAATACTTCTATCGCTTCAACTAGATTTACAAATGCGTCACACAAAAATACACTGTAAAGTTAACGTAATGATTCCACAATTTAATTCTGTAATATAAATTTTTTCCAATCATTTCCTTTCGCCTAATTTAATTATTTTTTTTACTTATAATTTGGCATTAAATTTCTGATAACTTACTTTTTTTAACAGCCTACTAGCATTACCCTAGGAATACAGTACGGCTGTATTCTTAGGTAGTGTTAAGGATCGAACTCGCGACTGGCAGTACACTAGCCCTCATTTTTAAGAACAACACTCTCATAGGTTCACGGGAATCTGGCGAATGCAGGCGACCCGCATGACATTCGGCTTAATTTTTTTCTCGCACATCCGTGCCTATGGAGAAAAAGGTCAATACAAGTATTTTTTATTTTGTTTTCCTCGTTTGTGGCACAGAAAAAATCTTCTTCTCATTTCGTGACCCGAGTTACTTAACTCTCCTTGTTGGTATCTACCATACGTGCATTCCATTCGCGGGGCGCATCGATCACGAGGCCGCGAGATATTAAAATCTCCGATCCGAATCTGAATTTTTACTGTCTCTGGATATGATTTCAGTAGCGAATGAAATGAAAGACCCGTGGTTCTTTGGATCCGACCCGACCATCCTTAATTTATGAGTGGTTCATTTGTAAATCTAATTTAAACAATAAAGTCTAATAAAGTGAGTATTCAGATGAAATGGTTTGAAATTGAATATGATAACATTTTCGGTGCAGTGACTGAAAGAAAAAATTAAACTGCGATTGGGATCGAACTTCGCACAGTACACTAGCTCTCGTTCATGGCTCTCGTTATATGCCTAATCCCGGCAAATGTAGGCTACCCGCATGGCCTCCTACGTATTTTTTTCCTGCGATACCGGGGTAATGGGGGGAAAAAGTCATATATCTTTATTTTGCTTCTAGTTGCACGGGAACGTTTTCATCTAATTACGTGACCTTAGTTACACATCCTCTTCTTGTCAATATCTACCGCACCTACATTCCATTCACGGGGCACTTCGATCGCTAAACCGCGAAAATTTAAAATCTACGATCCGGATCCGATTTTACTCCGTGTCTTTGGATCCGAATCCGGAACCGAGAAAAATGAAAGATCCGATCTGGTCATCACTAAAGAAAATATTTCATGCTACAAAAATTCGGCATTTGCAAAATATCTCAAATTTCGTTAAAAAAATCGCGTTTCAAAGAAGACACGGTTATTTCGCGATTAAACCCAAAAAGTCGCTTATTTCGTGAATCCTGTCGCAAAAAACGTTTCACGAAAATGTCATGTCCCTACTAATTAATAATAAACCTTAAAATGAAATTTAAGAATTTTATACTCCTAAGGAGAGGTTGTGTAACTTTGATCTTGAAATGAGATTAACCTTTTTTCACGTTACTAGAACAAAATTTGAAAAAGTCTCAGATTTTTTCTCCATTGGCTCGGGTTTGAAAGAAAAAAGTAGAATGACATGTGGGGAGCATGTATTCTCCAAAATCAGGTAAGCCAACAATAGCAGAGTGGGATAGTGGACGGCAGGTAATGAAGTTCGATTCTTATCGCTGTTTATAATTTTTCTTTCAGCCATTGAATCAAAAACTTTATAATCCTTCATTTCCAACTTTCATGTGGATACTGGCTTCTTTTGTACTTCTATCGTTTAACCCTTTACGACCTGACCGTCACGATCGTGAGGGTTATTCAGCAAATTTTTAAAATTATTTAATGGGTAATTGACTTTAGTAAAATTGGCCCTGTCATGATTGGTACAGTTTCTTCGGTGTTAGTAGCGTCCTATTTTATCGCAAATACGCTGCCGTGTTACCATACTACTACTTTATCGGTCATTTTCCAACTGAAGAAATTTTAATACTGAAGCCCAAAATTCACGTATGTCGCAATTTCTTTAAATATTAATTACTGATAATTGCTGCGAGTTAAAAAAATCGGATTTACGTTGCTTTTTATAAATATGTCATCAAATATCGAATGGCTATAGTTTTTACATTTTTACATGCAAAATACTATGCACCATCACAATCGTGATGGTTAGGCTTTTGTTAACACATTCATTTATTTGTAAATCATCACGAATGTGATGTTTTGGCAAAAATGAGGACATCGAATGCATAAAATTTGGAATTGAAAATGTTTTAACCTAAAATTTATATATGTTCCAGCATATTGGAACAAAATAAAAATTTTTATAGGTTTTTTTTGCTTTTTGTGTTTTTTTGCATTTTTTAAAATTTTTTTGCGATAATATAGTTGTAAAGTCTTAAGAAGAAACTCACAAGACATTATTCTTGGTGTTATTGTAAATAATAATGCTGACGAATATATTCATCATTATTTCAAAAGGACAAATTATAGTTACATACACAGATTGTACGTAATGCTCTGCTGGTTTTATCTACTATCCCGTCAGCAGGGACAATGTAAATCTTGGTGGGGAACTTGAGTAGATTAGCCAGCAAGGTTGTTAGATTAGGCTGCCAGAATACATTGTACCTGGCAGCTGAAACAATGCGTTGAATCCTTGATGCGTGAGTTGTTTAAGTCAACCACTAGGATTGAGTACATTGTACCTGATGATAGCCTAGCAGCTGAAACGATGGATTGAAACTTTGATCGATGACTTCTATAGATCGAACACCAGGGTTTAACTACATTGTACCTGTTGATGATCTAGCAGCTGAAACAATGTATTTGAGTCTTTTTAGGTGACCTATATAAGTCGGCCACTAGGGGGTTTCAATACAGTGCACCTGATGGTGGCCTAGTGAAGTGTTGGGGCAGCAAGTAATATCTGTGAAGTCACCATTCTTTATTTTGCTTTAACCACGGACAGTTTCCACTTAGTGCATACGAAGTCATTAAGTTTCGCTTCTTCATAATGGAAAGAAGACATGACCCGTATAGTGATGAAAGACTTCTTCAGATGTTGGAGGAAACGAGTGATATTAGTGAATCAGACGAGGAGACAGATCAAACTTATCAACAATATCATGACGATCCTGAAAGCTCTGATAGCGAACGCAGGTTAGAAAAAGTAATTGCGCCCAAGAAAAATAAGGCTGTTAATTTAGTAAGATTAGGGGTTAGTGACATGTTGATTCAGACTCGCCCATCTACTTCATCTGAATGTGGTAATGAACTGATAGAAGTTGAAAACTGTGAAAATGAAATAACACGGAAGGCATGCGCAATTGAAACAGAAGATGGACAAGAGCATGTGAATAGCGAAAAGAGTGAGACTGTTAATAGGCAGAAGAAATTTCCAGTTGAACGAGAAATTATTCAGCAGGCGGGTGTTAAAAAGAAAAAGCAAAAGAAGCAGAAGAAATTAACCAAAAGAAATGCATCTAAGAAGCCTGCAGCTAAAAGTGGAAGAAAGCAAGAAAAGAAGAAAGATGGCAAGGTGGAGAAACCAAAACATCAATGGCAGAAACAATTATTCACCAGCAAAATATTCCCTGGACCATTAGATCCTTCCTTGTTACAGGTAAGAAATAATCCAAGATATTTAATAAATAGTTTTAAATTGTTTCATGCGAAGCATCTTATTTGGAGTTTCGCCTGTTTTACAGAACCCTGATCCCGTGAGATTGCCGAGCGAGCATTTCAAAGACTACATATCTGAAGACTTTTATGTACGAGCTGCAAATTTTACGAAAATGTATGCTGTTAAAACAACAGGACGGTCAGTGAATACTAATGCTCATGAATTGAAAATTTTTCTAGCGCTACACCTTCTCATTTGCTTTCTCAAAAGCTTGAATCGATAGGTCTTGAAGGTACAGGTACAATAATGGGAAACCGAGTAAGTGGAGTGGAGGCTGACTCAGAAGATGAAAGTCAGTTGGGAAGAGGACATTGTAATCAGTATGTTTCAAGCAATGAAAAGGTAGTGCTAGTTGAATGGCAAGATTCAAAGAAAGTGTTGATGGCCTCTACCTGTTTTGGATCAACACCCTCTGAAATAGTAAAACGTTGGTCAAAGAAAGAGAATCAATTTATTGATGTCCCATGCCCTCCTATCGTAAAAAACTATAACAAATGTATGGGTGGGGTTGATGTTTTCAACCAGCAAATGGAGTGCTATCGCACTTTTTTCAGGACAAGGAAATGGACGTGGAAGGCCATTCTTCACTTTATAGACTTTTCAATTGTAAATTCCTGGATGTTATACGTTAGAGACGCAAAAGCAAATAAAGTTCCACGAAAACATCGACATGATTTACTGAGTTTTCGACTTGCAGTTTACGAATGGCTTGTACATTCCTGTAAAGAATCAGGTAGTGCTACTTTAAGTGACACCGGAGAATCTGATGCTGATGAGCCGATAGTCAAAAAGTCTAAGTTTTACAATCCACCTGTAAAAATGCCAGTACAAGACAAGAGGTATGATGGCTATGGGCATTTGCCAATGGTTGATGACATTGCAACACCAAGAGCTTGTCGCATGGAGAACTACAAGAGCAGGAGCAAAGTCATGTGTGAAAAATGTAGAACTTATCTTTGTCTATCAAAACAGAAAAATTGTTTCAAATTATTTAATCGAAAAAAGTAAATGTATATTCAAAACATGGCTCATTTTCATATGTCAATCATGTAATCGAACACTATAATTATTATGCATGTAAGTACTAATTTAATAAACATTATTGTATTTGATCCCCATGAATATTATGTGTTTTTCACTAAGTAATTCAGGTGCCTATTAAAGCCGAAGCATCACAATCGTGATGGTTGAATCTTAAGACTCAAACTGAAGAAAAGCCTAACCATCACGATCGTGACGGTGTAATTACAAGCTAATTAGGCGAGTAAAATTTTTAAAATTATTTTTCCCAAGTCTAGAGATGCCTGTTACAAAACATTAGCAAATAAAATAATAAAAATTACGAGAAAATTTTTTTAGGTCGTAAAGGGTTAAACTAGATTTACAAATGCGTCACTAAAAATACATGGTAAAGTTAACGTAATGATTCCATGACTTAATTCTGCAATAAAAAATTTTTCCAATAATTTCACTAATGACAAATTTTATAATTTTTTTGACTTATAAATTGACATGAAATTTTTAATAATCTACTTTTTTTTAACTGCCTACTTGCATCACCCTACGAATACAGCATGGCCTGTATTCCTAGGCAGTATTAAGGATCGAACTCGAGACAGGCAGTACACTAGCCCTCATTTTTAACAACTACGCTATCATAGGTTCACGGGAATCTGGCGAATGTAGGCGACCCGTGTGACATCCGGCTTTATTTTTTTTTCTCGCGCATCCGGAACTATGGAGAAAAAGGCACGACGAGTATTTTTTTATTTTATTTTTGTGGCACGGAAAAAATCTTCTTCTCATTTCGTGACCGAGTTACACAACCTCTCCTTGTCAGTATCTACCATACGTACATTCCATTCGCGGGGCTCATCGATCACTAATTGCGAAATTTTAAAATCTACGATCGGGAACTGAATTTTTACTGTCTTCGGATATGATTTCAGTAGCAAATGAAATGAAAGACCCGTGGATCCGACCCAACCATCCCTAATTTATTAATGGTACATTTGTAAATCTAATTTAAACAACAAAATAATAATAAATTGAGTATTCAGAATTGATGGTTTGAAGATGATAACATTTTCGATGCAATGACTGAAAGAAAAAAATTAAACGGCGATGGGGATCGAACTTCGCACAGTACACTAGCTCTCGTTGCCCGCCTGATCCCGGCGAATGTAGGCTACCCGCGTGACACAATACGTTTTTTTTCTCGCGATACCAGGGTAATGGGGAAAAAAGTCATATTTCTTTATTTTGCTTCTAGTTGCACGGGAACATTTTCATCTAATGTCGTGACCTGAGTTACACATCCTCTTCTTGTCCATATCTACCGCAACTACATTCCATTCACGGGGCGCTTCGATCGCTAAGCTGCGAAAATTTAAAATCTACGATCCGGATCCGATTTTACTCCGTGTCTTTGGATCCGAATCCGGAACCGAAAAAATGAAAGATCCGCGGATCTTTGGATTCGACGGATCCGATCCGGCCATCACTATATTTTACATTTCAGTAGCAATAAAGTAATTTTAAATCAAAACCACACCCAGGTCTGGACTCGATGAGAATTCAATATGCCTGTACACTCAAGTGTTAATGTAAGTTTGTATAATTTGTCTCTCACAGCCTGCTAAGCTCCTCTAGTTATGGAATCATGATGACAATCTCAGCAACATAATGGCTATAGGACAGAAATGACCATTTTCTACAACCAACTAAACTCTATATGCTCTTTACTGTGAACTAACGATGGCAAAAAAAATCACTCACTATGGGATATTCTTGCTATACACCATACCTGCTATGACATAATTCTACTTGATTATTTTTATATATTTTGTCATACCTTGGGTGGTGGTGTCATAGAGACAGCTGATCCTTCCCAGGCATTATAAGCAGCTTTCTCTAGTTGCTCTAGGAAATCCAGTAACACCATTGCTCTTCGAGCCAGAGGCTGAGTACGGGCTAGCCATTTCCTGATACCACCCCGTGCGGTCTGATCATTACTTTCACTTCTGGGTAGATTTATGAGCACATGTGGTCCTTCACGAGCTATGTTTTTGATAGCACCTGAGGGAAGGTAAAACACAGGAAAATATAAAAGTAGGCCTGGGAATTCTGTTGAGCCTATTATTGACAGTTGGTGAGAGCCACAAACTTTGAATATCACTATTATGTTAAAATGCAGTAATAGCAATCAAATGCTTAAGGGCATATCCTTACAGTCATCGAAGCTCTCATGGACATAAAAATTACTCATTTATCTTAAATTTTAAGGCCATAAAAAGCCTCAAATATGACCATATCCAGTAATCAAAGGCAGTACCAGGTCAATAATTTCCAAGTGATAGACATCCAAACATCCATTTCTACCTTCTTACAACCAGTCTTTAAAATATTAATACAAGGCTTATGGAAACATAAAACTCATGGTAGATGGTAAATACAGTCAAGCCCATATATAACGAAGTTGAGGGGGCCGAATATTTACTTCATAATAACCCAACTTCATTATATGTGGACCAGTTTTTCCTAGCCTCTCTTTGACGGGGAATAACCTTTACTTCGTTATAACTGGGACTTTGTTATAAATGGGTTTGCTATAAGTTGGCTTGACTGTATTCATTTCTGGAGTTAAATAATGATTTTTTTTGGGTTACAGTGCAAATAAATTGTAACTAACCCACAATAGGGTAGTTTCCTTCATCAAAGAAAACATACTTCATTAATTGCGATTTGTGCCCTGACATAAATATATTTAATTTACGCAAAAAGTTTGTATTGAGAAATCCCAGTTTACTAGAGAATTAAATGTTAATTTTAAGGCCATTTGAAAAGGCTCTGAAATGGCGGGGTGCGCTGCCTTCATGCTGACATAACAGGTAGGTAGTTTACGTTGCGAAGCATAGGAAAATTCGTCTCCTGAACTTACGTTGTATTTCAGGGCCCCTCAGCTCTAGTGAATATTTATTCGTATTAACCTGTAAAAACTATCAATGCTGGAAAAGAATTCTCAGTTAAACATGGTATTATTAGTCATTTTATAGGCTCAAGGACGTCCTACTCGCTGTTTCTTCTGCTACGACGAAGCATGGCGTGAAGGTCGTGCGGCGATAGGCGAACTACTTGATATGCTTGTGAAAGGAATACCAACTGATTTTAAATGAATCAACTGCATAAGTAATGTTAAATAAATAAATAAAAGTTAATTGTAATTAATTAACGGAATAAATATACCTCCAATACTTGTTCATAAGCTTTAACGGAGTGCGGCGTCTATTTGGAAGCGTCCGCAGCACCACCTGGTGGCAGGTAGAGGAAATAGTTTGACGTCACACGTAGGATTAACCGGCATGCAATAGTTTGCCGTCGCGTTTTCGTGCCATTGATTTTTTTCACTTTTTAATTAATGAGGAAAAATACTTCAAGTTATTTAAAAATCGAACGGCTTAACACACGTACTCCAGAGGTTATAAACTTTCGATCAAGACAATAAAAAAATAATAGGAAACTACCCTATTTACGGGGTTGTTAGTAAATCTGGTAGACCCATCACATGCTGAAGGCTAGTTGATTGAATTTCTTCTATATTATCAGAGTAGGAGATACAACAATAAAATACTAGAAACTAGCTAAAAAATGTTTCACTATGCTTATTTTGTGATTGACCATCAAGCACAAAAATTATCTTCTTCAGCTAAGGTTTGAAAATGAGCAATGACTATGAAGGACAGCACAAAAAGGCATAATATAGGCAGAATATCTGACATTAAAAAAAATATGTTAATAAAAATAAAACTGCTGCCCCTTGCTCCTCATACAGCGGCATTGGAAAAAAAGAAAACAATTGTATGAGTAAGATACCAGAGATGTGCTACTCCATTTTACTAACTTGCCTTCAGTGCAATCAATAGGTTAAAAGAAAAAAAATGGATAATAATTGCATGTAGCAAAATTAACGAGGACAGTAAAAAACTAACTTTCTATGCTGGTGAATGTATCCTGAGGTTTTCCCAAAGGTGTCCTCAGCTTCATCCGCACGCAGAGGTGAGCAGCTTGATGAGCTGCCCAAGATAAAAGAGCTGCCTCTGAAGACAGGGCCAATTCTAATGCCATACTTTGATCTTCCAGCCTTCCTTCAACTCCCTTTTTACCAGTAAGTGCAGCAACTATGTTGTTCCTTAAATTTCCTTCAAATGATCCCTGGCCATGCTGGAGGGGCCAACATGATGCAAATGCCTGAGACAGCCAGTTTTTGTCACTGCATAAGATAAATAAACTATTTATTATAAACAAAAAAATTTTTCAGATGACCTGACAAGTTTAATTGAACCTGGTCAATCAAAGAGAAACATAAATAACTAAGAATAAACACTTACGGTAGACTAAAACTTTTCTTTGCATTAGATAAATAATTATATAATGAGGATACATTTATAAAAAAACTCATTCCTCAAGAACCGATGCATGCATTTGTAACATAACTCCATAAAATCAGCTCACATTTTTAGAAGAAAACACACCAATTAGGCGAGAATAATGCACAAATATAGTTATGGTAAAAAAATACATGACATTCAGCCACTTTTCACGGTATATCTTGAAATTACTATGTTATCTATGCTAAAAAAACGAAGACACAGATGTAATTATGTAAGGCTATGTTGAGAAATGTTGGGATTCTCATAGTGTGCTATTGACACTTTATGCCTGTAAGAGCCATACATTAAATGAAAAACAATAACAGGCACTTTTGATGCCCGCAGGAGGCCAGCAAAAAACAAACTTGGGGAAGCTGTCCAACAGAGTTCATTTGCCAGTCAACAATGTAAAAATATTTTTCACATTCTTCATATTCACCCAACCTGGCATCCAATGACTTCTCCCTCTTTCATCGCATGAAGACCACATGGTGTGGCAGGTGATTCCAGGATGACAACGAGATTATAGGAGTGGTGGAGCAGTTGCTTAGTAGCCTAAGTGACAAGTCCTAACATCAGGGTATACACTGGCTCATACATTGGTGGAACACATGCGTCACTTTGTGTGTTCATACATGGAGATGTGGAGATGTACTAAATGCAGGACCAAGACACTTGACCACATGAACCTTCGGTCATGGTGATAATACTAATTTCATGACCGCCCCATGTATTTCGCCATTGGCATTCCATTCAACAAAGACCACATTAGATGATGCCGATGTAAAGATGACTATTTAATTATGATACCTTTCTTACACTACTTGCAGTTTCAGAACTAAATTAACATTGTATCTATTAAGAGAAGTAACTTTGATATCTATTATTGTCATTCTCAGATGCACATAGTTGCTAATGAATGAAGGCGGATTGGATTTAGTTTCTAGAATTGCTTTCCCTGGGAAAAATACTTCATTCGATATAAAAGAAACAAAGCCATTATTCAAAATGTGCACTGAAATTAAAGATACCACTTGGAAAATTTTTGCTGGTTACACATTTTGATATCTCCACCTCAATCTCACTCAGCAGATTCATGACTGATTTTAATTATAGTTACATATCAAATAAATCCCAATTCTGTGGTCATGTGTTTCCCCTGCTATCCTAGGATGACATTTTCCTATGCCTAGATCATAGATCCTCAGGTGCTGATAAGATTCTCAGCTCCATGAGAGGGCATGACTCATTGGATCAAGCATTTCTTTTAAAAGGGGCCACCTGGACATCTGGGCTTTCTGTCTGGATAACTCTACTAAATACAATCATGCACTCTTTTTGTCTCAACTAGAATGAAACATAGGGACCACTACCTATCATCCAACACCAAAGAATTTTATGCCGTCAGAGATGAAGGTTTGATTTTAGAATACTTTTGGGCAGATTACCTGGAAATTGGGTAGCTAGTGACAAATGAATACAGCAGGTATTTGTTTGACTTTTATTTATTTAGTCAGTTTAGGTGTATACATAACAGTGCTGGCCAGGTGCGGGGAATTTTTAGTATCCTATGACGATGTTATAGATGATGGGTCAGCGATAGCAAGTACAAGACAACTGCATTTGTTTGCATGCTAGGCTTGCTCCTTCTTGTGTCTTCAGTATACTCTAGATCTTTCCGCACATGTTAAGTTTGACTTCTTTGCATCAATTTGTTTATCTTGAACTACTCTTTCAACCTGCTTATGTTTCTGCCATAATTGAATTTTAGTGTGGTATTATGGCTTTATAGTGCAATCCTTTACAAATAATTACTTTTCACTCCTAACAATTTTTACCAAAATAGTTTTAACTGCCAACTTTTGTTTTCAATTTGCTTTCTCTTTAATTTAATTTCAATCACCTTTCATTTCAATTTAAGCACTCGCTCTCTAAGATGAATTGATGAGAACTAAGGTTACAGCAGCGATGTTGGTCTTGAATTTGTTAAGATGAGAAGGAATGATTTTTTACATTTGCTGTAAGAAATTCATGAGATTACCCATTTGTAATGTTGTCATATTATAAGTTTTGTAAATCTGTAAGCCCAAAATGCGACATTCACCTCATCGTGTCATGCAATGGAAGATGAGGAGAGGAGTTAGTGGCTGCCCTTCCTCCACATGATGGTAAGTCATTTATCCCCATAGTCTGATTCACCGTAAGTTTATGAGG
The DNA here is from genome assembly GCA_933228895.1 of Platycnemis pennipes. Lineage (NCBI taxonomy): Eukaryota > Metazoa > Arthropoda > Insecta > Odonata > Platycnemididae > Platycnemis > Platycnemis pennipes. The sequence goes on along the minus strand of OW121848.1, from coordinate 29,794,242 downwards.
TCTGCAGATTTTTCATGATGTGGAATTTTCCGACAATAGCCTCATACATGCATCTTAGATTCACAACAGATTTTAACGATGCATTTATGTCAAAAACCATACATGAATTATCTGCTTAATGAATAAATTGGGCTTGACTTCGTTAAGATTTAAAGGAATAATTTTTTACATTCTAGCAAGAAATTCATTAGACTGACCTTTGTCATTACCCATTCGTTATGATCAGTCATATTATACATTTTGTAAAGCTGGATTATTTGATAAATTTCAATTAAGCATGGATCACTCCATTATAATGGTATTTGTCATCTTTGGTAAAAGAAAAGAATTTTTCCAACTTGGAATAGTGACTGTGCTTCATTATTTTGTAATATTGAACATTGTGTCATACTGAATAATGTCCAATACATTTAGCATAGACTTTTGGTCAGAAACAACATCTTAGCTTCATAATAACAAAATTTCATAATATCAAAGTATGTAATGTCGAATTACTAATACCCATTTTTAATAAGCAATTAAAAGATTCAAAATGAGATATTAGATATTCCTAAGTATCATTACACTTACCTATGCTGAGTGCCTTGCAGAAGATAGGCCATAAAAGGTCTAAAATGGGTTGGATGCATCTCTCCACCAAAGGTCCCTCGGCATGCACCATCACACATCACAGAGCGCCAAGTTTTCACAGTGCTCATGCATAACTGCCTGGAGTCATTCTTCAATTTGTGTAATGAGCTACCCTTCAACTCAGGAAGATTGCTTCCATTCACTGCAAAAATCATGGTATTCCACATCAAGAATACATCAAAGCAGTGTTTTAAATTTACACAATACAAAGAATGACAAAGAGTAAGAGATTGAAAGCATTGACAGCACTTTTCATGATTAAGTAACTGAAAAAACAAGGCATTTGACCAGAAAATTTAGAGAAAGATGTCACTAAATATTTGGTCTGCAAGGTGGTACTGCATACAGATCGATAAACTGGAATGATCAGGATGCAATGCAGTCCAGAATTAAAATATTTCCAGTGTTAAGATTAGTTGCCCTTTAGTAGACACTATGACTGAAAAAAACTGTAGTAATCCATCATATAAGATATGTTGATCAATGAGGTTATTGATGTGAAACAAATATAGTTAGTTATATTACCACATGATTTATTTGACATAAGAATATTTAGTATTGAGCTTTTCATTCAATACAGATGAATCATGAACAAAATAGGAATCCAAATGAGAATACTTGAAAATACAGAGTCACCACATACAGAGTCGCAGTACCGAGCTTGGGGTAAGCTGACTCGCAACACCACAGTGTCCAGCTAATTGATGATAGGCACACGTATATTTCTCCTTAAATAAATTCTAGCCATTGAATCGGATTCTGCGACTAACTACAGAATTTTCTCTCTCTGTCCCTTGATTTCATAGATGGTTGACTGTCCTACACCATACTCCCGATGACGGTGCTAAATACTTATCACATGATCTAATTTTCCCAGGCACTCCAATTCTTGTTGTAGTGTTAGTTTGTCTCATTATCTTCATATCAAGTACTACTATATCAATACTACTTCCATCATTGAATGAAAAGAAAACAAATCAGACGAAAACGCTTAAGTTCCCAATGCTCGATGAAACTTTCCGTTATTATGCTAAATACTATCAGAAAGCAACAGCAGTGGGCCCTAGTCACATAAAAATCACTGGGTTCGACTGAGAATTGCTGTTTTGGAAGTTGGTCATTCTTGTACTGTCATTGTTTCACATAAACCCAGAATTACATAGATGGGTTGTGAGCAATTTTTGCTACAGATGTGCAAATAGTACCTGCAAATACTCAAATACCTCAAATAATTAAGCTAAAAAATAGTTCAAATACCTCAAATATTGCACCACACACCATTGGGTGCTCATACAGCACTATAATTTGTGTTAATGAACCACATCACGTGTGCCCCAAGAGCATGAGCAAGATATGGCAGAGATAGTCTGTTGATGGGCTTCACATGGTAATTTATGATAGAAAGACAACAGCTTGAACAAATGGAATTCTGAAAAACGGTTGTCTTTTCACCATAAATAACGTGTCAAAACTAGTCACCACTAATAACAATTCAAAACTGGAGAAAGTTTGTAAAAATCATCAGCGATAACCCCTTGATGCAAGCTTCACTTACTCTAGTTACATATTCATCATTGGTTTATTTTAAGAGGTCAATGTCTCTCTTCTTCCATATCGTTCTTTCACAAATACCTAATGAATTTTATGTAAGAGTTAGAAAGAACTCAAGCCTCTACTCTGCCTTCACTACAAACCATTGTCACTATTTTCCATCAAGCCATCATCAAGAATATGCTGAGATACCCCAGTTTGATAAGCTACATCTTCCAAAAGAGGAAACCAATTTTCATGCAGTAAAATGTATCTTATAGAATGTTCATTTCTACTTTTATTTATGCAAGTAAAATTTTTTGTCACCTTAGATAACCTATTACAAAATTTTATTCAGTTTAAACTGTTTTCAGAACTTAAAATCCAATGACCAAGAATTACATGCTTTTTAGACTGTTAGCTGTCCTCAGATTAAATTTAAATTTAAACTAAATTAATCCCATGTTGAATTTTTTATTTATTTAAAATATTCCAAAGATATTATGAAATTAGCAAAACCATAATATGGAACTGGTGACTCGACTGAAACTTGAGTGGGACCATTGAGGTCAGAAGTATTTCAGCATGATGAGTATAAAGAAGTAGAAAAATAATAATTACCAGTGTTATCTAACGGCATTAAAATTGGCTTTCTCTTTTGGAAGATAGAGCTTCTCAAACTCTGCCATCTCGGTCATGTCATACTTTACCGACAGACCCTTACCAAATTGCTCTTCAATTACGTGCAAAATGTTTACCTGGTCATATTAATACCATAGGTCATTCTGTCAGACCCGAGGTTAATATTTCAAACTTTAATCTCTTCTGAAAATTTACTTGAAGGAGTATTCTTATTTATTACTTATTAACCTCCTATGGTCACTTATGAAATTTACTGTTTTCAATGATCCATAATAAGGTACTTTCCTATTAGTTTTTATTGTGTTCATCAAAAGATTATGAACTTTGGAGCAAGTATTTTTAAGCCATTCTATTTTAAAATGACGTTAGGTATTTTTACTCATTAATTAAAAAGTGAAAAAAAATCAAGTGCGAAAACGCAAAGGCAAACTATTGCATGCCGGTAAAATCAAGTGCGAAAACGCAACGGCAAACTATTGCATGCCGGTAAATCATACGTGTAACATGACACTCTTTCCTCTACCTGCCACTAGGTGGTGTTGTGCTTAAAGCAGACGGTGCACTCCATGTAAGCTTATTAACTAGTATCATTTGTATATTTATTCAGTTGATTCATTTAAAAACAGTATTCATTTTACTAAACATAACGTGAAGTTCACTGATCGCATTCACACCATGCTTCTCAGTAGCAGACAACTCCACAAGCAGGATGCCCTTGAGCCTATAAAATAACTATTAATACCATGTTTAACGGTCAAAATTTGATAGTTTTCACAGGCCATTATTAACACATATTCACTAGCGCTGAGGGGCTCTGAAATACAATGGTAAGCTCAGGAGTTGAATTTTCCTATGCCTCACAACGTAAACTATATACCTGTTACGTCAGCAAGAAACAGCAAATCCTGCCATTTCTGAGCTTTTTCAAATGGTCTTAAAGTAAATATTCAATTCTCTAGTAAACTGGGATTTCTAAATCCACACTTTTTCCATAAAATGAATACATTTATGGTAGGCACGAATCGCAATTAACGAATTCTGTTTTCTTTGATGAAGGAAACTACCCTATTGGATGTAAGGTTGTTTTATTGAATACAGTAAAACCTCGTACAGTAGAAGCTCGGTATAGTGAGTACGGCTTATTGCGAGAATCGCGTTATAGCGAGGCCAAAAAGTTCCTTCCACGGTATAAGCTCAGTATTACGACAGATATCTCTCAAGGGCGATGCACCATCTACCAAAAATAAACTATTGTGTTTTGTATTATCTGCTAATTAAACTAAAAATACAATGTGTGTGCCATATCTACAACACCTAAAGCCAATTATATCCAAACATTAGCGATTTGCGGCCTTCAGTACGTTCTGCGCGCTCCCATTTTACGCTCTTCTTTTGTTAGGCCCAGTCATCAGTAGGAGGGGAGTGGGCGGACGACGAGCAAGATGAGAGTAGGAGAGGGAGTTAGGTCTAGGCATGGGCGATATTGATAATTCAATATCGGGATATGATAATTTTAGCATATCGTAAGGTGGCGATAACGATAACTCATATCGTGACAATATCGGGGCACCATAAGATATCGGGGAATGATAAATATCGCTATAAATAGGTATCGCAATAAATATCACGATGAACATCACCATAAATATCATGACCATGACAAATATCGCGATAAAATATCATGATATCGCATCCCGATAAAATATCACGATATCGCACCCCGATAAGATATCACGATATATTATCACGATAAATATCGCGATAAAAGATCGTGATATTGTGCTCATTCAAATATAGCGTAAACGCGCCCGATAAATTATCGTGATATTGCGCCGGTTAAGCGTGTTCGAAAAAGACAGCCGTAGAGTTGGCCTTCGCTTAAGCTCTAGCAAGTATGTTTGAAAACTTACTATTCTGCTAATTCAAATTCTCAGCAGTTCTCTCACACTCTCTCTTTCAATTTCAGTGGTCTGATAGTTGACGTACTTGCGTGGACAGATAGGTGATAGGTTCCACAATATACCTAACATTTTCTTTCTGACTAGTTATGCTGTCTTTACAGCTTTCTTCGGCGATCGAAAAATAGAAGAACTGGAAGAAAAACACCGAAACTAGGGGAATTAATATTTTATATAATGGAAAATGTCCTGTTTCTTTCATGAAATATATTGATATTCTACCAGATTGTGCCTGAAATGACTTTTTTGCTGTTTACCTTCGTCAAATACCACAGAAACAAAAGAAAAACTGTAAATACGAATGACTATGAGAATTAGGTGGGTTTTTTTCAACACCTTCAGATATAACGAGCGCTCGATTTAGCGAGTGATTTCCGAGGGATTATGAGCACTCGTTACACCAGGATTCCACTGTATTTACATTATCGAGATTTACGTTTAAAGAAATTCCCATTAACAAGTGTGTTAAATAGTAATTTTAAGTTCATTTGAAAAAGACAAAAAATGGCTGGACTGCGGCAGCCATTTTGATGATGTAACAGGTACAAAGTTTACATTGCAAGGCATAGGGAATATTTGTCACCAGAACTTACAATTCTATTTCTGAGTCCTTAAGCTCTGGTAAATGTATTAATAGTGGCTTATGAAACTTATCAAAGCTAAGAAAGTCTTTTCAGTTAATCATGGTATCAATAGTCGTTTACTAATCTCATACACTTATCTCCCTCCTCTTTGCTGCTGGCTAGTAGTCTGCTACCGTGAAGCCTGGATGTTCTTTAAGGTGAAAGATGCACACGTGGCGTAACATGCATAGTAAAATGTATGACTGTTTTTATATGGATAAATAATGATAAATTAAATAAATACAGTCAAGCCCACTTATATCAAACCCATTTATAACGAAGTTCCGGTTATAACGAAGTGAAGGCTATTCCCCATCAAAGAGAGGCTTGGAAAAACTGGTCCACACGTAACGAAGTTCGGTTATTAGGAAGTAAATATTCGGCCCCTTCAACTTCGTTATGAACAGGCTTGACTGTAATAATAACGATTTAACCGAATAAATGTTCATTGGATACTTATTAATATGCTTGCACGCAGTGTTTCATGGGCTTAGCAGAGTTCGCAGCACCTCCTAGCAGCAGGAAAGACTATTTGTACCTTAGACATAGCACTCCAGCACTCAATAGTTATCCACATAGTTTTTGCACCATTGAAACTTTTACTTTTTAATTAATTAGGAAAAAAATTTAACATCAATTTAAAAGCAAATGGCTTCACATACATACTCCAGAGGCTCTAAAGACTTGAAAAAAAATTGGAAACTATCCTATTCCGTGGCCTTATATGGAGTTGATGGTCCAGTTCTTTGCTCATCTTGAGCAATGGTAAATCATAATATCAGGTTGCTTACTACTTAGGGCTTTTACTTTATAAAAAGACACTATCAAGAGCTACATGCTCTTCACTTGGCTGATTTTTGCAACACACCTTGCTCTACTCACAACCCAAAAAAGAGCCACATTTGTATTAGTCAATTATGAACTTTCATTGTGAATAAAGCCTGAGGTAGCATCTTAACTACATTTCAATAACAATACATAATAATCTATGAACAAAGAAATAATTTCTCACCACTTGAACGGTTATAATCCTTATGTGATTGAAGCGAATTCTGGACTACAGAACTAACATCATTGTTGCTATTAATATGGCAAGGGGCAGCTGCTGTGAGGCGTGACATAAGTACAGGCAGTGCTAGAGGCCATGGGAGATGTGGAAGAATGCGCAAAAGCAATGGCTGGATTTCAACTAATTCTGGCTCTGGCCAATCCAAATGCTGCAAACTCATGTCAACAATGAATGGCACCATTTCTGGAGGAAGCACCTACAACAAAAAAGCAAAAAAATTAAATGAACTTGAGAGCTAAAATGAGTTGAATCCAAATTCCAAATCTTTTCTCAGCATGCACAATGAAGAGATGGAAACCTCATAAAATATGGATCCTAGTGATTTTTTAAAACAACATTTTGATCACTTTTTAAGTATTCTAGTAGTTTATAACAGTAATATTTCTAAGATACAAGACTAATTCTATACTTATAAGTTTGTTCTTTCAAATGAGAGATTGCACAGGAAATTCATTTACATTTCACAGTGCTAGTTATAAAAAGTAAAAACAAAAAAATGAAATCACTGACCAAACATTAAGACATTCAAGTCTGATACCAAAACTGCATGTAGTGAATTGCCATTGTCCAAAGTGTTTGTAATTACTCTTAATTTTCCTTGCAACATTATATATCTACATAAGAGAGAATATTCTACTCTGACATTGCCTGTTTCAATCTTCACAAAAAAGAATGAATTACATAAAGTGGGTCATATTTAACCCTTTTACTATCAGCCCCTTTCAGCTCGACTGCACGTAAACTGCCAACAACCACATTTCCATGAAATTCACAAGATTATCAATTGTAGATAATTTGAAGCACTAAATTTTAATTTATGAATTATTTTTTAACTCAATGTTGACATCATATTTAATAAAAGCATTCAGGTTTTTATGAGGTTGAAAAAATCACTCATGCTCTTCCTGATCAGAAGGAAATATAATATTACAAATATGTGATGAAGTAATGTAAGTTAGCTGATCTATCGACCCTTGGCTGTCTTCGCACAACCATAGAGGGCTGGTATATCAGGCCCATACTGGGAGTAAAGGGTTAAAGATAATGCTTGGTTTGTAGTTAAAAATTGTCAGTTTTTGTCAAGGTATGAACCTAAAAAATTAAGCTATTTTCTTAAGATTCTCTTCAGAGACAGTATGCAATATAAACTAACCTTAGAGCACCAACTCTCTCCAGCAAATCTAACAGATGAGGAGTTGGCATCTAGAAGAGTAGCCATTGCCGCTAAAACTGCTTGAGCAATGTGCCTTTTGTGTGTTCTCCCAGAGAGTACCAGAGCCCACAGGAAGTCACTAAATTCAGTTCCCTGTCCATGCCACACACTCCCATTTTTCCCATACAAATAAGGATTACATTGAGCAATAACTTCTTGGGACCAATGCAACACAAGAAGACGTGTGGGTTCCCCAGTTTCAGGCTGTAAAAAAAAATATTTCAAAAGCTTATTCACAAATATACCAAAATTTTTCAAACACCTGAGGCCACATGGGCCAGACTTCAGACAAAGGAAGAGAAATATTTCCCACAAGTTGTTTTTCATTTTTTAAAAGAAACTTACTCGCGGAGAGTTATATTTGAGCAACATAGATTAGAATAAATTCAATATATTCCATGAAAAAATAGAAAAGTAATAAGTACAACAAACAAATAAATGAATTTTCAAATTTTAATAAATTAGGGATTAACCACTTGTCTACCAAATGCCCCATAAAAAATGCAATATATTTGGTGAATTAGGTCAGGTTGCAATTAGAGCAGAAAAATTGCAATTGCAGAAAAAAGTTAACAAATTTCCCTTCAAGACACTCTTCTATTGTATTACCTCATTTAGAATTTTTGCTAGAAGTTGAAGAATGGTGGAAAGATGGCCACTCGTTGGAGATGATCCAGATGGCACAACAAGCCCCCCAACCTCAGTAGGTCCACCAATCATACTGCCACCAGACCCGGCACCAACAAGGCCACTACTCGACACAAAATGATTGTACCTGATGGAAAAACATTTACACAAACAAAAATTAATATCAATTACAAAAAACTCAACCATACTAAATTATCCAAGCATTAGATAACTCAAATACTAGATGACCATCTATCTGAAGTTTCTTAAAAAAGAAAAAATAATATGCATGCACCGTAAATTTTTTAACACAATTCAGCAATGAGAGTCATACCACGTGAAATATTAAAAAGCTTAGGTAAAGACCTCCCCACCACTAAGTGTCAGTGTCACTATGTATACCTTTTCTGAGTGAGATAATGAAGGTTTAAAAAGTAGAATTTTTGAAATGCATGTACCTATTTAGGTGAATTGCTACAGATGCAAAAAAGCTCTTATTCATAAAAATAGTTCATTTTAAAGTCCTCGATCACCTAGCACACTTTTTAAGCTTTTTACCTTATACATACGACCCTCATTACATGTGTACATCACGTAAAGCCCGCCTGTTGGATTTGGTAGAAAACTAGTGTAAAAAGAAGATTTTCAGGCATTCACTAGTGCCTATATTTTAGGGGCAACATTTTACTTGCCAGAACAATGAACAGATTTTGGCTTATGAACATTGGCACTAACCATACACCAATTTTCATTTAAATCTGAGATGGTGAAGCAACATACTTCTGATAAATTTGTTTATTTAACTTGGAATGACCCTAATATGATGAAAATGCTTGTATTTTAATTAAATTGTGTGAAAATACATTAAGTCACTTCATTCCACGATGAATTTCACAAAGTGGAGCTTAAATTTAATGATAAATTCTATGCTACCTTTAAACCTAATATCATTGTACGGTTCTGAATTATATACCTCTGGCAATGAGAACGTAGAAGGTATAGAATAGCATGTTGAATATGAGGCCACTTGACAGCAAGTCTCTGATTATGACATTGCATCCGGACAGCTAGCAACTCCAATATACTTGGCTTCAATGCCCACATTCCAATAATGGAATTACTGGCATTAGCTGGAAGGAAAATAACGTCATTAAAAATAAAATATTTTACTTCGACCCAAAGACAGTATTATCAAACTTCTGATAATCTAACAAATTACAATAAGGTTTCTCATTATACCGCATCTAGATGACGGCATTTACAAATATATAACATCAATCATCCAGAATATAATTACCAATTCCAACAGTAAAATATACAACATTAATCGAACAGAACTTAATAACCATATCCAACTGACAGAATAATGTCAAGAGCAAATTTTGAAAAATGTTCCCAAAAAGGTACCATCAAAGGCATCTATAACTATGCATATGAAAAAGTCACAAAGGAATCACTTAGGTTATATACAATTTTGGGATCACCCAGCCAACCATGAACATGCTTAACAGGATGCCACAAGAAAGTTTATCTTGAAAAACTACATAATTTGGAAAGAGTAGACATTCCCTAGAAGCATATTCATGAAGGTCCACAATGAATACATGATTTCATACACCCCATGCGTGATGAAGATATACAGTACTCTTGCTATTACAAACAACATTACTACCAAGTTTCATTATTACTTCATCAAGTTGGTCCCGATTAAAGGGGTATCCAAACATATGGTAAAAGAAACAATATTACAAAATTACAAAGCTTAGTCTTGGTCTCATCAGAAACAAAAGAAACTGTTCTGAATTTTTTATCATAAACAATGTCATTCATGCAGACATCCCCAACGATGCCTTAAAAATCATGATGCATTGTCACATGTGCTGATTAGCTGATAAGCTAATTAAAAGTTACTCTGGAACATTAGTGAACACCCTTTACAGGAGGAAAATAATCCAGATAGCAAGGAGAGTGATATATATACAGTGCTCATACCACACCAGACGATGGCCAAAATGGTGCAAAATTCCCTTTCTCGGGAACCTATCCCTGAGAACTGAAAGACTGCTCCCCAAGGAGAATATAACGGCAGCATTTTACAACCAGACAACGCTCGGAAATATACTCGGATCATCAAAAGATAAAGACAAGGCCGAGCAGCAGAGCGGGGTATACTTATTAAAGTGTTCTGATTGTGAGGCCATTTACATTGGGCAAACAGAGGAGTTTTGCCACCAGGGCAGAGGAGTACTGGATGTGTCATCGCCACAGGAAGGAAAATTCACAATTAGCAAAACACTTCCTCAACATGGGCCACAACAGTGACTTCCCTACTATCTCACATGTGGAGAGGAAGAGTCACACATTGGATGCCCTGGAAGAACTTGAAATTTTAAGCCTTTCCTGGTTAATGACCATTAGTATCCTTCTCACTCCCCTCTCCTTCACTTCCCTTCTTACTCAGGCAACCCCCCTCCTCCCCATCCACAGCGACGCCTACCCAACCACCTAACCCTCACCTTCTCCTCCCCTAACCACCTCCTCAGCACCTGAACATCTCTCCTCCCCCTACACCCTCTCATCACCTCCCCCACCTCATTACTTGGCTATATACAGTGTTTTCCTTTTCCTAAAAAAACCTTGATAATGATAATCAGTATCGAAAATTTTCAGAAATAAAAACACATGTGGAAACAGACAAGTAGATATTTCTTTGAACATTCCAACAAAGGAAACTAAGGTCAATGTTTTTCTTAATTTACTGAGCATGGGATGTGAAATAAAACACCTCCAAAACCATTTCACATCACTAGGAAAACTGTTCATATGCCAAGTAACACTTGTAACGCATTGACAATACCTAACCTGAATTATAATGAAAAATTTAATTCAAAATGAAAAATATATCACCATAATATAATTAATATTGCCTACATTATTCATGTGTGAAGTGATCTTGATTTCACTTATCTGGGAAAATTATTTGCTTTTTATATCAGATGACCAAGAGCCTACTGTATCAAGAATATTGCTTTCTTTAACGAACACATAATTTCGGCACCAGCTGATCCCTTAGAACACTTAACTAACAAATCAATAAATGGACACGTCTGAGTTCATTGTACTGATAACTTACATTTTAGTTTGCAAGAGTATTTAAATTAATATTAATGATATCGGCTGCCAGAACTTACATAAAAGATATGAAATAAAATTGAACAACAGAGGACATTTATAATAAAGAGGCTTTTGAGTGAACAACTAGTTGACACTTACCCAAATCAGAAAGAGCACGCAGTTGATATAAAACAATAATCTGAGCCTTTTCTGATTGATCAGCTTCAGCCACCTGATTATTTCCATCCGATTCAACATTTGAAGATGCTGATGTAGCTGAGAACAGAGAAACTGATGGAACTAATTTCACATATGCTCTTTCAAGTTCCATAAGAACATACCTGAAACAATATTTTGACTATTAGCAAATTTATTGAGTATGAAATTAAAAAAATGTATACCTAAATAATCTAGCCTTTAACATGAGAACATTATCAGAAAAATATTCAATGTCAGATATCCCAAAGGGGTGACAGAAGCATGATTCCGACTAACAATAAATAATAGCTATCAAAAAGAATAAGTGGCTTTGAATTCCATTGCATGAATGAGACGAAACTACAAGATGTTATTATATTAATGATGAATTTACATTTAGAAAGATGTAGTACCATTAACTAAATTTAAGCACAGGAGAGGGATACCAGTAAGGTAGTATGTAACCTGCATTTTCTAAGGATTCATGATCAAAGAAAGAAGACTTATATCAACAAGCACACTTCCAAAAAATGATGGTTCAATACATGCAAATATTTAGATTTTTTTAATGTCCAAGACTTCAGCATATTTTTCATAATTTTTCTTATTTCTCTTCATACCAACTAATCATCATCATCAGTCCTCATTAATTGCCATATGAAAAAATTCACCTGGACCAGGTATCAAACCATGGACCTTTGGCTTTCCGGGCCACTGCGCAGACCAATACACTACCCAGGATCCATAAATTCACAAGCCGAAGGTCCGTGGTTCGATTCCCAGTCCAGGTGATTTTTTTCACATGGCAATTAATATGAATTTCACCGCCATTCACATGGCAGGTTTGAAATATACTACATCATCATCAGTCAACAACCCTTAGATTGGTTTCATGCAGCTCTCCACTCAGTTCTCCAATTGGCTAACCTCTTCATATTAACGCAATTCTTCTCTTTCACATCATTCACTACTTTCTCCATCTCATGCACGGTCTTCCTTTTCCATTCACTTTTCCTTATATTGCATTCATTACACAAGACATTTTAATCACCAATTAAAATGCCCTATCTCCTTCATAAGGTTTTCAGAACTCTTCTCTTTTTATCTGTTCTTCTTAGGACACTCCATTATTCACTTGGTCTACACTTGGCTTCTAGGAGTTCCTCCATGTCGAGTTTATGGAGACAACAGTTTCACCAGCCATCCTGATGGTTTCTTCAGGATAGAAGTAGCAATGCTATTAAGTAATATGCTAGTAAGTCAGTCAGTCTCATATAGGGTGAGGGCTGGCAGCCGAAGAGTTCTGATTGGTTGGGAGGGCAGCCCAGTCTTCTACGGGATCTGATTTGCGGTGCCCTCTGAAGATTTCTTAGGTTGGAATAGCTCTGTCCAGGTGGTGGTGAATGTGTATCCATCCTCCGTTGTAATTATCCGGTCTTTTTTCTATATTTTTTTAATACTGATGGCCTCCCTGATGAGCCTAGGGAAGTATCATTTCTCCAGGAATCTTCATGTCTTGGAAGTCAACAGTGTGGCTGGGCTCAAATCAAGCGTGTTTGAGACAGCAGAGAGGCGATGCTGTTTCTTCTGTCACCTGTTCATACTCTCTCATTCTACAAAGGCTAGATACATAGGCTCATACATACATGTTCTGCTAGGCTAGATAGGCATTCTACATAGGCAGTGAAGCACTTCTTGTTGTTCTTTCAGAGGGTCCTTTAGAGGGACACATCTCTCTTGTAACCACTGGCTCTCTCTTCCCCCAGTGATTCCTGATCGGAGGTGGTGATCGCCACAATGAATAAGCACCTTCATCAAACCAGATTTCTAAGTGGGGTGGTGGTGTGACTATGCATGAACGTATTATGTGTGAGTCTTCTTTCTGCAGACTGACAGGCCCAGGCTTCCGTTACCTTTCTTGGACAAAATGACATCCAGGAAAGGGAGTTTTCATTCCTCTTTGACATCCATGGTAAATTTTATGTTTCGGTGTTGCTCGTTCAGGTGCTGACGAAATGCTTCTACGTCCATCCTCCCATGTGACCCCAGATGAATGTGTCATCCACATACCTCAGCCAAAGGGATTGTTTCTTAGTAGAGCGGCTAAGGGCTCTTTGCTCAAATCCAGCTTGCAGTAACTATAAGCACAGTCCCAATACATCAGCCTTACACTCAAAATGCATGCAAAAACACAAGTGGCACTCAACAAACCTGTAAGCCTCCTGCAGAAGGGGGACATTTTTCAGACTAAGTAGGGCATGGTGAACTGTTAGGAGCATTTCCCCTTCACCACCCACTCCCCTGCTCACTGAAGTCGCATTTCGGCATGGGCAGTCATTAGGTCCAGGACAACTAGCACCATATCTTAAATCCAGGAGTGGGGATTCATTTGGTGGAACAGGTGAAATCAAAGCTGGTACCAGCTGGGGAGGTAAGTTTGAACTCACCTCTCTCACAGTCTAGAAATAAATAAACATGCATGTGGATTCATTCACTCGTGCAAATTAAAAATTAACAGCACTTAAGTTCACTATATTCTCAATCTTGAAGGGGTTGGGTTCATTCTTTTACATTCAGCAGTCATAAACCCTTCCACAGTGAAGAACTAAGAAAGGAAGTTCCCTACTTGCCAAAAAACTGGTAACATTTACACACAATGGAGTTTAAATATCAGGTTGAGCAATTTTTGTGGTATCATTATTGAATTGACTAATAGAATTGCAATTCATCTCACAGTCCGAGTTATTTAAAATGTTCACCAGCAAATATACACACAGGAACATAATTGCTTTTGTTCTAATAATATTTGTTCCCTCTTCAATGAATATTACCAAATCTACAAAATATGAACTTGTAGAAAAATACTAATATTGAGTGATGCCCTACAGATCCATGCATGTAGCAGTATTTCAAATTAATAGGACATTTTGAGGTTGTAAATGCTATGGATCTATGAATATAATAAAAAAAAACATGGATAAGTATTCACCATATCGGCAGTGAAGTGTTCACAAATAGACTGAGAATACATATTATTTGCACTGATAATCCAGAAACTTCCCACGCACACATGCCCTTAACAGCAAAGATGTTGGTCAGAGGGTCAGAATACATCCTCATAGCAGAGTAAGGCAAATTATTTTCCAGATTTAGACTCCATAATGCTGCATTAACCCAGGTTCAAGTGTTGAGTTTCTGACTGCAGGTCCCATATTTCAATCCCAGAGTAGAGGTCTGCACAGGCCAACATTCCGGCCAAGGTCCATTCATAACTAATTCCAATCACAATCCAGCACAGACAAAATTTTTGCTCTCATGCCCAGCCCCAACCGGAAACTTTCCTAATTAAGCCAGGAATCACTCAAAGATTAATTTTCTACAATACATTTGTATTGTTAAAAATAAAATGCTTTCGTAAATTGGATTAAAGAAAGAACAATGAATTTTACTGATGAAAAATCGACCTTGGTAAAGTGATCTAAGACATAAATGACCTATGAAGGTGACTATGCATGACCTAAAAATGAAAAGTAGATATCATTGCAATATCATCAAATAATAAAAATATGCTATAAAGAGAAGAAACTATTCTAGATTTATGCTGCATGTATTAGCATATATTGCACAGAAATAACTTCTGTACAATACATTAGCAAATAGAACAGACAGAAAAACTGTTTGAATGAAATTGGCAACCAGCTAATAGGCTATTGGTCTGGCCCAAACCAATAGCCTACCACCTGGCCACTGGGCCTAAGCCCAGCCCATGCTGACCTTACTAGAGAGATCTTATGACATATCCAGCGAAACTCAAGCTATAGGATTTCCTAGGTCCGAGATCATCTTGGGAAAGTACTTCCAGCCAGGAGAAAATAACTGCTTATCCTAACCTGATACAGTGGACTCTCGCTTGGGCATTCCTTGATAGCACATTTTCCTTGTTTGCACATTCATTGCCTCAAGTATGAGTAACAGTTCATGTAAATAATTCTGGTTATAACATTTTAGTTACCTTATTAATGTGTTTGGAGGAGGCCCATACCAAATTTGTTCCATGAAAATAACAATTCTTTATGTTAATTTCACTATGTATATCTCTCGAGAGATTTTACTATCGCATTAAAAGGATTGTAACTGATTACAATATAATTAAAATAGGCATAGTATGCTAAAAAAAATGTTTATGAAGAAGTAAAGAGGCACCCATAAACCGCAGATTTTATTGCAATGTTCGTTTGTTTTGTGTTGACTAGACATCAGAATAACAAGAGCATCAATAGTTTGTGACATCAAAAGTGAGGAAAGTGCATAGAATTACCACTGAAAAGCATGTGGTGAGAAGAAAATTATCGATTGAAAAGCTCAACCTCCTCCAAGGGGTAAACAATAATCCACATATGAATTGTTGAAAGAGTGGCAAAAATTTAAGCACTACCATCAATACTAAAGTTGAAATCGGCCTACTCAGCGCTTATGAGGTTCAGCAATTCTGCCTTCGCTCCGCACTCATTTTCAAAAAATGAAATGAAATATGAAATTGAAATATGGTAAAATGGCATTACAAGTTAAGACATCAAAGTTATGACATCAATTGATTAGCTTTAGAAATTTTAATATAAAGACAAACATGTTTTCATATGCTTCCAAGTTGCATACTTATAGAGAAACCCCAGTTTTGTAAATTGAATAGAATAACTTAAATGAATAAAATAAATTGCTTAATACTTAAAAGGACATGATGACAAAAGTAAGACTCTTATTCTATCTAAATTCACTTTTGCTTACGCATTTCATATTGTTAGGACAACTGCCAAAGTGACATTATCCTCCACGACTCTTAAATAAAACTGGGTAATTTTTCATTCTCACTGCAGAAACATGTCTCATAGTAATTATTTTAAAATATCCATTACCTGCATTAAAGGTGGGACTAAATTATGTACACACTGATATGCCCTGTATGAATATCACTTCTTCCATTTTTGGAATATCCACCCTCAAAGTCAAGTCTACATACTTTTGGTGCAGATAGTCTATAAAAAACTACTGTTTGGCCACAATCTATGGATTGAAAACAGCGATTCTTATACAATTCACCTAACTACAATTGTTTGACTAGATTTCTTAATGACATTTAAACCACTGTTTAACTATTGTACTACTTAAGGCAATTCGTAATGGAAGCCTTTAAGATGATACAAAAGCAATGCCTAAAATCACTAGCAAATTCATTTTGAGCCAAAAGTCAATGAAATAGCAGACATTTTCAGCATTGCAATAAGTAAAAATATATATCATTTTTTACCTTTGCAATTGTGCTGAGCATAGAAACCTTTGCAGGGTGAGACAGAGATGGAGTAAGAGCTATCTGAGAGAATAAGAAAGTCTTCAAAGCTTCTAAAACGGATGTTCCCATCCTTGAGTGCAGCAGAGATAAAAGTAGACTAACACACTCGTTGGCTGTAAAGGAAAAAATATCAATAAAAAAACTATTCACATGAATTAATATCAGTGAAAATGGAACTACACCAAACTGAAATCATTGTTTAGCTTAATGGAAAGCTAAGTATTTAATATCAGTTCCAAAATTTAACTTTCAGAATGTGAACTATCTAAAACTGAGGAAGTTCCACTGCTAATGTTTTGGCTCAAACACATCCACTTACCAGATACAATAAGGTCTTCATAATTTTCATGGGAAGTAATAGGTGTGGAAAGAGCCGAATGAACAGCTTTCAACACTTTTTGGAGACCATCAACAAGAAATGGCCAGGTAACAGGAGTTTGTGGAGCTGGAGGGACAGCAGGGGTTAAACCACTGCCAAGACTGCGGACCACAGTGTTAAAAACCCTGAAAGAAAAATGTATCCTATATTGAAAAGCATAAAAGATTTCACATGTAAACACAACCCAAGTAGATGGATAAATTCTAATGGTGAGGAGAACAGTAATTCTTTCCTCTTATTGACAACTACATATGTAATCCAAAAAGAGTCAAATGAAATTAAACTTGAAATTTTCTCACAAAATTTCACTTTCTTATGAAACAATTTGATGAAAATATAATAGAGGCTCCTAATAGGGTAGTTTCCTATTATTTTTTTATTGTCTTGATCGAAAGTTTATAACCTCTGGAGTACGTGTTTTAAGCCGTTCGATTTTTAAATGACGTTAAGTATTTTTCCTCATTAATTAAAAAGTGAAAAAAATCAATGGCGCGAAAACGCGACGGCAAACTATTGCATGCCGGTTAATCCTACGTTTGACGTCAAACTATTTCCTCTACCTGCCACCAGGTGGTGTTGCGAATGCTTCCAATTAGATGCTGCACTCTGTTCAAGCTTATGAACAAGTATTGGAGGCATATTTATTCCGTTAATTAATTATAATTAACTTTTATTTATTTAACATTACTTATGAAGTTGATTCATTTAAAATCAGTTAGTATTCCTTTCACAAGC
Source organism: Platycnemis pennipes (assembly GCA_933228895.1). Taxonomy (NCBI): domain Eukaryota; kingdom Metazoa; phylum Arthropoda; class Insecta; order Odonata; family Platycnemididae; genus Platycnemis; species Platycnemis pennipes. The sequence continues at coordinate 29,776,177 of OW121848.1, read as the reverse complement.
ATACCATGTAGTTCGCCCATCGCCGCACGACCTTCACGCCATGCTTCGTCGTAACGGTCGTAGCAGAAGACACAGCGAGCAGGACGTCCTTGAGCTTATAAAATGACTAATAATACCATGTTTAACTGAGAGTACTTTTCCAACTTTGATTGTTTTTACAGGTTAATACTAATAAATGTTCACTAGAGCTGAGGGGCCCTGAAATACAACGGTAAGTTCAGGAGACGAATTTTCCTATGCCTCGCAACGTAAACTACCTACCTGCTACGTCAGCATGAAGGCAGCGCAGCCTGCCATTTCAGAGCCTTTTCAAATGGCCTTAAAATTAACATTTAGTTCTCTAGTAAACTGGAATTTCTCAATACAAACTTTTTGCGTAAATTAAATACATTTATGGCAGGGCACAAATCGCAATCAATGAAGTCTGTTTTCTTTGATGAAGGAAACTACCCTATTGTATGAAAAAAATGTATTACAGAATCAAACACAACTTCTGAAATAGCCATACAATGATCTAATCCCACAATAAATAAGGAATCTCTTACTTGATTAACTGAGTAATACGGAAAACAAGATCCTCTGGGCTTGATGGAGGTTTGTCCTCTGGACTGGAACGCCCAGACTCTGACTGAAGGAGATCCTGGACAAAAAATGAAACACGTAATAATCATTGAGCATGTATGCAGAATCCTATTCTTCAACTTAACAATGAAGTGTAACCATTAACAGCAATATCCTACATTCAGATAAAAACTGAACGACTCTTCCCAATGATTCTTACTTCACTTTTTGAGGTTATATAGTGGTGACCCATGTTGATTTACTTCTGGAAAGACCTCTCTCACATAAAACATCATCATAACACAGTAATCACATAAACAAATGACATCTAAAAATTAAATGTGAGGTAATGACACAAAGCATTAAACACCAAGAACATACCAATCAATCACTCGCTATAGTGATACTCTCACCATAAGCCTACTCATCATACTGTCTATACAGGGCTTCTACTGTGCTTATAATAAAATCTTACCAAAAATAGAAGAAAATCAACCACTTACAAAATTTAACAAGACCATGACAATTGGTTGAGAAAGTAACCATAAATTCCTTACTAATTTTATATGAATAATCGTCACTTATTACCAAGCCATCAAGCATACTATTTTTTGAACAAATAACCATCGTTTAAACTCCTAGTCACATGAACTCAGACCATGTATATGAATCACCTTGACAAGTATTTTTATAAAACAATGATGTGGAAAAAATGGACACACAGCAAATAATCAGATAAAAATTATTAATCCATGGATAGAATTAACTTTTATCATAAAGATAAAGAATTACAAGACAATTTTTCAGAACTTTATAATCCATCAAAGGTAATTATTAACATATATTTTTTATAGTCAGGATTTTAGGTCAATTACAATAAAAAGGCCAAAGCTTTTGCCAACGTTTTGGATATTTGTTGATATTAGATAACATTGTTAATATAAAATATCAACAAACTTGAAGCCCTGAAGATGGATACATAAATTTCCGAAACATTGACAAAGGTGTTGGCCTTTTTATTCTAATTGACGTAAATGCCCGACTATAAAAAATATATATTATAATAAGAGTTGGAGAAAATAGATCATATGAATAATTCTTAACCACACTAACCTCTCCAAAAGCTTCAACATCTTCAATAAACTGAGCCAACAAATTCACTGAGAACCCAAGGTCAGCCAGCCAAAATGGGCGAAGTTTGCGCAATGTCTGGGATGCATAAGTACAGACCCAATGAGGTTGTCCACCGTCAATGTGCCATCCAACTAAGATATCAACAGTATCCTAGAAGAGAAATTTTTAATTAATAGATTATACACAGCCAACTTCGTAACTACACATAATTTCGACCCTTAGTTTTACCGGGCAATGTTTATGATGAAGAATACTAATACATACTTGATAAATACGAACGTGCACTCATTACAGTGTAGCCATATTAGCAGTACTGGAGGTGCATCGTGATAAACACTTTAGAGAGTACTACAGACCGCCTTTTGCATAGAACTCAGAATTTTATGTAAACAGTGGATGGGCAGAAACAAGGAATAAAAACAAAATTTTATGTCCTGAGTAATACTGGAATTCACAATAAAAATAATGAAAATATTAGAAAGTGCAACAAAGGGAATATTAAGTACAATTTATTTAATACAGAACTTTATCAACAAAATACAGCCAAATTACTAGAGAGATATCTTTAGATGAGAATTTAAAAAAAATAGTGAGGTTAAAAAGGTCTTTAAATAAAAAATGTGGGTTTGTCACATAAATTTATTAATGAATACATGATTTTTTGGTAGAGTTATGGAATGGCAGGTTTTTCCAGACCAAACAGAACAACCTTCAGAATAGCAGTTTTATAATAACCCCATCACAATTGCACTCAACTTCAGATGATGAAGTTGATGGGTCATAACTGGAGCTCATGAGTTGTCCTCTGGGTCTGTTCATCTTCTATGATCACAGTTTTACCCACATTGCAGCACACATGAGGACAACCCATAAACCCCAATGCTTAGTAAACACTACTCTGTGAAAGCCTTAATCAAGAGATTTAATAAGTTTTTCAATTGGAGATATGCTCCAATGACCACTTTAAAATGAAGATTGAGGCCCAAACTGAGGAAACCAATTTGCTTGATTAGTCAATTTTTAAGATTTCGGTGCTCCAGTAACGATGTCTATGGGACCAGACTTTAATTAAAAAAACACTTCAAAAAGGAACACAAATGACAACAATGTATATTATTTTCACAAAGAAAAGCCTTTTCCATTAAAATTTGTTAGCTTAGCACTTCTCAATGTACTTTTTTAAAGGAGTGATCAGCCAACCTGATTTCAAGAATTATTCAGCTAATTCATCTAAAGAAGCTCTGAAGCAGAATTTTATGATAACTAACTATTTTCTGCCCAATCATCGGGTAAAAATAATCAAGAAAACACTGATTGATGAAATAGGCAATGCAAGAGCCTAAGGAGATGGGACAATCAGTGATCAACACTTTCACTTGGTGGTCAAAATCCCCGCTTAGCAAATGACACATTAATGCAGAAAAGGCTCACAACTTCATTAGTTCAATGGAAAAAATGTAAATACCAGGAAAGTTTTTTCAACAAATTAAAACCTCAGATTTGGAATAACATGCTACTTGCTTATTCTGACAATCCTCTACTTACCCTAAAGTGCTTAGTAAATGACTCGGGACACAATTTTGCCAAAAAGAGCAAAACATCCACTGTTGCAATTAGCAGCTCTGGAAGCCATGTATTCTCAAGGGCAGTCTGCAGCTGTGCCATGAGATGCTAGAATTCAAAATTTTTTTAATCACTTATGTGCTTTCAAGACGTTGTAGAAGCCACTTGATCAGGGACTTAAGTGTTTTACTTAAGTCAAATGGTATGTTACAAGGCTATGCTACAATATCAAGGTCATTGGCACTATAATTAAATGAGAACAATCATGATTTAAAATAACATACCAGTAGCTGGTAAAAATCTTACAGATTTAGGCTACTTTTATGAAAATCTATGATCAAAGAATAGGAAAAACTAAGTAATTTTCACAATAATTTACTTTTAGTTCATATAAATGTAGAGATCTATGAAATCCAGTTCTTCTCAAATTCGAATCTTACATTCACCCTCAAATCTTTCCAATCCAAATCTTAAACTCTACCTTTAATACTAAATTTCATCTAAAATCTGAAAGTTACTTTTTCCTTGAATCTCAAGTTCCACATTTCATGAAGATACGTGCAATATGTTCTGCCATAATGAGGTATAGCACCATCAGCATGATCTGTTCGATAATAATGCCCTTCCACCTGCTAATTTTGTATTCATTAAGTAAACAAAGTCTGGTTTCACAATTAATGACTTACATTTCCAGCCACGAAGTTGACTCTCAGAGTGAACTGAACTCAAGAGCAACAGAAGCGGGAGAAAAGCAGTAAAACAGAAAGTGCATGTACCAAGGTGAAATCCACAAGCCCACTTACGGGTATGCCCAGAATGACATCTTTGAGTGTAATAAATATTTGATGTTACAGCAATTACCATGCTAAGTGAGGGATACCTGAATTAAAAAATTTTTGGAATTACAAAATAAAATGCACTTGAGATCTCAGATCAAAAATAATCATATTTTTCCTAAATCTACAGTTGTAATGGAATTTAGGGTGAGAAGAAAGAAACCTAATATGTTGCTGAATACATATTATGCTGCAACGTGATGACTCTCATCCAATTGTTAACAGTGGCCTCTCGTAAGAACGTTCATGTTGGGAATGGAAACGTGGTAATGAGGAAAACATGCTAAACAAGTTAGGCTAGATCTGGGTGGTTTTCTGGTGCCCTGGTTTGGTTTTATCAGAACGGGCAGGCCGGTTCAGATGTAGGAAAAAAACTGGTGCACTGGAGATTCGGTTCCGAACCAGTGCACCAGGGAAGCAGACTCTGTTATGCTATTTATTCTCGCGACGAAGTCATCAAAGTTTTCCATTGACAAAGAATTATTTATTTCCTTATAATTTACCAATTCATATAACCCGGTTTCAATTAATTTTTCCTATCAGCAGAAATAATGGGAATACTTATGTTTTCTGGTTAATTTGTTAATTTGTGCATATTTTTCAATGAGCGATAAAGTTCATTTTCGGCCGCGGAAGCCTACGATTCAATATTTTCAATGTTTTCGTTAATATTGCCAGGGCCAATGTTATACAAAGAATTAAAATTTATCCTGTTCAACAAGTTTTTATTTTATTTTATGATTCCTGAATTAACAGATACATACAATTTTGGTGAATGCATCGATAATTCTCGGCAATACCATTTCATGGGAGTTACCTCCATTCCCTCTAGATCCTAAAGATGGCAGCACTAATATGACACACGATGTTCAGTGTGTCCGACAGATGCATTTCCTTGTGTAAATAAATACTCGTTGCTACTAATTTTTGAGAGATAACTGAATGTGAATATTAGACATGGCTAGGAATAGGTTATTACGCAAAAAAATATTTTCGACCTCTGAAAAATGCCATATTTCGGTGAATCATTACATAATTTCTAACCAATGGACGTACCGGTTAACACTCGAAGACTTCAGCAAAGCTTGAAATATTTTTTTTGGAAGATTTAATTTGCAAAATGATCGATGAATATGCAATTGTGCACGAAAATGGCTCTTCTACGTGTTTCTAACAGCCTGGTAATGAAAGAGAAACGTAAAGTAAGAACAACTGTGGGAAATTAGAGACTCAATCCAGCACCTTCGGATATAACGAGCACTCACTATAGAGAGTGATTTCCCAGCCATTGTGAGCACTTGTTATACCGAGCTACCACTGTATTTCTTTGTGAAGTGTTTGATTTTAAACATTCACAACCTTGTCCTTCTTTTTTAGTATGGTATTATAACAGTTAAAAAAATCCTCCAGCTAAACTGTCCTCTTATATACCACAAACTAACCCATAAAATCTCTCTCATCCTTCTTCCCTTCCTCAATTCTTGAAAAGCTTTGACAAGATATCATCAATCACCACTGCTTCCCCCTATGTATGTCCTTTTCCTCTTCTATGGCAAAGTTCCTTTGACCACTGTTTTCAGCATGCAGTTCTTCTACATATTTCTTCCCCCTAAAGTGCCATCAGTAGCTCTCCTGGCTTATCACTCATGCATGGTATCTTTTTCCATTCCTTGATGCTGGATAACATTCTAGCCACTGAGTACAGGGCGGTTGTTTCGCCTCTCTGGAGCCTCTCTATCTCCTCACACTGAACTTCCCACCACTCTTATCTCACTCTCTTCATATACCTCACAAGTCTTTTGCTTATTTCCTTATATTTCCTTGGGCCTTGCTGTGTTAAAATCTTTCTATTTCCATCATTTATTTCATTGCCCAATGTTTTTTGATCCACCTGCACCTATTTTATCCCATCCTTCCTCAATTTTTCACCCTTCTACATTTTCCCTCGTACATCTGTTTACTAATTCCTGATATTCCCTCTGATTTACAGCTGTACATGTTTTTCATGCTGTTCCTAAATGTTTGCTTAAGCATAATGTAATCTATGTAGTTAGTATCTCCCTATGTCCACCAGCATTTCATGGGAGAGATTATGGCCTTATTAAAGTTTTTGTTGCAACTATGATTAAAAAATTCTTTATCAATCATAGTCAAGATTCATGATGATATTCTTTCAGGCATAACGTTCAGAAAATTATGCATACCCACAATTTACACTTTCCCATGATTTACTATTTTTTCCCTTGATTGCCTGCTAAAGTATTAAAGAGGGAATTTACAGCACCATTCCTTTAAAAAATGGACCAGAGGATGTCACCTCAGCAACAAAACCAGTCATAGAAGAATAAATTATGCACAGTAAATACAATGTTTTTCTTTATCATTGCATGGATTCTCTAGAGATGCTGGAGATTATCAAAAGCCAAATTGCAACATTGTAAATGACCATCTGTATTTTTCCTGCTCACCCTGAACATAAGCCACATAGTTTTATTAATTATTCATAAGTTTAAAAAAGTAAATGAATTACAAAGATCAGCAAGATTTTTTAATGTATTTACCATACTACTTATTTGAAGCATAATTCATGCATTTCTCATGAGCTTACCGCAGATATGTCTTTGAGTTTAACTAACGATCCTTCTCCTTTGTTTTCACCATCTCCACCAGATCGAGCATCAACTTTTAACGTTTCCAATAGGGCCACCATCAGTAGACGTCGTACTTCTTCTCCTCTCTCCGTAGAATACTTGTTGAAGAGCCACTCAGAAAACCTAAGGGGCAAATAATTATAATCCAATATTTAATAACTCCTCATTACTATGAATAGGCATTGCAGGCAGAAGGTACAAGTTTAAATCTCAAGCCTATGGAATTTGAAATAAATGAACAACAATCTTAGGTTAATGACTAGGTGACTAGGCAGGTAGAGAATGGATTATTCAGTCAAGAGCTCCAAGTGAAGGCCAAAGGGGGAAGGAGACTGCATGGAAAAGGGGGGATTTCATTAATCAGCCCTTTTTACATGCCTGGGCCAAAGTGCAGAGCCAAGCATAAGAGAATGTCATTTGAATAAGAGACAACAAAGCTACATGCCCGTGTGTGGAAAACATAAAACACGACATCAAAAAGAAATGTTGCTTCGTCCAGAGCAAAATTCAGTGCTTGGACTACTTGCAACTACAAAAGCAATATGAAAGAATACAAGAATGCTCACCTTTTGAAATCACTGTCAAGAGCATAACCAAGTCTACCAAGGCAGCGAGCAGCCTGAAGACGAGCATCTGAGCCAGGGCCTCGACGCAAGACTTCAATTAGTGAATCTGCAATTAGATCCACTGAGCGGCGAATGTAGCGGCCATTTTCTGAATTTTGAAATGCCTCCTGTGTGTAAATGTTGAGAAATATGAATTAAACAAGGAATTGAACAGATTGTTTCAGACTTTTCCTTGGGGAACTTTTTTATGTTAAAAAAAACTTAAGTTGTATAATCCGCGGTTCATTACCACCAGGTTTCAAAAGGGTCACCATCATTATCAAGAAATAAGGCACTAAAAATGAATTGTGAATGTTGATATTGAAAATTTTAGGGAAATAGTTTAATATAAGAGGCAAAATACAAATACCATGAACATTTCTATTCAAGTAGCTAATGCAAATTATACAAAATTATTACATGCAAAATTAATTTTCCCACAAACTTCATTGTCTGAAAATTTTCTACAACAGGTGGTGAGTTTGGATTGTTTAAACACAGCATTCACCATAAATTGTATTTGCTTCCTTGTAATAACTTTCACATCTTTCACCCAGAAGATGATGGCAGACTCACTTTTGAAACACTGGTGAGATACTACACTGCTACCTAGTGCAAAACCTGAGAACTCTTCCGTTTCAACTCATTCAAATTTAATCAATCGGCTGGCATCACAACAACGAAAAGCACTAAATGTACTTATGTATTTGCAAGAGTAAACAAAGTTATCATCAGCCTATGGCAATAAAATTCTAGGCACTAGCAAAGTTGGTGCTTGAATAATGTATTAATGTATGACACCTTTACACAAAAGCTTTGCTATTAGATATAAATTACATTTCAAAGAATAGTTACTGTCTCAGACTGAACAATATGAGAATCTTTCATTGTAAGACTGAAGTGTGAAAGAGAAATACAGCAATTTTTACACTTAGCTTCATTTCTACCATGGTTTCATTGCTATGTAACATCTTCAGGTCATGAAGGTTGTCTTGAAGATGTTACATAGCAATGAAACCATGGTCACAATGAATAAAACTAAGTGCCGAAATTACAGTGTTCTCTTTTACCCCTAATTCCAATGAATGCCAAACATTACGTGGATATTTTACATTGAATATGGAAAAGGACTCGGTGAGTTCAAAACGGATACCAGGAACATGAGACATCATCATTGTTGCATAGCAATACACCCATATGCTAAAGCAAGGTTGCTCACATTTTTTGGGCAAAAAAAACAGATTTGGCTTCATATAATTTATCACTATTCCTAAATTACAATTGGAAATGAAAAGCATACATTTCAATAAAATTTTAAATGGTCAGAATACCTTCACTGCCATTTTGGGTGCAGTTTCTAAGTTTCAGGAGTGTGCAAGAATTTAGCAACAGCTTCCATACCTGGATTGGTTTGCAAGGCCTTTTTGATACTGCCTACATTAATAGAACTTTATTCATTTCATCTAAAAGACAAAAGTAACAGCTCAAATAACTAAGTATTATTAAACAACTATGTGTCAAATCTATAATCATTAGACTGAATTCCCTTATTTATTAAACTTTAATATTCATTTCCCTCAACACAAAAAACTACCAATTCTTCAAAACAAATTATTGGTCCATGGTACAATCGAGTGCCATTAACCCAGCTAATTCTTCTCAAGATATTAATTTCTTCAGTATTATACGACAGACAAGCAACTATAAATAAACATTATTGAAAATTTATAGATATGCCTACTCTGTGATGAAAACTGCCTTGTGAGATTGCTTTCAACATGCATTGCTTTTCAATAATTTAAGTCTGATCATGAATCACATTGATTGCTGTGTGATGATATGACAAATACAAATATCAAGCCCCATTACCACGAACATCTGTCTCGCCAGAAAACAAGTGCCAATTCTTATTAGGTCAGTATTATATGTATAATCAATAAAGAAATTTATGTCATATTTGGAAACTAACATGAACTCCTCAGGAAAGTTGTTAAAAAAACTATTATTTACATCATGGATTGGTAATATGTAACAGGGATAGGTCCCTGCAAGAATGAGACTGCAAATAAGCCATTTTTTTCTGCAAATAAGCCAAACTTTGTCATTCATCAGCCATAATAATAGCCAATGAGATGATACAATGTGTGAAGATAACCCCTATGGTTCAATGTCACAATTGGACTAGAAATACAGGAGAAAATGAAAAAAGATAATCATAGAATCATATCGATTCAGAATTTTCAGATATTGAAATTCCCTGGGCGTGGCCTTTAACAGATGAAAAAGTATACCTAGGGTATTTTCATAAGTTCCATTAGGAAGGATCAGTAAAACATCAGCAGAAAGAATATGACACTGCAACATAAGCATCTAGGAAGAGTGACAGACAGGCATCACTTAGTTTTTCATAAGATTCCTTGGAGAGAAAAAGTGATTTTGCAAGTGGTGTGTTTAAAAAGAGTTAAACGGTGCTGTGGATTTTCTTTTCTATCCATGTGTTACAATCGTGGTGTGACCATGTCTGAAGAGAATAGAAGGATAGAAGCAAAAAAGCCATGTGAGGAAGCTGGTTTTCAATATCTTTACATTAAGGTTGAGGTAGGGATTAGAAGATTCAGTCGAATCCTATCGAATCCATGGATTTGAGATTCACTGTAATCCAAGGTTAAAAGATTCAATCGAATCAATAGATTAAAGATTTGAATACTCTGGATTCTAAGTACCGTTGGCAGAGAACTACAAAAGTCCTCGACTTATGCGGATCCGAGTTACACGGATCCGGAGTTAGAAGGATGTTCAGTTAGGCCGGTGACATGCTTGCGTTTCTCCGCGTGTCTGTTGCCGTGACAGATTCAACCACGTGACGGCCCGCTTCTCATTGCCAAGCACGCAACAGTTGATGCCATACTTCGGGTGTTCGGAATGCCAACTCTAGTTTAAGACAATACATAATTCGATAGGTGATATTTGATTATTGCGATGGTGAAAAAGTCTGATATGATCAGACATCAACGTATTTTTTCGGCGTAGTTGGGACCTTCCCGCATAAGTCGAAGCACAGTCAATTATTTATCCATAGCAAAAAAAAAGAAATTTAGGGTAATTATACTTATTTTAGATTTAAATGTCCAGTGAAAGTAATATTGGATTTGTGTTACTCTCAGCTTTGTCCCTTTATGTTAACTTAACAACCTCTCAAAAGATGGCGTTTTCTGTAATCGTCGCCGATTGTCACCGTGAAAGCGGCACCACTTACGGCTCAAAAATGTATAGGTAAGTTGTGGTGTTTTGACTTATTCAAATTTCTACTTCTTTTTTTACTGTAATGGACAACAGGCATCATCTATGGAGTTGTTAATTAACTACACGTCGAAGGTCAGACTACACCAAAAAAGACGTTGATGCCTGATCACATGGGCCTTTTTCACTATCACGATGATCAAATATCACCTATCGAACTATGCAATGTCTTAAACTAGAGTTGGCGTTCCGAACAACCGTAGTTTGGCATTAACTTTTGCACATTTGGCACTGAGTCGCGGCTCGTCTCACGGTTGAATCTGTCGTGGCAACAGAAACGCAGAGAAACACAAGTATGTCACCAGCCTAACTGGACATCAGCGTAACTCCGTATCCGAGTAACTCAGATTGCTCGTTTTTAGCATTTCATTTATATCATATATGCCATGGTAGGAAATGTTTAAGCAGCATATTATAAACTAATAATTCTTGTCCACACATGAATTCTTTGAAATTCCCCAATTTGAAAATTCTAACAAAAAGTTTCTCTGCATTCTTCCAGCAACATTATTTTCACAAATAGCCTTCAGTATACTGCTGGAAATTTGGTTGATAAAAAAAGAAATCTATTAGGTTCTGACAGAGTGAAAATGCTGCATCTTCAAAACAAAAACTGGTTATCTGTTTCCATTGAATTTTCAATTTTATTTAAGAAAAATTGAACTTTGATTTACTTTTGAAATTACCCATTCTTTATATTTCCCCTCAAACATGTCCTTAATTTCTTTTTTTCCCTATTTCATACTTAATTATTTTATAAAATTTGGTGTGCAATGTCTCTTGAAAATGTTCTAAGTTTAGGCTAATTATAAAGATAAGAGTGTTGTTTACTCTTCTATATTTGACTTTTTATTCTCAAAGTTTGTATTTTTGTAAAAGGGCTCCATGCCCGTAAATAAATAAATACTATTACTATAAATTTTAGTGAGTGGGGACTATATGACCATTATTCATTTATTATTTACTTAAAGAAATAAAATTCAGCTTTGACTGGATTTAATTAGAGAATTCATGAGAAGGAAGCATTACTTAACGATTTACAGATAAAAGGAAGACTTGAATTTAGTAAAATTGAGGAGTATTAGGATTTGATATCAGGATTTGAGATTTGGATTTGATAAAAAAACAGGATTCGGATTCGGGATTAGGTCAAATTTTGGATTCGCCCTATCAGTACTTTACATATTTTCTTGAATCACTAAGTGTTATTGAAGCCTGCAAGGAAACTTCAAACTGCAGGGTGCTTGCATATATTGTTTATAAGGTCAGAAAGGAAGAGTCTTGTGCTGCATAAGTAACTCCACCGAAAAAAAAAAAAATTAGCCAGCCATACAAGAATGTGTGATCTTTGATTTAAGATGATTTTATACGATCAGGAGTTAAAAAGAAAGTGGATCAAATGTTGTTATGTTATGGATTGCCGCAATTATTATTTAAAAAAATTTTGTCATTGGGTATCATGATTGACCACTGAACTTTTGCATGAGGTGCAGGTTTGGAGTTGATGTGCATTCATGTTTTGACTTGATAATACAGTAAAACCTCGCTTTTACACAATTTACATTTTCCCGCAATTTACGACATTTTCATCAGTCCCGATGATTTATATATCTCCACAGTGTTATGTCTTCCCCGTATTTACACTTGCGAAATTTTACATGGTCCGCCATTTGCGCTAGGCTGCCAAAAGAAACATGGCGGATAGCATATCACAACCATATGAGGAACGAAATGGACATCGGCGGAAAAAGTTATGGTACATTTACAAGCGAAAGACCTTTGAATTACAATAAATTTTCTAATTCCTTCTATTTCTGGGTTCATCTCATACTTTCGTAATAAACTCGTTTTAATTCTTCAAGAGGCAAATCAGGTAAAATTATAACAATTGTGCTAGTTCCCCAAATGCCTTATATTACGTTACAAGTGGCAATTATGTGGTAAAATCATGAAGGATATGTATCTTCCATCGTAAAACTGTATTCCGGTATCACGGCGTCAAGTATCGTGAACAAAACAAAAAATGGCCCACAAACGAGAGAGGAAAACGTTGTCAATAGAAGAAAGGATAAAAATTTCGGGAAGAGTTGACTTGCATGTAGGTTCACGTGTATCCCTTGCCAGAGAACTTGGGATTCCAATTGAACACTGTTGTTAAACCACACAAAACCATTGAAACCAGTGCAGTGGAATGCGGACCCAGTGCAAGGAGGCGAAAATACATCAAGTATTCAAAATATGATGAACTGGAAGAAATTTTGAAGGAATGGTTTCAGTGCGCCAGAGCATCTAACATACCCATCAGTGGAGTTATTCGTAAGGAAAAGACACAACATGTGGCAATGAGGTTAGGAATTGAAGACTTCAAGGCTTCAAACGGATGGTTAAGCCAATTTAAAACTAGGTACACTGTTGTGTATAAATCAATTTGTGGTGAGTCAAACACTGTTGATCCCCACACAGTTACACAGTGGAAGGAACATTCTTTAAGACAGCATATTGAAGGGTATGCACCAAAAGACATTTTCAATTTAGATAAGACAGGCCTTTTTTCAATGTGCTTCCTCATAAGACTTTAGACTTTAAAGGTGAATCTTGCCATGGGGGAAAGCATAGAAAAGCTCGTCTGACAGTATTGTTAGGTGCTAATGGTAGTGAGAAGTTAAGGCCATTTATCATTGGAAAGTCCAAAAATCCCAGATGTTTTAAAAACATCAAGACATTTCCCACAACCTATGCCGCTAATACCAAAGCGTGGATGATGTCACATGTCTTTCAGGAACGAATGCAAGCTCTAGATGCCAAGATAAGTGGACAAAACCGAAAAATTGTAGTATTTTTAGATCAATGCCCAGCCCACCCAAACAATATTAATTTGAGGAATATAAACCTGTATTCTTCCCACCCAATGGTACCAGCCAGTTACAGCCATTATATTTAGGGATAATCCATGTATTCAAAGCGAACTACCGCAGGATTCTGGTGAGAAAAGCTATGAATCTTATAGACAGTGGGAGGGACCCTAAGAGCTTCAAAGTCACAATTTTCGATACAATACAGTACATAACATGATCATGGAAAGAAGTTGATGAGGGAAAAATTTCAAATTGTTTTAAAAAAGCAGGATTTAGTTTTTCTCAAGACTGCAACTTAGAACAGGATAGTGAAGAACCACTGGAAGAAGGGGGAGGAGATAATAGAGCTATGGGATACAATGATCAGTTGCCATTATTTGGAGCTGAAATAAGTTTTTCGGATTTTGTTGGAGAGGATGAGCAATTATCAACAAGTAACTCTCTTACAATTGATGAAGCTATTGACCTGCATATCAGTGAAGAGGCAGCAAGCGAGGAGGATGATGATGATACGGTAACACCAAAAGAAAGCGCAATCAATGCTATTTCTGCTGTTAATGTACTACGACTGTATTTATCAAGTGTTGCAGGAAGTGAGAACGAATTAGAGCTATTGGACAGAATAGAAAAGAGAGTAGAATCAATTAATACAAATAAAATGAGCAAGCAATCAAAGATAATGGAATATTTCCAGAAGGAGGATAGTTAAATGAACATTTATTTATGATGTATTTTTTTGTTATAGCTGAATTCAGCCAAGAATGTTTTATTTAAATTCTGAGATAGTTCTTTGGCTTAAATTAAATTTTTAGAAGACTTTTTGAGAGTAAAGGTTGGTACATATTTTTTTTAAACTAAAGGTTTATATGCATTATTAATTCATTTTTGGTTTAGTTTATCCAAAGATTTAAATATTTTTACTTTGAGAAGTTTTTTTTATTTTATGGAGTTTATGGAATATGTACTTCCATTTTATTTATTTATCAGCTACCACCTATGTAAAATGATTTCTTTCTGAAGACTGACATATTGTACAATCTACCTCACTAAGAAATAAAGAAATTTTTTAATGTCATAATTACATTTTTTGTACTTACTTTTCATTTAAGACATGATTCAATTGAAAAATAGAACATTTAGCAATGCTTTGAGGGATTATTTTCATTAAATTGTGCCTACCCTCAATTTACATTTTCCCGTGATTTACACTTTTTTCCCTTATCCCCCTCAAAAGTGTAAAAGAGGGGTTTTATTGTATATAGTGGGAGACTGGGATGGATGGGTGACGGCGATTGTTGTGGAGTGAGTGTTGGATAGTCCGCTCCTGACAACGGGGTGAGCTAGTCCATTCCTGGGAGTAGTGAGAGTGATTGCTCCCAATGATGGTGAAGGGCACCGCATCAGCTAACCGGGTTTACATCATGAGTCTGATGTGTTGAAAATTTATATTCAGTGAAGGATATTGTGTGTGTGTGTACTCTAGTGCCAGTGTCGGAGTGCACATGAGGGCAGTGTGGTGATGTGTGAGTTGAATGAAAGGGTTTGTTGGGGGTAGTCGGAGGTCATGAGAGTTGTTGATATATGCATGCGAAAGGATAATTTTGGTAATTGTAGAAATATGTATAAAAACCAAATAAATAAGTTCATGGTGTCTACTAATATATGAAAAAGAAATTCAAGACTTTTCAAGACAAAAATTTTAAAATTCCAGACCAAAAAGGTTAACTTCTAAATGTGTCATCATGACGATTAATAGTTCAATGCCCAGTTCTGTCCAATTTTTCACTTGGAATTGGCCATCTTATTATATCCACATTATTAAAAGGGTCATTCCGTGTCAAATCAACCAGTGAATTTACCTGACCCTTTGCGATTTTGATGAAAATTGGTAAAGTTGTTGGTCTTAGAGAGAAACTAAACAATACCAAGTATCACACTCCTAGGCCAAATACTTTGTTAGAAAATTGGGTCTAAATATTGCCCAAAAATCAAATTTTAGGTCTGCGGTGCACCTTTTGAATTGTCGTAACTCCGATACCAACACACTTAGAGCGTTGTGTGTGGTGTCATTTTAAAGCTCTTAATATTGACTTCCATTCGATATGTCATATGCCGAGGTTAAAAATAATTATAGGTCAAAGGTCAAGGTCAACATAGTTTGACCTTGAATTATGAAAAATGGGATATTTTATTTTGCTTAATTTTTTTTCCTTAACAACATACACATTTCAATAATATATATACCAACTTTCAAAGTGGGACTCCAAGTACAACCGGAGATATGAATTTTTTTGTACACCTACGACACTGGAAAAAATGTTTAAGCTTGTTCAATTGGTCATTCCACCTCAATTCAACAAACGTTTGTCCCTTAGGGTCTCAGATTTTGATTAAAATTGGTGTATGGGTACAGAATCTACTCAAAATGAACAACATCAAATCGTTTTGTGAAAAAAAGTTTTTGAGCGAATTGTAAACATTTTTATTTTTCCGCATTTTTAGCAAAAATCCGAGCCTGAAATCATATTATCACTTATATCTCCGTTTGTAATTGTCATACAGCAATGATTAATAGCTCTTATTAAAGCTAAATTCTTATTTAATACAAATATATCAAGAAAAAATTATTTTCTCTATACCCTATTGTTGTTAATTACTAATGTTTAAAAAATTGTTAATAAACTTTTCTCAAATACTCCATCTCAGAATTGGCTGAAACTTTTTTTTCCATAATCTAAACATACCCAGCTAACTATTCCAGATATAAAATTTAGTGGCAATTCATAAATGTGCTTTTTATAAATATTTAAACATTTACAATTTTCTCTCACGCGGATCATTTGGAATACTTGCAGCAGACGCAATGCAAGCCTAAAAATTTCCTAATTGATCAAGGTTGTGACTATATGAGATCAAAATATATTATAAACTACAAATGTTAACAAAAATTGTTATTTGTTCTGTTAAATGGACATTTGCAGAGAAATTTACCATTGAGCCCCAATTTTGCTGCGTGAAAAATTTTGCTAACTACTCCGACACAATCTATTGAAAACTAATGAGAAAGCAAAATCCTTGTATTCAAAACAAATGTAAATTGGCTAAGTTAGCATGCTTTCCGTAAGCATATGGTGTCCTTCCTTGTAGGAAGGTGCCCTCTCGGAAATATTTTATTTGAGGATACTGTTACTCCTGCTTGCAACTACAGCTGAATCCTGGTCCCTTGCTTGGACGAAGAGAGTCCCTTCATTAAAACCACCTCACTTGGTTCGGGTATTGCTTAATGAAACTCCCTAACTGCCTGACGAAATCTTTTTTGCAAATACATCGGAATGTTTTCCAATTTCTCCTTTGTTTGCATAGCCAAAATTCACTCCTAAAATATGATCTTTTGCCCAGTTAAAGAGTTCTATAGGTGAACGTATTTGTTTTTCGTATGGAAGCTGAAGACTTGCTCTTGCTGCTAGTCTTTTCAAAGCTCCTCCCAGTCCATCACTTGGCCTTTTACCATACAATGTAACAAAGAAATGCCATTCTGCAGAGACTGTAAAATCTTTCCTGTGAAGAGATAAGTTCTGAATTTTATGCTTGTTTCTATAATGAGCAGCTGCTCCATCTGAATAATATATCACTTTTTTAAGTCTCGGAACTTTCAATTTCAAGATTTTAAGGAGAAGTTTTTGAAAAAAATGTACAGTTGATGCTATATGCTTCAGTATGTCTGATATGATAACGTAGTTCAATGGGAATTCATTATCCTGGACTTTAAGGTGGTAATAGCAAGCGAAGGGGTGAACTGTTGCTTGGTCATTATTCTAATGCATACCTTGCACGCTGTCCTGTAAAATGAAAGCATAATTTTCTGAAAAATCTGCAATGACAAGAACCTGCCCCACTTGGATGTTATGCTTAGCATTTCTAAGAAATTCAGATTGATTTTTAGCAATGTAGTCATGAGACTGAAGTTTCTGTAACTTAACAATAAAAGTCTCAAGAAAGTTATCGGTAGATTTTGTAAAAATTTCTAGTGAGCAACGGTCAACTTGCACTCATCGGTGGTAAGTAATGCAATCAATTAAATGTTTTTCAAAGTGTTCTTCTACTGAATTCCAAATTTTGCTCGGCCCAGGGCAGTTTTTAAATTCGTTCAGATGAAATGCGTGAGTGAGAAATGCAACAGTGTTGCAATGCAGAGGAAAATTATAATTGTGACAATGGGGGCAGAGATATTGAATGGGATTAATGCAATACATTGATTCCGGATATAATTGAAAAGGTAACATTTTTTTATTGTCGACATTTGTTGTATACCAATACTAAAAATTTGTAGGATATATCTGCTGAAGTCTAAAATGATTCCTGCATGTATATAGGCCAAACAGTATATGATGAAGTGATAACTTTTCAGTGTCGTAGGTGTACAAAAAAATTCATATCTCCGGTTGTACTTGGAGTCCCACTTTAAAAGTTGGTACATATATTATTGAAATGTGTATGTTGTTAAGGAAAAAAAATTAAGCAAAATAAAATATCCCATTTTTCATAATTCAAGGTCAAACTATGTCGACCTTGACCTTTGACCTATAATTATTTTTAACCTAGGCATGTGACCTATCGAATGGAATGGAATATTAAGAGCTTTAAAATGACACCACACACAACACTCTAAGTGTATTGGTATCAGAGTAACGACAATTCAAAAAGTGCACTGCAGACCTAAAATTTGATTTTTGGGCAATATTTAGACCCAATTTTCTAACAAAGTATTTGGCCCAGGAGTGTAATACTTGGTATTATTTAGTTTCCCTGTAAGACCAACAACTTTACCAATTTTCATCAAAATCGCAAAGGGTGAGGTAAATTTTACCATTTTTTTGGTTGATTTGACATGGAATGACCCAAAAGTACAAGCACAGCACCTTATCTACTTCATTCATGATTAAACTCCTACTAGAAATTAAAACGCCGTATACTCAAAATGGTCTGTCCCGTGACATTCAAGGCTGTTTCTGAAGAACGCACGGCGGCACGCCACACAGCGGTGCAGGATCCCTAATAACTGGTATTTTGGATTAAAAAATGTTCAATTTATATGAAATTTGGTCTATATAGGTTTTTGAGGTCGCTGATTATGAATTTTGATTCAAAACTTTTATAAACTAATTTTTTCACAAAAAGTTTTGCAATTTTTTTACTTAAATTAACTCTTATTTAAAACATCACGATTAAAGTGAACAAATATACGTTTTATCAGTCGCTGAATGCTAATTTGATGTTCATGTTGTTTCTAATTACTTATTTCACAAAAGTAGTTTTGCAATATTTATATTACTTGGATTCACACAAACTCATAAATTCTCATTTCATTAAAAATTATAGCAAAAAGGTTTTTGCGATCTCTGAACACGAATTCGATATTAATATTTTCACAAATTAATTATTTTGCATAAATATAAAAGTGAATTTTCAAAAAAAATTCTTTATTTCTGAACAAGAAATTATGTAAAAAAATAATTTTGCAAACTATATTTGCAATATATTAATAAACCGTTAAATAGCACCCACCTTCAGTTACAAAACCCATTTTTCAGAACAAGAATCGGGGTTATATTAGACTCTCTAACAGGTTATATTAGAGATAACTGAAGATGAAGCTGTGCCTTCTCCTGTTCATACGTTGCACTTGTTACCAGTGCAACATGTTATCTTATGTAATAGAGGAGTAAAAACAGCGATATGCCCTTACTTATGATGGTTTTGAATTCGTCAATCGGTGCATCCAACGTACATGCACAAAAACCCTGTATAGAAAGTTTTTCTAGACTCATAAATACCAAGTATTAGGGATCCTGCACCACTGTGCGCCGTACACTGCGGTCGAGTTCGCGATGTCCCGTGTGAAACGAGCCTTTGAATGAAATGATGTCCGTCACCAGTCCAACCAAAGGCACCTCTTGAGCACACACCAACTCGAAGACTGACAAACCAACTCAACTCGAGCTGGCAAATGCCGAGTTCTCCAGTAAAAGCGAACGATTTTGTTGCAAACTCGCACATGCCGACAGATGAACTAGACTTTCCGGCGGCTTTCGAGCAAGCGAGCTCGCCATCAAATGAATAACAAAGACATTCCACCGCATTAGCTAGCAAATGGTGAGTTCTCCAGTATATCATCCAGGAGCCAACGACATATTCGTCGGCGGCACGTATGGCGTCGTCGGCGACAACGTAATAAAATGAGTGAAAGTTTCTCGGGTCTTCCACCGGGTCAAAGGCTCCATCTCTGCCTACGTTTCGGAAAACGAGTCGTTTTCGGAAACGTTGGCAGAGATGGAGCCTTTGACCCGGTGGAAGACCCGAGAAACTTTCACTCACCTAATCCACCGGGAAAACACCAAAACCTAATATATTCTTTGTACTTTCCAGGGGGCTAATCTCGGTTCTTTCACAAAGACGTTATGCTTGGGTAGAAAATCAACACAATTCAATGGGAAATGCTAATAACAAAATGGCAAACGGTAAGCTTTACTGAATGGATGAGATAAAGAAAACATTCCAATTCCACAGTAAAGTTAATTAATCCCACCCGATTATGATGATGCACAGCATAGAAACTTAGGACGCGATGGTTTAAATATAATATTCCTAGTGGAATTTAATTGAGTTCCACCCTCAGAGGCATGGCAAAACGCAAAATGTCACAATCGTACTAGAGTAAGATCTATAGATCACCTGAATCTTTGGGAGCGTTGTAATAACCACGGTCAAGGTCATTCTTTCGAAATAGCATTCATGGGCAGGAGGGAAGTGTACGATCTTCAACCTGCAACCGACCAAGCCGATTTGTCACGTGGCGGCACGCAGGAAACGGTGCCCATGTCTAGTGCAATCGAACGACAAAAGTCACGAACTAACAAATACTGACTACAGAGGTTCAAAATAACACCTCTTTGATAATGACAGATAAAGGAAAAGGGAAACAATATCTCATTTCGTTATGCTATGTCTGCCGTTCCAATTTTAATCCTGACGATTTGCAATCAACCATTTTTCCCGATTTTTGATTATTTTTCAGCGAATTCCCGATCTTTTCAAGATTTTTTCCCGACGTTAATAAATTCCCGACTTTTTCCCGGATTCCCGACTTTTCCCGACTGGTAGACACCCTGAAGTTATAACATTCATATGAAATGTTCTGCCAACCTTGAAAAGTATCCTAAATTCCATGAATATAGATGATGACCTTCCCAATTTCAAAAGAACTACACCATATCATCTTTTCACTGACATTGGTTTCGTGTATGAACGAAAAGGTAGGCAGAGTCTAACTACCGAAAGAGATGACATAATTTGTTGGTGTCACCATTATTTACGAGAGCTTAAAAAAATATCACAATGAACAAAGGAATGTTTATACAAATGCGACGTGGATCAATATTGGGTAAACAGTGAAAATGGCTTGGCATTATAGAGAGATTAAATCTCCTCAACTGGCTTTTCTTGCTGGCTAGAGCACTGGAGTGAGGGCACCCATCTCCTTGGGAGGTTTTCCCATAGTTCACACGTGCATGGAAAATGGTGTATTGAAGGTGGAATGTGCTTTTTTCTTGTCGCCATTGCATCAGTAATGCATTTGTCTGAAATATACTGCATGGGATCTTCAACAATATGACACATTAAGAAGCTGAAAGAGAAAATATTCAGAATTTTACTGTTAAAGTGACACGAAAACATGGATGAGGAGAGAAAAACTATGGAAGAAGATTTAAGTGCTGATTTCAATCGCGTGGTTTCAATTGTGTCGAAGTGAAGGCCTTAGTATTTCAGGCCAAATGCTAATGGACTAGGATAGGATGAACTATTTCAGAAATAGACATGATCAATCTAAGAGATGTGATGTGGGAAATTTCGCGTGCATGGAATAGTATTTCATAGTCAGTTCTAAAACACACATGGTTTAACTTGTGGCCTGCTTTAAGGTTTGATGTAGAGGAAATAAGCGGGGATTTCGAAGGCTTTCATGTTTTTGAGGATAAAAATATGATTATGGAGTTTGCAAACAACATCCATAACCCTGAATTAAAGGTGATGGAATTGGTAAATTTAGAAGAAAGGATAGTTAGCGGCCACGATACTCTAACCACACAACATTTCACAGATGAAATCATTGAAATGGTAATTAATAACAATAAAACTGTGTGAGAATGAAGTTGATGAGCCTGAAATTTTTTAAGGAAGACTACTATTGATCATGGTCTTTAAAGAATCATCCAGCCTGGTTGCCAGTGACATAGTGATGCGTGCCCGTGTAAATGACACTCACGCGTTGACATCGTGCTGAATCAGCTTATAACAAACCATGCGAGGTAGGAAATATTCTGCTCGAAGCACAGCATAAGAAATATCAAATTCTATATACCATTTTCCAATAATAATATTATACTTTTAAATATGTAACAATATGATGCACACATTGCTTAGATTCCATTATTTTCACTCAATGCACAACTTCGATACTTAAAAGTAATAACTTTGTGAATTAAGAAACCATATCTTTCTGATTATTCCCAGTGACTCTTTTTACAATAATGTTCCGTAAATGACAAACAAATATATTTTATTTAAATAATTGACTCTTTTCAATGAGAACATCCTGGACATCAAAAATAGACCAGTTGCCATGCCTGACCTATTGTACGGCAAAATCCCTAATCCGGCATCACTTTGGTTCTGACCGTGCCAGATTAAGGATGC
The DNA here is from genome assembly GCA_933228895.1 of Platycnemis pennipes. NCBI lineage: Eukaryota > Metazoa > Arthropoda > Insecta > Odonata > Platycnemididae > Platycnemis > Platycnemis pennipes. Next base: position 29,753,918 of record OW121848.1, on the reverse strand, counting down.
TCAACTGTATCTCAAACTTCAATCAGCGACAGACAAGGGAACGGGAAGAATGGCTGAGGAAGGTTTCACATGATATACACGGCAAGTAATGAGGGATGTGAAAGAGAAGATCTATGTGAATATAAAAGGTTAGCCAATAGGAGAATCAAGCAAAGAGCTGCATCAACCCAATCTTAAGATTGTTGACTGATGACGATGATCTCATGCTCAAAAATATGGAAACACTTTAATATAACATGCATATGGAGCATGCTTCCTTTTTATGTAAAATATTTCTAGCTGAAAACAGGGACAAGCTAGTGAGCAATGGTGTTAACTACACCAAAGAAATTTGCAATCATCTAGGGATAATCATGGAGCATCAGCGTCGACCGAAAAAGAGGAAACAAATATATTGTGAAGGATCACAGGCTGCTGAATTGCCATACAACTTTGAACTATGGACAGAAATGTTTTCTTCGCTGGATAGAGTGATCCAAGAATCAACTTAAAGATTTCAACAGAGATCTTAGAGATGTGTCACTGTGCAAAATGTATTTTCGTGGGGCCTGGGTGCCAAACTCAAGGGCTGCCACAGGCAGCACACACACTAACTATGCATGGCCCTCATATACATCCCCAACCCCACTTACAAACCACACTATCACTTCATGCACCCGTTCCCCTAACCTCTCTCTAACATATTTTTGGAAGATTTTGATCAATGATTTAAAAAATCACAAACGCTCATGGAAATTTTCCAAAAAATGTGCATACAAATGAACAGGCACAATGCAACCTTGATCAGTACCTAAAACAAAAATGGGAGTGTTAACAGGTACACCGTATTCAACTAGTGAGAATCACAGGAACACTAAAAAGTGTTACATGAGATAGTAAATTATGTATAAGGGACTCTTGCACTCCATGGAATTTCTCAAAGCAAGAGTAGTTTATGCGAATCGTGAATCATAGCTACAAAACGCCAAAAAAGATAACAAAAATGCCAATTAAATCTTAAACCAAATATATCACCAAACTGCTAACAAGTTCCCAAGCTCCGAAAATAAAAAATAAAAAGAACAGCGCTCATTCTTATAGAACTAGAAAAAAAATATCACCGTCCGTCATCACAAATGATATCATTAATGATGACGTTTGATTAACAAAATTTGATTTAATAGTGCATTATTTCGTCATCCTGTCCTTTCTTGTCTTTATATTCTCCTTCCATACACATATACGATTACTATTTGAATTACACCAATTCCTGAGAAACTTACCTGCAGCTGCTTAGTAATTGAAATACATTTTTCTGGGTCATCTTCCCTATTCAGCCTACGGAGTAGTTTGGAAATCCTGGCATCCTCTGGAAGCATGAAGTAGCAATCTAAGAAGTAAATATGGATACAACACTTCAAAACATTATACTGCAAAGGTTGTAGCTCGAACACGCGCGAACCAAGCAGGTTTAACTCCAAAGTGTAAAAAACTATACGTTTCTGTCACTTGATAACTTCATGGATTTAGTAAAGGCATTCAATCACAGTTTCTTAAGGTAATAACAAGTGCCCTCTCGAATTAATTTTCACATATTTCGTACTAAGCAATGTTACCTGATCTGCCTTTGGTTCCTTCGATTTCATTGACGTGTTTAGACAAGCTTGATGATCCTGCAGACAAGACGTCACCTGAGTTGCTTTTACTCAGCGATTCTTGAAATTTACCACGAGGTATGAAGCCACCCACTCCTGCTTCCACCTCTCGCTCCGCAGCTTTTCGTGACATACCTCCAGCACCTCGACCTCTAACACTCGCGGAGGTTCCACTAATGCCATTTCCACCGCCCCCTCGCCTTTCAGACACGCTACCCCCTCTTGCCATTCTAAAGTCATCTCGGGATCTACCCCTAGACCGGCCAAGGGGTTTACTATCCCTTTGACACACCACAATTGTGGGAAAAGAAGAAGAGTTACTGTGACTAGAACTTCTAATGAAACTAGAACTATCTAATGACCTTTTCTTCTCTTCAGAATAAAAAACTTTTGATTTGAATTCCGAATCGTTGCCTACCCCCTCTCTTGCCGCCGCGTCTTCAGAGTCTCTATAGCTCTTAGAAGGCTTCAGCTTATTTCCACAGCTATTAGTTTGCATTACCTTTCGTCCTTTACATTACGTTAAGAGTACAACTACTTAAAAAGTGCACATTTGCAACTGCAAAGAAGATGACTCATAAGAAATAAACAATTACGTCTCTGTTAGTACCGTGAAATCTACTATCTTCCCCCAACGATTAATTTCTCCTTCTATGCATAGAGGCGCTTTCACGTAAGAACAGATGAGCATCTCCACCGCATGCCGTTTTCTAACACGCGCCGATTACAAAACACTATTAATCCGGGACAGTAACAATACGGCAAAATACATCACATTATCAGTTCATGCTACTTACTCATTTTCAAAATTCAAAATATGGAGCGTGTTGTTGTATAGTTGTGAATCTTGGCCCTTGTGAAAAGAGGATGAGTTGTAGCCCCTGGAGATGTGGATATAACGAAGAACAGAGATTTTAGTGGGAAAGAGAGGAATGAGATAATTATTTATTGATAAATAATAATGAGGATAGGATAAGTTTGGAGAGTGCTAGGTGAGTGTAATAGAGGGAGGAAAAGAAAGGGATTTCTGGATGTTGAGCGGGAAATATGAATAGTGGCATTTCCCCCGGTAAATAGAGGGATTTGATGAAGATGTTGATTGTTTCGGAAGGAAATATGGGTGGTATTGCAGATAAGGACTCGACTACACAAACATATCAAAATTTGTAAAATATCTACGGTTGTCATTTTATACGCCAACTAGGAGGGCTATGCCCCTTGTCCACCAATGGCGGCCCAACCCGCTTTGTCTTTCGCTCGCCCCACAATTATTTTTCAAAGTTATGCGACATCATTTTTTACCGGCACGTTTTTCCCATTCATTTCTTATAGATCTACAGAGCTTAGAAGTAACAGGCAGGAGCGGACGCAGATGTCAGGTGTGTGGGGGAACGGTCACCAGTACTGTCCTCCTTATTCCCACCCTTCCAATGATAAGGGGTTGCAGGGAATGCAGGATTCTGGGTACACGAGGGGGCTTAAGCTGGCCTACGGTTCACAATGAATCCATAAGAATAATTGGATTCTATGTTCTAGGCACTTCATTTCAGGTTTTATGAAGATTTTATGCGTATTAAAATACGAATAAGAAATAATTGAAACAGAGATTGAGTTGGCATTCTAGCTAAAGTACTGGACTCCCGAGGAATCAGGTTAGATCCCCGGTGGCAGCAGAGGTTTTCCAGAGGTTTACCGGACCCTACTTAGCGTTGTATAGAAATCTTCAAATTTTATGCACCGTCCGTCGTATGTTACGTTAACCCGAGTACCCCTAGGAGCCTTTCGTAAAGATGAGGGTAACGTCGGCGCAGGGATTTTCTCCATCTTTCCTCCATTCCCCGAAATATTTCTCTCTCTAGGCAATAACCCACGCATCCTTAATTGCCCAAATCACTATAGCTGTCGGTATACGCCTCTTAATAATTACTACTGCCACTACATAGGTATTAAAACATGTTATTCCATTGGGAGTTAATTATCTTCCAAACAGCTGGTACACATGCAATGTAGCGAAACTAGATATTTAGCATTTGTTTACCTATATTTGCATTCATGAACAAACTCCGCTCATTACACCACCAAAAAACCTTTACATATGGTTTCATCAGGCGTAAAATAATATGGAAAATGCTAAATTAATGCTACGATAGAAAATGCTACAATCTACTGTCGAATTCCTTTTTTGCCCTAAGCGTTTCGAGGTTAAGTCCTTTAGGAATTGTCATTAACTAATATATAAAAGGATAACTTTTGCAAGGATAAATCAATATCTGTGCAGCACGGAGTCTTTGTCGCGTGCGAATTTCGCTCGGGATCTGATAACCAGAAGTTAAACCATAGTTAAACTCGTCGGATGCTCCTCACCATGGATTTTTCCATATGGGCAATGCAGCCCGCAAACAGCTTAATTTTCACAATCCTTCAGTTATGTTTTTATTTACTTATTTTGAGATTATAAGCTTGCTTTTCTATTACATGAATTTGACTGAGAAACCGTTGCGTGGAAAACTTAAATTTGCCTGGCATATCTTTCACGGAAGAAAACGATCGTGGCTACACGAACTCCACACGTGCATGTTAGGTGAGCTCGGTGTATGGAGCGCGATGCACAATCGTAACGTCAACCACTCCTGCCACTTCCTGCGGCTGGCAGGTACCTACGTATTTGCTTCTTCGAGGGGGGGCGGGGGGGGGCGAAGTATAGCGTAATGCAACTTGAAACAAATCAGCCTAGCCTGTTTGGTGCCGAAACGTTACTTCTTATCTTCCCTTAATTTTCAGTGCTTGGTATTTACTTTCACAGTGCCCATATCTTCTCACTGCGTAAAGTTCACTGCTTACCTTAAGGTACGACAATAACAATTGTTACAAAAAGTTAATTTTACCGGCCTCAGAACAGAAGTTCAACGTTTGCATGCATATCAGATTGAAAAAAACAATTATTAACTACAAAAATTCATCAAACTATAGTAATCACGTTTCTAGACACTTAGTACTAAAATTATGCGCTGTGTAATCCGAATTACCATGCCCAGAAATCAGAACTACAAAATTATTGGGAAAAAATTTCGGGGGGTGCTGAAGCCCCAGAAGCACCCCCTCTGGCTACTTGCCAGGCGGCTGGTGTTAGTCGTAGCTGAGTGATAAATCAAAGATAATTCCACCAAAGCTCGGCAAATCAACTGAGGATTCGGCACTTAGGGAAGAAAAGAGACAGTGTCCGATGAAGCCGGAATAAATAAGGAATATCCGGTATGGAGGAGATCTTAGCAGAAGGCCTAATACATTACCATAGTAATGTTTTCATTTTTTAACGTTATTTTATTCCGAGCTCTAACCGGGTAGTGACCACTTGGGGTAGGAAGGGACAAAAATGAAATCACTAAGGTCCTAAGATGCTCTTGGAGATGGTCCGTCACAATCTGAACACCTTTAGTCCACAACTTACAAAAAGGAAGGGACCGCAAGAATATGGTAAAAATCGATCGCAAGTCGCAGATGAAGAATTTTATGAAATGTATTTATATAAATTACAAATAATATCTATTTAGCATAAAACACGAATAATTATTTGATGTTATACAGTAGGTACATTCATGTAACACACTGTTTGCTACGTTAAAAATACCAATTTTTGCTAGTAATATTATTTCCTGTTCTTACATGCATCAACTTAATCCGTCCCTTTCCATTACTGGGGCAAAGTTGAGGCTTTTGGACAGTACCGAGAGTGTGGCATCATCCATATTCTACTATATTGTTAATATGTCTACTGTAATCCGCAGATATTTAAGAGTACTACCGAAAATGCCCCGGCAACTCTATCAATCCCTGAATCTTTCTACTTACTCAAGAATTAACGGCAATTTCCAAACTTGCACAAATTTCTATTAATAAAAACATTATGGAACATAGGAAATCTCTGGCTAAATGCGACTGCGAAAATTCATCAGTTCATCAAATTAACGGAAATAAAAGTTTTTAAAACAATTTCAATACCTCGATCAGATTTGTCGAAAATGTATTTTTTTACCATTTATTTGAAAGGAATTCATATTGGTGATTACGAATAATCAATAAAAATGCCTTTCCAATTTTTTTTTCATGCGAAGGCCATCGAATTGGCTGCGATAATTTGTAATGCCAACGTATTCAATTATGGAAACATATTTTGTGTAAGCGATTAGGCATTTAATCCGATCATTTATCCTGTTTGTAAGTTTATAAGTTAATAAGATGTATTATAACTATAATTAAACTTTATTATCGTATAAAATGGGGAATTACTTAATGACTTTCGAGTTTCAGCTTTTAAATTCCCTCCCGAAGGAATTTCATACGCGCAGTTGAGTTCATTTATTTTATCCATGTTTCCATATCGCGATGGCAACATACAGCGGTCACGATGAGTATGGAGAGAATACCCGACAGAAACCCTGTCGTACATGTGTTGACTTCAAGACTTGGTCAAAGCAGCAGAAAGAAGCCATGCATACACATCCAGGAGGAAAGAAGGTTCGTATTTATTTTTTCTCGACATTATCCATATTAGGTTTGTGATTGCATCACCAGAGATGCGAATATATTTTTAATAAGTTCGTTTACGTCTCTCTATGTATTAAAATTAATTGTGTATGGGCCAACTCTCTCTTACTCTAGGAAATTCCCAAGAAGGAGAGCGCGAAAGGGCACGGGTGCCCTTTGGATAAAGAGGAACTTGGTATGTATGCATTTTTTATTTGCGTTTAAGGTCATAAGATTTTACACCGTTGCTGTCACACAGCAATTGAAAGCAAAACCTTAATATAATATAATTTATTAAACTCATCCATATATTTTATCTTTTTTCCTACTATCTTTTATGTAGTTTCCCCCAAAAATGCCTCGGACCGACTCTCTCATTATTTGTAATCAATTTCTTCATTTATTTGCGACATACGCTTTTAAAAGGTTCAAGTCCTTTGGTCCTTAGCCCTCTCCCTTAAATCTTAATAAAGCTTGCATCTGATTGCAAAACATGTACCTTTGCAGCATGAGGAAAGGACTCCACTGTACAATATTCTAAAGTAATCTGGATTAAAATTCCCCAAGCACAGAGTAAGAGAGCATTGAGAGACAGTCATGAATGACTTCAATTACTCAGTGATTTGATTCGATCATCGTGAACTAGCCACGAAAATTGTTACATAGTGGTCGTTAGTGACCCCAATTTTGGGTTAATCATTTGATGTGACTTAAAGTATGCATTATGAACGTTATGCTGCTTTGAATTTTTTACTACCGTTTGTTGATTTCAAAGTTAAAATTAGTATTGATATTTAGACCAGTGATCTGAGCATGCCATAGAAACAAAATTACCGTAGTGTACTATTGCAACAATAGTTCAGTACTAATTTGACCAATTACTGGATTTATTTTGTTTTTATTCCTTTTTTGTGAATAAAATTATTGGCATTGGTATGAACTTTCACAGAAATTACTTTTATAACTGTGATTTATTGCTCAAATTTCAACTTTTCCTCCATTCCTTGGCTATTTACTAAATTTAATAAACTTATACATATCCCAGAACATGTCCATTTCAACTCAGACTATATGATAGCCAAAGGTGGCATAGGATGTAGAAAGTAAATGCTTGTATATCCTGACTTTGTGTCCTCTACATCTTATATTGTATTGTTCAATAACCTCTATCTCCACATGTAAAATCAGATATTAGGTCTTTTATAGTGTTTGAACAGTAGTGTATAACTGTATCCCCATAGATATCAACCTTTCGGTCCATGTGATGGGTGCACTCTCAATTAATGTGTTATGTGCCCTTTTTATTATTTGGCAGGAGACATGGTATGATGGACCTATCAGATCAAAAGATCCGTGAATTTTTATTTAATTCTCTACTAAAAACTGATCTAAACACACTGTGTAAATTTGGATCCAGATTGGAAATTTTCAATTTTCCCAGCTTAGGGATCGAAGCACTCTGCAAATGGAATATAGGTACAGTAAATACTGAGGAGAGCTTGTGTAACTTGGATCACCAAATGAGATGAAAATATTTTTCCATGCCATTAGAAGCAAGTAACTGAAGCCACATTTCTCAGCGTAACTCTTGCCGAAGGACTGACATTTTCAAACCACACCAACTTCACCATACTAAAAGTCAACCAATCCAAAATGGCTCTGCATCCCCTCATTAGTTACAATAGCAAAACATCACTCAATAATAAAATCAAAAGCCTTTTTTGCATTCTTCTTCCCCAAAATTCTTTATGCCTCTCCAATCTGGAGCACTGCTTGGTAAACCCACATCCAACAAATCCAGGTGTGGCTAAACAGTACCTTGAGGCGGCTGGCCGAGGCTCTGTGATTCATGTCTAACTCGAAAATCCAGACTGGTTTGAAAGTCCTGCAAATCACATCATTGATTAACAAAAACCTTCTAAATTACAGAAGGTCCATTAAATATTCCACCAACATATTATCTCCTCACTTTGGTCCCCTTCCCACTGGGAAATACAAATATCCCAGAGACAACCTGCCTAAAAACGAAACTAAGCCCAATAAGTTCAAATTACCCAAATTCCTGTACAAAATAACCCATCTAGAAATGTTAAATCATCCCTTCAAGCCTTTTTCTGTAATGACCCAAGAAGCCAACTGAAGAAGAAGCATCATCACCTGCAGCCACATCCCAGCAGAATACAACTATTAATCCTTTCCCAAACAATTCCACAAATCCTTTACCCATAAAAAATTCTGCCTATTTGCCCTGGCTTCGGCAGAGGTCCTGCTCAGCTTTCTTAATTATTACCTCCCTGTCCCGATTAAATCTACAAACAAACCATTTCCCAACCATGAATAAAAAAACCCTAATAAAATAACCCATCAGTCTCGATTCAGCCACGTCTAGCCAATCCTACCGTATATAACCTATCCAACAAAACCTAAATTTTACCTCCCTGATATTTTCCTTTTGTCTACTTCCCAACTATGACCAGAAAGGGCAAAGAGCCCGGTATGGAGTTATAGGATTACTACTATCAGTTCAACATTAGAAGCTAAATACATATATCTCGGCTTTTTTCTCCATAAGCTCTGGTTCGTAAGAAAATAGATTACATATGTAGAATGTCATGTGGGTAGCTCACATTCATTGGATTTGGGTAAGCCTACATGGTGGAGTGGTTAACAATGAGAGGTAGTGTACTGCAGCTTGCAAGTTCCATCCTCATTGTGGTTTAAATTTTTTCTTTCAGTCATTGTATCGAAAATTTTATCATCTTTGCTGCATTGGTGTGGACCAATGGTTCAGGTGTTATTTAAGAAGGATCTCACTTAATTGACTTGAAAACAACATCGTTCACTTCCAAAGCCTTTGACTCCCTTTTTATTTTCATTTGAAACGAAATTTTCCTCCTTATCTCTGCAAATTCATTTTTTCAATTATATTGAGTTCAGTTATGCTCCATTAAACAATGTCCGAAATTTTCCTTACCAATATTCCCCTCTCCCATTCCAAGATAATGCACCTTCTCTCCTTGAGATGTAGAACAACCTTGCTTTTACCTTCATGCATCTTAGGAACCACTCTCACTAAATTAAGATGCATAAATGCTCCAACAGACTGTACGGCACAGACTCCAATTTGAAACTAAAATTTCTTGGAAGCAATTGACCAAGGCCAACTGGTAATCCACTCGCTGTGGTACCAAAAATTTTCCTCACATTTTAATATTCTTCTTCTACTCTGATATTAGACAACAGCTGACTCGTAATTAGTGTTAGGTACATTTCTTCTTAGATCATTGTGTTTTTTGTTATTAACATAGTTGGGTGTTCACCCTCTTTCCCACCCAAAATGAGTTAGGGATCTGCAGGTTGCATAGTTATGGATTGTAAAGGGAGAAAAAGATGCATTTACCAGACCCTAGGGCAAGAATTTAGTTTCACACGTGTCCATCAATTTTATATGCTGATTGCCATATCAGTCTAGCAAATGGTATTTTCCTGGGAGGCTAGTGCCCATCTTTGACCCATAGGATGGAATAATAAGCTGTGATCGCCTTGACGACTTTCGTTAAGAGCAGGCTGATGTCAACCCCGGATTTGTCTCCACCCTTCCTTCTTACCCTTTGATTTCCAAACTTGTACCTTTCCTCCAGGTCTGAAGCACCTTGACATGAGTGTACAGACTTAAAAACCCAAATGATGATCACTGCAGCATTAGATTTGTGCAGTCAGCAGTATGAATGAAACAAAACTGATTGCTGGCCACAGAGGAGTGCCTCTTCCAGAAAATCGAGTGGTAATTTATGTCAAGGAGGGGTAGACCATCTTACAAGGCTCTATTGATAACTATGCACTTCATAGAACATATTTTTTAAGGAATAAAAGAAAATAAATCCCCACGTATATTCCAAAATATTTTCACGACTGGCCGTGCAAGGTTTGGCCACTGGAAGGAAACAGTGTGACTGCTGGCTGTTGAAGGAGGTGGCTGCAGAAAAGAGGGGAAATTTACATTGGTTACATGGGGAATATATTTGGTTCCAGGAAAAGGTTGCTGCTTAGGCAGGTTTCATTGTACATACTTTTATAATTTAAACTAGTTTTAGACAAGACCCATCACTCAAAAATACATGACAAATAAAGTTAATGTAATATTTCTGTGATTTTGGTTCTTCTAAAAAATATTTTCCCAATCACTTATGCTGTCATCTGTTATTTTTGTTTAATTTGTTGATATGTAAATTGACATGAAAATTCTGATGTCTTTAAGTGCTTACTAGTAGCATGACCTGTATTCCTGTAAGGCAGAGTTCACCTGATGTACAGTAGGCTGAAATTTGGAAAGTGGTTTTTTTTAAACTGGACTTTGAACTTTGCATTGTGATTCTCCTTTGATTGGCGCATTTTCTTTCACATGACATTTGGCCTGGTTCTCACACATAAACTTTTTACAAGGGGTCAAATTTGATCAATCAGATCATGTTCTGAGTGCTCTCCATATAGCTCTCAAGTAGTGCAAGATAACCATTTCACAGTTCATCTAAAATCTCTAACACTGTTGGCTTTTGAACCCAGGCCTTCAGGACGAGAAGTCACTTGTTTACTCCATCAACTTCATTTCCATAAAATATTTTGACCAGTGTTGACTAATAGTATAGTTATGGTTGCCTAATTGATGATGTTGTCCCTTAGGAAATGCAACCTGGGCAGTACTTCATACAATTGCATCCAAATATCCTGAAAAGCCAACTGCAAAGGAAATGGAAGGGATGAAACAATTTGTTAATCTTTTTTCTGAATTTTATCCATGTGAATATTGTGCTAAAGACTTCAGAAAAGAGTAAGTTGAAAAGATGAATTTAATATTTACTAGTTAGGTATTAGTTAATTTAAGGCATGCATGTTGGGCAGTTGAGAAGTTAACTAGTGTAGGAATAATTATGCTCGTGGATTATCTGTGATGTGGTGATTATTATATATGGTACCATTAGTGTTCAACCCTGAGGTTGGTTTTTGACCTGAAATCATCACAATTTTCTGCACGTCAGAATTTCATGGGAAATTGCAGGTGGCCCAGGGAAAGGAACTGGGCTCCCTACCCTGAATGTGTGAATTTCACACGCCTATGGCTTAGTACCAGGTGAGCTCAACCCTCGCCTATCAGAAACCAACATTCGTGTTGAACACTAAATTTTTTATGGTATGTACCATTAGTATAAAAACACAGGGTATATCTTTGGACAGTATCACCAAGAGGCCAAATGAACAAAAATCAATTTTTCAAACAGCAATTCTCATCAAAAATAATTTTTAAGTACTAAGATCAATGTAAACATTTTTAAATACTAACTTGGTGATATTTTTGATCCATAGCATATTTTATAACTGTTTGTTTTATACATGGGTGGTATATTTTCTTGGTGGGTTGAACACTCGGACAGTAATCTGTGGGTTAAGAATTGTAAATTCAGCCATCAATACCATTGTCTTTTGTCACTTCTGCCTTGGCTGTGTAATTTCATTTTTTCATAACTCCACATGGTACTGGAATAAAGTAGGCCTCACCGAGCAGGTAACACCTACTGTAGTGTTCAGCATTAGGAGACATGTGTATCTGCACCTGCCCTACTAACCTAATAGTCGAGTGCTTTAGTCAAATCTGGTGATGTATCCACAATCAACTTACCATTTAAATGAGTGCGACAACTATTAGCTTTCCTTGATTTAAGTGCTCTTTTTGCTTAGTGCCTACTAGTTAGAGGCAGCCTTTTTCATTGTAATGATTGAGGCATGTACGGTGTATACTCAAGCATTGTCATAATTTTATAACTATATTTTTTGCAGAAATTTGGTAAACTTAGACAAGTAACAGTAGATAGTTGTTTTTTTTTGGGGATTGAAATATTGGCTATAAAAATCCACGATGCCAGCAAGATGACTGTGTGTTCTATGTTGGAACCATTGTTACATGAATATAATGCATGTTTCATAATTACCTATTTTTTCTTTCTCTTTGGTTACAAATTATAAATATGCATAGAGTCACACTACATACTTAAGTTTAATTATGGTTATTAAAATTCAAGGATTGTGAACTAGCTGTGAAAGACCTGATTAGATATTCACATTGAAATGCACCATAGTAAGAGTTAAATTTTGAAAAAAATAATCATCTACCATGACTGGGGTTTGAACCTAGTGTGTGTTTATATATATATATAGGCGTAAAAAAACTACACATGTATGTCTTTTTTTGTTAAATCCCTCAAATGTGGACTACTGAAATAGTGGTAGAGCTTACATACCATCAAATATGGTTATTGAGGCAAATAATTGATGCAGAATAACCATAAAAAATATTTCGCAAAGTTGGGCCCTAAATTGACCCTTACTGTTCACCTATAGGGACAGCACAAGTCTCTGATATGAATTTATAATTACTTGTAATAAAGTATTATTTTATACTTGAAATAATTGCACAGGTTGATCATCATTTTTTAATTTGCTGGGGTAAAATTTCTCAATCCAGACAAAATTACGATTGTAAATTTAAAATTCCTGCAGCTGCAAGACTAGATTCCGTAGAGTCTGATGGATGGCAGTCTGTGTTTCGGTGCTCATTGAACTTTGTTAATTCTTTGAACCTTTATTGTACTATAATTGGAAGTTTTTTTTTACTGATAACTGCATTTTAAATTACATTGCATTTGTCAGTTTCAATTGAAGGAAGTGATAATAGTTACAAATTTATTTGTTTAATTCGCGTTAAAAGTAGGTAGTTGTTCTAATGAAGGAAAGTGTAATTTACATTGTAATCAGTAATGATATGTACCATTAAAGGCAGCAACCTTAATAACTGATGGCCTACCTGTTACTTAGTAATTTTCCTTGTTTACATAATTTTAACTACCTTGCATACCTGCATGAAGACCTTGATTTTAGTAATCTGGTGAAATTATGTCATTTGTCCTCAAGTATAATAATATTTCATATTTCCTGTCTCTAGCTTGAAAGTCAACCCACCAAGAATGGGCTCCTATCATGATTTTAGCCAGTGGCTATGTGAAATGCACAATCGTGTGAATCAAAAACTTGGAAAGTCTTTATTTGACTGCAAATTAGTGGATGAAAGGTGGCGAGATGGATGGCATGATGGTTCATGTGATTAGTGAAGTATGCAGCATGGCGTGACAATATGAGTGATTATTTTGGTCAGTAATATTATAAGCAGTATTATTTGAGGTTAGAAGATACTCACACATTATCAATTGTTACCTAAATTATGATCCTTTCACTCACCTGAAATGGACAAACTTAGTGATGTGAATAAAAGATTTGTTAATGCTACATTTTTCGTGGTAATTGACACATGATCAAGAAGTACTTACTGTACCATCAGTGCTTCAGAAGTAAATTGTCGATATTTTATTTTGATTAAAGTTTTTCTCAGCAAAAATTAGCTGAATTTTTTATATTCCAAACAATTTCAATTATTTCAACCTTATTTCAAATATATTCATGTATATAATCCAAAAATCCACCATTCCTCTCTTCTTTACTCTGTTTTTTGACATTTTTTCGAGCTCTAAAAATTTAATTCCTTTGGTTTAAGTTTTAGGCACCCTATTTGTGATATGCAGGGCAATCGAAGACGAGGGATGCAAAGCAAGCAATGCCATGTCATTTTCCTTGGTGTAGAAAATTGTACTGAAGTGAGTTAATCTTATATTTTCCAGTGTTTGAGGTCATTTGCAACTCCTCTGTGTTTTTCATGCAGTGTATTTCTTCATTGGTAATAGTACTTATTTTAATACAAAAGCAATGCAGGGCTAATGAATACAAAGGTATAATAATAATTATGCAAAAACAAAAATCAACAAGTGATTTAAGGGCTTGGTAAAGTCATGCTTTCAAAGCTCAGTGGTCACATTTAAAAGATAAATAATTTCCAGTTTGTGCCCATTTTCAGGCACTTTTGTCGATCATCTTAGTACCGGAAACTAGTTATCAAAGTCAAATAAATATGGCCGTGCACGGAGAAAAGGGGAAGTGAGAGGTAAAAATAACAACCTAGTAGATACAAATTCTTTAATAACAATCCTTAATTGGTTACAATCTTCCTTGGCAAGTAACACTGATTATCATTTGAATTTGTATAGCACAAACACCACACCATGAAGACCTTTGGATGATTAAAATAAATTAAGCCTTCAACTGATACATAATGAATACTCGGAGAGTAGATCCATTTGATTTTTGTTGAAAATTCTCTAAATCCCATGCTTTGCATAGCATAATCAAGTGCTAGGTACTTCAAATTTGACTCACTTTCACATCCCAAAAACTATTCTAAATCCCAAATATGATTGAACTATCAACCCTGATACACTGTATAAGATATTTGCACTTCCATGATCAGATATTTGTGTAGTATTTTAGCACATATGTATATAAAAATGGATCCTGTAATATTTTCAGAAAGAGCTTGATGTGCTGAATATTCCAGTTAAAGATGCATGATCAGTATTGGACATGGCCCGGAAATTACAAGCTATAAATTCTTAGGGAGTAGTTAACTACACTTTAAGTAGATAAAATGAATACCAATTACACTCTTTTGAAATTTACTCCAATATTTACTTAGCAGGCAAATTTCTTTATTCTTGGTTTTTCAGTGAAAATAATTGACAGCAAATAGTTATTTTCCAAAATATGTAGTTATGACCAGACTGCATTCAAAATGCAAGAAGATAAGGTATTTTGATGATTTATTAAGTTTGCGTGTGAAAGAAGTACATATATTTACTATGTCTCAACCATTTGCCATCATTAGTTCAGCTGTCATAATTGTCAAACTGGTTAATGCAATTACCTACAGAAGACAACAATTTGTAGTCTTATTGCTACAGAAATTTAAACTCCAATACTTTAATGAATACCAATAATACACTTCATTGGACTTTACTGTTAAATGCACTTATGTATATTATGGCAGTTGTCAATTTAAAATTCAGTTATCCCAGAATGCAAGTCTACTTTTCTTTAACAAATTATAAATTTTCAGTAACTGACCAATAATGCAAACAATTTAAAAGTAAATCAACTTTGTTTTACAAGAAGCCTTTTTTTTAGAAGTCATTTAAACCTAATCGAAAGCAAAGAATGAATAGTAGCAATTGTGACTTCAGGAAATGAGATTCAAGCTCTTCAAGCCAATATGTGCAAAGAAATTCCATAACACCTGATAATAGAACTTAGATCACTGAATTACTTATGATGAAAAACTGGCACATGATATGAGTCATCTGTCTCTGTCACATAATATGAGTCTCTGGTGAAGTAAAATCATTTTGTTATTCAACAGAAATACCAAAATCTTGAAGTCACTTACAGAAGTACTGCCAGGTAGAGGGGTTAAGGATTCTGTGGAATTTATGAAATGTTCACTTTTGAGAAACCCACATTCCACCAAGGGAATCTAAAAATAATTCACAGATTAATAGCAGAAGAAAAAAACCATTTATATCAAGAAAAACTGCAATCAGTGTCCATGTTTCTCCTTAAAGGAGATATTGATAGAACTAGTAATTCTTCCAGAAGTTCTTAGCCTAATAATTATCCAATTCATTGTTGGAATTATTTTTTTCTTAGGATAAATACCTATATTTTGCAAATAACCATCAGGAAGCCTGCCCTATCATGAAACAAGCCTGTGACATAACATGTTGAGCAGATCTCCTCAACCATCCCTGAAGAATTATGCAAATAATTCGTCATTTTCCAAAAAGATACAAAATTATATTGTGCCACACACATAAAGGCAGAGGAATTCACTTGTAAGGAGAGGTAGATTATACCAAGTGTTTTCATTAGCAAGGCTTTTTTGTACCCATGAGTGGCAATAGGGATGAAATGCACACACAAAATTTGTCACATAGATTTTTTCCCATTTCACAAAAATACAGCAGTTGAAAAATAAATAAGCTTATAACCAATCAAATATTTAAAAGAAATATTATAGAGGAAAATAATTACATTTAAATTAAAATTTAAACTCATGAGTTTCAAATTCACTTGTCAAACTGTGGCTTTAGAAATACTGAAGGAGAGACCACCCATGTTATCATAATCACAGGTATATTTGCATAAATAAAGGTTGTAAACCTTAAGGCTGCAGCAATCAATTACGAGTCTTCTTTGAACATACTACATCACAGCTCTTAAATGGATTCCAGGGAACCACCATTTCTTATGATAGATGAGCTACCAGCATGGCACATATCAATGGCAAGAAGCAAGGTACAGTATAAGCTTAATTTTACATTTGTATTATTTTTAAGCCACTTGTCATATACATGCAAATCACAGAAGAAGCCAGAGAAGGCCAATATGGGTCCGATTCAGAGCTGACAGTTGAGAGAATGCACTTCATTTTACTATGCTGTCTTGGTATATATTTCACGAAAAATATCAAGGCAGCACAACAACTTCTGCTCTACAGAAAATACTGCAAAATGGTCATCAATTTTATCCTTGTGTGCATAAAACCAATGCTCAAAATGCTAACTTTGGCATCATTGCTTAAAAAGCATTTGCACCTAACTTGTGGAAGATGAAATTAAGTTTTTGATTTCAAAGTGCTCTCAAGTGTTCTAAATGCCTCCAATGATGCCACAAGATCATTTTCAAGATCACAAGATTTTCATGAAGTTTTTCAGTGGCCGTATGACCTCTGAAATTAAGTATTCAAAATACTTAGTAATTTACATTAAATGCATCAATATGTATTACTTCTCTAGTGAAGTCACATTTCACAAATAGCTTCACTCTTTCTACAAAATTTAATATCCATGACATCTTTGTTCTTACAGCACAAGTTGAAATGCATATGATAAATGAGGTTCATCAAAATTGCAGCAATAAAGAAATAAAAATAAAAAACAACAAACACATAACAATATCAATGTAAACAAAAAGTGAGAGAATCCATTTTCAATTTGTTCGTCAGTGACAGTAACTTATAAATTTCCCAATAGATACAGACATAAGCAACAAGCATAACAATGGCAAAACGAAATGCATGATTTTATTGAAGACTAGTCAATGTTTCAAGGGAGTATGTTTGCTTTTAAGCAATATGTGCAGTACAAAAGCAACAATCTTTTCATACGTGGCAAACATGAGGGCTGCGGTTAATACAGTTTGAAGAATTTTGGCTTCCATTCCTTTATAAAGCCCTTTAAATCCTTGTCTCCTGAAAAGTTAAAAATATAAATCTTGTTATTAATTCACAATTATACATACCATATGAACACTGAAAGTATGTACATACATCCAAAATAAACATTTTCTTAGCAGCAGTGGTGAAAGTATTAGCCAACCATGGAGGGATGAGGCATGGGAGAGGATTGTTTGAAACCATTGGGATTATCTCAAATACTTAAACAAATAGTCACCTGGTACAAACACGATGGTTTGCAAATTTGATTTGTTTGAATTGTTCATTACAATCTCACTCACTGTTTTCCCTTGACTTTTTTCTCATCCATCTTGAGTATAGAGCCCCCGGATAAGAAAAATTCAGTGAAAAGTTCAGCAAAAATGTGCCATGTGGTTTGCACCAATTGCCATTTGTACCAGGACAAAAATTGTTATTCGACATATTGCATGAATGGATAGAAAACAAGACCCTATGAAATCTGCTGTACCTTAGTTGCATTGGAACTCAAATGGCTTTAATTATAACAAGTATTATGTGCATGTAATGTGAATAAACTTTCATATTTACTTATCATTATATGTATCTACTGGCAAAGCAAATAATTCCTAAGAACAAAGAAGAAAATTTTCCGGTGACCTACAAAGAAATCAAGTTCTTGTAAAGTCATGAAGCATGGTCCAAGCCATTTCATGGTTTCTATTCAACTTTACACTCAAGTAAAATATGAATCACAATATAATATATGCCACAAAGTCTATTTTACATCTGGGAAATAACCTAGAACATATAAACATAACTGAGAATCTCCAAAACATGATCAAATGAGGGGCCCCTATCAGAAAAAAGAAAAACACAAAGTAACCTACTCATCCATTAAGGTCCATTCCATGGTTAAGTACTTGTTTATGACCACTGAACAAATATTTTCTCGCTTGAATTCTGCTTACTGTCATGAAGAAAACTATAATTTTCTCAAACACTTCTCATTTCCTTTCCTAACATTTTCCTGGGCAGATTCATAGGAAAGTATTACATTTCAACTAAGTGTTTAGAAAGTATACCAACTGAAGGTCCATTTACCCATGGGTAGGCAAATACTCCTGAATGCCAACATTATCAGTCCATGAAAGATCATTCAAAGGTTAAACATTTGAAATATAGTTCTTGTCTTCTTATGCATGAAAAATATGCATCCACACACAATCAAACAGTTAACTTCTAAACATAAACCATCTACTGAGATCCTATCCTATATGCTCATAGATTTTGCGATATCTATTGACCACCATTAGAAAATTCAAACAATTGTCATCCCTACCTCTGTAAGACATGACAACTGCAGCTACGCATAGTACAATAACTACATAAGTACATACAATAGCAAAATAATTACCAATGAAAATTACCTTTGGAATTTAGAATTCTCGGTAATATAGAAGAGATTGCTACAGTAAGCCAAAAATTGTTTTCTGGTTCAGGAAATTTTCCCTCTCCTTAGCTGTTGGATCACCTCAAAAAACCAAGTGTACTACTACAACAATCTTTCTCCTCTCATGATTTTCAATGCATCTTTCCTCCCATAAGGAAGAACTATCACAGGAAAGTTTTCCACAAAACTTTGGAAAATTTTCTGCCCCAGAAATGATACCATGACATGCAAAGGAATATTTTAATGACAAACTAGACATTTCTGAATCAACTGTTGGGAACTATTTAAGCCATGTGTTATCTGCAATGGTTACTATGTACATATAGGTATTGTTTTTTTTTTTTGGTATTGAACAACTTAACATGTGATGAATCTTAACCCTTTGAGTGCCACACGACGATATATCGTCATTTTCAGAATGTGCCAGAAGTGCCAACGACGATATATCGTCGTCTATGAGGAGACCTGTTAAAACAATGTTTTTCTCAGTCTTTAACTCTTGTAAATTGTACGTAATACAAGAATGATCTTTTAATAATTACGTGGACCAATAATTTTGATTGTTAATTGAATGATCAACAGCTTTGGTAATTAAAATAACTATATGTTGGATTGATTTTTCCAAGCGCCACATTTGGTTCTCACGAAACTGCTTTGGTGCGACACTTTGGAAACTACATTGTTTGTTAGCCAAAAACTAATTGACTTTCTTCTACTATTTTTAACATTGTATTTATGTCGGAGATATTATGTTTAGCATGTTCTTATTTCTTTTAAATGCTTAGAAACATTTTATTCTCTGCGGAGTACATCGCATTCTCGTTCATTGGCGAACAATTCATGAGATAACAAAAATACGTTAGGCTTCAAAACATCTCTGCTATGTCGCTTCTGGAGAGATAATTTGTTGCTTACTGTTCCACTGCGATCGAGTAATTGGTTTTTAGCTACGAAAGCAGACGAAAAGATACTAGGTAACTGCTATCATTCTATCTCTCACAGCTGGTGCATTGAGTCAGCTGGGGTGTTGAGTCAGCAATGTGGCTCTGATTGTCAGCCTTGTTATCATAGTAGATACGGCAGTTATAATTGAAAGATGATGCTGGGCAAAAAAATACAATGTGTGCCATCTTTTTACACAATGAAATTTCACTAGTGGCTTTTGGAAAGTGAAATAACCCTTATGCCTAATAAATGGCATCAACTTCTAGAAATGAATTTTCACCTGGTCTTGACGATGACATTAGCTGAGTACATAAATTCACTAAGTACAGTGGAATCCCGGTATACCGAGTGCTCATAATCCCTCGGAAATCAATCGCTAAATTGAGCGCTCGTTATATCCGAAGGTGTTGAAAAAACCCACCTAATTCTCATAGTCGTTCGTATTTACAGTTTTTCTTTTGTTTCCGTGGTATTTGACGAAGGTAAACAGCAAAAAAGTCATTTCAGGCACAATCTGGTAGAATATCAACATATTACATGAAAGAAACAGGACATTTTCCATTATATAAAAATTAATTCCCCTAGTTTCGGTGTTTTTCTTCCAATTCTTCTATTTTTCGAACGCCGGAGAAAGCTGTAAAGACAGCATAACTAGTTGGCATTAAAATATTAGGTATACTGTGGAAGTTTTTGGATAATTTTGCGAATATGTCATGATGATAATATCAGCTTTCTCGAGTTTTCGAATGTAAACCGGTACGCCCATCAGTTGATTTTGAGTTTTTAAAATTGACGATATATCGTTGCTCGATAAATATCGCGATAAAATACCATGATATCGCATCCTGATAAAATACCACGATATCGCGCCCCGATAAAACATCACGATAAAAGAACGTGATATTGCGCTTGTTCAAATATGGCGTAATCGCGCCCGATGAATTATCATGATATTGCAATGGCTAATCGTGTTGGAAAAAGACAGCTGTTGGGTTGGCCTTCGCTTAAGCTGGAGCAAGTACGTCACCTGTCTGTCCACGCAAGTACGTCAACTATCAGACCACTGAAATTGGAATAGAGTGTGTGAGAAAACTGCTGAGAATTTGAATTAGCAGATAGCAGAATAGTAAGTTTTCAAACGTACTTGCTCCAGCTGAAGCGAAGGCCAACTCTACGACTGTCTTTTTCCGACACGATTAACCAGCGCAATATCACGATAATTCATCGGTCGAGATTATGCTATATTTGAACGAGCGCAATATCACGATCTTTTATCTCGATATTTATTGTGATAATATACAGCGATATTTTATCGGGGCACGATATCGTGGTATTTTATCGTGATGTTTATTGTGCCCCGATATCTTATCGTGCATCGATATCTTATCGTGCCCCGATTATCAATATCGCCCATGCCTAGATCTAACTCCCTCTCCTAAACTCACCTTGCTCGTCGTCCGCCCACTCCGCTCCCACTGATGACTGGGCCTAACAAAAGAAGAACGTAATATGGGAGCGCGCAGAGCGTACTGAAGGCCGTAAATCGCTAATGTTTGGACATAATTGGCTTTAGGTGTTGTAGATATGGCACATCTTGTATTTTTAGTTTAATTCACAGATAATACAAAATACAATAGTTTATTTTTGCTAGGCGGTGTATCGCCCTCGAGAGATATCTGTTGTAATACCGAGCGTATAATGTGGAAGGAAATTTTTGGCCTCGCTATATCCGCTTTATTTTACATGTAAAACATTGGCCTTTTGGCAGTACAAAGACAATCACTCGCTATAACGCGATTCTCTCAATAAGTCGTACTCACTATACCGGGCTTCTACTGTAATGACGACGATTCTGTGGAACGTGAAGACAGCGCTAATTTTTGTCGAGAGACTAGTGAAGGGGAAGTGTTATCAGACTCAGATGAAAGCGTGATAATCCTTCCTAATAAGAGACCCGAAATTATTGACTATAGTAATGATAGCATCAGTTCTAATGAATGCAAAAGTGAAAGCCGTGATTATTCTGCAGAATTCATTGAGGTTCAGGACAATTGTGATTCACTCCCTGCTCCAAATTTTGAATTCCTGGAAACTCCTGGTCTCAAACATCCACCACCAAAATCTTCTCCAATCATGTACTTCAATCTCTTTTTATCAACGCATTCTGGACCATGGTACCTCAACCTCTCAAATAAAACTTTAGTGTGGGTAAGAAAAAGTATTTTAGAAGTGAAGAGTATTCTTGGGTATCGAGAAAAGAAATCACAAAAAAAAGCCTGTTTTATTATTTTCCACCAACTCGATAGCCAAAAGCAATTCAGTCATTCGCAAGGGTCAAGAATTTCCAAAGGAAAGTCCACAAATCATTCAGCAGTACAATCGTTACATGGGAGGCATTTATTCTTCGGATATTATGTTGTACGTGTATTTAGATGAGAGAAGATTATTTGAAATACTGAAAGGAAATGGTCTTCAATGTAATTTCAAGAATGGTGCTAAATGCTTATATTACTTACAAATAAAACAATCCAGAAAAAAATATCAAGAGTACAGTTTTTGTCAGAAATAATAGATAGCATTGGTTACTTAGATGGAATAATTCCAGTCAGTCAACTCCTAGGACAGTATCGCCAGGAATATATGGGATAAGGAAACTTTCAGGGCGGAGGGAAAAAGTGTGTGCTGTATGCAGTAGGAAAGGCCGTGGCCCTGTCCATGGATCTAGAACTGCATGAAATGTGAATGTCTATGTACATGGAATTTGTGTCTCTCATCATATTTGTGAATAATATGAAAATTATTTATTTGATTTGGAATAGGGTTTGTAATGTTGTCATCATTTTATAGGTATGAGTATATATTTTCAATAATTTGGAATGTAATTGTTAACATTTTGTTCGCAATAACAGACATAAATTGTTATTATTCTTTAGATACCATGTTTCATAACGTTTTCATATCCAAATGTTCTCTTGTCTGCGAAAATATTCACATTATATACCGCCAATCATAATAAAATCGAATTGAAATAAAATTATTCAATCCTGTAAATTCCAAATTAAACTATAACAATTGCGTACCATTGGAAAAATCAGCAGATTTTTTTTCTATTAATTTGGAAGAATGTATTAACTTTTAAATGCAGAAGAAATCATGTAAAAATAGCAGCAAATAAACAAATAATGATTTTTTTAATAAAGGCCTACAACATTAGCAAAATATCCATGGCTTTTCTGGGTATACCCACCTAAAATCAGTGGCACTCAAAGTTTATTAGGGTTAAGTCATTTAGCTTATGAACTAATAAATAAATATTCTTGTATTCATGTATCCATGTAATGAAGAAATCAAAATACAGTACTCACACGGTTAAAACAAAAATAAGTAAATGGAATTTCCTAGGAAAGAAGCTATTCTGAAGACTTCCAAAGTAAATGCATACCAAAATAAGGCCATCCGAGACATCAACTTACCTCAGAATGTATATCATCATATCAAACATTCCTGCATCTCTCTTGAGACCTTCAAAATTATGCCCATGCTGCAAAGTAAAAGTATTCTATAATATTTTATCTCTTTAAATTTTTTCATATAAAAGTCAACAAACTCTTAGTTATCAGTTAAAACATTACACATGATAAATGTTATTAATAAATTACGAGATCATATTTACATCTGGAAATTTCTAACGATGTACATCAATTAAACTCAATGTATATACATAATCATAATTATAAAGCCTCTTTTCATTATGCTTCTAGTTCAACAACTATTATCCTTCAATATGAAATTTCAGTTAATCTCTGTTACATATATACACTGGAATGATTCCAATGCATTAGTATATCACACAAAAGGATGAACTGAAATTTTTAAGCTGATTTAAAAAAATATGCAACTGCACACAAACAATAAGTTAACTTCTAAGCAAAAAATCTTCATGGAAAAGCATGATGCTGAGCAATTAGCTATCAAAACAAATAATATGTATTCCTCATCCATTCTGATTCTTGCTCATCAATATTTTGAGTAAACCTATGTAAAAATATTTTAGTCATAGAGACAGCAACAACTAACCCGTAAACGAGTCTGAATAAGTTGAATGGGGTATGTGATTAGAGTTGCAACTGCTTTTGCAATAGCACCCAATAAAAAGGCAACAAGGGCAGATGGTTGTTCCAAACGGCTGGAGATTCCAGGAGTTGGATTTAGTACATGTCTTTTTAATGCTTCATAGGCTGCAAACTGTATGGCTGGATTTGAAACTAGAATTAAGGAAGGCAATGTGCCAGCCCACAAACCTGCAACGCCACCTTTACTGTACACTTTCACCAGACCATCTGAAACATAGTAAATACAGAAAGTTTATCAAAAACTGTGAAACAGCAGAAAACAATCACTCATACATAGGTAACTCATATGCTCTGACTTTCACTATTTGTTCTAAAACAATTCCAAAATTATAGAATTTCACACAATAGGAAAAGCTATCAATACCTTACTTTCAATTCATCCCATGTTAACTTCTTAGGAGAATACAAAAAGTATATTATGAGAAGAAAATGCTGTATTTACTCATGAAAGCCACTCAATTATTTTCCCAAAACCCATGCAAAAATAATGTGGGGTATGGCTTACACAAATCCTCTGGATTTTCTTGTAAACCGTACACCTTTTTTCTCCGAATTCCTATTGTTTGTACCATACATTTTCCCCAAATTTCTATTCCATGTTTTTTAACCTATTCCTATTTATTTGATTTTTATTAAAGAATGTGCTTTCTTGAAAAAAAAGCATCAGACTCAAGGGTAAAATTAATTTTCTGGCTAAAATAATTTTTTCCTCCTGAAACTGTCCAAAAATGGGAGTGTATGGGATAATAATAATAATATTTATTGATCCTGATATTTTACAAGAGTAGAATGTGGGACAAGTCATAGAAAAAAAGAAAAATGGCACAACACAAGAATAACACACCACAGGAATACAAAAATATATACAGAGAAGGAGATTAAGGTCCAAAAGACTCTTCCCCAGAAAGTCTTGTACATTGTAGTAGACCTTCTTTAGCAAAAAGTCTTTAAGTTTTCTTTTAAAGGATGCTCTAGAAGTGGAATTTTTAATGACAGAAGGTAAATGATTAAAAAATTAAATGGCTACATGGACGGGACTCTTATTTATTGATGTAGTGTGATGAAGCATGTGCACATGCACTCTCTGCTGAGTGTTAAGCCCATGTATTTCAGCATTTGTAGTGAATTCACTCTTATTGTCTAAAATGTAAATACATAGGTGATAAATGTACAAGCTTGGCAGAGTTAAAATTCTTAACTCTTTAAAGTGACGTTTACAGGATTTCCGTGCCAGTATTTTAACTATGTATATAATACCTCTCTGTTGCATTACAAAAACCTTTTTAAAACCAGGAGAGGATCCCCAGAAAATAATGCCATAAGTAAGACGTGATACCAAATATGATGTGAATGTGATGGACGATACCAAAATATGCCATTTTTCGCACTTCTCAGTTAACAATGTTGGCAAGATTTCTCAAAACATAACCACATTTGGCAAGTTTTAGGCATAATTGATTAATATGGATCTCCCAAGTCAAGGACTAGTGAATTAATAATCCTAAAAACTTTGCACTAGTGACTCTTTCAACAGATTTCCCATTTAGGTGAAGATCTAAACGTAGGCCTTCTCTCTGCCTGTGGAATTGAATAAAGTTGGTTTTTTTAGTATTAATGGATAGTTTGTTCCTTCTGAACCAGTTTTATAGATGATTTAAAGAGCTATTTAGCTTGGATTGTAACTTATGAGGATCCTTGTCTCCTATTGCAAAAGTTGTATCATCTGCATACAAAACAATGTTTTTGTTTACAGAGCTGTTTGACAAATCATTGATATATAGTAGAAAGAAAAGAGGTCCGAGAATGCTTCCCTGTGGCACTCCGACATTTATGATTTCACCAGGAGAGAAGTAGCTAGTCACAACATTATCAACTCCAAATACATCGATGACCACCATCTGCTTCCTGTCCTTTAAATAGGATTTTAACCATTTATGGGCTATGCCCCTGATTCCATAACATTCACATTTAGAAAGAAGGATTTTATGGTCCACTGTATCAAATGCCCTAGTCAGATCATTAAAGACACCAACCAAGTACTCATTTGAGTCCGACGACGACAATGTTTTTTTAAAAAACTAGCCAGGGCCTCATTTGTACCTTTACCTTCTTGGAAACCATACTGTACCCCATTTAAAATTTTGTTTTTCATAATGTAGTTGTAAAGTCTGTCTTGCATTAGCGTTTCGAAAATTTTTGATAAGTTCGACAGTAGAGACACTGGGTGGTAATTGCTTATATTATCCACATCCCCTTTTTTGTGAATTTATTTGATTTTTGCAATTTTCAGATAGTACGGGAATTCACCATTTATGAATGACTCATTTATTATGAAAGTTAAGGGTTTACTTATTACATTTGAACATTTTTTTATTATCATGACAGGGATGTCATCAATTCCTATGGAAATTTTGCTCTTGAGTTTACTAATGCACTTCAAGACCTCGTTCTCTGTGACCGGAATTAGGCCCACGGATGAACTCGCATGGCGACAGTTCTGTTCATAAAAATTGCCATCACTCCTGATCATCAAGGATACACAAGGGTGCGGCGAACACAAGTAAATATGGTAGCATATTACTAGTAATGGACGGATCCAGGTTTTTCTTCGGATCTGGATCCTTGCCTTGGTTTTGGATCCTTAATTTCAAATACTGGATTCTAAATTTCATTTCTTTTCTAATCCTAGTATTTCTACAAAAACAAGTAATTTATTGTAGAAAAAAATCAACTTCGTATCATCTCTGTGGATAATATTTTCCTGGATCACGATTTTTAGATACATCATACGTTATTACTTCTTATACGAAGTTCACTTTCTTTATCGCATACTCATCAAACAATACATTTTTTAACCTGTACTACAATAGCTAGACTCATTAGAGCGCAGTTAAAAGAAACATAAGTTCCATTAATATTTGAATTATTTTCCAAAATATAAGATATCATTGATGTCATATTGTATCACTCTCTACACAGATTTTATAAATGCAAATATAGAAAAAAAAAAGACTTCCAAATGTATCACATGCCAAGAAAAATAAAATATAGAATATTAAATGATAAACAAAATCAAAAACTAAAATTAATTCTGTGCAGCATGAGTTTACATTAACTTATTCCATTGTAGGTTGTTGTCATAAATCAAATCCTTGAATACTTTCAAATTCTTTTTTTAGAATCACAAAAAAATGTTAATGTGGTCAGGAGATTCCATTTATAGAATATCTGGGGATTCCATTTTTAAGATGAAGAAATTATTATAGAATAG
The DNA here is from genome assembly GCA_933228895.1 of Platycnemis pennipes. Classification (NCBI taxonomy): domain Eukaryota; kingdom Metazoa; phylum Arthropoda; class Insecta; order Odonata; family Platycnemididae; genus Platycnemis; species Platycnemis pennipes. The sequence goes on along the minus strand of OW121848.1, from coordinate 29,726,773 downwards.
TTCAAACTGGTTAACTAGTAGTTCTGAATGTCTTATTAATAATAATCTTTAAAATGACATTTGAGAGTTTTACTCTCATAAGGAAAGGTTGTGTAACTTTTATCTTGAAATGAGATGAGTCTTTTTGTACATGCAACACTAAGCAAAATAAAGAAATATATGTCTCGGCTTTTTTCTCCATTGGCCCGGGTTTGCGAGTAAAAAAGTAGAATGTCATGTGGGTAGCCCGTATTCTCCAAAACTTGGGTAAGCCGACAATAGCAGAGTGGAGTACTGTAATGCAGGTAACAAAGTTCGATTCTTATCGCCATTTAAAATTTTTCTTTCAGCTGTTGAATAAAATATTCTATAATCTTTAATTTCTAAACCTCGAGTTCACACCAATGTACAGTGGACTGAAATAAAGAAAAAACACTTTTTGATTTTGCGAGTCGAAAAGTGTTTCTTTTTCAGCTCGGATTTGAAATTTGGCATGGTGATTCACCATTAATTGGTGCACTTGGAAGTAAATCTGCAAAGGCAACACAAATTGCAAGTATGATGTAGATGGGAGTTCTGGCCATCCTTAGTACAGCACAGAATCAAAGTCAGATGAATTTTTATTTATGAGCTCCTTGGTACCTCCTTGATTACTGAGTGACAAAAGAAGTACTAATTTGAATGTAATATAACAAACTAGTTTGTACTTGATTTGTATTTCTATGGAAAATTCCAAAATGTTGTCCTTTACATTGCAAATTGAGGTAAAATTTAGGTACCTACTTGTATTTTAACCCATTTCTGGCCAAAGGTGCGAACACGAACCATTTTTCTTTTAGTTAATAACCAATTCATCATGAAGAATTCTCCACCTTTTCTTTTATTAATTTTTTTATAAGGTACTAAACTTATTTTTCAAGGCGATTTATTTTTGATTCTAGCTAATGTCCCTTTGTTATTGATTTTTAAGTATGCCTAAATTCAGGTTCAATGAAGGGTGATTAAATAATTTTTTATAAAAATGATAATGGATGCATATGAATAATTGAAGTCGCCAAAATAGAATACTCATAATCCCACGTCACATAATGATTCATATAATCATTTATTTTGTCATTGAATAACAAAAATTGTCTATTGAATATAATGGTGCGTTTTTGCACCTTTGGCGAGAGCAGGGTACAACAGCAGACAGGTTCTGGAAGGAAGGATTGGCAACCATGGTCTTATAACAGTGTATATCATTATGTAATGGTGTAATGGCATCTAGTTTATTTAGAATGCATACAATGTTAAAGTTAAACTGACAATGATAGGTTTACACATCATTTTTTTTACACAGTACTCTCAGAGTACCCTCTAATGCAACAAAATTGTGTCGGATTTTTGATAGATGAAGCGAAATGATCTCATGAAAAATCAATATGCAGATGAAGTGCAAAAAGATTTAGCCGAAAGAGAAGGCTTTTATCCCCCCCCCCCCTCATGTGATAAGGAAGTAAGATTAGTAGGATACCTCGGAGTAGGCCTTCATGGCGGGGGGATAAAACCACAAATGCGAACTACTGAGTTAAATTAGGGGAAAGAAGTGGTGGTGGCCATTATTTATTTATCAATTGGCCAGTGTATATACAAATTCCTGGAAAATATACCGAAAAGCTACAGGGAATAATATGTCACAAATTGAGTTTACATCGTATGCTGAACAATGAAAAGAACATCTCTATGGCTGTATGCAAATAACAAATGAAGAAAAATATCCCCAAATCCATATTCTTAAGGGGGCAGAGGAATAAAAAAGGGGGAGAGGGGTAAGGAAGAGGTATATGCAAAGAAAGGGAGCTCTCATTCACTCGAACAAAATCAAGCACACAGGGAAATTTAAATGGAAGTAAATAACATAGTCGCACACTCACTCATATTGTTACAAAAAATCATCACACTCAAAATTACGGGAATCAAGGTAAAAATAAAAACGAATAGTGACTCATACAATCACTCAGGTTTGTATACTAAATACAGACACCTTCGTGAGTTCAATCATACACACTAGCAGGGTTTACGAGGATTTCTCCAATGCCAGTGACTCGTCATACCCGCAAGATAAAAATAAAAGTGGGGGATAGTAAGTTGAATAGAATAAAAAGGAAAACTAAATAAAATAAAATTGATAATGACTTTCAAGCACTCATTCACAAGGGTTTGCATACAATACACAGAGTCACCCTCGTAATTCTCATTCACACACATACATGCAGGGTTCAGGGACTTTTTCCTCAATCACGCACTCGGGTTTGTACAATCACAGAGTAGTACCCCCAAATGAACCACATTCACACACACTAAGGGTTTACAAGGAATCTCATTCACCAGTGACCCGTCACACACACAGGAGAAAGGATGAAGGATGCCCAACATCAAAAACTTATCATAAGTTGCGCTGACCCAAATGAAAAGTAGTAAACTAATGTTGGTCAAGGAGCAGGAATGTCAAGCTACCCAAAAATAGGTGGTCTATCACGTTTTTCCTTAATACTGTACGTAAGAAAAGATAAAGTAGGTCATCTAATTGAGAAAATGAATCCGGGGAGGGTACAGATAAAAGCAAAAACTCACACAATATTCACATGCGTAAAACGTACCCCTGCATCCAAAATATTTTCTTGATTTTCACCCATGAAAAGGCCACAGTTATGAACACTTTGCTTTCCAAAACTATTGTAATCATTCTTAGCAAGTATATAAACTATTGTAAAATGTTTAATTACTTGAGTTGTGACTAAAATTCAAATAAATATAGTAAAATAAATTATCTTTTTACTATCACCTCAGCATCCAAGAACTCTAAAACTGCCAAAGGTGCAAAAAAGCACCATTATTTTTTTTGCATAAACAAATTTTTCAGGGCATCAATTTTGTTATATTTTCTTTTCTGGCATATATTGAGAAGGAATGTGAACAAAAAAGTTAAATATTCAGTGTAATAATGAACTTGGCCATAAATGGGTTAATTTAGTTAAAAAAATTGAATAAATCCATGACTATCATCAACTAGACATGGGAAGCTCATTCATCTTCAATGAATCAAGGAGACCAAGGGTAGTGGCAAAGGCGGAAGAAATTACTTGTAAAAAAATTGAAAAGTAATGAACATGGGAGATTTTTGTTATCAGTTTTTGTATGTTGCTCACTATGATTAACACAAATATTCTATTTGCAGCTTCATTTGGAAGAGTTATAAAAGTAGAGAGTGGTGAACTAAAAAAGATATTTATTCAGGTATAGCTATGAAATGCTTTGACTGACGTTTAAAACTAAACGATTATGTTTCATTTCGACCTGCTATTGAAAAGAAAATAGAAGGTCCACATTTTGTTCGGTTGTGTTACAATATAATGTGCACTACCAGGGTTTGTTTAGACCTTGGAAGAAAATACATTATCAAGAACAAAACTATACTTTTCAAAGCTCCTTCACTCCTAGAAAGAAGTTGAACATGATAAAATTTACGATATAATCACTGAAAGAAAAATTAAAACCAGGTTATGGATCGACTCACGACTGGCAGTACACAAGTTCTCATTTTTCACAACTATGCTATCATAGGTTTACGGAAATCTGGCAGATGTAGGCGACCCGCAAGACATTTGGCTTCATTTTTTTCTCGTGCACCTGGACCTATTGAGAAAAAAGTCAAGACGAGTATTTCTTTAATTTGTTTTAGTCTCATCTTCGTCTCATTTCATCACCCGAGTTTCGCAACCTCTCCTTGTCAGTATACACTGTACCTACATTCCTTTCGCATGCCGCATTGACCATTAAGCCGCAAAATTTTAAAATCTCCGAACCGGATCTAATTTTATACTGCCTTCAGATACGATTTCACCAGCAAATGCCTATTAACGCCTAACGCCCAAAGCAAACACCAGCTAAAAACGCCTATTAACTGCTAATGCTGCACCATTTTCCCAAATGCACAGCTGACCAAGCTACTCTTTTCTAATGCTCGTTCCATTTTCTAATGTTCATTCCATAATTGTGATTAATTTCGCGAAAAATATAAACCATAACTGATAAATCAAAATTGTAACGCCTTTATTACTAGCCTTTACCCTTTCCCTTGGTTGGTCTTAATTTTTAATCAGTATAATCACGTTCTTCACGACATTTCGTGGAAGCCATTTGGAATAACGTATCGCATTTGTTTCAGCAGACGAAAAGAGACCGCGGAAGTGGTGGAAGGGATCCTGCCTTGGAGGGCGTTATCTTTCATCTGATGTAATGTCCACATCGAAAAACAATCTGCTTTACCATGTATAACAATTTTATTGAAATAGCGGTTGTATCACAATAAGTTCTTTTTAAAGATTTCGTTAGGCCCTCGACGTACTTACATGCCCCGTTCACACTACTAAGGTAGAATGATAGTTAATATGGCGGCTAAAACTAACCTGCGTTCACACGGCCTACCCAGAACCATCGTAAAGACTCTAGTGACATCTATTGGAGAGTGAAATTAAGTCAAAATAACAATGGAGGGTAGGATAGCGGAAGGACTTTGTCTTGAAAAGATTGGAAGCGTATTTTAACTTATGTGCAAATTAGATGCAGTTACTTTATAGAAAATTATCAATGTAGTTTCCTAGATCCCTTTTTATAAATGAACCAAAATATTCTTCTTAAATTACTTCCTCATGATTGACAGTGGGTCGCATCTCCGAGATACAGATTCTGTGTTAGTTACTTTGCTAAACATCAATTTTAAATATAAAATTGAAGGCTATTAACATTTGCTTTGAATACCTCCAAAGTAATACGTTAAAAATATGTAAAGGTTGTACAACGATGAACGCCCTCCATGACTTTAATTTCCAGATATTTAAGACATTCAACCTTTACCTCTTTTTCCTCGCATATTTCAACTAATACCTTTACACTTTAAAATTATTAACGTTTCCTTGCCTGTATTTCTATTCGTTTAGCTTATATACAGGCATCACGCACCAAGAAATGCAATCAACCATGGAATGCCATGCTACGAAATGATTAATTATTCACCTCTCAATAAGTTATCGCTCGTGTTAACCCATTTCGTAGGCAAGTTCATGTATCCAAATAGAATACATACAAGTATACATAATGAATTTGTTGCTCTTATCAATATTTAGTATTTTTAAATCCGATATCCCAAGTTTACCATATTCTGCTGTTTGTGAAAGGAGCTATTTAAGGGAATAATGCTGAAAATAGTTTTAATGCAGTCCTAAGGAGTGAATACGTAAAAAATAACACGAGTCGAATTTCCTGTGAAAGTTTGTAAATTCTTAGTTACTTAATTTCTGCATGTATATTTTCTTCACGGCAAGTTAATCACATACAATAAATATATAAGCGTACGTACTCAGGATTCAGGGGTAAAGCAAACTATTTAAAACCATTATTGAACAACCGAATCAGTGGAACGTGGTAATACAACTACAGTAAAACCTCGCTTTTACGTCCCCGCAATTTACGTTTTCCCGCCATTAACGACTTTTTCTTCATGTCCTATATTGTCCATATATCCGCAATGTAACGTCTTCCCTTCATGTACGCTAGCAAATTTTTGAATGGTTCGCCATTTACGTTTTACGAGAAGATTTTGCCGTGATTGTCGTCCTGGTTGCATAACTGGTGGTTGGACTCAACGCTCCGTGAAAGACGAAGTAAAAACTCATGCAGTAAGTTACCACTATGAAAGAGAAATAAAATTTGCCCAGATATACCACCAGTTATCGTGACCTCGCTCATCTGTGCAATTGTAATGCCGCGAGGGATTACAGTACACGTACGTCGTTTTTCTCGCGATTGTTGTTCAGGTTGCATAACTCACAGGTTGGCTGATGCTATCGCATAGGTGATGAAATTTTTCATTTATTTAAGAAGTGTATGATTTTCAGCATTTGCGGTCTTGTCTTTCATTTTTGGAGGCATTAATACAGATTTTAAAAAATCCTCCAGCCAAACTTCATCCTCATATATCCTACGAACACACCTGTAAAATCATCTCGGTCTTCTCTAGCTCGATTCTTAAGTAGCTTTGATAGGATATCACTATAGTCTCCACACCTTTTCTCATAATATTTACCCTAACTTACTAGCATGATTGGATCAAGACTCCTGGCCTCAGTTCATCCTTATCTATATCATTTTCCTCTTCTATTCCCAAGTTCCCTTGCCTATCATTAATGCCATGCAGTTCTTTTCACATTTTCCTTACCCCTATGCTGAATCTCTTGTAAGTTCTATCAGCAGCTCTCCTGACTTAACAGTAATGAACAGTGTCTTGACCACTCTAGTGTCTACTATACCATCCCCTCCCCCCTCCATCCTTTCTCAACTGCTTGCTGTTCTGCATCTTCCCTCATACACCTGTAAACTAATTCCTGATATTCCCTCCAATTTACAACTGTACAATTTTTTCACACTTCCTAATCTTGGCCCAACCATATGTAATCTAGTTAATATATCTCCCCGTGTCCCCATGCATTTCAAATAAGAGATTTTGGCATTATTAAAGATGTTTTGCTGGAACTATATTTCAATTTTAAACATGTCATTCAATGAAAGCAAGAATTAGGCAGGCAAAATCAAGAAGCAAGGAGTTATTCTTTCAGGCATAACTTTCATATAAAATTGCATACCCTCAAATTACACTTTCCCGCGATTTACACTTTTTTCTCTAGTTTCCCTCAAAAGTGTAAAAGAGGGGTTTTACTGTACTAAAATATATTACAGTGTGATTAAATAAATATCGTTGTAACTAAGAATCATTTCCAATCCATATCGTGCGATCCGGTCACTTCGTCTTCAAGCACTCTACGTTCATTTCCACTTCCATTTTCAAAACAAACCTTCTTTCTACCCACATTTCTACCAACTTGCGTTCACACGTCCTTAAAATACCAGTAACTAGCGCCAACTATAGTAACTCAATAATGGTAGAAAAGTTTACTAGGTTTAGCGGCAACCTGCGTTCACACGGCCATTTTCCAACTATGGTAAGCTTTACCATAGTAAAAAGCTAGTAGTGTGAACGGGGCAACAGTAATTTTGTCGGGTGTATATGCGCAATGGTAGTATAATACAAAGGACTGAAAAATGGGTCTAATTAAGAGCCCTCATAAACCAACAAATGTGTTAAGTATTAATTCATATAATTGCTCAATAATGGCAGCAAAACATAGATAGGAATATAGATGTATTGAAAGTCAATAAACTAAGAGCAATACTCCTTTGGCACTGCATTCATCACATTACATCAAGCAGTTACAAGCATAGGTGACAAATAATAATTTGCTAACTTCAATAATCTCATAAATTATAAAATTAACTCACGAAAATGTTCAACATTGATAAATATAGAGTGAAAGAAAATAGGAAAACAAATTTAGGACAGACAATTGAGTAGCTTTCCATTTTTCCCTTCCGACACTCAAGTGTTTTGCGTTTTTAGGCCATGTTGTCTATCTTGGAAATGCTCTCCACCATTTCACAGACGTGCGTGTATGCTCTCAACCACCCGGGAAACAAAAAAGATCAAATACGTATTCGTAACTGCTAATGCTGCAGTATTTCCACCAATATTAACAATAAATTAATCAGGTGGTGATTTATAACCTGCAGTTGATACGTAACACTTCATATTAATTGCAATGTTAACAGATCGCAAGCTATGGCAGATTTTGACCACTTTTGGCGTTTGTTTGCCGTTGACAGAAACTCTCGCAATGATGCGGGCCAACACCAAAAGGGTCACGTAAAAACCATATTTTTTTACATGGCAATTATAGGGTCAATTGACAGTGCCCCTACAATCTCTCGTAATGGCAGGGGTCTCACAATAGGCCATACTCGTACTACTGCGGTTCCACTGTACTACCAATAAATTCAGGTACAAAAAAACTAACCTATTAATCCATTGAAATTCTCTCTATTAACAGGCACCCTTTCTTCATTGCTAGATTGAATCCCTTGCATTTTTAGTCTTGTATTCACAACCCAAAGAGGAGTCGTTGTCAACACATTGATTGCACCTGAAAAAAGAAAGTGAAATTAGAACAAAAGACGGTTAAACTTCACATAATGAAGAATTAAATGAGCTTCAATAGTAAAAATTCATGTATCTAAAATGAGAGACCATGTGGAGTATAGTACAGCTACTAAAAAAAGAGCAATGACTTTGTGAACTCCACTTTGAAAGTTCTATTTCACTTTTTCATAATGGATAACTTCCTCCTCATTACTTTCCTCTGGCATTAAAGTTAGTTAGGAGACCAATCAGGGCAGAATTACAGCTCTTTTAAAAAGAGTATCAGACCCAACCTAAGCTTATGTAATTCTAGAAAAGGGGTTCCACAATAGCAAACCACAGTTTCCAATCCAAATGTGCATTTGATTGTACGGGTAAAGCAAAGCAATTAATAGACCTGAGAGTGGAATTCACAATTCAGGTAAGGTAGACCAGTTACTTTCCCTATTCTGCTGATTGTTTCCTAAAAACATCTTGTACCCCAGCATTTACATAGCCTGGGTTAAACTAGACATCTCCAGAATCTTCCACTTTTTTTATCTAGGTTCCAGTTGGAGTCACCTAAATGCTCTATCCACATGAATACAACACCAGGTCAAATGAGGTAACATATAGAGTATATATCTCTCAAAATGAGCAATTTATGAAATCTTAGCTGAAATGATAATTAATAACCTAAGAGGTAAGAATCTTAATTGTCCTTGTATGTTTTCTATTTCTTACATACAGAAACTCTTAAAAAACCAAATGCAAACATTCTAAATCTGAGAGTATACGGTTTATAAAGGTAGATAAAATTCAGGAACTGTACTACAAAATGTGTTTCTCATCAATAGTTTTTTCAATAGCACACTTTTAAAAACATGTGCCATTGTAAACGATGACATTTCATGGGGTAAGAGAGAAAACTCTGATCAGCTCATTTAGCCAGTTTTCAATGATACAGAACATCTTTATAGGACATACTACAGTACAATTTTATCAGCGGATAAAAAAACCAAATCCACTAAATCACCATATATGTTGATGCTAATGCACATACTAAATAAAATTCTCTGAAATAGAAAGTTATTTCAATTCCTGGATATGATATCTGCTACCTTGATTCTATCATGCATTCAATTTTTGTGATTATACTGAATTATTGCTACATCACGCTCAACAAAAATTACCACAGGTTATCAGAAGGTAGCTATAAACCAAAGCAATCCATAAATATCAGGTAGGTTTCCTTTCTAAATTTGGTAAAACCACTTTCTGCATGTGTATTAAATATGACTTGAATGACGCACAAGGAGGTATTCCACGAAAAGAATTTTATTCACTTTTTAAAAAATCAGCATGACTTGAACCAACACACATTGAACATATCTTGAAACTAGCAAAAATCACATTACCACAAACAGAGGTTAATATTCCACTTTGTATATATAGTATATACATAGTTTATTAACATTATAAGCCTATATTTATGTGTGTGCTAACAAAAAAAATTGTTTGATAGGCTGGCTAGGTTTCAATCCTATCTCCCATCCAGCACCAACCTCTCCTGATTTACAGGTTTGCCTCCATCACAAGTGCCTTTATTAGTAAAGATATACATTCCTACTGTGGTCTTGCTGCTATCCACATGGGCACACTCCAGACCAAGCAGGAAAAGCTGAAAGGAAATTAGTGTGCAGATAGGAAAGAAAAACTGTAAAGCCTGGAAAAAAACTGTCCTCGATTTGTTGCCTCTGTTTCTTGTTTAGAGGACATGCATTTCATGATGCCCTTTTGCCACAGAGTAAGAGGCATGAAGGCTCGATGAATTGTGTTAATTCAAGTTTCGAAAGTAATGGCTGTTCCCCCTTCAAAATTGCAAAGCTGAGCAAATTAGAGAGATCAAGTTATACTAGGAAAAAAGATCAATTCACTTCTGAAGATAAAGTGAGTTTATGTTTAGATGTTGCTGAAAATACTTTTGGTGAATCAGATAGTGAGACAAAATGTGATGAATGTTCAGATTTTGTTTTTATTGTTAGATGATCTTACAAAGAAATTTGCTGAATCTAACTACGAAGAGCAATTGTCACTACTTGCATTAGTACCATCAAATTGGACCACATACATTGCCGCTGAAGTATTTACATAATGTGACAACACCAAGTAAAGCAAGCTCAGGAGCTAAGGAAAAGAAAAGCGTACTTCCAGATACGGCCCAAAAGAAAGGGAAAGTGCTATCATATGATGTCAAACAAGGTTAATAAAATGTTATGAAAGCGATGAGTTTAGCTACTTTTGTCATGAGAATGAATTAGTTTTTACATGGGTACAGAAATGGCTGATATGCACAATTTGACTTGTGGAAAGATTTTTCCTCTGTGCCTTGGTTTATACAAATACTCATAACTTGGAAAGTATTTATGTTTTGGCTAAAATAGTTTGGATTTTTTCTTAACTAAGGTCAAATCTAACTAGCGGGAAAAATTATGAAAATCAGAGATGGTGAGCGTGGGGTCCCTCAAAAATTGGTTGAGTTGACATGAAATGACCCATAAAGGCTTATAATGTTAATAAACTATGTATATACTATATATACACAGCAGAAAATTAGAAGGTTATACTAACTATCACATGTATCAGAAAATTATTGCTGCTGCATATGAAAGCAATGGTTTTTGGGTGTGTTGAACCACAAAATCATACATGTGGTCAAAACATTTCCATGGGCGATGGATATCCTCAACAGATGAGTTGATGTCAGTAACAGTACCAAAGACCATCACAGGAAGACAGAATGCCTCACCAGCTTAATTATAGCAGCTGAGAGGGCCTTGAATGGCTTACATTAGACTTAATGGTTAAAGGTATGCATCATTCAAAGATGTATCATATTTTTACCCACTTGCAATGACATAATAAATTCTGCTATAATTGCTGTTATGTCAGCTGTTTAGACTCATTGAAAATTGGGGAAATATAATAGTAGATTGGCTGGACAGTTAAAAGAATGATAGGTGTATAGAGGAAACTTAGTACTCAGATGCACCCAAGTGGAAGCCCAGAAACACCTGTTTGGTGGCCTACCTTTTTACATGCATCATCAAAATAAATTATGGAGACACTATCAATCATTGGAGCAACTTCAAATTTGTATTTTTTTAAAGAGGAAGGCTAGGGCATGTTATTTTGAAAAACTCAAGTCTCCTATTTTGTGTCCCTTTTTGTTATTAGAAGTTGAAAAAGTGGTATTTTGCAACAAAAAAATTGTGGTAGTGGTATTCGGAGTGGTAGCTTTCAGTAAATTTATCATAAATAAGCTCAAAATTGGCCCATACCCTATACCAATTTAAGATGTTAATATTTACTATACCTTTTCTAATTTTAATAGCTTTACCATGATAAATGTGATTTACTCATGTCTAGTGATGGCCGGATCGGATCCGTCGGATCCAAAGATCCGCGGATCTTTCATTTTTCTCGGTTCCGGATCCAAAGACACGGAGCAAAATCGGATCCGGATCGTAGATTTTAAATTTTCGCGGCTTAGCGATCTAAGTGCCCCGTGAATGGAATGTAGGTGCAGTAGATATTGACAAGAAGAGGATTTGTAACTCAGGTAACGAAATTAGATGAAAATGTACCCGTGCAACTAGAAGCAAAATAAAGAAATATGACCTTTTTTCTCCATTTCCCCGGTATCGCGGGAAAAATACGTAGGATGTCACGCGGGTAGCCTACATTCACCGGGATCAGGCGGACAACGAGAGCTACTGTACTGCGCGAAGTTCGATCCCTATCGCAGTTTAATTTTTTCTTTCAGTCAGTGCTTCGAAAATGTTATCATCATCAATTTCAAATCATTACCTACATCTGAATACTCACTTTATTACTTTTGTTATTTAAATTAGATTTACAAATGTACAATTAATAAATTAAGGATGGTCGGGTCGGATCCACGGGTATTTCATTTCATTCGCTACTGAAATTATACCTGAAGACAGTTAAAATTCAGATCCGGATCGGAGATTTTAAAATTTCGCGGCTTAGTGATCGATGCGCCCCGCGAATAGAATGTACGTATAGTAGTTACTGACAAAAAGAGGTTGTGTAACTCGGTCAAGAAATGAGAAGAAGATTTTTTCCGTGCCTCAAAAACAAAATAAAAAAATACTCGTCGTGACTTTTTTTCCATATGCGAAAGATGCGCGAGAAAAGAAATAAAGCCGAATGTAGCGCGGGTCGCCTACATTCGCCAGATTCCCGTGAACCTATGATAGCGTAACTGTTAAAAATGAAGGCTAGTGTACTGCCGGTCGCGAGTCCGATCCTTAACACTGCCTAGGGTAATGCAAGTAGGCAGTTAAAAAATAGATTATCAGAAATTTCTTGTCAATTTATAATTTTAAAAATTAATAAAATTTGGCGTTAGTGAAATGATTGGAAAATTTTTTTATTGCAGAATGAAATCGTAGATTCATTATGTTAACTTTACAATGTATTTTTGAGTGATGCATTCGTAAATCTAGTTTAAACGATTTAAGTACAAAAAAGTCAGTATCCACATACAAAGGTTGGAAATGAAGGATGATAAAGTTTCTGATTCAATGGCTGAAATAAAAATTTTAAACAGCAATTAGAATCGAACTTCATTACCTGCAGTCCACTACCCCACTCTGCTATTGTCGGCTTACCTGATTTTGAGAATACAGGCTCCCCACATGTCATTCTACATTTTTCTTGCAAACCTCGGCCAATGGAGAAAAAATCCGAGACTTTTTTTAATTTTGCTTCTAGTACCATGAAAAAAGGCTAATCTCATTTCAAGATCAGAGTTACACAACCTCTTCTTAGGAGTAGAAAATTCTCAAATTTCACTTCAAAGGTTATTATTAATAAAACAATGCAAAATTACTACTTTAGCAGCTAGAAATATTCTATGATAATATTTTCGTCTTAATAATGGAATCCCCGGATATTCCATAAATAGGATCTCTTGGCCGCATTAAAATATTTTGTGTTTCTAAAAAAAATTTGAAAGCATACAAGGATTTGATTAATAATTGGAAAATAATTCCTTTATTAATGAAAATAAACTTACAATGTTTCTTTTAACTGCACTCTAAAGAATAGTTGTACAGGTTTAAAAAATGCATTGCATTAAATGAGTATATGATAAGAAAAGTGATCTTTATATTGGAAGTAATAAGATTTCATTATTGCATCCGTAAATCTTGATTCAGGAAAATATTATCCACATAGATGATAGGAAGTTGATTTTTTCTACAATAAATTTAGTTGTTTTTTTGGTAATTCTATTGTTGCTGTGCTTATATATTTATTAAAAATCTAGGATTTGAAAATGAATGAAATTCAGAATCAGGTATCTGAGACTAAGGATCCGAAACCGAGATAAAGATCCGAAACCCAGGCAAGGATCCGGTTCCGGATCTGGATCCGACGAAGAACCTGGATCCGTCCATCACTACTCATGTCTAAAAATGTCATTTTTTGGAGGAAATCAGTCAAAACTGCCATGTTTGAATATTTATGGCAAAAAAGGTTTAAAAGTGAGAACCTTTGTAACAGTTTTTTTAGACTAGAGTTGCATGTCTATGACATCTAAAAGTTTTATCAGCTTAGGTGACTTACTTTAGTTTTTACAGGGGTAAAGAAATGGTCGATAAGCACAATTTGACTGGTGGATAGATTTTTCCTCTGTGCCTTGGTGTATACAAATACTCATAGCTTAGAAAGTATTTGCATTTTGGCTAAAATACTTTGGATTTATCTTAACTAAGGTTAAATCTAGCTAGTGCAAAAAAATTATGAACATCAGAGATGGTAAGCGTGGGACCTTGGTTGAGTTGACGTGGAATGACCCAGGAATGAAAATTAGAGCTTAAGCGTTTGTTCTTTTGGCGAAGAATGAGCAAATGCTTAATTTTCTAACACTAAGTATGAATAAGTGTGGAAAATGCTTCCAATGATGAGCATACACTCAGATTTATAGCATCTCCTCAGCTCAGCACAAGACTCAGTAAGAAAGCTTTAGCGTGATGCCTGAGATTCGAAAACTGTAGTTACTCGCAACCATTTGATATCGATTTTAAAGCATTAATAGCTTTCACAAATGTACACTACAATGGTTTACAACCATTTCCTAGGAGAGATCCATGAAACTAGAGGTAGGGCCCTTTTATCAGAGTAACATGTTAAATCTTTCTTTTTTATGTTGCAGAACCAGGCTTTCAAAGGATTGAAGAAGTTGGGTTATACCTACCAAACAACCATTTCGAAATTGTGGTTAAGGTAATGGCGAAAATCATTGAGCAGGCCTATCTATGTATTACGTTTCACTCTTCCCATAATGCCATTCAAGAAGCCAAACAGCATTGGAAAAATAAGTTCTCCTTCCCCAGTGCTTTGGTATAGTTGACTGCATACACAGGATACTTAATCCTACGGTTAATGGGGATGAGTGCATAAACATTAAGGATTATACATGTTTGAATGTGCAAGCTACTTGCAACAGAAAAGATGTGTTCTGGAGTGTTGATGTCAGCAGGCTTGGATCAGTGTACAATAGCAGAATAAGGAAAAAATTCCCATACTACCTTGAAGCTATTTGCAGATGCTGTGCTATTGGGAGATGATTGCCACAGAATTGAACCTTGGCTGATGACCCCTTATCATTATCCTGCCGATCCAAACCAGAGAACATACTATTGCGCAGCAACTTCATTGATGCCTGTTTGCAAAATATATTTTTATGAGTACCTCTTACGTTAGTAAATTGTTTTACCTTCTAAATTGTTATCAGAGGTATCCAAGCAGTCATATCAAATTAAAGGCATCTAAATTTAGATACAGGAGGAATAAATATTAACTAAAATAATTTTCACTCTCCTGAGATTTTATTTACTGTGGCGTTAATTTTGAAATTGAAAGACAAAAAATTATCATTAGCAAATGGACAAGCTCATTATCAAGTTTCACCAGTGCCCATCTCATCTCATTGTGTTACCAGCATTGCTTTTTGCACCCTTGTTAATATTTTATTAGCATGTACTTAGTTATTCAGTGGTAGAATACTATAAATTTATCTTCAAGTTTCTTCACTGCATTTATCACAGGATTCAGATATGACTGCAGGGTAAGTGCTTTAAGTTCATCCCCAAAACTAATGAAATTGATCTTCACTAATAAATGTGTGTGTTCTGCTTTGGGTTTAACATCAACAGTAGTCTTGTTGCTAATATTATGATAAGACAGCTCAATACATCAAGAACTCCAACATAAGGAATCATTCTAGGATGGATTGAGACTAAAAGGTCTGGTATTTTACTTTCTCTTTATTTTACTGAACAACTAGGGTCAGAGAGTGATAAGGAATCGTTCATAAATGCCTCATTAGAGTCATGATTAATGAATTGACTATCTGTCAACAGTGTAGCTACTCTGGTCAATACACAATAGGTTTTTTACCCCAATAACTATAACGCTCTCATTGTTTATTGAAAAAATTGTCAACATTCTTTTTGGTAGTAGTTAGTGGATTGTTTCAGAGTTAAATTTGGTTATCGGTAAAATGAACAAATGTGGATATTTCTGTGGTTAATTCCCTCAATTTTACACCGGATGTACATTTTATTGTCATAAACTGTGTTTGCTGCACAATTTAAATGAGATATCTTAGTTATATCCCAGAAGAAAGACTTTGTGAGCTGAAATATATTCCCTGACTCATCATATTTGTACTTGATAATGAGGCACTTTATTGTTAAAAAGTTGATGTTTGATGTTTTGAATTAAAGTGCTGCTTGAGACATGTTTTTCATGGATTTGTGTCTTCAGATACAGCTCTAATGGAAGATTCTTTCGAAGGCTCATCCCTTTTGCTAATACCTATGTACTTTCATTTTCCCTGGTACGGATTTTGATTGTCGGTCCATGTCCTCCTACTTGATGTATTTGCTATTTTAAAAATTATCTACTTTACTAAAAAATCCAATGATGTCCCAGCAGTGTAATGAAACCCAATACTGCTAAGGGCAGCTTGGCATGATCCACGCACCAGCTTAAGGTCTAAAAATTCTGCCCCAATGCTCCAAAAGAATTTCTACAGCCTCCAGTTCAGGCAGTCAATTCTGCACCAAACCAAAGAGCCGCAATCAGTCCATGGAACATATGCATATGGAGAGTATTATATCCACACTCAACTCCTTCCAGAAGTGATCAAATCCCTGAAGGAAGTCAAGATCTCATCAATGGCGTGACTAGTAAGAACCCTACTCTGCTACTGTGGCTTTGATTAAAATAATTCATAAGTCATTATTATCACAATTAAGCAAAAGATATAAGCTATTGAATATGCTTCAAAATAAAGACCTGCAATACTGGCAAGGAGAAGATCTTTCTCAGCTGAAGAACCTCTTGGACCCGATCCTATGGAATGTCTTAGTCCATGGAATGCATAGAAATACACAAAATTTGATGCACAGAGGCTATTGAGCACTGGAACCAGACCCCTATAAAGAGTGCAACTGAAAAAAAACAAAGAGATGAGTTAAGACACAAATATTATATATGCAAATGCAGACAACATCAAGAATGTTAATAAAAGTAGTTGTTTAGGCTTGTCAGGCTTGATTTGGTGGAATATCATAACGAAAGAAAAAGACTGGCAATTTTCCACAAGAATAAGGTTTTTACTCGACCAGTTCGGTGTACAACACCATCATCAGGTGAAAATTATAGCTCAGACATCTGTATATATACCCAATTGCAGTGAGGGGAGTGAAAGGTTGAGAGGGGGGAAGGGAGAGGTTGGAGAGAACAAGGATTGGGAATTGAGAGGAGGGGGAAAGGTTGTGGGTGTTAATGGGTAAATGGGTTAATGGTAAGGGAAATGGGGAATGGTTACAGTGCTAGTGCTATTGACACATTACTCCGGAAAAAGCTGAAAAAACAGGCCGTAAAATTAAACACCCAGGCCCCAATACTTCAGAGAGAAAGTGGTACAAAATTCCCTTCCACAACCAAATTTCTCACAAAATAGCTAACAAGTTCCCTAAAGACAAGTTCAAAGTGTCATTCTACACCCCCACAAACCAACACAAAGCCCTCTGGGTCCATAAAGATCCCATAGAAGAGTCCAAAGAAAGCGGTGTTTATGAAATCAAGTGCGATTGTGGAGCCAACTACATTGGCCAGACAGGGAGGAATTTTTCCACCCGTATCAGTGAGCACAAAAAGTGCTATGTCTCTGGTAACGGAACCTCGTTATTCGCGAAGCACCTCATGGATGTGAAAC
Source organism: Platycnemis pennipes (assembly GCA_933228895.1). Lineage (NCBI taxonomy): Eukaryota > Metazoa > Arthropoda > Insecta > Odonata > Platycnemididae > Platycnemis > Platycnemis pennipes. The sequence continues at coordinate 29,709,425 of OW121848.1, read as the reverse complement.
ATTCAAGTTACTTTACATTCAACATGCTCCACATTTTGTTCCACACATGGTTTACCATGCATGACGGTGAAGTTTTACCCATTAACACCCACCACCTTTCACCCTCCTCTCAATTCCCAATCCTTGTTCTCTCCAACCCCTCTTCCCCTCTCAACCTTTCCCTCCCCTCACTGCAATTGGGTATATATACAGATGTCTGAGCTAAAATTTTCACCTGATGATGGTGTTGTACACCGAAACCGGTCGAGTAAAAACCTTATTCTTGTGGAAAATTGCCAGTCTTTTTCTTTCATCAAGAATGTTCCCAGTAAACACTAGTAGCTGCAGCAGTGCTTCGCAAGGATGTCTGTGCTGCAAGTGCAGCACCTGGAAATCCATAGCGAATGGGAATGAAAACGGAAGGGGAGGAAAAAACATCAACATTTTCAGAATCTTGACGATGGTCCTTCATCTTTCATGCCGGGAGTTTCAATACATTGTTAACCATTTTATGGTGCTGGATGAATAACTTCAAGTATTAATTATCAAGGCAACCAAAATATATTTTTTTTTAATAATTCCTGGGTCACTGAAGTTGTGGAAAGTAATTTGTGCTCACGACAAAGACTTTCGAGAATAGATCTTTTTAGATTAGGAAGGGGTACTTTTTGCATTTTGAATGTGCCTCTTTTATCACTAGCCACAACCACTACAGGAAAGTACATCCACTAGTTACATGCTGATGATCAGAGGGGGTTTCTTCTATGGTCTATGCCTAAGGCAAATAACAAACCCATAACAAACCACTTGCGACTCGTACTATTCAAGCACACACTTAAAGTCTTAACGATTTTCAAAATACATCACATTTAGTAAGAGGCACATGCATATCACTTTGCACAAAGGAAAGATATCTTTATCGGAAATTTTTTAATGAAGATCTTCCACCTGGGCGCTACATAGCTCACAGCAACATATATAATGGTACATTTTGAAATACTGAACGTATTGGTAACATAATTAAAATGTGTAGCGATAGTTTAGGGAAACACTGTGGGGCATGATAAATATTTAATAATTTGAAATACTGAACGTATTGGTAACATAATTAAAATGTGTAGCGATAGTTTAGGAAAACACTGTGGGGCATGATAAATATTTAATAATTTGAAATACTGAACGTATTGGTAACATAATTAAAATGTGCAGAGATAGATTAGGAAAACACTGTGGGGCATGATAAAAATCTTATCACTATTATTAGAAATTTTGACTCACAATCCTTCCTCTTGGACTAGATCCTTCATAACGGCTAGTGTGTTCTTTGCTTCTCTGTTATCTTCAACTGGTGAATGGATAGAAGTATAATTCGTAAATAAAAAGCTAATAAAAATTTACGTAAAAAATAAGAATGAACATTTAATAAACTTACGCTGCAATCGTGATCTGACTGTATCAAGAGGGAAAAATGTTGTCATTCCCACGACGCTGCCCTGAAAAAATCATCATTAAAATCAGACAAAATTCTGGAAGAAACAATGAGTTGCTAAAACTCAAGACTTACCGCGGCGCCCGCAACAGCATGAGCCAGCGTTTCGTAGGAGAAAAGCTTCCTATCCGCTTTCATTTTAACCAGTGATTTTGTGAGAACTAGCACGTTAACTATCTAAACTACATACTGTTCTAACAGCCTGAACACATAAAATCCAATTTTGTTCCACAGATATTTGCAATTCTCCTTATCGCGGATGCACACAATACTCTTTTGAATAATTGACCCGGATCACCCGGATTGACCAACAACCACAACAGCGTAAACGTGTAAACACGTTCCCTAGTTCAACGGTATGGCGGGTTGCGGAAATCACTTATTTGCTAATATTACCACACTATAAAAATTAATACGCAATTTTATAGCGTAACATTTGCATTTTTTAATACTTTTTATGTATTTATTAACTAGTATTACATTAATATCATGTAATAAATATACTTTTGATATTACAGCCATATATACCTACAGGAAAATCGAATGTAAAATATGTATTTAAAACTGTCAATTTTGCCTATCTTATTAATCTCCCGTCTAATTCAAATCCTCTCTCTACCTTAATTTGACATTAAAACTCGTATATTTCATTAAAAACATAAATGAACTGCTTTATAATTCACCATCACATCACAGCAAGTAAATAAAATGCATCCCCAAAATAATATAACCGTCCTTTCCTGCATTTACCTGGAGGAGAAAATAAATTTCAGGAAACGACGGTGCATAAAATTCACAATATATTACTGAATGCCATCTTATTCACCACTATAAGCAGTTAAAAAAAAACAGTTTAATATCTCACATAGTTTTGGTAAGGCATAGTCACCCATGATATATTCCATCCTTATAAGGATGGAACATAGCCATTTTGCTCTTGAGTCAGATTCAGTGGCTCTCATTTGATGTTTTTATTCTGTAGCACATTCGGTTTCTTTAATCCTTTTTCTGATTTTATGTTTTCAATTTCCATTTTGTTAATATAAGGTACCTCGATCCCTTCAAACCAAGAGAGGAGATACAGCCAGTGCGTTCACTGGTAACGATGACTTTACCAGTGAATTTCGCCGTGCAGTGATAGTGCTAGTGACTTTTCCTGCAGGCAAGCCTGATATTTTCACTGACACTGAATTGCATATCAAACAAACTATTGATTAACACTAGTGTACTGACACGCCCAGTACTTCCCAGTGATCAGAGAGACAATCCCTAATGAGTATTGGAAGATACTTTAAGATGGTCATTTACCCATCTACTGTACCAGTTAAGTCGTCTAATTCATGTAGGAATCATATAACCAGGAATGATACAAGATGGACAAGGATGGTAAAAGAAGAGAAAAAGTTTGTATGGGTAACTGCAATGCTGTGACTGGCCTAGCCTTCTAGAAGGCTATGCCGAAGTTATTCTTGTTTTCCCATCTGGTTCCCATATTACCATCTGGTCAACTCCTCACTTACTTCAATGAAGATGCTTCAAAGTGACTCCAATGATGTCTATGCTTCATGACCAGCATTACCCTGGTGAAAATATCCTGTGCAGGAAGCGTGCAGGTAGTGTGAGGGAAGCGTGAGGAAAGTGTGCAGGAAATGTGCAATCTAAATTCACAAGTTTACAAAATGGACTTAACTGCACATGTAGCGTGAGGGAAGCGTGCATGAACCGTGCAACATGTTTAATTTTTTTAATGGCAGAATAGTAATATTGCATGTGGCTCATATATATACCATATATGGAACTGTGAATATTTGGTTGTATTATTTTTGGGGGTGATTTTTTATCTCTAACTAACATTCAGAGGGGTTTAGAAAAAAAATTGCTTAAAATATAGTTGTGATTAGTACATTTTCACGCATTAGGTCAAAGGGCAGGTTTTGTGATTATAATTAGTGCAGTAAGTGTAATGCAGGCAAGTAAATTAAAGCATATATATTTTTCCAGTCATGTCCTCTGTGTACTTATAAAAAATTGTAAGCTGTGCATGACGTTATAACGTGCAGTAAGTATGCATGAAGTGTGCACACGCTTCCTGCACAGTATTGCACGGTATTGCACGCTTCCTGCACAGTATTGCACACTTCCTGCACAGGATATTTTCACCAGGGTAAATAGAAAAGAAAAGGAAAATTTATTCCCTCTGAATTTTTGAGTAGGCAGGGTAATCCCTCAGGATTTTTTGGGAATGTCATTGCACCCAGTGATTCTTGAGACCTAGTCAGTGAGTTTATAGGTGTATAGATTTTCCAGTGACTTTCCCAGTGGCCAAATATTAATGGAACAAAGAAGAAAAATCATCAAAGTAATACTAGTAGTAATTCATATAGTATATGGAAGTAATTCATATAGCTAAGAATTTAAACACTTCGTAATCTATAGCATTGACAGTCCTTAAAATATTTACCGAAAATTGCTTTAGCAATCATCCAGCTATTCATTAACACTTTCACTGCGGGCCCCAAGCATGAAATATGTTTGCCGTGAGTGGCAGTAATTTTTTTTCATGAATAGGGGATGCACGGGTGCGTCCTCTGCTTAAGGGGCTAGATTTAGGTGGACGCATCGGTGTGTCCTCGGCAAAAGTGTTAAGTCACTGAACCTAGTGATGGACCAAACGTACTATACCCACACGGAACAAGAATTTGCTTAGCATATTCTCAGAATAAACTGGGAATATTTTGAGCATATACAATAAGTCTGGGATGCAGTATATGCTGAGAATATTCCTGGCACATTCTCCGAATATTCCTAGCATATCCACAAAATATCCCTGGAATATTGTAATGAGAATAATAGAATATACCAGGCACATGTCCCTGGGACCAAATAGGAATATTGGGGCTGAAAATAGAATTTCCTATGCTGTGTGGGGAGTTAGGTGTATAGATATATATTTCTGCACTGGCTGGCCAGTGATTTTTCCCAGAGACCAAATTTAAAAGATGAAGCTTATAATAGCTTGTTACAATTTGTTATAACAATTGTTAAAAATCTCAAATAAATATTTTAAATAAAAGTAGAGAAGTAAGACACTCCAAATGAAACAAGTTTTTTTTTAAATTTGGCAGACAGTGAGTTTCCAGTACCTACAATGCCCAGTGATTTGATCTGAAAGTATTTAACGTCCAACTAGCTACGTCACAGGCTACATCACTGAATATTTTCACCAGGGCATCCAATCTAAATCTTTCATAAATTCTGCACTGTGAGTAATCTGATAACATTATTTCTCCTTCATATAGGTATCCAAATTATGAAATGTAAATATGAAGATGTTTATTTCTTCCCATTCACTATTTCTTTGTACTTCCACAGTAATCCTCTCCTTTTACTACCACCACCAATAATGTTTGACAGTGCTGCTGAGGTCATAACAAAAGGCAGCTAGGGAACCACCATTGAATGTCCCATACATTGGATGTGGTATTGCACTCAAAGTGCTCTTCACACAGCACTCAAGTAAGGACAAATATATGTACCAATGAAATATCTCTGACACAAGCAGGATTCAGATCCAGGTGCTTGAGATGCGAGGCCAAAGCACCAAACACTCCACCAACCGAATCCCACCTTCTCCCTTGCTTACGAACCATTACCACTAGAATTTTCTTCAGCCCCACTAGCATACTACTTTCACGGTGAAAATTGTCACATTACAGTGACACCTGATGTGCATTAGCATTTACAGGGTTTATAGGAGATTTTCATTTTCCCTGACTTTTCCAGACCATTATTAGTGATTTTCCCTGACTTTTGAGTGCCTGAAAACACCAAGATTTAGGTCACTTACAGAGATAAAAGTGGTATTTAGGAAGCAAAGAAGTCTAAACTTACAAAAATTATAGTGTACTGGTGCACTGGTAGTATAATGGTGCACAAGAGCGCTCCTCGGTGTCAGCGTGTCCCCACAGTTTCTGCTGGAGTTTCCCCATTCCTACTTCCGATTCTGCACCTTGGTCTTTTTCCTCCACATTCCTTTCACCCTGCTTACCTTCCCCCTGACTGAAATTGCAGCCTGTTGCATTCTTTTCTCGCTGCGCGTCTCGGGCTTCGCCGGTAACTTTACACGGAGCGTGATCAGCAATGGACTGTGACCGGAGCAACGATGCAGGTGAGCTATTGAACGGGCAATTAGCGAGGGTCACGGGGGATGCCATTGAGGAGATGCCACGAAGCGGGTGCTGCCTAAGGGCAGTTGATGCGGGGACATGTAGAGAGGAAAGCACGCAATATAGAATCTTCCGATGAAAGTCTGGCCTTGTCCTTTCCATTCCCCGGTCACCTGCTGACGAACCCCAGATACTCAAGCTCTTTTCCACCTTTGGCTCGAGAATCTTACAGTAGGTTTATTTTCATATTAATCATATGAACTTCCAGTACTACGAGATCAACAACTTTAAGCCAACAAAATAAAAATTATTGTTATTAGGAGATAAAACAGGAAGTTTTGCATAACAATAGATATTGCTACAATCTTTGGCAACAAACATTAAAAAGAAAATTAGTTAAACTTTGATGTCAGATTTACGATTTCATCGTCAATCAAAAGAATTTGAGTGACTTTCTCGGACACTAATTTGGCTCGTTTAGCTTTCAATTCCTCAATCTGTTGCAGGATCTCTAGGTAACGAAATGAAATTTCTTTGCTTCTTCTTCTTGCCACTTCTGATTCAGGGCGTCTTCATAACATGACCATGCATTTCTAAATGACAGAATCACCTTTTTGTCAATGGTCATATTCTGAAGCCCACTGACTGAAATACGTTTTTGAGCAATCAGGGAATGTCCCAATTGTTTTTCCACTATAAGCTCTTAGTTGACAGAGAAACCCCTCTCCACAAATGCCTGCCCATGGCTCAAGATGGACCTTCTTGGTTAGGGCATACACGTTTTGGAAGCTCTCCAAACCTTCAAGCAGACTTCTCCAAAAGTAATCAATCCTCTGCACACTTCTGTGATAGGCTTTACATGCTTCAATCACTTCAGTTTTGGATATGAGAGTTCAAAACTCCATAATAATGCGATAACTCACTTCTGCTGAAAGTCAGTTTTTTGCGTGGAATAACTTGACAGAATTGGACAATCTAGTAATACTAACCATTAGGATTATTAGCAATTAGGGCTGGGTCACAAAATGTGACACCCTCACATGACTTGTACTTAACAGGTCACTGAAATCAGTTTCACTGATCTTTGAAATCAGTTTTGAATTTCTTCAACTTCTCTGCACTCAATTTAAGTATCCGCAGCTCAGCTTTAACTGCAGTTCCTAACGTCAAATTCTTGTCAGGTAAGAAGTTTTCTGTTTTCTTGAGATCGACATCAACTACTGAAAAACTGAATAACTACTGAATCTCAATAGAAACTCACGATCGCTGAAACGATCGCGAGTGAAATTTCGTCTTTCCGTCACTGGTGGTGCAGTGTATTGCGCTGATACGCCACTAGGTTCAAATTCTTCCGTAAAACGGAGTGAAGCTCTGTATTTAGAGCTAACAAAATAAAGAGCTTTAAAACTGAGCAAATTACTGCTCTCTCTCTTGTTTTTGAAGTGTATATGCACAAAACGAGGTAAAACAGAGTTTTATATAGACTGGTATGTACGGCTAAATGTCAGAGGAGGGAATTTTATTTTTTTGAATCTATCGCATTCTTACTCGCATCTAACGCAAACAGCGGGAAAATGAAAATGTCATAGGGTAAATACAGGGTTCTTCATACGTTGGAGATAATGAAAATGGGATGGGACTCGATAACAATGTTGTAAATTGCGGGAAAACATAAATTCTGATAACTCAATTATGAGGTTTTACTGTATTTTTTTTCTTACAAGTTAGGTTCTTCTGTATTTTTCAGGGGCCACACATTCCTGCACCTCATGAGATTTAACCCTCTTTGTGCTAACCTTTCTCCTGGGGTACTAGCGAGAAATGCGGAGGGTAATTTAATAAAATGTAACACCTTAGGAAAAAAAACATTATGAAGCTATTGCTATAAATATCCAAATGCTGTTTTTTTTAAATTACTTAAGTTGAACTAACTAATAATGACACCATTTTTTTACACTGACTGAAAAATATATGTTACTATTTTAGTGTCATAAAGTTGAACAATATATGATATTGGGCTGATATATCTGCCCACCGCACTTTTCACCCGAGATGCAAAAGCCGATATATTGGCCTGCTGCACTAAAAAAGGGTGGAAATGGAAAAATTAAAAAAACTAGGTAATGAGATTGTGATCCAACAATTTAATATTGAAAATTTCTTAAATAAATGGCATTTATTACAGAGCAAGAAAAATGCCTGATCTCTCTGAAAAAAGGGAAATGGTAGAAAATGAAGATAAAAATTCAGCATTAATTTAGCAAACCATACACAATGGAAAAGATGACATTTGGGTCACAATTCACATTTCCATATAAATGTTTATCTCCCATTAAAAAAGACAAATTACATCTTGACAGCATGAAGTTTTCTGTTGAGTTCTTCGAACTTTAAAATTTTTCTAATAAAAAAATCTCCATATCGATGAGCAACTTTGGTGTCTGCTATATGAATCATGTTGTTATCAATGTAAAAGTCCAACTGAAAAAAAAAGATAAAAATTATGGAGACATTTTAATAACAGATTTTGCTCAAATATTTTAGATGAGGGCAATGAAATAAGTACATAATTTATACTTAACTTTCACTGTTTGAATACTCTAAACATGAATGACAAAAATAAAAATAAACTCTCTTATATGCATTAAAGTATGCCTACCCGAAGAATACTTGTGGCCACTATGTGCGTAAACATTACCATAGAAGTACACTTCAGTATACAAATGATGCCAGTGACAACTTCACAAGTTGTAATAAATGAGAGTGAATGATTTAAGGAAGAAATTAAAAAGATATTAAGTAAACTCCCGATTATCCATGCACTTGTTATCCGGGTTGCAGATATCTGTGCATTGCCAATCTATTTAGTGTATCAGTAGTGGTCTCAATGGTAGGTAAGTATTTGTTATTTTCCTTTAATCATGACTTTCACTGTGGCCCTCCCAACTGGTCCAATGTCTTACACCAGGCTTTGTGCTGCCCCGAGGCTTGCGAACACTTAATTGTGGCCAGAACAACTCTACTGGAGTCTTTTTTGTCATAAATTTCTATTATGTACAGCGAGGATCTTTTCATCGGCAGACTGTGTTATTTTCTTAGGGAGTTTATTATGAGGGCGCACCATAGAGAAATGAATGTGGAAAAAACCAAACAGCAGATTATCCTTGTTTCCCGATTATCCATGCAGCCTTTACCAGTCATTAGCATGGAAAATAGGAAGTTTACTGTATTAAAAGTTTACCAATGCATCATTACCTCTGAACCGGACTGGAACTCTCCATCCAAACCCGATGTCCCACCTTTGGTCCACACAATATTCTTCATCTTATGTTTGAAACATAAGAGATGGATTGCAAGCATATCTTCACACTCCTTTTCAGTTCCTGATTCCTCAGGTTTCTGACCTTGGGACATAAATGCAGCCAGTTTGGAGAGTGGTAATGTTGTGTACAGTTTCAGATAGCTGAAAGAGAAAATAAAAATATTAAATAAATATCATTTTCCACAAAAAATATCAATGCAAATTACCCAATAGATGTCTGAAACATTGACACACATAAGGGATCATTTATTAGGATAAAGGTAATGACTCCAATACCAGCAAAATTCCACATTTCTACATATCAAATATTCTTGGTAAAGAACACACTGCAAATTACGAAGCAATTTGATTAAATACTATATTTTAATCACTGACTTTTAACATTCAAGCATACTATGACAGTCCTAGATATTCAGCTCAGTCCAATGAATTCATGCACTTTAGCAAACAAATTATTTAATTCCCCACTAACACCTCAAACGTAAGCCAAATGTTTTACCTTAATTTTTGATGGGCTTCATGAAATGCAAGAGGATTGAGTGATTCTAAATTTAAGCGATTCCAAGACACTAAAGTTAACGTACCACAGAAAATTCTCCAGCAGAGACTATATACATGTTCATTAACAAGCATTCATGTTTCTCATTTGCCATATGTAAACACTGTATTCATTGGCAATTGAAATTTTGTTATTTCCAGAAGTGCTACATGGAAATCGCTCTATCTTACATGTATTATCAATGTGAGAGTTGACGAATACTCTGTGAAAAAGTGGAATAGTGAAATCAAAGGAACTTCCCATTGAAATTATCACCAATTTTAATCATCTACATCAGTTGTCTACATCATTCAGGAAGATATCAATTCTTATTTTACCTACCATAAACAAAGCGGTAGAAGGGTTTCTCCATTATGAAAGAATAATAGATGAGAAGTTTCACCAAAAGACATGTTGAAAAAAATGCTGTTAGTTGGCAGCATTTTCAATCAAGTCAAGAATATTACTGATGATATTAAAATAGCTGCATTAGCAAAATAGACTTGTACCAACGAAAGAGAACTTCTGCCAGGAAATTTGAGCATTGATGGCAAAACACAAAACAGAAATTAATATGCAATGGATTACTGAAGGTAGAATAAGATAAATGAGGAAGAGGGAGGAAGAGAATTTAGAGGGGATGACAAGATATTGGAAATAGTTATCCTGATCTACGGAAAGAAATAGTGTGAGGAGGGAGTTTGGAAATGCAAAACTGAGGGGGATATTCTATCAAAACCTAATGTTGTCCTTATAGAAAACTGATTGAAGTACTAATACTAAATATGATAATATTGAGAAATAATATTCTTTATAATGCTGTGGATAAAAAAAACATGCAAGTTGAAGCAAAATAATCTGATTATAGGATTGCTGGTACCTTCTGATTGTTGGCAGCATCTTCTGTTGCCTCACTTCATCCATGAAAACTTGACATTGATGCTTTGTAGCATCTTTGGAAAAGTCCTCCACTGCATCAGGTGGGGGAGGTGCTGGGGAAAGGAACTTGGGACAAGCAAACAAAAAGCACTGCTCAAATTCCTAAGAATTAAAAGAGATTGAAATTACTTCACAAAATACAATACCAAATCTACAGCACAAAAATTAATACTATGCATTAAGAAGAAAAAAATACCTGCAAATCACCATACTGCATTTTATACATTTTTTCATGGTAAGCTTTATCTCTGAGGGATTGCTGAATAGATTCATCAACGCACTGAGGGTGTAACACAAGGCACATACACAATAATGTGTACATTTGTTCTGTTTGCTTGTTGATCTGCAAAAACAAAGGCATGTAAACTTTTTGTGCAATGTAAATCTACAAATTTTAAAATCTCTACACTAAGCTAGTATTTAGTTGCTTGCATATATTATTATTTTATTTTTTAAACTATGCCAAAGCAATAGTCCATTCACTGGTAGTAAGCCTGGAAACTGTCAATTTACTTGCTAACTTCTTTTACTTCTTTCATATATGGAGTACCAAGAAGTTTAGTAAATAAAAACTCAGCTTAGCCACTGGACTGGAGGTGAAAAGATATCTCATTATACAGAATAGATATATTATTTGAGCATGAAAAGATACCTTATCATTCACATTAGGGATTAACAAGACATCTTGCTTGAAGTTTCCTAAGCTTAGGTAATTATTAGCCCCTCAAGTATAATATTTATTTTAGTTAGAAGATGCCTAATTTAGAAATTTCTAGCACGGAGGAAGTGATTGTGTAAAACCCTGCTTATGTATGGGTTGCCTAACAAAATTCCCCCAAAAAAATGCAATTAAAAAAAATAGTTTTGCCAGACTGAGCCTGTTAATTGCAACAGGCTCAAATGATATATGAATATTACAAAGTTGAGCAGACAAAATTGGATGCGGTCTTATTAGAGATGAGTCGATACCAAAATTTATCGATTCTCGATACCGATTCCTATAAAATCTATTCTCGATACTGACACCATTGACCTATACATGTATCTTTCACTTCTAAGTTCACTTTCCTTATCACATACTCATCAAATAATACATTTTTTAAACCTGTACAACTATTCTTTAAAGTGTAGTTTAGAGAAACATTCATTTATTTCAAGTTCATTTTTATTAATATTTGAATTATTTTCAAAATATAAGATCCTAGTGATGCCATATTGTATCACCCTCCATCCTGAAAGGTGTAGATGTAATTATAGAAAAAAAAGACTTCCAGGCATCACATGCCAAGAATAATAAGATATAGAATATTAAATAATAAAATCTAAAACCTAAAATTAATTCACTGCAAATGTGTAGATATTCATGGTGATATAGGACGATCTAGAACTTAAAAACAGCTTTTTAAGATGGTATTCCTGTGCACCAGTGGGCTTTCCCGCCGGTGGCACCACCAATTACCGCTGTGGCAGCGATGACGAACCCGGTCGGAGAACTCATACAGTGCTCGCCGACTGGGGAGCCCCCGTCTGCCGTAGCAGAAAAACCAAAAAGCAGCCGAGACGGTTCCCGGCGTACTGAAGGCAGTCACTCTCACCCAGTCAGTCTGCCGAGCTGGTCGTGAAAAGCAACTCAGGCTTTGTAACCTCCAACACGCAACTAAATCCCTGAAGTGTAACACGCGTTGCGTAAATCATTTCGCCTTCTCTTCCTCCGGATAAATTAAAGGTTCGCGACTAGAATCTAAATTTCTTCATACCATGATATCTTGACTTTTCTCTTTTTCGACAGGTGTCCGCACTAGCTAGCATGTTTCGGAATCACATTGCGATTTTTCATAATTGCATCCATTGTAGAGACCGGTAATCTTAGATGTTTCGCAATATTAGTGCGATTTGCATCATGAGAATCCACAATTTTTATTTACACCTAAATTGAAAATATTCTAGTTGCTGCGAAGGCTCCTGCAGTGATTAGAAGATTACTTGGGGGTTTCCATTTTTTTCTGGGTTGGTTCATCTTACTGCAGGACAGTTAAGCCAGCAGTCCAGACGGCATATTCATGTATGAAGTATAGGAAATATATAGTACGAAGATATGGGAAATATATAAAATGATGATATAGGAAATTTGATGGGGTGCGATCTTCGGACATAAAGATGTCATCTAGAATGCCGACGACTGTTGTCCAGAGGGATGAACCAACGCGGAAGAAACTAGAAAACCCTTGAGTCATTTGAAAATATGATGATTCACATCCACTTTTGATTTCCAAGTAAAATAAAATTTACATTCCAGAGTAATTAAGGATAACATAAACAACACATGAGAATATTGAGCTACCTTGCTGGTCGGCCAGCGCAAGCAGTTATCCAACGGAAAAAAATTTCTTAACAAAATAAGTAATTTATTTAATGCTGTTTTCACGCGATAAAACTAGTTTCAATAAGTTTTATTTCGTAGTAACGTGCAGTAAAACCGTTGAATTATTGAAGCATGATGGTTAGACGAATGATCCCCTGTTATCGTCCACAAGTTCAGTTAATGTATTTTGTCTAGGTAAAAATTCATTTTCATTCTTCACAATATGAACTTTGGTACAGCTTAAATATGCTCCCACAATTTTTCCTAAACTATAAATCATGTCCTATATGCATTAACTTCATAGCAGGAATCTATTCCCAGCAAAAAGATAGTGAGTGTCTATCATGGTCGAAACTCATGATTGCTGAAACGATCGCGAGTGATATTTCTTCTTTTTGTCACTAGTGGCACTGTGTACTGCACTGCTACACCACTAAGTTCAAATTCTTCTGAAAAATGGAGCAGATTACTGTTCTCTCTCTTGTTTTAGAAGTTTATATACACAAAACGAGGTAAAACAGTGTTTTGTATAGACTGGTATGCATGGCTAAATGTCATAGAAGGGAATTTTTTTTTTATCTATCGCATTTTTACCTACACCAAACGCAAACAGTGGGAAAATGGAAAAGTCATGGTGTAAATACGGGGTTCTACATACATTGGAGATATAGAAAATGGATAGGACAGAATGGGACCTGATGAAAACGTTGTAAATTGCAGGAAAACGTAAATATGAGGTTTTACTGTACTTTATAATCGAAAGACCTTAGGAATTTTCCCCTAAGTTTAAATGAAAAGTATGCATCAGTTAACAGTAAGTATTGTAAATTTCTTTCTTAAATGGTATTTTAGCTATAATGAGGCTATTTATGCTTCCACTAGAAATCACAATAGGTGTACATCCACAAAATACTTTTTTGATTGAGTCTTAAACTATTTCACTAACCTGATCATTTTGGTATGTCCGGGTGGTAAAAAGCTGCTTAGTTCGCTGGACATAGAGCAAAATTGAAGAAAATGTCCGGATGGCATCTGAGTACCGGCGCATCATCATGTATGCAAATCCAACATAATAAGACATGGTTATCTGACAAGCAGGAACATGTGAATATTGGGTCTGCAATGAATACATAAGTGTTTATAAAACCTGATGAGCTTGGCAGGAGTTTGTGAAGCTCCTGCATGCTCCCATTCCATAATCGGGAAGTGATCAATCCATTCTCTCAATGCAATATAATTACAGATGGCTTCTTCACTGGAATAACTTTCATAAAAGTGCATATCAATAGCTTCAACTGGGCCGATTTATGCATAACCGAAGTTATGTAAACACATACCTTTTTATGGAGTTCAATGTTTTCCAGTGCCTTGATAGCTTGATAATAATCTCCAAGGAGGGAGTGTAAGCGAAGAAGTCCTACCAAGCTAAAGTACCCCAGCATCTTGTACAGTGAATGTGAGCCAAATTCACCAGCAACAGTGGTTGGATCACCACCAGCTGTATAAACCTATGAAGTAAAAATTACTACTGAATACTTAAAATATATTTCATTTACAAATGAAAAGGGATTACAAAAGATCAAATTATGAAGTTATGAGACATGTTCTCTCTCTCAGTGATTCAACCCGAAAGTTGGTTTTTTGACAGGTGAGAGTAGAGCTCACCCTGTAGCCAATGGCGTGTGAAATTCACACATTCAGGGTAAGGGGGCCAGTTCCTTTCCCTAGGCCACCTGCGATTTCCCACGAAGTTCTGACACACAGAAAATCGAATCACGAGGATTTTAGATGGGGTAGTCAGGAAAGGCTCTTGCCCGGGATTTGAACCCGAGCAGTAGTTCAGTGCTCTACCCACTAGACCACCACGACCCATCATGAGACATGTTACCCTTCACTTTTTTGTCACTACAGAACTAATATATAAAGTTGCACATACTATCATGAGACTACCTTGTTACATATCTCTCTTTATTCTACATATTTCAAATATTAGACATTTTTTTCGGATACTTTTACTCAACACTACTCGTTCAGTGAAAATCATCTAAAAACATATAATTTTGAAATCCCACCTTCTTCAACGGATTTACCAATGTGTCACATATTTGTTTACTTAGCTGCAATCTTCATGACAGTAAAAGTGAGATAAGTGCTTAGAATTGGTATGGGAAAGCCTGAGGCGAAAAGCTCAATCTCCTCTGAAAAGTAGACGAAAATCCACATAAGAAAAAGGTTGCTGAAATAGAGGCAAAAATTAAACTTCTGCCATCAACTCAAGTTCACTCTGCTCAACACATACGGTGTTCGGCACTTTCGCCTACATTCCAAGCTCGTTTTCCAAAACTATAAAATTCAAATATTTTGGCATGGTTGAGTCTTACGACGTTAATGGATTTGCATTAGAAATTTTAAAATGAAGGCAAAGGTGTTTGTCATGGGCCTCCAATGATCAATAGTTACAGAGAAAACCCGGTTTCATTAATTGACTAGAATAACTTAAGTGAATACAAGAAAATATTTGAAACTTAAAGAATGTCATGGGAAAAGTATAATTCATATTCTATCAAAATTTCCTTTCATTTTTGCTTTTCATATTGTTATGACAATCTCCAAAGTGACACTGGCCTCGGCAACTCTAAAAAATGTGCCATTTGTCATCCTCACTGCAAAAACATGCCTCAAAAGTAATAATTAAAAAAAGTCTGCTACCTGCATTGAACGAAAGGCTAAATTATCTACATGCTGATATGCTCTCTATGAATGTCCCTCCTTTTTTTGGTGTATCAAGCCTAAAAGTCGAGTCTATATACCATATTTACTCGTGTAAGCCGCGCCCTCGTGTATCCCGCGCACCCCTATTTTCGGGCAGGTTCGTGAGGAAAAAATTATTTCTATTGAAAAAAAATTTTTTTTCCCTTGAGTCTGCATCATTTTGTCATAACATGAATGCACGTTCTTTAATAGAAATGCTGTGCCTAAATTACGTGTACGTCTTTCTCATTAATTGATTGAATTACGTGTTATTATCGTCATCAATGCACGGCCTCTTTTACTGTGCATCTGTTTCTCGTAGCATCTCACAGTAATCACAGTTTCATACGATCACATCATCCAGCTATAAAAACGGCATTTGTTCAAAAGAACATCCAACTTAAATAATTGCAAAAATATATACAATTTTAACCCGTGATTACTCTATTATTACGGAAATCGTTGGCATATCAACAAAAAAAAAGCCAAACGCCATCCGTACCTGATAGCGGTGATCTCGTCTGCTCTCTGCGTAGTAGCTGTGGACTGGGACGATTTAACAACACCGAAAAGTCTTGGAAACACGCGGAAAAAACTAAGCTCAATGTAATAACAATTATAATTCTTATAAAACTAAAGAAAAACACATTCCCGGAAATATAATCATAAATCACTAATGAATATTCATATCATAACAGTTCTCATTCTTAGTTTTCGTCACTGCTAGATTCAGATGCACCATATTTCCTTCCTGGAGTTCGATTTCCTATTTTTTCGGCATCCTTTATAATATGTAGCTTTATACTCACAGGAAACTATCGAAATTTCACATCAGAATTCATTTCAATGTGATAATAGCAAATTATTTTAAAATGCTAAATGATCGATTCGAACGCGTTTACTACTCTCACGCTTGGAGCGGATAGCACGGATAGTAAGAAGGTATATTCTCTGAGCATACATACGACTATTGCCACCACGTAACAAATTTTTTGTCGTGTTTTTGCAATGTAGCTTTAATGTGTACGCAAAAGGAGCTATCTATTTCGTGAAAATGTTGCTACAGATACGTGATGCTGAAACAAAATCCGTTTACGATTTTGAAAAAACATAAAACTCCTTGCAGCAGCTTACAGGATACAGTATATTTAAATACATATCAGTGCTACAATGTGTTGTCCTACTTACGATCTATACACGATAAATCTATTGCTTTGACAAATGGTGTTTCTGATCTAGCGTTTCTTCCAGTACCGTTGTACGCTCAGACTTTGTTAAACGCGGATTTTTATTTTTAATTAGATACTTCAAAATTTCAGAATACTTTACAATGTACGATTTACTACTAAACCATGCTGCGAAGACTAGTATACCACTACTACTAGACAGAATATGAAACTTAGGAGAGAAAACAACGGGAATCTTAGGAAAAATGGTTCGCGGCTAACACGAAATCTGGAGGATTCGTGTAAGCCGTGCACCCCCATTTTTTCTCCGGCGTTTCGGGAAAAAAGGTGCGCGGCTTACACGCGTAAATACGGTATACTTTTTGCATGAATAGTATACACAAAACGCGATATTTGGTCATATTGTCATCATTAACTATCAAGTGTGCATCAACACAATAATAATAATAATGTTTATTACTCCATACACAAATAACATGTCAATAACAAAAGTGGAGTAATTTTAGGTGGCCTTGAAGGAGAACCTGTTTAAGGCTACCATCAAATAATAATACATACAATATGCTTTGCTTAAAGATACATATTGCTCTTGTAGTGATGCCATAACAATCTCTTAACACTGTAAGTGCGTATCTTAAAAGCTACTTACTAACAGTTTAATTACAACTCAATTACATTAGTTATTTACAACAATATTTGCTCTACACTTTCTTTAGTGAGAAGCCAAGAATGTACATTTTCCAAAAATTTTTTCACAGACTTAGAAATAGTGCATGACTGGGGTAATAGATTGTATACCTTTGGTCCTACATACAAAAAACATCTTTTGAACAACGTCAAATTTGGTTTTGGCAAGGGTATACTTTTTTTACGCAGGGTAAATGGAGAAGGCAGGCACAGAAATATTTCAGAGTTACCACTTCTTGTATAAAAACACCGTAGAACCTTATAAATATATAGATGCCTCAATGGAAGCAAACATAAATGAAGAAAAAGTGGAAAGGATCTTTCAAATCTGTTCTTTTTCAAAATAACACGAATAATTCTTTTTTGTAAAAAACGGCAGGTTTTAAAGAGTTCAAATAAGCGCCACCCCAACAAAAGATTCCATAACTTAGTCTGGAATGTACTAACGCGTTATAAATTATTCTAAGGAAATTTAAAGGACATTTATTTCTGATGAAGTAAAAATTTGTCAATGTTTGTCGCATTTTATTTGTTAGACTATCAATATGTTGTTGCCACTTTAAGAATTCATGAATGGTTACTCCCAGGTATTTTAAACTGGAAACCCGTTCAAGGTATCATACGTATTTTTTTGGGAGGCGTAATAATTGAAAATGAAACTGTTACAATAAATTAACGCCAGCTATGAACTGACTCGATGGAATGCATACCGTTCCCCTGTAAGTTATGCAACCTGCTCGTACGCCTTCACCATAACCCGAGAAAGCATGTTCAGCAAGTTTTCCTCGTTATCATGTTCAGGATTTCGGGTCCCTACAAAAACGTGCTAATGAGAGTCCACTGTATTTGGGTGTACCTGCAGGTTTAGAGTTTCCTGAGCAAATGGTTTCAGTAACTAGTGCTATGGTGCAGATAGAAGAACCCTCTTAACTGCTGAACATGTTCAGCGGCTCTTATTTCTTAAAAAGAATTTGAAGTATTTATAAATACAAGAGGGCTTAGTGTATGAAATCCAATTCCAGTGATAATTATAAAAGTAGCAAAATAAAATAGTTGTCACAATGTCATTTCTCTCAATAATTAGGTGCTCTTTTAAAACAATTTTGATTACTGAGTTTTCTTCACGAGAAGGAGAGCACTTATCAAATTTTTTTTTAGAAAAATAAGTAAGATATCCGCAAATAATTAATCCTGCAACAACTTGGCTTGAAGCTGATTTATAAGGCACACCTCACTCTTTAATAACATGAAGATACCCGTTCTTGAATTACCCATACTTTCTATGATTACCAGCTAAATTGCACTATGACTATTGTAAATAAAGACAATTACACTAGGTGATTGTGGTACAACACACTAAAAGAAATTCAATGCAATCATTACCTCAAGCTGCTGCTTGATGTTTGATTTATCCACCAATGAATGAAGAACATTTAGGACACAGAACACATTCCACACTTTCATATGCTGAGCACAGATTTCAACCTCATCAGGACCTTTCTTATTCATGCGAGATCTGTATTGGGCAAAGCTCTGAAATTGGTATACAAATTCATCGACTAGTTCCCACAGCCAAAGGTCAGGGAGTTCCAAGGCAAATGGGGTTTCTGAACCTGTAAAAAAATAAAATGCACTTACAATTAATAATCCCAAAAAAGATTCTTGAACACAGTTCAAAGTTTGAGGCTTTACTTTGTGGAACCACTCGAATGGAAATGAAAAACCACTTTGTACGTTCCAGACAAAGATTTTATTGGGTTCGACCATGGTTTCGACAAAATATGGCTTGACAAAATATACCTTGATAATGACATATTTTGTCGAAACCATGGTCGAACCCAAACCATGTCGAACCATGGTCAGATAAAATCTTTGTGTGGAACGTACAAAGTGGTTTTTAATTTCCAAGATTCTTGAAGGTTAATAAATAAACTTAATTTATATATGATAAGGAACTAAAAATGTCATGTTGCCAACACATTAAATGATCAATTAAAAGAGAAATTATTTAAAAAATATGACCCAATTTTAAACTGAAATGATTAACTGTAATCCGACTCTTGAAAGAGGAATAGGTACATGACAAAACAATGGGATTAATAGCAATATGATGGGAAATAATGAAATGGAATCCCTATTTCTTAAACCAGCTACTTATTCACAGATTATCACAGTAGGAAAATCTCTCAATAATGTTCTCCACTCTATAATCCAAATATTTCACACGAAATACTGAAGCCTTAGCTTTTAGATCTGTGTAATCTTTTCTGAAGACAAGATGCTTTTACATCAACATAAAAATCAGCTTCTCAATTCATATTCAAGAATGGTAGCAGAATAATAGTTTTATTCTAAGCCAAATTTAATCAGTGGAATCTCCAAATCACCATCACTTTTCATTTCATTCTTTTTTGAGAACTATTCTTCCCTTTTGATCAAGCAAATGCTAAAATGCCCCCAAGCCATTTAAGTTTATTTGGGTAACCTGCCCATCACCATTACCAACCATCATCTATTTGTAGCTGGAAATACAAGGTTGGAATCAAGAAAACACTTATTTCGGGAGCATGCTCCTAATTGGTAGTGAAGTTAACACAATCACACCTACAGAGAATGAAAGACTAAAAAATTTTGAATGTGGTATCATAAATGAATCATTAAGATCAAATGATAATCCAAGTAATAAAGGAACTATCAGAAGAGAGGAGAAAAGGAAAGTCAGATGAAAACTATTCATCATCAGAGCACCAGCCCTAATCATCTGGTATTAAAAATATGCCAAGGCTCTTTTGTTGGAAACAAAAGTTTTCAGTTAGGAATTTATATACATAATTCCTGATGGAACCCTCTTGAGTAAAATATTCCGGAGGTAAAATAGTCCCCCATTTGGATCTCCGGGCAGGGACTACCCGAGAGAGTACATCAACAACTAGCACTCGTTTCATGCGAATCTCATAACAACAAAAACTCAAATCATGGTCTTGGCAGAATAATGTATTGTGATATAGAGTTTTGCTTGTTTATCACAAATTTCAGTTTGTGCAATTTTTGAACAATTTCCTCTATCCCTTGAATCAGTTTGCACAAATAAAGTGAACTGCTTTCAAGGAATGGAACCATGGCATGCATACGACAAAAGCTATGTTTGAAATTAAGGATAATAGCACCAGGGGTATAGAAGTGTCAAAGCACTGAGTGTTACACCTGTTCTTCCATGCTCAAACATATACGCTCAGTTGTTTTTCTTTTCCCTTCTGCTTTCCATGAGCTTATTGCTCATCTACACCACTCTATATTTGAAGGATTATTCTTTCAGTGACTGAATGGGAAATGCATACGAGGGACACAAATGCATAAGAGGGTCCCAACCTCCTTATTTTAACTTTTGATCCTTCTCGGAAATAGCCATATACTTGAAGGGCAATGTTATTAGGTATGATGAAATAAGTTTTGGAACCCAAATGACGTATGCATATTGCTAAACCTAGCGGCAGTGCTCTCTATATGAAATAATATGTGCCAGGTGTGACGGTAACTATTGAAGCAGTAATTGCAAGTGATGAATATTATGTTTTCAACGAGCAAAATAGAGGAAACAAGCATAAATCTTCAGATGAAGCTTAAAATATTAAACATGTTGGACTGAAGAATTTGAAGTCTAAAACCTGAGTTGTTCATAATTTTGGAATTCCAAAGTCAACACTTCAAAGCCAATAGTACTCAAGAATCATGATAAAACGAGTCATGAGAAAAAAATCAAGCAGCTGTGACAGGATGCATTGGATACATTGCAAAGCATACGTAAAACTGTAAAACCAAATATGTATAAACTTTACAGCTGAGGGTGACAAGATAACGTCATAAATCTTTGCACTCTTAGATTTGGGAATGACATACCTCGCTTGAAATTTTTTTACACTTCTCCTTACAAATATGTTTCTTAGCCAGCAGATAGCATACACCAGGGTCTCATCATACAGGATACACATTTGTGTAACACCCTGCATTTCTATGCAGTGGTTGCCTAACCATAATTCACAAAATAAAATTCAATTTTTTGTTAACAGCATTTGCCAGTCAAGTTGTTAATGGCAAAAAGCAAGAAAAACATATTGGGCCAATAGATTGGCCCACAGGCATTTCTCACCCATACCCTAAGGGTCAATAGATCAGCCAGCTGGCACAGTATGGGTTGAAATTATGTACAGAGGAAGAGTTAAGACAAAAGTGGAGAGCTGCAACAAACCAATCTTAGGATTGAATACTATTGATGATGATGACACAGAGGCAATGATGAAGAGGAACAAGAACATACAGATGTGGAAATTGGGGTCAGCTACCAGAATGAATCAAACAATATGGCTATAATCCCTCAAACTCATTAAAATATCTTCATATATTTCACTAACAAGATTTTATGATGAGATGGAAAAACTTGGATTTAGAATTTCACTAATACATATCTTAAAAGATCTTCCCTGCTTCCCACCAAAAAATAATTACATGTTTTTTCAATATAATGAAGTACTTACTTAGTATCATATTGAAGAAAGCACAATAATTGTAATAAGATCCAAAACGCTGCTCCAATGTAGGGCCCATACTCACATGGGCATATATATGGCGGAAGTACAGTTCCTTGTATAACACCATGAAAATCTGAAAGCAAAATGAAGCACAAAAAATACAAAAACATGGCAACACTTTAGTAAAATAAAAATCTATTAAAAATACTGTTAAGGACTCAAATTCTTCAGCTTTTCTTACATCATATTTTTATTCCTATAGATAGTACTGTAAACCTGCCAATAACGAATTCATAAGGACCGGCAAAATGACTTCGTTGTACGGTGGGTTATATGCGGGTTGCGTAGTTTCAGGATAAATCAAGAATTCATGTTGCTGTAAGATGCGACCCTCAATCATTTTGCAAGCAAATGTAGGATTAGGAGGGCAAAATGTCATTTTCTTATGCCATACACCTCCGATTACTTGTGGTACTTGAAGGTGAAGCCTGATTGGATAATGGGTAGTCCAACCATGTTTAATTTCGTAGTAGATTTGCTCCTGGTTTCAGTGCAACAGTTTTACCCACTCCTCTATATATTTGACTACAATTTCGTTTAATGGTCAATCATTTATTTCATCTTATTACCCTAAAATCTACACCACATACAACTAATGCGTTATTCACGCGTATCGAATATACAACCTCATTTTGTGGAACATTCAATTTACATTTTATTCTCAGATGCACAATGCCCTTTGCATATATCTATTATTTGGCTGGTATATCTAATAATGACTGGCATTTTTACTACATTTTTGGAAGGGTGAGAATAAATTAGCTTTTACATAATCGGAATATTATGTTTTGCGCAGCTACGAAAAAATGCGCCGGCTTAACTGCCAAGGTTGACAGACCTGCAGAGGTTGCGGCAGAACACAATCTGGGTGGGGTGGCAAATCCCGTTGCATGAAATATGCTGCATCCCTTTCTAAAAAAAAACAGCCTTGGTCACCTCTATGATTGTTTGCAATCCCGACTGAGCTCAATGCTTCACCCCAAGAAAGTATCAAATTACATTGCTATATCGGGTTTCGCTTGTTGGATGTCTGTGGTGGGAATACGCAGGGGGGGAGCTTTGAGACTTAATTGGTACATGCAGTCACAGTCGAAGGAACAGTCATCTCAGCTAGCCACCCAAAAATCCTGTCTCATCTTAATTTTCATGTTTCTTTCTTCTCCGCAGTAAACATGGCAACATAGTAATGACTACTGGCAGTAGCTATATTGTTAGGGATTTCCCACATTAGTGAGGTGACTGTGATGTACTTCAGCAAAAGGGAGCTATCTACTAACAGGATTTACGACAGAAATCATCAGAAATGAACAATATTTCAATACTGCAATGGTTCGCCCCATTACACCAGGCTCCCTCTGCTTGATCGCATTCCTACCTTCCCTCGACCCGACCATACCCTTACCCCACCCCCTTTAAACTCGAACCGTGGAGGAAGGTGAGACAGTGTGCAAGTGTGAGTGCATGAGTTCGGTGTCAAATGAAAAAGGAAGTGAAGTGCTATGGGCCTTTGACCAGACCCACACCCCCTAATTCCCCCCCACATCGAGAACCCCCACCCCGTCAACATTCGGGGGTATAAAAGCAGGCGGCAGCAACGCCGCCTGCTTTTATACCCCGCAGAAAGAATTGACTAAGAAAGCGATACGCGAGCGGAGCTTATGCCCGTCGCCAGACCCAAGGAGTGAAGGAGATAAGTTCGCGGGCGTTCGAGAAAGACGTCCAGGAAGGAGAGGAGGCTACGCTGACAGCAATACGTGGTCGCTGAATTACCACGTACAGTCCATGATAAGGGAACCCCCCCATTTCGGAAGAAAAGCATGCCCAGAAGGAAAGTCCAGTGCATCGTGTGCCAGACGTCGCTCCGATCCCGATGAGGAGCCTGCAGTCGGAAAAGCCGATGCCGTGAGATCTCCAGGACGTGGTTGTCGCCGTGCGGTCACGTAAGATTGTCACTGCCCAACAGATTTTCACTACGAAACCCCCCCCCCCTGTGT
This sequence comes from Platycnemis pennipes, assembly GCA_933228895.1. Taxonomy (NCBI): domain Eukaryota; kingdom Metazoa; phylum Arthropoda; class Insecta; order Odonata; family Platycnemididae; genus Platycnemis; species Platycnemis pennipes. The sequence continues at coordinate 29,685,425 of OW121848.1, read as the reverse complement.
TCAGCTACAGCACTCGCCTTTCTACGAATACCCCCTTGCCCCAGTGTCATTAATCTTGCTGACTTTGGCCGAGTGTTTAAAGAAGAAAGGGAAGTACTAAGGTTATTGCAGTGCTACCAAAGATAAGCGATCTGATATAATATTGGTATTATTTTACATCCTCCGTTTCCTGTCAGGAAATTTGGTGTGGCTACATTGTCTTGGGACATTCCTACAGATATTTAGAATACAGATATTTGGAAAATAAATAAGAATCTGCTCCTGGTAAGTCTTATAATATTATGCGGTCCGCGTCGATTACGCCACCACCGGCGAAATTGTTATCGCTCTCATCTATAGTGCCCAGTTCAAAGAATGTTTGACTTGAGCCTTATTTGTTTGATTCCCTATCTCTATTTTTACTGTAGGAAACGAATGAATACGATTGCTGACAGTGTTGTAATTATGTGAAATAGTTTGTTTAGGTGGATAGACTTACCCACGCATACATCCACGACAATTTGCAAGGTGCGAAGTCTGGCCCACAGCTTGAGGTCTTTGAGGCCCACTGTTCTTGCATGACGAAAAAATTCCCATCGCCCCTTTTCTTCAATTCTCGGGAAAAGGCTGGTCCAAGTATGCGACTACAACAATTATCGATCTCCAGCTAATGACATATTTGAATAGGAGAGAATTCCTGGGCGAAAGCTTGATGCTTGACGATTCACCAAGGGAAATCGTTTCTAGATATTGCCGACCCTCCAGGGGTAACATTTGTAGACGTAAAAAGATCTCAAAAAGTATTAAGTGAAAATATAAATTATACAATGAAGTTATATACGAAAATATATAAATGAAAGTGAAGAAATTATAAATAATTTTCCTTTTGAAACATTTATAATTAGTTCAAAGCCTTTACAATCGCAGAAAAATATTGGGAAAACACCCTTTGTATCGCCATATGAGTGGCGCGTCGCTTGGCTAGAGTGAGATACGAACCCTAACCTGTTCCTCTGATGGCAGAAAAACGAACTACTAGCAGCTGGCATGAATATACAGGCATGAGGAAAAAGGGACGAAATTTTTGGGCTTGCCCGAGTATACTCGCGTGCATCAGGGAAGCGGTTAATGCTATTTTCACATGATGAAACTAGTTTTGAAGTTAGCATGAAGTTTGTTTTGTAGTAACGTATAGTAAAACTGTTGAATTAAGGCAGCGCGATGGTGAGACGAATGATCCCCTCTTATCATCTAGTTCAGTTCATATATTTTTAACATTTCATTATGTCTGAGTAAAAATTCATTTTCATTCTTCACAATATGAACTTCAGTACACCTGTAATATACTCCCACAAAGGTTCCTAAATTATAAATTGCGTCCTATACGCATTCATTTCATAGTAGAAATCTTTTCCCAGCCAAAGGATAGCAGGTGTCTATCGTGATAGAAACTCACGATCGCTGAAACGATTGCAAGTGATATTTCATCTTTACGTCACTAGTGGTGCCGTGTACTACCCAGCTAAGTTCAAATTTTTCCTTAAAACAGAGCACATTACTGCTCTCTCTCTTGTTTTTTATGTGTATATGCATGATATGAGGTAAAACAGAGTTTTATATAGACTGGTACTTATGGTTAAATGTCATAAAGAGAATTTTGTTTTTTTAATCTATTGAATTCTTACCCACATCTAACGCAAACTGCGGGAAAACGGAAAAGTCGTGGTGTAAATACAGGGTTCTACTTACGTTGGAGATATAGGAAATGGGATGAAACCCGATAAAAAAGTTGTAAATTGTGGGAAAACGTAATTTCCGATAACGTAAATAAGAGGTTTTACTGTATAATATATATATTGCATCAATTTTTCTTTTTAAATTCTGTTTCTCTACGAAAATGAAAAATTCGATGTTTTCAATGAAATGATTTGGTTAAAAAGTATCATTTCCATTTCTTATGCAATACATATCTAAAAAATATTACATACTTACATTTTTTAACCACCATACATTCCTTATACATACTAAAACTGTGTTCTTGTACATGAAATTGACAGAACCCTTACGTTCTCATCACCTCCAGTTTTCCTTGAAAAATGGTTTAGATTCATATCAATGGCCATTTGTAATTTATGCCTATAATAATGCAAGTTATAAAGCAATGATACTATGTTGCACTAAAAAAAAATTGGAGGGGTGGGCGGAGGCCTTCTGGAGCCCCCCCTGGCACTTACACCTCTTTAGATCCATTGTGCCAACCCACATTTAACCTGACCGCCACTTGCAGACAGGGGACAAGAACACCAGGGTAGAGGTATGGAAGGGGGACACCCATCCAACCTCTGTCTGGGCCCAACGCTGCTTAACTTCGGTGATCTGACGGGAACCGGTGTATCAACGTGGCTAGGCCCTTGCCCTTCCATGTTGCACTATGTGTGTACGTTTTTTTAAATAAACAGTGGCAATGACTGTGTCCTCTCCATAACGTTTTTCTTGATTTGAATTCCATTGAACTGAAAACATACGATCATAACAGCAGACCTATGTAAACATGACATTGCTTATGCACAATATTCATTAAATTTAGTCACTGAGTCAATTTCATGTGTAGCAGTACCATTTTAATCACTCTATCGCTGGTACTCTAGAATTAGTTCTAAGTGATAACTACTGAAAAAATAAAAGTGTAATTTATCTCGCCTAGCAAAAAAAGACTTGTATACATACCAAACATGCATATTTTTAACCCATGAATCGGATATCGAGGGAACATTGCAGGGGCATAAATCACAGCAGTATGTCTTTTAAAGCTACTTGTTGTAACTACAATGATGCCAGCAAAGAGTCCCATATAACAAGCCGTCCAACTTCTCTTAATCAACTGTGAGGCGTCAATCAGTACACAAGTGTAGTTAGAATTTATAGTGCAACATTGTGAAGTAGGTAGGCAACATCAGTAGTTGGATGGTATGTGATGTAAAAGTATTAATAAGTTATCTCTATAATTGGTTAGAATGATATGGTAACACCATCAATGCATTTCTTAAATTATATTTAAATACCTTTTAGCACCACTTGGAAAGGTTTTTATGACCAAAATGTAACGTTGTTGTATGGACTTAACCTCTGTTTTTACAATAATTAACACGTCTAAACACAGCACATATTAAAAACAGCAATGATGCATTTAAATTTCATTTGTGCCATCTCAAATTTGTTTTTAGGCTTCAAATGTTAATCTGTATATTATTCATGTACAAAGAAATTTACATCATGTAATACAGATTTATGTGGGGACATTTTAACCAATTATAGAGCAAATATATAAATATAATACAGCTGTATTACATCTGTATTACTTATGTAATACACATTCAGTGTCATAGAGGTTTATTACAGGTTGTGAGGGATGTAAAAGAGAGGAATTATGTTAATATGAAGAGATTAGCTGAGCGAAGAATCAAGTGGATGGCTGCGTCAAACCAAGCCTACGATTCTTGATTGATGATGAAGAGGGGATTATTCACATGAAGCATTAAAGTATGAATCTGACAACTGTGACAATCAAGACCAATGAACAGCAGAATCATAATGTCAGCTGCAGTAAGATTACCTAAGTGGAATTGCAATTCATAAATACCTGGTCATTATCCACCAGCCTTTCCACTTCTTCCTCACTGGGCCATGGTCGCTTGTCAAAATACTGTTCTGTCAACTTAGGAAATCTAAAATCAGAAACATAGATGAACACAATACAATAAATACATTAAAAATGAATCTCCCAACACCTAATCTTAAAAACTGAAAATCTTAAAAAGTAATACAATCTTCTCACACAGTCAGAACACATTCCCAGATAGCAAGCCAGCTGGATTCCAGCCTGGATTTTGGCTGCATGACTCCAGTTGGACATATCACCTGGAATCTAGCTGGATTCCAGCCGGAATATATAGCTTATATACAGCTGAACTGGTCAAGTCTGTATCCAGCTGATTGAGACAGCCTGAAATATTATCTTGAAATCCAGCTGGATTCCAGTTGGAATCCAACCTGTTATCCAGCTTGAATCAGGTAAAAAGCATAAATGGAATCCAGTTGGATACCAGCTTTACACTGGATGAATCCAGCTGCATTTTACGCTTGCACACTGGTGAATTCCAGTTGGATTCCAACTGGCTTTGCTATCAGGGTTTGTACAATGTAAACCTATTGTAAATAAAAGTATGTATGGCCCAGTCCATATCGATTCAGGCAGGGGCCTTACCTTCATAGTCTCAGATGTTATTGAATTTAACATATGTCAAACTTCAGGACAAAGTAAGTAATACGTATATTTTAGTTTTGTCCAAAAAAATTTTTGGCCAGAGATACAGTCCACCGAACATGAGCCCGCGAGCGCTATTTTTCAAATGCGATTTTTGACAAAATACTAAAATGCTCATATCTCAGGAACGGTTCAAGATATTTTGCTCCTTTTTGTTTTATTTGAAAGATAATTATTTTGTGAGAAAAATGATAACCTTGATTTGAAAATGTGTGTCCACATTCTCTTGCTGCAATTTTTTTATTTTATTTTTTTTTATTTAAAAAAATTGTTTTTCTTAAAAACGCCAATCCTAAAATTTTTTATTTTTTTACTGTTTGTCAGTACCATAGAGTACTACAATCCCTGAAAAGGAGAACTTCCACTTTTCAGTTTAACAGGTTTTATAAATTAATATAATTTTTTACCTTCCATGGTGAATTTCTTGATTGCAAGTTTTTATAATTTTGTTATTTTAAAACACCAATCTCAAAAAATTTGTACTGCTTGTGATTAACTAAAAACAACAAATGAAACAAAGTTAGGAACTAGTTAAATGTTGATAATTTTTTTTAGATTTTCATTATTAATAACCTTCCAAATCATTAATGATCTTCTGGAATAATGTGGAAGATTCTAGATGATTCCAAAACTTAACGGAACTTTCTAGAACAATTTGGAAGCTTCCAGATAATTTCAGATCATAATAGAACACACTTCAACAATCTACAAACTTGCCAATAATTCCAGAATGTAACAAAATACTCTAGAACAATGTGGAAGCTTCCAGATAACTTCTGAAAACCTCTGAGGACAATGTGGAACCTTCCACATAATTAAAGAATGTACCAGAACTTTCTAGAACAATCTGAAACTAACCGGAAAATTCTAAATGTTTGACTTAGCATATAAAAGGGAGGACACATGAACTGACAGTTCAGTTGATAACAGGCAAACAAAGAGAGTAGTTAAAAATTTTTTTTGTTAACAGTACCCGTGAAGGTTTTTGAGAATTCTGCTGACTGACTGGATTGTGGTGTTTGTGGAAAAGTCTATTTGAAATGTCTTCTGACTGGGGCCATAGGAGAGTGAAGTGTGCTGACTATTTTCATATCCATAAAAGAGTGATACATAAGACTAGCAAAAAGACTTCAGGTTGGAAATAAGAGTGCTCATTTTAAGACTCTGTTTCAAAGTGAAAATGTTTCCAGTAATGACTTTTTGTGTTCTAAATGCTTTAACACAATATCAAACATGACAATAAGTGAACAAGAAGCCCCCAATGTTGTGTGTGATGCAGATTTTGTAACTGCAGAGGAAGAACTACATATCCTGAATCAGTCAGCTACAGAGGTTGGTGTTAGTCCTGTTAAGAAACCATGGTCAGTGAAGTCAATTCATGAGATGTATGCATCAAGAAAACACAGAGACATTTCTGGAGCAGTGGGTGAGCATACCAGAACAAAACTGACCAAACTCTTCAAAGTAGAAATTCCTACTTCAGAAGAAAATGAACCAAAAGGAGCTTGTGCAACCTGCCAAGAGTTTTTATCAAACATCAGTTCAGCTGTTGAATCATGTGCATCCTACAATGATAAGGTTCAAGTTCTAACAATTATCCCAGTATCCTTTACAAAGAACCAAATTTTGCACCACATTCCATCTGCATCAAAATACATGGTGGACAAGACAAGAAATTTGAGGTCAGCAAAAGGAGTGTTTGGAAAACCAGATCCATATTATGGTCATCCTGTGAATGAAGCAAATGTTCAAACTGCACAGTCATTTTATCTGGAAGATAAGTGGGACTGTTCTCGCCAGAGTGCCAACAAAAAAGACATTGTGACTATGACAGTTGCAGGAGAAAAAGTGGTGAAAGTGAAAAGATACATGACCCACAGCATTAAAGAAACTTTAGCCATATATAAGAAGGAACATTCAACATTGCATATTGGAAGATCAAAATTTTATGCATTACGACCTAAGTGGGTTGTTCCACATCCACCTAGAGATGTCTGTTTATGTTTGTACTGTGCAAATTTTGAACTGTGTGGTAGCTTTGAAGAACTTACTTAAAGATATGACATATGACACCTTGGTTGGACATGTGAAGTCGTTAGTGGTCTGTGACATAGAACGAGAGATATGTTTGTTTCAGGACTGTGGTGACTGCCCTGGAAAGGGGGGACTCGACTTACAGACACTTGGTCTGGATAGTGTAGCAGATAACTCCTCTGAAGTTACATATGCAACATGGGAAGAAAATAAACTCATTAAGAAAAATGTTGCCATTGATAACTTCTTAGACAAACTTGGGAGGTGGACAGTGAAAGCAGTAACACACCAACATCTGAAGAAAAGAAAAAATTGCAACAAGAACACATTGCAGAAGTGAAGGGATGGGTAGAGGCTGCATGTTTAGTGCTTCACTCTGATTTTGCTGAGAACTGGTCTGTGGTTCTACCACAAGAAGTTCAAGGATATCACTGGAGTAATGACCAAGTTTCAATTTTTACAGGAGTGACATATTTTCAGAACAAGACCACAAGTGTTGCAGTTATAAGTGATGACAGAGGACATGACTCAGCACATGCAGTGCTACTGGACATGGTAAGGGGCCCTGTGATGGTGTAGGAGGCCTGCTGAAGCACCATGCAACAAAACATAATCTTTCCAGCCCAAGTACAGCTGCAATTCAGAATGCCAAGGAATTTACAAGAGTGGTGCAGTCACACACATCAATAAACCTGATTCTGTTGCCCAAAGAGGAAGTTGAAGAATTCTGTCAGCAGAAAATAAAAGAATGGTCGAACCAACGCCGACTTCGAGCTTGGTTAACCTTTTTTAATTTCATGCCAGCCGGCTTCATTCAGTCAAACTGAACATCAAGAAGATGTTGACATGGTATATCAAGATGAAACAAGTTTTATTTCTGTACAATATGCGATATTCACGATACTGGGTGTCAAAATGTTCAACACCCTTATGAACTTATACACAAATGGCCATTATTAAACGCTGAATCCAAGATAGCAAGCCAGCTGGATTCCAGCTGGACAAATCGCCTGGAATCCAGCTGGAATATGTAGATTAAATCCAGCTGGACTTACCAAGTCTGTATCCAGCTGGTTGAGACAGCCAGCAATATTAGCTGGATTCCAGTTGGAATCCAACCTGTTATCCAGCTTGAATCATGTAAAAAGCTGCTTGTATCCAGCTTTACACTGGATTAATACATCTGGAAATATGCTTGCACACTGGTGAATTCCAGTTGGATTCCAACTGGCTTTGCTATCAGGGATGTGGCTAAAGTAAAACATAGGATCATCTCCGGTATGCACCTAGAATGGGTGTCTTACCTTGAACTATCAAAGGGTCATTCCATGTCAAATCATCACAGCTCCCAACCCGACCATCTCAGATGTACTTGAAATTTGGGAAGAAGTTAAAGCACATGAAATTGTACTCATACACAAAATTTTAGCCCTCAGCTATTCATGAAATTCACAGAGCAGGGTTGCAAACTTGACAAAAAATGCAAAATATTCCCTCGCATGCTCTACAAAAATAAATCATTTCTTAGCTAATAATTGTGGCAGAACCTTCCTGTTGGTCTTATTTTAAAGCTAAAGGAACATAGTTTGCATAAAAAAATGTTAGATTTTAAAATACTGATTTTTTTATTCCAAGGTCACAAGGTGTGACCTTTGACCGCGAGTATCTAAAAAAATGTATCTTTAATTTTATTGGGAAAAATATATGTTATACAGTTAAATGCATTCTATCTTTGGTATAAGTTTCATTTTGGGATGGCTTTGGGAACAGGAGTAAAAAAGTCATGAAAATATCATACTTCACATTCAATGGAATAACTTAGCATTTACGCATGGAAATTACCAGATAGAAGAATGAAATTTAATACTCTATACAACACTCAGGAAAATATATAATCAAAAACTACTTAGTGCCTCCTCCTCTTAATTGCTTCTTCTGAACTCTTGAGTGTCCAAAGCTGTTAGTGTGAAAGTTCGCCCAGTTGCAGTACGTGGATCGATCTTAGCGAGAACTTGTTCCCTTGGAATATTAAGTATGTCTGGCTGGTGAGGATACACATATGATGGTGATGGCCCTTTGGGATGTAGGAAGCTGACCATAACTTCCTGTGAGGCTACATTCACACTCATGACACAACATGACATTAGCTAACCACCAGGCATCACTATAGACACAAGTCACAAAACCTTTTATTTCTTTGAGAGACAATGTTTCTTGTGGGATATTTGTTTCATGCACTTCACTGGTTGTGTCTGTTGAAAACTTCTTTATTATTACTTCATTCCTTGTTCCTGGAATGAAAGTATGAAATGTTTGAGTTCCAGGTATTGGTCTTGCTTCTTCATGTGGACTGTGTAGCACCCTCCCATTTTCCATTATGTGTTTTTGACACACATAAACGAAGTTCATATTCTTAATATTGTCTGTTGCCCAGACAAACAATTGTCTTGGAGTCATAATTTGATCAGTATAGATATGTTGTAAGCTTGCCTTAGCTGCTAGCCTCTTTAGTTCCAGCTAGTCCATCACATGAATTCTTGCCATGAGATGTGGCAAAGAAGTGCCACTCAGCTGGAATCCCAAAGTCAACTTTGTGTTGTACCAGGTTTGAAAAGTTTTTCCTGTTTTTGTATTGGCCTGCACACCCATCTGAGAAATAGTATACCTCAATTACATTTTGCATGTACTGTTTTAGAAATGTAATGAGATGCTTTTGAAATGTATGTACAGCTATTGTATTGTGTTGCAAACAGTCTGAAATAACTACTAAATTTGTACATGCCAATTTCCCTGCAGGCATTTCTCTGTAGTAGATGGCAAATGGATGTAGGTATTGTTGCTTGGGCATTATTCCAGTGGAAACCCTGCACCTCGTCTTGTAATATGAAAGAATAACTTTCAGCAAAATCACACAACACTATAATTTCACCCATCTGTAAGTCATCTTTCAGGCTTTTCAAATATGATGATTGCTGATCAGCAATGAAAGAGTGTGTCTGTAATTGTATTAATTTAGAAATGAAAAACTCTATTAGCTCTTCGGTGGACTTGACAAATGGCTCAAGTGTGCATATTTGTGATGTAATCCACTGTTTGAAAGTAATATTTTCAATGACATTATCTTCTAGTATGTTTTCCAATATTGTCTTTACATTATTTGATCCTGCACATTCAGCACATTGTTGGAACCAACACTTTACTTGTGGTGGATTGCACATCATATTTGCCAGATAGTGGTTTTAAGTCGACAAATTGATACTGTGGTCTTCCATTAGCTTGTTTAATTTACACCCATCCATTAATAATTTCACATTCTGATGTAAAGAACAAATACATAGTGTGTGTGCCACTTGCTCCAACAAGAACACAATTTTAGGCCGCAGAGGGGCAAATTTTGAAAAGCCAATCTTTACACCAGGATATGACTGTTTGAAATGAACGTACACTTGGCAAGGTTGTTTAAAATTAGCCTTTTTTGTATGTGTTCTTTAATACCACCCGTTCCAACACTCACAGTCTTTCTTGCCATGCATAATTCTGCAGACATCATCATTGCAGTAAAAGTTCTTCACAGTCTCAGCAACATTTGGATCCAAGCTCCTTCCTGGTTTAGGATTTGGTGTTGACAAAATCCCACGTTCTTTTACAAATTGCTTAGCTTTAAGTATCATGTAGTTACTTGCGAGTGGAAATTCTTGCTCAATTCTTATGATACTCCAGTGTTTAGGAAGGAGGGTCAAAATTGTAACTTTCTCACTTTTCATAATAGTTTCTTCAAACTTTTCTTTTAGTTGTTGCTGTATGACATGACAACCATCATTGTCAAGCATGGGTTCTACAGCTGGAATGTGAAATATCTCCTCTTTTAAAAACTTTCGCAATTTTAATAGCTTTCTTTCTGCAGTTTGGCTCTTCCTTCATTCTCTTCTTCTTGATAGGTGATGCACTAACACTACTCAGACTTTCATTTAATGCTTGTATAGCAGATTCAGTCCTGAATGTGTCCAATTCCATATCACTTTCTTCATCAACTGATATGCTTGGTTCTTCCACAGGAACAATCAATTTTCTCAATGAATCTCATTTCTCGGCATTAGGTTTGGTGATTTACCGACGATGGAGAGATTTAATAACCCTTAAAGTTTTGAATTAATTTTTGCTGTTTTTTAGCAGGCGGTAGATAACTTTCCCTCTCGATGAACTCATTACACATGGAACAATTGATGAGGTTGTTTCCAAAATAACTCGTTTTCATATCATCCCTAACGGGGTTTTAAACCAGATCGTTTTGAGATCTTGTATTTGGAGGTGCGCAGCCTTTGCTTATTCTTCTGCCGCTCCACTCATACTGCGCATCAGAAAGAGAGAGAGCCCTTGAGACAAGTTTGAACTTGTGTGATGGATGCTTTGTGCAATAAGAGCATAAAAATATTATTTTCACTCATAATTCATAATTTTTTTACTACTGTTCCCAAAGCCATCCCAAAATGAAACTTATACCAAAGATAGAATGCATTTAACTGTATAACATATATTTTTCCCAATAAAATTAAAGATACATTTTTTTAGATACTCGAGGTCAAAGGTCACATCTTGTGACCTTGGAATAAAAAAATCAGTATTTTAAAATCTAACATTTTTTTATGCAAACTATGTTCCTTTAGCTTTAAAATAAGACCAACAGGAAGGTTCTACCACAATTATTAGCTAAGAAATGATTTATTTTTGTAGAGCATGCGAGGGAATATTTTGCATTTTTTGTCATGTTTGCAACCCTGCCGTATGAATTTCGTGCATAGTTGAGGGCTAAGATTTTGTGTATGAGGACAATTTCATGTGCTTTAACTTCTTACCAAATTTAAAGTAAATCTGAGATGGTCGGGTTGAAAAGTCCACTTTTCTGTGATGATTTGGCATGGAATGACCCCAAAGTCATTTAGGTATGCCAACGTAAACCATGATGGTATTCTGTTACCTGGGATATTATTTAGGCCCTTATTACTTCTGGCATATTTCTTCGAGGAACACCTCTAGGAGTTTACATAGCCAATTTTTATCACCCCAAATATTTCAGGCACTCAACAGCTTTTAGACATGCATTGTAAAAATGGAAATTCTTAGCATCAAGGTGTTCCACTTCTCTCAGCAACAACGAACAAAATTTGTGGATGAAATCTATAAAGACCTGGTTACACGATACATTAACACGTACGGGTTCATGTACATTTGCGCGAATGGTTTCAGCGCAACTTGTGCGAATGCATGAACCAAATAGAACAGGTTCTATTTTCTGTTCACGCATTCATTCATTTGTACGTTTTGGGGTGGTTACACGGTGCATTTTCGCGTTCATGCTTTTACACTCGTACGTGTTAATGTATCGTGTAACCAGGCCTTAAGACATCAACACTTCCGCCCGTACTTACGAGTTTTCATAAACGTTTTGGATTTCAAACATCGTCCCTTCCTCATGGATGATATTCCGGAAATAAATCAGAAACTTTTTCACCACTTCTGGGATGGATGAATATTGCCGATCGTATTCGATGTCCACGTAAGGGTCTCCTGAATGAGGTTCGTAATCCAAGGCACCTCCGGCTGCCCCTCCAGCATAACCATAGGAATCAAACCCGGCCTAAAAACAATTGCTCTCTCATCAGATTCAATATTTACAAACTATAATCGTGCCACAAACTGAACAGATGCTTTCGTTTAGGCATTTACACAAGGAATATATCATAGAACAACACGCTCACCTTAACGCCAGCATCATAGTCGTCATACATCACTCCGGAAGTTTGAAAATCAAATTTACTAAAATATTAAACGCTGAAGAGCGAAAAGTATAATGTCAATAGCTCACACTCTGCCACACTTCAATTCCTCGCCGACCGCACCACCTGAGCTTTCAATTGTCAATTTCTACCCGTAAAAAATCACCACCAGAGAGCGGTTTAATAGGATTTCAGAAAACATCATTCCTTTATTGACATATTTGACCTAAAAAGAAAGTAGGTGAAGTAAATTCGCATAATACACGAAATAAAGATAATACACGAATTCGTTCATCTAGAATCTTTATTATAATACCAACGCGTCCTCAAATTATATCGATATCACCGTGGTCAACTTCGACTATCGACAGATCTTCAATATCACGATATAACAGAAAAGTTTCGAGGGTTTCGAGTAATCGACTTAGAGGTGATTGATGCGATTGTGTTCATGATGTGATTAATGTAATCATGATCATGGTTGCACCAGATGCACGTTCGTGGATGTGATAAAGGTCCCTGGATAGTAAATTAATTTATACACAGTGGACTTTCCATTAGCTATCGTGGAACATTTTGGATTTACGATGCAAAGGCGATACAAAGCGATTCACAAGGCGCTGGGGAAATTGTGTTGACCACTTCAGTATTGATGTTGGTGATTGCAAATTTTGCCTTAAGCTTTGGAGATCGGGTTTGGGGTAGTATTTTACATATGCACGAAATTCATTGTGTTGGCTATTTACCTGACATCCGTTGAATATTAAAGCCAATTCAAAGTTGACCAGAGTGCCATGTTAATGTAGATAGTAGTGCTTTTTCTGCCGTCACAATGGGTAATGAGGAAGTTTGGGAGAAGTTTCTTCCCAAGGTTCGGAGAGTAAACTATAATTCAAATTTAAGTCAAATGTCCACAAGCTCCTGTATGTCTAAGGATGGGCGATTGTCTTTGTCGAGCAGAGTATTCGCTCGGGACTCGTTGCAGGTATTGTTTTATTTAATCTTGTTATATAGCGTTTAGTATTCTCAATCGTCGAATGTCGTGTTATATTTACACCCAATGTTGAGGGTAAAGAAAACTACGCTACTCCACAGAAAAGAAAAAATCTTATCTAAGTTTTTATTATCTGTGGAATCTCATAGTTTTCATTACCCTCGTCATGAAGGAATTCCACCAATTGTCAAGCCTTGTACCGTTAACTACACCCAATGTTCATTTTTACTGCAAGACATTACTTTTTACTACAGCCTTACATGGCAATACATTTTTTCTAATCTTTGTACCAAACGTTTTAAACATTAGATATTACATTCACTCTTTGGATCTTACTGTACATAGGTTGGAAGACCACATCAGTCACCTGCAGTGACACCTCCTAGGCCTTCGGTGTCAAAATTTTCCAGTCCAAAATCCAGTCTGAAGAAAAATGGACTCTTAACTCCTAAAGTTAGAACTCCATCGACCACTCGTAAAAGTTCAACCAAAAAGAATACCCCTTCTGATGGAAAAACGCAAAAGAATTTACTATCATATTTCTCTGTTAGTGCCACTAAGAAACCTGAGCCATTGCAAGTGAGATTACCAGTGGTTGAGGAAATAACTTTGGACTCCAGTAGTGATGATGAGGACTATTCCTGTAGCGTGAAAATCCGAGAGAAACTCAATGAAAGGAATACGGTACTTTCCACTGGTGTATCTCGTGTTCTTTTTCCTTCCGTGTCCACCACTTCTGCAAATGAAAGGGGAGAAGTGGTGACGGCAACTCATAGCAGCATCTCTCCTGATAGGGACCAAAACAAGGAGAACCGGTTGTCTCCACCTGTTTCCTTCACTAAGTTTACTGATAGTGTAGAAAAGTCTTTAAAAGAGAGATCTGATGTTATATCTACTTGTAAAAATAGGAGTGTACCCGAGGAAACGGAGCAGGATCGACGAACGAACCTGCAGACCTCTCTTGCACCCCCCGAAACGAAAATACCTACTCATGTCAAGAGTCCAGACAGAGCAGATCTGCACTGTTCTCTCGAGCAGAGGAACACACTCCTCCCTTCGAGCAAGAGAGCTTGTGAGTTAACTGTGGAAGATGCTTCAACTGCTGAATGTAGACAGAAATGTAAGACAAATCAGCAGGCCACTCTCACATCCCCAGCAGCTGTTGCCGAGAGTGAAATTCATCATTCGACAGTGAGTAATATCACTTAGTATAATTTTAGATGACTTGCTCATATGTTTTAATTCTGAAAAGGAAGCTGAATCGAATGAGACTCAGTTGCCATAAGTCTCGATTGGGGTCACTTAAGATTCTCAGAAATAACTTATCAACCCTCGATTTCTATCCCACAAAACCCCACAGGAAAAAATAGGTACAAGCCATCATGGTGCACAATTGACACGCCATTCATATCAAAACTTGAATATATCACAAGATATTATTGGACTTACATTCATATCCCCTTATTTTTATATGGTGTTTAGACTATAATTCATTCTTTTATTTCCTAAAATGACATTATGGAGGTTTACATTCATCTTGAAAAATTCATTTTGTGCCATTCCACTAATGATTCATTAATATCTCTGGTATGAGTATATATTAATTTTAAAATTTCTATTTGAATAGGTATGTCATTTATAAATGCATGACCATGGTGAATGTGTTTTTTCTCAATTTATGAGATCCTAAGTGAAGCATGACATACCTACAGTTAATTGGTTTACACTATAACTCATATGTCAGAGACTACCATGTAGATAACTGTTAAGCTCTATTTGATTTCACAAATAGCTGTGGTGCCATTTAGTTATTGTTCTTGAAATTTAGACTTGTCCAAATTATTTATTCCTTGGGACAGTTCCATCAGTATCAGGTATTAATGGCATTGCATGTCAGGCAGTAGAGAGTAAAATATTTTACTGTGTGCCTCCATCATCTTGGTGAGAAGACTATAACTGGTACTCTAACTTGAGACTGATTTGATAGGTAAGAGCTCTCCAGTTACGAATACCACTGGTGTGTAAGATTCATTGATGGACAGAGATGCAGGCAGGTCATCGTGGGTAGGGTTGACAATCTTTGTCACTAGATTCCATTCCATGTGGCATTCCGAAAATTATTGCTCAATGATTTAGCTTGAGATAATGCATGGGACTAGAATTTAACACTGAACTTGAATTGAAATTGAATAGGTACATTGGAATCATGAATAGATCCTTGGTAACTTTCAACAATGGGCAGAGTAATAATACTCTGGGCAATCACCAGAGCTATGTTTTACTGAAGCAAATTACTTCTTCTTTAGTTACAACCCTACGGTTGGTTTGCAGTTCAGTCATGGGCCAGCCTCTTTAGGATAGGATATAGGTGACATAGGATGGACAGCTGAGCTCTTGTAGCAGCTGTAGAGCAGAGCCTGGGTCTGCCCCATATGTTTCTTCCTTCCACTGCACCCTGTATGGAGCCTACAAGGCCCTCCGCTATGATTGTGTCCAATCCTGGTGTTCTTCCTCTTACTCAGTATGCTCAGCAGACATTCTCACCCAAAAATGTCTCTTATTTAAGAAGAAAGAAGTAAAAATTTATTTTCCAAATGTTGTTGAAGGAATAGAACTATGTAGTAGATTAGAATTATGTTGAAGCTTAGAATTTTTTACTCCTTTTTTTTGCCACTCATTTCACAATTTTTATTGAAATCGTGTTATGTATTTATTTTTAATCGATTAAAAAACATTTTACAGCCCATATCATTGATTTTTTTGCATTAAGAGAATATTAATTATTCATTAATGACACTTAATGTGAAAAATCTGTGAATGATAAAAAGAATTAATAAATTGAGGGACCCGGCGATTCGCCGGCTCTTTAACGGAAGACCAAGTCAGGCCAGCCAGCAAATCGCCGTCTCTTTAAGCCAATGGGTTAAAAGGGCCAATGATGATGCTTTTATTATCATCTATCTTCGTTTTCAAGATCACTATTTCCAGGAATGACTTGTTAATAGTCTAAATAACTTATCACTTTTTCTAGTGATCTTATTTTACTCTGTGTTTCTCTCTATTTTTATTATTCTTAGTTTTCTTCCAGTGAAAGTAGGTCTAAATGGACATTTAATTCTCCCACACCCCTACATTTCTCATGATGACCCTCTTCAGCCCCTCATATATCACACCTCCCATCATTCTATCCAAGCTACCTGTTCTTCCCCTCCCTCTTCCTCGCTTACCCAGCATCCTTCCCTCAATCACATCAAAAACACCAACACCCACCATGACCCACTTTACTTTCTCCATCCTTCTCCACACCTACATCTCAAAAGACCCAAGTCTATTTTCATCTTCTTTCCACAAAGCCCACGTTTCTGAACCATGAAGTGCCACACTCTATGTTAAACTTTTCACTGTATTTTCTTTACATCCCTACGTAATGCCCCTGTCCATAGTTCATGCCTACAAGTAAAGGCTTCTTTAGCCAATGAGATTCTCCTTCTCGCCTCAATATGGCTGTACTCCTTTTCCTCCAACGCATTACCTAAATAGCTAAGTTGCTCTACCTGCTTGAAAATAGCATAACTTCCATTTCCTTCCTATTTATCTTCATCCTGTATCTTTCACTGTCCCTGCAATTCATCTAGCATTTTTTGTAAGCTCTGGGCTGACTACCGCTTGGTCATTGTGAACTTCACCGATTTTATCAATTTTACCTAACCTTCACTGCAGCCTCGAGCTCATCCCAAGCCTCTCTCACCATTTCCTCTGAGAATATGTTAAAAATTACTGGTGATAATGAACAGACCATACCTACAACCTATCTTTACTTTATCATTTGAATTATGAGTCTCAAAGAACGAACTCTCTTGCCGATAGAAGAAGATTCAAATCCCCTCCGTAGTGCTCACCATCCAGTGGGAGTCAACACAAGAGATGTAGCCGAAAGTTTGCTCCTGCTCCATCGCTCAGTGAGTGCTATTCCCCCTGGATGCCCCCACTGAAAGAATTTTAATAATTAATTAATCTGATTAAGCTTTAGGACTGAGAAATAAGAAAGGAGCATCTCAGAGCATTCCAAAGTGTAGGAAAACTTAAAAAGGTTTAATGAAATAAGCCTAAGAATTCTAGAAAAGGTAACCAATATCCTTTGTAAATATTGACTAAGAGGTACCATATCATTGGTAGGCGATAATTGTTACTCATGCAGTGTTTTTTTTAATCATGGGCTTGGGAATATGGATGTTGAAATTTTTAGTCATTTTTTCTAAAATGTACCTAAGTTCTAAAATGTGCTTAACTTCTTTTAGGATGGACCTTGTATGGATCCTCCTCCAGTCCCAGCTGCCAGCTGTCTGTCAGGAAGTCATCAAAAATCCCAAGATAATTTTTATAAGGGTAAGAAAAAGATGGATATTTCTGAGGTGTCAGAAGATTCTGGGGGTGGAGTGATCTCTCTCTCTAAATCCCAAAAAAAGACCAAAGTTCCTGTAAAATCATCTGCAGAACTCATGCGAAGTGAAATCAGGAAGAATCTGGAGGAAACATTTCCCATTACTCACTCCCAAAAAGGATGCTCATCTCAGCATAAATCTTTAGTGGATACTCGGAAATTCCAAACTTTAAATGATCCACTGGAGAACTTCACTGGTGTGACAGAATGTATTAGCCTCGAGTCTTCTGGGGAGATATGGACTCCAAGAGGTTTAAGTAGCTCTAGTGATGATTTTGATGATTCCAATATGGGGAAAGCTCATGCCCCAAAGGTATCATGTGCAAAGAGAACGACCAGAGATCTTGGGAAGAACAAGCAGAGTAGGTGTGAGAAGAGTAAGAAGCAGGTCTCTAAAAGCCGTAGCACATTGAAGCAAGTGAAAAAGGATACAGTCAAAACTTCTGTGAAAGAAACTAGTCAGTCTGCCACTGAGGTAAAGAGTGTAGCTGCTGCTAATGAATCATCTACTAGCAAAAAATCTGGGCCTTGCATGTCTTCAGGAAAGTACATTTCCCCTGCTAGTAGTTCAGAAGCGGAATGCTTTTCAAATTCTGGTGGCTTTTTTTCAGAAGAAGTAAATGTAAATAGGATAGCAGGGCAAGCATTTGTCATTAAATCTCCATCAGTTGAATATCTTCAAAATTATGCCTCTCTGGATGATGGTAGCTTTGTAATTGAAAAAGATAATGAATGTGATGATTGTGAGAGTGAAAGGAGCTCTGTGTTGGCAGACCTGAATGATATTGTTAATAGTGGCCTTGAAACACTGAATAAGAATGGGAAAGATGAATTCTCTGAAAAAACTACCAATGTTGATAGTAGATCCGAAGAGGGGGGCAATTTTTCTTCTTCCACCATGCCTGCTGGCAATGACGTTCAAAACATTATCTATCTGGGTAGCCTGAGAGGTGTCACATTGACAGAGTCAGAGTGGGATATGTTGCCTTCACAATCAAAAGGGCGTAATGAATCCAGAGAGACACGCACAAGTATGAATAATACCTGTGAAAGCTTGGCATCCAATCTAGTCAGTTTCAAAGCCAGGGGTGCCAGAATAGATAGTACTTTTAGTTCTCAGTGTGAGATGGTCAAAAGCAAGCAGTCATCACAGGACTTGCTTTCAGAGAAAGCTATCAGTCCCAGTGAGGCTGCAGAAGCACCGTACAATGCCACAATTGCAGGAAGCAAACAAAGTGCTTGTCAACCTGGAGTGAATGGTGAAGCAGCCATGAGTTTTCACAGTTATGGCTTGAGCTCCCAATCCACGGAAATTCGGTTAAGTTCAGCTATAGAACCTATCCCTCAACGTGAGGTAATACAAACAGTTAGTCCCAACAAGGAAGATTTTGAGGGGAGGCTTGCCTCAACACAGAAGGTTGTCGACTGGTTTTCCAAATTGGAACAAAATCCAGGAGGAATTGGTGTCAGACCTCATAAAGAATTTTCTCCATCAGAAGAGACTGTAAGTTTTGGCGAAGAAAGCAGTGTGTTCAAAAAAGCTAACAAGGGTGCTAGGAATGGATTTTTGGGAAATAACGGGAAGGTGACTCCAGGTCAAAACGTGAAACTATCTTCACCTGGAAAGTTTAAAGTTAATACGAAACATAAATCATGTAAAATTACCTGCCATGTCCGAGTGTTAGTAACTCATTCTTACAAAATTTCTGGAGGAGGCCTGGATATCAAAAGAAAAAAATGTGTAGTAGAAAAAAATTGCCAAAAAAATACAGAGAACTACCTAAAAGCAAGTGCTATTTTGACAGCTGAGGTGTTTGAACTTTCAGAAGTTTTATCTCTTCGGCCTCAGTGTAGAAATTCCACACATCTACCATACAATAGCAATAGGGTTGAAAATGGAAGTTCTGTTTCTTCCAGTAAGGAGCATGACTTGAAAAATATTTTGGTGACTTCAAAAGTCTCGTATGGGAAATGGGGATGGGATGGGATAGGGATTGAGTGCCTTGATGGAGAGTGCTCCGATGTGGATATGTCTGTTGAAAGGTCAGAACGATCTTGTCTCTCAATTGAAAAAGTATGCATCACCCTCTGCAATTGCTCGCGATCTCTTTTTGTAGAATGTGTTGTTTTACAAAAGGAAAATGATGTTGGATGTACTCTTGTTGGAAGAAGTAAATTTAATACTTCACTGAAAGGTTATGAGAGTTGTTGGGGTGTTCCTGATAGTCCAGTAATGCTGTCTGTTACTACTTATTCAGAAATAAGCAAACATGGTAATAAGAAATTGATCTCTAATGGTGCTGGGTTAGCAAATCCTTCTGTTGAGATGGAGCCTGATCTGCCTGATTCACTCAGTCAACTGTTACAATTTGTGAATGAAGATACTTCAAAAACAGCGACTGGGACCAACGGCCGAAATGCTGAAGGAAAAAGAAAATCACCACCATTGCAATGTGAATCAAGCCAAATAATGAAAGATGCAGCTTCCTTATCTTTGAGTGATATGGATGATTCCATTCTTACAGATTCATCTGACATAGGTACAGTATCCCAATATTTTTAAATTCATTTTATTTCTCTATTTTATTTCCTTTTTTCTTGATGAAGGGAACATTTTCATTCAAGAGTCTTTTTCTCCTGAGAATATAAATGTGAACATTCATTTTATTTTTCTAAAATTCATTAAGTTACCTACACATTTATGGGACAATCTCTTTTTTCAGTTGGTTTCAGAAAATGTGTATTCACTGTATACATTATATCCATTATGATATATTAATTATTAAAATATTATGATGTTGTTATTTTTCAAGCAGTTATTGTGCATACTCTTTCAGGATGGATGACCCAAGAAGGAGAAGCATCTAAACACTACGCTGTTGATCAGTGGAAGTCTTTAATGAAGAAAATGAGAGAGGGTGGAAAGTCAGTTGCTTCCTCAACTAAGTCAACTTCTGTATCTACTGATACAATTTCTCTCTCGTTTATCAGTACATCCTCACAGGGAACCAATTCTAATGCTAGTCATGCAGGAAGAGCCAGGTATGGCCAGGAAAGGAGACCAAAAGTTTGTCCATTCTACAAGAAAGTGCAAGGTATAAATACTTTTATTGATGATATTTTACATATCTTTTAATTATATTCTTCTGTGTATGATCCTTCTCAATGTCTTCAAGGGATGTGTGGTCAGGCTTAGAGTCCTAAAATTCTCAAAGTTCAAATCCCTCTTTTTTTGGAATAGGGATAATTTTGTCATTCTTGATGTCTGTGGGTATCTCCTCTTGTGAGTATGTCCTAGTTGGTTTTGAACAGCAGGAATGTGTTTTCTCCTGCATTTTTTATCAGTTTGGCAGGAACATCATCAATTTCAGGAGTCTTATTCATCCATAAGTCCTTTACCACTATGTGCAATTCTTATCTCAATACAAGGTATCCCAATCATCCTTTTTAGCTTAATTTTACTCTTCAATTACCTTGCACTGAGATTGTTTCCATTGTATAATTGCTGTAAATATTCCTTCCATCTCTTCACTTTATCCTATTCTCAATTAAAAGTTCTCCATTATTGTCCTTCCTGGCTTTACCTCTTGTGCCCAAATTCTGTGAAGTTGCCATCCTGTAGGCTACTTCCATTTTTTCATGTGCGAGGTTGCTATATACATATTTACATAGATCCTTCATCCAAAGTTCTCCAGCTTTTCTGCCTTCACAACATATCTCAAACCATATTCTTCGGCAGCAGAGTTGTCCTTTTACAGTTTTTGTATTTTCTTCTCTCTTCAATCAGTTCTATTACTAATACTGAGATACGTGGCTTCTTGTTGGATTAAGTTTTTATTCAAATCAATGATACAACCATTCTCTTTCGTGTTCAATATCGTTATGCCCCGAATCCTCGTTATCAACAAACTATTTCCCCCATGACAACCATGGAAAAACAAAACATTTATTTTAATTTGATCCGCGATTATTATTTAACAAATTTACTTTGCTTCAAATTCCTCCTTTCGCGTGACAAATTTTAAATAATTAAACTCAAGTTTGGAATGTGCTTCTTCATTAATGCTTCGCTGACGTCCTTGGTCAAAACATCAGTTTCCAAGTCTGCTGAACCCACGTGATGAAGAACCACCTCACCATTTTTGATTTCATCCTTGACAAAATGATACATTCTTCTGATGTGCTTGTTTTCTTTGTTGATCTTCTCATTGTTATTCCAATTCAATGCTGATTGACTGTCAGTTCGAACTTTTATTGGTCGTTCAACAACTTCAAATTGTCCCAGCTCTTCTAACAACTCTGTCAACCAGATGCCCTCACAAACTCCATCACATAATGCCACCAACTCCGATTCCATAGTTGATAAAGCTACCATCTTCTGCTTTCCGCTTCTCCAACTGATCAATGCGTCTCCAATCTTCACTGAATATCCGCCAAATGATTTCGAATCCAAAGTGGTACACCAACTGGCATCTGAACTAATCTCCAGTCTTCCAACTTCTCTGCCAATCTTCAAACGATACCCTTTGGTCCCCTTCAAATATCTCAAAACTCTCTTCAACGCCTCGTAATGAATCATCCTTGGATCTTTTGAGTACTGCGATAGTTTGCTGTAGGTGTATGCCAAGTCCGGCCTCGTCCCTCTCACCAAATATCCAATACATCCAAGTATTTCTTGGTACAAATCCTTGTTTGCTTTCTCCGAATCTTCGTAATCGTCAAGTTTGACTCCACTTGCTGCTGGTGTCTTCACTCCATTGCAATTCTCCATTCCGAATCTCTCAATAACTTCTTCGATGTAGCTTGATTGTTCCATGATAAATCCTTCTTTTTCTTCTTTGATTTTTATTCCTAGGAACTTCACTTCATCCTCCTTTGACACCTTAATCTTCAATTGCTTTTTCAGTTTTTCCACCAGTTGATCAATCTTCTTTTGACTGTCACCAACAATTATACAGTCATCCACGTAGCATCCAATTGCCAAAAATCCCTTCTTTGACTCTTCGACAAATACACATGGATCTGCTTTACATGGTTTCAATCCCAATTCCTTCAAAATTCCAGATAATTTCTTAAACCAACATCTTCCTGCTTCTGGAAGTCCATATAAACTCTTCTTTAGTCTAAATATCTTCCCTTCTTCAATGTTTACTCCTTTTGGTGGATTCATGTACACATGCCTGTCCAATTCTGCGTTCAAGTACGCTGCTTCGACGTCAATGAACTCCACTTTGTAATTTTTCTTCGCTGCAATTGCCAACAGTGTCTTCAATGACTCTTGCTTCATCACTGGACTGTAAGAGCTTTTGTAATCCACTCCCATTCGCTGTCGTGAACCATCAGCTACCAGTCTTGCCTTGTATACTTCTGCATCTTTGGTTCCCTTTTTCTTGAAAACCCATTTGCTTTGAATTAATTTTACCTCTTTTGGCTTGTTAACAATTTCCCAAGTCTGATAATTTTTCATATTTTTCAATTCCTTGTTCATTGCTTCAATCCATTTGATCTTGTCCTTGGACTCGATTGCTTCTTTGTAGTTCCTTGGATTGATTTCTTGCACCATATTGACAATGCAATCGGGCTCCTTCTTCTCTCTCGTTGACCTTCTTACTCCTTGTTGTCTTAATTCATCTTCTATTCCTTTTAATTCTTCTTGGTGTCTCTGTTTCAGGACATCGTTCGTGTCACCTTTTTTTCTCCCTCTTCTTCTCTCTCCAGCTTGAACAATTACCAACGGATTTTTATGAGATGAATCATCATCACTGTCGAATTGTCCTTGAAAATCTTCAACAACGTCATGGATAATTCCTGAATTGTTTTCTTCCTCGTGTCGTTCGTCTCGATTCTCTTGCCTCTCAATTGGGATAAAAACGTAGTTAGTCTCGTCATAACCAACGTCTTCTTCCTTCTTCTGAAAACCCATTTTTTCTTCAATGAACTTTACGTCTCGACTCTCGTGAATCTTCCTGTCACTCAAGTCAAATACTCGGTAGGCTCTCCTGTTCTTCGAGTATCCCACGAACACAGCTTCCTTTGATCTCACGTCAAGCTTCTTTTTTTGAACATCTTCATTTCTGTAGAAGACCTTGCAGCCAAAAACTCTGAGATGTCTGACCGATGGTTTCTTGTTTTTCCAAATCTCAAGTGGAACTTGATCCCTCTTCTTCGTAGGTGAAAGATCATGCAAGTAGCTCGCAGTCCACACGGCTTCTGCCCAAAACATCAGTGTTAATCCAGCTGCAATGAGTAACGTTCGAGCCATTTCCACCAACGTTCGATTGGCTCTCTCAGCAATTCCGTTGCTCTGTGGAGAATAGATCGTCGTTCTCTCGTGCTTGATGCCTTTCTTCTTGAAATATTCTTGCAATGTGTCGTTGGTAAATTCCGTACCATTGTCTGAGCGAAAATTCTTGACCTTTTGTCCTGTCTCGTTCTCTTTTCTCTCAATAAACTCGATCAGTTTATCGGCAGTTTCACTTTTACTCTTCAAAAAATCGACGAAATATCTTCTGCTGTACTCGTCCACAATAGTCAGCATGTACCTACTCCCCCCAATTGATTCTTGTTGCATTGGACCACACAAATCCGCGTGCAGTCTTTCCAAGATCTGCTGTGCACCTTCGATTTCGACTTCTTTGAATGGTGCTCTCGTCAGTTTCCCTTGAATGCAATCCTCGCAGTTGTCGTCCTTGATCGACACATTTTCGAGTCCTCTGACAAGATTCTCTTTCGCCAATCTAGAAAGATAATTATTGTTAATGTGACCAAGCCTCTGGTGCCATAAATTACTATTTATTTCGCTTGTGCTAAAGCAAACTTCTTTCTTCAGCTCTCGTTCATCGCTGTCCGTGCTCATTCGAAACATAAAGGCATCTGCTTCAAAGATCCCCTGTGCAACTAATTCTCCTGTTTTCTTGTCATAAATTCCAAATCCATCTTCATCAATAACTATTTTCTTGCCCATCTTGACCAGACTTGGAACTGACATCAAGTTGCTGTTTAAATCTGGAACATAAAGTACGTCTTTTATAGTTAATGCTACCTCACCATCGTCAAGATAGCTGGTTCCTTCAATTTCTCCTCGAAATTCAGCGTGAATCTTTCTGCCTGCTTCAGCCGTCACGATCTCCACATTGTCTTTCCTCTTATTAATCAATAACTCCTCTTGATGAGTCATGTGAGATGTGCACGCCGAATCAAGCATCCAAGTGACTCCATTTTCTGCATTTATCTTGTGATGCTCCCTCACTTCAAATGCATGTTGATTCTTGCCTCCTTTGAAAATTCCCTTGAATTTGCTCTTATTCTTGTAAAAATCCTTTGAATTTTCTTTAGTCTCAATTGAATTCTCCTTGTCCTTGTGCCAGCAATCACGAGCAAAATGTCCAATTTTGCCACAACAGAAACATTTTTTCTTAGTCTGCACCTTCGCCTTAAAAGCCTTGACCTCTCCTTCATTGGTTGATTTCTTGTTTTTCTCCTCATATCGCAAAAGTGCTCCTCTCATGAATTCGAAATCCACCGTTGGATTGGAAGAAATCGCTGTTGCAACTTCACTGAAACTCTTTGGTAGACCCTCGATTACGTACATAATTAATTCATAACCTTCAATATTATTACCCATTTCCTTAAGTTGAGTCTCTAATGTTTGAGCTCTAGTTAAATAACCGTCAATGCTTTCTTTCTCTAATTTTTCTAATTTAGCCAATTCAATCATTAACTGAGTCTTTCTATGTTTCTCAACACCGTCATGACGTTTCTTTAACAAAAGCCACAACTCTTTTGCATTGGAAATACCTTGACATGCTAACGCCTGCTCCGCCGAAAGTGTCATAATGATCAGCATGTTGACCTCGTCGTTCTTCTTTGACCAGGCTTCCCACTTCGCCACAGCCGCTGCATCAGCACCATTCTTCTCTGGTTCATCACCGAAAATGATATCTTGATACAATCCTTTCGCCTTAAGAACTGCAACCAATCTCATGCTCCAAAGTCCATAATTCTTGTTTGTTAGAGGCTCGATTCTTGAAACTCCAAAGTCTGACATTTTCCCTTGTCACTTTTCTTGACCTCCTGGAAATTTCACTCGTGTATCTTATAACCACGCTCTGCTACCAAATTGTTGGATTAAGTTTTTATTCAAATCAATGATACAACCATTCTCTTTCGTGTTCAATATCGTTATGCCCCGAATCCTCGTTATCAACAAACTATTTCCCCCATGACAACCATGGAAAAACAAAACATTTATTTTAATTTGATCCGCGATTATTATTTAACAAATTTACTTTGCTTCACTTCTTTTTGACAATTTTCTTATCCCAAGAACTTTTTTGTACTCTGTTTTTTTTATGGTTTCCCACTCGTATACAAATGTCATAGTCATGTACTCTTCCAACTGATTTTCCTCTGCCTTTTGATAGGTCAGCTAATGTTGATTTACCTTCAATTTATCTACTTGCCATATGTTCTCCATTTTTTTTCATTTTCATGAATTTCAAATGGCATTTTATCATCACTAAGTTGTGGTCACTGTCCTTATCTGCCCCTGAGTAGCTTTTGTAATCCTTTACTTGGTTCCTGGATCTCTGGTTCATTAAAATTAGCCAAATTGAAATCTTCTTCCATCTCCGGTATTTTCCAAGTATGTCTTCTTCAGTTTGTGTTTTTAAATAAAGCACTTGCCAATGCTAACTTCCATTTTCCTGTATTGCTTCATTGACCTTTGCTGACGTTTGGTTTATCATCATAGACATCTTCCACTTTTTCATTGTCGAAGTCTTGCATTGGCATGTAAACTTTCACCACAATGGTATCTTTTTGATATGATTGATCTTCACCATCACTATCCTTTTTCTGTATAAACTGCAGGAAGCTCTTCACACACCTTTTTGCATTCTAGCACTCTTCCAGAGTATTATGCCTGTTGAAGCATTGCTTTTTAAGCATTTTGTGTATAATCATATACATAATTTTCACTCCAAAGACCTCATTCTTTGTGTCTCTTTATTTCAATGATTCCTTATACATCAAGGTCCAGTCTTCGTATTCCCACTTTCAGGTTCTCGAATCTTCTGCATGTAACAATGAAGAGAACATCTCTATGGCTGTATTCAATAAAAAAAATGAAGAATGGAATATCCCAAAAGCCATAATCTTAAGGGATCTTCCCCTCTTGACTCTGCATATTTCCTATTCCTCTCCCAGATTGACATTCTCCTCTGACGAGGCCTGCTTGGTGGGCGATACACCCGGTGTCAGTTTTCGACGTTGGGCATCCTTTCCCCAACCTTACTCCTTTCCCTGTGTCTGTGATGGGTCACTGGCTAAGGAGATTCCTCGTAAACCCTGATTGTGTGTATGAATATGATTCATGAGGAGGACTGTACTCAGTGAATGTAAAAACCTGAGTGTGTGATTGAGGAAAAAGTCCCTGAACCCTGCATGTATGTGTGAATGAGAATCACGAGGGTGACTTGTGTGTATGCAAACCCACGTGAATGAGTGCTTGAAAGTTATTATCAATTTTATTTTATTAACTCTGGTTATTAGTTTTCCTTTTTATTCTATTAAATTTACTATAACCCACTTTTATTTTTATCTTGCGTGCATGATGAATCACTGGCATTGGAGAAATCCTCATAAACCCTGCTTGTGTGTATGATTGAACTCTCGAAGGTGATGGTATTTAGTATACAAACCTGAGTGAGTGAGTGATTGTGTGAGTCACTGTTCATTTTTATTTTTACTTTTACCTTAATTTTGAGTGTGACGATTGTTTGTAACAATATTTCAAGTAATAAATATGAGTGAGTGTGCAAGTGAGTCATTTACTTCCATTTAAATTTATTTGTATGCTTGATTTTGTTCGAGTGATTGAGAGCTCCCTTACTTCGGATGTACTCCTTCCTACTGCCCTCCCCTTCGGATGATAGAATGCATAATTGTTGGGGACCTTACGTCGCCAAGTCTAGTCTTCGCAGGTGTCTATATTATTTTAGCTCCATATCATTTAAATTGCCTACCTTACCCTAAAATGGTCCAAAATCACCTTGGAATGCCATCACTTTTTGTTAATGATTGCTTATTCAATGAGTAAATACGCTTATCTTGTATCTAATCTCTTTATTTTGAGGTCAACCCACCATCCGCAACTTGATGGATACATTTTGTGGCTTTAAGCTCAGACCCGAGATTTCTTCTCTTATAAATCCTAATTATGTGATTGTTTATTTAGAGAAAACACTAAGAAAGCTCTCCTGTCAAGTTATCCATGGTGGTACTGAATTCAGCCTGCTTGAATATCAAGTGTCCAAGATGGCTTGTACACAACTTAGTTGGTAGGTGGGCAGCATCTGGGAATTTTCGCGACCATACTCTAATTTCTTTTAGGTATTCGACTCATTGAATGCTGATTTATTCTAATTAGTGCTCAGTGTTACATTACCATTCGATATTTCAAAAAAATATGTTATAACCGGGATTGAAATACGTAATCTATTTAAAGTGAATCACCAATATTATGAAAATGAATTTCACAAGTATTAGAAATTCAAATATTTGTAACATAGGTTCTATGAAATTGCATAATATATATGTACATGCCACATTGCATGTGCTTCAGCTTGTTGCCGAAATATTCATAAATTTCCTTTGAAATAATGTTTTGCAGGGACCAGGTTTGCTGTGGATGCATTTAATTATGGACAGATACCTGGAATCACTCATTACTTTCTATCTCACTTCCACTATGATCATTACATGGGCCTGAACAAAAAATTCTCCCTTCCCATTTATTGCAGCAGTGTAACAGGTATGTCTCTTGAAAACTATTACCTCTAAGCCCAATGTTTGTAAAAATTCTCATTTCCTTGATTTTTTGGTAATGATAATTTGGAAAATACCATCTAATGAAAACTAAATCCTGTAGGAACTTAAGCAGTCTAATTTTGTACATTTGATAAACAGTGCCTGAAATTTTAAGCAAGGTACATTTCAATATAAAACATATTTTCTGATTTCCGAATTACTGTAAATACATATGTTGATAGTTCCAGTTTCATGAGTTTTTTTTTGCAAAAATTGAGGGTTAAAATAAGAATGGATAATAATTTTTTGGCTTGAGATATAAAACATTAATCGGTAGTATACTTAATGTCAGTTTTCCTGATGTACTTGGTTCTGTGAATCATGAAAAGACCAAAATCACTTAATGATTACATTCATCCATCAAATAATGTTTATCCCTCTTGCGTGTTTAGAAAGGAGAGCCGGAAGGATACCCTGCTTTTAGACTTCATTGTGCATTGCAGTATAAAAAATCTGTATTTGTAATCTGTAATATGTCTGGGTAAGCATATGCTAGGAATGTGCTGGAGACATTTTACAAAATGTTTTGAGCATGTTGTCAGAACAGGCATATTTGAGAAAACATGCTAAGCATATTTCAATTATGTTTTGTAGGATATTTAAACTATAAATGTTCATAGTGATTTTATTAGGGAAAGAGAAGTCCATAAAGCAAATTAAATGGAAGAATTGAATTTGATACTGGTATTTCAGTCAAAATTGGGACCTTTTGCTACAGTCATCTTGGTACCTGTAATATCAGATATGGAGTTTATCCATTTAATTAGCTTTTCGGACTTCTCTTCTTTCAAATGAAGTATCTTTAGTCAATGTGCTCGCCTTAAACATTCTATTTGAGATGTCTCAGAATTAAAGCACCTTCCAGGTTGTTGCAATGACTGACTGTATGACGTGTAAAGTTAGATGCAAGAGTCCGTAGAGTTATGATTTTACTCCTCCCTTCCACAGGTATAATCTTTTACAGACTTACCCTGATGATGTATCATTCTCTCAATATATAGGAAGGCTGGGCCCCATCTCTGTCAATTGTGTATTGTAACAATTGACCTTCCACCTCCTTTTGTATCATTTTGGTAACATGTGAACGGCCTCATCTGTAATCCTTTTTGCCTTGGGATGGGGGGTCCAACTATGCATGAATCATTGAAAAAAAGTTGAATTTTATATTCCAGAAAAATCCAGGATGAAGTTATACACGAGGTTATACAATACATAAGTGTATATGGTATAATGTGTTACAGCTGAACTTAGCCAATCACTGTAACTGGCCGAAATAGCTCAACGAAATGTGTTTATCCCCAGAATTGTTTCTGTGAGGGCTTGACTGATGCAGGTTCATCAACTTGATGTTTCTTCAGACCAGTGTTTCTATGGTAACATTTTTTCTGCACTCGCATAGACACACCCTCTTGAGTCCACTACTCCTTAGCTGAGGAAATTACTGAAGTATGGAGTCTTGTGCCCATGAATTCTTCCTCACCTTTTAATTCTTATATCCCTGACTTCCTCTCTTTCCAGTCCCCGCTGGGTCTTTTCTACCAAGGAAATTAAATGAGAAGTTTAACTGGCCATGAAGTGGGGAATTATGATTAGTCTAATCTGCTGTGGGCTTATCTGTTGCAAATTAAATAAATGTTTTGTAAATTGAGTGTAGTATTTGATTGTGTTTGAACCTATTGGTGAATGTTGATTGCGCTCTTTGGTAATTCTCAGCCTAGAATTTAGTTTTTAATCATCGCAGTATTATGTAGATCTAAAACTTTTAGGAATACATATAGTTGAAAGTCCCTTTTTTTCAAAATAATTTTTTTCTTTTTAACCCTTATAAGAATTTTACGCCATACTTTGACTGAAAATAATTTATATGTTTTACAAATGTTAATCAATATGGATATCCTATTCATCCAATGAGAATGGACTGGGCCCTTACCCAGAAAAGTGGAAGTCCACATAGTCTTAGAAAACTTGGTAATCTATCTGAGCATTGTGGCATATACCCTAAATGCATTACTTACTTCTGGGTGTAATTTATGTGGTCAGTTATATAATGTATAATCATCCATGCGGTACTTATGATCAAGTTGCTGGAGTTTTATTGTAAAATTTTTGGAAACAACAAATGTTGTTTGCCCATTCAAGTTTTTGTATTTTTTCATGAAAATTGTTAATTTTTATGTTCTCTATGCATTATAGCGAACCTTGTGATTTTAAAGCTACAAGTGAGCCCAAGCCTTATTAGAAGGATTGATCCTGGTCAAACAATCAAAATTGATGGTGTCATTGTCACTGCTTTGGATGCTAATCAGTAAGTGAAACTTACCTATTGAGTGAACTGTCGATATATTTTCGTACAGAGTGAACATAAATCATAAGGAAAATGCTACTTCATTTGATTCAACCCCTTGACAGGTTTCAATTTGACTCAGTCATCATTGATAGAGACCAGCATGTAACATTTCATCTGTTGGCTCTTATATGCAATAGTGTGCCTTCATCTTTACCAATAAAAATGCATGCAATACATTTCATAGATATTCATATGGTCTTTTAATTTGATGCTTAAGTTTTGGAAAGAGTCTTTCAATTTCATATTAATTTTAACTTTATAGGTAAATGGTTTATGAAGTTGAAATTTTAATTATCTGTATTGTTCCCTGAATTGTTAGAGTAATGCTTATTTATATTCTGTTCTTAAATATGTGTTCAAACTCTTGCAGCTGTCCAGGTTCCCTGATGTTGCTTTTTCAACTTCCTGGAGGAAAGTCACATCTTCATGTTGGTGACTTCAGGGCACATATAGGAATGGAATCATTTCAGGCATTTTGGAATGTTCATATTGACCAACTATATCTTGACACAACGTTAGTATATACATGTATTGTAGGATTATGAATTGAACTATGGTATTTACTCGTGTAAGCCGCACCCTCGTGTATCCCGCGCACCCCTATTTTTGGGCAGGCTCGTGAGAAAAAAATTATTTCTATCAAAAAATTATTTTTTTGCCCTTGAGTCTGCATCATTTTGTCATAATATGAATGGACGTTCTTTGATAGAAATGCTGTGCCTAAATTATGAGTATGCCTTTCTCATTAAATTACTTGTTAATATCATCACGATCATCATCGCGTCATGCATCCATGCACTTTTACTGTGCATCTTTTTCTCGTAGCATCTCACGGTAATCACAGTTACATATGATCACATCATCCAGCTATAAAAATGGCATCTGTTCAAACTTACATCCAGCTGAAATAATTGCAGAAATATATACAATTTCCACCCACGATTACTCTATTATTATGGATATCTGTTGGCTCAGACTTTGTTAAACGTGGATTTTTATTACTGATTACTTAAAATTTCAGAATACTTTACAATGCATGATTTACTACTAGACCATACTTACCAATTAACGTTGATATGTTCACAAAATGTGAAACTTAGGAGAAAAAAAAGAACAGGAATTTGAGGAAAAACGGTGAGCGGCTTACACTAAATCTGGAGGATTCGTGTAAGCCGTGCAACCCCATTTTTTCACCGGTGTTTCGGAAAAAAAAGGTGCACAGCTTATAAGGGTAAATATGGTATTTAAAAACTACTATATGAACACTCATGGTTTTAAAAAAGAAAACTGATATTAATTGATTTGCTGATGTGTTATTAATCTATTCAGGCAAAGAGCTGTAAGTTCTAAATTGGTCCTTAGATAATCAGCCTAGCACACCGTTTTCTTTTTTACCAAAACAGGATGCTATGGTAGTCTGATTACAGTCAACAGGGTTTTTTCCTTTATTATTAAAATAAATGGAGAGACTATAATGATTTTAAATAAATTATATAAAACAGTTGATGAAATGTTATATTCTTATAATCTTTTTCAAAGGTTGTGGTGAAAATAATAAATAGGATTCTTGGCATGGGATCAGGTTGATTTCCGGCACGGGTGGAGTTTTCAGTGGCAAACCAGTCCTACTTTAGTGAGAGTGGTTAGTGGAGGGCATTTCAGGTTCAATACTCACTCCGTTGGATGCGATGTTAAGCCGTGGTCTCCTTGGCGCCTGTCATTAAGAGTAGGCTAATGCCAATGCCGGGTTTCCCTCCACCCTTTCTCCGTTCCCTGAAAACTCTTCATTACCCGCCTATCCTAAATGGGGCTAATTAATAACTTGACTTTTTGGCATAGTTGGCCAAAAAAATGTAGTTGAATGGGTTAAGTCATTGAATGTACTGATTGTAGTTGTTGTTATCTGGGGGAGGTGACCTACAACTGAGGTCATTTATGCCAGAGAGGATAGGTGAATAACTGGATAAATGTAGTATTCAGGGAACGGAGGAAGGGTGGAGAGAAACCTGTCGTCGGCATTAGCCTGCTCTTACGAGAGGCACCATGGCTTAACATCCCATTCGAGGGACATAGTACTGAACTTTCAGTGGTCTCCACTCAGAATGGGAGGCCAGTACTCTAGCCACCACATCTACCGATCCCCAAATGTACTGATAATTCACTTTAAATCTTAGCATTAGTGTTATAGTTGGATATTGATGTATGCATCCATTACAAGTTATCTGTGAAGCAATTTTTGAGCTATTACATGTCAGTGCAACCACAACATTACGCCCACCAACTCAGATGTTGACAAACCTGGTAGATGTCATCCGTTCGCCATTGTAATTGACAAATCCAAATTCTATTATCTAGCTCCAGTAGTTATTTCAGTTACAGCCTCTCAAACTTCAGATTTCTTGATTTCTTTGATTCCCAAGGCTTGCTTCTCAAGGTGTGCTGTTTGTCTAAAAAAAATATTAGCTCTCTCATTTGGGAATCATTCTAAAGAATTTTTCCTGCTATGACCGGGAGTTTATAAGGATCTCGGGGAAAAAAATTGCATGGGTATTGTCTTATTCAGTTTTTAAAAAATTCTTATACCATGTCTTAGCAATATTTTTTGTCCTAAAACATGGTTAACTACTATTGCGATTATCACCAAAAGAGACTGAGTTAATCTTAACATCTTTTCGCTCACAATCATCATCAAGATATGTGCTTTTATCCTCAGAAATAAAAAAATGGCTTTTTCATTCCTTTAATAAAAACGAATGCTATTTTTTAAATTAATTTTCTCCGACTGCTGGGGCACAGTTTTTGTGATGTTTTACATTAGAATGAGAAACCATATTGAAAAAGTTGTGATGAAACCAAGTGTTTGATATTAAACATTCATAATGTTTTACTTAAATGTTGCAAATTTGGATGTATAAGATCACATCTTGTAATTACTTTTCAAAGTGTGTAACACAAACACTTCAACCTAAGTTTATTAAATAAATTAAAATTAGCGATAAAAAGTGAAATCTGCAACCTTGGAAGTTCCTGTGAGAGCAGTTGCTTCTACCGGCATAGGTTATTTTTTAGTGTTGATATTAGTTTAGTTTTAATATTTTTTTAGAAAAATAATACACCTTGAGAAGCAAGTCTTGGGAATGGAAGAAATTGACGACATGCTAGAGGTTTGAAAGGCTGTTCTGAAAAACTACTGGATCTAGATACCTAAATAAAATTTGGATTTATCATTTACAGTGGTGAAAGAATGACATGCACCAAGGTTTGTCAAAATCTGAGTCATCGAATGTCAAAACCTCATTTTAGTGGTTGAATTTATCATGGTAGTAACATGAATGACTTACAAGGGGAGTGTATGAGTTTCGGGTCAGGGATTTTGACGAAATTTGCCAGGCAGGTAGTCCTTGATTAGTTATTTACGAATCACCCCCCATATAGGGTTATATATCCAGTAACTTCGTCAATAAACGAGTTTGAAATATTGTATTGCCTATATAAAGCTAATAATTAGCCATGTTTAAACAGTGCAGTTTGGGTAAGGGGTAAAGTACTCGCTTCACAATGGTGACGTCTCTGGTTAGAGACTCCATCTCCAATTTTTTTTTCATCGCAGTTTCGTTGTGCGACTGTTTTTATGTTATGACGGTTTTACATATTTTTAATCTGTTTACCCAGGAAGCATTTTAACTATTTTACATACTAATTACGTCATCAGTACGTAAAATAGTTAATTACGTTATTTACCTAAATCACGTAATTAGTACGTGGCGGAAATATGTCCGCACGCCCTGTCGTTCTTGTGTACGAAATTAACGGAAGAGCATGAAGTGTGATAGTGATTTTTAATTTCCGTATCTTTGGCCATGCACTCCCGACGCACGTACAACATTTGTTCTAATTTGCCTGGTGCCGTGATTTTCCAGCGCTATGCTTTTTTGGAAAAATTAATAGTAAGAGAAAAAAGAACTTAAGCTCTACATTCATATAATTGTAAGTATCTACCAAAATGTTCGGAAGATCGGGGAAAATTTTCGGGTCGGAGAGAGTTTCGAACCAGGGACGTCGCTTGGAAACTGATAAAATACCAGCGGTAACAAATAATTTTTAAGAATTAGTGTATTACACATTTTCAGGAGCATGTTAGAATCACCCAAACATTTCGGTAGATTAGTACGTAAAATAGTTAAAATGCTTCCTGGGTAAACAGATTAAAAATATGTAAAACCAGGGTCAGTCTTACAACGAAACTGCGATGAAAAAAAAATTGGAGATGGAGTGTCTCGAACCAAGGATGTCATCACTGTGAAGCGAGTACTTTACCCCTAACCCAAACTGCACTCTTGAAATTTGGCTAATTATTGGCTTTATATAGGTAATACAATATTTCAAACTCGTTTTTGTTGACGAAGTTACTGGATATATAACCCTATATGGGGGGTGATTCGTAAATAACTAATCAAGGACTATCTGCCTGGCAAATTTCGTCAAAATCCCTGTCCCGAAACTCGGACACTCCCCTTGTTAGTTCAATGCAAGAGATAATGGGTCATGAAGTAAACAAAATTGGTAAATAGAATACAGAAACATGTTTTAATTATTAATCTCTTGTGGATAGCACATGGCATGACTTGAAAATGAATGGATGGACATTATTTAAATCAATATATAATCAAATTCAAATAAATGCCATAATTAAATGTGCACATTATTTTTTGCAGGTATTGCAACCCAACATACTCTTTTTCATCTCAAGAACGAGTCATTGATAATATATTGACAATAGTTGAAAGTGCTGTAATGAAGGATCCGAAGACCTTATTTGTTTGTGGCTCATACACAATAGGTTTGTATAAGATTTAACCAAGTTAAATTTATATTTAAATGCATATAAGATAATTTTCTCAGCATTGATTTGAATAATCAATGCCCATCTATACTTCTCCATTTGTAGAAAACTTAACTGTATTGAACTCATAATGCCTTCATGCCTCATCCTACCTCCTCATTTACAAAATGTTGTATAGCCATTCAGTGGTTATTAGAACAGATTTGCATTTGCAATTGTACTATCTTGGCAAAACTTCACTGAAGTTAAAAAAAATAATTGTACAAATTTCTGAAACCAATAGTTATCTAAATAGCCGTATCGATAGACTGTTTAATTAACATTTAATTTAATTAGTTCAAAACTTTTTGTACACCCCCTGCTATGTTCCCTAAGCAACACTGTCAAAATTAAGTAGAATATTTTTTATTGACACTTAAAATTTATTAGCCATAAGCCTACATATTATGATGCTGTAAACTTCTAGAATATGTTAAGTGGTATGAAAGGTCAGACCATTCCGTGTATACTTGCCAGTATACAAGGAATGTAATTAGGGTTGATCGGATCTTTCATTTCACTCTGATCCAGAGAAGGAGTAAAATCGAATCCGGATTTAAATTTTAAATTTTTGTGGATTAGCAATCCAAACGATTGTGAATGGAATGTAGGTACGGTAAATATTGGCAAGGAGAGGTTTTTCAATTATGGTCTCGAAATTAGATGAAAATTTTTCCATGCAACTAGAAGCAAAATAAAGAGATATGACTCTTTTCCCCCATTACCCCAGTATCACGAAAAAAAATACACAAATGCTACGTGGGTAGTCCACAATCACCAGGATCAGGCAGGCAACGAGAGCTAGTGTACTGCATGAAGTTCGATCCCTATCACAGTTAAATTTTTTCTTTCAGTCATTGCTTCAAAAATTTTATTAAATTCAATAGAGTATTTGCATACTTATTGGAAGTGATGTCTAAAAAATCTATCGATAAAGATAGGCACTAAATTTTCATTCTTACGTTCGAGAGGCTTATCATTAATTTTTTATTAGCTAACAAAATCTAATAAATTATTATTGCGCCGAAACACAGGCCGGCCATGTTTAGTAGGCTCTGACGTCATCGCCCATACTCGACCATTCGTTTATTTAGAGATAGTGTGACTATGTAGCCTTGGCGTGCGACTGTTTTGTTATTAATCCTGCTAACGTTATTGGGTCGATTTCTGTGCATTGCAATAGAAAAATACTGATGGAGTAGTAGTGGACTAAATAAATTAAAGTAATTCTAGCAGTGAAATTACAGCTAGGAAGGTGAGGAACGATGAGGCTTTGTTCTGCTGTGTAGGAGCACTAGAGTGACAACACCCGAAAAGATTTTCGTAAACGTTTAAGGTAATCCTGTATTATTGAGAAGAAACTGGTTAATTTCTGCTCTAAGAGACCTGAAAACTATGCCAATTCTGGATCATCTCATATGCGCTGTAGTGCTGATCATTTTAACATAAGTGTACCAAATGTACTTAAGGAATAAGTTGTTAGTAGTTTTATAGCCATAATTGTGTTACACAATTCATTGTTAGTCGATACTTTGCTTAAACTAAAATTAGAAACTTTTTATGATATACTTTTGTTGTTCTAATTGAAATTGCGGAGCATTTAAGGCAATTTAATCAGTCATGAAAATATTATTGCGGCGATAAAAGTGATCAGTATCGTTTGGAGCATTGGTTTTATTTGGGTTCCCTATGCCATATTTAAACAGTTTATTATGTTCTATTATGATAATTAGGTCTTATATCTTTTACTTGTCATTTTTGAATGGTTTGCATTGTTTCTTTTCCTTTTTAAGTTTGAACACAAACTCAGTTTTATGTCAAATAGCGAAATAACTTCAAAAAGGCAAAGACTATTTTCAACCTCAATGCACAGCTAGGCTATTTTACTACTGCTAGTATGGGAGATGACATCACACTACGAAGAACCAATGGTAAGGCGTTAAGACCCAAGCATTTTCGATGCTAAAACAATGCATATTAAAAAATATTTATTTAATTAATTAGTTGGAATTATACCTTGGTATTTTGTATGTGGCGAATGGAATGTAGGTACGGTAGATACTGACTAGGTGAGGTTGTGTATCTCGGGTCGCGAAATGAGATGGAAAATTTTCTCCATAGGCAAGGATGCACGAGAAAAAAATTAGGCCGAATGTCGTGTGAGTTGCCTAAATTTTCCAGATGCACATGAATCTATGATAGTGTAGAAGTTAAAAAAGAATGATATTACTGCCAGATGTGAGTTTGATCATTAACATGGTTTTAATTTTTCTTTCAGTGATTACATCGTAAATTTTATGATCTTTAATTTCTTTGTAGGAGTAAAGAAACTTTGAAAAGTATTATTTCGTTCCTGATAATGTATTTTCTACCCAGGTCTAAACTAACTCCCCTAGTTAATTCCATAATGTATCATAACTGAACATGATGCAGACCTTCTATTTTCCTTTCAATAGCAGATCGAAACGAAACATATTCGTTTAGTTTCAAATGTCAGTCAAAGCATTTCATAGCTATACGTGAATAAATATTTTTTTTAGTTCACCGCTCTCTACTTTTATAACACTTCCAAATGAAACTGCACATAGAAAATTTCTGTTAATCATAGTGAGGAACATACAAAAACTAATGATAATTTCTCCCATGTTCATTAGTTTTATATTTTCAATCCCATGTCTAGTCAATGATAGTCAAGGATTTATTTAATTTTTTTCTCAAATTAAAACACAAATTGGTGCCTGAATGATACCACAATTTTCAATGTAAAGGACAAGATTTTGGAGATTTTCCATAAGATACAAATCAAGATCAAGCTAGATTGCTATAGTACATTAAAATTAGTTCTTATTTTGTCACTCAGCATTAGAGGCGGTGATATAATGCAAATATTTTTACATTTTTGGTTCCCTCTTACAATCGAGGGGTTATGACCACGTTAATCAAATTGTTATTCACTTCTAAAAGTCACTCATGCCATCCGATTTTGATCCAGTCTAACAACTTGGCTTTGGTTTGTATTTTTCGTGCAGCTTAGTAATATCTGTGCTGGAGTCCACCAGTAAATTGGCCATTAACTTTCCCTTCAATGCCTTTTCAGTAATCTTCAACTTCCCAGAACTACCACAACACACCACCTCCTCCTTGAAGAATTAGACATTGTCTATTTGTAATTTTATTGAAGGAAACACACGGCCACGGACATACTATACGCAGCCGCGAAAAATGTTTTAAAAGTGTGTACAATTTGTGTGAGGGCT
Source organism: Platycnemis pennipes (assembly GCA_933228895.1). Classification (NCBI taxonomy): domain Eukaryota; kingdom Metazoa; phylum Arthropoda; class Insecta; order Odonata; family Platycnemididae; genus Platycnemis; species Platycnemis pennipes. The sequence continues at coordinate 29,646,524 of OW121848.1, read as the reverse complement.
TAACTTGTGAAGGTTTAATATATTTTTTCATTAGGGTGGAGATTCCATATATTTTTTCATTCTTATAGCTTTTATTGATATCAGCATTTAACCTTTTCTGAGTTCGACAAAAATTTAATTCAGCAGAAATAAAATATTCCGATAATAGGAGACCTTTTGGTGATCGATCAGGGAAATTGGTAAAGCCATCGGGGAAAAGATTGGGAATTTTAAAATTGTTTATCAGTAGCCACCCTGTTAATCCTTCACGTACACAGACATATTTTATTTCTCTCACTGCGATGTCAAACGCTGCACTGTGGTGTCACCTTCTGCATCAGCTGTTGATGAGGTTGATGGTGATGTGGATTGAACTTTTCTTAAGTAGCTCTGCGGAAAGGTTTGTATGGGGGCCTTCTTTGTATCACAATATATTTCCTCATAGGAAGAAATGCCTTGCTGACCTTAACGAGCATGCCAACGTTAGAATCCATTTGTTCAAGTTTTTCCACTGCCGAATTAATAAGCTTCAAGACCTCCGACAATACTTTAGTTATAAAGCATTTTTGTTGTCCATACACATTCTTTTGAGATCTCCCATCATCATGTTCATCCCCAACTTCTGCCCTGCGTGCCTCCATCCCCTTAGATCTTCGTATACAACTCCTCGTGCAAATCTTACAGCTCTTCCAAATCTTCCACCTCCACTTAGAAGTCGAGGACATGCAGAAGCTCAACAACTCGACCGATGGTCTCATCATCTTCATTTGTTGCAAATCGCTCGAAATTAACGAGACTTGGGCAAATTTTTGCCAAACACCATTCATATTTTTCCCTGTCACTTCTTCCCAGGATGATGCTATGTTTTTTTGCATGATGTACATAGTAGCACTTCCAAAACTCCCTAAGTGTATTTCCACCATCCTCATCTCTGGCAGTAATAACATCAGCAAATTCGTGCGTAAGTAATAATAAGCATTGAAGGATGCGACGACTTCCTGATCCATGGGTTATAGATGTGCCGTTGTATTTGGAGGCAGAAAAATAAACTTAATGTTATCATTTAAAACATCCAAGTGTGGAGGGTGGCCCTTTACTCAATTTACGTTACCTCCTAGCAAGAGAGTCAGGTGATCTTTTCCTGCCTTAAGACAGGTGCAGACTTTTATTCTTTAGAAATATACGTATGGTGAGGCATTCTTTTCCATAATAGCCCCATTTTGTCAACATTGAACAACTGCTACGGTTGTGAAGGTTGTTCAGGTTCTCCACCGGGTCAAGCACTGCATTTCTGCTGACGTTACCATGCACTAGTCGTCCATCGTCCTCAGGGCTGATGAAGTCTATAATAAATCCAAATAGGCTTCACCTACAATATGCACCAGGAAAGCATTAGATCTTTCGTAACTGTTCTGATAAATAACCATCCTCCTCAAAATTTTATTTGGTATCTTTGGAAAATCATTTGCTGCCTCTATATCACCACTGGCGGCCTCAACACTTAATTTTATATTATGCAAATTCCAACGATTTTCAAATAGATTGAACCACCTTATACTTGCAATGCCCGTTTCACCTGCCTAATTCTTCAACAGGTCGTAGAGACTTAAGGCCTTCTGTTGAATCTTCAGATAACTAAGTGGTGTACCTCTTCAATGCTGCTGCTCCATCCGCACCATCAGTAATTTTTTCATTTCACCAAGAAGACAATTTCTTTGTTTGGAAATGATGGCGGATCTTACACAAACTGAACCTTTTACATGTTTTTTGATAGGTTCCTTGTCTTTCACAATCGTGTAAATAGTTGACACCGGAATGCATACAACGCATAATATGGTGGATATTGTTAGCCTACTTTCACATTTCTTCACGGTATCAATTTTCTGTTGTAAAGTGATTGTATGTCACCTTTTAGAAGCCTCAGGTTCATTTTGACATTTATCAGCCTTAGTTGAAGGATTTAATATACTTCAGCATTAAAATTTTTCACAAATCCAACTCACGACTTCGACTGCTAGAAAATGACGGAAGGAATTGACTGAGACTTCGTATCACCCCAGAATCATTAAGTTACAATGTTATAAGTATAATCCTACTCTACATAGAATACAGTGTATCAATGGTGCGAGACGCTTATGATTACCTCCGTTAAATACATTGTTGCATCGTTTTATGACATGAGCAATCGACGCAGAACAGTTTTTCAAGCAAACTGGGTATCGAGCATTACAGAATCAATAAAGTAATGCATTAAGAGGTAACCATTCTTTGGGTAGATATATCAGATATTGACTTGACTTATGTTTTATTGCTAAGACTGTATGAATTTTTACAAAGATTGGTCATTTGGATAGAAATTTAGAAGTTTATTACGTGACTTTGTGACAAAAATAATTCAAAGCTATGAAATTCCATAGATGAATGATAAAAATGGAACAATTTCTTCAATGCTTTATATTAAAACCTCGATAACCATTCGATATATTTCCACCAGCAAGTATGCAAACTAAAATTTTACTTTTTCTTGCCCACATTCGTAAATCAATGGCATCTCTTAAGATAATTTTGTCACTTATGTAAGTATGGATTTATGTAAGTGGAGACATACATAAGTCGGAGACTGCCTGTACATATTTTTGCTCCAACTTATGCGTCTATTTTCCACATGTGCAATTTTTTTCCTTTCTTTATTTGTTATGCATTTCAATTTTCATTCACAAAAAGTTATTGGAATTTGTGGCATTTTTTTATCTCAGGTAAGGAGAGGGTCTTTGCCGCCATTGCAGAAAGGTTTCAATTCAAGATTTGGGCTCCCACAGATAAGAGAAAAGTTCTGGAGTGTGTGAAAAAAGGACTGCTGGAACTGCATCGTCTCGATAAAGATAGTCCTGACATTTCAGAAGGTGGAGCAGCAAGGGAACTGGAATTGATTGGGGCTCTGAGTATGCTCTCCATGGTGAAAGAGAATTCGAAGATTCATGTCCTCCCTATGTCCAAATTAAAAGCCAAGGTATTTTACTTAAATCATTGGAATTGTGTATTTTGGATCACATCACTTTACACATATTTGAATTTTACTGTTTCATTTGTGACTGAATCTGTCTGTTACAATGTAAGTCCTTGGTTATGCCATTGACCTACAATTGATTAATTGATTTGTGAGCGTGGTAGTTGAAATATGAAAAACTAAAACTCACCCATCATGCCGAAAATGGACTTAAACCTGGGTGAAGTTTTTATGGGTTGGAAATTATATTTCCTTTTGAGCATTGAATTTAATATTCCATTGTTAGTTGTCTCAAGTCCCAAGATCAGTTCTTAAAACTTAGCCCTAACCCTCTCCAGGTTTGTCCCGGCCCTTTTGAAAATAAGTCATGGAATGCTGAGTGACAAAATTAAATTATAACCAAGTATTTTGGAAAAGGTTGTTGTTGGTACCAACAAATTACTTATTAACATGTGAAGAATAACAGGAAGGATTGAAGAGTATTTCCTATTGAAATCAAAAAATCAACTATGGCTGATAAAAAAATGGGGTCTGGAAAGTATATAATTGCCAGAGATAATGAGCATAAAAGTGCATTTGATAAGATATCATCATGTGATATGTTGTTGATTAAGAAACGGTATATGTTTTGCTGTATGAAAATTTGTGCTCATGTCGTTGGAAAACTGAAAGAATATTGGCTCAAGAATAATTATTGCCTTTTCAGAATGCATGCATCAAGTCTGGAAAGGAAAGATAAGTGGAAAAATAAGAAAAATCTCTAGATTTTAATGAGACTCATACCTTCACACCTAATTAATTTCACTTGGAAGTAGCTGGTTTACTTAAGGCTGAATTGATAAGAAACTAATAGGGCAATAGAAACATGGAATAAGACTAACTAAGACAAATGTGCTATCAGGGACTCTTAATAGTCTGGTAATAGAGGAAGTTTCACTTCAATGTGAAACATTTCCATGAATTTGGGAAATATAGGAATAATTTATTAAGAACAAGAATGCAAACTGGCGGGGTGGATAGGTGGGAGATCTTCATGAGATCGTCACAATAGCGACAGTGTACATATGTATTCATAGAAGTAAAATGTGGCAACGACAAGGACTACCCTAGCAGAGGTATATTTGATTATCAGACAATTGAGTATTTATCTATATATACTGTGACGAACGGTAAACGCGAATCACATCTGACAGAGGGAAGAGCATCTCGTGGTCGTGGGCGACGTAGGAACGGTAGATTTTTTTCTGTTGGAGCGATGGACGGAAGGAGGGGGTGGGCAGGTGGAATCCGAAAAGGAATTATTTGTAGTCATGGGTTCCAGATAGAGTACAATACATTTATTCTTGCAATTGAGGCAGCACGACCAGAATGAATATCACAAGCGGCTGGGAAAGAACACTCGGGGAAAGGAAGTTAGTAAAGGGGGGTGGGCACAGTCGACACTTGCATAAAAACGGACAGTACGCAAAAATACAAAGAATAACTTGGTCATGAAAATAATTGACAAAATAAAAAAAACACGCAAACCCGCGGGGTTTAAGCAAAAGTTCTCTGCCACGACGGGCGCTCCGAACACCCAGTCACTCAACTGTTCAATGATGGCTTGACGGGAGGGGGGGGTTGAAGACCGGGAACAGGGCAGACACTTGGGAGAAATCTCCCACCACACCTTCCGTCGACCGACTTTCGTGTTGTCGGGACAGGTAGCGTCGCTAGGCAAAAACTCACGATTGTTCGTATCGGCTGTCGTATTGAGAAAATGACTGTCAAAGTGCAGCGTCCCCGTGGAGAGAAAAAAGATGGGCCGAGCTTGAAGTGCTCCCTTTACTCGAGCCTCTGGTCCTCCGGAACTGCACTGCTGGTCTTTCTGTAACCGATCTCGGGAAGTGTCCTCGTCTCACTGGTGTCTCTCTGGTGTCTGTTCTACCGCCCGTCTGTCATTCACACATCTTCGTTGAGAGAGGGGAAGGGAGGGGAGGGCAATGGCTTGTGGGTACGCGAACCCCACGCCGTGCGGGCTCTGGACGACTTGATGTTTGGAACAGCGCGCGGAGTTCGAATGCTGCGCGCACACACACACACACACATCGGTAATTCACATATCTAACCAAAACAGAACATCACTCAAAAATAATAAAGAAGGGAGGGAGAAAACGAGGGTGAGTGCTCCTCACCAAACGGGAGAAAAAAGGGGGGAAGCGCTGCTGTTACAATACGCATTGTGCACTGTAAGCCACCATAAGGTGTGGTACAGAGAGTATACTAGGCATGCATTATCAATGAGGAAACAATCATATTGTTGGTGACTTTCCTACCAATTTTCTAGTTAAAAACTAATTCAAGAAATACAGAAAAAGAGTAGGGGATGTGGTAACTTCAGGTAACTTTCACGTTGCCTACACCTTCCTCAAACTAACATATAACTGGGCAGAGCTCAATTCTTATGCAAATATTTCTGGTTACCTGCCAAACACATAAAGGAATCATGTTGGTGTTGTGGCTAGAGTACTGGCCTTTCATCCCAAGAGCTCTGGTTTAAATCCTAAGTATGGCTGAGATTTTTCATTGATATACTGATCTTCTCTTGAGTACTATGTGGGGAGTACAAGTTCAGAACTCCATCCATCAAATGAGATGTTAAATCGTGGACCCCTTATTACGTTTCTTTAGGATACCCCTGCCATACATCCTAGAGGTGGCTTGCAGGGTAGTTAGTAGATAGAGGTGCAGACTGATGCCTACAGTTTCTCTCCAACTTTCTTTCATTCCCAGATATCCCACCTCCACCCATCCAAAATGTTGCAAAGGACCTAAGCTGTTGATTGCCTCTCTCAAGTCCTAGTACTTGCCAAATATGCAAGAAGATGTAAAAACCAAATGTGTACACTCATGTGTTTGCTTTAAGAGGTTCTTGCTAAGAAGCCTAAAATGTATATGTTACCTATCCTATTATTTTTCACAATAACTTTTATTCAATCTATTATTGTCCTGTATTTCCCACAGAAAGAATTTATTTTTTAACATCTCTGTTTTACTATCTATTTAGTTTTATTTTCATGTTAAACCTTTTACTGCCAGTGGGCCAATATATCGGCCCTCTATGGTTGTGCGAAAACTGCCAAGGGCCGATATATCGGCCTGCTTACGTAACATATTTGTAATATTATACATATTTCCTTCAAATCAAAAACAGCATAAATGATTTTTTCATTCTCATAGAAACTGAAAATGTTTTCATCATTGAGACAAATACGTAATTCTTAATGTAAACTCACGATAATATGAAGTCACCGGGACCGGAAAATCGGCACTTGGTAATTTTGAATTTTGTATTTCGAACATTTCGGACATTTTGAACATAAAAGATGCATGTCTTAAAAGATCATAAAATAAGTACCTACTTATATTAACTTTTAAGTCGGCGATTGTAGTGTTGGAAAAATTTCATCCCAGTATCGAAAACTTATATAAAGCAAAAGTTGAACATTTTTTATTAAGAATTTTATTTTCAGAATAGTTAGTGGTGACGGGAATCTAGTATGGATGCCTAAAATAGACATTTGCTTCAAATATCTACACTGTTATGATGGCAGCTGGCCCAACCGTTCTTTAGCTGTCTTCTATCACCCAATCATAGCTTAAAAAAAAGCATGGAACTAAGCCCGTTTCCAGAAAAAAACCATTCTCAGGTTATTACTTAAAGCATCTTCCATCTATCATCAGCGGAATTAGTAATCTTGGGTGATAATATTGTTTCTACTACTAAGACCTTGATGACAAATGGGGCGTGATTCAGCATATTTTCCACATTGTCTCCTCAAAGATTATATTATGGCCGGGGAGTTTGGGTTTTGGGTGCATGGGGAAAAGGGTCCGGCTGTGGAGAGGAAAAATCCCAGTTGCAGGTATATCTTTATCTGTATTGCTGAGCTTGAAGTAGAAGGGGGTGGGGGAATAGCATTGTGGAACATCTGTGACGTTCCTTCCACTTCTTATGGGCAACCCTGGGGGTGCGTTCAGGTGGTCACGGATGGATCTTTGAGGGATATCGGGGGGGAGGGGAGGGGGGGAGTGAAGGGAATGGTCTAGAGATGTCAGGGTGCGAGAGGAGGCGTCGAAGACCCTCCAGAAAACAAATGACGCCACATCCCTGACCCTTTCCATTCCACTCAACACCTCCAGTCTGCCACCGGTACGTGCCCCCCAGGGTTGCCCAGAAGAAGAGGAAGGAAATTCACAGACGTTCCATGATGCCATCCACCGTCCTCCACCCCTCCCTCAAGCTCGGCAAGACAGATAAAAATACTAGAGGCCTGCACACGGGTGAAAAATATGGGCGAGGGTCGCCTGCCTGTGCACGAGAGATAAAGAGAGAGGCACAACACTAAGACATTTGACGGACTTTTCCAAAGTATCACGAATGTGACCTAACGATGATGAACTTGCCGAGTATAGGCGGTCACCCATCGGCTTGGTGACTGGTGACAATCGACTGCCCTAAGATTGTCACCACCGCATATCTTTTTGTAGGGTCTTTGCTGTTTGCAATAGTTTTCGCTCACCTGCCTAGGATGCAGGCACCCGGGACGAACAGGCACACACGTGCGAGGGTTGCCTGGATTTGGCACGCATTTGCAGGCCTCTAAAAGATATGCCCACAACTGGGACCTTCCCTCTCCACAACCGGACCCTTTTCTCCCCCACACACCGTAAACCCTAACTCTCCGGCCATCATAATCCTTACCTCCTCCAACACAACCTGCCCAAATTTACTAATGGCATCACCCACCCTCACTCACCCCGTCCATGCTAACAAGATTTGAGTGTGGACAGCCCCTTCATGGAGAGCTGAATTAGAATTGCTCACCTCAAAGGATGAGGTAGGGTTCATGGAGAATTTGAACTGCCATAATTCCAGAGGCATGGCAGCAAGCATGGTATGTGCTGTCACATGTAAGCTTTCATTAAAAGAGAACCGTGCACATTATGAAAATGCTGGTAACAAGTAAAACAAAAATTAGCCAGGATAAATAATGGCATGAAATACAATTTCCACATTACTCAAGGTCTAAATGATACGCAGAGTTACATGCAGAAAATGATGGGGAGATACTGACATATGTGGGAGGTGAATGCACTTCTATTCACGGATTTCATTTGGATGCACCACAGTCACCAACACTGATTTGTTAGGTGTCTACACAGTCAAAAATAGTTTTTCTGAAGCAGTTTTTCACTGAGGTTCATAAAAACGTATTCCATTTCTTCCAGGGGACTGCGCCCAAAGTTCCTAATTTCGAAAAATGTGTATTTTCGAAACTTTGTATTTTCGAATATTGCTATGTTATTACTATAGGCTTTTAGTCAGGACCGGCCGTTTTCCTTCGTATAATCGAAACTTCGTATTTTCGTGCTTCGTATTATTGAGAGTCTACTGTGTAATAAAATTTAGTGTTTCAAATATAAATTCATAATCTAACAATTTTCATGGAAATGTGCTTGGCAGTTTTCGCACAGTCTACCTGAAAGGGGCTGGTAGTAAAAGGGTTAAAGCCAACATATTATTCTTGAGAGTTAATTATATCTTTGTTGTAGTTTTATTGCACTAACGGAAATTTCTGTTTCAAATGTATATGTTATGATGATTTTTGACCAATGATTTTGTGGTTTTCTATTCCTTAACAGTGTTTACAAGATCACTTATATTCCATGAAAAGCTTGGGTTTCACCAACATAGTTGCATTTCGTCCTACTGGATGGGCTCATGGGCGCATGAAAGGAAACAGTGAGAGTAATCTTGTATTCAACTCTCCCTCAGTTAAAATATATGGTAAGTTCAAATGGTGTATGTGATTTAATATTAAATTTGATTCAGTGAATCCTATAAATATCTAATACCTCACAGCAATATCATAAGAAGTGTCCATGATTTGTTCTTCTTCCACCCTTATACCTAGTTGCATTGGCATATTTGGCATTAGACATACTTCACATTATCTCTCTTAATCTATTCTCTAAAAGCATCAAGATTGATACTCTTTTTTTTAATTGTATTAATGAAAGGATCACTCCCCATTGATTTTTCATTTTAGGTGAATATAATAGGAAAATAGGAGAGTGTAAAATTCTAATTACCCTCAATATGTTTGAATCTGAGATAATTTGGGGTTGTATGCTGGTAATCAAAAGTATTACAGTTGAGCACCCTTAATCCGGGAATCTCTAATCCAAGAACACCCATAATCCGGCAATTTTGCCATAACCACCTCCCCAGTACCTGGAAAATGACGAAAAATGTTTTACCGAAAAATTGCTTCATAACCTGCCTAGATATTATCTCATTCTTAGCATTAATTTTCCCATTTCGAGAACCAGAATAATTTAAACATATTAATTCCTTATACCGTGTGCACTGGAATCATTCTGCAACTTGAACTAAACATACAAAGGTGAAGACAACGCTGAGACTGACTACGACAAGTTTACCGATCAGCCACTTTCAATGGTGCACGCATTTATGTTTGACCACTAGACGTTATTTGATTAAATTATTTGTGTTCTGCTTATGTTTCTCCCAAATCATATCTAATCTATAAAGTTGTGACAACAGCAGAGGAGTGATCATAAGTACTAAATGTTTATGATTGCAGAAGAAGTGCAAGTTGTGAAAAAGTTTGACGCTGTTGCATCGATGCACTGATCGGTAAAGCATTCGTCTGAAAGATACCACGTGGGATCTTCGACAATATAACACATTAAGAAGCAGAAAGAGAAAATCCTTAATATTTTACTGTTGAAGTGACACGAAGAAATGGATGACAAAGAGAAAAACTATGAAAGAAGATTTAAGTGCTGATTTAGATGGCATGGTTTTGATTGCGCCGAAGTGAAGGGCTTAGTTATAGTATTTATGGCCAAATGCTAATGGAGCAGGCTAAACTATTTCAGAAACAGATATAATCTAAAAGACATGATGTGGGAAATTTTGCGTGCATGATGAGTATATCGCAGTCCATTTTAAAACATGCTTGGTTCAAATTGTGGCCTACTTTTAGGTTAAGTTAGACGAAAGAAGTGGGAATTTTAAAGCCTTTCATGTTTCTGAGGATAAACATATAATGTTGGAGTTGGTTGACTGTGTAAAACAGCATCCATAACCCAAAATGAAGGGAAATGGTATTGGTAAATTTAGAGGAAAGGATCGCTAGCAACCACAATACTCTCACCACTCAACATTTCACAGATGATGAAATCTCTGAAATAGTAATTAATAACAATAAATCTGACTGGGGATGAAGATGATGATACTGAAATTGTTGAAGGAAGACTATTATTAATGATGGTCTTTAAGAATCGTCCAGTCCGGTCGCCTGCGACATAGTGATGGGCGACACCCATGTGCTGAATCGTGCTGAATTAGCTGATAACAAATTTAGCGCAGTAGGAAACATGTTGCACGATGCAAAGCATAAGAAATATTAAAATTCTAATACCTTTTTCCAATAATAATATTACACTTTCAAATGTGCAGTAATATGATGCACATGATGCTTAGCTTCAGTTATTTTCACTCACTGAGCAACTTTGATACTTTAAGCAATAACTTTGTGAATTAATAAATCATTTCTTTCTGATTATTGTCAGTGACTTTTAATAATTGTGTTCAGTAAATGGCAAACAAATATATTTTGTTATAAATAATTGACTCCTGTCAATGAAAACATCCTGGACGTCAAAAATAGACCAGTTGCCATGCATGACCCATAGACAGGCAAAATCCCTAATCAGCATCACTTCGGTCCCGACTGTGCCGGATTAAAGATGCGCAACTGTAGTTGAAATTTTGGTAGATCTAAAAATTTTGGCTTTTAGTAATACATGCATTCTATCGAATCTTGTCCTTTTGCAAATGAGTGGTTTAAATAAATCTTTTCCATATTTTTTTCTCTGATAGTAAATTAGTAAGTACCATGATGTATTTTACCCTTCATTCCTAAAAGAGGGTGATTTCCTGTAAAACAGAATGTAGATCCACTAGCATCTAAAAGTGCAGTTCACCCGATGTACGTAATTCTGATCACAAATCATTAGAATGTGGGGAAAATCTGGACAAGCATGATGGTCACACATGCAGATTAGTAGTGATGTAATGACCAACATCCCAAGATAATTAACTTTTTAATTTTTAGCATTTTACCCATTCTTTTGTTATTTTAAACATTAAAGGCACAAAATAATGGAAAATCATCTCAAAGTTATGCAACATTTCTCTGCTTACTCTTCATTGGATTTGAGTGTTTTGGTGTACAATGGGTGGGATTACAGATCTTTCTTTTACTTTTTCATTATCGTTATGAATAATGTGAACGCATCTGGAAGCACACTGCTCAGAATAAGTGCCTAATGAATTTCTATTCTAACTGAGATTGGTGATGTGAAGCACGGAACAAAATTTGAAGAATTGGTGTCATGTTTTTGCTTTTCCAAGCTGAATTAAAAAATAACATTTGCACAATCACGTGCATTTTTAAGATCCGAGGTCAAGCCCGAGGCTTCCAGAAAACAGCCTTCAATGACCTACGTATGTGGGTTAAAACTAAAATAACTAAATATATGCCTATAAAATATATAGGCATGCATATATGAGAATATGAAGACAAAATTATTGAGCTTCATACATGTGTGTCATTAATGCAAGAAAAACCATAGAGAATAATTTTTCTCCTTGAAATTGTGCATTAAAAAGAGGGCTATATGCTAATGTGTCCTATACTCCAGTATATATGGTATACATATTGTCTTATATTTCTCCCTCTATTGATGTTAAATAAAACAGTTAAATGCCAAAAGAGGCTCAAATTATAGTTATGTCAAGTAAAGACATTTAAAAATAAGGGGTTGTGGTGAGTGGAGCCCTGGGCTATAGAGCAGAGGGTTCCAGGTTCAAACCTCGGTGATGCCTCTTGGACACGCCTACCTTAAATCCTTGTGGTCCGAATTTCAAGAACTTCAAGGGAAATTTCAGGTACCCAGGCACAGGAAAGAAACTGGCCCCCTACCTTGAGTGTGTGAATTACGTTCACCAATGGATTAATATATGGAGTGAGCTCTACCCTCACCTTTTTAACTGACCCTCAGGTTGAACACTGAGTGAGTGAAAGATATTTAAAGCACATTATTGGTAAAACTCCTGGCTGATAGATAACTTAGTAGGTAGCATCTGCAAATGTAAATTTTGTGCTAAATTTCTGTTCATTATCACTAAAATCTGAAATCCTATGAATGGGTTCTCAGTTTTGGGTAACCCAAATGAAGATGGTGGACAGGAAGATTTGAACTTAAATTATCAAAATGTATTTAAAGCCTTGAATTCCACCACAAGGATAGCATCGTAAACAATTAAAGGGACCTAGTAGGATTTTTGCTGTTACTTAGTTTTTATATTCATTTAGTGCAGTGTTGTTGCCAGTCAAGTAAAACCTTTAGTTAAGTTCTGCTCTCAAACTCACCCTAAGATTCCTCAAGTCAAGTATTTTTCCATTACTTGAATGTAAACATTTGTTTTCCTTCTTGAATGAAATAGCCTTTGTTCTGGGTGAACTATTTTAATTGCCAATTTTGACATGCTTGTTTGTTAATATATTGTGGGGCTGAAAGGATGGTTTTCTGTAGAAAATAAGTTAGGAATAAAAATCGACAGTAGAAAATCATTTGGGATAAAATCATTTCTCCTATAAATTATTTCATTGAATGTTATGGTCTTTTTTTTATCCATTCCAGAGGTTGCATATAGTGAACATTCAAGCTTTCAAGAAATGGCTCGTTTTGTGAAGTTCATTAAACCTGAAAGAGTTGTGAAAACAGTTCTTGGGTCTGCTAAGGAACGTGACGCCATGGATGTGCATATCAACTCATGGCTTAAGGAAGCTCACTCAAAGGTTCCTTTACCTAATAGAAGTAGTGATTCACCAAAATCATTCCTAGTTGCTGCAAAGCAAAGAGATGCTGGTGATTTCATTTCTGGAAAGAGGAAGAATTTATTGGGAAGAAGGTTACCAGCATCTCAGGAAAGTGTTTTCAAACTCTTAGCCTCTGGTCACATGCAGAATACATCGGAGTCAAATAGTTTCAGAGGCAGTGATTTAGGGAGTAAAGAGTTGGAGGAAAGAACTTCCTATGGATCTCAATTACATTATGGTGCTAATAAAAGAGTTGGTTCTCCCATTGGACTAGAAATGACTCCTAAAAAACATCGGAAGTGATAACCCAGTGCTTTGGAAGGATTATTATTTTCATGTAATTTTGTATGCATTTACAGACAATTCCATATATTTGTTTAAGTGCTGTGATTTGCACAATTTTTAAGAACTCGGTGGCTTAAAATTAAAACAATAATTTATCCACCATGTACCTTTAAAAGTCTTCGAAATGAAGTTAATCTGCATGAAATTTGACCTAAATGCCATCTTTTGATATGCTGAGATCATGTTCACCTTAAAGGAGGATCTTTATGTTGTAGTTGTGTTAGAGTTAGTGCCATTCTCTGAAACCCCATGTCTTCTCTATTTGCACATCTGATTTTACTCTTGGGAATGTCATTTACTGATTTGCTTCAGTGCAGCATGCCTTACTTACTATGATGCTGGCATGTTGTGTGGGGGATGTCATTCTCTAGTGAGAGTTCTTCTGTCAAGATGATGCTCACAATATGAGTTTGAATGTGGTGTTGATAGGTGCTCACAGGCCCTGGATAATGCATGGACTTTTCAGTAATTCACTCTCTACTTAGCATCAACAGCATTTTATTAAAATTATTATTATGGCAGTGTGTACTGCTTAGAAATATTGTTATTACTATAGCTTTTATATGATTTAATTTTTCTAACAGTTATGAGCTGCTTGTGAACTGTATGACTTAATATGTGAATTAGTTTTTCATACATTAATATAAAATTCATGTAATTCATTTTCAGTAATTTCATGGCTCATCCATTGGTCAAGTTTTATTTGTTCCATAATGATCATTAGTTTACGTTTTGGAGACTTGTCCTTGTAGCAAGACAGTAGTTTTTGAAATCAGAATAATTTCAATTCCTGAGTAATGTTTGTATCCAAAGTATGCTGTGACTTTGATTGCACTTGAGTCATGACTGTTCAGTATCCTGAATATCCTATACAGTTTTGATAAAATGTTTATGAGATATGAGGATTAGTTATCTTTTTATTTTAGGGGAATGTCTTGTTGAGTCTTCTTGTAGCAGTTTAAAAATATTTTAGTAATTATAAAAAATTATATTTTTACTTGACTTTCCAGTAGGGGCATTTTTAAAGCCCAGTAATTTACAATATTTCCATTGTATGACTAGAATATTTCCTGTCATATTTTTCAAAAAAGTTAAAATGTGAGGCAAAGGTACATTCTCGTAAAAATTTCATGTTTTATTTACTTTTTCCCTTCTGCATTTCCTTTGTTCGATCTACTATGGAACTCAAACAAGCCTTTTTCCAAACCCATTGTTGTTAGAGGATCTTTGTTAGTTACTAGTTTGTCATTGGTTAGTCTTCCTTTAAGGTGAATATTGCAGCTTATTTTGCTTTTTATAAAAAATGTAATATATGTATAAATTGTTTATACTTTGAAGGTTAGTTCCTTCTTATCATGTGGACTTGTATATCAACCATTACCATACCCAATATTGCTCTATAAATATAGATATGAACTATCCTAGTCTAGTATGTATGAGAGTGTGCCTTCTAATGCTGTGCCAAATACTTTCATAAATATATGTTGTTTTTTTTAATAAAGGTTTTCTATAGAAATGCTCTCTATTTTTTACTTATTCTTGGTACTGGCATCATTTTTTCGTCAGCAGCTGGTTTTATCATCATGATAAATGTATTTTCTGGCATTGAGTTACTCACATGACATATAATCGTAAAGGGATTAATTGGGAAGAGGAATGACTGGAATGTTACACCACAGTTGTCTTAGGATTGGCGAAAGATTGATGAATTTGTTCAGGGTAGTTATGAGTAGTTACTAACTTCTTGAGAAACATTATGGAATAAGTATAGTCTATGATGTACTTAATATTTTCTGTTTACGGCATATTCTTACTTTATATTGATTTATTTCTGGGCTTTCAATGTATTAGATATTAATCTTTGCCTGTTATTTTTGTGGCATTTTGCACCATTGTATGGTATTTGGTACAGTGGAAGCCCCATGCAACAAGTATGGCATATAACGAGAAGCTCGAAATGGCGAGGGGTGACCAAGGGACCATTTATCACACTATGATTTCCTTGTAAAATAATTCGGAAATAATGAGGGTGACAAGTTGCTTTCATAGAGGTCATTCAATATTACGAGTTATATACAGCACATTGCATGTGCACAAGCTTGTTCTCATGACGTCAATCATCTGCATTAGAATAAAAACAAATGTTTCCAACAAATTTTCCACCCAATGGTCAAGTGCACATTTGCTAGAAACATTCCAGGCATACCAGGTATGTACAAGTATGAATTTCTTGATTGCCCATTCACTTTGTGTTACTTTTTTGTTATCCTCTTGCGTATGTCACCAGCTCAGTTCAAGAGCCAACTTCACCGCTGGAACACGTAAGTCATTGGATCTTAAAGTAAAACTTTGTGGCCCTTTTCATATTCATTACTTAAAGTAATAAATATGGAAGGGGTGGCCAGGCATTATTATTAAAAAAATTCCACAGCTGGCATCTAGATGTCATTACGGGAGAAGATATTCTGCTTATCTCAGTTAAATTCCATTTGGAACATACAAATGTTATATGTGGCCTTGCTTGCAGAAATTATAATTTTGCAAAATCAAGAGAATATTCTATGTATAATTATTGCAGTAAATGACTATTGATCACTAGTATGCATATATATGTAAATGCTGATGTTATTGGACTCAAATGATTCCGACCATGGTACTAGTAGTGGCAGCATGGTTCCAAAACTTCGAGTCAATTTAAGCCATTTTCTGAGGCAACTATAATACTGGAAAGTTGACCAGAAAAGGTTACCCACCCGTTGCTTGTATGGCCTACCATTCTAGCAAATTATTATGAATAGAACTTTCTCTGAACCACTTATATTTTTTTTGCACTCGAGAGGTTGTGTGAGATATATGACAATTTTTCTCATTTCTGACATTTTTGCTGCTAATAGCCCATTGCATTGCTACATTACTTGCTGCTGCTACATATTTGAACTCAAGACATTACTGTAATTTGCAATGTCCTAAGTGCCAAAAGTTGATGTTTTATTATCCAACTAATAAACATATGACTTGAAATTTAATGTCATTGTCAGTAAATACAACTATGGGTAAGTGAAATATGTAAAAAATATCATTTTTAATATCTATCTTAATGGAATCTTTTGGTCATTCAACTCAAAACAGCCACAATATTGGCTAAACTAGAGATAAAGTTGTAGAAATGGGCTGTGGAATGATTATTTAAACAACTGATAATAACGGGAGTTTGATATAGCGAGTGATTCTAATTCAGTTCCCGAGAGCTCTCGTAATATAGAGTATCTACTGTATTAAGTAATTAGTACCAAATGCTGGGCAATAATTAAATAGTAAAGAATAGTTCGATATATATGTATTTTCAATGGGATGTAATCAATGTGTATGGATGTATCTGTTATCAGATCTATGCATTTAACTTCATATGTACCCTGGATTTTCAAACGAAATTGGTGAATTCAAAATAAATGTTGGAAGAGTAGGTAAGTAATTCATTATAATTTTTGCGTTAAAAAAAAGAAAGTATTGCTTTATTTTTAATGTTATTTGAGTAGAATCTATTACATATTTGATTGTCACTAAGGGAAAAATCCATGCAACTCCTTCGCTACAGAGGATTATGATACCACTTCCTTGCAAGCACAAGTTCAATGATCATATGAAACCATCTAGGATGATTCCAATCATGCTACCTTCCACCCTCAATATCTAGCAGAGGGAGTTCCGGCTTTTCCATCTTTAGGTTCTACAAAACCATGATGTAAAGAGGAACAATGGAAAGCAAATCACCATTTTTTGTATATGTTTTGCATGTACAGTATAAATATACAATTTTCACAGGTGTTCTTCGATAGCCCATTTATATATCAAAAACTTTATTTCACTGTAAATACATTAATGCAAGATGCCATATCAAAGAATTAAAATAAGAATGTATTCATGCCAGTCTAATTCATTATATATTTTTTTTTATCAAGTATCATAGTAGATCATCAAAGTGTCAGAAAAGCAGATAAAGATGATGGAGTGGTGGATCGCTGGTATCATATTTTGCATGATGTACCAGTGATACAATGTAAGGCAAAGTGACATAAAGTGAAGACCTCCTGTACCAGCTATGTAGCATACTTAATATGCTGGATTGAGTATGGTATGAAATGGGTTTAATCTGAATGATTTTTTGGATGACTGATCTTTCTGGGAAACCTGAGGTTGAACAAGGAAAGCCAGTATGTGAGATTCACTCGCTGCTGGGCCTTGTGTGTGGTGAAATTAACCCTTAATATTGGAACTGACCTAGTTGGGAGTCTTTTGTTCAAAAGAAACAACTGCTAGGCCATTAGCTGTGAATGCAACTGAATAGCCAGTACATATGGGCATATCTTCCATCATATAGACATCGACTGGGAAACAAAATATGTTCTAACATGGTGCCGCATCCCATGTGATGTTAAACTTTTGAAATGAAAGAAGAAAGAGAGGAAAAAATTTCAGATTTCATGGAGTGCATTTTTGTTCCTTATACCCTGGCGAAAATACCCAGTGACCTAGGCAGTAATTAAGCCAGTGACTTTCCAGTAATAGACAGCGACTTTGCAGTGATCTACACTGTGATTTTCCAGTGACTGACAGTGACTACTCAGTGAGTTTCCCAGTGAAATGGGACAGTGACTTTACGGTGACCTACACAGTGATTTCCCAGTGACTGACACTGACTACTCAGTGACTTTCCCAGTGAAATGGGACAGTGTCTTTCCCAGTGACCCAGTGACATAACCAGTGATTTTGACAGTGATTATGACAGTGACTTTACAGTGACCTACACAGTGATTTCCCAGTCACTGACAGTGACTACTAGCATAAAACTAGTTTATAAACTAGCATGAGTGGCTTGGAATCTTGGTGGGTAAGGTATTGGACTACTAGTTAGAAGTGCTGGGTTCAAATTGATGGGACACATTCATGTCAACACAAGTTGTATGAATTTTTGCTGTACTATTTTATCGCATGGTAAAACTAATGGCAGGGCTGTGAAAGTAACTGGCTTCCTCACTCTGAAATTTTGCATTTTTTTTAGGCTAAGTACTAAATGAGCCTCCCTCGAGGCTCCACTGATGAATTGCATGATCATGCAGTTCATCAGTGGTAAGAAAACCTTGCATGTAGTTATTGCTCAAGCTGTGTGAATGAAGTAAACAATTATAGCTTTACTGAGGTAACTGGTAGTGTCCGGACTAGAAAGATCAAGACTCAACGCGTTGTTATGTTAGATAGAATACCTGGTCCTTTCTTGATCATTAAAATATTCTGCTCCCAATTGACTATTTATCTCTTCTTATCTTTGGCCCTACTGTAGCTGCCCCCACTGGTCCTCTAACTACAAAGAATCTTCTTCTTGCTTTGGCATCCACAATGAGCTGGGCTTGTCTCTTCAGGAATGCCCTGGTGGGGATCTCCTCTGGTCCTGATGGGCCTCCTTTGCCATGACCTCCCCCGTCTTCCTCCAGGTCAATTTCAACCTCGGGTGCTGCTCCAGGTCGACGATCTAGAATGAATACTGCACCACTTGCTTGCATTTCATCTGGCAGCTTCTTGCTTGGGAGAAGAGCTCCTTCGTTCTATTTAAGAGAAGATTATAACCTTATTACTTGGTTTGTTCATCATTAGGAACTTTACCATGGTGCAATATCAAAAGCTTTGAAAGGTTAAGCCTCTACTCCCAACGAATAAAAAAAATTATCCAATCACTCGTCATTGACCATGCGAAATACATATTTGGAAGTAATTCGGAAATTCTGCATTTCTTGTTAATTTATAATAATGTAGTGCTAAATCTAAAACCTTTGTTACCATCTAAGGATGGAAAAGGCATCCTTAAGAATGTTTTCCATGAATGTTAAGGGCAAATGTGGCACATTTTGTTAGGTTAACTTAAGTGTAAGAATTTTGTGTGAAGGAGAAGAGGGTGCCCAGAATACAGGTAATTTGTACAGGAATAGCATACCTCAATATTACATTCTTGTGTACCTAATTAAAAAGTAATGATGTGCAGGGGATCAATAAAAATCCATCCCTTGGATTCAGATGGGATCATTGTGAAAGAGCTCATGATATCTGAGCATAAAGCTGGATGGAGAGGTGTGGGGAAGGGCAGACATAAATAGAAAACAATGAGGAAGGGGATCTTGTTCAAATTGTGCTTACTGGAATTTTATGTGTTTGAAACTAGGAATTAAGAGTCATATACTATGAAAAATCATTGAGTAAAATTGTACGAATGATGGTAATACCAAATTTAATTTTGAATATCACAGTCCTATAGTGTTTCATAAGATAATGCAGCCCATAAAGACTTTGCTTTTTTGCAGTGAAGTAGGAAAACAAATCAGATGGTATACACCATCAAATACATCTTACCTCCTGTTTCTGTGCATTAGAAATTTTTCTATCAAATGCACCATTAGCTGTGAAGTCCTTAACCCACTCAAGCTTTTGTTTCAGTAGAGCAAGAACTGTTAGGGCAAACTCTGGATCAGCTGATAGTGGGAGAAGGGGTTGATCATTCGGCAGCTAAGAAATAAGGTGACACATTATCATCAATACCCTCTCAGCGAACATTATGTGGTAATAGACAAAGAGGGAAATTGAGGAATATTTTAAAATGACTTTTAATGATGTACCTGTAGAGCTTGAGAATAGGAGTAAAGCTTTCCTTTTATTGCACTTATATACTCCAACAAAACATTATGTTTTTGTGTTGCTGCTTCCTTGTGCATTTTTTCTTTTTCAATGAGCTGCTTTGTTTTTTCTATTTCTTCCATATTCCTTCAAGTAAGGAGAAAGCCCATCAGAATCAGATTATCAACATGTTCAACTTTACATGACTACATCGTTGGTCACAGCTGCATTAGTTATGAGGCATCATGATCACTGGTAGGTCATGCCACCCTTAGATTTGTACATGAAATTTAAGAGAAGCCCTTGTTTTATGATCAGCACACTCTTGTTCCCAACCAGATAAATGTTTTATTTTCAAGGTTACAATGCAGTCTGATATCATTTTTCACCCCCATCAAATCCATCTCTATGGGTTGCCATAGAAAATCATATGCTGGGTTGAATGTGTCATCAAATATTCCCACAAGAGGAAAAAATGCTTCAATTTTCTAGCATAGATATAGCTCGTTTCATGACTCAAGACACATTTTTCCTCTTGCAATTTTCAATGCTCACAATTACTACTGAAAACAGCAGCATTAAAATCTTTAAACATCTTCATGTAAATGTAGCAATTTCTGAGAGATTATAGGGAATCAATTCAGAAACTAGAGTACTTACTGCTCTGTATTACAGACTTGGGCAAACTGGGAGGAATGGAGTTCTTCCTGCATGGATTCTCTATCGGAAGTATATTTGGCCTTTTCCTCTTCTGCCACACGCCGGAGATATGTAAGGCGTCCTTGGGTCTCTCGTTGCTTTTGGAAGCGTTTGAGGACATCTTCAGTGTTGGTTTCACCTGAGGAAATATTGATGAGAAATATTACTCCTTCAGAATGTTTATTTTTTTATTTCAGTCTTAGTTAATATGGATGCAAAATTTAGTAGGTCCATTTTAAACAATGAGAACCAGGGATCAGCTATATATGTCATGATTCACCATGGCTGTGGGGTACAAATCATTTCAAGCTAACTTATGTTCTACCCAGGGTGATTTGTGTGACTAGGTTGACTTAAGTTCAATTTGTAGGCGATTATAGGATGTCTTAAACCATAGTATGAATAGATGGTTCAGCTAAAGTCAAATTAAAAGTAGTTAACTGCTGATGTGAATCCCCTTCAGTCTAGTTTGTGACCTACATTTCATTTTCATCTCTTTACTATGTAATTTGACGGTTGATATACTGGAAATAAGAGTGGTCATAGTTGCTAATTTCTGGTGTTGGTTTTCATGAATAAGACACAATTAGTGCCCTCTCATTGCAAAACTGTTATCACTTCTTCATTAAAAGGAAAG
Source organism: Platycnemis pennipes (assembly GCA_933228895.1). Classification (NCBI taxonomy): domain Eukaryota; kingdom Metazoa; phylum Arthropoda; class Insecta; order Odonata; family Platycnemididae; genus Platycnemis; species Platycnemis pennipes. Next base: position 29,625,238 of record OW121848.1, on the reverse strand, counting down.
AGTATTACCCCAGGAATTTAGTGAATTAATCAAAGCATGAAAGTGCTTTCATTAAAAAAATGGGCTTTTTTATGAATAGGATTGGAAAATAAAACTACATATATCGACTTTTCCCCATGAAATGAGTTGCACTAGTATAAATAAAAATGAGTTAAGCAGAGTTATACCAACCTGTTGCCTCTTTAAGTTTTGCAAATGCAGCTTCCAAAGTGGCAACCTTTTGTACATTTTCATCTTCCTCTTCACTGGAACTTTGATATCCTCCATAGCTTGCAGTTTTGTCTCCTGCTGCCTGTTTGAATAATCTGTGTGCTGTTGGAGTTTTACTGTGGCGAGGGCTGTGAGATTTTGGGGATGTGGGAGAGCCATGACTTCCATCTCTGTGTGATGCTGCTGGAAACATTTTACTTTCTAGCAATATCAGGGCCTTTGCTCTTTCCTCCACTTTACGCCTAAAAGCAGAACTTTTGATTAAGCATTCAATTTTAATTCAGTGCGTGTTGGGTAATAATGTTGGGCTGCTGATCAGAGGTCCCGAGTTTAATTCATGTGAGAGAACTGGCCCCCCTACCCTGATGTGTGAATTCTACAAGCCATTGGGCTTAGTTATATGTATAGGGTGAACTCTACCCTCACCAATCAATTTTTACTGGCTGCTCTTCCTATTATTTCCCCGTTCCTTACCATAATTTTCAATCTATCCCTCTTGATGGCTGTCTTCCCTGACAGGTGTAAGCGGTCAATTGTCCTGCCTCTCAAAAAAGTTAAAATTCCCAGTTACCCTGCTGACCATAGACCAATCTCTTTGCTATGTACATTGTCTAAAGTCCTTGAAAGGCTTGTCTTCAAACAACTAGATAATTTTATCACTTTCAACAATCTTTTGGACTGGTGCCAGTATGGGTTTGGTGCTGGGCATAGCTCTCAGACTGCATTGCTGAAAATTACTGACGATATACAGTTGGGGATGGATGGTCGTATGGTCGCTGTAATTTTACTTTTTGATTTCAGCAAAGCTTTCGACTCTGTGAACCACTCTATTCTTCTGGGAAAGTTGGGATGGGCTTATCAGATCAGATTCAAAGCTGGATAGAATCTTACCTCATGTCACGCTCACAAGTTGTTCGTCTTCCTGATGGCACTATATCGCATTCATGTCCGCTTAACAAAGGTGTTCTTCCTGGGGCCTCTTCTTTTCGCCCTCTACATTAATGACGTGGCACGTGATTTCGGTTCTGGTATTCAGCATTTGATTTATGCGGACAATCTCCAGATATATGCAAAGGGAGCTTATAATGAACTCAATGTGACGTTACTAAGACTGAGCGACTGTGCTGAATGCATTGTTACCTGGGCCAATACAAATTGCCTTGAACTCCTTAAGACCAAAGCAATTGCTGTCGGCACTCCCTATTTCATGAATAAAATCTCATCCAAGGTCTGGACGTTAATATAATCATTCACGGTTCCATGATCCCTCTCGAATCCTTTGTGTGCAATTTGGGAGTAATACTTGACTCCAAGCTGAATTGGAAGGAACGAGTGCAATCTGTTTGCAAAAAGGCCATTTCTCTCATGTGTAACACTTAGTGGAAACACTTCTTTTTCCCATCATTGACTATTGCTCCTTGGTTCACTATGGTATTTCAGCAGAACAGGATCTTGTGCTTCAGCATATTATAAATGGGGGCATAAGGTATATAAATTGTACAAGGTGAGATGAGCATATCATGCCCTACAGGCGGGAGCTGGGTTGGCTCACGGTGGCAGATCATAGAAAATATCTCTTAGCCTGTTTTCCGTTCAAACTTTTTAAAACCAACAGGCCCACCTATCTTTCTGAGGTTTTCAGAGTCAGCACCAGCGCGCGCCCTCAACGAACATGTGCGCATGAGCCATAGGTTGTCCCTAATTTCAGCACAGAAGCCCTTCGTTGCTCATTTCTTATTAGTGCACCCTATTTATGGAATGAGCTGCTCCTGATATTTGTGGAGCCCCATCCATTACAACATTCAAGCCGTTACTTTTCCGTTATTTATTTCAGAGAGATTGCAGTAATTAATTTCTTTGTTAAGCAGATTTTTACGTTGTATTGTATGTAATATAATTGTACAACATAATGTACATGAATAAACATATCTATCTATCTATCAACCAGATAAATCTTAAGGGGTTAATTCATCTCGGTCTCAAATCCAATTTTCTATCAATGCTTTCCAGGATTTGACATTGATATAACATGCAAAATTTTTCACCCAAAAGACGATCCATTGTGGGTGAAAGCAAAGTAGGAGAGTTTGAATAAGAAATCAGTACTAGGTGTGTGGGGCATTGGGAAAGGTAATGCCTTTGTGAGTGGAAAGGCCCTCTGGATGTGGGTTAGAGGTATACAAAGAGGTGACATTTATGGTGGCGATAATGATAGGTAGACCACAGGAAGTGTGGTGGAATTAAATTTGGAAAGGAAGTGATGAAGTGATGGGTGCCTTTAATGTATGATAAAAGTGACTAAACAAAGAGTTGGAGGTGATGATCTAAGAAGGCAGAGATCCGTTCTGTGGGAATGTTGCAGGAAGAAACACTAGGGTGAGGGCAAGGGCCTAGCCACATTGGCACACCGGTTCCCGTGAGATCACCAAAGTTAAGCAACATTGGGCCCGGACGGAGGTTGGATGGGTAACCCTCCTCCATACCTCTACCTCGGTGCCCTTTTCCCCTGTCTGCGAGTGGCGGGCAGGTTAAATGTGGGTTGGCACAATGGATCTAAAAGAGGTCTAAGTGCCAGGGGGGCTCCAGAAGGCCCCCACCCACCCCTCTAATGTATTTATTTATTATTTAACACTAGGGTGGCCAGGATTGTTATCTTTATGGAGTTTTGGAAGGAGGTAAAAGTTTAGGGAGCAAAGATGTGGGGGGATAAATGTCTTCATCAGATAAGCCCCTCTGCAGAGCCCATGTTTTTAAAGAAGAAGATAATATCAGTTTGAAATTTTGGCTTATGATCATCTGGAAGGAGGGAGTTGGAAAGTTGCCTAAATGCTTCTTTTACAAATTCTGATTTATTGAGGACTACAACAGAGGAGCCTTTATTGGCTGAGGTGATGACAATATTAGGGCTTCTTTAGAGGGACTTAATGCCAGAGAATTCAGCTGGGGCCTGCAACTATGGTGAAAAGGAACCTTTTTTGAACGATATCCTTCTTTTTCACCTTCCTCCACACCACCCAGTCCATTTCTCATTTTAAATGAAATGAACTAATTCTTGATATTCTTGATTATTTTACCCCAATGGAAGTTTCCCAACTACATTATCAAACTTTTTCTCCATTTGAACTCAAGATTGTACTTCATCACCACTACATATTTGTTTGTATGTTTCCATGGTGTTAGCTTTTCTAACATCATGCACAGAAGAAACCCAGAAAATGTAGAGTTCATCACCATTATTGAACCTGGTGAGCGATAGGATATTACTACTGGAGATCAAGGCTGATCCAACCAATATTCCCATGATAGAGGATTACATACCAGTCAGTGACTGCTTGAAGGAAGTGAAATTTTTTTACTGTTTGAAGATATACCTAATTGATAAAGTTGTCAGAAAAAAATATTGAATAGTGACAGGAGATTGCAATGTGGTGGTAGATGAAGGAAGAGATGGTATGAGTTTGGGATTATGTGCTAAATGAGAGAAATGCATGTGGTGAAAAAATTGATTACATATATTGTTTAAGCACCACAATTTTTATAGAAATACGTGGAACATTCACAATCGGAGGTGTAATTTATGTTGCATAGAGGTTCACCTTATGGAAATCTCTACACGGAAACCTCTACCATCTAGGTAAATTGCTGCATTAGAGCAGAATAGTCGTGTGATCGAAGAGAGTGTCATCAATAAAAATTGCTTTACAGTTGATGATACTGAGTCACAACATGAATTAGATGTGATGAAATACATTGCTTGTTTTTCAAGGAAAAAGGGTTAGTAAATGGAATTCAGAAACCTTAATTGGGTTTTGAAAGAGGGAATACCAAGTTACATGTTGATTACATTCCGCATAAGGATGATAAAGTCATTAAAGTGTAGAATAAATGTGGAAAGGGCTAAAAACATAGGCAGGGAAAGCAGCAGGGAGAATAATTAGAACATGTAATATGACTAACATCAAGAAGCTTTGAAATAATGAAAAGAAGAACTGAATATAAAGATGAAGGAGAGAATGAAGTTGAAGAAAATATAAGCTGTGTAGGAGAAAGTGCAAAGAATTAATAAAGAACTTAGGCAAGTTAGAAATCAGGCAAAGGAAATGTAGTGGGAAGAACACTGCTATGAAATGGAAAAGTTACAGAGAGAAAGATTAATACGCCACCTTTAACCCTTTTACTGCCAGCCCCTTTAAGGTAGACTGTGCAAAAACTGCCAAGCCCATTTCCGTGAGAATCGTAAGATATGTCGACCCACTGGCAGTAAAAGGTTTAAGTGAAAGTTAAAAACTTACCAGGCAGTATGAAGGGGAAAAAAATCCAATCTATGGAAGAAATCATTAATCCTACAGTGGTGACGTGAATTTTTGGGACATGAGTGGTTACGTCGGTCTCCTGGACCGATATGAACTCGGAGGTTTTTTGGAAGGTTAAATTAGTATTTACTTGAATTACCTTTGAATAACAAATTTAAATTGATTCTTATACTGGTTCATATTTCGGAAGAACAACGTACAATAGGAAGCTAGTGAAAAGCATGAACTGAAACATATATTTCGTGTGCGTCACCAATAAGATTTATACCTTTGGTCTGAGAGACCAGGCATCACCACTCTGGTTAAGTTGGATCCAAAAGAAACTCAAGTAAGATGAAGAGAATATGTTGAGAAACTTTACAATAAAGGTAATAAGCCACGCACATTGGGTTTAGTAAATGAAATTGACAAAGGCAATGATAGCCTGGGTCCAGCAGGACCTAGGAGTATTAAAAATATTACCAAAAATAGGAAATACTCAGTTTTGATTTAAGCTTTTCAGTGTGTTTTTACATTTCAAGGTTGCTCTGCTGGTGGTATCTCTGATTAATAACTTAACGAAGCACAAGCTTCCTGTGACCCTTCCACTGGCTTTGTCAGGCAAAAATGAATGTCTTAGTTTGCTGGAATAATAAAAAAAATTGGAGGGGTGAGTGGGGGCCTTCTGGAGCCCTCCTGGCACTTAGAACTCTTTAAATCCATTGTGCTAACCCACATTTAACTTTCCCGCCACTCACAGACAGAGGACAGGAGCACCATGGTAGAGGTATGGAGGAGGTCAACCCATCCAACCTCTATCCAGGCCCAGCATTGCTTAACTTCGGTGATCTCACAGGAACCAGTGTGTCAACGTGGCTAAGCCCTTGCCCTAGTTTGCTGGACTACATATATTAATGCTAGGCAGTTGCAACAATAGAGACCATTAACCATTCCCATTTGAATTTTTTTACTATAATTTTCCATGGGTATGGAAGGAAGTTGGTATCCACTATTCCTGTTGAGATTTTTAACCCTTTTACTGCCAGCCCCTTTAAAGTAGACTGTGCGAAAAATGCCAAGCCCATTATGCCCAGTCAATGGGCAAGCTCATTAAGATACATTATAAGCAGTTAATATTAATATATGAATTTTTTTATTTTTTTAAATTTTGATCATATATTTTCACTTTTTAAGAGGATGAAAAAATTATTCATGCTGTCTCTGATTTGAATGAATTGTAACCATTACAAATACATGATGATGTAATGTACGTGGGCCGATATATCGGCCCCTTGGCAGTTTTCGCACAACCATAGAGGGCCGATATATCGGCCCACTGGCAGTAAAAGGGTTAATATCTCTAATGCTTCCCTGATTATTCTTGGGAAATATTCTATTTCTTTAGATACATGTTTAGTTTCATTCAACTATATATCCTCTGAACATACAGTATGTGTTCTGCAAGGGCACTGTGGTACCAATCTTTCTTCTTTCCTTTCATGCTCCTTGATACATTCACTCACTGAGCGACCAGAATCTCCAACTCTTCACTTTTCTGCAACTACAGGGGATTTCATACAAGCCTTCGTATATAAGGCTGGTCTTTTGCGCTAGGAAGAATGTCATGTATCCTCACTCTGGTTTTAACAGTCTCCACTGTTGCAACCACCAATAATAATAAATTTATTTGCCCAACGGATCAAGATACAGACAAACCATACAAGATATAAGGCTCACTATAAATTGAATAATGGAAATTAATATATAAAAATATTATGACTTTAAAATAATGAAGTTTAATGTACATTCAACCTCAGAGATCATGATTATTTAGATGCAATTAAGGGACCTATCGCCCATATATTCTTTGACAGATTGGTTTGTTATCATAATGAGCAATAGACCATTTATATTTGGCATCATATCAAAAATCTGTCAAGCTGTTTCAGTCCTCATCACAGCTGACTGAGTTGAAGGATTCACCTTAAATATGGTAAAACTGTCAATATTTTTATTTTATTGACAATATGAAAGTACTGTTTTATTTTCTTTAATGTGATGTTTTAGTTGAGCCTGTTTGGATCAACAAGCCTGTTAATTACTATTTTCCCTGAGGTCTGATACTGGCTAAATTACTGCTTTCTGGGTCAATACCTTAGGTTGATCATAGCCCACCCAATCTCCCTGCTCACAAATGTACTGTCACTTTTTATGCTGGGGTGAAAAAGCTCACCTGCATTCTTGGAGTCTTTGTTCTCTTTCCTTCCCAACCATGAGTGCTTCTTCTTCCTGTTTAAGCAGTGATGTCTTTGTTGAATCTCTCAAGCTAATTGCTTCTTTGTTGACTTCCTATGAATAAAATTAAAATATTTATATGATAAATCTGCTTCATAAGATGCCAAGTTGGAAACTTCAATGGAATTCTAATTGATAGTTTAAATATATATTAAGTTGCTAGTTTTTTTATTAGTATCAATAAATTAATTGTACTGCAATTATTTTAGAAAGTACTCACATGCAGCTATGGAATTAGGGGAGAAGGAATTTAAAAAGGATTGATATAGGTACCACACCATTCAAGTTAAATGCCTTATTTTTGCTAATATAGTTACAAACTAGTATACCTGTTGTCTTTTGATTTCTTCTTCTTGCTTTTGCAGTGTTTCCTCCAGTCTTTTAAGCGTGCTTTCATAACTGGCACTATCCTCCAATAAACCAGCCCTGATGGAACGATATTTGCGGCGAACATGACAGGCTTCTGCGACACTCATTTCAATCCTGTGCAACTGATTTTCCAAAGAGCGAATGTGCTGGAAAATCATTTATCGATATATTTCATGTTAAGCAGTAAGTATTATTTTAAGGAGTGGGAGGGTTAGTTATTTAACTTTATTAGTTATTGCAAGATGTGCTTCATAGATTTGTGCTAGCAAATCTGAAGATTTCATTCATATGATCATAACTTTTCTTCTGGGAAACAGCCCCAATTATCTAGTTATCTCACACCTTATCATACATTTCATGTAAAAAGCCATTACTAGTGTTGGGGCCTAGAGTCCATGGATGCCCATACAATATTTTCGAGGAACCAGATATAGGTGTAAGAAGTGGGGGGTCCGATAGGACCTCTACCAGAAAGTTTAATAAATTAGTGAGGTCTCAGAAGTATATTTTTGGGACACTTTAGGTGAATGACAATTTCCTAAATCTGTTTCTAAAATATTAATTTAATTTGCAAAAATCAATCAATATTTTTCCTGGGGTGCTAAAGGGGAAGGGGGGGAGGGGCATGTCCTTCCCTGCCCTGTGTATGGGCGCCCATGCTAGAGTCATCATACGGTATTAAGTCTGCTTCTGTAATATAAATAGCAGCATTAGGGGACATGCAGTATTGACTGGAAGAGGTAACTAAATGAGAACAAACTAAGAATATATTTATTAGACTAGGGTATCAGTGCTGTTGAAATATTTCCATGCTCAAAAACTGTGCTCCAGAATTTATAGAGACTTAAAATACTTTGTATTTATCATACTTTTTGTTGTGACATACCTATTCATATCAGGGTCATATTTACCATATGGCATACCTGATGGCTGCCAGGGGCTTCGTGAGCACTGGGGGCCTCACGAGAGAGAAAATGGAAATATAGTTTTAAGTAACCTGGCACCTAATAGCAGAGTATTAATAGTGATAGATATTTGTGCTCAATATGTTTTGTCTAAGTATGCAAGGAGAAGTCTATGTCAAGCTGCCTGGTAGCAAGATTATAACATTGGGGGCCTTATTCTAGATTCTGCCAGGGGTCTCCGAGGTCATGTATTCATCCCTGATTCATTTGCATCCTAGTGAATTCAATAAATCTGCTGTATATATAATAGCCCAGTGAGTAGAGCACTCAGATACATATTAATTGAGTTCAGGGTTTCCGGGCTCTTAGGAAATCTTTTCTGGGAATTAAAACTTTAATTTTTTGTGGGAAAATTTTCTGGTGACTGCTCTATCACATGTCCATGGGTCAATCGTGACTCATCAGATTACACTCAAAGTTCTAACCTATATGTAAGAATTCCAAAAGCTGCTGGGCTTTTGAAAGGCAGGTAGGTACTCCACCTTCTGGGGAGATCAGGTTAGTGGGTGTCTGTTATAGTACTGGCCTCCCATCCAGAGGGCCCAAGTTTGAATGCTGGCAGTGGTGGAAATTGCCCATTATTATACCAGTCCCTATGAGCTTGTTTATCATTATGTTTCAATTGAAATCAAGAGAGCAACAAAATGATTGTAATTGTTAAAATCCTGTTTGGGATTTTAGTGTACCAATTTATGCTGATAGAGAGAGTCCTTAGATAGGTTACTGTTAGGTTAGTGTTTTTGATAGCAATATTAACAACATGAAAGAAGGATCTATGAACCAACCCCTGGAGTTCATATGAACATATTTGCAACATCTAATGAATAGCTTATGAACCTCATGACTGAATTGTATTAAATATCTGGTGCTACGGAGATGAGCCATACATGAAAGCTTATTTTTAAATAACCATAGTTCTAACCCCTTATTCACATGTATGTTAAATATGCTATGTGGATTGATTATCACAGGTCGAAATAATGCCCACCACATTTCTCAACATGACACTTAGGCCTACACTTTGATATAAGAGCGTACGCGAGTATTCTACTGGATCAAAATTTCAAAAATGGTACTTTTCTCAATAATTAAATATTTTATCCTCATTATAAATCTGCGAATACCTTGTATTGGCACGAAACTAGGCAATTTATGCATATCTTCTCTGCTTGATGTAATGCATTTCAAATTTTCTACATATCTTCAAATGCAGGTAAATGATTGTGCTCAAGATGGCACAAAATCATCAAAGCAGATCGTAATAAGAAACAAACCATCTGCGGACACTACAAAATTTTTATTTCTCCAATTTTCCATGTAATTCTAACATGTCTCCCATGACAAAATTGATTTTAGTAATATATCTTCGTATCATGTAACATTTAAAAAAATACTCATTTATTTCTAAAAATCCTGACCATATGAATGATTTATTTGAAAGCCAAATATTTAGAATTTTAAAAATCCCATTGGTAATATTTCATTCTTACAATTGAGAAAAAATAAATATGATTTGATGACTTTGATTGGAAACTACAAACACTCCGGTAACTTATAATTACATTTGCCATTACACATTTCTAATGTGTAATGGCAAATGTTTAGTGCAGTAGACTTTACCTGATGCCAAGCTAAATCAGTGGATGCCAAGCAAGCATTAAGTAATGAAGAAATATGAGAGACAAATTATCTGAGGTGTTTTTATTTTGATTCTTTAACATAAAATTCATGCATAATTTTTAATTCTGAATGTTTTTATGAAAAGGCACATGCATAAAGAACGTTTGTAGGAAAACATTTGCTATTTATAGATGTATCTCAACAAAATTTCAAAAGAAACTTTCCACTTCCACAGATTTTAACATTTGAAAATTTATTTGAATTTACAAAATTTTCTGGTGTCCCAATCTTGGCCTTTTGCTGACTTATTACATGTTGTACAAGAAGCCCTTGATACTGCTCTGCCAGGCTTCTCATTCTTTCTCTCCCCTGAAATATAAGTATAAAAATTTCATGAGTATCATAAATCAGATTATAACTATACTAGCTAGCTTTCCGAGGACCACCAAGCCACACGGTGGTTTATGAGCTATGACTAAAAGCTCCAAGACTCTGAACCTATCCAACCATAACCTCTACCAATGGAGAGGAGGTAGAGCTTCTTTAATTTTTGCATAGTAAGCAGAAGAACTTCTTTGATTTTTATTTATCTCCAATAGTTGGCTGGAAATTAGTCCCCAGTACCTAATTAGCCTCATCATTATGCTGACTGTTAAAGATAAATTCATGCATCCAATAAGCCCTAAGACAATTTTAATTGTCCTAATAATAAGTTCTATCACAGCAAGAAAAGAAATGCCTAGAAATTACATATAAGTAATTTTTTTAAGATACTTTATCTTCCAAAAATGCTTGCTGTAGAAATAATAGGAAATGAATGATTCTATACTTAGAGCAATTATACAATATCTTGGCTTATAGATCAATAAAACTTATTATTATTATTTAAAAATCACATTAGCATAAATTACTGCAGTATTATTATGTTCTTGGAAGGATATCATCTTCTAGTATGCTTGTGCTAGCAGCGAGATGCAAAAATGTGATTACACTTTTATTTATCATTATGTAAATCAGGAGCACTTTGATACCATCGATATTAATAATTAATCTTTCCATTAGGTGCAAATGGGAAGAAAAAAATGTTCACTGCAATTTTAACTTGCAGGTAATTTTATTTTGATCCTTAAATATATTTTAGTTTGCTATATTCTAAGGGTACATTCAAGAATGGCTGTTGGTGTTATTTCAAGAGGAAGACAGCATTAAAGAAAAAAAGTTGTGCTCAACCCAAAGGTTGATTTTTGATAGGTGAGGGTAGAGCTCACCCTGTACTATAGTATAATGTATAATATATAGTATAATACTATACTTATAATGGCTTATAAGCCATTGGCATGTGAAATTCACACATTCAGGGTAGGGGGACCAGTTCCTTTCACTGTGCTACCTGCGATTTCCTACTATAAAAAAATCAGAAAATCGAATCACGAGGATTTTAAGAGGGGGTGTCAAGAAAGGTTCTTGCCCAGGATTTGAACCTGGTACCCTCCTGTCAGCAGCTCATCACTCTACCCACTAGGCCACCCAAACAGGGTAAAAACTTCATATGGTTAAATAATTTTTTGACTGGAAGATTTCTGCTCCACTCTTCAAAAATTGAATATATTTTCTTATTGAATATATATGTTATTTGGTGCTAGAGGCATTGCATCAACATGGACAAGTGAATGGCATGATAGTTTTTTAGCATCCGTGATCTCATAGATGTGAATAGTAATAAACAAGCACATAAAACTACATTACTGTAGAATGGAACATTCTAGTTATATAATAATAATTAGAATGAATATGAATGCATGTACATGAATGTATTCTTCTGGCAGATTTCATGTTTTTATTTGGACAAAAATCTTTCTTTTGTTGCGGCATATTAGTGAAGTCTCATGACTTCAACAAAACCTGAGAAAAGAAACCCTCTCAATACATCTAGTAAACATAATACTTTTGATCATACATGCTCAACTCATATGAGTTCATAGCTCTTTGTTGCTATCTCTTTTTGGAACTGAGTTCACTCATAGCAGTAGAAGGTTTAACATTTAAGTTAGTTTGCATCCCAAAGTGTTTTTCTTGACAAATGATAACAGCATTTGAAGATTTTACCAGGACTATTCTTCCTCCTTGAGTAAATGATGTAAAAATAGCAGAAACCACAATTCTCATTAATGTCCAAAATAACCTAGCATACTCATGACAATATTTAGCGGAGGGAAAAGTATGAATAGGTATGTATTTATATAAATAGCTATGGCCTAGAAGTGAATTTAATGAAGCCATTATTCATGCAAGTTAGCATGTCAAAGTTACATGCCAGTTTTATTGATTAATCTTTAATATTCGTAGAATAAGAAATTGGATTTATGCTCCTTTCTATTAGAATCTTGAGAATTAACATTCCTACTTAAACTTCGAATTATTATCTTACCTGTCCAACTTGATGGCGCAGGAGATCAAGTTTTTTTTTGAGGTCCAAAATCTGTTGATCAAGTACTGATATTGCTTCTTGGGTCGTTACTTTACTCACCGCAGGTCTGCATTTGGTACTTTGACCTTTAACCTTGAATAATACGTCACCGCACTTGAAAAAGAATTTCCAAAAACACCGATATTCGATTTTTACAAGTGATATTAACATTGTAGAATAAGCGTAAACTTTTATTTGTATCCTTTAACGTAATACATATCATGACCAATCCCATGCCAGCATGAATGTCATTTATTATTTATATTTATTTTGTGGTCAGTTTTACCTTTTCGGGCTTCTTTGCAAGATTTTTTCTCAGTTCTTTTATTTCAGTTTTTAACTGATGAATTTTCTCTGTATTCTTCTTCCTTTCCGCATCGCACTCTTCGTGGTGTGCTTTACGTTGACCCTCTGTTAAGGACGAAGTGTGCAATTATTTTCATGTTCCTTAATAAATATTCTATCAATTTTTAAAACATTTACCTGATAGTTGAATTTTTTTCTTTATTTCTAAAATTTGCCTATTTACTATTGAGAGAGGAGTTTCCATGTCGCCTTGTTTGTGATTTTTTTTCTTCTATATATTCGAGCTATTTCTGAGTCCTTAAGTGAATTACTAAGCGCCGTCGAGGATATTATCGACAACTTAATATTCGGTACTCATCTATTTATTTCATCTTCAAAATGTTTGTTTCTACTTTACATATCTATGCGTTGAAAAATATCTTTACGTACATTTTCTATCAATCCTGTAATGGACCGTAAATAAAGCCATTTGTTTACAGCGCAATTCGGTTCAACATTCACTTGTTTTCATAAGGGGATTTTTTGGCGGAAATCTCAAGTAGCCATTTCGAGGTGTGAGAGGGGATTTTGAAATTATATATTGACAGATTGTTCATTTTCAAAATATAAAACGGGAAGAGACTCATAGGAGTACTTGAATTTTATTTGTAGCTTTAAGTTTGCACGTTAATATAATATTATCCATTTTCGCTTTATGACATAGGTAGGTAATTACCGTTTGAATTTTTTAGCGCAATTTAGACTCACATTGAATGCGGCGAATTGAATTATTTACTGGTTTATTTGTGGGATGGAAAATATTGTCGGAAGTACGTCTTAAGATATAAAATTTCCAACGTTCATGAATGGAACGTGGGAAAAATATATTGAATGATTTATCATCCTGGCAAGAGTAGTTCGTAGGTAGTGCTTGTGTTGCATTGTTTACTGAAAGAACAACTATTCTACTTCGATGTGATCTTTATTGGTTTCAAATTTATGATAATGGAGCACGGTCTGGACCGATGTGGACTTATAAATATGCTGCATGTTTGACGCAAGGCCGTAATTCTGGTAGTTCACAGCCGCTCACCCGCAGAAGTAATCTTTCTCCGTCTGAAAAAAATAGTTCCTCAAGTGTACTTTATTATCATTGAAGACATGCAGCCAAGATATAAGTCTTGTGGTTAAATTTTAATTTATAGATATTTATGAATGGAATTATGGGGAGTTTTAGTTATTTTTCAAGATTCACATAATCCTCGAGAAATGACAACACTTGCAGAATGTTCGGAAAGGAGCGGAGTGATACAAGGTTTCCTCCCGCGACTACTTCCGAAGAATCCCGCAAAGTAACAAGAGGCACCAGGAGTGACGGGCTGCTGCAGCGTCGCTGTGGAGGACGCGTGCGTGTTTTTAAAGTTTGTGATAAATAATATGTGAATTTACAAGTGTTTAGTTAGGCGTGTAGGAACCGAATCGCCTGTGTGAGTGTGTGATGAGTGCTCTCTGAGGATTTACCTACTTTTCTTCCCCCGAGATGAAGCGCCGAGAGGATTATAAGCCATACTTGGCGCTGACGGTGTTGCTGGTTTTCATATGGTTACCTTCAGTGACAGGTAATTAAAAAAAAAATGTTTTCGTTCAAATGTAATGGATTATTATTTGTCTCCGTTCCTACCAAGTGCTTACGAAGGGATGATGGTGGGGTCAGCAACGGAAGGGATGTTGGGGATAACCAAGGAGTATGCAGCAACAAGTTGTGTCTTCGAATCACCGTTGTGGGTGCGAAATTTTTTCGCATGGAGCTGGTCGGGAAATATTGTTCTTTCAGATTATATGATTTCGGAATATTTGTGATAATATTTGAACTATTGGTTTGAATATGATGGCGTAAATATTCTTGACCGGAGGGTTCTTGAGTGTGAATTACCGTCAGCTACCTACTTACTCCTGTGCCACGATTGTGTTAATCATGTGATAAAGGAATATTGAAATGAAAATAATTTTTTTTGGTTTACTTTGAAGTGGTCTGAACGCAAAGATTGTTGTGTAGTTTGGAGTGTGTACCCCGTTGACCCTTAAGCTCGTTGGAATACGTTGATTTTTGATTATGTTATTCCCGTTTCATTACTGTGGGTTTGAAAATGAGAGCGCGGCGTGTACAGGACAGAAATAGATGAACGAATCAATTATTGTCTAATACAACTTTCAATTTGTTCGGGGTAAAGTGTCCGTGCCCTAGCTCGTAGTCAATTATCCGCACATTCAACGACTGTGACATGCTCGTTAATCGTTTGCAGCCACCTGATCAGGAAGTATTCTTGATATTTTATCGATAAATGTTTTAACGCCCGACCGTTTCTCGAAGTAGTGCAACGGAGATGATGAAAACATTCCATTTCAGTCTCCCCAGGTATTCGTTCTCACGTGCTTAGTCTTTCATTCCTTTCTTTCTTACGGCCTTTCGCTTGTGTGTAATGTTGAGGGTAACATGTTATTAAGATGTAGGTATTAGGTTGGTTGTGAGAATTGTTTGAAACCAGGAGTATCTGAGCTGATACTGCAATCGGTTATTCAAGCTGGAATGACCAGCGGCAGTGTGGCCACCATCTTAACATCTCCTGTCGCCCTGCGGTGTCCGGCTCTCCTGAGGGAGTGGGATGAGAGGGCGAGCAGTAATGGCGTCCGCTGTACCTTCGGCATTGCTCGCTAGTTTTCCTTGGAAATATGCACTCCGTCTTTATTCGCTGCAAAAATTAGTCAACCATATTAATCCATATGATATTGTTGTCGGTCAATTCGTACTTTAGTCCATCGTGTTGTCTTCGTTTGTTAGTGGCCTTCTCGCCAGTTGAAGTCTCTGAGAGACTCGAAGGTAACAGCAGTAGGAACACCGTATAGAGTGTATTTAAGAATTATTGGGATCATTGTATAGTGCTTTATAATTCATGGAACGTTCATGTTAATGCTTGTTCCCATGCACCCAGGATACACCATAGCGGTGGGGACATTGGAGGGTATCAATTGAGAAGGTTCACCCGCACGTTTGCGTCTATCTTTTGCAGACGGCTTGCTTTTGATTTGGTATCCAGCCAAAGCAGATCTTACTTAGTTATAATTTTTTTTCTGACTGCATTCATCATGTAGTTAATGAATAGAACTTTCGATGGCTAATGTCATGTCATATCGCATGAGGCCAACTGTAGAAGATTATGTTCCGAACAAATGGTGTTACCCGAAGGTTTAATGTGAACTCAAAAATTTTGACATAATTGTAATTCTAGCAACGCCCAAAGCTATGTTGCTCTGAAAGTGAATTCCTGTGATACTGGCGACATTTGTAATAGTCCTACTAACCGAACGCAGAAAACATATCGGGAAGAAAGTGTTCCGTATGATTTCAAACACAACATGCTTCGATTGTGTGGCTTTAGAATTTCATGCTTCTCGGATCTCTAGCATTGAATCAACTCCAAACCATTCTTCTCATTATGCAGGGAATGAGGGCTATTTAGGCAATGGAGTTAATGTATATACTCATCCCTCCCCCAAATGTTAATTAGTGTACTCATCGTCACCTGCATATTTCTTTGCAAGCCAACGGTATATGGCAATGTGTGGCTACACTCCGGTGGTTGGATCATGTATCCCTTTTTGCGTGCTATGGCTGTATATGTATGTAAACATACTGAATGTTTGGTAATAACTCGCGTCCAGCTACACACCCTCGAAGTGGCTTGCATGGTAGTCAGTGCGTGTAGATGTATCGTTATCAGTGATGCAAAGACATTTAGGAGCACACTTACCGGAGTAAGCATAAAAATGACTTACACTGCCTATTGATTTTAGATAATTTCGATTGAGATTCAATTCTCAATTTGAGATCAGGCTCAATCATATATGGCGTTCAGATGTTCTCTCGCTGAGCGCAGTTAAAAAATCAAGATAACGCGAGGCAGGGGTTTTGAAGATCCGTGATCTAGCCCCAGGTATGCGTTATTGCTCTGTAAATATGTTAAAGTATACTACAGGTTTTATAGCATCGACAACTAAACTCCAGCTAAGTATCACGACGTTTTCACATGCCAAACTTCCAACCTCACATTTATGTTAAGAAAAACTAACAGTACCCGAATTTTATTAAAATATTTGCGGTTTCATAATTATATAATCCTGACCATTGAAACGTAATTATGTTCCATAGGTTTTTTTGATATTTCATCTTCATGCAAGGAGACGCCCAAAACAATGATTTTTAAGCTTCATTGTGTACTTAGACTCTTGTGTATTATGTTTGCTTAGTTTCCTTGCGAGTCAGCTTAATGCCTAGTAAAATTAACGTATTCGTGCGGAGAGCTTTAGTAGCTGAGGTGCACATCTATTCAGGCAATATGCAGGATATTGTAATTTTGAAGTATAGATGAGGAACTTTGTAACTTGCCTTGTAGGCTCATGAATATTGCATAATAAACTGTGGACGATATGTCGGTTTATTATTTTTCGCAAAAATTCATTCTCATCTGCCGTGTCTCGTGAAAATTGTGTATTATTATATAGTCATCAATTGAGATGCTGAAAATCATTATCTTCAAAGTTAATGATGAAGGAGACAGGTTGGTTACCCTACGCGGGTCTCGGAAAAACCATGTTTTTCTAATCACCAAATTTGTTCAAAATATTTTGCACGATATTAACGAATTAATTTACCGACACATTCACATAAATATTTTATTTCACGCTAACCTAGAGATGATGTTTCACCTTGATATAGTCGCCGTGTGAAATTAAATATTTATGTGGTAAAGCTAAGTGTCCGTGAATAAAAAAAAATAAATAAAAAAATAAACAAAGTTACGCGGGAGATAATTGATTTTCACTATATTTTGCTTTTTAAAATAGTTTATTGTTGAAAATCTTCAATTTATCAAACCGCGGAACCCTTTTAGTTCATGGAGATTTTAATGTCCTAATCACCAACCAACAGACGTGCTACTTTAAGTGAACTATTACGTCAGAGAGCTTCTCAGATCCTTCTAGTTAGCAGCCGAAGGGCCGTGAAAATTGATTAAAAAACCATGTCAGCGTTGTAGTCTCAACCCTCCTGTCCCAATTACCAAATGGTAAATATTCTGAGATGGCGGAGGAATTAGAACAATGATATTAATTGCATATAAGTTTAGCACGCGGTGCCTGAGTCGAGATAAGGTAGGGTGTAGTGTTTCATTATTGATATCCTAACGAAAAGGATTTTACTCACGTGTAGATTTAACAGTATGGTATCATCAGTTGCTTTGGCATTAATTCATTTAAAAAATCATTCATAACTTAGTTCGCAATTACGTTATTATTTATGGTAGGTTATCTCAGGAACATGGACCACCCCCTGAAAAATGTCGGCGTATTTCTCTGCCCACGGACCATACGCCAGATGTCTCGGAGAGGATAGGAGCGTGTTGACTCGTTGTCAGTAAAAATCCATTCAGTCTTCACATTCTCTAATTCCCTTGACTCTTTTGCCAATATTTCTTAGCTTCGATGAAGGCACCTTGGCTATTCGGAATACAAAACTTACTGCTTACAGTCAATGATGGATTGAACTTGACTGTCTCTTTAAGCCCTTTAGTGCGATGCTTTTCATTTTGGGGTGCGATGCATGGAGAAATACATATTTTAAAGCTACGAAATGCATGAAATTCTTCCTAAATCAATGAACGCTTGTGCCGATGATAGCCCGATTTTTTTCACGGGTCCACTCCTGATATTTCCACCACCTTATGACTCCGCTTCAAGTGGTGCAATTTATTGCTTCGTGTTACGCCACAGAATTTGGAAGTGTGTAATGAACATCAATGCCGCTGCCCCTTCTAACATCATTATAGAGACCTGCATTATTTGCCGACGAAGCTTTCCGGGCGTCCACACTCGGGGGAGGGAAGCTCTGCGGTCGGAGCTGAAGCGAGCTGATGCAAATTCGAGGAGGGCGGCACACACCCACCGATTCTCAATCCGTGCACCGCGGGCCGGGTCGGGGAAAGGTGCGTGTGGACGTTGAGTCTATTTCCTCTGTCGTGCCGTGCGTGGGTCGCCTCCCTCCTCCCACACCTTTCTTCCGCCTCGTTTCCCCCACCCGCCATGCTTCCCATCCGCAGTTATACCCTTGCGCCCAACTCTCTCACAGCACCCCCTCTCTCCATGCTCCCTTAAAATGCCCTCGTCTCCCCCACCTTCCCTCTCCTCCATCCGTTCCCTTCCCCACCTCCGGGCTAGTCGGTGGTTGCAGCTGTCGGCCCGGCATGGGGAGGCGGTGGTGGAGGTTTTTGAGGGATGGGTCCTCTTGTCCTCTTTGAAAGAACCCGGGTCTGGGAGCACGTTTTCGTAGTTTTTTTTCGACTAGCATGCCACCATGGTGCTGTCGCGGCGGTGCGAGCCGCTGGTCTTGCTCCGAGGGACTTGTAATCCAGGAACGACGGCATATTTTTTAAATACGGAAGTGATCGTTTGGTTTTCTCTCTTAATTTTTAGTTTGTGGGGCTGCCAATGCGCCTCGGAAACTGGTAGGATATGGCGTAATCAGTTTTATCTGGGAGGTCTTAACCGAAAAAATTTGCTTCCATCCTATCGCTTACACTTGAATATACTTTCGGATGCAACTCATCATCTAGGAATCCACGTTATCATGGCTGTCGTGAAGCCAGGATTTCTGGTTACGCGAAGACAATTTTTGTATTAAGTGGGGCGGAATAGCGTTTTGGCATATTTTACGGGTGAATACTAAACTGCTGCCCATTCAGTGGTACTTTTTCTCATTCAATGGTTTATTTTCCTGTTTCATTATCACCTCATCACGTTGTGTCCAATATAGAGAATTTCTGTGGAATAAACATGGTGTGGCTCAAAAATAATGAGGCATAGTTGTGGTAAAATAATATTATAGTTATTTTT
Organism: Platycnemis pennipes; assembly: GCA_933228895.1. Classification (NCBI taxonomy): domain Eukaryota; kingdom Metazoa; phylum Arthropoda; class Insecta; order Odonata; family Platycnemididae; genus Platycnemis; species Platycnemis pennipes. The sequence continues at coordinate 29,605,790 of OW121848.1, read as the reverse complement.
CACTGTTGTCACTCCGCGACATCGAGATTTGTGGAGGCTGTTCTAATAACACTCCCGTCAGTCAGCCTCAGGGATTTTCTAATGAAGGTGCATTAATTTGTTGGCATCTAAACTTTCGGATCCTGCGTGCCTATAATGCTTGTGCATACTTACGTGACATGTAAATTAATCCTTGATTCTAAAGTGGGGGTTTAAAAAAAATTGTTTTTTATCCGTTACGTATCACTTTACTTCTGGACATTAAACTCACCACTCCCAGAATCTCAAATGCATTCATCTTCATAGTTTTACGTATTTATCCCAAAGCTGACAGCGACAATTCGTATGAAATAGATGCTGTTAATGCGAAATGCGTTTAAGTTGATCGAATATAGTTTTGATAGCAATTTAAGGAAAATTTGGTCATGCAGGTCGTTGCATGATTCATTGCGTCAACAGTCAAAAACGTCTTTAAAACATTGGGTGAAGTAATCATTTGAAAGTATCATATTTCTTTTCGCGGTTTTGGGACGATTATTAGTATTCTAGCGAGACAGCTGTGACTGAATCGAGCATCTCGATTGCTTTGTGTTGGTGTAAGCTCGCTCGCCGTCGACTTAGCGCTGCAATCTGTTGAACGTTGCAGCCGTCCTGGCTTCCCTGACTCAGCGCTGGAAGCTTTCGATGTCGCTCGACTTCTTATGATCTGCTCCGGGAGGGGTGGTGGGAAGAGCTCTCGGCGTCCGTCCCAGACATGTCCGAGCTGGTGGGCCGGTAGCTTGTCGGGTCGTTTTAATGATTTTCGCCTCCGTCCCGGTCCGCATCGTTGCCGCGAATGAGACCCACTCGCCGCTTTACCTTCATCCCGATCCGATGGAATCCCCGAATGAACCGTTTTCATCGACGGTATTCGAAGCCGGGCCTTTGAAGCAGCACCTGTAGAGGGGAATGCGGCCGCTGGGCTACCGTCGAGTTAGTCCCTCTCTCGTTCGTTGGGATGCCCGCGGAGAGGGAGAGGAAGGAAGGCAGCGGTTGTTGCGATGGCAGCGGTGGGAGGCAGGCCGCAGCGGTCGACCAATCAGGTCCCTCCTAGCTGGCAGCTGCCCCGCCGACGGTCTCCCCCTTCCCTCCGCGCCCCCCCGCCCTGGAAATCATATCCCTCTCCTCCGGCCCTTCCCTCCCCTATTCGCCTCCTCTGTAATTCGTAGGTGCCCCTCACTTTCAGGCCCTTTTACCACTCCCTGTGCCCCACGTGGATGACCATTGTTGCTCAGAGGAATGGCAACTCGAAAGCCTTCGCACCGGTAGCTCTCGTGCACAGGGGTTTGTGGGACGGGCGCGCTGCGTATCTGGAAGGGTTCTCGAGCGCACTTGCTCCATCCTCCCGTCGACGTTTTTGATGCCTCCTCCCACTATTCCAGTCGACGTGTCCTCCTGCTTTTCCCTGGACTATTGGGATAGGTCCTGATTCGTTGGGAGCGAGGGAGCTTATTCTTGAACCCGCGGTGCTTACGTCAGCTAATTATTCTTATGGTATGCCATCAACCCTAAATATCGATTCCGTCTCAGGAAGGTCTCTGTCCTTGTATGTATTTGATGTATGTTAGGCTCATATATGGGTACGACGGTCATGTTCCGACCCACGGGCATGTTGCCTGCGCTCGGCAGAATAGTTAATCAAATATGAAATTATTGCACGATTCAGTAAAAATATCGCGGAAGGAGTCGGTAGTTATAAGGGGTGAATCGACAATTCGGAAAGATTCTCGTGAAAATATATGAGGATTTTAATAGGGGTTGCAGAGGGCTAGCCGAGAAGTTGACGTCCGGCATAATAGTTCTGTCAAAGAAATTTCGTTTGACTCCTACCTCAGATTTTTCGTGTTTGTTGGGGTTCGTACCGTACATTTCACGTTTGTACAGATGAGATATTATAGCGTTGTCTTGAAGGGAAATACATTCGCACCTCTCTCGTTTACTCGTATAGCCGAGATAGATTTCAAGAAGAAAATGATTAGTGTAACAATATCGGTAGCATCAGTTTTATTCACTGACTAAAGGCCGTTTTACACGGTGAATGATCATTCGAATGAATTCATTCTCGAATGAATTTAAGTGATGACCTGAAATTGCTTCCGCTTAGGGTGTTTTAAACGGTTAATGATCATTCGAATTAATTCCTTGAATGTTATGTGCATGCGTGAGAGATTAAATAAAGCATGGTGTATATTTAGTAATTATAATATTCATTAAACCAAGCTTTCTAGATACTGAGGTTTAAGTTGATCTGAAGTAAAGTAGAGCTCTAAATGATGGATCGGTATGGTTACATTTTCGCATCTACTGCTACAAGTGCCCATTACAATGGTGACGGCCACAATTTTGCCGGGGAAAGCTAGAAGGAGAGAGGAGAAATAGAGGTTAGGGTATGCTAGGCCTGATTCAAAATGAACTGTTATTATAGGACTGTGAGGCCTATCGTAATTTATTAAGAAAGACGCTGGAGCAATTTCATACTATATTAGATCTCACTAGACATGACTTTGAAAGATCGGACACGACGACGAGAGAAGCAATTACTGTGACAAGAGATCCTTATTCAACCTTTGATATACATGTTTATAATTATATTGAAATTTTGAAATTCGTTTCCGGCTGGCTGTCACGCTAAGATTTTTTAGTGACGGGTGAATCGTATCCCTGACCGTATACGGTTATAACGTTCCCTGATTACTCGGCAAGAATTCATGAGGGTAAAATAAGGTTAATTATGGATGAAGTGTGTAGGGGTATCTATCGGAATAGATAGTGTACTATTTAAAGGTTAGATACGTGCTATTTGTTCTAAGTTATCCCAGTTCGTGGTAGCTGTGATAACGAACAACAGGTGACATCCTCATGGGAGACAATGGAAAAACTCCGATGGAGATATTTTAATGTATTGTTTTCAGTTATAAATTTCATTATCTCCTCTAATTGTATTGCTCTATACCCACGTGTCACAAGAATTATCAAAATCTTAGAATATCTATGAATGCCTATGTAAATTACATAAGATTATTTCTACTCCAAGGGCATTCCAATTAATTGTATAAGTACGAAAAGCTCCGAAAACTAATTATGATTGCATTTCGTCTTGCACTTTTTTAATAATTTAATTTGAATCCTCATAAAACAAAGACGGACGTCGTTGGCTCGTATCACGTGATCATTCAAGGAATTATGCGATCAAAATTAGAACATGTTCTAATTTTGATCGCATGATCATGCGAATGAATTTCATGCGAGGAGATTTCCGTATTACACGACGCATGAACTTCATGCGCATGATTTCATTCGCATGATCATTCACCGTGTAAAACGGCCTTTATACTTTATGGCAAGCAAGTTTATTGCTGCTCTCCACGCTGCCTTTTCCCCAGCCTTGGGCGTTTACCTAGCGGCGGGTGTAGTCTTGAAGGATTTCTTGGCTTTTGGTTCGGGCCTCAGTATTTGAGCGCCATGGGTGGCGAAGGGCACTCAATTTCCTCTACCCTTCTCCCCCTCTATCCACCCATACCCGTGCAGGTATTCCCCCGCAGGTAGGTATCCTGGTTCCGACACGAGCTTCATTGCAGCCTCGTTCCGCTCACCCTTCAGGTTTCATCCCAGTGTACCCTTGGCAGGCTCGCTTCCATTCTCTGAAACCCATTTGTATGGCCCTACCTGGCGTCTGGAAACCTCCCTCCTCCTGTCCCATTTATCGGTTTTCACTCGAAGTTACCCCCCACCCTCCCAATGCTTGTCTTCCTCGACGGTCAGTTCGGCTTTTTTTGTGAGCTGTCCATGGTGGAAATCTCTTTTCCGTATTCCTCCTGACCTCGCCGGCGATTGCTGCCTAATGTGCAAAGATCGCCCGGCCCAGAAACTTCCGTTCGGAAATGTTTATCGGCGGTCATGGCAGCTGGTTGGTCGCTGTCGAGACGATCTCGGCCCTCAATCATTTCGAGCCTTTTTTGGCTCGTTCATCCTTCCTCCCTCTCTGGGTTTCCCTTTTTCGATCGAGCTATCCAGGTTCCTTACATAGCGATGTGGCGTTCTTCTCCAATTATTAAATTATCGCCTATATGTCGTAAAATGATATGTATTTGCAATTAAAGAAGGTGGTGGCATTGATGTATTATCACAGTATCTCCATTACCGCTTCCGATAGGCCTATTAACTCGAGCCTTCGGTAATGTTGGCCGTCGCTGCTTAGAGTTTTATTGCTTTGCTATCGAAGTAGGATTTTTTACGACTGTCTCACAATAAAACTGAAAATTGCAGGCAACCACTATGGAGTAGGAGGCAATTATGTGGATACTGAGCATAACTTAATTTTTGTGATTGTGAACTTGGGTGTCCTCTCGCGACTGCAGGTTTTCGCGAAATATCAGTTGTTTTTCTTGACTTACAATTTCTTGAGTGTATGCTGGGACTGTTTACGTGAGATCACAAATAGCTTTCTTATTCCGAGTAGCGAATATATCTGGGTTTTCCCGTTTGCCGTTCACTACCTCAGGGCTTTATCTGCCATGCCGCTTAGCGTACCCATGTGTGATTCTTATCGGAGGCCCTACATCATTAAATGCCTTCATGTTACGGTCCCTTTTCGATTTTGCATTATTGCTTGCTCTAAGGACGTATTTGTAATATCTCAATCATTCATTATCGAAGAACAAACTGGCATTATAGTCGGCTAAGTTCACGGGAGAGTATTTGCGCATAAGTATATTTTAGAAGACCTCATTTTCGCATTCTGTTGTTGGAAGACCAGTTTGCGCAGACTTGCGTTTTCCTTATTTGATTTTTTCGTTGTGTTCTAGAACAATAACGTAGATGTAAGTTTGCGTGTTTTCAGGACTAGTATGTATCGAGAAAATTTTGTATTAGGGGTTATTTTCGCCTGGTACTGTGTTTCGTTGTCAAACATACACATTGCGTCGAGTGTGTAAGTATACTGGCGTGAGAAGATTGTCCCAATTGTTGCTGACCAAGATGTTCTTGTTCAAATTTGTTATTGATTGATTTGTTAAATTGAATATTTTAGAAAGCAATGTAAGATGGCTCTCACACCGATTCCATATGCTTCAGTTTGTGCTTGGCCCAAAACACATTTTGGGGTGGTACCAGGAAGAAGCCCCTCCCCTCTGCGCTTCTTGATTTAAAATTATAGTCAGGATTATTGCTTTCTTAATTCCAGGCTTTTGATGATGTATGATTCCGATAAGGAAGTGAGAGCTAAAGTATTTTGAAATTATTCTGAATGTAAAAGCAATTAACTGATGCACATGATTATCTGGGTAAAATTATTTGATATTCTTTACAATAGAAAGGATATTAATTTGTACTTTGGTAACTACTCCATCTCCCTTTGAACGTTGAGTATCTATATTAGTCTATGAAACATTTTCATCCTCGGTGTGTTTTTTCGTCGTGCACCGTTCTTGTTTTCTCGGAATCTTCATTCAGGTTTTGTAGCCTCTACCAGAATTTATAATGATTTTCGCGGATGTCAACCTTATGGACACTCATGATGTACATTCCTTTGGGACCTTTTAGGCCCGAAGCTGTGAATACTTGTGTTGAATTTCTTAGAGACACGTAAACAACCTGGGTATTAGAACCATAGTAGAGCGAAAGGTAAGAGCGGATGTTGGTGAATAAACCTGGCGCCAGCCGTTACTGACTCATGAGGTTGTAATGCTGTAAGTTCTGTTTTGCCAGAGCTTTGGACATGGGCACTTCGGTCATATTCGTCCGTCTTGCTCCCCTCCCCTCATTGGGAATAACTTAGGGGAAATCCCTCGTAATTCTCGCGCCTCTGCTTGGGCCTATGACCCTTCAGAACTTCTATGAACTCCAAACATCGGCTCTGTTGATTCCCTCGTAAAATATTGTAGGACCTCTTTCCGTCTGTGCGCTTATCATTAGCCTACTGAGAACAAATGGTCCTTCAAAACAACTATTTATTGAACTAGACTTTATCATTAAGTAGCTTGGATTGCGTTTTAGTCTAGACATTTTTTATTTACGACGGTGGATGTTGAGCGTATTTTACACTTGTCGACTATACAAAATATGGCGTTAGAGGCAGTCTTAGTTTTAGCAATTTCCAACTTGGGTCGGCAAGTTTGAATGAGATAACCCACTAATTATCATTTGAATATAAAAGCCTCATAACAGAAATTCTGTGAAGGGAAACAGTCGTCAAGACTACCGAGAGAAACGAAACATTAGTCTACTCATTACGTGGTCTACACCGTCTACACATGTCATTAAAAGTGGCTTTTTATTCACGGGGAAGTTAAGATTCTTATGACTAAAATTATTAGGAATTTCAGAGTTCAAGTGCTACCCAACAGGATATTGCTCATGAGGTCTGTGGCAAGATAAATCAATGATTCTGTCCTCGATCTTTCTTGTTGCACTACCATCTTGTTGTTAATTCTACCATTCTTGGTTATCGTCATCGTTTCTCTTGTACCTGAAGAATTACCCTAACGAAGCCCTGGCAATATGAAGTATTTCTTGTCATCTGCCTTAGTGTATTATTATATAGAAAATGAAAGTACCTCATCTGGTAAAATTTTGCCATCTCGTCAGTGTTTTATCGAGAACATTAGAGATGAACAACGTAGAGGCATAATCTTCATGTTCTATACCTCTGGCAACGCTGCTTGTTGGAAGATACCACTCCTCACACTCCCTTCGCTACGCAACAATGGGCCATCTGAAGAAAGGGCTTTTGGAAAGGACGTGGTGGGGAGGTGGGAGGCCACGTGTTGCGACTGAAAACAGCTCAGCCTCTCGAACGTGGAGGGTGGAGGGACGGATATGCACCCGTAAGAGACTCTTACGGCAAAAGACCAATGGTTGGGGACTCCATGCTTTGCGAGGCATATCCGTACTATTATAGTGAGCGCAAAATGTTGACAAAGACGGTTTTTTTTAAAAAAATCTGTTGATTTCTATGTATGTACAACGGATGATAATAATATTCAATCTGTACTTACCTATGGGTCAATGCGTGTGTTCCCACGTGGCCAGATTTCAGGTGTTGTCAACCATAATATTTGTGTTACATTGAAATATTTTAATCTAATCCTCCGTCTATGCCATGTAATGGATATTTAAATCACATGCCTGGTTGACTTTGCGTGTTTGGAATTGACACATTAATTGGATACCTTGGACAAAGTTCATGTGTAGACCAATGTTTCTCCCGGTTTTCTTGACGACTATTTCCCTTCCCCGAATATCTGTGACCTGGCTTTTAAATTCAAATGATAACTAGTGGGTTTTTCCATTCGTACTTCCCGGCGCAAGTTGAAATTGCCAAAACTAAGACCCTGCTTCCATCGCTATGTTTTGTATTCCAATTGTTACCAAGATGATCCCCAACAAACTCCCTAATTTTCGCAGTATATTACAGGACGGTTGTTTCTAAAATAATATTATGATAGTAATTAGCTTTTATGATGACCAATTCATGGCCTGCTTAACGTATACATGTTGAAACGTGCGCTATAGCTGTTAGCTGTTCAGCATTTTATCAACTTTTCTGTTACATTCGTGACAACTCGTCTCGCTCTTACGTCAGCGCCGTTCATACGTGAGGTCTGCATGAAGTGCTTAATAAAAATGAAGAAGATTGAGGGTGGACTCCTCTGTCGCCGTTGGCAACGCTGCTTGTGCCCCCCGCCCCTTTTTTCTGTCTCCTTTCTTTTGCCTTCCCTTCACGATTCCCAATGGACCATCGCCTCTCGTGATCCGTCCCTTCCTCCCCTCTTGTCTCTCTCTCGGTGTCGACGCCCCCTTGGGACGGCCGCCGAAGTATAATCCCTACCTTTTTCATCCCGTCCATGTTCCGTCGTCTCATCTTGTCTCGCACCTCGAGTTTGGGTTCTCCAGTCGCCATTTTTTTTGTTTAACCCCGAGTTCGATTTCAAGTCCCGCCGAATTGGTGGTGCTATGTGAAATGTACTAAATACTTCTGGGTGGGGATCTGCGTGAAGGCTACAGCCAACGAATCTCATGGTAATCCAATCGTTGGCAGCGATTGGGTTCATATTAGATTCTTTGGCCCGTAACCTACTCTAACATTCACCGTAGAATACAAGCCTCCTTTGAATACCTCCGCAGTGAGTAAGGTAGCACTGCAGTTCATGACCCGGTTGTATTTCTCTCGTTTTTTTCGCTCTGGTGAGTTTTAATCCTTTTGTTGCATGTTACTATTTCAGACATCCTTCCCATTTGCCATTAATATCGTTCATATTTGCCTTACTTGGTGTGGGATGTGAATTCCTTGGAAATAATAGGTAGTCAATTGAAAGCATTGGAGCTTGCTGTTCCAAATCATGATTGATTGACGACTGCTGTCAAGGGGATTGTAACGACTTTATTTTATAAATTATATTCTCAGACAATCAGCGTATTATTAGGACGAAATGATTTGTATGTACGTTCATCCATTTTTATTCTTATGAGACATTTTTCGCAGCAAGTTTTCATATTAGGTTATATTTGTATTCATCCTTCGATGCATATAATGTATGCACCATCTCATTTGGCGTGTTTGAGTTTTTCATTTTCATCCCTTTTTTTCGCGTTGGTGTGCTCTTGTGATTCAGATTTTTTTGTCTCCTGAGCATCCTCACAAATTCTGGGTCGTCAAATCTCTTTCGGTCTCTTCTGTCAAATTGCTATCCGTGGGGAGCTTATCCTTAGATTGGCTGAGGCCTCACGGCTGTTGCCTCACCTGGCCGCACATTTTTAAAGGAATGGTTTGGAAGAAGAGTTTTTTTTCCCTACGAAAATCCTTCTCTCCTTGTCAAAGCCTGAACACTGTCCCTTCGTTGTGCAAACCCATCTCTGGTAGAAGTGGATGGTTTTCTTAGGTGCGCTCAGCTCGCGTTGTCCCAGGCCCTCCTTTGTTAATTGTGGGGATGTAGGAGGCCATAGGAGTGTTCAATGACGAGTACTTCAAGCATGGCGTGCACCCACCATAGTTCTAGACGGGCACAGGGGAACGTCACTGCGAATTTCATTCGCTTGTTACTTGAATATTAATCAAGGATTTAAAATTTTTCGTCTAAATACGCGACCCCAGATGAAAAATCATTTTTTTTTAATGTCCACGTGTTTTTATATGCCCATTATTCTGCATTCCCGTACCTACTGCGAACCACCTTTTGCAATGAATGCGAAGTCTTCATTGACGGCTGGATCTACTTTTTTGGGCATATTGCTGAGTATCAATTCGCTAATTTAATGTTCTCTTGTGGTCGACACGATCCATAGCACTTGTGCAATTTATTCAAACCAGGTTAATTTTCTTATTTTATCTATAGACAAAAAATTGTTTTTATCGTTTGTGAGTTTAACCACTAGCGAATAAAATATTTGGCTTCCAATGAATTGTTTTATTCTGAGTTACATGCAAGCTTACCAAATAGCCATTACGTTGCTAGATCTCTTCCAATCGAAACCGTCATTATTATTATTACTGGTGTATCAGTTTACGTTGGTATCGGGTATCCTACTCTGGAGGGAACGTGCAGTGATAAAATTGACTTTTTCCGGTTAATGTGATCTTTTCGCTGTTTATCGTAACGGTGGAGTAAGATTGGAACTCTTAAATTGCAGGATTTGGCACTAGATGTTCAGCTGCCTTAAAACACTTCCTGTAATGTTTTTTTCCGATATGATTTTCTTTTCTAATAAATAATTCGGCGCAGCCCGTGACCTATGTTCAACTCACTCCCTGTGATTAAGTGCCCCAAGTAATTTGTGGCGATTGTGAATGAGATCCTCAAGGGTTGCACATTAGAACGCCCTCTCCGCTATCAGCTCGTTAGAGCTGCGTCTTATTCTGGCTCCCCGTGCTTTCTTAGCTGACCCGTTGTCACATGAGCCGCTTTCGAGATGGTGAGCTGCGTAAGGAGAGGAGGAGGAGGAGTCGGGTGTCTGTCGATTGCCCGATCCCCGCCCCCACCTCGTCTTTTCTCCGGAGCACTCACTCCATCTCTCCCTGCTCCCATTTACGGCCGAGCGGCTCCGCTGAAAGAAATCCACGGCGGTGGTCTATGGACCCATTGGAGAGGAAAACTCCGGGGCTCAGCGGCCGATCTTGCCGGCGTCTTTACAAAGGTGCCGGGCAAAGGTTTATTGTGTTGTTGCACCAGGTACCCAAGGGTCTGCAAGGCTCCTTTAATCCCATTCTCTTCGCCAGAGTGATGCGGCTTTTGTTGTTTTTATACGACCCCAAATGTGGCCTGATGCACTTCGAGTATCCATCCTTTCATGATAGGTATAACGCGTTGTGGAAAATATACTACTTACTCAGAATTTAATTACTTTAAGTTGCCCCACCCGATGCCGCTGGGGATTCCAATTTTTATCTAGTTCTTAGACTTTTTACCTTATGTGCAATTAACGTCACAGAAAGAAAATGCTGCGGGAAGTTTTAATTTGTGTGGAATCCTTCAATTCTGAATCTAGTGTTCTTGATGTCTAACTGCTTTCAAATCAGTTGTTCGCTTCTTTTTTTAAATGATATTTGGCTTTTTCTCTACGAAGCTATTTTTTATTTTTTAAGATATCTGTTTGGTAGTCGATACAATGGATAGCTTGCAGAGTATATGTTCAGGAATTGAAGGGCAAAGATGTTTGAACTGCGAAAGATTTGTGAAACAAGTGATATTTACACGTGCTTTTCTTCTTAGATGCCTGCTCAAGTGAAGTCAGATCAACGTTTCACGTCAGTGATTTTCTTGCTCGGGTAGAATAAGACAGGAATAAAGAATGTAGCTTGGTACTCTCCTCCGTTGGTACTTATGGTATGTGAATATATTCATAGCAGTAGAAGTTGTGTTACCGTGCACTGCTATCTCATTTACTTTTACACATTAAGAGGCATCGCTAGATTTTATCACTGGTACGTGAACGGATTAAATGCGTGTTAATTTCATCTGAGTTAATAGCGACGCTGAAAAGGATTTGTGACAGCGGGATGAATAAATGAATGTACGCATATGAGTGATGAAATAAATATGCTCATCCATGGAAATCCAAAATTTTGGCAATAAGGTTGTCCTTGTATGGGTATGAATAGTGAAATAAATAGGGTTTGCAAGGAAATCGGAATTTGCCCGCCTAACTGCCTTTTTGCGTCAAGAGGTATATTCTGTTTTCATTTTACAAATCTCGTCTTGTGTTTTTTTCGCGGATTCGGATATGTCAGTTGAAATGAAACAGTTCCGCCCTTTGAGTGAGAACTTCCTCGTGCGAATGGGAGGCTCATCGATTGCCAGAATGTGACAGGGCGGAAACAAAAAACGGAATGCGACTCCGCGCCGGGTGGAAAAGAATTGGTGAATGACATGGTGTTTCCAAAATGAAGTTCCCCCAGATTTGGATTCGCTGCAGTTCACCTGTCGTGAGTCTGTGGGCTGAGGCGGAGCGCGAGGATCGAGGTTTGAATGAGTGTTTTGTGTGAGACGTGGGGTGTAGTGGTGCGAAGGCATGTTCCGAGAGACGCTCCTCTCTTTTTTTTCCACATCTTGGCGAGGGCATGAACCGGAAACAACATGGCGGCCTCTGGTCGTAGGGCTTCATCGTTTCGGGGCGACGGGTGTGAAGCTTACCGATGAGAGAGCGAATTAAGATCGAGAGAACATAGCACTTCCACGGTCGAGCACTTTTTAGCGAATGGTGCCTTATTAAATCATCAGTCATGCACTGCCAGTTTTACGAGGAATCGTTTTGCCACCAGCTTACTCTGGGAGATGTTCATCGGAGTTAGAAGTCATCCAAGAAATTCCTTATCCTGCGATGAGCCGCGGTTTCGTTTAGAGGAGTCGCGGCGATGTTGGATAGATATAAATTATTGTTATGCATTTTGGTCGAAGTAACATGTTGTGTCATTGAAGTCATAATACTCGTTTCTGTTGGAAATCTAGCTCTCCACTCGCCATAATTTGCAGGCTTGCTGGATATGATGTAGATCATTTTTATGGATGTATGGCACTAGTCACAATATTATTTCCATCAGTTGGTATTTTGGTATCCTGTTCGTTCGTAATAGTACGTATTTGAAGAGCTGACATGACGAAACACCTGTGAGCACGGAGGCCATTCAAAGGTCTCGAGTTCATTCCCGGTGGGGGCGGAAGTTTCCCTTGAAATTTCCGCTTCCGCCGCCATATGTGAACTCATGGTGTTCATCGTGTCGTGATAGTGACCTTATCCAGGACTCGATATTGGTGCTGATATCATATTTCACAAGACTTCACGCCATGGTCGTATTTCCTCTCTCTGCCATTACATCGATGTGAGTTTTTCCTATGAGTTGCTGTGAAGATATGTCAGGAGTCACATGTGATTTTGAAAAAAAGACCTCTGCGGAGAGAAACAACTAGATCCCATTGTGATAACATATTTACAATTTTGATCATGTGTCATTTGCCATTTACATTGTCATGCATCGAGGTTATGCAAGTCCTTGTGTGCCAAAAATTTACTTCGGTTAGAAGGTTCATGCGTTCATATGATGGTTAATATTTTAAATATTTTCCCTGCCTTTTGTAGTGATAATTTACTGTACACCTGTATATATGGTCTGAGTACCCTGTAAGCCACCTGGGGAGGGGATTATGGTAAGAAGTTAATCATCGCCAACCAACCACTAAAAGATCCATTACTATATTATTAGAAAAACTGGGGTTATCTAGGCGTGCTCTAGTTACGGTAATGAAAATCATTGGTAACTCTGAAATCGTGTAATTGTCCTAAGTTGATAAAAAAATCTTTGATTCGCGAGTACTCGCGGTGGAGTAAATTAGTTGAGTAGTTTGTTTACCGTGATTCATTAAAAAGTACCATACCTCCTCCGTCAAGCGGGGTGAATATTCGAGAAGCCGTAGGTCTGGGTTACTGAATTTCTTTCTTTTTTTTTACAAAATGTAATGCGTGTTCTAGTTACTTCTCATCAATGAACAATTCTCGCTATTTCTCTGGTGTGCTGAATGATAGCGTCTCTGATATTGAATTTTTTTAAAGTCATGGATACTTTACGGATACTGTGGACAGTAAGTTGAGTTAGAAGTATTAGGTACTAGAGCATAATTTATTGGCAGAGATCTCGGCAACATTTTTAAGCGGTAGTATTTAGTGTGCTTGTTTGTGATTGTAATTCTCGGGTAGTGCACAGCACACATTCCAGCTATGGGGGATATATCAGTGGCCAATTTGTATTGTAGGAAAGAGCGAAGGTGGGGGTGTCTTGTGTTTTTCGAGCACTTTTCTGCTCGTTGAACTCCGTTCTGGAAAAGTTCACGCGGAAATCGCCCGATAATGTTTTGTATACCGCCCATTTAATCCACCCCCGCCCTCTGGAGTCGCCCACTAAATCCTTCGGCTCGGAGTGGGCTTTCGGGAGTGGTTGGTTGGCTCTGGGGTTCAAGGATTCGTCGCTGAGCTCGAGGATTTTCGGAGCAGTGAGGTCGTCTTGCGCTAACGATCCTCTTCCTCTTTCGAGCAGCTGCGAGGCTTCAGAACCCCTTCACTTCCCTTTCCTCTCGGGGGCGCGAAGGTGAGGGAGACGTACCTATGTATGCATTCGTGTATATAAACACTCTACAGTGATGGAACAAAAATGAACAACTCCATCCGCTCCCATCTTTCATTCTTGCGTACCGTCGTCCCCTCTGCCATGGGCGCTTGATGTGCTCGCCTGTAGGTAAATGCGTGATGCTCCCCCGACCCCCTCCCATTTAGGATCCTCCTCCGCGTTCCCCTCTCTTGCCTCTTCTTATTTTCCCATGCTCGCGCGGCCGTCGCGGTTCATTTGTCAAGCGGACTCGCGCTGGCTGTTCCACTCCTACGTCCTCTCCCATCACTTCACTCGTGAGAGTCCTGGTATTATTCATCTTTGATTAGCGGTGATTAATCGCTCGAAAAGAAGAGGAACGTATTTCCAAAAATGGTCATCTCATTTGGTTAATCATATATTCACTCAGCGCTATGCATTTTATCCTTTTCCCTGTACCAAAGGACGGTGCATAACGGTAAAGGTAATTTTTACCCCTGTAAATATATTGTCTCAAGTAATTCCCGCTTTTTGTACAATTGGTTTTTGTCTCATTCTTCCAGGAACACATTAAAATGGCTACTACCGTTGAGACTTCTTGTAGTAAATGAAAATGCGTCATTCCCGTGGTGATAGATTTTTTTATATTTAGGTTTCCTCCCTTTCCTAGCAATGTTTCTTTAGTTCTTATCTCATGACGCTTGACAGGAAGTCTCATGCAATCGAAGCATAGTCAATTCTTCCTTATAGGTGAATTGCTGTCATTTTTTTCTCATGAAAATCTATATTGACATATCCATATTGCAGTTAGTGTTGTTAAATATGGGCTTACTGTGGAGTTTAGTTAAGGGTATTGGATATTATTATCACATGCACTCTACGTATCATTTTTCGAATGTCGCAAAATCAGTTGCGGTCTGCTGAAAGAAAATATACAAGGGAGGATTAAAGTTATATTCATTTTTGAATCTGTTCTTGAAGAAAACCAATTTCTTTTGTACATACCTTTGTTCCTGGTAAAGCGCACATTCGAACAAGAAGGATGTGGTTAAAGTAATCCTGTGCCTGGGTGTATTATATATTTTTTATATCCCATTCGGTTGATTGTTTATACTAAATTTCCATTCGAGCACTGATTGTATACGGGTGCCTTTCCTTAAATTCTTGTCTTCTTAATTTTCATTTTGAAGTGTCGAGCAGTAGGAATTATTGGGGTTTCATTCACTCACTCAGTGATTCAACCCGAAGGTTGGTCTTAGGTTGGATAGGTGAGAGTAGAGCTCACCCCGTACTAAGCCAATGGCGTGTGAAATTCACACATTCAGGGTATGGGGGCAGATTTCTTTCCCGGGGCCACCTGCGATTTCCTACGAAGTTCTGACACGCAGAAAACCGAATCGCGAGGACTTTAGATGGGGGTGTCACCAGATGGGGATGAACCCAGGACCCTCCGGTTAGAAGCTCAGTGCTCTACCAACTAGGCCACCACGACTCCCCTTTAGGGTGTGCTGTTCGGGATTTTGTTAGACTTGAAATTTCAAGTAATTTTAGTTCTTGGTTTAGTGTGGTAATTTTTCAAACTTGCTCAAATGAAGAGCAGTGTTTTAGAAAATGTATTTTGTTTAGTGTTGGATACTGGGCGCGGAAAACTTTTTTTTTCGCATCACTCCCTCTTGAATTTGAAGAGGGAATCTTTTTTCGCCTATTGTTGTCTCCCTCGGAAGTGACGGGCGGGGGTTCCGCTTCTGCCGTGGGAACGAGAAGTGTGCTCTCCCACGACGCTTTCCAAGACCCAATCCTCTTTACCCCCTTTTTACTACGTCATTCTTGACTCCGCTTTGCTCTCGCGCATTTACCCATTCATTTGTTTGTGACTCTTGTTTTTTCCGCGGGTATTGTCTAAATAATGCAGTAGATCTGGAAAGCGCGAAGGTGCGTACTTTCTACTTGCATTTAAAAGTTAAACCTTATTTGTCCTCCGCATTTAAAAATTAAAAACCTTATTTGACGTCCTTGTTCGTGAGAACGAATTAGGAATAGGGTGAATTTTTATCTTTCAGCAATAGTTCACTTAAAACCATACCTTGATGTGCCGTTCGACTTACAATTAGATTAATATGTAGTGAGCTCCACGAATTTCCATACAAATTTTCCAGACGTTTTCGCTTGTCTTATCCTATGAATGGGCAAATTTATCCTTTGAAATTTGCCTTTAGCGATATAAAATATTCTTGCTATGGTTCACAGGTAGATTCGTAGGTTACAGAATAATACATAGGATCTGCCAGAAACTCCTGATTCCTGGCAGATGACGTTTTAATTCGTATCGTCATTTGTGCCTCCTATAATATAAGATTTCAAAGAAAGATTGTCTGCTAACTAATCGTACCAAAGATCATGGTGTCGTTTTATGCTTTGCTTCCTGGTGGCTTTTCCACCTGGGTGTAATTCAGTTTTTTGTGAATGTGTTTTAGGCTGAAGCGCTTAAATTTACCTCACATTTCTTTCAAATGTTCGAAGAATCAAGTTTAACGAGGGATTGGCCCCGTAATTCCCGGTAGAATTTGTGCGTGGCTCATGTTTTCTCGCCATTACTTTAATCTGTGTGTTTGGAAAATTTCGCACGTGCGTATGGGATATCGAAGGAGTGGCACGAGGCGCGGAGTACGAGAGCACCTGGCTTTCATCAGCAGGGACGGCCGGAGATTTCTCGTTTCCATTCGTCCTTGCCTTGATTCCCCCTTCGTGCCCTTTCAGAGGAGGCATTCTGGATTAGGTAGTAATCTGTGGCTGAAATTTTGATTCCTCCGGGAGGGGTTAAAAGAAAAAACAAAAAAATGAGCAGCGCCTCGGAGATTTCTTGAAGGCGAGAGCTCTCCTCGCAATCAGACAGGTGCTTCCGGCTGCCCCATTCTCTCTCCCTTTCTTTTTTCGTTTCTTCTCTCCCGGCGAGCCCTTCCCGGGCCCCTTGGCTCATCTTCTTTGCCCTCCCGGCTTCCCTGCCCCACCCCCCACTTCTCTCCCTCCTCCGTCTCTCCCCCGTTTCACGTCCTCTCCCCTGTTCGGAACCGTGCAACAGGTTGGACGGTCTTATTTAATGGATACCACCTCCAGCTACAGTCCCTTTCCAACCCCTCTCTCCTCCACTCCGGCGCGGCAATTAATCTGTTAATGGGACATAGCTTGCGGGGAAGGGGTTGAAACTGGAATGAATTTTGGAATGCAGGGAGGCGGACACGTAAGTGATTTCTGGAGTGCACCTCGAACCTCGTAATGCGTGTGATTTCCGGAGTGCTTCACTCGGAAATTCACTAGGTCGTTCTTCCATTGCAGAGCGCAAAGGTGCCTCCGGACCATTAAATATCTGTTATTATCTGATTATTCAGGAATGGAAAGCTATATTCCATTGGAAGGAGCTCTCCCTCCGGGGAATCTTGGGCTTTCTCAACGATTGAGGAAGTACCTCATCGAGCAGTAAGCTAATATATACAATATGGTAATATGTCCTATCATGTTGTGAATTATTTTATCACCCAGGATGAAGGATAGTCATGTTATGTTCATGTCTTAAATTTGCATTTTTTGGCCGAATATCGCACAAACTCTCTTTAATTTTCAAGACATAATTTAGTTACTATGCCTAAAGGTATTATGCGTGGACAATGCTGTAACTCTAATAAAAGTGTACGCAGTGTGGCTTTTATTCCGATTCTATTACGACATTTGTCTTGAGCTTTCAAGTCAACCTTTTTCCTGAACTTAGTGCATACTTCATGCGTTTCGGTGATTTTTAATTTTTCCTGATTTTGCTTTTTTCCAGTAAATCCATTTTATATGTTCACCTTCAAGGAACTTCTGTGATTTTGCTTTACATATGATGCAACGCATTAAAACTTTACGTTCGATATGTTACTGAGTCTGGAAAATTAAAGTGGTTTTACGTTGGCGGTTAGATGAAAGTTTTTGAAGATTAATGTCAAAATTCAGTTTTTTGCCAAGAGAAAAATTACCTCATTTATTTTTTTATCCGTGCTTTTTAGTGATGCATGCCGTCCATTGTAATTCCTGATCCTTGTCATTAGTATGTGACATCTTCATTATACTTGCTTGTATCGAGTAAATTCAGATGACCTGTTGTCTGAGGAAGTCTGAGTTGACTATTAAGAAAGAGTTCGGAATCATCATGCAATCCACACCGTGACGAAAATTTATTAGTCAGTAATCAGTTATAGGTGATATTAGAAACTTTGAATATTTACCGTCTTATTTATGTATTGTAACTTGTCTTTTAACGTGTTTTAGTATTTATTGTACTTAACTTATTGCAAGTAATCTCATCAAACACTATACAAGCGACATATGTATGTACCTTGATTTGTTGTCACGATGAGCCAGTTCTCCTGCGAGTCACTCGGTTCAGTGCTAGCCGTGACCTGGAGCCGCCAACAATACCCTAGGTATTCCTCGAATTCACAAACCAAAGTGGCAGCCATACCTAATCCTGGTACAACATTCTTCGTATGTTGTCATTTCCTTTTTCTGAGATGAATTCTTTACGTATCCGTCGGATGGACCGTGAAAGATGATGATTACCCCTAGTCATCGCAAACTAACTTATTTTCATTCATTACCTTATCCCCGAAAATTACCCTCCTCTCTAATGGGCTTTGGGGTTTAGGCGAGCACTTACGCCGCCTCTCCTTTCGTGACTGATGTTCTCCGGTCGAAAAAATGTCTTTCTCATTCTGTCTCTTCATATTTCTCTGTGTGATTCTCTGCCTTAGAGCTCCCTCGAGAGTTAAAATTATTTACTATGATTTACTGCTATTCAGCTTTGATTGTTCTGGACCCTAATTTTCAAGTTCTTTTTTGTATCACACATTTTTGTTTGGTGTGTGTGAAATCAAGGCTGGTTCTTCTCCGATATGTTTAATCGACATCCCGACTAATGATTCACATATTTTCTCGTATTGTGGCCTAAGTAACATCAGTACTCACATTGTTTGGGTAGAATTGAGGCACAACTGTAAGAAACGATCGTTTGTTCAATGTAAATCGAACGCAATGCCAACGAAAATCGTGCACGCTTAAATCCACGTGTCGCATATCCAGATATAAAGACCGTGCTTCGGTTTGTATATAATTCCTTTATTGTTACCTGGAACGTAGAAGCTGAACCTCTTCGTTTAGTGAGTGATTAGGGTGCTCGTTTAAATATTTTCTCAGTGCTCGAAAGACTGCTGGGAATAGAGGGGTAAAATACTTGCATTGCTCATTATCAGAAACTGTTTCATTATCTGGCCCGTGAATAATTAATCATTTCGACTGAAAGTCGATAACAATGTGCAGTCCACTTTTTTCTTAGTTTCAAAGCTGAATTAGTATATATTCCTGTCTTAATGTCTCGTATTATTACTACATATCACGGACTTTTTGTGGAAAACCTTTGAGTGAGTGAATTTTCTATTTACATTTCATGCAACATAATTTCAAGTCAGACTTTGAATTTCTCCCCTGGCTCACCATTCTGCAGCCCTACTCAGTGGTCATTTCCCAAAAACCTCTTTGATTTCTCGTTGAGATGTGAGAACCACTTTTTGAATGAGGCTCAGAGCAGAGTCGCGCAGGCTCGCTCGCTCGAATGGATGACGGGGCTCTTTATGATGTATATTTTTTCAGAAAATTTCGCTAGGGAGTGCGAGCACAGAGCTTCGCCCTTGTTGTGCTTTTGTTTCTCACACCAGCATCTAATTAAACATCGGAGCGCCTTCTTAACTAACGAGAGTGGAAGAAGGACTGCGTTATCTCCGCTTCCGGCCCTACCCTCTCTCCCTCCCTCCCTCATTTTCTCATTCCTCTCCTTTCTTTCATCCTAATTGCAAAGCTCTTCCCTCCACTGGCGTGGGATTGACGGAAAATGAGATTATATTTTTTTTCAACATCTTCGACTAATCATGGGTATAGGAGTTGGACAACGCGGCTCAAATGTGTTCGGTGATATTTTCGAAAACGCTGTCTTCCGTTAAGCTTGGTGTCTTGACTTACTAGTATTTTATTTTTCTGATTTTATTTTCCTTATCTACGTTATTGGAATATAAACGTCCATCAGGTGGCGTGATTCGGCCAAGTGATTTTTGTTTTTTAGTGGAAAAAAGGATCAAACTTGTCACTAAAAATTTTTTAATCCACGACCCACTTTTCGACAGTTCATGTCATCTTCAGGTGAAGATGACACCGGAATACTCTTCACATGAAGATGACATAAATTGTCAAAACCCGGGTACTGGGTTAAAATTTTTTTTAGTGAAATTAGCGAAGTTTGTTCCTTTTCCCACCATGGAGATATTTCACATAGTTTCCCCTGCCACCGTACAATTTTTTGTGTTCTTTACTTGGAAGCGATGGTACCTCGCTCCCCCACGTATTAGCCGTGTACGGGAGGTACCATCCGCCGTTCATTACTGAATTCAGTTGAATGAAAGGTAGTTAGGTCAAATGGGTTAAATGTATCAATTAATGAATTTCTCTAAAAGCCGTCAAATCATATTTTGATGGAGATGAGAGTTTTCATCAAATCAACGGTGTTTCCTTCACATGATGTCCGGCTCCGGAGTCGTAAAAATCTCCTGAGGTTTAATTGGGGAGGCCATAATCATCTACAGACCTGGTTTTTCTGTAGGTTCCCGGGTTCCGTCCATTGACCTCAGTAACCTCTTGATTGTTGCGATGTGGCTCATTCCACTGGTATGCTTCGCTTCCGCTCGGGGATGAACAGGGGTCTTGGCGTCACTACCGTTGGGCGCATTCCGCGAAAATCAGGCTTCTGACCTTTGGATGATCAGACTTGCGTACCTAGAATCTTCCGTATTTTTCCTTCAGGGATTTGAAAATACCATCAAGCTTGCTTTGTAGGGATTAGAAGTAGTGTGTGTACATAATTTGCTTTTGTGTTTTGTTACCGTTCTGCTCCTTTAGTCGAGTCAAATCTGCTATCGCAAACTTCTATCAGCAGGATGTCGGGCGTACTGGAAAACCAGGAATACTCAGGGAAATTTTAAGTCCTGGAAAACTCAGGGAATTTTTGTATTTTTCTGAAAAACCCTGGAAATTGCATGGCGGCCAATTAACTCTAGGGCAGAGAGCACTCTTGCCATCCTTCTGCTTGGATCAGCGCTGCGCTGTCCTGCCCAACCCAATCGCATGCAAGTTCTCCTTACCGTACGAGTCACGTGGTATTTAAGGCTGATTCATTCGAGAGTCGGTTTGATTATCTGCACTGAAATTCGGATCTATGCTTTCTCATTTTTTTCGACAAATTATTTGTGGAATATGGAAGCTAAAATACATTGTCGTTTTTCTCGTTGCGCGTTCTGATTATTTACCTGCCTCTTTTACTGGACACGCATGTTTATTAAGGTTACAAATTTCAATCAACATTTGTCGGTAGCAAAGTGGAATAAGACCCTGGAAAATCCAAGTTTTTACCTGGTAAACCTGGAAAACTCAGGACAAAATATATAGAGATACGCCGGGCACCATGATCAGTTCGTAAATTTCTAAATTTGAGTAATTATTTCAAATGAGAAAAAGAAAGCAAATTGGGCCAACGGGCGCTGCGTAAAATAATGGTGAAGAGTTGGTGCAGTTTGACTTGCACCAGATCGTATGCATATGCATATTAGTTCGGTTTTATGGGTTCCTTGTATGCACAGTTGCAGCCGGTGTTCGAGGGTCGAATATATTCCGTGCGTATTATTATTAGTTAGGTGGCACCGATCCGTTTATATTGTTTGAAGAAGTCGAAGGAAATATTTGCAAAGGCAAATTAAATTTCATATGTAGCAAATGTATTTACAAGAAAAGAAATTTAACTGGGAATTTTCGTTCAAGTAATTTTCAGTGCAGTTGCATTCACTTGTCCATAAAGACGGGAATAGAAGGGTTTCTTGAAGCTAATAACTTTCTTTCTGATCCTTCTGGGTGGTATATTTCTTGCCGTATTGGAATGTTATGGGTTTTCCGTGACTATTAATGAAAGAGTTTTGAATTTGAATCATTTCGGAAATTTCAAGGTTGCCAAAATTCAAAGCACACCAGCTATAGTGGTTTTAGGATAGGTAATAACTTCTCCATATTTGGAAATGGATCGGGAACTCTATTTTATATGCTATCTGTATATTTTTCTATTGACTGCAAATCTGCTCGTCCCTATGATGTTAATTAATGTATTAAGTTTTGCTGTTTAGTTACTAGTGGTTTGTTTTCGTGTATGTTTTTCAGTGCCTTCTAGTCCTTTTTAAAATTTGCAGTAATATCGAGAATATCTTCAAGAATATCGAGAATATCTTCAATCACTTAATTACTAACCACAATAATAATTTAAGCCACTCATTATCCTATTCCCATCGCAATTACCTCCGTTAGGACTAATTTCTCAGGGTTTCATTCGTTTGGTCTTCTCAGTTTCGCTTTCACATTCCGTAGTTTCCCTGCGTGTACGAACAATGATGATAGTCGAAATTGCGCGCCTTAATCCCAACGAGACGGGTTTCTCCCGCGCGGGGAAGACTAATCACAGCTTGGGATTTCTTGCTCCTGTTTCCTGCTCGTAACTGTCTTTGTTCTCGCGCTACTTTTTAAAGCTTTCAGAAAAATCTCAATTGTTTTCTTGTTTCCTTTCTTAAATTTGCCATGGTCACACGTGAACGGAGAAGTCATGTTTTGAAAATAAGTTTGATATTTCTTCATCCTTGCCTAATTTTCTCCGAGCATTCATACATGAGAAAGGAAGTGGATGAATACGCATCGGGACCGTTATTTTCTGTAACAGATTGGTTAATCTACGTTTGCTAATTACCGGGTTCTAACTGGGACTGTGTGATTTTTGAATCGAATGATATAAGTTGCGGTACTCTCTCGTGATGCAATCACTCAATTACCCTCAAATATGTATCTATTAATGTTTGACGGCGTTGGGTGACATCGATTTTAGATTTTTCCGCCATGTACTAGATTAATATCGCTTCAATTTACATCTTTCAATAAAATCAAATTTTCTTATCGTGATTATCCGCAACTGGTTGGAAAGTTATTTTCACGCAGTGAAAATAACTTTCCAACCAGACCAAACACATAGTGGAACCCACTATGTGTTTTTATCCTTCGTATATCCTCTCTAGTACACAATCCTTATCTTCATTATAGACCAAGACTTCCAGTGAATAATGGGTTCACTCCTTTACTGTTTTCTTAGGGGTACGTAGAGGTTCCTTGTGCATCAGCCTGTTTCTGTCTGCCCACAACTGATACTACCATAGACCCTGTCCACTTGGTTTTCCGTTGAATTTTTATTCTAACCATATGCTCAGTAATGAAAATTATTCGGTATCAGTCTCACGGGAAGTCATCCGCTTTTCACCGAGCCCTTTGAACTCTGCCATTATTTCCAAGCAGCCATTTGTTTTGGTTTCGAGTTCAACATTCTTGCTCGGGAGTTCGAAAGAGTAGGTCAGGATTCAAAGCTTTCAGCTGGAGAAATCAAATGTGATGGATTTACGAGGCGTTCTCGGAGCGATGGGAGCGATAAGTTATTCCGATCTCGATCTTGTGTTTGTTGAGTCGATCGCGAGCGGCCCGGCGGAGATCTGTCAGCAGTGGTGCCGGTGCCATCTCGTTCGGCATTGCTAATTTCGTGCTTCTCAGACCCCTTAGTTAGTCCCCCTACCCCACTTCGTTAGCCCCCCACCCCTACTTTCAATCCTCTCTCCCTATTGCCATCAATCTCTACGTCTTGCGGGAGCCTCCGTGCACAGATGAGATTATATCAACGATCGAAAAATATATTCCAATTTTTTGTTCCACCCTCGCTCTTTCACTCTTCCAAGCTTATGGTCGGTTCGGTCTGCCACGGAGTATTTCAATTCACCCTTGTCTCCTGTTATTTCTTCACCATCCTCCCCCCATTTTCCCTCCTTGTCCCGTTCACTGGGAAAGCCTTTTTTCGTGTGAGGGGTTGTCGCGGTTTCGAGGGGAGTGCCTCGCGCAAAGGGGAGGGAGGGGGACGATGCACTGGCGGTGGTCTCAGAAAGTGATGCCTTTCTTCGGATCATCTCGGACGCTCCGTTTCTCACCGTTCGTCCCCCCACCGCTCCCCCCGCCCCGAGGAAAGGGCTTCGGAAGAATGGGCGGACTTGTGTGGATGTGTTTGCTTGCTCTTGCTGTGGTCAGAGAAAGGGAGCCATGGGTTTTGCAACGCGGGCGGGCGGTCCTAATGAGTCCGGAAGGGGGATCGGGTGGCGGCGCGTGAGTCTTGCTCCCGGGGAACGCGAATTTTGTCCCTAACAGAGACAGGATGCTTCAGGATTTCGCGGGAGCATAATAATGGTGGCCGATGTGTCTTGGGTCTGTTAGTCTTTCCGACCTCAGCAAACGTTTGGTAAATCGTGCGTGAGTCCTTTAACGGTCGAGTTCTAGATCTCGGGTATAAATTTATTCGCAACAGCCGTACGTTAAAGTCATGAAGGGTTCTGGATTGGTGGATATTATTTCATATTACGTATATATTTTCCTGAATCAAATAAGTTTTGCCGAAAATCGTTAAGAGATTTCTTCCGTAAAAGTTAACATTAGTGTTATTTCAAATAATTATATTTTCTTCTTGTGATTGAAAATAATTTTGACTGACAAAGGTGAATAATTTGAGTCGTGATATTTTTGTGCGTGGCTGATGATAGACAGACGTGGGCTTTGATCTGGACTGTTCCGTGCGGCAGTTTAGATCTGTTTTTTTATCGAATCGAGGGTAATACACGGTTCAACAGAATAGTTTTTAATTTATTTCGACGATTCAGTTTGAATTTCTGAAATAGCTTGTTAGTAGTTAATTGGAGAAAAATTAATTCATCTCGCATTTTAAACTTAATAAGTTTCTAGATAGTAATTTTTCTTGCCGATCGCTAATCAGACCAATGTACGAAGTACCTACATAACTTCATAGTGATAGAATCCATGTTGCACTTGCTAGAATTTTCCTTCTGCCCCGTCATCTTCGTGGAAATGCGTAAGGGGAAAGCCTAGAACTGATTTATTCTGTTCCGTTGAATTTTGGTGAGAATCTTGTCAAGCACCGGTGCCGGGTTTCAGAAGAAACAATGGGCGTCGTGAATGAGCATCCGGATCATTACCACCGACCGGAGTGAAGGGGAAGAGATAATCGTCGGAGGGAACACCGTTGTTAGCCACACTCACCGCTTATGGAGTGAATGACGAGTCCAGCATGTTCACACCGTCCATCGAAATTCGTGAGACGCTGAGCTTCAACGGGAAGAGGAAATGCCGATGTAACCAGTTACACTCCTTTCGGATATGTAACACTATCTCGCGGAGATTGGAAGGAAGTTGTAGCCATATTACTTCCTCAATATGAAGCAGGATACCGAGCATTTGCTTTTTTGATAAGGAGGATATTTTTTTATCGTACCCCATCGTATATGCTGCATTGTCTTCCTATGATTATAATATCAGAATGCGATAGGACAGGGGGCGTGAGGATGAGGTGTATTATCCTAAGCGACTCCACCGCTGCGTTGTTAACAATAAATTGAGAGGCATGAAAGGAATTAGTGGCTGATGGAGATAAATTAATTGCAATTTTAACTATTATGATGACCTTTTAGCCTTTTTGATGGAATGGTTCTTATTATTCTGTTTATCGCCAATGGTTTCATTTTGCATTTTCAATGGGAACATTTGTTTTGCTTAATTTGTAAGGATTTTTATTCTTGAAATATTCGTGAAGGTATTATCTCTCCCTATTTTATTTCATTAAATGAATTGTTAAATCATGAGATTTGGTTTTTTTAAATCTCTTAACGGAATTCAACCGCAAAACCAATAGCATCATTTTTTTCTTTCCAGGTGAGTTACTCGCCATACCGGCATGGTCCTGAAGTGGCTGGAGTCCTCAGTGCCCAGAGAAGGTTTGCACGAGACATGAAGAAATAATATAATCGTCATACAGAACCTCTCTAGAGTAAGACCCCAAAGGAACTCATGATTGCTCAGTGACTCCGAGAGAGCACTCGAGGGTGGCGCCGCGACAGAGTAGCCCTTTCGAGAGGCCCGTATGTTGTCCACCACGCGTACCCTCATTGAACGCGTCATATTTCAAGAGGGATGCTGGAATCGACCGTTTTCCTTATCGGCTCCCTTCCCGTCGTCGCTGGGTGGTGCAGATTGCGGGGCGTGTGAACAGCATTCCGCGTCATTCCCAAGAGAGTCGTGAAAGAGCGCTGGCGAGGGAGGAGGGGCGGAGGGAGGGTCCATTTCAGATCCGCTCTCCTCCTCTGCGGTCCTTGATAAATAGTAGAAGGCATTCATTAATTGGGAGCTGACGAGGAAGTAAGCACAGGGGCGGCCCGAGGACGCCACCACGAAACTCGATATAGACTCCGTTGTCTTATCTCCACCCCTCTCTCTCTCTCCCTTTCCACGGGAGTCGTCAAGCCAATTATGCCGAGTCAATTCGCTACTTCCGATTTTCTCACGCGTACTTGCATCCCGTATCACCCTCTCCAGCTGCCGGCGGCTCCCCCATGGCCCAGCCTTTCCTATCAACTCGCTCGACGTCCGTCTACTCGTCCTCTTCCCTCCGAAATCTTTCTTACGCCCACCTCTCTCCCACCACTTCCTCCCTTTGCCATTCCTTCCCTCACTCCCACGCCCCCCTCTCAACTTATCACCCCCTCCGCTCTCCCTACGCTCTCACATTCCCTCACATCCTTCCTTCGTTCGCATGCGGCGACACTTCGTCTTCGCAGGCTAGTCCTGAGATGGAATTGCCAACTTGGTAGCCGGAGATAAGTTCTTCAGCGATTTGCTGTTGATGATCACCGAACCAGTTATGCTATGCGGAGAGAAGTAAATACCTGCGCTCTCCAGGCACGTAGCCAGAAATCTGTTTCGAGGGGGGGGGGGGGGGGGCTAAGTCTTGTGTAACTTGAAACAAAACAGCCTTGCCCATTCGGTGCCGACATGTTACAAATCTCTTCCCTTAATTTATAGTGCTTGGTATTTATTTTTACAGTGCCCATACTTATCTCTTCCCACTTGTAAAGTTCACTGCTAAAATAAGAACAACAAAATTTTTGGGAAAAATTTCGGGTGCCTGGTTTGCCGCATCAACTGTGCTGATTGTGTGATCAAGGGTAATTTTGGCCACCAATCCTCGTCGTAATTAGGTCTTCTCTTCGTATGAGTTGCCATACGTCATGAGCTATCAAACGTCATAGCTCGCATATTTCTGTTTTCGAAGGAGAAAAACCGAAATTTGTAACATTCAGATGGTGAATGTTTTATCCTCTTCATGATTCCGTTTTCTGACTCGTCAGTGTGATTTGTCATCACTTAGGCGAAAAAAGGAGACAAAAGTGAACTTTGTACTGCCCACAGTTTCCATTTTTTTTCGACGCGTTTAAACGCCTCCTGTTTTTCCTGAGGATGACGCCGAAGCGTTTAAATGCGTCGAAAATAAAATCGAAACTGTCGGCAGCAGGTACAAATTTGAGAGTTTTCTTCTTTTTTTCAAAGATGATGTACAACTGCATCTTGCCTGATACTATTGAATTTTATCTCTTGCGTGGTTCTTACGCCAGATTTATTTTGCGGTGGAATCCAAATGTTCCATAGACAAGCTGAATTGATGACGAATCTTCACCGTCTCGTGTGTCCACCCATTTCTCATGACCGGACAATTCCTTCGTCTCCCGCATCCTCCGCCCCTTACACCCAGACTTCTTAACCCTTCCGTCCCTACCCCTCCCCTCCACTTCCTACTACCTCTCCCACCGCTCCCCCTACCTCCCTCGTCCCTCCTTGTCTCAAGAATTTTGTGGGAAAGGGGGTGGGTGGGGTGCGAGGAAGTGTTGTTCGTCGTAGTTTGCGCTCTGTTATCGCCTCTCAAAAGCTTGCCACTCCATCATTATCTCGACTCTCCCCCCCACTCTAGTCCCCTCACTCTCTCGCCATCGTGTTTGCAGACCCATGGAGAGGGACGCGTGTAAACATTAGTGTTTTGTGTAGCTTCATTGTTCGAGCGTGATTTGTGGTGGGGAGTGGCTGTGACAAAGAGATGTATTGACTGCGTGATATACCTCGCTATTTTTTTATGGCGCGAATATTTTTTCAGATGAGGCTCTCTCCGGCATTATAGTGTTGGAGAAAATTATGTGCCGATTAATAAATTAATGCATCTCTTTTAAGTTACTCATCCCTTATCGTTCTTGGTTCTTCTTGATCTTTTGTGGATCCATAGATAACCTGAAATTGACGAAAGACCTATTTGATTTATGGAGACGATTGCTATATTTTTCCCGTTGTATGTAATATATTTTAAGTCCCATTATTTTGTTTAGGTGTAGGCATATTGTGAGCTATCCATTTACATATGTCATGAATTTATTTGCCTTAAAATGGCAAACCGGCTATCTGTGTATTTTATTTGGGCCTTGATTGTATGTGCTCCTCTTAACAGTACCGAAAAGACGTGAATAAATTTTAGGACAGTAATTTCTTCCTTCTGTTTGATTCTCCTTAGTTGCTCCTCAAATGCCGACGCAACCCATCCAATCAATGTCTACGCGAGTATTTCTCGTCGAGATACCAACATCGTGCCCTCCCTCGTGCCCATCCAAGGGAAGAGTGTCATTAGGACGTAATGGAGCCCTCCTCGCGTACTGAGATTTTACTTCTTAGCTCTTTTTTTTGCCGTTTTGCGTTCCGTTGATTTTGGATGGGGGACGTGGTGAGCGGATTTTCCTCATTCGCCGATGGAAGAAAGTATTCGCGTCGTGGGGACTTTGCAAACGTCTCCCTGTTGCCTTTTGCGCCTAATCCCTTTTCTTTTCGTCATGCCTCGAACCCCCCGAAGATGATGCCAAAGAAGCGCTGTTATTAAGTCGTTATGTGCCGTCTGGAGTTTCGAATGACATTTTGCCGACGCACTTAATTTCAAAATCGTCATGGATTCCTCGACCTAGTGCTAAGCTTTCGTTCGTTTATGTCTCGCAGAGAATGGGGCTGCTTCAGAGGATTCCGTCTTTCATCTTAATGACGTTTTTTTCCTTTTAGATTTTCGTCCTTTTGTGTTTTTTGCGTTTTTTCTCCCCGCTTATTCCCAAGCAGAGGTTTATGAACTGTTCCTTCTTTCGCGGCTACTCTTCGATCCAAAAGGGGAGCGGCGGCGTCAGAAATCTCATGCCGAATCAAAGCCAAGGGCCTTGGGCGTTTTTGCGCCTTGGGCGAGAGCGCGTAGTTCTTCTCGTCTCTTGTGTGGGAAATATTCGAAAAACAAGTTGTATCAAGCTTATTTCCCCTCCTTAATAAATGTTAATGATAACCGGGATGTTGCCTGGCTAGTGTTTGTGTACAACTTAAACTGAAATCCCGTTCTCGTTTCATGATAAAAGTTAATATTGATAGTTATGCTTTCATATTTTACACTCAGGTTTATGAGACAAGTCATCACTTCCGTCTGTCGTTAAATCTGCACTTTTTCCTCGTCCTAATTGTTATCACCGATTCGAATTTACGCAGGAACTTAAGTGGTTTAGAAGTAAATTAACTTTCCGTCGACACCATTTAGACGCGTTGCTAAAGTTTTTTAATGGGAGACTTTACTCCATGCGTAACCCATAGAAATTCTAATGGTGTGAAAGTTTGACGGGAAATTCGCTAATGTAAATGAAGGAGATTCGAATTCACTGATCTCTTCTTATGCTCCACGCCGTTATTTCTTATTAATTTCAATGCAATCGCCAACATCGGCAGAGAAAAGTTCCCATTATTCTTTTGTTTTGATGCGCAACCTAGAATCTTGTTTTAATAAATTTATCAAGTAGATGGGAAGTTTTTCATGATTTCCGACTCTTGTTCTTGGTCGCAACTATACCTACTCGTTGTCTAAATCAAATTTTGTACTTGTTTATCGAAATATGTTACTGTTGAAACTAAGCTTTGTTATTCACGTTCGCATATATGTTTTTGTGAAGTATCCTGTCATGTTTTGCCAAAACGATACCATTTTCGAGTGATTCAGGGGTTATCTATCTCTTGCTGCAGTCTGCCATTAGGACTTAATTTCATCTCTGTGAACTCTTGACCCTCGTCCTCTTCACCCCGAGGCCCACATAACCGTTCCCTTTGAGGCGCTCCCTTTGGTCCTGCCATTTATCCCCAGAACGCCTTGTTATTTTTTCGTTTCTCTGTTTCCAATCGCCGTATTTCAATCCATGGAAAATTTACAAAGGAAGAACAGTTCCAACCAACTTCCATTTTTTATTCCTCGCCTAAATCGTTCTTTCCCCTCTTCTCTTCTCTTTTCTCGAAACAATGAGCCAAATTTTTTGGAAAATGGTTTTGGCCCCGATGGTAGAAGGCCTCTCTGGTCCTCTCGGACCCTCTCCCTCCTCAATTCTCATCCTTTGTTTCTTTCTAATATGGTACTCCAGTGTAGAAATATGCTTGCGGTGGAAAAGAAATGAGGGTGTCTTTCATCCCGTCGGTTATTTTCTGTTATTTCCCTCATTTCCATTCATATGCGACTGCCACTCTCGCTAATGTCCGATTTCTCCCACTCCTCGCATGCCCGGTCGCCGTTTATCGTTTTTTTTCTCCTTCCTTCCTTGGCTGTCGGGTGTGCAGCGCCAAGGGCCCACCAAATGTTCCCCCGCGGGGAATTCTACGATTCCGTGTCGGTTTCGCCCGCGGTTTGCGGTGCGTTCCCTCCCCCGCCCTCTCTCCTCCCTCCCCTCCCCCGCTCCTTTTTCCTCCTAGGCATTTTTAAACGGGCGTGTCGTTCCCCAATTTTCGTCCGAAACGACCGACCGAACATTTCTTCGTGCCTCCTCCAGTGATCCTCTCGCTCTCTCCGGATGGAGCGGTTAACGGGAGCCAATGAGAAGAGGAGGGTCGTCCGGTGCCTGTATTTCTCGTCCCATTTAGATGCATGTCATACCCCTGGCGGTCGCTGAAATGTAGGAGTCGTCTCCCGTCGCATGGCATAGCTGCGCCGCCGGTGGCTCGATCCAAGTAACTGTACCGTGTGGGGGACTCTCGCCCTCCCGTCTCGATTAACATAACTGACATTTGTGACTCGGCACCCGAATATAAAATTGTTCTCGCGGGACTTATTTGTATAAATGCAGTCAGGACTGAAGAAGAAACTCAAGTACTACATCCGTAACATCCGTATGGGCTATATCGTATCCATAATTCCATGCCCTCTCGTCGTAATTTACGGGTCCGTTTTTTTTCGCAGTTTTGAGTTTTAGTTTGAGTCTTAAGAGTTACCTTATTTTACTCGCATTTTTTTCTTGGCGTGGAATATGAATTATTGCATTTTCAGGGACCCAAAGATTTTTTTGATAACTTCATAGTTGAAGGATGAAGCCCTTTCAGTAGGTATTTTGTTTCGTCACGATTATGTACCGGGCATTGTTGCTAATCAATAAGTTGCTCTGCCGCTACAAAGCGTTTACTCGATTGTTCTCCTTCTCCCGAGCTCTGCCACTCCGACCGGAAATATTCATTTGAAGTGAGGGAAAGTTGTCTTTCTCCTTTCATAGCACAGCTGCCCCCATCTCTCCCGCTCTAAATTATGGCGATTTCCATAGTTCACCGGCGAAAACAAACAGTTGTTGAAACCTACGTCTTTCGTCATGAAGATTGACGATGAGAATAAGTAATCACCGGAATCGCTATTTTCCACAAATAATTGTCGTATTATTTCAGTGATTCTTGTATGAAATCCACTTCATTATACATCAGGTAGTTATAGAAATTTTTATGGTAAAAATGGGCTATGCTTCAAATTTTTTGATATGGTATGGTAAAATTATCATGTTAATATTTTTATTTTATAGGAATTCATTTATCATTATTCTATATTTTGTATGCATCGAAATCCAGTTATTATGCCTGTGGGTGTACTTCAACATATCATTTTGTGGTATCATCAATAATAAAGTGTTAAGATTTATTTGGATGGCAGACTCGGATATGTCGTTACTATCCACGATTAAGCGGCACGTGATCATGTCTTCATATGTAGTCAGCATAGTTAGGGCTATTGAAAGATGTCAGTACCGTCCTAGGTTATCTAGAAATTCTTGCTGAACGTTTTAAAAGATGCCAACCTCTCCCCCCTAATTCCTGACCTCCAGGCACAAAGAAGGGTCTAGAAGAGTTATGTGAAATGATATTTTGAAGTGGTTTTTCTGTGAATGGAGTCTCTCTCTCTCCTTGTCCAAATTACTTCCCCTTCGTACCTGTCCGTCCTTCCTCCATACGCTTTTGTTTCGTTTGTTTCTTGTTTTAGACGAACGCTGTCTTTGAAACGGCAGGATTTATTTTGATAAAGTAGGGCAAAAAAATTATTTTCCTCGACTGTTAGCGTCTCGCAGGTCCGTTTGGAACTCGCTTAAGAGTTCGTATCTTATAGGCCTTTGAAAGAAAAGAATGGCCCGTCATTTTGTTTTGACTTCAGAACGGTGTCATTTTTCTTACTTTTTCTGAGGTTTTCGTAGTCGTTGGATGTAGAATGATTAAGTGGTTTCTGGAAAGGTGCTTGTTTGTGTAAATCATTCAATGGAAATATGTCAATATAGATATCCTCTTTCAGAAAAGTGTATTGTTGGTGATAATGTCGTTTGTTCGATTTAGCGATGAATTCAATTAGCGCGAGAAAACACGGATTTTGCATTCATTGGTTTGTTATGAGGATAATATTAGGAAGAATGTGAGTAACGTTTTATTAAGCATTTGAAAGTTACATGGTGTGTAAGTAGTTCGTGGTTAATTTGTCTAAATATAATTTCCATTTATAATTTATGCAGTTGATTACCTGACGTCGTACACATTTTTTTCGTAGTGTAAGGAAGAATTTTTCCTATTATGTGGGAATGGCCAGAAGTGATACTCAAGAATTAGCTTTTTTGTTTTCTCTTTCCTCAGATTTAATAATCTTAACATGAGAAAAATGTTAGATTTCTCATCTTTTCTTTGGATATTTCCTAATTGCATAATCGGTGGAGAACTTCTTCACTTCGTTTCCCTTCACATTTGGCGGAGGTTTCTGAGTGATTTCAGAGTCGCCAATTCTTGTCATAGAAATATACTCTCAGTCCTCATCTCGTCTAGTGTTTTTGTAGTGGTGCTTTGAGGCAGTATGTTGGCATGTCATATCTAGGCGTTACCATTTTAAGGTGCAACTGAGAGAGGTAGTAAATTTATTTCAAGAATCCGCCGTTGTCATTTTCGGTATTTTCCATGGCCATCGCATGTTGCCTTCTCTTTGAGCTTCGTTTTCGGTAGTTAAATTGAATCGTCTCGTTAATGGCGTCTCTTAGTCCACTTTAAAATTGCCTTATCATGTTACTCGCGGTTTTCTGGTCCATCAGAAATTATTCTGCCTTGTTGTGTGCCCCTTTGATTACGGGAGTGGGAAGATCCGCGTCGAATATCCATCTCTTCTCGGCTTGATTAGGAGGATAGATGTGTGATGCTTCGCTTCTTCAAGCCTCGTTGTCACTTTCGATTTTTATGCCTCCCTTTTTGTCTTGGAAAGTTCGTTCTTGGAAATGATGAAGAACTTAAATGATATGATCGTACTTTCGGAAAGCTATATGCTTGCTTATTGATATCAGAAACAGAATATCATTAAGACGAGAGTTGGTCTTGTAAATATGAACCAGCCATGAAAATATTCGGCCAGAAAATAATTAGTTAACTGGATATATTTTTGTTTGATATTTCATAGCAATCTTGATCATGTCATCGAAAACATACTGTACGAAACATTTAATGTAGTGGTGTCACATATTGGAAGCAAACGCCTCCCTTCAAATTTTAAAATAAAAGTTGAAAATGAGCAGCCTACATGAAGAAATATAGTGTGCACTAGTCTTTTGAGCTTCAATGAATGCTATTTAATGCACAGTCAACGTAGAAATTATTGGAATTAAACATGAAACGTGTTCACGTAGATACATGAAAATATGTATGCACCCCGACAGAAATAATAGCCATTCTCCCGAGGAGGTACACAGAAAATGTTTAAAAGATGGTGACCCCAGATAAAAAAGATTGGTGTGTTTCCACCCACCCCAGATGGGTGTGTTTCTGGTTTTTTTACACTTTGGCTGTTGTTGGCTTTTTGAAAGTTTTTTTTAAAAGACGTTAA
This sequence comes from Platycnemis pennipes, assembly GCA_933228895.1. Classification (NCBI taxonomy): domain Eukaryota; kingdom Metazoa; phylum Arthropoda; class Insecta; order Odonata; family Platycnemididae; genus Platycnemis; species Platycnemis pennipes. The sequence continues at coordinate 29,571,966 of OW121848.1, read as the reverse complement.
TATCATTAGCGTTTAATGTCGACCTCCCGGGAATTAAACCATTTTCCGTCTTTGTTAATTCAGAGAGCTATTTTGGCATCGCTGCGTCGTATTTTTTTCACTGTATGTGAAGCCGCGCCTGAATCCGTCAATCATCTGCTTCCGATTCCCTCGTCGAGAGGAGCCATCTCGAAATATGTCCAAACTAGTTAGGCAACAGTTCGACCATCAGGTTTGTTTGTCTATTGTTGCCTTCGGCCTAGAGGCACTACGAGTATTTACCCCTCTACTTATAGTTTAAGTGCAGAATCAGATTAATAAACGTGCTAATTATAAAATAAATACCTCAGTGCAATAGAGATAGGGAACTTGATACGGGCAAAATAATGCTACCAGGAAAAATGGGTATCGTTATTCGTTCTAATGGAAATTAACTTTCATTATCACACTTGTCGCCTCGCGTATTTTTTTTTTCAAATTTTCATTTAGCCGTCGAGTATTTTAGATACCTTCGATAGCGACGGATGAACGTGGCCAACAATTCCTAGGGCCTTCGGTGAATTCGGACGAGGCTTAAATGTATCATCTTTTAGTGCGCCGGGGGCGGCGTGGGCGTCGTCGCCCTCCGTACCTTTTGGAATCACATCCTCCGCTCGCAAGTGCGCCGTGCCTCCCGCCGCAGCATCCCGCCCGCCATATCCCGGATGGACCCAATTGAACGAACGAGAGCTCCCCTCGATCCGCTCGCTCCCCCTTTTGCCCTCCCTTTTTCAACCCCTCCCACGCACAACGCGCCCACGGCGCATCCAACCTCTCTTCCCATCACGGGCGCGCGGACGTAATTTCTTAATGGCGCGGTCGATGTTTTTTTCTCTCATCCCAACCGACTCCCTTTCGCGGAACGACCGTCTCCGAACAGCTAATCAAGAGCATTGCCCGCGAAGACATTCGGTAGTTTTGATGGATCGTAATTCTCGTCTCCCCTCCTGCCGCAGTAGTCCTCCCATAGCTCTCCTGAATAACATCAGTGGCTCCTCTCGTTGAGCTCAATTTCGTTGCCATGCTATTTTATTGGCTCACGACTTAAAGTTACATGAATGGATGATTTCTTCAAAAGAGATGCTCTCTTCTTTATAATTGATCTATTAAATCAACGGGATGTTCGATTACTAGAGATCTACCGTTAGTAACCAATGCTAGGCGTGTGTGTAGGTTACCTAACCTGGATTCGAAGTTAATATTTTTAGTTACTGCCAATGATAATAACTTGTGTCCGTCTTGCTCGTGATATTTAGTAGTGGAATCCGGTTTATAAGGTTTTTTTTACTACTGAGGATATTTCTTATCATCATAATCATGGATCAGCATTCCTAAGATAGTTTTGACGCAGCTCTCCACTGATTCTCCTATTGGGTAACCTCTTTATAACCTTTGCATAATTCTTCTCCTTCATATCCTTGACTACTTGCTCCATAGATCTCATACAAGGCGTTCCTTTTTTATTTTTCCTATTCACCTTTCCTTCGACTGTCTTAATTGGGCCATCATGTCTCAAGATGAGGCCGATTAAGTTGTCCCGTCTTCTTTTCAAAGTTTTCAGAAAGACTTCTCCTATCTCCCCACTTTTCTTATGTCTTCTTCGTTACCCGACTCTGTCCGTCCATTTAATAATTTTGCATCAACTTTGCCAAATCTCATCCTAAGAGAAACAGCAAAAAGCCTGTGGAAGGAATGGAACTCACGACCTTTCGTTGCCTCTTGATTACGTCACCGACTTGGCTGCTTCTGGCTGCGCACACAAAATGTTTCGTTCCTCCTCATTCATAGGAAGCACGTATTCTCACCTTTTCTCTGCCTAGTTGCCAGACGACGGGTCCGAACCGCAAGGATATTATTCACTCACCATGGGTGATGGTCTATGTTATGCAGAGCCACCTATCACGGTCATATTTTTTGTCATGAATCTTTAGCATAGCTTAATTCTCTTCTTTCGCATATATGTACCATCTCAAGTAGGTAGACTATCATGCCCAAACAATTTCCGCAGGATTTGTACACTGAGCGCCGGTGTTCAAATCCTTGTATTGCTGAAATTTCCTAAGTATTGCTTTACCATTTAGTTTGTATACCATGGATGAAATACAGCACCTCGTTTATTGAATTGCTTAAGAAAAGTAACCGTTATCGGTTAGATTGGTCTGTTATAAGTTGTACATCCAAACTTCATTCTGGGGTGGGCATTATACAGATTTTTTTAATTATTTTGCACGAATGGAAAGATTATTCAACTATTAGTAAGTACCTATGAAGATGCAAAAGATCAAACGTATATTTCAGAGTAAACCCTTTAACGCTAAAGAAGAGAGTAATATCGGTGATCTTTGCGACACTTGTAAATCCTCACGTGATAAATACCGTCTTGATACCCTTTTTTATTCGGCCATTACCCTTAAATTTTTAAATTAGAGGGGTGGGCGGGGGCCTTCAGGGGCTCCCCTGGCACTTACACTGTGTCAACCCACATTTAACCTGCCCGCCACTTGCAGACAGGGGACAAGAGCACCACGGTAGAGATATGGAGGGGGGCCACCCATCCAACCTCCGTCCGGGCCCAACGTTGCTTAACTGCGGTGATATGACGGGAACCGGTGTATCTACGTAGCTAGGCCCTTGCCCTGAAGCTATTACCCTTAGGCAGCTAACTTTTATAGGCCAGAACCTTTTGAATTTACATAATCCTCTCTCTCTCCCCCTATCAAATGTGTATCCTTTTTATCTTCCGTCAATGCTTCAACTGATTAATTTTTGGCCGTATCTTGTGATGACTGTGTGTGTATTAAGTTTCTAATGATTTGAGTGAGGGAATATGAGGGCGAAGCTTCGGGCGACGACCATGTTTCCTATGCGTGTTGATATCGGGACCTTGGACCGTTGAAATTGCCCGTCAACGCTCTTTCCATAAATCGTACCCCCTTGTGTTACGCACTCGAGGAATTCGTTTCCTGCTCCTCTCTCTCCCACGGTACACTTCTCGAGTCAGCCTCCTTCGCCCACGGCATTGTCGGGAGTGTGTCTCGCGCTGCAGACTAGGGTGCAACAACACGAACCGCGTGTGCCTGCGAATCCATTTCCTAACATTTCTCCCTTTGCAATTCTTCCTCCTTCCCCCTCACGGACTTCCTCACGGGCCCTGGCTTTTCTCACCGTTGCTTCGAGTCTCTCTCCGCACCGTTATTGCCCTCCGCACACCGTTTGCCCTGAGAAACGCCTCTATCTTGTCATCTCTAGGTGCATACGAATGCGCCGACGAGGTGAGTAATGACTGCTGTATGCCCATGGCCTGCCTGCTCTTTCCTCCCCGTCCTCTCTTCGACGCCCCTCCTATTACTCATCTTCTATTCCCACTCCCTTTATCCGCAATCGTCATTTTGCCTCCGCTAATTTCTTTCTCAGCTTTAATCTGGCGTAATTATATCTTGGAAGTTGGCGGCAGAGAAGGCTGTTGGCTCGCTAGTTTAAATACATACAGGGTGTAGTCTTTTGTTATAACTCAGTACTTTTCTGAGGATATACTCCCCGTCCATAAGAGAACCAGAACAGTAGGCCCGTCATACCAGATTTATTTCGACTTTTATCTGTCGATGAATAAATGAAAAATTACAGATCGTGGGCACATGGGTAAATGTTACATTAGCTTTGATTTTTTGGATCGGACAACACTTTTATATTCCTTATTCACTCATAAGTTTTTAGAAGTCTTCGGAATCCTATATATATATATATATTCGGTGGGAATTGGTCAGTGCATCTAGCGTTTCTCTTTTTTGAGTGATGTCGCATTTCATTTGTACACACTAATTTTGGGTAGGTTCAATGGGATTTATATGAGTGATTAATTGGTAAGGGAGATAATGTTTTCCAAAAGACCGAGTGAAGTTTAACTAGCACCAAGTCCTCTACGTTAACTTAATTTTCAACTTTTTTAAAAAACTTTTCTTCTGTTAATTTATTTTTTCCCTGCTATTTCACGCCGCAATGCCTCCGTATGGAATTATTCAGCTCAATTTGATTCCGCATGGGCGTGTGCAGTAGCCTCATGTGTGTAATGGCCGTAAATCAATCTCGTTTCACGTCGCTTCCCCTCTCCCGCGCTCGTTTCTTCCCCTCGCGCTCACTTTTTTCTGCGCTACGTGTTTCATTGCTCTTCTCTCCGTCTCTTCTTCGCCTCTCTTCCACCCCCTCGCTTTCCCCCCTCCCCGTTAATGAGTCGGGAGCTGCGTTCTCCTCTTTTTTTGCTTCCATTTGTTCTTTCGCGTGGGTCCGTCCTTGTTGGACTCCGTTGGTGTTCTGCTTCTCTCAATCTCGCAGTATTTTTCTTGCCTCTTCGTTCTCTCTTCATCCTCGTTCGCTTAGTTTTCATCTCACTTAGTGTGTCTTTCGAAATTCTCGGCGCCCCAGGCTTTTGTCCTGTGGCGTGTTCTCGAATCTTATTCATCCATGAGCAATAATCTTCATGGTTCTTCTCTGCTTAGGGGAAATGAGAGGGCTCGGGGGGCATGTTTCTGGCCGTGAAAGTGTTTCACGTCTTGCAAAATGATGCGTGCCCGGTCATATTCGGGGTTCTTGTATGAAATCACTTAAGAGTCGCTCTCAGATTGAGCACGGGGAGATAAATTAACGAATAATAAAGATTATAGGTTCATTTTCTATCGTACCGGTACGATGTTATTTTGAAGGAACAGTGTTCCAGCTAATCGTCAGGAAAGTGGTGTTTTTTTATCAAGCTAGGCAAAATGAGAGGCTTTGTTGGTAAATTCATTAAGTATTTATAAGAAGAGACTGGAAAAGGCAGGACTTGGATGAGGTATATGGAGCAAGTTGTGAAAGATATGTAAGAGAAGAAATGTGTTACTAATATGTAGAGGTTAGCCGATAGAAGACTCGAGTGGATAGCTGCGTCAAACCAATTTCGAATCGTTGATCGGTGATGATGATGAAGTGGTTTTATTCCTTGTATTAGAAACCGCCCAAAAAAATGACGGAGTAATGGTAAAATATGTGTTATTTATTTACGTCATGTTATTAGTCTAAATGATTAATTTTTTTGAGAAGTACATACATGATGAGGTAAATAATAAGATCTGGTTTCTGTTACTTTGCTCGCAAACAGCCATGTGGCATGTATCAACTTCTAGTTGTGGAATGTGTCTTTATCCAATGATTACAGCTACACTAACGAATCATTTACTATTAGCACTACTTATAATTCTTTACTAGGTGACGCTTGCGACGTTTGTTACGCCATTTCCGCATGTCGTATTTATGTATGAGGTTTTGCATGGTTTTGGATTATGCGAAACTGCGAGCTCAAAAACGCGGTGAAGGTGAAGGAATCCATTTCGACGATCGTGACCGCAAATTTTTTTTCACATTCATTTACAGGAATGAGTTCGTGATATCTTTTCCGTTGTTAAAATATACAGCTTGTAATAGAATTAAGGACCTGCAAGTCACGATTTCTGAGGCGATGTTTCCAGGTTTTCTGTCGGTGGTTATAAATGAAGAGGCACGCGACTCTTCGTTTTGTCATTTAAGATGTACTGAAACTTAGTGAAAGTGTTGGACTAGGAATAGGTATGCCTTTGAGAAAATGGGTTCTGCGGTTTGCTTTCGTGAAGGTTATTGGGCAGTGTTCTGCTCAGCAGAGGTCTTGTCCTACTCGGGAGTGACATACCTATTACCTGGCCACCGCTGAACTTGTTTCAGTATAGTGGGACTACTATTTAGTGAGCAAGCATGCTCGAGCTTCGAACCATCACAGATTTTTTCTTTCATTCTTCAACACTTTCTTACCCTAGCGTTATGATTCATTTCTTTTGTTTATACTGCTCAGCAGCTTTGTCTCAAATTTTTAGCAAGCATTTTCTTTAGCACCGTTTTTAGCATTGCTCCAGTTGCTACCCTATTTGTCGTATATTTAAATTATCGGAGATTTTATGAGTTAAATTTTAAAGGTTTTTTATCAGAATTAAAGACTAATGGATCATATCTCAGTCTCATCATGTGTCGTCAAAATGTTCATGTTTTGTATCGTAATGGCGCTAGAGGTATCTTTGAATATTTCTTTGGACTTTGAATAAGGTTCATGAAGTCTTCTGTTATAGTTTAGTGTTTATATTATTTATGGCTGATTTGGAAAGAAAATGTCTTATCATATTTTTCTTTATTGTGTCATCGTATTCATTAGGCATAGGTCAGTTTCCTTTCTTCAATAAAAAAATATGTTGTTACCAGCTTTTGGTTTTGAGCAATTTACGGCGTATATTTGTGGGACCCGATTTTCGAGTCCACTGGCTTTTTTCCGATTCCGGCAATTATTTATGTTTTAGGGCACCTAATTAGAACATACTTACGGCTTTAGTTTAAGATTTGCTCCATGCATGCACAGTTCATTAGCTAGCGTAGAATCTATAACTATATTTTAACATGTTATAGAGGGGTTGTTTATGCCTTTTAGCGGTGAATTTATTTTTATTCAATAAGTTGTCCTATTTAATTAATATATACCGAAGATTTTTTTCCCTGAAGCAGGGGAGCGTGCTCATGGACGGGAGTTGCCGTTGGATTAAAGTAGTGCGTTTGGGTTTATGAAGAATGTGAGCGCCGCCATGATTTATTGGACGGAATAGATAGGCTCGCGCGACGGGGACGGGGCGCGGATGCTAAGATAGGGTGGAGGAAGGGAGAGAGAAAGAGAGATGCGATCCGGTGATACGTAAGCGAGATGGTACGAGGGGCGTCGGGGGAAGTGGACTTGTGTCTGTGTGTGTAGGAGGAGTGGAGCAAGGCGAGGAGGGAGAGAGAGGCTGAGCGGGGAGGTGGTGGGCGGGCGGAGCGGGGCAAGGCGGGGCAGGGAAGGGGCGGCGGTGGTGGTGTGCTGAGTCGGCGTGTGAGCAAAAACAGGAATCGGACTCTCTGACGGAGCTCCTCTCCCTCCCGACGCAGAGCCTCCCTCTCCGCCCTGCTCCACACATCGCCATCTCGGTTTCGAACTCTCGCCCTCTCGCAGCCTCCGGGGCGAGGGCCTCATCCCCTCTGCCGTCCTTTCCCGGTCTATCGGCCGCTCAGAACCGCTCCTCCAGCCTCCGTCCCACCCTTGGGGCATTCCTTGAGCCCTTTCCTCATCTCAGCATCCGAGTCGGAGAGCAGTCAAGGATGACGAAGTCCCCGTGGAGTTCTCGGAAACGGAGCTCATGGGAGACTTCAACGCGTGAATAGTGTTGGGGTGGGTGGGGCTTCGAGAGTGGAGACTTCAATCGGCGGGCGGGGGTGGGGAGTAAAGTGAGAACGTTTTCAAGCTGAAGGATGCTGCTCCGTCGAAGGGGTTGGTTATGGTGTGGGGAGTATTTTCATAACGGTTCTTTTCTTGGAGGCCACCGACATGTCCGGTTTTTAAATGCTCTTTGTCTTATCTTAATTTATCCTCATCTCTATGGTAATCGTAATCAGATTGCAAGGACGGAAATTCGTGTTTGTGGTGAATAGCGCGCTAATGTGCATGAATCTCAGGATCCTGCGTTAATGTTTGAATTACTTTTGTTTTATAAATTGTAAAATACTCCGCACATGAAAGTTTTTTTTTTTTACTTCTTGTCTACTTTAAGTTATGATACCGGTGACATTTAAGACTCCATTTTAGCCCTGTCACCGAGTCTGGGTCAGTCATTCTTGATTCAATTCGCAACACATTTCAAACGCCTGCAAGTGCCAGCAAATGGCGTTTTTTCCACTGGTCGTTGGTCTTTTAAACAGCTTGCAGGTGAAATGTGGACTTCGAGTCAACGGCAACCTCTCTCTCTCTCCCCCTCTGCATAACTCAGGATGGCAGTTATATTTCGAGGGCTGGCATAAAGTTTGCGCTCTCCTTGCTCCTCGCCATTGGCAAAACTTCAAGCGCTGCCTTTCGCAGTTCCCTCTTCCCATATCGGAGCTAACGATGACCGTCAGAGTGGCCGTGCATCAAAGGGAACCCACGCCCTGGACACCACTGGCTCTGGAGTCGGAGAAACAAGGCCTTTTGACTCGTCACGATGGGAATAATCTCCCTATAAATTTTCATGTCCGCCTTCTCTCTTTCTCGTTTCCTCCCACAACTCCGTGCTCCAGACGTGGTCGATGCATTCTGCGCACTTTCCCCTACCGCGCATGCAAATGGGTCCGCTCGTAAAAACTCGCAATATGTCGGCAGCCGAATTGATTTGTTATATCAATAAGAATCCGCCCCACCTTTCGGGAACTTCGATTGAAGCCATGATAATCAGAATACAGAAGTTGACACGCCCTGCACGGGGGGATATGTCAGCAGGATATGATGAAATCTCTAATTCAAAAATACACGTCCATTTTGGATTTCTGTTCCATTCGAGCCTCATTTTGTGCTTGTAGGTGAACATCTGAAATAGACACATCTCACTTTAGTTTAGTTTTAACTTTCTGATTTGGCGTACGAAACTAGTTCATGAGAAATTACTTCAGTTCGATGATTACTTGCATCAAATTGCATGAAGTCTATAATATAGTTGTTGGTTATGATTGTTGAATATAACAGGATCATACAGGCAATTGGTAATTAATTGATATATTTTTTCTGGTAGACGTTTAGATCATTCTGTGAAAATAATTTCTGCTAACAAAAATTACTAAATATGTAGGTATTCGTTAGAGCATGGTTTTCGTTGAGCGTTATCATCGTGTTACCATCTGAACAGTGATTTTTTTCGGAAATGCACTCAAACAAAGGTCAACAAAGGCTTAGTTTCATCAACCACATTTCATTGGTGTTTTTCTCGAGTTTTCCGAAGCCTATCTTTACTAGTCCATATCGTAAGTATCCCTGTGAAAACCAGGAAAGCCCTCACTTCGTTTGTACACTAAAATTGCCTCACTTTTTTGTCTCTTCCGTGTTTGTTAGTTCATTTTAAAGTAGAACATGCATAGGATGATACCGGAAAACTTTTACTTCAAAAGAGCTCGGGAAAAAAGTGATGTCTGTGGATGCGCCGCGAATAGTATAGCGTCGGTAAATTACTTCGGGTCGTCCTGCTTGGCCTCATACGGCGGAGAACTGCTGATTGAAGAGGAATCATAACTATAATACCAGTCTTTGGCTAGAAATGTAGATGACCTCAAGTGTCTACTTTTTGCATCGAGAACCAAGATTAAATGACCAGCATCGAGCCTTTATAGATTTGAGCTGTATTCCTTCCATCTCATGTATACCGTCCTCGACTTTCCCTCCATCATACAAATGAAAAGAACCTTTTTTTTATACCAGGCTTCCCTGCCCTGCAAAACGCCTCTTCTGAATCTCCTTTCTCGCCTACACGACTTATTAAACGGTGCCAGCCAATCAAGGGCCTAAATTACTACTCCACCGAAGCCGTTTTCCCATTCTGATTGCTCCCATACCTGAAGTCCCATTCCTCGCCGTAACGGTTTTGTTCTTCCCCGGCTCCGAGTGAAAGATGCTAACATACAAATGGGCGAGGCGGCCGGACTTGCTCTCTCGTGCTTCCTGCGGAGCTAGTCGGAGGAGAAGGGTGGGTGGGTGGGAGAGAAGGGCGCCTCTTGCTTCTCGCGGTGAGAAAGAGAGAGGTCGGTGGATGCGTGCGATAAAGTAGGTGGGGCGGGCGGGGCAGGGCTGCCACCCGTCGACCACCTTCATCGGGAGGTTTTTATCACCGCGCGTAAGGTTACAGCAATTTCATTCCGGCAAGTTTGTCGAAGTTGCTGCATTTTAAATTGATCGCATAGAAGTGGATGCTGGCTCTTGGCAGAATTAAGTTGGAGAATGAAGAGAAATCGTTGCGTTACGTTCAATGCATAGAGAGATAAAAATTCATAAAACAAATACCATTAAATCCTTTGAACAGTGAACTGGTGGCTGGTTTATTATTTTTTCTGCAGCTCTTATGACGAAAAGAAAGCTCTGCAGTAGTATTTACGTATCCTCAGGCGTTAGACTGTGCAAATCTGTTCTTTAGGAGGGATCCGAACCCACCCTTAGGTTACCAGTCGTAATGTTGCCAATCTGACTGCTACGGCTGCCAGAAGAACATGCATATTAATATTTAGGTGATGGTATGAAACATATTCCGTATCTGTTTGATGTTAATACTTAATTTTCATGACGTTCCTCAAATTTTTATTCACTGGTACCAAAATAATTCGAGTGAGAATGCAACTCTTATCGATAAAAAATAAAATGTCAGCAGAAGTTCACCGTCTATTTTAATCGAAAAAGAAAGTTGATTACGAACGGGGATTCGGCCATCATTTTAATCCCGTGCTTATCGATTTGTCAGCGAACATTTTACTTTAAAATTGACTCCTTTGGGAGATTGTCACTTTAACTGAAAATTGCCTGCCTTTAGGAGCGCTTTTTGCGGGTTTAATTTTCCCTTGAAATTACTTTCTCTGATAAATCCAGGGCGATGAGTAGTGGCATCGATTGAGGTCGACCGTCCCGTCCCAGTCGAGATTGGATGGGATTTCGAGAGGGCGGAGTCACTTGCCACGGATGGCTCTCCTGTCGTTGGAAGAGGGTGTGGTTGGTAATCCGATATTTTCTCTGCTCCTAACTTTGGCATTTGTCAATCACGGATCGAGTGCGTAAGCTCAGGTTAGCAGGTATGATGGATTTTCTCGATCAGTGAATAGATCATGCATTTATGTTTTCTTTGCCTGAAATTCTATTTCAGGGATTTGCCTGTACCCAAACCAACAAGGTTACTGTAAAGTGGATAAGGTTGCATATCCAGTGATAGGGTCTACCCTTTTATAAACTTTGATGTTCAAAACTGTTTCGTGGGTCTTGTTGTTGGAAATGGTATTTCAGGTGCTGTTCTGACTCAAACTCCATCCTTCAATAAAACGGTTGGATTGTGGCGAGAATAGAACTTACGAGATAAACCAAATTCCTGACGAAAGTCGTTGAGACTTCCGGGCTGGGAGGCAGTTCCTTTCCCTCTGTTGCCTGTGGTTTCTCTCATGAATCTTGAGGACCTCAACCGGCTTTGAACTCTGCTCTCCCTCGGTCAGTAACCGATCCTCCCTGTGGGATACCACGCCGTCTCCCGCATTCTCCCTGGCTTTGCTTTCTAGAACTGTATTGGCGCAAGAAAGAGTGTGCATAAGATGTGAAAACACCGAGCATCTTTCATGCGAGACCCTTCTCGGATGGTTAGTTCCGTGGGAGACGCCGAGGTGCCTTTTCGGACTTTAAAACCCAGTTGGACTGCAGGGATGGAGGACGAGAGAAAAACGACTTGGGGTGGAGAGGATGCGCGGATGGGGGATGGGGAGAAGGGGTGGGGTCGCGGAGGTGTGTGAGCGGGTGAAGGATTCCTCTGGGGCACGATTTCGAAGTTCGAACGAGGCCAAGAGGCGAGGCAATCGCTCGCTCGCTCCCGGCCGCCCACCCCACCCTCCCCGGCCTGCCCGTCCACCCACACCGACCCACCCCCCCTCGCAGACTCCTCCCCCCTTGCTCTTTTACCGCATCATCTCTCTCCGTTACAGACAGTTCTGCTGAGTTTCCTTTTCTTTTTTTTGACTCATTCGACCATTTCGCAAAGAGGTAGCTGCGGACGGGTTTTTGCCCGTTAATTTAGCTAATTTTTCATTAATTTGTGGCTGATTATTACTCTCTTCACTTGTCGACCAATTTCTTGACGATGCCATGATTTCATTCCTTCGTTCTCTTCGTTTCTCGGTTCGCATTCGAAAGTAGTACGAGGAATTTCTTAGATTCTAAACAAATTCTCTCATACTAATATAACTTTCGGTGCAATGTAGTGCCATGGTAATGAAATGCATTTCAAAACACCTTACATTCAGCGTTAATTGTAGAATTAACATTTCTTATAGAGTTTTCAGTTGTAAGTACACTCAAGGTTAATCTGTCGTGGAAATTTAAGCATGATTGGACCACTTGAACTGTCATACGAAAATTGTAAACGGAATTGTAGTGATGTTTTGTTTATAATTTCGCGTTGGCATTTCTTTTAGGGGTCAGGGCGGGCCACAGTTGTCCTCATACTCTGTCTGAGTGCGATAGACCATAGAATGAAAATGTAATATTCCGTTCTTTAGTATTCGAGCCTGAATATTTTTTTCTTTCCGGGGAGACGCATTTCCCTAATCAATGCGCATCATTTTACTCGGTGGAATTTCAAACAACCTTCCATTCCTCACTTGCACTCGAGCCTCTCCGTCCATAGCAATCTTTTTGTATTTCCTCACTCGAATTTTGATCGCAACACGCACGTCCAGTCGCCTAGTAACCGCTTGGTCCGGCGGCCACGCTGCTTCCCTTGACCGCTGCGCGTCTCTTATCTCGCTAGCGCACTGGTCAGCCTCCTCGTTGCGTTTTACTCAGCAGGAAATGCATTTTTCTCAGCAGGAAATGCATTTTTTTAATAATAATTTTTTTGGTCTTGAGTTCATTTCTGTAAACTTAGGTCAATTATTTGCTGGACCTCAAGGGTTGATGTCTGAGATCGAATCTACGACTAAGAATCTTATGTAGTAATTCCTTTTAATTTGTTTTGTAAGAAGTCTTCTTTACGCTGACCCTGCCCCCCCCTGCCCTCAACTCACCCTACCCATCGAGATGCAACTTGCTGAACCAGTGCGTAATTATAGGCGAGCAATGCAATGATAACAATAGGGCTGTTGGAATTTCTGATCGGTTTGGTTTAAATTTGCCAGTTTTATTGCTTCAGAAATCAAATGCTTGCATAAGTTTCGTAGCCTACCTAATGATAAAAAATGCGTGGTGCTTATCTTTTTTGATGCGATGGTCACCGCGAACTTGTCGTGGCTCCCCACCGCTTACCTTTTATAGTACCTACATTGCGCCTTCGTTCAGTAACTAGGTAGCTTTGATTGATTTGGTATATAGACTACGATATTCACATTACTATTTCTTGATCAGTACTTCGGGTGAAGAGAAAATGAATCTATATATTCATTTGTAACGGTCCCCTAAGAAGACACGCTTCTCTTGAGTATCCTTAAGTTTCCCATAGTTCCTGGCGTGGGTACATTTTAAAAACTACTTATGTGTACTGAAAAGTACTTAAATTCTTGGACGTTGAAGGAGTAAAAGTTTCCTCATAGAGCTCAGCATGAAAGACAATAACGAGATCGAGCAAAATTTGCCATCCGGTAGTGACTATACGAGGTGCACGTTACAGTGCGAGCGAAATGCAATTCTCATTTCCCCTATCATCGGCTTTGGCGAGGAGGCTGGAGCAGCGCTTCTGCTGTAAGACTAAGACAGTTTATCCACCGATCTGAGCCAAAGCGAACCGGAGCTTTCCGTGCGGAACGGCCGCTAGGGCCGCAAACAAAAGAGTGAGTGCCCTTTCCTGCCTCTTTCTCCCTCGGAGCATTTTTCCTTCTTCTTCCTCGGTGCCCGAAACTTGCGCTCTCCCGACTGCCAACCTTCACCCATTTTCGCTCACACGCTCTTGATGGAAATCGCATGGCTCGAGCAGGCACCTTCTCTTAGTGAGGGGAAAAAATGTCCGTGGATAATTGTTAAAGGAGGAGAGCTCAGGCGGGAGTCTATCATTGAAAAAAAAGGAATATCTCGCCGGTTACTCCCGAGGCGCTATTTGACGGGGCGAAAGTATCCATGAATATGACGCGAGATGAATACCCGAAGGTGAGCCAATTTGGTTAGCAGACATCGGGACCCCATCGTCCAGAGTAATTTGATGCCTTAACGGTAGTTAGTCGTTACTTAGTAGGTACTAAGTCCCAGAAGTACGTCTATTTATACCTGGTGAAAGTTGAAAGTTTTAGGTGATGCGGATTATTCTCACGATTCGTTTGTTGCTCGGTCAAACTCATTTGGTGAAAATAACAATAACTTAATATATTCCACACTTTTATTGAACCAGCCCACCGTGGTTTCGACATCTTAGGCGTCATTCTCAAGGTACACCAGTAATGGACACTTATTATTGTTATTTTCATCGTGAAAATCTTCCGCCAGGTCACGCCTGAAGGTATTTCTTCAAACTCATTCGGTGCCGAATCGTTAGCCTTCACTTCACCAAGGAGTCCATGCGTCAAGCGTTCGTGAAATCCGAATGTTCAGACTTGAAAAGATTTACTAGCGAGTGATTTGTACATCCTCGGGCGCCCAGTCCATTAGTTACTTTTCGTTTGGATGGCTTTAGGGATAAAAACTCCGACCTATGTGACCTATTGGCAACTTGTAGCGAGGTGATGCCGAAAAAATGGAGTGTGCATGAATTATTCTATTAGTCATTGACTTCAGTCATGATTGAGAAAAATTTATTCTCTCGCACATTTTGTGGGCGTGGTCACCATTCGTCAAACTTTTTTCTCAGCCGCTCCTGAAAAATCTAGATTCTGTGAGGGCCATATCTCAGTTTCGACCCGTGCCATTAGCCACGCATCCACGGATGGAGATCCTCAGGCAAATGTTCATCCTTCATGCTTGGACTTGCTCCTGTGAGACTTATTCAGGGAGCGGGGTGGGAGTGATGGTAGGAGGGGAGGCACTTAGCCAGAAATTTGCTTCGAGGGGGGGGGGGTAAGTCTTGAGTAACTTGAAACAAATCAGCCTTGCCCATTCGATGCCAACACGTTACAGATCTCTTCCCTTAATTTTCAGTGCTTGGTATTCACTGTTACGGTGTCCATACTTATCTCTTCTCACTGGTAAAGTTCACTGCTAAAATCAGAACAACAAAATTTTTGGGAAAAATTTCGGGGGGGGGCTGAAGAACCAGAAGCCCCCCCCTCCACCCCGGCTACGTGCCTGATAGGAGGGGAGGCATTAGCTGCCGTCAACGAGGTGAGGGTGGAACTTCATTTTCTCGGGCTCCTTAACTGTATTACCACAATTTTAGCTTGCGCTCTTTTCCCGCAAAAATGCTCATGCTTAACCGTGCCTGGTTTCTTCTGCCCTTATTTCCTTCATAGTTATAACTCTTTAATGTGTATGTGAAAACTCTTCTGTGTATTTTTTGGGTTTTTTTTTCTTCCTACGATTCCTAAGTTTTGACTCGTATCATCCGTGATTGTCTCTACTGAATTGCGAATAACCCTTTTCTGTGTTGTATGCATATGTTTACTGTCCTAATATTGTTTGATATATGGCTGCTAACCATCCTGAGTGTGAGTTAAATGCGCTGTTACATGCTCCGCTAATATTAAATAGACATCTCTTTCTTCTTCCGCTTTGCCTTCGGCTAGGTCTTCTTTTCTATAATGCAATTGGCGTTGTGTGCTATTGGTCACTCTTCCTTGTGCTAAATTTCCTCTAGGTCCTTCTTCCCCTTTCTTGCTGTCCATTCCCGCCTTCCGTAATATTTAGTTCCCCGTGGCAGTAGTATAAAATCCTCCGGTGCCTCCTCCTCTTCTCCCTCTCTCGTTCTCCACCTTCCATTTATGCGGCCCGTTCTCCCGGAAAAAAAGGCAAGCAGCCGCGCCTGCGCGCCCTCGGGGCAAAACGTGAGCGAGACAAAACACGATCTCGCACAGGCCGCCTTGGGAGCGCCCCACCCCGCACGCCCCCGCCGCCCCCACCTCCTTCCCCGCGCCGCTGCCCCGCCTCCCCACACCCTCTCCCACCGCCTACTCCTCCCTTCAGCCGTCCTGCCCGCCTCTCGGCCGCCTTCGAAGAGATGTAGTCACGCAATTTTTTATCGTCCGTCCATTGTTTTTGTTGCATTATTAATGCCGTGAATTTTTTTTGGTCTCCGCGCTGCTTGGTCCTTTTTGCCGGATGATTAATCCCGGACATTTTCATCCTCGTGCGTAATTTGTTTTTCCGGCGGAGTTGTTAAGTTGGCCTCGATTGCGCGCAAAAACTATGGGCGCATGATTTTCTCTCCCTCTCTTACTTTCCTCCGAGTTCCGTTTCGAATCCTTGTGGTGCATCCTTGTAATTTTTCAAAGATCAAGACGACTAATCGTGCTTCAATTTTGGCTTCGCTTTTAGGTGACGTGTGTAATGCTATTGAGAAATTAACGGGCATTTTGATCTAGTTCTTCCAATAGAGGTCAGGTCTTTAATATCTTGTGCGAGATTTCATTCAATTTTATATTCATGATTGAATTTATGCCATAAATTTTAATGCGTCGAAAGAGAAATCAGGACATTGAAATTTTGCGGTAGTCACCGTATAAAACTTGCATGTTTTGTAATTTATTCTAACATTTGGAAGATTTAGATGTGACTGGATGTTGATTCCGCTGGTGTTGGTCATGTGAACTATGTCGGCAATCGTATCGCGTTTACGTAATGACGCCTCATTGGTGTATGGGAGGTTGCATCATTCCCTGTACGTATTCTCTTTTAAATATCCCCTCTGTTGGCTTCATAAGTTTTTAGCCGCGGCAGTGATTGACACGGGTTTGTTTCGCTTGTTAAATGCGTGATACCCTTGTCGTGATCGTGGGCGCCATTGGAGGTCTGCGATGTTTTTAATTGCGCCAGTGGATCTCGGCCTACTCGCCGAGTAGGACGGCCATCCTCTCCCATCCTGTTTCGAAAAATTGAATATTATCTCTTAATACGTGCGCGGCCGGGCCCCCGGACGGCATCGAGTTGTCTTATTTGTGCCTCCCTTGCGGTGAAACTTCGATCGGCGGTTTTTTGCGCTTCGCCCCTCCGGCAGTGGTTTTCACCCTCGCGGTTTTTCCTCGCCGTCCCTCCGCTCTCTCTCTCTTTCTGCTCGTTTGCTTCTCCTGTTTATCTCCTCTGGACCGCACCTCCCATCCCCTCTTTCTTCCTTTGCGTTGTCGACGGTAATGTTGCCCGCAGCCTCCCTCCTCACACTTCGAGGCTATCGCACTTTGAAGTATTTACGATTTCCCGAATCGAACATCTCGTTGGCGGTGGTTGGTCGGACCATTTCTTTTCCCGCACCCAGAAGGTGGAAGATCTTTATGGGCCTCTCGCGCAATAAATGTGCGTCATAGAGACGCTCAATTTCCGATGCTTGCTTTTTCCTAGTAGTGAGACGGCCGCCCATATTTGATATGCATTCTGTGGGGGAAAAGATATCTATACATATATTTGTGGTTGAACTTCGTTTTGGAATTACGTATGGTTATGTCCAAGCAGTTCCGATGTAACCTTTGACCAAAAATGGCTACAGTGTGAACGCGCAAAGAACGCTAGCGTAGTCTCGGGTGGAAAAATGCCCTTCTCGATGATTGACTCTTTGAGTTGGAGTTATGCGACGCTGCGGTTTATTCTGAAATGTGTAAATTGTATGTAAATGTAAGATGCTGTCAATTACCTGTTGTATATGAGATGGCATGATGTTAGTTTTGTTATAAACTTCTGACGCACGAAGAATGCCTTTTATTATTTTTGAACTTTGAGTGAGGTATTTTATTTATGCATTTGCGTGTCCGATAATAGAGACATAAGTCTACTCGTGATTTTTCTTCTGAATACTGCTAAAGGGCGATCGTGAGAATAGGTGTGTCGAGGTTACTCTCATTTTTCTGCCTTGAGTTTGCATTCTATTTTCGATAATTCCGAGTTTGAATATTCAGTTATTCTTGAATCGAGGTATTTTTCTATAGAGATTAGAGTTTTACTAGAGTTTCTCAATAGCTATCCTGCGCTCACAGATACCTAGCATTACCAACCATAGCAACCAAGGGTTAACCATATTGTCGTTCGTGCACACCCTTTCTCCCTACGTCCTTGTTCCGAAGTCTCTTTCTTAGCGTGTGGAAATCGCCTTGCGCCAGACTCCATCTTGGTTCAAAGGCATCCCAATTTAAGTTCGTGAAGACAGCACGAAAGTCTCTCTGGGAATCGTGCTGCCCCCAGGGCGCGCTTTGCAATACTTATGGTCCAACAGCCACTCGAATGCCCTCATCACCAAATAGCGCTCTCTCTTCTCCCTTCTCTTGGATTCCTTTTGGTATGTGAATATCTTCTCTCTTTTCTCTCCCATTCTGTCTCTCTTCTACCCATATCATCCGTATTTTTCTCGACATTTACCGTCGTTTGTTTTTAAGGCCGCTTTAAGCCATTCAACTTGAAGCATTGAAGAAACGATAGATAAGCGTAATAGGTTTTGTAACGAATGCTATTAGCAGTTTTGATTACTTAGCGTGTTTCTCGGTTTCAATCCTTCATATTTTCTATTCACTTACCTACATTGGACCGATAGGAGTAATATGTTTCAACGATCAGTCGTTAATTATCAACTTAAGTGCTCGGTACATGCATTTGAAATGAAGCACAATTCTCTACACCTCTAAGATACCATTTATTGTTTCGTGAAATACGTATTGCGCATTTAGTTTAGGTAAAAGTTGTGATTTTTTGTACTTCTAGGCTCCTCGTGCCGTGATGGTCAGTTTCTATACTTAAACATTTTGTCTCTAGATTGGTTTATCGTAAGCGATATTAACGACATAGGCCAATGGATAACTTTGGGTGAGATAACATGTATGTGGTATTTTCTAGCCTTTCTACCCTTACTTTACATTTGTAGCCTTACATTATTGTAAATTGCTTTGTGCGGGGTTGCAGTCTAATACTAAATGGAGGATTGCAGAAGGTGGGCCAAGGGGCGAGAAAGTCGCGTATTTAGTTTGCCTTCACCCTTAAAAATTATGCAGGCATAGGCCTATTAATGCAACCAACGGAGCAAGATCGAGTGGAAGTATGTAAAAAGTACAAGCTGTGTCATTTTTTGTTCCATTCATGTGCCCCGCCGAATATAAGCAAGAAAATTCTCGGCAAAGCTGTGCTTACGACATAAGAAATCCAAGGTTCTTCTCGGAGGACGAGGATAACAAGGACTTGATTGAAATTCCATTGCGTTGCGAACTACTCGAAATGCATAGAATAATCGTCAAGCTTTGACATATTTTTCTTTCACTATTCGTTTTTTTTAGCAGTTTCAAGGTGGAAAAATTCGTTAAAATGATTGAAAAAATATACATTGAACACGAATGTGACACCTTCAATTCAAACTGTATATGTATCATTCGTATGTATGTACTTCACAGTAAGTTCGATTTCCGTTTTTGGTGGTGTTGGCTGAAATAGCTAAATATACACTAGTAATTGTGACGTGATACGCATTAAAGACTAAGCCAGTCGTTCACGAAGGAAAATTGCCCCTGTTAAAAATTTTGGTCGTAGTGATTTTTTATGGGCGGCCTTGCCGCGAGATGCGGACAGCCTTAAGACCATTGCTAATAAGTGTTGAATAGTTAAAAAATGGGAAGTTATTGAATCATTGCTATCAGTGTTTTAATATTCACCGTCAGTATTTTTAAGCCTGTTACCCGCACCTAAGTATATTGGCCGAGAAGAAAGGGGTATCCATGGAGATGGAGGGAAAAGAGGAACTAAAGATAGAAACTCGGTGCCGGCATTTGCCTACCCGTAGCTAAATATGCCTGGAGTTCAACAG
The DNA here is from genome assembly GCA_933228895.1 of Platycnemis pennipes. Classification (NCBI taxonomy): domain Eukaryota; kingdom Metazoa; phylum Arthropoda; class Insecta; order Odonata; family Platycnemididae; genus Platycnemis; species Platycnemis pennipes. The sequence continues at coordinate 29,552,488 of OW121848.1, read as the reverse complement.
CTCTATGTCAAGTTATAACGTTTAATTTCTTTCGATGGACGTTAAGCTGGAGATAATTTCTGTTTAAAGTAAATTGATTATAGAGTCGTTTCTTAGCCGCATCGGTTTCCAACTGAAGGGAGCTAGAGGGGAAACATTTTTTTTTTTACTCTCCCCTCTTTGGGCCAAATGAGCCTCACCGCGATGACATACTCACCTGGGGAAGTTTTACAGTTGCCGAAGGATCTTGGCATGGTGAGCTTTCTCGCCCTCTCGGTAGTGTTTGAGCAATCGAAGTTAGTCTAATTCGAGTACATGCGTGTGCTTCGTTGAGGTGTGGCAGGGAAATTGATTGCGGAGGCACGCCCCTCCATTTTCTCCCAGCGGATCATCGGAGAGGTCAGCAGCTTACCGGACATAACCTGCGTGACGGGTAATCAAGTTTTACTTGCCTGCCGAGAGAGCTTGTTGGGCAGATCGCCGCAAGCCAGTGCATAGGTCGCAGGTATCCAATCCAACATAGATGTCGTTTGGGCTTGAGTAACTTGATGCTTGAGAATTATGGATAATAGCTCTTGGATGCAGTAGGTTAACGGGTCTCCACTTGAGGGAGCGCTGTAGATACAACTTCATGAAAATGCATTTGTATTGAGATGCAGTTAACGCTAGTGGGAGAAATGAGTCACGAGTTCGGACCTATCCTGGATGCCGTACTTGTGGGACATTATTTTCTCAAGAATGAAGTCGTAAAGATATTGTATTTGAAGACTTATTCCATGGACAGGAAATGAAATTCTTCCGTACTTCAGTGCGTGGTCAGTCAGTGCAAGTAAACCAAAATGTTTTTTCCTTAGTACATCATCACAATAGCTTCTGTACAACGTGCTGTACATACTTTTTCTCCCTGTTTTGTACGTTACGCTCGTGCGTTAACCATTTCGCTTCATGGGTTTATTAAGTGCAAAAGAAATCAACTTGCCTATTCCTTTTCCCTTGTTGAGCATGTTTTTACATTAGGAATATTGAATGAATCGCAAAATTTTCCATTGTAGAGGATTTCTTTGTAGAATCCTCGATTGCCATTGGATATTGGATTGGATATAAATCAAGCTAAGGATCTTTAACCTGATTGCGAAACTTGCGAAGATTCTGGAGTTGGGTACATAAGTACAAACTACTTTGTGTGAGCTAAGTTAGAAAAGATAATGCAATTTTCCACAAGTAAACAATTTTTATTCCGACTAGTTTCGGTGTACTACACCGAAGCAAGTCGGAATAAAAATTGTTTACTAGTGGAAAATTGCATTATCTTTTCTTTAATATGGAACGTTTCCACCGAATCTCACCTGAATCTGGTTTAAGTTAGAAAAGTTATTTGTCAAGTATTATAGTGTACAGGATGTCAACCCAGCGTATATGATTTGCAGTGGGGCTGTCGTTGTTATTATATCCTGAGCATTTCCAGTCCATTTGTTGCCGAATTTCCATTCGCCGAAAATGTAGAAAGTCCATTCGTCATTCGTTCCATGAATCATTGGGGAGCGATAATTTAGCTCTTAAAACGGAAAAATCACGAAACTTAGCCAATCGAGAAACACAGCAATGTTCCAGTTCCGCGAGGAACTGAAACTGATCTTTCGTTGATCAGTGTTTTCCCTGGAGACGAGCCTGTCCCAACTTGGAGAAAAAGAAGCGAAAAAGTGTACCCTCTCCTTCGTGTAATCTTGCCCTACCCCTCCTCCCGCCTCGCACGCCTCAGCATTTTGCCGGAACACTGCAATGCCGTGATTGGTCTCCCGCGACTCTCTTTCCTTCCCATCATTCCCGTCTCCGGCCCCGTCGCCTGTTGAGAGTTCCACTCGTGGGCGCGCTGGGAGTGGAGGTGGGGAAGGATGAGCGCCCTGGGCGACCCGAGTCCCTTCAATGCGAGGGAGCGTCGTTCCGTGTATCTCTCACGGAAAACGTTAGGTTGATTATGGATCGATTTGAAAATGCAAACGGCCCCTTTTGCCCGAGCGAACGAAGAGATCTGGGGGGGTGTGGAAGGAATCTAAAATGGGTAAGGAGGCGGTGGCGGGCAGATCCGATCTGGGGGATGGTATTGTCGTCGTGGTTTCCTGCGGGTGAGGTTGTTCCTTCCTTGAATGCGGAGTCAAGCGGCTCGCGTAAATAGAGGGGTGATCGCGAAGGTATGCGCGCCCGCGGGCGCTGCTCATGCATGGGATTGTGGGAAGGGACATACCAGTTGACTCCCTCGCGTTCATCTCCGCACACGAAAATATCGCGGATTCTTTTTTCCCCAATTTTTGCACATTCCCGGCGTGACCTCGACCATCGAAGAAACCTCATATTTTGCCCTCGAATATGGTGGGCGGGAAGGACATTTGCATCGCATGTGCTTATTCCCTTGAACGGCTATTCCAGTGCCTGATCATTTGGCGCCCTTGTATTTTTTTATGTCGTAGGTGACCCTCGGTGTATTTTCAGAGGAAAATGTCTGAAATAAATTTTAGATCATTATGTTTACGTGAGTGTGAAAAAGCATATCGGAAGGCAGTGTAATGCCGAGTGTGTTTTGTTAATAGAATTGTTTTGGTCTTGCTAAGTTACTGAAACCGAACTTTCCTGAGCATTTATTTCTATGCTCTAAAATTGATCGGAAAGAAATGAAATACGTACCGAAAATTTTATTTCTCAGTCCGTTCTGTCCTGATTTCCCCCAAATCTCATGATGTCAGGATATCATTAAGTTAGTTGAAGAGAATTATATTTCACGCTGCTCTCCTACCGTTACTAGATACTTTTTGCTTATTTTTGAAGCTCTTACAAAATTTCGCGAACCGAGAAGGCTATCTCTGTTTTTTTTCTGTTGCTCTCCATCACTCAAATAACGCTCGAACAGTTTGGTCTTCATGAAATGGGCATTAACATAAATTAACCATCCACGTATATTTAGAGACTGTTTCAAACTTGATTTATTGGACGGGCTCAAATGGAATCTGATGTGTTTTATGGGCTGGATGGAGGCTTATTCGTGATAGCCAGAGAGAGTTTTGGAATGAACGCGTTATTATTCTCACGAACTGATGGAATCGCCTTTGGAGCACTCGCTGGATATACCGTTAACATCTTCATCGTTTGGCTTGAAATATCCGCCCGTTAGGCACGCTCCTTACTTCTTGATCTCCCGTTTGTGAATTTTATTGGCTCCTGCCGATGCCTATTCTTGGGCAGGGTTTTGCGATTGAAAAGGTAAGCTTAATTTATAGGTGATATAGTTTGAATTGGGAGTACGAAAAATGTTTATTGTGGATGGGTCAGTCTAGCAACATTAGCCGTGAGAAGTATGGTAGGCCAAAGACAGCTAAGGGCGGGCATGTGCACCATTTAGGTTTGGTGTGCAATTACGTAGAAGTGGTATATTTATTTGGGATCGAAGGAATTTCAATAATCTTGTCTTTTTCGAATTTTACCGATGTTGGTTTTCCGTAGTTTGGATTTTGGCAGCTTTCCTTATCCGGAATGAGGAAAGTGCTTGCGTTGAGATGCTATCGTGGTCGGGAACTGTGATTAATATAGCCCGGGAAAAGACGAATAGATGGCGGAAACCTCCAATGGCATTTCTACAACTTCCTCAATTCGACTTGTTGAACTTGATATTCTCTATGATAGTTTTTGCTTTGATTCATTTTATTAGAGTATTTCACCTGCATCTTTCTGCTGCCTACCATCATGCCACCTTAAGGGTGCGTGGTAGGGGATGGATCATCACCAAATATGCTCATCGTATGTACATGCACTAATAGCATTCTACTAATATATCAATGGACTATCTCAACGTTAGTATCCTAATTCATAAGTCTTTAAGATTCTAGGTGAAAATAGGTATAATTTTACGGTTATGGAAACTAGGCCTAGTGTACCATCTTTCCTCAAAATATTTTGCTAGGAAAATGACGAGGAGAGCATCACGTGTTGACCGTGTAATGTGATCTTAATTCGTCAGAATTTAGAGTGCCACCCCGAGAGCATGGTTGAACGACAACCCTCAGAATAATGGCGTGTCACTTCTAAAGGCCTTTGAAAAACCAACGGAGCCTGGCGGAAAGGGAAGGCCATCCCTGAAGCTCATTATTATTGCACATTATGATGACATGAATTATACTATCATGAAGCAAGAAAAGCAAACTCGTTGTGCTTAATGTCATAAGAACACCACTTTTCAATGTGAAAAATGCAATGTAGCCTTGGATGTAAAGTGTTCTCTTGAATATTTCTCTGAATAATAGGTAAATAATCGTCAGAATCAAAAAAAGTTTTGATAACGTAATGTATGGCGTAGCAGTGGGTTTGTCTAGTGTTCCATTTTCGGAACACCCAATAACACAAAAACGGTATGAAATACCTAAATCATATTTTTCTTCAAATTCTTGTTTCCTTACATATTCTACCTAACGTATATAAATTTGTACGAAAAATTCAGACCTCTCTATATCCGGATGCCTCTTCGCCGCTGAATAGGCGGGCATTTCGTCCTTATGGGGATGTAAGCCCATCCATTCTACTGTTCGAGAAAGAAACGGTTGAATGACGATTCGTAGGAACTGATATGGATTCAGTATTCTTATCATTAGTTACCTGAATTTTGTTGGACTCGACTTTTGGACTCCATGTCCCATTCCATTGCTGAATAATTTTATGACCATGATGAATTATTAGTATACAGTGATACCTCGGTTAGTGAAGATCATTCGTCCCGGAATCATATTCGTAAGTGGAGGTATCACTGCATTTGCATTTTTTCTTAGCGTACACGCGTATATCGTAGTGATTCCAAGGCGGGCATACATTAATTGGACTCGCATGTCAGTGATTCTAAAGACGATTGGAACGAAAATTTATTATGGCTTCGTTATGTTAGCGTGTGCATCTACTAAAACGTTTGTTAGCCGTATTCAAAATCTTTAGCCAAGACAGAAAATAAACGAAAAATATCTTCATTAGCTGGATTACTCGTTAGCACTGACGTATCACTGTAGTTAAGTACTCGGTGCTCTTGATGAGGCTATAGTATATTTAGCATCTATGCCGGTAAGGTTAAATGAAATGGATTGAAAGTGCTACTCTTCCTCCTAAACATTAAATTAGTTTACTTAGGAATTCATTAGTTATTATGTTTTTTTATTAATTCGTGCCCCAGTCATTTATTGACCTATGCCTGGTATTCATTTGGTTGCCGGAGAAAACCCAATTCCCCGTCATAGAATCAAATTTAGGATTTTAAAGTACGTAAGTTGCATTACGTGGTACTGCAGGTGTGGATAATGCTAGGGTGGACTTGCTCTCCTCGCGTTCACTCCAGGTATGAAAAGCTTTTTAAACCTACCCCGAGGTTCGGGACGACCTTTGAAAAGGCTTTCGCGATGGCGGGACCCGGCTGACTCCCTTACTTCCGTTTAAAGGAAAAACCGTTGGGCGAGGAAGGACCCTTTATCTAACATTCGAATGTTTCTCCTCCCCACCCTCGTTCGCCGCCAGCTGACACTCCACGCGCCTCGATCCCTCTCTCTCCTCCCTTTATTCCCTTTCTGTTCCCCCTTCCCCCCTGCCATTCGGCCGTTACAACACGTCCTTTCCGCCGCTTGCCGCCACCTAACCCCCTTCTGGCTCACTCCCTCCCCCTTCCCTAGCACACCCTCGTGGCGCCCCCACCTCCTTCTCTCTCTCTCTCCCCGCCCATTAAACACCCCCCCCCTACCATGTCGCTTGTCCCTTCTTTCGTCCACCGAACCATGCGACCCCCCATACCCCAAACTCCCCAACTCCCTCCCCCTTTCCTCAGTAAGCGTGTCGCCCGGGCCAGCGGGCGAAATAGCGAACGCGACCAGGCTCGGGCTATCCTAGTATTACTTCCTGTCTATCATAGGGGTGTGAGTGGGCAGCTACCCAATATGGTCTCTGTACGAACGATTGGTTTGCAAACAATTTGGTGACGAATTTTATAATCGTAATTATTACTTTCTCCGTGGGATAATTTCCTAGGCTCGATGCATAATTTACCGCATTGTATGAACGGTATTCTGCTCTTAGGTTCCTCTGCTCTCTGCCCTATGTGCCCCCGCTAGGGCAATTCCCTTTGGGTGTTCCTCATCCGCTACTGCTTTCAGCTGCCGTCATAACTCTGATCTCTCATCCTTATAGCAACTTGCTTCTTTTCAGGCTGTGTTGTGTTGAGAGAAAAGGCGCAGGTCTCATTTTATTTTCATCCACTGAATTTCGATTCATAGCCGTTGCTGGCTACGTAAATCGCGATTGCATAGTACGGTCATTTTTCGAGTTGGCGATACAAGTGTCAATGTGATACGCATTAAATATAGAAAGTAGGAAAAGGAGTGGGTAAAAGGAAGGATTTCGTGTGGGCTATTGGGCAGTGCAGAGACATGAGGCATGCGGGAGCTACCACAGGGATCAAACATGAGCAAATTTTTGCCGGATGTAGATAAACAGGTTCCAGCAAGGTCTGCACGGAGCTCCTAATACCTTAATATTACGATATATTATTGTAGTATAAAATAGTAAGACATTAATTATTTTCACCTTAATGCGTTCACCAGATTTACGTATCTTATTCTTTTACGATTTTCTAACCATTTTTGTATTGCCCAATGAAAAATATGCCTGAGACAAAATTATGAATTTTAGTTTATTGTAGTTATTGAGATTGTTGTAGCATGAGATGTGGTACTGCATGGAGAAAGGTTGGGTTTACGGTATTATATTGGAAGGGTTGCTGGTGAAGTCATGTGACTTTAAGCTTCCCGGACGCAATAGAGAGCACCGCAACGGTTTCACCTGACCTCGGTCGAGAAAGATCGCCCTCTGACGGTCAGATAAGGAGATAAATCCTCCCTTGGATGTGAAAAAGGAGCATGAGACTGTCACCGATACCAAGGATACTGAGAAACTGGATTCATTCCCGGCGGAAATCCGTGATTATTTTTCCCAGTGGACTTTACGTTTGTAGTTTTTTTTTCAATTTCCAATCCCTGTCTCAAGCTATAATTTGCTCTTGTCCGGGTTGTAAGTCAGTGACCACCAAAAAATGTGTGGCACCGTTAGGCCTGCGATGCTCATGCCCTGGTTGCCCCGAGATTCAGCGAAATGTAATCTCCCACCTGTGACTATGGGACGACTTGACCGGTTCACAACGAAGGTTGAATCGCTGCCCTGTCCACTTCTTAATACAGCCAAGAGGAGTTAGCGTGTAATATATGACTTGCGTGATCTGGAAATTCGCACTTTAAATGAATGGACCCGTTTTGTATGTAATTTTATTTTCGTGCTATCTCTGGAGGCTCATAAAGGTATGAAGGTCTGAATTTATTCGTCTTAACCTTATACAGCTGCAAAAAAAGTACGGAGGCCATCGGTTATCTTTGAAGTTGCAAGAGTCTCCCGGTATCGGTGAATTGGGTTTCTGGCTTGAAAATTAGGAAATATTTCCGGCCTTTTGTGTTTTTTTTAAATGGGTGGAGTTATTGCCCTGAAATATCATTATGTATCATAGGTATTTTTTTAATTCTCGTGATAGTGGCTGATTTGATTTCATGCCCAGTTTATTATTACAAAAGTAGCCAGTTACAGCATAAATTTATTGCACATGCCTATTCGTATTCGCCATACATTTCCAAAATTTTAGCTGACCAGTTCTCTTGGAAGTTTTTCCGCATGAGATTCTGCGAATTCTCGTTTTTCTGGCTGCTGCGTTCCTACTCGAACGCCAAATTATGCAGCATCGCATGGCTAGGACCCCGCACTTTGCGCTCAGATGCAGGGAGGTGCTTCAATATGAGCTGGCATATTCCCCAGCCTTAAGTTTGTGGAATGGATTTTACTCTATCTGCATTGTGCGAGGTGACGAGGTAGCTTGGGACGGCGAGCCACCTGGTTGACTGCAGCGTGAGGGAATGACTACTTCCACAGCTGTTTTTGTCCATGCGTCAAAGAACTCCGCGCCGCCCCTAAATTCAAATGGAATTGCTAACCTGGCTTGACAACATGTGGTAGTTCTTATTGAATATACTTGGTCCAAAATTCAACGGAAGTTCAAGGTGTGGAGCCCTACACTGCGAACCTAGGTTTCGTATTTGTCTGTTAATTTTAAGAAACATATCTACTTTTAAGGATAACTCTCATGTTGTTTCGGCGATTATTTTTTCATGATTCTCCTTTACAGTTTTGTCGTAATTGATTGTGGTTTCTTCCGGTTATGTATTTCACAACATTTCATGTCCCAAGTATTTTTCACTCAGTTATTTTGTAGATCCAAATTCGTACTTTCATAGTGCTTCTGAATTCAGTTGATGTAGAGACATTGCATTTAACGGCTGCATCAAAGTGAAGCGCTCGATTAAGCATCATTCGACCCTTACCGTCATAATTTTTTTCTCATCTCTGGCGGACAATTTGTTGGAATGTGAAGTTTCTTCGGTATCAGCGTATTATAAACAGGGAAATCGATTAGCGCGTTGTGGATTCAAAACGTGACCTGTTTCGATATTCCATATAACCGCTGTATTCGCTTCAAGCGCTTACCGTCCCCAGGCTAATGGTTGACTTCCGCTTTTCTGTATATGAATGGGAGAAATACACCATTTGAGTGACAGAGAAAGGTAAATTTCACGAGTCGAGGATGTTAATGCCGAGTGGAGCAGCTGGGATGCGCCAGTGACGGGGTAGTCTGCCGGACGATTGTTTCTTACAGAAATATTCCCTGGGGGAGGCGGGGAGGGAAACTATAGAAAAGTGACTTGGAGCGCTTCTCTCGGAATTCAGAAAAATAGCGAACCTTAAAGCCACGGCGTGTAATCTTATATATCGCCTGACATGGGATTCGTTCGATTCCCCCGTGCGCCATGTTTGGAAATATATCAAGTCTCCGTTCCCGAGTCCCACGCATCTTTCCTCCGGAGCTAATTCGCGTCGTACGTGCCGTGGAAGCAAGAGGGAAAAAGCAAACGAAGCACGCCAAGTGACATTCCGTCCACGTGCGTACAAATGAACACGGCTGCCATCCTTCATGAGAGCCGCGAACGCATCTCCCCCAGGGAATCATCCCGAGCGTCGACGGAGCTGCTAAGGGATACCTATCCTTTTTAGGGAAACTTATTTTACACCACGTTTCACTTCGTTTTACACGTTACGCGGTCAGTTTGCAACTTGTATCCGTCCCTGTTCCTCCGTACAGGAGTGTGAATGTAGCGAAGAAAAAAAACGACGGATTCCTCTCTCTTACTAATAAGTGATATCCTACCCGTCTGTCGCGCTAGGCAATTTCCCATCTTTGTAACTTAATGTTTATATTACTCAGCTGATATAATTGTTATAATTACGTCAGTATGAAGAGGTTGGCCGATAGAAGAATCGAGTCAAACCAATCCTAGGCTTGTTGACCGATTATGATGATGATGATGATAATTGTTACGATTGCGTTGAATTGAGAAGGAGTTCTTGTGTTCTTTGTATCCATTCTTAAGTCTGTGCAGAAAATAAATATCTCATCGTAAAACACTTCACTGTTTTCAATGGCCATTACCTTACGCTGCGAAAATTATGGAGCTCTTTCAGTGGGTAAAAAGTTGATGAATGAATAATATTTTACGATAATAGTAACGACTTCAGTGGTTTCCCTTTTAGGTATACATGTATGTACTTCCGGGAAACATATTGAATAATTTTTCCTGCTCACATGTTTATCATTTGTTATAACAGCAGTGCAGTCCACCTATTTCGACCGACGTGTCTGAGCCCGGAAACGGCTAGCATCCTGTACTTTCTCTACCCTCGTAGTTTCGTTTGGTGCCCTATACTATGTTTAGGGAGAAAGTGCCTATGGCTGTATTTACAGTTGTACGCATCATGCCCGGGCGGCAGTGGTTGCTTGTCACCCCGGTATCGGGCGCATCCGGCCCCGACGGCGGAAGAAGCCGGCTCCTTTGTGCGGCTTCACAGTCAACCCACCGGATGATTACTCTGAAACGCTACTGCCGGCCAATTAAGAGGGCGAAGGAACTTTTAAGTCCCTGATATTTTACTTCCTGAACAGTTATATAAATCCGCGCCCAGTGTAAATTTTTATTCTGAAAGGAGCTTCATAATTGTACCAAAATACTTGTTGAAAATTAAAAAAAATAGTCAGTGTATTGTTTCTCTTCTCTATGTTATATGTAGATCATGTTTACGATGTACAGCTTCGCAGTCGATAAATTTCGAGCTTTATGCCACTTTGACTTGTTCGATTGGATGTCAAGAATATAAGTATTAATTTTGGATACTCATTTGAATAGATATTCATTTCATTCTCTTGAATACTTAAGCGTCAGTGTTCGTTTTTTCCGGCACGGGTCCAGTTCAGTTAGTAGCTTTACGTAGTTCCTCACCCTTTCAGGCCCTCATTTCCTTGGTCGACCTAATACATGCATATTGTCTTACACCTACTCTTGGATCAAGGCCATTTGGCGGTCCTAGGTTTCGCCTTCTCAACTCACGTATTGATTCTTCTCCATCCGAAGCGCCCGAGTCTGTTTTTCAATTGGCGCGATTCTATGCGAGGGGATTCAGTGAATACGGAAGTTACCCGCGACTTGGGCTGGCGGTCTTGAAGATCGTAGCCGCGAAGGGAGGTATATTACGTGCTCTTTTCGTCATCCTTGCACTATAACTTAGCATTCCTGCATCCTGGTTGCGAAATGAATTTCTTTGAATCTTTGAATTTTGGTCTCGAAAACTAGCTGCGCTGAAATTCACAGCATCGTGATCTTGAGACATTCATATAACTGTAGCTAGAGAAACTCAAGATTGCATGCGAGGAAATATAGCATATATAATTCATACTTCTCGTATACTCTCCATCGATTACAGTGGGCCTTGTAGGCTTTTGATTATTAAGAGTTATTTTCTCAATGAGTGCTCATTCCAATCTGTCTTTTGGCGATCCCGTTTCATATGAACCAGATTTTATATATTTATTACATTTTAACGTAGTAAATTCGCTATCGGTAGAATGTTTGAATGAAAAATTTTAAAAAAAGTTTTAACGTATTACACACGTTACTCCCTTGAAATTAATTTTCTGTTGCTTCTGTAACTTTATAATTCGTGGTTATTTTGCCAGATATCTGCTTCAACATTATGTCATGCATTTAAGCCCACGAACAAATTTACTAATTAGTGAGTGTACCCTTGCTCAGTGGAATATGTATGCAATATGTTATTCAATTTGTAGTGGACATTTTGAGTGGTGACCTAGTGGATAGAGCGCTTGGCTACTGATCGAAGGGTCCCGGGTTCAAATCCGGGTGAAGCCTTTGGTCGCCCCCGAACGAGAAAATCCTCGGGAGTGCGAGGTAGCCCAGGGAAAGGAACTGCCCCCCCTACCCTGAATGTGTGAAATCCACACGCCTGTGGCTTAGTCCGGGGTGAGCTCTATCCTCACCTATCCAAACCAACCTTTAGGTTGAATCACTGAGTGAGTGATTTTGACTGGTTGTTTAAGGGTGTGCGATATTTAAGTGTACCATGGATAACTCCAGCCTCGCAATGGAGTGGCCAATTTATCAGCTAAATAATCTGGTAGATAAAGCACTTGAAAATGCCGGGCTTTGTTCGTTCGCCCCGTCCGTTAATGGGAAGAAGAGCATTTGATCAAAAATCTGTATTTAATGGCTTCAACATGTAATATTGACAAATATTCCGATAAGATTATTATCAGATCTCCATGAATCATTTTTTAAATTCCTATTCAAGTATGAACTATCAAAATGTAGAATAATAAAAAATTGGTGATCAACCCTATTGGCGAAAGTTCAATGAAGTGTGTTGAGACAGTGTCAATTTAGTTAGTAGTATGCTTCTTAATCTTACTAACCATTCCAATCAGCATAAGTGTTTGGAGGAACTCTGTGCATAGAAGAGACAAATGGATGGACGACCATTGCAAGAAAAAACATAAAAGTTCAGCAATAATTTGAAAATTAACTACAAAGAGAAGTCACCTTAACCGTTGATCAATGTTATTTTTACTTAGCGTTATGATGTCGCTGCTGAAACACGAACCCTTTCCCCCTGTGTCTTCTGACTCAGGAGTCCTGAAACTCCGCCCGTCGTCTCGCAGTGTCGCTGGAGCGTTAACCCCGGGGCTTCGCCCGCCCCGCATCCTTCGACCTGCGCCTCCATCGGACACGCCGTGTTCGTGATTAAAGTCCGCTGGCTGGGGTTCGTGATTCCCAGACGGGGTGGAAGGAATCGCTTCGGCGATCCGGGAAGGGAAGAGCATACGAATAAACGAGAGCGTTTTGCGGCCGAGAGAAAGTTTTCCCGAGCGTCTCTCTGTTTATTACTATTTATATCGATTTTGCCTCTTAGCGACTCTTTTTGCAGTTTCGGTTCCTCTCTTTTCCCAATCTCCGCATCCCCCTCCCTCCCGCCCCCCCATCGGTCTGTTTCCATCCCTCCCCCACCCTCGAATGAACCGCGACCTCCTCCCCCCTCCCTCGAAGATGTGCAGCAGGCCTTTGTTGCATCGGGAGGCGGGGGAATTACGGTTTCGTCAAATGTCAGATGGAGTCGGAAGAGCTCTTATTATGCGATCTGCGTCGTGTTTTGTTTTCGCCTCCGATGTTTATTCGGATTTCGTGTGTGCTGGCTGCATCGTGTGTTGCGTCTAGGATGGAAGGAGGGGGGGGGGATAAGTGGATGGGGTTTCTAGATGATTGTCAGGTATTGTTCCTTCGTCATGTGGATCGGATGATCGGACGCGACTCACCTTCGTGCCGTGGAGTTTTCTGAAAAAGCGGCATTCATATCCTTTTGGAGAGCATTGGCATTCGTGAGGTACGTCTCTCGAGTCTATGGAATGTTTTTGAATCTCGAGAGAGGCAGAGTAGACGCTTGCTGTCGCCTTCCTTGTTTCTCTGCAGATTAGTTTCTACTTTCTTTCCCGAAACTTGTAAGGTACCCTGAGTATTTATGTAGCGCTTTTCTACGCTGACTTTTTATAAATATCAGCATTCATATACCTGTTCCCACGACTCCTTAATCGGATGCGTCCTCCGGCAGTGGCATGCCACCTTGTTCTCCATGGACTGCATCGGCCGTAAAAGTAACTATCGTGTCAATGCTCTCTTTATGAGGATACGCGTGTTAATGGTCTAAAGGATACTTTTAGATTTATTCCGGATACGTTTTCACATTCTCTGGATGTTTGGCTGCAAAATGTAATTGGAAATGCAGTCTGGCTCCTTACTTAGGTATGCTGGTGCATACCGGGCCTTCTAACGCAAATTACTTCCAGACGATATTGATTGCTCCTTATGCAACGTAGGTTTCAGGGCGTCTTCTTTAGCTCTCCGTGGTCATGGAGACGTCATTCATAATGTTCTTTGGGGAAATATATATTCCCTCATTAACGGCTCAACCTCGAAATAGAATACTAATACCCTGTCGTTAAAATTCCTCATCACGTCAGGTATGGGAAAATTTTGTTCGGAGATTTTAACATATGGCGTCACTCATATCCGTAACTGGTCGAGCCTCGGGAGGGGACCGCGCCTCTCCCCCAGCGGCGACGGCTCTCCGAGAGGATATGGTTTATTCATCGGGTCTTCGTGAGGGTCAAAGGTCAGCTGGTGGGCGGAAGGACGGGAGGGTGGGTGTGGCGGCGGGGGCGGGCGGGGGTGAGGGGGGGGGAGGAGGGGAGGTTTTGAGGAAGCGAAAGGTTGGGTCGGGTGGGAAGGAAGGCGGGACCGGAGTCGCTGATGTGAAAGTGATATTCGTGACGCTGAAAACGTCTTTGGTTTTTTTCCCTCCTCTCTTTCAAATCGCCCTCTCCCATCCACCCTCTCTCCCTTCCTCTCTCTCTCTCAAATGTCTCCCCTCCCTGTCTCCCATTTCGGTCGCAGCGGTAGCCTCATTATTTCGCTTCGCTTCTCTTGACGCGTTATTGTGACGCTAATATGCATCCTCCCTTTTATTCATCCATCCTTCTGTAATTCCTTGCGTTATCTCAATTGGATGGCGTGGTGCGAGAATTATGTATTGCACTTACTTATATTTTACGGATATTATCATGTAAACATTGTTTCTGTCGCACCAACTATTTTGAGATTTTACGATAAATTTTGTTGGTTAGATTCTTCATTTATGGCATCATGTTTCTATCCTCTGGATTCAGAATACGCCAGTAGAACTGCCTTAAAACTTGTTTTCGTCAACACTATTGTTGTCAGCTGTTAGTGTTTCCATTACTTGTGGGTAAACTGAATCTATGTAGCAAAAGGATATTATGATGGACTTAATTACCTAAATGAGTGCCGAGAAGTCTATGGAAGACTTATAGGCTAAGCAGATAATTAAACTTGATTGTCTCAGGTGTTACTGAAGTGGAACTACATGGAAATAAATTAATTAGAAAACCTAATTAAGTCCTCTCACAAATAAAAATATTGCTGATCCCCGCTTTGCTGAGTTCCCTGCAGTCGTTATCTAGGTAGGTGAGCTGTGCAAGTCGGTGCTTTTAATGACTCCATCTTAGTATTTGTTGTATTATAATGAACAGGATAGCTTTTTATATAGCTTTTTATATTTCTATATTTTTGATGTTCCATCAAATTTTCCCTCTGAATATGCCTCGTACCTTCTATTATTTATGTTGTGAGCGATTGGTTTAGCTTCTACTCGATGAATATTCATTTACTTTTCCTCACTCTTATCCGCGTACATTGAAGTATTTCTTCCAGAATTTTTTTCATATCCCTTCTTATTACTTTTCGTACTCCCTTTCAGTATCCGCTTCTTATTACTTGTTCAAATGGCCAACTTTACATTTTACCTATTTCCTACAGCCCTTCTCTTTCATTTCATTACATTCTCAGTGCCTCGTTTGGTGTAACTTATTTTCTTTCCCGTTCGCCAGTCATTTTCCTAACATACACCTATAAAATTTTAATTGAGTTAGAATGATGCGTTATTTTGTGTAAGAATGGTTATGTTCAAACTTTGAATTTAGTCATGAGTGCCGAGAAAAATTTAAAACTAATTATAGAAACTTTTAGTCGCTGTATATTTATCAGTGGTTTAAAATTTGACTTGTATCGTTTTCATGTATGCACTTTAATAATTTTTTTTACTATTTCTATTAAGCTGTGACATTTATGCGTGAGGTGATGTATAATATCAATGCATATTTAACACGTTTGTTCTTCTTTTTTTCAGGATTTAGCTCATGCTCGCCCAGTCCGTGTAAGAATGGAGGACAGTGCGTGCATACAATGCAAGGCGAACCTTATTGCAAGTAAGTGTGGATTTCTTGCTTACAATATTGATATTTAGTACATGGGTGTTTCCGCGTAGTGTACCATCGGTCAGACTGCATGATCCGCATTTATCAGTATTCTTTAATTACATGCAACCATTAATTTTCAAAATATTGAAAGGCGGTATTAATACTATGTCTTATACGACTAAGATTTCAAAACTGCTAATTTATCCTATTCTGATGAACATTTACGCGTATTAGCTTTTACGAATGGGATGGTTCTTTATCCCAAGGTGTCAGGAAAAAGTCATGGCCACCTTGGTACACTGGTGTGGTTTTTGATTCCGAAAGACGGGGTCCACTTCCGTCTGTGGTAAGATATCTCAAGAACTATGTACGGACCCAGAAAGTAGATAACAATGGCTTAAAATAGTTGCAGTCGTTGCCGTATCATGTAGTCTTAGTTTATTGTCTAATCTAGTTGTATTTTTGAGCAGCTGAAGTCGTGAAACACGAATTAGTTTCTCCAATTATCTGTATGAGGAGGATTTCGAAGATCTTCATTTATCAGTTTTATTTCTTCACGTCGTGGTTGAAGAGATCTCCGCAGGGTTCTTCCCGAGTCGGACGAGTTGTCTTTAATCCTTTGAGTTGTCGCCATTCCGTTCTGTTCAACAATGTCCCACCCAGTCGGCTAATGGCAGCGAGATGGGGATCCGCCTCTCGTGTACGGTAGTATACTGTTAAGGCGTCGTCCGTCGACTTTCGACCCGTCGCGTCGTGCCGCGGAGTGTGAGGTCACGGTTCGTCTCACTATCCTTCACGCGTGTCTAATTGGCCGTAAAATCAATCATCATCTGCCGATATGGAGGGAAAAAAATAAAGGAATCGGAAGAAGAAGGGGTGACGCGTCGGTGTTTCTTTCTGGATCGGAGGTGTCATGGAGCGGGGGTGGGGATGTGGACAGACTCAAAAAGAGCGTACGCTTCTCGGACGCGTTTTTTCTCCTTCCTTTTCGTTCCACTTGGCGCTAGTACGGGTAGGAGCGAGGGATTCGGTTCCACTGATGTCCTCTTGCTGACGGAGAGGACGGCGCCCTACCCTTCGGATCTTGTCACTGGGATCCACTCATTTCGACCCTCAGAATTACTACAGCCTTGGTTTCGATACAGCTCCCTTTTTTTTCCTCTACAGTTATTTGACGGAAACAGAATTTTTTTTCTTTCCATTCCATCCCTCGTTACGATGGGACTTTTTTAATTGCTCAAGTGTCCGCCGTTTCACCCGAGGAAGAAGTAACCCCGCAGGTTTGTCACCGTGGGAATCGACTCCGATGCGGTTCGAAGCGTCGTGTTCTCTCCTGCCAATAACGTGTTTTTACTCGGGGAAAGAAAAGAAAACGTCTTCGCTGAGGTCGCTTTAGTTTTTCGGTACGGTGGTTGGGAATTGCGGGGAGGGCATGAGCAAGGTGAAATGCGACGGTCACGACGGAAGTTGAGGCATGTTTTAATTCCACCAGCTGAGGCTGCGTGCATCGTGTCCGGTCCCTTGTTCGAACACGGGTGTCGGCTGCGTTTGAGAAAAAAAAATAACACTAATGGTGCTAGAATGCAAGGTGGCAGCGAGCGGAATATCAGGACATTGTTGGAGAGACTGCATACTCGGAGAAACTTAACAAACCTTTCGATACTTAAAATCCGGGAAGTTTATGGGTACGCAGTCTCCGTTGATAGTCACGATGCCGTGCCGCTGTGATCAGAACCATCTTCCGCTTTTTTCGTGCTACAGCCACTCCTTGACCCTTATCGGCCGTGTGCGGAAATAGATACGGACTCAGATTCGATGGTAATACCGTATGTGATGTATCCAGTGACATAACTCTTAGTGTCGACGATACAAAACGACACCCTCCCGAGCGATTGCGCGTATTCGGAGGTAATTTAAACCTATCAAGGAACGAGCAGAGAGCAGTTGTCCGTGCTGGATGTGGATAGTGTTATTAAGGCCTTCAGGTGAGGGTCTTCGGTTGCTAGGTAATACGCGGAGGTAATTGCTTCGGGCACCATTGTTGAACGACGGCTCCAGCCCCCGAGAGAGGATCCCGGCGTGAAAAAATCGGAATGTCTTCGGATCCGCCGCTCCGAGAGGAGGCGTTCCACGGCTCCCAGCAGCGCCTCTCCTTCGACGAGCTCCTCCCTAGCCGACCCCTTCCTCTCCGCCAGCCCTTCCCTCCTCTGTCATGCCTTCTCCCTCCTGGTCCTCCCTCTGTTCCCCGAGTTTCTTGAACCCGTTCGGCCGCCTGATGTGGAGATTGTTCTGGGCTCGGTGCCAGCGCTCTTGACGCCGCACGGCCCGCGATACTTCTTTCAGGGCGACTTGTCTTTGGTCTTTATTGGTATCGGTCTTCATCCCCTCCGCCCTACAGACGGAGGAGCGGGTTTTGAAAATTGTTGCCGTTTTCCGCGGGTCGTGAAATGTTTCGCCCTTGCGACAGCGTAGTAAAACCGTGATCCCTCGACGGTACCTCTCGTAGAATTGAGAGATTATCTTCGGTATGTGTAAAAAGATCTGCACCCATTTGCCCGGTGAGGTTTTGCTACTGCATGATTCTTCACTGTGAGAAGTAATGTCGAAGGAGCGGAAGATAGGTTTTCTTATTTTTATTTACCCTCTGATCTTTGCCCTCGCATCCATCCACATTTCATGCTCAATTTGGGATTTGAATCGGGGAGAATATTATTTTCAAGCTTTAGTATTTAAATGAAAAAGTTATTTTAAATTTAACTGATAATGTAAAATAGGCGCCTCCAACTTTTGAGGCCCAAAAACCGTGTGTCTACTACACTGCTGACAGTCTAGGAATGGGTAAATGGTTTTAATTGAACCAGTTGCTCATTGAAGTACTGTATATTATTTAAGTGTCGTACAAACCGGCTTAGAGTCCGTTACGTGATAAATGCACTCATTCTGCCTGAGCCTATAATTGTTTTATGACGTAACCAGCTGCCCTCAGCATCCTAGTGGAAATGATCGTTAGGAATGAGTTATTACTTTTTAATCTTCGTGTCTGGTGTTTTTAAAGGACTGGTCAAATGGCCGGGGTACTTTTTTTGTGTGGCCATGAGAACATGGGATCCCACGCGAGAGTATGCTGCCGCTAACTCCTCCAATTATAAATATCGGAATCCCTGGTGATGTGGCTGTCGGTTTATCCCTTTTTCTGCGCCCGCAGTCGGACAGGCGAGCGTTGCAACCGGCGGCGATGCAGTTCTTCCCATCCGTCTGCCTCCCCACTGTCCCTCCCACCCCCTCTTTTAACACCTCGCCGACCCTTCTTCCCAGCCTCGGATGCTCCAAGCTCTCGTCTTTTTGTTGCCCTCCACGACTGCGCTTAGCCTTTGCACTCCTTCCGTGTTACATTTGCCGCCTCCCTCGAGAGGGAACGGTAGCGGCAGCAATGAATCTCAATTTCCTCTGCCGGCAGAAGGTCGGCAATTGCAACTTTGATGGTGTGGATCACTGTCTGCATCCTCCGTGAACTCTCTCTCCCCGATTCATACACACATGCAATGATGATGACGTCGTCTTCCTATTATCAATCGACTTTTTGTGCGAGGAAGGTTGAGAGTGACACTGGAAGTCCAACACGTATTTGCTTTGCGGTGTGAAGTATCACGTATAGCTCTGGGTGAGGGAAGTCGCTGTCTTGATAAAAGTTAGGTTTACTGCGTGCATATCTAAGCACACGGTGCACCAAGGAGATTTGCAAGAGTTTTATGCTGTAAAATTCGAGAAGTAAGTATGGTGATATGATATTTAACTGTTTTATGGCTAGTGGTAGGATTTATCGTTGCTAATAATGGAAGGACGAGGACTTATACACTTTAAATGTCTTTGGGAAAAGCGAATTCATTTGTGTACTTAGCTATCATAAATTCAGTAATTATGGTGACACTCTTGGCCATAAACCGTTTCAATATCACTTAACCCTTTAGTCTTGTGGCAAATAAAATAGATTATCCTTCTCTTAGAAGACCATGAATTGCACTCTCATAACCGGTGCGATAAGGGAGTGGTCGTTACATTTATGCAATTCTCATTTCCTCATATTAACATCCTTGTGTCGGCTTGTCATCTTGGCATTTTGCCTGATCCACACCCTCTTACGTTTTTTCCAAGGCTAGTTGGTCCCCGAGAAAGTCTAAGCGGTATTTTACTTGTCAAAGATTTGCCTTTTCACGTAAAGACCAAAACGGCTTACCTGATCTTCAATCGTTCAAGTCTCCATTTGAAGATTATGAGGCACATTGATTCCTGGATTGTCACTGAAGATACGATTCATAACCCTCGGAATAATAAAGTTGGTGCATATTTTAGTGGATGCATTTTCAACAGAAGTAACTCGAGGTCTGGCCAAATTTATTAGTTATTTATGGCTAGATTTATTAGTATTTAGTAGTTTTTTATTTGAAATTTTCTTTCGTAATCAATAATAATAGCTTTTTAGTATTTCCAAAAAGTTATCAATTACTTGAAATACTCTTTGCTTACTCGAAAGCCGTCTGCCGTCTTCGTTACTAATTTGGCTCTGCTATAAGCACAAGCCTTCATAATTGTAATTTGTGCATAGAAATCAAGAGGTAGTTCATTGATAGGACATCGCTATTGTACTTAAATAAATTATGCTCTGATAATGCGAGTCTTCGGGAACATTTTTCAAGAATAGTGTGGCATATATTTCGTTAGGTATGAAAATATACGGACAGAATGATAATTTTGATTGCCTTTTCGAACGTAAACCAATTAGGGATACAGAATGAATTCAAAGAATTTCTTTCACTGAGAATACGGATTATCGTTTGGAGGAGCATTTTTGTTTGATGTTCCCTATACCTAAGCCAAGAAATCTTTGATTCCTCGGAGTATCGGTGGGATGAAAAAGAGATCGGGTGTTGATTCCTACATTATCGCCTTTTGTCCTTCCTATCAAAATGTTCTTCTGTCGTGGAGAGGTGCTCATATATGGAAAACTTATTTAACTCTCTTTCGAGGGTGCTTGGTTCCCATTCTTATTCCAGCCTTTCACTGCGCCAGCCTCCCCCACCCCTCCGGCCTCGCACGCTGAAGCACGATGAATGAAAGGGCTTCCTCGGGAGGGCTCGCAGTGGGCCCGGGGGCGGGGGACAAGGGGCGACAAGGTGTCGTTCATTTGTTTGCGGAGCGTGCGGGAAATCGGCGAGGGCTCCGTGTCCTTGGTCCAGGCCCGCGCTGTGCATGACGCGCGCGTTGTAGGCGTGCTGTATGTTTGCCTCTGCGAAATGAGGGAGGCGGTGCTGTTCCACGTCGCTCGCTTGTAGGAATCCGAGGAGGGGGAAGGGAAGGAAGGAAAAGCTCAAGAGACGTGAAACGGCGACAATTTTTTTTTTTTACTCTTTCGTTTGCTTCCCCAGCTATTGATGCGTGGTAATTTCCGCCTTTTTTTAAATTGAGCTTCAATGCAGTATTGAAGCTCGTCATCATGTTTTCGACTTCTTCTCTTTTAACTAATACCAATCGGGCCAATCAAGTTTTTTATCTGTCATTCGGAAAGTGAAAATAGTAATTTTTTTCCGGGTTAGGTTTTCTGAAATGTGTGCATGTAAATTACATAAATTACAACATTTTTTTAAACGATTAAAGATTAATGACAATTTGGGGTCGAAGCAAGTATTGCCTAGCCAAGCGATCCAGCTAATGATTTTTTCTTTTTTCCTGGAGTTAACTTTTTAGCGGTGCATGCTCGTACCAACTCTGCCCGAGGTTTTCCTAAGATTTATTTCATTTTCGTGCATTCTTCATTTCTATTTTTTTTATCAGTTCTTAACGACTTTGTGTCTCATGCGAAAACAGCTTCACTATTTTTTTAAATTCTGGTATTAAAGTGCATGTATGGAACTCGAAATAGTTATTTCATACTGTAATAGAAATGTTTTAAAGTAAACGGTAACGTTATTCCACCCTCGATTATGTTCAAGTCACACTGGTAGGGTCCCGAAAAATGTTTGTCAGGTATATGGATTGTTATTTTATATTGCGGAGTTACATAGATTTTATATATAATATTAAAGTTATTGTGATTATTCCCATTTTACTCTGCATTTCTAAAGAATATTAGTAGCGTAGGAAGACTTAGCGTAGGAAGACGTAGCGAAAACTAATGAATCTTAAATAAATATTATTTATATTCCACGCACGCACTGACGAATACTAAAAAGACAGCTCAGCCACGATCATTGTAGATATTAAATTTAATGGCAATCGTAAACTTAAACATCAGTAACTTCATTGGTAGTCATTGAAATTAACATACCAGATACCAATCAGTTATTGAATTACTCCACAATTACTCCGAATTAAAGTTTTAAAACACGTTTTGCTTGGTAATGAAGATAATTTGCCTTGAATAGGGAGAGGGTAAAATGGCTGTGTTTTGCAGTAGTTGAAGCGATTGGGTGAAGTGCTTTAAGTTCTAGGCTTCATTCATCAATATTCTATGCGACGCAAGCGTTTGTGACTCGGGACAGTCAACAGCGTTTCATTGCGTCGATGTCGGGCTGGAAAACGGGAGATATCCTCATTGCGCAAAAGTCACCTTCATAAAATAATGTGTTCCTTTCCGTTCGTTTCTTGGGGTCATTATGATGAAAATTTACCTAGTTCTGAACAAAACTTCATTTAATAGAACATGAAATTGACTACTGCACATAAATTTTCACTGTGAGGAATATGATCTTAACGGAAAAGAAAGTTTTTTTTCCTTCTTTTACCTTTTCTTTCCCCTCATTTTAACAAATATTTTATTTTCCTATTCCGCTGTTAACTGATGTGAACTAATTCTATAAAATCATTTGATTTAACCATAGGACCCTTAGTTTTCTATGGACATCTGTGAAAGCCGTAAATAACGGCGAGAACACCCTTTCGTAATATCCGTTCGCTTGAGGTATTTTTAATTATAACCCTGCGGTTTACTTGTACTCGTAACTTAATCGAGGTCATTGATTCTTGTATTCGACATCCAAGAGGAATGGTCCGGGTCCCCCGTTACAGGTTTGTGTGTCTTCCATTAAATGGTTCACCGTTACATTAGAATGTTTCTTCTGCAATTAATTTGGCTACTAAAGTATTTTCACATTAGTAACAAAAACATGGGGGTGTGTGATCGTCATTGAATTTAACTCAAGGATGGGTGATAAAGAGTATCGACGCTACTGGCCCGTCAGAACCTCCGCTTTTTCTTCTCTATTGGCTTTTGTTCGGGAAAGTGAACCAGCGCTCAACCAAGCGAAACAAGGGCCATTAACCTTCATTCGAGCGCGGTCTCCTATTTTGTGGATTCACAACAAACGTTACTACTTAACAAGTGTTCTTTGTTTGAGTTGAGTTTTTACTTACTTTTCTCATATCAATTAAACTATTCAGCGGTCTTTAACATTGGCACCTTTTTTTCTTACTTGGTGGTGTTTTTTTTTGATGGATACACTCAAAAATTGAAATCAGTCGAGAAAACCAAGAAATTACTTCTGTGTAAGTCATTAGTCACTCTATGGTGTGAAAAGTAATAATGAAGAATTATGTTATAATAAGTAAATAAATACAGAGTTATGACAACTTTCTTTATTTATATTGATATGTGATTGTTTCTAATAAAACCCTGTGCTAGAGATTGTGGTTTTCCTAGGGATAAAACGAATTGTAAATGATATATTTCAAAGTGAAGTCAATATTTCTTTGGAAGTTATGATGATGTGTGGTGTAATTTCATTGCTACGAATCGTTATCTTTATTCAAGATTTCGGTCTGTCGTAAGAACGCAATTTTGGTTGGTGATCTTTTTTTGTGGGAACTACCAACTGCAGACGTTCTCGCCGTAATTGCTTAAGTCGTTTAATATGATCGTGGAAAAATTAATGAAATGCAGAACCGAGTAGCTTTCAGGCCACTACTTGAGCAATTTGAGCCTAGAGCCTGAGAATACATGAGGCCTTTCTACTTCCCTGGTGTCGATTTCTATTTTTCTCAGAAATGTAAGTGCATCTCGTTCGTAATTACGTTTTATCGTGGTGGCAGAAATTCAACTGTCGGTGCTAGAGGGTCTCTTATCCTTGCAGCTAGAAAATCAGACGAAATATCTTCGTCTGATTTTCTGGAGAGCCTTGTCGTTCTTTCTCTCGTCTGAGAACCGGTTATCTCTCCTTTCCTCCACTCTACTTACGATATCTCTGCAAGCATTCCATCCGACCCTCTTTGGCCTTCCCTGCTTGGCGCTGTCATGTTCCTTCCCATCCCTCTCCATCTCTCTCTCTCTCTCTCCCCCCCCTCAATATCTTCCCTCCCCTCCCCCCCATTAAGCTCATTTTTTAATGCAAAATTTCCCACTCTTCAGAGTCTGTTCATATACCTACTCTCATTCCTCCATTTACTTGTTTCCCATCGCAGGAGGTCGCTCTCTTTTGCGTAACGGAACCACTTCCTGCAATCGCGAACCTGCATTCATTCGAACGAGGTGAGGGGAGTTATCAGCCGTCCGAGCTCTCCTTCCTCCTCGCTTCTCTCTCACGCATGTCTTTAATCCTCTTTCCTTCCACCACTCTCCCCTCCTTGTCAGACGCATGAGTGGATTGATTCATTCTGTCATTTAATTGTCGCCGAGAAAGAAGAACCTGTTCTCTGGTTTCTAAAATCTGATCACATAATTGTTATTCAATTCTTATTCTCGTTGTATTTATTATGATGAGCTGTTATTTGTAATATGTGACTCATGATTACTTCGCAGTATTTAGTATTAGGTATAAAGTTTTATTGAGATTAAAGGAAACGATTACATGAGATTTGGTGATTTATATTAGTTGCTGTATTTTGTTTAGGTCAAATAATGAATTGACGGTTGAGTTAGTGGAACTACTAGATAGTCTACTAGTAGATTACTAGTAGTAGTAGTTATACTACTATTATATATACTACTAGTAGTAGTTATGTTTTCGTCCATCAGTAGTGACAGCGTGACTGATGATACTCCCCGATGTGTCTAAGTGTTTTCCGTCTTCACTTTTCAGGTATTCCCTCTAGCCTCTGACTACCAAACTCAACCAGTACAAGGGACATTCGTGGAAAATTCGTTTTACCTCTCAACTTTTCCTCTCGATGGTATTCTTTTAGATGGATAGATTGTGGAATTCAATTTCCCAGAGCCTTCTGCTACACTGAGCATTCAACACGTTGTTAATGTGTCGTTCACATAGTACGAGAAGGAGGTATAATCTCCCATTTTTCAGTTCAGTTACATAGCGTCCAATTATCTTGAAACGCCCCTTAATTACGTCTCATAGTTATGAGGTTTTTGCCGTGCTCATTTGAGTACCTTCCTCCGTGTGAGCATATTTTCCCAAGAATGCGGCAGGATGTTCATTGCGCGATTTGTATACTTAAGCCCTCTGCGACTTTGCGTTTTGCATCCAAAAGACTTTATTTCGTTCAAAGTGAAAAAGTACGTCATAATTTTGCATATCTGTCGGAGTGGTATGAAATTAGGAGTTCGGCGGGATGGTTTTTCGACAAGTGTGGATATTCCTGTATCAATGGTGAAAGTGGGCACTTCCTGCAAAAATTAAGGCGGGTTCGGCAATAGGTTGTATGCACTTAATTTTTTGGAAGAATTTATCCACTTCTCTTTTTTCTGCATCCGCTAATGGTCCCAGGTGTGAACGGCCTTTTTTAACTGTACATGTTGGCAGTAATCTTCTTCTTAATGCGATTTCCGAATGTCCGCGAAGGGAGGAATCGGATGAAATCTGGTTGCTGTGGGCAAAGTCTTTATTTTTCGTTTAGCAGTACTCCCAGCGCGTTAAACGCGAGTGAGGATTTCCATTAAGGGAAGTTGAGGTAAGGTTTATCATGTTATTAGCGGAATGGGAGATGCAACGGATTGATGGTCCAAAGCTCTTCGTGCGAGAAAGAGAGGGATTGGGGACGAGTGAGGAGTCGTGTTTGGGATAATGAACTCACTTTGGGGCGTCACAGAGAGTCCGTGTTGATGAAGCTCCGCGGCAAATGATGCCACAAAGCACTTCCTTCGGCGCAAACCCGTTATAACTATCTTGCTGACTGGGGAGTTTGGTTGTGCTCTAACAAAAACGAAATTCACTAATGGCAGTGGATGGCTTTTTCATCGCAGCGCAAGGAGTCCTCGCTTGTTGTATCATCGTAGAACCGTTAATTGACTGAAACTCCGGTGCTTCCACGTTCCTGTTTTACAGTATCGGGAATGAGCTGATCAACTTAATAATGTAACGCATTTCGAACTAGTACCATAAAATGGTGAAGAAGTGTGTTCATAAAATTATTAATCTAAGTTAAAGCGGAATGTTGGCAGGGTTGTATTTATCATTGGCCAGAAGCGTTCACAGGAACGCTGTAATGCAGTGCATTTTTCGGATTTCGTATGAAACATTTTTGTTAATTGCAAAGTGCATTGTGGGAATGTCTGTTATGCATTGAATCCCAACGTGAATTTAACGATTTTTAAACAAGTTTAAAAAATATTTCTTGCTCGACAAGCTATGTAATTTATCCGAGAGCCTTGCCTCGGTGATGGACTCATCCTCTTCATTTAATTCTCTTTCCGCAATTGTAACGAATGTAGCCCAGAAACTCGTATTGTATCTTTCGTTTTGATAATTGATCGAGTGTATAGCCTTTTCATGTAAGGCATCAAATATCTCTTTTTGATTTCTCTAACTTTCTACTTATCACTTCCAAGCAAACCTACTCGTTCTGTCGGTGAATTTATTGCGGGAAGTTGTAATTTTGCATACCCTACTTTATAGGATCTAACAGATCACATTTTTTGCAAAGTGCATTAGAACCTAACTCGTATCTGCTAATAAAACTGCAGTCCGAATTTATCTCTTTATAAAATGCTCATCGTGCATGTATTATGGTAAGCTTACTTACTTTGTATGAGCATGAAAGTACAAAGTTTAACAGCCTGCAATCTCCTAGGATTTGAACTCGTATTCGATATAAGTTTTTGAATAGCTCCAATGTATTTTTTTTAATTTTTACCCGGGAATTGTGCCCGTCGTAAAATTTGATATTATGCCTTAGTAGAGAAGAAATTTATTGCCAGATGGTTGTGAGGGATATAAAGTTGAAGTATCGAATACGGCTGCTTCGATTTTAGTGATTGCCGACTACTCTGTTATTTATCGGATGGACCAAACAATGGAGTTAGTAGTGGGGTGCATAACGACCCATATGTGGGGATATATATTTGATAGCCCACCCTCCCCTCGAGCGCGCTCGACTTGCGATATTCAATTGTCGCCGCTCTCGACTGTTCATCCCAAACCCTTTTGGACGTTCACTTGCCTCGCTTGACCGCGGTGTCGATGACGTAGGACAAAAGAGGGTGGCGCACCTGTCACGCAATGGCGCTCTCCCTGGGACTTTACATCTGCGTCGACGGTGGATGATAGCACTTCCATCCCCTCCCCATAACGTATTCCCACTCTTTTGAGTTTTTTTTTATGACTGCGCCCCTCAGCAACGCGCGCGGATGGACCACTTCTCACGCCCTCCGCTCTGGCCCTTCCTCGGCCGCCCGCCCACCCACATCTGCGCCGACGACGGGCATTCAAATCTCCGCTCACTCGTTCCCATTATCTCGTCGTCTTCCCCCTCTCTCCCTCTTCGCCTTGACGCGCACAGGTGGTGTGAGGGAGTTCCTCGCTTTGCTCACCACATGGCCGCACTTCCGACCGCAGCGAACTGTACTCCATCTCGGGCGAGGCACTCCGTGGTTTGAGCTGCGGGGCCGCGGAGGGTTGGGGGAGAGAAGCGAATTAAACATGCACGAAACTTGTTTAAATGGGAATCCTCCTGTCTGTCAGCGAGATAAAAGCTGCAATTTCGCAGCGTTTTTTTGTGTGTTGCTTCGGTTCCGATCCATTTAGAATAATTGTTAATTGGCTGGGTATCTCTGCCAGGGTTTATAACTGCGGTTGAGTTTCCCTGCGCCGCCGCGGTCATAGTGTGTGTTCGTGTAAATTATTGTTCCTCCGTGAACTCCCGTCTCTACGTTGTACATGTACAGTCGTGTTCATCGCTCAACTTTCACTGGTGTCCGAGGAGAAAATAGGAGCCAAGGAGTGCAAATTGCCCGTTCGTCATGACTTGACAGTATTCACTCGATTTTCCGTTTTGGTATTGTTATTGCGGAGAAATGAGTATGCAAAATAATGAGTTGCTGCCCTCAATAATTGAACCTTCGTTTCGGAGAAGATCTATTGTCTATCGTTTGTCCCGAGCGTTTAGAACAGAACATGTTAAAAACTTCGTGGTATCATAATTGAATCGTCTTGACGTCGTTTTACGATCATGCATTGGCGGTAAATTGGCGAACTGATACTATGCATTTTACGCTGATCTTATGGTGAGCTGATTCGCTTCAATTGATTTTTCGTTGTGTGGGACCCTCGAGAGCTTAGCAGACTTCCGCCCTTGGTTGGCCAGTTGACAGTGACAAAGGGTCGCATCACTTCTGCACCCCACGCTGCTCTCTCTCTGAAAGCGAAATGGGTGTTTGCCCCCGCACAAGGTCAATTAGCCTCTTCACTCGGAAGAAAGGGGTTTCGGAAGAGAAAGGGGAGTGCGGCGAGGGATGGTCTATTTTCGCCCTCCCCCCGTGCTGAGGGGTGAATGGGCAGTGCCGGGCGCAAGGGAAGCTATTCGATCGGCTGCCGCCACGCTTGAGGTGCTGCGTATCCGAGCTACACCCCGAATCTTCTTTCGGCCCGCTCCCCAGAGTATACGAGCTCGGCAGCGACAGCGCGGGCGACAGAAGGCGTGGAATGGAATGGGTGTCGGAGGTTGGATACTTTTTGTCGCGCCAAAAGAGCATGCGGTCCCCTTTTTTATCATTCGTCTCCCTTTGTACCTCTCGGCGATGATCGATATATCGCTCTTCTTCAGCCCTTTCCCCCTATAGTCCTGTCCCACCTCCTTCCCATGGCCTCTTCCATGCAGAAATTCTCCCTTCTGCCCGAGCCTCCGACCCCCCTCTTCTCTCAGATTTAGTCAGATGGCCGGCACGTGCCGGGGCGGATTTTTGGGGAGGAGAAGGGGATGGAGCTTTTTTTTTCGTTCCTCACAGCCGTCGAGGCTTTTTAAGTGACGCCGCAAGTGGGATATGATCTGGGTCCGGGCGATGACGCCAAAGTGTTATCGTTGGCCGCACAATAGTCCAACACTTGTTCATACGGTCCTCCGAGAGCTAATCGGAGCGTGGGAGGGTTTTAGTGGACTTAGGTTTTAAGATACTTCCTGTAGTGAGGTTCAGTAGTGAAGTCTAACTTAGGAGAGATTCTAAGCGTCCTGATTTGCAATGTCCATGCTGAGGCGGAATTTGAACCCGTGGCCATTGAGCGTGGGTATAATCGCAGGCGGAAGGTCCAGCTGGGTCAGTGAAATTATGAGCTCTGAAATATTGTTATTAAATTTCATCTCTTGAATATCTATGCAGAAACTAGATCGGAAGAGGTCGTCACCTAACTTGTTATTAGTATTTACCTACTGACTCCGGACACAGCTTCGACGATTATTGCGTGCTAGTGGAAAAACTGGCATAATATATTCCGACAGATATATTATTAAAATATCTAAATTTGTGGAGAGTGAATGCGATTTCGCGAAATATTATAGCGATTATACGATGAATATATTTAGAAGAATTGTATGTCGAAATCAATGATACATAATAAGTTATTAAATTTTCAACCATATTTAGTTTATCATATTATTGCATAGTAATTGTGTAATTTCTTGAACAATTGTTGTTCGACTTCGAAGTTGAAACGACTTCGTATACCGAAGTTGCAGGTCGCGGTAGCATTTTGATTATAGGCTGGAATTGTAGCCCGATGTTGGAATATTCGAATCTCCTTTCGGGCTTACATTTGCTCTTATGTTTTTGGATACAGCTTAGGTTAGATGGTGCGTAATGACACTGGCAGTTAAAGCGCTTTAGAACATTATTCTACCAATGCCGCAATGACAGATGGGACAATCCGAGAAGTCGTGTAGCAGCATATCTTTTATCTGGAGGAGGCAATGCACATTGAGCTCAAATGGTAACAAAAACCTCGCCAGCTGTCGTGGGAGATGGCACAGCTCCTCGGATTCGCTCCTCGTTGAGGCCTTCAGGGCTGGTGCTCTCTGTGGGAGAGGTTTCCAGACCGTGGAAGAGGAGCAGTATGGTACTAGGTGGTGCTGCAGTATAAGTAGCCGCCGCCCTACCCTCTCGACTGACTGTTCCGTCCCCTTTCGGGGGAACCCTGGATTGCCTCCAGGGAATCGGCCCCACCAACCGCTCTTCCATCGGCACCCCCGTAGCACGGACGCCTGTTGCTTCTCGCTTCCGTGGGATAGCCTTCGAGCGGGGAGATGGGCGGTTTTCTCCACCGTGGATGGCTCTCAATGAAGCGCTCCATTGAGAACCAGGGCAAACGGTCCCCAGTTGGCTGGGAAACTTGTTTAAATCGAAATGTGGGGCTTAGTCATTGGTGTATGGATTAAGAAAAACCGCCGATCCTCGCGCGGGCCTGAACCGTGGGAGACAGACCTTCGGAGTGGGCGCTCTCCATGACTCCTGTTCGGCGGAAGTGACGCTAATGATCGGCGTTCACACACATTCGCCTGTTAAAATTAAATTTGAGAGTCTTTTTCATTTTGAATAACGTATTTTCTTGATACATGGGCTTCATTTTTTATTTCATGCGGGAATGGTTAGTTCTCAGATATGTTCGTTTGATGACTTGTTATACTTCTAAATTGACTCAGTGGCTACTTTTTTTGCTTCGAATGTAAGTATGGCGTGAAACGTGTCCTCATTGTTCGATAACAGTGATGGTGCACAGAATAAAACTGAATTATTTGGTAGGAACAATTTTATGCAGTGATATTTTTCTTGTTTGATTGAGTTTGCTTTTACGCTCGAGATTGTTATAACTGGATTGGCTTAAAAAAATGAATTTGCTCTGTCCGCTGTGGGGTGTTATGAATAATCCTTTTGAAAAATCTAAATCGTCCTCTATTTAGATTCAGTCGTGATTTTAATCTGTCCCATTATATTTTCGGTTTGAAGAGCTGGTATGAACACCGACTTATATTTACTATCACATATGATGGAGATATTTGTTTATCTAGTCAATTAGTAAATATGAAGAGGGATAATCTGGTGGAGAGATGCATCAAACCAATCTAAGGATTGTTGATTGATGGTGATGATGATCGAGGTTATTTTCATTTTGACTCTTGGGGACGCTACGTAATTAAGGAGTTTTTTTGTAACCAGGATAATTTTTTCTATTGTATCTTATCGAAATCGTGTTCATTACGTTTGAGTGTGCTGCGAAAATTGTTAAGTTACTGATGCTTCATAATTACTGACGCATTTAACAGAATATGTTCTCAAGTATTTCGCATCCACGAAGTGGAATGGATCTTATGTTATCGATGATTAAGCCCATTTAAGCTCAGATGTTGAGGATGAGTCGATTGCCCTGCGTGACGTGTTTTCAATTATGTGCTTCCCTTCCCCGCGGCCCCTGACCCTCTCCCTCCGCGAGTCAATCTCGCCCCTCCTCCCCCGCACCCTTTGAGCCCCTCGTCGGTCGGTTCCGTGTCTCCCAACCCCGAGAGTCCGCAGACAACGGCGATTCAGAAGGCAGTCAGGGGAAAGCCGTGCACATCCCCTCCCGTGCAGATTTGGGCAATAAGCCCTCTTCACCCTCATTAAACGGCGAGTCGGATTCAAGCTTGGCTCCGCCCCCCTCCCCCCCTCTGACCCGTGGGAGTCGTGCCCCCCACCCTACTCCGAACGCACTTGCCGTGGACCTCTCCTCCGCCCGTAACAACGCCGTGCGAACAGACTCCATTTGCGTCCGCTGAAATGCGCGACGTGTGTGTATTGGGAGGTAAGGGGAGGGGCGTGGGGTGCCCCCCCCCACTTGGTGCGCCATCCCTGGCGTTTCCTGGGGGAATCTGTGCCCGAGTTGTGTCCCACGGAACTGGCGGCAGATGCGTATGAGTCCGCACTCTTGCCTCCGTTTCGCCATCCGCCCGTTGCCCGGACGTGATTCGTTTTCACGTGGCCCAACCGGGGAAATAATCACTCGGAGTAGAATGAACGGGGGTGTTTGTGATCTCGCGAACGAGGGTCTCCCGGCTTCTTTAGTTCACAAGGAAGAGATTCACCCTTCCTTGTGAAAGGCGTTTGGGTCTTCATTTTGTGTCGACCAAATTGCATTGAGTTTTTTTTGCTCGATGAGCTGAATTGCCTATTCGGTACACATACATATAAATTTTCATGTATTTAGATGAATTCCAAAAAAAAATGTGTTTGGAATTTACTGAAATGAGGGATCAATAACGTTGTCGAGCATTGCCATATATAAAGAAACCTTACTTTTATTCCTTCAAGATCATTTCATGAAAATATCTAGTAACTGGAAAATCAATTTCGGCAGTTTATTATTAAGTGTTATTTTACCCATCAATGCCTGAGCATTATTGCATGGAAAATTCTCCCAAGTTTTTTCGGCTCTTTTCAGTATTCAACCTTATTCTGGTGGTGACAGCAGGCCGTTTTGTGTTATGAATTCCAAAAAAAATGTTTTTGGGATTTATCATAAATGGGGGATGAATAAAGTTGTCGAGCATTGCCATAGATAAAGAAACCTTACTTTTATTCCTTCAAGATTATTTCATGAAAATATCTAGTAGCTGGAAAATCAATTTCAGCAGCTTTTTATTTAGTGTTATTTTGCCCATCAATGCCTGAGCATTATTGCATGGAAAATTCTCCCAAGTTTTTTCGGCTCTTTTCAGTATTCAACCTTATTTTGGTGGTGACAGCCGGGCGTTTTGTATTCTCTTGCCTGAGAGCGAGCTAGAAGTTGGCGTGTCCCAGTGTGTAGTCAGTGCCATTTTCTCCGTACGGAACGCCCATGTATCATTTTAGTGACCTATATTGCACTAGTGGCCCAGACATCCCGAGTTGAGGCTGTTGAGTTGATGGACCTGGAAAGAGTTGTATCATTTCGTCCCTCAATCAGTCAAACGTAGCCTTACGACTCGAAAGCGGTCGGCCAGATAGTCTTCGGGGTCACTCGCTCGATCTCGCCTTCTCTCGATGAAAGTGGGCAATTCAACTGCGTGAGATAAATCTCCTTTCATTGCGATCTGCTACAACCCTCCAGTGTATTTTTCTCTTGGGATCAGAGGTTTCCTAGTATCGTTTCCGCTTGAGATATTATTGCTCAGTCATATGATGACTGTACTAATCTGCTTCGTTGTGAGGCGCCTGCAAGCGCCTGTCGTTTCATTAAAAATTTCCCGTCTTAGTGGATTCCAAAGTGATAGAATGACTTGGAGGAGGGGGGAGGGCAAGTACATACAATCTCTGAAGTAAAACAGCCATTGAATTTTAAATAAAGTGGCTAGTATCTTTGGCTTCAGTTGGGATGCCTTTGTAATGTTTGTTTTAAACCCAGTTATTTTCTTATGGTGGAAAATAAGTAGCGTATTTTAGGGATAATGTAGTTTTAGTGAAATAACAGAACTGGATACGAAGGCAGGCCACATTGCATAATGTTACATTATGTGATGAATTTAACGATGTTTCCTTAATTCTTTTGAGGCTATCATAATGATGGAATATTGCATATTCATAGTAGATGGTGAAATGTTACCCCGTCTTGAGCATAGAGCGTGTAGCATTAATACTTGTTTACCATGGCTCATTAAAGTGAGTTGGACATGGTAGGGTAGGGCAATAAGTACTTCACTTGGTTATTGCGATTCCTTTGCTATTACCTAAAACCTTGAGGGCTGAATCTGATAACTGTCAGGTAACATGTGCGCGTTTGTCCACTTCTGTGAAATATCAGGTTTATGAGATGCATCATAATGCTATAGTAGAGTTGATAGTAAAATCGATAGTTGTGGAAGAAGTAGTTGGTTAAGTCGTCACTGACGTAAGTGGCTTGGGCATGGTCATTCGAATCCGCGTGACTCATTTGTGAGAAAGGCATCATTTGACGAATCACGAAAGCTTTTGACAAGGTGTCTCGTAGCAAACTAATTTTGAAATTAAAATCTTATGGGTTAGACAGTAATATTATATCATGGATAAATGATTTCCTACATGATCGGGTACAAAGGGTTGTTTTGGACGGTGTTACCTCCCCGGTGTTACCATCCTCGTACAATTAGGGATATGAATAGCTGTAAATATATCCAATACGAGTGAATCAATCCATAGCATAGGTAGTTGCATGTTGGTGTAAGGACTTGAAGGTAACCAAACTAACTGCACGTTTTTGCATGTTTAGTTTGTTATTTTTATCTTTTTAAATGGTGCAGTTTAGGCTAATATATTAATACTAATCCTTTTAAATGCATGATATGTAGTGCATGTTTGGTGAGAATTCACCCTCTGCCACACACCTTTATGGTGGATTGCAGGGTATGATGTAGAGTTGAATGTTTTGGTTCTGTGGAATAAGCAAGCAGGGATTTAACGTGGTGACCCTGCACTCAGTAGAAGTGAAGTTAATTGCTCAATGTAACAAATATATCTTATTATTCAAAGCTTCCGAAAGATTTATTTAAAAGTACAAGTTTGGGCTGAAAGACAAGCAATAAATCCCTTACTGGACAATGGCAGTGCGATGGGACTAATGTGTCGCTGTGTGTTGTGCGAGGATATGAGGCCGTAGGTCTTGCTGTGTGCGCATCGAATGAGAGCAGTCTAGAGATGGCTCTGCGATTAATTGAAATCCCTCCACTCGCAGAGCAGTAGGTCGTTCGAGTCACCGATGGAAGATCGTCGCTCTACAAAGGAAGCCAAGAGCTCGCCGCTGCCTTTAGACCACTCTTGCTGCAGGTCTTTCCCTCCTGCCGTCGATTCGTCTGTTTTTACGACCTCTCCCGCGACCCGGATGGAGAGGACTTTTTAATTTAATTGCGCTTCATTCCTTCGATGTTACCGGTTATCGCCGCGGCAGATCACCTACCTATTCCGTTTCCGTACTTTCCGCGGCTCACGTCTTGCAGTGCCTTTTGAACCCTTCTCCCCTTGAGATCTCCATGGTTTTTATGTGATCCGTAACTGATTTTTCTCAACCCGGTTTTTAACTGTTGTTATATAAAACCGTTGAGAAATTTCCCGCGGCAGGAAATGTTTTTTGTGAATGTAATTTTTTGCATTCTTAACTGTGTTATGTGCAGCCGTTTTTAGTAATTTTTGCTTTTAAGGTTCATATTTTTTTCAGGCGAATAATCGCAAAGGGAACTAGCGTTGAAATCCTGTGAGTGAAGAGTGGAATGCTTTCCATTGTTAGATTGAAAGCCTATCGAATCGTTTGTCTCAGAAACCTTCATGTAATAATGAAGACTGTATTTTACTTGCTATTACTTTGCGCAGCTAATAGATAAACATGGGAATTAATGTGAGTCAGACTTCTTCAGAGAAATTTAGTTCCCCTAATTCTAATGGTTCATTGTTCGTGAGAATTTTCTTTTAAATTATTTCATTTCCAAACTATTCAGTAGAGTGCTGTTTGTAAAAAATGCTAATGGAATCCAGGGTTAGAGGTACTCAGGTGGGGACTACCGACGGTCAAGCCTGCTAATGAGGGTCATACCTCGACTCCGAGCCTAATCCGACCCTTCGCGAGCGACCCGAGACCCTCACCGAGGCCCGTCCCTCCACGGGTGGTCATAAGGCTGAGCTCGTCCGATTGCAGTTAAATTTTAACTTTATAAACTATAATTGTTATAAACAATGTGTTAGTTTTTTAGTGCTCTCCATTTTAAATAGATCACATTCCTTTTTTGATCGATCCTCTACGATAAAAAATAAGATTTTTTGTAAAATAAACGGAAATCATAGTTCGGACTTGGCAACGATGCACGGGAACACGTGGTTTCCAAGAAGGAGGGGAGCGAGGGTAGGTGTGAGGAATTTTACGGGTGTAATGGAGAAGATAATGAAGGGAATGAGAAGCGTACTATGTGAGGAATCTAACGTAAGATACTTAGTACACTTAGATAGATACTCAGTAGTAATAAAAGAGCTGACTTTCCTAGCTTTAAAATTTATTTAAGAGATTCCTTATTGGATTTTAAAAAGTCTTCCATCAACTTATGTACGGAGGGATCCTGGAAGTCATTCATTAATATCATGCGCTCTGGGATCAATAGGCATATCCCTAGTAAATTCAAAAAAAAAAAATACATCTACATCTACATAATACCCTGCAAGCCACCACAAGGGTGTGTGGCAGGGGGTGATTGCTCACCAAACATGCACTACATATCATGCATAAAAAAGGAATAG
Source organism: Platycnemis pennipes (assembly GCA_933228895.1). Taxonomy (NCBI): domain Eukaryota; kingdom Metazoa; phylum Arthropoda; class Insecta; order Odonata; family Platycnemididae; genus Platycnemis; species Platycnemis pennipes. The sequence goes on along the minus strand of OW121848.1, from coordinate 29,516,756 downwards.
TATTAATATAGTAGTCAGAACTACACTATTTAAAAAAGATAGAAATTGCAAAGCAAACATGCAAAAACATTCTGTTAGTAGGGTTAGCTTTAAGTACTCATACCAACACGCAGCTACCAATGCTATTCATTGCTACTCTCCGATAGGACATATTTATAGGAAAATACTGAACCTAGGTGGTACAATGCCGAAGTGAGAAAATCCCTGAGACGGCAGCGAATATGTCATGTTAAAATGAAAAGAATTAGTAAATATATGCCCACTAATGCAATGAGCGCAAACTAGATGTAATGAGCGTAACGTAATAATTGAAAATTATAAAATTTCAAAATTTGCTGCAAAGACAGCCCTCAGTAATGCATTCGCAGAATTCAAAAGAAAAACACTTGGGGAACAACTGAAGGAAAATCCAAAAGTCTTCTGGTCCTACGTCAGGGAGGTGCAAGGTCATAAGTCTACCGTCCATTCACTAAAAAATGATAAGTGGGAAATGGCCACAAACACTCTTGACAAAGTTAACTTGCTTAATTCCTTCTTCCAAACCGTTTTAACCCACCTTCCGGCGATCCAACTGTCGTGTTACCTGACCTCTTTCAGCGGCTGATGCAACCAATTGACATTTCCTGTAATGGTATTGAAAAGTTACTCAAAGATATAAGCCCCAACAAATCTCCTGGCCCTGATCAAATTCCCTCCCGCGTGTATAGAGAGTTAGCTTCCGAAATTTCTCCCTACCTTCAAATAGTATTTAATAAATCCCTCACTGAACACGTCGTACCGATGGACTGGAAAGTAGCCGATGTAACACCCATTTTTAAAAGTGATGATAGGGAGCAGCCATCTAACTACAGACCAATATCTCTCACATCCATTTCATGCAAGGTCCTAGAACATATAATTGTCAGTTCAGTCATGGGACACCTAGATAGCCAGAATTTGTTGTCCAACATTCAGCATGGTTTCCGGAAGAGCAGATCATGTGAAACTCAACTTTCTCTCTTTTCCCACGATATTTTAGTTTCTGGCGAAAATAATATTCCAGTGGATCCTGTTTTTCTAGATTTCAAAAAAGCTTTTGACAAGGTGTCTCAAAGCAAACTAATTTTGAAATTAAAGTCTTATGGGCTAGACAGTAACATTATATCATGGATAAGTGATTTTCTACATGATCGGGTTCAAAGGGTTGTTTTGGACGGTGTTACCTCACCGAAAATTAGAGTCACTTCGGGTGTCCCACAAGGTAGTGTGTTAGGTCCACTCCTGTTCCTTCTGTACATTAATGATATCAGTAAGGTGGTTAAAAGTAAGATTCGTCTATTTGCCGATGACGCAGTTGTGTACAGAAAAATTCTAAGCCCAAACGATAAGCAATATTTAAATGATGACCTACAAGCAATCGAATATTGGTGTGATACATGGCAGTTAGAATTAAATTTTAAGAAATCTCTTGTAATGAATTTTTGGAAAAAGCATAGCTCTCCTCCTACCACTTACAAAATAAGTAATAATGAAATAAGAAACGCGGAATCCATTAAATATCTTGGAATAAGACTGACACATGATCTTTCCTGGGGTAAACATATACGTGAAATAATGGGTCAAGCTAATCGTAAACTGGGATTCGTCAAAAGAGTATTGGGTAAATGTGACGATCATGTACGAGAAATCAGCTACTTTTCCCTTGCTAGATCTCATTTGGAATATGCTGCCAGTGTATGGGATCCCTACGAAATCGGTCTAAGTAATGAACTTAAACGTGTGCAGCGAAGATCGGCAAGATTTGTAAAGGGACGATACGATAATTATATTAGCGTAACCAGTCTATTAAATGAATTGAAATGGGAATCATTTTCAGATCGCAGGTTGAAATTTAGACTTAATCTCTTAAACAAATTCCAAGGCGATATTTTCAGTGATGATGTTAAAAATATTTTACGAACCCCAACTTACTATGGCAGACTGGACCATGATCATAAAATTAGAAAAATTGATTGCCGAACTGACCGATTCAAAATGTCATTTTTCCCTCGCACAATTAGAGATACGAATAACGGTAAATATGTCCTATCAGAGAGTAGCAATGAATAGCACTGGTAGCTGCATGTTGGCATGAGTACTTAAAGCTAACCCTACTAACAGAATGTTTTTGCATGTTTGTTGTGCAATTTCTATCTTTTTTAAACAGTGTAGTTCTGACTAGTATATTAATACTATTCCTTTTTTATGCATGATATGTAGTGCATGTTTGGTGAGAAATCACCCCCTGCCACACACCCTTGTGGTGGCTTGCAGGGTATTATGTAGATGAAGATGTAATCTTGCTCCAGCTTTAAAGCAGTGAGTGATCCAATGTATGGAGGAAGCATTAAAATCTCCACCTATTATTATATTACGCTCGCTGTTACGGGACATTATAGCATTTATCTGCCTTCCCAGTTCTAATAGTGAAACAACATCAGTATTTGGGGGCCTATAGAATGCGCAGAAAGATATTGATTTTGATGTAGTGCATGTTAATGAACACCAAACATATTCCAAGAGGTTGTCGGGAAATATTACTGCTTAGCTAATAATGAGTTCTTGACTTAAATGAAAACACCACCACATTTCCGGTTTTGTCTGTATTTTACATATATTTTAAAAGAGTTGGGACACATTTCTGAGTCATAAATATCCTCTGTCAGTTTAACAAGTCTAAAAAATTTATCCGTACGACAATGTATGTCCTTAATCTTGTTAATGTGATGAAACCTCGCATAATGCGCAGGGGTTCATCTACATCTACATAATACAAGTTCATACATAATACAATACAATACAATACATAATACAAACATCTTTGCAATTTCTATCTTTTTAAATAGTGTAGTTCTGACTACTATATTAATACTATTCCTTTTTTATGCATGATATGTAGTGCATGTTTGGTGAGCAATCACCCCCTGCCACACACCCTTGTGGTGGCTTGCAGGGTATTATGTAGATGTAGATGTAGAAATGGTCTAAGTAATGAACTTGAACGTGTGCAGCGAAGATCGGCAAGATTTGTAAAGGGACGATACGATAATTATATTAGCGTAACCAGTCTATTAAATGAATTAAAATGGGAATCATTGTCAGATCGCAGGTTGAAATTTAGACTTAATCTCTTACACAAATTCCAAGGCAATATTTTCAGTGATGATGTTAAAAATATTTTACGAACCCCGACTTACTATGGCAGACTGGACCATAATCATAAAGTTAGAGAAATTGATTGCCGAACTGACCGATTCAAAATGTCCTTTTTCCCTCGCACAATAAGAGATACGAATAACGGTAAATATGTCCTATCGGAGAGTAGCAATGAATAGCATTGGTAGCTGCGTGTTGGTATGAGTACTTAAAGCTAACCCTACTAACAGAATGTTTTTGCATGTTTGCTTTGCAATTTCTATCTTTTTTAAATAGTGTAGTTCTGACTACTATATTAATACTATTCCTTTTTTATGCATGATATGTAGTGCATGTTTGGTGAGCAATCACCCCCTGCCACACACCCTTGTGGTGGCTTGCAGGGTATTATGTAGATGTAGATGTATTTTTTTTTTTTGAATTTACTAGGGATATGCCTATTGATCCCAGAGCGCATGATATTAATGAATGACTTCCAGGATCCCTCCGTACATAAGTTGATGGAAGACTTTTTAAAATCCAATAAGGAATCTCTTAAATAAATTTAAAGCTAGGAAATTCAGCTCTTTTATTACTACTGAGTATCTATCTAAGTGTACTAAGTATCTTACGTTAGATTCCTCACATAGTACGCTTCTCATTCCCTTCATTATCTTCTCCATTACACCCGTAAAATTCCTCACACCTACCCTCGCTCCCCTCCTTCTTGGAAACCACGTGTTCCCGTGCATCGTTGCCAAGTCCGAACTATGATTTCCGTTTATTTTACAAAAAATCTTATTTTTTATCGTAGAGGATCGATCAAAAAAGGAATGTGATCTATTTGAAATGGAGAGCACTAAAAAACTAACACATTGTTTATAACAATTATAGTTTATAAAGTTAAAATTTAACTGCAATCGGACGAGCTCAGCCTTATGACCACCCGTGGAGGGACGGGCCTCGGTGAGGGTCTCGGGTCGCTCGCGAAGGGTCGGATTAGGCTCGGAGTCGAGGTATGACTCTCATTAGCAGGCTTGACCGTCGGTAGTCCCCACCTGAGTACCTCTAACCGAATCCAGTGACTTCGAAGATTACCCGCGCAAACTTGTAACGGTGCCTAAATCTGATCGAGTTATTTTTTTCTTGGGAACGAGAGCACAATATGGCCAAAGGCGCTCCTTTCTCTAACTTTCTCTCAGGGAAACATTCGGCTCCGTTGTTGGCTGTCGAGCGTTACACCAACCTCAGGCTCCAGCTCTTAATTTAATTTTCTTGTCTCCGTACCGTAATTTCTCGATTTCGAATGAGTTACTTGTTTTTACTTGTGAACGATATCGTAGCAGTTCTAACTCCGGAACTGACATTGAAGTCTTTTTGCGACTGCCCAAACCTAAGACCCTTTGCAGGGTGATTTAGAAGAATGTGAACAATCCACCAATGTTAATAACTCTTCAGCATTAAATTTTAAAAGAGTGCGCCACACCATATTCAATACTTAGTGAATATCAACATCTAAGGGCGATATTTTAGATAGTTTTGATTTAAATTTTAGTGCTTTCAGGCGTTATCTTCCAGTTTCAGTTATCGATTAACGTACGTGGTCATTTTATTTTTGCCTTCATTACCAAGGATGGTCTCGAATCGTATGAACTCCGTTATTCTCGTTTTATTTGCCCTCGCTAATGACTCCTTCGCTTTGAATTTGATCCTGGTTTCTGATTGTGTTTGTCTTTATTTTTCATTCCGACGATTGGCGAATGGATGCAACTTTGTTCGCATCGTGTGTAGCTCTGGGAAATGGCGTTCTCTCGTCTGACCTGACCGTTTCCATCTCCTCACCTCCGGATGCGATGACCTCACCCGAATATTTTGTGAACGCCCGCCCCCGCACTCCTTCCCCCTCCGCCCTCTGCCTCCGCGATCATCGTCGTCATCCTGAGCACAACTCTTCTTCCCCTTCCGTTAAATCGTTAAATTTTCTCTTGACAGTACTGGGCCTTTTTTTCCTCTGCTGACCTCTCGCGGCCGCCACACCCCCTGACCCTTTAAAACGCTTTCCAGTTTGCTATCTTCGCTGCCGGCCTCTCTCTCACTCTTCGTCCCTCCACTTTTTAAGACTCTTTTGGAGCACCTCTAGTGAAGGGGAGTTATCGCTGGGTCCTTCCCGACGCTTCTTCTTACAAACTCGTTTCCTTTACGTTTCCCTCGTGCCGAGAGCACGGGGAAGGGATGAAGTAGGTAGGAGGAGACTAAAGGGGAGGTCCGTGGGGAACATCCCCTTTTCACCGGCGTTCGTTCCATCGCCCCCCGCGACGGGTTCCTCAGCGACCGCCGGGTACCAAAGTCGTTTCGGGAGGCAGGCGCTTTAATTTCGCGTTTTTTCCGCCCAAAGTGGAATGCCTCCCGGTTTTCCTTCGTCTTCGCTCCCATTTCTCTCATCTCCACCGACCGAGCGAAATTCAACCTGACGTTCCCGCTTGATGTTTTCATAATATCAGCCCGTTCAAGGTTTTTTTCCCTCGCTTTCGTACGCCACAGACCAAGAAAGCTCTCAATTTGGCCGCTCAGTAGCACGGTCGTTAATGCTTCTGCATGGGAACCTCGAAAAATGTCGCGGGGAGGGCGCCTTCGACGCGCTCGTAGGTATAAATATTCCCGTCCAGTTTTTGATCACTGAACTCCCCCGTTCCCACCCTGTTTTTGCGCCCCCTTGTGGTTTCGGGACGTTAATTTGTGGTAGTGATCATTCAACTTCTTTTCACTTCCCCTGCCTTGCCTGCTCATCAATTATTTAATATCACTGGAGTCGCTGACGGTTCAGATGTACGTAATTGCAGTCGAGGCACAATCAATTTATGTTTCGGGGAAGCCCTTCGTTCGGTGTCACGAAATGAGATGTCATCCGCCAGTAATTTCAATTAGCGGCTTTATCGCTCTTAAAGAACTTTGAGATGCTTCTAAGGGTTACCCTTGGCTCCGGAACCGCATCTATCTAACAATCACCATTTACGAAGGATGTCATCACAGCGGGGAGAATTGTACACACCATGCAGTTAATGGGTGAGCTAACGACGAGAAGTTTGGGATCGGTAATAGCTGCCCTCAGAGGTTGTAATTGCCACGATGACAATACCCGTCAGTGGACTTAGAGAATATTTTTTTCTACTCCGTTGGGGAATAAAGCCTTGTTTAAGTTGTTGTCCTTTGGTGTCCAGCCTCCTTCAGTTATGTGCGGGCTTTTCTGCTTTTTGTCCCCGCCATCATCCGTGTGGTTGACGTCCCCATGTGCTGTCCACGTGGCTGCTCGATCTCTAACCTTCCTTTCATTCCTGACGCTTCCTGGGTTTCCCCGACATTCCACTCCAATATTGCGATGCTCCAACTGATCCGCAGCATATTTTGTTGCTGTTGCGAGTTATATCAACACGCATCGCAATTATTTTAGCCAGGTTTTCGTGTTTTCTTCTTTATTTCTTTGCATTCGTCTTTTTTAAGTGTTCGTCTCTTGTGATATAATTTTTTCACTCTAATCAACATATTTTTATTTAAATTTAGATGTGCGTACCACTGTGCTCACACTTTCTTTTCTTGGGAGAGTTGGTAGATAATTTTTAGTTAGCTACTATTTGGGAATGGAGGGCTGTAAAAGTCTTAGTTATACGATATATCAATATTGAAAACAAATGATACCATTGTGTCTTAAGCTCGGATAATCTTATGAATGCACTCTCCTTTCTCTTTATTGGTCGCACATCCATTGTTTGTCTAAAACTTCGTGAATAAAAAAATCAAAGTAATGTTTAATGGATTAACTCGTTATCCTGATCCTCATTCCGTGCATTGATGCCGTAGCATTTTCCTATTTTAAGTCCTTCGTCAGATTTGAAATCCTTTGCGTGCTTTATTGATAGGCCATGGTAAGCATCTTCTTTCTATGAGGCACTTGCTAACTTTCTCTATCAAATGCAGCCCTAGATAAAAATATCTCAAGGCGACGGTATGTAATTCGTAGTTTCAGGCGTGACTTGCTGCGATCTATTCATGATGAATAAATAATATGTATCCTGGTTATTCCACAATAATTTTTGACGTCTTGACGTCGAAACCTAGATCGTATCTATTAAAATTTATTGTGGAAAAACCAAGTTATAATTTATTCATGAACAACGGCGGTAAGTATACGCTAAGTATGTTTATTTTCCGCGCATTGTATCTCACCGTAAAATTATGTGGGGTTGTGAATAATCGTCTTTGCATGTGCCGAATCTGAGTTGAAACATGCATAGCGCGAATGTAATATTGCCTAATTGGGCACTTATATGATGCTCTGTTTAAATCGCTGTCGAAGTTCGAAAGCCGCGCAACCGTCGTTCCCCCGCCCTTGCAGATTCTCCTCTCCTCATCATCCCGTTCCCCGACCCCACAGCGACTCATGCCGTCTCTTTGGCGATCCCTGACGTCATGGTCCTCTTGCTCTAGTCTATCATCTCGTTTCTTATCCTTCCGAGCCGCCCCCTCTTCTCTGAAACATCTTCTCCCCCCATCTCCCTTCCTCCCTCCTTCCCAGCGCGACGCATGTGGTCTCCCTCATCCTTCTCCCTGAATATGTACCGCCTTCCTCTCTCTTTCTCTCTCCTTCCACGGCTGCGTGCGCAAGTGTCCACTTCTCCTTCCGCCCCTCGCGTGTCCACCCCCGCGCCTCTCCACCACGCCCCCCTTTAACCCGCGAGGTCGTCTCATCCCCCTACTCCGACCCCCGTCTCTCTTCTCTCTTTCCTCCCGACTTCCTCTCTGGCTTAATGAAAACCCATCAGCCTCAATTCGTCGGGTTTGTTCTTTTGTGTCGGGAGCTCGAACCCCAGTCCCGGGCATTGCTTTCGTCCCCGCCCGGACCGCGCGTGGGCGTCGGACGACGCGAGGTCACCGCCATGTGTGCTTCGCTTTGGTCTTTCTCAAGTGGACACGTTTTTCTACTTAAGCTGGGCGTCGTGAGGTAGATGTGGCTACCCACGTTTTCTTATTCATGCGAGCTCCTCGATCATGTTTCATTGCTGTAAAGGAAATACTTTTGTAACGTAACCCTCTTGCTCCCAATGAGAATATATATGTGTTACTCGTGGCAGTGCGATCGGTATTTAATGAAACCGAGGTGCAAATTCTGTCCATTTGAGACAGGAGATAATATCTACGAGTGTGAAAAAAGTAAGAGAGATCATTAGCCACATCACGTCATTGCCGTAGTCATTTTGCCTACAGATCTATCCGCTGCAAGTCATATTATTAATTATTATTTAACTTTTCGTGGTGAAAATTTTTGTGTCGAATGGGTAATATCTGCTAAAATGTGCAGTAATATTATTAATGAACAAGTCGTAGAGACAGCCGTAATAGTAGCACCATTTCCCTTAAAGTTTGTGTTTTTCAAAAATTATTTCATCAGATGACTCGTGTAATGATTTAAATAGGTTCTGGTCCAAGCTATTCCTAACTCACCCCATGTTGCAATTCAGGAATAGTTTGCTCGTAGAATTAATGCGTGTGAGTCACCGCGATGATCCGCTCTCAGAATCGAAATTGGTTTAAAATGCGTCATGACACTTAAATGCAACTTTTTCAAGCTGGTTCGACAGTCATGTTTCTCAGGTGAAGGTTATGAGCGTTGCTCATTTCCCACGATGGCGCCCGGAGCGCGACACCCTGCTCGAAAAAACATTAGCCTCTCGGAGAAGCGAATCGGCGTAGGCGGGGCGGGGAGAGGAGCAGGGATCGCCGTCTTTCATTTTGCAATTGTTAGGGGAGGAGTGCTCACGAATTCCGATTTCATTAAAACGTGGGCTATCTGGCGCCCCGTCGTGCATCGCCCGCGGCGCCCTCGAAGGGCAGAAAATGAAGAAGGGAAACATAAAGTTCCCTCTCTACCGCCATCCATTTAAGCGGTGTTTCTTTCCGCTGTCACATTTTACAGTCTTCTCGCTTTGTTGTCGATGGGAAAGGCTCGTGGCGACAGTTGTATAAATGATATCAAGAGGCCAGTCGATAATGCGATGATGTTGATGTTTTAATATATAGCCGAATCGAACGGCCTCTGCGAATGGTGGACCCAAGGAGATGTTGTGCATCTCTTCACCGGCGTGTGGAGCCAGAGGAATCCTCTCGTAAACCATCGGAGGCTCGCCTCCTATTTGCGTTTATTGATGATAGTGGCGCGAGAAAGAGTGGAGGAAATCTCTCGGTAAATCGGAAGATGCGTAGAAATCGTGATTCATGGTGCTCTGTACGCATATCCTTCGACGTGAGCGCCATTGCTACGGGCATGAAATATTTTCAAGCAGATCCCGGTAAGACTTAGCGCATGCAATTCTGTTGCCGCCGCTTGTACGCCGAGTTATAAATAAGATCATGCATCCAAGTTTTTATGTCAGCGCATCCTTCATGTATTTTTTATCAAAGGGAATTCAAAATTAATCGTCACCAGAGTCCCAAGTCGTGGTGTCGCATTCTTGGGGTAATTTTTCTGTCGTGATCACAATTATTTGCCATTAAAGTAAAGCAGCCCTTGGTTTAAGTGCAGTTAATTAACGGCTTAAACGAGTCGTCGGTGGGCGTGGCCCACCTCTCCTCCCCTCCTCCAACGCTCTTAACTCTTTAAATGTTTTCGCCGTCGGGTGAAATTAATGGCTCGCTTTTCTCTTTCGGAACAGGTTTTGCTCTTGGAGAATGCCTCTTCCACTACGGTATTTGAGTTTTAGACGGATGTTGAAGCATTCGTTCATAGCAACTTACGCTAGAGCTAGAAAATATCTTAATAGGTCGGCTACGCCGATTACAAAATAAAAGTTATCTAGCCTTATCAAACTTTGGAAAGAAATATTTTCCTTAGTATGGAGTTCACCGTCAATTCTTTAAATTGTGTCAGTAGAATTAAAAATATAAATAAATATGTTCAAATGTTGAAAGTGGTACTTAACAGTAAATAACTGGTACTAGGTACTCATGGGTTTCTGGTGATAACTATTGTGAAAATCCGTTAGCTTTACTATGTTGAGGTGCAGAAGTACTGAACCTATTAGTTTTGTACATGCTCTACGTTTTTAATGACTTTACCTTTTTAAACATTGGCAGAGAAAATGCAAGTCTACTGTTTTGTCCAATGCATATTATGTTGTAATTTAGTGCACCTCGTGATGACTGCCGTTTTTGTGTCAAAATCCCGAAACATTTGCTATACCTTAAAACTACCAAGTTAAAAGTTCCATGACAGTAGTGCTTCACGTTTCATGAATTATCTTAGTTTATATTGTTTTTTTTTTGGGTTATAATGCGTCCATGAATATGCCTGGTATTTGTGGAGAAATTTTTATGCACCCGCGTTCCGTCCTAATTTATTATTTATTCGGCTGCCGTCATAAATTCCTTCCTATTTAGTGGACCCGATCTTTTCTTCTTCTGTCATTCCCAAACATTTCCCAAACGCGAATTTGTAAGGTGATCCCCCTTGTTCGAAAATGATGCTCCCAGATAGCATCTCCTCTTTCCTTTATAAATCGGATATCTCTTGTAAATCTTTGCATCTGTCACCCCACCCGCCCATTCCATTCGCGCTGACAAGTGGTAACGGTCGCCGTCATTTATTTTGCAGCCAAAGGCTGGTTTGGTTTTTTATTTGCATACTTTTTCCAAAGAGGAGTCATTCGTTGAAAATAAGTCGTTCTCATTATGTGCTGGGATGATATTGCGTCAGTAAGCGCCATTCCTTGCGAAACAAGTTGTGGTGTTAATCCTCCCGTATCATGGGACAAAGCCTGGCCTCTCGTTTGCGTGATCGGTGTGGGAATAATAAACACTTTCGTTTAAAGCTGTTTGCAGAAAATCCTCGACATATAATTTTAAGTGAAGCGTTTTACTGCTAGCGGAGATTCTGCTCTTATCTATAGGTACGATGTATTCCTTTTTCGAGCATTGATTTTTCTTTGCTCCTTATTCATTTCAGGAGTGAACGAAACGAGGTCGTTTTTTTTGGCGATCGACGCGTATCCTATAACCCTTTCCGTGTATGATCTACCGCTCTGAACGGCCAGAATGTGAGTTGAAATTACCCGACGAAAAATATTTCCTGGACCTGGAATCGAATTGCGGACAGTTTTTGGCAATGTCGAATGCGCAGACCCTGCCTTGTTGTCACATACTGATGTGGACTTTGAAAACTGCCGAAAAAAATTAGATTTGAAATTGGAAAAAAATGAGCGTTTAATTTTAAAACTGTCTTCAGTTTTTTTTCTGCCTGGAGGCTTTAAAGCCAAGTACGTATACTTTTGATAGTTCTGTGCACGTGACCATGGTTCAGTGTGTAGTACTATGGACTAGTTTCATTGGACCTGCGAGCTCCAGTGTTCTCGTAGAAATTTCTCACTTTTTTTTCAAGCAAACTTGAAAGACTGTCTTTATTTTTGAAAAGTTTTTCTGACTAAGATTTTCCAGTTCGCTTGCGTGGAGTGGGTGGTTGCGCGGGTAGGTAGTTGTCCGCTTCGCAGTGAGATGAGTTCTCCTGATTAAGCGGGCGAGGGGGGAATGGGAGAGGCGGGTGGAGGGCAGCGAGTTTTGACCCTCCCTCTCCCTGCCCAACCTCCTCTTTTCCTCTTCTTTCTCTCGCCGTCGCCGGAGAGTGTGAGCTGGCGATAGCGGAGGTGAGCGCTGCCGTCAACGCCTTCTCCGCTTTTATTGCTCTGCTTTCCTCCTCCAACCCTCTGGGCTTTTAATTGAAGGAGGGAGAGAGCGAGAAGGGCCTTCATCGCGTCCTCTCGCCTCAGCCTTTATTTAATTAGGAGCCGAGAGATGAGGGCCTTTCAAGATCCTCTCCCTCTTTTCCTCGTCCCCACTTGAGGCTCTGCAGCAACAAACTCGGGGACAGAGAGGACTTATTATTCCGTCTCCTTATTCGCTCGTCATCACGCCGCTCGCGTGTGCGTTGTTTGGTCCACGGCCGTAATGGCAGATTTGATGTTTGTGTTTGCTTTCTCGCGCGCTATAAATGCCTCGATGCCATCACTGTGGTCACAAATCGCCCACTCCCGGACGATCCTTTTTGGATGCGCTCGGTTCTACTGTCGAAGTGACACGTGAAGCCAATATTTTCATTTCTCTAACGGGTGTCGAGTAATAGATTTCTCTCGCGTGATTCAGTAAACGATACAAACGAGATTTTTTTTGGAGATTCATTGTGGTAAGTGTAGCCGGATGTAAGATTGAAAGATAAAATATTTTTGTAATTACATAAGACGCACGCTTTGCAAGTTTTGAATTCAGTTCAATTGATGAAATATTAAAGTGATTCAAACAGAGAAAATAATTTTGGTGAACCGTTGAATCCATGATGGATGTGCAATCATCTCGTTATTGTTCATCAGAGTTATTGGCGTTTTGTAATCAAAGAGGTGTTTATGGATATTATTTTTACCACTCGCTGCATTTTAGGCTATGCGCGTTAATCCGAATTTCGGTTGAGACTGCTAGAGAATGAGAGGCGATTGTGAGAGGAAGCTCGGTACATATTTACTCTATCTAGCCATTTACGTTAATAGATTGGAAGCGCAGTTTCCTTGTATTGTCAAGAGCGCGTTAGTTTAATCTCTTACAGGTGATGTTTTATAAGTCCGTTTAGCCGTTTAGTGATGTTTTACAAGACTGTTCATATGATTTCATGCAGTGTTTTCCCTATCGGGAGTGAAAATGTGTGATATTTTTTCCATTAATTCCGGTAGTGGGATAATCGCTCAAGAAACTATTGGCTAAAAGATGTGTTCATGAAGTGGAATTTGATTTATTTTACGTGCTATTGAGCTAATCGGGTGACGTTCCGTCATGAGGCAGAAATACGTATGCTAAAATGTCCTTTCATTGAAATATTTTTCGTTAGTCAATTGTTTTCTCGTGTTGGCAACCTTTCGCGTGTGCCCAGTGTTATTTTCTGATGGTTTTTGGAGATTTAACTAATTTATTCTATACCCTTAATGCTTGCTTAATAAACTGAATCAGACCACTATATCTCGTTTTTTACATTTCCCTATCACCACCTTGTCATTCTTTTTATTCTATACCTTTCTCACCACTATTTTATATTATGCCTCTAGTCCTGGTACTGAAATGTAATGTGTTTCTCGTTAGTGGTGTTTAGCTAGCCAATTTGACCACGTGAGGGTCAATTGGCTAGCTAAAATGCTTGAACCTCAAATGCTTGAAGAATTAGCTGCTCCTGCTGGCACGTGGTGTCTCTCAAATATTAAATGAAGCCTTCCTGTATCTCTCATTTTTTTCTCCTCCTTTAATTTCCCGTTTGTGTTCTCCGTGCTCCTTTGCTAATCCTCTCGTAATTTGGATAATTGACGCTCTCATATACCCTGCGGCCCGCACAGGAGGAGTCCAATTTTGATCCCCCTCTAAGTGTGAGGGCCACTCTGTTGCATGGGTTTCTCCGCACGAACAGAATGGCCTTTTTCGCGGTCCCGCCCGTCCACTCTTCCGTCCCCACCACGCGTTCGTCATTCTCGCTCGCCGTCCGCTGAAATCAAGGTCTGTTTTCTTGAACGCGTCGACTCATCAAATGAGAAGCGCTGCGCGTCGGGCGCATGCATCCTCTTCATCAGCGACTGCGAAGTCCGCTCTTTTTTCCCTGGCATCATTGGCACGTGTCATCAGCAAAAAAAATGCATATGTGGTTCACGTAATTAGTTTCAAGTCGGAAATTTGCTGCGCGTCTCTTGTCGGTAGGCATACAGTTTTCCTGCGCTGACTTGACGGATGTCTTACAGGGTGTTGTGGGAGGAGCAGTGTATATTCATCATAATTTTTAATGTTCTTTTTGACCCTATTTATGTGAAGAAGTTTGTATTAACTCCAAAGTTACGACCTTCTATCCTATCAATCCAACTATCGTAGCTTATCATTTGAAAGAATTTAGGATTCGTAGCTTCCTGCCGATATTTTCGAATATTCGTGTTTTCACCTGTGAGTTCATGATCACTACGATTGTGCCTTTTACTGGAAGGATATTCTAGAGAACGCTTGTTTTCTCGATTCTCATTTGTCGCCACTTCGGGCAAAAAGATGATAAACTTAGAAAGTATGGCCCAGTGGTTTGCCTCTGGGGGAATCTCGGAGCATTTTAACGTTTAATAGATTACAGCGTGGCACTGCCCGAATTCTGTCGCTTACCACCCACTGTATGTGATCAGATCAAGGAGTTCGCCTGCCTGTGTACATTTCAGTTTCTCAGCGCCCCCGTCCAAGTCCTCTTCCTCTTTGTCTGAGTAAACACTCCATTTTTCCCTCTTGACTGTGCCCTACTCCATCCATCTCTACCCCCACTCGCCCAGAAGTACCTTCCTCTTTTCCCTCAGCAAAAAGCTTTCTCCAGTTTCATTTTGTTGATTTAACAGACCCAACGGTTTCCATTAATGCCCTAGATCATTTACAACCAATAGGGCACTATAAGCGGCGGAGTTAACAACAGGTAGAGTTATGTTATTTTGATTAGATTAGTAGATTATGTTATGTTATTAAAGTTTTAATTTTTCCTTCTAAATGATCTTTTTTCCCAAAATGTATGCCTCTTTTGTTGGAGAAATATCTTTGTTGGGGAATGAACCTCCCAGCCTCCCCGATGATTCGTTGTATTGGCGTGGGTTCCCTCAATGTGAATTCAAATCCCGAGGTTTTTAAACTAGTTTTTCCGACTCCTCCTTCGGAAGTCCATGTGTGGAGTAAATTAATTAAAACGAATGGCCATGGATTCATAGGTCAAACGGACCGTAAATGAACTGGGTTTAGTAATAATCATCCTTGTTCTGAAAGGCGCAGATGAGCACCTGTGTCATCGAGATCGCTAATAATTATGATAATTAAATGTCACCCCATTAATTTAATCCTCATCAACAGTACGCTGTTCTGTTTTTCCGTATTCGTAGTGGATTCCAATTGAATGTTCATCGGTGCTAATTAGGTGGTCTTTTAGTCTGTAGTGGAGAGGTTTTGTGTGAAATTGAAGCGTCATTTCTCCATTCGTGTCTCTTCCCCTGTCCTTGCCTCTTCCTTCAGCTTTTTAAACCCGTCTCCACGGTGATGTCCCATTCCTTCGCTTCGTCTCTCTCTCTTTCTCCGCCCCCCATTTGCTTCCTCCGCCCCCCTCCCCTTCGGCCACTGCCCTCCACCCCAGCCCCACTTGTCTACCACCCTGATTGACTCCAATCTACCCTGACGCTTCGCCCATCAAGACTTCCTCTTTCCAGCCCACGCTCTCTCTCTCTTCTCCGCCTTCTCGCCCGTCCTCTCTCCTCCTTCTCCTCCCCTGCCATCCCCCCCATTCCGCCTCTCCCGGCTCCCCTCCTCGTCGCTCCCCTCTCGTCCCTGCTCCTTTCCTACATCCTCCTCCCTTCCCTCCCTACTGCCTCTTCTCCATTCTTTCCTCTCGTCTCTCGTTGGCTTCGTCATACGCCACCATCCGGTTTTCACCACCACAACCGGAGACACGAGATTGAGTTGGCAAAGTGATGCATGCACACGAGATGACTCCGGGCGTAAATTGGTAGTTCTTCGATGGTAGACGTCATTTTGGCACTTTGCATGACTTTATCATTCGTAGACGTGACGGTTGATGTTATTTATCAGATGTGTTTCGTAGGCGTAGAAGCTTGGATAGTTTGGAAGAGTCTACAAAAGAATTATCTGTAATCGAATCCCGAGATCTCGGCGTTGAAGAGAAACATTAATGTGCATAAAAGGTTCCAAATTTCAAGGTTTTACTTAAGTTTCCGTGCGATCGTGCAGTGAGTCAGTAGTTCCAACATCTCTGAGTCGTTCTGGTGGCCCGGGTCGCTTGTGGCTGAGGTGTTGTGCTCTCCGTAACAGGATCTAAAACATTGATGTAATAAGAATTTGAAGTTTCTCTTGAATGTTATCAAAAGTATTGACAGCATAGGTTATCTATCTGTCTTGTATTCGACTCATCTCCACGCCGGCGTATCTAGGCTGGTTCCAATTACAAAGTGGTGCAGGAAGCGGATCCCCCCCAAGCGCTTATGGTCCTCTCTGCGTGGCCTTACGAGTCCATAAAAAACGCATTATCATGTAGCGAATTTAAGGCTTGAAAAAAGGAACCGGAAAATTAACGAGCCCGGACGGGCCATCAATTAACAGCCTCTGTCCATCGATATGGCAGGGCTCGGGACCGCATCTTAGCCTTTGGGAATCTGCTCTGATTGGTCCATTCACCTAAAACTTCCCAGGGCATCTTTCCGATAGCGTCTGGTCGGGTTCTTCCTTCTTTTAAGTGCTGATCCTCACTCGTTCTCCTGACCCCCCCCCCCCCCCTCTTTCTCCACCCCCGTCACCGTCCGCCGTCGACCCCCGCCCCATCTTAGTCCTAACCGTCAACCCTCTCCGCCCACTTCATTACCGTCCTGGACTTTTTCACCTGAAATACCCCTAAGGCTAATGAGAAGAGATAGAAGTGGTTATTATCTACATTTAAATGGCAAGTGGTGTTTAGGATATGTGCACTTATTGTGCCCAAAAGTTGAGAGAGTCTGGTGATAAATGAAGAGAAACGCGAATGAAATTAATCATCCATCTATCTACAGCTCATGACGCGAAACTGAAAACAAAGAGTTACTTGAGATACAGAATTAGGTAGCAAATCATTCTTAGAAGTACTACTTGAATTTAGTGATGCGTTGTAAGGTGCATCTTAGGGGGTCTATTATTTACGTGAGGCGTTTAGGGGGGGAGGTGGGGGGTCGAGCCGAATCTCACCCAATCTCACGTGGGGGAGAGGGGGGAGTCTCGGCAAATATCATGTAATTTTTTTTTCGCACAAAGTAATTTATTTTCCTCAAGAAAGAGCATACAATTGCGAGAAAACTGGGTTAAATTAAGTAAAACATGTTTCACCACTAAAATATGTCTAAATCATACACAATAATATTTATCGCGGTTATGCGAACGCCACAGAGTAGCACAGTAGCCCCTCGATTGTTTAGCCGCCACCGGCCAGCCAAACGCGCGATTTTTCTCCGTGATTCTAGACTACTTTCTTAGTAGGTAGTCTTAAATACTAGTCTTAAATAAAAATAAAGCAAATTATGTCTTTTTTAAATAAATCCAACGCAATAAAGCACATATTTACAGTAA
Source organism: Platycnemis pennipes (assembly GCA_933228895.1). Taxonomy (NCBI): domain Eukaryota; kingdom Metazoa; phylum Arthropoda; class Insecta; order Odonata; family Platycnemididae; genus Platycnemis; species Platycnemis pennipes. The sequence continues at coordinate 29,499,419 of OW121848.1, read as the reverse complement.
AAATACGCATTTTGAATAATCTCAAGTGAGATTAGGGGGGGAGAGAGGAGGTCGAGCCAAATCTCACGACATCTCTCTAAGGGGGGGGAGGGGGTGTCGAAAAATTGCCAAAATCGCCACACGTAATTAATGGACGCCCCCTTAAGTACGATGGTGCTGTGCCTAAATGTTCATCTTGGGTGTAAGTTGTTTATGGATACCTTTCTAAACGCTCTAAAATCTCATTTTATTCAATATGACAGGTTGTTGAACTTTTCTGTTGGCATTTCAAGTTGTAAATATTAAATGGCGTATAGAAGCTACAAGGCTGCTGTCACGAGAGTCGATACAAATGTTGAAAGAGGAAATCGCGATGAGCGCTATCATTTATTGTAATTTAAGTGTGTTTGTTGCGCGAGGAGAGCGGCGAAGGATAATAGCACCCCTTCGCACCCGGGCTTCACCTCCCACACGCCCTCGTGCCATCATTTCACGGGGAAGAGCCTCCAAAAGGATTAAGGTCGCTTTATTCACCGACGTCATTTCTGGCAAAATTCTCTCACTGTTGCTCTCACCGTCTTGCAGACATGTATCTTTTTCCCGTATCGAGCAGTGAGAAATGGTTGCATTGGTTCCGCGTCGAACGAGGCCGTGCGCGACGCTCGAATGGCATTCATTGGTCCATTCTTCGTGCTCCATTCATTGTGTTGTGATCTCGTGGCTTAAGGATCCTTGCCGATCGAGGGGAGAACGTCGGAGGGCGAGAAGGGCGTGTTCGTGAGGCAGGGTGTTCCTTCCTTCGGAGCGACACGGTTCCAGGTGCCGAGACCATTTTTCTCTAGCCGTCGCACGCGTCCCGACGACGTGCATTCGCTTGCTTGATTTTATTTTTCGAAAGGAAATCGAGTTGACGCCTTTTCGAAGGCAAAGCCTCATCGTGACTCTGGCTGATTTGTATATAAATGACCGTGAAAGGAGGGAATGATCGGAACGAGCTCTTTGTGATCTCATTGATGATTGTGCTGGAGGAAGAATTCGGAAGGATCTGATTCGTTTCTCCAAAGAATTTCATTCAGTTAGTCACATGTATCGTCATTTAAAGTAGCGGTTTGTTCCCGGAAGAGAGTGTACCTTGGATTTTTTTCTGTAGGATGATACTTATCGGTATTTAACATCTTGAAGCAAAACGTAGTTCTTCCAATTACGATATGTTAGGTTTACCACCAGTTTCGACGCTTCTACGTCATGTTAAGGTAATTAACAATTTTTTTGAGTCTCCAATAATTTTCTTTATTGAATATTTATTTGTTTTTTATATTTTTTGCTCTCGAGCAATGGCTGTAATTTATTCAGATAACTTTTCCCAGCTGATGATGAAATCATTTTTTCCCTGCGCACGAAGCTGATGCAAATTTTCGGTAACTCATATAGTTACATGTTATCAGGCAGCTAGCGTGGTGTGCTTTGCCATGATGACTTGGGACGCTATTAGCGGCAGAAGTGGTGGTGGAACCTCGGTCCTAATACCAGTCCCTTAATGAGAAAAATTTCATTTCTGTCCTGAAATCTTGAGAAGAGATAAAACATTCGTCATACCTTACGTCATTTTTTATCATCGCTGAATGTTTAAGAATGACGTTTGATATTTCCTCGTTATTAAAGGTCGGTCCAAATTGAACTCCTCTCGTGGGCTATTTACAAAGGGCGAAATTCGGGAAGGAGCCCGAGCTGATAAATGTGGAGGGCCATCATTTTCTCTTCGAGTCGGGATGATTGTTGCATGTTCTGCCGAGGCGAATCATGGAAAAAAGAACGAATGAGGAGGAAAAAAAATGCGCTCAATCCGGATTTGAAAAGGCTTTTCCAGTCATCGTCATTACCTCCCACTCTGCCCGACTCTTCCTCCTCCCTCCCTCGCCGTGGGGGAGGGCCTCTCCGAAGGAAGCCTCGCTATCCCCTTAAGGATTCCGATCACGTTCCTTCGCGGAATTGGTCCAGAGATCATGGCTATTGGATGCAATGGCGCACTCGATGGTTGAGCGCCCTGCAGCCGTCTTTTGTTCAAGGGCGCCCGGGCGGCTGCCTGACTGCCTGGCAGTTTGAGGCTTGCGAGGATGAGGTGGGTGGAGAGAAGAGGGAGAATGTTGGAGGTTGGGTGGGAGGTGTGATTAGCATACGATGGGTTGGGTTATACGAGACAGTCCGGCCCTTGAGTCACGTAGGAGGGGTGAACTGGAGAGGGAATCGTTGTGGAATGTCGCACAGGAATAGTTGGCGTGTTTTTTTTTATGTTAACCCTCTTTAAGTGCGGGGATCTAACGTTGGGATCTCTGAAATGGCTAATCTTCTGTTATCTATAGGGGGCAATGAAAGTGTTTCGGAATGCCAAATCATGGACTCCTACTCTCCACCATGTCTAAATGTCATTGGAGGATGGTTCATGTTTTGATTTCCATTTCTGTTTACCTAGGCGCTCGTAAAAATGTAATCTCCTCGTCATTAAACGTTAAGTTCAATTGTTATCATACCGTACAATCTTGCACCTTACATTAGTTATATTGCGGTCTATGAACGAAAAAAACAGGCATTTTCCTTCGTGTTTTTTTTAAAACCGCTACCTTCATTTTCGGAAGTAATGAGTGTGTTATTCATATCACAGACCATTGCTTCGACGATGGAGAGGTGATTCTGTTCCGTAGGTGCCTCGATGTCGTGGGTGATGAAGCAAGTCTGGCATCCGCTGGCGAGGAAACTCAACTCCATCTATTCCTCCCCTCCTCGCCCCACCGCGTATCCCTACCAGGATGCCTTTTCCCAAGGGTCTGTACGTTGTGGTGACCCCTCCTTCATCATATCCTTTTTTTCATCCTTCTGGTTTTGCGGGATCTGCGGTCGCTTGAGGCTGCGTCTCTTTAAGTCATTGGGTTACCATGGGACTGTAGATTTTCTCACAGTGTCCCTCGTGGTTTAGGCCGTCCTATTATTACGATCGGTCGGGTTGGTTTTTGTTCATTCTAATGCGCTCCAATCGGGTGGCCTCTCTCGGAGTATTAGGAGATGCCCAGTCTGGAGATGAAGGGTCAGGGCTGATACGTTCGCCATGAGATTGAGTTCATTAGGCGGGATGATTTCGGGACCGCCTCCATTAATGATGAAATCTAAATTTACGGTGAAAATATTTACAGGTCGCATTTTGCTTAGGAATCGTGTCTTATTAAATTAGGGGGTCGGATTGGTGTGGTGGCTAGAGTACTGGCCTCCCATCCCGAGGTCCCGCGTTCTATTGCCGGCAGCGGCAGATTTTTCCATGTCAAACCGGTCCCTACTTGAATGCCAATGTGGAAGTGAAAGGCATTTCAGGTTCAGTACCCCGTCCGTTGGATGGGACGTTAAGCCGTGGTCCCCTTGGCGCCTGTCGTTAAGAGTAGGCCAATGCCGACGCTGGGTTTCTCTCCACCCTTGCTCCGTTCCCTGAAAACTCCTACCTTTACCCAATTACCCTTCTTCTTCTTCCTAGTGGCACTACGGCCCGGTGTGGGCCTTGGCCTGCTGCACTATTGCTCTCCATGTTGTTCTATTGGCAGTTTTCTCCCTCCAGCCTCTCACTCCCATCTTGTCCAGGTCACACAGCACTTGGTCCATCCATTTCCTCTTAGGTCTTCCCTGCTTTCTTCTGTTGAATAACCTCCCTTTAACCATCCGTTTTGGTATCTCCTCTCCTGACATTCTCTCAACATGTCCCAGCCATCGTATTCTGTGTGACTTGATGAACTTTACTATGTTCTTTCCTTCGATCAGCTGCCCTATTTCCTCATTATATCTTATCCTCCAGTCCCCCTGGTCATGTATTCCACGGGCCATATATTCCACGGAGGATATATCTTTCGAAGATTCTGAGTCTTCCCTCATCCGCCATTGTCATTGTCCAGGTCTCTGAACTATACGTCACGACTGGCCGTAGTAACGTCATGTATAGTTTCATTTTAAGTGATCTACTTACCCAATTACCCACCTATCCTAAAAACTAGTGCAAACGACCTCAGCTGTCGGTCGCCTCTCCTAAATTACTAACTAACTAACTTATCAAATTTAAAAAAAGTCTAATTATATTCAGTACCTGCCACATTCATGTCTCTGATTGACTAAGACATGTTCAGATAATGCTCTTGGAGGAGAACGAAAGAGAGGGGGTCGCCAGCGCCGCATCACGAAATCCATCTTAAGTCAGTATCTAGTAAATCAATCCACACAATCTGGGCGGATGGGAGCACGATGGGAGGTAGGGATAATGGAAAGGATAATAGGAGTGGGATATGTGCGATGCATCTCGAAGATACGTCGGTGAGCAACTCTGTGCAAAACCTGGGATTCAATCTGCTGTGAGAATATGTTCTCGGAAAACACTCACGCTTATTTGGGCGCTCACGAGCCTGGAAGCATCGTTAGTCATCGGAGAGCTGGTGAATCGGTTCAGCAGATCGGAGAGACGCCTCAGTTTTCTCTCTTCAAACTCTAGGGATGGCAGTCCGACGAGGGGTGGTGTTGGCTTTGAAGTGGCTACTCCCAAGAAATCTGCAGTCGTATGTGGAGTATTCTCCTTCAAAATCTAATAGAAAACACTTTTGCAATGCTCTATTGATCATAGGACATACTCTGCGTAAAAACTGGATTTGGCGTTGTAAATTTTTAAATACTTACATTTCCTGGGTGTTGTTGGGGCTGCGTGATGGCCTAGTTTTAACTGAATTAATGATGTTTCAGGATCCTTTCTCATGCCTCCGCTATTAACTTAAGCACTGCGTAAATGCATTTTAAGAAAGTGATTTTTGTAATTGGAGCCCCTTCATATCTGTTTTAACTTGTGCATATGGTGCTCTTTTTGGAATGCTGGCGAGTGATGACCTTAGGATGCAACTCTCCTTGGTCAAATCGGAAGAGCCCGTGGCGTCGGTTTTCTCTTCGCATTGAATGACGTCATGCAGTGTTTTGAACCTCCTTCGCCCCTCCTGGGTCCTCTGGCAGTCTCTCAGACGAGTAATTAGCGCTCTTCTCGAGGAGGGAATTCCATTGGATGCTCCCCGTAAGGTTTTTGGTGAGGTCTGTTCCACCGAACCTTGTGGATGCGAAGCACGCCGTAATGAGGACTTTTTGGCTGTCGCACCTTATCCATTGAGAGACTTTTTTTCCCTATGGGAGATATTTATTCAGTAAAGAGATGTAATTTGCATGAGTTTATTCTTTTCTAGGGGACCGATACTAACTAGGTACCAAAGCAACCCCGTGGCATTTGCAAAAATCAAATTCAGGGTCGTATGTTTAAACGTACATACTCGTGCAAGCGAAAGAAGTATAGTATCTCATAGTAAAATTTATCAATTGAAGTATTATAGTTTTGTTATCTCATTTCATTCGGGAGTCCTCGGTGTGATTGTTTGAGCTTTTGATGAACTTACTTGAAGCACTAACGGAATACGTGTTTGTCCAAATGATTTTACGTACAGGTCGACGTTATTATGATATTCAATGATGAGGATATTTCTCGAGACATAATTTCGACATGCATGACTATTCGTGCATATCGAAAAATGATCTTTCATGAGCCATAAACATTTTATTTAATAGAATGGCCATCAGGATCGGGACATTTTGTTGGCTGTTGGGACAAGGAAGGCCCTCGAGTCTGTTCCATTGTGCGATCTCGTTTTGTGTTGGCTTGCGGGAAGAGTGAAGGGTGAAAGAGAAGCGTGAGAGTGGAGGGAAAGCTGGGAAGGGAGCGCGATGATCTGCATGGGAGGTGCGTGAAGAGATGACACCGGTTAAAAGGCGTACATCTCGTCGAGTGTGGGCGAAATTCGGACCCTCAGATTCTCACGCTGGCACTTCGGGGAGGAGCCGTAGTGCCTGACTCTCTGGGTCGGTAGCAAGGGGAGCTAGGACGAGATGATGCTGTAGAGGAGGAGAGTTGAGGGCTCTCTCCTTCTCTCTCTCCCACGCGCCTCGGGTCTTTTCCCGGCTCGCTCTTGTGAGCGACCTCAACTCGCGCGTCTTGAGAGAAGTTTTTTTGTCCGCTGAGGAAGGGTTCTTTGGAGGAAGTAGGTGTGTCCTAAAAGGGCTAGCTGTGTGAGCTAAGGTCGTCTCTAGATGCCATTGTGTGCCTTTGGTAGTTTTTTTTTCGAATGCCCTCCATCTCCGACGCAAGGGAATGGTTTGCCATTGGTCAATAGTTGGTTGCAGAGGTGTTGGTCCAAGAATTTCTGTGCGGACGAATGTGGGAGCGCCCGGGAGATCCTTTATTGGAGTAGATGCTTGCTGAAAGGGTGTAACTCGAGCATTTCACCCAGCAAAAAGTGGTCGGAGGGATTCTATGGTTACGTTCCATATGGGAACTGAATCTCGCTTGCGCTGTCTTTTGAGCGTAGGCGGGTTGAATGGTATTTCTACCATCGAGTTTTATCCAGGCTCCTTGCGGCAGAAGAGCCGAGATTATCTAAAGCTCGGGTTTTTAATTCTCATCACATTGTATAATGATTACTACGTCTATGATGTTATGCGAATAGTGCGTATACTTATTGTGTCGTTTGTACTATAGTTTCGAACTTAATGTACGGGATACGTCGTTGAGAAATCTCATTTCCCAAGTTTAGAGTTTTTTTTAATAGCTTAAGTGCTTCTATTTTCAAGGCTGACTGCTGTTCATATTGAAACTGATCGAAACTTAGCTTCCCGTAGTATTAAAACATAATGCCTCTTCTATTCAAAATAACAGATGGTCAATGGATACCAGTTTTTCTATAAAATAATGTTCATTAAATAATATAAGCGACCACAGTAAAGCGAATGAATTAAAGGCGTCCTTCGGAGGTTTCAAAGTGGTGATATAAAATTTAGAAGTAAATGTAGCGAAGATCGTAATTTTTTAATTATTTTCCGTACTGTTGTATTTTATTGCTAATCGCTCGTCATTTGCTAGTGTGTGTTTTAAATTATCATTTTTTTATTATTTTGATGTATTCCCAGCATTTTTGTATCATATATTGAGTGGATTACTCAAGAGGAAAATGGTAAAATTCATTAATTCATTTGTAAGAATTGGTAAGTATTCTCGGTGATTATTTTCCTAGCATATTTGATGAAATATTGTTTATATATTAGCTCAGTGATACCCAACACTTTACGTTGTGGCACCCTTCAGGCTGAGGTTACAATCTTGGGACACCCTTCTTAGATTTATTTATTTATCCGATTCCCTCTTCATTACCATGGGTAATCGGCGCTTTATAGTAATTAATCATTTGGTTGGAATAAGTGCCTCGATTACTTCAACCATCTGTCGTCGTAATAGTTACCAATTCAGAAGTTGGCCCAGTTTTTCGTTTCCCACAATAATCTCGCGCCACCCCTAGCTGTTTTCTCTGCACCCTGAAGTCCCGCGGCACACCAGTTGTGAACCACTGCCTTAGCTCTTAGGATTTCTACCCCTGCATTGTTGAATCGATCGATGCTTGTTTATGAAAGCTAGTCGTTTTTGGAGATTAGTGGGAACATTTTGGATCCTATTCCTCTTCACATTTCGTCGCCAACTAGTGGTTTAGCTATGCTAGTCAAGCGATCCTTGTGTTGCGAGTACACCCTTTCGTGCAGGCACGACATGTGATGACTGACGCCAATCCCATTCGTCGGTTCCCCCTCTCCCCTTTCCGCTCCCCGCTCTCTTTTCTGATCCTGGGCTTTCTCTCTCCATCTCAAGCCCCAGTGTCGTTTTGCGAATGTGACATTCGATCCTCGGTCGCCTCGTGTTGCCGCAGAAAAGGCGGAGTACACGCAGGGAGGAGCGAATCGGAGCCGGAGGGCGAGAGTGAAATGAAAGGGTTGATGCATCACAGGAGTGCGGCCAGTAGGCGTCCTTGTTCAAGCCTTGATGGTGTTGCTTTTTCTTTTTCAATCCGGCGTTCTCGAAGAGCCTTCGGAGAGATTCCACATCTATCTTCGTGGGTCGATTTCACCCTTGTGCGTCGACATGGGATAGTTACAGAGTTACAGTCGGCCAAATTGCAGTAGCGGAGCGGTAATTTTTTCTTTTGCAAAATTGCTTACCTTAATCGAGGCATAGGAAAGATCATGAGTTCAAAGGGATGTCGAAGGTTGTTCGCAGCAAAGTTCGACGCGGCGCTATTGCCCCTCGAGGTTTATGGAAAGCACCTCACTTTCGCGTTCTAATGTGTGCAGCAAAGTAGGAAAACTGAGCCATGCGAAGCGTGTACCAATCCTGCCATTTCATTTTCTCATATGAGGTCTATTGACGCCTCAGCTACTATCCAGGGTTTTATCGCCCACCTTCTTGTGTATCAATGGTGTAACGTCAGGCAAATATTACGGAAGAACACTAATTTCAATAAAGAAAACGCTGCTTATCGGACTCTCCTTTATTCTTCCTCTCAACAAAATATCAACAACCACAACAATCCCCCCGCTTCACTCCCCCAGCAACCCACCAACATCTCCCAAACAACAATACAAATGTCTATTATTTTCTTTGCCTTATTCATTACTTTCATGTTTTATTATTGTCCTATATTAATTATTGGAAATACGACCGCCCAGCAATTACGTTTAATTAATGTTGAAAATGAAGTACTATTTATTATTTACCTTTATTTTTCTGATGTTTTGCGGAAGCATCAGAAATCGGATTTTACTTAGCCATGGAAAGCTAGTGTAATTCATTTGTTTATCATAAACTGTCTTAATTGTCACTTGAATCTTGAATCCTAAGCCTGCTCTCTCTCTCCGTATCAAAACTCATTTTTGGTTTGATTTCCTCTTTTGCTGAAGAATACAAACTCATGTCGTGTCGTCATATTTATGCAATGGGAAACTATTCTATGCCTTGTTTTTGGTAGCTCCGCAGGATTCTCCCCTCAACTAATCACTGTATCCAGATGCTATTTATTGCCCGTCCATCATTCATAGCTTTATTTTTTTTATAAGTACCTTCTTTTCCAACCATGGTAGTCCTTTCAATTGCATATCCAGTTTACTGCTAATTTGTATGCTCCGGAATGTGCAGCATTAGTTTGGATCTCTATAATTTACTCTTATAGAGTCTCTACCAGGGTAACTTCCTCATGTATGTATGTACCTATTCCATTCAGCCATTCCAATGGTTGTCAAACGAAGCACTCTTCTTTTGGAGATCATTTTCCTCTCTTACCAATTTCTTCCTTTGTTTCATTCATAAAGGTGTCAGAGCATAGGAATTTCTCCGTCTATTGTACTTATTGATCTATTTCCCGCTGCTCGAGTAAGTTTTCTCAGCAAACATGACATTATTCTTCTTATTTTAGAACACAGTATTTTCACTATCCTGATCATAATTTTTTTCTGCACTGGACGGGGGTCAAAGGCTGGGTTGAATGACTTGGTTATCACCGACGGCGTCTCTCTCTCTCGTCTTCTGCTGCCGTCAAGTGGAATCCGCGAGCGTTGAAGTCTCCCGTTTCCCTGCCGTCGTCGTTAAGCCTTCGTCGTTTCCCGCGACCATCTTCAATGGGTAATTGCTCGTCATCCGTCCAGCTATCGGCACGATTATCGGAGGGAGGGGGACCCGATCGCAATCACGGGCAATTATGATCGGAGTTCGTGCTCGAAAGCAAGAGTTGGAAGCCGGGAACAGGTGCGGGAGAAGTAGTTGACAAACGAGAGTGGAGGGGCGAGGGGGAGTTTTTGCTCGCTGCGCGGTTCGGTTTTCGGGGGTGGCTCTGGTGTGCCGCCTTCGTCGCTCATCGGTTGGTCTCTCTGCCGCCTCGGAAGAGGATTCCCCGCCACTGGGTGGCAGACCGGTTGTGCCGACGGCCATGGGGCTCGAGTGGGCGGGGGACGCGGAGGTAGACGCTCTCCTCGAGGGAGGAGGAGATGGTCGCACACACCGGGGTGTCTGTCAACCCTCTTCAAAGTTCCCAGGGCCCTCCTTTTCCTCTCTCTTCCTCCCTCCCTGGCCTCCCCCTTCCTCCACCCTCATCCTCCCACCTCACTTTGGTTCCTTTTCAAGCCCGCCCTTATATCTCTCGAGAAGGTCCCGTCACCGCTCGGCTCGGGTTGCTCCTCTTAGCGTCCCCAACCCGGGCTGCCTGGAGATTGGAGGCGAGTTGGACTGGCTATCCGGTAGTTTGATTGATCGATTTTATCGGGGATGCAGCCGAACGGTTCCTTTATGAAAATGTTATCGCTTTAAGTACATTTTCTTGTCAGCATTAGGCCTGGTATGCGGTGATCTTTTTAAATGGGGGGCCCCGTCGAATTTAGAGATTTTTGTTTCACGTATCCGGCCGTCTTTTTTATGCTCAGTATCGGCCCACTTCTTATCCCATTAAGGCAATCATTTCAGCTATGATGGACGAGGTGTTTTAATCTTCTCCACGGCAGTCTGGTTTTAACTAGTTTAAGCCTCAAATATATTGTTGATTTATGTTTTATTCCAACCTTTGCGTTTTTTTGCCTAGGTAAAAATTGACTTATATTTTTTACTCAGCATCAGACCTACTTTATTGTTGTCAGAACGAGACTGAAGTAGTTGAAAATAAATAAAATTTTGTTAAATTGGAAACAAATATTTCTGTTATGTCAGAGCTCTTTATGAAAAATATTAGTGGTTTTCTGGGTAAAAATGCCAGACAGTTCGTTACGAGATGGCTTCTGTTGTAGGGTCATTGTGAAAAATCACCTCCCGTAAACTTTTCGTTACAATTGGAGCGTTAGCCCAAAGAATTCGGTAGCTTCATTACAATCAGAACTAGATGTCTGATTGCACATATTTCGTCGTCACTATTACTTTCTATGGGCTTGAGTTTCGAATGTGGGGATCCTTATCATATATATCCAGAATATAGCTGCATGAAAATTTGATCTTTTTTTTACTATGGACTTTTAGTATTGCTTCGCTGGTTTTCTACACCGCACTCATTGAAAACAATTAGCTGGTGGCCCACCTCTTTAATATACTCGCATTTCTTTCGTTATTCACCAGTCGTGGGCTCGCTGTCAGTCGCACTGATGAATGACAACCACCTTTATTTCCTCCAGATGAAGAAACTGCATAAAAAGCGGCATGACACGTACGGGGCAATAAATTAAATCACTCCTTTGATATTTGGCTGCTTCGAGGACTTCGTTTTGTATTTTTATCGTTCGTTGAGCTGCCGCTCGCGAGATCCCTCCATATTTGTTTGGACACTTGGCGGCCGGAAAAAAGGAGGAGCGGCGGGCGAGCGGTCAGTGCAATAACGTGAGCGGAATGCCGTCGCATCGCGGGCCAACTTTTTGTCGCCGCCCCCGGACCGGATGCGGCCCGCATCTCCCAAGAACAACAACGAGGCGAGCTCACACACACACTCGGCCGAATGAGGGTTCCTCTCCGGATGAATGGGCCCAGGGCTGACCCCATCGCGGGTGTACATCCACACCGCCCCCGCCCTCATTGTTTCCCTGCCAACAAAGGGGTCCATTGTCGCCGGTGGCGCGGGGCGGCGCGGTGCTCTAATCGGTTCACTGTCATTGTTGACGCCTCGTCGATTTGGGCAACCTCGGCGCGCTGTCCGTAGCGGTACTCTTTTATTCCCGCTCTCGGCTCACCCTCCGCGGCCAGTGTTGTTCTCACGGATATTGAGACCTATCGGGTGAGATGCTGAATAGGGTGACGCTTCAGGACCTTGCTAAGTATCAGGGGGAGCGATAGACTAATGTAGCGATTGCCCTTATGTACTGCACTTTGCCGTTTCATATTTCAAGATCACTTCATAGCAGAGCAATTCAGCCTCATATAACACTCGCACACGTACACCCACTCTCTCCTCCTCTGTTCCTCTCCCCCCACCTCCCTCTTCACCCGTTTTTTACTTGTCTTTGGGCTAACTTTTTCAGAGCATGGTCTCTGCGGAGTGCAATCTCATTTCACCATACTGCCATAGGTATTGATGATATACTTTATTTTTAAGGCCACCTTTTTCCTTGACCTGACTAAAATGTTCTCGCGACGCCGGATTATTACAGTCAGACCTGTTTCTAAGTAACGTGATGAAAACCTAAATACTTTCCAGTAGATGACACTAATTCTATCTTAATTATAATGCTTTTCATTGTTACCCTTCTTGTATCATTTTTTCGACCTCGTATTTTCATGTGGAAAGAAAAGAAAATTAATATTTTTTTCGATGGATTGAGTCATGCTGAGTTCATGTACGATATCGTGTGAGGAAATCGGGTGTTTGAGAGTCAAAATTATTGAGGAATATTTTTTGTCCATTAGTTACTTTAAAGACGCAATTTAAATGATTATAATTATATTAGACTTGGAGGCTTCAGACCACATATCCCTATCCCTTCTATCCCTTCCATCTCTATCCTTATACCTTTCCTCCCGGTCTGAAGCGCCTATTAGTGCGGAAACAGACTTGAAAACACCATGAGTGAGTAATTATATTACTCTTCTAGAAAATTGGGAACCAATCGGTAGAGGAAAATGAAAATGGTGATGGCCCGTCTAGTGTTAGGACTTAACATGGAATGACTTCATCCAAAAAATTATCTATTACTCGGTAGTAGGTGACCCTACAAGGATACACCTTCTATTTCATGGACCTGCCATCTTCTCAGCCCTTGAACTCTCTCTCCCTTGTTCGGAAGAGGGATTTTAATGCGGCATGAGATCCCGACCTTAAAAGTATGTGAATTTCTTGTTGAAGAAAACAAAACATTGCGATTCCTCTTGTAGCGAGGAGGAAAGTGATACGGTTCGCTACCGCCGTCCCTGCAGTGGATTTCGTGCTCCGTGAATCTTCGTGTCGCAGTCATTTATTTATCCAGCACAAAGGCGTGTGTGTCCGACGCAGAGCAGGCGATATAAGGCCCTCCTCTTTCCCCCTCCCCCCCCCCCCCCGCGCTCTCTTCATGTTCCATTCAGGCGGCCTGGGGTCCTCCACTTTATCTTCCTCGTCGTGAGATATTGTGTCATTTATGCTAATCTCGGGGACATCAGGGGGACACTTGCACGGTGGGAGTTGTGAGCCGTCTCTTCTCTTCTTTCTCTCCCTCCCTCTCTCTCTCTACTCTCTGGCTTCTCTTCTTGTCATTGTTTCTTTATGCGTTAGAAGAGTGCGCACTGTAGAACAGTCTAACAATGTGTAAGTAGCATACGAATCCACAAACTCGATCGAGTTTATTATGTTATTTGCGAAACGTGGAATAAGAAAGTCATTCAATTCTTTCTCCCACTTGCCCAACGGCATGAGTACGAAACCACCCTTTACTTTTTCCGGCCGCCTAATACTTTTTGAATTCCCTTAACTGGTATTTTGTCTAAAATTTGCTTTTGCGACAATTCTAGTGATATGTTTACTATTGAAGGGATTAACCAAACATTTGGATAAATTTGAATATCAATGTGAGTATAATGTCTAGTCAGACATGCACCGTTTTGGAAATCTACGCATTGATATTAATGGCCATACCTTTTTTTAGGCAATGTTATGTTTTTTTCAATAAAGAGTGTCGGAAACTATAAAAAATACCTTCCCATTTGTCCGGATATTTTATCCGAGATAAATTAGGTAGTTATCGTAACCATTCGGCTTTTCTGAAGGTCATTTGTTAGCTGCAAAATTGCCTTTCAGCTTGAGTTCATTGTGGTGTCGTGGATGAATATTATTTCATTGTCTCCTCTTCAGGTAAATATCCACTTTACTCTGAAGGAGGAAAATTCTTTTCCAAAGTCACGTTTGTTTCTTATAATATGGGTTGTTAAATCTCTTTTTTCTCGTGCCCGTCGGAACTGCCCGGTTTTTTCACGAATTCCTGTGGTGACATCCGCGTTTCCGGGCTTGCAAAGCGTCCCTGCATAGCATGGAGGGACAAAGGGTACCGGCAGGGAAATTCCTCACGGTTTGAAACAATGAAGGGAAATAGGCTCGGAGAAAATCTGGTCGAGTGAAATTTACAGCATAGCAAAGGTATCACGCGCCAATATGATAAAAAATGGCATCTTGAGTTGATGGTATGATGATGTCTAAGAATACATACATTCTATAAAATATAAATTCTGTTTTAAAAGAAATACTTGCTTTAGTTTTCGCGAGATATCTTGAATAATATTTTCTGTCAGGTATTGTGATTGTTAATACCTTGCTGTTACGTCCCAACTGAGTTATCGAACGAAGCGTACTGTCATCGATTTACATGGGCTTCATTAGTTTTACGCTATCCAGTTTGCCTTGGTTTCCCTGCACTGAGTCAAATGTTGACCAAAAGGTCGTCCATAACTCGATTGGTTAGCGTCTCATATCCATTCTTATTTTTACAAGTATTGCCATGCATTCATAACGTAATCGTAACATAAATACAACCATGGCCACCACAGGTATGTTTGAGACGCGCTGTTTATGTGATGCTGCGGTTTCTTAAGAAGATTTGCGACTATTCTCGAAGTTCAGAAACCTGGAAGCAGTTCGATAAACGTTTCCTCCGCTCCGCCTAGAGCGGACTTTCATTCCTCTGTTTCAGACGCGTAATGGTGGCGACATGCAGCTCACTCTGTCTCCTTTCGATGTTGGAAGGGTCGTCGGAGAGTCCAGAAATCACTCGTGAATTGGAGATAGGCATCGGCGTGGAGGTGGTCGTCAAAGGGCGACAAACCGGGATAACCCACCTGCATTTCTCGTCAGGATCAGCCTTGTGTGCCGTTCCACCCGTCGCTGTCGGAATGGTGGGCCTTGCGACGACGACCGAAATTCGGAATATTTTCGTCGACGAACGGCTCTCGAAAGGGATTTTGTTGGCGGAAGCGAAGGACCGAGGGGTGGAGGCGACGCCGCCGGCGCGACGCATGCAACACTTCGCGGGGTAGCGGCTCGGGCCGCGGGGGAATACTGTTACGCGAGCCTCCCGACTATTTCGAGGCGCAGGAGGGTGAGGTACGGAATGCACGGTGCTGGCCCAGTAATAAGCGGCCTCCGCCGATCCTACAGAGTATGTGTTTATGCTCCCGCGGAATGCATTCGTTCCTCCTCCCTTTCGTTCCGTGTGAAGGCGCGGATTACTCCAGGGTGACGGGGGCGGCGAGAGGATTCTGCTCCCCCTCACGAGGAGGTGAGTGTGCAGCCAAGGGAGGAGGGAGGGAGGGGAGATGGAAGGTTGGAGGTTACTCGAGCATTTAGCAGGAGGAGGGAAAGGCTAGAGGGACAGAGTCGGCAGGGGAGTGTTGCGGAAACGTAAAGGCGACGCTAAGGCATGCGCAGAGATAACGGAAAAAGATAAGGGGGTGGTAGGGAAATGAGGGCCTCTTTCTCCCCCTTGCTGGCTGCGATCTTCCTTGGGAGGATAAGCTTTGAGTGGAGGCCGGAACAAGACGCGATAGCCAAATGGATGGAGAGGGGAATGAGCTTAAGAACGGGAGATGCGTGTTATGCGTATCTATTATTCTCTTGCGGTAATCATTTTAGGCATTTTGTTTAATACTTCCCCTGCTGATAATAAATACGCTTGTGGTGCACAAGATTGCTTTGTGCAAGCACATCTCAGCGTTGCCTTATCGCCTTTACGTAAGATGTGTGGGGTGTCGTTGCTGCCCAATTCACCAAACGTCTTCCGTGATGTTGACTAGATTGTTCCCTCCTCTTTAATTGCTTCCAACCATTTGTATTCTTCGTCGCTGCCCACCTAATCATACCTATACCGATAGAATATATCCAAATACAAATCAATGTTTTTCACGTAACTTAATTCGATACTCCATTCGATGCATAAATAATATTTTACCGCTGTAAAGGTCGCTTTACACGATACATTTTTTTTGCACAATTTCTTGTACAAACGCTTGTATAAACTGAACGAAATTGTATGTTAGTCTGAATGGAATTAGAGCAGGATCTATTTTCCATACTGTCATTCAGACATTAGCACAAGCGTTCATACAATTTGCCGCTTTACACGGTACAAATTACACACAAAATTGTATCGCGGCCTTAACGTAGTAACGCGTCGATATTCTTCTAGTGTATTGGTATAGCGCACGGTTTTTCCCCACCGTAAAGGAGGTCCCACTTTGGTCATAGACGAAATATTATTCAGTACAATTCACGGCTGAACACTTAACCTGGTTAAGTGTTCAGCCGTGATCACGAGTACTATATTTATGGCATGCTAATTTTAAGGCATCCGATTCCAATATATTTATATTCTCTCATCATTATATTCTTTTCAGTTCCCTTTCGCCGGTATAATGTTCCGATGTCTTTTCCACAGTCTTGTCTCATTCTCCTTTTCCGAAGCAACTACTCGCGTCTGTCTCTCACGAGATGGGGTTTGAGGTTGATTGCGTGAAAAAAGTGCGAAACTCATACATAATAACCGTGGCAGCTCCATCAGAGCAACGGGATTCCGCTCACATCTCGAGAGAGTCTCTGGGTTTCATTAATGCCTGCCCACTCCCCCGCCGGCTTCCCGCGTGGTCTTAGTTGTAAATAGGATGGGAATCGTGACGCGAAATCTTCCGACAAACTCAGAAATACATAATGCATTTCGAGAGTGGAAAAGTTTTAAGTTGATGTTTCCTCTCCTTGTTTATGTATTTGTCGGGCATTACCATTCCAAGTTTTGTTCCTTCTTGTTCTTAAAAATATGTGCGCGGAGTACTTGGGATCAATATCCATGTTTCAGCAAAGACAATAAAGTTAAAGAAAATGAAGTGGGGAAATATTTTCTAGGACTCATTTGTGGCGTCAAAGTTTTATTTGTTGTGCATTTCTTTCCTGTATTTATTTTCCTTGGGAAATCTCGTCTGTATTCGTTGGGAAGCTATTCCCAAGAATTCCTCTCGCGGTCATCCTTGTGTGTAGATCAGTTCTAAATATGTGTTTTTTTGATGATGTTTTTATTTATCTTATCAATAAATGGAATAATCATTAAACTCATTGACACTTCCTTCAGCTAAAATGGATGGATGATGAGCTGTGGCACGATGGGAAAACAAATATTTTCTTAATTTTACTAATTTTTTATTGTTGAATTATATCTTTATAATGCAAATTAATTGTGCTCACCTGCATTAGCCTACTGCATTAGTAGGGAGGCTGGAGATCTTAACCCATAAAAATAGGAGAACTATTTGCTAATAGAAAGTAAGTAATTGTTAGAAGTTCTAGGATGTGTCGTGAAGATCCTTGTTATTTCAAAGAACTTTTAAACTGGAATTTATTTGTGTCATGTTATTTTTCGAGTAGAAGAAATACATTGTTCTTTTTAGTGAAAGAATAGTCTCACGGTGAAAAACTTTGCGTGTTGCTTTCAGTACTTTCTGTCTTTTCAGTTCCCACTTCACCAGACTCAATTACAATTCGCAATAACCACAGTCCATTAACAGTAGTGCGGTATCACTGCTGTTCATGGCTATCACCTTGTACCAGCAAAATAAAATACCTGTTAAGAGTCCATTATACATTTACGCGTTGACGAGATTGAAAATTTTCTCAGTGATACCAAATTCGCGATGGATAGGTCTCACTAGTTGCGTCCAGCGAGGGGACGCTGGAATGAACCGCAGTTTCGGCCGCTTCACTTCCGGCTCCGAGTGGCTGATTCAGGACGGGCACACACTCCGCCCGTCAACCGTTTTTAGTGTAGCCACTGGGAGAACCGAGGGACTTTGCACATTATGCTCGCAATGTGTTTATTCAATCTTCCGCCGAGCTCACAAGTCCCCAGGCTGAGCCCACAAAAGACTGTTCCCTCAGAGCTTGTTCACCCTCCAGCTATCGCCCCCGATTTCGAAGACAATTGGGTCTCCGTTGCGTGGGTGTGGGGGCTTCCTTATATGTGGCCATCCGTACGAACATGTGCCCTCGCTTGCACTTGGCAGTAGTGGTCGATCGGTGGAGCATTGTCGAATGCTTGAGAATGGGACGCGAGTCAGGGACTCGAGAGGGAG
Organism: Platycnemis pennipes; assembly: GCA_933228895.1. Classification (NCBI taxonomy): domain Eukaryota; kingdom Metazoa; phylum Arthropoda; class Insecta; order Odonata; family Platycnemididae; genus Platycnemis; species Platycnemis pennipes. The sequence continues at coordinate 29,481,469 of OW121848.1, read as the reverse complement.
AGAGAGAGAGAGGATGGAAGTACACTTCACGACGTTCGGAGGATATATTGGTCACGAGGCTAAGTGAATGGCCTGCTTAAGTGTAGAGAGAAAAGATGTATGGTATCTTTCCTTCAGTGCCGGAATTCCATCCTGGGAGCCATTCCTTTGAGATCCAGTGCACACTAGATCAGGAAATGGTCACCAGCGGCTTGCATGTACAACTTACCTCGTCAAAATTATAATGCATTTACGCCATTGTAAAATTTACCATAGATTCGTGTGAAAATATTTATACTTTGAGCATTTAAAATTAAAAAGAACATCCATTGAGGTTCTTCGTACGTGTAACTCGCCATAGATTATAATATGCTGTTGACTTGATCTACTATCTGGTACCTACCTGATCCGAGTCTTGAATTTGTGCGCCATTTCTTGGAGAATTTCTGCGAGAGGAATAAGTAGGACTCTTTTATTCTTTTAAAGATTTGAAGAATCGATGGTCGTATTTGGCGTAAGAAGCAATATGCTCGAGATACTTGAAAGGTGCTAATTAAAAATGATTGCAATTAGTTAATTAAGCTAAATCCTTTTGTTCACCCTTCCCAATCCATTTTAGTAATTATAAATTATCCATTTGTTCCTTCGACTCGAAATATAAGGCTTTCAAGGCACCCGCTTTATTTAATAAGTGTCCGGGCCTTTTTTGTTCTCCTTCAAGGGCATTAAAGTGCAATGGACAGTGTATTCTTTTAACCCTGCTGTGAAAAAATAACTTTGGATATACGTTTGATATTTCTCATAGGTTGAATCCAAGAAGCAAGAGTCATTAACGATTGAAATATTCTGTAGCGTTACTGCTGTCCAATCTCTTGTGAGGTTTTTAAGCATCTTAAAATTCCATTGATGGATGAGTTTTGAAAGAGCTTCGATAGGTCCTTATATTCGTTGATTCGGATTGGTACGAATCCATTACTTACCTCAGAAAAAAATAAACTCAATGCACTTAGTTTCTTAATCACCTTCGGGAACCATCAGAGTTCTTCACGGCGGGACCAGTAAATGAATCCACGGCTCTCTTTAGTACACTGGGCGGTTATCTCTAGTTCACTTCGTTCGTTTCGAAGTAAATGGTACTTCAGCGTCTCATCTGTCTTTTGGAGAAGGATCTCCCTTGTACGAAAGGGCTTAAATATGCTCTTCGACGTCCGTGCCTCTTCCCATTGCAACCGCCGCTCCGTGCAGGTCCACTCGTTGTCTTTTGTTTTTTGCGCATCTTTCCACGTCCGTTTTATGTAAATTTTTCGACTCCCCGCCCCGCGGCGAAGCGATCGCCCTGCCTCCCCGCGGAATTATAATCTCCTCGGTGTTTGAACAACGTATCGAATCGAGGATGGATGGGACATGCCCAAACTAGGTGGGGGGAGGTAAATGTCTGCGGGACCGAACTCTGTTTGAGTATATTTTAACGACCGTGAAGAAAGGGTTATGCGCCATATGGGGGCGGGGAAGGATTTGATGGGAGAAGGATTGGTTGAGAATGGAGGGAGGGCTCGTCTTAGAAGGAGGTTTGTCCGGTGTTCAAATCCCTTGGGAGGAAACTGCCCGGCGTTCTTCCTCACGCCCCGCGCCCAATTCACATCGTTGGACTTCACGTTTTCACTCATATTTATCACCTCCCTTCCTATTTCTCCCTATCTTTGGGTCATCTCTCTCTAGCTTAGCATCTCCGCGAGAAATCTATAGTCTAACTAGCGGTCTCCTTCATCCCCGTTGAGACATCCCGTGGATGTCGTCCAGCCACCCTCATCTTCTTCCTGTCTTGGCTGTCTGCAGGTTTTGCATCGGCTGCCGCGGGTGAAAGGGTATGCAATGGAATGGCGTGGTGTACGGTGGTACCACCTCCCGGAATGGCCTTCCCCCGCCTTCCCCACCTGCGAACCTTTCCTTCCCTTCCCCGCACCCGTTCCCCGCCTTTGCATTTATATATAACCCCGCCGCCGACAACTGGGTCATCGCCTTCACCGCGGAATTAGCGTCGCTCCCATCGCGAAAACCGATGCATAGCCTCTGGGGCCGTTCGTCTCCGCCCCTCCCCCGCTCCTCCTTCCTAATGGGGTGGATTCCATGTGGATGGCCAGTGGGGAGATGTTGCGGAGGGGGGTGATGGTTGTTCGATGACCCCCGGGGTCGTCCGCGTGTGCCGATTGTCCGTTTTGTTGATTATTCTCGGTCAGCGAAAGAAGGGCGGAAAACTGCGCCTCGCGTGGAAAGTTGCGACGCAGGTTTTCCTTTGTCTAGGAATGAAATTCAAGTGCTGATGGGATGCTTATTGCGAGCATCCATTTTACAAGTCGTGCGGATTCTTGATTTCGATGGGTGGTCGTGAAGAAGGGTCGACAGTCGTTAAAAATTTCTTTCGCTGATGCGAAGAGTGTTTTTTAACACTTAAAATCAGGACCAGTTGTTCAGGAAATTCCAATTGCAATGCAAGAGATTCTAATAGGGCGTCCCATCATCCGTTTAACGGGTGTGCATAGTTCATTCACTACAGTTCGCGCTACCGTTTGAGCTTGAGCCAGTCAATGCTGTTTTTACGTGGGGAACTTTCACTGCTTGTCTTTTCTTTTCGCACCCGCATCCGTCGAAGATTTCGAATTGAAAAAGCAGGGGTAATGCATTTAGGGAATTAAAATTGGTGATATCTGACCACGAATTGCCAGCTCAGATGTTTTTGTTTGTTTAATTTATTGTAAAGCCTCATAGCGTTGTATGAACTACTTACCAGTAGCGCAATGCCATTTAAAATTAACAATTTATAGAATGGAAAAAGAGAGCCACTCAAGTTGCATTTCGCTTTTTTTGTTTCGTTTTCAAATATTGTTGGTGACTGTTAGTAACTTCAGTTGTCTATTGCTAGGAAAGTTTGGGAAGTTGATATTTGATTCCTTTTGGGGATGAATTTATATCCAAAATACGAAATATTCGTTAAGATGGTGAGTGCCTGTAGCGGACCTTAAAGACTTGTGGGCTTGGCTCACAGATTCATAGTCTGTACTCATTGTTATGATTGGACATCAGGGAATAAAGTATTGGTAGAGTCTGATGTGTAACTGTGAAACTTGCCCGGCTCATCTGCAGTGCACTCTGCTAGCCACATCGTAGGAAAGTAGCAGGAGCAGCTCCATGTATTAATTACACTTACGCATTACCTACATTCACTAATAGGTATTTTACGACGCGTGGAGAGAATCAGAATTGTGAGTTGCATAGACAGAAATGGTATGAGCACCGCAAATGAGTTGGTGAGGTCTCGCTTGTGTGTAATGTATTTAAATTGTCTCGTGGATATTCTCGTTCTTCGGTTAGTATTCGTAATGAGGTTTTGACAGGTTGTAATAGATTATGAGGAACGGAATATTATATGTAGACCTGGTAATCATTGTAAGGTTTTTTTTTGCGTTAGGTAGAGAATTAAAATGGTGTTTTACGCGTGTGGAGATGATGATCTTCGTGGGAAAAGATGAGTAGAATTATGTGAAAATTATTCTGCGCGTTTACATGATCGTCAAATTTTTCGTAATTACCCATCGCCTCATTAAAGCGTTCAATTTGGTCCGACTAATCGGTGTGGGGCCTGCCGGGGGTCGCCTTCTCCTTAAAGGCGGAGAGAGGTCACTCCGGGATCGCCGTCACAAGCTGTCTCGGAGGCGTCCCCCCTCGTGACCCATCCTCATTACGCCACCATTGCGTCAGCAGCTTTATCGGCATAATCACTCACATTTTAAGAAGTTTTATGTTAAGGTCGCGTCTTTCTCATCGTTAAAGAATAATAAACACACATTCGAAACGGACCTCAAGCGTGCTTGATGAGCCCGCGCCTTGTTAGTGTGCATCAAGTGGTTTCGGCAGTGCTTTCCAGGGGCCTCGGTAGCAATTCACGTCCTTCCACGTAGCCTCGACAAGGGCGAGCGGGGTGGAGCGGCCAAAAATTTACCCTTCCCTTCATCCCCATTGTTATTCATTTCCTGGGAACACAGGCGCGTGTCAGGACATGTTCAGTTGTGCATAGGAGAGTTAACCACGTTGACGTGACTCCGACACGGTCATGAGCCGGCGATCCCGGAGCATATTCGTGTTTAGCGTTCTCTTTACTTTTATATTCATATTTTTTATGACAATAATACTTTTGGTAATATATTTGATAGTTCCCTACCTTAATGGATTTTGAGTCGCATTTATTCCGGGATAATTCCGGCTGTTCTCTTTCCATTCAAGTGTTAAAGTTATTATTTGGCTAAAATATTTTCTTCTCACCTAATGTGCGGGATTAGTTATAGTTGTGTACATAAATAGCTATTTGTTGGTTAGTACCAATTAAATGAATTCTTGTTCAAGTAAAGACGTAGCATTACATTAATTTTTCAAGAGTTAGACCTTTTTCACCAGGAGAACATTTTTCGTCTCGTGTTTACCCCGACTGAAACCTGGATTGAGTTAGTTTGTCAATTTTTACAAAAAAGAAGAACATTGTATGTTTTGCCGTAATTTATATTACTGAATGATAATTACTTGTATACAATTTCTCTGGGATTTAAGTTTGGTAAAGATGAAAAGTCAGTTTTATTCCACGCTCATCTGAAATCATTGCGGTATCTCTTTCTTCCAGAAGCGAATATTCAAGCGGGATTTGACTCTGCAAAAGTTAGTTTCGGTCAGTGGATGTAATAGCACTGTCTAAATAGTACCCATTATACAGACGAACCATTTACTGTGCGTGATAGAATGAACCGAATGTCTTGGAATGTCTTGACTCTTCATCGCGCTACTTGCGTGACTGTCATTCACCTGAATGGGCAGTTATCTTTTCAATCTTTGCGAGGGAATATAATTACTGAAATCAGTACGGAAGCCCCATCTCGCTGTTCTTCGAAAGCTGTAGTCATGTGCAATTTTCGCTCTTGTCAGACGTGAGACCTTCATCAGTTTATTCGTAGTTACGTCTCCTTTTATGTAATTACGCCGAGTTCGTTGTTTTACTTTTTTTTTTAAAACTCAAATTCTCTTTTCTGAAATATCTGACTTTGAGTTTTAAATTTAGGTAACGCTACGACGGTAGCTACACCATTGCTACCGTTGGTGAGTTCTCCTTTTCTTTGAATTATCTTTAGAACTACAGTAGCAATGGTGTAGCTACCGTTGGTGAGTTCTCCTTTTCTTTGAATTATCTTTAGAACTACAGTGGATGTAGCTTCTTTCTGTTAGTATGAAGTCGGTTCAGGCTTGCGATGCAATGGAGATTTTCAAGGGGTAGTTCTACTGCGTAGCTGGAAACCACGGCCCTCGATATTAGCTCTACGCACTTCTGCGACAATCTTATTTTTTCTGATAGGGAGGCAAGTCAGTTAATGTGCCGAATGTTTAAAGTAGAGAACCCAGCTTCCCGAGTAGTCTCGAGGACCATGTTTGATAGAAGACATATTGTTTTTGATTGTTTGACAATTCGGTCTTACTTTCCTCAATTTTTGGATGGCAAGTGTTTGGTGTAGTGGGATGAAAAGTATTACGCAAACATCCCATGAAAGAGAAAATAGAGGAGTTCAACCCATAACTCTAGGAATTCTCACCAGTAGTGAGTGATGCGCGCATTCGAGTGTCGCGTTCCAATATCATGCAGCTCCCTGTTGCCGTTCACTTGAAATGTTTTATAGATAGTAATTCGAAGGTATAGACGTAATAACCCAATTGATTCTTATGCGGAAAGAAATTATATTAAAAGAATTTAGAGAAGAGCAATATCTGTCAATATTGTTAAATTCAGAGGGATTATTGTGAGATCATGTGTGCTGCAGCGTCATTGGAGTTCTTGTTTCAAAAGCTCACTGCGCTGAGTTGTGTTGTACAATTCCGTCAACATCTGCAGAGTACTCTGGTTACCATCACCTTAGGAGGTCTTTATTCTTTAGGGATGCTGGATTACCGAGTAGGACTTATTGGGGAGTGCATAGATAAGGGGTATCGTGGAAGTAAGGGTAGCCTGTTTTATATGAAGTATTTACCCGAAAATCAATTGTGGCTGGTCACTGGTCTGTAACAGACGTTTAAGAGAATGGGAGCTATTCTAAGTGAGATCAGGGAACATGCACCAGGAAGAAATTGGTAACAATTTTGAAGAACTGTAAACAGCACAGACGACTGCATGTAATGAGAGTTCGGTCGCTGGATTTGGGCTCGGTCTCGTGATCACATGCCCAGAAATTCTTTTACCCTCTGCCATTTTGAACCTCACGCGAGCGCCAGAGGCCAACTTACCGTGAGGAGGATATTATTACGAGTCCTACCCAGCAATGTCACGGAAGACCGTACCATTTTTTTCCCCTCTTGTCTATCCGCCCTTTGGGAATCATTTGAAACGACGCACATGGTATTTTACTGAGAAGTCTGTCTTTCTTGAGGAAGGAAATACTTAACACTCCATTACACTGAGAACGATAGAAACGGATGCTGAAAAATGTTTGACCCTCGAGTGGCCACGAGGAATCGATGTCAAGTGTTTGTTCTAAGGTGTCAATTGTTTAGGTCCCCAACGACGTAGGTATTATTCTCCCGCTCGTTTTAAACGACAAGATGCCGTCTGGTAAATTGTGCTACCTTAGTTTCCGTCGTCTGTCTAAGTTCTGGACCGCAGTCTATGCAGTGATGTGGGAAATTTCATGACAGCGACTCTTCTAAGTGAGAGTTGAAGCTCGGAATGAAAGCTTGTAGTAGTTGATTTGTTTCAAACATTTGGAAGAGAATTTTGCAAACTGGTCAAGATTTTATGAAGCTTTTTAATATCGTCCTGACGCCCCAGTGCCTCACAACTCAAAGAGATTCGTGCGTCCAGTCTTATATATAGATAGGGCTTGGTGCACGGGTGTCTGCCGTGTAAACTATCGTCTGAGCTCTTTATTGGCTTCGTTAAGTAGTCCATTACTTAACCCTTATTCAATGCTAACATGGTAATTTATTAATCGTGGATACTTATAATTTTTTTAGCTTTCTCAAGCTTATTCCTCAATTAGTTAAGGCCCTTTTGGTCTTCTTACGACCGACCCACAACTTATGTTCACTTATTTGACGTAACTATTTGTATAGTCTAATCACGTCCATTATACTCAAATTCCGCCGAAACGCCGGTAACGTATTCGACGGAGACCCTATCCATCTATCGTGTCAATATTTATTCTGCTCCGTCCGGTTTCGGTGCGTGGGTGTCTAATAACGAATCTCACCCATTTCATTATGGGATCATTCCAGTTTTTTTTCCATCGAACCCGCTCTCCTCCTAAATAATGACTAATCCCATTCATTTGGGAGGAATTAATCACGGTGACTCCAGGTAATTTTTCTCTCGTAGCCCCAGCTCGGGGCGGTCTCCCTTCGCTTCTTTTTGTCGTCCCTGCTGCCACCTATTGGCCGCTCGCTCCACTAGCTCCCTCCCCTCCGAGACGACCCCACCTCCAGTCGCCGCCTCCCCTATCTCCCTCATCCCCTTTGCGACCGCCCATTCCCCTCGCTGGCACACACCCGGCCAGCCTCGGGCCTGCTCGCTCCTTTCCCACGCTCGGCACTGCCTTCCATCTCGCTCTCTCTCTCTCTCTCTCTCCCTCGGCCACTTTGTGCCCCTCCCCCGCCCTTCCCACCTCCCCGGCCTTCCCTTCCTTTTACCCTCTCTCTTTCCCTCGCACAACCACTGAGCCACCGCCTGGCTTTCAAGCAGGAAGCCTTTCCCTCCCCCCTCTCTCCCGCCCTCAGCACCACCACCGCCTCGCTCCCTTCTTCTTCATCCCTTTCGGCGGGGCAGCCAACCCCGCGGTGTTGCACCGTCCGGAACCGAAGGACCTGCATGCAAGGGGATCGGTGGGGAAGGTGTAGGGTTTGGTAGTCCGTCGTCCCGCTCGTCACTGCGTCCCGTACTCCGTTGCTTTGGTACGCATGCCGGAGAGAGGAGGCATGAAGGCATTCGGGAGCTTTGTTGCGGGGTTTGTTTTCGCGTCTGGTTTTCTTTTTTGTGCATTGTTCTTGTTTCCGAGTCGGCCGGGGAGGGATGGGGAACTGAGGGGTGATTATAAGAGTGAAAAAATGAGCCACGAATCCTGGTAAAGATGTGGATTGCTCATGGCGGAGAAAATCAGAGTCATCCTTTGATTTGGTTAAATGTGTACCCTTATGGTGGTAAATGCCGTCTGCATAATTCATTTTAGAGAGTAAATCCTAATATTCTATTCATGGAAAGAATTTTTGTGTCAGTAGATGGGCGTAACTACGGTGTAATCAGTTGATGGAAACAGCCATTATGTAGCTTTACTTATTAAGGCTGAGGTAGTTTTCAGGGCTGCGCTCCTAAACACGCATTCTCGCATTTTGACTTGGTGTCACTTTTTTGCGTTTCTTTTGGCCGGGATATCTTTAGCCGCAAGGATCCCCTTTGACAATTTTCTCGATCTTATTTGCGGCCACACTCCTCCCCTTTCCTTATGTTCGACTTGTATTTGGTTGTCTCTTTTCTTTATGTCGTCTTTGTTTTAAATTGCACTCACGTAAATTCGACTGAACAAACTGGTTGAGTGGTGTTGGCCGGCAGGATCACAAGTAACTTCCAGAGTCGCTTGGGAATTACCGGAAGGTTAAGAGGGAAACGAAAAGCTTTTGGTTCGTTCTTCTATGTTGCTTATTTTTGCCTGTCGTTTCGCAAGTTATGCGGCGATCCTGGTTGTAGACCTAAGAGTACGATGTTTATTCAATAAAATAAAGTTTTTCCTCAGCAGTACTGGCGTATATCACTGGCGAGCTCGTCGTTTTCTTGGGCCTCTCGGGCAATCAGGAGAAATTCGTTTATTTTTCTGCCGTAATTAAGCCTTGTCTCGCCCCTGAAGAAGCAAAAGCAGGCGGGACGTCCTTTTTAGTTGTACATTGGCGAGCTCTGAGCTGGAAATTCCGGAGTACTAGCTGACGCGTTGTCGACTCGCCCTTCCACTTGCGGCATTTAAATTGGAATTCGTATGGGTGTTGGGAGCCGTTTTACCTGTTGCAGATTGCTTGAAGCTCAATAGCTCGTCTTTTTTCCCTTGTCTTTAACTACTTCTCATACCTGGGGTGATTTTTGCCTCCGTAATTCCTCCCTTTTGTAACTGGGAGCTTAGGTGGACGCAGCTAAACTGACTTGAACGGGTAAACGTTGCTTGATGGCGTCTACGCTTCTCCCCGCAGGCCGCCCTGCTTTTGCCCGCCCTGTAATTGCTGCCATTGTCCCGCGTACCTTACTAGTCCCGACCGGTCACCTCCATTTCACCCTCTCAGGGATTCCCTCAATTTCCTCCGCACCGTTCCTTCCCCTCGCCATACTGTTAACACCCGGCCACTCCACCGTCCTGTGGAGCAATTGAGATCCATATCTTACCGGCTTGTATGAGCTGCTGGTCTCTATTTCAGCGCGGCAAATTCGGGCGTCTACTGCAATGCAGGTGTTGTGTGGGCCACGCTTGGACTATCACGCTAATTCATTTCCTCTTTTTTTTGGGAAGGGGTGGGGAGATGGCCGGAATCACTCGCGGGTCGACGTGTGGGGGAGGAAGGGACACACGGCAGCCCACGTGACCAGCCTATTTCACCCCCCCCCCACCTCCCCAAGCCTTTAATAGTCGCCCCGGTTCCCTGAAGCGCGTCGTTTTTTCTCCCCACATCGCCTCCCGGATCGTCCACCAAATTAGCTTAAAAATGGACTCCTGGTAAACAAAGGAAGATGTATTGGTGCGTGAGGGAAGGTCGCTGGTTCTTAGGAAAAAGTAACAAATTTGTACCAGTTTGGCGTTTGTTCGAAGGGAGCCGGAGATAAATCGGTTCCGAGTTGCATGATCTAATTACGGCTTTCTGTTCCCGAGTGCTCAAACCGTTAGCTCGTGCGTCCTCTGGCCGATGCACTCGTGTCGTTGAGCAAGGCGCCCAGGGACGGAGCGGCTCTGGCGTGGGCGGGTGCGGCCGGGTTCTTTGGCGCGGTCGGATGCCTCATGACCGCGGTGCCAATCACCATTCCAGCAGCATTGCTGGCTTTTTACCTGCGCGTATTTTCTGTGTTCATAATTTTCGTCAGTCCACCCAAGTCCAGTCTTTCACGTTTCGAATGTACTCCTTTTCCTGTCGCCCTGTCGAAGGTTCTCCATTAACTTCAATAGAAGGTGGTGACGTGCGGCGGTGAAAAATTGTGCTTTTTGTTATTTTCTGTCGTGCTTCCAATCCACTTCTGAATTTGGTGGAATAGAAAAAGTTGAGAAGTACACTCTCGCGAATGAATTCGAATGTTATTCCTTTGGGGGTACGAAATCTTTGTAAAAATTCTTATTGAATTGCAAATTCCTTATTTCACAGACATCTGCAACATTTTTCACTGATTGCTTTCATCGTTACATGGCATTAGGGGCACTAGCAGATTTATCGGTAACTTGTCGAAAGAAATGAGGAATTTTTAGCTTCAGGTAAATTGTGGAACAGCGCAGTGAGTGAGAGCGCAGGTTGGAGCCTGTGCCAGACATGGCATCTTAACTTTTCAAGGTTCAGAGTCTCGAAAATGACGTGGCCCGCGGGCTGACCTAGACTACGGGAGATCTTACCCGACGTCTAGTTTAGTCCCTATTTAATTTACAGATTTAATAAAACTTTTTTTTTTCAAAGCATCCTCCTTTCATCATTTGGTTGATGATGAAGTAGTAGCCATGAGGAGCATTCGTCCCCAGGGCGTTGTTTCTTCACTCTGTTTTTTTAATAGTTGCCTTCGCTTTTGTGGCCGTCACGCCATCATCCACTTGATGCCCAAATTTAGTGTTCGGGTCTGGGGTACGCATGAAATTTCCATTAATTTCGTCCTCAGTCTATGAATTAGCGGGGATTATTTTCGCCTGGGTCCTTTTGCCAATTCAGCACCGACGCCTGGAATTGAGTACACGCAGCGTTACGTAACAATGGCTCGCACTTTCAGGCTTGGCATGTGTACAGCCACTTTAATAATTTCCTTCCTGTTCAGTCGAAATGAAAGTTTCGACTATTTTTTATGCGTTAATGTCCCCATGTTTAATTATTTTGAGTAAAGTATGCGCACGGCTTAACTTCCCCAATCCGACTCAATTACCATCATAGTGACGACAAACTTCTATGTATTTTTCTAAAACAGGAAAGGCAACTTGAACGTTCCAAAATGTTTTCATGGTCGAATTATTTTTTGAACTTTGTACTTCATCTTCTTCTACGCATAACCTTGCAAGCCTCTTGGAGAAGTTGTGAACACATGAAAACATTATTTGGCGGAAGATTGTCTATGTACACTAACTTTATTTTTGAAAGTTTAATTATGATTCTGTTAATCGTTACCTCTTTATTTCATCCTCATTTGATGACTTTTTTATTTCTTTTTCTGGAAGATCTATTATTTACCTAAGATTTGGGGATATGATATACGTGGTTCTCTCTTTGTTTTGGAACCTCCTGTTCATGTTCCTGCATTCAGTGGCCGAGACGATCTGGTGTTGTGTCATTGCAAGGAAGTAGTTTCGGGCATTTACGTGTGGTATCTGATTCTATATCAATGCATTCATAGGAGTCTTGAGTTGTTGATATTTGTATCTCTGGATGCCATAAGTGATCATGTAGGCGACTACTCACGAGTAAATATCGTGTTTTTTAAAATATTACGACTGTTTAGTTAGTTTTAGGTTGGAAACAAGAAATTAAGTTACTAAAGCTCAGGGTTATGTGGCAGTTTCACTCATTCGGCGACATATTACCTCGTGACTCGTATGTGCTTGGTTTTCTCTTCTAGAAATTGAGATGGTGGGCTCTGCTTTATGTGAGATGGGGCGGGTTGAGCTGGAATGTTAAAAAGTGGTCGGCATGACGACGACCGTCTCCGAAGGCCTGTCGGGAAGATTAAGTGGATCCATTTCGTTTGCAGACTCCTTATCTTTTCCTCGCTCGCCCGCTCTGGACCATTCCATAAATTAATCCCCTGAAGGACATTCTTTTCAGCCCCGTGCCTTTGTCGTCGAACAGGGAAAAGTGGGCGGTTGGAATCTCAGCCTTTGTTGCCTCCTCGGAGTCAATGCCGGCCTAATTATCTTAGACAGTGTATTGTTGTCTACCCTAATTTCTTTAGCTCTTAATTTTAATGCCTGTAGCACGCTTGCCCGAAGCTAGTGCTTCATAGCGTTAGGACTTTGTTATTGTTCTTGTCTCCCAGCTGCCTTGGGTCTTACTTCTAGCTTGATTCTGCGGTATTCTCTCCTCAGTATTTATTTGAGGTTTGTGTAAAATATAGGTATCTGAGACACTGCGGAAACTGAATGACGATTCTATGCGTCCCTTTGTCTATGAAAAATTAAATGGTAGTTTTGTGTCGTAACTGAAATTCGAGGATGAAAAAAAAGAGAGAAACGAAAAGATGAATGGTAAAATAATAGTTCTTTGTGATTATATGCAATAAACTTTGTTAAAAATTGGTTTTAATGTTGAGTTTGGAAGGTAGTATTGAACGCTCATTGTTCGCACCAATTTCGTGTAGTTCGATTGCATCGTCCTCATCACATTTCAATTCTCCTTTCCATTTTTTTCATTGTTTGTCTATAAATTTCAATATACCTTTACTCTTGCTTTTCTTAGAGTTACCTCGCAAAGCTAGAAATCAGACGAGCTTTTTGAAACGTCTACTGCAATAAGTTAATCTTTACGAATCCCTGTGGAGAGTGGGATTGTTGCGGCGAAAATGTTTTTGGTGGCAGGAGTCGTTTTTTACGCCGTTCAACTCTATTCCGTCGGGCGTTAAATATTTTTTCACTGGGGAGTAAACAACTCGAGTTCATCCCGAAAAATGTGGTGAGTGACAAATAGCCGCATCTTTCGTCCGTGCCCTTTTTTCTGCAAAAATAACATTCTTTCCTGTGAGCCATTGTTTGCATTATCTTTTTTTTTGTACTGGGTGTTATAATATTTCCCATTACTACCTTGTCAAGTACATATATTGGAGAATTTTCTCTTAAAAAATCTCCTTAGCGATTCTCGGACAGAAAAGCCTGAAGTGTAACTTCCATGTCGGATGGCTGATTTTGAGTAACTCTAGTGAAAGTAGGTATGCCTTATCTTTTGAAGGGCTCTTGGGGACATTCTGTGATTTATTCCTGAGGTAAGACAAAATATTGAGAAAGAAATATCTTTCAAACGTGGTTGAGACGTGCCCTAGTAGACCGATTGCTTCCGCGGAAAAAAATATTCTGGTGAGAAAGCCCTGTCGAAAACTGAGTGAAATCTCCTTTTGCGTACGGAAGGGGGGCGGCAATTCTGTGGCCAACCCTAATCTTGTCCCGTGGTAAATGGAAAATTGCCTCGTTTAAAATAATCACCTGTGTTGATAGTACCGACTGCCTTTTTTCCGTGTTGGATGGAAGCCCGAATAGGAACCTAGTAGTCCCGTGCCTTCTAACCTGTTGCTGACCCGGCTCTCTGGTCACATGGTTGATATTAAAGACCTGTGGATATGGAATGGAATCGAATAGTATGGTAGGTTTGAGGAGAACGAGCTTAGGGTTTCAATTCAGAAACCGTGAATGTGTAAAACTATGGTGTTATTTTCTCAATTATTCCCAGAGCACAATTGTACTCCAGGAGGAATGTTGCGTTGTGATTAATTTCTCTAAGACGCCCGCGGGCAGTACTCTTCTAGCTCTTTCTCTATTTGGTCTTCTGTTTTTTGGTGAAGTGTGAGGGGCATATAGCTTTCCGACATCCCCTTTTACTTCATCCGCTAAACTTCGGGTATCCTTCCTATATTCCTTAGTTATTTGATGGAGAAGTCAGAATCAATCTCTCTAAGAGAATGAATTCTTACATAAGCCATTGAATATTTCCTTTCCTTATTTAGTTAGCTAATTTATCCTTTGGAAAATAGAAGTTGGCGTTAAGAGCAAAAAGCATTGATGTTGATAAATGTTGATAAATTTAGAAAATAAAGCCTTTAGAGAAAGAGAAATTTTGATGCGGTCGCCATCGGCTTACTAGGGAAATTAATGACCAATTAATTGTCTTTCTTGATCATCCCCATATCACTGTGTGAGGCGTTCAGGGTGGTTCTGTTGTGTGCTCAATGAATGCAGAAAGGATTGCTTCCTTTCTTCCTCGACGCACTTTTCCATTCCACTCAAGCGTAGGGTTGTCTTGGTCACCCATTCTTTTCGTTTGTTCCATCCTTTGGCCATATGTGTCAATTTCCCGTGATTGACAATTTACGGTGGATAATTCCGCCATTAAAATATTTACTAGGCAATTTCAATTTGATTCGAACTGAATGTTGTCGAATGTGTTGTCGCTGTGGATGTGCCCCCTCCACCGATCCAGGGTGGAGTAGGACGAGGCTGGGGAGTGGGTGGTGGATTGGAGCCCTGCTGAGGAATAGAGGGTAGAAACAATCGCGGGTTCGCTCTGCTTGGCATTTTATTCGCCCTGCCTCTCATCTGCATGCGGGGCGACATGTTTTCGAAACTCCTGGTGAGCCGATTTTAAGTGGTTTTTATATTTGAATATCTCAGCATTTATATGTGTGGAGACTACCCACCCTCCTCCCCCCATATTCTTATCTCTGGTCGCAACGTTTTCTCTCAGGGAGCCCGTTTCCTGCTGAGAGGTTTTGTGGATTCTAAATTTCGAGATACGGATAGATTCGACTGAAACCGGGGTTGGGGTTGGATCTTTCGGGGAGACTGCTGTTCAGTTGCGAATAAAAATTCGGAAGGGAACATTTCAGCGACTGAAATAATGGAGGCTAATTTTTTCGAATTGTGTCGAGGAGTTTCTGAGGAAAAAGAGCTTATGTATTATTTACGTTCAATTAATGTTATTGATATTGGAATTAATTTATATTTACTGGCTATTTCATCAAGTTTCTATTTTGTGACTAAACAACCGTTTTCTCTTCTTTTCTAGGTGAGTATCCTCTGTGCTGTTGCCAAATATCACTGAGCAGGCTCACTATTAATCCAAGCTGAACCATGTAAGAATGTTCTTATTTTTCCTTGAGCTGTTTATGTGACTTTTTGCCATGGTGTGTTGCATGCATGTATTCACTTTCGTCGCCTGGAAAAAAGGAATCTTTATAGATGGGGTTATTTTTTACCATATAAGCTTGAAATATTTTAATGCATCTGCATATCCTATCGTGTAGTGTTTTGTGAATACCGTGAACTTTCCAGCAGAGATTTTAACGCTCTCCTGCCTCGTGTAGTCACGGAAATTCCTGTGTTTTAGGCTCAAACCGACCGAAAGCTGTATTGACATCATCATCTTCTTTTAGAGAGAAGTTCGCTGACACCTTTATTTTGAAGAGTTCAAGGCCTCGAAGTATAGAACATTTGGACTGTTAATGAATCTTTCTATTTGAGAAAAGGACGTAGAATGCGAAATGTAGAAATATTACTTAGTTCCAGTTTTACTATTCGTGAAATGGTTAGAACTCTGTAGGTACGTGTCCGACCTTGATCCAAAATTCATCTCCTCAAGTTTCCGCAATTCATCGGCATATTTACGGTGGTTATCTAATGATCCCTTTTTACTACTCAGTGGGCTAGATACTGGCGGAGTTATTGCTGAGGTTTTGCAAATCCACTTGATTTCACTTCTGCGAGATCGTTCAGCTGTTATTGCTGACCTTTGTTACATGTGCTCCGATGAGGGAGTCCTTTTTTGGCTAAAAATTAGGTCTCGTGCGTTTCCTCTGAAATGCATTTTTGCGAATCTTTGTCTTTACCTGGCCATCACTGTGAGCGGAGTTATTGATTTATGAACCTGGCCTAACTAATTATTAATAATAATGGCTGATGAAATCTGTCATTTGTATTCGCAGGAAAAATGGGACGGGGGCGTACATTACCAAATTATATGGTGGGAAATAAATTCAAGGTGAAGGTAGTGAATGACATGCAGAAACATTTCGCTATCTCACGGACTTAAGCTTAAGTGTACGAATGGTAAGTTGATGGCAGCCCTGTCTGGCAGACGGTGGTATGAAAGTGATGCATGTTGATAGTTACCTCATTGTTTAAAGTGAGTGTTTTTCCTCCTTCCGCGTCCAAAGATGCACCTTATGTCACTATAGTTAACTGTCTCGAGTATTATGGTGGAGAAATTTAATTTTGCGGCCACATAAATTTCGCACGGTGTCGGATCAAGAGAAGAAAACACATTTCAGTCTGTTGTGGTGTCCCTTAAAACGGATAGGTGGGGGAATTCGACGGTGGGCGGGGATATGGGCCCTAATGGGGCGCTGGAAAAGGGTTACAGTAGGGGATAGGTCTTAAAGTATGGATTCTTCGCTGTGTAAATAACGGATTCCTTCGGGGGACAATTAACCGTGATCCCTCCAATAAATTTCGAGTCGATGCCTTCCATTGTTTCGAGCTGTGTGTTCACAGGAGATGGGGCACCATTGCTGCATCGTTTCTGTAGAAAGAAACGGCTGCCTTCATGGAACTCTCTCCCAACTTTAATTACTACATTTTTATTTTATAGGTCTTGTGAGCGAGATTTTTTTCTCCTGCCACTTACCATTAGCAGCGCAACACAGTATTTTTTTTAGGTTACCCGGCGCTAATGCTCCATTGTCCTTTGCGAGAGTAAATTTTCCTAGGTCCTCCTGGTTAGCCAAAACACTTGACCGAATTTTATGTCATTCAACTTTAAATTGCTCAGTCCTTATATTTAACGATTCTCTCCCAATTTTTTTTGTAAAAAAGTTATGCCCTGATTTGAAATCTTTGTGGCATCTTCATCATTTTGACTCGGTAAAATGCCCACTTGAGATAAAATTATAATTCCACTTCCATATTAAGGACTCCCAAGGATTGATGAGATTTTTACCCCACTTAAAAATTTTGTGTGAAATAGAATGTGCGATGCATTTAGAATATTTGCATACCCCTCAGTTTCCTCGTGAGGCTTTCATGGGTGAGATTCATGTATTCAGGGAAAATAATGGCTCACTCCAGAAATACTTGTTAAGGTAAAGTAACAAATGCTGACGGACACTGAGGCTTTATTTGATTAACTATGCCGTTGATTTCTTTTCGAAGTACATGTCACTCGAGTTACAAATAGTACTCAAACACGAGATCGTAAACGTTTTAGGGCAGTTGAAAATTTTGACGATGAGTATCAAAGGGAATTCGGCGATAAAGGTGTTCAAAGCGTTAAGTAGCTCATAAAAAATTGGTTCCTATGGGATTCGAAAGCTTTGGAGACCAAGATATGAAACCTTTATGAAATCGAATCCTGCATTTTCTTTCTCTGAGGAATAATGTCCGCGTTGTTTCTCCATTCGTTTCACCCGACTTAATTATTATTAATTATTTCTCAGGACCCCTGTATCTTGCGTAGCGCTGACGAACCCGCCCGCCTCCTTCAGTGGTTGCTCTTTGCAAGTCCCACGGGAGCTCGCTCTCTCGATGGACTAATTAAGTTCTCTTTGTTCCCCTCCCAATAACCGGCACCTGGTTGGATCTTGCCTAGATTCATGGTGTTACCGCACATCACTCCAACCGCCGACACTGTTCTTTTTATTCCCTCCCTCGCTTCTCCGTAAGGGAGCCACCTCCCTCTCTATTGGTCGCTCCGTACGTACTATCTCTACTATATGAGACGCACTCAGTTGAGATTTTATTTATCTAGGACCCGCGACGAAACTTTCGAGAGGGCGTTTTTTTTCTGCGAATTCCTTGTTTTACAGGAAACGTACCAAAAAAACCCCTTCTGGAATGATCCATGGACCCTTTCTCCTCTCCCCACCCTCTTGAAACCTCGCGACAACACCCCTTTTCCCTCCCTGAGGCATCTTGACTCTTCTTATCTTCTGCTGGTTGACATTCCCTTCGCCCAAACACTCGGAGCGCCACAAAAAATTAAACATGTGGAGGCAAAGGAGGCGCATTTTGTAGGGGGGGGGGGAGGGGAATGGTGCGTGGGTCGCGCGCCTGTTGTGCTGGGAATGGGAGTGGAAGGTGGGGGACTGAAATCTGGGCGTCATTTTTTTCTTCCGTGAGCATCCTCATGGGGGAGCACATGGGGGCCAAATGTTTATCGCGTGGAGGAAAGAGACGGCGTCCCGCGTGTCTCTTTTGTCTCCGTCGCGGAAGATGCGGAGCCGGAAATTGCTGCGAAGCAGTGGCCACTTTGTAATTCGTGCTCACCTTGTGGTGCAGACGGAGCAGGGCGGGTGGCCAAAAGCGGTCTGAAAATCTTCAGCGATAGGCGAAAGAGGAGCCTAGGATGCATTATCGCATCCATGCGGAAAAAATGCCTGTTGCTCTTACCATGAGGCTGAAGATATCTCGTAGAGTCCTTGAATGCTTCGTGGAAACAGTCCCGTGGCGCCAGTCTGCGCAAAAAAAACGATGTTAGCTCTATTGGTAACATTTGGTATCTGGTTTTTCAGCGTATTGTATTTGTTTGGTGGTTTTTTTCATTGTAATTATATTCTATCTATCTAATTTGCGATTTACATTGCCACGTTGCTGTATCCAATGCAGTTGTTAGACACTAACTAAGTCATACCGCGTAATTGATTCAGGGTTACCGATCGTTGAAGTGCTTTTTAAACATTTTTTGTCCCACTTAAATTCCGTTGCTCCGTGACATATTGGTTAATCTATTTAGCCATTCATGAAGTCTTGTCTGGTGCTTAAAAAAAATAATTTCTTGCCTTCTGTTTCTTCTGGTGAGAAAATTTTTGAATTCTCTTCGGGGGTAACCTCGTTCTCATAGCCGCGGTCCGATAGTTGCATCTCCTCACCTCTAAATCAGTGTGATGGCCCATGTGCTTTAACGACATTTTTTGTGAGGTTGTTGCGCTCAAGAGGTGCCTTTTGAGTGGAGTGCGGCTGTCGTCGTGGGGGAAAAAAGACGACCTTCGTAGGAGCCGGCTTCTCACGGGAGTGTCCTGAATTATGCGCCGCTCGGCAGCCGCTCCGCAATTGACCTTTCAACCCTTCCTCCCTCGCTTGCAGCATCCGTCGCTCGCTGCGTCTCAGCCGTTCCTGGGGTCCCGATGAAGGACTTGGACGCTAGGGGACGCCGCCCACGCAAACGCACTCTCTCCGGGAGATCGTCTCGGGCCACTTGCGGGCTCTTTTTTTTCCCTCGTGACTGCAAAAGGGACGCTGGGGGAAGAAAAATGTTTTCCGGGGCTTTACGAGAGCCCCAGGCGCCGTTATGGAATTTGGAAACCTTTCTGCCCCCCCACAGGGCTTATTTCATTTTTCCGGGATGCAGCCGTGAAAGGCGGAGGGGAGGAAGGGGAATGCTCGGTCGCAACTCACTCGACGTTGGTACTTCCTTGTTTCCTCGCTATTGCAGATCACTGCGTCGTATTTACTATTCTGGAAAATAGTTATGCTAAGCCACTTTACATCTCAAACTCCGAATTACCCCAGTGTTTTCAATTTGATATCCGTAGTCAAACAGCATTCGCTTTTCTCGAGACGAGGAGGATATTAATCCATATCGTTCGTTATGTTGCTATATGTGCGGAAGTCACCATTTGAATGCACAACAAATGATTTTAATCACGCTGTATTGATGATGTGCCATGCATAACAGATGTTTTTTATTTTGATTGCAGATAAGACTGTTTTGAAGGTGACTTCCCTATGATGAAAGTCTCACTTTCCTCATAGTAAATAAATAAAAAACCCATTTCCCGATTCTTGAAATATGAAGTACCCACACTTCACGTCATAAATTGGATGGGAATTCGCTATCTCAGTACTAAATTAATGTCGCTCTCTCATTAGTCGTTTGAAGACGGTTCTCTCTATATAATGCAACTCGCAGTGAATATCTCTTCCGCGTATTTAAGAGTAGTTCTCAGGTATTATTTTTTTATTTTTATTTACCATTATTATACTACTTTCTAATTTATATAATACAAGAGTATTAATTTTTAATTACCCGCGATAAAGTAAGATTGAACTTAATGGAGTTCATGAACCATAAAGTATTTTCCCGGGAACGTTTCGTTCTGTAATTACTGTAGAATACTGGATGTGAAATAATATCAATTACTCAAATCTATAGATTTTAAGGCAAATTTTAAGTAAATCTATGCACGCGTATCGGTCGTTGACTGACTTCAATATGGGTTACCATGAAATCTGGGAAAAATTAAATCGTGACATGGGTCGACAAAAATGAATTTAAATTCTAGGCACCTGCATTTAACAGCATCAATGATTTGACCTCTCTCTCTGAGTATTCTGTTTCTGGTTAAATCGCGTGGTAAATTCTAGACTTTCTTTTGCGTGGAGAAAATTAACTCGGAAGACGTTTTATGGGTCACTCGCCCTGCGCGGCAATATCTCTTTAGTTATGCGGATCGCCTTCGCTGTGACTGGCGATTTTTCGTTTTTCTTCAAGCATGGAATTGGAATAATTTAATGGAGTGCATAACGTATATGGACAGGAGTACAAGTCGTTCACAACCGTTCCCATTAACCAACCACCTTTGAGCTTTCTATCTAGTACGAAGTTGTCTGTGAAATCTCCTGTTATGTTTGCCGTTGAATATTCTATTTCAAACAGTTGCTTTTATATTTTAAAATATATCCTAAACATTTAGCCATTTCTGGTCATTTATTTGCTATACTATGAAACATATTTTTGAGTGATAATGCTAGATATATGTTAGAAAAATGTTAATGAGTTTCCTCAATCTTTGGAATGCTCTACTACTGAGTTCAAAGACCCGTATTTCATATTATTGCCACATTTTCAACTGCTCTTGGAAATTAATGATCTCCGGCTTCTGCACATACGTAGGTTTCCTGTCATGTTTGTCGTCTATTTGACGTCGAATGCCAATATGTGTACGTTCAAGGTTTTCCGATTGGAAAAGTGCATTCGAACCGCATTGCCCATAATTTCGCAATTTCTTATTTTCTTTGACAGATTCCTCCTCGGTAATTACGAGCGCACTCGCGTGGATTTATGGAGAACCGCGCGAGGCGGCCGACAGAGCGAATAGTTTGGGTGCCTATGTGGTTTAATGCAGCCATCGATTAGCCGCGATCCGCCCTTAATATGTCATTCCCATCCGGGCCATTCAGGCCATCCGTAAAAGGCATTCCGTGCGCCCGCGTTACACCGCCCCCTTTCGTCCCAAAGGGAGATGTAATGCCAGTGTCCTCCTCGCCATTGTAATTTCCCCCGGCCGACATGCTTCCTCCCCTCTCTTTCGGGGCGTAATTAAGCGCCCGGGTCGAATAGTCCGCTCTCTAATTGCCGCGTTTTTCTGGGTGGGCAACGGTAAAAATGTCTCGTGAGAAAAATTGCGGCGGAGGAGGAGATGGGGAGGAGGAGGAGGTTGGTGGAGGGCTGGCGTCTCACAGCATGGCGTCGTCGCGGGTAGTTCGAATCTCTTCCCAGGGCGATGCGGCGGCAACTGGTTCTGAGCGGTGTCCTTTCCGGGGATCGGCGGGGTAAGGAGTCGTGGGTTCCGGGAGATTTTTCGGGCCCCCAGTTTACTGCCCTGTTAGTCCCTCGCATATCTCAGGCTTTCCACCGTCGTCGCCCCTTCCTCTCGCCCCATTTATGAAACCCGAATGATTGGTGAGACGCAAATTTAGTTCTTCCGCTCTAATGTGTTTTTGAGGTGCCCGCGTCGCGGCGGATCCGTGATCCAAGTTATTAACTAAAAGAGCAAAATGTGTTATGTTTCTCGAACTCTAAACCAGGTCTCCGCAAAATCACCCTGGAGACCTTTCCTTAAGGAGGTTGATCCGAAAAGTGAAATTCATGTCATTTTTTATATTTTCAGCACTTATAAAACGAAATGTCCTCTATCTAATAAAGTAAAGATAATTATACCAACCCATACTCCTTTTAGCACTAATTGCATTTCAAATTACATATGATTAACGGTGATAATGGCCATCACATGGGAATATAAAGTTTAAAAATACCACAGTGACATGTCATTTTATGCGTAATTTCACAAGGAATAAAATGACACAAAAAAAGGCATCAACCTACCGTATTTTTAGCTAAATCCACCAATTTCTGCGCTTATAGCAGACGAAATGCGTTAGTTGACTTTAAGTGGCGCTACGTTCGCTGTAGCCAAGATGGTTGGCGTATGAATAATATCATTACCAAAGAGACATTAAAGAATATTTTAAAAATTATTATAACATAACGTTTGATAGTAATATTCTGGTGTAAATTATATTAGTAAATTCATTGAGTACATGAATTTATTTCTGTAAAGTAAATGTTGAATTGACTCCATCGTCGAGCTGATTAAAATTATCATAAAAAATAAATCCTTCGACTTTCCATCGTATTTATTGTGATACTTATGACTTTCAATAGCTTAGGTAATTTTCTTTGTAAAGTAAGTAATCACTTATCAGGCATATACTCGTTCTTAAATTAATAAGATTACTTAGACAACTGGACTCAAGCAGTCGCGAGCCAACCTCCTTAAAGTTAAGGATTCAACGAACGGTATATTGTAGTCGATTTCTTTCAGCACATTGGATTGAAGTGATAAAATTGGGTTTTAGGGGTTCTTCAACGACTGAAGTTATTTCCCACTATTTAAGCTGAGTTCTTAAATCTAAGACGATTACAGTCTACGTTCCCTGGGCGAGATTCGAACCCGCGTCCCGTGGGTGGCACGTCTAGGTGGATGGTGGCCCACATAGGTGGGCACGTCTGCCGATCTGGCTACCGTCGGATTAACGTCAAACGTAGCGGCAGATAAGGGGTTGCCTCTTTCAGTGGCCCTTGTCGAACATGGATCAGAAAATCAATCTAAAACTCTGAAAAGGCGCCGTTGGTGGAGTAAAATATGCCTAGTATACCAGCGAAATTGTTTTATTGCCGGATGTGGACTATCGGTCGATTTTGTTAGTACGAATTCAATCTCTAAAGAATGTATTTTCACCCTAGGAAATTGGTCTTACCGTTCAAAATATTGGCTTTCTCGTTGCTCGGAAAATCATGGAGACAAACCTGATTTTCTTAGTAGTTTACAAATTAAGAAAAAAAAGGTACGGCAGGTGAATAAGGTCATATGAAAATGTATAAATTAAATTATGATGCATTTTATTTTCTTTCTCAATTTACCTTCAAATATGTATGTACCTACGAAAAAACCTACAATGACAAGTGGCAGTTTGCCAACCCCTAATCTATCTCGTTCTAAACGAGGATGACCAACACCTGAAAAACACAACGCTTTGATTCACTGCGATGTGCGTTTTCGCGATGTGTGTATATATTAACCTGAGTATATCATCACCCTGGAGTTCTTGCATCTTATTTTCAGCATGACGCCTCTTTCCTACGATCTTGATTATATGAATAAGGGATTGTGTACATAAGTGCATGTTGTTAATCGTTTCTTTGGCTATGAATTTCGGCGAATAAATCATTTAGCTTCCAATGGTCGTTTACTCCATTTAGCCAAGGTGTGTTGATACGTGATTCGCTTGGATTACGGTATTCATTTATTGACTATCGTGGCGTTTTATGAAGAATAAGTGGAGAATCCAGTGTCCAAACGCGTATGTCGGAAAGAGTTCGGCTCTCGTATTCAAAATTATCTTCCCGTTAGAGAGATTTTAATTACCGATTATTAACGTTTCGAAACAATCCTGGATCCGAGGTTAAACAAGAAATGATTTCTACTGTGCGGTCCACTAGTTGACGAGTCGAGTCTGAAAGTTCAAATTAATGATATTTCTTGAATAAAAATCGATGATGTCGATCTGTGGGGAATCGCGTATTTATCCTTCGGCAAGCGAAAGTTGGCGAAATAATCGATGTCGTGTAACAACTCATTTGAAACGTCATTTAACTGTTGGGCCCACCCGATCGTTTCGTTCTTTTAAGTCTGCCCTTTTTCAAGACTTCCCACACGCAGTTTCGTAAGGGTGATTAATCTCTTAAATGGAGCTCATGTGCCTCCGTGTAGGCTTTGGGTTGAAAGTTCAGTGGGAGGGGATGGATGGTATGAAAAAAGTACGAACGAGGTATTTCCCCGCGAGATCTTTTCCACGGTCTCTTTTTGGCGCACCGGTAAAAGGGTCGGAAAAGGAAATAATATAAAAAAGACCTAGCACACATTTTTTTTACGAATCCTCACTCCGTGTTCCGCCGCGTCGCTCCGAGGCATCGGCGGGAGGGGCGGCATTCCTCTCCCCCTCCCTCCCTCCGCACTCGTTCGAATGCCGTGAGAAGTTTCCATTTCCTCCTTCAAGGATGCGATTGCTAGGGCCACGCCTCAATAAAGACAGCTTAATCCGGCCCTTATTCCAACTTCCCCCCTCCTCTTTGGAAACCGTCTCGCTACCAGAGTTTATATTAATAATTTTGTGAACACATATGAGGGAAATTGATGGAAAAGTAGTGCTAAATAACTAAAACTTCCTAGCTGAACATGCTTCACTTTTTTACTAATCTTCGCAAGTTTCATTACTTAGCGTTTTCAGGCAAGCACCCCTTATAATGATGTTGATAGGATTCGTAACGCATTGTAGTTTGCGAGCTAAATGACTTGGCTTTTAGAATTAAATTATTTTTTCACTTAATTTTACGGTGGACCTAATTCATTCCATCTTGCCATCTTGGTATTATTGATGGATTGGATAGCGATTCCTCTTCATATAGTAAGTAGTTCGAAATATTGTGCAGATAATAAGTGATGACAATTTTATCCAAGTGTGTACTTATGAGTGTGGTAGCTGTAAAATGAGTAAGTTTAAATGGTTGACTTTTTTATTTTGATATTCTTGCGTCAGATGCTAAATGTATGTACGTTTGACTGATTCCTGTCTTAGGAGTGGCAGCGAATCTTTAGCTGCACACTCAGAGATCACAATTTTACTCCCTTCCTACTACGTCTCACCCTGCCTGTGGTCGAAAAAAGGCGCCCCAGGGCGGGTGTAGACAAAGCCAACGTTTTGTCCGACCCTTCCACATTCAACCATTCCATTTCCTCTAGTTAGGTCTCTCAGAGGAATCCGATGCTCAGCAATCAGGGGCAAAGGAGTGCCCTGGAGGTCTGCGTAAAATTGCCATTTTTTGCCGGTTTCGCAGACGATCTAATCTGCGCCCCCAGAGACCTTGCCCATGGCATGGGAACTTCACGATTCGTTTTGGGAGCATTTTCTGAATTCGCGGAATGAGAGAGACTAGGCCTAATTTGAGATTCATTCGACTAAATGAAGCCCCTGTTTATTTAATCTGCTGGGCATGGATACATTAGTGTTTTACGTCTTGTGTACTTTCAATCAAAGGGTTACTGTGGATCAATAATTTAATCTTGGAAACTAGCAGCATATCGTTTTATTTTTGGTGATCTAGTACTGAACCGGTTTTGGCCTCTCTCATGCTTCCAACTCGCACAATGATTCCTATAACGCCGAAAACATGACCACTATGATTTAAAAGTTTTCCTAGGAATTTATTCCGCAATATTCGGCATGTAATTGTTCATTCTGCATTCTCGCGTTGAAAATTTCCATCGATTCTACGTGTACATTTAAACGTATGAGAAGGGAAAGTATGGGACTCTATGAAAACGGTAGATTCTCTTGTAAGAGTTTGTACGAGTATTGGTGTTTAACTTTTTTAATGTCACCGTCGACGGTCAATGAAGATTGGCAGACAGTCAATAAAGATGAAAACAATTTAAATGTCCCCGTAAACTGAAAGATTGTGAGAAGTTGATGTGGTTAAGTTACCAACCCCCGCAAAGTGTCCATTTCAACCATAGGGAGTGGCTCTCATAGGTAAGTTGTAATGGAGGGGATATGTGAGCGCTATATGATGATAGATTACTCTCTAAATTTAACATGTGGAGGGTTGCGATATTTACTGATTCATTGCCATGCACCCGAAAACAGAATATATATCTATTACATCGAGGTCGATAACAAATAACGGTAGGTACACAACACTTAGCCATGCCCTGGGTAGACAAAATCCTAACCAGGCGGGACTCGAATCCGCGACCTTGGGAATAGCTGACGAGAACTTTACCCCGCCGCCACCGAGGCCTTAGCTATTGAAACCCACTCTTCTCTAAAATGCAGATGTATGCATTATAATGTTAAATCCAATCACGCACAGAGCGTTTATGACCACCCATAGGGATCGTCTGAGTACGTGTTGTGTATGTGAGCGTTGTGGTTCTCTTGAATGCACTCTCGTAGCTCGTCGCTTAATTCCGTTATGCGTTACTTCTCTTGCTCATTGAATTAACGAGTTCCTTGGAATATGGAGACAACCCATCGCGTCAGTCGCGGCGGGGGACCGAACGAACGCCCTGTCGGGGAAAGACTCTCCCTTGACTTTGATTATATTCCGAACTGAGATAACATGATGGCGACGAATGTGTTTGTTATTAAACCCGTGCTCCTCCGAATGCGTCTCGGTGGGACATTTATCCATTGGCACGGCGTTGAAGCGATGCCAATTTATCCTTCAAGCCTTGAGCGGAAGATTATAGTTTCATTCCTGGTTTCGATGCATTTCACCGGTCATTCCCCCATGAAGTTGCTGTCACATTATTATTTTTTTCTTGAGAACAAAGTGCTCGTCTTTGTGCCTGTGTTGCAAAAAATTCGTTAGCGTGGATTTATTTTCATGCCACTGCAGGATTGTGACGAGTTGAAAGCCGGACAAATATTTTTAGTATTCCCCTTCATTAGCGCTTTGAATCTTGCTGGGAAATAAAATTAATTAAAAGAGGAAACCGGTGATTTTTTTTCTGTCTCCTCTCTATCTCAAGAGTTAGGTACGCGTGTACGTACAGCCATGTTCCAGGGCTGTTTAAGCATTCGACTGCCGTACTTGGGTATCTCTCATGAATCCGAATTCCCCCTCATTAATGAATACAAGCTGAGTGCCGTTGTGGATGCAGATCGGTTGGTAAGATCAAGATTGGGGTTCGTTTCCCCCAGGAGTTCGATTTAAGGAGAGGAACTGACAAAGCAGGTGGGGGTGGAGATGAAAAAAGTTGAGGGGGTGAGAATCCCTCAGGGAGGTCGCAAATGAAGATTCAACGCAAGAAGACGAAAGATGGACAGTTTGCGGGACAGAGAGAGAGAGAGAGATAAGAGATTTTTACGCAGTTCTAGCTGACAGGAGTTTTATCTGTCATCGGATAGATCTACTTCGTTTTTACAATCGGGCGCTGTTTTGTCTTCTTTCGCAAAAGGGAAAAGATTTCACTCCCGGATTGGAATTCTCCTGTAAACGGTGTTCAGGAGCCTTGCCTAAATGGTAAAATGGGTCGTATGTTTTTTGTACCGACGTTAACTTTTTAAGGATTGGACTCCTTGTTTCGTTCTCTTAGCGGTACCTAAGTCTCTGCTAGCTATTTCTTCATTTATACGTGTTCTGTCCTCCCATTAATCCCTCAGTGAACTGAAAATCCGTTCAGATGCACTGTGTTTCTCATAACTTCGCGTGATAAGTCATGTTTCGTCTGGATCCCCTATGAAAGTTTAGTCATTGTTGAATGGCTACATTTATTCGAGATGAAATAATAATTGCAGATGATTTAGGCCGTTTTACTTTGGATGAGAACAGGGAATTATCGCAGCAGTTGAGTGGACAGTTTATTTCATTTCGGTTTGAACTTTTAAGGATTTCACTCTCCTGCGGCCAGATGGTATTATTATTATTATTATAGGTATTCTACCGGTGCAGGTAGGTTTCAATGGACATTTAATTCTTCCCTCCCCCTAAATTTCACACGATGTCCCTCTTCAGCCCCTCATACCTCCTGCCACCCATCATTCCATCATGGTCAAAAATTTCGTTCATAGATACTATTCCTGTATCAGTTTGGCTTAATTTATAAGGATGAAATTTGCAATACAATTTTTCACGCGGTGCACCAATATTATGTTTAGGTATATTTCGTCATTTTTGCAGTCTCAAACCATTTGTTTTTCGTGCTATATTTTATAAGTACGTATAATTAACTTTATGACGCACGAAGTAATAGTGGACACTGCACAGTTGTCAGAAGCTTAAAAAAAAAATTCGAGCTTGACTTCCAGGAGTTTATACCTACGGATCGAAAGTGCACGTCTCTCTGGAGATGCAGAAAACAGACAAATGCCGTCGCATAGGCGCAGCGACATGAATAAAAGATGCGATACCATCATTGTTCCGTTTCCATAGGCCATGGTTATCCTTTCCCGCATCGTTAAGCAACGTTGAACCTTAGGGATAGCTCGCTACTGTCCGCGAGCATTTTTCCGATACCGCATGCTCCGGGGATTCTTTATTTGGGCATGTGACTCGTGGTTACTCTCGTTCAACGGCAGGTGGCTCTTCTGAATTTCTAACGCACTAATGCTCTTCAGTCATAGTTCGCGGAATTGCCTTATAAAGTCTCCTCGTGTGAATTATTTCACGGTGCAAGCAATGCCCTTTTATATGCAGTCGGTAACGGAGCTGTGGGATTTTTCTCTTCAATATCTCTTTCTTCGCGTGTCTTTTAGAATTCTGAGTGGGTATCATCCCTTATCTCTGTGATTTTATATTTCTTGGCTTCATGAGCATCAACATCTGTATTAATACAAGTAGCGGTAGCTGAGAGTGAAAGGTTAATTGATTGTTTGATTGTGTGTCGTCGCTTTCTAGCAGCATCACATCCTCATTGGCGTTATGTGGATGACAAACCAATTATTATTTATTGTTTTTCTCCGGTTTAATGTTAGTAATATATCCGGCTTATGACGGTATTGTGGCTTAATGGGTAAAGTGTCAGGATACTTAACGTGGATTCAAATGAGAACGTGAATACGTCTAACAACAACCAAGTACCTCGATTTTCTCTGTGCCGGATCTTTCTGGGGAACTACTGGTGGGAGATGAAAAAGGACTCTTCCCCGTCTCCTGACGTAAATTTCCCTTTAAATTCACTAGTCCTCGGTAATACTGCGGTTAGTTATACGGAAGCGATAGGTGGTTAAATTTAATTGATATAAATGACATTTAATATAAAATATTGTTAGTTACTTTTTAGTATCGTCGATAGAATGAAATTTCATTTCCTTCGTTTTCGGTCAAATACATTTCGGATAAAATTTCCCGAGTGCTCCTTTTGCAAACTATGAATGTATTGCAGTATTCACACTTTCGCTAGTCTCACGGTATGTAGTACAAAGAATTAACATCTTCTGAATGTCTTTTGAAGGTTTTGTTCTTCGCGAATTTATTTTATATGTTCAACTTGTTTTCTATTGGTTAGAAATAATGAGGTTTGCATGATCACACATAGTTTATGTACTTGCCTTTGCGGGTGGGAATTTTAGGGTCTAATTTCTACTCCTCTGTTTATATATGTTGTTTATCCTTGAACTTTCCGGTTGAAACGATTTTGAACGCGCCGCACCATGGTTTGCGATGATTGCGATATGATCAGAAGTTTATTTTGTTGTGCCCAGTTTAGCGGAAACAAGGCTGCCGCTCTTGAAATTTTGTATGCCCCTTCAAATCGCCGTTTTCAGTTTTGGTATCGGTCGCCATGTTAATGATATCAACGAGCGCGCGTCTGCTGTGACTCACGTGTGGTTAGCGATAACGGATACGCGCAGGTGAGATCCACGATCTCGTCCCCGAGGTGTTTAAGGTAACTCGTAAGATGGCGAGTCACAGAAGACGCACTCGTCACTCGTGTGGAAGGTTGTTAACGCTGGATTTCATTTTCGCTTCGCACGTACGCTTTTGTGCGGAAATTCCGCGGTAGCTTATATCCACCCGGTGTCCATTTGTCAGAATGGTTTGCTTTCTTCGTTGTCATATTCATATGCGCGCGCGCGTCAACAGCGGTGGCGATTGGGGGACGGCCGCCGCCGTCGTTCCTGGGTCTTTTGTGTGTCATCCCCCGTTGGTGCTAGCGTAAGCGCGCGTTTATACCTAGGGGAGGTCAGTCTGGAGGGGGAAAGGGTTGCAAGGGGTCGGAGGTGGGGTGTGGAAAATACGAGTGAGGCAGCTCTCTTCGACAAACAAGTGGCCTGGGTTTGTTCGGCGCAGCATCCGAGGGAAAAAAAGAGTTGGACGATGGTCGTCGGTTGGTTAGTTGGTAGCTTCGTCTTTTGTGCTTACCCGTCCGTTTCGCGCTCCCCTCGTTATTTTTCTGCCACGCGATGGCGCATTCCCTCCTCCGCGTCCTCGCTTGCACACGACCGCCCGCCTCCGCCCCTTCTTGTGAGCCCCCAACACCCAGCAACACCCACTTTTCCCCGCACGAAACGCAGGGGGGGCAAAAAAATAAGGAACGACAGCCCCTCGGGTTTGTCCTTTGGCGCGGACAAATGGGCGCAGAAATTCATTGCCAGAGAGAGAGAGAGCTGTGCCGTCGTCTCAACTACAATCATGTTTTATGATTAATTCACAATGAGGTCCTCAGCCATCTTGCATGCTTTTTATGCACGTCAGACATATTTTGAGTGCATTTCTCAGCTGGCATGGTCGGGTGTGTTCATTGTTTTGGTGCGGGTGCAAAGATTTGGTCCGCTTTACTTGTTTCTCATTTTTGTGGTCGAGTTCATCGTCCCTCTTGGATAAAAACTGATTTTGTTTTATTTTTTTCTCTTGAAAAATATATTTTCGTCTTTCGTATGCCAACGATGAACAATCATCCAACTTGCCCGTAGCAGCCATCCCTTGTTTTTCTTTATAGCCGTGGGCGATATGGGATAGCAATAGGACACTTACTTTTTTGGATTTCTGATTAGTGAAAAACTACCACATAACCCTCCTAATAACCCTTTAGCCTTGATTTTACTGTGTAAAATTTGAATACTTAATTTTCCCGAACGCTTACTGCTCAAATCCATTTTGCATTATGCATGCATAAATTATCCCTGTATATACAAGAAAATCAGCATTATGCATACATAGATTTAGTGTATAAATACAAGAATATCTGCCTTCATTTTTTTGCTGTAGTTACCCACGCCCTTATTTGCTGTCTGGAATCTCCTGAGTTGGCAATAGAGAAGAAAATGTAGAAAAATGTGTTCCGTCGCTGTTTAAAAAGTTCACTTTTGTTTTGTATTTGGCGCCCATCTGTATCGACTCCACTGATAGTCGAAGCTGTCGAGTATGCATTCGACTGTGGAATCGCCTTGGTTTAGTCAGTGTTGCACGGACGCCAGTACTCCACTGTTTGTGAGGGTAGTTTCGCATGCAGTTCCGCTCACCAGTCTTGATTGTAATATCGCCATCAAGTAGAGAATACATCAACTTTGTTTTAGAACTTAGTTTTCATTTATCGTAATCTCTTACATATTTTTTTTCGCTACAGTCGCTATTTGTCGCCCTGGGAAAAATATTTCCGGTGGGTCTTCTTGCCCTCTAATGTAAGTTTCATATCGTCGCTCTGCTAATTTTCCTTCGATGGCCGTCCTGCCCTCCTGCTCCGGGGAACCCCCGTCGCTGCGTGGTATCATGCAGATCGTCCCATCGCATCCCGGTCAGGGCGAGAGAGATAAGGGGTGTGGGCGTTATTGTCATTTGCGCGGCGTCGTCCCCCAACCCCCGACTGCCTTCTTCCTAAGTAGAGGGGAGGCCTGTGCTTCGCGGGATGAATTATGGAGTGATCTTCCGGTCCACTTCAGAGGCTGGGCGTAGCGGATTCCCACCCCATCTGAATCGAGAGGATGGGCTCCTTCCCTCTAACTTCCTCCCTTCCTTTGAAAGCACAAAAGAACTGTGTGATCGTCAACCCACAATGTCAATCCCCGAATGAGAAAAACTATCTAAGTAATGACGATATATCTACAGGACAGGTATCGGATTGTCGAGCAATATCGGGAGTTGCTAATGTTCTTCATAACGTCGTTGATTTTATCACATGGACCAAGTTGCAGCAATATCTTCCGTTTCGTAATGTAGAAAATATTGTCATATTGGCGATAATTATCTACATTGTAACCCATGTGGTCTTATCGATGGTGTTTGTCAAGTTTCGACGTATTTGTCCCTGCTAATTCTTCTGGTCTAATTTCTCTATACGCAAAATATAGATTTGGCGTCGATGTAAAAAAAACATTCACCTCAAAAGAACTTAAAGCCCTGAGGAGGGAAAAAATATATTTTCCGAAACGTCGGCCAAATAGTTCAATTTACCCATTTTCACAAGGACCTAAACTCATGAAAAAAGCCATCTATATATTAAAAAAAAAGAGGTGCGGAAATCAGCTTACCAATCATCGATGTACTTTAATATCTTTGAGCTCCTCTCGCCTTCTCTCTTCCGACTCCTTGCTATGCGGCCCAAATCCATTCCAAATCTCCTCTGGTCCTTCGAGAGGGACGGAGGGAGAAGGGGAGGCAGGTGCGGGCAGATTTCAAGGCGGAGGAGGCGTGCGTGGTGGTGCGACCGACTTCGAGCCCCCCTCCTCCCAATCCCCAACCTCCGCCTCCCCACCCCACTCATTGCACCTGCGCCGTCGCCACCTCTGCCATCCACCCGCGGTTTTGGCAACCAGATGTTTTTCTTGCCACTCTCGCTCTCGGTAAATCTTTCTTCCCGTCGCACCTTCCTCTCCACCTCCCCTTTTCTACGTTTCCAATCACTGACGTTATCGGTCGTCAGTCGCGCAGATGCGATTCCTCGGCTGGGTGTACGATTTGTTTTTTTTTCGTCGCTTTAATTTCGGAACTTCCCCTTTACGCTGCTGCAGAACTGTTGGCAGGAGCGACGAGCGGTTGCCGCACGTCGATCTGGACGGCTGATATTAGTTTAGTGATCCCGAATAGGCCATAGGCCACACCAACAACGCTGTACGAAGATGGAAGGTTTTTATTTCTCCTCTTGCCGTGAATTCACTGGGTATTATCTGGCGTGATGCATTTAAAAACAATTCAGCAACCAAACGCAATGAGGATATGAATGGTCCAGAAAAATATTCGACAATATCGGAGCACATAAGGCTTTAATGTCATCCCTGCGATAGTTCGATGCGTTGAACTCGCGCTTCGCCTTAAATGGTCCTGTCCATTCGCCGCATAGTCTCTCGGTGATGAGCCAAGTTCCCATGGTTACCAAGGTTGATATATTGCTTTTCTGCCGACACGCCGTCGTCCTGTACGTGAAGTAAAAAAGTCACACGTGACGAAAAAACAAAGGACAGGCTTGCGGCGCTGGTAAATGCTGCTCCACAGGACGGGTTTGCAGCATCTGCCCGCCGTGGTCAGCGGCGCTGGTACCGGATATTCCTCCATTAAAATTTGCCCCGGTCATTTCCGACGGTGATCTCGCCGTGATTAGTTTCGGTGGAGTGAGAGATTCCTTTCACCCCAAAATGTTGTCCTGCGATTTCTACATTATATTCTCATCCAACTGCCGACGTGATTAAGAGACAAGCTCCCGTTAATCCCGCCGCGACTGGGAGTAGTTTCCAAGTTCTCTCGTGTAGCTTCCGAAAAAAGAATGACGATTGCATCCACTGATCCTGAAGAATAAGTCGTTACTTCCACTCCGAAAGGAGTTCGATCAGTTCGGACTAATTTGGGGAAGCTTTTTCTTCACTGATATTTTCGCTATCGAGCGGCATTTCTGTATCCAGGCATGATTATGCTTTGTGATGTCTGCACTCAATAAAACCGTGGAAGTTTCTGTGGAGAAACTCGTAATTAGTTGTGCTGGGGCACGATCCTCTGACCGGTCCTATTTTACAATCTCAAATATGATGCGGCTCATTTGTTCCTCGGAATGCAAAATATTTCTCTTGCAGCAATCGAGAAATAGGTCTAAGGCTCTTTCTTTACGACGGTACTACAGCTGTTGATCTTACTTATTACAGAATGGCGCTTGTAGTACGAGTCCGTGCCATATAGTATGAGAAAATTGGGTCCGAGCCAAAAAAATACTATGGGAGTTTAAACCAATTTTATTTTCTGCTTTTCTCACATTGTTGAATGCCCCATAATTGGCCCTCAGCACTAGGTTCAGCGGAATTTATGAGTACCTACCTATATTTATTTCAGAGAATTGCGAAAAAATTGACTTTCCTTGAAATCTCTTACCTCTCCTCATTCACCTCTGATAATAATTAAATAACGTCCAAGATCTCCAGTCGTCGTCATTGGTTATCATGTGCATATTATACTTTGTTATTCGCGTTGTCAGCGCTCTAATATAATTACGCTGCAGAAATGGGGGTGATTTTGTGGAACAGATGTGGTGTTCTATCTGCGAAAGAGGTCTATTATGTCGGCGTGATTGTTATTGCATTAATTGAATCCAATATTTCGAAATGTGCGAGACTATTCTAGAGTTTGAATCTGAAACTAGAAGCGGGCTATATGGATAGCCCAAATTAATACTGCTTTGATGTAGATCTTCTGGTCAGGGGTGTTAAAAAAGTAATGTTTGGAAATAGTGCACCTTTGCTTTCACACCGCGGTCGAAATTCAACATGTTGGCGATGATTTTCCTTTGCCCTCAGCGTTCGCCACTTGCATTTCCGGCTCGCGTGTGCTGTTGGCCTGGGGGTGGCTGGGGAGCTATTCCGCGCTGGAGTGAAAATTCGGTGAAGAACTTCTGTTGAAGGTTTTGTCCAAATGCCGCCTATGGATGTTTTTGTAGTTCTGATTAAAATACCCTGCGCTCTTTGAGATCTCCGCCTTGAGGCCGTCTCTGACCTTTCTCTTTCACCTTGGGTTTGGCTGTTTAAAATTCCTCGGTGAAATCCTCGGCTTCATGATGTCTTATTTACATTTTCCACTGAAATTCCGAAAATAGGGCGTCTTTCTGTCTCAAGGACGCTCATAATTACATTTATAAATATCGTGTCCTCCTCGTTTGGTTGCAATCTCTTCAACGAAAATATAAGTGGACGACGTGGATGTGCATGAAAGAAATATGCACATACAAATATGTTTGTGTTTAGCAAATTTTAGGTAGGTATTTAGTTTCCTCATTTGGTAAATGGTGATTTCTGTGTGAAACATCCACCTAGTTTTTACTTGCTATATTCCATGTGATTCTTTCTTTAAACTTGTTTCGTCAGGAATGCATTTATTACAGGAATTGATGTCTCCAAGCTCTAAACGGTCAACAGTTCGTAAATAACACTATTTCTCTTAGCTAGAAGACCACGTTAGGCGTATGCTTGGCTTTTTTATCTCTATGACTTTTAACGAATGCGTTACCTTTCATCTCTTGGGAGTGCCGTATAAATGAGTCCTATTTAGTGATAAGATTCTTCTATTATTGTGTTCCTCTATGTTTTGATCACCTTCAAAATATCTTATGCAGTCTTCATTTCAATTCAGTCGCTACAGGTTATGATGATAACCGATTTGCATGTTAAATAAAATTAGACTATGTTAAAAGCTCGCGAACTAGTCGCGAAAACTCTAACGGAGTTACCCGCGAAAATTTCACAATAGCAAGATATTCCATGGAGAAAAAAAATCATTCGCCTTGACCGGGACTTGAACCCGTACCCCGGACCGGGCCGGAAACCTGGGAGCCCGGGTTCGAGTCCCGGTCAAGGCGATTATTTTTTTCTCCGTGGAATATCTTGCTACTAGGCAATGCTCATTATTAAGTGGGAGGAAACTACATATGCAATGGGAACCCACAATTTTATAGTTTTACTCACTAATTTATCGTCCAAGTCTCCGTACTTCCTTCCACTTATCCACTGCACTGCGTTTCTTGAAGGATGCCCACTGCTGGGGTGAGTTGTTTTTTTTCTGGAGTGCAGCCTTAAAAGTATTCTGTCTGCTTTTTTGGCGATAAATTCGTTAGTTTTATTTTCGTGTCTGTTTTTGTCCGACGGTAATTTGTTAGGTACATTTTTTTATTGCGCAGTGCCGCTCAGAGGTTTCTCATAAATTCCAAAAGATCCTCTTACAAAGTATTAAGTCGAGTTAAGACAAAGAATTCCGTGACACGCTCGGAATTTCCAGTGAGCCTCGCTCTCGTTTTGCCTTAATCGTACTTCCATTTCGGCCCTTTCATTTTTTTCCACCGTCGGCTCGACGCATTTGGTTTACCCCAGCGGGGTGGATCTGACCAAGACTTCTTCTGCAAAACGTTCCGCAGTTTTCGGAAGTAATTATATGCCGATGGGCCACATTATCCCAGGATGGGAACCGTCCTTTTTAGCTCACCCAGCCT
Organism: Platycnemis pennipes; assembly: GCA_933228895.1. Lineage (NCBI taxonomy): Eukaryota > Metazoa > Arthropoda > Insecta > Odonata > Platycnemididae > Platycnemis > Platycnemis pennipes. The sequence goes on along the minus strand of OW121848.1, from coordinate 29,445,261 downwards.
TGATCTTCGTTCACTCGAGGGTCGTCCCGACTGAATGTCCGAGTGGTCACTCAGGCCGTACCTCTCCTCACCGCCCCCCGTCTATACGCTCTGCCCCATCCATCTTGGGTAGGAGCCAATGCTTATGATTGGTTATCGAGTCTGTTTCGGTGCTGCTCTGGGAAAGTCGGTCGCCAAATGATAGCTATCCTTCAAGGATGAGATCGGGTAATGATGATGGACGTGCACAAGGTCCACCGCCCTGAGTCTTCTCCCGACTGAATGTCCGAGTGGTCACTCAGGCCGTTCCCCTCTTTGCCTCCACTTCCTACCCCATTCATCTTCGGTGCTCATGATTGGTTATCGAATCTTTCGGTGATGCCCTGGGAAAGTCGGCCGTTAATCGCGTGGCCGCCTCCGGATCCCATATGGAAACTGACCCCCATTTATCACCTTTAAACGCAAAACGTCGGACCCCCTGGGTTTAGTGTTGGAACAATTTCGGTAATTTTTAACGGTCCCAGTACAATGTTTTGCCGTTAGTTGAAAATAAAAGGGAACTCCTCAGAAATTGCCGATGTTAGTGCGGCGTCCTAAATAATGAGTGGATACTCGATTGCAGACACGTGACTGAGGATCCTTTCCTTACGTCGCTATCTTTCCTGAATTGTACTCCGTGCTTTGCGTGATTGGTGGTTAGAATGACGTTGTCAGTTGGTGAAATTATCCTTTTCTGCCGAGAATGAATCCCTGTGTCTTTGATTTTCCTCGTGTCGTGTATTTTAAAAGTAAGAAAACTCCTGATTGCGCTGTTTATCGCAAATTTCTGAATTATTTAGTCTTTGAATATTGAGATGTCATTGTTCCGTTTTTCATGTCGTGGACATTAACATCGCGCAAACTCAATAATTTATCTTTTGGTTGCTTTTATTTAATAGGTTACATTTTGGTAGTAAAAACATGGACATCTGAACTTTCATTTGTAATTGTGAAGCTCAATTTGAAATTCTAGCGGTAATGATGAAGTAAAATAGAGTCCTAACGGTATAATAATAAAATGCAACTCTTCCTGAAAGTGTTTTAAATCGACTTTTTAGATGCGTAGAAAAACATGCCGCTCGGTTAATGCGGGTGCTTGTGGTGAAGTAATAAGAATCGTACATCGAAATGGTTTCCAATTCGTCAAATTTTCACCATATGAGGCAGAATTTGTTTTCGTGGAAATACGGATTTATAAAGAATCTTTTTAACTGTCGTACAATAATGGTTTTGTTCTCCCGTGTGGTCCTAAATTATAATGGGACAATAACAAGTAAATGACGTTCTTTACATTGTTTTATGTACGAATTTTTCGTTTTCCTAGTTGTTCGTCCCTTGCTGGTGTTCGGCAGTTGATCGAACTTGAGAAAATACATAGTTTTATGCACAAAAATAATTCACCGACTCATCCTGACGTCTCCTTCTCCATAGTTCTTGTCGAATGAGTTGAGTCTCAATCCAACCTAACCACATTGGAATCCATCTATCTTTCTGGAAATTGTATGATTGGGTGAGGTGCGATGCTGATTAGGAGAGCGGTGTCTGGAACTAGGCTCATTTTGGTCATCGAACCGACAGAATATGCTAATCTAGTTGCAAGTATATTTTTATGCCTCTAAAAATAAAAATTAACCACCCCAATTTGCTGTGCCATTCGATTTCTTTTGAAGGCTGGGAATCTTGTGTGAGATGAGGTTCTAAAAGGCAAATTGTGCTATTAGTCATAATTGGTCATGTGCTAATGGGGAGTATGACTATTAGACCATTCAGACTATTGTTAATTGGTTTAATATTATTAGTTAAGAGTACCAAAAAACTTTTGGAATCATATAGATTGTTTTTTTTAATAGGATTCCAATGTATATTTTTTATACTTACTTTCCCGGTAGAGTATCTTTATTGAAGACGATTGTACTTAAACAAGCTTGTGAGGGCTAGCTCGCTCAGCCACCTCGATGGGAAATATCCCCTTTTATTGTACCTATCTATATTCATTTAACGGGGTTCAATCTCCGTTTATTACTCCCTTTTTATGCTTCTGAAAATTAATGACCAATCTGTTCAGATTTTACCGTGCTGGATTGCCGTAAAATTCACCAATCGATACTTTACCTGGGTAAGCTCATCAAAATTGGTTCTCTCTTAATGTATTCCTCTTTTTTGTGATCGCTGTGTGGTTTAATTACGGAAGTAAAAAAGCTGACGGCGTGTTTAAAAAAGGGCCGATTTCTCTCTTCCCTATGATGTTGAAGCCGCTCGTAATCGCTGCGGGATGAGCTTTGTGAGCGATGTCCTTTCCAGCAGATTTACTCCCTTCTTAGCCTCTATGTAGTTCTGAATAGTGGGCAGTCCGTCTCGAGTGCCATTCGGCTTGTTCATAAAGGAAACTTACGCATGTAAAGGGTGCCTTCCCCTTACACGCGAAAATTTCCCTATTGTTTAAGATCCTAGTGTTTACGTCAGCTCTTCCTTTTCACTAGGGGATGATGGCTTTGATCGCTATTTTGTGGTTGTAATGAATTTTCACGCCGATTCCTGTACTTGGAAAAAGCCTATCATGTACACTTGAGGCGAGGAAGTTTTTGAATGTATATTCCGTCAGTGCGGTATCGCTTAGGGTTTTCATCAAATCACTTCGGGAGTTTGGCAATCCAAGATGAATCAGACTAAGCCGTTACTCTTATAGTAGAAGCTAATACTGCTTGGAACAAATTCATTTTATCAATGATCTGGTGTTTTCCCGGCGTATAATGCTGGTGAAGTCTTCACGGGTTCTCCACCAGGTCAGGGAAACGGCTAATGCCATTGAAACGTCGGCATAAGCCGTTTCCCTGACCCGGTGGAGAACCCGTGAAGGCTTCACCAGCAAATTCATTTTAGTTTTTTTTTTTTTTTAATTCTTTTGGGTTTTATTTTTTTTCTAACGTGCTTCCCGAAAGTCGTGTTGTTGCCTCACTATGAGATTCAGCCAGTCGAATGATGAGTAATCAATGGAGAGTTCTTACCCGGGAATTGAACGTCAACATCAAATCTAACGGATAGAAAATAAACGAGTCTGTTTTTTAGAATGCTAAGAGAACATAGTACAAAGTTTTGAATTAACTGATTTCGGACTACTTTTGCGGTGTGAATGCTCCTGGTTTCTTATAGGAACATAACCGCATTTTCTTAAGGCGGCGATCACGGTAAAGCCTGAATCAAGAACAGTCTTTTTGTCAGTGCTATAAGCCGCTGACTGGTTCGTGCTGTGTCTCTCGAGTCTTGAGAGAAGACGTCCGGGACGAGTGGCGAGTGACGGAGCATCTCCAACTACACCCTTTTCGACGCCGCTCCTGCCACCTACCGTCGGAATCCGCACCTCCCACCCCATCCGGAGGTGACCTTCGTTTACCTGCCGCCGCCGCCTCCTCTCCCCTCGCCCTCTCTGCCCCTCCCTCCGCCCCATCGTCCCTTCCCATAGTCCTCCCCCCCCCCCAATTTCCATTCCTTGAGAGGGCCGGAGGGGGTGGGGACCCAAAAAGCTGCCCGGGGAAAGCGATCTTGCGCCTCTTTTATAATTCTCGGGATGCATTGGTCATCACGTAAAAATCCATTTGGGCGTCTTCGCCAGACTCGTGTTAACTTGGACTCCGGCATTCTTCCCCCGGCCCTCCCGAAAAATCCTCTGCGGGGCGATGGCGCTGAGAAAAGTGAAATGAGGCTTTGATAATCAACCCGCCACGTTGCCGAATTTCTTGCATCACTTCAAGATGAAGCGGTGTGGAAAGGGATATATTATGTGTTCCAAACATTTTCTCGCGCCTTGCACCCAGGGTTTGCTAATGTGTCTCTAATGCGAGGAGAGATGCTAACTTTTAGCTAAGCCTTGAACTCTTGAGGTCCCGCGGTCCGATGACTAATGCCACCGTCTCCCGTGGGTACAGTTACCAGGTGCTTTACGTGGTTGGTCTGCACGGCTGTGTTCTCACCACATGAAATGTGATGCTGCATGTTTAAAGCCAGAAGCTCTGGTTTATTACGTTAGTATATGATTTAATTTTCTTTTCCTTTGCATTAGCGGTACGTTATTAGTGATGCCATTGATACCCACCGGATATGTTGCTTGTGGGCTCTTACCTGATGATTTGTCATCGAGGAATTGTGTAAACAAAGCGTTGATTACATAAATTATTTCTTAATAGCGTCACCGTACGTTTCATCAGTGAATTTTTGAATTATTAATAATTGGGCAGACAAATGAACCATCAATTTATTTTGTGTTCAAAGCGTTGATTTTAGTAAACTGATTAATTTAACTTTTTTTGATGCAAGAGTCAATCAAATGCGTTGCAGATCGTGCAAAGAAGGCCTCTTAGAAGAAGTGTACCATTATTATGATTTCCTCAAGTTGCCTATATTATGGTATACAATGAATTTGAAGACATCTTACCCTTTTCTGTAATTCAGGATCGATTGTTGGTAAGCATCCGGCGCTTGCAGTGAACGAAGGGTTACATTACTCACTCACTCAGTGATTCAACCCGAATATTGGTTTTTGATAGGTGAGGGTTAGAGCTCAACCCGTACTAAGCCAATGGCGTGTGAAATTCACATATTCTGGGTAGGGGGGCCAGTTCCTTTCCCTGGGCCACCTGCGATTTCCTAAGAAGTTCTGACCCGCAGAAAATCGAATCGCGAGGATTATAGATGGGGGTGTCCAGAAAGGCTCTTGCCCGGGATTTGAACCCGGAACCCGGGTCAGTAGCTCAGTGCTGCATGCCACAGTGTTCTACCCACTAGGCCATTCTGACCCCCTTAAAAGTTATATGAAGAGTTAAAAATTATTTCCCAAAATTTCTTCGGCACAGAAAATAATTTGAAAGAAAATGATATAGCTTGCTATGTTGAGCGGCGTATAGTAACCTCTGATATGGTGGAAATAAATCTTATAATACTCCCGGTGAACCCTCTGTTGTGTTTGCCTCCACTATGGTTGTGTGGGAGAATATTGGTCCTTTTCCGTGAATGCCCCGAGGAATGAATGTTAGGTGTGGCGGAGTAGTGATGTTATCCAGCCATTCTGGAATGAACGCCCGTCGCTAATGGGTACCTCAAAGCCCGCCGATTGTCGGATGTTGACAGCCTCAGGCGTGGCTCATGGGGATATTCTTTACACTTGGTTGGAAGTGGGCTTGCCCGTGTGCTCTCTTGACTCGACTCTTGGGAGTGTTTAAACGAGTTGTTTTTGGAGGATATCCTGCGTGGGATTTGAGTTCGTCGTGTAGTATTCCCAATTTGGTTTATCATCAGTTTGTTCAAACCAATGAAACGGAAACACAAAGCCGTCATCTTATTGTGGAAGTAACCGTACCTCGACAATAGTTCTATGTTAAAGGTCTTTAGGATTAGATAGTGCTTCGCCCAACCATTCTTTCGGACTTCTCATAAGTATGCTCGAAGTCCGCAGAACTAACTAACTTTATTCGTGGGTTCTTTCGTATTTCTGTCAGGCATTGAAGTATCTCAAGTGGCTTAGATACTCATTACTGTTTTCTCTTCAGGTGGCGTAGAACTGAAGTGTAATACATATGGGTATAAACGGAAACAGACTTCAGAATTTTCTTGGAACGTTTTTTTTGTGGCCCGATGGACATGTTTTTAAATATTTTCTCGGTGTAGGGTACGTAAGTTAGTTCGTGTGTGAGCGTTTTAGTTACGGTCAAATTGTGCTTGCGCCTCCAAGTTTGCTCTTACCTATTCTCATCGATGCTATATTTTGTATCTTATTTTTTTAAAAGCATAACTTCACCTATGTTGAAGTGCCGCAGTAACATCAATAATCTCGATTAAAAATTCCACACTTATTATCATTATTAGTATTATGCACCAACAGTTTTTAAACTCGAAGTCTTCATATAAGCTTTTTCATTGAGCATATATTTTCTTTATGTTCATTTGTCAATTGTTTCCATGAGGTTCTTAGGATAGTTGTGGACGTTATGTCAAATAACCAAGAATGTTTTACCATTCTTATTTTAGTTAAATTTTCTCAGAACGAGCGATTAATTAGAAATTTCAAATGTTTGTAACCGGATAATATGAGATGGTACTGGTAGATACCAAAATAAATTTTTGTTGAAGACTTACTCCGTGGGAAATCATGACAGTTATATTTTAGGAAAAGTGAGAGAGAAAATATACATATGAAATTGAAATGAAAATGTATGCACAAATAAATGAGATGATGATTCTCAGTTTGTTCCACTCTTCAACTAGATTTTAACTTCTTGGGGATGAATGTGGAATTGGATTGGATCAACTTAGAAGTGAGTAAAGTAAATAAATTATTGAAACGCTGGGAATACACTAGCAGACAATGTTTCGATCCCTTTGGTTAAGAGTGGTAGTAATCTAAGATGCTAAGTGGAAAGAAAAATAGAATATGCGTTAAGATCATCTATTTTATTTAGAATTGTTGGATGGTGAGATAGCCTTATCGATCGAATAATAAGTTAAACACCCAGACGGTTCGGATATTGTTTGTAGCCATTAATTAAATTATCAACTTGCACTAATAAATAATTTTGTACTTCCGTCATTCTTCATACAGTAAGGGTATTGGATGTTTGTCATTAATATTATGTGATATGGTGTTTAAAATAGGTCTAAAATCGTTTATCTGTTTAATCTCTTCCGGTAGTTGTGCATAACTATTCGTCTACCCATAATGCTCGGGCTTCAGCCACTGGCATGCTTCTCCCTAGTTAAATCCGCTTTTGTCAGGTGATCCGATAATAACACAGTGAGTGGAGCACTGAAAATCGAAATAAGGCACATGATTTAGGCCGCTCTTTAATTTTTTCCCGATATCAATTCGCGTCACGGAATGTATTTTGCTGCTGATTCATATTGTTGCTCTTCCTATCGTTGAAAAATAACTTCCTGGTGTTCGAATTCGATTTTCACATGATTGCATTGGATCGGTGTTACGTTTATCTTAATTTCCGTACCAGCCCTCGGGACAGCAATAATGGCCCTGTCGCTAAACTCGGGGAAGTGATTTGCCACTGGCTCCGTGCACCTGCCCACAGCACTGTTGCCGAGAGCGGAGAAAGAGAGGGCGTGATTGCGTATGGTTTGTCTGCTGGTATTTGGGCTCAGGGCGTGGATGCCAGCTGCGAGGAAATTGATTCGTTCCCGTGTGTCCGTGCTATATCCCCTTTCCGTTCATTTACTGGCCAAGCTTAACTTTTGGAGGAACTGTACCACAGTTCCTGAATTGCTGTGTCCCCGCCTGCGTTCTGTTTTTTTTCGGAGCTAGTGGAAAACGTGATCAGTAGCCCCTCAAAAAGGTTCTTTTGCCTTTATTGCTGGAAACGCAATTTGTTTCTGACTGCTTCACATGGAGGGGTCTTTGCGATTGATAGGACCTCTCCGATTTCCTTCGGCACGCTGCCAGTGGCAGCCGAGCTCAACGATGGATAGCATCCCAAATCGCTGCTACAACGCTTTGTCCAAGGGCGTCGTTGGAAATGACACCCGCGGATAGCGGCAGTTTTTAACTGTGTTGGTGTTCGTGGTTTCGAGTGAGGCTTGAAGGAGAAATCCTATGCTTTTCGTTTATGTTTGCTGATGTTATTAGCTTTAGCAAATCATATGTTGGTCGTATCCTCAAGGCGTTGATATGACTTTCCCTTGTGGAATTAAATGAGGGAATTGCAATGCTCTAGATCCCGAACTCCTAGTATATCACCATTATGAAGAAAAGATGAAGTAAAACTAACTGCTTTCGGATTTCTGACGAGAGAAACCACAAACAGCGTTTTAGCATCTTATTGACGTAGTTCGAGGTAGCACAAAACGGATATTTTTCTTCTCATCTCTGCATATGCTCTCTAGAGCAGATTCTAAGTAGCAGCTGCTTAGGACTGGGGCCATTTACTCTCTTTCATGCTTTTATTTATTAGTTGAAAATTTGTGTCTACACGCATAGTACTAGTGAAGTACTTACGTAGTCAGCTGCTTACGATTGGGGCCATTTACTCTCTTTCAAGTTTTTTTCACCATTAAAAATTTGTGTCTAAACGTATCTAGGGAAGTATTGATGGAGTCAGCAGTTTAGAGATTTAAACAACAGGGTTAGAAGCATTTTTTTTTTTAATATAGGAAGAAGGGATTTAAAGCATACATCTTATGGTCACCACGAGGATTACATTCACCCCCGGATGTCTTAGGTCCGCATAGCGTTAATTTCTTGATTGAGCAGCGTTAAGCACTTCCTGTGTCCAAGTGCGAAATTATCCCGCCTGTTGTTTCTTCCCTCGGGGCCGGCGCAGGTGTGCTTCGCGCCAATCTCGGGTAGTGTGGCGTCGCGAGGGTCGCGCTGAGTGGTGGAATAGGTAGGACTCGTCTCGTATTTGCGGAAGCGTCACGGCCGCTCCTTCCCCGATACCTGAATGGATCCCTTTGTCATCGGCGGCGATCTCCCGATCGCTCAAAGCGCTCCCTTGTCTCGCAGGCACGGAGTCGAGATCCCACGGTGCCACATTCTTTTGAGCTGGCCGTCCTCCCCCCCCCCACCCTCCCCTCCTCCATTCCGTCCGTCCGTCTGCTTCGCGCCAACTATATCTCCCCGCTCCTTCCGCACAATCCTAATTTATCTGTTTCCTTCTCCAATGACCCGCTTCTTTTCTCTCGCCTTCGCGACTCTCCTCGGAGGTCTTAAGGGGAGAGCTCCCTTAAGGTGCATGGTCTGTTTGCTCTCTGCTTGGGTAGGGGTTGGTATAGCCCGGAGTGAGGGAAGAACACTTGCTCCGCCCATTTAATTCCGAGAACGCCGCTGAGCTAGCATCACGAAAGTTCCGCGACTGCATGTGGCATGTGAAGGAAGCAGTGCGCACCTCGAAGCAAATCTCGCTTATTTCCCACGGTTATTATCTGGTTTCGTCGTGGAAGTCCTGGTTAAATATTTATTTGCACCGTTGTGCATCTGATTCGTGCGCTATCACCTTCGCTATCTGCCATTTCGGTTAGGCCTCTAGTTCCCTGCCTTTATCATTTGAAAGAAGAATTTTGCTCCTTTCTGTCCGGCCCCTACGGATGTGTGTGGAGGCTACGGGTAGAAATCGGTTCACCGGTTACTGATGACTGAAAACAAAGCACAATAACACAGATTCTTTTCCCATTACAGTAACTCGGTGGATTGCAGCGTTTAGTTTTTTCTCAGTTTAATAAAATATTTTTGCTTCTATCATAGCATGGTTCCCTCTTATATTTATGAAGAATAGGAATGGCAAAATCTAATAAATTGATATTTTTTTCATATTGAGATAGAGATTTTGAACTCCAAAGAAATCCCATCTTTACATGAGCCCCATGGTATTTCATTATTTATCTTGATGAATTTAGCGTACTTACATCTGATGACTTCGGAGAGAGGTTATATTCTCGTCAGATGATGTAATTTCCCCGTCTTGCCGAAGCTGCGGTGAGCACAGATACCTCGAAATTTTTCGCTGTAGATCCTTGTTTATGGTAGCCACTCCCCTTGACGAGATTTAGAGTGGGCGTTTATAAACCTGTTGACAGTATAGAAGACATGGTTTGGTGTGTGGGAAACTAAAATCGCAGTCATTCAAGGTCTCCACCCTGCACGTGAGAGGGTTAAGGGCGGCTGCCGTCTTCGGGACGTTAAGGGGTGGAGCAGGATCTAGAGGTGGAGGGTGATCAACCCCCGATCCCTCTCCACCTCTTGCCATAGACGCCAACACTTGCCAGGAATTCTTAGATGCGACTTCGAGTGCATTGTAATTTTCTCTTGAATCCTGAAGCTGTTTCGAGCTTTTCTGGTGGAAGTATCTTAGCTCCTAAATTATCTGGTGAAGTCAATCGCGGAAATGTATTTCTCGAATGTTGATACTAGCTGTGTAAGTGAAAGTGAAAGGAGCTTTTTGGAAAGAAAGAATCTCAAGTTCTTCCTGAAAAGTTTATTACTTGATTGCACTTCATGTATTTTATATGCAATTATATATGATGTCTCTCATTCTAAACGTTTCAAAATAATAATCCCTTTTCTCCTTTCATTTAACCACGAACTTAGTGAATTGCACTTCCACTTATTTACATTACAATCACGTAATGGTTATAACCAGTTTGCCCATCTGCTGAGGTCGTTATTTGTAATAGATTTGCCACCTTGTACCGAGTCAAATGAAGCCCATTCAACTAGAGTTGGGTTGTGGTGGCTGCACTGGAACCTCAGTTGACGTGCCTATATGGGATGAGGCATCGGCCGGATAATCCGGCAACATTATTGATGTGGGAGATGAGTTACACTGGCCCTCAACGCGCGCTGCTTTATTTACCATTAGCATTGAGTTTTCAGACTTTAGTACATGTATTTAGCAGAGGCAGAGAGGGATCTGAACAAGATTCTAGAAACCATGGTAAGGACAATGGCCATATCAGCTGAAGGTAAATAAGAAGAAGACTAAGGTATTGGTGTGAAGCAAGAAAGAAGAGGCCAAAACCAATGCCAAAATAGGAAAACAAAAACTTGAAGAGGTGGAAGAGATCTGTTACCTAGGAAGCCGAGTAACCAACGATGGACGAAGCAAGAAAGAAATAGTAGAATAGCCCAGGCAAAGAGGGAATTCTATCAAAAGAAGAATCTACTTAAAGCTAGAAATACAAGCGTAGAAGTAAGGAAACAGTTCATCAGAACATACATCTGGAGCATGTTTCTTTACGGCAGTGAGGCATGGACGATGACAGCAGGGGAGAAGAAAAGGGTAGAAGCATTCGAAATGTGGTGCTACAAAAGAATGATGAAGATTAAATGGATTGACCGAATAAGTAACGAAGAAGTCCGAAGAAGAGTGGGAGAAAAGAGAAGTCTGCTGACAACTCTAAAAAGACGAAGGGACAACTTAATCGGCCATATCTTAAGACGCGACGGCCTGTTGAAGACTATCGTTGAGGGAAAAGTGAATAGGAAGATTGGAAAAGGCAGGCCTCATATGAGATACATTGAACAGGTTGTGAAGGATGTAAAAGAGAAGAATTACGTCACAATGAAAAGGTTGGCCGATACAATAATCAAGTGGAAAGCTGAGTCAAACCAATCCTAGGATTGTTGACCAATGATGATGATGAGTACTTGTTTTTGAGTATAAAACTTGTATTCTAGCCATCAGTTTCTGAAACGTAGAAGGTGCTGAGGACGCATCGATGTGGGCGTTAGGGTTATTGCTCGCTATTCAAATATTTAGGGGTGTGGAGAGTAACTCTAGGAGGCTGATTAGAGCATTCGCCAAACTAGGGAGATCATGAAAACCTAATTATGGGTAATCATCCGATGTAACCAGAGATAATTTGAACGTTGGCTTTCGTAATAGAGGTTTTACTTTACTCCAATATTGGATTATAGATGGGACCCGCTCTTTCAAGCAGATGTTTCCGAAACATTAGTGAGGTGATATCATTGTTCTAAATTTTTAACATAAATACCAGTGCTTAGGGAAATATTGAGGTATGGCCACATTAGGCCTATATATTTTAGATTAACAGCTTTTAGTTTTTTCTCTAAAGTGATGTTTTCTCATTATTTAAATCATTATTATCCCCCCATACGAACACCAAGGAGTAAGATGTTGTTAACAACTGATATCGTAGGATACGAGTCGTTACGAAATGTTCTTCGCATGCAGTTCGCCAGCATTTGGTTTAGTGCAGTAGTGTTGCAAAAAAAAAATCGTTTCGGTAATAGAGTTTCTGTCAGTGTATACGTGTGTTTCCGTGACTTTCGACTGGTAATATTTATTGATGCATAATTTCTCTTTGAAAATCGAATACTGATGATGTACCTCGTCATGGATATCTGTAATTTCTCTTCGAAGCGATCTCCTGCCGTGGTGATCATTTGTTGTGGACTTAAATCTACATTAACCCATGGTCCCATGAATTTCTTTCACATTTCCTGAGGCACCGTTTGGCTGAGACATGAGATTTTTCCCATTGTAACGGTTAATCTTTGAAAGGAAAAGAGATAACGAACGAACGCTTCGAATTCCTTTTGTTTTTTTAACGTGAATATCGCGACCGCACAATTAATCTTCGGCTGCTGCGAAACAGATTTACGGTTTTGTGTGTTTTTTTAAATGTGAGGTTTCCTTATTATTACAATCATTATTAGCGTTCCAACGGGCGAAATTCGGGCCCGCCTTCCCAAATGATTCGCCCGCGGGGACCGTCGCTGACCAGCTCGCCCACGAGGCGACGGTCCCTCCGCCATTTTTCCCACAGCAGATAACAATGGGTTTCTTTATTGTGCACGTACAACACCCGACACCCTGGAGATCCCTCATCATCCGTTATCTCCCAGGAAAAAGCCCTTTGCGCACCTCGCTCCCTTATATCTCCAACCCCCTCTCCCTCCCTCATTCCCCCGTCCACCCCTCTTTCCCTTACCGGAGGTATCTCCCGGCTCGAGCAAGACGTTGCGAGGTTCCTTCCTTGCGGTGGCTCTTGGGGGTATGCCGAGGTCGGCGTAAATCCACCCCTTAAGACTCGGGAGATGATGATGACGATCATGTGTAATGATATCCCTGTCGTGCGGAGCGCGGCACGTTTGCCGCCAAATCCGCCCCCGTTGGTGATTACAATGGAATCCCGAGAGTAAGGAGGGTGGCTCGAGCTCTTTTTAAGGGATCGCACTTTTTTTCCTTCGCCCGGCGAATGAGCGAGAGAGAAGAGAGAGAGAGTAGTCTGCATCTGGTTCAATCGCGGTGTTTGCAATTTGGTTAAATGGGAGTATTAGGCATTTAATGGAGAATTGTGGGGGAGGTGGGAAAGTAAGCTCCGGTAATTAAGTGGCGTCGAGGCGTGTGAACGCCCCGAACTCTCGAAATTCCCTCCGTCCGCGAGTTCATCCGACTTGGTATGGAAGATGGGTCGGGAGGGCGGGCACCCAATTCTTCTTGAGCCCAGGGTTGCCGCGCGGGAAACATAATGGAACCGGGTCCGCGATTCAGGATGAGGTCGTGATCGCCTCCCCTGCAATTTTCATCGGGGTAATTTTTGCCGGCATTTAAATTTATCCACGGCCCCCCTAGACCGTCGAGCGTATGGATTTTTTGGCACCACCGTAGGGTCCTGGCGTAGTGGGTTGTTATGGGTCACTAACAGTATTGAGTCTGCTGAAAGTGAAATTTTACCTTGATTTTTGATGTTTTTTTTAACTTATCCACGTTTGCGAAAGTAAGGTCGCTCTATTCTGTCCTTATTGGCGAACATTCCTAGATTTTTACTGTCCAATCTCTCGTTCATTAGTCTACAAATTTTGTTCTATTGGATAGGCATCACTGCGATCGTTACGTTCTGAATTGTTTCAGAATAAACCTACATAAACCCTGTTTCAGAAAAGCTGAAAGCTGGGTACACTTGAATTTGCAGTGCTAACTGCAAGAAGATACTTGAGTGTTTTTGGCAGGGCGTAAATCGTCGTTAAATATTCACTACGCACTAACTATAATAGATATCGTACCACGCAGTAAAAAAAAAACGTTTCTGTGCTGCTATCAGTAGGGAAGTGAGGCGATGATGAGCAACTACGAGGAAATGAGTATTTTATTTAAGGATCTGGCATTTGATTGAATTTGCTAAAATACTCTTTACATTTTGATTGCTAAGTTGTAGTTTGTGTCCTAACCGGGTACTGTTAGGTCAGAATGAACGCTCTGATATCCACTTTTTATAGGTCGTGAATGAGATTAATATCGTTTAATTGGATAATAATAATGGCACTATACGTCACTCACTTGAAGATGTACTAAAATAGTTCACTTTGGTATACTTTTACGTTCATCTCCATTTTAGAGTTCACGTAAGAGAATCCTTCTGCCCATAACCGGAGGTAAGCCTGTGTCCTTTCTTCTATCGGCTCGTTAGCTCATCTCTCAGCAAGCCATCCCTTCCGTAATGTCACTAGGTAAACAAAAACAAGTAAAAACAAATAATTTGATGGAAATAAATTTTTAATAAGATGTGGTGTTCTCAGCATTAATATCTATATAATAGAAATAAATGGCTGCCCGAAGGGAATCTTTTCCTTGCTCTTCCAATTGGAGGGAATTCGCCGTGGGGAGGTGGAGCTGGAAGGGCTTTACTGCCGGGAAGAATCCTGCCCGCCTTCCCTGCGAAGGACTTCCGAGAGGAAAACTTGGAGATGGCCCGGTGAGGGTGTAGTGTTACCGCGTCGGGTTTCCGCGAGGTCGCTTCGCGGATACGTGCGTATTGCACGTGCGTATTAAGTGCGTGCTTCGGATTTAATTGGAGAGGGGCGTGCGTGGGTGGAGTGAGCCCCCCCACAATGGCTCCTCCCCACCCCAAGGGGTCGACCGCAAGCGACGGCGTCTTGCGCCACTCCACTCGGGCAGTCTTCGGACGTTTCGCTTTTTCCGGAAACTCCGTCACGGAGGTGTAGCGTGTGAACGGATGTGACTCCATTATGGTTATAAATATGGTTTGATGGTCCGCCATCCTAGTGCGTTCTCCTCCTCCTCCTTCCCCACGAGGAGTCGTGTGGTGGGCGCCGGGAGGGGAAGAGGCAGGTGGGCCTCGGGGAAGGGTTCCATTAACCCTCTCCACCGCGCTGCAATTTCAGATCCGTCAAGGTGCTCATGAATACGGCTCGGGCAAATCTCTCTCGATGAGGAAAAAAAAATGAAGTTGGCGATTACGTCCGTTGCTTGTGCGAACAGCACGACGCGTATACGCGACGGTCATTTCTTAATTCCGCGAAGACTTTGCCGCTACACAAGCGCGGATCATTGTTCGTGGTCGCCATAAAAAAGACAAAATGGCAAGTTGTCTTGTAAAACGAGTGTGTAATAGTGGAATGATGAAAACTTTTTGAAGCGCGATTTCACAACAGTTGACAATGAGTGCATGCGTTCAAGATCTCGATACGTGTTGATGATTCATTGCAGGTGATTCATGCAGGAAGGGCCATTGTATTTTAAACTGCTTAACGGAAGATAAGCAGTCATTATGGGTGCGAACTTCCCTCCGGATCCAATCGAATAATTTTCTGTTGGTATAGGCGGAGTTATTTCTTTGGCCACTCCTGGGAAATTATAAAGTCCTCCGTTTGACAATCATGCGTATGAATAGCTTCATTTATTAGCTAGATCTTCTCAATCAGTTCGTTGACGCTCCTTCGTTGATGATAAGTAAAGACATCATATTTGAGATCAGCCGCTTAAAATCCAGTTTTATTTTTCTGTTTGCTTCTTTGGGGTTATGCCTTGTTTGTCTCAGCTAGCTGTCGAAATTCAAAATGGACTAGGGAAGGAAAAGAGTCGTCCTCTGGAATATTTTTGGGTCGGCAGCATTTTTTGTCGTAAGGAGAGAGAAACGGAGCTATTTGTATTTTTACTGAAATGTCGGACTAGCACCATCGTGTCATAAATCTCATTCGGCTGTGTGCCGTTACTTTTTTACAGGTTGTCCGAGTGGTCGTAGCACTAGGTAGACAATGGCTTTAAAGTGGTAATAAAAATTACCGTTTTTCGTACTCGAAAACAACCTGATCCTACCAGGTTCTTCCATGGTAACCAAATTCGATATTTGTCCATTTAGTAATCGCAAGCACTGTAACCTTTGTCAAACTGTGCTGCGCAAGATAGGACATTGCAGACTTTATGCTCCTAGTACACTAATGACAATAACTATGAGACATCCAAGAACAAATATATTTTTTAAGGGATTATGAGTTTTCGAAGTGTGAGCTGCATTGCTCTCTAATTGCTGCCATGGGTTCGTGTTTCTTTCTTCTGGAGGCGAAAATGTTATTTCTCGCGTGTACTCGAACACTACTCCGATTTGGAGGCGTCTATATTATATGTCACTGTTGATTGATCGATGAATATATTAGTGTGGCTATGAGTATGAGTGTTAAAGCAATGGATAATAATTATAGCAAATAAATATTTATAGTAGCGCTAGTCTTACAAATATTTGTAATGTTAAAAGTATTGTGTTAAATAAATCGATGAAACTTGTAAACCTTGCCCGAATCAACTACAGATAGGTCGGTTAGGAAGATGGATCACTGGATTACGACCCGGGTTCGATTACCAGCCATTTGGAAAAATTTGGTTCTGGAGAACTAATGTCCCCTCTTGAGTGCGTTTTGAGTATTCAAATATTAATCAAAACTCCATACCTAGCTCGTGATGGTAATAAGTGAACCTCTGGGTTCACTTATTTGGTTTCGTTAAAAGGTGGCTATTTTTGACGCCGGGTTTCTCTCAACCCTTTCGATCCAATATTATAACTTATAAATAAGCAACGACCCAGCCAATCCTAATGCTGCAAGTGACCACTGCTATCGGTGACCGCTGCTACCGTTGATGAAATGAATATGCTTTGAAGGAACGATGTGTGCCGTGACATAAAATAACCGAAATCTCTAATGTGTGCTTTTGTTTCGTTTACAGTTGCACGTCCATGTACGTGGGGAAATACTGCCAGCAGCTGAACCCTTGCCGGACGGGCGCGGGGCCGAGGTGTCAGAACGGGGGCACGTGCTTCGTGGTCAACCCGTCTTCCTCGCTGTCCATCTCCTCTCTGCCCTCCGCCTCCTCCTCCGGCCTCGCCTCCCTCTCCTCCTCCGTCAACCACCTCACGCCCTCCGCCCTCTCGCAGAGCAAGGGCCTGCTTTCCCTGGGGCCCGGGTCCTCCGGATCCGGCTCCGGAGGCCCCGGAGGCGAATTCGAAGCCATTGGATTCCGCTGCAAGTGCCCCATCGGCTTCTCCGCCTCGCTCTGCGAGATCCCCGAGCCCAACGCGTGCGACGCCTCGCCCTGCGAGAACGGTGGCACCTGCACCCTTCGCAGCCTCAAGAACTACACGTGCACGTGCCCGCCTGGATACACCGGTAAGTGCTAGACGTACAGGTTCTTCTGGACCCATTCAGTCGGCGCTCAAAGAGAGCTAACTTTTGCGATTTAAACTCTCGTCTCGACGTGATTGTATACGCGGACGCTTGTTTATCATTGATTGAATTCCTCAGATACGGTTTTTTTCATACCATCTGCTTTTTATTCGTCATATGTCTAAATGTGACTAATATGTCGTGTCAACTAATATTAGTTAGCACATCAGTTATTTTGGTGCCGATATAGAAGTTGTCTTAACTTTGCTTACTGGAAAACCTCTGAAGTTGTATTATCTTTGATCCAAAATTTAAGTAAGAAAGCAATTTTGAATTAGCAAAATTTCATGTATTTTAATCCTTAATTGTATCACGCTTGAGAACTCTGAAATTGAATCGTAGCCTACCGGAGCGGGTCCAAGTTTTCGTGGTCCGCGTCGGTCGTTCAAGTCTCCCCCGAGTCGAGGAATCGTCCACTAATCTTCTTTCTTTCTCTCTCTCCCCGCACTCCGGTGCTGCGCAGGCACGCATTGCGAGCGGGAGGACCACTGTGCGTCGACGCCGTGCAAAAATGGTGCGGAGTGCACGTCGCTGGCGGACACCTTCGAGTGCACGTGTGCCAGCGGGTTCGTGGGTCCCGCCTGCGAGAAGGACATCGACGAGTGCCGCGCCACCAAGCCCTGCAAGCGCGGCGAGTGCATCAACACGCACGGATCCTACTCGTGAGTACATCCACGTGCTGCTACCACAGCCACTGATTGTTGACTACGGCGAATACAGTAGAACCTCGTTTACACGACCCTCAATAACACGACAACCTCAATAACATGTGCATTAGGATAGTTTCCAATTATTTTTTTATTGTCTTGATCAAAAGTTTATAACCTCTGGAGTACGTGTTTTAAGCCATTCGATTTTTAAATGACGTTAAGTATTGTTCCTCATTAATTAAATAGTGGAAAAAATCAATGGCGCGAAAACGCGACGGCAAACTATTGCATGCCGGTTAATCCTACGTGTGACGTCAAACTATTTCCTCTACCCGCCACCAGGTGGTGCTGCAGACGCTTCCAACTAGTCGCTGCACTCCGTTAAAGCTTAGGAACAAGTATTGGAGGCATATTTATTCCGTTAATTTATTATAATTAACTTTTATTTATTTATTTAACATTACTTATGCAGTTGATTCATTTAAAATCAGTTAGTTTTTCATCTACAAGCATACCATGTAGTTCGCCCATCGCCGCACGACCTTCACGCCATGCTTCGTCGTAGCAGAAGACACAACGAGCAGGACGTCCTTGATCCTATAAAATGACTAATAATACCATGTTTAACTGAGAATACTTTTCCAACTTTGATAGTTTTTACAGGCTAATACTAATAAATATTCACTAGAGCTGAGAGGCCCTGAAATACAATGGCAAGTTCAGGAGACGAATTTTCCTATGCTTCGCAACGTAAACTACCTACCTGTTACGTCAGCATGAAGGCAGCGCCCCCGCCATTTCAGAGCCTTTTCAAATGGCCTTAAAATTAACATTAAATTCTCCAGTAAACTGGGATTTCTCAAAACAAACTTTTTGCGTAAATTCAATACATTTATGGCAGGGCACTAATCGCAATCAATGAAATCTGTTTTCTTTGATGAAGGAAACTACCCTATTTTCAAATCCCCTTGAGATTGTCATAACACATAATGTTAAATTAACCACTATAACGCGACTATTATTATCGTGAATTTTATTTACTAACCTATAGCAAACTTTGTTACTCAATATAACAATGCTATAAATTATACTTTAAAAGCAAACGTGTTAGCAAGGGTCGCTCTAAAATTCACTCGTTATGAAGGGATTTGATGATTCCATCAACTTCGATAACACGACTGATAGCCAAAATAACCTTGATAACACGACACTCAACAGAAATAGCACCTCGATAACAAGACTGTTTCCCCAATCCTCCTGAGACACTTCTTATCGACGTTCTACTGTAATATTCCCATATGGAATGATGGCGTATTTGGATGGTGGGGCGTATGTTATCTCTCGAGCTCTCCGTTTGCTCTTTTGTTATTCTAATTCGGTGTTTAATTTTACCTCCAGATTCGGAATCAGTTTAATTAACGATTCGGAATGTACCATAAAATCATTACCTTCCCACTTAAGCTTGGGAGCTCGGGATATAAATGTTACTGTACCAAGGCCTTATTTTGTAGGGAGTTCAGCGTTGTCGTTGCTAAACGGTGTGCTCAGTTGTATTTATCGGGTTGCTCATTCTGAGGATTGAACTTAATTTTTTGTGTTATGGGTACTGACACTTCCTATGTCTTAACTTCCTAGGCTATTTTTTCAACTATTTCTTTATCGTGCACTGGTTGTAAAATTCCAAGGATTTTATTTTTCAATCAACGTAACCTTTTGATTGATTGAGATAATGTCGTGGCACCGTGTGGTACGATGTGTCACATTAAGAAAGAGGGAAATGTTTTGTACGATTGCGAAAACCATATGCCGGTTAACTTGGGTAGAGGAGGAATGTAGCGTGTTACCACCTACGAGAAAAACGAGGGAGGTCACAATGGTTCGTATGTTCATAACCGCAATCGATTAGTATGATATAGATTCTTTCGAAAAAGAGCATTGCGGCAGTGAAGCGGAACAGTAATTTTCTCCGAGGATTGTTGCCCCGCACTTGTTGAGGAAAAACGCTTGCGACCATTTGAACTGGAATGGTTTCGAGTTTTTTGATCATTGCCCTTACTTTATGGCGTACCTACGTTTCGAACATGTACTTCAATTCCTGCGGTTCAAGTGTAACAGAAACTAAAGTTAATGTTAGCCAATGAGTTACATATATGGCGGGGGCGGGAGAATTAAAGGTTTTTATTCAGATTTCTTACGAAGTTCATTCTAGCATCATAATGAGCTGACGTTATCAGGGAAAAAACCTCGTATTGTTTAGGACCTGTCATTCTCCTGCCGTTATTGCCCTCGTGTTAACTGAACGCCTTCTCGGAGTCATCATTGTGGATTTGACAGCTCGCGAAGTAACATGCCTCCGGATTTATCGCCTCGAAATTTGAGAAAAACCCGAGCTTATCCAATGGACATTTCTTTTAGCGGTATTTCTTCCGCTGCTCTTTTCCTCGATGACAGGCGGTTTTTTTATGCACAAACCGTGTGTAATTCATAGGAGCATATTTTAATTTTTTTGATCCTGCTTTTTAGTTTTTTTCCCATTCAGAATCCCGAAGAAAGCGACTTTCATTTCGTTTCACGCACGGCCTGTCTTAATCTCAGTGCTGTAATGGACAGTTCCCCATCAACTCTCCTCTTCCTCCCGCCTTCGCCTCCAACGGTGCGGAACTAAAGAATCCCGCCCGGTATCGATAATTGATAAATGGGCCATTCGGTGTCGTTCGGCGCTCCAGTGGGCCGTGCCCGGAAGATTTTATGCGCGAGCGCCCGATGGGAGCGAGGAGGAGAAGCGGACCTCAGTTCGCTCTCCGTTTTTTTCCTTCTTTAATTCGCTTGCGTCGGAGTCGTGATGAGTCTCTCAGCGTTGCCACTTCCGTGGATCCCTTCCCTAGTGTTACCCCGGTCATTTTTTTCGGCTCTTGCTGCGAGCGACGCTAAGTATGTTCTTTCTCTGTACCGCAGAGTATCTGTGAAGTTAGTTTAGGGATCGTGTAAAGATGAGCTCGGGAACTAACTGCCGAGTTTGCTGAGATGATGACAACGTCAAACCTGACCGCGCAGCCCATGTGTGGGGTACAGATGGTGGTTCTCCCTCGAGGTTTGCGGAGCATACCTTTTGGTCAGATGATCAGTCCTACCCTCCAAATTCCAGTTTATCTATTTTAAAATTATTCTCCTAAATAACTTTCTCTTCGCCCCCCTCCCCCCAATGTACCCAAATTGCTGTTGTATATTCACATTATGGAGTATTCAATATTTTCGTATCGGGTTGACTGGTAAATTCGAAACTTCTGCAAATTGGCAGTTGTTTTTTTTCAAATTTTGTTTAGCTGCATGTTCTTTGTGAGTACAGTCGATCTCGAGTCACTCATTACGAGTATGATTAAATTACACTATAGTACGCCCCTGCTGTATTTCAACCCGGTGTAATTAGATCGAATATGGGGAGAAACTAAATAAAAGTATTTCTTCGATGGGTGAAGGAACACGATAAAGTATCAAGAAGTATTGATCTTCTTATTAAAAAAAGAAAAATCATTTTTTCTTTCGTGGTTTTAGTTTGTCCTCGAATACTATGAAGTGAATTTGGGAGAAATAATTCAGATACGTTTTTCTTCATAACGAGAAGTCTCTCTGACTAGTTTAAAAGGTATATTCGCCTTTACACATATTTCTTGGATTTGACTTTGTTATGAAGTAATTTTGAAATAGGTAGCCCTCGAGATATCTTCTTTTAATCACTGCCCCATGGTTGCCATTACCTGAGACTCACTGGAATTATGATTTGTTGGCTATAACTGTTCATTTTGATTGCAGTATGGTTGTGACCAGGAAATGTCAGATATTTCGCTTTTTTCGCTACTTTCTTTACTCGCGCAGTCTTAGTCCTCGCCTCACCGCTCCCTTTTACTTACCCTTCTCCTTCCTCTCTTGTGCTCATCTAATCAAAACTTTCTCTGCTTCCTCACCTAATACATGCCATCTCACCTAATAGATCCCACCTCATCAACTAGATGCCGCTCTCCCTCCCTGTAGCTACATAGAAGGCTCAAGCGCCCAGTATTGAAATTAAAATTTCTGGATGCTTCTCCCGTCCATCGTCCAGTCAACGACTTAGCTGTCGTCCTTCTACGTTTCCTACTATGCATGTTCTTAGTCATAACGCCCCTCAATGAGGCTGTGCTTGGAGAGGAGAATGGCTGTCTCACTTGGAAGTTGTAAGCAGTGAAAATTATTCTTCCCCGGTCAGAGAACACTTTCGTCCCACCCAATCTATGGTCCAAGCAAGAGTTCTTCCGTGCCACAATCCCCGTGAACCCTCTTTTGATTGACGGAGTTGGGGGCCAGGCGAAGAACTTTTTTCTTCCAGGCTTTTTCGTATTTTCCCCTCCGCTTCTTCCTCTCGTGTTTCCACCTCCCATTCACCCTCCGTGCACCATCACAACCTCCGTCCGCCCCTCCGTGGTGCTCTCTCGGCCTCCCCCGCAGCGCCTACTCGGGCGGAACATCCCCTTTGCCCCCCGCCTCCCGTCTCACCCCAAATGGGAGTTCTTTTTTTTCATTCCTCCCTCCCACCCCCCTGCCTGCCCGTCCGCCTCATTCCTCCTTCGTTTCTTATTTCGTGCTGCTGCAATCTACTTCGCCCTCCTACGCTTTCATTCCCGCTCCAGCACTTTTTCATCTCCTATCGAATTTCCACGTCAGAGTTCAACCCTCCCTCTCGGAGCATCCCTTTCTCCCCCTCGTATCCTCCTTCCATTTCTACTCATTCTTTTTTTCGCTCATGTTCTCCCAAAGGGATTTTTGTACCCAAAGCAAAGTGCCGGCCGTTTCAGGTTCTTTCCATTAGCGGCGAGTCACAGGTGTCACTGAGTGTTGCGGCGTTGAATAGGATTTTCCAGAAAGGTAAAAATGTAGTTGGGATTGATTGTGGAAATATAGTTTTGTGGTATTCGCTATAAAACTGGGCACTCTCAATGTATGTACTGAAATTTCGATTCGTGTCCATGAATTACATCATCATCATCGTTCAGAAATCTTAGGATTGGTTTGACGCAGCCCTCCACTCGATTCTTCTATCGGCCAACCTCTTCTTATTGACGTAACTCCTCTCTTTTACATCCTTCACAACTTGCTCCATATATCTCATATGAGGCCTGCTACTTTTTGCCATTCTTCATCTACATCTACACGATACCCTGCAAGCCACCGAGAGGGTGTGTGGCAGGGGGTGAATATCACCAAGCATGCACTACTAACATGCAAACAAGCAACTAAAGTGTCTCATGCAACTAGATTGTTAGTATCTATAGTATTTGAGGGGTGAATACATGCATCATGCACTACAGAATACTCTAAAATATTTCCCCTACCTATCCCTTTCCTATGCTGCCTATTCTGTTCTCTTATAGTACGGGGGAAAAATACCATTTTGAATCTATCGGTACGACAATCTATCTCTCTAATCTTATTTGGCTGGTCGAATCTAGCATAATACGCTGGTGTTTTTTCTTCCACTTTTCCCTCGGCGATTGTCTTCATCACGCCATCGTATCCTAAGATGTGGCATATTAAGTTGTCCCGTCTTCTTTTTAAGGTTTTCAGTAGACACCTCTTTTCTCCCACTCTTCTCAAGACGTCTTCGTTTGTCACTCGATCGATCCATTTAATCTTCATCATTCTTCGGTAGCACCACATTTCAAATTCTTCCAGCCTGGATTTATTTGCCGCTGTTACTGTCCATGATTCGCTGCCATATAGTAGAATGCTCAAATGTATGTTTTAATGAAATGTTTCCTCTTTTCGACACTTGTTTTCGCAGCTGTAAGCAGAATCTTCTTCTGGTAAAATGCCCTTTTCGCTTGGGCAATTTTACTGGCAATTTCTCTTTTACGTCGTCCATCACTGGTTACTCGGCTTACAGAACTCCAAGAATTACATGAATATATTTAAGCCATAGAACACTTGATAGTGAAGAAAATGTTGGAAATGAATTTAGCGGTGGCAAATAATTAGACGATTTTTTGTTATATGATCTTAAGCATGAAAGAAGGGATAATCGAATTTCCTTTTTGTAATGTTGAGTAGATTACGTCTCTGCAGAATGCACGTGTTATCTTCAAGTAAATGCAACTGCATTGTGTTCTCCGTCCTGTTATATTATTTTAAATCTCTTAATCTCCTTTATGCATTACGGCCGTAAAAAAACATGCTTTATAATAAGCGTTCCGCCTTGTCATATCATTCTCGTTGGTACTGTCACGTGAGTGTTGGCATCCTACCTTATCTCTATTCATCGCCCGGGATCCTCTCTCTTTTCTGGCCCCGTGTGCCCTCCTATCTCGCGTTGAACCGCACCGCATCTTCACTCCTCTTCTCCCTTTTCCGGCTCGGGTCTCGGTCCCCCACCTGTGTTGGGCTCTTTTCGCCGCCCACCCTCGAATCCTCGGCCCTCCTCATCCCCCCTCGCCCTCATCCTTTTTCCACCGTCCAGTTTCCCGCTCCATTTCCTACCCGCCACGGGACGTGGTGGTCGAGTTCGAATCGCCACGGTTCCCAGCTCGGTCTTTGGTTCGAGGATCACCATTGGCATTGTGTGCGGAGCCGCGCTATTATTTTCTTGTGGCCCCCCTCCGCTCTTCCTCGGGTCGAGTGGGTCTTCGGGACTCTCCTGGTCATAAATTCATCCTCCAAGCTATAAATAAGTTTCCGCTGGTTCCCCGTGGATTGCATATCCTTGGAGATGTTAAGATCATAATCTTTCTGTTGAGAAGTGGCTTTTCTCGTTTGGGCTTAAATTCTAGAAACACCAGTAATTTTCTTCAATGAGCTTTGCCCTTAAGTCACGGGTCTGCAGAAAAATGGATGAGAGGAATTTTCGCTCCTTAAAATGATTTTATTTTGACCATTCGCGCCCTATTTCGTAACTTATTTTTTTACTTACCTCACGTTTGGGGTCTGCTGCAATTGTCATGAAAATGAGCATTTTTTAACTACTCATTGAAGCCCAGCCGTCCGCAACGCTTACGCTCGGCAGTTCACCTGTTCGCGTTGCTCCATCACTCGAGTGGTGAAGCTACATTCCTGGGAAATGCGTCACTGACAAAAAACTCGAAAGAAAATAATATTTTTTTTCCTGGTTTGAATTTTTTGTTCTCGAAGTCTGAAAATCATACAAAAATATGTAAAATTCCCTTCCCGACTTCCTTTGTTCCATCCTAACCCTACGCTGGAGACGCATCGGTTCAAGTGTAATTAAGTGGAAGATATATTTCCTGGGCTTTCTACGATTCGATATATTTTCTGAGGTTTATGCAAGGAAATGATGACCGGTACGATGGTCTTTAAGTCATAACCGAAAGCAGCATGTCTCCGAGAGCAACTATTTGAAGATTTACTTGCAGCAACATCATTGAGGATGTCGGTCCGCGTGTCTTGCCGAGTGCTTTAGGTCTGTCACATGAATGGGTTGGGGACGCCCACTCGCCTTGTTTACGTTGGATCGATTTACGCGAAAGGCGACGGAGGATGGATGCTCCATCCGCTGGTGTTTCGTCATTACTTTTCCCGACGTCCTAATCGCCGCTCAACTCTTTCGCGTTTCCCTCCCCAACCAGTCTCCGCGTCCGAAGCACTTGTTCCCGAAAAGTGTTTTCCCTCTTCCCTCCTCCTCCGTCCCTCCTTCCTTCCCCATGCCTTCCCTCCACCTCCCGGCTCGCCCCTTTTGGTATTCCTCGCAATTTTTCTCCCTCCTCTCCCCATTTCTTTCCCACCCTTTCTCTCCCTTCTCCCAAATTCGCTCCCTCGCCGCCTACACCCGACCCCCATTCCGTCTTGACCTCTGGGAAGTGACTCCCCTCTCGTTGCGGGTCAGCTCCTTTCCCTTTTACTCTCTCTCCTCTTTCTCCCTTTCCTTATTTCTTTCTTTCCCTGCTTTCCTCTCCATCTTTCTCTCTCCCTATAATTCCCGGTTCCGCCTCCCAGCCGGCCGGCCGGCTTATACACGTGAACTCATCGCTCGGGGATGACGTCAACCCTCCTCGAAAAGCGCCCCCCTTCCCCCGGGCGCGTGCCCGCGGCGTGGAGTGAATTATTCGGCCGTGTTGACTCTCGCTTTTCATTGATGAGTTTTTAAGGCCGTTAATGTAAGAGGTGATAAATGTTCGGCCGCATCGTAGTGGGTGCAGAGCCACGGCAGCGTGTGACCCACGTGGTGCGCGGGGTTAACGGTCGAAATCGTCCTCATCCCGGTGTTTCCTCGCCCCTTCACCCCTTCTAGTAATTCCCTCATCCTCCTGCTTTAATGGGTGCGATCCGGACGTACGTTACTCCATAAATTTCATTGGAGCCTCATGCCCATTACCGATGTCTCCGTGACCCGAATACAATAGTACTCGAGGATGTAAATTTTCCCACTTAGTGCATCACAGCATCGTGATGCTCACCCAACTTGTGGAGAGATATTTACGCTAACATTCTTATTGTTTAAAGTCCATTTCAAAATTTGTTCAAATCGAAATAAGGAAAATATTATTGTGTAAGCTTCGTACTCCTTGCAACCAGAAGGCAATGATATCTCATGAACTTTCAGGGATTGAAAAACGATATCCCCTAGTGAGTCGGTTTGCATCCAATTCATCGTATGGAATGGTTTAACTCCCGTTTGGGCCTTTGATTTGCATGAATTATCAGATGATAATAGTATGACATAAATATTTCGAGTTTTTGTTTCGAAGCAAATTTATGAGGCTGAAAATGGACCTTGCCTCATTTCCTTGGACATTAGTTTATTTCTTGTTGTTCAGCCTTATTTTCCTTATAGGGTTTATGGTGGGAATCTTTTTAATTCAAGGGATGAGTTCCGGAAATGTTGTTATTATTGAGGACATCCTACAAGACACATGTGGAAGCTATTAATTCCCACAAATTCCTCACAGTCGTATCGACAATTGTCAGGTGAAAGTGATCTTTTTATCTGATTGTAGCTCGAACTGCTTGCTGAAAATGTCATTATTTGATGCATAAATGTGCTATATCTACCGTAGACTTGCGTGGTGATACGGTGTGAGAACTTCACCTGGAAAGAGGATCCTATCGTCATCTGTTCTCTACTCTTGTAATCCGAATCATTGTGGTCAACTGTCTTAGATTGACTGCTTGTGTAAGGTCGTGTTAAGTAAATGAAACTTGGTGGGTTAGCCGAGACTTGAAAGTTGAAATGTTAGTCATTAAAATATGACAAATGACAAAGCTTGCATTAAATGCATCGAGTGAGAAATGGAGAATTTATGGAACTTGTCGACCGCGAAAAACAGGAAGGGAAAGTGTAGTACGTCCGGGAGAGTGATGTTCAGTGCTGGTTAAAATAAGGCGAGTTGTGCGTCGTAGCACGCGGGAAGGAGCGTTGAGTTCGTCCGTTTCGACTGCGACAATAGGAAAAGGTTCAGCCCGTCCATTAAAGAAAATTACCAGTTGCTTCGGCGCATGTTTTCAGCGGTCGGTGTCCGCGAAACCACCGTGAATTACGACATCACGGTGCCGCGGCTTATCGATTTGCCTTGTCGTTCGGGGCAAAACACCGCGGTACATGTTCCGCGGAGAGGGACTTTATTATGCCTCTTTGATATGCCATTGCCACTTTTTTTGTGATGAACACACCTCTCTCTATTGCTTCTTCCTCAGGTGCGTGTGCCAACCAGGTTACACGGGGCGTAACTGCGAGTTGCAGTACATCCCGTGCGACCCGTCGCCGTGTCTCAACGGAGGATCCTGCCGTCAGGTGGACTCCCTCAGGTTCAAGTGCGATTGTCCCGTCGGTGAGTACACACTCGTTTCACCCGCCCTCCCCCTCTCCTTTCGTCCGTCGAGCGTGTGTCTGCGATCGACGCGAGGCGGGGACCCTCCCAGCCGGTTGCATCGCCAGAGACTTCAACGCTCGGTATCCCCGCTTTCCGCCATTGAGCCCAGACTCCCCTCGCTCGCATCGTGCCGGGCGTGGAACGGAAAAAACATCATTCTCTGCTGATTCATATTTGCTTCCCTGTTTTTAGAAGTTTTTGGCCCTACCTCTCCTGATCGGATAGGTGGATAAGAATGAGCTTGATGCCGTATGAAAGAAATTCGTGGTTGTTTTCCAACTTCAATTATTTAAAATTCTGGTAGCTTATAATTGTCATTAAATGTTTTAGGTGTTTATATTTTCTCAATACAAGACGTATTATTAATGCCTTTTGGAATTAATTTCATATTGTGTAAGTTTTGTTCCTCTATTTTACCTTCGATTTTCCTGGTTTTGAATATAAATACGTGAATTTCAGCTTCCTTAGTGTCGGTAAAAGCTCTTGAAAAGTTTCGTTCTTTAAATGGCCTCCAGATAGTATGCATATGTGATTTAGGAGCAGGCTTTTTTCATTTACTGTCATTCCATTGCTATCTTTTGCGCGTATGAAACATACATATCGTCTTATTAATGCCTATCAAACGAGACATTACTTTGCGAGTGTATGGCATCCTTAATTGATTCTCATTTGGGTTCGTTTACGGCCGACGAAATGCCGAATTTCCTGCAAATCACTTCGGGTGTTTACTCATGACTTTTCCGAAGAGTTACTTTAAATAGGATTTTTATTGCTGTTTGGATCAAATCAGGACATGAATCCTGTATAATTGAACATTTTCACTCAATCCTGTATAATTGAACATATTTCATTTTGGAATGGCAACTTCGCATACTTTCCCTCACGGGCGTAATTATTGAGGTCTTTATTTATCAGATATAGTAGTTGGGAACGGAATTAAGGTCCGAGTTCTGTGTTAAGTGAAGAGTGCAATCACAAATAACAATGCCCTTACTTTCATCGTTGCCGAAGTATCCATCTTTCATTTTCTACGGAGGCTGTTGTTGTTCTGTTACATAATCCGAAAATGGACGTTTTTAGAGTCTTCGGGAAATTGTCTATTTATTTTCCCTTCGTAATTTATCCCTTTCCTTCAAAGAGGGCATTGTACCTTGGCTTCGCGGGAATCAGTCGAGTCTTTTCGTCAGTTGTGGTTGGAGTCCGTGGCATATGTCAAGGTCTGGGCGGGTGCGGCAAACATGAGAGACAGGGGAGGGGGGTCGGGGGCTTCCCGCGAGAGGTGACGGTGCGGCGGCCGGGGAGTGGTGTTGTGGGGTGGGGGATCGGGAGGAGGAGGTGCGTGGGCGTTCGGGCTTTGGTGTTCTCAGGGGGGCGCCCGTCTTTCATGGCCGAGGTCATTCAGTGTCATACGCGCCCCACCAAGTTCGCCAACCTGCCGCGATGAGTGAGTTTTCCTAACGTTGTTAGTGGATGCTCTCGTGATCGTGAGTGCTCGTATTTTTAGCTCCCGAGTCGATTTTAGAGGCAACACTCTAGCCGTAACTGTTCCCTTGACGACTTGTATCATGGTTCATTTTTACGGCCGAAACGACGTTGTGGCTTAGTTGTCATGTACTAAGTAGGCGGCAGAGGTTCGAATCCAGGTGAAGCATTGTCAGACTGTCTATATGAAAGCGGCGCGGCGTCATCTTCTGGAAAATAGGTCTATTTGTACGACCGTAAATTGTATGTACAGTGAAACGAATCCCCATCCTTACGTGGGAACTTCACGTACCCAACAGTTTTCGTTCCGAATGAGCTGTAGCTTTACCAGTCACACCATCTTTAAGGTGAATGATAGCTATTGTTTTACTGAAGCTCTTCGACTTTGATTTGCTGAGGTGTACGGATGGTTCGTTGGTACGTCACAGCGCTCCTCTCTTAGTGAGTTGGCATCATTACGTCACCGTTAATATGTTCTTCAGTAGGCGTTGACACCGAAAAGTATATTATTTCCGTGATTATATTGAAATCTACCATTATATAACCAAGTTTATATTTCAGCTCTGACTCCACAGGACCTAGCGTTTGCTTTTGGGAGCTTGTTCCGATGTAGATGTTAAGGACTATCAGGGAGGAGAAAAAAATTAGGCATATGATACATTGTTAACCCTTCGTCATGAATTATGAAAAATGAGTATAATACAGGAACGATGCTGTGTGTTGTCATAGGGACGGCTCCAAAGAGTTCTTTTTGTTCCCTCGATCCAGCATAATGAGAAACATCCTTGGTGACAGGCACACCGGCGCCCATCAATTCCTTGTCTCTTCACTCCTTAGTCTTGCCTCTTCTCGGCTGGAGGAAAATCCTTTTCTCACGTGGACTGAGTCAAAGTAGCTCTAACTATGATCGAAGGGTGGTCGCTGCTTTTTTCTCTCTCTTTCACCCGCTTGCGGTTATTGTCTTACATATCATGTTTTCGCTCACCATTCCTTGCCCCGTGTCTGAGAGCTTTTGGCCTAATCGCTTGGAAGTTCCCGCGAAGGTTATATTTTTCTCTCGCTTTTGAGGAGAATCGGTGGTTAGTCTGTCATCACCTGTGACAATCCAGTGAAAAAAAAAACAGAAAGCTCGTCATTACTTTCCGAAAATTTGGTGTATTTTTTGCACGTGGATCAATCAATTTTTGATCCTCAGTCATCCATATCAAAAGAACTATAGTATTTTTGCGCCGGATACTGTTATCTTGGTTTTAATAGTCGACTGTCGTCGGAATAGTACATCGGGCGAAAGAGGTGACCGGCAAAAATCGGTCATAATGCTCGTGGTTAAGTCGACCGTCTTCTTGCATTTCGTGTTTCATACCTGCGCACACAATCTTTACAGTCTTTTTCATTGCATCCGAAAATCTAGAAACTTGCCTCAGTCGCTCCCGTATCATGTGGGCATGCGTTGGTGAAAACGGTTGGCGTATCTTTTTATTTGAATAACTCAAGGTAAATGAAAAAAATTAAATATTGAAGCAGGAATGAACAGGTCTTCAATTGCTGATAGGTAAGTGAGTGGTGTGCGCTTATGGTGGAACTCAAGAGTAGTGAACTATGCCAGCTTCCCCCTCCCCTCCCGCTCGTACTTGACGAAGAAAATCGCTCCACTTTCTGTATCCCCTTCCATTTCCTTTCACCAGCTAGATACTTTTGAGGAAAGAAGTAGAATTTGGTTTTCAGTACTTAATCGCCGCGCGTAGCCGACGCTTGAGCATCAGACGAACGCTGCTTCAATACCCGAGGTGGCATTCAAACCAGTGACCCTCTAGTTGCTTGGCCAGAACGTTGCCGAATTGGCTACCACGGTCGGCTTAGATGACGCACTTAATTTTCCTGGATGACTCATGGTATAGAGCAATGGCCAGCGGATTCCGGAACGGGGTAACATTCTAACACAATGACTGGATTGATCTCCTTACCGGAAACGTATGGTCTCAGTCGTCGCATGGAGTATTAAGGAAACAGTAAAGCTATACGAAGTTCAGTGTTAGTAGTAGTCTTGGGTGTTAGGTAGTTCAACGCTGAGTTATATCGCACCGTCTAACCTAAGGTCTTAATTATAGGAGGAACATAACATCCATGCCCTGGGTGGGATGCGAACCCGCGACTTAAAGGTTGCCTGGCCAGCGCGTTACCGACCTGACTCCTACGGCAGTCACGTCGTTACATCTGAATCCAATGTGATATTTTTCATGCCTCTTGCCTGTTACAGTGTTCCCCGAATCACCCAATCGTTTCTTATGTTCATGGATGCAATCCATGTATTTTTAATGTGAGTTTCCTGCCGAATTTGACGACAGCCTGCTGAATTTTCAGGAACTTTTCCAATGCTTTGCGTTTGTGGCCGGTCATGGAATCTGGAAGAAGAAATAAATCCACAATTTTCTCAGGAGGTGGATAATAGTATTTAATTATGATTGATCAGGTGGATTCTCGTTCTCAGGTAGCTATCCTTAGGTAATAAATACTTGCCTTGATTTATGGATTCATTCATCATCGGTCGCTGTGTTGCCTAGTCACCGTGATTATGCGCGCGGGGTAATCTGTTGCCTCGGTGGACGCGTCTCCCTCACACCCCCCTTTCGTATACGCTCCCTCCCCTCATCCTCCTCCCCCACGTCTCCGCATTGAACTGGTCGGAATCAGCCGGTGTCTTAAATGCGTCAGTGCTGTGAGAGAAATGTTCCTGCACCCCATTACTCTGTCCCCCTGGATCAAATGAGATCGCGGT
This sequence comes from Platycnemis pennipes, assembly GCA_933228895.1. Classification (NCBI taxonomy): domain Eukaryota; kingdom Metazoa; phylum Arthropoda; class Insecta; order Odonata; family Platycnemididae; genus Platycnemis; species Platycnemis pennipes. The sequence goes on along the minus strand of OW121848.1, from coordinate 29,413,509 downwards.
ATTTACGTATGGGAGCAAGCATCCAGTCACCGCGGTTAATGACTTCTCCCGTCTTTAATGGTACCGTAGTCCTCTCCCGTGGAAGTGTTTACGGTTGGTGAATGACCGAGCCCGGCATCGCCATAAACAGGCAATCATTTGCGATGTTTCGCATTTCAAGAAAAAAAGTGTTCCGGAGAACAGTCCATTCCTGAGTCAAAGATGCCAAGCGTCGGAATGCCGTTGCCATGATATGGTTTTTGGATGGCATGGAAAAATAAATAATTTATTCACGTTATAACCACGTTATGCGCATGTCTTGAGATTGGTTTACATGGGTTTTATGACACATCATCCATTTTTGTGGAAAAAAATGTAGCTGATCGCGTTAATTTCTCGCAGGTGAAAATGTGAACGGTGGAATTGAGGGAACGCGTTGACCTCAACCGAAAACTAAAATTCATTTCTAAGTGGAGGTCACGGATGTTATTTTTGTCCATTCTGCAATTAGTGCTCTCGTCATTCGCTGAATAGCTCTCAGTTTGGGACGGTTGCCTCCTCACGGATGGAGGACTCACTCGTCCCCGTGTCGCCGATGATCGTATGCGAAGTATTTCATGGCCAAGCGTGGAAGTTGGGGTCAACGTGCGATTTTCCCACTTTGGCACGACCTCAGTTAGGAGTGTAAGGGAGGAGCTCCCTGTTTACCGCTCGCTACTTTGTTGTTCCGCGACCGAATGTGAAGAATGGGACATCAAATTTTAGAACAAAAGGCCGATGAAACTTTTATCGCGCCGGTTGAAATCTCTCCCTCGGCGTGAGAATCACCTGTCCGAGTAAGTCATGGGCATGTCCTCAACCCGGATAGGGAACGAGTGTTCTTCGTAATCGAGAACGGGTAATTGGTTTGTCCCCAAAAACGACGGCTTTTTTTGTCGCGGGACAAATGTGACACGCCAAACTCGATCGCTGGCACGTTTTCTCCGGCTGCGCGCGAGAAGCTCTTCTCTGCGCAGCGCTTGCCCCCTCTTTCCCAGACGACTGTCGGCGCTCTGATTCAGTGGCTGCGGCTCTACGTGGAAGCACCCAGCGATAGCTCCTCAGAATTTTCGACCACGCTTCCTCGAGACCTTGTCAGGGAGTCTCGCGCTCCGAGCAGGCTTAGCTTTTAATTAGCATTGGCAGGTCATACTCGGTTTTTTCTCGTCGTCCATTTTGTATTACGTGCTAACTATCATCCATTTTTCCGCCGAGTAACTGCCAAGGTTTATTTAATGATGTTGGAAAAGTGCCCTCCTGTCTCATGCTATCTCCGAGTCATAGGAGACATCACTCTAAACTAATCCATTTCCATTGTTTTTGTCCCTTAGGCATGATTCAATACGTGCCATTAAGATTCTCCGAATGAGAGCTTAAGTATCAGCCATTAGAATTGCAAATGTTCTGCGAAGTACGTCATTTCCTCTGTCATTTAGAGATCAACGTAGCATAGATGTGTCATGTGTTGTGCGTTATTTATTTTACTGTTTTCGTGATCCATATTTCTCGTAAAGTAGTATCACGACCAGCGTCGCATTTTTCCATCTCCTTCCGAAATAATTCTCTTTTTGTAGGTACATTATCAAGTGACTGTGCTGTGCCTTTTATTCGAAATTGCGCTTCTTTTTGTCCGCGTTTAAAGATGGCCAACAAATGCGTCGAATGCCAGAAGAAACGTGATGAACTCTATTTTCATCTGGATGCCTCATTTTCAGTGTTTATTGTTTGTTTCACCCTCGAGTGAGGAGAGGTATAGTGATTCAAGAGTGAATTCTTTTTGTTTAGAACTGTCTTTTGACTCGGGTATTGCGTGCCGATGTCGAGACCCAGTTTCGGTTTTATCGTCGTGGTAGAACAATGGGAGTTATCTCACGGTTGGGTCTCTTATTACGTGCACTACAAATTGCTGCACTACAATTGCAAACGTTCCCATATGCCTTCAATTTCACTCAGCTCAACGAGAAAGCCTCTTCCGTAGCGTACTTACTTGTAAGTCATGCTATTATAGATCTGGTACCTTGTTCTAATTTGCTGGGCATTCTAATGTATGTCTCTCGCTCACCGCAGAATGTATCGTAATGAATTCAAAATTTGACTTTTACTAATGCGTTATTGATAAGCGTGGTCGCCTTGTGTGTACATATGTTCTTCCCAGCGCTTTCTTGGGCGGGAGTCCCACCATCTTGGTATGCAGTGCGTGTCTCTTGCCTAGTTTTTCGTACCCCCTCCGTTGTGTTCTTTGCGGTCTTGCCTCGAGTACGGATCCCGCGAGTACAGATGGTCTCCCTCCTTCCCCGTTCGCCCCCGTTTATCCTCTCTCCTCCCGCCTCATCTTCCCTTTCATTCCATTTCTTCGTTTCCCTTGCCGCCCCAATGCCTCCCACTCCCCGCGTCTTCTCCCTTTTTACCTCCTCCCGTTCCACGTCCTCCTCGCTCGCTATCGGTCTCTCCATCTCGGCCTCTCCTTTCCTCCTTTTCTATTTTTGCCATCCAGCCCGCAGTTTATTTGAATATCCCCCATTTATCTCTCCACCTTTTCTCTCCCTCTCCACCTAGCCATTCTTTACCTTTTATGACGTCGCGTCCCTCCTCTATTTTTTCATCTCTCGTCACCTCTTTCTTCCTCCGTCTCTCTCCCTTTTCCCCGGACCTCTCTCCCTCCCTCCGAGAAGGCGCGTATCCATCCACCCTCGCATCCCCCCCTTCTCCTCTTCCGGCCCCATTCTACATCACCCCTCCCTTGTCTCCGCCGTCGACTGCATGAGAAACTTCCCACACTCGCTCCGCTAAGGCGACCGGGCAAGACGAGGTCTCTCTCTCTCTCTTTCCCTCCCCCTCTCCAGACTCCCCTCCCTCCTCCCACACCGCGCCCCCTCCCCTCCCTCCGCGGCTCCACCCTCCCCCACTCCCCCTACCCCATCTAAAGTATCTCCTTCCTCATCAGCCAGACTCTCCACTTCTCTACCCGGTCCGTTTTTTTTTATTTCTGCTTTTTTGTCTTCTTATTTATCGTTGCCTCTCCCCGCGTCGTCCCTTGCATGGCATTATTGCGTATCTCTCCTGCCTTTTATTGCCTTCCCTCTCCATCCCCCTCCTAGTTTTCTCTCCATGTCCTCTCCTTTCCTCTATATCTATCTCCGCCCGTTGTTTCGTTAAGTGGTCTCTTATGGAAGTCCTTTTTCTTCTCATCTTCCATGCCGTGTAGTTTTTCAGAGATTTTTCCTCCGTCGTCCAGAGGTGTCGTTTTCGATTTTTTGTTCAAGTCGGGAACGAGGTAGTCGGTAATGGACAACAGCAGCGTCGTTCGGAGCTTAAATCCCATTCGTTTGTATTTGGCTGTTTTTAGGCGTGCGCTCATAATTTTTTGTCGAACTATTTCATAGGAACCATAAAGGTTTCTATTTCTCCTTCTGCTTTAGTTTAATGGTGCGCAATTGATATTAAAATACGACGAATGTAGCTCGCAGCAATGCGAAATAACCGGATGGGGTAATTCAGTGTACTTAAGTTAACAGTAAAAGGGTTTCATGCCGCGGCCATCGCGATTGATTCACCGGGAATGCAACCATGTGGAATTCGCCGGAAATATTAACCTCTACCTTAGGCTCCCATGAGGTTCTTTGCTCGTGGCATTGCGAAGCTGCTCTATTGCTTTCCACTTCGAACCCCGTCGAGACGAGAACTCCGAGCCATATCGCCGTCCGACTCCTCGATTCCGATTGGATGCAGACGCTCTCTGCCCGGCGTACATTTTTCGAGCGGATGTCCCGCGTAATGAAGCGATGTACGGAGGGCTTTAATCGATTGTGTATGCGCCGGGAAGGGGTGGCGGTGGCGCATAATTGGAAACCTCGCCATTGAGGGGAATCAGGGCTCTTCGGGAGCCCTGTGTAATAGCGGCCCCCGAGCGAAGCCGCCGATTGTGTGGCAATAACAGGTTCCGAGGGCGGAGGGGGCGGGTGGTGGGTCGTCGTCTTCTTCCACCCCCGGACATCTCCCCCCGCCCCATGCAACGCCCGGAATGCGCGCATACGTATGTCCGCACGTACGGGTATCGGTGTGCGAATACGCATCGGGAGAGCGCGGTACTGCCGCGCCGCGGTAAATCTTCCCGAGCCCCACCCACTGCGCCGGTCGCCATCTTCTTATTCTCCCCCCCTCCCAGCCTTCCTCCGCGGACTCCATTGTCCCGGGACTCGCGAATGCCGCCCTTCGCGGCTGAAACCGCGCGGCGCGTAGAAATATATCTCCGCACTCGTTCACACAATGATCGGCCCTGGGGTGGATTGGTTTGATAGGCGAGGTTAGAGCTCAGCTATAACTGTGCCCGCAGGCGCGTGGAATTCAAGCAGCCGGGGTTCCTTATCTGGGGAGTGGGTTCTTTTCCCGGTGCCACCTGCGGTTTCTAATCCTCGAAGAATTGCGGCACTTGAATGATGGCTGGAGTCATCCAAAGTCTTTTCCCCGCATTTCCAACCCTAATCCTCAGACTTAGCTCTCTATGTACTGAGTTACGTCCCCATTCACGGTTAACATCGTGACTAGATTTTAGGATGTATCTATCACGATGATTTGCGAAAAGTATTTATTAATTTGCACCTCATGCGAAAGATTTGTTAGCTAAATAACTATTTCTCCTGGAGCAGGTTGGGGAATATCTCATGGCAGGAGAGGAAGGCTAAGGGCCAAGTGCTGATCCGAGAATCCATGGTAGGGGAGAGAAGGAACTTGTAGTAATTTGCTGGGGACATGTTAAATGAAATGAGCCGTTAATAAGTGTCAATAAGATGTGGGATACCTAAATATCGTGTTGAATATTTGCTAAGGGGGACTTTTGGAAGAGGTTAGGCGTAATGCATGAAGTGAAGGGAGGTGGAAAATATGCAAGGTGGAGAAGAAAATGTAAGCGTGTGGTACGGAACTTTTGGAAATATTTTGTAAGTCCAACACTCCTAATTTGCTTGTTGGTACGTAATCATTAATATTTCTCTACCTTTTCTATTAAGTTATTTATTAGCATCATAGTTGAAATTTTTATTTTCAAAAGTATTTAAATTAATGTAAGTAATGAATATTATATGTTGTCTTGAATTTTTGTTGTGGTGGGGTATTAATCACGATGGAAAAACATGTTGATTATGCAGAATTGCTGCTAATTGCTAAGTTCCGGGATCAACTACAGCCTTTGTCGAATCATATCTTATCTTGCATTCCCATCGTTGCTTCTTCCGTCATTGCCTGAAGAACCTGTTAATGCTTAGTGGTCTTGAGACAGCACCTCTGAACTTTGCTTTAACATTGATGATTTTCGTCTTTGGACAGTAAAGTGGCAGAATAAAGATTCAGTCGGCGATATGTGGCTATTTCTCGTGGAATGAATATTTTCATAGGGTAAATTTTCGATCTTACCCGGTGGTATTTTTGTATCGGCGTGCCAATGAAAAATGCTCCTCTTCGATTTCCATAGTTAGGAACAATGTTATGGATTACTTTGACCAAGAACGCAACATTTAACGGTGAAGATAGAAACTTAATTTTAAACATTTGCGAGCTCCCTCGTAGTTGAATGTCCCCGTTGTTGTGTTGTGGAAGAACTCTCAGGAAACATGTCTGTTTTGTGGCCCCGGGGGGATTCCGGCGTCTTGAAGTGTGGGGTGAAAGGTTTCTATATGGCTCCAAGGAATGTGCCAGGAACACCTGAGGGCTCCAGACAGTCTCCTTTCAGCGTTATGCTGTCGAGTGATGCTCAGTTAGCCGTTCGAATCGGATTACTCCTTCCGGTAAATTTCCAGGAACACACGAGTTGCCCTTGCGGTGGAGGCTTAAACGTGATATAGCATACTTCTGCGAATCGTGTGGCATGACCAGTGAAGGGCAACTTGCCTCGTATGCAGTCATTTTAGTCGATAGTAATTTATTTGTATTAATTGACTTAATTTTCCGCGTAGCTAGTTAATGTAACAACTGCTGAAACAACGCAAAAAGGAATTGTACAAGTTCCAACGTTACAATGAACGGTGTTCATTCTGTGAACCGTAGTGAAAGGAGTTTCATGCACTGTATTAGAACATGCTCTAGTGTGTACGTCACGCAACATCCACTGGGGCGATTTTTCATTGGGCGTGCGACGTGAGAAACGCCGGGGATCATCTCGGCGCGAAAGTAGTTTGTTCCCGCACTTGCCCTTCCTTTAAATGATTATAAGGTGTCATGCCTCCCTTACCTTGGGCCACCTGCCTTTCCGTGTGAGAGTGACAATGCGTGGCTGGCTTAACTTTCGGTGTGAGTTGGCCTTAATCCAGCGCTACCTCCGACAATGGCTCTTCCCACCATTTTCAACTCTTTCGCAGCTCCCCGCGGAAATCTGAGCCCTCCATCGCCACTGCCATTTCTCTTAATCCCTGTGGCAGCCTGAAAGGGCACCCCCGTGCGGCCAATGTTGAATTTTTATGTGCGAAGAGAGCATTTGATTATTTCGAAGATGATTTGTCGTTGCTGCGACCTTTGCGACTCCTTGGCTGAAAAAATGGAGTAACTCGTCATTCGCAAGAGATAAAGAGATTTTTTGCGTGTAGGATGTGTGAGAAGGTAGTGAGAGAAGAAGAAGTATAGTTAGTTGATAAAAAATATAGGAAGAGGTGCATAACGCTTTTTACGCACTCAGAATAATACTTTGTTGGTGTATGAATTCAATTCAGTTTTGAAGGCTGATGTTATTAAGTTACTTTGAGTGGGTTTTAACCTACGTTTTGTAGCCTTGTCATACCTTAAACTTTTTCTCGAGTAAATTGTGATTTCAATGGCTTTAGTTTAAATACAACACATTTATTCTTTCTTCATGTGTGAGAATACGTTTTCTGAATTCCTATTATGCATATAAACATCGCCATGTGGTGTAATGATCACGTGTTTTCTACTGTGGTATTTGAATGCCGGCTGTGAAGAGTATTTTTGGAAGCAAAATCATAAAACACTCTCTCTTATTTTTTTATTGATTGCGGTTGTATTCGTTTTAGTACATAAATTATTTCAAATGACGATTGAATCGCTCAAATTTTAACGTCATGTGTTGAAAATTTAAAATTCTGGACGAACGAAGAAAATAAGCTCTCTTGTAATTTCTGTACCATGGCATCATTGCGTATTATCACGACTGTGGATTCAATCCATCGTTATTTTCCCTTCAGATGCATAATATCCTCGTCGCGCAAAGAAACTGAATTGGTCAAAAGCCTGGTTCAATCACGTGAGAATATTCCTCTCATACCAAAATCAAGGTTGTTTGTTGCGAAGACCAAATTTGGAGCGCGTCAAAAGGTGGCTATAAAATGAAATACGCTATAAAGTGAAAAATTAATGCCTTAAATAGCATCTGAATTCAGTAGTCGTTGTGGACGGAGAGTTATAATATGATATTTGGTGTATATTTTTATTGTAATAATTGTTAATTATTGTTTTACGACTTTATCGGATGTGCATCGGTTGATGCGCTCCAAAATATCGTTACCCTGGAACACATGAGCACAATTTCCGCAGCAATTCATAAGGTGGTTTTTCCGAAAATACCCGCGCTCTATTGGTTTAGAAAACTTCAAGCCGCCTCAGTTTTACGCTAAATGTCAGTCTTAACTTAACTGGTGAGTGCAGAAAGATCTTCGTGTTTTAGTAGCGATGCTGTAATCTTAGAATCTGGTGTAGCGACCAGTTGTCGGAGAGAAAATATGTACTACTGATAGGTCCTACACAACGGAGAGGGAATATTGACATCGACCTTTGATAAGACTGGTCATACTAATATGTGTTTCTCGAATACGCGACGTTAATGTGTGACGCTAATTTTTTTCTTGGTGGTTTCATGTTTCAGAATTTTACATTTCCAGCATCGAAGACAATGGACGGAAGGGAAGTAATTCGAAAAGACTTGCACTGTGCGTTTTAGATATGAAATTCGTTATTAAAGGAATGATACTGAAATTTTCCATAAGTTACTTCTTTTTCCTGTGGAACATTCCTTTAATCTTTCTATTATCTTATCTTTCTTTTAATATCTTTCCTTAATATGGAACATTTCCAGCACATCACACCTTAATCTTGTTTGTTTACATGAAATTCTTTTTTCATAATCTTTGTTGAAAATCGATATGCTGAAATAAATTACAGTATACTGTTATTTAGTCGTTAATTTCTCCATTCAGGTATTAGTGAGAAGCTAATTCAGAGGTTTCGGAACATTTAAATAAACCTATCTAGCGGACTCCCAACGACAGTACGGCTTTCAACGATTACTACTTCTCACTGCTGCCCTTTACGTGAACTTACCCATGGTATCTCATGTAATGCAGTGCTACCCATTGGTCATTTGACGGAGAAGGACTTAGAATTCAGGCATTAAGGCATTTGGGGGTACCGACAGCGACGTGCAAGGAAAATGTCAAGGATATTTTTCGAAGGCTGCTTCTAATTTTCAACCCGCTGAATCAACTGCGAAAGTACGAAGTAAGGGGATTACGAAAATATCCAAAGAAGCTCGGAATCACCTTTTGATGGATGAGTAAACAGTATCAAATGTACGATGTAAATTTCTTTGATGAACACTGGAATGGAAGAAAACCCCTAATCGGTAGGTAGGTAGGTTTGGTTTAAGGTGCATCGACAACTTAGGTCATACTGCACCTTCGAATGCTTATACCTGAATATTAAACAAAACAATTCATTCATTTGCTATTATAGGTCTGTCTATACACAGTATATCATGTGTGTAACGTATAAAAGGGGAAAATCTGGTCATATTTTTGTGATGAGATTGGTTTCGCGGAGGAACGTTAGGACTTTGTCAATTTCCTTTGGGTTATCACCCAAAATAGTTTTTAGTTCTCCAGACATTTTGAGGCGGTTCCGGATATCTTGGTACTTCGTGCAGTCTGCCAGTATATGTTTTACCGTCAAAATGGAATCACAGTCTGTGCATATTGGAGGTTCCTTCTTCATAGAGAAGAGGAAAGAGTGAGTCAAGCCTGTATGTCCGATTCTGAGCCTTGTGACTTACCTCCTCTCGTCTGTTGTCCCGGATCGAAGACTTCCAGGCTCGTGTGTTATCTTTTATGTGGCGCAACTTATTCGATATTGTGTTGCGCCATGTCGTGTTCCAAATGGCGAGGAATATATTCTTTAAGTATAGTTTTAGGTCCTGATACGGGATAGTCGCTGAATTAATTTCTTCCCTATTGAGGACTTCTTTTGCCAATGCGTCCGCTGCTTCGTTCCCGTGAACACCAACATGGCCTGGAATCCAGAGAAACCTAACACTTACTCCTTTGGCGTCAAGCGACATGATGGCGGATAGAATGTTTTGGAGCAAGGGATGAGTTGGACAGCCACTACGAATGGCTTGAATCGCACTTTTGGAGTCGGAGCAAATCAGAAATTGTTTATTCCTTGCTATTATGGCGTCCAGCGCAACTTTGACCGCGAATACCTCCGCCGTGTAGATAGTGCACCACGGGTGTAACTTGAAGGACGCTGAGCCTACGTCTGAGCCTACGTCCTACCCCTAATCGTTTAGGACTATAACCGTAACATGGGTTTCGTTGACAAGGGAGGCAGAATGGCGAACAATTATACCATTAGTGGAAGCACCTGGAAGTGGACAAAAAATGTGTTTTGCGATTTGATGGACGTTACCATATTGAACGTTACATAATTTGTAAATCCCCGGGTAAGGAAGTATCCCACCCTTCATTTAGACTGATGCAGTGCGCGATCTTCTGGAAAAGGTGGAGAATCGGTCAGAGGCTACGCTTAGAGGGAGACCAAACCCATATGACACGAACATCGCCTAGACGCGAAAGAGACGAAGCACTGGCCTCAAAAAACGAACAAGTTGCGGGTGTCGCGTGTGTTCAGCGAAGAAGATCATCATCAGGGGTACTAATTTCGCTGTGTGATATGTGACATTGGACCCCGCATGATCCCTATTTTCGAGAGTACCACACGAAAAGAAAGCTGTAAAAAATTTCTAAACAAATCATTCCATTTATAAATGGTTTGAAAATAGTTCATTACCATTATAATTGTAAGAAAAAAATACATCTTGTGAAATATATTGCCTTGAAAAAACATTTTTATAGGTATTCGCTTTTAAGTAAGTTCCTGTTCAGGGAAATACGTTAAATATAATAAGGTACATATAAATAAAAACATAACATTGAATTATAGTGGCGTCTTTGAAATACGTTTTTTTTTCATTGGAATTTCACTAATAACTTTCGAGTTATGTAACATTAACTGAAAGCCGCTCAGAGATAGGTCTTGGATTGAAAGCTGTCCTTTAAAGGTTATTGATATATTCCAGCAATGCGCTTGGCCCTATAGTGGCCGTATGGTAAACTTTACTCCAAAAGTCAGCCTTTCGATCAATCTTTCCATTGAATTGTTCATCATTATAACTTCCTTGCTTAGTTTTTTGTCGATGAGAGTTTTTAGCTTCCGTAATCTTCCATTTCCGGAATGAAAAAACCACATTTAATATGCCCTAGACAATACAATTAGTTGGAATGTTTAGTGGATTCAACCGAGGGACAGTGGAAGCTTGTACATATTTATTTATAACTTCTCGTTTGCACATCGCGATTTAACTAACATGGGGAATAAAGACTTAACGTCAGCATTCATGGAATGATTTGTATCACATATGCCTCCGTTGCATTCACTCGAGCCCTGGGGCGATACAACTGCCGACTGTTGGCAATTGAATTGAGTAGAGTGTGTGTGCGGAATCCCAGAAGGGGACGATGGGGCTTTAATTTGATTTTTTCATGATGAGCGTATTAGGTGTACTCAGTGGGTCGTCAGATGTCGTGTGAATATTTCCTATCCAGAGTGTTCTGGCATTCAAATCTTAAAATTCTATTTAGATATTCCTTCACAGAACACGTGTTGAGCATTCTAATCCCATTCTCCTTTCACATGTTCTTTTTCTCCATCTGGATATCCATAATGATTGCTAAGAATAGGCGTTGCCAGATGACGGGTTGACGCAGGAACTTTTTGTCGGATGTAAGAAAGAACCTTGGGAGACTCCATTCCGTTGCGCCCTTGCATTTGCAGCCGGCCTTGTTTTTTTCCCTTTTCAGTCTTCACATCAAATGTTTTAATTAACCGGACATACTCTTAGACGTTCTCACGGGTGCTGACAAGCAGTGAATGCAACTCATTCTTCGGCACGATTGAAAGTAGACTCAGAGATGACGCCCATAAGTGCTAGTTCGTGCAATGGAATGAACAAACAGTAAGGGGTGCTGCGGAATTCAGTTATCTTAGCCAAGTCAAATTACGCTCTGGCGTGGAAGGGAAGTTGGAATGATTGGATTGATTCAAGTGATATCGTTCGCGAAGAAATTATGGAAATAATACTGGGAGATCTTAGGCTTCGCATTCCATACTTCCTAGTTTATCTCTAGCGATGTGCACAAATTAGATTAGATTGGGGACGTCTCTAGGATGTCATATTATTATAAAGGCTAAACCTCATAAATAAGTTTTATTCTGTGGCGAACGTGATAATAAATGGTAAAGTGAAATTATAACCGGACTTACTTACCGGGAATTGATTTTTTACCTTATTTATCCGTTCTCATTGTCATATTGTAAGATAGAATTGAAATTTATTGCCTTATGTTGAGCGAAGTGAAAATTAGTACTCTTGAGTACATTTGGGACAAACAGGTTGAGAAAAACGTCGTTCATTTATAGTTTAGGTCATATATCGCTCCGAATCGTGGTTGTAATCCTGTTTGAGCTTGAATATTGGCTGAATTATGCTTCTCCGTCATGGTCTCCCTAGCCTGTCTGCGCTGAGGTTCAAAAAGTCAAGAGGGAGAATAGATGTTTTCCTAACTTGGAAGCTGATACAGAGACTGTTTACGGTTTGCAGTCCGTGGATGCTGCGGAATAGGAGTCATCGCGACCTTGGGGAAGTTCATCTACATCTACATGATTCCCTGCAAGCCACCGCGAGGGTGTGTGGCAGGGGTTGAAAATCACCAAGCATGCACCACTACCATGCAAACAAGCAACTATAGCGTCTCGTGCAACTAGATTGTTAGTATCTATAGTATTTAAGGGGTTAATACATGCATCATGCACTACAGACTACTCTAAAATATTTCCCCTACCTATCCCTTTGCTATGCTGCCTATTCTGTTCTCTTATGGTACGGGGGAAAAATGCCATTTTGAATCTATCGGTGCGACAATCTATCTCTCTAATCTTATTTATTACTACGTTTACTTAAGTTTGCTGTACCTAGATTCCTTAATTTCTCGAACCCTCCGTTTCAAGTGTAAATACAGAATTTTGTTGTCAAATTTTGCACCACTCTTTCCAACTCATACTGCGGGAATCTTTCGTCGTGAGTCTTGTACGTTTGGCAACAATGATCTTCATTTCACCCGACTGTAGCCGAACGTGAAAATGTGTGGAATCGACCCCCGGGTTTTTCCGAGTCTCGTCTTAGCGACACGGATTCAGTTACACGATTCACTCGCTATTTGAGGCGTCAGCCGGTTTAATTTGTCCCCTTCCCCCTTACACTCATCTTGGACGACCGCCGTAAATCTCAATGGAGATTGTGTCCCGGCTACGTGAGTCACATTGTCCGGTCATCTCTCAGATGATCCGACTTGAGGTTGGCAATCCTTTGTTTGGGTGTTGTCGGCCTTGACTCTGCCCTCCCGTCCACCATCCCCCCCCCTCCACCCTCACTCCTCTCCCCTCCCCCCTCTCGTACATTCCCCCCGCCGCCCCCTCCCCCTCGCTCCCCGCGGCTTCAATCCTGCAGCGCTTGCTCCTCTCCTCGTCTCTCCTCCTTCGATCCTATCGCCGCCGCCTTATTCCCTGCTCCTCATCCCTCGCCGGGCAATCGAGGAGCCGCGGCACGACAGTCGCTTGTCTCGCCCCCTCGTACCAGCGTGACCAGATGCTTTTGGTGACAAGCGGAATGAAGCGAGTTTAGAAATGGAAAAAAACCAGGGGGATTGTGCGTTATGACTGCCCTAGGCGTCTCATTAAATCTATGCTAATACTTATCATCACGTTCGACGCCAATGAGCGTCGCTATAATTACATAAGTTGATAGCTTAGTTGACGGTGCTGTCATCAAAATTTAAAACTATTTTACTTCTCCATGGCAATCTCTCAAAATTCAACTAGCACAGGAGTTTTGTACAGTAAAATTTAATTTTCTGTTCCTTAAGCCTCAGTCGCGTGCAGTGCTATACATTAAAGTGCAGTAATTTTGTAGGAGGTGATTACTGAATTGTATCTAATTTTGATGTCAGGTTTTTGAGTGGCCTCATTCAACTACGGCTATTTCAGGATGATCCTTTTTTTGTTCATGTTCCACGAGCTAAAAGAAGAGATATGGTTGGCTTGCCAAAGATAACCAACGCACGTGCGGATGTTGAACATTGACCGAAAAAAGGCACCAATCGCCTTCATAATTGAGGAGAAAAACATGCGTCCCGAGGGAATAATCTCGGACGCAGGGACACAATTCTTCGGTCGAGGACAATGCTTGACGTAAGCGCGACAAATGCGTGGGGAGTGCAGCGGTCAACCTCCTGCCCTCATGTTCACCTCCTCCTGTGTGTGTGTGCTCCCGTGCACCCCCGCACACCCTTTTCACCCCTATGGAGGTGGTTTTCAGGGGGCTGAGGGGGAAAGCGAGGGGAGGAAGTGAAAGCACTGGGGAAGAAATTGCTGCGCATTGTCAGAGGCTTTTCTTTCTTCTTTTTTTTGCCATCTCGTTTTTTCCCCTCCCCCGCAATTGCACTGCCGCGAGTGCTCGGTTCTGCTGGTCGCTGTTTTCGTCGAGTCACATGTCGGGCTCCGGCGTGCGTATCTCAGGAGCATTTGTTTTTTTTTTCATCATAGGCGATGCTTTTTCTTGGAATTGAGTCCCGCAATGCCAACCGATTTCTCGTGCTGGTGGCGGTATGAGCGATTTGAGTAGCACTGATCTCAAGTGCCGTGCATGCGGACATTTTAATGACTAGATTTTTGGGCAAAAATCTGGTCTTTAATTAGGCACGATCATTTTGGTTAGGAATGTGGAGAGAGTGAAGATGGAGTAATCTCACCAAAATAAACAGGGAAAATGTGGGTTGATACAATAAAAAAGGATTATTGTCGAAAGTTTGGAAGGAAATGGATTATAAACTTTGTTGGAAAATTCATGTCGACTGTTACGTTCGTTGCAGACTACGGAAAACTAAGAGAATCGGAGCAGCTGTGTGGGTTAGCGTTGGTATGGGAAATCAGATGTTACTTTCGAATTCAGTACATCAGATAAGTCTACAGTTACTTCTTCCCCGGCACAACATTTTTAGGTGCTCAGTAACTCAGTTCACTAGTCATTTAATGGAATAAAATGAAACAAATGACAATCAGTTTAAATTACTGGAAGGAATTAATCGTCGAAATATTAAAGTCAGGTTTCCCTATTTTCTTGCTGATCTTTTCTTGGCTGAATCCATCGGCCGTTACTGCCAACGAATTGATGTTTTTAAGAAGGCATGCAAGGAGTTATTTTTGGCAAATATCCTTATTTACTAACTAACATGGCCGATAACCGTATTGAATACGGTCTCATCTGGCGCAGTCACGTAATAATATTTCCTCTTTTTACTTCCTCTGGATCTTTGGAGAATTTAGGCTCACTCCGATCGCGTATTAAGCCCTCGTGGCCTCTAATCGTACATATGATAAATAAATGTAAATAATGTTACAAATGGTACAGAGTCGCAGCGTCTGGCTCTCGATAATCGACTTGTGAACATTCTAGTTCCCCGTGTCCCCCCGCGAGACATGCAACTGGACCTTCCGCCCCCGTATTTGGATAGCTATGATTGAGCCTACTCTTTCGCCTGACGAAACCCGCAGTGTCTACTATATATATTCTCCGTAGCCCTGGTTTTTATCTTCATCAAGCGTATGGTCGTAGACAATCATTGAACCACCTCCATCCATGAGTTATGGTAGCGGGCGTAACTTGATGGAACTCCTTCATAGTTGGTGCGTTTAAAGAAATATCAACGTGGCTGTTTCCAAATTTGATTTTCTTGTTTCCGACCATCGTTTCGATACAGTGTATCATTATCAAGGTGAATTCCATGATAAAGAGAACACTGTATGTAGGCTAGTAACGTGGTGGGGGAGGTGGTGAGAGGGTGTAGAGGGATGGGAGATAATGGTTAATAATAATAATAATGTCTTTATTCGGGCGAGGTTGTGACCGTAAAGTCCCCTCTTCCACCGAACCCATAACCTTTCTACACCAGCTTCGGGTGGTTGAGGGGAGGTAAGGGTTAGGTGGTAAATCACATATGGAAATAAAGCAATAAAATCACTTGTGGAAACAGCCAATTTGATATTTCTTTCATAGCTTGAACCCCCTCCAAATCGATCTTTTTTAATTTCAGAGAAAGAATGAGTGTATTGAATTTATCTCTGGTTTCCCTAGTTGGCAAGTTCTCCGAGCTAGCTAAATGTGTACGATTTTCTTAACCCCAAGTCTGTTAAGTTTGGCTCGTCTGGCGTACTTTCTACACCCGCTTCGGGCTTCTATGTTGTCTTGTAGAAAGGGGGGAGGGAGGGTAGAGATGGGAGGGCGATGCGTCTTTGGAATCCGGTTGCGCTGAGGTAGCGAGGCAGGGAGCCGGCGGACAAGATGGGCTCCAGTTACGGGCCCAGGGTGAAGGGAGTGTGGTAGTTCCCTGAAAACAAAGGGGCGTCTGGGATACAGATAGTGGCGGAGAAATAGATAAATGGCGGGTTATTCGAGGGAGGACAAGGCCCTTCTGACTCTTTCTACGTTCCCCATACTGATTGAAAGATTAAGGGAAAGACCAGCACGTCTCAAGAGTCCCGCTGTGAAGAGGAATATGTACATAAAGCAAGCTCCGCCTTCGTGGAATAGTATTTAAGGAGGAATTGGTGAGGTCAAGAAGGTGAAATGTTGGTCTTTCTTAAGCAACGGCTTGGTTCCCGGCCAATATCGTAGTGTCTCTCCATTCCACTTTTGCATGTTGGGTCCTCGAGACCTGAGTCATCCATCCTATACTAGTTTGATGGATGAGATTAGACCTCTTCTTGCGTTTGAAATAATTCCTAAGGTGGAATATATATATACCTGTTACTAGCATTGCTTGTAATAGCCCTCCAGGTGAGTCGACTACAGTCCTCTAGGATTTTCGCCGATGGCATTTGGTCGTCGTTCTGAGCATTTCAATCATACACAGATTCGTTTGATTTGCTTTTTATCGGCCGATGAGTGAAACTACTAATAACGGGCCTGCCAATCCATTTTAATACACCGGAACTTGTCTTCCACATTAGAAAGTCAGTGCCGACCTAGAAAATAGAGCCTAAGTGTATGTCGCCTTGTCGGGGATAAAGTTTTGCTGTAGTAGTTTCAAGTGACGATTGTTTTTAATGAGCGGTGTGTTACTCCACTTCTTGCGTGAGTAGAGCAGTAGTAAATGATGCCGACTTCAGACTTACAGATGAGTATTTACAAAATTTGGGCAACGAGCATTCAAAAAGCTAGGTTGAATTTTGTTCAGGATATGAAATGCTTACTAGAATTCTTAATAAGAAAAAGCTCTTCTACCTGGAGTACTGAAAAACTCATTACTGGCCTTGTGTATGGTTAAAGCTCTTACATGCCTTTCATGAAAGGGGCATTTGCTAGCCCCACTTTTTGTGTATAGATATCTGCAAGGGGCATTTGCTGGCCCCACTTTTTGTGTATAGATATCTGCAAGGGGTGCCTGCTATCTATTGTATGACTACCAATTGGTTCTCTGAGCTTAAAATTGATGAGAACATATCTTTTAAATATTTAACCTTCTATGGCTAAGATTTACAGCATTTATTGTCCATTTTTAGGTTATGGTTTCAGCATTATCATATATTTTGGGAAATTATACGCAATGCTGAACACGCAACTTGAGCCGAAAGAATTATTTTACTAGTTGCTTAAGAGTTTAATATATTCTACTTTGATGCTCATGTTTTCATGTTGTCGGTTTTCAGGTTTCGAAGGAAAGCATTGTGAAATAAACATTGACGACTGCCCAGGTGCCCTCTGCCAGAATGGTGGGGAGTGTGTGGATCGGGTGAATTCCTACTCCTGTCTCTGTCCACCCACTTACACGGGAGAGTTTTGTGAGGTTGATGTGGATGAATGCATGCAGAGGCCTTCACTCTGTCGGAATGGCGCCACTTGCACCAACACTATTGGAGGTTTCTCCTGCATATGTGTCAATGGCTGGGCCGGCCCTGATTGCTCCCAGAATATTGATGACTGTGCAGGGGCTGCCTGCTTCAATGGGGCTACGTGCGTCGATCGTGTTGGGTCATTTTACTGTAGGTGTACCCCTGGCAAGACAGGTCAGTGTCCATTCCCTTCATTTTTTCATACACTTGGAATTAAATATATATTTAAGAGAATTCTTAAAATAGAATTTGAGTTAGCTAGTAGCTTTTGATTCCTTGACTTTTTTGTGTATTTTCATCAAATCTTAAACATTGAATTGAGTTTGTTAACCTTGAATTTTTTTTGCCAAATAAGAATATTTATTTCGAGAAGCCATTCCCTGTATGCAAAGCTTCAGTGAATAAGTCTGGTGTCTGGTTTATTCTTCAGGTCTACTCTGCCATTTGGATGATGCATGTACCTCCAACCCATGCCATGCAGATGCAATATGTGATACCAGTCCAATAAATGGCTCATACACCTGTTCCTGTGCCTCTGGATACAAGGGTGTGGACTGCAGTGAAGATATTAATGAATGTGAACAAGGTATGTAAATTTCCGTGATAATATCCATTGATTTCATTGCCACTAAGGTTTTCTCGTGGTTGGTTCTGCAGAAGGCAATACAAAACCCTTGCACTTGAATATTTAATTGAGTGAAGGTTTTGTATTCAGTCCCATCTCTAATTTTGGTGAAATCCATTTAAAATCCTAAATTTTAAGATATTCCTGGTGCAGATTAGAGAGCTCCAAATAATAGCAAATGCCAAATACTTATACCTCTGTATACCATTTCTCTCTTCAGCAATCATGCAAATGCAATGCTTGTCATGGTGGACAGTATTCTTACTTGAAGGTCCAAAGACCGCATGAATGATGATGCAGCCTGGAGATATTTGCATGAAATGCTATTTGCTCAATCCTAGAAAAACTGGTCATACACAAAGACTTGTTGAGATCAAATTGGGTTTCAAGGCCTTATTGATTTAGCAGAGCAAATAATTTGAGGCTAAGAGGATAATAAAGAGCTTTATGTATAGCAGAATATGACTAAATATTGAGAAGTGATAACAAATATATTTATTTATTTTCAATAGGATAAGAAGTAGGAAATAGTAAAGAAATAGGAATAGGAAAGGTAGAAGACATTGTAATCTGATGGGAGGGAAAATGTTAGAAAGAAAAATTGGAAGTTATCAAAGAGAGTAGAAAAAATAATGAAAACCTGCCCTTACTAGCAGAAAACCAGTGACATTATCGTTAATTGTTAGACCTGGAAAAATAAGCAGCTCCATTTTTTGTATGTTAATGTAGGCTTCATCCATGTTTTGTTTATTCTCCTTGCAGGGTCTCCATGTGAACATGAAGGAATTTGTGTGAACACTCCTGGCTCCTTCGCTTGCAATTGCACGCAAGGATTTACTGGCCCTAGGTGTGAAACCAATGTGAATGAATGTGAATCTCACCCTTGCCACAATGATGGCTCATGTTTAGATGATCCAGGGACTTTTAGATGTGTTTGTATGCCAGGTAATTCGTTTTTCCACTAGTTTCATACATGTAACATGAATAATATTTTTATTCATATCTAAATATTGGAATTCCTCTAATATCAAATTGTCCTTACCTTTTTTTTAGGTTTTACCGGAACTCAGTGTGAGATTGACATAGATGAATGTCAGCTTAATCCCTGTTTAAATGGAGGGACATGCAATGATCTCATCAATGCCTTTAAATGTGCATGCCCCCCTGGTTTCACTGGAAATCGTTGCCAAACTAATATTGATGACTGTGCCTCAAATCCATGTCGCTATGATGGAATATGTATTGATGCTATCAACTCATATACCTGCAAGTGTCCTCCTGGGTTCACTGGTAAGTCTCATGAATTATTTCACTCTAGCGTAATGGGTAAAATATATAGAATTTTAATGTGGGGTTGAGAGTGTATAAAATTTTATCTTGATTGAACTGTTCATGTAGCAAAGTGAATTGTTCGATGATTATCAACTGTCCCCTGCATGGCAAACCCTTTAAATTTTCTCATGTTCAATTAGCAGCATAGTTATCACCTTGTGTTTTAGTCTTTTTCTGACTATTTTGTGAAAAAGCTGTTAAAGTAAGAAGATTCATTTATTAAAGTAGAGCTTGTTTTTATCCCATCTCTCTTTCTTTCAAATACAGGAACCAACTGTGAGGTGAATATCAATGACTGCCAAAGCTCTCCGTGCCATAGAGGAGAGTGCATTGATGGTGAAAACTCCTTCACATGCTCTTGCCATCCTGGGTTCACTGGTAGAATCTGTCAAACTCAGGTATGTGCAGTTGAAATGGATATTTTAATGAATTCTTCACCTAATTTGTAAAATATTGAATATCATTGTGAATGTTAAGTATATATACTTATCTACCCCATATTTATACGTACCTACCTACTTCTTCAAAAAATCCTCTGATATTAATAAAATTTTCTTATGCAGATAAATGAATGCGCCTCCAACCCTTGCCAATTTGGAGGCCATTGTGAGGATCTCATAAATGGCTATCAGTGTCGTTGCAAACCAGGAACTTCAGGCCACAACTGTGAAGTTAACGTTAATGAATGCTACAGCAATCCTTGTAGAAATGGTGCCACTTGTGTGGATGGCATTAACAGGTGAGAATTGTGATACCTCTCTTAGTAAAATCTTTCCTCATCACTCATGTTTTTAACAGCGTATTTTTTCTTTCACATTTCCCATAATTATCACTAGTATTTGTGCTTGAAAACGACTGGGATGTGCAATAAGTAATATTTCATTTGATACTCCCTCAGGTACACGTGCGAATGCCTCAGTGGCTTCACAGGATCTCACTGCGAGACAAATATAAATGAGTGTGCATCATCGCCATGTGCCAATGGTGGTAACTGCATTGACTTGGTTAATGGTTTCAAGTGTGACTGCCCACGTGGTTATTTTGATGATCGCTGCCTCTCAGATGTGAATGAATGTGCGTCACACCCTTGTGTCAATGGTGGAACCTGTCGGGATGGCGTTGGGCGATTCACATGCATCTGCCCACCTGGCTATGGAGGTGCTACTTGCAATGTTGACATCGATGAATGTGCATCCAACCCATGTCAACATGGTGGCAAGTGCCAAGAGAAGGGAATTGGAATGTAAGTCATTTGGTATACATTTTGGTGGGAAATTATTTTTTTGCAAGATAATTAGGAGTTTTAGCATGCTATTCATTATGTCTCATAACTGCAAGTATTTAAACTCAAACTTAATAATTTATTAAACTTAAACTAAGTATTAAACTGGATTTCAGGGTCAGATTTCATTGAAAGTTTTCTGTCTAAAAGCCAGTTTAAATTTTACTCTTTTCTGTCAGTTAGTGATGCATAGTGATGCATCAGTTAGTGGCGTTAGTGATGGTATATTTTGTACTTTTACTCAATGTAAACTCTCTATTTTCGCCTTTATGGTGTTAATATTGAGATATGTAGGGTTCATTTTTGTGTATCACATTATAATTTTTTAATTTCCTCCCCTAGGTATGCTTGCATTTGTCCAGCTGGCTACACAGGATCCCGCTGTGAAACGAACATTGATGACTGTGCTTCAGCTCCATGCAAACATGGAGGGAATTGCATTGATCTGGTGGCTGGTTATCGCTGCATATGTGATGCTCCATTTACAGGTAATGTTTTAATTATTGCTTTGTGAGCATGTGCATTGGGCACCAAATGATCTAATGAGTCAGTTAACCTTGTTTCCTCTTTATGTTTCACACCAATATTTAACTTCTTTTGTTATTCTCAGGTGAAGACTGTTCTCAGCGCTTGGACCCATGCAATCCTAACAGATGTCACAATGGTGCCCGGTGCTCACCATCTCAAGATTTCCTCAACTTTGCATGCGCCTGTCCTCTTGGTTATGTCGGAAGGCTATGTGACGAGGATGTCAATGAGTGCTTGGCCAATGCACCATGCCGTAATGGGGCCACTTGTATAAACACTAATGGCTCTTACCGATGTGAATGTGCCAGGGGCTATGAGGGAAGAGATTGCTTGACCAACACGGATGACTGTGCCAGCTGTAAGTAGTCATGCCCGATGGGATGGAATTTTGTATCATTCACATAATGTTAAGTTTGTCTACAGATGTAAAGTTGTTAGCATAAAATGTAATGTCACTATTATCATAATTTCGTTAAGTATATACAATAGAAATTTAATAAAAAAATCAGTCAGAATTAGTTCTTCATATGATTATCTCAATACTAGCTTGCCATACTATTATGATGGTTTATGTAGAGTTTTTGGTAGCATGCTGTAAATGTTACATCCTTTTTGGTGTTGTCTCATTACATTTTATATTCGGTGAGAGACTGCTGGGAAAAATTTATTTAATACCCGAATCTATCAATCGGGCATCAGTTTTATAGTTTCCTTTTGATTTTGATATCAGGGTAAATGGTCTATTGTAGTGGTTTATATGTAAGTATATGATGCTCTTGTGCAATATCTCAAGTAAAATAATTAGGTACCTTAGTTTTTGTGATGGGGCCAGAAATACATTGTGGTTGCTACCCATGAGTATAAATGAAAGAATTGACATACATATTAATATGATATTGATTAGAATTGAACTTATTGTGGCCTTTGTTTCCACAGTTCCTTGTCAGAATGGTGGTACATGCCTTGATGGAATTGGCACATACAACTGCCTTTGTGCTGATGGATTTGGTGGAGGTCACTGTGAAACTGACATCAATGAATGTGAGTCCAATCCATGCCACAATGGAGCTGAGTGCACACAGTATGTGAATTCATTCACCTGTAGTTGTCCCCCGGGATTTTCTGGATCCACATGCATGACCAACGATGACGACTGTACGGAGAGCAGTTGCATGAACAATGGGCAGTGTATTGATGGAATCAACAACTATACCTGTGTTTGTGAGCCAGGGTATGTATAATCATTTCTATTATGTTATGCAAATGAATACATACATTTCTTTCAGAATCAAGTTTTTACGTATACTTCTATGGTTAATAAGGTTTATATTTAATAATTATGTAGAGAAAAACATTTTTTTAAAGTTCTAAGTGAAAATCATGCCATAACTTTTAGGGAGATGATGAAAGGTAAAACTTAATTTTTCCTAGCATTTATGTATGGAATTTTGGTAGCGTGAGGGAATAAGGCAGTATGTATTGTATGATGGTGGGCTTGTTTTTTACCAAATACATACAGTTCAGTGTGCATCAGTCAGTAGGTATCATGCATAAGGTGTTGTCAGAGTCATGTTTAACATTCTTTATTGTATAATTAAATTAATAACTTATCCTTAGAAGGATATTGTCTCAGTAATATTCTAGTTTGTCTTCAGAAACCTCTATTTTTGTGTGTAGACTGTATATATACACTAATATATTGATTGTGTATTTATAATGGCTTCACTCTTCTTCTCCGTTATTGTAATATATGTTCATCTTTGTTTTTGTTTAATATGTAGAGCGGAGAATTAAGTGCTGAATATGTGATTTGTGGTGAATGATTTTCATTTATGTCTTTTAATCATTACAGTTTCACTGGATCCAACTGCCAGTACAGAATCAACCAGTGTGACAGTGCTCCATGCCACAATGGTGGTTTGTGCCAGGACCATGGGGGTCGCTTCTTCAAATGCCGCTGCCCCTATGGCTATGAAGGGGAACTTTGTGAGCGGACAGTTGATTGGTGCTCTGCAAACCCATGTGCCAATGATGCCACATGCAACCAGGTGGACAACACTTTCACCTGTGTCTGTGGGCCTGGCTGGACAGGAGGCCTGTGTGATGTGGCCATGATCTCATGCTTGGATGCTGCCAACCGGAAAGGTAAAACTTCACTTGTTGCCAGGACCAGTCCTGCCTTTGCTCTGTTCTCTCCTCCTTTCCCACTCTTCAACCGATATTTTTTTATTGTATAAAGGTTATTGACATCATTTGAGAAATATTCCATTATAATTTTGAACATTCTAACAACAAATTTGTCCATTACAGGTGTTTCTGTGGAACGGCTTTGTAATAATGGAACCTGTGAGGATGTGGGAACAAGTCATCGCTGTCGCTGTCTTGATGGGTACAGTGGCTCATACTGTCAAAAGGAAACGGATGAATGTGCCTCATCTCCATGCCAGAATGGTGCTACTTGCAAGGACTTAGTCGCATCATATTCTTGCAGTTGTCCCAAGGGTTTCCAGGTATTCTACAGTCTAGTTAATTGATTTGATAATTTTCCATTGCTCTGGATATGTGAGCTTTGTTTGAAACCTCTTAAATTGGAAAACAGCTTTCAGAAGTCATATTTAATATATATTTAAAATACATATTCCTGATACATTATCTGAAAATGTTGTTACTTTGCTTCAGAATGCTGCAGTTCATAATTTTAGCTTACATTTGTGCATTTTATATTGCTAAAACTTCGTTTTTCATCAACCCTGCAATCAATTTCTTTTCTTCTGCAGGGACGTAACTGCGAGTTGGACGTGGATGAGTGCCGTCCGAATCCTTGCCAGAATGGAGGAACATGCCACGATCTCCCAGCTGCATATTCATGTTCCTGCCCCCCTGGTACACTTGGAATGATTTGTGAGATCAATGTGGATGACTGTGCACCTGGCAGGCCAGGACATGGGGCTTGCCACAACAATGGAACATGTCAAGATCGAGTGGGAGGCTTTGAGTGTGATTGCCCTCCTGGCTTTGTTGGACCCCGTTGTGAAGGAGATATCAATGAATGCCTGTCCCAGCCTTGCTCACCTCAGGTCAGTTTCCGTGTTAATTCCCTCATTATTAGTTAAATAAAGCATAGACTTGAATTCAGCTCCTTGTCTATGGCAAAGTGGTGATAATCCAATGGGCAATGGGTGAAGTGACAATAATTTAATGTCATCTTCACTTCATATGACATATATTCTTCTCTAGAGTGTACTATTTTCAGCCTTTTTATTAGAATCATTAATTATATTTAAACATATAAAATATGGGTTCTTTCTTAAAGAAGTTCAGAGATGGTAATATTGCATCTTACTTGTGGATGAAAAGTATAATAGAATAACAGTGACAGAATTGGCCTCAAGACTATACCTTAGCTTATTGTTTAGTCTTGGCATTGTTTTGTTAGCTATTTGTACCATGGCCTTTGAAGCATGTGAAAATTACCTCTGAGAAATCAGAATGCTACATTTTAATGCAAGTAGTTATTATCTTTTATAACATGGGTTTGAGGAAAGTTATTTATTCAGTTTCACAATTAAAATCATTGGTGAGTAAAATATTGGCGAATTTAGAAATTTGTGTTAATATTTGAAAAATATTTTGCTAAAATATAATTTTATATAGATAGGGAGAAATAACTGGGAAAGTGCTCAATAACTGACTGGTAAAAAACTGTTTTTATTATAATTTTGCTCCATTTTTGTTTTCTTGTTATACGTTTACCATCAAAACAATGCTGGTGATATAAAATGCATGGATGTGGATAGCAGGACTGTCAGATTACATTTTAAAACTAAGTTATGCTCTGTTAGTGCACAGTCCATTTTTTAATGGAGAAGGTTTTTATTACCCCTTTCGACATTTCAAATTCATGCTTGCAGAAGGCTCTATGGAAGAAATACTTTTTATTCTAGGGAACATTGGATTGTGTCCAATTGGTGAATGACTTCCTCTGTAATTGCCGCCCTGGATACATGGGGAGAAGGTGTGAATCTCGCATAGACATCTGCGAACGGTCACCTTGCCAGAATGGAGGTGTGTGCAGTCCACTGGATGTTCGCCGTTACCAACTGCCCAGCACCCTTAGGAGGCACCCATTCCTTCCACCCACTCACACTTGCATCTGCCCAGAAGGATATCATGGCAGGAATTGTGAATTCCATGGGCAGGGATGTGAATCAGCACCTTGTAGGTCAGGGGGGACGTGTATACCGGACACTGTGGGTTCTGGTGGCAGGGGCTATTTATGCCTTTGCCCAACTGGTACCTCAGGAAGCCTCTGTGAAATAGATTCCGTTAATGAATGTGATTCAAACCCGTGCCTCAGGGGAGGAGTTTGCCAGGATGTAGGTGGTGACTATGTATGTTTGTGCCCGCCCAAGTGGGCCGGGAAGGACTGTGAGGTGTATGACCCGACGTTTGAAGGTGGTGAAGGATGGCCCCTGAAAAAGAGGATTAGTCACGAAGAGTTGGGTGGAGCAGGAGGGAGGTACACAACAACACAGGCTCCAGTACTCAGATTCGACTTTGATGCTGCCCTTGAAAGGGAGCGGCAGAAATGCTACGAAATGGGATGTAGGGAGAGAGCTGGGGACCTACGGTGTGACGAGGACTGCAACAAGTATGCGTGTGAGTTTGATGGAGGGGATTGCTCTCTTGGAAGGAACCCGTGGAGAAACTGCACTGCCCCAATCAAATGCTGGGATGTTTTCATGAATGGTGTGTGCGACCCATTGTGCAACAATCCTGCCTGCCTGTATGATGGGAGGGACTGTGAGAACTCACTCCACCCATGCAAGTAAGTTTAACCAAATGTGCTCTGGAGTGGAACTTCATCAATGCATTGCAATTGGACCTTATTTTTGTACTCGTATACTCCAGTAACTGTGAATTTTTTGCGCCTGAGTATGTTACAATGTAACATAACCGGTTGTTGATATAGTTTTCAATATTTTTGTGGAAAATTGCAAAGTTTTATTGTTTATCCTAGTGTATTCATAAAGGAGTTCCACACAGTGGAGCCAGATACAATTTTCATTGAAAATTGTATCTGGCTCTGAATATTGAAATCTGAATTGTATCTGAATATTGAAAAAGGTACCTCATGATCTCACATTTTTTGTGAAATTAGGCTTGCTTCTAAAGATGTTGTAAAAGAGTTTTGTATAATTTCTAAAGTTGTAAATGGTCATCTTCGTATATGAAGGTTTTGAATGAATATTTAATAAACTCATTTCCATCAGAACCAGCAGCTAATTTTGATCCTGTCTTTTTCCAGCCCAAATTATGATGCATACTGCCAGCAGCACTTTGCCAATGGTCATTGTGACTATGGATGTAATAATGCTGAATGTAATTGGGATGGCTTGGATTGTGAAGCAACTCAACTTCCTGACCTGGCTGAGGGTGTTATTTCCGTTGTAATGCTTATGGATACTGGCTCATTTCTTAAAAACCGAGTACCATTCTTGCGAGAAGTTGGCCACACACTTCGTACTAATTTAAGGTATGGCAATTGCTTATTCTCTGTGTCATGATAAAATCTTATGTTTCTTTTATGGAAGTGTGACATTTATGTGTAATCCATGGACATTATTTAACAGCGAAAGTTATTTATTTTCTTAGGTTGAAGAAAGATGACCAGGGCAGAGATATGGTATACCCATGGACATATAAACCTACAGACAGCCGCCCACCCCTTCAATATGATACTGGTACCAGGGGAGTTATTGTATATTTGGAGATTGATAATCGAAGATGTATCCTCATTGAAGGTTACACCTGCTTCTCCACGGCTAAGGAGGTAATTGAACAACCTTAACTTTGATTTTGTAATATGTATGTGTGGTGAGTTTGGAAAGTATTATTTCTTTGCTCATATACATGTGGCTAATGCACTCAACCTTTATTTCACCAGGCGGCTGACTTCTTGGCAGCCACAGCTGCAACCCACACTCTTTCGACAAGCTTCCCTATTGTGCAAGTACGAGGGGAAATGGGTCATGGGGATGGTCCAGGCGATGATGAAGCCCGTCCAAATGTGAAGTTGATTGTGTTGGGTGTGGTGGCAGTCCTCTTCTTTGCCTTCCTTGTAGGCGTGCTTGCCAAGTCACAGAGGAAAAGAGCCCACGGTGTCACCTGGTTCCCAGAAGGTTTTCTCCGCAATAACAGGTGTGTGCCATTTGCATGAAATTCTCTCATAATTTTCAAGAATAATGCCTCCATTCCTTGAAATACTGGTTTTAATTGTAGTATACATAGATAACACAATAAATACATGAGGCCAGAAAAGCAATGCATGTGCTTTAGCCATGGATTTGTTGTATCAAATTCTTTTACGAATAATCACTTTGATTAAATAAGAAAATGTTATTAGTTTTAAGGTTTATGATTTTTATTAGATTAAATTTTCTTTCCTGTTGATGAGGGCTGCTTTGTCACCTCAAGTGTTCATACTGTGATTGATATGACCTTTATCTTTTACTAATGCATTTGCAAATCGTGTTTGAAGATGGTAAACAATGCATGCTTTGTAAATGAGAATATTTTTCCTGTTTTTCAGTGGCCAAAGGAGACGTTCCCGTAGACGAGGACCTGATGGACAAGAAATGCGAAATCTGAACAAGCAGCCATCATGTATAGACGTTGGCATGGATGGAATGGGTGGTGTTGTTGGTGGAATGGGACACCTTAGTGGGCCCCAGCCACATCTACACACCCATCTACACCCCGGTCTCCCTCCCCCTCCCATGCACGGTGCAAACCCTGATGGCGGTCCCATGCCACACTGGTCCGATGAAGGTGAAGATGAGGATGAAGATGGGGATTCTGACCACCTTCACCTGGCCCCTCCCAAGAGGCCAAGAGCTGCCGAATCCCATGGTCCTGTTGCCGCTGGTTATGCCAGTGACCACACCGTTATCACTGAATATGAAGATACTGAGCCTAGAATTGGTTGGGGCATGGGAGACCCTGGAACTGTCCTCACACCACCAAGCTTGGTAAGTTCCCTCTCAAAAGTTGCTCTTTGTGTTAGTCATTTATTGATTAAAGAGAATATTTTAGGGCAAAGTAGCATACTGGATCAATTGCATAAAAGTAAAAAAAGCAATCATAGCCAGTCTGTGTTATGCCCCTGGAATAACCAGGTGAAAAGGCTTTGATAAGATTGCTTTTGATAGAAGTGTTTGGAATAAATGAATTGTTTATGTATTACTTTAAGTAATGTATAATGAATTACATGAAGATTTTACATGGGCTAACAATGTCTTGTAATGCCAACAAGCGTTCTAATGAATTTTGATTTTGGTATTTCATTTTCGAGCAAATCCAAAGCATCTGATGGCAAATTGTAAATGTTGATGTATTAGTTTATTAGGGAGTGGACCCCTGGTTAGTCGAATTAACTTTTTAAAATTGAGAAATAGTGAAGAGAATATTGAAAAAATAAGAAAGTTCTGTTTTTTCCACACCAGGTGCCTGAAATGGGGTAATTGTTAATTGAAAAACCTTTTAATTTTTTTGTAGGAGGGCTCACATCAGGACATGGAAAGTCGTGTGCCACCGGGAATGACTCCTCTCATGGTTGCTGCAATTCGTGGTGGTGTTGGTTTGGATACTGGGGAGGAAGGGGAAGAAGGGGATGGTAGCAGTGGAGGTGGGGAGGCTGCCGCTGCCATTGCAGAACTGGTAGCCCAGGGAGCGGAACTCAATGCCACAATGGAGAAGACTGGTGAGACCTCTTTGCACCTTGCTGCAAGGTACGCCCGTGCTGATGCAGCCAAGAGATTGCTGGATGCTGGCGCGGATGCCAATGCCCAGGATCACACTGGCCGATCTCCACTTCATGCCGCAGTTGCATCAGATGCTATGGGCGTATTCCAGGTAGGTTCATGTTTTGTATTGTTCTCGTAAATTTAATATATATCCTGGTCATGTTTGCAATGTTTGTAGTGATCCTTTATTGCAAACACCTTATGGTTGACTTATGTAATATATTTACTCAGTTTTTTCTGCACTGTTTTATCAAATTATTTCATCATATCATTTAATCTGTAGCTAGTGGCATCACCCTTCTTTTGATAGATGTCAATGGCATGATATTCAGTGCAATAATTATTCTACAGTTTATGATAATTAAATGTCTCTTATATCCTCATGAAATATTTAAGTTATTTTGCTTGTGATAAGTGTTAAAAATGATAATCCTGGTCTTACCTCCTTCTGATGAAGTTTTAAACTAATCTCTTTCACTTTCTGATTTGATACTTTGGGTAAAAGGGGACTGATGCAAGATTTGGTGTTTTTGTAGAATATGTAATGTGTAAAATTATGCTCTCTGGGGGCTAATGTTTGAAAAATTTTATACTCCTCATTTTATCTGAATCTTAGAAAAACGTACAAGTTTTTGCAGTTCTCTACTTCTGTCACTTTTGATGGCATTACATCTCTTGATTACTTCTATCCGCAGATCCTGCTTCGTAACCGAGCCACAAACTTGAATGCCAGGATGCTTGATGGCACTACTCCTCTGGTGTTGGCTGCTCGTCTTGCCATTGAAGGCATGGTTGAAGATCTCATAAATGCTGATGCTGATATCAATGCTGCTGATAATGGTGGCAAGACTGCATTGCATTGGGCTGCAGCTGTTAACAATGTTGATGCAGTGAATACTTTACTAGCTCATGGTGCTAATCGGGATGCTCAGGATGATAAGGTAAATATCATTACGTCTCCATTTCAGAGATAAGTTACTTGATTGAAATAAATGCAGCTTTACTTGGAGTTAATATCAATGGTCATTGCTTGGAGACCTTTGGCTGTGCCTCCAATTGGTACATGGTTTCAAATTCTTACCCATATTTTGAGTGTTAAGGGAACAAATGAGTACTCTCCCAGGATACTACTTCCCAGTACTTCCATTTTGAAAAGTAAGGTAAAAATGTTTCAATGTTGGATTCTGTCATGTCAATTCTATTGACAGTATCTGTAAATGGGGATTAAAACATGTTGAAGCAGTTCATTTCTTGATTCTGCATGGAATAATTATGAAGTACAAGGGTGATTTTTATTCAGGCAACTTGAAATATGAAAGTTTGATGAACAAGGAAAGTTTTATTCAGTTGATGTTGAGGAGGTATTATCTATAAATGTATAAGAATGATATCTGCTTTTTCATGGTGA
Source organism: Platycnemis pennipes (assembly GCA_933228895.1). Lineage (NCBI taxonomy): Eukaryota > Metazoa > Arthropoda > Insecta > Odonata > Platycnemididae > Platycnemis > Platycnemis pennipes. The sequence goes on along the minus strand of OW121848.1, from coordinate 29,383,234 downwards.
CTGCATCTTATGTTCCAAGTTTAATCCAATAAAACTGATTTACAGTAGAACCCTGTTAAGAAGTTCCTAAATATGAAGTTTTACCCTGTTAGAAATTTCATTTTTAAAGTCTTAAAATGATATTTATAAAGCATACACTTCCTCTTAGATAAGTTTTTCCATATGAGAAGTTTTGAACCTTCTGACCCTGAAAAAAACTTCTTAACAGGGTTCTACTGTATCTGCTGTGACAATTCAATTCAATTGTTTATGATAATACTTAGGAACGGAAAGCCAGTATCCATTACTTAAGGATGACTTATTTGTGTAGTTCTTCATTTATTGAACACTGTTTGTAGGCTGAATTTCGTATTATGGTTCCATCAATGAAATATTTATATTCATTCTTTCTCATTTGCTACAGGACGAAACACCACTATTCCTGGCTGCAAGGGAAGGAAGTTATGAAGCATGCCGTGCACTTCTTGATCACCTTGCCAACCGTGAAATCACTGACCATATGGATCGCCTGCCGAGAGATGTGGCCCAGGAGCGCCTCCATCATGACATGGTTCGGCTGCTTGACGAGCATGTACCACGTCCTCCTACTCACCATCACCACCATCACACACATTCCCAGGCACATGCTGTTGCTGGCAATGGTTCCATCCTTCCAGCGACATCTGTTGCCAATGCCACTGGAGCTCCATCTCGTCCTACAGTCGTGGGGGGAAGGATTGGTGGGGCCAGTGGAGGCTCCAAGTCCAAAAAGAGACCAAAAGTCACTGCGTCACCATCCAGTCCTGGAGAGGGAGATGCTGGTGTACCGGGTGGAGCTTCTGCCCCATCTGGTGCCATTGTCAGGCGGAAGCCAAGCACCAAGAAGAAGAGGCCAAGTGCATCAGAAACCCAGAGAGCAGCCGAGACCGCTGCTGCAGCATCACTGTCATCTGGGTCACCATCTTCGTCTGGTGCATCCCCTGCACATTCCCTTGAGTCACCACCATCGTTGTGCTCACCTCGCACTGTTGGCAGCCTTCCAGATGCAACAGCAGCGACACCGGGTCCTTTCGATGGTGCAGCTGGTGCATATGCCGTGGCAGTGTCATCTGTTGGGAATGGGATCGGCAATGCCGGTGTACCTGGGATGACTGTCCCGGCAAAGCAGCCTCCCTCTTACGAGGATTGCATGAAGGCAGTGGCTGCTGCCAGTGCCGCTCAAGAGGGCCAGTACTATGGGGCCTACCAAGCGGTTGGAGGAGCACCCCCTCCACCTCCCCCACCCCCACAGCAACAGCACCTGCGCGTGACATCTCCGACTGGAGGGCAGGTCGGATCCTACCTTGGATCACCACCTCCGGCCCAGCAGGTCCCAAGACAGCCGTCCCCAGCCAAGGCACGGCCAACTGGTCACGTTGCCCTCTTGAGGGCTGCGACTCACCAGCAGGCGATGGCTTCCATGGCTGCGGGCACCTCAGTTGGACCCTTTGGTGACTTCCCGACGGAGGCTGCAGCAATGCAGCAACAGCAGCAGCAGCAACAACAGGCGCAGCAAGGCTACAACCTTCCCCAGCAGCAATCTCAACAGCAGACGATACTGCAGCCTGGTCAGCTGCATGGGGTTTCCAACGGAGGGCTGCAGGCTAATCCCCGTCAGCAGCAGCAGCAACAACATCTCTACTATCCTCACTACCTGACTCCCCCTTCGCAGCACTCCCAAGGCGAGGGTGCCAATGGAGTGGCTGGAAGCCCAGGCACTCCAACACATCCAGCGCAGTACAGTCACCACAGCTTACTGCACCCTCCGGAGAACTTCCCCACTCCATCTCCCGAGTCTCCAGGGCATTGGTCCTCCTCGTCTCCGAGATCCAACTCGGATTGGTCGGAAGGTGTGTCCAGCCCTGTATATGCATCTCATCCACCCTCACAGGCAACACATCAGAAACAACAAGAGGCCATATATATATAATAATGTGTAAATTGCATTGCTGCAGGTTGCAGTATGGATTCTTAAGTGACATTGGCCTGGACTGTTAAATGGGCCGACTGATGAGTTGTTTTCTGTTTGTAAGGTGCCTTATCCTTGCCAGGAAGTTAATTCATTTGTAAAATAAAATGACTGTTGCCATGAACTCTTTGATAAGTCTGCAACATGATGCTGATGATGAGAGAGGACTGTGATGAAGCTCTTGATTATTTTTATATTGAAAAATTAACTTTGACTCTCCCCCACCTATACATCTGAATCTCATTAGGTGAATGGAGCAATTTGGTTCCATTACTCGAGTGCTCAAGTCTGTGTCATCATTTTGTAAGTGAATGTTTTGTGTGTATGTGCTTGTTGCAATTTTAAGTAGTTCATCTGAGTGATAGTAAAGTGTGAAAGTTAATGGTTTTTCATTACATGACATAAATTTATTTTCATAAGAGATATTGCTGATTCAGAGACAGTGTTTGACCACTGCCAAATAGAAGGTGAGGAGTGAGTGCTGGTGTAGGAATTGTGCCTTTGTATTGTGCCTTCGAGGTTAATGAAATGTAGGAAACTGGACACCCTTCATTGACTTGTTTTATTTCAGAGGAGATACCTATTTGTTATTATCTATGAAAAAATTATATGAGACAAAGGTACAATATGCCAACGATATTCCTTGATAGTGTTCTGACTTTGAATTACTTTAGGAATTTCTATGTAAATACTTATTTTTTATGCTGTACAAATAGTGAGTAGATGTGTTTAGACCATCATTCCCCAAAAATAGCCTATGTAAGGTTTGTACTTATTAGGATATGGGCTAAATACTCTTTTCTTAAAGTTGCATGTATATCATGATTTTAATTTCTTCTATGCTCAAAATTTTTACCCAACTTTTGACTGCAGTTATTTTAAAAAGATTCATTTCAGGCATCAAAATTTGAAGAAAATTTCTTGGGGCATATTTTATGTGACATTTGTTTAAAATCTGTTGTGTAAATATTTATTTTTGGAGTTTATTCCTTAATATAATGTGTGTTTATTTTCATGTTGAAGAGATTTGGAACGTAACCTATTACAAAAAGCTCCTGTTTTGTGGACAGTCAGTATCTGGTGCCCTTAAAATTTAGTTTTTGTTGTGACACTATCTCATAATTTGAGTAGAGTGGAGGAGCAAAATTATGGTTTGGTAAAAGTTTCTTTTCTGAAGTCAAGAGGTGAGAAAGCCAAATGTGATAACAGAATTAAAAAAAAATTGTCCACACTGCAAGATTGTAAAGTTTTATTTGTAAATTTCATGCTTCTTTCACGTGCTCTTATATATAGTGTTGGTTAAAATTTTAAGATCATTAATATTCCCATCTTTTGCCAAAAGAAATTTTTTTCTTTTATAACTGTAAAAAAAGTTCTCTGCAATGTTAATCCATGAAATGAGAGGATAAGTTAATGATGGCCCTGCCAGGCATATTCATGGTGATCAGTTTGTATTTTAGAATACGAAAATAAAATGTATTTGTATTAGAATTGGTTTCTTATTTTGTATCCTGTGAAGATCAAAAATGGAGTGAAAGCTCAGTGGGTATAGCATTCATTTACCAACAATCAAGGTTAAATCAGGGAGAGCTCTCTGAATTTCTTTAACTAAACCCAAGTTGAATGATTTTCTGAGACCAGGTTGTTCTGGGGTACCACAGGTGGCAACTGCCCTCTTACGTCCATTTCATACTTAATCCAGCACAAGACCTAGTGTGCTAGCCTCTACTTGATACCGAGGACAGAATCTAGCATGATTGGAACCTCCATGGGAGGTTTCACGTGATAATTGGCTTTGTGATTGCTACAAAGCTGTTATTCCATACGATTCCGTACTAATGGGGGCGTTTACTCGGAACCGAAATCGCAATTTAGTACACGAAATCGTTAGATGGAAACGAAAAAAGAATTTTAGTGAAGAAATTAATCTTCTAACCACAACCATTCACTCATAAATCAAAAATTAAAATAAGCATAAGGTGACGCCCACCGAAAATGCTGCTGTGTTAACATTGACGTCATTTTCATCACATCCTTGACTGCTTTCAGGGGAGAGGAAGGGAGTGGAGGGGGATTCTCAGAAGGTCTGCTCGCACAGATGCTGTCGCAATCATTCCCATTGGCCGAGTCAGCTGTGTCCCCCCCATTGCGATAAGGCAAAGTAGCTTCGCGGGCTCAGTTCTGATTCGACGAAGCCGATATACGTCAGAAGTTGCACCACGCCCACTTTTCCGAAAGGGTTAAAAACATCAGTGTTTCGCCGCTTATAACTCGAGAAATAATTGTCGGATCAAAAAACGGAAAAATATGGGTCTTTTTATTTTACAAACTCAATCAGATTCGGCAATAAAAGAAATATGGTAAATGACCCCATTAAAAAAAAAAGAAGTTCACACAGCGTCTGTAACATGACTTGATAGGTCGATGGCTTCTGGGTCCTACTGGGAGTTACTTATTAGAAATCTAGTACCGCATCAAGTATGAAATCCAGTAGCTCAGAGAGTCTGCTAGCGAGCATGCTTGCTATCCAGCATACTGGTTCTACTCAACACGATACTGGAAAGCTAGCATACTTGCTAGTATACTCAACCTTGTGCTGGATCAAGTACTGTGTGAAACGGGCTTTACCGTAATGAGCATCTTTAACCCTCTTAGTGTCGCGGGCCGATATATCGGCTTTTGCTCCATTGCCGAAAAGTGCCACGAGCCGATATATCGGCTCGAGGAGCGAATTAATTTTTAAGCTATTTTTGTTGTAATAATTACTTTAATCCTTTATGCAATGTATCAGAATACCATAAAAAACAATCCATTTTTTGTTAAATAAAAAAAATATTAGATTCATATCTAAAAAGTAACTTCATATTGCTTATAATTTTCAAAAGGAGTTACAAAACTCTCATAATCATGCCGGCACTTTTCACTAGTACTACCAAAATTCAGTGGAACTAAGAGGGTTAACATTCCAATAGCCTGAGTATAACATGAATTCTACCATCTGTGGAAAAATTAGCTTTTAAATTGATTATTGTTGGATTTGCTCTCTAGCATTGAGTAATAAAAGTTCATTTATGATGTAGCTGATCAAGCATGATCTGCATGCATATGTGTCCATACAAGGCTCCTGTGTATAGGCTGTACATAGTGAGTTCATGTACTAGAATTTTGGGATTAGATTTGAGATTTGCAGAATTATAAAAATTTTAGGGAAAACTAATATTCTGAGAGAAAGTAAAATATTTATCCTCAAATGCTTGGTAAGTAAAGGAATCTCTTTGCAGCATTTATGTTTTTACTGAGTGCATGCTTTTTCTCCTGCATTTATAGTTAGCTCAGCAGGAATATCACCAATTCAAGGAGACTTATTTATCTGCAGGTGCACTGCTATGTTGAATTCCGATCCTATTGGATTATGGCCATTTCCAATTTACAGCACTGCTAGAATACGATGAAGGTTCAAATAAAAAATTATGTAGAATCTTCTCGGGGAAAATTGAAATTTTTTAATTTTTTACAACTTTAATTTTCTGTCATGCATAGCATATCAGCGTATCAGAATTAACTTTTTTGTGAAAATAAAATTATATTAAGATGAAAATATACCTTGCAGCTCAGGCTTGTTTTTTGTATACTTAAAATAAGGAAAAAAATATCTTCTAGTGAGAAGGCATAACATTTAAAATAATATAAACAAGAAATTCCTATTTGGATGCTATGTGCTAGAATTTCATGATTAGTATTCCATCCGACTCCATCCAGCAAATTTTCTTTTATTAAGGGTTGACAGAAGGCGACTACCCATCCTTAATGAAAAAATTGAACTCAACTATCAGTCGCCTCTTCCTAGTAACCCTTACTCTTACCTCGTACATCGATGACCACCCTGGCTTCTGAATTGATTGTTCTAGCGTTATCCAATTACTTCCGGAAAAATATCTCTTCTCTGATGCCTTTAAATTCCAATTTCATCAAAACATATCATTTTCCTTCTTATTGTTCAAATTAAATTCGATAAATAAATGCTTTGTCTGCTTTCATACAGAAATACCTTTAAGTAGGTGCTGTTTTACCAATGGAAAATACCTTTCACTGCCAGGATTCGAACTTCTCCTCGATATCTCGGGCCACTGGTGTGAAACCAGTATCCTAATCACTACACCAACCCCATCTCCCCCCTCGTAAGTGCTTCCCCGATCGGCTGTGAATGATAGCCGAAGAACTCCATTTAACCTATTATGCTGAGAGGCACTTGCCTGCTCTCTCGGATTCAAGGCCTCGTGCAAGTGAACTCCTATACGAATTTTCCCGTGGGGCATTTGATAGTCTAAATTCCACGCCTCCTTGGAAAGGAGGCGTGAAATTCTTCTTGGAGAAGCAATTTCCCCTTCCACTGAAAAAATGCTGCCAAAAAGTACGTCGCGCCACCTGGCGAATTTTCAACGAAACATTCAGTTGTATGGGGACTTTGCATCGAGGTGCATCGTAAGATTCGAAGGTAAGGTCTTGCTTTGAATAATAATGTTCATTTTGTTGTATTTTTCTAGATAATATTGGGCTTACCATTTTTGCTTTCTTAAATGAGCTAAATTTTATGATCTACGCATAACACCAATTTCCCGATCTTCATGTGCATTCCAAAGTATAAAACATTCGTACATACATTTTCTCGTGCGTAATTTTCCGCTCGTATTTCCTTTTTCTGGTATTCTCAGGCAGTCCAGGCTCATGCAAACGCTGATATTTTAACTATCCCGCCTGAAGGATTATTCTACTGGAGAATCCCGTGTCTCAAAATCACTTGGGTGAGTATGCATATAATGAGGTTTTTTCCATATTTTTGTGGATGGTAATTTGGAGAATATGTCTCATTGAATTTTTATTACACGTGAGAGGGGGCATAGAGCCCGAATAGAGTCATTTGGTAATGGTGGCTAATATTGTTCACATGAACTCCAGGAGTTTCGAGTTCAAATCTCAGAAAATCTCTCCTCATCAGTCGAGTCTCAGAGGTTGATTTTCATTGTTGTGTTGTTCCTCGTTTGAACATTGTGTAGAAATGTTTCATCTGCTGCTCTCCGTCCGCCGGGTGGGACGTGAAACTTTGGATCCACCTGCAACTATGCGACTACCGGATTTCTTCGCGCCCTCTCTCTCTTCCTGAAAAAAATCGTTTCCATCTAGACAAGCGATTTCTTGCACGAAGCAAGTAACCTTCGTCCTCGGTCGCCTTTCGTAATTACTGATGCATTTAAAAACGTCTCAATATTTTGTTTTCTAAATTTTTAATGACTGCAAGTGAATGGATATTCCACTGGATCACTCGGAGTAATCACTCGGAACCGAGATCACTATTTTGTACACGAAATCGTTAGATGGAGATGAAAAATGAATTTTAGCGGAGAAATTACTCTCCTAACCAGAGACATTCACTCGTAAATCAAACATTCAGTTAGGAAAAAGGTGACGCCCACCGAACGAGCTGCGCCAAAGATACCTACGTCATCCACCTCCCGTCTTTGACCGTTTGTGGGGGACGGGAGGGGGGGAAGGTCTGCTCATACAGGTGCTGTCGCAAACACACATGCATTGTCAGAGTCAGCTGTGTTCCCCATTGTGATTGGGCGAAGGAGCTTCGCAGTGTCAGTTATGATAAGACGAAGTGGGCGACGTACCGGTCCTTTGCACGCCAACTTTTCCGAACGGGTGAAAAACATCATTTTTTCGCCGCTTATAGCTCGAAACTAATTGACGGATTGAAGAACGGAAAAATACGGGTCTTTTTATTTTACAAACTATCGGATTTGGCAATAAAAATATTGTGATCGATCCTATTATGCTCTGCAATAATACTATGAAATTTTGATCACCACGGAAATGGTTTAGAAGACTAAATACGCTCACTACTTAACAGGACATGACGAAGTTCATTATGCCTCAATTCCGAGTTCAGGTCTTACTCTTGGAATATAATGCTACCTTAACCGACGGACTCCTCTTCAGATGCAGTCTTAATTTTCGCCTGGAATAACTTCATTTGCAGGCCATGGGGTGTGCTGCTAGCCTAACTCAGGCCCTTTCGCGGATTCTAGCTGCTAGTCAAATTAGCAATGGAGACCTTGGATAAAACGCCCGTGATGTCCAAGTGTGCTTATACTCTCCCCTTTTCTCCATTTCATTGAACTCAATCTTCTTTTCGTTCTTTTCTCCCAACCCTCTTCCATCCTAGATCTCCCTCAAACCTCACCTGACCTTGCTGAAATATTTTACTTCCCTCATTCTTGGTCTCTACCGTTCCTCAATAGCCTCGAGGCTCCCTGTTTTCATAGCGCGTACCTACATACGAAGGTAACTTGTAAATTCAACCGTATTCGGCGATGCATGTGTAATTCAGTTTCAATCGATGATATTTGATTGGGGATAATATTTTTACGTTGTAAATGGTATCTGCTGAATTTGTACGTAGGAAACTTACGATGTTAGGAAACCTAGGATTACTAAGAAGTTTCGATTTTTTTATACTTCGTCGAAATAAATTCTCACTTGGCTAGTGGATTGTCTTTGCATTGCTTTTTTACCATTTAACACACCATTTGTGGTGGCCTGGTAACTCAAAGCGGCACGAGTACTGCTATGAGCCCAAAGGTCTCGAGATAAAATCTAGGGCACCTTTTTGGGAACTTTCCTAAACATTTAATCGGTGGGGTTTCAAGTATCACAGGTTATTAGAAGTAAAAAGTCTCGAAGGAAAAGGAATTTCCGTCGCCATTACGTTGAAAGGATTAAGGAACTAGCTATTAACATTAGATGGGGTAGTATTAAATTTTACGTGACTTCAGCTGTATCGGTTAAATCGAACAAAAAAACTTAATCCTAACGTAAGACAAAAGTGATACCACCCTGAAGCTGGATCCCAACCCGCCACTGTCGGGTTGTCAAGCCCCCACGTGTTATCAACCCGATTACCGCGGCCGACACTTTCACCATTTTGATAGATCAAATCAAAGACACAGTGAAATAATTGAATGGAAATCCATTACAATTTTAGCCTGTCAACCTAAACGATTTCCCCTTTCATTCCCCTTACGCAGTGACCTATTTATGACCGCTGAGGCCCCCATGGGAATCTAGAATGAGGCCCCCAATGTTATAGTCTTTTACAAATATATTCACAATTCCTCTCTCGCGAGGCCCCCGGCGGCCGCCGGGTACGCCATATGGTGATTACGGCCCTGCCCCTTCGATATCTCTCACGTATCTTCCGCACACACTGCTACCTCACGATGCTATCTCCGTGGCCAGTATACAGCTCCAGGGTTTAATGAACACAGTTTCTTACGCCTCGAAAGGAGATGATGTATGTTCCAGTGCTTTCACGGCCGGTCGAATGCTATCGTAAGCTCGTTCAGGCCGAGTATACTGCGCGAGTGAAGGCTCAGTTAAACGCGAAAATTTCTCTATGACTCATATCCCAAGCACAAAAATTGTCAGCCTAGCATGGACTCTTTTGAATTCTGAGCCCTTGGCATTTGAAGGAGACTTCAGAAGTGACTGAGATCGTACTCCTCTCCAATAATTTGAGAGGTGGAATTCAAATAGATTAATGTTTTAAGTTACTCCAATTGCATAAATCATATCTTACCGTCTAACACAGGGGTCGGTAGACTGCGGTTCACAAGTCACATACGGCTATTTGGATGCGGGCATATGGCTCTTGCGTAGAATTAATAAAATAAAACAACATAGTTCCATCTATAAAAGTATTCATCGGTCAAAATATGCCATTTAGTATCATTCCGTTTATGACAAATGACTCTTTACACAACGGACCTAGATACTCTTGGTTAACGCAAGTTCACTGTCCTCACTTTTAAAACACAAGAGACCACTGTTTATGTTTTTATTTACTTCATTGAAGATGCATTGAATATTACATGCTTCTTAAAATATCTATATCCTATTGTATCTATCCCTTTATCCAACTATATTTTTCTTTAGTTATTATATATATATCTTGTTACAGTATTACTTTATATATCCTTTATTAGCACATATATCTTCCGTTGTTGTTAGTATGCGAAATTCATGAATTTTAGATACATACTACATCTGCATGTAGCATGTATGCTGTCACTAGAGTATGTGGTAGGAGGTGTTTGGTTATGATCCATGAAAGAAATTAAGATGACAAAGTTGTGTTTTGGAAAAATTTAATGAAGTTAGAAGATTACTGTAGGTGATTCTAACCAAAATTTTTATTATTATCGTAAATAATGCTTGCGAGCACTGAATCTCTGATTCCCCATTCCAAGTTTGTCATTTTGTTTTCTAGATTCCCTTCCCCTTATGTCGTCCTCAATTTTCCATTTTCCAAATTATTTCCCTGTTAGAAGATTCGGCTTTCCCCAGTTACATCAAAGACGTAAAAATAAATGTCCATTTTAGTCGACCCTCTTTTATTGAATTAGTGTATAGTAAATGCATACTTCGATTTATCTGCGATTTCTCGGTTATATTGCATTAAATTCCATGATTTCCCCACCTGTACGGAATGTCCACTGTACGGAATATTAATTGGCTACACATACTATATTTTTGTGATGCAAATAATACTGCATATGTTTTCATGCCTTCATTATGATTTTTCTTTTTCGTCTTTAGGCCTTATCGAAAAACGTCGAGAGTCCCCCACCTCGGAAGGCTGCAGTTTTCTTTTTATTCAGCTTCATAGAGTAACATCACGACCTCAAGTGGGCATCAGGGTCGTCAGGTAGGTCAACAAGGCAGTGGACAAGCCTTCCCATGGACGTCCTCCATTGTCGTCTGGTCCGATAAGTGAAACAGATTTTTATTGTTTGTCATTTTAATAAGTCTTTTTGGGCAATAAGCTGTCATGACGTACTTAATTAGCATCATATTATTCCAATATATGATTTTTATTCTCCTCAGAGATCAGTTAGAGAAATATAAAAGGAGGATTTGGACAGTACATTACCATTCAGGTAAAATAATTTGAAGGAAGAGTCTTGAGTAATTAGAAAAATAAGAGGTTCAGATTTACTGCCTAGCACAAAAATTTAAGTGAGACATTTAGATCTGAGGTTTCCGCAGGATTTATTATCAATGAAGAGAGTTTTCGGGTGTTCCTTCGCGCTGGCTTGCCTCTGGGCGATAACAGTTTCTCCAGCCACCCTGCTGGCGTCTTCAGGTCAGAAGTGTGGATGGATTGAATTCGTCCATGTTATATAGAGGCCCGGGGGCCATAGGTTGGCTCTGAATGTCTGAGAGGGCCGTGGTGTCTCCCGACTGGAAGACTCTCTTCTAGGTGAGGCAGAGAATGCATCCATCCTCTCGGATGTAATTCTTCAGGTGATGGAAACATTCAGAAACAGGTCAACGCGGAGGAGCACCCGGAAACACTGTTCAAGTGAGACATTTGGTGGAGTTAAATGTTTTTTCACGATCCAAAATCCTCTATATTTATGTTTTATCCCCGGTAAAGTTCTCAAGATGTAATAACGCTGATGTAAATTGAAGATATAAATATTATAGGTATAAAATGAAGTGGAAGGAGCGTTTTACAAGGATAGGATGGTCTTAGGATAAAGCCGGGTATAACATTAAATAAATGGTAAAGCAAGTAAAAGTAAGGCAGGGGAGTTAACTGGAGGTCAAAACTGGATGTTATGTGATGTTGGTTCCATAAAAACTGAAGCAAATGCATGGGTCAGAGGTGAAGAAACACTAATGGTGATGCCCTGTGGGAGAGGGATTTCGATATGGGAAATCCGGAGGGGGAGGTAAATGTGAATGGAATGAATGAAGGACCTAACGAAATATGAGGCTTCAGAAGGCCACGCAGGATGAGATATGTGTTAGGGGGGATGTTTGAAGGGGGAACTTGGGTAGGTCATAAAAATAGTGTACGAGATATGAAACACTTAAAAAGATGGGTATATGACGTGTTTCAGAGAACATTCGTGTCCCAATATATTTTATTGCTGGTAGTGCACTACCGTTCAGGGTAGATTTTCATGGGCAATTTACACTCTTTTGTGTCGGTTTGGAACCTTTCCTTGCCTAAGTTCATAAAGAATAAGTTCATATCAGCTGGTAAATACCTACTCCCTCATCATTACCATTCAGCAATACTGGGTTCGGTATGGTGCTGCTCACTACAAGCTATCGACTAGTCCTTCCCATTCACATCGTTCACAACTTGCTCCATATATTACACACATGGCTTTCCCTTGCTATTCTTCCCGTTAACATTTACATCAAATATTGTCTTCACCAGGCTCATGTCTCAAATATGGCCGGTTTAGTTGTTCCGTCTTCTTTTAATGGTTTTCAGTCTTTTCTCCCACTCTTCTTAGGGCTTCGTTAGTCACTCGTTCGATCCATTTTATTCACGTCATTCTTATGTAGCACCACATTTCGAATGCTTCCAGCCTTCTCGGCTGATTTTATCGTCCATACTTCACTGCCATGAAGATACATGCTCCAGATGTATGTTCTGATGAACTATTTCCTTACTTCTTTGCTTAAATTTATATAATTTGATTCTTCATTAGAATGCATCCTCTTCGCATGTTATATTTCACAGACTATTTCCTTCTCGCTTTGTCCATAGCTGGTTACCCCGATTTCCTGGTAGCAATGCTCGCTTACCTCTTCTATATATTTTCTTCCGAGTTTAACATTGTTCTCTGCTTTACAGTGAATTACCTTGGTTATTTTACTGATCTTTGGGTGGTATTTGGCCAAATCTCCATGGTTACTTGGGTCTTTCATAAATGAGGCGCTCGGGGCTAGATAATGTAAGCCACATTTAGGAAATTTTACAGGAGTGACATCTGAAGGTTCGAAAAATTCCCTAAATTAGGTGTTGTGTCTTGGTGCAACACATAACAACAAGGTGTGTACTGCCATCTCTTGGCTTCTTTAAATAATACTCCGCCAGTGGCTTCCCATCGTCTAGCAGATAAGAAAGGCGTACAGATCTCAATATTTTTCAGTGTGTGGCTTACCATTATCTAGCCCCGAGCGCCTCAAATCTCTTTCTGTCTATACCACGACCGCTATGTCATCGGCGAGACGCAGGATGCTAATTATTTCCAATGCTATTTAATTCTGATTTGTTATTTTTAATTCTCTTTGATACATTTAATGTCTTCCTCGATGTAAGCATTAAAACTTTCGGTAGACAATGCACAACCTTCACTCTCTCCTTTTTTCAGTCACGGGTCTTTACTGCTGGACCCATATTTTTTCACAGCCATCATATCTTTATGAGAATTGTAAATTCTGTTGTTTCGTCATTGTATGACACGATTTTCCTTCCGAATTCTCAAATGATTTCTCTATATACTCAAATACAACGACAGTCAGATTGTTCTACTACATTATTTTCTATATGAGTAGGCGATAGACCAGAGGAATTTCTTTTAGACTCTTGCTTGACCTGACTCCAAATGATCTTCATCCAATTATTCTTCTCTGGAGATCATGAGACCTTCTACGCGTATATACCATTGCTTTCACATATCTCTCCCCTCTTCTCTTTCGGCAAGGAAGTAAACGCTTTTCTTGGAAGTCAGTTATAATCTCTTCAGTTGCGTACAAATTTTTAGGTGCATTTGTGTTAGTGTATTATATCCTGCATTTTTATTTAGCTCGGTAAAAACATCTCTGAATACGGGAGCCTCGTATTTTTTGGCAGATCCCATGCTACTGCTTCGATCTCTGATCCCATTGTCAACATTGAATCTTTTATGCATGTGACTTCTACTTTTTAACTTTTTGTTCCCTGCTGTTACCTTTACACTTAGGTTGTCTCCGTCTCATGATTGCTCCAAACATTTCTTCAGTTTTAAACTTGCCTTCAAGTTCAATTAAATACTACCCGATCTTGTCCCTCATGGTATTACTTACTGCTTCCCATTCCTTTAAGTGGTTCTTCACTTTATTATTAGCAGCTTCCACCTTTTCATATGAGAGGTTATTTTGTACATCTTCGCAGAAATCCTATACGTTTCTCGACCTTTTCTCTCTTACAACTTTGTTCATTTATCATTATTTTGTGGCATTTTCCCTGCTTCAGGTTTCACGTTCTTGTATTTTCTTTTCCCTTCGATTAATTCTGTCTTCTTCTGTTACCTCTTCAAGATCTTCTTCTATTTAATTCACAGTCGTGTAACCTCCTATAGTATTTTCATTGGTCTCTGGAAGGCCAAGGGATGCTCAGGCTACTGCATTTTTTCTATTTGCTAGTTTTCTTGGTAGTTTGATTCAGTTTCCTGAATTTAAAATGACATCATCGTCGCTGAGTGTTGGCCGCTGTCGTTGCCTGGCCCATGGAAACATTTTTAGTCTTTCACATAGTTTCTCAGTCAGCTTCACTTAAATATACTCAATTTTAAATATTCAGTCATGCATCTCCTGGCATTTTCCAAGAATATCTTCTTCAATTGTGGTTTTTGAATGATGTGTTTACCACCACTAAGCTGTGCTGGATGCAAAATGTCAGGAGGCTTCCTCCTCTCATATTCCGATTGTCCAAGCCGTATTTTCCATTTATTTTTCCAACTCGACTTTCGCCGATTTTAGCATTATAATCTCCTAAGAGTGTCAAGTGTTCTTCTCTTCCTACCTTTTCCATTACTTCTGTGTTATTATCTTAAGCGTCTTCCACTCTTCATCCTCGTTGTCCGTCGTAGGCATGTAAACCCTCACCACAACGGCATCTCAGGACTTGGTCTCTATCCTCGCCATAACTATCCTTTCGTTGTAATGCATGAAGATCCTCGGTCACATCTGGAACTCTGCGTATTCAATGTTCCCCCCATTACCATCCAAAGATCAGGTGCGTCACTAGTGGGTTTACAAAAGATAGGGATGTCAACATGTTCTAAAAGGAAAAGAATAGTCACATTGTTTTACATTCCACACTTTATTTGTACGGACTATGCTTTTGGCATAAAATGTCGCTATCAAGGTTCACAAGTCGCCTATTAGCATCCGTATGTAGTCCAACAGGGTAGTAGGTGGGGGATAGATGATTGGGTAAGGGAGGGGGAAGAGAAACACGTGTAATATCAATCTTAATCCACACGTGTTTTATTGATCGTGTGTCTGCTACCGTTAGGAAGAGGCTTTCATGGGCAACTTCCATTCTCTTTTGTCATACTAGAACCTTTTCTCCCCGCACACTATTCATTATTTCAGTTCCTAACACATCATGCCTTAAAAATGCCTATCCGATGCCTTTCTATTTCCCTTGTCTTAGGCCCTATCTCGTATTTTGACATTCTGTTAAAATACACCTATATACATCTTGGTCTATCCATCTACTCTGCCTCTCCATTAATTTATCCTGTAATTTTGTTTCTTCCCAAGCGATTCCTATTCCTTTTTCACTTGCCTTCTTTTCTGTACATTGTAATTTTTTCAATTATCTTTTAAACGTTGACTAAAATTCCCCTCCAATATAATCTCACCCTCTTATCCAAGGTTTAGGCCACGGAATGCTGTAGCGCCGCGCCCATTATCTTCTCTTATTGACCGTATCATTAAATATTTACTAACGGTTCATGACAGAAATTCCTTCTAGTCAGTGGATTTCATCCCTCATCCAATGCAAATCTTCACATAACACAAAATAATATCCATGAAACTTAGGTTGTTACCCTACATGTTCCAGTTGTATACATCCTCTTAGCTTGATTAGTTACTCGTATGACCTCGTTTTCATATTTCCTCATTGCTTCATGTAACCATGTGATTGATCTTTATCACAAATATGGATTTGTAAAGTGTTTTGCAGCAATTAAAACAGTTTACTTATCGGGTTATTAGCGCTTCATCATCGGCAAACCGTGCCTATTCGATCTTTCCACCGCTATGCCTACCTCAAACTCATTCCTCACCTCTTTCATCATTTATTTTATATAAATATTCATAACTACTGGAGACAACGAGCAGCGCTAATTGCATTGTGGTCCTCGCATTGCTAATCCAAGTTCTCCGTTTTGGGATCTCAGTGGTGGTGTTTGATACATATATAAGTTACAAATGAATCGTTGCCTTCTAAATCTACTCTTAATTTCTGCCATCATCAGTAATATATGCATTAGTTATCCCCAGTAGAGTGAAAAAACCTATTGTCGAGAACAACGTGGGAATAAACATTTAGACTTTGTTTTACATTCCTCTCACTATTGTGTTCATTAGTAGGCAAATGAGTTTCCTCTCAGCAACCCTAAAATTTCTTCATCACACACGCTACATCTGTTAGGTGTTTAGTTGTGAATACAACCCCTTGGCCTACTAGGTAAATTGGTCTTCTGCAAATCAGACGTATTTTCAGACTTCATCACCTTCCCCTACCTTTACTCCTGCGTCTTGCTTTTCTTACGCTACCTGTACCATTTCTTCGGAAATTAAAAGTTATAGAACATGGGTGACAACGGTTAACACTGCACCATTGCATCACTTATCGATGTTAATTTGGATTCTCCATCTTTAATACATACCTGTGCTGTGGGTCCTATACGTACGATTTGAATGAGACAATCTATTCTCAGTGAGCGACTAATTCTAAGAGCCACTCCAAAGTTATGTAACTAATAAAATTTCCTCAATTGACTTCATCAAGCCCCTTCTCTAGTCCGTGAAACAATGAAAAACATCCCGATTGTACTACAAGATCTTTTTATTATTAAAACGCTCCACTAACTCAGTAGTATTCATGCTTGCTCTTCCCTTCCTAAAATCAAATTTACCTTCACATAAGTAGCCATTCTCCCTCTTCTCTTCCCTACTGTACGATGCCACATGTTTTTTTGTCTGGGTGGTAAATCAAGTTTATCGTTCTATATTCTTCTCAGAATAGCACTTTTTCTTTCGTGAGATGGAGAGCAAAACTGGTGTTACCAAGTCCTTGAGCCAGATTCCTTCCTTATAGATGCTATGAATAAGTTAAAAAAACTTTTCGTCGTAATTTCTTTTCCTGATTATTCAGTGATTCAACCGAGATATCGTCCATTCTTACAGCCTTTTACGCCTTCATTTCCCGCTGAGATCTAGTATTCTCACATGTACGTTTCAAGTACATATATCTTGGGATGCGTCACATTCTCTTTACCCATTTAGGTCCAGGAGTCATCATTTCTATCGTGAAGGTCTTAACGTAATTCTCCATCTACCCTTGTCTCTTCCGTGTCTACTACTACTTCTACCTTTCCCGATCACTTTCACTTTATGACAATCTGAAATAATAATCACTTTCACTATAGCATATCCGTCATTCCTTCTTGCGGTGATATTTCTATTTCGTCGCACTATCTTCTCCACCTTGCTTCCATTACCCTTTTGGTTTCTCATCATCTTATCTTTTTATTACATTTCTTGGGCATTTTTTGCAGCTCTCCATCAACATTCTTCTTTTTTTTTATCTCTATCTTCCAAATCATTTTTTCAGAGATCCACGGTTTCCTAATCCTCTCAGGTTATACCGTATATAGCTTTTTCCGTGGTTTTCCTTATCCCCTTTTCTAGCTCTTTCACCGTTTATGGACGCTAACATTTTTTCCTGCCCATTGGTTTTCGTTAGTTTATTTCCGAGAGTTTTTCTTTTCAATCCTGTCAGGACTACTGCAATATATTGACGACTTTTGAGATGTGGGTGTGAAGAAGGTAAGGTGGGTGGAAAGGGGGGCATGGGAGGAAGTGTTGGAAGGTATGAGAGGGAGCTTATTGAAACAATTGCGAGGAGATGGTGAGTGAATGGAGCGGGTAGTAGGAGAAGAGGGAAATTTTAAAGGACGTTATGGAGGGCAGAGTAAGCGGCATAGAGAGAATAGAAGAGCAGGCAGTTTGGGTAAAAAGTTGCAAGAGGCAAGAAGCATACGGAATGAAATAAGACATACATATTTGAAATACCTTTAACACTAGATCACTACTATAATAATGGCCCTTTTCAATCTACTCTAGCACTTCATCCCTTTCAAGTTGTGTTTGGAATTTATATCGTTTATAGCTGTGTGAATAAATGAATCTAAATCTATATCTAACCAGTATAACATAATTATTATCTCTCATATTTGATCGAAATTTTGGATTGTAAATACGTCACTGTTGGTGTTTTAACTCTCCATAACTGTCACAACAATTCTGTTTCTCCTGCAGCATTAGACTACTTTATCAGCACGTTCACTTCTTCCATCCATTTTATCATCCGCCTACCTCTCTTCCTCCTCTTTCTTCAGCAATCGCCACGTTCCAATCGACTGTGTATTATAATTAAACGCTTTCTCCCCGGAACGTTACACATTAATTCTCAAGCCGTTCATTTCACGTCACCTTCCGTGCCTTTCACATGGCTACTTGTAGAGATGTATATTTTTATAATAGCTTAACCAGTTGAACCACTCTTTACTCCATATTTAGAATACTATCATACACATCCTATGTGATTTCACAATAGCATAATTTCCACAGAGAAAAAATCATTCTGCCTGAACAGGAATTGAACCGGGCTCCTCAATTTCACTACTTGTATCAACGCTAAGATCATTTGTCCACAACGGTGATTACCTCAATATTACTACTGCAGCTCTCAATAATACTTAAGCACTTCACATGCATGCGAATTGGAATCTATCTTGTTGTTAGGATCACCCTTTCTCTAAGTTCAAAAATTAACCTTTTTTTATTTTGACCAAGGCATTCAAGAAAAAAATTCTCTTTTCAATGCATGGACGATGTTTTCATCTTCATAATTTACCTGAAGTTCAGCAAATGACTGAGCAACTTTTTCCGATGTATTTTAATGGTGTCGTTCATGTTACACGCCACTTTTCTTTTTTCGTTAGTAGGGGTCCAGGGAAATCGCTTTATCGGCATAACGCGACATTAAACGAAAATGCGTCCATAAAGCGATAAAACACGAATTCATTAAGTTTCGGACGAAGTATCGAAAAAAATGCAAATTTTTATTGTATTCGTAGGTGGCGCAACTTTTACAAAATATACGCACTAAAAACATTTAGGTTTATTAAACTGAACGTAACGTGATGTTTTTCCAAAATAACAAACGGCGGAGATAAGAGTCTGTTGATGGGATGGGTAGAAATACAACATTTTTAACAAATGGAATTCAGGCAAAACTCTTGTCCTTTCACGACAAATAACACATCGAAACTAGTCACCGCTATTCACGATTCAAAATCGAAGAAAGCTCGTAAACATCGTTGACAGTTGCCGCTCAATACAAACTAGCTTACTCCAGTTACATATTCATCATTAATTTATAAGAGATCACACAATGTGCCTCTTCTTCCATATCCTCCCTACTTTCGTAATTTTTTTCCGTCGAGACATTGTCGAGAATACGCCGAGATGCCCGAGTTTGAGAAGTTACACCTACTGAAAGAAGAAACCGATTTTAGGGCAGTAAAATGCATTTTATAGATTTTATTTGGATTATAACAGTTTTCGTGACTTAAAATTCGATGACCAAGAATTGCGTGTTTTTTATTCCGTTCGCTGTCCTCATGTTAAATTGAAATGTATGTATACAAAGTTTTATTTATTTTCAATATTCAAAAGTATATCAACAGAAATATATTGCAATTTTTCACAGAAATGGAAAGGCTTCTGTGGAAAATTTCAGTATATTTCTGTTAATATGTAACGTTTACATCTCATTACACCTGAATCTGGTTTGTTTATTCAAAAGTTAATATGAAATTTGTAAAACCGTACTATGAAACTTCACTGAAACTTGGGTGGGACCACTGCAGTCACAAGTTTTTCAGCATGAAAAATATAGAGAAGGAGAGAGATAATAATTACCAGTAATACCTAACTACATTAAAGTAGGGTTTCTCCTTTGGAAGAGAGAGCTTCTCAAACTCAGGGATACCGATATACTTTACTCACAGATCCTCATAGAACTGTGAGCCAATTACACGCAAAATATTTATCTGGTCATAGTAATTCCATAGTTCATTTTATCAGATCTGAGGTTAATATTTCTAACTTTAATCTTTTATGTAAATTTTCAATTTACTTGAACTTTGACACTAGTTTGTGGTTGATTCATAACTGACCAGAACATGAAGGCGTATTAAAGCTTTCTACCCACTTAATAACCTTTATAAAAGATAATGTATTCAATGGTCCATCATTGGTTGTGAAATTATTTTTTTTATATATTTGGAATTTTAAAACTCCCTTCCTCATGGACTACGCCTTGTCGTGGTGGGATTGGGGCTTGCGTGTCACCGTGACCCCTAGAGCTGCACTGGCGGGAGCAACTAGTATTGTTCCTGGTAGTGTCACCCATGCCAGATAGGTCGAAGGGTAGGAGCCTGACGAAAGGTAGTCGCCTGACGAAAGGTAGTCCACGTACCGTACTGGCAGCGTCTGTTCCTCAGTGAGGCGGCTGTGAGAAGGCGTCTGACCCCAGTGGATTGGATCCTATCAAGTGATTGTGTGACGTTAAAAACACTATTGAGGCAGGCAACGGAAAACCACCTCAATTAAACTCTCCCAAGAACACAATGGACTTGAACAATAGAGAATTGAATCCTGGCAACTACGGGCCCCGGGATCAAATTAGTGGGGCGGGTGTCATTCCCGGCAACAGGGTAAGCAAGGACTCATCGATCGTTATCTCATGAAATCCTTGCACGAAAAGAAAGACAGCAGCAACGACAGCAGCAGCGGCGACGAAGAAGAAACTAGAGAAGAGAGCAATAATGCTAAGGATCGGGACATGGAACGTTAGGACGATGTTAAGGGCAGGAAAACTAGATAAAATTAAGTGTGAAATTGAGAGGGGAAAGGTCGATTTGTTGGGATTAAGCGAAGTAAGATGGAGAGACCAGGGGGACTTCTGGAGTGAAAATTACAGGGCTATATACAGTGGAGGGGAAGAGAGCCAGCGGGGAGTAGCAGTTGTGTTGAATTCAACATTAGAAATAAGGGTGTTGAATGTGGAACAGGTAAGCGATAGAATACTGGTTATCGAAATCAAAGCGAAGCCGGCGAATGTAGTCGTAGTACAGGTTTACATCCCAACAGGGGGGACATGGAGAAGAGGAAGTAGACGAAGTATACGACCAGTTGGAAGAATTAATCGGGAAAGTAAAGGGCAGGAAGAAACTAATAGTTATGGGAGATTGGAACGCTGTAGTAGGGGAAAGGAGGGACGGAAGTGAAGGAGGGGAGTATGGGCTGGGTGTAAGAAATGACCGGGGCGAGAAAGCAGTGGAGTTCTGTAGGAGGAATAATATAGTGATTACAAACACGTGGTTTAAACACCACCCTAGGCGCAGGTACACATGGAAAATACCGGGGGATAATGGAAGAAACCAACTAGATTATATCATGAGTAGGCAAAGATTCAGGAACAGCGTGAAGAATTCGCATAGTTTCCCAGGTGCAGATGCAGACTCCGGCCATAAATTGGTAGTGATGAAATGTGAGATGAGACTAAAAAGGTTTAAAGTAGGAAGGAAAATAAAAAAGTGGGACGTAGGATCACTGATTGGAACGAAGAGGAGGGAATATCAGGAGATAGTGGATAGATGCATGAGAGCAGAGAAGGAAAGAAGAACAATAGATGAAGGGTGGGAAATGATAAAGATGGGCACAAAAGAAGCAGCTGAGAAAACAATTGGAACGTTAGACGCTAGAAAGAAACCATGGGTAACAGAAGAAATGATGGAAAGGATCGAGGAAAGAAGGAAATGGAAAAATGTAAACACAGAGCTAGGCAAAAGGCGTTATAAGGAGATAAACAACAGACTTATGAGAGAAACAAAGAGGGCAAGAGAAAAGTGGTGGAGTCGGCAATGCGAGGAGATGGAGAGACTCCAGAGAGAAGGAGGAAAAGGCAGTCTGTACTCAAAGGTTAGAATGTTATCGGGCATCAAGAAATGGAAAACGATCCCGTGCATCAAAGACAGAAGGGGAAATTTAGCAATGGAATCAGAGGAGATCCAGCGTCGTTGGAGGGAATATGCTGAGGAACTGTATGCTAGCGAAAATAGGCCTAGGAACTTGGACATAGATGAGGAAAAGGACGTGAGACGTGAAAAGGAGATATGGATGACGTAGGCCCCGGAATACTGGATAGTGAGATAGAGAAGGCATAACGAGAAATGAAGGCGGGTAAAAGCGGTGGGGATAGATAACATTCCAGCTGAGCTTCTGAAAAACCTAGGAAGAGGGGGAAGGTAGAGATTTTATGAACTTGTTCTTAGAATATACGAGGAGGGGGCTTGGCCTGAGGATTTTGTAAAAACCGTGCTGATACCTATTCCGAAAAAGAGGTTGGCAAAAGAATGTGAAGACTATAGAACGATAAGTTTGATTTCTCATGCGGCAAAGGTAGTGCTTAGAATCATCAATAGGAGAATGGAAAAGAGAGCAAATGAATTCCTAGGCGAGGATCAGTTTGGATTTCGGCTTTCATTAAAGTGGAATGGCAAAAAAGTGGACATCATGGTGTCCTAAGAAGTGATATTGTTTTTAAACAACACTGTATGATCTCTTTAAGAAGGACCAAAATGGATATGTTCATTGATGTATTAACAACAGTTAAAAAAACAGCTGCAACTGGAAATGGAGAAATGTCATTGATGATGCAGCCAAGATCTTAAGGAAATTGAAAGAGAAATCAATTGGTATCATTCAACGAAGAAATATTTTATACTTATATATTTTGGTCCAATTATGAATTATCTTAGTAGGTAATGTTGAATGTATATCGAGAAGAGTGTCATTTATAGCCAACATTTCATGTATCTCATTACTGCTGACTAATATTTTCCTCACGATGGTAGTATTGTGATTTTTGGTTTCATGTAAGTAGTATGAAAATGGGGCGGTATACTTATTGCATGCCTGCATGGTAGTAAGAATTTGGTAATGCATGCCGGGTGATTGTTCATCCCCTGCCACACACCCTTGCGATGGCTTGCAAGGTATTATGTCGATGTAGATGAAGAGGTGCTTTAAAATTGAAGATGATTATTGAGTATGATGTTAAGGAGGTGAAGGAAGTTAACAACAGTTTTAAGTTATACGTTTGATCCATGACCAACCATGGCATAAAACTGGCTAGTTGGAAAATGTTATAGATGATGGGTGCGTTTTTCAATGATTGCAAGAACACAGCTGCATCAGGTTGCCTGTAGTGTTTGCTCTGTTCATAGGAGGTGAAGGAAATGAATCAAACCAATCAATTATTATTTTTTAAATAATATGAGGACCTGAAGGACTCTTAGGAAGTTCAGTGGAAAAACTGAGCGAAAGAGAAATCATTGTCATGGCATTCAAGAGATAACTTAATTTTATTTTAAAGTTTTGCAGTCTGATTTTGACACTTTCAATAAGGTACCTACTGTTCAATATATGCAAAGAAGAGGTATTTTTATGGCTGGAATTTGATTGCAATGATTGGGCATCATTCTGAGGAGGTGACAAAACATGCATAAATTTTAATATCGAGTTTAATTCAGAATGGAAGCACCGTCTTGGTCGTGAGGAAGTACGAGCCCCAATGATAATATCTTCCTTGTTATCATTCTGTTGTTGACACAGGAAGAAGAGAAAGTTTCATATTATGCGATAGTGGGTAAACTAAAGGAAAATCAGTGAAAGGTGAGTGCTTGGAAGAACTGAAGGAGGATTTATGTTGACTTTATGTAGTATGTATTTAAGTGACTTGTCATCACAATTTTTCCAACATCTAAGGGCTCCAGGCTAGACATTTTGGAGCAACTTGAAATTCTACAATCAGATTCGAATGTACTTATGAATGATCAAGTGTTTGTCAACCACTCTCCTCTCCTGAACATCCCCTTCCCGAAAAGCAACGACCAAATTCCCACTTCACCCCCCCCATAGCCAACCGACTCCACCTCCTCGGGTTTTTCTCTTTTTCCGGTCCACCCACCCACTCCCCCCCACCTTATTTTGACCATTTTACCGCCAATAATCCCTTCACCAACCCCTGCTGTTTACCCTTACTCCTTTCCCAGTTTCCCTTTCGGGGACTTCCCACACACCTCCTCCTTGCCTCGCTAACTGCCGCCTCGTATCCCTTTCTTTTGACACGCGTCCCTTCATTCAAGAACCCCTCCTCCCCCGTTCCATACTTCCTTGGTTTTTCCATCTCTCACTGTTTCCCCCAACCGTACCTTTGCCCCCCCCCCTCCCTCTGCCTCTTCCTCCCCCCCCCCCCCCCCCACCCCTTCTCATATGTATAAATACGCTGTTAACATGTATGTTGGTGTCTTGTACCAGATGATGGCTCTGTGAGCCGAAACGCGTCGTACGCATTAATAAATTACTTGTGGAAAAGTGCACCGATATTTGATTCTAATATGTCAAACTTCCACTACATCTCGCCTGAATCAGTTAACATTATCATGTTTTTTTTGCATATTGTTTAATGCATAAATTATTTTAATCAAGTTTATCTCATTAAAATTCACTCAAAAATATTCATTCTCTCCCCGTATCCGTTGAGGCACCATTTACCACATGTACAGGAGTTTTTAGTATACTTATCACAGCACTAGGCAGTTGATGACAGTATTCAATTGGTAATTTTCTGAGGGCCGAACTTATTGAAATTATTGGGTCGGAACGAGTTGATATTAGATTCAACAAAATTCAATCAAGATTAGTGTCCTCTCTTGACATTTTTCGAAAGTGATGTTCCTTGTGTCACGTCTCATGCACATCCGTTGATAGTTGGCAAGTTGTAAAATCATGATTTCAGATACGCCTGCTCCATCGATCAAAATTTTATGGACACTAGTAGGCTTTTAAAGCTACATGCAAAGGCTAACATATGGTTTAAAAGTGTCATGGCATACTTTCCAGAGGCTTCTGCGTTAAGTCCATATCCACTTGATTGGCTTGCAAAATAACGGAGAAACGTTCAACTCCAGTAATTTCCGCAGCTTTCCTTGGGTATTCAAAGAATCGGCCAGAGGTGATAGCATTGTCGGTGGTTCCACATCCTTGTTTTAATACATCAACTAGGAGGCCCATTTCCGATCTAAACTTGCTTATTATTTTTCTTTTCCTTAACTGATAAGCACCTTTTGCTCTCTGATTTCCACGGACTTGCCATTTCTGAATTTTTAGCCCGTAGGATATATGCAAGACACTCGAAAAATCGAATAGAGCATGCAGTGTAGATAAGCCAAAGTTAAATTATAACATATTAACAGGTTTTTTAATAGTTTCTAAATTGTCTATGTCTTTAGGAGAAGCACCACAAATGTAGCACTCTTGCGCTGATGAATTATTCGTCAAAGAGTTGCAGACTTTGCCATCTACCATTGTATTTAAAAGCAAATATTCAATAATTCTCTCAATTACTTCATTTACAATGTTTAAATTAGTTGAATTCAAATTAGCTATTTTTGGTCTACCCGGTAACTGCGAAGCCCTTTTCAGTGAATATTGTAAGATTATGAATTTTGGGTATATTTGAAGCACTTAATTTTAATATATAAATAATGTATTTTTCTCAATGTTGTAGATATATTAAAATTTTTATGAGGATGAAATAATCATTATTGCTCTCTCTGATTTAAGGGAAATATAATATTACAAATATGTAATGTAGATGGGCTGATATATCGGCCCTTGGCAGTTTTCCCGACAACCATATAGCGGGCCGACATATCGGTCTGCTGGCAGTAAAAGGGTTAAGTTTAACTTGTTGAAACATCATTGAAAGAAAAGTAGAGCTATTGCAAAAAAACAATAAGTATGTATATATATTTCCTAAAAGCAGAAGTTGAAAAGTGTGACAAAGTTAATTCCATGATGTATTAAATTATCCAAAAACATATTTATTAGCAATTAAAAAGCAACAAACTCATGATTCAAAGTAAGTTGGAAGATATATTCTATTAATCAACTATTTCTAGAACATATAAAGCCATTTTAAAAGTTAACCATCATCCATTTCGTTTTACATACATAGGGAATTTTTCATGAAACAAAATTTAATCATATTATAGCTAGAATGAGGGGAGCTATGGTATATATACTTCAAAAATATTCATTTATATTGTGAATACATTCATGTTACCATTTAGCAAAGTGAGTTCAACATTATTTCTGATAGTACCATGAATTAATCCATCGCTTCTTAAATGGGCAACAAATATCTAGGATTCTATCATTTTTAAATATTGCTACATTTGAACCCATCATGAGTCACAGCTGTGTTATATATAAGTGCACACACTCTGATTTAAATACTAACACACTAATTTAAACAAAGTAAATTTCGGAAATTCAATCAACATATTTTCACAAATTAGTTCCATTCCTATATTTTTAATGATGATTGGCATCCACTACTCCAAACTAAAGCACTTGGAAGAAAGATGGGCTCAAGCAAAAAAATATCTCCTAGGTCAGATAAAATTTTATCTCAATCGGATGTCACACAATTTGCCAAATTATTACACAAGTAATTACATAATTAAATCATAGCATGATATCATGCACCATTATGAATTTAAATCATATTATAATTATGTAGAAAAAACATTATAATGGTTTGCCACACTTAAATTCATTTTTATGCAGCAATAGCAGGAAAAAAAAGATTTTTGATATGTTGCTCCTGGGAACTACTGCAAAATATAGATGCAGACTCTGACTATATTGTTAGTTGCAGATCAAAAAATTCCTTGAAATACTTTTCAAAAAGTGAAATGTAAATGGTTATTACAGGAATCTGTTCAAGAAAATGCTTTCTCAGTTGATTACATGAGAGGTTGATCGTCACCATTGCTATATTTAATTCTATTAAAATGATGCTGCTGCCTGAGCTAGATCAGAGGAAGATAAACTTTTAATGTATATGGGCTACAGCAAGAACTCATGTTAATGTAAATCGCCCTGAGGTAAATGTTTTTATATTTTGTGGGATAAAAATTTGCTGTTTTTTTTAGTTGCTACATATTTCTTATGAATCAGTTTTCCTGAGATTTAAGTTAGAGGTCCATGCAATATGGACATATGTTCTCTTTATATTCAGTATGCGTTTTATAGCACGTACTTTTTAATTGAAAATAGTTGCTTTTTAACTTACATTCATTAAACAAATTAAATTAAATAACAAGCATCAATAAATAAATAATCATAAATAGATAACATCACATTTGAACTCCATCTTTGATATTAATAGCACAACAGTATGACTGTCAGTCTTGAAACAATATGAGAGAGAAGAATGATTTACACAGTAATTAGATACCTACTCATATAAAATATTACACTGTTTTATATAAATAAATATGATAGGTAGAACATTTAAATAAAATTAGACTGATTACATTTTATATCAAATTGATAATGTTTCCAGCTATGCTTATTTTAGAAACACAATTAAATATAAAAATAACCACTTGAAAGAGTAACTGTCGCCATTCCCAAATAATCAATTGCATGAATTCTTTCAGCATATTCTGTGTGACCTATTACAATTGTACCTCCCTCCTCCTCCCGAAGCTCAGCTTGCCTTTCAATCTTGGGTGTATCGACATGTCCCTCATATATCTCATGGTTTCTGTGCACCATATGCCAACTCATGGGCAGATTCATCACTTGGCCCTGCATCAGAGTTGGTGTCAAATGACCTCTTTATGTAATAATCTCCATAATGTTGACCCTGAGGATGCTCCCCATAGTGGCCTGGTGAGTGTTGAGGCCTTAAGTAAACAACCTTGGTGTCTGTTACGGGCTGTTTCTCATGCTGATGATGACGGATAAGTATGATTAGCCTGGCAACGGACACTACAAAACTCAGGAGGCTGAGTCCAAGCTGCTTCAACTGTAAGAGTTGAGAGAAGATACTTCCAATGTAAGAGAAAATGGATTTTAGTGTCATGATGCCCATCAGGATAGTGCTGATGCCATTCCTTCGCCTCTTCTTCCCTCCACCAGACCCTCCTCCTCCTCTTCCTGGAAGGCAAAATAAAACATTTGAAACACTTGAAAAGAGGTACGATAAATAAGAAATTACATCAATTAAATATGATATTTCTCTGCAAACCATCATCAGAGGGATCTCACATCTTTCAAGGGGCATCAACAAATAATGGGAAAAAATATGACATATCATCTAAGGATAGTAAGCTGTCATGAACAGTAAAAACATCAGTTTTTGATAAAGCAGTTAATCAAGGAATTTATCTCTGGCACATCAAAAACAAGAGATAAATTACACTCCATTTTACTATTACCTCTAAGCTGTAACATTTGGAGCTAATCACACAATTTTTACTTCTATGCCACATCTACCTCAAAGAACCTCTTATGACTTACAAGTACTCTAGCACACCACCCTCAGTTAATATTATTTGTTTGTTTAAAGACCGAGAATGATAATTAATATAAAATAGAATGTCGGGAGTGAATAATACAGCCTGATCCAGCTTGCAGAAGGATAATGGTTAAATTTTATACAAATAAACATTTTGCATTGCGTAATAAAATCCCAGTGTATGGCCAATTGTCAATCAATATATCATGACATTTGTTTTGCTTGAAACTATACTGTGGTAATTACTATATGGGAAGGTAATTGCTGTCATTCATTTTAGAAGTGGAAGGTTTTTAAGAAACAAAGGAAGTAATTTTATTAACCTGGTGGCGCATTGTTAATCTTAAAACGGAAGTTGTAAATACATCATACAATAATAATAATAATACACATATTGGACAAAGATATGCATTTGAAAAGTTCTCAACATAACATCCAATTAAGAATGTTAATGTCAGTCTGGAAAAGACTGTACTGGTGCTAACCTCAGAGCTACCACCTAATCAATAACATTCTTTTGTATACTACCCACTACTTGACTATCTGATTTCTTTCCACAATTAACTTATTGGTTCATGATAATCATCGCTGCCTTTAGGAGGTAAAACAATAGTTCAACATTTAAATTCTTCACAAGTAAATCTCTCTACCATAAAAGCCATAAAGTTATTTTTAAATAGAACTGGGAGAAATTCGATGCATTATCTCCATCATATAAGTGGGCCAGGCAGTGGCCATAAGCATAAACTGACATGGTGAAGAGAGTAGGGACTGTGTATTTTCTACAAGAACTAATTAGATCTCTTAAATATAATGTTAGTAAGCACTAAGGATGAAAAGTAAGAAATCGCTAAGGCTAACGCTATTAACCCTTTTACTGCCAGCCCCTTTAAAGTAGACTGTGCGAAAAATGCCAAGCGAATTATGCCCAGCCAATGGGCAAGCTCATTAAGATATATTTGAAGCACTTAATTTTAATATATGAATTTTTATTTTTTTTTTTAATTTTGATCATATATTTCACTTTTTAAGAGGATGAAAAAATTATTCATGCTGTCTCTGATTTGAAGGAATTGTAACCATTACAAATACATGATGATGTAATGTAGGTAGGCCGATATATCGGCCCTTGGCAGTTTTCGCACAACCATAGAGGGCCGATATATCGGCCCACTGGCAGTAAAAGGGTTAATATCTAACAACACAGATTGGTTGGCCAATGCCAGAAACAAATATGATTTCTATTTTTTGACACATTACTTTTGACATGGTTTCTTACTCATCAAAAATTTTCCCTATATCACATTAATTGACCACCCTAAGTTTCTTCTCCAATGCCAAAGGAAAGTAGTAAACATTTTATTGGTATGTTTTACTAGTAAGTTTAACAACAAGTGTGCTATTACTCATTTAAGCACTTCCCAGGTTACATGTAGAAGAAGATATGTCAGTACTTTAAGTATGCAGTACCAATTAAGATAAAAGCAACAGTGATTGGGTGATTGGGGAATTGGAGGTGATTGATGTTTCCAGGCTTGGTTTGTTTTTGAGACAGCAATTGAGTGACACGATTGCCAGTGATGCAGTCTGAGCATAATGTCTGAGAATCCGTGAAACTGAGACTATGATTCTATGAACAAATTAGTCACACTCCCAAACTACAATCATTAGATATGTCAAGAGTAGCAACTCTAAATTAAAAGAATCATATTTTTCAAAGAGAAAGCCATTAGTGTTCAAATTTCATACAAGAGCAATGCAAGGAACCCATCTTCACGATTTACTCATATTTAGGATTCTTTAACAATTAGGATTCTTCAACATATCTCTTCGGTTTTTGGTCTGGAAAAAATTTCCTACTGTCTCCAATTAAATTGGGTAACTGATGGATCATCATCATTAGTCATCAATCCTCAGATTGGTTTGACGTAGCTATTCACTGAGTTCTTCTATCAGCTAATCTCTTCATATTTACGTATTTCTTCTCTTTCACATCCTTCATCACTTGTTCCACATATCTCAC
This sequence comes from Platycnemis pennipes, assembly GCA_933228895.1. NCBI lineage: Eukaryota > Metazoa > Arthropoda > Insecta > Odonata > Platycnemididae > Platycnemis > Platycnemis pennipes. The sequence continues at coordinate 29,352,850 of OW121848.1, read as the reverse complement.
TTGAGGCCTTCCTTTGCCATTATTCCAATCCAGTTGTCCTTCAACGATTGTCTTCATCAGGCCATTGTGTCTTAAGATATGGCCGATTAAGTTGTCCCATCCTCTTCTTAGTGTTTTCCACGGGCTTCTCTTTTCTCCCACAAGTGACAAACGAAGTCCTTCTTAGGACTTCTTTGTTTGTCACTCGGTTGATCCATTTTATCTTCATCATTCTTCTGCAGCACCACATTTCGAATGCTCCCACCGTTTTCTTCTCCCCTTCTGCCATCGTCCATGCCTCACTGCCGTAAAGAAACATGCTCCAGATGCATGTCCTGATGAATTGTTTCCTTACTTCTTCGCTTGTATTTTCAGATGTAAGTAGGTTCTTCAACTGATGGATATTAGTGTAAAATAAGTACTATTTAAATTTGTTCATACATCCTTAAATGAGGCATATCAGCAGTAAAAATATATTTACTATGTATGTGTCTATTACAAATCTGACTGTATGTACATAGGTGTATTATTATTATTACTACATGTATACTATAGGGTACATGCATTATTATTATTATGTCACTTTATATAAAATCCACCTGAGTTTCTAGCTAGCATCAGGTTTCATTGTCATCATAACGGCTGGATACTTGAGAGGGATTGTGCATGAGGGTAACCACATCTGCCACCTTAGGATAGGTGGCTAACCTGCCTTTGGATCATGTGCATGAAACATACTGAGGGACCCGACCTCTTATATTGCTTCTGCAAGTGAATCTGCTCGCACCCTGCATGCTGGGATGCATTGTATGCTATATATCAGTAAGCTCTTGACACATAAAAGAGTGCCATTTTTTTGCAGGTGGTTGGCATAGTCATGCAGATTCTGCTGTGGCATATGGTTATGTTCAGGATGCCTCTTACACCACAAAGACTTCATCCTCGCCATGTACCCTCGGTGACTTGGCTCACTGGCAGCATCGCAAGCTAGAAGGTCTACATCCATTCCATGAAAGCTCCCTTTCCAGATGTTTTAATTAACTGGCCACTCCCAACTTTACTAGGGCCCCCATCCATGAAAGTTCAGTTGTGGATGGCATTCTGTGATTCTTTGGAACCTGCTAAATCTACAAGTGGGGTGGGTAGCCCCACAAATAGACGGCCACTATTAGCCAGCTGAAGTCGTTGCCGGGGACGTGATGAGGAGGCTGATGGTTCACTCTTTTCTAGATGGTTCCAGTACAGGGAATCCAACCCAGACTTTCTGGGTTGAAAGCCAGGTATCCTAGCCATTAAACAATCTTGCGATCTCTTTGGTCTTGGTCAATAATCTTAGTCCCCATCTATGATAGATATATTGCATTGTATCCTAAATAAAATTGTGTTAGATTGTGTATTACCCATTTTAGAGGATAAGAATGGGCAACACAAGAAGTTCATAATTAGTACCATGAAGAAACTAAGGCCAATTGTTGGTTCTAGTACTACCTAAGTATTACTGCATCAATTATATAACATTTAATGGCTGTATAAAAATCATTTTTAGCACCTGGCATAGCTAATCATATCATCAGAAAAGAGAAATATTCAATTCGCTCCTAAAATTTTCTTTATAATAATATTTTCTTTCTTATCAAAATAAGCCAAGGGACATGAGAGAGAGGGAAATATGACTTTCTATTGTATGTACATTTATAGCATTATATGACTGCATTTAATTGAATGCTAAGTCCATTTTAACTGTATAAATAAAGTAATGGAATGGCCCATCTAATTTTGTGGTTGAAATGATCATCAAAACAATCTAAAGACTTTAAATGTTAAGAACATTAAAGAGTACAACATGCACCTCAGTTTACCTCTAATAATCTTTAAGCTCAAGTAACCATTGGTAGTGATGGTAAAGTTTAAAAATTTAATAATTGTCACTAATGCATGGTGCACTTGATATTGCAAGCAAAACCATATACATATCCGTAATTTCAAATATGACAAATAATTCACTGACAAAAGTGGGATTTTTTAAAGTAACCTGTACTTTAGGCAAGAAATGTTATTATACAGAGGGTTCAAACTTTATGGTGCTCTCAGAAATTCCTGACATGCCCTTAATCTGGATTTGATTCTAAATTACGACCTACTATCCCGGTCAAAGAAAATATTTTTTCCTCTGTGGAAATTCTGCAATTACCTACCTTTTATTATGTAAGCATGAAAGCTTAATCAAAATATTTGGATAATGCAATGTTTCCACTTCTACTAATGCTAGAAATCTTAAACATTTCTATTTTGAAATAATTATTAATAATAATACAAAGATATCATAGTCTATGTCATCATTTTTGCAGACTTGTTGGCAAAGAAAAATTGAAACAGTAAAAAATACTGGTATTAAATTCTGAAAAGTTTTATGCTATGAAAGATTTCAATTAGCCATTACACTCGCCATTATAATGTACTCTATTTTAGGAACATAACAAAAATACTTAAATGTAGGTATTACAATTTGTTTTTAGAGGATTGTTTAAAAAAAAATGTTGTGCAATATTGTATGGATTTGCTATGCAAAATAAGATATATATCGTATTTATTCATTAGGTATGTTTTTCTCATGGAAATAGAGATTTAAACGACTCTTCTGAATGTGATAGTAATGATACATCATAAATGTGATAGAGATGGTACACATTATCCATTTGGTCCAAGGTGATGATCAAGTTAAGTGAGCTCATCATATAGTGAATCAATTAAGTCTGAACATTCCAGAACCATTCATTCCATTAAGGCAATCACCAAGGAGGAACTAAATTGAACTTCTTGATGGATAAGTCAATACAATCATCCTCAACTAAATTGATGAAAATGAGCACATGCAAATTATGATAAAATTTGACCCAAGTCTATCAAACTGAGAAATAATTAAGCAAAGGTAGGTCCAAATGAATATTATTCTAAACGTCTAGAAACTACTTCCAAAAAAACCAAAGGAAAATAACTTTGGCACTAAGCTCCTATCCTTAAAGTCTAAACTATGTACTTATTGAGCACTTTTTCCTAATTAACTCATTTCCCCTTTTTGCTATTGGTACTCAATTTTCTTAGAAATATTGAAAAAAGTATGAATTGAATAAGAAATACTATACCAGCCATGAATGAAAAAATAGTGTCTTTCATGATAACTTCTGATTCTTGTTCATATAACTTATAGCATTTAATTCTTTCCTGCATGCCTAAGCAAGCAATCCTCACTCAATATCGGAAGACCAATAATCACTGCTTGAAATACCATCAATGGTGGAAACAAAAAAAAATAGTCTGTTGAATGGCCCAGGTGAAGAAGGCATTCTACCAGAAGAAGAATCTATGTACAACTCAAAGTATAAGATTGGAGGGTAGGGAATACTTCATTGAAACATCCATAGGGTGCATCTATATGGCAGTGAGGTATGGAGGATAACAGCAGTCAAGGCTGGAAGTATTTGAAATGTGACACAACTTTCCACTTAAACAGAAAAATTATGAAGATAAAATGGAATGACAAATTAACAAAAAAAATAAGCTCAAAGATGAGGGAGAGGAGAAAAGTCTGCTGAATACTAATAGAAGATAAAAAAAACCTAAATGGGCATTAAAAAGACATGATGGTCTAATGAAAATAATTGTCAAGAATAAAGTAATTAGGAAGAATGGCAAAGGAAGGCTTCATATGAGATACATAGAACAAATAGTGAAGGATATAATACAGAAGAGTTCATGAATATAAAGAAATTCATTGGTAGAAGAATTGAGTGGTGAGCTGCATCAAACCAATTGATTTGATGGTTGAAAATTGCCAAAGGAAAAAGGTTTTTTAGGCCGGTAATTGAACTACAGAGCATTTGCCACACCATTGGCCTAGCCAACCATAAGTCTGTGATTTAATTTCTGGTCTAGGAAACGTTAGTTTTTGGTAATTTCCAATACACTTGCCATGAATTAGAGCATGGAAAAATCTTACAATATTAGGATTGATGGCTAATTATGATGGCATTAGTAGGGTAGCTAATGATGATTATTTTATAAATCTTGTCTGGAGGCTTAATTTTGGCAATGTTTTAATGCAAGAAATCCAAGTAAATTCTTACACTATGCATCATAACCAAGAGTATGTACTTACGCTGCACTGATGTTGAGTCCTCAACTCTCCCAGTGGCTGCCTCTGGTTCTGCTCCCACTACCTTGTCTCCCAGCCTCCTAGTGGGCAAAGGGTTGGATCCAAAACTAAGGGGCAGGGGACCTGCTTCCTTCTTGGCCACCACACTCCTCCTCCGCCTCAGCTTGGTAATTTCGTCGCCACTCCTCTGGTCCATCTTCCTCATTCTGTCCTCCTCACCATCCTGAAGGTTGATTACGTTAGAGACCAAGTCAACCACTAGATCCCTAACCTCCTCCAGGAGTCGTGAAACTCCTCCATTGGAACTCAGAGCTTTGATCACTTCATCAACTGGATTAGCTTCACTGCCTGGTTTTGGCATTGCCCCTGCATTCCCACCTCCCATCACCCACCATCCTGGACTCGGAGTGATACCAACACCCTTTCCCACCTTTTCAGTGCCATCGTCTTCATCTTCTTTCGATGAAGATTCATCTTGATTGGATGTTGACCCAGATACTGGACTTGGCTGACTCATTTGAATCAGCTTCTGAAGTGCTCGGAAAGCTTTCTTTTGAATACAAGGCAAGTCTCCCTGAAGCACGCAATCTAGCAAGGTTGCCTCCTGGGCTGAGTCTCTGATTGAATTTTGGCCCGAAAGTTCAGACTCAAGGGAACCATCTTCACCTACATCCCTTTGCTCTCCATTGATGACATGTCCTTTCACGACATCTGGACCACCACTCTTACTCGAACCTCCACCTACCACCTCCATCCCTCCATATACTGTCACAGTTTCCACCTTCTCCTCAGCTGCTGACGAATCCCAATAGCTTCTTGCCTCCCGGCCAAATTCATCAACAATCAGGACTTCCCCAACACCGATGCGCTGGACATCATCATTGGTAGGAGGTGCAGGAGCCGTGTCACCAGGAGGAAGAGGCTCTGGAGAAGTTAAGCCAACCGAGCTTTGCAGGGCTATAACAGCGACCAAGATAACCCAGTTAGGGCACCCAGTCGAGTATTTTCTCTCAAGACACCACATGGTTTTCCCCTAAAGTAGCAGATATGTCACAAGACTGTTGATGCAGGAAGAAAATCTTGTCGAGATTAGATCCGTTTAAAAATTATGATTCTATGTTCACAGGTCTGGATGTCCTATTTAAATTGCTGGAAACAAATATGAGGATCTAAACGGTATGGTGAATGTTTAGTCCTAGCGCAAAAAAAATAAAATACGCTAATCAAGGAGATCAAACGTTCAACGGAATGAGATAATTGACTGAGATTTAGTAATAAAATAGCTTTTTCCTGGATTCTTAAGTTTTTTGGGAAATATACTAATAAAATAACAAAAACTTCAATAAATATCCTAAAATATAAAATAACTGATACATTCACTTATAATTCCCCATTTGCGCACTACTTTCGTCAATAAAATGCCAACAAACAGAGCAAAACGTTTGGTCTTAACTGGAGGAAAATTCAAGTAAATCTACTCCCGCAGTTTTTTCCACAGTAAATAAAAAAAGCACAAAGAGTTCTCGTTGAATCTTCTGACGCACTGTTAAGTCAGGCGTTGAGGTCACTATGAGTAAAGTCTAAGCGTTCAAGTCACCACAAGGTAATCGCGAGCGTCACTTCATCCGCGGACAGTTCATGCTACAGTGCCGGGGTGTCTATTATCCAGAAATGATAGAACCTTCCTGAGTGAACGTCGGCATCCAAGTGCGTAGGGCAGTCGAAGAGGAGGCGGAGATATTGTATGATGTTAGGAGGGGCTGCTGGGACTGAAAGTGGGGAAGGCGGTTGAGGGAAGCGGGAGAGGGGAAGCCTCGCCATGCGCGTGCATAGGATGTACGAGAAGGGGGAGGGGGTCTGTGATGCGAGCGGTCAGTCTGTAAAAGTGGGCTTCTCAAGAAATGGATTGCATCGGGGAGGTGACCACGTAAAACAGTTTACAAGAATGTGTGTTCGCGTTACGGAATTCTTGAGCTGTTCCCAAGCAAAAGGAGATCGGGTTGGCGGGCTAGCTTGAGCTCTGGCTTTATATCCCAACGGCGCGGGTTCGAACCCAGGAAATGGCAGATTTTTTCATTGTTATACCCGTCCCCACTTGAGTGCTATGTGGACAGTACTTTGTGGAATTAAACCGTGGACTCCTTTGCGTCTTTCATTAAAAGTAGGATAATAGTGACGCAACGCCGGGTTTTTCTCCATCCTTCCGTTCCCTGACACATTCCTGCCATCTTTCCCAAATGACCTTCGCAGTCATATCGGCATAAATCGACCTTAGCGGTCGGTCACTTCCCCCAAATAACAATTATTATAACTTTATAAAAATATGCGCAGTGTCAAGGGAACGCTAAAACGCATTCACGTTCGAACATTAGATATTTAGCGTATGACTGAATCCTATTGCGGCCTAAAATTCCATTAATCCAGCAGCAATGCAATTGAAATACAAGTAACAGGAATGAACTCTGAAGTTTCAGGTGTGATCTGGTAAAATCGTGGGTGATCCAAAAGAATATACTTTTTCCGCAAAAATTTAGATTTTATTCGTAGCCGGGCTTTAGTGTCCTACATCATCCCGGGTCAAGTAGTGAGAGGAAATATAACATTCGCAATTAAAAAAAATAGGAGATGAATAGATGAAAAAAGTATCATTCCATAGCTAATTTTTGTTTTTAAAATGGCAAAAAAATGCAAAATTCGCTATCGAGAAATTGATGTAATCGGATTGATTATGTTGCACGTTGAATAAATTACGACCGTCTTAATAATTATACTATCCCTCCATAAAAATCATGGAGTTAATCGGTCAAATTAGAGAAAGTTTCAAAATTTAATAGAAGATGCAGTGAAATCCGAAGCAGAAAGAGAGATTTAATGCTACAATAAATGAAAATAACTACTGCATTAAAATTACTGTGGAAAGAACAATGCGCACCAGATTAATGTGTTGTGTATGGCAGTTTCACCTATGAGTGTGACGATTAACTCCAGCCGGTGGTAGTGATACACAGGCCACAATCTCACCAATTTTCCATGAAAATTTGACAATTTTTTATTCGCATTATTTTCGACTAGCTTGTTTTAAATAAATCGAAATATTACAATGTTGAATTCTAAGAGTCAGCTTATAACGGGCATGACTTAATAATATTTCACATCTATAATTAATTCGTAGGAAAGAATATAAGATATTGATGAACAACGGTCGCAGTTTTCTTGAAAATTGGGGGAAAAGAAAGGCAGATTTTAAGGGAAAACGTCTTATTCGGAATCTATGACTGTTTATTTTGAATGGCACTGCTGCGAATTTTTGATTGGTAAATATTATATACACGTCAATGAATTTCAATATTTCCATTTTGCTTCAACTAAGCTTCAATTTAAAGTGAGTATAAAAGTGGCAAATCAATTTGAAATGGCAGCACATGAGTGCATTATGTGCCAAGATGACGTTTGGATAAGAAGGTCACTGGAATCATTAGAGTATTACACCACATATCTCCTCAAAATTAAAGTTGTGGCTACAAACCTGTTGGAATACGGTCAGTGAAGTTAATACGATTTCATGACTTGATGTTTTGCTGTTGATGATTAGCTATCAAGGCAAACAATCACGCCTCTAAATTGTATAGAGCAATCTGTTACGACAGTAACCTTTAAGCATGTTAAAATGAAAGTGAGACATTTCAAAATTTCATATAAATTTTATCAATATTTTTCTTAAAATTGCGTCCTGATGTTTATAATGGCGTTAATTAACTTTTTTGACTGATGATTCGTCGCTGGATTGGCTTCACTTATCTTTTTTTCCTTTTCCTCCATTTAAACATTCCTCCATTTAATGCAGCGGCGTTTATAGGCGAATAAATCTTCATTACTTCCGCTCTGAATAGTTATGCAGCCGAGATAATTTCACCAACCATTTTTGATCCCCAGCCCGTCAACTTTAAAAACTTGATTGCGAATCCAACTGCTGCAATTTTCTTCAATGGATGAAGCGGGAAGAGGCTAAGATATTAATGTAATCTTGTTTGCAAAATACTCTTTCCTACACAGGCACAATTTCAATAATCATGTCGTTTGATATTCAGCAATAATCTTTCAAAATAAACATTGATGCAATTTTAATGGCACAAACTAGTATTGAGCATGAGATAGGTATCCTTCATGCCCACAAATACGTCCTAATCCAAATATCAGTCTAACAGTCAGTCTTTTTTCAGAAGAGAAGAGTATATATAAGCTAAGTATTTTTAAAAAGGATAGGTACATTTTTGCAAAAAAAGATTCATTTTGTTATCATGGCGAAGAATAATAGATAATTTTATGGAAGAGTTGAGAAGTTTCAGGCAAGTGAATCCCTCTTTAAAGGCTTAAGAATGATTATAAGGGAGTTAACTTCAAAGTTAGCTATTTTCTGTCAAGTTGTCTGACTATAGAGCCTTTCAAACAATAAAATTTTACACTCCATTTTTTCACCCTAAAGCTTTCACCATATGAAAATAATTTGAATATATCAGGGCAAATATTGAGTATTTTTGCTTTGATGGTAACTGCTATTCAACTTGAATAGTTCGAATTGTACTTCAGAGGCAATTGTTGATCTTCCACTGAGGATATATGTATCAATAACGAATGTGAGATCATTCAACTCTTTCACGAAGGAGTGCCCTACGAAGACGATTACGCAACGTTATTGTTGCATGCGTGAGTTTTTTTTCCCTCGTTCTCACACTGTAAAAAGTTGATCTGATTTTCAGTGCGATCTGAATTTAAGCGCTGTCTGGTTGTAAGGCAGGAACACGGATTTAAGGTACGGAAGAGGCAGGAACATGGATGGTTGGTACAGGAGCAGTTGAGCAGGAAGCAGAGGAAGCAGGATTCTGGATGGTCTGATTTTCAGCCGTTCACCTGCCTTATTTTTAGACAAGATATTACTGCTGAAATTCAACATACCCTGTCTTAAAATTGTTGCATCTGAAATTCAGATCGCTTTTGTACCTTAAAATGAGATCTACTTTTTACAGTGCAGGATAGAGAAATGAAAACAGAAACAGGAAGAAAAAAATGCTCTTGAGAGTTTCCGCAGATATTTCATTGCCCCCTTTGTGGCCGTGGGAGGTGGTCATGGTCTTGAAAACTTACTCCCATTTTCTCTGCTGTTCTTAGAGCATGAAGTCCGAGTAGAAAAGACTATTTGCCCCTTCACCCTCTTTATTCCATGGAATAGAAGAGGTATTTGGAAATGCAATTCATGGAATACACCCCAAGAATGAAAGGAAAATTAAATGGGCTCTTGTGTTGTGATTTGGTATAAACTGGTAACATTTTAAAGCACATGACAGTGTATAAGCTTTAGGCACGAATCTCTGCTTCCTTTTACCCGACTCTTTTATCAATGAAAGCAAGACCGATACCCAATATATATTAGCATTTCATTGAGCAGCTATGTAAATGAGGATAGGAGCAAAAGTTGGTATGAGTATAAAAAATGTATTCATGGCTAGGAAATACAGTGAATGATTTCTGCTTGATTACAGTTTAAGAAGCGAATTCTCGACCCTTTCGCTGCATTGCGCGCACGATGTACGCCACGGTGCTGAGGGAGTAGTGCCGTTGGAGCAACTGGTATCCCTAACGGTAAGGTGAGGGCGAGAGCAAGGCGATGAGAAAGGACGATTAAGTTCCCCATAAAGTTCTTGCGACTTACAAAACCACATACTGAGATGGCTTATGCACCTTCCATGTTTCATATATTTTGAGTATTTTTTTCATGTATCTGCCAAGTGTGCATACTCACCAAACATTGTCTATCTGACATTTTATTTATAGTTTATTACACATATATACCTATATACTAGTAAACACATTTTCCTATGATTGAATTGATAGTTCACAGTTTATTAAAAGACAACTTATGAGTGTTCCACAAGGTCTGGTGAGAGAAATACGCTCAAAAACAATGTCCTCACTTCACTTCACTATGGTTCTATACAATAAGGGACAAAAAAGAATTATGAGGTCAGTTGAAATTAAAAGCAAAATTACATATCAACAACGACCATAATTTTATATTTTTTGTAAGTGAATTATTTTGCGAGCAAGATTTAGAAGATGTTACATTTACAATGATATCGGCAGCTCACCTGATAAAATTGAACCAATATGAGGACTTTAAAGATCAGGCACCAAAACTAAGAAATATCTGTTCTCTTGCACGTATTAAAGAAAAATCATTATTTCCAGGGATAATAAGTACGATATCAATCTCTATGGATGACCACCGCTCAGAGACAACGACCTAGAGGAACACTATTTCAATATCCAGCAAATCATCTTATTGTGAGTCTGAGAGTGAATTTTACCCTAAGCATGTGGTAGTGTTATCATTTGGTCTAATTAAAAGCAGATTTTATTTGGATGTACGGAAAATGAGAGTTTGTTGGCCGTTCTAAAAATGTCAACACTTTGCTTGAACGATAGATATGGGCAAAAACAATCCAAAGGAGGCAAAAAGGAATTTTTACATTAGGAAATATATGGTGAATAGAACAAGGATAAAATTAACATTCTATTCCAAAGAAAACGATCTTCCAAGTTCAGAAAATTTTATTTTCTAATTGAATCCTTCTAAATTATGAGCATCTCTTTGCAAAATTATTACCACTGTAATGTTCATCAAATAATTTAATGCCATTTAAGTACCTAATTAGTGCGATACAACGACCACAATACACAAAAATGCTTGTTAACAATACTAAAATTTAGTAATAGGACTACTAAATTGACGTGAGATAATTATCGAGGACAATCTACAAGTTGAAAGTAGATTTCATAAATTTTTTGATTAATGAGTTCTAGTTTTAGAGAGAAATAATAATAAAACTATAACAAGAAGTTAAACGCTCTTTATGAAATTATCCCTTTCCCCAGGTAAAGAATTTTACTTGCGGAAATAAGTTTCCTCTAACGGTAAAATGTTGTTTGAGTAAAAATTTGTCTTACAAAAAGATTCGTAGCAGAAATTATAAGGTGATTATTCAAAGTGAATTTTCCAGTGATATGCTACTGTTAGCAAGTTTCCTTACCCAGGATTGCAATCGCTTCTATATAACTACTTTATTTTTAACGGAACTCAGCTATTATACCTAGAATTTTTGATCCAGTGAATTACACCCGATGGAATGTGTATCTTATCTTTCTGCAAAAAAATTCAAGTAATAGAAGTGAAAAATTATCTAATTATGATCGCACTTGCTGACTTATATAGCTGAACTACTATTTTTTTGTTCAATACAAGTGGTCAAACGGTTGAAATGCATCGAGGTGTGAGGATCAATGAACGAGTTCGCGAGAGAGTACTTCGGTTTCCGCTCATCCCGCCTGCTTGGTTGCACATTAAGAGGTGCACGTGCAGCATTGCGCACAGTAGGACGGCTGAATCGCGACCGCGGTCAACGCCTGCTTCGGTTGAGGTGGTCATGGAAGCGAAATGGCAGGGGAGGAAATGGGAGAGGATATCAAGGAGGGGAGTTGGGAGAGGGGGAGGACGGAAGAGGAGGAACAAACTGGTTGTGGGTCCTCAAGGAGTAGGGGGGAGGGGGGACAGGCCATTTTAGGGGAAGAGGATAACCCTGTCTGCTTTGATCGCACTTCTTAAAGGATTCCCAATCTGGGATATGGAGACCGTTGAGTCGGCAGGAATCCACCATTTCGAGATGCGGATGTTGTCTTAGAGGGCAAGAAGAATTGAAATGTAGGGCGCTGCACACGTCGTTGCGGGCCGGAACGGTAGAAGACCGATTGAGAGAGAGCGGGAGAGAGAATCAGCGGACCTCTTGTTCCGTGGGAGGGACAGGGTCTTAGAATCGCTCTTCCGCGAAAATGTCGCGGCTAATCTCACTTGCGCGGAGCCACGGCAAAACCCTGCGAAGGTCACAAAACGAACAAGGAGAAAGAGCTCGACATGGCGAAATTGGGACGGAAAGCTTTCTTCCAATCGGACGGAAATTACATTTTTTCGTTTAATGAGAACGAAAGAGTGGTGGTGGCGCGCTCAAAATTAAAGTAGTTAAAAAAGCGCTGAGTAAAGGTTTTACACGGTCTCGTTCTCTTCATGGGTCAGTTGATCCCTGCGGAAATAAAATACACCATAGTCCACGGATGCGATTTACTGGAAATGAATACTCACAATACTTTCATATCTTCGATATAAACCTATTAGTATTTTGATTAGGAAAACTTTTTCGGAAATATTTGACAGAAAATGAAATTATATGACGATAAAAGACCAAATAACAATTAAAAACTTAGCTTAAAATACTTTTTTATTTACAATAAGTTTTCCATTTAAAAACTGTTAGTAATTGATCCCTACTGCTTAAACTGCTTTGGTCGGCAACGCATAGAGAGAGCTTTAATTTCACTTAAACTTTTATTTCACCTGTAGTTTTCAAGCCTCACCCCTGCACTTAAAGATGCTTCAGATCGGGCGGAAACGTTCAAGGATGGGAGTGGAAGGGCAAGGAGAAAGGGTGGAGAGAAACCCGGAGGTGGCATTAGCCTGCTCTTAAGAATGGCGCCAAGGGGACAACGGATTAACGTACAAGATGACGGTCAGAGTACTGGACGGTATTATACCGGGTCAGGATTCAAGGGTTACTGCTGAAAAATATCTGCCACTTCCGGGATTGAAATCTGGGGCCTCGTTGTATAAAGCACATACTCTTGTCACTACACCAACCCGAGCCCCCAACTGTTCTTTACTTTAATATGCATACTAGGTAGAAAGGTGATCCTAAGAAGTTCACATTAAAATATTCCTTTTAATACATGAAGGGAGCGCAAAGCTTTGGTAGCAGTTCAGATTTTTACCCCATTTTGCGAAAGGACGTGCTTTTTATAATTTTGACCGGTGGCAATGGTACGTTTCTGCACAGTGTTTTGATGGAAATGTAAATCCATCATATTACTCCACGTTTATAAAATATATACGAGTTTTTTAATGAATACTGAATGGTTACTAAGCGGGATTCTATTCAGCATGAGATTTTATTTCCTACAGAATTCCTCAGTTTACATAAGATTCTTTAAACAACGGTTTTCAGTCCTATCATCTGCTCCTATCAGTTCATTCCAGTTAGAGTTCGCTACTTGCAAATTTACTGTAAGCTTGATCTCATCATATTATTTCAAAAGAATTTGAAGTATGTAATTTATTTGGACTGCTATTATTTAGCCCTCGGCCAATCAGAGAGTGGTTAAAGGTCACATGGTGGCAAATTCCAGTAGTAGCTAAAGTTATTGAGCATCGGATATCATATTTTATGAGATTATCCTGAGATAATCTCATAAAATATGATATCCGATGTCCGTCATATCCTGAGATTTCTCACTGAAGGAGATTGATATTGACGAAGGCATCAAAATCAACCTCGAAGGTCGTTTTAACGAGAGCGGTTTTTTTTAAAACGGTAGCAAAAAATTTACTCGTTTTTTCACATCCTCACAAAAGCTATTCCCATGAAATCGTTGCTACGCGCGCACTTCTTAGTTCAGTTACTTTCGGTCCCCGTGAACACTGAATGGATGCAGTTGAGCGTTCGCGTTAGGACGGTATCCATTCATGCTGGCAGTTCAATTCCCAGTACACTCATTCATGCTTGTCCTCGTGCCCGGAGTTCCAACTTCCCAACCCTCTTCCTCCTCTACCCCCCACCCCCGCCGAAGATTTGAGCGCAAAATACAAGCCCTGCACCGAATACGGAGCCGTCGCTTCATCACCATCGTGGATCAACTAGGGTGGCGCGCTCTCCTAGCATCCTCACCAAGTTTGTTCCATCCGCTAAATAGGGCAGTGTGCCACGAAGACTCAGCAAAGTGAGAAATTCGTCCAGTTCAATGGGACGAGAACAAGTGCATTCAACTATGATTACTCTACTTTGTCTATCATTGAGGTTCGAATGAATAGCGAATATGATCCTATATACTTGTATATACATCTATTGAAATAATAAATATCAGATAATAATGGTCAATCTCAGACCTTGTTGATATTTTATTTCTTCAGGGCTTGTGAAGTACTATGAAACTAAGGTATCAAGGTCATCATCATCATTAGTCATCAATCCTCAGATTGTTTTGACGCAGCTCTCCACTGAATTCATATATCAGCTAATCTCTTCACATTTACGTATTTTTTCTCTTTCACATCCTTATTCACTTGTTCTATATATCTCATACCAGGCCTTCCTTTGCCGTTCTTCCCGTCCACTTGTCCTTCAACGATTGCCTTCATCATGTCTAATGATGTGGCCGATTAAGTTGTCCTTCCTTCTTCTTAGGGTATTCATAATACTGCTCTTTTCTCCCACTCTTCTTAGTACTTCCTCGTTACTTACTAGGTCGATACATTTAATCTTCATCATTCTTCTGCAGCACCACATTTCGAATGCTTCCATCCTTTTCTTCTCAGCTGCTGTCATCGTCCATGCTTCACTGCCATAGAGAAACATCCTCCAGCTGTATGTACAGTAATGGAATCAAGTTTTAAGATGACATATGCTCTTTGATTATATCGCCTACCACCTTAGCTGACTTAATCCTAAGCCTAATCCTGAGACTTACATAGCAACAATCCCCGAGGCTGGATTCGAACTCAATAGATTTAAATGTTAAGGCGGGGTGCGTAACCAACTTGTATACCGTGGCCGACTATAACTGCCATTTTATTCCAGAGTAATGTAAATAAGACCTCAATCTTGAGGTCTGAAAACATTAGACAAAGGGTTACATTGAATATTAAAATTACATTATGTAGAACTATCTGCCGGTGGGATCGTTGCTACACCACTACAAGTATAATGGTGGTTTAAAGTGAGGATATCAGTAATTTAAACGGATGTATAACATATCTGTATACCGCGCTCTTGACGGGCCATTAGGAAAGGGAAATTGCGTAAAACGGGAAGGGAGTAAAAGGTGAAAATATGAGGAAATGAAATAAAATCCTCAAACTCGATCAATGTACGCACGCAACGAGAGAAAAAAGTTGAAAGAAATAAAGTAATGGCCACTGACTTCGTTCCTATGACTAGAGGGACCACCGTGATTCATAGGCAATCAATATTAGCGAGGTTTCTTTCTCCTGCTCTATACAAGTCTGACAAAAGGATTTAAATTAAATTTAAGCATATAAAAACGAAATAACCATTCCTAATATGATGTTAATCAACCTCATCGCATGATATCAACGCATAGCTTCGCCGTCAAGTGTACGTTAGAGTAGATCTCCATGCGCTGAACTACAAACTCGACTTTTTGCATGCTCACCATTATACACTGCAATAGTGAGAAAATTTAAAAAAACATGAAACTAGATCTTAAGCAACTAATCACAGCTAAGACGTGCTTAGCGAGCGCGTAAATCAATATAGGAAATAAAATCTCGAAAAAATCAAAATTGAATGAATACTGACTGAATGAAAACTATAGCGGCGGAGATTTTTGATTCCATGTTTCATATTTTTTGACTATGGATGAGGTTGAATTAAATTGAGCGTAAAATTAATGTTACAACGAGATGTCAGCATCATTAGATAATAATATATCACACCGTATAACGTTCTTAAAGCTGTAAATCTTCGAGGTTGGTTGGTTATTTAGGGGAGGCGACCGACAGCTGAGGTCATTTGCGCCATATAGGATAGGTGGGTAATTGGGTAATGGTAGGAGTTTTTAGGGAACGGAGGAAGGGTGGAGAGAAACCTGGCGTCGGCATTAGCCTACTCTTAACGAAAGGCGCCAAGGGGACCACGGCTTAACGTCCCATCCGACGGACGGAGTACTGTACTTGAATTGCCCTCCACTAAGCACGCAAGTGGGGACCGGTTTTCCACTGAAAAATCTGCCACTGCCGGGAATCGAACCCGGGCCTTCGGGATGGGAGGCCAGTACTCTAGCCACCACACCAACCCGATCCCCGTAAATCTTCGAATTATTGGCCCTGTGATGCTTAGAAAATTTTAAAGAAATCGATTGACAAAATATATAGGGGTATTTTACGAGCAACATTATTTGATGAGACCTAAATCACTCGTATGATCCGAACGATAGTTTTTATAATGTTGTGAAAAAGGCTAATGAAAATATATATCCGGATACAAATTTTCAAAAAATTTTTAGCAAGAAATGCATAACGCTCATAAGAGTCAATATATTCAGGTATAGAATAGGATTTGGTCAAACATCTCACTCAGAAAAACCGTGCAAATGAAAAAAGGATCCGAATAGTGATTGTATCCAATCATACCTAGTGGGATCAGCGGATGATCCGGCAATTATTTGGCTACCAAAATTATCTGGCATTGAGAATTTATTTCTCATGCTGAATAGGAAGTGAGTTAGGACTTTAGGAGAAGGTTATCACTGCGTCCTCCATTCTTCGCGCGGAGCATTGATGGTTGACAACAATTTGGAGCCCCTCGTTAATCGACTCTTTGCATTACACAGGCAACCGCACGATTGACACCATTTCCTGAGATTCCACCACCTCAATTCACCTAGGGTCAAATATGAAATAGAGACTGCGTGTTACTCGCGGTTATATGGAGACACTCGGACGCCTAGAGTCAATCACGCATCTCCGCAGGCAACATACGTGACGCGGGGTGCAGAAACTCGCGGTGCGTGATCTGGAAGTAAATCGGCACGGCCTGAGCGAGGTGGGTGCTACAGCGTAGATTTGTTGGAACCGGAACCTCAAGAAAAATATACAAAACTGAATCGGTGGACGTTCTTGAAAACTGCATTAACACTGTATCTTGGAGAGAAGAGTATTTTAAAGGGTTTTTTGAGCAGTGAAACCATTCCAGAGTAGCAGTCCCGACAATGGATCATTGCCCCCCTCAGACACAACGATTTTTTAAAACTTGAAATACAAAAAAGCTGTGGAGTAAATCAAAGATAAATATTTTCTTCTTATTCCGTAATTTAAAAGCATCAGATTATATAAATAAAGCACTTCACTTTAGTGGGCATGACTTCAACGTTGTTGTCACAGAAGAAAATGAAAAATCCAAGAATATAAATATATTAATGCAGAGATAGTAAGGAGTGTGTTTTTTTCAAATAATAATTACCATTTCGATTTAGTTAAATTCGGTCCAATATTGTCCCTAGGATTCATATGTCGAGCATTCCACTCTAACGGTCTAATCATATTTTAAAAATCTAAGAAAAAGATTTTTAAAATCTTCAAGTTCCTGAGATTGAGTTCTAAGACCATTAGACAGGCAGTCGCTCCACAGTCATCCACTATTTGAGAATAGGATTATATATATTGGAATATCCTTCATAGAAGTATATCCTTCAACATAAGAAAAAAATATTTTATACACAGTTGAAGTCTTTCGACTCTAAGGAGCGTCATTCATGTCTATGGCTAATTTTCATAAATAAATTTAAAATCAGAACAGCTGCGTTGAAGATATTTAACCGAAGATTTAAGACTTTTTCACCGACTCGATTAGCTAAAAGTCTTGTTCGGCAAGTGATCTTGCCGCTGAGGGTCTACTACATATGCATGACATATATATGCCATTCGAGAAGTATGTATGACAGTTTATCGTGAGATGACGATCCTTCCAACATGATGGCATCGTAATGCTATTGATCGTAGAAGAAGAATGGCCAGCACACTCAACTGTTCATTTCAGCCTCAGGGATGCAGCTTTTTATAGAATGATTATTCCATTTGCATGCTTAAATGGCCGGCTTTAATTTGAGGGCACCGTTTTCCCGCTATATACACTTCCCCATCCCTCTGCCAAAGCTCTCCGGCATTCATAAGCTGAGTTTTATAATATATAGAGGACGTTATGAGATGCCTTTAAGCGCAGAAAAATATCACCAACAATTCTACGGTGAAAGGAATTAATGGTCAATGCGGAGATGATTATAAAAAAGAAAAAAATATAATTATACAATGGAGTTAGTTGCTTTAAAAATTTCACAGCATAGTAGTTCCTGTTCGTCCCTGAGCAAAATTCTACTTAAGTGTTGGTGTCAAACATTTTAATCCCATAAAACACGGAGTTTTGATAAAATGCATATGATTTCACTGTTTTTTCCGCTGATGTTTTGGGCTATTTTCTTGATCCAACTCTTGTTACACAGTATTCTTATGCATGAGCATCTGCTTAAATCACACTTCAAATGCAAGAGGTAATTTTTTTATGATGCACATCAAGTATGATAAGCATCAAAATAGTTTTCATCTACTCAAGTTATTCATAGTCATATAAATTTGGCGTCATAGTATTATACATAATTGAAATAATAATTCAGTGCCTCACACCATAATTGATGGAAAGGCTGATGTCCGAATCGTTATATTGCATCTCTTTCAAATGAAGTCTATGTGTCCAAGTTTCGTACATCACATCGTATTAAGAATTTAAGATATCTTTTATAGAATTCATTCGCTCTCAACAACTCAAACAAAGATTCTAACGGCGCTCCCCAATTGAACTCTAACGGGTATTTCCTCTCGCGATGTTTGCCTTGCCCATGTTCTCGGCAGCGAGGAACTCTGTTTCCCTGGGCAATTTGTTCACCGCACAGGCACTCGCGTCATTAGGGATGGATGGGTATTTTTGGGAAGAAGTTGGAACACAGAGAGAGGAGAAAGGACAGGGAGAAACCCGGCATCGGCACTAGTCTACCCTTAACGAAAGGTGCCCTCATGGTTTAACGTCCCATCCAACGGAATGGGTATTGAGCTTGAAGTTCCCTCCACTCTCTGCTAAATTAGGGACCGGCATACCAATGAAAAAGCCAACACTTCAGCGATTTAAAATTGGGTCATGAGATTTGAAGGCCAGTCCACCATTTGCCACACAAACCCGATACCCCCTTTATTAAGTTAAGCCAGATACGTCCCTTATAAAATGGCGAATAGAATAGGGATTTTGTCACTTTCAACGAATACTTTTTTATTTTAGTTATAATACACTTCTTAGGGCCAATCATGATTACAATTGAATGTTTCGGGGTTGGAGCTGTAAGTGAAAGTGAATATCTGCACATTGTCATATTGCATATTGCATTGTCACATTGTCATATTGCATTGTCACATTGTCATATTGCATTGTCACATTGTCATATTGCATTGTAACATTGTCATATTGCATTGTCCTATTGCATTAATGTGTTGTGCATTCAATGGAGTCAACGTAGTTTTCAAAAATTAAAATGTATAGACTTGAACCCTTTAGATTCGATGGATAAGGAAAGTTTTTTTTTCTAATTTCTACCACTCCTCTAAATGTAGGTAATATAACCAGCTCTTTGTTAGCAATGAAATCCGTGAGGTATGTCATATCTCTGTGACTGCGAAAAATCATCGTTCAGAGAAAGATGTCCCACTTTCCTGATATTACTCAATGACGTTTGCGACAGAGAGGGATGATGTAAAGATTCTCCATTTTCCTTTCATCGTTAGGAAAATCGACAAGATGGATGATTTGATAGATGATGACAGGCATTAACAACTATTGATATTCACGTATTCATGGAGAGACGGGTAGTTCTCTGCCATCTTGAGATCTGAGTACTTGTGTACTTGCGTCCAGTTACGTCAATGTGATGTGATGTCACTGGAACCACTTCCAAGTTTTGAAGAATAGACGGGTCGCAAGAGAAAAAGAAAACGCATCAATGGGAACGAACTCTTACGTTGAGGTTTGTCCTTGGAGAGCTACTTCCACCGTTCTATCTCACTTGACTCAAAATGTAGCGGCTAGCGTCGAGATATACACTTAACTTGCAGGATGATGATAAAACATGATGGCTCTGGAGCACTCTACAGATACTAGTAGTGAGCTAACTCCGATACCTTTGAAAAATAATTTTGAGGTCACTCATGATGGAGGGTGATATTTCTGACCACTAAACATATCTTTAACTCATTTTGTAATGGGTAATCGAACTACTACCAGGTGGGAAAAATATCGATATTTGAGCCAGAGATAAAATATGGCTTCATGAATTTTGAAGAGGAGTATTATATGGATTTCACAATTATCGGGTCATCGCACTGATATACAAAATTGACTTATGTGGATATTAACTCTATTTAACGTAAATTATTAATTATATATGTGGATAGCAACGAATCTTAAAGCACGCCACGTAGCATTATCGAGGCTCATTCATTGGTGGAAGATCTAATCACTATCACACTTAGCTCATAATTTATATAGGGTGTTAAACCTGGATGAAAAGGACCGGAGAATAAAACCTTGAAAAAAATGAAAGAGGTCATTCTTCTCAAATCTCTTCATTCTATTCCCCTCAGAAGTTTTTTTTTGAGATACATATTTCATATTCCAATATAGATGATGACTTACTCTCCACGAGGGTGTAGGTAGAGTACACATAGTAAATAATTAAAGCATATTGCCTTATACTTCCGATTCTGCCCAATGTAGAGAATGTAGACATTGGTTGTTTCATAACCATCAGTTATACTTGAATACCCTGATTTCACACTGTAACAACTTTGGACTGCAAGTTTTAAAGTTTCATTTCCATTAATTGATACATTCAGACGTAACTTTGTGGAAGAGCAGGATGACTATAAATTCACAGACCAGACTTAGTTCCTCCCTCATACGTCATTATGCAGTACAACTAGTTTCACTCGATCGGGCATCATCAGGTACCTAATGCCGTTTTAATACCTTAGTTTGAATTAGATAGAAAGTAGCATCACGTGAAATACTTAGTTACATTTTTAACAAGTGGGTTATTTTCCTGTATAGGCACAACTTCTCTTTTGGCAAGCTCAATTGGACGCACGAACAATCAAAACTAGTTTTATTTTTTTCTCATTACAGGTTTTTACTCTTATTTCACATTACTCTCTTGCTGACACCCTTCATTTTACATTCTCTCTTAACACCCCAAATGCACTAATCCTAGTCATTTAAGTTATTGCTTGTTGAGAATTGTCACTCTTTCTCGATTAAAGGACATACAAATTGTAGATTACGCGTGTGTTCTACAAGCACGCGAGTAATTGTAGAAAACGCGATATGCAAGACACCGATTCGCTCAAGAATTAAACGCATGGTACCCTTTCGTCGCCATAGATAATGCCAGCCCTACCAAAACCTCCATTCTCAGTATGAACAAGGCAAAACTAGCGGAAATGAAAAAAAGGCCTTATTTTCAATCGTGTCTCGTTTTAGTAAGAAAAAATTACTACTAGAGTAATACGTAAGATCAAGTATCGCGCCCAACGCGTTCAAATTTATATTTCAATTCTTCAGTTTGTTTTCGGAACACAAGCCAATTTCGAGTACACCACGATGAAGTATAGCTGGCAATTAAAATAAAATACGCTATCACACTTGGTACTTCCCTTTAAGCAACGTATATATTAGGAGTGCATATGAATGCAGTTCACCTTGTGATTGATGAAAATCAATGGAAAATATTTAGGGTCAGAAGCTTTATTCACTCTTCGTTTCATGTATTGCAAAGGAAGCAGGCGCCTGTATATCCATTACCGAGCCTGTTCAGGGGATGAAAACATCCAATTCAGTAGCCGAGCAAATGAAGTTGTCGCTCGCGTAGAAAATTCAATAATGGATTGTTCTGAGAAGAAAAACTATTCAAACAGAGTAATATACACCTGTCTTTGGTGTGGAAAGCAATTATCAGTCATTTTACAAGCGTTAATTGTTGATGTTCTCGGATTTTAAGTGGCAAAAAAGCAAACAAGAGCCGCCCTTGTTTCCAGCTTTTGCCCCAGATCTACTGTCCCATACGATGGCTTTTCTTCCCGGCTGAGTCCATCAACTAGTTCCTCACTCACCCTAGATTGGACCCACGCCGGCGGTGGCGCTTCACCTCCCTCGATGCTCACTTGTCCTACCGGTGCACTCCCACGTTCGGAAGTCCGCCCCTCCGCATCATCGGGACCTTTTTAAAAAATTCTCTCTCCGCCATTTTAAAAGGGAGACGCCTACGTCGACAAGTCGAAGGCTGGGTTGGCGGAGGGAAGAAGATGAGACGGTTTGCATTACCGTTCCGGTCCATCCTCCTTTAAGAGATGCGGGAACACGTAGTAGACGAACGCAAGCTTTTTAAGAGAAAATGACCGGTTTTCTTATACGAGGACCGTCGCCTTCCTTATGAGAGCCGTCGAGGTATTGCATGCCAGGTATGTTGAAGTAGGTATTAAATACGAAGATGAGCTAAAGGTTCTGAGCTTTAAAGGAAATTTAGGAGACGGACGGAAGTTGTCGAAGATCCCCTGAATAGGAAAGCTATGCGCTCAAAAATATGCAGGACGATTGCTCCCCATTCGAAATGAGGATTTTATTTCAGCGTCTCTTTGGCGAATGGCCTGGAACAGATTTAGCCGTGAATCTCGGTATGATTGTACCACGACTCACAAATGAGATCTACAATGCTGATCGAATTACATTATCGGGAATTTCTTCAAGATGTTACGTTCAAAAGTCGAGAAACTTTTTCATCTCAGAAGTTGTATTGAAAAGCATATTTTCACTATGTATCTTGCGGTATATAGTTGATGTAGGTAAAAAAAACAAATACTCAATTACCAAAATTTTCAGATCTTGGGATTTTTGCAATACAATATGTATGTATGCAATATTTACGTGAGTTATCAACCTGGATGTCCCTCACCGACGTGGCAAGATATTCCTAGGAAAATCCCTGTTCAATCAAAGGTATATAAGAGCGAAGTGTCTTTGAATTCACTGCATGTTATATGCCAAGAATATTGCACTGAACACAATAATAAAATGTCACTTTTATAAATATGTAGATCAGTATTTTCTGGACGTAATAATCAGAACGCTCACTGTCTATGAACTAAGGAAAAGTGTTTTAAGTATATTTCTCTACATTTAAAAAGTAGAATAAATATTTTCGGTCGTTTTGCATTTTTTGGTAAATCATAACCCAACTATGCAATATTCACACTCAGTACATTCTTATTGTTAGTTTGTAATGATGAAAACATTATTATTACTTATCAATATTCTTTCTTTTATTAGAGTCTTTAACTAGTTACGTTTTATCACTTCCATATTTATTCCTCCCCCTAACCTTCTTCAGAAATATCCCGTCGTTCACTGCAAAGCCAACTATTTATTTTTCTTCCTCTCAACTCATTTAATTCTTCGCCCATCACAAAATTCGCTCATCTATCGCCTAAAGCATTTGTTATGCATATAGGCTCCATATTTTCTCTTGAAAATCTCTTGTTCTTGCCTTTTTAATGCCAACCATATTCCAATATCTCCTAATATAATTTGCGAAGAACTAGCATCTATAGTTTACTAAAAAGCGTAACCGATACCTTTTATCGCATACAGGAAGACTTTCCGTAACATTAGACTAACACACAACGAATCGGAAGTAGTATCGATTCAGGCGCGTAAAATCTACCCAAAAGAGAGCATTTCTGGGAATATTACAATCACCCGATATCGAATAGGAGAGGATTAATCACCAAGTAATCTTATACGTCCATATTAGAGCAACATCAAAGTCGTTACGATGCATGAATTAAATTAAAATGAATTGAAAAGACATTCACCCCAGATTATCCATTATTATCGTGCAATTCTAAAAGCTTATCAGCCGTCTTTTCGAGCATATAATTAGCATTACAGTTTAATAAATGGAAACTGGTGATGATTGTTGGTTAATGGCTTACACAAACAAATATATTTAGATGGAATTCCATTTGATGTTGCGCTTTTGCTGCCAGGAAAAAATTATGGACTCTGTCGGCCCAGAGGAAATCCAGTTGTGGTGGACCGCAAGTTTCTATTCACTCTGTAAGTCTTTGTTAATCCACCAGATTCTACTTTCTTATTATTTTCTTATCTTCAGGTTCCTTGCTTTTTACGGGATTCGCAAATTTATCGGCGCTAAGCACATTCGCTTCATGTATGTCACGCTATCCTGCTACGTCATGAATGCGGCATTTAATTGTAGACCCACTGGTGTCTGTCGTTAAGCGTAGACTAATCCAACGCCGGGTTTCTATCCATCCTCTTCTCCCTGAAAAATTCCTACCTCTTCCCAAAACGGCACAGATAACCAAAGCTGTAGACCACCTCCCCCGAATTATAGCTATTACGTACGGTATGGCTCGTATAAATATTGCATGTAGCATCATATTCTAAGTGAATCTCATGGTAACAGTTCGGAAAAAACTGTCCAAGCAAATTGGCACAGGTTCTGATTGAAGTTTATATGGATTTATAACTAGATGCAATACCTACTCTTGTTTCTTTAATTCTAATTACAGGTGGGATCGGAAATCAAAATGATGTGTTTTACAGCTTTATTTCTTTCATTTTGAGGTACAAAACCGTATCCATAGCTACTTAAGAACCACAGTGATTTTTTTCGCCGACAATAATTTTGATAGCGACTCATGCATAATTGTACCTATTGACATCATGAGAATACGTATCACTCCTCTCTCATAATGAATTTTAATGAAAAGGATTCTTTCACCAAAGGTAATTTTATTTTGACGTACATGTTGACATTTATTTGCAACTCTTGTCAGAAAATCTCGGTCTTGAGTCTCCAGAGATGTTAAGATGTGATTATTATATTGGAAGAGAAATTGTATTTGTAACAAGGCTGAAAATTTCAATTTTTCGAAATAGATCCACATATATCGGTTATTAGCACTATCTACGGGAACTATCTATCTAGCGCTATCTAAGTTGAATACACATTATAAGACCATAAAATGAGATTACAGCAATTTGAAATGCTTAATTTTGTAGCAATTTCATTTTTATAATTCATCAAATTGGTGTTCGTTCGCTTTAAATCCTTTATTCTGATGATCTATTTGGCACATATGAATCGAAATAATTCGAGTGGACATTAAGTTTTGTTTGACATTTTAAAATAAATGAGCGCATAAGATATTAGGCTAGAATTCTCTAGGATACAAAGGTAAAAAGATCTTGAATTAGGGAATAATATAAATAAAAACAGAAAAGTGGGCTGGAAAAAGAAAAAAAATAGGCTATAAAGACAAAATAAAAACCAAGCCTCATTGGGAACGTTCAGGAAAGAAAGGGTGTTGTAATTTTGTTGAAGAAGGAAGGATTGGACGAAGGAAAATTTGAGCGGGAGTAAAAGATCGAGCATTAAGTCTACAAAACATATTAAATATTTAAACGAGCTTTTCCTCAGTATGAGAATGACGGATCCAAAAATAAATAGTTTTTTTCTGATAAAAAAAATGCAAATTTCATCAGTATCATTCTTATTCTTCATGAATACTTGATTCTAATGATGCTACTTGTAATATGCCGCCGCATCTGACCCTAAACTTTCGACTTTCAACGTATATGCTTTCCCTTCGCTGGATAATTGATGGCATCATAACTAACTGGGAATCAACATTTTCATATCCTACCGATTTTTTTTGACTGCAGCAATCAGTGTCGAGGTCAGTGACCTTCTACTAAGTGGAGGATAAACCAATAAATCAGGCTCACTACTTGTGGTATGCCATTGATAATATACTATTGATATTTTGACGTGACTTATTCTGTTCACCAAATGTTTTATGCCAACTTTCAATGACTTTTTGTTGCCCAACCAATAATAAAAGTCATAAAACTGAATTAAAACCCTACATTTACAAGGATAATAATATAAAATACGACCAGGACCTGTGATCGTTTTCTGGGGATGAAGAGAAGCAGTTTACCTGTGCTCATGGCCTGGCCGTTGGATTCGGAATGAGTGATGTTTGTTTCGGGAGAGCAAATAAGCACCAGAGACATTTTTGGAACCTGTTCTACACAAGCGGTAGGTCCTTGTTAACGGAAAATGCAAAGGCATAAGCACAAACTAACCTTGAAACCCCTCTATATGGTAAACATTGGATCTCGGAAAGGGAATCGCCTACTCCTCCAGTCGGGAGATTAATAAGTAGCTATGTAAAATGAAAAATTCAGATGAAGTATGACGAATGATTGCTAACAAATCCCGTAAAAAAGTTTTCAGCAAAACGAATTTGACACGATGCTAAAGGGAGTTTTTTGAAGTAATTATTAAAACTATTATATTATATCGAACTTTTCGACCAGTACCTACAAGAGACAACCTTTTCCTTGACGATGGATAACTTCAGAATGGATCACTTTTCCTGATGCTGACACCTCCAACCGATATGAAAAGGCAAATTTAATGTGCTTTTCCTCAAAGTGTACTTATCGGCTGATTCCCCATATTCATTTCTGACCTCTCCATTTTCAGTACATGCTAATAATAGCCTTTAGCAGAGCAGAGCAGTTGCGAAGAGCACAAAAAATTCCCGTTTATGATAAATGTGGAAATATTTAGAATCATAATATTTTCTGCATTATCTCTTGGAACAATAAGTCAGTTCTCAAACGATCATCTACAAACTCTCCAAAGACTAGGCCATAAGTGTTTGTACAAGAGTCATTACAATGAGGGAAAAGGAAGAAATGCGTAAAAATGAGATTGTTTCAGTGTCAATTCACCCCTTCTTCTTGCAGTGAAAATGAAAACCTAATTAATTTTCTTAGTTTGACCTTCCCTCATCGATATGTCATTTAACGATCTTCGGACAAATGAATTATATGTATTTTAACTATTCTCTCGATTCTGGAACCTAAAATTCTCTTTTCCTATTCCAATGATAATGTTTTTTTTTAAACATACAATGCGAAAAGTACTTGTTGCTTATTGCCTCAACAACTTCAAGCAACGGCATGCTCTAAAAATATCACATTTTATCTCTGTTTAGGCTCAAAAAGCTCAAACGTTCAACCACCAAAATGATTGAAATTTTTGGCAAATAAGTTCTCTGTGGTACGCGGAGTTAAGTGTTTCTTCTTTTAGGAAACAATTTTATTCTGGTACTCATGCACTCATATAGTGCTTTTCCCTGTTTGATTTTATGTACTGGTGTCTTGAATATCCAAATTACCTTTAATTCTGTGGTTTTGGGCGTGAGTTTATTGCACCTGTACGGAAACGCATTACTGACTCCGAGATAAAGCCTTATTTATCTCGCACACACGATGAATTGTGTAAATTTGGGGAGATAATAGATTTGATGACGGAGAAGAAAAATATCAGAAGAAAGTGCATCCAAGATTGCAACCAGGGAATTACTCCATCCAAGATTATAACCCAGCCAACATCCAAGATTATAACAATATGCCAAACTAAACTTACTCCATTTATTCTCAGCAAACGATAGCTGAAAATAATCAAAACTTAATAGTGGATTAGTACAACCATACAACAAAATCAGCCCAAAAATGCAAGAATTTGGCCAAGCTTATGCTCAAATATCTCCTAATTGCTAAAATATTGCTTTTTACGAGAAGGAATTCATTAGAATGTAAATCGTACATATAACTCTTTGATCCGATTAATGCTCTAACAAGCGCAGTAAATATTGATTAACCCTATCAGTCACTCCCGAGTAAAATATTGATATTTTCTTAAACATTGTAATTGAAAAATGAAAAGTATGCCGTAATATGTGTATAAAAACAGTTAACTATTCCTCAAGGCCGAAAAAGTCGGGATCACAGAGTAAGTATGGCTGAAATATAAAAACAGGTGTTTCCGAAGCATTCGATGCACGCACTAAATTCAAAAAATCCGCCCTCAGTTACTAAACAGTCATAGTTTTTAAGTGTGGCAATGGTGGCACTACCCAGCAGAGGTTTTGCATGGAAATCGCTGATGGGGGGGAGAAATGGTCCAGCTCCGCAAAGGTTCCTCAACTTTCCGTTCAGATGTCGACAGCTTACGGTGTTAGGCGAAAGGAAAAACTGCCGCCGGCATGCACCCCGTTAGAAATTCTCAATATTTTTTATCCTCACGTGGCTCAGTCACGCGGCCTTGACTTTGGTGAAAGGTAACGGTAAAACACTCCAGGCATCGGCAAGAAATGAACTGGAGACGGTGGAAGAAAGTGACGATGGTGAGATCCCGTTTATCATACGTTAAACTAAAACGGCGACGTGTAGGAAAACATTTAAAGGCGAATGGTTGGTATTAGTCCTTCGCTGAGATGCCCCACGCAGTATCTTCCTTTCTAATTTGTCATTAATCTCAGTGGTCAACATAATGGGTGTCCTCAGTTTAATCGGATAAGCGAATCAAAGGAAATTTCAATAATTAATATCGCCTGGGATTGGTTTGCCAAAGTGTATTTCAGATCGGGTCCATAAGCACTGGATTGTTTTGCCTGTATCTTCAATCCCAATTAATAATGAA
The DNA here is from genome assembly GCA_933228895.1 of Platycnemis pennipes. Lineage (NCBI taxonomy): Eukaryota > Metazoa > Arthropoda > Insecta > Odonata > Platycnemididae > Platycnemis > Platycnemis pennipes. The sequence goes on along the minus strand of OW121848.1, from coordinate 29,324,370 downwards.
ACTGTATTCCACAACTTCCTAAATTGCATTTTCCACTTCTTCCCCGGGGAAAGTTTGAACTTGGAAATTATAGGCACATCGCCTGAAAAAATAAAGTAACATGCACTCAAATGAAAATGGTTCCACTTCTTCAGATTCATACAATTTGGGAGCCCTAAAAGTCGAAATATCACTCTTAAGTGCTATACTTTATCATATAAATCCTTATATGGCTGCTATGAGCAATTGTGTCCTGGGACTTTCCACTTGTGTCCTTGATGTATGGTTTCGTTTGAAAGTTATGTTTTGTTAACATGGAAGGTTTTATGTTCCCCTACAAACCACATCGTGCAACCTCAAATTAGAATAACAATGGCTTATGTTATATTCATGAAGCTTAAATGAAAGCGATCATAATACAGATACAGATAATATAGATACAGTCCCAAGATACTTGGATTTTTTTCACGAAGCCTCTTTTCCTTCAGCCAACTTGGATCAAATTTGCGGTAATTTTGAATATTTGTTTCGCCGATTATTTGTTGTCCGATGCGCATGCTAAAATAATATAGACATTTGTACTCCAGCACTCCACAAAAATGACCCAAAACTGATGCACCATTATGCTAAAAGTTCGCCCAATATCAAAGAGGTTTCAAGTTGGCCGCCCACCTTGTTAGGTTTTGGACCTTTGTATCCTCATTAGAAATAACCAAATAAAAGCAGCTAAAAACCAATATTTCATTTTCTTCCCAACAATTCAACTATTATATCCAAATTGTGACGGATTTCATCAGATGTTATAGAATTGGTCTGAGTTACTGTTAAAAGAATTGAAAGCTTCGGGTAATTTTTGCATAAATTTCTCCAAGCTCATATTGCTACGATAAGTTAAGCGTTACCGACCTTATTTATCTTCGTGACGACAGGTTAATTTCACTGCTTTGTATCACAAATTGATTCTGTCGGTGGGATGATATAACTTCCAAGAATCTCTTGTAAACTTGCGTAGATATAGATCAAAGTTAATTAGGATTGGGACATCAGCGTGAATGTTTGAGTTAAATTTGGATTGCTTTCACATTACCTGAAAAGTCGGAGGCTCTTATTTCGTTAATTAAAAAACATCTCCAGTGGTTCATCTATGAGCTAACATCTAATATCTTCTATTCACCATGAACTTCAAAAAATTAGTGTCGGAAACCGAGGGAAGATTTATCGTGACAGATGACAAAAATCATCGTTCATTTTTAACTGCCGGCTGAACTTATGTCCACTAAATATATTGGTACGACGGCACAAAATTTACAAAAAGCATTTATTATACCATATCTTGAATATAGGTAAGAAAGATTAACTGCAATTACAGGTACATGAACAAAAGCAAAAATTTTGTTTTTGCTGGTAGAAAATTTTAGAGGTTTTGTAAGAATATTTCTCATGTCTATCTATCTTCAAAATTGGAAGACTTTCGGTTAACTATGATGTACCTACTCTATTTTGCTGAACTCGAACGTAAAAGTTGGGGCAAAGATTTTGATGAGGTCTAACTTCATTTCTATTTTCATTACAGTACAACATTTTCATAAGCATCAAAAGCATCATGGAAGAAAAGTTTAAAAGTTTTTATACACACTGCTTGCCCAGCTGTGCTAAAGTACGACCTCAAACATCATTTTAGTTAAATCTAATGAAAATATGCCGGCTCTGCGGGTAACATGCCGAGTTTATTTTAGATATGCTATCAATCAGCTTCGTCGCTAAAGCAAACATCTCATCCGTCTTGCGCATAAATACCAAGCATACTTATTCCATTACGATATATTATTTAGTTCTCAGATTAATTTACTCACAACAGCAAAAAATCCAAAGTCATCTCAGATCTACAGAAAATGATAACTCCTTATATTATAAGGAAATAGTCTCTCTTTTCAAAAGGCAGCCGCGGACGCTTCATGGAATGCGGAAAGTGTGTAAAGAACGTTTGTGCTCCATAGAAGCCACTGAGGCTTTAATATTTTCACGTCTCCATGATTAACCTGAGAGAAGGATCTCGAACGGAGACACGGCATGGGTACGTGAGGTCAGATGTAAACAGGATTCTCAGCCCTATCAAAGAAATATTTGCAACCTCGAGTCCCCACACCCGGTTTAGACGCTGTCAGAGTTTCCTGCTTCGAAACCGACACGCGCCTTATACGCCCCATTAAGTTATTACTTTCAAGCGTCGGCCAAAGAAGTAACTACCCGCGATACTCAATACACTGGATACATATATGAAATTTGAACCTATCAACTTACATCCGGATTTCGCAATTTTTCCCGATTGATTTGTGACAGAAAAGAGAAGCTACTAATTTTGATGATATTATTTCATTATTGCCACTTCTATTTACATATTCACCGAAGAGAAAATCGTTTATATTTATTAAGCCAACGTTGTAAAGTACGCTGAAACATACACTCAGTCCAAAGCAAGAATCCAATTTGAGGTCATAAAGAGCAATTCATTTAGTTGACTGAAAAGTTGCCTAAAATATTTGCAGTATGGAAGTGTGTGTAAATAAATTGCAGTAGGGAAGTGTGTGTTTGCAATTTAAAGATGTGTGTGTAAAATGATTAAGATGGACGCAAAAAGAGTTATGTATTACATTATTTTCAAATCATTCGTTCTCTCAATTATGAATGAAAATGAGTTATGTAGTTTCATTCATAACGAATGTCTTGAAATTATATTTTCAGTTAATCTGAATTCGGAAGTTCACGACTGCATTGGATTCTCTTAGTAGGTTTTCTGGACAGCATTCGTAGACATCCGATGGCAATGCATAGGGTTTCGGGATGTTATTTCTGCTGGTGATCAATCTCTCTCATTTTTCGACTTTGGATTCTGACGGGAACACTCCCTCAGTCATTTCAAGCGGGACCTTTTTTCATGTATGCCTGATTTTCATTACTCCGCTGGCATTCATCACTAGGAAAAACTCCGTCACTCTTTGCACCTTCAAGAATAATATGTAAATACTGAGCTGCACTACGATCTCAATTAAGTGAAAGTGATATCCGCCACGGCAGTCAGGTCAGTAGTGTGGCGTCCTGGCAACTGGAGGGTCCACATTCGAATGAAATTCCAGGACTTGCATGTTGTGCTTTTCTTAGAGATAAGATCTTAGATTAGATGGTGCATGGCCTCAGGTGTTGAAGTATCTAAAAACCCAAGTCTACTCTAAGAGATTAAACCTTTTCCTGTATCCATCAGGTTAGCTACACTCCATAGAATCAGTCAGATAAATCAAATTAATTCGTATAATGGAAAGAATAAACTAATGCGAGCTACAGAAAAGACGAAAAAAATCACAAAGTTTTTTCTACCCAAAATGAGAACTTCAAATGACACTTCACAGAGGAATATAATTTTTTAAGGAAGTAAATACTGGGAAGTGATTTTATAAAGCGGAAGGGAGAGTGAGAAAGCATTGCATGGAAACGAGAATTTATAATGCTACCCATTTCATGAACAAACATTCTGCTATACATGAAGCGAAGATGGAAGAGTCAATACAGCACCGAGATGCAACACGGATCATAAATTTATAATTAATCATGCCTTGCCATTCGTTCTTCACCTGGGGTCAACTATGACCCCAAAGATAAAATTTTTCACAATACCTTAGATCAGTGGTAATTATGCAATACAATAACCGGAAATAATCTTAGAAGAGTTTACAAAAGACATTGTTAAAATATGAGGTTGAAATCCGGAAAAGAGTACAAATCTGTAAGGAAACTGAATACGCGTGTGGTCCAAAAAGATCTAGGGTGAAGTTGAAGAAATCAGTAGAAAAAATCACTCATCTTTGAAGTGGCTCATAGTGGGTACACGGTCATAGCTCACAATCAGCAATCCTCTCTTGAGAATGCTCTGAAAGTATTGGACCAATTCATTTAATGTTATATTTTTTGCTAATTATTTATTAACAGTCGTTGATCTACATGTTATTCCAATCATGTATGAAATTTCAGTTGACTGAGACGTACTACATCACTCTATAAGGATTAATTTAATCACGTACATTCCTGTCCTCCTGTATAATCTCCTTGAGTTAATAGTTCAGTCAATGTTTAGACAACAACTCAACGGTAAAATTAATGTCAGTAATGAGACTGTAAATTGTTACCAATTTTTATCTGTAAACGTTCCAAGGGACATAATAACCAAGAACAAATAAATATATATTTATAATCAATTTTATGAGAAATTCGAATGAAATGCGCAAGTAGTTGTGAACTATAATTAATGAATGAGACACTTCATATTTTTAATACCTTTTCGAGATTTAACTGCTGGAAATCAAATATTTTCCGCATTAAAAGATAATGATTAAATAAGATTTTGTAAGCCAACGTTTCCTATGCCAAATTTTCGTATGATTTTAACAAAGTATGAGGTTCTATTTAGCTTGTCGGGAATTATTCTTATTTATGACGGTCAATGGACCCATAATATCTTCTAATGGGTCAAGGACAAATCACCAAGAAATAATGAAAATCCCAAAATATAGCGTGAGATGGATCGAATAAAAGTCAATTACATAATTTCAGCTAATTACTTCATTCCTTTTCAATGAAAGTTGCTGCCATTCAAATAATTGAGATGAAGTTTTACCTAAAAAATTCAACTTCCATCGAGATTGCGAAATGGGATCATTGCGATACCGCAGATTCATATAATGCCACGAACCTTACACGGTGAGTAGCCAATACCAATTTCAGAGGAGGCAGGAACGCAACGCCACACAACCGGCAGTATATATTTTGTACTACATATGCGTACCAAATATGCTGTACTGCATAGCTTGGAGATCTCTAGAAATGACAAGGGAAAACTTCTTATGTCCCGCATTAGTCTTCAGATTCATCTTCTAGCTAATGGAACGCATTCTCACATTAATAGGTTTCTCCCCCGTCAAATTCGTCGTCTTCATTGGAAATCAAATATATGTAGAGGTGAGGCATCAGTTACTCAATGCTAAATTTTCAATTACACATTTTTAAACCGCAGAGCGAAATGTTAAAAATTTATTCACCGCGCTTTGTCATGGCATATGAACAACTGTGGTGGTGATGCCGTATCACGTCTGTCGAGGTGAAGTCCACTAATCGCTTCGTCCACGGCAGGATTAACCATAAAGCACAATAAGCAAGTGCTTATTGCATCAAGAGAAGGAGGCCCCACGAAAATTTGACTCTGGAAACTTTTTAACGATAAATGAAGTGGATGTATTAAAAATAAAACATTTTCCATATATCAGTATATTTTGTTTAATTTAGTAATATTGAATTTCATTTTATGGTTTAGTATTGGGTCTTAATCCGGTCCTGCCTTCTTCAGATGACGGATCGTAAAATTATTACTCTATGCTGCAAAGCCGGCAAAAGTTAATTGACAGCAATACGAGTACACAACACGACTCAGAGACTAGTCTGCTGATGATCTGAAATATGGATTTCGATAACTGAAAGGCCACGTACATGATTTAGGGTAGTTTGAACGACTTCAAGTGTAAACGTTAGTACTGTATATAAATACCAATAAGACAATTTTAAAGAAAAAGAGAGCAATACATTTTTTCTGCTGATTAGATTATTCTATTACTAACGCACTGAGTAACCTGTGTAACTGAAAATAAACAGCAGTGGTCGGGGTGATATTTAATTCATGAATTGGTCTCATTACCATCCGACACAGTGTAAATGTAAGACACGATTAAAATGTAAGACACGATTAAAATGTAAGGCTCCGACTGCAAAGGTTACATCAAACCTAATTTCATCCTACCCTCAATCTTAAGATAACAACGATATCCATATCCAAGACAGGATTTTTACCCGCTATCTTAGGATTGTCAGGCTGACTACCGTCCAGCCGACTGCGACTGGCGCCACAAAAGACCCAAAACGAATTGTTTCACGCTTGAACTTCTGATAATAATCCAGGAACGGAAAAGTTTGCAAAATCAAAATTGGGTAAGAAGTATCACGTGGCATATAATGCTGATATGATTAACTTTTAACCGGGTAGAAATCATCAGAACATTTGGAAAAGAATGCACATCGTTGAGGTGACCTCCAACGTCTTCTGTTCAATTCAGTGATCGGCTTAAATAATAATAGTGTGATGGTAGAGTGCCCCACATAGAATTCATAGAATTATGACGGATGGTAGCGACTATGCTCGGGATATATACGTGAGATCCCACCTATATTCAACATATATTGAGATAACTGCTGAGTTCGTCCACCAACTAAGATCCGTCCGTCTAATTTTCTTACAATTCCCAGATTGTAAAGGAAATAGAAAAATGAAAAAGTATGCCTTATATTTATCTAGCAGCAATAAATCAATATCTTTGCGTGCACAAATCTTGCCTCCTAACGGTCTTAGAAAAAAAAAGTAAAAACGCCATGAAAAATAAACTAGCATAGCAGTATCCTGTGCGTGTATGCAACGCAAAATACTTTAACGATGTGTGCGCTGCATATACATACAGGATACGGCCATAATTATAACTCTCCCTGTAGTCCTCGTACTGCTGGATAACTGGATCACACCAAACATTAGTAAATACTAATAATTTGAGTGAGATAAAATAAAAAAGCATCATATAACAAATTTGAATAGGGCACTTGCGAAAGGTTTTCATGGGTATTATATTATTTTCTCCTGACCTACCAAATTATAACCTAAACAGGGCCTCATTAATGTCTCCAAAGAAATATATTAATTCAATTATTTAAAACCTCATTTGGTTAATACTGTAGGTTTTAGAATTAAATACGAATAAGAAGTTCATTCCTTCATTTAATGTTTCATATTGTTAGTATAAGTCAAAACATTGTTGAGCAAATAATGACTATCTTCACAGATGAAATCAAATGTATTACTTAATAACTACCAGAATGTATTTCTCTAGGTATCTAATCAACCATATTTGTTCTAGTAGACTTCATTTTTCCATTGGGGATGTGGTAGTCTAGTTAGTAGAGCGCTGGGCAATGGACCAGAGGATCCTGGATTCAAATCCAGGTGAAACCTCTCTGGACAATCCCACCTAAAATCCAAGTACCAAAAATAGCAGTGGGATTTCCAGATAGTCAATACTTTGTAGGAAATCATAGGTGGCCTAGGCAAAGGAATTGGCTCCACTACCCTGTATGTGTGAATTTCACACGCTGGCTTAGTACGGGTAAGCTCTTCCTTCACCTTTGGGTTGATCACTGACAATGAGTGGGTTGGTGATTTCAGCACTCTGGCATGCAAACCAGTTATTCAGCTTTAAATGTGAATCAAAATAAGCATACGCAATTTAAAGTGAATATGATAACCAACACAACTATTTTTATCTACTTCATGATACCCGTAACACTTTTGAATTTTAAACAAATCATTGCCTTTGTCCTGTCTTCAAGATTCTCTTTGGGGATTCAAGAACAGCTGTTCCACAACTGGTACTCAAACATATTATTTTGAAAGGAAGCTAAATAAATATTTAGCAGCATCCTTTCCAACCACCCTTCCTCAACTTTTTAATCTTCCTCGACAACCTCAAATTAAGAGACATCATGCATTTTATGAAGAATCCCCCTTGCCTCACTACCCTCAGGAATGTGTGCATCCAAAACCTACTCCTTGGCTCTGTCTTAACATTCCTACTGAAAGAGCAAAATCCATTCTCGACCAAAGTTCCACTACAAAGCATCACCATACACTCCTTAGCATGGTATTTAAATCTTTAAACATGACATTTTGAAGTAATTGCGAGTTAATGAGAACATAGGAATTATATTAAAAGCATTCAAATTGCAACAAAAGAAGTGAACTCCAGCCTGAATCATTTTCCTTCTCGTTCCGCCTATAAACCTATCTCATCTCTTGCCTATTCTTAAATCACAATTACATATATTTTATAGAGGGCATGAAAGTCATTATGATAGCGATTAAGCGACACCAATATACTGAATGCAAGGCTCAGTTTCAATTGTAAGTCTCTTAAACTTGTTTCAAAAGTATTATGAAGTAGGAGTTAACATTAACAAAGGTCAACATTTGAAGTATAGCTCACTAAAAATGGTATTCAATAAGGTAGTAATAAGTACTAAGATGCCTATTACTCTTTCAGTCTTCACAGAAATAAGTTAAGAGCGTCATCTGCTTTAAAGCAGCAAAGTCATTAGAAGAATTTAGAGCAATGGGTTACCAGTAAACACATTTGGACAGCATCTGGAAGATGGAGCTTTTCCCAGCCAATGGGGATAAAAACTTTAATTACTAATAATACTTCCAATGATTGTAATACAGAGGATAAATCATTATTATGGATTTGAGATGAGTTGGATATCAATTCATCGCTGTGATATGTGGTAATCGAATGTGGTAGAAGGCATCGTGGGTCACCAGCCATGAAGTTGTCCTGATTTATTTTTGTACAATATATTTCTACCAATGTTTCAACCAACTCAACAAATCATTAGACGTTGTCAAATCCATAATTCCAAAACTTATACATTATGCAATGCCTTTTCTCTTGTGACGAAGCCATTCTCGGCAATATTAGACGATCTAGAACTTAAAAACACTTTTTAAGTTGGTATTCTTTCATACCATGATTTCTTGACTTTTCTCTTTTTCGACAGGTGCCTGCACTAGCTAGCATGTTCCGCCATCACTTGACGATTTTTCATAATTGCATCCATTTTAGTGACCGGTAATCTTACATATTTCCCTATATCAGTGCGAGTTACATCATGAGAATCCACAATTTTTATTTACGCATAAATTCAAAATATTCTAGTTTCTGCGAAGGCTCCCGCGGTGATTAGAAGGTTACTCGAGGGTTTCTGTTTTTTTTCCTCGCTTATTGGTTCATCTTACTGCATGACAGTTTCGCCAGCTGCATCAAACTAATCCTAGGATTATTGACTGATTATGATGATTTTGGAATGCCTAGTCATTCTAAAAAATGGTCACTGGCACTTCTATTACATTGTTGATAAAATTAAGATAATTTGAGCCAGACTAACAGTAGCACAAGTATTTCTTTACATTGCTATTCAATACTTTCACATTTGGTTGCGTTTGAGACTTAAGGCCATTTTTATCCGAACTAGAATATTGTCATTTATCACAGATAAAGCCTCCATGCTATATTCTCCTGAGGTGAAGTGACTCATTAAGCAGGCTATTGATGCACAAAGTATTAAACTTAAAAGGTTCAATCCTTTCTCCTATATTCATTGACACTCTCACATTACCTCTCTTCTTTCTCCTACTGTGCGCCTACTTGTACTCTTTGAGGGTTAAACTGACTTCATTCCATCTATTGGTAATCCTCCTAATGCAGAAGGGCAGCAAAAACAATCATTTCACAATTGATTGCTTTGATTGGATGATGTAGAGGTAGGTAGCATGTAAGCTTGAAAATGCAGAAGATCCATTGATCAATTTGCAACTCAGTTTTGTACTGCATTTTTTCCATTAATCTATCTGTCTGTTCTTTTATGTATTACCAATCTCATTCCCACTCCTATCCCTAGTACGTGTGCTAATGCTACTGCAAAAATGTTTGTTAATGAATGAGTGTTTCGAAAAACAAAAAGAGAGGCCTGACATTGTGAAATACATTCCAGTAACAAGTTGTTGACACAGAGAAGGATAGAAAGCCTGATCAGTGCACATATTCCAGTGCATAGTGGACAAAGACAACAGTCTCTGCATTTGAATGCTTTCAAGGGTATCGAACCCTTTGTCAGCTGAAGAAAGCCTCAGGATAGTGTACTTAGTGTCGCACTGCAGTCAAGGATCAGTTTTCCATCACAGGGGACTGTTTGGAAACGAATGGGGTAAGCATAAAGTTGAAAAGGGGGGAGGAATTAGTGGAGAATTGGCGGCCATTTGGATTTCAGACAGATATGGATACAAGCTCCCAGTGCCAGGGCTCTATTCAAGAGTCTTTGGTGGAAGGACAGTATTTACTTTCACGCCAAAACAGTCATTTAAAGGGAATATTCATATCACACAGTCGCCAAAAATCCCCCCTCCCCCCTTCTTCATTGCCCTACCCTCCCTGCTCTCCAAATTTTTTTTGCCTATTTACTATCCATCTTTTGTTGTATTTGTACCTGATGATGATGGGCTCTGTTGAAAGCTAGGTTTTATCTAATAAAAATGCTTTATGTGGAATTACAAAGTCACTCTTTTCATTTATAAAGATTCATCTACATCTATGTAATACCCTATGAGCCACCCTGCGAGGGTGTGCAGCAGGAGGATTGTGGGAGTTGGCATGCTCAGCCACCAGCAGTTATAATTTTCACATAAAGATGCTGTGTTGGTCATGAATGCATTAGGTAAATGCAGGGCTGGGCAAAATACAGGCCGAGGTGTATTTGAAATACAAAATACAAGATACTTCTCCAAATGAATTTGAAATGCAAAATACAAAATACCTTTGACTTGGGTATTTGAAATACTAAATACAAAATAGTATTTTAAATACTTTTTAAAATACAAAATACATTTGTATGGAAACTAAGAGATCTTAAAAAAAATATAACGTGTTTTAGCAAGTTAAGGATAGTTACAAACAGTACACGAGAAAAGTATGTGTGTGTATATATATGTATATATTCATAAACTCTATATTTTACATTTTTAAAAGTAAAACTTTTTAAATGTTGCTCTCTACGAATGAATTATTCCCCTTGAGTAATACAAGTTTTTCAAAAAGTGTGTCGGACAGAGATCCCCTCACAGGGGAATGGATAAAGCCAGCAAGTGAAAACAGTCTTTACACTGGTGAAGATGAGCATAGGCTTGTGTTAAATCTGATAAACATTTTCTTAATATTAGGATAGGGTTGCAAACTCAACAGAGATTAGTTTTTGTCATTAAAATAGCAGATGACCAAGCTCCAACTCAATCTGGGACTGTTGCTTTTTTTTCACTAGTATTCGATAGCACAAAGAAGTCATCATCCTCTCCACCACTTGTAGTGTCACAGGTATCATCACATGTACTGGCTATGTATGACTCTAATGAATTAATACAGAGATTTTGAATACGTTTTTGTTCAGAGTCTGAAATATGGTCTGGAATCCACCGCAACTTGAAACTTAGATGAAAGCAAGAAGCTAAAATAGCCTCATTCACTACAGGAGATGTATTCACTTCAATAGTCAGAGATATGGTAAGAAATTCGAAATCAGTAGTCGTAGTTTCTAGTTGGTTCTAGTTCGTTCCGTGTTCATTCCTAAGCCGTGAATGAAATTTTCATATTTTCCATCCCTTTTCAGGGATAGCTCCAATGATAGCTTAAAAATGATCGTTTGTCAAGGTCACTTTCAGCGATTGTGGCAATGTTAGGGATCCGTCTCCCTTTTTTTGTCCCTGAAGTCATCGCTGACAACATCATTTGGCCAATCAGAGAGCAAAGAGCAAACTTTGAGCCACATTCGACTCTGAAGGGAACGAGCATTATAAACATTGAGCACCGCAAAATGAGAAGAGAAATGAAGGGAAAAGGGATGGGGGAAATGAAAGAGCAATCATTGGAGCTATACCTGAAGAGCAATCATTGGAGCTATCCCTGAAAAGAGACGGAAAAAAATTATCATGTGATTCTGGGTTGGTTACGAGAAATACAGTATGGAGGCAAATTTTGGATAGACTTAGTGCATCCTAAATTTTCTGCCAGACTTAGCTGCCTAAATCCACTCCTGTATGACTCTGAGGTAGCACCTTAGCTCTGAGGACCACAGCCATTGACTCCCGAGTTTCATTCGTTCACTTACTCATGAAGTAATCTCCGAAGCATAGTGTTACAGAGGTGTTATCAGAGCTACTTCAAAAGTATTTTACAATGTATTTTGTATTTTAGAATGGGAAAATACAAAAAATATGTATTTGAAATACAAAATACAAGATACATTCAGGTTGTGTATTTGAAATACCAAATACAAAATACAAATGTATTTCAAATACGTATTTTAAAATACTTGTATTTGAAATACTGCCCAGCCCTGGATAAATGGAGTGCAGGTAAGTCCTAAATAAAAGAGGTATGTTATAGCAGCTAAGGAGGTATGCTATTTGAAGCACAGATTCTTTTCATATGGCGTACATTACATTAAGTAGCACCCTGGATACAGAAAGAGAGGGAGTGAGAAAAGGTATGGGTGAAACATGTGGGGTAATAAGGTTTGCTGTATCGTTTGCATTGATCTGTGAGTGATTGGAAGATGTACAAGCATTGGAGGTGTGTTTAAATTCATAGCTATGTAGACTATTATTTATGTAGATTATACGGATTAGTTGGAAGGAGATAAGAAGCTAAAAGCAGGAAAAAAGAATACAGTCAGCTAATTCCAGAATGATTTTAACTCAGTATGAAGACCTTAGGGAAAGAAATTTCAAAAAGTATTGCTGAAATTTGGTTTGAATTTACCTCATTAGAGGTGGGTTGGAATCCTTGAAAAAGCAAGATGACTTCAATCAGTAGTTCCCTCATCATGGAGAATACATATCCCATATTAAAGAAGGATTTTTCCAGGTTAGACAGGTAATTTAGGGAAAAGCTTCTTGCAATGTTAAAAAACTGTTTTGATTCAACAAATTTGACATGGTAATTGTAAGGAAGAGAGCATTTGCAATGCACAATACAATTTGCATAATACAAATATGTATTCCTGAAAATAGGTAGATTATTGGAGGATAGAAAAGTTAACACCATCGTTGTGGAGATTAATATCAGCATCTAAAAAGCTGATAAATAAATTGGTTGAGTGACATGTAAAAGATCTTGAAGGGTAGTGCAACACTGTGTCCTAACAAAAAAGATGTCGTTGAATCTACACCTAAGGAGGGGCTTACAGAACCCTCGATTGGAGAAAATGGAACACACTGAAAGCAAATTAGTCCTTGTTGAGGGCCATTCTTACTACGTTTAGCAGGAATGATCAGTGACTATTTATGTAATTATGTACTAATGGGGGTCCTGGAGAAACTAAGATAAAAGACAAGGCACAGTTGGCAAAGGTAGATGTATGATGATAGAAAAGAAGAGGGAAGGAATGGAAGAAAAAGATGAAGAAAAGAATTGCTTGGGAAGATGTTGTGTGGTGAGGATGACACACATTTCACATCTCACATGATTGAAATGGGTGGAACAATAATGGAATTTCTACATTTTAAGGCAAATGATTTTTTTCTCTGGAAAGGGGTTTGGATGAATTTTCCTCTGGAAAATCATTCATATAGACCATGACTCGAACCAGGAATCCCCTGATTTCTGGCCACATGTTGTGACCAGTTAACACGTTGCAGACCTATCAAGGAAATCTCCTTGTTTTGCATGCAGAACGTTGAGGACCGGTCATAGAGATTTCTTTGTTTTTGCAAGAGATAACAAAACTTATTCTGCTTATTTTAATATCAGTTACTTCTTTTCCAGTTTGATTCTGGTGGATTTAGGAATGTTCTTTCAATCATTTAGAATCATTTTCTTCCATTAAAATTTTTATTTTTTAAGTATTATTTAAATGAACGTTATTCATTTTCAGCTATTCATAACATGCATGAATAAAAGTTCACTAAGTGTCACCACAAGAAAAAAACTCGATTAAATATTATTTTTCCAATACTCTTAACTCTGTAATCTTTCCAGTGTTCTGCAATCATAAATTATATACACTTACCAAATAAGGAAGAGTTATAATCGGAATGTTTTTCTTCAGTCAGTTCTAATACCAAATCTATTCTTTGGAAATTCTCCGATCGCCCAAGATATAGTGGCCTTAAGATGTTAATGAATATGCCATCTGGATCCGTATTCATGGCTGGCTTTCACTCGCTTTGATCTGGTTTCTCACACAGCATCCTATCTACATTGTTCAGGGTAAACACATTAGCTGCAGAGGGCCAAGGATCTCTGAGATGCCTTTCAGTGTTTACCCTATCTTTCGGTCCTTGGTAGAAAAGGGCCAGATGGCTACAATGCTTAACTTTGTTATGCTCATGCATTTCTCTTAGAATGCATATTAGTCTCCTCTGGAACATTCATGAGTTCTGTGCTCTCTTCTTTAGAGATCTCAAGTCATGTAGTCAACTGGAGAATAATTTCCTTAGTTGAAATGAGCTGTGCTTTTACCCTATGAAAGTGCATAAATATGTTAAAGCCCGGGAATATTTCAATAATTTCCAGCAATAATTCCTGTATATCTTGTCTCCCAAGAAGTTACTCCAGAAATAACAAGTCCTTATTAGAATTCTATAATAATGGCATCAACGGTCATCAATGGTAGTGCATCTTGTGCAATGATGGGGAAGGATAAATATGAAGAACTTTGTGTTGATGTGTTATTAACGTGCCAGATGAATGTGTGGACCAGTGCGAGAGCTCAGATAGTGAAATTGGTTATGATAAGAGGAACACAATCTAAAAGAAAGGCTGCACAGTTAGTTTACACCGATGATAGAGATTCTGAAGCAAGTGACAGCGACGGTAGCTCAGTGAAGGACGCCTCTGTGACATGGAATAAAATTGACCTCCCAAGAAGATTGGAAGATTTTCAGGGAGAGACAGGAATCACAAATGCACCTAATAACTGTGAATATGATTTAGAAGTAGCAACATTATTTTTTGGGGATGATCTTCTTGAAATTATGTGCAATGAGACCAACTTGTATTACATGTAGAATGAAAGCAGATACAAGTACTCGCAGAAAACTGGGAAATGGAAAAATGTAACGGTGGGAAAGATGAAAGATGAAGTTTTCTTAGCAATAATTATTTTGATGAAAAACAAATTAGGAAAGATTCAATTACGGAATATTGGAGCACAGATGAATTTATCAATACATCTATTTTGAGTAATTTGCTCAGCAGGAACAGATGTGAACAAATTTGAAATTCTTGGCATTTCAGTGATAATGAATCAAATTCTGAATCTTTCGATAGATTATATTAAATAAGACCAATTCTAGCACATTTCTTAGAAAAATTCATAAGTTTACATGCCTGAATGTGATCTCTCTCTCGATGAGGGAGTAATACCTTGGAGAGGAAGATAGAGGTTCAGAACATATAATCAAGGGAAATTTGTGAAGTACGGATTATTGGTGTGAATGGTGTGTGAGAGTGAAACTGGGTACATTTGCAGCATAGAAATATACACAGCTAAGGTGAAAAAATTAGAGGATTTGACACTTCTAGATCCGCATTTACACCATTGGCATCATGTGTTCCAATACAATTATTATAACAGTGTACAAACAGCAGAAATTCTTCTAGTAAAATAAACACGTGTTTGTGGAACCATTTGTGTCAACAGGGGACTTCCCACTGATTTTAGAAATTAAATTTAAAGTATGAAGAAAGGCAACTACACTTTCTGTAGAAGGGGGGAAGTTTTGTTGTTTGCATGGAAGGACAAGATGGAGGTGAGGATGATTTCCAAAATTCATGACTCAAGTATGCGTAAAGGAAAACGAAACACGTGGATGGGAGAGATACAGAAAAAACCGACATGTATTTTAGAATATAATAAGTACATGGGAGGAGTAGATAGAGCAGATATGTACTTGGCATAATTTTCAGTGCATAGAAAAACTATGAAGTGGACAAAAAAAGTTTTGCTGTGGTTAATCAACAGTACCTTATTTCATTCTTTTGTTGTGTACAAAACCTTGAACACATCTAGTCATGTGACTTTCAAAAAATTTGTTTTGGAAGTAGCCAAGGGTTGGGCTAGGTGTGAGATGGGAAGGAGTGCATCTTCCAGTGATGACGGCACCGACAGCGATAGAGGAGGGCCGACTCAGCGAGCGCCTCGTCGAGATAACCCGGGAAAGCTAGCGGGGGGAATGGTGAAACACCACTAGAGAGGATAGTGGGGTATGGGAAGAAGAAATATCCATCACGGATGTGTCGAGTTTGTTCTGCGAATAAACTTAAGAAGGAAACTCGGTACATCTGTGGATTCTGCAAGGTTCCTCTGCATAAAGGGGAGTGGTTCATCCAATATCACACCAAAAAGAAATACTAAAACCTCTGGTGAGTGCAACGCTTCAAATTTTTTTAAAACACATTAAAAATTAAGCATGCTAGACCAATTTTCATGCATAACGTCATTTAGGTTAAAACCCCTTTAAATACCAGGTCCTACGCGAACAGACTGGAATTAAATGGCCAGTCCTCAACGTGTTAAGCTACCATTACATCCTCTTTTCCTGTGGATTTATATAGGATATAAAAGAAAAAGAAACATCCCAGTCAAAGGGAAAGATTTTTTTCTCGGTGGAAATTCGGTTACTGTGCATTTTCAGCAGGTAACTCCATTAAGGTAATCAATGCAAGTTCAGGAGCCTTGAATTTTGTTAGGGTGGAACAAGTTTTGGGAAGATTGAGATTTTAAGAGGTTTGGATTCATTTGAAGGTGATACCTGGATGGGGAATTTTTGTTGTGTTGAGGCTGTCTAAAAATATGCATTGGGAAATATTATGTACTTGAGAAAGCATGTAAGGACAGAATACCTATGAAATAGGTAGGACATGAGTACAGAGGGAGAGATGTATCAAATTTGTACAGTTAAAATTCAACTCAATTTGAAGTGTAGGTTTTCAAGCAATAGGGTTGAAAATCTACACTTCAAAATATGCACCAAGTAAGCATAAGTGACTACTAAAATGCTACAGCTTGAATAGGTTGAAAACAACTTAATCTCAACATAATAACCTAAAATAGAGATGCAGTGCAGTGACTCTTTCTTGTGGGTGGTTGGACCATGTATTGAATCAGCTAAAATGCAAATGAAAGTCTTCAAACTGAAGGCTGGTTAATTAGGTGAGGTAGAGAACACCAAATATGATGCTCAGAAGCAACTGACATCCATTCGGTGGGGAAGAGGAGCAAACACCTTCTCTCTCTACATCTCACTGACATCTGGTACACAAGCTTCTTCCACATTTGAATCTGGATTCCAAACCAATTCTCAATAGGTCGCAATGACATCTCCAAGCAATTACTGACATACAATATTAACAGGCTCAAATTATCCTAGGGACCAAGGGTTATTCCATAAAGTATGATTCAGGCCAACATTCACCGATCCCTCAATGCTATCAACAGCCGACAAAATAGTCCTACACTCTATACTATGCGTCTTATCACAGAAGGGTCACTTTAATGGCAATGCGGAACAATTCTCATTATACTGCAGTTCAGCTGTTATTTTCTCATCAGATACCAAATTTGCAGTTTATAAAGCATTATTAACACACTAATGAAACAAATGATTTATAATCAAAATTAATGTTTACATTTCCTCATAAATAAGTACAAGTTTTTGGTAAAAATGCATGAAATGCATAGCAAAGAAAATCACATCCAGTGCTCATGTCTAAATCATATTGTTCAGAAATAAAAGATGAAACTAAGATTCAAGCACATAGTGACACAGAAAAGATTTTTGACACAATTATCTTTCACTTTTTAACTATTAAAATGAATAAATAAATTTCTTGGCACTAATAACATGATGTAAAATAACATGAACATAACAGGGATATATTAGGCTCAATGAGATGAGTCAGAACCACCATTCCCTCATACAATGCCTTCAGCAGCTCTTTGGATGTACAATATGGACATCATCACACTGTGAAGTGAGATGAAATAAATAGAAAGCCAAGCCAACTTGCCAATGATACATAAGAAATAAAATGATGGGAAAATGATATTCAATGAAATAACTACAACATAAAACATAACAGAAAAATGTGATGTTAGTCTTCTTTCACAATAAATGATTGCCACATTATTGCAGGCATATTGTTAGAAGTATGAATGCTGGGGTGCACTATGCTACGCTAACATTACAAATCCTATAACAACTGAAAAGTCTAAACACAGAGAATGGCATATCCATCCAATAATATGCTCACAATGCAATCAATGATGATTTCCAAGTCAAAGGCACTGCGTAACCAACTTTAATGCTACATTTTTGGCTGGTCAGAATACAGAAATTTTTAGAAGATTTTTTTCTGGGATAAAAACAAAAGTATAGTCCGAGCAGAAGCATACCAAGGGGGGTGCGAACGGGGTGGCTGCCCTGGGAGCTGAAAAGGGGGAGTACCAAAATTGAAAAATATCTTTTTTTAGTTTAAGAAAAAATATTTTTTTTGCTACCGGGGGCAGCTACCATCTAGTTAGCATCGGGCGCCAATGTAGCCTTGGCACGCCACTGAGTCCGTGCATAAGTTAAAATAATGTGTCATGAAATATATTATTGAAATTCAGTCAGAATTGCTCACTACCACACTACCAGTCATCATTAAGATTGACGTCGATAGCATTTGATAACAGAATAATTTTTCTCAAATTGCTATTTCAGATAAAATAAGCCTTGTCAGACATCAGCAAAAAAAGTCCAAACTACTTTGGTTCCAGTAATTATAAATGGTAGGTAAAACATAAAGAAACAATTGCAACACTGCAATTCTTGAAGGATATTCATTCATTTAGAGAAGTGTTCTCCAAGCACTATGGAGATAGGAATATTTAATTTCAATCTGATATACTATTTAGATAATTAATTAATATATATGGAACTTTGCCAATAATTTATGATTTTGAGAAATGTATAGGACACCAGGGATGGAGCTTAAAATATGAATGGTAACATACAGCATTCGCATTATAGGATTTGTATGAAATTTGACCTTCATCATTTACACAACCGAAAATCCAAATGTGAACTACAGCAGTTTTCCTAATAAATGATGTCAATCCATATCCTTAGAAATAAAATATATAAATATATGAGATGAGACATATGAATACTACCTGCTCCACTCAAAAGAGCAATCAACAAATAAAAACAAACTATCAAAAAATAAAAATAAATTCAATGAGTTATGACATAGATGCTCCAAAAAAAGTTTAAATTTAAGCATCATTATTGCAGCCTCACTTGAGAAGAAAATCTACCCAACTGAAAGTTAAAACATTCATGAAGCATTTAGTATCATTAAAATTGCATCCACTACCTGATAAATATTTTGAGTATCATTAATAATCTCTTTGTTTAAAAACAAAAATTCCAATTCCAATTCTGGGTCAACAGCACAGAAGTATACAAATCTTCAAGGAGTTCTGTACAATATTTTTTTCCTCAGACTTTTGATTTGATGTATCCTATGCAGTGACTACAATGAAATTTGGAAAACCATCATATGAAAACATAGTATAGTTTTGTTCTCTCACTCTTCACCTACTTTGGCTAAAGTTTCATCACAACTGAAATAGAACGTGGCCCAAGAAGAATCAAAAATGCTCAGGTACACCAATAACTGAATTAGAAGTCAGAGCCAACTTAAAGATGTTTAAAAAAACATACAACCACTAAAAGTTTATGAATATATTTGGCTATGACTTGAAATTATAGCCTAAGATGGTAGTGCCATGACGAACTGCATTTCAAACAAGTTTCTCTCTATACTGGCTGGTTAAACCTCGTGAGAAATTGAATCCACTAGTCCATTGGAGAAAAACATATTTGTATGTACCTTTGGATTTCTACTTGTGACAGGGAACCTGAAGATCCTGATGTTGGAAAAATTAAGAATTCATAATTAACTTCAAAATGTATAATTGGGGGTAAGGCAGCAAACTTTTCTGTGTAAAAAACTAAATAGGATATCAAACATTAGCATACAGAAAAATAAAATAATAATCACAGGTAGTGTGGTTTACGAACAGAAAAACACCTCTTAAAATATTTACAGTGGAAATGCATTCTTCACTACATAACTACAAGGTAAAGAGCTCCTATGTACAAAATATAACAGACTTCAAGCACAACATTGCATAGAACACAAAGCTAAGCTCTTGCTCTATTCATCATAAGAGTGGAGTCAAGGCTGGCCAGCCAAAACCAATGGATAACCAGCCCCAACAGCAAAACACAGACAGTGTGGAAATACTGGCCTCCTTTGTATTGCCTCATTGAAGAAGAAGAGCGATAAGATGAAGGTGAATGCACAAACTGTGCAATGACAGTGGATAGTGAATAAGGCAGTAATAGCCAAGACTAGGGAAAGAAAATTACAATGGAAATTTCACATCAACCCTAAGGGGTAAATGATTTGCATTGGTCAGCTTCTTATGCAAAATAAAACATTTATATGGCCGGTAATAAATAAATAAATAAAGTAAATAACATTCACAAATTGGGATAAAACTACCGCTTAAAAGAGATCACTTTATCCACTGTTCCTGATTCTAAAGTTGGCTGAGTGTTCGTCTCCAATGATGACCTTCGGATAGAATTAATACCACTTCCACTTGGTGCCCAACCATGGTAAGGGCTGTTATCAGGTCCCGAGCTGTGTGAACTATAAGCTGTTCCTCCTGTCACATAACCATGGTGCCCTCCACTGTTGTGTATGTGAACATGGACTTCTTTGTGTGGAGTAGCAGGGGCACTCGACTCAATTATCTCTGGAGCATGGTAGGCATGAAATCCATGATGGTGTCCATGGAGTCCAAGACCATGGATCTTTGCCTGTGGGGAATTTAATATATGTTCATCAGAGAAGGCACGCAAAAGGAAAATGAAGGAAATGAGAGGGATATGACTATATGATGCAGCAAAAATAATGCCACATTCATATTTCTATCCCCTATTGAACACGCATGATTAGTCCAGGCAGAGAGATATATTTTGAGGGTAGTATATAAGCATGTGCCTGCTAAGATGATTGATATGTACTTTGATGCAGGTTAAATACTTATAATTAAGGTTTCATAATATGGGTACGACAGAAATACCTCTGGAAAGAAAAAGTTTATTCATTTTAACCCTACGTAACAAACAACATTTGCAACTGAATTTTTCTTCACCTCCTGGTAGCATCTATTTTCAACTCAGCTAATATCAGTTTAGTCCTTATGCTACATCCACAAAAACCATCAATAAAAATTAACAATTTTTTAGCATTATGTAGCCATTTAAAAGATAAGAAAAATTGTACCTTTCTTTTCCAAGGTCAAATGCAAACGAGTGTAGTTAACTACATTATGAGAAGCTGATAAATAAGAGCCAACCAAAATGGAAATTTTAGTAGTCAATATGAGCCAGACTGATGAATAATTTAAAAAAAATATTGAACAGGTTTGAGTTAATATGTATAACAATATTAAGAAGACTACTCTTCATTAACTTACATTGGCTACTTGCATTTTCACATATTAGAATACTGACTCTCCTCCCCTCAGTGCAAACAAACTAGTTTCAATTAAAATCAGCTGACTCAAAATTTTCAAGAGAAAATAGGATATCACACAATGATAATTCCATTCACATTTAATGCTGTGAAAGCTAAATCAACTAGCTACAGCACAATAACAGATAATATAGAGATGGCTACAGAAGAATAACAGGAAAGAATGGTGGAAGAATGGGTAAAGAATAAGTATTTGCCCCTTCCATAAATATAATATTATTATGAGAAAAGTAAAAAACTGACCAGTATTGTGGAAGAAAATATTTGAGAAGTGTGCTTTCAATTAAACATTTGGATGTGATAAAAGCTTAACAAAAATATTTTATGGCATAAATAATGGTAGCGGACATAACTTGGTGGAAATCCTTCGTAGTTGGAATGCTTAAAGAAATATCAATGTGGCTGTATCCACATGTGGTTTTCTTGTTTCCAACCATGGCACAGTGGTTCCAGCAGCGAATCTAGCGGGACAAAAGTCATTTTTGCAACTTTTTCAAAAACGGTCATCCCTTATGTAGTCATATCGTCAAATGATTGCTTCAACATGATTTGCAGCTTTTATGAAGATTACTTAAGTTATAACAATGTTGCACGGCTTTAAAGTCAGGCGTCGAAGCTATCGAGTCTGCGCCCAGACCCAGACGGTGACTAGCTGGCGAGTGCTAATAAGTGCCTGCAGGGAATTATATCTGGATGAATAATAAAATCTGACGGGAAGTTGCAGATAACGGTATGTACCAATGTTTAGAATGATATTTGTTTTAATACCAGTACTTATAAGTCCTAGTTTTCAAATGGAAGTCTCTAAGTCAATATAACTCGGTGTTTTCTCCCCATTTAAAGGTTTAACTTGAAATTTAAAAAATATATCTCGAGGGAGAATTACAAATTCTTCAGTATTATAAAGTTAGGTCCTTACACTTTCATATGTTACGAACAGTTCCTGCGCATACTTGCGCCTTCTGCGAATAATTCCCTTTTTATCCTATGATGCTAACCAGAGAGGACCGTTCTTTGGGACATTGGGGAGTGAGCAAGGGGCTTACGACGACGTCTAGAGGACGACGCTAGGTATTTTGAGAGAAATAACACTAGCGCACAAAACAATAAGGTATGTACAATTATATATCAGATATTGACTTTTCTACACATGGGCTAAACAATACCACCGGTAGACAATGTGGAGGAAGTCAAATTTTGATTGCTAAGGAGTACCTACCAGTCTCATGAACTTCGGGAAATGTTGTTAATTCTTCATTTTTTGCTAATTTATATTAATTGTTAACTCGTATTTTTAATGTGTAATTAATCGTTATAATTTTTTAATACTTTCCTGAATGATATTTTAAGTTTTTTTAAAATCAAAATTCCATTTTTATCTTAAAAATCAATAAACAAAGAGCATTAACCACTGTAATATTTTATCATTTTCAATGAATTGGTCCTATCTAATGCATACCTTTCAAGAAATACTAGTTTATAGGGAAAAATAATTTTGTCCCGCTAGAATCGCAATTGGAACCACTGTGCATGGTTTCAATACAGTATATCATTATCATGGTGAATTTTTAGGAGAAGGAGAACACTATATGTAGGCAAGTAATGAGGAGGGGGAGGTGATGAGAGGGTGTAGGGTGATGGGAGATGGTTCAGGTGCTGAGGAGGTTGGTAGGGGAGAGGGAGGTGAGGGTTAGGTGGTTGGCCTAGGTGCATGGGTAGGATTCACTCCAGGTGGGGTGGAGGGTGGATTGGGTGAGTAAGAAGGAAAGTGAAGAAGGAGGGTGCGAGAGGGATACAAATGGTCATTAACCCTTTCACTGTGGCTCACTCTCCGAAAACCTACTCATCACACGCGGCGGAAAAGTGAAAGCGTTACAAGCAGAACAAAAAAGTACATTCACAGCAGCCTACCATGCAATCGTACTAGGTACGTTCACAGCAGCGAAAGGGTTAGGTTTGGACCCAGGTTTGGGTCAGAATGACTTCAAATTTCCAATGGGGTCGTTTACCATATTTTTTTTAGTGCCGAATATGATAAGAGTTTGTAAAATAAAAGACCCGTATTTTTCCGTTTTTTTATCCCTTAATTATTTTTCGAGTTATAAGCGGCGAAAAACTGAAGTTTTTATCCCTTTCGGAAAAGTGGGGGTGGTGCAACCTCTGACGTGACTTTGTCCAATCACAACTGAGCCCGTGAAGCTACTTCGCCTTATCGTAAGGGGGGGGGACACAGCTGGCTCTCCCAATAGGAGCGATTGCGACAGCATCTGTGCGAGCAGACCTACCGAGAATCCCCCTCCATTCCCTCCCCTTCCCATAAGAGCAGTCAAGGACGGGAGGAAAATGATGTCAATGTCCTCAGAGCAGCTTTTTCGGTGGGCGTCACCTTTTGATTATTTTAATTTTTGATTTATGAGTGAATGGTTGTGGTTAGAAAATTATTTTTTTTCACTAAAATTCTTTTTTTGTTTCCATCTAACAATATCGTGCACAAAATTGCGATTTCGGTTCCAAGTAAACGCCCCCATTCTTCCAGGGCATCCAATCTGCATCCCTTCCTCTCCACATGCAGAATCCTAGTGGTGAAGTCACTGTTGTGTCCCATATTTAGGAGGTGTTTTGCAAATTTGGAATTTTCCTTTTTGTGGTGATGACACATCTGGTGCTCCGCTGCCCTGGTGGCAACACTCCTCTGTTTGCCCAATGTAAATGGCATCACAATCTGAACACTTTAATAGGTATCCCCCACTCTGCTGCTCAGCCTTTTCTTTATCTTTCGGTGATCTGCACCCCCCCTCCTCCCCACTCGGAGTGAAGCCTACTTAAACACTTAGGTCAACCACCTCCCCCTTCCCTAACAACCTTCTAAGCACCTGAACATCTCCCATCACCCTACACCCTCTCATCACCTCCCCCTCCTCATTACTTGCCTACATATAGTGTTCTCCTTTTCCCAAAAATTCACCATGATAATGATTCTCAGTATTGAAACCATGGTCGGAAATAAAAACATATTTGGAAACAGCCAAGTAGATATGTATTTCTTTAAACGTTCCAACTATTTTATGGCACTTAATACAATAAATGTGCAAAGACATTCGCGAAAGACATCCCTCTTTACCAGATAAATGGGCTCTCAGTTTTCGGTTTGCACTGAAATGGCTTACTGAATCAAAAAATCTGATTGGTAGCAAGTTGATTTTTGACCCAAATATCTATTTTTCACACAGAAATGGCAGTATAACAACAAATATTTGCATATGAAAAATTGGGTACATCTCCACAGAAAGAGATAAATAACCAGAGGTCCAAAGTTCAAAAATGAGAGAGACAGGCCTCTTAGGACACATCAATTGATACACAAGCTATTTGATATCCTGGGTACCAGATTGTATGTGTCCGGGTATAAAAGGAAAGGAATTAGTTCCCCTACCCTGAGAGACAAATTTCACAAAATGATGGGCTTTGATGTAAATTGGAGGGTGGGCAGGGGCCTTCTGGAGCCCCCCTGGCACAAAGACCACTTTGGATCCATTATGTTAGCCTACATTTGCCTGCACACCACATGAAGACAGGGGACAAGAACACCATGGTAGAGGTATGGAGGAGGGTCACCCATTCAAGCCCCATTTGGGCCCAGTACATTGCATAACTTCAGTGATCTGATGGGAACAAGTGTTTCACCGTGGCTAGGTCCTTGCCCTAAATGATGTGCTTGGTACTTCAAGAGCTCAATCCTCACCAGCCTGATTTACCTTTAGATCAAAAACTGAATTTTGTACTATAGAAAGATGGCACATCTAGTGGTAGGTGTAATGATTTTAATATAATTTGAGCTTGACATTGAGGTGATTTTGATCACTTTAATCCAAAAGGAGCATGTCAGACTTTTGAGCAGGGATACAATGAAAAGCTTGGTGAAGAGCGTGATGCAGAGAATGGCTTTGTGTTGATACAAGACAAGGATTCTATTGGGAATTGGGACAGATGACAAGAGAAGATTGGAACAATTAGCAAGGTTAGTGTGGAGGAGAATGTAAATGCGATGCGTAGAGGGTGGATGAATGAAAATGTGATGAACATGGGTGTGGAGGAAAGAAGATTGCACTGTCATATATCAGAAAAGGGTGAGCAGGTGGATGGAGTGGGCACTTGGGAATATAGAATGCTGAAGGTCATTATCAAGGTTGAATGCTGGGGAAGTGAAAATTAGGAAGAAAAAGGAAAAGTATTATGGATAGGAAATGTGGAGGGGCAAGAAATATGTTGATTGAAAGAGAGTGGAGATGGGCCAAAGATGCATTGTAGAGTAGGGTCACTCCATCTAAAACATACCCCAAATTATGGAAAACTATCAATCAAATTGTGTATGATCACAAGGTGTGACCCACGATTAAAAATATTAAATAATTTTAATATCAGTTTCTCATAATTGATAAATACCATGAGCATGCCAAAACAGTTTATCTCCAGCACTCCTTATGTCATCACCATGTTCTATACCAACATACTAACCGCTATGGCCTTTAATGTGTTGAATCCAGTAAGGAAAAGGAGGACTACTCCTATAGCCAGTGTTTTTAGAGAAATCAAAACCAGAGCTCCAAGTAAAGTTGATATTACTCCCATTTTATACATGACAGACAGCAAAGCAAACTGCAATTTTCTCCTGAAGAATGTCCGAGGTGCAGCAGCTCCTTAAAAGGAAATATGAAGATTCGAATGAGAATCAATTACGATGAAAACAAGTCATAGGCTGACATGACTATGGTAAGTATAAGGTATGTTTGAAAATATCATGGTTAGCACAAACCCACAGCCTTACAAAATTCAATGCTTCACCCACATAATTTTTACAACTACGAATAAATCATTGGTAAAAGGCTTGAGCAGAACATTACGTGAGAACAGCAGATTAACATGAACTTCAATCTTCTAAACATACATTTCGTGCTTCATTGCTAGAGTTCAGAAAAAAAACCTAGGGCAAGATTCTTGAATACAAAGAAACTTCAACGCTCGATCGCTACCAAATGACATCATTACCATCAAATACCAGCTCTCTCATCTGACTTGTCTATTTTTAAGTCAATAAACTTCAATATAACGGTATAATAATTCCATAAGTTAAATGCTCACCCTCTCTAGATTATCGGAAATATACCACTCCCTCCCTGAAACAAAGTAACTAAAGATAAAAAATTATCGGTAGAATAAGACGCAATTGACTCGAAACAAATCTTTGTCGGGAATATTCTCCAGAGACCAATGATTACAACGGGTCGTTGCCCTAGGAATACCTGAAATACTTACTCGCGCCGTAAACATCTTGCTGAGTTTTACAGCACTTCAAAGTTGTAACCCAAGAGATATACATGGAATACACAGGATTAACTCACCAACTCCAGTGCTCACGTCGTTATCTCCAAGTTCAACTTTCAAATCCATTTTTCCACCGTAATCAGGGTTCTTCATTAGTCGCACAGAGACACCGGGGAGGACAGCCCAACGCAGTGAATGTCTCCTGAAAATGCCCATAGTCGCTTCGAGAATCATCTTGTTACTCTCTTTCCCGGAAAGAATATACTTCTTCAGCTGCATACGCAGAGCACGGTCCATCACATCATCGCGGGAATCCAAATCCATGGACGGCAACTTCTCAATAACCACATTACTCGAGAGCCAGTATTTCTCACTTTCAAGGATATCACTGACGTTATTCAACAATTGAAATTTTAAGCAATGCACAATATTAGAAAAACCGGAACAGATCTTGTGATGAGGATAACCGTAAGCGATGGTTTCGGGCACTTGAACGTCCTTCGGGACGTGGTAGGGATCCGAGTACAGTTTCACATCATCTAAGTGACGTTGACTGTAAGAGCGTACACCAACCACCAAGAATGTCCACAGAAGCACGTACGATAAAGGCTTCATTGTCTCAAAAAGCACTCACAACCGCACATTCAACACCGCTCGCCACTTCAACTACATCAAACTGTCACAGTTGGGCGCCAATGATCTGATTTATATGTGCATCAAAAAGTTCGTCGGTCAGCACTAGGTCCACCTAGCGGATACTTCAAAACCAGTTCCATCCAGAATAAAAAGTGCCGCTACCTACACTGCGAACGGAGAACTATACGTTAAGAGGCGGGAGTTTAAATTCAGTTTCGTATGGTCAGGCATTGATGATTCCAAATTCTCACTGGTAGGATGATTGTAGCGGAATAAAATGCATTGCAGAGCTATAAATAATGTATTTGTTACTAATTTAATCATTAATTATTAATGTTTGTTTTAATAAGATATTTATCGTATTATCTCACATTAATTGGTCAAAATAATGGCACCTAAAATGAAACAACTATTTGCTTAACAAATCTTAGAAAATTGTTTATTTTGGCGTTGTATAGCCTAAAAATTAAATATAATAAAAATGGGAACTAAATCATTAAAAGACGAAATATGCCCACTAAATGAAAGAAAACTGAATAGATTATATTTATTATTTATATTTAAATTTTCATTTACTCCTTTTATATTGGACTCTATCAAGTAACAATTTTTGATGAAGATATCAATGTTAAGGGTAGTAAAAAATTCACAGCAGGATAAGGAACCACGATTTGGACAATTACATAAAAGGCCAGCAGTCGAATAGAAAAACAGGAACATCTCAAAATAAACTACTGACAACTGAAAATGAAAATTATAATAGATTTATAGCTAAATAAATTAAAAATAAAACCTATTTCAGTTTTGAGAGGGATCACTATGAAACTCCACATAGGGTATCCAAAAATCACTAAATGCATTTGTTGTGCGTTTCATCAAATATACAGTCATTTTTAATTTTATTCATGTATTTGTATATCCGCCAGAACCAAGATATTCCTTTTATATTGAGAAAAAAATAATTTCCAATTTTTTTCGAGGATCCTCTAACACAAGGGAACTAACTTTTTTGGACGATCAATCTTTATCTAATTACCTAATTTCGCCTTTCAGGATAGGTTAATTAACATCCAATCAGTGTTATATTGCAGTTTGTTATAAATAAGAAATGAGCATCAAAGTAGGTAATGTTGTAATTTAATACAGAAAAGTTTAGTGGATAGCAAGTGAACAATAATATACTTACTCGAAGTGAAAGAGGATACTTAAATGACTAAAATTTTTGTACCTACGTTTTGCACATCTCAAGAAAATCTCTCGCAGTAAAAATGCTCATAAACAGGTGTAAAATTGAATTCTTCCTTGTCTGTGGAAATGATAATTCCATTGAATTAATAAGGCAGATAATACTACAAACTTTACTTCTTACTTCTTTACTACTACCTTTATTTACTAACTTACCATTTTACTATTCCGTAATTCATTGTACATACAAAGCGCAATTCAGTTAACACTATCTCTCTAATAATATCCTGCACAAATTGTGGACATATTTGTCAGCGTTCTTTTTATATTTATATCTTTGTGCCATTAAAATCTTAATAATTCACTAAGGGTCTAACAAATTAAAATTCAAATCAAGTAAATGAAGCATGAATCCTCATCGGCATGTCTGCCCCCTAAAACACCCTGCACATTAGGTATTTTGCTTCGGTGTTCCTTGTCCATCCCATGGAGACACTGAAGGGATGCCTTTACGTCACTTCTCGGTTGAAATCCAACAATCAACACCTCGACAGCAGTTTCCTACGTCCTCTATGCCCCGCCAATACTTAATGTGAAAATGCTTCTGGCTTTCGGTCAACCACCATAAAGCACCATAAACCACGGCTAAATTACGAGCGAGGATTCATTGGTGGAGTGTGATATAATTGGGAGGCCATAAATTTCTGGAATAAAACATATGTTTTATTCATGGATTATTGTATAAAGTGCAATTCCGTTAACACTATCTCTATAATAATATCTTGCACAAATTGTGGACATTTTTATCAGCATTCTTTTCATACTTTCGTGCCGTTAAAATCTTAATTTACACTAAAGGTCTAACGATACTAAATGTGAAAATGATTCTGGCTTCTCTATCCCCAACCGTACCTCTTTGATTTTCATCAAACTATCCATTTAATTCGCATACATTTACGCTGTAAAGTTGGAAAGGTTGGCAGCCCCTAATGCCAAACAGTAATTGATGCCCTCTTCCCTTAAAATAAGAAAGCAATTTCAATAAATTATTGTTTATTTTTATGTGTTAACATTGGTTGTTTAGTTTATGAAAAAATTCGCATTTATTTATACGTTTTGCTGCTCCTCTTTTATCCTAACGCTTTGCTTAACACCTTCCGGTGACCCTGGATTTATCCATTGCCATCGCTTATGCTATGTTTGATTCTGGTTATCAAGTTTGGAAATTCCATCTCCCTATCTTACAAAGAAATGTTTAAATCAAAACGTTCATGCACTTCTCAGGGATGCTGCCCCGTGCCAGCAATATCAAGTGGGGTCCGTCCATTGACACGCACCATCTTCTTTCGTTTAGAATCCAAAGGGTGCGCCCGTGATCGGAGTCTCAAGGATGCTGCATTCATTTCGCTATCCTTTCCCTCTCGAGCCAGCAAACAGCGCGGGCGATTGTCGCGACATCCTCGGTGGACGGTCGAGGGAGGACGTGCGGCGATGAAGCGGACGATGCTGTCGGCGGGGAAGATGCTGTGGGCAGGAGAAAGTTGCGGGGCGGAGAAAGGGGAGGACGAAAGATGGCGGTTAGCGAAAGAGTTGAAGAACGCATTGCGGCAGAGTGAGGCAATAGGTCAGGGGGGGGAGTCCGCGGGTGGGGATTGGAGGGGGAGGGGCGAGAGGGAGGCGTTTTCAGCGTGGGGAGCCACGGGAACGGAATGCGGTTGAGGAAAGAGGGTTAAGAAGATCCCGGATGGGAAGAGTTGTTGGGGGCAGGTTGGAAGGGGACAGGGAAGACCTGAGAATGTGTCGGAGGGACAAGGGCCCTGAAGAAAGTGAGGGGAAACAATGAGGCGATCGAAGCGGCACTGTACCGTTGCATTGAAACGGCATATCCCGGAAAACGTGAGCAGTCAGGGGACACCACCTGGTGGAAAAGAATTTTCGTCCCCAACCCTTTCATTAGTTGGATGCCAAAAGCCTAATGCCCAATCATGGGTGAATGTGCTTGATCCCCACCTTTTTCCCGATCGTTTAGCGAAGCAAAAATAATTAAAAATTCTCATTTCCCACAATCGAATCCATTTTCCCGCTTTAACATTGTCGGTTCTGATACTCGAAATTCTTAATATGGTAACTAAAAGTGTTGAAACCCTGGGTCAATGAAAAGGCGCAAATACCCAGATCCAATAGCAGGGGTTGCAAGTTGGTAGGAGACTTCAACCGGCGGCTTTCCTTGAGTCAAGACGTTCAAACCCGTTGACGTAGTTGTTGCACATAAATTTTAAGACAACTTGCTCATTTCCATTTTCGTTTAATCTGCAAAATTTTGGTCGCAGAAAAAAGGCTCTATAGCAATTCAATCTACTTCTATCGAATGAGGAACTTCGCTTCAGAGTGGACAATCCCTATGACCCTATAATTGCTTAAATAAAAAAAGGAAACCATTCTCTATTTCGGATAAAAGTAGCTAAGGACTAAGTCACTTTAGTCTCATAAGGCGTATTAATTTTTCCAGAGGTGAAATGTGTAGGTAAGTTTTGTAATTGGAAAGTTCCTAACTTACTGTAAGTTTACATAACTCATTAAAACAAAGGCTTTTTGAAGTGATGCACACCGGAAGCCTCAGAAGTGAAATAAATAAATTTAAGAAATGAAATATTGAATGGCACATAAGATTGAAGATTTGGGCAGTTAAAGTAATCCTGGTGTATTATGAGTACTGGCGAACTAAGAGCTGTGAAACAGAAAAATATAATAATAAGGATACAAGCTAAAAATTACTGCTACATTTAATTTATGCATTCGGACCCTTGCGTTTACTGGGTGCCACTAATACATACTAGCTACATAAAATTGCTTGTGATTCCTTTCATAAACTTGCAGCTGATTCACATAATTATTCATTTCAGATATTTGACAAAGAAATTTTTTTTATCTGATCATGACGCATTTGATCGCTTGCAAAAATTTATCTGAGAAGATTGAGGCAATCTTACGTCTACGAAGAGTTTGGCACATGACACGTATTACACCGCTTTTTCCGTTACATCATTTTCAAAACAGCAGGCTTCAAAATTTGGGAAAGTCATCTCTCTCTTCAGCTTTCTTTAGATGGGCGAAGAAAAACAAACAACCAAGCGATGAACTCACCTTCAAAGTGATTGATGGAAATCGAGAGAAAATCAAGGGACAGCGTGAAGGATGTACCGTTTGGAGTGAGAACGTTCAGAAAGAAAAACATCTGCGAAAGAAAGAGTAGATATTGCAAAAGAGAGTCAAGTATTTACCACAAGGAAGTGAGGAGGAAGAAGAAGCCGACGCTCTATCATGCATTCAATTTGCTTCCGTATAGGTATATGCAATGTGTTTTCTGTCCACTCATCCAGCAACGTAAAATGTGGGAGCTTTAGCTTCTTGCTAATCCCTTTGACATACTGCCATACGTAATTAAGGTTTTTATCTTCAGAACATATTCAGGCATAAGAGGAAACGACAGTAAAATAAAATTCTTCTCAACATTTGCTTAAAAACTGTGGAAATGTTTTGAATTGTGAGTCAAAATATCTGATTTAGAGCCTGGCATTAATAGGCAAAATATCATGAAATATCGTTGCAAGATAAATTATGCATTACTATTCTCTAGCACATCGAATAGTGTCATGCTGCTTTGAACGAATTTAGGTTTTATTTACTTTTCATAGGATAGACCGTACTTGTATATATGTTATGAACATACCAAATTTTGTAGCACCCAAAATAACTAAGCAAGAATTCAATGTGATGATTTAAGTTTCCAGGAATTAAGTCTTGGAAGAGATTTTTCATAAATTGATACGTAATTCGTAGCTTAGTAAAAACCACAATTGCTACGTTACTTTTCCATAATAAATATAAACAGCGCAGCGTTTACCTAACTTATTTCACTGTCTTATTCAGCATTTCACTCTACTGATGCAATTCAATGGTAGTATTCATATGTATAATCAGAATAAAATGAAAACGTTTTGAAACCCGAGCCCTTGGCATTGGAGGCAAGTACTTTAGCATCCACACAGACCCTAACTCTTATCAAATGTTTGGTGAGTTTCGCGTGGACTGGGAATCCACCGCAAATATATTGGCATTGGAAAGAGTTTGTGATTGGAAAATCAATGTGATTGATTTTCCAATCACAACGGCTATTGGTCAAGTAGTGTAGTTTCTGAGAAAATCTAACTCATGTTCGATATTCAAAATCATAACTCTTTATGTTGATTTGGTCATACAACAATATCATAGTTATATGAGTTCCAACTTTGCCAACGGCTGATAGTGACGATCATCTGGTTAGTCCAGCAATGCCTCATAATTAATCGATAAAAGAGAATTTTAATTTTTAATAGGCCTGTTTATATAATCCTTTAACTCTTTATCAGTTTTCCACGAATAATTTCACTCCATTTTTTCGAGTTGGGTTTGCATGTGAACGTGTTTTATTCTCAGTGCATCTTTCCAAGCATGCCTTCTTCTCTGCGAGGTCTTCTTTTCCACCCGACTCAATCGATGAATTCCTATGTTGCTGCCCCAACCTCAGTAACGGGATACCAGCCGCGTCCTTGAAACGGAACACACACCAGGCAGGTCTTCTCTCTGCGGCGACCGATTCATCTCGATGGCGGTTTTACAGGAAGCTACGGGTCAGGTCTGAGGACCGTTTCCATTTTTTCCTTTCTTTCAACACCTTTTTTACGGCAAGCTCTTACTTCCAAAAAAAAAAACATTATTACCCGCTTGACAAATCATTCTCACCATCACAATTCTGCTGTATATCGGCGTCATCGCAGAAAAAATCAAGACCATTCGATTGGCCACGTCCTCTTTACGACCTATAATCCCATGGTATTCCATCCAGAAACCATGAAAGACGCCGTAAAGAATACATCGCTTTTGTCTTTACAGACCAAAGTTACAATAAAATGTCCTGTCACGAGAGTATAATGGAAACGAAGATTGCTCACTCAAAACCAATGCTTCGCAACGCAAACAAAAAGAGCTGCGCGCCATTTTCCTCCGTCCCTTCGGTCAGACTTAAATTTACCGTATTTTTTCGTGCGGAAAATCGGGAAAGAGATAATTTGGAGAAGTGTCCAAATGAGAATCCATTTGATGAGCTGAATGGCGCTGAGAGCGTATGGAAGGGGTGTCTGACCACGACTGGAGAGAACGGGAGGACTTATGCGAGGACCGGTTTCAACTCTTGGTCTCCCGAAAGGTCACCGATGCCGAGTGCCGAAGATGAGTCCGCGTTAAGTGGGGAATAAAAAAAAACAAGTGTGTCGGACATGGAAAAGGGGGAAAACGTGTTGGAGCGGTCGCATAGAGCACGCAATCGCTGTCCAGACCCCTCCCTCCTAATATCCCCGAACCCTTCCTCTCCCTACGTCTCTCTAAATCCCCCAGGAGGTTTGCCCTTCCTTTCTTCCTCCCCCTTGGACAAGCGAAAATCAAAAGCCGTCAGAAATCCCGAATTCTCGTAAGCAATCCTCATCCTCAGCCCTCCCCACCCTCCTGCCCCAACTCCAAAAAACCGTCCCTACATTACTGACTCC
The DNA here is from genome assembly GCA_933228895.1 of Platycnemis pennipes. Classification (NCBI taxonomy): domain Eukaryota; kingdom Metazoa; phylum Arthropoda; class Insecta; order Odonata; family Platycnemididae; genus Platycnemis; species Platycnemis pennipes. The sequence goes on along the minus strand of OW121848.1, from coordinate 29,290,322 downwards.
GAGGCCTTTCTCTCTATTCAGCGAGCAGAGACCCTCCTCCCCCACGTCAAATTCTCCACCTCATTTCCCGTACCCACCATCCTTCCTTTCGTCGTCGGATTCAACTTTGACCTCTCCACTCACACTCCAACCTCCCATCCCTCCCCACAATATATTCGAAAGTCACACAAACACTCAAGGACTACCAGTCTGGACGACTCCACACCAACCCAAAAGCAGAGTACCCTCCTCCCTCATCCTACCTCAAATACCTTTCCCATCCCTTCTCCGTCATCAACGCCTCTTCCTCTCCATTCCAGCCCGCCCCGCTTCGTCTCTGGGATTGCTTGCTTGGTTTCGTGACACAATTCCCCGTTTCTAAGAGTGATACTTCCGCTGAATAATAGCGTATTAATGAAAAGGAACGCGACTCCACTCCAAATGCAGAAAGGATGAATGCTCAAGGATGAAACGATGATAAAGGAGCATTTCTGTTGTTCAGAATGTTGATTTATCTGATAGGCAAGGGCTTGCCGTCTTAATTGCTATAGTTTGTCTTATGACCTAGCATCTTACGAATGTTTTGTGTCTGTAGTCTAACGCCACAAGGTAAGTTCATAGGGGATGACTTGCATTAAAATGTGAGAAATTTCAAATAGGTACTCATGCATCACAATATCAAACAAAAATTATACGGAGAAAAGTCTACTCGATGCCTAAGTGAAGAAAAACACACTAAAGTACCATGCGAGATCGACATTAAAGAATTAAAAGGTTAAGTTATTCAAGGTTCGTTATGTGGGATGAAAACGATTCAACGCTCTCCCCTCTTTGTTAAATGTGTACTGTCTTCCTTATAGTTACACGAATAATATTATTACAAACATTGATTACTCCTTTCTCGTCCACCTAACCTCGAGGCGAAGATTTTTTCAATTCCAATTTCAAAATTTGTGTTTTACTTCCATTAATACCTAATAAGACCACTGTCACAGAGAAATCTTGCGATGTCAGCACGTTTAATTGCAAAATTGAAATAATTTTGGACCCGCGACTCTGAAGGATCGCTCTCGGCGACTGTGTTGTCCAAGCGGAGGATGAGGGAACGACAGCTCTTTTGAAAGCATTCAACGGAGTTCCTTGAGATTATGCAACCCACTCCACGTGTCCCAAAAGGGCCTTCAAAAACACCGATTGAAAAGCTATTACAGCAATAAACACCGGCTACCGCTCTCTCTCTCACCCTCCTCTCGTTTCCCACTCTTCCTCGGATCCCTTAAGAAGGACTTAGGAAGGTTGAGACTCGAAATTAAAATGAGGAATGCCTTACAATTCCGTCACAGGCCCGTCCGCTTTAATGGGGTGAAACACCGAGTAAGACCACGCTAATGACATTAGCGATTTCCTGCTAAACTGCGCGAACAAAGAGTAAACAAATTTATCAACATGGCAAAAGTTACATTGGCATGCGACATAGTGCTTTGAAAATCTAGTATTTCAATACATTCAGTTTATTTAGAACGGTTAGCACAAATAATATACGTATCGTTATGACGAGGCAATATGGGTCTGATTCACCAACATCAGTGCAAATAAGCCAATTAAATGAAAGAAATGAATATTCCGATACGGATATTTCGGTCAACAAAGTGACCAACAATAGGTGAAAAGACATTTCCTGTTGATGGTCACCTGTTAACCGAAATACCGGTATCGGAGTTTAATTTCTTCCATTTAATTGACTTATTCGGACTCATTCTTTCTTTATTAAAAAAAACTATTATTCAGCCAATTTTCTCTCCTTCAATAAACTAGCCATAGCAGTCCCAAGAAAAATATTTATTCAATCACGAAAAAAATGAAGGCGAATTAAAGATATTACTGTCTTTATATTAATGGAAATTCAAAAGCAATGAATCGGAAGAATTCGGAGAAAATATGTGGCTATTTAATGCAGGATGTCCGGTCGAGAAATGGGAATGAGATTGAAAAGTTAAAACGTAATTAATATTTTTATTAACGAAAGTGGATGGCATATTTTGTAGCATAGAATTCTATGCTGAATCAAATACATTGAGGTGGGTGATTCTGTTCCTCCAAACAGAAGCATGTACAAAGACGTTACAATTTCAGTAGTTCTCATTCGTTCTCGTGACAATGTTTACTTCTTAAAGCGCGCTTCATAAATGTCTTCCACATTTCCGAAAAGCGTTCAAGTAAGTCACGGCAATGCGTGATAAAGGTAATTCTTGGCCCTCTCCTTACCGAGAATAAATTTTCTGGTCACCATTTTCGAGGAAGAAAGCTCCTCCGTAATGTACCGCATTCACAAGCTCGCCTCCCGCAGTCCACTGAGGTTTTTCCTTATTCTTATCCCACTGCAAGAAATCCTTTACCGCGACGATGAGAATGCATTCATCTAATTAGGATGAACCAAAAGATTCACTTTAATATGTACAGAGTTGAAAGTCCATTTGAAAACAAACAAACTCAGCCTTAGGTCGTGCACTCAAACAATAACTCCAGGTGTCACTCATGCACTATGTTTCTACTGACGACGAGTTTTCTCCTTGGGTGGGTCAGTGACGTACGTAAGCTCGTTGAGGTAGTACCTGCAAAATAGCACGCCAACACAATGGTATATCAACATTTCAATTGTTTATAAATATTCATTTCGCACTTAATTCATGTCTATCTTATGTATACTTTCCAGCTGTGGATTTAAATACCACAGTTTTGTTTTTCATTCCCGTTAAATTTCACATATTATAATGCTATATCAGAAAAAGTTTACACTAAATTATTTTGTATTGAATAAAATACCGCAGCAGGTTCGAAGTTAATAGTTGGAATATTTTTCATCTTGAAAAAATATGTGTACGCATGTATAGTTGTATTGACAAAAACATATTGTATTCATAAACAGCATAATATTAAAAAGAGTAGTTTCAGGCGTGATGTGGTGGAATAGCATAATTAAAGAAGATTGGCAATTTTCCACAGAATAAACCGACTGGTTTCGATGTACTACACCATCATCAGGTGACAAAAATCTCTCTAAGTCCCCAAGACTTTACCGAGGGACTTTGAGAGATTTTTGCTACCTGATGATGATGTAATGCGTTGAAACCGATCGGCACAGATATGCCGATCGGTTTAAATTTTGTTCTGTGGAAAATTGCCAAATTTCTTCAAACAGTATAATGTTGTTCGATTAATACGATGAAACTAAGGAAAGTTCAAGGAGCTGAAGAAATAGTGGAATTCTACAACATCCTCTGATTTTTCCAAGGACTCTTATTACAACGTACCATGAAGGGGCATCCACGCAGTCAAAGTTGTAATTCCAGTCGCATATTCTGTACTGTTGGTTGAAGGCTGTATCGTTCGCACAGATGTATGGAATGCGGCGGCCATCTTCATCACACATATGGAATATTTGGCATCCATGTTCGACATCAGCATAGAAGCCTACAGCCTTGTCATCGCAGTCGAAAGTAAAGGTTACGTTTGGAAATTCCTCCCATCTTTTGGCCTGGAGGAAAAATAGGAATTGCAATTAATGAAACATAGCATAGACATAAATTTCTTCTCTCAAAAAAGTTCAATCTACGCCATTGCGAGCACAAATGAATAATTATTTATGGGATTATTACTTTTATTGATTTCACCCTCTACGGCTAGGATTTCATAAACCATTTCCGTACTTGTCTGAAAGTTACGAACTATTCTTTCTTTACACCTTTGTTGTCTTTACTTCATCATACGACTTCACTCCCATTAAAATGTCTACTCTTAACATCCCTCTTTCCATTCCGCTCGCACATTTTTATTGTTAAGATGAATTTCAGCACCTCACCATATATAATATCTATAAAAGCTATCTGCTTCTCACCACTTCCCCGAGAAACTATCGAAAAATCATCACTTTGGTAAAATTAACTGTTTCTCTATCCCACTTTGTAAAGACCTATGTTGTGTACGGTATAGTATCCCTATTAGTAATTTTATTTATTATTTTCAACTTTGGTGCCCGCAAATTCCTCCCCTTAGTTATAGAAGGTCAACGTTTATTGTAAAATTTATTTGTAATCATGGTAAATCTAGAAAAAACAATCGGTGTAAATCTGTGTGATCCGTTGCTCTCAGAAGGTGATTTTTACCGGAATGTATCACTTTCCAGATTTTTTAGGTCCACATGCTTCCGTCTAGCTCTTTCATAATAGTTATTCGTCATCGGCGACTCTTCTACGAGTCAAGGGCATGGCTCACTCCAGATTCAGGGCTCAGTGGAACATAAAAGTCCATCTACCATATCTGTGTTGTAGCCCATAACGATGAGTATGACTCAATAATAGACTTTTAAAAGAGATATTTTCCTAGATCCCTTTAAAATAGCATGAGTTATGATTCATCATAACTCATGCTATTTTAAACACATATGAAACATCATAACTCATGAATTATGCACGGAAAAATAACAAAAATTAAAAATTGATGAATATGAGAAAAATTGATTTACATACTTTAATTACTGAATACTCGCACATAAACAAAGAATGCAATTACAGCCTACCTAAAACATTATGTAGCTGCATTGAGACAACATTTGTAGCTAAATATTTTTGATTTTTTAATCTAACAAGGACATAAATATAGAAAGGTATTTGAATTCATGCAAATATTTGTAGTTAATGTTATAAGTACATTTAACAATAGTCCATTACGATTACACTCAGTTATATGGAATTGTTCAAACTACTAGTAATTTAAAAAATATAATTTCTGCTCACCCTGTGCAGGACTGCTGGTTTGGAGTACACGTACGCCAGGACTGAAAAGAGGAGCAATGTTTTAAGAGCAACAGTTTAAATTGTTATAGGCCTCTGACTCAAAATTCCATAATTATGAGACATGTTACGGAAAATTATTTGGAGGCTCTGTCAGCCGCTAAGGAGAATTAAATAATAGAGTAAACCACAACTAGAGCGTGAAAATAGCAATTAGAAAGGTAAAACGATTTTTGACATACCTGCGATGAGAGACAACAACACCACTCGTCTTATCATTTTGAAATTTTAATATTGATATCCTGAAAAAGGAAAAAGCAGAAAAATATTGTTAACACTTTCACGAAAAATGTTAGCTGTTACGGATGCATAAATGTTTGATATTGACTGGCAAAAAACAAGTTCAAATTCTGCGGCCTGTTTATAATTATCTTTCCAAGTGTATATTCCATCCCATAGTCTCAATTATTTAAATTCAATTTATAAGATTTTCATTAAAGTAATTTTTTAATAAATTTCTGGTATGATTTTATTTTCGTGCGGTGCTACAGATTCACAGTCTTAACCCTCGGAAGTGCATTTCTTTTAACTGGTGAATAATTTCCATCTTCATGGTATTATATAACAATGAAATATATTATAATCAGCCATTTAACTCTTCGACACTTATCGCTTATGCGGTTGGGAACATGAATCCCTCTCGGATGGTGGTGGAAGGAAGAAGGCATTCACGACCGAACTCTGCATGGAATGATAAGCTTCAGTTTAATACGCTGCGGCCATTAGCAGCCGTGGTCTCGAGATCGTTGGCCTCACGGACGAGAGACCACCCCTCGCCTCGATCGCCTACATCAACCGTTAAAGTCTCCAGTCGCCATTGGGGCAATCACTCCCAGCCCCCTCCCCACTAAACCCTGCCCCATTACGCCCGCTCGGACAGGCAGTTACATCTCTGTCCCTCGCCCTTCCTCTCCCCCCTTAACCACTGCGGTAACGCAAGCCTCGTCTTCTTTTCTGAGTCCAATCAACCGCTCGGAGGTACGGAGGCGCCGAGGTCTCCGGATCCTGTTTGCCCTGAGAGGCTGGAGATGGAGAGAAAGCACTTTCTCTTTCGAAGAGGAGGAATAATCCACCGTGGATCTTCTTCCTCTCTTGCCTGCCCTCACCCTCCCGCATCCAATTTCCCCTGCGGCCCCTTTGACAAGTCGCATCTCTCTCCCCCCCAACTCGCCGAGGCTCAAACACCCTCTGTCATCCCACCACCCTCAATATTCACTCCCTCTCTCTCTCTACCACTTTCTCGTTCATCCTCTCCATGCCTCATAACCGAGAAAGGCTAGTCCTTCACTAAACGGTGCAACGCACGTAATAGGTAAAACGACGTGATCCTTGTGAGGGGAGAGTCTTCGACCGGTTGCCTTGAGGATCTATTTCCTCTCGCGGATGCCTCAAACGAGTGTTCCCCATCTTTCATTCCGCCGAGTCCTTCGTTGAGCACAGCCCCAGCTCATATATTGCAGTCTTCGATGTGCTCGAGAGTCTATTTGCCCGAGGTTAGCTTTCGTTCCCATTGGATCTCGGTGCGTCGACGAGTGACTGACGGCCCGTCAAAGTTGGTTCATTGCAAGCGTGTAGTCGCGGCAATAGCAATTGGGCCAGGCTGGGAGCGCTCGCTTTCCGATGGGAAGGATTCCCGTGGGAAATATTTTCGTTGTAGTAACCGATTGCTTGCACTTTCGATGCCACTTAATTCATTCTGCGATTGGGAAAAAAAAGCATTTGGTTCCGTTGGCATGACTAAAAGTGAAAGTGTTTATTTCTTCACGAGACAAGATGTATGCTAGAAAATATCTATACGTGGAAAGGATTAGAAGATAGGTTATACAAAATGATTGAAATGATGATAATCAATAATTTTTCCAAATTGGCTGAACTATCTCATATATACAAATTATATTCCTTAGTATTGACGGAACAATATGCAATTATCCACAAATTTTTACTCACAATCTGGGTATTGAGTAAATTTTTACTTCGTGACAAATTGCAATGTGGTCTGTCAAGATGTTTAAATTCTACCACATCTCGCCAGATAGGAGGATAGCATATATAGGTGAAAGATTCGAGGTACGGTAGAGCATTTTCTCCTTTTCGTCAATTGCAGCTAACCTTTTCCATATATTTTTGTGGTTACGCGCAAATTAGTCAATGATGATTTTCTCAAAATTCCTATTTTCAGATACGTTGGAAAAAGGTTTATACAAATTTTAAATCTACATATATATATATACTGAAGTAGTATATCTAAAAAGCTATAAATAGTATAATAAAACTAATAAAAATATAGTATAGTACGAAATAGTAGCATGTATAAAAACAGTATAAGTCAGGCTAATAAAGTTGTTAGGATTAGTCCTATTCCATTTCGTTTATGACATTGGTAAAGTACATCAATTGAATTTATTAAATCTAAAAATGTTCTCTGAAATAATGTTTCATCTCACGTGTAGCGTAAGAAGCGTGTATTGATTTTCATTCCTGGAGGAGAGAGTATTCATTAGTCTCAAATTCTGAAGTGACGCAACGCTCTCCTCAACATTACCGATGGCTCTCTCTCTCTCCTCTCGCATCCCTCCCCTCCTCCTTTCTCTCCCTCAAAACTTTCACCTAACCCTCTATTGCGTGGGGGACAATATTATAAAAAAATGTATAAATATAATGCCGTAACCTCGAGCATCCGTAAAAGTTAACCAATATGTATTTTTTACGAGGCAGAGAAAGCGAGAGTTTTGATTCCCGGGTCGTCAAGGTGATGAATGCGCTCTTCTTCTCCAGAGACGGACTGCCGGACATCGCTGGAGGCGATGGGATCCCTGTCCGTCGGATCGGATAATTGACACTTGGTCCACGCATCTCGGAAAGGCCGCCCGCCCCGCGATACCCACCCCTACCTCCCTCTCCGCGCGCTCATCCCTTCCTCCGAAAGCGATTTTGTAACGATCCACGACACTTGCGTGAGACTAAAAAGGCTAGGCACACCTGCTTACACAGCGCTGTGCACACATTTCATTCTTCGTCGAGCCATTCTTACTTAACAGACACATTTATCTACCTTCACACACACACACCCACATACAAGTCTCCTCTTTGAAGAAAACTTGCTTTAGCAAGAGCGTAAATGAATTCGCTTAGTAAAATTCCACAGAATTTTATTAAAACCGACCTAGGTTTCGACTTATACAGTCATTATCAAACCTACTTTAGCGAGTTTATGATCCAAGCTCTAGCATTATTTTTGATCGTCTTATGAGAATTAGGTGAAAAAATATTTAAGTAGTTGAAATATTTTGTGTTCGGAGATTGTGACAAATAACTTTCAAATGCTTATCATTAGAAAGTTCGCTAATATTAATAAATTACAATAATTATTCATGTTTCTTTTCTTCAATCGCTGCAACTAATGCTATGACGAGGAAATATTTTAATAACGGTGAGATATAAAAAACAATTCCGTTAGCTAGACATATGTGCTGCTATCTGATTATTCAAAATGAATTTTACTCCTGTTCATCGCCTTAAAACATTTCCAAAAGGGGCTGAGTATTAATGAGCAAAGCATTTCGTTGCAATAATGCTTATGTTCAATTGCTTAGATCTCTACAACCAAAATTGACTTATTTCACAATTTATAGCATCGTATAAATAAAAAAGTTATTTTTCACTTTTATGTAACATTAAAGTCAATTTATCATTTGTCATACTTTTATCAAAACAATTCCCATTTTATGATATAAGAATAACCTGTAGATATTTGTAAATTACAATAATGTTTAATGAAAATAAGTTATAAGGAAAAATGTTTCTGTGGCTAAATGACAGTCTAAAATTACTGTTTTAAGGCTCTGTCTCATATAAATAGTGGAAAAATATCGTTATTACGGACAACAGGTTATCAGATCCAGTCGTTTCAATGCACGCAACACCTATCATAATGAGAGACTGAATGCAAGTTTCGCTGCTATTTTGTATTTTTTTCGTAGGTGGTCACCATGAAGATGAAATTTATGGGATGGCAACGGCTAACCCGATTAAAAATGCTTCAACGTTTCACTCGGAACAATTGAACTCATAAAAAAATACCGCATTTTCATCCCGATTGATTTGGACACTTAGATTCTCTCGCAAAAATGTCTCCGATAATCCTTTTCCCGTGTGCACCGTGGAATCGGCCCGAAGAGGATGGGAACGCTCTTTCCACTCGAAGAGACGAACCTTGAGATGAATGTCGCCTGCTTCGGCCTCGTCTGGGATCTCCCGCGGTCCTTATCCGAACGCTGTTAATCCTCCAACGGCGCCCGCTCGTGGAACAACTGCAAGCAACAACGATCCTCCGTACGAAAGTGCTTCCCACCCGCGAAGATGCCTCGGGATGGAGATGCCACCTCTCCTTATATACCCGGCACGCAAACTAGGGGTCCGGAATCCCTCCCCACCCACAAAACTTCCCTCGATCTCCACCCCCTCCCCGTCACCCCAGGGACCACCCCACCACCATCCTTCCCACCCCTCCCCCCCCACCCACCCACGATCGCCCAATCCGCTTCCCCTCACCCTCCCCATCTTGGATATCCCACGAGCACCCCTCCCCAATGCACGCTTCCCACACCCCGGTGCACGAACAGGAGCCTCCCCGGCGCCCTCCCCTCCTCTCAGCACCCACCCCCCGCACCAAGCCGCTGGGGGAGGAAGATTCACTCTCGCCTTCCTTCGGAACCGCCCCCTCCCTCCCCCCCCCACCTCCTGATCCTCCCACACGCCTCCCCACCCCTCCTAACCCTCTCTCACCACCATCCTCCCACTCGATCCACGGAGACAGTCACGCACGCACGCACGAGCGTACCACGCGCACACGAACGTACCCAAGCCCTCACTCTCCCTTTCTCTTCGTTCCTTTCTTTTCCTTCTCCATCTCCCTCTCTCTTTCTCTCTCTCAGACACACACGCGCGCCTTAGCATTCCAGTCCCTCGCCGCTGTTCCACCGTCCGATTGCACTCGTGCAACGAATCTGCGGCCATATTTTGGTCCCCGAGAATCGTTTGTTTGTGGTTGCCATGGATAACTTTCCTCCGTCAAGTTTCCCCCTTCCACCAGCATCTCTTTCCAACCCCGCCCACTCGCGTCCTCCGCAACACCCTGGTCACACATTCCTCGTCTTGTTAGAATCATCCAGGCCCTCGTAACCTGTCAACATCCTTCTTTGAATCGAAAACAAATTATCCCATTGAGACTCCCATATCTCTACTCTCGTGAGAAAAATTCTGGTTGTTAAAAAACTCATTGGTTAGTTCTCATCGTTCGTTAATTGCTCAAATTCTCATTTTTCCGTATCCGACTCTCACTAGCATGATCTTAATTCCTTTCCAATCTTCATATTTAATTCTTCGCTCCACGCTACGTCCGCATCAATTTGTTTCACTTTATCTCATTCATTACGCATTGTTTAATAGATAATAATCAGCACTCTTCATTCTTATTCAAATGTACATAATTTTTTTGGTAACTGTGTGGAGCAGCGTGGTAGCTGAGAAGGCAGTTAGCGTTAGGCTATTAGCTGGATGATCCTGGTTCAAGTCTGTGTAAAGTCACTTCGAATGCCTTAACCCCTAAAGAATGAGTGTGAGATTTTCTGAATACCACGGCCACGACCGTACCGTACGTAAGGAAACAAACGTGCTTCTCCACCCATGTTGAGTGTATTTCGCGACCTTTCGCCTCCAGGATAAAGGAGGTCCTCCCTCGACTATCAAACTAACCTTCGCGTTGATCACCGACAGTAAAATACGGCTTCTGAAACCACGATACAAGTATGCACTTCATTAAATTTTCATCTAACCACTCTCACATTCTTTCTCAGATAATAATCTCTGATATTGTGAAAGTTTTTTTACAATATATTTTTCCCTTCCTTTCGTTTTTAATTCATCATCAATTCCAAGAGTGGTTTCATAAAGCCATCCACTACATTTTTTTTGTCGGGTAACCCTTTTATAGTGACTTAATTCATCTCGTATATATCCTTCACTTTCTACTTCACACATCGCATTCGAGGCCTTCTTTTGCCACTCTTCTTATTCACTTCTTCTTCACTGACAGTCTCCAACATTCGTGTCTCATAATATGGCCATTTGAGGTTGCATTTGTGAAAATGTTTTCAATTTCTCATTCTCTTATCAATTTCAAATTTAATCAGATACTGTTAGGGCATTAAGTATTGATATTCATTTTCAGATATTGTTAGGGCAGAAAGTATACCGTCTAGCTAAAACCAACCTGGTTATAACCTTGCATCTAGATTTTCCTGAAAAGCCACATGCAGCTCGGAAATGATACACTTCTCACTCTCCCTAACTTTGTGAGTTTTCTAGTTGTTGGGCCCAGAGCTTAATGTTCTGCTCTCACTACAAAGCCTGGCCTTGTGGTTGGACTCTATGGTTTAGTTGAGGATAAAGCTCCAATTTCCTTAGCTGTCTCGAAATGTAGGACACACAATATTAACAGTTTGAACGTACATCTGGAACATGCTCCTTTAAGGCAGTGAGGCATGGGCGATATCAGGTGCAGGAAAGTCATACAATTGGGCGAATCTGATATATGGCACAGCAGAAGAATGATGACGATAATATGAATAAACTGCGCAACAAACGAAGTCTTAAGAAGAATTAAAGAATAGAGAAGTCTTTAGAAAACCTTAAGGAGAAAACAGGGAAACTCAATCGACCATATTTTGAGACATGATTGCCTTATTGAGACAGTGTCTAGAGAAAAGTGGATGAAAAGAATTGCAAATAAATATGTGAAATATGAAGTAACTTTTAAAGAATTTAAAATAGGAAAACTATGGCAAATGAAGAGGTTAGCAGGTAGGAGAATTGAGTGGATAGTGCCAATCGAATATTTGGATTGATAGCAAGTAATTATGAATATTTACACAAGGAGCAGCGTAGGTACTGTACGGTGAACTCATCAGTCTGAAGTACAAAACTCGTAAAGTTGACGTAGACGTAGTTGACTGGTATTACCGACAGCTTAGGCCATTTGCACCGTCAAAGGATAGGTGGGTGGTGGAGTTCCTGCAGAATTTAGAGCCAAATGAGGAAGCGTGGAGACAAGGCGTTGATATAAGCTTAACTTACTCATAAAAAGAAGCCAAGGGGTCCACACCTTAGCGTCCTATTAGACGATAAAAGTACTGATCTAGAGGTTAGCAACCTCCATAGAGCAATCGAGCTGGCGTTCCACATAAAAGGACTCGGATTGGTTACCATTGTTAGGATTCGAACTCGGGCTCTCAAAGTGGTAATCCAGTAGAAAATAAATAGAATACCCTCAATTTCATGTTGAATAGGGTGTTTTTTAACCATTTTCTCTGCATATGCGGGTGTGATAATGGAGTAAAAATAGTAAAAATTACTTCTCTGCCTGATCACGTCCATGACATTCCAGTTGCAGTCGTGCAATGGCGACATTTCTCGCGATCATGCGCTTGGTATTTAGGCGCTGTCTTCCCAAGACTCATTTAAGCTTGAGTGGATTCATTGACTCCACTGTAAAAGGAGACGGCGTTAGAATGAATAGGATGGGATAGAGTAGACAGCATTGTTGTTTCGCCCGTGACAGATGAGCATACCCCGTAGTCCTAAAGCCTGAGCTCATTATAGACTCCTTTGGAGTGAACCACAGTCAACTGAAACGAATCAATCACGAAGTCAAAAATAAATCGTGTGGTTGTTTATTTAGGGTTATAGGACAGCGTTTGAATGATTCACGTATTTATTTTTTTCATAAATATATGAAGCTATTTACGTAAAGTTCACAACAGTTGTTGTAATTTGTTCACGAAAGTCGATCTTCCATTATTTAATACTATGTCACTATAAATACTTTCTCGACAGAAGGAAAATTACATCAGTAAAAGGTTATGATATTTAAATTTATCACGTCTCTAGATTACTCGATGCAATCATAGGAGATAGGATGAAATCAAGCAGTTTTGGACTTCGGGAATTTAGAAATATTCTCAGCTCAATGATTCCACGAGATGAGCTTTTTGAAACATGTGGGGTATAAAAGAGCTGAATAAAAAGAAGCCAAATGAAGAAGGGGAAAAAATTAATTAACCATGAAATTTTCACCAATTAGAATAGTTGATTTTTTTAATTATTCGTTTATCCCCGAATCCATCTGTTATACTTTCACAACTTTATGCTTTTTGTTCTTAATCCGTCAGCGATACTTCTCTTTTCGGCCTAATTGCTTCTTATTCCAGTGTCTGCTCATACTTCTTTGACTTCCGTTCCCCCCCAATCAGAGCTATTACATCTCCGTGATGATCGATTCATGACTACCTGGTTGCACTCCACCTGTTTATTCTTCACCGTACTTCGATATCTTTCATGCATTTAAATTTTAGTTTTCATAGGCTATCAATCAACATATTTTCTTCTCACGCAATACACATCAAATTCCTGCATTGCCTATCTGTACAGCTTTCGGGAGCATAAATTTCTAACATACTAAAATGCAATTTACGGCGTTATGTTACGATTTTAATTGCCCGAATTAAATTTTGCTTTACAGTGGTGTCGACTCTAGTGGAGGTAATATGCCTACCACTCTGAAAATATTACGTTTATATTGACCTTTTTCCTCCAAAGTTTTCAAGGGAGTATCACAATTAAAAGCGTCTCAGACCGGGTGTAGAAAAATAATTACGGATTTGGACGGTGAATGAGGAGGGATGGAGAAAAACCCAGCTTTGGGATTAAACTCATATTAATGGAAGTCCTAAGAGGTTCACATTTTTAGGTTACTCTGTCGTTGGAATGCTCTCCACACGACACCTAAAGGGTGGACTCCTACGTCATGTCTGTCGAGATTAAAACTTTGGCGCGCTCGAGTTGGTTTCGTGGCTAGAGAACTGGATTCCTCTCCCGAAGGTCAGGGTTCGAATACCGGCAGAGAATTTTCCGTCCTTACTTGAGTGTCGGCAGAGAACTCTTCAAGTGCAGTAATCCGTCTGTCGCTTGGGGGATGAAACCTTGGGCCACTTTTCGTATTTCGTTAAGAGCAGGTCGTTCTCCATTTCCTGAAATATTTATACCTCTACCAACTTACCTTACTACTTGCTTATCTTAAATTTCACAATGATCTAAGCTACCGGCGCCTTTACCGAATAGCTAAAGCTACTCGAACCTTTATCAATACCCTAAAATATTTCTTTCTTTACCAAATGACGCACCTATCCTAAATGTCACATTGACCTAAGCCGTTGGCGTCCCCGGCTCCCCTGGATAACTACATGTTCTCGAACCATTACCGTAAGGATGGGAAAACAATACTCATGCCACCTCTATCTTCAATCTACAGTCACGGGTTCACAACCCTGTAGGTTAGATGTGTCCCACCCATTGCCCCATTGATGCCTCCCTCTCCCTCCCTCCCCTCCCCCTGCAGCACGCCACAACCAACCCCGACTCTCACCGCCAATCTTCTCAAGCTGTGGATTCCCGCCGCGACTAAATTCCTTCCTCAATCTAACGCCGTCGCCGCCGTCTGCAGACACTCCCGACTTCTTTTATTTCAAGAATAAGCTCCCTTTCCACGGTCTCATCCTTCCCTCGAAGCGCTTAATGACTCTCTTTTATAGCATCGGAGACCCAAAGAGAGTTATGCTTTTTTTTAATATCATCTCAGGGGAATCATCGCGATCGGAGAGTGTTTACGTCTTTCGTCCCCATCCCCCTCCGGGCATGCGACGAAGGACCGCGGACGGCTGCGTGGAATGTGTTTGGTCATCCGCGGAGGAGAGGCGGTCATCGTTTACTTTTCCAAATGTTTCGGCAGGCGTTACGAAAAAGACATCAAAAGGACGAGGAGCCAAGGCCACCACGGAAGATTCCGAAGTAAAGGTAGGTGTGATCGTTTACTTAACGGCTAGGCCCAAATTAACAATATCATCTTTATGACACAAATCGATTCCAGAAAAATTCACAATTCATTTTTTTGAATAACCTCAATGAACATCATGGTGTTTAACTGACAAAAAACATGATTTTAGATCATCTAGCCTAACTCACAAAACTGTGGTACCATGTGCCATTAAAAAAGCCTTAAATATTTTCTTTACATTGCCTTCGAAAATTAAAACATGTTCGGTTGACGTCGATGCTATTAGATGATTATAGCAAAAGCCAAGGTAATAAGCGCCATCAAGTTGAGGTGGGTTTTGGGAAGGACAGGAATTAAGGAAGTGGAAGAAGGAAGAAGAAAAATCCAACAGTCTGCTCTTAACGACAGTCGCCAAGGTGTCCACAGTTAAACATCACATATAACGGAGGAAGTACTGAGCCTGAAGCGTCCATACAGAAGTTAAATAGGGACCCGTATTCAACACAAAATTTTCACTCCAGGGGCTCGAGCATGGTAATGGGAACCATTACTCGTGCCAACATATCAAACTAGACAGATATTAATACATTTGAAGCCGAATAAATACGAAACGAATAATAGCGAACGGTCAATAAATGAATTATAGATTGCAGTTTCATTTTCATTCGAGAAAGTATTACACAATGAAATAAGGACGCGTGAACTCTTTCCCAAGAATGCTTGTGAAACCATTTACTCACATACTTTACCTAATATACTTTTGTATTTTTAAAAATAAAGATTGATATTACTTATACTTGTAAGGATAAGTATTTACCACTTATAGAACTCACCATGCAGAACCAACTCACTATGCAGTTCTGTCAACGATATGGTCAAGCGGATAATATAATATTGGTCTTTAATGCATCAAAAATCGAGCATTGTGTTTTACTCTGATACAAAGGATAAAACAGTTCATGCATCGAGACCGTTAGAGAAAGTTCTTTTGTCTTTCATTCCGAGATCGATCTATAAGCTGTCTTAAAAGAGAATATTATTTGTCATTCGTTTCTGGTTTCCTTCCAGAAGCATGGCTGACATTTCAAATTGCGTCTCGAATGACATCTTAGGGGCATCTGATAGGGCTTATTAAGAAATATGTACGACTAAAAGCGATATGAGAGTCGATCACAATAGAATACATGTAGACCCAGACAAAGTCCTTGACGTAGATGGAATCTAGAGAAGAATTAATCCAGGTCCTGCGGCGCTTAGGAAATCGTTCCAAATAGAAACATGAGCATCATGTAAGAATTAGTAATTCTGGTTGCGCAAGCCCATGTTCTACACATTTTCCATTCAACAAAAAACATGTTCCTTTACACTGTGTCCGCAGTTTAGGGGTAAATGGCCATAGCGTTACAATACTGCCAAAGCAATTACCATTCGATTACCATTCTTTGCTATTTATACCATTTACCCTGAAATTGATAACAATTGATCTACTCAAATGGTGGTTCTTGGAACAGTAATTGGTCCGAAGACGTAACATTCATATCAATCCACGGAAGGATATTAAATTCACCACAGCGAAAGGTCTGAATAGCACTGCTATGTACATACATCAATTCCATCCACGTGGCGTAGGCCAATATCTTATCTTGTCTACACTTCGCTGACATATTTCGAAAAAATACTGGGCGGAATAAAAGTTTGCCATTTGTTTTATCCACAAATACATACACTTAGAAAAGAGCCTAAATGATTCAGTCCCCTTTTCATTGGGATGAAATAAGTAAGACATTCTTGGGTCGTCTTCAGTTTTGCAGGGAGGATGAATCACAAGATGGCCTCTCTTTATATGCCACGTCATTCGCACGCTCGAACGCAAATGCTACCCAATCTTCGCCGTGATCGAGCCGGCCAATTAATAAGCAACCAGTATAATCTGCAATCTGAATGACTTTCCTCGCGTAATGCACCAACTCACGCACTGGCTCCGCTCTCTCTTTCCAAGTAAATCCCATCCACCCACTCCCTCCCTCTCGTGAAGTTTACAGCCCTAGGAGAGCCAGGGCCCCGCCGACGATTTTCCCGAAACTCTTTTTCTGCTTCTCGAATTATCACCCCTCATCTGATCTTCGGAAAGCGATAGGAATTCAGGATGGAATCTCGATACTTTCTCGTGGGCAAAGTAATAATAGCCCTCTCTTCTCATTCCTCTTTCTCCCTTTCATTACCTACTTTTTGATCCCATCCTATCTCCTCCTCCCAGTGCGGTCAAATCCTCATTCTTTTCATATAATTATTCTATTATAACGTTTTATGGTAAATGGGTACCTACTTGAAATTCAATATTTTAAGAATAAACTGCAATTACCTACTTACTTTTGCCTGATAACAATGGGGGCGATACTCGGAACCGAAATCGCAATTTTGTACACGAAATCGTTAGATGGAAACGAAAAATGAATTTTAGTGAAAAAATTAATCTTCTAACAACAACCATTCACTCATAAATCAAAAATTAAAATAAGCAAAAGGTGACACCCACGAAATAACCTGCATTGATACCATTGACGCCATTTTCCTTCCGTCCTTGACTGCTTTTCGTGGAAGCGAAGGGAGTGGAGGGGGGTTCTCGGAAGGTCTGCTGGCACAGATTCTGTCGCAACTGTCCTATTGGTAGAGTGAGCTGTGTCCCCCCCCCCCTTTGCGATAAGGCAAAGAAGCTTCGCGGGCTCAGTTGTGATTGGACGAAGTCGACATACGTCAGAGGTTGCACCACGCCCACTTTTCCGAAAGGGTTAAAAACATCAGTTTTTCGCCGCTTATAACTCGAGAAATAATTGACGGATCAAAAAACGGAAAAATACGGGTCATTTTATTTTACAAACTCTATCCGATTCGACAATAAAAAAATATGGTAAACGACCCCATTGAATTAACCAGAACAGACCCGTATCTATTTTGTGCATTTATTTACATTTTTTGGATAATGAAAGAGTTTAATTTTTCTAGGATTTTCTTATTTTTAAAATTTTAATAGTTTCTAACCTTCGAATTAATGTGAGACTGATGAGTTATTTTACAATAAGGTTGATGGGCGAGGAAAGTTATTGATCTGTTTTTGAATATTTGCTATGCTCTAGCATCCAAAACGTGCGCTTGATCCTGAATAAAATAACTATGTGTATATTCTCTTAACAAACTACGAACTAGCATCATCTGGGTTGTTTTGGGTGCGTATCATGTTTTCATTGAAGTATCTAGCTGCTACGTTGTGTGAATCAAACCTGGGCATGAAGAAAACCAGTGTCGGAAATTCACTCAGTGAGCAAACTGAACCTTCATTCACATGGATAAAGTAATCTTTCAATCAATAATAAACCATCATTCCTTATAAATTTCCCTCAGGATAAAATGGGATGGAGTTATCTCCTTTCACGGGAACTATCCGCGAATCAGTTGCCACTGATGCACAGAAAATACCACCGCGGGAATTTTAGGTGGGGGATACGAGAGACTAAACTAAGGGATGAGAAAGCACTTCCCTGGATTTGAACTGGAGGCCTGCAATGGGCAGCTCCTCACTCCACAAACCAAACTACCTATTACGCCACCGGGTATAAGCATTTCACAGAGGAAACGGAATGACTGAATATTCCAGACAGAGAATTATAGCATTGGATGATAATAATATAGCTGCACTTGTGAGAGAGAAGATGTCTCGAGTACAGTAAATGGGAAATTTGGTAACTCTAGAGTAAATGTTTACTGTCAAAGCTTCTGTGCTCAAATAGGATACTTTTGGAGACAAGGAATCAATATGTGAAGACGTTTGTGTGGGCACTGGCACACTATGGATTGGAAGTATGGACCATTGGAAAAGTGGGCCAGAAAATAACTTCGAAACCTGGTGTTGGGGAAGGATACTGAAGGACAAATGGACGGAAGGGCAAGAATCGAGAAGTCATACAGAAGAGTTGAAGACAAAAATATTCTACGAAGCAGCGCACGGAATACGGAGCAAATGAAGAATACGATGAATAGCGCACGCCGTGAGTCAACTTATTTGTGAATAACATTCTGGTAGAAGGGAGGGATCGGTGGAAGAAGCCTTGAAAATATCATTGTGCTATTAGCTAATAACACAAACTTTCATTTTCTTAGCACCTGATTTTTCCGGAAAACTATATGTGGCCCAGGGAAAGGAATTTGCCCATCTTCCCAAGTCAGATGAATGCATGTTACGCACGTTTGGTCTTAATTATGGGTAAGTTTTACTTTGCCCACCAACTTCCGGGTTAAAATACCCTTATGTACCACAAGCGAACTCATTTATTTATATAGAGAAGAGATTTTTGTAATAAGGCAAAGGCTAATTATTCATAATGGCAGATAGAGCTTGTGAGAGCAAATAGATATTGGATTCGTGCCTTGAGCCCATCTGTTATTCTATAATATGGAGCGGGATACAAATTAGAACCTTCCGCATGACAAAATGAGAGTAAAAGTATAACTGACATAAGGATATGAGGTTAGACTCCTGATTTATTATTCATTGAAAGCATTTGAAAATAATGATTCTGAAATGGCGATAAATTAAAGAATCCTTTGAAAAAAGGAGAACTGTATTACCGATGAAACTGAGGATATGCTGAATTGTTTTGAATGAATTGAAAATACTTCCTGGGTATGGAAAACAAGGTTGATTAAGGGGAAAGCCGAAGAATGAATACAGTCAAATAAAATAAATGTTTCCTGATTATAATAAGCTGACACGTTTGCATAAACAGTGAAGGAAATCCCAAATAAAATGAGTTTATTGAACTGAATATGGCGAATATGCATTGAATAACAAGATAGATACTGATGATTTTAACCCACAATTCTTAGGAAATAACTGTATTCTCAAAATACTTTGACAATGGCTACATAGACAAACACATTATAGGCTTCATTTCTGTTTTTTAAATGAAACGGTATTGTCTCAACATTGACTTTGGTGAACAGCAGTGTTTCCTTGAATTTAACATCCATCGTGAGAGATGTTCAGAGATAGGAGTTCAACTATCTTTGAAGATGGGTTGATAAATCAAATGAACAATCATTCCCTCGATGAAAAGAACCCACGACTCTATTGGGATTCGAACCCTTGGAATTAACTGCAATTCCTCAAACGAGGCCAAATCAACGATTTATGTCCTTAGAGTAGGGCAGTCAGGTCATTCATTACTTCAAGCAGCTATCACAGCAAGAATTTGAACGAAGGCAAACAGTTCAGTGAGGTTATTGCAATCAAGTTTGGTAACTACACGACATGATTGCGATGAGAGAATATACTGGAACCGTTTAAAACAATATTAGTATTGATAATTTGCTATTATAATAAGATAAACGTAGTTATATTTTCTGTAAAATTCTATCCAATCAGAATCTATAATCCATTTCATAAGTAAAGAAAATTGAAGTTGGAGTGATTGACTTGCCATGATGACATAAAATAATAATAATTCTATTTTTTTCTCATTGGTTTGTTAAATATGTACGCCGTTTATCCTAGTTTCCATGCTTTTCTATATTATTAGGAATGTGAGAAATTGTGATTATGTATAGTGTCATACGTCCTAGCTTCGATCAAAGGAGTTTGTCAATATATTGGTGAGAAGATGATAAAAGCCAACGGCAATGGTTACTCAATAAGTACTATGCAATCGAAAATCCAAGTTTCACATTGAAACAAGCCACGGTCAAACTGTATTTTCACCAGTTGCATCTTCTACCGTCGTAACTTGGAATAGGAAAATAAAAAGAGAAAACGGAAATATAGTCAATTAATAATATTAGATCTATTGCATCTTCAGTGGCCTATAAGTAAAATATTGAGTGATAACAATACCAAGGAAAAGCTATGGAAATGAAAAACTAGTGATTAATTTGGAAAGGAGTGAATAATAATTTTTTAAAAGTCCGGTTGGATAAAAATTTCTAATAGTGATGCTTATACATCTTTTGTTTGAGATAGGGAAACAGGTTAAGGTTGAATTATAGTAAAAAACAACTATCTCAGCAACATGTTTCAAATAATTACCATTTTTAAGGAGTATAAGAGGTTAGAGCAAAATGAGACTGAAAAGAATCTAATCGAGAGGAGAACACGTCAACACTGCAGTTACGGAAATAGAATCAGCTCTATATAATATATGAGCGTTTTCTGCAAAGTACCAGGAATAATGATTAAATTAATTCATAAATACATTAAATTTTGATTAACAATCACTTTTAATGGCATAAAAATATCAACCAGGTAATTGCTAACTAACTATTCATGTTATCAACCAGATGTTAGCTAACCACTAACTATTCACGAACAAGAGTTCATGAATCAGTGGTAATAAAAAATCTTCCATCTCAAGCGATTTGAGGAAAAAGCATGATGCTCTACGGTTTAGTCAATTTCATCCACCCTAGATGTATTTTGGATTTACTTCCATTGTGTATCTTAATGCTTTGTGATTGTGTTACTGCGATCATTGGATCGGTATTATCCAGTAAGATCCAGGATATCTCGCTTTCATTGCGGTTTATCCTCTCACTTCTTCTCTCTTCAGTTTACACGCGAATCGTTTTACCTCCAGACAGTACATCCGGCAGCTCGCTATCCGCAGGGCTCTCTGTCAATCCCTCATCCCCACCTGGCTCTCACTGGTCTTTTACTCGGCCACCTGCAACCCCTTTGATCAAGCACAGGAAAATAAACTGTTTCCTCGTTTTCGCTTCTCTATGCCTGGAAAGCAATGCACGAGATTCGCATCGACTATTTCCGTCGGAAGTGAAACTCACCTTTATTCCAATTCTTAGAAATGGAATGAAAGCGTTCTTTCCTTACCATCCTTTCCATCTACGTTTTATCTGCATTAATACAAATACTATTTCTTAAGGACCTATTCACCTCATTTATAGCCATCATTTATTTATTGGATAAGTATTGGATTGGAAAAATCAATAAACAATAAAATAATATTATTTTATACTGCGTTATGAGTTGGATACTACGATGGCAATGCTGGCTAATGGTCCATATTCGTTGTCTACGATAAAATCTATGAGTGGTGTACTTTCATTACATTCAATTCCTTGTGCTTCAGAGAGTTTAGGCTTTTTGAAGTGGATGCGAGGCTGAATCCTGACCTCCATGCCACTTCCAATATATTCACTTTTTCTGCATTTTCACGATCAATCGAAAACAAACAACAACAAGTTTATAAATGATTTTCCTATGATTTTTTTCTGCTAATACTTCTTTGCCTGGAGAATTTTGCCTCTTGGCCTAAACGTAATCCGAATTACCCTAATGTGTAAACTCGTAAGCACTCGTAAGCACTCGTAAAATGAGCAATGTTCGAATTAAAACACCATATGTAGATGATTATGTGAGTTAAACGTGGTGATTTTAAATGGTTAAGAGGAAATTTTTCGATAAGAATCATAAGAGAAGGGTGGATATTATTTCAAGGGCATGGATGTTGAAGGTGACCTTCTTTAAGCGTCCACTCCACTGATCCGGCATCCTGATTTTCCTCTAACACATGAATGCGCTGGCAAGCAATCACCGATTTCAGGGTTGCAGGCATCGACATTGCGTTCGTCAGCATCACCTAAACAATCTAAGAAGAGCTATAGCTTTAAAGCTATATCGAATCGCAACTGGTATACCTTGCGTGTTCCAGTCGAACCGTAACTGGATATTTCCCAGAGAAATATTCTCAGCTCTGGAGTAAGTCCAGGATAACATAAGGTCAAGTGTCACGGAATTTGAATTGTAAAAATGGATGAATTATCGAGGGGGAAGTTCGCATCTCCAGGAGGACAACATCCAGGGAGTGGAGATGCGCCCGTGTGAACACCCGTGAAATCCACGTCCGGAAGGCAGATGAAAGGAGTGTAAGAGTGAACCACGAAGGACGAGGAGGGAGAGGGACGAATTAAGAAATTTAGAAGGCATGGAGAGTTAGGTGGGAAGAGCAGTTTGCTATTATTTCTTTTTAAGGTTATTGGATGTTCTTGGGTCGGCGGATAAGTGGTGTTCGTGACGCAGCCGACGGATCGGTTGGGGGGAATTAATGCTGCGCCTGCAGGAGGGGGGGACTAATTGTAAGTGGAGGAGGGGAGCTCGTGGAAAAGGAGGGTGGAGGAAGCGCACATTTGGAAACGGAATGGGAATGAATCTGCAGGAGGAGGATCACAGATGGGAAAGAAATGAGACATTAACCTTCATTCAAGTCTTCACTTCTAAATCAAAGACTGCAATAGTAATGATGATGGATAGCTCATCATCGTCGCGTTTAGCATTTGAGGATGAGCTATAGACTGACATGTTACGATTGAGCACGGCAAAATACAGTACCTGAAAGAGGAATAATGCCATACTGAGGGCATATAATGGTGGAAAAAGAGCGGCATACTTTGAACGAGGAAAACAGGCAAAACATTTTTTAGAATCGGGGAAAGCAATGAGAGGGTGCGTGGCAGAGTCATTAACGTTCCTTAACGTCTCTCGTAAAATGTGTTGGTGACATTTCATTTCCAATACATGATGGGCACTTAATTTGAGTTTCAGCTACCGCTGGCCGCGCACAGCTCCGCTTTCAAGGTATAGAAGTCGGTCGAATGAAGCCCGGGAGATTTGGAGGGGCGGCCTATACCGAGACCCTATGGGGATGGATTAAAGAATATGATGTAATTTACTATACGGAAGGCATTTTTTTAGAGAGTTTAGGGGAAGAGAGAGAGAGAGTTTACTGAAGATGTGAGATGGATATGGATCTAGAAATGAGCTGAATGAGTATTAGTATTTTCGATGTAAAGTGACGTGATAAAATTCGTCGAAATTCGAAATTAGCGACTGACCATGGTATTTAATTTTATGTTATCTATGCCCACTGTGAATACAATGTCAATAATAACTTCACCGATTCTCACCTTTCATATCATATTATCACAGGAAAAGCTCATCAACTGACTCAAATACAAGAGAAACTCAATTTAAGAAATTTATTTAATAAAGGGTAAGCAACGTCGTACTTTCATGGGGATTTGCGATGAATTGGGAGAAATTGTTAGAAAATGAATGTTATAGATGTAAAAATGGTGACAAATTAATGGTGACTCCAGAACTAACTTGTCCTGCACTCTCACTTTATGAGATAAGATTTTATATGATTCTTTACCATTCGACCTTATATTAAACTGTTGTGTCACTAATTTGTACTCGTGTCAACTTCTTTTGGTATTCTTATGCTCTTTTGTTGAACACTTTTGGGCATCATGACCATTCAAAAAGACCTGGGATGGTAATGAAGGTCGCGAACAATGTTTGTAAAATGGAGGTTATTGTTCGCCAGTTTCGTCATTTACTTGTGAAATTCTCGCTATGGCCCGCATATTTCTCATTAGCAAGCGGGGATACAGTGCGGGGATACTGAGAATTTCTCCTCGTTGTTCACTTATGCAGACTCATGTTTCCGCGGGCAATTAGATTTTGCGTAACTTATTTCCTAACTACCGGTGGCTCGTCGTTTCATCGGGTGGAATATAGTATCTATAAGAGGTGAAAATGAGAACCGAGAGGTGCTCTCACTGGCGACTGAAGCTGGTTTGGGAATACTTTTCGTTTCCGAGCAGCTTCATAAACAGCCTGATTTGCTCTCTTCAAACTCCCACATAGGTTTTTAGGATCGTACTTTAATCATTCAAGATATGACCAAGCTATCTGAGGATCAGAATTTTAGAGGGACCTGGAAATCGACGCCTTTTCGAGGAGATTAAGAATATTATTTCCACAGCGTGTAGAATTATTTTAAGGAACATTCGATTTTCCGATGTGGTACTACTTGGAAAGTTGGTATTAAATCGTATTTCTCTGATGCTGTGAAAGGTCAATTTGCGTGTCTTCTAGATTAGCTTTCTCAATTGCAACCAAATCCTGACGATCTGAAGGATGAGTCACATTTACCCGCACACGTTTCTGCGGAGCGAATGAGATATTCGAAATACCAACCCTCTCACAAAAGAATACTTTGAAGCTCGGGAGTAACCATTCGAATTTTTTCGAAACCAACCAACAGTGACAATTACTATTTCATTTCTATGGCACCATGGCCAAAATATTGAGTACATGGCTTCTGACTTTTCTTAGCAGAACCAATTGTATATAATGAAAAAAAACATGTTCTCCACACAAAATTATAGGTGAAAATTTAATTCTTCTCTCTCTATCTGATATTTGAGGTAGTTCAATTTTTAGAACAACACAGTTCCAAGAAAAATTTGATTCAAAACCGACCAAACGTCTTCTAACATTAATGGCGCGAGGAGAAATTGTGAGAAATACGGAATCATTGAAAAAGTGTTGCGAAAGTTTTAGAGATAAAAGCATATAATACCTCGAGGAAATACCTTTCTTGCATTCTTCGAAGGAGAATATAGATTTTGACACATGATTTTTCCTGGGGTTAACACGTACGTGAAATAATGGGTCAAGCGAATCGTAAACTGGGATTCGTCAAAAGAGTACTGGGTAAATGTGACGATCATGTACGAGAAATCAGCTACTTTTCCCTTGTTAGACCTCATTTGGAATATACTGCCAGTGTATGGGATCCCGACGAAATCGGTCTAAATAACGAACTTGAACGTGTGCTGCGAAGATCGACAAGATTTGTAAAGGGACGGTATGATAACCTTATTAGCGTAACCAGTCTATTAAATGAATTAAATTGGGAATCATTGTCAGATCGCAGGTTGAAATTAAGACTTAATCTCTTAAACAAATTCCAAGACCATATTTTCAGTGATGATGTTAAAAATATTTTGCGGACTCCAACTGTAGACTGTATGGTAGACCCCAACTGTATGGTAGACTGGACCATAATCACAAAATTAGAGAAATTGATTGCCGAACTGACAGATTCAAAATGTCCTTTTTTCCTCGTACTATTAGGGATATGAATAACGGTAAATATATCCAGTACGAGTGTAGCAATGGATAACATTGGTAGCTGCATGTTGGTATAAGGACTTATAGCTAACCCAACTAACGGCATGTTTTTGCATGTATGTTTTGCTATTTTTATCTTTTTTTTAAATAGCGTAGTTTTGAACAGTACCTATACAAGTACTAATCCTTTTTTTATGCATGATATGTAGTGCATATTTGGTGAGAGTTCACCCCCTGCCACACACCTTTATGGTGGCTTGCAGGGTATTATGTAGATTTAGATGTAGATGTTAGATTCTCACTCACAAAAACATTGACATTTGACAGTATAGAATGTGGGGATGTCCGGGTCGGTACCTAGGTAAAGCGCTCTCTGTGTGGCTTAAGATGGACTGAGATGGGACGGTTTGCAGCGGACGGAACGGCAAAAAGAAGCGAGTCTCGTGGAAAGCAGATGCTGTTGTGGGCGGACGGCTGGCGGGGGTGGATGCGTCCGGGAGGAGGGGGCCAGTTTGGAGGTCGCGGGACGGAGGGAATCTTTCTCTCCCACTTGATGCCCCCGGGGAAGGTCGAGGGGGAAATATAACGATGGGAGGAGAATGAGACGATCCATCCAGGCACCGAGAGGGGAAGGAATCCGAAATGGGACTTCAGAATTAATGAGAAGAATTACTTTGAAAATAGAGGAAGGGGGCAGATGAGAAAAAAATGTTACCGAGTTCATATTTCCACTTATGAGATTCCTTCGAACAAAATGTAGCATGTTCACCATATTATCAATATTTTCTATCTCTTTATGCATAATTTTTTCTCCTCATTTGATACCCTACAAGCCATGTTTTTGCTCATTCTATTTATTCGAGTACCTTTGGGCCTCTTTCATTGCTCATCCTTGGTGCATAACCAATCCATCGTAAATTCCTTTATTCAAAGGTGTCTTTAACGTTTTTATTTACATCTTATGATTAGCCTTTTCATTGTGTTCCTGATTCTACCTCTTCTTCCTTTTTTGCTCGTCTTCTCCAAATATCCTTCTAGTAGCCAGTAATTTATCTTTTTGTCTCTCATTTAAGCCAACGTTTCGGCTCCGTTAAGCATTTCTCAGAATAAATGGCTTAGTTATATCCTCCAGAAAAAGTCCCTGAAGCATCGTGTTTCGAAAACATCACGCGATGATGCACGTGCAGATGATCATAGAACCGAGAATCTCTAATGGACAGATGTCTGAGCAAATGATTTTTTCAAGTGAAAATAATATTCCTGTCTTCCATTATTAACAAATATTATTAACAAATAAACAAATAAATATTATATAACAAATATTACCCATGATTTACCTTGCACACTCAGCATGAGATTTATATCGTCCTCGATAGTCAAAAAATAGTTAATCATTCTGGTATATTGAGACGGCATATAGTGTATCAAATAGTCTTCGTACACGTTTTATAACTAATAACACCAGAAGTTTACTTACAGGTTTTAGTGAATAGTATGCAACTGTAGCATAAGTGAATGCAATCACTGGGCTGGTAATAAGAGTCATGTTCCTACTATTCCATGATTGAGATGCTTCACGAAAAGATTTAAAGTCATCTTTATGTGAGAACGATTTCTTTCAATAGTGCTCAAAAAGTACTCAAAATGTATTTTTTCTACGTTTTTCGATATAACTTATTTGGTAACAATTATTTGTGTCTTTTCCAACCATCAAAACATTACAAAACATCTATTATCAGGATGTACGTACTTAACTCTTAGAATAAACCACGAAGTGCTCTTTAATGCCGTGCCAGAAAACGATCAATGTCTTTAGGAATAGACAGAGTAGGGAACATGTATTAATTTTCACTTCCTGAAAGGAAATAAATCTTGTTAATGTCATCCATTATATGTTAATTTGTGGCCAATAGAAGAAAAACGCTATAAATGGCGCGCAATCACCATATCGGCGTAGGTGCAACTATATTGCGATGACAATTTTAAGAATTTAGAGTCAAAACACATTTTAAGACACACTCGTAGGGTAAGAATTTACTTTCGTGTTCTTAATTGCCTCGTTATTGCCACCACTAACGAGGAAGAGAAAAGATGCTGCTGGAGGACTTTACCTACCCACAGCGAAGTGAGGAATTAACCAGTGGATTCTCTTTTAATGTGCAATAAAAATACCGAATATTTTCGAGTTCGGAAGAAGATCGCATCATGGCCATAGGACATAAAGAGACATTCGGCAGAAATGGAAATTAATTGATTGGATTTTAATCCATATTTATTCATTCTTATGGCGTTCAGCAAAATTTCAGCTGCAGTCTTAACCTGGATTGGATTGGATTGGATGGATTTCTGTGCACTTTTTTTAAAATCCCACGTAAGCTTCAGAGGCCTTTGCGTTTTTTTCTTACTCCAAGGATGGTTGTCTCTTCGAGGTTGTATTTCGAGGAGACTTTCAGCTACAGGCATTTTGATTGCAATGATGCCTGTGATATGTTATCTTCGTCAATCTCTTCACCAGTTTTTAAATATTTATTTATGCCTCCGGGAAAAAACCAGAGCCTAAAAATGTAAAAAAATAAGATCATGATGCAGTGAAAGCAAAAACACCCAGTAAAAAAGCATAGCAGTCTAATTCTAGCTTTAAAATGTTGACTTGATGTGTCTAAAACCCTCTAATGGTTGCGAACCATGGACTCCATATCAAAAGCGCAACTCAGTTAAGGGATTAGGCTATTACCGACACCAGAATTCCCCTTTCCCTGAAAAATTATCCACCCACAATAAATTCTCCACTTATCCTCAAAGATGGAAATTACCTCAACTGCCGGTCGTTTCACCCCGTATAGCAACTCAATTACATTCGCATTTTCTTATAAGGTCTCGAGCGAACTCTCATTTTTTTGCCTCTTAAATGTCCCTAAAGATCTCCATGTCCCTGTCCCTAAAGACCTAACCGATCTGCGCTAAATGTTTGTCTCTCCCTCCATCAATGGAACTTATATAACTCATTTTTCCAAAATTTTCAAATTGGTCTTCACAAAGGACAAAAAATTCACGTTTTTATATAAATTCCATTAAGTATGAATCCTTAGGTGGCCGATATATACAGCTTTATCAAATTGTTTAGAAAGGAAATAAAGGCACGCTATCGTTAGCAAATTATTTTGTGAGCAACAAAGTAATATGCATTGATTTGCCGCGGACGGATGGTGAATATCAAATTAAAAACTATTAAACAAACGAACACGTCTTGTGAAAGAAAAAAAGGTAGGTATATTATTCGACCCATTAGTCAATCTGGTCGGTTGCTGTAGAGTTTTCTTGAAGTACTATGAGAAAGGGCATGCAACATTTATGCCTCACTTTTGGAGTACAGTTACTTTTCCTAGGTTCCATGTAGTTTCCCAGAATGATATGACTTCTAGAAAATCTCGCATCTGAGGCTTAGCTCGGTGCATTTAAAAGTCTACCTTTGGAGCCCATGAACAACCTCTTCCAGCTCTCCAAAGCACTTTCCATTGGGCCCATCTTATCTGGTGATAGCTGGCGAGAAAAGAAATTTCACGAACAATATTGAAACTAAGACGGGATACACCTTTCAAACACATCTTGGGACACGATGTTCTCCTGTCTCAGTCATCGACGGAATAGTGCACAGGAAGAACAACAGAAGAAAATGTCACAGATGAGAAAAATGGCGATGACGATGATGACGATTGTTTAGGTAAATAAAAGTTTAAACGTGAGAGCACTGTGCAAATTCCAGAGCAAGTACCAATGTGCATCTGAATAAATAAGGATTTCAAATACCTCTTGACGTTGATAGGGAAGATTCAGCCGCATGATCGCATGCATGACTCAACTGGTGACTCTGCGGACATTCTCCCACAACTCTTATGGACCAAGGTCGAAATGGATCTCGGTGAGCGAAATGGTAATGGCAGGTATTCAGCGTCGTAGGCAGGCAAGTATCAGGGAAATTACCTTGATTGGGGCAAAATGGTGAGCTATTACCGTGTTTGTGAAACTTAGCTTTTCACAGCGTAACTTACATCGTTCACTAAATGCCTTCGCTGATATGTAAAAACAGAAGATCACGGAGAAGAACTTACCACACAGGCGATAAAACAGACACTGAGTTTTACTTGAAGACAGTGGACACTTTATTTTTAGACACAAATAAATTTAGAAAAAGTCATTCAAAGAGATGTTGCAGTGGCCATGTAGCAACGTTCCTGCCAGGCAACCCAAAGGTCACGAGTTCGAATCCCACCTCTAACCATGTTGTGTATGTCTCGTTAAATCAAGTTTAAGTTAGACGGCGCGATACAATCTGAGGAGTCAGAAACCCTGCCCTAAAAAATCCACCTAAAAACAATAATCTGGAGCTACTTCAGCAGCCGCTCGTCATAGAAATCGGTTACAACTATCAAACAGTGCTCTTCATTTAGAGAGTTTATCATCTTACACCTTATCCAAGTAGTGTTTCTGGATAGACCTCTCTCATAGAATTCTCACATCCCGGTAAAAAAAGAACCATTGGAAATACCAGCTCATCTTCGGTGGTCATTGTTGATGCATAAATTCCGCTACTCTATTTTATCTAAATTATTTTAAGCAAAATATAATTATTTTCGACTGGTTTACGTCACAAAAATTATGCATAAATGAAGTATATTTTTGTAACATCTTAAAATGAAAATTTAAATCGTAGTAATATTAATTTTAAAGCGTAATATCCTTTTCTCGTCTTATCAATGAAAAAAATTGCACTCCCCCTCGTGTTTTGTGCCCAGAGGAAGAACACATCGAAGATCAAACTTCATCAATGACGTTCACGACTGTAACTAAGGAGTCAACTCAGTGTTTGAAGACGTTCGCAAGGGTCAAATTAGCAGGAGAGGTAAAGTCCTCGCCTGCTAATCCTGGGGTCGCGGGTTCGAGTTCCGCCTGGGTGGGTTTTTGTCCAACCAGGGGGTTGTGTTTGATACCGTCACGTCGGGATTATCTCGAATAGGTAACCAAGGAGTCACGTAGTATAAACAGGAATGGTTGGAAAATTTGTTGTGTTAAAACCGTTGATTACAACCTCATTCATTGTTTACACTTGTGTTTTATCTTATCTGGGGGCTCTGTAATCGAGACAGATGAGTAAAACGCAAGTGAAAACAATAAATGATAATGTAACGAGCGATGTAGGCACACTAAAATTGCAAACCATTCGCGTTTACACCACGTGACTCCTTGGTTACCTATTCGAAATAATCCCGACGATTTCAAACACAACCCCCCAGGGCATGAATGTTTGTCAAGCACTATTGGTTCAGCCCCAGGGAAACCTGATGACAGGCAAATGCCTTTTGGGATCCCAGGGGTATATGGACCAAGAGAATAATCCGCATGCAAAAAAAACTGCGGAGCATTGTGCGTTAGCATTATTATGGCCAGGAGTTCCTAATTTCCACAAAAAGCGAGATTATATACATTACTACCTTTCCCCGTCACACCCACGAGGCAATTGAAACACGCAGGTTTTTCACCCACTAATCCGCGCTCCAACCGCATTCCACTGTCTCGTAATCCCAATGGTACAGTGCGCCGCGGATGTAGGAATGTTGTTCTCCCCATCTTTTCGCCCACTCCCTCCGCGCCTAGGACGCCGTCTTTGACCCCTGACACTGATTCCCATTTCACTTCCTATCTGCTAGGTCAGCTCCTTCTCCGGCGGCCGACGATCATGGCGCAACTTTTGGCACGAAAATGAGCGCCACTCTCGCGTGAAGCTGTGTGATAAGCTCCCCAGGCGGGTGGATCGTTCGTCTTGAAGAGAACGAGGGGCAGGGAGAGAGAAAGAGGTATAAATATCGCTTAAAAAGCGAGTTTCTCAACCTCTGACGTAAAATGCGCTTCTTTTACGAGGAGGCGCGGATTTAGAATTCTCCTTCGTCCAATCAGGAGGTTTTTTTCAGGGGCCAGGGAAGCTGAGAAGCATTTTCGAGCAGATCAAGTTTCATGCTACAGTCTCTATTACCTGTCATGTAATCCCTTTCATTCAAGAATGGATATTTCGGATGTACCTGAATATTTTAATTAGAGGCCGCAAACTCCGTTAGTTTCTTCGCAAGTCGGAGACTGAAATTCATGTACAATTAAATGAGTGAAATTTGAGGATTAATATCTAATTCATGAGGAATTCACAATTGAAATGTTTGGAATAAATAATAATTTTTATAATAACTTTGTCATTTCACAGCAACAACAATATTAAGTATCTCCTAATTCTATTTATTTTGCCAGCTTAAGTTTTAACTTGAAACAAAGAGACACGAGTTACTCATCAAAACCAAGTATTTTGGTTTTCAGTCGTCTATAGTATTTATAAATTTAGTTTTTTTACTGACGAAATAAAAAGTGCGAAATTAGTTGACGTGATCTAGTAAGGGTATTATTAGAAACACGTCTTAATCACTTTGACTCCAAAACTGAGGGTTAAAATTATGTTGTGTGGGATTAACGGCGTGCCATTTGTTCAAAGAAGAAACGGCGCACTTACTGCGCACCTAGCAAATGAAGGGAGGATGGTTCAGGCGAACGGAGGTAGTTAAAAGATGAATGTAAAATTGTAGAAAGTCTCTTCAAAAGCGTCGCCAAACAGAAAGCTTTAATGCGGCGACCGTTACGCACACGGTGGGAGAAAATAAATTGTTTGCGCTCCCCGACCGGCGGGTTGACATAACGCAATGGAGACAAACTGCATCGTTCATTGGGAAACTCCTCACCGTATTTGACCGAAGTGAGGGGTGACTGGTGGAAAAGAAGCAACGGGACGACTGCGAATCAAAAGAACTGTTTTGAACGGCTTGATGATATTGAGCAACACTCAACGAGAATTTCCTGGCGGGATTAATAGCTAGGACCTAAGCACTCTCCATGGAGAAGTCACGAGGAATAAATAGAATTTTCTAGCAGCAATTTCATTACTCTCAATTAGCTGGAGTAATTATTATGGATTTCCAAATTATCCCTCAAACCGTTGTATAATTTACCATGCCTCGATAAAAAATTTAAAACTCCTTATTTATACAACAACTCTATTGGCTCAAGAATAGCCTTAAATCACGTTTATCGGAATATATCAAAAGAGGAAAATACGAATTTTCAACTTAATTTTGAGTGTGAAATGCCGTTAATTCTTGCTGTAAAGGTGCACAATGAGTTTGCGTCCTTGGATCAATGTGAACGAAGATGAGTACGAGGCAGGATGGACTCACTTAGAATAATCCTTTTCCCACCATGATGTCAACAGAGTTGGGGATGTTGAAAACCCATTTAATAACAGTTGCCAAAATACTTTGGATGAACATTAGATTGAAAGACATAAACGTTTGACGCTATCAGCTGCATTATTCACTAAATGCGTTGAGCTGGAAATAAAAGTTTGACGTCAGCGCTGATAGTTCAGCAATCTTTTTAAGTCCCAATATGTCACAGGCATTACAAGAGTTGCTGCATTACTCATAAATTGCTCAAGACAGCGGCGTCTTTGATATAGGCCTAAAAGAAATAAAATATGCCTCCAAAATCTATAATTAGATATATTAGGCACGCAATGGGTAAAACAAATACTATGCAACAGATGAGAAGGCGTCAAATAATAACAAAAATAGTTTGATTTGTGAATGAAATGCTTGGATCTTTTAAAGCTCAATAAATTTACTTGACAACTTACTAAACATATTTTAGAAGGAAGGCATTAACTTTGGGCGTACATGGAAGATAAAATTATTGTTTAGTGGAAGAAACTTTTGCTATTTTTAGGATGTACAGGATTGTCACATTGATTCTCCAAAAAATGCGGAAACCATCAGGATTCCTGGATATCGTGTTAATCATTGATTTTGATCGGCTAGCAAATGTTAAATCTTTGGTCTAAGAGAACGTTTTCTACAAATAATTGTAATCGTACTCGCAAGCCGTTCGTAGATGAGAATTTGATATCTAACCCCGCTATTTTTAAGGCGTTAGGGTGATTATCGATGATCTTGAGCTAAAATCAAATTGAAAAAACACTCTTAAGTAAAAGCATTATATTTCATTAGTGATTCATAGTATTTTTGGTGCTAATAATATCGTGAAACAAAATTCTGAAAGCTTCAAATTGCCACTCCTTTCCGGTGTTACCTTTTTGGGCCTGGAAGGATTATACAAACGCACCCACTACAGCGGAAGATAAAAAAACAGGAAGATGGGAAGCATCTTTTTTTCCGGTAAATGTTAAAGTTCACATCGGATCAAAAGCTACCGACTTATTCTCAATATATTCGGAGCCCAGCAGCGTATTCCCCCACCCATCACCTTGGAGAAGCTCAGTTCATGGCCAAAGCTAGGTGATTTGCTTACCAAAGGTTATGTGAAATACCTTTTAAGTTAGCTTTAGCCCTGTTTCTTCCATTATATATCAGAATAAAGTCTTTTCTTGCCTCAAAAATTAACCTTGAACAATAAAAGTATTTTAGACATTCCCTTCTCCTTAAATACATTTTTAATAACCAGCTGACCTCGACCACATGTCGTACTTAACTTTCTTTTAATAAAATGATTCCTCCCAATATGACTAGGGAAGCTAATGTGCGTCATTCTATCTTAGACTACCTGGCATCTAACCGTACAGGAATCGGATTGGTGCAGTGGATACAGTACTGGCCTCCCATCCCGAGGGCCCGGATTAGAATATCGGCACTGGCGGATTTTTCATTGGTATGCCGGTCCCTACTTGAGAGTTCTATGGATAGCACTTCGAGTCCAGTTCTCTGTCCATCGGATGGGACGTAATGCAGTGGTCCCCTTGGCGCCTTTCTTTAACTTATTCTAGTTAGGCCCCACCTTGAGTATGCAGCTAGTGTATGGGATCCGAATGAATTAGGTTTGATCAGAAAACTAGACAGTGTGCAGCGTAGAGCAGCTAGGTTCGTTAAAAGGTGTTACAATAGGTTGAGTAGTGTTTCAGAATTGATGCAAGAATTAGGGTGGATCATTATCAGAGCGTAGGTTAAAGTACAGATTAAATCTATTTGAGAAATTTCAATCGGATAGCTTTAGTGAAGATGTTAGACATATATTAAAAACACCAGCGTATTATGCTAGATTCGACCAGATAAATAAGATTAGAGAGATAGATTGTCGTACTGATAGATTCAAATTGGCATTTTCCCCCGTACTATAAAAGAACAGAATAGGCATCATTGCAAAGGGATAGGTAGGGAAATTATTTTAGAGTAGTGCATGTATTAATCCCTTAAATACTATAGATGCTAACAATCTAGTTGCATGAGACCTTCTAGTCGCTTGTTTGCATGTCATTAGTGCATGCTTGGTGATCTTCACCCCCTGCCATGCACCATCGCGGTGGCTTGCAGGGTATCGTGTAGATGTAGATGTAGATGAACAGCAAGTGAATGCCGACGCTGGGTTTCTATCCACCCTTCCTCCGATCCCTGAAAACTCCTCCCTTTACCCTGTTTCCCACCAATCCCCTTAGGCGCAAATGACTTCGGTTGTCAATTGCCTCCACGAAATAACTATCGTCTAACGATATTGGTTCCTCTAAATCAGATTCAAGTCAAACCCGGTTCATACTTCTTGAAATTAGAAACCGAGAAAGGGAAAAGAAAAAATCTATTCCATGCCTACTTAAAGTGACCCATACACTTATAATTGAAGTTTATTTCAAATGCTAGAAGGGAAGCAGACACCTAAAGTATCGGGGCCTTCCAATACCGCAGTCACAAACAAAATTGAAACCTTTCGGATGATATTACATTCTCTGCCGATAGTAGGTCTAGCTTACGAAATGGAGACAAGGAATGAGTAATCGTGGAGTGAGTCTCTCTTTCAGACTTTGAATGGGTCAGTATTACTAAAGATCCGGTTGATATCGCCGTCAATTACGTATATTCAACAGCATATCAGGAATTCCACACATTTTAATTCCTCTGTTTCAGGAGAAAAAACTAACATCGAAACTTCTTTCCTTGTCACATCTGAGTAACAGTAGCGATATGGAAAAACTGTAACCGCTGACTTAAGGAAGTGCCTTTGGTATCAAAACAAAGAAGCAACATTGCCGATCAGTATGCATAAATTACACAGCATTGATCGGAAGATAAATTTGGATGCGTACATTTATTTCACATCATAAAAATTTTACTAATAGAGGTTTGTGAATAGTATTTACGGGGTGGGAAATATTTGCAAGATTTATCCCTCCCATATATCGCTCCTGAACAATTCTAATTTCCGGTGTTGAATTTTTCTCATTAAATCTCTATATTTCGATTTTCAGCATCCTTATCCAGCACCAGGTGTGGAATCACGGATGCATCTTTCACGTTATCGCAATCTTTATCGTTAACTCTTACCCTTAGAGTAGCGCAGGGTTAACAATAACCATCTAGAAAATTCGCTGCACTGATTGTGATAAGTAATTTGAAGTGCTGTGCGAAAAATGAAGAACGGAGATCACGTTCTCTCTGACATAAGTTAAATAAAAAAATAACGATAACGCTAGCGCACGACTTATGAAGATCCATGATCGAGGCTCAGGTTTCTAAGGCTTAAGTCCCTTCTTGTACACTTTTCCAATGGTTCACACTTCCGATCCGTTAAGTACCACTTTCAGTACGATCGTTTTTGCATAGGTATTCCTTTCTCGTCCCTTGTTGTACCTTCTTCGAGAATAGACTCTGTCTATTCATCATTAATACATCATTAACCAGCTAATGGTGCTATTCTTCACGTGATGTCCGTCGTACTTCCCTCATCCCATGTAATGCTGTTCTCAAGGTAGGTGAGCCTCCAACATTATCCTGTTCATGTCTCAAACGTCATCAAACCAATTTTGCTGACTCCATTCTAATTTATACAACCAATCACCTTTCCTCTCCTGCCATGTTTAGCACTTCCTCATTCATCTTCCTATCCATCAGGCTAATCCTTTCCATTATTCTCCGGCCCGCATCTCAAATTCACACGGCAAGGCCGTTTGCACACCCTCTCTCCACAAGGTCTAAATTTCAGAGCCACTCAACACCATTCCACCACAAGGGTTTTCACTAATCTTTTCCTCATGTCTCTACTAAGAGTTCCCTAATTAGTCGCTTCCTCTTCTTGGATGCATCATCGGCCGGCTCAATTCTCCGTATAATATCCCTTCCATTAAATTCATTTTCAGCGAAAGCTATATTAAAGATAAGCCTGATGTTAGTTTATGCCAACTAAATTTTATTTCCATAAGTCTTCTTACTGATGGAGAATATCATTACTTTAGTATTTGCAATCGATCACCATATTTCTTTGACGCTGAAACTTCAGCACATCTACTCGTATCATTGACTGCAGTTCGTTTGCTGATTGGCAAGCTAATGTTTTGTATAGAGATATGCTGATACCTTACCATATCTCTATGGATAAATAGGTAGGTATGAAAATATATCTCCAACTAACTTTGAAAATTATAGGTAGTAAAGGGCAACATTTTCTCTATGCCCAGTTTTAGGCTGCCCACCTTCCATTGCTAACCCCGTAAAATCGCTGTCCAGATTGTAACTAGTCTACATCTACATCTACACAATACCCTGCAAGCCACCGCGAGGATGTTCTTCGGGTGTCCCACAAGGTAGTGTGATAGGTCCACTCCTATTCCTTTTGTATATTAATGATATCCAAAAGGTGGTAAAAAGTAAGCTTCGTCTATTTGCCGATGACGCAGTAGTGTACAGGGAAATTATATGCCCGAATGATAAAGAATATTTAAATATTGACCTACAAGCAATTGAAACTTGGTGTGATACATGGCAGTTAGAATTAAACTTTAAGAAATGTCTTGTAATGAATTTTTGGAAAAAGAATAGCTCTCCCCCTAGCACTTACAAAATAAGTAATAATGAATTAACAAACGTGGAATCCATTAAATATCTTGGAATAAGACTGACAAATGATCTTTCCTGGGGTAAACACATTCGTGAAATAATGGGTCAAGCGAATCGCAAACTGGGTTTCATTAAAAGAGTATTGGGTAAATGTGACGATCATGTACGAGAAATCAGCTACTTTTCCCTTGTTAGACCTCATTTGGAATATGCTGCCAGTGTATGGGATCCCTACGAAATCGGTCTAAGTAATGAACTTGAACGTGTGCAGCGAAGATCGGCAAGATTTGTAAAGGGACGATACGATAATTATATTAGCGTAACCAGTCTATTAAATGAATTGAAATGGGAATCATTGTCAGATCGCAGGTTGAAATTTAGACTTAATCTCTTCCACAAATTCCAAGGCAATATTTTCAGTGATGATGTTAAAAATATTTTACGAACCCCAACTTACTATGGCAGACTGGACCATAATCATAAAGTTAGAGAAATTGATTGCCGAACTGACCGATTCAAAATGTCCTTTTTCCCTCGCACAATAAGAGATACGAATAACGGTAAATATGTCCTATCGGAGAGTAGCAATGCATAGCATTGGTAGCTGCATGTTGGTATGAGTACTTAAAGCTAACCCTACTAACAGAATGTTTTTGCATGCTTGCTTTGCAATTTCTATCTTTTTTAAATAGTGTAGTTCTGACTACTATATTAATACTATTCCTTTTTTATGCATGATATGTAGTGCATGTTTGGTGAGCAATCACCCCCTGCCACACACCCTTGAGGTGGCTTGCAGGGTATTATGTAGATGTAGATGTAGATGATGTGTGGCAGGGGGTGAAGATCACCACTATAAACATGCAAACATGCTACTATAGGGTCTCAGAGAACTAGACTGTTAGTATCTACATAGTAATAAGGAATTTTTTGTTAAGTCACTTCCAATGTATTTCAACTTCTACTTCAATTTATTCCAACTAATGCAGCACATTAATTAACTTAGAACAATTCAATCTCTTCAATTGAAAGTCTACGAAGATATTCACATGCTTTCACTTTCGGCTTCATAAGTAAAGGGATCAGTAAAGGTTTCACAAAGTCTTCAGGACAAAGCACTTATCATGTATCCTATGAATAGTAACAAAAACGATATTTTCCTGTTTTCCTAAATTCTTCAGCAATTTTGCTATGATATTATCTACCCCGACAGCATTTTAACGCGTTTCGAGCCGTAGAGTATTTTCTACCCCACTATTTAATGTTTCAGTCCATACTCTTCCTATTAACACATTCCCTTCATACACGTCGGTCAAATGTCATAATATATCCACCGTTAAGCTCCTCGATATATTCTTTCTAAGTGACCGGAATGTCTGCCGGATCGATAGTAGTGGAATAAAATATTATAGCTGAATCTCGCATTTAAATCTAATTATCCGGTATATCCTGCGCTAACTCATCTTAAGGACAAACTTGGGGAGAATTTTCCTTCAATAGTATTATTCCGGATATATATATATATATATATATATGTGCTCTTTTTGTTTGTCATGTACCTAACGAAAATCGTTATATTACTTGTAACGACATAAATTATTAATTATAACTTGATAAATATTGGAAATGTTGATAGCATTTCTTCTAAAAGATTTAAAAAGACAATAGTTTTGATAAATATATATACCTAGTTGCCATATGTATATAATAATTGTTTCGAAAAAAACATTAATATGAATTGCTGAGATTAGTCAGGGAAATATACAAGAGGGAAATATAAAACAGGGTTAAAACAATTAAAAGTTCTACACAATTTGGTCCTCGCTAATAGGCTAAAACTGTGGGTGAAAAATTTTGGTGTATTTTGAACAGCATAAAAAAGTATTTGGGCAAGAGATCTAAGCTAGTAAACAGTTTTTACGACATAACTTCACTCAGCCTGGACCATTTCCAGTCATCCTCGCGTATCACATAAATAGCAGGTATTACTTATTTCATTATCCAAACATTACATGCAATTATACTATCCAAAAATTACATACAATTTCTAAGCCAATTGTGGCACAGAAATTAAAAAAAAATAGACGTACCGATCATGATTCACAGAAGTTTGAAATTTTCCAAAACAATTCAGGTAAAGTCCCACGCGGTGGCCGTGCGAAATGGTTGATGGATTTCGGTTGAGGTTGGGCGGTTGAGACCCGTTAGCCCAGGGGATAACGAGTTGACCCAATCTGACCGACATTTCACTCCGTATGCCCCGGATCTGACAGCTCAGTCGGAGAAAGTTCGGCACCAAGGGACAAGACTTGCGCGTAAATTACGCATAGCTAACCGCGCAGTTCCTCATTGCCATCAAACTCTCATTTCACGACTTAGATGTCCATTAAAGTGTGCCAAATAGATTTACGCTCTTCTAGACAAACATTTTTCTACAAGTAAAAAGCGCTGGCATATATTTTGCAATGAAATTTTCTCACTCCTTATAATGGTCATCATCATTCATAAAATTAAATTAGTAGATTAGAGATTGTGATCTGGTAATTATGTAATTTTAGAGGTGTAAACAAAAGGTAACTTCTCCAAGGAATTCAATTTATATTTACATCCAGTTATCCCAAAATTGATGCTGGTATTTTTCCTAGTCTTTGTAATTAATTTTTATCGTAATTTCTTCTTGCTGTGCCTGAGTTCACGAACTTTTATTACACTCTCCCTTCCATTCATTGCTCTGGTTTAAGCTGATACATTTATGCGTCAAAGCTTAACAGTAACTATAGGGTATTTAGTCACCACATCCAAAAATCAAATGTGTGATCGCTGAAAACATCGTGACCAAAAAACTCATCATCAACAGTAATGGTATAAGTGAAAGTATAATAATCCTACGGAGCTTTGCAGCAATAGCTATGCAGGGGAGACGACCGACAGCTAAGGTCATTTGCTCCGTTTAGAACTTGTGGGTAATTAGGGGAAGATAGGAATTTTCAGGGAACGGAGCAAGGGTGCTACGGAGCTTTTTGATGAAGAGATAAGGAGAAGAGAGTAATTAGGTTCAAGGTTGAAATTGTCCCTGTGAGATGGCTCACAAGGTTCCTGGCTGTGAAGCCTCAAACGGAAGTGACCCATGTGATTTAATGCCTGAGCTCAATGGCCCCAATTCACTTCAATCCGTGGCATCTTATCAGGCTATTAAATAAATTAAATTGGGAATCATTGTTAGATCGCAGGTTGAAATTTAGACTTAATCTCTTAAACAAATTCCAAGACCATATTTTCAGTGATGATGTTAAAAATATTTTGCGAACCCCAACTTACTATGGTAGACTGGACCATAATATCAAAATTAGAGAAATGGATAGCCAAACTGACAGATTCAAAATGTCCTTTTTTCCTCGTACAATTAAGGATATGAATAATGGTAAATATATCCAATACGAGTGTAACAATGGATAACCTTGGTAAGCTGCATGTTGGTATAAGGACTTAAAGCTAATGCAACTAACAGCATGTTTTTGCATGTTTGCTTTTCTATTTTTATCTTTTTTTAAAAGTGAAGGTTAGAACAGTATATAAATACTAATCCTTTTTTATGCATGATATGTAGTGCATGTTTGGTGAGAATTCATCCCCTGTCACACACCTTTATGGTGGCTTGCATGGTATGACGTAGATGTAGATATAAGAGTTGGTACATAAATGGCCACTTGAACGTATGTTAGTCACCATTCAACCATTGAAGTCTTTCACAGTACTAGATGGTAAGAACGCGAAATCTGGTTATGAGACTAAACTGGTAGTTATTTCTACAAATGTAAATTTACCTAGATCTTTTTAATTGTTGCCTCTTTGGTCTTAAGTAACGTTAGAAGGTTATCAGCTCGGCGATCATTCGTGGAACTGGTTAAGCATGACTTCTCGCGTTGACTGTTCCAAAGTTGCACTCCAATAGATACTATGATATATTATGCTAGTTTTCTTACATTTTCCTGTAGGTTTTATGGGTCATGAGCGCCTGTAAGACGGGAGGACTGCTAACAATTTCCATCTTGGTAACAATTCAGTGATTGGATCGGGGCGTGTGGGGCGTTGGGTGGGCCAATCGGGGAAGGGACGGTGAAGGGGGATAGCTGCCGTTTCCTTTCAACCCCCGCGCACGAAGGGCGACCCTTCAGCTGGAGAGAAGGGGGTCGTGGGTGGCAATGAGTACTATGTCTTAAAAGCACCGTCACGACGGCCCATGCTCCAACACCTCACGGAAAGAAATCGGACATCCAATACCTTCCTCATGAGCACATCCATTTCCCTCCGCCGTCGACAATGCATTCATTCTCTTTCTCTACCGCAAGAACCTGCCCCTTTTCCGACTTCAGAGGTCGCTTTGGAGGGTCACAACGCTTCCATTGCTCACGGTCCGTGAGAATAAACCCGAAGAGTAGGGGTGAAATGGAGATAGGAGTGAGTAATGGAAGGGACACTCAAGAGCTCCAAAACCGTCCCCTAGCCTCTTGTTCTGTTGAATGACTTACATCGAGGGACTGGAGCGATGCCTTACCAGGAAGGAGGCGATTTTTCAAAGGAGCACTCTCTGGCATTGAAAGCGGATATGTCCGTCGCGTCATTTTTTCTATCCTTAAATTTTGACGCGTAACCACTTGTATCTTTCATTTTGCAATTGTTGTCGGGTTAGTGAGAGAAGAAAATAGAGTTTTTGACGGTGGATGAGTCGACATCATTCACCTCAGGTATTCTAAAGTTACGCATAAACTTTTATGAACGTGATTAAACTTTCATGGCAATCTTTTAAATCCCAGCTCCCCAGAAGTGTCAGGTTTCACGCCTCTGCACCTATTCCTGCCGGCATCTTTAATAATGAAAAGCGATCCAAAGCCATAAATCGAGGGCTGGGTGCTTAAATAATAATTCGAGTGTAAAGGTCAAGTGGGGTTCTTAGCGGTCTCCTGAAGAATTTTGATAAATCAGGACGGACATTAATGTTTGAGGGCAAATGGAAAATTGCCCTTATGCGCGTAAATGCTAACTCCAAGTATTTTTGTCTAACGCTAAGGATAAGATTTTAATATACCTAAATTTATTCCGCTCCGAAATTGAACAACGCTAGGAAATACTATCATCCACTGAACTTAGTAAATTAAGGATGAATGACTAACATCGTTGTAAACTTATGTCAGGTACTGATTAGATACGTACAAACAAAAACCAATGAAGTTTTCATTTCTTCGTTATTACGACCATATAATCCAATGCTGAATA
This sequence comes from Platycnemis pennipes, assembly GCA_933228895.1. Taxonomy (NCBI): domain Eukaryota; kingdom Metazoa; phylum Arthropoda; class Insecta; order Odonata; family Platycnemididae; genus Platycnemis; species Platycnemis pennipes. Next base: position 29,247,422 of record OW121848.1, on the reverse strand, counting down.
AATAGAAATTATTTAATCAACTTCAACCCGCACTGGTTTGATTTGAAAAAAAGGTCACAAAAAAAATGGAAAGAAATATTTTGCTAGTAAAATCAACCGTACTGATATTTCCGAAGAGAAATTCTTACCGTTTCAATGAAAGTTATTTCAAATGGAATGAATTAACATTGGTGCCATTATTTTCTTTTTCACGCGTAACTTATTTGCTGTTCGACCGGTTTGGTTGCATATGCGACAGTGTCCGGTGCTCAACAAAGTCGCCAAAGCAACGAAACCGGTCTCAGGACATGTAAATTATTTGTGTGAAATCGACAAAGTTCTTGGTATTCATTAATTCAACGTGAACTTTCACAAGGTTGAGCTGAAAAAGGTGGAAATATTTTATGTATATTTTATAGAAAAGACATTGAAATATGTCAATATAGAGGTAGATAGGTTTACAAATGATGAGGACGAATTGACTTCGAAATCAGTAGTAATAATCGTCCTTATTAATTCTCAACTTAACTATCACAAGAGGTGAAAAATGACAAACTATTAGGAGTGGATTAGATGGCTCCCGAAATGTGAATAAAAGCTCTTTTCAGACGACGATAATGAATAGGTATCACCGGATTTGCTATCCAAAATGACTAGCCTGAGTGACTGCGAGTAGATAGCTCTACTTACATGAAATGAGGGAATGGTTCATGAGAGGAAAAAGATAATTCACTGAAAGCGATAACATGGAATCAGCCAGAACCCATTGGAACATCAGTATGAAGTAACGAGCGGAAGGTGATTTAATACCGGCATAAACTTTCTCGCCATCCGTAGAGCCACCCATCAATTTTCGGAAGAGCGAACTATTTGAGCACAGAACGAATGAATTTTCTGTTTCATTACGGAGATTTATCATGGTGAAGCACAAATATATTATTCCGGAAATCTCCAAAATTCAAGACTTCCGTTGCAGGAACACACATCGCACCAGCAGCCTGCTTCATAATTCACTTCCTCAACATTTTGTCCAGCATATGGGATAAGACATTTTTTTATTTAATGACGTCGATTAGATGCGCCTTTTCCTAAATAGCAACTAATTAAATCGCCATCACGACCGTCCGGACGGCTCGAGTCCACGGAAGTGTTTGGCGAGATGCGTGTTACGTTAGCTTTTGGTGTAGGAGTCATTATCTCTACATATAAATATTTTTTTCCGACTTCCCATACCTCACCGGACCGCCGTTTGCTTTCACTTTCTTCCCATAACCCGGCGCTCTAAAACACTTACGTGCACAATACCTTTCTCCCCACTTCAACATGGACCACTCTCACTCTTCCTCTCGCCGTTTCCTCCCCCCTCCTCCATCCATTCCTCCTCCTCCCACTTGGACCCCCGCGGGAGCACCACCGTCAACATTTCCCCCAAACACTCACCGACCCACCCTCCCCCTCCCAAAGTCCCCCACCCCTTAGGGAAGAGCACTGCACCCCCTACCCCTAGCCCCCCTCTCCTTCCGAATAGCCAACATCCATCTCTCCCGCTCCTCTTCGAGATGCGGAGGATAAGGAGTATTTTTCGAGGCGCGGTGGAGGTGGGAGTGGAGGGGAAGGCGGAAGAGAGTCCGGACGGGAGGAGTGCGACGCGGAGGTGGCGTGTGCGTGCGTATGCTTGTACGTGTGTGTGTGTGTAAAAGAGAGGTTTAGGGGAGGAGCTTGGGAAAAACATTAGGAGAGGGAAGCGTTTATACCGTTTTTTACCGACTATGTTTTCATTACGGAGACTGGAGTTTACGACCGCAACGTTCCGAGGTCATAAAAGAAAAGTGAGGCCAAAGGAAGTGTGCAATGAATACTCCTAACATTGCAGCCAACTGCATAGTCTACGTTACATTAGCGTGTAACGTCGGGCAAATATTACGGGAGAACACTAATTTCACAAAAGAAAACGCTGCTTATCAGACTCTCCTTTATTCTTCCTCTCCACAAAACAACAACAACCACAGCAATCCCCCCGCTTCACTCCCCCAGCAACCCACCAACATCTCCCAAACAAACAAAACAAATATCAGACGTTACAAGCGTATCCAATGTTAGAATTTGAAATTCGCCAATATTTTCAGTGATTGAAAATCAATGCCGCAATGGCATGCGGCATGGACGTGTAATATTCAATTCTCCCTAAATGAAAAGATTTTTTTGCCATCTCGCTATCAATTATGCTGAGCTTTCGTGGATATAAAACTTCACGTAAGGTATATGAGAAACTACTTTTTACTAAAGGAGCGTTGAAGTATCCTGTGCACAGATGTTCCGTAAGCTACTGTCAGGTGCAATATAGGCTGTTTCTGATGCCAAATTTCCTTCTTCTTCCTCCTGTTCTTTCACCTTAACCAATTTTTACCGTAATACGTGGGTTGTACTGCGTGGCACAAAATACTGGCTTTTGTAATCGGCATGGCGCAGATATAAATAGGCATTAGATAAACTGAACGCAACACCAATCCAGCTTAATCCATGACAGAAATATCATCTCCACTTGCCGGGCAATGATGTGGTTTTTAAAAACTTGGAGTTGCTTAGGTAGAAAGAGCCGAGTTTGATTGCAAACGCAGTTTGATTTCAAACTTACCTGAGGAATTGAGTGTTTATGTTTCTTATATTGGCGCAAAAATGTGCTGGTAATTCGATTCAGATACATATGTTTGTCATTATGGCATTTGCAATAGAATAATTGTACAGGGAAGAATTAAAGGCGCACGCTAGTAACACTTTGAATCTGAGTGAAATACGGCCTCTTACTCGCAGTGAAATGAAACAGCTAGTATCGAGTAAATTTTGTTTCATGCCTCCATTTTTATGGGTCTCAAAAATATTTTAGTTAATTTAGATAATTTTTACTGTGAAAAAATTTAAAAATCAATCAAAGTTAAAATATATGACAATTAGAATAATGATCCACAGTTCATTTTATTCATAAATCCCTTACACCAATACTTTAATTTTTCTCAGTATTACCAAAGAGCAAGCAGGTATAAACTTGCACTTTTAAGTTGATACTTTCTCTATGGTATTACCTTTATGCCGCATAAATAAATTTACACGGCCAAGGACATAAAAAAACTGGTTGGGTGAATGAAACTTCTGTAAAGATATAGTAATTTTAGAAACTGATTCACTGTTACGTTCATATCAAAATTACGGGCTAGAACCGTGTTGATCATGATCGATATTGTTTTCTGTCGTTTCAAGCCTTAATAGAGCAGTAATTACAGTTCTCCGCATCGAAGTAACAATTTTGTTCCTAAATAGTGAGGGGGATCGGGTTGGTATGGTAGCTAGAGTACTAGCTTCTCATCCCAAGGGCCCGAGTTCGAATCTTGGCTGATTGTGAGACAAATCATCCCTTGTTACATCGGTTCCAACTTGAGTGCCGTGTGGAGAGCACTTCAAGTTCAGAACTCCGTCCGTCGGATGGCACGTTAAACTAGAGATCACTATTCTAATGTCGACGCCGGGTTCCACTTCAGCCCTCCTTAACCCCTTGAAAAACTCCCACCTCTAACCAATTACCCACCTAACCTAAATTGCATAAACGATCACAGCCGTCAGTCGCCTTCCCTGAATAACTACTAATACCTACAATCTGCTAAACTACGAGGTTCGGGTAGGGACTGCTTCCTTCTGATGTGACATTTAATTGCTTAACTTATAACCCCAGCTCCTTAGCTTGTCGTCCGTGTTAATTTTACTACCTTAGGCATAAAAACTTAATAATCAACTAGGTGTTTTTCCACCTCCTTACTTTTTAAGTTTACGTTACTTTTGTCGATAGTCCACCTTCATTGTCCATTTAATGTTGAGTGATTTAATGGAATAAATGATTCCGTAAATATAGCTCCACAAAAAAAGAATAAAAGGGAATTAAGTTGATGGTCAATTCTGGAAAAGCGTAAAACCTCAAACTATGCACTGGAAGTGAGATGATTACTACCGGTTAAAATTTTTGGACACCTTTGGTATTGGTTCAAGAAAGAAAGGAAGAAAAAGAACCAACAGTGAACCTGATAGAAAAAGCTAGTAAATTATGAAATGATTTAGAAATGGATATTCGAATTTCAAGTAAATCTGATTTAATACTGGTCCTTCAATAATTTACCTGTTCAAAACAATTGCTAAAATACAGGAAACGGTAGTTTTTTATGCGTTAATACGTTAAGCTATTGGAATCATCTTGAACTTTTACCTTCAAATACCCACGTGAAATTCATAAATGCAGTAATTCTCCGTAGATACCACAGCCGTTGGCATTTGTCGTTGCAATCGGAGAGCTCGTGGATATTTAAGTTGGGACTGATCAAAGCATTTAATGGTCTACGTTGATTAGGCTGATATTTTTTCAATAATAGTAATGCATCATATGACTTCTAGCTGATTGCTAAAACATTTTATGAGATTTCAATGTCACTATTCGTACGTACTCTTGAGGAAATGAGGCCATCACATTTATGCAATAGTTAGAGTATACAATCACAGGTCATAAAAAAAGAATCGCTTGACAGGATTAGGTTGGATCCCAGTACCTTTAACTAGAGTAACATGTCTGCTGTAAAGCCATGCCTTCGGCTATACATTTTTAGCCAGTTTTAATGTTTGCTATTGGTACATGGAATTAATAGGTTTGAAAGCAATGTAAAAGGTATACATATAGAAATATGACGCTATATCTGGATAAGGTAGAATTTGTTCCTTTGTAAAAAGCGTATTTTTAGCAGTTTATGAACTTATGTATACGTTTCATTAAAACTGAAATTATTGTGGTGAAGAAAACTTTTACTTTATGGACTTATATTGGTTTTAAATAAATAAAACTTTCAAAGAGCGGAATTTATTCCACAACTTTATTGAGGCAGTAATAATTTCAGTGGTTATAAATCAGTGTGAGAGCGTCGGTAAATTCAGCAAGTCATAAAGGTCTAACTATTAGTTTTGTAAAGCGATTTGAAATGATGATGCTGTAATGTGTACCCCATTTAAGATAATGTGGCCACATTTCGCAGGAAAAACGATCCGAGGGAAGTTCACGTCATCATCATACGTCACTGCCAACTTGCAGAGTAGGTACGTTCCCGGTGCGAGAAAGTAGGAGCAATGTCTTAGATCGCTCTTAGCCGGGTACGTCACGGAGACATCGCTGAACTTTGACCCCCAGCTTCTCGCGCAGATTAGAGCCTCGCATTCTAAGGGGTGGATCGCCGCCGCTGGGGTCTAGAGGGGGAAATAGGAGGGAGGGCAGAACGTCCCACCCCGTCCCAATGCGTGAGCACTTTCTCCTTCCTTCTACCCTTCGATCCCACCCCCCTCTCTCTTTCTACCCATCCCATTTCTCTCACTTCCTGCCCCCCTAACCTCTGCCACCCCCTCCCACCGACCCCTTCCCTCCCCCCATCCCTGCAAAGCACCAAATGCGGCCTCAACCCCCGCCCCCAAAATATACGAAAAGAAATCAACCCTTCCTTTCCCTTTCCACGCCATCGTCTCCATATTTCACACTTTTACTCGACCGACGTGAAGCATCCGCTCGCTCCTCCATCACTCGCTCCAGAGCGCGCCTTAAAGAGCAGCACCACACTTGCGTTCGTGCACCGTCCCCCGCGTGCCCTGCCTCACCTTTTCCCCACTTCACGGCTGCGATCACGAAAGAGAATTATTCCTTCATTGCTCACTTATATTGTAACTGTACCAACCTGTGGTAAATGAGGTGCAATTCAGCAGAGCGCAAGCACCAAATGACCAATGACTAAATATTTATTGCATACAATAATTTATCTGGCAGTTTTGAGTTATGATAATTTAAGTTTTTTGCAATAATAGTATAAAAAGTTGAAGTTTTCAATAGTAGCAGTAACGGTCCCATCGGTACAGTCACAGCACCAAGTATGTGAAAATGTTTATTATTCATTCAAACTAGTAGCTTGATTGAAATAAGAATAAGGGTTTAGTGGTGATTTTTTTTATAAACATCCCTCAGCTTTATTAGAATTATCTACGCTAAAATTTAAACTAGGTGAAATATCAATAAAGGTTAAGTTTCTAGGGGAGTTTCAGTGTATTTTAATGATTTTTCCGTTCACAGGGGACGCTTGGAAAATTATAAATATTTAATATATTTTCCTCGAGAGCTATCTAATTAGCAGCACTTGAGCCAGTTCTCTTTGAATCACTTTCTTAGTTTTAAAACTCAAAATGTGATCGTCTCCCGGCGGAATATCTCTTGCAGCAATTAAAGATAACATTCCCCGCTGAATCCTAAATGCTTATAAAAATTGTTCCTCCAGACTTTCATGGGGTGAGGTAAGGGTTGAGAGAAACCCAGCTTCGACATTACACTCCAGTGAACGGGAGATGCTAAGAAGTCCACTGTTTCAAGTTCTATCAGACGAAGAAGTACTGAACATCGAGTGCTCGCAACACAGAACTCAATTTCTGGCATTTCTCAGACTGGCATTTCAATTGAAAACCTCTCTAAAATCCGGGTTCTCATCCATGCTCACCACTGTAACCATCACACAACAAGGCAGTTCTTAGCACCATTCCCTTATTTCTATTTATATAATCCTTGCTATTTATACTTGTAGCATCAATTAAAACTCATTCAACGCAAGATAACAGTATTTTTGTTCCATAACAGCAATTGGGAGTACTGGAAATTACCGTAGGAGAAGTAACTCCATGACTGAGAATCGAACCTTTGTCTTGCTAAAAGATCCTTGTATCCGCAAACCGCGGACATTTGGCAATTTTTTACCACATGAGCGTTATCATTGTTGGACGGACATTCTATAACAGCTGGTCCCGACAGACAAACTTTGCAATTAAATTTTAACCACACATTCTGAGTAGTTTTGGAGTCTGATCACGGGACTGGGACGATAACGCTCTGCAAATTGTGGAACTTTTGCTCCCCGCGATTAGTTCAATTCTAGGCCCTGGAGAGCGATTTAAACAGGAGATACATGGGTATCCATATGACATGGCATGTACATACAATGTATGTACATGCCATGCCATATTGATACATTGTACATCCCAACACTTCTCATCCTTTAGATAAGGCAAGCCAAAATGATGAGGCCATCGGACAGTATCGCCATCCAACAACGTATCAGTTTGCCTGTTCAGTACAGAATTGTCAATGCAGTAAATTTTCTACTTTGAAGCAATAGCTTGGACCACTCAATTTATACATTTATTTTTCCTTGTTCATGCCGCAAAAGTTTTTGAAGGACATAATAATGTCTTGTTTTAAACATTGTTAATAATGCATATGAACGACTTTTGAGTGTAGTAGATAAGCTCGTGAACTTTTTTCGCCATAGGTTAACTGGTTAACATCAACTGATTAATGTGGTTCACAACGATTGTAAAATTATGTAGAAATGAACTTGCAACGAGTTTGCTGTAATTTTTATTCTTTGCAACACCCAAGCTGGGCTGCAGTAAGGTTGTGTTAGTACAATTGAAAGCATTTTTCAGGTAGGCTGTCATCACGTATGTCCACCAAACAGATATTAAAATCGTTTACTCAGGTTTCGTATAGTTCCCGCTGATAATTGCATTTTTACAATATATTCGTACAGAACCCCATCATTCTATACTTTTTAGTGATAAATAGATTGTAATTTTCATGATTTCTCAAAATATTTTAATATCATCGGAAAATAGATGGGTTCATAAAATCATTGAAATTGTTAGGTCAAAATTTTAACCTACGGTATGATTGTGATTCCATTCTTCTACCACAGTGAAATTTTTGTGGGCCAAACCTTACCCAACGTCACACTAATTAATGAGCAGTTGTATTCTCACCACTCACCTCTGTTTAATGTGTTTTCCGCGAAACCATCACAGACACCACTCACCTCTTCTTAATGTGTCCCTTCAGTTCATTCCTATCGCACTCCACCACCCTCATCTACCTCATGCAGTGAATATCCATCAGCGGCTCTTACTTCCCCAAACTGACCTTTCCTTTCCTTTTTCACCCTCGCTTCCCATCCGGATCCCGAAACCCTTCCCCCCTGCCCAAAACCCCCCTACACCCCCGCCCTTTCACCCGCTTCAAGTGTATAAATGCCATGTATCATCCTGTAAAATTTGCCAGATGATGATACGCTGTATCGAAACCGGTCGCAATAAAAATTCTATCCTGTGGACAGCAAAGTATTTTTTCTCCCTTTTGTTCACCATGAAGGAGTTCCACAAAGTAACGCCACCCACCATTGCATTTACCACAGTTGAATCACGAGCACAGTAATCTTAACGATATTTCACATATCTAACCTATCTCATTGCAGATTTTGATTCCGTGTTCATACATTCCTCATGCTAACCTAATCAACTAATCGCGTGCAACTGAAAGTTGTGTGTAGGCCTACTCACTTGAGTCTGTAGTGCATGATGCATGTATTAACCCCTTAAATACTATTGATACTAACAATCTAGTAACATGAGACCCTATAATTGCTTGTTTGCATGCTAGTAGTGCATGCTTGGTGATCTTCACCCCCTGCCACACACCCTCTCGGTGGCTTGCAGGGTATCGCGTAGATGTAGATGAAATGTATTTCCCTTGCAAGTGTAAAGTATGTAAATTGACTGATCTAATGTTCTAAAATTGTTTAAATTATCAACATTTTGGTCATCATCATAATCTAAGATTACTTTGACTCACATCTCCACACTCGATTCTTCTCTCGGCTCATTTCCCCATGTTTATTTTTCCTGCCTCAACCATGCTTCACTACATCCTCCATTAATGTCATACCCAATGTTTCTCTGCCACTCTACCCATTCATTTTTCTATCTACAATTGGCTTAATAAGACTATATATCAAAATATGTGTATGTACCATAAAGCTATTTTTGCTTTTTTCCGAATTTCGTCGTTGGCTACACGACCTACTCACTTGAAATTCATCATTAATCAGTAAAACCACATTACAAACATCACTATCAAGGATAAACTTTTTTACTTCCACAATCTTTATTCTACAGAGGTTCTATTAGAGGTACTTCCGCTAACGTGGAACTGGTATTACCCCTGTAGAATAAAGACTGTGAAATTGTAAAAAAATTTATTCTCCATAGTGACAATGCTGTCCTTCCACGCCTGTCACGTCTGAGTCCATTACACCAATTGACCACATTACAAACGGTTACCGGCTAGTCTTTTCTGCGACTGTCACGGTCAATGCCACAATATTTTGGTAAGGTTAACCGTATATGAATTCTGCGGTTGATTTACTTCAGCCCTCAATTCATGGCTTTTCCATGACAGGCCTTTTACTTCCCTTTAAATCCCCTGAACGTCATCCCTCTTGGTTGCTTTTAATCATTTGTTCCTCGATCTTTCTCGTGAGGTGTTCCTTTCTTTTCTCTTTTGTTGTTACTTATTTAAGGTTTAATGGACTCCACACGACAATCGACCGCAGCGTGAACAAAGTATCCGGTTGCGACTTTGAAATGAGGGCGTCGGTCACAAATCGGCATCGACTGAGGTCCACCCAGTCTTGAGGAGGCGGACATACCAAGGTGAAGGTGAGGGGCGTTCGTGAAGCAATGCCTCGGGGGCCGAGCGATCGCTCATTTCGAAACGGGAGCTGGCGAGCACAGCGGTGATCTCGACGCTCGTCGAAGGTTGGAAATAGTGTAACGCCCCACTCCCTCCGCTTTTTGTTCGTGCTCCGCCTCGCCCGAGTTTTTTATTCCTCGCGCGCCTTCCCAACTTCCTCCGCCTGCCCTCGATTTCCTCCTCGATCAGCTGGCACGGGAGATCGACGGGCGGGGAACGTGCACCGGGGGATCGCCGTGACCGGATGCCCTCGGGGCGGGAGAGGAGGGCGACGCTGAAGGGCGGAGTTATTGGGGATCCGCTGGGGGCCCCTGGGCGTGCCCGCCTCTGGTGGTTTGGATGGAGGAAAGGGTGGGGGGGAGGGGCGAGCTGAGAACTGATCATAGACCAGCTTTTTGGGATAGTTCAGCGATGATACCTTGGAGGAATGGGGTCGTTTACCATTTTTTTTACTGCCGAATATGATAGAGTTTGTAAAATAAAAATAGCCGTATTTTTCTGCTTTTTCAATTATTAATTAATTATTTCTCAATTATTTCTCGAGTTATAAGCGGCGAAAAACTGATGTTTTTCACCCTTTCGGAAAAGTGGGTGTGGTGCAACCTCTGACTCGTATATCGACTTCGTCCTATCACAACTGAGCCCGCGAAGCTAATTCGCCTTATCACAATTGGGGGACACAGATCTCTCTCAATGGGAGCGATTGCGACAGGATCTGTGGAGAAGACCTTCCGATAATCCCCCTCCACTCCCTTCCCATAAGAGCAGACAAGGACGTGAGGAAAATGACGTCAATGTTATCACAGCAGCTTTTTCGGTGGGCGTCACCTTTTGCTTATTTTAATTTTTGATTTATGAGTGAATGGTTGCGGTTAGAAGATTAATTTTTTCACAAAATTTCTTTTTTCGTTTCCATCTAACCATTTCGTGCAAAATTGCGTTTTCGGTTCCGAGTAAACGCCCTCATTATAGAGTGATAGTCCCGGATAGATTCGAAACGTCTTTCATCCTGCGAGTAAAAAGAGATGATGACAGTTAATAATAATTAACCGAATAGGTAGGAATAATACAGTTAACTTAGTTTGAAGAGCACCTGGAAAAACCTCATAACTGTCAATTCATGCTAATTGCTCTCTTGTACGACAAATCTAAATAAATACCTTATTAAAAATCAAACATATCCTTAGTTAATTTACAAAATTCATATTCCTTCGCAGGTACTGCTTTTAGTTGCATGCGGTCGGTGATGCCAAATCATTTTTTTTCTTTTTACGCAGTAAAGAATCATTTTCTGCACATACCAAGTGCATGTTTAGTAATTAATTATTCACCTCCTGCAATACACCCTCGTGATAGCTGGCGAGGTACTCTGTATATGTAAATACGTACATTAAAATAAGAGGTTTGTGCGCCGCTGTAAAGGTATATGAAATTAAGCTATGCTATAAGCCACTAGACTTAGCGTGGCATACTCATAAACGTACTTGTGTAAAATTTAGTTTGGCACACCTTTTATTCACTTTCCCTCCGGCCAGCAAGAGTTATTTAATCGTTAGATCCATTATTTATTGGAACTCTATTTTTTAGGAACTCCAACTATTTAGGTTATATTGCACCATATAACCTAAATTTAAATATAAGGCAAGCAGCAAGCATGCTCATGGTGGAATTCGATCCTGACACTCGGGATACGAGGCCGGCGCGTTACCAACCTGTCTACCGTGACTGGCGTGTATTTATTTCGTTTACCTGCAATACAAAGAATGATAGCATTTCATGTAAGTGCTCTTACGATGTGCTATCGTTTGCATATAATAACTGAATTCTAGGAACAGTTAGTTTATTGGTAAAAGTTGACAAATGACCTAATTAATACATCACATGATGAGGTGAGAATACGATATTTACTTAACTGTTAATTTCATTTGATCTATGTAGAAAAAAACAACTCCATTTCAAATTAATGATTTTCCCCCCGTGCAAAATTAACTTTCATTTATGCTCTAGTTAAAAAAGTACTATATTCAAATTTCCCAATATTCATTCCAGCATACTAAATATGTAGTTCCGTTATATCCTAGCAAACTAACGGTACTTCTTTTTAATTAGGTTATTAAATTATTTTAGTTTGACTAATTACTCGGTGTCCTGGGCCTCGATCATGGATCTTTATAAGGCATGCGCTAGCGTTATCGTTGTTTTTTGATTTAATGTATGTCAGAGAGAACGTATCTCCGTTCTTAATTTTTTTGCACAGCACTTCAAATCGCTTGTCACAATCAGTGGAGCAAATTTTATAGACGGTTATTGTTAACCCTGCGCTACTATAGGGGTAAGCGTTAACGATAAAGATAGCGATAACGCGAAAGATGCATCCGTGATTAGCACCTCTGGTTTTAAAGTGAATAGAAAAGGCAACTCGAATCCGACTATGCATTGGCAGGGGAGGATGTGTACCCCAGTGCATGGCACGATATGTTTTCCCACGGTACCATCGTGTTGGTAAGAGATGGCAAGTAATTATTTTACATTGCAGGTAGCAGTTTTTAAATCGGGAATGTGATAAAAGTGATGGCAGAATATTATGGATCTTTCACCCTACTTGTTGCCACTGGAACGGTAGGTTAGTGATCAGGGGCTATTGCTCTAGCGATTGCTCAGCACTAACTTTTCTAACGAATGGTGAATTTAGCTGGACGATCCACTCCGCTACTGTAATAGTAGAATTAAATTTTGAGGTGCTCCATTTGCGTGGGTTATGTCTGACTATCTAACATGACCCAATACTAACGTACTACGGGCACAACATTCAGGCCCTGGGTGGAGGTCGAATCTGCGACTTTTGGGTTGCCAGGTAGACGTATTATCAACCCGACTATTGCGGAGGGAAATAAAATATTTTTCCACACTACTACTCGTATGTGATACTCGGAAAATATAACAAAACGGATTTAGCATGTTGAAATGCACTTCGTACTGGCCGATACAATTTTTGTCAATGGATTTCGAGTGATTTTTATGACACTCAGTTGCTTTCTTTAAAATGATGCTGCCTAGATAAAAAATCCTTGCCTTGGCACCGGGTGCCTTGGTAGTTATATTATAACCCACAGAATTTGTTTGCAAATTAAAAGTGTTTATAACATCACAGAGCATTTAATTCTACTGTATGCTAAATGGAGAAATATTTAACAAAGTAAACCAAAATCTATGTTTTTTTTAACAGTTTCTTATTTCGTGATTATGGATGTAAATGTTCTCACTAGGTATTCACGTAGAAAGCATACGGAACAAAGTATATCTACAGAGCTAAATGTCATGCAAAAAATTTCAATGGAAAAAAATCGAAAGCTACCCACATGACTCTTATTTCCGAAGCTGCAGTTACACAGTAGGTTCACAGGTTCACCAATTCGGTTTCTTCGAGGCGAAACATCAACACTTTACTATATCCTGCCTGAATATGAGTCGAACTTGTACTTACCACCTTTTGGTGGCCAAATAATTGAATAACTCCCAACTAGGTCGTTCCGTCATTTTAAAGTTTTCACCAGACTTCATTTTTCTTTGGCCCTCATTAGAACTTCTTGGTTTGCCACTCGGTCGATCTATTTTACCTTCACCAATCTTCTGCGTCACCAAATTTCGAATTCTTCCATCCTTGACATTTATGTTGCTCTTATTGTCAAAGCCTCGCTGTCTAAAAGCATGCTCCAGAAGTAACTTCCGATTGAAGTTTGTAGTCATTTAATTAAATAACTCCAAATTAATCTCACCTGGTCGCCTTACATCCCTTACAGGGAGGACAGCCTTACTTTTCCTTAAAATCAGCATAATACTCGCGGATAATATTACTCAAATCGATGCGCGGAGATCTCCAAACGCCCCTACAAGTATGTGTAGGGGCGTTTGGATTGTAATTATGCTGATTGGTAAATATTTGTAAAATAGTAAGCGTAAATATTGTAAAATAGTTAGCAACAAAGTCAAGGATATTCACTTCCTGGTTTTCTCTTTCTCAGAGAAAAATACCTCGACCATCCTGCTACCCTAGAAAGACGCCATAAAGGACGAGAGAGTAATGGGGACGCCCTGAAAAGATCGTCGTTATCCATTCCTATTTCTCACGCGTTTAGCACTGTTTGCCGCTTTCGGACCGACGACGTTGACGCACGCTCAAAATAATGACGGGCGCCCCCCTCGATGACCTTGATACTAGGAGTAGAAGGCCTTCCCTTCGTTCGCACCTCGCCTCATCCATTAGACCCTCCACTCCCGGAATTGACTCTCCTTCCAGGGAAGGGAGGGAGTGTTATTTTCCCGCTGAAATAATAACCACTCGAGGAGAGACGCGCACGAACTTAATGTGCACTCAAATCTCGAAGTTTCGATCCTTTTTTGGCTTTCATTTGGGAAAACATGGCGTGACATTTAAGAAAAGCATGTGATCACGATGATATTTATACCAAGAAAAAGAGCAGTAAATCTCCCATCACCGTATGAGATTAAGCACATCGCATTGTAAGAAATAATGACGCTAGAGAAGTAAAGCATTTTAAGGTGAATAGAAGACATTGTTCTGAATACTTTATGCTTGACATGAGGATAACTAGTTGCATTTCCGGTTCCTATTGCCCTACATCATCCGGTCAAGTCGCTTCAGTAAGATCATGATCCGTCGAAATTCCCTGACTTGAACAACCGGTTTTTGGAAGTTTTTATGAGGCTGGCATATGAAGCCTCAGGCCTAATACCTGGTCTCAACGTACCCGCCATGTTTCTCAGACCTTTTTTTAATGCAGCTATCGCAAACTACTTGCGTATATTTTTTTGTTGATTACATTTATTGTACAATCAGATGAGCTTGCCTCCATCATATTTAATTATTGCTGCCAAGTAAAATAAATATGCAGCGATTCAAAAGTGCATCTATGAAATATTTAAAATGATGCACAGCAAGTGGACGTTAATGCATCAAATTACCTTAAACAGCAATATGGAACACAGTGACAAGGGTTAAAAATTAAACACTGTCTTGTCTCAGAGTTTTGTGTTTTATATAATTGATGCAAAACTTTCAGGTCTACTTGCAAAGGTATAGCCAGGATTCAAAACGATAAATACTTTTAGTGTAATTAAGTTCCAATTTAACACAAAATGTGAAATTATAACGACAGATAAAATAACCAAAGTATCGTTTTCGATCAAGTTTATTCGAATTGTGAAACATTAATAAGATTTATTGGAATAGTATGACCAATCATTGACTCAAAAATCGTATTTCCTTTTTTATGTCTCAATTACTGCTCTTCTTATATCACTTTTACCCTTGAAACATATTCCGGGTTGAGAAAAAAAATATGGACTTCCCTCTCAATTCCCTCAACCTCTATTTTTTTACGGTGTAATTTATTGTTTCTCTTATTACCCAGTGTTCTCCGAATCGTCCAGACACCGCAATAAACAATCGTTTTTCAATGCCACGTTCAGGGTGAAGCACTCCTCTACCAATGGGACAGCTGAATGACTCTTCAACTCTTCGCCAGAACGAATGAAATACGCATCAGACATTGGGAGGAAGGCAAGGCGAAGGGAAGAGAGAGAAAATATCACGCCCGTAATGTTTATTGTGTGGAATTTGGAATCCGGATGTGTAAGAGGATGGGTCGCCCACGCCAGCCGCCCGTTTCCGTGAGTGAGGGGGAAGGTGTACGTGAATTCTCCCGAGGAACCGGTCGTTCGCCTTCCAAGGGGGAGGGACGCACTTGGCTCAAGCCATTGGAGCCGAAAGCGATCCAGGATTAAAAAAATACGAAACACTTAATCTCAGTCTGCCTCCCCGCTCACGTGCGTCGTGACCGAGTTCTTCCCAAAAGATGCCTGGCCCTAGAGAGGCGGTCGACGGGACGTGAGGGCCCTTCCCGAGACGATGCGGAGCCTGCCGCCGCGACCCCGGCCTCCCCGGGGGGCGTGTGGGGTGGATCAGGTAGGTTAGAATGCACTGGGGAAGACAATCGAAGCTGGCTTGAGAAGCCAACAGCCATCTTGGTCCGTATGGACATATGGGCTTGCTAAACGCGATACTCGTACGGATGAAGCTGCTTTGCACGAGGTAAAACTTTGGGATGAATGATGGAATGAATATTTAAAATTCGTCCAATTGTCGGTATTAAAATGATTTATTATATTGTAATGATATTATGTAATCTAATATGGTTTTGATTGTTTTTTGTTTGTTAACTGCAGCAGATGAATTGCAGTCTAATTCATTATATTTTTTGTTTTTATTTTCCTTTTCTTACTTCCGATCTCACGAGACTGAACGATGTTGTGGTGTGCCATAATGACGGAAAAAAATTTTGGTCCGTGTTAAGTTTATCTTCAAGTATCCAACCAAAAATTTCATCACGAATGAACAGAGAAGCGTGCGGAAACACACAAACAAGTTTCAAATATGTAAATCTACATCTACATAATACCCCATGTCTGAAGGTTTGTGGAAGGGGGTGACTTCACACACTTTCACTACATAACATACTTAAACAGGATTAGTGGCTATATTCTTGTGTAAATATAACAATTTATATTGTTGAAATAGATTAAATTCGAATTATTTTGAGTAAAAAAATTAACTTTCAGTCAAAAGCTTCAATGTCAATGTTACCCATAGGCTAGTATGCCAATGCCTCTTCCAGTATATTCTAACCTCCTTGGGGAGGTCAAGAGTAAGTCTACTTCCGAGGGCTGCAGAGGAAAACGGAACAATCGAAAATTGGTGTGATACATGGCAGTTAGAATTAAACTTGAAAACATGTGTAGTAATGAATTTTTGGAAAAAGAATAGTTCTCCTCCTAGCACATACAAAATAAGTAATAATGAAATAACAAACGTGGAATCCATTAAATATCTTGGAATAAGACTGACAAATGATCTTTCCTGGTGTAAACACATTCGTGAAATAATGGGTCAAGCGAATCGCAAACTGGGTTTCATTAAAAGAGTATTGGGTAAATGTGACGATCATGTGCGAGAAATCAGCTACTTTTCCCTTGTTAGACCTCATTTGGAATATGCTGCCAGTGTATGGGATCCCTACGAAATCGGTCTAAGTAATGAACTTGAACGTGTGCAGCGAAGATCGGCAAGATTTGTAAAGGGACGATACGATAATTATATTAGCGTAACCAGTCTATTAAATGAATTGAAATGGGAATCATTGTCAGATCGCAGGTTGAAATTTAGACTTAATCTCTTATACAAATTCCAAGGAAATATTTTCAGTGATGATGTTAAAAATATTTTACGAACCCCAACTTACTATGGCAGACTGGACCATAATCATAAAATTAGAGAAATTGATTGCCGAACTGACCGATTCAAAATGTCCTTTTTCCCTCGCACAATTAGAGATACGAATAACGGTAAATATGTCCTATCGGTGAGTAGCAATGAATAGCATTGGTAGCTGCATGTTGGTATGAGTACTTAAAGCTAACCCTACTAACAGAATGTTTCTGCATGTTTGCTTTGCAATTTCTATCTTTTTCAAATAGTGTAGTTCTGACTACTATATTAATACTATTCCTTTTTTATGCATGATATGTAGTGCATGTTTGGTGAGCAATCACCCCCTGCCACACACCCTTGTGGTGGCTTGCAGGGTATTATGTAGATGTAGATGTAGAACAATAATGAACTGAGCTCACCTGCGTACTTCTATAGCAGAGATGTTGAAGACCTCGCGCGATCTAAGACAAACTTGAGCATACAATGTGTGTGCCGACCAAAATTGGAAACAATTACTACAGCAGAGACCCCTATGTTGTTGTCACCGTTTTTGATAACCTTCCCTAACCAAAACAAAAACTCCAGTGGATAACCCTGAAGTTAGAGCCCGCCAAGTATTAAGCCCCACATAGGCATAATCCATGATGCAACGTCCCATTCGACAAACGAAGTACCGAACTCAAAGTGCTCTCCACGTAACCATCAAGTGGGGATTGCTATTCTACTCTTGTCACAACCGCTACTCGAAGTCGGTTCCTAGGCACGTTAAGCCATCACCGTGGCCACCAACACATCCCTCAGGGTACACCCAGGGTTTTTTAAATGGAGAATTCAGAAAAACGAAGTGGAAAATGGACGAAATGGACCTGAAACTGTTACAGTGAATGGAAATGAATCTCATCCTCACTCTTGATTTAAATACGTAGGCAAAAAAATTAAATCTTAGATTCCCTAGGTAAACTAGCCTGCATTCTCGTTCTGTTTTCGGCAAAAAAAAACCTGTTGACCATACGCCGAGAAGGATGACCAGAGCCAAAAATATTGACAGAAGCATGAGTGGCTCTCTTCCCCAGCTGGGGCAATGAAGATGGTAATCCGCCAATATAACTCCCTGGATTACAACAAAGAGTAAATATAGCTGCAAGGTTTTTTAACTGTAAATGGATATTGTGTTATGGCCATTATCATGGCAAAGTGAAAATTTGCATACAACCTCAATAATATTTTCCTCAATGAATTGAGTAAAACAGATATTTTAGTATAATTTTTTAAAAGAAAATTGTTATAAAAGAAAAGGTAGTAGAAGCAAATAGTGGTTCTTAGTTAGCAGGTATGTGGCATGGAAAACCACAACCAGAGGTTCAGTTTTTTTCAGTGAAGACAGAACTCACACCAATTACCAAACCTTCATTGGACGTGAAAATCATGCATCAGAGCCGGAAGCTAGTCCTTTCCCTTTATATCGAACCGAGTAAGAACCCCGGATCTATAGTTACCAGTCCAACTTCTTTTAAATGAGCAGATACACCACATATATTAATACAGCTATGCTGCAAAAAAATTATTCGCCAATGAGTATTACTAAAGATTTATATTTTAACAATTAAACTGCATTCATTATGAATTCAAGGATTGTAAACTAGTCACGAAACACCTTGACGAAGATTTCAGATGAAAGGAACGCTTTGATAGCTTAAATGGCTAAAGCAAATGGTCGGAAATCAGGAGGTTATGGCTCATATTCCTCTCAAAGTGTACTAATTTCTCTCAATGAAAATTTTGCTATTGTATTATTTAGTTTCATTAATAGTTTCTTTTTTGGCATTGTCGTTATATTCATTGACTATTTATTTCAAGACAGCCCTTTCAATGATCAGGATATGTATTATATCAGAGATTAGGAGAAAGCCGCTGCTTTCTACAGCCATTATGTTCGAGACGCAGTCGTGTATGAGGATTGGCAATTGAATCTTTTCATCTCCCTAAATCGTAATCGTCCATCATATGCACACGAGACAAACGGCGACATTACTAGAGACAATGCTCAACGAGCTGAGCTGGCAATTATGCACGCCTGCTCCGAGGGTGGTGGAGGAGGGGTGGAGATGCTAGCGCGTGTCGATCTCCGAGGGAAAGGGTTGCGTGGGAGGGAGGGGGGCGGAGTGGGGCGGGGCGAGGAATGCAATCGGGAGGAGATGGGCGTGCGACGCTCGGTCCGAGGCGTGAAGGGAAGCAACGCCGTCACGACTCGAGAGGCTCTTGAGTGAAGATTCGGCGTAGGAGATTTCCCCACGCCGCCCTTTACTTTGTACACATGCAACCCTGCCATTGACTTCAACTGGCCGCTAATATTTCGTCCCGGAGTACGAGAGATGCACGACGCAGAATAAAAAAGCTACTTTCACTCGTGTAACATATTTATGGAGCCATAAAGAATTTACTGCGCTTCATTGTGCCATGTACGTATAAAATACCGATATGGGTAGCGATATCCACAAGGAGGAGGATATGAGATGCAAAAATGAAAGGAAGAATCCGGAAAAAAAATGTTAAGAATTATATAATATTATTTAAAAACGGATACTATTTATTCATCTCCCTAAGACCCGAATAATACATTTCTTGCGCTAGGTAGCAGAGCAATATTAGAGCTAAATATTCTCTCAAATAGTGCTGAGAAATAGAGTAATCAATCGAATCATTTTATGGAGGTGCGGATGTTTAAGGATCCATTATAGTATTCGCATATTTTTCGTCACCCAATACCATCGAATTTTTCTGCAAGAAGATTGAAGAAGAAAAAGTAACACTTCATTGAAAAATGAGATTTTAATGGAAGCTTATTTTTGCCTTAGTTTCAAAAATGTTTACAACGGGAATAGGAAATCATCGCCGTAAAATCCTTGAGTTGCGCCCGCAAATAGGTTAAACAGAACACATACTTTCTCCTTCAATAATGCATTTTTTTCTCATATTAAATACCCCTGGACTCTTTACGATATCACCGGCCTACTGCATCACTTAAAGGGGAAAAAATAAACTATCATAACATTTTAAAAGGACGAAATGAAAATTTAGAAAGTGCCGTAATTCTAATAGGTGGTGATGAATCCCCAGACTCTAATCTTATTGGTATAAAAAGAAGGTGGAGAGGAAGGGGTGAAATGGATAATCAAGTAAAATCTGTGCGTAACCAAGAGAATCTCTTACAAATAAACCTAAACACTCCATTCCAGGATTGTAACTGTAGGAAATATCATGAGTCTCACTTGTCTCAATCTCTTAGATACCTACTATATGCCGGCCATGGTGACAGGATAAATATTTATTTTTAAATATATTCATGGTTTACGCGGAAATGATCCCACACCGTCGACTAAACAATCACTTAATAAAAAACAGAAGTGATTGAGACTCAACGTGGGTCAATGCAATCGCCATCCTAACTCAGGGAGTGCCTGTCGCGCTCTATTTTATTGTGTGATTGTTGAGTCTCTGGCGGAGCATTCTTTCGCCGCAAACCCTGATGGTGTGGGCAATTAACACTCACGAAGGTCACTGCACTTGCAATCCTGATGGGAGGAGGGCTTGGTATTTATTTTTAAGAGTTTTTTTTGGTTACTCACAAGCCTTTCTTATATTTCATCACCTATTCAACCCCTTAAACTTCCCCTCCACCATCCTTGTGCCCCTACGCGATTACGGCATGGGATTTATCACCTTACTTTACACTTTCAGCCGTAGATACGTCCTTCTCAAACACCACAGATTCACTTGTATTCCATGAGGTCCCACGACCTTCCCTCCAGTCCCCAAGAATGCAAGAATGCTCTGCGCATTAGGACGTTGAATTTCCATCAGTGGGATGGAAAAAGGCACTTATCTGTGATGGAATGAGGGCGCCTCCAAATGCTTTGGAGAGGTATTCCGGCTCGTCGGAACAGATGAGAACCAAATGGGAGCGGGGTGGGCGGAAAGAAGGAAGTGCGTTGGCCTCAACTTTTTCGCCTTGATGGCTCGCTTCCGCCCGGTGAACGGACGAGCCACGGACACCGGACAGAGCCCCCCTCCCCCGCCGCCCTCCTTGCCCTCGCTCTAGGTGCCCGCGGTGATTACCGATAAGGTTCCACGACCAAACGGTTCCTCGGGGCACCCTCCTCCGCTTGCGTACGGAGGAGGGGCCTTAGGTGTACGTGTGGGATGAGGAAATGGGGTAGCGGGTCACGGCACAGGGAGGCACGCGACGATTTAACGTCGAGTCCCGCGTACCAAGCGCCGCGTTTGGCGTGATTCATGCCGCAGGCCATCCTCATTCCAAAAAAATGAGCTTTCGCCGGACTGCCCGGGGCCGTGGAATATCATTATTTATCGTCCCACGAACGATATTGACCACATCGGCTTACTATCATTTTTTTTAGGTCGGGAGAGCCGGTTTTACCCTACCCAAAACTTCTTAAATAAGGAGCGATGAATGCCGAGCATTGAATTCCCTAAATGCTTCAAATAGCGCATAGCCCATATAGTCTCCTAAGTAGGATTTTTCAATCACCCACATTAACAACATTTCAGACCTTCATAAGAAGATGGAAAGCAATTAGACTTTCCCATTAGGCTTAGAAATTCTCAAACTTATGGAATCTGTCAAAATGCGACTAGTAAAAAGCAGCCATGTAGCAACGTTTTACTAGTCACATTTTGACAGTAATTCAAAAATCAAATTCGGAAATCAGGAAGGTGTATTGCCGATTGAACAGCAGTAATCATCATCATCGGTCAACAATTGTAGGATTGGTTTGACGCAGCCCTCCACTCGATTCTTGTATCGGCCAACCTCTTCATATTGATGTAGCTCCTCTCTTTTAAATCCTTCACAACTTGCTCCACATACCTCATACGAGGCCTGCCTTTTCCATTCTTCCCGTTCACTTTTCCCTCGACGATTGTCTTCATCAGGCTATCGTGAACAGCAGTAATAGGCCATGAAAAAATTATTTTTTATCCTAACGATCGAAGACGGGTCTATTGCCTTAGATTGGAGTTTTATTCATTATTTTACAATCGAATAGATACCAAATATCCCATAATTTATATGAAATTCAAGTCAATATGTATTACGTCATTTATAATAATTTATTTTTTATTGTATTTGTTGCCTCACATTTGGCTGTACTAAAAAATCATCTGCTTTAATTAGGTTACCCTGAAAATTTAGACCTATGAGTAGTAGCCGAAATGTATGCATGCAAAAAACAACGTTCTGGACAAGTAGTGTACATGATATAAGTGCTATACAAAAATTCACTCCTTATTCCTTCACAATTGGGTTCTTTCATGGGGAAAAATATAATTTTATGTACAGCGTTAATTCTTATTTATCACTTACTTTCAAATATCAATTTTTAACATGACGTAATAAAACATTAACTTTTTCCTTTTTGCATGCTTTGGTGGTGGGCTATACACTACGATGATAGATGAACAACCAGTGGAATATGATTAAATGAAGCCTCCGGGACATTAGATCCATTTCATTCATGAATTCCATTTACATGACATTGGCAATTTACCAATCATACTTCCGCTCCGAATGCAATTTTTTTTCAACACTCTATACACACATAGCTAACATTAGGGTAGTATTTCCACGGCAAAAAAGGCTTCTGTTGAAATCGGTTTTTAAAGGTAATTTTTTCGTAATTTCTTCAGGAGAAACATAACTGGTTGCATAGCGCACGAGGACGCACTATCCCAATATCTCAAACCATACCTAATTTTGAATACACAAGAGCAAATTACTATTGTTTTAAAAAGTATATAAGACATTTTTTGCGCAAGAAATACAAATATATAAGACACATTTATGACGAACGCTAATCTATTGATTTGTTCAATCCATTTTAACACGTAGCCCAAATATTCCTTCTTCAAATCTTACGTGCCTCTGCGGCGCTTAAGAGTTTACACTTTCAATAGTCATAGCATTTTAAACTCAAAACAATACAATCTGCATTTTCTTAATATATTACCATTTTAACTAAATCTCTTGCATACACAATTAATTATATTTTTTCTTGCCTTTATAATGCAACTTATTGCAACAAAACATTCACATAAGAAGAATGCCTCCATGTAATTTTAATAACAAAATCCCATGAAGTATCCTCAAACTTAAGGAGATAAGGTTTAATTACCTCTCCGGAAATCAGGTGGTTCCGGATTCGAGTCCGGTTAACGTAGATTTTTTTTCGTTGTGGAAATTCTGCTGTAGTGCATTTTAGCGGGGGACTCCACTATGGTATTCGCGTAAATGCTTGAATTTAATAATACGTCATAAACAAGTACAATATCTCATACATTTCTATTCGCAGAAGCCAATGGCATCATTAAAAAGTATTATAAGCAAACCCTGTTATCATGAAAAATATAATTAAGGTAGTGTCCCAAATTCCGGCTTGTTACCTGAATATTAAGGTAGAATATGGAGTCTTTTCCATATCTAAAATCTGGTCCTCTATACGCTCGTTGAGATTACAAGCACATCAAACCCTCTGCAGAGGTTTCATCGGTGCATCTTCGGGCATCAATCCACCTCTAATTCTAAATTTTTCTGGTCTGTAGAAGATCATTCTGTGACAAATATTAGCATTTTATTTTTGACAACTTCTTCAGAATGTTTTAGAAAATGGAGGCAAGAAGATAAGGTAATATTTACTTAATATTCATACGTTATTTTCCACAATAACAGCAGTTTATTTCAAATTCAATTCATCAGTCTAAATACTAGTTTATAAATTCAATATACATGGGACCCATATGGGGCAAAAGCCTTTGAGAACAAATCCGCTAGTGCCATCAAATCCTGGATATATATCACTAAAAATAGAAAACAATTTCTTAGAAGATTTTAGTCAAGTAATTCGGCTCTAAGAAGTGCAATTGCTGCACATAATTAGTGGTATATATGTCTACTATACATATCATGTTTACTTTTAGGCCAGTCATAAATAGAGATAAATATTAATGCAATGCCATTTTTGAGTGAACGTAGATACACAATTACTTCATAACGGAGGTTCACTACTTATTACTTTCCCTTCTAATTCTAAAACCATTAAGGTTTGCTGACTGTTAACTTTTCACAATTTTTTAAGATTATGATTATTTTAGAATTTCCCAAATATTTCGTAAATTTATTCCAAAACGGCAATGAGCCTGCTATAACTACGTTTATCCCCAACTGCAATTCCACGTATATATAAAAGAGGACATGCAGTAACGAAGAAAAATATCTCTAATATTAGGTAAAATCATTACATGAAAGAAGGCTACTTTCTTTGAATAATTGTGGTGCCTACGTTCTTATTCCTTCAATTATATCAGCGTCAACCCTGTGGGATTTATTTTAGGGAAATAATTTAAGTACTATAAAATTCGACTGAATAATTTATTGAGTAAAAATTTGTTTAGAACGTACATTAACCATGTTCCGGTACCGTCTGGTCCCTGTACACGATATACATCTACATCTACATAATACCCTGCAAGCCACCATAAAGGTGTGTGGCAGGGAGTGAACTCTCACCAAACATGCACTACATATCATGCATAAAAAGAAGGATCAGTACTTGTATAGGTACTGTTCAAAACTACGCTATTTAAAAAAAAGATAAAAATAGCAAAACATACATGCAAAAACATGCCGTTAGTTGGGTTAGCTATAAGTCCTTATACCAACAAAATATAAAAACCAATATACCTGAGGATCAGCCCATTACTTCAAAAACTAGTTTGTTATCAGTGAAATATTTTGTGATTTCATTCTTAAAATTCTTTTCATACCTGTGTAATAACATGCCCTTAGGCACGCCACCCAAATAAGTTTTTTTTTTAAATCTTGTCACAGTAAAGCGGAGAGATATGAATAGCGACCCGATCAAACCACAACAATCTGTTGTGGCCACAAACGAGAGGGAAGACCACAGCAATCGATCGAGTTTGCGACCAGTGGAATGATGTAATCCAGAACCCGAGGGATAGCCTTCGTTTTGTTGGATCCGTGGTTCGCTTGTTGAGGCGGTGGCGGTGTGGAAGAGGGCGTTCAAGTCTCCGGAGACAAGTAGGGCGGGAGGGGAAGAGAGTGGAGGTGAGGATTCCCCTCGCCCCCCCTCCCACCTTAATTGCCCGCCGTTGATCGCGCGGAATTGCACAGTTGTGGCACGACTCAGGAAGAAATGTAAATTTCGGCAGGCTCCTTTATTCGACACGGTTCCACATACGTGCGCCTGAGTTCATACACTACGAAAATTAGGTCAACGTTTCTGCTCATGGATATATGGAGCTATTGAAAGCCATAAGTCTTATCTGGGTCTCAAGGAACGCGAGCAACTCCGGCAAATGAGAGTAATCACAGCTCGGCCTGGTAAGCTTTATTGGTACTACAGCATGCCCAATTTTGTTGTTTTAAATATCATCAAGTTTTATTTATTGCATTTGATTGACAATAAATGATGAAATCGAATTTGACTCTTTCCGTATTTATTATCTCTCAAGCCATGCGTAGATGCTTAGTCATACTATACCCTATATTAACTTACAACTTGGATTATGAAGATAGAGGAATATTATATTTCTGCTTAGTTCTGGAAATGGTTCGATGTTCAAAGTTCAATGTTTTATCACTGATTAAAATGTCAGATAAGGTATTTAAGTCCCTATTGAATCCATCGTTGAGTAAACTTCATTACACAATTTAGGATATGATTTCATTCTCCATCTATTGCAACTCTTTTGTGATAGAGGCAAAATTGTAAACGAAACGTAGATTACTACGATAATTACTTTACCTCATGATCCCATACATATATCAAAAAGTGACTGCAATTACATTCTTAGTCAAAATTTATAATTTTATATTCTGTTTAATGTACTTCAATCAAAAGAAAGAACTAAAATAAGGTTTCGATAAATAAATTAGCCAGTGATTAAAACGTAAGAATGCCCTTTATTGTGAAAAAGCTACTTTCTCATAACAGCAAAATAATACCAGAATCCTGATTCAAATTTACTAAATTTGCCTCCCCAGAAAGACGTCTCGTCATAGTGCCTAATACACATCAGAAAAAATACAGCATTTGCTTTATGAAGTTAAAGCATTCATAAGGTAGTAATCATTTATTGCCTGATCGTGTACATATTCATTCGGAGAATATTAATTCCGGACTATGGCCTGGATCCTTTAGCTCGGGAGTATTTCAACCTCATCAATTAAGGATTCCATCAGTCTGAGAAATATATTATACCACCATAGACAGAAACGTAATGTAATTAACATGGCTACACTATAGCAGAAATGGCTACACTACACATGAAAGATATTAGGTAATGTGAGGTCAACTTCATTGTATGTTACTTTTATCACTATTCCGAAGGCTGCCAATAAAATAAATCACTAATGGCATAGTGGTTACTACCTAATGAATGACAATTATCTTTTTCAACTCTGAATGTAAGTATATTTAAAAAAAAACCACATACGAGTGATAAATATTGACACTATAAATAGAAATAAATTTCTTTTTACTTTGGATTAGTCGGAGATTTATCGTGAAAAGATGCCTCCAATATAGTATTTACATATTACGTCTGTCATCGAATACGATTTCTTATGCAATCTTTGAAACGTAAGTATTTTGTAAGTAGGAAGGGTAGGTGAAAGGCAAATAAGAGTTGGAGATCACCAGGTAAAAATAGCTAGATAAATACTCTCTGATTCTTGTAACAAGCACTCCTCGTTAACAGTCACTTCAAGTCTCGTTACTTCTCCTCTCTCATATGCTGTCATATCAATAAAACGATGAACTATTCGATCGGTGATGTAAGATCTCACTTGGTACTCATTGCGAGAAGAGAATATGTAATCCACCTATAAGGGCAAGAGGAGACTAGTTAGTCACTCTATTCCAGTTATGATCTCGTATCTAGTTCTGAGAGAAAACTTTGTTTAGTCTGCCCTCCTCCTTTTCCCGGATGTAGGCCAGGATCCAACGGTCAGTAGCCCAACACTCTACCATCTAGACGATCCCTCCTTCTCATTCATAGTCATTGGCAAAAAAATTCATAAAGGAATCTGTTAAAAAAACATGGTTGTGAAGAATTACTCACCACCCAAAGGTCATCGGTGTCAGTGAAAGACGTGGTATTAAGACTATAGGACCCATTGTTTTAACTTCTTCTAACGCCCTTCAATGTCCCATTTTGTGAACCATTCGAAGGCACCGTATCGACGAAAGGCGAAGGAAGGTGGGGAAAAAGCGTGTTCCTTTTTGTTTGCATTCCAAAGTCTAAATAAAAAAACTTGTAATGCCCATTTTACTTTGTGGTCTAAAAACTGCAATGAAATAGGAAGTAGAATTTAAGGTTTCTTCGCCTCGTTGGCATAAAGAATATATCATATAAACTTTCTGTCATTAACATTCCTTCCCTCTGTGCAGCGAAAGTAGTCAATTGAAGCTCTCGACATAACTAACATTCAGGTATTGCTCAAGTTTCACTGTTTTATGACATGAGACACTAAATGCCATAAAAGAGTAAATGATGCCGATGACCGTAAACCGTAAATGATGCAGCAATAGCCTGGAATAAAGTGCCGACCCCAGAGATCCTTTACCTTCGCGTTGCATAGTTACATGTTTTTGACGTATGCCGGTTGGTACAACTATCTCAGGAAACACATTAACGCAAATTTAAACAGTTATCCATTCATATTTAATCCATTTTGATTAGATTGTGAATACTTCATCCGTAAACATAGAGTTCTGTGGGCGTTAGCACGGAAAAGATAATGGAGTTACAATGAAATAGAATTTACAATAACGCCATTAAATGGGCCAAGAATTGTTAATTAAAACGTGGAAAACAAAAGTGAAGTAATAATTTTCCTCATCCCATTTATATACCAGAAGAAATATTGGGAGATATATATCTTCAGTGCTTTCATCTTCGCCGTAGCCAGTGGTTAGAAGTTGCGGTAATGTAGTCACTAGGACTCCCATTTACCGTTATGAATATTTGAACAATAGTAATGATATATCTATATACGTACGTATATTTATGCAAGTATACCATGACCTTACGTGGTGGACATCAGGCTAAGATTTTTTACCATAACTGTTAGTAAACATGGCGTCTATTACTCAGTATCAATTCATATTTTAAAGAGCTAAAAGAATCAACGAGTTAGCAATATCTAGAAGTCACTACTAACAGTCGTGTTTCATCTGATAGCAGTTTCTGACCAGCGCGCGTGTAAACAAATAGTTCAAGGAAACCCGAAGTCTTCGCAACGTAAAATCGGGAAACGATAATAACTTCGCCTTCCTCGCTGCCCGTCTCTCTTGCCATTCGCTCAGTAATTTGCTTCATTCTTCCCATATACGTCACCCCCACCCACTTCTACCACCCTCACTTTCCTTAAGACTTCCCACAGCTCTTTGTAAGTTCTCTTGTCAGCTGTCAATGGCCTCACAGATAGCCTATTCCATTATTCCCTAGCTGGCATCGGTCATAGGTTAACGAACCTTCGAAAACTCATTCTTTGGCGCAGGTGCGAGAAATGAGTCGTTGTAAATGGCTTTTTTGAAAGGCGTTAGACATGTTTCATGTGAACCCGGGACGGAGAATCCGCAGGGTAATGAATTTACAGCCACACTGCCGTGCGTATAGTGAGAAGGGAGCGACAAGTGATAGCGTAAATGTCCATCCCTACCGTCAGCGCAATTTTCACTCGTTTTCTCAGTGGCAGTAAAGTATTTCTTGAAAACACGTACAAGTTTCAGCAGTGCCATTAATTAATCTCGCCCGACATTCATTGACCATCAAAGTGATGGTTTGACATGTTCTCCGATGTTGAATGAGCCTAAAACGATAGACATCCCACTGACGCATATGAGCGCCGATGAACAACTTGGGCGTAAGTTCTCGTTCTGCTGAAATATACGGCAATTATCCGTCAACCACTACCTTAAGGATTTAAAACCATGTGCTAATGACCTTACATCTTATACTAATCATCTTTCAATTTGTAGATAGTAAGCTAATACTTATCGAGTTTTTTAAAACAAGTTTCGGGCTAATAATTACCTTGCCTCGTCACATAGCCTGTGCCTCGTTATTCGGAACGTGGTATTCAAAACCAATACAATCCCCGGCTCACGCTGATAGGAGCCAAAAAGTTATCAAAATTACTAAATATTTCAATTCATCCTTTAGTAATTGTCATAAAGTTGATGGAACAGTTTCCGACGAGGGCTATTCGCAAGCAACTTCATTAGAGTAATGGCAACTGATGAGGACAGAATAAAAACAGTCATGAGAGATATATTATTTCTTTTCATGCAGACAAAATGAAGACAAAGTATCATTGAAAATTACAAATCAGAAATTTTTCATTCAGACAAAAGAGAACCGGTTGGATAATCATAGCTTAGGCAGCTATCGTATTTACAAATTGTTTAAAATCACTGACAATGACATGGATACTGGCGAATCACAAAAATATTGTATTTTTATTGTGAAGGATCAAGTGTTTTGGTAGCTAAAATGCTGGCCTACCATCCAGAGGGTTCGGTTCGAATCTAGGCAGGGCCAGAGATTTTTATTAGACCGCCAGTGCTTCCTTGAGTACTGAGTGGAGAGGACTTCGAGTTCAATACTCCGTCCTTCGGATAGGACATTAAACCAATAAAAGTCAAAGTAGACTACATCTACGTCATACCCTGCAAGCCACCATAAAGGTGTGTGGCAGGGGGTGAACTCTCACCAAACATGCACTACATATCATGCATAAAAAAGGATTAGACCTTGTATAGGTACTGTTCAAAACTACGCTATTTAAAAAAAGGTAAAAATAGCAAAGCATACATGCAAAAAAATGCTGTTAGTTGGGTTAGCTAAGTCCTTATACCAACATGCAGCTACTAATGCTATCCGTTGCTACACTCGTACTTGATATATTTACCGTTATTCATATCCCTAATAGTACGAGGAAAAAATGACATTTTGAATCTGTCATTTCGGTAATCAATTTCTCTACTTTTGTGATTATGGTCCAGTCTACCATAGTAAGTTGGGGTCTGCAAAATATTTTTAACATCATCACTGAAAATATGGTCTTGGAATTTGTTTAAGAGATTAAGTCTAAATTTCAACCTGCGATCTGACAATGATTCCCAATTTAATTCATTTAATAGACTGGTTACGCTAGTAGGGTTATCATACCGTCCCTTTACAAATCTTGCCGATCTTCGCTTCACACGTTCAAGGCTAATGCCGCCGTGGGTTTCTCTGCGCCTTTCCTCCATTCCCTGAAAAATTCCTACATCAACATCTTCGTAATACCCTGCATACCACCGCGAGGGTACTTGAAAACACGTACAAGAGGTGAAGGTCAATACGTGAACTATTTACAGTGAAACTAACAGCTACAATGCCTCTAATTCATGGAGACCTAACCACCCACTTTACTTAAATGGTCTATATGATCTTAGCTGTCGGTGGCCTCCCTAGAAAAACAACCATTTTTACGACTTTTATTCGATCTCAACTCTCGAAAAAATTTTCTAAAGTCATCTTCTCTAAAGTCATAGTTAACTCTTTTAGGCAACGTTCCTTTAGCGTTGCGAATCGCTCGTTTGGACCACTCACCCACTTCCGGCAGCTTGTCATGGCACAGTGACGAACAGTTGCCCATGTTAACTCAGGGCGAACGCGAAACGGCTTTCAGGGGGCGACGAAAGTGTTCCCGTG
Source organism: Platycnemis pennipes (assembly GCA_933228895.1). Lineage (NCBI taxonomy): Eukaryota > Metazoa > Arthropoda > Insecta > Odonata > Platycnemididae > Platycnemis > Platycnemis pennipes. Next base: position 29,216,715 of record OW121848.1, on the reverse strand, counting down.
GGATTTTCAGTGCCGGGCGCCGGGTCACCTAGGCGACGGAGTGGCGGACGCAGGCGACGGTTGGGAGGCGACGGCGTCGGCGAGGAAGAGGCGCGCGAGAGAAGCGTCCTCTGGACCGTCCCGCCACAATCAAATCTAAACACCAAGGGGGGAGGGGGAAATCGCATTGTTTCGCAACCAAGTCCCACGTAAGCGGTTGGCCATATTTTACGCCACTTTTCTCGATGTCATCCCGAGAGAGAGAGAAAGAAAGAGAGAGTGCGTAAGAAAGAGAGAGAGATTATAAAAGGACGAAAAGGGTTGACAATGAGCGCCTTGATAAATGCTTCTCTCATTCAAGTCAGTCCCCAGGTCTCAATCGGTAAGGAGAGAAGTCTCCGAACACATTCCATTGTAACCTATAGCGCCGGGGCTAAAGGGTAACCGTGGAGCGGCGGGGATGGGGTGGCTGGTTGAATTCCTCGGAAAAAGAAGCAAGGCGACCGAGGTAATCGAAGAGGATGCTCCCTCTCGAAGAGTCGCACGTGCGTGAATCACTTGAGCGAGCGCTACAGACGATGCCGTGCAGGAAAAGATGGAGGGTTGGAGGGAGGAGGAGGAAGGAGGGTTGGAAGTCTTAGTTGGAATGGGGGTTGGGGACTTTATTGTGGATGGCTTGGGCTTTAAAACGACACATTATAACTGCAGAATCAAGGGAAATAGAAAGTTCCTTTTTTGAGAGGTGAGTGACGCGACGAGGAACAATCATCATTTTCAGAGCTATTGAGAAACAAGAGGTAGATTACAAGCGCACTTGCTTCCCAACCACAGAACTTTGGTAAATCGAATAACAAATTCAAACAGAGAAAAAATAAATATGTATATTCCACTCGTAAATTTATTGACGGTACCACTAGATTCAGCGATTAGTAGTACCGTCAATAAATTTACGAGTGGAATATACTTACATTATTATTTTTTCTCTTTCCCTATGGATTTCCACGTAGTTAAGCCTGAATCCTTCGAACAAATTCAAAGATCGTGAACTGGCCGCGAAAACTTTAACGGAGTTACCCGCTGAAATTGCACGATAGCAAGATAATCCGCAGAGAAAAAAATCAATCGCCTTGACTGAAACTCGAACCCAGACCCCCTGATTACCGGCCAGGTGCTCTACCAGTTGAGGAACCAAGACGTCCTATTTTTCTGAGGGAATTATAGAAGCTTCAAAGGAACAAAATGTACACGAAATTGTTCACGAACAAAGGAACATTCACGAAAGCATTATATTTTAGTGGGCTATTTCAGATTACATCCGTTTGTAGAACGCCAGTACTACTTATACACTACGTTCGATTAGTCTTCATAAACTAAAACCCATTCGTTATTAAGTTGCTATTCTGCCACATTGATACGACGGATCCATGAATGAAAATAACATCAGTACATGGCATGCAATAATTACTTTCGAAAGATTTGACTTTTATACTCTCTTGAATAGACTCCATCTTCATTATTTGTTTACAAATTTGCTCCAAGTCACAGCTGATAAAATGTGTTAAAGGCTTCCATTGGCTTTTCTCATTTTCTTAGGACTACCAACATATGAAATTCTAGATTTTCATGGCGATGCGCAACTGTTCATTCGTCTTCCGTCATAGGCGTCATGAGTCTTATGACGGTAGCTTATGGAATCGCTCGAATGTCATAGCCGTCATAAGTTGCCCGTCAAAGTTATCACCCTTATAATGCCTATGACATTTACAGAATTGACCCGCTGGTGTTGATGGTTTCAGTGGAACATTGATACCCATCTGAGTGTCGCATAAAGTACAATTCAAGTTCGAACATACAATAATGTAAATACAAGGTTCGAATCCCTGAATTGGAGGGTTTTTAGTGGAATACTGATTCTTATGTGAGTGCCGCGTAAAGAACAATTCAAGTGCAGTTCTCCGTCCGTCACATAGGATGTATTACTGTGGACCCCTTGGTTGCTATGCTTCTAAGCAGGCAATGGGGGCGTTTACTCGGAACCGAAATCGCAATTTTGTACACGAAATCGTTAGACGGAAACGAAAAAAGAATTTGAATGAAAAAATTAATCTTCTAACCACAACCATTCACTCATAAATCAAAAATTAAAATAAGCAAAAGGTGGCGCCCACCGAAAAAAGCTGCTGTTATAACATTGACGTCATTTTCTTCCCGTCCTTGACTGCTTTTAGGGGAAGGGAAGGGAGTGGAGGGGGGTTCTCGGAAGGTCTGCTGTCGCAACTGCTCCTATTGGCAGAGTAAGCTGTGTGTCCCCCCATTGCGATTAGGCAAAGTAGCTTCGCGGGCTCAGTTGTAATTGGACGAAGTCGATACACGTCAGAGGTTGCACCACACCCACTTTTCCGAAAGGGTTAAAAACATCAGTTTTTCGCCGCTTATAACTCGAGAAATAATTGACGGATCAAAAAACGGAAAAATACAGGTCTTCTTATTTTACAAACTCTATCAGATTCGGCAATTAAAAAATATGGTAAACGACCCCATTGCCGATTCCTAGTTTTCTCCACCTTACCTCCAACCCCTTCCCTCCACGCCTCATCCCGGTCTGAGGTGCCTTTAAGTCTTGCCTTTAATCCTTTAAGGACTTGAAACCGTTGAAGATGATGATGAGGATGAAGGCTTGAATTTCGGTGGACACGCTCAATATCAACGCCCCCGAGGTGTGCGAAGGGGTTAGGGACATCCGGGTCGTGTCGCTGTCCCTCTCGCGCCCGGCAGAGAGAGGTGGCCACAGATCACCGCCGCCTGTGCAACCCGCTCGTCGCTCGTTTAATTCGCTCCACTCGGTCGTAAATCAGGGAGCACGTCGGGGCAGCGAAGTATATTTCACCCCGATCGGGGAGGAGGACAGAAATACCACCGCCACCTCGGTGTCCCCTCGCTGCGTGCGCTAAAATTCCCTCTTTTTACGATCCCCTGCGCTCATACTAATACGAAGCCTAATTCATACGAGGTTTGATCGAAAAGTTCCAGGACAGTTTGAATAGCGCTTCGACTAAATATTTCTTTGAGAACCGAATTATATAATGTGTGTAACATATGTATTTAGTACTTAAATGGTTCTTTTCATGTTAGGTGAAAAGTACATCTGGTAATGTGGTTTCCGCATGTTATTCACAGAAATCTCTCATAGTATAAGTAAATTTTAGTGCGCGCTTGTTGGTTACTCACCCCCTGCCACACACCATAGTGGTGGCTTGCAGGGTAGTTAGTATAATTTGAAAGATTTAAGTGCCAATATTGCTTCATTTGTTTTTTTTTTACCGAGCTACATAAATTATTGTGCAAGTGCTTTCCGCCCGCGGTAAATCGTCATCATGAACCGTCTTACTGAACAGTATTTCTACGGTAGTCTTGTTATAACCTCGGAAAAATGACTGCAAAAACTTCTGAAATGTTGATAATGGCTTTTTTGGGGAGGGAATGATGACACGGGAAAGGTGTTTTGAGTGGTATTCACGTTTCAAAAGTGGTCGAAACTCTTTTAAAATGATCTTCCAAGCGTAAAACCTTTAAAATCAACTCTTGATGATCTTTACCGCTCATTTATCAATCAGATGTTTGCAAAATAGTCGACTTCTACTTTCCCTCTGCCAAGGTTCCATTCACCTAATCTGGCCCCTGCCGAATTTTCCTGTTTTTAAACTTCAAAAACAGAATGCGGAAAGGGAGGGGTTTTCAAGCCATTAAAAAAATAAAACTAAATCGACGCAGGGATTCTGAAACCAAAACTGTGTGCATGTGCAAAAATCCGTTATTGGCTGGTAAAAGGCACTTATTTCAGTTACTTGGGATCGCAATACTAGTGAGACAGAATGATCTTTCAATCTCAATGTTCTTCCCAGTGAGAGCAGAGTGCACTAATTGTTAAGCCCAGCAGCGAGTGAAATTAACACATGAGATAATGGAAGTGATCTTTCCCCTTTGCTGCCTGTTTTTTCTTTGAAAGGTCTGGTGAATATCCAGAAAATAACATAACTTCGGTTTAAATGGACGTGTTCAAAGAGGTCTCTTAAGGATTTGAACCCGACCCTACAGTCAGTATTTATCTTTTTACCTACTGACCTTCCGAACCGTAGTAGTACTCAATGTGTTTCGATCAGCTCTTCTGCTACATTGTAACATAACTCAGAATTTAGAATTATTGTAGTTTCCTTTGAAAATAGACAAGCGTCTATAAATAATAATTGTTACTTAAGCTCATAAAGAATTAATTTAGGGGTAGAATAAGATTTTATTATGGTGTACTAACTGCGAATTGTATGCAGCACCGTGTAGCCTAACTCAACATTAAGTCCGAACTCTCAACATTCATGCCCGAGGCAGGATTCAAAACGGCGACCTTTTACTTGTTAGGTCGGAACGCTCATAATCTGGTTAACAGCCTAAGAGTACAATTGTGCTATTAAAATTAAAGTTAGCATTACGGGAACAGCACTGACTGTGTATACATGTATATATTTAATGATAATATTTACGTCAATTTTGTGTGAACAGATAGATTTATGACCACTGGAATAGAGCGATACTGACGGCTTGAGGGTGATGGAATGGCAGGCGCAGCAAAAATTATGCACGCTAGTATGAGAACTGTGAGTGAAACTATCATACGAGCTAATATATTTGCCGTTAGCTTCCAAGTTGATTTCGCACAGCTCCGAAAAGCCCCTCTCACAATAACGAATACGCTATTGTCCCGTCTTCTGATCTTAAAATTATGGGTTCGTTGGCAACACTGCGAATAACCACATTCCGCTATTAAAGTTGAATTGTGGCGAATAAATTTGCTCCCAAGTGTAGACTTTGAGCCAATACGACTCCTCTAAATTGGATATCCCCGCCACGACTGTTTTATATGCCATTATTGGAGGCTGGAGACCGTTTAGGGTTCCCTTTCCAGCACAAAAAAATATTCACGAGGAATTTTTGCAGAGGTGATGTAGTTGAAATTGATTATCCATGCGTCACAATGAATATCAGAGAGAGCTAAGTGGCCAAGAGAAAAACTTATGCTGTTCCGAAAGGCTACCTAGGCGATAATTCATCACTGGAATGAAATCGAAGGTATCGGAATCATTTCCTCGAAAAGTAACCTAAATTCTATGATAAGAAGGGAACATTTTGTTGTCCTCATTCATAATTCTTTGTGAACCTTAAGTTCATAATAGAAACATAATTTATTGCTCTAAACGGATGCAGTACCACAGCTCATACGCATCTCGATGCATTGGATATGCTTACTGCTGATAAGAATGACTAATATTCGTGCGAGGCAATTATATCCGCAACTCATTTTATATTATCGATATATATTAAATTTTATATAGCAAATAAAATACAGTGCTTACCTCACCAAATTAAAAATAATAAAGTTTTTTATTGATTTTAGTATAACTATCACCATTTACATCATTTTTGATCGTCCTCTATGGAAAAATCGAGCAAGAAATTCAATACTTGCCCAAAACATGTTTACGTGACAATAAGTAAATCTGAGCGTCGCATAACTTCTTTTACGTAAATTTATGTCGGAAATCACTGTGGCAAAAGCTTCGCAGATATCTACGAGATAAATTATCTGGCCGGCATTTTGGATCCTGGTCCATTCCTCGGCGTTTTTTTGTTTTATTCACATTCTCCCCATCCCACTTTGACTTTAAATATTGCTTTTTAATATCGGCTGTAATAACTTATATTTCATTGTTTTGAAACATTTTCTAAATGGGGCAACTTCCTGTCATTTACTGTTAAACTATCTCTCGTTCTACTGTGACTCTTCTTAGTACTTCCCCATCAGACAATTAATAGGAAACTCAAGGTATTTTTAACAATCAGCCGTTGATCCACATCTCCAGGGTCTCTACTCTCTTCATTGATAGTATTTTGAATGACCATTCTTCCACATAATTTGGAAATTTTGAAGATCCACAGCCTGAGTTCTGAATTCAAATCGTCACTACACTGAAACCAAATTCGGCAAAAATGATGTGTTGAATACATAGATTTATGATTATTTTCCTGTGAAAAAAATTGCATATAGTAAAGCCAGAAACTTTTAAATGCTCAGAAATTAATCCATGTTTTTGATGCTAGTTTTAGCCATTGTTATTTGGACGTTTATTTTAAAGTATTTTAAAGGGACAAATCGGTTGGTGATTACACTACCCAAATATGTGGATGCTGTAACTCTCTCCAAGAGTAGTCCGTTTGATTTATAAAGTGGATATAGGATTTCCATGATGACTGATGATGATATACTTAGTATTATTTTCTTTACCACATTTACAAACAATAATCACTTACTAATGCCATACCTATTTAATCAATTCCGAATGAGCTCCAATAAACCAATTTAACACCCGTACATTTTTTCTTACTCAAGCTGCAAAGAAACACAAAATGGGACGCCAATTTCCTGAGTGAATGCTTTTTCAGCTAAGTTCCAAATAGAGGTATTTCATCATCTTAAGGAACGGTTAAACTGATCCTTTACAAAAATGAAATGGCTTTCACTTTTTTTACCATCTGCAAGCCCAGAGTATGTTTTCATTTTAAGGATCATAAAAAGGATTAGTCTGTCACTCGGGCAGATGCCGCTTTTATTTATCGTTATGTCCGGTTTAAGGTAACGGTGTACTTTCCGCTCCGTTTATCTCAAGCTTTTGTCCATTTCCAGCCAGAGATGCCTAATCACTCCGCTCGTTCCTCCAGCCAAATCCTCACGTCATATAAATCGTCCATGCGGAATGAGTCCTGAGCCAACCGATCGGCCACTTATGCACCTATTTAGGGAGTTGGTTGAGTAACGCACACATGGTAGGGGAAGGCGCAGGCACAAACGTGTCATGAGTAGTTAGTTGTGCAAACAACATGATAGTCCATATTACCATCAATAGGAGTCAAGAAAAATACGGTGGAATGAGCAGATGTCGTTACTCTTAGACTATCTGCATTAAGTCATCCTAATGAAAATTTACAACTTCAATGCATCAAGCTTATACAAATACCCAGTATTCACAAAGCTCAGACATAGATAACAAACGATTCTGTTGGTACTTTGTGCTTGAGTGTCTTCTCTGCCATTGATTCTCACACGATAAGGGCTTTCGTGAAACCCAAGCTCGCCATCTCGAGTGTTCTTTGTCTCTTGTCATAAACTGTATAACATCACTCTCAACTCGTTAGGAACATACTGTATGCAAGAATACACAGCAGTTCAGTATATATGCTAATGTATTGGATAAAAATAAAGTCCTTTGTCGCAATAAATTCTGCGTTTGGAAGAATTTCCACTCATAGCAGGCAATCCGTGTGTTTCAGTAATTTTTTTTACTAAGAAGGGTGTAAGGGAGCTGAATCAGATTTTGAAATATTGGGCGAGGTAGACATTTTGAAGGCTAGACTGAAAATCCTTATGCTACTCAACCATTCATGTATCCCTTCAAGAGTCTGCAACAAAAGTCAGTGAAATTGGTAAAATAATAAGATAAAAGTATTGATCCTTGCGTCATTCTTATGATTTTGTTTGTGACAGATAAAATAAGACGCGAAGTCAGGTCAGAAGGTGAAATTAGCTTGAAGTAGAGAATCCTGCAAACTTCTAAACTTATGTTAACGTTTAAGGACTGTCTTTCGAAAATGAACTATAAGAGATATCACTTAGCAAAACTGAGGCACAAAATTTGGCTCGTCCATTTGTTTCAGTCAATAAAACAGAGACCGCAATCGATAGAGCAAATCTATTTAATCGATTTTCCTCACAACCGCCCTCTAATAAGTCCAAGTTCAATCGGCATTTACTCAATTCTCACAACATAGGCCAATATTTTATCTGAAGCAAGCCAATTTATTAGCTGATTCCTCCTGTACTTCGTATAGCCACAAATTCTATCTAGATGATTTTAACGGTTGTAAAAAAATGTATACAGCTCTAAAAAAAGGTTTAATTCTTTTTCGTTTACTGTTAAAACAATGAAATGCTTACATATTTTTCTTCACCTTCAGTGACAGAGTAATACCACTAAAATGACACCCATGGAAAAAGTATGCACTGCTTTATGGTCACCAAATACCTGTTATTACCCTGATGTTTAAAAGAGAACATGCTAGTGGCCTGCGTGCCGAATTATATGAAAATTATTAAACTTTGTATCCCAATGAACCCTGGGCTAGGGGAAGAGGGGGTCATACGGCCTCATCTAGCCCAGGATAAATAAATAAATGTCAAATGTCACTCTTTCGGTAGCCGAGGTAAACAAAAGTGTTGAGGCATGTGATGGACGTACTCGTCAGTGGGAAAAGGCGACTTACGCTGACCTCACGCCGAAGCTCACGTGAACCAATCTCATCACAGCATAGAGTGGTTCTGACCGGTGCTCCCGTCATCCTGTGCTGCTGTACACAGTTTTTTTTTAGTATGGATCCTAGGAAAACTAGGTAGGGGAAGTCCGTGTAATTTGGATCAGCGTGCAATTCGGACCGATAGCATTACTTTGTATTCATTAGGGGTAGCAACACATTTTATACAATATCGTTAGTAAGTGTCTCTGAAATTTTTTATCACCAAATTTCATCAAGCTGGAGTGCTTGAGGCATAAAGACGAAATCAGCGAAATCGTGAGCATCGATGTAATTTTTCCTCCTAAGGTGACAGAGAACTACTAAGTTACTTTTACTAGTTGAAATACAGGAATTGCTGCTTTCTCATCGTAATACATCTAAGTAAGTGCCAAGTAAGTCTCTTAAAATTATCTAAAGATGCTTCTGTGAAATGGAGTCACTTGTGATTTTGTTCCATATATTGTATTTTGGACCACCGAAGAGCGTGTATTTTGGACCGGTCCAAATTACACGGACAAGAGTTAATGCGTTCGCACCATATTACATCTTTTTCCTAGAGTAAAATATTGAAATTTAAAAGTTCCTGTTCAACAATTCTATGTCAAGAATTGTTTTCCGAGGCGTCCAGTTTACCTCGGAATTGCTTCATTCGCAAATAATATTTACTGGACCCAGACTGCCTGACCCCGACCCCACCGGCTGAGAGACAAGCTGGAACATTTTTTTGCTTAACGAAACCTTTTTACCTGAGCAGCACTAGAAAATTTAGCCCAAAACGTATTCAATAAACCCATGAAGAAGTAGTTGTGCTGAAAAACTATTATAAAATGCCTTTTCTCCTGTCTCTTCCACTCTTCCAAAGGCATACTAAGCTTTTGTGAAGATATTTTAGATATAATCTTGTATTCATTGACGAAAGAAATTACGTCACTACTCGGGTATAGGAACGCAGATAAATATTTATAATTTATTTCCAAATCAACATTTACAAGTTTTATAAATCTATTGAATCATTTTCACAATAAATATCTCAGCATGTGATTGTTCAACTTTGATCCGGATCGGAGTAGTGAAGCTTGCCTGTGAAATTGTTGAGCGAAATCAGTATAAGACACGATTCGATTGTGAGAGCAAATTAGCTGGAAAAGAGCGGTTTTTGGGATTTATGACAGTGAACTCCGGCTAATCCTAATCCAAGCCAACATCTCCGGCAGGTGATTGGGGGTTTAACCAAGCGGTGGTGAATAGATTTTTTTGCTTTCTTTGAAAATATTATAGGTATCAAGAAGATTGAAATGTTGTGCCACAGAAGAATATTGAAGATTAAATGGATCGACCAATTAAGTAACGAGGAAGTCCTCAGAAGAGTGGGAGAAAAGAGAGTCTTCTGAAAACACTTAGAAGAGGATGGGTCAACTTAATCGTCCACAGCATGAGGCATGATGTCCTGATGAAGACAAACGTCGAAGGACAAGTGAATGGGAAGAATGGCAGGGGAAGGCCTAGTGTGTGATTTATAGAATAAATGATGAAGGATGTGAAAGAGTGTAAGAGAAGAAATATATAATTATCACACAGGGGATAATAATATGAAAAGATTGGCTGATAGGAGAACTGAGTGGAGAGTTGCGTCAAACCAATCTCAGGATTCTTGACTGATGATGATGATGGCCTAAGAGATTTCTGCTTTAAGGTGAGGCTAGAATGGGCGAGGAATCTACGGCAAAGGAAACTAAAAATTCATGCCCTGTATTTAATCCTGAAACCCAGCAGGAAGATTTAATAAATGAAGGATTTAACCCTGTTGATAAAAATACTCCACTTCCTTCAACTTCATATGAGGGTCCGTGGCAAAAGCAAAGAGGGGGTACTGTGCGTGTCCGGTTGTTTTAACCAGGACACCTTATAAGCGTTCAGTAATGATGTCTGCCAATGCAGGTCCTTCTAGAGTGAGTAATAAATGGATAAGACTATTTACAGCGAAGTAAAAATTTTCGGTAAATGAGTCGAAACCTCAAGTTGTTAAAAAGGCTATGAGTCTTTTTTGTGGGGACTCTTGCGAAAATGATTGGATACAGTAAATTAAACAGATTCAGGCGAGATATCGTGGAATTCCTTCATAATGTAAGAGAAAAAATTGCACTTTTCCGCAAACTGCTTTGATGGGTACAACGCGTTTCGGCTCACAGAGCCATCATCAGATACAAGACCTGTCTTGTACCTGATGATGGCTCTGTGAGCCGAACTCGTTGTACGCATTAAAGCAATTTGTGGAAAAGTGCAATTGTTTCTCTTGCATTATTGTATACAGTGTGAGAAATACAAGGAGTACTTGAAGAATGTGCTGATTTAAGTGATGAGAAATATAATTACTGTGATAGCTGCCTTAAGATACTAAAAGCTCAATCCAAATGCATACCAGCCAAAGAAAACTATTGGTTAGTTTTTAAATTCATTGACCGTTTTATTTTTTGTTAACATGTATTGCTGAAATAACGAATACCTACCTATTAAATTTTGGCCTATATTAATAAAACGTTTAGTGGAGAATACTGATTAAATAAACTGTTTCTAAATCATTTATAATAAATAATAAGTAAAAGAAATAAAACATGTTAGTTTGTAAGAATTCTCATGACGGAACGTAATTTTGGGTTCAGGTCCAAATTACACGCATAGCTGGACCAAATTACACGCCCTCGGTCTAAATTACACTGAACCAAAATTTTCGTAAAAACATTTTTTAATGCCATACCTTAAAACCATAGTGAAATATAGACCTATCAGTGCCATCCTTATTGAGTGTAGTTCGTCATGAAAAGATGCTGCTTTTGTACTGTACTTATGGAATAAGTTCAGCCATCGAATTTAGGTGGTCCAAATTACACGGACTTCCCCTATATGATAATTTTTGATTTTACGCTCGTCAGTAAGTTGTACTCATCAGCAAGCTATTCATTTGCCTGCCTGTCACGATTTTGATACCCGTTTTAAGACTGAAGACCCGTTTTAAGTCTGAAACCCAAAAGATCATTATTCCTCCGAAAGGTTTGGAACACAAGTGCCAGAGAAATTTCGACTCAGCATTATTGATTTGTACCTAATCCTCAAAAAAAAGTTGAAACTCTAGCAACGGTCAATTTTATTATGTTTAAAGCACAACCAAATCGAGTAAACACCTGTACTTTTGAAACATGATATTTAAAAAAAAATTTATGGCTAATATGGTGCATGACCACCATACACCAATTATACGAGAAGATAGGTGAATACATAGAGAACAACTAATCACAGTTTAGCTACACTTCCTTTTAAATTTATTTTACACAACTAAGGGTTGCATGTAATACAGCATCATCATGAGATAGAGTAGAATCAAGTCGTGTCAATAAATAATATTTTTCGTGACATTTATTAGTGAACAGCTTTTGAGAATGTCTACGCATAGCTAGAATGGCCGGTCATTCTGACGTGAAAAATTTTTTCTTTCTCGAGGAAACGGGATGAAGGTGACGAGCACCTCGCCACCTCCTCAGGAATCCGCGAATTTCTTTCTTTCTTTCCTTCGGCGGAGGCGCCAGGATGGCCGACTGGCAACTTATGGAGTGAGGGGAGGCGGCGGGCGTCGTGTGCAGAGCGCATTCAGAGGAAGAGGAGGTTAGTTACACACCGTCGTCGCCGAGAAACGAAGAAAGGTGTCGTGGAAAAGAAGCGGGGGACCCGCAGAGGGGGGCGAGGCTCCCAGGGGGGGGGGGGGGGGCGCCAGGAGAGGAAGGACGGCGCGGGTGCGGGGGCGATTTTCACGCTGCTGTGCCATCCAGCAGGGAGAAAAAAAATATATTTATGGAAACCTGGAGAGGCGTGAAATTTCGAAGGGAGTTGCGAGACGATGGGTTCCGGCGGTCCACGTAAGGATATGTTAAAACCTGCTCAGATTCTTGTTTACATCCCCAGCGAGAATGTTTACAGCAGTAAAATGTGTCTTAAAAGTATTATGATATTCTAAACTAATGCTGTTATCTAATAATGCAGGCAGAAGTTTGTTATGGATTGACGAATCATCGTTGGGCGAGGTAGAAGAAGAAAGTTAGTGTTAGGAAAAATTGGAAGCTGTCAGAAAACATGAGTGAGCACCAAGTTAGAAGACGGTGGCTAATGAAGTCTCAAGATGATCGTTCATAGATCAGCCGTAAGGAAACTGAGGAATCAGGTATTAAATCCCAATTCGGATGACAACATTGAAATTGAATTAATTTCGACAAAGTTTACCTTTTTAATTTACCTCCGGCTAATACAAAAAAGTTTGCGGTAGAAAAAATGCGAGTCCTTAGGCAATATCAGAGAAATGCCACACTCTCTGGAGGCGAGCCGAATATTTGCAAAAGTTGCGGTAATACAAGTTCAGAAACAACACCCGCCTGAGGCCGAGCCGGGGTACGAACACGCGACCTTTGGGTTAACAAGCCGTTAACAAGCGTTTTGAATACCGCGGTCGACATTTGCAGATAGTAGCAGTTATTTTATTCACTTGCGTTGGCTACTTTTTTTTAAATGACGTCGCGCACCTGCTTCTTCCGGGTGTGAGGAGCTTTTGGATGATTCCGAGGCGGAGAGGCGCCATCTTGCCGATTGTTTCCTCATCACGCGGATCGAGAATGGCGAGGAGGGGGGACCGAAGATGATCGCTGTCCACGGAATTTCTCCAGAAATCGTTTGCGTGAGGAAATCCGAGAAAAGGATTGCTGACTTATTGAGCGTCTGGGGGAAGAGGGGGTAGAAGGGGATGGGGAGAGAGGTGTGAGGAAAGTGGAGGGAGGGGATTTTCGGGGGGTAAAAAGGGTGAGGGGCGGAGAAGAGGGCAGAAGGCGGCCCGGGAGAAAGCTGGCACGAGCGAGGGAGGGCAGCGTTGACCAAAGGACCGACGATCCCGCACCGCCTCGAAGATTATTACTATTGCACTTTTGGGCGAGAGGAGGAAACGTTCCGCGAGATGGAATCGTGGAAACTGTGAACTGCAATCACTTGGTTATATATATTTTTTTCTCTCTCTTGGGCGCGTCGGTTCCAAGTTCTCAATCTTTCTCCGAGATCAAATCGACGGCGGGTGAACTTTTCCCTTCTTGAGCGGCGAGAAAGAAGCGTTTCTTGCTTACCCTTGCCAATTAACTCAGCGGGGAGGGTCAGATTATGTAAGCTCAGGTAGGTATCGCAATATGTGCAGGCAGGGTGCCAAAAACTGGGATCGTGAAACCTTTCCGACCGACGCCCACCATCGATGCCAAATGTCACTTTTTGGGGATCCCGAGAGCTCAGTTCCCGGAACATAAATGTGACGCAAAGCAATTATCACAAAATTTAAATCTTTCGGAATCAAACTTACAAAAAATGAAAAATTTGCTGCTATTAATTTAGCATAAAAATGAAATGTAAATGTTTAATGTGTCGAAGCGATTATCTAAATAAAATTTCAATATCACTTGGCACTTTATTCTGTTTATATGTATCAACCTATGTATCAATATGACCTCTCACTTAACGATCTCTATTTTTACTTTTCTTTGGTCACCATGGCGTTAGACCAATACAAAACAATAAAAAACCAGAAATTAAATGCAATAAATAACAAATGAATATCAAAAATGAAATACATAAAAATAATGGAAATATATAAAAGTGATGCTGGTTATCTAAGGTTACATGCATCATGTTTCAGCGGCAATTATAGAAATTCCGCGGCAATCTACCAAGTGAAACCAAATTTTTTCTTTTTTATTATTTACCGGATTGGAGCCAAAAACCTATTGAGCCGGTGAACATTTTTAAATTCCTGATTATGTAATCGATGATATCCCTAGCGTATCCTATCGTAGCGCACACAATGCATTCCATTGTAGTTTTTCGATACAAGAAATAAAATATAAATAAGGAATTATTTGAAAATTTTTCAAAATTATACCTTGAAGGGAATACGCACTTTTCATCCGCGTTAGTCCCGAGCTACAGACGGGTTTACGTCTATTTAGAATTGTATTTTCCCGTACGTATGACGAATGCGAATATTCCAACAAAAATATTAAAGGAAACAATGTGAATAACTCTCATAAATTAATATCTATTTCACAGTTTAACTTTTAGAGAATAATATTGAACTGAATATCAATTGAATATTATTTACATTCTAATTATGGCCATAAAATGAAGACCAAGAAAAGTTTAGGCCAATACAGGCTAAAAGATAATTCCTGAAAATAATAAGAGCAAGAAAATTGAAACTCATTGGCTCATTAGCACTCAGATATGGCAGTTTTATAACCAGCACCTTCATAATAATCATCAGCCAGCAACCCTTAGATTGGTGACGCAGGTCTCCACTCGATTGTTTTTCGGCTAATCTCTTCATATTAGCCTTTTCATTCCCTTTCTAATTCTTCATTACTCGATCCTTTTATCTCATGCGAGGCCTGCCTTCGCCATTCTTGTCGTTTACTTTTCTCTCGACGATTGTATCAATCATGCCATCACGTCTCAAGATGTGGCGGATTTGATTGTCCCATATTCTTTTCAAAATTTTAATTAGGCTTCTCTTTTCTCCCATTCTTCCCTGGAGAACGTTAACTTACTCGGTAGTTCTATTTTATATTCAACAAGCAACTTGGATGGGAAATCTCTGCGAAGGAGACGAAAATGGCGACTAAGAACGTACCTACTATTTCAAAGTAGTGATTCGTAAAATGGGATACAGAACATACAATGAAAGTGAGAGGTTGGCAGAGAACTGCAAGTAATGGTTGCAGTGACTTGCCTTCAGCAAATGAATGAATGAATCTCCTTAAATTCCTCCACTCCCTCAAGCCGAATGCATATTCTTCGAGGAATAAGCAAAGCCCGGTCAGTTTTCTTCATGGTGGCTACTCAACTACAAAGTCTCATAAGAATTAAATAAGTGTGTGACCAAGAAATACTCCCAATGCCGATAAATACCCGTTTATCAATGACTGATGCTCCGTGGGAGAACTTCAAGTAGTTCAGAGAAGTTCAATCCTGCGTATAAACACTACTATGGTTGGTACTGATATTATAAAGAAAGATTAACATCGTTTGAAAAGATTAATGCATAATACATATAGTAGATAGGTACGTGAAATAAGGCGATGCAATGAAGGCGGGTTGCTACTTCTCTGTTCGGCACCTCTGCAGCCATTTTGCTCTTCCAGGTTTCCCGGAAACATCATTAAGAAACCTTTGCAGCTGCTATAGGTGCAATTCGGCACACTACAACCTCCCAATTAAATTTTCAAGCATTAAAATGCGTTATCTACCCATAACTAGTCCTGGTGTGGATGCACCCCCTGCCACACACCCTCGAGGTGGCTTGCAGGGTATGTCGTAGATATAGATATAGATATAACTACAACATTAGGGAGTTTCGACCAATGCCTAACAAAAATTGGCGGAATGTGACGACTCTTCTTTGTAGTTGAGTAGCCACCATGTAGAAGACACTGAGCCCAGCGAGTTGGGAGCGGCCTCTATGTAAAGGGACAAGGTTCTAGCATTATATGGGACCACCGATACATGCATACAAGTCCTCGTGGAGGAGATGGGGTGAAAACCTTGCGCCCACGAATTCAATGAAAGGTTTCTTCCCCCAACGCTTCGGAGAGGAGTTACTCATTCTTCCAGGTCCGGCCCCATTGGCAGGGATCACGAAGTGGTGAATTTTGGCACCGTGAGTCTCCAGCATCAGTGTGCAAGCCGACGCATGACACGACTGGAGTTACGACCGCGGCGTTTTCCCGCCGCTTCCTTTCAACTTGCTGCGAGTTCAAAGGAAACCTCCTTCCCTCCGAGGCGGAGATCGCGCAAGTCTCGGTCAAGGCGAGTGGTTTTTTTTTGCAGTCGAGAATCCTTCGCATTCCCGCATGCAAAAGAGCGCGCGACTGACTCCACCACTCCGCCTGTCACTGCATTTCCATTGCGAAGGGTTCGTTCAAAAAGGAGCAGTAAAGAAGCACCCGCATCTGAAACCACTACCACATCCTACACTGAAATGCGACGATCCACCGGGATCATTTCTTGGGATTCTATGGAGCAGTGTGATCATTGACAAACAGTATAATGGCTGAAAACCAAAGAAGGAAGAAGAATTGAACACAACAAACCGTGCTCATGAAAATTTGGCTAATGTGTTTGCCAAATAATGGTGAAGTGGAAAAGAATATCAATGCAAGTATTTATTTCAATACAAAACGACTTGTGAGTGGAGGTAGTGTTACAATAGGGTTATGGTTAATATGACATGTTTTAGGAGCCATCTGTTACTGCAGAGACCAGCTGCAGAGGTATTTAATGCATAAAGAGTAACATGAAAAGTTCACAGAATAAATGCGATGAGAAGGAAAGTTCAGAGCACATTCAATCCAGATTGTATGAAGTGTGGTGTGGAAGAAAAACAGGTTGAAAATAGAGATGCAGTCTTGGTAAGTAACAAGGACAGTGCAGATTTAACAGTCAAATAGCTAAAACAGTTCACCTACAAGACCTTCACCTAAAATCACTAAAAACTTCAAGAGAAGCCTATGAATATATCTCTATCAAGTGTACAGGAGAATAGTACTGCAAAGTGATATGTTAGATGTGGCTACCGGAATTTAACGAGAATGTAATGGGAGGAAGCGAAATGAAATAAGGAAAGAGTACGATCCAAATAGCAGGCAGGATTCAGACCTCGCAGACCGCCAATTCAATCAAAAATTGAACAACCACTGGTTCTGCGTCCCCCAGCAACGATGCGGATGTATTTCCAACGGCGACTGCAGAGGCGACTTGCCACCAGTTCGGGACTGGTCGACCTGCAGATGCGAATGCAAAGTCGAGAGAGGCACGGGGCGGTGAGACTGCACGCGGAGAGGATGTGGGTGGGGAAGGAAAGCGTCATCTCTCGCGAGAAGACGAAGGTGGCCGCCAGAGAGGAAGGAGAGAGGGCGGGTCGGCAAGGGAGGGTGGGCACGCTCGCTGGCGCGCGCCACGTACGACGGAGGGCACGAACCTCGTGAGGGGTGAGCGGGGTCGAGCACCGAATGCAAATCCTCCTCCTTCAACGGTACAACTCCCTTCATCGCAGCTTCGAGAAGAGTGCGAACCTCACAAAATCATCTCCGCCCGTCAAAAATTACACATTACCATTACTCCTAAGGCCGTTGTACACGGTACAATTTCTTGTACAAGATCTTGTACCATAAATTGAACGGCGAGATTTGACCAAGATATTTTACAAGAAATTGGTTCACGGACGTACACGATCAAAGATTTTCATGCAATTTGTGCGCCAATAACAAGCGCAGATATCGTTTTCTGTCGAACAGCTGAATCGCGATATCCGATGACGATAATGGGTGCTTTCCAATCATCGACGCAAGTCGACACAAGTCAACTTGTGTCGCGTGTAGTGCTTTCCAATCAGTGTGTGTCGCTGTTGTGTCAAACGCGAGTCGACACACGGTGACACACCGGTAATGGTGAGTTACTGAAAAAAGAAAGAAGGACGGCGCAAGCTCTAAATCGCAATACGTCTGCAAGAGGCATATTGAAAATAACCGATAAATCAGAACAAATGTTTAAGTTAAGTATTTTCTTAATTAATCATCCTACAACTCATTTTTTTGTTTATTGGTAACGATCTTGCTATAACAAGAAGGAAACATCTGTGGATTCAATTTCCTTCCCACAAAAACGCACCAATCACGAGTCCCCGTGAAAGTCCTTAGCGCATCAGCTTCTGCGCACTGAAACTTGCTTTCCATTCGCGAAGACACAAGTCGACTTGAGTTTCCGCGAGTTAACTCAAGACGACGCATGAGTCGCTTGAATGGAAAGCACCCATTGATTTGAAAATACTGCCATAGTTACTGGGTTACAATGATTTGCTACCATTAATCCTAGCATTAATAAAATGAAATTATACGATTGGTTACTTGCACTCTTACATCGGCTCATGAAACCCATCATTTATCCACCAAACATCATGTTTTTGCTTGTTGCATATATTTATTTTCGTTTCAATAACGTCATCTTAATTTCATTGAGGTTTATTGTTTTCCAGTGTATCCAATCCATCACTTATCCACCAAACATCATGTTTTTGCTTGTTGCATATATTTATTTTCGGTTCAATAACGTCATCTTAATTTCATTGAGGTTTATTGTTTTCCAGTGTATCCAATTCATCTTTTAAGAAATAGAACACTTCCGATGCGACCGACGAATATCACAATATGGAAGCAACAAAGAATATCATAATATTGAAGCAACAAAGAATATCACGATATGTACCACAAAAATGGAAGTTTTGCCACGCTAATAGGAATAAAAGTGGTCGCAAGCACAGAAAACCAACCTTAGGAATACTACGAACGCATCACTACCGTCACATGTCATGCTCACAAGCTACGGAGTGGATCTTGGACGGTTTCATCAATAATATAGAGCATTATCTAATATACTGTACAAGAAATTGTACGAACACCTCGTACACGATACAATTTGCGCATTGTACAAGTTCTTGTACAAGAAATTGTACCGTGTACAACGGCCTTTAAGATATTTATTACGCATTATTTAAGATATTTATTTATAATGGCCTTTATTCGCAGGAAAATAATCATAACATTGTACGTTCCACACTTCACTTTTCCAACCATGGTTTTGACACACAATGTTATATTCAAGGTTGTCCTTGCATTTCTAAACCATGATTGGCAAAATGAGGCGTGAAAAGTGCATAGCTATAATTATTTTCCTGCGTGGTAGTTCCACAAAGTAAAGTCTGGAACTTTAAAAATATACTTTGAAAAAAACTAATGCTCTACGTCTTCTACTTCTACTCTGCAAGCCACCGCGAGGGTGTATGTCAGGGGGTGAATTTCACCGAGTATGCACTATTTACATGCAAACAAGCGACCATAGGGTCTCATGTAACTAGATTGTTAGTATATATAGTATTTAAGGGATTAATACATGCATCATGCACTACAGACTTCTATAAAATATTTTCCCTGCCCATCTCTTTGCTATGCTGCCTATTGTGCTCTCTTATAGTACGAGGGGAAAATGACATTTTGAATCTATCAGTACGACAATCTATCGCTCTATTTTATTTATCTGGTTGAATCTTGCATAATAGGTTGGTGTTTTTAATATATGCCTAACATCTTCACTAAAGCTATCCGATTAAAATTTTTCAAATAGATTTAATCTGTACTTTAACCGACGCTCTGATAATGATTCCCACCCTGATTCTTGTATAAATTCTGATGCACAGCTAAACCTATCGTCACACCTTTTAAAGAACCTAGCTGCTCTACACAGCACACTTTCTAGTTCTCTGATCAAACCTAATCCATTCGGATCCCATACACTGGCTATATAGGTACTCAAGGTGGGGCCTAACTAGTGAAAAGTTATTTTACTATGAAGCAAATCTAAAAATTTACGCATAATACAACTGAATTAATTCCAAGGTCAGTCTGAATGTTGGGCATGGAACTCACCTACTAGTAGTACTAAGAGCAGCAGCGTATGAAATTTACACATACCCGGGGCACCGATACTTTTCCCATGTCCAATTTCCCAGAAAGATCTAGCACCCAATGTTGGTTTGTCAGCTTGATTTTTCTTCTAATGAGGCATTTCCCAGATTAAAATCCGGAACCTACGGTCAATATCCTTATTCACTATTCGTTGGAATAACACTCCGTCTGATGTTATTCAATCGGCAAATCGTCAGATACCTATGGTACATACATACACACGCATACGTCAGATACATATGGTTATAATTCGCGATACCAATGGATAAAGAGCCAGCTGAAAACTCTAAAAGCAAGACGGGACAACTTAATCGGCCATATCCTAAGACACGATGGCCTGTTGAAGACAATCGTGGAAGAAAAAGTGAACGGTAATATAGGAAAAGGCGGGCCTCGTATGAGACATATAGAACAGTTTTTGAAGGATGTAAAAGACAGGAGTTACGACAATATGAAGAGGTTGGCTGATAGAAGAATCGAGTGGAGGGCTGCGTCCAACCAATCCTAGGATTGTTGACCCATGATGATGATATGGATAAAGAGTCAAATTCAAAAACCAAATGAATCGTGTCTATCGTGAGTTGCTAGTTATGAAACTTGTTCTTTTCAATTGGTACCAAAACATACTTCATTGGCTAAACACGGTATGTTTTTAGGTCTCCTTCAAACAGATTTTCGAATCATTGCCGGCCGATTACAACTATCGCGAAAAGCGCACTGATAAAAAATAAACAATATAGCAACATGAATTTTGCGCAAAGTAAAGCACTCGTGACTCAAATTATCTATAAGAGCATTTTTGTTTGTAAAGGTTATCCGAAGGTCGTGGGCATTCCTTCGTGATCTCGAGACTTGAAATGGCTTATAATGAAATGAAACTTTTGAATACCGTTTTCCCATCGAAAACTGCAATGTTTTCCTACAGGGTAGCCATGTGGGCAACCAGGGTCGTCTATAAAGTTTTGTTCCAGCATCAAATTTTCATGATATCACTGAGTAAAACTCGGCTGCCTCAGAAATTTCCTGAACTATCATTGTTTTCGTAAAAGTTCGTTTAAATGTACGCCGGTTGCTTAGAAGACGCATGCAGTCACGAACGGACCGTTATTGGAAAGCATAATGTAGAAGGCTCCGCCTTTGGAAATGCCAAGCCAGATAATGGAGAAGTCACGAGCTTCCACATACATATCCAATTACCACGTACATATCCACTTAGCCTACCTGCCAAATACACCACATAGTATGGCGAAAAACACGAGTCAATCACATAAAGGACTACTCAACATGATTATTAGCGGCCGTAATGAATGTCGGAAAAAGGGGATAGTAATTCGTTCCATGGTAATTCTATAAATGAACATCAAGACTTAGCCTACTGGTGACCTTATTTACGGGGATATTTTTTTCCTTTGAATTGAAGCTTTCATGATATTTAACTTAACATCTGTCTTTCAGATCTGAATGACGAGGAAGTCCTCAATTACACCATTGAACGAAAGGGATTCATATCTAAATATTTGACACAGATTTGGTGATCCGAGTTAGAAACATCGCTTGGAATTCTGCGAATTCTTCTATATTCTATTTCATTTATTTCTTCTCTGACTACTCCTAAGAAATTACTGACAAAAAAATAGAGAGTAGGTGTAATATTACCTACATTCCAATTATTTTATTCCTAGAAGAACAAAATTTTCTACAAATCGTTTTCAATGCATGGTATAAAATGCAATATTTTGCTGCTTCATTTTCTCTCAGCTAAATTAACGGAATGTCTACTTTGAGCACAATGACTTTGACCTCTATAACTACGTTCAACTAAACAGTAAACAATTATATACAATATTTTTTAACTTTTTCTGCCTTCCTTTACAGAATGTTAAACTCTAGATAACGTGCCAATAGAGGATGCAAAAACTAATATTTGCATTTGAAGTTAATACAATTCACGACACCATCTGCCTCTGTGTTCGGTCACAAAAACCATTTTGAAACGAAACATAATTCAATCATTGATTGCTGATGACAGTATTTATTCATTGCCTATGCCTCCAAAATTACGCATTTCACCGTTTTACACGCATTTGTAATTATTTTTTACGGTGATGGGTCGTGTGTCAATGGAAAGCAAATTGACTGATGAAAGTTTTCCAAAGTATGATAGATCCAAAGAGCCATTTAGAAGAAACAACTAGTTTTGTAGTTTATTCCTTCTTCTTCTAATTGGCTCTTTGCAACTGTCTTCCTTTTACCTTCGTTCTTGATGGTGCGTTCCCTTACGTAAAATTCATGAAAGTCGAAGGATTTTTGTTAAATGCATTAATACTTCAGTTAAATACTTTAATATTTTAGTTAAATACTTTAATACTTCAGTTAAATACTTAAATACTTTAATATTTTAGTTAAATACTTTAGTTAAATACTTTAATATTTTAGTTAAATACTTTAGTTAAATACTTTAATACTTTAGTTACCCACACTGAAGCCCATACATGCTACATATATTTCCCATATATGTCCCATATATGTCCCATATATAGGCTTCAGTGTGGGTAAATACTTTAATACTTTAGTTAAATACTTTAATAATTTAGTTAAATACTTCAATAACTTTAATTCTGTATAACTTTAGTGCGCCGCATTCTGTGCACCATGATAAACGGTCATACTCTGCACGCATCGTAATATAGGTGATAATTTGAGGTTATAGCAGAATATATAATGGTTTACTTTGAATTTTGAGCATATGGAGGTCAAACACTAATTACTATCGTTCTTCTGCTTTGCAAAATCTTCGTGACTTTTATAATAGGAATGTTTTCTAATAGTAACTATATTGAAGTAACTTTAAGCATAATCCCAACTAGGCACGTAGCCAGAAATTTGCTTCGGTTTGTGGTTAATAATTGTTCTTTTCAATATGACGATTGAAAAGAACAATTATTAACCACACACATCCATCCAACTAGTGACCACGTTTCAAGGCACTTAACACTTGAATTATATGCAGTGTAATCCGGATCATCAGAAATCAGAACAACAAAATTATTTGGAAAAAAATTCGGTGGGCTGAAGCCCCCAGAAGCACCCCCCCTGGCTACGTGCCTGATCCCAACGGTAAGTCGCGAAATTTGATTAGACCACTAGGTCCATAATTGGGCTAACGTGATTATCCCCTCATCCTCAAAGTGGAGTCTGTTTGATATGGAACTGGATAAAATTTCCCCCTTTAATCTCCTGTTATTTTCTTCATTGAGCATGAAAATACTTGCTGAGTAATTTCCATTTAAGCCCCGTGAAGTACAGTGGAGAAGGGCGTACCGTAAAATAAGCTTGTACAGAGCATAACGGCATAAGGTCAGCTTTAAGTTTCCTCGATGATCATAAAAGTCCTTCCACTGTTTAGGTAGCCTCATTTTAATTGCAAACAATGCAATCCCTTCTAAACCACCAAAATATCCTCTAAAAAGGAAGTCGACGCTCATTAACTTTTCAATAAAAAACATGGCAGACGGAACGACGATGAAACTTTGAAATTGTACAGGGATACTACCATGAATGTGTTTTTTTTTCTTGACAATCATAACTCTAAGAAAAACTTCCCAAGTGGATGCATTCTTTGAACCAATTAAGTAGTCATCAAACGCTGCGAAATTTTAAAAAGATCTACGGTAACCGGTTCATGGGCAACTATCCAGGTAACAAAAAAAAACTCTTATTGCTGCTACCACGCTAAACGCAGAGACTGTCCACTTAAATCTATGCTATTGGGTCAGTTGTGCGGGAAGCAAGGGATGCTTTCAGCTGAGGAAATATCCGTTCTAATGAATTCTGACATCCCCGAAGAATGGGACTTGTGTTTTACAGTATTCCCTCGGGAGGAAAAAGACGCTAGTTGGAGATTCTTGCCAAGTTTTTACAAACAAGAGCTAAGGAGCAAATTTGTCTGTTTGAAAGCTTGCCAAGGAAAGAGTCTTGAAGCACAGCTCGTAGACCTTACACTGAACTCAAAAACCAGACTAAGGGGGCATCGCAAGAATACGCTTTTAGGCGGCTGTGGGGCATAGGATACGTGGCGTGGAATATGAATTGTGAAATTTGTTAAGCATTACCAAAAGTAGTAGGAGAGTCGAGCATTAGAGTTATGCATTAGTCATGGTAGTAAAGCTCATAAGATTTAATCACCTCATCTAACCTAACTCAATCCTAAACCTAATCCTAAGAAAAACACAACGCCATGCCCTACGCGGAATTCGAACCCGCGTCCTGCATTTTTTCAGGCCAGTGTCATGCCAATGTAACTACCGGCATCGGCAAAAATCTAAGACAGTAATGGAATACATTTTACGTAATAACATGCGGTTTTAATCAAACCGTAAAAGAACCTACCAATTCAAAAGATGTCCACCAAAGCTTCAAAAGATAAAAATTCTTCAGAAAAGACGACACAGTCATGGTATGATATGGTCTATTATTTCCCTGGGGAATTGGCATACACGTTCAGCTTTTTCCAACGCATTTTTTATGAAATTTCATTCGTGTGGGAAGGAGATACAAGGAGATGCTATTTTCTCTGGCAACTATTTCCCTGGGGAAATACGAGTAACACTCGCAAATCTACAAAAATAATTTGGCAATCGACAGGTTGAACGCAATTGGATACGTGTCCTGACAAAAATAATTGACTAGTCTCTATATGGTGCTAAATATACTTAATATTGGACAACTATACAACTGAAATATGCCTGAGTTTAGCTAGTTTAATAATAGGGAGAAAATATGAATACTTAAAAACTTGATTTAACCCCCAAAAAAACCACATCACTTATTTAAAAACTGTTTGACAGGCGCTGCTAATAATGCTAACCAAGCATTTTTTCTATAGAATTTAAAAATATGCATTAGGATCGGCTTGGTGTGGTGAGTGGAGTACTGGCTTCTCATCCAAGAGGCCATGGTTTGAATTCTGGCATTGTCTGAGCTCTTTTAGAGGAATCATAATTTAACAAGAGCGTTTCACGGGGAGAATTTCAATTTCAGTAGGTACTCCATTCATCTACATCTACATAATTCCACCATAAAGGTGTGTGGAAGGGGATGAATTCTCACCAAACATACACTACATATCATGCATAAAAAAGGATTAATTTTTATATACCAATTCTAAACTACACTATTTAAAAAAAGATAAAAATAGCTAAGCAGACATGCATAAACACGCTGTTAGTTGGGTTAGCTTCAAGTCCTTATTCCAACATGCAGCTACCAATGTTATCCATTGCTACACTCGTACTGGATATATTAACTGTTATTCATATCCCTAATTGTACGAGGAAAAAAGGACATTTTGAATCTGTCAGTTCGGCAATCAATTTATCTAATTTTGTGATTATGGTCCAGTCTATCATAGTTGGGATTCGCAAAATATTTTTAACATCATGACTGAAAATATGGTCTTGGAATTTGTTTAAGAGATTAAGTCTAGAAAAGTTGAAATCTATTCTTTGGCTGGGTCGTTATACACTTATACCCCTTGGTGTCTTTCGCCGAGGGCACAGTAATGCCAACGCTGGATTACATATCCACCTATCCGTAAAAGCGCAAATTACCTAAGCGGACGATCTACTTCCCTCAACAGCCTCTCTCCATAGTAAATTGGCCAATTACACACCAAAGAAAATTGTTCGACCCAAAACAAAATTCCCGAGATTTTATGCCCTGAGATGAACTAGGAAGAAGAGATATTCTTTTTGAGGTAAATCATCATTATCAACAAGCCTTAAATTCTCCGCCAGTAACGTCTCTATTTACTAATAAGTTGTAATGATTATACCCATACGTACCTATGAGTCTTTCTTCAATATTCTTATCTTTTCAGTCACTCTTTACTCATTTTCATATCTTTTTTTTCTTATTATTCTCTTTATTATCTTTAACTCATAACTCATCTCACTTACTCATTTTAATGTATCTTTATGTCTTATTATTCTCTTTATTGTCTTTAACTCATCTTTACTCATTTTATTATATAAATTTGTGCATGATCTAAATTTTTTAGTAGGGCTCGCATGAAAGTAATAAGATTTCCACGTCGTAGATAATATACATTATTTGCTACCGGGAGCGTCTGCGATGGAATTTACGTTACGATTGAAGCCGTGGTCGTAGAATTAGGTTTTAATGTGTTTCTATTTCTAAGTTCATAGCACAGTCTAAACTAATGCCCTATTCCTATCATAAACAAAACACCCAAACCTGAAGCGGGTTACGAATCCACGACCATTAGGTTACCAGGCCGGCGCGTAACTGATCTGATTGCTGCATCGATATACCGACAGTCGACTGCTGTGCTATCTTCATTGGTTTCGCATCGATTACAGGCCGCATCATGGTGGAATAGAGCTGATAATCGACGATAACTTCAATTTGCCTACATGCTCAGCAAACTCGCACAGCTAAAAAAGATTTCAACCTTCTCCAATTTTAGTCCAGAACACACTCGATAGCCATGCATGTATATTCCGGCACCACAGTGTTCTCGACCGGAAACATGCACAGGTTATGCCCTGTTTCTCTTGTAATCGTCAGAATCATGATTAAACGAAAAAATAATATAAGAGGCTCTGGTTTTCAAGGCTACACACGGACTCCTTTCGAGTAAAAACATTTCCTATGCAGAACTTGGTTTGGGATTTATGATAAATATTTGGTGAAATGTGCTTAGTCAACGTCAAAATTCCTTCATGATGAAATTATCCTCAATATTCGTATTTCACCTCACCTCAGAGGAATATTCCATCATTCTATTTTAAGGCTGTTATGTTGACAAAAAAACAGACCAGCGAAGAATTGAAGCCTTCGTAACATGGTGCTGGTGGAGAATATTGAAGATAAATGGACAGATAAAGTCAGAAACGAAGAGGTGTACTGAAGGTCATGTGAAGGGAAGGTCCCGAGAGGAAGACCAAGGGATAAGTATATAGGGCAAATAAAGAAGGATGTGAAAGAGAAAACATAATAGGCCGTGAGGTAATTAACACTGAGTAGGGCAGAATAGAGGGCTGCAGTAAACCCATCCTAGGATTGAAATACTGATGATGATGTTGGCATACCACTACTCATATTATATCAACTTTGTACCAACTTGTGATTCAAGTTTTGTAGTTAATTAGCAGCAGGGATTTTCACTTTGATAAACTAATAAAATAATTCTAACTTTTATTTTTTATGTATATAGATGGACCAGTTTCCAAGTAAGTGAAATAAATGGAAATCTACCTTAAGGTATGTCAGTGTTTGATAGCATTTTTTATTTGAATGCAGAGCAGCTTAAAAAGGTAGAAGTGAAACGATGGAATTCCTTATTTATCTTTGTCAATCAAAATGGTATTATCATCATTAATTTAACCCAGGATAACTTAAAGAGGAATTTTCAACCCGAGGTGACACAACAAATAGCTAAAAGGTTAATGAAAAGTAGGCTCGTATTATTTTACTTGCAAGCATAACTTTTAAAAAATAAATGAAAATATGCCTTTTCACAAGAGATCTGGATTTTTTTAGCTTATTAATGAATAAGAGAAAAATACGAATGCATTTAAAATTCTAGGTAACACAATAGCAAAAGTTAAATTTATTTTCAAACATTATTCGGATAGAGTCATTAATGAAATGCCTTACAATAGGAGATGGGAATGATTGCGAGGATGAGAAACTAGGAGTTGCGTCGAACGTTAACACATTCCTTTTACCCACTGTCCTTTAGTACCTCCCCTGGTGGCCTTTTTCCTCTGATGATATATATCTAGAAACTCTACTACAGTAATACCTACATCTACATTAACCCTGCGAGTATCAGCAAAGACGTATGGTAGGGGGTGGTCGGTCACCAGCCGTGAAGGTGCATTGTTGATGAGAGAGCAGCCATATTGTTAGTGACTACGCGCCATTTTTAGTGACCAATTTCACTGTTGGAAACTAATTTACCGAGGGAATACATCAAAATCTTGTGCCATGTGCCCATGTGCGAGAAAAGTGGGGAGATAGTACTCTAGATTCTACTTGTTTACGGTGGATGGCCTACAATCGTATTATGGAAAGAAATATTTCAAAGCTAGGTGATAGTTCATTAATAAAAATATTTTCTTGCTCAATTGCAATAAATGATCATTTTCGACTAATTGGCTTGCAAATGAACGATTTTTTCTAAATTTGAAACTCTAAGTCCTTGATAATAATGATAATACATTAATGAATTCCATCACCACCCCAAGGGTGACATGTCAGAGCAACATATAGATAGACATGTTCCTCCTACGCGGCCTCCGAAGGAAACCGCTGAGTCTCGACAAGGCAGTAGTAACGGAGAGCAAAAGAGCTCTTTAATGGTTGAAATTAGTGGTGAATAAGTTGTAATCCATCGGGTATGAACCTGCGTAGCTGAAATCTCCCCTTCATCGGATGAGATATTAAGAAATATGAATTTGCGAATGCAATTCATAGCCTGGCGATTAATATGATAATTTTATTCATTCATTCCAGGGTGATGATTTTCTCGAGGAATAGCATTCGCAGTGCATCTTAGGAGACAGCCGACCGCATAATTTACGCCTCTTCGAGAAAACGATGCCCGTGGACGCCGCGCAGTGGCGACCTTAAATGTTTCCCCATTACGCTCTCTTAGGCAAACATTACATAACATACAAAGGAGCGACGGTTTGTCTACTTTCGCCTGGCATTCCAGTCCCTTCAAAATATGCATGCGTCTCTAATCTAACCACTTTCGTTTTGGCATTTCTTACGCCTTATGAAACGTTTTCCAATAAGTCGAGACGATCCTTTGCGAACAATATTCTGATGACGCAAGAGATACGCAAAAAGAACATGCCCCCACCTCGATTCGAATAATGAGACGTCACTGGCTCTATCGTCGCATCGACTCGATCCCGGCTAAGTTTCTCACGAAAGGAGGAGCGAAAGAAAGAAAATATCTCTCGGAGTCGACGGTGAAAGGCATGGACAGGGGAGGTATAAAGGTACCCCTTTTCTCTCCAGGGCGCAACCGCCCTCGCGTAAATGACGACCCGCGGTGCAGTCCTGGGGATGCGAGAAGGGTGGGCGGGCAGGTGGCGCCACGGAGGCACCTCCGCGACAGAAAAAAAAGAAGAGGGAAGCCCCGCGACCCCTCTTACCCACCCACCCAGCCTCACGACGGGATGGAGTCTCGCCGTCCGTGACGCCCGGGTGTTCCTCAAGCGATCCTCGGCCTTAGCCACGATCTCTCTCCCCCGGACTCCCAAGACAGTCCCCTCCACGAGATAAAAATCTTGAACCTGTCCTTCCTCACGTATTTTTCTCATGAAAGATGGCCGATTGCGAATGCAAATAATTCCAGCACGAAAAATAATTTTCCTTGAGCCAATTTTGAAACTGTGAATCGGAGGCCATGTCCTGGGTTGCAGTCGTTAATGGTCGATCAAAGGTGCGCTAGTGTAAGCACAAAATTTAAAAAAAATGTGGGGTTGCATGAAATAAAAAATTTCGCGTGAATACCAAGAGAAACAAGTTACTCGAAACACGGATAAGTGTCAATTTTCACACTTGCTTGTTTCATTGGTCTGTTTCATTTATTTAGCTCTTGCTATATTACCGACGTTTCTATGCCCATTTTGGAACACACAAAACATAAACGTATGAGGTAATAATCGGTTGTAAGTAGGAAAGTGATTGCAAGTTTTAAATTCCTATTCTTATGAGTTGTGAGCAATTACAAATATCGCTCACAAGTTTAGTCAGTTGAATACAAGAGAACGGCAAACGGGTAAAAAACTTAATTCTAAGTAAGGATCGAAACGTAATTTTTATTTCAGAACAAACACTTAATTAAATTGAGGAATAAATGATATGCGAATAAATTTATGAGACTCAATAGATAATAGAATATTTTCTACAACTTTGTATTTGGTATAGACATAATTTTCTCAATAGGGGCCGCCAACCGTACGCGTTAAAGAAGATGATACCTTTCACAATATACTTTGGTCATGTAGTCCACTTCCCTTGCTTCTCATTATGGTGTTGCATACTAATAGCATTTCTCGTTGCATTCATTTCACCGGAGAAGGTATTGTGCTAACTCTGCATTGATTTGCGTCCTTTAGCTTTGCAGTTTTACTCCGCAACTCTAGCTACTTAAAACATTTTATTTGACCTTGGAATGCTTGATTTATGGACAAGATTTAAGGTAGAGAAGAGGGAAGAGATAGCCGTACCAAAATAAGTCCAAAATTCACAAATTTGACGAGAAGGCCAGATTCTTTCGTAGGTCGGCCGATTTTAAAAGAAATTTCCTGTGAGGAAGCTAGGGTAATTAGGAAGAGATATTAAAATAGACTTCCTCCAGATTCGAACCACATATCTTCAGGTTCAGCGGCCCAGGGTGGTTTCACTGGACCACCACGCCACAGAAACTGGTCTCAGGATTACCAAAGGTCACCTCCGTATCCCAACATCCTAATTCTAGCGCTGTTCATGTTTCTCCTTCCATCTCGAGACTTTGCCCTCCGTAACTTTCCCAGCTTCATATGTTTCCTCCCGACCAACTCAACTCTAACCCCTCAAGCACTACCTCCTTCACACTCTCCTCCCCCCCACTCCCTCTCCCCTCCCTCCGCCCCTCTCCTTCCTTCGTCCCAATTCCCTTAGGTCCCCCTACTCTTTCCCTTTAGAATCACAAGAGGTACATGGATGGATCGGGAGAGAATCGTGTGGCGCAATAGATCCGTTTCTCCAGCGACCTTCGAGGACATCTCCTTCACGAATCCCGAGGGGAGGAAATCACACAGGGGAAGAAATCGCGGAGGGCTCCGAAAGCCGCTATCGATAGCGCCTCTTATTTTTTCCAGGCTCACGAAAGGCCAAATTTTCGAGGAAACCTTAGAAACGGTTACATGCTTCGCGCTATGGATGCCGCTCGGCAACATTGCGACAGGTTTCTTAGTTATGCCACCGTTAAGGCCGTTGTCATCGTCTCCGGCTCATTCTTTCCCCTTCTGTCGCCGGCAGTCTTGCGGGAGAGGCGATTAACTCTGTGACGGAGGTGGCTGCACGCCAGTGCACTCACCGGGCGAGGAGCTGCTCAGAACCGAATAAATCAGCCGCAGGATCCATCCAAGTGAGACTGGGGTACATCATCAGACACAGTGCGTTCCACACTAAAATCGAGTATCTGAATTCCAAGCACAGGGTTCTTCTCTAGTTAATTGAAAGTTCTACAGCTACACTCTTGATTAACGCGTATATCACGGAAAAAGGTTTGCCTGATCAGAGGCAATCTGGTTTTAGGAAGGGAAATAGCACCCAAACCGTATTGCTTCGTTTTACTGAAGACATAAACCATCCAAGGATAATCGTCAATTTACCGTTCTTATTCTATTCGACTTTTCCAAATTATTCAACTCTGAAAAACATGCTCTTTTACTACAGAAGTTAAAAGGATGCAATCTTTCTGACTATGTAGTTAAATGGTTTCTAGCCAAATCTTACCTGGAAAATACGAGCAGTAATTGGAAAAAAACGATGAGAGATCAGGCTGGCTAAAAGTTGACACGGTAATGTTCAAAGGATCTTTCCTGAATCCATTACTGCTTTCTTTGTTAATTAATGAACAATCGAGATTCGCAGGTGAATTCCAATATCTTTTGCATGCCGAAATTTATCATCATTCAATTACTTCCAAATTTATCGGCATTCAACTCTGGAAAATCTATCTCAAACTAATCCTAGGATAAATGCTGACATTGTCCGTATTAACACTTGGGCTGTGAAATGGACTGACATTAAATAAAAATAAAACCAATGATATTATTTTCGGCAGAAGTAATCTTACTTCAAAGATAAATTTACATCAAATACCTGTAATCACTGTCGAAAATAAAGTCGTTCCTTTTGAAAAAAAAACAAAAAATCTAGGGGTAATAATAGACAGGAAATTAAACTGGAAAGTACTCTGCAACATTATTAGGAGCAAAAGCTATAAAAATCTAGGGGGAAATATTGGACAGGAAATTAAAATGAAAAGTATTCTGCAACAACATTAGGAGCAAAAGCTATAAAAACTCTTCATAAATTACAAAAATTGAAAAATCAGTTGCCTACGAACATTCGAAAATCAATTAGTTCTATAATATTCCCGCATTTGATTACTGCTGTGGTCCTACTAAATAAGATTAACCAAGAAAAAAAATATCAAACTACCGGTGACAATGAATACTTCTTAGAGATTTGTATGTGGCCTATTACGTTGGGATCACATTTCAGATTCATACACGAAACCGTAAGGAAAATACAGTAAGAGAATGGCGGCTCCATTAGTGTCTCCTCTCCAAGATGTCCATCACTTTCAAAAAAATATACATAATCGCGTAACAAGATTCGGCCAGTTAGACCTACGGATCCCTTAACTTAGCACAGAAATCTTTCATAGACACAATATCACGAAATTGGAATTCACCCCCCACAGGATATAAACACAAGCCAATATATAGCAAAATTAAAGATTAAATTTTTTCAGTACATATTTTCAAGAAATTCAATGGTGAAGGTAAAAAGAGAAATTTGTAATATATAGTATTGAAATTTTGTAATGTGTTCATTTTCCTTGTTAATACATATGTGTGATAATAATAATTTGTTTTACTTTGCTAAAATATGTGTTCATAGTAACTTGTATTTGTTATCTTATTTTGTTTTTTTTTCCTTTTTGTATTCTTCATTTCAATTTTGAAAACTAATGTATCGATAACATTTTTACTCAAAAATGTGTCAGACCGATGTTGGCCCACGACAATAAACGTTTGCTATTTACAACATAATATCCTCAAAGCCACCATAACCGTGTAAGGCAGGGGGTGAATGCAAACCAAACATGCATTTCACATGCTAAAAAAGGATTAGTAAATTTATTCTAGTGGAAAAAACAATTTAAAAAAGGATTTAAAAGCAGAGTAAGTATGCAGAAACATGCTGTTTGTTAGGTTATCTTTAAGTCCATATACCAAAATAAAACTACCTATGCTGTCCATTGATACACTTGAGTATATACTTTTGAATATATTCAAAACTATTCATAGGAAAAAAAGACATTTTAAATCGGTCAATTCGGCAGTTAATATCCCTAATTTTATGATTATGGTCCAGTATACTATATTGAGTTGGAGTTCATAAAATTCTTTCAACGTCATCAGTAAAAATGTTGTCTTGGAATTTACTTAAGAGATCAATGTCTCTAACTTCAACTATGTCTTCTACTTCAATCTATGTTTCAACCTAAGGTCTCATAACGATTCCTATTTTGACTGGTTACGCTAAAATAGTTATGATATGGTCTCCTTACATATCTCGCCGATCTTAACAACACACTTTCCAGTTTGTTATTTACGCATATTTCGTAAAGATCCCATATATTGACAGCGTATTCCAAACGTGGTCTCGGCGTAATTAAGATGTAAATTCCTAAATATTGAGAACAGGTGCTTACTCCTTCCAAAATTTTTTACTTACTGCAGAGTACATATTAAATAGCGAGAATATTAAGGGAAAAACAAATGCACTACTTCTTATATTTTATTTTGATCACAAGATGTTGATTTGGGTTTTTAAGGACTCTTACAGCTAAGATTATATTGCACCATTTAGCCAATGTTCTTAAGCATGAAAGGAACACAAAATTCATGCTCGAGATGAGATTCGAACTCATCCCCTTGTTTTTTCAGGATCGCACGATACCAACGTGTCTACCGCGGCCGGAATGTACAAAAGACACATGCACCTAGCACTCAATAAAAGGAAAAAAAATCCCATTTAGAGCATGAGCCAAGACGTTTAATACGTGAATAATATTGGATAATTAATATTTAATAAAATTCACTGTAGAATTCATTTTTTAATTACCATTTATTCAATGAATATTCATTAGAATATAACTCACTATCACCAGGTCTAATCGACGCTAAGAAAAACTACTAAACTTCGATTTTCGGTTTAGTGGAAAATGGAAGTGAAATTAATTGAACCCTAGTGAGACGTTTGGAGAATGTTCGTGCATTAGGTATCGATAGTTCCTCCTGGACCGAAGGAATATATGTACTGGTCGTAAATCGCTGGCTATAATCTGCTGATGGAGATCATAACATCTTACGTCGAGTGTTTGATTTCAGCGATGGGAACGCCCTTAAAATCACTTACAGTAGGTGTACCTTCATTCCTTTCTCTATTATCCGACGACTATACATTCATTTTATTTTATCGTCCCTCCCTTCAGTGAGTACCAAATAATTTGTGGAATTCTTTAAAAGCGTCCTCATATTCATCTTCAATGTACCTACGAAGCATAAATTATGTTTTAAAGAAGTATAATTATTACAATACTCTGATAATACATAAAAGTCAACGAAGAAAATCCAAATGCAATTATTTGGAGCCGAACAAATGGTTATATCAAAAATGATATAATTATTTTAGATTTTATATTCGTCTTCTTGATAGAGGTTATGAATACATTGTATTACAAAGTAATGGCACACATTGATACAATTCGATAAATTGTGCTACATGAATGAAACAATTGTTAAAAATTTCGATGCATCATTTGATACCCACTCAGTTATTGCGATAAACGAAACAGATATTCTTCATGGAGGTCATATTCACAGCAAATTTATTATGGAGCGTGATAAATGAAAACTTATGAATGCTTCTTTGAGCTCTATTTAAGCTTAAGTGTACAAATATAAATATCACAGGTGTTAATTCGTACACAGTCGATTCCGTCCGTAATTTAAAATAAAAAAATTAATCTGTTAATTTTCATAAAATGTCTACAGTAAAAATCATGTTATGCATGACGTCGTGGTGCATAAAACATGTACAAACAAGATTGGAATTTTAATATCAAGAACCAATATTATTATTACTGTGTTATTGATCCTTAATATTTTTACAATTTTTTTATGGGCAGTGGATAATTTTCGGGAACAGAAGTCCAACAAAATAATAGGTAACTCTGGAAGGATAAGCTAAAAATGTTCCAGATACGTGTATAAAGTTAATGAGATTGGTACAATTTATTATTCGATTTTTAAAATTAATTAGGGAAGTATAATGTATTTAAAGAATTTATTATTCCATTTTTAAAATTATTTAGGGAAGTATAAAGTATGCATAATTAAAACAATTAGCTGGAGTTAAGTGAAAGGCAATTGGTTCGTCATCTCAAAAAAATGCTCACTTTTTTCCGTCAAGACTACAACGCTATGTACTTTTCAAGGGTCTTTAAAGAACAATAAAATCCTCTCTTACTTATTCAGCACGTATATGAAATCATCAATGATTAGTACTATAAGCTTATAAGTTCCCAATTTCCATTAAATCAATGTTTGTAACACTCCAAACGTAATGCTTTCAACAACTTCAGAGAATAAACTTGGAAATAAATTAATGCACAAAATGACTTGGCGGTGTATTTGTTGATTTTTTAGGAAATAACTAAGGAAAGCTCTCAAATACGATTATTCTATAAAATGTAAAAATTACTTCCATGGAGATTTTACTTTCACTCTTACAAATTAATATATTTTAAGTCAGCAAATTTCTAAAATCAGATAACTTTTCACGCCTTTGAAAGAGAGGTTGACTGAGGAGGTATTTTATTCGTTGCTGTGTAGGTCACTGTCAAATGACAATTTTTATCCCAGTGTTTTCTTTCACCATTAATATTGAGTTCAAACGAGATGTCTAACTGTAATAGTAAAACAGTTATGAAATAAAAAAGTGACAGTAAAAAAATAGCGAAAATAGAACAGTGATTGGAAACGCCAATGAATAATGCAACGTGCAATTATGCTTTAATTTTTGAATTCAAAATATCATACATCATCAGATTTAATTTCTCACCCGGAAAAGTACATCGTGAGCCGACCTTTTCTAAATGAACGCTTTTGCGTATGATTGAATCCTTCCCATTAATTTTTCAACAAACACTTTGAGCAATGATGACAAATAAGGCTAAATTTAAATTTCCATTGAGAAATAGGCTGATTGATAAATGCTTACTGTTAATAAATCTAGAGTGTTCCATCTAACAACGATTAAATCTAAATGAAAAAATTCCGCGTGTTCGACTTTCAACAAACGAGGAAGAAAAAATGCTGCGCATTGGACCAAATTTGCTCTTTAATCATGATCAATTTAATTAAGTCCAAAGACCACGCGCATGCGTACGTCGAGGAGTAACGGACTTTCGATGTAGATTGCACGCTCTTAGGTTGGGTGATAAAATCAATGATCTCTGTTCAGGTATGCGCTTCCATAATAATCGCTGATGCTGCAGCGAGTTGCCGACAGTTTCGAAGCGAGCAGCGCAATGAATGGGGCTCAATTGGGAACTGACTGCTCGAAGGAAGCAAGAGAATTCCGGGAAAGTGGGCAGCGCTGGGTCCTCCCAGGTTTTACCGTTAGGCACGGAGGAGGGCGCTCATGATGACTCCACACCTTAATTCCCAGCCGAACCCGAAGTCGGGCTGTTGTTGTGACGCAGCGTTGCGAAGCAACAGACTTCACGTGAGACGGTTGCCCAACGGTATCTCCAGGGGCCAGCTCTCAGATGTCACGGATATGACTCCAATCGAATTTCGGTGTCTAGCTCCACTCTGCCTCCTGGCATTGCCCCAATGATGTCAAATATCGAATGCTACACAATACAGCTCACCCATGAGGTGCCTTTAGGTGTGGTTCATGCCTGCCGATGTTCAGGCACTCAAGTGTCTATAGATGAGGAACGATCACTCTATCTCTGATATGAAATAAATATTTTGGGCTGAATAACTGACAGAGAAGCTTTGTAGTGAAAAATAATGGATAATTAATGGTTTAATTTTCTTCATCGTTCGCATATCTATAATTAATACTCAGTAAACAAATCATAGAGGGCTTTAAGGTACTGCTAAAGCAGAAGCTCTTTTTCCGTAAGTTTGTCTAAATATTGATAAACAACGGGGAAAACGAAATGGTTTCCTAATTAATTATTTATTGTTATTTCCAATGTTTCTATGCATGGTGCAGCAAAAGTCTTAAAATGTTTAGAGAAAATAAGCTATCAATATTTATTCCATTATTTGGGTATATTAATCTCTCAGCTGTCTAAAAGGGTCCAAAAATAGAAATGAAATTATTTATTAGGAATATGACACTCAGCTAGGTAGCCAATGTTATAATCCAGTCCGATAAAGTAACTTCTTCTAACTGGTCAGTAAAAATGGTCTAAATATGATGATACTCAGCGATGGTTCCGGAGAACTCTATAGCAGCTTATGAACTTATATCCTGCGAAACTAATTTATTGAATATCATTTACCATTATTTTAAATTAGACTGATATTTAGCATATTTACACCATTAGGGCACTCCAGTAATGTAGGAACTATAGATTTCTCAATAATATCTTTGATGTAATAAAAACAATGCTTTTTTGGTGAATCTTTGTTGGCTATAAAAATTTAGTCTGTGGTAAAGACCCGAAATGCATTTACTATTATTTAAATAGCATAGTTTTGAACAGTACCTATACGAGGTCTAATCCTTTTTTATGCATGATATGTAGTGCATATTTGGTGAGAGTTCACCCCCTGCCACACACCTTTATGGTGGCTTGCAGGGTATTATGTAGTACCTGGAAGAAATATTGTTAAAATAGTGTCTATTGGCATTGCATATTATTATCAATAGTAGTTTTTCATTATGCATACCGGTGACACCTAGGTATTGTCATGATTGTTTTGGGCAAAAAACCAACCAACAAAATTTGCCAAAAACTTGGCCTCGGAAAATTACCTGAGGGAGGCTATCTCCTGTTTTCGGAAAGTGACAGTGACTCTAATAGACGATTAACAAAGCTATCTTTCCACGGGTGCATACAAATACAAAACATAGTGAGGTGTTACGACTGGTGACCATCTATGAAAGCCCTCACTTACACTGCCATGGTGTCAATTACTTTAAAACTGAAAGTTGATTTCACGGCAAATTTTCTCCTTTAAATCCATGAAAGAAAGCAGAATTGAGAGAGAATGCCTCCATTCCAGAAAACAGCGTATAATGGGGAGCCGGAGAAAATAAATTCTGTTCCCTAGAAACTAAAAGTTTAGCTGTTTTTACAATTTCCTTTGCATAATTGAAAAGATTTCCTTTATGCACACTCGAACATAACGCATGTTAAAAACGAGAAAATATGTTGAAGATAAAGATTTTGGGAAGAAACTCGAACCCAAAAGCCAATCAAAAGAAAAAAAAACAATCTTCGACACCAAAATA
Organism: Platycnemis pennipes; assembly: GCA_933228895.1. Classification (NCBI taxonomy): domain Eukaryota; kingdom Metazoa; phylum Arthropoda; class Insecta; order Odonata; family Platycnemididae; genus Platycnemis; species Platycnemis pennipes. The sequence goes on along the minus strand of OW121848.1, from coordinate 29,178,385 downwards.
GAGTAATACCAATATTGGAGAGTTTTTATTTTCATTGTTCCTGAACTTGAATTTATTCCCAAACGGAACATAGGGTGAATGACAAGCTGAGAAGGAAACCTTAATTTCTCTGCTCTTAAACTTTAAAATGAGAGCTTCTCATGCCTTTCCAAACAAGCGAATAATTGGAACTAGGATTCATTCAGTAAGCAATATCTCACATTTTTAAGTGATTGAACCGATTAAAAATCTCGGTGGATTATTTGCCATATTAACTCAGTTAATAATAATGACACTAAATGAGAATAATAATAAAAAATGTGAACATTCTGCATAAGTGCGTTGAATTGGAGCTGGAGAAAGGAAATAATGGCTCTGCGTAGTCTAAAGTTTGAATCGAGACGAGAAATTCAATTTCTATGTTTATATTTTTTAAGATGGAAAATTTGTAGCACACGAAATACTCATTATTGTAACTGTTCACTTGGAAGGTTATTCTATAAACGCTAGCTCGGATCATTTCAAGATGAAGAGATGGATAGGTTGTCTTAGTAACCTACTGAATATTAATCACCTAGGGTCTTGACAGCAGCAAGACAGCGGAAATACAGAATAGTTTATCCTTGTACCGGAAATAGTGCATAGGTAAAAGATAATTGCTGGAAATGAAGCTGACATCAAAATTCAATCATTCGAATGTTACGAAAAATTAGTGTTAGGAATACCAGATCACGAATAGCGAATAGTGGACCCCATTCTTGTTCTTTCTCTCATTCAATTATAAATTAATCCAATCTATGACATCTTCATTATTTCCTTAATTCTCTCTCAGCTTTCCATGAGTAATTTCAAAAATTCCAAAAATGGCTCTTAACGGACTTAAGGAGGATACAGATTCTGGTTAGCGACCAAAGGAGCGATGGTGTCGCTTGACCCCTTGGCTCGACTAAAGTCGGAAACTCGACAATCAAGACCGGATTTCGTCGAGGACGACCCTCCGAAATGTCAAGGATGCGCTCCCGGGTTTTAGTTTTATTAACGTCCCTTGACTTGATTTTTTGCTCGCAATGCATGCTTAAAGTACAAGGCTAACAAAAAATTCTTCTTTAATTCATGAAGCAATTATTTCAAGTGCATACATATGTAGCGATGAAGCACAGCATCGTTCTCCCTTGATCACTAGGCTCGATCTGAGACAACACTTGGAATGAAGGTGTCTACCGGAGCATTAAGATCTTAGCCAACTCAGACATCCAAATACCGGATGCAGGACTGTAAACCACTCCTTAAAATTCAATACTTTCAGGCGTAACGTTGTGGAAGTCCATTATGAATAATGAGAATAACAAACTATGTTTTAATCCACAGAGTTTTTTACTATCATCATTCACTCCTTCAAATTCTGGATTGTGAGGTAAATCACTTATTCTCAACGGTCATCAATTGAATCCTATCATACTACGTGCAAAACATCTCACTATGGTGTGGAAAGAAGTTCACTCTATTTGTGGCTTATTATGAATTAAATGACCTCCAGAACATACCAAGTAGTTAATTTGTTATTTGAAGACATATCACGTTTCTGTAACAAAAACAAATGAATAAAATATCTCATATAAAAAGAAAATATAATAAATGAAGTTTCGTCAAAATTACGGACTTTCGGGGAAAATAATCGAGCTGAAGAAATTTCAGATTTATAAGAAGCACAGTCTTTCATTCCAGTAATATGGAATGTTAGCCTATCATTAAGATCGACTGATAAATTTTCACACTCACGGTTTTATGGCATTCATTGTGAAATTCAAATATGATGGCATTAAAATTAATTACCGACATATCGAGCATAGAGCAGTGGCATTCATTTAAGGGAAGGGACATGAGGTAATATGCGCTAAAGAGGATAGGTTGGTACATGGATAAAAGGAGAATTTTCAGGAACGGAGGAATAGTGTAGAAAAACCGGCGTCGATATTAGCTGCTCTTACCGACAGACGCCAAGGGATCAACTGTTTAACATCCCATTCGAAAGAACGGAGCACTAGACTTGAAATCATCTACACAAGGCACTCTAGTAGGCATCAATACACCAATATTTACCAATAAAGGGTTTCGAACTCGAGCTCTTCGGGTGGAAATATTGTACTCTAGCCCATTATACCAACGCGGTCCCTTTTTGTTTATCTCTTGGAGAGATATTTCCAGAATTGCCTGGTTAAAAAATTCGTGATCGCCGGAGTGTTTCAGGGCTAGGAGCCAACATTCTCGCTCGCGAATCGAGGTCCGAGAATGAATGACCTTGCGAGGCAAATTAAATATCAAGCATTCCATCCCTTTCCTCCCCGTGGGAATCTCCCTCGACAGGACGGAATCAAATCTTCTGCAGAAATTTAAAATGGATAGCTTCACTGAAGACGTTAGAGATACATAGAATCCCTGCGCATTATGCTAGATTTGATCATATAAATAAGACTAAATAGACTGACTGTCGTACCGATAGATTTAAAATGTCGTTTTTCCCACGTACCATAAGAGAACATAATAGGCAGCATAGCAAAGGGATAGGTTGGTGAAATATTGTTAGAGTAATCTGTAGTGCAGGATGCATGTTTTAACATTACTAATACTTGCACGCTAGGGAAATTCAGATAAATATATGTAAAGTAGTGCCTTTATAACCAGTAATCCCTTCATGACTATGTAGATACTAGCAACCTGAATGTTTCCTTGTAGTAGCAGCATTGTAGCTCTTAGTTGCATTTAAGTAGGCGTAAATGTAGTGCATGATGTATGTATTAAAAACCAATCCCAAAAAATGTATTGACAACCAATTATTATGTATATACTAACCATCTAGCTGCATTTGAGCATATTATTTGACATGTTTCCATTCAGTAGCCTAGTTTCATATCAATAGTGTCAATATTTAAAATGTAATTTTCTTGCGTACCATTAGAAAACAATAGGAAGAATAGCAGGGGGTTAGGTAAGTAAAAAATTTCTAGAGTAGTCTGAAGCGAATGATGCCAGTTTAAGCATTAATAATACATGCATGATAGAGAAGTGCTGATAGATTTAGGATAATGGTTTTCTAACCAGTAATCAATACATTAATGTGTGGTTATTAACCACCTAGCTGTGCGTGACTCTTATATCTAACATCTCTCCATGAAGTAGTAGCATAATAACTCTTGCAGTGCATGTAAGTAGTGCATACATGGTTTCTCATCTAGTTTACACCCCCTGCCACACACCCTGGCGATGGCTCGCAGGGTAATACGTAGATGTGGATTTATATGACTCGTCCCTCCTTGCGGCGAGGAAAGATAGAGTCGACGGGACTCGTGGGGCGTAGTGGAGAGACGGCAAGACCGAGTAAAGGGCCCCGCAACGCAGGCCTCTGGGTCTGTGGGCCGGCCGGGGCTTCCTGAGAGGCGCGACGTCAACCGTGACCTATTTTTCGCGATCGGGAACCGTGCCGGGAGGGGTGCGGGGAGCGGCGAAGGAGGATTTCATCGCCCGGTTTTCGGACGCCTCCTGCTCGCGGGACGTTTGAGAAGTGAGCCTCCCCAAATCGCACCTCGGGGGGCTCGGATCCGGTTCCGTCAACGGTTCACGCATCGGCGTAACTTTTCGGATATGTTCCCAGAGGCACCCTACGTGGGGCCCGGTGACATAAGTTGAGCCCATCGCCGAGTTGGTGTAACACTTTTTGGAATCGTCGACCTCTTTTTTTTCGGTCGATTTTCCCTCCAATCCAATCTCTCTCGTTCGTGTCCTATGATGATGCATGCACTACGATGTCGATCCACCAATAGTGGAGGCGGCATATCTAGGAATTTTCCTAGAGCGGGCACGAATTCTCGAGGGGTTTGCTTGCCCCCTTCCTAACCCCGAGACTAGACTCGAGAGAAATTCACGCATCATCCACGAAAGGAAATCGGTCACCGCCTCGGTAATTGTTGGCAAATTCACATCGTTTCCGACGACCACAAAACCGCGCTCTTCGATCCGAAGGTCGTTTCGACGGGCGAGGGCAGAGCTCATCACGTGCCAGGCCCAACGGCGTGTGAAAATTCAAACATCCAGGGAATGTCGACGTTCCTTCCTCCATGCTACCGACGGTTCCCAGTAATCTCTATTACCCATAAATCCACAGATATTCTTCCCTCCAAGTCCTTCTGAGAGATTTTGAGCCGATTTAGCAAGATTAGAATATACCATCCCCGCGCTTCACCATACGAGTGCATGCGTGGTGATTTTCACCCTCTGCCACACACCCTCGCGGTGGCTTTCAGGGTATTTCGTAGATGTACGACGGCATCATCCTCTAAAATAAAACACCGTCAGTAGCAATAGCATAACAGCTAAAATGAAAGCTCATCGTCAAAATGCCAAAATGGGTAAAAAGGTGGCATCATCAGACGATGATGTCAAATGATGTTATATGATACTCAAAGAGAAAAATGCAATTATGGACAAATTTTACAAGGGTGACTTAAACTAAGCCCTTGAGGTGATGAACGAGAGATTTATTTTAATGGATATAGGTAACAAAAAATACCCGGTGGAGTGCAATGAAATGAAACCCAGTGATAGTTACCATTGCCACACAAAAAATGCAATGTTTTGAATTCTGTTGATTTATTTTCAAAATACCATACAAAGAACAGTCTTATGAGTGTGAATGAGAAATAGCGATGCAAAACAAGCAACGCATATTGCAATCCGATATGTATTGGTTGTTTTACATCGCCGTTGCCTTATGTTACTCATTAAACAAGAACAGTCGCATAGGGATGTCCACGTTATAAGTGAAAAATTATTCTCACCATAATCTGGTTTATTCTCACCATATTTGCCAAATACTTATTTCTTTCTGCACTTTTTCCACTAAAATCTTGATGAAATGCACGAGTCGACGCCCTCTCAGTTGCTTATTGGTAGTTCACTTTGAAGGACTCCTCGCGGTACCCGATCACTCGACGATGTGTTAGCGAGACGGCAATTGTGCCGATCATAATTAAAACTGTGCCTTAGTACATTATTTTATTTCTGTGCAGTCGATTTCAAATTGCCTGCCACGAAAATTGTTCATAAAAGAATAAATGCTCCATTATCTATAATTACAAATATGTGATCATTTCTTCAGCTAAATATACCACGTTCTGTGGGCATATATATGTTAGTAAAATGTCCTTAATAATCCTATATACTTTTTTATGAAAAAATCTCTTTGACAGCAGGCAGTGCTTGTGATGCAATCCATAAAGTTAGTTATCATAAATGAGGATCAGGATTGAATGACAGCGCTATAACAAAACTGTTGTATTAGGTTCACGAAAATAAATTTAGCTAAATCTTTTAAGTTTTATTGATATTCCATAAGGGTTAGGAGGTTTGTATCAAGAGGTACTGTTACATAGAAAAATGTAGTGTGTGAAAGATACAAAGTGATAGAGACAATAATATAAGAGAAAAATAATGAATTAATGATAAACTAGAGATGCACTCCACCTCAGTCGCTCGCAGTAGTCTTTATTTGAAACTCCGCTCTTTTTCTTGGGCGTCCCTCAGCTCAAGGCAGGAGCGGAGCCGTATATGAGTTTACCCCACCTTTGGGCAGTTCTCTGAAGCCGGTACACGAAGTTCGTTGAAGGAGGCGCTATCGTTCTCGCATCCAAAAAGCGCGAGGATTTGAAGAATTAGGTGTAACCCCTATTAGGCTATGTCTGAATTTTAAATTAACACAGACAAAGCCTAGGAGAGGCTAACCCAAAATCTCCAAAGCAGTTGACAGATAGAATTTGAATAATAGCATGTCAGCCTTTAAAATTAAAATAATTTTTTCATTGCATTCATGTTAAAATGGTCATATACCTCTTAGACCATTTTATACTCCTGAAATTAAAATTAATTGAACGCGAAAGTTAAGAATCAAGGCCCAGAAAACTCTATGAGAGAGAGATGCTTCGGCAGGCGGCAGAAAAACAGTTAATTAGATCATAACTTCGCATCTCATCCCGGCAAATAGGAGATTCTTGGTTCGATTCCCAGCTGGCTCAGACTTCTTTTGAAATCAGGCATCTCTCCATCTTCCCGGCCACCCTTGTCTTTGCCCTTTCATTCTTTCCATCCCTTATCAATTTCTTTCCTTAAATGTTTATAATTAATTTAAATTTAAATAAATAATCACGTACATACTATCATGCTTCAATGACTAAATACATATAATCATGTAAGTACAGAAACTCATACATACCTATAAATATATGTCGTTTTAGACACACATATGTATGTGTTTATATATATTGATTTTCTACTGTAATCCTTTAGCAACATTCCTTACATATCTAAACTCTACTTCGATGGAAAGTAAAGCAACTCTCTCATCCTGGAAAGTAAGAAAAAATGTCTTGTACGGAAAAAGTATTCCGTTATTACTCCTTAATTGGCTATTCAAATAATCGGGACTATTGAGTACTCAGTGAGTAATTCACACAGATACATCAATTGATTAGATATTATTCAGACCGTAAAGGCAATCTGATTCAAACGAGTAGGAGGGGGAAAACTGTAACTCAACCCTAGGTATACCAATGACCTGTAGTTAGGTGATGTCACAATATTGCTTAAAATCAGCTCTGGTGGAAAGGTCTTTTCAGTTTCACCTTATCGAAGCCATACATTACCAATTTTGTCATTGCACTTTTCACGCCCGGGAGAGTAGATGACACGCTTTCTTTCTGACAGACAAATAATCTGAAGTTAGACAAATGAAAATTAATCTTGATGGATTTGAAATGCAATCAGCAAAATACGACATCCTAAATTCTTATTTCGCCACTTTGGTATTTTCTCGTGGACAAGAGCAATCGCCAAATGCAATGATAACATGAAGGCAAACTCTTGAAGGTGCTTGTTAAAGTACTGTTAACAACGCTTACACATATTGTTCGTGAGGGTTTATGAGGAGTGATTTTTGGATTACCACGATAAAACTAGATTAAAACACATTAAATTGCTAAAATTAAAAAAAATATTTTTTGGAAATATGCCTAGGAAAAATGTTTGCAGGACTCAGAACCAGCTAAATGCTCATGAATAGCTTAGAACTGAGGGAACCGTCATGCATTGTAGTTGGAAGATTTCTCGTTCATCAGATAAATATACTACATTTCAAATGATGAGGAAAAAAACAACGTTTTGTTCCCAAAATATGACTTTTAAACATCTTCTATTAATCATCCTGTGGATCCTAATATCTTCTTGATTTTAATTACCACTGATTAAATAAAAAAATTGCACATTCATTAAAACTAAGAACCTGTTGAGTAGCAGCCGTCCATGAAGGGTGGTATTCTTGACGGACAGCTCACTACATTTTCCTCGACATCAGGAGTTCCCAACCTTTTGAGTCATACGGCTCACTTTCAATCCGCAGGAAAAGTCTCGCCAGTTTACAATGAAAAGTTCCGTTTTGCCAAATTTATAAGCGCTTGAAGGTAATGACGTCCTTTTTATCTTACCCATCACGATACACACACGAAAGTTAAGGGTGGAAGGCGTATTCAGCGGGCTCGATTACCACACAGTAAGATTTGAAGCACCACTAGTGGGGGCGAGTCTCAACACATTAGAGGCACCGCGAGGTACGTCATCCATTGGATAAGATAATTCATGCGTATTTGTGACTGGGGCAGTATTTAAACCACGAAATGGAAGTGAAATGGAACAAAATTTTAGAATTAATACCTGAAACTGCTCGTCATATTTTCAGCTACACACAACTGTTGATCATGTTGCTTTCTTCATAAACTCTCACGACAGCTGATACTAATAGTAAACGTTAATCTATTCTGGATGTAAACTATATAGTTTTATATCCTTTCAATATATGATGGTGTTTTTTGCATACCCGTCTGGCTTATCATAGGGAATAAGTTATAACCTCCTCCGAGCGTCTTGTCATACTTACGACATTGAAATACATTCAGGAAATGAGACCAATTATTCCAATTAAAACTTCTTTTATATGCATGTATTATAAAAAACCTAGGATTAATGGATAACGTTCTATAGGTTTAAATAATATTTAAACATTTAAATGGCATTTAAATGGACGATACATAAGGGGATTTCGGGAAAATATTTAGGATACTTAGAAGCTTTTTGTTAAATTATAGTAGTCGTTTTTTTGGGTTAATACTAGTATCTATCCTTATAGAAATATTTTAAAAAACATTTCTTTGACGACCATTACTATGAGCATGCAACATTTTGGTTAAAATTATTAAAACTGTTCTGTTGAAAGAGATCTTAGAGACGAAACATTTTTATCAACCCTGCACAAATTTAGCTTTAAAGCATCAAAAGAATGATGTGACATTAAATAACAACTTCAAAGGGTGGATAAATACTGCTCAGGTAATATTGTAGAACACTATAGAACATGTGAAATTTCATTACTGCGTGATATAAAACTATCATTTTACAATAATAACTTACCATCCATAGTTTTGTCAAATTTCTCAATTTTTTAACTGTCTCACTATTGAAATGGTATTCCAATACTGTGGAAAATTAGTTCTGTGTATAGAGGCTAATGTAGTGGAAGAATTAATAAGCTTTCGCCAAGTATATTTTTTATCATTTTCACTATATCGCATCATTTGATTAGAGATGAAGACGCCTAAGTCGATTCAAATTCTGCGCGTAATCAGATTTCACAGCGAATCATAAAGGAAACCAATCTTTCAGCGAGAATAACGCTTGTGCCATTAGCCAATCCTTTGAAAGTGGTATTACTTCTTATTTCTATCACGACTTTACTTAAAAAATATAATGTAATTTAAGTATTACGAATGTAGCTAATGAAACACTGAAGTTTATACGTGCAAGTGTCTTCTGCATATTTTTACAAAAATGCATGAAAACTTTCTCAGCCTTCGTATCATCAAAAAATTGAATTCCTATAAACTAATGAAGCACCGCATAGTTTTCCTTACTCCGGCCGCGGCAAACAGGTCGGTAACGCACTGGTATGGAACCCAAAGGCCCATATGTTCGAATCTTGTATAGGGAACGAATGTTTTATTTGTTCTAATACGGTGATACGGTGCAATAAAACCTTATCCGTTGAAGCAAAGAAAACCAAAACCTCTTTTTACCACAACAGCTGACTATCCATATTACAGTTGAACATTTACAAAACATTTTTGAGATAGGTGATGAGATGAGAAGTTGTCCAAATTCTGGAAAGGATATTTGCAGGATGTGAAAAAGATTCATCATCAAAATTGGATGAATACAAATTTCATCATACAAATAATTTCGCTAGCCAAGGAAGCATGAACGATGAGGTGGAATGAATACCGGTAGCAGACGCCATGATGAAATACGATCTAAAACTAAAAAAAACAGCACCCAGTGGATCAGAAAATCATTCACGTAGAGAGGATGGTATAAATTTGAGTGTTTTAAAATGTGTGGTCAAAAAGAAGTCCAATCGAAAAGAATACGAATATGGCAGAAGAGGAAAAGAAATCATTGAGAGGGATAAATTCGAGACGGTTAGCCAATTAGAATGGAGGGCGTATTGACATATAACGTGGTATGAAACGATATGATGGAAGAAAAAACACTGAGTAATCGGGTGAGAAGTTGGATAAGGAAAACCGTGCCGGAAATGGCTTGGGGATGGACAGCTAGAGACTGGAAAAGAGAAACTTACTGTGTTGTAAAATACTTGCTTGCAGTGGAATATTATAGAAGCCTCCAAGTTGGTTGGGAATCGAAGGCAGGAAATAATCGTAAACTTACCAATATTGGCGTAGGTACTTGGTGAGACTTCTCAAAAACGAAGAATTAAAAAAAAATGAAAGAGGGTGAGGCATCTGTCATCAAGTACTTCGACAAGCATGTTCCCATAACCGTATCAGATAGAGGCATAAAATTAGGGTAGTATATTTAAGGATGAAGGGTGGAGTAAAACCTATATATTATCTCTTACACATTGGAATCCGGTATCAGGTTGGTTAGAGTTGTTATGACTAATGGCCTCTGACCCCGAGGGCCCTGGTTTGAATCCCGGAAGTGGAACATATTTTTCATGTTTACCCCGACCCCTACTTGAATAGTTTGTAGATAGGATACCAGCTCAATCTCCGTCCGTCGGATGGGACGTTAATCCGTTGTCCCTTTGACGCCTCTCATGAAGGACAGGCTAATGCCGACGCCGGTTCTCTCTCCGCTCTTTCTCCCTACTCTTCCATTCCCATCCTTGCACCTCTCCTCTGGGCCAGAAGCGCCTTTAAGTGTTTGGACAGATTTGAATACTATAGAATAAAATTATCTCTAGCGTAAAGTAAAATTCTTTCACCGTCATCATATGCTAATCATCAATGGCATGGATTTTGGAACATAAGATCATACCACCTGTTACATTTGATAGAGACCCTCATCTGGTTTATTTTCGATTCCTCTATCCGTCTGTCAATCGGCCATACCTCCCATATCCCTTCACAAAAAATAATCTCATATTTAGTACTATGAAACCGGTCCTTTTCCATAAAGTTACTCAAACTCTATTTTTTTTCCCGCCCACTCTTCTCAACATCTCTTTCTATCTTTACCATTCCAACTCACTACCTGCTTCCAATCTTCCGGTGCTGCTGCGTGGGTCAGCGTTGGGTGAAAACAGTTTCTCCTCCGTTGCAGGAGGTGCCTTCAGGTCGAAGTGGCGTTGGCTCGATTTTGGCTGGTATGACCCACGCGGCAGCACCGGAAGAACGGAAACTGTTAATTCAAGACGCTGCGAAAACCTTATATTTAATATTTCAACTCACTTTTTCCATTGTCCTCGATATCCATAACATCAGTGTGTTATCACACACATTTTTCATTGCCCGATTCTCCGGTCAATTGAATGCCGTTCTCCAGCCTAAGTACCCAGTGTAGATTTCTTTTGCGATAATAACGATTACTTTCCAAGTTTTGATATCTGTTGAGCAAGCCACCATCATAATACCACCAAAACATTATTATCAGATAGTAGCTCACGCCACATCATTTCAAGGGTTTACTTCACCTATTGTGAAATAGACGTAATGACTCGGGAGAATAAATTCGCACGAGTATAAATGAGTTACAGCTTCATCTTAGCATATTTACTTTCTAAAGAATAATCATTCACTTCATTCTCTCAGCTAATCCAACAATATTGCACTCATTTAACTTCAAACTATTATTATTTCCTAGTCAGTCCAATTCATAAATAATTCTTCCTTCTCCCGCATGATTCAAAGTAAATCATGGAAGTACACCCAAACATCTTGCGAATTCTGACACAATATGATGCAGTAAATTTATACCCTTGCTACAAAAATTGGTAATGAAAATATACCTCATTGATTCCCAAAACTGCTGTGATGTGCTACACGTGAGATCCTACTTTTTATTTTTTCTTTTTTTCATGGTGTGGCAGAATATTCCGATAAAAGAACATTACGCCTCAGTAAGTGGATGCAAAACGCTTAGCACCCGCAAAAATCAAAATACCTTTAAATTGCGATTAACTTTAAAAAGAAGTAGACCATAATTTTTCATAAAAAATGCGGACGACCTGAAAACCATGGAGGGCTCATACTGTGAAATCAATCTCGCCGTAAAAATACTATGAGCTAACCCAAAATTAATTACTTTAAAGTACTACAAATATAGTAAATGAGTTAATTTCCTACACAGTCGCATTACTGCTCCTTTTTTCAGCGAATTCACAAACAAGTAAGTTAATTCTATTTGCCATCATTTGAATGTGAGGAAATCTTGTTTTTACCACTGAAAAAGAGTTAAAATTTGGCATTATTTTATCACCAAAAAAATGTGTGCATTTGAAGGAGAAGTTAGAAGGAGAAATAATTTACTCATGAGAAGTCCCAATTCCAAAATCATTAAGTGCTCTAAAAGCTGAAACACACTACTAACTTTCAATAAGCGTACCATTCCTACCTCAAACAACAAATACGTGAAACTTACTTTACAATTTGGTACAAGTAATAACTGAAATAAAATAATGATCATTAAGCTTCCTTACACTTCACTATTGGCGCCACCAATTTCAGGACCACAGGACTCTTTTCACGCACCTATATTTCTTAAAAATGAGATGTAAATTTACTTGGGCTATGAATATAGCAATCGTATAGCGGTTTTATCATTCGGCTACTATCAGTGTTTTTATCTCCCAAAGCTTAAACTCAATGAACAAGATAATTTAATCAAATTTCCGCAACTGTGAAATAATGAGAAAGAGTCAGGATTTATTAAAAAAGTGTAAAAAAAGTGTACTCGGGAAATTTGACGAAAAGAAAAAAGACCGAGGTTATTTGCCAATAGTTAGGCCCCACCATGAATATGCAGCCAGTGCATGGGATCCGAATGAATTAGGTTTGATTAGAGCGCCAGACAGTGTGCAACAAAGAGCAGATAGACTTATTAAAAGGCGTTACGATATGAGTAGGGTATCAGAGTTAATAGAAGGATTAGATTGGGAATCATTATTAGGTCTTAGGTTAAAGTACAGATTAAACTATTGCAGAAATAAAAAAACGGATGCCTTTACTGAAGATGTCAGATACATATTTAAAACTCCTGCGTATTATGCTAGATAAATAAGATTAGAGAGAGAGAGAGAGATTATCGTACCAATAAATTCAAAATGTCATTTTTCCCCCGTACTATAATAGAACATAATAGGCAGCATATCAAAGGGATAGATTGGATAAATATTGTGGAGTAGTCTGTAGTGCATGATACTTGTATTAACAACTAATCCCTTTATTACTATGTAGATACTAACCATCTAGCTGCATATGACCCTCTTAAGTTAGATATTTCCATGTAGTAGCCTAATTGCCCGTCAATAGTGAATGTTTGGTGATCTTCACCCCCTGCCACACACACTCGCGATGGCTTGCAGGGTATCACGTAGATGTAGATAATTTTAAAATGTTTTCTTGGTAACCTGCTAAATGAGCTTCCAAGCTTAAATCGTCCACAACATCACTAACTAGACCGACGAGGCCATGGTGGAAGACGTGGTGGAAGATGAGGTGAGGAACGAACACGACTTGGGTTTTAGATGCTCAAACAGCTAGGATTATATCTCTCATTCTTACCTAGTGTCTTAAACCTAAGACAAAGCTACACCCTTGCCTGAGGCAAGACTTGAACCGTGACCTCTTCGTGCGGATGTCAGATTACTGGCTCCCCATTCCAAAGTCCTGGGTCCCACGTATCATTCGTGCAGTACCAGGGAAGAGGATCTAAATTAAAGGGTCCTTCAAAAATAGCATATTTTAAACGATGTTCGCGAGCTTCTTCCGCTTACTCAAGCACACGAAACATTTTGGGATGAGCCAGAAGTCAGTCTGCATCTAAAAAGAAGAAGATGGATCCTCTTATTAAATATTCTTATATATTTCCACCATATGAGGAAACACATTCAAAGGAAATGTAGTATTTGATCAATTAAAGAAGACACACACAAAAGTAATGTTAACTGTCTAGATTTCCCCATGCAAGGATAACCAAGAGGTTTTATGACAACTATCTTCACGTACTTGTTCTCTACAGTTTTAGAGATAACAATATGGAGAAAAAATATTTTTAGATAAATAAAACCAAAAGTGTTGATAAATTGTGAATTAAGTAAAACTTATGGTAAAACACGTATTTTTTCCTTGTGAAGCTTGGCGATTGTTTCATGTATCTTATTTGAAATCTATAATTGCACAAAAAACCTGAACAAATACGGTAAAAAATCTAGTAAAAAAAGATAAATTTGAATTTTCCAGTACCTACACATGCAATAGTTTAATGCAAAAGCAAATATTTCCTTGAAAATTTTGGCGAGAGTTATACTCATTTATAAAAAGAACTGTAAATTTATATCATCAAAGCAAGTATGATAATATATTTCCCAATACGTTCAATTTCAAACCAAAGTTAACTCTCTCAGACGAAGGAAAGAATTTGCGCATAGAATAATCACATACGCCGGTTAAAAGCTGAGTTCATTACTGTATATCCACTATAGCAAACTCATTACATATACCTCCAATCTTCTTGAGCGACAAATGCAAAAATAACCGCAAGGATTCTATTTTAAGAAGCACAACCGGTTCCCAAACATCGGAATGCGCACTTCAATGATATGCGAACAACCTTCGGTACAGCCGTAGACTCCGAAATGATGAGACGAAAGGTGAAATACAGCTCTCAAGTCGATTGCGTATAAAACAAGAAATTATTGCTAAACAGAACATTATTGCAACATTAGAATATTTTTGTTAAAAGAAACCGCTAAATCGTGACTTGAATGAGCAAGGTGTACACTATACTTAAAATACTTTAGCTGTTTGCGGGGACATAAATTAACTTTACGCTCCTATTTTACTCCTATGCAATTTAAAATACACTTAACTGCAGTTTTGATGTCTGTGATAAATTATTCCTCATGTAGTTTAAACTTAAACCAGAAAAGGGTCACACATTAAGTACTGATCAAAATTTGGTCAAGATAGAATCAAAGAAACTGATGAGAGGGAGGCATGGCCACCCATTACTCCAAATTAAAGCTTTATATCACTTTACAAAATAATGACTTTGTCACTCACACTTTTCATTATTAATTTTTACAGATTTAGTACTGTTATTTTCAAATGTCTAATAGTCAGTTCTCTTTAATGAATTCTTCTCGCATTGAGCGGAACATGCAGGTCACGGGGACTGACCTCTCTTGATTGAAAAGTCAGCGCCCCAGTCACGATGCCTTTGAAGAAATTACCTAGGCCGCAGTAGTTTACGTCAGTACGCTGGAAACTGTGGGAAAATCTCAGGATATTATTACGTCCAGGTTGTGTATCTTTTCGTGACAGTTGGTAATTTATGGTGTCACAACTATCTAATTATACAAAAATATTTCTCCGTAGTTTTATTGAACATCTCTCGATAGCTCGGTGGCTAATATTTTACTGCCTAAGATGTTTTTGTTCATTCGAGTCAAATTCGATGTAAAAGTGCGGAAATAGACGGTAGAAATTATTTCACGGAATTAAACATGAACAGAGGGAAATGAACGGTGTAAAGAGTTCAATTCTTTCCTCCTCCCACAATTTCATGAAAGAATCACGTTTCTTATCGTAGGTACCTAGCTAAGAGATATTCTATTACCATAGCAGTTTGAACAAAAGTACGTCCATACTGCGTTATAATGGTAGGAGGAGACATCACTTAATGTTTCAGCATGTGTTCCTAACGTTGACAACCAGTGACCACTTTCAACGATAACACTCCATTATTCTTTGAAACTTTAAACTTTATGAACAATGTACTCTCCTCATTATTTACAATTAATTCAACCGATTGCGACTATCCTGTACCAGCGACTCACGATTACGAAAGGTGGCGTTAGGTCTACACTGTTAGGTAATACAAGTCAAAGGACAAACTAAAAGGCTTTGATAAGAACTCAGTTTCATCATTTAGATCCGGAATTCCGCAAAGACAGCCATGAAAATAGACTTCATTATTTTATGAGCTGTTTTCTCCCAGCGAATCAAAAATAAGAAGGCAATCAGAAAATTAACGTTATGTTTTATACATGCAGTAGTTACATAATATATAGAATTTCACCATTATGGTACATGTGCTATAATAGCTGTCAGAGGCTGGTAATACTATTCGAAGCAAAATTTGCGGAGTACATAGGAGTTACTTTGAGCAGTAACATTAAAAGGTAACATCAATCATGCGTCTTTACTAAGTTAAGCAAAGTATCTGGGCAAAATTCTCTTGAATACATAGAATTCAATATCCAACGTATAATTATATAATATGAACATAAGCATTTTCCTTATAAAGCATAAGTATTTTCGCAACATCTATTTTAATCTATTGCGAGTTTTCTGATGCCGTTATTCTCCGGGAAAATGCTAGCTAAAGATACGAGTTAAGATGAAACGTAGATACTCTTTGGCTGTTCGCGCCAAACAGATCCAGCGGGTAATGCGTTAAAAATTTATGAACTGTTTACATCGCAAATAAGCTAATAGTGAATGTGTGCACCTAACTACTTAGAGGGACACATACGAGTTTGCAGGAAAACATTGTGATTAGTAAACATTTTTCCAAATAGATCCTGCGCACATAATATCGTTTTACCACAGTTAATTGTTTCACAAGGAAAAATCTAAAACAAAGGCACTGTAGATAGTATCATTCGCAATCCCATACTTCACGCTTAACTTCTCATTTACATCATATTTAAAAACAGCAAGCTATGCAAGACATTTTAATATCAGGAAGAACTTTTGCATAGAAACTTCTCAATTCATCCATCCAAACCAATGATTCAAAGTTTTTTTTTCACTTATGCTGGTAACAAATGCTACAATCATAAGGGAAGCTAAAAAACAACATAGATACGCTCTGTCACCATCGTAACTCCGAGAACATGAAGAAATTCGGGAATCACCCAACTGATTATTCCCCCATTTAAGGTAAAACTTTTCTTAACAACAGGAATTTTCTTTAAAAAAATTTTGTTTTACCTGCCAAACATAATTTTGAATATGTACCAATTTTTGTAAGTATGTAGTGCTTCATGCGACAAATTCCATCACTGAGCAACAATTCACAAATATGACTTACTTATCTTCTATCTTAGCGTAAGACCCCCTTTATATTTACAGTTTTGGGCACACTCATCCCTAATAAGTTTAATTATTATTGTCAAAATTATTTTAAGCAAATGGAGATATGGTGGATGCAGAAATGGAATAAAAATTCCACAAACATTATAAATATACAAACATAGTGTAGGTACTTAAGTAAACATAGTGTGCAGGCACATAGCCAGAAATTTTCTTCAGGGGGGGGCTAATTCTAGAGTAGCGTAACTTAAAACAAATCAGCCTTGCCTGTTCGAGGCCGACATTTACAAATCTCTTCCCTTAACTTTCAGTGCTCGGTATTTACTTTCAAATTACCCATTCCTATCTCTTCTCACTGGTAAAGTTCACGGCTAACCTTGTTATGAAGCAGTTAATTTGATCGGCCCCAGAACAGAAGTTCAGCGCATACACACATATCAGGTTGAAAAGAACAATTATTAACCACACACATGCATCAAACTTGTGATCACATTTCAAGACACTTTACACTTGAATTATACGCAGTGTAATCTGGATTATCATGCCCAGTTTTGCGGGGAGTTGAAGCCTCTCTGGCTACGTGCCTGGCAGTGTCATAATCACATAATTCTTCAACAAGCTCTCACTATATAACTCTGATGTAAATGTTTTTTCCATCATTATCCCCTATACCATCAAATATTCCCGTGAACAGGATTTAAGAAAAGGGAAAAAAAGAGAATCAGTCAACGCCTAAATAACATACAGGAAAACTTGTGCTCGACAATTTATCCCGAGTCAACCAATACCGCATATGACGAAAAAAATAATTTAAAAAGATTTTATGGGTGTCTCACGTGCACTATTATAATTAGAGTTTGCTGCACTTTTACCCCTATTTCAACAATTTGAGATGATATTATCCATAACATCCCGCCCGGAGAGGATTTTTATTTCCCGGGGCATGGTTGTTAGTGTAGTTCAATCTGTTGATTGTAAGACTTCATAGTCCTAAATTCACAGATTAAATAAAGACAAATTTAATTCATAGGTCTACTATTGTGAGAAATTTCGATTACGGCGAAATTTAGGCGAGTGCAATAATCACTTTCGCAGCATTCCTAAAGTTAACAAGTATTTCACTTTCTTGAAATTGGTCAAGGAACACAATCAAAATTACTATTAGTAAACTATTCATTTCACATGTCATTATCCTCAGGAGAATATAGTTCACAGTACAAATCTGGTTTGAAATTATTGCTTCAAAGTTCCAGAATTTTGGCGATTTTGAGCACAATAATCCACAGGAAACTGACTTAGGGAAGAGTCTCAACTAGAAAACCGTCCGATTCGAAAAGTCATCATCCTTTCTGTACACTCCAAAGATTACAGTGAGAGTTATAATAGAACTCCTATCTAGTTCAGTAATCATGGAGGCATTATGCTTCGACTATTAGAAGTACAGTAGACTGTACTATAGCTAATTTTACATATATTAATTGCTTAACCTAACGCTAAGCTTAATCCTAAGGCATTAACGGTTCAACACTTATGTCCGAGGGACTCGTAACTACGACCTTTGAGTTTCCAGCCTTGGTTCTATGGCCGGCTTGGGACTCAAATCATTTTTCAGAAAAATGTCCTCCGACATCAAATGCTACACCCATTACGTGTATGCTAGGAGGATAAAGTGAGTAAAGGTTAATAGAATCTTAACGAGGTAACGCTGAATAGAATCCCATGAGAAATATAAAGAATGGGGTTGTGATTTCAGAGTTTGAATCAGGGGTCATGAGCTTCGAGTGTCGGGTATATAGGCTCTCATGTAGAAAATTAGTCCTTAAATTCCAGTATTGAAAAGACAGCTAACAATATAATGGGACCGGAACTGCATGGATCTGGAACAATTATTACTTATTACATGCCTAAAATGTTACACCTCAACACCCATGCGTTGTTCATTTACACATTTCATCAAACACGCAAAAAAGCCTAAGATCTACGATATATCTCCTAATTATTTCCTATTTTCTTCGACCTGACCATAATCCTACTTATAAACAAATACAACGCACGTTACCACAGGTTTCGAATCCGTCACCTTCGGATTATCAGTATGGCGCGCTACTAACCTGGCTATCGATAAATGTAAGCAACTTTGGTTTTTATAGACCCGTTGAAGGACACCTTCCAGACTTAAACCTGGGACCTCTGGTCAGCAGCCTAAAACTCCACCTACTGATCTACTGCATCATCTCTCGGTCACATCGGTATGGAAAAGAAGCTTCACTTTCGTTCGAAACAAAGAAGCCGCCCCAAGTGGCGCTCCCCCGGCAAGGAGAGGAACCGTCGGCTCCCACTCCGAACGAAATCGAGTGGTGGGAATGAGGTCACGCTCAACTGCTGCTCCCCAGGTCGGATTTCGCGGTCACGGCCTTCCTCGCCTCGGCGGGCGCCGCCGCCGCCCGCACAATCCCCGCACTCACGAGGAGGAAGAATTCCTCCGCCCCCTCCCCGCTCCGATTCTGCAAAAAAAGAAAAAAAAACCCTTATCTCAGAACGCGCGCGAATTTCCCTCCGCAAGCGATCGGGAACTTCAGGTAGCACTTTGGGATGCGGCGCGCGAGGAGGGGAATAAAAGAGGAGGACATAAAGGGAGGAGCAAGAAATAAAAAGCCGACGGAATTCCGCGCGCGGCACCAGAGGAGGAGAGGAATTCTCTCGGGACTCGCCCGACCGGTTCCGAACGAACGATTCTCTTTCCTCATCGCCCTCCTCGTTTGCGTTCGGTTCGTGTCGCGGGTGGACGCCGGCGGAGCGCGCCGTTCTTCCGGGGGCGCCGGCGCCGGGCCGGAGCCCCATCAGGGTCGCGCGCGCTCGAATCCCGGAATCCCATCGTCGCTGAGGAGGCCGTGATAATTGCAGATGCCGCGTTTGTGTTTCGGAAGGCGGAAGCGACCGACCTTTCGGTCGACCGGGAGTCTCGGCATCGGAATATTGCGGCTTGTTTTCGCATTATCTGGTACCTTTAGCCGTCAGTCAATACGAAGTTTGAGTAATTCTATATTTACTGGGATACTTCGTACTCATGCTGTCTGTCAAAGGAATTGTATGGGGGAAGAGCGTATTTTCTACAATTGCTGTACCTTAAAAAGCTTTAAGCAGGCATAAAATCTCCCTGGACCAATCCGTTTGACGGAAAGACAAGGCATTCGATCTTCTGGGCAATTTAATAGCATTAATAGCATTTAATTAGGTTTAATGGTGCTCCAACTGTGGAGCCGCCCGCGATAATTAGGTTGGTTGGGCGCTGCCCTACAACCAACAGGCTGCTGGTTGGAATCCAGCCTTGGGCATGGGTACGATTATGTCTGAGAATCAGGTTAAGTGAGACGGTGCCTTATAAACTTAGCAGTTGGAGTACCTTTAAAAATGATGCTACCATTGCTGAGCTTACATCACCCACCAATCCAAACTTAACCCTGTGTCAAACGGCATTCATTCCCGAGGCTAGATTCAAACCCAGCAGCGTAGAGAAACCAGGTGAATTTGTTATCGACCTGGCTACTACGATCGACAATATAAAAGCAAAAAATGAATATTATGATAGATTTTTCCTCTTTAATGAATGGATATTAGTGGATTATTGTTGATGTTGACATTGAATATTGTTGATTTACGCAAATGATTGTGTTCCGAGCAGAAGTAGGATATATAATCTGTTATCAAGCACAGTAATATAGTGGATAATACCACAAAAATATCGATATGAAAACAAGAACTCGGCATTATTAGTAAAACATAGCGACTATCATAATAATAAGGCTTTTTACTCAAACGCAAGTGTGTTGTATCCGAGAGTTTCTAACATTTAATAAACATAATATTTTTATTGAAAATTAGCTACGAGAAACAGATGACCCCAACGCCAAGAAGTAAATTAATTTTGGAAAAAACGATATCATAGTATATAATTATTGAACTCTTACGTAAAAGTAATCCATTTTACTCTCCAAGAACTTTTATAGCCGACTTATAGTCAACTCAATCCTCAGCGAAGTACATCAAAATGTCCCAATTTATATTATAAGATACGATGATGAATAATGAATTAACATAATGTTTCTACGTCAATACTTTTCTGGCGCGTCACTGAAAATTCCTCTTGTATCTTGAAAGTACCTGCACCTCGATGTTTAATTTACAGAAAACCTCATCGTAGAAATTAAATATTCACACAACCTAAGTACCAGTTGATAAATTTAACCACGTGGGTTCTTTGGCTTACATATCACTTTAAATGGCTCGAAAAACAAAAATGAGTACAAGTTTAATCAAAGAGTATGAGCACAGGAGGAGTGCAAACCTGGCTGTAAGCTGCGTTTTTCACGCTTCCTTCAAAAGGAGTTCAATGGGTCAGCCACGGGGTTTTCCCATTAGCACCAGTATATCCCGCCTAGTGGCTTTGCGGAAATAGCTTGAGTTCACCACAACCATTCTCGGCATAGCTTTCGGGCGATTACACTTTCCGCTCCGAACAACTGAGAATGCCAGTGCCGAATTCCATTAGACAATACGATCACGCAGTGCCATACATCGGTTTCTTTTTCCATCGCTTCTTCCGTGATTTTTTTCTCCGAGAGAGCAGTAAGTTTATTTTTCACGGTTCGATCTGAATAAAAGAAAGTCAATTTTTTATAAAGCCCATTAGACTTACATCAAGAGTCGAGAATACAGCTGACCGCAAAATTTGCACTCCTTCTATCGTAACGCACTGTCAAACATACCTTCATTTTAATTTTAGGACGTAGTAGGAGAGTCAATTTAATTCCATGCCAGAAGATTTTCTGATTAAATATAACTCGTATATATGAAAATACTCCGATTATTATACATTGATTCTTCACTAATAATATCTCTGCCTGCCTCAAATGAATATTTTTACACTCATCTTCGCGACATATATGGTAAATGCTTTTATGGCCACTTGGCCCGGATGACCTCGCATTCCGAGCGGTAGCCACATACAATCAAGAGTTCACCCACCTCTTGGTTACCAGATTTATTGATCGCAAATTGCAAACACAAATAGTTGCTGTTATAACTACCTATAAATTACTGATGTGCTGTGGATCACTATACAACATTATAATAAGTTTGTGGGAAAACATTTGAATCTAACAAAATATTATGGGACACCATTTTCAAGTCAGGTACCCACGAATGAAAAGGAAAGGGTTCAAAATTCACTCTGAAATTCTTGAATTTCACAAACTTTGAAATGGAATGTGCAAAAAATATTCTCGTTATTAAAACAAAATAAGTTGAATACCACTTGATTCGCAGTAGGATTGAAAATAACTGGAGGTCTCTCAATTTCTGCAATAGAGAGAACATAAACACTTAAAAACATCTATCGGAATCAATGACATTGGAATTTTTTCACACCACATTACAGAAATTCCAATCAAAAAGACAAACACTTTAAAACACCCCTTTCTAACGCTATGACCTTCGCTTCGTGGGATCTACCAAGGACCTAAGATCTCTGGGGGGGCACCAGGATCATCTCCAAGAGATTACACATGCATTCCCATTCCCCTCCTTCCTATCTAATCACAATAACATCTCTCCTAGGGGGGAGGGAAAATTTAAGCAGAAAAGATTTGAAACTGCGCCACTAAGATGCGATATCTTCGCACAAATACCACGAATGAATGAGCTGAAGTAGTATCAACATTTTGCCCGATTTCACCAGGGAACTTACCTGCGTTGGTTTCTCCTGCCTCCCCACTCCCTCTCCATCCGCTCCTGATCCTAAAACCGGGCACTGACTGTCAGCAGAATGGAGTCCGCGGTAGGGCAAGGGGAGTATTGGGAAATCGAAGCGGTGAGTGTTCGGCGGAGAAGAGCCGTTACGAGAGGGTCGTAAAAAAAGCGGTCGAATTAAGAGATCCTGGAGAGAGGGAGAGAGAGAGAGAGAGAGAGAGAAAGATGGAGAGAGAGTGAGTGAAAGAGTGAGGGGAGAGAGGTGCCCCGGAGGGGAAGTAAGGAAGAGAGGGAGAGAAAGGAGATGGGCGGAGCTAACGGAAAACACTGCACTTCCTCGGACCCCCGTTCGGTAGCGCGACAGTCGCTCCAACACTTCCGGTCGGTAATGCACGCGGGGGATGGGTCTTCTCGCTCTTCTTCCGTTCCCCACACCTCCTCTCCCTTCCGGGTCCTTTGAGACGATCGGGTCCTTTTATCCGCCCCTTTATCTCCCCAATCACGGCTCGTCTACAGGAAGGCACACCGACAACGTCCCCGCCCTGGGCGACCCGCGATGAGAATTGCCCCCACCGCCCCGCCGTGGTCCTGCAGCCGTCATCTCCATTCCACACCCACCTCCGGTCCCTCTATGCAAACCAGGTAGGCAACGCAGTCAACACTAGTAAAGGTGGGCTTCCCGAACCCCGGCGTCGAGGGCTCTTGGCTGGGCCTGACCTCCGCGATCCGGCACGGAAAAGGGAATGCAATGCTGTGTTAGGAATACGGCCCTTCTTAACGTGGAACCACCCCACGACACCTCCTCCCACCCTCCCCCTCCGTTTCCCTCCCTTCGCTCCCCATCCACCCACCAACCTCCAGCCCACCTCCCTCCCCTCCCCCCGCCCACACCTCCCTCCCCCTCCCTCCGCCCCTCGAAACATTCGCAACCCCCGCAGGAACGTCGACACCCTTTCCTCCTTTCCAACCCCTCCCAATGCATGGTCAACTCTTCTCACCCATCACCATACCTATCTTCGCCTCCCATTCTCCCTCCCACCCGAAATCTTGTGCCGAAAGAAAACAAATCCGCATTGCTTCCACCTTCTCCCTCCCTCCTATCAGCTTCTCGGCAAAATTGCGTAAATTTAAGAAACGCGCGCGTTGAAATTTCATCCTCTCGAGAGAATGCCAGATGAAATAAATAACAAACAAGACGTGAGCTTCAATTTCGTGCAGGAAATAACAAGAGATTTCGATCTGTACTTAAGGGTGACCGATGGTTGATTTATAAGGATTCGAAATTGATGTGCGTGGACAGAAAACGTTGTATCACCGATAAAAACCAGAGTTGAATGCGATAGTATGCATTAATTTTAAACGCGGCCTAACGTATAAATGTGGCCGATACTTAAGATAATTTGCAGAAATGTCTGAAAAATACATGAAATAGGGAGATAAGGTTGGGAGTATAAATCACACCAAAATACCTAAGAGCAAATTTACAGCATAGAATCCACACCGTCGTTCAGAGGTTATTCAAACAAAACTTGAGGCAGGTCAGGAAGCAAAAGAGAAGAAAAAATCAGGACTGATTCGAGGGGCAAAAGTAGTGAGTTTCCTATTCTTCAATGCCGCGAGGGGTCCTAATGGGTCCTTACATCTTTTGCCGAGGAGAAAATAGTGAAAGGCCTAGAGGTATTCGATTCAACCCACCCGATAACCCTGTTTGGCTCCGGCAGAACATCTCGTCGCATCCCCACACGATTCGACCGCCCCATTTCGGCGGCAACCATTCTCTTATCCCTCGCGTTCATATTTTCGTCCCTCCGTCGTATTTTCCTCTCTCAATCTTCTTTCTCCCATTCTTTTCCCACCGACCCTCCCCTTTCCCGCTTTCCGCGGTTAGTTCCCCCACACTCCGCCGCAGCTATTAGCTCCTCCGGCAGTCCTTGAGATGGCCGCCCCTTGATCGGGGAGGTGGGGAGGGGGGTGGGGATGAGGAGGACGGCTGGCAAGACGGCGGTGGGGGCCCGCGAGCGGAAGGTCGTCCCACACCCGGCCCCCATGCAAGGGGGCCGTCGCCCCCGACCCCTCCGAACCGCAGAATCGCCTGGCGCCAATCTCCTCCCCGCCCCGCGCGCCCCAACATACAGAGAGAGAGAGGAGAGATGTCAAAGCCATCCCTCCAAATGCGTTCCCTGCCCCGACGCCTTCCTGCTCCCCCGGCAACCGCGCCAGCAGGGACGCTCACTTACGTGGCCCATTATGCATGGTCTGCAGGAGGAAGGAGTAGTGAGGGCGGAAAATTCGGCCGGAGCTGGAATGCCGGGGCATGGGATGCCGGGCACGAAGACGCAAACGATCCGGATTTGGCCCGCTACGGATCCGCAAGAGCCACATTTCTGTCCCATGCAATACTGTCGCAGAATGCATGGGAACACTACGATGAAAGTAGAATTACTTATTAAGGTTCTTGCCATGTACACGCCACACTGTCTGACCTAATTACAGCCCTATCTCCGTCAATCTAACGTAAATCCAATGACAAGAATATCACTCGATTCCGAAGCGTGATTTGAAGCCATTACCTTTGGTTTGTCAGTGACGGGTTTTGGGCCTAACTACCGCGGCCGGCACGACGATAATAAGGGATGAAGAACAAGGAACGGGATTAGGCGCAAACGAAGACATCGCCTTCAACCAGAAGGTCGTGTTTATCGCAGTGGGCGGAGCTCACGAAGTAAATAACCCCAACGACGCCCGAAAATAACACACCGGGGTAGAAAATTTCCTTTCCCTATGTCATAAAGATTTATTTCTGCAAAGAAAAAGTCTGCTTATGGTCCTACGTGTCCATGGAGGCCGCTCCCGGATTTGAACCCGGAACCCCGGGTCAGTAGCCGATCGCTTTTTCTCGCCATCAAAAGTAAACCGATACAAAAAACGTTTAGAGCTCACGCAACGGGGTCAGTTATTTTAATCTCATACTCGTTCGAAGGGGAGGACTCGAACGATCGGCGAAAGATATTTTCGAGAACAATCGCATCCAAAGAGAAGGTTGACTTGAGAATACTGGATTCACGGTCTCGACAACACTTTCCCCGCGGAACACATCGAGATATGACATCACGAGAGCTGCGGATGTGTACACACAGCAAAAGGAATGCGACCTCCACTGGCCTATCTCCTCGCTAGTAATTTCACTTTTACGTACTTATCACTCTGTAAGGCCAAATGGCTACCATTTCATCAAGATCTCTTTGAGATCCCTAATCATTCTCATGCCTGTATTCCATAATGCATTCAGAAGAGAAAACGTCTAAGATGAGGATTCTCTCCTCTTGACCTTGAGTTAATGACGTGAAATGTTTTCTCCAGCTAAGTCTAAATAGATCATGTCCCGCTTTGTAGTAAACAAGTCCCGGTTCAGTCTCTGCATCGAGCTACCTCGTTTTGTAGTACATTATATTATGGAAAAAATTAACAATGGGCTCACTTCGGAAGCACAATAGCTTTTTTAATGGGTCCAATATCATGCGTGAAACATTGCAAGTAAGCAATATTTTGCAAAAGCTTTGGAAAGTTAGTAAGTTGAGGCACATTTTCACCCCTCATTGTTTGCCAAATTATGTTCTCATCCCGCTTAGGGCTATCGATGAATATAAACTCACGTTACGGGGTGTTGATCATTTCCAATAAATACAAATATAGTACAAATTTTTCGGAAAAATTACCCTAATACCAGCAAGTATGGGTTTAGTGCATTGTGAAATTCCTGGTGCGATCAACTGTAAATTTATTTCAAGTGATTAGTTAGTCTTTTTCATAGAATTTCCGGGATGAGTGCGATGAGTTTTCTTGGCCTCCCCGTCTTCTTTCTCTCCAACTAGCAGGAGTCGGACGCTGACACACTTCCTTCTTCCCTAATCCTTGGACGAATTTAAGTCGAGGTATTAAGTATACACTGTATAGAATGTTTTATGCATACATGTATATATAAATATGTATACATATATAAATGTTTTATGTATATATATATATACATATATAAATAACAATAAATCTGGTCACAGGCGTGACAAACGTATAAAAGCACATAAAAAAAGACACAATGATAGTTTTCCGATATTTCGGTGGCCATTACCACCTTTCTCGAAGGAGAGGAGAAAACTGACTGAAGGGGCAAGGCAGGTCGAGGAAACAAGTGAAGGATATAAGTAAGAGGGGTAAAGATGAGTGGGGAGGGAAAGGGTATGAGAAAATGTATGAGAAAATGAGAGAAAGACAG
Source organism: Platycnemis pennipes (assembly GCA_933228895.1). Lineage (NCBI taxonomy): Eukaryota > Metazoa > Arthropoda > Insecta > Odonata > Platycnemididae > Platycnemis > Platycnemis pennipes. Next base: position 29,151,673 of record OW121848.1, on the reverse strand, counting down.
AAGGTTCCTTAGATGAGCCCTGTTAACTCCCGGTTTGCGGAAAGCATTGAAGAGCCAAATTAAAGATTGCTCCAACATTATAAGTTGGAGGGGAGACGCTGAAGGTGGGAGGGAGGCCAGTATGCCCACCTTGAAACAATTTTTGAAGTTGGATTCGTGGGAGGAGGCATGTATGGCTACCGGGAGAGAATAAGAATGGGAGGAGGGAATATTGCAGGAAGAGCGGTCATCATTCGTGCGGATACATAGCGGGGTGGTGGAGAGGCCGATGTAGAAAGCGGGACAGAATGGGCAGAGTAGAAGGTAGACAGTATTTTCAGTGGTGCAGGAAAGTGAAGACATAGAGGGAAGCGAAAAAGATAGGAATTGTTTGGGGAGAGGCCTGGTGATAGGATAGGACAGGTTTTGCATCTAGCGCGATTGCAGGGGGAAGGGGCTATTTTGGGAGGGAGATGGGATTAGGACAGAGGTCTGTTATTGTTATTTGTATCTCGCATTGCGAATTTCCTGTGAACATTATATATATTTATATATAAAATATTTAACATGCATGTCTTGGATGTATATGCATAACATATGTATGTGTATGCCATATATATGTAACATGGATGTATATACATATATTAATATAAGACATATATCTCTTATATTTATATTTGTACATCCATGTATAAATATATATGGGCATTAGCCATTCGATTGTTTCGAAGTGGGCCTACGGTATGAATCGCTACCTAAGTCTATGAATGGCTCTACTGACCTCACTTTCGCTCGCTTCAGCTCCTCCGCCGCTATCTCTCTCTCTCTCTCTTTCGCTCTCCTACTCCTCTGCTCACACACGAACACACAAACACACACACACGGCTCCTGACCCCCTCTCTCCCTCTCCTCCACTAACGTCTCTTCCCGAGTCCACTCCATCACACACTTCGCGCACACAATCCCGCGCCGGCGCCCGGGAAACACCTCTTCCTCTTCTCTCCCTCCGCGAGCGCCGATCCCGCATCCACACGCGAAGAGCGATTCCGCTCAATTGATTCCGCTCCCAAGGCTTCCATTTCTATTTATGCCGCGCCGCGCTCACTCGGGGATTATCCTCCGCGAAGGAGCGGCCGCCCCCCGCCGGGGGGAGGGGAGGGAGCGTCGGAAGAAGACCATGACATCACGCGTCACGTCATGCATGCGAGGACGTCATACTTTCAGTCCCTCAGTTTTTCTGTGCCGTAATGACTCGCCCCCGCTCAACGGATGCGGTTGCATCGCGAACTTTCTGAAGCATTTTTTCCCATCTCATCTTTGGTTTCATGCCTCTAAAAGGAGCTTCAGACAGAGAGGGAAGGTACAAGGATGGGAGTGAAAGGTAAGGAGAAATGGTAGAAAGAAACCTGGCGTCGGTAAAACCCTGATCTGAACGAAAGGCGCCAAGGGAACCGCTGCTCAACATCCCATCGGACGGATGGAGTAAAGAACTGGAAGGTTTTTAAGGCCGCTTAACACGATACAATTTTTTGTACAATTTCTTGTACAAACTCTTGTATGAGGAAATTGTACCGGGTAAAGCGGCAAATTGTACAAACGCTTGTGCGATTGTCTGAAAGACTGAACGGGAAATAGAACCTGTTCTAATTCCATTCAGACAAACATACAATTTCGTTCAGTTTATACAAGCGTTTGTACAAGAAATTGTACAAAAAATTTTATCGTGTAAAGCGGCCTTTACAAACAGCACTCATGTTGGGGTCGGTTTATCAACGAAAAATATCTGCCACTGCCGGGATTAGAATTCGGGACCTCGAGATCGCAGAATACTCCTGCCACCTCATCAACCGGACATTCATTGCAGACAGATCCCACATCTTACGTTTCTTTTTGATGGAGACTTAAACACCTGCAGTGAGATATTAGACGGCTTTGTCATTTGTATAGGATGGGACGTAAATATATATTTGGAGCTATTCACCCATTTGGCTTTTTTAATATAAAAATCATGTTTGACGCAGAAAGCTTCCTTTTCAACCCGTGATTTAGGCTTCATTTTCCTCGAATAGAGAACACCATTGCCGACGGAAGATCGACACTAGGCGGATTGTTGAAGGAGACTTCAACGCTCGTTTCATCAGTTCCCGGGCCTTTTGTTTGATGAGATGTAAACGACATACAATTTAAGACAGCGGAAATGACTACAGATATTCCCAAGTTCTTACTCTGTTTTGACTTCCTCGTATTAAATAACAGCATTTAAAATAACGCGTTCGATGAATGTCACTTCGTAGAACAGATTTCAAAAATAAAAGGAGTTGATTTAAACTCTTTACATTCAGGATAGGTCCATAAAACGTCGTAAATGTGCCCATTTCTACGAAAAAGGGATGGTATTTATCAACATAATAAATTTGAAGAATACCCGAGACTCTTCTTCATCATTCTTGTTAATGCTAGAGTCAGTTTTGGAACGAGTTCTCATCTTTAGGAAACTGTCCGTTGTCCTGCGTGATCACGAATAAAAATGTTAGGCACTTAACTGGAACGTTTTTTAAAATTATACTTGAGGAATCGTTTCACTCAGCAAGATAAGTATCCGTTCATCGATATGATAATAGTAGCATTTGATATAAGGGTACTTACAAGATCTTTGACATTTCCCATTTCTTGAGATAAGATACAAAGCAATATCGCAACCGGCATGTGACAAGTCACTTGTTTATGAAGAAAGACTAAGAATAGGAGAGATTAATAAATACTTTCATCTTTGGTAGGATAAACAGGACAAAAGTAGTATCTAATAAGAAGGGGAAACTCTTCTCCTTTTCTCTCTTGCCCTAGCGACAATGTTGAGAAAGGGCATAGCAATGTGCATGACAAGTTTGTAACAAATCTAGTCAAATGAGCTTGGCCATGAAGGATGAGAAGCTGGAGCAGTTAACTAGGGTATCAAAAGTGAACAAATACAAAATGTTACAAGTGGGAGTGATAAATAAAGTAGTTTCGCTGATGGCTGAAGAAATGCTACTAATGAATCCGCTAAATGAAGATACAAAGAAAACCGTCCTCTTGGACGTTCAATTTAGGGCAAGTGCAGTCCTGGCCTGACTCATTTCCCAGAAGAGAAAAGAGACAGTAGGCTTCTAAGAGTGGACGTGACGCTAATTTCACAAGCACTGGGAAGTCTATTAGGAAGAAGATGAAAAGAGTCCATTGAATACCCCAATGTAGAACAACTTGCCAGAAATCAAGTAGGTAGTTTACTTTTCTATCCAAACTACATTTAACTTTACGAATATTTGAATTAACTGTAAAATATTTTGTCACTTTAACAGGAGAAACTGAAGACCTAATAAAGAATTTACGCCCTGACATATGATAACTAAATTCGCATTTAAACTTAACAAATGGAGTATGTAATAAAAGTAAATAAAATATTTATCTTCGCTGCAATTAATAGGAATAAAAGGCTTTCCATGAAAAAATCCTATAAATGTACCGAAGTGTCACTCAATTATAGTTGGAAAAAGGGCACAAATTTTGGGAACTTCTCTAAAAAAAACTTTTAATGCACGACCCGGGTTTCGACAGTTTATGTCATCTTCATTTTTTTCACCATGGAGAAAATTCAGACTGTTACCCCTTACACCGAACGATTTGTTAAAATTATTGGAAAAGTTTAAATAACACGGGTTCAGAATTGACTTTGTAGACATATATCTATCGGTATGATAGATAGAAAAGTCTTCTTCTTTCAAAATAATGTTAAGAATCACCTTCGATTATTGTTTTCCAATGCCCTTGCGACCTCTGAAAGGTTAAAACGTACATTAACATGCATATTATCGTCTTTCAGGCATTGATAAAACCAGGTTTATGAAAATCATGTTATAGTGACCCACCATATCACTAACGCAAGGACATTAAATGCCCATTGCATCGTAGAGCGTTGGGTAATAGATCTGAAATCCCGGAAACAAATCCTGGTCAAATCTCTTTGTACGACCAAATAAAGCCAAGTAGTGATATTTTTCTCGGTATCTCCACTTTCAGGGAAACCATATGTGTGTGATATCGGGAAAGTAATCTCCCCTGCTACCCTTATATGTTAAGTTCACAAGCCTTTGCAGGGGTAAGTACTTTGTTCACCTAACCCTCTCACGTAACCAGACTGAATTGAATGCCCCGAAATATTCCTTGAATGTAGTATTTATCCATAACTAAATTGACCTTGGAAGCGTTTGTGAACGTGATTGGACATAGTCTGGCATTTCGCGGGATGTGTGGAGGGACACTGCGGCGGAGAGTGATTGGCGGAGGGAAAAACCATCCACGGGCGGACGGGAAGAGAGGGTGTAAGGATAGCCGCGTGACGAAAATCAACAGCGATACATTCATTATGTGAAGGCCGCCGTGTGGAAAGGAAAAGTACTGGGAATTTATTGAAATTTGAAATTATTTGATTAATAACTAAATCAGTGACAGCAATAAATTAGCCTAGAAGCGTACAACCGCAATAGTTTACTTCATTGCTTGAAACCCATGATCAACATTAAGATATAATCGACACATCCATATATTTATAATCACCATAAAAACATAAGGAAAAAGAGCAAAAGCCATTATAATTTGACGAGTGGATTTAAGTTGATAATCCTGAAGCCAATAGTAATTATATTCTCCATATTCGTAAACTAACAATACCATCAGTAATAAACACAAAATATAAATATTTATTTGGCTCATCTATGGCCTAGAATTTTAATTCTTTATCGAAATCTCCTTCATTTCCCTTTCTTTTGTAATATGTCCCATCTAAATTACTTTGAAGGCTTTCACGACTTACAATCAATTACTTAATATCATTATTTACGAGGATATCCTTCGCATTTGTGGTGTTTCTGACAATCGTTTCTCCCCTCATCCTGGGGGCATCTTTAGGTCGGAATGAAATTTTTTACTAACATTTTTTCTACCTAAAAGACCCCTGAACCTAAAAACGCCCCCAGGAAAAGGGGAGAAACGGTTGTCAGAAACACCACAAATGCGAAGGATATTTTCGTAAATAATGAGATTAAGTAATTTTTCCATCATAACTTAATGATATCTGGAGAATTACAATGTGATTTCATTAAAAAAGCCAACTTTTTGTACATGGCAGCCGTATCTATTTGCCTACGCTTTTGACGGAATGCACCGACCAAAAAAATAGAATTAATATTTTTGCTTTCGTTGTTATCATTGGCCCTTAGAATGCTTATACATTGTTGAAAAAACTCTACGCATTATACTTCCACCCCCCGAGAACATAAAATTGGAATTATTGGAAGAAAAGCACTTTGAATGAAATGTGTTGTTGAAAACTGAAGCATTAGACAAGATTATTTCCGTAAATGGGGCTTAAAAACGATATCCTTTATCCTCATCGCTGTTGTTATTATTTTTATCTATTTTATAGTATCGTTCCGAGTAAAATAAGTACCTCTTCACTGGATCATGTGGGCGCAGGTGAGCGCAGGAATGCCGCAGCATTCTTTAGGGAAGCTGAGAAGGGGGATGGGACGGAGGCGAAAGAGAAATGGAGAGATAAAAAAGTGATAAAGAACGCGGGAGACATTCAAGTCCGTATGCCGGCACCTCCGCGGCAACCTTCGCAGCGTGCGCTGGACTTCCGGATGCCGGCGTGGCGCCAGGCCATTTCAGCGGCCGGCCGGCGGAGTGGAGGAGGGGGCGAGGGAAAGGGAGGGGGGGGTCTTCAGTCTCACCCCCTCCCCCCACCCACCAACGCGCCTTCGCTCTCACTCACGCAAAGCCACCCCCTCTCCCTCCCTCCCTTGTACCAGAGGTAGCGCCATCAACCGGAACGTTGGGGAAGGCGTAGCGGGGAGAGCACGGTCCACTAAACGGGCGGACCGGCGGGGTGGAGGTGGTTCCAGGACACTATTCTCGTGGAGGATCGACAATCTCAGGAGGGAAAGAATTTATCATTATTGTCCAAAATCTCCGGCGAATGTAATTGCTTCGCCCGGGTCTCCCCACCCGGTCCGCCCACAAGACGGCCAACGCGAAATATTCGAGTGTTCGCGAGGCGGTGGGGGGATATTTTTTTTCTGTGATTTGGTTCCGCCGCCTGAGAGGCCCACGCTCGGGAATCCGACGGGCGCGTCGGCCGTCGGCGATGAATATGGTCCATCTTGAGGATTGTTTGGACATTCCTGTCTCTCGACCTTGACCTTGGATCGTGTTATAGCATCTCTTTCGGCGGACTCCAGCGCTCCGCACGATTTACGGTTCCCGCCACGCTCAAAACCGATTGAAATATCCATTGTGTCGGTCGTTCATTTAACCTAGAAAACAACTCCGCAACTATTTGTGTCATTGAAACCTATGATGGGTTAGTAACCGGAACAATTGAAGAAAAAAAACATTGTGTTCAACCTGAAGTTCGGTCTAGCTAGTGAGGATAGAGCTCACCAAGACCAACGGTGTGAGAAATCCAGTCATCTAGGTAGGTGGAACAATGCCGTTCCGTGTGCCGCTCACTGTTTCCCAAAGTGGCACCGAGAAAATCACACATCTTGGAACGTGTCACTGGATGGATCTTAAGAGGCGTCACTCAGATTAGAACCCGGGACCTTCCGTTTGCAATCCAAACATCTACCCACCGGGCTACCGCGCTGTTTCAATAGTTAATCGTCATATATTCATTTTCTTCTTCCAGCCTATACGGGCGTGACAAAAACACAGCTCTATCGACGCTTGTCGAAGAAAATAATAATAAAGATTGTGCTTACCTGGACCCGCCCAAAATCCTCTCCTGGATTTGAACCGACGCACGGTAGATAGCAATTCAGCCGGAAGATAACCTTATAACAATGAAAGCATTTAATTAGCATTAGATTAAAATTTAGTACACGGACGCGAGGTGTGCGTAAAAGCACTTTCGAATCCAGTGTTAGAGAATGGAATAATTAAGTTTAAATATAAATATTAACAGTCAAAGAATTGTCTGGTTGTCTTGAGATGGTCATCTTTGCAAAGCACTGACAAACATTTTAGAATTTTTTTTTAGAAATAGAAATTTATTGCTCCGTAACAAAGAACTATTTTTATGACAAACTCACACATTGAAGTTAGTTTGGAGCTAAGTGTCCCCCTAGCATGACATATCTAATTCCTTTCCAATTACTGAACTCATGAAAATATAATGTTCCGTATTCAAGAGATTTTATTCTGACTCACATTTCTGGATCATTATTGAGACCAGAAAACAGTTCGAATTGCTGTTTTTGTTTTCCAGTGATAGAGTGCTATTACTCTCAGACACGAAAATGGGTCACATTGTCTTCTTCACTGACATCATTCCGTTTTCCCTATGAACGGTTAACTCTTCATCCTGCAGTAGATTCTGAGTTCAGAGTCAATTTCTTGCCCGTGAACTTATTTCTAGAATCTTTGACGGAAGCATCACGCCAAACCCTGAGGTGAGTCAGGATGGAAGGAGTGATGTTTCCCGCTCCGAATACATTCATGGGTTTCTCGAGGCGAGGCTTCTCCGATGGGATTTCCCCACTCCCCGACCGGACAGCTGTGTGGCGAGGCCAGCGGCTAGACTACCATTTGGTTTCAATTCAAACATAGCGGAAAGGCTGTCGTTAATAGGCGACGCAATCATGAGATGTGGGCTACAGTCAAAATGGTGACTGGTGAGTGGTGAGGAGCGCTGGGAGGGATTTCCCATGTCACGCGAGTAATGCTGGGTGCAGAGAACTAGTCATCTACATCTACATTAAAACCCTGCAAGCCACCTCCAAGGTGTGTGGCAGGGGGTGAATTCTCACCAAACACCACTACATATCATGCATTTAAAAGTATTAGTATTAATATATTACTCTTCACTGCAATATTTAAAAAGATGAAAATAGCAAACTAAGCATGCAAAAACGTGCTGTTAGTTGGGTTACCTTCAAGTCCTTACACCAACATGCAACTACCTATGCTCTGGATTGAATCATTCGTATTGGACATATTTACCGCTATTCAAATCCCTAATTGTACGAGGAAAAAAGGACATTTTGAATCTGTCAGTTCGGCAATCAATTTATCTAATTTTGTAAATATGGTCCAGTCTACCATTGTAAGTTGGGGTTCGCAGAATATTTTCAACATCATCACTGAAAATATGGTCTTGGAATTTGTTTAAGAGTTTAAGTTTAAATTTCAACCTGCGATCTGACAATGATTCCCATTTTAATTTAACTAGTGTGTGGGATGGAAGAGCAGCCTCTTTGGAGACTTGCGGAGCAGAGAATGTGTTGAGTCGCCAACCAACGTGAGCCGAGATTGAAAGGGAGAGATGCAAAAGAGACACGTGAAGTAAAAGTGTGCCACGTGTACTCATGCATACGTATTTGTGAACGCGAATGAACGCATGGTAAACAGACGAATACATTATGAGTGAGTGCATTAAAACCCTAACGAGTACGCGAATGAACACATCGGCAACACCACGGTGAATATTCAAATACCTGGTTGAATTTGCCAGTGTGCCAGAACCCGAATTAATCCTAATGCGACTACCCGTATACCTCGGGTAAGGGCAAGGGTCTAGCCAAGTGGACACACCGGTTCCCGTAAGATCACCGAAGTTAAATGTTGGGCCGGTGCGGAGATTAGATGGGTGACCCCTCCATACCTCTAGCACGGTGTTCTTGTCCCGTGTCTGCGAGTGGCGGGCTGGTTAAATGTGGGCTGGCACAATGAATCTAAAGAGGTCTAAGTGCCAGGGGGGCTCCTGAAGGCCCCCGCCCACCCCTCCAATTTACATTTTATTTTTACCCGTATACCTCGATAAATTTCACTGTTTACATTCGATTGCTACGTATGCACTACTCTCACATGATTACCCCTACCATAAGTGCTTTAAGTACACATTCAAAATCCTTAAATACCAAGATTTTATGGAAGGTAGTCGCATTATTATTCATTCGGGTATTCGTATTCTACCAGGCATTCGACTATTCGCCGAGACGCTCAAGTAGGTCAAAGCCCTTTTATTCATTCTGGTACGCGTATACATAACTTATATGCGTCGACATACAGGAGCTTATATATTCTTCAGGTACCCATTCTGACCTGATATCACCTGAAGATGCAGTAGGAAGAATGTGGCCAGGACCAATGTTACCCTACTAGGAAAACAAAAACTTGAGGAGGTGAAAGAGTACTGTTACCTGGGAATCCGAGTAAACAAAGATAGACAAAGCAAGAAAGAAATAGTTAGTAAAACAGCCCAGGCAAAGAGGGCAGTCTATCAAAAGAAGAATCTCCTTACAGCTGCAAATACGAGCGTGGAAGTGAGGAAAAATTTCATTAGAACATACATTTGGAGCATGGTACTATATAGCACCGAAGCATGGACGATAACAGCAGTAGAGAAGTCAAGGCTGGAAGCATTCGAAATGTGGTGCTACCGAAGAATGATGAAGATAAAATGGATCGACCCAGTGACAAACGAAGAAGTCTTAAAGAAGGTTGGGAGGAAGGAGAGGTCTACTGAAAACTCTAAAAAGAAGACGGGACAACTTAAATGGCCATATATTAAGACACGATGGCCTGATGAAGACCATCGTCGAGGGAAAAGTGAACGGGAGAATTGGAAAAGGCAGGCCTCGTACGAGATACATGGAACAGGTTGTGATGGAAGTAAAAGAGAATAATTACGTCACAATGAAAAGGTTGGCCGACAGAAGAATAGAGTGGAAAGCTGCGTCAAACCAATCCTAGGATTGTTGACCAATGATGATGATATAAAACTTCATAGAAGTGGTTATAATATATTTATAATGAGTTTTATCGTGCAAACAGTTGTTTACTATACTACATTCAGTCGATTTCTCATTGGTGGAAAACTTTATTTTCGCGGAATGGAAACCTATGTAGTTGACGGGAGTGTGGCTTGGGAGGGAAGAGTGAACGGAAATAATGGAAAAGTCTGGCATCGTATGAGATATACGGCAAAAGCTGTGAAGGATGTAAGATAGAAGAATTACGTCAATATGAAGAGGCCTGTACCGCACTCGTAGGGCACATTTCTAATTTTAATGCAGTCACTGAGCGTGGTACACTGTACAATAAAAGAATCGAGTGGAGTGCTGACTGAGTCAAACCAATCTTAGGATTGTTAATTTGATCGCATCAGATACGACGAGCATGCTTGACGAAGTATACCTAATTTGCCTAAGCATTCTCATCATTTGTGTTTGCGCCTGCACCGCACTCGCAGGGCACATTTCTAATTTTAATCCAGTCATTGATCGTGGTACACAGCTAACTGTGGCCAGCCGCGTGTAAACATCGTCCAGCAGGTGTGCTAAGCGTCTAGTCCGAAGATCGGACGTTGGAATCGCGCCAACTCTCCCCTATGACAAGACGCCACGGGCGCGAGCAGTGAGCGGGATGCCAAATGGGGAATTCCCCTTTCCAATGAATGGAAACGTAGAACGCTGCCGCCACTCGAGCCATCCGTACACGCGAGCAGTCCCTGTCAATGGCGAACGAGATCGCTACGTTACGCAACGCACTCGTGTGACGATACAGTGACGGCGACGTCACAGTGCCTCTGACGACGCTCTTGTCAGCGATTTCCCCGCGGATCGACTGAACCTCGGCCTTCCCCCTCTCTCCCTGCGAACTCTCCATTCTCCAGATCCGACGGGGGAATTTCCCGCTGCTTGCTCCCCGTTTGCAGGGGGGGGGCGGAAGGTGCAACTTTACTCTCCGCTCGAGCGTCAGGGATGAGATGTGTATGTATATATGTACCAATCGTTATTTCTCACCGCGCACGATACACATCGTTATTTCCCTATAAATAGACAAAGAACACCATTCAAGTTGAAAATTACCAAAGGAAAAATGTTTCCTGTACCGGGAATCGAACCAGGGACCTTTGGATTTCTGGGCGCATACCACTAAAGTCATAAAATATTACAGCGGTGGCTTATGGCCATTTACGATAATTTAAAGGATATATTTACCCGTAGACAATGGCCTCCTTGAAGCACAATTCCGCCCTACATGTGCTATCCTTGATGGGCCGTGATTAAAGGTGAATGAGACCGAGCACCTATAGATCCTCCTGAAAATTGCCTTTGGGACTGGAATCCTGGGTGGCGTGGCTGTCTGTCCAAAGGGCTTTGGTTCCATTCCCGGTCAAGGAAACATTTATCCCTTGGAATTTTCAACACGCTTGCATAACGATAAGATAAAATCTTATGACCTTTTAAGATACATAGTCCGCACGGTAGCCAAGTCGGTAACTCACAGGCCTGGCAATCCAAAGGTCCCGGGTTCTAATTCCGCCTCGGGCATGGATATTATGTTTGTCTTACCATTACTATGTTAGATCAGTTGGTGCCAAATCATCATGCCTCACCATCGTAGTATCTAAAAACCAAACTCTATCACTAATACCAACCGTTATCCTTATGTAGTAGGTACTTCTAAAAAAGAACTTCAAACCTCCATGCTTGTAAATTAAAAAATAAACACATTTTAAACGTATAATAGCCCCGATTTCTGCACGACACTCTCTGATATCATATTTTTCACCAGATGAAATGATTTACAAATGATTTCACCATGCGATGAACCATCGACGGGAGACATATTCCAATTCTTGAGAATAATTACTACTTGTAAGCAATGGAGTTTAGACCACTGTTTCTAGATAAAATGGAAATTGGATATAATATCTTCACGTTTATGCAATTCAATACAAGTAATTCTATCACAAATCAGACAAAAAACTATTCTAGAAAAAAACTACCGCAATTGTGAAACGACACAAAGGAAAGCAAATCGTAACCCATGATCGAATATCGTGAGCGGAAAATCCGACTGATTATCGGATGATTTAGTAGAAATTCATGCGTAGTTTTTGATAGTCCTTTTCTAAGTAACGAATTAAAATACATAGAATTCACATCCGGGCTTGAAAAGTGATGGATCAATCGTGGATAAGCTCATCGGGACCAGTCCACGTAACTACCGCACTGAATACTTCTTAGTTTTTTTCCCGGTATCCAAATAGGTCTACGACCTAGTTCTGCATTCCATCGTTACGTGGTGATTCCGCATGCTTGCCGGGGAAATCCGTCGGAGCTCACTCTCATCCTAGCTATTACCCTCTACTGGCAATTTTCCGGGAAGGCTGAGACGGAACTGGCGCAGCAAAGATGCGAAAGCGTTGTGACGCTCCCCGTGCGTGACACTTTTGAGGCAACATTCATTCCGGAAACAAACAGTGTTTTTCAAGAAGATAGCTCGTCCAGAAAGCTTATTTTTAGCACCACGACTTATTCACGTCAAACGAGTACAATTATAGATCCGAAAGAGAAACTGAAATGATTCCACGAAAAATATTTCCCCTTGGAAAATTAAACTACGAGAAAATACGCCCTTGGCCCAGAATTCCTGCGACAAAATCAACAGAGTTATTTCGAATCATTATCATACAATGAGATGCATTTTGTTCCATCGTAAATTGTGAAAGAGTAGAAGCAAAAATTATCGATTTACGTGCTCAGTATTTGCCATTTAGTAACTAAGTACATCTACATAATACCCTGCAAGCCACCATAAAGGTGTGTGGCAGGAGGTGAATTCTCACCAAACATGCTCTGCATATCATGCATAAAAAAGGATTAGTATTTATATACTGTTCTAAACTTCACTATTTAAAAAAGATAAAAATAGCAAACCATGCATGCAAAAACATGCTGTTCGTTGGGTTAGCTTCAAGTCCTTATACCAACATGCAGCTACCAATGTTATCCATTGCTGCACTCGTATTGGATATATTTACCGTTATTCATATCCCTAATTGTACGAGGAAAACAGGGCATTTTGAATCTGTCAGTTCGGCAATGAATTTCTCTAATTTTTTGATTATGGTCCAGTCTACCAGAGTAAGTTAGGGTTCGCAAAATATTTTTAACATCATCACTGAAAATATAGTCTTGGAATTTGTTTAAGAGATTAAGTCTTAATTTCAACCTGCGATCTGACAATGATTCCCAATTTAATTCATTTAATAGACTGGTTATGCTAATAAGGTTATAGTACCGCCCCTTTACAAATCTTGCCGATCTTCGCTGCACACGTTCTAGTTCATTATTTAGACCGATTTCGTAGAGATCCTATACACTGGCAGCATATTCCAAATGAGGCCTAAAAAGGGAAAAGTTGCTGAATTCTCGTACATGGTCGTCACATTTACCCAGTACTCTTTTGATGAATCCCAGTCTACGATTCCCTTGACCCATTATTTCACGTATGTGTTTACCCCAGGAAAGATCAAGTGTCAGTCTTATTCCAAGATATTTTTTAATGGATTCCACGTTTGTTAATTCATTATTACTTATTTTGTAAAACCTAGGAAAGTAAGTAATCTTTAACTAATCATTAAGTAATAATTTAGTAACTAATATTTATTTCCATTTAGCACCCAGCACTGAATAAATTGAGCAAAATTAAACGACTACTGAGCGTATGAAATAAAAATAGTGAATTTTCTTAATTTCATAGCAACTAACAGCTCCATAGTGCACATTTCAAATGCATTCCCAAACCTTTATGGATAGATGTTTTTAGTCTTTACGACTCATTACTTCATAGAAATAATTCGACATGTACAGAGATAAGGAAAAGGTATTAAAGAAATGCAAACCTTATCAATGAATACTAACCTATCTTACAGTGAGATAAACCAGTATTATTTTCGCAATAATTTACAAAGACATAAAGCTGCTTTGAACCATGACAAGTAATAAAATTCCAGCTCTTATGACCTCTATATTAGCCTATTTCAATTAATCAGAAACCTTTCCACAGTGGCCTACAGCAAACAAATCATTCTTGTTTTGCTTTTCTTATATATTATTCTTAATCATTTTTATAAATACAAAATATCAAATTTATATATATTTTTCCAGACGGAATCACTTCGGTGTATTTGCCGTCTTTCGTTCAAAACAATTACATGGGAAATGAAGCACTGAAGCATTAGAAAATCAACTAATACTGCCATTATCACACTCCATTTACGGCGCAACCGAGGGGTACGCAACTTCAAAAACAAGTGTACACCGCATTTCCATTTCAACCATTTCCATCTATTTCCATCCATTTCTTCCATTTATGTCCATTTCTATCCATTTCTGTCCATTTCTCAACAAGCGTACACCATTTCTTAGAGTTGCACAACCCTCGGGAGCAAATAAAGCCGAAAACAGTGGGGCAATGCTCGGATGGATATTTGCAACGGTTACATCGACAAATGATTCATTCCCTTGAAATATTCGGAATTATGAAGTCCTCCTATACTCAGGAATGCTTACGTAACGACTGTCTCAAATTGAAAATTGCACCTTACCGCATTTTAATGACCAATATCTCCATAATTAACATTTTTGATGGGTAGGAAACATTAATCCGCATGGCGAAGAAACGAGAACAATCTATTTCACCAAAGAAAAATTAAAGAGTTAAAACAAACAAAATAACGACAAATGAACTATGGATACTGTGGAAAAACTAAAATCAAGTAGGAATAATCATCGAGGACAGACAGGTCTGCGGGAAAATATTTGGCGGAGAACAGGATGGAAAGACAGACAACGCCGGAGGAGAATATGAAATTCGTCATAACGCACTAAAATGTAATGAAATATGAATCTGTCCAGAGATCTTTCATCGAAGAGTCGAGAAGAGAGCTGCACGAAACTAAAATTAGCGGACGGATTTTAAGGGGATGTTTACTGGTCCAGGGTATTTTTCATTCTTTTGGTTCCACTTGGCTCCCCGAAAGTGTTAACGGTCGCAGCATTGACCTTCCGACTGGAATGCAGTATATTTGGCTCAGGCTCGCCGGCCCGAGAGTGTTCGTCCGTGCTGCGAAGCAATATTGGCGAGCTCTGGACAGGGAGACAAGAGAACCTGATTCCGGAGCGCCTAAAAGACGCCGAGGCAGTACATACCTACATGCATGGAGGCGGGCGGGCCATTCCTCAGCCATCGTCCTTAAGAACATCCCACGCTCCACTGGCGGTCAAGGGGGAGAAGGGGAGGCAAAAAGGGAGAACAAGAGTGAGACAAAAGAGGCACCAGAGGTCGAGCCTTTTCCGGCTCGAAACTGATAGGGAAATATGACAACCGGCAACACTCGCGTGCCGGATACAGCCATGGGCGTCGCTAGCGACAGGTATAAAATTCCAGCGAGAGAAAAGGGCCTTCAAATAACTATCGAGGGAGTTGAAAATGTAATTATGATGGCATATAACCGAGGAATGAGCGCTGTTTTTGAAACATCATCAACTCGCGTACCCTTGATCTTTGTATGCTCGAAGGAATTCCGATGTCGGCACCCGCCAAACTAGGTCCGCCCGCCCCAAGAAATTTGAATTATTTTTTCCTCTCACCAGCCGACTTCCATTACAGTAACTTAATTCGTTTCCCGCATGACCGGCATATTTAGTATTTCCAACTTTTTAGCATATTAGCTCTCCTGATCTAATAAAGTTGATATCTCCATCTCGCTGATCCCAAACACCACGAAACGCTCACATGAAGATGAACTCGGAACGGTACCATTTCACATCTCACCCAGCTAAAGAAAAATTTTTACAATCTTTAAAAAAGAATATATAGATCTATTTGTGCGAGCATTGTTTTGTGTAGGATCTCTTCATGAGTGTTTGTTCCGACAAACCCCTGAGGCACTGTGAACTAATATATCTGAGAGCATTCCATAAATAATTCTCAATTAAAGAGAAACACCTATTCTGGCATTGGTTGGGAAATTTATTTTTACAACAACTCCTTTCATAAGCGCAGAACTTAAGGTGAGCAAATAATCTTCCATTAGATTTTTAAAAATTGTCCTTTAGTATATTTTTGCAAGTTTCTGTCAAGTAATCATTGAATACTGCTATTGCATAAGTTGTAAGAAAATTTGACATTGAAATTAGTTATGACCTTGACCTTCGTGTCATTTGGGAAATATTCCTAATATTGTCACTAATAATTAAGAATGACTATTTTTTGCGTATGCCGGGAATTAAACTTAAAAATCAACTACAACCCGGATTCGAACCAGGACCCTTGGAATGGAAATATGGCCACCACTCCAAACCTTTCAAAATCCGCTGCTATCTTACACGCCGATGGATTACCTATCATACAGGTCATCGGTATGTTCCTTTATAATTTATATTGAAATTAAACTTGTAAGGGCAGCGCTTATCCCGCGCGAATATGTGACGACTGCATGATAATACTTATATTCTTATAGGTAAATGATGTTATCTTAGAAGAAAATTTTATCGTCCACATTCGAAGTGATAGGTATATTACCGTTACCCTAGTGTTAATGTAGGTTTGCATTAACCCATATAACTTGTATGATAGAGATTATTTGAACAATGACTCGCAGAATTATTCTACCAATATCATTTTTCTAATATCAGGAGGACCTTCATCCTTCAATGTACGATTGTAACTAGCATAGCATTCAACTGGAGGCTGGTCTAGTTAGTCATGGTAGAGCTCACCAACCACTAAACGGATTTGCTTGTGAAATTAACAATTCAGCAAGGGAGATTAAGGTCCTTTCCTCATATCACTTCGATTCTCAGAAGTATATTGTTCCCAGAATAGTACACAGCTTAAATCTGGCCATAAGTATCCAATAGTCACCATATTAAATTTCCCATAGTAGTACACAGCTTGAATCTGGCCATAAGTATCCAATAGTCACCATATTAAAACACGTGACCTCCGGTCAGCAGTCCATCGTTCTACCCGCTGATCTACTGCGCCTATAGATGGTAATGACTAAACTCAAAAATATAAGCATTCACGGGCATTACGTCCTAATAAAATTCCGTCCTGCAAAACTTCTCTCACCACATTGATCCGCAGGCTATTTCAAGCACGTGATAAATACCACTGCGTTCTATTATTCCCTATTTTTAGCCCCGTCGGTATGCCATCGCCTCGAGCTTCAGGTTGGGAACCGAACACCCGTGGATGCGTGCTCTTACGGCAGGGACACCGTCCTTGACTGCGGCGAAAAAAAACCAGCACAAAGGAGTCGGTCAGCGAGGGAGCTTTAGTCATCGGCCAAGCACGCGACTCGCGGACGGCCCGCGAGGCGGACGAAGTGGGATGCTGGGTGACTCCAGGTGGGAGGAGAAGGGCTCTCCTGACGGCGCCGACGAGCGATGGACAAGCCAGCCGTTTTGCCGCGATTTGCTGATCGTCCGAGGCCGCGTTCCGCTTTGAAAGGCTTTCGGGACAAAGGGAAGAATGTCCGCGGGGGCGAAGGAGCGAGACTGGTGGGGAGAGGGGAGGGCGGAGATGGAAGGGTCGATCTTGGGTGGCTCCGAAATTATTACCTTCGCCCGGCCTCAACGAGGACGCTCGGGTTGGTTGGTTGGTTGGTTGGTTATTCAGAGGAGGCGACCGACAGCTGAGGTCATTTGCGCCATTTAGGATAGTTGGGTAATGGTAATTGGGTAATGGTAGGAGTTTCCAGGGGGTGGAGAGAAACCCGGCGTCGGTATTAGCCTACTCTTAACGAAAGGCGCCAAGGTGACCACGGCTTAACGTCCCATCCGACGGACGGAGTGCTGAACTTGAAATTCCCACCGCTAGGCACTCAAGTGGGAACCGGTTTTCCACTGAAAAATCCACCACAGCCGGGAATCGAACCCGGGCCCTCGGGATGGGGAGGACGCTCGGGCATTCAAATACATGCTTTGAGCCAGCCCGGACTTAGGCCTCCCGTGGAAATTTAAAAGGTACTTGTGTGCAGAGTTCTACAGATGCTAAGTACGGAGAACACACCCCATTAGTGCTCATGTCATCAGCACAAGAATTTTGCTAATTACTGCTGATTATTGGAAAGCCCCTCCCTGGAAATGAATTTTTTCTGGGCAACTTCGTTGGGACATCCATTCCTGTCCCTCAACTTAAAATACTCTATACAAAAATTCCAACTTAAACTCTTCTTCCGATACGATTTCTCTCACACTGAGTAAATTCCCTACCAAATTCCTCCCACTCGTTTTCACTCAGCGTACTTCCCTCTCTGTAACATTAGCGAGTTCCTTGCTCCTATATTGTGCCTACATGGCCTTCTTCTGCTCCTGGATTTTTACATCATCAACAATCTTTCCTCCCATACGTAGCACATCCACCACATAGCACACATTTTAGTTTATCTTCCCTGTCTACATACATCAAACCTCTGTTTGCACTTCCACAAGCCGCTATAAAAGCACTCAGCAGGAGTGAAAGGAAAAGTGTTAGAGGAAAATGGGGTTAGGAGGAAAACAGATGAGAATGGAGGTTAAATTTTGGGTAGTATTAAGTTTTGCTTTGTATCGTGGTAATGAATGATACATGGGAATAATTTCCGAAACTATCGGTTAGACAATGGAAAACTCTATATAAGTCGCTTTTGCCTGCCCTCCTGATGATTATGGTTTAGAAATATAACTGAAAAATTAGTCTAAAAATCATACAATTTGAAATTTACACGTAACTCAACACGCCACTGCCTAGTCTTCTAAATATTTAAAACGTTTTCCCCCACTTTCCCCTAATACCGGATTTTAATAATATTTGAACTTGAACGTGTGCAGCGAAGATCGGCAAGATTTGTAAAGGGACGGTATGATAACCTTACTAGCGTAACCAGTCTATTAAATGAATTAAATTGGGAATCATTGTCAGATCGCAGGTTGAAATTAAGACTTAATCTCTTAAACAAATCCCAAGACCATATTTTTAGTGATGATGTTAAAAATATTTTGTGGACCTCAACTTACTATGGTAGACTGGACCATAGTCACAAAATTAGAGAAATTGATTGCCGAACTGACAGATTCAAAATTTCCTTTTTTCCTCGTACTATTAGGGATATGAATAGCGGTAAATATATCCAGTACGAGTGTAGCAATGGATAACATTGGTAGCTGCATGTTGGTATAAGGACTTATACCTAACCCAACTAACGGCATGTTTTTGCATGTATGTTTTGCTATTTTTATCTTTTTTTTAAATAGCGTAGTTTTGAACAGTACCTATACAAGTACTAATCCTTTTTTTATGCATGATATGTAGTGCATATTTGGTGAGAGTTCACCCCCTGCCACACACCTTTTTGGTGGCTTGCAGGGTATTATGTAGATGTAGATGAATACTAAGTCCTTCTGATAGCAAATTCATCCTTTCTGTAAGTTCTAAGCTCTTTTTACAAAACACACAGCATTTCCTTGATCTTGATCAGATTCCTATTTACATCTTTATTAGGTAGGCCCGCATTCTCTATGCACCTTGTAGATGGAGTCTTACCAAGCGAAACCACATTTTTTTTACCCTTTCACTAAAGCATCTCCTCACGATTTGTTTCACGAATTCCTGTCTCGTTTTCAAAGTTAAGTTGGTATTTCAAACGTTATTTCCCTAAGATTATTTGAAGATAACCTCATACCTATGTAATCTATAATTATCACTCTACAATCCTTAGATTGATTTGGTGCAGTCGCCATGTCGAAAGATATAGCCAATAAAGTTGTCCTGCCTTCTCTTTGAAGTTTTCAGAAGACTTCTCTTTTCTCCCACTCTTCTCGGGACTTCTTCGTTGGTCACTCGGTCGATCCATTTAATGTTCATCATATTTCCATAGCACTACATTTCGAAGGCTTTCAGCCTTGATTTTTCCGCTGCTGTTATCATCCATGCTTCACCACAATAAAGAAACTTGCCTCAGACGTATATTCAAATCAATCGTTTCCTCACTCCCACACTTGTTTTTCATGTAATACGTATACTCTTCTTTCATTCACTGCCGGACGGATACCTAGAGGTGTTTCTTCCCACGAATATATGATGACTTTCTAGGAAAAATGAGGGATTGGCACGGGCATCGTTAAAATCGGATAGTGTGATGTCATGCAGGTAGTCCATGCTCTTGTACAACTGGAAAACTGTTAGCTAAATTGTTGCATTCTAACTACACATTTTCCTGCCCTTTGTATTTAATGATACAGTGAATGGAAATATATGCTTAAGCCATTTATAAAAATAGGACTTTTTCGTTATTCCTCTACGTGTCTGTATCTTGAACCTGGTGGCCGTGTAAACGGATCGGATTAGTGCGGTGGCTCAAGTACTAACCTCCTATCCACAGGGCCCAGGTTCTAATCTTGGCAGAGGCAGACATTTTACATTCGTAAAATGCACAGATATGTACCCGGCTCGAGTGCTGCATGGAGATAACTTCAATTTCAGTGCCCACCTATCCTAAAGACACAAACTACCTTAGTAGTTCCTCCCCTTAACTAACTAGCCAACCAGCATTGGTTTTACAGTTTTTAAACGGAACAAAATGACACAAAAAATGACGAAGCTTCTCCCGAAGAATAGAATAGCTTTTTATGCCAAGAAAAATCTAGGGTCCATTTTTAACATCCTTAACCGTGACCAAGACCCCGCAGTTAGTTCAGGTGTTTACAAACTGCAGTGTGGAGATTGCAGTACAATCTACATAGGACAAACGGGTAGGAGTTTTAATATAAGGAAAAAGGAATATACATACAACCAGCCCGACATATCACACTTTGCAAAACATCTAATTGGTGCGGGGCATTGGAGTGATTTCCAAGTTACTCCACTCCATTTTCAAAGAAAAGGGCGAAGAGGGTTAGATGCCTTCAAACACTTGGACATCCTCCTTCACGGAAAGAGACATAACCTGGCGAATGAAGTGCTCCCCTCCCACTCCCCCATTTTAGAAGTGGTTGCACGTTTCGCCCCACTGGAATTAACATTACGCAAAGTAGGAGAATTGTTTTGGACGGTGTTTCCTCACCTGCAATTAAAGTCACTTCGGGTGTCCCACAAGGTAGTGTGATAGGTCCACTCCTATTCCTTTTGTACATTAATGATATCCAAAAGGTGGTAAAAAGTAAGCTTCGTCTATTTGCCGATGAAGCAGTAGTGTACAGGGAAATTCTATGCCCAAACGATAAAGAATATTTAAATATTGACCTACAAGCAATTGAATCTTGGTGTGATACATGGCAGTTAGAATTAAACTTTAAGAAATGTCTTGTAATGAATTTTTGGAAAAAGAATAGCTCTCCTCCTACCACCTACAAAATAAGTAATAATGAATTAACAAACGTGGAATCCATTAAATATCTTGGAATAAGACTGACAAATGATCTTTCCTGGGGTAAACACATTCGTGAAATAATGGGTCAAGCGAATCGCAAACTGGGTTTCATTAAAAGAGTATTGGGTAAATGTGACGATCATGTACGAGAAATCAGCTACTTTTCCCTTGTTAGACCTCATTTGGAATATGCTGCCAGTGTATGGGATCCCTACGAAATCGGTCTAAGTAATGAACTTGAACGTGTGCAGCGAAGATCTGCAAGATTTGTAAAGGGACGATACGATAATTATATTAGCGTAACCAGTCTATTAAATGAATTGAAATGGGAATCATTGTCAGATCGCAGGTTGAAATTAAGACTTAATCTCTTAAACAAATCCCAAGACCATATTTTTAGTGATGATGTTAAAAATATTTTGTGGACCTCAACTTACTATGGTAGACTGGACCATAGTCACAAAATTAGAGAAATTGATTGCCGAACTGACAGATTCAAAATTTCCTTTTTTCCTCGTACTATTAGGGATATGAATAACGGTAAATATGTCCTATCGGAGAGTAGCAATGGTAGCTGCATGTTGGTATGAGTACTTAAAGCTAACCCTACTAACAGAATGTTTTTGCATGTTTTCTTTGCAATTTCTATCTTTTTTAAATAGTGTAGTTCTGACTACTATATTAATACTATTCCTTTTTTATGCATGATATGTAGTGCATGTTTGGTGAGCAATCACCCCCTGCCACACACCCCTGTGGTGGCTTGCAGGGTATTATGTAGATGTAGATGTAGAAATGTGTCACCCCCCCCTTCCCAATCCTCCCGTTCCCTCCTCACTCCCCTAACCCAGCGTGAGGGTATATATACTTGTTGTTGACTTGTCTCTATTCTATGTACCTGATGATGGCATAGCGGGTGAAACCGGTCGTGCCGTTGTAATACATTTGTGTGGAAATATAAAGTTTTACTTCCTAGTGATGTTGAATTTCCATGAAGTTACCCCTGAAGCTGTTAATTTTAATTACCAACATTGGGTTTTTCTATGAATGATAAAAACTTTAGACTGCATGTATGTATAGTTATACTGAAGATAAGTGCATTAAGACTACATGTAGCACTGAGTACATGTTAAGAGATGATTTTTTTAAATTCAAAACTTCATCCATTCAGGAAGACTTAAATCCTCTTCATTCCTGTGGATACCCTACCTTGGTGCTTGAGCCAATGCTACATTTGAAAATATTTCCAGCTTTATGGTGATTCGTAATTAGGTTTAGGCTCAGGAAACGGATAGTTGCAAAAGTATAACGACTCGTAACGGGTATTTAGAGAAGGGGAACCGAGCATAAAGCAGTGAATTTGCTCCGCTCGCTGAAGTGATGATCCACTGAACCAAGCCATTGTCTCAGCCCACTCACTGAAATTCTCCGCCGAGCCGGGGAGCATCGAGGCCAACCAAGAGCGTTCGTTGCCTGCCCCATTACAGACGCGGTCTGCGGCAATGGAGTTGACATTGAGAGGCGGCATATTTCTGAAACCGTCGTGGTTAAGCGCTGGAATGATAGGAAAAAGTATATTTCTGAGGTCAACGCAGCCATCTGAAACTTAAGGCGCTCCAACAACCGTTAGTCACGGTAAATGATATTATCTCTAGAGAGAAATATTTATGATTCATTTGCATTGTCGATTGAATATTATCGAAATTTCAGTATTTCAAATGCTACAACCTTGAAAATGCACTAAAAACGATCGTTTTGATTGTTGCCGAGAGCAATAAATTTTAGCGGTATCTCTTTTCCTTTCTGCAAATAATGTAGCAAAAACTCATCAATATTTTAAATATATAACATCGAAAATTATACCCATACCAGACATTATTTAAATTAGACATAATAAAATTCATATGAATTGGCAATTAAAAAGAAATAATTTCGTCCAAGTGACAAATAATCAACACATATCATTTCATAAGTCAGTAATAATGATGATCCCTAACTTTTACCACGTTGAACCAAAATATAGTATTTTTATCATCATCATCATCATTATAACCAAACCGCAATACTTGATCTAATAGTCATAGTAATTGTGAGTTTTCCATTTTATGGATGTATCGTATCTGCATTATCAACGCATTAATTTAATCCATCCCGTATATCCCAAATATTCTACTAAAATATTTCCATTGCTGATAAAACGTTTCCCCTGATTGTCAATAAAATGAAAATGAGGTAGACATTAAAGCCACTTCATATGCAACAGAGTAATAATCTTTATTCCATTCATGGCCTGGAGTTTCTAAGATGTAATATCTGTCAACATGGATCGCAAATTCCCTTCGGCAGTCGAAGACTATTTTATCACCTGAAAGCCTGATCAAACCCTGAACTTCCAAAGTTTGAAGCATTATATACTTTTTAATGAATGCAGCATTCAAAATTTTCCATGGAAAAACATTACCTAGTTCCTATTTACCTGTCTTATTTTCGTCATAACAACGCATGTCATTTAGTGTTCTTGATATATCCCATGCATAACCTTGAATATGTTACCTCTACTCTTTCCTTCTCCTTAACAACAAAAATTCCATCAAACAACTAGGAAAACCTCTCGGAAAGTACAATTAATTATTGACTCAGACGTGCCTATCGTTTGAGGTACTACGAAACCAAATCTGAGCTAAACTCCACTCCCTTCCACCAAGCTAGGTCACCACTCCCGAGACCCTTTACCGCACAGGAATAATTGACTTGATCTCAGCAACTCAAATGACTTTAATTGTTGATCACCAGAACTTGTTCCCCCTGATATGTTTCTCCCTAAGATGGACTGCTGGAGTTCAGCAGACTCATTCGGAAGAGCCTGTAATACGTTGGATAGCAGATGCCTAAAAAGACAATTCAACCAATGTGAAAGTTATTTTTTCAGGAAGGAGCCCTGTGAGATAAGCTCAGTTGATCAATGAATTTGTTAGATCCCAAAAACAGTCGAATTTCGAAGTTTTGAGAAAAATTAAAAAATGAATTATTATTACTTGTGAAAAAGGAAATCGCAAAAAGAGCCACTGGTTAAAATATTCTTTAATTCGACATGTTTCGGTACATTGTAGGATGTACAGGTGCAGCTATAGTAAAGCGAAACATGTCGGATTAAACCATACTTTAACCTGTAGAACGCTTAAGTCTTCTTTAAAATTTACTTTTTCATTATGGAATTCCACAAAGTCTTGGCCTCCACTTATTATTCCTAGGTTTATTTGGTTTACCCTTCCTCAGTACAATAATGGGTATCTGGTGTAATATACTATTTCAAATGATTCAGCAATCATGGCTTATTTTTACCTTGTCATTTTTTCGATGTTTCTAGGAAATGGTTGTCAGGTTTGAGAAAATGAGTTAGATTTAAAGTCAAACCTCCCTTAATGGACACTTCCAAAAAACGGACGCCTCTTAAAAACGGACATTTGTATAATCCTCGGCAGCAGAACAAGGAGGCTTATGGAACTAACACCTCCAAATAGCGAACACTCTCAATAACGGACGAAGACAACAGAGAAAAACATTTTTCCTTCAATTACCTCCATTAATGGAGACACTCTACAATCTATCCTGTGCATATTTCTCTTCCCCTGAACAAAAAAAACATTTCTTGAAGCAGATATGCATACCTACCAAAGAACTTTTCCATAAAAAAAACTTAATCTGAGAAATTAGGAGCCAATCTGGTTGTCTATGTACGAGTTCGTGCTCCTGCCAGTTTCCTTTCCACTCACTGCTTACCATACTGCTACATCTCTTTTATAGGGACCATGTTTACGATTCTTGTTTAGATGACGATGCTACATAGTTACTCTCTGGGTAAAAATGAATAATTAAAGTTTCATTTTTATTTTCGTCATCGGGAAGTTTTCTCTGAGGTTTTATAGATAAAAGTTTAATGCACAACATTAAATTCTTTTATTTTTTCGCCGTCTTTACTGCATATGAAAACCTATCCTAATTCCATACCCACCCCTCTAATACAATTGCTGGATACAAAATCGAACCAAACGAATTCACCATATCTTAATTCCCTAAATCACTCCAATGAATGCCCAATGAAATATGTTCTCTCTCTCACACACAAGAAAATATAAAGAAACACAATTTATGCGGAAATGTTTTGGCGGTAATCTTCTACCCTCTCAATGCAGAGTCTACAGGCTGAAGAAGGCGGAAGGAGTTCTCCACAAGGCAATGAAATAGGGACAGGTATTTCATTGTAAAAATTCGAGTGAAGGATTCGAACCCGGGCCATCGACTAGGGAAGCACGTCGATCTTACTTATTTTCTCCGGAAAATGATGAAATTGAAAAAATAAAAATCTCAATACAATATCATATAATGTGTAGGCCGAGAATCTGAGCCGAATCGACTTCCAATTGAGCAATGTGATGATGTCTCCCGAGCTTAGCCATCGACGAGTGGCGCGGGGCTCTCAGGGAAGCAAGCGTCAATCCGCGAGGGATGACTCCAGCTGCTCCCCCCTCCCACACCCCAACCGCGACGGAGATGGATTCCGATGGCCGGGGGAGGGGGCGCTCCTCAACGGATGCTGGTGCCACGTCGTCGCCGGCCGAAAATCTTATCTCTCTCTCCCCCCCGTGCGCCCTCCATCCGCCGTGACCTTGGCTCCGCGCGAAAGAGAGTAAACTCCGTCCTTGGGAGGGGGAGGGGGCGTGGGGTGGGGTGCGCCTGGCCCAAGGTGGATGCCGAGGAACGCCAGGAATGCGGGGATGGAACGGCAGGCACGTCGCGGCCCCTTGTAACACTCTCCCGCTCGCCCTCAACCCTTACACCCCTCTCCCCATCGATGCGAAAAATGATTCCCAGGCAAACTTTACGTCACCACTGGGCTCCTCATGACACTTTTCCCTCCTCCGTGCACGCCTGAAATTGAGTGCCGGGCTTTATCGCCCACTCGCGTCGACACCCGAACACCATTCCATCGGTGGCCAATTTAAGAGTCATTCAAGAAGTAATAGAAGCATTAAAAATCTTGGAATCCATGGCACAAAGAGTATAGCCATCCAACCAGTGATTTCAATATTAAGGGCAGGTTGGTTACTGAGAGAAGGGCTTACGAAGTACTAAGCCCAATGGCGAGTGAAAATCACATGTATCAGGGAGGGTTGGTTGTTCCTTTCCTTAGTTCCCATAGAGATCTAGTTCCCTGAAAATCACACATATCAGGGCGGTAATTCCTTTCTCCTATGACAAAGGGCCTTCGTCAGCAGTCAAACTCTCTACCCACTGGGTTACCATGCCTAAATAACCATTGCGTAGCTATAATAACGTACTTATGAAAACAATGCTTGGTTGAGTACCTCCCTGCATTTGCATTTATCTAAGAGAAAACAAGGAGGTATTATTTATGTACCGGTTCAATTACGGCAGAAATTGTCCAAGACGGCAGCTCTCCCCCTTTTTATGAAATGCTGCATTGGCTACTGCTACACTGCACCGTCCAAATTAACATATTCACCATAAAACTAATATTATGTCCGTACCCTACAATTTGAAACAGTTGAATTGAGGTTGATAGGTCAGTGAACTACGGCTACTGCGGTTGACAAAAATTCTTGGACTTAATCAATTTCCATTACCTATCTTATATTTCACATTAGGTTTACAAAACAACTGTATGACTTATTATGTATTACTCTCGAGCATCTGGTAACACGGACTTCATACAGTGAGACATAATTTTCTCAGCAGTTTTGAAAGAGTGTAATTAAATAACAATATCAGGTATAGTAAAAAGTAGCATTCTATTACAGATACCATCATAGTTCTGAACGAACACGATGCGTTCACCCTTGGTGTCTTATCGACAGACATCAATACTGAATTCTACTTCTTGCCGCATGCGTTCCAATATATCACGATCAATAGCAGCGAGTGCATGTTTGATACTTTCTTCAATTTTCTTTCTAAATATAACAATACCCGATACCGCTTATTACGAATTGAAACTTGGACAGTCGATTCATTTACGTACCATTATTTTTCTTTTTGTTCTAGCCGTTAAGTAACTTCAAAAACCCGGAGAATTATCCTATAATTATGAATTACCCTGTACGTGTATACGTACCCTGTACGAATTACAATATCCGCAGTAATTCCTCGCACTCATAGTTTTACTATTTTAAATCACTATCAATTTTAATAAAGATTTTTAAAATTATTTATACACGGACGGTCAAGAGTTTCTAATCCTCGGCAAAATAATTTAATAGTATTCCGTTGCATGTCATGTTGCGTGAGAACCTTAATTATGCGTTGATTGGATGGAGTACTCGACTAATTAGTCTTGAAGAGTGCGGTTGGAAAAGCTCATGAAGAATTTAAACCAAATTAGTGTGCCGAGCATATTGAGAGGCCAGCTGTATGGACTGCGTAAGAAGAGGATAAAAACGCTGTCTCTTGAATATCAGTCAGACCCACCGTAGGCATTGCATCTAATTGAACATGTCATGAAGGACACCCAACGTAATTTTGGAGACATGGCCGACCCTGACTTAAGCGGAAAATTGTCCTAACTGGAAAAAAAGTATGGTACCAAGAGATTCCGTCAAAGGCAAGTTTTACTGTATGAATATAAGGCAGTAGGGAGGATAGAATGGGCAAACTGCATGACAGTCGATGGTAGACTTGAATATAAACCAATACAGCTAATGTAAACTAATCGTCTTTTAGTTGATATAAGGTCATCAGTCAGAAATCAATGACATGTAGTAGATTAATATTGTCAAAAAGTTAATGTAGAACAGTAGTGTTGACTCGTTTTCTTCACAAAATGAAAAATACCCGTACCCGTTTATTTTGCCCTTAGTTGTTTGAATGAAAAGCTATTTTATCTGCAGACAAACGGGTCTCTTTATCAAAATGTCTTACTCACATTTATAGTCCATTGATCATTTCTTTCAATACATGCTTGTACGTGCCACCGTATGTATAGCATTAAAAATAGCAATATATGCACCATTAAAAAAACTAATATCATCGATAACCATTCGGAGGGTAGCAAGAGTGTTGGCTGCCTTGGAACTCAGGCTCGAAGCCCGGCAGATTGGAGTATCAACTTGGATGCCTTGTGGAGAGCATTCCAAGCTGATCTGCTAAGGAGTCCTCCATTCGTCTTCACTCTATGATCCTTACACCTTCCGGTCCGAGGCGCTTTTAAGTGTGTGACAGACTCGACATCACTAATGGAGTATCCATTGCTTTATCTACAATTCATGTGACCTTTTGAGGGACCTCAACAGTGCTTTGAAAGGGAAATAAAAATATACTCGTCAAAAAAGAGTTTTGGTTTAAATTTCCGTAGCAATATGGGGAGAATTAATAGACTTAATTAACCCCCATGTATGCTATTTAAATTGCACGACCCGGGTTTCAATACATAATATCATCATCAGGTGAATCCGTCATCGTCGTATCATCATCGGGTCGTACATACAATTGGAAAGTCAATTGTGTAATAAACTAAGACTATTCATTCTCCCCGTAATGGATGTATTCGATAAATTCAAGCCTGAAACCATTAGTTATAATCTATTTAAATGTTCAGAGAAGTTAAAAAGATCAGGGCATTGCCAGCGTGAGCACAAAACCACAGCGGCTCTAATAATCGCAGAGTATCCATAGCGGCTACACCACCATCCCTGGGGCCCTCCAAACAATTTCACTTCCCCGCCTACTGCCTCCCACTTCAGTCTGTCCTCCGGTTCCTCCTCCGTGCCGACTTCCCGGCGCGGATTTTCGCGGAGCGCTCGAGTCGCAGAGGAGGGTGGGGGACCGAAAGGGAACCAGGCAGTTCGCCCTTTGCCGCCAACCCTAAAGGACCATTACGTAAACAACTTAATAGAGGGAGGAGTAGGTCCTTTCTCGCTCCCATCCTCGCAAGCCGTAGCAGCCCCACCCCCTTCTCCACGCCCACCCCTCTCCCCCCACTCACGCCCGCCTCTCTCGCACCCCAACTCCTTACGGGCACACAATATAAAAGCCGGGTTTGTGTAGTGGTTAGAGAACTGGCCTCTCACTCGAGGGCCCGAGTTCGAATAGCGACAGTGGAAGAAATTTTTCATCGGTAATCTTTGAGTAACCTACTTTAGTGCTTAGTTGTGAGCATTCGAACTCAGCACTCCGTCCGTCGGATGGAACGTTAAGCCGCGGTTCCCTTGGCGCCTTTCGTTACTAGCAGGCTATTGCCGATGCTGGGTTTCTCTCTTCCTTCCCAACCTGCTTTTTCCATCCTCGTACCTTTCCCGGTCCGAAGCGTGGGTACAGATTTGAAAAATCAGGTGAGCATTCATTCTCACACTTGATTGGCTTTGAGGATAGGGGTATTACAAGTTACTCTCCCATAAGAACTGGTTTCGGAGACTGGTAGAAATCGCCTTGGGATCCCTACTTGGATGCCGTACGCAGAGCATTATAAGTTCAATGCTCACATATCTGGCAGATGGGATGTAACATTCTGGTCCAAATTGTAGAGTAAGGCTTTAAGGTGTCCTAACTGCTTAACTCGCACCGTCTAATCTATGATTCTAAGACAGCACGATAGCCATCCTGAGACGGGAATCGAACCCACGACTTTAAGGCTGTCAGATATCTGCGTTACCGACCTGACTACGTTTGGTTCCCTTAGCACCTTTCGTTAACAGCAGGCTAATACTAATTCCCGACTTCACTCCATCCCTCCTCCTTTCCCTTCTGTTCCCATCCTTACTCACACCTTTCCTCTCGGTTTGAAGAGACTTTAACGATGGGATAGACTCGAAACAAGTTAAGAGATAAGTCACTCTCGAGGGAATCGGGTTGGTGCGGCCCCTGGAGTACTTTACTCTCATTAGGAAGACTACATTCGAATCCAGCCGTGGAGGACATTTCTCATTGTCAGTGGAATCCCGGACCATACTTGGATGACGTGTGGAAAGCATTACAATAGTTAAGTACTCATTCCGGTGGATGGGACATAAATCTGTGAACCCTTATAGGCTTCTTTCACTCTGAGAAGACTAATACAGATGCCAGTTTTCCATCCATTCTATTTCCTTTCCCCTCACACCATTTGCAGAGCAGACTTGAACCTCCCCAAAAACAATGAAGTTTCAGGCTCTATGAGGAGGAAATTCCAAATAGGAAAACAAATGCTATTTTCCACAAAATCAAAGACTTCCACTTTAACCTTGAACCGAGTTGAAAGTCCCACCCGGGAAACACTGAGCATGGATTTCTAAGGATTCAACAGATCAAGGCCACATCAAATCGTCAAAAAAATTCTGATCCTAAAATAGGCACATCACCCATGAGCGAGGAGGGATTCGAACCTTAGGCAATGAGGTTGTCAGGTCATAGGGATGAAAACTCTTTTCCATGGCCGGGAGATACCACAATTTTTAAATACATTAGATGATTTCTGGGAAAAATCCTGATATTTCAGTTTCTCCCCAACTTTTCCAAAATCATTTATCTTTTATTCTCTGCTGACTGGCTCTGTTGGTCGAATAGAGAGGAGTGAGGTTGTGGGTTCAAATTCCATTTTGGAGTGGCTGTTGTGTTCTTTCTTGAAACATGTGTTAGAGGGGTAATATGATTTGGTGTAATGGTGCTATCCTTAGTAGGATAAGGAGTGGGAAGAGGCTCAAGTGTACCTAATGGTAACTGCCTGCCCAAACACATATACCGGTTCCAGATTGTTCACATTTCACCATCACTGACAAAAAATCACTTCAAATTCATGCATTTAAGCCATTTCTACTTTTTTTCCACCATTTGACTTTATTAAGTTTTAGAATTGCTTTTTTGAACAGTGTTTTGTATCAAATGATAAATATATAGCAGGAAATGAAAGCTTGAAGGTAAGGAGACAAAACTTGTACTTGGGGCATGCTTCTTTATGGCAATGGAGCATGGATGATCACAGCCATCAAAAAGTCAAGACTGAAAGCATTAAATGATGGTGTTACTGAAGAATGATGAATATAAAATGGATTGACCATGTAACAAACAAAAAAGTCCTACGAAGAGTGGGACAAAAGAGAAGTCAGCTGAAAACTTAAAAGAGAAGACACGACAACCCAATTAGCCAATCTTGAGACGTGATGTTTAGAAGGAAAAATGGCATAGGAAAGCCTCCATTGAAATGTATGGAACAAGTTATGAAGTAAGTAAAGGAAGAGACTCATGTTAATGTGAAGAGTTTAGCTTATAGGAGAAATCATTGATGAACTGCATCAAACCAATCTCACTATTGATCACTGGTACCTACTGATGATGATTGACTAGCACAGCTAGTGAATAAAATCACAAATAAATCATCATAAAAATAGGTTAATAAGAAATAGGCTTTAAATGTCTCCTTTTTCTAACTGGCAAATCATTTTTGACACATCCTTAAATACATTTCTCCTTGACTTCTCACATAGGTATTGCATTGTAAGAACAAAATACCCTTAAAAGCATTGGTATAAGGCTAAAATATTTAATACTCCTAATTTGACCATAAAGTACAGGAAAACACCTACATAATACTTCATCATCCCTCCTTACACAGTCTCAAACATGGATGAAGCAGAAAACAAAATATGAAATATATCATTGAAATGCATGCAGACAAACATAATTAGTATTTTGAAATTTTCACTGTTTTTTAGTCAGGTATTCTATTTTAGTGGTCACAGGAATATGTTACACATCACACCATGACAGGCTGTTGTTGATGAAAAATAATAATTTATAAATACTCATGTACCTACTGTTGCCTAATCTTAGGGGAAAATGGTGAGAATACCCAAGATGATACACCCAAATGTGAGTCTAAGACTCTCATACTCCATTGTATAATGCAAACAAAGTAAAAGAACTTAACATCATCAAACAAATTACAGCCAACAATCCATATCCTACGAAATCATCCGCTCTTTATACAAATGGAAACAATGTAACAACAGAGGCAATTGTTCAACTTCCAAAAGGTGAATGAGTCCAAACTGTGGTGAAGACAGTTTCCTTTCCTTTAATACATCTCCCTTAAAGTACTACGTACCCTTACTTTCTCAGGAATTAGTGAGAGCTGGTTTCTATAACAAATCCAATCTAAGTAACATTCTCTCCCACTCAAAAGACAAAGTTGGCCCCCTTCACCAAAATGGGGTTTATCAATCGCATTGCTCAGGCAGGGATGCAACATACTTTGGACATATAGGGGGAGTAAGCTTCTTGACTAGGACTAAAAACACCAAGATTGCTTCAGAAATAATAATATATATTCTCCAAATTCTGAAAAACTCATAAAAAGCAAGTGCACAGTAGTTTTTCACCCACAATTTTGCATATAGAAAATAGGGGCCAACTAATTCTTGCAGGATTTAAAATTTTTCAGAATATCAATTCGACTTCAGATGAACTTTTGTTTCCCTCCTGCTTGCCTTTTTAGCAAATTCAACCCAAACCACACCTTCCTTCTTTCTTAGCCCTTCCCCCTCCTTCACCACCAACTATTCAGATCATATGGGATTAGCATATCCTCCAATCAGTGCAGTCTTCCTACTCTACTCAATTATGACTCATGGCCACCATACCCCAGATTCCCTCACTGGCCACCACTCCTCCCTTTACTTTACTCCTCTCTGCTGTATGTCTTATATTGATGAGTGCATGACAGGAGTGTTTTCATAATGGTCATTTGTCATATCACTTTTGTTCGATTGTGAAATGAAAGCTTTAACCTTGTAATTCCACATCAACTTTATTGACAACCTAGGTTTCGACTTAAGAAGTCATCACCTGATGGTGATTTCATAGGTCGAATATTAGGTCGTCAATAAAGTTTATGTGGAATTACAAGGTTACAGCTTTCATTTCACAATGTTAAGTTAATTCCACAAACTTTGGCCTGACAATCAATTTATTCGATTTTGTCGTTTCCACATTTTGTAATAAAGAAGTCATTCTGGAAGAGTGCGTCTTGTCCTGTCTGTTGGTGCATATCCAGAGTCATCTTATACCTACTTAATTTACATTTGGCCTAGTCAGACATCAAATAGAACATCTTTCCCCTTTCTCCCTCTACCCCCTCTTTGCCTCATAAATTTTCTGTCATGTTCCTCAAATATTCACCTGATGATGTGACATCATAATGAAACTGGTTGTGTAATTAAAATGTTTAGTCTTCTGTGGAATTGCAGTGAATTTTTCAAGTACATCATAAAGAAGTTCCACATAGTAGAGTCAGCAACAATCTCTGATATCAGCGATCATCATCAAGCACCTTTTTCTGTCTTTTGGATCATATTTAGATGTTTTTATAAATGCTCAGATCATTGCATAGCCACCAGTGCTATGTTTAGTAGAGCTAGTTGTATCCTTATTGGTCAGTTCTGTTTTGTCCTGTCTTCTTCAGTTATCAGAGGACAGGCTTCTATGATGGATTCAGGGTAATAATATGGAGTTGTAGGGAGTCGATGCTTTTATCTTCTAATTGTATTACCATCAGTGATCACAAAATACAGTCTTAAGGCTGTATTTCGTGATCACTGATTTTTTAAGGTGAAAAAGCCTGATGCAACTCCTATGTTCTTTATTCTCATATCAATTATTTGGCCCATATTCTGATATTTTATTGTAGTAGTCATAAAGGACACAGTAAATACCAGGATTTTACAGTTCAAATTGATCCAATTAATATTGAAAAAATTTGGCTCTAATTGTAGAGGTGGTTCCCAAAAAGGGTGAAAGTTTCAAGCAAATCCTTGTTTGGATTGGGAATTTTTTGTTCTGGGGTACAGATGCTGCTTTTACTAACTTATATCTGACTCCTACTCTTCAAACTAACTGATTTGGGTGATCTCATTGGGAGCAACTTCCATGGGTCCTACTAGTTCAGCTCCCAAAGGCATTAATATGCACTGGTCCTTTTGCCTTGTAAAAGTCTGTGGTGAGAGATGTTTGCAATTGTTTTCCTGAATGGAAACATTGAGATCATAAAAATTAATAGTAGCATATGCTATCTCTCTTATACTCCCAAGCGGCTGATAAATCGGCTGCGGCCTTAGCAGCCAAAACTCCAAAGTGTCCGATATATCGGCCACTATTTTTTGAGGATATTTAAGTTGCTTATGATTTGTTTATAACAAAACTAAAGAGGAATGAGGAGAAATAAAATTGTACATGTAAACAACCAACTTTTCTTCGTAAGTGTGCTTTTCTCAAGTTAATATGTTGTAAAACAAAGGCACAGTGGAATACCTACTTTGCCTTAGGTAGGTTTATACTGCACTTCTGAACCACATGATATATAGAGTAGCAAATGTAAACTTCCCATTGTTAGGTTCATCTAATCTAAATTTTGGCTAATTAGTATAGGTTAATTTGACATACATTTAGAAAAATAATGACTTTCATTAATCCCCAATCAAGTGTGGCCTATAAATGAGAAGAATGCTGGGTTTTGCTTGGCTTTACTTTAGTTGTTTTTTCAAAGTTGGTGTCTTTTTTTAAGTCTTTAGGTCCTCTCCACATATTCAAGTCCCGATTGTGGACAAAAATTCTGTATCTTGACTCAAAGATACCATTATGTCCCCTTCAGCAAATGCAAGGGCTAGATGTCTAGTTAGTGCCACTTAGTGCTACCTATCAATAGTTAAGTAAAAGGAGACGAAAAAACTTACATGATAACTATGGAGAAGATACTATCAACTCTGGAATTCAATATTATACCTGGAATCTGGAAGCATTCTGCACAGTTCATCGGAGATAACTGAGGAGTGAACGGCAAGGGCACAGCTTGAATATAGCGCTGGAGCGTTCTCGGAGGCGGCGAGGCGCTTCACCCTGGTGGCAACAGGACGTAACTAATAACATTTACGAAACGAAATTCTTTGGCCATCATTTACTTTTCTGCCGTGGATATTGTGAAAAAGACTTGCTCTCCTTTGGCTCAAATAATTAAAAGGTAGGACATCACGAAGAGTTATTCAGTTTAACCATAAAACATGGTTATAACCACAGATGTGAACCTACCGACCGAGGAAGAATTAACGGTTACGGAATTAAATGTTGGAGCTCCATCGTTAAGGGCTGGTTCTTTTCACTTAGGGAAATATTGTGAAAGCCAAAACAATGTGAGTACATATATTAACTGTGACATTATAATTTTCTCCTTTTTCCTACAACAAATCACATAAGACTTAACGTCAGTGAATGAGAGTACTAAAAGTGGATAAAAATCAGTGTTTGATAGTAATAATGCTCATCGTATTTTGTACCCATTTAAGTGGTATGCTTTTTCAATGTCATAATCGCAGTTACTATCACATGTTTATAAATTAACAGGAATTTATGCTTTGCCGGGATGAGCTGAAAGATCCTCGTAAGTGTATTCAAGAAGGAAAAGAAGTGACTTCTTGTGCGCTGGATTTTTTTCGCAAAGTGAAAAACTCTTGCTACGATGAATTTACGCAATATGCAACCTGTATTGATAAGTCAAGTCGCAAGCAGGAGTTTTCAAAGTACGAATTTTCGTTTACTCATTTTAAGTTTAAATTGCTTTGTGTCATCGATAATATTTTATGTTTTTAACGCCACATTGAACACTATTTCAATTTACAGGTGTCGTAAAACTCAGCAAGTGCTTGATAAATGCATGTTGGAAAAATTAAATATTGAACGGCCTGATTACGGTTACTTCTGTCGGCCCAAAGTTCATGATACGAAACGTCCAAAGCCGGCCCCTGAGCCTCCAGCGGTCTACTCTGATGCCACTCCTGGGTTACCGGATGATTACCCGCAGCCAGGAGCAAAATATGGATCTCGATTCCACGTTTTCTACTAGAACTGTTGCTAAAATGGAGAGCGCTTCGCAGTATCTGAAGGTTTCAAATGAGATATTTCACCTATATCTCTTAATAGCACCGTATACAATGAGCTAATGCTCATTTTGTGAATTGCCCTTCTTTCCAATAACATGGAAAGTTGGTGGTGGAAGTGTATCATTTTCATCAAGTGCTGTGGGATTGGGGTTGATCGTTGAAAAATTGCGGTGCAGTAATGAAAGCAATTCATGTTAATAGTTTGAAGTAGATAGATTTCCATGGCGACATTTGTCATAGAGCGACCAGATATTGTGTTTCAAACTCTAACTACACGTGTAATTCATGTAAATAGTTAAGAATATATTGTTTACTGATTTAAAAAAGACATTGCCAAAGCTTTCTCATTCTCCACCCCATTCAGACCAATGCTTGTAGATTTTAGTGCACCATTCATTATTGCTCTAAGTGTAATGCCTAAGGTTATGAAGGAGGTGTTAATTAGTGCTACATGCTGAAATTGGTAGTAAATGGATCCATAACCAAAGCACTATTGTTTAACTGGTGGAATTAGTATTCCGAATTGTTGAGGGCAGATTAGTTGTGCTATAGGTCATCCGTGGCAAAGCATTTGATTAAATATTGTTGGGTAGGCTAATGAAGACATTCGAGGGAACCTGAGCCACCATACTGACCTAATTCCTCTGAAAGAGGAATCAGTGTAGTGGCTAGAGTACTTGCTTTCCAACCATTAGATGTACATTCAAGTCTCAGCAGTAATATGGATGTTTAAGTGAGATCCCAGCCCTTACTTGAGTGCTCTCTGTGGACCGCTTCAAGTTAATTACTCAGTTCATGGGATGCGGTGTTCACTGTGGACTTCTTGGAGCATTTTGTTCATATGAAGTAAATGCTGATGTCAGGAATCTCTCCACACCGGAAAAATCCTACCAGTCCTCATTGGCACAAGTTATCTCAGCTGCTAGTCACCTTCCCAGATTACGAACAAATGATATCAGGGCAGCTGGTGGTAATTTGGAGCAATGAATCGAAGCCAAATTTATCTGATCTTGGAAACTTGCCATCTCTTGGGGTACATCCTACCCAGCACACCATCTCCATCTCAACGTCAAGTCAGTATTTAAGTCATATAATGAAGACTGCCTCAAGATATCAACTTTAATTTCTTTTCCTAAACTCTGCTATCCCAACCTGGGTTTTGCATCCAAACTTTAATCTGGGCTATCATTGATAATACTTTGCCAAGCCTCTCCTGTCCAAATTCCTAATATTTAACTCCAATTTTTCCAGTACCTATGGACCAGGAACATTAATAAGTCATATTGTGTCTCATTATCTATCGCGTACATGCTCACATCCTTTCTTTCCTAGGGCCTGGTTTAGATTTTTGCCATTTTCCATCCCCTAGGGACTCGGCACTAAATTCCCACCTAATTGTTCTTACCTGATACTATAGTTCATTCTGGTGCTTACATACCTTTGTTACCCTCGGTCTTGGTTTGACGTGATGGCTCTTCCATAGACCAAAAGTTAATATATTCAGGACTAAATAAGTTAGGCTCTTGATTGCATTTGAGTTAAAACATCTTTATTGCCAATGAATGGCATTTTTTTTGTAACTTGCAGAAAATATCAAATTGACACCTTCAAAACATTTGACATTTTCCAGAGTATTTCTTTTGAAGTGTTATATTTGTACTTAAATCCTTTTAGCACTTTTGCAGTACAGCTAAAATGTAGTGGCACCAAAAGGGTTAATTTATTTATTATTTTATCATTAATCTGGAAACAACACAGAGGGTCTTTACATCGGGCTATTTAACTATTAACAATTAAACAAGTGCAGACATTCATGCCCCAGAAAGTGAAAATCCCCTGGCGGGATTTGAACCCACAATCTTAGGATTGAAAGGTGAGGGATTCACCCCTCCACCACTGGGGACGACATAGGGAGCAGCAGCATTGGGATTGAAAGAGGCTTTTAAGGTAAGTTTTTCCTCCTACTCTCCCACTTTTCCCCAATGTTCTGTTTTCCTTGTTTGCTCTCAATTTGTCTCTAGCAAATATGCATCTCTTGATAGATCGATTATGATTGTGGTGGAGTTCCTCACAAAGGAAGCCCTCAGGCTTTTAGACCTATTGGTCCATTGTGCCAACCACTCTACTGGAGAAATCAGCCATAGAGGCCAATCGCCTTGCTGAAGGCCAACAGGTCCCCTATGAGGATCTCCCTTACCTCCCTGGGTTCCAAAAATGGTGTACCCAGGTACTTATTCCAAGTCCTCATCACAGTAGGGCACTCACATAGTATGTAGGATGTGGTTTCATCCTCTTCTTCACACCACCTGCATCTATGATTCACAGGAGGTGTAGGTGCCTCATCACTTGGTAGTGCCCAGTAAGGAGTCCCTCTACGGTTCGTAATTGACCGCTGTTTAGTGACAGAAGTCTTTTGGCAAGCCCAGACCTCCTAGGTTCTCCTATATGTAATTTGGCCTGTCTAAGACTTGGTATGGTTCAATAGATCTCAGAATTCTGGGCTGTATGCATCTCTAAGTAATGCTTTCTTTGCCATAGTATTTCTATTTCAACACAATTAACTATTGTACCATGTGGAAATTTCTATAATTATAAGCATATATTTATTATTTTATGCCCACACCTGTTTTCATAAAGATAATTAAATTGTAGTGAATTTTAACAGCCATTATATCAGTTGTTAAGAGATTTCTTCGTTTTTGTGTAATGAAATTGACCGCAGTTGTGACTTTAAATTTAACCCTTTCACTGCTGCAAGTTGATACTTCAGCTTTTCCTCTTTGGGGAAGATGTGCCATAGCCCTATATTTCTGATCTTAATTACTCGATAAAAAGTATAATTAGCAATTTCAGGTAACTTGTTCAAAATTTTTTAAGTGCATTACAATTATTGATCAAGCCTATGTATAATTAAACAATATCTCTTATGACTTCCAATACTGTGGCAAAATTTTGGATTTTCCCTTGTGACTGAAAATCTTTTTTGACATTTTTATCATTATTTTATGGCAAAAACCATTAAATCCTAGATTTATGCAAAAAAATACTTTTGTAGCTAAAATGTGTTTGATGACATTGTCATCGATGATTTTCAAGTCTGTACCCACCATTAAAGGCACTTCACTCTTGGATGAAACATACAGGGGAAAGGAGGAAAGGTGGAGAGAAACCCAGCATCAGCAATAGCCTGTTCTTCACAAAAGGTGACAAGGGGACCATGGCTTAACATCCCATCTGATGGATAGAGTTGTGAACTCTAAATGTCCTCCACAAACCATTTGGGTAAGGGTGGCTTACCAATGAAGAATTTCTTTCACTGTCAGGATTCATACCCAGGACCT
Source organism: Platycnemis pennipes (assembly GCA_933228895.1). Lineage (NCBI taxonomy): Eukaryota > Metazoa > Arthropoda > Insecta > Odonata > Platycnemididae > Platycnemis > Platycnemis pennipes. Next base: position 29,112,191 of record OW121848.1, on the reverse strand, counting down.
TAGGGTGAGGGGCCAGTACTCTAACCAATAAACCTGTGCTCTTCTTATTCTACCTCAGAATGACTATACTACTCTTCCTGTCACCCCCTCCTGGAATAGGCTCAAAAAAGAATAGGCTGAAGAGTTTTTAAGTTTAGTGAGCAGAAGTCAGTGAATGGAATTATCAGTTGGGTTTTTTTCGTTAAGGATATAGGTAGCTGTGTACATATGCATACATGAATACACAATGAAATTTGAGGATTCCTAGCTTTGATTCCCATTTGAGAATCTTATGCATGGTAGAGTATATATATATATATGCCTACTATAGCGCATGCAACTCATTGACGCAGGCAAGAGGTGACCTACGTTTTGGATGTGTTTCCACCTCCTCTTTGGAGGTGAACAGTGAGTATGTAATTGATCCGCAAACCTCTTGATTGTCTTTAACCTTTATCACACGGGAATCATGTTAACTGAAGATATCCACTACATCAACCTGTGTTAGCTTTCTCATTACAATCTTGAGTGGATTTGCCTGCCTGCAGGTTAGCTATTATGCCCAGTAAAGTAGATCCTTGACTGAAATATACAGTTAGCCAAGTCTTGTCTGTTATAATAATAGGCGGTGAGTTCAGATCAAAGTTTAAAATATTATTATTTACACCTCCAAGGAGTGGAAAATTTGCATTAAAGTATAGTAATGAAGAATAAAGAGCTAAAAAAATGTTAAAAATAGATATAAACGTTGACACTTGAGAAGGGAAAGTCGTTGATCCCACTTCCCCCAAAACCATTTTGGCTATTAAAATTTTTTTATAATAATAAAAAATACATTTTTAATAAAGAGCAAAACTTGAATGCAATGTGAAATAAGAATGATAAATACTTCCTTGGAAACATCAAAAAATGATAAATTAATGCAGGATATCTGGTGACCTGGAAAATGAAGAACTCAAGCAATTTTTTGTTCTGGAAAACCCTGGGAATTCTTGTAGTTTTCCCAAAAAATAACCTGGAAGTTGCATGGCAGCCAATTTACATTAGGGTAGACAGGGGGTTGAATGCTGCAACTTGGCTTGCCTTCTGCTTGGCTCAATGCAGCGCTGTGCTCACCATTCATATCATAATTTTATTGGTGCTGTACGCCCTCTTGCTGCCCAGTGTTTCACTACTCCACCCTCCCTTGTATAATCCAGTGCTAATCACCCTGCTTTCTAGTGCCCTGTATTCAAAATTAGTCATATTCGAGTTAGGCCTACCATACATTTCATGTGGTACTTCATCGAATGCTCAGTAAATTTGCTATGCTCGGAACAATTTGGAGCGATCAAGAAAGCTTGTGCAGGAATCGGTGGTTCAACTTGCTAGTAGAGCAGTGGAGAGCCGGTGAGAAGAAACTTTGCATTCTTTATTATATTATAAACTTGTAGAATAGCAAAAAGATTACATTTTGAGGAATGAAGAATGTGATAGAATATGTGATGTCATGTCAAAATTACTGTGTAGTGTTGAAGTGAATTAAAGACAAGATTCAGACAAAAGCAAAGTCCTACTTAGTGGGTGATTTGAGAGGAATAAAATGGTGGCAGCCAGGGCACAGCAAATCTTACCAGGCGATGAAGCATATGTGAAGAAAGTGGAAAGGGTGAAGAAGGAACCAAGGGAGGTAAAACCAATACCAGAGTTTACTAGTGGAATCCCTGACATGAGCAGCTACCAGGTAGTGCATAAGTGTTTGAGGGACTAGATGCTGAGAGTTCATCTTGCCTTGTTTGAGACAGGATACTCTAGTTGTGCCATTTCAACTGAAATTTCAGTTAGATACCTAATCAGCTCCTTTTCTTTACACTCCTTTCCATTCTCATGTCAGAGAGTTCTTGAGTAAATTTGTAACAACAAAGTCTAGTTAGATGACCTAGAAGTCAGATCTATCTTCCAGGTAAATTTGACCACCTATGTTAACCCTTTGAGTGCCACTGATTTTTGGAGGTACTCCAAGAAGTGTCACGGATATTTTGAGCATATGGCATACCTTTTTCAAATATTCTCTCATTTATTAGTTTAAAAAAAATTTATTCTGCTCTATAAAGTAAAGACTCCCTTCTTAATGCATTATAATAAAAATTTGCTGTTATATTTAATGTTAATTTATGAGTTGTTTTGACTGGCCTCATCATAGATGACGGCATATCATTGTTGACATGCCTGGCACAAAATCAAACAACAATATATCGTCATGTGGCACTCAAAGGGCTAATCTGCTGCCACCTCTGAAAATTAACATTGGTTACGGAATCAATAAAGATGTGAGTCAGTATAAGGTGTCAGAGGTCCTAGCTTTCCCCACACAAATGGTGAGCATTTATGATGGGCATCATGTGAATATTCTTTATAAATCACCCTTGCCTATTCTTTCACAAAGCATATTACATGTTTTAATTCAGAAGAGGTAATCAACGTTGCCGAGAGCCATTTAGGCTCAGTATTGATTCATCTCACTGAATTGAAGAATCAAAGAATTTATCAAGATTCCTGAATCTTTTTGACATTGGGTCAGTGAAGACCATGCTCAAAGAGTTTGATAGAGATCATGTTCGTCTTGGCCAATTTTGGATTAATGCTATTGGAGATACAAGTGTATATGACAATTTGAAGTAATGATAATAATAATAAATTTTTATTGGTCACAAGAGATATGTTCATAAGCATGTATAGAACCCAACAAAACAGTCAATATTCAATAAGAAAATACAATATAGTTCGCTGGTCTGAATATAACTGCTGTGGTGCATGAATTCATCAATTGAGTGGAAATAATTTTCCAACAAATATTAGGTATTTTGGTTTGTATTTGAACCTGCACAGTATTTTTCATTTTTTAATTCATTTGGCAACTTATGTGGAACTTGCAACTCATAAACATTTCCATATAGAGAAATATTACGTTGTTTTGCAGCATAATCTATCTTGTTTCTGGTATTGCATTTGTGGGTTTCTTGGTTTTTTAACTCACTGAGTTTGGGTTTAAATTGTTTGTTATACATGATAGCATGAAGCTTATATATACAGGGAAATGAAAACAACTTTGTAAATAAATTTTGACAACTAACTTGTCTATTTACTTTACAGATGATTTGGATAGCCCATTTTTAAAGTTTTAAAAGATGACTTGCTTTTGATTAGTGTCTCCAGGCTAATATGCCATAATTTAGTGTGCTGTAGATGTGGGCATAACATAGAGAGGTAGCTGTTTCTACATTAGTTAATGCAATCATCCTTCTAATTAGAACCAGGGGCTATGGAGGAGGAGATGAAGTTGACATGAGAATCCCCATTTTAGCGTTCCATTTCTGTAGAAGCCCAGAAATTCAGTATCCATTACCCTTACTAAGCTGCAGTCATCAAATTTCAAGCAAGGACTAGAATCAATTCTTTTCCAAGTTAGATGGACAAGAATAATAATGATTTAATAATAATGAATAATAGTGCTACATTTACGAGCTTTTTATATTGGCTTTATTTATCTTAACTTCATTATAGGTGCACTGGTTTCCCATTTTATGTATGGCTTTTTGAGCTATATCTACAATATTTCCACCTTACTTTAGTGGGTGGTTTGTATCATCTGCATACATATAGATTTCTCGATTCAGTGATTTAGTTAGGTCATTGATAAGCAAAAGGAACAGCAACAGCCCCAGAATTGAACCTTGAGGGACCCCCCTGATTATCTTCTGGTAGGATGATGTATACTTTGTCAAATTTTCTCTACTAAAAGTTACTGCTTGAATTCTATTAGTCAGGAAAGATCTAATCAGATCATTAGGAGTGCCTCGTATTCCATAGTGTTGGGCTTTTTACAGTAGAATTCTATGATTTAATGAATCAAATGCCTTCAACAGATAATAAAAAAAATGCTTCTTTTTTCTTTTATGTAGCTCAAAAGTAGCCTTCATAATTTCTGTTATTTTACACATCGAACAAACATGCAGATTCGTAGGAAATCTAATCAAAATGTGTAAGGAAAGAAGTGCAATAAGACCCTGGAAATTATGAAAATTTGTCAGAAATCTGGAGGGGGGGGGGAGTAAACTGGGTTTCCTTGGATACCCTATAATAACAGAAAATCGGCTGTAGCTCAAGAACAAAAGAAGGGAAATACTGTGACATTTACTCAGACATTGGGGTTTATCAAACGACTGACAGGCATCCAGGGTTTGCTTAGAGATAGTGTAACTCGGAGAGGACCATGGAAAGAGAATGAGAGCAACAGTTGTCGTCAGTCATCATTGAGTAAATTTTGTCATTTTTTTTAACCTAAATTTTCCTAAAGGTCCTCATCACACTAATTGTCAGTGTAGCCTGAATTCATTGAGCCTTTATGGATCAAAGCAATATAGGCAAGTGTTATAAAAGTACATATCAAAGGCTGAACAACCATTTTTACAGATTTTACTGTAGTTAAAGTGCACAATGTATATCTTGCTTTAACATTTTTATTGTTCAGAGGTGACAGGTCACAGAATATTTCAGTTTCTCTGTACAAATCATGCTTATTCATAATTGTTCATGTATCAGTTTATTACATACCTCTGCCATTGAACTGCCCAGTTTAAACACTGATATAATACTGTAGTGATGAATGAAATCTGTTACAAGACCCAAAATGTTTTGCAAGATAATGGAAAAAATGAGGTCATTTATGATTTCATTCCAGTTTTAAAATGTATCTTCTTATTAGGTTATAAGTATCTAATTTTGTGCATTGAGTCCTATTTATTTGATCTTCTTTAATTCACTGTTTTTCTTCATTCACTGCAGACCAAAACTCTTAAGGTTCCACATTGTCACTATACTTCGAACGTCTTTAAAAACTGTCCGTATGTTTGAGGTGTCTGTTGCAGTGGTGAAATGAGTGTATATTTCCCTCTCACCCATGCCCTCTTCTGCAGTCACAGTCAATCCTGGTCCTAAGCTCCATTTTCGATCCATTGGGCAGCGGCCTTTTTTGGTTATATCCTACCATTTAAGACCAAAATCATTGAATGAAAATTGCTGAAAATCATTCAGATCATCAGTGATTTGTGCATAAAATTTTTCCTTTGTTATTTCTATCCTCAAACCAAAAATTAAATCATCTTAAATAATAAATAGACAGGTTTAACCTTAAACTCCTCATTAATCTGAAAGTGAGACTTCTTCATTAATCTGAGAGAGAAAGTTCATACTTCTTAATGGCTTTCCCCAAGGAAAAATTCAATGGATTAAAGAAAAAGAATAGGTACAGGAAGAGGTTTAGAGAAATATTAAGTCAGCATAAAATTATTTCTGAAGAAGCATTGTCGCATTACATTGTCTGCAAAGATTATACTTTAATCCAGAAAAGGGCACTCAAGGCCTAGTGACCATCTACTCATTTATGTGGCTAGTGCTTTCATTTCAGTTTCTCAACTCATTGATATGGTTGAATATTTACAGAATTTGTCTTTGAAGTTTTGTCTCATTCTAGAAAGCAGGAGTATTATTTCTTTAGAATTTGTTAACTATCCACGTTATTGCGTTTTGTCCTTGCTCATTAAAATTTGTTCCATGATGCAATCAAAGAAAAATTAGTCTTAAGTATTCTGCAATAAGTATAGAGCTAATCCCTTAAGGCATTTTTCACATGACTGAATTTTTTCAATCTGATGCATGGAGGGATACACAGCTCAAACTGAATTTTGGAAAGCATTAAATTACATTAAAAGCCTTTCAAATAATAGAATGACTTTGTTGAAAATAGCCCTGTATTTATATTCATTTTTCCATGCCATTTCCATGATTTAAAGCTCCTTCAAACTGTAGAATTCATTGCTATGTATAAAATGCCTTTTAAGAGAATAAAATTTAGTCACATACAATCCACATTTTATTACTATTAGATACACAGGAATTAAGATTATTTCAAGACTTAGTTAAGTGTATCAAACATGAAAGTTAGCATTGGAATGCTTCAGATTGACTAGGTATTAGTTAATGGTCTGAATTTAGGATTAAGTATGGGTGTTTTATTCCACCTATTATTGGTGATGTGAACAAGGAAGAATCAGAAATTAAAAGTCTTCTTTACCTTTTAAGTAATCATTATGTTTTATCGTAATTCTTTGAATTTAAAAATACCACAAAATGGTAGCTCTATCTTTACAATAATTTTTAAATATATAAATTCACATTTATGATTCTAAGTTTTCATAAGTCTGTTATTTTTACTATACATGTATACTTAATTTTTCTCTAAATGATTCAATAATAATTTAAATACTGCAATACTACATCAGTATTTGATTATTTCCATGTTAAAACCAATCCATTTTTCGAGCAAAACTTAACCGTTTTTTTCAATCCAGTCATTTCTCTCATGCGACTTATCCTTCTACCTTGTTTCCAATTTGTGTTTCAGTCACCCATCATCTCATTTGTTTCCCCTTTGGACATTACCCATTATGACTTTGTTTTTGTTGACTAGTATACCTCTTCTTCCCTATGGCTACTCATTAGCATATAATGTTAATAATGACATAACTTTTCTAGACTGTCCTAATCTGTACAAGTGCAATCCTATCACATATCTTCTCTATCTAATCTTTTGTCTAGTTTATTGTACATTACTATTACAGACTTTTGTCTCTTCCTCTGAGATTGGGACAGGCAGACTGAGGTTTTGTAGGCAATCTACCACTTAAGAGAATGGGTCTAAGCAAACATTCCCTCTCTTGTCAAGTACTTTTGTCTTTTAAGGGATATCTTTTTTCTAATTCTTCAAACTTCCTATCTTCTTCATTCTATCCAAAACCTTATTCTCTGTCTCTTACTGGCTGCCCTACATTCTCCTATCCATTGAAACAACAAATTGATCTTCTAAACAATGTTGCCCTTTATCACTTGATCCATGCACATGCACTATATCCTCCTCTCCTCTGATACAAAACTTAACCCACCTTAATTTTTCTTCTTTGCAATTTGTTACCTATGTGGTGAAATACTCAGGGTTCTTAGGAATCCCAGGGTTAATAGACAATTCTCCACTTCCATCTCTTATTTTCATCTCAAGGCCTTGGAAAGCCTTGGAGGAGTAGAATCTCTCAGGTCTGTTTTGTACAACTGTATCACATCTCTCATTGTTTTTGCTTCTACCCAAAATTCAGTATGGCCAAGAACAATACTATACAATTCTAGTCGAGAATTAGGTACTTTAGTCCAAAAGTATATGATCTAGATGCGGGTTTCCCAACCAATGGGATGTATCCTACAGGTGAGACTTCAAAGTCTACTGGATGGGACTTGGGCGGGCTAAATACACTGTACACCCTAAACTTCTGCAAGGGTATTGTAAATATGTGCAAACATATGCAAAGTAGGTATCATTGAAAAGTTAAAAAAACTTGACTTCTCCATTTTTTGTGGGACTTGGTTTGAGGATGGAAAGTGGGTTACACAAACTAAAAGCTTGGAAACTATTGGTTTTGATTACACTACAACAACTTACAATAAATAAGTCTCTGATGAAGCATCTTGCCTTGATGTATTCATTATCAGGATTGCCATCTGAAAGGAGAAAATTTTGCACTCAAAATCCTGTATTAAAACTTATACAATTTAGGTACATTTGTTCACGTTACAAACACAAAATGTAGTGATGATAAATGTATCTAAAGGAGGAGACCAAAATATAATCATCTATTCAAAATGTCAACTTCTCAATCTGCATAAGTTTTTTTTTTAATATGATCCCATTCATTCATTCAAATTCTTTTGGAGAATAGATGATGGGGTGAACCTTGGCTTACGAATTAAATAATGTATAATGAAGATTTTTCTCTAAAAGTCTTGGAAATTTCTCTCTTAATGGAGTTATTATTGGCAATAATGAAGTGTTGCAGGGAGTTTGGTAGATCTTACAATTGCCTTTCACAAATAGAAGGGAATACAATACCTATAGGCTATACAATCATTACACATAGGGTGACAGCAATCCTTGAACCCAAGTAGCCTACCACATTGACCCAATATTGGTCTGATATTTGGCTAATGTGTAGGCTACTAAGTAGTAGATCAAATGACTATACCTACACTCAAAGTCGATTAAAATTAGTTTTTCTTGAAACATAGATTTTTGAATGTTTATTGTTATATGGGCTGGCAGTGATAAGCAAATACAACTCCAATAATAAAACATTGTACAAGAACTGAAAAAGTTTGAATGTAATAACAAATGCCTAGAATTTTACAAATTACCTCTACTCTCCAAAATATACTTCCTGTAATCTGGAAAATATTTTCCAATGTCCCTCCCTTGATTGACTTTTTCCTCAAGTACATCTTGCTTGTTTAAGAATATGATGAATCCAGAGTCAGCGAGGAACCTAGGGAAAAAAAATATTGCATGAATAAGAGAAAAGTGCAAAATTAACAGTTACTGCCATGCATACAAAATGAAGCACTGTTTATGACAATACAGCTTTAATTTTTTATACAGAATAGTGATAAATGGAAGAAACAAAAACCACTTTTAATGTTTAAAGGACTCCTTATTAGATACTATGAACCAGGAAACTCAACATTTTCACAATGAAAATGCACAACTGCAGTTAGCACAAAGCTACTCTGACTTAAAGTCTCTAAAATATCATAATTAATTTAAGTTCAGCTGGAGTTTTTATTTGTTTAAGTTACACATTATGAAAGAGTCAAAATTCAAAAATAGTTTTCCTTCAGGGTGATTCTGAGAAAGAGTAACAGCAATCAACTACAGAGTGGCCATCCATATTTTCAAAGATAACCAAAACTCACTTCTCACCAACCTTAATTTACATCCATAAAAATGAAACATTATAGGTTAATTCAATGAAACATGAGTCCAAGAGACCTTTACTTGCATAAAATATGAAAGTAAAGTTGTACTCTTAGCCAAAATGACCTATCCAAATAATGTTCTAAGACATAATCCGAAGCATTTGTGCTGTTAGAATATATGCAAGGTAGCTCAAATTCAGGCATTTTTGATTTGGTTAAGTTGTAAGGATGGTGCACTAACCTTATAATACAAACATAATTTTGTGGCTAGAAATAGTGGAAGGATGTCATGCTCAGTGAAAAGAAAATTCAAAATTTGCCACTTTTTCTGTAAGATCTGGTGCGTTTTGGGTAATCAAGCCATCATCAGATACAGAGTATAATAAAATCCTTAAGGGGTATACATATGGGGGTGTATATCAGCACACAGGGGAAGGGGGATCAAAGAATGGAAAAGAAGAGGGGGGGATTAGGGCATTGTCTTGTGAAATGGATGTTGCTTCAGAGAATCGTTTGAGCAAAGACCTTGGAAATTTAAAAAAACAATAGTTTTTTCCGTTCTGTGTATTATATGTCTGTACTTAAACTTATGTTTGAGAAGCAGTTGTGCTTTAGATCTGTTAATAAAATCTTATTATTATTTTGTTATTTAAAAGCATTTACAGAACTTCAAACACTAGTGTAGCTTTCAGAACTTGGCAATTGAGAGGAGAGGGCCCAGGCCTCGGTAAAAATTTGAAATCATCGTGCTTAATGATGGATGTTTGTTGAGATACCAAGAGTTTCCCAATCAGATTTCTGCCACAAATGTCCAGTCAAATAAACCATTGTAATATTCCCCTGCCTTCTTGATCTCCTCGATAGCTCCATTCCCACGTTCACCTTCCTTGATCTTCCTAATCCTCTGAGGCAATGTGTACATGTCTATCAGCCTTTTAGGCTTTTTACAATGTTCTGCAACAGATGATGGCTCAAATAAAAATATATTTGCACGCTTTATCACATACTGAAGTACACATTAGACAGTGCTTACCTCAAGCGTAGTACATATTCTTGGCCAAGTATGGGAAGCACACTTTTAACTAACCTTGACCAGCGTGCAAATATTTAAATGTCAGAAGTTGATTTTTAGTGAATGGCTAAAGTGGATTTAAAACGTTGTGCTTATGCAAACAGCAGATGGGGAGTATAAAGTTATTATGAAGAATGCCTTGCCTTCTAACTAAATCAATGATTTCCATCGGGAATTGTTGTAATTTCTTCAGATATTCATCACATTAAAAAGCATCACCACCCATTTTCTTTCTTATGATTTTGTTGCCCTTGTCCTGGTATTTTTAATGATATACATGATTCTGTTTACTCAATCTTACTGGCAGGCATTCATATAACCAAGACCCACCTGCTATTCCAGACATCGTCAAACAGTGACACAGCCTCCTCCAATCGGTTTTTCCTAGTTTCTTCTCTGAGAGTTTGGTCAAAGCTGCTAGAGGCCACAAGAAAAAGAATTGCATGGATCCCTTCAAAAACCTTGATAAGAAATGCAAGCATTTATTTTGAATTAATTAATGCGCAAATAAAAACCAGGTATATGTCATCAGTATTTCAAACCATGGCTAAACTACATGTTATTATAACTCACAGCTAGGTTTGAAATTAAGTAGCATAGCATTTAATGGTGTAAGCATCACTTAAAACATGGCAACAGAGCAAATTTTAAATGTACCAACCACAGAGACCACTTCAGATATAATATATGTATTGCTAAATATTTACAGATTTTAAAAATAATTAATGTTTGAATACCAAGCAATCTTGTATGTATTCAGACTTCAGATGTACAGCTTAATATTCATGAAATAATTCATTATTTACTCATAGGTTTCAATGGTACATACATATCTGCATGACAATCTAAACATTTACAGTCTTCATCCAAACATGTTGGCCTGTAACAAGTTTCACTGGCTGTGAAACAAGCAAAAGTGACCAGAAGACGCTGGCAGAACAACCAGCAAAACTTCTGTCATCAGTATCCAATGTATGTACATTGGATACTGATGATTGTACTTGGATGAAGTACCAGAAATTGAGAGAATATCAAAATATTTTCACACTAATAAAGCAAATATACTGGGTCACATTGGTTGCATAAAGTTTCCAACTATTTATATAAAACTCAAAAGATGGGGGTTGTGGAGAGAAGTGGAAGATTTTGCACCTGAAAATTTGAAATTTCTTTGGAATATCTCTGATCATGCAGGAAAGCCTCTGAACTACTTGGGTGCTAGTTTTAAATAGAAATCATATTAGTGACATTTCAGTTATGGTAAGCTTAGATAGACATAAAACTCTTACCCTAATCCTCATTTTTCATTTGATATAATTAAGTTCAGCATGCTGTATTCTCCGCATGCTGCAGGCATTCCTATCTCTCATTATGCTCTGTATCTAAATAATCCACCCTTCTCTCTCTACCCTCCACCCCAACATTCCTCCTCAATCAAGTCCTTCAGAACACCCTCACTCCTAATAACCTGCACCATCCGGTCCCTCACCCTTCCCAAATACAATCAACATCCTTTCCCCGCCTACCATTTCTAGCACTTACTCGTTCATCTTTCTTTCCATCCACCTTTCCTTCTCCATTCCCACTTCTGAGAAGCCAGAAGTCTATTTTAATCTAGACTTTCCTTAAAGTCCATGTTTAGACACCATACAAATACCCCTTTAAATTAAACTTAAACTATACCCATTTAATACATTACCCAGATAGCAAAATGGCTTCAACTATTCTAGTTGGGGACCCCCTTCTTTTAAATTTAATTTGGTATTTTTGTTTCAGATTATCTACTCACGTAAATTTTTATGATTTATATTCATTCTTCATATTTCACACATCTTTTGTAATGCATGTAGTATTTTTTGTAAGCCCTTGGCTGACTGGCTAACTAGCTTTCGATCATCCACCTTACAAACTTAACTGACTTTCCTCCTACCTTTACTCCTGCATCAAGACCATTCCATGCCTCTCTCCCCATTTCCTCTAAATAAATGTAAAACACTACCAGTAATAACGGATAGCCTTGCCTAACCCCTCTCCCGATTACCACTCAATCTGATAATTCATGCACTACTCTCATTGGTACCTTCTGAGGCATATGTAAATTACAGATCAGTCTCCTATCTTTTCAATCTACTCCTATTTTCTGCAATATTTCGATTAACTTCCCCCAACATAACTCTGTCAATAGGTACCTTTTGAAAATTAACAAAACATGCAAATACAGCCAGATTATTTTCTTTCCACTAATATTTTGACAAAATTTACTACAAGTTCCTTTGTGTTAATATTTGTATCGTTACCATTGGGTATTCACCCTTACATAATCCAAAATAATCTTCCCCTAGAAATTTATGCATATGTCTCCTTATGTATGTAGTATCTTCAACTCCCCTTTATTTTTTCATGCTCCACAGGAGAGCCACCAATGATCAGAGACCTGTCACACATTGCCATGGATCAATTTATTCAGTCATACATATAATAATTTTTCATAATGTTACATTTCCCACATCATAATCACAGCTACCTGAATCCACTTCTTTCGCTGACCTCTTTGACCACCCACATCAAACATCCAAAATTCCTGAGGTCCACCCCCATGGCTTTTTGCACCTTGTACAGTGAACACTACTTTTTGGATGGAGGTTGTAGTGTGACGACAATGCAGGATGTCCTATCATGAGTATGAGAATAATCAGGTTAAATCGGAGAGTAAAACCATATCTTGGCCCTATTGTGAATATAATCATAATGTGGATTAACAATTACCTGGTCAGATGGAAGATATCCCTCCATTTGAATCATTCGCAGTTTATCTAAAAAGCTACAACAGGAAAATTATGGTTAACAGCTGACAAAATAAGAATCAGTACCTACTCAAAAAAATACAATTGTGACACATAAAATATTCACTTTAGTTTTCCACAGGCTCTGATAGAAACAGAGGGTTAAACCTACTCAAAGTGAACTGAAAAACTGAAGTCAAGAGACAGTTTTTATTGCATGATCAGTATCTTCAAGTTCAGCCATTTAATTGTTATGCATCACTGGTGGCAGTGAGAAAAGACAAAGATTGGAAAAGAGAACAGATATAGTTCCAGGATGAAGTGGCTTTTTTATAAGACAGCTACACATAAAGTGTTATGGTATATTTTGTGGTGATTTCATCTTCCTCCAGATTCAACCATTTAAAAATAGGAAAATTACTATATTACATACATTATTAAGGGATGGAACAAGTCAGGGTAGAGTCCTTCAATGGAATCAAAGAGAGAAATTTTATTCATAATTGGCAAAGTCAGTAACAAATAATCACCCCTATTGGATTTAATAGGTGCTTTCATATTTATTATTAAAATAGGGTTCTTGTATTATATTATCACTTCATTCATTCACAATGGGTCCAATTTCATGTTACCTTTACGTCTTCAACAAATTCACTCATTCAATTAGAAATGGGTACTAGAAGACAAATACATAGTTGTTTATATCAAGATAATATTCCACACATTCATTGAGGTACATATTTAAATATGAGCTTGTTTATTTGTATAATGAATAAAGCTAGCTTAATGATGCTGGTATGATTTTAAGCCAAAAATAAAGCACTAGGTACAAATTGAACTTACTATTTCGAAGAGTCTATCAATTGGAATTCATTTGATCGTAAGTAGCATTCCTGGATTCCTCTATCCTTCCAGAGTTTTGCTACCCAATCAAAATATTCCTATTGAAATAGATTAATTCTTTGGTCATTAAATATTTCATTTTAGTTATTAAGCAGCAAATTTGTGATTCAACATGAGCAGGATTTTACTCCAGTGTTACATTTAAATTGTAATTACCTTTGTAAACAAAGAAGATGGTTTGGCCTCTAGAATAAAGTTCACACCCTGCCAATTATCTTCTGATTCCAACGATATAGGTGGCTGCAACAGGGTAATATTTGTACATAAGCATGAGATTGCTTCATGAATATTTGAGCGAATTTCCTTCATCTTTTCACGTCTTTCACTGCCAAAACAATCAAAAATGTAATAAATGAACTCCGTTGCATATAAATAAATCAAATAAATTCACATAAAAGTTTGTAATTTGGTGAATACGATTCAGAGGATTTGGAGGCCTACCTATCTGAAAAGCCACTAATGTGTATTATCTTAATCTGCTTTATTATTGTCGTTTTCCCAGCTTCTCCAGTACCTGTAGGATATAAATGTTCTTACTTGAATAATAGAAATTTAATGAAAACCTGAGGGATTGGAATAAGATAACCATCTTAACCCATTCCAGAAATGTAAAGATAGCCTCTCCAATATCATATTTAAAGGCAGCACTCAAGTAATCTGCATTCCATAAGTGTAGGTTTTTCAGTTTTTGGTACAGTTTTAACCTACCGCTGTTATTTCATTACATTAAAAAGATTTAGAAAATATATTCCTATGCTGCTAACTTGCAAGGGGAGAATATTCGACAAACATTGATACATTCTGATAAAGATTGAATACCACTATATTAATGGTACATTTAAGAAATATTCCTTGTTTAGAATGGTTATTTCATAATTACGTATATATCATGGCCACCATAAACAAAATAGTCAAAACGAATGACTTTAGTCAGGAATTAAGCTTAGCTTTTTACATTAAAATTGAGTGAAGTAGAAATCCAGATGGTAGTTACTAATTCAAGTATGAAATAAACTATATACCACAAAGGAGCTTGAAACACTGAATAATGCATCTTTAAAGATCATTGAATAAATTTGACTTTAAAGCCAATTTAAATGGTGATCACCTGGAAATCCTTGTTTAAACTAAGGTGTTTCACATATTTTTTAGAGTATTTCAATTTCCACTGAATAACAGAGGGAGGATTATGAAGTAGAGATCACATATTTAAGTACAACAATACGTGATTAATGTTTTTCATTTCTCAGGTACTCGATTCCCAAAAATAATTTTAAAATATTACACACTATCACTAAATCTATCAAACTTACCCAGGAGTAAAATTTTTACAGCATCTTTGTATTGCGAGTTCCATGATGCAATTTTCTTTTCAAGCTCCTTGCTAGCCCTTCTGGCTGGATCCTCAGGTCGAAAGCAGTCAAGCCTCATTGCATCAGCAATGGCTCATTACAGTACTTCACAAATCACTTCTCAGCACCAATAGTTGACTTTCTTTAACCTCCATTTGCATTAAAAATGCACTAATTCACTCACTGTTGCCTTGGAATCATTTCAATTAAGTACAAAATCTATGAGTGGTGCACAAAAAAAGTCAAGCAGCATGAAAAAAGCTGCAGATTTGCTAATATCTACACATCTTGGAAAAAGTTCCAAACACAAATCGAAGTCCATATCTTACTAAAAAAAATTGTTGGAGTCAATTACAATGCCCAACATGAAAAGATAACAGGAGGTTGATAACGTCAACCTGTGGAAATTCAGTTTCAGAAGGAAGTTTGAAGGAATGAGAGTCACTGGCTCAATAAGAGGAGAGAGAGATAATGATAAGATATCTACTCTTTATCAATTCACTGACTGAGAGTAAACATCTCATCCCACAAGTTATTTCTCGTGAAAGCCTTTCCTCTCTTCAACATTACATATTTCCCCTTCACTCCTAATAGGTAATATCCCAGGATTGATGCCCAAGGTGCCCATAATATTATTCCTGTCCCCAGTAAGTTTAAACGAAAAAATTTATATGTACCAAAGAGAAGTGTACAACAATTGGTTATGTACATCTTAAAGGTACTAATGAATTATTAATATTTCATTTTTCATATACAAATGATAGGTACTCAGGAGGTTCATTCTGTAATTAGAAGTTCCGGAGATTGGGGCTTAGGTCACCTTAATAATTTTCTCCACACTGTATTCTGTGGCTCACTATCCTCCGTATCGAAGAGAGCATAAAAAGAGGTTTAAAATAAGGTTGCGAGAAATTAGCGCAGCCCGTTGAAAGCAGAATAGCTGCATGACGTAGAAAGTGTGGATGGCATAGGTAGCGCTGACGAATAACACAAGAATTGATTGAGGTTTAACTATCGCAGATCCCCAGCAGCTTCCGAGGTACCTTTTTATTTTCATAAATACCAGAATCCGAGCGGACCATCGACGGTCAGCTCGCTTACTTTCGAGATCGGCTGCAGTCCCGATAGAGTTGGTAAAGGGAACCTGGGCGCGTGTGGGGTACTGACGCAGCACTAAAAGGATTAGAACTAACCATGGACTTGTTAACTGCATTTAATTTGCTATGTATAAATATCATCATGCACATTGACAATACTACTGCTTTATACGCCCTGAGTAAAGGGAAAAGTGTTATCTATCAACTAAATCCTTTGTTAATTGACATGTATCTTAACCTTTTAATAAAAGAACAACAGTCACATACAGTGACCTGGGTCCACGTACCGTCCGCCGCCAACCCGGCAGACGCGCCCTCTCGGGCCGTGCCCGTCTGATATGCCTGAGTCCGCCATGTTGGCGGGCCAGGTATATATACCAGGCGGGTACGCGCCCCCAGAGGCGTTGTTTGCGAGTGATTGGAAGAGCAGGGACGGTACGGGGCCCAGCAGCAGCAGCGGATCGCCATGAAACTTTGGAAAGTTATTGAGTACGCTCCGCGAAGGTTTCTACAAAATCGATAATTCAATGTCGATACTGTATCGATATAATATCGATAAAATATGGATACATCGATACATTGTTGATACAAAATTGAGGTGAAATTATTTAGGTGTTTTTTTATCAAAGTTTTATAAAGTATCATTACAATATCGATACTGTATCGATACAATATTGATAACTTCATGCATTACCACAACATTCATCCAATTTCCATGAAGCTTTGGTTAGTTGTTTTGTTCACTCCATGAAGGTTTGTACAATATCGAGAATACAATATCGACACTGGAGACGGGATGTGCATCCTATTGAACTTGCAATTCATTGAAACACTCACGTGCAACATATTCAAATCATCCGGCATGGGACAAATATTTCAGAAATGCCAACTTATTGCTTGGGATGAATGCACAATGGTGCACAAAGCATCGCTCGAGGCTCTGGATCGATCATTGCAAGATTTCCGTTGAATCCTGAGACCATTTGAGAACGCATTAATATTGCTTGCACGACATTTCAGGCAAACATTACCTGTAATTCCTCGATTGACACTAGCGAATGAAATAAATGCTTGCCTGAAATATTCTACTTTGTGACGACATGTAAAGATGTTAAAATTATATACAAATATGCGTGTCCAGCTGCAAAACAATCGATCAGCTGAGATATATTGTATACCCATAAGAATTGTGAAATTAAACATACTATAAACGTGCGCTTTCCATTTAACCAGATTGAGCCACAGCAACGCGTGGCCGGGTCAGCTTGTATCCAATAAAAAGTTTGTGGATGTGTCTAAGGATCCAACAAAAATGAGAGCATCATATTCTGTATTAGTGGAACCATTATATGCCTACCGGACATCCACTAAGAATGTGGATATTCAAAACTTAAATTAGTGGATATGCCAAGGGATCCACTTAAAAATGTGGACATCCACAATTCTTAGTGGACTTCCACATTCTGCATAAGTGGATCCACTAATGCTTAGTGCATATCCACTATTCTTGGTGGACATTAGGGTGCCTCGTTTTGCCACTTTTTTCTAGGAGCGAATCGTAATACCCGTCGAAAGTTGCGTACTCATATAGGTTTTACAAATATGATTTTTTTCCAAATCGGTTAATATCTTCTGTTCGCATCATTGCCTTAAAATTTCGAAATTTTCCACGAAAAATGTTAAAATTGTAAATAAATTAAATTTGGTTTGTGCGTGTTGTAGATGTTTATTTCAAGAGGCAACAAATAAGCAAGCATAACAACCTGTAATATATTTGTTGTAGATCACACTGAGTCACGCTTTTAGATATAGTCCATCTTAACCTCTGCCGGGCTACGTCACTGCCGGTGGAAGGTATGTGTCGAGCACAGGGGTACCAACCCCATAAGAGTATACTACAACACCTCCCCCTTTACAGGGTGAGGCGTACAGGAGCTTTCACCCTTCTGCCACTTCTGGTAGTCCCAATTTCGGAATTGGTAGTCTCTGATTGTCTTTTTTCAACAGGTGTCCTCTGACTCCTGAGACCACCTGAAGTACCTCTGTTTTCTCTGGCGAGTTGAGGGCTTCTAAGAGTATCACTATTTCTTGGTGCCATATGTTCCTCTAATAGCATGAGAGGTCTTTGTAATGATACATTTTTAGATAGGTTATGGCGTAAGTGAACATCATTACGCCTTACAACATTACCATACTTATTTTTAACTAAGTAAGACCTAGGACATCCATAAGAGTATACTACAACAGTGCGAGCACTCTTTTTTTGCAATGACGTATAAGGCCCCGTTTCCACTACTGACATTCTACCACGGTTATTTCAGCCCTCATAACCTACCTGCGTTCCAGTTAGCTACAAAGTTACCCTTGTAATCACTGCTTTCGTCACATAGCGGTTACCAGTATTCCAGTTCAAAATAAAATCGACGATCGTTATAGAAATGCGCAAAGATGGTAGCACATTGTAAGCACTAGTGTGTAAGAACTTGAAGTTTTATTCAAGAATCTATATTGACTGTTATAATCAAAAGTCGTCGGGCTTATCGCGTACGCCCAAGGAGCAAGTCCGTCTCCTCGTGAGCAAAGTTTTTGCAATTCTTTTGTTCGGTCATTGGTCGGAAAATATAATTAAATTATGTAAACCATAGGTAATAACAACTCTGGAGCATCATTGAGCATAGACAAAAATCAAGTATTAAGCCAAACAAAGCCACACCAACCACGTTTTCCTAGATGCATATGCCGCGATCCTACACCGCTATCCGTGATTCATCTGTTTTCCCATAATTCTTACCAGGATTTTGACTAACTTGCGTTCCAATTACAAAAGAGACGCGACGGTAACCACTATTCCCTGATCTAACAAGGGTAACTCAATGCTAGTAGGACTATCTACCATGGTAGGCGTTTTCGAGCGTTTCCATTACTAGCATTGCGCGGGTAGAGAGTTACCGTCGTAGAAATGTCAGTAGTGGAAACGGGGCCTAACTTAGTACTTTAATTGATATTTTGGACCAAATACGTCAACTATACTGCTCTCAATTATCGAAAAAATGATCTGTTATCGTGTCCCCGAAATAACTTTTGTGGGGTAGGCAACCCGCGATACACAACCTCTGTTTACTCTATGCATGCAATAAATGACGCGAAAAAGAGATTTTTTTTCAGTCAAAAACTTGGAAATCATGTCTGAAATTGTCAAGGGTAGTCACAGTGATAGGAGGTTCCCCAATTATGCCATACAGTGTCACCTCGAGGGCAGCAAAAATGGTCAATTTAGTGTCATAGTTTTGTAGCTCTTTCCATTCTCGTCTTTTACTTCGCCTAGTGGGTCGTAACAATAGCGGAACATGCAATGTCTTCAGCTCACAACAATATTGTATTTAACGTTTACCGACCCCTTAATCATCCACCTGCATGCAGCAGGTATCGCCCCTCCACAATTTTTCTCAGTCAGCCTTGCATTGTGAGACGAGCTTAACGATTGAAGTTCTTGATTTACCCATTCACATTTATCACTACAGTTCGCTTTCAACTCATTTCGCTTCTTTAGTGTGTCTGTTGTAATGGATGTTCTGGTGTGCTTCTCTTCTAGTCACAAGTGATATTTGACTCGCCCATCTCTTTATTTCCAAATATTTTACTGCATATACGTCCTGTGTGCTCTGGTTTTGCGCAGATGTACATTCAGTCTGCAGCATGCCTCTTTCGAAGTTCGTTCTTAGTGGTGCAAACGTTTGCCCGATTTTTAATGAAAACCCCAAGGATTTTGATGAAACTAAACTCCCGACAAAGAAGGATGTTCTATTTTGCTGTCAAGAAGTTCGGCGGCAAATATGAATAGAGTCACAGAGTAACAAGGAGCCACCATTTTCTTCCATTGCCCGACAAGTTTTTTGTCATGGTATGTGCCATTTGGAAAAAAAGCGTCTATTCCAGCAGTTACGCAAACCAGAGTAATTCAGCTCATCTCGCGCTGCCATGATGAATACATTAGGATAAATAAAATCCTGAAGAGTAAAACGGTTGTTCAAAAAACAAAGGATGACTTGTTGAAGTCTTTTACTGAGGAGGCAACGAAACTATGTGATATAGCGTTATGCAAATGTGCAAACTATCCCAAATGTGTCTGTCTCAAGGAAAAAAAAGGTTCCTATTCTAGAGAACCAGTTTCTCGTGGATCAGAGATGTCCAAGAATTGGCCGAATTGGATCTATTGACTTACCGGTGTCAAAAAAATTGCGAGAAATGGGTGAACGTACCTAATCATATAAATAAGTAGCTTAAACTTGACCCATGTGAATCAAAAATTTCCCCATTGTCGTTTTTGAATGACAGTCCAAACTTTGAAGATACTCAAGTTGATGAGGAAAATCATGAGGAATGTTGCGCTAAGGATGTAGCATTCACCAAACCAAGAGAAAGTAATCCAAAGTCAAATTAAACTTAACTGAGGCTGCCATAATTTCTCAGAGATACAGCGTAAGTGAAAGGGCTGCTGCACACATCACATCCACTGCACTTCACGCAGCTTTAAAAGCTGGAATTATATCTCAAGAGCAATCTAGTGATATAAAGTCTGCATTGGTTATAGACAAGAACAAAATTCGGCGTGCTAAACTAAAAGTTCTCGATATTTGAAGCGCTGTTCTACGGATGATGATCCGATCAAAAGCCTGTACTTTAATGGCCGTCTTGATGAGACAAAAAACACCCACAGGCTGTTTTCGAGTTCATCATCAGTCAACCCAGTGGTGGATTCGATGAGATTGATGTTCTTGGCTGTGACGGGACGAACACCAATACGGGTTAGAAGGGCGGCGTCCTTAGAAAATTAGAAGATATGTCGGGAAAACCTACGTAATGGGCTATTTGCCTTTTGTATTTCATGAAGTTACCGTTCCGAGCTCTCTTCATCCACATTGACGGCGCTTGTTCAAGCCCGTATTCATACACAGGTGACATAGGTTCAAAACTGCCAGAATGTGAAAAGCTCCCAGTGGTGTCATTTCATACCATATATTATGACCTGCCAAACCACAGCCAAGATGAAATCTCAAACCTTAATAAGGACCTGAAGTAATACTCAAGATATCCCAAGCCATTGCTTTTGGAACATGTCGTGAAGGGCTAGCCACTATGATGCCTGGAAAACTAAATAAAGCCTGTTGGTTGACCACAGCTGACAGAATTCTTAGGTTATATATTTCGACTAAGAAACCTACCAAGAAATTCATCGAAATAGTTACATTCATACTAAAAGTCTATGTAGTGATGCAATGTAGGATCAGGACACATTCTTCCATCGCCGATGGTGCTCGTCACGTCTATGATACCATTCGTAGATGTAGATACTTGCCAAGGAAATACCAAACAGTTGTTTATTCATCCATCCAAACAAATGCGTTCTCCGCACTCCCAGAAAATATTCTTCTTGCAATGATGACTGATCGTCGACTTACTATCCGTAAGGAGACACTAAATAAAATTCTTTGTGCTAGAGAAGACGAAGTAGATTATTTAAATCATTGCATTGGATACAACATTGTTCCCCATTTAAATTTTGAAGCCATGGATTACGGAGAAATGATTCATTGGGAAAGCACCGATGTGTCTATTACCGGCACGGTATTACCAGTTGTGAGGACTATATCAAATGAAGAACTCGTTGACAAACCTTCTTCCATCTCTTCCTGAAAACGTGTCTTCCTGAAAATACTTCGCCAGAATGGTCATTCACCGCATGGTACTAATACATTAGTACCATGATTCACCGTATATCCCTGCCACACGGTGGCAGTGGAACGGACAGTGAAATTAGTCACCGAAGCAGCCTCCCGTGTATGCGGCAGTGACGCCAGGGATGGCGTTATCAGATCCACTTTAGTTTCATGGCATGTACTACCAAAAGTTCAATCGAAATCTCAATTTTTGACAATATTTCCGGACGATTCAGATTAGATAAACTGGTCTGCATTACTATGGTTGGTAGGTTGGATAGAGGAGGCGGAGGAGCCCAGGGTGCAGCCATCCTCCACTTGGTGGACTCTGGGTCGCTTGGCCAGCGTCACTAGCTAGGTGAGCGAGGAGCTGCATCTTTGTTTGATCATACTAAAATAAATCCCTTCTTCGACCACAGAGGAGGCATATTTGACCCTCGAGGGACCGGTATATTGAATCCTGAATGATAGTTTCCATCCTCAGTGATATCTTCGTACCCGAAAATAAAGTCAATATAGTCGGCGATGGCATAAAATAGCGTCTTTCCCATCATTGTGACTACCCTTGACAATTTCAGACATGATTTCCAAGTTTTTGACTGAAAAAAATCTCTTTTTTGCGTCATTTATTGCATGCGTAGAGTAAACAGAGGTGGTGTGTCGCGAGTTGCCTACCCCACAAAAGTTATTTCGGGGACACGATAACAGGTCATTTTCTCGATAATTGAGAGCAGTATAGTTGACGTATTTGGTCTAAAATATCAATTAAAGTACTAAGTTATACGTCATTGCAAAAAAAGAGTGCTCGCACAAACCAAATTTAATTTATTTACAATTTTAACATTTTTCGTGGAAAATTTCGAAATTTTAAGGCAATAATGCGAACAGAAGATATTAACCGATTTGGAAAAAAAATCATATTTGTAATATGAGTACGCAACTTTCGCCGGGTATTACGATTCGCTCCTAGAAAAAAGTGGCAAAACGAGGCACCCTAGTGGACATCCACTAAAATTTTTAGTGGACTTTTACCAATGGGATCGCAGAGGTGATACGAAATTTTGTTATTTCTTTATGAAGTGTATGATTTTCAGCATTTACAGCCTTATCTTTCCTTTTGGGTGCTTGCATAAAGAAATTAAATAAAAAAAAATCCTCCAGACAAACTCCATCCGCATACATTCTATGAACAAACCCATAAAATCTCTACCATCCTTCTCTTCCTGAATTCTTGAGAAGCTTTGATAGGATATTATCGAACCCCACTGCTTTCCCCACCTTCATTTCTTGGTATGTCTACTATATCTATCCAGTATTCCTGGTCCCAGCTCATCGTCATTTGTGACCTTTTCCTCTTCTATGCCCAAGTTCCTTTCTCAATCCTTAGGCCCATGTAGTTCTTCCACAAATTCCTACCCCTACGCTGAATCTCTTGTAGTTCCATCAGCAGCTCACTCATGCACAGTATTGTTTTCCATTTTTTGATGCTGTATAACATTCTAACCTTTAAGTACAGGGCGCCTATTTCTTCTTTCTTGGTCTCTCAATCTCCTTGCATTGACCTTTCCTCTCTCTCTCCTCATATCCTTCCTTAGTCTATTGCTTATTTCCATGCATTTTATTTTGCTTAGCTGTGTGTAATTCAATTTCCATAATTCCTCAATTTCCCCCTTCATTTCTGCAATCACCTCATGTTTATTGACCCTAAAATGCCTACTGCACCTATTTATTCTATCCTTTCTCAACTGTTTGCCATGCAAAGTCAAAGCACGGAGCTGTTCTTCAGGCATAACTTTCTTAAATTTATGTATACCTTCAATTTACATACATATTCCCATAATTTTCACTTTTCAGAGGGGTTTTACTGTACATAGTTTAAAGGCTTGAGACTACTTCATCCATGGATGGGTGTTAGTCTTAGGTTCAAGAATTTAGATTCAATTGTGCAATGGATGGGTGTTAGTCTTAGGTTCAAGAATTTAGATTAAATTGTGCAATTAACCAAATAACCTGAACTGTTGGAGCACCTAAAAGCCAATTCCACTGCTAATACATACAAGGTATCACATATTAATTTTTATAAGTAGGCAAATTCACCTACTCTGTTACAATCTCCAAAAGTTTGCCATAGCTAATATTCATATAACATACTTTATAAGTATTAATTCCTTTTAATAAACTACTACGAACCATAATTAATTTTCTGATTAAATAAAGGATAGGATGCGATAGCAGAAATATGAAGTAAAATTACATTAAACATAATGTTCTCCCATTTTTCCAACCACAGGTATCACACATTGCCTTAATAACCATGCCAACTAACCAACACAAGAAAACACTTAAAATCTCAAACATGCTACACACCCCTATTTTATTCAGGTGCATGAGTTGAATTGTAGGGCAAGTGCATGGAAGGAGACTTAAAGTAACACAGCCTCAAGTCTCAGGAATACCAACATAAAAACTGGCTGTACCACTTTAAGTAAAATCAAGTTATTTAAACTCTTCCCTGCATCTGTTTTGTACATGAATATTTCAGAAAGCTTGATGACCCTAGTCCTAGTGGTAACATCATATTTGTATTTCCAGATAATTGCTTTGATGCTTTGAAAACACATTACCTACAGATGCATATGAATGATAATACATGTATGTTTCCTTCCTAGTACCCAAAGGTCTTAGCTAATGCAATTCAGGTTGAGGTAAAGGCATATATGTATCTGATTCATGGCTGAGAAAACTTGATGAAAAATGTTAAAAAAAGATGACAAAAGTCTGATGCCTTTCATCAATAGTTTTATTACAGAGTGAAACAATCAACAATTATTTCATGATCAAAAATCTTTCAATGACAAATGACCTACATCATAGATTGGTTGAAATATATTATATAATTTCATTGCAAAAAGACTGCATTGAAAACAGGTTATCAGGAATGCATTTTAATGAAATGGTGACATACTTTCACTTCAATAATGACCACTTCAGTTGTTCTTTTGCTGACTGAAGAACCTAAAAAGGAAAGCAAATTTCATCACTGAGACAATGCTTTCATGAAGTTGTCACTAATGCATTAGGTAAGACACCAGAGTTACACATGTTCTCAGACAACACTTGAGTAGTTCAAAATGGCAATAACTCAAGAGCAATACACTGATTTTAAAGATTCATTGACAAACAATGACTTATAAAAAACATTAATGCTTTCAAAATAACATTTCGGGTGGCTCTTTTTAAGTTTCAGGGTGGAGAATATATGCCTTGAGCAGCGGAGAGATGTTTTCACTAGTTTCTCTTGAAAGTATCCATGTGGTAAGTATTGCCACATGTACTTACAAGTTGGGTACTTAGTATTTCCCTCACTCTTTCCCTTGTCATGCAAATAGGCAAGGGGGAAAGAGCTAATGGGGAACACTTTTTTTTGGCTATAACTTCCTTCCCATTTTTGGATGAAAAACTAATGAAATGCTGGTAACATCAGCTCAGAGAAATTATATTCATCCAACAGAGGTTTAGCAAGAGTGAGCTAACCAAGGGCAAGCCATGCCTAAGTCCAGCACTATTGCTTGTTAGAGAATCACATAGGAGAAAGCTCTCCACTTCACCCTCTCTCTAAACCCCAATATCATTTTGAAAGCAGTAAAACACAAATGTTGATTCAATGGATGAGTAAATTTCAAATCTGGATTTCATATGAATACCACCATATTAGAAAACCACTTACAACATATGTACTAAGAATAATTCACCAAGTGGCTCCTGGTTACTCTCAACTCAGGATGAGAAGTCAACTGGCTTGGCATGAAGTAATTAGCAAAATCATTTTTAAACATTAATCCAAATGAGTTTAATCTATAAGCCACAACTAGAGAACAAGCTAAAATGATGCAGATTGAGCTAAATGTTCTAAAGCCCAGCAGCATTCAGTTCAACCTGTACCATATTCCATGACCATTATCCAAATAAAATCAGCCCAAGAACAACTGGGTTAATCACTGAGATGGTGCTAGCAGAGCACTCATTAACACTAGGAGGAAGGGAGTTTTGCTGTACCCAGAAGGATGGCAAAGGGTCATATGACCCCAAACTGATGTTATCAAATGATAAGCTTTTATGCCTTCTTATAGACTGTAATCTTGAAGTAGCGCTCATATTTATTCTTTACCTATAACACAAAGCATCTAATAAGATATTCTGATGCTACAAATACATAATCATCACTTCTATAAATCATAAACCAATTTATAATCAGTGGTCATTAGTTTCAAATCTATAGTCATTGTAATCACACAATTGCAATTGTTTATAGTTAGCAAAAGTTTTGCCTGAACATTTTATAAGAACATAACAATGGCTTAGGATTCATTGATATAAAAATACAAAGAATATTACTGTTTAGTACATTTTAGACATATGGTTCTTTTTTTGGCACACACTCCACAAAAGATTTCTTCGCATTGAAACCAAGCATGGTAAGCTATGTTATTGACAATTTGGAGATATTTGGCACCTTTTTCTCTTTTGTGCTCTTAGGGATGTGGAAGTGACATCTTTGCTTGTTTGATCAGTGCATGATGGAGGAGGTTGCACTGTAAAAGATTCTCCACACTTTTTCGACTAATTTTTTACTATCTTCTTACAGCATACAATTTATTGTTTCCTTGCTGACTATCCAGCTATTTATCGACACTAGATACAATATATTGAAAAATACATGGACAGTCCACCCCCTTGTAGTTGATTGGCTGGCAGAATATTTCTGGCGCATGCCTTCACTCTGGGCTGAGCTTAAAGCCACCTAGTGCGCCCACCGGGTTGCAGATGGTGGGTCGACCTCTAGATATAGAGGTTAGCTGCGAAATAAGCGAGTTTACTCGTCGAGTAAGCAGTTGTGGACAAAAAGCGGTGGAACTCCAGGGTGATATTGGTCTACCATTGGGTAAGATAGGCCTTTAAATGATACAGAACTCTATGAAGATGCCGTGACTTGGCGACGGGAGGCCACCAACAATTATGCTTCCTAGCACCCGGAGGAGAGGGCAGTAGCTCTTCTTCACATGAGTGAAGGTGGAGACCACAGTGGTTGGTACAGCGACACTCATTTCACTACAGGCATGGTAACATTTACTTTAACGGCTGTGGTACTGCGATGTGGAAGGCAAAGGGAAACCACCACATTATTATCCTGAGGAGTCGCAACTACTCCACTCCTTTCTTTCTTATCATGACGTGATGGAACCCTCTCGAGTAAAATATTCCGGAGGTAAAATAGTCCCCCATTCGGATCTCCGGACAGGGACTACCTGAGAGAGTACATCAGTCAGGAGTGATAATCATTTTACGGTAGGAACGTGCTATCACTTCGGACCTGTGGGAGATTGGAGAACCTTAAGGTGGAAATGCGAAGAATGGACCTCGACACATTAGGAATCAGTGAAATGAGATGACCCGAAGATGGAGACTTCTTAAGTGGAAGTTATAGAATTATTCACACTGGATCAAAAAATGGTAATGCTGGAGTAGGCATAATGCTCAGGAAGAGTGCAGGACTGCACGTGAAGAGCTTCCAGCAGTACAGTGAGAGGATTATAATGGTGATGATTGAGACCAAGCCTACAGATACTATTGTGGTACAAGTTTACATGCCTACGTCCGACTACGAAGATGAAGAAGTGGAAGACGTCTATGAGGATATCATGGAAGTAATAAAGCATGTACAAGGAGAAGAAAACTTAATTATTTTAGGAGATTGGAACGCTGACGTTGGCGAAGGTAAAGATGGAAGAATAACAGGAAAATATGGCTTGGGAAATCGAAATGAGAGAGGAGAAAGACCTATAGAATTCTGCACACAACACAAGTTGGTGGTGGCAAACACGTTGTTTAAAAACCACTAACAGAGAAGATATACCTGGAAAATGCCCAGAGACAGAAGAAGATTTCAAATTGACTACATTTTAGTGAAGCAGAGGTTAGGAAACTAGGTGAAGAACTGCAAAAGTTACCTGGGTGCAGATATCGACAGTGACCACAACTTAGTGATGATGAAATGCCACTTAAAACTCA
This sequence comes from Platycnemis pennipes, assembly GCA_933228895.1. Lineage (NCBI taxonomy): Eukaryota > Metazoa > Arthropoda > Insecta > Odonata > Platycnemididae > Platycnemis > Platycnemis pennipes. The sequence goes on along the minus strand of OW121848.1, from coordinate 29,084,384 downwards.
AGAAATTGAAGAAATCAATGAAGAATGTATGGAAAGTAGAGAAACTAAAGGAACCTCAACAACGGCTGGCCTTCTAGAAGGCAGTGGAAAACAAAATAGAAGAGGATTTGGCTGTGAATGGAATAGCGTTTGGAAAACATTAAATGTGGGCTACAGGAAACAGGAAAAGAAGTTCTGGGGAGAATAAAAGTTGTCAAGAAGAAGCCATGGATTACAGAAGAAGTCTTAGCATTGATTGAAGAGAGAAGAACATATAAAAATGTGGAAACTGAAGAAGGTCAACTTCGCTACAAAATAATCAGGAATGAAATAAACCGTAAAGTGAGAAAAGCAAGGGAAATGTGGATGAAGGATCTATGTGAAGATGTACAAAGCAACCTCGCAAAAGGAAATATGGAAGTTGCCTACAGGATGGTGAGAAATCACTTCAAGGAACGTGCTGCAAGATGTAACAACATCAGGGACAAGAATGGAGAACTCTTAATTGAACATGAGGATAAAGTGAAGAGATGGAAGGAATACTTGGAAGAGTTGTACAATGGAAGCTATCTTTGAGCGGACGTAATCGAAGAGGAAAATGAAGTCAATAAGGATGAATTGGGAGCCCCAATCTTAAGATTAGAATTTGATGTAGCTGTAAGGGATCTGAAGATAAATAAGGCTTCGGGAATAGATGATATTCCTGCCGAACTAATAAAAAATGCCGGAGAGAAGACATTTACTCAGCTGTACAAAACCATATGCGATATGTACTCAACAGGAGAGATACCCACGGAATTTGAGAAGAGCATCATCATTCTTATTGCCAAAAAGAAGAGAGCTGGGAACTGTGAACATTTTAGGACCATAAGCCTGACGACACATGCCTTGAAGATATTGACCAGAAACAAATATAGAAGAATAGAGTGAAAAGCGGAGGTGTTCCTGGATGAGGACTAATTCGGGTTCAGAAGAAACAAGGGCAAAAGAGAAGCGATTTTGGCCCTCAGGCTACTTATAGAGAAGAGAATAGAGAAGAATCTACCGATGTTTGTTGCATTTGTCGATTTGGAGAAGGCGTTTGACAACATGGATTGGAACATGATGCTAAATATTCTGAAAGAAATTTGAGTTTCATTCAATGACAGAAGAGTTATTCACAGCTTGTACAAAAACCAGGTGACCATAATCAAATCAGCACCCAGCAGTATAGAAGCAAGCATAAAGAAAGGAGTGAGGCAAGGCTGTACTTTGTCTCCCATATTATTCAATATCCACATCGAGAAAGCCATCCAAGAAGTCAAAGAAGTCTCCGGGAGTGAATGTCCACGTGGAGAAAATCAGCATGTTACACTTCGCTGATGACATAGCAGTCATGGCAGAAACAAAGGAGATTTAAAGAAGACACTAGGAAATATGGAAAGAACAATTACCAGATATCATCTGAAGATCAATAAAAAGATAACTATGGTATTGGTATGCTGCAGGAGAAAGGAAGCTAGGACCAATGTTAAACTAGCAAAACAAAAAATAGAGAAGGTGGAAGAGTTCTGCTACCTGGGAAGCCGAGTAACCAATGATGGACAAAGCAAGAAAGAAATAGTGAGTAGAATAGCACAGGCAAAGAGGGCATTCTTCCAAAAGAAGAATTTACTTACAGCAGGAAATACAAGCATAGAAGTACGGAAACAGTTCATCAGCACATACATCTGGAGCATTTTTCTTTACAGCAGTGAATCATGGACGATGACATCAGTGGAGAAGAAGACGGTAGAAGCATTTGAAATGTGGTGCTACAGAAGAATGCTGAAGATTAAATGGATCGACCGAGTAAGTAACGAGGAAGTGCTACGAAGAGTATTAGAAAAGAGAAGTCTGCTGACAACTCTAAAAAGAAGAAGGGAAAACTTAATCGGCCACATCTTGAGACACAATGGCCTGATGAAGACTACTGTCGAGGAAAAAGTGAACGGGAAGATTGGAAAAGGCAGGCCTCGTATGAGATACATGGAGCAGGTTGTGAAGGATGTAAAAGAGGAGCTACGTCAATATGACAAGGTTGGCCGATAGAAGAATCAAGTTGAGGGCTGTGTCAAACGAATCCTAGGATTGCTGACCGATGATGATGACATGCCTTCAATAGCATCTACTGCCACTTTGTTTGTTTTTGTTACAAAACATGATGGTGTCTACAGTACAGAAATGCATTTAGAGAGTATTTAGATTTACTTAAAAAAACCTTTTACTTGATTTTTAATTTTTCCAGTTTATTCCACAAATACCGCAGAAAAGGACATCTGCATTTCAATGGTGTAGGCTAGAGATTTCTAAGAAAATTGTCCTAGGGTGCGGATGCAAACAAAAGTTATCTGCCCTTAGCATTCAATTATGAGCCACACTCAATTTGAATCATAGGTGTTTCATTACATTCAAGAATCAATCCCAAGGCATTATGTTACAGTATATATTTGGCCCCAGTTTTTATCTTTAATGCTTTTTTACTATAGGTAAATGCTACTGTCCTAAGATGCAATTTGCATATATCAGTTATGAGGTCCTCTCCCAACAAACACAAATTAGGATTACAAAACTTCCCATGCCCCACTATGTGTTGGTTTGAAGAATCAAGCCAAATACTGACACAATCCACTCATTTTTTCCCCTGGGCATCACTAAAACTACTAGTCCAGTGTTAAATACACATTGCCCATCTATTAGGGCTTATGGTGCCAGCCCATGTACATCACAATTTCTGCGAAAGAAAGGTGTAGCCAGCCACTCTTTTTCACTTATGTAAATGAGCCTTTATTCACTCCAGAAATGATATGAAAAAGAAGATACTACACAGCCGCCGCTCTGGTATTAATGAAGGTGAAATTGCTGTTTATATTGGAGAATGGTATCAACAGTAATAATATGGCATAATATTAATATTATAACATTGCTTGAAAAAAATTAAATTACAAGACCACCAAATTGCTGTCTTTGTAAGCCAATGGGTCAAGATTAAAATCTACATTTTCACCCAGAAATTTGAGATATTGTGCCATTATGATGATAACCAAAGGGACCCAGAATTTTTCCCCCTGAGTGTTTTAAAGAGGATTTTAGTAGCAGGAGAGAAACAAAAACTCAAGACACTACACTAAAAAAATTCATTGGCACTCTTAAACAACTGCAATGTCAACAATAACTCATTATTTCAATATTAGTGTACTAAAGTAAAGGGAAGTTTAGAGGGACACAATTCTTCCCTTAAGCCATATTTTTCATACGATTTCCTTATTTTGTTCCTCACATTTCCAACCTCTCATTCTATCCAAATACCCATTCTACTCCTACCTCTACTTTACCAACACTCTTCCCTCGTATACCCTGCAAAAAAGTCAATAAAACCTTTCTGTTCCATACCCTTGTCCCATAGTACTATTCACTCTTCTCTTAATCTCATTAATCAACTCCCTTTCCTCTCCCACCATTCCCAGAACTTCCTCTTTCATCTTCCTTTCCACTCACCTTACCTTCTCCACCCCCTTCTCAAAAGCGGAGTAAATTTTTTTCCTTTCTCCTTAAAGTCCACCTTTCAGCACCATTCAATGCAACACTCCACAGTAAACTTTTCACTGTCTTTTCTTTATGTACTTACTCTAATACCATAGATGTAATTTATTATCATGTACTGGTAAATAACTCCTTGTCTACAGTGATTCCCTTTTGAACTTCATCCCCACTGTAAGCACCTACCTCCCACCCTAAGCACCACTTTCCCCACCATCATTTATCACAATTATTTTCCTATCTCATTATTTATTATGCATTCCTGGTCCCAGATCATCCTTATCCTTCCTTTTCCTCTTCTATGCCCAAGCTTGTCAACCTATTATGTATCACTTTCATACACATACAATTCTTCCACACATTATGCCAAATAATTTCTGGTTCTAATCTTTTCCTGTCCTTCCCTTGATACACTGCACTGCTTTCTATTTCTTGATGCCAGGTAACATTCTAACCTTTGAGCAGGATGCAACTATTTCTCCTTCTACCTGGAGCTTCTCCACCTCTATTTTCTCCATCACTTTTGTTGCTATCCATGGCTTCTTGATCCTTCTAGTTCCCACTGTACTGTTGTTTTCCCAGCTGCTCTTCTTATCTCTTGATTTATTTCTTCCCATCCTTTCTAATCATTTGCCTCTTCCCCATCTTCCTTGATACATCTGTCCACCAATTCCAGATATTCCCTCCACTTTATGCCAATCAGAGCCTCTACATCTCATTACTTTGTTTCCCTACCTCCTCTTAACCTTTTCTGTCTTATCCCACATTGCAGCAAGTTGCCAACTTATAATCTGAGTCTGCATTTGCAACCACTAGAGTTTTCATGCCATTCAAAAATTTTTGCTAACCATGATGTATCTAACTGGTGGTATCTAACTTTTGCTAACCATGATGTATCTAACATCTACCTGTATCCCTCAACATTTTCCCTGTATAACTATGCCTGTTATGGTATCCAACACTTTTCCTGCAGCATACAGGGATTTTTGCTAAAACATTTATAGCCTTTAAGTGCGACATGGTGGGATATTCCACGGTGCTTCAAAAATGTTTCCATGGTATATGACATGAAGGAAATTTTATATTTTTTTAAAGAATTTCCACAGATTTGTTTGCTCTGCCACCTTTGCAGAAATTAAGGTGAACTACATCCATGCAAGATGCTAGGTATATTTCCTCTGTACACCACAGTAGATTCAATAGACTCTTTTTCTGGATAACTGACATTTTTCTGGAACTAGGGTTGATTATATTGACATGTCAAAAGGGTCACACTATGCATCGATGATCACTAAAGTAACTTCTCATCGGAACCTTGCAGTTTTTGTTACAATGTTCATTTGCTTCAGCCAGCCTGTAGATAAATCTAGGAAAATCCTTGGACCAAAATGACCCTTAGGGTGACTTATTTTGACCAAATTTGACAAAACGTCATCATTTGATAGGAAAATGAAAACTCCAAAGCCCTGTTACAATACATGCGACCATTTAAGAGAAAATGTAGCATTACAAAATTTGAATTTTGCAAAAGCGACAACACATTTTATGGTATACCACGATACTATTACAGCTACAGAAATGCAAAAGGGCTAATAAGGGCTAGTGCAAAAGGGAGTTAGAAAAATGTAATAAGGGATTATATTATGCACATATATTTCCAATTTTCTAATTTTTTAATATATTTTAGATACAACCCTTATCTACAATTAAAAAAGTTTGGTAGAGGTAATATTTCATTTAAGAGAGAAAAATATTTTTGAGCATAGGTGTAATGCTGGCCGGTCACCGCATGTGCTGAACATACGTTACTCTGGTGTCTGCATATCTAAGCACACAGTCTCTTCCATTGTCTTCTTACCAATTTCAACCATATACCAACTCTTAAATCTCCTTTGCCCATGCAATTCGCTATCTTATGACTGATTTCATGAGAGGCCTAGCTCCCCTTACTGTAAAGCATAGGTACTCATCCCACCCATGGCAGACTGATTTCACAGTTGCCAGGATTCAGATCTCTATTTTCCAGGCCCATCATTTTCATGACAAAATGTTACAGTACCCATTACCTGCTGCAATAGCATTTTTTTACGATACACCATTACTTGATAGGGCACCCTCTTGGGATAGACTCATTCTCATAGCCACCTGACAGAGGAACAGACACTGCCAGCGGTACTTGGACCAACTGACTCATGTCATGGCCACCAAATTGACATGGGTGGCCCTACAAGGACCAATTTCCATTTTTCCCACCAGTTGAGCTTTGGGGATCACAGGAACATGCAAGACTACCACACCACAACAAGTACAGTCCAAGAGGAAGGACAATAACAACTACATTCTCACAAAGTCTCACAAAATAGTTAACTGGGGCATGAATTCTCAATTAATTAACTGATGAATTAAAAATATAAGCATAACTACCATGACAGATCAAAAAAATTATCAGGGCAGCGGATGAGATAAACAGACCGGTGCCGGCCCATGCCGGTAGAAGAAAGGATTGCTTCAAGATGTCTGCTGATAGGAAGGTTGGTGTAACGTATCTCGGAAGAGAACGGTCCCCTGACTTTTTGATGGAATTGTGTTCATTCTGATGGAATAACTTTTGGTAAGTAATCATATTTCTTTCTCACGAGATGATGATATGTATTCAATATATTAAAAGTGTTATTTTGACTGCTACTTGAAATAACCGTAACGACATATGTTTCGTATAAATTGGTAAACTTATTATTATTATATTATTAAACCAGTCTATGTCGGACATAATGTATCCAGTCAATTTGTTTATTTAACACACTCAATGCTGGCCTATTTCATGAAAACTTTTTTTTCTTTTATATGAATAAATAAATTATTATAAATGCTTTAAACATAAAATTTTTGCAATATAATAATAATTTTTTACTTAGCGACGAACATAACGGGACCCCATGCCTTGACGTCAAGGCATCCACCTCCCAGGGTAACGAGGTATGCCTTGAATTCAAGGCATCCGCGTAGAGTGTGTTAAGTCAGTTTTAGTTTTCTATTCGATAATGGTATTTATCTTTCATGGTAAATATATTGAAATAATGATATTTGTGATACCTCGGTGACATTTATCACCAATGTTTTATTCTTCACGTTAATTTCTATGCTGTAAATGGCTAATGTACTGTGCCATTTGATGTTCAAATTTTACGATGAAGTGGTTAGGTGTGGACTTTAAATAAAAGATTGGTACCAACATTAATATGCCTTGTTATGTTATTATTTTCATGAAATGGTAGTAAATTTAGCTGGTTGGAAAGTGGCAGATATAGCTTATGTGACAATAAGGAGAATATGTATAGGGATTAGAGGGTCAACTGGAAGTCAATAATACATCAGGTAAGCTATTCAAAGTTATTTATTCTATCAACTTACTATGCTGCTAGCTCAAAATGTATCTCGAATATCAGTAAAATTTGGTTTTTGCTTTATGTCAAAGAAAATGCCTTTGCCCACTTTAGATTTTCCTATATTTAATTTGAATTTGTTCCAAGTGACAGATTGTTCTCCATAAAAACCCTCTTATTAGAATTCATATACATATATATTTTGAAATAGAGACAGTTTATGCAGCAATGTTTTGCACTATGGATCTCATGACATTCTTTATGCCGGTTTTTAAAATCATAACAACTGCTTATCTATACTTAAAATCTGCACAGTCGAAAAGAATTTGTCAATGTGTTCCTTACATATGTAGTATCAGCCACAAGGGTATGGAAACTTAATAAATGTGGGATACTACTTTGTAATTTTGCCACATTACTCATCTTAATTGTTTTTGTTCATTATTTCCTTGCTTTTCTGTGAAATACCCCTGTCGCACGTGACAATATCAAATTTCGAGCCTTTGTGTTTCATGACCTCCATATTTCTAAGAATTGTTTTTCTTTATTTCAGTGATAACAGTGAAAAGATAAATAATACCTTCACCGGATTTGATGGAATTGTCAAGTAATTAATGTGCCCACGACACACTGTATTAAGAAAAGGTACGCATAGTGTTGATTTCACTGCTATCAATGGCATTAATGCACATAAGTTCCTCCTTTTTATGATGACAGTAGCTCTTTTATTTTTTGAAGGTCATCATCAGCGGACTGGAAACTACAGAATCTTGTAAAACAACAGCACCAGGAAGATGTTAGTTTGAGCAAGAGGGTAGCAGTGAAATTACTATTACTAAAATATCAAGTGCTTCTGTCAACCTGAGGTGGAACGAGAAACTGTGATTGAAGCTGATTATATTTCTAACTGTCCCTTGATGAATGGTGTGGAAAAAAATGGAATTGGTAGATGTAATGAAGATAAGTAAGAGCCAATTGTGAATTTTTCTTGAGTGAAATTCAAATAAGACACAATACATGTGAATATTTAACTTTTCTGAGACCAATGAAGGCTTGAGGCTCTTGAGGCTAGAGAGAATTGTCAGTACAAGCTTTGTAATGATTAAACATGAATGATTTTGGCATTTTAATTAAGTTTAGTAGATTTCTGATAGAAAATTCTAAACTGCACTCAATTTCCAATGGACACAGAGGTCAGTATGAGAATTGTGTACTAATCATCATCAAATCAAATTGACTCTTCTCTACTTTTGGCTCCATCTACCAATTGCTTGGGTAGCAGAGAGCGAATTAGAGATAGTAGTTGATTATGACATTCAGTGATATTACCATGAGAAGTAGGAAGGAGAACTGCAAACATTCTGCTCTTGCATAATCATGTTACATATTTAGGGATATAATTTGTCTCCAGCCAACTTTAGTGTTGGTATTAACATGGGACTTAAATTTTTGTTTCTTATTCTTGTAAATTAGATTAGCCATCACATATATCTGATTCAGCAAGATTTTTGCAAAACTTCATCTATAAAGAGTGCATTTTGGTGTTGGTGGAAGGTTTTGTGTTTATCACTAAAATATTACTCTGCATTTTTTTTATGATAGTACCTGAGCATTATTAATTCTAATATTTTGTGTATATGGTAGAGATATTTTACAGCAGGTTTTGTATCATAATTTTTTGATTTTCATTTGAAACTTTAGCTGATTGTAGCTTGCTCGCTTAATTGTATTTCTAGATGAGCTCATTATGGAATTCTTAGTTCTATGGAATTTTTCCCTGACATGTTTTAGGCTCGTGGTAGCGTGGGAATTTCCTTTTCACTTCTATTGTGAATGACACTTGCAGCGTTTGCGGATACGTCACTTTAAAAACTTTGCTTTATAGAATGTGAATTTACATGTTGCTGAAAGGCTTTGAATTTATCACAAAATGATATTACTCTCCATTCTTTGCATGATAATTCTTGAGCATTCTTGATTCTACAGTTTCCTGCAGATTAGAAACTAGTAATTCTATGATAGATGAGTTCTTCATGAAGTAAAAGTAAATGAGTTAGCAACAATGAGGTAATTTATGATGACATCTATACAATGCACCTTGAAAAACATCACTATTATCTGCGAGAAATTTAATTCATATTGCTCAGGAACTCATCATCATCGTTAAACAATCTTAACTTTGGTTATTCACTGACCTCCACTCGACTTCTGTAATGGTACACCTCTTCATATTATCATAATTTTTCTCTTTTACATCCTTCACAACCTGTTCCATATAGCTTATATGAGGCCTGCCCTTTCCATTGTTCCCGTTCACTTGTCTGTCAACAATTGTATTCATGAGGCCATAATGTCTAGAGTTATAGCCAATTAAGTTGTCCCATCTTTTTAGAGTTTCCAGCAACTTCTCTTTTCTCCCACGTTTCTTAGGACTTCTTCATTAATTACCCAGTCGATCTATTTAATCTTCATTCTGCGGTAGCAGCACATTTCAAATGCTTACAGACTTGACTCCTCTGCTGCTGTATTCGTCCATGCTTCGCCACCATACAGTACAATGATCCAGATGTATGTTCTGATGAAATGTTTACTCACTTCCACACTTGCATTTGCAGCCACAAGCAGAATCTTCTTTTGGTGAAATTCCCTTTTTGCCTCGGCAATTCTACTGATAATTTCTCTTTTACTTTGTCCATTGCTGGTTACTCGGCTACCCAGGCAACAGAACTCTTCCACCTCCTAATTTTTTTCCTAGTTTAACATTGGTCCTAGTTTCTTTTCGCACACTGCATACCAATACCTTAATTTTCTTGTCAGGTTAGAACATATTACTAGTATCAAAAAATCACCTTGCTTTTCCCTGGTAAACTATTCTTTTCATTGGTAAACTATCCAGCACTGAAAGACGTGGTGAATATTCTTATTATATGGTGTTTAATGTTTACATTTTCTAGGCAGATACCAGTGATCTTTGGTTTTGCATTGTAACACATTGTCTTTATTACATAATTATGGTTTGTTTCTCCATTGGTTGCATACCATTTCCTTGATATGGTATGAACTTATAAGCAATAATATGGCATGAAAATGTTTGCAGACTCAATTTTTAGTCATAGTGTTTTTTTTACATTTCTTTAGACCAATCAGTAACATGTGTTGTATCGTATTGTTTGAAATGTATATTATGTAAAGCTATGAGTAAATGATTTAAATAAAATTCGTGAACTTATTACTTGTATTTATTTTTCCCTCAGTCATTAATTTTCACCGTTACAGTTCACCGAATCGACCTCGTTGCATCTACTGGGCAAGATAATTCATCAATGGTAATATTTCAATGATAATTAAGGAAAATGTAATTTTAATAAAGCAAATAAAACCGTGAGCTACTGTAAAAAAAAATCTTTTCGTTTTCTGATTGGCCCTCATTCCATTACGTCACCCATGACGACAGCGACTGCACGGCCATCTAGGAACTGCCGGCCCCAACTAATGCCCCGCTACTCCCCTCTTGTCCACCCCCTCACCCTCAGTTGACCCCCCGTGGTACCACCGACTCCCAACAGCAACTTACATCGACTGACACACATGCACTGACACCAATGAAGGCCTTGGCACTGCCTCAGACACTGCATATCATCAGTTGCTTGTAATTCAATTTCATGCCAGTAATGGCATACCAGTATATGTGAGAAATTGCTAATTCAGTTATCCTATTATAACAATCACAACTATGAAAAAGCATCATAATGTAGTGATTTACATTTCATTTATGGAAGCAGCAAAAGCAAGAACCATCAAAAGAGGGCAAGGGACAAAAAAATGTGTTCAAAATTTTAAAATGTTGATATGATACTGAAATAATTCATCACTTAAAATAAATAATAAATACCTGGGCTACTGTTTGTTCCCCCAGAGGTATGTCATCTGTGCGCAATGCTACCCTCTGAACAACTGCAGAAGAATCAGCCTCCAGGATTATGCTGAAATAAAGGAACATAACATCGCTTATAAAGTACATATACCTCTTTCGTAGCAGTACGTAATCTTTTTCAACTCCAAAGACTTTCTTTAACTTGCTGTACAGCAATCATTAAAATACATATACAGTAATAATATACATATAGTAAGTAGTAATATACATATACTTACAGCAATATACATACATATAATATTAAGATTACTAGTTCCATAGAGCACCAGTTTCGAAATGTTAACAAATTACCTTTTGTAACCCAAAGCTTTATAAAATACATGTAAGGTTAATAGTGCTATGAAAAATGCAATAAGGACCTAAATTTAATGAACATTTCTGCATTAATATCAACAAATGACAATTTTATATTCAAGTAAAATATTGATAAAGACTTCAATTCAAGTAATTCAAATTACACTATGATACCAAAACAAGGAAATATTTAAGACCCCCTAATTATATGCAACAACGTATAATGCAACCTTTATCTTCACTAGAAAGAATGGGTGTAAAATCACACAACACCTTGAAAGATGTGCTGTTAAAATACTGTTACATTCTTTTTCATTGATTCTGTACTTCTATATTCACAGCATGTGAGTATGATGAGCCCATTTGGGACTTTCTCCCTTTAAATAAGTGAAATGCACCTGAGAGGTATACATAGCAAGTTTATAAGGAATATACGAGTATAAACTTGACTATCAAACAGTACCTTGGGGAGAAGACAAATTCTGAAATGCATTCAGGGAAAAAGGAGTTTTTTCCTACAATTTAGCCACGTTTCTTAGCTGTTGTACTTCTCAAGAATGTTATAAGGTACGATATATTAATAGCATTACTGACCACAGACCCTGCCAGACTATTTAAGAAACCACCTAGGCTTAAGTAATATTGAAAAACAACTATATATTTCCTTGATCATACACCACAGATTTAGCTTTTTAACTGTATGTGATTCATTCTACAATATTAATAGAAAAAAATAAGATGACCATGAAGGGGAACTGATAAGCGAGGTGAAACCAAAACCTTGGATTAACATGCACTGCAGGTGATATCAGCAAGAGACGTGGATCAATAGCCGCAGAGTTGATCATTATAAGAGTACAACTGCAGTAACTTTCAATACAGGCAAATCACATCTATGTAGGGGCCATGTTCATCACGTCCAGATCGGGGTAATGATTAATGGAGAATTATGCATTAATGATTGCAAGCGCTTTTACATTAACATAGGTAACATTAATACGAGGTTAATTACGCTATTATTAGGATACTGGACATCTTTCACGATAATTAATGACTGTTAATGTTGTCAAGCTTGTTTCCGAGTAAACATTTGCATGAATGTCCATGTGCAAATATCCTCAAAAATATAGAATAGTTAGTACCCACAGCACCTTCTCCATAACTAAAACCACCAACGATTGATCATCAATTTTCCAACTTATTTAGGAGGAAAGGTTGATTTTTAACTTTACACAAAGCATCCTTCTCGCCACAGCTTACCACAGTAAATAATGAACCTACCCTCCGTCGCATATTTCATCCATTGCCAGCATGACTATATCTAGGTTCTCTAGAACAGTTCTTCTTTCCACATTTTTCCTGAGAATCTGGCTTACAGCATCATACAGGCAGTTGAGAACACTCATCAGTATCAGCTATTAAAACGATGAAAACATTAATAGTGGGTATATTTACAAAGCATTACTTCAATTTTGGATGATGCAACAAGTTCCTTACCTCATTTTCTTGAGAACTCCCCATTACATAAAAAAACAGATCAACATTACTACGGTAAACACATGTTAATCCATCTAGCATTATTATTTCAGCATTGGCACGATGGGTTTTACTGAACAAATTCTTTTCAAAAGCTTTTTGCTCTTTAGCGGTAGGAAATACATTTTTATCGTAATATTTAGCCAATATTCTGTGGCCATCATTGTCCAAGATAGCCATTCCTTTAACCGTATACAATGTCGGCTCCTAAAAATTCAAATGGTGAGAAAATGGAGTTAGGCTTGAAGTTGTGAAACACATTATTTACCATGAAATAACAAATCACTCTGGTGATTCCACTAGTTCTCATTAGCACGACAACTGTGTTTCAACACAGTATGTCATGATAAGATTGTTGAGACATGGATCTTGTCAAAATCATTAATGGCACGAACCAAATTATATTCATATTATTTTTAATGACTGGAACTTCAGCTTATGCATCTAAAATTACTTGATCTGTCTTTATCATTACTCACCATTATCTGTTTAGACCGAGGTACTAAAAAACTGTCAGTTACCCCCGGCGATTCGGTACGATTAAAGTTAGGGATAACAGGAAATTCCTTCCCGCTAAATAGTTTCAATTTGAATCAGCCCCTAGCAAAATGAAAATTTTATCAAATTATGCGTGACACAGTTACACAATGCCACTTAACTCGCGTTAAAAACACGACGTACACAAAATAGATGATCGCAGATACAACGTAAACAAAACGTGGAAGTGCGATCGTGCTGGCGCATGCAGTTCCTCAGTTTTTTTTCGCCTGCTGGCAACACAATAACACCAAGCGCAATTTACGCCCCCCCCCTTAGTACCCATGCCACTAAATCCGCTATAATTTGGCCGGGTAAGATTCGTGTGCTTTTGTGAAGTGTGCTAGTCTGGGAGAAAAAACATCGCCTTCGTGTCAGAAAATATTCTATTAGTTCAGTAGCAATCGTCATGGTCCAGGATAAAGAAAATCTAGAAGTTCCTGCGGAAGGGTAATGACTAACGTGCTGATAAGATATTAACACTTGTTTCATCAGCGAAAGTGTAATTTATGACATTATTTTTCACAGAGCGCAGGCTAAATCGAAGAAACAACTCAAAAAAGAAGCTAAGGATGCAGCAAAAGTCTCTAGGAAAGAAGAACGGAAAACGAAAGTCGTAAGAAATTTATACTGTTTTTACGTAGGTCCATACCAAGGATACTTTGCTCTGAGAGTGAGGCTATATTATGTATATTTTTACCTTAGACGGAAACTCAGCCTCCGGCGGACGATTACTCTGTCGGAAAATACGGCAACTTGCCTATGATTCAAAGCAGGGAGTATGTCCAGCGGAATTATACTCACCTGAAAGACTTAGATTCTGAGACAGCAGGAAAGACAGTGTGGATACGCGGTCGTCTTCATACAAGTCGAGCCATAGGTAGGTGTAAGAATGACGGTCGAGTGGTCCTTTTATGCCCTACGTCATTTTAGTAACGCATTCGCTCTATCTTACAGGAAAGCAGTGCTTTGTACTTGTTAGGCAACAACAGTATACAGTGCAAGTAGTTCTCGCTGTAAATGATGTGATCAGCAAACCAATGGTTAAATTTGCCTCAAAGTACGTATTCCTTGCAATTTATTGATGCTATTGGTCATTTCCTATTCGTTTTGTATTTAGTTCCTAACACCCACGTTTTCACATTATTTAGTATATCAAAGGAGTCCATCGTGGATGTAGAAGCAGAAGTTTCAAAAGTAGCTACAAAGATTGAGAAATGCAGCCAGAAAGATGTCGAGCTACAGGCTAAGCAGATATGGGTTGTAAGTTCTGCGAAGCCACAGCTTCCCTTGCAAATTGAGGATGCCTCTAGGCCAACAACTGAAGAGGTAAGGTTAATTTCTTAGTGATTGTAACATCTGTGAGCCCTGATACCACTTTACCCCCGTATTAACTATAGGTACATTGTTCATCACCATTGAAATGTTCGATTAGAGCATATTTCATTTGCTGGTATTTGTTGCGGGAAAATGCCAAGTATTCAGGGAAGTATATCTGTTGGCATTCATTTAAACCTGTTTGTTAACGTGATATTAGTTTTGGGAGAAGACGAGGTTCATAATAACACTATTTTATTCCTTAAAAAAGAATTGCAGTGTCTCACTGCCAAAAATGGCATGGATTTAGGGAAGTATATCTGTTGACATTCTTCTTTTCCAGTTTGTTAAGGTGATATTAGTTGTGGGAGAAGAAGAGGTTCATCATAATACTAAGTTATTCCATAAAAAATTGAATTTCTCGCCTAAGTTAGAATCCCATGTATTGCACTGTGAAACCTGCAACAAAGGCTTCCTCTTATAAATGATCAAATCTGAATCAGTCCCTTTCATCTGGAACCAAATACATTTTCCATTTGGTTCATGTAAATCTTGTCTTCTGTAAGCAGTCAAATTCTTCAGTGGTTAGCATGCTACAGTCACTCTATTTTAGGCCAGCAGCTAATGCATGTGTAGCCAGCAAACACGTTCTTTGCTGTGAATGGGGTCGTTTACCATATTTTCTTAATTGCCGAATATAGTAGAGTTTGTAAAATAAAAAGACCCGTATTTTTCCGTTTTTTGATCCGTCAATTAGTTCTCGAGTTATAAGCGGCGAAAAACTGATGTTTTTAACCCTTTAGGAAAAGTGGGTGTGGTGCAACCTCTGACCTATTTCAACTTCGTCCAATCACAACTGAGCCCGCGAAGCTACTTCGCCTTATCTCAAAGGGGGGGACACAGCTGACTCTGCCAATCGGAGGAGTTACGACAGCATCTGTGCGAGCAGTCCTTCAGAGAATCATTCTCCACTCCCTCCCCTTCCCATACCAGCAGTCAAGGACGAGAGGAAAATGACGTCAATGTTATCAGAGCAGCTTTTTCGGTGGGCGTCACCTTTTGCTTATTTTAATTTTTGATTTATGATTGAATGGTTGTGGTTAGAAGATTAATTTTTCCACTAAATTTCTTTTTTCGTTTCCATCTAACAATTTAGTGTACAAAACTGCGATTTCGGTTCCGAGTAAACGCCCCCATTTGCATTTTCTTAAAGCAATTAAGCTATAATCAATGAAGGATCCAGCCAAAAGCAGTTCGATGGGTTTCTAAAATGTTTTGGAGTTCAGGTGGAAAGTTTTCCCGTCATGTGCTGGAAATAGCTGATCAATTACAGCCCATCCTCTTAAATTCAGAGCCTCTGGTGGCCACCCTAAAGGAGGGTACACGAAGCCCTGATCTACTGGCTAGCCTTAATCCACTTGATGCATAAAGCAACACCTTGTTGGCACTCTGTGATGAGTTAGCATCACAACCGATAAGCAGATCCTACGAATTGGTCTTGCAGTGACTCATCAGCCTCTCCATCTCATTCGATGGTGGAGGAGCCGGTGCATCATACGGCAGATAAGAAGAGCAGGCAACAACTCTCTTGCTCTTCCTATTCTCACCTTCCCCGAGGGTCAGCAGAACTGCTGTCTGATCCCTCGTTGTGAATTCTGATAAATGCGCTGCATTTATCCCATTCATATAGATACGAACTCTAGGTCTATCAACAGAGGTACACTGGAATACTTTACCCCAAGTCCTCTGACTCTGCCCTGGAAAGCCCAGGACTCTTGAATCAGAGCTATCTTAACCTCACCTTTCCAGAGGATCCTTTGCAGGACCCCTGTGACAGCCTTGCTACGCTGCAGGTTAGCCTGAAGCATGACGATGTCTGCCATGCCTAGACCCTCCCAGCACCGTCTTCCTCCCTGAACGGCTTCTCTTTGGGGGGGGGATGTTTGACTTTCCTGTCTGCGGGAGGAGGGGGCTTCTCAGCCCCGTCCTTGCTCAGAAGGGTCACCTCGACCTCTTGTAGGCCAATGGTGCCCTTGAAGCCTGGTGCTGTCAGGCACTTGACAGACACTTCATCCACTCCCAAGACAAACGTGTGCTGTGGGGGGTGTCGCATCTCTCATAGGGCCTCCATAGGGCTGTTTGCAGCCCTGAATTGACCCTCTATAATCTCCCCAGGAGGGTCTTGGCATTTGGTTTGCTACATCCAGGGACCCAAACCATCACCCTCCTCCTCCTGACGAGGCTGTCAGCCTCCACAGCTTGGAAGATGGTCCCCTCAATAGGTCCCATCTTCTTTGCTGCTTCAGCTAACCAGGCTGCAGAATGGTTGTTGTCATAAATAATCTCCAAACAATTTCGGGGGGCCAGGTTTGAAAACCTGGTCCCCCGAAAGACAGGGAGGTCCTGGTCCTCTGGGACCTCATCCCAGAGTCCTTCCAGTTTCCTCTCTATCTCCTCCTGCCAATCCTCTATCATCATCACCTGAGGCTACCCTACCGGGATGATGGCCATCTTCTTTTGGTTCTTGGATGCCTCTGCATATGAGAGCCGAGAACCAAACTTGGCCCTCTTGGCGTCCTGAGCCTTGCTAGTAGGCGTATCCCCTGGGATACGCCTCCTTTTTGCAGCAGAGGCGGGTGGAGTCTCTGTTGTCCCCAATCCCCGCTCTGGGGCCCCACCAGCAATTGCCTTGCCAGCATTTCTCCCATAAGCAGGGGGGTCCACCAGACTCCCACCATGTCCCCTCGCTCCCTGCCTTTTCTTCTGTCTCCTCCTGGCGGCACCAGTCCGCTTTCCCCCTGTAGTTAGCCTCTCTCCATTCTTTGAGAGACGCTCCCTGTGGTGTTACCAGAGGCCCCCATGTCAGTCTGCCCCTTTGGGGGGGAGCCCTGACTCAATGCCAGTTGACTCCGAGGAGTCAGAAAGGTCACCCAACTCCTCCTCCGAAGGATTGGAGGGGCAACTAAGGTGAGTGGGTTTCCCCACAGGTAGGGATGGAATAGTAGAGGCCCTCATTGGGAGCCCCGCTGGGTCTCACCAACAGTATCGCTTCCTCCACCGGTAGGGATAGGGTGGTGGGGGCTGCATCCTCATTTAAAGCCCCACAGGGGCTCTTCAACAGTATCGCTTCCTCCACCAGGGAAATGAGACTACAAGAGTCCATGTCAATAATGTGCTTTTCAGCACACTCCATTAAGTTTTTAAAATTGGTTTCCACATGTGGTCCCGGGAGTAGCTAGGGAATCAAAGGGCCCACCAACACAGAGCCCTGCATGCATGGGTAAGGCTGGCTAAAATCAGAGGTCGCCCTGTATCCGGAGTTTCTCTGTTAGCAACTTCTTACCCTCCACCCCGCAGCTGCAGTCACCCTTAGCACAGAGATGCACCATGGTAATGGGTGCTGTTTATTGACCACTAGGTTTAGATCCATCATGTTCAGCGATACCAGGGGCACCTTGAGGAGGATGTGGCTCTTCACCAGGCATGACGGTCTTGGTGGTCCATGGGCATGTTCTGCCCTCGTCCCACCCTGGAGTCATTGACTCCTTACCCTTGGTGTCGAAGTTTGTGCATGGAACATATTTAATTGGCAGTTTGGGAAAATACTTGTGAACACTTGTAAAAAATGAGTAGGTTCCATTGAATTTTGTGCAGTAAAGAGAAGAAACAAGAAGGAAATACTGTACATACTCATGTAAGCCATTCACCTTTTTCCTGCAACTCCAGTGAAGAAAAGGGGCATGAAATTTACATGAATGTCTGTATTTTTTTGTGAGCCGTGAATCATTTTTCATCAAAGTCCTATTGTTTGCATTGTACATTTTTCCTCAGTCAATATTTCTTGTTTTTAACCTACATATTCCTATTTCCTAAATTTTCTTTCAAGAACATGCTTTCAGGTTATGAGGAAAAGTGGCAATCTCAGTGGCAGAAAATATTTTTTCCCTTGTAAGCCTGCCCAAAATTGGGGATGAGTGGGATAGGTGAAGGTGTGGCTTACATGGGAAAAAATGGTAGTGTACAGAATAGCCCATGTGAACAGAGAAATCTTATCAAAAGAAGAATCAACGTACAGCTGGAACTGCAAGCGAGGAAGTAAGGAAACACTTCATTAGAACTTACATCTGGAGTATGTTTCATTGTGGCAGTGAGTCATGGATGATAACTGCAGCAGAGAAGTCAAGGGGGAAGCATTCATAATGTGATGCCCAGGAGAATGAATAATATAAACCTTTGGGTCAGAGTAGCTAACAAAGAAATCACAAGAGTGGGAAAAAAGAGAAGTCTGATCAAAAGTTGGAAAGGAAGATGAGACAACTTAATTGGCCATATCTTGAGATGTGATGGCCTGATGAAGACAATGGTTGAGAGGAAAGGAGTAGTAAGAATGGAAAAGGAAGGTTTCAGATGACTTAAATGGAGAAAGTTGTGAAGGATATCAAAGAGAAGGAACATGTTGACCTGAAGAAGGTAGCCAATACAAGAATTGAGTGGAGAGCTGCTTCAAACCAATCTTAGGACTGTTGATAATGATGATGAAGAAAAAATGTTTAAATTTGAAACACTGACCTAAGAATAGTCATTCATGGCATCCATTTTATATATCCCTCCTTCACCTCATTCAGTGGTCACCACCTTAGAGACTATTATTTATTGGAGCCATTGGAGACTACTTAAGACAGATTCCACTATGCTGAGTTAAAGATTTCTTTAAGGTTCATGTATGTTAAGCGATCTTCTACATTCACTTTAATCTCTTCCTTTCCTTCCATACTTTTGAAAACTTGTCTGTTAATATTCCTAATAGTTACTCTGGGTAGGCAACTTATAGCTCCTGGTTATTTGCTCCATGTAGAATAAGGGCATAGTTGGATATGGGTAGTAATTATTCAGGGAGGGTACGAAAGGTGAAGAGAAACCCAACATCAGAATTAGCTTATTCTAAACAATATGCACCTTGGGGTTCTTAGATTTCTGTCCCATCTGATGGATGGAGAGTTGAACTTGAAGTACTCTCCACACAACATTCAGGTGGGAATCAATGTACCAATGATTAATCTCTGCCGCAGCTGGGATTGGAATCCAGGTCCTCAGAATGGGAAGCCAGTCCTCAAGCTGCCACACCAAACCAATCCCCATTTTATACCTCTGATCAACACAGTTTCATATCTTCAATTTCATATCTTAAAAGCTCTATATCTTCATCATCCCCCTTCTTTTGCAGCCACACAGCATGTAGCCCAATGTCCAAGTATTGATTGACCTCCTCTTCTTGGTCTTTTCTTAAGATCCTTTGCCTAAAACTCCATGTTCAATGCCATTTTCCTTTTGATATCCTTAGCTCTTTTGAATTTTGAATCCAACAAAAAAATAATGCCAACATTTGTTGAATGTGAACTTGCTCTAGCTACATATTTTCTTCCCTATTTTTTAATCTGTCACTTCTTCAAATTTCTCATGAATCACCGCTGTTTTGTGACAAATGTTCATACTTTACGTAATGTACCCATCCAAAAAGCATTAGGCAACAGCTGTAATACCTTTTTTGACTCGTAACTCTATATGGTCATGGGATCATTAAAGTGCGGTGGTCAGAGTACTGGCCTCCAATCCTGAGGAGTTTTGTTTGAAAACTGGCTGTGGTAGAATTTTATCAGTCCTTCTTGAGAAGCACCTTACCCCATTCAATTATTTCTTTGTTTGATACCAAAAATACTATTTATTTTCATTCAGTGCACATTTAGCAAAAATATTCTTTGTAATCAATGTATCTAAAAATTATAATTTATTTTTAAAAGCATGATATTCTTTCCTGCTGTGCCAGTTACATGATAAATGAATCTGCGGAGACTAACTGTTAACAGTTTCAATTTATTGGGCACACATGAGTGCACAATAACATTGGTATCAACTGAAAAGATGGCCACTTGTCTAGGCACTACGTTCGCAGACTTGCTTCTTACACCAACTTCTTGGTGTTGAATGGACTCCTCTCCAGTGGCTGCTGCCATCTGCTTGAATGCCGACCCCTGGCGGCCTAACAGGGAGAAGCAGTCGAGCGACGAAACCTCAGTAGTCTGCTGTACCGCCACATTGTCCAGTTACTTTATTAAGCAAATGGAAAAGCCCTGCTCATTGTAATCAGATTACCATGGTGCCATGTATAGACTAAAAATAAAACAGTGCAACAGTCCAGAGATTTGCTGGCTTTGTACGAGTAAGAGCCAAATCAGATTGGCTGGTAATCATTGACTTTACCTTGGTGGGTTAATTGGATTACTTCAAAGATGGTTTAAACTATGCAAATATTGGTACCATTCATTTGGATTGCCAATCTAATACCAATGCTGGGTTTCCTTCTCCCTTTATTCAGTTTGTGGCCAGAAAATCTATTATCATGGACAATTACTACCTGTCAGTGGCGAAGCTAAGGTATTCGAACTGGGTATTCTAGCTCATTGGCCCCTTAATTTGCTACTTCAGAGACTCAAATATTCCAGTTGACAAAAATCAGTCGACTTAACACGTTGTGTACCGGGCTATTTAAATGGTTTATAACCCTATGTTCCGGTGGGTTTTTAAAATCTAGTTTTTTTTAACATGCATTGCATACGAAGAGAACGCTAGATGCTTGTTCACTTCTTTTCCTCTTGCCCCACTGTTAATTTGAAATAAATTTTCCGGCACCCAACCATGCACAGAGGTCAGCACTTGAGGGGCTAAGTAATTTGCCTTAATGTTTTCCGTTGATCATATAGATTTGGCGGGTTTTCCTTTGGACAAAGGTGTCGATGATGCTTTCCTTGAAACTTTCGTTGCTCGAGTGGTTGTTCAGTAAAGCCTTTTCAACCGCCAGGGTGCTTAAATTGCTTAGGCTGGAGTCCGTCATGGAGTTTCTTAAAAATGTGCTCTCTGTCTTCAACGTACTCATACTTCTTTCGGACAATACAGTTGATACAGGAAATGTCTGAATCAGTCTTATGATTCCCGCAGTTTCTTGATATACCTTATTTATCCAGGCCCTTGTCCAAAAAATATTAAAGTAACAAATGTGCCGGAAAGTGTTTACTCTCGTTGGTATAGACATTAATGAGTTCATTTTTTAGCTGTTCACTGTTGAATAATGAGTGCATTTTATTAGGCTACCCAATATCGCTGAGGGAAATGATGTATTTTATGCAGGATCTTCATCTAGTAAGTCTGCAAAATAGAAGTTACTGAAGTCTTCAAAATGAGATTCCATGTGGACAACGAAGGTGTCAATTATTTCAAAAGCGAGCCTTCTGAATTAGTGAAACGTGTCTAGTCCACCCTGGTTGTTTTTGTTCAGTCCTTTAGCCGTAGGTTGACTTGTTATTTTCCAACCACTAAACCATGAAAACATTCACATGCAGCGAAACTGTTTCATACAGAATCAGTCTCTCTTAATTTCCCTCCGTCTCGCCATCTCTTGATCATTCGCTGAGACTCGGAAGGGCGCGAGAACTAGGCGCGAGTTTCTAGGCTCTCAGCACGCAAGAATCACGCAGTTTCAGGTGCAAGCGTCCGGCGGCGAATAAGCGTATGCGCATGCGCTGTCCGGCCATTTGGAGTCTACCAGCAGCCAGACTCCCGAGCCTCCAAAATATCCAAACCAGTTCAACGCAACGCAGTGTGCAGAAATATAGGCTATATTTATTTTTCCTATGCTTTCTCGGCAACATAAAATGCATGACAGAGCTGAAAAAATAGTATATGTTTTACTGTAATCATTTTGGGTATTCTCAGGCTCCCAGACTACCCTTCAGCTTTGCCACTGCTACCTATACAATTATCTTTGCATTTCAGGTTGCAAAATGTGATGGAAAATAATTTGCATCTTGCAGCTGTAAGAACAACAGCATTAGTGAAGAGTGCCTGATAGATTTGAAGTTTTTTTGTTTTATTTAATTTGAAGTTTGAACCCCCTGGAGTGAATGAGGCAATTTTGGATTCTTGGTTCTAAGTTTCAAATTGCAGTTTCCAGACTATGTTTCAAACTTCGAACGTGAACACATCAATATCTCTGTATATATTCCTTAGGGTCTTACATTGCTAGTTTGTTTGATGATATCTGTGGCACTGCAAGTGGTGGAGAGGATGATGACTTTTTTGTATTTAAGATTACTAGTGAAAAAATGTCACGAAGCCAAATTAAAGTGGAGGTAATCAGCTATTTTAATGGCAAAAACTGTTTTGTCATATTGCAAAATTATATGAAGAACATGTTTATCTGATTAAATATAAGCCTATGATCATCTTCACCAGAGGAGAGAATATTTTCAATTGATGGTTTTATCCATCCTACTGTGAGAGGATGTCTGTCTCTCAAACCTTGAAAAACTTGTAATCCTCAAGGGGAACAATTCATTGTGAGAGAGTGGCACCTGATAAGTTTTTATATTAGCAATGTGTAAAAATTAGTTTAACTTATAGTTTTCTCCTGTTATGTCCTTGTTGGGCTTGAATGCATAAGCAAATTTTAAGTTTAAAAAGATCTCTTGCTTCCGTTCAAATATATTTAGTATTTTAAAATGTATTTCAAATACGCTTTTATACTCTCAGGAAAATATTTTGAATTGAAAATACAGATGGAATAATATTTAGTGTCTTGTATTTCAAATACTCCTCAGCCTGTGTATTGTCCAGCCCTGCTTGTGTGTAACTGATCATATTCTTGCTTCAATACAGTGTTTTTTTTCGCAATAGGAAGTGGATGGGCCAAATATTGCAGTCAATCAAGACACCAGGCTAGATAATCGAGTATTGGATCTGAGGACTCCTGCAAATCAAGCTATCTTTCGCTTAGAAGCAGGAGTGTGTCGTCTTTTCCGTGACATTCTTACTGATAAGGTATGTATATGTTTTAATATTAATTTTATGATCAATGCGTGTCTCATTTTTTATTTTATTGAAGTTTGAGGTTAATCAATATGAGCAATAAGATGTTATTAGTTTTGCCCCGATATTTTGACTGAGAGCATAGGTGTCTTGACTGAGGTCATAGGGCATTCCACATATTCCAGAGTTCTTTGAGCTACATTTTGTCAATTCAATCTTATATGTTAAAGGTGCAATTTGTAGCTCCAAAAAGCCAAAGAAATTGTGTGTGGATGCTTTATTATATATCGTAATGTCTCTTCAAGTACTTGTTTCACTTCAAGTTATTTAAAAAAATCATCTGTAGTAATGTTCTAATCTGTTGGTAATAACATAATGAAGGATGAAATGTGTTGATTGTATGTACCTTTTTGCATTCACTTATGAAGCATTGATTTTATCAGGTGCAAAGTCGTATGATACTCTGCTGTAATTGGATAAAAATTACTTTTATGCACTGGAAAATAACTTAAAAATAATATGAAAGCATTGTTATTTTGTGCACCATGCTCTTTATAATACTCATTTACAGTAAAATCTTGATAATACAGTCATCGGGACCAGAAAATTGGCACTTCATAATTTCGAACTACGTAATTTTGAACATTTCCAATCAATTGTGAAAAAAATTTTATTATTGTATCCTCTAACTTTTGTTGTCTTCGACGACATTGTATAAGTTTTTTGGTTGTTGTTCATGAAAGAATTCTCAAAAGATACCTTTGTATACACTGTATCGCATGTATTAAAAATCGTAAAATAAATACCTGCTTGTATTTCCTACATAGATGGTTTAAAGTCGGCGATCATCATATTGGCAAAATTTCGTGCCAGCATCGAAAACGCATGTAAAACAAAAGTTGAATATTTTGTAATAAGTTTATTTTCGGAATCCACAGTCAGTAGAGACGAGCAACTCGTATGGATGCTAAAAATAGACATTTGCTTCCAACATCTACGCAGTTGGCCCAACTGCACTTTAGTTCCCCTCTGTCGCCTAATCATAGCTAAAAAAAAGCATGAAACTAAGCCCGTTTCCAGAAAAAAATCATTTGTGGCACCTTCCGTATCATCAGCTGAATAAATGATCTTGGGGGTAATATTGTTTCATTTCTACTACTAAGATGTTGATGACAAATTGGGCACGATTGGGCTTATTTTTCGCATCATCTCCTCAAGGAATATATGATGGCCGAGGAGTATGGGTTTACTATGTGTGGGGGTAAGAATTATGACGGCCGGAGAGTTTGGGTTTATGGTGTGTGGGGGGAAAAGGGTCCGGTTGAGGAGAGGGAAGGTCCCAGTTGCGGGCATATCTTTATCTGTGTTGCTGAGCTTGGAGGGGGGGAGGGGAAAAGTGGAGAGGAGGTGGGCAAATGGCATCACGGTACGTCTGTGACGTTCCTTCCTCTTCTTCTGGGCAACCCTGGGGAGCGCATACAGGTGGTTAACTGGAACTGCTTTGAGTGCTGAGTGGGATGGAAAGTGTCAGGGATGAGTCATCCTTTGCTTACGGGTAAGTCTTTGAGAGATATGGAAGGGGAAGGGATGGTCTAGAGGTTTCAGAGTGCGAGAAGAAGGGTCGAAGACCCTCCCGTAAACAAAGGACGCTGCATCCTTGACCCTTCCTATTCCACTCAGCACCCGAAGCAGTTCCAATCAGCCACCGGCACGTGACCCCCAGGGTTGCCCCAAAGTAGAAGGAAAGTCACAGACGTTCCATGATGCCATCCACCCACCCCCTCCAAATTGTCCCCCTCCCCCCCTTCCCTCAGCAAGGCAGATAAAGATATGCCCGCAACTGGGACCTTCCCTCTCCTCAACTGGGCCCTTTTCCCCCCACACACCATAAACCCAAACTCTCCAGCCATCATAATTCTTACCCCCACCAACACAATCCACCTAAATTTCCTAACGGCATCACCCACCCTCACTCACCCCATCCACGCTCACAATATAAACGCTGGTAAAACCCATTTCTGTACACTTGAAAATGTTGTGGTATCAACAAAGCAAGTAGTTTCTGACAAATAAAGTTCTTGGTGGAAACTTTGCAATGTCTTCTATTGTTAATTCTTTCCAATTCCACCACATCGCACCTGGAACAATACTTTACATCCCTTAAGTTTACGAGGACTGCTGCCCAGGAAATGCCTTCGCTTTCAGTGATGGCAATTGGCTCATCAAATTTAGTGAAAATCACAATTCACACAACTGGACTCAACACTTCACCCTAAAATGTCGCAACGAGACAAAACGTGGGTCGTAGCAATGAAAATCAACGTGGAAACCTAGTTTCTCTTTCCATTCCCCTGAAAATGAAATATACTTCTCCAGCTGGAAACATGCTCCTCTTTCAGGGATTAGGAAGCCATGCGTTTCTCAACCAAAAATGCGTAGTCCTGTGAAAGGTCCAAGTGGGGACATTGAAACCTATGGTGGGGGGTTGCCTGGGCAGAGAAGTTGGGACATGAAATGGTAGGAGAAAGATGGTTGGGTAAGGGGCCTTGGGTCTTGCCTATTGCTGAGTCGGGGGAAAGTGTTTTTTTTATCACTCACGTAAGCACCACCACAAGAGGAAGGATAATGGGCAAAGCTAAGAGGATGGGGTTGAGTATGTTGGGTGTCCAGGAAGAGTGAATGAAATGGTAAGGCTGTAGGAGGGAGTAAACACAGGAAAAGGGGAGGGGAAAGAAGGCTGTAGGAGGGAGGGAGTGAGAAGGAGGAAATTTTGGAAGAATGTAAATTTCCTTGGAAAGAATAAAGGGAGGGGACGAGAAGAGAGGGAAAGTTCCTGGTTAGAGTTTAAGATTACTTCTCTTCATTACTAAATGGCACTAAAAGAGTACACGGCTTAACCTGAAAAATAATTTAGGGGTAAATAGAGCCAAATATGCATTTTTTAAAAGTTGTTTATTCAGGAAAAAATAGTTTTTCTGTGGACCAGATATCTTACTACACAAAAAAGTCTGTGATTCGTTTCTGTTTTTTGTTCTTCTCTATTGCCAATTCCACCATGGCTTCTAATTTCGATAAGTGGATACTAAATTGTGAATCCACGTTGTTCACAAGCTCAAGCTTCATGTTCTTAGCCTCTGGAGGGCGAGAATGACTTCATTTTTTTGTGGTGGAATTATTTCTTCACTTTCATCTTTGTCACTACTATCATGAATTGTCCCTGCCACTAGTTCCTCTGACACAGGTTCCGGTGTTGCATCAATAGTTCGGTAGGGTAGTTCATAATTTAGAAAAATTTGTATTTTTGAAACTTCGTATTTTCGGATATTGCCATGTATTTACTATAGACTTTTCGTTGGGACTGGCTGTTTTGCTTGGTGTAATCGAAATTTCATATTATTGTGCTTCATGTTTTGAGATTTTGCTGTAACTGCTATTGCTATATCACCGCCTGTTCTGATGCATACAGGTATCTTTTATTTGTAATACTTCTGCATGCCTTGCAGAAGTCAATTTGTACGTTAAAGTTAAGAATTGTGTGGCAATAAAGTAGTAGGTTTTTTTGATCATGTGGCATTGGGATTGGCATTGGGCTTTCTAATTCTGAATGGTTGTACCAAGCATGGTGTAAATGCTATTTGCAAAAAGACTAATATTGTTTGTCTTTCATTAGGGATTTGTTGAAATTCATACCCCAAAAATTATATCTGCTGCCAGTGAAGGAGGTGCGAACGTGTTCACTGTGTCATATTTCAAGGGGTCTGCCTATCTGGCTCAAAGCCCTCAACTGTACAAACAAATGGCAATTGCAGCTGACTTCGATCGTGTGTTTACTGTGGGAGCAGGTGGGTGTTTCTGGTTATCAATAGTTAGTTTTTACTGTATGAATTTTAATCCTAGAGATGACGGGTCTCATAACATTTTATATTAATAGAACTGTGTGTGCACATATATAGGTACTTACTTAGAACGAATTCAAAGACCGCGAACTGGCCGCGGAAACTTTAGCGGCGTCACCCGCTGAAAAGCCTCATTGATTTCCACAGAGAAAGAGGACGTCTTGATAGCTCAATTGGCAGAGCACCTGGCCGGAAATCAGGGGGTCCGGGTTCGAGTCCCGGTCAGGACGAATGATTTTTTCTCTGTGGAACATCTTGCTATAGTACATATATAGGTGTTTTAAATGAGGTAGCTGACAGCTGAGATCATTTGCTCTATTTAAAATCAGTGGTTGTCTGGGCATCAA
Organism: Platycnemis pennipes; assembly: GCA_933228895.1. NCBI lineage: Eukaryota > Metazoa > Arthropoda > Insecta > Odonata > Platycnemididae > Platycnemis > Platycnemis pennipes. The sequence goes on along the minus strand of OW121848.1, from coordinate 29,056,744 downwards.
AAAGATTTTTGGGAAGGGAGGAAGGGTGACTTGACATCAGCTTTAGTACACTCAAAATAGGAGGTGCTGAGGGTCTATACTTCAGTGTTTCATTTGATGGAGTATTTTGCCACAGTTTAAGTATTATTAAGATTGGAAGTAAAAGTACACTTAATTAGAACTTAATGAGGATCATGGTTTTTCACACCAGTGAGGCATGGACGATAACAGAGGAGAGAAGTCAAGATCGAAAGCATTTGAAATGTGGTGTTACAGAAGAATGGTGAAGATCAAACGGGTAGAGTGACAAAATAAGAAGTCTTGAGAAGAATGGAAGAAAAGATAAGTCTGGTGGAAATTAAAAAAAAAGATGGGACAATGTAACCAGCCATATCTTGAGAGACTGATGGTCTGATGAAGATAGTCATTGATGGAAAAGTGAATGGAAAGAATAGAAAAGGAAGGCCTCGTATGAAGCTTATGCAGCAAGCAGTGAAAGGTGCTGAAGAAAAAGGCTTATGCAAATATAAAGAAGTTAGCTGATAGAAGAATTGAGTGGAGGATATATCAAATCAGTCTAAGGATTAATGACTGGTGATGATGTGAAATTTTGCAATGAAAGTTAGCATCCTGTGGGCTAAACATTGCATATTAAGCTGGGTAGGAGACTTATTGAATGATTGTGCAGAAAGTTTAATTTTGGATGGAACTTGCTCCAGTGAAGTAAAAATTACAATGGATGTTCTGTAGGGAAGTGTTGTATGCCCAATTTTATTTCTTCCTTATGTAAATGATATTATGATAATGATAAATATTCTAAGTACTATTGTTGACTGAATGCTCTGTCTTTTTGTTGATTTACCTAAAATAATGAGTCACCCTCTTTCTGCTCCTATCAGCTGCCTCACTTTTTGTCATTGAGGTAGTGGAAATTTCCAGATATTCAGAGAAGTAGGACAGTAGCAGTAAGGTAGTCATTGATTGGCTCATCCCTGGGAACTGCCTTGTGTGGGGTTTGATCATGAGCCTTTGTGTGATGCATTTAACAGCCATGCTCCTCAAGAAACTCCTCCTCCAATCCTAATATAAATCGGGGAGCGACTGTAATGGGAAAGATGTAGTTGATGGGCATTGACAATGGGTGCCAGCCAAGCAATGTTTGGCTTGGCTCATCAGTGATGTAAGTTGGAAGATATCCAGTCTACAGAGGGAGGGTGAGCTGTGCAAAAATGCCACAAAATAGTCTAATCAAGTATTCCATGTGTGTAGTGTATTTTGAGGTAATTATTCACCTCCTTCCATATATCCTCGGGAGGTTTTTAGTCTAGGCCATAGATGTAGTTGTACGAGTTGTAGTACCAGAAGATGGAAGTATATTACTCATCATTACTTTGTTGAAGAAATCTCAAATTAGAACACTATCATTATTTGTGACTGCTTAATTAATGTAATCTCTGATGAAATTTTCATGTATTTCTGTTTTTCTTTCAGTTTTCCGTGCTGAAGACAGTAACACACATCGCCATTTAACTGAATTTGTTGGCTTGGACTTAGAGATGGCCTTCAAACACCACTATCATGAAGTTGTTGATGTTATTGGACAGACATTTACTGACATGTTCCGTGGACTGCAGGAAAAGTAAGTTGTTTGAGTTACAGTTTTCAGTTATGTAACATTGCATTGTTAAAAATGTACTCACGTTGTATAATCAGGGTGTCCAGCTAGCCGGAATGGTTCAGGAATTTTTTATCAGCAGGAAATATTGAGAACTTTCTATGAAAGGGAGAATTTTTGTAGTACCAAAGAGAATATGCCCTTTCTATAGCTTGTATACAGCAGATAAAGGTGGATAGATGAAATCCTTGAATCCTCGATTGATGAAATGATTGTGTTTTAATGCTGACTGCTTTATGTTGAAGCATGCATGTTTAGAAATTATATTAACTGTATGGTTTATAGCTGCACAAAATTAATGTATTGAATTTCAAGAAAAAATTTCAAAGTTTTGTTTGAAGGTTTCTCTTTCCTAACAATGTTGTTGTGGCCAGTAAAAAAACTACCTAAAACATGTGGATTCTGTAAAAAGAAATATACAGCTAAGTTACTTTTACAGTAAAATACATACTCTCAGCAAATACAGCGTGCTCTTCAAGACTATTTGCAGTCATAAGCCAAGGAGGTGTTGATGAGATTACAGTCACACAACTGGATGATTGTTCAATGACACAACAATTTATTAATAGGTTCAGAATGTGAAATTGGATAAGGTGTAATAGATGTTTATATGATCTACATGATTTCCCAATCAACTAACCAAACTTAAATGCATTTGGATAAATGAAGGTGCCGAAGGTAGGAAATTTTCTCCTGCAACACCATCAACCTTATTTCAACAGAAAAAAATGTGTGATTTTAAGCATATTGAAGGTTTAACTTGAATGACTGTGGCATCTCTGATTCCCTTACAAGTTTTCCATATGTAAATGTAAGTTTTTCTCATTGCCATTAAGGTCATGGGAGTAGGTTGAACCTACAATTAAACCATGCTTTACAAATTAATTCATTCTGAACATTTCACATAAAGTGAGGTATAATTATACATTGCAATCTATATATGAAATGGAGTTATTTTCTGATGCAAAAATTTCTCTTTAAATCTCTTTCAAAGGAAGTTTAAAACAATTCCTAAACAGTTTTTTTTATTTGTTAACATGTGCCCTGCTATTGCGTTCTCACTGATTTAACCCAACTATTGTCCACACCAGAGGTATATTGATTCGAGTTTGGGAGTTTATGTCTCTTGAACTAATGAAACTATTTTTATACAAGGTATATCATCATGTAGATAATATAGGTCCACCCTTAATGATTGTAAAGGATTTTTTTAGTATTTTAAATAATATTTTTTCCATTAATAATAAAAAATGACCTTGTTTTTCGAGATCCACAGAGAGAAGTGTCTCTTTGGAGGTTTGTAATAACAATATGAAATATGCAGATGAAGTGAAATTAAAATCAGGTATGATTAGTTCTTTTATCATCATGTATGTGAAATTTCAAGTATTCCTTCCAATTCAATTACATTAACATCATGAAACTATTCATACCGCAGTATTTTATAAAGGTAGTTGTTTCAGGCTTAATTTGGTGGAATATCATAGCGAAAGAAAAACTGGCAATTTTCCACAAGAATAAAGATATTTAATTTGACCGGTTTCGGTGTACAACACCATCTTCAGGTGAAAATTAAATCTCAAACATCGGTATATATACAATTTGCAGTGAGGGGAGGGAAAGGTTGAAAGGGGGGGGTAGGTGGAGGGGGAGTATGGAGGGGTTGGAGGGAACAAGGATTGGGAATTGAGAAGGGGGTGAAAGGTGGTGGGTGTTGATGGGTAAAACCAAGCAAGATGGCGATCTGGGGATGGCCCAGGTCGTTAAGGGTCTCCGGAAAGTCCGTGTGCAGAGATCCTGTGAAGTCCACTTTGGAAGGGGTGAAGCGGTCCGGGCGTTGGCATCCCCCGGAGCGTCGGTTCCTTCGGGTTAAGGGGGATTAGCTCCTTGGGGTTCCTGGTGTATTCTTCCAGATAGTATGAGGGCGTGGGGGCAGGGGGGAAGTGGGCGGCTGGGGTCCCGAGCTTAGGGTTGCGGCAGCCCTTCTGAAGAGTGTCTGACTCGTGGGAAGGTGATGGAGAGGAGGGGGACGAAAGAAATTGAACGTCATTGAGAAGATTCTGCTTCATGTTCCTACTTTGAATAATTTCCACTTGCTCCATGGCGTCCAATTTCTTTCCTTTTTCCAATGTGTGGAGCACGTTGAATTTAAAGTCACTAAGGTGTTTCGCATCCATGAGGTGCTTCGCGAATAACGAAGTTTCATTGCCAGAGACGTAGCACTTTTTGTGTTCTTTGATACGGGTGGAGAAACTCCTCCCGGTCTGGCCGATGTATTTGGCTCCACAATCACACTTGATCTCATAAACCCCGCACTTTTTGTTTTAATTTTCACCTGAAGATGGTGTTGTACACCGAAACCGGTCAAATTAAATATCTTTATTCTTGTGGAAAATTGCCAGTTTTTCTTTCGCAGTATTTTATATCAAATTTTTATTTTTTAATTAAGTGCAGTCAAAGACAATGCCCATATGTACAACACCGTTCAATCTAAGCGCTAGGTAGGCCACCTAGCCTGGTAGTTTCATGATGTTAATGGAATTGCAATATAAATGTCAAAAGAAAGAGAGTAGTTTTGTGGGATACCTCCAAGTTGCATACTTATGAGGAAAACTATGTTCATAAATGGAATAAAATAACATGGACAAATAAAGTTAAACTCTTGAAATTTCATGTACATCCCAAGGAGAATACTACTTGCACTCTTCAAAATTTTATTTCATTGTGTATTTCATATTGTTATTACAATCCGTCAAAGTGACATTTCCCTCAGCAACTCAAAAACAAGGTAATTGTTCATTGTTACTGCAGAAAAGCATCTCAGATTAATCATAAAAATTTTCTTTACCATTGTTAAAAATGCCTCTAATTTACATCCATGCTGATATACCATGCATTAAAATCTTTTCTTGTGTTTTTGAGATATAAATCCTCAAACTTGAGTGTATATACTTTTGGCACACACTGTGTAGTGCCAGTGGTTTCTTTATTTCTTATGCTTTTTTACAGTTTAAACAGCTTTAATGGTTTAAAATAAAATACTTTTGTATGTTAGGTTTTTTTGTACGTATGTTTATGGCCATAAATTTATGTAAAACCTATTCTTAATGTTCTGTAGTCAAATTTCATTCTTTGTACGCTCTAATGTCCCTGGGCATACAATTAAATTCAGAAATAGCATTTTCGCAGTATTAAAGTGCAGCATAATTTTTTTAAGTATGAGAAAGAAATACATTTGGCCAATAGATTGACTGGCAGGCACTATAAGGGTTAATTTTCTTGTGTATTTAGGCAACAGTGTAGCACTGTTACTTTGTGTGTCTACTATTTCCCCAACATAGTAACTGAATTTTTGGAGTAATATTATGTTGTAATGTTGTGATGATTATCATTACTTTAAGTATACATTTACAGATCCGGGGTTTTGTTATTCAGAACATTGTGAATGTGATTTGTCAGACACCATGGTCATGCTAACAACCTTTCAGTGTTTATTCTGAAAAATCATCATGAAATGCATCCATGTATTGAGGGGTCTGGGATGCTGTAATTTACCATATTTTTTTATTGCCGAATCTGATAGGGTTTGTAAAATAAAAAGATCCGTATTTTTCCATTTTTCGATCCTTCAATTAGTTCTCGAGTTATAAGCAGCGAAAAACTGATATTTTTAACCAATTCGGAAAAGTGGGCATGCATGCTACCTCTTACGTTATTCACTTCATCCAATCACAACTGAGCCCGCGAAGCTACTTCGCCTTATCACAATGAGGGACACACGGCTGACTCTGCCAACAGAAGCAGTTGCGATAGGATCTGTGCGAGCAGACCTTCTAACAACGCCCCTCCACACCCTTTCCCAAAAGCAGTCAAGGACGGGAGGTGGATGACATAAATGGTCTCCAAGCAGCTTCTTTGGTGGGCGTCACCTTTTGTTTATTTTAATTTTTGATTTATGAGTGAATGGCTCTGGTTAGAAGATTAATTCTTTCACCAGAATTCATTTTTCGTTTCCATCTAACGATTTTGTCTATAAAATTTTGATTTTGGTTCCAAGTAAACGCACCCATTATAACTTTCCAGCTTTGATGATGACCTGAGGGATCCCATTCCTACCATTCTTTAGGTCATGGGTTTGAATCCAGCTAGGGTGGGTTTTTCACTACCTGGGGCACGGATGAGTGTTTCTTAAATTCATAATTTTGAAGCCTGTTCAGTTAAATGCCAACGTAACTCTTCATGATGGTGTAATAAATAAATATTTCTCTTCATCATAACTTCCCACTGAAGTATTTTTTGTGAACAACAAAACCAGTTACTTTATTATGATTTTCAGGAATTTAGAAAAAGTTAAGTTATGAAAATCTTCTTCATTATTTGAAATATTTAACCTTGCAACTCTGGGAATTCTTATAATTCTTGTCTTAATTAGCACAGTGTGTGCATATGTTTTTATGGTTGTTGACAAATAGTTGATTATTCCAGGTTTTCAGCAGAAATAGCAGCAGTGGCCAAGCAGTATCCTGTTGAGCCATTTGTCTTCTTAGATCCCCCTCTCCGACTAGAATTCAGTGAAGCCAGGGCTCTCCTTAAGGAGGCTGGTGTGGAGCTCGGTGAGGAAGATGACCTAAGCACCCCTGATGAAAAGCTTCTAGGGAAGTTAGTGAAAGCAAAGGTTTGTATTGAATCCTATCCCAGTACTTATTATGTGCCATTTTACTGGGTATGTCAATCAATAATATAATGAAAGAAGTTATGCATTTCAAAATTCTCCCTTTATGGCACTTTCGAATAATACTACAGAGCATAATTATTGAATATACCTCCCATTAGTATGACGGCATCCATTCTCTTCTGAAGGGTCCACGCATACTGTAATACAGCAGTCAGTGCTGGTGAATGCTGCCTCAGTAGGGGTCCTTAGTAATATCAGATAACAGTTGAGATAACAGTGTCTTGTTGGTGACCCTTACAATTATGCTTTATATGTAGTAGTCCAAGGGATTCATATTTGAGCTCTCAGGAGGCCAAAGTTCAGAAATGCGATGTTGTTTGAGAAACTCTCAAGGCGATGATGTAGGATGATTGGTAATAGTAGGAATTTTTTTATTTGAAGGAAATATGCTGGAGTTATACTGAGCTTCTAAGCAGAATTCTTTCATTGGATTATCAATACATATTTATTTAATGATCACCTCTGTAAACCTAGTCACACCATGGTTAAACACCACAGGTTGGCATTACACCCGGCCAACAATAAGCATTAGGTATTGGACACTAGAGGATGGCATTACACCTGGCCAAATAATAAGCTGTGTGTCCGGCAATAATAATGAACAAGAATGTGGGAGAGGAGAGCGTCATTAGTTACGAGGAGTTCGGGTAGTTAGTTACAAGGATGCACTGGAATAAGATGGACGCTCTGAGAGTAAGGCTGACGCTCCGAGAGTAAGAACACATTGGTGAAAGTAGGCCCGAGGATCCACGAGAAAGGACACATCGGCGGAATAAGACGGATGACTGAGATTAAGACGGATGCCCCGAGAGTAGGAAACATCGGGCTGATTAAGAAGCAAAGGCGAGGAAAGGAGATTGATGAGGCGAGGCTGTACAGGTGAACCGAGGAGGCATCAGCGGGAGTCTAATACCGAAAGGTGCACTCCGGCCTGGTCTCACGGAGGTACAGACATACCAATCACGACAAGTGAAAAGGAACTGGGACATTTAAAATTTTATTCAAAGAACTTACCCCCACTTCACTTCATAATACTATTCATGGATTTTTTAAAATTTATTTATATAAGTGTATTTGTATGAATTCTGTAAATTGGGCCCAATTCTTTATTTGAAAAGAATTAAAAATATTTATTATGCATAAATGACATAATTAGTGTTCTTTTATCAACTTATTATTATTTATTGCCAGTGATTTATGTGTGTAAGTATATGTATGTGATTTATGTGTAAGAGTGGGTCTGGAAGGTAAGGGGTAATTGAGCTAGCCGGACGACGAATACATTAGGGTAACCGGGGCAAGGGTTAAATTTTGACGCCGCAACTTGTAGGACATGACTAATTGACTAAATAGAAACCACGGGTACCTGAGTTAAGGACGGTTCGTGAAACATTCACAAAATGGCAGGAGTAAGAAAGAGGTTTGCCGAGTTGAAAAAATCGGAACTACAGAATTTCTTAAAGGATCGAGGAATGGCAGTACAAGGGGTGAAATTTGAACTGCAGGAACGTTTAAGAATGGTGTTAGAAAAGGAAGGTATAGATGTAGACTCATATGAATTCAAGATTGAGACGGTAAAACAAGTTGCAGGTGGCATCGAATCCATGTTAAATCTTTCTTGAAGCTGATTAATTACTATTTGAAGTTCCATCAAAGGCACGGAGAATTAACTACTATCCTCAATGACCTGACAAGGAAGGACCAGAATTGGGATGGACGGACTTGCACGAGACGGCATTCAGGAAAATAAAGGAGTTCTGTCAGTCAGTCATGCTACACCATCCAGACAAGACATATTACATTCAGACCGATGCCAGCAGGTTCGCAATTTCAAGCTACCTATCACAGCTGATGGACGAAAGGGAGGAACGAGAGATATATTTTGCAAGTAGAAGCCAGCGGGGTGTAGAGAATGCAAACGCAGCAGATACCTTGGAGAGAATTAAGAGCAACATCTTCGAAAAGGGGAGGCATAGAATTAAAATGGACCATAGGAAGCATGTCAGGAAGAAAATTGAGTACCAGGTTGGAGATAGGGTTCTCACTTGTACATGCGGGATGTCCGACAAGGAGAGAGGAATATTCCATGACTTCCCACTGGTTTATGAAGGACCATGCACAATCACGGAGTTTAAGGGTCCAGCCACCTGCACTGTGAAGAATCCACACACTGGGGAAATACATGGAACATTCCATGTATCACATTTTAGGCCGTATCATAGCACACCAAATACCAACACAGCTAAAAACACAGAACACTGCACAACATATCATGAAACGCACCAGTAGTGAACCTCACGATGTATAACGGGCAACTGAATAGGCGAAAGATAAATATCCTCGAGATAGGGAGAGAGAGAGAGTATTCCACATATACTATGTAACTAATTGTAGGTAGTGAACTGGAGGGAGCAATTATACAATTTAGTGTTTTATGTAATACAAGGTCAAAGGTATTTTATGTATGCATATATGTGTTGTGATTCTCAGCGATGGACAGGATGGACATGGACGCTCAGAAAAGTTGCACGCCGCCACCGAAGGACACAAACCAGTGAAAGGGGGGGGCATGGCATGTAAACAAAGTGTGGCAAAGAAGAGAGTGTGGGGTGTGAGTGTGTGTGTATGAAGTGGTGTGGCATATGATCAGCTGTGGGAACAGTGTTTACTTTTTCATTATAATCTTGCGTTTGTTTATATTTATTAATCTTGATGTGACATTTTGGTATTAGCTGGTATTGATTTTATGTGCCCAGCCATAGAGCGGATGAGATACCTTGCTTGCATGTATTTAGTTTTGTTTTTTTTATGTTTTAAGGGTATAATTATAAGGACAGAGGTGCCCATAAGGCAAAAAGAGAAATGGGTGTTTCTCATTATCGCAGGATAAAGAGAATTTTTGTAAAGGGGGTTCAAAGACTGAAGGCGTTGGGGCATTAGGGACTGGGGCTGTACATTAAGGTAACCGGGGCAAGGGTTACAACTCATTGGTTGTGGGAGCTTGGGATGAATGTGCAGCCTATAGTGATATCCAAGTGAGTCTTCTCTGAACCTTTAGCTGATGCCATTATAGACTGTGAGGCAAGGCATTGCGAGTGGGAACTTTGTGGGCCAGTCACTTGGTAAACCTAACTTCTCAAATGATTTGCAGGATAAGGATGGTTGATTCCAAAATAAAATTTTTACCTTGAATACTACCAATTCCTTTTGATATTAATATACATATTTCATAATTAATATATTAACAAACAATTCCATACTTTCCTAACCCATTTCTGAAAGCCTCTCATCTACCTTCTGTCTCCATCCTTTTGAGTTCAGGTTTTGGAGTCTGGTATTATGCTTGCATGTGTATTATGAATGCACTAGACTCACCTTCATTCATATTTTCTAAGGGTCTCTACCATCATCCCACTCTTCCTTGTCCAATCCTCATTTACTAGTGAACAAATCCTTCTAAAATCTTATTACGTATTACTCCATGTTTCTCCTACATATGCTTGAATGAGTGATGTAATCAGCCTCTTCTAGTTATAGTAAAAGCATGCAATTTTATTGAGATGTGGCTACTCAAATGGTTGCCCATATGATAGTTTAAACTTGATATTTTTCTCATTTTATCTTGGCAGTTTTGTATTTTAAGTCCTCTTGTTTTATGTATCTTTTTTCAGATATATGTATTATACATTAAATATCTTTGAAAGCAGGTCAAATTCCTGGCTCTGCTGCTGTTGGAGCAACTGTTGCAAAGGTTCCATCTTAATTTAAAATGTTCACGATTGATGATTTAAGAGATTTTTATATAATTTAATTTTACTAAATACATTATGTAAATAGTATGATCTGTGAATGCAAATACTTAGAAACTGTTATTATTTTTCAGTTTGACACAGATTTTTACATCCTTGACAAGTATCCTCTGGCTGTAAGACCATTCTACACCATGCCAGATCCAAACAATCCCGTGAGTATCTGATTTTATTATTATTTAATGTTTTATCAAATGCCACTGCATCTGATTTGACAGTGGAAGCATATTTAAAATGGTTTAAGTGTGGGTGTGGAGATAAAGCATGACCTCATCAGTTGAGGTACAACTTTAAACTTAATTCTACTGCCATCACATTAAAATGTCTTGATCATGTCATTGCTAAAAGTCTCCCAGCCACTGTGTTCTCGTTGACTTTGCCCATTACGTCAATGTTTTTTTATTGTTAATCTTTTTATGGTTTAAGTAGTTTTACAGATTTGTTCGTTTATATTCCAAAAGTCATGCATGTACAGTAGAAGCATGTTATAGTGAGTACGGCATATAGTGAGAATCTCACAATAACGGGTGATTGGCGATGTATCATCGAAAGGCCCATGATTAATATGAAAAAGAAGACGGATATAGTGAGGCCAAGAAGCTCCTGCCATGGTATACGCTCATTATTATGAGCAATATTTCTTGAGGGTGATGCACTGCAAACTACGAATTAATGCATGGAATTTATCTTTAGTAGCATTATTTGTCAACTACAACTTAGAATACAATATTTGTTCCATCTCTACAATATTTAAAGTCCAATCAAGGCCACGCACTGACGATTTATGGCTGGCCCTGGCATACACTTTTAGTTGTTCTTTTGTTAATCCAAGTCAAACAGAGGCATAGGAGTGGAATGGGCGGAAGATGGACGAGCGGAAAAGTATGTAGTCAGTCACCTGACAGCGGAGAGCGGTGGTATGGGTAAGGGGCGGAGGTCTTTGTCTGCCAGTGCGGGAGTAGTTGACGGAAAAGGAGTTGATTAACTCGGTGAGAAACGAAGGTGATGACAAAATTAGTTCTTTCACAAAAAGAAACAGTGCTTATGCCAACTAGAGCCAAAGCACAGCAAGCTCTTAGAAAAATTAGTGCTGTTTACCGGGCCAGTGATGCTTCCGCCGACGACTTTAGCAAATTTAAGAAGTGGAAGTGTGTGCGCTTTCAGCAACTGTCAGTAGACTGAAGCAGATGATGCTTGAATGATTTTTCAGCCGGGAATAGAAATTGAAAGTAGTGTGCTGTTAATGTGAAGCGTGTGTATGTGTGATAATAAAAGTCCAACACTTGTTTTGTTATGCTTTTTATCATTGTGACAAAGTCGCCAAAGTTTTCCGTTGCCAAAGAATTATTTATTTCCTTAAAATTTTACAATTCATCCTGGTTTCCATTATTTTTTCTGTTAGCAGAAGTAATGGGATTACCTACTTACATTTTCTGGTACATTTGCTAATTTGTGCTTATTTTTCAAAGTTTTTGTAAATATTGCCAGGGCCGATGTTATGCGAATAATTAAATTTATCCCGGTCAACAAGTTTTTGTTTCATGATTCCTGAATTCATGCACACGTACAATTTTGAGTGAATGAATCGATAATTCTCGGCAATAGTATTTCACACAAGTTACCTCTGTTCGCTCTAGATCCTCCAGATGGCAGCACTAGTACGACACACGACGTTCAGTACAACCTACAGAGGCATTTGCTTGAGCAAATAAATACTCGCTGCAACTAATTTTCGAGAGATAACTGAATGTGAATTTTAGGGAAGAGGTAATTATGCAAGAAATATTTTTGAATGCCGAAAAATGCTGTATTTCTGTGAATTATTACGGTAAATTTCCTAACCAATGGACGCACTGGTTAACACTCAAATACTTCAGCAAAGCATAAATTAATGATTTGGAAGATTTAATTCGCAAAACAAACGTTAAATATGCAATTGTGCATGAAAACGGCCCTTCTACCTGTTTCTAATAACATGATGATGAAAGAAAAACAGAAAGTAAGAACAACTGTGGGAATTGAGAGGCTTAATACATCACCTTTGGATATAATGAGCGCTCGCTTTAGTGAGTGATTTCCCAGCCATTGAGAGAACTCGTTATACCGAGCTTCCACTGTATATGGTTATGTACCCTGTGTAATGAAAAATTGAAAGTATTCAGTCTTCGGTCACAGTGACAGGCACAACAGTGAACATGTTAAGTTTGATTAACTGATTTGCCTTATAACCATTGTGTTTGTATCAGTTGATTCCTTTTATGAAGGCATTTCCTAACCCATATGTATTTGATATTAAATTGTAAATTGAAAATTAACTTGTATTTCTTTAGAATTGTAAGCTAATTAATTACTTGTATTCTAATTATTTTGTATAAGCATTGTATTTTCATCATTACCGTATTTACTCATACAAGCCACGCACCTTTTTTCCCAAAACCCAGTGAAAAATTGGGGGTGCACGGCTTACACGAATCCTCCAGATTTTTATGTAAGCCGCGCTCCATTTTTCCTCAAATTCCTGTTTTTTCTCCTAAGTTTTCCATTTTGTGAACATATCGACATTAATTGGTAAGTATGGCCTCTTAGTAAATGGTACGTTGTAAAGTATTCTGAAAGTTTGAAGTAATTAGTAATAAAAATCCACGTTTAACAAAGTCAGAGTGTAAAACGGTACTTATAGAAATGCTAGATCAGAAACACCACTTGACAAAGCGACAGATTTATCATGTTTCGATTTTACGTAGGACAACACACTGTATTACTCATATGTATTTAAATCTACATTGTATCCTGTAAGCTGCCACAAGGCGGGCGGCATCTTTATGTCTTTTCAAAATCGTAAGCAGGGTTTGTTTCGGTATCACGTATCTGTAGCAACATTTTTACGCTATAGATAACTCCTTTTGCATTCACATTAAAGTTAATTTGCAAAGACACGACAAAGAATTTGTTACATAGTGGTAAGAGCCGTATGCTCAGAGATTATACCTTCTTACTATCCATGCTATCCGCTCCATGCGTGAGAGTAGTAAACTAGTTTGAATCGATTGTTTAGCATTTTAATAATTTGCACTATTCACCCTAAAAAGGAATTCTGATGTGAAATTGCGATCGTTTCCTGTGAGTACAAAACTACATATTATAAGCGATACTGAAAAAAATAGGAAATTGAGCTGCAAAAAAGAAATATGGTGTATCTAAATCTAGCAGTAACAAAAACTAAAAATGGGAACTGTTATGATATGAATATTCATTATTGATTTATGATTCTATTTCCGCAAATGTGTTTTTCTTTAGTTTTATAAGAATTATAATTGTTATTACATTGAGCTTTTCCGTGTGTTCCCAAGACTTTCCAGTGTTGTTAAATCGTCCCACTCCACAGCTACTGCGCAGAGAACAGACGAAACCACAGCTATCAGGTACGGATGGCATTCTGATTTTGTTTGTTGGTATGCCAATGGGTTTCCGTAATAATAGAGTAATCACGGGTTGAAATTGTGTATATTTCTGCAGTTATTTCAGTTGGATGTTATTTTAAACAGATGGATTTTTATATGTGGATGATGTGATCGTATGTAACTGTGATTACTGTGAGATGCTACGAGAAAAAGATGCACAGTAAAAGAGGCCGTGCATCGATGGACGATGCAATGATGATCGTGATGATATTAACACGTAATTAAATCAATGAATGGGAAAGATGTACATGTAATTTAGGCACAGCATTTCTATTAAAGAAGGTACATTCATGTTATGACAAAATGATGCAGACTCGGGGCAAAAAAAGTTATATCCGAAAATAGGGGTGCACGGGATACATGAGGGCGTGGCTTATACGAGTAATTACGGTATGTAATATGGCTCAATCCCATATACTTATTATCATTATTTACTTACAGCAAATATAAGCAGTGTGTACTAGAATGTTATGTACAGTGCCTAATGTTGTCATTTTGATAGCTATTAAAATAGAGTGGTGTAGGTAATTTTATGCATTCACCGCAACTCACCATTTTTCATCCTCTTTGTTTTGCAGAAAACCTCAAATTCATACGATATGTTCATGAGAGGAGAAGAAATATTGTCTGGAGCTCAACGAATTCATGACCCAGAATTTCTGACGGAGAGGGCAAAAGTTCATGGTGTTGGTAAGTAGTAGCTGGCAGGAATCCTGCAAGCATCAGCTATTCAGTTCGGACCAGCCTTTGTAATATCCAGAATGACCCATTAGCCATCTTATTTAACTTATTTTATTTATGAGGCATACTTAGTCATTTTATCATTAGTGAAATTGTTTTCAATGAAAGCTTAGCTTATCCTGAGAAGTTCAAGATTGCTGTCTTCAGCTCTTTTTATGCACTACAATTTTTAGGGTATTTTTATAGATGTTATTTATTTGATAAATGTTTAGAATAGCAATAATGGGTAAATAACTCAGTGGACATCTTCGAATTCCTCAAATTTCGATGCCTGTAATAGGTACTAGAATTGCACTCAATATATTGTTTTTCTGCTTGCTTATGTGTTGCCTGTTGAAGTAAAAAGCTGTTACAATTCTATTAAATTAAAACATTTAATTCTGATTGTAAAATTTCAAACATCTATGATCTCTGCATTCTCTTTGGGTTCTCACCGCATCCGTTGGTTTTTGCTGACAACAGTTTCGCTGACTACGTGAGAACCCTGAAGACGTGGTGATAAATGCAGAGAGAATGCAGAGATAACAGAATCAATGCCGTGAAAAGTGTCAAACCTACATTTCAAATATCTATATAATAGCATAACTGTAATGTCAGTTATGGATCATTGAATGCATTAAATTTTATAAGCATTAATAAGTGACTAGAATGTACAAATAAACCTTAAAGTTCTGTCCAGTTTTGAATTTACCTCATAATAGTGTCAAAACTCAAGCAAATTGAAAATTTACAGAAAAGATTAAACTTTACAGTATTGACCTCATTCTGACAGAGTAAACTATGTTATCACTATAAGAAGGTAAAAATTTTGCTCATAATTGATGCAAAAATCTGTAATAATGTTACCCCATTACCTGTAGAGCTCCTGGAAATTAATTTGTATCACTTTTAATCACTCAATCAATTTAAATGCCCCAATTTTAGAGTTTGAGGTCTCAAACGCAGAATAAAACCAACTTTCAATAATCATTTCTTTGAACAATAAAGTGTTACATTTATTCCAAATTCTAGCTATAGATGTTCAAAATCATGGCAAAATGTATGTGTTGAGTGATACTCAACACCCAGGTTGCCACTTCACATAGCCCTGTTGAGCCTCATTCAAAATCTGAGTGCTATAGTTGCCTGTGTGCTTCAACACATAATCCAAAATAATAAAACTTCATGACAAGGACCAGAAATAAGCCACAAATCCAGATTGCCTCGCTGTACTGTGTGCATTATAATCAAAGACAAAGATGGGATTTCATGGGAAGTGAAACATGCAGCTTTGATGAAATCGAAATTGATACAGAAAATTAATGGGCTTGGAAACTAGTTTGGATTGAGAATCAAACTGTCCCCTGGATACCTTTGAGCATCGAAATTTCCCAAGCCAGAGGTAAATGCTTATTTAAGGACCTAAATGTGCTTGGCAGTTTTCGCACAGTCTACCTAAAAGGGGCTGGCAGTAAAAGGGTTAAGGACCTACTGTTGGCAATGGTTCTCGGAGAGAAAATTTTCAGGCAAGCAGGGATTGGTTTTGATAGATTTAAACTTGATTCATTTTGCATAGCATCAGAATGTAGGACTAAATGTAGGCCCTGACAATAGACCTTCCATTAATTTCCGAAAGAAATTTTTAGACATGTTTGTAAGTGGAGCCTACTCTTTGAGGCAAATATTCAAAGATAATGTGATGGGCCTCTATTGGAAAACAATGCCATTAAGGACGTACGTAGCTTGGGAAGTAAAAGCAATGGCTTCATTTGAAGCATATATAGATATGTGAACATTATTGCTAGGAACAAATCTGTAGGAGATTTTACACTAAAACCAATGCTTGGTTTATCACAGTGGAAATCCTTGAGCATTTTATCCCTTTTACTGCCAGTGGGCCGATATATCAGCCCGCTTACCTTACATATTTGTAATATTATACACATTTCCTTCAAATCAGACAGCATTAATGATTTTTCCATTCTCATAAAAAGTGAAAATGTCATCAACATTGAGACAAATACGTAATTCATATACAGTAGAACCTCTTTTTCACGAACCTCTAATTTGCGAAATGACACCAATTTCCGAACCATTCCACCGGTCCCGATCTTTGTATATAGGAAAACCATGTAAAATGACCTCTATTTTACGAAACCTCGATTTTACTGATTTACGAAGTGAGAGGCCGGTCCCGAGGAGTGATTTACCTCTGTTTTACGAAGTTTTTAAAATGATTTTGTAGCACTGAACTCAGTACAATGGAATAACGATCGCTGTATACGGCGACAGGAGCAGCTGAAGCCAGATCAGTCCAAGTATTTCATTTGGGAAAATGTGGGAAAATCGTATGTGAGCGTAGTGCTTTTTGACGTGCTTTAAGTAAGTGAAGACATCATCATTATAATTTTACCAAAGGAAACATATATGGCCATGGAAATACAATACATGGCCCTGAAATTTCTTTTAGCAGAAATAAAATATTCAGATAATAGGAGCCCTTTTGGCGATTGGTCAGGGAAATTTGTGAGTCCGTCAGGGAATAGTCAGGGAATTTAAAAATTGGGTCTTAGTAGCCACCCTGTTGCTGTTAGAGGTAGAGGTAGAGTTCCTGGCCAGAAATCAGGGGGTCCAGGTTCGAGTCCCAGTCAAGGTGAATGAGTTTTTCTCTGTGGAATATTTGCTATAGTGCAATTTCAGCGGGTAATGCCGCTAAAGTTTTCACAGCTAGTATGTGATCTTTGACTTTGTTATAAGTACCTCAGTGTTTCAACGTCGGCTTTAACTTTGTGGACGGTGGTGCCATGCACATGTGTGGTGCCATGGTGCCTTCGGCTACTTTGTGGCATTGATATATCTAGATATGTCGTTAGAGCTCTAAAATATCCACAGAGAAAGAGGACGCCTTGGTAGCTCAATTGGTAGAGTATCTGGTCGGAAAGCAGGGGTCCGGGTTCGAGTCCCGTTCAAGGCAAATGATTTTTTCTCTGTGGAATATTTGCTATCGGTATCGGAAATCGATAAATTTTGGTATTGACTCATCTCTAGTTCTGAAACAGATGATTTACCATAGAATAATGTTAATTAGGATAGGTAGTATGAAAGTAAACTTATCTAAATACTTTGAAATGGCATCGTGTATCGAAAAATTTATAGGGAAATAAACTCATATGGGCTACCAGATACCATCTATGAAAATTGTCAGAATTCATCGTCTGGGTGTCCCGTTGCATTGGTTGATCTTGTAGGCAACATTTAGTCTTCCCAACAGGGATGAAACTCTTGTCTACGAAATATACCTATAAAAACAGGAAGGATATGGGGCAGAAAATATGAATAGGATACCCGGGCACAATAACCAGAAGATGGACTTTGACACTGGGTAAGGCGGAATCCTCCAGTATAAGTATGACAATTGTGTTACATAGTATGTATGCATTTTTTAAAACTATACACAAAGTGTCAACGGAGAATGGTGATTTGCTTTCCATCATGGTTACGAGGAACCTAATATGACTAAAAAGCAGAGAACTTCCTCTGCTTCATTTGTGTATACCCAAATTATGACCACTTGTAGAAAAAGGTGTGGAATATCTTATGCATGTTCTACATTCTATGTGAAAATGATTTTGGGTGCTGGTGTGAATGATCTGAATCTGATTGTTGAAGTTATTGCTGTGCGAGGGAGGTCAGAAAATATTTTTCTCCTTTCTTCCAACAGTCTTGAAAGCTACATGCTCAAGTTTCTTAGCTAGTGACCAGTGCCTGTAGTTAACAGGTGAAACTGGTAGAGATAACAAATTCTTGAAAATGAAGAATATGGGAGAGCTTTACTAGGTATCTACAGATGCTATTGGATTATGCTAATATGGCCCAAATTTGTGCAGAATATTGATTTTGTGCAGTGAGAATGAATGCTCTCTTGTTAATAGTCCAAGTTATCAATCAAAATTTTAAATACATGTATATAAATACAGTAAAACCTCCATACAACGAATTTGTTGGGACCGAAAAAATCATGACTTCGCTGTAGGGGGTTTCGTTGTACGGAGGTGATATGCGGGTCGCGTCATCGCAGGGGCATCCAAGTGTTCCGTGATGTTTACGATGCAAGTCGTGTAAATTTCTTAATCTTGCTTTATTCACCTTTCCTATAGTGATAATAAACAATTGTTATTATTTACCATCAAATGCCGTGGCTATCACCTCGTGATTTTCAATCTGCGTATTTCCAATTGAAATTATCGTTTTTCTCGTCCATTCTGCTCTACGCCTCATTGCTTACTTTAGTTATGTTCTGATATTAAAGGAATGCCAAAATTAATGCCTGTGAATTACGTATTTTTAAAGTGCTCCATAATTTTTCTTAGTATCTAGTCGATATTATTCTTGGAGTGCAACAATTTAAGTCGATATCAATTGGAAGTTTGATACAGCAATTTTGCTTGAAAGAGCACATATTGCCATTTAGACTTACGAAATAAAATGTAATGTTGGAATTGAAATTAAAATCCCATTGAAATACTGGTAAATATCTATGTTCGTGACCGGTATATATTAGATATCGATAAACAACGATGGAAGATTGGTGGGGTGAGTTAGTTACCACGAGTAAAAACGTGGCAGTCGGCAATGCCCTGAGGTCACAATGGCAATCTCAAATGATAATGCATTGATGATGCCTTCATAGAAGCTGGATACGATCGGTATTCTGTTGGCACACCCGTTCTTCGGTGCCAAACGCAGTACCATCCTCGAGTACGCCAGGTAATATTTGAATCCACGCCTAGTGTCGCCGTTCATCCAGTAATTACTTCTTCATACTTGAAGAAAATTTAAAACCAGGTTTGCCCTTTTTCGGTCCTTTGCCGAACGTCTCTCATTTTAAAATGTGCGCCATTTTCAGGCTAAAACTATTAAACTGGAATAAAGTCGCTAAAGCAGAATCGCATGAGTTAAATATGTCTTATGTTAGCAATTAAGAGAATAAAAACACGTAAAAGAACCTGAGCCCACTCTTTTCGCGTCTTTTATGACATTAGAAGGACCTCTTTCTAAACCAAGTAGACGAGCGAAAATCGCTGTTCTGAAAACTCTAGTTGCACCAGTAATATTGCATGCTAACAATTCGGAATGGAGACGTTTTGAGTTGGACGCAGCAAGAAATCTAACCTAGCCCACGCACTGAAATGAGTAAGAGGAAAGAGTGCATTGCCAACTAACCCCTCCCAAACATTCCATACCTAAATGCCTATTATTCAATAACCTTCCCCCTCCGAAAGAAAGAATAACTACGCCCTTACTCGCCTCTTTCTCTACAATGCTGCTGTTATCTCCCCTCCCCTTCCCACGTTCCTTCGGGGAGACCTCCCTCGCCCATTCCACTCCTCAAGGACTCCCCTTACCCCTAACCGAAAGCGCATGTGTTTCCGATATATCGTGGCCCAGTGGTCTGCCTCTCTTCAAATAGCCCAACTGGTTAGGCACACAGACAGAAGAAGTAAAATAGTTCCTGTAATAACTAATCCGGTTTTCGATTTATCTCTCCTTCACTTACCTCCTCACAAATATAAATATAGGACCATCTACCATCCTCGCCGTACATACAGTCAGCTCTCGTGCGACTTACCTCGGCCGAAACATTCCATATTGCTTGAAAATGAGTATATTTCAGGAAGTGAAATACAAATTTCGAAAAATTACATAGGTTTAAAGCTATTTTTTATTTATAAATACGAAGCGGTAGCTGTTTTTAAGTTATATTAATTCAAAATTATTCTATTTAAAATAGTTTTCTAAAGTCGTCTGCCTCATCCCTTTCCTCATTTCTTTGCTGGCTGCTTGCTCAACCTGCCGCAGAATCTTCAAATTCTCTACTCCATCTTCTGAAATTAGAAAAACTCGCTCCAAAACATCTATTGCGTCCACCACTTCCTTCCAACCGGGGCGCACTACGCTATTGCTGGGCTCCTCTCTCTTCATCGCTCACATCCTGCGTCTCCGCCAAAATTTCGGGATCCTCATTGTCGGCAAATGCAGCGAAATCATTATCAATACTCGCATACTTTTCGAAAGATACCCCTTCAATGTTTAATAATTGAGCGACTTCGCCCCATTCCTCCCTCTCCTCCGGCTGTGGGTCGTCTTGAGTGTCCATCTCTCCGGGAAAGCCTGCCCTCCTGAAGCAATTCGAGATCGCGCTTCTCTCTACTCCATCCCAAGCAACACACAGACGCTGAATGGTTTGCAGGATGTTCCACTTCAATGACTTGATGTCTTCAGTGTTTCCTAGTCTAGTTAGAAGATATTCGACTAGTTGCCTTCTATATGCGCAATGAGTGAGAACAAAGGAAACTTGACGTGACGCTGAAGGCATCTGTTCGACGACATTCATCAGTTGACGTCTCCGATGCATTCAGCGCTGAAGATTCATTGAGCCTAACTACTTTTTCGTCGTTTATTTATTCATTCATACCAAAGGAAAATCCATTACATCTTGTACAGTTATCAAATAATATATATGTATCTTAAAGACATCGTTGTTGATCCTATTTCTAAAATAAGGATTTTTTGTCTTGAATTAAGAATTTTTAAAATTCCCGACTCAGACCAGAAAATCATGAATAATCCACGAACATTTCCCTGCATTGAAAATTCACGAATAATTCCCGATTTTCCAGGTTTTCCCGGTCAGTGGACACCCTGATAAGGGATGCTCAATGGGATATTATCGAAATTTAATTTAAAAAGAGCTGCTCCGCGGATTTTCTGTCAAACCAGTTCGACTTGTAAACCGCCTAGGCGGTTCAGAGAGGAGCGCAAAATTGCCAAGCGCTCCTGCTCGGAGTGGCACAAAGGTCGGAGCGGAGCAATAGACGGAGCCACGCGGAACGGAGCTTTGGCTTCCCTTACACGTTTCTTATGGTGGGAACCATCAAAGTTGACTATGGCCTTCACCGAGCCAGAGCGTCAAGTTTCCTTCATGCCCTCCGCTCTGTAGGTCTCGGATTTGAACCCCTTCGAAGTTCGGAGCAGAACGGTTAAAACGCAGTATACTCCGCTGCGGTCTACTTCCCGCTTATTACGTAAATATCGATGGAAAAAATTACCTGCAAATGCAAAATACTGCGTTTATTCTCAATAATTCGTTCTAGAGGGGCACTTTTCATGTCTTGGGCCCATTATCAGACTTCGTTTTAGGGAGTTTTCGTAATTAGAGAGGTTCGTTACGGGAGGTTTTTTTGCGTGCATTGTCCATTGGAAGGGTCCGGGACCGGGCCAATGACTTCGAAATAGGGAGGTTTCCTTAAAATTTCGCTGTATGGGGGTTCGTTGTAGAGAGGTTTTACTGTATTTCTTTTTTTTGCAAGCATCTGGCAGTGAATGGAAGTCCTGAAGCATTTCAATTTCACTTTGTTGGTGGTTTATTGAACTATTAAAATGCTTGCTTTATATTGGCCCCCTGTTCATATGAAATGTATGTGCTAAAATTGATATTTATATGCTGAAGGTGTATTTTTCTTTTTTCTGTAGATATTGAGAAAATTTCTGCATATATAGAGTCTTTCCGTTACGGCTGTCCCCCACATGCTGGAGGAGGCATTGGAATGGAGAGAGTAGTGATGTTGTACCTTGGGTTGGATAACATTAGGAAAACATCAATGTTCCCCAGAGACCCCAAGAGGATTACTCCATAAGGACAGCCTGCTATGGGATGTGAAGTGAAAAGGCAGTGCACAATGTGTGATATTTCATGGTACCCTTCATAGATGTGACCATATTTTTTGTGTCTTGATTTTCTCTTAAAAGGATGAGCAATAATAGAAGAAAATGTGAAAAAAATCAGACATTTCTATTCATTCTTGTGTTTAAAATTGGAGAATTATTGGTGTTGATATATTGATATTGATGAAATATTGATAATTGGTTGACAGATTTGAAAATTCAAACTAATTTTGCTCTTATTCTTCTAATTACTTCATGCCATTATTTCATCCATGGAGTTTTATCAGCATCCTAAATTTACTGATATTTTTCAACAATTCACTTGGCAAAAATGCTTTATACATATTTGTTGTTACTTCTGTAATATGGCTGGAGGATAATTTGTATTTAATTATACTCTAATCATCAAGTGAGTACTCTATAAGACTAATGCCTGCAGGGGGTACCCATGGGGTTTGCTTAATTGGTTATTGAGTACAAATTTCAGATTCCATATATTTGATCATGCCACTGCCAAAGCACTTCCTCATCGTACAAGCAGATTAGCTAACTGTCATACTTGAGGTATGAAAATTTTTAAGGTCAAATGTTTTTAATTGACTTGTGTGACATATGAAATTGTTCAAGCAGAGTGGGGCTGCTTCTTTGCATTTTTGTAAAGATGAATGACTTTGGGTCTAATAAAGACTGGAAATGAAATTTTCCATAAGTTGAATTTAAAAATTAAGTCCAGTTTAATTTTCCTTAATTAAGAGCATTAGTCTTAAGTAGATCATGTGTGTGTATACATTACATAGTATCTGAGAAATAGCTTTTCTTTTTGAGGGATGCTACTGTATTGTGATTTCTACTCTCATACTTGTATTTGTGATTGACATCATCACCAAATAATGAGGAAATTCAGTGGTGTTCATTAAACCAGTAAAATACCCATCAGATACTAATGAAATCGGCCTTTACATATCCCGCAAATTTACATGAAATAGACATCCTGCATGACAACATGGACCAAAGAGTTGTCTTAAATGAGAAAGGTGTTGGTGAGTGAATTCTTTTAGTAGCCATTTTCTTTCATGTTTGCAATGCAGTGGCAGTGAGAACATTAAAAATTTTGAACATCAAGATTCAACTCAATATGAAGACCATCATCCAAAATATTTCGCTCTCTTAGCAATTATTGAAAATTCATGAGTTATCTCTGAAGGTTTGTCAGGTGAATGGTATTGTAGAACTGGATACAAGTTCAATTTCATGGATGAATTTGAAATTGGCATGATAACATTATTATACACTTACTCATCAGCCTGTATAATGATATTTCTGCTAGACTGACAATCCGACTGTAACTCATGTAATGCTCTCCTGTCACCTACAAAAGCATTTTTCCCCTCCCTTCTTTTTATTCGTTCCCTTTTACACTTCTCAATCTCTCACTCTATGTGATCAGAAAATACATAGCATCATCCACCCAACTATGACATATCAGCATCCTCCCTCCTGCTTATCATTTACTGAAAACTGTCAATCATATTGTACATCTTCTCAGTCACTCTCCGATCTTAATGTTTTGTGATGAACACTCATGATTGATTTCCTCTCAAAGTAATAACTTTCCTCAGAACCAGACTGAGCAAGATGGAAATGATCACCTTCAATTGTTCTGTAATGAGATCTAAAGGTGGTCCACCATGGATAAAATAGAATAAGAGGCCCTCACACGCATTTGCATGACATTTCCCAAATTGTGAAGTAAATAGTACCCTGACCATACTCTGATGCTGAAACAAAGGCTTTATTATACATATATTTCTACCATTTCAATGATACTAAAATATTTTGAAGAGCTTGGATCAATTCAAGGATGTTTGTTCAATTTAGATTTAATACAAATTTAATAATTTATTGCAAACTTCAAATTAGATTAAATTTAGATGTTGAAATGTTACCGTGAATATTTCCATGCATGCTCAGTAGAAATATTATACATACATTTAATAGTCTTCATAATTTTGAAAAATATATTGACCATTGAAGGATGAGAATATGGAATGGATGAGAATTAAAGGTTATTTATCACCAAGTTATAATCTGGACAGAGACATTATCTTTTTTTTAGTAATAAAAGTTTGATAAGTGAACAAGATTTTTTGGTAGCCTCTCCTCAGCCAATGGGTGATGTCAGAATAACAAGTCCTCCTCCCCCTCACCATGTGTGAAGTGTCTTCTCACGGGAATGGAACAGCAAACCTCAACACATGACCCAGTGGTGGGTTAGAGCAGTAGCGGCTTCGCAAGCAGCTTTACCCACTGGAGAGTCATTCTGCTCTTAGATTAAATTTGAACACAAAGGGATCAGGTTAGTGTGGTGGCCAGTAGAGACCTGCACGGGCAACCCTCGCCGTGAGTGAGAGAAAGAGGCGCAACCTGAAGACATTCGACAAACTTTTCCGAAGTTTGACGAATGTGGCCTAACAGAGAACTTGCTGAGTAGAGGCGGTCACCCGGTGGATGGGCAACCGTCCTTAAATCCTCACTGCAGGGAATCTTTCTCATGGGTCTATGCTGTTTGCAATTCGCATGAAGTGAATTTTCCACTCACTTTTCTACTACCCCTTTCCCTCCCCGCAGTTTAGGCGAGCACTGTAGGACCTGGGCATCTGCCTAGGATACGGGCAAGGTCAGGTGACATCACACGGATGGGGAAGGGTCACCCATATTTCCCTCCAGTGTGGAGGCCTCTAGTGGCCAGAGTACTGACCTCCATTCTCGAAGGCTGGGTTCAAATCCCAACCAAAGCAGGTTTTACATTGGTGTACTGGTCTCTACTTGCGTACCTTGTAGGGAGTACTTCGATCCAAGTACTCCATCCATTAGATAGGACATCATGCCATGGTCCTTTTTGAGCCTTTTGTTAAGAGCAGGCTAATACTGACACTGGGTTTCTCTCCACCTTTCCTCTGTACCCCAAGAACTCCCTTTGCCCAATTACCCTCCTATACTAAATGGCACAACTTCAATTGTCAGTTGCCTTCCCAAATAATAACAACGACAATTTGAACTAAAAATTTAATAGAAGCTTGGCTTGTGGCCAAGATCTTGACCTTGGCCACTAGAGTGACTTGGTCCCTGACAGTTAATGTTTAATTATCAGTACCATGCAGTGATAATATGATGGGTTGAGTGTATTAAACTATGTGGTATCTGAGGTGAATGAGATCTTTCTCCTCCCCCAATTCCCACCATTCATGTTGGCATTTCGGTCTTACCCTCCCATATTTATCATTTCAAACTTCTCACCACTTTTACATGTTTTGGTCTGTGGATGTAATGCCATCACATCAAATATGATTTGAAACTTCCTTCCCTTATTCACTTCCTTAGAACCAATGCCCTAGGGCATTGGTTCAAAGCTTTTACCCTTGGCTCTTGTACAATGTAGGTGATAGTTAGATTCAGTGGCCCTGACCTGAAGAAGCCAACAGAATCACATAATGAGATGTGTAATGGCTCATGCAAATGATTTAACTAACCAACTGCAACATACATTACAGTTGCAATGCTAATGGTGGAAGTCTTGGGTGCACAAATTATAAGAGTGAAGTTTTCACTTTAGAGCAAGTGCTTCCTATAACCGTTAATGAATATTTACATGACTAATCAAACTGAGTGATTATCAGCTTTGTGCTCCTTGTACCTAATTTGACATTCATAACCTTTTGCTTTGTTTTTTCGTTGCTTCTGTATTTTGATTGTACAAACATCATCTTGACGTGTCTTATAGCATGAAAATTTGATCTCTGGACAAATAAACTATGGTAAATGTGAGTTTAACAGTCCCGAACTTCAAACATTTATTCTGCTCGAACGGTGTACACTACCGATTTCCTAATCGACAATAATAATAGTTTATTTTTATTGTCGACTTTGTGCATAATATAAGTGTATGAGTGCCCTTTATATAATTAGCGAAACTGAGCAAGAGACTGATTGAGTTGCCTTTATTGTTTTTTGAAATGGCGCGACTGGTTTGAATGGTTTGATTTGAAAGGTGGCAGCACCTTCTAGGGCCTTTCTTGGTTTCCTTTAGTTCCCTTCGCAGCGCTGCGAGCGCCGAGAATTCAACGGGAGGTGGAGAACATTTAATATGAAAGATTCCCAGCCAGACGCTCTGTGAGTTGTTCGTCTACTCCGATTTCCAGAAGGGTTCATTTCAGTTCGAAGGGGGTAGCAGAACCCGGCTAAGCGAGGTTCGTGTAAGCACGCTCGACCGTCTGGTCGTCTAGACGAGGACGATTATCTCCTCCGTCGTACGTTAGCGAGTTTTTCTGTTTGTGTTGTTCTACTGCATGTGGGAAGGTGCTGGTTTCTCCGTTTCCACATGTCGATTTTTAAAATTACACGTTGTTCTGGAAATAGTTTTTGTTTGTGTTGACATGGGGAAGTCGTTTCGGACACTCACAGTCATTGAAGGTGCTGTGAGCTCGAACACAGGCAGACTGGCTCCTCGGCTGAATTTGAAATGACTTCTTTGCGATTGGGGTATTTATATTTCATCAATGCTTGTAAATTTAAGAATCATTGTCTTCGTCATAATGATTGTTACGGTACGTCAAGGATATGACACTTTTGTTTTTCCTGACGTCATTTCTTCACCTGTCACTGAGTTCTTTTAATTTTTTTAGTCTTGTACTCCACTTCGCTATTCCAGTGGTAAACTTCGGATGGAGTTGTATTATAGATCTATGCGTTATTCTTAATGTTTTATTCGCTGCTTTCGTGTTTCGGAAATTGAATTTAGTGTTGCCCCAATTTTTTTGTTCAGAGGGTTTTATGACAAGTTGGATGCTATTTTTGGTGTATTAAGTTTTGTAATTCATCCACAGGTATAAATGGATCGTATAATATTCAGACGGCTCAAGCGACCTAGGATTTATTTCTTATGTCTCCATATCTTACAATGATTACTATAGAAGATTGAGTGTTTGGTGTACAATGGAAATTGCCACCATTGTGTTCATAATAACCTTATATTCCCACGCTCAAGGTAGGGTTATTGAAATATATATTTTTAGTTAGCGATATTTTCATTTTTGCATCGAAGTTTGGTCATAGGAATTGATGGATATGATTTTAAACAATAGGCACCCAGTCATCCGAGTATAGATTGTGTGCTCACCGTTACAACAACGTTGAAGTGCATCAGGCTGTTGAAAACTCATCGGAAGACTATGGATTGGACGAAATATTGGTAAGCAATTATATTGATTCAATTATATTGCATTTATATTTTGATTACGTTTTGGTAACAACGTACAGGTTGTCAATTTAATCGCAGACGTTAGATGTGAAGTTTTGAAATATCTGCTCTTATCATTAATGAATTCGTTTATGAAGTAGCTATTCATCAACTGATATCCCAAAGAACGAGCTTTGGTGTCACAGACTTAGTGCCAAACGTTTTAAAAGCATTGATAAGTGTGTAAATAGTGGACAGTTTTTTAACCCCTTTGGAATGTAGTCATAGGGAAAGTAACTAGCGTAAATTTCATTACTGTCATTAGGGAATTTTTAAGTTTTATTCATTGTTATAGCAATAGTTTGTGGTGTTTTAAGAATTTGGGCTTCTCAATCAAATAATGACAGCTTTCTTGCCTCCCAAATTTTTCTGTGTTTTGGCGGCTTTTTCTAAAACTTATTTAATCATGAATTTACAGGGTCTTTATGGAAAAAGTGTGGAAAAGTGTGCCAAAGCTACAAACTTTTGCTACACTTTTTGGTCTAAGGATACTTCAGTCAATCAAACAGATGGGATCACAATCTTGCGTCAAGGTAAGTGACCATCAGTGTTGTTTACACTAATTTTTTTTCTTTTGGCTAATAAATGAGGTCACTGCACTTGGTTAGTAAGGGAAAGCAATTCCCTTGTCTATGTGTCATGTCATCCCGGGATAATTTATAAACACTCGCAGACGATCTGTTGTTATGCATAAGTTATGGTTTGGCACCCCAGGCAGAATGCTTGGAATAACTCATCATGTCTCTATTTAAGATTCATTACATCCACACAACAATAAATACAACCCGCCCCCAAAGTTTCAGTAAATGTCGCTCTACTACTCATGGTCAGTATTAATAAACTCTTTTCCTTCCAAGTTTCATTTTCTCCATTGTTACTCTTTCCTTTTATCACGGCAGAACCATGGCAGAAATGGGTTTCATCTCATGCATTAGATTGATATTACAAGTAGAGCAAAGGGTGTAAAAAATTTCTCCTGATTTCTCACAGTTGCATTGATGTTATGCATTTCACATTGACAATTTCTTTGATAACATAATTATGATATGAGACCGGTTTAATATCATAAGAACTTGTGAGATATTCAGAAAGTACAATCTTAGAATGTGATCTGAGTGTTATTATTGTGCTAAATCTTCATAAGTGTGAAGTATTTGATTGAACAGTTTTATGGAATTAGCCCTAGCCAGAAAGCAATGGTCCATAAACCATAGAAATGCCAAGTTTTCACAACTAGGTTGTGAAGAATCAATTCAGTTAAATACAATTTCCAGTATTGCAAATTGTATATTTGCAGTTTTCTCATTTAAACTTTGCTAATAATGATTTCTTATGTAAGTGGGGTCCAATTGACATCATCTACCATTTCCCTTGGTCGTTGAAATCGTTAATATTCTTACCATACACTACACCCATTGTAATTAATATGTATAGAAAATAGGCATGTACGAAATTGTGCTAAAAATTTACTGTTGTCATAGTAGGACATGAAACCAAGTGTTTTCATGGTTTTTCTTCCCAGCTATTTGTATTGCACGCCTTTGGGCATTTTTCATCATTGTTGTTGGCTAATTTATTTTCACCGTGATTGAAAATAAATTTCAGTTCTTGGCTGATTTATTACATGCCATTCTTGTGCTTTCCTCTTCGACATTGTTCAAGATTATAAGCAGTTACTTAAGCCTTTGACGAAAACAGTGGAAATATCATTTTTTTACACTGTCTGGTGTTGCAAATATAGTTCCAAGAAAAACATCTGCACAAAGGATTGTCATACAACAGTGTCCATTCTATGGAATATAAATATTTCTATTTGATTTTGTAGTTCTGTGTGAAGAAATTGAAGATGGCTTACATTTATTTCCTTGGGCTCATTTTCTCTAAGTTTTCCCCTGCGGTAAATACGTAGAATGTGGAAAGGAATTGGATATTGTGTTTTAATATGTTACTTCCTAAATTTCCATTTAAGAAAAGAATTTTTTCCCTAGATAGGACATCAGAAAGATTACTTCTGGAAACTCGTAAGGTTCTTTGATGCTCCATTGACACTGAGCCATCCTCTTCAATGTCTCGTTTTCATTTTCTGTTATGGTGTCATACATTTTTTTTCTATGCATTGAGTATCATTAATGATTGGGAAATATGTATAAAAAAAGACCTTTGAATTGGTTTTTAGGCAGACTCATCCTTTTTTGTTCGACATGTACATGTAATGTGACCAAATTATGTTTTCAGTTTTTTGATATGTTTTCAGATCAGTTGAATTTTGGTGTGGTGTCAGATCAGTTGGTTTTTCACTGTGGGACCATTTTAATTCAGGACCATGATCCTAGGATTGAAAGAGTTACAAGCTCTCATAATTCACCTTGCAACTCATTATCTTAGAAATTTGACATAAATTGGTGCAAAAAAAAATTTGGGATGCTTTATATTATAAATTTCTTAAATAGATCTTCCTAAGTCTCTCATATTTAGAACTGCTTGGAGAATAATTTTTCCCATGAAATGTTTGCTCAGCTTGAGTCATTTACGTTAAGAATTAGTTGAAATGCTTTCAAAACCAGTCGGATTCTAGTGAGGTTGATTTAGTGGTAATGTGATCTCTACTTTATTGATTGGAAATACTTGATTGGCAAATAATACATAAGGTGTTATTTCCAGACTGACAGGTTGGAACTTCATTTAATGGTTGTTGTTAGTAGTTAGATAGTATAGAGGTTTCTCCTCCTTTATTTCACTTTCTACACTCTTTCCTGTGAATTACCTATTTATCTTCCATGCAGAATGAAATTTAGACTACCTAATTATTTCAGTTGAGATTTCTTCTTGTGCGTTGGTGCTAGGTTGATGAATATCCTGCCAGACTCGTTGGGATGGAAAATTTATATAATGCTCTCTCTATTTAGTAAATTGATAAATTTCATTCGTCACCAATGTTGAAAACTTATTATGGCATGCAGAAGAAGAATTCTCTCTTGCACATCCAAGGGTACTTCAATAAATTACTGTAATGCACTTGCCTCCTCTATTCCTTCATGCCCTAAAATTTTTTTTAATAACATAGGTAATCAATTGTTACGCATAGAAAACACTTTACATTACTGTATTCAGTGAAAGGTGGTTGATACAATATAATTGAAGGGGATATTGCCAGACACAGTGTTGGATAGTGAGTGCATATTTTTCAAAAGGAAGTCAGTTAACTTTGTGTGCCTCATTACCCTGCATTTTATGCACACTGTAAATTAGTTAGGATATTAGGGTACCGTAACATCATAGTGCTTTTTAGCACTTCGATATAATGTAGCCTTTCTCATTGACAATATTTGCTGTTACTAGGACAATTCATTATAACTTATCAACATTTTGTGATCAAAAAATATTCTTGGCTGATGTTTAGTTAAGAATTGTTTGGCAATAGTAACTGAAAAATGAGCAACTTCCACAGAGAAAAATGTTTATTGCACCCGGGTTTCGCATTTTACAGTATCTTCGGGCAGGAAGACGCTATAAAAAGCGAAACCCAGTCGCAATAAACATTTTTCTCTGTGGAAGTAGCTCATTTTTCAGGTACTATTATGTTCCGTTTCCTCTCAATTACGCCTTAAACCTGAGAATTTGAAGAGCTGTTTGCTTTTTTGCATGAAGTCATTTTCCATGAATTGATATTGCAGTGTGATTTAACACATTCAACCCGGAATATTTCTAGTGTGCAATCATGAAAAATGGAAAGCTTTTTCTGCCACATTAATTAGGCCAGTCAATTATATGTAATTATAAAATTAGTTAAAAAATTTTTTGAATAACAAAACTCGATAATTTATTAAGGACGCCAGTTCCTATCCTTCAGAGAGGTCTTCAGTGAGGTCATCGGAGGGGTCATTAACAGACACGAATGTGCGTCCTTCGGTGTCTTGGCAACGCACCTCGGACGCGCATTCACGTCTGTCGGGTTGAACGTGTTAATAGAAGTGGTGATAAAATTATCTTTCACGGGCTAATGACCAAGGGTCCGTTGTTAAAATCCAGGAGAGACCTTTGCACACATCCGGCCAAACACCAGCTGTGTTATTTTCTTGGCACCAGATCTTTCTGGGAAACTGCGGATGGTACGGGAAAGAAACTGGCCCCCCCTTCCCCCCCCATTCTTCTACTTCCCTGATACGTGAATTTCACACAGCTTTGGGCTTAGGAACTAATGAGCTCCACCCTCACCAACCAGCCTAATCTGCTATGTATTTGGACACAACTTTACTTTTTGCGATTTGGTTGATTTTGTGTTTGGGGAAGCAATATACCTGCAGCTATTACCATTAACACTTACCGGTGAAAATGATGTTAGTTAAAGAATACCTTGAAATGGTGGAGGAGCTTATGTGATTTCGTTACCAGTAGAACTAGTGTGTTGGAAGAAGTGATAACTACCGTTGATGGAGCCACTGAAGTCAGATAGTTCAGGAGTAAGATGCAGATGAAAAGTACAGTACTCAATGTCTGTTCTTCAGTGAGATGGCTGTAGTAGTAGGTATCTGACTCCTGTGGCTGGTGTAGAAAGCACTGATGGTGCAGACTGTGCCGACAGCCATAAACCTCAAAAGTCTCTGGGAAATGTGTTGAACCGGTTCAGTAGATTATTGTAAAAATAAAGTCACAGAAAGAAGCATGCTTGGTGGGTTTACTATCCATTGCTATCAGTTAAAGTTGATTGTGATTTTGAAACTATGAATGAGAATAGATTTTGTGCCCAAGTTTTGGGGAAAGAACTTCCAAGAAGTGTTTCAATGCTGCAGTTCATCCTCTCAAGTTCTTTTTTCTGTTATGTTGATTGTCTGTAGCGATGTTGGTTTTTGTAATATAAAGAATTGATTATTTGCATGTGGCTTAATCCACTCTGCATTGGATTTCTGGTTGATTTTCTCACTTTATTTCTCTTTCTTACTGTCTTGCCTTTCCGTTGAATGCTAATAATTTTTAGACATTGGCATTGGCTTCTCTGGTGCTGATCATTTTTGTGTTGAATTTTGCAAATTCTCATTGAAATCTATTGATTTCATATCCAAATAAAATAATTAAGGCATAACATGAGTTAGAATTTTTCCATGTGTTGAAGCAAAAATTGCTAGCTCACTGTGCGCTGAGAATTTTACTATGGGGAGAAAAATGTATCACTATTAGTGTTCTACCAAAAAAGGTAGATTTAGATGTACATACACTTCTTTTCCTCTTTTCCATTTGATTTTCTTTAAGTTCCGCATACTTCCTACTTCTTATCATCCTGTCCGACATATTCTCTCATCTGTTCATTCGTTCTGTTCCAACTACCTGTTCTTCTCCTCCCTCTACCCATCTGACCAAAAATTCATCCCACTATCACGTCCTACAGAATACCCTCGCTGCTTGTTACGTATTCCATCCACTCTGTCTTCTCCCAATTTCCTCAATCAATTTCCTTTCCTCTTCCAGCATCCCATGCACTTCCTCAATCACCTTCTTATCGGTCTTTTCCATGCACAAAGTTTTCTTGGGTGTTCCTCCTGGCCAGGGGTTCAGAGTCTTTATGTAGTTGTTATCCGGAAATCGACAGATCTTACTTTATCTTTTCCATACTTACATCTCAATATCCTACGTTTTCATCCTCTTTCCTTTAAATCCACGCTTCAAGGCCATAAGATGCCATGTTTTTCAACACTTCTATACGTCCCTACATAACGCCCGTCCTGAATAAGCTTCGTCGAGTCAACACAGCATTCCCCAACGTGATTCACCTTCGAACTTCGCTACAGCTATACCCTTTTCCATTTGCATACTGCCCAGGTAGCTAATCTGATCTGGAAAGTAATTGATGCGTTGATTTTTATGATGTCTCAGTGTTACAGTTAGGCCCTTCGTCCACCGGTGCAACGCGACTGCGATCCGTGCCAAAAATCTGTCACATGAGCATTAGACGGGAATCGCATCACAGTCGGACCCAAGGACATTATAATAATATTCATGCTTCATGGTCGGACCCTTGTTAACTGCACAGTTTCGTCCACCTATGCGACTGCAACGCCACCTTCAACCATAACGCGTACGACCAATTCACAAACGACTGGCTTGTCAGTTGCGTACCGACGCTCGTGCGACTCGATTCAGACGCGACTTATATTTTCCATAATTCGCTATACTCTTTATTTTACTATGCGGGATCACGATCAGGGACAAATTTTTCAACTAGCTCATTGAAAAGTTCCCAGGGCATCCTGTAAAAATCCTTTGAACTTTTCTTCGTCTTTTTCAAGTTCTCGCGTCGATGTAAAAGCTGAACGTGATTGATTTTCACGAAAGAAAGGGTGAACCCAACATTTCCGCCTTCTTTGAAGCCTTCTCAAATATCAGTACGCAACAATACCATTGCGATTACGAACTGCACGGTTTGTCATTCTGGAATGCACTGATAAAATGCACGATATGACCGTCGCAGAAGAGTTGCGTCCGTGGGCGAAGAACGTACAACGCAACTCTCATCCAACTGTACTAAACATGTTGGGTTGCTGTTGCTTCGTGTTGCGTTGCACCGATGGTCGAAGGGCCTAAGGCGGCATGCTAATCCACGGGTACGTCAGACCGTGAGGTTGGGCGAGACACTCGATGTAATGGCAGAGTTCTTTCCCCCGGGTGCCTGGCATATGGAAATCCCAACTTTCTGTGCGTGCGGAAAGTGAGGGAATAGGGGTGGGGTCGGAAGCTTTTAACTCTCGCTGCGAAGGTGCGTACGATCAGCTGCTCTGGGAATCCCCATCGATCCGGCCCTTGCCCCCTTTCGTCTGGCCATCGCGGCCGCCACCCCTACTTCGGTGTCACCGTTTCTCGACCTGGAAATGGATCGAGGGCCTCTCATTCCTGGCCGTCACTGTGATTTATTCCTGGAGAACCGTGGCATGCCCGTCTTGTAATTTCTCCCATATTCTTTATCTTGTTTTGGGTGTCGTTCGGATACAACTTTTGACCGTTTAAATTCTGAATATTCACATGAAATAAAGCTTGCCATAATCCAAATTCATCATACTATCTCGGGAACCTCGCCTTCCAGTGGCATTCCATTCGCTTAATAGGTGGTGAGCTACTTTTCATTGTTCTCATTTTCCTCTTACTGGCACTTGGGTGTCATGATTTTGATTTCCTAACCTTGCCTCTCGAGTACTGTATCATCTCGAGGGTCTCAGGCTAAGTTTATACCCGTTGGTCGCCTAATAATCGTATGATTTGGCTTATATTTGTTACCTATTACACGGATAAATGTTTACGCATATGGAGGTGCCAAATCGATGCCTATTGGGTGAAAATCGCTTATGGAATGCACCTGCCCCTCTCGAGTTCTACATTAATGTTTATAATACTATCATTGGCTCATGAGTATCATATTGGTGTCGTTTCCTTTGGCTTTTCCGAGAGTAGTCACCTTAACAACGTAGATTATGCTATGCTGATCTTCGTTGCGTATGGTCATTTTTTGTTCTGCTTTTTTGTGGCAGTACGCCGCTATTCTTTATGTAACGAGTCAGGAGTTGCCGTTTTATGTGTGGAAAAATACGGAAGACCGAAATAGAGGGATTACAGTGTTTATCCTTGTTTATTCCTTAATTCACGAAGAGTATCGACTGTTGACTGGTATTTGGCGAGTCTCTCGTTGGTTTAAAAATTTCCCCAGTAAATTATTTTTTTTGAGATTTGAAGTGAACATTATCGTATTGGTCCCGATAGCTGAAGTGTAGGACCTAGTTCATTATTGCTCTTTATTTTGGAATAGTTCGTATAGCTCCTATTTTTCTCTCTGGCATGGTTCACTTATTTGCCCCGTCGTTGCATTTTTACGGTTAATTAATCATTCCTCCACTCGATTCTTTTGGCGGCTAAAGTCTTTTGAACCTGTCTCTTCGTGTTTACTTTCCTCATTTCTTGCTTCTTATGCCCTATTCGTGGCCTTGCTCAGCAGTTGTTTCTATTAATTTCCAATTCTCCCTCGACAATAATGCTCATGAGGCTGTCGTACCATCCGATACACTTGCTCCATCATTGATAGATCATTAAATTGCTCATTTTAATCGGAGCTAATGTAGTTTCTTAGAGGGATACTTCTTGTTGCTCTTCACTCTCCGGTCATAATACGTAAAATATCCCTGTAAATATTATTATATCAATCCTGCACTGGAAGTGTCGATGAGCATTTCTAGTTATTGTACTCCATGAAATTCAACTCCGTTTGTTCTTCCATCTTTAGCTTTTTAGTTGATCAGAGTATTTCATTATTGCAACCACTCAGTTTTCTAAATCTGACTCATAAAGCTTTTCTGTTGTTTCTCTGGAGTTCCTCATGTAGAAATAATGATGCCAGGTATTATTTTGTCAACAGACGAAGAACCAATGTTTTGTGGTGTATTAGATGAAATGAAATTTAAAATTATTCTGCTCTGTACTACTCAATGAATCCTCTAGCCTTTGAGGAAAGTGGGGATTTTCGGTTTGTCTAACTCGAGAGGCGGTTGCTACACTTGTCCCGATTCCATTTGAAACAAAATATGAATGAATGTAGCAGACAGTCGCCGAAGGTGATAGGTGTTCCGAAACTTTAGTCTTCGAAGAAATGGGCTGAGCGTGGGGAGAAATGTTGTTTATTTCAGAATCGATTCAAACTGTAATCTGTAGTATTCGTATAGGCAGTGGAATATTTCGTTAATCTCGTTACGTGATGTTCTCATTTTGGGTTACACATTCACTCTGAATGATCTTTCTCCATCATAGCTCGAGCTTGGCTCGAAGGTCTTTTGTGGTATATTTTCAGTGACCATTTTATTCATGACTAATTGTCTTTGTTTGCAAATGGCGAAGAAAAAGTTGAAGAATTTCTTTCGGAGAGAATTGGCAATTGATGCCGATTACGAAATCCCGGTAATGCTACTTAATAAAGGGCGGCTAGGGCACCCGTTTCAATGTACCCCGACTCAAGTTCGTTTTTATCTGATCATGTCGCAAAAGGGTGCGTCATTTGGGATGAATACGACGTAATCGCCGTTGAAGCTCTCGGAAGTACACGAATGAATATGGACTTCAATTGGCCGTACTACTCATTGTCTAGCCTAGAACGTTATCTCGAACTCATGATGCTCGAGGCAAATGGAATAGCGATCATGCCAGTCTAAGGCAAATCGTTTTGAGAAGGCGAAGTTTTAAATGACAGAACTTTCGCGCGGTGAGGAGTACAGAGGGCTTACACGTTAGTGGTCAGTTGAGTCGATTAGGCCTCATTCTGTTCCGTCTCCGATAGGCATTTCGCTCCCACCCCTCCAGCCAGCACTTTAATTTTCCCTTTCTCCACTACCTCGAAGTGAGCGCTCTCTCTTCACCTTCCCCGTTTTCAGGGCCATTTCCCCCTCCTCTTGCTCCCCTGCTCCTGCGTTCACTCTTGAGGGATCTTTCGCCTTCTCGGTGAGCATCACCGTGAAGCCTTACTCGAGTCGGTTGGGGAGAAATTTAGCAACCTGGGCGTCTCGGCGTTCGAGGGAGCTCGTTCGCGAAAATTTTATTTTTTTCTCTCTCTTTGTCTCTCTTTCCCTCTCCCCTCACCACCGCTCTAAGCGACGGGAGACTTGGAGGAAGTATCTGGGATTCGTAGGATTTGGATAAAAACATGGAGGAAAACGCTGAGAAATTCTCTTGGAAATTTGCGATAATTCGCTGAAAGCCATGTCCTGTAAAGGACTGAATTAGCCGGAATAAACGACTCTTGACTCGTGTTGGTATGCTGGAACGTACCGAAGTCTGTGTCGAAAGTTTTTTTTGCCTGGTCTCGATGTTCATGCATTCCGATGGGTTCAGGGTACTAGGAAGATAAAAAAAAGAGTTAATCGCTACCTAGAACTAATCATGCTATAGGTATATGGGTATTTAGGAAAAGTCTGAAAATGACAGGGAATATTCCTTTGCGGTTTCTGTCACCCTGGCCTCCGTTTTCTCTCCGCCCTGAGGCCACCGAGACGGAGCAAACGTGGGTGCAGTCTCGTTCCTCTCCTATCCCTCCCTTCCTTCGCCCCTGGGAGACATCAAAGGGAAGGCCACGGAGGCACGCCCACCACTTCGTCGCATGTTGGGACTGCCAGACGGATGGAAGCAGCGGAGACGTTCATGGAAGAAAAGATCCCATGTGTAAGCCTCACTCGCCTTGTACCTTTTTTGTCTTACGGAAAGCTCAAATTGGGGTGAGGGTTGCTGCTAAACGCTCCAGTTTGCCTTAAAAGCTGTGCGAAGAACCGGGAAATGATGGCAGTTTAATGAATTACGTATTTCTGGAAAATTCTGGGATATCTATGAAGAAAAATACTTAAAACCAAGGATATTTGTGGCTGCTACCGGATATCCTCTAAGACGTTTCGATGGGTCAGCGGTCTGATTGTCGGATGGTAGAAAGTGATAGCCTAAGGATATAATTTATATAGCCAGCTTAAATATGTCGAAGCTCGGGAAAATCTGGGTAGAAACCCTGTTATTTGCCATGCCTTGGTTTCGCAAACGTTTATCTCAGGTGAGATCGGTGGTTGCTACTCGGGGTTCTTTTCCTAAGAAGATCTCGTGTTGGCATACTTGTGTCTGAAAACGGCGTTGTTTATTCACGCGCGGCTTCGTTTCACCCTTTCACCACCTCCTCTTGCTTGAAATAGCGCTCTCTCTAGTATGAGCGGCGTTGCACCCTCGTATTGGCCTCTCCTATGTGTGAGGGGCGTTGAAGACCACCTTTGTTTGCGTGTCCGTATCAGTGCCGGGGCTCTCGTGCTCCGCGCTTGTGGAAGATAGTTTATTGCATTCCTAGAGGAATATTGCGGAATGATATATCTCATATTTGCTCTCTCTTATCTGATCTAGATCTGGTCTGACCTTAACTGATCTCTCCCTTATCGTGAGTGCATCCTTGCTTAGGAATACCCATTTCGTTGGTTAATAAATCATACCGATTTTTATTCACGGCATCCTGTTCCTTGATCGATAATCAAGCGATTTCGATATTGATTCACGTCTCCGTCTAATCTCCGCTTGGGTTACTTTTGTCCGCCCATTATGTAAAGCCATGTTGAAGTGAATCGCGCAGTAAAATTCTGATGGAATAGATATTTGGAATAGGATGGTAAAGCTCAAAGTGATAAGATCAATTACAAATCTGCTGCCTTTTTCGGTGCACTCTTATTTAAGTGCACCTGTGTTGGAGTACCCTTGGCCTCAAGGTGCATGTAGCCGAGAGTTACGTTTCTGGTTGATTGTCGTTTTTAATTAAGTTTAATATTACGGTATGTAATTCATTTGTAGTAACAGCCGAACATGTATGCGGTAATTACACAGCAGTAGACAGATAGTGATTTAAATGACTTGTACTTGTGCCCATTGGTAAAAATTTCATCCATTCAATTCTTTTGTTTTTTGAACATCTGGGAAACATTAAGCATTACAGTGGATAAAAATATTTTGATTGGTCTTTTGCCTGACCATTTCGTTTGTTGATTTAAAGTTTGTAGGCTGAAATATTGCGGGGCGGGATCCATTTAAAAAAGTAGGGCCAAGTGAGGATAATCCATATAAACCTCCCTAAACCGATGGAAAAAAAATACTCGTGTTAGTGGGTTGAATTGCGGCCTCAATGTTTCTTGGCGTATTCGCTTTGACTGGCCGTAAGATATTATGCAACACTCTTTTTTCCTCTCGAGTTGAAATTGGCTAGAGTAGGGTAGTGCCGAAGCCTTTGTATGACTCGCGTAATCTGCGGAGTTTAGTGATCCTAGTTCACACTTGATTGCCCAGGGAAAGGCGATCACGTATTCAGCGGAAAAAAAACCTCCTCGAGGACGCGGGGGCTCATCGCTTCCTCCCCGATATCCCTCAGAAGTGTTACGGGCCCGATGTAATGGATTGACGCGAGAAAAGCTTCGAAAGGCGTCGTCGTCCACTCACGCAGCCGGCTTCCCCACGCCCCGTGTTAGACGGACTCGAAGTCCTTTGTGCCTCATTGTCTTGTGCGGGGAAGGCGTTCCTCGCTCCCGTTGCTCGGTGAGGGTCTTTCGCCCTTTGGCTCCCCACCCCTGTACTACTCCTCCTTTCAGTCGAGAGCTGCTTTTCCGAGCGCACTTGACCCCCGTCGTTCGCCGCTGCGTGCTCGCGGGAGGATGCGCCTCCACGCTGCTCTTTTTTCTTTTCGATCCTCGGCGAGCTACACTCGCTTTACCGCCGGCACTTCTCGACCCGCGATCACTTTGGCCGCGAGTATCCCCTCCGTTTTTGCCTCAGTCCGCGACTATTTCGCCAAATCGTGTCTCTGTGAGTGGCTATGTGCTTGTACCATTTCTCTTTCCTCGATTCTCTCTCTCCACGATTTAGTGGTCGAAAGTCTCTTTTTTATTGTTTGCTCTCCGGACAACTATGGATGGGGAAGCTCTGGTAATGGGATTTGTTATATTTTGGTGGCTAGCGCACTTGTTTACCTGCAGGATTGGGCTTAAATTTCTTTTGTTCCTAAAACATTCCCTCCATTCTTCCCTATTCTGTATCTTTCCGTTGTCTCCAAATGGTAACCACTTCTAGCTGTAGAGGTGTGGAATCAGATGGCAAAAATAACGATACATTTATCTTTTGTGTTTTTATTTTTACGGGGTGCTGGAAACTTCGCCGTCATTCGTCCGTTATCAATTGTCAGTATAGTTGTTAAGTGAGATGTCTGGTGGTCATCCTGAGCACCAACCCGAGTAATGTGTAGTTTTTGATGAATATTGATTCATGGCTCTTTTGAGTCGAAGGACTGACTATTGGGTAATTTTGAAATTGAAGCTAGTCCATTCAGTAGTGCGAGGACTGGATTTCCATTAATTTTTATCATCGTTTCGCCAGTTGCGAAGCTGATACATATTCATTTTTGAGATTATAGAATGACTATTTGTTGCCGTCGGATTCATGTGTGTATCTAAGCTTGCAGTCCCTACGATTTTCAATATTGAAGGTAGTTGCTTTACCGAAAGTAACGTACACTATCATGCTGTGGTGAGTTGTCTCACTTGGGCATCCTTTGGCATTGATGTAAAGCTTCCTTGTCATTTCCAGAAACGGGCGTTATCTCGTAATTATTGCATAGTAATAAAGTGGATGATGACATCCACAGTTTGTGGAACAAAATAACTCTCTGTGATAAGGAGTCTTTTAAGACGCTTAATTCTAGAGGGAGTCACTGTGCATTTGCTTGCAGTTGAAAGGGAGGAACGTCAAAGTAAGGACGCCTAGCGCGGTTAAAAATTCATTGGCGTAATGGTACTGGGGTACTGCATGCAGTGGTTTTTTTTCAAGGACTAAGGGTTCAGTGCCAGGTATTACGCGGCTCTGTCCTTTTTTAGGAATCCTTCCCACTCGTGCTAATGTCCAACTGACCGAAAGGCGTTTTCCCGTATACGGTAATTGTCGCCCCTTTTACCGGTCTCCTCATATGTAGTTGTATGAGTTACAAAGATGAAGAGTATTATGTATTTGTCGG
The DNA here is from genome assembly GCA_933228895.1 of Platycnemis pennipes. Lineage (NCBI taxonomy): Eukaryota > Metazoa > Arthropoda > Insecta > Odonata > Platycnemididae > Platycnemis > Platycnemis pennipes. The sequence goes on along the minus strand of OW121848.1, from coordinate 29,015,807 downwards.
GAGATCTATGAGATGACAGGTTTAGGACACGACCGTTACCATTGGTGCTGTCGATGGTAGTCGTGTGGCGGCCACAGCTCCTTCGGCTGTTGGAGGCTATGCAACACCAATTTCGCGCGCGTAATGCGGGTTGCCCAAACGGAATTCTCGGGGTTAACAAGCTGCTTAGTCAATCTTAGAGGATGCTGACATTTTAGACGGGAACTAGGTTGAGTGAATTGCGACCATTCTGGAGATCGAGAGTTTAAATTCAGTCTCTTCCATGTATTAATTTCAAGTGGAATAATTATGCATCTAAACTTTTATTTCGAAGAAAATTGCGGGAATGAATCTTTGTTTTATTTTCCTTATTAAATGGGGTATTACCATATTTTCTTTTCTTTTTTTTTCATTGAGTGATAACGGTAAGCGGTAACAATAATTTTATATTGTCTGATTGGTGCAGAAAGTGATTCCGAGAAAAAAAATATTTCTACTAAAAATATATTGCAACCGCATTGCCGTAGGTATAAAGAGGAGCATATATTCAAGTAACTTTTTATTTACCTTTATTTCATTGTGTAACTATTCAAGATTGATGAGATAAGTGAAAATAAAACGTCTTCAGATACTTTTTACTCACTCATGTGGTGCAATCACGAGTTCTATTGACTTGAGGTCATTCCGTTGATAAATGGTGCGAGAAATTTTCCTTTAGTCCTCCAACGAAGACTCACCAACGAGAAATGAGGGAGAATTTGGTGATCATCAATCTCATTTAAGAATCTATACATTCTTATCCGTAAGTGACGGAATATATTTTGTCTTTCGTATTTAGTTGCGGAGATATTCGGATTAAATTCGTGAGACTCCTTTTTTAATGTAATAAATGTAGCTTTGTGAGGCCCTTAACATTGATGTTTTCTCCATTGGCTATATAAAAATTCAGCTGTCACTTATGAGTCCGCGAAGGACGGCTTGGGTTCTCCGAGCACTGTACGTGCTTATTTTCATGGCGGATGGCTTCCGAAATAGTAGTTCAGGGAGTGCAGGGGGATGAACATTTATTCGCCGAAGGGTTTTTCCGACTGGCTATTTAAAACCCGCGGATGGGAAAGGCGTGAGTCAGTAGAGGGCGGGAGAGTTGGGGGTTGGCGGACTCTGCTGGAGAGCGATTTGTGGTGGGGTCTGGGAGGGGGTGCGTTGGGCTCGCGTGCTCGTGACCCATAGGAGAACACCTCCCGGCAACGTGCGGGCCCCCTCCCTCCCTTCTCATATATCGTGCTCCTTCAGTCGGCTGGGCAAGGCGGAAGGAAAAGCCTCCGTATTCTTTCCTCGAGTCCCTCCGGAATCATCCACCCCTCTCCCGTCGAATCTCCCTTTCCCGCACCTTCAACTTGATCCGTTTGGATAGCCGAGGCGTGAGTTTCTCCAAAAGAATATATAGATAAATGTTAGCGTGCGTATGGTGTTTGAATATTAAGTTCCCTTCCCGTACTCATCCTCCTCCATCCCACCACCCCTCTCATCCGCTGAGGCTTGTAAGGTGGGCTCGTGAAGTGTTTCCACGGTCTCTCTTTCTGCTCCTCCGCTCACGGAGTGCCTCCGTGCTGCTGCGTTCTCCTCCCCCTTCCCCCTAACCCTCGGAGAGCTCGAGCGAAAGTGATTTGAATCTCGGCTCACTGGGGAAGCAGTCGGTCACGTTCCCGCGCACGTCTTGTCACGTTCTTGCCGCCTCTCTTGTGAGCCGCACAGAGGAGGGAGGGAGTCAAAGGGGTTAGGGAGTTGACGAGAAGCACACGCTCAACCCCGTCATGATCTCGAACTTCTGGCGACGCAGAAAAATCAGTGGCGGGTGAGTTCATGGAATTTATAAACCTATTAATATATATTGTTCAGTTTCCTAGTAAGCGTGGCTACTAAATCTAGGCAGATGTAAATGACCTCAAGATTTCAGAAGAACGAGATGCTGTTATTCCTTGTAGTTTTGCTTTTGAATTCGCATGGAGGAAGCTCTCTTCCTCCTATTTCTGATGCCTCAGGGCAGTTATAATCATCTTAGGAAATATTTTTTCCTTGTAGGGTAAAGGTCTGTGCAGTGAGGTTTTCCCCTTGATTATGTGGCTGTCTAGGGGAAATGCCTAAAGCAGCTAGCTGTTCAAAATTGCTATTAATATATATTTATAATAATTTTACGGGGTTATTAAGGAAATTAATTCTAGTTTTTATGCGTGTATAATTACTCCGAAATCCTTGTGCCTAGAAAAGTGTTTCCTATTCCTTATTAGTGATATAATTGCTGTATATTCCGTTAATGTCATTAATACCTATATGTTGTTGTTATTGGTGGGAAAATGCTGAAATCAACAAAATAATGTGAAAACCGCTGTCCCGACTCAAGGTTCACAGGTCCTACTTTCAGTGAAAATGTTGTGTATGTTGCAGTAGTTTTCTGCTTCCAGTCGTAGTCTTTATTGGAGGCGGCGACCAACACCTTAGGTCATTGCGCTATTGGCAATACGCATACTGCAAGACGTCAATGTATAGTTATCTGGTGCCATGAAATGTCAGCTGAGACGTGGTCAGGCACTGGCGTTGGTTACTCTCGGCACAATAATTGTAATTCCCCACCCACTTCCGACTGGCAACTTTGATATCTGTAGTAATTCGATCTGGGAAACGCCCTCCTATACAGGTGCCCTCCTATACACCATCACCATGGTGATTGGTTCTGCCGTTTGTGACGGAGGAACTAGTGAAGTATTGCGCAAAGGTCATATGCCTTGGGTTTAGCCGCTTTCAACCAGGAAACTAGCGAAGTGAAGCCACTTTAAAAAAAATAAGTATTTTGAAATTAAACTCAAAGATTCATCGGTGAATAAATGGTTAATTAATTGGGTTCGGTTAGTGTGGTGGGCTGAACTGGCTCCGAATTCTGAGGACGCGGGCACGAATTCCGGTGAAGGTTGAGATTTTCAGTGGAGTATTCGTTCCTTGGTGAGAGAGCTGAGATTTCACAGCTTCGTCCGTCGGTTGGGACGTTATTTAGTCAATTCCTGAGCACTTATATTGTTTAGAGGGGACGGAGGGGACTAATGCCTCCTCTGGGTTTCTTTCCCCTATCCCTTCAATCCCAAACACTCCCACTCGCTCCCACCTACTCTTAACTCCTACCGTAAATGGCGCAAATGGTCTTAGGGGCCATGTTCATAATCTTAACTGCAGTCTGCCCCTATAACACTCGTAGCAGATGCAGAGAAGGATCTGAATAAATTGCTGATAACAGTGGAAAGGACAATGGCCAGATATCAGATGAAGATCAATAAGAAGAGGTGAAAGAGTTCTGCTACCTGGGAAGCCGAGTTACCAACGATGGACGAAGCAAGAAAGAAATAGTCAGTAGAATAGCTCAGGCAAAGAGGGCATTCTACCAAAAGAAGAACTTACTTACATCTGGAAACACAAGCGTAGAAGTAAGGAATAAGTTCATCAGGACGTACATCTGGAGCATTTTTCGTTACGGCAGTGAGGCATGGACGATTACAGCAGCGGAGAAGAAAAGGGTGGAAGCATTCGAAATGTGGTGCTACAGAAGAATGATTAAGATTAAATGATTCGACCGAGTGACAAACCGAGAAGTCTTAAGAAGAGTGGGAAAAAAGAGAAACCTGCTGAAAACTCTAAGAAGAAGACGAAATTATTCGGGACGGGTTCGGTATTCGGATAATACGGGAACTTAATCGGTCATATCCTAAGACACGATGGCTTGATGAAGACAATCGTTGAAGGACACGTGGATGGGGAGAATGGAAAAGGAAGGCCTCGAGTGAGATATATGGAGCAAGTGATAAAGGATGTGAAAGATCAGAAATACGTAAATATGAAGAGCTTAGCCGATAGAAGAACTCAGTGGAGAGCTGCGTCAAACCAATCTGAGGATTGATGACTAATGATGATGATGAACTGCAGTCGTGCTTCCACTGCTTGCGTCTTAAATTTCTCCACGCCGATTCAAATTGGTATGCAGATTCACCCTGCACACTTGGTATTACCAAGCTGCATACTGCTTCTGACCATATTGAGGAGAATCGGTGTATCCTTTCGAACTCTTAATAGAGATTTTGTGGCGTAAGTAGAAGAACTGAGACTAGTTGAGATTCTGAATATGGCTGGGTCGTATACAGAATCTCTGCTCAGTTCTCAGTGTCACGCTGAGATGTAATACCACCTTTGTAGATAGAACCTGTGCTTCAATTTGACTCGTTGCAGGGATTTTTGGAACGTAAGAAGTTGAAGCGAGACTGTAGCTGAGATTCGGAAAATGGCCCTTGGTGTTGGTCGCATCCCGCGAATCACTCTTACTTTGGCGAACGAGGTCATTAATGTTGTGCTTGTTTTTCCCTTCCTGTTAAGGTAAAATATTAGGGAAGGCAACCTAAAGTTCTGTACATTTAGGTTTGTAGGCTGTGGAGGAAGGATGAATAGAAAATCGTGGTTGGAATAGGCGCACCTTTAGACGAAATAATCCAATGACCCCACCGTTTTACGCTTCATGTGACGGATGGAGTAGTAAATACCGGTGAAAAAAAATCAGGAATTCTCAGGAATCGAACCCGGGTCCTTCGAGATTCGAGGCCGGTCCCCTGGTCACCACACTAAGCGGATTTAGTTATGATCCAGTTGACCTCAGCAGTCGCTCTCCTCTTTCGATTGCTCCTCCTCCATGTATTTCGAGTCCCACGCCCCCGCTCCCACACATCCCACTCGCCCTTCTCGCAGTATTCCTTACTCGCCGTCGTAAAATTCGCCCTTCCTTGTAGTAGCGCCGCCTCTTCCCCGACTCCTCGCCCCTCCCACTCCCGCCCCTCCCGCTCTTTTTGACTCGTAGCCATCGACTCCCTAGCGCCCTCCTCCCCCGCCCCCTGTGCCGGGTTCCCCGGGAGTCGTCCACGCCCCGCCCGGCGCGGTGGGTCGCTCCATCCGCGGTGTCCTCCCGTCTGCCACTTTCCCTTTCTCTAGCGCTCCCAGCCGCCACCACGCCCTCCTCCCCCCCCACCCCCGCCTCGCCGAATTTCTCGCTCCGTGGCGGGGCAGCCCTCCCCCGTCGCAGCGATGTCGCTCCCGAACCGGGGTTGCTACGTGTCTGGGGAATGTGGGAAATTGGTCGTACGGTCGAGAAATTCAAACGATTGCTTCAAGAGATAGAGGAGTACCGGGAGGTTCATCCATTTTCTAAATCTCCGTTCTGTCATATGTTCGGCTCTAGCGTTTAGGTAACGTTTGCTGGTTAATATTTTGTTCCTCATAACACAAGCTTTAAACCGGTGGAACCGCCATGGGTACGTGTGCGTCTATAACGAATGAGCGTGCCCACAGCAATCTTGACCGATCATGGTGAAAGCGTACCGCAGGGTTCTTATTCGTTGCTTCGTCCAAGGGGAGAGAGGGCGGAGCACAAAGAGTTCAGTGTCCAAACTCCTGAAATGCTCTCATTCAGGGGTGGAGGTCTTCCATGACCTCCGCTTCTGCATTAAAAAAAGTCACTTTATGATTTTTTTTGGTCCTATTTCCGAAGGTCTCACTTACATACTGATTACTTTACAAGTATTCGAAATTAGCACTTTAAATTGGATAAGGTGTTAGATTGGGGGGCTTTGGCTTTATCCAGTGGGTTTACAGAGCAAGGAGCCTATGAATCTCCTCCTTGACCAATCGATCTTTTAGAAAAATTGAGGGGTAAACATTGAAATCTTTGCGTGTAAAATTCAAGAAAATGTGAACATAAACCTCCTACCATCCTATTGTCGTAGCTCACAAGGATGCCCTACTATTGAGCTTCCTCTTATAGACGCGACCGATCAGCGTCTCCCATCCCTCATCCTCTTAGCTGGCCCTATATCCCGGATTATCATATTTCAATTCGTATCCTGAATAGATCGCCCTTATTATTCAGCTCTACCGAAACATCAGGAAAATATTAAACGGTTCTGGCTTAGGGATGGTTTGACGGGAATAAAGCTAGGGAATATGGGTTAGCATATCATTTTAAATGCATTAATATGCCCTTTAGGCGTGATAGAATTTTGTAATTAGTCCCAGCTAACAACTCTCTGTGAAACTTCTCCGACTTTCTCTCAAAGCCATGAGTTGCATTCCCTTGTATGATCCGCCTCACGGGTTTCATTATTCACGGGTATCATCACGGGTTGAACGGAAAAATTACCGCCTGGCTCTTCAGTTGACTAAATTTGATTCAGTTATTTCCATAAACCTCACAGCCTGTGGTGATTCTCGGGAGGAATTGTCGGATATCATGGGGCTATGGAAAACTTCTCATCTAGTGTTCATTTCACGTGACTACCCACAGGGTTGTTCGTTCCTCTTGATTTAGTGTTGATGAGGATTTGTGGAATTGAGATGAAATATGGAAGGAAAAATCTTTTTTCATGTGATTCTTTTCTGAAATCGAAAATATGCCCATCTTTTAAGGATGTTATGAATGGTAATTACATTGAATAAGTCAGGTCTTTCGACAATCATCCTTTGCTCATACGGGTCTGAAAAATAAATGCTTTCCTGATAAGATTCACTTTGTTGCGTCTTGTTATTACTGCTTGATATTGTATGATATTAGCATATTTAAGGTTGCCGTAGGGGGAATTAGGTGCCCTGTATCTGAGTTACTTTTCTCTTTTCAAATAGGTTTGTTTACTCTGGACCTTAGTGGATTTCTCGGCGATATACATTCTACTCGCCCGTACGTAGAGACTTGCATTCGAGGTTATAGTTTTAATTTAAATCAGAACTTCGATTTTAAGGAGGTACCTACTTTGTTGTTGGGATTATTCTTCATGTTGGGATACACTTCAATGTTGTTGACCTCAATGAATCAGAATGTTGAATTAGATGAGATTTTTTCTGTTTTTTTTTTTAAATATAGTTTGTGTTTTTGTCTTGCTTATCCTTTATCGTATAAGTGCTCTGCTATTTGTCATCCCTTATTCTACAGTCCAATTGTCAAAAAAAATGAAATCTAATCATAAGTGTCAACTAAGAATACCTGCAAATTTATGCAGTCCAAATAATTTTCAGATCCAAAGTTTAAATGTTCTTTTTGCTTCACAAAACAATGAATGAAATATTCGCTGCCTTCTCTTGGTTGAAAAATGTTGCGTCGTTCTTAGCAATTAGCAATCATTTGAAAGAAGTATGTGAGGAAATGGCATAATTGCCTCATCTCTCTTCCAGCCGTCGGTTCAAGACTTCATCTTTGATTCTTTTGTTTTATCGTCCTATCGATAGCAAGTACATGCTTTGCTGTCCTGATTATAAACAGTATTGTATTTAGTCGGTCGTATTTGAATCCTTATGTGTTTATTTTAGCTTTAGCACTTCATAGATTAGTTTTATCTTCAATAATCGGAGCATTGGACAAATGCTCAAAGTGAGAGCTAAGGACAATGCCGGTTTTCTATTCAACAAGCCTCAAAATACTCTTCATAGTCTTTTGTTAGGTGTAGCCATTCCGTTTCATTTTTTCAGAAATCAGCTACCATTAATTTCTTGCGAAGTTTCTGAATGGGAATTGTACCTAATGGTATTATGAAACTGTTTTCTATTGCTGCAGGTAATGTGGTTCATCCTTAAAAGTATTAACCTTAGAAACTGGTTTATTCCTTTATTTTTTAGTCTCCTTTGCGTCTAGTTAAATATTTTTTTCACGAAATGTGAATAGCCATAGATACTCTGCAGTAGCTAACGTTATCGTTTCAAATAGCGCCAGTCCAGTACTTCCTACACACTCCGACCTGCCTGTAACCATGTCGTTTTATTGAAATCCTCATCGTGTAATTATTAGCTGTAACTAGGCATCATCAAACCGGCTTTGAATAGCCTGCGTGATGGAGTGTGCCATCTTTGCGTTAAGATTCACCATCCACTCCGTGACATTGTCGTACAGTAAGGCCCCTGGCATGCCACGAGTCACCTCGCCATTCGTCCTCGTTGAAGTCGAGGCGGGTCTCCGCTCTTCACGTTTCCCTCAAGCTCCGTGCGAGTGAGTTTAAATCCGGGCGCAGGCTCGCCGCGAGTCGGCGCAGGACTTCCATAATTCGGGGCTCCCCATGTCGAGCGGGGGCCGTGTGGCAAGCCTGGCTAGTATTAACTACTGTCTGTCATGAATCCGGGAAGACTTTCCCAATCTCCTTGGGGGTGGGGGCCGCCCCCGCGAGGCCTCTTCCCGCCCCGCCGCCCCTCACACATTTCCCTCGTTTAGACCCCTCCCCACCCGCCCGGTTTTACTATCCTCCCCCTTCCTATGGCCGCGCCTCCTTCACCCCCCCCCCTCCCCCTCCGCACCCAGTGCTCGCCTATCCGATCGATATGTAGCGTGAGGTTGGGATGAAAGGAACCTCCCCTCCTCCTCTCGCCGTCGCTCTATCCCTCCCTCCACGTCTGCTCCCTCCCGTCGCTCTGTTACTCTTTTTGTCTCAACCCCCCCTCGCCCTGCTCCTTGCTTCGTCTCCTTCCGCCGAATTCCTTGCGCCCCAGTAGTATTTCCTCGCCCCCTCCCCTTCCCCTGTTGCCCGTGAGCCACGGCGCCTCCCCCCGCCCCCATCCTTCCCACACCTCTGGTCCCCCCCTCCCCCCCCTCCCTCACCCGTGCCCTTTTCACGGTGACCTCCGCCCACTCCTCACGCGCACCACTCTTTGCCTTTCCAGCGAGGGGGCAAGTGTATCTGGAATTTTCTCGCCCATTCCATATCGCGTGTGTGTGCTTCTTTTTAATCGGGTCAGATCCACTCCGTGAGGCATCGTCTCTCAATTTTTTTCTGCACATCGCTTCTCATTCTCCGAGTCGCTGGATTCGGGGCGGTGATCATTTGTCCGCAGGGCCGCTCGCGAGGGTGGCGTGAGATTTGTCGTTTCAATGCCGTTGGTGGCGAACGTGGTTTGCTCGGGCCCTTGGAAATCCATCTTCTTGCTGTGTTGCTCGTTCGTAGGGGGTTATTTAATTACTTTGATTCGGATCGCATGAAGTATTACTTCACTACATTACTTATTTTATATACGTTTCTTTGGGAATTGTGTATTGCGAAGTGCAGGTAGCGTTTTCTCTTCACTGCACCCTCTTAATTTTGTCGTGGGCGACGACATTATGATTTAGTCTTCTTGGGCAAGTGAATGTAAACCTGGATTGGGATTTTTAGGAGGATAACGGAGTGGTTCGGGTTTGATTCTCCCTGAGGAATGGTTTGAACTTTGAAATCCTGGTGTAGAAAAATCGATGTCGTTCCCACCCTTGTCAGTCCTCAGTTTCATTACATCTCTTCGTTTCTTGATTTGGTTCACACTCTTCAGTTAACCGAGGGGTCACGTTCACTTAATGCCTAACTCTCTCCCTCAATTCGACTCCCCTCCCTGATGCTCGACTTCGCTGTCAGCTTTGGTGTCCCCTGAAGGGCGTGTGTCGCTGCATTTGCTGGAACTATTTTCCCGCGAGTCTCGGCGTAGTCACACCTATCTTCCTTTAATTTGTCCTTTCCCTATCGATCTCTCTCTCTGAAACCTGAATCTTCTGCTCGGGAACTGTAGCTCATGTATCCTACGAGGTCTTTTCTCTCTCTCCCTCTCTGTTCATTGCTTAGATGCAATCCTGAGTTGGGAGAAAGTTCTGCTGCGAATGGATATAGAGATTATTTTACCATTCGTATTGGTGCTTTCTTTGAAAGACCTAGCAGTTTTCTTGTTGTAGTCATTATTGAACGCTCTTTCCCTTGTACACTTTGTCTGAGTTCTTGAAAATTTGATTTTTAACATTAATAAAACCAACCGGGATCGGCACACGAGAATAATTGCTGCTCACGGGATATTGATCACCGATCGTTGTTTAATTTGAATTCAATTTATTTTTATCACGTAAGTTAAATTTAATTTAATCCAGTTCCTGTTAATATCCTAGTCGCACATTAGTGTCATGATTCGAAGTCTATCAATTGGCTGTTGTATTTGCGAATCCATTCTGTTGGATCATTGATGTATTTGATTAATGGCAGCAAAGGAGGTAAACCTTGGCTATTTTCTTCGACTTAATGCTCATCCGCGATGGTGTATGTTTTTTTCTGTTTGGATAAGGGTCGCTCACTTAGAAATTATGAGGAAGACGTCAGGTGTTGGTATTGAAATTTGGTTTTAAAATATATTGATTCCCGGTGGTCTACGGTTTCAAGGGTCTCTGCCTGCTTGGGAGCGTATGGATGTGGAGTAGCCGAGCGGTTAGTGAATGCTCGCGATTGGATTGCGAGGGAAACGTGGATGACTGCTTGCTCTAATTAAGATTTCGTGAGCGTAATGCCTTTATTCGCTCGGGGTTTCTCGGTGAAATGGGTTTTGATTGCCTTACCTTCTCTGCGAAGTGTGTATGTATGCTGAATTGAACGACCTTGACCTTAAAGTTGTCTTCGAACAGCCATCCTACGCCTAGCAACGCGAAAAAGTGTTCAGTATTCCCTTTCGTTGAACTAATTAGCAGTAGTAAGATGTTGATGAAGACGCATGATGTTCTTCTTCGTCTCTAATTGAATTTTGATTTTTTAAAATCTGTGGTTCATGACCAGTTTTAATGTGTCGAAGATGTTATGCTCCATTATGAATAGTCCATTTCTTTCGCCAACTTTGTTAATATTTTCAGCGCCATCTTCAATTTCTGACGAGCAAGTTTAGTCTGGTGACTGCCCATAAAATAAATATATGGTCCTTATAATTCATTGTGTACATTCTGTGATAAGTCAATAAAATATATCTAGCCTTTTGTCCAGTCCAGTCTGACGATTAATTTGACTACAGTAGAGTGAGTTTACCTTCAAGTTCTTGTAACAGAGGACATTATTTATCCATTACCCACCAGCGGTTTAATTCGAAGTTCTGGAAACCAGAATTTAGCATTGCGTGGGCTTAGAGTTTTCAAAAATAATCACGCTGAGTTGACACGATATTTTATTTGTGAAGATTTACCCATTTCCTATTCCGGAATCATTTTGCGAACGCCTAATTTTGGTTCAATAAATTCTAGTTCTTTGAATTTACGTGCATGAGAAAGTTTTTTATATGTTCCAACTTATTTTTAAATGCAGTTTAAATAGGTTTAATTGAAGCCCAGGCATCCCTTACGTGTCGGGAATCGGTCTATGCTGCCAGCGCGGTGCGTTACCTGGCTACCGTTACCTGCCAATAAAAATATCTCGGTAATTTTATCTACTTTTGTTGTATAGGATCGTGTGCATTAGAGTGGTTCGAAAAAATTCGATTGTGTGATCGTGTGCATTAGAGTGGTTCGATTTTTTAACTTGGGATTAGCATTAGTACTCAAAAGTTGCTGTTTGGTATCCTAAATATAGAAAAAATAATTAAATTCTAAGTTGACATCTTCAGTTCGCGCAATTAGCTTAAAGTTTGAAAAAATGTCAAAAACTGAAATTTTGGATAAAAATATTTTTAAAAGTTTGTGCCTTTCTTTTACGCAAAATCCATAAAATGGCAGTTTATAGCATGGTTTGTACCCCAAAAAAATTATAGCTCTTATATACCACCTTTAGTTCTCACATACGCCCTAAAGTTGGTTAAAATACGTAAAATTTGAGCTTCATCATGTGCTAAACAAGTCGTAATTACATTTAAAAATTACAATGGATCGTATAGTTAAGCTTTTGTTTATATTTTACAATGCATAAAATTTTAATTAAGGCCAAATTTGTTAAAATAAAACATATAACCCATTACTGCAGTATTGTGAATCATCATCATCCATCAACAATCCTAGGATTGGTTTGACGCAGCCCTCCACTCGATTCTTCTATCGGTCTACCTCTTCATATTGACGTAGCTCCTTTCTTTTACATCCTTCACAACTTGCTCCTTACCTCATACGAGGCCTGCCTTTTCCATTCTTCCCGTTCACTTTTCCTTCGACGATTGTCTTCATCATGCCATCGTGTCTTAAGATGTGGCCCATTAAGTAGTCCCGTCTTCTTTTTAATGTTTTCAGTAGACATCTCTTCTCTCCCACTCTTCTTAACACTTCTTCGCTTGTCACTCGATCGATCCATTTTATCTTCATCATTCTTCGGTAGCACCACATTTCGAATGCTTCCATCCTGGACTTCTCTGCTGCTGTTATTGTCCATGCTTCGCTGCCATATAGTAGAATGCTCCAAATGTTTGTTCTAATGAAATGTTTCCTCGCTTCCACGCTTGTATTTGCAGCTGTAAGCAGAATCTTCTTCTCGTAAAATGCCCTTTTTGCTTGGGCAATTCCACTCGAAATTTTTCTTTTACTTGGTCCATCGCTGGTTACTCGGCTTCCAGGGTACCAGAACTCTTCCACCTCCTCGATTTTTTGTTTTCCTAGTTTAGCATTGGTCCTGCCTTCCTTTCTTCCACTGCATACCAATACCTTAGTTTTCTTTTTATTGTGTTCAGATGATATCTGGTCATTGTTCTTTCCATATTTTCTAGTGTCTTCTTTAAATCTCTTTCTGTTTCTGCCATGACTGCTATGTCATCGGCGAATAGTAGTGTGCTGATTTTCTCCCCTTGGATATTCACTCCCGGAGACTTTTCTTGAACTTGGTGCGAAGGTTTCCGCGGCGTCGTTTCGCTCTAAGATAGCTTCCATTGTACAACTCGGAAGTATTCCTTCCTTCTCTTCACTTCATCCTCATGTTCAAATAAGAGTTCTCCATTCTTGTCCCTGATGCTGTTACATCTTGCAGCCCGGTCCTGAAAGTGATTTTTCACCATCCTTTGGCAATTTCCACATTTCATGTTGCAAGGTTTGCAGATGCAGCTGTTTTGGAACTGCATTGAAGATAATAAATTATGCATGGGGAAAATGGGAGTGGGGGAAATTTTCTATCTTATGCTACCTAGTCCGAATAATTTACGTAATATCTTTTGGTTATATTTAGGTTATGGTTTCATTATAAAACGATGTTTTGGTACATATCCCAATTTTTTACCCGTCTCATATTATTTTACGTGTACTGATTAATGATTACTGCTAAATGGCTGCATAATGATTCCAAATCATCGTATGCTTTGAGACCCCAGGTATTACAGGATACTATTGAAATGAGAGTTTTCGGAATACTCTAGGTCGAGTTTGCTTTCGTATAAATGTTGGTACGGTTTGTCATCATACGCATGACTGATTTGTATGCTTGTAAAATTCAGAGGATTGAGAGCAGACGGGTTTTAGTGTGTGAGCTATCACTGCCGTTCAGTCATACCACCGATGAAGATGGCGTGAATTATCGATGCCATTGCTAAATGTAGTAGTCTCTGACATTATTCAAATAGATGTTTGTGGAGGAAGAACAACTCATCCCACAACTGTAAGGAGCTGCCTGCCCACTGGTCAATTAGGAGCCGTTTCAAGCGGTGAACACGACACTTCATGTTGCTACTAAAAATACCAAGGCGTGAGATTTTTACTCATTTAAGGAAGACTTTTCCCCCGCCTGCGCATCGCTTTACGAATAAGTAGTGTACTTACATTATTGAACTCCAGATAAAAGTCACCTTATTTTAAATCTAACTAAACTCTCTCTGGTTTACGTATCAACGGAATTCTTTACATCCTCTCTATTTCATCCCCCATTATTCCCGATCGCCCCTAAATCTTAAGACGTTACCGGGGTATTTTCGCCTCAAGACTCTCCATCGCGCGCACTTGTTCCTTGGCTCCATCATCAAAGCTCTGGTTAGAAGCAAGTTCACTCACCTATTGTGAAACGCGGCATGAATCTGCGCGTGATAACTCGGAATTTTAATTTTCAAAATAATTTTCGTAGCAAGCTATATTAATAGAATGTGTGGCGTTTGCAAAATGGGTTGGGTGGGTGACTTTCAAAACAAGTTTAATGCGCGTGAGTATTTCGGTGTCCACAAGGGTCTCCTACTTGCTCTCACTCCCCAAACCGACACAGTTTCCGCCCACCGCCCCCTCCTCCACCCTCACCGCCCACACCGACCCCCTTGCGGAATTTATCTCCTCATCGTGGGCGTGGAAACTATGAGAGCGATGCTTAGACATTCGTCCCTCACTTCGTTTCCTCATAATTGATTCGGATGAAGACATCTAACGTCGAAACCATGGTCGTGTGAAATAAATATTTCATGTGAAAGCACAAAGTTTAAATTTCTTCATTTTTCATCCTCATAATTGGTTATTCTAATAATTTTTAATAGTTATTCCTACCGGTTTACATATCTTTGGGGCTAATGCAAGGATTCTGGAGAAATAATGAAATTTTAATAATCTGTAGGAGCGGGTTAATCTTGGTAAATGTGCGATTTTCTTGTTGTTAGGGGTTGAGGTTAGAAGCAGTTTTCGTGGACATCGGAGAAACTTCGTCTAGTGGATAACCATAAGCGTTTTCAACTTTGTGGCGTTTTATATTTCGCCAGTATCGCAAGATTTTGAAGCAAATTTTGGGAATTTTTTGGCTATTGATGACTTGCCAGTGGAATAATCCTGTTATTCGGAGTCACGTATCCAGTGTCGTGTATTCTAGCTCTTCATTAAGGAAATAAATTAAACAGTTCTTTACATTAATTAATATATTTAAAAATAGTTTAATAATTACTGATTAATTTTCGTAAATTTCCCCTGTTGTAGCTTCACAGTAATCGACTGAGATGTTCAATGGCAATGAGATGATGGATTGAAGGAATGTAATAAGTCATGGTTCACTAATTATAAGAAATAATCTTAAGGTAGTTTACACTTGTTAGGTTCTTGATATTTGAAAGTAGATAGCTCTTCAAAAAGTCCCCGAAAGGCCGGAAATGCTATTAAGTATTTCCTTGGCCAAAGTGACAGAATTTACCGCTGTATTCGGTTCTTTTATGAATGTACGATAATTAATTCCGGAATCTGGTTGGAAATTTCAGTATTTTTCGAGTAGACAATGATTTTGCTTGGGTTTGGAACAAGCTAGTAGCTATTTTTCTATTCTTGTAAACCTAGACTCAGCGAATATGTGACTACCTGCATACTGTTTTAAATGTGACTGTTTTTGGATGAAAGGCGCTAAAGTCTTCGAGTGCCGTCGTATGATTCTTTTGCTCCGGAGATTAAGCCAAGCTTCGACAACTACACTATTACATACAAGAAATAGTCTAGTGATAGTGTCCCCTTATTGAAAATATGTTATTAGGACTGTATGTTAAATTTAGTGGAAGTTGCACCTTCGAAAACGTTTACAAAGTTTGGTTTCAGCTGAGTAGTATGGGTTAATCCTTTCATTTTTATACTATCAACGATTTAGGAAACGTTTCATATTGAAGTTTTTTATTGCTTTATTTATTCACATCAAAGTTGTGGAATTGCGGTACGTTAGGTACGGATATGGAGAATGTTGTAGAGCAGTTGGCTGAGCTGAATCGCAACATTAAACTACTTAATAATTTCGCGTGTATTTCAAGAAACGTTTTCTTTTGAAATGGAATATTTGGTCAAGAAGGCTTTTAATCTTCAAATGATCCTGAAGCCTGATAAAAAAATTAATCAAGTTTCAGCCGTTAGGTTTTTCAGTCCACTAATATTCGTATAAAAACGTCTTTTCTAGTATGTTTACGTCATAGTAAAATCAGTTAATTGGTCGGATAAGTGCTTTGTTTGTGCATCAATTCGTATTACCAATCCCTTTAGTGAGCCTCGCCCCTTCCCCGCTGTTCGCCCTCTCGCCTTCCCAGCTGAAATTCGGAGGACGCCTCTTCCTGCCCCTCCCCCCACACCCACTCCCTCTTCCATTTCGTCACCCGGCCCCCGGTGAGGCGGCCCTCATGCTTTCCGACTCCGCACCACCCCCTTCTCCTTCACCTTCTCGCGGGGGCCGCTCTCTCGTACCGAGGGTGGGATCCCCGTCGTCAAGCTATTTAAAGATTCGAGCATTGCGTTTAAAGAGAGGAGCTACGCAAACATTACTGGCAATCATTTTTCATTGCCGGAATGGATACGAGGAGGCGCTTTTTTCGGGGAAGCTGTTGGGGATATTTATGTAGCCGATTTTTACGGTGTGAATTTGGTGTCTCCTCGGTTCTTTCGGCGGTGAATCTTGTCATTAGCGATATCACCCTTTGATGATGGACTCACTACCTTTACGTAGATGCCAGTAGACTGTGCTGTTAAAAATCATGGTAAATTTTCTTGAGGCAATTAATGTAGTTTTTATACCGTATTAAGCTGATGAATAAGTGATCATTTTAATGATAAGTGATGTGCCACATTATTTTAAAGCCACTTTATGATAAAATATTGATCAGTAAAAGTAACGCATGTGCAATGATTATGAAACATCTAAATTCACTCTTTGAATGCTTAACATTCCTATTTTCTTTTTGGCTTTTTTCGGGGAAGCTGTTGGGGAACATTTATTTGGCCCATTTTTACGGTGTGAATTTGGTGTCTCCTCGGTTCTTTCTGCGGTGAATCTTGTCATTAGTGTTATCACCCTTTGATGATGGACTCAGTACCTTTACGTAGATGCCAGTAGACTGTGCCGTTAAAAATGATGGTAAATTTTCTTGAGGCAATTAATGTAGTTCTTATACCGTAGTAAGCTGATGAATAAGTGATCATTTTAATGATAAGTGATGTGCCACATTATTTTAAAGCCACTTTATGATAAAATATTGATCAGTAAAAGTAACGCATGTGCAATGATTATGAAACATCTAAATTCACTCTTTGAATTCTTAACATTCCTATTTTCTTTTTGGAATACCGAATCTAATTCAAGCTAACCCACATAAGGTTCTAAGAGTAAGAGTATACTAAGCATCGAAGTTAGAGATTAATTGATGAAATGAGTAATCATTACGTAAAGATGGGTTTCAATCCATTTCAAAATCACGCCATCCACTGGATAGTGAAATGGTTCGAACAATTTGGTGAATTTCCTTTGTAATCGGTATGTTCGGGGTCACTTGTATTTTAGTTCTTTTCTTTCATCAATACAATAGAGCACAAAAATATTTCTGTAAAGAACACTAAAGTACAACAGCGTATCTGGAGCGTGAAAACGCACTCCGTGCTATTAAACAGGAAAGAAGACCGTATGCGACATGTTCATTTCAGCCGGAGAAGTCACACGACATGGATGTGAAGACACGATATCCACAAATGGTGCATCATGTCACTTATGCAAATAAAATTTAATCATGTGATTCCTAAGCATGGGGAGTCGATCCAAGGATACTTTCGCCGAAGTGCCGTGATTGAAAAAAGTGGTCCTCTTCCATCCTTCAAAATTTCATATGCATGTCTGTCTTGAATTTAAGTGCCTAAACATTAATTTTCCAATGTTCTTTAAGGGTTGATTTAATGTGGAATGTTGGAAGTGAAAGAAGGCTGACCTTCCATATTTATTTTTATGGGCCTATCTCTCTCGTTAGAGGATCGGGTTCGGCAGTCTTGGTTGTCAAGGTGACCTTTTTTCAAAATAGGAAAACTTTACGAAATATCCATAGTTTTTATGAGTACTTTCTTAAATTCAGAACTCCATTTCACGCTACAAAGAAGAATCCTTGTAATATTTTTTGTGGTAATAGCAGAAATTCCACAGAGAAAAAATCATTCGCCTTGACCAGGATTCGAACCCGGATCAGGGGATCCGGGTTCGAATCCCGGTCAAGGCGAATGATTTTTTCTCTGTGGAATTTCTGCTATTGTGCATTTTCTGCGGGTAACGCCGTTAAGGTCCTCGCGGCTAGTTCGCGAACCTTCAATTTATTTTTTGTGGTGTTTATTTCATTTTTGCAAAAGAAGAAAAACCTACAGTCAATCAAAATTGCTTTATATGGATTAATTATGGGGCATTTCTGATCACCTGGAGTTGAACCAACAATACTTTTAGTTAAAAATATCTAATAATAGACTATTATGCCACAGGTACTTCAGAGAATCCCTAAATTTCAGACTCTATCATACTTTGGAAGTACTTAGAAACAATTTTCAAAATTAACCTCAATACATTTCTTACGGTGGGCGACATCGTTTGAATAAATATATAAATAATAACACGATTATGATCATTATACAAGATAAAAAGTAATTGTTCTTTTGTGGATCGAATTCATTTGGTGACATGATGGTCTCATGAAGGCACTCTTCGAGGGAAAAGTTGACCGGTCGTGATAGTGAGGTCGGTTACCTGTCAAAACTTCGCAATGTAAGGAGGTCTTCCTCTGCTAGGTCGTGTCTTCAGAAATGTCATTTAGATTATCCCAAAAATCTCAGTTTTGAAGCTCTATAGTATATATACAAATATGTTCATTTGTGTAAAGCTCCTAGGACGTTGTACATTTAATTTTGCCGTGGCAGTATTTATTCACATTAATGTGCCAATGCTAAAATGTAGTTGACGTATTGCTTGTCAACTTTTAGTTTGTTTGCGGAGCTTATTGTTAGTCATTGTATGTAGTTGAAAAATTATTTCTAACTCTAAAGGGTCTCTTTTTCTGTTGAAATACCTCGAAAAGGTTCTGAATCAATCGCTCTGGTATCAGGCACTTGGCTTTCGTTACTGTAATCACGGTGTTCTTGGTCTTTATCTTACTTTTTCCAACTACATATCTATTTCCCTATACATGAAGACTGAAGCTCATAAATTTGCGCGGTATAAAAGGCTTTTGTTTCGTTTATTTCATATTCCTCATTCGCCACGTTAGATGAATGAAATTATGATCATTATTTTTTTTAAACGTTTAATGTTATTTAATCCCATTTTAATTTTTTTGGCCTGTTTGCTTTACTCTTATGGCTGTCGTAATTACGTTATTGGATCGGCTGCACCGTGGTATGCCCTGTCCACTTTGGCCCACCTTGCTAGGACGTTAGTTGACCTTTCTAGTTTCAACTCTTTCGTTAGGGGTTATCCGAGGCAACCCGAATTATGGAGACCTCGAGACGAGATCTTCCCTCCGTGGCTGGTTTGTCTTGGTTTCCCTCTGTCTGTGCCATCGATGTGAGGGATAGAACAAGCGTGTAAGCTACATAGTAACTGTGAACTGTGGCGTGACGTTCCGCATTCAGCATTGCTCTTCATTGCTTGTAATTTCCGCCCATATGTACTTCTGAAATGATGAAGTAGAAGTCTGGCGAGAGATTAGGCTATACAGAAATTATCAGCGATTCTTGGAGGAATCCTTGCTCGTCAATATAACACCTTGAACCCGGGAGAGAGTGAAAAACTGGCGTATTTGAACTACAGGTTGATTATCCCCTCGGGAATGGCCTGCGGGTCTCGAAATGTGTTCTACTCACTGTGGTGACAACCTTGCCGAAATTCGTATCCAGTTTTAGTGTAGCAGTGTATATAGGCTCAGACTTTCGTGGTGAGAATACAGTATTAACCACGAAAAAGAGCTCGTAAAAAATAGGTATTTGTGCATCACCTTTGTTTATCTGTGGCAGCGTTTCGGTTACCTGTGGCTTGGGCTTTAAATCATCGATATGCGTGAAAGCGGAGCTGCACTCCACTCGGATGACGCGAAGATGAGGGGAATTCATGAATTCACCCATGAGCTTTGCGATGGTTTCGAGGACTTGTTATCGCTCTTATTGAGTCCCCCGTCGCGTCTGACTCGTATGTATCTGGAAACGAGGCTTTATAAAGGAGCCGTGGGGCGGCTGTCGGTGCGTCCGCACTTTGAACCGCGGCTGACTTAAAATCTCGCGCCAAGGACCGGAGGAGGAAATTCGATGCGCAACACGCCGTCTCGTGCGGTCGCTCGACATCGAGGGGTCGATGTCTCCGACCGCCAGTCCACTCGGAGACGAATCGAATGGAGTGTGAGAAGGCGGGAGAAAGAGAGGGATTCTGTGTGCGTCCGTATCGCAGAGCAAGGGGTGATTGAGCGAGGGTGCGGGGGAGGAGGGTAGGAAGGAGGAAGTGGCAGCGTGCTGGGCCCGACCGATTCTTTCGAGAGGTCGCTCGCTCTTTTCGAGTCGTATTTCGCGGTTGCCCCGGCAAGATTGGTTCCAGACGAACGGATCCGATTGGGGAACGAGTCGGAACAAATCCTTATGGGCGACAAAATATCTCGTGCTGAAGGTACAACAGGAGTCTCGGGAGCGAAGTGAATCGAACAAGCCGTAGAAATCAAATGAGCGAGTTGACGGGAGGAAAAGAAAGTAATCAGCCAAGAAGTCAGCTCAAGGGCACACGGGATCAAAAAATATCGAAAAAATGAGTGGGCATGTTTTTATATCTTTTTAAAATGACTTACTGGAGTTGGTCAAAGAGGGGAAAAATATTTTGAAAGTTGCCAGTTGATCTCAACTGTTTTGGTATTTTATTGTAGTCAAATCTGAAACTATGAATGAATGTGATAGTTGAAAGTTACTAAAGTTGTAACACAGTGTGCCCATTTATTTCTGCTTATGGAGTAACGAATGTTAAAATCAGGACGCATGAACTGAAGTCAGTGTTGCTGCTGGGATTGGCCTTAGACTGGCTTGAAATGATATATAAATAATACTTTGCCCTCTGCCATCGATTGCCTAGAGGTTTATAGATTGAGTTGAGAAGGTTGAGAACAGAAACGAGCTTTTCCCAGAAAACGAGCTTGTCAAAAACTTAGGGATTCATAGACCCTTAAAACCCATTAAATTCTGTCAATGCCGAAGAAGGAAAACCAAACCAATACCGCAATTATTTTTGGTGAAGGAGGATGAGAAGATCTCGTCCGGTCGAGGGACGAAATGCTTATCAATGTGAGCAAGAGGGAGTCTGTGCCCGGTGCAGGGAAAAGAGAGTGAGTTGGGATGGGGGCGGGAGACGGAGGGGGATGCGTCAGAGACAGCACGAGGAGGGGGAGAGGAGGTCCATCCAGCAGAGCCGAGATTTCGGGTCCCCTTACGAGGGTGGGAGATTCCTCCAGTCCCCTCCCCTCTTCATACACGTTGGGACGAAAACTCGGTCGCCTTGGCCCCAAGGCCAGCCGTCTCCCCTCCCTCCCCTGCCGACTTTCCTTCCTCCTCTCCCCTCACCCCCAGTGCATTCTGGGGAGGAAGAAGAGAGGGAAAGTGGCGCGGGCGGGATGGTGGTGTTGCCGGCGCGGCTTGTGTGTGTGTGGGGGGTTATCGAGCGGGCGGGCGCGCGCCGTCGTGGCCTCTCTCCGCCCCCCGGCGGGCGTCGGACCTGGCGAGGGGGCAGAGGGGGGGAGGGGGGGGGGGGGAGAGCAGACTTGAGCTCCCCTCCAGACGCTGCGCTCTCGTCGCCTCTGCCTGCCGCCGCCGCTCGGGGAGGCGGGAGCACACCCCGTGTAACCCCACGCCGGAGTTCGTGCACTCGCTCGTGATCTGCGGGATGGCGCGAAATGCGGTCGGTCGGCCCTCTCCCGGTAGCGTGCTTGCGGGAGATGGGAGTGCAGCCGCCCGAATGCATTGTGACGGAGCTTCGGAAGTGTCACGAATTGACATGCTCCCGCGCTAAGGGGGTCGCTATTCCGTCCGCCCCTCCAACCCCTTGCATGAACCCTCAACTGGCTTTCTTCCCGTTCGGGAATATCATACCAGGCTGAGACCATGCACAGATCATTCACCACCCAAACATTAGTGAAATTTCATGTCTGTCCCGAGCATGCGGTTCAATGGAGACAGTGAGGGTCGAGACAGGAGAAATTACGCAATTTTATTCTTCAGATGTAAGAATGCCACTATCACAAAATTCCAATGCACTCGAAAAGAGAAACTAAGACCCTCAATATGCAGAGACGTTAATGATATTATTTTTATTAACTTTTTTAGGAGCCGAATGATGCGCTATGTCTATCGAATTTGATGAAGAATTAAGTGCCGGTATCTGTTAATAACTCCTATGCAACTGTGGAGTGCTGCCTTCATTTTATGTCCATTTTATTATCTTGAAAATCCGCACCTTTCTTCAGATTTTAGCCTATGCAGCATTTTGCCCTACTGTAAAAAATCTTATATTTCCTGCACTGACCCCATTAAGATTGTTTAATTTTCGAGGTAAACTGCGTGGAAAGCTATAATTGTATTGATATCAATATTCTAAGCAGGCGTTTCCCTCTAAAGCTCCCAAAGAATGAAATAATTACAATATTTATTTTACGATGGAACTTTCTTAAACGTGCCTCAGCCCGGGAAGAGGGTTGTAAGGATGAGATCGGAAAGGAAAGGATGGAGGGAAAGCCCTCGTCGGCATCAGCTTTAGGGGCGGATGGCGCCATGGGTTTCACAGTTTTACATCCCAGCCCGACGTACCGGAGTCTAAAAGACGTGGAAGGCTATCCACACTGCATCTAAGCGTGGATTCTAATGACATTTCTGCCGATTGTAGTATATTGGCTCAATTGTAGGAAGCCAGTTCCTTCCACCTTGCAGTGAGTACTTCTCTCGTGTTGTTGACCTTGTTCCGATGGCCAACGTTGAATTCTTGCATTTCATTAAAATTCACGTAATTAGTTAAGTACCGTTGTTAGGTGCTCAAAAATATAGCTTTTCCATCGGATGGGCCGTAATGCTGTGAGCCACTTAGCTTTTCTAAGAAGCTAATGCCTACACCGATTCTCTCTCCGCATTTTATACTTCTCCAGATGTTTTACTAAGGGACGGCAATGCATCCATCACAAATAGCGTGGTTGACTCTAGCTGTCAGTTGCCTCTCCGTAATGATCACTATCGGGGGAGAGAGGTTGCAGGGCACCCAGGTCAACGGGTACCTATAGTCTCAGAACTATGGTTAGTCAAGTGGCGACCACGATCCAGCTAGCTTGTGCCTAGAACACGACTTGTAGCTCGGCAGCATCAACATGCCGCATATTTGGCTGTCCCGTACTGTTCATGGCGTTCGAATCAGCCCAGCGAGGCAGTTTACTTTTATTGTGCCCTCTTTGGTTTCACCTAGAGAACTAGTGCGCAGAAAAGTTCCCAGCTTGGGTTGAGCGGGACGTAGCTGATCCAGATTTTGAGCTTGGGTCCCTCTGTGTGTAAGTTAACGCTTTACCCCCTGGGTACCACCCACTCAAGGAAATTCTAAGCGCGAAATTAATGATGGTGCCAGTAGTCAATTTGGATTTCACATGGTTTCTCACAACCATTTTGACGACAAGAAAAAAAATAATGCTCCGGGCATGAGGCGCTTAATAAAATGTTTTCAAAATGGAATAGCAACTTCCTCACTGTTCGCGAGCAGAAAGTAGTAGTCGAAGGAAGCAGCTCTGATGTGGTCAGGGTGTTGGGGTGACCTTCGGTGTAACACAAGGAAACGGTTTCAATCCCGTGTTATTCCTCATTTACATCAAAGATATATGATTATTTGCTGATGATACGTCTATCGAGATATAAGTATAAAAACAGACTTCATGTCAATCACTATCGGTCTTAATTCTATCAATTCTTGTTGTAAGGGATGGGGGATGGAACTAAATATAAAAAACACCTTAATACAATACTTGAGCTCCGACCTTAGAAGTAGAATACGACCTTAGAAGTATAATGTTCACGGAGTAGGCATAAGCGTGACAAGTGAAGTTAAATATGTGGACAACACACTTTATTTCTAGAATCATATTCCAAATGTTTGTGGCACAGTACTGAAGAGATAGGGATTTATCATACGAATGTGGGAAAAATATTTCTCCTGGAAAAGTAAAAGAAATATGTTATTTTGCACTTGTGACGTCTCACATAAAGTATGCACCAAACATTTAGGTTCCAATGAATAAAGATTTAAATCGGAAACTGAATAAGATACAAAGAAAATCAGCTGGTTTTTTTTAGCCAAGTCCAATCGACGTACAGAAAGTGTCACTTAGCTATTGGAAGCGATTGGTTTTTGGGAAACGCTAGACACTAGAAGGTTGTTCACGAGTTTAAGTTACTTGAAAATTTCAAATCCCACGAACTCGAATCTGACACTGTCAACATATTTATACCCCCGCATTTCATCAGCAGGACAGAGAGAAACGACAAATTAAAAGGATCAAGAGTCGAATCGTGCGATGAAAAAAATTCTTTTTTCCTAAGCATTGTTCATGACGAAATGCATGTAATTCTTGCAAACACATTGCACATCATACTTCATTATCAATTAACTAATGTTTTACAGCTGTAAATCAACTTCACGGCAGGTGACCTACCACCCCGTGCCAAACGCCATTGCGGCGGCTTGCAGTGTACCGATAGTGTACTTCTAGGTGTTATATAATTGGGGGAAAGATGTAAATTTATAAAAATCTAGTGGGAAGCGGGTATTCACACCCCCTCCGGCTGTTGTGTTGTTGCGGGTGTCGTCGTGGGTCTTGGTTGCCCGGGTGCTTCTAGGTGTAACGTTTATGAATATGTCGAAGGAAATGATTCCAGCTTCCCCCATTGTGTTATCGATATGGGTTTTACGTTTGTCGTCGGTCGACACATTTGGCGCTTCTTCCTGGAGGCGGATCCTTGACAGTGTCAGGAATATTTGTACGAATTCGTTGAGCTCTCGAAAACTTGTTTTTATACTGTTGAAGTTGAAGTGCTGATTTTATTGAAATTTTATCATTCCTCACTTTGCCCAAAATACAAGACAAAATGTACTGGCAGGCATTTTTATGCCAAAATATTTGTCATAAAATGAGATAAGATATGAAGGTGACTCACAAAAACATGATTCGAAATAAATTTCCATGTTTTACGGAAGCTGTCAGCACAAATTCACTCGAAGTGTTTTTTTTTTGCTTCTATTATATATTTTGCTTGGCATAAAAGTGGACCTACTGCATTATGCCATTTTTATGCGGCTCTTGAGAAATATTGCCTTCAAATCTTTCTCGTTCGGGAATCAGAGTGTCTAAAGAGAAACCAGTGAATTGTCCGAATGCTCAGTTCGTTGTTTTCTTGAAATTCGTTAGTTCCAGTTATTTGCACCTAAGTTCTTTTCAATTTATCAGCACTATCCAACCTATCGATTCTCCGGATCCACATTATTTTTTCACAGTCGGCTAATGAATGCCCTGAAGAGCGGCACCAAGTCGTACGGGTTAGTTGATAAATTTGTGTAGTTCATCTTCTAAATTCCTCTCTATTTATTCATCTAGAGCAGGGGTTCCTAAACTTTTTTGTACTACGCCCCCTCCTGTTAAAATGGAAACCCTCCACGTCCCCCTTCACAGTAAATTTTGTGTGCATGTGAAAAAAACAAGTTTTACATTGAAAACAAAACATGTATTTTTACTATCACAAAATACGACATTATAAGTTTCAATTGAAAGAAATACTGTTAAGAGAAAAACATCGACAAAAAGCTATATATTTTTGCTATTAAAGAGTTTTATACAAGTGGATTGTTAAGTTTTCTGAACACCATGGTTGATTTTAAAAATCTACAACATAAAATTAGTTAAAGAAATGTATGGATTTTATTTAATTAGAGATTTTTATTTTTAACTGGTCTCGCGCTCACGCCACCCCTGACATGTCTTCACGTCCCCCTGGGGGGGCGCGCCCCCCAGTTTGGGAACCCCCGATCTGGAGTCTGCTAGCAGGTCTAGGCCCCCAGTATTCGGCCATTTAATGTGTATTACGAGTGGGTAGTAGGTGGGTCTCTGGGGCCATTCCTCTGGATCTGAGTTCGGTGTTTGCGGAGGGAGGGGCGGTGGCGGGGCTGCCGCCGCCGAGGAATTCTCTCCTCCCGACGCCCCCGCCGCCGGCCCGCAGTAGTTCGGCTGCGTGCGCGACTGTAGCCTGGATTGTTGTTTTGGCGGGGGAGGGAGGGCGGGGTGCCTTGCGTGAGTAACGCGGTGGCTTATGGGAGGAGTGTGGGGAGGGAAGGGAGGGCGTCTGCGGGCGGGGAAGAGGGATGGAGCAAGCAAACGTTCCGGTATGTTTTCCCCCTCTCGGCTGGGTGATCCGTCCTCCCTTGTTTCCGTTGTCTACGCACATTTTCCCTGGTTAGATAACCCCGGTTAACCGACTTATGTTCCTGCCGGGATTTTACTAATCAATGTTTCATAGTTACCTACGGGGATTGGTAGTAGTTTTATGAAAAAAAAGAGGAATTAAGTTATTTGTTTTCCTCGTGCGTGAATGAAAGTAGAAACTCTGATGGTGCGCCAAAATCGTACAGATATGCTCGATTCAAATTGGTGATTTTCTAAACATTCCAGCTATGAGTTACGAATTGTTTGTTTATTGTAGTAGCATATTATCCATTCTCCCTGCGACTTGGAGGCAACGTGACTCGTGGACAGCCGACCATGGTGAAACAGCCCTGCACGCTTCCACCTAAAAAAGTGACGGAAGTTAAATCCTAACAAGCGTAAGACTAGATAAGAGAGATCGGACGCCATATGGATTAATTTGAATGCCTTATTTCTTCCAAACAATTAGAACAATGGACTTCATTATAGCCCGAGAGATAGGTGTAATGTAGTCAGCATAATTTAGATGATAAAAGGTGCTTACCCTGCTGGTACATGTTGTCTGCTTCCTTGTATGCCTAATGTAAATTTCCGAAATGATTTCAAACGACTGCTTAACGCATCAATGTTAATTATGCACCTTCGTGGTTTCTAAGCATTTATTTTCATGTGTCTGGTTCATGACTTACGGCAGTTACCTACGTAGTTACTTACTACAGTTACCTACGTAGTTACTTACTACAGTTACCTACGTAGTTATTCCTGTTTTTCGTCGTAACATGTGTTTTAGAGCAATTTTTGCTGTGATTCAACCGGTACCACACGTCCACGAGGAGGCGTGTAGAGTGCGGTGTAGACGTAGAACCTGCGAGAGGCATCTCGATGTGCGCCCCCATGCCCCAATGGCCCTCGGGCTGGCCCGGCGTCTCCCGTTCGACGCGACGTCCTCTCAGGGGGCCACGTGGTTGTGCGGCGGCGGCGCGTCGGCTCGACTTCATTTCGCTTTTCCTTTCGTCCCCATCCCCTCCAATCGATGCGGCCCTTGTTTTGCTGCGCGCCGCGGCGATGTGCGTGAGGTGCGCGGACCGGCAGTCTTTTGTCTGCGGCGCAAAGCGTTTTTCTCCCTCCGGGAATGGTTCCGGGATTGGGGTGGGGCAACCAGCGAGGAACTACCATCGTCATCGGACGATCTCCATTGTTGGGATTACAAAGAATCGCCACCGGTGACTATCGACGAATCTCTCCGATTTCCTTTTCCATCAATATTCTGCGTAAAATATTAAAAATTCAACCTCTGCCCGCGATTGGCTGGCATTTCCTGCTACATGTGTCAGGTGTAGTTTATTCAATGCACATCTGCGAATTCAAACAATAGCGGAGGCTAGGGCTGTTTTAATTCCAGGTCATTGCCTAACTCAAACCAAAAAAATGTTTTACTTGTGGGTTGCATTTATTTTCTTTTAGCTATCACCTTATATTTTCGCAGTCTGTTACAGACTTTATCGTTTATTATACTAGAGTTGCATTTATTCTGGTAGCGATGGTCAAGCTACCTTATATATCAACCTGAAATCGGGACCTTCAGTGGGCACAGCCAGCATGGTTGATAATCCCTCCGAGTTTTAACGGACGGTCTCTAATTTTTTTGTGAAATGCCCCGTATATTGCGGCTCCCCCGATCTTGATGAAATCTTCATCGTATTTTAATTAATTTTGTTAATGCTAATCGTCGTGAAAGCCTATTTCATATAAGTCATTAAGTGAATACTGTCTGCTCTCTTCCTCATTATGGACGGAGGAATCATCTTCTTCCCGACCTTTACTGTTCCACACTGTATTTTTCCCACTGAAGTGTATGTTCCTGAGCGACTAGAATGTAGCCGGTTCTCAAGGAGGGAGAGCATTCCACTCAGTGGAGCAGATACTTTCATATTTACATCATCAAACAGATTTTCACTTCCCGCACCGCACCAGGCAACAGTTTTACCTCCAACTCTATATTACCTATGGTGTTGCTGGATCGTTTTGCATATTTCTTCCATTGCTTTACCAACGAGTACAGTGTATTGACACAACAGCTAAACTACATCCTAAGTTATACAGCGCAGTGTTAGGCGTAACATAATGGAATTCCTTAATGGCAGCATTGCAGGAAGAAAACATAACGTTGCAATTTCGTAAGGAGTTTTATGCATGACGACCTGTTTCGTTGCTAAGCATTTTAGTATATGCCACCTTAAGATGTTACTCTGCAACGAAACCTAGTCGTGATTAATAAAACTTCTCTTGAAATTGTCACGTTATGTCTTCTTCCTGCATTTTCCCGAGTTGTAAAATATTTCAACGTATTTCTGCTACTCCGGTAGAAAAGAACACGCTTTCCGTACTCTTGAGGAATGGTTGGATCATCATCATCATTGGTCAACAATCCTAGGATTGGTTTGACGCAGCTTTCCACTCGTTTCTTCTATCGGCCAACCTTTTCATTGTGACGTAATTCTTCTCTTTTACATTCTTCACGACCTGTTCCATGTATCTCATACGAGGCCTGCCTTTTCCAATCTTCCCGTTCACTTTTCCCTCGACGATAGTCTTCATCAGGCCATCGTGTCTCAAGATATGACCGATTAAGTTTTCCCTTCTTCTTTTTAGAGTTGTCAGCAGACTTCTCTTTAGCGAAAGATGGTGATAGCAGGAATGCCAGGCGTCCTGATTTTTTAGGAACATTTTCTCCCAATTACGTCCCTTTTATTCATTTTGATGAACTTGCAACCGTGCTATCCAGCCTCGAACGTGTCGGCACACCCTCTTTGAGACCATTACCACCTCCAGGTTTTTCGCTTTTTCGTCACCGAAGAAAGGCAATGTCTCGTACCATCAATGACTTCAATGTGGTCGTTTACCATATTTTTTTTACTGCCGAATCTGATAGAGTTTGTAAAATAAAAGGACCCGTATTTTTCCGTTTTCCGATCCGACAATTATTTCCCGAGTTATAAGCGGCGAAAAACTGATGTTTTTAACCCTTTCGGAAAAGTGGGTGTAGTGCAACCTCTGACGTATATCGACTTCGTCCAATCACAACTGAGCCCGCGAAGCTACTTCGCCTTATCGCAAAGGGGGGGACACAGCTGACTCGGCCAATGGGAGCGATTTCGACAGCATCTGTGCGAGCAGACCTTCCGAGAACCCCCCTCCACTCCCTTCCCCCTCCTCTGAAAGCAGTCAAGGACGGGAGGAAAATGACGTCAATGTTATCACAGCAGCATTTTCGGTGGGCGTCACCTTTTGCTTATTTTAATTTTTGATTGATGAGTGAATGGTTGTGGTTAGAAGATTAATTTTTTCACTAAAATTCGTTTTTTGTTTCCATCTAACGATTTCGTGTACAGAATTGCGATTTCGGTTCCGAGTAAACGCCCCCATTACTAGAAAATAGTGTAATTATTTCTGAAATAGAGGCATATTGTCTTCGCCGAGGCTGTATAAATTCTGACCATTTTGGAAATATACACATGCACAAAATCTAGGAAATGCACGGGCATTTACTTCCAGTGAATACGTAGTGACTAGTTCTATGACTAGAATATTTTTGCTTTGCATTAGTGACACTGATCCTATGGGCTTTTAATGATAATTGTTTCTCTTTCATTTCAGGTAAGAGTAACACCTGTTTGTTCCTTGTGAAGTAGATTGCTTATTTTATCGTTTCCGGTGAGTATTTTTTTCGCAGTCTTGCATTGATTGAGTATTCAGTCCCATTGCTAGTATCCCTAGCATCAGTCGGATAAAAACGTTAACGAGTTAAAATGAAGGCACTGGCGGGTTAAATTATTTCCCATTCGGCTTCCTTCGTTCCACAATCGTCCGGAATTCACCATCAATTAGAGTCTTGGAGGGGGAAAATGAAGTTGAGTCATATAGAGAAAAAACAAAAAGTCTTACTCCCATTGGATAGAATAATTGGGTGCATAGAGTTCATTTTTTTGGGGGGGGGGGGGCGAAAGAAAACAGGTCCGAACGTTAAGCACTGAGGGCGTTGAGGATAAGGAAATCTGGGGAAAATTGCAGAATAGTGGAAAATCTATGGGGATATAAATTATTCGTCTGCCTTTGCTTAAATATGTGCCTGATGGAAACGAATTATCGTCTTTCTGGACCTGCTTCTCCCAGCACTCGAGTTTTCTTCAGTTATGCTACAGTTTCACACAATTCCCGCTTTAAATTAGCATTATTATTTATCTTAGTCGGACTAAAAACCCATTTTGTCCCGGTTATCGTTTACGACCTAATTGTCTTTTCAGTAGGAATCTTGTCCGAAATCGCAATCTGATGTCTGCATTATTAATGGCATGGACTGTTGGAGGATCACTTCTGCATAATGTTTTCAAGCTTAACATAAGCCCTTAACGGCAGAAGTATGGAAAAAGAGGCCGTAACGTATTACGCTAAGGGGAAGAGGGTCCTCTAACGATGATGTGGTCTAAATCCGTTCCTGTGTAGGCATTAGTGGTATTGGCTTCCGATGATATAGCTTTGGGCTTAAGATCCAACCTAGACCCCTCCTCCTATACTCCCGTCTGCTTCGTGGCGAATCAAGGCCGTAGTAAGCTAGGGGGGGAGGGGTCAGGGGGTTCGAACCCCCCCCCCCCCCCCCCCCCCCCCCGAAATTTGGAGACAAATATAGAGTAGGTATATTTCATATTTTGACCAATTAATCGATAGGGACCGTCTCAAGCTCCGAATCATTGAACACGCTCCCAAAAAAGTTTATTTTTTTTGGGCCACATTCCATGCTCCAAACCAGTAACCTTAGGCCTTAGCCTGAAATAGTTTTGGGGGGTGCAGTCATAGTTGAAACCCCCTCGAAAAAATTTTCTGGCTACGGCCTTGTGGCGAATAGTTACGAAATACTCACTATTTCGAAAATAGATTGACCCTTGCTATTTCGTGGAAAAGGAAGCTTTTATCTAGATAGATGAATTACTACTTTCATAATTCTGAATAACTATCTTGCTTGTCGTCACGGTTCAAGGGTTAGATATACTCTTGACTCGTTCCGAATAATTCCAAGAATTAATCTATTCTTTCCTAGATGTCGCTTGTAATGAACTTTAAAATACTTGTTACCTTGTCAGCCTACGTTTTCGTAAACAGTGAATTTGACTAAGTTTGGCGCATGAATGCTTTTTAATTTTGACATAAGCAATCCAGTGAATGACTTCGAACAGTCTAACGAAAATGTCAGTTGTATTCTGGAAAAAGTTAACTTGTTTCGGAACCAAAAGAATGTTAACCAACAAAAATAATAAAAATAAATGGACTCCAAAAGGTCAGCAACAGACGTTTTGGTCATTCTTTGTCACATGATCAGTATATCCATTTTCTTGACGCCTACATACCCCTGAAATGGGAATTCTAAATGAATTGGAAAACGTAAGAGAGCTCGGGGAAATTCCTGCTGAATTTGTAAATTTTGACAGAATCTAGTCAGAGTCCATGTAGAGGACTCATCTACTCCCCAAAGATTTTTTATAGAGCTGGCCTAATCATTACATTATGTAGATTTCCGATATTTTTTTTCATTATAGAGAGTTCATGGCTTGTTCAATACCGACGAGGACTACCGGAAATCATGCCATCATACGCAGTAAGGTAGTAAGTGTGCCCTGTTGAAAGGCCTGAATATGTCAGAACTGAGGGAAATTTTGGAAGGAACTTGTTATCGGTGCAATATATCATATTCTGCCTGTCACGATTTTGAAGATTGCGGTTTAGGCTTTTGAGTACCTAGTTAAACGCTAAGAATATCCGGACACATATCACCCGCGGATATATTCCGGAATATCACCCGCGTAAGAAATTCCGAGCCATAATGTTGAGGTTAAGGTCACTCAACCTCAAGTACGGAAATGCCGCCTGAACATGAAGATATGGTTGCACGATACATTAACTTGTACAAGTTCATGTATGAATTTCTCTCCCTTTTCTCATCCAGATTATTGTACAATAGCATGTACAAGTCACGAGAATGGGGGTTTTACGGTGGGAGATTAACGTATTAGTTTTCACGAATTTTCACATAACGCATAATGCGATTGCTTCTGTTTTTCCCTTACTAAGGGAAACTTACTTACTTACTTACCCTTCTTTAAATGCTTAAATAGTTATAGGATACTAGGAAGCAGGCAATATTAATATCAAATAGCTTTTTTAGTTTTATTAGGTGCTTCACCGCAGGGACATATTGTGATAGATAACGGAAACGACGTGTTTTAAGCCGTTAGTAGACTAGACTTCTGACACTGCACCACCTGGACTATCCCCACGGAATTAATTTAGAAGTCGAAGTGATATCATAGATCCACTGTCCAGCATATTTTTGTATTCAATTTTCATACCGTGGGTTTCATATATTTGGACGAGACGATGTAATCGAAGAGGTACTAAAGGTCGATGACGGGAAACTAAGGTTCCAGTGCATGATCCACACGCTAGAATTAGCCGGATAGGATGTGCTGACTGTATATTGGCACTTAATATCGCTTCGCGCGTAGCCTGCCTAGAATCATCCTGCTCGGGTCACCCGACTCCTGTGAACCTATCGTGTAGAACAGGCAAACTAAGGCGAGAGGTCAATACGTGCCACAGGGTTGCCCAGGAGGTACGGAGGTCAAACAGAAGAGCGAAGTCCATGCGAATCGGAGGTCAATATAAAAATAAATAGCTGAGTCACAGTCGCAGGTAAACAAACGGAATGTCCAAGACTCATCTGTAAACTAACAGCTATATAAGTTTACGTCACCTACCTCCAGGTGTCCCTGAAACGCGACTTCAAAGTTGTAAGAATGTATGAACCAAATTTGAACAGATTCTATTTTCTGGACATGCATTCATTCATTCGTGCAAAGTCGCATTGATTTTCATGAATTTTCCCAGAACAATGCGATTGCTTTTTTTCCCGAGTAAAATTGCAATATTTGAATCATTCAGTAGTCACAGACTACTAGGAAACAGACAAAATTAATCTCAAATTGCTTTCTCACCAGTTTTATGAGGTGATTCACCACAGGGACATTTTGTGTTAGGTAACGGAAACGAGGTGGTTGGTGTGGTTATGCGATGCATTTTCGTGTTTATTCACGCGTTCACGCATTCACACATGAACTTGTGCATGTTAATGTATCGTGTGACTAGCGCTTTAGACCGCAGTCAGTAGCTCCGCGAGAGGGGAAACTTATCCTTTAACAACATTTCGTCTTTAGGGAGGACCACTCCTCCCCTTCCCCCGACCGCTTCTCGCGTGAATCGGGGAAAGCCCCCCTTTTGCTTGCTCCTCCGTACTCTTGATCTCGAAAGCGGAGCAGTCAGCGAGTGGGAGGAGGCGGCCTGCCCCTCCTGCATTCCCGGCACGCGCCAAACACTCCCCCCTCCCGCCCTCCCCCGGAGGAGCGCGGGAGACGGTGAAGGAGGAGGTGGCCCTCGTCCCCGCCCCCTCCTCTCCTCACCCTTGACATTCCCGCGGCCCCCGCCCGCCCGCCCCCTGGGTGCATCCGTGTTCCACATGCGTCGGCGGATTTTGAGCACGGGGTACGCGAAGAAAAGTGCTTGTCGCAATTCGGGTAGTGGATTGGTGGCGGCTGGTAGCAGGGACAACGCACGTTTATCCAATATAGTTGTAAGACGTATTAGTTTTGTTGTCTCTTCCCAAGCTTTTACCTTTTCTTGCGCGAAAAACGCGTCGGTCTGCTTCCATAATATCTTGTCCTTCAGGTGGAAGGTCTGCGAGATATTTTTCTGTTTGAAATTTTACTCACTTTGTGCCATATGGGAGATTTCCGTTCATCTCCTTTGCGTGTTTCAATATTTGCTCCCCAATTTTGCGAAACATTATATATTGCGCGACAATTGTGTCACTTGGTATTTTGTAAGCTGAGCATACAGGAAAATTACACTGTAAAAAGTTGATCTGATTTTCAGTGCGATCTGAATTTAAGCGCTGTCTGGTTGTAAGGCAGGAACACGGATTTAAGGTACGGAAGAGGCAGGAACATGGATGGTTGGTACAGGAGCAGTTGAGCAGGAAGCAGAGGAAGCAGGATTCTGGATGGTCTGATTTTCAGCCGTTCACCTGCCTTATTTTTAGACAAGATATTACTGCTGAAATTCAACATACCCTGTCTTAAAATTGTTGCATCTGAAATTCAGATCGCTTTTGTACCTTAAAATCAGATCTACTTTTTACAGTGTAGTGTTATAATAGTAACAATAATAACTTATAATAATATAAGCTATACAGCCTTCCTTTCATTCCAAGTTGAATAGTTGTCCTTAGTTCTGTGGAGATCATAACAGTCGAGTCATGTTATATCTTGTGTGGCCATTCATTAATTTATTTGATCGATACTAACAGGGCCTTTCTCTCCTTTTTCACTGTCGTTTCTGACGAGGGCGATAAATAATGAGATATTTGATAAACTCCTCTTTCAGATATAACTTTATGAAAGTCCATCCTCACTAAGTAAGAAATATTTTTTTATTTTTTTCCAGTAGTTAATTTTTACGACCAGTTCAATCGGCGAAGGGACATACTTTCACGCACGTTAGTCTGTTGCATAATAATCAAGTTAAGGGAAACTAAAAATCAAAGCGCTTAACGTTTTCACTGAAATAGGTACCAATAGATGAAATCGGTTAGAAAAAAATGCCACTACATAGTTCGTCTAACCCGGACCGATCTATGCTTTACCCTATTCTATGCAGGGTATGCATATCTCAGAAATATTTTCCATTATTTCTAATGTTTCGTTATTTGAAGACGTAGAAAGAGAAGAGTAGTTTCGTAATTCTCAAAACATGTTCGTTTTCCTTCTGTTCTCTATATGAAGCTTAAAGGTAACAGAATAATGTCTTGTGTCAGCAAATGCAGATTAGGAGAAAGATATAAGTGTTTCATTTTGGAGTTGCTGGCCGACTAAAACTATGACGTGGGATATGTCAGTGTCAGGCCGCACTGGGATTTAGGTAGACAAAAGTCTTGTCGTAGTATCGGGCTAAACTTCTATACTTTTGGTTTTGTGACAAAAGGAGTCTTAAGAGTGGGAGGAAATAGAAGTCTGCTGACAATTCAAAAAAAACGAAGACGGAACAACTTGATCGGCCATATCTTAAGTCACGATGGCCTTATGAAGACAATAGTTGAAGGGCAAATGGGTGGGAAGAATGGCAAAGGAAGGCTTCGAGTGAGATATATATAGAACAAGTGACGAAGGATGTGAAAGAGGAGAAATACGTAAATACGAAGAAATTAGCCAATAGAAGAACTCATTGGAGAGCTGCGTCCAAACAATCTGAGAATTGTTGACCAATGATGATGATAGCAAAATGATTTTTGTCCATCTAAACCGATCTCCTATCCCACTGTGGACCATGGGGAATGAGGCTGCGCCGCCGTCCTGTTCTACCGCCGCCAACTTTCGTTATTGTCGAAAAAGGGCGCCGTTGGGCGCCCCGGTAGCAGTTCGGTGGCCACAGGGCCGTGTGGGACGGCGTCTGTCCTCGGCTCTCTTCGGCGTCGACTCGATCACGGGTCGGGAGAGAGGAAGAGAGCGTGGGTCCGTCTGCGTGCTGCGGATCGAATCTCTTGAATAATGAGCGTGTGTGAGGGGGGAGGGGGGGCAGTGAATGGCACGCCTTGCCTCCTTCGTGCCACTTAGATGCTTGGGGGAGATAGTGCGCGCGCGCGCCAGTGTTTTCTTCGGTCGTAAGGGAGCGCCTTCGGACGCTCTCGTCAGTCCATTCTCGCGGCTACCACCCCTCATTTTAAATTCCGAGTGGCCGATGACTTTTTAGGGTTTTCCTAGCAAGGGTCTCACGGCCCCCACGTCTTGTAAGGTGCAAGTGACCACCTTTACTCCCCAAAGAAGCATGTTTCCGTGAGGTAATGACGGTGGCGCCGACTCAGAAGCGGGAGCAACGTGCTGTCTGACCTCCCAAAAAATTGCGCTTTGATTGCCTCTATTACGGAGATAATGAAGGCCATGTGAAGCCTTTCCCGAAAATAATTTGGATTGGCCGCCCCAGGCTAATGGTAGTATTGAAAGAGATTTCTCATAGGTGATTGCCCGCATATATAACGAAAATTGGGAGAATGTGGGGAAAAATGAATGAGTAATGGCATCGAATGTGATTGATACAGTGATAAAGAAACTAGCCGTGAAGAAAATTGGGAAGAACCCATTTTTTATAGTCTAAACCTTAAGGATGTTAAAATGAAGGAATTTAAAAAAATTGTGAGTACTTGTGAGATTATTGTTGTCATTTTGTGTCCACACGATCGTATTTAGTCGTTAATCTCGCTGAAATGTATCGTTATTTGTTCTTTGCTGAATAATATCCCTTTTTAGCATGGTTTGGAATGTTTGTCTCCTGTTCATTATGATTGTATCTCAATCTATAATTATTTAACTCAGATAAAGTATTTGAATATTATGTAATCGTAGCATATCATTGAGGACCTGATTCTCAGAAGGCGATAGGAGTATCCATTAGCTCTGGTTAATGACTGTTTTGCCTGTATATAATGCTAGGCCTCCTGAGTGTTACATGTTTTTCTCGGAGTGGTGCTTTGGTAACATCATTTTCACCGTAATTCAGCATTCTTATTTCTTCCCTTCCAGTATGCCACCACCCTGAGAGTTTTCCCAATTTGCGATTAATTGCAAAATTGGTGAAATTAAAATGCAGTAATTCTTATTCTGTGAGAAAATAGAGTTTTCGTTTTCTACAGTTTTATAACGGGATACCTAAGGCCGTTTTAGGAGGTCTAATGTTGGGTTAGTGAGGAAGGGAGGGAAAGAGGGGAAAATTTGGTTCATATTATGAGTATTCCAATCGGAAGGTAGGAATTGAGTCGGGAAGGAGGGTTTTTGGTTTGGAAAATGCAATGTAGAGAGGAATGGGGATACATCCCATGAAGGTTGAGAATGTGTATCCCACGAGGAGTGCAGGTTTTGATGGAATACATACACTCCGTCACTACCTGCATTTTCAGGTCGAAAAATCGATGAACAGGAACTTGCCGGGAATTGATCGTTATAGAGATCTAATAGGGGTGATGACTAGAGTGGGGGCCTCCCATTTCCAGGGCCTGGGTTCGACTTCGGTCGGTGGCAGAGTTTGTTACACCGATTCTCACTTGAGTGCGGTGTGGAGAGCACTTCAAGTCCGGTACTGGTTATAAAACTCTAGACCCCTTGTCGCCTTTCTTTAAGAGCAGGTTAATGCTGACGCCGAGTACCCCTCCATTCCCTGAAATTTTTCTACAGTCAACCATACACCCCACAGCTATTTTATGGCAGATGTTTCCAACCTTTCAGTAATGCGTCTCACTTTCCATCTCACGATAACCAAGTTCCACTTTGGTACAAAGAAAGTTCAGTTTCTTTTTACTCTTCGCTCGTATGTTAGCTAAATACGTTCGTATAAGACGTATTTATGATGTCCTCTCAGAAATTAAGTGTTAGGAGTATATTCTGTCGGCTCGAGTCCTACCCGATAAGTTTTGAAGACCCGCAAGTGAGACGCGTCCCACCAGTTTGTGAACGCTGCTCACTCTCCGGTTCTAGTGCCCGAAGTTATCGTTTGTCACCGTCGATTAACCACTGCAACCAATAATCCGTTAGTCGTGGTATTCGTTCAAACTTTTGGTCCGTTGCCGTTCGCTCGGCCCCTGATTTGACGCGAAGGCAACGGCCTCTCCATTTGGCCCGAGTTCGGAGGCCGTGAACCGAAGGCCTGACCCCGGCTCCCCCGCGCGCGAACCCGAGCAGATGCTGTGCTGTTCCCTTCTCTTTCGCTTGCTATCGGACGGAAGAGAGAAATACTGCCGCCGACGAGGCATCGCGGCGGAAATGCAGTCTTGCTTTGGGTTTTCCGGGAGGACGGAATTGAAGATCCCCTGCTCGCATGTTTTCAAGTCCCAACGCGCGCTTCTCTGGGGTAGCGCCGGTCAAAAAAAGTGATGCACAGAGCGCTGATAATTTATGTCGCCTCTTCCCCGCCATACACTGTGTACCACGCTGGCAGTGCCCATGTCTGGATGTCATTCATTACGCGAGAGCGGCGTCCCTTCTGGCCGAGAAGTTTTTTTTTCTCCTTAGGTTTACAGCTGTGTACTCTTTCTGCGTCGCAGAGCACTCTCCATTTCCTCCAGTGAGATTCTTGCCGTGCAGCGGAAATGTTTTTCCATTGATCCCCGTCTTTTATTTAAAAACTTTTTTAGTCTTTCGCCCAACATCATGCCTGGATGGTAATGTAGCCAATCCTGAATTTGCCAGCCTTGAAATTAATTTCGGATGAGCTGCATTTAATAGGGAGTTTAGTTCGTTCTCGTTACAGATAGTGTGTTGGGATAAAATAAGCTCCTACTCTGTATGACAATTATTCGTTCTGATTCTTCGCCATGTGTAACGAGTCCAGAAAGTAGCAGCCTGCTAGTCAAGTTAATCGCTCATATTAGATGTATTCCAGGGAATATTAACGTGTCAATCAATGAATTTTACATAAGAGACAAACGTTAATGGAGACACTAATGAGCATTTCCGACATAAGGGAGACCGTATTGATATATTTTGTAGTTAGATAAACAATATGCCTCATGTTTTATAAGGTAAGTGTGGATAATTTGACTTTTTTGAGTGTTCCACTTTAAGTAAATTGGAACAATGAGTCGTAATTCCTCTGGAAAATGTGGTCTGGCTTTTTCTTCTTCTCAAGACTCCTTGACACATTTGCCCTTGATGAAAGCTCTATGCTGCTATCGTTTCTTTTGAGAGAGAAAGAGAGAACATGAAGTCTATCTTGGCTCGACGCCATTTCATGAATTCCGTGGGAGGAATACACATTACGCCTCCTTTTTTCTCCTTGCTATCTGGCTCTTGCCTTGTGTTAGCTGCGTATTGATGTGCTCGTAATGAGCTCCTGGTTTGCTTTGTCGTTGGTGGTTTACAAGTGCATCATGTTATGCTATTTTTGCATGTCCGCTCTTTCAACAAAACATAATTAGGATTGAATTAGGGGTGTTCTAAATGGAATGCGGTCAATAAATCTGAGTTTAATTGCGCAAGTGTTGCGCAGAAAACAGTGGATCGAGGGTAGCAGACTGCAAAATACCTTTGTACGATAGATCCTCATACTGTGTCTAATTATTTTATCCAAGTTGCCCATTCTCCTATGACTATCCCTCTTACCCATCATTCTCTCTCTATCGCGTCCTTCAAAACAACATGTCTCCTTGGTACTCGTTCTATCCGTTCACTCTCCTAATTCCTTCAATCATCTTCCTCTCCTCTAATATATCTAGCATTTCTTCGTTCGTATTTCTCTCCATCCCCTTTACTTTCTCCAAGCTCCTCATACCAACTTCTCAATAGCCGCCATTCGTCCTCTTTCCTTTTAGTCCACCTTGCAATGCTACCCTCTGTATCAAAACCTTTGTTAAATAACGTGTTGGCAACCACCAACTTATGCTTTGTGCAGAACTGCAGTAGTCTTTCTCCTCTTTCATTTCGATTACCCAATCCATATTTCCCAGTTATTCTTCCATCTTGACCTTCGCTGACGACCGCGTTCCAATCTTCTCAAATAATTTGGTTTTCTTCTCCTCTTACACGTTTTCTAACTTCCGTGATATCTTCGTAGACATCTTCCACTTCTTCATCTTCGTAGTCCGTCGTAGGCATGTAAACCTGTACCACTAGGGTATCTACAGGTTTGGTCTCGATCTTCACAATTATTATCCTTTCATTGTACTACAGGAAGCTCTTCAGACACATTCCGGCGCTCTTCCTGAGCATTATGGCCACTCCAGCATTACCATTTAATGATCCCGTGTGTATAATTCTATAGCTTCCGCTCCAGAAGTCTCCTTCGGGCCACTTCATTTCGCTGATTCCTAATACGTCTAGGTCCATTTTTCGCATTTCCACCTTTAGGTTTTCCAGTTTTCTGCAGGTCCGAAGCGATCTCACGTTCCATGTTCCGACCCTAAAATGCTTATCACACTTGACTGATGTTCTCTCTCGGGTAGTCCCCGCCCGGAGATCCGAATGGGGGACTATTTTACCTCTGGAATATTTTACTCGAGAGGGTTGAATCACGTCTTGATTGAATGCAAAAGTGGAGCAGCTGCAACTCCTCGGGATAATAATGTGGTGGTTTCCCCTTGCCTTCCACATCGCAGTACTACAGCCGTTTAAGTAAATGTTACCACGCCTGTAGTGAAATGAGTGTCGCTGTCCCGACCTTTGTGGTCTCCACCTTCATTCATATGAAGAAGAGCTGCTGCCCCCTTCTCCGGGTGATGGAATGCATAATTTTTGGCTGCCTCCAATCGCCAAGTCACGTCATCTCTACAGGTTCTGTATTATTTAATGGCCTACCTTACCCAGGGATAGACCAATGCCCCCTCAGAATGCCGTTGCTTAGAATGCCCCCTTAGAATGCCGTCATTTTTAGGGATTAAAATCCAAATGTTGACTGTATTGTACTTAGGAAGCTCCCTCTGTATCATTTCATTGTATTATTTTCTTAAGATTTCAAATGGCGCTAGCATTCGTAATGTATATGCCAGCTGAAAACTGTTGTCATACTAGAGTGTATGCATATATCTGGAACTTCACTGCACATCCTCCGCAAGTGGCTTGCTCTGCAGTGATTATCGGAGCCCAAATTATGACCGTCGTTCTCGTAGTTCAAATTACAATTTGCCTCCCTCGGTGTCTCAATCCGAACATGAAAGGTACGCGATTTTACCTTTCCGTGAGTCTTTGTCTTTTTCGTCTTTTGTAACTTCATTTGAAATGCCAGCGCTTTGACCACCTATTTTGTCTTATAGATAATCTGGATAATTTTTTTTGCCGCCTCCTAGAACAGGTCTTTTTCTCGTGTTTTATGAAAGAATCCCATGCAGAAATTCTTTATATTTTAAGTGTATTTCTTTGGCGTGGAAATGGCTGAAGTGCTACTGGAGCTATTGTAAAAACGTGTTCAGCCCGGAAAGAGTCAAAATTTAACCCGTAGTAACAGCCGAACAGATCCATTGGGCACGCAGGACTCATCTCTTCCAGACCGGTTCCCTAGCGGCCATCTTGAGTCGAGAAATATATACGAGGGCGAGCTTAAAAATAAGGTCTCCAATTTTTTTTCATAGAAAATGACATTTATTTACATTGTTGGATACATCGTTGGAAAGGTCATGGCTTCAGCTATTTTTCGATGTAGTCACACTGGCGCTCGATGACTTTCCTCATCCGCACGATAAACTTTTGAATCCCGTCGTCATACCAGCTTCCGTCCGCGTTGCGAAGATAGGCGTTGACCTCCTCTTGCACCTCGTCGTCCGTCGCGAACTTCATCCCTCCTAGGGGTTTCTTCAGGGCGAGGAACATGTGGAAATCACTGGGTAATAGGTCGGGGCTGTACGGAGGGTGCCCGATCACTTTCCACCCTAACTTCGAGATCAGTTCCTGCGTCTGATTAGCTCGTACATTTGTTGCAAGGGAGAATAACAAGAATAATCGTACATTATCAACCAAAGTTTTTGAACCAGCTCAATTTACTGTCATATTTCGTTATGAGCCTCATTGAATATAGTTCGTGTTTCTCCGTTGCATGTGTGGTTTTCTCCCCCGATTTTGCAGCCTCACTGAATGGGAGTTGTCCTGTTTCATCGTCACCCTTGAGATGCCGAATTCGTTTTATCTCTTTCTTCTCCCACTTCTCTCACTCTGTCATCCTCTCACCCCTCTTTCTCTCTCCCTCTCAAATCCTGCCGGCTCACTGTTCATCTGGCGACTTTCACTTTTCGTCATGCCACGACACCCTTCGTTTTCATTCGCAGTTCTCAACCCTTTCCTGCGCGTCGCATGACCATGCTGCTCCGACTTCACGTTACCGATTTCACAGTTCATCCTCATTCCATCATACACTTGCATGCGGAAAAATATGGCCGATTAGTCTTCTCATTTCGTTTCTCGTGATTTGCCGTTTTATCTCGATGAAATACTCTTAAACGAGCGCTGCTGGTTGTGCATGCTGATTTTTTCCGTATCCGGCTGCGGCATATGCTCCGAGAACAACTCCGAAAATCTGTGCTTACACATAACACCTATATGGATTGCAATTGCTATTGCATTTGGTATTTCTGTGTGCGGAGGGGCGCCTACCTCCAGGCAAAATCCTATCGTGAGACACGCAGCCCGAGCTCCATTAAGCGTTTTTCCAGTGGTATAATATTTTGGAATTTGCGATATGTAAAAAAAAAGTATTTTAGTGATGTCCCAATAATTGTGGATCGCTTAACATAAGAAACACGTGTGGCTACCGACGCTTACACTTATGAGGCAATTCGAATAGGATTATTTGAATGGAGTGGAAGAATTATTGAATAAAGTGAAGCATATATGATAGTTGGCGCTTGTTTCGTGGCATTATTAGCCCTATGTTCGCTGTGGAAAAGTTAGAAATTGATCTTCTGTACAAAATAAGACTTCGTTCGTATCGTCTCGTCTACATGTATTTAATTAGTTCTTTATTGCCGCGTCTGGAGTAAAAGTTTGGACCCCTGCCTATTTAGTGCGTCTGTTCCCGTGTCGATTTCATCTCGTTTCGCTCGTGTTCATGATGTTTTCCTATTGCTGTATGCCTTCAGCATTATAAGTGGATTTAAAAAAAAACGTCCAGTCTCAACTTTTGCTCGGAATTTTTTAAAGGATTTAAACCTTAAGTAACTGAAGTAATAGAAATGCGTTAGTGTGTTGATAGGACGTGAGTGGGCCTAACCAGAGTCAACATTAGATCTCTAGTTCAAATTGATGCTTTGAATCATGTTCTACTAGATACATGGCGCACATTTTGCTCTATAGATTTCTTACATTTTAAATTTGATTGCTGCTGTTGAAAGAACAAAAGAACCTAATGTTTCTCCTAATAAATTCTGTATTTAAAATTGAGAGCAATGCATACATTTTTGATCATGCAAGAGAAGAGAGACGTAGATTACCTGTATGGGTTAACCTTTTTTTCGCATTCTGTTTTTGTGGGTTTCTGCACATCAGCTGATACTAGATGTATGTGTAAATATTATACTAATTCCTCACGTGTCTCGTTTGCAGCTACAGAACAGATTCACGACCTTGCGCTTCTACGTGGTGCAACGGGATGATTCCCGACACTGTGGGGGCAAAGAAATCTCTCCAGTTGTAGTATTATGTGCAGCCAAAGAACAGCGGTCGAATGCATTCTCATTGTGGTATAGATTTTTTCGCGAGTTTCGTTTGCGTTGCGTGCACACCCTTAGAAGCGCGAGTAGAGGGTGGGAAGGGGATCATTATGTGTCCGCCGCGCCCTCAGCCGCTCGAGGGTTGACCGTCTGTACGTGTGCTTTCGTAGTACTCGGTGTGTGTAATGGGGGAGTGTATGTAAGTGGTCACGGTCGAGGTCGAGTGTGCGCTCATTCGAACGCGACCCGTTCCACGTCGCCGAGGGCATCGCACAGTTTTCCTTCCCCGGCTTGTCGTGCGGTACGCGGCTAAGGAAACGAGGGAATTATGGTTTTTGTGATGCATTGGCGTGCGCCGCTTTCTTCCGTGATTGATGGTGGTTCTCTGCGCTCGGTCGCCGTGCGGGAAACGAATGGGTGGAGCCGAGACTAGTCGGAATGTCTCAGTACTCGCGAGAGCAGTCGACCCATTTGTTACCGGTTCGCTCCCTCTTTTTTTGACATTACCCTTGTCTATTCCACAAGACTCTCTTAATTTTTTTCCCTCTTGTCCCGCGACTATTGTCAACCGCCTTTTATCTGGTTGAAGGGCTGATCCTTCTCCCTCTCATCGACCCCTGTTCTTTCTCATGCTTCTTGAAACAGTTCTTTTTTTGCATTTTTATGCTGTCGTTGGGCGTCTTATGATTAATCACCACAGCGGCAAAAAATCCAGAGTCACTTTATAAATTAGTTTGCGATGAGCTAATTGACAACCTGTCATACTCCGGAATGAAGTGCAGGTGCCTTAAATTTTACGTCCTTTCTATGGTATACAAGGTATCGATTTATATATCCTCATTTTTGAGATGTGATTTAAGTACCAAGTTAGCTTTCGTTCGAAAATAACCTTTGTATAGTTTAATATAGTTGTTTGTATAGTACATGTAGGGTTTTGTCCGGAGGCATAAAAGTTGATTTAGG
The DNA here is from genome assembly GCA_933228895.1 of Platycnemis pennipes. NCBI lineage: Eukaryota > Metazoa > Arthropoda > Insecta > Odonata > Platycnemididae > Platycnemis > Platycnemis pennipes. The sequence continues at coordinate 28,971,652 of OW121848.1, read as the reverse complement.
AACGTTTCGCGGAAGAGCTCTGATAAATTCTTTTGCTGAATTGCTAGTTATGTGTGGCTTGCTTTCCCAGTTAATATTCGTGAAGAATGAATCCTCAAGTGTTCGTAATTCGCAGGATAGGATGTGAGGAGAAGTACTAATTGATGGTCGAAATTTCCGATGAAGAGTATTCGTAGCGAAAACTTTTAGCAATAGTCTCATTTAGACTATAATAAGACGTGTTTCGGGCTAAGCCACTCGAATTCCAGTTTTGAGGAGGTTCTTGTTGATGAATTAAATGATGCCATGGAATAAATTATAGATAGACGAATGGTTTTTTTTAGACTTACACGAGAAGAATTTACGTGAATCCGCAAATAGCGATTAACTTCAATGCTTGCGGAGTGTACAAACATTAATTATTACATTCCTTCTTTTGTACAGTAGCCCTTTCTTCATATTCTATTTTTCCACGTTTGCCATCAAAATTTTAGTCATTCTATTGTGGTTTTTCCTGAAAAAGACTTGGCACATTTACCAATCATCGCCATTTGTTTTTTTATAGCTGGGATTTAAAATCCTAGTACAGTATCCTATGCGTTTAATCTTGAATTAGTCATAAGCGACTTATCTTAACTGTAGAGGGCATGTATAGTATTGTCGTTTACTCCAATTTTGTTACAATAGACCTGGGAAAATGAGATTTTGAATTGCATATGATTTCAGAAAAACATTTGGATTATCGCTTCAATTGGACGTTGGGCATTCTCAAATGTACTACCGTGTGTTGAAAGCGTACTTTCTTTGTCCTCAATGCCTGTATTCACAAAATTAATTTTGGGAATACAGGCCTTGAGGACCAAGTTAACCAACTTAAATTTACCGATAGTCATAGACTAATATTCCTTAAGTAAGTCAAGAGCTGCTTATTAATTATGGCCAGTATGGTTTAATTATTTAATTTGTTGAAAGAAATGGCGAAGGAAAGGGGCTAATAGAGTCCTATGGTTTGTACAGCCGACATCTCCACGGTGAGCATTTATCGGATACTTTGGGGCCTTATAAGTTATGGATTTGGTTAGAAAGTTCAATATGAAGACATAGAAAAGGTTGGTTGGTTATTTAGGGGAGGCGACCGACAGCTGAGGTCATTTGCGATTTTTATAGGATATAGGTGGATAATTGGGTAATGGTAGGAGTTTTCAGGGAACGGAGGAAGGGTGGAGAGAAACCCGGCGTCGGCATTAGCCTACTCTTAACAAAGGCGCCAAGGGGACCATGGCTTAACGTCCCATCCGACGGACGGATTACTGAACTTGAAATGCCCTCCACTAGGCACTCAAGTGGGGAACGGTTTTCCACTGAAAAAATCCGGGAAACTGCCGGGAATCGAACCCGGGCCCTCGGGATGGGAGGCCAGTACTCTATCCACCACACCAACCCGATCTCCGGCAAAGAATAGCCAACGGTGAAGTGGACTAATTGCAGCTTAAGGTGAGAATCAATCTTGGAAATATAATGGGGATTAGAAAGTCGATTCATGTGTATGGAACTACTCGTAGAATTCAGTCGGATGTTACGCAAGAGGGAGCAGCATGCACCTAGGAAGAGGGAGAATGGAATTGCGTTTTTAGATGGGGCTTACGAACCAAACCATGAAATATTTTGGGGAAGGAGGTGATTAAATGTGTATTGGTTGCCCACTTCAATACTATTATTATCCGTTTCAAATATCTTTGCGACTGAGAGGCAGGCCTTAAATTTTTGGGGGTGAGCGAAGTGAAAGTCGCTCGTCACGTGACTTTCCCTGAGCGAACTAGGATGCAGTAGGCGTGGCCTAGCCTCTCGAAAATTCAGTCGCTCTCAGACCTCCGTAGTGTGAACTTCGTGAATCTGCTTGCTGTGTTGCCAAACCTCCGCTGCCTTTGATCGGTGCTTCGTGGTGTTATTTCCTAGCTCCCTTTACCATATTTCCCAAATAACCCATTAATCCTTTATCTTACCCACTGTTTCCTTTATACCTTAACCCATATTCCTTTCCTGTTATTCCCCGTATTCCTATTATTCCCCTTCCCCATAATACCCATTACGGAAACCAATCATCATTGGTTTTATTCCCAATTCGCGGGAGTAATTATTTGCTGTTTGGTGTTTTTGATTTTGGTTGTTTGTGTAAAACTGGTGAATACATTTTTTATGGAAAATAAAAAAAAATACTAATCGTAAAATAATTTTTGTTACAATTTCTTTGGAAAAAACTCTTAGGACTTGAATTTTAGGACTTATAATATCGAAAAAAGGGTTGTATTCGTTATCCTATTGCAACTTTAAACCTACTCCTGCTTCTACCGTTTTCGTGAGTAATAACATTCCCCTTTTAGCATTCAGGTATGCTTTTCTCAAAATTCCCCCGGTGAATTATCCAGTTGCTTCCACTACCTGCCTGTTTTAAAGGAATTTGCATTCCATTCTTTGTCTCAAGGTATCCTTTATGTTCTCTGCACTCCACCTGTGAGTCGACCAACTCTTTAGGTCCTCCTTTTTCCATAATGACCCGCTACCATACCCTGGCCTTTCCCACTGTGCGTCCCGCGGTTTTCACGGCTCAAGTAGTTTGGGACAACGACATTGGCAACGTTGAGCTCGTGCCTCCCCTCTCGAAGGCCTTTCCCCACCCCCCGGCAGCGGAGACTTTCGAACAGCTCCGGACCCTCCCGAAACGCACCCGCCCCCACAAATTTAAGGCCTGCCTCTCAGTCGCAAAGATATTTGAAACGGATAATAGTTTCCAAATACTGTCCATAACCGTACCTTAATAAGCTGGATAAGCTGGCCATCGTATTGGTATATTATAATGAGAATTTATATCCATCTTGAAACAATAAATGAAAATGTTTTTCGTGTTCATACGTCGATTATGGTATTGCAGTTCCTCTTAACTAACATTTTGTTTCATTTCCGTTATGACGTTCGGATAGCGTTTCTTGTAACGAAAATCGTCATTTGGGCAGAGGTTCATGCAGTTTCATCCAAGCCTGAACATTCAGAACGTTCCGAATGTGGAACTGATTACGATGCTCGCATTAGAAGTCCCGTCTTCATTCCCCACCCTCCCACACCTGTGTCGCCGTAAATGTTCCGAGCATCGTAAGGGTTTTCTGCAGACGACAACCACGCTTGAACACTAGATGTAGGTACTCGGGGATATCCTCGGGCATTGCATGGCACGGACGTATCTCTCTCTCTCTCTCTCGTTCGCAACATCCTCTTCGTTCCTCGCGTCCGCACTGAGATTTCCAGAACTGCAAGTTCTGCCAAAACTCCGAGAGCGGTAATGGGGTCGTTTATCATATTTTTATAAGTGTTGCCGAATCTGATAGAGTTTGTAAAATAAAAAAACCCGCATTTTTCCGTTTTTTGATCCGTCAATTATTTCTCGAGTTATAAGCAGCGAAAAACTGAGGTTTTTAACCCTTTCGGAAAAGTGGGCGTGGTGCAACCTCTTACGTCATCGACTTCGTCCAATCACAACTGAGCCCGCGAAGCTACTTCGCATTATAGCAATGGGGGACACACAGCTGACTCTGCCAACAGGAGCGGTTACGACGATCTGTGCGAGCAGACCTTCCGAGAACCCCCCTCCACTCCCTTCCCTTCCCCTAAAAGCAGTCTAGGGCGGGAGGAAAATGACGTCAATGATATCAAAGCGGCTTCTTCGGTGGGCGTCACCCTTTGCTTATTTTAATTTTTGATTTTGAGTGAATGGTTGTGGTCAGAAGATTAATTTTTTCACAAAAATTCATTTTTCGTTTCCATCTAACGATTTCGTGTACAAAATTGCGATTTCGGTTCCGAGTAAACTCCCCCATTTCGAGGGCCATCGGCGAGGAGGGCGCTTCGAGTGGCGTGGGGAAGTGGGCTGCGGGACACGAATCCCGCACGCGCCATCCTAAGTGCCTTCTCCACAGATTTATTCCTCCGGAGATCGGGTTGGGGTGTGCTGGCTTAAGTATTGATCTCCAATTCTGTGGTTCCGGGTTCAAATCTTCAAATTGAAGATTTTTCAGTGATATAATGGTCCCTACTTGAGTTCCGTGTGGAGAGCGAAGTGAAACTTCTCTCCCGACTTGTTTACTCTGTGAAAATCATTACCAGTAGAGTACCTACTCCGTCCGTCGGAGGGCTAAACTTGGGGACATCATGGCGTCTTTCGTTGCGATTGGGATGGTGCCGACGCCAGGTTTCACTCCATACTTCCTACGTTTTCGCAAAATCTCGTCCCTCTTTAATTACACATGACTAGATTCCAAGATACCTTATTGTTAGATACCTTAGTTGTCGATCTAATAACATCAGTGATGATTTTACCTCATTTAGCTTAGATCACGATTGTACTTGTGGAAGCACGTCTTCGTCGCTGACATTTTTATGTCCTGTAGGATCGATAAAATACCTACGAAGAAGCATTATCCATAAACAGTAAATACAGCTAAACGCTGTTGAAATCTACGCTAAAAATAATAAAAGTGATTATTTCCTCAGGCTTAGAATCGTTTCTTTTTCGTGACGTTGAGTTTAGGCAGGCAAACTAATTGCAATTGTTCAATCGTTTAATTGGGCAAATTGTTCTGGATGTGAAATGTACAAGAGTTCGTTGCTGCGTTGGGAGACTGGCAGCTGATTATCGCCTCCGCATTAAGGCCTTCCTTCAGGAAGAACTTAACCTGTTTGCTTTTATCTATTCTACATGTATTGAATAATCAGTTGAGTCAATAATAGTCGGTTTCCAGAAAAAATAAGCGGCAGTAAGATATTTATTTTGTGATTAAATATATCGTTATGAATCAACTTAGCTTGTTTTTTCTCAATATGCCTATGGTCTACGTGGATGATGATGTCCTTATAATCATAGCTGGGATCAAAGGGATATTTTAATTCTCCAACATTTTTTATCGAGAGGAGTAATGCCCGTGGCGAGACTCATACCTTTGGTTAGTACCAGGGTGCTTTCTTCACAAACACCCAGATGGGGAAATAAATGCCCCACGGAGAATCCAACGGGAGCCCAATTCATAACCTGCTGCGCCACCGTGGTTTGCACGTCAGTCTCTCCCTTTCAGAAACCCGTCGATTTCATCATAGTGCTCCGCTCAGCTGACTGCAATCTAAATTGGCTCGTAACGAGTCATCCAGAAAATTGGGGGTCGATTGAATCATCTTGTCTCTCCTTGTCGAGATTTCATTGAAGTGAATCAGCTAGTAACTGCCATTATGAATTTATTGTTGGCATCTCGATATATTCACTCCGACGAAGTTTATTTTACTCAGCCGACGCATATTAATGGGAGCCAGGCGCTTAGACTTCCAGGGAAAGGGGAGGGGTTCGGCGGGAAGATGGCTGCTCGTGGTATGGGGTAGACCTCCGACGCGTCTGGCGGCCTCAAATTGCTATTAATTGGCCCAATCGTTTCTCTCGGTGGCCCGCCCTCAAACCCTTCATGGCCCCCTTTTGGGACGCCTAGGCCGACGAGGCGGCCGGCCAATGCGTGTCCGGGTATTTGAGGGGGAGGGAGCAGCTCTCCGACTGCCTGTTCACTCACCACCGCCGTCGTCGCGTGCATATTCTCCCCCGAATCCTTCGTCGTCTGCTGCGCCCTCGCCTGTCCTCTCTCTTTCCCCGTCTCTTTACAAACTCTTACGCATTTGTGTTGCGGGGATTGCTTCCACAAGCCTGGAAAGTAAGGACAAGCTGCAATCTGAGCATGCTGGTTTTAGTGGAATGGAAGGAGCGGTAATATTAATCCTTCAGCCTCCATTTGGTGACTTTTGGTGACTCATTCATTTCAGACACTGCGCGTAAAACTGATTCCGGAAGACTGTCGGCGGGTCATGCCCCTCTTGATTTTCAACTTCGCGATTATACTTACGTTATTCATTTACCTAAGAGTGATTGTATCGTGTAGCTCAGCGTCCTGAATAGTGTTTAGGAGCTCGTCACTAATTGTATCGTGTGTCCCCCCTGCGCTTCTTTTTACTACCGACGATTTCTCTCATTTTATTTTATGTAAGGATCACGGATGTAAGTTTTCCGCCCTGCTTCCTTCCCGTCGTACGGAAAGCAACTTCGTAATTTAGCTTTTCGGCCCCAAATACCCAAAGTAAAAAGCTCCTGTTAAGGAAGATCGGGGCTGTACATTAGATTCACTCGAAGGTTGCTTGATTCGATTCGTTGTGGTAACACTCACTTTGGTTTCATCGCTCTCTCCTGTGATGTTATGTGGGAGATGCCCAATTTCAGTCTCTCCATCTACTTACTCGATGAATTGTGGACGGCCGTCAGTAGATTCTAGAGACCTTCGTCAGGGATCTCGCCACTCTTCCTTAGCTCCTTAATGTTCTCTCTTTTAATACAGTTTCCTACTTGTGCATAATGGATGTCACTTATATACGAAGAACCTTTAAAATTAATCCAACAAAGCCCATCCTCTTGAACTCTAATGTACTGACAGCGAATATCAAAATGAAAATCCAAAATTGACTCTCGTTTTACCCCTGTGAATAGAGCTTAGCTGTATGGACATTTTCCCTTTCAGAAGAAAATATTCCACTTGAGTTCTATATCTGAAAGCCAATCAAAATGTACCAAGCGTTTTAAATCTTTAACTCCATGAGGAATAGAGAACAATTGTAATCAACAAATTAACAATCGAGATGGGCAAGAGAAGGCAGAAAGGACTTAACGTTTCAATTGCAAAAAGTCCAAATTAACCATCGAAAGATAAACCAAAGTCGACTGCATTTCAAACGAGCGTCGTATTTCGTACTTTTTAAGGCCAACTGAATTAAAAAATTCATCATCATCATCAGTATTTCAATCCTAAGATTAGTTTACTGCATCCCGCCATTCTGCCCTATTCAATGTTAATTTCCTCACGCCCTGGTATGTTCTCTCTTTCACGTCCTTCTTTATTTGCCCCATATACTTGTCCCTTGGTCTTCCTCGCGGGACATTCCCTTCAATCTTCCGTTCTATTATATTTCTAACTAATTCATTGCGCCTCAAGGTATGTCCAATCCATACACTATTTTTTTTTAATTACGACGAAATTTATGTACAAAATTCCGTTCTGAATATGCCAAACGGCTTAGTTGGAGTGATTAAAATGAATACCTTATGGGGATCAACCGGCACTTGCTGCCCGTCCGCGTTAAAAGGCGTCTGGTCGGTGCTGTCGTCGTGCAGGAGCGAAATAGCCTGCCTCGGCGCAAGGGGTGTGGTGGGAAAGAAGGGTTTTGCCTCCCTCCCCCGTGGGAAGGGAAAAAAAAGGAACCCTAATTGCCTGGCAATGATAACGCGTCCCACCTCCCCGCCACTCCCCCGAGAGACTCCTCCCCGCCACTCCCCCGAGAGACTCCTCCCCAGCGCCGACATGCGCCTCGGACTTCAATTCCCGTGGATCATTTTGACCTCTAATGCAATCAGTGGTCTAGACCAGTATAATGTGGTTCGTTAGTGTACGAAAGTGCCTCTTTGCGACCCCGAAATCAGCGGATGGCGGCGGCTGCTCGACCTGTGGGAGGGGTGGACGGGGAGAGAGTAGGAGAGAGAGGTAGGGATGGGGCTAATAATGGCGATGTAATAGTAGCTCCGCAGTTGGGTGGGATGGAGGGGGAAGGGACTCGGGATGAACATGAGTCTTGTGCGTGGCAGATAAGCTTTTCCCCACTCACTCCCTCTCCCCACTTACCCTGTTTTTCACATGCTTCGTTTTCCTCTCTTTTCCCATACCTTCTCATCTCATCCTGTTCTCCACCCTCGCTCTCCTTCCAAGACTACCTTCAAGGGTTACTCTCCGCAGGTTGTCTGCTAGTGATGAGAATAGTGACGGACGATCCTTGATTTCTCGAAGATCGAGGAAATCCAAGGAGGAAAATGGTGAATACGCTGGCTCGAACAAAACATCGCATTGCGAAGAGTGGTTAGCATTAACGAGCAAGAAATGAATAGCGTACATTGATGTCAAAGGTGAATCATTTTGTTACGTCCCTCTTTATTTAAGCCATTTTCACTATCGTTGGCCCGAAATAGTATAGTGCTGAAATTAGGCAGTTAGGTTTTCCTGATTTAGAATATCTACGGAATTACGGTGCTTTTTAATACTATTGGGCGTGAAGAAATACTCAAGTGCAAACAAAAATTTGAAGAAGCAAAACGTTTTGTGAGCCCTCATACTTTCTTTCGATTTATAGAGAAACCCTCCAGCTTGCAGGAAGTAAACGTTGGTCTCTCCTTTTCATAAACGCTCAATCGTTCAATACCCACCCTTCAACATGTTTCCCATGAATCTTAGTCGGCTATTAGTGACTTATTTCTTTGCATTAGTGTTCATTCCAACTTTGATAATTATGTATACAATTCTCGTGGATGAAATTATAGTATAAAATTGTAATCATCTTCCTTGAATCGATGGATTTAAATCGTAATGACTTTTTAATGATAGTTAATTTAAAATGGTAACTTATTGTTGATAAAAACATTTATTTGCTGCTCTTTCAGTTTTTCCCAATGAAAGGTTGAAATGTCGCACCGATTGTTGTGGAAAAGTTTTTGCCAGTTAATGTGTGTGGATTTTCTTTAAATTTTACCACTCCCATTTTATAATTAATTCCGGGTTTAAAATGGGAGAGGAAAACTGCTATTCCGGGAAAATATTTGTCGACTTATTTTGGTTGAACATCCGTCATTTTTTATTTACTTACAATTTTTTTTGCCGCCATAAGGTTTTCAAAATTCCAACTTTACTTTGATCGTTAATTTTATTTTTTGTATCCTCTGGTTCAGGAATTTTTGGAATCTGGATCAGGATAGATTTCTGGAATTTTAGGAGTTAGGATCAGGAATATATCAGCTCTCTGAGTTTTCCGATTTTTTCGAATCTAATGAAAGTTTTAAGTAAGGATTTTCAAGTTCCTAGCTTGTTGGTGTGATTTTCATTTTCGTAGCTGGTATGGTTATCATGTATGCCCTTAGCAAACATTGGCTTGGTTGTGTCAGAGAATTTTCGTGAAGTACTCCGGAGAACACGTTAACATCTGAGCCGTTACTTTTTATCGTCGTGGAGAAAATGAGAGACTTTTCCTGTCACCTCTTGGTTTACGAGTTTTCCCGGATTAATACGTGTACGCTTTATTCGTTCGGCTTAAAAAACACGTTTTTTTTGGTCTAAACCGTATGGTAACCTACTGTCGCTGTCAAAAAGAACGTAGAGAGGAAGTGTCTCTTTCGGATTTTTTTTATACGCAGCCGTTTTCTTTTCTTCGAGTCGTAAATTTGCGCGTGTTTGTGGAGCTTTGAATATTGAAGAGGGGAAAGGGTGACAATGAGAGCGCATTCGAGACCTATTTTGCATCTTGGTTATCGTTGGGATGCCGGCATTTATTTTGCGGCGGGCGTTCGGCAGCTATCATTGTTTGCACTTCGGCGAGCGCCGTTCGTCCGCTGTTTTCCGTGCGCCGCGGGCAGATAGCCGTTAATTGGTTTGCATTTTTACGGCGGACGGCGCAGCGGACGAAGCGCACTCAGAGCCGGGTCATCGACTGCATCGCAGGCACGCCGGGCGCATCGCGAGCCAGTCGGGGGCTTGGTGCGCGGAGGGAAATTTCGGCGAAGCGCTTGCCGCGGTATTTTCCCACCTTTCGCTCCGTCCGTGTGGAATGTGCTTGCGTTCCCCAGCATCTATATAATCCACGCACATTGCACGTAACCTTTCACAGCAGCCGTAAAAAAAATCCAGACTCAGTTTCCCCAACATTTTTTTTATGTTTGTTCTGAGTAAAATATTTCTTTTGCGCCTTTTCATTTGCTTTTTTATACGCTGTTTGCATCACTGTGATGAATTTCGTCATGGTTCCGAGAAGTGAAGATTATTAAATACGGTTGTTGACCGTTTCAGATCAGCTTTTCCTAGTTCACTTTCCTCCGACATTTATTCCATGCATCTCCGCCTTTGGTGTTAGCTAACTGGCTTACCATTTTCCTGCTGTCTCTAATTATTTATTGATTCAGCTCACGCCAGTCATTTTCCATACAATTATGTTTGTGACCACTTCAACATTACTTTTTTCATACTTACTTTATTTCATTAGCCGGACGTATTTCGTTGAAAATGTACCGTCGGAGGGTTTAAATCTACACATTTGGATTATCTCTTTGTGCTTTTGCCATAAGACGGTGGGAAAGTTTAATTAGAATTTTCCTTTGCCGTTTCACAAATCGAGAAATTAACAGCAACAAGGCTGAGCGTCTCATCGTGTGGATAAACGCAACATCTTTAACACCTCATTTTAATAGTTTTATCTAGAGACCTAAAATCCCCTGTAATACTCCTAAGTGGAATCTATGAATGCTCCAGAAGCTATGAAATCAATGCTCCAGAAAATAGCTTTTGTTTTAATATAAATTGGGATTAGTTATTTTCCTGTGCGAAAATGCATATCAAGAACAATGTGATTTGCTGTTTTCCTTTTAGCAAATGCCTTTTTCGCAGGAATCCCGGCCTGCGTGTTTTTAATCTTATAATATCTCTCAATTGTAAAGGTATGTATGTACGTGTGGCTATTTTTCTCACGTATCTTCCGTGTCTTTCCATTGCCAATCATGATACATCTTGTCAAGGTTTACCTCGTGAGGGAATACCGATGTGTAAATGTCGCGTTGGCTTTATCTCACATCGTCTTCACCGAGAGTCCAAGGTTGGTCTTAGTTTACTTAGTATCATGACAAAATTAGCGAATACAAGGGGAAACAAGATGATGCCGAGATCACCTGAGCAAGACTGTAATTTCGTTATCTTTATGGTGCACGATCCATGGAAGTGGATGTTGTTGCCGTGAATGCATGAGGGAACATTTCATCTCTCGAGTGATGGCTTCAATTATTTCGCGTAATGCAGTGCACGGCAACTAATGAAACTGCGCTGTTTTATAACTTGGATAACCGTTGAGAAATGTCCATGAAACATTTAAAAAATCTTAGATTATAAAATTCTATCATTACTGCCTATCCAGCGTTCGAATCATTTCCACTTTCAGATTTCAAATGACTGACTTATTCGTTAGTGAAAGCTTGCAACGAGCCAATGCTGTTAAAGACTTAGTTTGGCCGATGTCATTGTGATGCAAATAAAAGAGTGCAATTGCAAGTGTAAATATTCATGGAGAGTTTTAGAGGAAACATAAAAAAGATAAATAGCTTCTCCACTGCCTTTTTTTTTTTGATAGGGTGGTTTCTTTCTTTCCTTCATCAAAGAAACCAGAAATCGTTAATTGTGGTTCATGGCTCACCATAAATGCATTCATTATAAGGAAATAATTTGGATTGAGAAACCTCAGATTGTGAGAAAATTTAATGTTAATTTCAAGTTCATTTGAAAAAGCTGGAAAATAGCGAGACTGCGCAGCCTTGTTGCAGAAGAAACCGGTACATAGTTTGCGTTACGAGGCGTAGTGAATATCCATCTTCTGAACTTACAATTGTATTTCAGAGTCCCTAAGCTCTGGAGAATGTGGATTAATTGCCGGCTACGAAAATTGTTACAGCTCGGAAAGTCTTCTCCGCTGATATTGGTATTAATAGTCGTTTTATAGGCTCTTACGCTTCCTGCTCGTGGAGGCCTTCACTACCGCGAAGCATTGTGTGGTGTGAATGCTCAGTAAAATAAATAACAGTTTTGAAATGAATAAACTAAATAAATTATTTTAAATTGAATAAATAAAAGTAAGTAATAAGTTAACTTTATAAATATTCCTCGGATACGTGGTAAGAAGCTTTCACGGAGTGCACCGTCTGCTTAGATGTCCCTGGAACCACCTAGGGGCAGGGAGAGGAAAAAGTGTGCGAATCTTTGACGTCGCACGTATCATTGACCGGCATGTAGTAGTTTACGGTCGCGTTTTCGCGCCGTTGAAATTTTACACTTTTTAATGAATGACTAAAAATACTTACGTCATTTTGGAATCCAACGGCTTTAATTACGTTCTCTAGAGGTGGTAAACTTTTGATGAAGACAAAACAAATGGAAAAGTACCCTATTCATAACGAGCCGTGTTCCACTGCGTTGCTGCATCATCAAGTCATGTGGCCTGTTGATGATGGAGATGCTGATGGTCTAGCGATGCTGCGGAGGCCTGACCATGATGAATCAAAATGCCTGTGGGGAATAAATTTCTTTAAGTTTATAATGATACCACAAAATGACACCTGTTTCTGCTGAAGATGAGAGGAAATTTAACTGATTTTCGCGGCCGCCACCAGTGGTGAGATTTATTTTGAAAATCCGTCAATGCGTTTGCTTGTTTGACCGACGAAATAGTTCTTGGGCGTGGGCAATTATTGGCTCACTCCAGTCGCCTTTAGGCTGAGAGAGAAGTCGCCGGGGTTAGGCCAGCAAAAGAAGAGGGCAGAGGCGTGGGATAGGAGCGGGTGGACGGGAGAGAGGGGGGGCAGACATTCAGGGGGGGCGGGGTCTGATCGGATCGCGGTCACCCGCCGCCGGCGACCCATGCAGTCCCCCTCCCCCAACCGTGAATCCGTGCGGCCTTTTGAAAGGCTGCGCTGCGTGACCTGTTGCGTTCGGCGGGCGGCGGTCCCCATGCCGTCCTTTCTTCCTATCCCTCCTCCTCTCGCACGCCTCCTTCCTGTCCTCCTATTTCACTCCCCCCCCACTCCCGGACGTCGCCTCGCTCTGTAGGTGACCGTGGAGATAATATCGCCCGTGAAAATGCATGCGCAAGTGATGTGGGTCCGCTGGTTAAAGTGGGCCCGCTGTACGTGTTAACGGTTCACTTGCCTTACTTTTTCTCCTCCCCTCTACCCCTCTGCTTCTCAGGAACCGTATTGAAAGGGCACGAAATCGTTGTGCCTCGACAATGCCGAGGCTGAGATGTCACTACCTATTGTTCACGTGCCAATATCGGGAGTCGTGGAGGTGGTGACGTCTAAGTCGTTACGTAGTCGAGGATCGGCTCTGTCGAATGATTTCCGAACGAGGCCTCAGTATGGCATGTTAAACTAGACAGCGGGCACATCTCATTTTTGGACTTTGACTAAGCCGTCGCGGAGTCTCCGAGGACAATCATAGTATATCAGCGAATCACGTTACGCATGCGATTATCTCTAAAATATTAAGTTGGTGAAGTGAATGTGCAATTCGTCGTCTATGGAGCATGTAACACCAAATTGTAGTCAGTGTGGTCGATGATGCGAATGTTATTAGCCCGTCCGAGGAGTTAATTCACAGGTACTCAGGATCCAAGTAATTTAGCCAAATCCGAGAGCAGTACAGAAACAACCTGGAATACCTTCTGTGATGGAGGGCATCACCGATTGCGAGAATTTAGGGAATACTTGAGGGAGTAATAAATAGTTTAGAGTCATGCGCTGCCTAGTTATAAAGCTGGCGTTTTGTACGTGATACTGCTTTCCATTTAAGACACTCTCATCATAAGCCACATCATTGTGGTTTATCTGCTAATTTGGGCATTCATTTTTCGGATAATCTGTTCTGTTCGACATAAATGGTAATTATTCTGGGATAAAAATCTCCTTTTGCTAGGGAGATTTTTCGCTATTCGGGAACCTTAGACAATGCTCTGTTATAGTGTAAAAGGTTGAGAAAATTATGAGGATTGTATGTAATTCTATGGATTGGCCGAGTGACGAGAGTGGGAGAGAAGGGAAGTATGCTAAAAACTCTAGAAAGAAGATGGGACAACTTAATCGGCCATATCTTAAGACTCGATGGCCTGATGAAGACAATTGTCAAGGGAAAAGTGAACGGGGAGAATGGAAAAGGCAGTGCTTGTATGAGATATATGTAACAAGTTGTGAAGGGTGTAAAAGAGAGGAATTACGTCAATATGAAGAGGTTTGCCGATAGGAGAATCGAGTGGAGGGCTGCGTCAAAACAATTTGGGGATTTCTGAGCGATGATGATCACTCACTCACTCAGTGGTTCAACCCGAAGGTTGGTTTTGACCGATGATGATAAAGAAATGTTAATATCTTCGACGTTACGATAATTGGCATGCTGTAACAGAAAAATGCTACCCAAAAATAGTTTAATTGGGCGTGAATAAAGCTCGTGAAAAAGCATTCTTCATCTAAGTGTAAACTGCATGTAATTTTGAAGAATTGTCGTATCATTGATTTCACCAAGTACCTAATTAAATATGCTTTTATACCTGTCGTGTGGTGTCTGGGTTCCCTTTCCTAGTTTCTTGTGTTTGAACCTCGGCTGTAGTAGTTCGCAGTGGGTTGTCGGTCCAATATTGAGTGCTGTGTAGACCACTTCAAAAGCAGTGGTCCATCGTCGGATTGGACGTGAAAGGCTCCTTGGTGCCTCTCGTTAGGAGTAGACTTGCCGACGCCGAGTTTCTGTCCACCATTCCAAGAATCCAACCCGTAACCAAAATACCCTCCGAATCATCAATGGCGTAAACGATTAATCAGCCAGTTGCCTCCCCTAACGATAATAGCAGCTTATTATAATTCGCGTGTTGAGGTTGGGAATTCGCTGAATGTCTAGCGACGCTCTATCGTCAGCGGTAATGCGTCGCGCCCCGCTCGGCGTTCCCGTGTTTGGTATTGTCACCTGTCGTCTCGCCTCTCTCTCTCCCCCTTTCACCCGCCTTCCCCTTGCCTGTCTCCCGTGCCCTTCCGTGGATTCGATAGCCCCCGGCGGCCGTCTCTCGCCTGCGCGCGTGCGTGCGCCCGTCTGCTTGCGGTCGGCGGCGGCCTGATGCGCCGGATTCGTCTGCGGAGGGGCGGTCGTGTGCTTGGTGGGTTGCCGGTCCATCCCCTTCCCTCCCTCGCCCACTTGCTGCTTCCGGCGCTGTCCCGCCGAGATCGCTGGAGGAGATTCTGTTGCGATCAAAATGAGTGGTTGGTGCTATTGGCGGGTATACACAATCGAAGAAATACCCTCAGGCGTAACTTTGTGGAATGGAAGCATCATGAAAATAAAAATGACTTAGTATATTCCACACTTTTATTAGCAAGACCGATCGCGGTTTCGATGGCTATAGCGTCATTATCAAGGCAACATATGGTGTACCTATAATATATACCTATATAAGGCAATATAAGTATAGTTACACTATATGTTGCCTTGATAATGACGCTATAGCCGTCGAAACCGCGGTCGGTCTTGTTAATAAAAGTGTGGAATATACTAACAATAAGACATTTTTATTTTCATGGGTATACCCTATATATTTTTCATGTTACCATTAGTTGTCTGCCTCAGTGGTCAGGTAAATTGTACGTCGTCATAGCCACCATTAGGGTCATGAATTCGAGTCTCTGCCTTGTTATCGATCTCGGTAGCGCAGTTAACCGTAGTAGTTTGAGAACATTCTTTTTACTACCTCTTTGATGGTGTAATATGATACGCAACTGAATAATTAAAAGATGTTCTTAAGAAATGACTTAGGGTAGTCGTAGTATTTCTATTTAAAATGAAGTTGTGCCAATGTTAATGCGTTATTATCGAGATAAAATTATGCACTCACCTTGAATCCACGGATGGCTAATGAACTCTTTTCTGCGGAAAAAACTAATTATAATTTCATTGCAGTTTAGTTGTGAAGCATTTTTTTTTATCTGTACCATGGTTCTGTGCTGTCTCGTATCATGGTTCTGTCTTGTATTAGGATGCTGTGCTACCAAATTAGGTGGGTGCTGATAGAAAATTCTGTTTTTAAATTACTATGTGATCAAAACTGTTGTAAGCTCACGTTTCTTGATTTAACCTAGCGGCAGGCGGCATTAGTCGCTCTCTACACGCTTTTCCCTAATCTATTTTCTCCTCCAGAGACAAATTTATTATTTCAGAAGTTCATGCGGATACACAAATTTTTTATAGTGTTTTGTTCCATGCTAATAAATAATGCGATAAAAGTTGATGTAGATTGATAAGTAAACGTTGTTTTCGTCGGGAGTGTCGGGGAGATGGAAAAAGCAGATAGTGATGTGGAACGTCACGCATGGCTGATTACTCATTGTCAGACCCAGCCAGCTATCATTTGTGTGAAGAACCTATCACCTTTGATATAAAGGCGTTGTTTTCCTTTGTTTATTTATTTCGATATCTTTATCAGATGACGTTTCAGTGTTGGCACTATTGATTTAGGCTAGATACTGTGTGGGAATCGGGGTGAAAATCACCCAAACAACGAATATATTCTTGCTCGGTGTACTAAGCTTGTCAAACATGTCAATAGTCGAGCTTATTTGCGTGGTTTTATTTAGTATTGATTTAAATGTTGTGCAATAGTTTCATAATTAATTTTATTTTAATGCGTGTGTCCAATTGTCTGTTTTCGCTGAATATAATTTAATCCCTCCCACCACAATGTCTTCGGTTAACTACCTTATGAGCAATGAGGCTGCAGAATTTTTACTTAAAAAGGTTATATAAAATGTTATTCAATGATGCCTACTTGAGCATAGGTATATTATGCCTTCGTATGATCATATACTTATATAATCAATATTGAATATGAATGCACTGAATAGCCTTTTTTTATTATTTTTTCATATCACTTACTCTGTTCGATAACTGCAGAAGCAGAATTAGCACCTTGCCTGCCCGTCTAAAATTAATTATAATGATAACCTCAATACAGGTATTGTTCCTCTGGGGCTGAGTACCTATATTCTATACCTTGATTTATATAAATTGTCAAACTCAATATTGTAAGTTGGTAATGGAATAAATATATTATTATTATTAATCTCACGGCCAGTGACGCGTCCTCCTGTGTTATTAGTAAGGGAATGAAAAGGAGCTTCAATGTTTGCAGTTATTTTAGTGCCAATTTAGTTGTTGCATTAGATGAAATAATGTTCTGTCTGTATTAAATGTTTCGGCCGTGAACCTTTGTTTTGCTATTTTTATACTATCCCGACTCAAATTATCTTTAATTTCATTGCGTTAAAATACCTTTGATTTGTGAGATATTGCGAGGTCGATTTAAAAAAATGGAATCGTTTTTTCGATCCTTAATTTTACATGTTTATTATCATTGTATTACGTAAAAATATTAACTTTAAATATAAGTGAGTAGACTATCAGCCGGAATGTCCTAATTCGATTGCAAATTGAAGTTTGAACTTTTGTATTTGCTTGACGTATTGATATTTTGATTCAGGCAGTTTATAGATAACTAGG
This sequence comes from Platycnemis pennipes, assembly GCA_933228895.1. Lineage (NCBI taxonomy): Eukaryota > Metazoa > Arthropoda > Insecta > Odonata > Platycnemididae > Platycnemis > Platycnemis pennipes. The sequence continues at coordinate 28,954,442 of OW121848.1, read as the reverse complement.
CCTCAATATACTTTAACTGTTGAGTTGATTTAGAGGTGCATAGACGGCTATGGTCAACTTGAACTGTTTTCACATTCTATTTTTTCATTTGATTCCATGTATTTCCCATTCTGTCGAAATAGCTATCAAGAGAAGATAGAATTAATATATATCTCTCCATTACATCCTCCCATCGGCTAATTTTTCCGTTTGTCCTTTTTACCATTCCTCTACCTTAACCCAATGTCTTGTCAGGCATCCGAAGCTCCTTTTTCTTACTGATCACGTTGCCTTACGCGATGTACCGATTTTGCAGGCAAGCAAGATACGGTTTATCTTCGACCCGTCCGTATTTGCTCAACTGCGTGCGTAGAATTTTTACTACCCCACGGTATAGGTGAGATGTTGCAACCGACATTATGCTCAGGATGCAAGTCCAGGGGCCTACGGTGATAAAATTACCATCTATCTATTTGCTTGCGTGGAGAATATTTTCATTTTGCCCTCAATTTATTGTAGAAATAGTCGCCTTCCTTTGCTTATAAATGAATTAAATCGTGAAAATCACTGCGGGGACGAATAATGCAAGTAGCTAAGGTTCTCTTTAGTCACTTATTTTTCAATTGTGTTTTTTTTTATTTTCTCTGAGTTGCATTCCTTTCACTGCCCTCATACTCCTGATTATTTTCTTCTGTGAGCCATTAAATTGTCTAACGTACCTCGTATTTATTTACCAGGGATCTTGGGCAAAATGGAGAAGAGTAAGGCATCTGTGGTATGTGGATTTGGGGAGAATCTGTATGTGCATAGCCAAAAATTGGCGGAGGTTGTTGGGTACCTCCAGGAGGATTGCCCAATTTATTTTGTTTGTCGTACCACCATTTGTAATGCCATACGAGGTCCGTACAGGGTGTACTTTACGGACCTTGAAGGATGATGTTTTGAGGCATGACGGGCCTCATCCCACCAGATCCAATGGCCGTCCGCGGCTGGGGGGATCGAATCCTTCTAACGTCTCGATTATCGAGCCCCCAGATCACAATGAGTGAGATTGTTGCGAGCGATTCAAACACATCCATTTTGTGAACCATTTGCGTTTGTATGTGTGTACCATGTGACTCTTTGGTTACCTATTCGAGACAATCCTGAAGGTTTCAAACACACTCCCATGGTTGGGAGGTTGGTGGTGTGTGCATATTATGTGGTGGTGCTTGGTCGCTCCCTCCGCCATTGCAGGGTTCGTGCCGTGCAATGGCCGAGTGTCGCGGATGCGCATGGCGAATTTGCATCTGCACACGCCACGGGGTCATCGCGGAGGGGTGGGAAAATGCAGAGGGTTCTCGGAGTCGGGTGCTCGCTCTTGCTTGCCCTTCGGCCATTCGGTCGATGCGGTGGTTGCGGGATTGTTGTGCCGGCGGAGGGCGGTGTCTTCGGAAAGAGATCTCCCATCAACGTCAGGGGTGCTGCGTCGTCAGAAATATATGGTCGTTTCGGAGATTATTCTAGCGCTCTACCAGAAATAAAAAAAAACATTAATAATCATGATAAATTTCAAGTCAAAACGTAAACTAAATTTCCATCAATTTTTCCGAATTGCCGAATTCAAAATGTTGTTTCAAAACTACGCGAAGGATTCAGGGACGATTGCTCATATTTTCCGGAGATGAAACTTTCGAAAACGTAATTCTCGCATTTTCCTCCATTAACTGGAAGTGCCTGACCGTAGCACCCAAGTCTTGTGTTTAGAAGTCAGATGGCCGATGTTAAGTATTGTAGAGCCTTGGCTGGATGCTACCTCCTGTCACAGTGGTAGATTTATTGAGTAGTAACGATGTTCCTAAAAGAATATCCGCAGGCTCGACTATCTCTTTTGCTTGATGTGGTTTGCTTGTCAAATGATGGATTCGCTCGCTTGCTTCGAACTCGAAAGAAAAGGAATGTAAATAGGTATGAGTAATGCAGTCTAAAAAATACGGTCACTAATATTTAGTTGTACCTCTTTAATACATAGAATGACGGTGATCATGCTATATTTTTATAGTTAAGTGACCATACAGGAAGCGGTTGTTTTGAAACCCTGTGGCCTTAGAACAAATGCTTATACTATCTTCTGTAGTGGTTCGAGTGTTAGCTTAAAATGTTAATATTTACTTATTCTTCTAAAAAAACCATACGCCTAAACGTCCTTTTCGCAATCATTAAACACCCTTTACAAAGGCGCAATGGAGGATTTATAACGTATCGGTCGAAAAATCTTGATAACGTGCAGACTTTCTTTAATCCTGTTTATGATACTCAAGTGCTCCCCGTATCTAAATCTGGAGGTTAACGTAACGAACTCTTTTATCACTGCCACCGCCAGCCCGCGGCCGTCGCACTGTCCGTCTGTCCGGCATCCCCAACAATGCGGAGGCGTGGCCCTGAGGATCGCTTCCGCAGCCGCCATACGGCGCTCGATTGAGTGGCTTCGCAGCGTTTGGAATCTTCAGCCCCCGCGCGAAACTCTTTTGCCTCCTCTCTCCTCCCCCACCTCCAAGGCGTGGATTTGAATGGCCGCCAACCGCGTGACCAAACGGGTTTGGTTTTCATTGGGAACCCGACGACGTGCTTCTCAATAACCTTTGTGGGGGTGTATGGAGAACCTCGCCGGCTGTCGAACCCGGGGCGTCTCCGCTGAAACTGTCATCTCTCTCCCGACGCCCTTAATTTCTCGACTATCTGCCTCTCCTTCGCTCCGCCGTTCTTTTTTAAGTGTTTGTTTCTCATGCAAATGAGCTTAGTGCCATATCTGTGGCATTGTCGCCTTCTGTTGTGCCCTACACCTCGCCTCCGAGACTATTTCATTTATTTTTAATGCGTAATTGGATCTATAATTTTTCATGATCCTCGTTCTCTTGTCGTTCGCTCGTTATGCACGATTTTTCTGGTTTATAAATTGTTTTACCATGTCATCGATATTTATTTCGACGTTTATTTTCAAATCCAGAGAGATGTTGTTTCAAGTTAATGTCTCGCTGAAAGAGTCGTTCATCATTTTCTTTACTTTTCCTATCTTGTGTTGCGTTCGTGCAGTGTCGGTCACCTTCTTGCTTGCATGCATAAAGGGTTAATAGAAATGAGAGGCCGTTGTGACCCGCACCATTGAATTTTAGGGGCTGAGAAAAAGTGATTGATGTAGTAGGTTAGTATCAGCTCGCTGCCGCACCTACGTCGCCGCAGTCTTAGTTGACAATCGAGAGATCAAAGGCGGCGAACTGCAGCGGCAACTCAGGTTGTGTTGGCTATCTCTCTCCGGATTGGCTGCGCTGTCAGATGCCACTCAGAATTGGTCGCATGGAGACACGTAGCTCCACTCTTTAATTTTCTTGAATATTAGAATTTCTTCGTATTTATTCGTTATAGCGTTGTGGGAAGAATATTGTTAAACTGATAAAAATCTCTGATCTCCTACGAAATGAGTTATTCACTCAGGTACTCGATAATATGCATTTTTCTCGTTCCTTCTGGAGGACCTAAAAGAAGGGAAGAAAGGGGACGACGGCAGGGCGCTCTTTAAACTGAAATACAGCCAAACCTCCTTTCCAATTGAAATCCGGAATTCGCACCAGATGCGCGGTTTTGTCGTCGTTCGTACGAAACTACTTCCCTTCCCTCGAGAATTTACCGTTCGTATTTACTCTGGCGCGCTAATTTTGCTCCTAACGAGAATTACAAAACTTCCTCCCTTTCCGAAGTACGCCTTAATGACTCCATTAAGAGTCGCGGCGAAAATAATTTCCCGCCGAGTTGATTACCGTTATTTCGTTAATGGCCGAGCATAATTCCGACGGTCCGCTGTGGCCACTGCTGCGGAGTTCTCTCCGGGAACCCACGGGGAGACAAGCACTTAACTTCCTCCGGAGGCGGCAGTGAACCGGACTTCTCTTCACGAAGCGCTCCCCGGCCACCTCCGTCGGTGACTACGAAGGTGTGGGCGATCGCAAGTAATTGGATCTCCGTTAATTGCGGGCCGTACGTGCAAGAAAAAAATTAATGGGACAGGCTGAGGAAGAGGACGGCTAGGAGGAGGTTGGCCTGTGACCACATGTACCAAGACCTATGACAAATCCCTCCATTTTACTCTTGCCGTTAAAATGTTCTTCTTTCGCCGATGGAACGCCGGATCCGTTGAAAAGTATGAGATTGATACCAAAGACAAATTCTTGGTGCATTCTTCCAATGGCGATAGCTTTTCGATGCTTGAGGAGCCGATCGTAAAGGGTTTCTGTGCGCAAGCGCGTTTCGACCTATTTTCGACTTTGTTTACGGTTTTTCGCTACTATGTAGAAAATACGCTGTGGTGTCATTGCCTGCAATCTTATTACCACAGATAAATGGGCGATTATATCAATTTGTCAAAAATTACTTTTCGTCTTGGTGTAAAAGTTGTTTTTATCCCATTTGGTACCATATTCCCATGAAAAAGCAAGAAAACTTCATACTTATTTTAGAAAATGTTTGTGAATAGTTTGATTGCTATTCGTGACTATTGCTAGAGAAAACGTGTTTCTAAAAGTAAAGAAGTATATAAAAAACTGTTCATATCGCGATCACAATGCGTCGTACCTTGCCTGTCATAACTTGGTAAAGCAGCAATGTTTTACGTTTGGTACACTAAATTCTAGTTTGCATAAATGTTTTCCCAGTACCTCGCTAAGTTATTTCGAAATCGCGCCTGTGATCATTTTGTATAATTTTTAATACATGGTCGTTAAGTTTGTAGAACTATCCCTTGAGTTTCCCTCAACCATACCTTTTTTCTTTCCAATCCCGTCCATTCGTCTAATCCGAGACTCCTTTAAGTACGAGATGGTCTTGAAACCCCTCTGATGATCAAGCCTCGATTATATAGTCCAGTACGCCGTCAGTAGAAATGAAAATATTTTCATCATTACGATCGCAATGAAAGATTGTACGAGAGAAATTGAGTCTTGAAATTCCTTGAGTTCAAGTCTGCTCCACACTTACAGTTGCCTCCAACCGGGAGGAGGGATGGTAGTGAAAGGGAAGGGAGGAAGGGTGGAGAGAAACTCAAAGTTGGCAGTGGCCTGCTCACTACGAAAGGTGCCAAGGGGTCCACAGTTTTGCGTTCCATCCAGCGGACGGAGTACCGAACATGAAACGCTACCCACAAGGTATTCAAGTGGAAAATCCGCCAAAAAAATTGTCGGGATTCGAAGCTAGGATTAGGTTGGTGGAACAGAGACAGGACTTCCTATTGATCCACTCATAATGTCACAGTCTTTGCCAGTGTTGACGTTACATTGACGCCGTTTTGATGTTGGCCCATCTTATTCACTTGCTTCTGCTCACTTGCAGCATGTTGCTAAAGGATGTGATGGAGTTGACTGTAACTGGTTTGGGAGTTGGATAAGCCAAGGAAAGGTTTCCTGTTGCATGGAGTATCATTTTTTGCATGTCTTCATGTTAGTATGTGTGAACTTATTCTTTCTGATTTGTGATGCATGCCAGGTGATGGTCCACCTTCAGCAACACAGCGGTGGCTTGCAGGGTATTATGTAGATGGATCGAAAACGCCGTCTTCTTAACGATGTAACCGGCGCGGAGGCGGTAAAATGTAGTGTGCAGTAATACGTCGAGGTGTCTGTTTTAATTTGAACCCGGCCCCCGAGGGTTGGAAGGCAGCAGTACTCACTCTTGTCCCCCCCATCGCCCAAGTCTTGACCCCAAACTCCTCCAGTGAAACAGTAAATGTGTTGCCCCGCGGAGGCGCGGATATTTGGGGGGAGGAGCGGGCGTAGGGGTTGCGCGGAGAGACGTCCGTGGGGGCGGAGGGCGCGCATCCCGCAGTGGGAGCACGTATGGGTCGCCGTTCATTGCACCCGTCCTCTCCCCCGCGCTCGCGGAACTGCGTATCCAGTCGCCTTTTCGCCCCCGCCCTCACAATTAGTAATTCGGGCGGCGAAGGCCTTCCTTAATCTTGCCACCCAGTACTCCCATCTGGCACCCCCTGACTAATCCTCACCTGGCCTAACGGTGTGGGTGTGTGTGGGCAGGTTTCGCGACTCCTCCCGCCGCCCTCTTCTTCGCGGCACGATTGTGCGACGGGCACTCTCCTCCTCCGAGGAGGAGGAGGAGTTGGGGTGTCGCGGACGATGTGTCGCTTGCTGTCGATGACGCCTTGTGTGCTGGAAATGGAGTTAACCCTTGCAAAGGGTGGATGCAATGATGGTTTCCGTGCATCATTCTTGTCGAAAATGCTAGGAACCCAAGGAATAATCCAAAGTCAATGTTTATTTATAACGTACCAACATGTAGCGCCTTATAGTATCCAAAATTATTGTCTACCTACCTGTATTCATCGACAGGTGTCAATTGTCACTTGCTGTCGCTGCGAAAATTCGCTGTATTTGAGAAAACAAATTCTTTGAGTTTCTAACTATTGAAGATGGTAACCAATTTAACCGCACTCGGCGGATTAAAAATTCATGCATAACGTCAATTTTTAATGAGCAGGTGGGATGCAGTGTTTGGTTGTCGCCCACAAAATTTTCAAAAATCATTACAGCAGATCCTAAAATCTAATTATACTATTATACAGTGTTCCTACATGTTTTCTTGTGGGGGAAACGTCACATTGTCTAGTGGGTTTCGATTGGTTTTGTTTCTTTCCTTGGTTTTCATTAGTTGTAATTAATGTAACTGATTCTGTTAATGTTATGATTCGTGATATTTAGAAAAGGAGCTAACTAAAGCGCTTTATTAGAATTAGTAAGCGGAGTATTATTAAGGAAATCCTCAAAGGTGCATTTTAGTTCATTTCATGAAAGATGTCGTTATTTCCTGGATCTGTGAAGGACATTTACGGGAAAGTCCTTCCCCACATGATCTACCATTGCCAGGATTATAATGTAGGCTAGCCGAAGTGAATATAAATGCATTAGCAGAAATTCCTGTACATTCACATTCTGTATTATCCTTGCAGCGTCATTGTCGTTATAGCCGTTACACTTCCTGATTGTCTCCGACATCTTTAGAGGGCAACACAGGTGCGTTTCTTATTTCAGGTGTTGAGTCAAGCCCTGGGCATGGGCACAGCGTAAACATTGATGTCCAGATGGGTGGGTAAGCAGATGACCAAGCTTACCGCTACCTCATTTGCATACAAGCGGCTGTCGCTGCCAGAAACACAAAGCATTGGTGGCCCTCTCGTCCTCCCAGTAGCCTGCCACTCGAAACGTGTGAAATTTTTTTCTCCATTTCTACGAGCACACTAATGAGTTGATAAGTGTGGAGCGGTCCGTATTTTCTGCTCTCTGTGAATCTCGTCTCTTCTATGAAGGATTGCCTTTCCGCAAAAAGATAGGGACGTGTCGCGATGTGTCTCTGGACCTGTCAACTTCTCTCTCTTTCTCTTTGCGCTTTTGCTATATTTCTCACACTTCTAAAAATTGGTTTTCTTGGAAAAGGTTTTTATTGTCTGTATTAAAAAAAACCCTTTGTTACTCATTTCGTCGTAGTATTCCGATGTCTTTGATTACAGTCTGTATTCGTTTTTTCCTATATTCTTCTTTCCGTTATTCTGTTTTATAAAGGTTTCAACTTTTGCCACCATCGTGAGCAAGTAGTTGCATCCCAGCTCACAGTATCTAAGGTCATAACTGGCCCTGAAGTGTCTACTAAATTATTTTGTCGAAAGCGGTCTAAAGGCCGCTTTACACGATACAATTTTTTGCACAATTTCTTGTACAAACTCTTGTATAGACTGAACGAAATTGTATGTTTGTCTGAATGGAATTAGAACACGTTTTATTTCCCGTTCAGTCATTCAGACAATAGCACAAGTTTTCATACAATTTGCCGCTTTACACGGTACAATTTCCTCATGCAAGAGTTTGTACAAGAAATTGTACAAAAAATTGTATCGTGTAAAGCGGCCTTAAGAGAGAGATTATGTCCACGAGTACGATATGAGAAATAGTTACTTTTTCCATTATTCCTATTTAACTATATCATTATCTGCATTTTATAATGCCGCCTATTCGTATTATTTGCTGTATTGGCTAGTCGAATCCCTGCCGCTGTATTCAATACCCTTTATCCTGCTTTGCCCGTGTGTGTATGATGTGATATGTTATAAGATATTGATTTAATTTGGTTATAATAAGCAAAGCGGACATGCATGTGTATTGTTTTTACTCCACGATATATTTTGTATCAGTATTCATCGCAAACTTTGCAAGCACTTTTTAGTCTTGAGTCAACCAGGCGAAAACAGAAATTTCCATCGCGAATAGTAGCTGAAATAAATCATTATCGTGTCGTTTTATCCGAGAGTCTCACTTTCAAACAACTTATTTTTGCTATCTCTTCTAAGTTCTTCCCAAATCCTAGCATAGCGATTGAGGTCACGATTGTCATTATCATGCTCCAATCGCTATATACATATCGTCAATGCCCGGAGCGATACTTAATTGTGGTGAAATAAACTAGCCTTATTGATGGCTAGGTGGATTCACGGTCTCGGCATCCGGGGGTGTTGGCGAGAGGAGTCGAAGGGGAGACGGCGGTCGAGATGACCGGGCGGGAATGGTAATCGTGCGTCGAAGGGTGGACTGACGCTCTTGAGGGGGGAGGTACGCGTGTGTGTTCGCGGCGAGGGGTGGAATGAGAGAGAGAGAGAGTTGGGGGGTGGTGAGGGCGTCGTCTGCAGACAGGGGGTGGTGACCGTGCGGCGGAAGAGGCCTCGTGTGCGCTCTCGCTCATCCCCGCTCTCTCGTGTGAGTGGACGTGCAATCGTGTGTGTGTGTACATACAAGGCGGGTACGAGGGAGACGCAGAGGCGACGGGACGGGAGAGAGGCGGGGGGGGAGGAGAGCTCGGGGTCCCGCCCGAGGTGTCTTTAACCTTAACCGAGTCTTTTTCATCCCTCTCTTCCCCTCCTTCCTCTCGCCGCCCCTCCAGTCAGTCTCCTCTCCGCCTCGTCTCCTCCTCCCGGCCTCTCCTCATCTACTATCTCGCACCTCTCAGTCGTGCGTCTGCCCGAGGTAGTGGTTCTTACGATAGACTAACGTTTTATGTTCCTTATACTGAAAACTGGCGACCGTAGTTGCCTATTTCAGAACCAATTTATGCAATGCACGCTTGTTCGTGATCCCGAAAAAATCATATCAACATAACTTAAATGTTTAATCTTAAAGTTGCATAAAAATCTGGTAATCTCATCAAAATTATTATATCTTGCAAAATTGGAAGAAACGTATGAAACATACTAGATACATTTAAAACAAATTTCACAGGAAACATCTCAGAAAATATTCTCCGTGTTATTTCAGCAGCAAGATTTCCACCATCAGCTTGAGTGGTGAGACCTGAAATTGGGGATTAAAGGCTGTTTCTCTCTCAATCATCACACGTTAAATCAATAATATTTCACTTGACTGGTCGCTTGAATATAATCCCGGAGGCTAGTTTGATAGGTGAGAGGACACTCTAGCTCGTCCGTACGTGTTCGTATGCTGTTGAAAGTCATACATTCGGGATTGTGGGGATAGTTCCATTTTCTTCGAGGCTTGTCAGCTACTCAGATGCGCTCCGGTGGCGTAAAATATGTCGCACCTTTTGCATTTTCAATGAGGTCTTGAAGAGACTCATCTAGGATTTGAACATTGGCTCTCTGATTTGCAGCCGTACGCCCTAATTACTGGGCTAATCCCGACGCTGTAATTTATTATCTGTCGAGTGATTCTATTGCGCAGAAACTAGAAATTTAAGTGCAAGTACAAACCTCCAGGCGTTTATTTGTACGATTTTGTACGGTGAAATCGATAAATATACCTTAGGATTCTCGCAGTCTGTGAGATGACCTGAATGTCCTGAAAATGCGTTAATATACTTTCTTGCCATATTTTATGTTTGACACAGTATGTGACACGTTATTCCACACAAATATTAAATATGGGCTTTTAGTCAAGTGGGTTTTTAATTAGTCTGAAATGTTAGTATAAACGTTTGAGTTATTAATATACTAATAAATTTTCGAGGACATAATAGATAATATCATAAAATATATGCATGTATGAATTATTTATGCTTTAAGATGGGGAATGGATTGATCGGATGCTGGAGTACAAACTTCTCTTGCCCAGGGTCTGGGGTTGGCTTTACTGTACAATGGTGTTGTCGGTCCTCCTGGAGCGCCATTATCTGGGGTATAACTGGTGTATTACGATCCCTTCTTCGGCCTGCAACGGGCATGTCTCCTCTCGTCGTCCCTGGATTGATTGCCCATCTGTAGTGTGTGGCCCAAGCGGCGTGTGGTGTTAGCCTCTCACTGTAGCGGTTCCCATAGTTATATTATCTATTATTACAGATGGTACATTGTGCTATTCATATGCGTCACCATAAAGGTCCAAGTCGTTCTTTTTTTGTCAAATTCTTATGGCGTTCCATACAATACCTATACTGTCTGTGCGCTTTTATATTCTGTGAAACATTGTATATTTTTATGCCATCTGTTTTTATGAAGAGCCGTCTTGCAGTCTGAGGTGAGAATTTTGTGGTCATATTCTGTTTTTAGCCTGTGTTTTTAACTGCTATGACCACACGTATTCACTGTGTAGTGAGAACCTTAGCAGTAATTTGCCCCTCTCTCCAACTGCGAAGTTACCTCCTTTACGGCGTGTTATACTCTTGGTTTTCACGTGCTGCTCCTCATCTTCAAACTTTTAGGGATTAAAATTTAATTAACTTCTTCTGTAACAACCCTTATATTCTTTTTAAGTAGCCTTCCCATGGTGTTAATTCACCGTTGGACTTAGCAGCTCATCTTTCTTTTCTGAGTGCCTTCTCTGGGGAGAGAGGATAGCGCATCCTATGACCCTCCTGTATGCTACCTTTATTTCTCGCTACATTTCTTACGTTTCATAGGTTTTAAAGTTCTCTCTACTCCACTTCCAAAATGGATTTAAGTTGGGGCCCTCGCTTCGATTGCCCTTTCCATTACGATGTCCTTTGATGGATGGCGCCTCGAAACTGCAATTATTCGGCCGGTTGAATGCGTTTCCAAACGAATATCGCGCGACTGTTGCCGGTTCGTCGTAATTGAAAGCTTAGCGCGTAACCGTCCCCGCCAATTTACATTATGCAGCCCTCCACGAAAGCTACACGCGAGAGAGCTGGAATTTCACTTTTCCCTTTTTTCCCCCATCCCGTCTCGCCCCCCCTCCCTCCCGCGAGCGTATTTTCCTTTGTGCTGCGTGCCACCCTCCTCGCTCTCCCCACTCGAGCGCTCACTCCGCTCCCTCGACGGAGAAAGAGTGGTGTTTTGGGGAGGGTGGGAGTGGTGGAGGAGGACGACGGCAGCGCGCGTCCGCCGTGGGTGGAGGAGTGGAGGCGACGGTACGTGCATGATACGACGGGGCGCCCGCCGCCGTGCGTGGGTGTGGTTGGCAATGTCGGCGGATGGATCCGTCGCCTTCATCCGAATCTCCCTTTCTCTTGGCTCCCTTCCTTGCGCCCCGTCCCCCCCCCCCTTGGTCGTCTCCTCGTGGGGCCGGGGGCGGGTGGCTGTTCTCTCGGTGACGCCGGGGGTTAAAAGCCCGGACCCCTCTCCATTTCCCCTCGCTTTCCCCCCTCAGTCTCACTCCGCTCGTCCCCTCTTCAAATATTTCGTTTCTCTTCCATAATATTTTACTCCGTAGCTGTCTCCCCCTCTTCCGCCCCTGACAATGAGAGGTCTGCTGCCCCGATCCTCCCATCTGCCCTCTCCAGACTCACCACTCGGGACGAGTTAATGCCCCTCGTTCGGTCTTCGGGGCGAAGATCATCTGTTTGCTGGAAAATACTTCTGACCGTGCTCGAACCAAATACTCTTCGGTTGGGTGCTGAATCCTCATCCTCATACTCTTTCCTCGAGAAAGTCCTCTGGATTTTTTTAGGAAACCATATCTTCCCAATGCAGTTAAGTATCGTTTTAAATTTGGAATACGTTTAAAATCCGTGTTTCGTAATTAACCCAAGTCCGGTTCCAATTCTGAAATTTTAATTGCTCTGTAATCACAGGGGGTGATATTTGTATTTTTTCAGAGAATTGATTTTCCTACATATTCTAAGGGAAAAACGTGCCTGTTAATATATATTGATCATCTAATTTTGAGACTGTGTGGCCTTAAGCTATTGTTCAATATTCATGCCAAAAGCATCATGGCAGTGGGTAATTTTATTGTTCTGAAATTGCCATTATTATTGTTTCCTACAGCATTATTACATCCTTATCACAGCAGAGAAATAATTCTCGTTGTCTTGGCTTTCTGTCGTCTTGACATTATACGACCTAACTTATTCATACGTGACTGAAATAACTTCTTCACCTTTCGACTGTCTTATACATTCTTTATTTCTCATTTACGTTCTTTCCCTTCCCTCACCTTCACACCCTTTTCAACGTTCTTCCATTCTTCTCCACTTTTCACTCTTGCCTTCCTTTTCTTCGTCCCTTATGCCTTTTATTCGCTGAACCGTGCTCCTCCTTTCCATTCTTCCAAATCTTTTAAGTCGTCGTCGCCATTCATTCATTTCTTTCTTCTCCCTGCGCATGGGACCTCTTCTCCCTGTTATCCAAAACCATGGTTGAAGAGTGGCTGTACTTCGACACTTGACAAGAGGTTATTCTCCTCCTTCCTCGCGGGCCTTAGATTCTCTTGACTTCGCCATCCCCGGCGACTCCCTTGCGCCCATGCGGACTGTCACTCATCCCTCGTGTATATTTCATTTCTTCTGTAAAGGCCATTGCATCATGAAATTAGCTTCCCAGTTGCCATGCGAAGGAACCTGAGATCGTGGTCTGGAAATCTTCATGGATGTACTCCGCGCATAATAATTGCCATTTTAAGTTCCTTTCAGATTCATCTACGAGTATGCAGTTAGGAATGGAGTGTAAATCATAGTCGAAATATGAATTTCGCCGGACTGTAAGGCAAATGGAATGGGAACTCGGGCCCACTAGGTCATAATCCCCTCCTAGTTGATATTACTCTCACGTTTCGGTCATATCAGTCATATTCTCACTTTTCTGCCTTATGTTTCTGAAACATAGCACCACTGTTGTATTTCATATGATAAGTTAACTGAAAGTAGCTTTCTGTTTTTTTTTTTGTGTAGAATATATCTTGTATAGATTTCTATCTCTCTGTAAGTATTCTACGAAAATTTGTTGGTTTATGGATAGCCCACTATTTACTGCACTATTCAAAACCTTTAAATGTAAAACCAAGTAAGAAACCCGGAATGTATTTATAAATATAGTAGATAATGTTAATCTCCAAGAACAACGACCCGTGTATGTCGAATCTTACCTTAATTATTGGTCGATCCACGTTTTGTGTATTGAATCCCTCTTTTAAGTTGTCATATCCTCTGGCAGCATTCTTCCCAGCCACCACACATTTTCCTCCTTCTACGCTTTCACAAAATCACGCTACCCTCTTCAGTGTTCTATCACCGCCTATAACTCCCTCCATTTTAGCTCCCCTGAAAGCCTTGAATAATTTTTACTCTGCTTATTATAATCTTTGAGTGTTTGTTGTGTGCACTCATGTTGATCTAATCTAAATATTGTCCTGATATTTTCCCTTCGTAACTTGTACCTGAGGTATTTGCGTACTCCGCGAGTAACTTATAAAACTTTACTTCTCCTCCATGTTCATGGTATGATCGGAGTTAACCAAGGAACATAAGATTCTGACAGCAGAATTCTGTATAAAACAGTAGTATGCCATCGGAAACGTTTCTTCATCAATCCAGTTTAACAGTCGTAGTTCATACCAAAATGAAATTAGTGCCTAGCCTAACGAATCGCATTTCATCCAAAACTTTCATGATTTTATATTTTTTCAATTAACTATCTCACTCTTCGACATTGCAGTACTAGGTGCCACTTTAAAAAATGTACAAAATTGCCTGCAGAGGCTATTGGTCCTAAAAAAGGTAGTTGATCCTAAAAAAGTCAAGAACTCCGATTCTCCCCATTCAAGTGCATACTATATTTTTCATGTCTGGTTTTTGTCACTGAAAGTACCAATTTAGTAACGGGCGTCAAACAGTGTGTAATTCAATGTACGAAGTAACTGTAAGGTAGCTTATCCACGGCCCATGGAAATATCTAAGCGGCAATTATAAAACCGGCCCTCGAAGATTTTGTAGGTCCAAAAGTGTGAAGTTAGGGTTCCAAATACTTAACTTATTAACCGATTATGAAGTGTAAGTCTTTCTGCTGCCGTACGCGGACACATCCTTCCTCACGTGAAGCCTCGGTTTGGTTGGGGATTTCCCTCTTCATCACGAAGTATTATTTTCGTCCATCTTGCTCACACGCGATTATTTTTGTGGAAAGGTATTCGTGTAGCAAGAAAATAGAACGTTGGGGGGATAGGACATTTGTAAGGGTTTCATCCGCTTTAGTTCGCGCGGAAGAGGGACAAGGGGGCATTCAAGTGCTGATCCTGTGAGCAGCGCTCTTCTTGCTCACAGCATCGTTTTTCTTGGAGGTTAACCTTGTTACGCTCGGAAATCCACACCGGAATTCTTGTCTGGTGATACTTTTGAAGGAATTGACGCTGTTTTTGGCACCCATCTTTGCGTGTAAGTAGAATATATTTCACTGATCGGCATTGCGCTTGATCATTTCTGGATTATCGACTTCTGTATAAAATTATACGTAGGCCTTTATTTATCTGCTCTTTAGAAGGGAGCATTTTTGTATATCAGCTGCGAAAAATAAATTAATGTCATGCGCCAAAAGGATAATTCATCTCTTTGCATAATTTTTCTCCGCCGGGCACGCGAAGCCACTGTGATTCTACCTTCCCTCGGATATAGATGGGCCAGATCCCCTGTGGGACTCGCCGCTGAATTTCAGCCTCATGAACATTTCCCAGCTCTCCCATTTCAGTGGGAGATTAACATGTGACTCATTTAATCGGAACTAATTCTGGCGTGCATATGAAAATAAAGAATGTTTTCCTTCTGGATTCTCACATAATTGCCTTCTCTCACGTTTCCTTCAAAAAAATTCTTATGACACGCATCCCTGTATTATGTTTTCATGAATTTATGGGCAAAAAATGGTGCATCTCGATTTTTACGAGGATAAAACACCTTCACTTTGATTCAGATAAAATCTATTTAACGTCTGTTAAGTAGGCTTCGCCTCAAGCACTCTGGTATCGTAGTTTGTGAAAACATGTCGCGCGATGAATTTCAACTTCGAAATATTTGGTGGCATGTTAAATGTAACCAAAGATGCTGCCATAATTATGTTTGAATCTCAGTTGTTTTGTATATTACTCTTTATGTATGATAGTGTGTTAATTTCCCTAATTTCACAATTGTTCTCCTTCCCTTCTCATAAAGGCCTCTGCTAGATTACCATATACGAAAGTCCAATACTAATTTGCCTCTGCTTTTTAACGACGAAGTGTTGTTATTTCTTCCTTTTCTTACCTTTTAAGATTGTATTTTTTTTCGGCAATGGGCGGCAAATTACTGAATTACTGATCGTGTGAACTACCGAAATTACCTGCACGAAAAATGTATGATCAAGTAAACAGTACTTGAGGCTAGAACTTCTATGGCTATTAAATGTTGACTCCTTATAGCACCCTTTGCGATGTATTTTATTCCTGGTTTCAGAAATACCAATTTATCTGAAATGACGATATTACCATTTTTGTCGCAGGTCTTTTAATGATCTATAAAATTGTTGAGGAAATAATTGTAGATAATAAGGACTTGCCATGATACTAGTATCCACTTTTAGATAGGGAAGCCTCGTTTAGATTGTTGATTCCGACGTCCAAAAATTCTAATCTTCAGGCCGGAAATCACTTTGTCGTAATTTTCCTATTCCTCTTTATACTTGTCTTTTGTTGTCTACGAAGGGTGATGGAAGTTCTTGAATTGACTTTTAAAATGCTACGTGCACAATGCATATCCCAGCATCCTCAGTCGTCTTGATGGAATACGAAACCCAGATTTCGAACCACCGGAATCTTAGAGATGAAAGTCAAGCCCTGTTTCTTCTGGCATCGCACGTTTCAACTTTCCAATTAAGACGCGATCCCACTCTTTCTTGCTTGCCTGTCGTAACTCAGGGTTCTCATCTTCGTGAAGCTGTGTTGAACGAGTGACGTGGCTCAAAGGTTCTCTCGTATGTAAATGGAACTCATGCTTTGTGTTCTTCTCCTCAACTCCTTGTTTGTATTAAAAAAAATATTTTTCACCGTTAGTGACTTTCCAATAAAATTCCTCTGCAGGAAACACCCTACACATCTTTACATTGTGCTCCAGTGTCGATTGTCGCTCTTAGCACTTTCCTTTTTTTATCGAGCTATCAGTCTTCGTAATGGTAGGTTGACAGTGTTTGAGATTTATGATTACGATGATGAGAACGTGCTTTCCCTCGACTTTTCTACTTGCACCAGTTTGGGCTGGTAGTGGAGACGGAGCATGACCTTGTCGCCCCCAGAAGCCATCTTCTCCGCTTTGCTTTATTCATTGCGTCTTACTCTTTTTGCGATGGTCTTAAAAACAAGAGACCTTTGCTGTGAAAGCCCTCTATAACGATAGAAGCCATTGCTAGTCGCTATAATTGTCTGCGAGAGATGTTGAAACGGTTAAACGTGCGTTATACTGCTTCCATGAATCGTGACAACCGTGTGAATGGGTGTAAACAGTCTTGCATACGTCATGGAATATCTCACCGCTGAAAGGTGAAAAGGGAAGTCTACTCTGCTATTAGCTCCGGCCTGGATTAATAATGTCCGACGAAGTTCTTGATACACCCTCATTAGCATCGCAGTGTATGTTTGTTAGTGAGTGTGCAGCAGTCAAACTATAATACTTGCCCGATATTAAGCTTAATACCACCATAAGCTCGCGGTGGGACTCGGCGGCTAAGCGTGGGAGGTGTGAGCAGGAGGTTGTGCAGGGGCGCGCCTGGGAAGATGCTGATTTTTTTAAGTTTTGGAAGGTGCGCGTCACTGTCCCTTTTCCCAAATGGCCACCTCCATTACGGTCGAAAACGCCCGAGTCGTGTGTGTCTGCGGCGGTTCTCACCGTGAATACGTAATGGACCGCCCCGCTGTGTCATCGCCCCTCCTCGCCGAATGCGGACCCTCCCAGCGAACCCTCCACGCTGGGTCCCTAGCCCATCGTCCCTCGTCGCCCCCGTATCGAGCCGTGAGTGCTCCTCAAGTGCGCGGCCGCCCATACTCTCGTCTGGTGAGGGAAAAAGTGCAATTCCCCCCTGCCCGTCAAGGTGTGCTTCCCCTCTTTCCGAGCGAGTGTAGGTGTTGGGCGTTGATTGCTCGGGTGCATTTCGAAGATGAGTAATCGCCACCGTATCCCAACGACTGAGAAGAAAGATGGTCGCGGCGTTATTTTAAAAAAGTACGAAGCCTTGCCAGATAGTGTTTGAGTGCCAAATACAGATGGGAATTTCGATGATTCAATTCATTCGTCTTGGTTCATGCCAATGACTCGTTCTTTTACATTGTTCAAAATGAACTACCAAGAGCCATGAACCGCAGGTACCATGCGATTCCCGGATTCATACTCATGCCCGGATGAAACCGCTAACGAAGGAACGTTATGAAGGACATGGAGAGGGTGACTGGATTTTTTTTAGTTCTGCGCTTGAAATTGGTGGCAAAATAAAACTTATTAAACTAGCCTTAATTTTCAATTCTAATTTTCCTTACACGGGAAAGATTTCCATCCAAAGGTGAAGCTTGTTAACTATCGAAATTTCTTCATTAGGCTGTATGATTGATAGATCGTTCATATTGAACGATTCACTCATGAACGACACACCTCTAGTGCCAAATATTACTGATGGCGAAGAGTCACGATCGTTAAATGAAACGGGAGGTACTTCATTTATATTACACGCTGTATTTCCCATGATGGCTCAGAACCCTATTTTACCCTAAGAATACTTAAACTGGTAATTAAATATTTATTCACGGATTTTTGTCGTCTACAACTTTGCTCGGAAAATACACAAGGTTCAACCCGAATGTTGGTTTAATAGGTGAGGGTAGAGCTCACCCCGTACTGAGTCTTTAGCGTTTGAACTTCACGTTTTGAAGGTAGGGGGACCGAATCCTCTTCCAGGACCACCTGTGATTTCCTGCGAAGTTCTGGCAAGAAGAACATTTATCGAGAGGATTTTAAGGTGGGGGATTAGAAAGGCTTCGCCTGGATTCGAACTTGGGACCCGGAACCCCGTAGCCCAGCGCTCTACCCATTAGGCCACCATGACCAATGTTTTTTACTCTTCCGAAATGGACATCTCTTTTTTATTACCTACTATAAGTGCGTTGTGGTAGTTCTCCACTTTTAATGGATGATTACGTAGGACATTCTTTGACGCCTAGAGTAAGCCGTACATGTATGTACTTACATGTCTACCTTGAATATTCACATATTCCTAAATCGGAAGGAATCTTTCATATATTTGGATTCTTGCTGGTTCCAAATGTTCTGGACTAGGATTTGATTTAACCGCCCCAGGAATTTTGACCCAAAAGATATCTAATTTCAGCGTCTGCAGTGTGATTTTCGCGCTCTGAATGTGCACGTGGAATGAGTGTTTATTTCCTTAATACCTTTTTTTGTGGCATAATTGCCCCCTCGTTCCTTTACATTTACATTGAAACCCGACTTGGGGACGATGTGATGACACCGCCGGTGAACGCCTGACCTTTCCCGGAAACGACGCTTTTGACCCGAAAATAGGGGCTTAAGCCCGTGCTTGGCAGATTGGCGTCCGATGGTGAAATCGTGAAAACGCGTTGCGAATTGGCAATCGCCGCACGCCCTTCTTTGACTTTGGCGACGCCCAACCATGCCGCGTGATTAATGCCTCGAGCGTTTTAATCTCGATGAATGAATGGTACGTGCGTGCCGCGTCGGCTTGACCAGCGGCGAAACGGGCGGCCAGTGGCGGCGGAGAAGGTGCACGAGGGCCAAGGAGGCGAGGGAATAATTAAACGCGGTGCATTTCCCTTGCCTCCTTCGTCACGGCTGCGCTGCGGGCGGGAGAAAAGCGAGAAAAGAGGCGTTTGTGTGCCAAAAGGGTGTGAATAAACAGGCAGAGTGCGTCATACCGGTCTCCCTCCCGCCCCTGCCGTCTCCTCACCCAAGCCGCCTCCCACCCACGCCCCCTCCGTGCGCCGCCCGCTTTGTTCTCCGTGCACTCCCTCGCCTCCTCCTCTCTTCTGCCATCCCACACCCCTCCCTTTTCTTGCCATTTTCCTTCGCCATTTTCGGTTGTTTTTTTTTCTCGAGCGAGAGGGTTTTCTTAATCATCACCTCGTCGCCATTAATCAACGATAGCTTCAGGCAGCACCCCAAATGCTTCTTGTAGGTTCGTTCTTTCCATAGTGCTGTAATTTGTCTTGGTTCCGTGCGATAGTTTCATAGTCACCGTCCTGTATCTTTGATTATTTTGTTATGTGCCGCGGTTGGATTTAGCTTTGTTTGCATTGAGGACCTTAATGAATGTCCATAACCACTCTCTGTTATACCCGCGCTACTAGAGGACTTAGCAGTTTGAATTTGCCGTGAATGTTAAGCAGCAGGTAATTAAAAATGCTGTGCATCTTAAGTGTGATATATTTTCAATGCAGCCAAAGATTTTTTCATTTCTCTCTCCGTGAACTCTAGACCCAAGAAATCTTGAAGATTTTTTAACATGTGGTTTAGAGTAATCATTGTTAATTATAAGTCTTAGCTCTGTTTAGATAGGTATTCATTAACCTTTCTTTCTTTTTTCAGGTAAGTTCCTGGGCTGGAGTTATTACGCCTTCCTTATACACGTTCCGTGTGAAAACGTGAGTGGTATCTTTTAACCTCCAAAGATTTTTATTAAATATTGCTTTCTTTAAATATATATATTTTATAAATATTGCTTTGTTTAGATAGATCTGCCAAACTTTCGGTCTTCTTTGAGGAAATTATTGTTGCGTAAAGTCTGTGGTTTAAGGTTTGTTTACCTTAATGAAAATCCAAGATCACTGAATAAGAAAAACTTAGTGATATTCCCGTATGATTTATTCTTTTTGGTCCGATTTCGTCGTAATGGCGGGTTCGTGTGGCAGTTGGTTATAAATCATAGGTTTATATTAGAGGTTCTGGCAACTTGGTCAACCTCTCCCTATTATAGGACATCTAGTTTATACAATGCTTTAAAATACACTGCACTAGGCGATATCGCTTTATCGACGAAATTGATCGTAGAGGAATAAGTTATATATGAAACTTTCGAAGTTTTTCATCTTCAGGGATTGATGCGTCTTCATCCAGGCAAGGGCCAATAGAAGAGTGGATCGCTAGTGGTTCTTGCTTGAGTTCGTGTCGTAGGGGGAGTATTTTTCGGAGTAGTCTCTTAATCATGACTGCATCGTATGGGATCAGCCTATCTATTCTTTCATACATCTGTTACTTGTTTTTATATCGCGTTGTCTAGTATTCATTTAATTGATTATGCACTCCTGAATTGAATAAATAGTATAACCTGCAATTATGTGATTAACCCTTACAAATGAGTGAAAGGTGTTGCCCAGGGACTGCAGAATCTTGTAAAAACGTTCCCATATATTTGTAGACCCAAAATTTGATAATAATATCTCACATTTTTTAAACGCCTGGTTAACTTACTTAATGGTACTGTTTCCTTCTCTCGCCACTGTTGTGGGTACGTCCTTCAGATTTCATCTGCATTTCCCTTGCCTTTCTGTTTGCTGAGCGGCATATCTAACGCTCTCATTTTCCGCTGTTATGATGCTATATTCGTAATGCACAAAATGACATTTTTCCCTCTGGTGTTACAGAATCCTGAGACGAAATGTTTACTTGCTCCTTGTAATTGAAAATTACAGAAAGTAATACATACTACTTATTATCCTTGATATGGCCTTCATTGTTGTCGTTATTTGTTGTTACTCATCAATTTAACTCACAGAATCTAGTAATTAAAAGAAGTCGGTTTTACTGAAATATCCGCCGAGCTGACAAAATAATCGAAACTTCGTAATCGTACTGAGGGATTACGATAATTTTCCGTTATTTTGGCGATAATTTTAATATAATTATCGCCGTTATTAGGTCCGCCATTCAGTGTGACACCAAAGGAGATTGACACCTGAAGCTCGCTTGCGTCCGCCGTGTCGGTTTGCCTTCCCGCCTTCCTCGAATTTCTTTCGCGCGCGACCTTCGACTTCCTTTCCGATCCCGCCTTCCCCAGTCACCCTCCAATGCTTTCTCCACCCCTTCGCCTCCCACCAGTATTTCGACCCCGGTGAATAAGGTCTGCCCCTTGTCACCCTATCTCTTCCCACAAAACGCTGCCGCCATGCCACGAAACCTCGCCAACTTCCGACCATTTACCTCTTCGAGTTCGGAAACATTTTTCATAATACCGCACATCCAATTGCTTCGATCCTAAGTTGAGTGGAGGGAGTGTGCTCTAGTGTGGCATGTGAAACGTGTTTCAGAAATAAACGTAAAAGTAGGCGGGTTAGTAAATTCGCTCTTAACCGTTGTAATGTACCCTTTGCGTTCGGGAAGCCTCATTTGGATTGTAATTAAAGTATTTTTATTTATTTATATTCATTTTCCATTACCACCGTAAACAGCACCTATGGCCATTACATCGGGGTATTTAAGAATTAACAACAGACGAGCATACACATCCGTAGGCCCGCCCTACGTATTGGAGAGAGAATGAGAATTTCCTAATATCCATAGTTTAAGGTTTGTCTATATATGGTCAACACAGTGAGTGCTTTTGGAATTTTAAATGGCACTGTGGGAACGCGGGGACGGCAAAAAGGTATATTTATGTGATATTTGTGGGTTGTAAGACGTTCGAGACCGATGCAGAATGTATCTGTATCAGAATGTAAATCTGTGTTTGGACGATCTGAATGGTGCGGACGGAATGCTGTAAGTAAAGGGAATAAAAACTGTGGGACAATGAGTAAATCAGTAGTATAGAGTTTGAAAATAAAAAAAATGCTTGCTTAGTTTCATGTTGATGATCCTGGTTTCAGGAATATTTGACATACCTCAAAGAATTCCTCTCGAAACCTTCCGTAATATACCTTCATACGGGTTTTTATTCATTATAGCACCCGCTTTCGAGGGTCGTGAAAATCATTGACAGTGCATCGGGTCGGAGTTGTAGAGACACCAGCATAACCTTCTGGTACTTCTACTTTTTTACCATCTCTGTGCGTGAGGTAGTTTTAATGCACGCAGTTCTCCGAAGTCTTACCATTTATCGTAATTCGTCGAATACGTGGCATACCTGAGATTTTGCAAGTATCGGTTCCTGGACGCAGACTTGATTTCGTCGCGAAAATTGCGACACACTGTAATCCTCCTCCGTTGACTCGACCGTCGTGCGATGATTTCCTGATGCTGACTCATCTCACCCAGGTTCACTCTTGTTGAACTTTTGTTGCCAGCAACATTAGTGTGCGTGGCTTTTGTGAACCCATGCATTTTCCCGTGCGCATTTTGATCATATTTGCGGCGCGCGGCAGGGTAGTCGCGCCGGTATTCAAATGCAACGCCAGCGCCAAACTACGCGATATCCCCTCGATCGCTACCCGCAAATTTTCCCTCCCCGTCTCATTCATCACGTATCCGCGGGCAGGTGGTCAGGTGCGCCGAAGTACAAAGGGTGTTCCTTTGGCGGGGTGTTTGCACTCCGGCGTGTGTTGTGTCTGCTGGCGGGCGATGGTGTCCTCCTCCTCGGCTGAGTGAGTCACGCGTGTGCTGGTGAGTCGTTGAACCTGGAGCCATTCCCCGCCTCTCGCCACCGCCCCCCCCAACAACTTCCTCGACAACGCCGTTCGTCTTCCGTCCCACCCGCCCATGTCATTCCTATCCTAACTCCTGGCTCGTTCATGTTGACATTGCTTCCGCTCTGTCCCTGCACAGGATGATCAGTGCTCCGCTGAGTTTCTCACATTTCAGGTTTTAAAAGTTGGTCGATTCTTTGTAATTCCCGCCGGGGCAATTCATCGGCCACGTAGGAATGGGACGTATTTTCTTTTCGTAAGTCCGAGCCGACCACTGCCGCCCGCCACTTCGCTCTTTGGCCTTCTCGTAACCGAACTTGTGAAAGCTCCTCGGTTGCGAGACCCGAAGCTGGCGCGCGAAATTCTTCGGGAGCCAGCCTGTTGCGGCAGAGGTAACGTTTGTAAAATACCGCCCTGCCCTTTCTTGCTCAAGGAGTAGAGAAATTGTGATGGAGCTCCGTCGGAATTAATGTTCGGTGGGGGTGAGAGTGTGGTGGATGAGGTCAATTTGATGTCGGAAACGTACAATAATTCAATAGTCTCCTTCTCCGTGATAATTAATTTCGGTTTAACACTTTGAAGTGACTCGCTTTGAGCATTGGCCTCGCAAACTATTGCATTGAGTTTTATTTTAGGGAGAAAATTCAAAATATGATTTAATAACAAGTTAAACGATCTTTTTTTGAAGAATTCATTGAGTTTTCAGGTGAAATTTTTAATCGAGGGTCGGGCAGGGTAGTAATTTGTCTATTTCGCTTAATTTACATTTGAGCATTATGAAAAATACTCCTCGAGGAGGTTAACTACAAAATATATAGTTTCCGACCGATGGAAAATAAAGTTGATGTGGCAAAGCGCAGTGCTGCGATCGGAAATTGGAAGCATTGATATTATCCCCAAATATATTTCTAGTTTTCAAGGTTCACCCTAATTCTGCTGTAGGCGTGCATATAATCATAGGATTTTGAAGCTGCCTATCATTTGTCGGATGCTTCAGTCATGGTGAAAGCCAGTCTGCTTAATCGAAGGAATGAATCCTAAAAGGAGGCCGGATTATGTGTGCACCACTCCCGCATTAAATTAGTGATGAGCTGCGTCCTTTTTTCCGATCGGCTGGACTGAGGATTATCTTGTCTCGCCGAGAGGCTAGACATCGTCAGAAGAGGAGGGGAGACAAAATGGGAGGGGAATAGGGGAGTGAGTGGGGGTGAGGGGCATGGGTGAGAGGAGATAAGGGAGCTCTCTGTTGAGATTAGCATTGTCCCACAGCGTTCGCTGTTGCATGGATGATTTTCGGTTGCCGTCGTAATACCATTAATATCCTAACAGAGCTAAAATTAGTTTTTAAGGTGATCCAACTACTACGGTCAAATTACGCAGTCTAACGTAGCTTAACTATAAGCTTTCCAACCTTTGGATTGCTTGGCAGGCGCTTTATCGACCTCACTTCTAAGTACGACCCAATAATGTCGCTCTAACGTAAAATATGTATTGCCTCTCGGTTTCTCGATCCGCACTAAGTGCTCGTATTATAGGTGATATCTGTCAGCCCTCATGTTATGCTCTGAACGTTGAATTCTAGCTGTTTTGTGTGAGTTTTTGTAGAGTAGCGCTCGCGCTTGCGCAGATAACATTGCCATGCTTTTAATATCTTTACTCGGGAAGTACTTCATTAGCGCGTGAATTTTAAGCCCTTTAAATTAATATACTTTCGAATGAAGTAGAACTGAGGTTTATAATGTAGAAGCTAAGGTTTGAGCGCCCTAACACAGTTTTCTGATTAAAAAGGGCTGGTTCGAGCTACCCGCTGTCTCCTGTGTTGCTTTTTTGTTTCCGTCCTGATTACCGCTAGCGGTTACTTCTATAAGTTTGCTAATTTGGTGAGTGGAGCGTTAATTCCTCAGGTGATTTCCCTACGCTGCCGCGTTCGTCGGAGTGTATTCGCAGGAGTAAACTTCGGTGAATTATTCGAGAGTACGTAGCTGTAAGTTAAAACTATGCTGGAAGTTAAAATTAAGGGTCGCCAGCGAATGAAAAGAAATTCACGGACGGATCTAGGGAGTCGAATGTGTTCCCTTTCGATGGTAATGAGTAAATGGCCGGAGACGAAATTGCTCTAGTTTTGAATAGCTTTTGGTGGGAAGAACTTCTTGGCTTCTTCTTATCCGGTGCGCTATGCAGCGTTGGCAATACCGTTTGTGATTGTTCTTCACCACCCCACCCTATCTAGTGCATAAGCTGGGTCCAACCTTCCTTTCTCAGGTCCTCTGCCACCTTCTTCCATCTGAGGTTGAGCAGTACTCTTCTCCGCCCCACCGCCTCAAGGCTCCCCACTCTTTCACCAACGTACTCATCATGCACAAACCACTTCAGACAATTCGTGTGCATGTTTCATGTTGGACCCACCTTGGTCGTGCCTCTGATGTAAATCTCTTATTCTGCCCTCTCTTGTATTCCTTTCATCCACTTCAACATCCTCATTTCAGCCACTTCCATCTTCCTCTCCTTGGCCTTGGTTACGGGGCAGGTCTCAGAGCGGACGTCACCTAACTCTCCAATGTATTTTGCATCTTCTCTTTTCTTTTTACAATTCCCTTTTTGGCCTTAGAGGGAACCAATCAACTTCCAACGGAAAACTATATTTTTAAATGCCGTGCTTACCAATCTAGTCTCTACTCTGCCACGATCCATCCTATGTGTATGCAGCTCTTCACCGATGTTAACTTTTCACCCTCGAGTTTTTCAATTATATTTTCCTCTGATCTCGTTGGCACGTGCTCAATCTTTACTTATCTGCTTCTTGTACCCCTCTCCTCTGACACCTTACACCATTCAGCTTCTTTTTTCAACTTCCTTCGTGGTAGTTCCATTGCGCACTGCTCTTTTCAAATTTTTGCGCAACCAAAGAGTTTTTATTTCTCAAGAAAGCTCTTGTCAGGCTGGAGAAATATTTAAACGCCGTAGTGTTTCAACTTCACGGACAATGATTAAGATCTTTAATTCATGTTTTAATCCAAGGATAACAGTTGCAAAATACCTTATTGACTCAACAATCATATAAGTTCTGAGAGAAAGTAAAACTTCATTCGCCGTGAGAAAACAATTGGAAACTGTAAGCTTTATGCAGTGAAGAAGATGTAAATTAACAGTAGGCTCCTTCTTATTTGTCGGTAGGAGGTACTGTCTAAGTCCTACTTTGCTTTTAATTATTGGTGTTGAGCTGCATCTGTCTGCCTATTCGAGCAGACATTTTTTTTCCTTCATTCACCTACAGATTGTTTTTTGTCAATTGAAAGTAAAACCTTGCACACTTCTTTATTTCCACAATAGACTACCTAAACCTTATCCGTTCCGGGTCAGGGAATACTGCTGATATCCCGTCGAGTTTACGACCTGGGTAGCAAGGAATAAACCGGCATTAGTGCAGGTGAACGGCGTATCGAAATGTATTCGCGTCACCCCTTTGGCATGAGCAGAAGACGCGAGCACACGCCCAACAGTGACAGACGTAAACTTACCCCTCCCAGCTGTAATAATATAAAGCCAGCTGTATAATATAAGAGCCATTTCTCTCGCCGATGGCGCTTTGGAGCAACGATGTTGAGAGACGGCAAATTTTCGCCATCGATGGCCATTCGTAGACGTCGGTAATGGGTGTTCCAAGGCGAGACGGGGAGAGCAAGGCTGTCGAGAGTGCAAATGCACAACACCCTCCCGGGTGCTCCACCATCCTCCCACAATGCCTCCTCGCCCCCTCCATCATCCTCCCACAATGCCTCCTCGCCCCCTCCGTCGCCCGTCTCCGCATTTTGATTGCACATTGGCCGCGCAGGCATGGGGGTTTCGCGAGTGGGGAGGGCTCTGTCTCCCTCCTCCTCCTCGCCCTATTTTTCATTATCAAGGTCAGTGCGCCCCCAGCACACGCGGGTCCGCGCGCGGGAGCTCCTCCACTCCCCGCTAACCCCCCATTCCGCACCCCGCCTTCCTCTCTCCTTGTGGGCTCGCCCCCCCTTGCACGCCGCCGTTCGATGGGATTTTTGCGCCCGCGAGCCGAGAGGGATGGCGTGTGGTGGCCGATGTGGGCGGGCGGGCGGAGTGGGTGGGCTTGCGCCATTGCAACCCTCCCTCTCCTCCCTCCTCGGTTCATTTCAGAGCGATGGAAACTCCCTCTCGGAGAAAGAGGTGACTGCGGTCCTCCCGACAGTCGGCGATGTTCTGAGTCATGTTGTGGCGGTATTGATTCCAATTTAAATTGCAGTACTTAACTCAACCTATGTGTTTTTTGGGTTTGGCTGTAAAGTTGCACTTATTGGCGTCTGCAGTCTACACTGGACAGTTGTAAAATGATCAGTTTTTAAAAAATTCAGTAACAGCTGTAGGTTGGCACGTAGCCAGAAATTTGTTTCGGGAGGGGGGGCTAAGCCTTGCGTAACTTGAAACAAATCAGCCTTGCCCGTTCGGTGCCGACATGCTACAAATCTCTTGCCTGAATTTTCAGTGCTTGGTATTTACTTTTACGGTGCACATACTTATCTCTTCTCACTGGTAAAGTTCACTGCTAAAATCAGAACAACAAAATTATTGGGAAAACATTTCGGAGGGGGCTGAAGCACCAGAAGCCCCCACCCCCTGGCTACGTGCCTGGCTGTAGGTGATGTAAAGTTGAGGTTTTGCATGAAGATGCAACGTTTCTCTATAGATACAGGAGTTCTTCTGCGGTGCGGTGCCGTTGAGCTGTTTTTTAAGACGAAATTAAACGGAGGCACGTATAAGGAGTGATCTCCTTCCCTTCCTGATTTGTTGCTGAAAATGCATTGTAAGTTCGTTCGAAAATTGATAATGACTTTGACTGGCGGAAAATCGTTTAATGACGCGCTTTTTCTGCTTCCATTGTCGCTATCGTTTCTCATCATATTTTTCTTTCTCCACCGTGTGAACTTAAAGTATGAACAGTGATATGGCTTTATATTATGCTACCCACGCCCTGCATCATAAAGCAAAAGCGGAAAACTACGGTTGCTATCATTTCCCATGGCGTTTTCCTTGCATCGCTCGGACGGAATACTTTATTACATTTATTTTGGTCTATATTTTGAATCGAATTGTATTCTGAGAATTAGGAAGCTCTCTCGGCCTCCTTCCGTGGGGTCCTTTCCTGGATAGCGACTCTTCCTGCTCAGATGGCGGCTAGTTGACTGCGGGGAGGGTTCGGGTCGAATATGCGGTTCTAAGGCCGTGTTCCAATTCGTCATTATGCACCCTTCAAACTCTTACCCGCTCTTTTCGATTGTCAACTTTCGGATGTGACGTCACGTAGTGCGGTTCCAATCCGTTTCAGATCGCATCAAGAAGAGCGCCAGGGCCTAGTGCACGTAAGGGTATGTCCATGCTCCCTTTGGCGCACTACGATAATAACAGAGGAGATTCATGAGACAAAATTGTTAAGAATGGATGAGGAAACGGATTTCTATTATGCAAACTATTATTATTTGACGTTTGTATGTCATGTGAGCTTCATATATTTCGGGAACACGAGTAAATATTTAACGAAATAGAATAGTTCTAATGAAAGTAAACGACATGGTTGCAGATAAACTTTCTAAGGCGAAGGAAGTTATGAATAGTAATTTGTAATGTATTTAAGAAGTATTTTAGTGTAAAATGACGTTAACGTACGGCAGAAATGGTGCTCACTAAATGAAAGAGTATTTATTACTTTCTATGGTGTGAGGACTACGGCAGCGAAGTGGAACTTACGTGTTTTACATGCTGAAATAATTATTAGGTTCTTACTCATTGGTAAATGAATGCCGGACCATCTTAAGAATTGAAAGTTAACTAGCCATACAATTGTATGTCCATGGATTAGTAATTGGCAATACGAAAGAAGAGAAAACAGAGTATTTGATGTAAAAAGTCCATATCCAGGCATCAAATTCAATATTACTTACAGGTAGGTACGTAGTTTATACTAATGCTCTGTACTTTATCAAGAGCAGTATAGGGTACAACTAATCATGCTCGTGATTTTCAATGAATGTAAATCTTTATTTACTTAGTTATTATTCAAATTTCATGCATACAATCATTTATGTAAATTTCTCCGGATTTCATAACTGGACAGTATTGATATATTCGCAATGGATCCTACATTGATAAAATTTGTTTAATGAGAAATACACAGCATGTTAAGCTGTTCTTGGATATTTCAATCAATGCCTTGTTAAGTAATAATATGCGTTGTGAATTGCGCCTGTTTATTATTTTGGGCACCAACATTTGTTGACATAATCTTAACACCGTTGCGACTTCGTATCAAAGGATACGAAGAATACCATAAGATTACCAAACACCATGAACAACGCCTCAAAAATAGGGTTTATTATTACATGCAGAAACAGCACAGAAAAGTCGTTTACTTTCATATCTCGATTGTGCTTACGAAATCTCTTCCGAAACCACAGATATACACATGTGTCCGAAACTACACGATTCATGCTCGTCAATTTTTTTTCAGTAAACACCACTGCCACAAAGTGTCCATGGCGCTAATGTCGGAATAGAGCAAGTAAGTGCAGAAAAGGGTGAAAGTGCAAGAAAGAGCGTAAGGGTGCAAGAGCGTAGTGCACGCCCTTGGGATTGGAACACGGCCTAAGT
Source organism: Platycnemis pennipes (assembly GCA_933228895.1). Lineage (NCBI taxonomy): Eukaryota > Metazoa > Arthropoda > Insecta > Odonata > Platycnemididae > Platycnemis > Platycnemis pennipes. Next base: position 28,924,935 of record OW121848.1, on the reverse strand, counting down.
CACTCCGCGCTGAGGGCATGACACTCTGTGGCCTCGGTTGCGGGAAATGTATCTTCTAGCTCGTTCCGATGGCAACGTATGACGTAGGGCTACATTGTCAGCGACTTGTTTTCACCATACACTCATCGATCAAATGCCGATATCCAAAACCGCTGGTGTTCTCTTTCAGATTTGTCGGATGCTGCCGCATTTCGTTGTCGATAACTTTCATCTCTTATTCCCTTCATCTACGGTGGCGCTAGGTCATTTTTTCGGATCTTCCATGACTTATTATTCCATATTATATTCCATAACAAAACAACAAAGTCCTAACTAGAATAGGGAAAAAGGTTTGCTAAAAAATGTAAAAATAAGACGGGACAACCTAACCAACCATTTCGTGAGACGTGATGGGGTCGGATGAAGACACTCGTCGAAAAGCCAGACCTCGTGTAAGTTATATGGAGCAAATAGTGAATGATGCAAAAGAGAAGAATTATATAAGTATGAAGGCATTAGCTGATAGAAGATTCGAATGGGGAACTGCGACGATTAGTCTTGGGATTATTGACCTATGATGATAAAGAAATGAAAGCGACCCCTGGCGTCTATAAAGAAACTGTTGTCCTAGCCTTTTCTTTCGGACAGTATTACACATTTTTATCATGTGTTTGGACTTAAATGCTGCGGATGGCATGTTTTATTTAGTTCCTACTTGTCGAAAACGATTGTGCGGTCAACCCGTCCAGCTGTTGTCTAATTGGAGCAGCAAAGTTGGAATAACCAACCCATCATCCAACTTTATCACGGTTTAAGAGTAAAAATAGTGTATTGATGCATTACATATTCGAGACTGTAATGTTCCTTCCCTACGTTCCTCCTGAATTCGGCCCCGTGAGGCTATTCAAGGCGCTCCTGGCAGGAGTTGTTGCTAATATGAACAAGGGAAAGATCAGCTTACCAGGTCGTAGATTTTGACGAAAATTGGTAGGGATGTTATCAAGGGACTGAAATGTGTCAGTCATCCCCACTTCCGGTTCATATATCAACACGTAGTGGGTTAAGATGTGCAAAAAAGAAAAGAGCTTAGGTATTTCATAGAATATGCCGGTCAATAGAGAAATAGTGCGGCCTTGTGGATTGTTTGTTGTACCATAAATGTTAAGATTTGGTGCTGGGTGAAACATTTTTGTTTATTCACGAACATATTGTCTTGCCTTATTTTTGTTTGTACTCGAACTTTTTATGTACTGTATTTTGTGCTAAGTACATACGTTGAGGTGTGCAAAAAGAATTGATGTGCCATCGCTACTCGTCATCGCTACTGATGTGTTGTAGACCTGGTGTTGTAGACCTGAAGATGGTGTTGTACACCGAAACCGGTCAAGTTATTCTTCAAATATAATAACAATACAAATAAAGTCAATCTTTATTCTTGTGGAAAATTGCCCGTTTTTCTTTCGCTATGATATTCCACCAAATCAAGCCTGAAACAACTACCTTTATGAGTGATGTAGTTTTGTTGATCACTGATCGTTTTCTTAGGGGTCTCGGCTCAGTTCAGGGTGTCCGCAAACTTGGAAAACCGGGAAAACCTGTAATACTCAGGGAATTTCGGTCCACTGGAAAACTCGGAGAATTTGGCGAGTGTATTGGAAAAATCGGTTTTTGTCGCAAATTTGGAGATTGCGTTTCCTTCCCATTATTTAAAGCTGTGTAATGCGTAGAGTTAAGTAGTTGCAGTCCCTACAGTGATGGTGGTAGAAGGCAAGGGGTTCCCTGAAGAAATGTGAAGGCTTTTATGCCTGGTCTACCATGGACTTAAGACGTATACCGTAAGCCGTAAGGGTTTTCTTACGACAGTCTCTTTCCAATGGGAGACGTAAGCCATAAGACGATATTCAAAATCAGAGAGCAGATGGGAAACAGTTTGAGTTCCGATATCATGCCCCGTCATCGTGGCTTGTGTTTTCATTATGTTTTTTTCACTTTTTGGATTATTTTACCGCGTTATTTTTCAAACTCTCAACGACTTTTTGTAACACGCTCTTCGTCTCTGCACCATATTTTTCAATTTATTAAACTAGATCGAGAGACCTGAGACAAACGGAAGACCAGCAACTTGTTGGCCTTTACCTGATGTCTTTATCTGCTCCTTTCTTTTCATGGCAACTTGTGGGCCATATCTCGCTCCGCAGGTATCAGCACCGGGAATGTCTCCTGCTACTGCAGTTATTCAGAAATGTTCTACATTAGTATGCAATATGCAATGCCTCTCAACGAAACGGGGGTGCTGGAGGATATTCCTCGGAAAAATCCTGCCCAGACTTATCTTTTGTAGATACCACCCCGCCACGTCGGCGACTCTGTGGCTTATTCAAAATGACAATCCCGGCTTGCCTGACTTAATTTATCTAAAATTTCTTCCGGACAAATAATGCGCCGCATCATACGGAAATATTAGTGTGTCCCTATCTCGTACTTTTTACCTCACCGCCATGCCGGCGACTCTCCAGCCGCCGACCCTCCGCCACGGGCGCCGAATCAGTTCGCTGCGGCATGAATGCCATCGACACGGAGTCATAACATAAAGTCGGCCACATATTCTCAACATATGTCAGTGAATTCGATAGTTTATCCTTAAATAACTCATTTTATCTGCCGGAGGAGTAATTACGACCCGTCAGTCGAAGCTTAGTTGGAGCGCTCTTTGAATAAAATTATTACGTCCAATTGACAACTTTATTTGTCTCTTCGTCCAACCGCTATGAAATTTAAGTTACTCTTGTCTAGAGTAGTTATTGGACCTATTAATGCTTTGCGCATACTTACTGAAATGTTCTTTCATAAGCGCAAATGCTTGAATGGCAACTTTTCCGAAGAATCTTTCGGGATAATTACTACGCAAGTGACATTTCGGCGGCGCAGCGAAAACGATGCTCCCCCACCCCGCCTCCATAAATGCGATCTAGGGAGACATACGCAGAAATCATGGTCACGCGCATCATCAGACTGATAGTGGCATGGTCACGTAAAAAAATAATTATTTATGTATTTATTTACTATGAGTTTGCAAACATTTTTTCATCAAATGGGACGACAACTTTTCATTACGCGTCTTTACATACATATCAAAATGTAACTTAAATAATTTCTGTTTTTTCGCAAAATATCATACGATGCTGATAGCAGACGATACGAATATGATACGATGTGGTTTAAAAAATGTGAAATTTCGTGCAAAATATCGCAATAACAGCCAAATACTGTTCATTTTAGTGAATAGAAAGTTATTCGCGAAATTTTGGCGAATTATGCCAACTTTAAAATGGCAAATTTTAACTTATTACGGCTTTTAACTTCAAAATAACAACTTTAATGCTCTTAAAAAAATTAGCAAAATTTCAGGGTCTCTACTTATGGCAGTATCTCAAGATGTTACGCACAGCATCTAAATGACTCAACCAACTACTCCTGATTCCTGGTGTTAATAATTACTGCCCCATGAGCAATATTTTTGCCAAAAATGCGCATGTTTAGGACTGGAGAGCACCCTGGAAAACCTGGAAAACTCGGGGAATTTCTTAATGGCTTAACAGTGGATACCCTGCAGTTCCTCGGTGGGGTACCTACTGGTTCTATGCGGACCGCTCCCTTTGCGCTCTGTCAAGGAGAGAAGGATTGGAGGTGACGTCCCTCGAAATGTGTTATAGACCCTCCCTGTGGCCGCTGCCCCTCGACCACCCACTTGCTCGCCTTCCTCGCCCTTCTCAGCTCCACCCGTGAGGCCACCCTGGTTTTCCTGCTGGCTCTGATAAAGTGGTAATTGACCTTGTTCGAGGAAGCTTATGCTAACGATGTGTCAGACACCGCGTAGCCGGGAGAGCTCCCGACTCTATTCGTCCCTCTCCCGCCTAAGGTTCCTCTTTTCCCCTCTCTACTTTCTCGCGGTTCACTGCATAATTCTGAATGCTATCTCGAAACCCCTCTTATATGTATGTCCATTTGGACTCTGCCACGTGCTATTGCCATGCCTCCAGATTAAGTATTCGTTTTGAGCCCGTTTAAGATGGTGATGGAAGGAAAATAGCTTATGAAGATTGTCTTTTTTTGATCGAGTTGCTCTGGCATTTATTATAACCTTTGGTTTTACTCATGCAGCTATTTTTTTCTTTAAGGTGAGCCCGACAATAATATGTTAAAGTCCAAGTGTAAGTTAAAACCTAGGGCATATGATATTGACGTTCTCATTCAGCTAAATATGCGCTTCAGATTTTGTTGAAATGCACATTTTACGGTTTGTTCTTTAATTAAGGCACAATTCCCGTGCCTCCATATCCTCATATTTTCTGTGTCGCATCCATAGAAGTGTGGAGGTTTGCGATAATCTGCGAATGAATAAGCGTCACTTGTCCTAAGGAAGAAATATAGCATCGTCCTAGCCTGGAAAACACGATTTCAGGTCTTAAGGCCGTTTGACACGGTACAATTTCTTGTGTAAGCGCTTGTACGAGGAAAATTATACCGTGTAAAGCGGCAAATTTAGTGAACGCTTGTGTGAATGCCTGAATGATTGAACGGAAAATAGAGCCTGTTCTGATTCCATTCAGACAACCATACAATTTCGTTCAGTTTCATAAATTATTTTGTGCTAAAAATCGCACCGTGTCAAACGGCCTTAGACTCAGACCGCTGAACTCGCGTCTTTTATATTACGGACCCCGGACGCAAAATGCCCATTATGTATCCTCCGAGCTAAAGGTTTAAAGAATACTGCAGTATTATTAGAAAAATTAGAAAATCGTTCAATCAGGAATTAGTCGAATTAGTTTTTAAGGTGCACCAACTGGTGAAGTTCATTTCTCTGTCTTAGGAAAACAGATGCTTGAAACGCATTGCGAACCCGGGAACTTTGGGAAGTCAGGCCAGAGCGTAACTGGCCTGAGTACTGCTGCCGGATATTCATTACATTGGTATCCAATAAGTATTGGTACCTTTAAAATCAAAATTTTTTTTTTAAATGCTTAAAATACATTTGAAAGCTACTATTGTAGCGGAGTGGATTATTCCGGAATGGTATTATTTTAGACAAAAGCTGAATGCTTTCCTACAGTCTGTCGTTATAATGATCAAACTTGAGAATTGATGATTCCATACAATTGCTTTTGGAATCAGGCAGACCAGACGTGCCTCGCTCGGAATTTCTGAAGAACATGAGTCTTGGTCGATTCGCTGAGAATAAGTTCTAACGTCTTAAATCGGGAGTGTTATGTTTAAATAACTCACCCACGGCTTTCAGCGAAGTATTTTGTTTTCGTCCGCTTCATGATTTTTTACTTAGTTGTAGTCTGCGACGGTCTAAACGGATAATTTAAACCATTTGTCGTCGATTTCGCTATTTTTTTGCATGCCCCACTATTATGTGAAATAGCATGTGCATTTTTATGCAATGCATGGAGGTTAAAATGCACATGATGAGGCATTGGCATGCTAGCCTGCAGGTAGCCATGTAGCCAGAATGGTGCTGCTAGGGAACGATTAGGCCCCGCCTCCTCCGTACTAAACATTGCGTTTCATATGGTCTCTTATGGAGACTGCTAGAGTATTCAAACATAAGTAACAGTGAAATCATACCCAAATATAATCGCAGTGGCGTCAAGTTGATCGTCCTAAGAGTATTTAAGGAACGTATTAATGAATTAAATTCCCCTGGGAGTTCATTTTATTGCTAAAACTGGAACGAATTTAACCTATTTAAACCACATATTAATCATTTGTTTGTGTGTTTACGCACTTTCCTCTGTTTATTTGACTAATTTTAAAACTGTATTCCATTGTTCATCTTACTACTCTTTTTAACTTCTACCGCGTGATAACTTCATCCATACCAGTATCGCCAGTAGTAAGCCCATATGTCGTACCTACCAAGATGGCCGCTGGCTTCTCAAATCAGTCTCGATCCCTACTCCGGTGCATTTCTAACCTTGCTCTAATCTCAAAAAAACTCCGTGTAAACTCAACTAATAAACGGTAATGGCGCCTTACAGCATCACAGTTGACAACGTTGCTCAGAAGAAGTTTCCTGCAGAGGGCTGGGCTGACAGCCTCTGTCGATCTCGAAAGAAGAATAGCACCTTATGACCCGAGAGGGGAGAGTGGATGGAATGAGTTGGAAGTTAGAAGAGTGCCTTTCATGAAAGCCCCTGAGAAGCAGACTCGGCATTGTTTCCAGGGGAGTGGGCGGGCACTCAGTGCGAGGGAGGTGGCGACACTTGCGTGGGACGCGGGAAATGAAAATGCTCTATGGAAGAGAGGGGATGGGGTTGCGAAGGGGATGGAGGCGGGGTAAGGCCACCTATTAGGGCATTACTCCACTCAGTTTACCTACCAGGCTCCATATCCATTGATTGTGCGTCTTCCAACAATTCATTTGTTTTTGTGATTTTGAACATGCTATTTTATCGTAAATGTTTTGTTTTCACTGTTTGTTTAGTGGATAGCCTCTCTCGGCTGAAATCGTATTTGAATTTTCTTATGTGTAAACACCTATAAATCGTTATTGTGAGCAAATATTTCCTGTCGTTTTCGTGTGGGATATCTTTAGGTATCTGTTTTCTTATATCTTTTATAGAGTCGTGGACCAATCCATTTTTCCGGTTTCGCCGTGTTGGTTGTCTGAGGAGACTTGACGCTCGGTGGAATCCAGGCGAAAGTGTAGTAATCTCAAACATACAACTTAGGAGCGTTGTACAACCTGGACAAAGAGGAGATCCACGAATCTCGCCGCGGAAACATGCGATCTAACATCTTTTATAATTTGATCGAAAATTTCAGATTACATTTTGTTATCGCAAAAGTTTCTTCTAATGACCGTCTTTAAACATCTACATAATACCCTGCAAGCCACCATAAAGGTGTGTGGCAGGGGGTGAATTCTCACCAAACATGCACTACATATCATGCATAAAAGAGGATTTATATTATTATAGGTATATTATAATATATTAGTCTAAACTTCACTATTTAAAAAGATAAAAAAAGCAAAGTAAGCATGCAAAAACATGCTGTTAGTTGGTTTAGCTTTAGATGCTCATACCAACATGCAGCTACCAGTGTTATCCATTGCTACACTCATATTGATATATTTACCATTATTCACCATTATTCATATCCGTAATTGTACGAAGAAGAAAAACATTTTGAATCTGTCAGTTCGGCAATCAATCTCTCTAATGTTGTGATCATGGTCCAGTCTACCATAGTAAGTTGGGGTTCGCAAAATATTTTTAACGTCATCACTGAAAATATTATATTGGAATTTATTTAAAAGATTAATTTTAAATTTCAACCTGCGATCTGTCAATGATTCCCATTTTAATTCATTTAATAGACTGGTTACGTTAGTAGGTTATCGTATCGTCCCTTTACATTAATCTTGCCGATCTTCGCTGCACACGTTCAATTTCATTATTTAGACCGATTTCGTAGGGATCCCATATACTGGCAGCATATTCCAAATCAGGTCTAACAAGGAAAAAGTAGCTGATTTCTCGTACATGATCGTCACATTTACCCAATACTCTTGATGAATCCCAGTGTACGATTAGATTGCCTCATTATTTCATGTATGTGTTTACCCCAGGAAAGATCATGGGTCAGTTTTATTCCAAGATATTTAATGGATTCCACGTTTGTTAATTCATCAGTACTAATTTTGTACGTGCTAGGAGAAGAACAATTCTTTTTCCAAAAACTCATTGCACACATTTTTTAAAATTTAATTCTAACTGCCATGTACACCATTTTTCAATTGCTTCTAGGTCATTTAAATATTCTTTATCATTTAAACTATCTGGTTAAATCAACGCCTAATTGACGATTGCCTAGTTCGTAGATTGAACTTCTCTAGGCTCTAATTGATACGTTTACTGCGGAATTAAGTCAATTTGACGAATGTAAGATCACAGATTAAAAACGTCGAGACTCAGGAGTATGTAGAGTTCCAGGTCGTACTTCTTGCTTCCGTCCTTGGTCTGGATGGCATTAAACGTGACGAAATCCTATCCGTGGCATTGCAATGAAGAGCTGGCGCCGTCCGTTAGGATGCCAATGACATTGGGGGGGGAGGGGTCAGAGCCACCCTCCTTCGATGTGAAAGTGGAGTGAGCAGTGGTCGGTACAGCAACCTTAACCTCGGGCTTGCTAATAACTAATGAAATGCCATATCATTGAAGCACTCCGAAGCGGAAGACTACGAGTCACCGCCTCATCATTATCCTGACAAAATGGCCCGCGAGTTCATTTTATGACGGTGTTCAAATAGTTTTAAGCATTATGCTATGTCATTCTTTGAACGAGAAGCTAATAAAAAAAGGTGGTAAAAATTTAAAAATGTGAGCAAATAGGTGACCATAAGGTGAACCTACGGAACCTTGGTGTTTATGTAGCATGCAAATACCGTCAAATAGGCAAGCTGAGAATAATTTAACTATTCAATGAAACTGGGGCCCTCTCTTGCGATCCACGAAGATTTGTGGTTATTCACAGTGTCACACCGCTTTGTGCCTCTAACCTAGAATGCCTTCCTCCTGCCGAGGAACTCGAGTGGAAAATGTACTTCTTCCTAAATGATTTGAAAACTTCCTAGGTAGAAAGCAATTCAAATGGATGAAGAACAATATCAAGTAAGACTTTTCTGGCGATATTCGTCGTTGTTTTCACGTCGTAAAAGAAGCCGTAATCTTTTAAATGCTCAGTTTTGGACGACGACGTCTATGATTGTGCACAAGGGTTGGCCAGCACATTGGGATTTATGGGCAAGGCTAATGATAAAGAATGATATTATCCCATATGTGTTCCTTCATCTTTTTCCTCCTGTCATCATAACCTGAAGTTTATTCGTCCAAAATACCAATATTCTTTTCTGTACTTCTGCCTCAAAAATAAATTTTGCATTTATATTTTAAATTTTTACTGCAAAAGGTGAGTGGGGATATTAACTTTCTTCCATATTTTTTACTTCATTTCATTATTTTACTGCTTTCTTGTTTTTAACGCGTTGTAAGTGAATACGAAATGTTGAGCAAGGCACTGTGGAAATTTAAGAGTTTTGCTATCAATAAATTGGTGTTTGGAAATAATATCCCTTCTTGTCAGTATCATCTGTGAGTCGGGCGTTGTGGTAGTTAGAGAAGTTTTTGAATGCAGTTACAGCCATTACATTTTTTAATATTTATGGACGTTTATATTCATTAATTACTCCTATTGAATTTCCCCAAGAATCTATCTTCTGCGTTAGTTGTCACTTAAGGTAGATTAAGTAAAGCATTTGGATAATATTTATGTTAAATTTAAAAGAGAAGGTAAACTTAAAAAGATTTTTGGTGCCTCTTTAACTTTGGCCATGTAGCTTATGTGAATAGCAATGATACTTATAATTAATCTTATTGACATTTAACAATATATCCTCGCAGAGTCCTCCTAAGGAGCTTCTTTTCTTTGTAATGCATGGCACGCGTAGTATGTTCCACCGAAAAGTTTGATTGTACTAATGATACCGAACGAAAGGGATATTTGTTTTTCTTAATTTTCATAATCAAAGCTTTAGTTACAAGTACATGTATATATCATGTTCAGGTACAAGTCGATGTATATATTACTTCCATTAAAAAGAATAAAAATATTTCCTACCTTGAAAAGATAGTACTGTGGAATAGTTTTTTTAACTTCACTATGCCACCAGAAGAAACAACTAATGATTTGAATTTTATCTTATCTACGAAAATTACGTATAAGATGATACGTCCCTGATATCCTTAACTCGCTTTGTGTTCTGCCCGCTACGTAGTGAGTGGCAATGGTTAAGGGACAGGATCCCAGGAAATCAATTATCCTTGTAGCGAGTTGGTTACTCGGGCAGCCTACGAGCTTAAGTCGCGTATATATTATTTTAATCCCAGCGTGGTGGGCAGGAATAATTAAGCCCTCGGAAAGAGGTGATGCAAGTAGAGTTGCTAGGCATTTAATAGGCTGCGCGTTTGACAGTTAAAGCCGAAAGTGCACGCGGCTGCGGTGACTTTGTTATCTATTCTAATGAGAGGGCCTTGTGGCTTGGTTGTCTTTCGCTCGGCCCGCCGCGCTGACCCCACCCACCAACCCCTCCGCATCCGAGACCGCTAATTCATCTTACGTTTCCCGGACCGCGACCTCCACGGAGTGCGCTGTTGCGCAACGGCCGGCTCCGCTCCGTCCTCTCTCGTCCTCTCCAATGCAGATTGCCTTCCCTTGAGAGCGTGGTGGAATTGAGGAATGATTGGGGGAAGGGGTTTCTTCCCCACGGTGCTTCGGATTTCCATTTGTGCTCGAGCCATCTGTCGGCCCTAGGCTTGTCTTCTGGTAGTGGATCTCGGGAGTGAACGGTAAATAAAAAGCTTGAATTCAGCTGAACCTCCCCAATGCCTCCGTAGGTGAAATTACATTTATCTCTTTTCGTGAATAAGGTAGTGGTAAAGAAGCAGTTGAAGGTAGTGATGGAGTAGAAGTGTGAACTATATATAATATTTCCCCGGAAACATTTTTCGAAGAGCTTGGCAGGTTGACGTGTTTCAGCTCGCTGTTGTATCTACCATTTTTTTAATTCAGTTAAATAGCTACACTGGCTAAAGTTTCGTTATTGCGAAGTTTTTTCCTCCATTAGATGCCGTTAGTGTTTTAATCCAAACGAACATTTTCACGATGCCAAAGATAATTCTGGAGCGCGGGTTTATTTCCTAATGGTTTGCTTGTAAATATCTGAGTGAGTGGCAATATTAGTATAATGTCTAATCATTTTATCATTTTTTTGGGATTTTTCCCTCACTATTGATTTTCTCTATCTAATGCCTCAGTTTATAATTGTATTTCGTCCATTCACAGCGTTTGTATTTAGCCTCCGCGCCTGTGTTGTGAAATTCGCCTTTTATTCATTTTCTTCATATACCGTTGCCAATCAAACGTCAAACTATCAAACTTCATCGAGCTCTCATCATACTTCAACGTTAGGGTTGAAGTTTGATAGGTTTGCGTGACAATTTTTATCCTTGTGTGATTGGATCTTTTACTAGTATATTCTTGAAATTTTCCCGGTCGTTTTACATGTCAAACTATTGAATGCTCATGACTTTCAAGAGCTGGAAATGTCTGTGCCCCTTTCGGGTGTTTAGACATTCATTTTAAAATTGTCTGAATTTTGCATATACAATTAAACTCGATAAAATTCCGAGGTTTTCAAAAGCGATTCTCTTCCAAGCAAATGCTTCAAGAGAACCTTCATGGATGCAAGAGCTGGATCAATTGTTTTTCTTTGGAGAGAGAAAATAGTGAGTCATCGTTTACATACTGTTAGACTCGTTTAACATTCTGAGCTTCTTTAGTCGCAGTGATCTTACACCTGCTGGCCACGGTCTGGTCGGTAATTCGTCGGCGAGCCTAAATGCCGGCGAAGTTTTAATCCGGTCTTGGGCATAGGTGTTGCGCATGTTTGGGATTAAATTAGGTTGAACGGTGTGATATAAACTCACGAGTTGGAGTTCCTTAAAACCAATTCCGCTACTATTACTAGAACACGCCTGTGCGCGGGAAAAATGGAGCCAATACCACGGGACGGCTTATGCTAACTGAAGCCACGTGAGCGACTTTAGAAACAACACGGACGTGTATTCTTCAGAAATTGACTTTATTTGTTAGGAAATGGAAAATATTCAAGTTCAATCAGTTGGAATAAGGTAATAATAACCCATCCTCTTAATTTTGTGTTCCATTTCAATCAGGGTGTATTTCTGTTATGAAACATCGAAATATGAATGATCCCAAGGATTGTTTCACTCGCAAACCCACTCCGCAGAGATATCCCAATGCCTAGATTGCTAAGTTTCGGAATCGCCTTCTGAGCATCATTTTTGGATTTTATGTCCGCGAAAACCATTAAAAGGTGATTATTTTTTAAGTGGATACGAGTGAAGTGTGAGTCATGTCCACATTTGTCGGCTTTCATCCGGACGTGCGACGTGCCGACGCCGATGTTTTCCGCCAAAGCAATCGGAATACGGGCTCGATGCGCGCTGGTGCCTGGGTGAGTGTTTGAAACCGTAAAGATCTGGAATAGGTAACCAAGGAGGCACGTGGTAAAAACACGTATGGTTCGCAAATTTTGGCGTGCGTTGAATCGCTCATCACAATCTCACTAATTGTTTTTGCTCGAGTATTTGTCATCCGGAGCTCTATGCTCGTGAGGGATGAGAAAAACTAAAGTGAAAACAACGAGTGAGATCGTAATGAGCGATTCGAACATGCATAATTTTGCTAACCATTTGTGTATGCACCACGTGACTCCTTGATTACCATTTCGTGATATTCCAGAAGATTTCAAAAGCACGGCGAGAGACGGGAAAGGCCGTCCGTCGGCGCCGTCGCCAGGGGGGCCAAGGGGCGCCCTCCTCCCACAACATCGGATATGTGTGCGGCGACGGACATCTCCGTCTTGCCTCGCGTCCGCTCATCATATCCCTCCCGGGGGGCGCTCCCTGCAAGAATAGAGCTCTCCGTATCCATTCCGCTCTCTCTCTCCCACGCTTGAATAATGCCCCCGCTCCGGGCGGACTGGACGATGCGCCCTCAGGGGCAGGAGGGGGTGTACCATGGCGGAAGCCTCAGGGGTGGGGCGTGATTTCCAGCAGTCGCTGCCCCGCGAGGGGTGGCTGTAGTTCGCGGCGGGGACGGGCGGACGGCGGCGTGGGGCGCCCTGGCGAGTGCTATCGGCAGTGGGGTGAAGCTACGTTAGCAGGAAGTTGGGTTGGGCGATATCGATTGAGAAAGCATCGATGTGATTTCGATGCTCGTAAAAACTGGTATTTTTCGTATGAACAAAAATCGACTCGCGTTGTAATTATTTTCTCACCATCGTGGCGGAGTGAATATCTGGGCATTCATCTGTTCTTTGATGACGAGCGTCCATTGTTTTTAGCGCGACTATTGCTGAGAGCTTTATTTGTGTGCATCGTGGATTCATAATTCACTGAAATCGACTCACAGTTATAACAGTTATACTTTTCTCTCTATCGTATAGGGTAAGAATCTATATGAAATGTTACTGTGATCGGAACAATATTTTTTTCTTTTCGACGATAATTCAGTAATTGGACCCAAGTGATCCGAAAAGTAACTCCCTCGCCAGTTAAAGCCGGAAAGATTTAAGGGAGAGGAATATGGTGCGAGAGCAGTTGTAATCATCAGCCTTTGATCCTTGTAATCGATTTTCTGAGCTGACAAATATTTTGTCGAATAGCCTTAATATTGGAAGTACTAATTGCATTAGTTAAGTATTTAATATCTCATCTTTGTGATGGCCAGTTGGTATGCTTTAATATTTTGTTTTCATGAAGTTTTAGTAAATGTTTGTTATATTTATGCAGCAAGTACGGTCATTACCTTTCTTTCCATACAACCTCAGATCCTCATGTTCGATACAGTCCACCTCGGAAACATTTTGATTTCCATTTCACGCCATTTGAATAAGTAGCACTGACCTGGCAAGTTGTCGTCTAGGACTCTTTGAATGATGACTTTTTTCTTCCGCTGATGTATTGTTTTAATTTGCTTAGGCTTCTAATCGTATTATTAGCTCAGTTCGCACTTAACGTCCTCGTTTTTTCCATGCGTTTCAGACTTCTAGTCACTGATCTCTGTTGGGCAATCATTCATCACCTTTCTTTCGTGTCTTTCCCTCGACGCACAAAGCTGATTTGCTTCTTTATCCAGATAGTGTCAACAGCGTCACTCCTATTTTTTACACACTCTTGAGAAGCAGTCTTCATACGCCCCACTTCCTCGAGTAGTATCCTATCCTTTGTCTTTAGATAACCGGTATCGTTGATAAAATATCGGAACTCTCCACGCGTGTCGCCTGGCGAGGAGCTGGGTGGAAGAAAATGATTTTTTCGTCTTCTTTGCAGAGCTGGGCGTCGGGGGTTTGGGGGAGGGTGGGGTAAAGGGTTCGGGCGATGACGTCACCCGGTGGCGCCTCGCCGTCACCACGTGACCCAAGTCCCACCGTCGTCTGGTGGCCGAGGAGACGCCCCCCCCCCCCTTGTTCAGGTTCTCCTCTTTCCCATCCCTTCCCCCCCTCCCCGCTCGCCCTCTGCCCTCTTAACTTTCTCTCCTCCTCGGCGCTGCCGCCTCCCCTTCGCGTCGTCTCGCTGTTATCCGAGCGCAGCCGTCGCAACCCTCCTCTTGTTCCCGCCCCCGTCATTAACCATCCCTCCCTCCCCACCCCCACTCCGCACCGGCGTCTAACCCCCCCCCCCCCCCCCTCTTACAATTCCTACCTCGCTATTAAGTGAAATGCCTGCCCTCTCCCTCCCTCTCTCCGAATCCGTCCGCCCTCGCCTTCCTTTTACGCGTGGACTTTTTATGCATGCTTTCCGTATCTGTAAACACCCTCACCTGTATTTATTTTTGCTTCGGAAGGAGTTGACTCGCGGGGGGGAAGTTGTGTGATGGGTCGGTGCCGGTTTTAGTGGAACCAGTTTTTTTTTGTCCTCGGCTGTCTTCGTTTTATTCGATTACAATATTAATGGAAGGATCATTTGATGTGTAGAGTACTGGCCTCCCGCCCCGTGGATCCGGGTTCTTATCTGGCTGAGATATTTCATTGGTATACCTATTCCCACTTGAGTCTATCTGAAGAGAACCTCTTAATCAGTACCATTGAGTGGAACGATAAACCATGGGCCCCTTGGCGACTGTCGTTAAGAGTGAAAATAATGCCGGCGCCGGGTTTCTCTATACCCTTCCTCCGTTCCCAGAAGTATTCTCACCTCTAACCTATTACTCACCTATTGTAAATGACGTAATCAGTAGGTCGCCTTCTCGGAATAATTGACTAATTCTCATTTTTATGCGAAGACTGTTGCTATTTAGCAGATCCAATGTGCTAAACTGGGAAAATGATGTGATTAAACTTAAGGCCGGTAGCTATTTCAGAATGTGAATTTTTCCAATCAGCTCATTCTCGAAGGGATTGCCAAGACACCAAATACTCCTAATGGAGTGTGTGAAAGAACATTGCTACTCAGGTGAAGCCACATGTAACATCTTTTTTCCCTGAAAATGTGACTGATATTGCGCTCTCCCGTTTGTTTTTTACCTTAAATATGACGGATACGGACAATCTAACTAACGTTGCTGCTATTAGCGAGAGTAATTTGAATCACCGTGCGAAAGGTGTGATTAACATGGCAAGTGATAAGTCGGATTGGCATGGCGAATTCAATGAGGAATTGTTTTTCTAAAAGTCTTGGCAAGGTGCATCCGGGTGATGCTGTTTAAAATGTTGCATCATATTCGAAAACACAACCCAGTGCGACATACCATCTGCATTATTAAATGGGTACTGTGAGGCACTGGGAAATTATCCCTACCTCAGGGTATTACTGCCATCCTGCCTTATTGAGAGGTCTAGCCTTCTGGTGTAATGTGGGATAATTACGCGTTGCACACTGGGTGTTATGTGGGTGTAGCAACTCTCGTAAGCTGATACAGCCTCCCACATTAGCGGAATTCCACATGAAGGACGAGTAATTGATGCGTCATCCCTGCCTTATTTTCATTGGAGGCCTCTAATTCTACGGACCTGCTATTAACCCCTTTTTGGAGGATAATACGTTGTAGTTTGGCGAAAGATTAATCTTCGTAATGGTTGAATGGTACAGTAATGACGTTCTTGAAAAAGGATGAGTGAAGAGTTGCAGAGAAAATTTTCTTTTAATGTATCGAGAAGTGGCCTATTCCATGCTCACCATAGGTTGGTTGGCTTCATCTCGTCTTGCATATGAAATACTCATTAATACTGAGAAATACATAAGTTTCCAATTTTTTATGCATGCATTTATCCATTGGATGAAAGTTCGCCAATCACGCGATTTAATATAATTTTTTATAAATGTAAATGCGTAATTTGCAAATAGTTACGGTTAAAAATCACCTTAGGACATTAAAAGAATTCATCGGTGTTTATTTACTAATACGGGGGTTATTTCCTTTTTAATATTTTTTGTAAAAGTTCCAATTGAAAAAGTAATTTGCGTCAGTGACAAATTATGGGTGATCTGAACTGAAGAACCAAACTTGTAACTATGCATAGGATTATTATATGAGGATAACGATGCTAATTTCTGCTCGGAAAATGAATGTGATCGTAATAAGTATCAACGTTTTTCGGGCGCTAGTTTTTATCAAGGATTGGAGCATTAAATGAAAAGGAGGAACCATAAAATGGATTTATTTTACTCTCTCAATGAATTTGCTGTTTTTTATGAGTATTAATCATTTCATCAAACTGAATCCGCACTTCAGACCGTGATTCGCGGACCACTGCAAGCCAATTTGGTGGTGGAGGGATATGGAGATGATATATTTCTTGCATTTTCGGCCTAAGACATTAACGTTGTCTACGGTGTTCAAAATTGCTAGTTCCTTACGTGCAGTCCGAATGTTTGTGAATACTAAATGTTCTCGAATGGCGTATCGTTAATTATTTGATATACTGATGAATCTCATTATGAGGACATGTGAGGGAAATAGTTAATGCGTTCTAAAATGGGGATATAAATACTTGATAACTAGCATAACAGTTGTTTCATGTATATCAGTTATCTCTGTTCAAGTCATGTGGTTAACAGCTGCATTTCACCGTTCGTACTGTCTTCTGGTGTTGTTCGGTATAATCACTTAATCATGAAAAGTTCATTGTATTAAGCTTCCGTTACGCGTAGACATTCATCCCATTTTTTTCGCACGGGAAGCCCAGGTTGCGAAAGGCTTGCATTAGCGAAGAGTGCATGGCGTCACCCGTCAGCCCGGGGGCATATGTGACAGCGGTGCTCAACGAAGTGCTCTGAATCACCCTTCCCCCTTCCTCTGACACGATCACGTCGCCCATGGTGAATTCCAGCCGCGAATCATACTCCCCTAACCCATTCTGACATTGCCCTCACATTTGGGCGGGGTAGCTCGTAGCGTCCGCTCCTCACCCCCACCGTCGCACTGTGGGCTGAAATCGAATATTCTTGGACAAAAATGATTTTTTTCACTTTTTATTTCGGAAAAAACGATTATATTTTCTGAATATGCAAGAATCATTGTACAAAATACTGAAATAATTTTATTTCTAAGTGATTTTTTTAGACTAGCAGACGTCTGTGAAATTCATAAAAAATGAACAAAAATTACTTTCCATTTTTTTGGTGAAAACTGACGAAAGAGTTTTGCTACTGTTCCGTTCTAATGTGAGACACGTAATTTTTAAGCTTACCAACATAATAATATGTATGTTTCAAACCAACTATAGTGAAAATTTAGATTTTGTTGTTATATTTTTTAAAAATTTATCAAACAATAAAAATATGCTATATTTCTCGTATTTTTTCCATAAAGTAGGAAAAAACTTTATGTTAGCGGTCTTTAGCGACAAAAATATTTATACCAAATTATAAACAAAAGTGTCAACTTAAATGTTCAAAAGAAAAATCCTGCCCCAATCTGCCCCCCCACCACGTGGCGCGTGGCGCGTGGCGCGGAGCTGAGATGCGGAAATTCGTTCAGAATTTGTTACAGTTATGGATTACTCAATAAAAATGAGAAAACACTCGTGTTTTCCACACCAGTATACATTATGCACTCTACGTAAGCCTTACTGTTCCATTTTTTCCATTAGAACATTACGATTTTAATCAGAAAGATAACATTTGCAAGGTTCAACGCGTGCGCCGGCAAGTCGGAAACTTGTCTCATGAAGTGGGCGGCTGCAGGGGAATATTTTCTCATCTTTGGGAAACCCAATTTTAACCGTTATACACTCACATATATTGCTTTTCACACATTCCTGAGCCTTTTAACTATCAGCAGCTCATACATTCGAATAAGGAAAAGGTACAGCAGTGGCCGCGGTCACTACCCGGCCGACAGCGGTAATCTCCTTTGTCCGATCACCCTACCTTAGTCTTTTGATTTGTATCTAGCATTTGAGAGCTTTAATGCCTGTACGGCTGAGTGTTGGTATAGATGGCATTCTATGCTTTGCTATTCGTTTGTGGAAATGCCGCTCATTGCTTTATTGTCTCGTCCCTGAAAAGGGGTTTTTGCACTTTTGCGAATCGCTTCTCTTGAACACGTGCGGACGAATTCTACAAAGTAGATCGCATGAGTTTTCCTACAAATGCTTGTTTCCAATTGGTTGAAAAAATTCTCTTTTTCACGATTTTACTGAGCAAATTAGTCAGATTTTCGTCGTGAGTGCGAAAGAATCTCAGTGCTTGTACCACAGAATCCGAAAACCAAGAGTTCTCTGAAGCTCAGTTTCCCCAGAGCGTGAAATTTAAACGTGGAGGCCGAACTAGAGGATACTAAGGATCGATAATAAGGTAAGTTTCCCTAAGAAATTTCTCTATTATTGTGCGCGTATTACGGAGGGAATTTTATTCAAATTTTGATTTCCTTCTCCGGTGATTAACAGTATTGACATTCCGGATTAGAAAAAAATGGACCCCACGAAAGTGACCGAAAAGAAATGCATGATGCGATTTTCAATGGAAGTGGAAATTCGGTGAATTCCAAAAGAAAATTAGCACTGCAATATCTTCACAGCAAGTTTAACCTAGGAAAATACATGAAAATTAAGGAAATTTTGACGAATGTCATGAACGCAATTTTTTTCAATTCATACTTCAAAAAATGGGATGAATGTAATAGGAATAACGACAGGTTTAAACAAAAATTTCAAAAAATATGGACACAAGCTTTACCCTAGTTATGAAAGGGTTAGATTTCAGAAGATGCTGCATACCCAGAGGGCATATCAGTAGGGGAAAAAAAATGTGAAGTGAGCCTTCAAGAACTGCTGAACCACATAGCCTCTCGCATTATTAGGTTTTTTGAATGCCAACTCCGAGTCTCTTATCGCTTGAACGTAAATAAATGGAGGGTGAGTAGAAAATTTGGTTACATATACTCACATATTCAAATAGTGTACCATTTTTTTCATTAAGTCATATTCATATCATAATTTCGTGACCTCGTTTTAGACCAAAGCTACCAATGGGAGCAAAACCGAATTGGAAAGAAGGGAAAAGGAGATTCAAGATTCGTTTAAAACAAAAATGGTGCTTTTAATTAACGTTCCAAAGCCTGGTCAACGGTCGACTAATGATGGGAACACTGCCCGACGTTTTTTTTTCTAATCCCAAGCTTACATCAGAAATTATCGGTACCTATGTTAGCCAATAATAACTTAAGATATGTCTTTTTTGTTTGTTAATTCCAAAATTTGGCATTCACATTCAGAATTTTTGTGGTAGATTACGTGAGAAATTTTTTTCTTTTTACCGAACTAGGTATTAACGAGGAACTTATTGCAAGGTTTGCCACAATTTTGAAAGCACCATCTTCTGGGCTTGAAATAAATTACGGCACTTTCAGCGATTACTGCTCAAAGACCGCTTCCCTATATGTGAAATTGTATCCGTGGTATCCGCTCACGGTGCGCAAGGTACTATTTCATGGAGCATCGATTGCAAAGGCAGCAGTTCTCCCATTGGCCAGCTGTCGGAGGAAGCTTTGGAATCTCGGCATAAAGATATAAGAAGGTACCGAGCACACCATACGAGAAAATTTTCCCGTTTCGTTGAAATGGAGGATCTTTTCCAAAGGCTCCTCCTAACTTCGGATCCCCTAATACTTGGATATTTCAAAAGATGTAAGAAGAAATGTTTCGAAAGAAACACGACATTTGCTTATGATGGAGGAGCCAACAACGGATGAGGACAGCGATGACTTGGAATCCGATGAAGACCTATAATGCATTGATGAATTAATTTTTCGGGTTATATCAATTGTAATATATATTTTTTAACTTTTTATATCATGTTTCAAGATTTAAAATACTTCTACAGTTATATCTTGTGTAGGTAACAACAATACAATCGCTGACCCTTATGCCTTATGTTAATGAATTATTACATTAATATTGTTTGTAAAAAATATTTTAATGTATTTAATGTGTAATATTTTGTTTAAAAAATTAAAATATATTTGAAACAGCTTATTTTTGCATTTAAAACATTTTATTAAAATAAAATAATCCCTCTGTATTGCAGCGGTACGCCTAGTCGATTTTTGGATTTTTTTCAGTCTCCTCAAATTTGTTTAAAAAAAAGGCCCCGGATCATTTTTTTGGCAGAATATTGTCATAATTATGTTTAGAAGACTAAAGCAAAATAGTTGGGAAGATTTCGTCGTTCTATCTATTAAAATAGGGAAGATATGATTTTTGACCAGCTATTTCCGATTTCAGCCCACAGTGCGTCGGTCAGGGACTATCGGGGAGATCGATCACAGCAAATTTTGATTCTTTCAAGAGCCCCTTCCATTTCATATATTGCTAGGGAGAAGAGTTAGTTTCTTCCCGTAAAAAAACTGAGACACCACAAATTGTATGTAATTAATAGTTGCCTTCGACGTATTTTTACCCGGGTTAGAGCACAAAATGCCCAAAACAAAATATCCAAAGTCTAATAAGTCCAAGATAATTTTGAAAATATCTAATTCATTTTGGATATTTTGTCCTCCCAACCCGAAATGTCCAATGTCTAATAAGTCCAAAATAAGTTTTGGACATAAGTATTTTGGACATAATTATTTTGGACATCTAAGAAATTAGAAATTATTCCTTGGACATTCTGGTTTGGACATTTTGGATTGGACATTTTGACATACAATCTTTACCCGGGTAGCAATCCGTATGAGGCCTCTCGGAACACATACAGTTAAACTAGGTTGTGTGGTATACTGGCCATCAAATCTTTCTGGGATTGCATAGGTAAAGATACTGCCACTCTTCTCTAATGTTTGCTTTATTTCTTTACCACTTTCATTTTTAATGGCGACAACTCAACTTGGAAAGTACGTAAGTAAGAATTACTTCCGTGGGGTTGAAAAGCCGTATTGTATGAAATAGTTTTGATGGCGAGCAAACAATTAAATGAATGCCAAAGAAGTTAAATGGTGACGTATTTGTACCTAGGTAGTCGTCTCAGTGATAAGCAGGGGGCAGCATTTTGAAAATTTGCTTCCGCCTCAGCGGTAGTTTCCTTCCTAGTACCGGTGGCCGGGCGCCGGCGGGGCGCCGGCGGGGCCCCGAGGCCGAACCTCCTCCGTCCCCGTTGCAACGCCCCCAGCAAAGAGTCTTTACCTCTCAGACGACCCGCTCCAAGGGAAAGCGGCAATTAAACACGTGGCTGATTATCCTCGGGTGGTGGAGGCCTCGCGTGGGTCTGGAGGGTGGGTGGGTGGTGGGTGAGGGCTCGGCCGAGAAGGGCGGGGGGATGCCTCGTGGTCAAGGGGCAGCGTTTCTGCGATGCATCCCCCCAGGGTGCAGCTGATGACAAAGAAGGCATGTTTCCCTTTGGAAGAATACCCGGGTTGTGCCTCCGTCTATTCACGTGCTTAGTTTTGTAAATGAATTCTGGACTCCCAGTATGCTTTCTACACCCATTCACCCAGAAAAAAACCCTGCGTCACAATACTCACTCGGAAATATATTTTTCGATGATCATTTTTGTTTTATGCTCTAAACTTGATGTTGTATTCAAACTCAAAGCGCATTTACCAAGGTAGTTGTTTTATTATTTGCCAAGAGAGTCTAGCAGCAATTCTTTCATGATTTCTTGTCGTAGACATCCCTAATTATAAGTATCAGAATAATGTCGTCATATTATGGCGATATAGTAGAATTTTTAAAGGCTCAAAGAGCTGAAAAATGCTTTTCTCATTGTTTTTCAAAGACGATTTCCTATGTTCCCTCATTGGGGTCGTTTGCTCGGAACCGAAATCGCTATTTTATTCACAAAATCGTATAATGATTTGAGCGAAAATCTAATCTTCCAACCAGAGCTATTCACTCAAATTAAAATACCCAAAAGTGACGCCCACCGAACGAGCTAAACTAAAGACTTGTCATCCACCTTCCCCCCCTGACTTTTCGCGGTATAACTGGAGGTGGGGTGGGGAGGTCTACTTACATAGCTCCTGGCGCATCCTGTTAAACTCGGTAATTTTCGTATACATCTTGGCGTGAATATAAGTGTGCTGAAGTTAATATACTTATTCACGAATTACGATGTAGTCGAATATACAATGCCTTTCAAAATACCCCGCGTGTAGTCTTAAAACCACTTCCATTCGCAGAATAAGCTTTCTCTCTCGCAATGTGATTGGGCGAAGGGACTGCGTAGTCTCTGTTGTGATCGAACGAAGGACTGGCGTGCGAGTCTTTAGCACGTCGACTATACTTAAAGGGTCAAAAAAATAGTTTTTCGCCTCCTTCAACTAGACAACTACGTGACGAATCGAAGAATAGAAAAATACGGGTCTTTTTATTTTACAAACTATTATCCGATTCGACAATAAAAAATATTGGTTAACGACCCCATTGTTCCTGGTGTAAAGGATTGACCATATTATATTGTATTTCAGCGTTATGTCGTGAAATGATATGTGAGCATCCTCTTGTACACGGCACTCAAGATTTGACGGACTGAGGAGACTTTCGACATGAACTAACGTAGTATTTTTATCCCACAAGTAAATTTAATGTTTCTGAAACAGCATACAATCACTCTGTCTCGTTCCACAAGGGAGTGCTATCGGTCCTGTGTTATTTCTCGTGTACACCGTCGATATCACTGACAAACTTTCCAGTAACTTAAGATTATTTTCTGATATTGCGGTCGTCTTTCGAGAAAGAAGTACAAAAACAGGCTTTGAGCCACTTCAAACTTAATTCTTGGTGTCAAGACTGTGGGCTAGAACTATACATAAAAACAATCAATTTAATTTAAATTAAAAATGTGTTTATTGCCAGAATATGGTTACATAACATTCATAAATTAATTAACAAGAACAACAAATAACAATACTGGCTTGGCCTCGTTCAGGATATATTCCTCTTCAGGGCTCTATGATCCTTGTTTGTAGAGTCTTTGGCTTTCAGTGTAACACATCAATCTTTTCGTCGGGAGCGGTATTGGCCTGCGCACGAGGGGAAACCCGCAAAACCCTCATGGTAAAAACAATAGCCGTTATACACTTATGGCATAAAAAGTTAAAACAACTTCAAAATAATAATGATGGAGAAGTAGGCTTAAGTGTGGTAAGAAAAGTCTGGGCGTACGTCTTATGTCAAATCTATCATGGGAGAATCATATACGGAGTGACTGGGATTCATCTAGCGAATCGTGGGAAAGTATGGAAATGAAAAAGTAAAAGAAAGATATTATTTCGTACTTGTAAGGCCTCACCTAAAGTACGCATCAAGCATTTGGGATTCATTGAGTGAAGTTTAAATAATATTGAATTTAATTAAGGTTTAATTAATTTAAAATTGAATTAATTTAAGATTGAACTAATTTAAGGCTTTGGGAACTGAATAGGACACAAAGAAAAGCAGTGGTTTCTTTCCAGCGAGTCCAATCAACATTCAGGTAGTGTCTGTCGGCTAGTGGAAGAGTTGGTCGCAAAACTCTAGAGACTATGAAGTTGTTCGCAAGATTGAAGTTACTTGGGAAATTCAAATGAGATGAGTTCGAATCTTACAATGCCAACATATCTCCACTCCCACTTCACAGGTCAGAAGCGACCAGTTAACTGTCGGCAACAAATCAATTAAGAGAAATCAATGGTCGGGCCGAACGATACAAAAATCGTTTGTCCCGCGCACATTACACAACTACAACGCAAACAAGCTATATTTCTTTCGACTATATAACGAAAAAATACTTCATTACTAATTAACGTTTTTTTGCTGTTAAATTTAATTTTCACGACTGGTTACCTATCACCCCCTACCACAAACCTTTACGGCAGTTCGCAGAGTAAACGTTAGGTGTACGTACATCTACATCAACATAGTACCATGGAAGCCACCATAAAGGTATGTGGCAGGGGGTGAATTCTCACCAAACATGCACTACATATCATGCATAAAAAAGGATTCGTATTTATATACTGTTCTAAACTTCACTCTTTAAACAAAAATAAAAATAGCAAAGCAGACATGCAAAAACATGCTGTTAGTTGGGTTACCTTTAAGTCCTCATACCAACATGCAGCTACCAATGTTATCCATTGCTACACTCGTATTGGATAAGTAAATTTACCGTTATTCACATCCCTAATTGTACGAGGAAAAAAGGACAGTGAATCTGTCAGTTCGGCAATCAATTTCTCTAATTTTGTAATCATGGTCCTGTCTACCATAGTAAGTTGGGGTTCGCGAAATATTTTTAGCATCATCACTGAAAATATGGTCTAGGAATTTGTTTAAGAGATTAAGTCTAAATTTCAACCTGCGATCTGACAATGATTCTCACTTTAATTCATTTAATAGACTGGTTACGCTAATGAGGTTATCTTACCGTCCCTTTACAAAAAACATACTGTCGGTGCAAAAAGTATGTAGACTCGAGTTTGAGCACCGATTAAGAATGAACCGTAATACTTACACGAATGCAAATTACATCAAATTTTAGTTCGTTGTATTGTGCGTTTATCCATACTTACTGACAATTTTTATATCGCACCTCTGTTTTTTTATCGCGATGACAACAAAAAAAGTACCGGTTGTTTTGCGTTTTCTAAGGGAGCGCTCTCTTTGACCTCTCATAAGGCAAAACGTTGGAGTTCAATCGTTATGAAATTTTAACACAGTAATGATACATTCTTTCCTAATGTTATTATAAAACTTCGCGTCATTCCATTTAGCCATAAAATTTTTGTTATTAATTTTATGAAACAACTTTTTCTTGGTAATGAATGGTCCCGAAAACTTGATCTTGGTCTTGTTTTAAAGCTCTTTGCAGCAGTATTGTAATAAAATAAACATAGTCAGTCCAAAATATGTGCCCTATGTTTAACGAGTTAATAAATAACGGAGCATTTTCGCGGCGTTTACCCTGCCGGTGGGTTGGTGAAAGTTGTGCAGGGTTGCCACTTGAGGGTTCCGGGCTGGTCCCGTGACTCATCTCCCTCTCCGCTGCAATGCTGCGAAGGCTGGTAATTAGTGGACATGACTGATATGTTACCTTTCTGGCCTGCTTGACATTTCTGCCTTCTTCCTGACTTGTCCGACGTGTTTGCTGGTCAAGATGCCTCCGAGACCTGCGTTGAATGGTTAAATATTTTAAAGATGAAATCCAAAAACATAATAAACGAATCGCTATGCAAGTGATGAACACGTGTAACAAAAATAAGCGCATTCATTTCAGCGAAAATATAGGGGAGTCACGGGATCCGCCTGTTACCTTCCAAGTGGCAACCCCGCGCAGACTTTCACCACCCACCGGCGAAGCCGGCCACCTCACCGGCAGGGTAAACGCCGCGAAAATGCTGCGTTGTTTATTAACTCGCTAAACATAGGGCACATATTTTGGACTGACTATGTTTATTTTATTACAATACTGCTGCAAAGAGCTTTAAAACAAGACCAAGATAAAGTTTTCGGGACCATTCATTACCAAGAAAAAGTTGTTTCATAAAATTAATAACAAAATTTTTATGGCTAAATGGAATAACGTGACGTTTTATAATAACATTAGGAAAGGATGTATCATTACTGTGTTAAAATTTCATAACGATTGAACTCCAACGTTTTGCCTTATGAGAGGTCAAAGAGAGCGCTCCCTTAGAAAACGCAAAAAAAACGGTACTTTTTTTGTTGTCATCGCGATACAAAATCAGAGGTGCGATATAAAAATTGTCAGTAAGTATGACTAAACGCACAATACAACGAACTAAAATTTGATGTAATTTGCATTCGTGTAAGTATTACGGTTCATTCTTAATTGGGGTTCAAACTCGAGTCTACATAATTTTTGCACCGACAGTAGTTATACGCCAAAGCGGTAATGTGGTCCACCCCACGGTGTTCACTTTGTTTGGTAGAATGGGAATGCATCGAATGAGTGGGTACAGGATGGCCTTGTGGAGAAGCTAGGCAGATTCTTGCTCCCCGCCCTCGCGAGAGTATTATTCCGTGCCGCGGACGTCTGGGAAGTAAGGGAAGCGTCAACCGCAAGCCCGGAGGGTGGGGCGTCCGCTCCCCCTCCTTCCGTGCCGGGGCTCGAACCCCGTCCGCTCTGCTCCGCCCAGCGTTCGTGGGAAGGCCACCGAGCCGTGCACTCCCGCTGCAAAGTCCCCTGATGGAGTTAAGAGCCCCTTTTACTGCTTTTTCGGTGGCTCTTTCACTCCGCTCGCCTCCATTAAAGCATCTTGACGGCCGTAAAGCACAGATGTTGTGTGGCGTAGCTACGGATGCAACGGGGTGGGGAGCTGTTTGAGGGAGGAGGAGGGTTCAACGCGTGCGTGGCATAATTATCTGTGGCGGGGCGGTGGATTCCTTCTTCTTCTTGTACCCGCTGGTACACTCGCTGTGGTGCGGGGTGAATGCTCTCGTCGGTCGAGTCTTCCGCTTGTGTTTTGCGCGGGAATTGGATCTCATTTTTGCGCAGTGCTCCGCTGCTTGGAGTTTTATGAGCCTCTCCGACTCGGAAAGAGATAAGTGAGATTAGTATAAAAAAAACAGCTAAAACGTTATTGGCTCGCGAAGAGCAGTCATCCTGTGGTGTACGCTAGCAGGGTTAATCATTCAGCGGCTGTGAATAAACGGAAAACGCTTCCTCGAATGTAAAAACGTTAAGTCACCCTTGGTGGTTTGCGCTTTTTAAAAGTTTTCTGTCCCAGTATTTTAAATCATCAAGTCCACGGTCATCTATTGATATTTCACTTCGAAGTATTTCATCTGACGTAGTTTCCTAATGATCTTTTGGGATACATCTTTTTTGCATTCTTTTTGGGACTTTTAATTTGCGGAATTCGCATTACTTGCTGCTTTGTCATGAAGGTTAATGGTAATATAAACGCTTTAAACAGAGTCTGCTTTATGCTCCAGTATATATACTAAAGGGTCGCAAAAACGATTTTGATACAAATTTATTGTCTAAGGGATATTTATTACGACCATTTTTGAAATGAAGCTGGATGAGAATTAAGTTGGCGCAGTTTAAATCCTTTCTCTTCTGTGAATAAAATTGGCTGTTATTTATAATTACATAACAATTTGCACTCTAGATCAAGAGTGTGTAAGTGGAAATTAAAATTTATGTTGTGACTTTGGCGCTGAACGTCATGCTATGTTTGCTTATGTTTTAGAATCTGCACTTCGATGTTAGCTGGATTATCCTAAGCGTAAATGAAAGGAAATATCTTGCTTTACGTTAGGTCGATGCCACGTGGGCCTCTGCCTTACTGTACAAAATTTTGCCTCTTAACTTTCCTCTGGTATCTTCATTCGATTTAGTCACCACGTATTTACTTGTGATGGCGAGTTTGAATCGAATCAGTAAGGCGTACTATGGGTTTTTAATAGAGATGTGCGAATACTACCCGCGATTACTCGAATGCCTCGAATACTAGAAAGTATTCGATATTCGAGATCTAGAATAATTGTGCTAAAAGAATTTGATATTCGTTATCTCGAATAATTTTGCCAATTACGATATATTTGGCGTGTTGATGAACTACATCATATTAATTCAAAACTGGACACAATATGGTGTATTTACAATTTATGCTCACTTATTAAGGCTAATAAAAGTTAATGTATTCAACTTTACATAATTGGTAGAAAAAATATATTATATTTTGACGTAACCAGAATAATAATTTTTATTTAAACAACTTGCAACTTTTTACTTCAATAGGCAACATATCAATCTGCAGAATAACATTTATCATGTCAATTGCAATTATAGTATTCGAGATATTCGAGTCATGATCTCGTAATAATCGAGTTCGAGAAATCTGGTGTTCGACCCATCTCTAGTTTTTAATACAGGCTGTTTCGTAGCATAGTGTTTGCCATTACCACGAAGTTGTCATTCGTTTGGATGTTGAAAGATGCATTATACTATAACATTCCCATTTGAATTATACTTGTATAATATTGCACTGAAACCACTTTATGCGGGAGCGAGACCTTTTTTCCTACGCTGTTCCGTCGATTAGTGGTTCGCATGGTTTATCGGCGGAGTCTGGAGAAATAAAAATGTTTCATCTCCGCTGTGGCAGGAGACTGGCTTCTGTCCGCGTCTTATCAGTGTGAGCGCGCCTCCCATGGATCACTCACTCCATGTATGTGTGTGTGTGTGTGATTGTATATTATATATATATCGCGTTTTCTGAGCGCGCGGGTGCAGCAGCGCGTGCGGCGAGGGGAGGCCGCGGCAGCGCTAGCGTTGCCGTCTCGACACCCAAATAAAGAGATTACTCATTCCATGCTCGCCGCTCCAGTGCTCCCGGCGAGGGAGGGGGAGCGGAGCGAGGGTGCAAGGGATGATGCACTCCCTCTCTGTCTCTCTCGCTGTCTCGGGGGATGGGAGGCGAGGAGGAAAGAGACGGGGGGTGGGGAGGGAGGTGTCGTGTCGAGAGAGAGAGGGCAGACGGTTGCACTCGACACCGAGGGCGAGAAATTCGCAGTGCTCTCTCCCACGCGTCACTGGTCTCTCCGCCTCCACTTCTCGCTCCTTCTCTTCCTTCTTTCCTTTCCCTTCCTTCTTTCCTTTCCCTTCCTTCTGTCCCCCTCCATGCCAGCAGTCAAGTTCGATGCAGCTTAAATCACGCGGTCATTCTTCGCGTGCAAGTTCAGGAATGGTGGCGACGATAGCTGGAAAATGGACGTAAAATGCGATCGATTTCGGGGTTAGATCCGATGTTAGAGATTCCCTTGCTCGGTCACTTGAAAGCGAACCTTTGTGTTGGAACTGTGTTGAAGCCGTGGTTGGGTTTTTCATAAAATACTGTGTGAAAACTTTACGTAGTGTTAACATTTTTATCTGAATGAATATGATATGTTTTTATAACGTGATTCCTCATTCTGTTTCTTATATTTCCTTTTTCACGTCTCCGAAGACGTACGTAAAAGCGATGTACAACGAATTAGTGCGCACGTTAGGAAACAGCGACTGTCGCGCCACATGCGGATTTCCATCATACGATCCTTATTAGCATTACATTCTGCCTTGCAGAAACGCAGTGTAAAGCGTAATTACTTTCATCTAACCTAGTCTATTAATTATATGGCGGTAGCCAAAAGAACTCTACGCCAAGAATTGTAAAGGGACGGTACGATAGCCCTATTAGTGTAGCCAGTCTATTAAATGAATTAAATTGGGAATCATTGTCAGATCGCAGGTTGAAATTTAGACTTAATCTCTTACACAAATTCCAAGACCATATTTTCAGTGATGATGTTAAAAATATTTTGCGAACCCCAACTTACTATGGAAGACTGGACCATAATAACAAAATTAGAGAAATTGATTGCCTAACTGACAGATTCAAATTGTCATTTTTTCCTCGTACAATTAGGGATATGAATAACGGTAAATATATCCAATACGAGTGTAGAAATGGATAACATTGGTAGCGGAATGTTTTCTTTGCTATTTTTATCTTTGTTTAATAGTGAAGTTTAGAACAGTATATAAATACTAATCCTTTTTTATGCATGATATGTAGTGCATGCTTGGTGAGAATTACCCCCTGCCACACATCTTTATGGTGGCTTGCAGGGTGTTCTGTGGATGTAGATGTTGAACATCCACCATCGCGCGATCCAAGTCAACGGAGTTGTCATGCTGATGTCGTGGCAGGGCCTATGATGCGAGAAGAGACGGTAAAAATGACGTTTTGAATTGCAAAATGATAGCCAAGAATAAAAGCTAAAGCCATATTGAATTGCTTAAATGACCCTTAATCCGTGTATGAAAAATGATTGCCTCTTTTGAATGGAGACCGGGTTTGCGTGACGGCCAGAGTGCTGACTTCTGGGTTTGACTGTGAAATCCCACTATTTATGAGGTTTCCTTCCACCACAAATACCGTATTCCAGTGTTTGCTGTGAGTAGAGCTCTGGCTAAGTGTTTTGTGGGCAGCACCTAAAGTGCAGTTTTCCGCTCGATTCCGTTGCGCCTTTCCATAATACAAGGCAGCTTCGTCGAGACACCGGCTTCTCTCCCAACTCTCCCATATTCCTCACTAAATCTTGGTCCACCTGAAGTCAGTTATTGGTCGTTATTTGTCTGATGTGACAATGATCTTAGCAGTCGATCGCCTCACCTCTAGTGACTAGTGGTTCTACCTCGGTAGGAATATGAGGATTGCGTGAGAATGGCAATAATTTATGTATTTTTTGTCTCATACTGGGAACCCGGTTGAATCAGATACCCGGTTACATCTGATCGTGTTCTCGCAATGCTTTATCCCAATCATCGTTTTTTTCTGTATTGATATATAATATCCTTGCACCCAAACTCCATATCATCGTCGCATTTTCTTTTCCATATCTAAGTCTTTCTCTCCATTCATAGTTATTCCTTGTATTGCCGTCATCTTTCATAAATTTTCCTGTTCGATTTATATTTTCCCGTCTTGTCACTGATCGTGTTCTTTGATTGAGTGCACACTATTCTCCAAGATTATGCTGTCTTCGCGCTACATTTTACACCAATCTGCCTTTGCTCTCCCCTTATTTGTAGCTGCTTTTTTTTGCTCTTTGTTCTTCTTTCTACCTCATACTTCTTTTTAATCCATTCCGTCTTCCATCACTCTCTTCATTACCTCCTTCGATCCATGACTTCTTGATTTGTCTCGCATTTATGCATTCTTGATTTTTTTATCCTGCTCTGGTAACCCATGTTAAATGGTCCCTCTTGTTTTTTTACCCCCACACCTTAAAAAAATAATTCTTTTACGGTATGTACAGGTACGTTCTTTCCTTCGTCCTTCAATGGAAGGTTCTGTATTCCGCATTCGCCCCATTCCCTTTTTTATCTCTTCTTATCTTTAGTTTTATGTTTTAATATTCCTATGCAATTCTTGTCCTTATGTTCAGATGTCAAATCGGGTACCTTTGATTTTTGTATTGGTTGGAATATAGGTTGTTTTATTAGAACTTGAAATAGTACAACCTTTTTTATACGCCATATTTTATTCTGGGTAACATTTGGTTTCCGTGATTAAGTTGGATATTTTAGCGCTTTTCCTGCCGTGAATCTTCGTTGACGTATCGTATTTTTAACCTAAATAACACGAATCCTATCAGAAAAATAAAGTTGAAATTTTTATTTTGGTGATTTGATGTGTTTTTGCCTGTCCAAAGATAATAAATATCTTCGAGATTATAAGCCAAAGAAGATATCATTAGACTCCATATTTTAATGATATCAGTAGATCATTCATTGCGTTTTGCCCTGTTTGCCATTTTTGGGCCCAAAAGGTATTAATTTTAGCGTAAATGCTCTTCTTTAAAGTTTTTACTCCTTGAAAAGTCTCGAGAGATGCATGAATACGTACATTTAGATACGCTTGCTTTGATTTTAGGGTTGGTAGCTCCGCGTTTCTCTTCTGCGACACTCTTGAGGTCATAACCTTTTCGCTCCAGTAAATCAAGGAAAAAAGAAAAGGTGCTTATAAATATCCTCTTCTAAACTCCGTTAATCTTTTCATGAAATGTTCAGTTTCCTTTCATTTATATGTATTCGTGAAGATACCATTTTATTGGGCTAGACCTCTATATAGGTTTGCGTCCTCCAGAAATGGTTTCTGTTGAGAGGAAACTCTTAATGAGAATGATCAAGTGTTTTACTCACTTAGAATCTCAGCCCTTTTTTCGTGGTGGCAACCAAGCCATCTCAGGGAAGACTGCGGGAATGAGGGGGTTCGTGGAAAATACCCCGCAAAGGATGAAAATCTCGATCTAATGCCGCTGATGATCGCAGTCTGCATTTCAATCATGCTTCCGAGTCCGTGGCTTCTACGAAAATTGATGCCGATAATTACATAAACTGATAAAGAGAAGTACTAAGATTAATGGAAGATAGTAAAGGGTAAAGTATTTCCAGTAAAAATGAGGTTAATGAAAAAGATGCAACCCTAGTAAATGAAATCTCAATTAAATTCACCCCCAAGTTTCTACCACTGCCTTGTCGTTTCTAGTCCAATGTTCACGTAATAATGTTCATTTCTTTCTCTTTTCAGGTAAGGATCGCGATCGTTTGCATTGAATTTTTGGGTTTGTTTATATCGCCTCTGGTGAGTACTTTCCTCCTAGTGAAACTTTAATTTTGTATTCGCGTCCTCTCTTTTTACCACCACCAATTAGTGTTTACCTCACTTACGTTTCTCGGGAAAGTAGCCTCTTGTCAGTAAAAGATTTTTCTTACGTTTATTGTAGCTGAATAAGTCGGATCAGATGGTCCTACTTCTAAATGTTTCCTGTGCCAGTTAATATTAGTTAGATTCGAAGACACATGACATTCATCCACGGAAGATTCGAATCTATGGCTTTTTGGTTCTGATCTAACTCCGACTAATTTGTCTATTTTGAGCATGTAAATATACATCATTTTGTTAATTTCTGCTTTAATGCTTTCTTCTGCTGCGTTTATACAACGTGTGTATGTCAAACGTAAAATCATACATTCGCTAAAACAAGGCACTTCTTTATGTCGTTAGTATTAAAATCTTATTGGAGTGACTCTGGGGTGGAGGTGAGAGCAAGTAATATTATTCCAATCCCGGCTTTCTTCGTTTCTTGAATCCAAGGAAAAATCAAGGTGGCCTATTTACAGCGCATCAATTAATCTGCATCCAGTGTCGTAGTGAATTACCTAAGTGTGCGATGTGGTTGTTTATCTTCGTCGAATTGATGGCATAGCATTGCTGAAAGGTTTGGAGCGTTTGCGTAAAAGGATTGAATCCCATCACTTAGCGTCAGAAACTTGATATGG
Organism: Platycnemis pennipes; assembly: GCA_933228895.1. Lineage (NCBI taxonomy): Eukaryota > Metazoa > Arthropoda > Insecta > Odonata > Platycnemididae > Platycnemis > Platycnemis pennipes. The sequence continues at coordinate 28,892,023 of OW121848.1, read as the reverse complement.
TTGGAAGGCTATGCTTTGGCGATGGAGTGGGTTGAATCGCAGTGTAAAGCGGGACGGAGCTCAATGCTGAGCGGATTACCTCATTACTCTTCCGTCAGAATTTCGCTGGGAACCTGGTTGTATCTCGAATTCCAAGCGAAACATTTACTTCCCTAACATTCAACTCCTCTGTTGGATTACGTGGTCACCGGAAAGGATATGTTATCCTGGGGAGTGTTAACCTCGCGATTGTCATTTAACTTCCAGTTAATTGATGAAATCAGACAACTCTTTTAAAAAAATTATAGAATTAAGTAATTTATTTTATCCCTAAATGGCAATTTTCCTCTAGATCGTCAGTAATAATTCGGTAGAATGTAATGGTGTTCCTGGTAGGCACTGACGCTGGCACACTGAAACGGAATGAATAGTATTTACGTTCAAGTCAGTAAGTATTCTTGCTGGGAAAAGTGAACTTCACCGCTTTGCTCTGATTGGCGGACGCAGGTGGTGGTGGCAAACCGCCAACGTCGCCATGTTTATTTGCGGGTGTCAAGCGAAATTCGTGCAATCGTTTCGTAATAGTCCTAATTGTTTCTAAGATACCTTTGATTCCAATTTTTTTAAATTTCGATCCCAGTAGTTTCCTCTCGTTTGATTTCCGTCTCCCATAAATCCACTCCTAACGCGTCCTAAACCTTGTTATCATCATCAAGTACTCCGCCAGTAATGGTAGATTCAAGGATAGAACCCGCCTGATTCTCCCCCTCCTTGCCTTGTAGTCAATCCTGTGACCTAATATGTTGTATTCATTACCTAACGATGTCCTTTACCACAGAGTAATAAGCTTACTCTTTACCTACTCTTAAATTCTCTCAAAATTCCACATTTCTATCTTCCCTCATGCTTTTCAAAATTCCTATTCGGTTCTCACCTTCCCTTCTTACCCTTCATTTCACATCAATCGCATCACAGGAGTCCATAGCCTTTATGTACTTTCTGATTCCACTTTTTTTGCCTCCTCCACAAGCCTCCCGGAAACTCTTTTCCCTCACCCACCTCAGCTAACACTACCTCCGTGTCCTCCTCAAAATCGACGTGTCTAAAGCATCACTATCTTCATGTTATTCATCATTCCTTAAAAAACTAAACTTCGCTACCAAAAAGCGCCACTTTTCAAAGTCTTAACCAAGTTTAAAATGGAAGCAAGTTTACGTAAGTAATCTGTATCGGTAATATCGTCCTTCTTTTATTTTGTTATGTCGCTTGAGATTGGTATCTAATTACGAACGTCTAAGAATTGTAATTGCTAAGAAATAAAGACGGAATCCCAACGTGGGCCTTTTCTGGTCCCATTGGGAAGAAGAGAGTAGAATAGGATTAATTCTTTTGAAATGTGAGTGTGGAGGAGGCTAGAGAGAGAGAGTGAAAAGGGTGGATGGAGTAAGAACTGAGGAGGTGCTGGGAAGAGTTAGGGAGGAAAGAACACTACTGGAAACGATGCAGAAGAGAAAGAGAAACAGGATCGGGAAGGGGATTTTAAATACAGTAGCCGAAGGAACTGTGGAGGGAGAAAAGAAAAGAGGGAGAAGAAGGCTGGAAAAGATACACTAAGTGAAGATAGCAGGGTACGAGGAAACCAAGGAAGAGGTCCGGGACAGGACGAATTGGAGACGGCTTTGGTGTTTGGGACCTGCCAGTCGGCAGAATGATGAACCAAATTTGATGATGAACTAAATTTTTCTTCTTACATATAGGTCTTTGTCTCAAATATTCTTTTTTTTCTAAAGTACTTCTGATGATAATTAAATACTATTCTTTATGTGCCGACTAATAATCTCAGTTTCAACTGAATCTGAAACTCAAATTCCCATCCTGCTTTATCAATTTTGATATTTTGAATGACATTCTTGCCTCTGGAAATTCTCTTTGATTTTGTTTTCATTTGGTTCTCATACCAAACCTCTCTAATCTAATGCGGTCGACAACACAGAGTCCTATTGGCTACCCATGGGCAGAAAATTTGCTTCTCTAGGTGCCTCCTCCGTGGTTCAGAAAATATACATTGGTTGATTGTGATCGCATCATGCATGAGGATAGTTGAAATAAGGCCGCTTGATGATTCGTGTGACTAGTCATGGGTGTTTTCAAGTCTGTTTCCGCACTAATAGGCGCTTCAGACCGGGAGGAAAGGTATAAGGATAGGAATGGAAGGGATGGGGATAGGATAAGGTCCGAAGCCCCAGAATCAATTCGTGTGACTGAGTGAAAGTAAGCATCGAATATTCTGTTTAGCGCACGTAGTTGCTGCGTCGCCTCAGGTCTGTCGGTCGTGGTTCACCTGTGGAGAGATATTTTCTAGCATTCTAGATTTTTCTTTTCCGTGGGGAGAGATAGAGAGGCCTCTGCAGTTTGTCCCGCCGAGCAGGCAAATGTTGTCCGGGCGCAGTTCACGGTCTGCCGCGCCTGCCAGCGTGCACCTCCCTGGTGCTGCCCCCCTCCCGTGCGCTTCCCGCGCTCATCTCCCTCGTCCGCCTTTCCCTCCCCGCCCCCGTGTCTGCTCTCGTCCTGCCCAGCTCATTCCGTCTCTCGCGGAGCCAGTGTGCCCTTGAGTGATTGCCGTGCCCGACGAGCAAATGGCACGGGCGGCCACCCTGTTGCCAGTCCCTGCGACAAGACCTGACCTCAGTTCCATGTGACTCGACGTTTTGCTCTCGCGAATATAAAATTCATCTCATTCATGTTCACGGTATTTTTCTGCGCGAGCGTACGCAAAGAGCGTCTTCTTCCTTAAAAACGAGTACGGAGCAACGTACGTAAGTGGTGAAGGGCTTTATGCCTGAAGTGGGTTTAATTATTTAAATGCCTTCATCGTTCTAGGCCTTCTAGTTAGCATTCTCGTGATCTTTTGATGACTTGTTGACTTAAATTGTTGGCGATTTACGCTTTACAGGGGGTGGTTTTTACGTGGTTTGAATTTAACGGAGAAGAGAGTGGTAATATTGATTTTTACTGTAGGAATATTTCAGTATTGCATCCGATGGTGGAAATGTAATATGCAAAGAGCGTCTTCTTCCTTAAAAACGAGTACGGAGCAATGTACGTAAGTGGTGAAGGGCTTTATACCTGAAGTGGGTTTAATTATTTAAATTTCCTTCATCGTTCTAGGCCTTCTAGTTAGCATTCTCGTGATTTTTTGATGACTTGTTGACTTAAATTGTTGGCGATTTACGCTTTACAGGGGGTGGTTTTTACGTGGTTTGAATTTAACGGAGAAGAGAGTGGTAATATTGATTTTTACTGTAGGAATATTTCAGTATTGCATCCGATGGTGGAAATGCAGTTTATCTTTATTGTCGTTCTCATTCCACCAACGTACCTTTATCCTCGCTTCTTCAAATAAGGGATGGTATGATCAGCGTTAGGTATGGAATGGAAATGTATGCTTTGAAGTGAATGCGACTTTGTTTGTATTCGTTTCCATTGTATTAATTACTACTCTCCGGACCCGCATACCGGGTGTGACGGATTCCCCTCCTGGCTTGGACAAGATGACTGAGAGATGGAATTCGTGCACATGGTTGTTTCACGGTGATGGGCAGAATATATTTGACCCTTGTTAAGGCTACGTTACTCTACGTGCCATGAATTCACTCCAGTTCAAGTGCTCCGTCCTTTTTCTTTAAAAGTACTGGGGTGGGTTTTAACGTCAATTTTTTTTAATTCTCATTGTGTGTAGCCATCCTCTTCTCTCACTTTCGATCGGTTAAATTTCTATGGTGATCGGTATCCGAAGCATCCTCATTTTATCAAATGATATAGATCCAAACGTTGTCTGCCGTGGTATACCAGGGGTATAATAGACGTACCAGAGTCATCAGAGCGAGATTTAAAGAAAACACCCTTCACATGATGTTCTCTGTTTTCCAATGGAACGGTTTTTTTCTCATCTGTCAATAAATAACCCCTTGCATATACTGTTTTAGTCTTTAATTTTAATAGCCTTTTTCTCTTAAAGGCCACGGTTTTGTAATGAAATTTGTTTATTAGAATCCGTGGGTTTCCTTCACTTCACCAGTTTCCTTTTTATTGAAATTCAAATGGCAGCTTGGCGTGATATGCCCATTGTATCGACAAAACACCGCAACCACCTTCTCAACAACTCCTTTCTGACAATTTATTTCACTGACCTGGCGCCTATGCTTGAACTCTTTTTAATTGCATCCAACTCACCTTCATAGATCAGCACGGGAGTTCCAAGTAAAAATCCTACCTTCTTCAGAGTACTTTTAGATGAGTCGCTGTGACAGTTTGGTCAATTAATTTATTGTCAATTGTTAAAATTATTATAATCTTTATGAAAGCGATTTTTTCGAAGGATTTTTTGAAGATGGAGACAAAATATTTTATTTATCATCGCGCACAAGCCCTGAACACCATTCTCAAAGCGATTTTTTGGCTTGTAATTAAAATAAAATACTTGATTTTTCACATGAGCTGCGAGGAAGTACTTCCACCGAGTCTCTCTATGGAAAGAAATGTCATGACACAAGGTGAAATTTTAGGAATGAAATCATCATTTTTCGCTCATTCCATTTATGGAATCGTTTAGATACAAACACGCGTGTTGTGTTGCGTTGCCATGGGTCTAATTGCAATTCGTCAATAGTATCCGGGAGAGAGACCTCTGGATGGGTCCAGCCACGTCCAAGCTCTATGATTTAACGGGTACGATCTCTCTGGGAAACTACGGTCGGCGCATGGAAAGGATAACTGCTCCCCACTGCCAAGATGTGTTAATTTCACTCGCGTTGATCTTAGTACACGCATTACCCTCACCTACCGGACCAACGTTGAACTCCGTGAACTGGTGGTAGTCATTGTGTGCACACTGCATTTCTGTTCCTCTGCCCCATGCAAGAACTCCGGGTTTGGTTTTCATCGTTTAAAACGCTGGATGGTTTGCTATTGTCTCTCAGTGCTGTCTCTCGTGTCGCTATTATCTGTGTGGCGGTTGCAGCGAATCAATTCTTGAGGGCGCGCCCCCTCCCTCTCGCCACCATTTGAACCGAACCCTCGGGCCCTCGGCCGCCAGCAGTCCTCTTCACCCTCCCCCCTCCCGCCTACGCCCGCCGCTCCTCGTCCCGACGCTGATTCCCTTCTTCCTCATCTGATTTTCCAATTTGGGGCGATGTCACTTTTTGCAGACAACGAGGAAAAATGTTGCGGGTCGCCTTTGTTCTTTTTTAGGGAAATAAGTTTTCATGTGGGTGTCCTTAATTCACTCCATTGCTTGAAAGAAGCTAAACGGGAAGTTAGCCGCGAGGACGGTTCTACACGAATTTATTAGATAGAGCAGAGCGTTACTTATCGGTGAAATGTAAATTTCTGATAAGACGAAATTAGGGTTGAATGTTGGTTTTTTATGTAAAAAGAATGAATGATATGTTAATTTATCGTCCTTTGTGCACTCAGTTCCCACTGACGATTTTTTATGATGCATAATTTGTGAGATATTTCGGATGTTTTTGTCTATTAATGATTGAATACTGTATACATATATTTTATTAATACTGAATATATCACAAGATTTTTTCAAACTGAATATCATGATCTAGCATAATCATGATATTCCGTTTGTACTGCACTGCCTTAGCGTCCACATTTCATTGCAATCATAAAATTCAAATAAATGTATATATTCGTTGCTCCTTTTAAGTAATTCCCTAATGATAGCCACTAAGCGTACAAAAGTGTTATTTAAACTACTGATCTAAAGAAAGCAGCCGAATTTAAAGCAGAGCGAGCATTCGACGTTAATTTCTGATCGCTTCCCAATCTCTACGGAAAATGTATGGTAATGTACCGGCAATTTAAAATTCCTCTTCGCCCGTGAAACGATTTCATCTCCCCTGTGAAGATACTTGTGCATTCCCTGTCAAGAATATCCTTAGTACTTAGGCCTCATGTGTGGTTTCGTTTGAGAACCAAATTAAGAAAAATACATCTAATTTTGATTTGTTGCATATTCCTCCTTTTGTAGATTTAATGGAGACTCAACTTTTCTTCTATGTATTTTCTTCTTTGGAGTACTCTTCCCGCCATTCCTCCTTAGCGATCTTTATATACTGGTTGCCACTAGCACGGTGAATCTGCTCGTAATTCTGAGCGTTCAGTCGCGCTTACACGGTTGTGTTTTGAGCTAACATTTTCAGGCGGCTATGACTGATTGAATATTAAAAATGTGCTTAGTGGTACCCGTGTGCTTCATGCATTTTCCACACAGGCACTAAAATAACTGATTGACCGGCAGAAAACTCGGAATATCTTCCAAAACCCATTGTCCATTACGCCATGGAGGCGAATCGCTTGGTGCTCAACATTTAGAACTCAATCATTCAAATCTTTACCTGACAACTGTGGCCTCTGGGCTCAAGCCTTTCAAACTTGGAGCTACTCCTCATTTTTCAGTTACGTCGTGGTTTATGGTCCATATTCGCCATGGATATTTCTTTCTTGTGGTACGATAGGTTTCTTTTCGATTACTGGAGACGATGATCGTTGACCATCTACATACATCGTATAGGCATTGCCTTCCTCAGACAGCTTTTATTGACAAAGATTTATTTCCATTGTTTTATGCTATATTGACACTCTGCCTTTGTGTGATAATTCCCTTCTCCCTCCAAAATCATTTTATTGACCCCTGAGTCAGAGTTAGTGGTGATAGCATTTTACTGTGGCCATTACAAATTAAATTCTTGGAATGAAGAGTGCAGGCCGAACGCGAAATGAACTCTTAGCGTCAAAAACATACGTTCCTAAAGCTGTGTAATACCATCAGGCGCCAATGTCGATTGGCTTGAGAGACGAGAGAATTATACTATCGCTGGTATCATTCCTAATTAAGTTTATTTTTGGACAGTTTTTATTTGTTATTCGTCTATCATCCCATTAACAGTTCCCACTTTTCCAGCATTATTTTCCTCTGAGTCCTTTATGTCTTCCACGGTCCTTCATACCGTACGAAGTCACAATTTTTTTCTTCATATCCATAATTATCAGTAGCAGTCTTCATCAGCCTTGCATCTCAGTTCTTTATTCATCCACTACCCTTGACACATTCGAAAATTCTTGTATGAATATAATCTTCTTCTCCTGCATTCCTAGGTCGCATTTTGCCTTCCTCCACCGCCATTTTCTCCCTTCCTGAAACTCATATCTCAAGAGCCTTCAGACTACATTCTCACTCTCTTTCCCCTTGACCAAGTATGGGACCAGCTCATATTTCTGGAAATTAATATCTCATGTCTGCCCTCATCGTAGCGTTGTATTGCTTCAAAGAGGGTGGTGTGTATCTGGGTATTCTCGTGAAGAATTAAGAGAGGAAAAATTGCCGGGGGTGTGGAAGGGAAGTGTGGGTAACGGCGTTGTTACCCCTTTCCTTCCCCGAACCCTTTCTCTAGACGCCACCTACCCCACCCTCTCACTCTCTCTCTCCTTCGCTTGGCGAGCGCCTATTTTCCCTTCCCTGTCGCTTTTACCCTCTCCATCCCATTCATCTTGCTCAAGCCTTTTCATTTTTCCGCTTCGTCGCTCCCGCGTTCTGTTCCCGCTGTAAACCTCGGCGTACTCATCAGTCTTAATCTCCGCTTCCCTCCTCCACCCTTTCCTTCCTCCCCCGCCCTGCCTTACTCCCCCGAAATTGTTAAGATTTTTTAAAGAGATCTCTCTTGCCCCTTTCTCTTTTCCCGAAGGGCGGAATCCGATTTCGAAAATATTTTTTGCCGCCCCCTCTTGGTTATTCGCTGAAGATGACACTTGGCTCTTTCTCGCTAAAATCCTCGCTCGGGCATTATGGAAGCGTAACATAAGTGCGTGTTTATCAAATGTTTCTGTGTCTGTGGAAATTCAAATGTAGACTTTTTTGTCGCTCCGTACGGTTTTTATCCAAGGATTTCCTCCTTTTCCTAGTGATCCTTTGAATGAATGCGTTCTCTCAGCGTATTAAAATTTGGCACTGGTAGTTATCATTTATTGGTGATATGTTTATTGTATCATGGTAGAAATTAATATCAGTTATTATTTTATTTAGATTTCTGATGATACCATTTCAGTTATAAATGCTTGAGTTATTTCAAAGCTTTAGTGAGAGTTATTGGAATACAGACCACCTATAAAGTTATAACCTCTTGTAACCATCCACCTAGTGTAATAATATCATTGGGAATGGCGGTTTTGGATTCGAAATGATGTCTTTTAGAAATAATTGAGCGGCGACATATGTCAAAAGTGTGGAGTAGCCATTCGAGTCACCTCGACATATTCGACACCTTCGGAGGGTGAGTGGAAAATTATTGCAAATTTTTTTTCCATTTCACATACTACTTGCTCAGGGCCAATATAATTCTGTCGAAATTAACAGGAGATCAACGGTGGAATATTCATGAATCCGTTTTCTTCCCTGCGCCATCCTTGATCGCTATACAAACAAAGCGGGTGTCGGATTGATGTGGTGGCTAGAGTACTGGCTCCCCTCTCTTGGCGTCGGATTTAAAATCTCAGCAGATATTTCGTCGGTATACTCCCTGGAATATCGTATGGCGGGATCTATAATGCTTCTTCCCTTGGTTTGGACGTGAAACCGTGGTCCCCTTGGCAGCTTTCGTGGAGAGCAAACTAATGCCGACGCCCGGTTTCTCTCCACCCTTCCTCATTCCCCTTTATAATGCCATCATTGAACTTGTCTGGGGTGCTTGAAAGTGTAAGGTGAACATGAAACCATTGATGGAAGTACGTTTTCCGATTTGAGTGTGTGCGCGCCGCGCGCTTCGGACTGGGCTCGGAGGTGGGCAGGGGCGATGGGTGGTCGAGGGGACAGAGGCGTGGCCCGGCCCATTGTCTCCATCCACCTGCGTGCGTGCTTCGCGCCAGCCACCTGCCTGGAATGTCGTGGCGGCCTGCCGCCAAAGGCGCGACGTTTGTTCCGGCGAGCGGGGTGCCCACGCCGCTGCCCATCATCTCGAGCGACGCGACTCGCGAGTACCTCCCCCGCGGTCCATCGCGGTCGCTACGCGTCTTATCGGTGAGCGCGGCTCTACACAAGGTTTACCCTTATCAGATTTTTTACCTTAATTCGGTCCGCCTTAAAGCCTCTGGTAATGATACAGGAGCTACTTTACGGATTTTCTTCCTAAAGCTTGTGCTCGCGTTATCATTATGTATTTTATTTGGTACATACTTATACTTATTCGCCAATTTCGATCAGTTGAGGAAGTCCCAGTGCTAGCGAGAATAGCTCTCCAAGAGAAGCTCTCGTTGCGATTAGTGATGGCCACAGTGTGTTGCTCCTGGTCTTCATGAGCTTAAGATCCTAAACTGATGTACATTTTGAAAAGCACTGTTAAATGGCGAAGAACTCCAGTGATTTTATTTCTAAAATTTTGCGGCCTCCCTGGTATTTCCTGTTCTTTGGTAGTTTATTTACCTCTCACCACCACTTTTAACTAGAATATTTTAGGGATGTTGACAAGAGCGTCATGGGATCTCATCAAAATATATTACGTAAAATCCCAATTTTTTTTCATTTATGGCGTTCGGAATATATTTTCATTTAGATTTGAAATTTTCATATCTTAGTGGTCCTTCCTCTGATTGTCATGCTTTTCTGTGCTACTGTGTGTGCTCCAAATCTTTCTGAAGTTCTTGCTGCACTAGCCTTTCCATGTTGTGGCATAACTGCTTTAATTTTGTCATATGCTAGATTCAATACTCTTTGAAAGTAATCTCATGTGAAAGTGACAGTAATTAGTTGTGACCACGGTCACTAGATAGCGTGTGTTGTAGTGATCGTGATTGTGGCAACCATTGCTACGGTTTCCGGGTATTTATGTCAGTTTAGTTTATATAAATAATCATGAAAAGTGGAACGTTGTGTTTTTGTTGTGAGACGTCGTATATGAATAAAGCGGGTTGGAAATTATTTGTGATGAGGACAGTATGTATGTTTTCTTTGGCCTTTAGGCTTGTTTCTCGGGGGCATTCAAAATATTCCTCGCGCACGTTTTTCCGTGGGTCGCTTCAGACCACATCTTTCGGACCCAATCCCTTCCATCCCTATCCTTATACCTTTCCTCCCGGTCTGAAGCGCCTATTAGTGCGGAAACAGACTTGAAAACACCCATACATTCCGTGGGTCAAATCATGCATCATAGAAAATCAATTCCGTAGGGCCGAGGGCATACATTTTGCTTACTTGATTAATATGTGCGCATGTTTTTGCAAGATAAATGAGGCACGTCATGGAACGCAGAAACATTTTCAGCTAAATTTAAATGGGAAAATCATTGAGAAACACTGGTTTTTAATGCACAGTATAATTTCCAAACCTTTGCAAATGATTATGGCGAAATCACTTTCTGTTGGTGTTCAACATTTTGTTGCTTCCGCGTCGCCTCTCCCCTGTCCTCGCTTGTCCTTTTCCCGCCATCATTTCTGCGGCGACTAACCCGACGTTTGTTCCTTCCCGCTCGCCGTGATGTGTGCCCTACTTATTTCTTCCCCGGCGTCCTCCCTGTCATCCGCCCTCTCGTGTGAGTCCCTTCCTCGTCCCCTCTTCTGGTGTCTCCGCAAAACAAGCCTTCCATTGCAACAAGCAGCCGTCCCACTACGACTCGCTCGTCCTGCCCGGGACGGACTCCGTGCCACCGTGTCAATCTTATTCTCCAGCATTCCGCATCCTCTCTAATAAGCCAGTTATGGGTTCTCGTCCCGTTCTTTTTTTTCTGCGCGGAAAATTGCGACATCGTGGTGGAGGAGGCGCAGCTTGCAAGCGCATGGCGTCATCCGGGCGCGGCATGCCAGCATTTTAACCCAGCCTGCACTTGCTGGGGCTTTTGGGAGGGAGAGTCCCATCAGGTGGGTTTTGGCTCGGTCCTGTTCCATCAATTGGGTCCGTAATGCACGTTCAATAGTTAGTGAGTGGATGTGAGGTGCCTTTTAGACTCGCTGCAGCGATGGAATTGCACGGTCGTGGCGCCACCTGTTAATGCATTCATTACGTGCTACAAGTCACATAGCCAAGAATCAATGTCATATTTATGCAAATGGGGAAGCATATAGGCATAATGGGCTTCACTGGCTAATATTCCACCTCTCTCCTCTAGGCCCGGTTGTATGATTTTGATACAGGGAAAATTTTTAATTGAAATCTCTATGCTGAGAAAGAGATTTTTAATGAACTAAATTCTTTTTGTCAATTTTGGGTATGTTTCTCTCGCTTAAAACACCGTTTATTTTGAAGTATTTTATCTATAATAGATTCACTATAATGTTACTTATCGTCTCGTTCAGATATATATTAAGTCTGTTTTTTTTACTTATTGCCTTTGCATGGCTTACCTCAAAGCTTTTTTCCCAGTTCAATACTCGAGACGGGCGCGGAGGCCAAAATTTTTACGCCAATATCGCGTCTTTTTGGAAAGAAATTATCCTCCGACTAGTCTTTCCTTCTTTTTGATTTATGGAAATCATATCAGTAAATTCGAAGGCCACTTCATATTCCCATGCATTCATTTCTACTAATCCTCAACTCCTTATGTTTGTATGTAATCCAAACACTGTGTTGACTGTATCATCCGATGAAAGTATGCAATTGTTATTTCAGTGAAGTTGTTGCAAAACTTACGTTATATCAGTGCTTAAGCATTGGTGTAACGCTAGCGATTCTACATCTCTCAGCCAATTGTTAAATTGTCTATTGTGTCGTAGCTCCCTCATTTCTTTCTGTCATCGCATTCATTATTCCTCGTTTCTTAGTCCTGGCTCCGGCTTCACCGATTGTTGCTACGTGAAGTGGCGGAAGGCTGCGGTGATGCGGCGATAAGGAGTGAAAGGTTAAGTGACTTGGAAGACGAGCCGTGTGCGTCTCCAGTGGTCGAGAATGATGCGTCCAAAGAAATTGCAGGGCTCCCTTGACCCGTGGCGCAAGCTCTCACTTCGCTGTCTCAGTTGATTGCCCCCTGCACCCTATTCGTCCTCGTTGCTTTCTCGGTGAGGTTCGACTTATTTTTTTAGACATCTCTGTTATCTTACCGTATGGCGAATCTTGGATTGAATAATTTTCAATTCGGAAAGTGACTTTAAATGAGTCAACATGATGCGTGATGAGCCGTTGGTGAGAGCGATTCGTTTTCTATTTTTAAATTTTTTTGTCATCTGTATTGTACATTGTCCCGGTTTCATTTCTCGGTAACATTTTCTACGTTGGAGAACATTTTTGCTGCTAATGATGTTAACATAATGTGCAGGTCTTCAGAAAATAATAAACCTCAATGCTCTTTGGACGAAAGAGAAACGGGGATCACACTTTGAATATCCAAATTGGAGGACATCCGTTGCTGGAAGTCATATACGCGGCATAAAAATATGAATCCACGCATTTCCTTTTATCATCAGTCGTCAGTCCTTGGATTGGTTTCACCCAGCCTTCCACTCGATCCGCTAACCTCTTCATATTTTTGTAACTCTTCTACTTCACATCCTTCACTACTTGTTCCATATATCTCATCCGAGACCCGCCACCCATTCTTCCCGTACACTTTTCCCTCAACGATTCTATTCTTCAGGCCACCATTTTCTTTTATAATTCCCGTAATTTGTGATAAAACTGGTACAATTATGAGTCAAAACCAGTGTCGGCGGCTGCCTGGTATGATGTTACGTGTCAGACATTTACTCAGCCCAGTATTTAAAGAGGATACAAATTCCCCGCGCCGCTTCGAAGGTAAACCTAAAATTTGCGCTTAAGAATCCTGTATCATTCACGAATTCTGTTTTTTCTCAGCTTTACAAAAATCAGGTTCATGAGGGTGACTTGAATTTCCTCATAAGTAAGAGTTTCAATATGTTTACGCCTTGAATATGCTAGAGCTGTCTTGTCACCCACCCGGCGAGGATAGCGGATCCGCTTGCCTACCCGTGGGTGTTAGTTTCCATTAGTCGAGGGTGTCCTTTACGGGGTGCTCTTTATTTTCGAAGTGGTTTGCATTCCTTCGATCTTTAGCGAGCCACGAGCGCTTGTGGAGTCGGCGAGGAGGTTTCCCTTCTTACGCGCTGCGCCTTCACGCGCTCTCAAAATATCACTTAATTTCCTCGCCTTCCACTGCGCTTTCCACGAGTAATTCCTCGGGTCGACTTGAGATAATAAGCGTCATAACGCGGCCACTAGCCCGCTATTTTAAAATCTCCCGCAGGACCCGAAGAACCCTCCGCGGCGAGCAATTTATTACTTTTTTTCCCTCGAGAGTGCGTTTGTTTGCTCGGCTCTCCGCTCACAACGAAAATAACGTACCCTTCGCAGTTAAGGAGGGCCGAGGGAGCGGGGCGGGAGGGCGAGAACGTGGGTATTTTTGCATTTTAGGCGGGTACCTGTCGGATATATAAAGGTCAACGTAAAAATAAACCCAATTTTCCCTCCCCTCGCATCCCCTTCCCCCTCGTCCCTCTCCTTCCCGCGCTCGGTGCATTGCGTGAACCCCTGAGGGGCGAAGCGGGCTGAGGAGCGGAGTGAAAGGGTTGAGTGTCCGAAGGGGTGCGGGGAATGAGAGGGGGGGAGGTGAGCGGAGGGTGCACTAGAACATGCATAAGAGAGCGGTGTTGATGTTGGTGGGAGCAGGTACGCGATCGATCTCGTATTGCTTTCACCTCCCTCTAGTTCTTCGGCGTTCGCGGTACGGGTTCTGGTACCACTTTAAAAATAGAAAAAGAATCACGTTAAAAAAAAGCCCGTTTTGTATGTGCACCAACGAGTGTACCTGCTCTTTTTAAGATCGAGCGGTAGTGGAGAATTAGAACGAAGGGTTTCCAAATGGGTAAATACGTACCTGCGTACTGCCGTTTTCGCGTCCTGTGGCATATCTAGAGTTCCATTTGTCGTGTCCATCATAGATGTCCTCATTAGGATTTTGGTGATGTGTCTGTCATGGACATAAACCTTGGATGAAAACGTTTCGTACGCACCAATTCCCGAAAATAATAAGTACGTATGTGTGATCCTCCCATTGAGAACGAAGTAAGGAAACCTTAGACAGCCAGAGAAGAAAACTACTTCTCTCTGCCCCTGTGAATTACATTAGAGTTATTACTACCGGATCCTGCTGGGTGACGGCAACTGGGAAGATTTTTTTAAGTCGGTGAAGTAACCCGGAGAATTCTACTACGAAAAACTGTAAATTCTGAAAGTGCTGAAATAAAGGAGTTCCATGAAAAGAATCAAACATTTGTCGAAAGCTGAGGTGTTTTGCGAGGCTCTGATCTTCATCACCTCCAGTCATCCCAAGCGTTTTTATTGTGGAGTTTTCATAATCCATTCGAAAATTGATGCTTTTGCAGTCACGTATTGGTTGTTAATTGTGCTTGGAATAAAGCAAAATATTATCTAGCAAGCTATGAGGAATTTACGAATAAAAAATACAAGAAAATAATATATCTAAGTGAATCGTCGGTCCCAGTTTTGTCGCCTTCCTCTATAGACCCGACCCTCACTCGCCCTACCGAACGTATCCCGGTCGAAGACTGTGGCCGATGCAAATATCCACACCTATGGCATGCGCACCTGACCCTTGGTTTTCCGCTCAACCCTTCGACCTTTCCCCCGCGCTCTTTCTTCTCCACAGGGGAGTCAGTGCAATCGTCTCGCCTTCCGTCCACCTCCCCTCGCGACACTGCTCTCGTCCCTTCTCACCTGTTTCGACGACCTCCCTCCTCTTCACCATGACCCGAGCGGCGAAACCGAATCCCCCCCTCTGCGAATTGTCTCCTCCCCTCCTTGGGTGGTGCCGCATTGAGCTTGAACTTAAAGGGAATGGCTCTCCTCGTTGCGTTCCTTCCCAAGTGGAACTCTCGTGCTCGCTCGTCGTGGGGAGTGAGCCTTGCCGCCTCCTTTGCCTTTCCTTTCTGCGCCCTTTCGGAGCATGGCGTGCCCTCGTCGTCCTCCTCTCCTCTTGCCGTAGGTCCTTTGCCGATTTTGGTCAGTTCCCTCGTACCTCCATTGAGGTGATCCCTGGTGGAAAATGCGATAGGCTTGTGACCTCTGCACGTCGTGTCACGCATGGAGGACTGAAATATGCCCACCCAGGCGCTCGGGACAGGTCATTAGGCTTCAGTCGGAGCGGTGATGAGGATTAAACTGCTCGTGTGTGTCCAGCCTCCCGCTGCGCATCCTTCAAAGGTCCCTTGCGGCGTCCCTCCACCATTCTCGTCATCCCCCCATGTACCCTAATTCCTCTCTTTCTGTCACAGCCACTTTGTTGAATCACTTTTGCCAATGTTAATTGGGAATGTATTTAGGAATGTTGGTCTTTTTATACTGTCAGCTCAACTCCCGTCAGATACGATATTTGGTTTTTTTGGATTGTCTTTTGAAACTTGTGCAGGTGTTGTTGTTGGTAGTTGCAAGAGTGGAAACCTTTTCGGATGAAGATGTTAATGATTAGGAATTGCTCGTTGGGATGTGTCGGTAATGAGATCCATTATAACATTGTACAGAACCCTCCGTACTGGTGCCGGGTAGATTTGCGTCCCCAGGGAGTTGACGAATCAGGAAATCATGGGTGTCCGAGGAATTTCAAGCTAATTTAATGTAGGGGAAAGTCGGGAAATTGTGGGGAAATGTGTGGAAATTAGGCTATAAAAACGGGACGTTCGGGCAGGTTGGAGTACTGAACCGATCATAACCACATGGAGATCTCCATGCATTATCAGCATTTGATAGTTCATGGCTGGCAAGAAAATTTATTGTGGTGTGCTGGAAGAAATGTTTACGGATGCAACGGGGAGACGAATGTTCTGTATCCATTTTGTGGAAGTTCATTGAATAAAAAGTCATCAGATCATGATAATGTCTACGAAATTAACTGCAAAGTTTTTGGCGTCATCATGGTTTTTATGATCGTTGACAGGGAAAGAATTAAAGATTCAAGAACGTTGGAAATGGCTTGTTGCGAAAGAGTGGTTCGTCTTTCGGAGTTAGTATTAATCATTATACGATCGAGTCTTTTTTTGGATGATAAATTGCGTAGCGGCGTGATAGCAACCTTGAATTGAGAGACACGTTGCCTCGATTTCTAAATAAACATCTCGTCGATGCGTCCCCCTCTCCCCATCATTACATCGCCTTCTTCCCTACTCCATGTCTCCCGTCTACTTTTTGTCCTAACCTCGACTTCTATTCCACCCGCTCCCTCTTCCCACTCCTTCCTCCCCCCTTGTATCAACCATGCTAGATTCTCTCTCCCCCCCCCCCCCCCCCCCCAACACCACACCACACTGCAGGCATCCTTTGGGAGAAGGGTCGAAGTGGAGAGGAGAGGCGTGGGTGCGAAATTTCATTCCACCAGAGCGTGACATGATTCTTTCACCAAAAAAAGCAGGAGGGAGGGCTCCGCCGATATTCATTTGCAGCAGAGTGATCGGATTCTTCGAATTAAAAAAGTGGAAATAAACGGTGACATCATTGCGTCGTCGATTGCTGGCTGTTTTTGTCGATTTTTCGATGGAAACCGTTGAATTTTACTGCATAAATGTTATGGAGAAATGGGATTTTGAGTTTTTCCTCACTGCCCCATCATAAAAAGTTCGGAGTAATCTCAGATATTGGAGTTTTATTTCAAATTGAGAGTGACTGCGCTGTTGTGAGTTTTACTTATGAGGTAGTTGCCATGCAATAAAATGCTCTTTCAGTCGTTTTACTTGGCGAATGATCGTGTGCATGACGTTCATACGTCGTGTAAAACTGAAAATTCCTCGCATGAAAAATCATTCGCATGATTCCGTGAATAATCTAATGTGTAATACGAGCGCACCACGTCCGTCTTTGTTTTTGAGCCGGCAGAAGAGGATTCAAATTTAACAAGTATAGAACGAAATCCTGTTAGCTGTACTCTTCGTACTTAATCTAATTTATTGGCGTGCCCATGGAGAATATTTAATCTGATATAATTCATATAATATTCATGGGCGTACCCCCGGTGAAGTTCTTCATTAAATCACGTTTTGGGCGAAGCCGAAGATTATTATACTATGTTATGTATTTATTCGGTTCTCTTGATTATTCTTGTGACAGGTATAAAACAATGAAATGTTAGAACATGAAAAGTAGAACTGAAAGTAATGGATTAAAATATTCCCAACGGCACTTTTCCATTGGCTCTCATGCCATTCATGAGGATTGCATTTTACTGTTGTTTTTCATCATAACTACCACCAACTGGGAAAAATTACAACAATTAGGGTGCATTTAACCTTGAAATAGTTAACTTTCTTATTCATATAGATACTCTCAGACACTTCAGGCATAATTGAACATATTGTACCATCATTAATTCTTGTTGAATAATCAGGGAACGGTACGAGCGAATGTTCATTCGCCGTGTAAAGCGGCCTTTAGTTTTCCGCTAACGTTACTTCGTCTTTTCATTTGGACATCGCGGAAAAAAGCCCTGTAAAAGGTTCTTTATCTGTAGAAAGTGCTCCCTTTCTCCTGAAGTTTTCGATTCTCAAAGGTTAATGGCAGCGATCGCTTTGCGAATACATTGCAGCTGTTATTTACAGGTTGTACATATTTATATATTAGCGCATAAGCGTTAAGTTTTTAGATTAACAGAAGCCATCCCCGTGGCATAGCATTTTTCAAAATCCTAACCGGTTGCCTAAACCGTGCATCGCGATTATATACTTCACTATTTCGTCGTATAATAATGATAGGAATAAGGAGAAGGGTGTTAGATGAGTTGAGACGAAGGCGAAATAAATAGGAGTATTTGAAATAGTCAATTGCGATAGGATCTTTGGTAGCAGATAAAGATAATATTGTTAAGTAATAGGTTCTCAGTAAAACTCGGCGTATATGAATCAATTTTACATTCTTACCTTCCTATCATCAGCAAAGAAAAAAAATGACGCAAAAAAAATAGCCAGCTTGTACTATGTCAAATGCGTTTCAGTATCTTTGTATTAGTACCGTTCGCGTTTTATTACAAATACGATACCCCTGACTCGCGAATCACGCATCATGACTTAGCCTCCAGGCTCTGTCCTTACGCCAGACCTTTTGTTCATTTCTTCCAGAAAGTCCCTTTCCAGGCCCTGCATTCTTTGGAGTTGAATCAAATAGTATAATGGCTACTAAATTGAGCACTAAAGAAGGTATTCCTGTTTGAAATACAATTCCACATTATTTTTAAGTCATCATCACCAGCTATCAATCCCTAGAATAGCCTCAACTTCCCACTCAATCGTACTATCATCAAATGTCTTCGTGTTCTCATAATTGTTTTCGTTTACATCCTACACTACTTGCTTCAAATATTTCATACGAGGCCTTACTTTGCCATTCTCCCCGTTCAGTTTTCCCTTGACAAATATTTTGATGAAACCATCATGCCGTAGTAATGGTCGATCAGGTTGTTCCGTTTTCTCTTCAGTAACTTTTCATTTGACTCCTCTTTTCTCCTCATGTTAAGACTTCATCGTTGGTCGCTCGGTCTATCTATTTTATCTTTCTCATTCTTCTGTATAACCACATTTCAAAAAGTTCCAGCCTTAACTTTCATGCTGCTGTTATCGTCCATCCCTCGCTGCCATAAAGAAGCAAGCTCCAGATGAAAGTTGTAATGAAGTGTTTCCCTACTTCCAAGCTTGTACATATTTCCTGTTGATGTAGATTTGTATTTTAGTAGATAGCCCTCTTAACCTGGGCTATTCTACTGACCATTCCTTTCTTTCTCTGTCCATTGCGGTTTACTTGCCGTTCCAGGGATATTTGCTAAAGGTTCACATTTATTCATCCATGAGTCCTTTTACTGCCAATCCCTTGCGGGCACAGGTCCTTGAATTTTAGAAGATTATAGATTTTGCATTATTTTATGTAGGTATCTACTTAATTTGACAATATATTTCAAGTTTAGTAGGTTGATGAAATTATTCATACTGTGTCTGAAGTGGAGGAAATTTAACATTAAAAATATGTTATGATGTAATGCGATTCGGCCGATAGATCGGCCCTCTGGCAATAAAAGGGTTTATCACGATGTTGTGGTATATTCCCCAGTTGCTGCAGGTGTTCAACTCAATGCCCTCGAGCGTTTTGTTCCTTGCCCTTTTTATTTACATGTCTTCAGTTGCTTGACTCTCTATAAAAAAGCGTAGAATGCGAGCCCTAAGTGAAAATTTTTTGGAGTCGTAGTCTAGGATTGTTGATCCATGATAATGAATTGTAACTTATTAATTAATTGAATTCGGGAATAGATTTAATTTCAAGGGGATCTTAAGTCTTGATGCAAGACTTTAAGGAATGCACTTTATTGTAAGCATTTCCAGAGTGCTATTTTTTGTTCTCTCTTCCTTCCCGTCTTTCATCCTGCCCTCTTTCACGCCTCGCAGTTAGTCCACGAGGGAGGGTGGCTCTTGTAAGTGGTTCCACTCATTCAGAATTGATAGCCTTCTGGGTGGAGCCAGGCCTCCCAATCAAACCGCGGCCCTTCATCTCCCGCCCCCTCCTGCCTCCTCTTTCTATCGTGTTTCTCACGCCTCCCCAAGGCTCCTTCCTTCCTCTCCGTCCTCTCCAGCTGCAACCCTCCTGCTCGATTCTGCCGACACTCCTCTCATACCGCCCGCTCCCCATCATTTTTTTCGTCGCCGCCAGCAGCCATGTGTTCCCGTCGGCTTCCTTTGGACGCATTTCCTCATTCCGATCAACTTTTCAAAATACGATAAGAGCTCGTCTCCGGTCGCTCGGTCGTCGTCGCCAAAGGCTTTGCTCTTTCTTCAATCAGCCGCATATTGATTCGCGAAGGCTTTCGCGGGAAGCGCATGACTCTTAATGTAAAACAGTTCCTTGAAGTTTTCACTAGGGCATCGTTCATTACGGAAGCCTTTGCTGACTGTCGGCACTTGACCATGCCGTCATCACGTGTAGGAAAATTACTCGCGATTGATCAGGAGCCTGAGCATTAGAATAGTAATTGAAGAGCGCGACATTTAGTCGTAGTTTCTCAGCCTTAAACACGCTTCAAGCGTATGTAGGGCCTACCTGCCTGATTTGTGACTCATAAATATTTGAACGTTTTTCTATGAGCACTGATAGATGGCCCCGGATGTCATTGTAGTTTCTAGGGTTGATACAAATTATTATCATCAGCCTTCTACCTATAATGGAATGTTCCTCCTGGAAC
This sequence comes from Platycnemis pennipes, assembly GCA_933228895.1. Classification (NCBI taxonomy): domain Eukaryota; kingdom Metazoa; phylum Arthropoda; class Insecta; order Odonata; family Platycnemididae; genus Platycnemis; species Platycnemis pennipes. The sequence goes on along the minus strand of OW121848.1, from coordinate 28,871,813 downwards.
AATGGAGAGTTCCTGCTGGATGTCTCCTCCTTTCCCCTTGGCTATTCCCATCACCTAACGCCCCTAATGACCTATTCTAAACTCATATTGATCATTTCGCATCTTCTATCTTCCGCCTTTCTGTTCGAAATCTCCGCTCTCATCCATCCTTTCCTCACCCACTTTTCCACCTACGTAATTGCATATTTCAAGGATTCTTTGCCTATCATTTCTTCCTTCACTCGCTTTTCTGTTTTTTCTGTTTCTGCTGGTATCTTCCATACCTCACCCACTATGTCTACCACTTTGTTCGTCTTCCTCTCTACCAAGGTGCCCTTAGTGCTTCATGTCAAAATATTATGTCTTTTTCCTACCCTTTTACTTACGAGCTCCTGTCACTGATTCCCTTCTCTTTGAAAACTTTCATTCTGCTAATGCAAATGGTGTATAAAAATGTATATATAGCGAGCGAAATCGTAGCCGAGAGCAAAACAATATTAATCTTTTGATGCACTGTATGCTGGTTCATGGAAACATTATAACACATAAAAACATTATAACACATAAAAACCACTGTACCCATATCAGAATGAATGTATCCGCAATCTTTGGTGACCATTTTCCTTTTTTCCTGATATTTGATTGACCGCTGAATCCTGTGAAATGAAGAAGTTATTCCACTCGTAAGGTAGCGGAATTCTTATACATGAAATACATATGTATACTTATAAAAATGTGATGTCTATTAGGTAAATATAAACATAATCTTAAGTTTCTGGTCCGTCAAAATTTTTTTCTGAGTTATTGGTATATATTAGTTTCTGCAAATGAGGCTGACGCAAGAGAAATATTTTCACTAAATCCAACAACGATGTGGTATCTCTTGGAACTTGTCCTAGCGTTATGCTCTGTTACAACGGGAAAGCGTGAAGCTTGGTACTTTAGTTAATCTCATTGCCATGTTCTCTATTTGCCTCTCCGCCTCCGTATTTGCACATTCCATTTTGATCAAAAATTTCACCCACGGATTCCTTTGGTTATCAAACCTTGATTCTACCTAGCCGTCATAGAGTTGGGTGGTGGGTGCTCCAACGGCCACAGTTACGTATAATGCACAGTTTAACATAAGCTATTAATGTTAGGATGATGACAATATTCACTTTCGTGTTGGAATTCGGACCCGTGAGCGTTACTAACCTAACCAACGCGGCCGACTAATTATTTCTTCGCTACTCCTATCCCTACTTAAGAGTGCCGTAATAATGCAGTAGGGGAAAGACTACTGGAGATCTCCACACAGCTAAGTTAGTGATTGCCAACACATTGTTTAGAAACCATATCCGAAGAAGATACACTTGGAAAATGCCAGGAGACAGAAGAATATTTCAAATAGACTACATTTTAGTGAAACAGATTTAGGAACCAGGTGAAGGACTGCAAAAGCTACCCTGGGGCAGACATCGACAGTGACCATAATTTAGTAATGATGAAATGCCATCTAAAATTCTAGAGTTGAAGAAAACAATGAAGAACGCGTGTTAAATAGAAAAACTAAAGGAGGCTCAACACCAGCAGTCATTTCAAAAAGCAGTGGGAAACAACATAGGAGAGGACCTGACTGAGAAATCAGTGGATGAGCGCTGGGAAAATATTAAATGTGGACTGCAGGAAGCTCTTGGAAGAAGAAAAGTTGCCAAGAAGAAGCCATGGATCACGGAAGAAGTCTTAGACCTGATTGAAGAAAGAATAAAGTACAAGAATGCGGAAACTGAAGAAGGGCAGCTTTGCTACAAAAGAATAAGGGACGAAATAGTCGCAAGCCAGGAAAGCTAGAGAAATATGGATAAAGAGCCTATGCGAGAATGTACAAAACAGCCTTGCTCTTGGAAAGGTGGAAACTGCCTATAGGATAGTGAGGAACCACTTCAATGAACGGAGCATAAGATGTAATGCCATAAGGGACAAGAATGGAGAACTTTTGATTGAAAATGAAGACAAAGTGAAGATATGGAAAGAATATGTGGAAGAGTTATACAACGGAAAAAATCTCAGCACGAATGTGATCGAAGATGAAAGCGACGTCGAAGAGGATGATATGGGAGCATCAATACAAAGATCGGAATTTGACGCTGCAGTAAAGGACCTTCGCATGAATAAGGCTTCCGGAATTAATGATATTCCTGCAGAACTAAGATATCCTGCAGAACTAATAAAAAATGCAGGAGAGAAGACATTAACCCATCTTTACCAGACCATATGCGACATGTACTCCACAGGAGAAATACCGAAGGACTTCGAGATAAACATCATCATTCCTATTTCCAAAAAGAAGAGAGCGGAGAAATGAGAATATTTTAGAACTATAAGCCTGACAACACATGCATCGAAGATATTGACAAGGATCATCTACAGAAGAGTAGAACGAAAAGCAGAGGAGTTCCTGGATGAAGATCAATTTGGATTCAGAAAAAGTAAAGTTACAAGTGAGGCAATATTGGCCCTTAGGCTGCTCATAGAGAAGAGAATGGAGAAGAACAAACCGACGTTCATTGCATTTGTGGACTTAGAGAAGGCTTTTGACGACGTGGATTGGGATTCAATGCTTGGACTTCTGATAGGAATTGGAATGTCCTACAATTATCGAAGAATTATCCAGTTTGTATAAAAACCAAGTAGCTGTGATTAAATCTGGACCCAACTGTGAAGAAGCAAGACTAAGGAAAGGAGTGAGACAAGGCTGTGCACTGTCTCCAGTAATTTTTAATGTTTGCATCGAGAGTTTATATCAATGAAATCAAAGAGAAGTGGAAGGGAAGAATGGCAAAGGAAGGCCTCGTGCAAGATATATGGAAAAAGTGATAAAGGATGTGAAATAGAAGAATTACGTAAATATGAAGAGATTAGCCGATAGAAGAACTCAGTGGAGAGCTGCGTCAAACCAATCTGAGGATTGATGACTTACGATGATGAGGAATAATGGAGTACGTCCCAGATAATTTAATGGATTGCAATTTATCTAATATTTGTTCTAATATGTGTACACTTCTTTGGAATATCTATAGTATAGTTTGAGTGAATTAACATGTACTAATTAATCACATTGGGAGATGTCACGTGTTCAATATTTTCTGCTTTGAGTTTAACGTTTAACTGTGGGTTGTTAGCGTAGTTTCTGGCCTTCTACTATTGTTTTTGTTCTTGAAGGTGCTAAGTGAACATAACCTAACTGGAGCCATTTTCGCTTTGGCCATCATAGTAGTAATTTGATCCCGTATCTTCTTGGAAAGTTCAGCGATCCGGACGATAAGAGTCTAGGGATACTTGGGAGAATGTTTGCTCCTCGTCTATAATAGAGTTCCCTTCTCAGCTTTCTGCCAACTTGAGCGCCTTGTTCAGATGGCGTTTTCATCTACTTGTGAATCCTCGACTCCGAAGTAGGCTAATGGATATCGGAAACTTTTGCGATGCTCGGTTGTTCTCCCTTCTGACTTGTGCCGTAATTACTTGAAAAGACGGCGAACTCTGCTTCAGGCATAATTCTATGAATCCAGGCCTTACAGCTTGTCTTCACCATGCCGTTTGGTCGTTTGCATTATATAATAGGTCTGCAACTCGCAATAAAGCTTTTTTTTGAGGTTGACACTTGATTTTTCGGTCCGGAATGATTTTGCAGAGTTGATGTTTTTGGCTTGCCTGAAATTCATATCTTTTCCACATTCATACTTTACATCACGTCTCTCATTATTTGAATGTCTGCTTGCCATTCTCGTAGTGCCTGTGTTGTAATGCACGTATCACCCCATTCTGGTCGCTTTATCATGTTGCTTAGAGTAGCTATTAAAATTTTCTCTAGTTTTAGTAAATGCCATGCCAAAAGTCTTAAATGGTCGAGGGACAATCAATGGAAAAATCAAACGACTTAACATTCTTTTGTTTTTCGCGAGGCTCGCACCCTCAGTTATATCCCTTAGGGATTTTTCCTTGAATTGATAACCGTGCAGATTATTTCTGGAAGACTCATTGTTAATAAATGACTTATGTTAGAGCGACAGGGAAATACGTAAATATGAAGAGAGGAGCCGATAGAAGCAGTCAGTGGAGAGCTACGTCAAACCAATCCCAGGATTGCTGGCTAATGATGATGAGACCGCAAGGGATTAAAAGTAACTGGCATTGCAAGTTATCCATATTACAGTCAGTTGAAAATACCGTTGGCACTGCAAGGCGTTTATATCTTCTATATATATGTATCGTTAAAATATGTATCAAAATCCACACTTAACAATATCTTAACAACATTTTTCTATCATCTCATTTTCCGTATTCCCACACAAAATTCACCTCACAATATTTGGTATTGAACATCCACCGTGGTGGTGAAATGTCGTTTGGAAATCCTTCTGTGATAATGTTAGAAACTACATGTACTAATAAATTGCAGAGATAAGCATACAAATGGAGAATATGTGAGTGATTTTCCTGAAGAACGGTCTTATGGAAGTACCCTTAAAAGAAAAAAAGGGTAAAGGCAAAATTATTTTCCTATCTTCACATTGTGTTTTGTGACAAGAATACCGTCGTAGATAAAATGTGCCAGCGAGCCAAGTAATGCTTTAAGTTTAGCAAATCTGGGAAATGAGAAATATGAGGCGCAACATAAAACGCTTTATAAATATTTCCGTTCAATTAAATTGGCCGAAGCTCTTTTCGTGCCCTTGAATGTGGAAAAGACATTGGAAGATGCCTGCTGAAACAGAGTTAAAGAAGTTACACAGAACGGCGAAGGATTGTGTGTTGACAAATCTTAGAACTGTTTTTGCTGCTCAGAGATGAATAAGGGATAACGTGGGAAATGGTCTGAAATCAGTATATAGAATAGAACAAAGATATTCATTTTATTCCATTGTGTTCTGTTTACACGGATTGGGCAAATTTAATCAAGGTAAACTCGGAGTACAAATGCGAGGAAGAGTGTTGTGTTTACCGAAGACGGAAGGATAGCTAGTTAAATTGGAGAGATTGACGCGACTGTATTTCTTGAAAACAAACAGAAACGAAGCGAAGTTGTATGTGGAAGCAAAGCAGCACATGAAAAGCTAGTCAAACAAACAATAGATGGGGACAAGAATTTCCTCGTCTGCGCACGATGATTTTCAGTAGCGGAAAACGTACACAGGAGTCTCTATTACAACATAAGAGCGCTTCCTAGTGTCGGGGAGGGACGACGACTCGACCTCTTGAAGGCATGCACTTATTTACTGGATAGATGACATGGGAAGTAGTTGAAGTTTTGATCTTGTCGTAATCTAAGAAACCGAGTGATTATTTAAAAAATGTTAGTTTAAGAAAATAGTTCGCAAAGAACAGAATCACGATTGTAGGATTGGACGCAGGCTGAGGTGTCGCATCATTTGAGGATTAAAACTGTAAAGATATGTTCGGAGTGAAAGGTGTGTATCGGACGGTAAAATATGTTCAAGATGTGTTCCGTATGCGACACCTGTGACATAGTTCAAAATTTAATGTTATTTCCCTAATGAGTGACTAACTTTATTCCACAGCAAAGAGGAGATGGTTTTCCTAAACACATTTGAAGGACCTATACATTCAAATATTGCGTATTAAAAGTCAGATGTTGAAAAAATGAGCGTGATGGATGATTCCGAGTTTGTAGTGTCTCTTAGGGCATTGAGCGCGGAGGCATATCTTTGGACCCTTTTTCCCACATCCCTCGCTGTCGTTCACAGATCGTCCTTCGGCAATCCATCCGCGACGTCGAAATAGATGTGTGTCAGCTCAAAGTTTTTCGTCTTCGATTAATTAAGTGGAAGTGACGCCGCAGAGTCCATTAGTGGCTCGGCGCCACTTGTTCGACGAAGCCCCCGCACCAATGGAAACGAAACCGCGCTCATGTGCGCGGCGGTGCGGGCTGCAGGGGCGGGGGTGCTCGAACGTAAACATATCGCCCGTCGTGGAGACGGAAGGGGCTCCGGAACGATTCGGCCTCCCAAGTGATGGCTCGTTGTTTTTTTTTCTCCTCTCCAGCGCCGGACTCGCGGACAAGGGCCCGTATTGTGCGAGGGCCGTGGCGCAATCTGTTGCCGGTCGCCTTCGTGTCACCGGAATGCGTTCCCTTTTTGTTTCTCCTCTCGTCCATCCGCGGCCCCGCGCGGTTTTTCCGCCTCTTGAAGTGGAGGCGCGATCCTGGGTGGGTGTGTATATGCGCACAAAAAGGGTCGAAGTGGATCCAAGGGATGGATGTTATTGGGGATGACACAGAACTCCGAAGGCCTATTTCCGATCTCGGCCAGCACTTACTCCAGAAGGGCTGTCACCTCGTTTCTTTCGCTCCCTGCCACCGGGACTTTTTAATTTTATGGCGCGCGGCTCCCACATCTCGACTCCGCCGCCTCGACGCCCATAAGTGGGTGTGGGGGAGGGTGAAGAGTGTGCGCGTGTGGATTGCATCCGCCGGCGTCAGCGCAGTTTATGCGAAGCGGGACCGCTCGCGGTGCGTCATTTCTGGCGATCGTCCTCCGTCTCAAGAATTCGATAGCCGGGATGAATTTATCGTTTTTTTTCCCCTCGGAGGTCGAAGTGGTTTGAAGTAGGTCGGCTGAATCACTGGGAGCTTCACGCGTCCACTTTTTTCCTTCCATTTTATCTAGTGTCCAGCCTGCATCCAGTAGTTTTCGCGAATTCAGCTCCAATCTGTCGATCGTACGCTCTTCTCCAGAGTATCCTGAAAGTGTCATAGGAATTGGGGAATCCTGAAAGTGTCATAGGAAATTGGGCAATTTGACCTGAATGTATCCTGAAGTGTCATAGGAATTGGGGTATCCTGAAAGTGTCATAGGAAAGTGGGCAATTTAACTTTGTGGAATATTAACTAATGATACAAAGGTATTAAAAGAGTAACTGCCTACGTTTGAAGTAAAATTTTATACTAATTTCATGCCTTTTGTGAATAGTGCATTGGGTAGAGCGTTGGGTGACAGGAGAGCCCGGGATAGGATCCAGAAAAAACAATGAATATGTCTAGTGTGGCCAGATATGTTTGGTTTTCTACATACCATTTATTTGCGTGAAAATATAGATGATGCATGGTAAGAAACTGAACCTTTCACCCTGATTTATCAATTGCACGTGTCGTCCCTCTTACAGTTAAGTAGTACTCGGTGACAGATGTTCGTACCCACCTGGCTGACTTTCTGGTTGGAAACCGTAATCACTGGTTACTTAAGTATGTAGCCACTGTATTTTGCCATCGTGCACTAGTCATCCACTTCCTCATTGGTTATCAAGCTCTTGTGGTGTCTCGTCTGCAAGAGCGATTTTAGATTCTCCATTTATTGAATAGGTACTTATGATGAGTATCAGTGCATGTTCCTTCCAATGAGCATTTGAAGGAAATATATTTTTCTAAAAACAGAATCCGTTCATTGGAAGAGTAACACTGATGTATGTAGTTTGGTTGCCGCAATAGAATTGAATCAAGTAAACTGCCGTAAGAAATGCCACGTTAAAAATTGTGTGGTCGAAAGATGTATAGAAAATCGAATATTTAAGTAATTTTGAAAGGTATTTATCACTTTTTTCCTCGAATATCAGGATGTTGTGTGTGAATCGTGATTTTCAATAGTATCAAAATCATATGCATATTTCCTCTCCGGGATTATTTGAGTCCTTCCAGGTGTCTTCGTTAAATATAACGCTAGGATGAGTCCGTAATGTGGATGGAAAATGGTCTTTGTCTGATATTGCCGATGGCAGGCATTTTTGTTGTTAAGGCTTGATTTGTTCCCTGCAGATCAATGCTCCAAATAACGAAATACGTTTTTCACTTGCGTTTAATGCTGGTAACTCTGTAGCAGGACAATCACTCTGAATCATGATTCCTAGAAATCTGTAATAAGAAAATTTAAAAAAAACAGCTTCGCGTGGTAGTGGTGCCACTTTGACCGGAGCCAGCCGTGAAGTGTGGGGGAAATAGATGTCTTCTCCTGAGTTTAAGGCATGTTGAAGTGAAATGCTTCGGAAACTAGTGCCCGACTCCGACAGCGTGTCTCCACGTTTAAGAGGCCAGATAATGGGAGGGTTATAAAGGACAAATGCGGTAGCAATTTTGATTAACCTTGAGTCTATGGCTCGGCCATTGAACAAAACGTCATATTTTTTTAGCGTCAGATGTCGGCAAGTGAGCTTAGTGCGTCGTTGTGACTAGCTGTTTATGACCGCCTTCTCACTCCGTTTGGTCATCAGTCGTATGGACCAGAAAGTTGATTTCCGCCTCATGATCAAGAATGTTAAAGAGGGACTTTATAGCATCTTATGCCAGCCTACTTACGGAAGGAGAAAATGCGAATCTTATCGTTAAAAAGAGCATACCGTGCGAGTCCGACTTAGCCCTTGTGTTTTTCACCGCAGGATTGCTCAACTGGATTCGTATTGAATGAGAGAAAATTGTACTAATTGGTGTCTACCTCCTTGTAGAAAATATGAAATTTCCAGTGCACTGCAGTGCTAGCAGACTGTGTCGCAGACCTAAGTATTATTTACGTCGTAATATAAAATGTTTCCACCTGTGATCTCCCAATTGATAACCTTTAATTTAGTTAAGGTCCCTAACGTCATCTCTGTCGACGAGTAAAGTTTGAGCGAACTATTCAGCGGACACAATGTGAAACGAAGGACTGAATAATTAGGGATGACACTCCAGAAGGGTAATAAATTTGTGAGGTGCATAGCGGAAGATGAGATGCCTCTTGTGGTTCTGAGAGATGAGAACACCCGAAACCTAATGAGAAATGCTAGTGAGAGCAAAAACAATCCGAGGGTTTTGATAGTGTAGGAGGATTGTAATTTACCAATATTAGGATTAAAAAGTAAAGGTCTGCACGTCCCGTCATTTTTTCTATAAAGTTTGGAGTACCTCAACGTGGCACCTGGAAACATGAAGTTATCCACAAGCCAAAGTGAAGAATACGCGAGAAGACTTAACAAAGACATTTTGGTATCTTATGACAAACCTTGATTTTCAAGTATGTACTTTTATTAGTATGGTCATAGAAAAGTTTCGCGTCAACTGTTACTTGATTCCATTGTTCACGTTCCCCAATTTGGTATCCGGATGAAAGCGTTAGCGGCCACCTTGGTCACTCAGTAATGTGTGTTGGCGCTAACTCTGTTTACGATTTTTGCGTGGAAAGTAGTCGCCATTTCTGTGTACCCTTAAGGGGTTTTTCCAATTTTGGGACCCAAATTAATTATAGTAGCTTTACTCCCTTAATGCTTTAGAATTGAAATCAAGTCGTTCATTGCAATGACATTCGTGTGGCCAGGGAATCAAACCGTGATTATATTCGCCCCGGTTTTCGTTCCTGTTCACTGGAGATCACAAAACTTCAGTTCGGGTTCGTTCCTGCCACCATCAGTGATCCCACCCCTTTTCACTCCCATATTAAGACTGTTAATAATTCTAGAGATAATGTAATTTTAAACTGGATTAAACAAATGCTCACTAAAATTTAATTCCAAGAATAAAAAATCAAATGACAATTTTCATATTTGGTATTCTATGGGTTTGGACCGCAATGGAACAGCGTGATTTAGAGTTTGATGAGTTGTCAGTACTAAAAATATACTGGTTATTCTCTCGCATTTAAAAAAAAGAACTAGAATGGTATGAGATGTATATCGGTTTAGGCTCGAGTTCGTCGTTGATTTTTTTTCGGTTAAGGTTCAGCTCGAACCCGACCAAAGGCAGCGGTTTTTTCCGGTTCGAGTTTTCGGTTCAGTTCCCGTTCGACGCCCCGATTAAGGCTCATTGAGCGAGAAGGAAGAAGCCGGCAGCCCGGTCGGCCCCCTACCGGGCGAGGATGCGCTGACCCATTAAACATGGCGAGGGGCAGCAGACGCCGCCTCCGAATCCGTGCCGCCGGGAAAGCGTCGCTCGGCCGTCGCGTGCATTTCGGTCGTGTCGATACACCTTGTATCCGTGTCCAGCGGCCGCTGCCCCCCCCCCCCCTCCCTCCTGTACCTACCTTCCCGCCCGGTGGAAGATGTAGCCGGCGCAGGATTGTCGGATTCAATGCACGTTGCGCGCGTTCCCACCGTCGCTGCGGATGTGTGGGGGTGGGGGAGAAGAAAGGGAGTCTGGGATACTCCCGCCCCACCGCCCGGGGCGTCGCGGGGGGGGTGGGGAACGGGGCGGGGGCGTGGGGGAACTGTGAATGGTTTCTCCCCCCCCCGCCCGCCATCTCCCCGGTCAAGCGTCCCCTCCCGTCCCCCTCCGCCATCCCCCCTCCTCATCGATTCTCTCTTCAGGAACGGCAGGAAGATCTGCGACGCCAGGCCCATCCCCCTCCAGCCAGCGTCGCCCGCCCCTCTCTTCGCGCCGGGACGGAAGTCTAATTAACGCACTCCCCTGGACGGGTGGTTGAGTGAGTGTGCTGAGGGGGTTGGGGGCAGAGTTTGGTGGATCCTCCACCTTCTCGGTGCATTGTTGTCTTGCCGCTCATCAAACCACTTCGCTAGTGCGTATTTGCGTTTTGGTTTCGCTTCGAATCTTTTTTATTGCCTTGAATGGAGGTGGTTTGGCGATGTTCAAAAGAATTAATTGCGCGAAAACTGAAATTGGGTTCTCATTCACGCCTCTGAAGATCACAGGTGCCATTCGTGGAATGTCTCCTGTAATCATACACGGATCCCATAATTAATGGGCGCGAACGAGACACTTCTACCTGGCGATACTGGGAAATAATATATATCGATAATTATGTATGGTTTTCGTTAATTTTTATTTGTTTTTTATCATTATTTTCTGTAATGAATGTAAATGGGATTCTGTTAGAATCTCTTGAAACTGGAACGTTATTATCCGTTATCATCTTTGTGCAAAAAAGTTTATACATAGAAATGAGATAATTACTGGATTACGTCCCGGTGATGATTCTCTCTCCAATACAAATTTGGTCATAAAGCAATTCCATAGAGATTCCATAATTCCATGTAGAAATTCCATAGAGAAGTAAATCATTCGCCTTAACCGAGGCTCAAAACCGGATCTCCTGATTTCCCACCAGGTACTTTAACCATTTCTGCTATTTTGCAATTTCAACGGGGAACACCGTTAAGATTTTCACGGCAAATTCGCATTCCTTCGATTTGTTAATTTAATATCTGTCATCACGTCCTCACCATTTCTAACTGCTTAGACAGATCGCCCCGGGGGTCACGCGGGTCCTCCTTTCTTCGTACATATTATGAACTTGGTTGGGGGCTGTGAGTGGGGCAGTCTCGAATTCGGGACCTCATCTCCCTCCGAAATCTGTGAAATTCAATTTCCTCGGAAAAAGGGTGAATTTAGGGCGCGCCACTGGGTCAGGGGCCCAGTTAGGCCATTTGGCCACTACAGCCCTTTACCTACTAAGAATTTGCAAAGATTCGAATTCTGTGTTAGGCATTTGACCGTGACGGTCCGAATTTCGCCAATGGTTTCGCGTTCGCGTCTTCCCCTCCCCATCACTTCTTCACCCTCGCTTTGTCCTCTCGCTGTCTTTGTTTTGCAAAGCTTTTTTCAGACATTGGTAACGAAATATTACGAGTGGCGCGCTAAATGCTTCATTTTTATGTATGAAATTTTTATCCGGATATGGGGAAATTTCTAATTCCTTAGCGAAGTTAACCGTAAAGTTAAAGTATTTGGCGACGAGTGTGTTCGTGTGATGAAGTGAGATTTAAGTTATGTACGCTATCGCGTGCTTTTTTTCTTTGTCTTCTCTTCTGGAATATTCCTGGTTAGCGTCTAGTTGTCAACATTTTAGGAGCTCCGACGTTTGTCTTTCCTCTCGTATCAAATAATGTACTTCCTTTAAGGGTAGCAGAAGAGGTATGCAATGTTTGGCATGCTCACCTTTCTGTCTCAAGTTACTATAATATGGAAGACCTCATCACTAAATAGCCATAGCCTTTTTAGTGGGCACATCCTCCCCATCATTTCTCAGGGCATAACTTTGCGCAGTATTGAATGCACATGATCTCCACTCTCTGAGAAGAGTGGATCAAGGCAATATCTTTCATCAACCCCTCGACGTTTGCCCCTAAATCGGCCATCACCTCATTCATTCATGTGAAACTTTTGAGTGAGTGGGCACTCCTTTGCCCTCGTAGCATAGTCTTGCGTGATAATGCCGTGATTCGTTTGATACGGCCCGTTGTACCCGAAGAAACCCTCTGCCCGAGTTTAGACGAACACGTGGCGCCGTGCCTTGAGCAGCCACCAAGCTCTTTGTCCCGAATGCCTCTCGCGCCAGTGACGTCCAAAGGCTCAACGCCGAGGCGACTCTTGGGCCAAGCGTTTTCTTTTTGTAATAACGGGCACCCTTTGTCCTTTTCACGCAGCAGCGGCGTCTCTCTGCAGCGACCCCCTCCCAAACCACCAGCACCAAGCGATCGCCGCCGTGGCGTATCGGAGCACGCTCCCGCCGGCAGGCGGCGCCTGACCGACCGCGCCGTCACACGAGGGCGAGGGGGAATGGGGGGGCGACGCCCACGTGGGCCTGCACCCCCGCACCTCCCGCGAACTTGGCCTCCCTCGCACACAACTGACCGAAGAGGGCTTGGTGGCGTGGGCGGGTGTGTTTGCCTTGTTCCGTCTTTCCATCGCGGAAGTCTCTTTGAAAAAAAAAAATACTAGCCGGTTGTGACCTCGCCGAGAGTTCGTCGAGACGACGCGTCGTCAATTATCGATGCAAATGTCTCGCACGGATTGGATTAGCTGCGCCCACGCCGCGAAAGGAAATGTCGACGGGTTCATGTCCGTCTCCCGGGGCAGCGTCGCATTTTTTTCTGCTCTTATCCTCCATCCCGTTTACTCTTCCGTCTATTGAGGTAGAACGTTAAGGGACTGTTGAGTTTTTAGAGTCGTACACTCGGAAATTACGTCCGCTAGACGTCAGTATTGAATTTTATCTCCGTAGGTGAATGTATTTTTCTTGGGCCGTGGCGGAAATTACGCTTGAAGAAAAACAGTGGAGCGTGGAATTAATTTTTAGATGCCATATTTTATCAGGGTAGAAAGGGAGACGTCGTTCTTCAGAACCGAAGTGTTCCATCATTCCAATTCACGTATGCTCCAGAGTGATGGATGAGCTGACTGAATGAGTAGGGATGTTGGTAGTTCCTCAGTTCCCCTTTCCAGCTTCCGTTAGTGCCAGGAGCAGCGAGTTTTTTTTAATATGCCCTTAACTATGGACGTTAATGCATTATATACACATATCGTATGGAGCCTCGAGATCGGTATGAGGTTCACATCACTCACATATCTACTCACCAACTAAAAAATATAACGTACACCACAAAACCCAAGAATTCACGACCTGGGTTTAGATGAGTGGTCGTCAGCATCATCAGATGAAGCATTTCCGCAGCTCGTCGCTCTATTTATAGGAGGGAAAAGGGATCGCAGAGTTGAAGTAATTGTGATTCGGCACCAAAAAGGGTGTACGAAGAGGCGGGGTACAATAATTGGTTCTGGGAGTGAGCTTAGGCCAGCCATTTTAAAATGTCGATTTGTTCTTAGGCATCCATCCCGCTTTTACTGTTACAAAACATAAAATTTCACTGTTAAAATTACTCTCATGATGGTATTGTCACAGATGCGTAGCTAAATCGCTTTCAATTTCGTAATCATTGATGTATGTATACATTGAAGTGTTATAATTATATTTATTTATCTCGACTAGCGTGAACACCATGCAGTCATTACTTATAAATTTTGGTTCACTATTGTTTCCTTTGGTAATTTATGCTGGTATTTTTCTTGTCAATGGGGTCCTTTGGTTAATTACTGATTCACCACGTATAAATTTACGCAATTCTCGCCAACGTCTGTCGGGAAAATGTAAGGGTTAATTAATATACCTAAAACATGCATCATTCGTGGGTGTTATCGCTGTCACTGTCCCGTACGCCAATTTCTCCCGCTGCTCACAGGCACATTGGACACTTTTCTGCTTTATGCTTTCGCAGCGCTGTTGTGCTGGTATCCTCAATGTTTTTCGGGTAATTCTGCGTCGGCGTATCTTGACGATGACGTTCCGTGGCCTGCATTGGACACGAAACGTCGTCGTCAGTATACGCCGACGCAGCATTACCCGGAAAACATGGGGGTGTGACGTCGGGATCCCTCAAATGATATCAACCTTCTTATAACTCATTTGGGCATTGCCCCTCTTTATTCCACGTCTTATTTTTTACTTCCAAACTCTTTAACAATCATGTCAACATTTTTCAACGATCCATAGCAACCTTCAAACAAAACCAATAAACAACAAAAAACATAAACATACAAATCAATATCATCAAAAACAAAACAACGAACGAAACCAAATACACAAGACGAAACAAAACAAATAAAAATGGAGCTCGACAAGGCACGACGTTACAGGGGGATATCATTGGGCTCTTATTTGTGTGGTGGTTTCAAATGCCCGCCGCAATTTGAATAGGTCTCTGAGAGTAAATGATCGTAATTGTGCAGTCATTTTGCTGAAATATTCGTTGGAGGCTACTAAAAGCTTTGGTCATTAGCGCTATTTAGGATATGTGGACATTTCGTTGGGGGAAGGAATTTTTCTGGGAGCGGAGGAAGGGTGCAGAGAAACATAATGTCGCGATCAGCTTCCTCTCCCCGAAAGGCGCCAAAGGAGCCTCGGTTTAACGTCCCATCCGACGAACGGAGTACTGCACTCGAAGTGCTTGCTCTCCACACAGCACGCAGGTGAGGACCAATATAAAAGAAATGGTTGGCGAGTTTATGTTGTGGAAGTCATTTTTCATTATAAGAAAGAAAAAAAACTTAGTTCTTTTCCACAAATATATTTAAAACAAATCTACCGGTTTTGGCCTTCTCAGGCGATTCTCGTTGTGATTCGGCCTTATGTAATCTTGAGAATGGCCTGAGAAGGCCGAAACCGGTAGATTTGTTTTAAATATATTTGTGGAAAAGAACTAAGTTTTTTCTTTCTTATAATGAGGACCAATATTCCTACGAAAAATCTTAGCTACAGCTGGGACAAGTTATTCAGGAATTTGCACCATTGTGAAATGGATGTCCACATTCAGCCATACTTGCTAGTGACGGCATATCTACTGATTTTCTTGTACATACCTCCTGAATCATGTTGATCCCAAATATCCCTTTAGTTATGTCAATTTTTTTTCCCGGGTGCTCATCGAATTCCGGATAATCTGTGATCGCGGCAGAGGGGAGTGATATTTGGAGCTTGTTTAGTTTTCAGAAGTCTGCTCTCTGATAGCAGCCGTAATAGCGTGTAACTCGCGACGAAATCGAGTTCGCTCGCCAACCGTCCACGCTGTGTGCGCGTATCAGGAATCCGTGCGGAGGGCCAGGCCATCGCCGAGAGAGAGAGAGTTGTGTTTGTGCGCGCGCGCGCGCTGGAGATGGTCCGTGGAGCGTCGTTTTATTTGGCTGGCGGCTCCCCGCCCCCTCCGTCCCGCGACGCCGCCGCCGCCTCCGTTTCCCCCCGGGAAGGGGTTTCCCTCCGAGGCGGGCAGGGCCGTTGAGTAACGCGAGGGCCGAGAGGGGAGGGGGACCGTCTGGTAGGTGTCTCCGCCGCCGCCCCCTCTCACCTTCGCCGCCCCTCTCGTTCGCCCTCGCCCCTGCCATCTACCGCCTCTCTCTCTCATCACCCATCTCGCTCTCCCGCTCGGGCTCCTTATCAAGCGCGCGCGCGGTGTTGGCATGACGACGGCGCGCGTAACACTGGTATCACACCATTGGTGCGGCCGAGACCGAATCAAGTGAGGCCGGCGTGTCGGCGGCGCGATGACGCCGATCCCAGGGATCGATAATATCAATGGTCATGAGACGCCGGAATATCGGTCGTCGATGTTACGGAATACTAAAATCGAAATGGGCTGTGAAACCATCTCCCGCCGCCTCCTATGTATGAAGCCTTCGTTGTGTCAGGCTGCAAAGCTCGGAATTTTCCTGTTTTTCAAAATCATCCAGGCATTAAACGTCTGTTTTCAGACATGTGTCTATTTACTTTTTACCCTACGAGTTGACACAAGCGGTGTGACAGGAGTGGTGGATCGCCAGCCGTGAAAATCGTAGATGCATATAAACAATAATATTGTGCCTATATCGATAGTATCGTTTTATCCTTTATATGTACATCGATGGTGAAAATGGCATTTTGCTGAAAAAAGAGAAGTATATATTTTTGGAACTAATAATTAAAACAAAAAACAATTAGACTGACTGGAATAATTAAAATACATTTTTGAAACGACTTGACTTTGTTTGCGTTGTAGTTCTGTACTATGTGTGGGGAAAATGAATCATTAAATCTTTCGGTTCAGAAGTTATTCTGTCTCAATTTTACGCTTTTGTCGGTCCTGCTGATGTGGCGTGTGGGTTTGCAGAGTCAGGCTCGAACTGATATTGGGAGATTTTCATTTTTCTAACAACTCGCGAAATACCATCTAGTCACTAGGGTTCACTAGGATCAAGCTCTTCATTTGGGCGAATGGCACATTCTGTACTTTCATTGTAACTAGGAAACGCGCTACTTTCCTTTTGATCTCATTCAGTTGCAGAGTTAAATCTTTATTCGTTGGAACCCAAACGTCGATACATACTCTAGGTCAGGCCACTAAGTAAATGCACGCGAAGTGGAGCGGAAAGCTTGTGAAATTAAGCGCCTGCCCTTTGAGAATATCGACCTCAATAAACAGCTATGACTCCTGAGTAGTCAACAGAAACAAAATCGTCTGTCTTTCATAAACCAATGTCTTACGCGAATTATTGGTCGATAGTCGACCAGGAGTCTATCGAAATTTCCAAAAGTTGCTTCTTTGATCGTCATAAATCGCAATAACTGTATGTTCATGAGGAAAACTTAACTTTACCTTTGGGTCTAAAACCGACCTCCTGACGCATCCTATTCTTTCAGCGTCTTCATTAACAGATAATGTATTGTCGTCGGTACACTTACTGTATGTCAAGGTCACATAATATCTATGTATGATTATTTTTCCTCCGTAACATTTATTTTATTTACTGAAACTTTTTTAATTCTTTTTTATCCCATTTTGATGCCATTGAAGAGTAAATAGATCTTTTGATGGAATGAAATGAGATTTTTCATGGTATGTCTGTGTTTTTAAATATCCATTTTCAATAATTATTTCTTCTTTTTCACGATGGCAATGTTATATCGTATACATTTCATGAATATCACGTTTAATTTGTGTTAACACAATGTCTGTAGGCCCAGTGATCCATGGTTAGTTACTAGAGGAAGCCGGGTGACAGCTAATGTTACTAGCGCCAATACGGAAAAACTCGGTGTTCAACCCGAAGGTTGGTGTTTGTTTGGTGAGGGTAAAGCTCCCCCCGTACTGAGTCATTGGCGTGTGATATTCACATATTCAGGGTAAGGGGGCCAGTTCCTTTTCCTGGGACACCTGCGGTTTCCTACGAGGTTCTGACACACAGAAAATCGAATCTTGAGGATTTTATGTGGGGGGTATCCAGAAATGCTTTCGCCAGGGATTTAAACCCGGTACCATCTGGTCCGTAGTCCGACGCTTTACCTACAAGGCCACAAAGATCCCCGCCAATTAGGATAGGGAGGTATGGATAAGGTAGGGTTATTCATGGAATGGAGGAAGGGTGAAGTAAAACCCAGTGTCGGCATTAGCCTACTCGAAAAGCGCCAAAGGGTCCTCGGTTTAACGTCCCATCCTACGGACGGAGTGCTATACTCGAAGTGCTATCCGCATAGCATCAAGTAGGGACCGGTATACCAATGTAAAATCTGTCTCAACCGGGCCCGGGCCGAACCCATACCCTGAGGAAGGTAAGCCGGTTCTCTAGCCACTGTATCAACCCGATCCCCTGTTTTCCCTAGTGTTTATGAACTGTTAACATCATTTTTCTATCTTGGAAACTGCATTTGAGATTCTGCCCATTGTAAATTGACATTAGATTATGCTTTCAGTTATTTCACTCATATCACCAGGGTCCAAAAATATTCCTTTTTACTTTTTTATTATAGGTATGTAATAATAATAAGCGCATATTATATCGCCAGATCTATTACTAAAGTTGTTGAAGACCAATCTTGTTAGTAAAGGTTATAGGTTTTCCGTGGTGAAACTTAGTTAATTATTTGCATATCTTTTGCAGTTTCTTTACCTGCTGCCTCCCAATAGTCCAAACTTAACTTGTTACCTGATACCTGATACCTGAAGGAAATTTCGTAAAAGCTGAAAAACGCTTTAGTGCGAGGAAGGACTCATGAATTCCGTTTTGATTACATGCGGGAGGGATATATTTCCTTCCAAGAAAATTAATCCTGTTGATTAAATGAGTGTAATGTCATCATGACTGATATTTGGATAAACGCGACAGATGCCCATTGATTGAGTTGCTTTCACCTGTCAGCTTGAAGTAACAATATAGATACCTACACTCTAAATGCTGTTATTCGTTTGATCAATGTACTTCAATGATATTATGGTTGAATGCTCGATGAATCAGCATGTGAGGCCAAATTTGAGTTAAGTGTCATCTCTGTAAGAAGAGCACCGGCATCTATTATTTGTACTGCCAAACCTATTTTCCTTGGTAATTTTGATAGTATTTTTATGTAAAGTGTGGCTTATGCCATATCAAATTGGGCGAGGATATGGCGCCCATCATCTCTTATTTCATTAAAACATTTTTTTGTTCGACTAAATGGACGTGAAATGCCCCGAGCGTCATTCGGGACCCACCTTGCGGATTTCACCTTTCTTCGCTCCTGTTTTCAGATAAATTTGTTCCGTATTTTTCCGTTTGCGCTTTATTTCTCTGAGTTTGTTTAATTGAAATCCCTACTTTCGTGCCCAACAAGATGCTTCTGGGAGTATTAAGGTATTTATGGGGTAGAAATCATGCGAAGTTCATAAAAGAACATTATCTTGCTCGTGTATCCTGTGCGCTACGCAACCCACATGCAACAGGCGTCACACTGGTTGCCTAACGCGTATATAACAACTTAAGTTGGTGGTTGATAAAAATTCTTCTGAAATACCTCGCACTTCTTTTTAAAATTTATTATCCATTTAAAGTTACCTAAGGTTTTGGTGAATCGAATCTCCGTGTACTCATTGAGCACTTTTTAGTCTTCTTTGTGTGAAGCGTGTGTAAACAAACAGACAAGAGTTCAATTTTACAAATGCATTGTTTTTGCCCTAGCTTTTTCCGATGAAAATATTGAGCATCAAATAATTTGCTAAAACACACCAGGAAGGTACTTCTTTACACATTTTATGGCCGAAAACAGGTCAGTTGTATTTTAATGTGAACGAATTGGAAAATATTTTAGGTGAAAATGTCACCATTATATGTAATTAGTTTCATATTAAATTACAGATTAATCTATTTTAAATTCTCAGTGGAAGTTGAGCTTGTTTTTCATTTTAAATGCGAATTCAGCTTCTATCATTCTGTTCTTATCAAATATATGCATATTTTTATTTTTCTCCAGTAATCTCCAGTATAGTGTGTGTTAGCTATTAGAGTACCATGCATTCTCCTCAAAGGATCCTGGGAAATAGTAATATATGTACAATTGGACATTTTAAAACCAATATTGAACCTATTTTGGGGAAAGAAATTAAGAAATACCATAGGCAATTGTTTTGGAGAATTAGAGCCCAAACTACATTTTCCAGTTTAATTTGAGCCTACAGACTCGCAGGAACAATTCATATGCCAGCATTTATAGATACTTAAACTATTCCTTTACACCTATAAAAGTAATTAGATCATCATTTCCCATTTTCTTTCAATAGTTACATAGATTTCAATCAGTATTTAAAAACACATTTTTTTTGCATGCATAGAATTCATTTCAGTTAATTTCATCTGTTAAGATGCTGTACTTAAGTTAGAGGTCCCAGTATTCCATCATTGATTGTACATTCATTGGTAAAATATCTCATATAATAATTAGATATTTTTCCCTCATTCAATGAATTTTCAAAATGAAATTTACCCTAAATTGCATTATTTCTCATCTGTGATAATGAGTGTAGTTGCCTCATGATGCTTAATGAACATGAGTGCAATAAATAATATTCTGTATTTGGCTATTCATATTTGTTTGAATTATGGCTGTAATCCTTAGATTTGGTAGTCCTAAGTCTCTCATGCATCATTTTAATTCGTTTATTCAGCTATTCTGTACTGCTTACAAGCCTGGAATTAGCAGTACTTACTTGATTATTATGTGGGTAGTAATATTTACCATATGGATGGGAACAATATGTCCCTCAGATGGTTTGAGAGACAGATGGTGGATGGATGTAAGGTGTGGAACCCTAAGTACATCCCCACTTAACTCCGGTGTTGCCTTGTTCATCTGACATTTTCATGATCAGCTTTGTTATGGGTAATTAAAAAAGGAGGTGACCACATTACCCAGGTCACGTCAGGGACAGCCTGATCAGGTTGTGTGTTTGGATCATGCCTCAGAAGTTGATGTTTATTGTCATATCAGAAAAACTTAGGTTATATAATTTAACATTAACCACTGAAGCATCTAAAATGGAAGTCCACTCTATTAAATCTCATATTGACGTGGGTCTATATATCTGCTTTTGCTCCTCAGATAATAATTGCCACGGGCCAATTTATTGGCTCTCGCATTGGTAAAAATATTTATAACCAAATAACGTATGTTTTAAATGTTATTGCCATTGAAAAAGTTTTATTGGCAACAAACACTTCATTGTTTGTAAATTACAGGAAATATCAAATTGATATCCACAAAATTAAATCTTCCGGGACATTTTCTTTTAGGAAGTGTTGTGGTTTTTCTAAACTCCCTCTGGTACTTCATGCCTGCATGCCTAAAATTTGGTGGCACTGTAATGATAAGGTTAATCTAGTTACGCATTTAATTTGTGACAATGAGCTGTAAAAATATATAAGAGGTTGATAGCTGTTGCCTTTTTTTCATTTCAGGCTGCTGGGAGGCATCAGGGAAGCACAACTGTGATAAGCCAACTTGTGTGGCATATGGAAAACCCATGAAAGCATTGAACCACAGTTATTTCTGTTGTTGCAGGGGTAACCTTTGCAACCTGAATATGACAGATGAGACCCTGCCTGCAAATGTGGTTCCACCTGGTATGTTGTCAGTCCTAATTTGTTACGGTCTAAAATTAAATGTTCATCTTAGTAATGTGGGGAGGGAGTGGAAGGCAAGGCCTTCTCTTGATGTGTTATGGTGGCCAAGTTCAGGAACTCAGGGAAAACTAAAGCAATTGCAATAAATTGTCGGAAAATGTTCATGATTTGTTTATTTTTTCTTTGACTGTTGGAGTTTGACTATGCCCTATCAGTAATTAAGTCATCCTTTAGTAGAATTCAACAATAAGCTTTTCCTACAGCCTTATTTCCAACCCAGAAGTATCCTCAAAATGATTTCTTGAAATCTATTTTCCTCATATGTGTAAAGAACTCGTGAGATAACATCCCTTTATGCTATATATGTAATCGTGAATCTTTTGAATTTATGAATTCCAATTTTACCTCTGAACCATATTTTGACTCGACAATATTCCCATTGTGAAAAGTTGTAATTGATCATGAAAAAGACTACAAATTAAAAAGTGGTAGCCTGTAACCAGCTCAACCTGGCACTTCATTTATTTCAACATGTAATTTCCATGTGGAGTGATGGACTAGATTCTTTGAATGGCGTGATTCTCTTGGATCAGTATCATATTACCTTGGTTAAAAATCTGTAACAATAATACATTTTATTTCTTTTTTATGGATGTCGAACCTGGCAGCAAGAATGTTGATTACTTGGACTATTAGAAATAACATCATTAATATTGCTCACTTTGTTTCTACTCCTTCTGGTGTTACTTTGTGGAAGTCCATGGTATTGATAAAACTTGTACTTATCTGCACAGAATTTTTTTAGAAAACCCAACCAAGGTTTCAACTTTAGCATCCCAGGAACCATTAGCATGATTCAACATGTAAGCATCATTATCAAGGGTCATTATTGTGGGTCACACTCTGGAGTTATTTGTCCACGCAGTTGTATTAATTTAACAGTAAAATAAGTTATATTGTTCTTTTTTCATATTTTTGGGTTCAATTGTTGCAGCAATATTATCGTCTTGGCTTTTGGCTTGCCTTGTTTGGGCCTGAATAGATCTTTTTCAGCTTTCTTAAGGATCTGGGAAAAGGATCTTTAAATGTTTTGCTGTTAGAGGTATTGCCATGAGGGGCCATATTTTTTTAATATTCGATGGATAGTCAAATAGAAGGAATAAAGTTTGATTTTGGAATGACTTCTCTCTTCACAGCTACTGAGTTCCTGGAACAGAGTTTAAATGAGGAGCAAACAATAGTTATAGCTGTGGCAATAGTATTTTTGGTTTCCTTGGCATTTGGCACTGCATTAATCCTGTGTAAACTGTGGAAAGGTTCACGAAAATCATCACCAGACAATTCTTCCACCACATCAACTACATCTGGAGGCCAAGGTCACAATCATAATCATCGATTGCTCTCTTCAAATGGTCTTGAAAGCTTAAAGCTTATAGAAGTAGTCGGTAAGTAGATCCTTCTAATATCCATTTAAGTATTGTATTTATTTTAATCAAATGGGCTAATATAATCATTGAAGATGTCTAGTATAGATTAATTGGGGTTAATTTCTCTTGACTTTATTGGTCATTGACTAAATTTATGTCGAAATGCATGTCAAGCTATTATTTCATGTTTTGTCAATAGGGATGATAATGTAATGACCCCACTGGTCAGAAGAATGAAACTCCGCACTTCTTCTGTCTAATATCTTTCTTTAAGATAGCAGTTAGTATAAAGTGAATGAATTTCTACAAATTTAAAATTGTTCTAGACATCTTGTTCAGTGATAGACATGTATTTCAGCACTTTTAAAGTAAAATAAACATTGCGGTTGCCCATTCTATTCTTAGAGAGAAGATTCTTGCAACTTACATTTCAGCACTTACGGACCACCCATAAATTATACTAAAAGGTGGTAGAGGGGTTGGAGTTGGTCCAGCCTTCTGCTACTTTGGGAGATAGATAATTGTAAATTCGTTTCTTGCTCAACTAATAATGATGGTACACAATAACTAGTGAAAAAATAATAGCATTAACTGAAAAAGGTATTTATTTAGAATTTCTCTTTTGTCATTCACAAAAAAGATGGCATTCATTGTAGTGCTATGAAATGTATGGAGTCTTAGAAAATGTTACTGAGCATTATAGAGGGAGGAATGGATTAAAAAAAGTGGAAAATCAGCATTATGAAATCTATGGAGGATCCATTGAAAGAATTTTTTCTTTTATGAAATGACTTTTCAGTTATTACAGAAACCCTTTGTATATTGCATTTAACAGCACTATGGATACCGTATCCTGGAATGAAATAATTTGAAAGTGTTACTTGGGAAAGATATGCTGAATGTTTAGCTTTAGTCAGCTAGTCAGTATGAAAATAAAAGTATGTAATTCTATTCTCTTTAAACTAGTTGGCTGTACTGAACATCAAAGCAGGAGAATGCAAATTGAGTGGCTTCTTTAAGAGGTCACTTGGCTGTAGGATCTATTTTGCTAAATAAATTAGAGGTGTATTATATGAATGTTTTTCTGATTTATTTAAAAAGTAATCATATTAATTGGGGATTTAGGGGAACAATTAGTAAATGTAGGTAGCATTTACAAATGTGATTTAATTAATTCCTGGGATTAAGGCACATAGGTTTCATTGAAGATATTGATGCATTTATTAGACTTCTATAGGCACAGGAAGTGTAAGAGGCTTTTTTGATGTGATTAAAGGGAAATCTAGATAATAAAGATAGGCAAAAAACAAAAAGTTGCAATGGAAGATATCTTGGAGGATATTGGAATGATATGAAGGGGACAGAAATGATGAAGGGAAGAAGCAGTCAGATTTTGATAGTGTCCAAGATGATTTTGGATGTGAATTGATATTGTGTGTGATGTGAAGTGATATTGAGTGATGAGATGAAAATTATTTTGTTCTGGGAAGTAAAATAGTCAAAGCCACTAAGTCACTAAAATGTTGTGATGTGAAGTGATATTGAGTGATGAGATGAAAATTATTTTGTTCTGGGAAGTAAAATAGTCAAAGCCACTAAGTCACTAAAATGTTAAGTACAGTTGTGCTATATTTTACTCACTCACTCAGTGATTCAACCCGAAGGTTGGTTTGGATAGGTGATGGTAGAGCTCACCCCGGACTAAGCCACAGGCGTGTGAATTTCACACATTCAGGGTAAGGGGGCCAGTTCCTTCCCCTGGGGCACCTCGCACTCCAAAGGCTTCACCCGGATTTGAACCCAGAACCCTTCAATCAGTAATCAAGCACTCTACCCACTAGGCCACCATGCTCCCTCCATATTTTACATGATATGACAAAGACCTGCCCCAAATTGTTGCATTACTAGCATTGATTTTAATTATTTTATGGTGGCTTATGTTTGTCAAGCTGCTCCGTCTCAGAATAAAGGGAATCATCACAAAAATGTGTCATGAGTAGCATTGGGACTAGTTGTTATAAAGTACACTGAAAACCTAAAATACTCTCTGATGATGTAAACAAAGCTGAGCATTGTGCTCAAATTAATTACATGTGTGGTTTAGCATCTGGAGTCCCCATTGGCAAATGTAAGGTATATTTTATGGCTACTAAAATTGCCCAAAGATGTAATTAATACAAAAATATTCTTTATGTGTACATACTAAGGCACAGTTCATGTATTTTTGGCCTTAGCATGTAAATTTTCTTGATTGGTAGGCAGTTGTGATTTCATCTCACCTTGCCATTGATTGTATATTTGTATTTCAGTTGAAATCTTGCTCAAAACCATTTAAAAGAAACAATTCACACCATTTGAATTATGGTATCATTGCATTATTATTTATTATATTTTGTTTTTTATTACTTTATATCCCTATTATTCACTGTGCTTTATTCTAATTTTAAGTCATTTTTCAATGTGATTCTTGGTAACTGAAGATAAAACTGGGAAATATCTTTATTCTTAGGCCAAGGACGTTATGGCTGTGTATGGAGAGGTACTTTGCAGGAGCAAGTGGTGGCTGTGAAAGTGTTCCCTTGTCATCACCGTCATTATTTTTGCAATGAAAGGGATATATACTGCTTGCCTTTCATGGATAATCCTGCCCTCTTGTCTTACTTTGGTAAGTTCTGCAATTTGCTGTTAGCTTTCAGAAACTAGTGTCTTAAAGCAGTACATTGGAACTGTGAAATATATTTTCACTTCATGTAAATATTCATAGTTTTTCCTATTATCACACTCCTTTTTGCATCTGTGATAAGTGGTTGTGCATCTGCCATTTTTTGTGTTTTATGCTATACTGAATGAAAGCATTTTTGAAGTTTCAAAATGTTCTTTGTTGGGAGAAGATAACACAGATATGCAAAAACGTAGTGGATAAGTTGACATTTGAACTTAGTCATTTTTTTCACTCAGCCACTGAACTGTATGGTCTTCTCTTTAAAATGCTGTTGACAATGCGCCATCCTTAAATTATTAATTCAGGTTAATCCTCTTGAATTTCATATTCACAGTAAAGCAAAGGACTTACGAAAAATAACATTTTGAATTCAGATTCATTTTTGTAAAGTTTCCAAAGGGTTTTTATACTTTGATGTCCCAGAAATGGGCAACTGTGGAGGCTAGCTGCCACCTATTAGGCCCAAATAACTACATACATATTAGTTTATGGGTCATGTTTGAAACAATAGCTTGACTGTGAATTTAATGGATGTTATCTTTCTTATTAAAAGGTTATTTTATAATAACATTTTGACCATTTCCTTATCCCTATGAATATGAAATAACATGTTCATGGATTTTTCCTTTTCTCAGGATCTGATGAGTGTGTTGGTAGTGATGGTTGTGTAGAACATCTCCTGGTGCTCTCTTATACTCCCTTGGGCTGTTTACAAGATTACCTGAAGTCCAATACACTGGACTGGCGCACGTTTTGCAAAATGACTCTATCTATCGCACATGGCCTTGCTCATTTGCACACAGACATACATAAAGGTGGTACGTACCACTTAATCTAAAGAAGAAATGAAGTATTTTAAAATTATTATGGTATTGTATAACTGAGCTTTATGTGAGAATTTTAAATTGTGATAAAGTTGAACTGCTTTTTAAACACTCCATGAAAATATTTTCAACTCATCTTTCCTCTTATAACTATTTTGAAATACTCTTTTTTTTCCATAGTAAGATAAGCATAAAGAACTATACTCACTAACAATAAGTTCAGTGAAATGTTTTTTGATAAAGCAGTTTAAAATTATCTAATGCTGGTAAAATTATTAATTGTTAGTTTTTGAATGTTGTACATCAGGTGTAACTGAGATGTTTCTTTTGTTTCTAGATAAAGCCAAACCTTGTGTTAGCCATCGGGATCTTAATTCAAGGAATATTTTAGTGAAGTCTGACCTGTCATGTTGTTTAAGTGATTTTGGCTTTGCCATGAAAATATCTGGCTCTAAGTATTACTACAATGGAGAAGAGCAACACACCAGTACCAAAAGTATCAATGATGTAAGCTATAAACCTCTCTTCTCTCTGAATATACTTAACATAAAAAATTATTTTGTATGTCGCATTTTTTTAGATTCATCATTCTGTCTTAACAAAGTGTGTTCTTCCACAGCTTATTTATCTTTTTGTCCTTCAAACTGCTGGAATTTCATTCTTTGATGTGATATCCGGGAATTCATGTTAGTTACCAAGAGTATGCTTTTACTTGTAATATTTGCTTAGTAGAAAATATCATCAGGATCATCCCTTCCATCACAGAATTTGACAGATTGGGTTTGCATAAATGTTATTGGCGTGTGTAGCTTAAAAATTTGTAGTAAAAGATTTATAGGGAGCAGGAATCATAGGAAAATCAGGATTTATCGGGGATTTTCCCCTAAAGGCAGGCATACACTTCCCAGTATTTTTCTTGGCCTGTATGCTTAATTTTCTATATTTCTTTTAAGTGGCCTAAAGACTAAGCAAATTTGGCATATAAAAATTAATTATGAATGCTAAGTGGCATGACGTACAATTCATGATCAGGGGCCCAAGGAATGGTTAATGAGATAACAATGGCATCATTTACCATATTTTTTTTATTGCCAGATCTGATAGAGTTTGTAAAATAAAAATACCTGCATTTTTCGTTTTTTGATCAGTCAATTAATTCTCAAGTTATAAGCGGCAAAAACTGATGTTATTAACCTTTTCGGAAAAGTGGGCATGGTGCAACCTCTGACGTCATTGCCTTCATTCAATCACAACTGAACCCGCGAAGCTACTTCGACTTATCGCAATGGGGGGACAGCTGACTCTGCCAATAGGAGAAGTTGCGACAGCATCTGTGCGAGCAGACCTTCCAAGAACCCCCCTCCACTCCCTTCCCTTCCCCTAAAAGCAGTCAAGTACGGGAGGAAAATGACGTCAATGTTATCGAAGCAGCTTTTTCGGTGGGCGTCACCTTTTGCTTATTTTAATTTTTGATTTATGAGTGAATGCTTATGGTTAGAAGATTATTTTTTTCATTAATATTCCTTTTTCGTTTCCATCTAACAATTTGGTTTACAAATTTGCGATTTTGGTTCCGAGTAAAGTCCAGCAAGATAAAAGCCTAAATGTAGGGTAGCCCATCTCAGAAATATATAATAAATGCTTTATATATCCTGATGTCTTCATAAACTTTGAAATAAAGTCACAATAATGATAATTTTGTCCTTAACCTAAAAATCAAGCTTGTGGATCAATCAAAATATGTAAGCATTTCAGTTTGGCACCTTATCATTTTTCAGTTGTAATGGAATTGATGCAGATCATTCATGCAGATCATTCATGAAATATGCATTAATCATCTAAACCACAAGTCTGCGAATAACTGTCTGGGGCATTTATGAATTTTCTTTAGACCATTGCAATAAGTGTATTCATCAGAAGACCACCAACAACCAATGTTTATTTTAGCGTCATTCAGAAATCATGCAGCTACTTATAGTAAATGTTTACCTTCATTTTTTTCAGCTTCATTTCAACAAAAAAGCTCAAATTTTAAGCAAAAGTATCATTTTTGTAATTAATTCATAAATATTTAATGATATAACAGAGGTTTTCATGCATTCAACCAGTATTTTATTAGTCAAGGTCTCAGAGGCTAAGGCAGCAAATGGCATCAAGTGGAAGAGGTATAAAAAAGATGTTTTCTTAGGTTTTCCACCAAGTCAGGGTAATGGCTGCTGTCAGGGAAAAGCATGAGACTTAACAAGCATCATTTAATGGGATAAAACAAGATCCTTCAGCTTGACCCTAAACCCAGGTTTTTTAGTTATAACAGTTTTCGAAAATCAAGGAAAACTTTGTAATTTTCACTCTAATTTATTTATTCATGACCAGTTTCATCACTAATGTGACATTGTCTGATCACCAGACCATCACCTTGGCGACGAAACCAGTCATAGAGAAATAGGGAACATGCACTACTTTTTATAACTCTTTGAATGTGAAGTTTATTAGCTAAAATGTTCTTGGCGAAAATTTTGCTGAAGAATTAAGTTGCGTTACAAAGATATTACTCTTTGAATATTGTACTTTTTCGGCAGCTTAAAAACACGACGTCATCGAATGACGTCACAGCACAGTATCACTAATGACGTTGTATATCTGTTTATGCATGGAGGTAAGTTGTTAAATGAATACTTGGGGATAACGTATGCATTTTTCTCATTTGTTTATTGCAATAAACGATTGTATTTTGATTTTTTATTTACATAGTATGGATGGTAACGAGCAAATCGTCCATTAATTATATAATGCCTGTTTAGTGCCCAAGAATTTCTACTACATCTATGCAATCGCTGGTTTTTTATAAGAAGAACGCCCATAAGGGAGACAGCCAAAGTAAATTGTCGGAATGTGCTTTTTTAAGTATTTTTTCAATCATTGTTTCTTTCGAGAAATGGCTAAAAACCTCAAAACAATATATTCACTTCGTTTTATCATAAATATAATGTCTATCTCCATAGCAAATGGAACCTATACCGTGCAGTGACGTCAGAAGACATTTCAGGTCATGTGACTTGTGTCGATTTTCGGGAACATTTTAATATAATTTAATAACCTTTGTGGTGGGCGCAGAAAAAATTGGCTTATATATTTAAATTGGTGAGAAAATTTCGCATCAAGTACATCATTAATCTTCGAGAAACAAATTTTATGCATACTCCCCATTAGACAGAGAAAAGTGTAAACAAAAATCTTTTCTCATTCATTGACCTTTGATTGTCATAAAGCTTAGCTTTTGATCATAGAGTTCATCCAAGCATTTTCAATACACTTTATTACTATTTACTTATTACACATAAGATTGCTCAAAATGACATAAAAATCAGAAAATCTGTTTCATTATTTAAGATATTGATTCTAAATCCATGAAAAGATGTTAGTTTCAAGTCTAGGGTATCTTGAGCATCCAGTAATGGAATATTTACTCACCAATGAGTTGAATAGTGCCTCTGTTGTTTTTAAGCTGATTTTAATCTTACTGTAGCTTACCGTGCTGTGAGTCTACTTGTGTCACATGTTTGATTTGCAACTTTTTTTTACAGAATACTATATTTTTGTGTCTTATTGTATGGTTGTATTTTTTCAGGTTGGTACGTTGCGCTACATGGCACCTGAAGTCCTTGAGGGTGCAGTGAACCTCAGGGATTGTGAGTCATCCCTCAAGCAGATAGATGTGTATGCCCTGGGCCTTGTTCTATGGGAGACAGCTATGCGCTGCACAGACCTATACACTCACCACTATGCCCATCACAGGCCGCTCTCTATTCCTTACCACCAGCCCATCCACCACAATCAAATCCTGAACCAGTACCATCCCCCTTCTCACACGGTTGTGGCCCCCATTCCCATAATCCCCAACCACTGTTCAACTTCAGTGACGGCTGTCCCCAACAGAACAGGCCCCCCCACGCCTCTCCAGAGTCCACTTGTTCCCATTCAGACTACTCGTCCCCCCTCAGTGAATGTACCGGTCGTACCCCCCACCAGTGGTCCACCGTCCCCCCTTGTGCCGATCTCCCCTGTCCCCCCCACCCAGGCCTCTCCCGTGGAAAGCGCCCCTGCTCAGGCGAGACCTTGGGGGAACTCCACTTCCCCAGCATCGCAGCCCACTGTCACGCCGCACTCTACGCCACCTCCATCGCTGCAAGCACCCCAGCCGCCACCGTACAAGATGCCCTTTGAGGCGGAAATCGGTAGGAATCCACTTGTGTACTGGCCAATAATACCGAATGAATATATTTCGAACCTCTACTGTTTGATTATTATTATGTCTTTATTAGTTAGTTATATTAAATTAGGATACATAGTGTTAATCTCAGGAGCTATCTAGCTTTTTCAGGCACATTCTGAAGTCATTAATATTTTCTTTGTGGATAGCAAAATTTATCATCATAGTGTTTTCTTTTTCAAAAATTCAGTGTGCCAACTGTCCAGTGTAACAACCGCATTTATCTGCATGGCTGACTTTTGATGTCACTTCCTAATACCTTGTCATTAGGCACTCAAAAGTATTATGTAGGAAATGTTTGGCTCACCTTATCATATGAGTTGAATTAAAAGTATCTACTAGGTAGTGCTTTGAGTACCAGAAAGAGGTAGTAGCATATATTTTTTTAATCTGACATGGAAATGATCAAGACACAAAACTAAGTCTACATCTTGTATGTTTTTGGTATGGGGAAGCATTATCTTTGATATCATTAAGCCCAAATTACAATTAATATTATTATTATTTGGTATCCAACTGTGCAGTCAGTATGGGTTTTGATGTATTATTCTTGATCTTCTTTATGTTATTTCTGCAAAATAACTCTTTTTTATACTATTTTTCTATCCAGAAATGAATACACACTTCCTCCTTTCTGTCAATTTAGCACCATCACTCTCTCCTGTTTCTACTCAACTAACGTTTTTATTTTTTTCAACAACCCTGAAATCCCATTTTCCAACTACTTGCTCTGCTTCCAGTTAATTTCCTAAACAAACTTCTCTCTTCCTTCACTGTTCCGAGGTCTTCCTCTTTTCATCTTCCTTTGTGCCCATAGCACTTCCCTTGTCGTATTCAACACCATTGTCTCACAGTTTCCAATCTCTCATAAGGATTC
The DNA here is from genome assembly GCA_933228895.1 of Platycnemis pennipes. NCBI lineage: Eukaryota > Metazoa > Arthropoda > Insecta > Odonata > Platycnemididae > Platycnemis > Platycnemis pennipes. Next base: position 28,840,503 of record OW121848.1, on the reverse strand, counting down.
AGGTGCTGCAGAACCATACTGTACTATTCTCCTTATCCAACTCTTTGTCAATATCTTATTGAGCTTTTCATCAAGATGCCATGTAAATGCAGTTTTAAAACCGAAAAATCATAAACCAAAAGAATACTCTTCTTACTGCCGGAGAAACTGAAAATTAACCAAATAACTTGTTCAGATTAATTTGGCTGGGTAACTACATACACGACGGAGGACCCACAAATAACCAGATTACTGTTATAATAAATTTATTTATTAAGTTTTTTAAAAAATTCCTTCAGTCACCTTCAAAGTTCTCTCTATTAGATGCGATACACTTGTCAAGTCTTTTTTCCCCTTGTTTGAAGCACCGCTGGAACTCTTCAACTGTGATATCATCCAGTGCCCTTTGCGAAGCGGTTTTTACTAACTCCATATCATCAAAATGCTTCTCTTTTAGATTTTTCTTCATTCTCGGGAACAGAAAAAAGTCGCACGGGGCTAGGTCTGGCAAATACGGAGGGTGGGGAACGACAGACCACCCCTGAGAGGCCAAATAATGGTTCACTTGTAAGGCCATGTGCACGGGGGCATTGTCGTGATGAAGGAACCATTCACCTGATTGCTAAAGTTCCGGGCGTTTACTCCGCAAATCCTCTCGCAAACCTCTTAAGACTTCCAAATAAAAGTGCTGGAATTTCATCAATTGTGAAACGACGACCCTCGATATTTTGGTGGATTTTTTTTCGATGTTTTCATCATTTCGAGATGTTGAAGGGTGCCCAGAACAAGCATGGTCTACAACATTCAAGTCACCACGTTTGAAGCTCCCAAACCACTCGAAAATTTGTGTGTGGCTCATAGTATCCTCCTTGAAAGCCTGTTGAAGCATTTGGTAAGCTTCCATTGCCGATTTTTCAAGCAAGAAACAAAATTTCAAACACACAGTTTGATCTTTTAAATCTGCCATAACGACTTCGCAGGGGTAACACGACAGCAGTAAGAGAAACACAACACTACGATCAAACGGTAACCTACAAACTGTCGCTGTCTGGGCACTTGTTTCATGAAGGTTTCTACTAACCACATGTAGCAGGAGAACACTCTACTACGTCTACGAATGGCTGTGTGCTCTCAGTCCGGTTATTTTTCCGGGTCCAGGTATATGCTCTGATCCATGCTAACACCTCATTGTTCAATCTGAGTGTTAGTGTGTTCTACGACCCTTGTTGATTTTTAGGAGGATTTTTTTCAATGTTTTCATCATTTCGAGATGTTGAAGGGCGCCCAGAATGAGCATGGTCTACAACATTCAATTCACCATGTTTGAAGCTCCCAAACCACTCAAAAACTTGTGTGTGGCTCATAGCATCCTCCTTGAAAGCCTGTTGAAGCATTTGGTAAGCTTCCATTTGTAAGTTTGGTAAGAAACAAAATTTCAAACACACAATTTGTTTCAAACACAGTACAGAATATTTCAATCCTGCCGCGTGAACGGCGGTGAAATTCACATAAATTGCCATGCGAAAAAATTCACCTGGACCGTGAATCGAACCACGGACCTTTGGCTTTCCGGAACACTGCGCAGACCACTACGCTACCCAGGATCCCTAATTCGCATGGCAATTTTACCGAGGTTCAGGTACTAGATGTTAGGCCCTCGCGGTCCATCAAGGATGGCAACGCAAGGGAGACTGGGCTTCAAGGAAGCCACTACCAAAGGTGAACCCCATCCAGCACTAAAGCCGCGCTTGGCGGTAAATACAGAATATTTCAATCCTACCGCGTGAACGGCGGTGAAATTCACATAAATTGCCTGTAAATAGTACCTGAACCTCGGTAAAATTGCCATGTGAATTAGGGATCCTGGGTAGCGTAGTGGTCTGCGCAGTGGCCCGGAAAGCCAAAGGTCCGTGGTTCGATTCCTGGTCCAGGTGAATTTTTTCGCATGGCAATTTACACAATTTGTTCTTTTAAATCTGCCATAACAACTTCGCAGGGGGAACACGACAGCAGTAAGAGAAACACAACACTATGATCAAACGGTAACCTACAAACTGTCGCTGTCCGGGCACTTGTTTTGTGAAGGTCTCTACTAACCACATCTAGCAGGAGAACACTCTACTATGTCTACCAATGGCTGTGTGCTCTCAGTCCAGATATTTTTGGGTCCACCCTCGTATATGCTCTGATCCATGCTAATACCTCATTGTTCAACCTGAGTGTTAGTGTGTTTTAATGAGGGCAGAGCTCACTAAGCACCAGTCCCAGCACCGTGTGAAATTTATGTATTAGGATAAGGAGGGCTTTCCCTCTGCCATACTTTCCCATAAAGATGTTTCCCATAGCATCACAGCTTTTGTTAAGCTAGGTATTTTTAGAGGTGTTTTTCAAGCCCAGAACTCCAGGCAACACTACCCTCTAGGGTCTCCACACTATTAGTATCCGTGATATGTGTTGTAAAAAGTGATGCCATTGGTTCATTTCTTACAATAAGGGTTGTGTAAGACTTTTTTTTAATCAATTTATTGAGCCTATCTACCATTGGTCATTGAAAAGAAATCAATTATGACTTCCCCTGATGGAGTTCTGTGTGTGCTGTTCATGAATCACCATTATTTCATGACAATTTCCCTACTCTTCCAACTCCATTGTCCACAGTCCCTCTTACCATTCCTTAAAGATCCCTGCATCCTTCATCTTGTGATATCCACTTGTCTCCCTCCTCTTGGAAAATAGAACATAAAATTCTTATTCGTTATGACTGCAATAATATCTTCTTCTCAATGAAACCAGCTTAAAATCGTTAAACCATTGAGTAAATGCAATTAGTTGTGGTGAAAATTATCATTTTGATTCTTCCTGTTCAAACCCTTGTTTTGAAATCTTACTGAACCATAATGTAATATCAGCCTGGCTTTATTCTCTATATTCTCACCTCCTTAGGAATACATCCATCTTTGGAGCAGATGCAAGTCCTCGTGTCAAAGCGCAAGGCAAGGCCATTATTCCCAGATGCTTGGAGAGAGCCCTCCTGCCCAGCTGCAAGGCTGCTCCGAGAAACAGTTGAAGACTGTTGGGACCATGATGCAGAAGCAAGACTGACCGCTCTGTGTGTGGAGGAGCGTCTCTCAGAGCTTTCCTCTCTGTGGGACAGACATCGAAGAGGTGAAATATTTTGTTTTTGCTTTCTGTTTCATGAAAGTAATGCCTCTCGGTGTTTCTTTTGGCAAGAATGGTTTCCTTGCGGACTAATTCTCTTAATGCTTTTGTCAGAGTGACCATTTCAAACCTCTCCCTTACTTGAAAGGGTCTATGATTGTTGTAGTCCAAATTCCAGGTAACTCATCCCTCCTATTTTACATTACTTCTCGTACTTATTGATGTATTATAAAATTTGTAGGGCTTAAAAACTAGTAAATGAAAGCGTTTGTCTTCTTTGTTGACTGTATGTAGTACCTCAGGATTTCAGTTTTTTATCCTTGAAAATTGGTCATATAGCAATTTTCAACAGCTGTTGCAGGAATCATTTTGAAATAGGTTGGACTGAGGTCATTTATGGTGTCAGAGGGGAGGGTGTATATAGGTGGAACGTGGTCGAAGAGAGCAAGGGTAAGCGATTCTGGCATGTGTAGTTAATCCTAAGACAATATTTATCTCGAGAAATCACGCAAATTTACAGAACTTCCAGAGCATCCTATTTTAGTCCTTTACTGGTTCTATGTTGAAGTTAAGATATGAAATAACTGGAGTGTTCCTTTTCCCACAAATGCTTTGCAAAATTCCAGCTTACATTCTTTAGCTAAAAGCATCTTTCATCATTCTTCATTCTAACTTTCCATTATCTATCAGTCTGTGCAATAGGCACTATATCACAACCAAATGTTCAACTCATTAACTTGTGGATATTGGATTGCACAAATATGTCTTTTCTTTCCTTGCCAGTACTGATTACACAGTACAGAAGAGTACACCTTGAGGTGGGGGGTGAAGAGGTTGGCCTTTTAGTAAGAGTCCTTCCATAAAGTAGTCTACGCCTTTTTTGTGTTTTCAGAAGCTTTTACATTAATAATATGCATTAGGGCTAATTCATCGTTGTGCAAGAACTCGGCTTTCCGTTCTCCTCTGCTGTATATGATCCTTGTCAATATTTTCAATGTATGTGATTTCAGGATTGTAGTGATAAAGTTTTTACAGTTCCTAGTTCTCATCTTTTTTAGAATGGGGATGATGATATTCTTCTCGAAGTTGTGGGTATCTCTCCGGTTGAGTGTAAGTCACAGATGATGTTGTTTAGATGGTTTAATGTCTTCTCTCCTGCATTTTTAATTATCTCATCAGGAGCATCATCAATTCGAGAAGCCTTATTTATCCACAAGTCCCTTATTGATGCATCGAATTCTTATCTCAAAACTGAGTTTCCTATATCATCCTTTTCAATTTCATTTTCCTCTTTGATTATCTTTGTGCAGAGATTGCTTCCATTGTATAATTGCTCCAAATATTCTTTCCACCTATTCATTGTCAATTAAAAGTTCTCCATTCTTGTCCCTTAAGGCATTGCATCTTGTGCTCCATTCCTTGAATGTTGATGTAAAGTTGAGTTATTCCTCGCTTTACTTATACGCAGCTTCCATCTTTCTGTGTGCAAGGTCGGTTTGTACTCTTTGAATGGATCCTTCATCCACATTTCTCTTGCTTGTCTTGCCTTGTGACTTATTTCATTCCTTAATCTTGTTTCTTCAATCAATCTAAGACTTCTTCAGAGTACCATTTTTGTTGAGCAGAATTTCTTTTCCTGTAGCCCAATTTTTTATGTTTTCAGATCTCTCTTTCACTGATTTCATACACAGTCACATACTCTTTCAACTGGTATTTCACTGTTTTCTGAAAGGCCAGCTGATGTTGAGTCTCCTTCAGTTTATATACTTGCCATACATTTTTCAATGTTTTCTTCAATTTCTTGAATTTCATATGGCATTTATTATCAATAGGTTGTGGTCACTGTTGGTCATGGATTGTGGTCACCTCTCAAATATTTATTGCAATATGGAATTACCTGTTCGTTAACTATTCATATATAAGTTTCGGGATCATGTCCTTCAATTAAGGGAACTGAAATATTTAAAGTGATATCTTTTAATAAACAAGGTATAAAATGCTCTTAGCTTATTATTGCTTTTCTATTTATGGGATTTATGGGATCTTTTCTCAACACTAAAACTGAAATCATGAACATTGTTTATAAGGACGTTGAGTCTACATGCTGAATATAACCTCGTGTATAATTATCTTTCAACATGTTAGTCATTGTCATTTTTTTCCACGATGACTAATAAGTTTATTTTTAGTTCCTCATGATTTGGTTGTTGTCACATTCAGATGCAGATATTTTAAGTGTATTCAAATAGAAAAGTTTTGGGAAAATATCAGTAAACAGTCATTAGTTTACATCAAGCGAAATCCTGAAGATTATTAAAAAATCTTGTAAGACTCATGTTTTTGTTAGAAAACAAGCCCAATTAATTGCAACCTCTTGAAGTTCTAAGGTCTTATGAAAGTTGTTTTAGTTAATTACTTTTTTAGTCACTTGATTTTTGTGAAAGTTCTCATGGTTAAAGAAAAAAGAAAGGCACATAAATTGAATATCCTAACAATTCCTGATCCTTATTAAAGGAAAGATATTGCAATTTTCCACAAGTAAACTATTTTTATTCTGACTAGTTTCGGTGTACTACACTATTGTCAAGACTTGAAAATAGTGTAGTACATAATAGTATAAAAAGTATAGAAAATGGAACGTTTCCACCACATCACACCTGAATCTGGTTTGTTTATTCCTGATCCTATTTCATTTTTAACTTTGTAATCTTTTGTTTCTAAATCCGGCAGTAAATTTTTGTGTGTTTTTAGTAACTTTTCTTGATTCAATACATTGCTAAAACCAAATTTTACAGAGTACCTACAGAACAAAATCTGTTCCCCTACGATATGACCAGTTTACTTTATGCCTTATTAGCCACTATTGTAAATGGTGGAGATTTTTATATCAACAGCATGACAGAGTTGAATAAGTAATCTTCTAATCAGAATTGCCTCTCGCATTGATGTTTCTATCTTTATGTATTCTATGTTTATATTATGCATCCGTTTAGAATTTATTGCTCAGAGATGCCCATTGTTAGGTATTTCACCACTGTGCCATGCTCTTAATGTTTCAAAAAGGAAAGCTTTGTAAAATTTTCTTTCCGCACAGTTATTTTGTGATTAATAATATTAATCTGTGTTGGGGTGAGCCCAGGACTAATTAGCATATTTTTTCTATTGAATGGGCAGTGCAAAAAAATAGCTTAACTTTTTACTTTTGGTAGTTTTTTCTTCTTTGGATGGTTATTGACCACTATAATAATATATGGGTTAATTTATGGAGGTTTGGTCGTATTTTTAAGAAATTCAATTTCCTTTTTTGCCAACGTTTCACCTTTTTATTAAGGCTTCTTCAGGGCTACAGTACAATGCAAGGAATACAGTTGGTAAGAATTATAATATTACAAAGATAAAAGAGTTTTCAAATATAAATTTAGTACCTCAAGGAACAACTTTCTTACTGCGACAATGGTAACAAAATAACAAACTCTTCCTCCTAGTAACAAAATCAACATAAAAAAATCAACATTTAAAAAAAAAATGGAAAACCAAAATAAAATTTTGTTTGAAAAATATAATGAGTGAAATAAAATTATTTAAAATGAATAGTAAAGCATGAATTTAACAATTAATTGTATCGTAACTTCAAATTTCGAATGTATATTAGGTACATATTTTACGAATATAAAAAACATATTCGTATTGAAATTCTGGAGACCACTATATATTACATAGAAAAAAATTTTAGTAATAGAAAATTAAATTATGATAGATTTTTGTCATAGAAAATTAAATTGTGATGGATTTGGCTTAAATTTTGTATATGCGATCTATGGTTACAAACTGAAGGAGTTTTAATGGTGTGGACCATTTCTTTGAATAGTCTCTTCTGAAGGTTTGATTCAAAATCTATTGGTTTAGCTTCCTTAAAGTTGAAATTGTGATTATTTTCTAGAGCATGGTTAGTCAAAGCACAGGTCCCGGGTCCCGGAATTTGTTTTGATTGAAGATTTATGATTGTTAATTCTATTTTTAAGATACTGTGAAGTTTGTCCTATGTACATTTTGTCACATTCAAGGCAAGAAATAGAATAAATAATGTCGCTTTTTAATTCATTGGGGGTTTTGTTCTTTAATTTTGAATAAACTGTCCTGTTCAGTGTTTTTTGTGCTTTAAATGTTATTTTGAAATTAACATTTTTTTAAATTTTGGTAGTTTTTTCAATATTTTCTTTCTGTCTTATTAGTTCTATCTGCTCTGCTCCAACTAATTTCATTTCAGTAAAATGTGTACTGTTATTAAATTATTTGGTTTGATTTAGGTCCCTCTCATTATTGATTCAAACTGATGCTGTGTTTGTTATTGCAGCAACCATTTATGCTTCTGGAGTAAGTCCTACAGTGAATCCCACATCGTCATCATTTACATCAACCACCCCAGCTCTTTCCTCCACATCTAATGTGCTTGGTGGGTGGGCTCAGGGATCTAGTCAGATGGGATATGGAGGCAATGCTGCACTCCTCCACCAGCAGCCCCCACGTTGCTGTGGAATCTCTTCATCTCTGATGCAACATCACTCGGGAATGGTCGGGAGTGTGGACTCTGGTGATGACACAACTGATGGTGAGTGAAGTCTTTGGGCGGAGGGTATAGTACTGGGCAGAAAAGAACCAACACCAATCATTTGAAAGTATGAAATCCTTTCTTGAATTAAGCTGAATTATTAATTGATCATATTTTCTAGTGGCTCCAACATCTCATGTTGAAATTTATGAAGATTGGTTTTGCACTCATGCTCGTGAAAAAATGTTCTCTAACTCATGGGAAATGATTGATACTTATTTTAAAGCAAGTCATTTTGTGACGTGCTCTACTCTGAGAGATTTACAAAAAGTCCTTATGTATATTATTTTGCAAAAAGGAATACTGATTTATATACTGAAATTCTTTAGCCATGATTTCTCTTTTACTCCATCATTCTTTCCATCAGTAAAGTCCTGGACATTGCTTGTAAATATAGAAACTCTTGTTTTAATCATAGGACATTTTTTCATCTTAAAAATAGGCTCCATTAAATATAATACTTCTAAACAGATGAATAATCCACTCATTGAAACACTTCTCTTTGGTACTTTTCTGTATGGCCTTCAGATACTTCTGCATAATGTACGTTCTTCATAGACTGAAAACAGCTTTCATGGTATGGCAATTTGAGCTAGGGGAACAATAATTGTCACATGGACTATATCCAGCCCATATCAATTTTTTCTTCGTCTTTTCATGAATGTATTATCCAAATTGGCCCCTAATGTAATCACTGTTCCCTAAGTTTAGAGGTGACCAGAAAGATAACTCAGTGGGCCTGTCCACATAGAACGAACAGAGGGAAGCCTAAAACAAATTGCATGACTGGCATTAGACCATCAGTAGTATATGGAACTCAAGTAAAAGTTTCTGTATTGTCTGGAAGTAATGGAAACTAGGATATGATAAAGAGGAGGAAGTTTTAACACACCAGAAATAAATTTTTGTGTTTTCTTTTAATATTTTATGGAAGGTATTTGGAATATTTAAAGAGTGTGATATTTCTATTACCTGAAAAAATGTTTTTCAATCATATTAGTATTGTTGAGGGCATTTTTAGATGAAGTTTCTACTGAATTATTGACATCGTCAGATTGTCATCAATATATCCACAGAGAAAATATTATTCACCTTGGGTAGAACTTAAACCAGATCCCTCAATGAAAATGTCCAAAAAGGTCTTAGGATATTTTCACTGAAGCAAAATTAGAAGCTCACCTTAATTCACCAGATCCCTCAATGTTGCACTGAGTGATAGTTTGGAAATAATTTCATGTACTAATGTTCCACAAAAAGTTTTATTTCTTCCAACCCAAGGATTCAACTATTACACAGTCATTATCAGGTGAAACCAACCACAGTCATTACTAAGTGAAAACTATCGCAATATGGTTTCACCAAGTTAGGCCTAAAAATTTTATGTATATTGCACTGAGTGCTTTACCCAGTTAAGCTACAGAGGCATCCTCTTTCCTTGTGGATATCTGCTTGATATCCAAGCATCCTGCTCAAGGGGATGATTTTTTTCCCACCTTCAACGAGTAACTTAGTAGAAGCTAAACTCTGTTCAGTTTGCTGTTGCGGTGTCTTGAATTCAATTGTTTGCTGAAGAAATGAGTTGCTTAAAAACTGTGTGTTATCCGTGGCATATATGAGAAGAAAGAGTTGATCTAAGGTCCATGGCATGATATAATTGATGGGTAAATTGAAAGATCCTGAATACGTTAACACCAGTCTACCACTCTATCTGATAGAGGCTTGGACTCTTCATCTGTATTTATTCCTATTAAGAATTCACTTATAGAAGATTAGATTTTCTATATTCCATCAAACCAGAATGTAACTTTTTATAAAGCCCATTGATTCAGTGGTTTGTGATGGACCGAGCTAAAGAGCATAATTAGATTGTGAATTCTTCTCTTTAGGCTGTTCGAGCATATCTGGTAAGGAGACCAGGGAGTCAACAGTATCAGAAGTAACTGGAGAAACTACAGTTGCCATCACTCCATCGGGTCCATCACCTTCTCCTGTTATACTGCCATATCCTGATCCCTTGCCGCAGAACCCATCATGTAGGTTTTTATATTGCTTTGAAAATTTGTAGTGTAAATGATCATAATATATTTTATCCCCTTGGTTGGCTAGATAGATTCATGCACATTATCATCCTTTGTGTGAATTGTCCTGTAGGCAATGTTATATCAATTCACCTTCATGAATTTGTGACATTGGTGACTCAATATTGTATTTTGCTTTTTATCCATTTCGCTCTGATGGTATTTAGGTAATTTTAGTAATTTACAACAATTTACTTTTAGTCACATGTATGTCTGATTTTAGATGAATGTGAAAATTGTCTTCTCACTATAACTTTAGTTGTTAAATCCAATCTTAATAAAGTTCACTTGTAATAGATCAATCAAATCAAAATTCATTACTGATCTTATAGTGCTGAGCTTACTATGAATCGAATTTGAGTGTCTTTTTAATTGGAAGTAAATTTAGTTAGCATTTTGGTACAAATAGTTTTTGGCTACATACCTTTCTTCAAGTCAGCAACACATGTAAAAGAAGTAAAATAATGCAATAAATTTTCATGAAGTTTATGTATTTTCTAGTCTTTTGGATCTAAAATTAGAAGCTCATGCAAAGTTGCAAAAATTATAGAATTTTTGCCATTTGGTAAAGGAAATTTAAAAAAAAACAGATGAATATTAAATATTTTATTTGGAGAAAGAAGAAAGCCTTGCTTTCTTGAAAATTGAAATCAATGTAACTCATAATTGCTGTGTGAAGTAGAATCTGGCTTAATGAAAAAAATGGTCCTAATGTGCAGAGTTACCACATTAAACAACGTGTAAATTTTGAATGCCGGGAAACAGTTCTTGAATTTTTTGTCGATGTATATAATAAAATACGAGTCACAAACGTATAAGTATTCTAATTATTAGATATGTGCAACTCATGAATATTTCAACAAAAAGCCATGAGAGGTGTGAGGGGTTGAGTTCTGCTGTGACATGATTCATGGATGAGGATGGATAGGTTGCATGTGGCCTCTCAGGACGATTTCATTCCCAGAGCAATACATAGTTATCCAGGAAGCTACATTTGTTACAAAATAAGATACTCAGCCAACAAAATTACATTCTGTATTTTCCTGTTTAGTGTTTATTCTTTGATCTACCTGTGCCTTGTAAATGACTTGACTTACCCTATGTTTGTTTCAACAAACCCTGTGGATGAAATAAATATTATTATTCAATATTTTTGTTATAGCTTGTATAATATGAGGTAGTTTTTATTATGGATTTTTATCTTGGATTTGAATTTTCCAGTTCTTTCCACTTGAAAGTCTTTAGCTACGTGCCAATTTTATGTCGTTGTATAATTTTCTTTGAACATAATTTTAGGTCCAGTTAAAAGAAGGCTATGCTGTGTAACTTAGTTCCTGGTTAAATGAAAGCCATTTTAACTTAAACTGCCATGTGTGAATTATTGTTGTAGCATTTTGTTAATTTGATTTTTTGACATGTGCATCATTTTTATTTGTAAATAATCATCTTGGTGCTTCAATTTTTTTCCCTCTCTTTCATTCCACAGTGAAAAGAGCATATTTGCATGCAAGTTTTGTGCATTACATTTTGTGCACAGACAGGTTTTTATGATTAACCTTACGTGTGTTGGCCTCATCATGGTGCCTATTGATCATGTGGTATCAGTCTTCTGAATAGCTTTTTCTCATTGACATGTTGTCTTATCTTGCAGACAAAAATGCTAACAATGCTGTCCAGAGGTCAGCTGCGGTGATGTGTCCATCTCCTGCCCCCCCTCCAGCAATCCAACCACACCAAGGACGCAACCCTTGCATGGAAAGGAATCTCATGTTGGAGCCAGATGAGGACTTCTCGTGCAATGGGAACACATTGGTTGAGCGCTCTATGAAGCACAGAAGAGGCACCGAATCGGGTGCCGTGGTCTCATCATCCTCGGCATCGTCCTCTGAGGCAGAGACTCACTCGCTTTTGATGCACGATTATTTGGGCCAAGCCCAGAGCACATCCTCTGCGACACCCCGGCCAGCCACGCCTATCCCGTATGTACAGAATGCTGTGTACGAGTCGGGCTACCCGACTATGCCAAAGCAGCCAAACGTTCCTGGGAATGGGATCAGCAACAAGGGGGGCAAGAAGATGGGCCAGGATGGCGGGGGGAGGCGATGGGGGGGTTGGCTCGGTGGCAGGAAGGGGTGGGGGCTGGGGAAGCTGCTGGAAGGGAGTAGGCGTAGTCGGAGAGGTCTGGGGGCCATGCTGATGGGGGAGGTGGGCGTCGTTCGGGGGGGAGGGGGGAGTGAGCGGGTGGATGGAGGGGAGAGTGGGAGGGGCCACAGGGGAGGAGGGGAGGGAGAGAGGGGGGGGGAGGAGGAGGAAGCCAAGTCGAACTTGCTTCAAACCAAAGTGTGCCTGGTGGGGAATGGGGGAGTCGGGTCTGGTAGCTGTCTGGATGGGACTTCCACCCTGGTGAAGGTTGTCGGAGTTGAGCCAGATGACCAGCTGGATGCCAGAGCAAAAGGGACGTCGAACCTGAGCAACAAAGCAGGGGGATGGGGGAGGCAGTTGTCTGAGGGTGGTGGGGGAACCAGGAGGCCATCAACGCTTGCTCTGTCGGATGAATCTGATGACGTGAGCAAGAGGGAGGAGAAAAAGAGGGACAAGGGAAGTATTCAGAGGCGCAGCTTGGAGCAGCTGAGGAGGGTTTTTGGGGAGTCTGATGATGACCTCAAAGACCCGAGCATGAGAGTCAAGACTCCTGGCGATTCGAAGCGTGGTCGCTTTTCCCTGTACGATGACCGCATGATGATGGCTGGGAAGAATGGTGTGAGGGTGAACGCAGCCAATGAGGCAGAGGATGATGAGGAAGATGAAGAGGTGTTTGTGGCAGAGTGTGGGGATGGTGGTCCCCTATGGGTTTCGGTGCCCACAGGGATGAACTCTGCATCCTCGTCGGCAGTGGTGGCAGTGCTGAGGTCCAAGGGCAGCACGTGGGGACCTGGGAAGTGGGGTGGTCATCCACCGAGCCGAGATGGGGATGGGGCAGGGAGGAAGGGGGAAGAAAGCAGCAGCTGGGGGGCTGGGAATGGCGGGGCAGTGGCCCTATCGAATCCGGGCAACTGTCCCAGTGAACCCAAGACCCAGCCTGGGTGCCATAGCGACATGTCCAGCTTCTGAGGGTGCTCTTGTTTCTCTTTAAATGTGTAAATTAAAACCAGTCTTGCCCGTCCCTTTTAGGGGAGCCTCCAGGATTAAAAGCTCTTTTTTTGTAAGAGAATAATAACTGGTGCAATTCAATGTGCTGAAATGGAAAAGAGACTGCTGTGATGTGAGTGCTGGTTGGCACTGAGCCAGCCGCTCAGGTGGTTTTTGAGGCCTGTTCACTTAGTGATTTGTGCAGAAGGTGTGCCTAATCTGGTACATGGAAAGTTAACTGTGGTCGGGTCGATGGTTGTAAGTCGTTTTGACTGATTTTTTGCAGGATTGGCTCGTGTAGACTTCCCTCGGCCAGTGATATCTCTCTGTCTCTCAAATGCTGCATTTCCTTTACCTTCTGCCCCAAGCCCTAGGCCATCTGGGTGAAAAGCACGTGGCTCTTTTCTTGCCTTAAGGATCTCTCAGCCCTAACCTCGTTATATTTCTTCATACCCCTGTCGTATCTGCAGTAGTAACCCTCCAGCATGGTTGCGTGAAACTGTTTGCAGTTGTGAATGTATGAGTGTGTGTTTGTGAGTGTGTGTTTAATTGTGCATATAAAGAGATATGCATCTGTGTATAAATATAATTAATGTATTTGTCCTTTGGAATGATTTTTTTTATTATTATGCTTAATAAAAGCTACATGCTCACCTGAAGATATTAGAGTATATATATATTTGCTTTAAACATACTTTAATTTCATTTTTACATCATGGTTTTTTTCCTGTTTCAAGCTCATGAAAATGAAAGAAATTTTATGGGCAAGTATCCTGATATTTGCTCTATTTCCTTTTTTTTAATTTTCATTGCCCATCATGTCGAGTAAAACTGCAGAAAAAAGACAGTTATTCCCTCAGAACATTTCTACTTGGGCAAATATGAGGTTTTCATGCTACTTGGTTGCTTCCACAGTTTAGCATACATTTTTCCCTATAAAACAGATGTTTTATGATTGCACGTAAGGACTAATAGAGGGAAAATTTATTTAATGTTTTTTTTGGGAGATTAGAAGTTCTCTGCTTGTCATCAACATATTCAGAAAGGTGTCATCAGTGTTTTGATTTTCCTTTCTGGTATGCTATTTGGACTTGAAGGAACTTAAGTCCATTTCCATGAAGGTGATTTTCTGTTCACTTATGTACCTATTCTTGCCATCACTGCTCCTTTCTCATCACTCTTATTTTTAGATTTGTCATTTTTATGTGCTTGCTCCTATATTTTTTTCTTATAAAGAATAAAATTACTTACTGTGATATATAGGGAGGGTGTGGTGGAACAGAGGAGTTTTCAAGCATTTGCATTTTAGTCTATAATTTGCAATCTCATCTCTTTGATTAACATTTAAGTGCAGCTAAGAAGTAACTTTTGATTTATATTCTTGAAGAAGTCAAGGCCCCCATTGCTATGAAAATATTCTTTTTATCCCTATGCCAACCATAAATCTCTTAGGCTTTGTTAGGTATGTTTGAAAATTGTTGTAGTGTCAGATATTAAATATCCATAGCCATATTATGTTTTGCTAATTAAATGGAATTGTTACTAAATACGAAATATGAAGACTGCTTTTGCTGTTTGAAATTAATTTTGTGTTCATTAGTTTTAAGTAGAAAGACCATTATGGTCAGAACTGGATTGCCCCACGCTTATATTAATCTTAACATGTTGCCCCATTGTCTTGTCATGGACTTTAAAAGTATGTTGCGTGAGACCTGTCCATTGAAAGTCGTGATTAGAATGTGGGTTATGCTGTGATGGCATTTGAAGGTATGTGAAAGTCTCTGTTTCTCGATCATTGCTCAAGGGACCACATACTGTTTGTTTAATATTCAAAAAATTTCTTTGTTAAATTCCCTATTTAAGCCATTGCATAATATGCAAATAAATATGGGGAAAATGGTTGGTATCTATATAAGAATGTAATTATATTTATGCATGTCATGCCTTATAGTATATGATGCTGAATAATGGTGGGCATAATGGACCACTTTCTTGCAAAATTGTGCAAAATCCTGAAAACAAATTGTAGTCAAGTACCTATACTTCAAAACTTAAAGTTGATATGTTAAGCTGTATGATGAAATTAAATACCATGCAATCTTTTTCTTATTTGTATTGTTTATTATTGTTTGTATTTGCTCACACAATGGCTGGTAATTTTAAAGTATGTTAGTTTATTGTGAGAATTTATGTATGTTATATTTTGTATGCTTAGACTTTGCTTATAAATGAAATGGTTCAGTGATAGTGTTATATATTTACACTTATATCAGCACAGGTATATATCCATCATCTCCAAAAGAAGAAAACTGCTAAATGCTTTATTTTCTATCATTATCATTAATTCCTTTAAGTTATATATGCACTTAAATATGCTTCATCCAGATCTTTTTCATATTTTCTATATTTTTAGCAATCATCAAATGCTCATTTTAAGATTTGTCTAGAATAATTATATTTCCATTTCATGTTTGTTGAAAGAAATATTTAGTCACTTAAAACAACTTGTTGTTTTGCATACAAATTCAAGATTACTGCATGGTATATGGACTAGCGTCTGGCATTAATGCTTGTTTCCATTCATTTATTTTGGTTATTTTAATTTGAAATTTTTTTTACTTTTGACATAAACTTTATCGTTTAATTGGTAAATCTATCGACTCCTAAGGTTGCTCAGTTGATATTGTTAGTGTGAATGCTTTGTTTTGGCCATGTACCATACTGCCAGTAATTTCACACTGAAAATTAAAGTAGTTGGTCTAGTTTTGTAAAGTTTGGTTTCCACTTACATTTCCGGAATTATTTTGACACTTTTCAAGTTTAAGAGAGCAACATCTTACTCACAAGACAATTCGAAGTAAATTTTTTTTATTACTTTTCACTATAGGGGACCTAAGAGCTAAATGTTGGGAACCATATGAAACCAATTTGTCACGATCACTTAGGTATCTTTGTTACTCATCTATGTGGATACTTGAACCATGATGCAAGTAGCAATTCCTAATTCCTGCGTATGAGGTAATTTGAGATGTTGAGTAGTCACATGTGATAAATTGATGGAATTTCCTTGTAATGAATTGTGTTGGACTGACATTTGTTGGTGCTGTTGGCCAGAAATGCATTTTGAAAGATCTGATGATTGCCTCAATTTTTGGCATGCATTCAAAGTCTACTGAGCAAATTTAGGGGAAATTCTGGACATTGTTCATGAGTTTTAGGGCTTTTCCAAGAGATCTTGGAGTTGAGCCCCTTAACGGCTAATTCATCAGCCCATTTGATATGACGAAAGAATTTGTGAAAATTAAATTAAAAAGGACATTCTTACATGCAGTAATTATATATATTCAATAGAACATCACTAAAAGAACATGGGTGTGTTTACTGTGTGAGTGAAAGTATGTGCTGCTGCATTACAGAGGATATTTCACCTCTTTCAGGAACAATGATTTAAGGAACTTGACAGAAATGCGTGTTTATATTGTGGTATGCCCACAATCATCCTGTAACAGTTATGGGCGCTTTTTTTACAACCATGGTTATTTACTTCACCGTGCTGTGATGTGGTAAAGTCACTAAGAAGTAAAAAGAAGAAACATTGGCAACTGTGACAGGGCTGTGTTTATTGTTGAATGCAACATAAAACATTCCATGGTGTCATTCATGTATGTTGGATTAATGCCAGAAAGGAGATGAAAATGAAACTTTGATCTTGTGTTCAGTCCTTTCTACCACTTTGGTACTTTTGCAGATGTGAGCAAATTCTCTCTTTAAATTTCTGTTAAAATAAATAAGATCCATGGAAAAAAGAATTTGTCATCATTAACCCATCTATAATTCCCCAAAGTATATTTCCACCTTTCATTTTTTCTTCAATTTAATTTTGAAGTTATGTAATTGAGAAGCTGATATTGTTTGCATTATGAATGTTTTTCCTATGCTATGCAAGATCCCTGACTCTTTCAACCCTAACTGCCCACATAAGTTAATGTGCCATGCCTCTGGTACAATAATTTATTAACCAAGTTACCAAAAGCCCAGTGCACCTCTTGACTTATTTTTGTATGTACTCTATAAATATGATTTTACCTTGCCAAAAGTGACATGGAGGACTGATGTTATAAAAATGTTCTTTACAGCAATGTATATGGAATATATTTGTTTATAATGTTACATTCTTGGGCAACAATATCAAGTGAGAATAAGTGCAATGACTTGGTAGATCCAAATAGGTGTGTTGTCAGTTAAATGAAAGGGTTTCCATGCTAGAAACAGAAATGGGAATGCGTTCCATTGTAATAGGTTTGAGCTGCGTTCCTCAAACTTATAATTCATTTATAAAATATGGATCAATCAGCTATGTTTTGTGTGTTAAAGAATCTGTAATTTATGGTAAGATCAGACCTATCGGCCTTACTTATAAAAAAATTTTGGGATCGTTGTTGGGGTTTTGTGGACATTTTGCATTTATTTAATTTAACCATATTTTGTTTAACTAATAATAATATTATAGATTTGTTGGCCTACCAACATAAGGCAAGTCAAGCAAACATAAAATGTTTAAAAAAAATCTAAATGATTCCAATGCACTCTTGATATGATACAAACACGTACAAAAAATGCAAGTAGCTAAGTTTCAAAGGTGGGAGTTCAGAGTAAATCTTCAGCACTTATGTGAAGTGACCTTGCAATATCACCAATTTAAAGGATTAGTCCTATTGGCCTTACTCATAAACAAATTTTTTTCTTCCACTTCACAATTCTGGCATGTTGTTATCATTACTACCTTTATAAAGATAATATTTCACCATAAAGAATTCATAGCTTCATTCTCATTTATCTTATCATCATTCCATGTTATGTGGATTGTTGGACGAAATTAATTTATCTCCAATGCAGCATTGAGCATTTCTTTTGTGTAATTAGGTGATTTTGAGTTTTCGAAACCAATCTCCTTTAGTTACAGAAATGTGTGAGACAAATGCCATTGCCATGGGAACCATAGCATCGGTAAATTAAAAAATTTGATTTTATATTATTTAATTTTTTTCACCATATCTGAGTGTAAGAAATAAAAACCTGTCAATTTCTTCCCGCCCTGTTACCTGCATGGTTTTCCAAGTTACTGGTGGCCATACACTAATGTGCCTCTTTCAATTGAAGGTTACATATTTGTATGCAGTAGTGCATCCATTCTCATCTGCAGAACAATTAAATATCACTGTATTGGCCAATATGTTTTCAGCCTTGTTAAGCATGGATGTAAATTTTGTGGGTCTTCAATTACATTCATGGTATTAGTAGATAATTAAATCAAAAGGCACTTTTGGTCCAATCACTAAATTCATGATTTGGATAGAATTTCATACAAAATACACATCTGCTATGGTAAACAATGGCATGCTTAGATGTTTTGAGACTTTGCCATCATCACAAATGAATCCTAGAATTGTTTTGAAGTAACTTCAACTCATGTCTCCTAACATATAATTTCTTCATATGAAGTTATGAATGTGCTTTACTTAGATTGCCACCAATCCACTTTCTGTCTTAATCAATTTCACAGTTAATTCCCTTAGAAAAAAATACTATGGAACTATATATAGTGATTATATATAGTTTTCTATAATCACTATGGCTATAGTCGTATAGTTATTTGGAACATAGTGATTATAGGACTATATATAGTGATTATATATAGTGATTATATATAGTGATTATATATAGTGATTATATATAGTTTTCTATAATCACTATGGCTAAGGTATTTGGAACATACCCATGTAGCACAGACGGCTGGGCCAACGTTTGGTCATGAGGATTCCTATATTATTATTATTCTAGGTGCAGCGGTTGGCCAACCATTATTCGTATCCATTTTGCCAACTGTTCCCCAAAGGAACAAAATTGAAAAAAAAAGGAAAATGAAAGATCGTGATTTCTCACTTACTGAATGATTAATAGCTTTATCTCACATACTACTTATACCCCTACCTTACGACCTACACTTAACTACTTTGTATCCTATCAACCTTTGACATACGGCCTGACACATTTTCCAATTATGGTAATGAGTTGGGGTGTACATCTGCCTTTCACAGATGTGGAGTCTGTTCTGCTCCAGCGGGCACTGCAGACTGGACTTCTGACGGTGAGAATCGGCGAAAATGGTTTTTTTTTTTCATTTTGGCCGCATTATATATGGCGGGGATGTCCCCCGCCCGATCGGCCCTTTTCAGGGCCCTCCGGACTTAGAATTTCTTGGGTGCTGTTAACGCCGCTGTCGCGGCGGCTTGTCGTCGGGATCTCCGGTGCCGGCTCTTGGGCGTCGATGGCGGTCCCACGGCATGACCCTGAAGTCGGCGATGCGGTGAAGTTCGGTGTAGGTGGATTTTTCTGCTCCTTCGAAGAAGCGTTTTGTGGCGGATTTCCATGTGTCGGCCAACGAAGGTGTTCCGGTGAGCACGGGCAGGGCTTCATTGTGAGGCGTCCATCCGAGTCGTAGGGCTTGTCTTTGCGTTTTCCGATCTTCTTTTTCGAGGATTGTCTTCGCTTTCTGGAGCGCGATTCCGCTCCAGGCAGGGGCTGCATACAAGAGACTCGGGCGAATTATGGTTTTCCATAGTAGGAGACGCGTTTGGACGGTCAGGGATTGCTCTCCCAAGATGCATCGCAGTTGGATGCGGCGAGCGGTAGTTGTAGTGGCGATCTTGCGAGCGTGAGGAACGAAGGTCAGGTGACGATCTAGGATGACCCCGAGGTAGGTGATACTTGGCCGCCAAAGGACTTCTTGGTCGCCCACTAGAAGTTCACCTGGTTCTTCCTCTCGGAGGGAAAAGACGATGGTCTGAGTTTTGGTCGTGTTAACGGCAAATCTCCATGTCGAGTACCATGTTGTAAGGGTGTCCACGGCTCGTTGGAGGTAGGATGCGGCCATGTAACCTCTCCTCGATCGTGCTAGCAGGGCGGCGTCGTCTGCATAGAGTGCCGTGATGACGTTGTGTGAGAAGTCAGAAGGCATGTCCGCAACGAAGATGTTGAATAAAAGCGGGGAGAGGACGCTTCCCTGCGGCACGCCAGCGGTGATCCTGCGACGTCCAGATGTTGCCTCCCTCCAGACGACCTGGAAGCTGCGGTCCCGGAGCCATGAGGAGATGAAAGAAATAAGCCATTTCTGGTACCCGAAGCATGTTAGCTTGTGCAGCAGTCCTTCGTGCCACACGCGGTCGAACGCCTTGCTTATGTCAAAGAAGGCGCCGACCGCGGTGTGGTGCCAGTTGAAAGCTTCCGTCACGAAGTTGAGGATTCTCGCAATCTGGTGAGTGGTTGAATGCTCTTCTCTAAATCCAAACTGCTGATCCGGAAGGACATGCAGGTCTTCGGTGGTTCTCCTCAGGTGTTCCAGGACCATTTTTTCAAACAGCTTCCCAACCGTGCAAAGAAGGGAGATGGGCCGAAGGTTTTCCGGACGGGAGGTCGATTTCCCGGGTTTCGGGATGCAGATCACCCTGGCGTGCTTCCATATAGCGGGAAAGTGGCCAAGCGCCAGACATGCGTTAAAGAGAAAGAGTAATGCATGCGCTAACGAGCCCGGCATTTGGAGAAGGGGCTCATTGGCGATCCCATCATGGCCTGGAGCCTTCCTGCGCTTCAGCGTCTTGATGGCCTTGACTAGGTCCTTTGGATTTAGGACAGGCGGCGGGTCCTCGATCGTTGGAGGTCGGTGGGGCGTCCTTGGTAGGGCGACTGGCGTGGAGAGCGGGTCTTCTGCGATGCTTGAAGCTGGTAGGGGAGAGAACGCTTCCTCGAGGTAGTCCGCCATGTAGTCAGCTTTCTCTTTGGAAGTCCTCACGGCACCCTGTGGCGTCGTTAGCGGGGCTTCCTCGGCTTCTGAGTTCCTGAGGTTCCGGGCCATCCTCCAGAGGGATCCGTCGTCGGTGGAGAGCGTTTCCGCTTTTTTCCGCCAAGATTCTTCTCTGAAGACTCGGATGTCGTCGCGTATGCGATGTTGGGCGTCGAGAAGCAGTTTCTTATCCTCCGGATCTCGGGATTTGTAGAACTTCCGGCGGAGTGCGTTCTTGAGACGGATATTTTCCCGGATCCATGTCGGTAATCTCAGATGGTTGGCCGTGTGGATGACTTTTTTCGGAATTGCTACGTTGATCGCTTCCTCTATAGCCGCCGTTATCTTTGTTGCGCTGCGATCGATATCTTGGGGCGTCTTCAGAATTGTGTTGGAAAGCGGCTGGATTGTGTTCGTAAGTTGTTTTCTGTACAGCTCCCAATCCGCAGCTTCGTAGTTCCGGACTGATTTCTGGGGAGATAGCAGTGGGCGGTGACCGGTGTGAAAAATCACTGGTAGATGGTCTGAATCAAGAGCAGCGATGGATTTTGCCGAGAGAGTCTTGCGGAGATTCCGGTGTATGGCGATATCTAGGATGTCGCCGACGCCGTTATCGTGGAAGCGCGTGGGCGTGGATGGTGCTGCGATGGTAGCGTCGGTTGATGTCACCCACTGATGAAGGCGCAGTCCGCGGATGTTGGGGACTCTCGAGTTCCAAGCTTGATGCTTGGCGTTCAAATCCCCTGCTGCGATGACTTGCGTGTTCCCGTCCAAGATTGGCCGGAGTTCCTCCGGTTGAAACTTTGTGTTTGGAGGGATGTACACCGTGGCCAGCCGGATAGGTTCTCCATCACAATCTATGAGGACGGCCGTGGCTTCTACTGTCGATTTTTGTGGATCGATGTTTAGAGAAATCCTCTGCGCCTGGATCTTTGATGATACCAGAATGGCGGTGCCGCCTCCGCGTCCGCGACGGTCATCCCGGAAAACAGTCCAGCCAGGGACGGTCCAGCGAAGGTCGGGGCGTAGGTGAGTCTCTTGTATTAGCGCGATGTCGCATCTCTGCTTCTTGAGGAATGCGAGCAGCTCAGGTGTCTTCCATTGTATGCCTCCACCTGCATTCCAGCAGGTGAATGTGAGAATGGTTAACGATGGTGAGGGCCTAACGTCCATGTTGGTTTTGAAGGATCGACGGGAGCTGCTGCAGAGTGGAGGTGAGCACTTGCAATTGTTGATGAAGGGCCTGAGTGACGTTCATCAGGACGGATAATATGGTGGACATTGTCGGTGGCATATTCTCCGCAGAGAAGTCGGCCGCGAACGTAGGATGAGTGTTGTCGCAGGTGCTGTTGGTGGATGTGCGTTGCCCTCTTCGGGTGAGCGGGATCCTGATGGACTCCGCTGTTTCCCGTTGGGTGGTGGGTGGTCCTTGTGCAGGTGGCAAGACGGGAAATGCTCGTAGCTCCTCCTCATAGTTGAGAAAATCAGACTGTCGTGGCTGGTTTCCGACGGTCCTGTCCTGGTCGTGCGTGGACAGAGGTGCTCGCTGGCCTAGTGGGGTGACAGTCCAGGAGCGTTGCTGTTGGGTGCGTGCGTTGGCGGGTCGTCGTGGTGGCTGGTGAGTGGCAGGTGAAGTCGTCAATTGTGGAGCGGCGCCCTGCGAACGGCACTTTTCAAGGCCCTGCGGGCGGCGAGTTGGTCGGCCAGCATTTGAAGGTCTCGCGTTTCTTTTCTCCTTCTCCATGATCCAGATCGGGCAGTCTCGGGAGCAGGCTACGTGCGGACCATTGCAGTTGCAGCATTTTATGGTAGACGCGGTGCAGTCTTCGCCTGTGTGGGGACCGCTGCATTTGAAGCAGCGTGCTACCGCTGTACAGTGAAAGGAGCCGTGTCCAAATCTACTGCAGCGGTAGCACATTTGCGGATCATTATGCTTGAACAATTTGACGTGGCATACATTATTGCCGATCTTCTTAATCTTGTTCAGCCGCTCCACAGGCCATTCC
The DNA here is from genome assembly GCA_933228895.1 of Platycnemis pennipes. Lineage (NCBI taxonomy): Eukaryota > Metazoa > Arthropoda > Insecta > Odonata > Platycnemididae > Platycnemis > Platycnemis pennipes. The sequence goes on along the minus strand of OW121848.1, from coordinate 28,817,703 downwards.
TCCGAAGGAGAAATGGCGGCGATGAAAACTCCGATGGGGCGCTCGCCGTGTCGAAGTTGACGTATTCTTCTGATTTTGATGCCCATGGCATCGATGTCTTCCATGAGCGCTTCCGCGCTGTGCCGCCCAGTAAGCCCCCGTATTTGGAAGGACTTAGTCCTTTCCTCGCCGATGGCATATGTGGAAAATTGCGCGTCCTTGTCCTTCAGGACGCGAGATACTGCGACAAAGTCCTCCTTATTCCGGAGAAGGATGCGGGATTTTCCTTCAGAGTGTATCAAGGAGAAGTCCTGATCTTTCGCCGTTTGGCGGATGAGTTCGCGAAATGCGGCTACGTCACTAACCTCGTAGACGTCTATAGGTGGTGGTTTGGCGCTGTTTGGGCGCGGTGCTGCGGTGGTTTGAGCGTTGGCAGGTGTGTGTGAAGACGAATCCTCCATCATAGATACGTCCGGGGTGACGTCGACCGGCAGAGGGTCAAAGGAGTTTCTTGTTTCCACATTGCTGTGGATGAGAGGTTCATCAGAGGTTTTTAGCCGTTTCTGTTTGGCCTCTTCAGAAGTAATGAAAGGCCGCCTGGTGCCAAGGATGGGTTTAGTGGAACGGTTGCCTTGCCTTCGGGGTGGGATCTTGAATTCATCTTCGTCCGCACTTTCGTGCGAAAGAGTGATTGAGGCAGATGAAGCTTCCATGATGTTGTTTTCAAGGAACACGGCTTCCGCCGTGGTGGGAAAGGTTGACGCCCTGTGAGAGGACGCCGTCCGTGCAGAAGTTCTTATTTCAAATCCAAAATCAAGGTCCAAGGAGTGCGAAGGTCAAAAATTAAAGAGAGATTCCAGAATCAAGCGCGATTAGAGCTCAACAATGTCAACAACCGTCGTCGGCATGGTAATGAGACAGGGAGGCCATATATATACTGCTGCTGGCTGGCATTAAGTCGTTTGTGATTATTAACTTTACTCTAAGATTGAGACGGATAATTTGCACCGTTAAAGCATTTCCCTAATAACCATTTTGTGGCTAAAATTAAGCATGACCATTATAAATATACGTCTCTGATATTCTTTGAACTCTAGGAGAGATAAATAAGAGTTTCCTCCATAATGCTGAGAACCTGTTTTCCGGCGAGCGCACCAGATTTTTCTCTAAGTCCGATACCGTCTACGAGGGACTGAGGAAAATCATACAATCATGGATATCCATTTGAATGGATATAGGATGAATGTGACATTTGAATCCATATGAGATGAATAAAAAATAAAATGTTCAGAATGTTTTGCTTTTAAGATACATAATTTGAAACCTCTCTCCTATAGACAGCATGGTCCAGGAGAATATGTCTGTATATGAGAGGTCTATGTAAGTTATGTATGTATAAACTGTATCCTATAGTGATTATAGGAATATACCCTATAGTGATTATAGGACTATAGAACTATACCCCATATGTGATTATAGGACTATAGAACTATACCCCATAGTGATTATAGGACTATAGAACTATACCCCATAGTGATTATAGGACCATAGAACTATACCCTATAGTGATTATAGAAATTTCTATAGTGATTATAGGACTATAGAACTATACCCCATAGTGATTATAGGACTATAGAACTATACCCTATAGTGATTATAGAAATTTCTATAGTGATTATAGGACTATAGAACTATACCCCATAGTGATTATAGGACTATAGAACTATACCCTATAGTGATTATAGAAATTTCTATAGTGATTATAGGACTATAGAACTATACCCCATAGTGATTATAGGACTATAGAACTATACCCTATAGTGATTATAGAAATTTCTATAGTGATTATAGAAATTTCTATAGTGATTATAGAAATTTCTATAGTGATTATAGAATTCCTATAATCACTATATATAGTTCTATAGTATTTTTTTCTTAGGGTTGTGCTATTTTTTTCACACTTGTTTCAATAGGTATATCATGGACATAAAAAAAAAACATTTTTGCTCAAATCCATTTCTCTCACATTGCAGGTATTCCTTTGATACGATCATGTATACATTTTAGTGCCCACCTTCCTCAGCCAAAGCAGTATTTATTTGGGGAAGGAAACTCACAGCTAAGGTCATTAGCTTAATTTAGTATAGATAGGTAATTGAGCAAGGGCATGAATTCTTTAGGGAATTGAGTATGACTGAAGAGAAACCCAGTGTCAGCATTAACCTACTAATTTAATGAAAGGTACCCAGAGGTCCAAAGTTTAATGTTCCCATTCGGCTGGGAACACTTGAGCTTGGAGCGGTCTCCACATAGCACTCAAACAAGAGCCGGTATGTCAAAGTAAAATCTCTGCCTCTCCCAGCATTCGAACCCAGGCCTTCAGAATGTAAGGCCTGTGCACTAGCCAACTTACCAACCTGATCCCCCTTCAAACTCAGAGCCTCCTGAATGATGTCAACATTTCTCTCACCTGCAACGTGTCCCTTTTTGGCACTATGTTCGTGTTTGTTTTATAGACGACTGAATTTTAACCGTGAAACAATTCATCAACTCTGGAATTCAATATCGGCATATCTGTATAGAAATTCTATTTCTTTTGTGTAATACCTCATGTTTCTAGCATTTGGGTTCCAACTAATAAAAACTCAATTCGGGATATGAATAAAATATGAAGCTAATAAGAGCGTTTAGCTGAACCGATAGACGTACTACGGAATGTATGATTCTGTTACTTGGAGTGCTTAGCTGCGAGACTTGAGGTCTGTACGACAGATTAAAATCACTTGATACATCCAAGAGCTCGATACCGACCTTGGAAATATTTTCCACTTCTACACTACACCGGTAAGGCAGAGAGAAGCGAAAAATTATAGGAGGTTAAAGATGGAATCGGCAGATTCGTGGGGATCGGGTGGGTGCGGTGGCTAGAGTACTGACCCTTCATCCCGAGGGCCCGGGTTCGATTCCCAGCAGTGGCGGATTTTCCATTGACAAACCGGTCCCCACTTGAGTGCCTAAAGGAGGGCATTTCTCCGTCCGTCGGATGGGACGTTAAGCTGTGGTCCTCTGGACGCCTATCGTTAGGAGTAGGCTAATGCCGACGCCGGGCTTCTCTCCACCCTTCCTCCACTACCTGAAATGTTCCTACCATTACCCAATTACCCTCCTATCCTAAATGGCGCAAATGATCTCAGCCTCCCCTAAATAACTAACTAAGTTTCAATTACATGTCCGGTTTTATTTTTTTCCCTGTCTCTTTTTCATCTTGACCTTACTTTCACAGCTTTCGACTCAACTACACATGCCTTTGCGGTGACAATCAGGGTAATATAGTTGTTTACGTAAATTGGTTGGTTGGTTATTTAGGGGAGGCGACCGACAGCTGAGGTCATTTGCGCCATGTTGGATATGTGGGTAATTGGGTAATGGTAGGAGCTCCTAGGGAACGGAGGAGAGAAACCCGGCGTCGGCATTAGCCTACTCCTAACGATAGGCGTCCAGAGGACCACGGCTTAACGTCCCATCCGACGGACGGAGAAATGCCCTCCTTTAGGCATTAGCCTACTCTTAACGAAAGGCGCCAAGGGGACCACGGCTTAACGTCCCATCCGACGGACGGAGTACTGTACTTGAAATGCCCTCCATTAGGCACTTCCGTGGGGACCGGTTTTCCACTGAAAAATCCGCCACTGCCGGGAATCGAACCCGGGCCCTCGGGATGGGAGGCCAGTACTCTAGCCACCACACCAACCCGATCCCCTGTTTACGTAAATACAGATAAAATCGCATATTCCTATGATTCTTTGTTATCCGCCTATCTGCCTGGAAATTCTCCGTTCCCTTCATCATTATGAATAAATAATCCTTAGCCCAACTTAATTCTTCAGCAGGTCTGTTAAGAATAGTACTTCCCGACTGCTAACAAAATACGTCTCACGAGACAGTGGAGGGGAAAAAGCTGCAAAACGCTTAGGGGATTGCCGTGAGGTGCCCTGATTGAACAGGAATGTAGTTCAGTTGTGGGAAAAGCGGATGGGAATTGGAGCAGCGCAGGCGGAAATACACGAATTGCATCGGAAACGCACGGAACTATATAGTGAGATGGTGCTTTGCCTCTCAGCGCCTTGATTTTGACGAGTGGGACGATTCTGACATTCCCCCTCTAGTAACAGCCCTTACCCTAGGTCTAGGGAAAGGGGTCCCAATAACCCCTGAGGTGATATCGCTCCAAACCACTCTCTCGAACGCAGTCCTACTTTTTAACTTCCACGCTAACGCTTACGAACAAGGGTAGGTTTTCGCACTCCATCCTATCAACTGTATTTTACAATCGCATAACACCTGCCTGCGACTTTATGAGCCCTCATTCCTTCTCACCGTGGATGTCTTGATACAATTGCCTGTTAGCATCTCTTGTTGGCGAGACGCTCGCTAAACGCCGTGCGCAAAAGGTCAATAACCATTATTTATTTGGAAAAAAAAGATCCCCGTAGGCCGCGCCGCCTTTCAAATTGGTCCCGACCCCACTCCACAATACGTTCCCTTCCGGACTCCATTCCCCCGGCAATTCCCACCTCCCTCCCTCCCCCATCCTCTCTCTCTGCCGCGGTTATTGTGTTCGAGTTGGCAGTGGAGGAGGGGAAGGAGGGCGGGCGAGGAGGTGGGGGCAGGTAGGGGGTTGCGTCGGGAGATTCCAACGCCTGAGTAGGAACTGTCCGACCGTACACCGCGCTGCGGGCGGAGGCCACCGACTGGTGCTCCGCGCTGGAAGCCGAGAGCGGTCCCCAGAGGGAGCGCCAGTGCGATCCCAACTGACGCGCCGCAACAGCAGGTGAGACGCTCTGCCTCGTAAAACCACTTCGGGGTTGCCCTCCGTTCGACAACGCTCTCCGGATAAACGACAAGTTCCTCCAAACGGGCGCTCCGGAATAGCGAGGGACGCCGCCGTGGTCGTTGCCGAGCGGAAGGTGGCGTTCTTCCGGAGCTAGTCGCCCTCTTGAGAGGGAATCCGTTCGAAGGAAGCTCCGCGTCTCCCAGGGAAACCAACCCGATCCGCGGTCATCGGGTTGCAGTGAACATTTTAAGAAAGTTCAGAGTCACGAGAATGGGAGGACTTCGGTCGCGATTGTGCTAATCGAGAAATAGGTCGTGATTGTGTTAATACTCCATTACTTTCCACAAGTCTGGTGTCAATCGGCGTGGAAAGTAGGACATGCGAGGTCCATTTCTCAGTACTTCTACAGGAAACGAGACGGGTGCAATTTTTCGATTGAATATCTGGTTCCTCAGTGGTTTCACCACGAAAATAAATATTCGTGACCTCAGTTATCCGTTTCCAAGTGTCGGAGTAACTCCCCCACCGGCAGGTCCTTCCTGCCGAGGCATATCCGGATCGCCCACGCGATACGCGAGTGGCCGGTCTCTTTCCGATCCCTCCTCCCGAAATGTGTGCGCTTGTGTGACTGCCAGTGCATGTTTCTTCTTTGTTGTACGCATTGTAGCACAACTGCGTCTACGAATCCAACGAGTAACCGACGGTTCTTCAAGCCTTCCTGCTCAACAGATCCTATTTATCATGGGGGCACGGTTTATTCGGCGATAGCCCCTGCGGCTGGCGGGTGATTTTTTTCCACCATGCCTTTCGATTCCCGTTGTATCATCAGTGGCTCACAGTGCTCGTCTCCCTGGGGGCTTTGCTTGTTCCCGTTCGCCTCAGACAAAAGATTCTTGTGACGCATCTAGGCATTCCTTACCATGATTTTGAAACTATCTGGGGTTCTCTTGAAAAATATGAGTGTGTCTATGGTGGTATGTTATCTCTTTGTAATTTTCCGTTGAAAAATTTCGTTCCCATGTTTCCAAGCCCCAGTGGTTTGTAGTTGAAGTCTTTTTGTTTGACATATTCCTTCGACCACCCTCCGCACCGGCTAGTTTAAGGTCACGATCTGGAAAGGCCAAGCGGAAAGTTGCTCGATGAGATGGTGGGATGATGTTGAGAGAGGTGTGCCTTCTTAGCGTGGGCGTCTCAATAGCAGTTCAATAGTTGTAGCCACTGAATTAAAATTCAAATGGCTCTCTTTGTTTTGTGTGATGAAGACATTCATGGAATTATTACATCGAATTTCAGGGAAATAGTGACCTATTTTTCATTGTAATGATTCCTTTTTTTTTCTTCATTCCAGAATCAGTATTATTTGATTTCGAGTTAGATTTGTTTTGCTATTTTCAGTAATTATGATGTACTGATTATCGAATCGTGCGTCATTTGTCTTTTGGTATTGAAGTAGAAGCCTATGACTTATGGGATATTAATGAAGATCGATAAGTGTACATTGCATTCAAATCATAAATTCCATGCTTAGGTCCTCCACAAATTCCCTCAACTTATTTCGAAGTTTTAAATCCCCAATGATAATGTTAGGACATATTTTCTTCAGTAAACCCATGCGAAAAGTGCTTCAAAATACCATTGTTAATGACAGTGTGCGGCATGAAAAAAGTTTCTTTTCATTCGTAGTAGATTTTTTAATGAAATTGAAGAATGCATGTGTTTTAAAGGTCTCTTCTTTTTACCATTTCTGAGTCGCAAACTCGCACGGCATTGCAAAACAATCCATGAGTAGACACTGCATCTGCGGTATCTTCTTACAAGTTTCCTCCCCTTCTATTAAACATTTACTTTCATGGATTTATTATATTAATTTATTGTTCACTCAGGTGACTATTAATATATAGGCTCCCCTATCGACGGGGAGCTGAAGTGCTTACGCTAAATCTGGATGTGAATGCGCCAAAATGAGAAGTATTTGAGTAATGCAGATGGCGTCTCTAGAGCTGTTTCTATCATCAGAACTGGAAAAGTAGCATTTCGTCCCGAGCGGTTTCCGTGCGTATAAATCGGAGACTTTTGATTCCGTGAATTAATTTTCATTCACAGTTCTGCTCCGCTCTGTTGCGCTTCGCTGTGCGTGTCACGGAACCGTTAGCCTATTACGTTTTTTTTCTACTTGTAAGATGCTTTAGATGTCGTAAGAGAAAACCACCGGACACTATAAATTGAACCTGACGGATTTCTGCGGACAGCATAATCTCTGACTTTCCCTAAGGTTGCAGTTTCTAGTCGCAAATCGGTTAATGGTCGAAATGTGGTCGTTGTAATGAGAAATCATCGCAAATTGAGAGAAAACGCTACAATTTTATCCTTGGCATTTGCTGTCCTGGATTAGAGAAACTTAGGAATACGCTAACTTCGGCAAGGAAAGTTAGCAAAATATAAAAGTTTATTGAAATTATTTCATGAAAATTCTTTCGAGAATCCCAACCTCTATTTAAAATAAGAAACCCATATTGTTCGCGTTCGTAATGATATCTTTCGCGCTTGTCTCCGTAAACGAAGTTTCTATTGAAACAAGTTTCAGGCAAACAGGATGACATTTATTCACTGGAGCACAAGATTTTGGGGCATCCAAGTGGGACAGGAGGCACTGGTATGAGTGATAAAAATGAAACAAAACGTTTCTGCTCGTTTGGGTTCCGTTTTCGGGGCGGAGTCATCCATGTTATCATTCCACAGTGCGTAGCTTGTCGTGAACGATGGAATAATTCACTTTCTTCGTCCACCGATCATCATAGGTTGGATTTGCTTTTATGTTTTGCTTATTTGATTCAAGTTTTTAAGTTTGAAACCAACTGGTTGAAAGGACGATGCATCCAGAATAACTTTAGCGCACAGTTGATGCAAGCGATGGTGAATTTTCTGCTGTTCCGGTGCTCTCGAGTCGCTCCGCACATCGATGAGCCGTCCCCTTGTTGTCGAGCATGGAAAGTCACGGTGATTATTTGGGGTAATGGAAGGGAAGGTCACTCACTCCCCTCCATTTGGCCTTGAGCAGCCGAGGAGGCATCTGTAGCGTACGTGCTCAACTCCGCCGCCGTTTGGGTCGAGGGCTGGAAAAGGAGATTGTCGTTGCACAGCATCCCAATCGGCATCGATGCTCCAGCCTCCTCGCGTGGCGAACCAGCTCCGCAACGCCTTAAGGAACCATCGGGACGAGCTGAGAGTTCCTTCAGTCGGGGACGGCGCAGTTGCCTTTTTGCGAGAGGGTTCCTCTTGATAAGCACCCAGCTGCATACAAGAATCGTTCACGGGTTTCACTGTTTTCACGTCGCCTTTTCACTTCACGGGCGCCACGCTAACCCTCTCGCTTGCCATTAAACGAAGTTGCTTTTTCCCCCATCTGAAGTGCTCATAGGTGACATTTGGTTGGGAGAGAATCATCATTGTATGCGGTTTCAAGTCTGTCCGGGCTCAGGGAGTCATAGATAGCTCCCGCAATTGTTCTTTTGTATTGCGTGCATAGGCATGGGATTTTTCGTTAACAAATGAATAATTTTCACCTTCATTTGTATTTCACCTTAGTTTTACGCTTAAATTTTCCTAGTTCTTCAAAATAATGATTTCAAATGAATGCCATCGCACACCAGTCCTCAGTAAAAAGCGACCGTGTAGACACTTTCTCCTTGTACAGAGTGATTCCGAAAGTAGGGACTAGCGTTGCAAAATTCCTCCGCCTCAACCACGGTCGTACATATACGACGACCTTAACCTCCGGAACGAATGAAACATAATACAATGAGGGAGTTTCACATCTTCGTTATGGAAATTATCTCACCAGAAATAACCTCCACCCTATCACCCCATTCCTTTTTATATACTGTGACAATCTATGGCCTATCAATTCATAGTGAATTCTGAGAGATTATAGAATCGGGCCTTATTGTTTGAAACAGTGTCTGCATTTGAAATTGTACTATATAATTACAGTTATGGAATATATTTTGGTCTCTTGGATATTCCTCTTCCCTCGCCGAGCGCTGAGGCCGCGGTCTAACCAGGATGAGAAGTCGCATACAGCGTTGTCTATAGGTGATAGATATAAAGCTGAATGTGTTACGAAGAAATTGCGTAGGAATCTTTACGATATCTTTTCCCCATTCACCTCGTAAATCCGCTTGATCCTAGGCAAGGCACGTATAATTTTTAAACTTCAAATCTGCCCAAAGTGCAACTTAAGATTTGTATATACCTACCTCGTAATGAGATGGTAAGGCGCCCTGAGTTAAAGGGAAGCCTGAATGTGATAGGTATCATGTTGCGAATTTGAGAACCCTTAGTGAAAAGTATGCGCCACAAGACTAGTATCGGAGCGCATAATACGTAAATGTTCCAACTGATAAATATCTGCAGAGGTACGGCTCTTGGTTTTTCATCCGTTTGAAAATAGTACCTGCAAAATTATTTTATGAAGTTTATCAATATCATACGGAGACTTGTCTTGCTTGTTAATCACTAACGTCTAAACTGGAAAGAGTTTATGATGAATTCCACAGCAGTTTCTGTAAAAGAATCATCGTACGAGCGAGGGGAAGGGTGTTTGACTGAAAATGAGATGCAAAGGCAACGGAGCATATCATTTTTAAATGAGAGAAAAATCTCTTTATGAAGCATAGGAGAACCAAGGAGTTATTGGAGCGTTTAAGAAACTAAAGAGCATTTAGCCCAGTGTTTCCAAAATTTGTACTACATTCCCCTCGTTCATTGTAAGACAGGAATCTCTCTATCTACCATAACCTCCTCCTGCGAGAGTCAAACTTAGCGGTTCCCAGAATTTTACGGATTAGGTGTGATGATTAAGTGGTAAGGGAATAAAATAACAGTAAGCACATTCGACAGTCTGAAAATTCACGTCCGGTTTTGGGTGAATAGCTAGCACTAAATTATTGACGAGTTAACGACCCTAGTATCTACACTGCATATTCAGCTGAAAATGAACAGGAGCTACATAAGTTACGAGCATGACTCATGATGGGGCACAGATTAGGAAAATGGACTGCCGAGGGGTACGCAAGTGAAATTATTGACGAGTTAACGACCCTAGTATCTACACTGCATATTCAGCTGAAAATGAACAGGAGCTACATAAGTTACGAGCATGACTCATGATGGGGCACAGATTAGGAAAATGGACTGCCGAGGGGTACGCAAGTGAAATAAAGTCTGGGCATTCCAAATACCTTAACAGTTGTCCCTATCTCCCCACGACAAGCCTGAAACACCCATAAAGAGATAATTCTATCTTTTTGAATAACCTGATTTAAATATTCAGAAAGACGCAACTCATCCCGTGTCTACGAGATGAGTTGCGAGTCACCTCTTTTCACCTTGAGGCTTCTCCCTCACAATTACGTGCGCGATCTTTACCATATTTTTCTTAAAATAATATTGTCTTAATATTATGTAGGTGGTGTATTGTGTGTCAGTTGTCAAAAGTGGCATTACATTAAACGCCTCCATATGTACGTCACATTCATTTAAACTGCTCGTTGAAAAATATGGCCATTCTTCACAACTCTAATTAGATTTTAAGCTATAGCGTTATTTTAGTCACCTTAGTGGTTTGCCTCTTTCGGAGTTAATAAACTATTATGCGCAAAATATAGAGAATACTTCGATTTTGGTGTTCCAACGACCATGGCTATATCGCGCAGTACATAAAAAGCTCATAAAGGTACGACAATCTCAACATTCATGGCCTAGGCTGGATTCGAACCCGCGGACCTTGGGTTCCTCGGCCGGCGGATGAAATGCAGAGTTTTATTTTCAATTTTACTTTCCCCATTTGTTATCAGCATCATCTGATCAATTGGTTGATTTTGTTCACTTAGATTCTCTCAGTTGAACTGTGTTAATTGGTGGTCGATGGGAACGTTGTCAAATTCTCATCTCGGCCGTCTATCCTCAAGTCGATCTCGTCGGGAGTTTCCTTGGGTGCGTCTTCCCTTCCGAGTCTCTTCTGTTCGTCCACTTTTGCCACCCCCCTCCCACTCCCAACTTCTCCTTGGGCCGTGCGAATGGTGGAGGAGGAGGGTCTTGTGTGATTGAGGTTCATTGCCGGGAAATGCTAGAGCGTCTGGGAGCGATGCGTGCCTGGCATTCCCGGGACTGGAAAGCAGGGCGAACGCAATTAATTACTTGCGAGAATTTGCTCGCGGCCCATGTGGGATTGACTTTAATGGCCTCTCATTCGTTCGGTTCGATTCGTCAGTTTTTCTTTCCTTCGAAAGTGTGCGCGGACAATATCATACACCGGAAGTGGTGGAGACGTAGTATCCGTCCGAAAGATTGAAATGGTCGTAGGAGTACTTGTTGAGGGGAGGCGACTTACAGATGAAGTAATTTTCGCCATTTGGGACAATGAGTGAGTAATTCGAGAGAGATAGGGATTTTCAAGGAACGTAGGAAGGGTGGAGCAAACCCTAGCGTCGGCAGTAGCTTGCTCTTACCGATAGGCGCCAAAGGGTCAGCGGTTTAACGTTTCATCCGACGAACGGAATACTGAACTTGAAGATCTCTTTATACAGCACTCAAGTAGGGACCAGTATGCCAATGAAAAGTCTCCACCACTGCCGAGATTCAAACCCGGATCTTTGGAATGCGAGTCTAGTACAAGCCATCGAAATTAAATTTAAACTGATCCATAAATTGAAATGGTTGAATTTTGTAATAGAGACCCTGAGAATATTACATTCAAGCATTTGGAATATCGGTCACTGGGGTTATAAAGAGAGCCATATTTTATGCTAATATCAATCCTCTGTGGCATAGAAAATGGTAATTTATATTGTTTTAAATGCCAAATTTCCATCATTACAATGAAGTTTTAAAAAGTACTAGCTGTTTTTCATGAAGGGGCGAAATATGTGCGGAAGGGAAGAAATTAGGGGAGAACATTTTGCTATGGAGTTAGCTTCAAGTCGGTATCGGAACCATGAATATAATTTAAACCAATGCAAACATATAATTACTGCCTGGTCTAATGCCTGGGCCTTTACAAAAATAAGAATATTATTTAGTAACTTTCAGGACAGATGAAACAAAGGAGGTCAGAAGGGGAGGTGCATACGAATGTCTCTCTATTGTTGACAATGAGGCCATATTCAGGTTTTTGGGAATGTTAGGACTCAAATCTTCGGCAAAAACATTTTTCTCTGGCCTTTCATATATGTTATGTTTGTCTCAATTCTCCAACTTCATGACAGTGGTGTCAACGAGCTTCCTACGGATACGTATCAATGCCTTTTATCCCAATTAGATTAAATTCCATTCTTATAACCTAGTAGAGATTTAGAAGAATGGAAAACGCAGGTCCAGTATGAGATACATGGAACAAGTTGTGAAAGATGTAAAAGAGAGGAGTTACGCCAATATGAAGAGGTTTGCCGATAGAAGAATAGAGTGGAGAGCTGCTTCAAACCAATCATAGGAGTTTTGACCGATGATGATGATGAAATCAGGTACTTGTCGCTCGGTTACCTATGTTCACACCTTTTACGGGATATTTGATGTATCACTAAACTACAATTTTTTTCATCTTGCTACTCCTATTATTGGTTGGACTTCATCGAGTTTCTTATCACGTTCTTGTGTCTCAAAATACTACAATTTTGAAAGCGGTCCACTTCGGAATACGTTATAAATCTAGCAAATATTCACTTTTTGAACCCCACAGAAAATGTCATATTAGTACTTTTAATTTTACCGAATGCACACCTACTTAGTCTGAGAGTAGCACAAAAGTTATGCCGTATGATTTTGCCGGATGAAATAGGCGATGTAGATTCAACAATCAGCTGCAATATCTTTTTTAATAACTTTTAATATTTTCACGAAATGAGAAACGTAGTTTACGTCATCTCTTTTGGACGAACTTTTTAGCATCATTGCAATGGCATTAATAAACAACCCACGGATACGTAATGAGAAATTACGTTATATTGGGATTTAAATTTCATTCCCTGGTTTATGTTAAACTATCTCAAATCTCAAGCTATTTCGCTCGATGACGATTTCGAAAGCGTTCCATATCTTCTCCTCACGTCCCAGGTTGATTCATATTCACAAACCCGTAAAGAAATAAACAAATCACAATTTGAACACCGCTGAAGCATTCATTTAAATACTTCTAATTTGGACCGAATGCAAACCTTCTAAATCTGTGAGTAGCGCTATCGGTTAAGAGAATAAGAAAGTTTAAACATTTTCCCATTAAATACAGATAGAATGAAAGAAATCGACTTCTATTTACTTATTTTACTGAGCGAAAGAAAAAAATCTTGTTCTACTATAAATTGAAAAAGTCCATTTATATCAATGTAAATACATAATTGGCTCCAGGAATCGAACCCGGGCCCTTAGCCTTTTTTATATAGCCTATAGCACCTTCTAGGGTATACGCTAGAATCCTACAAAATTTCAGCTCAATCGGTTCAGTAGTTTTTGAGGAGATGCGTAACATAAAGCTGGTAGACAGACAGACACCACTTCATTTTTATATATTAGTATGATAATTGTATAACCCTGCTGTAAAATATAATTGAATCTGGTCAAAGGGATTTGGGTAATTGGAGTCATTGGGTAATTTGAATCGTAATCAATCCTCTGCCTCTGAACAATGTTACCTCAACCTAGCTAAGTCAGGTTTGTGTACTCCGTTAGAACGGCAGATGATAAAAGCATAAATAAACAACTGGGCGAAATATTAACTTGTTTATTTGAAAATACAGTTGGGGATTATTCAGTCGATGAAATTCGAAGACTTGTCAATACGAGGTGTTGGAAAAGTTTTTAGACGGAAGAGCCAAAATTGTCTCTTGAGAGAATTAAGAAATGATTCGCGGACCGTATACATATTAAAAATGGTGAGCTATTTGTCCCTATCCACATTGACTTCGGTTATTTTACTGTGAATGGTCGTAGGAAGATTATCTATTTATTGATAAATATGATTTGCAATCCAATGAAATATATTATAAGTCTTTCCGTGAACGACCATTGAGTGCGCTGGAACTATGCATAAGAAATAGGCCTAAAGATTCTCATAAAAATTGCCACTGAGATCAGAAATACAGCGTAGCGAAGCAGCAGCCCGGCGAGTTAAAGTACCGCGGTTCGATTCCCCGTGCAGGAGGTTTTTTTCCATGGTAATTATCAGCGTTTTTACGAATGACAAGTGTTCATCATCCTTCGTGACAAAAGCCGAAGAATCGGTCCCCAGAAACTTCTCTCTTGTGTCAAAGAAGCCCATTGCGAATACAAGTTAGAAACTTCATTGGGAGAGTAAAAATCGTGGTCTTTCGCCGCAAGTTATCCTCCAGCCAAACACACCAACGGGACACCAACCAAGCACCATCGTACCAATCCTATTTCAATATTTTTTTTCCTGAATGTTCACGGTAAAAAAATATTCCTTTTGGGCATTGGGATCATAACTTTCGTCTCTGGTTACCCCTGCTATTGCCGTGGATTTGCCAGCAATGCGTGAAATTTCATGTCATCAGTGTGTAGTGAAAACCGATGACTTAATTTTAATTCTGTCATGGTCAACTTTTAGCGTTGCTGGTTCGGAGTCATGCATGCGCACCTATGTACTAATAGCGAGGGTTACTATTTTTTATTCCCGTTATACATCCTTGCGGCTTCCGTTCATGGCTAATGGCTTAAACGATTCAAATTAATAACTCTGCCGTATAACAATTCTACTTTCGAGGTTAAGGAGTGAAAATATTACCGATGCAGCCTGAAATCTTGGTTGTGCACCAATAAGAGCAGAAATCACTGAATCGAATCAATCAATTGGATAAAGCTACTGGAGCAAGGGCGTTCTAAACAATAAACTTTATTGTACCTTTTTTCATCGGTTTATGGGGAATAATATTGGGAACGGAAATTGAAAATGGTGCCAGCATCAGTTTCCTTCGATCGTAAATATGAACAGATTACCTGCGGTAAAACAATTTATTTTGCAGGCATGCATCACAATTCGCTCTCGCTCTATTTTTTAAACCATTGACGATTGTGTTTATCAACGAATAGTAGATCCGTATAGGAGATATGCTGACATATTGCTTTATTAGACGGCGAAGTTAATAGTTAAATTGTCTTTAGTGTCATTAAATTATATCAAATAAGTTTTAAATTTCGACGAGAAAAATATAGGCTCTAGGAAAATTCATGGAATGGCAACAACAGTAACTTAGTATTTCCATATAGTGCAATATATTTTCACGCCTCATATCGTATGTACTAAGGAACTAAGCAAGAGTATGTTACTAATTAGCTAATTAAAATTTGATTAATTAAAACTATTAGCTAATGAAGCCCTTTGAAAATGTTACGCTATGTTTTATGAAGTTTAAAAGAAATAATGTTTTTGAAAAAAAACTTGTATCCAGTGAATATATGTAATTCTTCACTCAAGTTACCATTATTCAAGGTCGTGCTCTGAAAACTCTTCACTTTTGAATCAATGACTTTGTTAATCTAACAGCGAACTATTATTTAAGATTATCATCATTGCTTGCCATTTAGAAGAAATTGTCATAGCCCGAAGAATAAAAAAGTTAGCCTTCAAGTTATGTTTTCTGAGGAAATTTTTGTCCGTTTTTGTCGTCTTATTGTGTTGCGTTGAGTTGCGAAACCGTGTTTTAGAATTCCGTCTGACATCTCATTGAGAATTTTTTTCATGTATCCGGCGTTTAAAAGTTCACAATTGTTATGAAAAAAGAGAAGTATTAAAAATTGTTCTCAAAATAGATGCATTAATCAACTCACATTTCCTCACGTTTTGAGTGTTTTTAAATTGATTTTGAGAGCTAAAGAGCATAGATAAATACTTCCTCAAAGAAATTATCTCCTATTCTTGTGATTCAAACTATCATTTTCTAGTGCTTTTAGTGAAGTATTGAAAGAAAACACCTACTATGTAGGCTTCTTTTGGTCTGCAGCTTGGGTCATTCACGGACGGGTTCTCTTATGAACTGCGAAAATGTCTTCACAAATGCCTATATAATCATCGTTTTTATTGCATACGTCTCATGGTTTAGATCCTTAGTAAATCACTGCTTGCTTTCTGCATCATTCTTTATCTCGAGTGATAAAGAATAGCTCTTGGAGTGGCGCGTGATCAGATCCTCAAAAGGCGTGACTATTTCTCAGCACATCTACTTGAGTGGTCTGTCAGTTGTCAAAATATACAGCGATTCGGTCTCGCCTCGTTGCAACTTTTAAACAAAATCTTCCTAATAGGTTGTCATCGGCGATGGATTTGGCCCATTCAATCCTTGATGTCCTTTCACTCATTTTCCCCAATCTTCTTTCATCTGACGCTGTCATTTTCCATGGCTCATTACCGGAGAATTACACTGTGGAGAACGAAATAAGATAGATTAATGGCAAAGATGGGGTTTTCTTCTCAACGTCACAGGCGTTGGAAATCATTAATGAAGAAATTGAATGACTATTTTTCATAAGCATCAATGACCCTGAAAAGAAATGCGCAATGATAAAAATATCAGAAAGTGGTAAAGATGAAAGGACTCCAATTATAGCCATTTTATTTCAATCACAATGTATAGCTGATTTAATTAATAAATATTTTATTGAAACTTGTTCCGATTCGGAAAACAATTTGGACATGAGAAACTTCTCGTGATTGGTCGGGAACCATGAATTTTAGGGAGCGCTCACACACTAGGTGTCCTTCCTTACTGTTTTTGTTCTAAGTCTTTTAAAAATACAGATGTAATGGTAATAAAATTACTACTAAAAACAATGCATGATGCTATAAAGTTTCGCCTTTTTTGAGCTGAATAAAAAGCGCCGAAATTCAGCAGCTCATCATTTTCACATCGACAGTATCATGGCCCATTACCAAGAACGATTAATTCATATTATGTTCCTGTCTCGTTTTGAGAACGATTTATGGGCTGGCGTCAAACGATCTGGCCTAATTTAGTTCCCCTTATAGGTTCATAGAGGTTATTTATGGAAGGAGCCACTCCTAATTGATCGGGTTGGGGAAATCCTTGTTTCTCCGGAACATCATCTTATCATTGAACTCTGCAGTAACTATTGTGCTTACTTGTTTAAAAATTTCAAGCATGATTACAATTATCTTAATTGCGGAGGACCTCGATCAACACTTCTCCTTTTATCATTGGCACTTCATTTTCAGCGGCGTGCGAGAAAGCCTTTGTGTGTTTCATTCCCCTACCCACTCAGCAAACTTTTGTTCTCAATTTTACTGCTTTTAGCAGGTCTGATTTATCTACTTTAAGTGAGATAAAGCGGTGCATTGCTCAAGACACGCATGGGAAATGTAATATAAGGCAGGTACGAGGAAGATTTTTCGTGGTTACTTTTGCTGGGGCCAATGAATGTTACCATACCTAAGGTCAAAAAGATTTGATCCCAGGTCAGACAGGTTGGCCTTGAAAGCACGACGGGAAAATCTTGTGGAAATGCTTTAATTTTAGCATGATTGTGGCATGCACATTAAGGAATAAAAAATGAAAATCTTTACTCTCCCCAATGGATATGAAGTAACCTTTACTTGAGAAAAATTAAAAAATTATGCTTCGATAAATTTAGAAAAGAAATTCTGTAACTATGTACGGCCTCCTAGATAACTTGAAGAATGTATTTAGCTTGAAGGTCATCTATCTCTCTCTCCGTGAAACTCGTCTCAAAGAATCTGAAAGCAATCTGAAAAAAATTGTTAGACTTTAAACCTAGCGGTCCCTCAAGTGTTCTGTGATTTTTTTAATCTTACGTGAGCAAACAATATCAAATTTTATCGCCTTTGACAGATATCCCGTATTGGAAATTGCTTGATTCATGTTCTCTCGAAATTCCCTCGTGCTTCTACTCCGTACGTGAATGAAATGTATTCGCACTAGATGTCGGTTAGTATTAATTGCTTGGAGCCACATTTTATGAATAAGTTAAAGTCCATCTGCTCATATATTTGTGGCCATGCACAGTACTATCGGGAATGTTACAATTAGCAAAAACCAAGGTCTTCAATAGCAGAAATTCAGCGGGTAACGCCGTTAAGGTCCTCGCGGCTAGTTCGCGAACCTTCAATTTGTTACCAAGGTCTTCGTTTAAACTCTATTACCCCATTTTGATTTTTCTTGGTCCACACCATCTTTTAGATGAACAAATATCGGCAGTTCTCGAATAACTTCTTACTAATCTTTGCAGCAAACAAGACAGTCTCGAATGGCTGAGTCCTTTATAAGACCCATAAAAATACTCTTATTTAACCTTTGGGAATAGAAACTGAACCGATGGGTTGAAATATTTGTTACAGTCGAGAGCATAATTTTGAATGATGATATAATTCTTCTATGGGGTATTTGTGGTTTACTATAGACATGGTTTTAAAAAAATCCACAGTCTACACGCGTGAAAAAATTTTGATCCGAAGGGATCCGAGTCGTCGTCGGTTGTTCAGGCGATTACATTTGGACTGCTGTTCCCTCGTAAAAGGTGATGATCCAAGTACTCTGGGCCACACTAGTCTGTTTACATCTTAAGTGATGTGGATGCAGGAGCCATGAACTCATGACAAGAGTTCAAGGTCTCCGATGGAGAGAGATTGCATTTTGTGGCGTGAAGTTCGTCAAAATTGAGTATAGGGGTAGGAGGGTATCGTCTAAAGCAGTGGGTAGAATTTTTTTACTTAGATAACTTTTGAGGCGAAAGTGAATGGGGCAATAATGATGTCAATAATGCATCATGTTGGCTAAGCCAGTTTTTATCAATTGGTAAAAAAATGAACCGTTGTTGAAACAGAAGAAAACTGGGGACATTCAGCATATGTCAAGGAAAGGCTAGTGAAGAGCTTGCAATAGAGCGTGGTGTTCAATGGATCCGAAACCTGGACTCCATGAAGATATGAGAACAGATTGGAAGCCTAAGAAATGTGAGTGTTGGAGGAGAATGGAGAAGGTGCGATGGATGCAAGGGAGATTTATGATGAAATGTTGAGAATGGTGGAGGAAGAAATAGCTGTAAGGGGAGGCACATTGAGTGAATGGAATAAATAGTCAGGGGTGATGGGGTGCTGGAGGCCGAATTGAGGAGCAGAATGGATATGGCTGTGATGAGTAAGGAGACCAGTGAAGAACTGATGCCTTCGAAACATGGTGCTGGAGGAGAATGTTGAATATCAAATGGACAGATAAAGTGAGGAACAAAGAGGTGTGCGGAAGAGGATATGAAGGAACGACAACATGGAAAACGCAACGACAAAGAAGAACCAGATGGATTGGACATAGGTACCTGGAGACACAATGAATTATTTAGAAATATAATAGATGAGAAGATTGAAGGGAATTTCCCGCGAGGAAGACCAAGGGATAAGTGTATATGGCAAATAAAGAAAGACGTGAAAGAGAAAACCAATCAGGGCATTAATGAATCAACAATGAACAGGGTGAAATAGAAGACTGAAGTAAACCAATCCTAGGATTGAAATACTGATGATGATGAAGCAAGGGGAGGCAAGAAGGAAGACAGGTAGGAAATTTTCTAATCTTAAGAAAGAGATAGCGTAAGGAGCCTCTCGCAAAATTCAAAGCTAAGAAGAGAAGGGATACTTTATCAATATTTATCCAATAAGGCGGACAAATTATAAGAATAATAATATGTATACTCTAGATGCCGTAGGCTTGGATGATGGCAATCCAAACTGAACCGTGTTCGAAGGATAATCGTATCGGAGATGGAATCGGGAGAAAATTTACCTTTCATTCAATGGAACTACTGCTGCCACTCCAAATCACATCTCGAGGGAGATAAATAACGAATTATCAGATAACTCCCCTTCTCTCAGGGAGACAAGATAAGGATACTTCGTTATCTACATTCGCCGCCCGTGGTACAACGCATTGACGTTTATGACTGTAACAAATCCCTCATCAGTGGTTTTAAGACTATTTTCCTTATATGTTGCCCCACCTTCCCCTTATCGCAGTTGTAAGCATGATGAAAAAACGCTAAATCTTACCATTGATATCAATTTCTTTCCGCCGTATCCACCTTGTACAGCCCATCTGGGGAGGAGGTATTCGAAAACCCAATGGGTTAGAGGAACTTTTATATTGAGTTTTTTCTCAGTCTGAGGCCAGATATTCACAGTGCATAAAAAATCACCCTTGATTTATTTAATCATATTCATTCGTCTTTGCATTAAAATAACTCCTCACACTATAATCCGCATTATACTCTGATGTCATTATAATTGTCATTGAAGTGATCAGTACTGCTGCAGATAATCTCACCTTACTCTTCTGCTTACGCATACCCTGCTGAATGCTTGCGTAATTATCTGAGATATAATGATTACGAACAGTTTCTTCCTCTTAACCGGGGAAGGAATTCTTTAAGACTAAAAGAGTCAATTTGAAGGCATACTTATATGGCTAAAGATGCTCCGTCCAATCGAAACTTTTTGTTGCGTTTTCGAGAAACTTGGTAAAGGTGGCTAACTTTTGGGATGGGCAGTTATGCAGAAAACTGGGAATCCCTTTCTGATGGCATCGCGTAAATTTCCTTGAGCATGTGGAAAATTTGCTGGCGTTCCCATGAGTGTGCAATTGAGGCCGCTGAAAAAAACAAGGAGATAAGCTACTATCAGATCTCGTTGAGATACCGCAGCTAGTTAAAAACAAGTGCTGGTTCAAGTAAAAAACGGAATGATCTGCATGAGGAAAATTGGTTTCAGAGTAAGAGAGTACTATGCGTGGAAACGCTGACTAACGTTTAAGAAACCTAACTTTAATTTGATAAAACGAAAAGAGTGGAGTATCTGCGACTCTTCTTATTGATCGCCAGATATCAGCTGAGGATCAATAAGAAGACTAAGATAATGGTGTACAGCAAGAAAGAAGAGGCCATAACCAACGTTAAACTAGAAAAACAAAAAATTAAAAAGAAAGAAACAGTCTATAGAATAGCCCAGGCAAAGAGGGCATTCTATCAAAATAAAAATCTACTTACAACTGGAAATATATGTGTAGAAGCAAGGAAACAATTCATCAAAACGTACATCTGGAGCATGTTTCTTTACGGCAGTGAGGTATGGACGATGACATAAGCGCAGAAGAAAAGGGTAGAAGCATTCGAAATGCGGTGCTACAGAAGAATGATGGAGATTAAGTGGATCAACCGAGTAACGTGTAAGTCCTCAGAAGAGTGGGAAAAAATAGAACTCTGCAGAAAACTCTAAAAAGTAGACTGGACAACTTAATCGGCCATATCTTAAGATACGATGACCTGATGAAAACATCCGTCGAGGGAAAAGTGAACGGAAAGAATGAAAAAGGCAGGCCTAGCATGAGATATATGGAACAAGTTGTGAAGGATGTAAAAGAGAAGAATTACGATAATATGAGGAGGTTGGCCGATAAAATAATCGCGTGGAGGGCTGCGTCAAACCAATCTGAGGATTGTTGACCGATGATGATGATACTTCAATTTCTGTATCTTAAATGCGACGATAGATCATGACTAAGCTGCTAAGAGAGAGTAATCATTGTATGGTGCAGGGTTTGATGAGTATGAGTGCCGACTACCCTCTTTGGTAACCGGATTCAAAACCCGGTAAAAATTTCATTGGATCCCTTACTCGGATGCAGTATGGGGAGGTGGGGAGTATTCCAAGTTCAGTATTCCGTCTGCCGGATTGGACGCAATTCTGTGTTGTGAAGGACAGACACCGGGTTTCTCTCCTCACTCGATCCTTTCTCTTCCGTTTATATCCTTACTACTTCACTCCCGGTCTGATGTGCCTTTAAAACAGACTTGAAACTACTTTTGATGGCATCAGAGTGAAGTAGCTAAAGAGTATCATCTACTTTGTAATATAGTACGAAACGAAGTGTATTATGTAATTATGTATGGATAATTGGGAAGGACAATGGCCAGATATCATCTGAAGATCAATAAGAATAAAACTATGATATTGGTGTGCAGAAAAAGTGAAGAGGCCCAAACCAACATTAAACTATGGAAGCAAAAACTGGAAGAGGTGAAAGTGTTCCGCTACTTAGGAAGCCGAGTAACCAACAATGGACGAAGCAAGAAAGAAATAGTCAGTAGAATAGCTCAGGCAAAGAGGGCATTCTACCAAATGAAGAACCTACTTACATCTGGAAATACAAGCGTAGAAGTAAGGAAACAGTTTATCAGGACATACATTTGGAGCATGTTTCTCTACGGCAGTGAGGCATGGACGATGACATAAGCGGAGAAGAAAATGGTGGAAGCATTCGAAATGTGGTGCTTACCTAAAAACTGTATTCCCACAGAAATAAGTAATATAATTACCCCACTGACTTCACTCTCTCATGGTGCTTTTAACCATAGATATAGATGGATATGCATGAATCTAAACCTCTCTATCCAGCTTTCGTTATCTTTCCGGTTATCAAGTTAACGAAAAGATAACTTAGTATATTAGATCAAGTTAATCCTTTGTTCCATGCAAGGAATACTTATTTATTTACACATATAAATTTACTTTTTTAAAACTAGCGATGAGAAAAGTAAATAACGGTAAACGCAAAAAAATTATAGTGTGAAGGAGAAATGTAAATTTGATTTCTTACATTACTTCGATGAATATCGTAGTTCAAATTTATTTAATAAATTGGGCACGTTCGTCAATTTAAAGAATAAATAATGGCTCCATTCTTAACCGTGAAATCGCTTTCCTATCTCTTTCTCATTCAGTTTTGACTCAGTTTCAAATTAGGGGAGAGCGTACCCGTAGCGCACATTAATTTTGCGACTCCGCGCAAATTGTGAGAGATGAGAGGACAGTGATATCCCGGGAGGACTCCATCAACGCCCTTATCACCGCAGCGACCCCGGGATGCGAAGAGTTCCAGACATCTCGTGACATAAGTTTTCGAAATGATCCTTTTTTCATTGCAGGAGCTAAATTTTCTGCAAGGATTGGGATCTCTGCCTGTCGACCGTATTTATTGGCTGGCAGGGATATATTTAGACGGACTGGTAAACATATCACTTTTCCAGTTGCAGGAGAAATGAAAACTGAGAGGATTAAAGTGAAAGGTCTCGGCAATGCCGAAAACGGAAAAGTTTCCAGTTAGTAAGCGGACCTAACCTGGAACACTTTAGCTGCGACTGCTCCCTGCCTATCCACTCCGCGGATTGCGTTTCCGCCCGCTTTTTTTCTCCTCACATGCGAGCGTACTTCCTGGATTCCCTTCCACGCTCACCAGAAACCTCGCTTTGCAGCGAAAGACATGTTCCAAAGTTGGCTCGGCGGGAAAACACTTTCATCTCGTAACCATCAAACAAGGGGGAATCGAATACTCAAATCTACGCTGAGGGTTTGCCCCGACTCATACCTAATTGTGACGAGGAAGCGGAAAAGGTATCAAATTAATCTTACAAAGGTTTCCTTTTCCTTTTCTGAGGCACTGAGAACGGGTATTTATGTATTGAATGAAAAGTCCTAATTGGAGAGAAACAATTAAAAGCTCTCATTTTGAAATATGTATGTCAGCATCTCACCATGTCACTTTGTTGTCTCCTTGTTTTGATGACTGTTTCTCTCCAAATAGGTGATCGGGGTCGTTAGTATGCATTACACGAATCGATGTAAGCGAAGTCGAATAACATTATTCATCCAGTTTACGTGCTGTGTTCTGAAGTGGTGAAACATAACCGTTTCAACCGTCGACGCCTTCAGCAAGGAATAAATAATTCATTATTATTCTATGTACAGCATAATTGTGTTCAGCTGCAATGAAATCATCAAGGTGATTATAAAAGGAACATTAATGGCTTAGCGATGAAGGTGAAGGAGGAGAATGGGAGATTAAAATGGAAAGAAAACAAGTTTAAAGTGTGTCAATATGAAGGAATAAATAAGGAAGGGAAGGAGATATGAAGATAGTTAAAGCAGAATAAGAGTACTCCATATATACCTTACCTAACGGGTAGAGTAACAAAAATAGTTTCATATTTTTGTTTGTGTACTAATTGGACTATCTATGGTAGTTTATTGGAAAAATACTTTAGCTGGTTTCCCTTTACATTTCTCTAGTGTTTTTAATGTGACAAATCACTTACTAGGGTCACTCACTGGGATCAAACGCCGTTCTGCAGCCACCTGAAGGGCAAACGCTGGGTTAATACATTTCACGTGACTCGTACTCTTCGACCAATCTGGTTTGTAGGAAATGATTTCAAACGTAACTTTGTGGAAATTACGAATATCCATATCACTTGGTGAAAGGGTAGATTTTTACCTAGGTGATCTTTTTCAATTTGGACAGTCTGGTTTGGATTGCACTTCAATTGGCCCTTTGATTGTCCCTATTAGCACAGCGCTAGGGGTCAAAGTAAAAATGCAAGCCATCCCACCGTAATAAGTTGTAGATTATTGGGAAGGAATGTTAAAAGGGATAATATAGGGAAGTATATTAAGTAACCACGGAGGAGAGAGGAAAGGAATACATTTATGTTCTGAATGGCAAGAAGGTCGGCAGTAGATATGAACATTTAAAGAGATTTAAAATAGGGAGTGTGAACTGATAAGTAGAGCACATAGGTAATCCACAAACAGACCTACCAATCAATATTGATAGGTTTGTTTTAGGATGAAATGTGAACTGATGGTTTATTTTTGTCCCAACCTTTATTTGCGTTCTTAGTTCTTTACTTTTGTACTTTCCCCATACTTGTTGATCGTCTCCCGTTTCCCTGCATTCGCGGCGGCGTGTGGTGACATGAGCCATTCGCAACTTCGCCCACTCCCTCCCTTCCTCCCCCCAGCCGAGATCACCACCTCCCGTCATCATCCCCGCAAATCGTCGGGGAACGCCGACGACAACAATTAGTCACTAAAAGCACACGGAGCTTTTAAAGCCCCAGGAGAGCGGAGGATATGCTTGTGATGTTTCCGTTATAAATCCCATTTCAGGCGGCGGCGGGCCGGTAGAGGAGACGTGGCTCTCGTGGCGGGAGAGAGGGAGGGGGGCAGAGTTCCGCAGCGCCCTCCCAGCTGGCTCAGGGAGATAGCGAGCTCGGAGGGGCGCCACTATCGCCCCAGGTGAGCCCCTCGTGGCCCCCGCACCCACGCCCCTATCGGCCTCCCTCCCAGACGCAGATTAATCCCCCGCCGAGCGCCCGCACCGCGAGACGCCGCCGCGCTCTCCTCGGCGCCCTTTAAAGTAGGCAGTCTCCTTGGGACGCCCCTCCCCCCCCGTTCCTCCCACGCCCCCTCCCATACCGGTCCTAACTCACAGTCGCCCGACCTCCTCCCTCCCCAACCTACATCCCCCTCTTTCTCTCTCTCTCTCCGCAGGACGGCTATTTTTCCGTCCGATTTCGTCGCCCCGCGGTCATCGTAGCGAGCGGAGGCCTCCCTTCAGCTGACTGCCTTGTCGGACGCGCGAAGAGCGGGAGAGGATTTGGAACGAGAGGAGAAATCAAGAGAGGAGCAGAGATGTCTGCATCCGCCGCCCCCGTGGTCGTGGACCCCGCCTTCAAGGCCGTCCCCAAGACCTCCTCGGCCTTCTACATTTGGCGCATCGAGGTGAGTTTGCCCCTCGAGGGTCGGGTCCCAGGATTCACCGTCGAGCACGCACCGGTGAGGAGCCGAGGTCACTGGCGCACACGTGGTAGCATTTGGTTTTTGATGACATTTCTAAGCTTGAGAAACGTGGCGTCAGCATTGGCCTGAAGAAGATCTTTTATTGTGGTTCTCTAAACACGGAATCCTACGATGGGATGAGAATTTCTTGGGGAAATTTCATATTTAGCTCGAAACCTAGCCCTTAGGATAGGAAACCAGTATTCCATCACACTTCTCCGATCCACTGAACATTTACGAGTACCTTTAACCAATGACTTATTTTACTATCCGAATGAAAATTTGAATGAAGGACTTCCAATCCGCGAAGAGGTAGAGCCCTTATGTGTCTGTACTATCGTGTAAATTAACTTTCCGCTGCAATAAACACTTTCCCACTTTACCATTCGTTTCCATGAATTATAAATAAAAATATCGGATATAAATTCACTACCGGGTCATCTTTAGAAACTATCTATGCGCAGGTTCACGGTGAACTATGACTTGGTGACCCGAAATGAAAAATCGTGTCGGTCAACGCAGTAACTTTGGGTCCTTGATTTGTCGACGAGTTCGATGTCTACAGCTTTCCATAAATATCTTCCGGAATGAATTTCATGCCTTCCGAAGTAAATCGCAAGATTGATCTCGTTAGTCATTTAATAATTGAAATTTTCTTCCACGCTCATTGCCGTAAACGACCCAAGAGCAAGCAGGGAGGCGTAATTTCTAAAAGATTATCCTCTCTTATTATGCGTTTTTTTTCCAAAATCCTCATCTCCACCCCTGCCCAATCAGCGGCGTCGGAAATGGGGGGCAGGGGGGACATTTGCCCCCCACCCCCAGAAATTGCCCCGTGCCCTTGAGTCTTCATTATAAATTATAATAAAAATTAAATTTCACTTGTTTCCAGCTTGCCTTTTCCCTTCTGACACATATTCTACCGCCTTCATATGCACTTTTAGCAGAATTCTAGTCTCTACCCTCTCCTATCCGCTAAAAATGCGGGCCGTTTTCATAGGAGCCAGGCCCTTTTCATAGGAGCCAGGCCCTTTTCTTAAGAGCCGGGCCCTTTTCAAGGTTGGCCCCTCCCAGCTAAAATAGTTCCGACGCCCCTATGCCCAATGCCTTTGTGGCGGATCGCAGGGTAACATGGGGATGTATACGCGTCCTTTAATTAATTTTCGTTGTTCAATGGAATTAATTTACTTGGAATCATTTCTATATTAAAAAAACGAAAAATAACCGAATCAGTCAGCGTTTCGAGAGACCACCTGTTGAAAGTGATGGTGAAAATGGAACTAATTTTGAAATGGAGAACAGTCTTGCTTTTGACCCTAGAGGATGCAACTTGGAAAAACAATGGTCATTAACCAATGATAACGATGAGCTAGGTAACCAGCCATTCATTCTTAACTTTTAAATCTTACCTACTTGACTTCTCTCCTTCATTTTTCTCTGTTCTCACAAGTGTCGAATGCCCAGTCTTCCGTATTCCAAATATCACTCCAGAGCCCATCATCACCACCCACATCTGCATTGCTGTTTTAATGATTGTATCCATTTGTTCGTAAGCTCTGGTTCTCTGAAAATATCACCTTCTGGTTCACTAGCTACAAATCCATTAGTGGCAACTGCTGGCATGACTGAAAAAACCATCTTAACGGTCTCCTCCGGTTTCACGGTGGAACTGCCGTGGAGTGTTTCCGTTTCTTCCGGTATTTCGGGTCAGCTGTCATTTACGTGAAAGTCATGCGTATGCTGTAAATTGGCTTCAAAGGAAGTCCCCCACACGTTGTATTAACATGTCGCTCAACGCTACAAGTTTAAATCTCACCCCTCTCTCACTCCACTGCCTTATCTCTTTGCGCTTAAGCAATTTAAGTGCTGCAAACAGCCCATGCCTCTATTTCCTGTGACCTATTTATTGACGTGAAAGATTCCAATATATAAACTTATTAGATTTTTGCTGGAATCCTAAAAAGTTTATATTTCTGACATCTCCGAATCCAGACATTTAACGCTCATGTGGTTCTGGATTTTTTCTAAGTCATGGAATGACGTTTCGATATATTCCAAATTATCCATTAAATATCGCCCGTTTTGATTTCTGTCATCTCAATTGCATTTCTTACTATCTGTTTCAAGTACGGCTTATATCTTCATCCAATTCTTTTCTCTAGAATTGCCGTGAGATTAATTAATCGGAGCATGCAACCATATATTTTATCTCCTATCTTTCATGTGCATTTGTCCACCTTTGTTTGTAAAATAAGGCAAGACTTTCCTCCCTCGTGGATATCAGGAAAATTTCTAAAATGGTGACTGATACCACCCATTCACCTATCACCTTCCTTCTCATTTCTTTCCATTTCTTAATATTTCTTTACAATTAATTATTTTTCACGGGTTGAAAACAAGTGTGTTTTGTGCTTACTTTTATCATTTGAAAATGAATTTACCCCTGTATGGGTGACTTTAACACTTTCCCTCTGATAAAATCGATGATGTTCCAGAGCTCATATCCCCTCAACACATAGTAGGTACGACTCATCGCCTTCAGTTTTCAATTATTATGCGAATAGGTGGCGGGGCGCATGTTAAAATTTGATTGCACCCACGGAGACAGAGCTAAAAGCTTTGTGAAGTATGGTGAGAGTCTTTGAAAATTTGTTTGGGATTTATTTTCATAAGCGAGTGAGGAGTTGAAGAGAGAGAATTGAATACACATAGGTTGTTGTTTTTACGAACACATTGTTCATGCATTTGTTGACTATCACATTGACGAAAAATTAAGCACTATCATCGAGATTATTCGAATTATTAATATTAGGAGTTATATTCGGAATTATTATTTTTTCATGAGACCTGGCCAATGGTGCTCTACTTTTCATCCCAAATAGTCCCTGTTGTGTACTTGATCCACATTGGATAGAGATGCGATTAACTGTAAGAGACGTGTCCAGATCAAATCAAGAATGGCCATCGGAAATGAGATGAGTGCTTACTCCATCTACTTGGTAGAATAGCGTTCTGCTGACATAAAATGGGCCTTATCCTGACTTTATCTCGGACATCGAGAGAAAATTGAGTAAAATCTTATTGTGAATCTTAGTGGGAGTTATCATGAGTCGCACGACTAACGGGAAAATTTCCCAGACCATATTTGTGCAAAGGAAATAATCTCGCCTCGCTATCGAAGTTGGGTATCGGCTTGCGATGACGATCGACTTCTTCAACTCCGTCGCATGCGGCTAAATTTCAGCCCTTGGTGTTCAGTCGTTATTTCTCCCATTTACGATCAGGGGATGTCTGGCATATTGTCACATTGATCGCGTTATCGACTCGCTACGGGCTTGATCTCGACTTCCACTGAATGTAATGACGATGGGAGATAAAAGATAAAGTGATAGAGCGTGGGCCGATTGCCGACCGCTTAATCGAGACTGCAGATATGATCCGGAGTGGAATCTTCTCTTGCCGTGCGTTCCTTTTTGCATTTTTCCCTTCCACATTGCGTCGACGAGCGAATTTTTCTATGGCGAGGGAGAAAAGCCGGTTTGGTGGAATTCGGTGCTTAGGTACATCTCCCCCTCGACCCTCTTGTCCTCTGAGAAGGAGAGCAAATAAACAAGATTGAGGAGAGAGGGTTTTTATTTTTTTTAGTCGTTCAGGATGATATTAGGACGTTGGGATGCATCTAAGGATCCGTGTCCGTGCGATTGGTGTCAAGTGACAAAGTTGTTTTTTTTCCAAATGGCATTCTTTGCAGATCCCTGCCTTCTGCACTGGGCAAGGACGCTTCCAGTTCTGTTAAACTTCTTTAAAATACTGCGACCGGTGAATGTCATAATGAGAAATGCGGCTGTGAGCGTAGGTATGCAAGGTCAACTGATCACTTTCCTCTTCGAGCTCTTGAAAGTATAAGTAGTCTGGATCGGGAATAAGCTGTTATTGCTTTTTATTTTAATTCGGGATTTCTTTAGTTCTTGCCACACTGACGAGGATAAGTTGAAAAATACTCTCAATGAAGAGATTTAATCGACATTCCATTCTCCGATTGATAGATAAATCTTTTAACTGATAAGACATTCCTTTCTTGATGTGTGTGAGCAATGTGCGAGAGGTTGTAATTGATAAATCATTCAGTGAGCGCTATTTATAAATTCAAATGAGTTACTCTTAATTTAGTGAACGGTAAAAAGATGCGATGCTCTTTCAGATACGATATTTATTTGTGATGTACCTCACGAGTTACTGGCTAATCCAGAGAAAAAAATTAAACAAGAGGAAAGTTATATGTCCTATTCCTATTTCTTCTCATGTTTACAATGCTTGCACCAAATTAGTGAAATATCCAGTGATAAAATAAAAGACGTAAGAAAGCATATGAAGTGTCCTTCCAGCCTCAGGTACATTTATATTCTTTCGCATACCAGTACGTTTTGTTAGTTCAAAACAGGATTTAAGCTATTCATTGCTTAAATATTTAAGTTATTTACTCTTGTGATATAAATTTATTGCCTGTTATTCCAAAGTAAATTCCATTGCTATTGAGATTATACTCATTGTCTTAGGTCTATTTAAATGCTATTAAAATTTAATGAAGAGAGAATTTATGAAGGGAGAGAATGTTTCCGAGAACATAGTCTATCCTCATACTCTCCGATGACTAAATCTCAAATTGTTATTTCTATAACGCTCTATAAACTCGGTAATAGAATATGAAATGAGTTCTGCGGGCGTCTTCAATATTTAAAGTGATATCCCCACTTATTCTTAAACCCCATTGCGTAATGAACTCTGGTTCCGAAGTAAACTCCTAATCATCGAATTATTTCGGGGGAATATTTGCTGTAGCTAACATTTACTTGAATGTAAACGCAAATATAATTCTCAGTTTTATATATCTGGCTTACTGGAGGAGTTACACCATTCTTACCGCAAAAAAACTTGACACACGTTGCTTTTCTAATACAATTTCGATAGTTCGAGCTGAAGAATAGGTATTTTTATGATCCACCAACTTTACATCACTGCTCTTCTTTAATAGGAATGGTCATCTCGCTCATTCTAGGAACTCAAATCCGGTTCACTCTCGATGAGTTTTCAAATTCCTGCGCACATCGCTTGAGGTAGCGTCCGCTACTCCAAATTTTGAACTCCAAAAGTGTACGGGCAGGACAAATTGCTGCATGAATCTCGATATTGGAGATTGGAGAAGCAATGGCCTTATTTTTTTAGCTGCCTATGTATTTAATGGAGTTGTTTATTATGTTTCCGAAAATTATCGCTCCTCGATCTACGCCCAATCGGAACCATTGGCAGAGATTTTTTCACGAATATTTAGCCTATTCAGACTTTTAGTCCTCGGGTATTTCGCCGAGGGTGTATGTACACTTATTGTATGTCCTTTGTACCTCCGTATACGTTTCGCTCTCGAGACTTCGCTAGAATTCCGTTAACCTGTTGAATTTTAATTAGCCGTCTTTCTTGTCACCAGGTATCCCATGTTTAAAATTGCCAGATTTTGGGCAAACCCTTGCTTGATACAAGGCTCAAACCTCCAACAATTCGAACCCTCATTGACTGAGGGCTTGTTTCGAGGGTGACGGCCCATGCTGATCTTTGACTCTGTGATATGACCCTGGGATGGCGTAGAAATTCAAGTCTCCAATGGAGCACAATGGCTTCGGTACATAAATCACATACAATTTGCTTTGCGGGAAAATATCATATTTTTCATAAGCTTCCCTAAGATATCCCCAGATTGACTCCTCTTCGTTGACAGTCATTTGTAATTCATAAGTTAGTTTTTGGCAAGTAATGTCAACCGTTTGAATAGTTTGTTATTTTTCGTTTGTCTAAATTTTCGCCCCAATGGGCAGCATTAGTAATCGGAAGAGCTATGTTCGAATATTTTCTTTATAAATTTAGTTTGAATTGAAAGACGCATAAATAACCTTTGATGGAAATTTACAGAGTTAAAAAATATGTACTCCAGAATTTATTGTAATTTACTGGTCGCATTCTATCGCATTAAGCAATTGGTTCATGTCATATTTCAAGGTCGCAAACTTGCCATGAAGAACCTAAATTTACTTTTATGTACTTCCTAAATTTAATTTATGTGCAATTTCATCGGGTAAAGCCTTTTTAAAGGCTTTACCCAATGAAATTGCACATTAGCAGAAATTCCTCTGGGAAAAAATCATTCGCCTTGACCGAGTCTTGATTTTTTTCTCTGTGGAATTTCTGAAACTGGTTCATGAATTTGTGCGTATCGTATTAAATAAGTTACGTTTGTTTACGAAAAAGCTTTTGTTTAGTGAGTGATTTTAAATACTTATATCATAATGTATGTTCTCTTTTATTATGAAAGTTCCGATACAAAGCATCACGTATGGAATTTATAAGTGATGAATAGTGTGTTCCTAGTTTAACAATGTTTCCATCCAAGTCGAGTTTATATTATTGAGAAAAAAATGAATTGAAATATATGTGGAAAAAAGATAACTATCAGTTTCGTCATGTATTTAGAAATTTACTTATCTGCTCCTATTACCATGTGTTCTTATATTTGGTGGAGAAATATTGGAAAAAATTAAAAGAAATATTACCCCTATATGACGGTATTTCCTGCCTGACTTTATTATAAATTGGCTATTATCTTATTTACATCCGTCTGATAAATTAAAAACCAATGTTCTTCAATAGTGAAAAGTTAAATGGACCTCATCCAGTCAAAGCTTTGAATCCCTGACCGTTACCCTACGGGTTAAATGCGTACATCCCTACGCCATTTTTAATTTTGCGCTACTTGCGAGCATATTTTTTATTTCAGTGAGTAGATCGGAAGTGGGAAGACTATTTTGCTGGTTCCGTGCCTAATATATAGATATTAAACTGCATACCTCCGAAGATCTATTATAGGAGGCATTTGACACAAACAATAGTCAATTTGCATTTTTCTTACCCCACTTCCTTTATAAAATAGGAAAGGGAAAACTAGCGCGTAGCTACAATTTGAAAAAAAATCACTGCAACAACTGCTTTTTAAGAGTTTCACTCTGAGGCATCCCAGTGAGGAATTTCAGTTCACTGATCCGAAATGTCTAGTTTTCCACGAAATGAATCCTATGATTAAGGTGGAAACCATGGCTAATGTGATCAGTGTCATTTCCGTTGTAAATGCTGTCAGCCAGTCTGTATTTGAGGCGCTGGTACAATTTTAAGAAGTGTTCCACTTAGTTGCCTCATTGGGAGGCTCATTTGCAGCATTTGCCGAACTTTTTTGTTTTAAAATAGCTTATGTAAATGAAAGTTGTCAACTTGGAAAGAGAATTGTCCTACGCATTGCGCTCTCAAGAGTCCACGTTCCCTTAAGATATCGATACTTCTCTCTCGACTAATCGTTAGTTTGATCGCCATAATATTCTGATTTAAAATGTGGTGGAGATTTATGGGTACGTCTTAGAATTATCGCAAAGGGCAAGCAGGACGAGATTCATTTGACTTACTCAGATAGCTTTGTTTCTTCCATCATCATAGTAATGGACTGTGTTTCACTAACGTACCTAAATATTAATTTATGATAATTTAGGTATTTTTACCAGCTTGTATAATTGTAATTTTTTTGCGAGGAATGTTTTAAACGAAAACAAACACAAAAGAGAATGTCAGGCGATAAACGATTTCTCGGAACTCAATTAGGACTTCAGCATTCTGCGCCAGTTTCCCCACCTGAATTCGATTATCGTAGAACATCCGAGAGGAATGAACTCTCTTTTCTACCATTTCTTCCGCATATTTCCGTCCCCATTTACAAGGCCACACCATTGTTTCTTTCTGTCGCTGCTTGAATCCTCTTGTTTTAGAACATCCTTAAAAACTATTAAGTTAAGTATAAGGCCTAAAATCTTAGAGAGAAAGCTATACTTACCAATTTAAAGCCTGTCAATGAGCGTTTTTTAATTTGGTTTCCACTACGCCGGAGAATATTTTGCCTTTTTCCTGAAATGAATGGATGGCTAAATGTTTGTACAATGGAGTCGCTTACCAAATTTTTTTATTGCCGAATCTGATAGAGTTTGTAAAATATAAAGACCCTTATTTCTCTGTTTTTTGATCCGTCAATTATTTCTCGAGTAATAAGCGGCGAAAAACTGATGTTTTTCACCCTTTCGGAAAAGTGGGCGTGGTGCAACCTCTGACGTATATCGACTTCGTCCAATCACAACCGAGCCCGCGAAGCTACTTTGCCTTATCGCAATGGGGGGGGGGGACACAGATGACTCTTCCAATAGGAGCAATTGCGACAGCATCTGTGCGAGCAGACCTTCCGAGAACCCACCTCCACTCCCTTCGCTTCCACGAAAAGCAGTCAAGGACGGGAGGAAAATGACGTCAATGTTATTACAGCAGCTTTTTCGGTGGGCGTCACCTTTTGCTTATTTTAATTTTTGATTTATGAGTGAATGGTTGTGGTTAGAAGATTAATTTTTTTACTAAATTTCTTTTTTCGTTTCCATCTTACAATTTCGTGCAAAAATTGCCATATTTGCGCAATCGCTCGCCCCAAAAACGCATATAATGGGATCGTTTTCCATGTTTTTTTATTGCCGGATCTGATAGAGTTGGTAAAATAAAAAGACCAGTATTATTCCGTTTTTTGATCCATCAATTATTTATCGAGTTATAAGCGGCGAAAAACTGATGTTTTTAAACCCTCACGGAAAAGTGGGCGTGATGCAACCTCTGACGTCATTGACTTCGTCCAATCGCAACTGAGCTCGTGAAGCTACTTCGCCTTATCGGAAAAGGGGGGGGACACAGCTGACTCTGCCAATAGGAGCGATTGCGAGAGCATCTGTTCGAACAGCCTTCCGAGAACCCCCCTCCACTCCCTTCCCTTCCCCAAAAAGCAGTCAAGGACGGGAGGGAAATGAGGACTATGATATCAAAGCAGCCTCTTCGGTGGGCGTCACCTGTTGCTTATCTTAATTTTTGATTTATGAGTGAATGGTTGTGGTTAGAAGATTAATTTTTTCACTAAAATTCTTTTTTCGTTTCCAGCCAACGATTTCGCGTACAAAATTGTGATTTCGGTTCCGAGTAAACGCTCCCATTCTTAGGCCTTAAAAAACTGCAGGGGACGATAAAATTCGCGCTGATTATCACCGGTGACGTAGTCAGCGGGATAACTCCCCTGACAGTTGCGAGTTGCTCTTTTCAACATTTGTGATATAGTAACGCTAGTGACAATGGACCCGTTGATGTCCCTCGATTTTCATTGATTAGTAATCCTCACGACCTCTTTAATAATGCATATATTCAAGTTTGAATCGGTTATATTCATTGAGACATTATGGAGATGCAATTATTACATGATACAAGTAGAAACAGTGAAAAACGAGTTACATACCTCAAGTTAAAGTATGACATACGCAAAGACATGTACCGCGCCTCGGTAAACCTGGGGGATTCGCGATGTGGATGGAATGCTATAACTCATGCCAACTATTTTCTTGTAATCTCCTTCACTGGAAAACGTCTCTGAAAATATTAGTACTGAATACGAGAATTTTAGCTTTGCATGACATTCGTACACAAAATTCCATTTTGTTAGAAATTATCTTTAATGAAAAAAAGCACTCTTATCAATAGTCTGCCTCAATCCACTATTCCAAAGCTCATTGACTATGAGAAATAGTCACGAGTGAAGAGTACGGAAAATTGTTAAACTAATACCAGTACACACCAGACGCCCATAAAGAAACCTCCTGGCGTAAGTAAGTTCTTAAACTATGCGCTACTGTTTCGTTTTTGCAGTAAAAGCCCCGTGATATATCCACTTGGTGGTGTTTATAAAGAATAAGATCTTGAAGGGACAGATGACAATCCTACAATAATTTTAATGTAAACGACGTACAGTTGAGCAATTTAAAAAATATTTTAATGGTTGGACACAACCATTGTTTCACACTAACACAGCGTCATCGCTGTAGTATGTACATTGAAACACATTTCGGTCCCAATGGAAAAAAGAAAAGAATTGTGTAATGGCGGTGTTTCAATCCAAGGCAAAAGAATGTCACGTACACAAACTGCTTCTTATGAAGAATAGCTTCATTAACTGGCGAACGGTCATTTAATTTTATCCGGTACTTTACAGAATGAGCTCTGCGGTAAATTATTTAATTCGTTAGTCTGCATTATGGCTGTGTATAATAGAATAGTCTCCACCCTCAGTCTTATGCTTCAGTGTTTTTTATATGCGTGACTTCAATGAAGGGTGAATGTCTTACTTACATTGGACGTGTGAGTGGAATGAATTTCTTGGTATAAGTACCGACGGTCATATCTATTTCCACCGTTGTTTTTTTATACTTTTCTCTGTACCGATGATGTCATCATGTGTCGCAAGGATTTCATATCAGGATTCGATCATAATTTACGGCCGAAATGACAAGATGGGAAATGTGTGCCATAGATATTTTTCTTTCTTAGTCTTTAACTTTCTTCGGTAGTAAATCAAGATCAATGAACATCCTTAGAATGACACATTCTTAGAAATGGAAATGAATCATGTTTACAATTTAGCAGAGAAAAAAATACTACTTGAAATTCTAGGAATGGAAATTCTAGCAAAGGAAACTTAGTCACCATGACGTCGATGCTCCTTTTAAGAATTCTTGTGCATGTTAACTGTTAGCAAAAAATATTCTAAATTTGAAGCTTTTAGATGAACTTTGTGTATTGTTACACATCATTGAAATGCATTGATAAAATACTTGCACTCCACCTTTCCTTATGTTAATGCTTTTCTACACTTCACATTATACATACTATTCTACTTCAACATTCGACGTTCATTTTTTTAGCATCGACGATAACACCACATCTTCCTTCTATCCTCCCCATCTATATTTTAGTTAGTTTCAGGTCCCGTCATCATTGAAAAGATCCAAATAAATCTATTACATGCCACCGCTCTTATGTATTTTCAAGTTTTCCTCGTCACTTGTCTCATATTAAATTATTATTATTATATCTTCCCATGTTATCTAAAGTATTTTCCCTAGGAATCCGGTTTGTGTGGTTAGTAATCTGGTGGCTATCTATCTATCTCGATAATCTGGGTTCGAAATCTCAGCAGTGGCAGAAATTTTTAATGTAAATCCTGTCCCTGATTTAGTGCTATTTCAGGCCTATTTGAGGCACCCCGAGTTCAGTACTCCGTCTGACCGATGGGCCTATGTGGGCTACCGTGGGCCACTTCGCAGCTTCCGTGAATTGAGGGCTGACAGAATTTCTGTCAACCCTTCCTTTTCCTAAGAAATCATAAACATGTACAACCCCCCACCCATTTGATCATAATGCCGCAAATGATTACAGCTGTCAGTCGCCTGCCGAAAATAACTATGAACAAATACCTATCTCACAGATTAATAAGCTATTTATCTTCCTAATCATCCATTCCTCCCACCGTTTAAATTTCTACGACTATAATTAATAATATCCTACTGAAAAATTATGACGGGATTAACGCCCAACTTAGTAGACTACATTTATGCTTACTGTTAGAGCCTAAGGCTTGAGGCTTAGGTCATTTTGACTACGTCCTCATTATGAGTCATTACTTGTTTAACGTATCGAGACTTTCTCATGCTATTACAAAAAAGGGGCATAGCCTCTATATCTGGAATATCACTAAAAATTGCATTTCAAAGCTTCTACCTTTCATTGCTCAAGTGCACTGTCACTTCACCTTGCGTGTAAAATTACACATTGAACAAACATTGTGATTTAATATACTTTTCTACAAAGTTTCACCAATTTTTTATTAACTTTAACCGCAAACAGAAATGTAGAGATGAAATAGTTTACTAATTAATGTTTATCACCCTTGATATGCAAACTATTACACATTTAAATAGGTAAAATTGTTCTTCTGCTTCTACAAGGGAGCAGAGAGAAAGGGATTAAGGAATTGTGGTGTTTTGCACGTGGTATAACTGAAAGAATAGTATGTGATATGGATAATGGAATGCATTTTCAAAATTCGTAAAAGAAACAGAGGAAAGTGCGCAAACATGCAAACCAGCACCAATAATTAGTTGAAACTGGATAAATTCGAACCAGTTTTAGTAATAAAATGAACTCCCAGGATAATCAAATGTATTAATACGTCCCTTATATAGTATTAGGAATAGAAGATGACGCCACCGTGATGAAATTACGGTTCGACCTCATTGTTATTAATGTCTTAATACACAGGCAGTCTCCATAAGAGGCCGTACAATACAATGCGTTACGTACGGAGTGGGCGTGGCCTACTCGTTCACAAGCACTCCCATTCTGGCTTCATTGTCTCCCATAGGATGGCATGCTGATGCCAATTCCAGTGCATTCTAACATCCTCGGGGGCAAAATAATTAAGGACATGTTGGCTGTGGTTGTGGATAGGATAAGCTGAAACTGAAGAAAGGGAACCCAACGTGGGCAATAATCTCTGGTCAGTTACCTAGCTACCCCACCAACCCGATGATCATTTTCTTGCTAGGTGTTGCTCTGCAAGTTCTTGACGCTTCCCGGCATCGGAACTGTTGGCATACTTATTGATCATCTTGATCGGAATGCGAAGATATCGGAGTTGACCCGAACTTGTCCGTCCACGTTTCGACATCAATCTGGAACGGAATTATCAGTATTTCCGATCGATTGATCCATTCAAACCATCTCTGGGAGTATCATTTCTGGGTGTCGATTATAATTGTGAGCAAATGTTCCTAGAGATTTAAGCAATGCTGATAATTTACTTAGATATATTCACTAAATTATCGTTGCATTTTATACCTCCTTGAAGAATACCGTTATTCGTATCTTGAGCGTGCTAGTCTTGCGGATCCTAACGGACTAGTTAATCTTTATGCCACGAGAAAACTTGTTACTATTAAAGCGTCAAAAATATCATCGACTCGTCACACTTAACTTCCTTCTTATCATGTGCCTGGGTAATTCAGCTAGATTAGTGTTGTTGTCTAACAAGTTCTATTGACCCAATGAGAACGGGATTCATTCCATTCCAGTACATAGTTGCAAATTTATGTAGTGTGATGATTCAGCATCTTGAGGTATGGCTACCTAATGGCTTATAGAGGCAAGCGAAAGATTATTCGGGACCCATTAGATATTGTGGGCCATGTGTAGCAAAACAAAATAAATAATTCAATGTGGCTGCGGTATTACTTATTGTGTTTGTGAATGTGATATCATTCAATGCAATGTATTTATAGCTATTTTAATAGCATTGTATCATTTCAACAAAAAATTCTCAGTATTTCAATTTTGATTCATTGATATGCAATGTTCTGAAGTTATTTAATTAGTCCTTAGGGTAAAAGTAGCATTGAAAACTTCACTAATCGCATAAAATACGTGAACTTAAGGGTAATGGACTAGTTGTGACGCCTAATATCCAATCAACGTACTGCTCTAAATTTAGCATTAACTTCGAATCCGTTTGCGAAAACCTTGGTAGCTGAAAGACCATGACATCGTGTTTCAAAGATCCATGCGATATTTGAATATTATCTTTCCCTCCAACCAATGTGCTTCGCAGGCGTGTTCATTGCGGAAACCGAGTCAGAGAGAGGATATATCTAACCGTTCCACCGTCAAAAAAGAACATAGCAACAGCACATAAGCGATTATTGATGGAAGAAAGTAGTTTTATAAGGTGCAGCATGTCATTCTATCAATTTTTATGTCCATATCATCAAAAATTTTGAAGTTAAACCGATAAATTTGATTGAGTAAATAATGGTCCTTTAATAAATGGAAACATCTGGTGATTCTATTTTTTCCGTGATCTAATTAGCTCATCCATGTAATACAGACCTACGGAAATTTAAAAAAATGCATTGAATCTTTATTATTTTCACTTATATTATGCACAAAGATCGGTAATACATTCTCAGACGCGCTGTTATGATTTCAAAAATTGTCAAGATGTGTTCTGGGGACCTCAAAACGTGTATTTTCTTTTGAAGTCTTATACGCACTGAAAATTCTCGATTAACCTTAATATTCTTCGTCCCCGGATGCCACCACGTACGAGTAGAAAAAGTAAGAAACACGGTCATTAACATCCGAGTTCCCGTCACTGGCTTTCCTAAGCAAGCCATCCTAACGTCACCCTGGGTCATTTAATTTCCGCTTAATCGCCTCGTGGCATGCAACGCTTGCAAGGACTCGGCGATTCTCCTCCTCTGCCATCAAATTATAATTTTCACCCGTCTCTCCTTTCATTTTAACGGTTTCTAGCCCGTTCGCAATCCATCCCTCACCTATTTCGTTACCCAGTAAGTTTGTTCGGTCTCGAACGCCTAGAGTTATTTTGTCGACATGCTTGATAGCAATTGCTTCCACGCGAAGAACTAAGATTTTGCAATAGTGATAAAGTTTCTCTTATCACTTGCTTTTAACAAACGATAAAAGGAATTAGTTATCCTTTATCTATGTGCCCAATATCTTTTTCGTTTGCTGAAGTGAATTAAATTTGGTTTCATTACCAACATAATTTTGTAATTAGCTGTGGTCCTAAAGATAAAACCTTAAATATCGTCAATAGTTTTAGTAGTTATCATGCCAACAAGAGATTATTCGCCGTATATAAAAATTTACTTTTTAAAAGCTCGCTAATAAGCCTATATATCTCCAGCTCTCACTATGGTGTACTTTGCGGCTAAATTATTAGTTATCTTTCGATTTTTAAATGCCTAGAACTGCCCTTAATAAACTCTTAATAAACACTGCCTAAAATAAAGCTAAACGATACAATTCTGCCGAATGTTTATCTTTTATCACCATTCCCGATAGGGCGATAGAATTATTTGAAATTGTGAATAAATGCAATAATTATAAATCCTTGATCATTATGACGTGATTTTTCACTTATCTTGGACAGTATTAGAGTAAGCAAACTGTGATTAGTCAAGCAAAGTTTAAAAAAATAAACTCATTTTTGATTTTTACTCTGAAATGTGATGTTTATCTAAATCGGAAAAGTATGACTGAAGTTAATTGATTTCTTCCTTAGAATATATTTCCACTTCCGTAACTTCCGTTAATAAGCTGGATCTGACAGTAAAACGATTATTATAGGATAAATACTCTTATTTGTTAATGGGATTTGTTACTTTAGTGTGCTGTTTAATGTTTTTTTTTCTAAGTTCGCAACCCTTTTCACTCTTATGATAACAGGTGCACACTCATGGTTTGACCGCGAGAAGTTGTCAAAGAAAATATTTTAAAAATATGTTTTTATTGATCGTGATTATCAATGAAATTGCTCTCAAATTAGGACGATTTATTGATGGCTGGGAACCAGTGAGAAAAAGTTTTTGACGGGTGTGAGGTTGTGACTTGGACGAGAATGCGAGAGAATCGGTTCGGGTTGATTGTGGAAAAGTTGAATTGCTTGGCGGCTGAAAACAGATCTTGCTAAATGAAACGACGGTTGTAATAGCTAAAGAGAAACGA
This sequence comes from Platycnemis pennipes, assembly GCA_933228895.1. NCBI lineage: Eukaryota > Metazoa > Arthropoda > Insecta > Odonata > Platycnemididae > Platycnemis > Platycnemis pennipes. The sequence goes on along the minus strand of OW121848.1, from coordinate 28,776,664 downwards.
AGAGAATGTACTTTATTTGTTGAACTAAGAGAGGACTCTTTAATGGCGAAGGTCCTTTAAGGAAGAAGCTAATTAAGTAATAGAGGAAATATAATTTATCTGGTCGAATAAATGTTGAAACTTCTGTTTTGATTGGAAAATATGATAAATCACTAGTCCGTTTTTTATACTTTTGCTCATTTAATTTTGATTCGCCTCTTCTCTTTGTTTAATCAATATTATAGGCAAAATTCCAATAGGTTTCGTGTTTGCATTAATTTTCTCTCTCTGTTGGTTTTATTTCAACGCTGTCAAATAAATAGAGATGAGATGGTGATGTGGTATAAGATGCCTATTGAACTCCATCAAATATTTTTAATTCACAACATCGCAGAGGTTGTAGATTCTTGGTAAGGACGTAGTACACCCAAGATATAAAAGTTCTACAGTGCTATCTATCTCAGTTGATAGTACTCATGTTTAAAATTACCAGGTATTTTGCGCAAAAGTTTTAGGTCAGTGAATGGGTATTATGTAGCCATCATTCTTCAATGCTATGTTTCATGATTTTACATTCGAAAGAGAAATAGTTTTTTTTTCTCAAATTTACAATTTCATCATAGCGTTTTAGCAATATTATTCACGTTATCTCGGCACTGGAATTGATTCCTACGCTTACATTTTTTTCATCTGTTAATTTTCTGTTTTATTTAATCTGTTAAGTATTTACTCATTGCCCAGTCCGCGAACCCCACAAGGTAACAAGCCATACGGCCGCTTTCGCCATTGACATTTATCAGTCGAATGTATCCTACTTAAAGCTCCTGTTAAGTTCCAAAGGTATCGCCACGTATAAACCAGCTTCTGTAGTTCACCGTATGATATGCTATAATCGAGGCCGCGTGACCCAGTTACCGGATAATGAAATAATTTAAGCCATAATTTCTACTCTTGGTGACGTGCGCGTGTTTTTCTCATTTTCCAGAACATGACGGTCGTCCCCGTTCCCAAGGAGGAGTACGGGAAGTTCTACGACGGCGACTCTTACATCGTGTACGCGGCGTCGGAGCGCGGGAAACCTGCTGGTCCGGACGTCAGGGTAAGTGCGGCCACGCTGACGAGCAGGGACGAGAGACTTTAACGGCCGCCGACGTCATCTCGTCCCTTATCCAAAATACACGTCGGTATGAAAATGATTTCGTGATTTGTTTGAATTCCTGAGAACGCTGCAGAGGGGTTGGTAATTCATTGTTAGAATTCAGCTGGAGGCTCGGATTGCCCGAAATTTTTGAATAACGGAAAGCGATCACTTTCAATAAACGACAACTTTTTAATTTTTTTTAATCTCAAAAAGAAATATTCAGATGTTATTTTCGTCTGATTATAGGTAAAAAATCCTCACTTTATAAACTCATATTTGATGTCAGATAGGTTCTGCCCTCGAATAGTGGATTAATCTCCCCAATTATAGATCGTGTTACTTTTTGAGGAATGTAATCGCCTCGTTTGTGCAAGTCTGTCTTCCTATATTTACTGTTAAGTGAGAACCAAACGATTTCCTGCTGAATGTTTCCAAAAAAAGTTTGCTCTACTACAAATGTTCACTGATAATGGGGGAAGTACGTCATGACCTGGAAGTTTTATTTGTTCATCAAAAGAAATCGGTTTCGGGGATAAAAAATGGGCGATAAGATATTGAAACACACGTTAAATGCAGGGGTTCTTGAAATATTAGTATTACAACGACGGTCAAAGATAAAGGTGACTATGTCGTAGATAAAAATAATGTTCCTTCAATCTATGAGATGAAAATAAAAAGATTGCTCTCCAGCCTGTTTTTTCAAAGGCAAAGTTGATGGAGAGGATGCCTTGTATTTTTGGGGAGCTAACTGCTCCTGTGGATGTGAAAAAATTATAAATTGCTATATCAACCACCCACAGTCAGCATACATTACTTTGTTATTGCTGTTGCAGCGTCTAAGATATTTCCACCGGTAGTGAAAATTCATCCGCACTCAATGAGCCAAAATCGTGTAAAAGAACTACATGGGTTTTTATGCGACTCTGTTGATTTTGCTGAGTTGAAATTTGAACTGCAATGGAGACTTTGAAATGACAACTACAAGTATTTAACTTTCCCGTCAGATAGAAGCAATCATTTGGGCTTCGGGCCCGAAGTGATTGCTTCGGAGTTAAGGGATACAGGTTTCTTCTGCAACGTCGTTTTGACGCATTATTTTTCTCGGTATAACCGGATTGCTCAAGACTGACTACGCGAAAGCTAAGACCGCTAACCATCGCACTCTAGATTATTACTTACTTTCTGACCACGATGCAATTTTTTCATCAATTTCCTGGATATTTTCATTTGGAAATGTCAATATCATGTAGATTCTGACGAGTCAGTTTCTCATATGCAACCACTCCGTGATCGCACTCATGGGCAGTTGTTTATACGATCATATGAACCAGAACATGAGCACTATGCAGATATGTGATCGTGACGCTCGGGGTAAGCATATTGAAGGAAGTGAATCAAAGCATTTTCTATCGTAAGTACAGCCAAAAACGTTCATAGTGATCATCTCGAAGGTCGTTCTACACGGTGAGTATTGAGTTCATCTAGTATTGATGCCAAAGACTTGTGAAATTAATATATCAGGAGAGAGGAGGTCCTTTCCCTGTACCAACTGTAATACTTATAGATTTTATTTTCGGAAAAGCACACAGATTTCGTTTGACTGGACATGTACTTTCATATAAAGAGACCACTCCCAGGTTTGAACACAGATCCTTTGGTTTATAGCGTAACGTTCTACACACAAAGCTACTGCAGCAAATGATGATGATAGATAGTGGATGGCAACGCTCGGACATAATTTTGAGATTTAGAATAATTTTTTATGTACTAAAACTTCTGAGGTTTTATCACAGCGCTAAAACACACAAGACACCCCCGTACCGAGATTCAGACCCGCGTCCCTTGGTTTACCAGGCAAGTACAACACGAGCATTTTTCCTTGGCCGATTCGTAACTCAGTATCACAACCAGATTTTTTCCTACTTCTGTCAGAATTTCTTTTAATGATACGCCGAGGGATTGACAATTATAAAAACGTATATTTGTTTGTATTAAAATTTCTTGGCGTATATCAGAATAGTTTCATTATTTGGATGGTGGTATTTGTATTAGAAGGGCGGCAAACATTACCTCCGCGGATGCACATCGGTCAATGAGAATTTTAAATAAAAAAATGTTATACTTTTTACCTTAATTCATTGGCTACCAAATGGGAGATAAAGCATTAGAGAACCTGCAATTATCTGCATGCATTTCATACAGCTTGAAATGTAAATGTGTACTCTGAAATATCCTGGTAAATTTTTTCTCGAGCCGAACAGCCGATTCAATACACGCCGGCCTGGCAACTCAAAGGTCGCTGATTCGAATTCTGCCTCGGGTATGGGTGTTGTGTATGCCTTAGGTTTAAGCCAGATTAGAGGGTGCGGTATATATAACTTTAGCAGTTGGAGAATCTTAAAATATAATTCGCCAGCCACGGTAGCCAGATCAGCAGCACACCGGCCTAACAATCCTAACGTGGCTAATTCGAATCCCGCCTTAGACTATTTGTCTTGGGTATAATTAAAATTTAGCGTGACGGTGGTATATAAACAAAGCATGTGGAGCTCATGAGAACCAAATTTAACTACCCCTACAATTCACGAGAAAAATTCTTAATCGTTGGGCTCCCCACAATCCCGCGTAAATTTTCCTGACCTTGACTTCCTTCAACACCAGCGAAAAACTTTTTTCGCAGCTCACCCGAAACGCGTTGCCTAGCTTCGGCTTGGGTGCTGCGGTCTGAGTAACTCGCCGGCGGCGGCCGTTGACTCTTTCGTCGTTGCAGATAAACGCTCTGGTAAGGCGATGTATTCGGCGCTGCATTTGAGGGTGATTATGGGAAATGCGGGTTGATTGTAGCAGAGGGGAGGGACGAGGGGTATGAGTGGGACTTACTCCAGAACTGTTCAATTCTTGGGGCGTTTACTCGGAACCGAAATCGCAATTTTGTACACGAAATCGTTAGATGGAAACGAAAAAAGAATTTTAGTAAAAAAAATAAATCTTCTAACCACAACCATTCACTCATAAATCAAAAATTAAAATAAGCAAAAGGTGACGCCCACCGAAGAGGCTACTTTGATATCATTGACGTCATTTTCCTCCCGTCCTCGACTGCTTTTAGGGGAAGGGAAGGGAGTGGAGGGGGGTTCTCGGATGGTCTGCTCGAACAGATCCTGTCGCAATCGCTCCTATTGGCAGAGTCAGCTGTGTCCCCCCTTTTGCGATAAGGCGAAATAGCTTCGCGGGCTCAGTTGCGATTGGACGAAGTCAATGACGTCAGAGGTTGCACCACGCCCACTTTTCTGAAAGGGTTTAAAAACATCAGTTTTTCGCCGCTTATAACTCGATGATAATTGATGGATCAAAAAACGGAAAAATATGGGTCTTTTTATTTGACAAACTCTATCAGATCCGGCAATAAAAAAACATGGCAAACGATCCCATTATCTGCGTTTTTGGGGCGAGCGATTGCGCAAATATGCGGCGAGGATGAGAGGGGGACATGAGCAGGTCGTTGGGGTTTGCCGGCATGCAAACCGATACTTGGGTAATTTCTGGAGTTGAAGGTGACGGCTGAATAGTACCCACCATTGATAGTATTTTCCAAAGTTTTTGCTGAGTAACTTTTCTGGAAACTCCAGAAAAATGAACCGTTGAGGTTCACTACCAGAAAAAATATGTATAAATATTTATCCACTTGGTCATTTGTTGGCGTCTTAAATGCTGATCCTTGGGATGGCTATTATTCTTCCTCCATTCGGAATTTTCTTTGTAGCTGTAGAATTTATCTTGCTTCTTATAAGCTACCGTAACATTATCCGGAAAAGAGTTGTACTCTTCTGGATATTTGTGTCGCCGATTCCCCTTACAAACTCTAATTTTCTCAATCCCCCTGTACCCTTTCTTTCAGCACTGGATAAAATCGTAAATAGTTTTTTATTTGCGATTTTGATGTGGTCAAATTTCAAGAGGACTTGCTTGACATCGATTGGAAAAATAACTTTGGTTCTACCCGTGTCGATTCTAAATAGATATTTTGTAGTTTAATTTTTTTTTTCGATAGTTTCAATCGACGCTCAACATAACATTGACATTAGTGAGTAATTTTAAGTTACCAAGTGGTATTGACGTTTTTTTTATTACAATTGAGAGCTAAGTTGTTATCTACAGCTCATGAGATGATGGTATCCTGATTTACTTTGGTAATTTAATCATTTAACTCATTCAAATGATAATAACAGTGCATCTGAAGGTCATCTGCATACAGCATAAATTTACAGTTTACAATACAATTAGGAAGGTCTTGGGCATACAGAGGAAATAAGAGATGGTCTGAGGGACTTGTCAGTGGATGTTTGTCCAGAGCAATATATTACCATTTGCATCCTTGACCTCCTGTGCTCTTTCAAATAAGAGTAGAACCAATTTAGTTTGGAGCAAGAAAAGATTTCTCATCTTTTGGAAAAGTAATGCATGATTTACAAAGCCAAAAGAATCAATGAAATCAAATAAGCCAAGGATGGAGATCATTTATTTATCAATTTCATGACATATGTCATCCATAGCACTAAGCAGTGCTGACTGCATAGAAAAGTTTTTCCAGCATCCAAATTGGCAGAGATCATTTTGGTCAATTTGGTGTAGGTATTTTTTTAGTAGGTACCTACAATTTTTAAAAAATGTCCGTCTATTATCATGTCTCTTGATTTTATGCAAGGTTAATAACAATCCACTTGAGTGAGTGATATCTGTATAACTGTAATTTATCACATTACTGCTGGAAAATCAAATACTCCTTCTAAAAAGTTAATTTTTGAGCATTAAGAAACCATATATTCTCTTATTCAAACTACCTATATCTTCCTCAAACCTTCTTTGCAGGTGGCCGAGGTGAAAAATGCAAGTATAGAGATTCACATTCACTTCTGGCTTGGACTGGAGACGTCTCAAGATGAGGCTGGTGTTGCAGCCTATAAGACTGTTGAGCTGGATGAGTATATTGGTGGGGGACCAACTCAACACCGAGAGGTTCAGGGAAAAGAGTCACCAAGGTTCCGCTCATACTTCAAGAATGGAATCATGTGAGTCATTGCAAGCAGAGCTAGTTTGCAAAGAATAAGAGGAATTCAAAATATTTTTTTCTGCCATGGGGTTTGAATGAACTGCTCCTTTTTCACTACATATACCACAATTCATATTTTTAGTCATGCACCTACCATATTTCAAGCAAGTCAGGATAAAGGCTAGTAATGAAAATGAATGCGAGTGCAATAAGTACATCAGAAATTGAGAGTTCGTAATATGTTATTAATTTCCCAATATGGTATTCATACCCAATTGTGATTTTATAAATGAACCTTAGATGATAAACAAAAGATACACTTTCCCTCAAATTTCATTGACAGTTGAGTTAATGGATACAGGTATGATTTTGTGGAACACACTGCTTATACTAGACGATGAAAATTGTCAAAAATATTTTATTTACTCATGATGCACCTTGATGATGATTACACATTGCATCATTATCTCTTGATAAGGTTGTAAAATGCCAATATAATTGTATGTAAAAATATTATGTGGATGATTTAAGTGATTTTATTTCATTGCTTGAATTATAAATTTTACTGTAATATTACAAAAAGAAGCAATCAAAATTATTGGAAAAATTATGGGGGAGCTGCATTCTTACTGATTTCATGTAAATTCTGTTGTAAGCTAGAAATAAAAATGTATATTTTATTGGCATCTTGATTTACATTTCATTCAGGTTTAATCACTTGAATGTTGATTCTTTGACCAATACTCTAATACAATTTGACTCTGCAACACTCAAAAAGGCATTCCTCTGTACTGGGAATTCAAATTTCATAGTCATAAAAATACCACTCTGTAGCATGAAGTCTTGCATCTTGTTCAGTTCATTGGGCCTAGCTTGAGTTCATGTTATGCTTGTTTATTATCTGATGATCTTTGAGCCATTCATGGAAAATATAAGTTAACTTTAATGTTAAAGAGGAGGGAAATAAAAAAACTACTGATTCAATCATATAGCACCAAGTAAAGGCAGTTTGATATAATTATGCATGTGAATTATTTTGTATGAAATGCTGATGAATAATTAGGCAAATTATGAGGATAGGCATTGTTGTTCAGTTCATTATTAGGTCTGAAAATAATGGTCTAGGGTCACAAATAACCACCATCTCCTTCTTCTCACAAAGGCTCCTTCATGGTGGAGTTGCCTCAGGAATGCGAAGATCTCTTCAGGATGCCTCTTCCTTCCGATCTCGTCTCTTCAGAATACGAGGAAGAAGGTGGTCAAACACTTCAGTCTTCCAGATGCCAGCAGTTTCATGGGAACACATGAACAGTGGTGATGCCTTTGTCATTGAGACCTGGCCAGCTCTCTATGTATGGACTGGCAGAACTTCAAGCCACATGGAAAAAGTACAAGCTGCCAAGGTACACCTTCAAGTCTTTCTTTCAGATCTGTTAACCTATCCAAATGCAAATTCTGTTCATTTTTTAATTGATGCTTTTTAACTTCACAACTCAGTTTGTCTGGCCTCTGGGTGAAATCTTACAATTGAATTTTTGCCCACTTACTGTTGTTCAATTGAGGGTATGTGTGCAAAATTTCACACATACCCATGGTATTGACTATGCATTATTCTACCATAATAATATGAGTTAGTTGAGAAATAATTGAATTTTAACACATTCACTGCGGTGTGACCCACTGGTGGGTCATGCAAATGCATCTAGCCTTCCTCTAATCTCAGGAAATGGCTGAGTGTTGCCGCTTCAACCACCATCCCTCGGCAGTGGCTAGAAGCTCGGAAGGACTGTGACCCACCAGTGGGCCACACCGCCCATGCAAAAGGCTGAGTGTGACCCACCAGTGGGCCACGCCATGCTGTGAGGGGTAGGGCTTTAATCAGCCCTGCAGTGAACGTGTTAATAAAATTAATTTTCGAGGAGGAGAAAAATTTCTGACCTAAGCTCTTTGTAAATTAACCCTACAAGCCCGGAGGAGGTTTAAATGGATTTTAACCCAGTCGCTGGAGGAGATTGAAATGTTTTGATGCTTTATCAAGACCTGTGATCAATGAGTTATATTTCAATAACTAATAGTTCTATAATTTGGGGATTTTTTTTTATGGTTACTAAATCTAATTAATTTTATATACAGCTTATAACATTTAAAAACTTAATTAATTTAGGAGTTATACACTTTTCAATTTGTTCAAATTAAAACAAATATTAGGATCAAATAGAAAACATTCTCGAAATAAATTATATGCCAGAATTACATTTTTGAAGAATACGGACTAATGTCAACTCAAGTACTTCATTAAATATACAATAAAACTGCTATTATGGAATGATTTGATAGATGCAGAACATCAATGTAAACATCTCAATGGTAGATGTTGGTTTGAGTCATTTCCAAGGCCACTTTAAGAGCTGGGTAGCCTAGCTTGTATAGCTGTCATCATCTTACATAAAATATTGAAAGATTCTTTTTTTATAATATGCCCATTCTTAAAGTTATTCTTGTCCTTCAAGCTAAAAACTAAAAAGCTAAAACTTGTCCTTCAACGATTGTCTTCATCAGGCCATCATGTCCCATGATGGGGCTGATCAGGTTGTCCTGTCTTCTTCTTAGGGTTTTCTGCAGACTTCTCTTTTCTTCCACTCTTCTGTAGCATTTTGAATGCTTCCACCCTTTTCTTTTCCGCTGTTGTCATTGTCCATGCCTCACTGCCATAAAGAACTTGCTCCAGATGTACGTTCTGATGAATTGTTTCCTTACTTCTACACTTGTATTTCCAGTGTTAAGTAGATTCTTCTTCTGATAGAATGCCCTCTTTGTCTGGGCTATTCTGCTGACTATTTCTTTCTTGGCTCGGCTTCCCAGGTAACAGAACTCTTTCATCTCTTCCTGTTTTTGTTTTCCTATTTTAATGCTGGCTTTGGCCTCTTTTCTCTTGCTGCACACCAGTATCTACGTCTTCTTGTTGATCTTTAGCTAATATCTGGCCATTGTCCTTACCATGGTTATCAGCATCTTATTCAGATCCCTCTCTGTCTCCGCTATGAGTGCTATTGTCACCAGCAAATTGCAGCATGCTTATTTTTTCTCCATGCATATTCATCCCAGAAGACTTCTCTTTGATTTCAATGATGGCTCTATCGATGTAAAAATTGAAAATTATGGGAAAGTGCGCAGCCTTGTCTCACTGCTTTCCCTTCCTTTATGTACAACTGTACAAGTGTACATATGAACATAAAGGAAAATGTATATGTAACTTAGGTTGTCAAGAGTATTTAATTTTTGAGGTGTCATATTTTTGCTATAATCCTTGTGACACTTCTCACCAGCAAATCAATATTTTTGCAGCACAATAAAGGATTACTGCATGATCCATCTTATCACCACTCTATGTGCTGTATATACATAAATACATAATCTTGTTCAGGAAGCAACATGTACCAAATAAAAAATTTAGTCACTGTTATATCAAACAAGCAATGAAAGTAACCCATACATATTTTCAATCAATGAATGAAATTATATATTGGCATAGTTTTAATAAATTTCCAATTGTGGTACTTTATATTGAAAATATATCCATATATTTACTCTATCAGTTGAATTCTTCTCAGAACCTGAATAAGTAATAAGTTCATAGTAAATTCATCTGTAAAGTAAAGATTATACTTTATCTTCATTAGGTAGCACAACAGCTCCGAGAAGAAAGACCTGCTAAAGGAGTGGACCCAACTACTGGTGATTCAACTTGTGACACCATTCCTATTGTGTTTGTGGAAGAGGGAATGGAAAATAAACTGCCAGAACTGGAGAGGAAAGTATTCGACAGCCATCTGCCAACCAAAAAACGTACACTTCTGAAAGCAGCTGAGGAAGTTATTGATGAGGATCAGGTGGATGGGGAAAATGGTGAAGTACTGAAAGAAGCTCTTAAACTGTACCATTGCTCAGATGATGGAGGAACTCTGAAAGTAACAGAAGTGAAAGATGGGCCTCTCTATCAAGATGACTTGAATTCGAAAGTAAGTTATTGATATTAATCATCTAGCCAATGGAAATGTTCTATGATGTATTTCCTACAAGACTTTTATGAAGAAAGAGAGCAAGAAAGTGGAGGTGGATTTGATTACTTTTTTAACCCATTTTTCTTACTAAATATTATCACCATAATGTTCTATTGCAAAGCACAATAATGTGATGTTATGTTGTCAAAAAATTCATTCATACACAACATGTTACATATAAATGATCACATAGAATATACATACAGCTGACCCCTATTTATGATGGATTTCATCCTAGCTTCATGGAGATGGGAAGTTTTCACAATGATTGCGCACCTTTCAATATTTCTCATCATTGTTTAGTTTATTGCCCAACATTTACCATTAGTCCTTCCTTCTCATCAAGAAGTGGCTAGCAGCAACTGCTGCTTTTTCCCTTATTTATTTACATTGAGGGAGATTTGTACTTTGCTTTCTTGAATCAATAACATCAACGGCTTGAGCATTCGATTTCACTGTATGTTCTGAACTTCCATATCATGTTGTTTCATCTTTGTCCCTACAATGTGATTATGAGGTTCCCCCTAGGGGGTAGGCCTCCCCTCTAAGGGGTAGTGGGCTGAGAATCTCCCTTCTATTCTCAGGCCTCAGCCACTGGCTTCATTCACAGACTAATCTTTTTTAAATGTTATATTTTACATTTTAATGAAGTTCATGGAAAAGACAGAGTGGGATGAATTACTACATGCATAATAAATGCTAAGGGCCAAGGTCTTGCTGCCCAAAATGTATGTATGTATGTATTTACATTTGGGGTTATTTTTTCTGGTATATAATTATTCTTTCAACCCAAGTAAATTGTAGTTATGGAGGCCATAGAAATGGAGTTCTGCCATACTTGTATTAATTGCAAAAAGAAATATACATGGAGAGGATTTGCTAATTTTAAACCTTTGATGATTAATATCAGAGGTGATTGTCAGTCATGCATAATATTAATTTAATTTAATTTCAATCGTATTATAGGACTCATACATTGTGGACAGTGGGCCAACGCGAGGTATTTGGGTGTGGGTGGGCCAAGGAGCCAGCACAAAGGAGAGAGTGGAAGCAATGAGGAATGCTCATGGGTTTGTTCGCAAAAAAGAATATCCTTCCCACACTCCAGTCACAAGGGTTATTGATGGTGCAGAGCCTCTTGAATTCAGGTCTCTCTTTGCAAAGTGGAAACTTCCCAACATAGCATCTCCAGGTTCACTTTTTAAGTCACCAACAGGTAAGATATGTTCTTCTCTCACTAAAAATCCTCTTTACCACCATCCTAAGATTTTTCCCTCAACCATGATCAATCATGGCTGATTCATGTTTTTGATAGAATCATAAGCTGTGTTGCACCAGCCATTATGGGCAGTCTATGCATGCCAACTTAACTAATTTGAAGATCATCTCCTATTTTAGACCAAAGAGGCTTATTTGATAATATGTATTTCCATCCTGAAATTTTTCTGGCTCTGTCAGTAGATCAAGAACCCATGTTTTCTTCGATTCTGTCTAATTTCAAACTTGTCAAAGTTGTTAAATGTCTTTTTAAGTAGGCAAATGTTCATTTTTTATTTTCATAATTCAGAGTGACTATCTGAAAGTCAAAGTATTTATCAAGAATGACCTTACTGGAAACTTTAAAACTGGTGATGAATGTGTTCAGAAAATAGGTTACTCTCCTGGGTCACCAACCTGAAATAAGGTGAAATGTATTTTATTCTCAATGCAAAATATAGCAGAATTTGAGCTTGAATTGAGAATATGTTTTTTTCTGGTCATTTGGCATTTGAATTATTGCTGTTGAAGTGGTGTGGAAAGGAATTTGAGAATCAAATTTAGAATTGTCTGCTTCTCTCTTTTTTGTTCACCCTCAGATTTTTGTTCCTGCAACTGTATTATTATTATTATTAATATTAGCTTTTTGTGCAAATAATTTTGCTCTAGACTTCACTAAAAAATAACACATTTTGTTTTTACTACTTCTTCTTTAGGGAGGATAGCCAGGACTCACTCAGTCACACAAAAGTTTGATGCAATGACAATGCATGAACAAACATCCACTGCGGCTCAAATGCAAATGATTGATGATGGCTCAAGTGGGAAGAAATTGGTGTGGCGTGTAGAAGAGATGGCTTTGGTACCGATTCCCGAGGAGAGTTATGGCATATTTTATGATGGAGATGCTTATGTTGTTCAGTACAGCTATTCTCCTCCAGGAACAAACAGTGAGAGACACATCCTCTACTATTGGCTGGTAAGATTTATTTCCTGTCTACCATCACAAAGTATAGTAAAATGAAATCATATACTATGCTATTATTGAAGGAATAATACCTATATTGCATGAATGCAGAGGTGAGAGTAGCGAGGGTACAGAGTTTGAGTCATTATGTAATTAGAAGATAGGGATAGTAGTAGGAGAAAGTAGGAGAAGAACATGAGGAAGGTGTATATGAACTAGAGTTGGTCGAAGGAAAGATTGGTTTGTTGAAAATGAGAGAGAAAAGGATGATATTCATGAAAAGTAGTGAAAGGCCTGAGGATAAAACTGCAGCAAAACTCAAATCATAGTATATCAAATCTATATGAAGACAACTTTTTTAATGAGAAATTTATCTTTATTTTTATTATCATTAGCAATGGTGGCCTAGTGGGTAGAGCACTGAGCTACTGACCAGAGGATCCTGGGTTCAAATCCTGGACAGAAGCCTTATTGGACACCCAAAATCCTCATGATTTGATTTTCTGCATGTCAGAACTTTGTAAGAAATCCTTCGTAAGAAAAACCCAGGAAAGGAACTGGCCCCCCTACCCTGAATGTGTGAACTTTACATGCCGATGGCTTAGTATGGGGTGAAGCTCTACCCTCATCTATCAAAAACCAACCTTTGGGTTGAAACCAACTTTTTTTAGCAACAAGTAAAACAAGGCTTAAGAAGATTACCGCAATGACTAGCATTTATTAAAATACACGGTCTAAAATTGCATAGACTTGTCTCAAAAATATTTTTGATGAAACGTAGTGTGATAATTTTCTGTGGATATTTTGGATGAATAAATAGAGCCTTCACCATCAAGAACTTTATGGTGCTGGCAGCTATGTACATGAAATTACATGATGAAAATGAGGTTTAATGATAATGAGGTTTATTATCCAAAGGCCAGATTACACTGATATAGGATTTGTCAAAAATACACAGAACATATTCATAGACAAAATATTTAAACACATCATGGAGAAATTCTTCTAAGGAATAAAAGAGTTTGTCTTGTAAAAAACATTTCACCTTTGCTTTAAAGGAGTCAGCAGTTTTGCAATTTTTCAGACTGGTAGGTAACTTGTTAAATAGGTGCAACCCCAGAGTTTTAGGACCTCGAAAGGCTGATTTGGTCCTGACATACTTATAGTGAATGACCATGTGTATAATAGTCATGGACATAACAGTTTTTGGGGAACTCACTGAAGTTAGATTTTACAATCATAAGGATGGAAAGGATATAAACACATGGCAGTGGGAGAATATTAAGATTTTTGAAAATGGGCAGGCATGGGGCATTGATAGATCAAAAACCATTAGGCGTGCAATTTTCTTTTGCAGCCAAAAAAGCTTGAGTGAGGCTGGCGAAGATCCCCAATAAATAATACTTGAAATGATTTAGGAATACAACTGACCATAATATATTGTGATAGCAAATCAGGACTAACAGAGAATCTAATAAAACGTATATGGAAACAAGTAGAGATTAGTACTTTGAGCAGATTGCAGATGAGAGATTTGCTGAGATTGCAAGTCCCAAGAATTTGACATCTTCAGCTTGATGAATGGGCTGACCATCAAGGTCAAGATTAAGGGAAGTATGGTGTTTACTCTTGAGATTGAAATGTATAGCTAGAGATTAATCAATATTTATGTCTAAGCAATTTATGGAGCACCAATCACTCAAGTGCTGTAGTAATAGTTCACGCTTTTCAACTGTAGTGTGTAGTGAAGGAGATGCGACAAGAATGCTTTTATCGTCAGCATACAGGACAACTTTAGAACAGTTGTATGTTAAAAGGGAGATTGTTAATAAGTATCAAAAATAATATAGGGCCCTGAATAGATCCCTGAGGAACACCACAGAAGACATCTTTTAAGGTGGAGTTGTACTCGGAATGATTGATATTCAAACTAACTCATTGAGATCTATCAGATAAGTAGGATTGAATCCATTTATTGGGAATGCCACGGATGCCTGGCTTGTCCAGCTTCTTTAGCAGTAAATGATGGTTAACCTTATTAAATGCCTGAGATGTCATCAGATACCTTACTTTTGAATGCAAGTTCCTTAAGCATGACAGACATCTATTGAATTTCGCTGGTGATCCACTTTTTTTAGTGCATTGATTGGTGTGTGCCATGCATGTTAGGGGAAATGAACAGTTGAAGTTGTATTGAAACTTGTGATAAAAAAATTGAAACTAGAATCAAAGTTACCTCCATGATAAACATCCTGCCAATTTTCAAGTGCTATGACACTCATGAAGGAGGCAACATTAGCTTAATTGAATAGACGTTTCAAAGTTCTGGGCTTAGATACTTTATAATGTGGAAGAACTGCAAGTATTGGAAATTCAAAGATCACGTACTAGCCTTGGTAGCTCAACTGGTAGAGCACCTGGGAAGAAATCAGGGGGTCCAGGTTCGAGTCCCGGTCAAGGGGAATGATTTTTTTCTCTGTGGAATATTTCCTATTGTGCAAGTATTGGATAATGATCGGAAATATCACAATTGAGTACAGCTGCATCAATGCATTTAACATCGGCATTAGTAATTATGTTGTCAATTAATGATGAAGTGTCACGTGTTACTTGGTGGGTACCTCGGAAATAACAGCATGTAAATTATAGCACAATAGTAAGTTCATAAAGTCCCTCCTATCGGAACTATCTCACGTCAAATTACAAGTTATTGTTGATTATTGTTGAAAATTACAAGATGTATTGGTGATACCTGTTTATTTTTGCATAGAAATGAAAAATATAAAAGAAAAGGAATATGCAAAGGTTCAAGATCTATTGATAAACATGACCGAAGAAAACCCTAAAGAAAAGCCAGTCGCATATGCCATGATTCCATGTATCTCAAGGACAGCACGAAAGATTAGAAATCTCTTATAGAAATATAGTGTTGTGACGAGGTTCTTAACCTTGAAGAAAATAGGAGATATCAACCCAAAACCTAGGGACAAAATTCCCACTCCTATATGTTTGAAGGAGTATTTGAAAAAAAAATGTAGGTGTGGGAAATCCTACATTGGCCAAACTGGGAGAGTAATTAAATATAGAGTGAAAGAGTACGAGAGGGCCACAGAAAAGAATAAATCTAGCCTCTCCACAATAGCAGAACATCTGTGGTGTGAGCTTTAACTGAACAAGAGTACTGTCGAGGGAAAATCGCTGCTTTCTCAGGTTGATCAGAGAGGCCATAGAAGTAATCAAACATCCATCAAACATCATTTAGGAGGATGTATATCCCAATTTTCTCATCCTGGGATAGAATGGTTGCATAACAGCAAGGAGTGGCCAATAGGTATGCATTTTAAATCAATGTCCAGCAGCCTAACAGAATGGTCAGGCACAATAGAAACCAAATACATAGCAGCAAAAAATAACAACGTAATAAATAATAGCAAAAATGGATTTCTGACCTGAAGACACTTCTATAATGAGGGGAGAAACTGTCTCAGAAACATCAAAAATGCAACTGTAATCCTCAAAAAATAATAATATAAAGAAATTGATGATAAGTCATGGAGGCCTTCACAGTAATGAAAAATGACATTTTAATGTTATTATGGTTATAAATAAACTATTATTTTTTAATGACATGCATGCTTACTTGGTAAATGAAACAAATTAAGTAATATTCTGCACTATTTATTCCTATCTTGATCTTTTTCAACATTTTCACATCTTCAATCAAGAACCCTTTAATAATATTGAACTGGTTGAGGCATGAGTTAGGAATAGTTTGGAATGATTCTAAGTTTCATACATTTAATAGGTATTGTTTGCATGAATATAAAATTATTATGTCAATTTGAGGTAGAATTGACTAAAAATGTTATTAAAAATGTTAAGTGACTTTTCTTTTTCATAGTAAGAACTTGCGTACAGATTTGTCTCAAGTTGGTAGGTTTAGTTATTTATGTAATTAATTTAATTTTTAACCTGTGATTTCTCACAATGGTGATTTGACAGGGTCTCCACTGCGCTCAAGATGAAGCTGGAGCAGCAGCAGTTTTAACAGTACAGAAAGACAATGATGAGTTTGATGGTTCAGCTGTTCAAGTCCGAGTGATTCAGGGAAAGGAACCCCCACACTTCCTTGTCTTATTTTCTGGTAACACCATTGTACTGCGTGGAGGAAAGGCATCAAAGTTTGATGGTGAGTAGAAGATTTAGGGAGTTTAACCAGCTATATTTCTTAAAGTAATATCCGGCAAAACAGTAAATAATCACTTAAGGATAATCACATTTTTAAATAAATGTCCATATCATTTATGCTTTGTCATTGAAATGAAGATCTGCAATAATCAAAATGTGTTGAATGGAATTAGATGTACTCAGTTTGCTCTTTGGCAATAATATCACAACATGTTCACTGAAGTTCACTGAAGAGCACTCTGATGAAGAATATCAAGTGAATTCAAGCCATCTGTGTGACTATGGCTGAATTTTTAAAATGAACACCTACATCTGCACTCAATTGACTTGAAAGCAACTGACATTAGCACCCCTTAAATGCTACAACCCATCTTACATAAAGGGCACCATGATGAATTTTTACCCAATAAAGTATGTATTTCATTAAAGACATTGACTACTAGTCACATCACTGTAGATACCAAAGGTGGATATCAATCACAGTGGATAAATGTGAGCTAGTGCCATGTTAACCATGTTTACCATGGCACTAGCCCTTCAGCGATGAGCAACATAGTCACTTTATTGGCACGATTCACATGCCATCAAGCAAAGTAGCAACTAAGTACGTCGTGGCAGCCAACTTTGTGTCTCAATTTTATACAGTATAATGTTTCTTGATTCTTTATATTTTGAAATAGTTTTAAAGATAAATAATAATTTGCCTTTTGGTATTAATAACTGTAATTATATTTTCATTTAACATATGAGTATTTTAGTAATCCAAAATGATGAAAACCAGCAAATCCATTTCAATCTCCTCCAATGTATTAAATGGGATTCATTTAAATCTCCACTGGGTTTGAAGGATTAATGAAATTTCCTCTTAAAGTTGTTAAGAAATTTGAAATCAAAAGATGGAGATGGTGAGTTGGGGTTAGACGTTCTCTATGTATGTCATCAACTTTAGATAAGAAGTAGCAGGTTTCTTCTAAAGTACCAGATGCTGGATGATATTCACAGAAGATGATCAAAAGGTAGGTAGGTATCAGGAGTTGGCATCACCTTGTTGAAAAATGGGGAAGATGAGTCAAGGTGATGACTACATGTTCAATGGAAAATTATGAAAAATAACTTCAAGTAATGCAAGAGTTAATCTCCAGTAGAGACATGTATGCAAATAGTAACCACCATATAGTGGTCATGGAAAATCACTTATAATATGAGAAGAAGGCAAGGGTAAGACGCAAACAAAGTTGGGTAACATCAAGAAGATATCAGTGGAAATTTTGTGGCAAACAAGATGTTCACACTATAGGCACCGGTAGGTGAGTGACATTACTGAAGTAAAGGAACTGAGTGTGGAAATAATTTAAGAAGGATACATGCTGATTATAATAAGGTTTCATGGTTGTTCTCATAAAAGTGCCGAGAAAAATATAGAGCTGGTAAAACTTTTGTTGGGTCAGCTACTTAAATTTTAAAATATTTGTGCAATGAATAATTGTATTTATAGTTACTCTCTGGGTAACTTCTGATTTAATTCAGCATATTCTATACTGTTAGACATGGTAGATATCTGAGTGTAACTAATCTTAAATTGAAGGTCATCCATTGATGTATTTTTTATTGGTAAAAAATTGACTTAGTAATTAAGTTGGTACTACTCCATTTAAATGTTTGTCATCTCCTAAGAAATTGATGTATGCAATTTATGGTGGGGAAATTTATTGAAAAATTATTTATTCAATTATCACATTTATGGATTAGCTAGGTATATGATTGTTCAAGTTCTTTCTCAATTATCACTGACCTGGTTTCATGAAATTCATTTCACTAATTACATTTGAGTTGAGTAAGTAGTCAGCTTTATAAAGTTTATAAATTGTTGCATTCTTATTGAGATTTTTTCTTAGTGAATTTTCTGAATGCATTAACAGTTAGGCTGAAGCAGTTCTAAGTAAGGATCCAATAATTGATTTACACTATCATATGTAACATTATCTGTAGTCTTCACTGAGTCGAAAACTAATCATTCATATTCAATGTCTATCCAGCTTTTAAAAATTTATATTTAGATTGATGCAATTACAATCTACCTTTTACTAACCTCTGGTTAAAACACTGAAGGGCTATGCTCATATCATCAGTCAATAATCCTAATATTGGTTTGATGCAGTTCTCAACTCATTCTCCAATTGGCTAACTTTTTCATTCTGACATGATTCTCCTTTTTCACATCCTTTACTGTACTTTCTCTGTATATCTCATATGAGGCCTTCCTGTGCCATTTTTCTGTTCATTTTTCCCTTGATAATTGTCTTCATCAGAAAATTATATCTCAAGATGTGGCTAATGAAGTTGTCCCATCTTTTTATCAAAGTTTTCAGAAGACTTCTCTTTCTTCCATTCTTCTCAGGACTTATTGTTAATCACTTTCTCGATCCATTTTATCCTCATATGTTCCTATGGAAAATATTATGACAAAGTATTATTATTATTAACAGAGCCAAGAAAATAAATGAATAACAGCATTTACCCAAGAGCTGAGTTTTTCATTTCATCATCAATTTTAACATTAATTGGATAGGTTCAGATAGGTCTGACAGTACTTCTAAAGCCATATGCTAAATTTTGTTATTTATGATCATAGGGATGCTTCTCTTCCCTCTTATTTTGACTTTGGTTTCCTTTATTTGCTTAAGTCCTGTTTTTGCAAAAATTGGACAGCGAGGCTTATAGATGGTGATTCCCAATGACAGGCCTCACCTAAATTTGAACCCAGGCCCTCTGGTCTATATTCAAATGCTCAAGTCATTAGGTGCCTCAAACAGGAAATGAAGGTACTTGGAGATATTTTACTCTCATTTTATTTAGAGATGTGCGAATACTATCCGTGAATACTCGAAAACCTCAAACACTAGAAAGCATCTGATATTCGAGACTGAATAATTATGCCAAATTAATTTGATGTTCAAGATATCGAGTAATCATGCTAATTATTTTTTTTAATTCAATCAACTTATAGCTTTTTACTCCAATAGGCAATAATTAATTTTCTGAATAAAATTTAGCATATCAATTGCAATTCTAGTATTAAAGGTATTCAAAATTCGAGATTTTCGAATCATGAGTTAATATTCTAATTCGATATTCGAATCCGAGAAATATGCTATTTGACCCATCTCTAATTTTATTTTTATTCTCAAATGACTATATATTTTTAATTATTTATTATAAAGAACTTACCTTTTTGAATGATTATAAGTGATGCATGAAAATTTTTATCTTCTTGCAGGTGAAAATGCTAGTGATGAAGTAGGCATTCCTGAAAAGTTCCTACTTCAGGTTCATGGCAATGAAAGTTATAACACCCGTGCAACTGAGGTAAGAAATAACTCATCAAACATTCAATCAGTTAATTTAGAAATTAATTGTCTTTTCTCTGACAGATGTATATTTTCAAATCCTGAATTGTCTGTGTATTCTCATGTTTCTGCACCAATTTAGTGAATAAACCTCATTTGTTCTCAGAATGACTCAACTGTGAGTGGGTACTGTGGTTTCCATTGGAAGTCAGGAAAAATACAAATATTTGGGGTTGACTGAGCCTCCTTACTCTCTAATAAATGTGTATCCTTGAATTCTGCAATGCCTTCTGCAGTGGAATTACACAGATGGGCACCTCCAGCAGCAACTAAAAATCAGATACTAGAGAGCATATCTAGTTTTACCCTTGGCACTAAAGATGCAGACCAATTTCAGAAAGGATTTTTCAGGGAATAGGTGTCTTATCAGCCAGGAAATATGGTTCATAATTCTATTCTCTATATTTTTGTCAGTTTTGTTTTGATAATCAATAAGTTTCAGTTTCTCTAAACCCATATCTAAGGTTAACAACAAAACTTGAATCAGTGGAAAATAATATACCACTGTATTACCTTTATATGATATCATATAATAATTTACAAATAAATGGAAATTATTATATGATCACAATCTCTTTACCAAATATTTACCAATCTTCAACATACTTAGTGAAGTGTATTAATTCAAACTTTTTGAGTATTGAGCCTCGTATAGCCATTAAGTAGTCGTTTTGCCATATTTTCCAAAATGTACCCACTACTTGCTAGAGTAACTGCCATAGTCTCCCAATCCAAATTTTCTGACTACCATCCGACACTTCAGGAAGTGTATAAATAGGATCTTGGAGGAGAAAGTGAATGGGAGTTAGTGCCTCCAAATCTGAAGGATCAAAACTGATTGGAATAATTGGCCTTGAATTTAATACAGCTTCTATTTGTACCAGTATCGTGTAGAATTATTCATATGTCAATACTTGATCCCCAACTGCTGCAGTTAAAAACTTATTTACTGATTTCACTCCAGCTTTCCATAAGCCGCCCATATGGGAGCTCCCAGGGGGAATGAATTTTCACGTGATCCCCCTATCAGCCAAATACAGCTCAGATTTACAATTGAGGTGCACTGATGGTGTTACTTTCATCTGCATTGGCAACTTCCTATGCGCCCCTCCAAAATTAGTCCAAATGTCACTCTAAATTTCACTTATGGCTCCTCTTGAAGCAATAAACCACCAAAGTGCTGCCAGCCAGCAATCTGTACTTAAATCAGAAACAAGCTCCAAATGGACTGCAATGGTTGCAAAACATTCGAACAATAAATATATCTCTGTAAAATCTTCGCATTATAAAATTATCCCATTTTTAGTGCAAATGGTCCACCAAAGTACACCCGTCAAAAGCTAAAAATATTAATTTTTAGCAATCGAGAAAGAGGTAGATTTCCTATAAACTGCTCCTTCAGTTTAGGGTTTGGGCAAAAACATTTCATGCAGTGCAATGCTCAAATAAATAACCTCTCTACCATTTATAATCCAACATTTTGTCTGAATAAGGCAGTGCAGATGAAGTGGCACAAGGGTGTAGGTGAATTCCATGGTAATGATCGATTATCAAATTCGTTAGTAGGTGGGACTGGTGATAGAGTAACATGGGATGTTTTTGATTGAACCTCATGTTGGCTCCATCATTGTCAATCTGTCTCCCACTCTTAGGACTCCTTCTTCGTCAAAAATGGGTTTAAATTATTTATGTGATTTGGTACCTACTTCCTTTTCATATCTTAATACATCTTATTCTTTATCAAACTCAGTCTCTTTTACTAAAATGACCAATTGTACCTCTGCCTGTCTGAATTCCTCAGTAGTAAGATAACCCTTGTTTCTCTTTGGGGTACTTACAATAATGAATAAATTGAAGTCAGTATGCAGCCAACATTTTCAGATGTGAAAATGAGGAAAAATTCGACAACCAATTCAACGTACTTATATCACTCTACTGTATGTGGAGATTGATAGTTGGAGCTTCCACTTCTAGGGTATTGATTTCCATTTGGCTTGTTAGTTTTGATGCCCTCGGCTACTGCTCCAATGGTAGGCACAGCCTTGGAGGACCCATCGCCTACATTGACTCCTCCATAAACTGGTGTTAAAGATGTTACTTGGGTTAGATTCTGATGCAACATAAAGAAATTGATTTGGAGACAATTTCTCTTGAACCATTGTCACTCTATTAGCAACAAAGGACTTCCAGCAGTGAGGGAGGATTTCATCCACAGAAGAGTCACCATGGAACCACTCTATACTATAATATCTGAAATTATGCAGTCATGGTGCAATATGTGTATCCCTTGTGTACTCTAGAGCACACAAGGTATTGCATCTATAATATTTGTAGTCAAAACTGCACCTAACAGTTCCAATCGAGAAAGAGATATTCGCGAATGTCGGACAAATACTACGGGAGAACACTATTTTCAATAAAGAAGACGCTACTTCTCAGACTCTCCTTTATTCTTCCTTCCCCGCACACAATCAACAACCCAAAAATCCCCTGCTTCACTTCCCCAGCAACCCACCAAAATCTCTCAAACAAACAAAAGAAATATCAGATGTTACAGCTTGATTGGTGCTACCTTGGGCTTTGCTATCAGCAAGGAGGTAGTTATCTCCTTTTCTGAACTTACACATCGCAAACACACCACTGAAGAATCTCTCTGAACTATCTGCAAACGCATGCAATTGAATGTCAACTGTAAAATCCAATTCCAACAGTGACTTACTTCAAATTTTGATATAAGCGGCAACTCTTCATGGAATTGTTTCCATTTTCTAACAACCACCTCCAGAGGGAGATCATCCCATCCAAGCCTGCAATGCCAAATATATTGGATGAGCCATAAAATAAAAAGTGATAGGACTAATGAAACCAAGAGGATTGAACAATGGAGCTATGATATGGTTCTTTTAGCAGTATCCCTAAATCCATCATCAAAATTGTACAAAAAGTTTTCTTTTCTCGGATTACATGCCGGACCCAAAATATCTATGACAGTTTGGTTTTCATGTAGGAATGCTAAAACCTCCACCTTTAAACTGCAAAAATCTGTGGGTACCCATACAGCACACGTTATGCAATTATTCTTGTAGGTTGGGTCGAAATCTAGACTAAGGTGTATCCCCATATTTACCTTAACAATACTCGCGGTTGCTCGGGGGAAATTGAGCTGAACAGCTTCAACTCAAATTATCCCAACATTACACCAATTTCAAAATAACTTTTAATTAAGATTTTCTGATCGAACAGTTGAGTTACAATTGTCCATGTTGATTACTTACTTCCAAGCCAACACGCAAATTTTAATATCTGAATACGAAAGGCGATGAACAAGTTATGCAATGTATGTATGCAGTGTAGGTATAGTATTTTTCTGTAGAAACATATATTTTTCTATATAGGTATGTATCATAAGATTGGCTTCTGTAGATGTCTGATTAATAAGATTATTATAGTTCCTTGAATTTCATATCGACGGATATATTTTTTCAGAAGTCTAAAAATTTATGAAGGGAGTGTCTGATTCTGACGCTAGTCTGGTGTTAGGATCATGCTGATGAAAATTGGCAGGCAGGTAATCCCTGATTAATGATTTATGAATCATTCCCCCTTATCACGTTATAAATCCTATAACTTAAACAGAAAAGTTTGAAATATTTTGTTACAATCATAACGCTAAAAATTATGCATCTTCCATCATGGGAAGTTGGGTTAGGGGTAAAGTATAGGTATTTTATTGGTATTGAATGCTTAAAATTACTTGTCTATAAGCAAGGAGAGTTGGGTCAGGGGTAAAGTTCACAGATCCCACTGTAAAAATTCATAGTTTGAATCTGTGTATCGACATTTCTTTTTACATCGCAGTTTTGTTGTTCTACCATCCCAGGTTATTAATATTTTTTACATGTTTATCCAGGATACATTTTTATCTATCTTACATATTAATTGCATAAATTACGTAATTAATACATTTAATTACTTTTCATTTAATACCTGATTTGACCCCACACGAGTATTATCTAGTTTGGGGCGGACGTACAACCGTATATAGGCTGGATTTATTCCACTTGTGTATGTGTAAGAACGGTTTTTAGATGAGATAATTCCTGGATATTAAACTGTCTATAGACCAATTTGCAGCCGTTTGTACTGTATGGGTATCTTCTTTAGAATTTCATCTTTGTTGCTCAACCATTTATGAAGTTCAAAGCCTCCCCAAGTCAAAAGCATCTTTAACTCACACTGCAATTTTAATCCTTGGTCAATTGTTCAAACGGTGGTTATCATTCAAAACATTTTCATGATAAATATGTTCTCTTGAGGTTGCTTTTTATTTCGCCAATGTCTTTGCAATAATGAGATACAGCTTTTGATATAGCTGATCAACTCAATTATTAGACGTACTGAACATGGCTTCATGATTTTATTTATATTTCCTTAACAGGTTGACTGTAGAGCAGCATCTTTAAATACAAATGATGTATTTGTACTTCGTAATAAAGAGACAATGTTTTTATGGAGTGGAAAAGGATCAACAGGGGATGAGAGGGAAATGGCAAAGAAAGTAGCTGAGCGGCTAGGAAAGGGATTGGACTTCAACGTAGTTTCTGAAGGTACATTTTGAAGTTTGAACAATCAATATTTGCATTACCTGGATATTGAAATAAATATGTTTCACCAGAAGTTCTGCAGGCAACATTCACTGGTAAATTTAATGATTTTTTTCCTATTGGTTGCACTTCATAGGACAAGAAAAGACTGACTTTTGGGAGGCCATTGGTGGAAAAGAGCCTTACGCAGACTCTAAAGTATTATCAGAGGCAAAGCAAGCCATTGCAGCACGTCTCTTCCAGTGTTCTAATGCATCAGGTTCCTTCAAAGGTGAGGATTTGCCACAACACCCTCAGAAATAAGCTGAGATGAAGTATTTTAGGGTTATAGTGACAGTAGAGGTCTCAATTTAGTCTTGGTGATGGAGGTACAAATGCCTTCCGAGAATTTGTGTATTTTCAGGACGTGCTAAACTCTAATCATTGCAAAAATAGATTGGATAGAAGATAATTTGAAGCTCTTGTAAATTCCAGTGGAAAAACATTGTTTTTTTTTTAAATAGACTTCCTGCACTCCTTTGGTTACCAACAATCTTTGTCTCTCGTTAGCTTTGACTTTCCCAAATACTATGAAATTCATTAACCATTTACATCATTGACCACTGGTGGTATGGAAAACAGTCATTCAGTTCTCTGAATCTGGTTTGCTAAACCTGGAGTTTGATGCAGTTAATTTCCAATGGAGTTGCTAGAAGAAATCAGCTAAATGGACCAAAATGTGATACAAATGAATTGCAACCAGCTCTAAAAGGATGATTTTCTCCCAAATAAAAAGAAATTAGAAGAAACCAGAAAGCTTGGCTTAGCTATGAATTTGATTCTGTTTATTAGATTTAATCTCATTAGGGGTTAAGTATTTTGATTTAAATAATTCTGGTTGTTTACCATTCCTAATGTGATGCAAGAGAGATGCAAACCCAGATAGCACGTAAGTTTGCAGCAAGTTTGCACTTGGCTTGATTTTCACTTGCTAGACTTTCCTTGCTTTGATAGTTTGCTGCAAGTTAGCTGCTAGCCATCATGCAAGTCTGCAGCAAGTTCGCACTGGTCTTGATTTTCACTTGCCATATGGTGTCCTGCAAGTTAGCTGCAAGACACCAAGCAAGTCTGATTCAAGTTTGCACTAGACTTGATTTTCATTTGCCTTATCGTGTGCTGCAAGTTTGCTACCAGTGAGTATTCTAATTGGTGTAGCATTAACATTATAATCCCAGATAGCACAGTAAACTTGCTGCAAACTTGCAACAGGTTTGCAAAGCAAGTCTTGGAAACTTGCTGCAAACTTTCAAAGCAAGTCTGCAAGTGTGCAGCAAGTTTACATCAAACTTTCTAGTTACCACTTTGGGCACTTGCAGCAAGTATACAGAGCAAGTGAGCTGCAAGTGCGTACAATAAGTCTGCTGCAAGTGTACGCAGTTAGTCTGCTGCAAGTGTGCAAATTAGTCTGCTACAAGTGTACACAATAAGCTTGCTACAAGTGTGCCCCAGAAGCCTGCTACAAGCGTGCACAATAAGTCTGCTACAAGTCTACGGTATATAGCCAACTCAATGAAAAGGATGTATATACTTCTTGGATATATCAGCAGTTAGGATAAAAAATTATAATAATTCCAATAAACACATTTATTTCTCCAATAAGTCAGTCATTACACACTAGGAAAGTCACTTATTCACTCTACAATTTCTTGTACATTTGGAGGTACGTTTTGGGGAAATTAATTTAAAAAACACCAAGGATAAAAGCAATGTAATGAAAATGAAGGTTCAACCTTAAGCATTGGTTTGCAAAAAAATCTGGATGCAGCTAAATTCTTTCTTATGCTCGCAAGTATGTTACCGTGATCAAATATTGAGTATTCAAGAAAAGCACAACAAACTCGTAACAAAAAATATATTGTCACACAAAACTTAAATAATACAAAATATATACATTAGTTAACAACATCATTGAATGGTTGTCTTTCTTTTTGAGATATTATTTAATATCATGACTGTATATTTTAAGAACTCCTCCTCCCCAAATGGCCATGCCTTCTGTTTCACGTTGCACTTAGGTATGCACACTTTTGTGTATCCTGGCAAGTAAAAATGTTTTTTTTTTCAAATATTGCTAGGTATGACAAAATACAAAAATCACCAGTTTTAGCATGTGGGAGAGTACATGCATAGGGACTTAGGGCAAATAAAGTGTAGTTGTACTCACCACCTTATGCCAAGAGTCTTGCCAGCATAATGCTCCAAGTTGCTTTCACCAACTTTTTTTAACGTTGATGAACTTAATAAATATCACAATCAGGCCAGTTCACCACGCAATGTCATTGTCTGTTCACTGATCCTCTGAAATAGTTCTTATTTCTTTTGCCATCATCATGAAAGATCCAAGCTAAGAAGCCAACAGAAACAGCCTCCTTCTCATTTATGAATTCAGATAAACCACATTCAGAATAGTGTTAACAATATCCAAAAAGCATTACATCTAAGTGTAATATTGTGTGGATATTGTAGGATATTGATGTACTACTGCTTTTTTGATAACTCATTACATCTAAATGTAATATTGTGTGGATATTGTATGGATGTTAATGTATGACTGCCTTTCCCTGGTGAAAAATTTTGTGTACACTAATATAATATAACATAATAAACACATTTTCTCAATTTTCCGAAAACCTACCTACACAGATCAGTTATTCCTTCTGATTCATGCCATCCCATAGCCCAAAAACTAGCCAGTTTCAATTGTATGCTCCATAGACTAATAAAGATCCTCCTTTCGAAACACAACTTTGAACGTGAGCTCAATACAATTAAGTACATTGCTCAGAAGAATGATTACAGTGCTAGCACTATTGACACATTACTCCGGAAAAAGCTGAAAAAACAGGCCGAAAAATTAAACATGTCCCTCTTACCAGGCCCCAGTGCCCTAGAGAGAAAGTGGTGCAAAATTCCCTTCCACAACCAAATTTCTCACAAAATAGCTAACAAGTTCCCTAAAGACAAGTTCAAAGTGTCATTCTACACCCCCACAAACCTACACAAAGCCCTCTGCGTCAATAAAGATCCCATAGAAGAGTCCAAAAAGTGTGGTGTTTATGAAATCAAGTGCATTGTGGAGCCAACTACATCGGCCAGACAGGGAGGAATTTTTCCACCCGTATCAGTGAGCATAAAAAGTGCTATGTCTCTGGTAACGAAACCTCGTTATTCACAAAGCACCTCATGGACGCGAAGCACTCTAGTAACTTTAAATTCAACGTGCTCCACACTTAGGAAAAAGGAAAGAAATTGGATGCCATGGAGCAAGTGGAAATTATTCAAATAAGGAACTGGAAGCAGAACCTTCTCAATGACGTTCAATTTCTTTCGTCGCCCTCCCCCCTCATCTCCATCACCTTCCCACGAGTCGCACACTCTTCAGAAGGGCTGCCGCAACCCTAAGCACCAGACCCCCGCTGCCCCCCCCCCCCCTCCCCCCCCCCATGCCCTCATACTACTTTGGAAGAATACGCCAGGAATCCCAAGGAGCTAATCCTCCTTAACCCGAAGGAACCGACGCTCCTAGGGATGCCAACGCCCGGACCGCTTCACCATTTCCACAGTGGACTTCACTTGGACTCTCCGTGCAGACTTTCCGTAGACCCTTAAGGACCTGGGCCATCCCCAGATCGCCATCATGCATGGTTTTACCCATTAACACCCACCACCTTTCACCCTCCTCTCAATTCCCATTCCTTGTTCTCTCCAACCTCTCCCTTCCCCCCTCCCAACCTTTCCCTCCCCTCACTGCAATTGTATATACACAGATGTCTGAGTTATAATTTTCACCTGATGATGGTGTTGTACACCGAAACCGGTCGAGTAAAAATCCTTATTCTTGTGGAAAATTGCCAGTCTTTTTCTTTCGTTTAACAGTAGAAATCCAACATTCAACAGTAAATTGCCATTAATGTTCAAGGACATAACAGTTTGTTGAAATTTCAGCGATTTATACACTTAGGATATTAGAATGTTCATAAGTATTTACAATAGTCTGTTGCTGATCTGAAACTGGTTGACCACAGATCTGTAATGCTTGAAAGGCCAATTTCTGGACTGTAGTAAGTCTGTAACAGGACTGGACTTGTCTTGATTGCAATAAAGAGAAGGGATTGTCTGGAAACTGAACTGAATTATGGTCCATAACTACACTGCAATATCTGTAGGTCTGTAAATGTACTGTAGTTTTGACAGTCTGTAACTGTGCTGCTGGTTTTGATTGGCTGTAACCATGGTCTGGATTTTGGTTAGTGAAAGAAAGTACATAGTTGAAGAAAATAAATTCAAATACAAAATTTCTACAATGACAAATATATTATGTCTAGAAAATATTTAGAATAAGTACTCCTAAATGGAGTGCAAAATAGCATAGCAACAATTGTTTTCTATTTGATATATCAAGTAGAAAACAATCGTTGCTATGCATATAATAATATATTTATTGTGTTTACACTTATGCAATGCTACATACATGGCTACATATAAACTAAAAAGTAGTGTGTATTGCTGAATCTTTATATTCTCATTCATCTCGTACAGTGTTGAAAATGCAGTCCTTGACTTTGCTTCTTAAAATTAGCTATTCTGAATGTGGTTTATCTGAATTCATAAATGAGAAGGAGGCTGTTTCTGTTGGCTTCTTAGCTTGGATCTTTCATGATGATGGCAAAAGAAATAAGAACTATTTCAGAGGATCAGTGAACAGACAATGACATTGCGTGGTGAACTGGCCTGATTGTGATATTTATTAAGTTCATCAACGTTAAAAAAAGTTGGTGAAAGCAACTTGGAGCATTATGCTGGCAAGACTCTTGGCATAAGGTGGTGAGTACAACTACACTTTATTTGCCCTAAGTCCCTATGCATGTACTCTCCCACATGCTAAAACTGGTGATTTTTGTATTTTGTCATACCTAGCAATATTTGAAAAAAAAAACATTTTTACTTGCCAGGATACACAAAAGTGTGCATACCTAAGTGCAACGTGAAACAGAAGACATGGCCATTTGGGGAGAGGGAGTTCTTAAAATATACAGTCATGAAATTAAATAATATCTCAAAAAGAAAGACAGCCATTCAATGATGTTGTTAACTAATGTATATATTTTGTATTATTTAAGTTTTGTGTGACAATATATTTTTTGTTACGAGTTTGTTGTTCTTTTCTTGAATACTCAATATTTGATCACGGTAACATACTTGCGAGCATAAGAAAGAATTTAGCTGCATCCATATGTTTTTGCAAACCAATGCTTAAGGTTGAACCTTCATTTTCATTACATTGCTTTTATCCTTGGTGTTTTTTAAATTAATTTCCCCAAGACGTACCTCCAAATGTACAAGAAATTGTAGAGTGAATAAGTGACTTTCCTAGTGTGTAATGACTGACTTATTGGAGAAATAAATGTGTTTATTGGAATTATTATAATTTTTTATCCTAACTGCTGATATATCCAAGAAATATATACATCCTTTTCATTGAGTTGGCTATATACCGTAGACTTGTAGCAGACTTATTGTGCACGCTTGTAGCAGGCTTCTGGGGCACACTTGTAGCAAGCTTATTGTGCACACTTGTAGCAGACTAATTTGCACACTTGCAGCAGACTAACTGCATACACTTGCAGCAGACTTATTGTACGCACTTGCAGCAGACTTATTGTACGCACTTGCAGCTCACTTGCTCTGTATACTTGCTGCAAGTGCCCAAAGTGGTAACTAGAAAGTTTGATGTAAACTTGCTGCACACTTGCAGACTTGCTTTGAAAGTTTGCAGCAAGTTTCCAAGACTTGCTTTGCAAACCTGTTGCAAGTTTGCAGCAAGTTTACTGTGCTATCTGGGAATGGTAGAGTAATTTTTGCTAACAGCAGTGTGCAGTGCAGTGTTTATTGAATATTTTGGAGAATTTGTTGTATAGGTAAAAAGGCTATAGTGCCTCATTTCTCTAGGGCTCTCATTTCTTCTTGACAGGGCCTGCCTCAGAGGTAAGAATGCTGCTGGGGATATGCTGTATGTGTATCCAAACTTGTAGTTTCAATAATTTACACATCCCTATAAATCCATGATCAGTTACTGATTGTTTTATATTTTGAAAAAAAATTGTAAGAAAGAAAAATTGAAATACATAAGTCGAAAAGTATTTTTAGATATTTTTGGGTTGGCATTCATTGTTTTGCCTTTATGATGTATACTAAGGCTGGGAAACTTTCATTTTTGGCCTATTTCTTGCTAACTTTATGATACTTCTGGAGTATTATTTCTTATATTCCATTTAATCTCATCGCCTTTACTTATGGCTGATTTCTTATGGCCTTTACTTACCTGTGGGGGAATACTTTCATAGTTCTCTTATGTGTATGGGTGCATTTTTCTCATTAATTTTTTCCCTCCTCCTTTCTTTAACTTAAGCTTAAGTCATATAGGTACCATTTGGGTTACTAATTAATTTATTAATGATTAATTTACATCATTGTGTTTTAATAAATGAAAGATTTACCTCTCTTATTTTTTCTCAATGAAATTACTTGAGGACAATGTTTATTTTGTGTCAAAAGCTATTTTCTTTGTTTTTGGTGCCTGTGAATAGTGCTATTATTCCTTGTTGCACTTCATTGTAATAATTGTTCTTTTAATAATACATTATACTGAAATATGTCAATTGTTATTTTACTATATTAAAAATTAATTTTCATTAATACTTTCATCTTTACAGCGGAAGAAGTGATTTCCTTCTCTCAAGTAGATTTGGTGCCAGAAGATGTCATGCTTCTTGATGCTGGAGATAGTGTATTCCTCTGGATTGGGAAAGATTCAAACAAAGAAGAAAGGAAGCTGGTGGTTGATACAGCCATAGAATACCTTAAAACAGGTAGCCTGAGGTTTTTAACTGGATTTGTTTTGTTAAGCATATTTACATCCATTTATATAATGATTTCTATTAGAGAGGTGAATCAAAATATTGCCTTCTTGGACCTCTAAGACAACTGAGAGGCGATTCAAATAAAAAAGTTTTTATACTTCCTCAGGTATTTAATATCGTTCTTTTTAAAGCCCTGGTTATTGATTTCCTTTCAAATTTTAGACTAGAGAAGAAGCATCATTATTTCTACGGCTGTGTTAGATGTCTCCAGTTTGCTCTACATTCATTTACTTTTTGTTATAGGCACAAGTAATATTTGCAATGAAATGGTACATACTTTCATTTTGCAAAGCTTCTCAAATTTCATTAATTTTTTTTTGATAAATTTTCTTTTTACCCATTAGTATATGTACTAAATGACGCCTTTACTGCCTAGAAATTGTAGTCAGGGGTGAGATTTTGTTTTCAGACTGAATACATCTTGTAAATTGTACCTTGGTTACTTTATTTTGTATTTCTATGAGGTGTGTATAAATAGGAGTTATATTTACATAACAGGCATCAGTGAGATGAGCCCAGTTGTGTATATGCAACTATCACTAACATTGGTTCCTGGGTACCTGCATATGTTAACATACTAAAGGAATGACAAAAACATGATGAGGTGTTCCTACCTGTATATTTGGCTGATGGATAATTTTGGAGATACCACCTTGATGCATTTTCCTCTTGCAGATCCAGCGGGAAGAGATCCAAATACACCAATAATCCAGGTTAAGCAAGGGTTTGAACCACCAAATTTTACAGGATTTTTTGGAGCCTGGGATACAGGTATTTGGAATGTAAGTACAAACTGTTTCTCATACCTAGCCATATTTTATCCAATGTCATTATATTTAAATGATATATTCATGCAAGTCCATTTACTTACTATGTTGCAAACATTGTAAACAGGCTAGTAAACATAGTAACTGTTACAAAGTATACTGCTAGGCATTTGAAAAAGCAAGATAACAATAAAATATATGGAACTATAATATTTACATTGCAATGATGAAATGAAACAATAATGATTTTTGAAAGATTAGATACTTATGGGTATTTACACATTTAATATGTTCAGTCAGTAAAATCGAAGTTCGAAGCATTGGCATGGTGGAAGGTTGTCATGATGTCAACTAATGAGAAACCTTAGTCACTTCCACAGGATTTTTATTAAACATACGACTGGTTTCGGCAGTTACGCCATCCTCAGGTAACAATGGTCATCTCAGTCTTAGTATATATAGTCATGGTGGAGGGAAGGGGGAAGGGTGGGGAGAGGGGGTAGGTAGGGTGACGAGCAGCAACGGAGATTGGTTATGGAAAGTTACGTCGTTGACGAGGCAGTTGGATTTCCTCGCCAGGCCGATTGCCCGCTGCTCACAGGCGTCCAATTTTCGCCCTTTTGCTGAGTATTGGATGACCTCCGGGTGGAAGTCACTTTGGTGGCCCAATTCTAAAAGGTGCCGGGCGAATGCGGGGGGCGAAAATTGGACGCCTGTGAGCAGCGGGCAATCGGCCTGGCGAGGAAATCCAACTGCCTCGTCAACGACGTAACTTTCCATAACCAATCTCCGTTGCTGCTCGTCACCCTACCTACCCCATCTCCCCACCCTTCCCCCTTCCCTCCACCATGACTATATATACTAAGACTGAGATGACAATTGTTACCTGAGGATGGCGTAACAGCCGAAACCGGTCGTATGTTTAATAAAAATCCTGTGGAAGTGACTAAGGTTTCTTATTAGTTGACATCATGTTCAGTCAGTATGACCCACAGGTGGGTCATGCCACCCATTTGAATGAAGAATTGAAGAGAGCCATTGGTTTGTAATTCAAAGTGAATTGTTTTCCACCAGATACTTAAGTGTTTAATTTTAAATATTTTCTGTCATCTAGTGCATGATATTTTTCACTTTCATGCCTCCCCAATGGCATATAATAGAAATCATGTGCTGGGTAAAGTACTAGAGCGTGTCAATATGGTTCACATTGGATTGAAAAATTTCAAGTGAATTTGAATTTGAATATAAATACCAGATATGTAAAATCAACCTTGGAAGAATATAAGTGGAGATTGAGGTTTTCGGATAATTTCTTAGTATGAGTTTTGTTTCATTTTTACCTCTGACCCACATTTAAAATGAGTTATTTAGCTACATTATGCTCTAGGGACAATTTTGTGAATTCCTTGTTTGTAATGATTAATTGAATTTCAGAACCACAAATCATTTGAAGAGCTGAAATCAGAAGTTGAAGGCTCAAATCCAGCTTTAATAATCACATCTGAAGTAACTAATGGGGGGACCTCTGCAGTAGATCTCCCTAAATATCCATTGCAGGTGCTCTTAGAGAAAGATCCAGATAAGTTACCAGAGAATGTTGACCCCACATGCAAAGAGGTAAGACAATGAATGAGATTCTGTTAATGAGTAACCTAATTATAATTGACTACAGGATTTTGAAATGAATACATTAAGGTTCTCTTGTTCCGTTGAATTTTTCCTAACTCTTATTTTATGAAATGTTTGGAAATATACATGTGTAAGTTCTTATTTCAGAAGTATATTGCCAGAGTAAAACATCCTGATGTATTTTCATTGCAGTTGCATCTTTCAGAAGAAGATTTCAAGATTGCATTTAATATGAGTTTCTCTGAATATGATGCTTTCCCAGCTTGGAAAAAGGCCAATTTAAAGAAGAAGGCTGGTTTGTTTTAGTATGTTTTAATAAATTACGTTTGAAATCATTGGGAAAATTATAATGGCCCATTTTTGTGATAGCAAAGATAATAAGTGAATGAAAAATTGATTGGAATCAATCCAAGGTGTGCCTTAAATTCCAGGTTATGAATCATCAAATTCATGATTTAATAAAGGCTGTTGCAGAAAAGCTCATTCCTATAAATATGTATATTTATGATAAAAAAGAAATAAAGGCTTACATCACCTATGGAGTCCTAAAATTTTATTAATGCTTTTAAAAATGAGTGGAGTCATGATTGAAAACCAGATTTTGAGTACAAAATACCATAAAAATAAATCTTCCAAATCAACCTCCACTTAATATTGCATACCTTTGGTTATCACAACATACTATTGAATGACACATATAAACTGTATTTTATGTATTAAAAATCATGTTTTAAGCTAAGCATAGAAACACCAGAAGAAAAAATTTAAAGAATATTATGAATGATTTTGTATTGATCGCTTCCTCAATCCCAAATTACTCACGTGCAGTCGTTAATATATTTTTATGAATGATGCATATGTATATCGTGTGATAAGTTAATATGTATCCATATAAGACCAAGTATAAATTAACCCTAGAGTGGTGTTCAACCTTATTCAAGGTGTACAATATCTTATTGGTGACACAACCGAAATATATATAATATTCCAGTTTATGCTTTTCTCTAGCTTCCAATCCCACGCTGCTCTTCTATTTATGAACCAATATATGAATCAATTGAAATTTGTTATTTAAAGATAATTTAAGTAAATACTCATTTAACCTTCCAAAAAACCTCAGAGAGCCCATAAAAGTCCAGGAGACCGACATCATCACTCATGCCCCTGAAATTCACGTCACCACTGTAGGGTTAAAGTATGTATGTACATATGTATGATTGGCTTTAATTGATCATTCATCTGGTGCCATATTCTCTGTTTTCAAATTGGATTGGTTTCCAAGATAAGCTTTTGGGTCATCCCAGTTAATCTAATTTTTTAAATTGAGTGTCTTACACATTGCTAATGAGACACCTGTGACACCATCTCTAAAATGACCATCTCAATGGGGTCTAATGCCTTTTTCCAGTTGTTTCAGTGAGGATCATATGCCATAAGGTCTCTATTTGGTTGAGGCCCATCCTTGGCCTCTCTGGCTGGTCTAACTATGTACAAGATTTGCTCGTCTAACTAGGTAGATATCTACATATTCATTTGTGACTATTCATATCATAGAGCTATTGCCAATCCCATTCAAGGGCATATTTGTATAGGGAATACGGGACATATTATCCCATTCACTTCCTAAAGGCTGTCCTAGTGGAAGGGATACAATGCAAGCTAAAATTGAATGATAACCAATAATCAAAAGATGGCATTGAAACAAATTCAAATGTAAGTCATATGCTTCTTAACATTTTTAACTTTGAGAAAGTACCTACTTTGCTTTATGAACAATAAGTTTTTGTAGAATACTCCAGTCAATCCACATTTCAGTGAGCTTGATCCCAGTTGATAGATATTTACTGCATTAAAGTCTTTAATACTGGTGTGATAGCTGACCCTGGGTACAAGAACACTGTGGTAGAGGTATAGAGGGGGTCATGCATCCACACTCTGTACTGGCCCAACGTTGCTTAACTTCGGTGATCTTATGGGAACCAGTGTGTCAACTTGGCTAGGCCCTTGCCCTGCTGACCCTGGTAACCAGGTCGGTAATGCATCGGCCTGGCAGCCTAAAAGTCTCAGGTTCAAATCTCCTCGTGGCCATGGATGGTTGCCTTAGAATTAAATTTTGGTCAGCAGTTACAGTGCATAAATCCTAATTCTACACATTTGGTATGACATCACATCACATCTGAGATTTTCAAGTCGGTCCCACCCTTATGGTATGATCTGAACCTGATCTGAACCACTTCAGGTCTGATATGAGGATCGGTCAGATCTCCAATAGCGTGCTGAGGGATAAAGATCACTCTTTAAATAAATATTTTGCATACATAATTTGCATAAATATAATGCATACACACTGTTGGGAGGTTCTCTCTGGGGATAAGGGGAACTGTGGCAGAAGGATCCCGGCTGTTTCGGGGGAAAGCGAAACAAATGGATATTATGTTAATAGTTTAAATAATGTAATGGATGACTTATAGAGTGAAAATTTGTGAACTTAAAATAATACCATGGCCCCGAATTTAAATATCCCATGTTACACATCATTAATTAAATAACTACCCCTAGCTGATTTTCGTACTAGTATAGACAGCTGTGTTTAGATATCTTAAAAGTTTACTAGATGTCAGGAAATATGTTGATTGTTTAATGTTCCATTGAAATACCATGAGGTTCATGAAACATTATTATACTTTCAATAGTCATACAAGTGATTGTGTTTTTGTCAAATGAGAATAATTATCATCTGGGTAAATACCTTGACTTGATACCTATCTGACCACCATAACTTTGTGGTGTTCATCACAATACAATGCATTTTTAAGAAATATTTACTCGGCCAACTTAATTTTTCTCTCCTTCCTGAAATTTAAAACATTGCTGTAAAGTATTCTAATGTCATGTTAAAGATTGTCCGATAAATGCAACCCTTATCTGCTTTTGAAATTCGAAGTACGTAGTTTAAAGTTGAATGCTGGGAAACAACGGAACATCAATTACCGCATGTTTCACATCGAACGGCGGGAACGGCATGCATGTAATTGGTGAACAAGTATACAATTGTTGAATAACTTTGACGACATCTCCTTTCACACTGAAAATGTATTTTCAGAGTGAAAGAAGTGAATGTAAAGGAACGATTAAAACTGGAGGAGGCAAAACTTTCGGGACGAGGTGAGACAAAAATTTCAAGACCAGAGAAGTCAAACATGTCAAGACGAAAAACTTTTCGGGACGAGACGAGACATTGGGTGCATCCAGGGGGAGTAGCGCTCACTGAGCGCTCAGTGAGCGGATGGGTGATCTCCCCCTGGATGCGACCGCTACGTAGCCGCTCAGTACTGAACGGTCGCCATATTTGTGAGCGGTGTTTTGGACCGCTCACTGCTCTCAGCCCTTAGGTAGCGGCGCGCAATCGAAAAGTTAGAAATAGCAAAGAACACCCAAGAAGGGTTATAAATCCGGTTATACATGGTTCTGTGAGTTTTAAATTACTTAGATCAGAGAGAAATCAACAAGTAGCACTAATTAGAAACTGAAATTGTAGAAATATATTTTAAAAGCATCGCTGGATATATCCTCCATTCTAAAATGTCGCGGATAAAGGTAGAAATCGTACTATTTTAATTAATACTATTTCTCATTAGACTTTGCCGAAATGTGGAGATAAATATTTGGTCATATATAGCCTTTTCTGAAAAACAATCATCTGAATTAGTACAAATTAAGCTTAATATCGGTCGTCGTGCGGTTTCTTCGTTTCTATAGCAGACGACAGTGCTATGGTGTATCTTGACCTTCTTACGGAATTAAGTCCACTTTGTTTCACTGTCACATTTATTCTAAATATAATAATTGTCCTTTATTAAATACCATTGAAAAGAAAATGTCAAACCACGCAGTATATAGTGAAAGACATATGTTTATATATATATATCGACCATTTGCCGACTTCGTACACGACGAACGATGAAAATCTCGAAAAATACTTTGATGCAAGACTTTAGGATCCAAAATTTCCTATGATGTTCGTGACCCTAAACAAAATTGATTTAATCGTTAGTTGGGAAATATTCTTGTTTTATCAAGTGCAGGCAAATATGTTTGAAACTTTCAGCATATGCATATGCCACATGCAGTGATAATTATCGAAGCCCCTATTAGCAATTTTTGCTTTTCAGGGTTGTCAAATATTCATTTCTATGTATAAAACTTGGATCGCACAGAGCTGAATTCATACAGTAATATTATAATATGCGTTCAACAGCAACAACTTATGTTATAACAACTTATATGCTGTTGATACGCATAGTAGGTATAATTATATGCTTTCATTCTCGTGTTCAGGATCAGTAATAAGTTTCTATGTATAGCTCAAGACAAATTTTCACCTTCTCTTCATTGAGTTCCTTGGCGACCATGGTCATTGCAATGATGATGATGTTATTGTCATCTTTATTCTTTTTCAGCACCACTAATTACATAAATGACTTGTTAAGGGTCTAAATAACTTTTCACTTATCATAGGCATCTTAATATTACTCTTGATAGAGATTAATAAGATAAACTTCTATAAATCGAGCAATTAAAGCAGTTCACATCTGCCATATGTGGCCAATTAAAATTTTGGGTTGTTTAAACAACCTAAAATTTTAAAAGGAAATTATTTGGAAGTCATTCACCGAATTGGTAACCACATTGTTCTGTGGATGACTTTCAAATAATTTTCAACCTTGCATTAGTGTATCTAGAAGCATCTGAAGGGGGGGAGGGGTGTCACCACTGAAACCCCCATGTAAACGGGGGGTCCGGGAATTTTTAAAACTATATATTTTTTTACCAATGGGGGAGGGGGTTACAATCCCCAAAAACCCCCCTTGATACGCCCCTGCAACCTTGTAAGCTTGCAGAGGCAGAGCTAGAATTCGTTGTATGAGTAGAATGATACATTATTCCAAAAGTACCTATCCATGAAGTAATAATAATGGGCTTCCATTAATGGAAGCAGTTCTTGTTAAATGAATGGCCCCCAAGTCCTCTGAGTGAAATTAAAATTTTTAATTATATACCATGATTTTGGAGGAAGAAGCTTCTCCTAGGAGATGGGTGAAAAGGGAATCAGTCAATTACCCAACATTTTCTGAGTGCTAATTTGGACAGCTATGGCAGGAAAGAGTAAGTGGGAATACAGAGCAGAATTATATACATTATATGTATTGGAATGGGACAAGATAGATTATGATCATGGTAGAGTTCCTCACAAAGGAGGTCGTGAGGGACTTAGACCCATATAGGTCCATTGTGCCAACCACCCTTCTAGAGAAATCACCCATAAAGGCCAGTCGCCTTGCTGAAGGCCAATAAGTCCCCTATGGGGATCTCCACTCCAGGTACCTATATAGGTATAGAATATATTCTGAGTCCTCATCACAGCGGGGAACACACATATGTGTACTATATAGTATGTCCACATCCCACATACTATATATATATAGTATGTGGGATGTGGATTCATCCACTTCTTCGCACCACCTACATCTGGGTGTATCTACGATTCCCAGGAGGTGTAGGTGCCTCAAATCACTTGGTAGTGCCCTGTAAGGAGTCCCACTACCGTTCGTCATTGACCCCTAGGGGTTTAGTGACAGTTTGACAGCTGTTTAGTGACAGAAGTCTTTTGGCAAGGCCAGGCCTAGGTTCTCCTATATGTAGTTTTGCCTGTCTAAAACTTGGTATTGTTCCGCAATTGGACTGGGGCTGGATTGAGCCTTTGCCAGCTCATCAGCCATCTCATTTCGTTGGAATGGGGAAATCAATTATAATTCCTGAGAAGGAGGAGATGTGGGTAGAGAGAGAATAGTTTAGGATGAGAAGTAAAAACTTTAGCGTTCCACAGGGTAAAGAGATTTATTCCGACATGTTTCACTTCACTGAAGCATCATCAGGTACATGTACATGGAATAATATATTATGGAATTCCACAAAGTCTTGGCCTCTACCATCCACTGCAGAGGATAGTTTCATAACAAGATTGTTTCTGAAAGATGGAAGAGGTATAAGTTGAGACCCAAAATAGCAGTCTGAAAAAAACATTAAATTGTGTCATGAGGAATGCCTTTTGACATAATTTCTAGTTCTTTTTCTGTGGAATGGGAGAGTGGGTAGGTCATGTATAGAACAGAAAGCAAGGGCATGGGTGAAAACAAAGAAGCCTGTGTGCACACATGGGTGCATACTCTCACCACCAAAAGCATAAAAAAGGACTATGAAAGAAAGTAAGTATGTGGTATATTTAATAAGGATGAAATATACCACAGGAAAGATTCAAAACAGGGCCATCTTTAAATGTTGATGAGATAAATAGAATTAAAGGCGAAAGGCAACGCTGTTAACAGTATTAAAAAGAATGGTTGAAAAGCTAAGTATATGCTGAAGAGACATAGGTATGTTAGATAGAAATACTCACTTCATACTATGAACAAGGTAGGTATTAAGTGATATATTTAAATGCCTTAAGTGCACTTGTTATGGTTATGGTATAACCATGGTTATAATCAAGACAACCATGCATATTACAAAAAAATGTATGCTCATCTGCATTGTGAAACTGAAGGTAGTTCATGAAATGCATGCGTTAAATGCTGCAGTGAAGAAAGGAAGTCTTATATCATCTGAGCAAAAACTCAAAGATAGGAATTCCTACTTTCTTAAGAAAGTTAACCACATTAGTGGATCCTGATTCCTCCATAATAATGCTTCTCAAGGTCTTACAATCATGATCTTAGTTTATATGATGCTATATAACCTTAGCCCTTTGAGCACTGAAGTACCCCTAGACTATGACAACTATAAAGTTTTACTATCCCATTTTTATTTTAGAAATGGCCCAGAATTAATTGGACTTTTCAAAATTTACTTTCGAG
This sequence comes from Platycnemis pennipes, assembly GCA_933228895.1. Classification (NCBI taxonomy): domain Eukaryota; kingdom Metazoa; phylum Arthropoda; class Insecta; order Odonata; family Platycnemididae; genus Platycnemis; species Platycnemis pennipes. The sequence goes on along the minus strand of OW121848.1, from coordinate 28,735,741 downwards.
TTGTCAGATTGTTGAGATGAATCATGCGATAACTTTCGTGTTCATACTAAAATAACGTCGAAGTAGCCGAGAGTTTAGATTTTGTAAAGCACATCGGTCGGTTAGCAATTGCTGGGTGAGCATGAGTGACAGTATAATTAATTGTCAGTGACTTCTCTCATACCGAGAAAATGTTAGAGAAGAAAATTATGAAATCGGGGCTAAATGCGTTCAACGTCGATTTTCACCCTTACCTTTACCGAATGAAAACAATTCTATTTCAATCGGACAATTTGCCTGGCTACTGACATTCCACGGAGTACGCTCCGTCGATTTGTATTTTTATATGCGTCTAAATTTGGAAAGTATAGCCTGAAAGCAACCAAAAGTGTGTCTTATGTGATGTTCGAACAAAATATTAACTACATACTCAAAAAAGCTCAATACGCAGAAGAATAATATTAATTATCCCCTTCGATCAAATTGAAAGCGACGCCATTTTGGCTGTATTTGTTGTTGTTGTCCTATGCTTACTGTCGTTATATCTTATTTCGATTATAAAATTGCGTAATTACTATTATTATGTCGAAGTAATTTAAACGGAAGTTCCTCCGAATGCCAACAACCTTGCTTTAATTCGTAATTTTCATTTTAAGTCTCGAAGAACGAACTCTCTCGCCACTAGAGGAAGATTCAAATTCCCACCGTAGCGCTCACCATCCAGGGGGAGTCAGCAGCTGAGATATAGCGGAAAGTTCGCTACCGCTCAATCGCTCAGTGAGCGCTACTCCCCCTGGATGCACCCAATAATTTCGGGAGTAGACTAGACGAAAATGTTGGGACGAAGGTTTGCTCACTTCCGTTCCGAGCCCTGGTATCCATCAGACAGTTCGCCATATTCTATCTCATAATTGAGATAGTATCAGGCCTTGAGTTTTCACTCTTAATTTGTTTTTGACATTCCCAGGCACTCCTTGCGCATTTGAATTCTGACTTCGGTGCACTCTCACAAATTAAGGAATATTCCCAAGGAGCATCCCTTTTCTTCCATATGCCTAAGGTGAGTACGTAAAGGTGTCCTTTTCCCATTGTTATTTGTGGAGGGTAATTCTCATTGTAATACTAGGTACAAGAGAATGGAGCTCGCAATACTGTCACGCAGCACAGACAGAAATAAATTCGGGGTGGGATTTGTGAATTAACTGGTATAGTCAATACAATCCGGAAGGATCAGACTTCAATTCAAGGCATTCAAAATCGACAGTGAGGGGTGGGTACAGCATTACTAAAAACACTAGTAGGTACCGTTATTTGGGTGGTGGCGGGTACTAGAGAAGTAAGGAGCGTAACATTCCCTAAGCAGGAGGGGGGACTTAAAAATTGGAAAATCGTTGCGTAATTTATGGATGTCTCATGAAAAAGTGGTATGCATTTGGAGAGCCGGGGAAAGGTGGAGAGAAATGTGGCGTCGGCATAAACCTCGTAAGGCCGCTTTTTTTTCAATTTCTTGTACAAACGCTCCTCCCACGTCACAATCAGTACCTGGTATACTAGCGAGTAGTAATTACTACTAGCCAGCTAGTAATCAAATCCATTGTTTCTCTCCTTAGTTTCTCTTTCTCTCCTAAGTCCGTTGTTTATCTCCTTTGTATTTTGCCTAGCTCTGCGTCTTGCCTAACTCTCTGGGGAGATGGGGGAGGGGAGGCGTGGGTGGGCCTTGCCGTCACCGCGGAGTATTCCTCGCCCAGGATTATACGCGCTCGGGCGTCGAAATCGGCCTCTCCAGTGATGCGCTTTGAAAAAGTTCAAATCGGTGGAGTACAGCTGAATGGGGATGGGCATAACTTTTCACTGCTTCGAATGTCTACTTAGGGCAGTATATTTTCAATACCGAGTAAAACGACTGCCGCCCTTGGTGCCCTTTGATTGAGGGCAGTCAAACGCAAACCCGCTTCTCACTTTAGCGTTCAGGGATAGGGGGATAAGGCTTTGTGCTCCTGAGGGCACAAGTTTGGGACCCATCCCCCGACCCCTCTTTCTTTCGCTTCGCAATATTCTTCCCCTCGTCCCATTCCTACTTTTCCCCCTTCCCCTCCAATCCCTAAACTCGACGTATTCCCCCCTCCCGGTGACGTCACGAGCGTATTCCCTGTGGTATCGTCCCTCTGAACAGAGGAAGATCTGGGAGGGTTTGCAACTGGGTCTCTGCTGGGTGGGTGAAATGAAAGAAAGGGGAGAGAAAGTGGAGGTTAGCAAGTACACGTTGCAGGGATTATTTGTTTCAATACATAAAACAGGGTAAAACATGTTATTTGCATAATTTTTGTCCATGTTTTCTAAAAAAATTGGTGGCTTGCAAAATTTTTCTGATCTATCCTCATTTCAAAATTAGTACCTATGTTTATAATTTTCAGCAATAGAGGGGCAAATTTCTTCAAATTCTCTTACCTTAAGGAGGCCATTAAATGTTCTTATGACTGGTGTAGTCATAAACAAAATATACCTAATCAAAAGTAATGTGTCATACGACAGTACTCTTGAAACCTCTTGTCATCTTCTCTTAAATTGCAGTTAAGGTGGTGACACACTCTGTATACCATCCATGATTTGTTATTAGAAAGTTTTGTTCTTTCTTGCTGTATTATGATTTAATATCTTAATGGGAAGAATGCACTTTGTGTAGCAATTCCAAACAAATTATGTCTGATTGCCAAATGTATTCATCATGAATTGGTTCCATAAAGGGATGCTTGAGGCCATTTCATTCATTCCTTATTTGTCTCCTTCTACCAATTTTGGACTAATTACATGTGGCCAATATCTTGCATATTTATCTATTCTAATGAAAAACTTCCCCCACAAGTAAAGCTATTTTTTGAAGAAGCTGCCAATATGAGAAAGAATTTTGTTTAGTTGGTTTGCTAAGCTCTTATACAGGTAAATAAAGTCTATAACTTAATATCATACATTAACATACTCAGGAAAAGTGAAAAATAAGTTTATTTAAAAAATTTTATTTTTTAAGTGTCAACCACTTGTACCTACATTCATTTTTAGTGTAAGTGTATATGCATTCTTGCAAATATTTTGCAACCAAGACTCGCAGATAATGTATTTAATGTTAAATGACAGTGTGTCAGGTAAGTTTTCTCACGTGACATTTGGGAATCCATTTGTCAGAGTTGGACTCATTGAGTGAGTCCAGTTCCTGATCTAGGGTTGCATTCACTTTTTGTGCAGGTTACTAAATATACACTCAGATGGAATGGATGTTTATAAGCAACATGTTATATGAAGGAAAAATATTCTGTCTGTGATCCCTGGTTGAATATGGGGGTTCCTGTAAGACCTGAAGGCAATTCACTGTTTTGTAACAAGTGATGACCATTATTCACTGGTAAGAACATTAATTATTTTACCATGCTCATTAAATGCATGTCATTATATGCTGCTATGTATTTTCACCAGAACCTGTCACTGGTGCTCCTAATATCACAAAGGCAATTTGGTCGTAAGTTCATTCACATCTGATCAACATCTATAGCAGGACTACTTTTAAAATTTTGCAATAACCAGGATTTTCTGTAATCACTGGATGCAGATGATTTTTCACAGTGAGTGAGTTTCAATTTTAAAATTGCTTTTTAAAAGTTACAATGAGTTGGAGAATAGGACATATTTGCTTAAAATTTAAATTTACTATAACAATGAATCTTCTTTAGAATGAGTGTTAACTTCATGGAATTGAAATTTATTTATACTAGGTAATATTGGTATCGTAAAAGAGTTGAATGAATAAATTGGGTGTTCTGCATTTGCAATGATGAAAATTATTCTAAACTAACAATATTATCAGATACCTTTATCTGATAAGTTATGCCTTTGAAAGTTAAATGTGGGCTGATCAAACTTTATTCACATGATGGAAATCAGCTGCCATATCCTTTTTTGTTGTTGTAAAAATGCTTAAAAATAAATTGCCCATTCATGTATAAGTCTCATGATTAAAAAGTTGATTTTGTAAGTACATCTAATGCTGGACTAAAATATGAATAACAGGTGGAATTTTGGTAAAGGGATCCATGGATATGGTATGAATATCGATAAGAGTGCAGACCTATGGATATTAGACTTGGATATTTTCTGGATATCTAGAAGTGGGAAATTCAGATATCCATTGGATATACATACAACATGATTTGGATATTTTGGATATTTCCTGAATATTAGGAAAGGCATTTCATAAAGTTATATGGATATTGTATGGAAATTCTCTGCCACTTGGATACTGATTGGCTCTTTTGACCCACTAGAGTCATTGCTACTACAGTAAACTCTTGATAATACGAAGGACGAAAATGAGAATTTTAGATTATACGAAGCAACACGGCTGGTCCCGACAAAAAGCCATGGCAGAATTCGAAAATACGACTTTTTCGAAATTACGCATCTTGGTTCCGGTCCCCAAGAACAAATGGAATTCGTTTTTACTAACCTTGGCGAAAAACTGCTTCAGCAAAAATATTAGAAACCTAAAAAATCAGTGTTGTTGATTGCGGTGCATCAAAAATGAAATGCATCAATAGTAGTGCATTGACCTCCCACTTAAGCCAATTTCTCCCCATCATTTTCCGCATGTAATTCCGAATATCATTTAGACCTTGAGTAATGTGGAAATCATAGTTAAAGCTATTATTTATCCTGGTTATTTTTTTATTGTAACAGTTACCTGCACTTTCATCATGTGCACTGTTCTCTTTTGATGAAAGCTTACGTGTGATGGCACATACCATGCTCGCTGCCGTACGCCTGGAATTATGGCAGTTAAAATTCTCTGTGAACCCAACCTCGTCCTTTAAGGCGAGCAATCCTAGCTCAGCTCTCCGTGAGGGACTGTCCGCTAGAGGCTTGCGAGCATGCGCAAAATCCGGGCGATCCTCGCCTGCTAGTGCCGGGTGCCCTCACCCGTATTCTCCTCCGCCAGTGTGACGTAGACGCCCGACCTCTGCTTGTTCGCCTCAGGTGCTCGCATCCTAGGAGGGTGCCCAGGTTACTCGCCCAAACTGAGGGGAGGGGTGGTAAAAGAGTGAGCGAAAATATTGCAAATGGCAAAGACCCTTGAGAAAGATATGCGACGGTGACGATCTTAGGGTTGTCTTTGTCCTTCGTTATCGGGAGGGTCTTCGACCCCTCCTCTTACACTCTGATGCATCTAGACCATCCCCTTCGCTTCCCTCCAATATCTCTCGAAGATCCACCAACCCGAGCAAAGGACACCTCATCCATGACCCTCCCTATTCCACTCAGCACCTGAAGCAGTTCCAATCAACCACCTACACGCGCCCCCTAGGGTTGCCCAGAAGAAGAGGAAGGAACGTAACAGACGTTCTGCGACGTTATTCCCCGACCCCCTTCAAGCTCAGCAAGACGGATAAAGATACACCCGCAACTGGGATCTTTCCTCTCCTCCACCGGACTCTTTTCCTCCACGCACTGTAAACCCTAACTCCCTGGCCATCATATAATACTTGAGGAGACGATCCGAAAAATATGCCGAATCACGCCCCATTTGTCATCAAGGTCTTAGTAGCAGAAAAGAAACAATATTAACTCCAAACATGATTTATTCCACTGACAATAGGGAAGATGCTACAAGTAATAACCTTTGAATGATTTTTTTTCTGGAAACGGTCTTAGTTCTGTACTTTTTTTTAGCTATGATTGGGCGATAGAGGACAACTAAAGCGTGGTTGGGCCAGCTGCCATCATAACAGCGTAGATGTTTGAAGGAAATATCTATTTTTAGCATCCATACTAGATTCCCGTCTCTACTGACTGTCCCGAAAATCAAATTCATGTTACAAAATGTTCAACTTTTGTTATATATATATTACCTTTTTGATACTGGGACGAAATTTTGCCAACACTACGATTGACTCATTTTGTGATCTTTAAAGACATGCGTCTTTTGAAATGCTTTCACGAACGACCACAAAAGTTATTCAATGTTGCCGTAGAGAACAAAAGTTAGAAAATACAAAGATAAAAATTTTTTCACGACTTTTTATAAATGTTCGAAATTACGAAGTGTGGTTTTTCCGTTCCCGCTGACCTCGTATCATTTAGAGTTTACTGTATAATATCTTGAGTCCAGTCATCGATGTGAATGGGATGCAAGCATTTAATAGTGGATAAGTAATATTTTTATTCTTAATAATTGGGCTTTACCAAATCCTTAGTTTTAACATGTTTGTCATCATCAAATTTGAGAAATTTAAATATTGATTAATCATTTTACCTATCATTCTGCTATTTACTTCAGTCTTGATAATGGTGCAACATCTTCTTTGTGTATTCATGTAAGTGATACAGAGCATGTCTTTGTTTTGATATCATAAATTTAATTAAATTAATTGTACATGGTTCACAATATTTTACAATTGATTTTGTCAGATGTTCGAATTTTAGCGTTGATGACACTTAGACTAATATTTACCATTTTGGCAAATTCCATCTTCAATTATACAAATTAATTCACATATAACATTATGTGAAAATTCAGTCCAGTCATTTATGTCCTCTGACATTGTAAAGCAATGTATGGGAAGATCATATCCCAAAAGTAGAGTAGCTTCCAATGAAACATGGCAGGTAACCTCCCTCCCATGGATGGCATGCTCTTCAGTAAAGCCATCGATTATTTCCAATAACTTTCCAGATGCATATTTTATCATTATTACACACCACTGTAGGAAAATTCTTACACCATTGCAACTTTGGCTCTGGTGGCAAAATAAAGTCAGTCATTTCCAAAGTGAAAATAATCTTTTTTGTAGTCTTTTCAATTCATCACAGACAACTTTAAATGACTCCTAATACACCACAATTCGTGCAGGGGCAGTCCAGGAATTTACTCCTTGAAATGAATCTGAGACTTGATGATGGTGCAGATCACTGTGTGGGGCCGATTGAGAAACAAATGGAGGAGGTTGGATGAAGCTCAGGGATTGGTGTGATGCTGAAGTGTGTAGAGGCACTCCTCTGTTGGAGAAGTTTGGACCGGCTGACTGTTGTTGTCTGTAATCTACAACTGGGCTTGATTGAGGTGCATTCCGGAAGCGATATGACAATTGTGTAGGGGTGCTTATTGTGGTTCTTTGCTGCTGAGCCAGTGGTATACCATGCCTTGTTGATAAGGAAGCTGCAGCAGCTGTTACAGGGTAACTTGAAGAGGATGGAATGGTTGGGTGCAATGCATCATTGATGAAATCATCCTCTTCATAATCCGTGTGGTTTGGCACTGAATCTACTGGAGAGTGAGGTGGAAGGGTATTTTGCTGAGGTTTATGAGTATACAGGGTGGATGGTAGGCTTTTAGTGGTGTAGCCAGGCCTGGCATTGGTCAAAAATGGTGCCCTTGTCAAGGGAACTCCTTGGGGGGGTGGTAGCACCTCTTGTTTGGGAGTCGGTTGCCTGCCATTGTACTGTGAAACTGGCTTGTATGACAGAGGAGGGTTTGGGGCAGATTGTTGACCATCAGGATATCTGGCCTCCTCTTTCCTATAACTCTTTGTTGTGGCAGGGAAAGGGGCACTGGTGGTAGTTGTTGATTCCGTTGCTTGCAGAGCTGGGTTCGGTTTTAGGGCAGTCCCAGTAACAACAATAGGTGTTATGTTTTCCTTTCTCTGGGCTCTATCTCCTAATGCTTGAAGACCTCTGGGAAGGAATGACTGCTGAGATGATGAAGGCACAGATCTTCCACTACCAGCAAAGGATCCGCCATAGTTTTGATTGCCTGACCCACTTGGTCGGAAAGGTCTCCTTGCAGCTGGGGGCTCGGGAGTTTTTGGCTCCCTCTCCTCAAGAATCTCATCAGATTCATAATACTCCCCTTCCTCATCCTCTTCATCTTCAAACGAATCTCTGTCTTTGGAGTACTGAGGAGCTGGAGTAGTTGTGGTCCTTGTGATCGCTCTTGTGGGCGGTGGAGGTGCTTTGGTGGTTGTGGTGGTGGTTGTCGTTGGAGTGATCCTCTGCTTCACCCCCCTCACCCTGTCCCCTCCCCTTGTCCTCTCCTTAGAGGCTGGCCGAACTTCCTCTGACTCCTCTTCCAACTCCTCCAGTGAGCCTTCATCTACCTCTTCATGGACGGGTGGGGGTGCTGGCAATCTCTTTCGGCTGTTGAACACCGAGGACTGGGGCCGCAGGCGGTCTAGTGATGCAGAGGATCTCAGAGGAGGCTGAACCCTTTTTCTGGCTGGTGCCTCTGTGGTTGCTCTTGCCGGTGCCTGTCTGGAAGGAAATCTGTCCATGTAATCATCTTCATCACGGCCCTTTGGGTAGGTTTCCTTGTAGCGTGTACCACTGGGCCTCACCCTAGGGTCTTCCTCTTCTTCATATTCATATTCGTCTTCATCTCGCCTGGGTCCCGGCCTTCTCCTCTTTGCAGGAACACTGGCTGCTGTGGCTTGAGGTCTCTTCTTCCTCCTATCTCGTCCTCCTCCAGCAGGATATCTGTCAGCACCCCTTGTGTCCTCTCTCGTCTCGTAGTCATATTGATCAACTTCCTCCTCAGGCTCTGCGGTTGGCTTCAACCTGCTTGACCCTTGTCCCTTCCTCCTCCTGTTTTGCTGGGATCCTCGAGATGGTGGTATTCTCTCATATTCTTCCTCCTCATCCTCGTAGTAATCATCCCTTCCCTTTGACTGTGGTGGGGGTTGAGTCGGCCTTTTCTTAGTGCGCCTTTCAACTACTTCATCTTCGTAGTCATCGCCTGCAGGTTTGGATGCTGGTTGGGGAGCAGCTGTTGAAGCTTGGGCAGCTCCTTGCCTTCCATAGTTGTACTTCTCTCTTTCACTGAGTGGAACAGGGGGACGAACCTTAGGAGGAGTTCGGGGCTTATCAAACACTCCTTTGCCTCTGGAAGAAGATGTGCCCACAGGGACCAAACCAGCCCTGGGAGCACTTGTCTCTGGAGGGTCTTCTTCAAAATCATCCTCAATTTCATCTTCCACAGGTCTCCTGTCGGACTGAGGCCTGGTTCTTGGCCTCTGTTTCCTCCGTCTTGCTGGGTATTCTTCTTCCTCTGCAAAGTCATCGTCTTCATTTCTTGGTCTCTCCCTTGCTGCTGGCTTCTTCTTACGCCTCCTTGGTGGTGGTCGGGTGTATTCAATTTCTTCTTCTTCTGTGTAATCATCCTCATAGTCATCATCATCATAGTATTCATACTGTGGGCGACGTCTACGTGCGGGTCTTCTCCTCCGGCCCCCTGACCCCACTCGCCCTCCAGATGACTGACTGGGCTGGGGTGCCTGAGTTGGTGCTGGTGTGGTTGTTGTTGTGGTAGTTGTGGTTGTGGTTGTTGTTGCTGCCTTGTAGAGGGCCTCATTCCTGTAATAATATCCAAAGTGCATCAGTTTGGGTGATCCCAAATTATTTGATATTTGCATGTCAACATTACTTTTACTTTCATTGAAACATTTCAAACCCTTCCACTTGTGATACATGGTGTGTGATAGTTTTATTTATTTCATAAAAATAAGAAATACAATTAAAAATTAAATTAATAGTAAGCATTAAATAGGTAATGCAATGCTCTAAGTTAACATAATATTTTTCAAACTCTTGAGTTAGCATCAGATAGCATGGATCTGCAGAATAGGAATTGAGCGTGATTCTTCCTATAATTGTGATAGATCAAGATTGAGCACCATTTCAACTGATATTATTTTCCTATCAAATCCTTAAGTATGTCATTATTTCCCCAAGACAAGATGTCAACCCTGATAACTGAAATCTTATATTCTTTACCCTGCTTCAGAGATATAGCCAAACCTTTTTGTGAATACTGCTCTAAAATATAAGGAATGAACTTGACAGTTAAATATTATCTTTTCCAATGTTATCATTATAACCATCATCTTTGAACTTACCTTAACCCTAGAGTGGTGATGTGAATTTGGGACATGTGTGGTGACATCGGTCTCCAGGACCGATATGGATTCTGAGATTTTTTGGAAGGTTAAATGAGTATTTCCTTAAATCATCTTGAAATAACAAAATTCAATTGATTCAGATGCTGGTTCACATCTTAGAAGAGCAGCGTAAAATAAGAAGGTAGTGAAAAGCATAAACTGGAACATTATATATTTTGTGTGCGTCACCAATAAGATTATACCTTCGCTCTGTGAGACTGGGCGTCACCACTCTAGGGTTAATCTACTCAATGGTATCAGCTGTTACTTAGTGGAAACAATTCATTACCAATCACCTGGTTTTTCCACAATTTTTATTATTTCGCACAACCAGTTTTGACTTATCAGGTCATCATCAGATGATGACCAACTGATGTATATCAACATGGTGCTCTGATGATGATCACCTGATAGGTCAAAACCAATTGTGCCAAGTAATAAAAATTATGGAAAAGCCAAGTGTTTGCTGATTTATAATTCACTTAATCTGCTCTGGGGGGAGGTTGCAATGGCTTCTACAAAAGTGTATGGGTTTGGCAATCTCCTATGGTAAAAGGCTTTTCGACTCATTTTCTTTTTAGTGATTTTGACGGATCATTCATATACTTTTAATGGTCGGTACATAGAGATCATGACTTTTTCATTAAAAAATATCTCAATACAGAGAAATTTCTGACTCTAATCATTCATTTGAAGGCTACATCAAGTTTTGCCTTACTTTTATTTACACTCTAAAATATTTATTTCTTTACGCCTTTCATTGAATCAATAACCCTATGAGTTTAATTATCTATAGTGTTTTAATCTGAGATAAATACATTATCTACTACTTCTTACTGTATTTTTGAGAGGTGCCTTGTATTAATCTCCAAGTCCCTCATTATTTTATGACTCCCATTCTTACAAAATTATAGAAAATTTATTTGGACTCTTTGTCTTTATGATGCCAAATTTATACACTGAACTTATCTGATTTTTAGGGTCAAGAATCTATCTTGCTGGGTTAATGAAAAGTTGCTCCTCATTATTAATGATTTCTTATGATACCATAAAATTTTTTAATAACTCTAATCAAGGTCTTAGAGAAGAGAACAAGTATGCCCATCATAGACTTTGAGAATGAAAGTTTTATCAAGAAGCATCCTGCTTTTATTATTTCCCAAAAATCATGGCATTTCGTTGTGCTGTCAGTGTAGGGATCACCTCAGCCATCTTCAAGTTTAAGACCTCAAGGAATCAGCCCCATGAAAGAAGAGCAGAAGGCCTTTAAGGCCTATAAGTATAGTTATGAATAGGCATGTCATAGATTTCAATACCTGATGAATTACACCTTAATTCTATACTACCCCCCCTACCACAACCCTTTGCGGTGGTCTATTGTTGAAATGTAGATGTTGATATACATTTTTCTGCCTTAGTGCAGTTCTGAGTGTGAACTGGCATCCAGAAGTCAATTCAATTAAATTTTTATTAGTCCCAGGACTTTGCATTGTAAAATATAGGACAAGTCAAAACAAAAAATTCATACACATTCAAAATCATACACTTCTGTGGTAGAAAAATTCCTCCAGAAACTGATTTATGCTATAATAGCCAGAAAGAGTTTCAGATTAAACTTGAAATTTGCCTTCGTAAGGAGCATTTTTTTAAGCTTGGAGGCAGAGCGTTATAAACCTTGGTAGCCATGTGAAAGGGGCTCTTATTGTACATGGCAGTAGAGTGGCAGTACATATGTACATCTCCACTATGGCGAGTGGTACGTCCATGCAGTTGACCATTGGTAGTAAGATCTTTTATATTATCTTTGACATACATACACAAGTGATATATGTATATACATAGAAGGTAACGTTAAAAACATTATATAAATTTCCAACTATGCAATTCATACTATGGAGTTTTATGACTAAGAAATACTAGTATAATCTTGTACCTTGTTCCAGCTGGAGAAAGGTTTGGTGATACGACTTTTGTCAAAGTTCCATCGGATGTATCGGGAATTTACTTGTGTCTAGATTCAAACCCTACTCTTTGCATTATTTCTGGTGGACTTGTTTCTTTGAAACTGATAAGCATGGGTAAAAAGCCTAAAATAATTTGCAGGTACTTAACCCATCTCATCAGTATCTGGTATGTCTTGTATGAAACTTTAAGGAGCATTGGTCATTTTATCTGCAGTGAAACCATGGTATTTGGCCATAAATGAATGCCTTCAATACCAAGTTAACATTTCGAAAATGGTCAAGAACAATGACAAAAAAGTAAGCAGATGCTCAAATCTCTCATAAAAATGTTTGCTTCTACTTGAGAAAATCTTAGCAACCACAGATGGTTTATTAGATCAAGAATGTGACAGAGGAAAAATCATATCCTTAAACTGGAACTCAAATGACCTTTCACGTTGCTTTGAGTGCTCAATCAGTCAAGCTATTAAGACATCTTCTCTGGATTCCTTACTGCTTTAAAGCATACTATGCCACGAATCTGACATAATTATGGTAAAATTAAAGCTTTAAACAATAAGTCTTATTTCATTTGGCTGATTTAAGCTATCATGAACCGGCAGTGAAGAATCCTAGGAGAGTTAATTACTGATGAGTACACGTGTGGAAAATATTCAAAGAGGAAAAATTGTAAACCTTGATCTCATGGTGGACTAGATTAATCAGGAGATATCAAGGGGTCTCATTCAAGTCTAGAAGAAATTTTTTCCTCTACATAATTCTTACACTGGTATCTTCATCAGGAGGTGACTTCTAAAGTACCTAAATCATGTCCCATCATATTTGTCAGATGAATGACATTTGAGATTGTGTTGGAAGTTCTTCCATCAATACCATGTAATTATGCCGAACTTTCAACTTAGGTGAGGAGTGGGAGGAAATGCATGGCAGTTGTATTGTTGAACTTTATGGAATCAGTTATGTAGATTGAAAAAGAGGATAAACCTGCTAATGTGATGAAATTACGTAGCTGATAGAAGAGTTCAGTGGGTAGCTGAATTAAAACAGTTGTAGGCTAGATGACGTGACAATGGTGAAGGTGAGCTGAATTACATTTTTTCTGAGATTCATTTTAATCAAAAACAAGGAAGCTATAGAAAAATATCAACTCATTAACATAGGGATTTTCAGCTGCAAATTTATGGAACTTATCGTTCTCAAAGTGGGTGGGTTCAATCTTTACTTTCACCACCAAAACTTCCTCACTTAGGTGTTCCCTGTGGTTCCAATTTTGAGCAATACTCTTTCCTCTTGACCTTAGAAAATCAATGGTAATTATAATTTGGATATTCCTTTGTGGTCACTTCTCTTAAACTACTTTTATCCTTCATACACCCGACCTTATATTGTACTTCCATGTCAAAATTTCCTACTCATTTCTAAGATTGAACCACATTAGTGTAAAAATCTTATTTCCTAAGTCATATCAGGTATATGCATTTTAAGAAGTTATAGTGAGAGAAGAAATTTGAACAATAACTTTCAGAAGAGGGAAAAAACAACATGGGTCCAGATTACCTAGATCCCACAGGTAATAAAAAAAATGAAATAAAATTTAAAATAGAAAAACCTACCTAATATAATATTTGGGTGAGTTGTCACAGTCCACTTCAGATACAAAATGGCAGATGAAAGTTTTCTGATCAAAAGCTGTGTAGTTAGCACACAAAAAGTCAAATCTAGTTCCAAATAAACAATGATGATAAACCTGAAAAAATAAAAGGATAATATTTCTTGTTAAAATGCAAATAAATCTCTTCATCCTTAGCAATAAAGTTAATTGTACATAAACTGCTAAATGCTAATTTTGATATTGGGAATTAACAGAGGTCAGGTACTTCCAAGTTAAACTTTGACCAAATCTCTTTTGTGGCATAGGTAATAATTTATCTTATGAGTTCCATGAAGGTCAGCAGATACAGACACAGGTGAGATGTATGGAAGTGAATTATGAATGAGGAAACTGTCAACGTACACCTCACCAGCAAAACCTTTTCCAATTTTGTAACCTGATATAATCACCGAATACCAAACCATAGTGCTCAACTTTGGGATCATTTTAGGAGGTGAGGGTGTTGCTCACTAATTCCTAAGCCCAAGAGTGTGTAACTCATGTATCAGGTTTGAGGGAGCAGTTCCTTTCCTTGTGCTGCCTGTGATTTCTCAAAAAATATCTGGTGCACAGAAAATCGCACAGCCTAAATTTAGCTGGATGGATTCTAAGAGAACTCTCTCAGGTTTGAACCTGTGGTCTACTGTTATTAGCTCAGTGTTCCACCCTGGGCTATCATTCTATCAATTAAGGTGTATTATTGAACTCACCAAATCAAAAGGTACCTAAAAATTTTGATAATGTATAAGTTTAGGTGGAAAAACAGAAAAAGAAATCAAAATGCTAGATATGATTAAGAAGTTGATATTTTTTAAATAGATTTTCATGCAGCTTACCTTTAGTATAGGTGTGACATACTTGAATGTCAGAAAATTAAGTCAATGTAGTATATAAAATACAATTTGTCCATGATTTTATACTCATGCATAGTCTTCCAGGAACTTAGAGCCGTACCATTACCTACCAGTATCGACTTAGGATTTATGAATGAGAAAACTTAGGAAACTAGGTACACTGTTTGAAATAAAACTACATTATTAGCAAAATATTCACCTAATCAATCTCCTAGTTTTATAAATGGAGCAATTTAGAGTAGAAGATAAGTAAAGAAAATGGTAAGCATCGTATTATGAATGATGAATATGTGCAAATGGAAAGAGCTAAATGGGATGCCCCCTTCTTCATCACCTTCATTGATGCTGACAAAGGAATGCAGGTGATTTCCCAATTAATTGACTTTCCAATACGAGTGATGTCGATTTTTGGGGGGTTTCTCTGCAATTACATACGTGGTTGTCCACCAATGTTTCCCCTCTGCTGCTGGAGGCCTCTTTAGGGTAATGGTGTCTCTGCTAATCTCATGGGTATTTATATGGGTTTGGGTAGGTGGGGTGAAGGGTGGTTATTATACTCGAACATGCATACTCGACTTTCCAATAGTTTATTTCAGGGCTTGTAGATTATTTCAGAAGGCCATTACAACATTTCTTACTCTCCATTATGTGAGAGGGTCTTTAAATATCATGCTGGAAATTTTGATGGTCCATGGTGGTAGCAAAGCAGGAATTTTTTGTCAATGAAAATTGTGTCTGGGATACAAAATAGTAATGCTACTAGGACTAAAACATCAATTACTTGTCCATAATTGCATTATATTATTGACATGAAATAATTCATGGTTGTAGTCACCAATTACCCATCCTTCCCCTCTTTACTGTTTAAGTCCTTTTCCTCTCTCTCTCAGCTGTGAGGTTAAATTAAAAATATATGAATTCTAAGAAAAGTATTGAAGTTCCAATTCCATCAGCTAATTGGCATTATGTTATGTATGGTGTTGATCCAAGAGAGGGACTGCATTATAATATCCTAACTTGTTATTCTCCCACAGTGCAAAAGCTAAGCTAAGCAAAAGTATTGGGTTGGTTAAAAAGTATTCTTTAGAGTATTATATTAGATCATTCACTTCAATTATATCATTCATCATGACTTCGCTCATACACATAATTTTTATGGCAATTCAACTAATGAATTTCATGTGCTATTATTTTCAATGGCACAAGAGCATTGTTGTAGTATGTACATAAAAAAGTATACTTTTACCTGGCATTTATGTGGTACTGATGCATAAAAACCATCATGGAGGCCATCGCACTTGAAATCAATGTCTTCAGGCACAGCAACATAAAATGGGTAGTTGGTAAGGTTGTATCCATTCAGCTCACGAGGAAGATTTGGATCATGTATATAGTCAATCTGAGGAATTCCCGTTAATGGACGTTTAGTCGTTCCATTGCCTCCTTCTTCATCACCTTCAATAGGCGACGCTGTGGTCTTGGCAATGACGCCGACTTTGTATTTTGAGATCAGTGGATCTTGGTCCGGTGGGCTTGCAATCTCCTCCGGCACTTCCACCTCAACTGGTTCCTGTTTCCCCTGCCCCCTGATGCTCTCTTGTCTCTCTTTGGTGTATTTTCCGATGGTGGGTGCTGTCCTTAAACTTGAGACTTCTGAGATCCATCCCAGGTTTATTATAGCCAGGAAAACTGGAAAGAAAATAATGATCTTTTTAATTTCAATTTGGCAATTGGGTTGATTAAAATTTCGATTGACACCTATTACACTATGGCCATGCCGGCCACTGTGGTAGCAGGGTAAACACCTTGCCAGCCTAGCCTAATGTCGTGGGTTCGTATCCTGCCCTAGTGGGATTTACTCTACCAGGGGCATGAATGTGTTTAATTACTTGTATAAGATAATGAACAGTTAATTAATGCTAATGAATGAT
This sequence comes from Platycnemis pennipes, assembly GCA_933228895.1. NCBI lineage: Eukaryota > Metazoa > Arthropoda > Insecta > Odonata > Platycnemididae > Platycnemis > Platycnemis pennipes. The sequence continues at coordinate 28,719,388 of OW121848.1, read as the reverse complement.
CATCATCATCATCATCATCATCATTGGTCAACAATCCTAGGATTGGTTTGACGCAGCTTTCCACTCGATTCTTCTATCGGCCAACCTTTTCATTGTGACGTAATTCTTCTCTTTTATATCCTTCACAACCTATTCCAATTATGATACTGAACAATTAAGTAAATTCACATCCCATCCCATGCAAAAATCTTAGATGACCGGATGGCATATGGTACGCATTCATAATTTTAAAAAATCAATATTTTCATAAAAATATTGAGAGTATGCAGGCAGGTAGAAGATGGGCAGATTTAAAGAGGAGGTAAATGGGGGGAAGGATGGACGGTTTAGGAGGGAAGATTATAGAAGACCTATAATGAAGGTGAATTGGAGGCAGGTACATACTTTCATTACTGCTAAAGTTGATGATTATAGTAATGGCATAGTTCACCCAACAATTTACTGTAGCAACGAGCAGCAGAGTTCGTTTTGTATTCAGAAAAGCATTTTTGTTGGATCTTTTTTTTTAAATATAATTTTAAAAATAGTCATCCATTAAAACTTAAATTTATAAACAGAATAGAAAATGAGGATTTTATTTCCAACTCAAGTAATTTTTTCAGCCCTCGTAAAAATAAGTGGTAGAAGAAATTGAAAAATATCTCATGGCTACTCGAGAGAAAATATCGCTGCTCAAATAAAGTTAAACACTTTCACCGTAATTCCTTTATGTCTTGATTCACTTCTATTTGTTTTATGGGGGAAAGTGTAGGTCGCCTGAAGTATTAAACTCCATGATCTTAATACTTCAGCTTTTCAAAACGCGAAAACCTACCATAAGTACGCAAAACACTCCTCTCCCTTGTAAAATATCATGCCTTTATATTAATCTTGGCCACCGGAGCAAGGAGAGAGTGAAGAGAATTTCAAGTGGTGAGCTGGAGCCGTTCCGCATTGGTAGCGCTCGCGAAGTTTAATCGTCGATCCGCATGATCTACGATCTGGTCTAGGATCTGCTAACCTTTAAAAGCATCCATCTAGCATATCATTATTTATTTCGTGCGAACTTTCTACTCGAATCGATAAAAAACTGATTTTCATATAAATACATTTCTTTGAAGCTATCAAGGAGAAATTTGCGAATATGTAGGTAAGTATTTATTAAATTAAACAGTGGGAAAGACCCATTAACCTTTAGAAATTTAATATGAAAGCCAGTGGCGTACCCAAGATTTCCTCTTGGGAGGGGGGGGGGGGGTTTCAATAATATTTATGTGTAACATCATAAAATGATGTTTAGATTATTATTCACTTAAACAATAATTAAATTAACATTCTCTTTTCGTAAATAAAATTCAACTATATTTTTCGGCCCAACAAGCAAAAGTCTAAACGCTAGTGCAAAATATACCAAATACAGTAAATTACGGGAATGTTTTTGGGGGGTTTAAACACTAAACCCCCTCCCCTCCCCCCGTCAGTGCGCCACTGATGAAAGCGTATATTGAAATGAGAGATTCTCTCTGTTATGATATTAAGTTATTGGTGTTTTTCTCGTTTCTTTATGGAAAAGATAAAATTAGAGAGATGGATATTATGATAGAGGAATTAAAAATGTCATTCTTTCGATGGGACAAAAATAGAATAGATCGAAGTCACCGAGGATTAGGAGGAAACTAAGGACTTTTCGAATAATTAATGTAGATTTCAGGGATCTTTTTGGACGCCTACACGAACCTCTTATAACGATTAGAATATGGTGAGCCTGTTCACCATGATGTTAGCTTGAGTTACGAGTTTTGTTTTACATGTGAATCACCGTGCTCCCTTGGTGTACCTAAATGACTAAAACTAGTGACACTAATTAAGGTGACCGTGGACTGGATGCGATAAACCTTATGCGGAGTCACCCACTGATTAGTGCGCCAGTTCTAGAATTCCACGAGGGAAAAATCAAACGCCTAAAATGGGACTCATTCCCGGATCCTACAGTGCCACGCCGAAAGCTTTGGCAAATGAAGATACCATGGGTGAAAATCAATTATGTTTCCATTTCATCATAAATACTTAGTTAAATTATAGAATTGGAAACAACGAGTCTTGAGTGAGTGAAGAATCGGAAATAGTGAGTCTTAGGCGTTCATTTCGTGTTTACTACTATTAATATAATGGAGCGAGTCAATCCCTCGAGTGAAGTACAATTTCAATATCAGGCGCTTTAAACAGAAACGCGGTACCTATACCTATGGTTTTTCGGGGCGGTGTTTTAACCTTGCACATGGATTTGTATTGACGGAGACTTACAGCTCTTATTTCCTTTCGGAACGGTGAAACCTTACTAACAAGTCAACTTGTAAGTTAACTGAGGTCATGCGAGAAGGCTTTCACCTTTTCGACGAAATCCTTTTGCTCCCTAATGTTTTTTTCCAGTCTCTCATAGGTGTCTTCATTGAGCATTCGAATCAGAGCCACGTCACCTGCATTCGTGAGGTAAATTAAAACAACCGTGTCGGCGTGGAAGAAGTAGGTACTTGGTCTGCATCTTAGCTCCGCGACCCGCCTCGGCTCTCGTCCCTGAGGCTCCGTCCAAAGTCATCGGTCTCGCTTTTACTTCCCCGACCGCATGATTGACGGATTCCCCCCCGCCCATCCTTTCTCTCGTCTCCCTCTTTAACGCCTTTAACACCCCATGACGAGTCGGGCCCCTAGGAGAGCATTCACACAGCGGACAACTTCACAGGCCGGGCGTCTCTCCTCCTCTGGACAACACTGCTGAGCACCAATTACCGAATGCTTCAACGGGAAACGGAGACTGGATTTTTAATAGCGCCATGATTTTCACATGACCACGTGCCTCGCTTGCGTGATTCCATGTTGGGGAAGAGATTTGTCAGGAATGACTCGGAAAAGTGGAGTTATCAATGGGATCGAGCTGAACGTGTTTTAGTCACTTCATTCAATCGCGATGCTGCACAGTTTTTCGGCTACGGAACCTAGATTGGTCTCCATCACTGTTGTTTTGTTGTTCTTCAGATTAGGATGTCTTCATTACGTTGATGGATGACTAGACTGGATTCAAACACCGAGCTATTCTCAGGCGTTAAAATTAAAATGAATGATTCAGCGAAAATTGTGATCCGGAAACTTAAAAAGATGCATCCCTCAATTTAGCGTGTTTTACTTCATCTGGATGAGCTCGGCAGTCAAATATCGGGACCGTGAATTTCATCGTACTACTTATTCCTTCATTGGAAATTTCACTCCAGACAACTTGACCATTTACGTGTGGAGGAACTTGCATTAAAAATTTAATCGTTAAATAGGGCCAACTACCCAGACGAATTACTTGAATGCGTGAACGATGGCTCGGCCATTACACCTGTGTTCTAATTCTATAGCGCTCTTCTGCACTGATTGCACCACTGGAGCTCAATTTATTTTGCGTAATTAATTGACTGCATCAATTAATATATTCTTATTGTACTCGATTTAAATTGAAGTTTTACTCGGTCTTACTCTTTGTGTTCCATGCTCATCTCACGCATCGAAAATATCACTTGATCAAATACTTGTATCAATGTCTAATAACCACTCGCCATCTTAAAATTTAAGAAATTCGACATTTTTCCACACAAGTTACGCGAATTAATCCTGATATAGATACCTAATATTGTTTTTGAGCATTGGTCGATGGTGGTCATGTGCTACCGCGAGGTACTTGGTGTGCGAGAACCAACCGACTGTGGGTCTTACACAGTAGCTCACGTAGTATGCGAAGAATTCATTATTTCCAGATTTAGCTATTAAAAGGGCCATAGCTGATAAATATAGAGCATACCAATTATATAATTCCACGTAAATGTATTATCTAATTTCCAATAAGCGGCATATTTTCAGGCTGCACCACGGCGTACTTTGGAGGAAAGTGATTAGGCATATAGTGGTCAGTATTGTACTCTTTCTCCTAATGAAAGAGGCCCGGGGCAATGCACGTTTGAGGTCAAACCCGAGCGGTAGAGGAAGCGGGAAAGGGAGGAAGGAAGGAGTTAAATGACAGGAATCGGCTGGGTTAAGGGAACACGCGAAGGAAGTGGCGAGACGGAACCGTGCCAAGGATGTGATTTTTCCGCTATGCGCCTGTGGGCCGAAATAATAGCTTTCCCACCCCAGCCCCTCCCACACCTCCTCCTCGTTTCTCAGGCAAATGCCCAAGGGCGAATAACTACGCAGGAATCGACTTACGGGTAAATGACCGAAATTTAACGGATTGGTTCTGGATGTGGACGAGACATGAATGTGAGGGATGGTATAATACCCGTGAGGTGTGGCAACATTCGATTTGGTGTTCTCTCATCAAAGCTGCATCGTTGACTCAGTTCACAGCTAAGATTCGTCGCTAATGAGACCTATTATGATGTATTTATTTGGCTTGTGTCGTAATATCGACAATTTTCGCGATAGGTGAAAATTGATTTCCGCATTGAAGAATCGCCCGCACAAGTTTTGCGGGTAAATTTCGTTTTAAAAGATTTCTTTTGGTGTTCCCGGTCTACTAAGGTCAAGGTGACTTCTAAAATTTATAGTTGACTTCTCGTTATGAACTGACAAAATGTCAAAACAATTGAAATGGCTAGTTTCATTTAAGTCATATATCCCATTATAAGAGAATATGATTTCCTATTTTTAAGTTTTTCTCGTACAAGAGGTGGGCCAGTAATTTTATTTAAAAATAAATTTCTTTTGGCATTTTTGGTGCTAAATAAGATTAAGGTGGATATACACTGCAAAAATCCTCTTATCAAAGAAATTACGGGATTTCGTGAAAACCTAGAGGTATTAACTTTTACATGTTTAAAAAATTTGTTTTCCATCTTCAGGGACTATGATTTGAAGAATAATTTCGGAAGTTATTATTTTGTACTGAAATGATGCTCATGGACAATATGTATTCAATTAGTTAGCATCCTCAGTTTCACTGTACTTAGAGAAAACATTTATGTGCCTAATGAAATTGAAATTTCGCCCACACAACGCAACCTAAAGGTTATTGCAGATATTTTTATTGTGGTATGATTAAATCAAAATGTAAATGATTGTAATTGCGAGGCGAATGAAAACGAACTCTCTCACTCATCATTAATGGGTGGATTTTGCATGCCATTGTGATGAGAATGAATTGAGCTCACCGTACCTACCAGACGCTACTCGAACTGAGAACGAACAGAGTGGTATCGGGGAATGAAGCCCTTGGGTCTCACTGAAAGCAGAAAGCGCACCGCAGGAGTTGGGGAGAACGCAGCCACAAGATTTAAACGGCGATGAGAAAATGAGCACGTCCCAGAGAAATAAAATGCTCCGTAATTTTGAGGTCTCATGAATAAATATTTTAGGATCAAGAGCTCGGGGTCCTTCACAATGAGCTCAGATGTTTTTTTTGTTTTTACTACCGCCACTGTCGCTGTAATATTCGTGTCCAGCCCTTCAAATTAAAAAATTGGTTCAAGTGGCGTCCACACCGACCCTCCCCACATTTTACCTCGCGGTGGAGAGAAGCGGGCCTCTCACTTCTTCGTCTGCCACTTGCACTGCATCGACTTTCTTCGTGGAGTTCACTCAACCAGCACGGGATTAAGGCCAAGGGGAAGACGTGGTCGTTTTGGCGAGAAGATACTCCCAAGGTTTTGCGTTTGTTGAGAATACCGGTAGTGCGAAACACAAGAGGTTGGCGTGGAGACCAGTGTGAACCAAACTAAAACCAACTGTGGGGACAAATGCACTACTGTCACTCCGGGGGCATGACTTAGGTTATCAGGAATCAGAAGTTCAATCCAAAAGCTGAAATACGCGACAGAGGTGCACGACATTTGATGCATAATTTATTATCGAAGGATGCGAAGTACAAGGATTTGGGATCGAGATTAATTAGTGGTGCTAATGAGCCCTAAAATCTAGTGAGCTGTTACTTGAGCTTTAAATCATGCTTTGAAAGATATATAGGACACTTAAAGATTTTCTCTGATACGGGCTTTCAAAATAGCGAGAAAAATGAAAATTTCATCTTACGAATAAAAAAACTTCTCTCTAATCAAGCGGTGAAACAAAACTACCGTTTACATAAAAATATATGCCAAATTTTCTAAACGTTAGTGTCTTATTCTACAGTGACAGTTTTTTGCAAGGAGGCGATACTTCTACGTGATCCCACTTTCCAGAGTTTATACTTAACCGAAAAAATGGCGGTTGAAACACTGAATGGAGAATATAAAATGAAAGCATGGATGATAGTGTAAGCAGCAGTAATTTATGAGAATTCCGCTGAAAGTGAACCGGAGAAAGAGAGATGCTCTGGGAGATAACGAAAGTTACATTATGTGTATGCAGCAATGATGGTCGTCGGCACGATTATGCAAAAGGGGTTATGCGATTGGACACACGGATGCCATCTGTTCGTTTGCCACTCTGGACTTCGAGGAGAGGAGTGCCGAGAGGGTAGCCATTGGCGGACATTTGCGTCAACAGTGGAGGGGCCCGATGGAGAAAGGCTTTTGCACAACTCTCCCCGCTCCGAAGTCCAAGCGACCGCCTGAGACTTGGCGAAAAACAAAAAAAAAGCGCTGAAAGGCAACCGATGTCGCGAGAGATAAATGAGGAAAATCTCTGGGCTAAAATATTTGACTGATGGCGCTACAATTGCCTCACTTTTCAAAAACTTGGAAAGCGAGTGAGTGGAATCTGTCAAACATACTGGATACAAATAATGCTGAGTATTCTTTTTTCAGCGATTTCCAGATTCCTGCACTCAGAAGCTACATTATCTAGTTCAGACTCGAATATTGGAGAAGAATCTACACGGCAACCAGAATAATAATTTTACTTCATGAAGTATATCTACTAGGTTTAATTTCTATACATTATCGTGGGACATTTGTTAGTAATTGAACCAAAAACTGCACGTTGCGGTTACAGTAATGCTAAGATAACGGATGTGAGAAAATGTATTACATATCTCCGATGAAAAACGTAAATGTTTACGTGAAGTGACAAAACAAACATTTTAATGGCCAGTAACGTTCAGAATTTTCAATTACATGCTGGTAGAGAAAAACCGTATCAGGATGTTATTGCCTTGAAGAGGACACGATGAATAAATGCAGATATTTTGACTCAACTTGCAGATTCCAATCATCAGTACGGTATTATGACTCCTTTTTTCATTGAAGAAAATTTTAATAAGTAATTTCCTGTGACACAATTAAAACAGTGAATCTCACCTTTTGAGGTAAACCAATCTGATCTGTCGTCCAAGATATCGAATCCTACTTAACTACGATCATGGGTATTGAGCGCCAGTAACTTCTCTAGGATACAGCACGAACAGAAATACGTGACTCATGGAACCATCTAGAATTAAGGGAGCCAATATTGTATTCAGTTTTTTAATTTTTAGCTACAGAAAATAATCACTCAATAATTCGGAGTACACTACACTAAAATAACACTATATACCACAAGTATTGACCTAGTGTAATAAAAATAATGAGTTTATAACTAATTAAAAAGAAAGTAAGTAAAACATACAAACTAAGAAGCTACACTTTAAACAGATGAATTTTTCCATGTCACCACATTTATCTCGTTAGACTAAAGAAACTTTAATTTAATTTATTTATTTATGTTGACTTCTAATTTGCTGGAACTATATATTTCTCGCATATTTTCAGCAAGTTAAGAAGATAGGATTTAATACTTTCCTTAAAGGCTACCACTGTCCGTTAGGAGCAATGCTTCGTGTATACCTCGAGGTCACTTTGGACTTTTAATTCTTTAACTGTCCTCCCTCCATCCAAGAGTGATCGGTAATAGATGAAGGGGAAGAGTTTTGACCCTTAATCCTATCTCAATCAATTTGTACTCAATTTATTGGTTATTCAGCCAATTATAGCCAAAATGAGTTTTAAGGTGGTCATAGATCTATTCACCTACGATTCCAATAGAATTTTATCTAGACCGGCTGGCTGGTGATTTATCTCTTAAGAGAGTAATTTCAAAATATATATCCAAAATATCCTTGTCGAAACGATATACTCCAAAAGCTGACGCTTTGACTTATATATTCCTTGATTTGAAAATACTTAAAGTAAAAACGTTAAGATGGGTATTATAATATTTTTATTGATTCCATCATTTTGTTGACATATTTCTTGATTAGTTTTACCAGCAACACTGAAAACTATAAAACTTTTTGAAAACGAAAAATCAACGACTGCCTTTCTTCCCATAAACATAAGAACTACGTAATTTTTTTCACATGAACGATACTAATATGTTCATCCTTGAAGGACTAGTTTTAACCTGATTTAGAACCTAAAATATTTTTGCTTGATTTCAGACTAAAAAAAAACTGTAGGTATTTTTTCATTTGTGTTTTTCGTTGCTATTTTGTAACGCTGGCTTCAGATTTAAATCCTTGCTGCTGCAGCTGTCAACTTCCCCGTTCTCATCGCCCACGTTTGCTCCCGTGCTGCTCCCTTATTTTCTTTTTCCGACTCACCCCATTCCCTTCCTCATTCCATCTTGAGCACCCCTCAACGTGCACAACTCCTGTGTCGCAACGCCCACAGCACCTACACTCCCGCTCACTCACGGCTTGAAACATTTGCATTCCCCCGTGCGAACGATGCCGCTCCACTTCGGAGACAAACCGGTGCGTGAGCCAACGCCTTTGCCACCATCAGCCAATCACACAGAAGACAACTGACTGTACAGTGATGACTCCCCTTCACTCATTGCTTTACCGTTCGGTGACTTTTCCTCTGCTTGCGGTCGCGAGACAATACTCGATGAGTTTAAGGCGATATGAGTGCGTTTGTACGGCATACGGGTTATTTTTACGCAATGATAAAGCTGGATTTATGGAAGAAACTTTCTGGGTTCAAACTGACAATTGCCACTCAACAAACGGACCTTTGGCCGTAGTGGTCTGCGCAGTGACCCGGAAAGCCAAAGGTCCGTGGTTCGATTCCCGGTCCAGGTGAATTCTTTCGCATGCAATTAATGTGAATTTCACCGCCGTTCACGCGGCAGGATTGAATTATCCTACAGTAAGATCTCAGTTTACCTAAATCATAAAAAATATTCATTCAAGGGATAAGCGAGTAGGAAGTGTTCTTTTGTGTACTGTAAATTAAGTAAACACTAACGAGTAGTTTCTGGGACGAATTCCTAAAATTAGGCTACGGTAAACACTATTTAAAGACTCTTTGGCCGAATGAAACAATAATATTGTAACATACCAGCAAGGAGCCTCGATTTTAGACCCTTAATGTATGGAAAACAAAGCATTAAAACCGGACAAATGAGAGTCGTAGAGTGACAAGAGAGAGCAGAGTGACAAGAGACAAGAGAGAGCAGAGTGGTATTGAATAGGATTAAGGTTTTAATGTCACTGAATTGAGAATTTAGGCAATCATGCTTTGAAACAGAACCTATTTATCAAGCTACCAAACCTGTTAAGACCGACGTTTCATTATATCCTACAGAAAAAACCAAATAAAAAATGTATTTAGCCATAAATTTTAGAAAACATGCCATTGGAAGCATCATATAACAGATACAATTTCCTATATCATGAAAGGCTAAATACCAATACAACACAATGCTTGAGTGTTCTTCTGAACACCGTAACCACGACGAGAGATTGCCGAACTAAATATATTACCTCCAGTTTCATTTAAAGCTCAATTTGCATGATTTTTGCTGGCCATTTTGCATCCTAGTTTGCATATTATGTTGAACCTTCAATGAGCGCTCGCACGCACGCGGATAAGACGGACTTACGAAGACGACGTTTAGCGTCGGTCTATAATAGAGTGATCTTATTGTTAGCTGCAGATATTTTGCCCACATGCATTTAAGAACAACGACTTCAATCAGTCAAGCAATACTTCGACCACAGATATTCATAATCCCCTCGATGCGGCGAGTCCTTGACGGAGGTCATGCCGCCCATCCTGCCCCGGGCGCTGTTCCAGATGCACTCGAGTGCCTTCGGGAGATGATGAGGTGGATGATACTCCTCCGCCGCACGGGTAAGCGTAAGTGCTAGTTGCATTACCCCAGCTTGTGGCTACATTATTAACGACACAATTTCCACTCCCTCCAAAGTGTGGGGCCCGGGAGAAAGGAGTTGAGGGACTCAGGATGGTTCCCTGTCTACAGTGGATGCTATTGTGGAGCCACGGATTCCTCAAAATCCTATGATAGTGCAAGCGCTGCCTCGTTCAGCGTTCAAGTTGGGTTAAGCATAGAAATAACTTTAGAAATTGCCAATCAGTCAGATACTGAAATAGATGAAAGCAGGTATTTAATTTTTCCAGCCTGAATAAGTTGATTAAGAAACGGTTATTCACTGTAAACTGTTCCCTTCTTTTTCGGGTACGAGGACGGCACATTATAATCGGAGGAAGTTATGGACATTTTAAAAAATATTTCCTCCTACTGACTGTGTTCCGTCTTTGATTATGGTGGAGTGCCTATTTATAAATGAGGGTTATTCCAAGGAGCTACTTTCTCTACAGTTGACTCCTGATGCACTTGGAGTGTTGATGAAATAATAGCTCATTAAATCAAATATCAGATCATAATTTTTATGGGCATGTTTTTGCTAACGAGCGGAAAAAACTCGGCTAAAATTGCAAAGCTTACCGGTCACCGAAAGGATATTTCAACATCCGTTTGTTTACCACCCTCGTTTCTGATGTCTGATCCTATAAAATACATCCAATTCAACCAATCGAACGATAGTCCAATATCAAATGCATTGAAAGGTTAATGGTAGTTTTCTGGGGTTAATTACCATGCGGAGTAGTTACCATGAACCCAATGAAATTCAGGAAATTGGGCTGCGTGGAATTATATACTGTTCTAGAGATTGATCGAGAATGGGAGTTGAGGGGGATTGTGAGCATGTTCAACGGAGATCTAAGGAGAGAGATTGATTGATTGATTGAGAGAGACAAAAAGGGAAGGCTAGGAGAGGATTACAGATGTAAAGAGAAAACTGAAAGATGAACGCGAGAATGGCGTTGGAAAAGTTCTGCGTCCACATTCTTTTCTTCCACGGCGAGGAACGTGCAGTTGCGGAAACAATCCATATCACATCGAAGTAACAAGAGGCGTGAGGCATTTGTTTTGTATTTGCAACGGAAAGGTATTCCATACAGGCTGTTCCTAACATTCTCTTTTTTATTCAACCATTTCCTGTCAAAGTCGTAACAGGAAGTTGCTTGAGGATTCTGAAGAAAGTAGAAAGGTGAACGAGACATGCGCTTCGAAGCATTGGTATGTTGACGGCCGTGTTAAATGGGAGAACGCCTGTTAACAGATAATTTTAAATTTTATGGAGGAAGGGCATTCCTTGGAATAATTCATTATATAATTCCTTTGCGGGAAGCGTTACTTCATTCAATGTGCCGATGAAGATTAATAAAGGAAGGAAAAATAAGTGTTGTTGCCAAAGTGCATACAGTAGAAAATACTGGTGCTGTCTTTTGACATTTTATGCAGCACAAATTGTACTTGTTTGAGTATCGGGTGAAACGGTGTTCGGGTTGAGGCACCTTGAATTGCCCCTTGAAAAAAATTGCCCCTTTTGTGTACATTTTGAACCGGCTAAGAGGAATAGATATCATAAATTACTACACGGGGCATAAATAGCAGAAGAAATGCAAGCATATATTATGGGAGCGTTGAGGTACAATTGTCTTTCCAATTTATGCGTACAAGTTTAGTTTATATCGTTTTAAAAGGCCTTCGTTCTTCTCATTTTAAGGGAAGGTTTTCATGATCTTGAATGGATATTTCCGGATTGATCTTCGGAGGTACGCAAAATCGGTTAAATACATGCGGGACTTCGACCCATTACGCGGAAAACAAAAGAATTTGGAGGATGACGGGGAAGTGGGTGGTTATGTCAGGGACAGGGATATCCCTCCATTATTTTTGTTTTCAAAGGAAGTGACCATCTGCGCTCGCGACCTCGCGTGCTTCATCAGGCCATCGTGAGACTACACCGGCATAATGACCTCTTCCTTCTTTTGTTTCTGGCTCAAGGTTCGATGGGAAAGAAATTCCTCCCGTCGAATTTTTACCCAAATGCTTCTCATCCATCACCCACACGACCGCCCAGCATGTCTGTCTACGTGAAAAAAACGAAAATTCAATGGACGGAAACTATGTGGAATGGTTGACTTTCACTATGACAGTGAAACTGAAGAAAAGCCAAATTTCCACATTAATAAAATGCGCAGCTAACTCGGGACTGGGATCCCTGGAATACTGGGAACGTCTTTAAGATTTTTCTCAGGCCATGAGCGGGCGTTGGGTGTTGTGTCTGCAGGGAATCGGAAGCCTACTCATAATGTGGGATAACAGACAAATGACTTGCGCCCATGCTAATTAAATGCTTTCAAATGAACCATTCCCGTTGTATCCTGCACTGAAAGTATGCCAGGAAGCAAGAAAATGGAATCGCAGTTCCTTATTGTGTCCAACGCCTCTGCTTTTTCGTGACCTCAACCGCTGGTAACGACCGGGTGAGGAAGATTTTGTGATTGCCGGTTTCATACTCTAAAGGTTTACATATAATTACGCGCAAAACGATTCAATACTCGAAGTAGAGGATTATCCAAATTAGTAGAAACTTTATCATATTTTCTCCTTTGACTGCAAGAGACCCTTTAATCGTAGGAGTCAAGCTGACTTTTTCTTCATTTTCTACTCGAAAAATAATGTGGAAACACATCAATAATGCACAAAAAATTTTAATTAGGTGTGAATAAAATCTTTACGCGCTGACTTCAGTTCCCGACGACTTGATGGCAAAGAAGCCTATCCAAACTTCTGCAGAAATGTACTGTTAGAAAAACTATGAAGATCGCATTCACATATGATAAGGAAGAGACCTAAACCCTTCTCATGCAATAAATTAGTTTTTTTTTAATTTATTATATTAATTTTTGCTAGAATGGACATGATAACATTATGGAAAAATGTTTTTCACTTTAGTTAGCAAAGCAACTAGGTAAAAGTAATTTTAATCTTTTGGAATAATGATTTATCCTTATTTCACTTTTGTAAAATCTCCTTGAGAGATAAATGAGAGAGTTCTCTGAATATGCTACCTAAGAATGTAATTGTATTCTCTAATATTCCTGAGTGAAATGAGCTACGAAAAAGTGGAAATTATTGAGGTGAAACTTCCGATATATTAAATGTGAAGAGAAGTGGCATCATTTATCAGTCCACGGGTAGACGTGCGATTGGTTTGTTTTAACAATATTGTTTCCCTTCCATTTCTGAAAATTTTACACAGGATTTTCATTAGTTTTAACTCTGTACATGGTGGTTGTTGAGCCCATATAGGAGTGCCATCGGATCATAGTGTTCTCTACGACAATCGTCGTTATTCCTGCTGTGTCCAAGTTAGCGTCCGTGCATGGAAATTAATTGCCCCAAGACTTTTTCAAAGGGAAGACGGCTTCGTGCACATTCGGTGGTGACGGTGGCTGCACGCGAATGTGCATGAATACAAATCATTGGTACGCCCAACGTGGATGACATACTGATTGTAACCCCTTCTTGAACCACTAAGCAAGCAAACTCATTAATAGCATTTACCTATTCCATATGTGTGATATTACCTTGTGAGACTTTTGTACGACTAGATGTCACCAGAGAAAGATTTGCAAGAATGATTTGTGTGCGTTTTGTTGAAAGGGCTGCATAGCAATTTCTGCAATCACCGGCATGAAGAAATTTCAATTAAAAAATGCCATGCAAAAGTGAAACGATGCTCGCGGGTGGAATCGTTGTTAGTGTCAGCTTTGGCAACTCTCGTCACTGGGATTAGATGGGAGTATTGGGTATTTCGCTAATTATGTAGTACTTGTAATATACTCGGACTTCGGAAGGTCACATTTTAGAGCTCCGAGTAAGAGTAGAGAGATGCAGTCTTCGTTCAACTTTTAAATAAGTTCGTAGAGTTAGAATGAGCATTATTGAAAATTAAGAAAGTGCATTCTTAGAAAATGTCTACATGCTCTTAATATACCGAATAAAGACAACAAAATTGTATGTTAGAGAAGGGGTTTCGAAAAACAAACGCCACAATTACACTAAAACTGAAGATATATGACGTAATTACATAAATGTGATACAAGTGGTCGTTCGATTCACATGTTTGCGGTATTTTACGATAGTATTCTGATGCCAAGGGAACAAATTCAGACATCGTCACGTAATTTTAAAAGTGATATTCTTCCATGCCTGCATTACTTGTTTTTCAGTATTCTCTACCCGGTAAAAAGAAGATGGAAAGTTTAGCCTACCATTAACATTATTAATAGCGTTGGATTATTCGTAGACAGTTCAACCCTTCTTTGGATATCGCTAGATTTGTTTTCAGCGTTACCCGTCCTTCTGCCAGACGAGACTTTCAAGCAAGTGCCCTGGAAACGCCTCTCAACTTAGTACCCTTTTCAACGTAGTGATGCCGATTTAAGATGACGTTTCTATCCGCACATCACCATAATTTCCAGTTAGCAAAATTGAATCATGATTAAAACTGATATTAACGCATAGTGGTATCCCACGCGGGGTTCGGGTCAGTGTAGTAGCTCGAGTACTGGCTTTCGATGCAGAAAGTTTGGGTTCGGCCCCCAGCGGTGTCATGTTTTTCAATGAAATACTCATCCCTAAATTCTTTGTAGAGAGCACTTTCATGTAGTACTTCATCCGTAGGATAGTACGATAAAAAGTGGACTTCCATGCCAACTTTCTTAGGCTACTGTCGAAGTCGAGTTTCATTTAACCCTTCCTCCAGTCCCTGAGTAAACTCTGCTTCTTCCTAAACACCCTTCCCTTAGTTCCGACGGTGCCCACATTAACGTTGTTGGTCGTGTCCCTCAATAACAACAGCATGTTGCCGGCCACGGTAGCCGTGTCGGTAATGCCACAACAAACAAAAGCATTAAAGCAACACAAAGGTCACCTCTTCGAATCCCACCCAGAGAATGGATACTATGTTAAACATAGGATTAGGAACAGAAGTTAGACGACGTAATAAGACCTTAACCGTTGGATAATCTACAACCCAAGACTATTACTGCAACAACATATTCCATGACTGCATTTTACAAGTATTTAGGCTATTTTTTGTTCAATTATGAAGCTGTTTCCACATCAGATTTTTCAGAGGCGTCCTTTCTATAAATAAATGTACGTTAAACACTGCGAGCCAACGCAGGGGGTGAAGATTACTAAACATGAACTACTTACATGCAACTAAGAGCTTCAACTTCATGTAAACATGTTTTATATAAGAGTTTCGTGCAACTAGATGGTCAGTATGTATCTACATAGTAATTATGTGCTTACTGGTTAGAAAAGCTTTCTCTAAATATATTTATGTGTTTCCCTAGAATGCACGGTTTTGTAATGTTAAAACGTGCTTCGCGCACTACAGACCACTCTAACAATATTTCACCTATCTATCCCTTTGTTACTCTGCCTATTATGCTCTCTATGGTTCGCGGGTATGGTGTTCTTTGCTCTCAACCAGTGAGCTGACTCGGTCGGTCATTCACAAGGCGCCCCCTATCCCATCAACACTCCACCCCCCTTCAACTTCGTCCCCTAGTTCTCTTTTCCACTTCCTCTCAACCCTCCTTTCTCCCACCCACCCACTGCCCACCTTCGCTGTCCTTTCCCCGGCCGTACTTCCCTTCGGACGCTCATGACGACAACGACATCGCGTGGAAGAAAGTGCGCTGCGGCGGCGGCGGCCGACCGCTTGCCGGTTGGTATCCCGCTTGCGCCGACTCCCAACTTCCGCGTTCCTGTCGCAGACGGCGCTTCCCAAATCGGGCGTGTCCCTTCTTCGATCCCAAGAGTATTCGCCCACGCCACCACCACCACCGAGGCGACAGCGACCGCGACGGCCATGATGCGCTCTTCGTCCTGATCGCTTACCGTGGGTGCATCTTGGAGAAGCTAGCCCTCGATGAAACGGATGCCGAGGAAATTTCGTGAAGGGGACTGACAAAGGGGATCGCGTTGGTGTGGTGGCTAGAATACTGGCCTCCCACACCGAAGGCCCGGGTAGGAATCCCTGCCAAGGAGGATTTTTCATTGGTATACCGATCTCTACTTGAGTACTTCGTAGAGAGCACTTGGGTTTGAATCCCTGCCAAGGAGGATTTTTCATTGGTATACCGATCTCTACTTAAGTACTTCGTAGAGAGCACTTGGAGTTCAGTACTCCGTCCGTCGGATGGGACGTCAAGTCATGGTCCCCTTGACGCCTTTCGTCGAGAGCAGGCTAATGCCAACGCCAGGTTTCCCTCCAACCTACCTCTACCCAATTATCCACCTATCCTCTTAGCCGTAAATTGACTCAGTTGCTGATAGTCTTCCCCAAATAATTACGTCTACGCAATACCCTGCAAGCCACCGTGAGGGTGTGTGGCAGGGGGTGAAGATCACCATACATGCATTACTTCACATGCAACTCTGTGATGTGGTGCTACTAATTCATGGATACATGAAGTCTACACTACTGAAACTACAACTACTACAAGGGACTGAGAAAAGTACACTGCCTGTGGGGCGATTGGTTCCGCCTGGATTCATCTACATCTGGATCCTAGGTTATCGCAGCGATTATTGTATTTATTAACGGTTTTCGTAGGTAGGTGCGTAATAACTTCGTCAGCGTCAGCTTTGCGGCCATCACAGAGCGCATCTTCAGGATATATATAAATATCGACCGCTGGCAAAGTTTATTACGTAGCTTCATCTACATCTACATATTACCTAGCAACTCACTGCGAGAGTGTGTGACAGGACGTGAACCATCAACAAGCATACATTATAAAACAGAGAGAGAGTACTGCGATGCAGACATGCAAAAATACTCTCCCATTGAAACACTACCTATATGAAGCTAAGAGTCAGAATATTACTACCATCCAGAGGTAGTCGCGAGACACGTGAACTATTAAAGCTAGAAATTACACTATATTATTAGTTAACACGAAGTAATATGATAGTTTTCAATTAGGATGTCATTTCTATACATAAATTATATTAGGAACTTATATTTCCTACAGCATGCATTAGAGGTTTGCCGCTGAATAGCCGCTAAATAGTCTTAGTTACGGTAGATGTTTTGATGAGTCGTCAAATTTTCCTGCTTGATCGTAATCCACGTTTCATTGAGTTTCTCCAAGGAACCGACTGAACAATAATCCAACCTTTCGACTCACGTAGTTTCTCCCGTAAGCTCCTAACACACTCGAACTCTGTTCTCGCTAAAATTTCCCATTCCTTTCCTTTCGTTCCCCTGATTTTCACCAGTTTTCCATTCTGTCACATAATTCACCATTCTAATGACAGCTCCACCTCTATCCTCCATTCCAATTCTCATCTCCTTTGAATTTCTTTACTTTCTCCGTCCACAACATCTATTTCTTCATTGGCAGTCATCCTCTCAAGTCAAGAGTAGTATCTCCATTTATCCCTACGTCCTTACCAGGAGAGCCTCATGTCTATGCCAATTGCTGATGTCATACAATGACACTAAGAAGTGATGCCAATATAGATTGAGGGAAGATGCCAGCATGGGCGAAGATATTTTCCGCTCGTGAGGATATATGTTGCGCAAATTTCTAAATTATCAGTCCAGATTTGTATTGGATGAAAGAGATAGGAATATGAAATCTGATTTGTGGCCATTTCACTTCCCTGGTCCACGTAAAATTGGACTATGTCATAAGTGTAACAACTGAAGACAAACGAAACGGTATTTATTCATTAGGCACTAATAGAGCTAAGTTAAAAGACTGATATTACCTCATTTTCTCACCTTCACCAACTGTTAACTTCTTTTTATAGCATGGAAAAATTTGTTCCCTAACTGCTAAAAACTCCAACGTAATTTGAGCTATTAAGTAAACAATTAAAATAATTAACTGAAATTCGTATCTTATGCCAACAAAATTTGCAAATTCACGTTTTAAATCGAATAGTTTTATCATTAACAAAGAATACCGTCAGTATATCTAAAATCATGGGAGAAATTCTGTGTTTCTGATAAAAAGGTAACTGAGGTATTCGCACGGGAGTTTCGGTCAGGCCAAATCCGCGGGAAATGTTTTACCTGATGATGCACTATTGCGCGACCTGATTCATTCGACGTGCTCTCATAAATTCAAGGATGAACTTTTTTCAATTAATTCGCCGTTTGTATATATCATTCTTTCGCTTATCGATGTTCTAACCATGTTTTGTGAACGTTTTCCATGAACTGTACTCATCCGCGAGAAAGTGACAGGGAGTTTGCCTTGATGAAACTCAATTGAGCAATATATCCGATTGTCGCGTGGGGCACGTCGCTGCTGACGGGCTTCTCCGTCGTAAAGGAATCTCTCCTTCGTGTCCTTTCCATATTCTGATCACGCCAAAGGTGTCTGAAGTGAAGGGAAAGGAAACCGACGAGCTCGGAGGAGTGGACTTTCCGGACGGGGCTCGTGACGGCGGATCCACTCAAAAGAAGAGGGCGTCCGGTGGAGAAGTAGTGGTTGAGGACTTTGGTCTGAGATGCAATCACGGCTAAGGTTATATCTCATCATATAACCCTAGCTCTTGGACCTAAAACTAACTCAATACCTGAGGTGAGATTCGAACCCACAACCTAAGCCGGTACATTGCCGACCTGACTACCGCAGACTTTGATATTATTATTGATAGACTCTTATTGATACACATCCATCGATGCGTACACGAAACCCAGACATGTACCTTTATAAAGTAAAGGATATTAAATGTAATCATCGTAGTGGAATGAATAGTTAGTTACCCCAGATGTACTCTTTGTGGGATAAGAAAATTCAAAATAGCTAAACATAAGCTAAGTCGCATTTTATATACTTCCCCAGTTACAGTTATATCGCACCGTCTAGCTTAAGCTCTTAATCCCAAGATAAACATAACAACAATACTAAAGACTAGATTCGAACTCGTGACCTTTGGGTTATCAGGCTCTCTTGGTCGACGGAAGCTGTAAAGCTCGCAATACAGGAAACTTATGCGATAGGTATCAGGAAGAAAGAGAAGGGAGGTTGAACATATAATTCACTCGCAGACACTCCCTCACTATAATGTGGACGAGAGTCTCATCATTCGCATCTTGTAAACTTGCATTCGCTGTGGGTTTACGAGGAGCAACCTTGTTGTTGTCAGTGTCGACACAGGAACGAATATAAAAGAATAAAAGGAAAAGAAAATGGCTAAATAAACCTTTCACTGTTTTGTCCGGGTTTTCAAGAACTTGGCGAGTCTCGCATACTCTCTTGTCACTCGCCGGTGATGGGAGGAGGAATGGACAATCCGCGAGAAATCAGCGCAGAAGCTGTCAGTTGCGCATCTGTCAACGAAAGGACTGAGGTTCACGTTCAGTACCTCATGCGTTTTCTCACAGATACCACGTCCCAATCGGATAAAAAATACTTTCACAAGATTTTATTTGATTCGGCCGGGACGAGGTCTGGATGCGGGTGGCGAGGATAGGCTGACAGAATGACTGAAAAACGAAGAGGTCACAGAGGGCTCAGATCAGAAGAAAAAGAAAGGAATGCTTTTGAGGAAAAACGAAAGCAAGCGAAAAGAAGTGTGGGGTAAATAATACAAAACAGAAGGCAAGTGATTGAGGAGAGAATGTGTATCAGGCGAGGGAAGGGAGGAAATCAATAGTTTTAGTCGACGCGAAATATAACGGGAACTACATATGTTGAGAAGTGTATAGAAGAAGGAGCTGAAGCGAAACGTCGGCCTAGTGATCCAAAGTTAAAGGGTTCAACTCCCGTCTCAGTCACAGGCGTTGAATTTGATTTCGGTTTAATTAGGTTAGCCGATGAAAGAAAAGAATGGTGGTAATAAAATAGGCATTTTGGTCAAAAAACATCAGAGCAGAAAATTTGGATCGGGGCCCAAAACGCCAGCTAAATATTTTATTTTCTAGAAAGTCGCGAAACTTTCGACACAATGCTGGCCAACGTTAGGGAGACTCGAAAAGGTATGTACATACATTCGTCAACTAGAAGATTGTAGATAAGCTAAGTTCTTGCAGCACATTCAATCCTAATTCTACTACTAAAAGAAGGTGATTAATAATAAATGCGTTATTTACTGGGTATTTGCATTATTATCATCATCATCATCATCGGTGAACAATCCTAGGATTGGTTTGACGCAGCCCTCCACTCGATTTTTCAATCGGCCAACCTCTTCATATCGACGTAGCTCCTCCCTTTTATATCCTTCACAACTTGTTCCATATACCTCATACGAGGTCTGCCTTTTCCATTTTTCCCTAGACGATTGTCTTCATCAGGTCATCGTGTCTCAAGATGTGGCCCATTAAGTTGTCCCGTCTTCTTTTTATAGTTTTCAGCAGACTTCTCTTTTCTCCCACTCTTCTTAACACTTCTTCGTTTGCCACTCGATCGATCTTATCTTCATCATTCTTCGGTAGCACCACATTTCAAATGCTTCCAGCCTGGACTTCTCTCCTGCTGTTATTGTCCATGCTTCTCTGCCATATAGTAGAATGCTCAAAATGTATATTATTGTTATTTGCATTATGAACAGGGTAATTGTATTTTGAACACTTCACTTACAAACAGTAAGCCTCATCTATCCTAACCTGTCGGGAACAGCAGAGTACCTTCCGATGGTAAAATTCCCCAAGGTTGTACGAATGTAATATTGCCTCAGCTGTGTCCACCGGCGAACAACGCCTGAAAATTGTAATGGAGAGAAAGGGGTTCGAAAGGTGTTGTTTGACGAACGGCCTAAATGGAGTGACTTTCCTTCCGATGTTCCCGGATGGCTTGTGGTGCATCTGAGGTCAATGGTCGAGAGCGCAACGCCTATTCACGCTCGTCATTGTGGTCACACTTCACCCTCAGCAATGAAAATAGCAATTTTTCCTGTTTTTAAATGACTCAAAAGTCATTTCTTTTTCTACCCACCATTGTAAATCAGCAAAAATACGTCCAACATCCCTAAACGGTCTGTAAACGTTAGTGACATTGAAAACGAAAGGGAGTATTTTGTTGATGGCAGTAAGAAATTTCATCCCATTTTAAAAGGCAGAGTTTTTTTAAGCTTGCGTCTCTTTTTTACTCACAAAAAACACTTTCCCTTTCAGATAACTGGATTAGCTTGGGGTTTGACTGGGGCGTTTAAGGCTTCCATCAGACGGGAGCACTCTAACCTCATAAACCAGAGCATGAAAATTCGTTTGGAACTTTACTCCTACCCTGGAACCTATTGCTCATTTTACTTCCGATGTCTTGAGCCTCCCAACTCAAGGGAGCTCGCTGAAACGCTGAAAAGAAAACTCTTGGAGAGGAGCTTGAGTGAACATAACGCAGTTTCTGTTTCTCCGTTGAATAGTTCAGCTGTGCAACCCTGTGGCCCAAAGGGGAAACGTGCTATTATTCACTGTGAGTATTCTCTCTTTAACATTCAAATTTTACCGATGTAGAGTATTCTAAAAGCTGTATTCAAAAATAATTCTCAGTACCTTTTGTTCTTCTACGTGTTATTTAATATGCGATCATCAACTTTTACTTTGCATGATCATCGCTAACTGTATGATAAACATATTTGTGGCCAGGCACGGTAGCCTGGCTATGGACAAAGGTCGTGGAAACTGTCGTAGCCGAACCCAAATTTATCGAGCTTTATGTTTTTAAGGTTTATCTACGGTTAGATGGTGAATTATACCTAAGACGCTGGAACACCCCAAAACAGAATTCCAACACAAAACGAAGGTCTATTGCGGAATATCAATTGCGATTAGAATAATGCGAAAAATAAGACGGGTTGATACTTTCATCCTCATCATTATTCATTATCGTATTTTTCCATTTTTCAAGAAAGAGGGGAGAGTAGTGGAAATGAGCTTCTTCCCATTACTATGCTCCTCGTCAGTTTTACTTATCTTCAATCGTACTTTAAGAGAAAATAATTGGGGGAAGACAAATGTCGTCTAAGTAACCAGATGGAGAGAATTTTAAAATTTGAGAATTAGACAAAATGACGTAACTATCATTTTGTGATTGGATCTTCTTTAAAATCTCAAGAAGTCGGAAGTGGAGCAGGGCATGGCTGCGGTATTCATTCGGCGATAGGACGGTCCCGGATTTGTCTCCGTATCCATTTCGGTGAAAGTATCCCCCACCTTTAAGGAGCGTGGCGCTCTTATCATGCCGGCATCTTTAGTTTTTTTCCCCTGGTACATTGCAACGATTTCTGGGCGTAAGCGCATCAATGAATTTTCTCGTCCAACTAAGGTATTTTCCCCACTCCCTCGAAGAGATAAATGCACCGCGCCAAATGGCAGGGTCGACCGAGTCCCTACCCCACCCTCTCCTCTCTCACGACCTCTCGATAGTTGTTTAAAGCATACCCTCTCCCTCAGCCCGCAGTCACCTTGCCCTTTGCGTTGAGCGAAGTTTTCCAACTCGCGTGCCTCGGGCGTAGGCTAAAGTACCGTTGGAGGAAATGTTGGATGATGCCGCTTTCAATACCCTTCGAGGCGCCGTTTAGGACGGAGACGACGGAATTTATTACGTCTTCCAGGAACGTCCCAAGGTGGAGGAAGAACTTTCCGTGAAGGTAAAGCAGATGTTAACCACATTCACAGATTTTTTAACCTTTTCTTCATGATTCTTTTTGGAGTTGTCGTTGTCAATTTTGCAGCCATTTGTCTAATTTCCTAGAAAGATGAAATAGAGAAGAAGAAGACGCAACTCATCCAAATATTTCATATTCCACTCATAAAATAGGAAAAACGTGGTTGACATACTTTTTAACTATGAATGACCCTCATATAATTCATGTGGTTTATGCGAAACAACAATAACCGACCATATTCTACATCTAATAGTCGAAGACCGACTTTGGCGTATTTATTATGAAACTTCATCTTTCTCCCCATAATTTTGATTACAATGCTTCAATTAAAAAGAGCAGTATTATGCGCAGAGCTTAAATGATGCAATGGATGCACAAGGTTAAAAACACTATTTACAGTTCTTTTGAAAATAGTTCTTCCTGTCATTTCTTGTTTCTCGTCAAACTATACTTGAGTCCCAAAATCCAAAGGGACTCGGAGGTGAATTTATTCGAGCTGGAAGGAATTTGCTGGTGAAAGTTGGGAGATTCTAAATGTGCCATTGATGCAGGAGCCAAAAATCTTACTTCTCTCTGTCACAGCGGAGATCCAATAGATTTGATGCGATAAATACGTTGAGAGGTTTTTAAAGTTTTGCTTTTTAAAAATGCTTTGAATATCTCCAGTTCCCAAGTATAATTTTAAGGTCATTCTCATTTCTTAGTTTATTTTTCTCTCTGCTAATAATGAATGAAAAATGTGGAAAGTACGCTTTCTTCACAATAATTGTCATGATGATGATGATGATAAAGATTTAATATTCAGAAGATGGTACCTTTGAGCCCACGAAAGGTATTTTTATGTGTAGAAAGTGTTCATTTGAAAGGGAGTTGGCCAAAGACCCTACTTTCGATCGTATTGAAATCCCAACGGTTTCACGTGGATCTCAAGTTTCTGTCAGTAAATGAATGGGCCGGTGACTTATTATTCAGATGTATTGATTGGAAATGTGGGAAACATACATCCTACTGCCTTAAGAGGACCTCTATTCCATAGGCCACGGTTTGGCAACTCAGAGGTGCCGAGTTCGAATCCCGTCTCTGGAATGCATGTTGTGCTTGTCTTAAGGTCATGCTTAGCATTAAGGTAAATTAGATATTATCATATAATCTTGGCAGTTGGGAACACCTGCGAACGTATTGCTACTTGTTTCGAGAGAAAAGTCTGTCTGTCGAGCAACCGGGGTGCGGTAGAGAAGTCAATAATATTGACTACTACTATGGGTTATGGGTTTGTGTCCCTCCTCGTGCTTATCTTAGGATTAGAATGAGGATTAAGTTAGAATCGATGGTGCAAAATGATCTTATAATTTGGAGTTCTTTTAAACCTCACTCTTACCCCTACTCTTATTGTCGAATTTCGTGTGTTACCCCCTCTCTGAAGCATTTGAAATGTGATGCTACTGAAGAATGATGAAGATGAAATGGATCGACTGGGTATCAAACCAAGAAGTCTTATGAAGAGTGGGAGAAAAGAGAAGTCTGCTGAAAACCTTAAAAAGAAGACGGGACAACCTAATCTGCTATATCCTAAGACACCATGAAGACAATCGTCGAGGGAAAAGTGAACGGGAAGAATGGAAAAGGCAGGCCTCGTATGAGTTATATAGAACAGGTCGTGAGTGATGTGAAAGAGAGGAATTACGTTAATATGAAGAGGTTGGCTGATAGAAGAATCGAGTGGAGGGCTGCGTCAAACCAATCCTAGGATTGTTGACCCGTGATGATGACCCCTTCTCTGAGATAGGACCTTGATGACTGAGTTCTGCGATCAAACACATCGACGGACGCAATCTTAGTCCGATCAGCTCGAACGTAAGATTATGGAATCGATCCCCTGGGATCCGATGGAGCTCGTTTCATTCCCAGAAAAGGCATTTTCTGCCGTTCACTCGTGCGAGTTTTTCGGGACGCAAATACAAAACTCCCGATTCTCCAAATGCAGCCACACTTCATCTGGCCTTCGACGACGCCGCCGCCGCCCGGTAGACTTTTTCTCCTCGGCGCCAATCCCACCTTTCCATTCTCCTTTCCGACGCGATCCCACTAGCTCATCTTTCGCCACAAAAGGCCGCACATTAGACTTGTAGCTCCTACATTTCCGATGGTCAACGACCCAAAACAGCAGGATTCAAAGGGGGGTAGGTGGTGGAGGTTATGGTTGAAGGACGTCGAGTGTCCGGTAGGAGGAAAAGAGAGATTGAAAGGAGATAATAAGAGCGAGAGGTGGAGAGAGAGGGAGAGAGGTAGAGGGAGAGAGGTAGAGGGAGAGGGAGAGATGTAGAGGGAGGGAGAGAAGGAGGGAGAAAGATAGGGAAAGATAGAAGGGAGGAGAGAGTAAGAGATGGGATGGGAATGGAATTGATTTTATGTACAGTAGGAATGTTGTACAATGAACATTACACGTACATTCATGCCGTGGCTGGAGAAAAACTCTCCCACAGGGGTGTATTAGGAATCGTCTGGAATATCAGGAATAGGTAACCAAGGAGCCATGTGGCACAAACACGAACGTTTCGCAAATTTTGGAGATTGAATCTCTCATTACAGTCTCACTCATTGTTTTCAATTCAGTTTTTCTTATCCGTGTCGAGCATAGTCCCCGGAAGAGAAAAATTTAAGTGAAAGCTATGAGTGAGACTGTAATGAGCGATTCAAACGCACCAGAATTTGCGAACCGTTTGTATTTGTATCACGTAACTACCTGGTTACCCATTCGAGATATTCCGGATGGTTTGAAACACACCCACAGGCGGGATACGAACCCGCGACCTTAGGGTTGGCAGGCGAGGGGTTTACCGTGCGGCCACCGAGGCCTGCGCCGGCATTTGGCATTTCTTTATTTAACCTGGACTATATGAGGCTGTATGTCCCCCTTTTCCCTTAACCCAGGGTTCATCTAAATACTAAGTTTAGAGCAAAATATTTCAGGTAAGTTGGCACGCAGGCCACAAATTTGTCAACTGTAAACATCTGGGTAATTATGAGTCGTTTTTGTATGCGTGTATGATAACATTTTTGGTGAGTGTTCATCACATTAAAAAAAATGTTATGCATCACAATGTTTTGCTTTTTCACTTCTTAGAAACTTCAGGGTCTTTTTTTAGTTTTAATGGTGGTTAATTAGCATTTTAACACTCCAGTCCTAGTCTGAATGCTACAGGCATTACGGTACTTTAAGAGGGTAACGTCTTCTGGTCAGACCCCGGCACCGGGAATCTCACGCCATTACCAGATCTTTTGCCAAGCTAAAACCCATAGTACCAGAAAGTTTTGGAAAAAAGCAACGTATTGGAACTCGAAGGAAATTAACCCTCAGAAACTGCTTTCCGACCCCACTCTTACATCCCTTAGGGCCACATTTAGAATTTCAACTTCAGCTTCGCTACTGCTCACCCTGAATTCCCAACTTGAATCAAATCGGTGAGCAGACATCCTGCAAATGTGGTATTCATACGCCGTGCACGTACCGCTTAAAACCAATTAGAGGATAATCCCCACACCCTTTTGAACTCGTAATAGAGATTTTATGACTTAAGCAGTAGAAGTGAGACTGTAGTTAAGACTTTGAATATGCCCCAGCCATGTTAAGAATCTCTACTCAGTTCTCAGCGTCGCGTTGAGAAGTAATACCACTTTTGCAAGAAAATATCAGTACACCAATTTGACACGTTGTGGGGATTTTGGGACGTAAGCAGTAAAAGTGAGGCTGCAGTTGATCTTCAGAATATGGACCTTAGTGACATCCCTACACAACCCTCCATCGATGGAGAGGAGGAAGTAAGAAAGAGATAAGAGTTGGAGGGAGAGAGAGAGAGAGGAATGGAGAGTGAGAAAGAGATGGAGAGGTATCGGGGGGAAAGATTCTCCACCTCGCGTCTGCCTTTTCACGGGGCAGCGGGGCTCTTGTTTGCCAAAACACGCGCCGCCCTGGAATGTCGCCACCGTCAGCCATCCACTGTGGTGTGGCCCCATCTCCGAAGACATCGCCAGCGTTTCCCTTTCGCTTCTCCTCCTCTCCCCACACTTAAGACCCCGTGGGTCTCCCCTTCTCCTCCTCCTCTTCTTTCCCTCTGCAACCGCTCTCAAATGATGAACGAGATAAACGCCCGGACGTGGACTTTTCGGTTTAAATGGATTGAGCGAAAGGAATCATATTAGCGTCAAAATATTTCGTAAACACTGGCATGTACCTTGAATCGAACACCAGAACGAGCGTGATTTGACGGCACATTTATTTTTCCTCTCGCTTGAAGGAATAAAAATAGATAGGGGACTGATTACTTGAGTGCCGAAAAAATGGAGTGGGTAGTCTAATACAACGGCATTCGAATCAATTTATTCTTGAAATTGTGAAAAAAATCGAGCCATACGAAGAGGTTATGATGCAGGTTATGCGCATGCAGATTCTAATCAATTGTTTATATTTCTATGATTTTCTAATTTTAGACATAGTAGACTTTCCAATATCAAGCTTATTGATCTTGGATGGGAATGAGAAATCCACCTCCACCTTACATCTCTGTGGTAGCGATTTTACTGTTTTGTGGAACATTCACGGAAGAGTCCATCGTGCGACACTCCTTACTTCCTTACCAGCGTCCATGGCGTGAAATGGTTATTGGAAGCGGAAGAGATATTTATGCACAGTTTTAATTACAGCTTCATTAAGATTTATCACCACTGACTATGGAATCTTGTTAAATATTTCAAAAGTGTGTTGCCTTGAGCCGGTGGGACAATTTCTCCCTATGCCTGAACTACCTACCCATTGAATGCCTAGTTACTAGCTCAAATTAAAACTTAAGTTAAAACTAAAGATCTCAGGGAAGCGCAAGAATTACCAAGTGATCAGGTTTCGTATTATTTTTCTCCTAGAAGTAGAGTTTTAAAGAAATATACATGGAAAATTGTGGTAACCGTAAATTTAGAGGAATGTCATATTTAGTAATTCTTGAATGGAAATAGCATACTCACGCAAAGACTGACAGTGAGCAAAAAAGTTAACATTTTGCTATCAAAGATCAAGCCAAATTTACTCCTCCTAATAAGAAGCAATTTATAGCTAAAAAATATTTATGGCTAAACGGAGATTCACTAATATTGAACTAATTATTGCCGTATGTATTCCTCACTGATGTTTTTACAGTTTCCAAGAGAATTTCTTTGCTTGCAAGATTTCACGAGTCATTAAACGTAGTAATTCAATCGCTCTACCAACGTAGCAAGCTGGTGGATGAAAGCTAGTACTGAGACAGTTCTCTTTACCAAGTGAAAGATAAGTGAACGACGAGGAAAAAATTTAAAGTAATTGATTTATGCATAACAAAAAATCTCTGATTATGTGGTGCAGATTCAAAAATGCCACTTCTACTAGAAGCCAAGAAATCAGGAAATACAGTGGTAATCATTGAGCTGTTCCTTACTTGGTGAAATAATAATTTAAATAAAATAAAATTATGAAACATTAATATATATGAAAACTATTTTTATCCTTGAGCGTTGAGTTTTCACGGGAAAGTTGTCGTGCAAAAGTTTCCCGCAGAAGGGAGAGGGAATGTATCTTAAGGGATTGTGAGCTCTGGCCGAGGTGGATGACCACTTCTGGCCAAGGTGCCGTCCACTGGCCTTCAACTCTTACACCCGGAGGCCATTTCAAAGGTTAATGGCTCCTCACTTCATTTAAAGACGGCAGTAAAAAAAACGCGCAGAAACGTTAGCGACCGAGCTTCCTAATGGCCGGGCTAACAATGGATGTCTACCAAGCAGTGAGAGTAATGAAAGGCTTCTCAGCAGAACGTGAATGATGGAATAAAAAATCCGTATTAACCGCCTTGGGAAATTAGAATAAACGTCAAATTTCAGCAAATGTGACTATTAATACTAGACCAACAACGAAAAGAGATGTTTCGTGATTGAAATTCCTTCATACTTTTCTCCGTTGGTCGCCATTTTACCAGCAATATTTTTAGAATTAAATTGTAAGACCTATGAGAGAAATCGCGCTATCACAACGATAAAAGAATAAAACATCAAAAGTATCTGACTTCGGAGAGATGTAGTGAAATGTAAGTGAAATAATGGTTAATAGAAATAGCACTATTCCACAGGTTTATTATATGTATGATGCGTTTCATCCGCTTCGCCATCATCAGGTATATTGTTTCTTTTAAAATAGAATTAGTTTTTTCATTCAGGAGATATAGTAATGTTTAAATAAAATTTTTCGCGAGTTAGTGATACAGAGGCGGAAATACAACGTTATTTTCTGAGTTGGAAGGAATTTCAGCTCGTCCCGGAAAGAAGAATTGAATTAGTGGCTCTTCCTCCCATAACAGAGTTATAGCTGATGACTTGGGGTATTGTGGTAAAACGCTCATGTGCGGAAATTCGTGACTCTGGCAGCGTTCCACTTATAGTTTGACGTTAACAATTTCTCCGACCTCCGAAGAACGCCTGAGGGAATCGTTGAATCATCAGACTATTCCGAGATATAAAAAAAACACGTGGGAGTTGCATATGCCCAGCAGCAAACTTACTTCCCCTCCTGAAAACAGCTTATTGTGGTTGAGATGAGCGGGAAACTGTTTATGGAGATGGGAGTGCTTTCATCAAAGAAATATGATTTGCGTCTTAGGAAGTGGCTAATTGAGAGGCATAGCAGACTTTCCATTTCCCCTGGCATTTTGTAAAGTGTTAGCAATTGAAAGTGGAGCAGTTACTTCCTCCTTCAACACGGCTTCAAAGTGCTTCATTTCCAAGTGGTAAATTGGGAACCACGTTAAACTGTAATTTGCAAACGATTGCAACAAAATGGAAGTCCTCCGATATGAATTACACCGGGAAGAAAGAAGTAATAATTTATGATTAGCATCAAAAGGAGTTGAAATTGACTTGATTCAAGATTTTTTTACAATATAAATAGCGCGTAATGCTATGAAGGTGACGTTTTGGAAAGGATTTCCTCTAATCATGGATTTATTTATTATGATTTATTTTATGAGCTTTTCAAAAGCATTGGCGAAGCGATAAATCTTGTAGCGATAATCTATTCTGAGAGAAACTTAAAATTAACTTAAAGCTTTAGATACAATGACATAAGTGATAATATGGTATGAAGTGGAGTACGCACGGGTCTTGAACTGTGCTAAAAAGTTTAAGGCATTACATGGCAATTGTAATGAAAAAAAGCTGGTGACATCCACCAGCAGAAAATGATCCTATGAAAAATTCACGAGGCAATTTGAGCTGTGTTCTCAGGAAAGATTTTCAAGTTTGTTGGCATCGGGTACAGAAATTTCACATTTCCCAATTCCGCCCTAAGAACAGCATGCAGTATTTCATGCTTCACATAGATGATTATCAGACGTACACCCTTCTGGGCAAATTAACTTCCTAAACTTGAGCATATGCCATAATAATGGGCAGTTAGCATGCTACCTTCAAAAAACCTAATAAGTACAAATTACTTCTCCAGTGGAAAATCTTGGTCGATTACTTTTTCATAGATATTGAAATCATGAGAACTCCTGCTTAGTACGTTAGATCACATCATAAATAACAAATCATTTAACCAAACACCAAAAAGATGATATAATACGTGACGAAGATGTTCAAAATATCACCTTTTCCTGAGCAATGAGGGACGGAACAATTGTGATTTAAATTGCCTGGCAGATGCTTCTAACCCTTTGAGTGGACGACTAAAATCTATGAGGGAGATAGTTACAGTTAAGGACAATTTGATTGGGAGCGTATCTGTTTTGCATTTCTAGTGTGGGGTCACTCCCTGACACACACCACTGTGGAGGCATGCAGGACACGGGTAACAGACTTGTAGGTGTACATTAGTGATATGTAAACGGTGTGGTTTAATAGCATTTTTGAAGGAGAAGGTAATGCACCCATATAGGATTCACAAAGAATTCAATTTTTTTAAATTTATTTTCGCGAGTGGACAGATAAACAAAAGGGAAACTTAGAGGGAACATAAAGCCAATCTGCCACATCCATCATTGAAACGTTATCCCTTCTCCGAAATCAAACTACCCGCAACCTTTAGAAACGACAGACCTTGTATCAACTTTTGATGTTTTCCTAAGTATTCATCGGACAACATGCTTAAATATGAACAGTCTTCAGAACTATAATTCCAGAATTTTAGATGCTCAGAAAAATCCACGAAATTACTTTATCGATCATATTATCAATATTGTTGTCCCATGACTTTTCCTAATTTTTTATATTGTTCATATTTGACAGAAATCTAGTTAACGTAGCATTTTTAATAGGGAATTACTTTTAAAACGGCTCGTAGACGAGTCAAAAATATCGACTCTATGAGTTGTGCTAAATTGGGCAGCTGGACGGAATTGAGAGTGGCATACGCCTATGCATTCGATACCTATGTGTATGATCTGTGCTCAGTCGATCGTGCCAACTCGTTAGTTTCGCTGACATCAATATTGTTGCGTTCCAGCGCTCGGAAAGGTTTCGTTTCCGCCCGTAAGTGTTCCGATCCGACGAGTCTGCTTCCTTCCCGTTCCGACACAATGTGCACCAACCGTAAGAAGACTTTCTAATTGCAAAATATTTTCTAATGTCAGTTCAAATGGATTTTAAATCGGGAAATAATACCCGAAAATGTCTCTTCCTTCATGACGAGGTCTGTGAATGTAAGTCCTCTATTTTAAGTACTACATCCAAAATTAAGAATACTCACATTCCAAAGGCAAACAATTAATTCAGTCGTAAAATAAATTTGACTTAAAGAAAGATCTGGTGCTTTAAATTTGACTTATTCATAGCGGTGAATGAATTTAATATCTTCTTTAAAAGAATATTTACCTCTTCCTATTTCATCGAGATAGGCTATATGATCCAAAATGATTCTTAAAATCAACGTTTCTGATGAATTTAAGAAATTTGTTTATTTTGAATTTGAAAGTAAAAGTGAATAATTATGATGATAATCTGACACGTTTTCCTTGTTTGTAGATAAAATGTACTTTAAGTTTATCCTTGCTCTCATAAAATCGAAGAACTAAACGTTAGTACACTAGCCATCCTGGTAATCAAGTTGAAAAAGGATGGGTCGTGATACTCAACGGCCACTTGTTCAAGCTCCGGGAAGGAAATTGTTCTGATCCCATAGTCAGGGCGTTAAAGTAGCATATAATTAGCGGGAAGGGCACCTAAAACTGATGACTACTCCGAGACCTCTTTAGAAAGGAGTTATGCCGATTATCCAAATTGTCCCAAATAAATGTCGGCCACCAGAAAACTTTTCTTCCGTTAAAATATTGAATAATTACCACTCATCGTCGAATGCCTGAGAATAGTTTATCTGCCAGTATCCGGAATCACTCCCTATGATGTGCTTCTATTGCCACCGTGGAATAGGTAAGATAAACCATCATCAAAAGATTCCTTTGCCATTCGATCACACTAAATATGACTTCATCTTTAACATCTCGTGAGCCTAGGCATATAACTTTCACAGTTTCATGATTAGAGAACATTATGAAAGACGAGCATCAAATTAAAATCAGTAATTTCCGGCGTCACTTGATGGAACCACAGCACAATTAAATAATAAAAATAACTACATACGTTCCTCACTATACATTATTTTCGACCCAGGTTTCGCCAGTTACGGCATCATCAGGATCACCAAACCAGGTACTCCTGATGATGCCGTAAATGTCAAAACCTGGGCCTACAATAAATTATAGGTACTGTGGAACGTACAAAGTTATTTTTATTATTTAATTGAGCATAAAATTCTTCGACAAGTTACTCTTAGAATAACAATTTGACTATTCTTGTCGCCAGACGCACTCTTAAACTTCACTTCAAACACTGGAACAAACGCCAACTTTTTGACCTACGAGGATGATGAAAATAGATCAAAGAAATGGGATCAATAAAAAAATTAAATGTCGGCCTCCGTGCTCTCGTTGACGTGTGCGTACTTGGGAGGAGGGCAGCTTTCATCTTTCACGCACGCGGTGCACCCGGAAGACCAATCAGAAAGCGCGGTCGGATGTGTTCTCCTTATATGTACATGGATGGGTTTCCCGCGTAGTGACAGTATAGTACAGGCCTTTCCTTGTTTCACAAATGTCAAGCAAATGGCACCTTTTATTTTATATATTTTAGTTTTTACGGATTTTAAATTGGAAATTAAAATAAAAACTTAGGTAATTACTAATATTCAACTCCTTCATAACGAAGACCTTCATTTCAAAATATAAAATTTTTCAAAGCCACTTTGCCCTTCGAAGTACTTCTTATGCTGAAGATATAAAACTAGTCAACCATTTATCTTGCATTCTGTAGGCACAGTTCCAGTTGCGCGTCAAGTTGTGCTGTGTGTACCCAATATACTTATTTAATCTTGCGTTTGCATAATAGGTTTGCATCTTCAGTTAGCGTTGACTGTTTCCTACTATGACATCAATTATTATATATTAGTCCTTATTTTAAGATAAGCTAAGATTGTTCCTCACTCTTTAGACATGTTGCCTCCAATACATTGAAATAATTGTTACCCGTAAAGTGATCGTGCAGTATTGTGCGGCATGAGGAGAACGATAGTAATTTTATGGTACGCAGAGTGTCAGGTTAATTGGTTGCTATCTTGAATATATAAATCCACAGTAAAACCAATGATGTACCTACCGACAATAGGACGATTTTCAGGACGAAATGTACGGTATGCCTGGTATGTAGTCACCCCTGCCTAATCCTCAAGTTGAATTGCCGGTGGGCAACTTTCCGGCCTAGCAACCCAAAGATCAGGGGATCGAACCTCACCTCGGGCATGGTTGTTGTGTTCCTCTTAGCTTAAGATCTCAGTTTGTAATGTGTAAGACAGTATGCTAAATCCGATAAATTTCCGTATGTTCGGTTTTCTATAGCCTTTGCCGTCGTTGTACCTGAAACCCAAGACTGTAACTACCGTAAACTTGGAAGGATTTTATTGCGAAGGAGGCGAGGGAATTTGTGTCTGAGATCGCCCCGATCCATGGATGTAACATTTGTAGCGGTGTTGTCGCTGACAGTGAGAATGTTAGGTAAGTCCCTTGCCACCGGCGATGGGGCATTTCGGAAGTCCGCCGAAATGCATCGTGGGGGTGAGAGGGTGGACAGGCGAGAGAGAACGCAAAACGTCCGCCTTCGCAATTAGAGTCGCCCTGGGCGTCTCGGCGGAAAAACACCTCCAGAGAAATCTGAAGGCTTGTGACTTTTTCCTTCCCCGCTTCCCCATTCTTTCACTCTGGAAAACAGTCGGCTATCGTCGACGTCTCCACCCGGAACCGCATTATATGGCGTGGTACCGGTCGTAGGCGTCGAATGGATAATCCACCGTCGTTTCGTGCTTTGAAAAAATGCGAGGTGATTTCGTGAAGGTTGAAAAATTGAGTGTAGTCGGTCCTTTCCTTATTCGGTTCTTTTTTTTAAGGGCTTTGCGATTTACGACTAGCAATAAACGAAATAAATTTCGCATTATGTTTATCGCAAGCCTCCGATGTGAAACGCTCCACATATGCTATAGGAAATCATTGTGAAGGAATGTAAGATGCCAACTTCCATAATTAATTAGCTCTTTGCGTAATTTTACGAGCGAAAAATTCAAAAGTTTTGATTTATCAGTCATTAACAGGTCAATACGAGGATACACAGGCGCATATCACGCCCGCTGGACAACTCTAAGATTGACGGATCGAATATGAGGATCGCTTGATGTGTTCGAATTATGATAAAGATTGATTGTGAACTTTCAATTTGACCTAAGAAACTAGAGCACC
This sequence comes from Platycnemis pennipes, assembly GCA_933228895.1. NCBI lineage: Eukaryota > Metazoa > Arthropoda > Insecta > Odonata > Platycnemididae > Platycnemis > Platycnemis pennipes. Next base: position 28,684,796 of record OW121848.1, on the reverse strand, counting down.
TAAAGAAATCTTACATTAATTTACAGCCCATTATTTCAAGTTTTTCTCGCATAAATGAAAGTGCAATGATGATTATTTCAGGGAGTACCATATCATGCATTCTGTAAGTAATAAAATTGCAGTTTTTTTATCGTTTTAAATATAAAAAAGGGTAGTTATTTAGACCAAGCTTTGGATTTTCAGTGACAGTTTCTTCCGCAAATGGCTGGTTTCAGCATCGCCATTGAAGTGAAAAGTAAGGAGCCACGTTGCAGAAATTATGACTAGTGTTTGATTACAGTATCTCAATAAATGTGACTTGGAGAAGCAAAGAAGTCACAACGAGCTACGTAAATTCATTGTATGTACCTATATTATCACTTAGAGTTATGCGTCAGAGTAACTTACAATGCAATAGGCATGGTAGATCATGAAAGAGGACCTCACCGAATAATTTTTCCAATTCAGACCGCTTAACAGAAAGTGGGGTTGAGCATCTTGCCAGGCCCTTTCCAGGAGACGTTTCCCCTTCCAGAGCATCACTCAATCGCCAGTCGATTTCCCTGCCTACGGGAATCCTTCTCGCCGATTTTCGGTTGTGGTAATAATATTTTAGCACCGGAAAGTTTCGATTTTCACTTGAACCTCCGGAGAGAAGATATGTATGCAGATATGTGCATTGAATACTTTAGTATTAAACTGCCAGTTTTTCGTAAATTGCTTACTGTATGGGTAAAATTATGGTTTGAGTGCAGACAAAACAATGACGTTCACTTGAGAACAGTAGTTTTAAGATTCCTATTCTCAAGTAAATATGGAAACTATTGTATATCTTTTTAATTCTCCACGCTCTCCTAGCCTGGATTAATGTCGAAATGAAAAATTTATTTTGACGCTTCAATGGCTCGCACGAACCCTGAAGAGAAGAAAACGTAGAAAATGTCAATTTTTCGACTAGAGAGGATTCGGTTTAGTTATGTCAATGAAATGTATTTATTCCTTCTGCCCACTATCCTCTGATTAGGAAAGCGGTCGATGAGTGAAAACCAGCGATCACTCAGCATCTGGGACAGCCAGTCCGTTTCGGGGTCACCGACGTGTTCTTATCTCCATATTCGCATTTGACCACCGTAATTATTAAGTTAGGCCTCAATGTTTCAGGTTTGATGCTTCATCGGTAAAGAGCAAGCGACCAAATTTTATTGGTCGCTAACCGAGCGGCAAGGCTTTCAACGAAAGTGGGTGTGCGAAAAATGGTTAATAAGCAAAACATTTTGATAAGGTTTCAAAGACATACTTACCCTTCGCGAGGAAACCTCAATATCTAGAAATTGAAAGGATACTTCCACAGCATTTTGAATTAACCCCACAGAAAGATAGTAATATTATGCTCACTTTCAAAACTTTGATTGTAGTCATCAATGTTGTATGGAAACGATTGCGAAATGTTCATGCAGAATATCATCACCTTATGTGGTGTGTAACTTGAATTTTCGTTAATCGTATTAACGACAACAAACTTTTCTTCACTACATTCTGAGTAAATAGATTCTTTTAGCGAATGTGTTCCATTTAACACTGTAAAACGTATGTAGAATGAAATATGTTTTAACTTAAGAATCCCTTTGACAGCTAAATTCAGGATTACTGGAGGGATGACTGTCAAGGCCGCTTTACACGATACAATTGTTTGTACAATTTCTTGTACAAACTCTTGTATGAGGAAATTGTACCGTGTAAAGCGGCAATTTGTACGAACGCTTGTGCGATTATCTGAATGACTGAACGAGAAATAGAACCTGTTCTATTTCCATTCAGACAAACATACAATTTCTTTCAGCTCATACAAGTGTTTGTGCAAGAAATTGTACAAAAAATTGTATCGTGTAAAGCGGCCTTCACAAAATTAGCTAACATATAACACTCATCTATCATGCTATCATCATTAGTCATTAGATCAAGTTAATGATTGCTCAGTTTTCAATTAAGCGTATTAACAACAATTTTTTTGTTCATCGGATGTGCAAAACTATGGACTATGTATCTAACAATTATGATTACTATATAATAATTGGTTTGGATGAAAAATATTTTTTATGGAGAAAGTAGAGAAGAAAATAGAAAAGGAGTATTTGTAGCATGAACTTTTTTATAAACGTACCTACATAGATACAAAATATGTTCAATGAGTGTCGCTAATTTCACTGTGAAAAGCAATAATATATAACATCGTTACATGTAGGTACCATTGCTCCCGATGACCTTAATAAAGAGGCAATTTTGTCTACAAGCTCATCGATGAGACGCGCTAAGAATAGGAATTGAAACGTAATCCTAAGTTACTCAAACCAGCAAAATCCAATTCCTTATTCTCTGAGCTAGGATTCGAAGTTCCTGCTGATTGAAAAACATTATTGGTGTGGAGTTGGAAAGGAGATATAGTTATGGATGACGGGCTTTGATGGATCCCGTTACATATGACCATCAGTTTTTTCACATTTTCAAACTACGGCTTGCGAGCATTTAAGCAAACTTTTGCTTCATCCTTATACAGTCATAATAATTAAGATATGCAGTTATCGGTTACACAGAAATGTAGAGGTATTCGAAACCCAAACATAATAATAGTTGTACGAAAAAATAATGAAATTTTCATGTTGTGAGGGAGGGCATTTCTTGTCTTACCTGCAAGCTGCCATGATATTGGAACTGAAGATATCCGGGATCGCCCACCCATGGCTCCCCTGCTTCTCTTTCGCCTGAAAAAAGAAAAGACATATTTTAAATTAGTAAAACTTTTTCTCTTCCTGTTCATAAATTAGTACACGACTTAACTGTAGGGAAAAAATATTTCAATTTCTCTGAAGTGTCAATGTATTTCTCCTGGCACAACATGTCACATGTGGATTATAGTAGCTGAAATCCTGATTTCAATGCATCTGAGGTTATCTCGAAGATTTTGAAGCCATTTATCGTTGACTTATCAAACAAAGATGTAGAATTAACGTACATAGCAATTAAATTCGCTACATTCGGTGAAGAAGCACTTTGCAGACTTACCACCCATGGTACAATGTTTAATAATTAATAATTCATTCAGAGTTTTTAGTCATATAACGACACAAAGTGAAATTCAATAGAGAATAATTTTTTTTACTGATGAATAAAGAATAAAATAAAACAATTAAATAAATGACAATGCATGCATTTTTATGAGCAATACGCTGAATATTATTTTCATATTAAATTTTATCGCGTGAAATATTTATAAATCTTTAAAAAATCTCTTTTAGTAAATTAAATAACCTATTATTGCAACCATAAAAATTATATTCATCATCAAGATTTAAAATCTCATTGAAATCTAAGACTACACGGAATTTAATCAACTATAAAGCTACCTATCATCACTCACGCCCAAAATACTATTATGCTACCCATAGTTATAACAATTAAGTTTTCTTATAGATAACAAAGAATTGTTTTATATAGAATTATCATAGCTGGAAAAGTCACAAACAAAGTGATGCTACAAAGAGCTGATGAGAAAGATAAAAAAGAAAACTAAGCGAATGGATGTAGCAATTTGTTTTTATGACCCAAGTCATCCTTATTTACGATGTTAAAAGCCAACATGACAAGTTTCCTTGACGTGTTTCGAAGTAATCTAGGAAAACAAATGAAGTATTCTGCTTTACTCTATACTAAAATTTTACAGTAATAAGCTAATGACATTCTTTTCTTGGAATCCCCCACTTTGGTTAAGCTTGAAAGCATAACAAAAAGTTGACCCGCGCTTCCAGCAACGTTTCATATGCGCACCGTTATCCTCACCAGGAAAAATGAATTTCTGCATAACTCCTGAATTTTAATGCATCTATCGGGCGTGTAACAGTTAGTGTTACTGAACTGGGAGGCGTACACTCTTCTCATAACCGTAATTTTAATTCAAATAGCTTCATAGGAAATAAGTTTCGAAAACAATGGGATGAATTTACTTGGAATTCGTTAGACGCATATTCTGACTATGGAAATTTTAAAACTCGGTGGTCTTCACTTAGTTTTTAAGCCACATAAAGCAGAAAAAATTAAAAATTGTTAGTATTAAGGATGCAAACATTTCTTTGTATAATTATGGACACAAAGGGAAGGTTTCTATTGTAGGTTATATTCCTGAGCTAGGTTGTGTTTCTGTAAGTCCTTCGCGAATATGCCTTTTGATACATAGTTCCGAATTTTAATTATTTTAATTGTGCCTACTCCAATTATAAGGACCTATGAGAAATGAAAATTGCAGCGTTCAAAGTTTTTCCTCCATGGTATTGCTAATTGGAGTTACTAAACGTGTATTCTACTTTTATAATTCAACAGTGATAAAAATGGGAAGATTGGGATCGTGTTACGTATGACCATGCTTAAATGATTATTTTCTTCATTAATGGCATTTACACGAAGTGAATTTGAATTTTATACACACTATTGTTTAAAATAATGGCTTCCATTTTCCATTGCAACGGTGTTAAAAATTGCTCAATTATTAGAAATATTCTGCCATATACCGCTTACGAGTCCATGTCATTAGCATTGTTCATTCATTTCCACAGGTACAAATTAGAGACGTAAGTAGGACTGTAACATTTTAACAAGATAAATTTTGAAAGTCGACTCGGCCATTAGCAAAATTGTTTTTCATGTCAAAAACATTTGAAGGATTTAGAAAGCGTGTCCAAGACATTTTGAGAGCTCGATGGCGTTTTTAATTTCCGCGTGCCAATTTCGAAAATAGAATTGAAACGCACTAGTAAGGTACCCCATGGAAAGAAAAACGTGACTTTATTTTTCAAATGAGGTTTTTCCACAACCAGGTGTTTTTACACTCGTAAATTTGAATCCAACACAGCTGCTTCGTTTTATTTATTTCAAATTGTTTTTTTTTCTTGGATTCTTTGAAGTGAAAAGTGTAGGTATAAGCGTCGCGGGCAAACATTTTACTGGGAGGTTTCTCTATCTTCTAGGCAACACCGCGGTAATGCGAAAACGTAAAAAATAACGCATTTCAGTAACAAAAAACCATAGGATGAAATGTGCAACAAAAAAGAATTTTTTAAATAATATAATTTTAGATTTAAAAATAAGGAGATAAATAAATAATAACATTAAGAAATGGAATATAAGTCGCGGCAGCCTTCAAGGATAAATATACAATTTTGTTTGAGCCTCATTGAGTACTTCACGAGCGGTTGGGTTTCCAAATATAATATCAATGCCTGAATTGGAAATATAAGTAAGGCATTTTAGACCCTGAGAGATTAGGATGAAAACAGCAGAAGAATGAAAAGGAACGCGACATACTAGAGAGTCCCAATCCTATGAGCTCGAGGCTCTCTAAAAAGAATTTCAGAACCATATGGAATCCTTGAAGGGACATCATTGCAAACATTATGAAGTTGAAATTCAACACATTTCATCTTCTAAGTGCACTGGTAAAACTTTACATGAGCGTTACATACGCTCATTACTCCAAAGGAAAGTGTAGTTAATAAACGAACTAACAAAAATACTTTTCAAAAGCTATCCGTTAATTGGGATTCAGCTCATAAGCAACACGTGGGGTTTTCCTGGAATGGCTCTGGGCACTACGAAGGATACTGCTGTCTCTGAGAGAGGCTGTTGACACTTTTGGTCGTTATTTATAACTATAACCACGTAGCGCTCTTTCAAATTATTTATAACAATGTTAATAATTTTTCAGGGTATATAAATTCGCGAAAGCAAAATATTTGGGTAATACAGTTTGGAAGGAAGGAAAATTAAAATTTGGCGGTCCGCTACTCCACCACACCTATTTGAAATCATTGTTATGCCAAGAATATCTTTGTTATAGAGCAATGATATATTGCTTATTATCTAAAAATGTACAAGAGAATTCCTGTTTTCATAAAAAGGCACATTTACAGGGTGGAAACAATTTTCCATTTCTTCCCTTAATGCTCTTTATGAGGTCGTTATAAGTCGAAATTAGGAATAGAGGTCAAAGGGGCTCATTATTGATTACACCTAACGGTAATACTCTCAAAATCATAAGAAACCATATCATAAGTAATAGCTTTTAGCATAAAGTCCTAGATTCATTAACATTCATCGACATCGTTTTAAAGTTCCAAAAACGTGGGGCCACGGACGGAAGTATTCTGTTAAAGAGTAGAAATGTTTCAACATTGAAGACTTGAATTTTTTTCGGGTAAATATTGACCATCCTTGTCGAGTCACGTGAACCATAAGCAGGATAGGCCGGAGCAAAAACGAAATACCGGTTCTAACTCTGGAGGGCTGCTATAGCATTAGGATGAAGGCCTGATGGGATATCATCGGAAAAAGTCGAGGGGTTCAGGCGCCGTGTCTTCCACGCCTTTTCCAGACCTCCCTCCCGGCTGACGACGCGACGTCCGGGAAAGATGTATGTACCTGCGCCCCGTCGGGCCGTACGTCTCATGAATGGTCAAACAGCCCCACGCTCAAGCCAGCGCCGAGACAACTTCGAAGAAAGCCACGGGCAAAAAATGGTTCGAGAGCGAGAGAGAGAGCGTTTGGCTCCAAGTTTCCTTCGCGCCGTTGTGTGGCAATATCAAGGGTGGTGGCCTCCGAACAAAAAATAAAAGTGTTTTAATCGAGGTGCGTTAAAATCGATGAGAGTGCGATACGTGACACAGTATTACGTAAAGTGATTATTATACTCCTGAATTTTGAGCGATGAATGGCGTATATGGTCATTCCCATCCCGTAAGTGATCTCGTATGTGGACTTCTTCTTAGAATCTCTACGTATCTGACTGTTGAGTAGATACCTAACCTCATTCGATCGGCAACGCGTCCAAGGTCGCGGAGGTTGATTTTAGGTCACTCTTTAACACGTATAGTGTACGAATTTTTGGACGTTTACCACATCCAATGGTTAACACGAGACAAACGAGGCCGAAATATAACTTTCTCCAGACTTGAAGAGCTTTTTCTTGTCTTTCAAAGATGATGTGACCTTTCTGTTTATGAACGCATTACTATTCCTCTGTTAAATTGATCTCGATATGATTGAAGTGCAAAAATATAGTCTATATATCCTTTCTGTTTATGCGCACACAAAAATTTCTCTGTTCAATCTATATCGATGTGACTAATATACAAAAACATAACCACAATATCATTTCATTCTGACGAATAAGAATGAAATAATGTTTCTCGGAGATGGAATCTACCATTTGGTTCTTATTAAATCTTTTGAATGATCATTTATTAATATATTGACAATAGTATTCGTTCCTGAAGTTGATAAAGGTTAGGTATATTTTAATATTGAGGAGTGGTGGGTCTGTAGCGAAGATATTTATATCTGAATGCCGATGGAGAATTGCATGAAATAATTTTACTGGCTTGGCTCTGCTCTGGGACTTGGCTCTGCTTGGCTCTGTTGATAGCAAATGATAGGACAGCATACGAATAAGACGGCATAGATTATGCTCCATGAGAATATTTTCGATGATCTGAATCACATAGGGACATTTTGGGTGTGGTCGAAAATCATTCCTTATTTTAAAGATGCCCTGAATCGCTATTGAATTCCAAGAGTGAATAACTTCTCACATCATGCTTTAGCTAGAATCAGACTAGCATAGCAGCGGTCATCAATGATTTTTTACGAGCACAATATGCGGAGACATGTTAAAAAGCGAAGAAATATTGACATTAAATGAAGAGGTGTAAACCCCGGGCTAAAAAAATAGCTTTAAAATAAAAAAATAAAATATCTATCGTTGGCTAGCAAAAAAATAATATTTTCATGAAGTTAAGGCATTAGTGGCTTATTTCCTCCGTGGTTCAACAAAGCGCTAATGTGTGAAAGGTAAAACCGTCAAATCAAGCTGCTTCAACTAACAATCATTTTCCCAGTATTTTTGAAATAGGAATCAATCGGGCAACACTAACTGAAGCCAGCCACATTGCTCATGGAAAATTCTGAAACTTCTCGCAGAGCATCAAAAAACTAACGGATTTCCCCAGTATTTCTTAATTCCGTTAATCCTGACACATATTTCCTCCCACTCAACGTGGAGAGGGTGGGTGCAAGGACCTTGGTGGCGTAGACAGGGTCGCCCGGGTAACTGTGCATCCGTCGACGAGGGCGCTATTTTTCATGGGGGACGCCACCGGAGCCAAGGTTCAATAGGCAACGGACGGCTGCAGCGGGTCTATCGGGAACAATAACGGTTTGCTCTGACCGCGACAGTTGGACTGCGATATCGGATGCGACTATACATTGGTAAGCATTACGTGCTGTGAGGCGAGAGTATGCAAAAGACAGGAAGGGAATGAATATTTTATATCTAGCTGCTGAATATCAAGTAACTACATTAAAATTCTGGTGTCAAAGCAATGAATCTGCAATTCGCTGCCTGCAAAACTTACTAGGAGAAATGATTTTTAGATACTACATGAGCCGTTTTGTACTTCACTTACAGGATTAATTAACGATTTTACGATTCCGGTTCGTAGATTTGCGGCCTACCAAAATCTGATTATTACTTTCATACCAGACATGGTTGCATGCTTATTTTGTGTTGATGTCAATTTTTGTTTCAGTTAGGTAGCTCGGCGTTGCAATATTACGTTCAATACGTTTAATAATTAATTAAAAATAAAATTACGTTAATAGGTACCTTATATCTGATTCATTGAAGCTATTCATTGAAGCTATGGATAAATATAACGGGAGTGGCGGTTTTCAATGATAGTGAAGTGTGATAGAAATTATTTTACGGGATGCGCGCTAACCTATCAGTTTAAAGTTGGTCGAATGTCGTCACGGCTAAGAACGCTGTTTTTGTCTTGGGATTACACTTAGTGTAGGGATGGACAAGGGCGTAGCCACGTTGATACACCGGTTCCCGGCAGATCACCGAAGTTAAGCAACGTTGGGCCCGGACGGAGGTTGGATTGGTATCCCCCCGTGGTGCTCTTGTCCCCTGTCTGCAAGTGGCGGGCAGGTGAAATGTGGGTTGGCACAATGGAAGAGGTCTAAGTGCCAGGGGGGCTCCAGAAGGCCCCCACCCACCCCTCCCATTTACATTTTAGTTTAGGGATACATATTCAACATTTGAAGCACCCTAAGCATAATTATGCTGCTTTTACTATTTTTCATGGAGGACGCCACCGGTTTAACACTGTTACGATACGAAAACAACACCACCACCACAGTTGTCATCAAAATGAAGTTAATGATAGTGCAGCGTTGATACATAAAATTGAAAACTGAATACATACTGAATACATAAGACTGAAAAAAATAAACCAGGCACTTCGTAGACAACAGGTATGTATTAATATCTGCTCACTGGCCAACGTTGCTTCTTGATATCCGAAGGTTGGTGAGGGTATTCGAATCATCCGTGGGCATGGTTTAAGTTTTTCTTGGTATTAAGTCTAGGATTAAATTAGTTCAACGGTGCGATATAACCTTATTCTACTTCCGCTCCTTTGGTTTCCCCAAGAGATCTGGTTCTTAGAAATTCACACATTTTGGGCCAAGCTTGCCGTATCCCAAAATGAGTCTCCCGGATTTGAACCTAGGGCCTAAAAGTTACCAGCTCAAGGTTCTATCCACTCACTGGGCTATCACTTAGGCCAATAGAACAGAACAACAGAAACTTCACGATTTCTCCCTCTAGAAGTGAGATTGAGCGTTGAAATTGGCCTTGTATTTTCCCACCGCGGAGGAGATTTCAACGCCCGAGGCTGTCTCCATGCGGTTCCATCGCCGGTGAAGTAAGTCCTGCATCCATTGCTTCCCGAGCCCCTCCTACGCAGCCGTTGCGTGGCTGGAGCGGACAGAAGCGCTTCGGGGAGGAGATCAAGTGTGCGAGAGCATGAGGGAGAGAGAGAGGGAGCGGGAAAGGAATATTTTTAAGGTCACCCTCTTGAAGCCGCGAAGGTCTCCCGGTCAGGTGCTCGCGGCTCGTGCGATGGGGCGAGCAGGGAAGACGACCCGAGTCGAAAAGGGCAGCAGGGTGCTCCGCCCGCGGGACGCAGTTGGCGCAATACCGCGCGCGCGAGCTTGGTTTCTCTTTTGCGGCGACGATAATTCGCCTCGGGGTATTTTCCGAGCCGCCTCTCCGTCGCGACAAACACGTAATTATCGTTACATCTCTCGGAACGCCTACCGTGCTCATCAAGTATGCCTTGGTGTATTCTCGAAATTCTGGGACGTGATTAACGTTTCCTCCTTGATAACGTTTTGAAACAAATCAAGTGCGAATTTGAATAGCACGCATTTAAATCCAAAATATAAAGAAGAAGGTTTAATAAGGAAGTCTACATCAGAATATGTGTATATTTATCAATTTAAAAATCTATAAAAACTATAGAGAAAAACTATACCTATGATTGATTTGCAATGATTAAGATACACCTTTAGAAATTTTATCAGTGTTACATCAGGTTACCGTAGTTCAATTATATAATTTTCCAGACAAAACCAAGTCCACAAGGCGAGGCCATGGAAAAAATATCCAATTATCCCTCAAATTGTTTTCTTATCCCTTAAAATTGCAGGTACGGTTAAAAATTTCCCTTCAATGTTTTGATAATGTAACTTTTACTTGCCTTTTGAGTAAAATATCAAAACTTTCATTTTCAAATCATTCACGCATGCTTTCACTAACTTCAGTCACTTCTTTTAAATATATTTTAAAAAATATTCTCTGACGGGACCGACTATAGATTATTTCCACTTCTAATTTTATATGCATTAGAAATAATCCTATAGCCATTCTACCTTGAAGTTCTATCCTCCTATGTTTTGAATTTACTGCAAAATATTCTCATCATGCAATTTCACGTAATAAACTAATGCATGTCTATTTGAAGCTATTTCATTCATTTGGAAGGATGACTCATGCTTGTTATAAGTACTGAGAAGTGTAATGTGAATGTGAGTTATGTGCATATGCTAAGGATTATGCTAATTCCTAAGGATTATGCTAGGATTCCATGCTAAGGATTATGTGGTATCGTGCCATGGCGAGGTTTTGGAATCCATAATAGGAATTTGATTGCCTGGCGTGCTTTTCGTAATCCGTGAAGAGCACCAAGTTCAACACATTGCGTTTTGCATGTCCCGTTGACCTGGATCGTTAATTTTTTTCTTGGAAGCTGGTACGCAAAAGGTGCAATCTGTTCTCATTTCCTTAATTTATATATCTCACTACTTTAATGTCTTCGTGAGAAAAACGACTTCAACCGGCGCATCATACCATTTATCCCACACTCCTAAAATGGTTGGACGTGCCTTACTGCTATGGCTAAAGCATCAGGACTATAGCATTAAAAAACACTAAATCAGCACATTTAAATTTCTCTGAAGGAGCACGTGAAATTCAGTACCTATCTTTGCCGGTAGCAGGAGTTAAATATTTTTCGCTGGTGATGGGATAGTTCTAATACTAACTAAGGGCTGCAGTAAATTGCTGCAATTTAACATTACCATCAGAGACTTCGAACTCATTGAGAAATATGTGCTAAGTTAGGTTGAATGAGGTTTTTTATCCATGACGTGAAATGTAAGCCAGAATACGAAATTATTCTTTTGGGTGTGGCTGTTGAAAACATTACCTATTTATTGTTTATGATACGCCTTGTCTTTAGTTAGTTGTCATAAATTGATTGAGAGTTACATCCACCAGAATGTGGGTATAAAAATATTATTATTTCACAGTTTTTCCTATTTATAAATGCAATTTTACTTCAAGCATGTCGCTATCATAAATAATGCTGATCATTTTTCAACGTATTATTTTGGCACAAATTACATAATTGAAGAATAATAACCATATCTCCATAATAGCCTTCAGATTTCGCTATGAAGTTATGGAAATGAAAATCCCCTTCCTAGAGATTCTTGATTTTCAACGATATTGTCCTCAACACAGCTCAGTTAGATGGTCGTTTAATAATCTCCGACTGAGCGTGGGTTTCAATGCCGCCGCGGGCGAGGGCGTCATCAGAAACGAGCGAGATATTTCTTCGTTTCCGCCCCCATCCCTCCCCACGGGATAAAACCAGGTTATAAATTTGAGTAGGTCGATCCATTAACTCAGATAACTTTGGTGAAACCATTTGGCTACGTAAAATTTCCGTCCGCATGTTTGGCAACGGGAGAGCCTAATGATGTGACGTACCAGAAACAAAAATGGCAATATGAACATACTATATTTTGTTAAATCTGGTTTTATTTATAGTATATTATTCAGACACCAAGAATTAATTGATTTTTATCCTATGATTACCGATTTTGAATTACTATTCAATGTTTCGTTGATCCGAAATCACAAGACAGTTGAACCTTGTAGAGATGAAGGTTCTGTAGCTCATTGTATTATGATGCGTTGCACCATGTACGCATTCTGATCAACATGCACGAAATACGTGTATGGTGTTGCTAGAATGCATGATGTCAAAATTGGCAGGGTCCTAATTTCGCACTGGCTCTTGCTGATTTGTGATGTAATAGATTGCTTTCGTCGCTTGCGCCAGCATAGGATAGGCACGCAGTCGGATGTAGATAAGATTTTTACCAGGTACTGGGAAAGAATTGAGTGAAATCTGGCCCCGACGTTAATCTATTCCAAACGAAAGGCGCCTTGGGGTCCACAATTTGTCAAATCCGATGATAACACTAAAATAAAATAGTTATCTGTATGGCATTCAAGTATGGACCTAAATTCAACTGGATATCTCTACCACTGGGGAAATTTGAACCCGGAACCTAGGAATCGGAAGCTAGCAGTTTCATATCCGTGCCATTCCGACCCCTCTTCTAATTGCTCAAAGCCAATTAGGACAAATTGCAATCGTACCATTACATACCAATCACACATATAGCGCTACCTTGCATATTATTTGGACAATACTCGAGATTCTTCCGGGTAAGTACAGTGAGTTTTTTCATGTCATGTATAGTAACTCTTTGATTATGTTAGTGCTTCGAAGACGATATATACAAGTTAAGCATTGGCCTAGTTAGCTAGCGTTCGTCATCTTACTTGCTTGTGAACAAGGTATATCATTGAGTGATAAGCTTAAGTTGGAACTAGATTTACTAAATTACTTCATTTTTAATTAGTCATTGATGGTTAGTCATTAAACATTCATTTAATATACAGTATGCCAATTTAAATATTAATTCTGGTAGTAAATTCCAGTTGGTCGTGATCATATAAAGTATTAGAGAAAATAAACCAGATGTGCCCCCGTGGGAGCAGCGGTTGATCAATAATCTTTCACTGGTCCATCTGGTGGTTTGTTGCTTTAAATTTTGCACTCGTAATGTGCGATTTTGCTCTTTAATAGTAATAAAATGCAAGATGATACTGGTAACATTTATTTAATGCTCAAAATGCTATGATATTAGCATTAAAAGCAATTGTAATATTAAAACTTAATAACTGCCCTATTATTAAATTTATTGTAATATTAAATCAATGCTAGGCTATTTAATGAAAATTAGTGTGGAGTTGCTAGAGAAATGTGGATGAACAATCTATGCGAAGATGTACAAAACAACCTTGCCCTTGGAAAGGTGGATGCTGCCTATATCCTAGTGAGGAACCACTTCAAGGAACAAGAAGCAATGCTATAAGATACAAGAATGGAGAACTTTTGATTGGAAGTGAAGACAAAGTGAAGAGATGGAAAGAATATCTGGAAGAGTTATACAACGGGAACATTCTCAGCACGAAAGTTGTTGAAGAGGAAAGCGAAGTCGAGAAGGATGATATGGGAGCATCAATATTGAGATCGGAATTCGACGCAGCAGTAAGGGACCTTCAGATGAATAAGGCTTCTGGAATTGATGATGTCCCCGCAGAACTGATAAGGAATGTGGGTGAGAGGACAATTTCACATCTCTACAAGGCCATCTGCGACATGTACTCAACAGGAGAAATAACCAGGGACTTCGAGAAAAACATCATAATTCCTATTCCCAAAAAGAAGAGAGCGGAGAAATGTGAAATTTTTAGGACTATAAGCCTGACGACTCATGCATCGAAGATATTGACATGGATAATCTACAGAAGAATAGAACGAAAAGCCGAGGAGTTCCTGGATGAAGATCAATTCGGATTCAGGAAAAGTAAGGGTACAAAAGAAGCAATATTGACCCGTAGGCTGCTTGTAGAGAAGAGAATGGAGGAGAACAAACCGACCTTCATTGCATTTGTGGACTTAGAGAACGTGGATTGGAATTCAATGCTGGTACTTCTGAAAGGAATTGGAGTGTCGTACAGTGACCAAAATTATCCACAGTTTGTATAAAAACCAAGTAGCCGTGATAAAATCTGGACCCAGCTGTGAAGAAGCAAGAGTAAGGAAAGGAGTGAGACAATGTGAGAATGAGTAATTTTTAATTTTTACATGGAGAGAGTCATCTAATAAATCAAGCAGAAGTGTTCTGGAGTGAGCAGCCACGGAGAAACAATGTTATGATTCGCTGATGACATAGCAGAGAAGGATCTGAATAAGATGCTGACAACCATGGAAGGGACAATGGGCATACATCAGCTGAAGATAAATAAGAAGAAAACTAAGATATTGGTGTGCAGCAAGAGAGAGGAGGCCAAAACCAACGTTATACTAGGAAAACAGAAACTGGAAGAGGTGAGAGTTCTGTTACCTGGGAAGCAGAGTAACCAACGATGGACGAAGCAAGAAAGAAATAGTGAGTAGAATAGCCCAGGCAAAGAGGGCATTCTATCAAAAGAAGAATCTACTTACAACTGGAAATACAAGCTTGGAAGTAAGGAAGCAATTCATCAAAATGTATATCTGGAGCATGTTTCTTTACGGCAGTGAGGCATGGACGATGACAGCAGCGGAGAAGAAAAGGGTAGAAGCATTCGAAATGTGGTGCTACAGAAGAATGATGAGGAGTAAATGGATCGACCGAGTAAGTAACGAGGAAGTCCTAAGAAGGGAGGGAGAAAAGAGAAGTCTGATGAAAACCCTAAAACGATGACGGGACAACTCCTGAGACGCGATGTCCTGATGAAGAGAATCTTAGAGGGAAAGGTGAACGGGAAGATTGGAAAAGGCAGTCCTCGTATGAGATACATGGAACAGGTTGTGAAGGATGTAAAAGAGGAGAATCACGTCAATATGATGAGGTTGACCGATAGAAGAATCGAGTGGAGGGCTGCATTAAACCTATCCTAGGACTTTTGACCCATGATGATGATGAGTTTAGAGTTCACTTATGACTTCTACAATAAGGGTAAGGTTAATTTCAACGCTTTTGAAAATATTGGAAATTTTTTCAAATGCAAATATTTTCTTTTCTATTCAGATATTTCCGGATTGCTTCAGGGGATGGGAGTGACTCCATAAGAAGGTGGTGAAGATGTGATCACGATCCAAGAGGCATTCATATGTGTCGTCTCAAGTGATAAACATCCTGAATTGTTGGCAAGGCATAACAGTGGCAAGGTATGGGACAATTTTCATGAAAAAAGTTCGGAAACTATAAAATCTTGAAGTCAATTCGCATTCTTTCAGAAAACTTTCTCTTTTCGTTGATTGTCTATCATAATGCAGAGCAAATTGATACATAAACTATTAGACTATTTCAACTAATTCTTTTGATAATGTCTAATTTTACATTTGGAATAGACAAATGCCTTTAATTATTTTGTAGGTTTTATTGTTGCGTAGAAAAAAATTGCTGATACATTATTTATTATTTTTGATCATGCTTCTGACTTCTCAAGCGCAGATTCATTCAAGAGATTTCCTTTGTTAACGAAACGAATGAACAATTGAATATCTCTAGCTAAATGTTATAAAAAATAAGGTGAAGTGTCCTAAAGAAACTCCCATCGGCTTCGCTTTACATTCAGTAGGAGCGTGATGCTCAAGTTTTTAACTGTAGTGTAAAACAGGAATGATTAAAGACTCGGGTGGGGAAAAATTGACTCGGCAATTGAACTGATTCTATTTCATTGTTTTACCCTCAAGAAAATTTGAACAGACACAATATATATTACTTTGCTACTGGTATTAAACGTTTTTGAGCTAAATTTTCTATCTAATCTGAGCACATAGCTCTAACTGAGCTAGATTCTAGTCTAGAGCTTCAGCTCAGCGAACTCAGCGGATGAAAAACTCGATTACATAATTTGAGTGGACTTTCAAGATTTCTTTGTGTAAAATTGAGTTTGGAAAAAACCTCGTCTCTCTCAACGCCTTTTCCCTGCAAAGCAGGAATTAAATAATTGAGAATGCCATCTGCTGCACTCAGGTTCAGCAGGGGTCGTTCCGCATCATTAAATTATCAAATATCTAAAGCATAACGGCAAATTTTTTTAAATATTCACAACTGCTAACGATTACATAGCCTCTTATATAAAGCGAACTGACTTTGATACCGCATATTTTCGATAATCACAAACGGAATGGTTTCCTTGCCAATATAGACTAACCACTGTTGTCGAAGAAACGATGCCCAAAACAGAAGATCTAAATGATTATATTTTCCTGGAGTAGGCACGTTGTTTAAAATTTAGGCATTATTTTGATTTCATGAATTCAAAAAAATGCGTTGATTAAATGTTGAAATGCAAAACTTTTTGTGCTAGAATGAACGCAATGCTGAGCTTATATGTGAAACAATTTTTTTTTTAGCAGGAGAAAAATTATGACAGGGACCTGAAGAAAAAAATTGGGGAATATTTAACGTGGATCGTGACCTTGTATGGCTCTCAGGGGAGGAGCAGGAGGATTGATTGGAGGAGGTGGATATTGGGTGTGGCTGAGAAGGACGATGAGAGAAATTTGTCGATACGGAAGAAGGGAGAACAGGTGTTAGACATAATATAGGAAATTTGAGGAGATAGTAAAGGTCATTGAGGAGACGAGAAAAAAGATGTTAATTGCCGTGGTAAAGGGAGACTTTTAGATAGTAGGAAGAAAGAGGGGTACTGTCTGGAAACCAGAGGGAGTTGAATTGCAAAGGTCTGGGTGGAGTGTTTAAACCGGCAAGTAAATTTATAGTTCAGTGTTTTCTAGTCATATACACCTGTCATAAACGGTAACATAAAGTACAGTTACGTTCAACGTGGAGATCCACAATGGTCGGTGAGGGCAGAATGCACCAGCTAGTGATTGTATGATTGTACCCAACGGCGTGTGACATTCACATACATTAAGGTGGGGAGTGGTTTCTTTCACTGTGCCACATACGGTTTCCCAGAAATATATGGTTCCCGGGAATCAACGAACTGGAACACATCCAAAGGCCATTCCCCAGGATGCAAACCTGGGACCTTCGGCTAGGAGTCCAATGCTCTACCAACTGGGCTTCCACTTACCATCTCAAACGGTAACATGCGGTTACTAAATACCGGCCGCCGTAGCCCTGTCGGTAACTTGGTAACCTGGCAACCTTAAGGTCGTGGGTTCGAATCCCGCCCAGGGTATAGGTGTTGCATGACTTAGCGTTGAGATATTAAGTTAAGAGGTGCGATATAACCTTAGCTCTATATAGTCGTAAAAAAACACAATTCTACTGTGGTTATGAATTTTTCAGCCCTTCTACGCTACAAGAAAAAATGCACCAACTTTACTGCTCTCTGAAGGCTACAATGAGCACAAGCGCCGGATACAGTAGCCTTTTTGATAACTCAACATTGTAAGCAAAATAATAAATAGTCTTCGTCAATAATTTTTTATATGATCGGGACTAGATCCTCCACCACTATCTTTACTTGGTATCATACATCCTTGCATTTTTAAGATCCCTACAGTTGAGCGCATTCCGAATGCTGTTACACAAAAATTACTATCTACAAGACATTCGAGCGATTTACATAACGAACCGGTCGCAACGCTCTTTTTCCCTCCAATATTAATGACAGCAGCTATTACACAAGGCACTAGAAGTACTTGTGCTCGTGTCCTCTTCTCTCGAAGTGCCCTCCTCACTCGAAATGCACGGGATTCCCCGAATATTGGCAGCTTCCTCAAGCGAGTCTGCTTTACTCCAATTCCGAAGCCACCTCCTTCCCCATGTCTGGTGGCACACAATGCTCTTCCCTCCGACGAGAAAGCAACCCAGCGCTCTCAATAATACTCCTGTCCCACGTTGCGTCGTGTCTGAAGCACGGAATTGATCGCGGAGACCGGAGTTGTGCGGCATTCATAGGTGAGCTTAGACGTCAAGGAATGGGGCGGGGGGAGGGGGGGTGTCCGGTGTTTCGTAAGAGGCACGCCCCCCTCACCGAGAGAACTGTCTTTCCTCCCCGACAACCTCGACCGGGCCGTACCGGTCCACCGTGTGCATGTGGGATAGGCTGCGGCCCCTTTCAACCTACTTCGACGGTGACTTCCACCCTGTCCCCTCTTACCCCCCCTAACCTCACCCCCCCGCTAACCCTCCCTCTCCCGGCCACCTCTCTCTCCATTCCACGGAGGTGGAGGCGACGCCACATACACATTCTCTCCCTCCTCCTCCCCTCCCCTACTCTCCTCATCTCTCAGATTCACTTTCTCCTCGCGGAGCGGCGGTCGGAGGTTCCCCCGCGGGCGAAAAGCGCGCCCGTCCGACCGTCCACCCCTCCGCCGCCCTCCCTCCCATCCGCCGTCCTTCGCGGGCACCAAGGCAGCGAGGCGAGACTCTCGCAGTCTTGCCGCTGCGTAGCTGACTGTTTCCTTTCCCCACTCTTTCGTACTCCTCACGAGGAAGTCCGAGCGAGAAGCATAACTTGAGAACAGTCGCTGGTGCTAAAGTACGTGAAGAATCACGAGGAAAACAGGATTGATTGCCATAGAGCGCATTTCTAAGCACTCCCAACTCGTGGAATTAATGAAAGAGAGGGAAAATATAATAGTTAACTTCATGTGCATGTAACAATTATTCAATCATCCACCTTCCTACCCTTTGCACTTCATTTCCGACGTCTTATTATTCAATATTTTCCGCGTCTTATTTTTTCATCATGGTGGCAGTCAAACATATCCGGCTTTTCCATTGCTTACCAATCACGGCGAGTAACATTCAAGAGTACTGAAATGTTCAAAATTTCGCTGTTGCAGCCGTAGTTCGTCACTGAAGTGAAGATTCTCAGTGATTTACACCCAGTGGAAAGTGCAGTAATATAATAATGCATATGCACACTCACAATCTCCTGATCAGTGTTGGAATACACCAACCGTCTACAAATTGTTACGCAAAGGGAATCAGGGGAAGGCAATCAGGAACGGATACTCAAGCTCAAGCAAAGTGGATGTAATACGTAACACAGAAGGATGGAAATGATGCGGAGACAGCTGGTTTAGTGGTGCATGGTAGGCGTGGAGATTTATTAATAGTTGGTATTTCCCATTTTTGGCCGATTCCTTTACTTTTTATCTAATTTAATTTTAAATTTCACCAGAAAATTTATCATCTTCCTGGATTTGTAAACTCAACACTTTTGTGATACTCCTTTCATATAATTATATTCCTTACATTTCCATGTCTTAAAACCAAACCAGTGCAGTCACATCTGTTTTCGCAAACAATGAAAGGTAACATCAAGGGGCAGCGAAATATTTGTAGAAAGCAACCTTTCGTGAATAGTATGTAATTTACCAAAACTTTTTTCGGGATTGAGTGCAAAAATACTTGCTCATGTTGTAGAGGGAATGTCAAGTATGACACTGTGGAAAAACCAGTTTTAAATACTGATTTGGCGTTTAACTCTGGAAATATATTCTTCTCATTTAAGGCGAGTACCAAAGTAAAAGTTGTTCAGATTTCCTCTTGGTATCATTTCCCTGTTATGTAAACTTGCGAGTGAAATTCACATGTGAAAATAGACGTGCGAAGTGGTCCACTCACTCAACTATTCGGCAACAAACTACACATACCCATATAGGTATATTAACTCAAAGATAAATGCAAAATACGTAAATCTGACTTTTTGGAGCACAGTGTACCAAGTCAAAACAGTTGGGAAGTTATAGTTTACAGTTCGGAATGCCTCGCTTAACAATGAGGGTTTCTCATGCAGGTAGATAAGTTCACATATAGAACGATATAAGTGTTCAGAACACAATGATTTTGAAAGATATTGAGGCATGATAAGACATATCTTCGATGTAAATGACATACATTTTGGTTCTTAAGAAAGAGGCAATGGTGATGTGAGTTACTATAGTATGAGGCGATATTCTTTTAATCTTTGGGATATGATCACGACCTAACATTAGGTGAATCATCAACCCTGTTTGAAAATGGGAGTAGCTATTAACTAAGGAATGCCGATAGTAGTGAAGAACAAAATACAGCATTCACTCTTTGCCTATTTGAATCTATCTTTAGCGATTTCTTGCGATGTTTTAACCTCCCGCTGCCCGCTTTAGCCAGGTCAATAAAATATCAACTAGTCAACTCAAAGATACAGGGATTATCTTCCCGTCTCGACGACGAATGCTTCATTTCTCTAAGTATTATAACTCTGTTTCGATGGCGCGATATAAACATGTATCTTCGAGCACCTAAGTCCCAAATCTACTAATATTTCTTACAGCGTGCCAACTTTTTTCTTCTTCATATCTGACCTTCGAAAAGAGGGATCTCCAAATCATCTTTGCTAGCCTCAAGTTGTATCAGCAGCCACACATTTCTTCCTCATTTATTTCGCGCAATCATCTCGATTGAGGATGTACTCAAAATAATATAAACCTATTGACAGTTTATCGACATAGCATCGATTTATCACACAGACAAACATTATAAAATAGTTCTGGCATTGAAATATGCGGGGTGAAATTTACGATCATTCTATTGAATCGTTGTTTCCATCGTGCTGAATTATCCTTTTCTATTGATAAATAATTCGGAGCAAATATTGCGGAGAATAAAATTTTAAGGACATTTTACCAGCATGTTACATTTACAATCGTTTCCTTAAATAAATATGAAAATATGAAAAACATCACCCCGATTTATCCATAAATCCGCCCTTTTCTCCAAAGGATAAGATATTGAACTTCAAGTTCTCTTTATGCTGCATCACCATCACCGTCGGAACCATATTATTAACTACCACTATAGTGTCCACACCAATCAGATCACTACAAGGCTTGTGAGAATAAAGCAATCTGGCAAGATGTCTCAAAACGTGCAATAATGCAATATAAATGCTGTAATTAAATAGAATTTACGACAACAGAATGGTTGAGCTGCACTTTCCGACGGCTTGGTTTGCCCAATTTTGGGACCATAACCGTATGGTAGCATCTTAGTGTTCGTACCTAATACTTCATTTATGGATATTAGGCTACATTTATTTGCATTAGCCCTTGAGTAATGTATTTACTGGTCCTCTTTGATGAGGTTCTTCTCATTCACTTCATGATCTTGTCATGTTTTTGGCTTATGCATGACTTATGTAGAACTTCCTAATAAAAATTCACCCCAAAATCATTACCTTTAAGTATAAAGGCAATAACAGTAACTTTAATAATAATATATTTTGCTTTTAATTCCACACAAAGTACTATATGCACTTCTTTAAATGACAGATAAACCTGAACTTAACTGAAGCGTTTCATTTGGCGTTGTTTTAAAATGTTGCTTTAAGGATTGCACTCTCATTCAGCACAAAACCCCATTACATTGCTGCAGCGCATTTTTCGTGATACATATTTCGCGCCGAATTATCTCGAAAGGCAATTGTTTCTCTTGTGTTAATTACTTCTTTTCATGTTGCAATCTATCTCCTTGGTTATTACTCGGAGACATTAATGGATTTTATGTTCCATTGGTATTATTTTTTTTGGTAACTTTTGAATTTCATGTAACAATACAATATGTAAATTTAAATGAATAAATACGAATTTAGTGGACTTTACCATTAGAAATGTGGAGTTATGAATACGATAACTGATGGAATTTACTCACTACCTGAGTGGAAGGACACTAATATTTAAGATATGTCAGAGAAGCCTACGTTATGCGAATAATTTAGAGGGAAATATGTAAAATTATATTTTAGAGCAATCAGCACTCAATTTTTTAGTTCAATCTTAAAAATACTACAATATTTTTGAAATTTGTTAACGTAAAATGAGAAAATCAAGAAAGTTATCTTGTGTCAACGAAATCGTTGAAATATTTGCTTATTTCAAAGCATGGTTGCCTAATTAGGAGATCATCTTGAAAAAAAAAGTTTTCCTCGACTATTCCTGATTGAATTTGAAATAATTGGGCACGAACTGTTTCTCCGTTGGACCAAAACTCGTTCTCGAGCAGGTGGTCGTGCTTTGCTCTCAAAGCTCTACTCTCTTGAAATTCGTGACCGTTCTGCTCGAAAGGAAACATTTCGCAAATTTCAACTACCTCCATCCTTGATTGTTTCATCGGGCTCTCATTTCCTTTATTATTCACATCTCCCATTGTCTATCTTTCTTAGGCTGAATGATCATCCAAAATATGCCTTGGTCATATTTTATACTGCAAACACGTAAATATCTGAGGCATGTTCTTTATCATGAGGTTTGGTATTTAGTGCCCTTTGGCATTAGGGGCTGATTTAAGGCCAAAGAAAATTCGTTCATTGCCTTAAAGACAAAAACAAGAGGTACGAATGTCAGATAATCTTAGGTAAACTCCAAAAACTGTAATAAGCATGGCTGATGATTGCTTTTCAAGTTATAGAATACTATGACTTGCATGTTGACAAACATTTTACACGAGGTAGTTAATGGCGCAGCTTAAAGCAGCGGAAAAATTTGGAAATTAGATAAGTAAAAGGATAAAAACGGAATTGAGGCAATTTTCCTCTCGGAGATCAGTGCATTTGAGCAATCTTCTACGTAATTCTTTGCTTTTGGCGGTGGAATTTTCTCCTCATATATCTTTCCATTATTCAGAATGCGTAATGACAAGTCTCGTATAAAACGGCCTTGGGAAGCATTAAAAAGTATTATTTGAAATTACCAAATATTTCCAAATCTCCAAATGTCGAATGAGGTCGTAGTGCAATTTCCACTGTATCCCATTTAAGCCATTCTTTCTTCACGTGCACTTCCTCACTTAAGCTGCACGGTGAATTATTTCCAGCAGGTAATGGAGCTCGCATGGATTTTTAAGAATGGAGACTCCAACGACTGGAAAAATTCCTGAAATGTGGAGAGGCATGCCGGTTGCCATCGTTATTCTGAGAGAGCCTCATTATTTCCCATGCATTTTGAATAAACTTCGCTTTCATTTTCCCTGAATGTGAACACTTTTGTTTCCTTAAAGGTGAAGGCCGTGAATGAGAGAGAGGGAGAGAGTCTTTTGTGCACTGAGCCTTTCAATGCAGGAATGCAACTATATAACAAAGATCTCTTGACGGCGTCTGCTGTGCTGAAGATGATATGGCGGTATTTCAAGGTGACTAAGAAAAATTATTATTCAAAGATCTCTAATCCTTTTAACGAACAGTTATAATAACTAGTGTAATATTTATCGGAATAAGAATTACAAATGGAAAATGTAATCAAATGTGAATACAAAAAGAACCTACATATAACGTACAGTGGCGTACTGACAGGTTTAGGGTTTGAGCACCCCAAAAAATTCCCGTTATTTTATATATTTTGTATATCTTGCGCTAGCGTTAAAGGCATTGCTATTTGGGCTGAAAAATATATTTGAATTGTCCTCAAGAAAAAATAATGCTAATTTTATCATTGGTTTAGTGAATAATAATCTAAATATTATTTTATAATGATGACCATACATATTAATGAACCTCCCCCCTCCATAAGGAAATTCTGCGTACGCTACTGTGAACATGTTACAAAAGACAGGGACATTTTACTGACATATTGAAAATAATAACTCATTAATGATCGAAAGTCCAAAGAATAGCCATTCACCGATAGTCAATGTGATTCACCTTGTTTTTATTTTCAAAGTAATTTCGTCATTTGAATTAGACTACTAATGCATTTACTAATTATATTTGTTATTCGTGCCGGAAATTATCTGTTAAACGTCAGCCAGAAGGCATAAGTTGATCTATAAAAAGCTCATTTTAAGACGGAAAATGGGATTATGAGCAGTACATAACATTATGCAAACATTTTACTAGTGAAAATTATAATAATATCGGTACCCTAATTGATAATATTACGACCAAATAACTCAAGGATCATTCCTGCAAATTTCGCTTTTAGTTAGTTTTTTGTGTATGTTACAATTAGGAACGTGAGTTTATGTTTTTCTGTACAGCTTCCTCTTTCATGAGAAAAAAAACATTGAATGCCATGTCACTAAATTTGTGATTTGGATAAAACATGGTATTTCATGCAACAAGTCGAAAAAAATGCCACTCGGATTGCCGCATCTGTCAGTTTTACTTATACGTTAATGATTGAAATATAAGGTGTAACCTTTTTACGTTTTAGCCACATTATTTTTCTTATACTTCCGCATATCATTTAAAATTGAAGGGGAATAAAATGAAGTGATAGAAATGTAGCCATGTACGGAGATATTTGCAAAATAAACATTTTTACATGCTTTACGTTATAAAAAAAATTTGGGCGACGCAAAACAGCATCTTTTTATCGATCATTACTTTGAATTACGGATCTAAAATATGTAATATTCCCTTTATCTTCGCTCGTTAATCCAGCACTTTAGTATTGTTTAATGAGACAGTATAATTTCCGTCAATTCTGGCTTCCGTATTTTAACTCTTAAATTATTTATTAATATTTTACGAAAAAAGGGAATGAATGTCAGTTAAAAAACGTCACCGTATCAAGAATGCAAAGAGAAATGATTTTCAGTGTCCTGACGGGCATTCATCCTGACGCTAACTTTGAACTCCAGTGATATTAATGGTTCGCTGTTGGGGAAACGTGACGTCAACATACCATCTTTCCAATGTTGCCTAATGGCGGCACTGATTTATGCACCTAGCGGCACGTGATATCTTTCCAAAGACGATATGCTCCTGCTTCCTAGGATTTCACAAGTATTAAAACGTCGTGAGTTGTTGAGATAGCTACCCTCTGATAACTTCCAATGTAGGTATACCTACAACACAAGGGACTAATGGCAGGGAGCTTCAAAGAGGAAGACGTCTCGTCGCACGTCGTGACCTCACACCACAAGACCTAGTACACATTTCAATCCCTTGGAACAAAGATATATTGCATACTTTGCATTCTCAACGTGATAACTTCCACGATTTTCTCACACCAGAGACACCTTAACGACTGTCACATTGACAGCATGAATTGTGTGTAGCAATGCTTGCCACAACAAGTGTAGTTTCAACCTGAGGAGTGATGATGATTTAAATACTTCATACGATTCAACATTAAATTTCATTTTGATCAAGGAGACTGATGCCTCACCAACAATAATGAATATGACAGAAACCGGATGGAACCATATTCAAAAGACAACTTTATAAATGAACACAAAAGATATAGCAATGTTAAATTAAAGGATAAAAGAGCACCCAAAAATCCTTGGACCAAGTAAATGAAGGAGATCTCCTGAAGGGACATAATGAGAAAATACCTCCTGAATGTTGATACAATATTTTGTACCTATTTTACTGATCACATGAATGAACTATTGTTAGCTATTTAATAATATTACGGTGGGCGATCAACAACTAAGGTCATTCACATTGTTAGGAATAGGTGGGTGGCAGGGTATTGTGACGATTCTAAGGGGTTTTGGGGTGAGACAGACTGGCGACGGCATTGGCCTACTCTTTAACGAACGCCCCAAAAGTGGTTCGTGGTTTAAAGTTCCTTCCGATGGATTGAGTACTGGACTCGAAGTGCTCTCCACTCAACACTCTAATAAAGATCAGTATTACACTAAAGAATAATCGCCATTACCGAGATTAGAAACCGAGCCTTTGGTATTAGAAGACAGCACTCCTGCCAGAAAATTAACCTGATCCCAGAAGGTATTTCATCCACTAAGAACATGGAATGAGCCTAACTTATGCGCTGTTTTTCCTTTTCTACGTTTTTGATTCAAGACTTGGAAGATACATTAAAATACCTCTTCTGATATTTTATTTTTCACCGTGATTACTTGCCTGAGATATGACTCAGTCAAGAAAGTTTAAAGTTTAGTTCATAGAAAAAGTTTAGTTCGTAACAACTTCCGGTATGAATATAGTGTAAGACTAAAATGCAGCTTAAATATACAAATTTTACAAAGTATCCTTCTAAATGGTATTTTAACATCAAAGTTAAAAAATAGAGGAATAATAGCCGTTTAGATAGCAGTGGTATGCGATGGAGAGTGATGGAGTACATGCATTGACATACCTTAAAGAGGCAATTAATCATTATAAAAAAAATTTCAATTCTACTTTCTGAAACCACGGCGTTTTGCCAATTCCAACATCTCGGTAAAGAGCTCATAAAGAGGAACGAACAAGGACTTAGGGGCGGAGCGCTTAAATAGAAAATATGCGGAACCGCATACCGTTATTGGAGGCAATTCAATCACTATCTGGTTACTCCTATAAAGAAATCGTATGGGTCGAAATGTAAATTTTTACTTTAAATTGTATGTAAAATTTCACTAAATTCGCAGATCGGAATTGGATGATAGCTTGGAAATATTTTCACATTGACCTTTCTCTGCCGTGCTTTCATCGTAGTTGACAGTCACCCCTTAATTACTTCCTTCTGGAAGCTCGATAGCATTTGACGCTTATAGTGGCAAATGATGATTTTTATGGTTTCACTTAAAAATATTTCATTGAAGTTAGATCGAAATCCATTGTATCTTACACTATCGGACCGCTTGGAGAATTAATTGAAGCATTTAAAGTAACATCTTTAAATGGGAAATTTGACTGAAGATTGAATCTCCACGATAAACGAATTGTTAATAATTGAATACAGATGCGATGAACCATGCTAATAGTAATTTCAATTAGTTAAGAGCAAGCAGAGGACTTTTGCGGGTGAACATCTAACAAATATTCCATCATGCGTAATTGCGATGCTCAGCAGCGGGAAAATAATTACTGCCCGGTTGTGCTGGTATACAATTTTCTCTACTCATTAAATATTCGTTACATTTATGCAGTGACATCGTTTTCTTTTCAAAGTGTTGATGGTCTTTATCCTTCTTGCTCCAAAAAATTACGTAGATATGCAGTTGGAAAATGTAAAGCATCATACGTAACACACAATAATTTTCGCATTGGGTATAAGATCTGACTTAGCATATTGCCGAGCGCTGATTTCTTAATTCTTTTGCAATTGAGTAAAATCTCAGGAAAATATTTGTCTTTTTTATCTACTTTCATTTTTAATCGGCCCATAAAAATAGTCAGTCGGAACGTATAAAACGTATATTATCAAGACGTAAAATTACCACCTCTTCTTTGCCAATAATGGAGCAATATTTTTATCACCAAAAACTATTGGCATCTCTTTTCCTCAACCGGAACGTAAAAAACGTACATTGAACTATTTTACTGTTTTCAAACATTTTCATTTTAATATCTTTTTTTACCTTTATATTCCTTTCTAGGATCTATCAAGGGGCAAGATGATTACCTCTTGTTTGACACTAATGCATCGATATTTTTGTCTCCAAAAAGTATGACACGTCTTGTGTCTCTCTGAAAGCAATAGGCGAATTTTAACGCTGACATGTAGCCTTCTGCTTGAAAAACTTGAGCACATACGGTAGCAAAAGAATTCGGATTCTCCAGGAGGTATGCGCAGAAATATATCCGTTAGGACTCAGAAGCAAGTTCTTTCACTTTTTCCTCTCTCGCTTCGATTCGCATTGTGTGTAAGCGCATGAAAAAGTTTCCACTGGGAAGGGGCGAGTGGGAGGAGGAGGAGAAGGTGGGCGGTGAGATCAGGCGGGGCTACCGAGCGGGGAATAAGAGATGGGTGGGAGTGAGGAGAAGCACTCGTGAATTTTTGTGCATCGAAATACCCTCACGCGATATCGATGGCCGCATCTACTTTCACCTTCGACTTCGAAGAAAAGCAAACGGCAAAAGGAAATCGGCCGTTAAAATCTCCCGAAAAGCGACTTCCGAATCCAATTACGATCGCTTCCCGATGCCAGCTGGTGAGAAACCCTCGGCGAGTGAGATACCGATCCTCACTCGGACCCCACGAGACGCGACGCGACACCATCCCGCGAGGCGTGCCGCGAGGCAAGTCACACTAGAGCTCACAGTTCCTCAGCACACGGGCCCAACTCGACGGCCTTCCAACTTTTTTTTTTTTCCGCCACGAACGTTTCCTTTTCATTACGCATAGATAGACCTGCCCACCGTCGCTCCACCCTCCAGACCGCACACTCACCTGCAAACCTGTCCAGCATTCCGGAAAGCGAAAGGACAACTTGGGGAGGGGAGGGAAGCAAAGACATCGAGAGGTAGATGGAGAAAAAGAGAGAGAGATCGAGAGATGGGAGGAATTCTCACAAATCACAAAAAAGCACAATCACACCGACCATTTTCGGGAGAAACGTGAGAGAGAAGGCGGGCACATCCACTCAAAGAGAGAGCCGAGGCACAAACAAACATTCGAGAGAAGCACACCGGGGGACATCGGAGCGGGGGTCGGCGGAGCGGGGCTTGCTTGGGAAATGGCTCTGGGGGAATCACGTACGGTGGTGCGAACAGCCGACGGGCGGTGGCTTCGTACCCTTCAACTCTGTCGGGTCCCTTCGGGCTCCAGGGCAGGGATCACACCACGCTCTCCGCCCTCCTCCAACGGGTCACTTCCTTCCGGCACCACTCCAGACACCCTCTCGGCAAACGTGACACTGGAAGCTCGGCGGCGTTCTCGCCGTGAATTCGAACGGAGGGAGGCAGCGGCGTGCAGCGAGGCGGAGGTCACTGTGAGTCGAAGGAGGACCGCGCGTTCGACCGATCCACTCGGGATTTCCAAAGCAACTGGCTGGGCGTGGGGACTCGGCGATGGAAGAGGTGGCTTCGCGGCCGTGGAAGGGGGAGGGCTCAGGAGTCGGGGAGGGGAGGGCGGATTGCAATGTAGTGGGTGGGAGGGGAGGCAGCCGGAGGAGAAAGGGTGCGGTGGGGTGGGGGACGGGACTCGGGGGAGGGGGAGAGAGTTTTTAACTTTTTTCGGACGTCGGGTGGGGGAGGTGGGGATGGGAGGGAGGGGGTAGGGCAGGAGATGATTTTTGTGGTGGAGAAGGGGTTGGGAGGAGCAGGGGGAGGCTCCACCGAATGCCCTTGATCTTTCCCTTCCTGATCCGACGCCGCGAGGAATCTTGTATTTCACCTGTCCGTGCCTTTTTTGCCTTCTCCTTCGCGTTTCCCGCACACTCGCGGCTTGTCGAGGGCGTATTTTCGCCTTTTGTAGTCTATTCGCCCGAATATAATAGTTGCCGAAGCTATGAGAGTAAATTTTCCAGTTTCTACGAAAAAGATTATCCGATATGAATTCGGTTTTCGTTAAAAAATTCTCCCTAATAAAAAGTGCAAACATTGAGAGTTGAGCAGGTAGCCCATGATTTTTTGAGGCCACTGAAATGCATAATTCTGTATTCCAGCCATTGGATTTAATTTAGGTTTTAGTTTTTAACATTCAATGCACTCATTTACCTAATTGGAGAAGAATGGTAACCAGAAAGCTTGCCCCTACCGTTTAGGCCAGGCGATGCAATGGTTTGATCAATTGGTTTAGATGTAAGATGTGGCCAGAATCTTATCCATTAAACAGATTAAATAATTATGAGGATCTGGGAATATCTTACCGTTTAATAATCTCATAGTATATGGATTTTATGACAATAGTGGTTTTTCTGCTATTCATAATAAAATATATAGCAGTTTCTTGTGACAAGAAAAATATTAATGCATTACGGAGTACCTGGAGCTGGACAAAATTGTTAAGGGCTCATAAGTTTCTTGGATCCTTCCAGAATACCCACTTTTGCTGATTTTTGATGATGATAGCAACCTAACTTCTGATAATAGTATTGGAGCGTGACAAATATTAAAGTTGTTTGAAAGCATATTTTGTAGTTAAAATTGAGAACAAGGGAATCACTTTGAATGTGATAAAAATCAATTTTGTTGACTATATCAAAATAAGTTTGGCACTTACATAATGAATAACTCAATTTTTGCACTCAGTCAGTATGACAGATCTGCCGCAAGGCTATATTTGTGTAATTGAAAGTTCAGATGATTGCTGTAGACTTCATTCTGGCGTTATTTAATGAACTTTGGCATGGTGTATATCCATTCCTTTCATTTCCTTCACCGAACCTGTCGCGAAATATTTACAAAATTTGTATGCATCCCTCTTATGGTAATGTTTTCTTTTATTTTTTAAGGCTATAGTCTAACAGCTATAAAAATGTTTAAAATATTATGACAGCTGAATAACATTAATTATTTATTTAATAATATCCAGTGGTAATGGGGATGAAATATTTTCATTATTTACCCTATGCAGTGGACACACCCAACTTATGTTCTTTAGCATTCTGCTACAACAATATGCGATCGATAACGGCAAT
Source organism: Platycnemis pennipes (assembly GCA_933228895.1). Lineage (NCBI taxonomy): Eukaryota > Metazoa > Arthropoda > Insecta > Odonata > Platycnemididae > Platycnemis > Platycnemis pennipes. Next base: position 28,654,232 of record OW121848.1, on the reverse strand, counting down.
GATTCTACTGTTATCAGCTTGAACTTCGGATAATGTGAGAGATATTAATGCATTTTCACTCCATTAAAAATCTTTTTGATTCTTCGGATTAAATAACAGTAAAATAGCGTTGATACGTGGCTCAACACTTTGATTTCATGTGAGTGATGGAGGGAGCCGATACCTACTCTGAGGATGTCATTGAAGTCAATTATTCTGACCCTCATTTAGTCAACCTGTAAGTTTACAAGAACAACGACGCTTGTGAAACTTATAATAGTTGGATATTTTATCGTTGAGGTAATCATTGAACTCTACCTTTTAATGAAAACTGTATAGAAATATAGAGGTATGCTAGCTATTATAAACATAACGGGAAATTAGAATGGATTAATAAGATTGTCCGACCGTGGTAGCCAGCCCATTAACGTGCTGTAATTGGCCTGGCAAACCAACGGTTCAAATCCAGCCTGGGGCACAGGTGTAATGATTTTCTTAGGGATAAGGACATAGGTTAAACGGTGCAAAATAGCCTACGCCGTTGCAGCACCTGAAAACCGATTCTGCCACTACAGCTAATAAGATTTCTATTCAAAGCTGGTTGCGTGAGGCTAAGAGTGCTTTGTTTGAGGGATATGCTTTACGTTCGACACCTTTGCCTTTGAGGAATAATTGTGAACTTTGAGGTGGCGGTGACGCTGTACGCTCCACCCTCCATTGTCACTCGCTCCCAGCTCACTTACCTCCCTCCCTCCGCCTCCCTAGGCCCTCGCCCCTCCTTTCCCCTTTGTCTACAATCGGCCGGCCCTTCCTGTGCCATAGCCCCGCTGTCCTTCGCTCCCTTCCCCTCTCCTGCAACTTCCCTCATTAGCCCTTCGTCCTTCCTCACTCATTTCCCTCCCAGAGGCTGCTCCCTTCTCTCGCCCGCAAACTCCTACCGACATTCTTATTTCGCTTCTTCCGAGGCTAGGAGTAGAAGCAATCTTAGGCCTTATAGTAGGTATTCCTACGGCCAAGATCCGAAGTAGACCCACTTGGCGCCGGCTGGCGCGACGACAAATCGTTAGGGAACTGGTCCGTAATTAAGGGAAAATTGTAAAGGTCACTGTGCACTGAGCACTGCTCACCCTTACCAACTGTTCCTTAGCTCATCCTTACCATTGTCTAAAAATTGTGAGCGCAATGACGTGTGTTTCCGTTGGCGTGAGTAGCTGTATGTTTGCGTGAAATGGAAACTTAAAACAGTAAGGTGACAAAAGATGTCCCATACAGAGGACCTATAATTATAGTAATGCCCACGGGAATACGATGTAATGTTCTCCAAGAGGTATAATTGGAGGACTAAACCATTATTTTAGGAAATATAATCTAAGTTACTCGTTTTGATGTTTTTCCAAATATCTTCCCGGGTTACCAGGCTAGTGCGTTATCAACCTGGCTACCACGGCCGGCTCAATGTCAATTCTCTTCGTTCACAGCTCAAATTGGCGCATTACACCTGCAATTAACTAGCTCTCGAATTTTTTTCTTTCCCTACAACGACGAATGACGATCCCTAGAATAAAAGAGGAGAGATTGATACGGATTAAATACATCAGAATTCGCATCGGAAAGACTTGCTCAATCCGGGGTGCCCAAACCCCTGCTCATGTCCGCGAAACAATCCATCATGCTTGCGGTGAATTATTTGGAAATGAGCGGTCTGCAAAGACGGAGAGACGCTGCTTATCTATCTCTTTCGTCCATCTATTTTTCATGATGCCGGGATCCATTCTATTTCCGTAGCATAATTCGCACTGATGTCGTAACAAATTTAAAATCTCTCCTCATCAACGGCTAAAAGCTTTGAAATTACCACCAGTTCGATTAAAGCACAAATATGTGAGGTTACTTAATAATTTGCTTAACTTTTTGTGATGAAAATTTGCAATTTTCAATGATGCATATTTAATTTTTAGAAAATGCCCTGATTTAATTAAATCTGTATCTATTAACGTTGATCGTTCCGTTCCCACATTCCCTTCACGCTATGGAAGTTCCAAAGCAATACACCATTGTGTTTTCCTCACCAGTTCCCTAAATAGAATTCTCCTTTGGGCATACCCCCGTATCTCTTGATTCTGTAAGAGTGATAGTTTTCTTTTGTCTCTCGGTCTGTTGACTTGCGTGCGTTTCCTGCCTTTCTGGACCGATTTCCACTTTCAGATTACCTTTATTTACTTAATCTTTCCAGATTACAATGGTTGAGATGTCTGTGCTAGAACGTTTGCCATGAATTCTTTTCCTGACTGTATCCATGAGCTTCTATCACTCACCGTAGTCCTCTTTTTATAACCATCATCCTACCATTGGCTATGTCAACACCATCAAAATCAATTATCCTCTTTCATACACGAGCCACCATTCTCAGTATGTATTTGAAATTATATATTTAGGCATGGCAAATATTTACTCAGAGACATGAGGATTTGATATGATTCAATTTCATAAACTACCATATAAGGAACGAATTAGGTATCAATGGCTGAAAATAGGTAATACCTAATAAGTACGTATATAGATCGGTCGTTGGGCAAAATTTGTTTGGAATAGCTTAGTTAAACTCGTTGCACTTTTTAGTTGACCAAATGAGTATGTGATTCCTTCTTATATATGTAATCTTTCCGGATCATAGTTATATGATGCCTGCCTCAATCATGCTAAAAATATCAAGTTCCAGGAAATAGGACCGTTATAACTGTGAGAACTGACCCAAATTGGTAGAAGTTACGTTTGTTTTGATGATGAAATAAGATCGTGCGATACAAAAGTGGGGTAAAATCGTCTCATTGCCTTTCATGTGGTGAACGAGAAACGGTATCCCGCATATTTTCTTTGCTCCAAGTGAATGGTGATTGAGGGGTAGAATCCAAGTGAATGGTAGAATCGACCATTTTTAGTTTTATTCCATAGATCAATTTCTTGTTTGGATCCTGTTTTGCCTTAGGATACCAGGTAATATAATTAATATCATCAACATTGGGGAGATCTTACAAGTCATCACACCAACATTTCTGCTAGGTACTGCATTTTTTCTATTAAAATTTTCTTTTGATGAATACTAAGTTCATAACTTTCACTTTATCTCAGGAATGTATCCATCCATTTGCCCCGTAATGGTCGTCAAAATTCTGTGCCACATAAAATAATATCATTTACTAATTCTATGCAAATTATAGTAGTAGATTCTGTCGGAACTATTTTTAAATACTTTAATAATTTTCATTTTTACTTTCGGCCTCGGGAAACATATGGCAAGAGTATGGAATTGGCTGTGAAATCTAGTTTGTATTTTTGATCTTGGAACATTAAATGCGTGGAATTCAGTCACGTTTTAGAAAAGAAAGATTTTTGGTGGAAGAAATCGGGAGTTATTGAAGGTCCAGGTCTATTTCGGAGAAAAACGAGAGTATATTTGGGTCACTTATTGTGAATTCCAGAAAGTCGCATTTTTGCGCTTGTGTTATTTGCATTGAATAATTCAAAGCATAAACATGACCTTTATTTACATTTAATGTACGATTTACGTTTACATTACCTTTTTCACTAATTCTATATCTTCCTTTCCGATGGTATTTTATGAATTTTCTCCATTTGGAACAAATAATGGATTTTGCGAAATTGGTTGAAGTCTGCTTCCAATCCTAAGTGTAGCCATTTATCCCTATCTCATGAGGCTGTCCCCAGACTTCGTATTTGCTCCATCTATTGCATGTAATATGCTCCTGTTATGCAGTCATTCTTTCTCTCAGCAATATTCCACCAATAAAATCGTGCCGAGGGCTATATCAATTATTATTCCGATGGTTTATTACTATGCATGGGGAAAGTGCGTTCTCGCCCAAAAATATGGTTATTTTACAGGACAGGATAATGGTTCCGATAAGGGAAACTGAATACCAATGAAATAAAAAGCACCCGACTATAATACCTGCTTTTGTTTTAGCAATAATTGTTGCTGGTAATAAACCAAGATATGATTTAAAATACGCCCTCAAGTTATCAAGTTTCCTCACGACGTCTTTGATAATTCCAGTTTGGCCTTGTTTCATGATTCTTTTCGCTCGTAAACAGTGTCTTTGGTTCTTCTGATACATCTATTGCCTTCCTCCGTGGATATTCACACTTTGCTTCGTTCAGTAAGGGCTTGGCATGCTATTGTGTTGGAAAAAGTGCCCAATTAGCTTCTCACTTCTTGTCAGTGGTTTCCATGGACTCATTATTCTCACCTCGAAGGACATAATTAGTCCTTTATTTTTTCCTGCGCCTAATTTTTTTTTCTTTTTAATGCCGAATTGCTGTTGGGGGCCAGCCTTTCCCCGACCTGAAAATAATTTAGACCTGTAGAATTCACGATACTTTATCAACATAAAACTTATAATTACCATGCATGGTTACAACATTTATTGAAAACTATTTTAAAATGTGATACTTGATGAATACTTTTATAAAATATGACTCCACTTATTTATGTTTCAAACCAGCTTAAAAATGCATTTTTTTCATGTTTTGCTAATCTTCATCATCAGTAGTCATCAAGGATAAACATGAGTCGACGCAGTTCTGGATGCTTCTTTTGGCCTATCTTTTCATATGAACATAAATATCCGTATCATCCTTCACATCATTCCATATTTCTCATATGGTCTGTTTTGTCATTCTTCCAATTAAAATTTCCCTAGACGATTACATTCATTCATTAGACCAGGCTACCTCAGATAATTAAAGAATCATCATTAAATCAACAATATCAGGAGTCACTGTTCATAAGCAGTATTCCTCACTCGGTCTCCCGTCATTTACAAAATTCAGCCTTGTATTATACATATGCAAAAAAGAGATGTGTGCTTGGGAGAAGATTAAAAAAGCTCATAGCCTGGTCCCATATTTTAGAGTGAAAATAGTCATTGGCTGATTATTGTAATGCTAAAAAGAGAAGAAAAATCTCTGGTGATGTGTAAAGTCAATTTTTAAACAACTATGAGGGTGTGAATAGGACTGTGAAGACAGGTAATACTTCCAATTTAAAGTAAAAATGAACTTCATCATCTAGATCATATTTTCAACCTGAGCAACAGCGAATAATATTGTAGTTTTATTGATACGCCTTAAATGCTACATTGACAAATAGCAGATTGTGTTTCAACAGTATTCGTTTCATAGGAAATGCAAGACCCGTGTACAATTTAAACCAAATTAATCTTTCATATCTCAATGGAAAGTTCCCAGTGTGTTTTTTCCCTTGAGGCACCATGAAATACTAATCCCTAAATAGAGATAAGAGATTCCGATATGATTAACCAATGTTTAAGCCCTCTGCTATTAAAAGTATATTATATATTCTATTCAATATATTATATATTCCAACCATGGTACATATTCTATCGCCAACATAATCATATTCCGGGGCTAAATTTTAACTAAAGGCACCTTAAATATATTTGAAAGTTTATCATTAAAGCATATCATTTAAATAATTAATGAACCTACGCCACCATAGTTTTGCAGATTAAAATATCTAATTTTCACTCTTCCCTATCTTCCCAATGAAAAGGAATATTTGCCCCCTTATGAAACACTTAAAACAGATTTATCCATCACTAAAGGAAGTTTACCGGGAGTAATGTAGCCTTCTGGTATGATATGGCGTATGTAGGCCTGCACATCCCGTTATACCCTCTGGTTTAAGACAATCGCTTCCACTGTTCTTATCTTTTCCATTTTTTTCCAAATTCGTGGCAATGAGAATTTCCTTTTTCCAATTAGTCTTTTGTGCGCGATGGGAATTTTTCTAGAGAAAGCGTCATTTATCAATTTTTTTCCATTTGCATCCGTTTCCGCCGAGGATGATTCGTGTCGGGGTGGGATTGCATTAGTGCTTTTCACCTAAAAATGCAGATAATATCAGTTATACCCTTAGGTAGAGGACAAGGAAAATACGAATCGTGTGCGGATATTTCAAATAATGGAATGAGTCGCACTAGGCGAAAATTCTTTTTCATAGTTTTCATTGCTAATTTGCAACTCGATAAATTATGGGGTAAACTTGGACAGAAATATCGGCGTGTAAATTGATTTTATTAGTAACGGCTTCAAATTTCTTTGAGTACCTACGTATAGGATTGGTGCCAAATATAATTCCATCACATATTCTGCCAATATTCTAGCGTGCTTTACTGGTATCTTACATTCAGTCATTCTGGCAATCCTTACCTCCGGTTGCCAACTCTTTAAGAATTATTTCCGTGAATTATCCGTTCCAAGCGCAGGAATTTCCGGTATATTTAATCACACGTTCTACACAATTACCTACAATTATCATGAAAAGTGTATTCATCATAAGAGAGCTGCATAATAGGGAAATCGGATTAAAATTGCACAATTTTACCTAAAGTTGTTATTTAAGATGATATGGTATGATTGACACAAAAGAGTCATGGGCATTACCAATAAGCGTCTTTACTTCCAGGATCATACGAGTTCGTATATCCCATCATCGTTTCGACATAAATGCCAATATTTTAGAAAAATTAATTTGTGGCTCATCGCATTTGTTTTGACTTTTATCTCTGCACAATGAGTATGGGATACAACTTATCTCTACGAACTCTTCCCTTCTTAATACTTGGGACTGGTGTGTAGAGTTTATGCAATTTTCAGAACTTTTATTTATTCTCTAAGTATCGCTCCCATAGCATAAGCCATAACCGAGGAGGTGAACGATTAAAAAAATATATATTGCTCAAGGAGTCTACCAGCGAAATCGGGAGAGATTGCAACTTTAACTCTACCCTCACTAACCATACTGTCCTTCGGTTTGAACTCCTTGGTGTTTTAGCTACGAAAATGTACAACCTCGAAAGACAGGTTCACACATCCTTCTCTCTCGTAGCTCTCGTTATTGATAACGTGAGCTGTTCTGGAAGCTCGAAATTCGATCGCAATAAGTGTTCAAGGACTTCGCTTTACGTGTTAAGGTAATTGATTGAAAGTGCCAGACAAAATTTAAAGATTGGCATTCACATTTTCTTATTTCTCCTTGGCGCAATCAAAAATTAATGATAGCAACAACGCGCGCGTTTAGACAATATCTGATTTCGGTTTTCAAGAGAGGCTTCCCTTTTTCGTTTCAGGAAGCATGAACCAATGAATGATTCTCTACATCTATATCTACTCACTGCTCTTCAAGCCACCTCAGGTTTAGGCAGTGGATGAGTTATCACCCATAATACACTACATACATCCACTAATGTTTATTTACATTACCTACCTAATGAGAGATTACTACGAATATCATACTACGAATCTACTTCGCATTCAGCATGTAGGAGAACATCTGAGAAGCACTTAGAACATGCATTACATATATTACAGGTTAATGCAGACATACTAAGACTCTCAAAAATCCACCACCCAAATCCTGCCTGTTTTTTGCGTAATCTGTATTTACCTAATGTGTGCGATTGCATGCTCATGTTAATGGAAATTAATTTTAATGAAGACATCATGGTTTGAGAATTCTTGGTGTTGTCATGGTCACGAATTGTTTGAGGCAGGAACGAGTATTTGAAGCTGTCCGATGATGCTGCTGATTTCTCTAATCTTATCTGAGTGGTTCTGCCTACCGTAGGACTACCTTCTCGGCGCATAGCTGATGAATCAGCAATCCATCATCAAAAACATTCGAGTCGCTAATTGCTTGGATGCCCTTAGAATACGAATGGAGGCGACAAAAGAGGGTGACTGGTGGTGGATTAGCTGCAGGTAGGGGGGAGGGGGTTGGGGGGAAGTAGGAAGTGAACGCACCTCGTGATGAGCCACGCGTATGTCACTGCGCTAAACTGACACAAAGTAAAAGCCACGTCGTCCATTTGGATCCCGCACGGTTTTAGCCACCCCGAAACGGACTCGCGAGCCGGAGGGCGTTACGACACAAGTGTCCGAAGGAAAGTTTTTGCCACCGATTGGGACGGTGTGTCGTAACCGCGTGCGTACTCTCGTTGTCGGGAGTCCACGCACGCACTCGCGCCTCGGGCACTTGAAACGACGACGAGAAGAAAGGATCGGGAGGCGGACGGGCGGGGCGGGGTAGGAGCCGGGTCAGGGAAAGAGAGAGACAGAGAGATATACGGGGTTGATTGAATGGCTGTGTAGCACTGGGAAAGGCGCACCACCCGGTCCGCATTCAAAAGCAGACGGCGAAACGGAAGTGTCCTGGATCTCCTTTCCCTCGCCCGATAACCGCTCCGTGGCCGTGCGAATTTTATTTTTCTGGAAGGAGACGGACACTTCGGAGACCAACAATGCAATGACCTCCAATCAAACCGCACGAACGGACTTTCGTTTCCTGATTTTTGTAGGAGATTGGCTCGCGAAAGAGTGTGGACATATGTATTAGTGATTCCCACAATTAAATTAATTCCTACATCTACATAGTACCCTGAAAGTCTCGGAATACTGGCCTCGGAATTGGAGGCCAGTACTCTGGATACCACACCAACCTGATTCCCCTAAAAATCTACATCTCATCTACACGATACCCTGCAAGCCACCGCGAGGATGTGTAGCAGGGGGTGAAGATCAACAAGCATGCACTACTAACATGCAAACTAGCAACTATATTGTGTCATGCAACTTGATTGTTAGTATCTATAGTATCTAAAAAACTTAGATATTTCATGCAAGACCTTCCTTTGCAATTCGACTCATTCCAACACTATCGTTGAAAACATCGTTCATCAGACGATGATGTCAGATTGTGTCCGATAAGGTAACACTGTCTTCTATTTATTTACAGTAGCCGTAAAATTGGAGTAAAAAACCCCAAAGCAGTAGTATTAAAAACTCCAATTTTACTATTTACACGGCAGATACGCTCCTCTTTGCATACTTTACAGAAGTATTTTTAAAGCATTTTCTCTTTTATCCCACTCTTATTAGAATTTCTTCGTTTGCCACCTAGTCTCTCGTTTCCCTCTCAGCTGCGTCGTGTTCTTGGCTAGAATTTGCTTGCCTAGTAATATAATTTTCATCTACGTTTACACAATACCCTGCTAGCCACCATAAGGGTGTGTGGCCGGGGGTGACTTCACACAAAAAATGCTTTACAGACCGTGTATAAAAAGGATAGGTACTTTTATTAGTTTAAACTTAACAATTAAAAAAAAGATAAAAGCAGCAAAAAAAGCATGCAATATGATGATGTAAGATGGCTTAACTGGGCTAACTTAAAGTCCTTGTACCAACATACAACTACCTATGCTATAGATTGATAAACTGGTATATGTATGTACCATTGATTATATTTACAGCTATTCATATCCCTAATTGTACAAGGAAAGGAGCACATTTTGAATCCATCGGTTCGGCAATTAATTTCTCTAATTTTATGGTTATGGTCCAGTCTACCATAATAAGTTGGGAGTTTGCAAAATATTTTTAACGTCCTTAGAGAAAATATTATCTTCGAATTTATTTAAGAGATTAAATCTAAATTTCAACCATCGATCTGATAATGATTCCCATTTTAGTTCATCTAATAGACTGGTTACGTTAATATAGTTATCATACCGTCCCTTTATAAATCTTGCACATCTTCGCTGCACACGCTTCAGTTTATTATTTTGAACTTTATTGCCTTTATTGCATTTTTAAATCAGGACCTTCTAAGCCACAAGGCTTGTCAGAAGGTTCCGCAGTAATTCATACCAGCGGCATGTTACATAGTAGAAAATAATATTAATATACATAAAACAGAACTCAAAACACATCTCATTGCAATGATATAAGTAAAAAAAAAATAAATTCACAAATGATCACAGAAATATAACATATTCATAAATATAGTGCTTAGTTTTAAAGGATTACAAAGTATGTAAGCCTATTTCGTAAAACTCATATCTGCATAATACCTTGCAAGCCAGCATATAGGTGTTTGGCAAGGGATGAATTCCTACATAAATTACAGTCAAATATTTATGACAGCTTGATGACTCTTCTTCCCTTGACCCTTCTTGGGTAGACTTGCACTTGGATCTCCCAGCTGGAAATCTGCGAGAGGCATCTGGGCATGCCCTGCTAAAACATGTTGTGGATTCAGAATGTGATGTTCTTGGGGAATCGCAAACGAAGCAGGGAAAGGACCTCTACCCCCTGCCATGATCTGGGAATTTTATCACCGTTTGGGTTGGAAGTGGAAATGCTAATCATTTTTTATGAATGATATGTAGTGCATGTTTGATGAGACTCACCCCCTGCCACACACCTTTATGGTGGCTTGCAGGGTATTATGTAGATGTAGATATAGATGTAGAAGTACCAAATGATATAGAGAAAAATTCCACGAATATTACGAAAATTTATTGTTTTTATTGATCAATTTCTGAGAGGTAATTTTCGCGGTATTTATGCTTGGAACAAATTTGGAGCAGCTTTTGAATTTCAGACGAAAGTATTATTGGCAGAATAATCTATGAGTAAGTAGGTGATAAGTCATTTTAAAAAGTATCTCAACTGAAAAATGTTTTCATTTCCATTTTTTGATTCAGCCTCCACTAATAATGGGAATGCCTTTTTTGAGTAATTTTTTTAGCCATATTGAACAGTTTTGAAGTAAACAGCTGAAGCGTAATTCGGTATTTCCCAAGAATAGTTTTCTTAAAACCGTGCGTATTAATTAAGCGATGATCACCGATATTTCATACTGCGATTGATGCATGCAATGATTTGTATGTTGACTTGTTTTAGAAAAAAAATACCACTTTACAGTGAGCTTTTCACTTCAAAAAGTCGATATATAGACAAAAATTTGTAATGGTACTATGTAAGCAAATTTTTCGGATGAGCATATAAAACGGAATTTGGGGTGGATTGCATCGAAATTAGAGAGTAATTAAAAAATTGCCCCAATCCACGATTAAAGGATGGCTTAAAACATGCAGATTTACAGCCAGGAGGAATCATTCTTATTTCATGGTGATTACGCCTGATGATATGAGCACGAAATACTGTGGAATTTTCATTCAAATCCTGGCACACTTCTACGAAATGAAGGGACCCGAAAATTACCTTTATGTTATTGATGAAATTTAAAGCTTCGAAAATGCTGCTATAACGATTCCCGTGGACCCGGAATTTGGATATTATTTGCATTTCAAGACCTTCAAGCAGAATCAATTCACCTTCTGATCACCTCTGGAGACAGGACTCGAGATAATTGTTGCGGTTACCATTCTACGTAAGGTATATTGCCTAAGACGTTGAGTATTAAAGAATATACCGAAGGATTGGACAATAAATGAAAAATTAACGACAAATGAAGACGGTTGCAGATGAAGTGAATTGCAGCCTGCATAAAACGGAGGAATATAACTGTTTATTGCAATCGGTTTCGGTAATCGGCCCTCAGATTACTAATGGCATGTCCTTTTTAGTCGCTTTCGCCTCTCCATGCATTGGAGGCGTATCGTGACCCAACAGTGGGGTCGTGGCCTTATGATTGTGAGCCTTGTTTTCCAAAGAGTGGTGGAGGTTCAAGTAGGGTAATTGTCAGAGGATTAGCATTAACGTTACGAAATCATATGTCGGAGAAAATGATCCCCTTCTCCTGCCAGAGTCCGACAATTTTGCCCCTGTGTTTGTACGGACTACATATACTTCTTTCGAAATTTTCAAGAGACGCTCATTAATATTAATGCTGAAACAGGATGAAAAATGTGAATTAGTAAAGATAAACAGTTAAGAATTCTATTACAGCTCGGCAAAAAATAAAGAGTAACATCACGCCAAACAAGAATCACTCATGGCTGTTGAGTAAATGTTGAAAAAAAACAGCAATGCGGCATTTTCAGTTTAACATTTATAGATCTTTCCAATTTAAATCATAACCTACGTGGATAAGGCGTTACAAAGCCTAAGAACTTTCTTTGCTATTTTTATCTTATAAAAAAAATAATAAAGGTTACACTAGTATATTATTACTAATTTTTTAGTTGGTTGGTTATTCAGGGGAGGCGACCGACAGCTGAGGTCATTTGCGCCATTTAGGATAGGTGGGTAATTGGGTACCTAATGGTAGGAGTTTTTAGGGAACGGAGGAAGGGTGGAGAGAAACCCGGCGTCGGCATTGGCCTACGCTTAACGAAAGGCGCCAAGGGGACCACGCTTAACGTCCCATCCGACGGACGGAGTACTGTACTTGAAATGCTCTCCACTAGGCACTCAAGTGGGGACCAGTTTTCCACTGAAAATTCCGCCACTGCACTGCCGGGAATCGAACCCGGGCCCTCGGGATGGGAGGCCAGTGCTCTAGCCACCACACCAACCCGATCTCCACTAATTGTTTATGCATGATATGTAGTGCAGGTTTGGTGAGAATTCACCCCCTGCTACAAACTCATATGGTGGCTTGCAGGGTGCTACTATGTAGATGTAGATATAGAACTCATTTTTGATCGTTATTTGATGGCCGCAGACTTCAATTCACTTCATAATTAACGGAATTGACTGTGGAATAGTCTCAAATGCATTTATAACGCTTTTTTGAGAATCTACTAAAATTGCAGCATAGATTAAAATTAAATTTAGACTTTGTTAAAATTCATTTGGAATTCATTTCTGCCATTATATGCGATCCTAAAATAACGAACCCTGGAGCATGTGCAGCGATGATTGGCAAGATTTGAAAGGACGGTATGATAACTATATTAACGTAACCAGTCTATTAGATGAACTAAAATGGGAATCATTATCAGGCCGTAGGTTGAAATTCAGACTTTTAATCTCTTAACTAAAAAAGAAAATTATTTTCACCGATGACGTTAAAACATTTAGCGAACTCCAAACTTGCTGTGCTGTACTGGACCATGGTCATAAAATTAGGGAAATTGATTGCCGAACCGACAGATTCAAAATGTCCTTCTTTCCTCGTAAAATTAGAGATATGAGTAGCTGTAAATATAATCAATATATGTATGTAAATATAGGTGGATAGCATCAAAGGATAGCATAGGTTGTTGCATGTTGTATTTCGGTTGCCTCCTCCAAAAATTACAAAACAACTCTTTTAAGTATTGGAGGGTGTCAAAGAAAAATTATATCAATATGAATAAGTCAGCCGATAGAAGAACTGTGTGCAGAACAACGTCAAGACAATAGTTGGATTGCTGCTAGCGATACTGACGAACGCAGTAGGAAAATGAAACGTAATTTAGAACAAATTATGAGACCATCAAACACGGAGATCTATAGCTAAAGTCTACGCGAAAGTGTTCACAGCTAACACCTCACGTGTCTTGTAACTGAATGTAGACTTCCTCTAGGTGGTAATATTGTGCCTCTCAGATGAATCTAAGTTTTATATGTATGGAGTAGTACTTTTGCTATTTTGCATACATGCATGGTAGTGTCAACTCATTCTCTCTTATTGATAATGCATGGTGATGGTTCGCATCCAAACACACACCCTTCCGGTGGCTTGCAGGGCATAAATAGAAGTAGATGAATTTGCAACTCTTTTTGATAAAAGCTAACTTTTATCGCTGGAGTTCTCGCCACCGTTGGGTGTTTCCGTTATTGGGGATTGTCGACGTTCCCGTTGGCCAATGGAACATGACTAACTCTATAAGCGCGATGGATTCGGGCATAGATTTGGTGTCGGAAGCGGCTCGGTGTTTACAGAATGCCAATTCTGTCATCGTTACTTAGCAACGCGTCGTAATTGTCGCGCTCACGAATCGCTTCACTTTCTCGCATGCGCGCGAACTGGAGCCCCGCGGCTTGGAAGGACCGACTCTTCCAACCAGAAGCAGCCCCTCGGGTCTACGGGGCCGGGAAAGGCGGAGGAGGCGGGCGAGGAGGGGAGCGGAGGAGGAGGAGGCGGAAAGCAGCAGCGAGAGTGAAAGTTGCCTCCTCCTCCTTCTACCTCCACCCCACCCCCTTTGCCCCATTCTGAAACTCGGTTGTGTATTGTGGCACGACTGGCCCGCGCCATTTCTAGCGCCCTGCGCCAATCATTATGCCTGATTAGCCGTCCCTAAACGCGCGGCTTACTACATGGTTGATATCCGAAGAGAATTGAAGATGTTTGCCTCGGAGCGAGTATATGGGACCAGAATGAATTGTGGTTTGATCACAGAACTGACTGCAGCTATATTTGTTAAAAGGTGTTACAATAGGTTTAGCAGTGTAACGATATTAAGAGAAGAATTGGGTAGGGGATCGCTGTCAGAACGTAAGTGCAATTACGGATTACATATCCTTGAGACGATTGAAACGGACAGGTTCCCTGAAGATAATATGAGAAAATAAAAACGCCAGCGTTACATGGTAGGTCAAATCTACATTTGCATCTACATCTACGCAAAACCCTGCAAGACCCCGAGAGGGTGTGTGGCAGTGGATGAAGATCACCAAACATGCCCAGTAATAATTTCTCAGAATATCTTCCCCAGTAATAATACATTCCCTACCTAATTCTTCTATTATTTTGGTTGCACTGCTAAACCTATCGGAACATCTTTTTAAAACAGTGCGCAGTAACAGAGCACAATGAAGAAATATGGGGAAATCAGATTATGTATTCTAGATTTTGACATAGACATAGAATATAATGATTTTTAAACTTGTAGTTTTCTTCTAACTCAAGTATGACCTTATAAATATATGTTAATAATTTACGTAACTTAGTTCAGAAATGATTGCCTGATCCACAGCTGATGTATTTGTATGGACTAACATCTTAGAGTAATTTTTAGTCAGTATTTCACGTATCTAATTACTGCATGCCTGCTCGGCATTTTCCTCGGGATGATTACACTGTCTATCAGTTGCATCCACGTAGTGTGTGCACGAAGTAGTGTTTATTGCACGCCTGCACGGTAGCGCAAACTTTTTCTCTCTGATTAGTAAAGCGTGCTTGATGATGTTTCACCCCATGACACTAACCCATGTGGTAGCTTGCTGGGCAGGTATTATGTAGATATATTTGGTGTCAGGAAACATGTATCCTACTTTGTGGGTTTTCACCATCTTCATCAAGAACGCATACCAATCTACAGCTACATAATACCCTGCAATCCACCATAAAGGTGTGTGGCAGGGGGTGAACTCTCACCACAATTGCACTACATATCATGCATAAAATAGGATTAGTATTTATATACTGTTCTAAACTTCACTATTTAAAAAAAGATAAAAATTGCAAAAACATGCTGTTTGTCAGGTTAGCTTCAAGTCCTTATACCAACATGCAGCTACCAGTGTTATCCATTGCTACACTCGTACTGGATATATTTACCGTTATTCATATCCCTATTCGTTCCAGGAAAAAAGGACATTTTGAATCTGTCAGTTCGGCAATCTTCTCTCTAATTTTGTGACTATGGTCCAGTCTACCATAGTAAGTTGGAGTTCGCCAAATATTTTTAACATCATCACTGAAAATATGGTCTTGAAATTTGTTTAAGAGATTAAGTCTTAATTTCAACCTGCGATCTGACAATGATTCCCAATTTAATTCATTTAATAGACTGGTTACGCTAGTAAGGTTATCATACCGTCCCTTTACAAATCTTGCCGATCTTCGCTGCACACGTTCAAGTTCAAATATTATTAAAATCCGGTATTAGGGGAAAGTGGGATGTAAAGATGTGTGGCAGGGGGTAATTCTCACCAAACATGCACTACATATCATGCATAAAAAAGGATTAGTATTTATATACTGTTCTAAACTTCAGTTTAAACAAAGATAAAAATAGCAAAGCAAACATTCAGCTACCAATGTTATCCATTGCTACACTTGTTTTGGATATATTTACCGTTATTCATATTATTGAGGTTCCGTATTAAAAAAAGATCGACATTACTCAATATGAATTTATTCGTTGGTACTACACCGCAGCATGGACAAGGCTTGACTGGGGCTGACCCAAGCAAAAAGGCACCCAGCAGGCATAAAAACAAAAGAGCAGTGAAATTCGTCTCGAAATACTCATCAAATCAGCTTCAGCAATACAAACTTTTAATTTTTTTTCTTTCCTTAACACTCCCCCTAAAAGTTTACATTGCTGCAACAAACAACAAACAAAATGAAATACATCAAATATCAATAAACATCTCTTTTGCTCAAATTGTCTCTTACTTCATCAATAGCAAAATAAAAATGAGAAACAGAAAGGAAAGCTTACAATCCAAGTAAATAACTCACTTTCAACTTCAAATTAAAGTTCACACATGCCCAATAAAGAACGCAAATTTTCAAACTGCACTCTAGGAACAGGCTTAGTAAAAACATCTGCAACTTGCCTTTTACTTGGAACATATTGAATTGTTAATTGTCCTTTTTGGAGTTGTTCACGAACAAAATGATATCGCACATCAATGTACTTTGACCTTTTATGAAATTCAGGGTTTTTAGCAAGCTTAATAGAACTGTTATTGTCACAAAACAACCCTGGGGGACATTTTAATGGGGAAATTTCATCAAAGAGTCTCTTCAACCAGACAGCATCCTTTGCGGCTTCACTAGCAGCAATGTACTCAGCCTCTGTGGTTGACAGCGACACACACTGTTGCCGCCTGCTGGCCCAGGTGATGGCACCACCACTATGCATAAACACAATGCCACTGACTGACCGCCGTGAATCAGGGTCGCTGGCATAATCAGCATCACTGTAACCAACTAGTTCCCCCTCAGTCTCAGATGAACTGTATAAAATTCCCTGTGACAATGAACCCTGCAGATACTTCAAAATCCGTTTAACTAGACCCCAATGTCTTACCTCGGGGTTATCAAGGAACTGGGATGCATAGTTCACCGAGAATGCTATATCTGGCCTAGTAGCGACAGCCAGATACATCAGGCAGCCCACAGCCTCTCGATATGGTGCACTAGTTGTCTCAGCATCCGTCCTTTCCTCTGCTTTCAAATACTGCTCAATTGGTGTAGAAACTGGATTTGCTTCTGCCATCTTGAACCGCTGGAGCACCCCCTTAGCATAAGAACTTTGGTTGATGAAGATTGAACCCTCTGATTTTTGTGTAATATGTATGTTCAAGAAGTATCCCACTGGTTCACTAGTGATTTTAAACTCCATTTCTAAACGTCGCATAAATTCAGTAATTCTATGTTTATTTGACGCAGCCACAAGTCCATCATCAACGTAGATGACCACAATCAATTTGTCACGGCTATCTGTCCCATAAAATAAGCAAGGATCTGCCCCACTCTCACACAGCCCAAAGTCCTTGAGAACTCCCTTAAAGCACTTATTCCAACACCGGGGGGATTGCTTTAGCCCATATAAACTTTTATGAAGCTTACAAACTCTGCTAGTGCCATCACTAAATCCCTCTGGCTGTTTCATGTAGATTTCTTCATCAAGGACCCCATTGAGAAAAGCAGTCTCAACATCAAATTGTGCCAAATGCATGTGTTCCTTGGCAGCAATACTTAATACAGCTCGAATAGTATCGAACCGGGCAACAGGGCTAAACGTTTCACTGTAGTCCACTCCTTCTCGCTGGCTAAACCCTCGCACGACAAGCCGTGCCTTGTATCTATTAATTTTACCATCAGCTGCACGTTTTATTTTATAAACCCATCGATTTGAGATGGGTTTGCGATTACCTGGTAGGGCAGTCAAGGTCCAGGTCAAGTTTTCCTTCAGTGCAGACATCTCTTCCTCCATAGCAGTCTCCCAGAGTAATCGCTGATCTGATTCTATTGCCTCAGAATAGCTCCTTGGCTCATTAATCTCAGCTAACATTATCTCAATGAGGCGTTCAGGAGGCTTGATTTTCAAACGATCCCGTAGGTTTCTCTCACCTTTATTGGTGGGTTCATCGACACAGTCCTCTTCAGGATCATTTGAGGGCTCCAGCTCAGAAACTTCCAACTCGTCATGTGTGTACGTTGGAAATAACGTCAGCAGCCCTCCAACAGTCTCAGGTTCAAATATGACATCACAACTCCTAACTACCTTGTTTCCAGGCTTTACCCATACTCGCAATCCATCTATATTCTCAGAATATCCCACAAAAACCCCACACTGACTCTTGGAGTCCCATTTCTTCCGATGGACTTTCGGTATGTGAATGTAACAGTTGGTACCAAAAACACGGAGCTTGTCCAGATGTGCTGTCTTCCCTGTAAAAATCTCATATGGTGTTTTTCCATCAACACTGCTTGGACCTGTTCGGTTGAGAACATACACAGCTGTATTAACTGCTTCTGCCCACAATGTTTTAGGCAAATTCTTCGCTAATAGCATAGTGCGAGCGAGTTCAACCACAGTTCTGTTACTACGCTCTGCACAACCATTTTGCTCAGGCGTATATGGATTGCAGACACAAAAGCTCACACCCATCGACTTTAACAGTTTTTCTACGTCATGGTTGACAAACTCCCGACCACCATCGCACTGGAATATACGTACAGGTCGTCTACATTGATTCTTTACGATCTGCAACACTTCTGCTACCTTTTGCACAGTTTCCGATTTCTCCTTAAGAAAGTAGACCATGCGCAGCCTGGAGTAATCACATGTAAAGCATACAAAGTACCGTGCTCCACCCAGTGACTCACACTCCATCGGCCCACAGACGTCAGCGTGTATTAACTCCCCTGGTTCTTTAGCTCGCTGACTTCTTGAATGAAAGCTACTCCTATGCTGCTTACCTTGAACACAAGCGGCACAGAAGTTGTCATCTTCAGCAACTTCAATTCCTCGTTGTTTGAGAAACTTCTGGACATGTCGTTTATTTTGATGACCAAGACGCTCATGCCAAATTTGCAGTGTATCTTTCGATGCTACATTCATCTCTTTGGCACCTGTTACTTCAAATTTCACCACACGGATATGGAGTCTAAATAATTGCCCATACCGGACACCGCAAGCTTTCACAACATCGTCTTTAAGAAATTCACACTTTGTCTTCGACGACTTAAATGACAGGCCTTTATCAAGTGCGGAAACAACAGAGAACAAATTTCTCCGGGCCATGGGTACATATAGTACATTCTCCATACGACACGGTAACCATTTACCGTCAACACAGGATTCAAACTTGATTGTCCCTTTTCCTAGTGCACTCATTGTGGATTTGTCACCAATAAATATTTTCAAAGGCGTTGCAAACAGTTCAAAGGAAGAGAACCACTCTCTCTGGTTTGATATGTGATCGGTGGCGCCGGTATCTACAACCCACATATCACTAACGGACTCTGCATTCAAAATTTCACTTATGAAAGCCTGATCAGTCTCATCATTACGGTCTGAAGCACTATATTTATTTTCCACTCTCTTATGTTTCGAAGAAGGGCAATCCTTTTTCATGTGTCCTAATCCACCACAACCATAGCACTTGAATTTCCTCTTTTCTTTTACTTTCTCTCGCGAAGATTCCCCTTTCTTTCTACTTGGACCACCGGCAAAAGTGGAACGATCAGTTTTTCCCTGAAATTTGGGTCTTGCTGTCATCAGTGCTACTGTTTCTTCTTTCCTTTCAGCTCGTTTCGAACGACGCATATCCTCACAAGTCAACACTGCCACCAAATTCGCGAACGTCTGGTGATCTTCAGGTCTCGCCCACCATGCCTGTTTTAGACTCTCATACTCGTCGGGCAACGTGTCCAATAGCTTGACCATCAGAGATGACTCATCCGGCCTTACATTTAGCTGCTGCATTCGTAGGACTAACCCTTCAAACCTCGCGATGTGCGTCACCATATCATCAGCGAGGCTCATGCTGAAGCCAAAAAACTCCGCCTGGACAGTGTGAGCAGCTTGTTTGGTCTGTTGTTCAAATACAGCGTGTAATTTGCACCACATGTCCCTCGCTGAGTCACACGCGACGAGAAGAGCAGCCACTTTCGATTCAACAGTCCTTACCAGGACTTGACATGCCGCTCGATCTGCCTTGTCCCAAACTTTATACGCTGCATCATACGAAGTTCGCTCGTTTGAGGATGAATCGCCTTCCACATGTACTGGTTTACTGACCTCTCCAGTACAAACCTCGTATGCATTTTCAATGCCTCGTAGTATGTTTTTCACAGAGAACTTCCAAATCGTCCAGTTCTCATTACCGCGTAACTTCTCGATTCCATGGAGCTCCATGCTTTGCACTTAACAGCAAACAGTTAATTCACAAGTGCAACCAAGCAAAAAATCCAAACGAGAACGTGGCGCGAAAAAACCGCCAACCGTCACGATGACTTACGCGAAGCGAAAAACGCAACTTAACTCGCGAAAAAACACGATTGAAAACATCGAACACTATTCATACAACCGAGAAACCACGCTCTGCTACCATATTGAGGTTCCGTATTAAAAAAAGATCGACATTACTCAATATGAATTTATTCGTTGGTACTACACCGCAGCATGGACAAGGCTTGACTGGGGCTGACCCAAGCAAAAAGGCACCCAGCAGGCATAAAAACAAAAGAGCAGTGAAATTCGTCTCGAAATACTCATCAAATCAGCTTCAGCAATACAAACTTTTAATTTTTTTTCTTTCCTTAACACATATCCCTAATTGTACGAGGAAAAAAGGACATTTTGAATCTGTCAGTTCGGCAATCAATTTCTCTCATTTTGTTATTATGGTTTAGTCTACCATGGTAAATTGGGGTTCGCAAAATATTTTTAACATCATCACTGAAACTATGGTCTTGGAATTTGGTTAGGAGATTAAGTCTAAATTTCAACCTGCGATCTGACAATGATTCCCAATTTAATTCATTTAATACACTGGTTACGCTAATAAGGTTTACGTACCGTCCCTTTACAAATCTTGCCGATCTTCGCTGCACACGTCCAAGTTCATTATTTAGACCGATTTCGTAGGGATCCCATACACTGGCAGCATATTCCAAATGAGGTCTAACAAGGGAAAAGTAGCTGATTTCTCGTACATGATCGTCACATTTACCCAGTACTCTTTTGATGAATCCCAGTTTACGATTCGCTATCACAACTCGTTGTACCATTATACTAGCTTAAATTAGCAATTGGATGCACCAGAAAAATGTTGAAGCATTGTGATCAAGTCTACGGCTCTCCCAGACGCAATTCAGAAATAGCGTCCGCTCTAATGTGCGCGTGGTGAATGTCCGTGGTGGAGTCCATGGTCCTTGTTCAGGGAGGACTCGTAGTTGTCAAACTGCGTCGGTGACGTATTTTTGACGTCACAGAATCGACGAATGGCGATTTTTGCATTGAAGTTTTGCAGTCGCATTACAGTCAAGGTTTCGACGTCTCAAGCTCTCATATTTTCCTGGCGCGAACAAGGCGTGTTTTCCTGAACAAAGCCCCAGGTCTGTGACGCACTGACCTTGCAATCCAGAGGCCGTAGGTTAGAATCCCGCCTCGGGCATGGACTCCCTTTTTGTCTTAGTTCAGAATTTAAATTAGCAGATGCGATATACCCTTAAGAAGCTGAAGCCCTTGAAGACCTAATTCTTTCAATAATATAAAGGCTCACGGCAAATGACAATGGCATAAACCCAGAATATCTCTTACATTTAATATTTAATCGGTATTTTTTCTGTTTATATTAAAATAGTATCCATGCATAAATAAAAATCTCACAGTACAGAATCAGTGAAAGAATATTAAACACTTACATAAAATAAAAATATATTCGACAATATTGAAAAAATATTGTTGTGTGTTCTCTTCGTAGCTTATAGCAAAAGCTATTGAGCCCTCGACTTAAGTCTCGTGGTCATTTTAAATTTTGCTTTCGTAGAATGGAGGCAAGGTAGATATTATTCAGCGCAGTTAGGTTCTCCTTGTTTAACATTTTTCAGTCCAGGTTTGAACCTCCAGTTTATCAGCAATCGTTTCTCACCCCAGAGCCTGACGAGATCAAGGTGGATAAAATTAGTGTTAACATTAGGAAAGGAATCCTTTTTCTAAAACTTTGGTTGGAATTTCTTTGCAGGATGTTTCTGTTTAAGCCGTCACCCATGACCAATGGGTGACGGCTGGATATTTAGTTACGCAAACGACAATACCAGGAATTGCTCTGCCTCCGAAAACGACAAATTTTGTCACAAACAAAGTTTCCCCCGCCTTTCCAGCTCTAAGGAACGAACAAATATTTTTGGAAACCATTCTGCGAGTCAAAAATATTTATTTCACAAATTTCGAAGGAACTGTCACGGGTAAAAATGCATGTGTATAATTCTGAATTATCAATATTCGCGGTGGATCACAATAAATTAAAGAGTTTGTGAATATTTTAAACCGTGTTCGCAGCAAGGCGGAACTGTGTATATTTGGCCGCCAAACTTTCCCAAATATATTCTTGCCAAAATACGATATTCTAATGGTGCGGTTCAGCCTAAAATTTACCTCACTGATGAATAAATTTCTCTGTACATTCATTTAGATATATTTAATGTCAATTTATTCATAGCTCTTGTAGCCATTCCCTTTTATTGCCACTGGAAACGCATGAGTATCATGCAGACACTTCATTCTAGATTGATATTCGACGTTCCCTTACCAGATTGTTCCGGTGAGAAGGACGGTAAATATGTAACTCCTTTCACCCCAAAAACTGGAGAAAAGAGAGACTTCAATGAATACGAAAGTAAACTTGAGATATAGGTACGTTGTTTTTCAGCAAAAGACATCATTGGACCCAAAGAACTTTTTGAAATGTAGACATTGCATATAATCCTTCACATGGAATAGTTTTGGGATACACACGAGATAATTTATTCACAACCATTGGGACTTAATATGCAAACTTTAGTGCAAAAAGGATTTATTAATAGTCCCACATACTGATGTTTCCTCTTGATTTTTTTCACAGCAGTTCTTTTTCTTGTAGTAAGGTAATTCAAATTAATACACTACGGATCTATGAATACTCATTCGAAGAAAATATATTGAATTAAGTGTTACCTATGAGAAAATATACTCAGGCTAACAGACAATTCAATTATTTCCTTACGGAATGCGGAGAGATTGAAATTGAAACTAAAGTCAACTAGCTGCTGCTCAACCCATATGTAGCCTCGGAATTTTCAAAATACTAACCAATTTCTAATATATTTTGATGAGATAAAATTATTATATTTATCGGTTTTTTATGTCTTTTTCCTTAAGTTGATCTATATGCATCCAAAATTCCTTTTCGTAATCAGTTCGCCATTGTTTATCTTAAGGTAATGGGAGTTACCTTTCCTAAATCAACTAGTAGGATATCATAAATACGTTTTGGGCCAACTGACTTATGTTCTTTGCGTTTTGTGAGAACACAAAGAATCGTTTTGGTCCTTACGATATTATTTTGATTATCCGCAGCGGGGCAGGGGTAACTGAGTATTAATCATAGGTGATTGACTATATCTGGTAACTGAATTATAATAGGGGTTAATCCGAAACATTATTCTTTGAATAATTAATAAATAAAATTTAAACTATCAAATCTCCGTGGATTCCGAAGTACCCCTATTTAGAGCTGAAAAATATTTTGACTACCGGTGGAACCTTTCGGAGAGCGGAGTTTCACGTCTGATTGCACATTACAGCATGTGTCCCCACGGAAGGAGGGAGAACTCTTACGAAAATGAGGCCGAGCAAATAGAAATCGTCGAATGATCATAAGGCACAACCCGCAAACTAATGAGCTAACTTTTAGCTTCCGATTGCGAGACTCCCTCCAAAGTGTTTGGCCATGTGGTTACATAGAGACGTAGCCTGACGCCTAGGTTCCTCTAAGGGATCACGCTGGAGCAGAATGGTGTTTTTTTGCATTGCATAAATTAGGGAGTCTATAAACCTACGTGATACTCTGCGAACCACCGCGAGGGTATGTGGCAGGGGTAAAAGGCGAAATGGGGCATGGGCGAGGGTGTGTTCCAAATGGCGTGTAATCAGCGATAACAGACTAAGATTACTGCGAATATGCATTGAGAAACTAAAAAAGGCATTGCAGATATTGATATAGAAGAGTAGTCTTAAGATTATTAATAATATCATCTTTTAATGTTAATAACTCATGCGCGATTTGAGCAATAAAAATTAATTAATTATTTAATAATATATCAATTAATAATAAAAATTAATGTATTTAATAAAATACCTGTGCAATCAATACTAATTACATCAGTTGATAGAGACTAACAGTTAGTTACGCGTTTTTTGTGAATGAATATATGTATAACATTTTTCTCATGTATTAGATCGATAAGTACCATGCATAGAGCATGTTTCTCATGTAGTAGCATTGTACTCCTTAGTTACTTGTAGGTAGTAGTAGTATATGCATGAATAATATTAAGTGTAAACTTAGTTCTCTCTGATTTAGATTGCACGCATAGTGATGGTTCCCCCCTGCGACACACCATGATGTAGATGTGCACCACATTACCTCTCAATTGAAAGTGTTAATTGGGTATATTACCGTGCATGATGCGTAATTGTATTAATAAGAATAAATTTCGCAATTCATGGTGAATAATATATAACTTGTTTTTTCCGTCTCAGAGACATTTAATCTTCTGATAATGATTGAAAGTAACCTTTGCACTGCACATCTTGATACTAAAACGATCATAATCTGACCGTACTTTTATTACTTACTTATTTTATTACGTCGTTCTCTTCTCTACTCGCCTTCTCTTCCTGTATTGTAAAATATACTCTTTTCCTATGTCGCTATTTGATTCATTGCACGATAATGAGTCACTGTCCACTTTGTCCACAGTCCACCGGCAGGGCATTTTTTGAGTGATTTTCGCGGTTAATTTAGCAAAATAGATAGCTAATTAACCGTTAATCAGCAACCTTAAACAACAGTAACACGTTCAACTAAAAAAATACAATGAGTTCAACATTTTTATTTTAAATTTAATCACGCCTTCTAAATAATCAGCTCACATAGATCATTTTAATTAAGCTGACGGTGCAATGTAAGCATACATAAAATTGTTATGCACAAATTATCCAAAATAATGAGAACATAAAATAAGATCAGTTCTGAAAGTTTTTATCATTCGCACTCAATTT
This sequence comes from Platycnemis pennipes, assembly GCA_933228895.1. Lineage (NCBI taxonomy): Eukaryota > Metazoa > Arthropoda > Insecta > Odonata > Platycnemididae > Platycnemis > Platycnemis pennipes. The sequence goes on along the minus strand of OW121848.1, from coordinate 28,629,186 downwards.
ATTTCCTCTTGTGAAGAACTCTTCTATACACCAATCAAAGAGAATGAGCTTATACTTATTTACATGCAAGCACAAAAAAATACTTTTCCGAGCATGCACTTCTTACAATTAACTGAGAGGACAATGTTAAGACCATGTGAGAAATTCAGTTAACAGTCAGGTCTAATTTTGGTTGTAAATTGAACTGAATTATTAGTTTATGCTAAGTATTATTACCTTTATGGATTAACCAGCCGTTTCTGTAAATAAATTTAATTATTAATTTATATTTCCTTGAGCATGCATGATGGTTGTGTTACAGCACAACAAACATGTACACATAAGACAAAATAGTACAGCATAATCTGCAATATCTATCCTGATTTCCCCATGTACTTTCTCTGAAATCTATATCTGTCCCTAATTGCGCGCATATATTTTTGACAATTACTAATGCAAATAAGATATGCAAACTAACTTAGTGTTTTGGCGTATTTTGGAAAACAGATTTAATACAAAATACTTTTCAGAAGATACTTTTTTTGAAGGTGTGTGGCCGCATAAATAAATATCTTCTGTTTCCTGGTAATGACGATAATTCGGTCGAAACCCAAGTCCTGAGAGAGTGTGTTTTCATAAGTGCTGTTTTTGTGAAAATTTGTTTTTATTAATGCATTTATTAGGCATTTATCCATATTTTCCTCGAGAATCTCACTCTTACTTTCTCATCGCATTTACCTTACACCTTTTTCACGAATAAAAGGTATTACCCACCTATCTTAAATGGCGCAAATGACCTCAGATGTCGGTCGCCTCCTCTAAATAAATTACGAATAAAAGGTAGGAAAGGTATAAAAGAATTCTGACTATTTTGACTGACCATGTGGATGCCACTGGCAATCTGAAAGGGAGTTATGAAGAGCAAGCCATCTAATATTGATTAACCGAAGAAAAATTGGATAACACAGCCCAAAATATTCCTAAAGCAGAAATTGTTGAAGCTCTTAGAAGCTCCTTCGTCACTCATTTAGACTCGGAAAAGTCTCGACTGCGGTTGCTTAACATGCATCAACGAGCTATTGCTTGAAATCATACCTCCGCCAACATTTTCACTTTCCATGCCACTTTTGGCCAAGGACCTTTCTCTTTCCTGTATCTTTGAAGTCATTTGGTGCTCATTACGTCCCTTATCCCATATTTCCAACGAAGTAGGTGCTTCATGGAGGGTTAAGCAATACTTACAATACAAGTGACAGTAGATCAGGAAGGGGACTGGGAACAAGGTTGTCTCTGGTAAATGGGGCTGTAGAACAATGCACTTCATCAACCGTGCCAAGAATTTGGCGTTTTCAAGTTATAGATATGCGGGAGAGAAAGTTTACCCCGTAGAAAGGCAATGATTTGCTGAATTTTAATCCCCTTTGCGCGTGGCGATCAAGCCATCGTTCACGCAACAATCGTTCCAAAACATATCCAAGAACTGTGTATGCCATAAATCTCCTCAGATGTTCCAGAATTATAATTGAACTGTTGATTAATGTTCCTTGGCACCAACACAACACCGTGCAAGCCACCGCTAGGCAGTGGTGGCAGGGGGTGAAGTATCACCAGGCATGCATTGCCCCATGTCAAGAATTTAAAAGTTATTTCTATTGGCACAATATGGATTATGCGGCTAAATTTAAATTCTATATGACATGGAATTCACCAAATAGCTTCAAAGTATTTTCACATAAAATACTCCTTACAATCATAAGCCACAACTTTCTGGGTTAGATAACGCAGGTATTCAAATATGTGACCCATTTAAACAATTATGCAGAAAATTAAATTTATATTTAGTGTGTTGCAAGCAAGCAAAAAAGTCAGAAATCTTCTATAACTATCATAATTTATATTCGTTAATAAGCTGCGAGGTAAGTGCGATGAGATATGTAGAGAAAGATGATATTTTTAACTCGTCAGGTCTCAGAATACGACGCATATGGGATACTTATGAGGCGGTTTTAGTTATGGAATTAAAGCCGGTACAAAGAGGATGTGCGAGGTTTAAGAAAGGTCGTTATGATAACAGTGTGTCACTAGTTTATTAGAATAACTCGAATAAGAATCATTTTCAGAGCGTAGCTTAAAATTTACACTGAATCTTTTAAGTGCATTCGAAGCTGATGTTTTTAGCAACGACGTTAGAAATATATTGAAAGAACCCGCGGATACACTAGATTTGACCACGAAAGCAAAATTAGAGAGATAGATTTATGTTCGGATAGATTTAAAATGACCTTTACCGCAAACAATCAGAAATCATATCAGACAATATAAAAATCGTTTATCAATTAGGTGCAATATAGGTAGCGTAGGTTGAAGTGCACAATCCTAATCAACTAGCTCATACTAACTGGTGCATTCATGACTAGCAAGCAGTTCAATATTAAGTTTTATTCTGTTCCTTAGTGTATGTTGGCATATGATGTTGATTTAATTTAATATTGTTGATAATTCACCTTCTGCCACTCACCTTGGAGGTGGCTCACAGGGTAATTGTAGATGTACTTCAATTGGAACCCTTTCTCTTTCCCCTTCCATTCCTATATTTATAATTTACCTTCCTGGGGTGATGGGCTTGTGACCACTGTTGAACTAATCTACATCTACACAATACCCTGCAAGCCACCATAAAGGTGTGTGGCAGGGGGTTAATTCACACCAAACATACATTAAATATCATGCGTAAAAAGGATTAGCAATTGTAAGATAGTCTAAACTTCACAATTTAAAAAAAAGATAAAAATAGCAAAGCAAGCATGCGATAACATGCTGCTAGTTGGATTATCTCAAAGTCCTTATTCCAACGTGTAGCTACCTATGCTATCCACTGTTACACTTGTATTTATACTATTGCATATATTTACAGCTATTCATATTCCTAATTGTACGAGGAAAAAAGGAAATTTTGAATCTGTCAGTTCGGCAATCAATTCCTCTAATTTTTACGATCATGGTCCAGTCCACCATAGTAAGTTGGATTTCGCGAAATATTTTTAACGTCAATAGAGAAAATATTATCATGGAATTTATTTAAAGGGTTAAGTCTAAATTTCAACCAACGGTCTGACAATGATTCCAATTTTAGTTCAAATAATAGACTGGTTACGCTGATATAATTATCATACCGTCCCTTTACTAATCTACAAACCATCTAAGCCAGGGATAGAGACGCATTCACATCTGTACGGAAGGCTAAATGAAATGAGAGTACCCCGACGAAACCAGAAGAATGAGATTCTGGGCAACAAATCTTTCAGTGCTCTTTTTGGATGGAACTGGTTCCATGCCCTGATTTGTGAATTTCACTGCAGTGAAGAAATATGGCGCAACTGCAGAGAAGAGGGAGAAAGGAATACAACCTGCTTTGATTCTCGTATTGTCCTTGGTAGGGCCAACGGAGTGTTTTCCTCGGTCGCGGGTTCCAAAAAATTCTAACTGGTGTTCTACCTCCTCGAAGGCGGAAGTGATACCTTTCTCAGGGTTGAGGGCTCGTTTACCTTCTGTTCCGAACGGTTAGGTGGGCGTTCGAAGTTCAAGTCCCTTAAACGAAATAACCCCCTTCAGCCGTGTTAATATTCAATCCTAACGATCCAAATGTTTCTTCCAAAAATCATCAGTCTATAATATGAGGGTCACCTTGAAAATCACAGGGAGGAAAATGTCTCGTGGACCAGGAAGTAGCTGACACCTTGCCAGAACGCCGCTTATTTATGTACGCGAGTCAAGATTCATTATGCTTCTGGTCATTTTCAGGAGGATCCTAAGGGATCGGTTTGGTGTGGAGGTTTGGTAAGGACGAGAGTACTAGCTCGTACATTCCAAGGGCCCGGTTCGACTCTTGGCAGTGGCAGAAATTATTTAGTGAAAAATATTGGTCCCAGTTGGAAACCGTGGAGAGAGCATTCCAAGTTCAGGGTCCGTCCGTCGGATGGACAATCGGCAAATCTCTCCACCCATCCTCAGTTCTCAGAAAAACTCCTAATTCTATTGAAAGGCCCACCTATTCTACACAGCGCAAATGACCTAAACTCACTGTTGTCTTTCCCAAATGATTATTACCTACAATAAAAAAATGGTCCACAGAAGCCAAATATATGTATCAGGGACGTTGATTGTTAGGCGGAAGTGTGCTTCGGAGTAGTTACCGTCCACGAACTGGGAACTCCATAACTGGCGATATGCTAGCCAATGCAACTAGTTCCTATAGAAGCTCTACAAAAGTTTTAATAAGGGTACTACATGAAATTCAGAGGAGATCAGCTAGATTTGAAAGCAACTGTTATGATAAAGGGGTATGCTTTAATTCGATTCTAGAGACAATGGGTTGGGAGACTTCAAACGGGAAGAGAGCTAGCAAACTTTTACAGGGGTTCAGGGCCGACAAGCTCGTCTCCGACACCGAAAGGATTATAAAGGCCCTCACTGCATTACTAGACAGGAACACAAGAATTAAATAAAAGACATACACGGCACCACTGACAGATTCAAATATTTCTTCTTTCCCAAAGAACTAGTGACCATAAGAACAACATAACCACCCCTGCCACACACCCTTGTGCTGTCTTGCGTGGTATTATGTTAATGTTGACAACTTCTTACCACAATTTGCATTTATAAAATAAATTTAGCATAGCTTGAAAGTGAAATTGCACACATTCGATAAATACGGATTAATGAAAGAAACAAAGACGTAATTAGAGGATATTATGGGATGTAGGCATATCTTCATGAAATACTAATATGTATAATGCATGTTTTTGGTGCGTCTTAAATGTTTCATTGCATATTGAATTAGAAGTGGAGTTTGTAGGATGCTTCCGCATGATATTCGTAGAAATCTCCCTTTAGGTAGGTAGTACGCAACCTTGCGGTGGCTCGCAGGGTATTGCGTAGGTTTAGAAGTATACTATACATCTACATCTACACAATACCCTGCGTGTAACCATAAAGGTGTAAGGCAGGGAGTGAATTCACACCAAACATACTTGGCATGTCATGCATAAAAAGTATTAGTAATTATATTCTAGTCTAAAGTTCACAATTTAAAACATAGGCAAAAATAGCTAATCAAACATGCAAAAACATGCCGATAATTGCTCTACTGTAAGTATAACCCTGTAAACAATAGTACATGCACGTACTGCAATTTCTATCTTTTTTAAATAGTGTAGTTCTGACTGCTATATTAATACTATTCCTTTTTTATGCATGATATGTAGTGCATGTTTGGTGAGCAATCACCCCCTGCCACACACCCTTGTGGTGGCTTGCAGGGTATTATGTAGATGTAGATGTAGATGAGATGTAGATGTACTGCATGTTTGGTTACAACTCACTCCCTACCACACACCCCCGAGGCGGCTTGCAGGGCAGTCAGTGTATCTGAGGACCGAGGCTTGATTTCCGGTTCAGGACCTCTTCCCTCCTGGAATTGGATGCACGCTTATACCGCAATGCCATTCATCGTGGAAGCCACCATTTCTTGCATTCGAAGGTCACTTTAGTGCATCTCATGAAGCACGGAGTTCCACGGCTTTAGGAATTCACATTTATTGGTTCAGGATCAGGTTTTATTAATTTGCCACGCTTATCACAGATTAAGAATCACTTCCATGTGACCAGGGCCTTACCAAATGTGTTTAGAATATTCTTTCAGATTTAACTCGTATACAAGCTATCGTACCCAATAATATTTGGGACAAACTAGATATGTATTAAAAATACCATCGTACTATGCTAGATTCGACCAGATTAATAAGATTATAGAGATAGATTGTCGTACTGATGGATTCAAAATGCCATTTTCCCCGTACTATAAGAGAATACAATAGGCAGCATAGCAAAAGGATAGGTAGGCTAAATATTGTTGAGTAGTCTGTGGTGCATGATGCATGTATTAACAACCAATCCCTTCATTACTATGTAGATACTAACCATGTAGCTCGATTTGACCCTACTATGTAGCACGTTTCCATGTAGTAGCCTAGATGCATGTCAGTAGGGAATGCTTGGTGATCTTCACCCCCTGCCACACACTCTCGCGGTGGATTGCAGGGTATGGTTTAGATTTAGATGCAGGAAAATTGACTAGTGCTATTCAGGGGAATGGAGAATGATGAGGAATGGGAATGAAGTACCTGTTTGTTCACCAAGCGTATTGCTCCTGCAATGCCGAACAATCTCTAGTACCTTTTGGTCGTCGAGTAAGTTTCTGTTTTTTTTCTAAATAAAAAACATTCGGAAGGTGCGGAAAAATGAGTTTGGTGAACTAGCAAGTGCTTCCCTCCTATCATTATTCTTTCCTTCAAATAACTCACGTCATCAGTCTTCACACAGAAATTGACCCAAACCCTATAATACATGAGCTTAGTGAGGGACATTTTTTTTTTCAAAATTGGAGCGCACGATTGTGGAATGTTCACCCTTCTCAACCCTTATAATCCTTCTCACTATCCCCTTTCCCTCCGATCACAGATCGACTGAATACATCAACGGCGGAGAGATCTTACTCCCCTCCCCCCACTCCCCTTCGGATTTTCCACCTTTCCCCTGCTAAGCTCACTGCGGGTAAATGCGGGTTGGGCACCCCAAAAACAACCCTCCATTCACCACACCTTCTTCCTCCTTCTCCCTACCCCCTCCCTATCGTAGTGTGTACTGAGAAAAATATTCATACTCGCTACTTGGATATTATAAAACTTATCGAAATTCGCGTGGTTAAATAAAAAAAACAGTAGGATTAACAGAGCAAGTTTTATTTCTTCCCTGATGGAGTTTGGAATGATGGAAAAGCCAAGTTATAACTGCTTGTTATTCATATTGGTCCTTCTAAGCCAAAGCCTTCTCAGAAAGTTCCAAATTCGTTTTTATACTCGTGAGTTAATGTCTTGGCATTGCAAAGTTTCACTGACATGAAAATTTTTTACTGTATTCGTGAGGCTCATTTATATAATAATATTTGTTTAGTTCACTTTATATTTTGTGCAAGATCCTAAATATGCGTACACAGACTGCGAAAGTAACAATTATTAACCTCCCCTGGAAATAAATATTTTTTTCCATATATGCACCTTTCACTCCTGTCAGTGGTAGAGCGGTTCTAGAAAATAATAATATTTTCTTTCATTCTTAAAAAATGATGCCCCAAAAACATGTGCGTACATTTTGGCAGGGATTAAAAAATATGAGACGTGAGATTTGGAAATGACTACGCCGTTAATTGGCACCGGCAAGTGTGGCCTTCCGTGTCCCAAGAACAATCGTTATCGTCTTCGGTCCCATCACATGCTCTCGCGCGCAATGACGGAAATCCGCGACTTGTGCGGAGCAGCTGTGACCAGCCACCATCGAAGCGGAAAAGGGCGTAGGGATTAAATTTTGCGGAAGGTAATTAAGGCTGACCTTGGGCCAGATATCTTAGGGAGTCCCGTGAGCCACCTCTGACGGGTTGGGAAGACTCATTGGAAGGAGGGGGAGAGAGTGCTCGGCTGCCAAGGCAACCCCAAAGCGAGCGGAGCCGGGAAAGGTCCCGCGAACCGTCCAGTTTGGAGGAAAAACTCGCATCGAGACCGTGGAAATCGTTTTGGAGGGCGTTTGTAGCTGGACTGGAGCCGATGGGTCTCCGCCGGACATGGACAGTCGATCTCTCTCTCTCTCCTGGCTCGTGCGAGAAAGTGGACGTGACAATTCTTGGGATTTCGAAGCAGGAACCCAGTATAGGATGCCCTGGTCCCCCAAATAAGATGGTGGGACAACCAAAGTGAGGAATAAATCGCAGCTAATACTAATGAAGAGTTACAGAATGAATAAAATTAGAGATTCTGACCAGATAAATAAGATTGGAGAGATAGATTGTCGTACCGATTTGATTTAAAAGGCCATATTTCCCGTGTACCATTAGAGAACATAATAGGAAGCATAGAAAAGGGATAGGTAGGTGAAATATTGTAAGAGTAGTCTGCAGAGCATGATGCATGTTTTAACCTAACTAAACCATGGACCATGAACAACTAAACCAACTAAACTAAATCTAGGGAAATACAAATATACAGAGAGATGCCTTTATAACCAGTAATCCCTTCATTACTCTGTAGATACAAACCATCTAGTGGCGCTTGACTCTTATATCTAACATGTTTACATGCAGGAGTTGCCTTGTAGCTCTTAATTGCATGTGAGTAGTGCATGTTTGGTGACCTTCAACGCCTGCTCACACCCTCGCGGTGGCTCGTAGGGTATTACTTAGATGCAGATGAAGATTTGGCTGGGAGGATTTGAATAATTCTTGCTTAAGTACCCTTTATACTTTCCAGAACTTAATCTGATAAATTCCTTCCTCAGGTTAATCTATTGGCGGTGTTTCATGGGTCATCTACTCTTAAACAGCAGTTTTTTACTGTATCTCAGTCGTCAAATAACTACTAGTGCATTCCGTTATGGGCTTGTCTGCTAATGCAATGTTTATTGCCTTGTATATGTGAGTGTTGTGCCAAAACAGTGACGTTTTGGATTCAGTTTCGGCCGTAGGTGATGTGAAGTCACGTGAGAGCTAGGCAAATTCCACGAGTCGTCGGGCAGCTTAATAGTTCTTCATCCATTTGAAGGTTAATTAGCCGTGAAAATCATGTAATCACAATAACTTGCCACAAATAGTTTGCGACATGAAATGAAATAAGTTTTCGTCTTTTTAGTAGGAGATATTTTCGCACTAAATGGTGAATTGGAGAACTAGCCATGCTAAATAATACAGGATGACTTAGGACCTTCATTCCAATAGGTTTAAAATGGAAAATATTACTCTCTTTATCATTAATTTTCACTCCTAGATCTGGCTGCTGATTTTACCACGTCCCTTTCTCCTGGAGACGTTGGGTTGGTGGCACAATGATCAAAAACAAATTGTGCAACCTTTCTTCTGTGAAAGAACAATGCTTCCTTTCTCCTAAGTTATATTCGCCTAAAATGTACAAAAACTCAACGTTGTCAATCCAATGAAAGTTTTCTCTCCTGAGAGTAGGAGAGCAGAAAATTCGTAACGGAAGAAAGGAGGAGAAACTTCTTTTCCGCGAATTAAATTTAATGGCAGATTTCTTCATTATTTTCAATTAGTTCAGACTCCTGGAATTTATGCTCAAAAGTACCCAAAATAAAAGATTTGGCACAAATACCTTAGCCTGTCAAAAATACGTGTCCTATGCTATTAATGCCATTACTCTTATTGTTAGATTTTTGTAAATACCGTGTAATCATTATCACAAGTAACATTAACGCATAACATTTCATTATGTTTAGGTGGTCTTTTTAAAGACGACTATAATGGAAAGAGTTGCTAGGAGCAATACATCTACATCTACGCAATACCCTGAGAGCTGTATGGCAGGGATTGAAGACAACCGAACATGCATTACTTACGTATACCTAAGAGCTACAATGCTACTACTTCACTGAGTCACGTTAGATATATAAGAGTCAAGTGCAAATATATCTGTATTCACATCTACGTAATACCCTACGAGCCAGCGCGAAGGTGTTTGGCAGGGGGTGAAGATCACCATGCATGCATTACTGACATGTAACTAAAAGCTGCAATGATACTGAAGGTAGATATAAGTATCCACATAGTAATTAAGTGGTTATTGTTGATAAAGATATTTCTCTAAATATATTTATCATTACTTCCTAGCATGCCTTGGTTAGTAATGTGTAAACATACATCATGCACTACATAACCCTAACAGCATTTCACCTAGTAAAATATGAGTACTTGGTTGATTCCACAATTTATTTAGATATACTCTACTGGTTTCAGCCTTTACAGGTCATCATCAGGAGTTTACTCCTGATGATGCTACAATTTTCTACTGCATCTAGCTTTTTTTTAAATTCTTTGCTGCTTCACAATACATTACTACTTAAACATTTTATTTAATGAAAGACTAAAGAATCTCACGGTACCCTAGGGTTGAAAAGTAGCTAAAATTATACTATTTTTTAAAAGCGGTGCTAGGAAAGAACCAAGTAACTGCAGACCCATTTCATTCACGTAAATCTCTTGTAAGGTATTTGAGCACATAGTAGTCAGCTCGATCATATGGCATTTAAAAAGTCAGGAAATACTCATAAACAGCTAAAATAGCTTCCGGAAAGGTAGATCTTGCGAGACACTCTTATATATATTCTTACCCGATATTTTTAATCAGTTCTGAGTTTGATATTTAGACTTTAAAAAGGCATTCAATAAAGTTCCTCCTAACAAATTAATCATAAAGATAGACAGTTTGGTATTAATAAAGACGTTATATGTTGGATAAAGGAATTTTTAAGTGAGCACGAGTAGAGGGTCGTTATAGATGGTATCGTGTCCGACACTATCTCAGTCACATTGGGAGCTCCTCAGGGTAGCGTAATAGGTCCGCTTCAATTTCTTATTTCTTTTATACATCAGTGATTTGAGAACAGTAATTCGTAGTAAGCATAGCCTTTTTGCAAACGACGCGATAGTGTACAGGGGTTTATCAACTGAAGAAGATTGAGAATAACTGAGCATTAGAACTGACAAGTGGGAAGCTCGTATAGGTATCTACTGAGTATCATGAGAAAAGCGGAGGAGAAAACTAAGCTTCCAATATTATGCATTCGTGGTACAGAGGAAATTGATATTATGATAACAGTTTGGTAATAGGGTAGCAAATCATATGACGACCCACTGATTGTTATTACTGCTTGATAAGCAATGTCATCAACGTCTCGTGAGTTGTAGAACTTAATGAAAATAAGTACAGAAATGAATACAAATAACCCCAGAAAAAGGTTCTGCTGATTGCTGTGTATACTTATTGTAAATTAAAAACGCTCAGACCATGCAAATTAATATAATCATTCTTTGGTAGAGTATCATAAATTGATAGCATAAAGAAAGACCACTTTAAGCAAGAGAGATGTATTCTGAAAGCCGGAATAATCAGGGAAGAAAGAAGCCCATTATAAAACCTTTGCATCGTGTTATTTTTCTACTGATTGCATTAATTTGAATCATTCAAAATGGAAAATATTCAATTAAAAATAAATACGATAAGCAGGTAAGAAGAATTGCGGCCGAAAGATGTGACAAAGCAGAGGGAAATGGCGAAAGAAAATAGGGAAGAGAGCAAAGGAAAAGCATCAATCGCATACCTAGCAGTTGACGACAATAAAGAGACAGGGGGGTATTATCATTTCGACAAATTTCATCGGAAAAATCTTAGGGGATGTGGTATAGTGTAGTATCAAATTCTTCAATAATGCATTAAAATATCATTAGTGTCAATGAATCAGCTTTATCCTCACTTATTTTCATGTTATTTCTTCAATATCACCATGCACCATTATATTTACAACAATGTTGCCAGAGAAAAATTGTATCTCTTGTTAACTGAGGTCGAAGAATATTAATTCTATGTTGTCACACATTCGAATCTGAAAACAGTTGGACTCGATTCAATGCCCCTAGTGGTTAACAATTTGAGTTCGACATTTGATAAATTAACTTTGTCCCAAGCCGGATGGAGCCTAAAATTCTAGGCTGTTGCATTTAAAAAGTTATTATAATCTAAAACGATACTACTAACTCAAAATCTACATGCTCTGAGATCTGCTTCACCTTCAATTGGCGTGACCTCATCAATGCTTCCACTTAACTTAAAAAAACGCAATCGCCCTGACATGCTGAAGTTGGAATGACCTAAAACTACTTAGAAGTTCTCATAATTCAAGTTGCCTGAATGTTAACGAGAATGTTTATCAAACCTTGAGATACCATGCACAAAACATTTTCGATAACTTTCGGGAAGGCGTTAGAGCATATATCGTGGAATTCAGGCCTGGTGATCGACGAAGGAAACAGGATGTCAAGACCTTCTCAACTGGATATATCTTGGAAAATTTTCCATTGTGTGAAGGAAGGTTATGTTTTGGGAGGATTCCGGCTATAATTACCCTCTCCACTGGCCATCTATTGTTCCTCGATAGCCCTGAATTAGCTCACATATTTTTTTTCAATTTATTAGCACTGATCCATTAAGTTATTGCGTAGTGTCTGTCCATTCCTCTCCGATATTTTTATTTTAACGGAAAAAGGATAATTTCTCCATCGAAATTATTTACCTACAAAAACGTAAAAAGTGTTCCTTTTTTCTTGATTGCTTGTCAGTAAAATAGTCTACATCTTTTCTTCTCTGTGCAAGTTCTTTATATAGAGAAGGATGGAAATTTTCTATCCAAGAAAGAACTTTATAATTAATTGGTCCAACTTTAGCTTAGTGCTGATGAATTAGAAATACCGAATTAATTAGCGAGGGCCATAGTGTTCAACCGTAGGGCAACGAGCTAGACGGTCTACATGTACATACAAGCCACTTTAAGTGTGTGTGGCAGGGAGTGAATTCACACCAAACATGTATCACATATCATGCATAAAAGGATTAGTAATTATATTTAGAGAGACGCGTTGGATGGAACGTTAAACTGTGGACCAACTGGTGAATTTCGTATGCCAGGCTTTTTTCTATCCTTCTTCCGTTACCGGAAAAATTTCTGCCTCCTCCCTATAAGAACCAGCTATTCTTATGGAAATAAATTTTCATGTCTTCCCCATTAAAAACAGCTAAACACGCCAGTAACCAAACTTCGCTTTGATCGTTCGGTGAATGACTGTATTGATTGCAGTGAGAAGAGGTTAAATAATCAAATATGCGCCTGTCTTAGAACCTTACTTTCTTTCAGGATCTTTAGACACACAAACTGGAGAGGTGTTATATATAATATCAACCGTTATCATTTTTAACAAATAACAGGCTTCCAATTATTATATATGAACATGATAGTTAGCTCAAAAATGGACGACACAATTTATCTGCACTAAAGTCATCATAGGTAGATTCAAAGAAATAATTTTTTGTTTCCATGAATGTGAATGTGATTTGATATGAAGTTTTTCATTGCTTTTGGAAGATTTTATTGGATTTGGCAAGAAAATCCTTGTATACATGCCCCCAAATTATCAGAAGTATAATTCCTACACCACTTGTTAAAAAAAAATTACCTTCCTTCAAATTATCCGTCAATCAAAAAAGTCTTACGATGCATGCCTAAAAATACTCTTCAAGACAATGACTGCAGCGTTGGATATATCTACGTTTACGAAAATTGGAGAGAAAATAATGGAACTCTTTCCGACGTTTTCCATTTCCTTCTAAATCATTTGTTTTACACTGGGAATTACCCCTTTTCTGGAGAGTCAATTCAAGTTTCAATCTCATCTTCTCGCCGAAAACGGATAGCCCGTATCAAATTACGGCAAGAGCGGGGGGATGGGTGGGCTAGGCGGCTAGTTGCACTGATGTCTGCAGAACCTGTCATGACAGAATGGAAAGGAGATTTTTCGAGAGCACGATCTGGGCAAATGAAGGCGAGGGAGATGAAGGATTGGGGGTTGGAGTGGGGGGGGGGGAGGAGAGAGAGGTTGAGGGGGGGCTGGGTGGGATCAAGGGAGAAAGGGTTGGGGGTGGGATGCGTCCAGGCTAAGGGGTGAGGCGGGAGGAGTGGGCTATAAAAAGGTGAAAAAAAAGGACACGCACCAGAATGTCGGTCAACGCTTTCCTTCCAGTCACGCCCGATGCCCTTCCCCTTTCTCCTCTCCCCTCTCTTTCATCCATATCTCTCCTTCACCCCTAACTCCTTTGCGATACTCTCTTTCCCCCTTTCCTTCTGCGGAATTTTCATCTTTCGTTATCAGTCACTTTATCATTTGGGGAGGTCAGGGAAAGGACATACCCAGACCGCGCGCTCCATCACGAAGAGTTTTGATGCTAAAATGAATTATCGGTTGGTTATAAATAGTAACAGAATGCGACAGCACCATCAGTAAAAATATCCCGCTTTTACAATATATTTTTAAATAAAATACGTAGTTATTGTGAAAACATTTTCCAGCGTATGCACTCTTATAGGCTAGGGCAAAATTTCCAAATATCAGCGGGTAACTCCATTAAGATATTGCGCTACTAGTACGCAATCCTTTAAATATTTTAGCTTGAATTCTTGTAACAGTTTTCATGTCCTTCTTTCGTGTCTCCCTATACAATTATGTTATTCCATTTTAGACTGAAATTGCGCCTCAGCTTCTTATCTAATCCGGTCCTTACATACTTCAACATTGAATTGTGTCTCTTATTGTCTTTCGAAGTGTTTTGTCTGGTGGAAAACCTTTTCAGGATAGAGTGGTAAAATGGAGAGGGAGTGAACTATTATTTTGTTTTGGATTTGAGGTTTTTCTTCGAGATATCGAGATATCTTCCGCATATGTATCTCCTGCTCGGTCGCCAGTTTGGCCGGCATTGGAGTCGGCATCTTCAGGTCAAGTCGTCTGAGGAGTATGAACCCATGTGGGGGATACTCCGGAAGAAATTCATATTCAGCATTTCACAGCGGATACCTTCATCAAGAATATATTCATTTTTTATGTGGGCGCAATTATTTGCTTGACATGCTCCAAGATCGTGATGCAATTTGAGTTTTCACCATGAAAATAATTCTCCCGCAAAAACAAAGGACTTTTTCTTCGTTTTTTCTGCAGTTATTTTATAATAACCCTTTTGTCGTACCTACTTCAAAAGAGTAACCCACTAGGAGTAGTAAGATGTTATAAATGAAGTGACATTTATTAACCGTTTTAATAGTGAACTTTTCAATTTTAAACATAATGCCTTACTTGAATGAAATCTGGTGGGTAGTAACTTAAGCCAAATTCTGCTGAATACTTAACTCAATGTCCAAAGTTCATGGTACACACTGTAAGAAAATCATAAAAAGGGAAAGAGAAAGTACTCAACCGATTTGAACAGACATGCAATAAATGACCTGAGACTCATCATGGTAAGGCAAGCGGATGAGCTGCATTTTCTCAGCAATCGTTTTTCTGATCCAGTCAACAACTCTCTCTCAGTCGACTACCCTCTTGTTTTCCGATTCTTACATCCTAATTTTTTAAGCTTGATCAATTTCTACACCCCGTTTATCTGCCCTGTTATAAGTGAACTATTTTCTCCATAGGCTTTAGGTTATTTCCATACCTAGTAATGGTGATTTTTATATTTTCCTCTCTCCCAGCGTTTTAGTTAAAGATATCCTAGTTTAATTTTTAATACACGCCAATCATTGCCTTAAAATCAGGCAAATAATTGGTCAATATTATCAAATACATTATAAAATGTTCATAAATCGTTGCATATTCAGTGAATTTAATTAGATATTGTAAATTATATGAGATACATAGAACAGGTTGTGAAGAATGTAAAAGAGAAGAATTACGTCACAATGAAAAGGTTGGCCGATAGAAGAATCGAGTGGAAAGCTGCATCAAACCAATCCTAGGATTGTTGACCAATAATGATGATTGTAAATTATGTAAAAAGTTCAATGAGAATTCTCATCTGGAAATTTTTCTGTTTTTGAGTTTAAAAGTAAAGGTTCTGCTCTTCTGAATCCATTTTGAAATTTTTTTCAGCATATTTTTTCCTACATCAGGTAACCAATAGAACGCTCAGTTTTGGAAAATTTAAAATCCCAGTCAAAGGCAGTAGTTTGATGGGTTTCTGAGCCGGGTCTTTCTAAATCTCGCGGATGTTGATGGTATCTCTGTCGTGACTGGGACTGTACGCCTCATTATCTGATTGAATATCTCTAACGGGAAACTCAAGGCCACAAAAATGGAGCCCAGTCTTCACTTTAGAGCTGATAGTGGGAAATACCTTAAGCATCTTTTTAAGGATATTTCTCTTCCACTTCTCCACCGACCCTCACCTCATTTCATCTCATTAAATATTCACTACGCAAATTTCTTTAATATATGTTGTGATTTTGTCTGAAGCCTATGTTCAAAATATTCCTTTGAAATTTCAAGCAATAATTTCAATTCCTCTGCGCAGCTCCCCTGTTTGGGACAATAAATGTTTCTGCCAATAAGAGGAATGGAAAAGCTCGTGTTACCCCACAGTTTAATTTCTTCTTGTCAAAACTGAATTTCTTCCAAATACCTTCTTTCACGTGATCACTAAATTGTAACACCTATTACGTTAGGTTATTGTTTGAGCATACATATTTTGACACTGTAAAAAAGGTAGAATGCAATTTTGTGACGTAAAAAAGGGTTTTGACAAACATTTACTTATAGCATAAATGACAGCAGAAGTAAAGATATCTACACTGCAGTTTCAACACAGACTCTTATTAGGCACGATGGTCGAGCCTAATAAACGTACCTTTACTCTTACGCTGACTTACTTCCACAAAGTTTCGCCTGAGACGTCGTAAATAAAAATATACAATAAGTTCTAAAACCAAAACTTTTGATTTATTCCACCACCAGTACCCTACGACTTGGATTATCTGGTATAGATTCTATTTGGCAAAAGTGGTGATAAGGGCATTATGGGCTACGTGAATTATTCGATGCATATTTTTTCGCTCTCCGCATCTGAAAGACGGGTGAGTGGTATTATATTTTCAAGTTGAATACCTCTCATTTTTGAGGTTATAATTCAACTTTTCAGCAGCAGCAATTAATTTCCCCCTATCATGTTACTATTTTCTGTTCCTATTAGGTTATTTTTTTGCCATTCCTAAACACCTATAGTATTTAATTTCTTACTCATCTCCTTTCCATATTCTCCCCAGTATAGTGTGCTTCACTCCTCTTTAAGCGTCTCATATTGCCGCTTTCTCTCTTTTCATTCAATAGCTCCCACCCAATTCCCCCTTCACCTTACCTAACACTTTTACAAGTATCCGCGCCTCTATTCTAGCTCACTTTTCACTAACTTATCCGAACCTAAATCTCGAAAGCCCCCATTCCTCGCTCAGCCTCTTTCCTGAAAATGGTCTTTCGAGCCGCACAGTGCTACGCTTCACTTTGTTCCGTCAACGTGATGACCGGAATTTTCCCTATGGACAGAGTCTACCCTTGGCTTTCTTTGGCCACATCCATAACACCACCTAATCTCCGTTTTATCAATTTTCCAAATCACGCATTTCCACCAGGTTTTTCTAAGCACTGTAGCTATCTGATAGCGGATCTGCTGGTTTCTCGGGTGAGAATTAGTAGAAACATGAGAGTAAAAATATTGTTTGTTCTTTTGAGTTGTGGAGAAGCTGGTGAGTATTTTATGCAAAGGCATTCAAAATTAAAAAGAGATGGATGGATTCTTTGAATCGTCATTTAATGGTGCTGAATATTTCTCGTAACTGCCTCCGTGCATTCGAATATTTCCTAATTTCCTCTCTTTTACATACTGATATTTATCACCAATCACTTGTTTGATCCTCTATTTTTCTGCGTACTACGTTTGATAAGCTTCCTACTTTTTATGTTTTTTATTTTAAAATAAAAATGGAGTCTGTGCTGGGCTGATATTGAGTTAAGATGCCTCATTTGCATAGGATTCCGATAGAAGTGTCATTGTACCACTCTCAAATTAATCCCTAGCCGGAATTCAAGTAAACTAATCACAGTGAGAGTTTTAAATTATAATAATTAAAATAATAAGCTGTTCAAATATTATAATTATAATATTTGAACAGCTTGATGAGGTTCTTCGAGCATTTTGTGAATGTCATTTGACCTGAAGGGCTTAGAAACAAAGGAAGATTTTTTTTGATGAATATAACATTTTATTTTATTTTTTATGCTGACCGTGAAGTTAGACTTTAGTCATTATTTATTTACATAAAAAACTATTAACAGTAGATATTGATGGAAAATCATTCATTTGTAACGTGTATTTGTAAAAAATGGCGTTCGTCTTGGCATAGTCTTGATGTAATTTCAAGCTTGACTACATTCCAAAAGACGCAATACAACCAGTTTTAATCTTATGTCATGATGCATATTACTAAGCAATTGTTAGTTGTGACACTTTTATACCAAAACTTTTATGCTCTTTTATTTGGATATTTTCGATGAGCAGCGCAGCACTTTACATCAGCGGTAATTGAGGATAAAATGGAAATTTCGCGGCCTTATATGTTACCTTTTCATATTTTATTGACATGTACTCCGTTTTTGTCTGAACGCAAATGCATGAGACTGCTCGCAATTAAGTGAATACTATAAATGCTTTAACTTGAATAACGGTGAGGGAGTAATGAATCATGATACTGTCAAGGACATGAAACTGCTAAGAGAATAACTTCATTGTGCTGATTGCGATCCGTGAATGCACTGAGCAGTATAAAATGCGCTCCGTGGACGTGTGATTTGATCGGGTAACTGTTTTCTTTCAGCGGTCAGAGTGACGATTGTTGGAGAATGTGGAATGAGCCCTTTGTGTTGCTGGGGCGAATAAAGCTACCGAGCTGCGTAATAGAGATAGTTTTAAATTGCTGCACAAATTACGAACGCAAAACACGTCATGGTATGCCTACAAGCCACAGGCTTTTTTTAGATTAAACAGTTATGTGAGGTGTAATCTAATATGAGGAATAACGGATGCTCTCAGGGAGACCAAATATCATTATAGGTGCTTGCTCACCAGCCACGATGAGTCCAACATGACCTTGTTGACATCACTTTTCTCCCTGCGGGTCTAGCGGTTAATGGACTTCCCAAGGACTTCGTCTGCTGGGTCCTCGACTGCTTGCTGTTCTCGCTTCTGCTTCTTGCCAACAAAAAAATTGTAAATTCAATTCCCTTTGTAATAGTAATAGTGTCGATCATACTTTAGCTTTTTCGTGAGCTTTGAACTAAGAGAACAAAAAAAAGCGAAAAGTCCTGAGCGTCTGATTTTTCTCTAATCTAGAGATTTATAGAAAACAGCGGATTGGTTAGGGCAAGTAATTGACTGTGGTGGACTTGGATGGTATGAGCTTCGGCGGATAAGGTTATATCGTGCCATATAACCTATGATGTTAAATCTAAGATGATCTCAACATGCCCAAAGTGGGATTCGAACCCGTGACCATCGGGTTGCTAGGATGGCCCACCTTGCTGCCGCGGCCGGTCGGAAAAGAAGTCTGTGCGGAATTAGATTGTCATTTGAAGGAAATATCAGTCGATGAAGGCTACAGGTATTGGATCAGTGCTTACTTTCAATTTTTTCATCACCTAGGAAGTAAACGGAGATCGAGGCAACTCTGGGGGGCTGTGTTTGAAACCATCGTGATTATCTCGAATAGGTAACCAATGAGTCACATGGGACAAACATGAACTGTTCGCAAATTCGGTCTATTTGAATCACATTCTACAATCTCACTTTATATTGTTTTACACGAGTTTTATCTCATCTGCTTCGAAATTAGAGCCTTAGGGTGAGGAAAACTCAAGTAAAAAGCAATTAGCGACATTGTAATGAGAGATAAAAACACCCCAAATTTGCGAACTCGTTCTTGTTTGTACCACGTGACTCCTCCTTGGTTACATATTAGAGATGAATCCGACATTTTCAAACACTGCAACCCTGCAAACGGATCTTCCTTCGCTTTCCTCACCCCATCCGGTTCCATCCGCTTTTCTCGCGATGGGTGCGCTTGGATTCCTTGTGTGCGTGCCGCGGTGCGTGCGTACGTGAGTGTGACCGGAGCGAGGAAGAATGAGAGAGGTAGGGAGGAGGGAGAGGCGAGGGGTATGGCAGGGAGCAAGTATTCCATTGGTGGGGGGAGATATGTGTGTGGGGGCTGAGGAAGGAGAGGAAAGCTTGTTCTCGCCGGTGGCTCACAGAGAGGAGAGGTGGCGATTCCCGGAATTGTTCCGGCAAAAATGAGAGTTGTTTTGATTCCCAGCGGCGAATGGAAACGGATGCCACGAGGGCGCCAAAGAAGCTGCATTCCAGACTGCGAGATGCCAGCCTGAAAAAAAAATATTTCGACCGATTAAAGGTGGAGTTCAACTCATTTGAATTCTCTTGATGTCCAGCGAGCCGATGCAAGAGTGTGTAGTAGGGGGGTGTAGTAGGTCACCAGGAGTGCAGTTGACATTATGCTGTAAAAGAAAGGAAGAAAAAAATACTGTGAAATGAAAATGAAGTGAAATTGGAAATTATTCTCCTTGGAATCAGGTTGTGTTTTATCTTGCGTGGGAAACACGAATAATTTCATCTATTTCTTAATGGGGGCGTTTACTCGGAACCGAAATCGCAATTTTGTACACGAAATCGTTAGATGGAAACAAAAAAATGAATTTTAGTGAAAAAAATAATCTTCTAACCACAACCATTCACTCATAAATCAAAAATTAAAATAAGCAAAAGGTGACGCCCACCGAAAAAGCTGCTGTGATAACATTGACGTCATTTTCCTCTCGTCCTGGAGGGGGGTTCTCGGAAGGTCTGCTCGCACAGATGCTGTCGCAACTGCTCCTATTGGCAGAGTCAGCTGTGTCCCCCCTTTTGCGATAAGGCGAAATAGCTTCGCGGGCTCAGTTGCGATTGGACGAAGTCAATGACGTCAGAGGTTGCACCACGCCCACTTTTCCGAAAGGGTTAAAAACATCAGTTTTTCGCCGCTTATAACCCGAGAAATATTGACCGATCAAAAAACAGAAAATTACGGGTCTTTTTATTTTACAAACTCTATCAGATTCGTCAATAAAAAAATATGGTAAACGACCCCATTTACCCTTGCTATATGCTTTTTTTAGTTAGTTTGAGGGTGGATATATGTCTGCAGTGTCAGCGTCGATCTCTTTCGTTTTGAAGTACAATCATATGCTAAGAGTTATGATTAATTTCTTTTTAGAATCCCCGATGGCTATGATTATACAGAACCACTAAAAAAACCATTATGGTAAAAACGAGCGGATGTAACAAGTTATTCAAAGTTTATTTCGTGTAATGGAATGTTACCCTACCAAAAAGGTGTACCATTCGAAGAAAATGCTTTACTCTGCAGATATTTTCGGAGTGACCACCCGAGAAAACCTTTAGTCTCTCCAGATGTGCAGACTCGCTCGGCACTTATCACATACGGGTAGATGATACCACACGGAATGGTGAGAGGATCGCACATATCATTGGCGGAAGTTTGTCTCCAGAAAATAGGTGTGTGGGTGTCAGGAAATAATGCTCAATCTCCAACGACCGATTAACAACTCTTCCAGGTGGCAACTTCTGACAAAATTGGGAACGCTGATATTAATTGCTTTTATTTCACATAGTTTTATGAAAGTTAAATCTGTCTATAGCAGCGGCGTCGGAAGTGAGGGGCACGGGGGACATGCCCCCTCCCAGAATTTGCCCCGGGCGCTTGAGAGATGAGTCTTCATTAATGAAAATTTAATTTCACTTGTTTCCAGCTTGCCTTTTCCCTTCTGACGCATATTCTATCTCCTTCATATGCACGTTTAGTAGAATTCTAGTCTCTACCCCCTTTTATCCGCAAAAAACTGCGGGCCCTTTTCTTAACAGCCGGGCTCTTTTCAAGGTTGGCCCCTCTCAGCGAAAGTAGTTCCGACGCCCCTGGTCTATAGCTTGTTATATCTGCCTATAGCTGTTCCGCTTCTTGAGAGTTGTCTCGTAATCAACAGAATGACTATAAAATGATCTACAACTGAATACATTTGCGATTATTCTTAGTTTACGCATGAATATATTCAAAGTCAAATGTCTATTACCGGACCAGAGTTATTGTTTAAGGATTTAATTATTCATTTTTGAAAAAATTTGTGCAAATTTGGAGGAAGTAAGATAAAAAATGTGGAAAGAGATGGAATATCATTTATAGGCGGAAATTAAGACGAGCAGAAAAAGTATTTTGAACAAATTATAAATGAAGACGGGGTAATGTTGGCTGCTATCAACGGAGGAAGCATGGGAAAGTCAGGAAAAGAGAAGACAGAGTGGGCATTTTAACGGGATCTCCATTCAGAGGAAAAATCAATTCTTACTGGATGAGAAAATCATCAAAATCACATCTTACTGGCAGAGAAATAAATAGCAACGACAAAAAACTGTCCAAGCTGGTGCAAAATATACTATTAATCTACGTTCTGATTATTTGAAAAGGTGATTATTAAGAAAAAATATTCTTAAAAGTTTTTTAAATGCAGATATTTTATAGGACAGGGTATAAACCAAACAGGCAAATTTTTGGTTGAATGAATAAAGCTTTTTTTTACTTATGAGGTATTAAATTGTTCGTCGATGAGTAAAAATTTAACAAATGTCTTTAATAAACAAACCAGATTCAGGTGTGATGTGGTGGAAACGTTCCATATTAATAGAAAGATGTTGCAATTTTCCACAAGTAAAAATTTATTCAGACTAGTTTCGATGCTACTACATCATCGTCAAGTGTTGAGACCTGACGATGATTTAGTAGCATCGAAACTAGTAGGAATTAATTTTTACTTGTGAAAAATTACAATGTCAGTATATTAATTTAGAACGTCTTTAGTGTTGTTTAATGGTATTTTTTATTTTTTAAAAATTTTTATCCCTTTTCGTATTTAATGAACTTTTTATCATCAGTGTTGAAAATAGTCTTTGCGTTGGAAGCTTTATAGCAAATAACCAGTGGAAATAATGGCATAAATGAGCCGAAATAATGAGATGGTACTTGATTATTCAATATTAGGCACACGTTTTACGATCAGTAAAGATTTATCTAGCGAAATAATTATTCTGCTAGCAACGGTGTAAAGAGAAAATTACGAGCATTCTATTTCGTTATGAGGTGAGTGGAACAGAGTTATTAATTGCCGAATGTCGAAAACAGTACCCATTCCATGGGAGGAATATATCGTTTAAGATTAGTATTGGATTCATATTAGCTTAAGGTCAGTTGTAACTATAATAAGAAAATATTATATAGTGTTGTGAAAAACTGGCTCGTCAAGATATAGGCATAGGCTTGAAGATCGACTTATGGATGGGCATCACTGCCTTGCAAAATATTTTCACTGGTTCACTCTGTCGTGTATAAAAATAGGTATTTTGCTCTACGTGCGAGCGAGAGTTGACCTTTGCTCAGTTAGTTGGAAAAATATATAGTTCAACAATGGTGAAGTACTTTACTGTAAGGGCTATCTTGTGTTTGCCACGAGAGAAACGGCGGGAAGCCATGGTATGGAAGCGGACGATTCGAAATTTTTTCCATCCTCAGCACTTCTAGAGGAAGAATGGAGAAAGTGTTTCTTCGGAGGGGAGAGCATGACGGAAAGGTACCGATGAGCAAAAAGTTGATTCTTCCCTCATTCCACCCTCCCTCCTCCCTCCCGTTCCCCCACCCACCCCCTCATTCAACCCTTCCATCCCTCAACTCCAGACACGACGTCTTTTCGGATTTGTTGTGTCGAAGATGTACTCAGCTTATCCGCAGAAAAAGCGTTACTAAAACAGAATTAATTTACCGGCCATAGCACGCTGGTATACGTAACGGTACTCCAGCGGTCTTTACGGAATTAAAATGGAATAAGGAAAGAAAATTCACTTTGTACATTACACACTAAAGTTTTATTGACTTCGACCATGGTTTCGACACTTTTATGTCATTATCAAGGTATGTATAATATATATAGATTATATTATATTGATAATTACATACTGATAATAGCATAAAAGTGTCAAAACCATGGTCGGAGTCAATAAAACTTTAGTGTGGGAAGACAAAGTGTCTTTTCCAATCTCGTGGTTCCACAAGGTGAAGCCTCAAACGCTGAACCGTGTTAAAATGGAATAATTCATACTTTGTGGGAATCCTGTCGATCCACAAATTTTTCAGTCTTTTCGGGAAAAGTGCCAATCCCAGTCGAAGTCTTCAAAATAGAAACATACGTTGGATGAATGCCTCTTTTCCTGGAGCTTAATGTCGATTGTTATCAATTGAACAGTTAAGAAAACTAGAACTTGTGATTTCGTATCCATAAAGTTACGATCGTTTGATGTAGTGTAAAAGATTGACCCGCTTAGTATACCAAATAAAAGTACTTGCCCCTCAAATGCTGATGCACGTTCTCGTAAAAATTATCTGTCTAATAATCTGATATTACTTTATCAGTAATTTTTCAATAAGGGAAGTAAGGTAATGTTCACTGTATTGGACTAATGTCATGATTACATTTGCGAAAACATTTGTATAGCGGTGCGGTCATGTAAAAGTTTTCTTATTTTCACAGTCCAAAAGTTTCTATTTGACTGAACGGTGGCATTCCATTGCTATTGAAATTATTGATGCTCATAATTGTGCGAGTTTAAAGAAGTCAGGAAAGTCAAAGACAGTATTCATCCCATGGGAGGAGTGTATCGTTAAAAGATTAGCATTCGATTAAGGTCTGTCGTAACCATAATTTAGAAATATTATATATTGTGGTGATAAACTGGCTCATAAAGGTATTAGGCATAGGCATGAAGAACTACTCATCACGAGGGAAGTGAATTATTCTCACTAATAATATTTAATTTCTGGTGGGGATAATAACACTAAAATGCAAGAAGCATCCCATAGAGTCCGGCAAGTCACGTCAAATATCATAGTGGAGTGGATAAAGAAGAGACTGCATCACAACAGATTGGATCAATTGGAGAGCAGGATGGATATAAAGCTCTCAAATTCGTGATTAATAACTTGCGAACACGATATTTAGGTAAAAAAGAGAAAAAAAAAGCAAGGGGACTATCAAGTGCAGGAATAATGGCATCGTCCCCCTCCGGGAGAGATGAAAATCCTTCCTTCCGGTTCTTTGTGTTCATTCCTCACACTCAAGAGGAAGTGAGGACGATCCGCGCTAAGGAAATGCATTTTTGTTGTTTCGCGCCCCCAAACCCCTAAACTCTCCATCCGGCCTCTTCTTTCCCACATCATTAAAATGATTCCCCATCTCCCCGCTTTAACAGACAATTCACACGAGTTCAAAGGTTTTTACGGTCACCCGTGACACGACCTCCCGTTCTTTCCTTTCCAACGCAATATCTAACCCCCCTCCTCCTCACCCACGCCTTCCACCCAACCATCCTTAATCCCCCAGTCTCGAAATTGGATGGTGTACTGCCAAAAGCAGTTAGGTTCGTAAAATGGTGCGAAAACATTTGGCAGCAGCAAAATTAGGTTGGATTTCACCGGTATATTGTTGATTTAAATACAGAGTAAATCTTCTGCATTATGCGTGTTGCTTTATAAAGGAAATATATGCATACATGCATATAAAATATAGTACAACTGGAAGATTTTCGCTTAAAATAATTGGAAATAAAAGGCGATATCGAAGTGAACGCATAGGAAACTTAGATATTGATAAAATCCTTATCAAGGTAATGTTTTAGCGTTGGGTTGAGTATTTTTGGGCTTATTTTTTTAAAGGACTGCATGAGATACTTGACGTAAAGCATACAAGTTTAATTGATTTGGATATTTCATAGAATTTTTTGAATGTAACACTAATATATACCAAAGTTCAATGCTGTTCGTAACAAACATAGCCATATAAATTAGTTACTGTTTAGCGCATGAAGCCTCTTTCTTTCTTAGGTGAATGCATCTAAGCTAAACGCGAAACTGACACTGTAGTCAATAACAATAGGGTTGTGTACACGATGGTAATCGCGCCCGTTTCGTTGTCACCCCCTGCCATACACCCATGCGGTGGCTGCCTCGGTACGGTATGGATGGAGACGTAGATTCCTCTCTCTCTCCGCAATTCTAATCCTCGGATAGGCACGGTTTTTCATTCCTCCGCCAGGAATTCGTTATCCCGAGAGTCCTTGCGCCGCCGTCGCTGGCAGTGAAAGTGTCACCGTGTCTATTTCAGGACGAGAAGAGGAGTATGGGGAAGAGTACGAGAGGGGGGTGGGGAGGAAACAAGGAAAGGGGAAGAGAGAGGAGTGGGGAGGGTAGGGGGGAGGAGAGATCGACGTGGATCTTTGTTGTTGTGTTGCGAATGACTCTGGTGGCTAGAATCTTGTGTGGTCTTCGCGGATTCCTTGGGTGCAATCTGCATATTCGTGGAAGCTCGTTGTTCGCTCGCATCATGTCCAACGGTGGCAGGCAGGCGTGTTAAAATCGGTCGTCGAGACGAATCCGCTTCGTTGTGAACATTGTCATGCACTGCGAAATGCGCATCTTCGTCCGTGCAGTAGCCAAAACCATTTCACGGATGAAGTGCTTCGCTTTGATCGCTGAGATGGCGAACATTTGACGAAGCGAGGACTCTTTGCCAATGGTTCTCCCTCTCATGCGTAAACTGTCATATTTTTTCCCTCTCGATCGAGCTTATTTTTTTCAAGGTCCAGCGCACGTACAGATAATCTTAATTACTTGAACTAGATCGCTCGATACACTTATGCCCCCAGCAATTATCATTCAATGAAGATTCTTTAGTTTGTGTTCATTTCAACAGCATTCTGCGTTCGCCCAGCTATCTTTAATTTTAGTTCCAAAATAAGTGAACTCTCAAATGAAGTAAAATATCAATGACATAGGCATGTTATAGTGGCCTTTCATCTATCCATGTATCTCAAATTGGGAATAGGATCAATGATTAACCAGTTCACTTCGTGGAAATTTATTCATTGAATGTGACGTATGAACAATAAAACAGGTTGATGTACATACAGTAATGAGTGTGGAAAATCACAAAGAGTTGCTTTTATTTATTTAATCTAAAATTGATTGGCAAATAGATTTTTGAGACAATGTTACACTAATAAGTGGGTCGTGGTGGCCTAGTGGGTAGAGCACTGAGCTACTGATCGGAGGGCCCCAGGTTCAATTCCCGGGCAAGAGCCTTTCTGGACACCCCCATCTAAAATCCTCACGATTCGATTTTCTGCTTGTCAGAACTTCGTAGGAAATCGTAGGAGGCGAGGAACTGAACCCCCTACCCTACCCCTAGTCTAGGCTTAGTACGGGGTGAGCTCTACTCTCACCTATCAAAACCAACCTTCGGGTTGAATCACAGAGTGAGTGAATGAGTGGCACTAATAGTGTAGATTATCAGCCATTTATTTTATTGCTGCTGTGAGCACGTTGGCAGCAGCTTCTAATTCTATCCGACCAGACATGAGGCCATTTAGTTCCAACGTGGCAATCAAATGCTTACTAGCTTACGAACTAATCTGCTAAGTTAGCTCAGCTAGCTCTGTTCTACTAGCCACTAACCACTACTCTGCTAAGTTTTTGCGCGTGATTATACGTGACACGGTTGGCGTAGAGCCTGAATTTTTAGCTTATTTGTTTGTGAAATAATTAAAATAAAGAGACTTTTTCGTGTAAAATCGATGGCTCGCACCCATAATAAAAAAATTGAAATAGCCTAATACTTATGTTGATACATGTTCCGTTGCGTCTAGGAAAACGCGTGCAAAATGAATCTTGATATCCCGTTAAAGACGATCTTATGTTATGAAAAATAAATTTACTCATATAGTTTAGGCGCCGGCCACGTTAAACAGGTTGCTAACGCGCTGGAGCTCAGGCTATTTGGAGGCCGTGGGTTCGAATCCTACCTCGGGTAAGTGTGTGTTGTTTGTCTCATGCCTCAGTTTAGGTTTGTCATTGCGATACGGCCAAAAGTATTCGGAGCATCTCAAATCTGAATTTAACCACCGCTATTCTTACTGTAAAATGTTTTAAGAAAAAAGAATATCCAGCAATGATCAGCCTTGGAGGTCTTCGAGGACAGGTTTTCGATTGAACGAAACAAGGCGCCGAGGGCATATATCACCAGAAGGGGTGGAAGCAGTCGCGTCTCCGCGCTTCCTCGCGATGGGTCCGCGGAATGCCCATTTCTCCGTTTCGTCGTCGTCCGAGGGGCAGTTGGCCACCTGTGTCGGCCCAGATGAGCGGCCGGGTGTGAGAGCGAGGGAGCGACGACGCGGAGAGCCGAGTCGAAGGCGCGCTCGCAGAAGGAAGGAAGGGCTCAGCCACTGTGTGGGAGGGATCGAGCGGCGGCCCGGGCATCTCCCGGTGCCTGCTCACCTTGGCGAATTTCCTCCTTGGGCGAAATTTAATATTTTGGGCGTAATAAAATCGAGTGAGGGGAAAAATCCATGAGAACCAATACAGAGATGCATTCTTGCAATTGTTTCATCGACATCAACAGATTTCCTTGCCAGCCACCTCTAAGGTGTGTGGCAGGGGATGAATATTTACCAATCATGCACACATCAGCATCATGAAACTTAATAACGAAACCTTAGTAGTTATACATGCACGGGTTAACTTCCAGCTATTCTCTATCAACTAAGCACTGCATCTCATAATTGTTTGTAAACGAGACATGTTTGATGTTCTTCGTCCCCTGCCACACACCTTTGAGGTGGCTCGTAGGATATTACGTAGACGTAAGAGCAACCCTTAGGACATTCAAAGACAGTTTTGCTCGAACCGATAATGAACTATTGATGCATCTATGGGACTATGTCATCTCTGAGCACTTGAGACACAAACAACCTAAGTATGCCCTTCTCCCTGTCTTCTAAACAATTTATCTTTCTGCCATGATATGAATTAAGCAAAAAACCAGTCAGCAACAAAAAATTGAGAAACTCCTGGAAGAGAGCTTCCGGATGGGAATTGGAAACAAAAAAACCAAGAAATAATGTGTCCCAGTATGCAACCATTTCATTTGGATCTATAACGTTATCTAGTTCTTATTATACGGTATACTTCTTTACATGGGTGTTTTCAAGTCTGAACAAAGTAAGGGTATGCTTTGTAAGGGTATAGAGCAAGAGCAATGTCTAGATCGGAGAACGAAAACTAGAAATGGTGAAAGAGTATTGTTGTCTGGGAAGTAGCATAGCCGGCGATGGACAAATCAAGAAGGAAAGAGTCAATAAAACAGCCCAAGCAAAGAGGATATTCTACCGGAAGAGGAATCAACTTACTACTGAAAATAAAATCTTGAACGTGATTATCATTCTGTTATATATGGAATGGACAGTGCTTCTCTACGGGCGGCAGTTAGGTCTGAAAAACGTCAGCTTCAGAAAAGGCGAAAGTGGAAACATTCGAAATTTGTAGTTACAAAAGTATCTTGAAGTTGAAATGGACACACCGAGTACCAATGAAGTCGTAAGAAGATTTGAAGAAAATAGACGCATGCTGAAAACTTAACTAGAGGACGGAGCAATCCAATTGGCTATATTTTGAGGCATTGCGGTTGTTTAATGAAGACAGACGTCGAGTGATAAACGATTGGGAAGAATTGCTGATGGAGACTCTGCAAGAGATATTCGGAGAAAGTGGTGAAAGGTATAAAAGAAATATATATGTAAATATGAAGAGGATAGACGATACGAGAATATATCGGAGAGATTCATCAAACAAATCATAGGACGGATGGAAGTGGTGGTGTTGATGATGTGATGGTGAAATGGATACAGAGACATTTTTCGTATTTGAATGAATGTTTATTAATTGTCCTGGGGCTATGTCCCTTAAGGACAAAAATAAATGTAAATAGTTGTACGAACTATAAATGGGAGAAATAAAACAAACAATGAAAACAATATACATAGTGTGACAAGTCTAAATATACATTAAACCAATTTGCGAATAAAAAAGATGTGCGAGGTATTTCGGACACCATATAACAAATACGCATGGATGCATTCCATGATTTACAGAAAAAAATCATTTAGTGGTCAAAAAGTAACATATTATAACTAGCTAGCAAGGGGAAGAACAGTTTTTTATATTTTTGGGCAGGGTGTTCCAGAGATGACCTGCAGTAACTATAAAAGAATTTTCTAACTTCGTTGAGCGATGACCAGGAAATAACAGTAATGCAGGATCACATCTGGTATCCGCATATCTCTAGTGGATATGCAGAAAGCAAGTATTTCAGAAAAAAAATATCGTCCTAAGACTCCGATTGACCTCGGGCTGTCACGTTCTATGGCCCCACGTTGCGCATTCGCCTCCACTTCACATCGGTGCATTATCTATCTCCTTTGGCTCCCTCTCCTTTAGCGACCCCACCCCGTTCCCCTGTCACCTTCCCACTCCCCCGTCTAAGTCTTCAGCCTTCGGGAATTCCATCGGGAACACCTGAGAACTTGGCAGTGGTTCACGATCGAGGGACGCGATGGCTCTGCGTGCAGAGCGCGGCGGCGTGATTTCTCTTCTGCGTGCTGCGACGCGCGGGGCGTGGTGGCCTCCACGCCTTCCGTAGCGGTTCGACTGTGGGGGGGAGAAGAGGGGGAGACAGCACACCACCCAGCCATCTTCCGACTTGGGCTCTTGAGTGGAGAGAAGCGTGGTATCACAATGTCCAGAACGTTGGCTAATGGCCGGATGTCCCGAGTTCGAATCTGCGAGAGACCTTTTGGAGACGTCCAGTTCGATCCAAGTTGAGTGACGTTCTGGGCACCAGATCTTAAACTAAATCTTTATTTCCCCTTATTAGACCTCCAATTCATCATAACGTATATCTGGAGCATGTATCTTTACCACAGTGATGCATGGACGATGACAGCTGCGGAGGAGAAAAGAATAGAAGCCTTCGAAATGTGGCGTTACAGAAGAATGATGAAGACTAAATGGATCGACCGAGTAAGTAACGAGGAAGTCCTAAGAAGAGAGGGAGAAAAGAGAAGTCTGATGAAAACCCTAAAACGATGACGGGACAACTCCTGAGACGCGATGTCCTGATGAAGAGAATCTTCAGGGGAAATGTGAACGGGAAGATTGGAAAAGGGAGGCATCGTATGAGATATATGGAACAGGTTGTGAAAAATATAAAAGAGAGGAATTACGTCGATATGGTCGGCCTATAGAAGGTTGGCCTATAGAAGAATCGAGTGAAGGGCTGCGTCAAACTAATCCAAGGATTGTTGACCGATGATGA
The DNA here is from genome assembly GCA_933228895.1 of Platycnemis pennipes. NCBI lineage: Eukaryota > Metazoa > Arthropoda > Insecta > Odonata > Platycnemididae > Platycnemis > Platycnemis pennipes. The sequence goes on along the minus strand of OW121848.1, from coordinate 28,598,348 downwards.
TGATTATGATGATGTTAGACCTCATCTGCAATTCGCCGCCAGTATATGGGATCCTTACAAAATAGGCTTAAATAATGGTCTGCAGCGGCAAGATTTATAAAAGGATGGCATGATAAGTATATTAGCGAAAGCAGAGTATTATTTGAACTAAAATAGGAATTTCTTATCCATTTCTACATAAAATGGGAATCAATATCAGACTGTAGATTGAGATTTAGACATAATTCTCTTAACTAAATTCCAAAACAATATTTTCACTGATGACGTTAAACACATTTTGCGACCTGCAGGTTACTATCGTATACTGGACCATGATCTTAAGATTATAGAAATTGATTGCCAAACCAACCTATTCAAAATGTCCTTTCCTCGTACAATTAGAGATAAGAATGTTTGTTAATATAACCAATGATACAAGTTTCTATGGATAGCAGAGGCAGTTGCATGTTGTTATAAGGACTCTGAGTTAACCCAACGAACAGTATATTCTAGGGTGCTTTCGTTACGTTTTTATCTTTTTTTAACTTGTGAAATTTAGACCAGAAGTCATTACTAATTTTGCACATTATAGTTATGCATGTTTGGAGTAAATTCACCCCCTGCCACGCACCTTTAAGGTGGCTTGCAGGGTACTATGTACATGTACTCACTACCCTACAAGCTACGTCGAGGGTGTGTGGTATGAGGTGGAAAGTCACCAATCATGCAGTACGTATGCAACCTTAGATTTACTTACGCTACGTATCATAATTAAGAGAGATTTCCATGAATATCATGCGGAACACACATTATCAGTTCTACTTTTCATGTTCCAGTTTTCAGCATGCAAAGATACATTTGAGGAGATTGCAGGCATGCATTATACACATGCTTAAATTATAAAACGAAAAAAAACATAGCAAAGCTGTAATTCGGTGAATTAGCTCTAACTATAAGGGATTTAAATAACATGATTACTCTTACACGCCCAGAGTGTACTATAAAATTCCAACTCATAGGTGGTGGCTTCTTTTATAATTTCCTTCATCTGTTTACTACTCTTATATTTGTACGACTGTAGGGTGCAGCAACACGCTCACTGTAATCTGTTTCAGCATTAGTATGATCCTTATAATAGATTTATGGCCGGAATATGGTGCACCGGTGTTTAAAGGACTTTGTGAACCAAGTCTAATTTGTAGTCTGTTGAACATTTCTACACTATGTTGTAGCCCAGTTGCATGTCAACAGTGTATGTTTGGTGATCTTCACCCCCTTCCATACACCCTCATGGTGGCTCGGAGGGTATTACGTAGTATGCAGGAGCCATAATTTTCGGCTGGGTGTTTTCTAGTATCCAGAAAAAGAGTTGAATGGCATCAATGGCCAGTTTTTATCAATTGTAATGAGGGAATGGAATGATTATTCCACGTATTCCCCCTGAATTTTTCTATGGTCGCAAGCAGTCCTTAAACTCAGTTACATCACATACTGAAAAGCTACTTTATTGAATGTTATTGAACCTTGTACTGTGTCATCGATCAAGGTTAAATGCATGCGGAAAAGGCTTAATAACTGATCAAAGCATTGAAATAGCACTACCGCCATTGGATAAATAAATCTTGTCCCCTAGCGCAATGTGCGGACTCATGAGAAGAGACGATATGGGAAAATATTGTACAGTCCATTGAGATCCACCTCAGTCCAGAGTCCACCTCAATGGTACAGTCAGTCAGCGAGTATCATGAGGCCAGTATCATTTTCAACGGTGGAGATCCAACGGTAGTCAGCTAAAAGAATGCCAGATCTAACAATTCTGTTACGGGGAGGGTTGAATTAAACCCTGTTGTAGGAAGAAGTACTAATGGATTCTCGAATACAATCCCTTGATAAGGAATCGTGTAGAATCCTCTCGTCTCTGGATGTGAAGCAGAGTCTCAATAAATTTAATGATTTTATCGAATAGTAAGCAATACATTCGATCAACTTCTTTGGAGTGTTACAGATCACATATGTGGTAGACGGAATGGGAGGTATTTTAGAGAGGATAATATCAGATTTCATCGTACTTTTAATAAATGTTAATGAGAAGACACGCTTCAACTCCTTCACAGGAGGATACTCTTCCATCGACCTTTTAATTTTCTCAAGTACTATTGCTCCCCGTTTTGCATGAAGTGTCCACGAAGACCTATGTGGCAGCGATTACCTACCTCTTTTAATAAAAAAAAACAGTTTTAACCAGCATTTTGACTCTCCCAGAAAATGGTTTTTCAAAAGAGGTGACTGGGAGTCATTCAGGAAGAGCATTGTTTTTAATTATGACCCTGATCACAGTGGTGGCAAGAATGCAGAGGAATTTTGTTCCTCCGTGGAATCCGCAGCTGAGAGTAATATTCCGAGGTCCAGTGGTAAGGTCACGCGACCACATGTGCCACGGTGGACAGAGGAATGCACCACGGCCATTAAAAAGGGGAAGCGCGCTCTGCGAATTTTTAATAAATATCCAACGACGGTAAATCTCTCCGCCTTCAGAAGACTGCGGGCCAAAGCCCGTCAAGTCATTTGTGCCACAAAGAAAGCATCTTGGAAGAAGTTTGTATCCTCAATCAACCACAGGACATCCACAGCTCTGGTGTGGGAAAGAGTTAAAAGTTTATCTGGGGTAATAATCTCCCATATACACCTTCAGTAGAGGTTAATGGGGTCGTTCTGACTGACCTCGAGGATTTAGCTGAAGTCTTCGCGAAGTACTACGCAAATGTAGCGTATATGACCAAGCATTCCCTGCCCACAAGCAGAGGGTCGAAGCTAACTTCCGCTCTTTTCAACCAGGCACCGACGGAGCCTGTTACAATGACTCATTCACACTTTGGGAACTGCAGTCAGCAGTAGAACAGCTCAAATACACAGCTCCAGGGAGTGATGTTATGCACAACACCTTCCTGCGAAATATTACTAGGCCAGTACTGAATGAGCTTCTGCTCACATTCAATCGAATTTGGAAAGACGGAGACTTCCCAAGCAGTTGGCGTGAATCAGTTGTGGTCCCCATCCCTAAACACGGCAAAGAAAAAGGTGCCCTTGGTAACTGCCGACCCATTTCTTTAACTTCATGTCTATGCAAACTAATGGAGAAATCGGTCAACCAAAGACTTGTTTGGTGTTTAGAGAACAGGAATCTAGTCTCAAATGTACAGTGCGGCTTCCGAAAGAATAGAAGCATTTGATCGATCATTTGGTGATAATTGAGACTTTCATTCAAGAGGCTTTTATCCATCGACAGCACGTCATGGGAATATTTTTTGATATCGAGAAAGCATACGATACTACCTGGCGTTTCAAGATATCGGAATCCCTTCGTAAGTGGGGATTTACTGGAAATTTGCCCACATTTATCCAAAACGTTTTGGGCAATCGAAATTTTAGGGTGAGGATGGGCAATCGCCTTTCTAGGCTAGGGCTTACACCCAGGAAAATGGTGGAGTCCGGTGGAGCCGGTGGAGTCCGAGGCCAAAGTGGTGTGTTGCAGCCCGGCTTTCAGGAGATCCGACCCCCATCCAGACCGGGAAGCTCAACCACCAGGATCCTCTTTCCCCACCTTACGGGTCTCCACGCACGGCGAACACGCGGGTGATTCAGATGGCCAGATGTCATGGCTGTACTCAGCACAGTAGACTCACATACTGTCCGGAAACTTCCCCGGCGCACTGTGTGTTTTTTAACGAGGTTGTCTCCTCGGTGGGCTCGGGTCCGTGGGGGGCTACTCCCCTTAGGAAGAGATCATCCTCTTCCCCCCGTGCGGGGTTTTTCCATCAGTTTTACGTAAAAGTACCAATGTGCATACTCTAGTGCCTTTTCGCAATAGTAGACTAATTCAAACACCGGATGCTCTCTAGGATATTCCATTAACTTACTTAACTCCTACCCCAGAATTGTCTCAATACATAATGACTAATTGGTCGGAAGAGTATTAGAGCACGTTTTCATATCATTTTCGGAGAAGTAGTGGACATACTTATGAGGCAGTAGTAGTTGTTTTTCAGACATATAAGGAACACTAATACTTACCCCCCCCCTGTGTCATTTTCGGAGAAGTAGTGGACATACTAATGTCTTATGAGGTAGTAGTAGTTGTTTTTCAGACATATAAGGAAGACTAATACTTACCCCCCCCCCCTGTGCAAGAGGGTTTTTAACGGATTTTCAGAATATAACTGGTAGTAGTATAATTTTTCTTCCTTTTCCTTCTCAAATAAGACGAAGCAATAATGGCTGAAAGCAATAATAAGGGTGCCTAAGTATTCATCAAAGATTGAGTTTATATTGCTCTACATATTGAGGGAATTTTGTAGGAATAACTATGATTAAAATCTCATTCCACAACAAAAAATTAAAACTAGCAACTTCATATTAATTATTTTGTGTGGAATTGCAATGTTTATATATTTTTCCTTGTGACATAATGGAACGATTCCATAACTAGTGCCTGAGACAGTGTCTTACATTCAATCTAGTAGCTTATTCACTTTTATGGCTATCGCGCCGAGAAATCCAGTTTCAACTGATCGAAATGTTCGTTATCAATCCATTCAAATGGCATCAAAGGTTTCTATCACATGTTACCCCATTCACCACGAGTTAGGCTGAATTTTTCAGGCTGGAACCTATCCTCACATATGCTGTGCTCCACTTGGAACTTTTAAGATAATACCGGGTATTATCCGAACATTTCAACGGCTCATTGTTCGTTCCTAATGTCGGTGAGGGAGGAGCTCTCTTGAGAAAGAAAATCCACGACCCGATTCCCATTTTGATAGATTGCAAAATGGAGGCCTCCACTCGGGTATGACACTGGAATGAAGAAAATTGACGGCCTAGTTTCTGGCTTCTCGGCAATTGCCGCTAAAGAGCCGGCTCATTTTAACATGTGCCTTAATGCATGAAAGAGTATGACAGGCAACATCAACAGTGAAGCAATACCCGCTGAAGTGTTCCCTACTGATGTAGGAAAACCCCAATTTTGAAGGGAGTGGCACTGTGTTTCGTCGTTGAATTGTTATGGAATTTTTCTGTGTAGAGTAAAGGGACCTCCAAAATAGTTTCTCTGTATACTAGTTTTAAATTTATTATTAAAAAATATGTGCAAAAAATAAGTAAAAATATTCTTCCATTTGAACCATTTAATGGTAGTTGTATTCATTACGCTCACTTGAAAAATATGCTTCCACCACTCAGAGATCATTCAAAAATTATTTATTCCAGAGCAATTGCAGTAGTAGTGTAAAATAAATTCCTCCCTTAGTATTTTGAGTACTGAGCAATAGAGTTTTAGAGTGGATTATTACTGTGTGAACGGTTTATATATTGTAATATATGCCTAGTGAACCAACAATGATTTAATTCCGCAACTATCTGTGCAATTAAGTCCTTCTTCCTTACCAAATATTTTTGCACTTGTGAGAGAACATAGCTGACAAAGCATTTATGAAACTACTCTTATAGATGAATCATCAATTGGATTCCAAAAATGCAATAATTTTTCAAGTACCTACATCGTTACATTTCATCTTAAATTTCCCTTTATTTCAATAAGTACGCGATTTTGTCACTTTAAAAGGCTAAACAATTATTTTGTTCCACCCTTGGGTGTTGATCGTAGCGGTCAATTACTATATTAGCCAAGGTGGAGGAATAAGTGTGTGTTTTGTGCAACGATGCTGGTTATCGAAAGTTCTTCGTGTGAGTAGACTGAAAATGCGTTTGCGGTTGTGGACGATGAAGGCCTTATTTTGGCGGAAAAGATATTTTTTTCAGCTGACCGCATTGGAAAAACTCTTTCACCTGATCGGTTCTTGGTTATTTAAGGTATAGGCCACTCGGGAAACTCACCACGTACACTGTAAGAGTCACGTCTTTCACGTATCTTGACAGCAGGCCATTCTCTCACACTAGCGAACCCGTAATCGCTGGAGACTGTTTTTTGAGGGGCAAGCATAGCTCTTTGCTCAGCATTCGCGACTTAATTGTGCCCTGCGAGGGCCGGCTAGCGAAGGAAGACGTGAGAGTTGAATAGAGAGAAATTTTTTTACTTCAACACGAAAGACACCTGTTGACTGTTGCTTTATCCCGCAACAGTCAACTAGTTAAAAACCTTCACCTCCATCGCTTGCTCCATTCCCCTTTGAATTTTCACCGAGGGTCTCTGGAGTTAGGCAGGAGGAATCTACAAGGCATTTAAAGAATATTTAATGTCACGTAGGATGTTATCAGATCTCGAGGACGAAATTGTGACGCTAAAGCCAAATATTCAACACATATCGCGGTGGTAATGTATGTACGTAATAGGTGATTTTCAGAGGCGTTGTCCTGAAAGGCTGTGGTCCGGCCTTGTTCTCTCAACCCTCCCCCCCCCAATCAGCATCGTTCCTGTGTTTCAATGATTTGATGCTTCAATAATTCCTATCAGCTATGCTAAAAAGGCATGGGAAATATTCACTTTTTATCTCCATTAACACCTACAGACACAATGTCTACGGACTACCCAGAACGGCACCACTATAGTGTGTGATAGGGGGTGAAGCTTCCCCAGTCGTACAACGGATACGAAGAACGCTAATAAGTAGAACGTTAAAATGTATTAGAGGAAAAGCACCAGAAACGTGCAACTAAATAATAATGACTTCAAAGGATTTATTGTTATTAGTAGGTAAGGTAGTCAAACTCACGGAAATATTTTAATGTCATTTAATCTAGGGTGACTCCCCATTCGGATCTCCGGGCGGGGACTACCCGAGAGAGTACATCAGTCAAATGTGATACACTTTTTAGGGTAGGAACATGGAACGTGAGATCGCTTCGGACCTGTGGAAGACTGGAGAACCTGAAGGTAGAAATGCGAAGAATGGACCTCGACGTATTAGGAATCAGCGAAATGAAGTGGCCCGAAGAAGGAGACTTTTGGAGTGGAAGCTACAGGATTATACATACAGGATCATTAAATGGTAATGCGGGAGTAGGGATCATGCTCAGAAAGAGCGCCGGAATGCGTGTGAAGAGCTTCCTGCAGTACAATGAAAGGATAATAATGGTGAAGATCGAGACCAAACCTGTAGATACCGTGGTTGTGCAGGTTTACATGCCTACGACTGACTATGAAGATGAAGAAGTGGAATACGTATACGAAGATATCACGGAAGTTATAAAACAGGTAAGAGGAGAAGAAAACCTAATTATTTTAGGGGACTGGAACGCTATCGTCGGCGAAGGTCAAGATGGAAGAATAACTGGAAAATACGGATTGGGAAACCGAAACGAAAGAGGAGAAAGGCTGCTAGAGTTCTGCACTCAACATAAGTTAGTGGTTGCCAACACATTGTTTAAAAATCACAACCGCAGAAGATACACATGGAAAATGCCAGGAGACAGAAGAAGATGCCAAATAGACTACATTTTAGTGAAGCAGAGATTTAGAAACCAAGTGAAGGACTGCAAAAGCTACCCTGGGGCAGACATCGACAGTGACCATAATTTAGTGATGATGAAATGCCATCTAAAATTCAAGAAATTGAAGAAAACAAAGAAGAATATATGGCAAGTAGAAAAACTAAAGGAGGCTCAACATCAGTTGGCATTTCAAAAAGCAGTGGGAAACAACATAGGAGAGAACCTGAATGAGAAATCAGTGGAAGAGCGTTGGGAAAACATTAAATGTGGACTACAGGAAGCCGCAAAAGAAGTTCTTGGAAGAAGAAAAGTTGCCAAGAAGAAGCCATGGATCACGGAGGAAGTCTTAGAATTGATTGAAGAAAGAAGAAAGTACAAGAATGCGAAAACTGAAGAAGGGCAGCTCTGCTACAAAAGAATAAGGAACGAAATAAGTCGCAAAGCAAGGAAAGCTAGAGAGCTGTGGTTGAAAAATCTTTGCGAAGATGTACAAAGCAACCTTGCACTTGGAAAGGTGGAAGCGGCCTACAGCATAGTGAGGAACCACTTCAAGGAACGGAGCGCAAGAGGCAATGCCATAAGGGACAAGAATGGAGGAATTCTGATTGAAAACGAGGACAAAGTGAAGAGGTGGAAAGAATATCTGGAAGAGCTATACAATGGAAAAAATCTCAGCACAAAAGCTATTGAAGAGGAAAGCGAAGTGGAAATAGATGATATGGGGGCATCAATATTAAGATCGGAATTCGACGCTGCAGTAAGGGATCTTCGGATGAATAAGGCCTCAGGTATTGATGATGTCCCTGCAGAACTAATTAAAAATGCAGGAGAGAAGACATTAATTCATCTCTACAAAACCATCTGCGACATGTATTCAACAGGGGAAATTCCAAGGGACTTCGAGAAAAACATCATCATTCCTATTCCCAAGAAGAAGAGAGCGGAGAAATGCGAAAATTTCAGGACTATAAGCCTGACGACACATGCATCAAAGATACTGACCAGGATCATCTACAGAATAATAGAACGAAGAGCAGAGGAGTTCCTGGATGAAGATCAATTCGGATTCAGGAAAAGTAAGGGTACAAGGGAAGCAATATTGGCCCTTAGGCTACTCATAGAGAAGAGAATGGAGAAGAACAAACCGACCTTCATTGCATTTGTGGATTTAGAGAAGGCCTTTGACAACGTGGATTGGGATTCAATGCTTGGAATTCTGAAGGGAATTGGAGTGTCCTACAATGACCGAAGAATTATACACAGTCTGTACAAAAACCAAGTTGCTGTAATTAAATCTGGATCCAGCTGTGAAGAGGCAAGAATAAGGAAAGGAGTGAGACAAGGCTGCGCACTGTCTCCCGTAATTTTTAATGTTTACATCGAGAGAGCCATAAATGAAGTCAAGGAGAAGTGTTCTGGAGTGAAAATCCACGGAGAAACAATCAGTATGCTACGATTCGCTGATGACATAGCTCTCATAGCAGAGACAGAGAAGGAGCTGAATAAGATGCTAACGACCCTGGAAAGGACTATGGCGAGATATCAGCTGGAGATCAATAAGAAGAAGACTAAGATATTGGTGTGCAGCAAAAGAGAAGAGGCGAAAACCAACGTTAAACTAGGAAAACAGAAACTGGAAGAGGTGAAAGAGTTCTGTTACCTGGGAAGCAGAGTAACCAACGATGGACGAAGCAAGAAAGAAATAGTGAGTAGAATAGCCCAGGCAAAGCGGGCATTCTTTCAGAAGAAGAATCTACTTACAGCAGGAAATACAAGCATAGAAGTAAGAAAACAGTTCATCAGAACATACATCTGGTGCATTTTTCTTTACGGCAGTGAATCATGGACGATGACAGCAGCGGAGAAGAAAAGGGTAGAAGCATTTGAAATGTGGTGTTACAGAAGAATGCTGAAGATTAAATGGATCGACCGAGTAAGTAACGAGGAAGTGCTAAGAAGAGTAGGAGAAAAGAGAAGTCTGCTGACAACTCTAAAAAGAAGAAGGGAAAACTTAATCGGTCATATCTTGAGACACGATGGCCTGATGAAGACTATCGTCGAGGGAAAAGTGAACGGGAAGATTGGAAAAGGCAGGCCTCGTATGAGATACATGGAACAGGTCGTGAAGAATGTAAAAGAGAAGAATTACGTCACAATGAAAAGGTTGGCCGATAGAAGAAACGAGTGGAAAGCTGCGTCAAACCAATCCTAGGATTGTTGACCAATGATGATGATGATGATGATGATGATGACTACAAAGGATTTATTGTTATTAGTAGGTAAGGTTATTTGCTCAAATTCACGGAATATTTTAACGTCATGTATTCTAGGGTGTACTTATCATGAAGTAGTCACGGTAAAATTCTTTACAAATTCACTACCTACTAGGATACTTATTTTATACCCAGCTACAAGGATATTATGTATCGAATTGTAGCATTGTTTTTGGAGTTTAGGTCACCTAACGCCATATCACACCGTCTAACCTAAGATATTAACACTCGGGTAACACTACTTCCATGCCCTGGGCGGCATTCGAACCTGCGACCGGGTTGTCAAGGTGGCGCGTTTCCGACGTGGCTACCACGACCGGTTAATATGTTGTCTGCAGTAATCTCTGCTTACTTGCGGGAATAAAGATATTAAAGTGTCCATGCGGTAGGATAACTTCTATTCGTGGTCAAAACGGGGGTGCTTTGAAAATATTTCTAATATCATTGGAAAATCGACCGACTACATTGTTTGCTTGATAGATTACGTTTGGATTTCAAACTATTGAGGATGAGTGAAAAGGAACAAGATGTCAAAATTAGCTTTCTCTAATTGTAAGTGCTAGGAATCGCCGGGATATCCTTGTGAAGGCTTCCGCGGGTTGTCTTACTTGAAGATGCTGGTCTTTTGGGATTTCCTCCGCGTTGGTCCATAGTTCCTGGGACGACAGTTTCGCCAGCGTTGCAGTCGGCTTCTTCAGGTCAGTGAAGTGAATGTGCAGAGTTTTTGGCCGTCTTATATACTCATCCGTTGGGGATAGGTCCGTTGTGATTGGTTGTTGCACTTGTATGGAGCATTATCCTCTTGGCCTTCTCCGTACGGATAATACGCATAATCCCCGGGATAATACGCAGTACTCAAATAGGGACCAGGGGACTACTGAAAGGTTCATGCTACTGTCAGGACCTACCCTGGAAATGGGAAGCGTATACTTGTATAATTCAGTCACCACACCATCCTGAATGCCAAGGAATATAATACGGATATGGTGGAGTCAACAGAGCCTTTAGAAGCGCCGGCAGGAAGTACTGCCCCTCCTGAAAAACTTGCGCTCAAAAACAACTAAAACAGCATCTCACTTAACTTGCCGAGGTGGATCATCTTTGATTTATGTTTTCCTGTAATATTCTCCTCCTTCCATTGTGAATTGCAATATCCGCCGCTGGAAAAAGTAAAACCTCAAGAACTCCATTACTTGTTTGCGATAAAGCTTCGAATTTCGCGGCTAAAACCTTACTGCATCTTTTCCGAACCGCCTTATATACATAGCAAATGGTAATAAATCGGTAGAATAGATATTTCTCATTCCACCCTTTTTCATTTCCTGCAGTTTTTGTCGGATTCATTCAAACCGGGGCTCATATAAGTCCGACGCTTTTTTGTTTACCTTACCCAACTTCCCGCTGCCTATTCAGGCTCCCAGGTTTCCTATTGCAATGGCCACAGACTGTTGGTTTCTCTCACAGACCTTTCCCGGGATTCGCGACCAAAAGCAGCGCTCCACGTTTGGGAATTAGTTTTTTGCTCCCATGCTTCCCGTCGACCGAGATAAAGCTGCCGAGATAACAATTGCCATTTTAACGGCTTTTCTTGCCTTAAAAATACGCTCGGTGGTTTTATTGAACCATAGTTACACTTCCTGGTTCACTTCCACATCTCCATTGGCCTATAGTTTGTTACTGGAACAGTAGTCGCGTTGCAAAAGCCTTTGAATGTAAATGAGTACAGTAATCGGTTTTATTGTGTAGTAAATAAAAAAGGTTAGAGTTAAACGTTAAAAAAGTCATAATATTGAAAATACATTACTCTATTCCGACAATACTATCATAATATAGAAAACTAAAAATAATTTGTAAAAGGCCTTACGTCACCCTCACGAAATAGCTAAAGAATATGTCCTAACCATTTCAAAAGATGAAATAAAAGAAAAAAATTATTAGGGGAAGTACCCAGCGTAATATAAAGTTATTTTGGATGACACAATACTGAAACATGTTATGGAATTTAATTATTTGAGATATGAAACTGTAGGGAAAGGGGGATTGCCAAATTATTATCTAGATTTCAAATTATTAGTTGAACTATTCGTAGAATATTGTATAATAACACCTGGGAAAGAGACTAGGATAACATTTTATAAAACAAAGGCCCAACCAGTTCTATTTTACGCTAGTGAAAGCTGGGAACTAACAAAAAAGCTTAGTACAAAATCAAATTTGTGGGGATGAAATTTCCTAAAAGAACATTAGAATGTTATTTGCTAAATAGAATTTGAAATAAGCAGATTAGAAAATACCTAAGTGTTGAGGGAAATGCATAAAAAGAATGAAGGAAAAAGGCTAACCCGATCACGTTTGTGATTACCATCCTAGAGGCAAAAGAGATGTCCAAGAAAACGGTGGTTGGCCTCAGTGATGACGGAAAAGGCGTGAGCCTATATCGTGAATAAGAGAAGTAAATACAGAAAGACCTCTTTCTACAACCCAGCAACGATTATGAAGAAAAATTGACTTAAACTCTATCGGAATATTAAAATATTGAAATTGAATTATGAATGATTCTGAATACCTGAAAAGAGGCAAATTCCTAAATTTCGATATACATAGCAAGTGCTGCATATTTAGAACAACGAAGTGTTATGTACCAAATTTAAAAAGTAAGAGAAATTAATTTACAACAACACTAATCCTGCAACCAACAAAAAGGTACATGGCAAAGAATGACTTCACTCCAGGCATGCATAATGAGACTACTATACCATCATATTATAAACGTTATCAATGAACAAACCCCTTGTTTGTCTATAATAACTTATCGTGGAATAAAAAATGTCTTTCCGTTCTGTTTGAATAATAAAATGATAGTGAATCCTTTCCACCAACTGGCGTCAGATACCATTTAATACAAGTGCCGGATTTACTAACAATTGATGAATGTTTAGATAACGCAGAGTTAAGTGTATTTTATAAAAATAGAGAAATTTTAATTTTCATCATCATTAAACCTGTGAGCGAAAATAAGGGTACCTACCTTAATGCAAATGCTAAGAACCGCCCACATTGAGATTTAAGAGAGTGAGGTTAACGTTGTATAATACCGTCGTAATGTGTAACCTAAATGAGTTTTAAATATTTAGAACAATAAATCGGCATGTTCTGATGTCAACACCCCAAGAAGCTGGATTGTAACTCCGGACGTTGCAGAGATTTTTCCGAATTCCGATCTTTATTTAAGGGAAATGTGGAGTGTAGTTAAAATTCAGTACTCTGCATGTCGGATAAGACGTTAATTCGTTGACCCTTAGGCGCCTTCCCTTCGTTTAGAGCTGGTTGACGCCGACGCCGGTTTTCTCTCCCCCGAACCCTCACTACCCACCCTTCCTCTCTCAATCCAAACAATCCTACTATACTTCACTACCCCTCTATCGTTGATTTCATATGGTTTTCTTAATCGAAACCTTATATTCATATTCTTCATATTGTATAACTATATTAATTTTTTCGTTGTCATATTATCTTACTTATTTTTTCTTCATTGTAATTTTAATTATTTTTCTATTGTAATTTTGTATATTTTTTTGAGTATTTAGAACAACGTTTATATGTATATATATGCTATATTTCATGCATTGACGAGGGGTTAGATGGAAGAAGGGACTTTAGTCTCAATCTCGCCCCAATAAAGACGCTTATCTATCTATCTATCCTTCGTGTTGCAACTTCAGCTGTCAAAAATCTCCCATCATAACAACAGCAGCAATGCCTGAGAGTATTTGATGAGTTTCAGCCACCTATCGTCGGTGACAACTTGCCCATAAATTTATTTCTTTTGCATCCCCCTTCTCCCGTCCTCTGTGGAGTACGAAAAGGAGCTTCCTTTCAAGTTTTGGTCATCTCTTTGCTTAGACGGAGGAGGTGGTGGTATTGCCGAGGGCTTGAATCCGGGTCATTGGAATGGGGAGAGCTTTCCTCGCCGTTTTCACCCTTCCGAATCGCCCTCTCGACGACAGACCGAGCCATTTATCGCACACGTCAGCCACGATGCCACAATTTCTCTCCGCGGCACACGCTGCACAAAATCGCCATTTTAATTCGTACTCTACTGCACATTATTTATGACAGCACATTATTATACACACTTTGATGTACTGTTTATGCGTAGACTTAATACGATGAATTTTTTACCCTCCTCCATCGAGATTCCCTTCAAACGGGTCATTAAGGGACGGTGAGTCATCTAAAATTTATCTTGGACCATTCAAGTACACATCGATGCCTGGTCTCTCACCCAGAGTGTCCGGGTTTGAATGCCGGTAGTAGAAAATATGTTGTATTGATAAACCGATTCCCACTTGAATGCTGTGAGGAAAGCATTTCGAGTGAATTTCTCGGTCAATTGGTTGGGGCGTTAAACCGTGGGCGATTTAGTATATTTTCTTGTTTGTAGGGTAATGCCATGTATGCTGGCTTTATCACCACTCAACCTCCATTTCCTGAAAAGTTCCTACTTCTACTCAGTTTTCCTTCTATCCTGAATGGTAAAAATTGCAACAAATATTGGTCACTACAACCCACTTCTACATTTTCTACTTTCCCTCTCGAATATCCCTCCTCTTCCGCATTGTTTTTTATATTCCATTCACTTTGCTTACTAACATTCTTCAACTCATCTCAATATTTCCATACTCATCTCAACGCACTAACTACTCCTATGAAAATCATCTCAAGCTTCTATGTATAGCTGTCTTAAATTAATGACTCTTTACCACGTCGTACAGCAAAATTCTGTTTCTCTTTCAGGGTTATTCTGTCATTTTTTCATTCACTGTCCAATCTTTTGTTTGCTTCTTTCCTTTCTTTTTATAACCATCAACAATGCCATTATATTTAACGCCTCCAATGTATTCTCATTTTCTCAACTCAAAGTGCAGGTTTGTTAATTATGTCACCCAGGTCATTAGCAATATATATTGTTCTTATAACCTCGTTAAGGATGCCAGGTCAAGTATTCTCTCATTTTATGTACTGTGTTATGTTTTTTAATGTACGCTCAGTTAAACGCATTTTCCGCTCTAACACCATTAGTAATATTCCCTTTTCCGTTCATAATGCGGCGGCACATATTAATACCAAATAGGGCAGGTTCAATGTGAAAAGATTACCCTTATCTTTGCTCTCCAAATTTCTCTATTTCTCTGTTGTTCGGACGTTCTCCCTTAATTTCACCGCAAGAAACAGGAAGTCCCATTTTTCCTCTCCCCATCTTGTTGGTAGGATTTTCGTTCATGGTTAACAATATATCAGTGCAATGGCATAATGAAGTGGAAAAACCTTAGTGGAAAAAAGAACTTGTCTCATTCTACAGTTTAGATTCCTGACGCAAGATAAGTTTCATCTATCTGAAAGTACACTCAAATTTTTCAACTGATAACTCAATATTGCCCATAGTTTTTTATCAGCTTCCCTAATTCGCTGCCCACCTCGTGCCAAGCCGCAAGTTGGTCGTTAACGCTAGAAGCACCGCGGTGGGTCAATTGACCCACCTTTGTTTTTTTAGCGTATTGTTCCTCCTATCTATTACTAGTCAATGATTCTTGAGTAATATGATATCATTAGTATTTTGTTGGGTTGCAGGTAATGTTATAAATAACAGCACTGAGTTTAATGTTAATAGAACAACAAATATATTTTACATAAAACTCAAATTGTTAAAATTACACCAGCAATTTGTGACAATTAAATATTACACCAAAAACAAAAATTACAATTTTTATGTATTGAGCGACGCAGAACTATAAATATTTTAAATATTAACAGTTCTTCTCGGACAATCAAAAGTACAGGAGTTATAAACAATAGAAGATTTCTTGGTATCACATGCATCACCTAATTATAACCCTTCGGGTAAATAGCTATTCTGACTAAGTACTTAGCAATCATAGAATATTTGTTTTATGTATTTTTCCATGATTTTTGGTCAGATAAAAATTAAACAGCGACTTGATAAACTTTCTAGCTCACTCATCTTAGTTATTGCTGTCACAGCCATAGCATGTAATTTTTCCTGTTTTTGCAGGATCTGCATACAAATTTATTACAGCAACAACACACTTATTTTGTCTTATTTCCTTGGCAATTTCTTATATGGCAACGCTTTCTAGTTCCCTGACTGTTCCTCGATAAAAAACTTTGCTCTGTTTGCGGGGGTTGCATTTGTTGTTTATGTGGTTCAGCAAGTTATTTAGCTACCTTGATCGTCTTGTTATACTCGTACCATTCACTAATTTGAAAGTAGTGTGCGTATTTATCATAGCCAAATCTAAAATATTATAAAAAACATGAATTGGCCATCTCCGAGACACTGGTCGAACACTATACAATCCAGTCATCTGGTCTACACCAAATTTCATTTCATTATAAAAATGTACTGTTTCTGGCATTTTCTTCGCATTTTTCTCATCAACCATGCAACCTGAGTGGAGAGAGCTAAGAATGAAAACATTTTTTTTTACTTTACCTTGGTAAACAGTCAAGAGATTGTCTCTATTCTTGTACTATACAGAAGAGTAGAATGGATTTTTATTATTTTTCGCGGATAAAGGAACTTCCTTTTTCTGTCGTCTCATGCTGCCGACCAAGCTGGTTTTTCTTTTTCTCAATTCATCGGCTAATTTTAGGGAGGTGAAAAATTATCCGTTGTCATGTTTCGTCCCTTCTCAAGGTATGGCTCTGCCAAGTTTAGAACAACATGCTCTCCTAGCGTTGCATTAGTAGGCCGGTTTTCGTCTCTACCTAGGTATAGGTAAAGAAAGCCGTTCAAAACGTGACGTTTTTTTCCATCACACAAAAGCCAATATTTCATTCCATATTTATCTGGCTTTTTAGGCATAACTGGGTGAATGGGCAACGGCATTTCGAAGGGAAGAGTTGTTCATCAACAGTCATATTTTCTTAGGGCCTATAGCAAGAAATACAATTAGATATGAACATGTACCATACTTCTGAATCTAAGCAAAATTGGTCTCTTGTTTTTCTTTGAGGTCTATTTTCGCGTATGTCAAAACGAAGTAACTTCATGATCTCCTCAAACCGGTGCTTCGACATAGTCTGGCGAAAAAATGGCGAACTCCATTCACTATCCCGTAGTTCTTTATAACTCAGACCCCTGATGCCACACGCACCTCTAGAATAGAGTATTGAAATAAAAGCATCTAGTTCTTCTAAAGTGCACATCCACGCATCATCTTTCAGCTTTCGACGTGCCTCTATCTCAGTACAAGTTTTGATAATGCACAAGATGGGCTCACTGATAAAGAGCCTCCAAGCACTAAAGGGAGAGTCCTTCTCCACATAACGTTTTGCGTGACCCGTAGGCCCACAGGTCTCCTTCAAGATATTCTGCACACCCCACCTACCGTAAGTATTACCCGAAGCAACGCGAAACCAAGATGTGCCATCGGCGCTTTTTTCCTCTCCTCCAACATCCGGATGTTCCTTTCTGTCACGGGGATGGTCACGAATGTCACCTCTACATGTGCCGTCGGATCCCTTATGCTTTGTACGTGGAACTCCTGCTCCTCTAAGTCCACGTCTTCCTCTTCTAGTCACTGCTCTTCCTCGACCGCGTGATGGGCTTTGACCTTTGATAATAAGAGGAAAGTGTTTGAAGTGCTAAGAAGAGCAGGAGAAAAGAGAAGTCTGCTGACAACTCTAAAAAGAAGAAGGGACAACTTAATCAAGCATATCTTGAGACACGATGGCCTGATGAAGACTATCGCCAGGGAAAAGTGAACGGGAAGATTGGAAAAGGCAGGCCTCGTATGAGATACATGGAACAGGTTGTGAAAGATGTAAAAGAGAAGAATTACGTCACAATGAAAAGGTTGGCCGATAGAAGATCGAGTGGAAAGCTGCGTCAAACCAATCTTACGATTGTTGACCAATGATGATGAATTTAAATAAAGATGAACTGTTTTGAAAACTATCAGAGAATATAGGTTTTCTGAATCGGGAATCGAATCACTGATCTTTTTTGAGCATCAGGAATCCTGGTTAGGGTTTCCTGGGGTTTACGCATTGTCCTGGAAAGACAAAGATCCGTGGTTCGAATTCCGGTCCAAGAAATGATTTTCCTGAGGAAAGTGTTAATAAGATACTTCCATTGCATAAAAAACAAATCACGAAAGAAATACTTTTTCTGACTTACCAGTATGCTGAGTCAAAAGTGCTTGGAGAATACTTTCACCGTTGTCGATTGATGAATCTGATGATGAATCTATCACTGGTGATGGAATGAAGTCCTTATCCCCATCATCCCCATCGGAGGGGATAGAATCAGTGTCTTAATTTTATGATTGTGTAGGTGAAATATCTTGAAGTGATTGCAATAATTCCGCCTCAGTGAGGCCATTTAGACGAGCCAAGTCGAATTCAACCCAGAACACTTCTTCAAATGGAGAAGGATACTCTCTGCGAAGGAATGAAGCATTCGCCAGCACCGCGATCATGCGACAGCTCAAGATTTTTCGTCACATGCCTGCCGACTGTCGACCGCCTTCACGATATTACAATGTGTTGCGATCACCGTAGTAGAGGTTATGCGCTTTTTTTACAAGGTATTGAAAGTGCCATGAATGATAAAATCATAGACCTCTTCATGGTTCTCCTAATACCTAATCATGACTGAGCTCAATGTTGGGCTTCAAAACTATATAAGCTTTTTGATAGAATGTGAAACTTCCATTTCTGTAACAAAATTGTGATTCATTATATCACATATTTTTTAGAATTGAAGCGTTTGGATCCAGTTTTAGTACCGAGGATTTAACTTTTATTTCTAACAATAGTATCAACCATAGGATATGTTTCAACGTGATTTCCTATGGCCGTAACATATGGAGTGGGTCAATTGACCCACCCCGGGGCTTCTAGGTATATATATATTTATTTATTAATGAAACTAATAAAGAAAGAACTATGAAAAATTGGTACAAAGAGCATATCTATATTTTATTAAAAGTCTTAAAAGGAATTTATGATCCGTTGAAATTTAAATGCGTAACGTAATCGCAAATTTAAAAATTGGTCAATTGACCTACCCCGGGCTTCTAGTGTTAAATGATTAGCAACCCACGTCCGTAGATTTCTACTTTTTACAGCCGTGTCGGTATTGATGAAGCATTAGGAATTCGTCATTTTCCATTGATCATAGAAGGTACTCTGCCTCATCTCCTCGATGACTGAGAATTCCGCGGGGGGCTATTACCACAGCAAAGACAACTTTCGGGCGATGTACTACAATTAAAGTGCTCATCACAAATTACTTAAGTTGAGACTGATATTCCGCAGAAAAATTAACGAATGCCGAGATTCGAACCCGGGTCCTCGGGATGGAAGACCAGTATTCTCTCCGTAACAATATCTCAATTCCCAGTTCATCTTTCAAGATTTCTGTTGCCATTGTACATAGCATGCGTGTTGGACATTTCCAGAGGAAAATCATTTCTTGGACCGGGATTCGAACCACGGATCTTTGTCTTAATCTGCACACCAATATCTTAGTCTTCTTCTTATTTATTTTCAGCTGATATCTCGCCATTTTTCTTTCCATGGTTACTAGAATCTTGTTCAGATCCCTCTCTGTCTCTGTTATGAGTGCTATGTCATCGGCGAAGCGCAGCATGCTTATTTTTTTTCTCCGTGGATAGTCACTCCAGAAGACTCCTTTATTTAAAATACTAGAAACAATGTTTACAATTTTGCTCTACCGTATTGTCTCGCACCTTAGTTCAATATCTACCAAATGTGGTATCCCATTCCTCCGCAAATAAGGATGCTGCGGTTATAGAGAATGGATTCAACTTAAAGGTTATCATTGTGATATTTACGACCATGTAAAAGAAAAGGTTTGTCGATCCGATTCAAACCTCATCTGCACTCACTGGTGAGGGTCCTGTAGAGAAAATAGTCTGCCCTCGGCGGAGATTGCGTTCACGAGTCGCCCGAGGGTGTTTGCTGTAATCTTCGATTGAAACAATTATCTATTCACTCCTAACGTACGGCACATCTTCTGTATTGAGGCAGTTAAAATCATGTGCCTAACGGTCAAACAATGGTTCCAATATCAATCCATAATATGATGATTGCTGTCATCACCATCTGATTTCTTACTATTTTCTCAAGGAATGGCTCTCTTCACGTCAGTGTAAATTTCATAATTCATACAATGTTAAAATAATTTGTGAAAATGAGATGAGGTTTTTCCTCACTGATAACCACGTGCGGTTCACTCGACCTGGTCACGATAAATGAAATTAACGGGCGAGATTTCACTTTACTCTCCAAATGAAGAATCGACGCTTGCCTAGACGCTTGCCAATATCTTCTTACGAGCAGTCATATATAAGTCTCCGCAATAAACAAGCATCTTAGACATTTCTTACGCTGCTCTTCCCGTGTAAGATACACGAGTGGTGGCACACGCATTAGATTTCTCCTGTTAGTTTATAGGAACGACTCACCAATCTTTATCTGAAGCGTAAGGCCATGCTCTCGCTTTTATGATGAGGCATGTGACAGTGTTGGACGCACCTAGTCCGCAGTGCGATAGGCTCGCCGTAAACGAGAAGCCTATTTTTTACAGACTAGTTGTGGAAGCTCCGAACGTTTTCTCACCGCACGCAATCCTTAGAAACGTCATATATCATCAGCCATGAAAGAAACCACATCAAAGTGAAAGTCAATCATTGCAAATCATCAAAATGTTCTAATTTAGCGAGGAATTGACAATTTGGAAAGTTAGAGGGGGATAATTCACTGAGGAAGCAAGCAAAGTGATCCGAGAGGTCAATGGGATCGTCTCAATAACTATAAAAAATGGAGTGTGTCACTTCTTCTTCCTCATTTCTTTCCTTCCCTTCTGTACACTTCTTACACTTTCACTGCCAACCTTTACGTCCGGCACTTTCTAATTTACGTAGTCAAGCTACCTTTGAGCGATTTACTAATCACCATGATCGTAACATCCGAAGATTGGTTCGTTGTACTTCTGCAACTTCTATTCTCTGGGCCGGCTTTTGCAATTTTTCGTAATTCCCTGTATTTAAAGCTAACACCGCTGCTAAACGTTCCACGTTCATTGATATTTTCAGCTGTTTCTCTTCACTAAGATGTCTCGATACTACACTTAATAAAAATACTTCTTTATTTTTCCCCTTCATACTTTTCTAATTTCTTCGCAGCATTTTGACCATCATCATTGATACGCTCCGCACCTCTTCCTCACTATACCGTAGTACTTATATTATCCCTGGTTTGAAACAATTTTCTTTTCTGCTGGAGTCTCTGCTTGTGTCTTGATGTATTTTTTATGTACTGAGGCTTATAAAGACAGAATATGATTTTTTCATAAAATATAATAGTGTTTGTAACCATTAAATCGAATGAGAGAATTGGTAAATCCGTAGTGAATTATAATGTAATTAAAATGCAATCACTATCCTAAAATTTGATGCTAAGAATTTTGAAAAATATGACAAAAATATTTTTTAAATTTCTAAATACCTACCCTAACTTCAATTTTGCCAATGTCTATTTCAAATCTAGAATCACATTACAAGAATTTCCTTTGCATTGCACTTCTTTTCTCTACATCTTTTCCTTTATTCATTTTAATGGGGCAGGTAATTTTTGTCTGGTAGAGACATGATGAAAAACATAAAAAACACTGCATATGTGTTCTTCCACATTTCATTTGTCTACCTCTGCCGGTTCCGACGTTGCGCAGGTGTCATTCTCAATAGCACTCATTTTTCTTTCTTCTCTGTATCCTGATATTTTATTTCTATATCAGCCAACATATGTACGTATCTATTCTCCCTCCTTCATACATTTTCTGGGGTATCCGATCCGTAGTTGCATTTAACACACCAACACTCTGTATACGCCATTCGTAAATTGAAATTCCTTCTTTCATATTCTTCTATCCGATTTTCATATTTCTCCTGCCACATAACAATCTTATTTCCTGTATCTAACCATCTTTTGAGTAACGTCCTCGCCGTTTAATGAAATTATATCCACCAATTTTCTGCGAACTCATAATCCAATGTACGAACAGCTTATCTCCCCAAATAATCCAATATTCCCTCTGAAATACGCTCAATATTAACGTTTTCATTAATTTCCTATATTATCTTTTTTCATATGAGCAAAAGTTCTCTTGGCAGTGAAATTTGTCACCTTATATCATCAAATTAAGCCTACTTTCATTCATACCCTAGATACGTATTTTTTTCTGCCATTATGAAGTACACTATCAATTTATGAGGATAGGCCTTTCTATTTGTTGAATTACTCTTGCTTCTTATGGTATGACGTCTTCTAAATCCTATTAGAATAAATTGATGTAATGATATAATGCATTGATGAAATATTTTAATCCAATATAGGCTCATTCTAGATGTTTGATTAAATATTGGTCGGGTAACTCCTGTGCAAAAAGGTATTAAAGCACTTTAACGTCACTGATTGAAACCAGACCGGTGTCTGCACAATCACGTTTAAAAACTCTACTTAGTTTCACTTGAGGGCTTCTTTTGTACATAACGTGACCTCGTAATTACAACACAAACTTTGACTGCAGGCATCATTAATGGTAGCTCGAGAGGAAGAATGTTTTAATATTTAAAAAAATGATTGTTGGTGAAACATCGATGAATTAGGAGAATGAAAATATTCATGAATCCCAGCAATGAAAATATTATCCAGAAGTTATGATTTCACTAAAGTCTCGTAAATGTCATGGGCGTAAGTTCGAGAATAACGTGATCATGGAATAATGCCAGTATCTCCATACACGTCTAAGTAATTTCTGCGCACTAAATTTAAGACCTTTGATGCTTCTGCGACTCCTCCTTTTCGGAGAAACAAGAAACCTTTCAAAGATACAGGACTTGCAAACATCCTTGACTTTTGAATCGCGTCTCTCTCATCCGTGGCCACCCCCGCTCCCTCTCAACCCTCCTCCTCCCGAGCTAGCGACTCCTTCCAATCCAACCCAACCCGCCTCCTCATCATCCCCCGCCATCTCCCGTCCTCCCTCCCGCAACTATCTGACGCCCGCAAACCGCCCCGGGCGACCACCCTCGCTACTTCCCGCCCTCGTCAATCCCCAGCACGCAGCTCTGGAGCACCCACTGCGGTGCGGCAGTCACTTCTGATAAGTGTCCTTCGAGCGCAGTTGACGTACGACTCGACGGCTGCCTTCCTTTCCCTTCGCGGGGCGCTTTCCTCGAGGCTCTTCGAGGGATCTTCGTGCCCTCGATCGTGTCAGAAACATTTGCACAAATATTTTCAAGGGTTCACTCTTGCATTTTCATCTCCTTCCCTTATTTTTATGGTAAATATCAACGTTAAAATCATTGTCAGGTGATTCTCAGTTGATTTATAACATGCATATACTACTGATTGCATGTAAATGTTAATATTGCCAATATGATAATCTTTGACATGATTGGCAATAAGTTGATTATTCGAAGGAACATTTTGTACATCCACATAATACCCTGCAAGCCACAGTAAGAGTGCATGGCAGGGGGTGAACAATCACCTGTCACGCATTATCAATCAGAGAGAACACTATATATCATGCAGGCATGCAAAAAACTACCCCGTTTAAACACCCCTTATATGAAATCAAGAGTCACAATACTACCACCCCGAGTAAAATATTAATTTATATGGTAATTTTCAATATCTTCCAAGTAATTTGTTTAATGTAAATTGTTGCACTGCACTACGGTGGCAGCATATGCATTGTTGAGGCAATTCAATCCGGTCACATATAGTCTTGGAGTAGAAAAACGAATACTTTGTCAAAGGCCAATATTTGTTTACCTTATATTTAATGTTTTTTATTGTGATTTTTTTTATTTAAGAATATATATTTGGTTATTCCTCCATATCAGCATTAGTTTTGGTGCTTTTTTTAATGGGAATGCCCTACATCAATATCAACTTCTTCATGAAGGTGAGCAGGGAAAATATTATCATTCCTACTTCCGAAGTCATCAGAATATTTATTTCTCACAATATCTCAAATATTTTACAGTGAAGAGGTTATACGGTCGAAGGTTTGAGAGGAAATCTTCAACGAAACAATCTTCCTTTGCATTCAAATAGTAAGCTTCGAACGACCTTCAAGGTTTGGTTATGGGTCGAATAATGATACTCACGCAAATTATGGACATGGAATAGAAACATATCACGCGTGAAGAGAACTTGAAGCAGCAATAACGTAATATTGAATGATTACAAACTACGACGAAATATCCCATTTTCACGGATAGTATTCTGATACCCTGTCTTTCACTGAAAGAAAGACATTTTAGATCTATCCATACACTTTTCTGTCATTTGAATATCATTTTCTTTATCGACTCTACAGCAGTGCACTAAAGTCTAAATTATTTTGAAAGCCATCAGAGAGCTAATTAGCTTCATATTTTCAGCTGACCGCAGATTACACAAAAATGTAATCTGTGGTCTGATAGTTATTACCATCCGTGTTCTTCTAGTAAGCTGGAGACATAGGTACATTTGTAACGATAAACATTCACAAGTCTTGCTGATATTCTCTGTACACGTCCGAACTCCATATTCAAACCTGGTTCGCACTATTCACACAGGCACAATCGGCTTACCCTAAATTGGACCTGAAGAGAGAAGTAGCATCGCTCCCTCAATTCATCACCGCATTAGCCATGAATACTTTTTACGAGCTCAAATTGACGGCTTTCTTGGTAAATGTACGGTTTTCCCATAGAAATGAGACCTGTTATGATGATGAAGCTCTCTCATTGCTATAGCTCCTCAGGTTTCATAAAATAATTCAAGTAAATGGATTCACAGCACTAGGATTCTATCATTATCACAACATCCGCACAATTCTGTGATCATTTGAGTAATTAAAAAATGCAAACACTTGCGCCCTTGCTTTTAACGCGAAAATCATTTCCATTATTGTGTCATAAATATGGGGAAGGATGGGGGATGGGTTGAAATTATGTTCAGCTTGTTAGCGAGCGTATGAGATTAATTTATAACTTCATGGTTAGAATTATGAGATGATCCTCGAAGTAGGTTGTCACGTATGGGAACGTGTGTGGATGATAGAGAGGCGCAACTGGAAACGCATACTATCAGGCAATGATTTATTTGGAGATTTCTCCCCCTGCTCCTCTACTTCCCTCCCGGCTATCCTACGCATCCGTCCAAAGTCCACCTAACTCTCACCGCGGACCCAGGCCCGTAGACCATCCCCCTCCCACACGCCCCTGGGCTTTCTTGAGATGAACTTCCTTCCCTCCTCCATGGTGCTTCGGTCTCCAGCATCAACCGTTCCATCATCCTCCCTCCGCACCACCCTTTTCTAGCTCCATCTCCACCTTTCTCATCCGTCCCTTTCACTTGCCCTCCCCCCCACCCTGCGACCCCGAGAGCCAAAGGTCATGGCCTCAAGTCCCCTGTCGAGAGGGAATTATGTCACGCCTTCATTTGGCTTGGATACGGTACTCGTAATAATCAGCCGCTACGAGGAGTCCACGGATTATCTTAGCTATCACCATGGTATCATCTTTGGGGGTCAGTACTAACAAATGTGACCGAATCCCTCGGTAAGATAATGAAGGTCAAAATAAAAAATTAACTTTCCCAAAATTGGTTTCTCAACATTAATATTAGTCTTCTCCTAATCGGTTGGATGGAATACAGTATTCCCCACAAAAGAAAATAGAATGTAAATGATAATAGTGTGAATATTTATAGTTAACATCATGGAAAAGTAAAGTTTTCTACTATTCACACAAGCAAGAAAATCATATATAGTGTGAATAATTTACTTCAAAAACGTCTTTTGAATTCTAAATGTATTTCAGTACTCCGCAAGTATACATGGTAGTAATGCCAACGGATGAATTACCTAATAACATTCCCAGTACAATGCTTAAAATGATGGAATACCTTCGTGATATTATATAAGATAAGTACTACCTACTGTTTAAATTAACAACTTACTTATACCTTTTTCAACACACTATGATGTCATCATCAGGTATGATGGTGATGACAACATGTGTGTTGAAATACGTGGAGATAGGTCATAAATAAACCAGAGGGCAGTTATGGTCTTCTTTGTTTTATGATGACTCACCTGTTTATTCTATTTTTTGACTAATTACCTTTCCATTTTTTGCTTCTTCTGGTGTTCCCAAAAAAACGCACCTTCCTCTCACAAATTACTCGGAAATGTCAAGTTATGAATCTTTGCATAAAACAACTCTCCCCACAAACTCGAAGTCATTGAAGCACATTTCGCTATTCGCTCTACGTGTCATTACCAGGGTGAGATTATGGAACTTACGTGAATTGTAATTGTCTTGGTTTAAGTGCTCATACCACCGTGGTTATGTCTTTCCATGAAGCACAGGCTTAATCCTAAAACATCTACATCTTCCTGAGTTCCTGTCTTCCCGTAACTTTCTCAGAGTACCTTGCGAACCCCCTTGAGATTGTCAGGCAGAGGGAAATTATCAACAAATATGCAATACGTCCATTCTAAAGTAGAAAAAAAAACAGATTTTTTATATAAAGGCGTGTTATTTGTGCATACACAAGGCAAAGGTAAATAAAATGTTAGCACCTACGAAGGAATATGTTTATTAATGTGCAAGATATTTATTAATATGCACCATGTCATGATTCGCATTCACCATGCAACGATGTAGTTTGGAAATTGGTTCAGTGAAAAATACAAGTGTTGAAATACCAAATTTAGGATACAAATTCTCAAAGTTTGGGCCGTCAACACGCCATGTCATTTATAGTAATGCATGGTATTCTTATTAATCTCTCATCCTGCAGTATTGTAAACAATGGTGCATGTTTAATGATAACTCAGCCAACTGCCAGACACTCTCGCGGTGGTTTGCTGGGTAGTCATTAGATGTAGATGTTACCGACCTGTCTACCGCGGCCGTCGACCACTTGGTATGGAATTTCACTCCATTTTGATCTCTGCTGGTGTTAGTACTTAATTAACCTCGCGCACTTTCTCGGATACCATTAATTTATTCTGGTGCCCTTCCTGGAAACTTTCTCTGCTGTTCTTTACATCTATCTCTCTTTTACTCGTGGTCATAATCAAGTCATTTTCCCTGAAGGTTATATTTTAATAAAGCATGTTGCCAGATATTATCCTCAAAAGGGCAAAATATCAAAACAGGAATGTCCCTCTTTGTTAACAACCTCTCAGTCCAAGCCAATTATAGCCCAGAAGGGCACAAAGGAAGGGGAATGTTATTGGGTACGTTATTGTTCCAAATTGATCCATTAAGAACTGGATTGGAATAACTCCCTTCGTGACAAAGGTTTATATGCTGCGTATACTACGAGCCATTTGAAAAAAAATTAAACGCCATGTCACAAAAAAATGGGCCCTGCAAGCACAAAAACCTGCAAGCCACCTCGAGGATAAGTGGCAGGCGGTGTTAATGACCAGGATTAAAATACATACTTATATACAATCGAAAGATAAAATAGTTAAAGAGAAATTAGTGTTTGGCATTCCATCTGTAATCGTCTTCTATAGAAACGATAAAATAACGAGTGAGTGATTATGCAGGAGCACGGATCATTTGTATCAACAGCCAAGATAAATTGTACCGTTGAGAATAAGTGAGGAATTAAGTAAATTTGGAAACTTTCTTAGGGAGCGAGAAACGGAAGAGACGAACCTAGTTTCAGCGTTAACATGCTCTCCCCAAAAGGAGCTACTAAAAAAGGAGCTACTTTTTTTTAGTAGGGTGTCATGAGTCTAAAGGCCTTTCGACGGACATTGACGGTGTTGGCCGTCAAGCGAATTTCCCTGAAGAGGAGACAGATATTTCACTATAAAATCCATCCCACAGACGTGATTCACACAATTCCTTGTGATGGGAAGGCATTTCCGGAGCCACCAAAAAACACGACAAGTTATTGACTATGGACCAACCACTTTTAGCAATTCCAGGAAGGGTTACTACAATTAAAAGAAAGAACAACTGGCTCTGATGGCAGGGAACACCATCCAACTTAAAGAATACGTTAATGAAGAGACAAAAGACTTTACACCATACTGGAAATGCATTCCTTAAAAACAAAAATCGACCCATCTACTTTTCAGGTACCTAAACACCTAACCCGGATATAAGGAGGGAAGCCAAGGAATTTGCCAGGATGTTTGTTAGAGCGCACAACACACTCCCTGAAGACAAAAGCTGGCCAAAAATAAAATCACGTGATACCTCGCAAATGTAGTCAAGGAAAGGGGATTGCAGCCGTCGCAAGGTAACCATATTATTAGTATTATTTTTTGTTGCTTTATAATGAAGTGTAATGATAGGTGTTAATTTCATCGGGCCACTCAAATTTAATTACAAAGTTGTTTTGACAATTACAAAGACATTTTGTGATTGAATAATGAGAGGATCGAAGTAGAAATGCTTGTACCCTGAATCCTCTGTTGCCCTCTGAATCTTAATCAGTAGCTTGCTCAAGCAGTTTCATCCACAATAAATAGCATGTACTAATTACAGCAAGGTGCATAATTGATTTGAGATTTGCTTTAGTAAGTAAATTTAACCCGATAGAATTCACAGGTTACAAAATATTATATAAATAATATAAATTGAATTGCTTCCTAAGTAAATCATTACAAAAGTACAACATTAGCAAAAAATGAAGCATTTTGATAGCCCCTTAGGTGCACCTGTTATGGGGCTACCATCTATTCGACCATGTTACATCAGAGGGCAAATTATAAACAATATTACTTAATAAATAAATATTCATAGGAAAAAATTAACTGTGACAAAAGAAAAGAGAAAAAAAGAAAACAATATATACTGTGCAAAAACAAAAAAAGGCATAATTGCATTGTTCACCACACATAGCTGCGCAAAAAAAAAATATATATATACTAAAATCATTTTCCATTACTCAAGTTCTTAGTATTTTTTTCGTATTATCATCACATTACCCAAGTATTTTTCCCAATGGCCTTCTATGGACTTACCGACTTACTTCTATGGACTTTAAAGCGTAAAAGAAACCCTGCCACACACCCTCGCAGAGGCTGGCAGGGTAATACGTAGATGTAGATCTACCGCGCATTTTTCAGATATTTTACCCACACAAGGCTGCTTTAATGGTAAAATTTTTGCATGAATGGATTTGAAGCAAAATATTTTGGTTCTGTAATACCGCACCAGTAAATAATTCTTCTTCCAAAAGCAAATAGAAAAACCACATTGTAAGATTTCACAAAATTTGTGGAAACTTAGAAAGTGGTTTTTCTATTTGCTACAATCATGTGTTTCCACCAAATAAGGAGATTTCTTTTTACTTATTCCAAAAATGTAGTGTTTCTCAGTCTCTTAGAATTTGTTTTGACTACCGTTTTTCACACCTAGCTTCACTCGTTTAGATTATTAATCAGTGATTTCTAATCTCTCAAACTAGAAACACGGCCGCATCATCAATGAAAAGTATATATTTATTATAATCCACGGTACCATTGTCATTAATGATGTATATTATTGACCACTATATTTTTATGTAGAATTGGTTAATTTTCTGGAGTAGTTTGGTCGATATGACAAAATATGGCATTTCGACCAAACTACTCCAGAAAATTAACCAATTCCACATTGTCATTAATACATGAAAGAATTAGAATGGGACCAAGTACGGTGGGCATATTACTAATAGCGAAGGTTAATTGTAAGCAGTGGTGCTGAAATGGTTGTGTGACAGTAAGAAAAATAAAATTCTCCCTCAGAGTATTAAAAAGCGATTTCTTCGGATCTTATTCAAGGTTACCGGTGCCATAGCCAAATGAGCGGGCCTCCATCTCCTCCTCCGTTGCCACTCTTTCCCAACCCTCCTTCTCACACGCCCTCAAACCCTCCCTCTTCCTCCCTCTCTCTCTCGCCGAACACTGGGCATCCATCTCTGTCTCGAGCTCACCTGGATTTCATCTGTCGGAGATCGGTTTCTAATTTACGCGCTCGGGCGGATGGGAGGGAGATGAGAGAGAGAGAGGACGGGATGGCAGTTGCTCTTGACCCTCGTCCGTTCAAACGCCTGTGTATGAAAAACTTAGAGGAGGCCGGCCTACTTGATGCCACGGACACAACCGAAGAAGTGGGCAGGGAACGGAGGAGTAGCCCGTTCTTTCGATCGATAAACTGAGATAGTGGATGGTTACATGATATAAGATGGAAGGGACGTTAATTTACGAAATTTGATCCATCCAAACATAGATGTCACGGGGAAGATGTCGAAGAGTGATATGTGATACTGCTTTGATTTTTAGTAAAGAATAGAATAAGTTTTATTTATGCTCTGAGTACAACACCCCTTAGGGCAATGCAAAAGTTACAAAAGTGGTGTGCATTTATCTTTCTATTTAAGATAACAGAGAAAAATAGAAAGCATATTGATTAGTACATACATCAGAATTTTTTACAACCCATTGTTATGATGGAGACCAACGTACTCACACCATGTCTCCCTTCAGATCACCACATTTCCGACACCTCCTCATTTCATTTGGCAAGCCCATGCTTTAATTCCCACTCGCTTATTTCTTCCTCCAACGGCTAAATCCGCATCTAGATACCCCCGCGAGTTTATTCGAGGGTGTTTGACCAGTTGAATCTTCACCGAAAAATCACTTTGTTACATACTACCGTAGAAATAGACACATCGATACAGTTCATTTTATTGTTTTCGCGTTCATTTAAATTTACTTACATGTGGTGTCTGAAATCATTGCATACAGGCATCGCTCGTATAAGCAAGTGGTTATAACATTATATGATTGCAGAGTTAAGAGCTTCTTAGATTTTCTCTATTATTATTACAACGTATTGATTTTTATGCAGTTATTTTTTATGCATGCCCAATATGGTCCACCATAAATATAAGGAGCAGATACTCAAAACAAATAAGGATGTAATTAGTATGAGTCAAAGTGGTGAGCTTGAGACAACTTTTTCGTAATATATTTTCAGAAGCACTCCTTTTCCTCAATACAAATATAAGCTGTCAGACAGGTTATTAAATACATATTGTGCACATTCGATTAAGGGGTATATTTTAATACGATAAAATACAGCAATGTATGATAGAAGTGACAAACGATTCATACATACATTCAATGTATAGCCTTGTTTATTAACTTTTTATGGCACGAGAACGTCCGTGGATTGTTTTTTCACCATAAATAATTAAAATTAACCAAATATCTTAAGTGATTAAAAAAATAATTCTATATTCGTGAAAACTCTGTTGTCTAGCCATATAGTCTACGCCCCAGTAACGCCGATTACATTTATTATTGCCCCCGTACGTACACGGGAATATATCATTCAAAACTTCACATCCAACAATTTATCCATCACATTTTATCATCTTATCTAGTTTATCATAGTAGGATGGATTTGTCGATGCTTTTTTAATCTTCAGACAAAAGAAACCTTCCTAAAATTCTACATAATATTCAGGTCCTGATTCAACGTACGATATGAAAATGATTTCCAACCAAAGACTTCTAACAATATTGACCCGCTGATAATTCTATCATAACACCTTTTTGCAAACCTAGTTGCTCAAAGCTGGGTAAAAATGAACTCCAAAAATGAAACCAACTCCACCTGGATTCGATGCACTGACAGGATATTCTAGGTGAAAGTGAAAGTGAATTTTTTTCTTTTGCGCGTCTTCTCTGGTCCATCGGTTCAATGGAGCCGACGAAATCGAGAGAGGTTCCCGTCTCTGCGGGTGTTAGAATCTCTCTCTCCGCTCCGGGATGCAGTGCTGTTGCTCCCCTACGAAGTGATTCCTCCCCGAGGGGGGGACCTCAGACGAGGGGCCATCCATCCACTCCTCACTCCCTGAGGGCCCGACCCGCTTTCCACCGCCCGTCTCAGCAATACACGAAGGCTCCTCCCAAATCATCCTACAGCACGTACTGACGCAGGAAAAGGATTGAATGAAAACTGAATGAGATCGCTTCGTTAGCGGTTCTCGACAGCGATCAGAAATTAGATATTAGAAATTATAATTTGTGA
The DNA here is from genome assembly GCA_933228895.1 of Platycnemis pennipes. Classification (NCBI taxonomy): domain Eukaryota; kingdom Metazoa; phylum Arthropoda; class Insecta; order Odonata; family Platycnemididae; genus Platycnemis; species Platycnemis pennipes. Next base: position 28,566,481 of record OW121848.1, on the reverse strand, counting down.
TTTATTTTTTAAATAGCGTGTACATATTCTAGCACTGCTAACCATGCAGGCTCCAGGAAATATAAGTTTATAATTTTTACGCAGTCATAGAAATACCTCCTAATTAAAAAATATCGCGTTATTTTGTAAAACTGATCATTTACCGTCATTAATATCTAACATTTCGCGTATCCCGTGACTGCATGCTTAATATTGTCCTCGGGATGTTAGTATTGTGACTTTTGTTTCACACAAGTAGTGCATTGACGGAGTAGTATTTTTTTGCATGAATGCATCGTAGTGAGTGTGCACTCTCATTCATAATGCATGGTTCACCCCCTGCTACTAACCCTTGCGGTGGAGTGTAGGGTATTATGCAGTTGTAGATTTAGATGAAAGCGTGAAGTTAAAATTGGAAGGACTGGAATGGCCGCCTCAGTGGGCTGCAAAACTTAAAACCAGACTCAAATTTAAGGAATCAGTTTTAAGAATTTGAGACTTGTATAAAGAACATAACGATAGCCTCAATTGAATCTGCAAGGTGAGATTAAAGCAATGGAATTTAAGAGCTTGACATTATGCATGGATCCTCTACCCATATTTAAAATGGTTCTTCCCACGTAATATAAGTGGCTACTAAACAGTATAAGGCACTGGTATACCAAAAACCAATAACACTGCATAATATGTAAAGTGTTTTTGCCATAAAACATTGCAGTTTTCATTCTTTTATCTTGTTTCTCCAGTTTTTCCCTTTCCCTCTCGTTTCTTGCAACAGAGTTACCCCCGCCTCCCATGCGGAGGCGTGGAGGGTAATTTTCGAATGAAATGGAACGAAATTTGCAAACCAGCGAAATAATTTTGTGATGACCCGGCACTGTAGAACCACGACAGATATAGTAGTTATTCTTTGTCAATCCAGAGGACTCTGTCCCACATTAGTATTCCGCCATCGGGATCTTTCGTTTCTGCGGCTTCACAATGTTATCTCATTCGCGGTTCGACAATGCCGTTTGTGATGACCCAGCATTGGAGAACCTTCACAGCAGCGGTACTTTGACGTTTCGCGCTAGTTCTCATTTGTATTCCGCCATCGGGATGTGCCGATTCTGCGACTTCAAAGCCTTATCTTATTCGCCTTTCGACAATGCCGAGTCCTTCCTGGAAAAGTGTGTACCGTGGGAAGGTGAATTACTCTTTCTTTTTCTGACCAAGGTTTCTCACATAAATTATGTTTCCAGGAAATCACATACTGGGGACTCGCCCGACCTTGAACTCGGTTCCCTCAGTTCTCTGTATGGGCCTCTGTATGGCTGAATTCTCTGTATGGGCCCCAGAACCGAAGGAGAGCTTATTGTAGGTGGAGGACAACTAAAAAAGAGAACGTTGCAGTATTCAGCGTCAAAACGGCTGATATGATAGTTGAGGGTTTACCTTAGAGATGGGTCAAACATAACGCGAAATTCAAGAGCTAACAAGATAATTTAGTGATGACCCGGCGTTGTATAAAAGGTGCGTGCATTGTTCAGTGCGTGAAAAGTGCTGCTATGGACAGTGTTATCTCTATGACAGTTGAAGTAACGTCGAGTGTGCCACAGCCACAGGGTAGTGTCATAGGTCCTCTTATACCATCTGTGCATAAGTGATATCAATAAGGTTGTAAAAATTAACCTTAATCTCTTTGCCGATGACGCATCAGTGTAAGGGAAATTCATAGCCCCTACGATAAAGAACATTTAAATGCCGACATTGAAGCAATTAAAACCCGGTGTGATGCATAGCAGTTGGAATTAAATTTGAAAAGAAATACATAGCAATTAATTTTTGAAAAAAGAATAGCTCTGCTTAGAAAACGTACTACATTAAGAATAACGAACTAACAAACAGAATCCACTAAATATCTTGGAATAAGACTGACATTTGATCCTTCTTGGGGTAAACACATAGGTGAAATCACTGGTCAAGCTAATCGCAGACTGGGATTTATAAAAAGAGTACTGGGAAAATGTGACAGTCATGAACGAGAAATTAGTCACTTTCCCCTTATTAGACCTCGTTTGGAATACGCTACCAGCACGTGGGATCCATACGAAACAGGCATAAATTACGAACTCAAGCACGTGCAGCAAAGATTGACAAGATTTGTAAAGGGACGGAATGGCAATAATAGTAGCGAAACCAGTCTAGTAGATTAACTTAACGTCCTAAATAAATTCCAAGACAATATATTAACTGATTACGCGAAAAACATTTTGCGAACTCCGACTTACACCTGTAGACTGGGCCATGAACATAAAATTAGAGATATTGATTGCCAAACTGACAGATTTAAAGTGTCTTTCTTCCCGTGAACAAGGATATTTACGGTTATTAGTACTTCTAAATATGTTCAATTGTATATAGGTATACAAGTGTAACAATAGATAGTAAAGGTAGTTGCATCTTGGGATAAGAACTTAACGCCAACAAAACTAAAAGCATGTTTTTGCATGATTGCTTTGCTGTTTAAATCCTTTTTTAATTATTATGTTTCGGCTAGAATATAGCTACTAAGCCTTTTTAATTACTTCTGCAAAAAATGTTTGGTGTGAATTAACCCAATGCCACACACCTTAATGGTAGCTTGCAGGATATTATGTAGATAACTAGAGGGAAAATCATCGTTAGGAGTCGGTTTATTTTAGTTACCACACCCCAAGTGAAACGTAAAGGAATCCACAAGGATTTACCATGGAGTTCTCTTCTCAAGACGTGCTCAACGTAGACAATAAAATCAGCATTTAACGGGAACAATGGAAAACCGATGTCAATTCTGTTATTTGAAAATATCTGAAAGAGGAGAACATCGAAATGGGTGGATTTATAGTCGCTTTGTAACACAAGATTGGCGATAAATCATTTACGAGGAAATGCAATCGGCAATATCATGAAGGCGCTGTAAGGACTCGAGATAGTCTAGCAAGGAGTGGTTTAGTGACAAAATGCTACTTTATAAAGAGATGCCCTCGCTACTAGGTCTGAAATTGCAGATGTTTTGTTGCCTTTCTGCTCTGGAGCCTTCAAATACATTTAAAACTTTTATCTTTACGAATGCATCGTAATATTTACCCTCACACACGGTTAATGGAAGAGAGAACGTTCTGGGTTTTTCTACCTCTGAAACATATATTTTCCGATGCATCATTTATCTTTATTCTTCAACAGTTTGTAAATTATGGCGCATTTATTTTTAGGGACAAATTACCTTCAGTAGAATTATCTTTATCCTTATCATGCCAATTATGCCAATGAGAGGAAGACCATCGGGACTAATGTAAGAGCTTCATGAAAAAAAATATCCAGCGTATTTTGATAATTTCCAATAAAGTTTAAATTGTATCGTATGCAATTCATCGTACAATCTAATAAATTAATTATAAAGTCATCTAAAAGTATTCCAAGTAGCATAGAATGGCATTGGACCTTGAAGACATTCCGTTGCTGAATAAAAGCAAAAAGCACGGTGGGGCTGTGGCAAAAAGGATTGATTAAATACTGAGTAGTTACTACGGTGTTGCCCTTGTTAGGCGAAAAAAGCTGCGGATATAAGGATTTGAGTAAGGCTTTCTCCTCATTCGCTCGCTCAATCAAAGTTTCCAGTCGACATGGAATGCAGAAAGAAGCTTATCGATCACAAGTCGATGAGAGAGGAGAGAATCATTTTCAAGGATTCAAAAAGTTTCTTTCAGAGTATCTCAGTAAATGCAAGTACGTAGTCTGATGTCTCAGAGAGACTTCATAACATTAAAAGTTTTACTTTTAGCGAAAAAATTGAAAACTATGTTGCTAACTTAGCCTTAATTAAAGAAAATTAAATTGCAATACTTATAACCCCATAGATGCGTGCTTGGTAAAACAATAAAATCTTGTTGGATCCCATAAGAGAGGAAAATTTCATTGAAAATTCAATGCAGTGTAAAGAACATGCGGAATCTAATAAGTGTATATATTATATGTATACTAAGCATTTAGGAAACTCCATCAAAACCAAAACATTCCATCAAAACTTTAATCCTGGATGGGAATTTTAACCAAATTAACGTATATGTTCATTTGTGTAGTCTTATATTTTACACAAGCAAGTTTTGTCTTTTTATCAAAGATTAAATGTACTTATGTTAAGTGTTACCTTTATTTCTATGGCATATAGGTATAATTATTATAACATTGATCATTATTTCATGATGCAATTAATATTATCCGAAAAATATATAATATGTTGGCAAAAGTTATGTTATCTTAATCATTTCATATACGCTTGAAAAAGCCAGTAAATTCTCGAATTTTATTGCTTGAACCCCAATAAGGAGTTTGAAGAGGCATTAAGCTTCTGGCAATCAATAGGAAACGCTCCAAAAAATATTTTTGCTACATCCTCTTCGCTGTCTGCCCCAATTCGCTCTTGCTCGGCTGCTCGTTGGCCGTCCACAGCTTGAGTGATCCTTTCGTGCTAGAATCTGATTGTAAATAATCGCTCCACATCTCGTGGAAGCGTTCTCGTTTTATAATAGGTGGTAATTAAGTCTAACAAAACCCTGGATTGGCCTATATGACATAGCATCTTGAACAGGGCATAACGATCAGTATTTCCGTCTCAGATATTATAAGGGTATGAGAGTTAGGTAATAAATTAATGCAGCGCAGAAAGGAAGGGCAACAGCAGCATTAATTTAATTAAACGGAAAAGAATCTTTAGCAATACTGGAAGGTTATATAGAAATATATTTCGCACTTCGGAAACACTCTGTCGAATTATTTCAGTAATCTTATATATCTTATTATAGTAAGACAAAAAATAAAATAAATGCGTACCTTAGAATTAGTGGTTCCTATTAATTAAAAAAAATACGTCCCTCTATCTTGATCACCAAAATGTGAACAATAAGCCATTGTTTTTTCTTAATCTCTGCGAAGCGTACGTCATTTTGACGGAGATAATGAATGCAGCAATAGGGTGTCTATTGCATTAGGGAATTTTTCAATGGGACGTTTCTTTTGTTTTGTCTCACTTTACTCTATACTTAGTATTTTCTTCGTTAGACACTCCAATCTTTAATGTTGCTCTTCGACGTGGAAGACGTTTCCAATCAAACTGATCATCAGTTAGCGAAATCTTTCCTTTGCCAGGTATGTTCTCGAAGGAGGACATTTTCTTCGGTCGAGATCCTACCACACCATATCCTTTACAGTTCATTTCCTTCTCACGTCGCGTGCGGAAATTCACTAATTAGTGGTGAAGAGAAACAGAATGGCACAGAAATCATTTTCTTGAGTACCGTGGCCCAAATTAACAATCCACATGTATTTTTGTTGTGAACATTTATATATTGTCAAGGTCAACTCTGAATAAAAGACGTGGCTAAATTGAAAATAATATTTTGTCACTATGATTCTCATTTACCGTACCTTAATCATTTCGAAACATTGCGGGACAATGAATCACCAAGTTTTTCCAGTGTTTGAGTTGTCCTATTAACAATTTATTGCTAATTAAAATGCCTGGATAAATACAGGAAAAATGGTTGAAACCTTAGTATAAATGTTAATGCATCTTACTTAGCGTTAGAATTATAAAATTAATTTCAAATGCATTCAATTCCAGTTATTTCTTTGAGAAAATCCAACCCAAAAGGTTAATTTATCATAAAAATACTGCTAGCTCTTTCTCTATCATACAAAATACTGATAGGACTTTCTTTTATCTTTACATGATGCAGAGATGTAGTCCTTACGGAAACTATGTACTAAAGAAAAGTGTATTGCAAATATTTGTGGAAATGGGGATAGCATTTCATATTCATTTTTCCTTTGAGGCCAATATTGCCAATTTCTGATAAATTACGTTCTTCATGGTAAGCAGTCTTACTATCTTGGCCTGGATTACAGATTGGACATTTAGCCCTAACGATTAATCTTGGTTATCAATCAGTGACGGAAAAGATGCTCCAAATAGTGAGAAACCGGTATGTGAAATAATAAATTAAAGTATTGCTAATTACTTTTCATAGGATGTAGATCAGCATTCCAAGCAACACATTAGAAATGGAAGCTAACAAACCGAAACTGAAGGTACAAATCAAGGAATAATTTTACTTTTCGCTAACTTTAATGACACTGTTTATATCGAGAATCCTCAAATTACATTTTGAAGTATAAATTACACTAGCTGCAGTTATGCTGGATGAGTGATCAATTATAACATAGGGAAGAAAATAATGTGATTCAGCTAATGAATTTACTTTGACTTACTGCAAAGGTTAAGAAACTTTATTGACTATTTAGGCAGTATTAATTAGACAAAATTTTAAATTAATTTTCACTTTAATGATATATATATTATAAGAAAACAAGAAAGCGGTAAAGAGTATTTGAAGGAACGACCATTTTGAAACGTAATACGTTATGGAACGAGTGTTGGAGATAGTATTTGCGTCAGATGAAGTAGTTTTCAGTTTATCTCCTATGTATCGAGATTGATATGTCAGTAAACCTCCAATAAACGTATAAAAATGCATGGCATACAATTTTGTGCATTTAAAAAAATATTCTGCTGCGAAAGCGGAAGATAATGATATTGATTTTCGAGGAAAGCAACGCATCAAGATTATTAGAATTTTATTGAGACGCGAAATGCATTGAAGGTCAAAAGAACTTAATTAACTGTTTATTCTCATTGCCAGGTAAGATGTAATCTTCCAAATTATCTGTGTGATGCCATCCTTCATGTCTAGAATGAGGAGACCTCCAAAATTTTGGCGTCTCTTCCGGCTATATATCCTGAGAGGTTCAAGCTGAGATAAGATCAGTGGAGGTCTTTATCTACTTGTTCTCAAAGCTTTTATTCACTCTTGGTCTCGATGACTTTCACGTACAGCTTATCTATAAGCGTAAAATGAGTTTGGAGGTATTTTTAAATGAATTCAAATGTCCATGATTTTCAGTGAAAAGACATACAATTAGGAGGGAGAAATTTTAATAATCTCCAATTTTCTCTACAAAATCAAATTTTAGGCTGGAAATTATATCAATATGCTTGTCTCTTCTTTCCTGTAAGTATCAACAGGTGCCTAAGCATTTGAGAAAATAGAATGACGCAAAAGAAAATGGAAACCTGTTTCTGAAGAGCTAGAATAGTAAAAATCGCGAAGAAGCGACTTTGCCCTCAAGGCAGACTGATGGCGTCATTTGTATGATTGGAGTGTATGTAATTACTGGAAATATAAATATAGAACAGTCTTTTAGCTGGTGATAAAACTGTTATTCGAATTCGTATCTACTAATGGGAAATTTAGTAAAGAAGGGATGTAGGTAATAAGAAATTTTCCCTCCATCGATTCCGTATAGAGTGGGCAAACGTTTTGTAGTGGCATCACATTGTGGCTCTTTCTTGACCAGTGACCTCATTTCTTTACTCAGCCCCGGATGTGACCAATGCCAAACAGCTGAAAAGCGTCATTTTATTGTATTTCCATTCGAATTTTCACTATGAAATGCTGAAATTTACCGGGCTTAGTGTGTATTGTAAAGAAAACACGCCACTCCCGGGTAGGCCATCAGTGGGTTACTGCGCGTACCCCATTGCGCGTTGCTCTTCGGTGACCTTGTGGATTGTCGTCGACAACACAGCGGTCGCTTGAGAGATGTGTTCAAGAATAAATGCTCGTCCTTGAAAAAAAGATGCGAAGAAATTAGCGGCTAAGGCGACGCCCAGGCGAGGTTTCGCCGCGAGAGACAAAAGGGAGTTGTCCGAGCAAGATTTAGGGAAAACTTTCTCCCTTCGCGTCCGATTTCCACACCCCCGAACTACATTTAACACAATGAGCCGGGATCATACGCAGCAAATCAGGGCACGGAGAACGGGTAGCCAACTTGCATCGAGGGCCAGGGCCCGTTAAACTTTCGAGGGGAGAACAGGTTCCATCTACCCTGGTATCGCAAACACGTCCGTCTTTTTTATCGTACATCGAAGATTTTGTTCTCTAATATATGTTCCTGCGTACCAGTAGCTTGTGCTTGGAAGCACCTGATAAGAAAAAACATGCCATCGACGCATCAATTAAAACGGACTGCTCCTAAGGGATTCTTTTCCCGAAATTGGTTCCATATACGAGCTCGTATCTCATCCGGGGCCTTCCTTTTCCATTCTTCACGTTCACTTCTCTTTCATTGATTGTCTTCATCAGACTATCGTGTCTCAAGATGTGGCCGATTAAGCTGTCCCGTCTTCTATTTAGATTTTTAAGCAGACTTCTTTTTTCTCCAACTCTTCTTAAGACTTCTTCGTTTGCCGCTCGGTCTATCCATTTTATCTTCATCATTCTTTGGTAGCACCACGTTTTAAATGTTTCCAGCCTTTACTTATCTGCTTCTGTTATCATTCATGCTTGGCTACTATAAAGAAGCATTCTCCAGATGTATGTTCTAATGAAATGTTTCCTTACTTTCACGCTTGCATTTGCAGCTGTATGCAGATCTTCTATTGTTAAAATGCCCTTTTCGCTTGGGCTTTTCTTCTGACAATTTCTCTTTGTCCATCGCTGGTTACTCGGCTTCCCAGATAACAATTGTCAATTTATTTTTAATTACTCCCATAACACTTATTATGAAATAATATACATGGGAAGTTATAATTTCTTTATACATGTGGATTTGAATTTTTAACTTTCAGCCCATCTCAATTAGGTGGTTCTTACAGCATTCATGTGTGCAACTGGAGTGTCCGAAAAGGTGTCTCCCACATACACCCAGGACCTCCGGCCAGTATTCCAACTCACTGCCAACTGAAATATTTCGTCAAAATGCTATTGACATTGATCCATACGAGTATTATACGGCCTTCTGTCATCATTACTTCGTAAATTCAATGGCTCAAAAATGTTAATATATTTTTGGGTTGACTTCGACGAGGTTAGTACTGTGCATTAAATTATTTATAATTCGGCACTCCCGAGGAAGTGTGTTAATCAACCCCTGCATATTAACTACCTTAACTGTTTGCAGCCTACTGATGAAATCATGATAAATATCAACAAAGAAATTGCAGCTCATGGTTTTATGTACTTTTTATATTAAATTTTTTCTCTTAGTTTTTTGAAACACTTCTGATGCTAAAAATAGAATTTCCTCCTAGTAAGATAGCGGTACTATCATCTATCTTACTATGTGGTAAAACAGATAGATAGCATCTAGAAGCTGAAGTGCATTATTTAGACTGCTTAATTAGAATTGTTGGCTATTCATTGCGAGAGCTCTTTCTACCTTCACTGTTGTTAATTTTCTTTTACGAAAGGTACTTTGTTTACGGATTTTGGAGTAAAATCCTAATATTTTTGATCTTTCTAAGTCACAAGAACTCACAAATTTTAATTACAGGATAAATCGATACTTACAATCGTGAGTAATCATGATATACACTTAGGAATGGAAACTACTTACTTTGAAATTTATTAAAAGGCGGTGCAAACACGAAATATTGTCTTCCTGTGCAGCAGAACTCAACCCTCAACCTAAATTGATAAGTGAAGTTCAAATTGCATTACATGTGGAAAACATTCACTAGTTCCGGTACTCACCGTGTTGCGGTCTGCAATGGAAGGATTCCCTATGAGCATGAGTGGAAAACGAAATTATGAAATGGGATACCAAACATCTCTGCATTTTCCTGGCTTCATCTGCGTATGTTGGCGTTTATGACGACAGCTTACCCAACTTAGGAGGGATAATTAAGACGCCAATCATTGATTAAAAATTGAGTGAGGAAAACATAAAACCTAAGGTTCGTGTTTTAGTGTATTTCTGGGAATTCTAAAAAAATATCCACCAAACGTTTAGGCCAAATTTGATTCCTTTCAAAATAATAAACTAGATGTCTGTTAAAATATTTTTTGGATTCATTTTTAGCATTAGGAGTTTAAAATGGGACTTTCGCCAATTTATGCGGTTTTCGAAGTAATTATTTCTTAGTAATGAATGTATTACTAAGATGTTTCCGTTTATGAAAACAGTGTGAATACTTCGGATGGAATTGCTGTTAACGCTGGTAGCGAACTTGCTTTCAGCGCAAAACCCTCGAGTACACTTTTTCCCCATCAAAAATATATTAGGCTTTAAGTGTAAGAATGGACTGGGGTTTGTTTCAGTATATTATTACATAACTAACGATAGATACTTAAGAAATATATGACCATATGCGTATTAGGCTTTGTCAATCTATTTGAACCTAGGGTTCCATACTGTCTGTTCATATCCCAAAGAAATAACGAAACTGCTACGAATCGTGGATGGAACCCACATGTGCTGTGGCCGCAGAAAAGAAATGTCACGTTTCAAATTTACGATGCCTAGGTTTCGAAAAGTTTTCGACGCGGAAATTGGCATTAAGCTGGTAAATATGGTGTCCATCCCATCCAAAACCTGAAATAGATTGCGCTAATCAAGAGCTCGGAATGTGCGGGAGAGTTTTCGTGATAGAGCAACCGAAAACTTTTCTGTTAGGCCAATGCTCCGGCCGCTTTCTCCAGCGGTCTCCAGCAGTCATTTAATACACGGCCGCTGTAATACCGAGCGATGATGTTCCCTTAATACCGATATCTGGATGATTGATACCTTGGATACTAAAATAGCTCTTAAAGGGAATATTACATCGATTCAAAACTCGACTTTTCGAACACTGACTGTCATCGATCATCATCATCTAGCACAAGACTCTTTCGAAAATTTCAAATCATTCCTGGCGCCAAAAACGGCTTCAGCATTCGTAAACTTCGGCTCTTTTCGACATCTTGTCATTTCTAGAAAATTCTTATTGAATTTACGCCATATTATTTCACTATTTCGTTGCAGTGGTTGAACGCACATCGCAAATAAATATCAACATGTAAACAAAAATGGGACAATATACCAGCTATCACTCGTTATTTCTGGTCAAATAACACCCCAATCTAAATCTTTCTGAAATAATAAATAGTGTATGAAATAAGAGACTACACGCACCTAGTCCTTGGAAGGCGTGTTTTTATAAAATTTGGAAAATATTTGTATGCACATAACAAAAGAACATTAGTGATATTATGGCGCAAGGGTGCTGTTGTAACTATCTGTACGTTTATTATTGTCGGCATGGCGGTCTAAAAGGAAAAATGAACGAAAAATAATATGGGTAATGGAAAATATATTTTCAGAGAGCTATAAATCTAGCAACTTTAACGTTATAGCTGCTTTAACATCAATTCTTCTATTCCCTGGAACTCTTATTTATTTAATGCAAAGGAGGCTGGATCGTAAAGTAATACTGTCGTGATATTTCGACCAAATATTGATAAAGTCATAAATTGGTAAAATAAATTAGAAATAACGGAAAGAAGACAAATATTTGTAACTTACCACTTAAAAAGACTTTATTCCGACCCGGGTTTCGTTGGCACTAACCAACCAACAAAACACGGGTCGGAATAAAGTCTTTTTATGTGGTAAATTGCAAATTTTTGTCTTCTTTTCGATATTTTCGAATTCCCCGCAATATCGCCCGAATCTACGGAATTCAATATAGAAATATTTTATGCCAATGCTGAATATCGTATTTCCTTAAAAATGACACGTGCTGCGAATATTTTTAAGGAATAAAATTGCAGTAAACATAAAACCATTGGCTCGTCTTCATTTTCAGAATTCTAGCAAATTACCTATTACATGCACAGCAAAAAAAGACTTGTTTTTCAAACAGCTGCTGTCAGATCTATAGGCTTCTGATAGAAATAAATGGCAACTATATTTCTACGTGTTATCATGAAATCATTAACGTTATCATTAATATATTTATTAATATTAAATAACGTATAAAATATTTTTGTGAATGCATGTCTTACTCTTTAATTTTCAGCGCGTAAAGCGTCCCATAAAAAAACTCAAGAAAAAAAATAAACGAAAAGGGGTAATTCATTACCTATTTTTTTTGGCTGCAGTCGACGGGGTTCAAAAAGGCGGTAATAAATTTCGGTCTTAAGAAGTCAATGCATTATAATGTGATGCGAAATGTTGTAACCACAATTTGTGATTGACCAGGTGGCATTAAGTCGGAACTCTAGGCTCTTCCGATTACGTTGCTGCGCTCTTTATTGAAAATGTTACGTTAACTTTCACTCTTCGCTAGAGGCGCGTTTCTGTGCGGGATTACAAGCGTTTCAGCGAATTATTCGTGACCGATGACTGCATAAGCAGCCGCTTTCTTCCGCGATGATTCTTCTCTCGTGAATTGCTTCATAAATCACGGCGTGATCCGTTATATGCGTTGGCCTAAGATTTTCCTTGAGGCTGTAATTTCTTTCGTCATTTCTCAATCCTTTGCAAGATTGGGTCGTCCATATGAGAGCCAAGGTATTTTGAAATAAAAAAGCCCTTTGGTTTTCTACTTTTACATACTACGTGACATCTACGCTGGAAATTATTGTTTGGATTAGCTTTTTCTACATGATAACTATTTCTTTCTTTATTCCTATCGTTATGGTAGCCCTAATGTAAAATGACCTATTCATCTCATGATAATCTTACGATCAATCAGAATTCATCGCACCGGAAGGTTATCAAGAAAAGCTATGACACGTGGAAGAAGTGCACAGGAGACTGATATAGGAAAGCCTGATATAGGAAAGGATATATTGAAAATATATTTCCAAAGTATTCTTTATTCGCCACTAGTATTTTATTTACATGGACAAAAACATCCACTTTTGTTATGGATTTCATTTATCAGTAAAGAATTATGGGTGAATAAGAACTAAGAATCCGTAAAGGTTTGTAGCAAGACATAATTCCTTACAATTACAGTAGGTATCTTTCTTGGCGTCAAGTATGCTTATTTGGAACGAGGTTTATTGTAATTACCCGGATTTAGTAAAATAGAGATTTAATTACCCATTCACTACGACAACAATCAGTAAATAAGCATAGGTATGCATGTGTTCAAGTACTTAATGCAGTGTATTATAATCCTGATGTGAAGTATTTTCTGAAACACAGCATTCTTACCCCCACACCATGTCTACATCTTTTATCAACATTTTTACCCCAACACTGCACCTGCAGGACAAATATAAACGACTGAGAGAATCGACTGTTGAACAGAAAGATACTAGAATCCATTTTTCCCCACGCATGATACACGAATACAACCCAGACCAAACATTATTTCCTTAATGAAGTTTTTACAGCTTCTAGTCAAATTTACGGATGGTGACCTACCACCCACTGCCACATGCCCTTGCAGTGGCTCTCAGGCTATCAAGTAGATCCACACAGCATCTTACAAAAATTCCTCAGCCGTTTTACCCAAGCCTGGAGGGAAATAGAGATCACAGCTTCTATGAAGATAATTCCCGCAATGACTTTCTCGACTCGCTCTCCACCGATGGCGTCTCTCGACGGATTCCCGTTCAAGCTTGCATCTCTTTTGGCAATTTGCGCCCACTCTATCATTAAGGCACGACCGAGGTTCAAAATACCACCAGCTTTTCCCGCCTGGTCAGTAAAGAGTATCTCATGGGGAAGATTCCGATGCTCCATGACGTATGGAAAAAGCGCCCTTTAGAAAAAAATGAAAACAAGACTCGATATGTTTTCTCCGAGAAGGAGATCAGCGAGACTACCGGCCGGAGGAGGAGTCTACCCTTTCACCTCTCTTCCCCCTCCTCCCCTCTAACCTCTCCCCACCCCTCTCCTTTCCTGCACTCCTCTTCCTTTCCTCTTTGCGGGATCGTCGTCATCCCCCCTCCTCCTTCCTCCCCACACCTTCTCATTCCCCACCCCTCCTCCGACGGCTCTCCCACGCCTCTCCCATCCCATCCTTCCATCTTCTCGCCGAAGCCATTGTGCCGATGGCGCAGGGAATCCGACCGGCCTAATTTCGCACGGAGCCCATTTGTTTATTATGCTCGGCGGTGGTCCTTGGAAAGGCAAGCATTCCGCTTTGACTTCGCCTTCGGATTCGGGTCGAATTCCCCAGAAGAGTGGAATTTAGATGCTTCGGCCACTGCGCAAAACAAATTAAGCAATGGTGAGTTAGGGAAATTCATTTCGTAAAGTATAGCGTAGCATATAATAGTAATGTATACGCGTGCATAGCGTAATCATACCCGACGTAACTTAATTAAATATCCCAAGCTGTTTATCAAGAGATTTGTTTGGGAAATTAGTGAATAATATGCCGGCAGATGATGCAATTTAGACTCGAAAATACGAGTGAAGGCACTATGCTCCTGAAATCATATTCTCCATTTCATAATTTGTTTCCTGAGTTATTTCAACTAAGAATAATGTTTCCGGAGTGATAAGCAATGTAAAATTTTCAAATATAAACTTGTCTTCCTGACGCTCTTTTAGGGGTCTTAATAGACCATTACGTTATCTTAAAACGAGTACAATGAATCATTTACTTGCGTGCCCAACCACTCCTTACACCAGGCACTTAATAATACAAATGATGTCCAAGTCCCATTAACAGCCTCTGGTAGCAACAGTAGTTTTAGATTGTAAATACATCGATGGCCTCCCAACACAGTTTTAAAGATTTATAGATCATGTACCACATGAAATGTGAGTGAAATTAGCATATTTATGAACAAATATTAGAATTTTTTAAGGTATAGACAATGTTTAAAATCAGCTACAAAATGGTATTTTATTAATTCTCTGTTGAAATGACCAATTCCATTAGAAATGTCCTATAAAAATAATATGTTACTAACAAACTTGATATTTTTCAATTGAGTGTGGTTTTGAATTTCAGAAACGCCAAATACTGTCTAAGTTCCATGCTCCTTCAACCGCACCGACGTCATTTAATACAAAATTAGTCAAAGGTGATCGTTATGCTAGAAGCGCATTAGATCCTTCGAGATAACGCATTGCAATTCAGTAGAGTTGAGTACGTCTATATTAGCTATAATACGTGGGTACTCATATTTCAAAAGAAAATGGCCACCTTTCACTTCTACATGCTTACTTAGATGGGATCATGCCCTTCATGAGGTTGGTAGAAGTTTATTTCCTTCCTGATTGACAATATTACTGAAAAATAACTGAATTAATCGTCAGTAGGTCTATTTTTAGGTTTGATACTGAGAAACAGTTTCAAACGCTTACTCTAGTAATGCACTTATACCATGTGAAACTTTTTTTAATGGAACATCTTGCATAAATGCAGCCTATGAAGAACACACAATGATGGGGTAAAATTGTAGACAAGAATTGGATTACTTATTAAAAAAAAGGAGTAGAAGTAGAAGTGAGAAATATGTATTACCCACTTTTGGTTTACAATTTAGGCCATTATTTTATGTTCTTCATAGGCTGCATTCATTCAAACTATGCCAGTAAAAAAGTTTCACAGGTCATAAATGTATTGCTAGGGTAGGCGTTTGAAACATTTTTTTAAATTATTTGAAATATAAATGCTTTCTAAGCTTTTAGTGGTCACACGTGGGTGAAGAGTGCTTTCTTGTATAATTATACAAGTGAAATTCACGCTCAAATCTGAAAGCAGTTTGTATTCCGAAAATTAGAGGAACGCGTATTTAGCACCTTGCCCGTGCCTCAGAGAGAGTAAGAGGAATTATTTTTGCGCAAGGGTTGTAACAATAGAAAAAAATCAAATAGTAATGATTTGATCTTTAACCGTGACTAATTTGCATTCTGATATTTGTGTAATTAATGTACAACTTCGGATTCATTGTTTGAATACAAGTCTTTCTTTCTGTGGTTTGTCTTGGTCTTTATCCCAGAGTTGCACTGGCACTAACCTAATTCTTGTACGGCGTAGCCTAAGACATTCACCAATTCGCGGTAGCGAAGGTCATTTCCTTTCCCTCTACCGTGTCCGGTCGCCCAGATAGTGTTCGTGAGCAGAATATCACTCAGCTTGGAAAAAGCCTGGGTTGTCCTGCATCAAGCACATTACAGACATAGGCGTCGTGGTTTTGCCCTAACCACATTGCAAGCACGACTTTCACGAGGTCAAAGCTTACAGTTAAACACTCCGAGAGCGCATACCGCTTCCATCTATTGCTAAAACTAGAGTTTCATTTGTTTGTCCACAGTAATTTTATGCTTTCATGTAGATCAAAATTGGATTACATATTAATTAAAAAAAGGAGTAGAAGTAGAAGTGGAAAATATGTATTACCCACTTTTGGTCTACAATTTAGACCATGTTCTTCATAGGCTGCATTCATTCAAAATATGCTGGTAAAAAAGTTTTACATGGCTTAAATGTATTGCTAGGGTAGGCGTTTGAAACAGTTGTTAAAATAATTTGAAATAAAAATGTTTAATCCAGTCCACCCCCTTCCCATTTTTTTCCACTCTCCAATAAATTCGGACGAAGAAGGAGGGGACACTTAAGCTTTTTTCTTCTCAATATCACTGATAGAGGAATCAATTAGGCTGTCAATTAAAAGAAAACCCTGAGATGTTCACACATTTTTACGAAGATGGCACGGAGATTACGCAACCCTATCGGGTACTAATTGTTATGGCGGTCGTAAAAAAAAATAAAAACATTCCTCGTCGCCTCTCCGCTGGTGATTCCCGCCACCCACCACGCCCTCCCCCCCCCCATCCATTTCCCCCTCTCTGCTGCTTCCGACTCGTCGAGGCGACCACTCCCGGCACCAGGACCTCACCAGCCGGGAGAAAGTTGGCACGCTCCAGTTGCGCTCTCTTACTATCGGGCGAACGCTCACCGGTGTAACGAACGCCTGGAATTAGCTTTCATCGTGGCCGAGACGTGGATTTATTCGAGGACGATATCGCTCCTTTCCCATCTTCCATCGCTGCGGACATTTTATTCACTGGTTTCGTTTTTTAAAGAAAAAAACCGAAAGTGGCCAAGTAATGCATCCGTATGTACTCTTTGTGACTTGACTTTGGTTTTATTTAACCTGGGCTGGATGAGGCCCGACGGCCCCCTCAACCCCTAGCCCAGGGCTCATTAAATTACATCGTAAGTGATTCACTTCTGCAATTCAATCATTTATTCATACCTTTTCTATCGACTGAAACAATACAAATTCTTACAATTCTTTTCATAAGACCTTAAACGAAATAACTAGGCAATGGAAATTCTACCGAAAATACTAAAAATTCTTCCAAAAATTCTAAAAGAGTATTTAAAATAAAAACAGTTGAAAATTCATGGCACCAATATATTTTCTGCAAAGTAAGATTCTCGGAATCGAAAGAAAGGCTTGGCTAAATTTAGACCATAAATTCACTCTCACGGTTTTTCTCAGTGAATATATACCTAAACTCATATATAATATCTCCTTATTCACTTTGTGCCCTCTAATGAATTTTAATTAAGTATATCTTACTCACCGATAATTTTAAATTCTTATGAATGAAATTCATCAGTGTCTTAGGACAAAAATTTAACATTTTCCATAGAAACGAAAATACTAGGTAAGCATTTGTCAGATATTGTATCCGTTTTATAGACTCTAAGTACTTGATGACGATGAATTTTTCTGTAAGTTAAGGGTGAGAACAGGCATTGGAAAAAAACTCCCGAACGACGATAGTTATTGCCTAAATGATCTGCGGGGTCATCATGAAGTGTATCCTTGTAGAAGACTTGTAGGAATATCAGTCACGGCCCATTATTTTTTAATTTTTTTTACGTATATCATATTCAAGCTTTATTCGAATTCTTTGTGTTAGAGGATGTAGACTACCTTTAAATGTCATTGATCTTCAAGTAATCAACATATGGTAGATTAAATTTTTTTGAATATTTTTACGAGCTTTCCTCCACCTTCAAAACTGTGTGAAAGTCCAGCGCACTATATGTAAAATACTTGGTGGATAAGGTATCCCAAAATATTTCAATGCCAACTCAAAAGATACAAACATTTAAATTCATAATACAGGTTTCAGCTTGGATATCAACAGTAAAAAGGAAAGTTTTCCCACGAATGTATTTCAAGGGAAAATGAATAATTCGTCTTTACGACTATGACTCATAAATGTTTCTTTTTTTCGGAGTTCTTGCCTCTAATTTGCTTTGTATTTATGCATCAACTCTATGAAAGATAACAACCGAAATGTGGACTGTGTAGAGGGGCAGCAATGGATTTTTTCAAATCGTTTTCATTGCTTACATGAATATGAACTGTGTGTGTCCACTCTCCCCTTCGCTTTCCTCTTCCAATGCCCCATTTCCAACCTCGTTGGAATAATGTTATGAAATGATATTCGAGAGGGGAAGGGAGGAGGAATCGGCGAGAGAGAGAATTCGGTGTCCAGGGGGAGAATCTGCTCGCCCAACGGGTTCTCTCAAAGGTCACACGTCCCATTTTCATCCCCCGGCGCACTCTTTTCGGCCCTCCCCCTCCCATGGACGCGTCCCAAAAGATCACCACCGTCGCCGTCCGTCGTTCCGAACGTAATCGGTGGAGTACTGGGAGAGTCGAGACCCACCTCCCCTTTCAATGCGATGGCCTCATTAAAAAAAAAATAATTCCGCAATTCATCAAGAAGATGCGCTCGCAAATTCAGAATCCCCAAAATATTTATAGCTATATTTACTGGCTACCCTGCTAGCCACCTCAAGGGTGTGTGGCAGGGGTGAGTTGTTACCATACATGCACTAAAGTTTACATATACTACCTACCTAAGTAGAGATTTCAATGAAAATCAAATCAATATTTTATGTTCTACTCTTCATCCAACATGCAAAGAAACATTTTATAAGTACCAAACACATGCAATATACATGTTAGTTTTCATGCATCTACATCTACATCTACATAATACCCTGCAAGCCACCATATAGGTGTGTGGCAGGGGGTGTACTCTCACCAAACATGCACTATATATCATGCATAAAATTTGTAATTAAAAATTAAAATAGCAAAGCATACGGCATGCTTTAATAATAATATTAACAATTAAAAAATAAAATTAATAAAAATCTACCTGCCAAATTTCATTTCTGTTTATTTAATTAATCTGTATTTATCTAATTTTGCAATTTCTTTTTCATGTTTAAGTAAGTTTACTATGTGGTGCATCATGGTGTGATAATGTTATGGTCTCGAATTGTTTGAAGAAAGGACGAATATTTGAATATTTGTAGTGTATTTCTCTTGTCCTATATTTGTGGACCTGCCAACCAAGACTAATATATTGATAATTGATCGGCAATTGTGGTAGTGTGCGCCGTAACACGACTAATACTCCCGAAAATGAGTATTTATTCTGCGGAAGCGACCGACCGTTTAGGCCATTATGGATAGGTGGGTATTAGAAATAGGTAAGGTTTATGGGGAATGGAGAGAAACCCAGCCCACTCTTAGCGAATGGCGCCAAGGGGTCCAATGTCTTACAGCCCATCCGACGGATGTATGACTTAACCTGAAATGCTCTCCGCATCGCACTCAAGTAGCGACCGGTATGCCACTGAAACATCTATGCCACTGTCAAAATTCGAACCCGGCCCTCGGGGTAGGAGGACAGTATTCTAGCTACCATACCAATCCAATCCCCATGGTTCACGGGACCATCCGGAGTTTGACATATCTTTGGAGCGAAACTGTGCATGTGCTGTGGCATTGAACACGCGGTGGAAAAATAAGACGAGTTCTAATTCCTTATAAACAAAAATACAGTTTTTCCTAATATCTCTGTGCCAAATAAGGTGACACGTGCTATTTTGCCTCACTCTGCAATTATCCTTAACGAAAATTGTAATTTGAATGCTTGATCGCTTCGCTATGGCTTAAAAACATTCGCTCCGTCGACCCTAAACTTTAGCGTGTTCGGGTAAAAATTGGCCGCACAGATTAATTTTGAAGCATCAGTAAGGGATGCCTTGTAAGTTTGCTCATTCACTGAGAATGAAAGAGAACAGAATGAATGACCAGATTCATAATAAAAAAGTGAGTGTTATGATGGATAGGCAAGAGTGAATGTAGATGAAGATGCTATTATTCGGAAGATTATTGGGACTCTATATTACTGCATTACTTTTTTTAAAGCAATTACTAGGAAATTAATGTTAAAACTGAAAGTTTTCCTGGTGTTAAACTGCTAATTAGGTATTTTTCCGAATGCATGCACAAAAAAAAATTAAAATTTGCCGTTAACGTTCTCATTTTGAAACTACATAAATTATATTTCAGAGGGAATGATATTATCCAAGAGATTGCAAATTCAATAATTCTAATTCTGTTTTTATACCTAATTCCAAGTTAAATTTAGCTGAGCACCATTAGATTTATATAAATGAGATGCAAAATTTTGAATCGCCTTGTGTGTCCAAAGAGAGGTGACTCGCTTTCGATTGCTTCACCCTGCAAATCTCCCTAACGACTTTCTGCGAAGTCTGTCTGCGTGGATACCGCGTGGCATATGAAGAGCCCCAAATGTGAATGCTTGAAACTGAGAATCTCTTCACCGAGATCGACCACGTCATTGAATTCGGTGGAAAGCTGGAACAGTCTGGGGGGGAGGGGGGATGCCGGCACAAAGTTGCCCAACCTTTACCTGTGTCCCGGCCCGCCCACTTCACCTAGGGGATGGCTCCCCGATGGCGATGTGCTCCTTGCTGCCTCTTGTGTCCCATCTGCATCGATTTCTCCCGACTTACTGATCAGCTGTTTCGAAAGACCGCATTCAAGAAAGTCCTCGCGGATGACGTAGGGTATCTGAACGTCCTTATATCGGTATTTCTGATGACAATTTTACGATGCTCTTCTCTCGCGGCTACGGAGAAAAGAATCCCGGTCAACGATGCTTTTTTTCAGCACAGAGAATTTTACAACGTACCCCACGGAAAGGGGAAAGTGCTGTCCAAACTTTTGAGACAGTTTCTTAGTTTATCTTTCAAAAATATAGGGGAAACATTTCACTGCTACCCTCACAATGAGCTCATCAAAAATAAGTGTTTCCTTTAACAGTGACGGCTATATACGAGAAAAGAGAATTCATCTGAGTGTCTGACTGTCATTTTTCCGAAACAATTCACTCATTAATTCGGCTAGTAATTGCATGTAAATTATAATTACTTATTGATCACATTCCTGAATTTCAATTGTTTGTTGTGAATATGTTGACGAATAATGCTCATACGAAAATCATTTTTGGTCGGATTTTGGGTTTGAATGAATACGCTTGTTAAAGAACAAGGACTTTTGCCTGTCTTAGACAGTTAGGACCTTCAATCTTCCACTTCGCAGTATTTTTTCTGTTGATAAGGAATTTCCATGATATTACACCGAAATAGGATTGTATTGTGCTTCAATGGGAAGATATGAGTACGAATTCTGGCTAGTCTAGTTAATTTGGTGTATTTTAAATTGTTTAAGTTTAATATATTAAGTAAAAGTGTTTAAGAGGCATCAAGAGTATTCTTAGTTCCTTATTCCTTTTTATTGCCGCTCTTTTTTTCTTAGAAGGATCAACGTAGGATTTAATTATTTGTCTGAATTTAAAGAATTCTAAGAAGCATTTTTTTGCTTGAGCTGAATTGGCAAGCCTTCATTTGTTTCGCAAACAAGTGGCCTCGGAATAGCCAAGGACGCAATATTTCATCGCCTTTTAAATGTAAGAAACCATTTCAAAGAATCCAGTTGCTAAGCCTCTTGGTTATTTGACATAAAAGATGTGTTAAAAGGAGACAAGAAGGATGATCCGGGGTGTCACATTTATAGTGGTTATCTGAACCATATGGCCTTTCACTGTATTATTTCCAATTTAAAACAGCTGATGAATCCATGAAAATTCGTTAAATGACATTTTTTCCCACCTAGATAATTCTCGCGAAGAATTAAATAACTTCTCGTTGAATATTTTGTTAACTACGTTTCCTTCATACCCTGATTGCACGTGTGACGGGTGAAGTTTAATATGAACTGCAAGGTAAAATAATATGCAAGGAAACGGACATAAAACCGTTTATTTTTCACCTCGGCAATGCCAGGAAGTTAATGGATTGCCATGAAATTGATAGTGTGGTAACACAATGCTGGAGAAAGCAAGAAATCATCTGTGCTCTTGACATAAAATCTAAATGGTGTAAGCAGGAAGAGCGATTACGAATTTTTAAATTAGGTGATTTCATGTCAGCAATACATGCCAGCTGCATAAAAGCGGAAAAACTGCTTCAATTGGGTCACCCAATATCTGGAACTTAAATTTTTAGGTTCTTTGTTAAAAGGAGTTTCGAAAAGCTAGAATTATCTACTATCATACATGAGAGCCGATCTTATTGTTCCTATTCAAGAGTTCCTATTAGATTCTGATGTCGTGGGACACTTTCTGCGGAAACTCGCTAAAGATTTCCTTTTATTTGACTGCAAACAGTTTTTCTGGGATAGTTTCATGTCAATTGTCCTGACGGTTTTGATAAAAATCTAAATAACATGAAATTTTAAATTAAGCACAGCTCAGAAGAATGCCATTTTGCAGAGACTGTATTTGCCTTTGCTCATTGCTCCATCAGTTGAGACTAAAAGCCGCCATGCCACTCCTTTCAGTCAGTAGGGGCAGGCTTGCAGTAGCTGGCGTCTTGCAACGACAAACTGTTCAATCAAGACAAAATGATCCAAGTTTATAGAGAAGAAAATTTTCAACTGACCCCATTTTTATCACTATCATAAACATGATATTTGATAGTTTTAAAAAAGATGATTATGATATCCATACTTACCAGTATCATCTACTTAGCATTATTGCCACAAAAATGCTAATAATGACGTGAACATTGAAGTATGGGTATCAAAATTGAGGAATATAGCCACCACAGATCTGTTTTATTGGCAACTTTAAAAGGAACGTGAATGGAAATAGAGAATAATATTTTTCGACTGAAAACATAATAACTACGGTTAGAATTGTCACAAATCGAATTCTTAAGTTCACGAATACTTAAATTGCTAACAATTAGATAGTAGAGCATCGGACATCCGTGAAATATAACGCTTGCCTGGAGAGGTTTTAGTAAAACTTTTAGAGGGATTTACGTTCTACTAATTTGTCAATGAAATGTTCAATATCATTTTAAAGTGGATCAATACCACCTAGAAATGAAGCAAATCAATTCGGCAGTCCTATTTCTGCTGTAGGACGCCAACAATTGCAAAGTTCCTGCTTGGTATCCTCATCGTGTGCCATCCAATCCATCTCCCCGTCTCACTTCCTCGCTCCGCATCCCCCCAACCTCTCGCCACTCCTCCCTCCGCCCACATCCCTTCTCCTCATCCTCCACCCACCCCCCGCCGCCCACCCCCCATCTTCCTCGTGCCACTGGCGCACCCCGACGGCAAATGTCTTCGAGCAAGGGAAGTTGATGTCCTTGGAGACTGGGAGTTTTATCCCGGAGGAAGGACGGTGGCTAATGAAAGCAAAATGAGCGATGGAAAGTGTGAGGGAACGGGAGTTGGTGAAGAAAGCTGCGAGAGAGAAGGAAACTTGAAGAGTAGGGATTGCGAATTCTCATTCTTGTGATGCACCTTTCTCCCCATTTTCCTACAGAATATTATGGTAATTTTTGTCTCCATTATCCTAAAGCCATAAAATAGTCTTAATTGCTTAATAGCACGTGTAATGTACCTACTTAAGCATAAATAAGTCGTATATAAGCGGCGGTCTTCTTCTTCCGAATGGCTGCTAACTCCATAAATTCAGTAAAAAGCCGGTGGCGTTATGTAGGAACTATAATGCATTATTTAACAAAAGCACTCCCTCGAGTTATGTTCAATACCTAGTGACAAAATGAAAACTTCGCAGGGAAATATTTTTAGTCTGCTACTCAAAGACAATCCGTTATCGAAACTCATAAACAACGCCAATTTAATCTCGCGTTGTTCGATTTCTACACGCCTCGAGCAGTGCCATTCTTCACTAAGATAGTCATAAAATTGAAAAATGGTATGAACGTAAGTTACATGACGGGAGCACTGCTGTTGATTAACTCTTGGTGATTTTGTCACTTTTTGTCCCTCTTATTCTTATTCTCCTTATTATGACAAATTTAAGTGACAATGGATTGATAGACTCAGTATATGAAGTAAGAAATATACAAATAAATGTATTTATTATGGTTCATCCATAACTTGTCGTAATTTTTAAGCAAAATCATTATGACCAAAAAGATATAATTATTTCGTTCAATGAAACGCCTCAATTTACATGCTACTTATATTTACGTTGGCTTTTATCTCAAGGGGCAAAAGTCGATTGTAGTAGACATACAAAAAAACTACTTTCCTTCTGTTGGAGCGACAATTTGAAGATAATTTTCTTCTTCCCCCTTCAGAGAATGTATTGTCCTGTAGCGGCCCAATTCTCCTCCTTTCTCTGGCTCCCCAATTATTTTCCTAGGTTTGGCTATAATTTTCTTTTGGTGGTGCGTCAGCACATTTTTCCCGTTCATATCTCATCGACTCAAGGAGGTTATAGGTAAGGAGGGGCAAGCACGCAAGCTAGCCAACGGTTGACTATAGAGTGGAGATGCTTGGAAGGATTAGGTCCCGCCTCCTTGGAATAAATATTGTGGTTCCACTAGCCTCTAATATGTTTCACGCATATTAAAACATGAAAAAAAATAGAAACAAGGATTGGGTTGTGGTGGTAGAAAGAGTATTAGCGGCCCATCAGGTTCAAATCCCGGCAGATGTTGAGATTTTTGAATGGCTAAAATTACCTATTTTGAGTACTCTGCGGAGACTACTTCAAGTTCAATAGGTACTCTGCTGGGTTCGTACTTTCGTCGGATGGAACGTTAAACCGTTGACTTAGTGCATTTAGAGTATTTACCTCTTAGTGCATTTCGTTAAGAGTAGGCTAAGGCCAACGCTTGGTTTCCCTCCACCATTATTCCGTGTCCTGAAATATTCCTGTCTCTTCACAATTACCCCTAAGTGGCGCAAATGATGACAGCTGTCGGTTGCTTCCCCCGAATAATTTTCGCTACTACCAAACAATTATATCGTGCCAGGGCGGCTTTCCGGGGCGTCTTCCTACGGCAATTTTAGTGAAGTATTATTACATTTTATTTCACTGAGAGTCGATCCTGTTTTTTTACAGCTGGTACAAATTTGATCTACATATTTAAACTAGATATTTTGCGGTTCTTTTCCTAACTACTGAATTTTCCTTGTTAGGAAACTATATTTCAATATAAGGATTTAATTTTTCAAGGCATTTTCCTTCTTGTGGTCATGTCTGGCGTTTGTAGGTTAATAAATAACAATTAAAGTTTCGGAAATAATATTATGCTCTACTCCGAAAAAACGATTTTGTACGTGTATTCTTATGGAAAAATGTTACTGCGCTTTACGTCGAGCTCGGAACTATCAAGTAAATAAAAAAGTAGCCTCCACTTTTCGGGTTGACGGTATTATTTGATTTACCAAGCTTAAAGGTTGTATAACTTTAGGTTCTCTAAGTATTCGAGCGTCGCATAAAAATGTTGCTCAAATACTTGACGATTTTTGGCCTTAATGTTTCGTATTAGAGAATATATATGACTTGTGATAACCATTACATATAGCATATCGGCTTCGAGTGCGCACACTCCTCTTCATAGTTCAAAGTTGATAGGGAGAAGTATGCAAGTAATTTTTTGCGTAGGTATTAATTAACAGTTAGTAAATTTTGGGATTCAGCTGCAAAGCGTTCATCCACACGAGGATTTTCCGTGTATTTCGGCGCATGATGTGATAGTAATCTTCAAACCCTGTACCCTTCCGACCTTGTTCCCGGATAATATGCCTAACTAATTCCATCATGTGTAGGAAGAGGATACTAACCAACTCATAAATATGAGGTTTGTTGATTTAAGTGACCTGAAGAGAGATGCAGGCCGATATGAAACAAGAGGAACTGCACACGAAGACAGTGGCGGTCGGTGTAACTGAAAGTCTTCTGATTCTTCCCTTAATCCCTCTTTCCCTGTTATATTCTACCTATCACACTCTCCCACTCCCGCTCACTACCTACATATAGTGGGTGCAAGGGTACTTTTTAATTTAATGACTGAGTCTTGAGAGTCTTGAGTTGCATAAGCCCATTTGAATAGATATTCCATCTCGTCCCATGATCCCGATCATCGGTGACAAGATATACTGGCTACATGGCACGCTGAAATTTCCCTCCCATTCTTTCTAGACTTACGTGACCAAAATTACGTAGGAGAGTCTGAGATCATGACGAATCATATAGCGTGAGCTCATGGGTGTCTTGTAGTTCTTTATTTAGGTTCGGAACCGGCTTAGCATTTATGTTCATTCTAACTAACGTGGCGGGAGCTATTATTGTATTGCGTAACTGGCTAGGGGAGGGATTTTAGAGTGGTTGCGTGAAGAACGAGAAGAAAGCACCCGGAAAGAGCTCATTATGAAAATAAAATGAAAGGTTCCGACGAAATAAGCTATTTGTTCGGACGCCGATGGAATGAGAGGCAAGTGAATTTTTTTTCCAATGCTTGTTCCAATTTATGTGATTGAACGCGGACGAGTGAAGAGGCAGGGAAGATATAACCTTAACAGGGTAGGTGTGAAAACTAATAATGAGACAATGTTGAGCAGAGAGATAATTCAAAAAGGGTGCGATGCATTACTTGGACTAACATGCAGGCTTTAAAAAAACAATTTTTATTTCACGAAAATGAGTCCCAATTGGGACTCATTTTCGTGTCAAAATTTAAATTTTAGAGATGTGACCAGGTACGTTGTTTTAACGTTTGGCTCTCGGTACTTTTCAAATGCCAATGAAAATGAATTTTCTCATGCTAAAGTTTTGTACGAGTAGCCTCATTACATCATATAAAGATCGCTAATTTCAGGGGCTCATGGGTGAGAATGGAAGGGCTGCTTCACATCCTTTTCTCGTCAACCGATTTATATGCACCTCGGAAATAAGCGAGACATCTCTCTTTTATTTCTACCTTATTAAATTCCTAAATTTCCTGCTGTCTCAGCCGAATATGAATCACTGAAGTACTACAAATTGTTAGGCGCTGTTTATCAGTTTTCTTTGTACGAAGAAGCTCCACTAGTCAAATTCAACCTGAAAAACCCGTAATGTGCAATCAATACTGAGATATTAGCCTGAAAGAAATAGAAAATTATGTCTGTAATGTGATTCCCAAAGGTTGGCCGATAGAAGAATCGAGTGGAAAGCTGCGTCAAACTAATCCTAGGATTGTTGGCCAATGATGATGATGATGAATGTGATTCCTGTGAATGAAAAATAAAATAAAATTATTAAACTTGACCAAAGGCATTGAAGGTTATATTTTTAAATTGGAACCGAATTCCTTATGAACCTCAAATAAAATTTATCCGGGTGGGAGAGAGTTTGATCTTTCCAAGGACGAACGTCTCCCGGTCTCAGGCAAAAATAGCATTTACCCTTGAGGACTCCGCCGAACACTATTTGGAATAATTTTTCCACTCACATACGTCTAAAAGTAATTTTTTAAAACGCCTAATAATCAAATGTGGACAGTGAGTCAAAATAACAAACTTAAGGCTCAGGATTGCTTGAACTCAGGTTACATATATACATATGTTGATGTCAATCATTCTTCCATAATCTAAAGTAATCAATCAATTAGTCGATATTTTTCCCTCTGAGAGAAAATATCTTGAAATACGTACTACACAATCATATATTAAACCTTCCATTAAGCGTTGCATTAAGACGGAGCTTATAATTTTTTATATTAATTTCCTATGGCTCAGGTCCATATGGGATGATTTGGCTCAAAATAAAAAAGTCATATACCTGTCCGTTGCAATGAACGATGCGGGTAATTCTCACTTCATGATCCATGCCACTAATATTACTACCGTAAGGTTAAAAAACAAAGCATAATTAAATGTGAAGAAAATTCTCAGTTCTCGTTTTATTAAAATAAACCCTTAGGGACAAGCACCTGGATGGACGCCAGCGGCTAGGCATTAGAGGAGGCCTAGAACAAATCCTAGGGAGTGACTCCAACCGTCTAACCCGAGTCACGTATTTTATGAAAGCAACTGACCTTTTTAGTAAAATCTAAGTTACCACTATCTGTGTACATATTTAGCATTTTATAAATATTTGCACACTTATATCTACTGAACTCTTTTGCTGGCATTAAACTAAACTGGGTAGTATAAATTATATTGTAAGTGGTGAAAAATTACCTCAGCCGTCGACGCATCCAATAAACATTGAAACTAATACTATTAAACCCTTAGGTCTCCTAGTCGTAAAAGAAAATTAATATAGTTACTTTAATTTTAGGTCTAGTTAAAGCTCAAAAATATTTGTAACATCCCGGAAACTACTGTCATGTACTACCCCTTCAAATTCTGAACTACCGTTAAGGAGGCTCCACCGAATTATGAAGTAGATGTCATTTTTGTGAAAATTTCAGGACACATCATTTTTTGGCCCTTCTATCGATTGGCAATAAAATAATGAGGCCTTTCCATCATATATTTGAAGAACAAAGACGTTGAAAATCAACTATTTTATACGTGGTTATACGGCAGAGCATGGCTCCTGCAGTAAAATGTGCAGATTAATAATGTAAAGAGAAATGTCGTTTTGACGAAAAAATAGTATAAGATGTTCAATTTAATGTAGAGCTTAGCATTGTAAAAAAATTCTCGCCTTACCACAGTTGATATAAATAAATGTTTGCTCGAAAAAAAAGCAGAAAAGCCTTAGTTACATAAAAGTGGTGCTACAGTATGTTGTTATCATTGGCAACGATACTTGTGACGGAACGTGCTTACGAGCCTATTTACTAACTTAATTTGGGAATATACCTACCTTACCAAGGTCCTTCTTATATTTTTATGTACTTTAAATATTTCATTGGTTATTGATATGGTGTAATTAATACCAATGCTTCTACATGGTAGCAGCGTCATTGTTGCCAAACACTTTCAAAAATATGAGCATTAATAAAATTCAAAACGAAGAGTTGTATTTGCAAGGAAATAGTTTAAAACTAAGTAAAAAAATATTAAACCTATTTTATAATACCTATTAGTGGGATTGAGCATGTATTCTCACTTTGTAAATTAAACGTGGCAACATAACTTCAGTCATGTTCCGAAGTCAAAATGAGTTAAGAGCTTTAAAAAAATAGAATGCAACTACAACGTGCTATATAATAGCATACTCATACAATTATTGTGCATGCGTTATCTTTCTATAGATGCTTTTCCATATAGGTGTTTTTATGGATCGGAATTTATTCATTAAATAACATAGCTCTTTTACGGGATTTTGAAGCGCTGAGTCACGGTGGAGCCTCCTTAACAGGGAGTGTGTAAATTAATATAGTATCCCTGCTCCTTAACTTGACCCCTTCTCATTCCCCAAAGAAGGTCTTGTGTTTGTACATGCATGAATCAAAAACAGAAGGGGAGATTGACCTAGGAGACGAATATGCCCTAATTGAAACTGGTCTTCTAATAGGAGTTGTGGGAGTTGAATCCTACCTGAAATAATTGGAGGTTTTTAGAGCCTTACGATTTGGCTCTTTTCTTGGCCTCAAAAATAAAAATAAACCTCAAAACCTACACTACTTTTAACCCACTCGAGATAATGTCAGGACATATTTTGGTGATGATGATAAAAAGCGCTTGATCTCATGATTACAATACTTGCATTAATCTGTGAGTAAAACAATGATGGAAAAATCTTTGGTGTGGTATTTACTGCGTAGAACATTGTGGGACCACATCTGAAAAGTTCTTGATATGTAGTCCTTACTTTGCAAGCTATAGCTAATTCGTTGACTTCTATCTTTTTCTTCCGTCGGCTAGTCCTAACTCCAGTAGAACGCGTCTCTAATGCTTTGATTGAATCGTGTACTGACACTCTAAGGCCAATCTTATTAAAAAGGATTTTCAATATTTGCTTCGTAACAATTTTATGCCCACAAAATGATACAAACGTTTTGTAACTGAAAGCCTTCAAATGTTTTAAATCGTTTCAAGACAAATTTGAATTAATTAAAAAACTTAATTTTCTCTGAGAAATTCAAACATTCTCTCACCCCTAATGATGGAGAAGATGGTGACAGTAAGCAGCGGTAATCAGGGCGCGGTTGCGTTCAGGTAGGGCAACCTAAAGATCGCGGGTTCTAATCCCACCTCGAGTTTGGATTTAGTTTTTTTTTAGAATTCAGAGCTTATGCGCGATAAAACTTTCCGTTGAAGCAACCAAACAAAAGACTACTTCTAAATGATGGATCTGTTCTTTCTTGGAGCGGGGAACTTTGGAGGTGTAGGTACACACTACCCACACATCTTCAAATGAGAACGCCTGTCTGAAGGTCGCTGCTATATCTTGAATAGGTGAGAAATTCAGACATAATATAACAGTAATTTATCAAATCATTAATGTAATTTACATAAAAATGTTCTCGGCTTTCTTTTTTTTTGACGGATGATTCAAAATTGCTTGTGGGATAGAACAGGGTAGATATATTCAACCCGGGACTCGTTAAAAAAAAATTATATCACGACCGCCATTTACAAGAGGCACAATAAATCTTGCAGAAATTTATTGCAGAACAAATAAATAATTCGTTGGCTTTGAAGGACGACGAATTCTGGGCCAAATCCTACGAAATTGCTTCTCAGTCATTCAATCGTGGCGGTCGTGTACACCAGAACCAAACCTCCGAGCTCGCTGGCCATGCCATCTAGCGATTTTTTATGGAACAAGGAAGAAATCTCCCGGGACTTTTAAAAGTGTCTTGAGGCAAAGCCTTGGTAATGGGACCGTCAAAAGGGTATGGCGACTAAGAAATCAGTTTAAAAAGTGATTAAAAATCTTTATATTGCCTTATACTCAATTTTACATGATAAAATTATTAAGAGTGACATGACCTCTATATTGTGTAGTCTTTCCTGGTCTTTAATGGCAAATAAGAGATTTTTAATGCTAGCAGAACAGTAAATGTTGCAGGATGTGGGGGACCAACAGGAATCAAATCTTCAAGCTTTAAGAATTTAGCAGAATAGGGTTTCAAAAATCTTCCTCATATGCTTAGGAAATATACCACTAAATATGTACCTCTGAATTGCACAGCTTAAATGATAAGAATTTTATGTGTAGATATCGGATTGGGCACCAACACACTGAAGTATAATCCAATGCTCCATCAGTCATTTAAACCAGCAACTTTTGCAATCAAGATTAGAGTGAGTTGGAGGAGGCATCACAGTTGATTTGAAAAGCCAGTAGGAACGGACATCTTGGTAGGAACGGACATATGGGCGTACTACTTGCAATAGTCTAACAGATGATGTTGTGTTTACACATAATAAAATTGAGAGTAGTAAGATTAATAATAGATTGAAATTTTTGTATTAGATGAATAAATAGAGGAGATTACACAATGTTGCAAACATGTGTCAATTATCTGCTGTAGTTTAAAAAGGTTAAATTTCATCCAGTTGTAGTAATAAAATTAACCATCATGGGAATCAATGCATCACTACCTCCCTTAAATAGCCTTAGAAAGATTATCTGACACCACTGTGATTTGGGTACGATTTCATTGTTATTTATGCTATAATATACATGCAGTATTATAAGCATGCATAAGAGCAGTGGCATACGCAGGATTTACTTCTGGGGGGTGGTTCATTAATATTTATGTTCATTAGCGTAAAATGATATTTACATTGTTATTTGCTAAAAAAATAATTCAATTGACATCCTCTTTTTGTATATACAATTCAACTATATTCTTCAGCCGAATAAGCAAAAGTCTAAATGCTACTGCAAAATATACAAAATCTAGTAAATTACAGGAATGTATTTGGGGGGATTTAAACCCTCCACTGCATAAGAGATGATATAACATGCAATTTTTGGTATGGAGTAGGTGGGGCCCATCTGTTCCCAAGCACACCCCCATCTGGCTCCATTGCCACTGGCCACATAGGCTGGCATGTCCATGCCTCCTCGAGTACATTGTAACCTCCTTGCCAATAATCCTTGTGTAGGCGTCCGCGGGTTGATTGTAGTGAAGATGCCGGTATTCTGGGTTTTTCTCCACATTAGTCCATGATTCCTGGGACACTTCAACCTGAAGAAGCTGACTGCAATGCTTGAGAAACTGTTGTCCCAGGAATCATGGACCAATGGGGAGGAAAATCCGGAAGGCCTGCACCTTCACTCCTTGGCTGTATGTGACAATCATGATCATTGGGATTGAAAATTCTGTGCACCTGAAATGTTTTCCTGTTTCAAACTTCTGGGGATTAACACTAATACCATTGATTGGCTTAGCATTAGTCAGGGGCGTGGGAACTATTTTTGCTGGGAGGGGCCAACCTTTAAAAGGGCTCTTAAGAAACGGCCCGGCTCCTATGAAAAGAGCCCGCATTTTTTGCAGATAGGAGGGGGTAGAGACTAGAATTCCGCTAAAAGTGCATATGAAGGTGGTAGAATATGCGTCAGAATTGAAAATTCAAGCTGGAAACAAGTGAAATTTAATTTTTATTAATGAAAACTCATTTCTCAAGGGCCCTGGGCAAATTCTGGGGGGGGCCGGATGCCCCCCTTTCCCCCCACTTCCGACGCCGCTGGCAATAGTAGCACTGCATCCCATTGTAACTTCCTAAAGCATCCAAGCCCCAAATTTAAATACTGGATCCTGATTCCACCATGGCAGTATTAAGAGCAGCAACCATAGCCAGTGGATATACCACAACCTAAATTGTAAACTCAATTCAGGCTTGCAATCCCCACATTGAGAGGTGTACAATGGTATTACATGATCACGAGGTGCCACTGATGTCACACCTTACCCAACACTTTCCACAACTCCTCATTCTCCAATACATACTAATTATGATTAAAAAATGTATTGTCTTCAGAGGGAATGATTTCGAGAGACAGATTACTGTGACCCTGCCATGAAGGAAACAGTGGAAATTTGCATAGAATTTAAGTACTTTAATGACAACTACAAGATAACTTAAGTAACAAATGGAAAATAGTTTTAAATGAAATAGAAAGGTCATCGCATTGTTCTAAACAATTAGAGCCATTAAGGAATTTGAAAAAAAGATTCAGACCAATCAGAGCCAACTTAGCACAAGAAAGGAGTGAACAAAGCCGCAATTATCTAACTCAATGGACTGGTACCAGAGAAGAAGATGACCAGCCACTGGTGAGGAAGCTGCATTTCTGCCATGACTATAGTTTAATTATAAAAAAGAAGTTCAGCATTGGCACTTTAAACATTTTTTAAGCCACCGAAAGACAATGCTGCAGAGCATGTCACATGGAATGAATCTTCAAGTGAAGGAGCCTCTACCATTAACACTGTTGGACCAACAACTAGCGGAGGGGACCAGATTCCTCCTTCTGAGATGATGAGCCGATGAACCACTAGTCTCTCTCTCAAAATCATCCACTTAACATGACAAACTTAATCATTGAATTACTGGTGCCTTTCAGCATGATCACTGGTGTGAAGCAAGAACAATTAACATAAGCATTCTGAAATATTTAAGATTTAAGAAAAGTATGCTCCAGATCAGTTTCAGATAAAATTTTGATTCAAAATATTTATTTTACATGCTATATCAGAATTTAAACATTTCAATAAGTCTCAGAAGGGGGGTGTGTATATTCAGTTGGTATTTGTTTAAAATGAAGTGGTAGAATTGGTAGGAGAGGAAAGAAATTTGATAGATTAAATTAGGAGAAGGCAGAAGGTGTGGATGGAAAAGGTAACAAAAGGGGATGGTGTTTGGAAGGAGGTGATTGAGGGAGGAGCGTTGGGTAAGCGGAGAAGAGGGAGGAGATGAACAGGTAGCTTGGATGTAATAATGGGTTGCAGGAGGTATGAGGGGCTGAAGAGGGACATCGTGTGAAATTTAGGGGGTGGGAAGAATTAAATGTCCACTTAAACCTACCTTCACCAGTAAAATACTAATAATAATAATTTGTTTAAAAATATTTTAAAACCGTGGGTAGGTGTAATTTTAAAAAGATATTGTGCTTCTTGGGAAAAAATTAACAGCCACAATACGTAAAAATTCAGTATTATGGAATTAGATTACATGAAGATTATGAGGTTGTACAGCCTACAAAGCCAAATGTGTATTAGCATATACTAGAGCATGTTGGCCCATCCTTAGGCATTTCCTTTAGAATGCAATGGAAATAGACTAATTGAAACCAAGTGTGATATGACTCCATATGAGTCACAAAAACCGCCTTGGGGTCAGTCATGTCATTTTGGTTATACCCTCAATTTTGGTGAGTTTCATGGAGATGATTTAGCACTATACGTAGATATGGTATTTACAGCTAATCAGCATAGGGGTCCATTGACTTATGGGATTTATGCACCAGAGTACGGTGATCAATTCCTTCCCCTATGGTATGTGTCGTCACTAAGAAAGATCTGGTACCATTAATTCATTTTTATAGAGTTTTTGTTATTATTTATTTATTTTTTGATTATTACCCTCCCAGCTTCTACATTTCCAACATTATCCCATCCTTCCTGGGTGCTTTTTTATTTTTGGGGATGTTAATTTTCTCTCCAATCCCTTATGAGTTCAGGGGTTTGGAATCTTTGTTCACAACCATTATGTTCATTTTCTCGAGAATTTTGGGGACATCTTAAATTTGAGTAGCTTGTCAAAATAGTCCACCAAAATTTGACAGTTTTATTCATTTCTAACACCAGCTTGCCTTCGGATGTCTTGAAGTACAAGTCCAATGCTTTACCAGCCCATTTTTCCTCCTGGAATGTCTCATAGAAGGACCTTGTGCTGCATCTCTTATAGTTCTCTTTCATTTCTTCCAGTCTGAATCTTTTATGGTTCTTATTGATTGCTCTCATGGCTCTCTAGCACTGGGTCCTGATTTGATTACAGCCACCTGGTTTTTATACAGTGAATAAATACCTACATAGAATTCACTGTTGCCTTTAAGGTCCTCTACCAAATTGGACTAAGTACAAATAGTTCATAAATCTTCTGGTGGTTTCTAAAATTCAGTTTTACTTCAGTGTTAGCCTCCATAGCATTAATCTCACATATATTCAGAGTGTGCTCTTAAGGGGAATATATGCATGAGGGTTTTCATCTAGAATTCTAATCTTTACTCCTTTAAACTTTCTTAGATATATTTCAAATATTGTCATATCCTTGGCCTCTGCATAGCTCTCCAATTGATAGTTTTTAAAAACAACCTTAGTTTACTCAGTTATTGCTACTCCAGTCTATTGTTCTAAGTCAGAAAACTCAATGAACCTTTCAAAAATGTTCCATGAGTCACTTTTCTTAAGGATGTATCTTATTGCAAAGACTATTTACTATAGTAAATAGTCTTTGAAAAGCGAAAAACAATTGAAAAATATCTGATGCTCTATGAGCTATGATGTTGAAATTATTTCGTTTCTTACTAACATAACTTTCCACTTTACTGCCCCACACTTTCAAGAATTGGTTCCCTCCATGATAAACAGTTTGCTTGCAGTCTTTTTCTGGAATCATTGACATTTGAAACTGCTTTTAGACGATCCCTAATGTCTTGATTGTATTGTTCTATCTGCTTCAATGCGGACAAGATATGCCCACAATCATCCTTATTTACTATCTGCTAGGGATAATATGGCTGTTCAAATCCTTCTCCATTTTATCTCTTCTGTTGCAATACTTTTCAAAAATGCATCAATTGCAGATTTTATATCTTTAAGAACACTGAGCAGTTCTTTCCATTTAATATTATTAATTATATATGTGGTTTGCATTTGATTCATGGCTTGGTTGTGTAGGTATCTTTTTCCTCTGGCAATTTAAGCCCCTGGGCACAACTTTAGACTGTTGTTTACTAAAATTTCAGATTCAAATTAACTACAAACAAACAAATTAATCCTGCTTTTTTCTCACTCCAAAAAATGCAAATTCTGTCAGTAGATTGTCTGTAACTTAATTTTCTTTAAAAGTCAATCACCAGGAATTGTCTAACCCTACTATCTCATGGCATACCCTCTGGCTTATAGTTGTTATCATATCTTTAGATTTAATATCAGGCCCATCCCATGGGGCTGGATCACTCAATTTAACTAGGGGATCATATAGCTGTACTTTATTCAAAATGCATTGTTTATTTGGATTTGCCTTTGGAGTCAGAAGGATTAGATTAAATTAAATAATAGATGGAGTTATTCCAGGAGTCCCCCAGGCACTAACTATTAGACCTATTGGTCCATTGTGCCATCCACCATTTAAGAGATCACCCATAGAGGCTGATAGCCCGGCTGAAAACCAGCATTACCTATGAGGTTTTGCCTAACTTCATTGGGTTCCAAAAACAGTGAGCCAAGATATCTGTTCCAAGTCCTCATTATAGCAGAGCACTCGCAGAGAATGTGAGAGGTTGATTCGTCCTCTTCTTCACCCTGCCTGCATCTGGCTGAATCATTGATCTTCAGGAGATGATGGTGCCTCATCACTTGATAGCGTCTGGTGAGGAGTCCCACTATCCTTTGTAATTGGCCCCTACTTACAATTAGTAGGAGGTGTCTTTTGGCAAGGCCAGGTCTCGGTCCCTCTATAAGCAGTTTGGCCTGCCTTAGCCTTTGTGTGTTCTGCTAGATCTCAGAATGCTGAGCTAAGCCCCACATTCTGATCTCAGTTCTCTCCAATGAGAAAGTGTTAGGTATGAATGGTTGTGGGCCAAAGGAAATACTGTTGGTTCCTGCTTTCATAAGTTCATCCATAATTTCATTTTTGGCAATACCAACATGACCTGGTAGCCAGAAGAGTTCTATTTTGCTGCATGAGTCAGAAGAAGGAATGGTTATAAACTGTTTGTCTTCTGGCATGTGAATCAGGCATTTTACAAGACTCCAATCATTTATCTAAAACTTAATGAACCTACATAAATGAACTGCAATGTCCGTATCTTGAGAGCTAGGTACTATCATTGAGCAGTGCAGTTTCTTTGATATTTGTTGGAATGTCTCGGTGCTCCTTGAAGGTAGATGCAGAGCCCTCAGGCAGATGCTCATCCATGTCAGTTTGTTTTCAATCTTCTTATGTACCAGCAATGAAGCAAAATAAAGTTATTAAGTCATCTTTTGCCATATTTTTATCAAGATTTTCTTGCATTTTTACAGCACCAGGCAGGTATGCACATCATCATTTACGAGCTTTACACATTTCTAAAAATATTAATTTTTCACAAATGTACCTACATAATACATTTTAATAGAGCTATGTATAGGAAAAATAAAAACTTTTTTACAATCCATGGTTATAGTAGCAAACATGAATTAAATTTCTGATGATTTTTGGTCCAGATGATCTGAAACAATAAAACAAGAACCAGATTTCAACTCAAGACCCAAAACTACTAAAAATGCCCATGCCAACCTAGCCTCCTAGCTGTGATTACAAAAGTAGCAGCTTTCCTGCTTACCCACTTCCACCAGCATTAAAAGTGTTGCTATGGAAATCAAATTGGTGAGCATAGTAAAAGCAGAATATGACCTTTCTGTCCAGGCAGTGGTGTCGAGGGACAGGAGGGGCCGAAGGCCTCTCCCCCCCCCCCCCCCCCCAGAATTTTAGGCCCTTTCAGTTGAAGGGTGAACTTTCTGACACTTTCTCACACCTAAATATGACCTTTTATCGAAATTCTAGTCTCTAACCCCTCCTATCTACATAAAATGCGGGCCCTTTTTTTAGGTGCTGTGCCCTTTTCTTAGGTGCTGTGCCCTTTTCTTAGGTGCCAGGCCCTTTTCTTTGGAGCCGGACCCTTTTCAAGGTTGGCCCCCTTCCCATCCCTTACCCTCCCCTCCCCATTCCCCTTTCCGCCACCCCCCCCCCACCCCCCCCGTGAAAATAGTTCTGACACCCCTGGGTCCAGGTTAGCTGTAGAGGTGATGCAATAAGTAATATACCAATATTTACAATTTGCTATATAGTCAGTCTGTTACACTATTTAACCAATCTCGCCTCAACTACAATCAGCTCAGAATATTAAGAATTTTTTTACATTTTTCCTGAGATAACATCAAATCATAGGGATTAATATTTTGGTTATCTAATGCCAATCTCACCTCAACAAAAATCAGTACAGAGTGCTAAGCATTTTCATATTATTCTTTAGATAGAATCAAATCATGGGGATGAATATTTTGGTTATCTAATGTGGAAGATAGGCATTTCCTTTGTTTTGTATTTTGAAAGCATTTTAAAATAATTATTTATGATACAAAGTTAACTTTATCATACTCATTTAGTTTGAATAACTAGATTTTCAAGCTTCATTGATGGTAGGCTGTACACAGAGTTCAAAACTGAAAGCCTAAATTATTGATAATCATTTAAAATCCTTATTACAATCTAATAGGTTTTTAAACCTTATTATAGTTTTTAAGTCTAATAATTTTTATCCCCTGTTTTCGGTGACTATTTAGTTGGTACTGAAGAGTACTCACCTCAACAAGCTAGTGCTTCTTGAAATTGATGACTAACAGCAATTTCCTTTATTCTACTAAGTATGGGTAACCATTTTTGGCATAAGATTATGAGGGTCTAGAAGAAAAGGGGGAAGAATCTGAGGGTCAACATAAGTTTTTTATGGAAAAAAGTTTCATAAGGCCAATAAATTCATGTCTATTCTGCCAGGCAGATGAAGTGAAGTGAAAAATCTGATGACGTTTTCTCTATTAGGCACTCAATTAAAGAGTTGGAGTAAAATAAACCATTTCCAGTAGGTACTGTTGAGAAATCATAGATCTTGGTTTATGAAGCTGGAATGCTGGTAAAAACTGTTTGCTTACAGATACCAAACATTTTTGGAAGGCAGCTTTTAACTTACTGTCTTGTGCTGTAATATTCTTAGACACATCACTGAAGAAAATACTTATAGTAAAAAATAAAGATAAAAGGAATGTGCTTCCAAAGTGTGGAATTTTTTCATACTCCCTCAACATGTGTTTATTTTATGTTTACTTCTGCTGAGGTGGAAGTTAGCCTTCATCATCCTTATCACAGAAGTTTCACACTCTGTAGTACATAATAGGTCTTTGACAAGTATATATACATATATGTATATATAAGTATAAGTACTCTCACCCAGGGTTGGTTCAGTAGAATATCCTGTGTAGAAAATGTGTATTCTACGTGTATATTCTACCGTAGAATATGTAATGTAGAATGTTGCTAATAGTTACATGTTCTACGCACAGAAAATTAATTTTGCATATACTGCTAAAGAAGTGATTACGATTATTGGAAAATTTTA
Source organism: Platycnemis pennipes (assembly GCA_933228895.1). Taxonomy (NCBI): domain Eukaryota; kingdom Metazoa; phylum Arthropoda; class Insecta; order Odonata; family Platycnemididae; genus Platycnemis; species Platycnemis pennipes. The sequence goes on along the minus strand of OW121848.1, from coordinate 28,527,172 downwards.
TTTTTAACAATATAATAATACATTTTATTTGTTACAGTAAAGTAACATCCACCTCTGAGTCTCCGGCTAGCATCAGGTTTCATTGCCGTCAATAATTGCCGGAGACTCGAGAGGGGTCACGCCTAAGGGTAGCCACATCCACCACCATCGGATAGGTGGCTACCCAGCATTAGGGTTATGCGCACGAAGCAGGCGGAGGGACCCGAGAAGGACAGCCTTCTGCATTGCACTTGCAAGTGCATCGCACCCTCACATTTTAATTATTAAACCTATATTTAGTGCAGTTTCAACTTGAATAGCCTATCACATGCCTACCATTGCTAGGCCTGCCAGGAAATCAATAATTATCCAAGACAACTGTCTACTGTCTGTAAAAAAAAGCAAGACACCTGAGTTTGAGGAGCTCTATCGTCTAAACGAAGCGATCAATTTCACTGCAACAAAAAGCATTCGAGAGAGAGTTTATTTCTACGTTGGATCATTTACTTCAAAAAATCTTCGGCTCCGTAGTATTCCTTGTACTTAATTTTTTCTCAAAAAAGTACCCGTTTTTTGCGCGTAAAATCAAGTTACCCAACTTTGAGCGCTTGGTATTCCCGTAGTTTTTGTTCCAATAACTTGCGATTTTGATATAAGGAAGCCAGATCTATTAGTAACAGTTTGCAGAAAACAAATTGTTTATACCACTAAAATTGATGGATTTGTTGTAAACAACGCAAACCCCTGCTAACTTCGAAACCAATCGGTCAATTGAAAATTGATTGGTACTGTTGTATGCGGTACGATGAATGCAATGCTGGTACTAATAACATTTACATTAAATATCATTAGTAAGGACAATATCGCTTATTATTTATCTAGATGTTTCTATACGCGTACCGGCAGCTCCGTCGTGGGTGAGGGAGGAGAAAAGAGGCGCGTGGTTGCCACCGACTCTGCAGTCGGCGCGCTTCCTTTAAATGACCGGCACGTACGGTAGAAGTATCTGTGTTGCTCCCTTCAGGTAAACTAAAGGATGTTAGGTTGGGGTGAGCTTTCATCAAAGTGCTTTTCTGCGGCGTAAGGTCTAAGCCATAATGGCGTATTCTTTCGGAAGATAATTGCCAGTGACTATTTGAATCAATTCCCATCAGCATTTTTCATGTGGGCTTTGGACCACCCATCATCACGGGCTTCTTGCTCAACTTTTTATACTTAAATCCCATGTCTAACAGAATGGACCTTAACTTTGGGAGAGAGAAACGTGGGCAATCGGGTACATTCTCTAACAAGTGATCCATCAACCTGCGTAATGTAGGAAACATATTCCTCAAATAGAACCCGTGCACTGTCCTCCTTATTACACCGATCGATGAAGATCTTCCCAACACACGAAGCCTCTTCTGTGCCGTAGGATGGTCACTACTTGAATTCTCCTTGTCACAATCCTTTTGTTTGGCGGCGACTCTTTTCACCGATGTCAAGCTGATACCAAGGCAATCAGACACAGTTTGATACACGGGATAACGTTTGTCCATACTTTTTTCTGCTTCGCAGCGAAAAAAGCAAATGGCACTCAAAACCATTTGGATTTCCGTCTCCGAAAAACCCATTCTTGGACGTATGATGCACCGAAGGAATCTGCACTTACAATAGTCTAATCATGCCTAGTAAAAGCAAACGTTTTGAAACAACCAGTGGATGATTCATTAACTGCCAGGGTACTGTGCGTCACGACGCACGATGTGGCAACTGCGCACGGCTTCGAGAGACTTTCTCTTTTCTGTTGCTTTGTTTTGGCCTGCCTTGCTAGGCAGAGAAAAAGCGACAAACAAAAATAATTATCAAGCGATATTTAATATACAGCTGACATTTAACGTGTATGCTCTACGTACCTGCATTACTTTCATTCTACGGCATACAACAGTACCAATCAATTTTCAATTGACCGATTGGTTTCGAAGTTAGCAGGGGTTTGCGTTGTTTACAACAAATCCATCAATTTTAGTGGTATAAACAATTTGTTTTCTGCAAACTGTTACTAATAGATCTGGCTTCCTTATATCAAAATCGCAAGTTATTGGAACAAAAACTACGGGAATACCAAGCGCTCAAAGTTGGGTAACTTGATTTTACGCGCAAAAAACGGGTACTTTTTTGAGAAAAAATTAAGTACAAGGAATACTACGGAGCCGAAGATTTTTTGAAGTAAATGATCCAACGTAGAAATAAACTCTCTCTCGAATGCTTTTTGTTGCAGTGAAATTGATCGCTTCGTTTAGACGATAGAGCTCCTCAAACTCAGGTGTCTTGCTTTTTTTTACAGACAGTAAATGCTGAATTATCCATGAGTCAAAGCAATATTTTCTGGATTGATTGGTGTAGGCCTGAGTCATTTGTAACCACTTCATATCATTTTTTAAATTTTATATGGCAAGTACTTGCATTTAGTTATGTCTGCAATAGGCTAGATTAAGGATTATATTAACTGGTATTTTAATTTAAGTGAAATTATGTCCATTGCCACTGAGTGAAACATTATAGGAAGTATATTACTGAACCTCTATCAAGGTCAAGAGAAAGTTACCATCAAAAAACAACTTAAGAGCTCTATGTTTACTTGTTGTTCCAGGGCTCACTGCTCTCTTTATTGCTGGTCATTTCTCTTTCAGACAGAGGAAGGTAGCTCTATTGTTTTAAAACTACAATTATGATGTATTTTTGGGTGTTCTAAGGAATGATTACAACATAATACAATTAGAAAACGTCAAGAATAAGACTACAATAAAGTCACATGGAGAAAAGATTAGTCTCTAAGTTGTAAGTTTAAAGAAATAAAACTATAAATTTTGGTCGTGTTAAGTCTCATCTGATAAGTTGGCATTTAGTGTTGTTTTATAGCACATTAAATTTAGAGATGTCGTATAGGACAGTGTAGGCCTACTTAGTTTTTAATGCCTATCTTGAGTTATGTGGGATAGATAGATATTCAGCTGGAAACACCAGGGCCATGCATATATAATGCTCCTTGAGTAGGCTTAAATGATTTCATTTCTAATTCTATGAACATAAATGATTGACACTCACCCCCTTTTGAGGTGTAGGCCTACCTATCTAAAATCTCATCCAAATTCACGAAATAAGAGGTTTTCGAGCATATTGTTAAATATCAGCTACTGGTAGTAGAATAGTAATGAAAAATACTGATAACTAGGGATTACATACACTCCCCTAATCAATTAAAAGAATTTACTGTTTATTAATGTTTTTATTTTACAATGGCTAATATTCATCAGATTTGACATCTTTGAGTTTAAGTGCATGGTAGGCAGGTAGTAACCATTTAGATCTTTCAAATGTAAGCCTGTTCCTTAATGTGCAATGTGCATATGACCAATTACTAAACACTCTTTCCAAGTTGTGCAGAAGATGCAGGGATATTAAGTAATTTATTTGCAAGATTGCTTAAACCTGGATGCTTGCATTTAGCAAGCTCCCAAAAGGTTGATGGACTTTTGATGCCCTTGTTTCTCAGCACATGAAAAACACTGTCTTTGCTATCTCTGATGAATTTTGCTAGGTCTTCCAACCCATTTCTATCGCCCGGGATTTGAACCCGGGACCCTCCGGTCAGTAGCTCAGCACTCTATCAACTAGGCCACCACAACACCTAATCAATTCAATACTTTATTTTTTAAATTGTAATTTTCTACATTTTATTAAACGTAAAATATTATTTTACAGACAAAAAATAATCAACATTATATTCTACATAATCTATGCAATATTCTACATAATCTACATTATATACCCAATTTTCTACGTGTATGTAGAAAAATAATATTCTACATGTACCTAATATACATACCCAACCCTGCTCTCACTCTTATTGTATAGTGTAATATTTTCAATCTTATGACCACCATAGGTCAGATTTCAATGAACTATTGCTTTGCATTACATAAGTTACCTGGAAGGGTGACCAAAGGCTAAGTTCATTTGTGTCATACTTTACATCCGATCCAATAGATGGAGTACTGCAACTGAAATTACTCTCCAAATAGCAATCAGATTTTTACTGGAATGCCTCTGAAAAAATCTACCACTACCTGGATTCAAACCTGGACTCTCAGGATGGGAAGCCAAAGCTCCATTTATCACATCCACCCAATTCCTTTGCAATTCATGATTTATTCATTTTAAGTTGGAGAATTTATTGTTGCATTATGATCTCTCCGGGCTCATAATTATCCTTTTTTGCATCTCATTGGTCTACTCTGTTATTGTCTTTTCATTGAACTTTTTGTTGATAATAGGATGTATACTCACAACTCTAGGATCATATCTGCCCTCCTTGTTTCTTCCTGAGCTATCTTTGCTCAATAATGGTCCTATGATGGAGTTTTATATTCACAGATATGAAGATATATCTGACCAGGAGTAGGATGGTTGATAGTATGCAATTTACAATGTACATTTATTCATAGTTTAACTAAGGAAATTACTGTTGGAAATCTTACATTTGAGTCAGTTATTAGGCATATAACATTGAAAACCAGCAGTTGCTAGCTAGTAAGAAAATTTGAAGTAGTTCAGCTAATCAAGGAATGAAAGAAAATGGAATAGAAATGGTCGGAAAGTTGCATTAGAACTTAAAAATTTAAAATCATTCTTCTTCCAAAAAAATCACTGTAAAATGCCAGTTTATTTATACATAAATTAAAATTTTCGTGATAGATAGTGACCTAACAACTTTTCACAGCCCTCTGAACCCTGGGAACCTTTGTATAGCACATCTCTGACGACAAATATGTACTTTTCTCCTTGGCTGTAAGTATACCACTCGTGGCTTCAGCTTAACATGCTTCCTTGATATTCATGACATGTCTTCCTTGATATTAGATTAGATTATTCTTAAAAAAATGCTCACATTTTCAAAGTAGTTCACTTTTTGCTCATACATTGTTTAACATATGTATATCGCCTGAAAAAATGTTATAATATACTCGTTCATCTAAAATCATGGCTTTTTTTTACGTATTCTTTTATCCAACGGAAAACGCTCATCATCGGCTCTCTGCACGAATCAATTTTGTATGTTTATGACTAGTCATTGTGTAGGTATTGACGGTAGCCGACATACTTTGAATCGGGCGCCGAGCGCGGGTATCGAGTGCAGGCAATGCCGTATCGCATGATAACGAGAGAAATGTCAACTAAAATATTGAGGATTGGAAGAAGTCGGGAATAATATGTGGAGGGAGGTAAATTACAGAAGAAATGTCCTCCTGCAGTGGTTTCGTATGTCAATAGATGCTAAAAACGTCTTAAGATTCACAACTGTTTGCCAGAATGCCATAAAAGCCACGTTTGTCCCATGTCAGAAATTGTCCCATCTTCACCTCTTGCTAGCTACTGGAATTCTGTATCGAGTACTGGAGTTTTATAGATTCCACCCATTCCCCGGTAAAAATATGGAAAGGTACATTCTTCAGAAAATCCTTCGGATACAAAAATATTTCTTCCTATCTTACGACCAGATGTACATTCACTTTAGAAGTCTCTAATTTATTATTTAAATATTTTAATCAACGATGATATATGAATGCCACAGCATCTAGTAACATATCTCTCTGGCATTATTACATTTATATCGCCAATTGAATTTCTGGGTATGCATTACTTTGTTTTTTACGGTTTCCAACTGTCGAACGGGAAAAATCTATTCAAACCACTGATACATATAGTTTTCTACACATGCAATGTTGTAGAAAAATTGGTATGGAGAGAGATCTTCCTTTTCTGCATGTTAACCAACGGAACTCGACATTCTCCTGTAAAAAATGGCCGCAATCTCGTAGTTTCATCATCATAAATATTTCGAACCATTATTCTATGCAATTTTTTTAGCGCATGCTTTCGTTTGAGCCAAAGATGCCGAGATAGAGAACAAGAAGCACTGTTGTTTAAATATTTGACCAGAACCGTATGTTTTAGATACAGTGGAGTCTCAGATCCAAATGAAAAATTTGTCGTAGTATTTGGAGTTCCTGAACGTCAGATATTGAGCGTTCATCAACTGGAATTCTTTCTTTTGCTCCGATAAAAATTTCGCCCAATAGTATATACCTCAGAATTAATGTGGTCTAGGATTGGTTTTTAAGTGGCCTAAAAGACGTCAACGAAGACTACTTCAAAATGTAGAGAAAATGGACATGATATATGCCCGTTTAGGTACCTATATACATGTGCAGTGAGCCAAAAATTATTAATAGTTAGTGTTGCTTCATCAATTTTCGGTATTTTGAAGGACTTAGGTGACGTCTTGTAGACCACTTAAAAACCAATCCTAGACCACGTTAATGATGAAGTAAATATATTTGGAATTAACGAGTTAACTTTGTGAAAATGGATTCCAGGATGTCCTTGAACTGCTAATGATAACAATTAAACAGATTCTGGTCATCATTTTCGCAGGCCATTTTTTTTTCTTTTCAAGACCAAAATAAAACCATTGACCTTTCTGACCTCTTAAAGACGTCTTCATGACCTCAGTGTTCTCCCTGGGTAATCTCAAGTTCCAGGCTTGGAAAATCGAATACTAGTTTTAGCTTTCCATGTGTAAACCACATCAAAATTTGAGGACACAAGTTTGTAAACTATTTCGTGAGTTATCATCCTCAAAACATCCCAAGGTAGAGTTCTCGTTGCGTGATTCAGAAAATTCCTCCACGACTCTATGTTATATATAAAAATATAGCCTTTTTAAGGAAGCTATCATGACGCCACTCTAACAAATGAAATCCATTGTCTATTTTTCTGCCCGAGTCCACTTAACGCAGGGCTTAGAATGGATTGTTTTGTAGGAAAGTGCCAATTCTTTGAATACCTCATTAAGAATGCCTCCTAAAAAATACGCTCGCATGATGGAAAATGACCTTTCAAATGCCTTCAAAAGGAGTTGCTTGGAATTTATAGACTATAGGCGCATTAAGCATTAAATAAGCATATTATCATATTATGCTTATTTTTTTTGGAAGAAATCCTTTGCTTTCACTGGTTGTTTGGCTTGTACAAATGCCATTTCGTTGAGGCCACTGGTCATTTGGGCGCCCTTTAGCAAGAATAATTTAGAAGCGACAGACAATGGTAAAACTTCTCAAGGTCTATCCCCACGTTAGCGCCCTTGAAAGAAGGCGTATAGATTGGACTATCTGATTTAAATTTTTGACCAGATTTTGATACATATATTTGCGATTAATTAACGGCAGTATAATGGAGGAATAGAGTGGCATCAAGACCAATAATTGATTTAATTGCTGGCGAGGAAGCACGCATTCAAGAGAGCTGCTCGCTTTCGAAAATTGTATGACTAAATTACTACCATTATTCGCATTTTTTAAGTTATTATGTTTTGTAGCGCAGAATTTGATTGTTCTTATCCTTGTAAATTGCTACCTTTTTTTAGAGTAGTTTATTACTCAACGGGAAGACAAGCATACTTGGATCGTTACTTAAATTTTTCAATCAAATCTTCTTTAGTATATGTTCGCAAAACAAAACAAATGATCCCTTCCTCCATTCTTTTCTTCCGCAGTTATTATTTTGCTTAAGAGCTGTGTTTAAGATATGGTGATACGAAGTAGAATATTCAGATCAGTGCTGTTAGAGGTTCTTGATTTTTGTTTGGCCTCAACTCAAACTCAATAACATAATATGTCGACTGTAATTCCCACATTAATGATCACAAATTGCCTCTCATCAACTTCAGTAACTGTTCATTTACTTAATTTTTTCGCCCTTTATGCAGAAATCAACGGCAGCAGTAAATTCGTATTTCAAACAGAATTGTGTTTTACTTATTTTCCACTCTGCATATTGTTGGAATCCTTAAATATTATTAAATATATTTGGATATATCATTGAAATTTCAATTTGTAAAATAGTTTGGATCCAAAAAAGAGCCAACCTAAAAAAAGTGTGGGTTAACTGGTTCAATAATTTATGAAAAAATACTGTTTTTAAAAATTCAGTCGTTTAGCAATAGCATAAATTCAGTATGCACACTCATCGATTGGCGAGAAAGCATGGACATAACGAAGTTACAAATTCATCGATGAATGCGAGTATTGATCTTTTTCCACCTCTGCTGTCATTAAAGAAGTGCGAAGTGAGTACATGGGCAGTGAGTAAATTTCTGGGGTTAACAAGTGATTCAATTAGAGGTAAAGCAAAAAAATTGCGTATAATTTATTCATTGCTAAGAACATAATGTACAAAAGTCATTCAAACATATTTTTGGAGCAACTTAGTTCAGTTTGGATACAGAACATGTAACTGCTGAATGTCCGCAAGCACATTTTACCCATTATTCAGGAATCCTTTTGAGTGGAAATAAGATAGAAAACCACTCATAAATTCTGCCCATTTGTAATAAGGTTGGGAATAGCTGAGAAATTTTCAATCGGCTGTTCTTAGAACTTTGCACTTAGATATAAGAAGCAAGGCCCCGCGATTCGAACGCATTAATGAGAATGAATACGACATACTCGGGCGAGAATTCGTCCATCATATCAACACAGTTGGGAAGGGATCAACACTTGCTGCCTTATCTAAATCCACTCTTTGGGATGATAGTTATTAACTTCATAGCAAATTGTATTTTGACAGAAAGAATTTAAAGTAAAAGTAAAAAAAATACACCTTCTTCTGATAACCCTTTCGTAGATACTTGATGTCGTCTTCTGGTTCCAAACGAAATTCCTATTGTACTTAACCGTTCAGCTACTAATTACTGTTTACTCGATCAGCGTATTTCGCCATCATCTTTAAGTCCGTGACTTGCTTCCCATTTATCATTAATTTATGATGCCTCATATTAAAAATCCACTTTTCATTTTTATGCTTAAAATTTTGTTCACAATCATTCCAAATATTCTTATCTCATGCATCGCCATGAAAATTTGATTGATCGTGGTAATCCCAGTACCTTAACGTATTAAACTACATGGATTTAAAAAGCGAACCGTGTCAGCCACCGGTAATCAAAAGAATTTCACTCCTGCATGGTTAAGTTATGGCACACGCTATTTCTTTTTCGTCGATGTATTTTATGAAATTTATGACAACATACACGCATTTTTGAAAACCGAAATAATTATTCGTATTCGTTCGGGAAAAAGAGCCACGAAGAAAAGGAATAGAAAATTTGGCTCGGGATTAAATAATATAAAATATTTTAGGGATGATTTGCGCCAAAACTGGTCCAGGAACACATGTAACTCCGCCTAAGGAATCATCCTTTGTCGCTTAGTTATCATATAATAATCATAGTCGCCGTCATATCACAGGCGCTGTTCATTTTTAAATTTTTTGGAAAACCACTCGCCCAGATAATTCACATTATTTTGTCTAAAGAGAGGGCTAGAGTTTGTTTTCCCGACAGGCCATGTGATCAATATCTAATATTTGCGATCGAGAAGTTTCGTGTATGCTTATGACGTGAGCGTGGGCTGAGCGTTGTGTCATCTAAAGCGGATTTCCGGCTTTGTCTTTGTAGAGGTCGTTGTTGACGCTGTAGAATTGGGCGGAAATCGGGCAGTCTACGTTGAACCACCAGTCGCAGACTCGATGCACTTGGTTGAAAACTGTTCCGTTGGGGCAGAGGAAGCTGAACTTCGAGCCGGAAGGAAGACACCAATGCCAAACCTGAGGATTAGAGGAAGAAAATTCAGGCAAGATTTCGAATGTAAAAAATTACCAGTCTCTCGTGTTCAGTATATTATACCGACGTATTTGATTTCATAAAATCACAATTGGTCATCATTGTACTGCTTTGTAACGTCATTACTTTTACGTACGAAACAATTGAAGATTACACAAAATCATGGCATATCAAACGTGCAAGATCTAACGGGTATATTGCAAGGACGAAGCTGAAGTGTCTGACAAGTCTCGGGTAACCAAAGCGTAGATCTCATTTATACTTGCAATGACAAGATTTCGTCATGGTACCTATATGTAAGCCATTGTATATTACCTTCATCATAAAGCTACAAGATATATCAACCTCTGAATACATGAAAGTGATGAAGGTGATTTTAATAAACACCGCCAAGTTTGAAGTTGATTAAGCACAACTGTAACAATTGAGCTATAGACATGGGCTGGGTATCCGGTTTTGAGCTAAAGCCGTATCAAAACTTAATGATATTGTGCCTGTAATGCGCAATTTCTTTATTTTTACTCATATTTGTTTAAGAAAAGTCGTAGAGAATCGACCGGAAAACCAAGAAACATGAAAAATAACTGATGTTATAGTTTTGATATTGTACTGGAAGGTAAATGGAATGTTATCAGGAGATCAGGAGCAATGGCGGAACGGTTTCTCGGGAAGGAGGAGAGTTAGGGAGCCTTGCCCTTGGGAAATGAGTGGAGGGAGGCGCCGTTGCTGATGACATTCACGATATTTTCCGCTTTCACATTGGCGACCCAAGCGTAAAAACTGGAGAAAAATGTTAACACTATTCTCGGAAATATGTTTTGAAGTGCTCCTTACCTGGCATTGGGCCTCTGGATCGGCGTAGTATCCTGGTTGTTTGTCGTTGCACGAGAATTGTAGACCTCTGGGCACTACAGCGTAGGTGGGAAATCCGGTGCCAAACCCGGCGCCTGCGACCTCCTGCTCGTCATTTTGCTGCACAAAGCCAAGATTGACAGCAATAAGATTCAAAAACAAATTAAGGCTATTAAAATCGAGCTCTGTGAAAGAGCTCGGGTCAAGAAAAATCAATGGGGAGTTTTGAAAATTAATTTGAAAATCCAATTTTGTATGGAGTAGATTACTGCAGGCTTTGATCCGTCATTTTCACGGGGTGAAGATGATGGATCAAAGCCCTAACAGTGAAACTTTCAGAAAAGAGTTTATTGTTTTCATTCAATGCCATGTCCCATGTGCCCTCGTCAATGATGAATACATTTTTTAAAATTTTAAGTTGGTTTCTTTCCGAATAGTTGACTTTTGAACCATTTGGAAAAAAGTAATTGTAAATTTTCTTAACTTAGTTGAATGCATAAAGGTAAATGCGGTTGACAACTCATATTATTTTCATGATGGCTTACGTGAAACTGCCGTAATTAAGTCTACTTCAGATAGATAGCATCTTTATAAAATATTCCAAATCTTTATTTCCCAAGGTTTTATGACTTTACTCCGCTAGAAATAACGCGGAGTATCATAGGTAGCAAGGTACTGACTTTAGGGAATGGATTCGAATCTTGGTAGAAATTTCATTGGAATCCATAATTAGATGCCGCGTGGAGGCAATTCCAAATTCATCACTCTGTGATGAATTTGGAATTCGTCTGTCGGATAGGAAGGAATTCGTCTGTCGGATAGGAAGTGAATTTTTGGAATATTTGTCGCTTTCCTTTAGATTCCAGGTTTCTCTTCACCCTTCCTGATATCCTTTACAAAGCTATCCTTGCTTCCCTCCTTACGTCAAGAGTTACCCTTAAGTGAGGCACGAACGAGAATCTTATAATGAATGAATGCGCTTGGTTTTACCACTAAGTTGAAATTTCAATATTTCAATCTCAATTCAGCAAGAACACAAACCTTTATGTTATATATGCAAGTGAATTTGGAACGCAATTTAGATTTTAGATCAAACTTTTTATGGCTATCATTGAAGTATGAACCAAATCAAACTTTGTAATGCAGCACATTTTGTTTACGTGATGTTTCAACTCTGGGAGAGAAGCCTCCCAGTAACGAGAGGAGTCTCTTATGGCTAATTCCTGTAGTAATGACTAAAAGAATATGCTTTATCTTTTCGTTCCATTATTTTTCTTTCGATTATCACGTAGGTCCCAACAGAAAAAAACACTGAACCTTGAGGCGAACAATATGTTTAAACTTTACTAAACTTTCAATTTAATTTTACAAAATTATTAACTTCTCCACGTCATAAAATACGTTGTTGTTATTGTTTCGGAAGTCAACTGAAGGCTGAGGTCATTTTCGCCATCAAGGATATGTGGGTATATGGTCATAGATAGGTTTCTCGTGGGAGAGGAGGAAAGATGGAGAAAAATTCGGTGCTGGTTTAGGCCTACTCTTAAAAAAAGGTCCTGAATATTCCTCAATTTTATTTCCATCGGGCAGACAGATTGCTGCCCTTGAGGCGCTCATTTAGAGACTAGAAGTCCACTGAAAAATCCTTCCACTGCCGGAATTCTAACTAGAGAGAATGATGAGACCAGGGTAACACGTGATGGGAGGCTGAAGTCCACATTAACCCTAGCCATGGCAATAAATGCCTTGGTGTTTTACAAAAAAGGTTATTCGGCACTGAGTTGTAGTTGACGGTAGAGCTGAAAGTGGATTAATGTTTTTCGGATGCTTTGGCGTCTATCGTTTATATGCCAAGGAAATTTCAGTTAATCCGAATGCATCTATTCTAGATTTTTATCAAGCATTTTTCACTTTCTGCCAATTGGAGTTTGGTACAAATTCAATTATTTTTTTCATGCAGCAATTGCAATAAATTTGCATAGTTTTAAGAAGATTAAATTTAGCAATTTTCAAGAACATGATACTATTTTAACAATTAATAGCTTTCTTCTGTTGAATACTGAGAAGTTTGGCAAAATGTGATTCCCTACAGTTATTGCCATGAATGGAGAATTGTAGAGGAAAAGAATTTTGGAGGGGGGAAAGGATTAATTAATTGTGCTCAAATTTGTCTCGGTTGTTCATCCTGCAATAAGATGGGGAATTGAGATATCAACAGAATGACCCCAAAAAAATTCCAGTGTGTTTCAAATTGGCATTAGTTATGGCGAGGTTGCTGTTCGGCTACGGAACGGAATAAGTCATTTTCTAGCCTGGCAGTGATGCCTTGGATAAATCTTAATCAGAACTAAATTCTGGACCTCAGAACTTTTCTGGATGGTGTAGAAGAAAATAACCTTTATGATCAGAATTAGTGTATTTCACGCTTTGAAGGGATCAAAATTCGGAGAGCACCTATTAAGCTCACCTTTTGAGTTGAAGACCTAGCATTAGGGAAGAAACTTAAAGCGTTTCTCTCATTGTGACCTTGCTTTGATTCTTTGATGATGATGGTTCTAAATGCAAGGTGAAAGTTGGCTCATCATCATTAATTTCTACATATTTTACTTCCCTACAGTCGAGTTGCTGATTGAGTGAGAGAAGCTAACATTTGCTCTGGTGTAACACCGAGTGAGCGATTGATAAAAACTTCATGCTTGAATGATCTTAATCATCATCGGCACAACTTCATTGTTCCCGTCACCCATTCTTGATTCATAGAGAGATTTGTTACGTTTGTAGGTATTGTCACTGGAAAAATTCAGCAATATTTTCTTTTTTCCATATCAAAGGGTAGAATAATTGCGGAATTGGGCTCATCATCATCATCGACTGGTGAGCAATCCATATTCTGTTCTACCAAATATTTTTGGTGTTTCTGCCCTACACTTCAGTATGAGCGAGATGAGCATATCCAGTCGGAGTAGACACTGTTAAGCTTATCAGATGCGAGTTTGACGGAAAGTAGGTGCAAAACAGTGTTTAAATAAAATAGAGGCAAAAATTACGTAAACTAAAACTGGGGAAATGGTTTTTCTCTACGGAGGTCAAAAAAGTCTGTTGTTGCAAATAACTGGTTTCTTGAGTATGAGTAAATGTGGTAATTGTTCTTTCGGTTTACTGGAAGATTTAGGAGAGATATTATTAATTGCCTTCCTAGAATTATATATTTAGTTAGATAACTGCTCGTCATGTTATTGACATTTTTCTCTGTAGATATATATGAAAAAAAACCTAAAAATGAGCGTACTTTAGCATTGCTTTAAAGGTTCCTTGAAGTGAAAGATTTGTTTAAAATTGCTTGAGGTGCATTAGATTGTCATCAGTATTTTAACTTTTTTTCGATTTTCGAGTTTTTGTGACGTTTTTGAATTTTGTAATTTACCTGGAATTATGGAACTTGCCACTAATTAATGAGAAAGTTCAACAAATCAGCAAAACATTTGCATTTATATTTATATTATTATTTTAAAACATCATTTAGGAAAATGTCATAAGAACATAGTAAATATATCAGATCAACACGACTGTTGAGCATTTATAATTTTAAACGTCAAAATTTATACTCATGCTAAGTATATATGTATATATATTTCTACATTTTGAATTACAAACATTTGGTACCTCAATTTAATATGAATGTACCAACATTTACAGCATAATTGCCTCATTAATGATGAAATAGTTGAAATTGCGACAGGAGACCGTTCTCCCAAAAACATAAATTGTGTTGCATTACTATGTAGGTATGTGGAAATGAGTCAAGCAATTAAAGCCCCCTAGTTGGCTGAAATATTTTAATCTGCGGGGAGAAATGTCGTCACAAAGAACCCGGGAAGATCCAGGTTACTCTTATTCATCTCTTCATTTTCTTCACACAATGTCGAGGAAGCTGAAGGACGCGTGTCGGAATAATTTCCCACGAATGTCCTCGAGGCAGCCATATGGAAAGGCATCAATTCCTTCGACTCCTGCCGCCTCCCTGGAGAGACACACGTACAAACACTTCCTTTCCCGACTCTTCCCCCGCTGTTTACTTTCCTTCAAAAGACCTCACAGCTCCTCCTTCTGGCCCCTCTCCGGGTCATCTCCGCCGGGTTCACGAGGCCGTCGTGCAGGGCCTTAAGCTGCACAGCTTCCGGCCTCCTCACCCCCCATCCTACCCTCCTTCACCCCTCCTCTCAACCCCCCTCCCTCGGCTCTTTGCATTCTAAATACGCCCCGCGAGCCCTCACCATTGTTCCCATCACGCAACTTAGTTCTCGGCGTCCGGCCCTCCCGACTCCTTTCGCTCTCCGTTTCGCTTTTTTTTCGTTCCAGTTTGCTTTGTCTCCTCACTTCCACTTTTATTTCGTTTCTCCTCTCTCATTATCTCAATCGAAACTCGGGCTCCACGAATCGCATAACAGCTTGTTTTTTTTTAAATCCAAGATGGTGAACGTTAGGCGCCAACCTTCCTTATACTAATTCCTCTGCCCATTAACTGCTCTTTCACGCCAATTTGGCAACAGCTCGTGGCTCTCTTAAATGTATTCGCTTCAGATTCTCCCTTCTCCACTTTCTCTCGCGACCTTTCCTTGCCTTCCCTTCTATTATATACATAATTTAGAGAGTCATCTGGCATCCGTGATATCGTAGTATAATATACTCACGCAACATACCGTCTCGGTAATTTGAACTAACACCTTTTTAAACTGCCATTGTTCATTTTTGTTGTTTCTTACACGAAGTTGTATTTTCATTTCCATTTTGACTTTTTGTGCCATACCAAAGAAATGCAACTCGGAGTGGTAATTGGGACTCGCTGTCTCTAACTAGGTCAAAAGCTGCCGCTCTAACTACTTGGATTGTAATCACCTCGACATCCCTTTTGGGTAAAAAATAGGCTCTCTATAATGGTTATATTTTTATCTTGACTTGAAAACTAGACTGTAAAAGAGCGCTCTGTACAAGAAGCAAAATTATTGTTATTTATGGTAATTATTGTCCTTTTTGAAATAATTTACTTATTACACGCGTCATGCAAAGAAAATCGAGTTCATTAGGTAATAGTTACTTAACAGTTCACATATTCCAAACTTGTAAGTGTGATTGTCGTACATTCTGCATTATTTATTATACTAATATTTATGTAACCACTTACAAAAATAAAGAAAAACAGAATTTCAAACAAGTGTAATTGCTCCGCAGATCCCGAAAAATTTTTAGACTGATCGAGAATCAACCTTCACTGTGTAGAAGAGATAGCTTTATGACTGGAAAGATCAGATAGAGAGCTGATTCCTTTAGAGATTGAATAAGATGCGATCTGGAGTGATGAATCTCCGCTCGGCGTAAACATCTGTAGTGGTAATAGCGGTTATTATGTGCGTCGCGCACGTCGCTCTGAGTGGCTGAACAATTACGGGAAGGCGCGAATAATGTTTAGGAAAGGGTTAGAGGTAACCTTCGATGTGGGAATTAGCCTATGCTTCGTGGAATCCACCACTCTACACTACCCATTTCGAGCATTCAATCTGTCTTCGCTCGCCTCTCACGCACCAGTGAACTCAACGTGGAAATCGCTTGGACCAATTGCAAGTCCCATTTGTCATCGCCGGCTCAGTTGGACTTACCGCAATTTTTTCTGGTATTATTACGTTTGCTTCGTGCATTCAAATTAACTCGCACAAATTTTTGTGAGTTTTCCTATTATGGTAAAAGTTTGGGAAAAAGTGTTTGATTCAATTGCTATTTTGCTGCAATTACGTTGGTTTTTAGAGAAAATTCGTCGATAAGTATCTAATTTGTGTTTTTTTAGAGGCAACTGTTTGCCATATTTAATGTACTAAGAAGCTATGCAAAGAATAAGGTATTTATTTCTTACTGTTAGAATATATACGATTATTTTTGCATAGGTATATCTAAAGAGTAAATTTATTATAACCATTTTGTTCAGTGTATGGTCATTTTCCACATTGATGCAATGAAATTATTACTTTGAAAAAGAAGAGAGTTTATGTTTTCAGTTTGATTAGGAAATTTTTTTACTGCATCTTTACCTTCATATATTCATGTATTATACATATTTCAAAATGAATGAGAAGTCGGTGTCAAAACGAATGGCCATTGAGTCTTTTATTGCATTTTATGTGCATACTCAGGGCCTCACTTGCGGATGATGCGTCAACTATCCAGCCACTGTGTCCTTCACCTCGAGTGGGCCAGCTGTCTATTTTACACATGGATATGGGACATATGATATAATGACAAATAATATATAATAATTATGATGACATAAAATATGATTTAGTGTAGAAATAATGACATTTTGGTCATGGGGATTCTATAAAAGGACAATTTTAGTTTGCGATCATTTGTACTTTCCTACACTTGAGTGTAGGTTGTGACTATGTTTCCATTTGTTTCCAGTTAGTCTCTGGGAGAAGTAATTTTTCTAGTGCATTTACTCATAGCCAATGATATTTGCATAGAATTTGTAAATGATACACATAGTTACGAACTCCCGTTCTGAGTGATGTAATTTCCACCGTAAGACTTCGTTTGGTCCACAGTTGAGAAAATATTTTGCCAACTAGTTTGTATGCACTGTCGTTGTCTTGTGAAAGGTGATTTTCTTTTCCTAGGAACTAGTGCACTCCTTTTTTCTCGATTTAAGGGACTGTAATACACTTTAGAGACCAGTAGGTAAGGAAATTAACATCAATGTTGCTATGGGCAGGGCACGCAACATGGGTAAATGCGTATGAAAAGGTAGTAGCGAGGGAAATTTCGTATCAGAAGTGTAAATTTTGTACTAATGGATCCGTATTTAAGAGAATTCGGCAGAAAATAACACGGAAGGCGAAATGTCTTTAAAATTCACCATACTTAATAGTCATTCTTTTCCTTCGCTTCAAGGTTCTTGGAAAATTTAAAATCATAAAGAATCAGTCTTTTATGGCCAGCTACGAATGGGTGAATCTCTTTGAACACAATGTGTTGCAACGTTAACGCACGTGGTATCTGGTAACATTATTATTAGCTGACTCTAAGTTGGGTCCTATTAAACCTGCTGTGTTGCCTTAGCATTCATGAGTAATTCAGTAATAGCATGCTTGAAAGAATCTCGCTTCAGTACCTATAGAGTGTAGAAATTAACACTGCTCAGAGCAGTTTCCGGAGTATTAATTTTTGCGAAAAGTATCCCGGTGACAAAGGTAAACATGGTTGATGAGCTCTCTGTCGAGTCTCCGTAGAGAAGGTAATTGTTTCCTGCCAGGTTTTTAGTTCGAAGCATCAACAATGGGATCTGATTTTCTGAGGGAGACGCAATATCGGAACTCCCACGCTAGCCTGTCTTGACGAAGTTTATGGACTGGAAAGGAAACACTCGATAATCCTGTTGGAATTTATGGTCTTCAAGAGGCGTGTACAGGTGTAAGATGCTATCATCAGCAAAAACTATGATTTGTCTCGCTCTGCGTGTTTGCAGATGAAAGAAATTGGCGGAAGCGATTTTGTAATTGTTTCTCCCTCCTCAGAACTGCAGCCAATTGATATTTTCAATCATGGAATGGGCCTTGGTGGCTCGCAGTCTTTGCTATTGGGGATGAAGATCCTTCAGTCTTTCACGGTGAGCGCGCTGCTTCTTTCCAATTAAGCTCCGGGAGAAACAGCTCGCATTTGATCAGCAATCTGAACAGCGAAGTAAATAGGTGGATTCAATATTTTCACGAGATTTTATCCTTGATTCTCCATGCTGCTTAAAAATATTCCAACGGATATATAAGTGATCCAGAAACCATTATTTTGATGTGGGCATTGGAGAGTTAATTTATTAGTTTTCGACAAAATAAACATTGAAAATATTTGCCTTATTTACCCAACTTTCATTAGTCAATGATTCTAGGCCGAGTTTTCTGTGTTAACTGCAATAGAAAATTAGCAGTCAAATTGTCTTTTAGGGGAAATTTAAGGCGCCTAGTGATAAAAAAATTTTTGGTGCTAAAAGCGAAAAGGTCAATTACAATTTTTTAACACTCTGACCCTGAAAAATTTCAATGTGAAGGTCTTTCAATCATATTTTAATCATCGATGGAATGATGTCCCTGACTTTTTTTTAGCACGCAAAATGTTTGGCGCTCGTTCATGCTTGGCTGACAGTGAATTCTTCGAGGAATGTCCGTTGTGTAATTGGCGGAAACAAATGGAATGGAAGATCTTAACCTTCATGACTGTATAATTATGCAATTCGTGATCCAGAAAAAAATGTCGGCTAACCTTTTGGTCATCATTTCCAATCGGATCCTTTTTATCTAATTCCATTACTTCGACATTTATAGAGTACTCGACCATACTGATTTGAAAATATTGGTAGCATTAGAATCCTCCAGCTTTTCTCAACTGAATTTCCTCTTTGGCAAATCGATTTGGAAACAGGGAAGTGAAAATGTCTGTCCACACTTACGGTGCAAACCGCTGGGAATGCAGAATAGGGCGTGCCGAGAAGCGTTGGTGTCGAGTAGAGGAAGGAGCTAAGAGCGCGGGAGCGGCTGGGGGTTGGCTTAGTAAAGGAAAGAGTGTAACCACCGTCTTTAAGGGAGAAAATTAAGCTGCACTCTCTTTTCCCACGGTGAGCATTGTGGATTAGGCATTTAACAAATGGAAAATAGCACAAATATTCCAGGATATTCAGAGGCATATTGACATGTCATTAACTAATGTCTATCCATTCCCTGGCAGTTTTGAGTTTTTACCATTTTCCATCTAAATAAGGGAAAGGTAACGAGAACAAAGATTGATATTTATTCCATGTGGTGGAAAACAATTGCGTGAGTATTTTGCAGTGCAAGCTATACACTAGTAAACCAATAGAGTCGGATGAAAAAATATTTTGAATGCAGATGATTGCTATAAAATGGGGGTGATGAAGGAAAATTTAACAGAGGAATAACTGTAACTACTGGCGAAAATTTAGAGGTTTTTATAAGTTTTTGACCGTTTACTGTATAAGATTGAAAATAACAAGAAATTGCTCCTCGAAAATAGCTTAGAGAAGAAAAAATCAACTTATGATTAGAACCCTTTGAACGACCACATTATATTAGATTTGCTCCGAGATTTATTACCGAGTCCAAAGTTTTTGAGCCATTGATATACTGCATCACTGAACATTTCTTTCCATGCATTTATGTGTACTCATTTCATGGATACTCTTTTCTAAGCCTTAATTTTTCAAGTTCCGAATGATTATGCTTAGAGAAATACCATTTTTATTCATCTCAGTTAACGGTTATGACCCCTTAGGTCAAGGGTAGAAAGTCAAAACCAAACATCTGTAGTCTTAGGTGAAATATTCCGTAATATTATCTTTCCGTATCTTTCTTTTATTTTTATCTGTATCTCATTCACCAATTTGTAGGTGGATAAATTCTTTGATTGCCAAATTTAATGCACCGTTATCTTTTACTGACAATGCCCGCAGGCGTGACTAACAAATAAGATTCCGAGAGAAAATTGAATTTCTGGTGAATTGTATGTAATTCACTCTCCTATAGTGATTTCATGAGGACAATGGTCTTGGAAATAACGCAACTACTTTTGAATTAATTGATGAACGCCTTACGATTCTACATTCCTGCTATTTCATATGGAGTTTAATACCTCATCTACTTCTGAATTGATGTGTTTTATCTTAATTTTCATAATCACTTCTCACGCTATGGCTTCCACATGTTTAATGCAAACGCTTTTATTTTACTATCGGATGCGTTTTAAAAATAGGAACTACTTGATGTGTGAACTCTTGCATCAATGCTGAAGATATTCTGGCTGAAGATTCTATTCAGTAGAATCTGAGCTCTCAGAAGAGTTGTAGTTCATTTCGTAAAAGCCGGATACCGAGGCGGTTGCTTTCATAGACATCAGTCGGATCTCTGTTGCAAACTGGGAAACGGGGAATCCTACGGTTTCTCTGATGGTACCTGCCAGGTCTTCCTCGGCCGCTCTGTTTTCTTGGGCAACCTAGGGCTAGTTAGTCTTTTCCGACGTCTTCCGCCTGGGAGGAGTTGGGGGGGTTGATTTGAAAGGGGGATCTTTGCGGGGGCGGGATGTGTAATGGGGGAGGGGGGGCGAAGATGCGTGAGTGTGGAGGGGAGGGGGTTTGGGCGGGGAAGGGAGAGGGGGGCGCCGGGTGGTGACGAAATAGCGCCGATGCTCTCCATCCGCGTGTCGTTCCCACGATCGGAGCGGTCTCATCCTCGTGATGGAGCACTGATAGCCAATGCTCCTCCTCCCTCCTTCCTTGCTTGACCCTTAATGTTCCTCTCCCTTTCCTCTTCACCCTTTGTTCCATTTTCATTTTTCCCCTCGTTCGCGTTTCCCTTGTTTGTTAATGCGAATAGAAAATTAACTATTATTACGTCAAATACATATTAATTCTTCATTTACAAGTACTCTAGACTATATTAGCAAAATATTAAGCTTTGTTAGTCCACATTTAAGGCTGAGTTCGTGAAACGGTGGCGTCTCAAGTTTATTGAGACGTCGCGATAGATAGTTGAGTTAAGTATTGACTGACTCAGCTGAGATCATGGAGATACTGTAGGCACTCGTGAAAGTGAAAAAAAACTGGAGCGCTTGGAGTACGCAGATTTTTTTATTCACGGATTGCTCTTTTCGTAATTCGATTCGTAGTATGATCCTTTAGATCCATCTTCATTTCATCTTGCGTTCGGCCCTATTTCCCGAATATTCCAGTGAGAAGCTTAGCCTATGTCACTCACCATCTATTCTAAAAATTATGAAATTGAAGTAAAACACTGCTGACTTTTTTATTCGCGGATTGCTCTTTTCGTAATTCGATTCGTAGTTTGATCCTTTAGATCCATCTTCATTTCATCTTGCGTTCGGCCCTATTTCCCGAATATTCCAGTGAGAAGCTTAGCCTATGTCACTCACCATCTATTCTAAAAATTATGAAATTGAAGCAAAACACTGCTGACTTTTTTATTCGCGGATTGCTCTTTTCGTAATTTGATTCGTAGTTTGATCCTTTAGATCCATCTTCACTTCATCTTGCGTTCGCCTCTTCTATAGATTTAATCCAGGTATTCATTTCTGTCTGAACCTTCTTAGTTTTGTATCCCACTCACTGACCCATAAATTTTTCTACGTTTTTGCAAATGTTGAAGAACACTCAATAGAATATTAGAATATGAGGAATTGGAAGATAGTTCAGGTGTAAATTGTTCGTAATTTCCCGACTTCCAGGAATCGCGTCTTTCTTCGCAAAGCTGGTTCCGTTGAGTCAGCATCGTTGTTTGCTACTGATGACGCCATAAATGTCCTCTCAAGAGGGGAACTGGTCGTGGAGAATTGATGTAAAACCTGTCTATGAAACCGGGCGAGTTTATCACAATTCATCGTCATAATGTCTCACGTCATTAAGCGAAAACAATAGTTCTTCCGCCATAAATTTACTTTCTTGAGAAAGTGGTTTCCAGTATAAAAAAATTATATAACACAACGGGTGTTACCTAAATTTATTCTAAAATGGTGAGATGGTGGGAGTACGTTTGAGGTAACACTCTTCCCTAACGTGGGTACTATCCTCCAGTTGTTTCATAAAGCTCCTTTCCAGCAATGTCGGAAAAATTTGTCGTGGGTGCTGAATTCTTAATTTCTTTAAATTTCATGTGAAACAAACCGGAGTGGTCAAGGCTATCACTCTGGTCAGGAAAACGTTTTTACCACAAATCTTTCCTCGTGGCTGAGAAGGAGGTCACTACACTCAATTGCCACCAGATTCCGCGGCAATCAATCTACGGGCGATGTAATGGAGTTGTGATATATTTTCTTTCCATCTCTCTGGAGCCAAATATTTCCTTTCCGAGCACACATGCATTCATACAGTGGCCGTTACCGTTCGTCATTGACCCTCCCAGCTTTCCCGATTCTCACTTTCTTCCTTCTCTTCACGCTCTCGTTCACTTTTCTCCATACGCACTCCGCATCGCTTACAATTATCGCCTCATTCCTTTCCGCATCAATGACTGCCTCTCCTCACCTCTCCCTTTCTTCCTATCCGTCTCGTATCTATCTTCGGAGGACTCGTATTGAGTTTTCTCTCTCTGGAACCTTAAGGGTTTTCTTTTTAACATATTCCTGCGGTCTGCGGCTTCCGACTTCGTCACACCGCTCTCTACTCCGTTTTCCGTCTTTCTTCTTTTATTTCACGTAACATATCTGTCCTTCTAAGGGAACCGCATCTCGTTGACTAGCGGGTAATCGAGGTAGGTAAAAATGAATGCGGAAAGTAACTACGAACAGGTTTCGATTCGCTCGATTTATCCAAGAAACGTGAGAATGCAAATAGTTGTACTTGTTAGTTATCGGATATTTTTGTCCTTACTCTTGAGCTAACGGTATCATTCATCCGTTATTCCACGCAGCTGTATCAAGAGCGCGTGATCTCGTATCTGAATTAAATGGAGAAAATCCCACGTTCTGATTACCTCGAAATATACGGCATAATATCATTATAATTTTCCTGTTGCTTGTTTTCTCTTTACTGAACGAGAGGAATATTTTGTCAGGAATCAAATTTTTTGGCATCATGTCATTAATATTTTTAGAAGGTTAAAAAAATTTAGTCGCCTATGAAATTTTGGCTCAGCATAGGTACCTGCTAAACCCGAACTGGCTTTATGCATTTTTACGTCAATGAGAAGGAATTGACTTGAAAATGTTTACTTTTCATCAAAAACAAAATTTTTTTGCTTTACAATAAAATATATCAAATTAAAAAGATAATAGTTTCAAATGATTGGGGGCTAACTATGAAAACGTAATAATTTTAAGAATATAATGTAAACATTTTGTTTCAGTTTTACTCAAATTTGATGCAAGAGCAATTGTTACGAAACCCCTTTCCCCTGTAGTGAATTTCTCAATCATCCAACTCCCTCGCGCAACTTTGACACACCCCAGACAATGAAACCAAGTCCCAAGGGAACAAGAACTGCTCATAAAAAACCTTCCAAACGAATTTGAATGCATTAAAAGTGAGAACGCGGACAGCGATACTTGAAACATATAATTCCACGACTACGAACAGTTGCGTTGAGCAGCTCTCTGCAATTATACGAGAAAATCTCGTATCTGTGGGTGCTCTTGGCTCACTCAGTGACACCATTTGATTCTAAGTAGGAAAAAAATTATTGTTCAATAATTTACTTCATTTTTTGAAAGCATAAGGATTTCCAATTATGATGTGCATTTTTCATGTCCACATTCATACATTTCGTGCTAGTTATACATCAATATTTATGGTGTTAATAAGAAAATGACAATTCAATGTTGAGGAGTAGAGTAATAAGTTTGTGAAATTAGAAAAATTCGACAAAAATGTTTACAAGTATATCTTGAAGATAATAACATTTTAAATTTGGTTTTCTAGGTAAATAAAGAACTCCAGATTAAACAGGCTAACGAGATGTTACTACTTAATTTTGAATTTTATAACCTAGTTCTACTGTTAAGTGATATATATTTTAAACGTGTTACCTACGAGTGATGAATGGTTAAAATTTATTGGCTGGTCAACTACTTAATTGATTCAAGTTATTTAATGGATCGATCCTGCTGTTGAAGATGTTGTTCCCTGGATTTGATCATATGATAGTTCATTTCAATCACTATCATGTAACTTTACCTTATGAATCTGATTTCAGGATGACAAAGATTGGAGTTTTTTTAAGGACCACATATGTTAGATTCTTATGATGAATGTGATCGAAAATAAAGGCGATATATTTGTTGAGAATAGTGAACGAATAATCATTTATTCTTCTAAATTTCTAATTGTTCAGAAATTTCTGCCTCAATTTTCATTACCTTTTTCATGCTGGAACTAAAATGATCAATTTATGCTGGAGTAAAATAATAAAGGAGAGTGAATCTTCCGTATCACAGCGGACATGAACAGGGCAAGGGCAAAGAAACAGCGCCTTAGTCCTGAACAAGGTTTTCCTCCTGTCCCAATCACTTCACTTCGACCGCTGGTCTCAAAGCTGTAAAATATTGAGCAATGGCTTTCACAAAACGAGCCCAACAACTTGTGAGCCTAATTTACTCGTGGCGCATATATATTTTTCGCGAGCAGGAGCAATTTTCCTCGGGAGGTGGGAAGAGCTACGGGAATGTTTCACTGGGGCAGTTTTGAGTTGGCCGACTCCACGCTGGCGAATTAATGGCGTGGGAACCGTGGGAGTGAGTGAGAGAGAGACAAGAGGGGGTGTAGGGAGAAGTGACAACATTCCTCGCGCAACAGACCCCTGATTATTACGAATGCGAGAATCTGACGGCTTGGTGTGTGAAGGGGAGATTTACGCTCCGTTTTTCGGCCACCGAGTGCATCGGATGGGGGCGGGCGCCCCAGGGGCATGAAGAAGAAGTGCTTCGAAAAGGAAAGTGCGTGCCGAGGCCGTGCTCACGACGCGGCTCCATATAATCTCCCGTCTTCCATCTTCAACCTTTCTTCGCTTTCATCGACCCATCTTTTCGCTTTCATCTCGGTCTCTTCCTCTTTCCGCCCCGGTTGTCTGAGGAATGAAAAAAAGAGAACTTTTGAGCTTACCGCGAACGCCATCAACGCCAAGACGAGGCAAACCAGAGCGGAAGTGAAGGCGGCGAAAACTCTGCGACTCATCTGGAAGGAAGAAAAGGAAACTTTTTTTTTTACATTTCCATAATGACAAGGCAAAATTAGCAAAGGAAATTCATGGTCACTCGTTGTTTTCATTCAACTCTGGGTCTGTAAGAGAGTCATTCCTTCTATTCGGGATATTAAATCTGCATAGTTTTTTACGAGAGGATTTAAGGAGAATAAAAAGTTTCGGTACTTTAAGCAAAGAAAAAAATAATTCCTTGATTGCCATTCCTAGAATGTCTTTATACTTACCTATTTTCTTTCAGCTCAATAGGTAGGTACTAGCTGTAACCTTATCTATACACTGAATATCATTTTTCTCGGCTAAACTAATTACAAAATTCTAAAAAATTGTGGAATTACATGCAGATTTGCTATTTAATAGCATCTTACTCAGTCCTTATCCTATTCGAAATAATCATTTTCACAAAATATTAGTTATATACAGTTGATAAATAAAGTAAGCAGTAAATCAGTAGTTTACTGCATGCGGCAGTAAGGTTTACCTTGTTAATATAGAACGAGAGGAGCAGAATTCTGAAAATACTAGCAAGAATTAATCTATTAAATGAAATATTTGGGAGCCAGTTACGAAAATGTTTCAAACTGTGGACTTTTATTTTCCTTTAAATTCAGTAGAACGTGATGTAGTTCAAATGTTGCAATACTCGAAATTTCATGACCTTTAAACAATAATTCACGCAAAGTTATTCATACGTTACATATAATTCGTAAAATATTAGCTCACATTGAATATTTGCTCGAAGTATCAATCATGATAACATATAGTCCAATGAAAATAAAGTTTTTTTCAACCTATCTCTTCAATCAATTCAATTTCGTTTTATTTTTTAAACTGAAATAATTTTTCAACTGGATGTGATTTGCGATATTTATCTTAATGTTCTAAAATTAACAGCCGCAAAGGATGCTAAAATATAATTTAGGAGACCACGGTTCTCTAATATATACCTACTTATCTAATTTCCCTTACAAAATATAGTGTAGTTCATGTCAATTTTATAACTCTAAAATAAGATCAGGGGCAAGTAACTTAGGTTCCTCACGAGCGGCTAAAGGTAGGGTTCTATAAACATTTTATTCTGTTTCCAGTTTGAAATCTTTGAAGAATATTAATTTTAGGTTGCATGTAGGCCAGGGTGTTTGGTTAATAATAAAGTATTAACAAGAATTCAATTCATTAAGCTAACAAGAATGAACATAAATCGTTAAGTTCGTTAATAGTTCGTTTAGCTGCTATATACTTAATGTATACATGTTGAAGCCCCTAGATGATTGGCCGTTATGAAGCATTCTGAACTAAATATGGAGTAAATTGGATCGTTATTTGCAATGGATCAAATTTTCTTCAATACTAACTGGTGGCTAATTTTATTCCCAAAATGCAATAATTTTGAAACGCAAACGTTTTTAAAAGCTGTCCTAGAGAATACGAACGATTCTATTATCGAAAAACCTGGAGTTTCCCGGCAGTGAAAATTGTGCTTGTAAAAAAGGGTTTTGATTTTCTCCGCTGCTCGAAGGGCAAATCTCTAAGTAAGGGTAACAAATTATGACACGGTGATGTGAATTTTGGACATATCCACTGATACTTCGCCGAGGGAAGAGAAACAAATATTCACTCCAAGTACAGGATCTCGCGATTGCGCGCAAGGTCCATTAGGCTGGTATCCTTTAGGTTTTCATATCACTTGGTAAAAACTCATTTCGTCGGTGGAAAGGGAGGAGCTTTACCGTGATTCTATGAGCGTCAGTTCTTCCTTTGGCGAGCGATCCTCTCTCTTGAGCCCTTGCTCATCCACTCCTGCCTGCCTTTCGGATCCTTGGGCTTCACCGACGGAGTACACTCTGGCGAAGGCGTCTGTTCGTCCGGGGGGCTCCGCTCGGGGAAGATTCACACCAGCCTCTCCGGAGAAAAGTGGACTTCTTTCGTATTCGGAGACTCGGGTGAACACAACGAAGACGCACGGATCACTTTCGACGCCAAGCCACTATTGAGCCCTTGAGTGGAAACGACGGACTGATATCTTTCCTTCAGCGTTCAAGTCTTTTTATTGGCCACCAAGGGGATGAATCCTTTCTTGAGGGAGGGGGAGGGAGGTCGGGGTGGGGTGTGGGTGGGGAGGCCATCCGCGGAGGAAGGAGGACCCCCTTCCGCCAAAGGTGTTCCGCCATTTCCCCACCGCGTTGCTCTCACTCCCCCTCCTCCCCCACGCTCCATCCCCCACCCCCCACTCTCTCCTCCCCCTTTAAAACCCTTTGCTCAACCTCGCCTTCCCCCCCCCCCCCCTCACCCTGCCCCCATCAATTACCGGGGGACCAATGTGTTCCCATTCCTCACCCCCCTTCTCCCACTCTTCCTATCTCGACTCCCACACTTCCCGCCCCCGCCTCCCCCGAATACGCGCTCAGGATCGCGGGGGAACACAACGGAGAGACCCCCACACTCACGCGCGATTCGCAATTCCGCGGATTTACCGATCGGCGCTCCTCCTCCTCCTCATGCAAACAGACGTTATTCACGCCCAAGGTCTCGAGGAGCTCAAGAAGTTCGGTGCGTGTCGTCCGAGATGATTTGTCTGGAACGCCGCGATTCGCGTCAATACGAGATGCGGCGAATGAAACGGGCTGTCGTGAATTAACCGCAGATTACGTACGGATTGGAAGTAGTGGAACGCTTGGATTGGTAAGAAGAAAGCCACAGTCCCGAAGGTTGATCGGAAAGGGCAGAGCGCACCATGTATCAAGCCAAACGACACGTCGTGTGAACGTTTCGTAGCGTTGCAGAGTATAACAGTTCCCTAACTGTTTCTCATCAGTATGGGATTCCCATAAACTGAATAAACTTGTGTTCAAATGGACGATTTGACAAAAAACCCGAAAAATAACTCACGTTCATAGAAGCTTAGCACTCTTCTCGTTGGTCCTCGCTGCCATGGAAGAAATATCCTCATAGAAATTAACTAGAGATGGGTCGAATAGCCGATATCTCTAATTCTAATATCGAATTCGGGTATTAAGCAGCGTTAAATCATGACTCGAATATCTCGAATTTCAAATACCTCGCATGCTAGAATTGCAATTGATATGCAAAATTCTATTCTGCAAATTATTTTTTTGTCTGTTGAGGTAAAAAGCTACCAGTTGATTAAATTAAAAAATTAATTCTTGTTTTAATTTTCAAATATTTAATAAAATATTTTTTCTACCAATTATGGATTGTTGAATACGTTAACTTTTATAAGTCTTAATAAGTGAGCAGAAAGTGTTAATACACCATGTTCTGTCCAGTTTTGAATTAATATATGTAGTTCATCAACACGCCAATTAGAGCGTAATTAGAATAATTATTCTAAATCTCGAATATCAAATTCTTTCAGCATAATTATTCGAAGTCTCGAATATCGAACACTTTCTAATAATCGAGGTATTCGAGTATTCGCGAGTAGTATTCACACATCTCTAAAATTAACACAATTTTTCATATTAACCGGACTTAAAAACCTTTTACAATGAGTAATGACGAAGAAAGGGATTTGCACTTGATACAAAAGCTTGGAGACTTACAAATGAAGCACGAAGTTGTATTTTTAAAGCATCACCTCTGGGAGAGCGGACTGACAATAAATTATTTCAAGCATAGTTTTACAAAAGAAAGAGATGTGTGTCCGGGAATGACAACTAAAAAGCTGTATTACATCACTGTACAGGAATAATCATCGAAGGAAATTCTTACGCGAAGAAGAATGTGAATGAAAAGGTAATAAGAGAACAAGAATTACTGGCGAAGGCCAAGAAGGAAACCTGGATCGGTAAGGGGAGAAGAGGGATGGAAAATATGTGTATATTACATGTCACGGAAGGATGTTGAAAGAATGCTGACCTTCAAAACGAAATATCATAAAATAAATAAGATAAAATCATGCTTTTATTAAAATCTCTTTCATGGTTCATCCAAACCAAATGAAAAATGAAGTTTCCTCCATTAATGAAAATTTTGGTATAATATTGGTTATATAAAGTTTTAGTCGAAGCATCACATTACAAGCGACTCACATAAAGAAGTCCATTTTGATCGGGATTTCGAAATAATGCTACACATTGGCAACATTTTATAACCATTTCCCACTCCTGAATAGATGGTAGTAATTTCACGCTGAATGTAGAGATAAAACATGCTATGTATTTGAAATGTTCGGGGTGTTGTATGCTTGCCGGCTGATTCTGTGGCCGTGAGTTCACTCCCACCTGAGAATTCTAGTTTTAACTAAATCTCTTTTTGTAAACAATTCATCATCTGTCGGTAATGGCTTTCATGCTAGTCGGAAGTAGTAATGTATTATAAATGCGATTTTCTGGAGGCGTAAAAACAAACAAAAGAAACGTGATAATAATTAACCTAGAAAAAGAAGGGGAATCAGCTAATAATACCTTCAATAATTGATTAATAGATAAGAGAAAAATATTACTCTCCTCGACAAAAGATCACTGAATTTCATTGTTGAATATCTCCATTAATTCATACAACTGAGTTATTGTGAAAACATTAAAGTTATTTAAGCTCTAGGTCGTTTTTTATTTTAAAGCAGGAACGGCTATTTTTTCTCTAATGTATGCAAACCAATCGTAAGAATCATTTCCATACGTATTCATTTAAATTATTGAATATTCCACACTCCATTAAAATTAATCAAACCATTTTAATTGTTTGCACATTTAAACATTGACATATCTCAAGAAATGGAGTAATAAAGGAAGGATTCATGAAGACTAATCAAGAGGTCACTTACACATTGGGAAATGCCGGATTAGCGCAAAAGGCTGCAATATCTGTTATCAAACATCTACCATGAAACATTACCTTTCTAGCTGAGTATTACTATTAACCTCTCTTGCCAGTTTAGATGCAGATAATGTGATTGACATTTTTCGTGTGAATTTTATGAAAATCACGAGCGAGGACGAGGATAATATTTTCATATAGTCGCAAGTGAAATTTTGAAAGGGGAAATTCCCATGGAAGGATCTGATACTTGAGATAAGCGAAAGAAATTGTGTGTGCCTTCTGTCCATTCAAATTTATTTTGCTATGTTTAATGCTGCAATCTGCTTTAAAATTTTCCAGGACCTGCGTAAGCCTGAGTTTAAATGTAAAACGTGGAAAAACTTGGCCTTAAAAGTAAACGACTAGAGAGCTGTTCATGTGAACATTTTTACCCCAACTGAGAAGCAAAAATTAATTAAATCGGCCAATGAGGACTATTGATAAGTAGAAATGATGATAGGTAAACACTATTCAATTTGATGAAGACAGCCATCGAGGAAAAATCGAATGGTGAGACTGGAAAAAGGTCATCTTGTAATAGATATAAGGAAAGGCTTTTGAATATGGTATTATGAGGTTAACTCATAGAATAATGGAGTGGAGAGCTGCGTTGAACCAACCATAGGATCTTATAATTCTTTACTAGTGGTGATGATGATTGAAATTGAAGTTATTCATTGTTACCTTAAAATCCCGAAAACATGATGGCTTTTATTAGTGAACAATAGGGATGTATTCTTTTCTACGCTTATATGTTATTTTAATCAAATTGGCGGAGTGATATCCTTACAGATAAAGCGTAGGGCAATCATTTCTTCGCGCTTACCATAACGATGATTGTACTTCAATCGAAACCTAGGTCGGTGTCTCGATAAATTTTGTGGAATCTTATAAAGTAATTTTTCTCCTTGCTACGTAGGGCAATCGGCTAGAGGTTCTGGATTCAAATCTGGGAGAGAATGGTTAGTTTGCTTCCAGCTTAGGCTGTAAACTACGCTGTTCACACCAAGTATAGTATGTGTGCCAGTGGGACACTGCATTATACGGCGTTGTGAAAAAAATCCACGTAGGTAAATACAACAGAGCATTAAAAGTATTTATCGCTTTTTATCCTCGACGCCGTGTCAATTCCTCCGTTCTCAATCCGCAAAGGAGCTCCGTAGGTAAATTGCTTGGACATCCTTTTTATCCCGGAATTCAAATACCACTAAAAATTACCCTATTGGCAGATTATCTACCATGTCTATGCTGTTTAATTTTCCTCTCCCTATAGTCCTTTTATTTCTTTGAAACACCTTTCACAGCTCTTACTTTTCAATTTTTCTCCAATTTATTCTATTGATTACCCTTTCCTGAAACTTTTTATCATACAATGTGCAGATGCGTTTATTCTGCTTCGATCTGATTGTGATCTGATTTCTTTCTCAGATCTCCATTAGAAGGCTATTTTGCATTCGTTTGTCCCATTGGCGTGATTTAAATTTTGTTACCCTAACACCACCATCGCTATGTTCAACTTGAAGGTCGAACGGATTGGTGATAGTTAAATCCAGCATGTAATAAGCCCAACGGCGTGTGAAATTCGCGCACCAGGTTAGGGGGCCAGTTTTTTGTCCCTGTGCGGCCTGTGGTTTCCCAAAGAGCTCCAGTTCTAAGAAAATGGCACAGATTGAGTACTACATGGCCTCTACTGGACTTCAGCGCATGGCCGGTGGTTTCTAAGTGCAATTTTAAGCCGCTTTACCCGCTGAACTACCCCGCCAACTAAAGCACTGCATTGCCTCAAAATGCAGACTATATATGACTGATTCCTGGGTAATGGTAAATATTTAATTAATTTGGAAGACAAATATGGACGATATTTGCAACCAGACAAATAATTCATAAATTCATCAATTCGTAACGATGTATTATGATTTTTGTCATCGAGAGAATAATCCTTGTCATGAATATCCTGGATTTAAATCAAATATACCATGTGAATCCGTTCGTTAGACTTTTAAAACTTTTTTTTCCTTTTTTATACTTATAATTGCGATTAAATTTCAGGTATGTGTAGCTCATATAAAGTTGCTCATTAGCCGTTTTTGTCAAAGACCTAGAGGAAAAAATGGGAAAAACCAAAGCTACAGAACATAAAATAGGAAGAAAAGAACTTTAAGTTAAAGTAAGGAAAAAAAGCCTTGAAAATGAAAATAATCATCAACAACTAACCTACCAAGGAAGTTTTATTTTCCTCCAAATCGGTCATTTTTTTCTAGTATATACGTCCATACATGCAGAAACAAGAATAAGCATATGTATCACACAATGACTTAAATAAAAATAATCCCTATACCTTCTAAGTCCTCCTGAGCTTCAATTGCTAGTCAGGATCAATTTTGAGATCAATTTTTAGTCAGAATTATATTTTGCAGTCATATATTGTATGTACATGGGACGACTGCATTATTTTGGAGAACTCTGCATGAGATATTTAAGAAGGTTGGTAGGTTTATATTTGAAGATTTAACTGCATGAGTGCCATGGTCATTGCTGAGTATCTCCTTCATATCTATGTTTCTCATATCAGTTATATATTTGCTGGATGAATTTAATTAATTAATTTTGGCTACTATCTTGGGATACTCCTTGCTGATTCTCCAATCCATAGGTATTGCCTAGTGGTTGTCCGAATATGGCGCTAAAAAATGCATCATCGAGGTCGCCACTTCGGAGCATTTACCTCTTATTTTTAGTTCATTCACTCGTTCGCGTGCATTTAATGGCAGGTGGGAAATGTTTGATCAAGTTAGACGATAGAGTCCACATTCCGAGGTAAGTTTTTCCGATGAGTACATCACGAACAGTCTTATCACACCGGAACCATAGTTTTCCTCTTGTTCGACCAAGATATATACCCATTTCGATGATGCACCATTTCACCTGACCAAGGTCACCCGAGTTCTGAATGCTATCTGATCATTCGATTCTTCTCAAGCTAATTGTGCATTTGTGCATTTCCTTCGAATTTTCTGCAGCAGTCTCGTTAAAGCACTTACGCTCGACCTTTTGCAAACTATCAAATGTAAATTGGAGTTCAGATTAAGTCTCGGCGACGGTGAGTTAAATGGGAGGAAGAGTGGTGAGAAGGTGCCCATTATCGATGCCTCTACGTCCTCCTCCGAGAAAGGTGGTGAAATTCACTCAGAGCAACGATTCTTCTCAAGGTTGTCTCGCTGTGCTTGAATTATTCAATTCTGCTGAGGACTAATTTGAAGCATTCAGCACATATTTGTTTCCTAGCTTGGCAGGTAGGAAACTATTTTTGAAAATAGTAAGTATTCCTTAAAAATTATCTTTATTATTAAATATCTTGATATGAAAAGTTTTCGAAGAGGGATAATTCAATAGAGCGATCATACACTTTCATTAAAACGACTATGGAAAGGGGTATGTAATGTGATATGTTTAAGGTACAACGGTGATACAATTACTAAAGATTTATCGTGGGGAAGACATCCGTGAAATATACGGGCAAGCCAATAGAAAGCTAGGATTTATTAAAAGAGCACTAGCGAAATGTGACAAGAAGACAAAAGAACGATGTTACTTTTGCTTACTCTTCACACCACCAAGAATATGTAGCCGGTGTATTGGATCCAAATGAATTAGGTTTGATGACAGAACTAGACAGTGTGCAACGTAGATAAACAGTATCTTATACTTCTAGGTTTCTTAAAAGGTGTTACGATAGGTTTAGCAGTGTATCAAAAAGAAAAGTAGGCTGGTATTGGGAGCATTTACTCGGAACCGAAATCGCAATTTTGCACACAAAATCGTTAGATGGAAACGAAAAATGTATTATAGTGAAAAAATTAATCTTCTAACCACAACCATTCACTCATAAATCAAAAATTAAAATAAGCCTAAGGTGACGCCCACCGAAAAAGCTGCTTTGATATCATTGACGTCATTTTCCTCCCGTCCTTGACTGCAAGGGAAGGGAGTGGAGAGGGGTTCTCGGAAGGTCTGCTCGCACAGATCCTGTCGCAATCGCTCCCATTGAGAGAGCCGGCTGTGTCCCCCCCTTTGCGATAAGGCGAAGTAGCTTCGCGGGCTCAGTTGTGATTGGACGAAGTCGATATACATCAGAGGTTGCACCACGCCCACTTTTCCGAAAGGGTTAAAAACATCAGTTTTCGCCGCTTATAACTCAAGAAATAATTGACGGAGCAGAGAATGGAAAAATACGGGTCTTTTTATTTTACAAACTATCAGATCCGGCAATAAATAAATATGGTAAACGACCCCATTATTATCAGGTCGTAGGTTAAAATACCGGTTAAACCTCCTGTAGAAATTTAAAACGGACTGGTTCAATGAAAAATGTTTCGAGCAACCAAAAATACCAGCGTATTGCGAAAGGTTAGATCACGAAGATAACTTTACTTGTTAACTTAGTATTAACTAATGTATATTGTTTATTTATAGCTAAAATTTTACGTGTCTGGTAACTGTATGCTTAATATTTTCCTCGGGGTGGTAGTAATGTGACGCTCGGATTCATTTAAGTAGAGTTTTAACGGAGCAGTATTTTTTTTATTTTGAAAATCTGCATGGTAGCGAGTGTTATCCAGAGAATTTAAAACGCAAATGATCGCCAAAAATTTTTCTGGGCATTTGGCGATCCCGGCCCCGGATCACCATTGCTCTGCTACTACCCCGATGGCCTCTGATAGTACTATTACTGAGTCTCTGATTGATGATGTATGCCTGATGATGGTTCATCCCCTGCCACACACCCTTACGGTGGCTTTCAGGGTATTTGGTAGATGTAGATATCAACTATAAGGAAGTTAACCGTACCTTACGAGTTCTTGTGGAATTTCATCCCGATGATTGGATGAAAATAAACTTGTTGTTCGTTAAAGTAAACTTTAAGGAATCGTTAAATAGTCAACATTACATTTTTGCTATTCTCATGCATTCAGTCACTTCTCATCATTGCATCAATTTTCCATTTATCCTCACCAAATATTTTCGACAAGAGTATATCTAGAGTGAGGATAATCATATTATCCTCGCTCTAGAAATCTGATTAACTTTTTTGTCTAATATTAAAGAAATGGATAACCAGAAACTTGGTGCTCATTTATGTTGAAAATTTATTGGTAAATAATGAAAAATATCTTAAACCCAGCAAAATTTTGAGTACATCCTCGATGGATCTGAAAATAAAAGATTTACTAGCAGCGTCATGAGTTTATTATCATTATTTGTCCCAAAATGTTGTTAAAAGTAATTTTGCCTAGGCATTCCAGGTACTGCTCTCATAGGAAATTAATGGTTGAATTAAATTTTGACCTTTCGAAAATAGTTTGTTGATGTAACTACTGCGTACCGTAAGTTGATGTGGGATAGGAAAACCAGTTTCTAGTATTTAAGTAGTGCTATATGATACGAATTTTTGGTGGAATTTAAAAAGGTTATTCTTATGTTCATGGACAAGAAAGTTTTGTTTATTTGCTTGGCATAAGGTTTTGGCCAACTTATTCTCGCGTAACTCTCCCAAGTTTTCAATGTTAGCCAATGTTCATGTCATGTGGAACACTAAAGTGGGAATATTCTGTGAATGGTAAAATGATAAAATGGAGTTGAAATCTCTCTAAAACTGAAGCAATTGCAATCTAAAATAATGCTGTCCTATGATTGTGTTTGTAGATACTTTTGAACAGTTTTATAAATGTATATTTTATCTTATTACAAGTACTTAAAGGATATTAATCAAGGAGATGTAATTTTGTGTACCTGAAATGTTAATGATTACAATGCGTCTTATTCAAGGTTAAATGAAAATGCATTGAGACGTGATTACTCATCAGAACATGGACTGTAATTGTTGTTAATATCATTTCCAATGCGCATATATTTTAAACTGAATTAATTGTCTTTATTTGCGAACATAGGCGAACACGTACACAATGCAACCAGAGTATAGTCAGTCATTTTATTATTCATTCCTCTACGACCTTGCCCAATTATTTCTTCGCTCAGCAGTCAAAGAAATTAAAGATGACCGTTAGCATATGCTTTCCTAAACTTGAAATCATTAAATATGCCTTTAACAGCACAATTAGTCACGCTATTGTGCCTAAAACTAAAAAAGAAATATATGCCGCCGGTTTTTCATTAAAGAGGATAAGAAGTTGAAAGTAAACAGTTCAAATTCAACTGACAATAGGTGGAAGAGCTTCTTTACGTTTTCCGTAGCCTCCCTTCACTGCGAGAGAATCAAAATAATAGTACGCATCCTCGTCTAAATGAAAAAAGTGGAGGCTGAGTTGATGATTTAAGCAGAAGGATTTCTTCGCCAGAGCATTGCAGCCCGTTGAAGGCCGTGAGAGGAAAGATCCCTTGTGAGATTGAGGGTATCAAAAAAATAGCCTAAGATTCGAATAACCTGAGACTCTGAATTGAAAAATATGCTGAATTTTTATGTTCACAATTTCCGAGGATCGAATTGGTTGACATTCAGGTAGTTAGTTAAATATTTGGGGATCAAGACCGACGGCTCATGTGCTATTTAGGATTGGTGGTTAACTGGGTAGAGGGAGGAATATTTAAGGGAACGGAGGGAGAGAAATCCGGCGTTGGCCAAGGCCGAGGATGCTCTGAGAGAAATGAGCGATGAGCATTGGCATACTTTCAGCTGGATAATCTGGAAGGTTGAGGAATAACTTTACTACGATTTCTATTGTGTGATCTTGTTCATTAAAATTAGTGTAAAATTATCTATTTTACAAATAACTAATTAATGAGTCGTATGAATATTCAGTTTTAAGGCCCTGAAAACCATTTTTAGTAATATAGTTTTCAGTTTATTTTACTAATTAATTGTTTCATTGATTAAGAAAAATACTAAATGTAGTGCATTTTTTACCCTCACCATAATTACTATTAGGCCATAAAATATGTTTATACTTTTAATAAATATGTGTTTTCATTGAAATAAAAATTGCTGATGTTTTTGAGTAATTAATGTCAATTCACGTAAAAGCTTTCTCTCTATAAAAAGGAAATCATCTGAATCTAGAGTTTATTATATTGGAATCTGAAGGTAAGCATTAATAATATTGGCCTGGTGATATATGTGTTCGTTTTGTTGCATTTAAATAGATATCACCACATTCTATTACTTTTCATTCAAAAAATGTAGTCATCATCTCACAGAGTGATGGGTGAACTTTTTCTTGGTATCCATCATAAGCGTAGCAATTGTGATTCAAATTTGTTTTAGGCAGAAGCACAGAATTTATATTCCTTGATAGTAACCTCAAACACAGTTTGGGCGCTTAAATATGTTTCTGGTGCGGAGAAGTTAACAAAAGCCTATTGTTGAGTAAACTCTTTGCAGATCTTTATAGTTTTTAGCTCGAATAAAATCTTTCTATTTCAAAACAAGTCAACGATCCTTTCATCGTTTTGATACAGATCCACTCTATCCATCAATTCACTGTTATAAATTTACTGACTTCAATAGACTCTCATGTTTGAACTGCTATAACATGTGCATTTCTTTTTTCAAATAATTCGTGACCGTATTTTAATTACTTCTATTCATGTTACCAGTGCGATCATTAATCTTCGTTGACAGGCAGAAGAACCGGCCGACCCGTTCAAATTGACTTGTGACGGGCAATTTGCTGAACTTCTTCGCTGCGGGCATCGCGTGCTCCCTTACTTTGTTTGATTTCGAGGAATGTGGATGGAAAAACCACCACGTTCTCACGCTGGCTGACGAAAAAGCTGTTGCGTGTGCAAATGGCGCCCATTTCGACATTTTCCTTGCGTTTAAGCATCAGGGGAAGACTCTCAGAAAATCACCCACGACATCCATCGGCCGAATTTAAATCTTTCGTGTTTTTACAGGCAATAATTTGTGAAACTTTTCCACGTAATCTCAAGGACGTTCCCTGCATGCTCATTCCATCCATTTTGAACTTCTAGATTAGCTTAAAAAACTTTTTTAATCCGTAAATGATATAGATGTGTCTTGGGTAAGGGATGTATTGTTCTTTTTAGCATTAGGGGTAAGCTTAGGAGTAAGCTGGGTTAACGGTATGATAAACCTACCCAATTGGATCACCATAAAATTAGAAACACGACTGTTTTCTGCGTTATGCATTTCAGAATCTCGATCAGCTTTTGATTACTCTCGTCCTTTAAATCCGAGTACCTACGAAGGCTCATCTACATCTACACGATACCCTGCAAGCCACCGCGAGGGTGTGTGGCAGGGGGTGAAGATTACCAAGCATGCACCATTAACATGCAAACAAGCAACTATAGGGTCTCATGCAACTAGATTGTTAGTATCTATAGTATTTAAGGGGTTAATACATGCATCATGCACTACAGACTACTCTAAAATATTTCACCTACCTATCACTCTGCTATGCTGCCTATTCTGATCTCTTATAGTGCGGGGGAAAAATGCCATTTTGAATCTATCGGTACGACAATATAACTCTCTAATCTTATTTATCTGGTCGAATCTAGCATAATACGCTGGTTTTTTTTAATATGTGCCTAACATCTTCAGTAAAGCTATCCGATTGAAATTTCTCTAATATATTTAATCTGTACTTTAATCTGATAATGATTCCCACCCTAATTCTTTTATGAATTCTGAAACGCTACTCAACCTATCGTAACACCTTACAGGTTGTAGCATAATCATTGCCCAGACAGCAAAGTCAATGTTTACATGTAACCTCATAATTCTGATATGCCTACATCAAGTTCCTCCCTTATCTCTACTGTCACATTATGCTGCACGCTGAAAAGAAACTCCATATATTTGAACAATATATTCAAACGCGAAACCATATTAGTCACTATAAAGGATTCCATGATATGGTGACGAATTTTGAATTTGCGCAAGGGACATGCTTAGTACCGTGAAATATTCATAATCTAAACGCAATACCTCTGCAGAATGTCTTTCTTCCACATCAATTTCTCGTAAAATACTTGGTACATATCACTCATATCTGGGGTAATTAGCCAGAGGCCTACAATGAATAAACATACGGTAAATCAAAAGTGGTGGGAAAAATTAGTGCCTATTGGAAGACAGGGACTACGGTGGAAGTTACGAGTTCTAATTTGTAAGTGCTCTGTGTTGGGAATTCACGCACCCCACATTTTCTGCTCTTCTTCCATAAATCCCAAATTCATGAGCTTACAAAATATGCTTTTGCCACTTTCTCTTATTCCAGGCTTAACATTTAAAACATATTTTGATTTGAAGCCGAATAATCTCCTCCAGTCCTCAAGCCTTTTCGAACAATAGAGCTACAAGATAGATCCACGAGTCACATTAACATCGGCGAGTGGGCAGGCCATTTTTCAAAACAAAAAGGACAAGCAGCGTTTAGAAAACGGAAACCCTGAAGATCCGTTCGACATTTCGTGACTCATAAGTCTTTTTACAGGACTCTCTCTCTCTTGGTCCGGGGCACTTTCCAAACTCAATTTCACTTGTTTTTTTGTCTTCGATCTAAAGTTTCAGATACATGTTTTGCTTTTCATCAGCGCATATATTAAAAGAAGCATCAAGAATTATAAAGAGAATAATGAGAAATTTCACTGGAATTTTAGGAATTCAGGAGTGGATGCTTTCTTTGTTCCGCGATAGCATGGTTGTTAGTGTAATGTGAAAGTCCAATACTTTTCATGCATTCCTCCATGTTTTGATTTTTCTAATTCCTTTGCATATTTATTTCATTTTTTAAACTGTTTTCTTAATTAAGTCGAATACAAGCAGCCATTTACTATTGCAACTAAAACCGTCAAGCACTCAGATAAAGTGAATTATTATGGCCAGTTTTTATTTCAGAAAATAATCTAAATTAAAAGCTGGTGAGCGTACATAAATAGGATAGGTACTTTCGGTATCCATGGAAAAGATTGGTCGCGGTAGCTAGGTCGGTAGTGCGCTGGCCTTGCGACCAAAAAGGTCGCGGGTTTGAATCCCATCTTCCGGAGCAAGGTTGATGTGGGGATGAAATCTTCGGTTAGAGACTGCCACTTTACCTCAGTCATTGGGTAGCCAAAACCTTAGTGCTAACCAAGTGAAGCCTGAGAACTTCCTCTTTTCTCAGTGCTATATGTAAAGATATAATTATTTGTTCCGAAAACATAGTTATTGAGACAGGATAAAATAGTGTCAATGTAGCTGCGTAAATTCTTCTCGGTTCTTCATCCGTGTTAGATTCTCCATCTCCGCCGACGTTTCGATTGCCGACTCGCCCATTGTCTTCATTGCCCTGGAGACAATGAGCGAGTCGGTCATCGAAACATCGGTGGAGATGGAGAATCTAACCCGGATGAGAACCCGAGACGAATTTACGCAGTTAATACGCCGGGAAAGAACAAGAACTTAGTGTCAATGTAATATTCCATTATTTGTTATTATACCTGATAGGGACGGTTTTATGAAAAGGTTTCCATTCTGATTCATTTCTTCTTCCCAACTTTTCTTAAACACCCCTCATTCCTACACTCTTTTTATTACACCTAATCACATAAGCATGGTATATCGCTCTCTATATCTCATCTTAACTGTCCATTCTCTTACTCCAACACCCTATCTTTTCTAGCATTCCTCCCATACTGACCCTTAAAATCTTAATCCCCTAATTAATTGCTACATCCACTAACTCGTTCCCCTAATTTACACCTACAACTTCCTTTCTTCCCCTCCTGCTCCTTTAACTTCTCCATTCGTCTTGCTTTCATTCCATTACGAATTTTCCGTCCTCCCCCAAACTCCCTTCTACGGAGCCTCCAATTTATTTCTATTCTCTTTCTCCAGACACCTTGGCTCAGAATCCTAGACATTACCAAGCTTCATCTCATACTCTTTATTATCTAGGCCTAACTATCCATGCTCCATATAACCTCTTTTCTTGAGATCATTGCTAGACGTACTGGCCATAAGTAACCTCAATTAAAGTGAAATAATATAAAAATGCAAACGCATTTTATTTAGTTTTATTAATTTTTTAACTTGGGTGAAACAGAACGAAATCATCTCACTAACCAGGGCTTTACATCGTTTTGTATCTTTTAAACACTTTGTAACTTTGTCTTTTAACGCATTGAATGTCACCGTAAATGTAAATTTGTTTTCCATTTTGACCATGTCAACAGAGTGGAACCCTAAATTACTTTCAATACACTTATAATGGAGTGTCGATAGTGAAATAGAGAACTGGCATAAACAAACGGTTGAATGCAAGTGTACACGGTTAAACAAGCTTGAATCAACTGTACCAAGAAAGTAAAAGTGCTTTAAATATTCTGTCTGGCCAATATAATTCTTAATGAAGAATTCTCAACAACGATTAAATTTAACTCGATTGCATGAATACAAAAAAATGCACATTATTCTCAAATATGAGCTGGGTATTATTTTCTAGGAGTAATTATGATAACGATTTATATCCTAAGGCAACGTTACATGAACAAAGTTCCATGTATTTCAGTTTTCTAGGCAATTAATTATGCCGTAATTTTTCAGCCATCAGAAGACAGTGAAAAAAAATAACACACAATACTCAATAACACTGGGTTCGGTGGAGAATGATTGATGAGTCTCGTGCTCCTTGCTGATAAGATTCTCATGATTCTCATAATTCATCCACGACGCATAGTTCTATGCCTGTATCTCTAATCTAATCTTCGAAGTTTCACTTCCATTTGCATTTCATCCTTCATTCCACTCGAGATTGCGGTCTTCCGTTAAGCGACCGCGATCCGCTTTCGTTTTCGGGGCTCTCCATCGCCCGGGGCTGCTCCACGAAAGAGAACGAAGGCTGGCTCTGGGGCGAAGAAGATCACGATACTATATATGTCGGGCCTGCGTGGAAGGACGCCTCTCGGAACGGAGACGATGGTAATGAGCCTCCAACCTTCTCCTCCCCCCTCCCTTCATCCGATTGGTTACACTCGCTTCAGCCCTCGGCTCCGATTACTGACCGAAATCTGTCACGCTCCATGCCCGGCAGCCACGGGAGCCCTTTCGGAATGATTCAGAAGGATGCGGAATCGCTCGCACAAAAGGGTTCTACGCGCGTCAGGACGGTATCCGGTCTTCGTGGCAGGAGACTGACGGCTAGAGACTAGGCCAGCCTGGGAACTGACTCAAGTAGGCTGGAACTAGGCAAGAGTGAAGGAAAACAGGTCAACCATCTGCGGGTTGAATGGGAAGTCACTCTCCAGCTGTTAATCGGTCACACCCTTAAACCAACTAGCTTCAGCTAAGTGAGATGTGCACCGCTTCCGGATTATAATAAATCCAGAGTGACGTGTGCACAATATTCCTAGTAATATTTGATCAAACCTTTGAAAAAATATTTAATCCTAACCCACGATTTAATATCTTTTTAATTCTCTATTTTTATTATTAATTGATTATTCTTCTTTATTTAAATCTTCTTCTTTTATTAATTAGTTTAAATTTATCGGCCCCGGTGGTGACGTGGTTAAGTCCTGGCTTGCTAAACTTAGGATCGCGGGTTCGAGTCCCGCCTGAGTGGGTTTTTTCACCATTCAGGACATGGATTTGTGTGCTCGTCTGATGTTAAATTGTTAATACCCCGATATAAAGGCCACTTGTGCTGTAAAAATAAATACATAAATAAATTAATTACTAGTTAATTTCTTTTCTTATTGAATCAGTATGCTTTTGTCATTCGATGCAAAAATATTTTGTTTTATTCGTCGGGATGAAAGAGTTAAATTATAGAGATTATACATAGAGATATTGTGGTTGAAGTTATAAGTTATCTGATCGGATGTTAATAGGGTCGATGGGCTGTGAAAAGATGTACCTACTATGGAATTAGAGGAATCCGCAGAGGTGGTTATTGAAATATTATGATTTGATATGGCAAGGAGAGGATTTTAAGCGGGTCTTAGCTGATAATGGATAAGTTGTTGTTTATCTACTCTACCGGTCAGTCTATACTCTAATGGCTGCCTCCTTATAATTCTCGTCTCTTTCAACATACCTAGTACAGCACTTTTCCCAGGATCGCAATATTTAATTATTTATTTATTTTTATAGACCCGAAAACAGCACATATGACGTTTTTACATCGAGTAATCGACCAATAACAGATAACCAAAATACAGCCATGACCTGTCTGATGAATACCTAACAGACGGGACTCGGATCCGCGACCCCAGATATAGTAGGCGAGACTTTACCCAGCCCCCTCCGAGTTCGGCAAATTGATTGATATACCAAAGCATTGATCGTATTTGCCAGGGAATGCTTGATTTGTTTTAATATCCCATAATGATTAGGATTTAAGGCGTATTATTTTTCAACATAGCAGTAGTAGCAGCCAATTTTTGCCAGGCAATATTTTGGGAGTCCTTAATTTTTCCTCGCTTAGCTTTCCCCGGGGGTATACTTTAAGGGAAGGGGAGTTTTCTTTCATTTGTGTTTTGCTGGTTTTTGATTTTGTCGGTTTCTTGAATATATTTGTTTCTTGATTGCTTCCGGAGGCTTCTTGAGATTTCATTCACGTGGATTAATACTTAATTTTTGTTAGTTGTTTTAGAAGTGCGTGGGTTGTTTTGCTGTGCATTTCTGCGTTTAATTTTATCAGTGCATTATTCTGGCTACGTTGAGTGCATTATTCTGGCTACGTTGGCGATATGTAATGCAGATATTGAGTTGGGCGATCTTTTTTTTAACACTAAACGGAATTGTGAGTCTGCATAACAGAGCGTGAGGATCTGGTCGTTGGGTATTGAGGAGTGAGGGAAAAATTTGAGTGTCTATGTGTATGACGGACGGGTGAATCTCGACTCTTCTATTGCTAAGTGGGAAAATGGCTGCACCCTTGGCTAAGGGAGAGATTCAGAATCGATCTCTTAATCCCATAGGGTTCTGTAATGCGCATTTTTGTGAACAGCGAAAGCACTTCATAATGGTGTAATTTTCGGCTGAATGTTGTCGTGCGGTACCGGGCAACCGTTGGGGAGCGCTGAGCGCGGTCGCGGATGGGAAAGCATCCCCCATCCCTTCCCTCCTCCCCCACCCCATTCTGACCCTCACGTGTCACGCCGCGCTCTCTCGCGGACGCCCCCGCCGTCCGTCCGTCCTTCTTCCGCCCGCGAGAGACTTCTTTTGTCTTCTCCGGAGGGGAAGGAATGGGGGGGTCCGGCGGAAGACGCCGAGGCGGAGACGTGGAGAGCAGAGAAACGCACAACCCCCTTCCTCCCCCCCAACGCCGCCCCCGTTTCGACACCGCATTACGGTCAACTCTGAAAAGGGGAGGATGGAAGAGTTATCGCAATCCGCGGAAAGCGGGG
Source organism: Platycnemis pennipes (assembly GCA_933228895.1). NCBI lineage: Eukaryota > Metazoa > Arthropoda > Insecta > Odonata > Platycnemididae > Platycnemis > Platycnemis pennipes. Next base: position 28,482,664 of record OW121848.1, on the reverse strand, counting down.
GTGTGGAGGGAATCGGGGGAGGGGGAGGAGAGACTGGTTGAAATATAAAAACAAAAGAATCGCTTTCCCCGGACTCGGGAGGATTGTTTTACGATCCTGCGAGTTGCCCCCGCAGCATCATCAGCTGCCCGCCCCACCGCAGGCGTTCCCTTCCCGGCTCAACCCTCTGCGTCCTTGGATCGCTATCGGGGAGAGGGGTCGATTGCCCGCTCGTCTTCCTCTTCTTCTCCCTCTGGGAGAAACACGGTGGGTGTCTTTTTTTACATTCAGTAAATGATGAGCGTGCGCGCGAATTCGGGGGTGCAACGGCCTACTTCTCTCGGGTGGAAAAAAAGGGGGAACGGTCAAATGACTGGCAGCAATTGCCTGATTCCTTTCGCTCCCGTCTCCACGGCGTATCTTCACGCCTTATTAAATGTCGGGGGGAGGAGGGAGTGGGATCGTGAGAGACGCACTGAACTGCTACCTCTGCGAAACGATCTGAGCTCATCTTTGACCTGGTAGTCGTCATTTTCGATTAACCTCCAATGGAGAGTGAGAGTAGCAGCTAAGCTTGAGAGAATTTTATCATAAGGCCATATGTTCTGCCAACTGATCGGGCTTTCCATCGGAAAAATAATTTCTTTAAAAGCACTTTAATCATTAGGTCATTGAAAAAAATGATGGGAAAGTGGTTTTGAAAACGAGCTGTGTGTATCATAAATGAGCAGTTTACTTACTGCAGACAAATGCGCACATTTGTTCTGCTGTTCACCGTTCATTGAATTTGGAAAACAACAATGTATAGCATTTAGTTACCAATCATTAATGGAAAATCGTCTAAAATCTTTCGTAATTTATGATTCTGAGTACTTAACTGGCATTTACCTTATCCGGATTGGATGCCAATATATTATTTAGCGTCACTGCTGCAGACCTACTGACATGGATGGAAACTAATTACTTACTGAGGTCATTTAATAAGTGAATATCTCTCAAGAATCATTTCCAAATGCAATGAAGCCGAAATCATTTTCTCCGAAAACTTTCACCGAATAGTATGTATGCTATGTGAGGTACTCATGATTTTTGCACACCATAATTATTATTCTGTCACATTAAAATGTGGTTGAAATATTAATTGGGAGACGGATATTGTGACAAAAATGTATCCATGCGGAGCTAAAAACCGTAATTAGTATTGCAGCAGAAGAATACAAAAAGTGATAAAGTTTTTTTATCGATGAAGATAGATTTTTCCTATGGATGGCATAAAATGGAAACCTGGAACATTTACAATCGATGGGGACTACTGCATTGTGTTCTCGTACTTGAATTTTTCTCAGATTCTTCAAAAGGTCAATTCACTGTATCTAATATTTTGCGATAAACACCTAAACTAATAGTTAGTCATATGTTGATTCCATTACAAAAGAGCATAGATAATTATGTATTAGATAAAATTGCGTGTTGATATATTTTCAGTGAAAAGTTATCCCTTTAGTAACCAAAGTGCTTATGTGCTTGTTAAAGCATGGTGCCAGAAAGTTCTTTAATTATGTTATCTAGCTAATGTAATCACATTAACCCATGCGAAGCATTTTAACAGCTTTTTTGCTGAAAAGAAAAGGGGCTTAACCTTTCAAAGGCCAACTTCCTCTCACTTCAACTTCGTTCCGGAGTCTTGGTCACACCGATTATTTTATCATTCAACCGTCATCAGTTTTCAAATGGCTAAAGCCATCCAATTTTTGTATTGAATAAAAAGCTAATAAAATGAGCTGGTGTATCTTCAGTGAAGAAATCTTTTAAAAGGTTGGACAAAACTTATGATGTGATTTAATTTTAGTTCTTACATTCATGGTACTACTTTGCTTAGCTATTAGGATTATGATGATGCATCGACATAACTTTCCTTTCATTACTTGTTCTCCGAAGCCAGTGAAATTAGAGATTTCAGTGAATCACTCGAGCCATCGAAATTTATTTTCTCCAAAATAACCTCCTCGCGAACTTGATTAGCCGTATCTCATTCTGTATTCACGTTATAATTAACTTACAATCAGTTCACCTTAAAGTTTTCCTTCAAGAATCCAACTCGCTTTCATTGTGAAAAAATAGACAAACGAATGATGTCATATTTTTCTCATGAAACTCGTAATTTTCGCAAAGCGCATCTCCTTTTATTTTTTATATCTATCTTTGGCTATTATCTATCTACCTCTATCTTTCTCCGTATCCCTCTCTCAGATGAAGCGTAGTTCCCCGTACACACCATTCATCCCTCAGATGCCAAGCGAATGCAATTATTCACCATTGCTGCTGGGAATGAATTGATCAGGTAGTCAAGTTGGCAAACATATGTAGTGACTCTTTGAGAACCGAAGTTGTTGGCTGTCTCCTTCAATCGACTGGGAAAAAAATTCCCATGGAAATAGAAAGTATAGGTAACGAATGACGCCGCGTTGCACAACTAAATGAAAGTGAACGAAGATGCGATGTCGATGATTATTCGAAGATACGCGATGAAATAACTTTCGAAGCTCAAGATGTCATGGACCTAAGAGAAAAAAACTCAAGGATCATGATGCGCTCCATTAGTTTTTTTTTTGGATTCACATCTGACTGCAAAATAGTCAATTATGCGTAGAAAAGTAGGTAACCTATTTCCATCCCTACGCTGACATTTAAAATCGGTGATCAAATTAGCATAAAATAATTTTTACCATAGTATATATAACGTTTACGGGTACTGGCCTTCCCTAGTTTAGTCTGCTTCGATGAGTGTCATTCCAGCGATGAATGCTATTCGCATGTCTATGTAATGTTTCGTGTTTATAATTTTACGCCAAAATTGACTTAACCTACTTATCCTTACAATAGTCATATGTTGAGAGCAATATGCGGCGCTGAAACAAAGTGATGTAGCACTGAAAAAAATTGACACAGTTCTCCACGAGCATTAGGTGTCTCGTTCTGGTAGACTGTCATCATTGTAAATGGCCAAACATGCCTCTTAAATAAGTACATGGCCTCCATCAAAATATTGAAAGGATCAGGGGCTTGATCACGAATCTTCGTAACGCACACGTTTGCGATATCTTTACTTTTAAATTGCGGTTAGGGTTCTGGAGTCAAAATTATTCTTCAAATATTTTCAGTTATTTTAAGTAACCAATCCCGATGAGCAGACGTATACATTAGGAAGGTTGCTGTGAGCCGTGCGCTTCAAAATTATCTTGCGTTATTGATGTGGATAGGCAACACGAACAACAACAGTAGTAAACGTGAAACCAACGCCAATAGTGTATTTATGATTCCATCCCAGACACAAGTAAACAGGTCTTTTAAAAGCCTGGATTCGGAGATTGACAAAATATTTTCAGAAAAAGATCACAGGGGACCCAAATTTTCGAGCTCAATCGTGTAGTCAAATTTCTTGAAATCTAATTATATAGAGTATTGTTTTCCCGATTCTCTTGGAGATTATCTCCGCCTCATCCAGAAAGGCTCAATTAAATCCGTTTTTCTACGCTTGGCGGCTTTGAGAGCGCTGCCGCTACCGGCAGTTGGCGTTGCCTTAGGACAGCGCCGTCTTCACGCCTAGGCAGCGTTAGTGTTGAAGCCTTCCTTGGATTGTCACGGCTGGACGCGCGGCGAGACCTTCACGAGATTCTCTCATTAGTTCTGCTTAAAGGGTTGCAGGACTCGTTCCAAACTTTACTCCTCTTCTTTTTCTTCTTCTACCGCGCGAGGTCATCCAGATTGGAGCGCACATCAAATGCACCGCTCATATCGAATTCATTTCCTATTGCAGCGCGAGTGGGAGGAACTTACGGGGCTGCGAATCGACTCGCTGTCAACGCTTAATTGGGACCCGAGACGCGATTTCTTCGCCTTTTCCTTCCTTCGTTTCGCGGATGCGTCGTTGCACCGCTGAAATCTTTCCTTCGTTGCGTTAGAGCAGCGGATTATCCTCTTCTTCACTCCTCGGACTTTGAAACACCTGCTTCCTGTGCTGCTTTAATTTGGCATTCCAAAAATTTCCAACTTTGCATTTTCCGTCCCTTATTGACGCTGAGCTGGGTGATGAATGTGTCGTACTGCCCATCTGGGTGCCTTGTTCAATTCTTAGTGCTCTCCCGTGGATAATATGCCGTAATTGTTTTGATATGCTTTAATATTCACGTGGTATCCTTTTCGTGTTTCATATCATTCATGTGGTACCGGGAAGCTTGCTAAACTAGATGTGCTCCTCAACTGGGAAAAACTGGAATACGTTAAAGCATTACCCTTCCTCGGAGCAGCATTGCACGGGATAGAAGCGGCACGACGGTCATCAAATGAAGTACAACACACGCTTATAAGGCGTTTATAATGGTGATATAGCTTCTGTGCTCAAAGAACAAGATTATTAGTTAGATAGTTTGTTGCTCAGGGTAGGCGACCGACAGCTGAGGTCATTTGCACCATTTAGGATAGGTGGGTAATTGGGTAATGGTAGGAACATTTCAGGTAATGGAGGAAGGGTGGAGAGATACCCGGCGTCGGCACTACGGGCGACGGAACCCTTACTCTTAATGACAAGCGACAAGGTGACCAGGGCTTAACGTCCCATCCGACGGACGGAGTACTGAACCTGAAATCCCCTCCGCTAGGCACTGAAGTAGGGACCGGTTTACCGCAGATTTCTGGGAATCAAACCCAAGCTCTCGGGATGGCAAGCCAGTATTCTAGCCATCACACCAACCCCAATTCTCCGGAGATCAGGAGTCAATGAGTAAAAACGTTCAGGTGGGCAAAGGCTCTCTACGAATCTGATATGTGAGCAAGAAATGATATAAAGCTTTGAAACTTGGTACAGGAAAAGGATGTTGAGGATCAAATGAATGGGAAAGGGTAGAAACGAAGAAGTATACAGAGGAGCTGAAGAGTAAATTATTCTACGGAGCAGCATACGGAAAATAATAACACGATGATTTGAGCACTCCGGAAGACACCACTGAATTGCACACAACATACTCAAAGGAAATCCCCGTGAGGAAGATCAAGGGGTAAAATACTTAGGACAAACCAAGAGAGATGCTGGTTAAAGGGTTAAAAAGGAAGTTAAAGAACCATGGACATGGAACAGGGAGGGAATGGAGGGCTGTAGTAAACCAATCTTAGGAACGATATAATGATGATGATGAATCCTTTGTCAGCATTGAAACAGAGATAGGTAACTTTAAAGTATTACAATCCTTCTTCCTTGGTATCTTTGATCTGATTGCTTATAAGTTACTGACTTGGAGATGTTGATTCAAGATCTGAGGGAAATCGCGCGGCGATAATTTGAATACTGGTTTGAGAGTGAAATGTGTGGTATTCTGAATACGTGGATGGCGATAAAACTAGCTGATGGTGGTGTTATGCAGTAAGATCTCATTTAATAAAGAGCTAATTTCACTTCTGGTTAAGGAAACAATAGGGATAAGACTCAGATGGAATTTAGAAGACGTAATTTACATGGTGAAAGAGTACGATTGACTGATAGCAGTCGTAAGCTCCTCTGGTACTCGTAAGGTAATCAGGAATCTTTTACACCTAAGGTCCGAGTATTTATCAGTGTATACAGCAGAAACATACTCGTAATGAATGGAGTTAAATGTTCATGAACAGCAAATGTTTCTAAGACAAAACGCCTTAGAAACATTTGCTGTTGCACGCGTAAAAAAAATTCTTGATTATAAGGAGAAATAAATTTGAGCATAAACTAATCCTTCATATCTAGAAGAGCAAATGTTTCTAAGGAGTTTTCATGTTGCACGCGTAAAAAAATTCTTGATTATAAGGATAAATAAATTTGAGCAAAAACTAATCCTTCATATCTAGAAGAGTCTTGTATTTCATTCTAAGTCTATGGAATTGTGTAAAGACATTTCCATTGCAATCATCTTCCATTTCCGCTATTTTAAATTGATTATTTTCTTTGCATTATCGTTGAAGGAGCTTTGTAAAGCATATGAAATTGACTTCAAAGTTCATAAATTTCGCCTAAAGTGAAAATAATGTTAACCTTATGCATTCTTTCTTACTGCCAAGGAAAGTGCATATTTTGCGCGCTAGAATACAATGTTTATCCAATCATTAAGACTTAAGATGTGGTTTATCCGAACGCGGCCATCTAAAATGAAATAAATGCATACTGGCTTTCTTCTTTCCGTGGACATGGATGAGAGATGAGTGAAATAATAATGAATGTTGAAAATTCCTCCTGATCCACCATCCGTGTGCACGGAATAGGGAATTCTTGGGTCTGGAAGCATCTATATTGCCATTTTTCACGAACAAAAAAATAAGAGGCTGCGGAGGTTTCCCACACCGCGGGGAGAGCCCGCAAAAAAATGGGAAGATCAAAATGCAGCCATCGAAACATCATCCACAATCCGATCTTTTTTCCCACAGTCGTTCTTAACGGACCATGATAATAATTGGAGTCATCTCACGAGCGGGGAACTTTCGTTGTGCCAATCCCTCCCGGTCCGTACTCCCACGGGGGATTCTCCCCACACTGGAGAGGTAGCGTGGAGGGGGGCAGGGCACTATTTCAGACGCCGACAAGTAGATCACGGCGGGGGCACGCGGGGCAGAGCTCACCTTTCTCACAGACTCGGTGGCGTTTGGGCCCTCCATCCCTCCCCTCTGACTCCCAACCAACGGCTCCTCCTCCTCCCTCCTGTTCGGGCACATCCATTCGTGTCACATATTCGAGTTAACTTGCGGTGGAGGGAGGGACGTCCCCGGGAAGAGAAATGACGGGAGGGAGGGAATTTGAAGAGCGACGGGACATTGGGAAGTTTTGCAGGGGGAAGTTGATCCGGGTAATGGGATCGTTTGCCATATTTTTTATTGCCGAATCTGATAGAGTTTGTAAAATAAAAAGACCCGTATTTTTCCGTTTTTTGATCCGTCAATTATTTCTCGATAATAAACAACAAGATATGGCACTTATTCCACAGTTTTTTTTTTTTTTAGTGGTACAACGCGTTTCAGCGGTTAAGCCGTACCTACCTACCTGATGATGGCTTAACCGCTGAAACGCGTTGTACCACTAATAAAAAAAACTTTGGAATAAGTGCCATATCTTGTTGTTTATCATGATATCATTCCACTATGTCTCGCCGGACACAGTTACGTTAATTATTTCTCGAGTTATAAGCGGCGAAAAACTGATGTTTTTAACCCTTTCGGAAAAGTGGGTGTGGTGCAACCTCTGACGTATATCGACTTCGTCTAATCACAACTGAGCCCGTGAAGCTACTTCGCCTTGTCGCAAAGGGGAGGACACAGCTGGCTCTCCCAATGGGAGCGATTGCGACAGGATCTGTGCGAGCAGACCTTCCGAGAATCCCCCTCCACTCCCTTCCCTTCCCATAAGAGCAGTCCAGGACGGGAGGAAAATGACGTCAATGTTATCAGAGCAGCTTTTTCGGTGGGCGTCACCTTTTGCTTATTTTAATTTTTGAATTATGAGTGAATGGCTGTGGTTAGAAGATTAATTTGCTCACTAAAATTCTTTTTTCGTTTCCATCTAACGATTTCGTGCACAAAATTGCGATTTCGTTTCCGAGTAAACGCCCCCATTTGAGGAGCAACAGGAGGAGATTGGGAAGTTTTGGAGGGGGCAGTTGGTCCGGAGGGAGACCGGAAAAGGGTGGCAGGAGGTTTGGGAGCTGAATTACAAATTTCTTAACCGCCGCCCTTCCCCGAATGTTTGACCCCAAAGTTCTCTATCGCTATGTAATTTAGTTTTATTCACATTCATACTTTACGCGGGCATGTAGATGACAGTGGTATAGCAGGCCTAAAGGGGCGGCCGCAGTGCAGGTGGGTTGCCTGGAGGGTAGTGGGTAGCGGGTACTTAGCGACCCGCGAGGTAAGTTTCCCTCTCAAGGCTTCTGGTGGAGGCGATCGCACTGCACCCTCCAGCCTACCCAACCCGCCTAGCGAGTCGCTTGGCGGGTAGCGAGGGAATCAGTGGTGTTGATTAATTTTACCTACCCACCACCCTCTCAGGCATGGAGGAGCAGCTAATCGCGGCAGTTTACCAGCGGAAAGCGATATGGGATCCCGCAGACGAGTTGAGGAAGAACTCCAAAATACTGAGGACATTACGGACAGAAATTGCCAAGGAAGTTGGTATTGTTAGTGAGTGAATCTTTTACTTTTACACTTTATAAACCTACTTTTTCTGGGCAACTATGCATCATGCCGCCATGAGACCAAAACTGTCATCTCTCTCTTTAAATTCCCTGGGCGAATCAGATGTTATCATTTTGCAGAAGATAGCATCTTATTTTATAATGAACTTGAAATCGACGGGATGGAGAAATATAATAAATACGACTATTATTAAGAAAGTAAAATATTTTTCATGAAGGGGCGAACACAAACATGTTTTATGGAGTTAGCAATGGCTCCAAGTCAGTATCGGAACCATCATCATCATCGGACAACAATCATAGGTTTGGTTTGACGCAGCCTTCCACTCTATTCTTCTATTGGCCAAACTCTTCATGTTGACGTAACTCCTCTCTTAAACATCCTTCACGACCTGTTCTATATGACTCATACGCGGCCTGCCTTTTAGATTCTTCCCGCTCACTTTTCCCTCGACGATGTCTTCATCACGCCATCCTGTCTTAAGATGTGGACGATTAAGCTGTCCCCTCTTCTTGTTAGGGTTTTCAGTGGACATCTCTTTTCTCTCACTCTTCTTAAGACTTGTTCGTGTGTCATTCGGTCGATCCATTTTATCTTCATCATTCTTCGGTAGCACCACATTTCAAATGCTTAAGGCCTTGAATTCTCTGCTGCTTTTATTGCCCATGCTTCGCTGCCATATAGTAGAATGCCCCAGATGTATGTTCTAATTAAATGTGTCTTACTTCCACGCTTATATTTGCAGCTTTAAGCAGAAACTTCTTTTGGTAAAATGCCCTTTTTTCTTGGGTAATGGGGTCGTTTGTCATATTTTTTTATTGCCGAATATGATAGAGTTTGTAAAATAAAAAGACCCGTATTTTTCCGTTTTTTGATCCGTCAAATATTTCTCGAGTTATATGCGGCGAAAAACTGATGTTTTTAACCCTTTCGGAAAAGTGGGTGTGGGGCAACCTCTGACGTATGACTTCGTCCAATCACAACTGAGCCCGCGAAGCTACTTCGCCAAATCGCAAAGGGGGGGACACAGCTGACTCGGTCAATGGGAGCGATTGCGACAGGATCTGTGCGAGCAGACCTTCCGAGAATCCCCCTCCACTCCCTTCCCTTCCCATAAGAGCAGTCAAGGACGGGGATAGGAAAATGACGTCAATGTTATCACAGCAACTTTTTCGGTGGGCGTCACCTTTAGCTTATCTTAATTTTTGATTTATAAGTGAATGGTTGTGGTGAGAAGATTAATTTTTTCACTAATATTCTTTTTTTGTTTCCATCTAAAAATTTCGTGCAAAAAATTACGATTTCGGTTCCGAGTAAACGCCCCCATTTGAGGAGCAACGGGAGGAGATTGGGAAGTTATGGAGGGGAAAGTTGGTCCGGAGGGAGACCGGAAATGGGTGGTCGGAGGTTCGGGAGCCGAATTCCAAATTTTATAACCGCCGCCCTTCCCCGACTGTTTGACCCCAAAGTTCTCTATAGGTATGTAATTTAGTTTTATTCAATTTCATACTTTACGCGGGCATGTAGATGAAAGTGGTATAGCAGGCCTAACGGCTGGTGAGTTCTTTGATTTTTAATCAGTCGTGAATATTCTAAGGTCAGTGGGCAGATTACCGGGAACATATTGGCATATAAGTCATCAAAGATTAGAAAGAAATTGAGATCAGCTCTCAAAACCAAAACGTTTTGACAGGAACTAGTCAATAAATGTATTAATAAAGTCTTCATATGCATTTCATGAATATATGGAAAAATATGGCCCATTTAAAATCGAGTGATGATGAAATTTTTCGGGTTGGTGCAATGGTTGGTTAGAGTTCTAGCCTCTTACATGGTGGGACTGGGTTCAAATCCCGACAATGGAAGATATTTACATTCTTGCACCGGCCTCAACTTGAGTGTCTGTGGGGAGTAATTGAGTTCAGTACTCCGTTCATCGAATGGGACGTTAAGCCTTGGACCAACCTCCAAACCCTTCCATCCTAAGTTTTCCTTTTAGGTCTAGCGCCTGTAATTGCGGGTAAAGACTTGAAAACCGCAGTTAGTGTGCAGCCTTACCCCTCGAGAACAAATTAGGCACCGAGAAAAAATTAGGCACCACTGCCCTAGATGAAACCAAGTTATTTCCACTAACTAAGGGCCCGGGCTGAATGCGGGTGAAGCCACTTAGGACACGTCCAAGCTGAAGATTACTGATTTCCCTGCAGCGAGATACTTGTGCGACCTTGCAGATAGCACAGAAGATACTCTTTTTTCTTACCTTGTTTGCTGAATTTTCCACGCCGTTGATAATTTCTACCCTAATCGGTTACATATCTTTTTTAGACTATGATTTTGGTTTCTAAGAGAATAATATTCTCTTTGATTTATGTGTATTATTATTTTTTTAGTGTTCTGTTAAATAACAAGCACATCTTACATCCCAGTCATGAACTCAGTGGTGCTAAGAATTTAAAACAGAAGGATACATTTTCTTTCCCTAATACAGCAGTGACAAGCATTTTTGTGCTGGAAATAATATATGAAAATTTAAGCTTACTGCAATTCTGTGCATCTACCACTTTATCGTCACTAAATCATCAAATCTCATAGCCCACATTTAATTATTTTGACCTCTAAATTTGACAAACCATGGATTTTCTAGTAGTAGCTAGCCTGATTACGCAGCTTAAGTCAAAGATCAAAGTAGCTTGACGTAAATACTAAAATTGATTTGACGGCCTTTTAGGCTCGGATTGGCTAGCCTGATTATAACGCAGCTTAAATCAAAGATAAAAGTAGCTTGACGAAAATACTAAGATTGATTTGACGCCGTTCTCCACTCGATTCCCCAATACCTTATAACATTCATATAATTTCTCTTTTTCACGTCCATCACTATTTGTCCCGTATATCCAACATGAGGCCACCTATTCCATTCCTTCCATTCACTTTTCCCTCGACAATTATCTTCATCAGGCCATCAAATCTCAAGTGGACGATTAGGCTGTTGCGTCATCTTTATAAAGCTTCCAGCAGACTTCTCTTTCCTGCCACATAGGCATCTTCGTCTATCAACCGGTCTATCCCTTTAATCTGTAACTTTATTTTATAACACTGTATTCCTTGACTGGCAGCACTTGAATATTCCGTTGCTGTTATCGTCCGTGCCTCACTGCCATAAAGGAGGATACTGGAGATGTAAGTTATAGTGAAGTGTTTCCTTACTTCCACGTATGCACGTATTCTCCTTTTGGTATGATCAACTTCCTCATGAAGTGATTTATCGATGCTTCAGGTTTCACATGCAAGTAATAGGACTGATCATATTCTTCCGTGAAGCCAACTGGTGAACTCAATCAATCAAATCGAGCGTGCATGCACCGGGGCAGGTTCAATGTTCTTCTGCTCCACAATGTTCTCTGGAGAAAGCGACGCATTATGGACTTATCGAAGACACGGATGGGTCGAAGCTTTCCTCAGCGTCTCCCGTCAGCGGGATGGGCCGGAAGCGTAGGCGGGTGATCAAGCCTTCCCCGGTGACGTGCGCGGCGCTGATTTCGTGAGTCGGACGCCCAAGCCGGAAGTCGAGTGTTCGACGGGTCCACGAAGGAAAAGGATGTTGCGGCGGCGCACGTGGAATCCTTCGAGGATTGCCTTGTTTCCAAGGTTGCAGGGGAACCGAAAAAAGTGGGTGAGAGACGATTCGCCCATATTATAATATCCTCCTCGGTTGCGAGAATCCGATGCCCGGAGCCTCTGGGAGCCGTTGCGACGGGACGGGTGGTACATGCCGAAAAGGGAAAGTGGGATCCTCGCCGTTAAGGGCTGGGAAAGGGGGGAGGGTGGAGGAGGAGAGGGGTATTGGGGGGTGAGGGGGAGACTGGCTTGAGAGGATGAGCACAATGATCGAGTCCTGATTTCCTTTTTATTTTTCCCTCGGGGGAGGAAGTATTCGCGAAAAGGCTTTGTGCTTGCGATGTGGGCAATATGAGTTACACAAGATTTCGGGAACGATTATCTTCTCGCCGTAACAGAACATCGGATATGAATTATTCAATGGGAATGTGCCACGCATGGAAAGATATCGACTAAACGCAGGTATTTTTCCCCCAGATGATAGTAGTGGTAACATTAATTTTACCTTGCTCCAAATGTCAAGAAAATTTCGCATGTGACATAATGCTGAGACATACAGTATCTATACCCAAAATGGCTTCGAACCCGCTTCTTTTGTTTTGCCAATCTAAAGGTGGCAAGTCTCCTACTTGGCCACTGATGCCACTTGATGAACTCGTTTCACGCATATGGTATCCCTGGTTATATGTTGATAGTCATCTGTATGGAAGGTCTTATTTTTCACTCGTTCGAAACTTACTTTGCGTGGTATTTTCGCGAAAGGTAAGTGAAAAGAACTTTTGCGGACTTTCTTTACAATATTTCATTGTAGCCTTTTTCTATGAACAGTAAAGTTGGGGTCGTAAGTGTTGGAGATATTTCAGTCAATTGATTTCAGCCGGCATGCTGACGTGAATTGTTTCCTTGATTGCAATGAGTCTAATTATTCCGAAATGCTCGTTGTTCAAATTCAAGATTTAAATTCATGGAGAAAAACTTTTAAGGCTATTTAAAATGAAAACTCAAGGTCAATTTTTTATTAAAAGGATTGCATTGATGTGGTAGCTAGGGTACTGGCTTATACCCTGTACCCAGGGCCCTAGATTTACTCCCGACTACGGGAGAGATTTTCTTCAGTATACCAATTCCTGGTGGGATGATGTGTGGAGAGCACTTTGAGGTGTGTATTCCATCCATGAAATGGAATGTTAAAACGTGGACTCCTTTGCTCTTTCATTAATAATAGGCAAATGACGACTCCAGCTTCCTCCGTTCCCCGAAAAATTCCTAACCTCTTCCCAATAACCCACCAACCCTAAATGGCGCAACCGTCAGTCGCCTCCCCCGAATAACAAACTAACTTTTCACTGATATGAAAGACTGGCGCGAATATTTACTGGATTCCAGTAAACGCACATTCAATCTCTGCTGCCTCCAAAAAATAATTTTATTTAATATTTTATTGGGTTCAAGGATTGCGAACCAGATTTGAAGAACCTTGACGGAGATGGCCCTCGGAATGCACAACAGCGATTTTTCCAGTAAGAAACAATCATACTCTTCGACCAGTACTTGAATCCAAACCCTCCGACTTTCTGGCCAGTAACTGGACAGAAAATTTTGGGGGTTCTGAGTTCGAGTTCCGGTCAAGGCGAATGATATTATTCTTTGTGGAATTTCTGCCATTTTGTTGGGTTATTGATATGAAATAGTCAGGGAAGTGCATGTACACAATTTAAAAGCTATTTTAAATATGTGAACACAATGTAAACTTCTTTACTATTTACAATGCCTTTTATTAGTAGTTTATCTGCACGGCAAAAACCAACATTCCTGTGTCCTGCCGACAATATTCTTATCATCTTCGTTGTTAATCACGTCTCCATAAGTAGCTCTTGTTTAGTTACGCTTTTTTCTCAAACATCAATATCTTTGACCTTAAATTATAAACAATGTGTTTTAACGTAAACTATGCATACGATGTCAAATTTTGGTAAATAATCCTATCCACTGGCCACTTATCCATCGCTATAGGCCAATTAATGGTTGAGAAAAGTTATTTTGAAAATAAAAATAATATATAGGATGATTACTGTGTTAAACTGAACTTCAAGGACTTCATTCTGCAAAGTAAAAGACTTCCTTCCGTCCATACGATTTTTTAAGAAGATTTCTGAATTTTGTCTATGGCTGGTACTTGATAAATGTTATGTCGTGAATGATGCCGCTATTACTTTTACCTTAATGGCAAATAAAAGCCTTGATTTACTTTTTACTATTTAAAGACGCACTTAAGTAGCAGGCATACTTTTATGAATAGCAAGACATGATATCAATCAATTTGTAACAGTTGAAAATAAAAAATTTAAATATAATTAAGATCCTCAGGCAGAGCGAGCACTTCCATACCCTACTTTTACATATATTTTACTTCTAAATGAAGAATAATTTCCAATACTTCACTTATGAAAGTCCTTTAGTTTTGACTTTTATGCAAATACCAGAATTTTGTATCAGTCGCTAATAGAAAAATTCATATTTTATACTTCTTGATACTACCTACCTCACTGCAGGAATTCTTTTTTTACTTTCACTTATGCACTCGTAAACATATAGCCAATTTTATTCCTCATAAATTCAAAAGTCCTTGCTACATACATCCCATCGCCAGTAAACTCTTAGAGGTAACATTTTGAAATATTAAATATATGATGCGATATCAAAAATGTGTAACGTAATAGTTGGTACTCTTCAGTTAAAATTTGTGATGCCGCATGTTGATGATGACAAGTCAGATGATGTCATACTCACGGAAATATAATTAACTGTGAGAGACACTTTTGAACAAAATTGAGTTACCAGGTGAAGGTGGAGTACGAAATAGGAAAGTAGGAATATATGAATCGGTGTGCTTTAAATAAGTATAGGACAACTTCCGCTTTGGAAAACTATATTCTGTTCGAACGCGTAAGCAAATTCATATCTCTGATTGCTCGTCTCCACATCTCAAAGATGCATGTCACGCCCTCAATAAGAATCAATGCGGAAGTGGTCTCCAATTCTTGAAGTGTCCCTGAAAGTGAAATCAATTCCAAATGCATTGAAGTAGTGACATTTCGGATGGTGGAAAACCACCGTTAATGAGTAACCCGATGCAATGTCATTCCTGCTTGAAACCTTGAAAAGAACTAGTCCTTAGCGCAGTATTGGGAGTTTCTTGCAAGCTGGAAAACAAGCACAAAAGCAAAAATATAAAACAACTCATCATCAGCATTCAAGAATTTTTTTGGAGAATTATTCGCTTTCTGCTGATGCGTTTAGAAAACGTTTTCTTGATTAGTATAACTATGGTCGATACATTCATAGGCAGACCTAATCAAAATAATTTCCGCTATTTATACGATGAATTTTCTTAAGCTAAGCTCCTTATATTCAGGGCCGGATTTAGGAGTATGCCACCTGTAGGCTAAATCCATTTGCCGCCCCCCCGTTTTAGAGACTCACAGTTAATGGACTCATATGTTATACATATTAGATATTTTCAATTTTTAGTAAATTGCCAAAGTGCCGCCCCTTAAATTTTGCCGCTCTAGGCTGCAGCCTTTTCAGCCTATTTAGAAATCTGGCCCTGCTTATATTGTAAGAATATTATATATTGTATTTTACTATTTTTGGAAAAAATTTGGTCCAGTATTCTTTCACTGTTATTTAAGAAATATTGGTTACATCAGTTATATTAAAGTAGATTTTACCCATCGATCCTTGAACTCTACCCGACTTTTTATAACCATATGAACTCCATCACTCATAGTCTATTATCTATTTTTAACTACTATTTTCTCAATAATAGTCACATCAACCCCTAGGGGTCAATATCAATCACTTTAGCGCCTGTGATTTATGATGAGTTAGTTGTTCACATTGTGAACAAAGTGGCGACGGTTGACAAGCATTCCACTTTTCGTGAATTAATGGGGCAAATATCTTTATGCAAGTTGTCATGCTGGATTTTACTTTGTCGTTCCATCAGGTGAATATATCGTTTGTCGATATCTACCGATTTATAAATAGAATGAAGTACCTACATGATTGTGACAATTTGCAAAAAAATTAATTCTAATTAATGCAAGTGAAATCTTTCCACGATTATGTGAGATATATCTAAGCAATTGATGAAATATGTCTATTGCTGGAGCATAATGCAGTTTAATATAGTAAATTAGCATTGACAGTGAACTTTATGTTGATATTTTAAATTATTTTTCGATTTTGAACTTAATAAGAGAGATTAACATGTGCAAAATTATCACTAGGTTTCGCTCCCAAACGGAGTTGACTTTAATCACACTCAAAAATGAAGCGGACTCCTAATAGTGCTATTTTGCTAAAATTTAGCAAATATTTACTGTGATTCCAGTTACATTTTGAGTTCTGTTTGCCATACCTAATTTTTGAAGGAGCCTATTTATGCATTTTCTCTCATACCTGTTTTCCTTTTTATACTAACTTCTCCTAAAACACCAATGCTAGTGTTTCACATTATAACTCAGTTATAGGGAAATAAAAATTCGGATAAATTTCTTTTTATGGTGTTCACTACAAAATCATTGTAATTATTCCACTCTAGTGGCAATGTTTACATTTTTCCAGTTATTACACTTTTAAAGGTTTAGTATTCCAAAAAAACTATGATTATGAAAATATTAACGTCAAAAATAAGTTTATGCTGAATATTACAATTCCACGATGGTTGCTGGAACTTTCTTAGAAATATGCATTTGATGTGTGCACACAGTGTTCATACTAATTATTTTACAATGCCTTCAATTCAAAGACATCTTTAGGGATCATTAACGAATAAATACCAAGATTTTCTATATTCCATTTGTATTTTTTTGTCTGCACGCATAACGAATATATGTATATCGTACAATTTAAATTAAAATACGATCTTTTGTGGGGGGTTCATTAGTAAAAATTGCTACAGTATCAAGAATATGATTGATGACTAAGAAGTCTTGTGCCTCGACTTAAATTATAGAGATGTCGGGCGAAAGCATTACTGACTGGCATCAGCAAAGGTTAACCTCTGCTGAAGGACGTGCGCTTAAAATTTTCAATCCTATTTGTTATCAAAAATTCCTTTTCCCAATAATTTGAAAATAGGTGCAATAATTTGACAAGGCTCTTCAACTGTCTTTGAGCAAGGCCCTCATTTCTCTTTTAGGGCAGTTACAAAGCATTCAGTAACGTACGGAGTCGCTAATCTAGGGAAGGTTATCGCCCGCTTTAAATAATTTTCTCCATCAACTAATTGATATAATCAGCGGGAAAGAGAATAAGATTTTACACACCGATTTGAATTACATTAAGTATTTTAGTTCTTTTGCTCTTTCTTCGCAGTTATTTTAATTTTCATTCTTTTTGTGCACTGTTCGGCATGCTGTGCAAATGAATTAAATGTAAGGTTATAAAATGTGTTAAAACTTTCATGTACCTCTTTAAGTAATATTTTAAGTAACATGGCAAGTATTTAGGAAAGTTATTAATTCTGTACACTATGTTACACGTGCAAATTAAAAAAAATATTGATTATTGGCTGAGTATTCTCTCAATTCTTTGTACATATATTGATTGCCAAAGGCTTTTTCACATTCACAAAGGCTTTCATCTCGATTTCCACAATATTTCATGGCAAAACCATTAGTATGTCCATTCATATAGGTAAAAAAACTCACAACACGTGCATTTTTAGAACCTACAATCAATCATAAGACAATCTTATTCAATTATCAATGCAAACATTTAGTGGTAAATAACCCCGGCTCCTTATTTATACTCATTTCAGTTCAGTCATTGATTCTTCGCAGTACTTAAAGCAACTTCAGTTGGCGAGGCTCACAATTGTTATATGGCACTGTTCATTGACGACGTTGCCCATTGTATTCCACATAATAGCCAAAGTAACCTTGCATCCATTCTCAATTTCCAGCTTTCTTTTGTGGGATTATCCCGAACTCCAAGTTCTTAATTTCGTACAAATTCGGTGCTTCATTGCATGGTAGGGCATCCAAGGGATCCGTGCAGGTCAGCGACTCCTGATTGAACATTGTCTGGTTTCCACAGAAGAAACTGTAGTGAGCCATTCCCAAAACCTGCAAGAAAATAATTTGAATCAAAATGAGTCGGTAAAATAGAAAAAAAGTTATAGGTACTTAACACTCTTCGATTTACTGTATTGGTATGATTTAGATAAATGAAACTTTTAAAAATACTTTAAATCTTAAAGAAAAATGTAGAGACTTATTTGTCTTTTATTTAAACATCTCTAATCGTTGAACTTTTTCTTTTTCAAAAGGTTACACAATATGAGTTCATGAACTTTCGAAGAGGCATTGTCTGGTCGGTCGGTAGATATAGGGTAGCTCGCCCAAACAAGTGAATACTGCTTTATAAGAAATTGATTAGCAGATAAAAGTTGACGGTTCTTTATCAGATAAAATGAAATGCTAGTGTTCTTCGCGTTATATTTTTTCGAGTTTAATTCCATCCAATCTTCCCCACAATCTTCCGTGAGTAGGAAGGTTGCTGAACCCTACCTTTTCGGAAAAAAATATTATGCACTGAGTAAATGGAAGATTGATAACTATGGATGCAAAATTATATAAAATATATTTCACTTGCGGCCTCATTTTTACGGTTTTACAAAATATTTAATCAAATACAAAAGCTAATCAGAAATTTCTTTCAAAGAACAAAATGCATATTTATTTTATATAAAGAGGTAATTGTTATTGAACATAATTGATATCAATATCTTAGCAAGGATTTCCTGTAATAAAAGCATTTTATTACTAATTATTTTCACTTCGAAAAAACTAATATAAAAAGTTTCTACTTTTGGTAGAATGAAGAAGTACAAATGTATATGTGTGGAGGACAATAATTATCGAGATCAGAGTTTTATGTGAATCATTAAGTGTTATTTTCTCCAAAGCTTGGTGAGATTTTATTCAAAGCAACACAAAGGGGAGAATTATTTCCCATTTTTTAACGGCCGGCCCACAAAAGAGATACCGATCACGCCATATCATTCTTCCATGTGAGACACATCATGAAAGAAATTTAATTTGCTCGGATATGATGGCAATGCCCTTTCCTTGTTTAAGAGAAGTGACGATACCTCATCCCTCAGCACGCATATGAGACAAGGAAAATACTAGCTCATGCTGAAATTTAACTACTCTTTGCCTTCTCTTAACCTATAGGGATTTCTGGAAACTATGTAACTAAACACAAAAAAATTCATTTAATAGATAGGCATCGAATATTCATACCATTGAATTTCAAGAAAATATATGTATATGTACAATTTTACAACAATTAATTGTAAAATTTTCATTTTGTTTCATTTCAGTTGGGACACGCTATATAATTCAGAAGAATTTCAACTATAATTACGAATTATAAAATTTTCTAAGTATTTTTACTGATCACTTTTTATCAGAAACCACTCGTTAATTCAAAATGATTTTTTAAGAGCTTTTCCCAAGTAAGTAAAAATATGATTTAACCCATTGGCTTACAAAGACGGCGATTCGCCGTCCGCTCAAAATTGGCCCTTGCTTACAAAGACGGCGATTCGCCGGTCTCGTATATTATTTTTTTTCCTACCCTCTTCTGGAGCATAAATTTCAGATAGATTCATAATATATGTTCTTTATTGCTTTTATGTTCTCCTAATGCAAATTCCGACGCTGTTATTGTATTGCAATTCATATTTTATTATTTTATATACTCGATGGTTTGAAAGTATTTTCTCCGCGCCATCATCATTTATCGGGAACCCAATGCACATTCAGCACCAACTTACTTTCTCTCCTATCCTCCTCCTATTTGATACAGTATTGATGAGACACATATTCATTGCCAACATGAGATAACGAAAGCAATATTACACTTTGTATATCTGATGAGTGACATCGCGTAAGCGAAAGATACCCATTATCTTCATCTTCAGTGAACTTGCTACTATGCAAAAGATAATACAATCTTTTCTGCTGCCTCACAAAAGTCGCCTTTCATCTTTTCCTATTTGCTGCTACATCAACAAAGAAGATAGAATTACTGAATGAAGACGTGACCTTCGGATAATATATATTAGTTAGCAGCCAGTATCCCTGCCGCTGCCACAGCCACGGACGCTCGCGCTCGAGCGCGCTCGAGCCCTCGAGCCCGCGTATACACGCGATGATGTAGAAAAGTTTATTTATGATGGTGACATCAGTGCAAGTGATAACAGTAGAGATAGTGACACCAATGACTCTGATTATTCAGAAACTGTGAGCAGTGAAGAAGACAGTGCAGAATTTTCCAGCGAAAATGAAGGCAGTATTTGTCCGGCGGATCCAAAATAGGCTAAGGGAGAAAACAATTGGCATTGGTGTAAAAGCAACCACAGTGTGAAAGAATTTAGATTCTCTGGTAAACCTGGCATAAATGAAAGAATTCGTGGGAAACAATCCTAGTGAGAGAGACATTTTCTTCCAGTTTCTTGAAGGTGATTTTTGGGAACTCATTGCAACTGAAACCAACAAGTATGCAGATGCCTTTTTGTACTCCGAAAAAAACATAGAAAAAGTGATCTTAGGAAAGGGTTGTTTGAAAGAACTAGAGATGAGATTCAGGCCTATTTCTCATTGCGTGTGCTGGCACAACTGAAAAAAAAAATAAACTTCAAAGATACTGGAGTCCGCGCAACATGACAGAAACACCTTTTTTCGGCTGAGTTATGCCATATAAACGTTTTATTTGTGATCAAAATTCTTGCATTTTGTTGATAATTCAAAAGGGAATGAAAATGTTCGACTGAAAAAGATATTTCCAGTGATCGACTACATAAATACAAAATTTAGCGCCATGTACAATCCGGAGAGAAATCTTGCCGTGGATGAAAGCTTTATGAAATTTCGTGGCAGACTCTGCTATGTACAGTACAACCCAAGTAAACGCGCTCGCTTTGGAATCAAGTACTACAAATTATTTGAAATCTCATCAGGGTACTGCCTACAATATTCAATTTACACTGGGAAAAAACCACCCGGAGCAAAGGAAATTCCTTCGAGTGCAGCAATAGTACTGGAACTTTTGCATCATTACTTCGCAAGGGTTACACTGTGGCGTTCGATAACTGGTACATATAACCTGATCTATTTCTGAAGTTGATTGATGAGAAAACTAATGCCTTAGGCACAGTTAGAATAAACCGAAGGAATATGCCGGCAGAACGCAAAAATATACAGTAGAAGAAAGGGGAGGCAAAGTAGTATAACAATGGAATTGCTGCTATGAAATGGAGAGATAAAAAAGACGTGCATGCACTAACAACATACCACAAGACCTTGGAAATGGCTGACACTGGAAAGAAATCGGTAATAACTAAAGAATCAATCATAAAACCAAAATTTATTCCCGATTACAACGTATAAACGAATGCTGTTGACAGGCAGGATCAACGATTAGCATCTTTTCCAGTTATGCGTCGTTATACCAAAGGTTATAAAAAGATATTTTTTTATCTCATGGATATGGTTTTATTCAATACTTACACATTATATATGAAAACAGCAGACAAGAAGATTCAATTTGATGACTTGAGAGAAAATTTAGCTGAGAAAATTCTAGAAAATGTGAATATGCCGGACTATACAAGACGCGGGCGACCAGTATCAGGCACCCTCAGCCATGAGATTCCAGGTGGCAAATTGGGGATATTTTCCAATTCATATCCCGCCAAATCCAGAAAAATCCATCATGTAAATGTGTGGTGTGCAAAACAAAAGGAATGAAGAGCGAAACCAGGTGGGAGTGTGAAGAATGAGGTGTCGCCCTTCACCTACCAGATTGCTTCAAACTCCATCATACGAAATCAACCTATATGTAAAACTTACGATTTATTCGCAAAAAATTTTCAATTACATCACATTGTCATATAGTTTCCAGTAATAGAATTCAGGTCAAGTGAAATTTAAGAAAAATAAAAAAATATCGAAAGAAGCTATCCAAGTTTGAGATAAAATGCCAATGACATTTTAAAAAAATTTTTCAGTATTCTGCCAGAATCATTATAATATATCTCCAGAACCCTTCGGTGCATTTCAATGCAACTTTCAAGAATAAAAGAAGATATAGTTTACAATAAGAATACAAAAAAAAGTTTAAAAATTTCAAAAAATATGCCCGAAAAAAAAATTGTTTATAATTTTGCTAACCTTCTATAATTGTTAATAATAATGTTCAATAAAAACATTTTTTCGACTGATAACAACAAATTACAATTGGCAAAATACTAACCTAGATACATAAAAATTTTCAATAAAATATATAATAAACTATAATATTAATAGCATTTTTATCAGAAGAATATTTTCTCAAAATAAATGGTATTTCTGAGGGAGTAGCACGCAAGAAAAATGGTAAGCCAATGGGTTAATTCCGGAGGGGAGTAGGTATTCATTCACGATAAGTAGTTGAGTACTCTAAAAAACCTTAATTTGATCACTAATTCAAGGTCACCAAAACCGTTAGGTTGTAATGGTGGAAGCAAAGAAATTTTGTGAACTTATTGATACAAATTGGTTTTATCTGTGGGATACCAAATATAATTATTATGGGTGACGAATATATTGAGCCACTATGTTTTGTACCATTTATTTAGTGATAGGTATACGATCATCTAAACGCAATAACTTATTTAATTTCTGTCACACTATGTGCTCTGAATAATATCTTGCAGTAATCATTTATTTTGTTATTACGAAAAATGTAATTTCAATATTTATCTCTACGTTTTCAGCCAGTTTTTTCATTGTCGTGAGTTATTCACGTATTCTATCCAGCCGTGAAATTTTATCACTGATAATGTTTTCTTCATTATTTCTTGGAAAATGGGATACTGACTATGTAGAATATACTTCACCTTCGGGGATTAAAAAAGCTTTTTAAAAGAGCGCATCATTAAAAAGCAGCACTTTTACGATTACATTACTCTTACTGACTGTAAATCATGTATATAAGAATAGGGTATAAATACGTATGTACGTTGTGAACTTCAAAAAGGTAATACGTAAGAATAATTACCAAACTATGTGAGCTCTGTGGTCAATTTTGCTCTTAAACACGTGTAATAGCGATGTACTTACATTTCCGTTCTCGTCCATTGACGGACTGCACACGTGGAACACTTTGCAATCGTTTTCCACGTCGGCGTAATATCCGTATATCCTTCCGTCGCACGAGAATGTGGTGCGGACGTTGGGAACGATCTCTTCGATGCCAGAGGCGAAGAAGTACCCCTTGTTGGCCGGGGACTGAGCCACGGCAGGCGATACCAAGGTGCAAGATGCCAAGAAGGCCAGTGCGAGGGACGCCATAAGAGCCATCCGCTGCTCCCTGTAACCTTCCTTATTTGGCGCCATGACGACAATTCTCCGCGAGACGAATCAGTGGCGATCGGTATTCCGCACTATCGAAAGATGAAAATGAAAGGAAATCGAGATTAATTTTCTTCAATTTCTTCTGTTCCACATCAACTGCACGAACCTCTGCAAGCCTCTTCCAAGACTAGTGGCAGGGGGTGACGCATTATGATTACACCATGTGCATGCACTACTTATTTAAATGAACGTGTTATTCGTAGCAGGGCACATAAAACATACAATGATCAGTATCTGCAATAGAACTTTATGTTTATTTGTGTTAGGCATTTGTTAGAAGGCATTAATTCGTAATTACATCTAAACATGCAGGAGTTCAGTTCATGAGCTTTTAGTGCTGGGAACATTTTTCAAATTCTCTATGGACTGTTTTACCTACATTACATCTCACTGAATAAAAAGCATTTATTTTTAACGATAATTCATCTGTCTTAAACCGGTTTCGTAGCTCTGGCGAAATAACGATGTCACCTAAGTGACAAGACAAAAACATTCCTCATCGCGAACTGATTTTTCATGATGAGAAAGACTTTTAATCGGTACAGCAAGCAAAAACGTCATTTGCCCAATCAAATCAATCGTAATAGGCAGGTGATCTTAATATGTATATTTCTAGTATTAGTGACAATCATTAGCTTTACATTAACCTAAACTTTTCATTTTGATTAAATTATTTACACATCGTCAACAGTTAAAGGTGTTTATTTTTGCATTAGATCTTTCACTCTGCATGCATTTCATAAAATTCTATTTGAAAACCCTGAGGTTATATATGCAGGTTTAAACCAAATAGCCATGAGAGAAAAAACAGTGAAGTGTATCCAGATCTGATTCAACTTCAATTCTTAAAAATGAAACACTTTCATGATATTTTACACTAATGTGTCTCTTTGGTCTGAGAGGGGGAGATAATATATTTAATCATTGAAATAATTTATTTTTAATTGAAGCTGGGTAGTATTTATTGAAACTTTACCGTATTTGTTCATAAATTATTTGTCTGCATTGACTCTAATAGTGCACTCAGGATGTAATTTTTATCAATACATCTTTCGCTACAGAATATTCACGGAGTGAACCTTGGTGTTGGAATCAGCCTGCTTTAAACGGAAGGCGTACACTCCCCCATCCAACGGACGGAGTACTACACTCGGAATACTTTCATCAAGTACTCAGTTGGGACTAGTACAGAGTAGTACGCAACTAAATTCACCACCTCTGCCGGGACTGGAACCTGGATCCTTGGAACGGGAGGTCAACGAACCCCTACAACAACCCTCAGAATTACTGTGTGCAATGTGCGTAAGTAGTTATGCCATTTATTTCAGTACTAAAGGTAGTACAAGAAATTCGTTACAGTTTCATCTGTTCCGGAGCGGTATCGTGGCTTACTATTATTTGCGTCAGTTCCATTAAGCGATTAAGAAAGATTACAAGTTGTCAGGCATATATTGCGGAGTATGTGCATCGGTGGTGTATCAGAAATTTATGGTGGGAAATTGTGCAATGTGACGTAATACTGCTAGTGAGTGCGAATCACACTTGACACTTGTTGCTTTCTGTCCTCAATCTTTGCTTGATACGTTTGAATTGATCAACTTCAGAGAAGCACGCTTGAGAAATAGTAATTACATAGTAAACATAAAAAACACCTCTTAGCCTTATTGCATGACTGTTTACACTACCAACTCACTGGCGAAGAATGAAAAAGGTGATTTCATAGCTCAATAACTGTCCAAGTAGGTAACCGAGTCCTCTCCGTTTTTAATCCTAGCTGACACGCATAACTGATTTGTGGGGAATTAAATAATTGCATGGCTGGCACATCTGCCCCGCCTGGACTCGAGAGGGTATATGCTATCTCAGCGAAGACAAGATGACTCAGTCGATGAACATCACAGACGTGACTCTATCCCATAGCGAGTGCCTGATATATATCCCCTCAAAGATGGCAATCTCTTGGTGAAGATGATTAAAGAAGGCTGCAAATGGAAAGGGAAAAAACGTGCTAATAAATTGCTATCTATAGGTGTATTCATTGATGCGAGATCTTTGACAGAACTCCTTATCGATTCTAAGCTCTCAGCGTGACATGGTGGAACGTAGAAGGTAATTTGTTATTTTTATATTTGAAGTATCAAAAAAGATTCGTCAGCAAAATTCTACGTAAGTCCTCCTTTTCCACGTATCACACTTAAATATTCTCAAGCGCAAAGGATGAAATGAGGGAATCGTTGATTAAAGTTTTTATTTTGTGGTTTGGAACTTCAAGTGCATTCCAAGAAAGTAATTTAGCAGAAAAACGAAGATGTTAACTAGTCTTGGTATTCGAAAAATTGTCTAACTGCATTTATTTTTGGATAGCTGCTTTAGCTTGCAGCAGGCCATATATTTCAGACCTAAAAACGACTGAAATGTGCTATTTTTTATTGTGAATGACTATTTCATTGAATTACCGCTGTTTTTCAACTTGTCGGGTAAAGAACGTAAAAAAGAAGACGCGTCAAATGACTACAAACTTATTGGGCATCCTTGAAGTAAAAGAAGAAATTGCAAGTTGAAATATGAGCACGGGGAATACTAAATTATTAATAGATATAGTAAGCATATTGATATCAGATTTTAATTTTAAAATATTGTGAATATGGAAAGCATGCAATTTCCTCTCCGGAAGTTTGAAAAAACTCAGCACTACAAAGTAAGTAGTTTCTCGACTATTTATCATATTTCCTCCCTCACTTTTCAATAATTATTTTAATTTTCAATATCTAATTAATATTATCGGTATAAAGAAGTTTTTGTTATTCGGTAAAGACTACTAGAAGCCAAGGTCATTGGTGCCGTGAAGAGATTCGGCGTCCGTATTAGCCTACTCGTAACGAAATGCACCAAGATGCACCAAAACACTCAAATTGCTCTCCTAAGTGGGGATCAGTCGAGTTGATGCCCATCAATGGATACCGGTATGCTTCTCAACAATCTCAGCCTCAGTCAGGCCTCGAACCTGGGCCGTCTGGACAGGAAACCTAACCTAATCGCAACCACCACAACAACTCATTCCCAATAATGATAGTGAAAGAATATGTACATTTTAAACGATGGGATTTCTCTTTTGCTTCGATTCTCTTGCAGTCGGTAGCCAAACTCTTACGTAGACTCCGCGAATGGCCAGAGTGAATCCGACGGAGGAATCCGGAACACGGCGGGGGAATGGGGCTAAATGTAACTGTGGATGGCATGTCTTCCGAAACGAGTATTAGATGTATGGTGAATTGTTCGTTATAAATCTAGGATCTTATCTTTCCAGTATATTAAATGAATTAAAATGGGAATCATTGTCAGATGGTAGGTAGAAATTTCGACTTGATATCTTAAATTTATTTTAGGATAATATTTTCACTGATGACGTGAAAATATTTTGCGAACTCCAATTTACAATGGTAGAATGGACCATAATTACAAAATTAGAGTAATTGATTACCAAACTGACAGATTCAAAATGTCCTTTTTACCTAGTACGAATATGGATATTAATCGTTTTTAATATCGTATATCCAATTTCATAAATACGAGTGTATCAATGGAAAGCCACGATAGTCGCATGTTGGTAAAGGACTTTAAGGTAACCTAACTAGGTGCATATTTTTCCATCCTTGCTTTGCTATTTTTGTCTTTTATTAAAGTTCGAGATTTTAGACTAGTATTTTATTACTAATCCTTTTCCATGCATTATATGCAATGCATATTTGGTGTGAATTCACCCCCTGCCACACACCTTTATGGTGGTTTGCAGGGTATCATGTAGCAGTAGTAGTAGTAGTAATGAATTTCCATCCTTCTCTCGAGACGTTAGCGTTAACATGAGACCGTTTATGTCACTTCTCCACTCGGCATCACTATCTTGAATACTCGATCACACCGTTTCCCTCACCCCCCTATTGACACCAGATCTCTCTATCGGCGATAGATCACCGATGATGAGCGGCACGTGATGCAACAGCGGGATGAGACTCACTAACGGAGAAAGCTATGAGAATCGAGGAGTGCACCCAGAACCGTTCGGAGATGGGAAGGGAAGACGCTCCTGCACCTTTGACCTCGTCTTCGGGAGTCCTGTTTATTATCGCTTTCGCCCACTTGGTCGGACGATTCGGGATTGCTTTCAAGATGGCGAGGTGGATAAACATGGCGCGCTTCGGGTGGAGGAAGGAGAAGAAGAAAAAAAATAGGGAGAGAGAGGCATTACTTCAGCGTTGCGCGTCGTGCGTAATACAACCTCCGAGCCGGTGACTAAATAGTTTTGCAACTCGTATTCTGCTGCCACATTGTTTGCTTTAGGACAGAGCGTCGTGGTGTTTGGTGTCCGTTTTGGTGCGAAAAATGGGCGCCGCAGGTCGTGATGAAGCATTTTTGTATGGAGGGCCCAGTGCCGCGTGCGTAAACGTTACGCAAATATGACCTTTGGCTAGCTTAGAGCAAGCGTAGAAGTAGTGTGAGCTGACCCTAAAAAAATGTATCTCCCTGAGGAAATTTAACTTTGACATTTTCACAATCGTTTGCTAAGATGGCAATGAAAAGGAAACGATGACGCATTCTCGGAGTCCAAGCCTTGTATGAAAATTTAAAATCATCGTCGTTTCTACATATTACTCAGCGGTACATAAACTGAAATTGAGCTGACGACATTATTTAAAACACCAAGTGGATTTTTTCCAACGTAAATAGTATGAATTTTCGCGGTCATACTTCAAGAGTATTTATAAATCCCAATATTCCTTGTGTTGGCCTAAGAAAGCCATTAGCATTATGAAGTTTAGGATCAGTGGTAATTCATGAATTAAAATTAAAGAAATTGTATTCACTAATTTGTAGGAAATCAAAAACATAAAATATATCGAGTATTTAATGTTTTTAATGTGACCTCAGCAAACTGGAAACCAATATTAGTTTCTTATCAATATAAAATTTAAATGTCGTTTTAAGAATCTAGTAGGTAGATAAATATTTTTTAGAAGTTCTGTGCAATAAATGCATGCTAAGAAAGGAAAATGTCAACAATGTAAACGGAAAGTTAAATACTACTCAGTAGTCATATTGAAAAAATTACTAAAACTTTGTATTTCCACCGAATATTTTATTCGAACACGACCATGGTTTCGACGGTTAACGTCATCTTCTGGTGAGGAATGATGACGTTAACCGTCGAAACCATGGTCGTGTTCGAATAAAATATTCGGTGGAAATACAAAGTTTTAGTAATTTTTTCAATATGTCTAGTAAATTCCACAAAGTTACGCCGGAAACCATCAATTTTACTACTCAGTAGGATTATCTTAGAGTGCTTTAGTTCACCTCATAACTTATACTCATAAAAAGTATTAAAATTCCAAAGTGATTTCTTTCTAACATACGATGGATATGTTAAACAATATCATGTAGGCAACTATATCGTCATAAAATATTAGTATCTATTGTTTGATGCCTTTTTATCAGTACCTATATTTGAAAGCACTCTTACTTTCATATGCATAGGCAATTTACTAATATAAGAATATGGTTTGCCATCAGTTTCGGAGGGATGTAATATTTTGGTATCATGAGGAAGGGTTCGATTGGATGATGAGTCGACAATCGTTTCCTCAACTTTCACCTCAGAGAACTCCGAGACTCAATTTTGTAAGTTAAGAGGAGAAAAGGGATGAGGGTAGAGAGAGGAAACCAGTTATGCCGAGCTCGCAGATTGGAACACAACCATTAAAATAATATCTGTGGCAATATAAGGGGGTCATGCGGATGAAAATCCATTTAAATAACTCCATTAATGTGAGAATATTAGAGACAATTGAGAAACTACTTTTGTCAGGAGATATTAAATGGACAAGTGTTCAGTTTCCGGCTATAAAGTTCTGTCAGATGATTTTGAAGTTCATTTATCTAAAGGGGGGTTTATAAGTTGTTCTTGGCAATATCAGGCAATCTACTCTTGACCGAGGATGTAAACTGATCCTCATATTCTGAATTTCTAATGCAGGAGAGCTGAGGAACTAATTAGCCATTCATGCAATCACATCTTTCTAATTTTAAATAAAATACCTTTAGAAGTGGATATGTATTTAACTCAACGACTATTAAAATGAGTATGCGGGGTCGAACTGACGAGGAATCGGAAAATTTTTCCTGCATCGAGTGTATTGATAACAGTAATAGTCAGTGTTTGGCCAATTTTTCCGCTCATACTCTAGTTATCGTTCTCATTGCTCATCGTAATCGAGAAATAAATGTTTTAAGATAAAAATGATTTGAGAAAAACACGAAGATGAGCATTTATGAATCATTTCATATAATTTTTTTTCGTCTCTAAGCCAATCAGAGGACTACTAAGACCTTTACATAATTTGTTTTCCACCAAAGAGTGTTGTCTATAAAATTAAGAGCCAGGTATGGGATGTCAATATTTACAAATGATCCGTCATTTTCCGATTGAGTGGTTTTAAAACATTTGTATTATTTTCATTCGAATATTCTTTGACTCATGCTAAAACTGAGACTGACTACAAATCTCATTCAATGTCTTTATTGTGCTCATTTGGCGAGTGTTACCAAACCTTTCTCTCCGCTTGATTAATGGATTCCATTTTTCAAAAATTTGAAGAGAAGAAGTATGAATAGAGGGTTACTTCATCATAAAATAAAATTCCATGTCTCTTTTCATGGGTTTGGTTGAGAATGAAATGGTCACATCGGTGTTTTATTCCTGAATGAAACTGTTTTTATCCCAATGGCAAACACGCCAGGAAGGGGCCTCAGTCATTGTATATTTCGTAACTTGCGCCCCTTTTTTTTTAGCAAAATTTCAACTAAAAATTGAAATATCATGATTTTTCAGATCCATCGTCTGTTTTAAATGCTCGAAAATGGATTATACTATTCATGGTCTCAGTTTTACTAAAGAGCCGTTTTCACGTGCAGTGCCATTCTGTGATGGACCACAATATGAAATATATTTTGAAGTTTTGTTTGCAAAGCCTTTGAAAGAGAAGACGTTTGTTTTCAGTTTTTATTTCCCTTTCCCGAGTTGTTTTAGTTGGAGGTGGTTGGATTTCTCATTGTTATGTTAGCAGTTTAAATTTTTTTAATATTTATGTATCTCATTTGCGCATTTTTCCGAAGGAAACAATTTCAATATGAATTCTGCAATGAACAGATAAACTATTGATGTCAATACATTATGAACTCTTTAAAATTTCCTATTCACGATTATAATCAGAGAAGTCTAAGCACCAATCTTTTGTATGAATTCTAAAAATAGTCAAAATACGCCACAATGAAAGCTGGTTTACTTATGACCTCTTAGATTACTAGTGTCAATGTTGGAAACAGATTAGAGACCATGGTAGAGAAGAGAGTAAACTACAATCTTTATATACTAAATAATAAGGTCCCTCAGCGATCCATATTAACGGACCTTGTCCGTTTCCATGATTAGAAGTGAATGGTAGATTAAGCGTTCAATGTGAATGAAGAATCATGTAATTCAAATGTTGGTTGTTCTTCCCAACGAATTACATATAGGTACCTATATATTTTGTATTTGAATCGATTTTCAGGAGTGATTATCCAGAATGATATTTTCAGTTATATTGACGCCCTATTTTTTATAATTTTACTTGAAAGTGAATATTTACTTCCGAATAAACTAATTTTTCCAATTGCTGAGAAACAGTAGGCATTAATCAAAGTGGAAACTGCCTCCTTTTCATTGTGGTGTCGCAAAATTTAGCTCAAGTTGGGAAAAGGTAAAATTACGTTGCAATATTGTTCACCTGAAAGACCATGTTTGGATAGAAAACAATTATCGTCCTGGATAATCAGCGGGACCCTGACACAATGAAGGTATACTGTGACGAAGAGATAGCCGCTCGAGTCAAGTAGAATGTTTCAATGCAGAAAAAATGGATTTTGCGACCTATACCTTCTTTATTTCTCTTAGTTATACCATAAAACCTGAACACCTTAAATATACAGTTCAAACTTGTCAAAAGGTGGTTTTCTCCTCGGTAAGGTATTAAAAGCCATTGCTCAAATGGCGAGGCTTAAAATCATATTCAATTCAACTGGTTGGCCATGTCAGCGTGAAGAGATATAAATTGAGCTCTTGGAGTTTTGGGGACGTTTACAAATCGTTGAGTGAAAAACAGTCAGAGGCTTTGCTTGAACTTGGGACTCAATAATTGATCGAAGTCGCAGATAAGGAATCATTCGGCGAAGATTACGTTTCCCGTCCCAATTTCCTTCCCTTGCTCGTGTAACATCTTTCCTTGGCCCTTTATCGTGATTACAAAGCCCTTGAACCTTTAGGTGTTTAAGGGCAGAGACGAAACGCCATCAAAACAAGTGCACCCGAGGTTATCCCCTTCCCATGGTCGTGTCCCTCATCCTCAGACTTTGGATCAGGAGATTGCCAATGAACTTAAACGTTGATCTCTCAGTTCTACGAAAATAAAGATTCCCCGAAAGGATGACTTTCTGGCCATAAGGTATTGACATTCCTGCGTAAAACAAGCTCAAAATTTAGGAAGGTGACCAATCCTCTTCAACTTCTCGTAGTAAGCTCTTTTGGCCACACACATATTTCATTTAACTGAGATTATCTACGCGAAAGAAGAGGACCTCGACCTATTCACGGGAATTTCCTTACGACCTTCAACTTTGGGAAGCAAAGTTGGGGACGGGGAGCGGTCAAGCTGACTGCTTTGTGGGAAATTTGACATTTTCAATCTCTCCGCCTTTCGTGGACGTTGGATACCGCTTTTTGAAGTAGCGGGGAAACGGAATACATATTTGACCGGTTTATCCACTAATACTATTATCTATCGCTGGCGCTGAAAATAGGAAATTGGATTTGGGCATTAAGTGATATTTATTCTATCCAAAGCTATTAAAATTACAGAATAAATGCGTAATTCGTCATGGTTAACTGATACCCCCCAATTAGAAAAGAAAACATTTCATCAGAACATACATCTGAAGCACTCTTCTTTGAGGAAGTGAGGCTTGGACGATATGAGCAGCCGAGAAGTCAAGGCTGGAAGCATTCAAAATGTGCTGCTACAGAAGAACGATGAAGATAAAATGATGGAAAATAAAAGAATGAAACTTTGTTAGGTTCACTTTATATTTAAATAGGCACGACCCGGGTTTCATAATGTAGTTACATCTTCAGGTGTAGCTACGAAGATGTAACTATGTTATGAAACCCGGGTCGTGCCTATTTAATTATAAAGTGAACCTAACAAAATTTCATTCTTTTATTTTCCATTATGGAAGGGTATCACATAGTTAAGCCTGAAGTTATAAACTATAGAAGATGAAATGGATCGACCAAGTGACTAACGAGGAGGCCTTAAGATGAGTGGGAGGAAAGGGAAGTTATATGAAAACCAAAGAAGAAGACGGAACAACTAAATCCGCCATATCATGAGACATGATGGCCCGTTGAAGACAAAAGGGTAAATTAATGGTAAATAAAGGGAAGAATGAGGAATGAAGGACTCGGATGAGACATGAAGAACTAGTGATGAATAATGTAAGAGAGGAGAAATACGTAAATATGAAGAGATGACCGGATAAGAGAATCGAGTGGGGAGCTGCGTCAAACCAATCTAAAGCCCGAATCACACGATACTTGATCCAGTACAAGAGCTAGTGTGCTAGCCGCTACTTGATATTGAGGACGGAATCTAGTATGATTGTAACCGTCCTGGGAGGTTTCACACGATCATCGACCTTGTGCTTGCTATGAATCGGTCATTCCTATGATTCCATACTAATTTAAAAAAAAGAGAAGTTCGCACAGGGTCTGTAACGTGTCTTGATTGGTCGATGCCTACTGGGCTACTAGGTGAAAGAAAAAGGTCTTCACCTGAAGATGGTGTTGTACACCGAAACCGGTCATATTAAAAATCCTTATTCTTGTGGAAAATTGCGTTTTTTCTTTCGCTATGATATTCCACCAAATTAAGCCTGAAACTACTACCTTTATGGGCTACTAGGTCCTATTAGAAATCTAGTACCTCATCAAGTATGAAATCCAGTAGCTACGTGAGTATGCTAGCTAGCATGCTTGCCAGCCAGTAAACTGGTTCTGTTCACACGATATTGGAAAGCTAGCATACTAGCAAGTATACTAGACCTGTACTGGATCAAGAATCGTGTGAAACGGGCTTAAGGATTGTTGACCGACGATGATAACGTAGAATCATGAAAATTTCCATCTACATCCTTCGCTCTCGTACAGTTTAGAGCAGAAATGCTTTTTATTGGCCGTTTACAAGGAGTTTTACATCCGCAGCAACGGAATCCTCATGCTACATTCATTAATGGAATGCCGTGGAAGACGGTTGGTCGTGCGAGAGGAATATCTCGGTGGGGTGAGCAAGCGTCCGCTCATTGTTCGTCCCTCGGTTGAAGCGCGTGAGCTCGCGCGCCTAAAAGGCGAGAATTCCGCCGGTTCCTGCTCGAGTACTTCTACCGGCTCTGGACCGGTGGAAAGCTGGATGATGAGGATTTCTGCGGGTCGTGTCGCGTGACACTCTTCTGCCAATCAACTCGTCTCCGGAAGAGGAGCCATCCTAGGTCCCCGCAGTACGCGCGCTTCACTTTCGTTTTCACTCGACTCTCTCGCCCACGCACGTCTTCAATTTTCCTCCCAGCATCCCCCCCATCTTCCCCTCTCTCCCTCCCCTCCCACTCCACCTCCCTCTCTCCCTCTATCCATATATCCCTGGCTACTTTCTCCTCCATTGAGTCGTTGTGACACAGAATGAAACAAAGGCGCATCAGTTGCCTCAACGTGGCGGAGATATTTACGCGATGTAACACTTCTGGGGCCCCGTAATGACCCAGGCGCTCGAGGCAGCGAAATGGGACTCGGGACATCGTTTCATAATAAGGAGGATCTTTTGGATTTCAAGCTCTCCTTAAAGAGCGCGACGCGCGCGATAATTAGCTAACGCCGACTGGCGTTGGAGGGTATTCTCTTCTTGAATAAAATGCGTCGTGAATAAGTGGAGCCATCAATCACCTAGAAGAATACTTCAAGAATAGAGTGACGCGCAATCCGGCGATACGACAAGTTAGATTCACGTATAAAATACTTATGGCAAGTTAGAATTAACGTGTATAAAATATGGCAAAGATGTGACCTTATCGCTCTTGAAAATACATATTTTAATGTATGTGTGCTTGATATAAAAATATTTTTGTAATGACGATCAAAAATAGAAGTTAATTATTGTGGTGCTTCTGCTAAGGCTATTAAGTAGCATTGCGAGCACTACATTTTCATCCTGGAACTTTATTTCAAGAGGGTGGTGAAGTTTTATCCAACATTGATTTAATTCCAGTTTATTATCATGCTATTATTGTCTGTTTGCGATTAAAATAAACATGGCTATATTCCACATGGTTAAATGGTTTGGAAATAAGTTTTATAATTATCTGTAAGCATGTAGATAATCTACGAAGTCAACTTGCCTGGTATTGCTGTGTTTGCCAGATATTACTCCTTGAAAAAAATACAGGTATCAAGAAAAGCAGCTATAATATAGCAGAATAAGGGCTCTAACATTGATTTTCCCATACTTTTATTAATTTATAGATTAAATGCTTAATTTTTTCCTTTCTATAAAACTTGATAGAACCTACATTAGAAGTGCGAGTACTAAATAAGTCTAGAGAAGTGCACAGAATATATATTTTTTTCACCAGTTTGTTTTTGGACTCACAATGATTCTATTCATCTAATAAACTGGAATTCTGGAATGATGCTATTATTCCTCAATACCTTGATCGGGTATGTTCATTTATTTGTTATTATCACCGAATGAATGTCAGTATGCATTGAACAAGCAAAATTGAAACAGTAATCCAAAAGAAAACTTAATGAGTGAAAACATCAATGGGTGCTGAATCATTGCACCCTGAGATTAGAACTTATTCTCTAGGTTTACTTATTTATTGTTGTATGTACATGCTGATTTTAATATAGCGATGTTTTTGGGTGAGGCCTTAATGATCCACACGATTATAATACATCAGAGCAGAGACAAGTCACGATTCACTTTTCAAAGATCCGTGACGAATCGTTCGTGCCGAAAATCTTACTTTATACTTCTTATTATCTTATTAAAAGATCTCGGAAAATGCACTGAGAAAAGGCTAAAGCATCTTTCCTTTTCTTAGTATCTTTTCCAAGAATCAGAATTCAAATAAATCTTGGAAACGTACCAAAACTCCATTAGGTATCTAAAACGCAGGATGATTATTATCAACAAAGGGTTCGCTGCATGAAACTTCTCGTCCATAGAACCATTTTATGTGGTTGGACGAAAAGATGACAGTGAAAATATTTCAGTTTGACCTCTCTGAGTTTTATGATTTAAAAAATTAAATATGCATCACATTTCTTGAATAAAGTAATATAAAAATGGTTGAAATCTATCCTGCCAACATTCCCATAAGGAAGTCAGCACAGAAGTATTTTGAGTAAACAACCTCTTCTTTAGAGTGGCCACCAAATCGGTAATGAGTTTTCCTCCAAGACAGTATTTCATAACTGCTATATTAATAAGCTGAAGATCGCAAAGAGGCTTAAGGAAGCAATTAGAAAAGATCATTTGCTATTTTTCATAATTTTTTAAAAAAGTTTGACTTCGATATTGCTGCAGAATTAATGTTTAAGCAATTCAATTGATTATCTC
Source organism: Platycnemis pennipes (assembly GCA_933228895.1). Taxonomy (NCBI): domain Eukaryota; kingdom Metazoa; phylum Arthropoda; class Insecta; order Odonata; family Platycnemididae; genus Platycnemis; species Platycnemis pennipes. The sequence continues at coordinate 28,446,627 of OW121848.1, read as the reverse complement.
AAATTAAGTTTTCTGTTCATTAAATTAATTTTGGCTTATATTTCATGTAAATCTATATGAATAACGTAGCCGCATGTTCATTCATTTTTATTACCACCATTATTACATAATAATGTGTTAAAAATTAATGTTGTCTATCATTAGAGACAAATCTCCAGCTAAATACACCGAAAAAAGTATTCTGAAATGTTGAGGACAGTTCCTCTTTTCAAATCCTCAAAGAATTTCCTCATACTTTCAGAATATTTGTCTTCCCTTTAGAGGATATGTTTTCTTTTGAGATGACGTTCCTGTCCCTTTTTCCATTAACTGGAAAGTGTTACTTAGTCGTTGATATAGGTCGTATGTAATGGTTGATAGGGAATATAGGATTAGGCATTAGGCAGTCATATTGTATTGACGTCAATAATAGCTAGTGCTATTATCAAGAAAGTACTTATGTAACACGCTCTCATCACAATATTTTTTTATTCTATTATGGTAACATACAAACAAACTTCCGAGTTTACAACGCGGCAGAGCATGCAAAGAACAATTACTTGAAACGTAGGTACGTCCTTCGTCAGGGATAATACTCATTAATGTACAGGAAGTTAACCTTCTATACTGAATATGATACCCTAAGTATGAGATGATTCCTCACCGGAGAGGAAATTTATCTAAAACTGAGAGGAATACTTTGGTTACTAATAGTATTATAGTAGCGAAAAATCCGTTAGATGATAGAAAATGTAGCTAAATTTAAGAATGCTTTTTTTATTTTGTTACTAATAGTATTATAGTAGCGAAAAATCCATTAGATGATAGAAAAGGTAGCTAAATTTAAGAATGCTTTTCTTCTGGTGTAGTAATCGAAAAAATTTAGTACTGACGCATTCAGAACACTAAGGATTTCATTACTTTGCATTAAAAATATGGAAAAGTTTTGCTTATTCCAATATATCATGATATGCTTATGATTTTCCAAAATTAAAAATGTTATTAACTGTAATTAGGGGAATACAGAAGTAATTTTGAAGCATTCCCTTTATTCATGATACAGAATTTGTCTCGTCGTTCGTATTGTGCGCCACCTTTTGAAGTTTTGCATAACTCGAGTCTCAAGTTCAAGACAAAAATACTCATGTCAGCAAAAATAATCACCAGCTTCTACAGATAATTATTTTGTTCAAGGAATTTTTTTGCTATTCAGTAGCAACGTGGTGTGGCAAAGTCATGAGTCATATTTTTTATAATACTTTGTTTTCGCTCCTTTGGAGTAATAATTAGGTTTAAAGGTACTCGGAGAACTATGTTTACATTACACTGTATATTCCGAAAGTTATTTCAAATGGAACTCAAGGCCCGAGGCTAGATTCGAACTAGTAACCATGGAGTTGTTATTCCGGCCCTTTGCAAAACTGACTATCGTGACCGGTTTGCCTTTCATTCTTTATAAATTCTATATTTCACACGAAGGCCAAGTGAAGAAAAATAAAAATAATCCTGTTGAAATAGAAGGCGTTGTCATAAAGTTGTTCGTTAACCAATAATCTGCAACATTAACGCATAATAAACAAATAAATTGCTTTATTTGAATGTTCTCCCTCTGTAGTTCCTTGGGAATAAAATGAACCCGACTCCATATTTTTTGACTAGTAGGGAAATAGTTTCAAATGACAGTAGTCAAAAAATATTTTACTATCCCCAAAAGTGAAATATCCCCATATTTCCTGAACTCCTATTTGTAAATATAATTCTTAACCTCCAAAACGTTAAAATATTCTGTGTTTTTTCCTTGTGATTTTAATAGCTAAAAATATGCTGATCATCAGCACTATAATTTTCGTAAGGTGGAATTAATTCTGCAATTTAACACAATGGACCACGATTGTAACTAGATGGTGTAAAGGGGCGTTCATTCGTGAATAAGAGCACCATTAAAAACTTAAACTCACTTCTACATGCCTGCAGCCCCAAGGGCAAAATAAAATGTATCACATCTAGCGACATAAAAGCTAAAAACAGATGTGAACCGTAGCAATTTAAATAGGAAATCTAATACTTTCAGTGGATAGCAAATGAAAAGTACTTTTATAATTCAACTATTTTACACAATTTTTCACTCTTTTTATGGTACTGACTTCCGAACTGGTGAGCCATTGTTTACAACCGGGTGCCCAAATATTCGCACTCCCAATCAACATCCAATAACGGATATCGAGCTCACTACGGAGAGACCACCGCGAATTCTGTCCCCCTGCCACACACCCTCGAGGTGGCTTGCAGGGTATGTCGTAGATATAATTCTGCTCAGCAGATTAACCTGGTAAGTAGTTTACTGCCATATGATAGCATTAAAACGTTCCGTTTCGCTGTATAACCACTAGAACTCGTACAAAAACTAAACAATTAACACCGCACTCTCTTCAATATTCATCCTGTGGACACGATCTCTTAGTTAGAAATCCGAGATGAACGGAGGCCGCCACTTTTCCGGACCGACGCTCGGGGAAATATACGCGAGACGAAGTTTCCCCACAGAAGTCTCCGCCAACCACTGACCTTTCCCATCAGCGCGGTAGCCTTAACTTTTATTATCCACGGGATGGAGCCTCCTTACCTCCGAAATGTTCGCGTCTCTCCGCGCACCAGGAGATGTCAGGTCTGCCTCACCTCACTGATCCGAGCGAAGAATGTAATGGACAAATCTCATGAGAGGTTCCCCACTTAAATAGGCGAAAGCACCTTCCTCCTTCCACGACCCATCCCTCGCGTCACATATCGCCACCCTTTCACCCCACACTCTCTCTCTCCCTCTCTCTCTCCTCCTTTTCGAATTCTGCGGAGACGGAGACAAAGGCGGAGATGGGACGGAAGTGGGGGCGGGGGAGGAGGGGGGGAATGAGGATTGCCGATGGCGCATGGAATTCGTTGTGATGTCCCCGTCTTGCTGGTGGATGTGGAGAAGGGTCAAGGGAGCTCAGATGCGAAGGATACAAGTTTTAGCAGGAAATAATCGCATTGCCCTCCCATAGTCAACCGGACATAAGTCGCTTGGAATAATCCTGATAAACTTGATTCACTGACCGACACTAATTTCCTGTCAAGAGATCTTCCCTCCCTAATAGGTGGATTAGTTTTGATATCACATCTAATGAACCATCAAACAGATTGGTTCCCGACGAAATTTAACACCATTTGACACTTTCTGAAAACTTTTGTCACTTACTGACACTAATTTTTCTATCAGGATATTGTAGCTCTCAAATAGCTTGGCTAGTTCTGGATTCATATCTGATGACACACCAAACACTCAGCTCACCAACCCAGGTTGGAATTACTTACATAATTATGGAACAAATTTTTCTATGTGTGATTAACTGTATCAGTCCGTCTCTGTTTTCGGGCATTTGCCTATGTGATAGCTGAAGCCATTTTTGGCTGTACAAGGCCATTTGGTTTGTTGATGCAAGTGTATAGTTGGGAAGATTTTACCCACGATACTGATATTGACGAAACGTTTGGCTAAAACGTTACACCATGAAGCTGGGGAATGAAAAAGGAGCTCTAAGGAGTAGAGGAGGAAAGAGAGAGAGAGGGAGAAGGTAGCATGTCATCGGCTATGTCTCACTTGGAAAAATTCCCAAAGACATCCTCCTGTCTTACTGTTCAAATAAATGGCGTGCTTGGACTGTTCTTGGAAAACCTCTGTCGCACTCAGTGGCTGTGGGAAAACTTCGGAAAGGAAATATCACCCCTGATCTTAAAACTGACCGTTTGCCACTCATGTGTCAAAAAATGCGTATTTACTTAGCCCTTGAAATTTAATAAACACATAAGTGTGACAGTTGATCTGAGGTAAATGAAGCTAATCAATGGAATGTCGGAAAACTAATCCCAACCCACACTCTCAGGTGAACTCTGTTGCATTGCTGAGATTTTATTGGTTTATTTAATCAATTTTTAAGATATTTTATTTATTTAATTGACTTTTTTCGTATTTTTCCAAGATTTGTGGAATCCGTTCGAATTACAGTTACGTAAACGTGTGGAAACCGTTCCCTAGACATGCGACTGGAAATATTTGCGCGGCATGTGTTCGATCGTACGTCTAGAGGAGCAACGCGAGATCGGCTGTGTTTTGTTTCGCCGTTTTTTCCGCAAACGCCTTAGTTTAGCCCGCGAATACCCGAGAAGGTACTTCTTCTTCTCTCCCCTTCTCCGGTCTCTCCGCCTCCCCTCCCCCAGGAGACTATCGTATGCACCACCGTCTTCCCAAGAGTCTCCTCCCTCCCCCAGCATCCTCCGAGAAACTTGGAAGTACATAGTATCACCGTCATAAAACTCCTGGACATTGAGTAGAAGGGTGTCGTGGCTATTCGAAGAGGGTGGGTGATGCTTCCCAGAGATCAAGATGGCGTGGTAGCGCAAGAGAAATGGAGGGATAAGCCCATTTTTTAATGTCCTTGGGAAAGAGTGGAGGATAAACAATTCATTTACTCGGTGTTCACGTGCAACTTTTTTCAGGTACTTTGGACGCACAGAGCGTGACTTCTTATCCTCATGGATATCGAGGTCGTTTTCGACTTGGTAATTGTACCATGTGTCCGTAATCTCTCGAAAGAGAACTCCACACTCAAATATTTAGGTGAGAATCCGCTTGCATTATTTTTTCTGTGTACCATCTCCAGGATTATAAGCATATCCATTCGATAAGCCTCTTATATTTACAGTTTTTACTAATCTAGTTTCTTATACAATCGATATATGATATTTGCGATAAGCAATTTATACTCCTTTTTTCAATCACTAATCTGTAGTGTCAAGTGGATTAGGGCTACCATGAACGTATAAAATGTCTATATTTGTAGTAATTCATTTTGTTGAATTAAAAGTGTTAAGAGATGATGGAAAATAATCTCTGAGTACATTTAGGGTAATTTTTGTCACATACTCTTCACTCTTAAAGTTATTTAACTCAGTTTTTTGACTGGGTGTTATTTAAGAAAGTAAAACATAGCATCAATCGTTTCGAAAAAAAGTCAATGCCTTTTTTATCTTTTCAATATTCGGTCTTAATGGAGGGTAAAATATAAATATTTTTCCCCATTTAAGGTTACATGTTAACATTTACCGATTTAAATGCATTCCTTAAAAGTATTTCCAGGATATTGGTGAAGGTAATTACACCAAAATCAGAAAATGTTGCTTATGATTCCTTCATTGCATTACTAGGTTGAATGAAATCTCAAAGTTTTTGTTGAGCAAAGAACGTGATTTTAAGTGATTTCATGAATATGCCAAATATTATTTATTAATTACGCCCCATCAGCAAAGAATGCGTGATGGCTAAATGTAGAGAAATGGCAGCTGTGCTTCGACTGGGAAAGAACGACACTACTTGCGTGACCGGTCTTGTTGTCACTCACGGGGTCCAGATGTTTAGCAACCATGACAACAAAGAAAATTTCGTCTTCCTTATAAGGGCGGAGGTGACGTATTTGAATAAATATTGTGCTCTGAGAACTCGAGGTTTGGTGAAATGGAATTCATTAGCACATGTTCACTTTTTCTAGTCCTTATTGCATCCAGTTACCAGGATTGGAACTGAGAAATTCAAATTATGAATAAAAGAAAATACTACACGATTGAATAAATCATTAACGCTACGCCTTCATGAAATCATTGCTAAAACATTACTCTTTATCTCTATCTTCATTATATCTTAGTTTATTTTGATGAATATAGTTCTACTGCTAATATCCCCTCAGACTAAAATTTAAAAAATAACTTTGTTCTTTTAGCATGAAATTGGACTATTTGCCTATTATGGGGCATTTTAGTACAATAGGGTGAGTATGAATGGCTATGAATCGTTAAAATAACTAATTGAAGAACACTAGAAAGTGCTTATGTTATTCAAAGCAATATTACTGTAGTTTTTGAATGTATTTTTGTCACCTAGGAGGCATTTTATTGACAATTTTGCCACTTTTATCTCTCCCACGTTTATCTATTCCTTTAAAATCAAGTAGTCAAAGTGAAAATAAATCCGAAGAACATAAGAATACATCCATGATGTATTCTTACTCATCCTCAGCGATCCAAAGAAAACCATTGATTATGCCTTATTCCCTAAAAATTCCGATGAACAGCTTTGAGGAACAACAAGAACAGCTCATCCGTAGATCTGAGAAAAAGGTAAATAAAGTGTAGCCAATGAAGCTGTACAAATGTTTTTCAAATCCAGACTGGTGGTTTCCTTTTCATACCTCAAATAAAATTACGCAATGTCTTTTTAAGCTAACTTTGAAGTTTTCACTTAATCAAATATTATGTTTTCACTTGCTTTCTTGGTGAAAAATACATTCGAAGAAATTACATCAAGTCCAGCAAAGCATCAGAAACGGCGAAGGACATGGTGAATTATATAATTCTAGTAACATGCAAAATAGAAGTGACTACAAAATTTTGCAGTAAATGATATACTATGAAGCTTTAAAAATTAGCTTCAAGTTTCCCTAACGGCGTTAGTCCCCAGAATATTTACAAAGGCCAAGGGGCTTCTCAAGTAATGACCCTTTTACTTTTGTATTTATTTAAATGCCTATTGGAATGCATTCTTAAATCTTAATATTCGCGCTAATTACCTGCAATGAGGCATCACAAAGTTACCATTTGTACTTATGTTTTTATGTATCTTATAGTACAATAAACTCTATCCTGTTTATTTCACCTTCTCAATTATAATCTGTGCACAATAATTTCTTTCTACATTTCTCTACAAAAGCATGAGAAAAAACGTCCATAAATATAGTTTGGGGGCTAATCCAGCCCAGATTAAACAAAGTCCAGGAACACTAATTTTTAAAAAAATCGTTCTTTTTAATCTCAGTGTATATTGTGTAAAACATTGTTCTATACACATATTTTTCAATAAATATTTTGGCAATGCTACAAGTATCTCAGTGTTCCGCTATTTCTAGAAATTGTGCTTATATGTAAAGTTCTAAAATACACCAAGTGTCTATATTCTTCCAATGATTTTTTTGCACATTTCCCTTGAAGAGAGAAAAGAGGTATTCATGGTTCATCATTACATACGAATGTTCGTTCTGACTGGTTAAAGGTTAGAGATTATTGGTAAGTTGTATTCTAGACCTCTTTCTTATAAATAATATGGATGATGGTTTTTCAGGAGTTTAGGTCGTCGAAAGACCTAAACTCCTGAAAAACCATCATCCATATTATTTAGTTTGAGATTATGTTTGACATAAGTACCTACAATAGAACTATGGAATACTTATTAAAATTTCTCAATGATTCTGAAATAAAAATGTTTCACTAACAGATTGGTATGATTTGGGCAGCCTAAGACAAACATTATTACCAAAATGTTATAAATATCTTCTAGCTTTGATTTTGCTATCACGTTTAGATGTGTGAACACATTTAACACTGGGTATTTTATGCGCAACAACAATTCGAAACTTAATTATATGATATTATTATTACAAAGGATTACTAGAAGATAAAGATAGACAATTGGGGAAATTTGTATCACGATTCTAGGCGAGTTAATTGATCTTCAATTAGATTACATTATTGGTCTAAATCTTCAAATTTCTCAAATGTATTTATATTTTACCATTCTTATGGGTTGAATTGTATTTTGTTCATTACTGTTTGTACGTTAAATGATTACTGTTGATACGTTAAACTTCTTTTGCTAGACTAAGTTATCATTTTCATGTAGACATATGACTGTTAAATATAGATTCGCATATTCAATGTATAATTATTCACCTATTAGACATTGAGTAGCTGTAAGTTATTGACAGGGTTACAGTTTTTCGAGTTTGGACTTATTTGGCAATCCGCAAAAGATTGAGTTGATACTCTCATTAGTGGAAGGTCAGCTTAACTATAAATTACAAAGGCCAGACTTAGTTTCTTCCACACACGCCGAGAGAGAGAAACTAATTGCACCACTAAATAACGCGTGAGTTTGTTTCAAATCCAATATAAAAACAAAATACTTCTTTATTCTTGTAATAAGGGCCCAACTCTCTCAGAAATAGTTTATTTATTCATTTGAAATGGATTGCTCGAATTTTAATACCAGCCATTTTTGCGCTTCAAAATTTGGGAAACTCGAATAAGTAGTCACCGAATCAAGCGATGGTCATCGACAAACATTTGATTATTATTGATCTCATATTTCGTCCATAAAAATTCCGATATGGCTGCATTATAGTTATACTTTCTCAGTGTCTCTAATTGTAAAGTTTACTCACAAATCAACATTCGGTTATGATGCAATTCTGCAACTTTTTGTGGCATGATATCTTGAGAATCAGCCTTCAGGCCATTGGTATTAGAAAAAGCTGAAGTCACGCATTCAAAAACCCTTGGCATATTGCCGTTGAGGTTCTCTGTGCTGCACCAGCCTGTTGACTAATGATGGTTTGAAAGAATTTAGGTAAATATAACTAATATGTAAAACTTAGCATCCAAATCTTAACAATTTGAACTCATCAGCTATGGACTTCTTAACTCGTTTCACATGTATAAAATTAGCCAAATGTTTTTGAGATTATTGGGGGCTTAATATGTTCTTATTTTAATATCAAAAACCAACCTTCGGGTTGAACCCTGATTTTTAAAATATTTTGTTAGCTATAATAAATTGTTAAAATTATCATCTGTGTAAGAGTTTACGTGAAATGGTTGGTACTTATTGAATGGTCGATTCATCCAATATTCCGCATATTTCTTTAACTTTAAAACCAATAATTTTGAGCTGATTTTTGCTTCAAAATTTGTCAATCGTGCCCTTTAATTTTATTTATTGCTGACACGGTAAGAGCCTATGATTTAGAGTTACCTGTATGTGTAATCTTGAATTTAATTAATTATGTGTTTTTGTAAAATTTTCTCCTTTATTGTATAAGAATTGTCAATATTTGGAAGAAGAATACATTTAATACATTTATACCTAAAAATAATTTCACGAGCCAATTAATGGCTAAATTAATTACTGAAGATTGTTAAAAACGAAAACATTAATGTGGAAAAATGCTGTCATTCGTTATATTACGTAGGTACTCAATATCAGATAACTAAGTGTCAATCAAATTAATGGTTATTAATTCTCAATGGTGAAGGCAGTCATCCAAAGAGGCTTCGCATGTCTATGGAGCAACGTGGGCTTATCATTGTCATATTTCCGTGGCAGGAACACCCAGAGCCACAATCTCACCATTTTTTTATTTCAATCTACGTTATTTTTCTGCACCTTACACTCTAAGTGACGTTATTAATTGGTTATAAGGCTAAATATCGAACTACAGATAACCTGAGAGTCAAGATATTTATAATGCTATACGAATGAAACAATAGGGACGTCAACACCTCTCAGCAACTTCCCCAATCTCCATTTCCTCAAGCTTAGTTGTCTTTATTTTACAGGATATAATACTTCCTCTACATAAACTATATTATAATTAATAATTCTGCGTGAGTGATTCTTGAAACACAATAGCACCTCTAATAGAATAGCATAACAGGAGAGATGCTTCTGACCTTCCGGTTGCTTCGGCAAAGAAAGCGGAAGAGATTTCAATTAAAAAGATAAAAATGCTTGGCATTGGTAATTGAGGGCAATTTTTGGAAAATTGGTGCTGTTTTGAAAGTGTAGGATGAGTAAAAGCGTTGGAAGAATTGGCTTTTATATCTACTCTGCCGAGTTTGAGGCAGCAACTTTATATTTCTTTACTGCGATGCTAGAATCAGTTATGCTTGTAAAAGTAAGGCGCTTAAGGTGTTCCAAAAGAAGTCTAGTCATTTTTTAAAGTCAATGGGGTCGTTTACCATATTTTTTTATTGCCGAATCTGATAGTGTTTGTACAATAAAAGGACCCGTATTTTTCCGTTTTCTGATCCGAGAATTATTTCCCGAGTTATAAGCGGCGAAAAACTGATGTTTTTAACCCTTTCGGAAAAGTGGGTGTGGTGCAACCTCTGACGTATATCGACTTCGTCCAATCAAAACTGAGCCCGCGAAGCTACTTCGCCTAATCGCAAAGGGGGGGACACAGCTGACTCGGTCAATGGGAGCGATTTCGGCAGCATCTGTGCGAGCAGACCTTCCGAGAACCCCCCTCCACTCCCTTCCCCCTCCCCTGAAAGCAGTCAAGGACGGGAGGAAAATGACGTCAATGTTATCACAGCAGCATTTTCGGTGGGCGTCACCTTTTGCTTATTTTAATTTTTGATTTATGAGTGAATGGTTGTGGTTAGAAGATTAATTTTTTCACTAAAATTCGTTTTTCATTTCCATCTAACGATTTCGTGTACAAAATTGCGATTTCGGTTCCGAGTGAACGCCCCGAAATTGGTGAAATATACATTATAATTAAGTTTAAGCAATCGCCGGGGAAGCAGAACTTTGTAATTAATTTGAGCACTAACCCTCTAGCGTGAATCGTAGCGCTTTATTTAATGACTATGTCAATGCATTTGATGCTTAAAATTTCCAACATCAATTCTGGTTTAATTTTTCGGTGGGCGACTGACACTGAAAGGCATTTTTACTGTTACGGACATGGGGATAATTGGGTAGAGGTAAGAAATTTTTAGGGAAAAGAGTATGTATGGAGTGAAACTTGCCGTTGACATTATCTTATTAATGGGAAGCAAAGGCCCCACGACTCATCTGACGGATGGGGTACTGAACATGACCACCTGCCCATGTTCCACTCCATATTTTAGGTTCCGCTATACCACTGAAAACTTTGCCAGCGCAATTGTCGAACCTGGTCCCTCCGAATGGGAAATCATTGCTCTTATCACCATGCCAGAAATGTCCTAATCACCAGCACCTTGCCTGAATCATTTTCTTATGTCATCTTAAAGACTTATTCTTAACTGAGGTCTGCGAGACGTATCTCTTATGTGAAGAGGAGAGCGGCTGAGGAGTATCAATTTCAATTGTAGTTTCTCTAGAGCTAATAGTCGGTGAAGCGTAGAGTCTTCCAGAAGTCAGCGTCGGCAATAACTCTTGGACGGAGAGGAATAGATGTTTGGCTGCTTTCAAGTACCTTATCGGTTAGTAATCATTTCCCTATCCATTCCAATACCTTGATGAACGAGGCAATTGTTACATCTCCCTGTGTGATTCTTTTGATCTAAGCGAAACGTTTTATTGAGCCGGAAGGAATCCAAATCGTCATCGAACCGCGTGAGTCTGGGGATAGGGGATAAATCTCCGCTTTCTGCTGGAGAGCTAACGATAAGTGATTGCGAGACACTGCCTCAGAGCGGTCCCTCGAAGTCTCGTGACTCACGAAGTCATGCGAGATCACCGCGCTTCGCGTCCATTACGCCCGGGAACCTTTTATTTTACGATTCCCTAATCTCTTCCGCATTCTGAGGGGGCGTCCTCCTATAGGCCCCGCGGGCGGTGGCGGCTTCGGCAGAAGACACGTGTGGGAGGGAGTGGGAGGGGAAGGCAAACGGAGCCCCTGGTGGGCGTGGTGCATCAAGGAGTCGCCAAGGAGCCGCACGTAGGCGACCCCCCTGCCATTGTCGAGGAGACGCGCTTTTTTTTTTAACGGATCCTCCTCCTGCAGGTTCGTCGCCTCCTTAGCTTGTCTATTCCAGCCGACACGTCACGTTGTCTGCAACCCGACTTCCTTGCTGTTTCTCCGCCGGGAGGGTCCCTCAAGGACTATCACTCAAACCGTTATCGTTCCAAAGCCTAAGTCTAAAAATTATATTTTTCCATGCACGATCATAATAGGTAATATCAACCAGTATTTTTTTCCGCAGCGCTCGTTTCTAAAAACTTGGTCTTAAGCACATATTTGATGTGGAATATAAGTGGGGGTATCCGATGCACCAATAAAATTATTCAAGCGCCCATATACTCAACATTTTCCTTCGTAACAAATTTTTCGAAAGTTCTATATTTTAAGGGAAAAAAAGTTGTGATTACTGCGGAAAATTCTTAGTTTTCCTGTTCCGTGAGAGCTAATTTCCATTCCGTCAACACGTTTTGATATTGAAACACCGATTAGATTTAATATTTTATGTAGAAACTCGACGTCGCCGCACCTGCCATTGTTGAGGAGACGCGCTTTTTTTAACGGATCCTCCTACCGCAGGTTCGTTGCCTCCCTAGCCTTGTCTATTCCACCCGACACGTCGCGTCGTCTGCAACCCGACTTCCTTGCTGTTTCTCCGCCGGGAGAGTCTCTCATGAACTATCACTCAAACCGTTGTCGCTCCACGTCGCTTAGGCAGCCCACATCCTCTCTTCGCGTGGGAGGAGGATGAGGTTGGAGGGACATGGATATCATGGACCTAGATTCATGAGTTCGGAAGGGATAATTCCAGGATATCTTTCAGTTGTTTGATACGAAGAGTCTCAAATTTCACCGGAGTTTGTCCTGATTTAAAAGGGTCTCTCGATTTTCCCTTCTTTTCGGGTTTTACCAGCTATAATTAACGACTTCTCAAAGTCCATCAATTGTCCAAATTCCACCAATGTATTCGAACAATATAATAATTATTTCTGCATAATTTTTCACCATAAATAAAATGGCAGAATTAACTTTCATAACCTCTGTAATCACAATCCTAAAGGCGCAATTTGAAACCCGAGAACATATGAATAAGTTTTTCTTATGAATGATAGGAAATGACAAAGTAAGCTAAGTTTTTTAAGTGAGATAAAAAAATAGAAGGTAGAGGTAGAGTAGTAGGTTAATAGAATGCTTTTTCTCAGCGTCTCGGCAATCACGTTGTCAGGTAAGTAATGCAACGGCTTGACAACACTGGGGATCGATTCCTGCCTTAGCTATGAATTTCGTATTTGTCGTAGATTTAGGCTTGGACAAGATAGTACGATATGACCTTAAGAACTGAAGTATATACAAATCCATTTTTACCACTGTATACTACTTATATTTTACAAATCAAGTAGTTATAAAGTTAGTACTAGTGTAAAATTATGGTGCACAAGAACACTGTGCATCACATGTGAACACGACCTAAATTTTTGTTTTGGTGAGTCTATCGTTGCCATTACTGCCAACATAGAAAATTTGTGCGTCAAATTATATGGCAATCTGCAGCATGCTGTATCTATTTCCTTCTAATGTATTCAGTGTATGTACATTTTTAGCGAGTGGAACCAGTCATGATTACAAATATGGACTTTATTGAACTTGTCCAGCTATAAACACCACAACTCAAAGATTGTGAAACCTCAACGAACGTAATTAAGGTGGCCGGACAATTTTTATCTGAGCTTTAGATTCGAATCAAATTATTTAAAAATTATAGCACTCTTTCCGTAATAATTATTCTGTTCTGAAATTTGTTGAGATTTCATTAATTTTAAGCTCCAATTCGATTTCATCGAAGACTGTATTTGCATTTTGTTCTGATGTATCTATTCCTTGCTTCTTATGCGTTTAATATTATGCCTTCACATCAATAAAAGGAATATGATATCGTTGGTGTACAATATATTTTGAGTTAGTAAAAGTTTTCAATTCAAATTGGATGAACGCAAATATTTTCTCCGCTAGATTTATAGATAGGAAGGCAACTAACAGCCTACATTTTAACCGTTAAGAAAAAAATGAGGGGAGTGGTATTATGTGTTACAGGAAATGGAAAACTAGTAGAGAGAAACTCGGCGTCGACGCTGCTTCTCACTTTTTGCGAAAAATACCTAAGGGTCCACAATTAATCGAAGCTTCCGACTGACGAATTATTGAACTTGAAGCCCTCCCTATACGGTACTAAGTAGAGGGCAGTTTTGCTGAGAAAAATCTATCACTTGAACGAATCTACCCCTAATTCCTGTTGCATACATTGTCTGCTTCTCTTTCATTCTTCCCGGGAGACACGCGCTCCTGGAACGCGCTTGATGCTACCCCGGAACCCGCGTCCGGAATTCCTCCGGGTTATAGTTGTCCCTCCCACTCACGGTCGACAACCCCTCTTTGTATCAAATGCCTCGAATGCGTTTTTGTTCGTCACGAGAGATCCGTTTCAGCACGCTTTGCGAGTCGTCATCTGAATTTCTTATTGCCGCTGCACGTGCGAGCGACTCCCTTGCCTTGTGACGTTAAGGAAGAGCAGTGTCCGGTATATTGGCCATGTGTACTTTGAGGCACATCCGCTTGCGAACATATAATGGAACCGCCCGCCGCGCCGTCCCGAAGGTCATCTACTTTTTTCCTTAGAGGAAACACTCGTCTTTTGAGACAAATGATTCGCCTGTGTTTTTCTTGGCGACCGTCACGGTGAACAAAACTTAACGTTGCCAACTTTGCAACTGATGCTTTTGGCAAACACGCCAATTGTAAAGTGGATATTAATCTTTAGCGTTTCACGAAATCTCTTTTCGCCATTGTTTTCTGGTAAGAAAAAAAATGTTTCTTGGCTACTACACATGCCCATTCGTTCTTATCTGCCCGTATTTATGCAAGATTAAGCCATATTTATCTTTTTCTCAAAATCTCTGTACCACAGAGATTTCGAGAAAAAGATAAATATGGCTTAATCGCGATAAAATGCAGTTTCCAGTAAAATATACTCATTTAATTTCCTTTTTCGAAATTTAAATTTACAAATATAGTAAATCTTAACTTGATGCATCCATCAAACGATTTGGAAAAGGTAAGTTTATAACAGTGTTTGCATAGTGAAAATTTAATAAAGAATAAGAAACCCATTCTTTCCGCGTATTTTACACTTCCAGCTTCAATGTTAATTTTGTTTTATTTTGCTTGAATGTAGCCTTGTCTTTTTTCTTTATATCACTTGATTGCGTCGAAAAAATATAATCATTATGGGTCAGCAATCCAAGGATTGGTTTCACGCAGCCCTCCACTCGATTCTTCTATCGGCCAACCTCTTCATATTTACGTAGCTCTTCTCTTTTACATCCTTCACAACGTGCTCCATGTACCTCATACTAGGCCTGCCTTTTCCATTCTTTCCGTTCACTTTTCCCTGTTGTTTAATTGCTTTTGGAATTAAAAATGATTAATTATGTTTTGCTATTTTCTTTACAAAACATCCAGGTGATACCAAAAATCATTTGTATCGATTTAAACACAATTGAAAATATAATTATAGCTCAGCTATTCCATGAAATTTGATGTGATGTACACTCATATGAATTACAAAGGATGACAAAATTTTTCCTTACATTTTAAATCACCTAAATAGAATGTCTTTACCAAGAATCCCAACGGAAAATGGGTAAGCGAGGATGAGGAAAGAAACGAAAAGTTTCTACTGTAAATGGTATGTTTAGGGGTAGTTTCTAGGCTAATAACCTAGATGTTGACTTGCCATCAAACTGTACGCATATAAATAGGAATTTTTGGAAATTTAAGACGGAAATAGTTTATTAATAGAGCTGATAGTTGAATGAAACAAAAATCTCAGTACACACACTCCTTTAAAACCTACCCTAACCCACAGAAATCTCCCAATCAATATAACACGTCAATTATTCGGCAGAATGCTTTTGATTTAGCTCAGTTATGGCCACTGACTGGCTGAATATGAGTTTCCAGTTTCTGGGTTCAGTGTTTCAATATCGAAATGTGTTGAGTGGATGGAAATTATAACTCATGAAATGGGAAAACTCGGGATTCTCTGTAGTAATCTCAAATTTTTCTTCCCTTAAAATAGGTATAAAATTTCGAAAAAGTTGTTATTAAGGAAAATTTTGAGTATATGGGCGCTGGAGTAATTTTATTGGTGCTTTGGATACTTATACTTATATTCCACATCAAGACCATGTTTTTAGATCCGAGGGCTGCGGAAATAATACTGGTTAATAATGTCATGATCATAAATGGAAAAATATCATTGTTAGGCTTAAGCTTTTTTCATGCCGTCTGATTCAAAGATTTAGATAAGTAAATATTCTGATGACCATAGCAGGTTTATATGCTACAGATCGTGAAGATGCTAACTATATTATCAAAAAACAAGGAGTTTTGATTAATCTTAATCCTAATGTCTTAAAATAAATTGGATTGAATTATAAATAGAATGTACCATCAACTTACTACTACGTAACTGTACTAAGTGGGATCATAATTGTTTAACTGATTCAATACATATCCGCAAGTTGCGGCAAAATGTATAAAAAATTTACACTTTTCGTTGGAAAATGTTGAGCATGCAATAAATTCATATCCTAAGCATCGTCTTGGCTGTGGTTATTTGAAACGCAATCAATCACATATGGCTTTCTTGTCTTTGCTCGCACCAGCTCCTAACATGAAATTATTCTACTCAGAGGATCACCCCAGGGCTATATTTAAAGCGTTGGTTCTCGGTGTAAAGAAGGGGATATCGCAGATGAGTGAATATGACCCTTTATAACTCTCGAAAAAATACTGAATGCTTCGGAAAATACCTTTATTATAATGAAATGCATTCATTCATTTACGAGATAAATATGGAGTTATTATACTGACCATGTGATCCTTGTATTTAAATCAGGGGTCAAGCTTATATTTTTTTTCATATGCAACCTCATGACTAGGGAAGGAATTTATCCCTGCTCATTAGCTCCTTGATCCTGGAAAATGTTGCATTATCCTGCTTACCTGAGAGCAGTGACAACAGGGATTTTTCATTATCGGAATTAAAAACTGAATGATATTTTATACTCTGGAACCAATTAATTTTTCCCTTTTTTGGTGAATCGAAATGAAATAATTATGCCGTCATATTCGGTTTCAATGGAAGTAGGATATTAATGTAACATTGATAAAAAGGCAGGAAAAGAATTTTGAAAATTGTTATGTATTTAATCATTTATTTTGAACCTGGCAGTTAATACAAAAATTAATACAAGAACCTGAGGTTGCAAAACACTAACTCAGTGGAGAATCTCTAAGTTTTAAGGTAGTTGGTTTTGTAAGGTCCAAAAAATAGCAGCGCTAAAGAAGATAATGAATCTCTCCCTTAGCACATGAATTTTCCACCAAAATTCCTTTTTTTCAATATATGTACTGTGTTAAACTTGTAGGTTGGTCTATTTAATTGGGCTAAAGCTCATCAAGTAATACGTCATATACCGTTGAAGGTAACACACCAGCGTTGGGGGTGTTATTTTCCCTGCGCCATCAGGGATTTTCAGAAAGAATTGGAACTCTCCGATTGGACTGGAAATTGGAATTGGATCTCTCCAATTGGGTTTAACTGTACGAAACCAAAAGCCTCCCCGAGATTCGAACCTTGGAACTCTGGTTAGATCTGCCTTTTGAGCAACCACGCGGTGCAAAGAAATAACTGCCGTACATCAAAATCTGGTCTATTGGCTAAGTCTCCAGTCAAAGATTTACATAATCTTGGCAAAATTATTGTTTTATTTTCTAGCATTATTAGCTATTAAATTGGACATTAATCATATAAATTGAAGAATCGCGTTTATGTGGTGACTAGAGTAGTGGTCTCCTATCCCGGGGGCCCGGGTTTAAAAACCAGTGGTGGATGAGATATCACTCACTCAGTGATTCAACCCAAAGGTTGGTTTTGATAGGTGAGGGTAGAGCTCACCCCGTACTAAGCCAATGGCGTGTGAAATTCACACATTCAGGGTAGGGGGGCCAGTTCCTTTTCCTGGGCCACCTGCGATTTCCTACGAAGTTCCGACACTCAGAAAATCGAATCGCGAGGATTTTAGATGGGGGTGTCCAGATAGGCTCTTGCCCGGGATTTGAACCCGGGACCCTCCGGTAGCTCGGTGCTCTACTCACTAGGCCACCACGACCCTATAATATTGTTTATTACTGCGTTCGCCGAATGGGACGTTAAACCGCCGAGCCTTTATTTAAGAGTAGACTGATTCTGACGCCAGGTTCCTCTCCACCCTTACTCCTCACCCTTCAGAATTTCTACCTCTATCCAATAATCGGCCTATCCCATAGGGCGGATTGGCTTGTCCAACTATCGGACACCTCACCTAAATCGTACCTATCTCAAATCGTTCAGGAATGTTGTTTTGAGCCTAGCTTATAGCATCATCAGTATAAGTCTTATTGTAAGTGAAAAGTAAGTCATCCGCAGACTATAATACGTCACTTTAAAGTAAATGATATCCTGAAACGTTGAAGGATACCTCCTTAGGAAAGAGAAAACCTCTCCCAAAGGGCACTCTAGCAACTGAAATGTCCCTGCTGTACAAAAATCATATTTATCTCTTCCTTTTATCTCATAACGAAGAAAAAATAACAAATTTGGAGTTTAAAATATACATTATATAGCTTCCTTCGGTTAAGAGTCTCATGGGTGAACGGGGTCCTAGGAAATGAAAAATTGCATATTGATAGATAGCAAAGTAAACCTCTGTTCCGTTCGTAACCTAAATCGATTGTCTTATTGTTCAACATAGCTAACATTATATTATTTCTATTTGGATACGAAATGCATTTACATTCATGAGCTAAGATTGATGTGTGCCGGGGAGAGAGATATTTACTTCCGACTAATTTATGAATTTAATTGAAGGGAAACTAAGTGTTTAGTTTCACTTTGGAATCTCTGCGTTGAATCATTTGCGAATAAGGGGTTAGGGCTACATGCTCGCCTTTGGAAAAGTGCTGGAAATTATCCAAAAGTGCTTTGACGGACAGACTCTTGGCTGCGATGCCAATGTCGGGGAGAACAGACTGATTCAAGCGCATGAATTTAGAATTCCGCCCTTGGACATTTTCAGTGGCCGAAGAGGAGTTGGAGAGGGTCCGTCTGTCATGTGATTGCTTTGCAGACAATTTTATTACCGTGCATAAAGAGAGGTGAGGAAGATACACGATCTCCGCCGTTGGAAACGACATTTTGATGTTCCCATGATCTGGGAAGGTATTTGAGATAAATCCGAATTCTCTCTGAAAGCTGAGAAGAATGTTTTCAAAGAATAGGAGTTATTTATTTAAGATTTACAAAAAAATCACAACTATAGTAAATTTCAGTAATCATTTGTTTACGACCAACTATCTAAACAAAATTACAATAAATGATCTTCTAATAATAATTTTTAGTCATGGGATACAGTATTTTTTAATAAAAATTGAAACCTATCTCCAAAATCTTCTAAAGTTTATGCCTAGCATTTTTTAATGCTACGCCTCATCTCAATTAGAGAAAGGGTGAGAAAATTTGGTTGCTCTAGGTATCACACCCAAGGCGGAAATTCACTAGATTTTCTTGAAGTTGGTAGAGAATTACGTAGACTAATTGTTAAATTTCCTTTCTTGCCTTTGCTACGCAAGTCCATGTTTGTCTTGTAACAGTCTATATTCTCTGGCAGTTGAAAACTGTTGAACAGTATTAAATTTTCTAATCTCTGTAACCTCGAGGTCGTTGTGCAACGTTGCTACTTACGTTAGAAATTGTTTAAACTTTTATGTGCAGTTGAATTCAGATTTTTTATGCTCACTAAACTCTGAGTTATTACTTATCAAAGTGAAAGAACAATTTTGTGCATACCTTGTGCATCGATTCGAGGGGCAATGGCTATAGCATTTTTTTATCCTCAATGGATATTAAATCATACTTCAACCTGTTTCAATGAATTTAAGCGTGGAGTAATCATAGTAGTAGGTGTAGTTTATACTTACCCTAAAGTTTAAATTAAAATAAAATATCAAATCATATTTTTTGCGACATATTATCATAGAGTTATTATACTTAGGTACTCTATGATATTACTAAAATGATTTATTGAGATATTACTGATCTTTAGTTTTCGACTCTACCATCATTCGATTGAAGTGATTCACAATTCAGGGAAGGAATAACAAGAACTTTTTGTTGTTTACATACATGCACTGCTTATTTAGTTTCTCTATACGAATGGGATAGGATGGAAATAAGATGCCCCTCTTGGTCCGGCTTTGGCTGCAGTGGACCATTTATTTGATCTAATAATAATCGCACCGCTCTGGATATTTCTCTCTAATCTACGCTCTATTATTGCTCCACAAGATTTGCTCCTATCATTGAAATGAGCTCAGTGAGTGACCAGTTATTCACCGAAAATCCTGGAGATTATTGCCCGAAACTTACACATTTTTCGCTTAAATCAATTATAAAATAAATTTATGATTATTAGTTTAAATTAAGATTTTTATTCTCAATATATTAACTTAATTAACTGTTGGGAATTCTCGGATTTATTTTTACGAACATTTCAAAATTTATTATTTTTTAAAATTAACATTTATTTATTTATTGTTTTGCATATTCATTTTATTACATGACACTTCTCGAAGGTGTTGGGAATATTGACGAGGGTTTAATTGGCTGAAAGGCCTCTCTGTCTCAATCTTGCCTCAAGGAAGACGACTTGTTTATTTAACAACCATATCCGAGTGCGTGTGGAGAAGAACTGCGGAGTACGGCTCCTTTGCCTCCCTCCAGTCCCACCCTTCGGTCCACGATCCCTCACGCCCTCCTCTACACTCCCCTTCCACGGGCAAGACCTCCCTCCTCCTCTCACACGTCCCAGTTGCCTCAGACGCAACCGGCCGGCCGCTCGGGTGGACGGCGACTCCGGAGAAATGTGTGTCGCGCAGCGGCGAGGGGACTGGGAGATGCCTCGAAGGATGAGCCATTGGCGTTTCGTGGAAGGGATGGGGAATGAATAAACACGAGCTATTGTTTCACTGAAGTCCCGCTCTCGCCTCGTCTTCAAAGACAAAGCGCGTGAGATGAGCTCTCGTCGTGTTCGTCTATTCTGTTCTGCGATCCGTCCGGAATATTATGAATACGCGAATGAAAACATTCAATTTGATGTGCTTGTTATGTGATACTTTATCGTTCTTTTAAAGGCCTAGTTGGACTGTCGAGCGCTTCATACATAGAGAAGAGATGGTATCGGAGATTGGATAAGGTAATGGGACATACGGGAGCTGTCCCCTAAGTGTTCATGTAATTGCATGGTAGTAGTCCATGCTTGATGATCTTCACCCCCTGGCACACACCCTCGCGGTGGCTTGCAGGGTATCGTGTACATGTTGATGTAATTGTAGTACTAGTAAGTGATGAACTATTCGGATCAGTGCCATAGCTAAACATAGCATTGCGTGGTGCTACCGAAGAATGATGAATTTAAAATGGATCGATCGAGTGTCAAACGAAGAAGTCTTTAGAAGAGTGGGAGGGAAGAGATGTCTTCTGAAAACATTAAAAAGAAGACGGGACAACTTAATGGGCCACATCTTGAGACATGATGGCCTGATGAAGACAATCGTCGAGGGAAAAGTGAATGGGAAGAATGGAAAAGGCAGGCCTCGTATAAGGTATATGGAACAAGTTGTGAAGGATGTAAAAGAGAGGAGCTACGTCAAAATGAAGAGGTTGGCCGATTGAAGAATCGAGTGGAGGGCTGCGTCAAACCAATCCTAGGATTGTTGACCGATGATGGTGATGAGCATTGCGTGCGGAAAGTAACTAGAAGGTATCCATTTTCCGACTTCTGATATGAAGACGGTAGTAGGATGGCTGGAGAAACTATTCGCGCAGAGACAAACCGACGTGGGCGAATGCCCGGAAGCCCTCATCATCAACGATTAATTGATGAATACCGTTTTGCTTTTGGATCAAGCGGAAATGTGGATTGCATCAATTATGATGTCAAATATCACAGGAAGCTTGCCAGTGCCAGTTCAAGCGGTTTATTCTCCCACTGGACAACCAACAGGCAGGTGGCTTCGAATCCCGCTTCATGCATTGATGTGATGTTTGCCTTGGGGGTAGATTTGGGATTTAGTTAGACCAGACTTTGCTATATAGCTTTAGCAGCTGTGACACCTTAAGGAGGTTCCAACGTGACTCCGCGATTCAAAATCCCGTAAAAGAGCTATGTTATTTAATGCATAAATACCGATTCAGAAAAACTCCTATATGGAAACGCATCTATAGGGCGATAACGCATACAGAATAATTGTATGAGTATGCTATTATAATGCGCGTTGTAGTTGCATTCTATTTTTTACCAGCTCTTTTTACTCATTTTGACTTCGGAACATGACTGACGTGTTGTTTCCACGTTTAATTTATGAAGTAAGAATACATGCTCAATCCCGTTAATACCTACTTATTCTAAATTATGTTAAATATTTTTTTACTTAATTTTAAACTATTACCTTGCAAATACAATTCTTTGTTTTGAATTTTATTAATATTGATATTTTTGTAAACTGTTTGGCAACAATGACACTGCTACCATTTGGAAGTTTTGGTAATAATTACGCCATGACAATAACCAATGTAATATCTAAATTACATAAAAATATAAGAAGAACCTTGGTAAGGTATATTCCTTAATTAAGTGAGTAAATAGGCTTGTAAACATGTTCCGTCACAAGTACAGTGGCCAATAATAACAACGTACTGTAGCGCCACTTTCATGTAACTAAGGGTTTTCTGCTTTTTTTCGAGCAAACATTTATTAATATCTAAAAAAATGTGGTAAGGCGAGCACTTTTTTACAATGCTAAATTCTACCTAAAATTGCGCATCTTACGTTAGTTTTTCGTGAAAACGACATTTCTCCTTACATTATTAATCTGCAAATTTTACTGTATCAGCCATGCTCTGCCGCATAACCACGTATAAAATAGCTGATTTTCAACGTATTTGTTCTTCAAATATATGATGGAAAGGCCTCATTATTTTATTTCCAATCGATAGAAGGGCCAAAAAGTTGTGTGTCCTGAAATTTTCACAAAAATGACATCTACTTCGTAATTCGGTGGAGCCTCATTGAATCCTACTTCTGCTGGTAACTTGGCTCACGATCATGAGCGAAGGACCCTTAGGGTGGATAGTTAAAAAAAAAACAATATTTTTGATCTACCATTTTGTATTTTGAAGAGCACCAGATCAGGTGTGCCTTGATAAAGGGTCAATGCGGAGAGGAAAGTGATCTCTCGCAAGCTTGCCCAACTCCCATCCCTTCCTTACTCATCCCTCTGGGACCCCTCCTCGGACAGTGCGCGAGCGTATCTTCGCCGCGTTTTGCAACCTGGGTGTTTGGGGGAGGGGCAATCGTTGTTTCCCGGCCGCTGGGTCGTTCTCCCACCTCCGCCGTTGTGTTCAATCCCCTCTCGGGGTCGCGCACGCTAAGGTCACGGGTCTTGTTCCTTCATATTGACGTGTGGGAGTGGCGGTGGAAATGTGAGTGTGATGACCGCGACGCGACTAATTGTGGGAATAATTTTTGCGCGAAATCGTTTGAGTGTCTTCTTCCTCCGAGTGAAGCTCTGTGAGGACGGGGAAAACTCAAGCCACGGAAGCTGAGTGGAAATGAAATTCCGTGACACAGGTTGGTCTCTTAACTGCTAAGGACAAATTATATGGTAAGTATGTAATCATCTACATCTACACGATACCATGTAAGCCACCGCGAGGGTGTGTGGCAGGGGGCGAAGATCACCAAGCATGCACTACCGACATGCAAACAAGCAACTATAGGGTCTCATGCAACTAGATTGTTAGTATCTATAGTATTTAAGGGATTAATACATGCATCATGCACTAAAGACTACTCTAAAATATATAAATATTTAATTAAAACACAATTAATAAATAATTAATATAATAATTATAACATAATTAAATTAATAATATTAATTTAAATTCAACTGATGAAAATTAAATTCCCGTTCCGTAGGAGTTCGCAGCTGGAATTATAATTAATTTTGTGAAAAAAGATCAATTAATTTTGTGTTATTTGAGAAATAATTTAGGGGGTAATGGAAAATTTCCGACTTTGAACATGCATGATGGCCGGAAGTTAACAAAAATATTTACCTGTAATCCCGTGAGTCGGTACCTACTTGATGATCCTTAATATTTCCTCATTGTATGATCAAGAGTTTTCAGTTTTTCAGGATACGTACCTCACCGGTATAAACGTGATGAAGCAAGAGTCCTACTAGGAAACATTTAAGTAGAATTTATGTTACTTCATCTATTTGCGCATTTATATATTTGATAGTACCTATAAACCACCTTATAGACAACTATTATATGAAGGGTCTCGTAGACTAAATAAACTCATCTACATAAAGTTTTATGCTTATTCTCATTAGCAGTTTCTCGATTTCAGGGAATGGCTCAGCTAAGGGTATTTAACCAATGGGAATAGCTAAGGTCTTTTGCACCATTTGTCATGACTGGATGACAGGGAAGAGGTAAGATTTTTTCAGCCTAGTGCTGTAGTGCTCAAATTTTTCTTGGAGAGGTTAATCGACCGGTCTGTGGTTTTCGAGCTTCTACTCGCACTTTTATGTGCTTCAGACCGGGAGTAAAGGTACAAGGATGGGAAGGGAAGGGTAGGGAGGAAGGGTGGAGAGAAACCCGGTGTCCGCATTAGCCTATCCTTAGCGAAAAGCTCCGAGGTGTCGGTGGTTCAAGGTCCCGTTCTACAGACGGATTACTGAGCTTGTAGCGCTCTCCATACTTCAGTCAAGAGGGGGTCGATAAGCTAATGAAAAATGTCTGCCACTGCTGGCTGGGTACCTGGACCCTGATGGTTCCACGTACAAATACTCTAGTTACCAATGCCAATACTCTAGTTACCCACACAACGGCGTCGGAAGTGGCGGGCAGGGGGTCATTCGGCCCCCCGTGCCCCCTTGCCCCGGGCTCTTGAGAAATGAGTCTTCATTGATAAAAATTAAATTTCACTTGTTTCCAGCTTGCCTTTTCCCTTCTGACGCATATTCTACCACCTTAACATGCACTTTTAGCGGAATTCTAGTCTCTATCCCCTCCTATTCGCAAAAAAATGCGGGCCCTTTTCATAGGAGCCGGGCACTTTTCTTAAGAGCCGGGCCCTTTTCAAGGTTTGCCCCTCCCAGCGAAAATAGTTCCGACGCCCCTGTACCCACAGATACTCAACCGCAACATCAACATTCGTAATAATTTACCAAACAAACTGTAAAACCAGAGAAATGGCTATTTTTTCTACATGGTCGTAATTGAATTACAAGGAGAAAAAGATATTACTAAGTCTTTAATGATTCTCGTGCATGCACGGGCATAATATTACTTATTTGAAATGGTAGGTAATTTTCCCTTGGCTAAAATACGTAGTGGCAGTACCTACTGAATATTGTATAAATCAAAGGATTTATTCAGCAAAATTTTATGCTGTAAAAAGAAACGAAGTTGTATGATGCTAATATAATTAATGAATACTTCAATTTTACGTTTTTTTCACATTTACAGAGGGAAAAAATGTACTGACGCAAGATGAGTTAACCTTATCAAAGTTAGGTTTATTAATGTACTTACGCGTATAAAGACACATGTTCGGTCCCAGCATTTTTCTTCCGCGTGGTATATTTAAAAGTGCATCACCACACAACACAATGGTTAACCATCCTTATTTCTTGAAGCTGGTAATGTCACAAAAAAACACACTGGTCCCAATGGAAAAGAGCTCGCGAAGGTGAACCCAATATGGCGGCGAGAGCGCGAACCCGACTTCAGTTGCGCCTATGGTGAAGCATAGGGCATTGCCAATCTAGTAGTATATATCTGTGCCTGTACCCACACCCGATTTCCTTTCCTTTAACTCCTGTCACTGTTGTTAAATACTTACAAGGATGATATCTTATCATAAGAGGCATGATAAATAGAATGTAATATCGTAGTAGGAGCCCGTGCAACGGGCGCACGTATGTAAATTATTTTAGTCCGGGGAGGAGCTGGATTTGAATAAATACTCTAACTCATACTTCCTCTATCAAGCAATAAATTCATGATATTTTAATGCAAATGAATAATCTGTATTATAACCATATCTTCCAGTATTTAATTTCTCTAGGAAAAACAATAAGTTCAGTTAAATATAAATTTCTTTTGGTGATTGCAAATGTTCTGCCTGGCGTGGTAATTTTTCTCTGGGAGACTTTGTTGGTTAATGAGTAACCCTCGGGTTCCAACATTATCGCTCTAGCTCTGCTATATAATCCCGTCTCCTTGACTGGGAAACCGCTTCCATATGCATTGGCGTTAAAACCAAAACATCCAAATTTAATGCCCGTGAACAATTTCGCGAGAGTTCTCCAATTATAAACCAAATAAAGATGAGTTATGATTTTTTTATATGATACGCATGTCAAACGATAGCCTTCGAAATGCTAATGTATTCATAAGTCGGACGTTTGCGAAATCTCTCTCGCTATCGACGGACACTTAATCAAACTGTGAAATTCCCATGCAACTAATTTATGGCCAGGTGGAAGAGGAGTTGTCCCCCGTCCGTGTTGCGAGACGACTTTTTTTGGGATTCCCCGCATGGACACCCGCGCTTGGCAAGCTTTCAATAGTTCACGGCCCCCTCCGAATTCTTTCCCACGGGCTCTCGCGTCCGTCGCGCCCCTCCACCCACTCCCTCCCCCCCCCCACCCCCCACCCTGGGGAGAAAGGAAGATCCATCCTCCTCACCCCTCCTAGCCGCGGAGGTCACTCTCGCCACTGCGCTCATCTCGATTCCGTGCATCTTATTCTTTTAAACGAGCCGTCCTCACTCTTTCTCCGATCGTATCTGCAGCCGGGAGTCATTTCTTCCTCTTTTTTTTCCGGGAAAAATGTTACCAAATGACCGTTTTGTGGTCGGTATGACTCTCCTCCCATTAGGTTGGCCTCAAATCTCAAAGGCTTCCCGCGTATTCTTGATTATATTATATTTACGCAATCCACTCCATCGACGACGGATTGGAAACTTCTCCATCGTGAAATCTAGGAAAATGGCACATCCTCGCTGAAGGATATGGCGCCTAAATATTTCCATCTCGATGACTGATTTCTCTGCCTCCTAATTTTCTTTTACAACTCACTCATGGATTTCCACCTCTTATCTATGCTTGTATATCGCGTTTTCATGGGAACTCATAGGTTCCTAGATTTCAATGTTTTTAAATCAATACTCTGAAAGAATAAACCTTCTTATGATACATGCCACTCCCTTTCAGTGAGACCCCTCAAGATACTGAGCCAATGGAAACATACCTATCACTAAATTTTTGTAGCAGAGAAACGTTAATTGTTTTCCATGTTTATTACATAGAAACTATTGCACATTATTCTTTTCTTCTTTACGCCATTGACCTTAATTGTATTTTTGAAGAGCTTCTTTCAAGGCTGCATCACCAACCACAGCGGAAAATCTTGGACCAGAGATGATGTGAAGAAACTCTGAAGACGAGTTCTATTTCCAAAGACATCTTTGTGTCAGTGCTTAAAGTAGCTATACCGTCCAGCTCTTACGGCAATCTTATATCTTATTCATTTTCCTCCACTGACTTCCTTGCGTTTCTCCTACGTATTGAAATTATCCCATAAAAATTTAAATATCAATAACAATGGGGTTATGGATGTATTCTACATCACGCACTCAGTAATTCATCCCGAAGGTTGGTTTTAATAGGTGAGAGTAGAGCTCACGTTGTACTAAGTCAATGGCGTGTTAAATTCACACATTCAGGGTAGGGAGGCCAGTTCCTTTCCCTGGGCCACCTGCGATTTCCTACAAAGTTCTGATACGCAGAATATCGATCCGTTGTGTGTCAGAACTTCGTAGGAAGAAGAGCGAGGATTTTAGATGGCGGTGTCCAGAAAGCTCTTGCCCGGGATTTGAACCCGGGACCCTCCGGTCAGTAGCTCAATGCTCTACCCACTAGGCCACCACGACCCCCTTATTCTACATGTGTCCTAATTATTTACTCATAGAGCTTTTTTGAGAGTAGAGCCACCAGCTTACCAAGAGTAGATGAGATGTTGTGGGCATGGTTTATGCATTCTAACATAAGACTTCCTTAGGACGTACAATTCGGAATATTGCGTTACGGTATTGCCTAAAAAATCTATAATATCTTACAAACAAACGTTTTTTTCATAATGTACAGAAATACATTATCCGTGAATTTAGCTGTATTTCTGAAGATACTCTCTAATTGTTACCCTATTCTAGCCTCGGCTGAGACCCAAAGGAAATATCGGAGAAAAAGCAGAAAAATTCGATATAAGTGATTTTAAGAGGAAGTTCAATTCCTAATATTGCAACTAAATGGCAAGTGATTGGCGAGGTATGCCGAGATAATAAAATGATATGCACTTCAAGTGGACTAGAGGGAGTTGGGGAGAATGAACAGCAAATTGACATAATTCAACGCTCATTTGCTGGTAAGGCAAGGAATTTAAAAATGCATTCATAATCCATTCAAACCCGCCATCAGTTGATAAAGTTTCCATTCAATACTTAATTTGGTAAAATCTTTTAAAGGAGTTTAGCAAATATTAATTGCTTTAAGACAATCTCTATATAAGCATAACTTAACTTTATACTTAAAATTTCAGATTCATGGGTGTTATCAAGTCTGTTTCCGCACTAATAGGCACTTCAGACATTCGGTTTATACTTAAAATTTCAGATTCATGGGTGTTATCAAGTCTGTTTCCGCACTAATAGGCACTTCAGACATTCGGTTGCCAGTTTAGGGACTTACTTAGGGAATTACTTATTGTTATTATGACAGGATTACCAAAATTGTTAATATATGCTCCCTTATTTTTCCAGGTATGATCATGATAAAAAGGCCAATTCCATCATATTTATCCTAACCTTATTACCAACTCTATCTACACATTATCCTTCTAAGTAAGAGAGTTGAAAGGGGTATAAATAAGCCAGCCACAACAAATTTTTCCTTTGTCCACTTTCCCATAAATAACTTGTTTTCACCCGTTACGGGACCTGAATATTTAAAAATAATTCCAGAGATTTCATTTGGGAGTTTTGAATTTCGTGATTATGAAATGCAATATCCCAGCCCTGCTAATGATGTGAGAACCTATGATGGACAGACTGATGTTGTCACGAGTGCATTGATGTAAGAAGCAGTATTTTTGGATGGATGTTTGGGAAAAAAAGCCCGAAAAGTGGAAGGAGATGCTTATCGCTCGCTCGAGTTACATGCGTTAGTCAACGAAGACTTTCATCAAAATAGCTATACAACATTTTGTGGTTAGAGACTTTCCACTGAAGCAACGATCAATAACACATTATGCTCAGTAAGTTCGTAAAGTATTACTAAATATAGGTAACATAAAATAGTGATGTCACTTTCGAATGTTGAGGGTAACGAGCTTCCTTATTTTCCAAAATTTTGTCTAATTCGCTTGACGTGTATAGGTTAAAACAGTTATGCCAAGTTGAGTCTCGAAAATCATTGTAAATTGAATTCTTGTGTAGAAGGTCTAGTGCAACAGGGATCGTATTTGATTTCAGCTTCAAGTTGGTGATTAAAAAAATGAATTGCATGACCTTTCATGTGAAAGATTCGATGACAGAGTAGGACCGTGAAATTAGTATGTAATGCTTACATATTCGTACTAAAAATAATTATCAAATATTTTCTCTCTGTTACTTATTCCCTAGGAGAAGACAGGATGATAATTGGCATCACTTTGATAAGTAATATTTCTCTTGCGTTTCAGTTACTTAATTTGGCGGGAAATCATGAGTGTATTTTTCCAAGCGGCAACAGTAGTAATTTATCATGATAGTAAACTTCATTTTTACAACTAATCGCAAACCCTCTATTTCCTCTAATGAAATTCATTGGGAAAATAAGCAACTACTCTATAAAAAGTGGAACCTTCTATGAAGGCAATGTTACGACTAGGAAAAGTTTGAATCGTCTAGTAACACGCAACCTCAATTTCTTTCTATCATATTTACATGAGAATAGAGTTGATTAGATTTCGTAGAGCGCCTAATTCTTTATTTCGTCTGATAACATCTATGACACACATTTCATCGGATGAAGTTGCTAATACGATGCTCCAGTATGAGGGGTGGAGTCACACATTCGTGACAATCTATGGCGCGGAGGCCTTGGATTTGAGTTGCAGAAAGACAAAAGTTTCAACATAATGATTTAGTTGCATTTAAATTCAGCGTAAAAGCGCTTTGAAAACTATTTTATGAGAGCACTTCGGTAGCTTTGCAGTCAATCTCCCATATTGGCGATATTGTATCCATTATCTTCACAAGAATTGCGCAAAATGTCGCGGCAATCAAGTAAAATTAAATTCATTCAAACTCCTGGAGCATTCAGAAAAATTCAGTCGAGGATGAGCAGGTCTATTCCACTATAAAAGAAGCCTCGTACCAGAAAGAGATCAGAGGATTCGTAGGTTGAAGCGGATAGCTGGAAAGATGCCCAGCGTCAGCATTAGCCTCCTCTAGAATTAGGTCACCAAGAGATTCACAACTTAACTTTCCATTCCACGGTTGGATCATTGAACATAAAGTGCAGCATAAAGATGTGTCAGATAAATAATCTTTTCTATCCGATCTCAGCTGGTTTTTCTGCGCCTCCAAGTCCTCTTTCTCAAGTAATAAGTCGTAAGGATTATTATCACCAGTAACGTCACCGGGGGTCAAATCAGAGACATGTTAACCTGTAGCTCAAATATCGACAGCTCGGTTACTAAGCCTCCTTATAGAAATTCGTTTTGTGTGCATGTCAAAATAATTAAATGATCGAAGCTAATGCAATAAGTGGAATAATTATACTTCGAATTCCGCAATGTTTAGAAAGTTTGCCCACGTTTACCTCATTATAATATAACTCTCTGCGGTGTAATTGTCATCAATTTGTTCTAATTCTTCATGCGTCCAAAACTGTTACTGTTTTCTTGGCCTGGGGGCGATCCAGCCAAATTTCCAAATAATTTCTCATTGTAAACAGAATAGAACTATTTTCAAGTGTAGGGTGCCATAAATGTTCTCCATCAAAGAGGTCGTAATAGTAATAACAATCATCGTCACTATAGTGCGTAGAGTACATTTCCAAGTCTTTTTATCTCCACATTTTACGATAATTTCAAGTTGCGTATTGAATGTAAATGTAAGTTGCGCTACCGCCCAACTTGCGAAACGCGTTTTGCAAGAAATTGGTCGTATCTCATTGCTTCTTTAACAGTTGCAAAATAATTTTATTCGATTTCTTTTACGAACCGTTGCCCGTTAATGAGAGATTGAGATTATTCCGTGGAATTTCAATTATTACGGTGGAGAAAATTTCTAAGCCGTCTTGAGCGATTTACGCTACGAAGTGGATTGCCTGGGATCCATGACATTTCTAGTTATAATGGAGACTCGATAGCAATATCTTCACCACATCCTTAATTGCTCGAGGTGTGCTAGCATGCCACAGCGCCCTTCTCAATTGAACGATTCATTTGTGATGCCATTCACGTGGAACGAATCGTGCATTTAATCGCTGCTTTCATTATCAGTGAAATATGAGGAGATACCTTTTAACTCACCCAAAGACATCACCACGAAGATCTCGTTGCACCAATGTTACGTGAATTGATTTTTAATCGGCAACTCATCAATTCCACGTATGTAACTCATTTGGCGATTAGATTTGATAAATTTGCGATTTGATTTGATTCATTAGCCTGCCACACACCCTCGCGGTGGCTTGCAAGGTGTGGTGTAGATGTAGATTAGTTAGCAATTGATAGCAACTGGTAAATTGATAGCAATAAAACGAAGGGTAGCGAAAAAGTTTTCTAACTATTAGCAATTGTCCGTATTGGCATAATTAATTATTCTTACCGAGACATTACCCCTGTATTGTTGAAGATCGAGGTTTATCGGTAATATTATGCTTTAAGTGTCGTTCAATTCACCTAGCATGCAAAGGTGAGGCTTGGTTATTCCTATATACCAGAGCCATTTAAATTTTAGGGCTATTCTCTCAATGGTGCAGGTGGAACTAGAATCACACCAAAAGTTATCGCAACGGCCATGCATAGGTAAAAATTATTTTTCTTGAAAGAGCATCGGTCCGTTGTCTGGCGGTATAGCATTTTCCCACTTCCTTTCCCTTCCTTCTCAGTCACATATTCCATTTGTTTTGCTCATTTAATATATTTTAAACGAATTTATATTGTTTTATTCTTGCTTTGTTTGCTAATTTATTCTCGTTCTGGCTCTTATAAACCTTCTTAGCCCCTGAGCTACAAAATAAAGACTTGAAATCCTTCCTCAAAGTAGTGGCCAAAAAAATTCATTCTGACGTAACCTCTCCACCTGCTTCCCTCTGCTATACATCTGTGTTGGCCCGTGAGGTCAGTGGTATACAAGTAAATAAAGCGTTGTCGGCAAATATTGGAGCATCTGCTTTTCATAGTTTTCAACACCACTTTTCCTCCATTGTCAAGCTTAGTTCTGACGTATATTCATCTAAATACACAGCAGCTCTAAATACACGTCTTCAGTGAGTGTTCATTAAAATCCTTTCTTTAGGTTAGTGGCTAAAATTCCCATGATCCTTCATTTGCGTGTTCCACACGAATAGTTGGCGATATTTACAACAAAGAATCTTCTTCTTTAGTTTAGAGTCGATTTTCAAGTTAATCGGGCAAGGATGGTTTAATTTAGTATTTCCTTAACCACGGCAGGGAGAAGATTGTAAAATTTCTCCCCTTCTACCTTAATGCTTTCATTTCAGGATAAACCATAGTAAATCACTGTCAACTCTTTATACAATATCATATTTATTGCTACAAAGACAGAGTCATTAAGAAAATCAAACATCATTATCATTGGTCAGCAATCTTGAGATGTAAATGTTTTAGGAAGCATATTTTAGAATTATTGGAACAAATTTCCTTTATCTTCCTTCCAGGATTTTTTACAAAAAAGAAAAAATATAAAGAAAACATTGAATTTAAGAATGGAAAATTCTAGCGTGGTTGTCAATTTATGAAGTTTTTGATGATCAGTTAATCTTAGGTGATACAGTCTAAATCAACTGTGATGATAAAATATTCTCTACCGTTCATGGATGAAATACTCATGATCGAATGATATTAGAAGTCTAGAAAGTGCAAATACCACAGACATTGGACCAATTTTAACCAGATTCTAAGAGAATCTGAATTTTAGCTTCAGTAGCCTGCATAGTACAGGTAAACTTAAAAATGGAGTCTTTCATTCTTCGCCCTTTAAAATTATTTTCATTGTTCAGAAAGACTGAAACTTGCTCTCACTTGTTTCCATGAGTAACTAGGAATGTTTTGGCTTCATAGAATCAATTCATTTTCGCTTTCTTCGGAGTATTTACATTAAAGCGAGGTTTCTGAAATTAACGTACATATTTAAAAATTACAGATTACACCTCTTTTTGTTTCAATACCCAAGCGTTCATTTCTTTGCTGAATTCAGTTTCATTTTTATTGACGAAGAAGATTTACCACATGTCAGTAGCACTACTGCATTTCTCCTCTGCTGACTCTTACGCAAGAGATCTTATATCCTTGCAAAGAGCGAACTCACGGCATATTTCATTTCGAAGCTTATTACTTAACAAGGACGCTAGATGCTACGTCCAAGCCGGAGATTTGTGCCTCTGCTGTAGGTAAACATTGGCGGGAGAAAGCGAATACCGTGCTCGCCGATTTTCTCGTACTTATAAGAAACTCTATACTTACCCAGATTCTCCGCTCGCAATGGAAGGGCGTAGGAGTTTAGCCATTGTGAGTGCCCGAGCCACATTACGCAACTCGTGTGAATGAATTATGTACAAATGAATGCAAGATAGCGAGTTGTCTGCGGCAGGTTTACCGACTGAAATTTCTCACCCCTGGGTCACCTGAAAAAAAATAAAGCCTCATGAAACATAATTCGGAATCTTGGACCTATTCTTCGACGGAATCGCACTCACTGCCAGTCGCTTTCGGAAATTAAACATTTGCATCAATTTCACACATCTCCAGTATGCCTTAATATCCATTCTTGCAGAAAAATATTATTGAAGTTTATTGAGACATCTCGAAGGAAAATAAATTGCATAGCATGAAGGGTTCTAAAATATTCTATTCATCTACGAGAGCAGTTATTCCATGCCTTTTACGTTGTTGCCACCCTTCAGACTGAGGTTACAATCTTGAAACACCCTTCTTAGATTTTTTTTATCTGTTCAGACTTCCCCCTCCATTAACAAGGATAATCGGCGCTTTACAGAAATTAGTCCTAAGGTTTAAGAAGTGCTTCGATTCCTTTCAACTTCTGTCTTCTCCAGGCACGTAGCCACGGGGTGGAAAGGCTTCTGGGGCTTCAGCCCCCCCCCCCACCCCCCGAAATTTTTTCCCAATAATTTTGTTGTACTTTAACTTAGCATGATAATCCTTACTACACTGCGTATAATTCAAGTGTTAAGTGTCTTGAAACGTGATCACTTGTTTGATGCATGTGTGTGGTTAATAATTGCTCTTTTCAATCTGATATGTATCTATGCGTTGAACTTGTTTTGGGGACGGTCAACTTAACTGCTTCAAAACAAGTTAAGCAGTAAAATTTACTAGTGAGAAGAGACAGGAATAGGCACTGTTAAACTAAATACCAAGCCCTGAAAATTAAGTGAAAAGATTTTGTAACATGTCAGGGCAAGGCTGATTCGTTTCGCTGTACACTAAGTTACGCTGCACTAGACTTAGCTCCCCCCCTTACCCCTCCCCCTCCCGAAGCAAATATCTGTGCTACGTGCCTGGTCTTCTTGGTAACTAATTCATACGTTCGTCCTTATCGTTTTTTCGCAATAATCTCGCGGCACCCCCATTTGTATTCCCGGAACCCTAAAGTGACACGGCACATCGGCTAGGAACCACTATGTCCAGTATGTATTTTTGTTTCATGAATAATTATTCACATTTAAATACAACATATTGATTTCATTTTCACTTTGCAATACAAGGTAAATGATGTAATTTGAATCAAATTTTGTTTTTGTTACTCTTCGCCTCTTTGTTTCTGAGGCTTTTATTATTGGAAATTGATGAAAGCCTGTCGTTCTTGGTGCGCAAAACATTCGAAATATCCGCTGTTCGGTGTTTCAAACATTCGCAACATCCGCTTCGCACATTGGGTAATCATGCTCTGCTTAAATATAAACACTCCCTATCTCACTCATTTAAGGTAATGCAACTTTGAAGTGGAACAAAGTATTTGTTCAGATATTACTCAAAGCCCCTCTCCACAATATTTTCCTAACAAATATGACGATATGGTAGTATACAAACTGCGTTTGTAAATATCGTGAATTCAAATTATCAATTCAAATAAATCTAGATAAATCATGCTATAATTTCGAAGAAAATTTGAAAGTTAACTGATATATGGCAAATGTTTTATTTAAGAAAAGCAGAGCCGCGCATTTCTCCTACGACACTCTAATATTAGAAAACTTACCTCACATCTAATTCATTATTGAATTCTAAGTAGTACTATAGAAGGAATGTGAGTGGTTTTCCTTGCATTAGATACGAAATACTTTACTATTCTGCATGCTAAATAAGTAAATAGCAAGAATGGAAGTAAATCTGAATGATGCTAAATAAGCCTTATTCCCTTATGAAAAATATGAATGACGGCAGATACTACGAGACGCCAGCAAGGTAGACAAGGTTTTCCTCTATTTTTCAGGATTCAGGTGTTTTCCTGGAGTTACCCAGCCGCACTCCTTAGTATAAATTGATTACAAAACGACGGATTATGAGTACACCATGTGCTAGTCATGCATTCTGTTCCCTTTGTGCCCTTCATTTCCATTTTAGCATTTCAAGTCGCTCGTTCTTTCCTCTGTTAATTGAGTCTTAGCGTAACAACCACCCAATGCCACTACCCTCCTACCTAAAGCTCCCCCAGCCTGCCTTTTCCCATGGAACTTTTTAATTTGCATCGAAATCAGCTCTCCAGCTGTTTGGCCAACGAATCCCATTTAAGCAGCGCGGTGCCCGGGACGGAAAAGGGGGTGGGATGGGGAGGGACCGTATCTCGTGTTCTAGTGCACGCGTGTGAGTGCATGTGTGTGCATGTGTGTGCGTGTGATGCAGGGGGTGGGGGTGCGTGGGTGGATCTTGCCCGTGGGCGTTCATTGTTTCTCCGCTGCCTCCCTCTCAGGAGTTGCCCAATTGGGGGGTGGTAGTCCCTCCGGACCCGAGGGGCGGAGTGGGAATAAGCCCCCGGCGGCGGCCTCCCTCTCTCCCGACTGGAACGATTAATTAATCACGGCTGTAAAGAGCGGAGTTTGTTTGTTACCCTTAATTGCGGTGACCTTGCCCGCCGTTCCTATCTTGCGCAGTCCATTTTCGATTCTTTTTAATTCGGAGAATTTTTATCTTTCGGACTGTTGAGCATGAATTGCGATTGTAAATTTTCCTTCCCATGAACATCCGGTGGCGTGGTACCAGACATGAAGGCAGTGTGTTCGACCATGGACCAGTGAGTCTTGGGTTTGTATCCATATTTAAATTTAATCCATTTTGAAACACCCCCACTTAAAATCCAAGATGAGCACTATACGCATTTCATAATGCCATTAAATCAATATTTAGGAAGGAAAATAGCCTTTTCTGACCTTGTATTGCCAACTTCTTGTAGTAATGGTATTGGGATATTTAGGTGCTCCAACTGCTCAATTGATATCTTGCCATGTTAACTTAGACTTGATCCTAAGACAAACATAGCGACAATGTTGGAGGCAAGATACGGATCCGCGATATTTGGGTTACTTGACCATTAAGTTACAAATCTGCCTATCAACTCCGGAACAGGGAATTTTTCACCCTTTCAGGCTTAGTGTAAGGTAAGCTTTAACCTTACCCATCAAACCACGATCTCTAATAATTACAGAGTAAGAATTAGCCATATAGAACGCCTACATTGATGCTGCAAGCGTTGAACGATATATTTTCAGGTCATTAAATAATGAATATTTTATGTCCATGAAGTCTAGTCTACTTGTATTGCATACCTTTTGTAGTAGTAACCTCTTGTCTGTGGGAGTTTGAGTGGTTTGTAGACACCTATAGCAGTGAAAATACAGAAATATGATTATGATCCTAATTTGATTACCAATGCCCCGGAGAATTGGATAACAGGAATGAAATTCTATTCTACTTTTAACGGTAGGGAGACGCCTGCAGAGGCGCCTGTCACAAAGGAATTATATTTATGAGAATAAAAAATTAACTTTGATAAAGAATTCATGGGATCTCATCAAAATTCCTTCGGGGGATAAATTTTTAATAGTACAGCAGTAGACTTGGGTCTGAGGTATTCCAATGGCTAATACACATTCGATTTCAGGGTTGGGGAACCTGCAGCCTTGTATGATTACCAAGTGTGACCTTTTACCGCATTGGCTCACATGACGGATGATCGATACCGCAAGGAGACACGTGCCTCTTAGTTCACAGTCGGCAGTGAAATCGAGTCGGGTCTACTATTATTCCTACTTTGAATGTGCAGAATTTTGTATTACCACCAAGAAAAAAACTCGAAAATATACTAAATGTAGCACGTATAAACATACGATCCACTATATTTGAGGATAGGTCCTGATGAGAACACCCTGGAATGCATTTTTCCATCCAACATAAAAAGGTTCCCCACTCCTGGTAAATTATTAAACTAAACTCTTAATCCTTTAAACTAAATTCTTAATCCTTAAACAAACCTTCAAACTAAATTAAACAAATCCTTAATTCATGCCCGAGGTGGGATTCGTAAAGTGGCATACCGGCGCTTTTAGACCTGTCTATTCCGGCCGGAAGTTTTTTTTCGATCGTGAGCTACTTCCCATCATCTCCCTCGATGAATCAATCTATTAGATATTGTTTTTGATGTACTCATCTGCAGTTACTCTCAAGGTGATGCGACCTCAATACTTTTAAAATGCCAGATCCATCTTCGAGAAAAATAATAGGTGCAAAGTGCGCTTCACAGATCCTTAATCGCCATGAGATTTCTAAAGGGAGTTCATGGTTAGCGATTGATTTCAATTGAAAGAAATGATAGATTGGTATGCTCAATTCTACGTCGTGACGTTTTATGCGCTAGTATGGGTAATTGAAGGTGTTGGTTGAACGAGAGTTAAAGAGCATAGTTCCGCAATACACCTAGGGCACCAAGAAAAGTCAGCAGTCGCAGAGCATGCTGCACAAGGCCACGACATCGAAATCGAGAAGCCGATAATCCTGGCCAAGGACAGGCACTTCAAAATAAGGATTTTTACGGAAGCCCTGGAAATAAGGAAGCACCCCAGGAATTTCAACAGAGACCAAGGGCATTCGATCAGTAATTCCTGGCTTCCAGTTATAGCTAAAAATAAAGAAAGAACAATCCAGAAGTTTTCACTACTCCTTTCCCCTCCTTCTCTTCCCCTTTCACCCGCCATGAACATATAAATTGATGCATAGCGCTTGAGTCCCACATTAATCCTGAGGAGGTCTCCGGCAAAGGGTAGGAAACTTCGACTACTTTTTAACTCAAGACGCGGATAATCCCAAAAATATCATTTATTAAGTCATGAAGGTACCGAGTTTAAATCCCGGGAGAGGTCTTTAGACATATCCAGCTAAACCCTATTTTAAATTTATCCTAGGTGCCAGGTCTTTCGGGAAAATCACGTATGTTATAGGGAAAAGACTAAGAACCCCACCTCTCCGATATGTGAATTCCTCTCGCTAGTATTTGGTTGGCTGTACCATCACAAATCAGATAAAATTTCAGTTTCAACATCACTTGTTGGACCAAAAAATCCTAAAAACAATTAATAATGTTTTTACCCCTGCTTGAAGATTCAATGAATAGCTCACTAAGCTTCTTTTGTGGTATACAATAAAAATTCGAAATACTTCATTATTTAAAATAACAAATGACTTCAAAAATTGTTTCGAATTTTAGTTGAACGATTCTTTTATTCTACTGACGATTCCCAATTATTTTACTACTACTATAAGCTAAATGACCTAAATCTTTGAAAAAGTAAACATGTTCCTAATATATTCTTCGTTAACAAATAGTTTCTCATGCATACTTGTATTCCTTCGGTGCAGCTTCATTCCAGCTGTTATTCAGCGATATTATTTATTCAGAAGCAATAAAAAATTCCACTCATTTTGTTGAAGATACTATACATTTCATCAGCTGAAAAAATGATGTAAATTATCGAAGGAATGTAATATGAAAAAATATTAGTCTTTTTTTTCAAATAAGTTATACTGTTTGGAATTATAGGATTTGCTACAAAAATCGTTATTCTAACTTTGTGGTGACGCTGGAAAGGATATTGAACTCTTTCTTTCCTTTGAGATTGACTTCGAGGGAAATGTTTAATATTTTATGTTAAGGGGCCTAATGATATTTAATTATCTGTCACGCATCACTGGCAAGAATTTGCCCGCGGCCATTAGGCCACCTTTGAATTTGTCTCAACCTGCTTCTACTGCATGCTCTTTCATAACGGATTCGCAGTAAACCTAATGTGGCATATTTCTATCTGTGATTTTCTTTCGTATCAGTCGTCAAAATAAACCTTGTGCCAATTTCGCCCTAAAATAACTCCCGTGAACATTCGTTGAAACGGTCAGTAGAAAATGCTTAATCGGATGTTTTAATCTATTTGGAATTGAAGAGTAAATTACGGAGGTTCAATTATGTAGATGTATTAGTAGCAATCGTTCCTTTGCATTGGGTGTCACACACCCACCTGTCCCTGTAATAATCTTCACGAAACACCTAGGGTATCTGTTATTACGTGAGTAATCGACTTTAATATGCTTAATCAAAAATTAATTCAATGTTACCATTTGGTAAACCTTCGTTGAAGGATTTCCTCAGGTGACCACCTTATAAGTTTCATTACATCCAATCAACAAAGCTTTTAGGGTATATTTCTATCAGTAGACACTATTTCTGATAGTAGGATGAGAGAAAAACGTTTTTGGGATAAAATATTAAAAGATACGACACTTGGATGTTACCAAAAGTGTCCCTATTGGCACCATGTCCTAGCGCAGGCTACTTTACGAATTCACCCGATTTCTCGATAGTTAGTGAAAAATAATGTGCGTATGCTTTGAGTGTAGCCAAATGAAAAGTTCAGCGCTGGAAGATTGATAAAAATGTACATCGGTATTATAAAAAAATATACTTTCATAAAATTAAATAATTTAATATACCTTTTTGATAGAAATACTCTGTCAGTGAAATATTAATATTTGTTCTATTTGCTCAAAGTAAAAATATCTTTTTAACACCATAAATATAAACCTTTCAAAAAAGTAAATTTTTACATTATCGAATCAAACTGAATTACAAAATTTAAATGGAAAGTTCTCTAAATGAACTAATATTTGCTTGCATTCTGGATACACCTTCCTATACATCTACTTTGTCACGGCTATTCTCACCTTGCAATGAGTGCATACTTTAGAGCTAAAAT
This sequence comes from Platycnemis pennipes, assembly GCA_933228895.1. Classification (NCBI taxonomy): domain Eukaryota; kingdom Metazoa; phylum Arthropoda; class Insecta; order Odonata; family Platycnemididae; genus Platycnemis; species Platycnemis pennipes. Next base: position 28,406,272 of record OW121848.1, on the reverse strand, counting down.
AAAAACCTTAAAAAAATAAATTTTCAATTCAATCCAGCATCGATACAATTACAAATTAAAAAATCCGTGTAAATATATATTTCTTGCAGTCCATCTCTACTTCCTTATAATCTTCATGCATACCTGACAATATAATCTTAAAGACTTAAAAAAATCAATCTAAAAAGAATTATTTATTACGAGGGTATAGAAACTGTACAAAAAATATAAGTAAATACTCTCGTGGACTGTTGATCAAAGGATAGGTTTCTTTGAAAAGACTAAGATACCGCCAAATCCTTTGGTTTTCAAGACTGTAAATAATAATTCTCGGTTTACACTTGGTATAAAATGTAATCTAATTCTAGTTTTGCACAGTAACAGTTGAAGGACCTTCTGGTAATTTTCGTAGGAAAAAATTTTATTTCACTCAGCATTTTTTGTAAATGCCCCAATAATTCCTATTGAAGCACAACACAGTCAAAACTTCGACATCCAAAAAAGAAAGGATAAATGAAGAAATGAAGCACATTTATTCATACCGGGAACTCTCACTTTTGTCGATCTGAATGTATAACCTCTAGTCCAGAGTATATGCATTATGCGCGTTTGAATTTGAAGGCAGCTATTGCTGAGGAGTCATCGGAATTATCCCGGTACAAATTTCGAAGTTATCCCGGTACGTAGGCCACGGTCTGTTATTTAAAAAAAAACAAACAGCGCAACCCAGGTTATTGCACGTTGCTAATATATTGGAATGTGATGAGATTCAACGGCCTTGCGGACATACTACTCCTCTCTACTCTCTCACTACTCCTCTCAGCCTTTACTGCATGAGCTCTTTGCGTGTGAAAAAGAGAGCTAATTGCAGGTGGGTGAAAGGAGTTGTTGCCGCAGTTAAGCCGAGGCGCTGCACCTGCTCACGGCGGCGGTGTGAGTCAGCCTCCGCCTCTTCCCTTCACCACTCATGCGAGGGCGGAGATAAGCGATCGCGCATATCATCAATTCGGGAATTGCTTGTTTACATTTACGTCCAAGGTCTTTTTTGGAAATGGTTAATGGTACAGCCAAAAAAAATCAGTATATCCTTTAGATAAGTTATTAGCATCACAAGTTTTCATCCTCTTCATTTTAAAATATTTCGTTTTGGTAAAAATAATATGCTTGATTTCATTCTCTGTAGCATTTGTGTAGCGTTATACATGGTTTGGCAGAAGATAAAGAATAAACAATATTTTCCTCTAAATTAAAGCCAATAACACAGTCACTCCTTTGAAATAAATTGACAGCTGATTCATTACACTATATTGCTCCTTATCTCTGGCTAGGTTTTGCGTAATTAATCGGACCTTAAAGCTAGCGTCAACCTGAAAATTTAAGATATTTAAATTAGATGGAATCAAGAAGAGTCCTCTGTTTTCATTCTCATCAACTGTTATCAACATTAACGTTTCGCCGGAAAACTCTCACTTTTACTTAATATTTAATAATTCTATGGCAAATTGAGTGCGGGAGGAGCAGACAGCGATTATTTGTATTTACCGTGTGAAATTAAGTTCACGATGAAATTACTTACACTCAAAAGTAATAAAAAAAATTAAATGGGTTGTACTAAAAGCTTGAGTTTGGTAAAGTTAACCCCTAATTTCGCAAAAATAGGCAGTTATTGTCTCATCATAGAATACGATGCTTTTATAATAAGATAAAAAGCATCTTAATGGCAGCTTAAAATTATACAAGTAGACCTATCCTATCATGGTTCGCTGTAAAAGTTTCGATTTTTTCCCTTAAAAGAATTTAAAGTGAAGAAATGCAAACTAGTACCAAGTCAATCGGATACACTGTTATACACTGTTCACTACTACACGTTATCTCTTTATTAGCTTAAGGTTTAAAATTAGTCAAAAAGGTGATATGGAATTGTCTTCAGTCGAAGATAAGTTTAATACTAAACAAATGAATTAAGTAAATGAGATTGCGGTTTAATATTAGAAGTGTCCCTTGTTTTGTCTTTTAAAGAGCATAGCCCTTCCCCTCACGAATGCATAATTCTCTGATTGAAATTGATAATCGTGTGCCAAGAACGAGGAAAGGTTTTGAGGCCTTTGCTTCGCTGGTTGTAATTTACAAGCTGAACGAAGCTAAAAAATGGAACCGAGAAAATATGTCGCTGGAAAGAAGCTGTGGATTTGATACAATCACTATTCCAACCAGTAAGAGAGCTGAAATGTTTTCAGCTCTCTTACTGCCCCGAGTTTTCTTGTTTCATTTTTTTTGCAAATTGGCACCAAGTAGCGGCCCGTGTCAGGGAAACGTGGAAGAAGCAGTGTCCGCGGAGAGAGATCGGAAGGCGTCGTTGTTTGGGAGGCCGGTTGCGTCAATGCATTCCATAGGAGAGCGAGCGATTCTTGTGTGGTGCCTGCCTCCGTGCAGTTCCTGTGAGAGGAAACTCTTGAGTCTGTCTTGGAGGGAGCCACTCATTACTACATCCTCTTTTTCACAAGAGCGCGAGCTCTTAAATCCAGGTCTCCCCTCCCTTTCTATCCCACTCCCTTTCCCGTAAGTCATTAATAGGCGAAGTTACGGGGGGACTTTCCTAACCCAGTGGTTTAAGGAAAAGGAAAGAAAAAATGAGTCGCACAGCTCGCAGCACTTGATGGGCTTTTTGTATTTTTTTTAAACGAAACGAGTTTTAAATGCCGTTGAGTAAATTTTATATTTTGAGCAATTCTCATTGAAATTTTAAGCTAATTGTTATGCAATTTGTATGGAATTAAATCTGCCTGAGTTGTTGCTGTTGGATCGTGAGGCTCTAGAGTAGCAAATTATAGGAATAAAATTCATTGTGAAATGAGAAACCGACAAACTTTTTTCTTGAAATCTGGCAACTTGTTATCTAACTTGAGATTAGAAGGAGAGATTGGATGGATTTTAATTTACATCTATTCACACTTGATGCATTTCATAAGAGATTCTTGTTTTACGACCCAGTAGTTAACCTTTTCATTGGGACGTCAATGCCCTATCATGCTCCGGAATGTTTATCGCCTTAAACGAAGTGAATTCCCGTATGTAGGGGCAAATAAATGCGTCGGTGTCACGATCGCAGAAGACACTTGGGAGGAACGTATCCTTAAAATACCTGAGCTAGCAAACCGTTGATTTTTGTATTCGTAAGAAATGTTTTTGGAAAATGTAACGAGAAATATAGAGTAAGATACTACTTTTCGCTCGTAATGCCTCAATTACATTAGGTACATTGCCTTACATTGTATCATATTACGTTGAATTACAATACAATAACGATAAATATGTTTAGGAAAATGTTTTTTTATAAAATTGTATCATATTACATTGACGAACACATGCATGATCGGAAAATACCGATAAATGTTCTAGAAAAATGTTTTTCTAACCAGTAATCCATTAATGGGTAGGTACTAACCATCTAGCTGCGCGTGACCCTTTTTCGTGGGTGTTTTCAAGTCTGTTTCCGCACTAATAGGCACTCCAGACCCGGAGGAAAGGTATGTACAAGCATGGGAATGGAAAGGGGGAACTCAACCACTCATTGCGTGACCCTTGTATAAAACATTCGTCCATGATGTGGTAGCAGAGCAATACATATGATAGTTTCATATAAGTAGTGCCTGTTCGGTGATCTTCACCCCCTACCACACACCCTCGCGGTGGATCGCAGACTGTTACGTAGACGTAGACGAATTAATGTAGGGATGACCGTAGCACGTTTACACAATAGCCTGAACTCAAAATAAAATTTTAGAGCGGTTTAACGTATAGAACTATAGACTAGTATAGTTATGCCATCTAGCGGTGGTTACGGCTGAAACCGTTTCGCCATTGGAGCAGTTGTCTTCGTTCAAGAAAGACAGATTTTTTTCGCAAAGCAAGTAAATTTTTTGTCAATACTTTTATTGAATACAGTAAACACGTCAGTCGCAATGCAACATCGGTAATGGCGTATTCCGATTGAGCACTTATATCTCTCTTATTCCTAGTATATGTATCAAATGAAATTTTCTAAATTTCTTATTGGTTTGGGCATGGTTTTGGTTATATTTAAGACAAGGCGATGGGAACGTTTAACAATACCGCGTTGCGGGCATGTACACACACACAATTGTCAGTTGTGTACTGTTGTTTACGCAATTGGTTATATTTGAGCGTTTTTCAAACCTAAATATGGAAAATAAACATAGAACTTCCCAGAATGCTATAAATTACAAAAGAGAAACAGATAGATGCAACATTTTACGCAAAATCATTCCCATAATCTGCAGTTCAACAAGTTTGACTTGGTTATAAAGGTTTAACCAGAAAATTAGGCAGCTAAACACTGTAAAAAGTAGATCTGATTTTAAGGTACAAAAGAGATCTGAATTTCAGATGCAACAATTTTAAGACAGGGTATGTTGAATTTCAGCAGTAATATCTTGTCTAAAAATAAGGCAGGTGAACGACTGAAAATCAGACCATCCAGAATCCTGCTCCCTCTGCTTCCTGCTTAACTGCTCCTGTACCAACCATCCATGTTCCTTCCTCTTCCACACCTTGAATCCGTGTTCCTGCCTTACAACCAGACAGTGCTTAAATTCAGATCGCACTGAAAATCAGATCAACTTTTTACAGTGAAGACAGTTATTTGAGTCAAAACCATAAAAAAACTTTAAGATTGACCTTTCTGAAAAATAGAAGTGATTGAGCACAATACAAGAGGATTGCATAAAATATTAACATAGTTTAAGATTGATTGAATAAATTAGATATTATGTATATAAATTTCATAAAGTAGAATACGTGTACTCATCTCCCGTACACCGCTTGTAGCAGGCTTAGTTATAGAATTAGAATGTGTACGGAAAATTTTGTGACTTTTGCGAAGAATGCCTAAGGAAATAGGACATAGTCAGCCATCCTAAGATTATTTGTCGCAGCTCTCAACTGAATTCTTCTATCAGCTAATTACTTCATATTTATGTATTTCTTCTCTTTCACGGAAGGTTCCTACCATATTAAGAGAACTAATACTCCTCCGTTGTTGCGTACAATAAGTGCACATTCATTTGCATGAGCCAGGCGCATACGAATTAGGAACCTTCTTTTTTGACATATTATTATATTTATCCGTACTCGTACGTTGGTGGCGATTCACTCCCTGCCACTCACAATTGATGTGACTGGAAGTGTACTCAGTGGATGTGGATGAAGCGTGGTAACTAAATCATGCGCCGGCTAATTTGAGTGAGAGGCATTTACTTACTCTCCAGACGATTGATGAAGATAAAAAATGGGCCATATTCATTTTCTTTGCTACAAAAGAATAAGGAACGAAGTAAGTTGCAAAGCCAGGAAAGCTAGAGAAATGTGGATAAACAATCTATGCGAAGATGCACAAAACAACCTTTCCCTTGGAAAGATGGAAGCTGCCTATAGGATAGTGAGGAACCACTTCAAGGAACGGAGCACAAGATGCAATGCTATAAGAGACAAGAATGGAGAACTTTTGATTGAAAATGAAGACAAAGTGAAGACATGGAAAGAATATCTGGAAGAGTTATACAACGGGAACAATCTCAGCACGAAAGGTGTTGAAGAAGAAAGCGAAGTCGAGAAGGATGATATGGAGGGATCAATATTGAAATCGGAATTCGACGCAGCAATAAGGGACCTTCTGATGATAAGGCTTCTGGAATTGATGATAACCCCGCAGAACTGATAAAGAATGTGGGAGAGAGGACATTGGCCCATCTTTACGAGGCCATCTGCAACATGTACTCAACAGGACAAATACCAAGGGACTTAGATAAAAATCCATCATAATTCCTATTCCTGAAAAATGCGAAAATTTTAGAACTATAAGCCTGACGACACATGCATCAAAGATATGGACAAGGATAATATACAGACGAATAGAAAGAAAAGCAGAGAAGTTCCTGGATGAAGATCAATTCGGATTCAGGAAACGTAAGGGCACAAGAGAAGCAATATTGGCCCTTAGGTTGCTTATAGAGAAGAGAATGGAGAGGAAAAAACCGACCTTCATTGCATTTGTGGATTTAGAGAAGGCTTTTGACAATGTGGATTGGAATTTAATGCTTGGAATTCTGAAAGGAATTGGAGTATTTAACAATTACCGAAGAATTATCCACAGTCTGTATAAAAACCAAGTAGCGGTTATAAAATACGGACCCAGCTGTGAAGAAGCAATAATAAGGAAAGGAGTGAGACATGGCTGTACACTATCTCCCGTAATTTTTAATGTTTACATCGAGAGAGCCATCAATGAAATCAAGGAGAAGTGTTTTGAAGTGAGAATCCACGGAGAAAGAATCAGTATGCTACGATTCACTGATGACATAGCTCTCATAGCAGAGACAGAGAAGGAGCTGAATAAGATGCTAACAACCATGGAATAAACAATGGCCATACATCAGCTGAAGATCAATAAGAATAAAACTAAGATATTGGTTTGCAGCAAGTGAGAGGAGGCCAAAACTAATGTTATACTAAGAAAACAGAAACTGGAAGAGGTGAGAGTTCTGTTACCTGGGAAACAGAGTAATCAACGATGGACGAAGCAAGAAAGAAATATTGAATATAATAGCCCAGACAAAGAGGACATTCTATCAAAAGAATAATCCACTAACTGCTGGAAATACAAGCTTCGAATTAAGGAAGCAATTCATCAAAACGTACCTATATCTGGAGCATGTTTCTTTACGGCAGTGAGGCATGGACGATGACAGCAGCGGAGAAGAAAAGGGTGGATACATTCGAAATATGGTGCTATCGAAGAATGATGAAGATAAAATGAATCGACCGAGTGACAAATGAAGAAGTCCTACGAAGAGTGGGAGAAAAGAGAATTCTGCTGAAACTATAAAAAGAAGACGGGACAACCTGATTGGCCATATCATCTAAAACTATCAATTTTTGGCGGAGGAATAATTCGATAGAGGGATCCTATAAAATTAGTAACACGAAGATCGAAAGCGTTGAAACCATAAGATATTTAGGTGTAACAATCACTAAGGATTTATCGCGGGGAAGACACATTAGGGAAATATGCGGCCGAGCGAAAAGAAAGCTAGGATTTATAAAAAGAGTACTAGGGAAATGTGATGAGAAGACAAAAGAGCGATGTTACTTTTCACTAGTTAGGCCCCACCTTGAGTATGCAGCCAGTGTATGGGATCCTAATGAATTAGGTTTGATCAGAGAACTAGACAGTGTGCAGCATAGAGCAGCTAGGTTCGTTAAAAGGTATTACGATAGGTTTAGTAGCGTTTCAGAATTAATAAAAGAATTAGGGTGGGAATCATTATCAGAGCGTAGGTTAAAGTACAGATTAAATCTATTAGAGAAATTTCAATCGGATAGCTTTACTGAAGATGTTAGGCACATATTAAAAAAACAGCGTATTATGCTAGATTCGACCAGACAAATAAGATTGGAGAGATAGATTGTCGTACCGATAGATTCAAAATGGCATTTTTCCCCCGTACTACAAGAGAACAGAATAGGCAGCATAGCAAAGGGATAGGTAGGGGAAATATTTTAGAGTATTCTGTAGTGCATGATGCATGTATTAACCCCTAAAATATTATAGATACTAACAATCTAGTTGCATGAGACCCTTTTGTTGCTTGTCTGCATGTTAGTAGTGCATGCTTGGTGATCTTCACCCCCTGCCACACACCCTCGCGGTGGCTTGCAGGGTATCGTGTAGATGTAGATGTAGATCTTAAGACGAGATGGCCTGATGAAGACAGTCGTCGAAGGAAAAGTGAACGGGAAGAATGGAAAAGGCAGGCCTCGTATGAGTTATATAGAACAGGTTGTGAAGGACGTGAAAGAGAGGAACTACGTTAATTTGAAGAGGTTGGCCGATGGAAGAATCGAGTGGAGGACTGCGTTAAACCAATCCTAGGATTGTTAACCCATGATGATGATGATGACATTTTCTTTCCCAAGTTAGCCCATAACCTTGAGCCGCCTCTTGAATTCCTGTCAAACTTTCATCTCGTCACCATTGTTCCCAGTTTTCTGGAAAATCGTGTTTCCCATGTAATTGAGTATTCATCAGTTAAATTAGTCCCATGTACGGTGAGCAAGCGTTCAAATGACTTCACCGAACTGCAGGGATACGCAATCGGATTCCAGTAATTAACACATTTTATGACGAAATAAAAAACTTTTTATTGAAAAATCTCTTCCCAAGGCAATTCCGTTAGATTTAGGCCAGCCGAGTATTTCTCATGTCGACGGCCAAGCTGTCTTATGCGATACATGTGATATTCTTAAAAGGTGTTCTGCAATCGGATAATATTCCTGTAATACTTCCTCGAAAAATGTATTGTTGAGATGCTTTTCTGCCGGAATTCTTCAAGGTCCTTTTCTAGGACCATGTCAGTGGACATATATTCTTGTACGCATCCGAATGGTTTGAATGGAAGAATAATTAATCGTGTAAATAGTAGTAGAAAAGCATTTTTATGGCTATCCACAGAGGCGTTATTAGAGTGTAATAGCTGTAACGTGCAACAGGATTAACAGTGAATTCAAAGGTACGCTCAGTTATAGAAAAACGAAACTAAGCAATATGGAAAGGCGTTACGACCTGTTACGAAAGTGTAAAATATTTATTTGCGACGCTTTCGTAAGATTAATCGTAGAATCATAAAAAATAAGTAGACATGATGTACAGCTCCCTATATTACAAGTCTGATAGATGAAGGCAAAGCATGCCTTTTATTGAGACATTTATTTATCTCATCACCATCTCCTTAGATGTATCTTTTGGAAAAGCACTGGTGAGAGCATCCTTTCCTTATTCCATTGTTGAACTTTATATCCTACTTATTATTATAGAGATTAAATTAACTTAATGCAGCCAAGCCAAATGGAATAAAACCTTCCAAGGTGTAAGGTAAATACTGTAGATGGAGCCACACTATGTAATCCCTGTATTGAATCTTACATTGAAATAATGTTAATAACAATTTAATTTGACTAAGAATCTTCCAAAAAAAAACATTTTTAAATGTTTGCTCAAATACTGACTTTTTTGAAAACAGTATCGACCGTAAGCACCAGTAAAAAGAGTCGTTTTAGGCGTGATGTAGTGCATAACATAATTAAATAACATTGGCAATTTTCCACAAAGAATTCTTTACTCCGACCGGTTTCGATGTGATACATCATCATCAGGTCCTCACCTAATGAGACATTCTCTTTCGCTTGATATTTTACGGAATGGGGAATGAGTTTATTCTTTCCAATTTAAGTACATTATAATGGGAGCCTAGTCCTCCCAGGTGCGACAAATGGGCGGAAGACAAATGCGCATCGGTTGTTATGCCAATACCAACGTGACCCTCTCTCTGCGACTAATGGTCCGGTAAGCGAATCGAATTCTTCGGCTTTTACCGCCCTTAGTTTCCCCTTCCTTCAATCCCCTCCCCCCGCTGTCATTAAGTAATTCAGCGGTCCGTCACGTGCCCCAGTCCATTGTTAGCGGCATCCCCGCCCCCACAATCCTCCCTTCCCACCTGACCGCCACACCCTTCCACTCCCCGCACCCTTGTCGCTGCTCCTCCGACACCCCTGCACACCAATAGCCTTACCCCCAAGCACACCTTCCTGCATTTTGTGTGCTCTATGGCTCACTCCACTCATCTGGGTTGTGCATCGGAATAAGAAAATAGCACTGTTCTCCTTTCCTACCCAAGAAAAGTTAACTATAAGGCTGTGAGTAGAGTTGATTTATATAGAAAATTGACAAAATAATGGCGAAACAAAGAATGTATTACGATTAGCAGAAAAGAAAACGAACAAATCATAAACCTGTAGGATTACCTCTCGTCCGAAATGGCAGAGCACATGCAACTTAAACACGTCTTCTCCCCTCCCACATCCCTCTCCCCGATGTATAACCACTTACCGAGACAAACTACCAATTTTACTGCCAGCAACATAAAACCAGCAATACTCACTGGAAACAGTTACCAGGCTGGGAAGTGTGACTTCAAATCCCGTGATACATTGACATGGCGTGGCGTACGACTACCTTTAAAAAGACTTCAAAATTTATTAGCATATCTGGCCTTGAACTTTCATCGGTAAATAAAATAAATTATTTATATGTACGCTTGTAAAAACACATTAACTAATTTACCAATGACAACCTGGAGAGAACTGGGCTGAGAAATGAGAACTAGGTATAGGTAAGATCAGTTGAGACTCATTTAAATCAAAACGCTGAATTATCACGAAACTAAGATAAGTAACGGAGAAATAACAGTGAATGTATGTAGCTGATATTGTAATGTAGATGTGGAGGAATATAATTAAAGTGAACGTGGATAGGAGGAATTCAAATAAATAGGTCTAAAATGGTGGTGCATGAGGAAAGAAATTTGGGGGGGTGTATTAACGAATGAAAAATTGAATGAACGATATATTTTGAGAGAAATGGTTGTTGTAATAGAAGAAATAATTTTGAATTTGAGGGCAATGGGGAAAATGATAGGGATTTTGGCACGAAATATGGAAATATAAGTTAAATGAGAGATACTCAGGACTTAGGTATGTGGTTTATCGTGAGGGAAAATGATGCACATGGTTTGATCAATTAATATTTAAAAATGCTACTTTGTTCTCAAAATGCATCTTGAGTCATTATTATCGTTTTCTTATAGAACTTTGAAATTATAGGAAGGTATCGCATCGCAATTTCTGCCAATTTATGACTCTTGGAAACTTCATATCATAGGTATTTTATTTGTTGCACCTTTATAAAATTTCCCTCTGAGAAAACTTATGTACTATGCTCTTTTGTCACGAAGAGGCTTAAATACTTTGTTTTTAAAATTAATTTTCCACTGAGTCAATAATATTTTCATACAGTCTTTTTAGACTGCCTTTGAAAGCGAAAAATGGTAAAAAAAGATGTTTATCGTCTTACCTCTTGGAATAGAAATTATTACGTTTTGATGGGATTAAAATAATTTGGTGGGCGAAAATTGACCTCTAATTCATCATGCGAAGTAAATGAGAGGAAAGTATATTTTGACTCCTTTATTTCGGAATTTCTGCGCAGATGCAAAAAATGCTTGCATGTTTGCCTTTTACGCTCTGTACGGGGGCTTGTTGTCCCGGAACTAACGAGCCTCATTACCCTTCCCTTCCTCCTTGTGACGTGTTGGTCCCCGTGGTGCATGGGGGAGGGCGTGTTGTACGTCGGAACATCCCTTGCAGAGAGGAGGGTCCCTTCCGCCCTTTTCTTCTCTCCGCGCAACCGTTTCGCGCGGTCGGACCAATTGCAATGGTGCACGAGCACCGCGGGGAGAGGGAGGGGGGAAACGATGCGTGGTTCCCCGGACAACGCTATGATCGTCCGTGTCTACGCTAGAGCAGGCTCGGCCATGAAATAAACCCATTTCCCCGTCGTGGACTACCGGTTGGATCAGCGAGTCGAATTCTTCCGACATGTGAAAACCTAGAAGCTCCTCTTCTAACCGCTCGTTAGATGTCATGGGTGGGACGATGCATTTATAGGTTTTTCATGAAAAATGATCAGCCTTAGCTGGAAAAATAACAAAATTGTCTTAATAATCAAATAATAATTACGTTTTACTGACAGAAATTGCTTCGACTCTTAGTCACTAGTGGTTTTACAATTACTAGTGCCCTTATCATTGTTACTCATTATTACGTACATTTTACTCCAAGTAAGATGTAAAACTGTTTTTTTTTATTTACATGCCGTGATCGGATGGGGGAACACCCTAAAAAATATATAATTTTAAGGTTTACTACTTGCAGACGAGTTTTTACCAATGTATGGGTCCGTTTTTTATATTGATGCATATTACCTAATATTGACTTTTCAACATGATATCTTAATATTAAAATATTAATAAACTCTCAATTTCACACTTAATTTCTTTTTATAGGATTGAAAGTGCTACTAACATGTAACCAATAGAATTTTTGGAAGATTTTGTTGAAGTTATATGCCTAATCATCATCATATTCGCTTGTCATCAATACTAAGATTGGTTTGAAGCAGCAAAAACTCTATTTTCCCGACGATTAGCCTCTTCATATTTACATAATTATTCTCTTCCATATCATTTAATACTTTTTCCATTTTATACTAGACCTTCCTTTGCCATTCTTTCCCTTCACTTTTCCCTCGACGATTATTTTCAACAAATCATCAAATGTCTGCCCAATTAGGTTTTCCTGTCTCTTCTTTGAAATCTCCATCGAACTCTCTTATTTAACTCTTCCCAGGACTCCTTCATTTGTTACTCGGTCAATCCATTTCATCTTCATAATTCTTATGTAATAAGAAAATTAATAATATGAACACTAATCTGAATGGAGTGAAATAAACAAACTTGGTTCTACACGTAGGTGTCAGAGAAAAATAAACAGACACAAAAGGTTTCTTTTCTTCCAATGGCGTATGACAAGACAAGAAGGATTTATTTTCTTCCAATGGCGTACTGTGCAATACGTTTCAATAAACATCATGCATTTTATGTGTCAAATTCTAAAAAGTTTCAAAAATCAAAAAAAGTTAGAAAGCTTTTTTTAATTTTCCACTTCAATTTAAATTTAAAAAACCTGAAAATGACTCCCAACCGCGTCTGCTCGCGTTTTCAAGGAAACACCTTGAAAATGACGCCAAGACATTTAAAGCATGGTTAGGTTTTATTTAATTCTTATGAGTGAAACATCAACCTTTTCGTTTTGAATTTTCAATAGGATTAAGAAAAGTCTGAGCATAAAGACAGCAATATTCAGCAATAGTAGAGCAAATAGATTACAAAACAAGGCAACAGCATAATTCTCTGCCTATAATGAGATATCAACATCCGGTTTGTCCACGAGTGGTAGGAAACGCTAATCCTAACACACTGAGATAAGCATTGTAGATTCCAATCCATCCTTTGGAGGCATTTGTTTTCTGTTTGGTCATGAGAGGCATTTTCACTGTCGATGGGTCACCGAACTTCAAGGTCATGATTGATATGTTTTGTAGAATAACTTTTGGACGAGAGCGACAGATTTGAAATAATCTACGCGTATCCTCTCTTATCTATTGCAATCCGCATATGATTTTGAGGACGTCTTCGGAACCCCTGCGCCACTTACTAATAATATTTCTCGCACAATATTCTCATGTGATTTTAAAAACGTTCCCCGAATCTCCCCATTTTGTGCCCAGAGTCACTTTATTTATTATACCCCTCGCTTTCCCACCACTTTCTCTTCCTTCTCAGCTTTAACGGCGACTTCGTGTTCGGGGTATTGTTTATTTCCACTTCAGGGTTTTGTGGTTTAATCCGCGTGAAGCTCCTTTTCGCACGTTCTGCTAAACTCAAATCCGTACGTATTTATGACGATTTTCTGAGTAGGATGCAGTTTTTGTTTTGAAAATCTCATACGAACTAGAAAAACAACCGTTTCCTGTCCAACCTGCGTAGCCCCGAAAATTTTATCCGAAGTACCTACTAGGAATTTCGTTAGATTTAAACTCAATTCTCAGTTAGTCACACTGCCTATCTTTTTCAAGACTGAGGCATTGTAGTTAAAGTCACTCGGCTCGAATTCAATCTTTTTCCATAGTTCCGGCATTAGCAGAAATGTTCCAGTCCTTACTTGAGTTTGCCGCGTGGAGTACTTCGAGTTCAGTATTCCGTCCGTTGGATGGGACGTAAATCCTTGGGCACCTATCGTTAAGAGTGGATTAATACCGACACTGGGTTTCCTGCACCCCGGTCCTTCCCTGTATTCCTCCGTTTCCCAAATAACAACCTCTCTAAAATAGCACAAATTACGTCTCCTGTCGACCACCTCCCTTAGTAACAACGTCAACATCTCTTCATTCTTCCCTTGCAATGTCTATCATTTTGGTCGCTGCCTTGCACTATTGGAAGATCTGGGGTCGACAAACTAAGGCTCACGTGATAACTAACTAAGCCACATGTGATTCTTTGGATGTGTGCATGTGGCTCTGCAGTAAAATTGAAAGTTATAATTAAATTAGGGTAGGTCCAATTATTAAAGTATATGTTGTTATCAATTAATGGCAATATCACATGCTAATGCCAACTTTTGGCTCTACCGTCTCAAAATTTTGCCTTGAACTATGTCATCCATAACATAGGCTCCGTCCTTTTGCAATTCCTTTTCTTCCCACCATTGCAGATGCCAAAGTTACCTATTGACACACTTTTCCACTTCATAATGCTTAACCATTGTAGCTGATTACTATCCTCTCCCAAATGTTGTCACGAGAAATTGGAAACGCTCTCCTATGATCTCCTTTTACGTCTTTTGATGAGTGAAGAGCGAATAATGGAATTATTGTAAGGTTTGTATTTTATATTGGCCTCAGAGAGGCTCATTGAGTAGCATAGGCTGTAAAATGTAAACATGCTCAGATTGCATTACCCATCATCATGATTGGTCAATAATCCCTAGATTGGTGTGATGCTGATCTCAACTTCATTATCCTCGGCTACTCTTGATGTAATTCTTCTCTTTCACATTCTTTACAACTTGTTCCATATGTCTCATCTAAGGCCTTAATTTTCCATTCTGCCAGCTCACTCTTCCCTCGACGATAGTCTTCAACAGGACATCGCGTCTTTACAAATGACCTATTAAGCTGTCTCGCCTTCTCTTTTACTTTTAAAAAAATTCTCTTTTCACCCACTCTTCTTGAGACTTTATCGTTTGTCATTCGGCCGAATTGTAATTGCGGTACCAACTGCATCACTAGTGACACTACTTAAACATTGTGTGCATCAGAAAAAAATTCAGCCCAAGAAATCACTTTTATAAGAATATGCTCAAAGCATTGTAAATTTCACAGTAGAAGCGACCGTATAATAAATGTACTGTACTGGGCAACACGAGCGTTTCATAACACCAGACAGTATCATTGCATCATTGTCGAGGCAATCTTGTTTGCTCCCATATCGCTGGTAGTTTTTCCTCAAATCTTATCTTTCCTTCTTCTAATCTCAAATCGGTGTCAATCCATTGGAAATATATAATTTCTTTAAACTTCTCAGGAAGGTGTTTGAGCCCTCCGTAGTCACTTTAGTCCTTCTTATTATCATTGCATAGTCATAGTGAAAGCTAGCCAAACAGAATGTCTCCTCCTTACACTTTAGCATAAATTCATTTCTTCAATCCATTTATGAACGGTAGAAATCACAAAATTGCCAGTAAAATAAGATCAGTTGCTTTTAACGTAGTGGTCTTTCGAGAAATAAGTGGAATATCAAAGTGTCACTCGCTTATAGGAATTGCATAGTTAGGAAGTTCTAGAAACAAGAAGGTCGTTCGCATTATTGAAGGAAACTGATAACTTCAAGTGGCATAAGTCCGAGGCTGACACTTCATATATATTTTTAACTCAAAACTGCATAAATAGGACTGACAGGGGTAGTAAATCAAGAAAGATATAAAATTTTGGTATTAGTATTTCTTTTTTTTGCGCATACAATACACGACTACAACGCAGGCAATTAAAAAATTATTCACCAAAATTACGAATCAAACTTCGTAATTATTTACTAAAGGGTGGTGAATTACCCACCTCTGCCAAACGCTCTAGTGGCAGCTCAAAGGATAACTTAGAATTCGATGTTTATGTTAAAATTTCGATCACGAAGTAGAGAATAGATTTAGTTATTTGCAAAATTAATATAGCTTTCATATATCAACTTTCAAGCACAACGGAGGTTATTTTTGAGCTTGCCTCATGAAGTAATGTATTTTAATCCGGATTAATCATAAATTAGAGCATAAGTTTTCTTATTCAAAAGAGACGGAATCTACATCTACAGACTACCCTGCAGTAATTTATGTGTGTGGCAGGGGTGAATATTTGTCTGCCTACATGCACTAAGGACAATAAAAAACCTCAAGTATCAAAACGCATCAGCTATGCATCCACAGTCGTGATGCAATCAATTCAGTATAATGTATGATGTTATAGATCTTGATGAATTTTTTTAATCCACAAAAAGTCTCACTCTTAAAAAACATAAAAATTCCCTAAAACTTAGCCTCTAAAAGCAGAAGTCTGCCGAAGAAAAATCGGAGGACGCACAATCAGAATCTCATCATTCCTTCATCCAGCCAACATAGGTTTCGTGATTGAGTTACCAAGGCCGCTGCATCCATGAACTTTTCATGTGCTCATCCTTGTGAAATCATTCCTTTCCAGGCAAAGTGTCGCGGCAATTATCCAATCTCGTCCGTGCTAATTTGCTATCCACGCGGTAAAAAAATTCCTTCATGAATAACAACTTGATGCATTTCACACGAAAAGTAATTACACAAAAAACACAGCCAGTGGCATTTATACTGGATTGATGAAATGATTTGATGAAATGAATGAGCTGATGAAATCAATTTTACGGGAGCCTTTGAAATACGGATTTTATTACGTAATTTTGAAGGTACAAATCAAAAATTGAATATTTTGTAGCTGACATCATCTTCTAGGATCATGTACTCATTTTTATTTTTAAGAATGTACATAAGTATTTCAAGTCTATTGTTGGAGATTAGGTTACATATTTTGCATGTACAAATTTTATATCTTAACATTTTTTATACCTTAACAATTTTATATCTTGCGTCATACCATATGGTTTGAGGCAATATTCAAATGACTTTGTAAAATTTACTGTTTTCCATGCCGTAACGAAGCTAAATCAATATCCGAAACAAGCGCAGAAGTTCATTTACCTGCAACTGGCCAGTATTTTGAATAGGTGCTCGGTTAGCAACCGGCAGCTAAATACATTTGCTGAAGTCAGGCGGGTGATTGGAATCCTAAGGGTAGAAATTTTTCGGGTAAAGGGGGAAGGTGAAGCGAAACATGCCATTAGCCTACCCTTAACGAAATACTCCAAAGGGTTCACCTTTTAACGTCTCATCCGACATCAGGAGTATTGAACTCGAAGTTCTATCCAATTATGATTATGTTTTTTGGGTACGTCGACGCCTAAGGTCATATTGCACCACTTACTTAACCATGATATTGATTACTAAGTTGGACAGATTAAAAATTTTCGAATTTATTTAGATAAACTATAGTTTATTTAGAAGGCCTGTGCAGTTAAGAATTGTAATATTTTGTCAATAATAGTTTCCATTATGACCTACCATTATTTCTAAGAGAGTATTCATTTTTCACGCATAATTTCCCCTGTCACAGACTTTTATGGTGGCTTCCAGTGTATTATATAGATGTAGATGTATACCCTGGTATCTATCACACTCCGTAGGAAGGTGTCTCACAGAATCAGGAGCACCTCAGTCGTTGCACAAGGGCTGAATCTTCTTAGAGTTTTCTCCACTCAGTGCGCTCAAGTATACTAATGAAAAATCTATAGCTCACGCAGGAACCCTTCTATTTGGGAAGCCATTACTCGAGTCTCCACACCAACGATATCCTCATATTATTTCGGCATTATTATCTTTGGTTTAGGAAGTAACTTTTTATATGCATTTAAAAAATAGGCATTTTAATTATTTAGAGACCTATGAACACGAGTGGTTTCCCCAGAAAAACTCAAAAAGGTGTGCAAAAATTAAGAATATTTGTTTATCACCAACATTAATTTTCTATCCACCGACACCAAGTGAGTTTGTTTGTCATGGTTATGATAGATTTTTTTATTATGCAATATATTTTGATAGCATAGTTTTTTCACAATAGTCACAACATAGAAATACCCTATTGAAAATGAAAACAAGTTTGTTTGGACAGGAAATTGTAAACCGATTAGAACAGTATTCCGGAAGGCACACTTCCTTCCCAACGTAAGTGGGTCAACTGATAGAGATCAGTGTGCCACGACCGCTACAGGTGGACATCATGTGTAGTCGTAATTTCTAACCGTAAACTACCGTGTCATTTATTTCACCATACCAAATGATGAAATGTTTGCATTAACAAGTATGGCTTGTATGAATTACTCCTGTTTATTGTGGTGTTACAACCAGATTTGGGAATTTGGTAAAAATAGCGAATATAGTCCTGGCCTCCAAATGGAATTCTTGAATTATATTTTGAAGACTTTCAATTTTTCGTACAGCATCCTCATTTGTGTTTTCAAGTCTGTACCCGCACTCATAGGCGCGTCAGACCAAGAGTAAGTGTAAGGATGCGAATAGAAGGGTATGGAGGAAGGGTGGAGAGAAACCCGAAGTCATTATCAGCCTGTTCTCAACGAAAGGCGACAAGGGGACCACAGCTCAACGTCCTATCCGACGGACGGAATACTGTACTCGAATGCTCTACACAAAGCACTCAAGGCCTACGGCTTTACCGGCGAAAATATTCTCTGTCGGGATTCAATCCCGGGCCCTCTAGGTGAGAGGCTAGTTCTCTATCCACTACATATATATATACATAATACCCTGCAAGCAACCATAAATAAGTATGGAAGGGGGTGAATTTACAATAAACATGCATTATATATTATACATAAAAAAAGTTAGTAATAGTATACCAGTCTAAATTAACAATTTAAAAAAGATAAAGAGATCAAATGAAGCATACAAAAACATGCTGTTAGTTGGGTTACCTTAAAGTCCTTATATCAACATGCAACTACCTATGCTATCCATTGATTTACTCGTATTTATGCCATATAGACATGTACAGCTATTCAAATCCCTAATTGCAAGAGGAAAGAAGGACATTTTGAATCTGTAAGTTTGGCAATCAATTTCTCTAATTTTGTGATTATGGTCCAGTCTACCATAGTAAGTTGGAGTTTGCCAAATATTTTTAACATCATCATTAAAAATATCATCTTTTAATTTATTTAAGAGCTATACCAATTCCAATCACTATACCAATCTGACCCTCCAATTTGAAACAATTTCAATTTTTCGCGCTGCATTTTATCGGAGGACCACTTCTGCTGGTGAACAATATTTGGAGTGACACCGAGAGCGTTTTTGTTGAGTGGAGAGCTGTTTTGGTAATATTCCTTTCTGGTTCTCGGCCCTTTGCGCCCGGGCGTAGTACACCTGCCCTCCGTGAGAGCGTGTCCTCTCCCTCCCCACTAAAGCTCTATACAGAGCTTTACTCCCCACTACAACCCCTCCATTTCCACCCCAACCGCCCTTGGGCGAATACCTCTCCCCATCCCTCCTCCACCACCCTCACCCCACCTGCGCCTCCCCCCCAACCACCTGTCCCGACCGTTTACTCACACCCGCCACTCTACCAGCGTGTTCATTCGGACGCCTTTTATATTCCCAGTCGCTCTCCAGCAGGCCGGTACCGTCCCACCAGCGAGGGTGTTGCTCCCAGGGTCGCTCCTTTCTCCCCTCAGGAGCGGGTGGACCCCCTTACCTTTTCCTAGCAGGATCAGTTCCGCTTGGCGGCGCAAGATTTCCTCTTGGGGGCATTAAATTCCCAGCGCGTTCATAACGGCATATTTACCCCCAACTGCTACTCAGGAGCCTTTCATGAAAGGATGCTTTGATACAGCTAGAAATGTTCTCGTGATTATCTTAGCAGAACTCATCTACTTAATTTATTCAAAAATCTAAACTCTTGGAGTTACCCTACTCACAGACTACCGCGCCGCACCCATTGGCTTGAAACAGTGACCCTCCTTCCTGGGTCTCAAGGCGATACAGTTTTTTTTGCCGTTAGTGCATCTCATATCTCTAACCATCTCTCCTCGACAATGTTACCCTTAGGTCCAAAGGCAAGGGAGCAAATGCCGTGCTTACGCACGCTAGAGTCATCCTAATTGCTATGATTTTCAGGAAAGTGATTACCTTGTCTTGAATAATGTGCTCTCTAGGATCGAATTTCTGGAGGCGGGGAGTAATCTCAGAGATTAATGGTTCTCTATTTCCCGCCCAATATGTGGCCCCTCCCAATGGACAGTTGAGTCAGGTAAAGGCTCATCCGTAACCGAAAACCCGTCACTTAAAGAAGACCCCTGAACGGACAGGGTCTGAGATAGAAGCCGACCACACACGTTGTCGGAGAAGGTACCGCTGCGTTTTCATTTCACTTTTTTCATAAATTTAATCAAGAGAAGGAGCGGCTCCTGTCGATATGTAATAGAATTTAGAGTCTAAAGTTCATTTAAAAGACCGTAGCATTCAATTGAGTAGGCTATATTGACTTAGTAGAGAATAACATTTCGTAATTATTAATGACGACGATTAGTTATAAAGTATAAGTCAGTGAATAATGGAATACAGTGACGTCGTGTATCCAAAAAAACTTATGGAAATGTCAGTGTTTTTGTGGAAACACGAAGTCATTGTATTTCATTATGAATAGATTCCACCATGTTACGCCTGAAAAGAATTTAATTAAGTGAAGTTTCCTCTTGAAGCTGAAATATTTATGCCATTCCTCGACTGCAGTAAACTCCTGATTTTCCGTGGTAAAGACTGGTAAAGGCTGCACGGATAATCGGGATCATTTTAAATCATATTTCAAATCATTTTAAATGTAACTTTTATTCGTTGGTCTAAATCCTTTCCCCGTTTGTTATTGTTTTTATGTTACACTAACAATCGATAATGCTTATAATCGTTGTTTTCCGACAGTTTTCTTATTCACTCTCCCGTTCATCCGTCACTCTCCATTATATAAAGGATGCTTTACGCGATACAATTTTTTGTACAATTTCTTGTACAAACGCTTGTATGAGAAAATTGTACCGTGTAAAGCAGCAAATAGCACGAACGCTTGTGCGATTGTCTGAATGGCCGAACGGGAAATAGAACCTGTTCCAATTCCATTCAGGCAAACATACAATTTCGTTCAGTTTAAACAAGCTTTTGTACAAGAAATTGTACAAAAACTTGTATCGCGTAAATCGGCCATAAGAGCCGTCAACAAACGATGGTATAAATGTGATCGACCAATACTAATCTCTCAGTATTTCTGCATTCAGTGTCCCCAATTTCTAAATAAAAATATACTTGCTGTTATTTTACTTGCAGTTCAAATCCCCGGTCGTGAATGCAATTCTCCCATATTATCCCGCAATACATTTTAATCCCATGATTTTCCTGATAGTCTCGTTAACATACGAATTTTCCTCGAATGACTACCTAAAGATGAAAATATTTTCATTTGCAAAATCCAGGTTTTCGTCTAAAATTGGCCTGACTCTTGAGATCTTCATTTCCGTAGTATTTTTCAAACCTCACCAGTAGTATACTGTTACCAAAAACGTTATCATTTCTTCTTTCCATATCTGTAAAATTTCTTTCGGTTCCAATGATATATTTCGTGCTCTATTGATCATGTGTTTCACCGTTTTTCCTCTTTTACTTGACAACTTTCATTTCACCTTGAACGTTCACTTATCCTTGTCCACGAAATTTTTGATTATATTATTTATTATTTCCCTTTCCTTCGCGTACCCTTACGTTCAACTATAGTGAGTATAATAAGTGCGCAGTTTGAGGGCTTTGGTAAGGTATTTGGTTTCTAAGTGAAACTCAAACTATACTAACTAAAACTAAACTAACATCAGTTCACTATGCTCCTTGCGTTTGTTCTGACTGCTAACTATTAGTCACTCTTATGACGACAGACGTGCAATTATTTTAGACTACATCTGTAAACCAGTCTAATAGTAATCATTGGTAGAATGTGAGTGGTACTTGACACAGGAAAATCAGTTTTTTTGCTGGATGAAAACACTCTGTCATTGGTATCTGTGGATTAATGGCATAGATGGTGTTTGGGTTATGTTAGACGTAGTTATTTCGTTCAAAGGCAGGTCCTTCCGAGGCCAAAGTCACCTGAATTTACTATCATCATTTACCACCAGTATTTCAATCCTAGGATTGGTTTACTGCAGCCCTCCATTCTGACCTATTCAGTGTTAATTCCCTCACGCCCTGGTATATTTTATCTTCTGCATTTGTCTCTCTTGACTGATGTTCCCCTCCCAGTAGTCCCCACCCAAAGATCCGATTGGGGGACTATTTTACCTCCGGAATATTTTACCGGGAGGAATGCCATCACGTCATGTTGAATGCAAGGCTGCTTCTTCTAGGGAGAATAATGTGGTGGTTTCCCGTTGCCTTCCACATCGCAGTACCAATTCCGTGAACTTCACTCTCGCCTGTAGCTATGGCATCTGATGCCGGACCGATCCACTTGATCTGAGCCATCAGGGCCTCATGATGAAACTGCTGCCTTTCACCATTGAGGTGTTTTACGCTAGTAGCCAATGTCCATCTGAATTTACCATACATCAAAATTGCAATTGCAATGATTAAGTCGCTGGGCTCCAATTTTGAAGTCGGGACTTTGGTTTGGTATTAGGATAAAGAAAATGTTTATCGCTTCAGCTGGGATTACGGAACACAAATCCCTAACAAAAAACAATACTTGTTGGTAATAGCATTTGAAATTCGCATTGGCGTTAACATTCCGCAGTAATTTGCGATTAGCAGGGAATGGTAGTGTTGGCGCACCTTTGCTCACAGAAATCTTCGTACTCCCCTAAAAAATCCGGGTGAATCAATGGTCCTTACTGCATAGGTAATAGGTATGCCATACGGACGACCCGAAACGCGACGAGGCATGAGAAAGATAGCGATCTCGAGCGCGCACGATGACTGAGGAACTTATTATCACCCACTACCTCTATCAACTACCACCACCTTCGAGAACGCTGATAAAGACGGATGTATCGCTCCGGTGAGCGTCACTCTCGAGGAAGAAATCTGTCGCCGAGCAATGAGCAAGTGAGTGTCGTCCCGGAGCCATATCGGTCGCCCGCTGGAGCGTAGAGAACGCCTCAACCTCGTGTGCACTCCCTTCCCTCTTTCTACGTGACTCAACGGCTCAACCACTTCACTGACCTTCTGAGGAGAGCCGAGTCCCGCCAGAGAGGCGCTGCAAACCGTCTCGAGGGATTTTGTATTTTTTTTATTTTCGAACGGACTCGTACCTACCTACCCGACAACGCTTCCCCGTCTCGACCAATCCAACTACCGCGCAGCGCCCCGGGACTGAAAAGAGCCTCACTAAAAGCGAGAACCCCTCCTCATCCCTCTTTCCCGCCCCGCCCACGCAAACAAAAGGGGCAACCGTCTTTCCTCCCTCCCCTCGCCGTGAACGCCCCTGCGATGTGGGACGAAGGGCCGGATGATTTCGGCTTCGTCGAGAGGTCGGCCGCTGTGCTGCAAATGGCGGAGAGAGGAGGCAAGAAGGGAGGAGAAGAGGAGGAACCGGAGGAGGGAGAAGGGGGGGAGGAGGATGGGAAGGGGGGACTGCAGCAGAACGGGGGTAGCTCGTCGCTGGAGCGGAAGTCCGGGGAATTGTCCCCCGAGCGGCCGGAAGCGGGCCACGCCGGTTCGTCCGTTTCGGCGACAGGTGATACAGGTGCACGGGACGACTGCTCCGATTCCAGCACCATTGGGAGCTCTAAAGGGGAATCGGTCGGTCGGAGACTGCTGCGCAGCATGTCGGGCCACAAGCCCAAGGATGGTGGCAAGCCGCCTCCCTCGCAGGCCGTGGACCCGACGCTCAACCAGCTCCCGCAGACGTTCCTGGTCAAGTATCTGGGCAAGCAGGACGCGCGTGGGTTGTGGGGCATCAAGCACACAAGGCGACCGGTGGACTTTATGGTGGCGGCGGCCAAGGGGGGCGACGGGCAGCCCCCGCTGGTCCTGCCCCTCATCAAGCTCACCGTCTCCAGGAGCGGCGTGACCCTGACGGCGGCCACCTCCGCGGCCGTCGACAAGAAGAAGAAGAAGCAGCAGCCGGAAGCCGTGTTCCACCCCATCGACACCATCTCGTACGGGGTGCAGGATCTTGTCTACACGAGGGTGTTCAGCATGATCATAGTGAGGGAGTCGACGCAAGTGATCGGCGCGGGGAAGGTGAGTCAACTGTTTATGTACTTCTTTCCTTGCGCCGGCGCGAGATTCGAATGTCTTCGCGAGTGTGGGAAGGGAGGAGGAGGGGGAGGACCATGCTGTGATAGGTCGTTGACCAGATATGTCGTTCAACAGAGGTGCGGGGGATGGGGGATCTTAAAAACACCTCTCTCACGTGTTTGGAATATAAAGGAAGTGATTATGCCTATGGATGCGGGCGAAATGTAGGGCAGGGGGAATCCTTTTTTTCCCGTAGGAAATCAAGAACCTCCACGCACTGCCGAAAAGATATATAAATTATGATTTTTACGATTTACGTTTAGCTCTATGTGTGATTGTGAGTTCTTGATTTTATTCGGCGTATTATATTGCCGTTGCTACTTATCATACATAATTAGGTTTGTTTGATGTTGATAAACTATGGTTGTGCACATTATTTATTTTCAAATGTTTTGATCACATTTTAGCTCATCATCTTTACACACAGTTAATTTTCACACAAAGCACACAGTAAATTTTCTTTTATTTCGATTTTTTATATCTTGACATGTGAAAAAGTTAAAATTAAATAGGTCCGACTCTTATTTGAACGCACAGGATATTCAATAATCTACTGCTGCTATATAAACGAAGCTAATTGAGGACAAATGTTAGAAATATCGCCATATTTGAATATTTCGTTCCAATTATAATCGACATTTCTAGCGTTTTCCGAACTATAGGTGCTCTTGGCCATAAGTGTCATCGCGGTAAGTTCAGTAAATTCAATCCTTACTATCCCTTGCCATGCTATCGGACGGAAAAACTATGAACGGCTCCTTAAAAGAACATGCTGCAGACATTATCTGTTATAAACATATCTGAAGAAGCAATGGAATTCCTTTTTTTGAGCTTCTAATTTTAAAAAAGCGTCGTATTTCTTTTTCAGGTATTTTCTCCATTCTGTTCATTATTTCAATTCCTCTGGTTTCTTCTGAGTAAGCGGTTTCACTCTTCTTGTTTTTCGGGTCAGAAATTGCCTTATTTAGTATACCTAACAGTTGCATGCTGGCATCTCTGTTTTCAACTTCCTTGGTTTTGCCCCAAATTCTTCCCAGCTCAATCTTTATTTTTTATTTGGTCTGTCCAGTTATATCTTTTGAATGAGAAGCCTATTTTTTCAAACCGGAAACTGTGCTCAGTCTTCATAATAAAATGTTTACGTCCGAGACAGTTAAACCAAATTCTAACTATTGACGCAAATAATGCTTCCCCAGCCTCCCTATTAGGTATTTAAGCCACAAACCCGGCTTTTTTATTTTTCACTTTGATGACACTAATCTTTCTTCAGTAAAATTGCCTAATTTCAGCTATCGTTATTTTCCACAGAATAGTATTCAACGCCGATTTGTACCGTGCAGTTTCTGATTGCCTCCCAAATCATTGTTGCTATTGCCTTATTGCGCTTTAATTTATCACTTCAATTGTGTCAAATTAATTTTTAGTATACTAACTACTACCAATAATAGTAAGTTGTTCAACATTTTATGTCGCATTGGCACCGTGTTTTGTGGGCAGGTTAATCTCTAGTTGAGTATAATCAAACTTTCATTATCATAACTAACTAACAATCCTAGGATTGGTTTGATCTAGGTCCCCCCTCAATTCCCTACCGGCTATCCTTGTCATATTTACATAAAGTTTTCATTTTGTATTCTTCACAACATCATCATCATCAAGGGTCAACAATCCTAGGATTGGTTTGACGCAGCCCTCCACTCGATTCTTCTATCGGCCAACCTCTTCATATTAACGTAGTTTCTCTCTTTCACGTCCTTTACGACCTGTTCTATGTAACTCATACGAAGCCTGCCTTTTCCATTCTTCCGGTTCACTTTTCCTTCGACGATTATCTTCATCAGGCCATCGTGTCTTAAGATGTGGCCGATTAAGTTGTCCCGTCTTCTTTTTATAGTTTTCAGCGATCTTCTCTTTTCTCCCACTCTTCTTAGGACTTCTTCATTTACCACCTGATCCATAAATATATCACGTGAAGTCTTCCTTAGCCAATCTCTCAGCTCTTTGCTCGACAACTGTCGCAATGGGGATCACGATGTATAAAAATATGGCCGATTCCGTTTAAAGAATTCATCGTTCTTCCCTTTTCTCCCGTTTCCCTAGAAATTCTTCGCTCACCAATCGGTTGATCCATAGTATTTTCATCATTCTTCTGTAATAGATCATTTCAAATTCTCTGGTCTTGGCTTTTCTGCAGCTGCCCTTGGCCGTAGTTCGCTGACTTGAAGATAAACTACTCATAAAATCTGAAATAATCAACTCACGATTTACTCCCATATCCAAGTTTTTACCATAGACTGAGCTGAGTATTATCTCAATATACCTCGCACCTCGAGCATGGATGTAGTGTTGTCTTGGATCAAGGACAATGCTACGTTGGGTCAAAGGGTGCGATAGAGCCTTAGGAGTTGGAGAACCTTGAAACCTTAATGAGCAGAAACCTTAATCAGGAGACGGAACAGCCTAATCGGCCGTATCTTGAGACATATGTTTTATGAATGTCATCGAGGGAAAAGTAAATCGAAAGAATGACAAATGAAGGCTTCGTATGAAATACGTGGAGTAAGTTGTGAAGGATGTAAAAGGGAAGAATTACTTGCGTATGAAGAGGCTAGCTGTCAGGAGAATCGACTGAAGAGCTACGTCAAGCCAATCTTAAGATTACTATTAAGGCTTCCGCAACTTATTAACAATGGCTTAATGTTATTAATTCCGAGAATTTCCGTCGTTTTTTGGTGTATCTGACAACAGTTTCTCCCCGAGTTAATGTCATTGTTAAAATGCCTTTCCTACCTGAGGTGGTCCCCAGGATGACGGGAGGAACTTGTCAGAGATGTCACAAACGCGACGAAAATTCTCAGAAATAATAGTATTAAATTAACCATAAGACTTTTGCCTTTTGATGATGTGTCGCCGAGATATTAAGTACGGAGTTGATTGGCGAATATCCGAAAAGGATAAAGTACCTGAAGAACCAATTAAGATACACGCGTAAAAAACTGGGGTGCTTTCCTCGAATAACTCGTAGTCCATAGCATGAAATTAAAGCTAGGTATGAATTTCATACCTATCATTCTAAAGCCTCTGGTTTACTATGGGAATAATATTAATTTCGAACCTTTTTAAATTATAGACATCAAATTTTGTTTCATGCTCACTAATTTTTTTATTTTTCTTTAAAATGAAAAGAAGCGGGACTTCGGGAAAATATGGAAAAGTCTAAGTAAATTTAGCTGATCAGGATGAGTAAAATCCGATCAGTTGAATTAATTCCTTTCCGTGAATATTTTTCAGTGGTGTGTGCGAGTGAGCTAAAAACTTAAAGAATGAGGATAGGGACGTCACAGATCTCGACTGTCTACTCATATCGCTCGTACATATTGTCACTCACAGGTGTACGGAAATTGATGATCCAAAATTAACGTAGAGCTTTTGACTTTTGAATCCCTAGGTCATCAGACTATGGATAATTGTGTCCTTTGTCAATTTCAAGCATTTTTCGCATTCAAGCGCTTATATTATTTCGTTGATACTGCCAAAAGGCATTGGTATTATCGATGGTATAGGTATTTACTTTATATTAGGCTGCCCTAAAAATTAGAGGACGAATAATGAAATGGAAATCGTTCGGAAATGCTTTTAATGCAGGGAAGGGAATAGTGTAGTTGGCATTAGGGTGTCCTTTTCCAGAAATTTCCCGAAGTCCTATTAATAGCCATGTTGTTCCTATATTGATAAACATACTATGTATAGTAATTTATTGCTAAAAATGGTTAATTTTTAATTATATGCGCCTCATGGATGATAGTTTAACTTTTGCATCGTCTAGTAGGATGCCTACAGTGAAGTTTATTATGCAGCAGACCTGTTGAGTTGTAAAAATGTCGGAAGACAGGAATATCAGAATGCCAATTAAAGTGTTCAGTTGTGGCAAGCAATGCCTTTCCTTTGAAAGACCCTCGAGGCACCATTAAAGATTTAAAGTCTTGCAGTTTCACCCATAATTTTCTTTTGTTTCTCCGTAATCGACTATGAGCTGTAGTTTCTATTTCATGTTAAATTTCCAGCAAAACCGTCTCGTCGTATTAAACTGTATTTTCACCAAACAACTGATATATCATGTAATGGGTTGTTTAAATTTCAATTCGCCCAGTCGACTAATATTTATTTAAATTCCTCTTGCAGAACATGCAGCATCCATTCCAGTGTCATGGTTTTGTCTGCGACTCGAGAAACTCCGCTCGTCGACTAACATACGTCTTGGCAGCAGCCTTCCAGGAGTTCTCCAAACAGCTTAAAATGGAGGAGGCTAAAGTCGGAGACGTACAAGCCAAGAAGAGAAAATCGTACAAGAAGTTCGCGATTGACCTCAGAACCCCAGAGCAAATTGAAGAAGACTTAAAGCAGCCGGAGTCCGAGGCGTAATGTCCTCATAAACTCTCTCGCTCCCGTTTAAACAGTAATGGCAGCGATAGCTTTGACCTCCTTCGAGCTTTCATGTCGAATTTGATTTCGCAAGCCGTGATCCAACGTCCATTCGTATAAATCCTCGATAATACGCGGAAATATTCCGATGGCATCACCATTTGCTTTCACATCCACTTCTCTCCGGATCCACGAATCACAAAGCTCTGCCAGCAACAATAAAAATCTCGTATAGGCTTCCCACTCTCCTAGTTTTTCCAACCGTTAACGATGCATCAAATGTTTTGAAGACTCCATACTTCGGCATGTAGGGTTCTGAGTTCCTTTGGTCACCCATATCCCACCAATTGCTGAGCCACGGACTGATGTAAGTCCCCTGAAATGATGCCGTCCCAATGCGTCGGAGAATAGTTACCAATTACTTCAAGATCGGCTCAGGAATATTCTATGGGTTACTTTATTTTGGTGAAGGAGAAATGGCTGCCATCTCACTTGATGACTTGAAGCTAAGTACGGCGAGATATGGTGAGCTAGCGAGTCATCTTATTTTACTAGTGAAGTCAGTAGATGGTATCGGTTATTCTGATAAAGTGAGAAATTGTGGACGAAGTCATATTGGCTATGTGATAGTGACAGGCCTATTAATGGCTTCCTGTCCAATTCCAAACTCCAGCTTTAATGTTCTTTGATTTAAGTCTGAGTTTTCGGTCATGCTGCATTTTTTTCATCGATTGATTGAATGAATGAGTTCCAATGAATGCAATTATAGTTTCATAGAGTTTTGGTGCATTCTGTGATGCAAAACTTGATGTTGCAGTTTACCAAACAGTATCCGTATCTATTTTTAAAAAATCCACGGCAGTTTCGATGGTGTTTCATCCTCTCATATTTTAATCCAGAAACAAATTATTTATCAATTTCCTCCATATGATTTCAATATTTAAAGAGACAATGAATAGAAATTGCTATTCACTACTAATTTATATTGTATTTACTGTTCCTTTTATTTGTTATTTTTGCTATATAATAATGTCTGTTTGAATTTTCAAAGTTTATGAATCCTTTTTGAGGAAATGTAAATTATTTATATTTGTTGAGACCGTTTCAATACCATTCGCAACAATCATCAACTGCAGACGGCATTAGGTAACTGCTTAATATTCTATTCTGAAAAAATTTTAATATTGGTCATTTGTGCTGTTACTATTTGTACACTATAGTTGTTGTCTTTAGCTCTTTGCATTTCTTGTTTAAACCCTCGGACGGGTTAAGAATTTGCAACTTCCATGAATATTTGCAACATATCTTTTATGCTATTAACCCATAAATCACTTGTTTCTATTTCCTTTCTGGAGCAATTATTGACATATGTTTAACGTTTTCTTTTTGTCCAGAAAACTGTATGAGTAAGTAGTTGGTTTCTATGCATAGTATATGTAGTGATTTTATAGTGAAAGTTTCTTCTTTTAAATGGAATACTTTTTTTTTCAAAAATCGTAAATGATACATACGATTAGCGCATGATTTTCTTCAATATCGTTTAGTGAGACGAAGTGCCACTAGTATCCTTAGCGATTCTGTTTATTTCTCTCCAGTTGCCCAATTGTTCAACCATAGGAAGTATTGAATACAACTTGATGAGATTTGATAAGAATGCTAGGCTAACGCACGATTAAAAATCACATAAATTGTTCCATTAAATTATTTGTCTTCATCTTCCTGCACCTGTCAGATTTTATCATGATCAGAGCACTTGGATTTTGCTACCTACGTGTATGTAAATATGATCCACTTCTCTTGTGATAATTGTGCCTTTTTTTAAATTAAATATGTAGAAATGTGTAAATAGTTTTAGGATGTGTTATAAATGTTTCAGAATAAATTTTTAATATTGTGATGATATGTTCATTTTTTTCAACGCTTCCGCCCGGCATGGAGCTGAATAACATCTTAGAAATAGCAGGCAAATTGACCTTGTGGAATTTCAACATCACGCAAAATAAAATGAAACTTTTTTGTATTCTACACAATTATTATTACGGCCATCTAGACCGGTTTCGATCCCTACAGGTCATTTACGAGACAGAAATAGAGTCATAATTCTGCTCTCGTAAATGACATGAAGAGGTCGAAACCGGTCGAATGGTAGGTATATAATAATTATTGTGTGGAATCCGAGGTTTTCTTTTTTTGTATGAATAATTTCTATTGATGTTCAACCTAATAGTTCGCTACTGTACTCATTCATTCTTTGTTTTTCAATCCTAGGATTGGTAAAATTTAGCCTTTTTTTCTTCCCTATTCATTGATAACTCAGTTGCATATTACTCCCCTGAATCCCTCTTCATTTACCTCACGAACATATATGTATGTGTTCCTTGTGAAGTCATTACTTCTGTTTCACCCTCAACTACATTCTCGACAAATCCATCGTGTCACAGGGTTTGTCCAGTCCATCAGCTACTTATGTGTCGTACCATTTACCATTTGTATGTGCCATCTTTCTTCCTCAACTATTCTGCGTACTTGTTCATTTTTCTTTACATTCGCCCATTTAATCTTAAGCATAGTCGGCCGTGGGGTTCGTGGCGGCCTGGTGCGTAGAGTACTGGGCTACATACCGGAGGGTCCCGCCTTCAAATGCCGGGCAGAAGATCAGGACACCCCCTCCTAAAAATCCTCGCGATTCTATTTTCTGTATGTCAGAACTTCATAGGAAATCGCAGGTGCCCAGGGAAAGGAACTGGTGTCCTAACGTGAAAGTATTTCATATATTGTATGAATTTCATACACCAATGGCTTAGTACGGGGTGAGCTCTACCCTACCTATCGAAGGCCTTGGAAACCAGGCCGGTTATGCGCTGGTCTAGCAACCTAAAGGTCACAGGCTCGAATCCTGTCCAGGTATAGATCTTAAGATATTTTGTTTGAGGGAGCTATAATATAATATAATAAGTTTATTGTCGTAGACCAATATTGGCCTTTTAGACATTGCCTTATAAGACCTTGACTAATGTAACATCTGAAACTGAAGACTATTACTGTTATTCTTAAGCATCCTTCACCAACTTCAAGTCCCAAAGGCTTCTAATTTTTATATGAACAGCTACTCCGATTGTCCATGTCTCTGATACACATACGGCCACACTCCAAAATCTCCGTACTGTACCGCCCTGTACAGTTCTCTTCTTCACAGCAGTGTACTCCAACTGCCACTGTGCTTTTCATACCCCAAAGTTCTGATGAGAGGAGTACATAAGTGAGAGTGAAATATGTATCTTGCGGGCCAAATAATGTGACTGGAAAAAATGTGCTGATGGCGTTGACGCATACGATGAACGACCGTTTTCCTTTCCCCCATATGTTTTCCTGTGCCCGGAACGGTGATTTTGAAAAGTTTCAAAAGTGTATGCGCCGTGCCCAAAAGCGACAGTATCGCAATCGCTGGCCGGAAGTAGCGCTTCACGCATCGCGAAGCCACCATTGAGGGCATTAAAATATAAAAGGGTCTGCGCGCCGGGAACATCCGGCCTAATCACGCCGACTTACCCGTGGTGGTGGTCATCGTGACGTGATTCCCACGATCCTCAATCCCCACGAGTAATCGCCGAAGAAGAATCATGTCAGCGCTACTGCACTTGTGGCCGATTTGCGCGGGGCTATTCTGATTCTGCAGTCAGATGCATGGAGAGACCCGCAGTGGAAATTGCAAAAAGTAAAGCAACTGGTTGGATGGAAAACTTCAAAAATTCATGGAAGACTTGCGGAAAACAGTAGTATCTATTCTATTTCCATGCATTTACCAGAGTTTGTGCTGCCTCAAATTGTGCAATTTACTGCTCCGTGTAAAACGGCCTTCATACTCTCAACCATTGCGTCGAGATTAAAATTTTCAAACTCGCTATTGATGAGCATTTTAGGGCCGTGTGATGCTTGCTAACGAGCATAATTTTTCACTCCGTATGGTTATTCAACTCCTCACGGGAAGGAGACGTGGACGTTGGCCTCTCACACCCTTAATTTGATCACGCACTCAGTGACTCATTTACTTCCGCCACCGGAAAATAATCGGCAATTTTCATTTTGAATTTTTATAAGGTCTGCGAATAAATTCGATCCGATTTAATTTTAAAATTATGATATAACTGTTGTGAGCTGAAAACTATGCATTGTTAAGTACAATTTCATAAATGACTCAATGGGATCGTTTTCCATGCTTTTACTGCCAAATCCGATAGACTTTGTAAAATGATAAGACCCGTATTTTTCTGTTCCTCAATCCGTCAATTAGTTATGGAATTATAAACTGACGTTTTTCGGAAAAGTGGGCGTATAAAGGACAAGTACGTCATCCACTTCGTCCAATCACAACTGAGATCCTTCGCCTTATTACAGTGGAGGACACGCAGCTGACTCTGCCAATGGAAGTGGTTGCGACAGGATCTCTTCAGGCAGACCTCCCCACCCTTACCGTTCTTCCTCAACACAGTCAAGGACGGGAAGTGGATGACGTAGTAACGCAGAACCTTAGGAGGGCGTCACATTTTACTTATTTTAATTTTTGATTTATGAGTTGATTGCTCTGGTTAGAAGATTAATTTTTTTCACTACATTTCATTTTTCATTTCCATCTAACAGTTTCGTGTACAAAATAGCAATTTCGAGTAAATGCCCTCATTAGCTCTAGTTTCAAACGGGTAAGACTAGATCAGGAGATCGTCTCACAAGGAAATAGGAAGAGTACCGGCTACCCACACTTAGGCTCTTGATTCGAATCCTGGTAGAAATTTCGTAGGTGTGCCTTCTTGAATGCGGTCTGGACAGCATTTCTGGAGTGGGATCATGAATACTTCTTTCGCGTGACCGCTACAAACAACGCAAACCCCTCCAGGGATGAACTACTTGGAGCAAACGTTCAAATGACTTCCACTACCAACTGAGATTAGATTATTTGTTCTAGATACATTTTGAGCTATGGCAATTATGTTTTCGCTCTTTTAAGCGCAATTAAAAAAATAACGTTCGTGTGCGCGTAATGCTGTGCGCTGTGTTCGGGCCCCTGGATCTTCTTCTTGTTCGGGGTTCGGGTTCTTCTTCGGGTTCGGGGTTCATCGAAGTGCTTCGTCCTTCGAATGAGAGCCTAAGTTGTAGAACCCTCGGCGCCTTGTCGTTAAGAGCAGGCTAATGCCACCTCTTTTACGATGAACTACCTGGCTTTTGCAAACCACCGGGTCAAGAACAGAATGGCAAATCCGGATTTCAATGCATTGGCATCAATCAGGTGCATATATGACAAGAGTAATTGTTTATTACGTGCTCATATACCTATGGTTGGAGGAGGTAGATTCGCAGGGGTTCAGGGTCCGTCGGGCTGGTAGAGGGGGCGGTGCGGACTATTTGCGGAAGAAAGGTGACTCACGGCTTCTGGGATTGGTGAAAAAGCGGGGAACAGACATTCATTTAATATATTACAATTCGGGTCATGCCATATTTTTAAAATTTCGAATTTCTCCAAAGTTCAACTCACGTCTATTGTCATTGAATGCTAAAAAAAACTCAAATTAAAGTCACTACTGTGTCCTTGGCTCAACAGATGCTCTGAGAAATCACTTCTGATTTCCATTTGATTTTTGAAGGCACTTAAGTGTTCTTTGGTACGTGATTCAAAGTTTTTGCAAGTCTGACCCATATATTCCCCGGCACTATCACAACACTTAATTTCATGTACATCCTTTTATTACACACATTCATGAGGTGCTTAAATTTCACTTTCTAAAAAGGTGGATTTTTAAAAGTCAATTTATCCATTGCATAAATGGAATTCCACAAAGTTACTACGAACTACCTTATCTCTCCACCCTTGCTCCTTTCCTTCCCATTTCCACCTTAAAACTTTCTTCCGGGTCTGAGGCGACTTTCAGTGCCGGGCAATCTTGATACCACTGATGGGGTGTAATGATTCTCACGATCGCGTTCAACAACCGGCAGATATTATATCGAAATCCTCACTTGCATTGCTTAAAGAGAACATTCATTCGAAGTTCGTCCGTCGGATGGGACTTGGAGCTTTTGCTTCCTTGGCATATTTATTTAAAGTTAAATTCCATGTCGGGTTTTGTTCCACTTTTTCTCCTTTCCTCCATTCTTAACCTCATACTACAACCTCTCGGAATGAAACTTATATGCTTTAAGACATGGACATGAAGATTTAGATGTAAGGGATAGACTTAAGCTGCTGAGGTTCTAAACCAGCGGTAAAGGGGCGGATAAAGTGGGAAAAAAGAAAATATTTTGTGTGGAAGTGGAATATGATGATATTAATACCTGGTACTGTGAACCAACTTCTGAGATTAAGTAAAGAATCCTTAGATGAAAAGGCAGCTTCTTTTTGTGTGACATTCACTTGTGTTTTCACCGTTGTTACGGATAGCGCTATTTAAAACCTAATTGCTGAATCTTTCATTTCTCTATCTCTTCATTTTGTCGCTCCAGTTTACCCTACTGGCCTATTGAATGGATAAAAATATATCTAGTTCGTCAACCTCAGGCTTTAAAATCCAGTATATTTAGTTCCAGTTAGATCCAGTTTATTCCACCTTTCTAAACTTCTGACGTAAGTCTTTTTGTATCACTATCACTACTAAATTCAGGGTAGACAACATATTTCAAAGGTTAAGGAAGTTGCGGGAATGTCTGGGCGCGTAATCCACTTATTGGGTGGACAACTGAGATATGTCCAGTGGAATGATTTAAGAACCTCCAATGCTGCGTGCGTTAGGAACTATGCAAATAATGTGAAAAGATTCCAGGACTACCACGGATATTCTTCCGAAAATTTCGCACCTTTGGAATTTCAGGGAGTGTGCAAACAGACTCTTTCACTCTTAAAAAAGCTGATGCTCACGATAGAGAACAAAAGATATGGCCTAAAGATACAAGCAAAGAGTTTCTGCATGGCTACGTATCAGCTTTGGAAAATATTTTATCATCAAATCTCCAAATTGATGCCAAAGATTTGATTAACCACTGAAGTTTGATGTGAACACCTCAAAAAGTGGGTTTTTCATTGATATGTATGAAAAATATTCGCTTTCCCTGAGGCATAATTTTTTAAGGTAATTTTATATCGAAATCCTCACTTGGATTACTTAAAGAGAACATTCATTCAAATTTCTTCCGTTGGATGGTAAGTGGAGCTTTTGCTTCCTTGGCATATTTATTTAAAGTTAAATTCCATGTCGGGTTTTTCTCACTTTTTCTCATCCGGTTCATCTTATAAAAGTTTCCTTAACTACGATAAAATTTCGATCATATATTTTGGTATAAAGCGGTCCAGGCAAGGTTCCATGAAGGTACCGGAATTCGTACCGTGATTTAAAATGATAAAATTGCATATTTGTTTATTTAAACTCGATATGACATCACAATTTATATTTGAAGCTCAAAATACACTTACTCACAGCTAATTATCGATCCAACTTTATTATTCATAAAATATGTTTTGGGAAAGATCGATAGTGTGTTATGTATCCATTGGCACATGAAATGGTATTCTGCTTCGTTCCTAGGTCGTG
Source organism: Platycnemis pennipes (assembly GCA_933228895.1). Lineage (NCBI taxonomy): Eukaryota > Metazoa > Arthropoda > Insecta > Odonata > Platycnemididae > Platycnemis > Platycnemis pennipes. Next base: position 28,370,282 of record OW121848.1, on the reverse strand, counting down.
ATCAATTATTTCCGAACCTATACTCACATGGTTTTTTGAGCCTCCATCAGAGACGTTGACTGCTTGAAGAAAGAAAGTGACTACTTTCCTGCAGTATTAGCGAGTTTCACGCAATTGGTGACTTAAATAAACCATTGGACTCACCTCGTTCCTTTATTGAATCTCCTGGTTGAGGACTTAAATTCATGCCTTTGAGTATAAAGAGTAAAATTTTATGTATAAAATGGCAATTAGTACTGTTGATAATCAACAATCAGTTGTGTAATTCAACTAGGAACGCCATTATTACAATCAGCAGCTTTCTGGTCCTGGTCTTTTTTCTTATCTAAGTATCAAATGTTACATGAGGAGAATTTTATGTGATTTAGCTTTTACAATCAAACGTACTCCTTTTACTCTTTAAACTTACCCACAATTGTTATGCAACTGCATATTTATATTTCAGATAAATAGTCCTCACATTTTTAAATTTCTTTACTCTAATTTCTCGTAGTTCATTGTTTTTGGGATTGATTTAAATTTTATGAGGAGAGGAATGGACTCCCAGGTACTCCTAACATGGAACCCTTTAAAAAAAAATATATAGGCAAAGGCATGCATTTAGTAAATTGGTCCTAAAAATTTTGCTCATTCCATAGCTAACTTCATCCATATAACTTTCCCCTCTGAATGGTGAATTCTTCCGGGTTCCAACGAAACACATGGAAAGGATGGACAATGGCGTAGTTGGCCGTAGACGGATAGAAGAGATTGTTCCACCTAGAAAGAAAATTTGCAAAGAAAGCCATTCCTCGAATGCGCGCAAATACATTTTATCCCTTTGACTCTCCAAAGTGTATTGGTATGAGATGTGTACCACACGTAAATAAGAGGCATGTAGTACATAAATATAGATGAGACGTGTAATTGATGGGATCTTGGCTCTTTTGGGTAACCTTGGCTCAAATTCTCCACGTGTGCCCAAAACAAGATGAAACTTCTCCTCAGTAGCGTTGTTTTCTTTTCAGTCCCTCGAGCGTTGTTGCATTGAGTCCTCTCTCAAGCCAAGGACGAAACGTGTTCCTAACTAATTTCCCCCATCTCGGATGCCTTTGGAGGCACGAGGTACTGTCGTTCCGAGTCGTCGCTTATCGACACAGACTCGCGAGGGTTCCGAGTTTTTTTTCGGAAACAAAATATTCACGCCCGCGACGGCGGGTGGGCTAGCCGGCGCCTCTGGTACCGCGCCGCCGATCGCGAGGATCCTTGACATCCAGACGGGTCCCTTGGCCGTGCCTCCCGCCTCTCGTTTGTATTCCAGAGTGCATATCCGACGACAGCCGTGCCTCTCCGAATTATAACCTCCCTCCCCATTCCTTCCCTCCCGTGCGTCGTGTCACTCCTCCGAATACCACCGCTCGCCTCTGCTTTTCCCACCGGCGCCGTTACTCCCCTCCGTCTGTTAAGCTCCTGCCATGCGACCACGGTGTTCCAAGTTTTTTTATTCCACACGTTGGTACATCTGCGATTCGTCCAATTGTTTCCTTAACAAAACACGTTTTAACCCGTTTTTTCCGTTTGATGACGTGATGATTTTAGTATTTATCCACTGAAAGCTCGAGCATCCATTTCTGGTTGATTTAATGAAATTTTTTTCCAGCAGTAATTCCTCTGTGCATCTGATTAACTCTTATTTCTCATCAGCTGAAAGTTAGCAGTAGTGAAGTCAAATTAAGGCCGACTAATAAGTAAAAACTGAAGACTATCCAGTGTCCCTATCCTCGTAGCTAAAATTTAGCAAAATAAGTATGATTTCACTTCTAGAATATTCAATTTTTTACCTTTGGGGACATATGTATTATTCTATGAACCTGAATTATGGCATAATTTCATTTACAATAAGCCATTTGCCATTAAATCAATACTCTTTTTGCGGCAAGTGACGAAACAATGGTTTCCAGTAGGGCAACGGGGGTCTAGCCTTCTGAGAATATGGCGCTCGAATAGTAACGTACTATATGATATCAAAATTTCAGTACTATTTACTATCTGATTTTTCTCTCATTTCTACTGAATCAGCTCACTATTTTTTGCGTTTTTTGAGGACAATTATAGCTAGATTCTCCTTTTCTTTTTACCCTTGAAGTTGGGTATCCGGAGGGAAGTATAAATAATAAATTGAAATTTTTCTGTTTATTATTTATAGACTTTTAATGAAACAATCTTTGGAAAAAGTTACATAAAATCAGACAAGTTTTGAAAATCTCTTTGGAATCAGAGTTCATATATTCATCTCATTGCGTCAAAATTCACATTGTTTTTTACTCTTTCTAATATTAAAGCAATAATTACGATAAAACATAAGAAGCTAACTTGAGCAGATTTCTTCAGAAATTCAAATCGAGGAGCAAATTATTTCACTCCTTTTTAATCAGCAGTTAATTTCTTAACAAAAATGGATTATAAGTTGTAAAATAAGAGAGAAATGAGTGTATTTAAAGTAAGAATTTTTCTTTGTCGGTGCATATTTCACAATAGACTAATTTTTAGCATTCGGAGGAAATATACTCTCACATTTAAACCAGAGACACATAAACACAGTTTAGCATTCACTCATTTCTTTCTCAATTTTGTCCTGGTCACTAGAGACTTAAAACTGAACCTACTTAATTTTTGAGATGCGAAACGTTTTAATCTAGAACTCTCAGTCTTCAGTCGGGAGGTCCTCTTGATATGAGACCTGGGCAAGCGGGGAATAGTGGAGCCATTGACAACGCATGATGGCCCTCGCTAGGCCGGCGCGAGCTTCAGTCGGAAGGGCTCATGTGGTGCGTGAATGAAGCCGTATTCCCTTTCGGTCGCCCGGAGGTCTCGTAAGGCTGTTGGGGGTCGGAGGTGATTTGGATGCTCGCATGAGAACACTATCAGCGGTGGTCACGCGTTGGGATCTCCGGCGGCTCTTCAGTGTCTGTGGCCGAACTTGAGGGGAGGCTGCCTCCTGAGGTACTGCTGGATGAGGGGTCTCTTCCCTTCCACCGTGGACACCTCGACGGTGTCGTCCTCGTCCGCTGCCTCCACTTCAACAGCCTCCGGATCTCCGAACTCGTTCCCCGACGGACTCTCTGATGCGTCCTCCACGTCACGCTCCGTCGTCGACTGGCCAAAGTTGTCGTTGAGTCGGTAGAACTGCGGTGCCTCGGAGCAGGCCACGGAGTCCTCTATCCTTGCGCAGGTGAAAGTTTCCTATGGAACAGAAAACTCAAATCAGGGATATTGAACGATATCCGGTACACTGAATATTACAGGGGGAGTATGTGTCAAGATGAAGGGTTTGGTGTTTTCCTGTCGAATAATGATGCTAGTCTTCTCAGGTTCTCCACCGGGTCAGGTATTCGGTGACTGCCGAAGTTTCGATGGTCGACACTGTTGTTATCTTCAGGGTGTTGAGTCCCTCAACGCCCTGGAGATGACGGCAGTGTCAACCGTTGAAACGCTGGCAGTCGCCGAATACCTGACCCTATGGTTAACGCGAGAAGACTTTTATTGATATATTTATCAAGATTGTGGAGGGGTTTTGATGGAAGAATATTTTCACATTTTTTGTGAAACCCATCCCATCTTTGATGTGATCATTCCTTGGTTATGATTTAAAAACCATACTAGTTAATTTTCAATCATTAATATTGGTATCAATAACATATAGCTCAGAGAGTAGTGCATTGGACTGTTGACCGGAGGTACCTAGTTAATTTTCACAAGTAGGACATATCGGGTTCGTCGAGTGAAACCCAATATGAGTGATTTTATGTACATCAAATCTTTCCGGGAAAACTACGGGTGGCACAGGGCAAGAAATTTCCCCACAGCATGATATATGAATTTCACATACCCTTGGGCCGAACTTTCAGTGCTCACAACCGTCCTCACTTATAAGACCGATCTTCGGGTTTGATTTTCAAGGCTTATGATTAGCCGCGGTTGGATTATTGGTATATTACCGGCTAAGACAGGCTTTGATTGAAAATTTTGCTTCGTATTTCCAACCATACCATACTTACTTACTTACTCTTACCCCACCATCTCTCTCTTTAGGTAAGCGATTACAGAAATGGACACCAAAAAGAATATATTTCCCTAAGAATATTCTACTAACATCCGGAAATACAAGCAAGGTAGTCAGGAAATATTTCAAAGAAATACATCTGGAGCGTGCTTTTTTATGGCAGTGAGGCATGGACGATAAGAGCAGCAGAAAGTTCAAGGCTGGAAGCATTTGAAATGTGGTGTTACCGAAGAATGGTGAAGATTAAATGGATCGAGCGACAAATGAAGAAGTATTACGAAGAATGGGAGAAAAAATCTGCTGAAAACCGAAAGAAGATGGTACAACTAAATCGGCCATATCTAGAGGCGTAATGGCCTGATAAAGACAATCATTGAGAAAAAAATTGATTGGAAAGAATGAAAAAGAAAGCCCACGGATGAGTTATAACGATAAATTAGTGAAGGATGTAAAAGATAAGAGTTATGCGTATATGAAGAGATTAGCCGATAGGAGAATCCAGTGGAGAGCTTCATCAAACCAATATAAGGGCTGTTGATTGAAGCTTATAACATATAGAGAATATTGCATGCCACTGCTGATGGTGGTTTCGAGGAGATATTATCTGAGCACCACTCATAAAATTCCTAAATCCACTGCGCTATATTTTTGGCACAAAAGAAGGTTTAATATCATAACCGTTATGGATTCCCTACTGATTGATGTTAAAGTTAGGTGGATAGTAAGTACTTATATATTTTGTGTTGCACCATTTAAAATCCAAATATGGCTCCTTATGGCATCTGCTGCCGAAACACATGGCATGGATAGTTACCGTCACGTACAATCAATGATTATTTTTGAGTCTGAGAATGTCCATTCCTTACCTGATTGAAGATAGTCTCCCCGGGGCAGATGAAACTCCACTTCAGGGTGAACTCCGAGCCGTCTTGATTAACAACGGGCAGGCAGACGTGGAACAGTTGGCACTCATTATCCACGTCGGCGTAGAACCCGTAATTCCTTCCTTCGCATTGGAAAGAGTTTGATATATCCGTCCGGATGGAAGTTGCGTTGCTCGGCAACCCCATTTGCTCCTCGATGGTGTTCCCGTAGGACGGTACGTCCACTTCCTCCCCGTCATTGCCGAGGCTGTTCTCGCTCCCGTAGTCCAGGTCGGTGTCCGAGTCGAGAGCCCTACCAGAAGACTTGACCTCTGAAGAGACAGCAACTGGTGCTCGCACCGCTGCTACTGGTCCCCGGGATACTTGACGAGCCACCTGCCAGCAAATGGAGTCAAATCGTTACCGTGGGCCCACATTTAGAAATATCTTCTCCGGGGGTACGGTAAGGCCTTGCCGGTAAAGTTGCCTTGATTGCCTTGTTTAACCAATCCCCTACCACATATTTTCTGACGCTTATAACAAATCCATTATTTTAAAGTCTGATTATTTTATATGATTATTTAATATATTCCAATTTAGATTAGCGTGTTATGTATCCTTAATCCCAACAACAACACTTTGTGTGTTACGTGCAAGTATGTCTCTTCAATCACACACGTGAAAGCGTGACGCTATTTTAAAGACAAGATGACCTAATTCTCGATCTAATGGATAATAAATAAACACGTAGGCATACGAAAATTAATGACAATAATTTATGCAAAATAAAGAGCATTTGATAATCATAACTCTAACAAATAAAAAATTGTTTTTCTACAATCACAAACTATCCGAGCATCGTGAAAACAACGTCAGGTGTTATTTCCAGGTATTGGGAAATAATAAATTTGAACACAACACATCATCCTCACGTTTTTCGCTCTTTACTTCGGTACTATAAGGCGCGTTTTTCCAATGATCTGTTAATGCGTAATGGAATGAGCACTAAACCCCTTTGAGTCACAATTCCGGAGCCATATTGTAATGCAGACGGTTTTTCAAATATCATCGCATAAAATGAAGACGAAGGTGATAGGTGTAAGTCTGCAACGAATGATTACCGACTGGGGAGAGCTTATTCATGGGAAGAGGATCGTATCCATTTCACACTCATTGACATAAGTTTGAGAAGGCACCAAGAATCGTGCCGTAGTTGTTTTATTCATCAAACCTGCAAGGTCTTCTCCGTCTTAACCTTGGGTTGTCTAAGAAAAATATTCCCTCCCACCCTCTCTTCTTATGAACTCAAAGGCGCCTCGGATATCGAAAAGCGCACCATTCTGAATGCAGGATGCACCATCAATGCATGCAATTCGTTTTACCCGTCGATTCTCGAGTATGCAAATTTGCAGGATGCACCTAAGGACACGCTTGGCATAATAGCCAAGGATACCTTGCCAAAAGACCCACTGATGTCAGGAAACATGATGGAAACGTCCATCAAAATCAGTGAACGTTTACTCGATAATGGCATAACATTTCAAGCACGTTTTCACGTTTGCGGTAGGGAACTCTTATTTTTATAGTCCACAACAAAGTTTATTTCGAATTAACCCTTGGTCAAATAATTTGTATTCCTTAAACATAACCACATTTAAAATAGTACCTACTAGTTCTTGAAAGAACATCGTCTTCAACACATCTTCGGGGAGAACAATTAGTTCTAGGTTTTGAAATTATAATGAACTCCAGGAACCAAAATTCAGTCAAGTGAAGGGACTAGTGCCCACTGCAGTGAAATGCGATCTTGAGACCAAAGGGTTACCAATTACAGACACAGTTTATATTGATTTTCGATGACCTGGCAAAGGAAAATTTTGCAAGGCTTTGAAATTGAAAATTTAATTACAACTATTCCCAAACAAGTCTCCCATATGCTAAAAACATTACTCACCCTGATCTTAGGGAAAGCTGAAGTAGTGGAAATGAGGAACAGAGTAACTGAAAAAGAGGAAAGTTCTAAAATGATACACTCATTGTGCAAACTCAATTTAAATAATTTAAATTATACTTATGACCGTAAGGAGAAATAAATAATTTTGAATCGATGCAAAATTTATGTATTTTTCACTCCACTCAAACTTTAAATTTCTTGGCTAATTTCATTTTCGTGTTCTTTTGAGGAATTTAGCTATTTCAAAATTTTGCTAATCATATCGTACATTAGTTTACAAAAACTGAACCAATTCTATTTTTATTATATACCAGCTAAAATTTGTGGAGAACAATCTATTTTGTGTGCAAATACAACATCTGAATTACTATTTGCTATTTATAAACGAATTTTAAGTGCATTCACTTCAACTATGTAGAAATAATTAATATCGTGTCCATAATTGTTTTTTTTTTAATCTCTAAAGGCCTAAAGGTTTGAGAAAAATATTGTACTTACAAATTAACGCGAAAAATCCCTTCATTTTGTCTGGTTTTAGTCCTTCCTGCGAAAAAAAAGAAAAGTGTATTAATGATTGTGGTATTGGATCTCTATGACAGCTTAAATACATCTGATTCCACGAGTAATCCTTTTCAGTCAACTTTACACTTGAAAATTGTTAAAGCACACAAAGACAATTCAATCTCTATTGCTAGGCTTTTTAGGACTCGATTGAAATGCAATAAGGGTAAAGCTACTAATGCCTTGACCGGAAATAAAAGAATTAGGAAAAAGTATTGTTGGTTGTTTTTTTCATAAAATATTCTGTTAAGAAAAGTAAACTATTTAGAAATAGACATTTGCTTTGCATTTAGCTGTATATTTATTAAAGATAAAATAAAAAGTTTGATGATGAGTATTACTGCTCAGCGGGTAAGATGAACATCATCTTTCCTTGCGAACAGTCACTTTTCTCCCTTTCTCAAACCAACGAAATTCTCCCGACACATAATTTCCTTTTATTTTAGAGCTTGAAAAGTTTGCAGACACTCAGAAGGGCGCATTTTATTAATTGCTCCTCAATACGACCAATCGATTATATGGAGCCATGCATGCGATTTCTTTGTTACTCTCAGGGGAGCGTGATGGTAGAATGGCTTCCCATCTCGAAGATCCAAGTTCGATTCTGGGGAAGAGGCAGATTACTCAGTGGAATCGCGCTCCCCACATGTATGTTGAGTGGAGAGTAATTTATGTTGAGTTCTCATTCCGTCGGATGGGACATTCTCCACACATCTTGCTCCGCTATTTTTCCTACCTCTTCCCAAATACTCACTCCCATGTCGCCCTAAAGTGCAAATGGAATCAGCTGTTGATTGGCACCGGGAATACTGAGACCAGGTTTCAGGACACCGGTGGTTAAATACTGTAGAGCAGAGAACAGCATTATTTATAACCGTACGTGATGATCGAAGTATGGTGCAGGGGCGTCGGAACTATTTTCGCCGGAGTCGGGGTGAGGGTGGGGAAGGGGGGGGGGGCAACCTTGAAAAGGGCCCGGCTCCTAAGAAAAGGGCTCGCGTTTTTTTGCGGATAGGAGGGGTTAGACACTAGAATTCCGCTAAAAGAGCATATGAAGGTGTGAGAATATGTTTCAGAAGGGAAAAAGCAAGCTACAAGTGAAATTTAATTTTTATTTATGAAGATTAGGTACTCATTTCTCAAGGGCCCGGTGTAATGTCTGGGGGTGCCTTCGGCCCCCACTTTCGACGCCGCTTGGTATGGTGTATGAGCGTAATCTGGCATCCGTTGATGGAATATTTGAGGGTTCACTATGAAACTGCTGTAACTATACCGTGCGCAACGGACCATATTAAGAATCTCAATTAAAGTCTCGCTTTTACTGCCTAAGTCCTACAATCTCTACTTCGAGTCAAATTACATTGTAGATTCACCCTGCTAAGTTGGTATTGCTTCTTAGCGCCACGCTGTATACCGCTTAGAACAAATATCGAAGAGGATCCGCGTAACATTTTCAACTCGTAATACAGACTTTATGACGTAAGCAGTAGAAGTGAGACTATAGTTGAGATCCAGGGCCATATTCAGAATCTCAACTCAGTTCTCAGTGTACGCTGAGAAGTAATACCACCTTTGCGGGTAGAATCTGTACACCAATTTTACTCGCTTTAGGAATTTTAGGACGAGAGAAGTAGCAGCGAGGCTGCAGTTGAGATAAATAGTAGACAGTAGAAAAGAGACAGAGATGTTTCAATAACTTGGCTGCAATTCTTTATTTTTACTAAGTAATCAAGCAATTAAAGTCATTTGTATCCTTTTCCAGGTGAGCATGTATAATGTATATTCTTCCACTGCCAAAAACTAAGGTGCAAACTAAGTTACCTAGTAACTTGTACCCTCCTAGAGGAAGCGGTAGATAATTTGCTATGAATTTCTTCGTTTTATCAAATTCTCTACCTGCGTTAGTAACAAAAATGTTCGTTTTAAGTAAATTCTATTCCCAGATAAATATCCGAGTGGAACTATGTGAATATTCAGCTATTTCTACCGCTGAACACATTCCTTCGAATATTGCCTTCGAACACCAGAAAAACATAGAAGGCAGCCAAACTGTCAATTATTTTCACTGAAAACAGAACTTCAGCGCTTTACAATATGCAGGAATTCCAAAAATGGAGGAAGCCTTTACAGGTATAATTAGTATTTCAAACGAGAAAAATAAGGAAGCCAGGAAGCTAAGGGTACGCTTTTTTGTCCCTATAATCCTAGGGCTTGAAGATGTGGGCACAGAACTAGCGATTATCTCTAACGCTGAATCGTAGTTAGTTGCCGTACGATAAATCTTTGACTCATCCTCTTTCAGTTCTTTTAATAAGACGTGCAGGAGTAATCCATTCCCGTTTGACCTTTAAGGTATACTTTAATAACGGTACAGGGAAGTTACTGAGATTTTCAAGGTAAATTTCTTTTCGTGCCATCATTTCCCCTTGAGTTTGAATCGGTTGTTCGTGACTGAAAATACGTTAATAGCTCACGCTAACCTATAAAAGAATATGTGCTCACAGACGCTGTTCGATTATAGTTTTAGGCTAAACGTATCCATTCAGTAAGATGGCGTCATATGGAAAACAGAAGACCATTGTTAGATTAGATGAATTGCCCAAAGAGGCTTCGTATGAATGCATACGCAACAAACTTCAAATGGAGGAACAGATGGACGAAGGTAATGCTTACTTAAAGGGTAAAGAAATAAAGAATCTTTTAATCATCCACAGCAGCCATACCTGCATGCCGGCCTGGGAATCCAAAGATTGCTGGTTCGTATCTCACCTCGTGTGCGGAAGTTATGCTTAAGAATGAGTTCCGAGATAAATTATGTTAGGAGGATTACAAAGGGGATGAGAAATTTTAACTTGCAATAATGCATAAGGGCATTTATAACATTAAGCCAAAGTTTGGTCAAGACACGAATGGAGGAGTTTCCACGGGTATTTCTATGTAGAAAGCGAAAACAAATTCATGATATCCTTCAAGATGTCTGGAATCATGTCTTATTCCACAAATGAGGATCTAACTTCACTCCTTGAAACGTCCGCCCTCTTTTATCTGCGACGGGAGCCTTTGAACGTCTCTCCGAGGACCCCGAGACCGAGCCAAGACACGTCCACGATGCCTCCTCAAGAGGTCGAGGCCTCTGGATCGCACCTGGCAATCAAAGCGACGGTCTTGCCGCGACCCTCGGTCTCCCACGACCCTCGGGACTCATGGGACCTCAAAACAGTCTTGCGCTCTGCTCCACGGATGAATTCCGAATGCACTTCCTCCACGCTTAAGGGGGAGCCTCGGGGGTGAAAACGGAAAAATGATCGACCCTTCGGGGGATGCCTCGGACGGAGATTGTGGAGAGGAAGTGCGGGGTGAATATTATTATTATTTTACGGGCATCGGGACCTATAAAAGGGATGCCGTGGTTATCTACGTTCATGTTTTGCGGAAGCGGTCGTCAAAGGAGTGAGTGACTGCTGCAAGGAAGAGGGTAGCGTGAGGGGAATGTTATATCTTGCGCATCTCGTGTGCACCCCTCCGGGTGAGAATTTCCGCTTTGGCTTCCAAGACAAAAACCAGTACTTGAAAGTAGTGTACGAGTATTGCTAAAAAGTACTGGCTAAGATGATTACGTGCAGTGCTTATTTAGTAAAATATTCCAAGTTAAAAAAGTGTTTAGAAGAGATTTTGTATTATTCGAATGGAAATCAGCATTTGAATATCCAATTCTGTCGCATTTCTATAACCCATATATTTATTCGAAGCGGTCGTCTTCTCGCGACCCTCAGTCTCCCACGACCCTAGGACTCATGGGACGTCAGGCAGTCTTGCTCCCTGTTCCAAGGATGAATTCTGAATGCACTTCCTCCACGTATTCGCATGCGCTTCCTACGACACGCGTTTGTTAACTTTCTAATAAAGAACAGCAACTATTTTACAATCAAGCTAAAACAATTTTTTTGTGAAAAGGTATACAAAACGCCTACCATAGCGGAATCAAAACTTATGAATATTGAAGCTGAAAAGAAAGGCTATCTTTTACCCATAAGCATTCCATCGTTTCAAATTAAGTTATGCATTTCTGTGATAGGAAGCTAATTACCAAATGATATAAATTGCCTTAATTTTTTAGATATAATTTGTTATTATATTTTCCACTTGAATGTCTCCTTACAATAAAATCTTCTTAGACCATGTCTCCAGATTCAGTGAAGATTTCTTATTTTTTTAGTTTGAAAAATTCACTCTTCACAAGACACTTGACTTTTGTTATTTACTACAAGCCGCAATTTCATTGGAGAAACATATTACGCAAAAAATTGATTCTATTGTACCCTTCAATTTAATTCGCATAATTTTTTAAATACAAAACTAGAACTTCATGAATCATCGTAGTGGAAGCAAAAGACATTATTTCAATTTGTATTCTCATTGCACAGCATTACCATTCTCTTTCCGTACCTTTACTGTTATTCAGCTAAGCACAATGGAAGTGAAAGCAGTAATTTCCTCTGTGTGTGAAGTAACCGCATTGCTTTGTAACTTATCCTGTCATATTACGTGAAAGAATTGCATAAATATGATTGAATACGAGATGCAATGTATTTATCTGTCCAAGAGATAAAACTGTACCTGCTGGGTACTTAAACAAATATTTAAGCTTTGGACTTTTGGTAGGCTATGTGTGGTAACTCAAGTAACTTTTGCTCCCACCGACTGGAAGGATCTAGGTGCATTCACGGTTAACGGCTACGGAAAAAAGTCTAAGCCCATCCGTACTCCTTTCTTCCCAATTTAGAGAGCCCATTTAGTAATGAGCGGCTTGAGGCAGCACAACTACATCATACAGCTCTCCCTTCCTGTATCAGAATGTGACCATTTTAGCCCTAGCTGGGTAAGACCCGTTGGATGATTAAAGAGCCCGAAGCTTACCCTACCTCAACAGCCGTTGAACCCAAAGAAACGTTATGGAGCCTATTAATATGGCGTCACACCGTTGTCGAATCTTCGCATATTTGGGACACTCCGTATGGGTTGCCATTTGACAGGACATGAGCGAGCGTCAGGCGGGTGGGGGTGCGTTCGTGACTGTTGAGGCAAATGTCTTGGTGTGACGTCAGGAGAGAGGATTTGGTCTCCGTGGTGTCATCATCAAAATGGAATGTGTCCCCCGAAACAGATAAAATGTCTTTGGGAAAAAAAGAAAAGCGGACTTCGGTCAGCGCGGAAGGGCACGTCCGCCGACTCCCATTACTCTGGGCCAGCAGACTTCAACGCCCGAATGTTGGGACGTGCATGTTTTTCGATATCTTTTAGGTATCAAATAAATTTAAAACAGAGAACAGTATTTATGTGTTTTATAGCTTCGGAGGACCATGGAAATTAAGAATTGAAAAAAAAGTAGAACTGAATAAGAAAAGGGCTGAAACGTATGATTCTCCCCAAGTAGGTGTTAAAAGAAGTACCGATAATATGTGGCTATTGTCATGTGTTTTCATGCTCTGATGGGAATTGTTAATTCATGCTAAACAATTAAACTACTTCAACTCTGTCTAGCGATAGAAAATTACTCCACTTCGCAAATAAGAATGCTAAGGTAATATGACTATAATGCCTTTGGAAAATTGAACTGACATAATCACGTTTTACTGGACGTTTAAAATGAATTTTAATACATATTTTACCACAGATTTTCAACATTACGGTTCCCTATTAACCCTGACTTATTTTGTTTCCCACGTGCCCTAAGGACACTTACAGATCTTTCACGTGGTATGTACATACTTCGTCAGGAACTGGCAAGTGATAGCGTAAGCGATTTTTTATAATTTTTTTGGGGTATTCCTCATGTAAATTTAGTAAGCCAAAATAAATGAAAATCTATTATTATTAATGACAAATGAAACTCGTTTGTCTAAAAATAAAATAGCCCAGAATGTATCAATTAATTAAAGAATATAACAGCCCTCTAACATCAATAGCAGGGATTTCCATTTACCACTCGTTTATATATACTATTCCTCCAGTACTTTGTGAAAAATTCTCTCAGCTTTTGTATTCCAAAGTATCTCCAAACTTCGGTTTAACTAAATTTTTCAAATAATTAATTATTAAAATACAAAATTTATAAATTATACAACGAGATTAGAATCAAGGCTGGAGTGAAAATAAGATTATGTCATCATGGCTATTTGCACTAACTCTGTTCGACTAAGTGTATGCCTTTAAAGATATGAAAATAAAATAGGCACTATCTCAGAATTTAGTCGTTAGTGTATCTTTATACTTGGCTTATAAAGAGAGAAACATTTTATTTACACAAAAAAATTCATTCCACTCTTTGATAGTACTATTATTGTCCCCTTATTCAATATCTGTATTAGTTTCGAAATTAAAGGAAACTAATGCGATAAAAATCTTATCGATTAGTAGCAAACCAATTGGTTTTTGTTTTACACCTATCACGACGTCTCAAGTCGCCAGTTTGTCATCTTCTCGTCAAGGAGACGTGATTTTTGTTCAAACCACAGTTGAGAGTACTTAACCTTTAAAAGCAGAATTCATATTTTATCACTATCATACTTGCTTTCCCCTAAATTGTAGAGGAGACGTTGTACAATGCGTATTGAATTAATTTTATTATAGTGGAATTTTTCGTAATGCGTTCCTAAAATCTTCAAAATGTCGTAGAAGTATCGCATTATTTTTAATACTTATTTTACATTATTATTGCTAATATCTTGGTAGTGATGTCTTCGCAAAAATTTAAGTTGGTAAAATATAAAATGAAGGCTCCAAGAGTGAACACAGATGTCAATTTAAAAAAATATTAAAAATAAAATTTTTAATTGAATTACCATTCAGGTAAAGCTATTTTAGATGGACAAGAAATCCTTTCTCCTAAACATTCCAAATCTTCCGTGAACCTTAGCTTCGCACACTTCCAACCTTCCTCATTCCATCAAAACCGCTCGTTCTTCTCATCCTTCTACTTCCCTTACTATACACTATCCCGTCTATTGCATCCTTCAGAACACCCTCTCACTTTATTCCAACTACTCTTCAGAGTCCTTCTGTCAACTTCCAAATCTCCGCTAACTTATCGAGCACTTCCTCATCACAAAACATAGAATAAAAATTGGAAACTAAGGTAACTGTATACCCGGGTTGTAGAATAATCAGCAGCGTCTTCCAAGACAGAAAAAGCACCCAGCAAATTCAAAATGAATACAAGCAAACATTAATATAAATTATATTAAATTTCTTTTGCTAGGTATTGCTCATAAAAGATTGGATTATTAGTGCAGCATAGTGGAACGCAATCAAACACGAAGGGATTTTGTACAATTGGAAGTTTAATAGGATTTGCCTTTCGTATTCATGCCAGTTTGTCAGTGAAAATATTGAAATTTCGTTGATAAATCTTGAGCCATGGAAGTGAGCCATGAGTCTTGAGTATCAAGTGGTAATGCCCTTCCAGTGGTATCCAATGAAGCCCATGACACACAATGAGAGCGGAAACCGTTAGGAAGGCTGCATTACTTGTTTGACAGTGCACTTGTCATGGAATTAGGGAAAACAAGCCTAAAATCTTGAACTTAATTTTATATCAGTTTCTAACGCAGGATTCTAATGTTAGCGACCTACAAATTTTCTGATTCCTCTATTCCTTCAAGTAGACGAACGATTTCTTTGGTGATTCAGTGACGTTTTACCATTATTTTGCCGACCAAACATTTCTACTACTTGGATGCTATACTCTTAAATACTATCAACGGAAAGATTGATAAAAATTTTTAAAATACAATGAAGGTCATCCTGGGGCTTTAAGTTCATTAGAAAATTTAATATAAATTTAATTTAATGTCGTCACAAATTCTATATGATACATTAAATGACACCAGATCCATTATAGTGGGGGTTTGAAGCCTGGAATAATCGGAATTAGAGGTGAAAATAATGAAGGAAAATTGTAGATATTACCTGTTGCGCTCAGCTTGCTTTTTAACCTAATATAATGACTGTAGTGATGTACTGGCATCAAATAATTTGAAAGATCCGTAATTGGACAACAAAGACAGCTGGGATAATATTTGCGCCTAAGGTGCGTTACGGGAAGATCCTAGTCCCAGGGTCCGCGGCACCACCTATAACACTTGAACGGGGTCGGGAGATTGGAGAGAGCGATGCACTCCTTACCTCCGTCTGGCCACTCGGTAAATTCTGCCTCTCAACGAATGCGTTATCCTCTGGCGGGTGACAAAGACGTCCCTCCTGCTCCGGTCCGTTCCTCAAGAGTGAATCAAAGAGGGATGTCGGGGTGTGGTGCTTATATCCCCCGGGGGTGAAGGTGTCTCGCGCGTTTGGGCGGAGGAAGGGTGATTGGTGGGTGGGGGGAAGGGAGCAAGGGGGGGGTGGGGAAGAATGATGATGGAAGGAGGCGGCACACGAAGAATATAGCGGGGGGGGGAGGAGGGGCGGGTCTTCTGGGGATCTTGGCTGTCCGTGTGTACGGGAGAGCGCCGTGGCCCAAGAATAGAGGGGCGGGGGTGAGGGGGGTGTTGCGAGGAAGGGAAGAAGGAGGGCGCCTGTCGGTGCTGGACACAGGGTCTCCTCGCTGCCATCCAAGGGGGCGGTATCTGTAGATAAAGGTCTCTCGGGAAGTGCTGAAAAGGGGAGGGGGGGAGGGTTGAGGGAAGGTTTTATGCTGGGGAGGGTGGGAGGGGGGAGAAGTACGAGCGGGAATGAGGGAGGAAGGGCCCACGCGCTATGCCGAGCTATGCTGAGAGACAGGATGAAGGGGAATGGGAAGGAGAGTGAAGGAATGAGATGCGTCGAAGGATGTGAATGGGCTAGGAGGCCCTCGGCCGGGTGGGTGGACGGAAGGATGACCGATTGGCGGAATGGCCGGCAAGGCGGAAGTAAATATAGCGTTAGATATGTGGGTGGGAACATGTGGAGACGGGGCGTCGTCTGGGAGGGGAGGTGGTGGGGGGGGTGGGGGGGGAATCGGTGCACTCGCGAGGCGCGTGCTAGGGTCGACGCCGCTCTCGGTGCCAGGGAAGACGGTGCATCTCCAAATGGAGAGCTGACGCGCGTCGGCGTCGTTCTATCTTGCTCAGCCACTCACCGCGAGAAGCAACAGTCCATTTTGCTCATGATGCCCCAAGGTGTTTATCCACTACCATAACGTAGGTACTCAATGATAAGAAGCCCATATTTTTTGATTCATACATTTGTTAACTCTCTATTGAGAGTGACATTCAGGTGAAAACTTTACATGCAAGGATGCATTACATTTTTTACATTGAAAAGTGGTATTTCTGCGCTACATGTCTCAGCGAGTTTGCTTTCCTTGCTTAACGATCGTATGATTCATGCCGTCATGACGTGAATCAAGATTGTTCTCCAGAGATGGTCTCACTTTCCTACCAGGGTCAATAGTATTACCTGTCACTATATGATAATCCTATTGACCAATAGTATCACCATGCCGCTCGGCGACGAAATTCAAGAAGATCCATTGGCTTCACATAGTTTAGTTTATGTAATGGCCAAGCATTTTGTAAAGCCAGTTCAAAGCACAATAATTATGGGGTTTAGTGCTATTTCTTTCCACGGATTGATGCTCGATGCTTGTCAATATTTTCATCAGCTCTGTCCACCCCTTCCATATACTGATTTTAGACCTTGGTTAAATTTGGCTGAGTAACTTGGATCTTCTTTTTCTGCTTTTGAGAATAACGAATGATCTGTTTCAAGGATGGACACCGACACCAGAAGATGCAACAGTCACATCACTGTTATCATGCCATCTACAAACAATATTGCCTTTTCCTTCAATTCGGTAATCGAATTTGCCTGTTATCATTTTTCTTTACGGTAGCGTCATATTGTAAAGGAGTTTTGTCTACACGATCTTTTCTCGCGGTATCCGTTGCTAGATGGCCCATTGAACGAGATTATCAAGGAGTGCAATGCTTGTTGAAAGTTATCGAACACAAAATGGTAATTTCCAGTGTGCTGTTTCTTGAGTGTTTCACTAAATTGCAAAAAAACTGAAGCACCAACACCATATTCTTGGTAATATAAATGAATAAACTTGATTTTTCCACAAATTTACTTTTCTCTACTACCCAGGTTTTGACTGTTAACTTAGTATACAACTGATGATGACTTAACAGTCGAAATCTGGGTAGTAGAGGGAAACAATTGTTGAAAAATCAAGTTTACTCAATTATATATTACAATGAATCGTTTCCACCATGTCATCCCTGATAAGATTGAAACCAGCAAATGTACCCTAGACGCGTTGCACCACACAAGAATTTATATCCAAACCGAACTGGCTTACCCCGAATGAACTATTTGCACCCGTGACGACCGAAATTGGGAATCATGGCCTCATCATAGCTGAAGTATATTTCATTTGGTACAAATTTCATGCATCTGTCTTTTAGTTGGTCTATGAGAGGGCACAAATGGGAAAACTTGTCCAAGTGGATCAAGTTAGAAATGTCAGCAACATGCAAATCAGAAAATGCTGTTTCAAATTGGTCACGTCTCATTGCACCACTAGCTAGAGCATTATGCGAATCTGGTTATTGATCCCTAAACATACGGCGTCTGGGAACTGAGACGTAACCATTAGAAAAATGATTTCTAGAAAACATGGACATTCACTTACACTTAGTTCAAGGCTTACACCCTTACTTGCAGCATATAAATTAGAATATTTGACAGTGATGTATTTATTCCATCACTAAAATGGCAACTGATAACTGCCGTTACACGCGTCGTTTCCCTCAGTCACATTATGTCACAGAGCTTACTTGATCAGTAAGTGAAGTGAATCGCTCATTGTGGCTGAATGCACCACTGGAACACTGTAAATTAACAGCTTATAGCTAATGCAGAAAATTTTTTTCAAATTTTTCTTCTTTTAGCACTAATGATTAACTATTAGTGAACTTGCAGGGACAAAATTACAACATTTGGGCGTAATGGCAAAAAGTTATTATTACAACCCTTGAGATGGCCCCAGAAAAACCGCCTTGAAAAAAAAGACCGGTATTTCTCAAGACGCTGGCTGCGATTTGTTGGCAAAACTGACTGACTTTGCTCATCTCGTAATACAATATAGGTACCTCATTAGATAGGTATGGAAAAAAATATCGCGATAAATTGTCGTATTTTGAGTTGCAGGCATTAAATTACATAGTCGTGTCAGGTGTTACAAAAATGGAACACTAGGCACAAATGGGAAATCAGAAATCATGTCAAACCGAAGGTCTGACTGGTTGAGCAGAATCGCGGGAGTTAAGCAAGCTCATTCATGTGATTGTTTTTAGTTCAGAGCTCGGGTAGATGGACTGCAATTCCCCGTGCCACCTGTAACTTCCCAGAAGGATCCGGTGCCAGACAACTGTACAGATTGGGCTCAGCTGGACTTGTTCAACTTGACTAGACCAAGGACCTCCGTCTAGTAGTCTCACGTTCACTTTGCCATATCAACACTATTTTTTTAATCACTGGTTAAAAAAGTTAATGTTTGCATCCAAGAAGGTACCTTTCGAGAGTTGGTCGTATGATGTTTTTTTATTAATTACAACTTTATTCTCATTACGTTTAGTTGAAGGAAGAAGAAATAAAACTGTACAGATTGAGCTCAGCTGGACTTGTTCAACTTGACTAGACCAAGGACCTCCGTCTAGTAGTCTCACGTTCACTTTGCCATGTCAACACTATTTTTTTAATCACTGGTTAAAAAAGTTAATGTTTGCATCCAAGAAGGTACCTTTCGAGAGTTGGTCGTATAATGTTTTTTTATTAATTACAACTTTATTCTCATTACGTTTAGTTGAAGGAAGAAGAAATAAAATTATTCATTTTTAGCCTCATAAAAAGAGTGCAAATATAGCAATGTTTACTGCTCACCTGAACAAGGCTATATTGCGTGTGGTTTTCATAAGAAATTGTTTTTTATGCAGTTTAACATTACTCTATTAATGTATATTTAATTGCCTTAATGAGATAATGAGTAGAAAATTCTAGGCATGTCAGTTGCGGAACGTCTATTTTTTTGTTGATATAGTGCTTTTTCGATTTCTATGGACATCTCCAGCTAGAGCGAATTCATTTGCCTTCTTTCTACGGGCTAGTCTAGCGGAAGCCAGGCATATGCGTTTAAATGGCAAAATTTCAAAGCAAATATCTATTGAAACAAGATTAAAGGCTTTCCAACTAGTCAGGGGAGCAGCTGCTGCCAATATTTCGGTGGCTAAATATGACATCTTAGCAGCCATTTTTCTACCCGGTGGAAAGCCCAAGGAGACTTCTCCAAGATAAACGATTTTAATGTTAAAAATAATTAGCTAGTTAACATCCAAGCCAGCGAAGACCCTCATTTTCAAAGATTTCCTTCGAACTTGTATCAACGTAGAAATGTAGTCTTGTTGGTGAAACAAATAGATATATTTTCTACTTCATTAAATACAGATTCAGGCAGAACTTCAGACATGAAAATTTGACCCCCTTATTTTGTTTCATTTTAGTGGGTGCATTTTTCGGAGATTGAGACTGCGATGGAGCCGAAATGGATTTTGCTCACCTTTTGCCAGAAAAGATTCAAGGATAATGAATTCAGGAAGGAGTGAGCAGGAATTTCCAAAAGGAGCTTTGAGACCCAAAGTGTGGCATTGGCACTGGACGCTTCAAACGATCAGACGTGAAGTATTCCGTCACCGCCCAAAAGCGAGCGTTACAACATTTTCCAGTTCCCAGGAAAATGCAAAAGAGCTTCAATAAAATCAGTGGATATCCGCCTCATGTCCATTGCCAGGAAGAGGAAATTTATGGAAGAATCCTCTCAGGTATTTACTCTTTACTCATCTTTCGTACGCCACTAGGAGGTTCAAGGACAGTTGCGATCACTATGGCTGCTTGCAAATTATTACCAGACTTTCTAAGACTGCTCTGGCTATGACCTCACTTGATTTAAATGCCAGATATTGCGTCAAATACTTTTCTGACTTTACAGTATAATATTTCAAACAATGTCATAGACCACTATTAGCTTGAGAATTTTCAAAAATTGCCAGTGTATATTATTCACTTCTTTGAACAAAAAGGATAGTTTATGGCTTCAAGAGAGAAATTATATTTGATTTTTATCATTTTCCACTATCGTCCCAATTAAATTGACCTTTACATGTGATGCTCAGTGATTGCGTTAATGAACATATTTCATTGCAAAGGTAGTATATTATTTTCAGTGTAAGCTTGTCATTTGTCGATTTGCTTAGGAATTTGATTTAAAAATCCTCTTGTACAACAATTTGCTGAAAAAACCATTTAAGGTCTTTCAAACTCTACAACATATCTACAAACCTTGTCAAAGTGCGCTAACTACTTTGAGGACCAAATAAATTCATAATTCCTGGTGTGCATATGGCAGATAAACATCGGATATCCGGCATAGGAAAATATTTCTGAGAAAATTAATTCAATTCCCTCTGCATGCTAACTGCGCCACCTTCCGGAAGAGCCTGTTAGTTGTTTCCCCCTAGAGGCGTGGATTGCCTTTGAAAAGCGGAAGGGGAGAGATGGGCGGGAATCGTCTAATTTACTGTGGTCGGTTCATTCATCGGCTTTAATTCACATTTGCTAACTTCGCTACTTGACATTACGCTCGGCAATCAGTAAAACATGATTCATTTATCAACCGTTCTCCAGAACATTGTTTTTTTATGAAAAGGAATAAATCTATTTTCGATAAAAACTTTTGCTGTTTCCCGCTCCCTAGATACAGAGGGACCATATATTTCCCCACCTGAGGTAAAAACCTGGTGAAGCTACTTCCTGTTCCAAGTTTACCACCTTCGTTAGGGCATTTCGATAGCTTTCCGATTATTTAAGAATGGCATTCGGTCTCATCCATTCAGGGTTGCATGGTTTCGGTGTCCACGTGGCATCGAAATATTTGTAGGATTCATGAGGCCATCTATTTCTACACTGCGAGATAACCTGGTTCCTTGTTGCATAAAAGTTGTGCTGAGGCGAACAGACTAAGAGTGGTAATACAGCGAGGTTCTTGATTATATAACGGGTGATATAATGAAGAACGATTTTATGAATACTATTGATAAACAATCCTCCCACGCTGAGATAGGATACATTAAATCGACCAAGACGGGAATAACCGTCATAGCATTGAAGCCTTTCAACTCGGATGCTAGTACGATTCCATCAACTTAAATCTCTATTTCGATGAATCGAAGCTTTAAATACGCCCTTTGCACATCGCACATCCATGCTGGACAACTCTACGCAGAACATTCGCCCACCACCTCTTGGAGAGATTATCCGCTAGCACTTGTACACTTCTTTTCTATTTTCTTTAAGTACTACCAGGCTGAGAAGCGTACTTCTACATGTTTATTTATTTCTTAAGAACTATATATCTTCTTAATATATTCGACTCTCGCAGAAGATTTAGCCATCCCAATGGAATGAAGTGGAAAATGTTTCAATCCTTTCAGTAACAAATGAGAGGGAAAAAAAACACCATCGGCTGAATCATAGCCGCATAAAAACGTCGGGTGTTCGCGGGAGACGGGGTTTAACTGTTGAGAGGAGGTGAGAGGGGAGGCAGTGGGCTCGGACGGGCGAGGAGGAGGATGTGACGCGTGCGTGACGGGGAAGCCAATGGGAAGAGCGGCGGTCGACGAGGGTGGATGGGTCGCGCGTCGGCGGTAGGGTTCGGAGGAGTGAGCGGGTGGCGTATCGGGGAGGGCGGGAGACGGTGAATGGGGATATGGATCCGGCGGCGCCTCGCAGAAACCAATGATTAGCGGGGAGGTCAGGCGTAATTTCTTCTCGATTGAATGCTTGGCAGGAAGCAAAATCCTGGTTGAGCGCAAGGAACGGCATTCGTCGAGGAAAACGGAGATTCGCGAGATCTCATGAAGAAGTGTTCGTCATATTGTACGTAGGTATCCTAAATAAAAAAAAAGGCTGAGATCATCTTCTCTCTCCACTCCCTTCAAAAAGAATTGATTTCCCGCTGCTAGGGATGCACTAACGGGCAGGGACTGACGTTAGATAAAAATTGGTAGACATATTCTTGCGAAGAGAGGAACACTTCGTTTTGCATTTAAGGTGTCGACTTGTCAAGCCATTTTCAGGTGAGATCATCTTCAAGTAAGTGGTATTACGTGAGGAAGACTTGACAAGTCAAAACCGGTGACGTTAAATAAGCCTTATAGTAATATAAAATGTTCCCTACTTCATTAATGAATCGATTCAATCTAGAGACGGCCGATACCACTAAGTAGAAAGGAAACTTTTAATATGCTATTATTCAATCAAAAAGCCGACTTTGCATTTGTTTTGACTTTTTGGCATGTTACTTTTGGTATTACAAGCATAATTCCCCCTAATATGGGAATTGTATGAAAAATATTATTAATGCAGCAGTAAGACCTTCTAGGGTAAGTCAACCTAATGTTATCATGTATATTGGCGAATAACTTACAGCATCCGTGCTCGCAAATATTTCGAATATATTAGTAATGTATTCAGTTATCATAGAATTTTTTAGCTTTGTCAACTAAGGTGTGATCTTTATGTGTTCCCAATCACGCAGCTGTGAGCCCACATCCTCACTGATACGTTTGTTTTCAATAAGATTAGAATTAGGATAGGATTTTGAGAATGGTGTTCTTTTAGACTAACCCAGTAATGAACACGTATTTTAATGTACATATATTTTTATGCAAATAATTTAATAGTTTTCATGCATCTAAATTTTTTACGTTTTCCAATTCATCTACGACCCCAAAAGCTTACACAAAAGTTCATGTCCTATTCTTTACTTTCATATTGAAGGAATCGTTGGCATTTAATTTGGTTTTCCGCTTTGAGTGTATTAAACAAATTAACGAAAATTATGTGACCTCAAATGGTAATTCAATGAATCAAATATATGATGATATTCTACGTTAATCATAAGTCCATCATCAAATCGATATGTCTTGTATAGGAGAAATAAACATTTAACAAAATTAATGTTTATTTCTTATGGAAAAATAACATAATGAAGGATAGACAAGACCTCAATTATTAATGTGGAACCAAATGCTCGTCTTCTGCATTTAAATAGGAAATATTCAAAGTATACGGAACACCATTTAAGATATGCCATGAGGAGATACGCAAGGAGTTATTTGTAGTATATCTGTGTGAAAATGTCGTTTTGAAATCCAGTAAGTCAAACTGTATCGCATGATTTATAAAATGGTTTAAATATAAAATTCAGCCTGTAAATACAAAAACAGTGTAGTTGCATGACTTCGAATTCAAATGAAAAACACATATTACAAAATTCTCTTCGAGGAAAGAGAACTTATTGTAAAGAAGAAAAGAGGAACCATTACTGTCAATTTTGGGAAAATTTTATGGTTAGTGTTCCATGTTCTAAGCAAATAAACGCATATTTTGGTAAACGAAATCAATTAAACCTGTTTTTATTCGTCGGAGCGTGCTCAGTGATTGTACGGATAGTACTGAGCTGCAAGTGATCGGTAGTTAGTTTGCAGTAGTCAGTTCGTGCTCTCTTCGGCAAATTGATTGCTAAACAATGCGCAGAAGTCACACAAGGATCTCATGTACCCTATCTCTGTTATTTTTTTATTGAAACAGAGAAAAACCGCTGCGCAAAAGTTCATTATCATTTTTATTCAGAAAAAATGTTGAATTTGTTACACGGATTCCTTCGCTGATTTCAGTGCTTCCGAGACAATGGTAGAAGCATCCTATAAAGAGGCAATCACTTAAACGGCTAGTTTTATGACGTCCCTCAACTTCATGTCATTTCCCCTTACCTCCACCTTGTCCCCTCTCCCCTTGCGCACTATTGTAAATCGTATCACACCTGAAGGAAACAGTTACCTTCGGAGGAGGAGAAGAGATTAGAAGGATTGGCTCGTCGGCAATGAACTGGCAAATGGTGCAACAATCGGATGGGTAGAGCGTGAGACGAGGTTTGAAACAAAGGAGGAGCAATCATTTCCAGTGTCACCTCCTAATCATTTCTCGGCTCGGATGAGTTCTCTTTTCTCTCTCGCCTATTCCTTCCTCCCTTTCATTCTTACCATTCTCTGCGCCCGCCTCTTCTCTCTCCCTCAAGTTCTCTCTGCATCACTCAGCATTAGTGCCGCATACGAAGCTTCTCTTTCAGGCATGATTATTCATGAGGACCTCCACGGCAAAGGGGCCCAACAAAAAAGGCATATTTCGTCAATTCCTACGAGATGAATGGCTAGAAAAAATGAATGAACCCCACGTGCGTGTAAGAATCCATTTCCATTTCTAGCGGGTTATTGCAGAGCTTACAAAGGAAATTACTCTTCTCAGCTAATGATTTGTTTTGCAGAATAAACATAGTTTCTAATGCGTTAAAACTTCATTTTTGAAAGTCTGGCAAGCGATAGGGCCACAATACTGGCTTCTCAGGCGCTATTTTTCGATTTAATACCCTTGTTATTTCAACTGAGCCAAGCATCATCACACAGGGTCAAAGTTTCACTTTTAATGTGTTGAAACTGTGGTCGAAATTTTTCAATTCAGCAAAGGATTTTTTGTAATTTTTTCCTCCTGCATAAGCCTCTCTCAGCCACTTCCAAAAAGCTTCTCATTTATCCCTCACTAAATTCATTAGGTAATCCGTTTTCCCTTAATCTTATTTTAAATGTGAGTTTACACATTTATGTCATCAACGTAAAGCAACCTTGCAAAAATTGGTAATTTTCCGCCTACATAAAAATGCTAACATATATTCCCTGAAAATAAGTTCCACGACCTTCGGCCTGAATATATATTCTCACGCCACAGGTGGATTTGGTGGTATTTCAACGAGATTTAAGAATTTATTGATAAGAATTCTTCATATTTACCACACTGGAATAAGCGAAGGCCTATTTAAAAGGATTCATCACAGATATCTGTACACCGTTGTAAACTATTTTACATGTTTTGTAATTATTTTTGGAACGAAACCAAAATTATGTTGATTATATGCGCGTTAAGAGCTCACCTACTGGCGCTTAACCATCTCTCGATTTAATTTGCGACGTGTGACACAAAAATGAGAATAATGGAGCTAGTTACTTGAGCAAGAAGTGGTTCCCGAGAATGATCGGACATCCCGGAAATCACTCTATAGGCTTGTCTCGAGTATATGAGCTCTATTCACCCGTAGTTGAACCTGGAGCACTAGCCCAACAACCTTTCCACCTGAGGACCAGGCCCCTTGCACTCCCAATTACTTACTTAATTACAAACTTATATAACATGTATAAAATTCTCGGAAATATATGTCAATGACTTATTGAACAATGGAATTTTCGTTTCTCTTCCAGCAGTCAAAGCACCTCTTTACAAAGGAAAAGGAATAACGGATAACGTTCCCTTCGTTGCTCATCGTGATCCGTTTGAATTCCCTCCGTTTAGGGCACCGTTCAGCGGTCCACCGTCCGCGCCCACCGCGGACGTGTCCACTTTCCTAATTGGAATGAATTGCAAGGCGGTGTCTCGTTTGGGATGCAACAATGTCCCATCAGTTCTTTGTCCTTTTATTTTGGGACATTTATTGCTATTTAATCCATCGCGTCAAATATGATGGATGTACCTACCTACTTTGAAAATTCCTCCGTGGAAGGCTTGTCTTTGTGATTTTCACGTTGAAATTCTTGGCCACGTCAATGTCGTATTCCTTCTTGACATGATATGGGGCTTTTCTCTCCCGACTACTAAAAACCCCTGTGGGTTTTTTCTCAGGTAGCATCCGTGTACCTTTTTTCGCTCTTTGCTCTTAGACTTCGTATAAAATTCAAATAGTGTGCCATGAAAATTTTTCCAACTAATAGCAAGTAATAATTTTCCAAATTCCTCTATCAGAATTTTAAGCCGCTAGACTCAAAAATCGCATTTTCATTCCATGTTCGGGGTTGAGGGTTTGGAGATAATACCAGTATTTTGAATGGTTGGATCCAAACTCGTTTCCAGCCACTACGTTTACTAACGAACGCTGAGTTACTTGCCGAAGCTTCATAAATTCACCGCACCCCTGCACATGATAGTTCCCTTGTTGCCCTCCGTTAAGGGTAGACTCAAATGGACTGCATTTATTTGTACACTTCTTGTATTTATATTGTATTAGTGTATTTATTGTACACTTCTACATACTATATACGATCGTGATTCTCAAACTAATAATTCTAATAATATTGATACATTGCTAAACTTTTCATTGCATTTTTTAACAAAACCAGCTGCTCTTTGCAACACGCTATCCAATCTTGATACCACCAAGATACTTCATTCGGATCCTTGCATATCCACGGTGCAGCATAACAAGTGAAAAGTGATCTACTCTGGATGCCGGAGAACGGCCTTTTGCACACGGAAGAAATTTCTACCATGGAATTATGCGGTAAAAATTTTACCTATATCGAATCATCCGTGTTTCAATATTGTTTTTAAACTAAATATATGTAAAATGATTTGTAGGACAATGGCTTCCGAGCCGTGGTCATTCGTTTGCGACATTTTATCGACGAATACGACTTTACCGTACTTGAGTTCTATCTCTTGCTGTACACTCCACCCACCCTCCATGGCAAACACACCGCATTTCTGTTTATGCTGAATTGATTGCGCACAGTAAAGCGATTACTACGATTTTAGAGTACGGACAGACGTTCACAAAATTCCTGGGCACTCACACCGCCCGAATTTTTACCAAATATTCAGTTTGTTCGTAGTGAACACAAACTCTTCTTCTAAAGGAAATAAATAGAATCTCAAATCGAGATTAAGCCATACCACGTGCGAAATTTCAGATGTGTCCTCAGATAGTTTACCTTGAAAACTATGCCCATCAGCCATGATCGGCAAATTTTACTGGAAAAACACTCCGAAAATAAATTTCAGGGAATGAATGTAAGGGTTAAAGAACGAATGAAGGGATTAAAAAAATGAATGGAGAACAGGAAAATCAGAAAAATTGTGAGAGAACGGCCAGGGAGCCAGGTCAATTGATCGCGTCCCGTTGATGGCTGAGAAGATTAGGAAAAATCGCAACAGTCGAACAGTATGTTAGAGTTTGACTAAATCCGTCTAAATTACATCCCAAAATCCCGATTTTTTTTCAAATTCCATCGCTACGAAAAATGAAAGCATCAAAGTCCGTCGCGTCCGAAGGGAAGTTGGCCACTCCTGACTTGAGGAGACACATTTGGAGTGCGAATGGTTTGCCTACAACACCTTTTCCTACTTCTAACGGATCTGCCGAAAAATTACGCGGTTTTGTTCCTGCTTCCGTCCGACATCCCGCCAATTCCTCGCGCCAAACGTCGATACAACCCTTACCATTTTCCGTCGCGACGGTCTGCCCCCCGCCGCCGCGCCGTCCGGACCTCTCCTTACACTCCCCCCGGGCACCCTCCGCGACCGCGTCTCCGGTGCTAAAAGGCTCGACTCCCCGAGCCATTCCCATTCCTGGAGTTGACCTCAGGGGAGCCGTCCGCTGCCCAAGCAGGGCTTCCCTCCCGACTCTTCTTCCCCCAAACGACTTCCTCGAATGATTATACTGCGTCTGCCGCCCCGTCCGAATTCGTAGACACTCTCTTCCTCAACCCCATTATTTGCCCGCCCAAGGGGGAAACTCGGGTCCTCGGAATTTTTACGGTATTTTTATTCCATAATCGGGACAGGCGGAATCGCACACGCAAGCAATATTTGTCGGTCCCTGTGGCGGCGTGGTTAAGTCCTCGCCTGCTAACCTTAGGGACGCAGGTTCGAGTCCCGCTTGAGTGGATATTTCACCACTCAGGACATGGATGTGTGTGCTCGTCTGTTTGTTACTAATTGTTAAAGTCCCCGATGTAAAGGCCAAAGGTGATTTTTCGGTGGTAATGAAAAATAAAATAAAAAATATACAGAGAAGGAGGGACCTCCTCGGAGATGACCGCGTGGATATTGTGAACGTAGCCCGCTGGAAACAGGAATTCTAAGCAGTGATTCTTCATAAATTTCTAGTATTGTACGTAGCGATCAACAGCCGAGTTCAGCTGTGCCAAATGGGCTAGTAACTCAGCTATGATAGCGCTGGGAGGAGTGAAAAGCCCTTGAGATTCCTACACTGACGCCATCGGACTTGCTATGAGAGATGCCTCAGCCAAAGGACAGAATGCCGCGCTGACAGTGAGCCTCTCACACCACTCCGAGCCATGAAATACTTCCTCATATATATTATCCGGTGTCTTATGTCTGTCACATTCAAAACTGCTGTTATAAATCTGGCTAAGAGAGGAGGCTGGGGAGAGAAATGTTTTACTAAATAGTAGAAATTATTTTGACAAGTGTCCACTTCGTGGAATTTTTCAAAATGAGAATAATAAATTTGACATATGTGTGATCATTTTTTATTAATATTTTTACGAATCTCGATGTCTATTTGCTGTTAATTAATTGCTTAAATGTTTTGAGATAGTATTATTACTGAGTGGAGCAGGCGGAGAAAATTATGATTTCCTAAAAGGAAGTTTTTTCAGGGAGAACATCAGCCACATCAGCCTAGAATTTTGAAAAAATGACGCAGAACCTTATGATTATATCAAAGATAGATTTTTATTAGCAAGCAATGCTTCCTAGATCCGGAAATCCGTACATAATTTGCACACACATACATTATTAGGGTGTCGTGGTGGCCTAGTGGGTAGAGAACTGAGCTACTGACCGGTGGGTGCCGAGTTCAAATCCTCGTGATTCGATTTTCTGCGTGTCACAACTTCGTAGGAAATCGCAGGTGGCCCAGGGAAAGGAACCTGCCCCCCTACCCTGAATGTGTGAATTTCACACGCCATTGGCTCAATATGAGGTGAGCTCTACCCTCACCTACCATAGGCCTTCGGGTTGAATCACTGAGTGTGAGTGATGTATTATTAATTCAGTGAAAACCATAAGATATATGACATTACCAAGTAAGCCAAACGCCATTTTCCTAAATGTATAATTAACTGTCAGAGTGAGCATATCCTCAATCTAACATTTCCTTATCGTTACAAAATCTAGCCAAGGTTATATTTAATTGAATCAGGGCCTATTTCTCTTACCCGCATAAAGGAAATGACCTTTATTTACCTATCAATGTAAATAAAGTACTGATATTTTAGAATAATTTTTGTCACCAACTAGCAAGAAAAATGAGCGTAGAGAATTTTGGCATGCATTACTTAAATTATTATTATTTTATTTCCCAGACTCACCCTTTAGAATAGTTCAACCCTGATCCAGGAAAAGTTTGCTGTCCCTGATTTAAATGAAGGAATACCACTTTATCGCTTTTAGGCTTTTGACATTTTCGTGTTATTTCTTGCGAGAGTGTTGTTTACTTCCCCATGATGGTAGATTTGTTGTAAGACTTAGAAATCATTATCATTGCCGTAAACATTTTTGCAGAAAATATTCTGCTATTGTCGCTTAGGTCAGATCTAGATGCTGCGTATTTTAAGATTTTATACCGTCCAAAAATTATATCTGTAACAATATTTCCGAGTAAGTGTAGTGTAAATGACCAATTAGTTTCAGAAGATGGGCTACTAATAAATTACTGGCTACTTGAGAAAGAGATGGAATCTGAATTGTTCAAACGTCATGCAACTAAAGATGACACCATGAATATAACCTAGCTAAATCTAACCTTGCTTTCTGTATTTTTCTCCCAGCGAGCCTCTAGCGTCACTTTCCGAGGACAGAATAGCAATTTATGCATGCAAACGCCCTCTCGTGTTCCTTCGTCAGTGATTAAAATTCAATCTCGCCAAATCTCAATACCATTTGTAAGGTAAGACAATTACGCAACAGGTATCACATTAAACCTTGGTGGTTATTTAATCAACCGCTTGTGATCGGAATTTGCGAGCGATCCAAACCCTGGTGTGTGAGGGCATGGATTAGATACTTATGCAGTGAGGTTCAGTGACTGTTTTTCATGTTTTTGCTTCCTTTCCGTTTACATTTTCTTTAAAAAATTTATGAATGACTGTCATCCATATTCTCTCTTTCCTATTTTCTTTGTTTTTCGTTATACTTATGTTTACCTTGTTATTTATATTTGGTTTTTGTCACTGATTCCCGCTTGTTTTCTATGCAGATGATTCCTGATTTTCCAGTTACCTACATGGTGAAATTAGAATTTATTCTTGACGTAACCCTGAGCAAAAATATGTGCAGTAGATTGGGCCTGAATCGCGTTCATTTGGAACAATTCGTATTTTGTACGTGAGCCAGAAGTATGAATCATGCGTTGCATACGTGGGTTTTTTTCCAAGCTATCCGACAATGAGCTCGATAGCTGCATGTCAATTGGAAATTATGACATAACACTCCTCAAGCTAAAAGCTCAAGTCATTCATGTTAAGGAAGTTCACTCTTTAAAAATACGGTAAAATAGAGGATTTTTAAATTCACGTATTAAATAAAAAAACTGTGAGTGAATCCTGAGTTTTTTTTACTTATATTTAAAACACATATATTGAGTAAGGAATTGCAAGAAAAATTCAAAATCTGTCATTTGTTTACTTATGATGAAATTAAAATTCTGCATATATCTTTATATTCCAATGGAAGAGATGCTCACTTCGTTCTAATAAAGGTTAATATGAAGTCGCAAAGCTAAAGAAATACAGAATTATATTAGAGAGAAAAAGCGAGAACATATTAGAGAAAAAAGCGCTTGTAGTAAACAGTAACTATTGGCAGAAAATTAGAACCAGATAAACAGAGATTTTAGTCTCTGCCCAAAGCAAGAAATACAAGAATAACGCTCATTCCATATAATATAAATTGCTGAGTCATGCTCTTTTGTTTTGAGTGTCTTCATGTCAAAGGGACGTGTTATCGATGGTACCATAGATATCTTCACCATGACTCATCATCTCCGGAGTTTCCATGGTGTACAAACTTTTCTAATCCGGCATATGCCTCTGTGTCCATTTTACAAGCCAGGATAAAATAAAACTTGGGATATAAAATTTGGCTTCTGGATGACCTCTTCACTCAGAGCAAAGAGCAAGGAACACGCGAGGATGTGCGCAAATTATCTCGCGGTTGATGTCCAAAGGCGCGAGGAAAAGGCAAGCAATGATATTTGCGCCGGCAAGTGCCAAACTCTTCCATTCAATATTCGAAGCCTTGACACGTTGGACATGGCCAGTGCTTCTGTGAATCCGCATTTGATGTCCATAAAGTCATTCGCCACTCCTTACCTCGCTAATATTTTCCTCCATTCTTCGACCTTCACATCATTTCTCCCTGGCCCGTCTTCCCAGCTTAGTCTATTCAGTACGACTCTTTATCATTGGAAATCCCGTCTGAGTTGCCAATAAATTTTCCTCCGACAAAGGAAAATCGGTGGCCGCGAAAAACGAGGGTCATCTCACAATGAAAACTGAACGTACGTGGTTCTAACTTCAACCCTGTTCTGACACCGTTAAACAGTTTGCCACGTATTTTTCAAAGATTCCCTGTTTTCTGTTATTTTTCTTAGGAATATTTTCATGTAAATTTCGAAAACTACTCCTCTTCTATCATAGGGTGAACCATTTTCTACTATGCATAAATACATATTTCTTCGACCTGTTGTTTAAGTAGGTGAACAAACACTTTGCAAATGCCACTGTTTTTTTTAAATATTTTATCGAAGACGACTAATTTCGCTACTCTGTAGCATCTTAACTACATTGTTAGTTAAGCTACACTGTAAAATTAACCTATTATCTACAGTGCAGCAAAATCCTGAAAAAACAGTGGAATTAGGAATGTATTTGTTCACCTACTTCAACATAGTTCCACAAGGTACACCTATAGGGCGCTTTCATCAACTTCATCAAATCATCAAGGATCTATTTTTCTTCATATAACTGATGGGTAATTCAGTAATTTTGATGAAAATAATGTTCATTCGTATTTTTCACAAAACTAACTCTTATAATATTTTTCACAAAACTAACTCTAATAATATTTTTCACTATGAGGTTGTGATGATATTTCGTGTACATACATTATCCTCTTATGTGATGATGTATTTCTGTCGTTCTCTAAATTATTCAATCAAACATCCCTAAATATCTAATCCCAATAAACCGTGTTAATGTTTCCCTTCCCTTGTTATGTGGCCTTGATTTAGCAGGAAGAACTTGCGTGTTCTAATGACTGCTAGATTTGGACTGGCGGGAGTGATGATAGTTGCTTTAGGTAAGAACACCCATGTAGGTATGGTCAGTAGCGTACCAAGGGGGTGCGTACGGGGCCGCCCCGGGCGCCGTAAAGGGGGGTGACGCCAGAATTGAAAAAAATCTTTTTTAGTTTAAGAAAAAATAATATTTTTTCTACCGGGGGCGGCTACCACCTAGTTAGCCCCGGGCGCCAAGAAGCCTTGGTACGCCACTGGGTATGGTAGTTAGACTAAGGGTAGTCCACGCAATAGTAGTCTGTCCTCAGCAACGCGGCGAAAGAATGCCAAGTGAATCGCATAGATGACTACCATTGTGATGGTGCCACGGAGGAAAATGCCGGCGCATTTATAATTCTGTGTTTATATTTCTAATCACCTTTCTTTCCCAGTGTGTAAACTTTCTACGAGGTTACGCCTGTACTTGTTTTAAATATGGTGGTGTAACGTTAAAAATAATGAGGAAGGAAACGAGAACCATGTCAATTATTTTTTCCCCTCAGCACCAACATGCATATTTAAATGGGAAAATTAGTTGAGGCCAAAGTATATGGTATGATTTTAGTTAGATTTTGTAATTATTGAGTAAATATTTAGGAACAGCTTAGTGAACTGTTATAGTGTCTCCTGGTCTGATACAAACTTAGAATTATATAGTTAAATTATAAATAATGATATGTCGTGTTAAGCTCAAAAGGATAAGAAGTGAAGAATAAATATGGAATAAAAGAATTAAATTGAAATTTGAAGCTTGCTTGCTATTATGGAATAAAGGAATGTTATTCAGAAGCATTATATGGGTCGAAGAGGAAAAAAGAGCTAGGAAACCGGTGGCTGGTTGATGAAATCTTAGTCACAGTCGAGGTGCGTCGGCAGATGATGAATGGGGAAATATGGGTGGAGGACCCTCTGCACTACTGCCATGTCTTATATTGTGATAATAATTTTTTAACCTCCTCCTCTTCAATTTCAGAGTTTAAAATATTTGACCTAAAGCAAAATTGGCAACTTTATTTCACTGCCATATTATTTTTATGTTGACTCCCTCATTCTAATACAACCGAGGCCCTCTTGACCGGTATTCTTAGAGAAACTGAAAGGAAATCACAATTACATATTTCGAAAATATACATATATTAGTATCGATTAAATGTTTTTTGCACTTAGCGTAGTTAGATGAATGTATGGAGAGAGTCCCGATTTTTAGCGCAATGTAGTTGGCAGGGGGTGTTAAGGTTATATTACCTCATGAATTCTTAATAGGTATATATACATTTTACGGATTTTTGTGAGTGAGGGAATGCATCCTGAGTCAATCAACGAGATTGAAAGCGTGTGGATTATGACTATTGAGCTTTTATAAAAACTCTAGGATTAGAACGCTCCTCCCTGAAAATTCACGTAGATCCTCTAAGTAGCATGTCATATAACTATTTCCTTTAAATGTTCTCCTTAAAACGATATAGCTCAGATTTATCATGCAGAGAAAATTCTCAACCAAATTTGAGCTGAATCTCCCAACGTGTGGAAAAATTATAATCCTCTATTTTGTAGATTACGTTTCTTGCTCTTAGCTGCTTCCAAATAAATGTCTATCAAGAATAAAAGTCTATCCATGTGATTTAGTTCTCTAAGATTTGTTCTATTTGCTATAAAAGCCCACAGGTGCTTCACATGCATCAACTTATTTGGACTAACTCTCAGGTGTTTAGAAAATTTAGCGTTAGTAATCGTTTAGCTTTTCACACCATTCTTGCTTTGGAATTTTGTTGTTGTTTTTCTTGCCAAGAAGTGGATTTGCAATCGAATGCTGCTATTCACTTTCATGCAATTTGTACCAATTCATATTTGCTGAGAATTCATCTCCTGCAGAAGGCAGTTATCTACGCAATTTGGCTGGCATTTCAATGTATCCCTTTCTTATCACGTTAATGCTATTCAAATATCTTAACTCCCAGACTTCCCCGACGCTCGAATTATTTCTCCCTGCTACTGTTGTCGCTATTGGAGAGGCGACTGGCAACTAGGATAATTTTCGCTATCAAGGGTAGGTGCGCATTTAGGAAAGGGTAGACTTTAAGGGTGTGGCGGAAGGGTGGAGAGTAACCCGCCTTTGACATTAGCCTGATAATTACGAAAGGCCTCAAGAGGTGCACGTTTTTAATTCCTTTCCGACGGACGGAATACTGAACTTGAAGTGCTCTCTACAAGGCGCTGATGTAGAGACTGGAAAATTTACCGCTGGTGGGACTCAAACCACTTGGGAAACTGATACTCTAACCACCTCAGGAGCATCACTTTTCTTTCTTCTCTGCACTATTTAAAAGAGATATTAAGGTCGTAGCCTAGTGATTCAACCCTGTATCAGTTTAGTGATTACATTTCTCGGTAAACACATTTTTCATTACTAATAATAATAATATTTCTCTTTAAATAGACTACTTTTAGAGCTCAAAATAATTATGTCCAGGAAATTCACAAATGCCATGAGCAATTCGAACAAAACGTGATCGCTTAGGAATTACTTTACGGCTACATTTAGGCCAAAATTTTAAGTTCAATCATGATATCTTTGAGTTAAAGGTATGTAGGTACTTTCTGACTGAGGAATGACTCAAATTTTAAGATTGCTGTAACTGCATTTGTTGAGGAATATCCGCCATGAGTT
Organism: Platycnemis pennipes; assembly: GCA_933228895.1. Lineage (NCBI taxonomy): Eukaryota > Metazoa > Arthropoda > Insecta > Odonata > Platycnemididae > Platycnemis > Platycnemis pennipes. The sequence goes on along the minus strand of OW121848.1, from coordinate 28,334,915 downwards.
GTGATAATCTTTTCCAAGGCCAAGCTCTTGCATCATAGGAGACATCGACCGACGGCGTCCTCAAATTATTCATGACGATATATAATTGTTGAGCAAGAGTGGGCACTCCATCACCCTCGGCAGACGAGAGTTTTCGAGGAAACCCGAGCGCAGCCGTCCCACTCCGTCATTGATTTCACGCCAGGCGGCCTGGATAAATCGTCGCCGTATCCCTCTCTCTCTCTCTCTCTCTCTTGGTCGCCGCGTTATGCCCGTGTCCGCCGGCCTGTCCCCACACCCGTGTCCCCGCGGTGGTGCGTGCGGGTGCATCGAAAGGGAGGCGAGAAGAACGGCGAGGCGTGAATGCGTGTGCACGACGGCCCCCGAAGCGAAAGGATAAACGAGATGGTGATCGGCCAGAAGGCCACGGATTCCTCGCGGAGGGAACGAACGCTTTTTTTAGGAGTCGAATCACGTGCAGCGGGGAGCAGAGGTAGAAAAAATAAATGAAGCCCAGAGTCACCAACCACAGATATATACAACCAGATAGGCGAGTGGGTGAGTTGGGGTGAGGAGAAGCCACGATTTACGCTCAGCCGCCATATTGTGTCGTCTTCCGAGGTCGAGTCTATTTTAGTGCGTTCCAAAGCACCGGAGGAACTGCTATGCGATCAGCTGATTTTAATTCAAAGCAGGGAATAGAGCACGATCAATGTTCGTGACAAATAATGCTCTCTACGGCGACAAATTACCCTGCAAGGAACCACGAAGGCGCACAGCCGCGCGTACTCAGTTGACATTCCAAAGAAAAGTGGAAAAGTCCAGAAGAAAAAGATAAAAAACGGAGGCATGCTTTTGTCTCGGAAACATAATAATGTTCCGATCTGCTGGCGCTTTAGCCATGAGTGCCGCGTGGGAAAAATGAGTCCTGGAATTTATGTTTACCGTCCATCTCTCTAATTCTGTAGAGTTAGTAGAAGCTATTGACAGGAGACAACCGACGGCTGAGGTCATTTGCACCGTTGAGGGCAGGGGGGGTGGATAGGTGTAGGTAGAAGTTTTAGGGTCGAATGAAGGTTAGAGAGGAACCCGGCGATTGCAGTAGCATATTCTTAGCGAAAGGCACCCTGGGTAACTGCCGTATCCGACGTTCGGAGTGAAGTGCCCTCCCCACAGAAATATTAGGGGATCGGTATGCCATTGAAAAATCTCTGACCCTACCGGGATTTGAACCCGAGCCCTTTGAGAGGGAATCCAGTGCTCGGACCACCACACCAACTAGATCACCTTAATTTTATCGCTATGTTTTGAGGGCAGTCAATGAAATATTTGGCCAGGATCATACCCTGATTGTCTTCAATAGCATAACATGATCGATATTCCCGTAAACATTTTAACCCAACATTGGGATTTACTGCCTCCAGGTACCTTCTTACTGCTTCTTTAATATTATGTTAAGGAACATTGTTGATTCAGGTTTCGTAAATCAACAATAATTAAGGTGCAATTGCAATAATTAAGGTGCTCTCGGGCTCAATAGTTGTGTTTCTGAGTCTGACCAAATGTGAGTTTCACTGTGCCGGTTTTTAATTATTATCATAATTACGGCCTTAAGGTCGTTTGGTTTTGTTTACGCCATCTTAAAATTAATTCTTTGGGAATATCAAGTTTGGAAATTTAAAGTAGGGGAACCAGTAGCTTCCACGAACAGCTTGAGGAAGGAGTACCTTACCCGCAGCCTACGGGCCACTTGCAGTCCAGAACGATGATGCATTTGGCCCAGAGAGAAAAATTAACACAAACACTTTATTTAAATTTAGTGAAGAAAAATACATAGGATAGTTTTATGAGGGCTGCTCTTCATTTGGCGGGATGTATTTTTTCACCTTCCTTAACAAGAGAATACATTTAGAATTATTATGTATCGGACATAGTGTTTATACTAAGACATATATTTATTATTTGAACATTGTGGCAAAACACAATTCTTTTGCCACTAAAATGGCTCACTGACTTAAAAACATTGAACACGCCATGCTTAAGGGTCCATCGAAATATATAGTTTCCAGAAAATATTTAGCCCATGCTTAGCCTCTTCGGAGGGGCTTGTCTTAAAATTAAGCTTTGAACCTTTAAATTAGAAGCTAAACACACACCGGGGTCGTCTCTCCGCTTAAATATCTCCAATGGAGAAAAAGGCAAGTTCAGATCTAAAACGATGATCATATCTATTGGCTTAGACCTGCCAATTTTCAAGGATGTGACTCACAACCGAGTCGATGACACCACTACAATAAGATGGAATTGCCATACTAATCACCCGGAAATTTCAACAATCGGTGCATGGGATTACTGCTTGTGCTTTAAGACGGGATACGCCTGGCGTCGGCATCAGTCTTCTCTTAACAAGAGGTGGCAAGGGGTCTCTTTTCTCCAGTAGGATTCTTTTCTCCCGGAACCAAAAAATAAGACCATAAAAGCAACATATTGAACCTGGATTCTCGGCGTGGGAAGACATTTCGTTGGCCACCAAAATATAGAATTTTTATCTTGATAACAGCATATACAAGGTGAAATATCGGAATATACAAGGTAAAAGGCGTTTGGGTATCAAAAATTCAACCGCGACAAATAACATTTTAGGGCGTTCAAGTTCATTTGAAATCACATATTCGTTTCGGTGCTGTGAATTGATTCTGTTCGAGAGTATTACGACTATCAGGAGGGAAATCACGCACACGAACGCTAGATCACTGCTTGAATGCTTCAAGAGTGACGGTAAAAAAAGAGGGTAGGTATAACGGAAAACTTCTTATCAACACGCTTTGAAGAACCGAAAGCAGAAATTTCCTTACGTGCCTAGACTGCAGATGTTGAAATGCCTTTAACAGACCTTATGCAGCTAAATTTTGTTTTATTTTATTTTATTGTTCTATGTCAGTGCTAGAATCAAAGGCTAGCAGTAGTAGATATTTTGCTTTAAATATGTAATAGCTTTAGATATTGATCGGATCTTAATTCAAAAGTATCCTCCAATGAATTTAATTGTGAGATAATTATCAAACAGCAGTTAAAATAGTCTTCGTGTTGAAAATAAATTGAGACAAATATCAACGATAGCAGGCGGATGAAACTTATGGGCTGAAATGTGAACAATTATTTGGGGGTAGATTTTTTCCATCGTATCCTAAAGTATATGCAACCAATGAGTCAACCAGCCCAACGCCAAAAACACGCGTTCCTCACCCATCCTTTGAATTCAATATTGCAAAACAATGCACTCTTAGATTTTATATGCCTCATTAAATATGTCGTTGTTCAAAAAAGATAATTATTTACATTATTTCGCGTTAAAAATTGATTACAAATAATTAGCGTAAAATCCTTGTTAACAATGCACTAATGCCTACAATGCCTACTAATATGACGTTCAAATATCTAGTAAAACGTTTTCATGGAATGAGAGCCATCGTAATTACCTTTTGTCGTAAGTAATAACAGTCTCCTCTCTATGAGCCAAGGTGTCGTCATCTACTTGTGTCCTTTCATAAAATGGTGTTTGGTCTGTCAAATACGAGATTTAACTCAATACTTAAGGTTATCATCAACCAGGAATTAAAATCCGGGTAAGTGCCAGCTAATTTTGTCAGCATCTTCAATTTCAACTCGATCAGCTTTTCTCTCGGTACGCCCGCAAGGTATAAGGAAGTTATTTTACAGAAACCGAGCATAGAATAGTAATTAATCCATCTACGCTGTACCGTGTAGAATTTTTCAGGGTTTTTTTACATAAGCAACTCATTTCTAATGAAAGTTAATGTTAGTTCCGAGAATACAAAAATATCTGTGTATAATCGAATATTTTGAGTTTGTCTTTGAAATATTGAGAGATGCATTTCATTAAAGTTTACCTTGAAATCTATGAGCTACATCATATGGATAGATGACTGTTGCCGGGAAATAGGAATAATCGTTCGAAGTCTGTGGCTGAAGAGACGGTGCTTTGATTTTATCACGGACGTGACGCAGTCGTTCAGCGGTGTCACTCACAATCAGATCTCTGGCTACCGGATTCTAAAAGTGTTAACGCCACCGCACCATCACAGGGAACACCATCACTGGTTGCATTAAGTTGTTTTTCGTGTGATCAACATTCCTTCCTCATGCCTTCAATATCAGCGTCAGTCACGGGGAGCGAGGGATTTTTCTTTGAGAGAAAAGGGTTCTGTACGGAAAAATGTGAAGAGAGTGGCGGGTTTCAGATGACCGGCCCCTTCCCTCTCGGTGTTCCCCCCCCCCCTCCTCCCCCACGCCGCCCTTCTATTGTTTCTTCCCAGGAATCCACTCGGAGCGGGGTACGCGACGGGCGTGTATCACACGCGCTCCTCAGACTGGTAGAAGTGCAGGGCGTCGCTAGCGGTGGGGAGAAGGAGGTGAGTTCGCTACCCCAACGCCCTCCCACGAGGAGGGCACCGAATTGGGGGGAGGGGGGTTTGGAGGATAGAGTCGTGGTGGAAAGTAAATAGGTTATAGAAAGCGGAGTAGGGGGGAAGCGGGAAGACTTAATGGCTCAGATATGATAGAATTTGCTATGAAGAAAAACACCACTCACTTCTGATTTTATGATATCTAATCAATGTGTACTTCCAGTTGATGTGGAAGTTGCCTTAATGTGGCGAAGCGCTACCTTATTAACATTTTTCGTCTATTTAATATCATTCATTAGTTTCTGAACGACAAAAGAAGGCCTGAAATTCGATATGTTAGATACTCAAATTCCATATGAAATATATGGAACAGGTCGTGAAATATGTGAAAGAGAGGAATTAAGTTAATATGAAGAGGTTGGCTGATAGAAGAATCGAGTGGATAGCTGCATCAAACCAATTCTAGGGTTGTAATTCTAGGGTTGTTGGCCGATGATAATGATGAATTGGTTTCTCTGGCTGTCTTACTTGTTGCCTCAACAGATATTTGAGTCACTGACCAGGGGTCCACTGAAGTAAAGTGTTTCAAACCAAATAATCGTTTGGAAAATTACTATATTCAGGTTTCCAACCAAAGATCTATGTTATTTATAGGATGCTTCACTAAAGCTCCATAGCCAGGGCAGCCAGGGCACCATGTTAGCTGAGAAATTAAAATGTTTTTAAATCCGTCTGATATTTTTCTCTTTTCTTGGGCTTAGGGTTAAATGAGCACCTGCATGGCCCATTATATCAATAGGATTTAGGCTAAGTGACCATCCTTGGGCCACGATGGACTGCAGCTCTTTGGTGGCTTATTTTACAGATAGTTCTTTGGTTTGAAACAATGTGGTGGTTGTATAGGCGATAGGATTCAATGCCTCGATCCACCTAAATTGTACTTATCTTTCAGGGGCTTTGATAAGGGGGGGTCGAGGGTGTCTGAACCCCCCTAACAAAAATATGTACTAATATAAAAAGAGAATTTACATTAGGGCGACCCTTATTTTTCAGAATTTGGAAAAGTTATGTTTTCCTACTCACAAAATGATTGAAATGAAGTTTATATTCACTTTCTGAAATTTGGTCAGTTTTAATGAACGGGAACCCGTGCCCAAGGGCCCTAAGTACTTCGGTCCTAAATATGCGTGTTTTGGGGCTTTAAAAGCCCTATTTTAGTGAAAAATGCAAATGTAAAGCCCTTTAAGCCCAAATTTTCGTTTGTTTTCACCTATCTTCAAGTGTTTCTGAGATATGGTCCCTCGCAATGCGATCCACTGTGCAGGGCTCTACCCTGCACCGCATTAAGGCCACACCTTTCTCTTCCGCAGGTAGAGACTTCCCCTTCATCCCCTCCCCACTCCTGACTTAGAGTCAATGGTCTCGGTGGAAAGATCTATATTTAAACTGCAGAATTTTACCATGTGTTTCTTTGGTATATTAGATAACACAGTTAAATTCTACAATATATTCAACAATATCTCCATTACAAATGTCAAATAGTATGCTGAGCTTCCATTGCTTTCAAAAGGTGTAAATAGGCATGACCAATTTTCCGATGAAAAATGGTCAATTTATTTCCTTACATGGCCTTTATAGAGTATCATTTATAGTATATTTTCTATATCCCACTGAGAATCTGTAATTGGCACTTTAAGTGTCTTTGCACACGTCAGGGGTTTTCCTCCAATGAAAATTAACTCTTAGTAATAAATTTTGATAGCTGAATTTTTAATTTGTAACTGAATTAAAATCTTGAAATAGTTTCACTTCTCTCTCTGCGCTGTCATTCAGCCTGGAGACTGTTAATAATTCACAAGCAGTTCTGGTAGTCCCAATGTTCATCCCATTCTTGCGTGGGTACATCAAAGAATCCCGTTTGTATTTCCAAAGCTTTCTCGAATTAGTTGTGGCCAAATTTGGCAAAGATGACTTAGGAAAGTCTTGCAGTTTGGGAGATACTTTCTTAGGTGGAACAAGACTTCCCGCACATGTCCTTATACGGTGTATAAGGTTTTCTTTTTCATGCCCAGAAACAGATTTGTCAAACAATGAGACTCCTACTTTAAGGGGGCTGCGAGACCCCTTTTCACATTCAAGCACGATACCTCTGACTTTGAAGGAGTTGCATTTTAAAACTAAATAATAATTGAATAGGTTACCTGTGCTTTGACAAGATTCCAAGTTCTTCACTCTTCTTTCACACAGTTTTTCTTCTTGCTACAGCATTTTTGATAGTCTCTGAGCAATTCTTTTTTCTTTTCTGATCATACTAAAATCATTCCCACCAACATGTGCATTTTGAGGTCCTCTTTGATCAAGTAAGAATTTGACTTCTTCAGCCAAACCACATTTATCTGGAAGATCTACCACACAAATATATGGTACCACTCTTTGCAATGTTGAACAAATCATCGACTTTAGACACAAAGGCTTCTTTTTTCTTGATCTCCACGGCACTTCCATCATTATCTTTATGCTGTCTTACGTTCCTCCATTCCTCGTGTACTGTCTCCAGTTTTTCAATTGCCTTTACTACTTTCATAATAGTTGGAATTCTGATTTTGTTCCAAAAATGATATACATTTCTTACAGTTGTTCTCGCACCAAATCTAACATTCTTCGAACTCCTTAGTAATGGAAAAAACAATGGAACTACTCTCACTGTTGGTAGCTTTGAGCCAAGTATTTCTTCATATTCAGTAAATATATATTTTCATACCTTGCTCCGTCGGCCTATTTTGAACCTGAATGATGCATTAATCTATGATAAACTGGTTATTTCACTAATTTGGTATTTTAATGTCGGCACTTCCTTTCCTTTGTAAACTAAGCACAACAGATGGGAGAGGAACTGAACTAACGTGGAGTTCCAATGAAAGATTGAACTGTTAGAGAAGGGACAACAATATAAACATAAGCATCAATAAAAAAGGAACCATCAAAGAATCATTAAATTGATAGTCGCTAAAGTGACACTGTGGAATTTCACGTCGCTAACTGTGATACCAAAGAAACACATGGTAAAATTCTGTAGTTTAAATACAGATCTTTCCACCGAGTCTATTGACTGGTCAGTGGTGAGGAGGGGATGGAGGGAAAGTCCCTAGCTGCGGAAGGGAATGGTGCGGGCCTTACCATGGCGGAGTGGCGCCGTGGTGCTGAGTACTGCCCTGTTCAGTGGATTGCATTGCAAGGGACCATATCTCACAAACACTTAGAGATAGATGAAAAAAAATCAAAAATTTGGCCTCAAATGACTTTGCTTTTGCATTTTTCATTTAAATTGGGATTTTAAAGCCCAAAAACACGCATATTTAGGATCGAAGTACTAGGGCCCTTGGGGCACGGGTACCCATTAGTTAAAAGTGAACAAATTTTAGCAAGTGAATATAAATTTCATTTCGATCATTATTGAGAGTATGAAAACAAAGCTTTTCCAAATTCTGAAAAATAAGAGTATCCCTAATGTACATACATGAATAACTTGTAAGTCTGTAAATCTTTATCATCTGCTAATTCCACATTATGCGCCAGCAAGGTATCATACAATAACTGAGAATCCAACATCATTCAATAACACTAAAAGATATTTTTATACTTCATTGAGGACTGACCCATCCCCCACCCCCCTCAGAGAAAAAAAAATCTATGCCCCTGTTTTCTTTCATTCCATGGTCATTGTTCTAAAATGTCACTCATTACTGCATCAATGTCTAGAAGTAATTAGGAATATTTTACCAATCACTCACACTCCTGAATATTAGAACGCATTTCGTAATTGCTCAGGGTGGTGGCTCAATTACCATAGATCTCATTGCTCTGAATATACCCTCTCTGTCGACTGCCTAAATGTTCATCAGTGCTTAATTCCAAGTCATTCCTCGCTTGCCTTGAATTATTAGTTAATTCCCATGGAACCAATACATGAATCATTCTGAATCACTGAAACCATGGGCAACGACACAATTACTAGCAAGTTCACCACCCTGAGCACACCCATGCAAATATTAAGTATTAGTAGTTTATTTATTAGTTAGATAGATTATAAATCAATGATATACCCCTTATTAGCTTTGTATTTTCTGAATGTCTCCTTCCTCACCCTATTTTATAGATATTTTCTCTCAAAGTTGTTCATTCTCAGCCTTAGTTTTTGTCTCTTTCCTTTCACAGTCAGTAGAAGAGCTGAGTGGAGAGTTGTACCAATAAATCTTCAAACAGATGACTGGCTAAGTTGATAAAGAGAGAAGAATTTTCTGATTGCTAATAGAAGCCAATATATACGAGACATATATCTCTCCGGCTGCCAGTTTTTGCGGTAGTTAAATTCATTTATTTCATAATATCTAATCTATCAAATGCCTTAATGAATTCCAAGTAGCAACCAACCAAAGACATCCTTACCATAATCCAAGTCTTTTAATATTGACTTTTCCATTTCTGCCACATCACTAAACATTCCCTTCTCTATTATAAAACCAAGGTGTTCATCATCTATCCAAGGAATATCAAGCCCTCTATTAAAAATTCTAAGAACCTTTTCCATGTTCAAAATCAAATATGTACATATGCATATCATAATGTATATTTGCATACATTGGTTTTACTCTTTAATGGAATGGGAATCAAAAGGCTTCATAATATCCTGTGATCACATCCATTCTTCATAGATCCTATAGCATCATCACCAGCTGTCTAACAGCGGTGTTTGGTTCTCGAGTAGTTCCTACCTGCTTGTATGAAATACTTCCATTTTATTCGCCCCCTAAATTTATGCTACAATGCCCAATTTCTATCTTTTACCTTCCATTACACAAACAAAAGTAGATATTCCTTTTCTTTCACCTTCTCTCCAAGTATCACCACACAATCTTCCCCCATATCAAAGCCTTAGTGAGTAAATCTTCTATTATTACGTCTAATATCCACTTTTTCAGCCTATAAACAAAACTCTAACTATAACATCCTCTCATTCTCCTGTGGTGTCAAAAATGTCTTTACTTGTCTTCCTCCCCATACAGTGAATCCCCTTCATTCTTTTCTAAATTCATGCCTCAAAAACCTCTAACCTATACATCCTCCTTCTTCAAGTACCAACTGTCACATTTGTGAAGTGCTACATATTAAAGCCATGTAACTCGATAATCTTTCCTTCACATCTTTAGTTAGTCTGGTCGATGGGCCTAGCCACGTTGATGAACCGGTTCCCGTCAGATCACCGAAGTTAAGCAACATTGGGCCCGGATGGAGGTTGAATGGGTAGCCCCCCTCCATACCTCTACCGTGGTGCTCTTGTCCCCTGTCTGCAAGTGGCGGGCAGGTTAAATGTGGGTTGGCACAAAGGATCTAAAGAGGTCTAAGTGCCAGGGGTGCTCCAGAAGGCCCCCACCCACCCCTCTAATTTACAATTTTTATTTTAGTCTGGTTCATATATTCCCTTCTATTTGAGAGAGCTCTTCTACTAACATAATATGCACTTAGTATGCCTATTCTACTGAAATCAGTTTCACTCGAATTTCATTCTACCAAGTAGGTACATTAATTCCTCAAATTGTCCTGATAAATATCAGCCAACTTAAATGTCTAACCTCAATGCCTCTTAACCCACTCATAGCCACCAAATTGTAGATACTCTGGTAAGAGATGTCAATGCCATTTTAGCATAAATATAACATGTCAATAAGAAAATGCTGTGGAAAATTAAAATATGTAGATATTAATTTCATATTTCTTGTAAGTTACAGCTAATTAATTATTAATTGTAATTAAATTGTTTTAATTGAATTGCAGGAAAAAATTAATTAGTATATAATTAGTATCATTTTATTGTCGGTCTTGGCAAGAGTCAATACATATATTTATCAGCCCATGGCACCTTCACACACATCACATCAGGGAAAGAGTTAGGTTATTGGCCTGTGGCACTCAGAGTGTTCAAAATCTCATTAATTTTACTCCACTGCAGCAAATCTTCATACCATACTTCTCAAATTTATATGTACTGTGACCTGATCCTCTACATAATAACCTGCAAGCCACCACAAGGGTGTGTGGCATGGGATGAACCACCACCAGGCATGCATTATAAATCAGAAAGAACACTTACTACCCTGCAGTCATGAAAGAAAATACTACCCCAATTATACACCACTTGTATTGAACCAAAAGTGACAATACTATCACTCCAAGAAAAATATTAAGCATGATCTGTGAAGATGGTTATAAATATATAAAGATCTTTGCTGATTATAAATATGTAGTGCTTTACTACCGTTAATTCAAATTTATTCAAGTGACATACTCATTCTCCTTCAAAAACATACCTCACCATTTCCCCTACATAAAAGTTATAAACAACCAGTGGCTACAGTCAGTTCAGCCTTAACCCAACCGGTCACATTATAATCGCATTTCTTGTTGCTTTTATGATGGAATTTAAAGTTCTAATGCTATTTTTTTTCCTATCCAGAAAATCCATGGAAAATTAAGAGACCAATGGGTTAAACTTCTATTTATTACTATTCACTTTGATTCATAGATTCCTGATAGATATCTGTGATATCTCTATTCTTTTCCAAGTCAAACTTTTGCCAGATCACCATGTGAAATTCCTTTTTTAAATTAACAACTCAAGTACCTATATCCCTTTCATATTCTACTACAGTTGTTACACTGAAATGAAAGTGCAAGAGGAAGATAAATCATACCAATTTATGGTTACTGGTTAAAGGATATAGTCTGAATTTTTATCAAAAGTATTGGAGACAACACGCATAAACATTCCTCTCGTGGAGTCCACTGACAAGGAAGTTCAGTCCAAATACAACTACGAGGTGATAGAGGTCGACAAAAGCGATGAAAAGTGACTGAACCAGATGAAATCGGTACCTTTATTTTGCTTATATTGAATTTCCTGTAGCGACTTAATGTCTAAATTGCAGTGTCTCTAAACAGGTATTTCGTTTGCATATATAGCAACCATCAAAGAGGAAATTCTCTCCAGAAGAACAAAAGCTGTCGGAGAGGCTGAAGCAGGGAAAATTAGAAAAAAATGCTGCAAAATGCAGTGGAAAGGGCCCTACCACATGGTGCAAAGAACCTGGGTGAAACCTGTGATGATTACATTTAGTTCATCTTAAAATCTGCTTTTCCATGTACTTTTATAAGATGCTGTGATCATTCCTTGAATCATGGGCAAGGGAAGTTCCTGCAGGAATCACAAATTATGATTTTTAAGTGCACTTCATTCATGAATGTTTGCTCCTTAACCTGTACTAAGGATATTAATGAGTTACTTTTTGTTTCAGGAAACCCATGTTGAGAATGGTTTTTGGGTGTCAAAGGAAATCCTAGATTATGCTCGCGGGAGGTCAGATGAGGAATTGGTGGGGGTGATGGCAAAGGTAATGTGGGGATCTGATGTTCTTGCGGAAAGGTCACTTACAAGGAAGCCACCTCAGGGTACGCTGGATAACGCTCCAAAGAAGGCAGTTACACTGCAGAAGTTGACAGCATTGAGAGGTAATAGCAGTAATGTTGAGGGATGTATAGTGCTACTTTTCAGATGACTTTTATTGGAGAAATATGACTAAGGAGCTGTAACATTGTTGATTCATCTGCTGTATGTTTTCTGCTTTAAGACATCAGCTACTCCTTAACCCTTTTACTGCCAGTGGGCCGATATATCGGCCCACCTACATTACATCATCATGTATTTGTAATGGTTACAATTCATTCAAATCAGAGACAGCTTGAACAGTTTTTTCATCCTCTTAAAAAGTGAAAATATATGATGAAAATTAAAAAAAAAAAATTCATATATTAATATTAAGTGCTTATAATATATCTTAATGAGCTTGCCCATTGGCTGGGCATAAAGGGCTTGGCATTTTTCGCACAGTCTACTTTAAAGGGGCTGGCAGTAAAAGGGTTAATAAGCATCCTCCCCATAAGCAGCTGTGTGAGAATGTCTTACCAAAGGATGTGCAAATTTTTAGCCTCATGATTCATGAAAAATCATTCTATAATGTGTGCCATCTGTATCATTTCCTTCAGGATGAAGGGAGAAAAATTCAATAAATCTTTGCCTTCCCATATTGCAGTCTATCACATCAAAATATCAATTTTCTCTCCTTCAGTTTGAATGGGTACTTACTACATATTTATCTTTCTCAAAGTAGCGCACATATTTGCAGTAGTAAAACCTGTGCTTATTTAAGTCAGTTTTTATTACCTATGCCCTCCAGTGAAGAGTTAATGGTGAGAAGGTTGCAGCATAATTTTAATGTTTGAGTCGACTTTTCTGCTGATGATAAATAAGATTTAAGAGAATCAAATAATATTACTTTGCCTGTGGAGCTGTTACCTGTGCAATTGTCTGTGTGAATATAGCAATGCTTTTCCCATTTCCAATTCAGTTATATGTGGATTCATTCAGTGAAGTGTGGCACTAATGTGGATAGAAAGCCTTCAATGTTACATGTATTCTACCAACTACATCCTCTTTTGAGCTTGGAATTAATCTGTTCTGAAAGGAGAAACTGAATCAGTGTGTGGTATTATCACATTGAAGTGGAAACTGGGCTAAAAATAAATATTACTACATAATTACTTATACTTTTCCAATTACAGCATTACCTATATGTGGACTTCATCAATGATAAGGATCTGTGATGTGAGGAGTCAGAGAGGAGACTGAAAAATGTCAACCACCACTTCAAGGCAAAATTAAATAATGCAACAAGGAGATTTAGGAAGAGAGCTGAACTGGTATGTGAAAACTCTCTTGGTATATAATGGTGATATTCCATGTATTTGTTGGGATTTATAATCCAGCCTAAAGTTGTATCCGTCATCTGTTTGGGTTTACGTATGTGTTTTGTTTTTGACGGTTGACCCGGAAGTCGGTTAGAGTCTGTAAGAGCATGGCGACGAATAAAGAAGTTCCGTTATAGAGACAACGATGTGTTTCAGTTTCATCCCACATCTCATAGCCACCCTAAGTAATTCCTAATAGGTTATGGGCCCAGGAGCGCATTGTGGCATCTAAATATGATTTGTGAACAGCTGGACTGAAATCCGTGATATAGTCGACACAGTGCAAGGAGGTAGGTGCGAATGTAACCTCTCCACATTTTCGCGTGTGCTAGGACTATCGCCTCGTCGTGTAGTGAAGGACGGAATAAAATCAAAAATGACGACTGAAACTAACACTGCAAGTGCCCCCATCATTAGAGTGCAGACAACAGCCTCATCAGGTAATACTTCGACCGTACCCAGTGGTCCTACCTACATTATGTCTCATGCACCTTCGGCGACCGGGAGTAGCATCCTGGCTATTGAACCGAAACTGGAGGGAACGAGTAATTACAGTGTTTGGAAGTTGGTCATGAAAATGTCGCTGATTGGACTTGATCTGTGGGAATGTGTGGAGCCGCTCAAAGACGAAAACGGTGATTTTATTGCAATTGAGAAAAAGAGAGATCAAAGAGCGTTAGCCACTATAGTTCTTAATGTAAAGCCAATTTGTCATCGATACGTTCTAAATGCAAACTCTGCGTTTGAAGCTTGGCAATCGTTGAAGAAACATTTGGAAGACGCGGGTGCTCAAAGGTGTATTTCGTTGACCCGGCGTTTAATGAATGCCAAACTGGAGAACTACAAAAATGTGAAAGACTATGTTGCGGATATTGTGGATGTGCAACAAAAATTACAGGACATAGGTAGTCCGTTGGATGACAGTTGGGTGGCTAGGATCATGGTTGCGGGGCTAACTACCGAATACAAAGCGTTTGAATTAGCTATTGAAGGAAGTGATAAGGAACTGACAACTGAGTGGCTGAGTTCAAAGCTATTGAGTGGAGTTGCCATTGACGAAGAAGAGTCGGGGACGGTATTAGCTTCATCAGCTCGAGGCGGAAAATACCGAGGCCGAGGTAGGTGGCATCAGGGTCATCATGGCAGTCAGGGGTGGCAACGAAAGTGTTACAGATGTCAATCCACGGAGCATTTTGTTCGTGATTGCCCGTATCCCCCGTCTGGTGGCGGAGGCATTATCGAAGGCAATTCCGTCAACACAGCTGGTGGAAGGGGCTACGGCATCAACCAAGCAGCCAAGAGAAGAGGCAGCATAAGTCAGGGTGGCAGCACAGCAAACAGCAGCCGCGCGAGTGGGTTGATGAATTCAAACAATAAAAACCAACACGGCGGCGGACAACAGAAGGAGCGGACGACTTTCTTTACAGCGCTCCAAACGGGTATCGAAGGAATCAGTCCTGGCGACTGGATTATGGACTCTGGTGCGACTGATCATATGAGTCATAGAAGGGACTGGCTTGTGAATTACCGTGACAGTAAAGGTAAAGTGACTGTAGCAAATAAGACAACTACTAATGTCGAAGGTACTGGAGATGTAAACTTAAGAGTTGACCTTTTTGGCAATAGTGTTGAATCAACTATTTCTAATGTAACGCATGTGCCTGACTTAGGAGCAAGTCTAATGTCAGTGGGAGCTACGTGCGACAAAGGTATGGTTGTTGTGTTCAAATCAGATGTTTGTGAGATTTTGAACAAAGACTCTTTTGTTTATGAAGGTAAAGTAGTTGCAACTGGTAGTCGCAGACAGGGTGGACTGTATAAACTTGATTGTGCTAATGATGGAATTTCAAAAGTAAATATTTATTGTGTTGAAAGTCATACAGGTAGAGTGTATGATGAGAAGTCGCATGAGTTATGGCATAGGAGACTAGGACACCTTAATGACCGTAGTATGATTTTGCTCAAGAATGGTCTAGCGTCAGGTGTTGATTTTATGAATGTTGATTGGCAGAAGTGCCGAGGATGTATTGAAGGCAAGCAAGCAAAGTTACCTTTTAAGAAAACAGGTGCAAAGCGTGCCAAAGAAGTACTAGGTATTGTACACGCTGATGTAAATGGTCCTTCTAGAAATCCCGCTTGGGATGGTTCAAAATATTTTTTGATCTTAGTAGATGATTATTCTAGGAAGAATTTTATTTATTTGATGAAAACTAAGAGTGAAGTCAAAGGAAAGTTTGAAGACTTTAAAGCCATCGTAGAGAACCAGACAGGTAAGACCATTAAGGTTCTAAGGAGCGACAATGGTGGTGAATTTGTTGATCATGAGTTTCAAAAACTGTTAACTGGTTGGGGAATTGTCCATGAAACAACAATCCCAGGTTGTCCAGAACAAAACGGAGTCGCCGAGCGGGCGAACCGCACTATAGTTGAAATGGGCAGAAGCATGTTACATGATGCAGGTCTAAATGTAAGGTATTGGGGATATGCTGCTTTAACAGCCGTGTATTTGAGAAACAGAGCCCCGACCAAAGCTGTAAGAGGTACGACGCCAGAGGAAGTCTGGACTGGCAGCAAAGTAAATTTAAGTCATTTAAGGATTTTTGGATGTAAAGCTATTGCCCTTATACCAAAGGCAGATAGAGGTAAATGGGATGCAAAAGGCAAAGAGTACATTTTCGTTGGATACTGTGATCATTCTAAAGGCTATAAATGTGTTACTCGAGACAATCCAAACAAGGTTGTGAAAGTGAGGAATGTAGAATTTTTTGAATTGGTGAGTACACAAATGACTGATGACACAGAAATTACTGACAAACCCTTAACGGATGATTTTCATGTAAGTGTTCAGAATGTAGTAGATGGGAAGTATTCACAAACTGATGTAGGTACAGATGTACACAGAGAAGGTTCAGAGCTTTTGTTATCTGATGATTATTCTGATTCTGAAGTGGAAGTTGAAAATGTTGAAGTAAATGATGAAGAAAATGATGAAAGGAGATATCCATGTAGGGTCCGAGTTCCCAGAGAATTTCCAGATTTTGAGGTATATCAAGTTAATAGAACTTTTAATGGGGAAATCAAAATTCCTCTAAACTACCATGAAGCTATTACGGGGGAGAATAAAGAAGAGTGGTGCAAAGCTGTAAATGAGGAGCTAAAATCTCTAGAAAAGAATGAGACATGGGAAATCATTCCAGTTACTGAAAGTGATAAAATTGTGGGGTGCAAATGGGTTTTCACTGTAAAGAAAGGGCCTGAAGGAGCTTTAATTAAATTCAAGGCTAGGCTGGTAGCAAAAGGTTTCACCCAGCAGTATGGAATAGATTACAAAGAAACATTTTCGCCAGTAGTAAGGCTTGAAACTGTAAGATTACTTTTAGCTTATGCAGTTGAAAATGATATGACTGTTGAACACCTTGATGTTCCAACTGCCTTCCTAAATGGTGATCTGAAAGAAAGAGTGTTAATGGAAATTCCTGAAGGTGTAGTAAATGAGGGGGAGCAAGGCAAGGCCTGTTTACTTAAAAAGGCTATATATGGCCTTAAGCAATCATCAAGGACATGGTATCAGAAAGCTCAAGAGGTATTAGTAGATCTTGGATACAGGCGATGTATTTTAGAACCATGTGTATTTGTACTGAACAATAAGAAATCCATTGTCATTGTAGCATTATATGTGGATGATTTTATAGTGTTTAGCAATGACTGTAATTTGTCTGGTAAACTTAAGGAGTGTCTTAAATGTAATTTTCATGTCAAGGATTTGGGAGAAATCAAGCACTGCTTGGGAATGGATTTTGTAAGAGACAAAAATGGTATTACCATAAGTCAGAAACAATATGTGTTTGACATTTTGAAAAGGTTTCTTATGCATGATTGTAATGGGGTAAAAACACCCATTGATACCCATAGTAGGCTAGAAGAAGACCATGGTGAAGAAGTGGTAAATGTTCCTTATCGTGAACTTATTGGATCTGTTATGTATCTGGCAGTGTGTTCTCGGCCTGATGTGGCATATGCTATAAGCTATCTTAGCCAGTTTTGTGAAAAACCTAAACGTAAGCATTGGTGTGCAGCCAAAAGACTGCTAAGGTATTTGAAAGAAACAGCATCATATAGTGTGAGATATTGTAAATCTGGTGAACGACTTGTGGGTTTTGCAGATGCAGACCATGCAAATGATTTGAAAGACCGCCGGTCTTATACAGGGTATGTTTTCATTTTAGCCGGTGGACCTATTTCTTGGTCTAGCAGGAAACAAGGAGCAGTATCCAAATCAAGCACTGAAGCAGAATATAGGGCTTTAAATGATGCTGCTTGTGAAGGGGTGCTATTGTCTGATTTGTTTGAAGAAGTGTTTGGTGAGAAAATTAATGTGAATATTTACTGTGATAATCAGAGTGCTGTTCACCTGACTAAGAATTTGTCTGTCTCTCCCAAACTTAAGCACCTGGATGTTCGTTCTTTCCAAATCAAAGAGTTTGTTGATCAGGGTCTTGTTTCTGTTACCCATATCTCAGGTGATTATATGTTGGCAGATGTTCTAACCAAAGCATTGTGTAAAAAGAAACATTACTTGTGTATTCAGGGATTGGGTATTGTATGTGTCAACTGATCATGAAGGTTGAATGTTGAAAGGACTGGATTATAGGGGGAGTGTTGGGATTTATAATCCAGCCTAAAGTTGTATCCGTCATCTGTTTGGGTTTACGTATGTGTTTTGTTTTTGACGGTTGACCCGGAAGTCGGTTAGAGTCTGTAAGAGCATGGCGACGAATAAAGAAGTTCCGTTATAGAGACAACGATGTGTTTCAGTTTCATCCCACATCTCATAGCCACCCTAAGTAATTCCTAATAGTATTTACTGTATGAACGCTACCATTCGCATATTAATGATACTACAAAACATACTTTGCCATTTTAGGCCTTGCATCAAGAAAGTTGGAAAAAGTTGTAGTCGAAATTGCTCTTGCATGGAGTAAATGAACATATATTTTTGTAGTTTCAAAATTACGTGTTCATTTAATGTGTATGTATATGTAGAATAATGCCAAATTACAGAAAAATTACCAATTCTTAGTACATATAATCAATTTCTCACGTCTCTTGGCATAAACTTACTTTACTTTTAGGTTCCTAGGTAAAATGAATGTCAATTGCTTAAGCATCTTCTGTATCGGAGTATTTTACTGATTTGCATGCTTCATTTTCAACATAATCATGAGCCTAAAAGAATTGTATTTTTGCCATTTTATGATTGAAAAATAATTAGGGTATTTTGATTTACTCTGGTTTTTCAGGTCCTTTTTAATTATTAGTTAGCTAGGTTAGCAGTGCTTTAAAATGTGAGGATGCTAATTGAAATGTTCCTAATTTAATATTTATGAGGAAAAAATGGATTGTTAAAGCAAATGTTGGAGGCATGCAATTTCAAAAGTGGTTAGCTATTCCTGATTGTCTTTAACCCTCTTAGTGCTAACCTTTCACTTGGGGTACTAGCAAGAAATGCAGAGGTTAATTTAATAAATTGTAGAACCTTAGGAAAAAACATTATGAAGCTCTTAATCTGGATATTTATAACAATTGTTCTCGTGGCTGAGCTTAAAGCCACCGAGTGTGTCCACTGGGTTGCGGATGGTGGGACGACCTCTAGATATAGAGGTTAGCTGCAAGATAAGCGAGTTTACTCGTCGAATAAGCAGTTGTAGACAAAAAGAGATGGCATCCGAGGGCGTATTGGTCTATCCTTGGGTAAGGTAGGCCTTAAATAATACAGAACCTGTGAAGATGCCATGACTTGGCGATGGAGGCCGCCAACAATTACGCTTCCCATCACACGGAGGAGAGGGCAGCAGCTCTTCTTCACATGAGTGAAGGTGGTGACCACAGTGGTCGGTACAGCGACACTCATTTCACTACAGGCGTGGTAACATTTACTTTAACGGCTGTGATACTGCGATGTGGAAGGCAAGGGGAAACCACCACATTACTATCCTGAGGAGTCGCATTTACTCCACTCTTTCCCTTATTATCAAGACGTGATGGCACCCTCTTCAGTAAAATATTCCGTAGGTAAAATAGTCCCCCATTCAGATCTCCGGGCGGTGACTACCCGAGAGAGTACATCAGTCAAGGGTGATAGTCATTTTAGGGTAGGAACGTGGAACGTGCAATCACATAGCCGCAAAAGAAGTTCTTGGAAGAAGAAAAGTTGTTAAGAAGAAACCATGGATCACGGAAGAAGTCTTAGTGCTGATTGAAGAAAGAAGAAAGTATAGGAATGCAAAAACTCCAGAAGGGCATTTTTGCTACAAAAGAATAAGGAATGAAGTAAGTCACAAAGCCAGGAAAGCTAGAGAAATGTGGATGAACAATCTGTGCGAAGATGTACAAAACAACCTTAACCTTGGAAAGGTGGAAGCTGCCTATAGGATAGTGAGGAACCACTTCAAGGAATGGAGCGCAAGATGCAATGCTATAAGGGACAAGAATGGAGATCTTTTGATTGAAAATGAATACAAAGTGAAGAGATGGAAAGAATATCTCGAAGAGTTTTACAACGGGAACAATCTCAGCACAAAAGTGATTGAAGAGGAAAGCGAAGTCGAAAAGGATGATATGGGAGCATCAATATTGAGATCGGAATTCGACGCAGCAGTAAGGGACCTTCGGATGAATAAGGCTTCTGGAATTGATGATATACCCGCAGAACTGATAAGGAATGCGGGAGAGAGGACATTGGCCCATCTTTATAAGGTCATCTGCGACATGTACTCAACAGGAGAAATACCCAGGGACATCGAGAAAAACATCATCATTCCTATTACCAAAAAGAAGAGAGCAGAGAAATGCGAAAATTTTACGACTATAAGCCTGATGACACATGCATTGAAGATATTGACAAGGATCATCTACAGAAGAATAGAACGAAAAGCAGAGGAGTTCCTGGATAAAGATCAATTCGGATTCAGGAAAAGTAAGGGTACAAGAGAAGCAATATTTGCCCTTAGGTGGCATATAGAGAAGAGAATGGAGAAGAACAAACCGACCTTCATTGCATTTGTGGATTTAGAGAAGGCTTTTGACAACGATTGGAATTCAATGCTTGATATTCTGAAAGGAATTGGAGTTTCCTACAATGATCGAAGAATTATCCACAGTCTGTATAAAAACCAAGTAGCTGTGATTAAATCTGGACCCAGCTGTGAAGAAGCAAGAATAAGGAAGGGAGTGAGGCAAGGCTGTGCACTGTCTCCCGTAATTTTTAATGTTTACATTGAGAAAGTCATCAATGAAGTCAAGGAGAAGTGTTCGAATGAACATCCATGGAGAAACAATCAGCATGCTACGATTTGCTGATGACATAGCTCTCATAGCAGAGACAGAGAAAAAGCTAAATAAGATGCTAACAACAATGGAAAGGACAATGGCCAGACATCAGCTGAAGATCAATAAGAAGAAAACAAAGATATTGGTGTGCAGCAAAAGAGAAGAGGCCAAAACCAACGTTAAACTAGGAAAACAGAAACTGGAAGAGGTGAAAGAGTTCTGTTACCTGGGAAACAGAGTAACCAACGATGGACGAAGCAAGAAAGAAATAGTGAGTAGAACAGCCCAGGCCAAGAGGGCATTCTATCAAAAGAAGAATCTACTAACAGCTGGAAATACAAGCTTGTAAGTAAGGAAGCAATTCATCAAAATGTATATCTGGAGCATGTTTCTTTACGGCAGTGAGGCATGGACGATGACAGCAGCAGAGAAGAAAAGGGTGGAAGCATTTGAAATATGGTGCTATCGAAGAGTGATGAAGATAAAATGGATCAACCAAGTGACAAATGAAGAAGTCCTAAGAAGAGTGGGCGAAAAGAGAAGTCTGCTGAAAACTATACAAAGAAGACTGGACTACTTAATCGGCCATATCTTAAGACACAATGGCCTGATGAATACAATCATTGAGGGGAAAGTGAATGGGAAAAATGGAAGAGGCAGGCCTCATATGAGTTACATGGAGCAGGTCGTAAAGGACGTGAAAGAGAGGAACTACATTGGTATGAAGAGGTTGGCCGATAGAAGAATCGAGTGGAAGGCTGCGTCAAACCAATCCTAGGATTGTTGACCCTTTATGAATATGATGATGATGATAACAATTGTTATAAATATCCAAAAGCAGTATTTTTACATTACTCAAGTTGAACTAACTAATAATGACAACATTTTTTACAGTGACTGAAAAATAAATGTTATTATTTTAGTGTCATAAAGTTGAATAATATATTGATATTGGGCCAATATATCTCCCACCGCACTTTTCACCTGAGATGCAAAAGACGATATATTAGCCTGCAGCACTAAGAGGGTTACTGCTAACAAGGAACGTTGTGAGTAATTCTCAGCTAAAATTGATAATGGCAGGATGTACCTTCAGAATGTTGCAAAATTATTATACCCATGCAGTGTCCAAATTGTACACACTTTTAAAAAGAGGCCATAAATGATGCCCCACAATTCCAAAGTCCAAAAATGACCCCCTCCCCTGTCACAATTAGTCACAAATAGTGTTCCCCCCACCCCCCTTTTAATGATGTCACAAAAATAAAAAAAACCTCTACCCACCCATGAGTCACAAAAATAAAATATTCTCTACTAAGTAAACTGGCCAAAATTCAGACAATTTAAGAGATAATATAAGAAACTCATTGACTTAATTCCATTTTAAATCTTCATGTTCACAGATAAAGCCAGCTGTGCCTGAAGCGCAGAAAAGTGTTCCTGGAAAGGCAGTGGAGTAATTTTTTAATACATATATTGTTCGTTTTTTGTAACTATTAAATGTAAGTGTATTTTTGATCTTTGCCTTCATGAACCTCATGAAAACTTTTACAATAAATTTGTTTTGGTGCTTTACATCGAATGATAATTTGACTTAACCCCTTTCAGTGTAACCATGGGTCATTATGGTGTCGTATGGAATATTCAGGGTTAGAGTATTTAGGAC
This sequence comes from Platycnemis pennipes, assembly GCA_933228895.1. Taxonomy (NCBI): domain Eukaryota; kingdom Metazoa; phylum Arthropoda; class Insecta; order Odonata; family Platycnemididae; genus Platycnemis; species Platycnemis pennipes. The sequence goes on along the minus strand of OW121848.1, from coordinate 28,312,655 downwards.
TGAAGCAGGATTCATGCTATAGCATGAATCCAGCTTATAGGTCATAGGCCTATCCAGCCTATAGGCCACAGATCCCCAGAGATTTCATGTTACTTTTATTCGGTTGAGGTAAGACAAATTCCATGTATGGAATTATCAGTAATTCCTTAATCACATTCAATTTTTATTGAAATAACTACCTTTGCTGATGTATATTCACTTGAAGTGAATGGTGATCTGGTAGTAATGGGACAAATCTGTGATTAATGGTTGATGTGGATATGCCATAAGGAAAAATATGTGGTTCCACGTGGACGTCCACATGGGAATTTCGTTCCTCATCGTCTAACCTTATAACACCATACACCATGAAAGCATTTAATATTTCTTTGAGCTCAGCTCTTTACTGCGCGACCGTCAAAGTTATCCACTCCCGCAGTCACCATACCAAGGATGCCCTTCTTATTTACAATTCAAATTGCCGGTAAAATTACGAAGGTCGCGTTATCTAGAGGCTTCTGGGCAAACTACAATAACCGCGAAAACAAAAGAAGCATGGATCCCGTAAATATAGTAACTTCGAATCCAAAAAGTTTCAGTATTTATGCCAAGAACACTGTATAAATGTTCTTGTTCGAATCATTCGTATATTCGTTGCAAATGTAGACTACGTTAGCATAGTCGCGACATTAACTTGTTTAAAAATTTAAATTTCAATAGAATCTGTGCTAGGACTTATGGAAAATTATCCTGGGAAAATTCTAGGGGACATTTCTGTGAGTAAATGAACCAACCCTGCCAACTATTTCAGTCTTAATACTGCATAGCGCTAGGCAGAAACGAGTGAAGTTAGCATTACCGATAACGCCATTTATGTTTTAATTATCTGGTATGGACAACATGTTAATTTTCCGAGAATGAAGAGAAATTCTTTAATGTGCAATCTCAAATGCATGAATTGATTGAGGACGAGAAATAGTTGATGGGACGGAAGATTTTGCGGTATCTGCTTTTTAATCTTGTGAGCTATGTTTGAAGAACACTTGATGAAGTAAATCTTTAAACCATCATCAGTAAAAGGTGTCATTCTTGCTGTACTTCACGAGGAGCCTACCTGCTGGAAAGTTTTGTGCTAATTAGAGCCCCTTAATGTTATCTAATAACATCGCCCAAAGCGGATGACGATGAAAGTGATCGGCTTATGATGTAAATATTTCATAATTTGCAACTTACCCTTCAGAGATGGGGTTTTCATGTTGTTAGAATATGTATTGAAAAGAGATTTGGAGCTAGGCAAGGACAGCGACTGTTTGGTGATGCTTGATGGTGACATTCCCTGGATATGTAAAACGATGTAAGTGCTAAGTTTTATTTTGGTACATTCTATAGTTGTCTGAACGGATGGTTTCATTTCATCGGGTGTTGTTCCGACGGAAAGAAGAATGATTATCGGGGATTATATAAAGAGATTTATTGTAGTGTCACTGCCTTTCAACTTTTGTAGAATGTGGGATAGGAGTTTGCCTGGTTTACAAATCCATGCCTAGAACTATCTTCCAGTTTTTCTTGTAAATACAGTTAAATTAATATCATTTCTTTGGTTTTAATATGGGCTGTAAATATAACTTTTTTTATTCACCACACCCAAAACATATAGTGCTTGCAAGCACTACATATGCTTATATATCATGTACCTACCTATTTGGATACAATTGTGTTTATAAGACAGGCTAGTAAAAGGCCGTTTTAAATTTAAATGAAAACCATTGTTTTTTCAATCAACATAACTTGAATGATTTCTTATCCATTTTTTAAAGAAATTCATCATCTTTGTATGCTTATCTGGGATTGGCAAAATTTACTCTGGTTTGTATTCTGGTTTTACTGGCAGTAGGGGCATATGTAATCTAATGTAGTGACAAGTTGGGAGACAGATGCAGAATAGAGCAAGTGGAGTTTTCATTGTACAATTCTTGTCGGCCATAATTTTTTTAATACATCTTTAAATTGGCACTGAAGCCTGGGGCTTGTGCTTGGTGGCCTGAAGCCTAGCAAGTTTATTGTTTTGTTCATATTCAAGGGCTAAGCTTGCATAAGAATGATCATATGTAGCCTATTACAAAAGTATTAAGATTTTCTATTAGGCAAATCCTGACATATTAAACCTTATTCCTGTCAAGTTCATGCCTACTTGGTGCCAGTGCATGGAGTAAAAACTTTATCCTTACATCTGTTGTTATAATTATCTTTTTTGCATGTACTTCATCAGCCAGCGTAACTCTTTTCATAATATTCTTTTCTTTTTACAGGTATTTCTGTATTACAAAACCAAAATAAGTGTTGCTGAAATATTCACAAAAATTACATTTAAGATATAGGTAATATTAGCCTCAGTTATGGAGTATCAAACAGTATTTTACTCTTGAATAGCCAAATATGATGAGGTCCCATTGACATCCAATATATCCTCAAACAAAGCAGTAGATTCCTAAATATTTCGGGTCATTCCACCAGAAATCAACCAGAGGTGGTTGCTGACCCATTTTAAATTTTTTAAAAATATTTTGTACATAGATAGGTGCTTATATGTAGATTACAAATAAGATGATTTATCTAAAAATGTAACGAGAACTAGTTCTCGATACATTTTTAGAGCAAACCATATCCCAAATATGGGCCTTATTGCATGTGTCGGTAGAGTAAAAATATCACTTTTTGACGATGGCAATTATTGCTACTATTTGCATGTTTTTAAGGTTACTGCAACCATACATATATTAATACTTTTTAAAAACATTGTTGAAGAGAAATATGCAAGAGAAAATAAATTTAAAGAATCTATGTACAAAATATAAAAAAAATTAAAAATGGGTCAGCAACCACTTTTATTAAAATTGGATGATTTCTGGTGGAATTACCCTTTTGATGTGTTTTTGATCATTCTTGGTGACATGAAGAAACAAATCACTTGATGTTCTGATGGAACAAAATTGCCTTCTCTTTTGATTTTCAAAACGAAAATTTTGTCTAAGAAAAACCTGTGCAAAAATTTAGAGCATTTTTCTTCTTAAAAATGTATGTACATACATATGTAGAAAGGGGACATGCATCCTATATGTTGGCAAATGCAGTAATTTTAGGCAAACGAAAGTCATCAATCTTAAAGAAGTGCTTTCATTATTAAGAATAGATTTTAACCCTTTCACTGTGGCTCACTCTTCAGAAACCTACTCGTCACATGTGGTGGAAAAGTGAATGCTCTACAGGGAGAACAAAAAGGTACGTTCATAGCAGCTTACTGTGCGATTGTACTAGGTATGTTCACAGCAGTAATAGGGTTAAGGAACATCTGCTATCCCTTATTAATCTTTCTTTTTGCTGTATTTTCTTTGGATTTACCCTACTGGTCATCAAACCAATAGGAGTATGGGTTAGAATTGTGATCTTTTGAGCTTCTTTTGATGCTCTTATGAATAGAAACAAATCAGGAGTAATGGTGCAGTTGGCTTTAGCAACACTATTATATCTATCTGTTTTTATGTTTAAATATTGCCATGAATATAATTATAACTTGGTTCATTTTTTCAATATTGACGTGAAACAAATCTAAGTACCCACCCTGAAGCAATTATGTAAATCTTACTTAACCCATATCTTCCCAATGTTGCGAAAATGCAACATAAATTTTGAAAATGAAAATATACGTTCAAAAGTTTTTTTACCTTATAAATTTCTTATCTAATTCATTGTTTAATACTTCATTTATGTTTAAAGCCTATCCACTTGTCGACGATATTGTTTTATTTTTTCCAGTGATTTTTCAAAAATATTTATTTTAAGCAGTTGTATCGGAATGAAAATCAACTTTCTTTTCTTCGGACTATGTTTGCCGAATTATGTAATGCAATGTTTCGAATTGTATAATTTAGTCCTTTAGTAGGACAATGGATAACATCTGCAATGATGAAATCAAGTTTGAAGTATCATTTGTGTGTTTCAAAAATAATGTTCCGTTTTCGCGAAGTTGGGCATAAGCGCTGTCACTTTCTCCTTCAAACTAATATGCAGGTGAAACATAAATAAAGGTGCTTCCGATCATGCCAATCATCGATCAAGGCCGCCTTTGCTGAGTCACCTGTTTCCTAGTTTGCTTAGTCTTCCATGTAGGTAACCATGTTAGTAGACTAAAGTGCTTTTGGACTTTTAAGAGGTGTTTAGACATTTCCTCTTCTCGTAAATCTGTGACACTAATCCCATTTATATGATGGACATACTGGCGTTCGTTATCCCTTAGTGGCGTATCAAGACTGCTGAAAATTAATTTCCTTTTCATCTTACCGGTAAACTTGCTTATGTAATTTCTTTTGCACTACTATTCACATGATTTTTTAAATTTCCGGAATGTTTCACTTAAAATTAACATAATTTTCATTTCTCTGGCTAATTTAGTCTAAAATTTGCTGCAGATGAGTTGTTCAAAGAACTGTACTACTGTAAAAGAAATCGTCTCCATGTTAGAGGAAATTGTTGCTGGTGATGATGTCAAAGATGGTGGAGAGGACCAAGAAAACCCAACAGACTTTGTGGTTCTTCCTCCAGACATTGATCCATTATCAGACGAAGAAGATACAGATGACGATGGCATGATTTTGAACGATAACGATGAGACAATACTGAGAGATACTTTAGATGAGCTGGAAAAATCATAGCTCACAACCGATACCTTACCATGAAGAGTCAACACAATCTCTGTCAAAAGCAAGCAAGGGAAAGAGGCCAAAAAAACACCTCATTGAAATAAAATGGGTTAAGAATGAAATTCCAGTTTACATATCAAGGCCTCATAACACCGTAAATATGTCTCAAGAGAATTTGAAAAACTCTTTCCTTAGTGTCACACAATTTTAAACTTATCCTATATTTTGTGAAGCCAATTTATTGGATATTATTATAAATTTTCAGTAAAATACTAGATCAAAAAACGAACAAAATTTTCAATTCTCTGGATTAAAAATGAAGAAATTCATTGGGATTTTATTGCTTACTCGATAAATACCCGACTCCTGATTAGTTATTATTGAATAAAATGTCCTGACTATGAGTGTCCATTGGTTAGAAAAGCTATACATATCCAGAAATAGATTTGATGAAATCATAAAGTGGTTAGGTACACCCTTAGACAGTGATTATCTTGACGCAAATGATAAATTTGCAAAACTCTAACTCAAAATTTGCAACCTTTCTTTGTCAAACTAAATTGAAAATTTTCCAAATTTGGAATATTTCCGCATGAACTATCTATTGATGTGCAGATGGTGCCTTACTTTGGATGACATTAGAGAAAGATGTTCATAAAGGTGTTCACTCATTCGATTCAAATGTTCACCCATCCAATTTGGGTTCAAGATATGGTGTCTAGCATCAGCTAGTGTTTATGCATTTCACTTCAAACCTTATGCTGGAGCGGGTTACAATTACAAAACAAATGTGAACAATGGGAAAGAACTAGGGAGAAAAGGCAGTGCTTTATTTCTCAGTCGTTTCCTCTCCTGGAGAGCATAGATTGTTTTTTGATAATTTTTTTACAAGTCATAGCCTCTTGTGCCTCTTACGTGAGAGGGGATATTTCACAAAAGGGACAGTTATGGAAAATAGTTTAAAATGCTATTTGCTACCTCCAAAAGAAATCAATAAAAAAGTAGAAAAAGGAAGATTTTCATGCCTTTGACAAAAAAAGAAATATTTTTCGTTCGAAGAGTTGATAAATCTGTTATTACCTTTGCTATGAACTGTGGGTTTTTACTTCCCTTGAAGCAAGCCAAACGATGGGATCATACTCAGCGAAAACACATTTCCATACCCCATCCACAGGTAAAACATGAATATAACCATGGCATGGATGGAGTAGATCTCCACAAGAATGGTGTTTCAAATTACAGAATAAAGACAAAGGGGAAAAATTGTGGTATTTGTTCGTAAATGCTATGGATATTATGACTGTCATGGCATGGAAATTTTTCCAAAATGAAGCAATGATATACTATGATTGCTTCAGAAAATTGATCCAGAGGAAGCCTTTCCCAGAACTATAAGGTGCATTAGTTATGAAGATGAGAAATGTTATGCAACAAGTAAAGTGGACTTGGGTCGACCACAAAAAGGTTATCTTCCAGATGACATTCAAAAGAATTGAGTGGGTCACATCATTACTCGGTCTGAAAACAACAGCAGACGTAACTTTAGGCTTTGCAAATCACAGTGTATGAAGTGTAACGTTCCTTTGCACTCAACTTTTTTCAAAACATTCCACGAGGAATTGTAAAATAGGAGTGATAGGACAAAATATTGGAAATATGTCTCTAAATTTTATTTCATTCTTTTTGAATTATAGGTGATTGCAAAGTAAAATAAATGTTTCATTTCTAAACCTGAAGTATAGTTTGATTTTTGGCCTAGGTAACCCCATTTCTGCCCAACGTTGCGAAAACAACATTTTTTCTGGTTAACTGTTACTGTTATGAACAATATCGCACTATATTTTGTTAATTTATACCCCAATTAGTATTTACTATCTAATAGATGGAGAAAATATAATTTCTTCATGCCTTGGGAAGAAATGGGTTAATCCCATGGGGGTAAGGGATAAGTGATCCCAGGGTGGGTCGAAGGGCAGAATATGCTCATCGCCCATCAAGATCGTCATGCGTGGTGAAGAGCCACATCCTCCACGAGGTGCCCCTGGCTTGCTGAACATGACGGATCTAGACCTGGCTGGTCGATAAAAAGCTCCCCTCACCACGGTGGTTCTCTGTGCCAAGGTGACCGCATCTGCGGGGCGGAGGGTAAGAAGTCACTAACAGGGAGACTCCGGATACAGGGCGACCTCCGGTTTTACTTAGCCTTACCCATGCATCGGGGCTCTGCATGGGTGGACCTTTTATTTCCCTTGTTACTCGTGGGACCAAAATGGAACCAAATACAAAAATGTTAATGGAGTCTGCCGAGAGGCACACTTTTGAAATGGAGTCTGGTAGTCAGTTTTCCTCTGTGGAGGAGGCTATACTGTTGGAGAGCCCTGGTGGGGCTCCCATTGAGGATGCAACCTCCACTACCCTGTCTGTGGGGGTCCCTGTAGGGACACCCACTCTTCCCAGTTGCCCCACCAACCCTTTGGGGAAAGAGGTGGATGACATCCCATCTGAATTTACTTTGGAGGAGACTCTGAGCCAGGGCTCATCTGAGGGGGCAGAATCTGACTTGGAAGCCTCTGCTATTACCTTTGGGAACTTGTCATCAAAGATGAAGAAGCTCTCCATCGACCCAAAACTGAGTGGTGCAGCCAACAGAAGGAGATGGAAAGAAATGCTGGAAGCCGAGGGGGAAGGTGGGAGGCTGGCAAACCCCCCTCCTCGAGGGAGAATCGCCAGGGAAAAGGTCACTGGTGGGGCCTCGAAGCAGGTGGAGGAGCAAGTGACTCACTCAAATGCAGAGGCAACCGAGTACGTAAAGAAGTTGGCCATCATTCCAGTAGGCTACCCTGAGGTAATGATGGTGAAGAGGTGGCGCGCAGAAATAGAGTACAGAATAGAGAAGCTCTGGGACAGTGTCCCAGAGGGCCAGGAACTCCCTATTTTCAAGGGAACCAGGTTCAAGAATGGGTCATTGGAAGTCACTTGTGGCAACGATCGTTCTGCAGCCTGGCTCAAGGTGGCAACAAAGAAGATGGGGCCAATTGAAGGGACCATCTTCCGAGCAGACAACCTCATCAAGTTGAGAAGGCTAATGGTCTGGGTTCCTGGGCCCAGGAAGCCAGACACCAAGACCCTCTTAGAAGAGTTAAAAAGGGTCAATCCGGGGCTGCAAACAGCCCTATGGAGGCCCTACAAGAGGTGCAAGACAAACCGTGGCACACAGTTTATTCTTGGAGTGGATGAGGCATCAGCTCTGGAGATTGCTAGACCAGGCTTCAGGAAGCCCATTGATCTGCATCATAAGGTCAAGTTGACCCTCATGGACAAGGCTGGGGATAGTGAAAAGTCCTCACAGCCCTCTGAAGGGAGGGTTGCAAGGGAGGGGAAGGCAAGGACACAGGAGAGCCTCAGCTATGGCAGGCAGACCCATGATCCAAGCCAAGCTTCAGCATAGCGAGGCCGCCACAGAGGTCCTGCAGGGGATCTAATCTGCAGGTAAGGTTAAGATTTCCATAATGCGGGAACCCTGGGCATTTCAGGGCAGAGTCAGGGGACTGAGCATGACAATTTATTTTATTGTACCACTGTTGAAAGACATGGAACTTGTATCTATGTGTGCCACCAGGAAAAGGGGTAGTCATTTGTTCCTCCTACCTGCCAATAGACCAACCATATTTGAGTGAGTTGGAGAGAGTGGTGAGGTAAGACCAATAAATGGGGTATTCTTGTTAGTTGTGATGCCGCCTCACACCACATAGGGCAGGGAAGCATTGTTGCCAACAACAGTGTGAAAGCCCTTTTAGAATATCTTATGACTTCTGAGTTTTAAGTACTCAACTAAGGATCATGGCACACCCTTGGTAATAGAACTAGGGAGGAGTGAATGTAGACATAACAGTTTGCTCTATTTCATGTGGGATGAGAGAGGTATATTGCATTCATCAATTTAGAAGGGGTAGAAATTACATGTGAGGCAGTAGAGGACATTAGTGGTGGTGCACTTAGCTGTTGAAGAAGATCATTTGTCAAATGGAGTTGCAGTAGGGTGAAGGGGAGGGGGGGGGGTAGCGATTACATCTAGGGTGGTGGAGGGAATGTGGAGTGCTGGCTTTGTAGATTTAAAGATATCTTGCAGGTTTGCAGGGCATATTAAAGAAAAAGATGCATCAATAGGAGGAGAGGAGAAGTATTATTTTTTTTAATTGGGTCTCAGAGGATTCTTTTTATTTGATGGAAGTCCTGGAAAATTTTTGGTCAGATTATTGTATCAGGGTGGAGCATTTTGATCTGGGAAGTACACTTGATGTTGGGGGAATGATTTTATGTCATAAAAGTCTGTCATGGTCCTCACATTTGCTAAGGGTGTGGTGGTGGCTGTGAGCTGAGAGGGAAAATAGTGTGAGGCCTGTGATAACTGTGGAAATGGAAGAATTGTTCAAAGTTTGTAGGCTTTTTGTAGACTATCAGGTGAATGAAAAGTTATTATTCTGTGAGTTAATGATATTTAATAATTTTTCAAGTTCAAGAATGTACAACTTATGGTTCTCTAAATAATGGAGAATTGTGTGAAAATGATTCACAAAAATTTGATGGTTTTGATTCATAGCATCAGAGGTAATTTAAAAATCCATGTGCCATATGTTTTATTATAATGTCCCTAATTTCATTATAAAGTCCTGGCAGGTTATGACCAAAGTGGAGTCCTTGGGTTTTGAATAAACAGACCTTGACAAATTATTTTAAATTTGTGTTATTGACCATTCTCTTTATCATGCTAATGATTGTAACTGGATATTCTGGGCAGAAAATATGAAAAATGTTAAATATTTGTATGTATCCTTAATTTTATGAGAATCTCTGGTGCGGTTATCATGATGTTGTACCTTCCTATGATGAACATCACGTCATAATTAGACTTCATTTTGTTTAGAATTGAGGAACATTCATTATAAAGTTCCCACAGGTAATGAGTACATATGAAATTGCTTTATTAATTTGTGATTTTCCAACCTTGCCATTTCAGCACCCATTAAGCCAAAAAAGGATAAGTGAATTGAGAAGAGACTGTTTGGAAGTCTGACCTCTTGGTTATTTCATCAAAATTCCTTCTGGATGAGGAAATGCATCTCAATAGAAGTGTGAACCATGACTTCATATTCATTTACAGGACCCGAGAAATTAGAATTAAGGACATTGTAAAGGATTTAGAGAAAGGTTTAATTGTCTGCTATCAACTGTGGCCTTGCAAAATGGTGAATCTCCCTACAGGTGAATGTTTTTTATATTGTTTAGCCTATGTAGGGTACTAGCACAACCCAAAGAATGTGTCAAGGGCTGTTCTTTTAATGAGATGCGAGTTTTCAAATATTTAAAAGTTTAATGGGTGCAATTAAATGAAAGGAGGAGCTCCATGGCCTTAAAACATTAATGATGTTAGAAGATAAAAAATTTCAATGGCCATAATATTAAACTCAGCCGACATTCTATATTGGAAATGTTTGCGAAGACCCATTACGATTTGATTGCTCTCATAGGAGAGAAACTGGACTGAACATGTATCGACCCTGGTAAGTGGGTATCCACATTCACTCATTTTCCTCCCCTTCTTGACCATGTTGGGTGCCACGAGTGAATGGTGTTCTTTATTCTTTTTTTTAAGGTGACTTCTGGTTCTTATATTTATAAGTTTGGTGTTTATCAGGAAGTGTGGGGACAATGTGATCTGTGCATATTTTAACTAAGGCATCATATGTCCTCATGGGCAAGAATAAATGAACATATACTTTGTAAGTTGATCAAGTCTCTACAGTAGATTGTCTAAGTATCTCTGATGGCTGGCTGGCTACAGTAATATGTCCACAACAATACAATTAGATTTTTAGTGAGGAATCAAAGCTTGCGTACATGTGAGTTTTATCTTTAAATTAATATCACCACACCAAATGCTAAGGATATGCAATATAACATAAAATCATTGTAAAACAATTTCTCATGGTCGATATAGTGGAACTGTTCCATTATGGGATGGAAAGATGAAAAACATCCAAGTAGAAAACTGCTTTTCATTTATCTATCCCATAAAATCATTGCCTAACTTTTGATCAGTAGATGACTTAACACCTTTGACAACTTGGCTGAGGGTGATAGGATATCTCACATTCACATTATTGCACTGTTACATTTGGTGATGACAGGATATCTCTCTAAAACTTTCTTATACTTCTATTTATTATTTTGAGCATGCTTTTTAGCTGCCAAATGCCTGATGTCAGGAAGTTTTTGAATGGTGGGTGAGTTTGCATATAACCCTGTATCTATGCAGGAGTTCCCTGACTTAATGGGGTCATTTACCATATATATTTACTGTCAAATCTGATAGTTTGTAAAATAAAAAGACACATTTTTCTGTTTTTCGATCCGTCAATTAGTTCTCAAGTTATAAGCGGCAAAAAACTGATGTTTTTAACTGTTTCGGAAAAGTGGGCATGAATGCGTCTTAGTACGTCATCCACTTCGTCCAATCACATCTGAGCCCGCAAAGCTATTTCGCCTTGTCACAGTAGGGGGGACACAGACTCTGCCAATGGAAGCGGTTGCGACAGGATCTGTGCAAGGAGACCTTCCGACCCCCACCCCTTCACTCCCTTTTCCCTGAGAAGTCAAGGACGGGAGGTGGATGGCATAGTAAGTCTCAAAGCGGCGTCTTTGGTGGGCTTTTGCTTATTTTAATTATTGGTTTATGAGGGAATGGCTCTGGTTGAAAGATTAATTTTTTCACTAAAATTCATTTTTCGTTTGCATCTAACGATTTCGTGTACAAAATCGTAATTTCGGTTCCAAGTAAATGCCTCCATTTCCCAAATTAAGTGCTCTTTTTGAAATAGCACTTGCCAGTCAAATGATCCAACAACCAATGTCAATTTAGCATTCTAAAACATGATAATTTTATTAAAATTCAGTATTTACGCCTTAACCCAGAGGTAATATTATTTTATTCCTTTTCAATGTGGGTGTTTTTTTTTTTAGTTTGCTCATTAGGGATAAAAGTTTAGAAATTTCATAAAAAATTGGGGTGTTTAACTTTTCTCAAATATATGGGGCATTTTACAAAATGTAACAAACGAGAGGACCATTGCATATTATTTATGTTTGCAATCCTGAATGACTGCTTAGATTGCTTATTACAGTTATTATGTATGTGATGTGTTATACTGAACAATGCTAAATGAAGTGGAAGCGATTGGTTGTAATGCCACAAAGAAATAAAACACTAACAAACATCATCATCGGTCAACAATCCTAGGATAGGTTTAACACAGCCCTCCACTTGATTCTTCTATCGGCCGACCACTTCATATTAACATAATTCCTCTCTTTCCTATCCTTCACAACCTGTTCCATACATCTCAGTAGCAAGCACAGGGTGGAAAAATGGTGCATATTATCCTCAACATAGAGGTTAAAATTTTATGTATGCATGCTGAGTCATAAAAAGGTATACTGCATTTATATGCTTTTTGGGGGCCTCAAAGCTCAGTACTTTCAGGGTATTGTCCTACTTATGCCACTGACACAGAGGTCTTTTAACTACAGCCCTCCATTCTTTCATTCATGCTCAGTTGGAATGGATTCTCTGATATCCTCTGAAATGTTACATTAATATGCTGTGGAGGAAAACAAGACTTCCGAAAGCTGATAAATAAATGACCTTTATATTTTAAATGTTAATTATTATGTTGATTTAAACTGTCAGATATAATTAAATCATGGGAGCTAGCTGGAAAATTTCCGGCGATGATGACTGACTTTGCAAGTTATGTGAAATCAGTCATCAAACAATTAGGTAAGTACACCATGTGCTGCACATGTTGGCTTTAAATTTAGTTGTTAGTGATGCCACAAATAGAGGAGAATTAGCAGAAACTCTGGACTTATCTTATAGTATAGTCAATTTAGTAAGTAAAAAAATACGTGTATCTGTTAAATTGTTATAATACATCATTCTCTGATGTAATGAACTAACATATGTTCAGCAGCAAATTGTAAATACAGGCTTTTGCTTCTTTAGGCGGAGTACAACTGCATGTAGGAAGTTAAAGCAGGAGGAGGCTGGCAAAGATCCAAATCAGATAATCCAACATTGCCAGACAAGGTGGAATTCCTAATGATGCATCTGCTTTCATTCATGAAGGACCAACTTGTGTGGCCCAGTCGGAACTTGCCAACATCCCATGAACTCTAACTGGTAAGAAAATTAAACTATGACTTGGATTTGTATGATTCTTTAATTGATACTAACAAATAGAATATATGCTTTGGACTGTACTGATGTGCTTGCTTTCAGCTGAAGAATGGAAAAATGTAGTTGTGAGCATTATTGGAGCCATTCGAGTCTATGAAAAATTCACTGTCAGGTGACACTTGTGTCACGTCTGCCACTATAATTACGCTGGTCCAAGGACTATACTTGGTCATAATGGAGGAAATGGAAGAGCCATCAACAGAGGCAGGGATAGTCCTGAGAAATAAACTGTTGGAGGCAATATCAACAAGGCTCTTCCCATGTGAAAGCAACCCTGTCATTAGGGCTGCGATGTTCCTGGACTCTTGGTGTAAAAAGGAAGGCTTCAGAGTGGCAAAACAAGCTAATGAAGAATTAATCCAGGTACAAATTGGAAATATAATGTTGCTCTATGGCATTCATGAAATTTGTTCACATAGATATGAGTTTTGGAATATTTTAGTATCATGATTTCGCACAATTGTGTTGCAGGTTGAATTCCAAATTCAAGGTACGCAGAAGAAATTAGAGAGGGAACTTGAGCAGGCCTCGGCATCGGAAAATACACCCAACTCACCTGGTGGTGAAAATCAAAGCCACAATGTACTTAATTAAAAATAAGAGAATAAGAAGGCCAGAGGAGAGTTGCAACCCCCACTTCCAGTGCTGCCATTCCTGCTAGGCAGTACCAGGAACTTGAGCTGGGAGAAATAACTTGTGATCCAGTCAAGTACTGGTTGGATAGCAAATGTAATCTTCTGCAGGAAGGTGCTGAGGATTACATGTGCATCCCTGCAACATCTGTTTCGACTGAACGCATATTTTCTCCAGCTGGCCAAATAATAAATGAAAGGAGAAATCCCATATTGCCAGACAAAGTTCAAATGATTGGTATCCTGAATGTAAATGCAAGGCTGTAGGAGATTAATCATTATTTCTTTTAACAAAATAAAATGTCCTATGTCAAATGCTAGCGTACCAATTTATTTTCATGTCATAATATTCACCATCTTTTTACTTTGGTAACATATTCCAAATGCTGTTCATAACTTTTCAAATATCAATTAAATCTAGGGATTATTTACAAAAGCATTGAGGTATCAAACTCAAAAGATTCCAAATATTGACTTTACGGCTTTATGTAAATACATACTACGGAACAAAAGTAGCTTTTTCGAATGGCAGGAAAGATTGGTTAGTGCAATAAAAAGTGAAACAATATTGCATTTCATAATAAATACTGGTAGATTAAAGCTGTATGAGTATATTTATAAAGGGGGAAGGAGGCCTCCATCTCTCGTAAAGAGTTAGTTAAATATAATGTGATGCAGATGGCAATATACTCAACATAATGTAATCACAAGTGGATAAATTTTTGGATGAGGGTACATCAAAGTCTCACCTATAAAATTTTTCTCTAGCTTTTCATCAGAGCAATTCTTAAGTATTACATACTCAAGTAAATTATAAATTACTGAATTTAGCCAGAAATATAATTAATTTTCATACAAGTTCATTTAGCTGCAGTAATGATTTTGGCCTAAATGAATTTTTACATTTGTACAACCTTGACCACAGCTCGTAAATTCTCTCATTGCACCCTATCCCCCCTTAAAAAGTTGATCTCTAATTTTCAATATGAGATGTACCTAATAGTTTATTGTTAAAAATTATGATTACTTGATGCAATCTATTTAATCGCTGAACCAGGCTGTATTTTCAGTTCACATTCATATGTCCTCATCTTAAATTACTAGGCAGGATATCCTAATAAAAAATCATCTTAAGGACATTGGTCCATGAAACTGCTCGATCGTCTGAGTCAACAGGTCTTGTGTGATTTGAAGAAAAGTTTTTAAATATTTTGTAGGTACAATCTCTGAAGAATATTTTTGCTTAATTGAGGGTTTTTGGATATTGAGGGAGTGCTTCCTCAAGAGTGTAAATGCCATACTGGAATATGATATTACTCATCAATTCAGTAAGCCATGTAATATCACTGCTACTAAGAATTAAACAAAACACTACCTAGCAAAATTACAGTTTTGTATTTGTCCTCAACTGCTTAAAATGCCACACATCATTTTCAACAGGTTTGGCAAGAAACATGATATGGCGAAGTTTTAAATGCAAGGATTTCTAAGGGTTGAAAGAAGTGGAGAAAATGTTTTGGAGGGCTTATGGTGCAATGGGGGTACCCTGGGTGAATTAAATTAGGGAAAGGGGAAAGCAAGGTTAAGGTGTGAGAAGAGTGCAGAAATGGTTGAAGTAGTCTCCAGGTCTGTTATGATAGAATAGAATTTATTTCTGGAACCTAGTCCTTCGGACTCGAGGTTCAAATTGGTTACAATTTATTGAATAAATGGACTCTCCCAGTTACATTTCAATGCAGTACAGAAAAACCATTACAAAATAATAAATGACATTTAGAATTGAAATAAAAGAAGCTAAACTCTCAGATACTGCGTAAAATAAAAAAAATATAAAGGGGCATCATAGAAAAACATTATAAATATGATGACCAAAAAAATGGGAAAAACAGGAACAAAAAAGAATAGGTACACTATGTGTCTCAGAATATGCATTGCAGAGAAATACAGAAATAAAAATAATGGACTACACAAATAAATACTAAAAATATGATTTACAGCCAATGTATTTCAGAACACTGTTGGAGGTGAATGGTTGGCTGGGGAACCAAAAAAATAATCCTCGTCACCTACCTCCACCCCAATAAGTATTACTTCCTGAGTTATAATGGGTGGAGGCATGTATGGTTATATAACAAATTGGAGTATTAGGTAGTCCAATGGGATTGCTTTTTCTTACAATTTAGGTCCATGTGAACCCCTATTTCTTTCCCCTTTCTTCTGGTTTTTTACTCGCCCTAAGCAATCTCATCTGCACCCATTAACCTATCAGAACGTCTCCTCCCCTCAGCTGTGAAGATATTAGCAGCAATGATACAATATCTCAATTATTACCTGAATTCTTTCTTACTGGCCTCAACCATGTATGTACATCACATTTATTTTCCATCGAAGTATAATGAAACATCCAACCACTCGCGAAAATTTGCTTATATTTGCAACCGATTACGAAAATATTCATCTTCTTAAAATCAGATTAGTTTTCACCGACCTCGAAAATATTTTCACTGAAATCATGCTGAAACGTCCGATTGAATGCAAATTTACCTACTTTTGCAATAAATTTTACGAAAATTTACACATTTAAAGAAATGATTGAAAAAAAATTTTCTGATTTCAGATATGTTTTCGGCGACCTCAAAAGCGAGAATACAAAATTTTATATCGATCGCATAGCTTTTGCTCATTTGTGCCACCTTTTGGAGTTTTCGTACAACGTGAATCGGCTGCGGCGTGCGAAAAAGGGGGTTCTCCCTCAACCGCCCCTTCCCTACATCGCGCATGCGCATACTGGCGTCATGCTTACGTATCCCCTCACTCAATCGAATCCAGTCGCTGTTCAGCCGTAGACGCGGTGTGACGGATTCTTACTTCTACAGTGGTGAGCAAGCCTACTTAATCATGGGAGGAGCTTGCCGACAGACGGACCCGCTGGAGATGTACATCTCTGTGATTTTGGTATCGAGGTACTGTGACAAATATCAACGTTGAAATCATTGACCTGAAACGTGAGAAATGTCGATCTCTTTGAATACGCACTTCTGATCATATAATGAGTGAATTAGTCCCAATTTAAGTACGCCCTGGGCGAGGAAGAATTTTTGTGTGCTACAACTATTTTTTAAATGAATAACTACATTGATGGCGAGTTCTAAAAGTGGTTTTCTGAGATTGAAATGCAAGCGGGTTGGATCAAGTTTTTTAAGATCGTCGAACTTGAATTACCTCTCCGTCAAAATGGTCCATATAATACCGTAAGACTTTTATGAAGTGATATTTACTTCATTCTTATTTCGCGTATTCTCATTGTAATAACATTAGTGCCTTATACTTATCAAATATCGAAGCTTTCAAATTAAATTGGGTCAGGTTGATTGGTGTTCAAACGTAGTAAAAATGGATTTTGAATGGCCTTCAAATAGGTATATTTGACCCGCTCTCGTTGAGGCTCATTCATCTCATCCTTGCATAGCGATTTCAGCCTTTCCAGAGATTGTGTGTGTGCCGACTTTACTGTTGCTTGCTTGGATGTGATTCATATGGAATATTTATGGGATCATTTCTATCTTATTTATTCTGATAAGAAATTAATTGCACAAGGCGCTTAAACCATATCATAACCTCTAGATCATGTAGGCTAATAGGCTTTTTTCTCACCCGCCAGAGTACACGTCCCGACAGCCTACAGTGAAGCTTCGCCTCGAAGAATTGTGAGTGAGTTTTCCTCATTCAAGTGTGACCACCGGAGCATCGAGGGATCGTAAACGCGCTCAGCACTCGCAGTCAAATCATGAACGGCAGTACACTTCGAGAAGTTCGTTCTACCGCACGCTGGCTGAATACAGTAACCAGATAGAAGTAAGACTGAATTTTCTACCCCTGGAAACTTGTTTCTATTTTCACCCGCATGCATTCATCGTTGTAAATTGGTAAATGATTTTGATGTTAATTAGCGTAGATTTTATCGCACTTTGAAATTTGGGAAATTTCACTCGGAAAGTTCCTAGGGAATAGGTAACTCCTTTCAGCAGTAAGGTCTTGTATGAATTCAGTAGCGGTTATTATTTTGTTCTTCCAAATTTATTGTGTGGAGAGTCGTTCAAACTCGTCTACGTCCAATAGATATTCAATTGGTTTATACAAAGGGTTTCATTAATACTGCGAGTTTTCCCCACTTCTGGCTCCTTTCAAGCCTAATCAAGAGAAGGGCGTATCAACGGCTATGTAAATCAGTTGAAGATTAAACCCCAAAACCGTAACCTTCGCGAAGGTTACGGCTTTGGGGTTTATTCCTCTACTCCTTTGTAGCCACGTGATCATTCTAATAAAATAAGCCATTAGTATCCAAAAACATTTTTTCATTCATGCCCGTCTACAAATTAAATCCAATTATTTACAATGAAAATGGTTTACTCGCTGCATCCAGAATGCGTCGCTTTGACAATTCTCCCCGCTACTATAATAATTTTCCCCCGTTTTCAAGATCTCCTCGAAATTTTTGTACGTGGTTTGTGGCATATGCTAAGTCTATCTATCTTAGTTGACGCTTTTTCAAGGATTATGGCAATTTGTTTTTTTAAATAATTTATATAATTTCAATTCGAGGTGAGATAATCTGAAAATGTTATCTTCTCACATACCTTGATGAAATTCAATTTAACGAGTGAACTTATTTACCTGCAGTTATGGGCGAACAAATCTGGTTTTAATTCTATAGAATTAAGCTTAATCGATCTAGTGAAGGTTTAATAAGAGCAGTCACACTTCCGTACATGTCAAGGCGTTAAGTGGAGTTGTCTGAACTATCAGAGGCTTCAAATTTATCAATACAGCAATGTTGAGACGTTTTTACCACTTTGGGACGAGAATGGTCAGTCTTGTATAGGTTGTAACGCCACCTTGTTCCAATTTCGGCATAGTTCATACAATTTTTTCTCTGGAGTTCCATTTTTAATGCATTTGTCCCAAAGCAGCTAGGTGTCTAGGATATTATCTGCATTTGCTCATCTTTTCTGACATTGCAGTTAATCCACTTAAGATCTAAAGATTCCTTCGGAAACCCCGATGAAACTGTCGTCAGATATGAACTGGATGCGGAGGATATCTCTAAAAGTATCCAGCTGCTATATCTGCACTACTACTCGCATGCCATCTTCAAGAATCATAACACATCTATTCCTTCGTGCAAAATGTTCATGATAAGTAGTTTCACTTTTTCCTCGGATTTACAGCTCTCTCCATGGTGGTTCCTTTGTATTAACTTGATTTATTTCCCAAGATGTTTTCTCTGATCCTAAGGCATCACTTTTTACTAAATATTGGTTGCGAAAAAAATTCCCGTTTTCCCTGTATGTGAGAGTTCGTAGGGACCCAGATCGCAAAATGTTGTATATTCAATGCAAGTAGAAACCCTTAGACACAGAGGAACGTATTTTGTCAAATATTTTTTATAGTCTGTAGATCGGAAATCGCAATTGTGTGTTAATTTGTTATCATATGATAAATTGTGGTGATTTTTAAGTATTGGTGGTTTAGTTTTCGTTACTAGGAGCACGGAAGAATCGGGTGAAAAATTTAATTCAATTATTTCTATTTTAATATATATTTGTCTTAATTAAATCACGAATACAGTGGTCTCACTTTATTTCAAGAAAGTTTATCATTCTGCAATACATGGGGTTTAAGCCAATGTATTTGTGTATTTGTGACTGATTCAGTGGAGTAAAAGAAATATTTTAAGAGATAAATTTCATGAAAATGTATTAAGTCTCGAATGAAAGTTAATTAATATTTTTTAATTAACTTGCACGTGAATCATTCGATGGAAGATGAATCCTTCTAAAAATTGAGCGTTTTTTATAGCTTGGAAATTTGCCTAGTTACTCACTAGTTCGTTTAAAAAAATCGTTATTTTCCTCACTTTTTACGCAGGTTACATCATTTCCTGAGGTCTTCGCTTCCAGGGACACTATAATTGACTTCGTCTTCTGAGACCGGCCGAGAGTGCGTTCATCGTTTTATCCGTAAGTTGTTCCGTTGTTCATGATAGAGCAACGCGAGTGCTTGGCGGTCGAGGAGAACGGTTTGTCGCCTTCGGAAGTATGTACAGGTACATACTTCCGAAGGCGAAGGTCTCCCTCACGAAATCTTATAATTTATTTTTTGGTAAATTTTATAAAACATAATTCTCCATTTAGAGCACAAAAGGGTAACGGAAATCAGATTTTGAGGAAGTTGTGCCATTTGGAGAAAAACACGGAAACGGTTAACTTCTCTCAAGATCTCTGAAAATCGGGTCCCATCTAATAATATTTTTCCTACAAGAGCTCTCAATGGAACATTGTCAAATTCACCACTCTTTTACTATTTGACTCTTGTAAAAGCGATTTTTAACAGAGACATGGTTCCACGGTAGATCCACCTAAAGTTTACCCCGCATCAGGAATCCTGAGTAGCAGGTGGTTGTCAGCGTATAGGGGCGGCAGTCAGTGGTTTGTCTCCGGCTCCAGTAAATCTTTTTTTCTTTGACGATTTTCACATTACTTTGCTAAATTTATTTTGCATTTATTTTCTTTAATTGGAAGTACTGTCAAACTTCGAGATATGAAGGCAATTAATGGCGGCAACATTGTTCCATCCTCTTTTTCATTTCCTACTTAAAACTTCTTTCCCCGACCTATTAAATTACAGATCTATTTTACTGTAATACGATTAGTTAGAAATTAAGTCTAATTGCCGGGGCAAAAAATTTATTTGTGGATTTATATCATACTTGGCCTTTATTTCCTTACACTTGAATAGCTTTATTACTCGTGCTAATATGTGGAGAATAACTTGCAATCGTAGTATTTTTCCTTACAACTATCTAAATAGCGTGTATTCATCAGCAATCCAGGATTTTTCCCCTCGACTCTTCATTAAATCGCCAGTGATTTCAAGTACTATTATTAGCTCTCTTTGATGTCAAATATTCAGATTTTATCAAATAATAATGACGGGACTATGCTGTTTAATGGTCGCAAGCACTGCCCTGACATGTGGTATCGGTTACTTCAGAAACTCGGCTTGAGGTAATGAATAGTGGTTTGAGGGAAATATTTTAGATATTCGTTGATTGTTCTCATACTTGAGGTAGGTTTTCATCGGCCTGGTGCCCGAAATGCCTATCTTCTCGATGATGATCTCTTTGGTTCTAAAAAAAATTTAGTCGTCATCCCATCCAATCAGCCTATTCTTCTGCTCTCTCTTCCTTGGTCATCTAACATTCTTCCCTTTATCACACCCTTCAATATACCAGTCTTATATTTCCCCTTATATGTGTGATTTTCATTCGCTCACTTATCCTATTTTTTGTAATCATCGTGGTCTCCTTTCACATCCCCAGTAGCTACTCGATCATCCTTACCTTTTCAACGAACCTAATCTTATCGCCCTATCTTAACACACACAGTTTAATAGCTGGCACTGTAATTTAAAAACTCAAGAATGAGTAAAAAAATGATGTATATTCATTACTCGTAGTGGTTGGCTGTTAAATTTTTCTACTTTTTACCTGTAAAAAGTTGTGTTCAACCCGAAGGTTGGTCTTTGATCGGTGAGGTTAGAGCTCACCCCATACTAAGCCATTCACACATTCAGTGTAGTGGGGCCAGTTCCTTTCCCTGTGCTACCTGCCCAGGGAAATTTCCTACGAAGTTCTCGCGAGGATATTCTAGGTAGGGGTGTCCAGAAGGCTCTTGCCGGGATTTGAACGTGGGACCTTCCGGTGAGTAGCTCAGCGCTCTACAGCGCTCAGCAGGCCACCACGACCCCCTAGTAACGCATATATGTGCAAAATATGTAAGGATTTCCGGAGCTAGAAAGTCATTTCATGGTAATCGAAATCTATCTTTAATATAAGCATAAAGGCCTGCGTCATTTCCAAAATTCTTGGCTGATGTGGCTGATGTTTTCCTTAAAAAAACTTCCTTTTATGAAATCATAATTTTCTCCGCCTGCTCCACTCAGTAATAATACTTCCTCAAAACATTTAAAGAATTAACGGCAAATAGACATCGAGATGCGTAAAAATATTAATGAAAAATGATCCCACACCCCCATTTTTACCTAGATCTAATAAAATATTTCCTCTTGGCTACAGCTAGGATGGTGTTTAAAGCATGTTTTTGATCACAAATCGTTCCTCCAACAATATTCTATTGCTCTCTCGCCGCGTTCATTTCTAACATCCAGCTCATACTCCCCTGTCTAGCGTACGTCCCCCAGGTCCTATACTGCAGCGATCCAATCTCCAATGACAATGAGATCATTCTTCCCATCATTTTTTCCAATTGCCTTATTGCCGTTCGTACTCGTAGATTGCCCACTCGCTCCACCTATCATGTGCACTCGAACAACTCTTTTTGCAACTTCTTTTAGTCGGCAGTAATTTTACTTCTATTACCAATAGTCTATCGCTTACGTCTACATTCACTACTTTTCTCCCCAGTACACGAGTGTCATCTCTGTTCAAATCTTTTCCTTTTGAATGAATGATTTTCTGCGACTGAGTGATGAACAGCTCCCTTACCTTGAATTTTTCTTTGTTTCCCCTATTTCCCCCTACCCTTAAGTTTATTGCTTTGAGTCAATTTCTTCCTCCGTTTTGTAACCTATACAGCCGTAGACACGTGCTCTTCCTAGTTACTTTCCCTACTTTTCTCCATATTCATTTTCGTACTACTGATATTTCCTCATGCCCTCATCCCCTCTAACTGAAGCTCTCTTGAAAGGTCGCCCCACTGGAATTACACGACTTCTCACAGCCTCCTCACTGAGGAACATACGCGAGTACGGTACGTGGACTATCTTTCGATCCTACGCGTCGATCTATCTGGCGTGGGTGACTCAATCAGTGCTCTCACCAGTGCAGCTCAATAGGGCTCGAGAGAAGCATTCGTATGCCACCGTCTAATATGCGGTATTTGGAAAAACATTGAATTTATTCTTTAAAAAAATCATGATACAAATATTGAGTAAACTTTTGTACAAGAGTGCAAAGAAATCATTTATGTCATTTACAATAAATAGGGCGCATTTGAAGCCTTAACGCAATGCGAGAAGAAGAGGGCGAAAGAACTTTAAAAGTAACGTTTCGTAATATTTGCATGTTCCTTAACTTACTGTATTTTATGGAGTAGGGATTTCCTAAAACCTCTTAGTACATGGATTCGATAATAAAAGTTGTTTTAGTACTTTTCCGAGAGTAATCGTCATGCATTTAGCAATAATTAAAGCGATTAAAATTACTGATACGCAATAATCCCGAGAGCAATGTAAAAATATATGGGTGAGGTTAGGTACCGGATTTAATCACAAACGATTCAAACACACACCCCCAGGGGTGGTCAGATTTTCTTCGGCTGCGATTCACACTTGATACCATAAAAATAAATAAAATGATGTAATAATATATAAAAATGTAATTCAGACCAACTATGACAAATTGTTAAATTGCGTTATTCGATTACGACCATAGAAGAGGAAATTTTGAAGACAAAAATTTATTTTATTATACTAAAAAAATCTGTCGCCTTTATACCATCGACGGTAAACTCTGCGATTGACGGGTAGGTCGCGATCGATAGTGTCTTTTTGTATGCAATGAGAGGGTAGAAATCCATATGCGAGGAGGAAAACACATCAATCCTAAAATGAACTGAATAATGTGTAAGAATTTATTCTAGTCTTTTTTGGAATTTACCTTGGTTAACTTTAACATTTAAATTAACATTTTGTGGTCTTATTTTATCCGGTTCTAAAAAATAAATTGCAACGAATGAAAAACCAGTTTTCTGGTTGTTTCTCACCGTATCATTACCTAAATATAGAGCAGTGTATTCACCACAAGCCTCGTAAACTGTTTTTGTGAGGATGGTGATCATGTATATTAAATTGTTGGGGATGTTAAGTGATTCAGGATCTGAATCAGTGTGGGTAGCTAAATCGATAAAATGGTGTTTGAATTTCACGAAATCATCATGTAGGAGGTTCGCTTTATTATGGTAATAACAGCCCGTATATCTATTTCTTCAACTTTCTTTTTCATTTCAGGTTGCTGTTTTGGCCGTCATTGCAACAGGAATCCTGCGGCATATCACGTAAAACCAGTCACCGAAGATGTCGCCGAAGGAAGAGAGGCAAAACCTTTTTTGAGAGTTGCTACGAAAGTTTCAAAATGTATTCATGTTAAAAACTGTTTTGAAAGAATAAAGAAGTGTAATATTAAATCCTTGGTTTTTATCAATTGATGGAATAACCTCACCAGAGGAATTGTGATGTTAAATTGGTGAATACCACACCACTTGACTAAAATACAGGTATGCCGGGAAAAGCAGATGAACTTTTAAATTTCAAAAATACGTATAAATATTTAAGTTACATTTGTTTAAAAAGTTGTTCCCGCAATTTGCCTACTCTCAAAAATACAAATTTAATCATTCAATAGTATTTGAAAAATGTAATTCGTTTTTGGTACGCAATTCCAACGTGTTCATTCGCTAACGATAATCCGCGGACGGATAATTGCTCCAATAACATTAGAGTATTAATTCCAAAGTGGCAAGTTCAAACGTAAAATTGATTGTCTATTACGTGGCTGCAGAGGTAAAAGAGATGAAGTACGCTCAATGACATATCACAGAAAGAATGGTTAATGCAATGATAGGAGTGATAAAGGTTTAAGTAATAAATATCTTCACTGCTTACAATTATAATCTTAATTGGCAATTCATCCATTGAGCTCAATTTTACCAATGGTTCAAATAAATTGTTATATAATTAAAGCCCCATTTTCTCTACGCTTATTAAAAACCTAAGAATCGAGCCACATTGGATTTATTAAACAATTCCTGAGGGAATCCCTGGAGGATCCTCACGAGGATTGAGTTGTTTAATAGGACCTACTATCCGATGAAAACATTTACCAAGTCCCAGTTCAGATATCAGGAACCGCTCAGCCAAAGTTCCACGACTCATGAGAATCAAGGAACAACAACCCGAGGCCCAAGACGAGGTGTTTGGATCGGAGAGAATCCCACCTCGAATAAATTCTAAGTCCCAACCCGACCTGCGAAAAATATTCTAAGTCCAGAGACCCTTGCCGGCGAGAGAGGCGATCGGGCAGGCATATGCCTTGGATTCCGTGAGCCAGAGCCCCGGAGAGCCCGCCGAGGAAATTTTCTCAGAAAAACGACAAAGTCCCTAGTTTACAAGTTCAAAGTCGTATTTTGAACCGCTTTTTCACAAGAACCCCGGTAGCCGGGGTGGTAAGAGGTCGATACCTATAAGGAACCTATAACTGGTATTACATCGATTCTTTTTGGCAGCAACTTTTTTTTTATTTTGCAAAAAAATTTTCTTGGCCTCTTTCTCGGATAAATTTTCTCAGATATTTTAACAGAATGATCAGCACAACGCGGGACGTCCAGAAATCAATAAATTATTGAATATTTTTCCGTGACGGGCCTGGATTTTTCCAGCCCGCCGGCCGGCCGGCCGGAAAAAATCCCGGAAAATTTGGCAAAAATGCAAAATAATTATTTGTTTTATCAACAGTTCGGGTGCTCCTGAGCCTACTGTGCAAATCACTGAGCAACATTTATCAATAATTTACGCGAAAAATTTAATTAAAAAATAGTTACTTTTTTAGCCACTAGATGGCACATGCCTTCACTTCATTACTGTCCACTACATTATCCAATGGGCGGTATGAAGTAGATATTCCATCACCAGAGGCAGACCATTTCGATCTTCATCTTAAAAGATGAAACAAATGCAATCAGTTTTATTTCTATTGTCGTTACGCTAATTCTATTGGACAACGCCAGTGCTTCAGAACGTCGGTCTTTTGTTTTTATCCTTATGATGAGCGTATGTTCTCCAATTTGATTGGCTCGGTCCGAAAAGGAGTACCATTTCTTGCTTAAGATCAAGAAGCTCTAATAGTTTAAATGAACACATTGCAGCGGAGTCCTGTCCGACCGCATGCTGCTGGGTATTGCAATTGGTTTCATTGAGGCCCAAGCCTCCATGCATCTGCCTCTATCTTATTTATAATACATTCAATCTCATTATTTTTCCTTAACAGCTTACTCTTGAAAACTGGTTTAGTTTTGGCCTCATTCTCAGAAACGTCGCTTTCTCTCTCTCCTGTGTTGATACAAATTGTTCACCATTTTGCAAATCCGTACATACAAAAAAATAAGGAAAACTTGTATCTTGTAAGCAATTTTATTCAGTTCACCTTCTGAAAATATACATACAGTAAAGCGTTTTCAATCTTTGGAATAAAATTTTCTTCTTCACTTATTATAGGCTAAGAATTACAAATAAACGAGGTAACACCCCCGACACCAGACGATTGTTCAAGGGCAGATTCAGTTAGTCCAGGAAATGCTAGTTCAACTAATTATAGCAATACCTAAATAAGATTGACAATAAGTTACATAATACTGTACTTAATGAGAAGAATGTGACCCCAACACAGAGCCCGGAAACAGGTCCCCTGTATTCCCTTATCGTTTTAAAATGATATAATTTAGGGTCCTGTACATCAATTAATCGCTTTTAATTCTCATCATATAATACACCATCAGAGAACCAATTATATCAATATGGATAGTACATCACGTTGTCAGGGATGGAATTATCAGCTACGAATTTGCATGTTCCCTTCTAGAGATCTACGTTTTTCTCCGTGGGATGGGCTTTGATACTCTATTGCACTCGATAGCTGGTCTGATAAGAGCAATGGAAGTTGATTCTGGTAGGTCCACCCATGGTACAGAGGTCGAAATTTAGAAGCCAGACGCACCATCCTTTCAGCGTCTGCTCCACAGTTTTCCTACTAGACTCAGCCTCTCCACTATTGGTATCAAGTGAAGGCAGTTAAGGCAGAAAACACTATTGTTAAGTATAGCTGATAACTTCAGGCTTGACTATGTGATACCTTTCCATAATGGAAAATAACAGAATGAAACTTTCTATTGCTCACTTTATAAATAAATATAAAGTGAACCTAACAAAGTTTCATTCTTTTATTTTCCACTATTTTTAAGGCAGGCAAAGGGGAAACTTGAATACAACTGAATATTTCAATGACAGTGAATAACTCGGGAAATATATTAATGAATTAGCTACAGCAGAAGGGGAAGCAGGGCCTTAGTGATCGCATCCCACGAAATCTTACAACAGCAACCGCTAGAGAGAAAAGAGAAGTACAGAAAACAACAGCAATTACAAAAGGATCTGGGAAAGTAATGATGATCGTAAGGGTATCAGTCGATGAACGTTTGTTTTCAAGTTTTACTGGCTTGGCCCAAAAATGAATTCATTTCATTCTTCATCAAGGAGCTTTGATAGGATTTTATTGCTTACATTGCAGCGTAAGTTTTGGCAATCATTAATATATAGTTTGAACCCTATCACGGGCATGGGTACTTATGCAAAATGCCCGAGACTGAGGGAGATATAAACTAGGTTTCATCATGATCAGGTAAATATTTGGGAACCGCGTGAAGAACTTGCAGTTTTCTGGGTGCAGCAGTAGATCGTAATTGGCGAAGTAAAGTGAGACTGGTTTGAATAGGTTAAAATACTGGATGATGATAAAGGAGTAGGATCCCTGATTGGTGTGAAACGGGGATTATCATGTGATGATGGATAGATAATTGGAAAAAGATAGGCAAGAAAAAAGGAGGTGATGGATTAGAAAAAATGTAGACATAAGAAGGTTACATGATGAGGTCAGCAGAGAAAACTGCAAATAATGGGAGAAAAAGACGCAAGGATCGATAGCCCATGGATAACAGAATAAAAATAGATAATTAAGGAAAGTAATGGGAAAAGGTATACACAGAGAGAGGGAAAAAGTTATTGATAATTTTGGAAAAAATACAATGCACGTGGAAGTCTTGTGCTGAAGGATGTAATGTGGTGAGAGGTCTAAGACTTCGTTCTCAAAAAAAGGAAAAAGAATTAATGATAAATCGTAAATAAAAGATGTGGACATTTCGAGAACTGAAGGCTGGGAAAGTGGTGGGAATACAAAAGTATTTTCTGGCGTGATTTGGTGGAATAACATAATTAAAGATTGGCAGTTTTCCACAAAATAAACTTGAATACGACCGGTTTCGATGTTATACATCATCCTCGGGTGAGACCTGACGATAGTCCTAAGGATGATGTGAAACATCGAAACCGGTCGTATTAAAGTATTTTTTGTGGAAAATTGCCAATCTTCTTTAATAAAAGGGGTAGGGATTGATAACATCTCATCAGCTTTATGGAATTACATAGGAAGAGGTTGAAGAGAGAGATTTAATAGGCTTTTACGCAGCATATACTAAGGAAAAGTGGGATATTTCGTGAATCATTTCAAATGCGTACACCGAAACAGGTATATGAAAGGAAGACAAAGAACAATACACGATAATAAGTTTAATTCCGCATGGGACGAAGAACAATACTTGATAATGAGCTGAAGGACCGCTAAAAGTGTGATCGAATATCTTGGTGACGGTAGGTCTGACTTCGGAGGTACCTTAGTGATGAGATTGCAGTGATATAGGAACAGTAATTCTTGGGTCGAAGCTCCATCTGCTAAGGATATATCAAAGGGTATTATCTAAGATGTTAATCTTAGGACGACACAACAGCAATGCCCCGGGTAGAATTCAAACCAACGGCCTATGTTTTGCTAGGCTAACATGTTACCGAGCTATTTACCACGGATGGCGATTGCAGCGATGAGAATGTTATTGGAAAGATGGTTGGTTGGTTATCTAGGGGAGGCGACCGACAGCTGAGGTAATTTAGGATAGGTGGGTAATTGGGTAATTGTAGGAGTTTTCAGGGAACGGAGGAAGGGTGGAGAGAAACCCGGCGTCGGCATTAGCCTACTCTTAACGAAAGGCGACAAGGGGACCACGGCTTAACGTCCCATCCGAAGGATGGAGTACTGAACTGGAAATGCCCTCCACTAAGCACTCAAGTTGGGACCGGTTTTCCACTGAAAATTCCGCCACTTCCGGGAATCGAACCCGGGCCCTCGGGATGGGAGGCCAGTACTTATTGGAAAGAACTTTGAATATAAACATGATATTTTTGCGTCTTTTTAGGATTTCAAAAAGAAGCTTTACAGAGTAAGGTGAGATAAGTTAATGAAAATATTGCGGACGAAAGGTGTAGACTGGAGAGAGAGACTAAACTAGAATTTTACAAGACAAGAAAGCGCAAGGGAAAGTGGGTGATAAGAATTAGATTGGGTTGGGGTTAGGTCGGGCTATCCATTATTACTACGTAGTATCATTCAACATGCATACCTGGAGGAAACTGTAGGAGAGACACGGGAAGGACAAAATGCTGCATTTAAGGCAGGAAAATTCCATTTAGCCCGTAAGGTTCGTGGACTATTAAGTAATAGTCTGTCAGTCAGCTAAAAGCTGACAACAAGGACAATGCTTCATAAAAGCAATGGTAAAATACGCAATTAAGATGAAGCATTAGAAAAGTACATAATTAGTTATCCAGGAAGAAAAGGGTAAGATTAAATACAAAAGTAGAGCGCCACAAGCTGGAGGAAAGTGGATCAATTTAACTTCCACGGTAGTGTTCTAAACGGGCTTAACAACAGCTAAGTTCAGGGGATCGCGCCGGCGAAAGACGAGTTTATTTTTAGAAGAGAACTAATTACATGGTTTTTGAGTGGGGACGTACAGAATGTGCCAATGTGTAGCATGGTGCGTAGACATGGACTTTATGAAGAGAATCTAACAATATACTTAGGGCTCTTCCAAAGTGGAAATGGAGAAGGTTCGGTAGGTTGAAAAGAAGATGAAAGAGGCAGTTCTTGAGCTTGTAGGGGAGTAAATGTGGTAATCGAGGAAATTTTAGAGAAGACTGAGAGACGGAATGGAACAAGTTACAAGTGGATAGATGAGGAGTTTAGATGGAATGATAACAGGTAAGAAGAATGCTGAACTATAGAATGATATCACATGAAAAATATGGATGGGTAAAGAGTTTTATGTAAAACGTGACCTACCATAAATGCTGGTTAACATATAAAATGATATATCAATACTTCTTAATGCCTAGGAATCGGCTAAGTGGACTTTTACATATTTTAAAACTATTGAAAACAATTATAGGGGTAAAAGTTTTAATGAAAACCATAGCATAACAATACTGAAAATGACCCATATGCCAAATCAAAGGTGTAAGTTCTTGAGTTATATTACAACTTACGTAAGCACTGCAGACAAATTTGATGACTTCACAAACCCTATTTTGCGGTAAATATAACAGTAACGAGATAAAAAAATGGCAAATGAAAACTGAAAATACATTTAGCTTGTTAGAGTAAATTTTAATATGTTGGTTACACAACATACAAGATACTGGGATAGACTTGGAGAAAAATTAATTTATCGATATCAAGAAAATGTCAACTTAAATCAATTCAGCATAGCTGAAGATATGGAAGGTGAAATTTTACCTCGTTACTATGTGACTGTCGCTGAAAAGAAAATATGTGTTTTTAAATTAAGATTTCAACTAAAGAATTTTTTTAAAGAAACTTTTAGTGGAATTATCCTCCTGTGAAGGGAGTTTAATACGATTAATTACTCATAATACCTTATTGATCCCGTCACATTTATATTAACAGCAAAATAGCTATGTTTTATCTTATCAATAATTGACACTTACCTTTAGGATGTCCGCTCTTTGACCCGGCAGTCAGAAGGCTCCAAAATAAATTAGTAGGCAATTATTTCATTGTTTTTATTATCCAAAATAATTTGTTTAGTTACAATAAACTACATCGATTTACCGGGCTAATATTTCGTGATACATAACAATGGTCATACATTTGCATTGCAAACGTGACCTTTACTTTTCAAAAGCTAAAAGAAAAGCGTAGTGCATGTATGGCATCATAAACGTTTTCCACAATAGTACCTAGCCATTCTAATAGTGGTTAATGTGAAACTAATACTGTACACACACTGATGATGCTGAAAGTAGGAACAATGCTTAAAAAGATTAACGGAATCCATGTGAAGTGTTCCCAACAATATAGTGAAAGGATAGTAATGTTGAAGATTAGGACCAACCCCATATATTCTGTAGTAGCTATGTTTTTATGGCTATGTACAGCTGCGAAGATGAAGAATGGGAAAACGTCTATAATGACATCGCAGAACTAATAAAACAAGAAAGAAGAGAAAAAATCTCTGTTTTAGGAGATTAGGGCGCCGACATCGGCCAAGGTCAAGATGCTAAGACGCCAAGTTACAAAAAGTACATAATAAATGCCAGCAGTAAAAAAGACTTCATTTTGACCTCATTTTGGCGAAGCAAAATCTCAGAAACCAGGCGAAAGACTGCAAAACCTACCCTGGAGCAGATATTCACCTTGACCACCACTTAGTGATGACGATATGCAATCTGTAGTTCATGCAACTGAGGAAAAAATTTAAAAAATCATAGCAAGTTGACATATTGAACATGAATCAACACCGGCTGGCCTTCCAGAAAGCATTAAAAAATATGTGATTGGACCTGACGTTGAAATCAGCTTCAGAGAAGGAGGGAAATATTAAAATCAGACTACAGGAAGCAGGAAAATAGTTTTTCGGAGACAAAGGTAGCCCAAAAAAGAAGTCATGGGCTTCAGAAGAAGTCTTACACCTGATTGAAGAGAGAACGAGATGCAAAAATGCAAGAATACAAAAACTGACGAAGAACAACACAGCTGCAAGAGAATAAGAAAAACAAGCTGTAAAGCAAGAAAAGCAAAAGAAATGTAGATGAAGGACTTATGCGAAGATGCACAAAACTACCTTGATGGGGAAAAGGTGAAAGTTTCTTATTTAATGCCACTAGGATCAAGAATGAAGAACTTTTAATTGAAAATGAAGATAAAGCGAAGAGATGGAAGGAACATATGGAACAATTATACTAGGTACCTATGCAACCTCAGTACGAAAGGAAACGAAAGGGAAAATAAACTCAAATAGGATTGTATGGGATATTCAATCTAAAGATCGGGGTTTGAAGTAGTAGTAGTGGCCTACGGATAAATAATCCTTCAGGAATTGACGATATTCCTGCCAACTCAATTAAAAATGTTTGTGAGAAGAATTTTACCCTGCTACACAAAATTATCTGCAACATATACATATCCAAGATGATAGATACCGTCGGACTAACGAAAAGGGCATTACCACCCATACGTTACAATTGAGAAAATGAAGGATTCGGGAAAAAATCCAAGTATGAAAGCCAAAGCAGATATTTAGGAACCAGGTGAAGGACTGCAAAAGCTACCCTGGGGCAGACAGTGAACATAACTTATTAAGGATGAAATGAGATTTAAAATTCAAGAAATTGAAGAAGACATTGATGAATACATGGCAAGCAGAAAAACTGAAGGAGACTCAAGAAAACAACGTAGGACAAGATCTGACTGAGAAATCAGTGGAAGAGCGTTGGGAAAATATTAAATGTAGATTACAAAAAGCCACAAAGGAAGCTCTTGGAAGAAGAAAAGTTGCCAAGAAGAAGCCATGGATTACGGAAGGTTTTAGACCTGACTGAAGAAAGAATAAAGTACAAGAATGCGAAAAATGAAGAAGGGCAGCATTGGTACATAAAAATCAGGATTTGACATAAATTGCAAAGCCAGGAAAGTTAGAGAAATGTGGATGAAGAGCCTATGCGAAGATGTACAGAACAACCTTGCACTTGGAAAGGTGGAAGCTGCCTTCAGGATAGTGAGGAAAGAAGAACTTCAAAGAACGAAGCGCAAGATGCATGCAGTAAGAGACAATAATGGAGAAATTTTGACTGAAAATGAAGACAAAGTGAAGAGATGGAAAGAATATCAGGAAGAGTTGTAACGCGGAAACATCTCAGCACAAAAGTAATCTGAGAGGAAAGAGAGGTTGAAGTGGATGATATGGGAACATCAATATTAAGATCGGAATTTGACGCAGAAGTAAGGGACCTTCGCATGAATAAGGTTTCTGGAATTGATGATATTCCTACAGAACTAATTAAAAATGTAGGAGAGAAGACATTAACCCATCTGTACAAAACTATCTGTGACACGTACTCAACAGGATAAATACCCAGGGACTTCGAGAAAAATACCATAATTCCTATTCCAAAAAAGAAAAAAAGCGGAGAAATGCTAAAATTTTAGGTCTATAAGCCTGACGACACATGCATCGAAGATATCGACGAGGATTATCTATAGAAGAATGGAACGAAAAGGTGAAGAGTTCCTGGATGTAGATCAATTCGGATTCAGGAAAAGTAAGGGAACCAGAGAAGCAATATTGGCCCCTAAGCTGCTTATAGAGAAGAGAATGGAGAAGAATAAGCCAAAATTCATCACATTCGTGAATTTAGAGAATCCTTTGACAACGTGGATTGGGATTCGATGCTTGGAATTTTGAAGGGAATAGGAGTGTCCTACAATGAAAGAACAACTATCCACAGTCTGTATAAAAACCAAGTAGCTGTGATTAAATCTGGATCCAGCTGTGAAGAAGCGAGAATAAAGAAAGGAGTGAGACAAGGCTGTGCACTGTCTCCCGTGATTTTTAATGCTTACATCGAGAGAGCTATCAATGAAATCAAAGAGAAGTCTTCTGGAGTCACTATCCACGGAGAAAAAATCAGCATGCTGTGATTCGCTGATGACATAGCTCTCATAGCAGACACCGAGAAGGATCTGAACCAGATTCTAGTAACCACGGAAAGGACAATGGCCATATATCAGCTGAATAAAAATAGGGAAAATACTAAGATATTGATGTGCAGCAAGGTAAAAATAGGCCAAAACCAATATCAAACTAGATAAAAAAAACTTGATGAGGCGAAAGAGTTCTGCTACCTGGGAAGTCGAGTAACCAACGATGGACGAAGCAAAAGAAAATAGTTAGTAGAATATTCCAGGGTAAGAGGGCATTCTATCAAAGGTAGAATCTTATTACAGCTGGAAATACGAGCGTAGAAGTAAGGAAATAATTCATCAGAACGTACATCCTTTGCGTGTTTTGTTTATGCAGTGAGGCATGGACAATGACAGCATCGGAAAAGAAAAAGGTCGAAGCATTCGAATTGTGGTGCTTAAGAAGAATGATGAAGATGAAATAGATCGACCGAGTAAGTAACGAAGAAGTCCTAAGAGGAGTGGGAGTAAAGTCTTCTGAATTCCCTAAGAAGAAGACGGAACAACTTAATCGGACACATCATGAGACGAAGACAATCGTCGAGGGACAGGTTGACGGGAGGAATGGCAATGGAAGTCCTCATATGAGATATACGGAACAAATGTTGAGGGATGTGAAAGAGAAGGAATACGTAAATATGAAGAGAGTAGCCGATTGAAGGACTCATTGGAGAGCTGAGTCAAGCCAATCTGAGGATTGATGACCAATGATGATGATAAAAGCCAAATGAAGGAAGAAGGAAAAATCTTCAAAGGAGATTGTTCCATCTTCATATTCCCAAATTATCCTTCTTATTCCCAAAATTATCCTTATATTCCCAAAAAGAAAAGGGGTGAGATATGTGAAACATTTAGGACCATAATTACGTTCCTCGAGTATATTGACGAGGATCAACTATAGAAGAATAGAAACAAAAGCAGAATAATTCCTAAATGAAGGCCGATTCGAATTCAGAGCAAGGGGACAGGAGAAACAAATTTGGTCGTTAAGCTACTAACAGAGAAGAGAATTGAAAACTATGCATCGATGTTTTTACGTTTGTTGTGTTTGACGAAGAAGACCCTTGACAACGTGAAATAGAACTTAATTCTTAGTAAAGGAAAAGAAAATTTTGGTATCATATTCTGCCTGAAAATTTTCTACATTTCATAAAAAAACAGGTGGCAGTTATTAAATCAGGACCCATTACCTGAGCTGCAAGAATAAAGAAATGAGTGAGACAAGATTGTGCACTGCCTCACGTCCTTTTCAATATCTATATCGAAAGAATCATCAATGAAATCAAAAATAAAGCTTCAGGTTTGAACTTCACGGGGATAAAGTCAGCGCGCTGAGATTCGCTGATGGACATATGTCATGCAATAGAAATAAAGAGGCTTGTATAGTACTAGCAATAATGGAAATAACAATATCCAGATATTGGATGATGATAAACAAAAAGAAACGAATATAATGGTATGCAGCAGGAATGAAGAGGCCAATACCAACGTAAAACTAGGAAAACAGTATCTAGAACAATGAACAAAGTATGAAGGAAATTGCCAGTGGAATAGTTCAAGAGAAGAGGGGATTCCATCAAAAGGAGATTCAACAAGTGCATCCACTGTTTTCCGGATGGAGGGTCAACCTCTAGATATAGAGGTCAGTTTTGGTACAAGCAAAGTAACTCGTCGAACAATGAAATGTGGGCAGTAAGAGGTGGTATTTATCTGCCCTTCGGTAAGGTACGACTTCAAATGATACAGGATGCCATGAAGATGCCGTGACTTAAAAATGCATTGACTTAAACGTAGCCCGCAGGACAGGGCAGCAGCTCTTCTTCATTAAAGTGGAAGTGGAGACCACATTGGTCGGCATAGTGTCACTCACTAAACTACAGTCGTAATGATCATTTCTTTAATGGCTGAAGTACTGGGATGTGGGAGGAAATAAGAAACCATGACATGATTATCCTGAGGAGGTGCACATGATGTGCTTATTTCCTTTATAGGAAGAAGGGATGGAACTCTCAAGGTAAATTATCCGGAGATAAAACCATCCCCCATTCTGGTCTCAGGCAAGGACTACCCAATATAGTACATCACTCATTTCTACAGGGCAATTTAGGGTTGGAATATGGAACGTGAGATTTCTTGGTACCGGTTGGAGATTGGAGAACATAAAGGTGGAAATGCGAGGAATGGACCATGATTTTTTTTGGAAACTGCGAAATTTTATCGCCCGAAGGAGGAGACATTTGGAGCGGAAGCTCCACCGGATACTTAAATGGTAATGCTAGATTAGTTGTAATGATTATTTAGAGTAACGGAATGTGTGTTAAAACCATCGTGCCTTGTAGTTAACGGATACTATTGGAAGATCAAAACAACGCCTTTCGTTCATGTAATAGATTAGAATAACATACTCAGACAGCGAAGTAGTGGAATATTTCGACGATGATATCACGATGAATAAGGCTTCTGGTATTGATGATGTTCCTGCAGAACATCATCAATACCAGAAACCAATTTCCAGAACCTAATTAAAAATGCAGGAGAGAAGACATTAAATCATTTTTACCAAACCATCTGCAACATGTACTCAACAGGAAAATTACCAAGGGACTTCGAGAAAAACATCATCATTCCTATCCCCAAAAAGAAGAGAACAGAGAAATACGAATGTTTTAGGGCTATAAGCCTGAAGACACAAGCATCAAAGGTATTGACAAGGATCTCCTACAGAAAAATAGAACGAAATTCAAAGGAGTTCCTGGATGAAGATCAATTCGCATTCTGGAAAAGTAAGGGTACAAGAGAAGAAATATTGTCCCCAAGGCTGCTCATAGAGAAGATAATGGAGAAGAAAAAGCCAACGTTCGTTGCATTTGTGGATTTAGAGAAGGTTTTTGACAACTTGGATTGGGATTCGATGCTTGGAATTCTGAAGGGAATTGGAGTGTCCTACAATGAACGAAGAATTATCCACAGTCTGTATAAAAACCAAGTAGCTGTGATTAAATCTGGACCCAGCTGTGAAGGGGCAAGAATAAGAAAAGGAGTAGGGCAAGTCTCTCGTAATTTTTAATGTTTACATCGAGAAAGTCATCAATAAAATCAAAAGAGAAGTCCTCTGGAGTGACTATCCACAGAGAAAAAATCAGCATGCTACGATTGGCTGATGACATAGCACTCATAGCAGAGACAAAGAGGGATCTGAACAAGATTATAGTAACCATGGAAAGGACCATGACCAGATATCTGCAGAAGATAAATAAGAAAAAGACTAAGATATTGGCGTGCAGCAAGAAAGAAGAGGCCAAAACCAATTTCAAACTAGGAAGACCAAAACTTGATGAAGTGAAAGAGTTCTATTACCTAGGAAGCCGAGTAACCAACAATTGACAAAGCAAGAGAAAATAGTAGAATTGTCCAGGCAAAGAGGGCATTCTATCAAAAGTAGAATCTAATTACAGCTAGAAATACAAGCTTAGAAGTAAGGAAACAATTCATCAGAACATTCCTCTGGAGCATGTTTCTTTACGGCAGTGAGGCATGGACGATGACAGCAGCGGAGAAGAAAAGGGTAGAAGCATTCGAAATGTGGTGCTACAGTAGAATGATGAAGATTTGATGGATCGACCGAGTAAGTAACGAGGAAGTGCTGAGAAGAGTGGGAGAAAAGAGAAGTCTGCTGGCAACTCTAAAAAGAAGAAGGGACAATTTAATCGGCCATATCTTGAGACACGATGGGCTGATGAAGGCTATCATTGACAGAAAAGTGAACGAGCAAATTGGAAAAGGCAGGCCTCGTATGAGGTACATGGAACAGGTTATGAGGGATGTAAAAGATAAGAATTACGTCACAATGAAAAGGTTGGCCGATAGAAGAATCGAGTGGAAAGCCGTATCAAACCTATCCTAGGATTGTTGACCAATCATGATGATTATGATGGTATCACGGAAGAAATAATGCAGGTAAGATAGAAAATTAGTACTTTTAGGAAATCATATGCTCATCACTGAACTACGTGTTGGAGAAAAGTTTTAATGTATGGTGTGCAAAATCGAAATGTGAGAAGAGAAAGACTAATAAAAATGCGGCACTCCCCATGTGTTCGTGGTGGAAAACACATAAATGAAAATTCTCAACTACTGGAGATCAACTTGGAAAATACATCGAGATTGAAGAAGATTCCAAATCAACTTCATTTTAATGATCAGAGAGAGTTTAAGAGACAAGATTTAAGAAGGAGGCATGTAGATATTGACAGTGACCACTAGTGACAAAGATATGTCATCTGAATTTAAGAAACTACAAAAAAACTGAAGAAAAGTTGACTAATGGAAGAGTTGACCAACACCGACATTGACTGTCCTATCGAGATGGTATTAGAAAACAATTTGGAGGATTATGGACTCACTCATTGGAAGAGAGATTGGAAAATGTTGAATATGGGCTAAACGTATCCGCGTGCGTAACTCTTGGCAGAAGAGGGGAAAGAGACCTAATTGATTAAAATTGGAAATTTAAGAAGCTGTTATCTTAAAAGAGTAAGTCTGTTCCAAAAAAATTAATTAGTCGTAGAGCGAGAGCAGATAGAAATGTAGATGAATGATTTATCAGAAGACGTAAACACAAACACGCACATGGTAAGGTTGAAGCTAATATATACGATAGTGAAAATTTACCTTAAGAATCAGAGTGCAAAATTTTATGCTGTTAGGGATAAAAGGAGAATGCTTAATTTAAAATAAATGAAGAGGCTGAAGGAATATTTAAAGCAACAATACAACAGAAGTTAAGTCGGTACCAAATTGATCGATGAAAAATAATTAAATCGGGAGAACGTCATGTGAGATTCAATTGTTATTCCACAATTTAGCAGTGGCAAGAGAAATGTGGATTAAAATTCCCCCAAAGTTGAGTATGTATTTGATGAGATGATTAAAAATGCAGGAGTAACTCGAATATGCGAAAGATTTTGGGGAATATACTTAACAGGAAAGATACCGACGGAATTCAGATGAATATCATACCTATTTACAAACAAGGCAGGGTAAAGCAACAGGACCTTTATGAAAAAGACCTGGCGTCATATGGTTTGACAATACTGACTAAATTTATCACAAGGAAGATGCAACGAATAGAATTTTTTTTGTTAAAATTAAGATACCCACAGGAAAGTAAGGGTACTAGAGAAGTAATTTTGAAGAAATCCTTAGTCTGCAGAAGAGAACTGTCTAAGGAACTGTGCACGAAAAGAATGGAAAAGGAAGACATCCTTTGATACCTATGTACGGGACAAATAGTAAAATGGGTAAAGGAAATGCTTATGAAATGGTAAAAGAGGTTAGATGATGACAGAAACGAGTAGAGAGATAGCAGTTTTCGTCAAAAACTGGGATGGCGAAGCAACGCCAATTTGTTGATTTAAAAGGGTATACTCAGTGTTATTCCCAAACTCCATTTTTTCAACATTGTTCACTTGCACTTTACGTAACTATATATGACATACAAGTAAAACAACTGCTGGTTACGTAATCGAAAAATAGAACAGATCTGAAGCCATGTAGGACGTAGAAGGCAGGCCAGCGACCAAGCATGTTGGCTGCAATGCAATACGT
This sequence comes from Platycnemis pennipes, assembly GCA_933228895.1. Taxonomy (NCBI): domain Eukaryota; kingdom Metazoa; phylum Arthropoda; class Insecta; order Odonata; family Platycnemididae; genus Platycnemis; species Platycnemis pennipes. The sequence goes on along the minus strand of OW121848.1, from coordinate 28,273,664 downwards.
GAAAACCAAAGAGAACATTGGTGGACTGCAACGAAAGAGCAATCACTAATGGGATAAATTTTGTTAGGTATTAATTCACAGAGAATCATTTTTCTAAACCATTTGAAGATCCGTTGAATCGTATCACACAGACTGATTTTTCCCAGAAAAATAACACAAATAAAATGAATTCAAAATTTCATAATCATGCAGGGTATTTATCTAATAATGTGCCTTCATTTGACGATGAAAACACAAAATAATTAAATGAACTTTAATCTTAGAAAGCTATTATATCAAAAAATTAAATTCAGTCCTCATCGTGGAAAGTGGTTCCTAGAATTCCTGATTTATCTCCGTAACAGCGACTCGAAAATGGATAAAAATGTAATAGAACTTGGACACTGTTATTATCATTAGGAGGGGAAACCGAAAGTTAAGATTTTTATATAAAGAATAAGTTGCTTATTAAGTATAGGGGGAATTTATGTAGAGAGTAGAGAAAGATGGAGAAAAAACCGGTGTTGCCATTAGCGTTCTCTTAACAAAAGGTGCTACAGAGTCGATTGGAGGTACTGGACTCGAAGCGCCCCACATCAGTTCTTATTCAGTGACCGGTAAACCACGGAAAATTAAAACACTGCCAGTAGTCGAATCCTATCCATGGATACTGGAAGACAATGGATGGAATATTGTACTAAAAGCGCTCTCTCTGCGCAGCAGTCAAGTAGGAACTTGTATACCAATGGAAACACGTCCACTTCCGAAACTCTAACCCATGACCACGGCATGTTTGGCCTCGTACCGTACCCACCCCACCAGGATCACAACAATGCTACCTCCCCCGCTCTTGTCCTCGTCAATTATGTCGCATGCCATGAGACTTTTTTTTAAGGGAATGAGAGAATATTCAGAATGACAACAAGGGAGACAGCAATATTTGCGTCACACATTACGTGTGTAAGTGGAAATTTATGTCACATGAACATGGATTGGAATAGTTCAAAGAACGATAGTAGAAACAAAGGCACAAATCCTCGGAGTATTTGAAATCCACATAACTTCATATAAAAGACATACGACGATAAATCACACGGGCAGATTTATTAACATGCTTTATAACAGATGAAAGTCAAAGTGGAGAAATAAAAACATGACTGATATAAAGGAAGCTAAGTGCTTTTGGTTCCCAAAAAATTATATGGGAAGCGTGCCTTGAAAATACAATTTTATCCCTAATCACAAATATTTCATTGACATATATTTAATTGAAACAGCAACCCCGGTGAGAAGTCAACCTTAACCTCAGCGGCACGCTACATGGCCATAGATAACAAAAACATAAGATATGAGGACAAGCTTCATCTAGTATTTAAATCGAAGGAATGTGGCCGGGAATGCAAGGAGGGTTGAAGGATATTTTACATGGTAGACGAAACTCCCGTTCCCCACTCGTCGGCAAGGGAGGGCACGAAGATCGCTGCCCTCTGCATTTCAACCTCACAACTCAGCGGTTGGATTCAACCACCAAGATTACCTGACAAGCCCGAGACTTCGTATCCCCTGGCTACGGGCGTTGCAAATCTGCCTCATTCAACTGCATCCGACGTTATCGCTCTCCTCCCTTTTCCTCTAGTCATGAGCGAATACTCCGGCCCAATGTAGGTATGAGGTGTGCTGGAGCGTTGGACCACGGGTCGTCATTCTTCGGCAATAAGCCGTCAGCAAATCCTTGAACTATTTTTACGGGACCAACAGTTCTGAAAATTCGGTAAAATTGCTTCAGTGTGACATAGGAATATTTTTTATGAGTACAGCGCTGAATAATCGCATATTCTTGACTTACATGACCGTGACCCAACTGACCAAAGTGATTTCAGGGACCAGTATTATCGGTGATAATTAGAAAATGCTACCTTGCAGTCGTTATTCCCTTACCTCTGCCATGGGCGAAGATTCTAGCCCACAGTTGTTATGAGAAATTTTGGAACATTGATTTACCTCTTTAATGACGGGCCATCATACTCAGTCACTCATAACTCAGCAAATCCTTGAGAAAGTGAGTCCGAACAATTCTGAAAAATTCATTAACTTCACTTCAAGGAACGAAACAATAAAATGTCTATGTGGATAGCGTTGAATTATTGCATAGTCTTTGCTAGCAAGCGTAATAAAACTGTCAATAATGACAACAGGGAACAATATTATCAGTGAGGACAAGAAAATTATTCGTAAGTTGTGCTTACTCCCATCCAAGTAACTTCCATTAGATCAACTATCGCTCACAAAGCCATGCACACGGTAGGCTGATAATTTAGCATGATGGTAAAAATATCATTTTGATAAAATACTAATTAATCGTACGAAGTAATGATTTACTACTTGCATGCGTGTCAAGAAGAGGTGATTTGAACGACTGGCCTGCGTCTGCTCCCGTCGAAGTTGCCCGTAGCACTCTCCATGCTCTACTGACACTCGCGAAACAAATGAATCGCGATTCGCAGTAAGGAGCCTAGGGGTCGCTGTTTGCGTTTGCTGGAGGTGGTCGGGGGACGAGTGCAGGTGGAGGGGGTTAAGTTGGAGGAGGAAGGGAGGGTTTATGTTGGAATGGAGGTGAGCGGCGAGCGCGGTGCACCGCGGTGAGCGGTATGGAAAGCGGCAGACGGGGACGTTGCTGGAGGAAAAACAAGCGGATCGAGGGAGGATTTCTCTTGATGCATAGAGTTTAATGGAGAGAGAGAGTTTCTGACCCTCAATGCTTAACTTTGCCCCACAAGGAGAACTAGCCGACCGTGAAGTAGCTACATTACTCTCACTGCCTCGGTATTTGATTTTGAACGTATTGAAATCGAGATATGGTTGTCGTGTACCTAAGGGAGCATGCCGCTAAATAAAAATACAGGCAGGCATATTCCTGACTCGGATGTAAGTTCAGCTTCGTAAATACTTTAGGGGAGAATATCCGATAAGGCATGCGCTAATGAAATGAAGACCGTGTATACTCCTACGCATATTTTATTTAGCCAGTTTTGGTGGATGCATTGCAGTGGTGTTAAGAGTGTGGAAAATGTATGGAGATGCATTGAATAATGAGTCTTTATAACAGCAAAAACATAGGAAAACCGCGTTTGCGCCTCTGTTTGCCCTGTTCCTTCTTGCGTGTTTGCGAAGGTTTCTATCTTTCCACACTTGCCGTAAGTTTGGACTTGAACGTACTTGGTATATAACGAAAGAGTTACTTCTACATCTACATAATACCCTGCAAGCCACCATAAAGGTGTGTGGCAGGGGGTGAACTCTCACCAAACATGCACTACATATCATGCATAAAAAAGGATTAGTACTTGTATAGGTACTGTTCAAAACTACGCTATTTAAAAAAAGATAAAAATAGCAAAGCATACATGCAAAAACATGCTGTTAGTTGGGTTAGCTTTAAGTCCTTATACCAACATGCAGCTACCAATGATATCCATTGCTACACTCGTACTGGATATATTTACCGTTATTCATATCCCTAATAGTACGAGGAAAAAAGGACAATTTGAATCTGTCAGTTCGGCAGTCAATTTCTGTAATTTTGTGATTATGGTCCAGTCTACCATAGTAAGTTGGGGTTCGCAAAATATTTTAGAACATCATCACTGAAAATATGGTCTTGGAATTTGTTTAAGAGATTAAGTCTAAATTGCAACCTGCGATCTAACAATGATTCCCAATTTAATTCATTTAATAGACTGGTTACGACTTGGTACGTTCCACACTTCATTTCTGCGGACCATGGTTACGACATTCAACGTCGTTATCAATATACCTGAGAATGACATTGAATATCCTCTTTCTCATTTCTTTGATAACGCAATTGAAATCAAATCAATGGTTGGTAGAAATAAAGTGAGGAACGTACCAGTGGCGGATCCAGGGGGGGGGGGGGGGCACAGCCTCCGCACCCCCTCGAGAAAAAAACAAAGAGGTAGTCATTCAAGTATGTACTGAACGTCTTCGTCAAGTTACCGAAAATCGTGAAAGGCTGAGGCCTATTATTAAAATCATTATCTTACTTGGACGTCAGAACATCCCTCTAAGGGGTCATAGGGATTAATCCTGTGGCCTCTGCTGTAAACCAAGGTAATTTCAGAGTCCTGTTGCAGTTCAGGGAAGATGCAGGTAACAAAATACTTGAGGAACACCTAAAAAGTGCATCTTCCCGTACTATCTAGTAAAGCTACTCAAAATTTATTGATAGAATGTTGTGGGGACGAAATAAGGGAAGAGATCCTAAAACGAATTCATGAAGCTAAATATTGGTCAATATTGTTCGACGAAACACCTGATCTGTCTCGCAAGGAACAAATTGCCTTAATTGTAAGGTATCTGTACAAAGAAACTATAAGGGAACATTTCATTACATTCATTGATGCATAAAAGTCTGCTGCAGATATGACTGATGTGCAATTGACAGAAAAGACGGAAACAAAACCTACTGGGAAGACTATGGTAAAATAGTGAATTTTAGAAATTTACTGTCGATGACAATACCTTTTTAAGTAGTTCAGAGTAGCGTAAAACAGTGTAGTAGTTTGGTCATATTAAACACAAGTAAGAGTAAGATTTTCAGGAAAGAAATCAAAATGTCTCTGAACGAAGTTAAACCAAAGTTTTTTGCTGCCTAAGTCATAAGGCAATAGTCAAATAGTATAAAAATTTAAAATGTGAATATATGCTGAAAACCAGAAAAACTTGCATGCAAATTCACCATTCTTTTTTCATATTTTTAAAAATTTCCCTCCCCTAAATTAGGTGATATTCCATATCACCAATACATCATATGGCATATTGCCAGATATTGCCACCCCCGAGATATGGGCCTGGATCCGCCACCGGAATGTACCAAGTTGTAATACATTCCCAGAGTTTGAATTCCATAAAATTAAGCCTACAAATTTACTTGGTATTATTTTGTTCGTCTTGAACTACTCTTTATGACCGCTTACGTTTCCTATGCCGTAACGGTATTTAGTGTTTTATGTTGGGCTCATAGATGAATCTTTGAAAATAGTCACTTTCCACTCCATACAAGTAGGAACAAATACATATACAATAGGGGTGATGGCCTCAAAATCAGCCACGCGTAGAACCTTGACATCAATAAAAAATTCTCTACCCTCTCCCACACACGGATCGACAATGATTTAAACACACTGGCAGTGGGCATCCATTACCATGAAAAAGTGACCAGCTGGGATCAAGAAACGTCGTCGGCCTGACACCAGACAAAACACCAGCCATACCCGAAAAATATTTTAACTTACCATGAGTCGCGAAAACTTTAACAAATAGATACTCTTTCTGTCTACGATATATTTAGCAAAATATGATATATCATGATATAAATTAGATTGAAGTGATCTCCATTTCTTTAATCGTGTACGTATTTTCACTCACGAGCATGGATTACTAAATGCATGCTTGCTCTAGGAAATATAAGTTCATAATTCGTAATTTATTTTATTGATAGAAATGAATAACTAATTAAAATCTATTATAACACTTTTATTGACAAACAATTTATTGTCATTTATACCTAACTTTTAACGTGCCTTATAACTGCATGCTTGATATTTTCCTGGTGTGGTAGCAGTATGATTCTTGGTTTCATGCAAGTGGTGTATAAACGGGGTAGTATTTTTTAAACGTTAGTAACTGTTCTCTCGGATCGATTATTCAAGGCTGGTGATGGTGCACCCCCTGCCACTCTTTCCATGGATTGCAGGGTATTATGTAGATGCAGATATCTCTTTAAACTTGAGACATTTTAGATATTTTATCTCTACTCGCCAAAGAGTTCACCTACATATTTAAAATAAAAATGCAAAATACTCAATAAAAGTTCAAATATTACTTTTTATATGGCATGACATTAACCCAGCAAATGGGAGCGTTATTTTCAAATGCTACTCAATTTTTTTTTGCGTTAATCCCTGATAACCACGGCGAGGATGTGTGGCTTGAGGAGGTGAAAAATAACCTTAAATGCAAAACTTACATGTAAGTAGAGATACAAATCGTCAGGGAATCATCTCAAACTCATGACATATCTTTCAAACCACATTTCGATGATCCACTGAGTAGAACAGTGATAAACACCATTACTGAATTTCGGACACGGTAGTTACCTTAGATTATTGTCTGCTAATATTCTTTCAGGATGTCTTAAGTCAAGGATAGAAGGGAAGGAAAGGTCATATTTAAGTAACCTTGCGTGGACCAAAAGCAATGTGTTAACCTATCCAGCAGAAAATTCTGTTGTTCTTTAACATTCGCTGCGTGATTTATGCTTCTTCTGCCTCAGTGCAGCCAAATGTGATCGTGGTTGTACGTAGGAGTGTACCAAATGTATTCACTCATAGGTATTTGAATACCCGAATGAATACATAGGTACACGACGAATACATAAGTACCAGAATGAGTACATGAGCACTTGATGAGTACACGAATACCTCGATGAGCAAATTAGTACCTGATGGAGTACATGAGTACTTAGATAAGTACATTAATACCGAGATGAGTACCCGAATGTGTAAATGAATACCTAGATGAGTAAAAGAGTACTACATGAATATCTCTACGAGTGGATTAGTACCCAATGTATGGAACAATGAAAAGAATGTATCTACGGCTGTAATACGGCTGCTCGAAGCATATTTTCTCCCATACATTGGGTAACAAATGAAAATGAATATCCACAAATCTTTTCACGAGTCACAAATTTTAACCTTAAGGGGGGAAAGGGAATAAAAAAGGAGGGATGTTTTATTCCTTTGCCCCCTTATGGTTACGGCTTTGTGGATATTCATCTTCATTTGTTACCCAATGTATGGGAGAAAAGAGACTTCGACCTTTCGCGTCCAAAGTCCTGGCCACTTGGGTCAAGGTGGTTTAAGACACATCCCGAAAATTAGTCGTTCATCTGGTTCCTTCAGCATTCCGAGTCCTCGAGGCTATGAGACTAACGAAACCTGGGTAAGAGAATCGTGCAATACCAAGTATTCAGCGGCGCAACAACTCCCCGAAACGTGTGGGGGGGGAGGGGGACAACCTCCTTGAAAAATCTGTTGTTAAGCCTTTACAAGCAAGTTGAAGGTTTTTAAGTTTGATGAAGAGGAAAATTAGAATTGATCAACATCAATTAAATTTTGGCTTGCTTGCCTATATCATAAATATGTTTAATGGAATGCAGATAATATTATCCATAAGGTAAGATCACTTTAAGGTATCATCACTTTCTGTAATGCGTAAGAATCCCCCAATCATCCCCTTGCATTCATTTTAGACCCAAGGGCCGACTTATCCCAAAGAATCTACTTTACATTATATTATTTATTCGTCTTGAACAGCTCTTTCAAACTTTTTACGTTTCCTATGCCGCAATTGAACTTAACGTGATAGCTTCATAGGGAAATGTTCGACAAATAGTCACTTTCCACTCCTATAGTTTTAATACTAACAGATCAAACTATCAATTAGTTAAATGTATAGTACATTTGCCGTTTTATTTAATTGTACTACTCATTCCTCAGTATCTGAAGATCAGAGCTGAAGTGTTGGCTTTTGAACGGCCCAGCGTGAGCCTGAAATGTCACTTATTTCCGCCACAACGCGTTGCATGGGGGTTAAACGGGAGAGGGCTAGAGGTCAACTTGACCGACGACGCCTGCCTCCTTATACACGATGATAAGTCACTTTTACCTGTAGGATGATTCCCCCTGGAGTTATCTACCATTCTATCTCTCTCTATCTATCTCTCTAATTTTATTTATCTGGTCGAATCTAGCATAATACGCTGGTGTTTTTAATATGTGCCTAACATCTTCAGTAAAGCTATCCGATTGAAATTTCTCTAATAGATTTAATCTGTACTTTAACCTACGCTCTGATAATGATTCCCACCCTAATTCTTGTATTAATTCTGATACACTACTCAACCTATCGTAACACCTTATGACGAACCTAGCTGCTCTACGCTGCACACTGACTAGTTCTCTAATCAAACCTAATTCATTAGGATCCCATACACTGGCTGCATACTCAAGGTGGGGCCTAACTAGTGAAAAGTAGCATCGCTCTTTTGTCTTCTCATCACATTTCCCAAGTACTCTTTTTATAAATCCTAGCTTTCTCTTCGCTCGGCCGCATATTTCCCGGATGTGTCTACCCCACGATAAATCTTTAGAAAAATCCTTTAAAGGTGTAGTGTTTGCTTTGTAGTGTTCATTTTTGTTTGTTGTGTCATTGTTCCTGGTGTGGATGCACCCCCTGCCACACACCCTCGAGGTGGCTTGCAGGGTATGTCGTAGATATAGATATAGATATATGAGTTTTGAGATATCATCACCTTTTGTGACGCTTAAGAATTTTCCGAAGACGGCATTAGAACAATTAGGCAAGTAGAACACTGGACCAATTTTTAATGTCGTATCCACAGCATTAAAATCACTCGATAAAACCTAGCGTACCGTGCGTGATGATTTCTCATGAAAGGATGTATACTTTCAGAGCACGCCTAAAACCGAGTCTGTGAAATTTGTTTTCAATTCCATATAATGCAGCAACGAAATTATATGAATTCAGCAACTTTCGTTCCCGGAATATGTCTCAAATTACTAGATTTTTTTATTTTTAATATCGTCCCGATTGCTGAGATTATAATACACTCATCATCATCATTGGTCAAAAATCCTAGGATAGGTTTGACGCAACTTTCCTCTCGATTCTTCTATCGTCCAACCTTTTCATTGTGACACAATTCTTTTCTTTTACATCCCTCACAACCTGCCACATGCATCTCATTATAATACACTACCAAGCCTAAATTAGGCCTGGAACTTGCGCGCTATACATTGCGGGATGGTACTCAATCTCGGACTTAGGGTTCAGGCGGGGGTGCGTTAACAATTACTGCACCAAGCCACTGCAGCCAGCAGGTTTGTCTTTCCTTGTCCGCCTTCCTCAGGGTTTCATAAAGGAAGACATTACTTTAACTAGTACAATGAAGTTATTTGTGGCGTTAAAAGTGATGTCTGGGACCAGAAGGGTTTGTCCCACCTCGGGAAGGGTCCTAATCCGCGACCCTCTCCCGATCCCCCAAGCCCAACGCTGGCCTCTCTCCTCGACCCAAGCGACCACGGCGAAAACTGACCGTACCAAGCAAGGAGAGTAGAAAACAGGAGGCCGAACGGAATAGAGGGAAGGGGTGGAAAACCGGTCCGGATCCTCGGCAAGGTTCGGTGGCGGGAAGAGTTTTTTTCACGACCGCAAGAGGCGCTGTTGCAGATCTTCATGCTATATTAGCAGTCGTTTACTGAGCGTTTGCATGGTGGAGCAAGGTGCGTCTAGTATATTTCAAGCAATTTCTGGAAGTAAAACCTTATTGCAGTCAAAGTTTTGTGTAAATGAGCAAGAATTGTTTTGTGTCTGGATGTTCCAGTGGCTACAGGAGTCAATGCAAGGCCAATAAGGAAAAACGTGTGAGAAATGCCAGCCTGTTCAAAGAACCTAAGGTAAGCATCACTTTTTTCTCTTCTCATGAAGGGTCACATTCCTTTCCTCTTCTTTGAACTACTCCATGTAGACTGGTAAATATTTCCGGTGAATATTATATAGGTAGATTAATAATGCTTTTCGAACATGAGCATTCCTCGTGTGTAAGGAAAGCACATTGCTTAGACAAAGCATCATCAAGTTTTCTCTTTAACATTGATCGCACTATAACCAAAAGTTATCATTGTTTTTATGATACTAAATTGAATTATCAATAACATTTTTTATCATTCCACGCGTGTAAAGGAAAGCACGTTGCCTAGACAAAGTCACATCATCCAGTTTTCTCGTTAATATTTATCGAACCATCACAAATGTTTTCATTGTTTTTTATGATGCTAAAGTGAATAATCGATAACATTTTTTGATCTTGACTTGCTTGTTTTCATATGCCGTTTCGAATATCATGAAGATTCCCTTAATATGATTTGCTAGGTTCATCTACATCTACATAATACCCTGCGAGCCATCACAAGGGTGTGTGGCAGGGGAGGTTCGTGCCCAATCATTCAATAATAGTACGTGACACGAAAATGTTTCGTTTTTCATGTTAATTTCTTTTGAAGATGCATACATGAAGACGGTTTACCCCATGCCTCTTCACCCTGTGGTGGTTTGTAGTGTGCAATGTTGATGCGGTTGTGAATTTGCCTTGTTTATGGATGATATTGTTCATGTATTTTTTCTATTCAATTCTAAGGTGAAACTAAGTTAATGCATATGACACAATCTTGGTTTTCGACATTGCTTCATGCGCATGGAGGACAAATGCTATTTCCCAAAAGTTCATCTTTCCTTAAGTATGTTTCCTAAACCTTAGAATTAACCGTTAACTTTTCGTTTAAGTTGGTAGGTAGTTTACTGCTGAACAACTGGAAATTGTAATCGTTCCTGCGTGTATTGTTTTAGCCAAGCATTGTAGATATATTATTTACACGCACCTTTTATCAACGGATCTCTTTCAAATTGGCACCTTCAAAGCAATTTTATCAAATATAGAAACTATTATATTAGTCTCTGTAATTGGATTTTAGGATTTATTAAGTACGTACAATTGTGATGGGTGCTAATGTAACGATAAGTGACTTTGTACGTGTTTACGTTAGCGGTGTTGTAAATCATTATGCCGAAAACCACAGTTTGATAGAATTTGTTCAATTTGTATGCTACCATAATTTTCGAATTAAACTCTGTATTTGCATGCTAAGTTTGAAACCGATTTCGCATACACATCCTCCGTTTTGGTGCAACAACAAAATTGGAGATGCAACTTTCTACTTCTCCTCATGATGCCTCAACTTGCAATTAGTTCTTGTGAATCAAATGACGTTAACAAGGAAGTTATTAGCTGTATTCCATTGTGGAGTCGTTGATTGATATCTATTTCTACAGGATGAGTGACTGTTGGCTACGTGGGCTAAGGCAATACACCAGTAATTCTTGTCATAGTGTCTAGCCTAGTGTTTATTCCAATTTGTTGCATTCCTCATGTCGCTGAGAGTGTGGTAATAGAGTTTTAAGTGATTCTTTTTGTCTATCCTGCATCATAAAGTGCGCTAGAATGTCAGTGAAGTGTGTAGCTCACCAGTAATTCTTGTCATAGTGTCTAGCCTGTGTGTATTCAAGTACGTTTCCCGTAGTAGCATGTATTTCAAATAACAAATTCTTTACTTTTTCTTTCAGTGTGGCTAATGAATAGTAGTACGTACATCAAAGACGCACTGATCAGACTTGCAAGAAGTATGGAAGGCATGGACCAGGAGGACAAGGCTCCTGACTCACATTTCTCATTCATTCCATTACTTTTAACAATGTTCTAATCAGTCTGTTGTTTATCCCTCTACTTTCTGTGAACTTGTTTGACGCCGAATGATGTTTTGCAAAATGTTGCAATTGTGGTCATGGTTTGTGAATAAAAAAATGCTGTGAAATGGAAAATACTGTTTTTTTAATGAAGAGTGTCCCCCTGTTTATTTTTTGGTGCGATTAATTTTACTTCTGGAATTCGTTGCCAGCATCGGGTTTTGCAAGAGGGTTCGGAACGTGGAGTAATAAGAGTTGGTTACATATTGCTTTTATTGAATATGATCCCGTTTGTCTGCTTATAATTTTCGTAGGTGGCACATCGAAATCGTTTATTTGGTCAAATCATAGCGTACTGATGCTATATGTTTAATTCGCGGAGTACATGTATAAATAAATCCCTCTACTTTTGAGGGGGCGTGGCACTTTTGCTTCTGGAGGATACGGCCGCGATAGCAAATTTCTCCAGTGCAATGAGGTCTTTGTTTGAAAGCCTTAGCTTACTCAAGTGCTCACCGTTTGAGTTTTCAGCAGAAGTGCTTGATAAATGTATCTGTTTGCCTCGCGTGTTTATTTCAGGCTCAACATTGCCTTCATTTTTACGTGTGAGGCAGTACGATTCACGCCGAACATGGCATGAAGACTAATGGTGGCGCCGCGCTGCGGATTCTTTTGGTAACTGGAACCTTGCCGGTGCTTTGGACCAAAGCTATTGTATTGCGTTCGGCCTCCTGTTCTCTACTCTCCTTGGTACCAAGTATAATTTAAACTTTAACAGCTACGCCATATTGCAATAAATACCAGTTTTCATCGTACTCCTGACAAAACGCACGTCTTTTAATCGTCGTTCTACGATGAAAAATAACAGTTTTATAGATTTTTGTAAAAATGCTGTGGGCGACTGCCGGAAAAATGGCAACCTCGCAGTGAAATGGAGGGGGTTCCGCGAAGTTTGAATATGTCTGGATGATTTTCTGACGCTTCCCTCATTATGTGTACGGACGTCTAGTTTTGTTTTTGGTGTTATTGACGTCGATGAATGATATGTAACACTGTCGATGAGAGAGTACGGGAAAGAAGGTGTGTGTAAAGGCCGTGTGTAAAGGCCGATTACATAATTGCATAAGAGTCACGAGTTTAATGGAAGAACTAGGATGGGAATTATTGCCAGAACGCAGGTTAAAATTTAGGTTAAAACTTTTAAGTAAATTTGAATCTGATTTTTCACTGATGACGTTCGATATATATTAAGAACACCTACGTATTATGCTAGGTTTGATGAGATTAACAATATTAGAGAGACAGGTTGTCGTACCTATAGATTAAAATGTCATTTTTCCCGCGAACCATAAGAGAGAACAATAGGCAGCGTAGCAAAGGGGTAGGTAGGTGAAATATAGTCAGAGACATCTGTAGTGCATGATGCATGTAATAACAACCAAAAATCCCTTTCTTATTATGCAGATGCTACCATCTAGCTGCATGTGGCAGTATTATCTAGCATGTATCAATTTAATATCCTAGTTGCATGTCAATAGTGCATGTTTGGTGATCTTCACCCACAGCCATACACCCTTATGGTGGCTTGCAGGGTATTACGTAGACGTAGACTAGGGAATGTTTCCAACATTATCTGTCACCCATTTCTATAGGAAAAACTACACTTTGTCCGCGATCGCTTAAGAATTCCCTGATTCAAGACATTACCTCGGTGTCCACCCCTAAGATGTTATTTTTATAAGTGACTTCGTGCTTGACAATTTATGAAATGTTTTCACAGTCACATAAATATGCGAGGTATCTCTTGAACTTACTTGAACTTATACACTTGGTCTTAAATTTCTTCTGAACCTGCAGTTTTATTTGGACTAACTACATCTACAACTACATAATACCTGCGAGACACCTCCAAGGTGTGGGTCAGGGGGTACGTTCTCACAGACATTCAATACATTACATTCCATAAAAGGTAATGAAAAACTAAATTAATAAAATAACAGTTATGTATCCGCAGAAACATGAAAATACATTTCAGGATGTGATTTTTTTCTGATAGTGATTTACGCTACCAATGGATTTGCCTCAAATGGCATATCTGAGCATTTGGTAACTACAAAATACATCTACATAATACCGTTTGACTCACCCTAATGGTGTGTGGCAGGGAGTGAGTTCAAAAAGAGTAAGCTCGAAAATCTACATAGCGGAGTGGATGCGGCTACAATCCATTCCACACACTTGCCGCCCCGTTGCAGACAGGTTGTACCACACTCAACTGCGCGATCGAAAATATAAAGTGAAATTCGGAGTTGCAAACGGTCGCAGCATAACTCATCTGGTTTGTAGTGTGGAAGCTTTGTACATAGAGTTTCCCCATATAATTTACTTCGTGATGCTCGGCGATGCAATCTATTTTTTCTCTACATATTTAAAAAAACCATAAATGAGGGTCCTCTATTTTTTATATATCTTTGTTGAATAATTACAAAATGTAAGAAGTCTACATTAAAACGAAGGTGAAAAACTGTCTCATCTCATTGCATTACTTTTTATTACAATTCTTTACCCATAAACTTTCAGCATGGGGTTGTTTCCATAACATGTACGGCACTACATATATAACAATAAACCTATTGAAGCAGCAAGTCAATCGAATGACAGCCGCCCCTACGTGTACGCGTCACGTGTACATTGAAATTAATTCAAAATAATTGGTAATCAATTGAAATTTAATTCCGCTGGATGATAACTTACCCTACCGTTACTGGCATTTATTTTGCGTACATCTGCATTAGCTCTTCTAGTGGCGAACTTAATGTTAATACATAATTGGGACTATGTGCACAGATATGGATATTAAAATACATGAATAGTTAGCTACACTGGAATGGAAAACTCGATGTTTTCATCTTCTACTCCTATGAGTTGCTTGATATAAGGCCATTTGTTTTAAAGAGCAAATAGTTTATTTGTTTGATTTAATTTGTTGTACAAACTGTACATTGGTTGTGCTAAAATATTCCCCCATCCCTCCGTTAAAAGTCAACGGGCACCTTCCACTAGTGCTCTATAATTGTTCGCAGGAGAAATGAGATTTAAATCTATCCAAAATGTTATTCTCAAGATGTAATCAAAATGGTCGCCCCTACAATTTTTCTGCTCCATCGTGGCGAGGTTGCATGGAAATAATAAAACAAATATATGAGACCATAGATAGGCAGTTGCATGTTGGTATACGGACTTTAAGCTAACCCAAGTAACAGCATTATATTGTATGCTTGCTTTGTTATTTTTATCTACTTTAAAGATTGTAGTTTAGAATAGTTTATTATTATTAATCCTTTTTATGCGCGATATGTCGTGCATGTTTGGTGAGAATTCACCCCCACCTTACTGTGGCTTGCTGGGTATTATGTAGATGTAGATGCCTTGAATTGTGTAATTGTGCTTAATTACAATTCGAAGCAAAAGAGTTTGTCTGCGAGATATGTTGAAAGTTGTTCTAAAAACCCATTTCTGTCCAACGTTGCGAGTACGCAACGCTATTTTCGCGATTTTTTCCAGTACATCTGAATTTCCTGTGTACTTTGTATTTGATAGACATACTGCACTCCGAAGGAAATCGAAGGAGATTCCCCTCCCTCAACTCCGATATTTTCAGTAACTGACCGATCAGTGAGCCTTTATCAGGTTCCAAGAAATAGTTATGCCAAGTGCATTTCCTCTTACTCCGACGAACTCACAAAAAATTTCCTCCAAACGACATTCACCCTCATCAAGAGCCTGGACTTGCTGAACACTATTGACCATAGTGAATAGAAGTTCTAAGAATATGTATTGTGATAATTTGTTCATTGCCAATCCTTCCCTTCTCCTCACTCGCTACACCCCCTGTTGCTCTGAGGCCCATTACGCCGGAAAATCCCTACCCAGGGTAACGCTGCCATTTTCCCCCTACCCCTTACCCTTCTGCCTCCTACCTACGAAAACCCCACTCAAATGCCCGCCTTCCCCCCCCCCCCCCCCCCCCTCCTTTCACCTCTTGCCGCTACGCTCCCAGATTTTGTATGCATTGAGAAGTAAAATTGATCATTCTTACCTGAAGATGTCACTATGTGATGAAACTCGGGTCGTAAGAGAGAAATCAATTTAGTGGACCATTACGAAGCGTAATTTTTATATCCGATATGGAGAGGTTCCACATACTGAAGTTATTACTATAAATATGTATTTTGTAAAAACTGGGTTCAGATTCGCCCATCGCTCACCATAATTCACTTAATGAAAATTATAAATGATCTAAATCCGTAACAAAGAAAGCTTCTCGGAATACGTTCTCGGATTTTAAAAGGAAAACTCTGGTAGAGCAATTGCTGGATAATCTGAAAGCCTTTTTGTTATATGTGACGTATGTTCAGGAAAAAACCGACTCTTCATCCGCTAAGAAACGAAAAAGGCGTAGTGTTATCAAGGCGTATGGAGAAGGCTAACCTGGTGCTTTATCACTTTCAAAGCGTTTTCACTGATTCATTTGAGAACACATCCATCACGGTGAAAGATAATTTCTAGCGAACGATATGTATTCTGCCGGTGGGGATATCTTTTGCTGGAAATTGTCATTCACCGTGATTTATGTATTCTCAAATGAAGCAGTGATAACCCTTTTAAAGTTGTAGTTTCACAAGTTAGCTTTGTCCAAATTGCTTGATACTATTTTACCTTTTTAGTTTCTTAGTGTTGCTTGTTGATCTATTGTCTAGAACTTCCCTCACGTATGACCAAAAGGCTTTAGGTTTATCCTGTAACTGTTCTGGAGTGAGTTCTCACAATCATGTACAACAAAGCTAATTAAACAGCAAGACAATCGAATGACAGCCATGCCTGCGTAGAAAAATGCACTCACTACCTTCAGATATGCTACAAGTGATAGAAATAGTAAGTGCTAGAGTAATTGACAACTGTGAAAATGCTTACGGATCAAAAACAATCATGGAGAACAAACGACACGTGCTTTCAGTATTCGATAGCATGTTAGTAAGCAGGCATTATTAAGATAATAAACTAAACAGCTACACTACATGACGACAAACCAAACTGTACAGTGTCATTTACAGTTGTTATGGTTTCTTATCGTTCGCGGAAAAATTACATTTTAAAATTGTACGTTTTGCAGTCTATTTCTCCCATTTTTTTTTCTCATGATCTAGCCTGCCGTGGTATGTCGGGTTTCGTAAAATGCCCTTGGTGTCGTCAGAAGAGAGATCGTCTTGGTATTTGTACAAAAAATTAAGTCTACACTTTAACCGACGTGTCGGTGGAACAGCGTTTCTATCCTAATAGTTGCAGAAGGCTTGTAAGTTGTTACCCTTACGAGACTGTCATGAATGTCGACTATTTACAATTCGTGCAAATCTTAACTGTAAGCGTTCGGGCTCGGTTTCTAGTCCTACATCATAAGGATCTCAAATACTGGCAGCGTATTGTAACTGAAGTCTAACTAGGGAAAATAAGATTATTACTTTAAGGTTTTAGTCGCACTTACCGAGAACCCTTCTTACAAATTCCAATTCACGATTAGCTTAACCAGTTATTTCGCGAAAATGTTTACCCCTTGAAAGATCATGTGTTAGTTAAACTCCGAGGTATTTCGCAGATTCTACCGTATCCAAACCGCTTTGTTCTATGCGTCAGGTGCACGCAGGAGAGTTGTTTTTCTACCAGAATTTCATTACTACACTTTTTTCAAATTTAATCCTAGCTGCCACGTATCGCATCACTTTTGAATTGCCTCTACATCTTTTGTGAGAGCTATCATTATATCCGCGAATTTCCCTGTAGACTACTGTATCGTCTGCAAATAATCTAAGATTACTATCAACTATTTCTTCCATGTCATTTATGTATAAAAGGAACAATAGTGGAACTATCACACCTCCCTGAGGAACGCCCGAAGTGACTTTCACTTCATTAGAGGTTACGTCGTCTGAACAAACTTTTGAACACAATTAAGAATTCTCGAATCCTAAGTATTACCTCATTATCTAATCTGTTAAAATTTCGACGCTACTTCTCCCTTATTGGACATCACTTGGAATACGCTGCCAAATTCGCGTTTCCCAAAGATGACAAGTTTTCTCTGATATCAGAGGTTTGGATCAGATTTACGGCAAACTATCAAAGCATGTGGATTCCCGGTCCATATATTTCCGCAGATGAGCAGCTTTAGCCCTCAAAGTTCAGGTGTCGACTGACAAAATTCATGGCTTCCAAGCCTGACAAATATAGGCAGAAATACTATACGGCCGTAGATAAGGGTTCAAAATGTATGTTGAATGCCATCCCTTATCATGGGTCCTATTGGTGAACGTCTTAGAGAATTTGAAGTCAGAAAACTTGCCGGCCCATTCCTAAGCAAAGGAAGAAACTACTTTTTTACTTCACTTTCACTAGCAAATTATTTGAAATGAATCGAATAATTTTGCTACGCACAATGAACAAAGCTAAAGGGGAAGTACCAGGCTGCATGAAGAAAGCTCAAGAGCAACTTTATAATACTGAGGCTCTCAAACATCGCATGGATCCATCGAAGGTTGGTGGTCCCCGTCGCCGCTGTCAGGTGCGAAAATCTTGTAGATAAGGAAAAAATTCTTATAATTGTGCATAATTTTATTAGATAGTGTCCAAGAAATGTGTCGCTGCTGTTCCTTACGTTTGTGCTTCTAGTAATACACAGTCTAGAGACGAAGAACACATATAGATACCTGTAAGTAATTTAGTGGCCTACTCAAAATGTTATATCAAACTATACGTAAAAATGGTTCCAAAGATAAGATATGAGGTTATATTGGTACTCAATAACGATATTTGTTTGCATCATTAAATATTTATTTTTATATTATATTTACTTAATTAAGGTTTGTTTTAATTTGCGATAAAAGCTTCTACACTTGACTACTTGCAAGAAGTCATAAAAATGTTTCCCTTCTCAAAATATCAACGAAACTATGCACCAACTATAAAGGTAATAGACATTGTAAAATACAAAAAATATTGGTTTTCTTGCTTGTAATATAAAAGCCCATAATATTGTGGTATTTAGACTACAACAAATTGTAGTTAAAATGAATTATGTTCTTAATATAAAGTCTCTTCTAATAAAACAAACTGATTCCTGAATTAAAATGTCAAGTTAAGTCAGCAGACAACTAAGATTGCCGATGGGACATTTTTGTCCCGTCAGCGGTATTAGGAATGTTGTACAATCCAGCGGTTCTAGTGTTTACCTGCGCTCTCATAATGATTCCAACCTTAATTCTTGTATTAATTCTGATACACTACTCAACCTATCGTAACACCTTTTAACGAACCTAGATGCTCTACGCTGCACACTGTCTAGTTCTCTAATTAAACCCAATTCATTCTGATCCCATACACTGGCTACATACACAAGGTGGGGTCTAACTAGTGAAAATTAACATAGCTCTATTCTCTTCTCATCACATTTCCCATTTACTCTTTTTATAAATCCTTGCTTTCTCTTCGCTCTTTGTGGTGTCTCGCATTTATTATGTAGTTGTAGATGAAGTCCAAATAAATCTCCAGGTCCAAAAGAAATTCAAGACCAAGTGTACAGCTAGTAAGTTCAAGAGATACCTCGCCTATTTTTTTGACTGTGAGAATATATTTGATAAATTGTCAAACAGAAAATAACTTATAAAAAAACATTCAGCGGTTGGGGAACGACGTAAAATCTTGCATCAGGGAATTCTTAATCAATCGCGGACTATGTGTTGCTTTACCTATAGACATGGGCGACAGATAATGTTGGAAACATTCCCTAGGTAACAATTCGGTAAAGACAGTGATACATATCATTCATCGACGTCAATAACACCAAAATCAAAACTACACTCAGTAGACGTCCGTTTACATAATGAGGGAAGCGTCAGAAAATCATCCAGACATATGCAAACTACGCGGAACCTCCTCCACTTTCACTGCGAGGTTGCCATTTTTCCGGCAGTCGACCAATGACAATAATTCCCATCCTAGTTCTTCCATTAAACTCGTGACTCTTATGCAATTATGAAATCGGCCTTTACACACGTTCTAATACCTTCTTTCTCGTACTCTCTCATCGACAGTGTTACATATCATCGACGTCAATAACACCAAAAACAAAACTAGACGTCCGTACATATAATGAGGGAAGCGTCAGAAAATCATCCAGACATATTCAAACTTCGCGGAACCCCCTCCATTTCACTGCGAGGTTGCCATTTTTCCGGCAGTCGCCCACAGCATTTTTACAAAAATCTATAAAACTGTTATTTTTCATCGTAGAACGACGATTAAAAGACGTGCGTTTTGTCAGGAGTACGATGAAAACTGGTATTTATTGCAATATGGCGTAGCTGTTAAAGTTTAAATTATACTTGGTACGGTCAGTGTTTGCCGTGGTCGCTTGGGTCGAGGAGAGAGGCCAGCGTTGGGCCTGGGAGATCGGGAGAGGGTCGCGGATTAGGACCCTTCCCGAGGTGGGACAAACCCTTCTGGTGACTACCTGAGACATGGTCCCAGATCATCACTTTTAACCATTTGTGGTTCCGGAATGTAGATAAGGTATGTACAAGTATTCTACCTACTTAAAAATTATGAAAGTGCTAAAAATGCTACTTCCATTGAATGCTAGAAATCCACATTTCTTAATCATTGGACGTTAACTTGCTGAAGAATTACGGCCAATAAAGTTGATAAAATGTTATTTTTTCACATCCATTTACGTGTTTGCTATCCTTTTGTTAGAATCTGATGCAAATGCAATTTCATTTACTTAAAAATCAACACTAACTAATGCATAGAAAAACCCCGAATTGAAAAAGTTATACAATTCTGAGTCAAATTTTCCCGATAAAACATTTTCTCAGGCCCTACGTTTCTGCGCACCCCCGTTCATCTTCCCGGGCAAACCATTGACTGCGTTCTGAGCCATCTTAAATCACCTACCGGAAGTCGGAACTACTTTTTTATTTTTTAAATATTTTTTTTTCTACCGGAATCGGAACTATTTTTTTTATTTTTTACATTTTTTGTAGCTCGTCTGTAATTGGTCGGGGAAGCTAACGTTGGCATTCAAATTTGTAGCAACGCATTAGTCAACACGCAGAGCAAGATGGTTGTGTGTTATTCGTGGTGTTTTAGTTCCTGATTGTGTTGTTGTCGTTTACTGTAGGAGAAAGTGTATCAAGAATGTTTATGCGACGTGTGCTTTGTTAATTCTGAATTCATATCTTGTTATGGTCAGTTTGTTTAAACGTAGTTAGCACGATTTATGCCCCGTTTGGCATAGTGAAAGTGTGGAAGGGATTGCTGATGTGCTGAAAAGCTAATGTTAACTTTCAAATAACCGTCATTTTGACGAAGTTTTTTCGACTAAATCTCGCTACTGTCTCATGACCTTGTAAATACTTGCCAGCTGAAGGTTAATGTTAATAAGGCGAGTGACATAAACAACAACATTATAGCAATGATCTTAGTTGCTTTGTGGAGGGGTCTGTGTAAAGTGTTTGTGGACATACATAGGTTGGCTTTCCTTCGCCACTCACGAGTTTCTAGGCAATGGATTGTCCCTGATGTCTTCTTGCTGGTCGTAAGTCCAAGGAAACATTTCGACGTACATCGCATGTTCGTAAAAGTTTTGCCTGTTTCACTCATCATAATGTGTAAGTCTGCTGCTTTCTACCTTCGTCCTCCAATTGTATTATCCAGGTATTTTTTTGTGAAGCACTTAATTGTATTTGGGGAGCAATACACTACTATTAATAACGTTCTGGGGCGGAATTCTGTACATCCTACCGACACCTATCGGTGTCGCTAACTCCCCCGACCGACAAATATCGGTAAGAGCGATTCCGGTGACGCATTCTACCGATACTTGTCGTTAATTTTACCGATACTTGTCGGTAACGACGACTGAGCCTACCGACGATTTCCAAACCCACGCTAGGCCTTACCGACATGTATTTCGTCTCTTCGCCAACTGCATGCTGGGTAAAAACAGTGATAGATCGGTCTACGCATAGCGACGGACGTATGTTTTGATCATGAATATAGAATCTATTATTTTTGATTATCTACGAGCTTGGTTTTGATGAATTGACTTGTGCAAATTGGTAGGTTTTCTGAGAACTGAGATCGTCCTTTATTTGCATTTCCATATTATTATTAAGTTACAATCTTGACGGTATAATTCGCGCTAGTTATATTCGTCCTTAATTTGCAAAATTAGCGCATCCAAAACAAGTTTGCTTTAAAGTGTCCAAAGTGCGGAGAGTGAGAGGTGATTTAAGTTCTTCTAACCTTTATTAAATAAAAATACAGTTTTATTTATAATTTTCTATTTACTAAGTACCTATATTTTTACTTCAATTACTATACTATTTATATGCAATTGCAGTTTGATGTATTTAAATGTTTGACGGTAGAAACTTTATCGCTAGACTAGTAATGCATTTTACATTCCGCCCCTGATGACCCGAGTGACTTCCTTAGCTCTTAGGGGTGTGTGTTCGAACCACAGTTCTGTACACAACTAACGATACCTATCGGTATCGGTGGCTACCGACGGTCGTCGCTTGTACCGACGGTCGAGCTATTCTGCACCCGCCAGCTACCGACAGTTGTCGGTGCAAGCGACCTAACTCTGACGTCAAGCATTTATCGGTAAGGAAGCAGCACCTGCGCGCGAGGCTATACGTTTTGACCAATGATATAGAAGGACACAAACAGGAAAAAGTGCACCATCGATATGCGAAATATTTCATCGGAACTTAGCGTAGTAATGTTATTTGAAATCAACAGTGGACTGGACGTGGATCATTTGTGATTCACATTCATTCAAGGATCATGCGTAAAGTCGAAGAGAAGTTAATACCAAAGGCAGGATGAAAGGTGGGATTAGTTGAAACTGCGGGGATTGCATGTAGGTAATTCGAATGAAATCTTTATTCATACTTTGTTATTGATTTCGTACTGCGAAATTGGGTACGATTTTATGATCGAGAAATAACACACGTCTATATGGTTCTGATGGACTGTATTCAAGTGCCATTAACTAAGCCAACAATTACATATTCAAGTTACTATACGTACACAAACAAGATTAAATTAAAACCTACGATGGTCCAAACAATAGTCGAGAAGCTCAAGTCAGGTCGAGAGTGAATTGGTACATGGAGGAGGAATGTAATAATAATATATTTATTAGATTACTTGGTAGAATTGTGTACACATCTTCGTCGAAATTACAAATTATAGAGACATCACAGTAAGTAGTAGGCAGCATTCGGCTAACGTGTAAGTTTGTTTGTAAGTAACGTTTGTTTTTTTGGGAGGCATTCTTAAGAATTAGAACACTAATTGGTACGGAAGTAAAAGTGACCCTGACAAAGAAACAGTGAAGTGAATAATGACTTGCGTTCGTTTGAAAATGCATTGGAATGAACTGAACACACTGCTCACTCGCAATGGCGATCGACCGCTCCCGCTGCAATATCGGCCGAAATGTTTCAATGAGAACCAAATCAACATGTGGGTAGAGGCGAAATAAATTGATAAACTCCTCGTTGTCCAGCTCAAACGGGTCGTGGGCTTCCCTTTTACTCTCGTATCCCCCGGCACGATCGTCGACGTTCGAGTCTACTTTCTACGTATTACATAAACATTTGATCTAAAGCAAGATATCCCTCTGCCATTCTTTGGGCTGATAATTAAAAAACACCAACCACTCTGATGTAAAATGCATTACTAGTCTAGCGATAAAGTTTCTACCGTCAAACATTTAAATACATCAAACTGCAATTGCATATAAATAGTATAGTAATTGAAGTAAAAATATAGGTACTTAGTAAATAGAAAATTATAAATAAAACTGTATTTTTATTTAATAAAGGTTAGAAGAACTTAAATCACCTCTCACTCTCCGCACTTTGGACACTTTAAAGCAAACTTGTTTTGGATGCGCTAATTTTGCAAATTAAGGACGAATATAACTAGCGCGAATTATACCGTCAAGATTGTAACTTAATAATAATATGGAAATGCAAATAAAGGACGATCTCAGTTCTCAGAAAACCTACCAATTTGCACAAGTCAATTCATCAAAACCAAGCTCGTAGATAATCAAAAATAATAGATTCTATATTCATGATCAAAACATACGTCCGTCGCTATGCGTAGACCGATCTATCACTGTTTTTACCCAGCATGCAGTTGGCGAAGAGACGAAATACATGTCGGTAAGGCCTAGCGTGGGTTTGGAAATCGTCGGTAGGCTCAGTCGTCGTTACCGACAAGTATCGGTAAAATTAACGACAAGTATCGGTAGAATGCGTCACCGGAATCGCTCTTACCGATATTTGTCGGTCGGGGGAGTTAGCGACACCGATAGGTGTCGGTAGGATGTACAGAATTCCGCCCCTGGACTGTGTTAAAGAAATTTTCCTAAGTATCCTCATTTAAATTACATTAATTATGTTCCTAAACTCTTTATTACTGAACCTCGTTGCAAGACAACATTTTTTAAGGGTAGGATTCACCTCCTTGACGATGTATTCAAACTCCTGTCGTTGAAGGTTTCACATGTCCTTGGAAAATTTAGTTCCCATCCTTGTCTGATTTAGTTATTTGGTTGGTTATGTCGTAATTGCTCTATAATGACCTAGGGAAATAGCTTTTTTTCAAAATGTATACTTTTGTATCAGTATTGGTATTGTAAACTTATGTGCTATTAGTATTAATTGATTATATCCTACACGGTGTTTGTAAATGGGCTTGTTTTGTGGGGTTGCCTGTTTGAATAACTTCAAGGGATATTCCTATCGAGGCTAAAAATTATGATTCATTACAATTTATTAGTTATCGGGGGTTAGGAAATGTATGGTCCTCAAATCAAAACATTGTTTTGTCAGAGCTGATTGCTCTGCAGAAATGAGTTTATGCTTGAGTTTTATCAAAGCTGTGTTTAACCTGTTTTCATTGTGATGTGGACCTCATCACTGAAGTTTGTGCACCTGTGCTAGTGTGTGCATCTGTGTTATTAATCCTAAATGATGGCAAGCTCAGGGCATTAATTAACTTCGGTCCTGATATATTTTAATGCAAATTTTTCCTGGATTTCATAGCAATTCATCCAAATTTCTGTAGTTTCAAGGCATATTGGCCTGGTAGTGTAGATACGTAACTTGTTTATGTCCATTGTTATGAACCTGTCATTGATGAAGGATCATTATATGCCTTTATGTCAATTGAGAATTCTGTGCCATTGAGCCATTCTGTGCCCCTCCATGTTTAATTGGAATAGATGTTATTACAGTTAAATATTAATTTTAATGCCTTTTATGTTGTTGAATTAACTAGCATGCAGTTGATGTTAATTCACTGTTAGCTATGGTAACATTTTTTATTAACCCTTTCAGTCCTGAATGTTTTTCGCTCAACAAAAAAATTTTATCATGAGATATTTATAACAACAAACATCTCAGAAACATGTAAACAAAGTTTTATCAAAATCTGACAATAATTAAAAAAGTTACGAGACGTACAGTATACTGTACATTAGGAATCAAGCGTTGCAAAAGCTAGGAATGTGGGTGTCTTTTTTTAAGGGATTTTTTTAATGAACTGATAAAATCTTTTGCAAGGTCTACGTTAATTTATTAATAACAGGATTACAGTTAAATACAGGTTTTAAAAACAACTTACACTTTTAATAACTTAAGCAATGATTATATTAGCCATTGAAAATTTTGTTAATCCATTTCACAACTATCATAGTATTAGGTTTTTATTGATTTCACAACCATTTTTGTGAAAAAGTCACTTCCTTTGAAACATTTATCTACATTTATTTCCTATGAAAAAAAAAAATTCGATCTCTGTTAATACAAAAGTGCATTCCACATTTGTTACAAAATATGTGACCTTTGCTTGCAACTATTGTTTTTACATCGCGTAGCTTCCTTCTTGCCATCATGTTCAGTCAAGTGGTCTATGGCATCTAGTTGCACCTCTCTCATTGGCCTTCTTTCAACACATTGCTTTTTTAATGGCCTTGGAGATGCTGCAGGACTTGAGCTAGGTCATCCTTTTTTGGCGTCGTACACTTTTTTTCCCAACCTTCATCAGTCCATCGCCTGCTCTCAGTCTGAATTCCATCAGATCCAAGATTTGATCATTTCTTATGCCTTCATTCCTGGCATCTTTCTTGTATTCTAGCCAGCTATTTACTATGGCTATATCAAGGGAATGAAAAATCATCCTGAGTGTCCACTTTCTTAACCGGATATGGATTCTATATAGAGAAATCAGCTGATCTAAAAGGTAAATTCCCATCATTTCATGATTGTATTTCTTTACAATTTCAGGTCTTGATATTTCAATTGATGTTGCCTTTTTTTCCCACCTCTTCACTTTATCTTCAGTACCAATTCCTATATAGTTAGAGGCCGACATGTCTCCCATATTGTCCATCCATTTTACAACCACCACATCCCCATCTAAACTGGTTACTTCTTCAGAATACCCTCTCTCTTTTTTCCTGCCATCTTTCTCAGAAATCAATGGAGGGTTACCAAAGCTGTTCACACGTAATGTTCCAGCAGAACGTATTTTTCTTTGTTTTAGTGCCTGTAGTAAATTATTGGATGAAAAATAATTATCATTATAAAATTCATGTCCAAAAGAGGATAATCTTTCACATAAGTGCAACACTCCCAAATTAAAGACATGTGAATAAGGAAACAATTCAGGTATGTAAACTGCAGGTTCTAATCCATATAATTCTCGTTGGCTTCTAGATATTTCAGTATTGCTTCCTTGATACAAGAGGAAGTTAGAGTTGTCAGCAGACTTCTCATTTCTCATACTCTTCTTAGCACTTCCTCGTTACTTACTCGGTCGATCCATTTAATCTTCAGCATTCTTCTGTAGCACCACATTTCGAATGTTTCCACCCTTCTCTTCTCCGCTGCTGTCATCGTCCATGCCTCACTGCCGTAAAGAAACATGCTTCAGATGTATGTTCTGATGAACTGTTTCCTTACTTCTACGCTTGTATTTCCTTCTGTAATTAGATTCTTCTTTTGATAGAATGCCCTCATTGCCTGGACTATTCTAGTAACTATTTCTTTCTTGCTTCGTCCATCATTGGTAACACAGCTTCCTAGGTAACAGAACTCTTTCACCCCTTCAAGTTTTTGTCTTCCTAGTTTGACATTGGTTTTGGCCTCTTCTTTGTTGCTGCTCACCAATATCTTAGTCTTCTTCTTATTTATCTTCAGCTGATATCTGGCCATAGTCCTTTCCATGGTTGTTAGCATCTTATTCAGCTCCTTCTCTGCCTCTGCTATGAGAGCTATGTCGTCAGCGAATCGTAGCATACTGATTGTTTCTCCATGGATGTTCACTCCAGAACACTTCTCCTTGACTTCATTTATGGCTCTCTCGATGAAAAATTAAAAATTACGGGAGACAGTGCACAGCCTTGTCTCACTCCTTGCTTATTCTTGCTTCTTCACAGCTGGGTCCAGATTTAATCACAGCTACTTGGTATTTGTACAGACTATGTATGATCATTCGGCCACTGTATGACACTCCAATTCCTTTCAGAATTCTAAGCATTAAATCCCAATCCACGTTGTCAAAAGCCTTATATTTAAATCCACAAATGCAATGAAGGTCGGTTTGTTTTTCTCCATTCTCTGCTCTATGAGAAGCCTAAGGGCCAATATTGCTTCCCTTGTACCCTTACTTTTCCTGAAACCGAATTGAACTTCATGCAGGAACTCCTTAGCTTTTCGTTCTATTATTCTGTAAATGATCCTGGTAAGTATCTCCGATGCATGTGTCGTCAGGCTTATAGTCCTAAAATTTTCCGCTCTCTTCTTCTTTGGAATAGGAATGATGATGTTTTTCCCGAAGTCCCTTGGAATTTCTCCTGTTGAATGCATGTCGCAAATGGTTTTGTAAAGATGAGTTAATGTCTTCTCTCCTGCATTTTTAATTATTTCTGCAGGAAGATCATCAATACCAGAAGCCTTATTCATCCAAAGGTCCCTTACTGCAGCGTCGAATTCCGATCTTAATGTAGATGCCCCCATATCATTCTTTTCCATTTCGCTTTCCTCTTCAATAGCTTTTGTGCTGAGATTTTTTCCGTTGTATAACTCTACCAGGTATTCTTTCCATCTCTTCACTTTGTCCTCGTTTTCAATCAAAATGTCTCCATATTTGTCCCTTATGGCATTGCATCTTGCGCTCCATTCCTTGAACTGGTTCCTCACTATCCTGTAAGCAGCTTCTACCTTTCCAAGTGCAAGGTTGCTTTGTACATCTTCCCATAGATTCTTCATCCACATCTCTCTAGCTTTCCTTGCTTTGCGACTTATTTCGTTCCTTATTCTTTTGTAACAAAGCTGCCGTTCATTAATTTTCGCAGTCTTGTACTTTCTTCTTTCTTCTTCCTCCGTGATCAATGGCTTATTCTTAAGAACTTTTCTTCTTCCAAGAACTACTTTTGCGGTTTCTTGTACTCCACATTTAATATTTTCCCAACGCTCTTCCACTGATTTCTAATTCAGGTTCTCTCCTATGGTATTTCCCACTACTTTTTGATATTCCAGCTGATGTTGAGCCTCCTTTAATTTTTCTACTCGCCATATATTTTCTTTGATAAAAATGTAAAAAAAAATAAATCAAAATATCATGTCTCTCTTTCCACAGAAGAAAATTTTTCACATGACACACTTGTGCAACACATAAGACCCAATGTACATTATAGTGTACATAAAATTTAAAGTGGTAGAATAGAAGTAAATAATCATGCATATATGTTATAAATGCTTCCATATTTAAATTAATTCTTCTTGTTAAGAAAATCATTAAAGTTCATGTTACTTTTAAGGATTTTCTAATACAATTTTAAAAAAATTGTAGCACTTACAATCCAAAGATTTCCTCCCCTTACAAAAAAGTAGTACACAGAGCCCAATACTAAGTACACAGACCCGAATACTAAGTACATGAATCTCAGTACTATAGTATTCAGATTCTGCCCCCCAGTACTCAAAATTCAATACTTAGTATTGGGATCACTGAATGTAGTACTCAGCAGGGAAGTATTCACAATACTAGCATCATGTACTAGTCCATGGCACCAGTACTTCAATGTCGGCAAGTACTGGATGGAGAAGTATTCACAATACTAGCATCGTGTACTAGTCTGTGACTCCAGTACTTCAATGTAGGCAAGTACTGGATGGAGAAATATTCACAATACTAGCATTGTGTACTAGTCTGTTTGGCACCAATACTTCATTGTCGGTAAGTATTGGAAGAAGAAGTAATCACAATAATAGGTGTGTAGGTACTACTCTTTGATACCATGATATATTGAGTATTGAACCTATTGTGTCTAGTATTGGTTTCCAAATCACAATGCTAATCATTTTTATTTCACATTAGGATGAACCAATACTATCAATTCACAATGGTTATCCACCTTTCAGGTACATTTTTGATGTTTTACTTGTACTCGCTTCCTTAAATACATTTATTTGGCTCATAATCTTCCTGCCATCCAGAAGCCAGACGCGATTCTTCCTTCAATAACATTTTTTAACTTCCCACTACCCATCTATTCCATCCACTTTTTCTATCCTCTTTGAATCACCCCCAACAGATTCCTCTCTTCCCCGACCATTTACAGCATTCTCATTTGTCTTCCATCCCATCTTAGCTGGGGGAAGACAGTGTAATTTTGTCACATCCAGCTCAGGTTAAAGAAAGATAGTATCAAATTATTCTTTAGCTCACTTTCTCCATCCTCCTATACATCTTTAAAGCCTCCAATCTACACTCATCCCCATTTCTAAAAGACCAAAGGTGTCAGGACGGTAATTCCGTTCAGTTCAAATAAATTATAGGAAACTTCTTTCTTAAAAAGAACAGTTATAAACCATAAATAACAACTTTCGTGCCCACGAGTAATTTTAACGTGAATATTCACATTTTTATAGTTCGCGGTTTGTGGAAAGTTGTATCCGGTTGGTTGTATCGACCAATATCGAACAGACAACTATCGATTAATTGCAAGACCACTTCGAAATTCAAAATGGCTGTCATAATAGCGAAAAACGTGATAAAGAATTATCTCCTGAAGTAATTACGTTTTCTTGTAATTAGTGATCATGGAAGCTTACTTTTAAATTCTAATGGACAATGACATTACGGTGAGTAAATGATCGTTATGACAAGCGATTGTATTGAACGAATTTGTAATTGTTTTCACCTGCTTTCCATGCAGGCTTTTTGAATTGCTGACACCGGAATTGACTGTATTTATCATTTTCAGGCACATTAAAGTCATAAACAAATTGAAACATTCGGAATGATCCAATGAGAATTCAGATCATCATTCAGCTACATGATGAACGTGAATATTTTTTGTGTGTTGTGACAGTGCAGTGACGACTTTCGATGATATTTAAACGAACTCCCCGTTGGAAAAATATAGTTTCACGTTTTAGAGGATCGTTATTTAAAAAAAAAACTTCTGGTTGTTGAAAACTTTGATCAACCATTAAAATAAAATCTTATGCATTAAGCAAGCTCGATCACAGCTTTTCATTCTCCTGCCATGTGGTTTATTTAGTATTGTTGTTGTCACATTGGTTATTTTTGAGATTATGCCTCAGATTTGGAATCTTATGTGTTACAAAGGCAAGTGAATACAATTATTGAAACTGGAAGTAGTGTCAATAAATATATTATAGATTTATAAACTGTCCTCCCTGCGGAAAATTTCCAGTTAAAACGAGATGAATCAAGTTGGACTTTATATCGGATCAACTTGCATTTACGAGTTCTGAACTCGTAACAACTGTTTCCAACTCGGTTACCCCGTGAACGTACACTACCCGCAGCTCAATGACACCTCCAACGAACTTCAATTAAGTGGATTCAACTCGTTCCTTCTCGTACTCGTTTCATCTCGTCGGCGAGGTAACTTGTGTTAACTTGATTCAACTTGTTCCTTCTCGTACTCGTTTCATCTGCTTTCATCTCGTCGGCGAGGTTAGTCGTATAAACTTGATTCAACTCGTTTCTTCTCATACTCGTTTCATCTCGTCGGCGAGGAAAGTTGTACCAACTTGATTCAAGTCGTTCCTTCCCGTACTCGTTTCATCTGCTTTTATCTCGTCGGCCAGGTACTCGTGTTAACTTGAATCAACTCGTTCCTTCTCGTACTCGTTTTCATCTTCTTTCGTCTCGTCAGCGAGGTAATTCGTGTTAACTTGTTTCAACTCGTTCCTTCTCTTACTCGTTTCATCTGCTTTCATCTTTTCGGGGAGGTAACTCGTTTTAATTGGACCATAGGTTGATAACTTTAAATGAAATATTTTCAGCGTTAATTAGTTCATTTGTTTGATATTGAGTAAATATGGTCAAAAGGCAGACCACCCCTACAGCACACGAAGTTTTGGTATAATCGGCGAAATTTGGCGTACTCGGGACATACAGACTGGTATACCGGTACCTATAGGTACCGGCATAACATAGCAAATTACTTAATTCTTATTGTCCAGTTTTTTCCATTTATGATTTGAACGTCAATATACAGTGTCCCATTGATCGTGTGTCATTTCTAACCTATAATTTTAGACACTTCCTTTCGAGCCACAAGGATGAAATTTGGTACCTGGCTAGAAAAAGGATGTAAGTTTTGTTGAGTCTAAGCAAAATATGAAAAATATGACCTTTTGACCCCAGAAATAGGGTCCAACCTAAAATCCAAATTTTGCCTTATGGGCTTTCAATGTTAAAATATTCGAAGTACAAAAAAGATGGAATTATTTAGCGAAACTTTCGACTAATAGGTTTTTGGACACGAAGAACACGATGGAAGAACTATTGAGGTCAGAAATTGCAACTGTGACCCCTGAAAGGTCACAGTCAAGGTCACAGGGGTTACAAAAAATGAATCACCGCTTCAAACCTGTCGAATCATAGGTTTAAAAAGGTGCCAAGGTCGATTTTAAGGTCTTCATATCCGTCTTTTCATCTCATGACCTTCAAGGGTAACTCAGAGGTCAAAGGTCACAGGGATGGAAAAAATGAATCCAGGCTACAAACGTGTCGAGTCATAGGTTTAAAAAGGTGTCAATGCCGATGGAAAGGTCATAAGATTCCTCTTTTCATCCCTTGACCTTCTAGGGTAACTCTGGGGTCAAAGGTCACAGTGATTACAAAAGGTGCAATGAGGCTACAAAACTTTCGAATCATAGTTTTAAAAAGATGACAAGGTGGATTTCAAGGTCTTCATATCCCTCTTTTCATCTCTTGACCATCAAGGGTAACTCAGAAGTCAAAGGTCACAGGGATGGAAAAAATGAATCCAGGCTACAAACGTGTCGAATCATAGGTTTAAAAGGGTGCCAATGTCGATGGAACGGTCATCAGATCCCTCTTTTCATCCCTTGACCTTTAAGGGTGACCCAGGGGGTCTAAGGTCAAAATGGTGACAAAAAGTGAAATTAGGCTAAACGTATCGAATCATAGGTTTCAAAGAGTGCCCAATACGATGGTAAAGTCCCTCGAGGAAATATCTGACACTGAACGGTTGGGAAAGGACAAAAGGTCACTAGGTATTTCCTAGATTTAGGGCAATAGACGCGTCGAATTCTAGCTTCGAAAGGGTGAAGAATCAGATGAAGTTACTCGGTCCTGTTTGTTGTCTCCTGACCTCAAAGGGCTACACTGAGTTTATTGGTCACAGTTGTAAAATATGCCAAGACGTGAAACACATCATATGCATGACATTATTTAGGCTGCCAAAGTAAATGTTAAGATATCCAGATCCCAACTTCCATCCCTTTAACCCTCTGGTTCATATGGTAGTCGTTGATTTAGAGTTTATTAATCAATGAAAAAATTCAATTGTAATTTCAAGTTAATTACTTTTATTCAATTAAAAATACTTAACCATACGTTTTATTTAAAAAAGTATTTTAAGAGGGCTATTCCGAACCGCTCACCGCATGCGGTAAGACAACGCAGGCGGAGTCATACCGCCCGAAATCGGTCTCACCGCCCGATGCGATTCCCAACGAGCTAGAGGCGGTATCATACCACGGGAAGGGGTCGGTATCGTACCACGGGCAAGGACCCTGCCTTTGAAACTCCGCCTAGTCGTATAATCAACATGGCTGCCGTTTGTTTAGGTTAGTTGGCCTAGTCTGACGTGTTTATAAGTGTTGTATCCATTGTTGAAGGACTTTTAATGCTTTTGTAATGCATGAAATGCAATTAGAAAATCTGAGCAAAGGTAAGGAAGGTAAATGTGATGCAGTTAGCTGGCAAAATTATCTCGTTGTGATTCTCTGGTAATGCCCGTTGTTATAAGACGTAAGATATTTTATTGCTTTGTATCTTTCTTGGCGTTTGGAAGGCGATATATTACTTATTATATTATTTTATGTATTGAGTATAATGTTATTTTACGTGGTTTATAGCCATCGCTTCCTTTATTTGAGCTACTTTGCCATAATTCGTCGCTTGATAATCAAGAAATGGCCAATTTCAGTCCTAATGGATACGATAATCTTAAAGGTGGGTGACGATTGTACTGCCATATAATTATATTTTTCAAATCTGTGTCCTACAGGTGCTGGTGAGATATTTTATGCTATGCACTTCAGGCAATCTTATCGAAGAGAGAACTTAATGCAGAAATTTTGCCTCATTTGCAATCCACTATGATATACTTGTCATAAACAACGTCCACTACAGTGTCAATAGAGCGGCGGTGATGAGGAATTTCAGTATTTCTTGAAAACAGTATGAAAATTAAGCGAGCAGAATGTTGCTGATTCACATCTTTCTCGGCCGAAAACAGTTGTGACAAGTTTACATTGTGTGTTCCCTAAAAGTTTAGTGGTGGCCAAGTGTTTACGATACCCTTGTTTACATTATGTGTCCTCTAAACGTTTATTTGTGTCACTCGAGATGTGGCAAAGTGTTTCCGAAGGATATTACCCTTGTTTACATTGTGTTCCCTAAACGTTTAGTGATGTCATTCGAGTGGTGGCAAAGTGTCACCGATAGATAGTACCCAGTGACTGTGAAATGCTTAAATAATAAGGTGTTCTACTTCCTTTTGTGTCTCTGAAGTGAAGATATTGGCGTTAAAATCGGTTTGACAAATCTGAAGGCTTCACACGGCGTTCAAAATTTATTTATTGAGCTTTGTATATGATTGTGAGTACGTATGGATAATGCTGTCATTTGAGTGAAACGTGTATTGAATGGTCCTAACCTGTCATAACAATTGGTGCACTCACGATGGTGAGTTACATAAAACTTAAACGTTAATTTATGATCAGTTATGATAAGTTAATATGTACGGTGTACTGCTCAAGGTGTTGAGAAATGTGCGGTACTTAACTTCCCAATCATCCCATGCTGATTGTGTAGATATTTTCATTTTTGTCATATGTATGTCCTTAAATGAGTTTTTAGCCTAATAAAATTATATTTGTACCAGTGCAGAACTATTGTTTACATTAATTATGCGCTTATCTCAAGCTTGGTCTAAGGTCATATTAACAATGATTTACTGTAACTTATGCTAACGACAAATTTGACAATTTTTTCGCACCAAAATAATCTTATATCAACGCTACAATTTAATAATAGTATTATATTAAAATGCCCTAGGGTTTGTTCACTGCATGTCGAGTTTGTTTTTTTTAACATGCCGTTCTTCTTTAATGAGGCATACCTTTGTGCTACAAAATTTCCTGAATTGTTAAGTGCTATGCTGTCAGTAGTGATCCACCCAAGGTATTTTGCTAAACTAAATTTCCTTCCTAGCGTAAGTTAAAAAAAAGTATAGCGTATCCGATCAAGATGACATTATTCGTCTTTGTTCTGCAAAAAATGTCATGCTTACTTAATCGAATAATTTTAAAAATTAAATGACATATGTTCAATTGCATAACTATGTTTATTTGGTTTTTAATGGTATTGGATATCTAACGATATGTCTGATCAAAAGGAGTGCTACATGTGTATGCTCCGAATAACGCATGTCATTTGAAACTCTTTCCCGGGGATTGCGTCTGAGGAACTCGCTAATCATTGGTTGAATCCATTTCTGGAGACCTCGAACGCGTTATTTTTCATAGCAACGTAACATCCGTCGCATGCAATCACACCGACCCGTTGGCCTCGCTCTCCGCCTGGCGTTGAGACTCCGACCACCCTTTTCGTAATCGCACAGGTCGGAGTTTCAACGTCGGCGGAACGGAAACTCCGCCCGGCGGTACGAGACCGCCCCTCATTTCGGAATAGCCCTCCAAGTGCTATCCAAAAAATGTTCAATATTAAAATTTAAAATGAAAATATCGAAGCAGTAAGAATGAAAATCAATTTTTATTCATTCTACGTACCCGATATTCCATGCCAGGCACAATTGAATTTCCCGATAAAAGCGTGTGTGAATGTGTCTTCCAGAATATTCGGAGATATGGATTCTACACACGTAATTTCTTACTTTATTTCTTCAATGCCCGAAAATGTTTTTTTCACTACACCTAGTGGACTTTGACCCCTGCCCAACCGTTCCAGGTCAGGGACTTCCTGGAGGGATTTTACCATCGTATTAGGCACTATTTAAACAAAATGCTTCGTTGTAGCTCCGTTGCGAAATTTGTCACTCCAAGGACCTTTGACCCCTGAGTCATCCTTGAAGGTCAAGGAAAGAAAAAAGGGATCAAAAGACCTTACGATCGACCTTGGCACCTTTTCAAACATATGATTCGATACGTTTCTAGCCTCATTTAAATTTTTGTCACCATTTTTACCTTTGACCCCCTTAAAGGTCAAGGGATGAAAAGAGGGATCTGATGACCTTTACAGCGACATTGGCACCTTTTTAAACCTATGATTTGACACGTTTGTAGCCTGGATTCATTTTTTCCATCCCTGTGACCTTTGACCTCTGAGTTACCCTTGATGGTCAAGAGATGAAAAGAGGGATATGAAGACCTTGAAATCCACCTTGTCATCTTTTTAAAACTATGATTCGAAAGTTTTGTAGCCTCATTGCACCTTTTGTAATCACTGTGACCTTTGACCCCAGAGTTACCCTAGAAGGTCAAGGGATGAAAAGAGGAATCTTATGACCTTTCCATCGGCATTGACACCTTTTTAAACCTATGACTCGACACGTTTGTAGCCTGGATTCATTTTTTCCATCCCTGTGACCTTTGACCTCTGAGTTACCCTTGAAGGTCATGAGATGAAAAGACGGATATGAAGACCTTAAAATCGACCTTGGCACCTTTTTAAACCTATGATTCGACAGGTTTGAAGCGGTGATTCATTTTTTGTAACCCCTGTGACCTTGACTGTGACCTTTCAGGGGTCACAGTTGCAATTTCTGACCTCAATAGTTCTTCCATCGTGTTCTTCGTGTCCAAAAACCTATTAGTCGAAAGTTTCGCTAAATAATTCCATCTTTTTTGTACTTCGAATATTTTAACATTGAAAGCCCATAAGCCAAAATTTGGATTTTAGGTTGGACCCTATTTCTGGGGTCAAAAGGTCATATTTTTCATATTTTGCTTAGACTCAACAAAACTTACATCCTTTTTCTAGCCAGGTACCAAATTTCATCCTTGTGGCTCGAAAGGAAGTGTCTAAAATTACAGGTTAGAAATGACACACGATCAATGGGACACTCTTGAGTATTGATAATAGTTCATATATACAAGCCAATCGGCATTAAACTTGACCAAAGCTTGTTGCTGACTTTGTTGACATATATACAAGTTCTGATAATTTGTAGTCCCATGTAGAAATTGAAACTTCCTCCTGTTAATACACCAAGAAAATGAAATATGGCCATTCTGTAATTCATCATTACATTATTGGTTTAAATAATTCATGAATATTAATGATGTTTATTATCTAGTGTTTTTGTTTGCTTGGCTCCAGGTTTTCGAAAATCAACAACATGAAACCGGATGTTTACAAAAACTAAGTCCTCCCACCACCTACTACTTAAGCATTTGATAGCTTGAAATTCATTCATATAATAGTACGAGTAAATAAATATGGAAATAAAGCAGAAAATAAGTATTGATATAATTTCAAAATGAGAATAAACGGTTAAAAAGTTATAATTCTGAGTACTTAACAACCCTCTTTCGAATTAACATGCTAACTTCACTCCGAATGCAGTGCGTGATAACGCTCCATCTTGGATTATTGTCTTAAGGTTATTTCGCTATCACCGAAGTGTTTCCTTTCCGTTGAGCATCATATCGTGAAGAATTGGTTGCTACTGCATTTAGAGCGGAAAGCAATCTCATATGGTTAAAATAGTTAATTTATAAAAGGCCAGTGAACTGTGGTCACGTTGAAGATATTCATTACCATGCCTTGTGTGGACCGTGAAAAGGAAGTTTGTTGGCCTTCGTTCCAGGATTAAATTAGAAAGAAAACTACGACGAAGTGAAAGGAACGGATAAATTTTGTGATGTGAAAATCCTCATTCTAGGAGGTATGTTTTGAACTGATAATATGTGTTTATATAATGTTGAGCAGAGAATGTTCGCTCACGGCATCACTGAAAATATACATATTTCTCTTGGGAATTGTTTGCTTAATAGTTCTGTTGTTTTTTTGTAGAAGAGAGTATTGTCACTAAAGGCCGTTGTACACGGTACAATTTCTTGTACAAGAACTTGTACAATAAATTGAACGGCGAGATTGGACCAAGATATTGTACAGGAAGTTGGTTCACGGTCGTACACGATCAAAGATTTTCATGCAATTTGTGCGCCAATAACATGCGCAGATATCGTTTTCTGTCCAACAGCTGAATCGCGATATCCGATGACGATAGTATTTTGAAAATACTGCCATAGGTTACAATGATTTGTTACCATTAATCCTAGCATTAATAAAATGAAATTTTACGATTAGTTACTCGCACTCTTTCATCGTCTCAAACCCATCATTTATCGTCCAAACATTATGTTTTTGATTAATGCATATATTTATTTTTGGTTCAAAAACGTCATCTTAATTTCATTGAGGTTTAATGTTTCTCAGTGTGTCCAACTCATTTTTTGTGTAATAGAAAACTTCCGACGCGACAGACGAATATCACAATATGGAAGCCACAAAGAATATCATAATATAGATGCAACCGAGAATATCACGATATGTACAACAAAAATGGAAGTTTTGCCACGCTTACAGGAATAAAAGTGATCGCAAACAGAACACCAACCTTACGAATACTAAACGCACGCATCACTACCGTCACATGTCAAGCGCAGAAGCTACGGAGTGGATCTTGGACGGTTTCATCCAATAATATAGAGCATGATCTAATTTCTTGTACAAGAAATTGTACGAACCCCTCGTACACGATACAATTTGCGCATTGTACAAGTTCTTGTACAAGAAATTGTACCGTGTACAACGGCCTTAATACTTCTCGCAAGGTTCCGGGACTACGGACGAGTTTTTATGGCGTTGTTATCATCGTGCATCGTAGTACAGAAGACAAGGGTGAGTTTATTTGTTTAGTAAACTTTCATAGGTGTGCTTTGTATATTTATACACATTTATGCTTTTTGTGCCATGTCCTGACGGAAGGTCGTTGAATTGAAAAGAGTGGCTGTAAATTAATTGAAATTAACTATTAATAGTTCTTTCCTGCTTTTAATAATAAATAGAAAGTTTGTTGTTATTGCAATATTTATGTCTTCTTATCGTGCTGCTTTCAGGTGCCTTTTTGTGTAGGAGCTAAGGAGAAGATTAAAAGCCAAAGAATGTATTTCTGAGTAACAGTGTCACCAGTGGAAGCAAGATAAACGTTGATTCCTATTGGAAATGTGTAATTAATGACTGATAATAAATGTAGAGGTAAATAGATTCAAAAGTGTTTAAATTATTCACCCTCTTCTTGTTGTGTGACTGTCGTAATAAATGTTATTCGGAGTTATATTAGGAACGAGTGTATTTTGAAATTATCCAGAACGATTTCCAAAATGAAGTGAAAACAAAGGTAAATGTTTCGATCCTAATTTTGTGTAAATACTAGTCTAGCTTTTATCTGTAGTGACCTTGTCGCAAAGATTGCTGTGACTGATTAGAATCGCGGTTCATTTTGTAGAGATGGCTAACGTATTTTCCTGATCTCTTTGAAATGTGGAGCTAAATAATTAGCATGGTTGAACCTACGGTTTAATACGCGGTGTAATAAGTCACGTCGGTCCAGTTAATACGATATGACACTACTTTCTTCTCTTTAATCCAATTAATACGATAAAAAACGAGTTGCATCCACTTAATACGATATGAAACGAGTTGCCTCTCTTCAAGATCGATCAAGCTAGTACGATATGAAACGAGTTGCCGCTCTTCAAGATGCATCCACTTAATACGATGTGAAACGAGTTGCCTCTCTTCAAGATGAATCAAGTTAATACGATGTGAAACGGACAAGTTGAAAAGAGTTAAAACGACAAGGTTCTACTTACGAACTGCAAGTTCAAACAAGGTAGAACCAATTACGACGACTTGATTTAACAAGTTAAATCCAGGGTAAATGAGCCATAACCGAGTTCAAACGAGTTGGAATGACGAGATGGAGAGAGTTGAAAACGGATGAAAACATGCGAGTTGAATTCAACTCGTTTCAACTGGAATTTTCCGCAGGGCTGTTTGTTTAAAATTCTAACTCCCATAAGGGTTACTAAAATTGTGAATTTATGTGAAATCAAGAAACGCTAGACGTTCACGGTTTAGTTCGGTCGAGTTATGTGTATAGTGGGCATGGGCCAAATTATGCCGAATCAAATTAAGTGTGGTATGCTATATCGGATCCGAAGTCGTG
Organism: Platycnemis pennipes; assembly: GCA_933228895.1. NCBI lineage: Eukaryota > Metazoa > Arthropoda > Insecta > Odonata > Platycnemididae > Platycnemis > Platycnemis pennipes. The sequence goes on along the minus strand of OW121848.1, from coordinate 28,234,309 downwards.
TTATGTGTTATTTCAGCTTTCTCTAGTTCCTCAGTTTTTTGGAGTAGGGGTAGGTGGGAGTTCCAGGACGTATCTCCAGGAGCAGCTTATAGGTTCTTTTGTAATTACAATTAATTTTTTGTAATTCTCTTAAGAGAACTGCAGGGAACCGATCCCCCTAGAATGGTTCCAGGGTGGTTCCCCCTGGAACGGTTCCCAGCCCAGCATCTTATGAGAAAATTTCTCATAAGATCTCATTGCCAATTTCTTATGAGAAAATATCTTATGAGACTGAGGCCCCGTTTCCACTACTGACATTCTACCACGGTTATTTCAGCCCTCATAACCTACCTGCGTTCCAGTTAGCTACAAAGTTACCCTTGTAATCACTGCTTTCGTCACATAGCGGTTACCAGTATTCCAGTTCAAAAGAAAATCGACGATCGTTATAGAAATGCGCAAAGATGGTAGCACATTGAAGTGTGTAAGCACTTGAAGTTTTATTCAAGAATCTATATTGATTGTTATAATAAAATGTCGTCGGGATTATCGCGTACGCCTAAGGAGCAAGTCCGTCTCCTCGTGAGCAAAGTTTTTGCAATTCTTTTGTTCGGTCATTGCTGGGAAAATATAATTAAATTATGTAAACCATAGGTAATAACAACTCTGGAGCATTATTGAGCATAGACAAAAATCAAGTATTAAGCCAAACAAAGACACCACACCAACTACGTTTTCCTAGATGCACACTCCGCGATCCTTCACCGCTATCCGTGATTCAACTGTTGTCCCATAATTCTTACCAGGATTTTGACTAACTTGCGTTCCAATGACAAAAAGGACAAGACGGTAACCACTATTCCCAGATCTAACAAGGGTAACTCAATGCTAGTAGGACTATCTACCATGGTAGGCGTTTTCGAGCGTTTCCATTACTAGCATTGCGCGGGTAGAGAGTTACCGTCGTAGAAATGTCAGTAGTGGAAACGGGGCCTTATGAGTAAGTTCCAATAGGGGTATGTATGTACTAGTTTTGTGCACCACCTCTATTACACGAGTTCTGCTTCACAATACTTCCACAAGTACTAGTTCTGTGTACTACCTCCAGTAAACTAGTACTACTTCCCAATACTTCCACGAGTACTAGTTACGTGTACTACCTCTAGTACACGAGTACTACTTCCCAATACTTTCATGAGTACTAGTTCTGTGTACTACCTCTAGTACACGAGTACTAGTTTTCTTCAATACTTCCAATACTATAGTACTCACCTCCGTGAAAATAGTACACGAGTACTTCCCAATACTATTTTTTTCCAGTACTTCCAGTACTACTTTTTCGTAAGGGTCTTGTCAGCCATATTACTTATTTTGACGTTTATTTTCGAAACTATGACAGCAGTAATTTATATCCATGTACACTAAGTAAACAACAACTTACTAATACAGGAATTTTCACACGACTGCAGCCATTGCAAAGAGAGATATTAACAATTGAAATCAATGTACAGTATACTGTACAAGTGGACCGAAAGGGTTAAATCAAATCTGTTGTAAGTGAGTCACTAGCTGTATCATTGATATTTTGTGGGACTTGTGCAGATCTTAATGAAAAATTATTTCTGTTTCTGACAATTAATCGTTTACATAACAGGCAGGTTTTTGTAATGGAGGCTGCAGATGGGTTACTGAATAAAAATAGCTTATTTATATTTTGTTACCTCTATCTTGAAAAATGACGATTGGTCAAATCGTGATTTGACCAATAGATGTTCACTGGTGTATTTGTAATTTTTGCCAATCAAATAAACTTCTTCTTGTACAAAAGGTACAAATTTCTATTTCTTTTGAATATGAATTCCTGTCCACGTATTTATTTTCAGAGTTTGCGCCTTGTCATATACATCTGGTGGCGATATTTAATTTCCATCGATGAAGACAATGCAGTATTTACTTCGTGTATGAAGTAGAACGTTCTTGGAATAGTAAACTTAGTGCAAACTGCCAAGAATTTAGTGATAAGTGTGGCTTCTCAATTAGTAATTAGCCGTATGTATGCGAAATTAGCAAGTTGAGCTTGGACTTTTTCCTTATTTAATCAATCATGCACTATTTCCCATTCAGGGTTTCTGTACTTAACGCCGAAAACTTGATTAAAACGAAAAAATTAACGGACTTAATAGTATCAAGAATAAATGTTATAGTAAAAAAGGAATAATGAATCTGTACAAGTTCTGCCATCTAGCGGTTGTATGTGGAACTGCGTGATCCATGGCTGAAATTGCCTTTAAAATCTCAGCTAGTTACGGTAGACATTCTAAGATGTGCTGTGTGTCAACACGTCACGTTTTGAGTTTCACCTCCAAATCTTGTCAAACTATTTTTTCATTGAGTTGACCGCCCGTGTTTCTGCGTTTCCGGTGAGGACAAATAAAACTCGCGTGTTTTCCAAGGAGTTTTTCAATGAATTGTAGTCAGAGAGCCAATGTCAACTTTCACGTCGTCTTTAGGATGGGGTTGTGCGGTGCCCGCCCCTTTTTCACCGGGTTCAGCCACGACCATAGAGAATAGATTGTGTATTCTCGATGGTCGTGGTTCAGCTCTAGCATTCGGAGGACTTCGGTCAGTCTCTTGGGGGTTATCATGTAACTTTCCCTTCCGAGCTTTCGTCCTCGGTTTCGGAAAAATTGGCCGAAATGACGTCACATCTCGAGATATGAGCGTTTCGTGTGAACACATATGCTTCGTTCCGAAATTTTCGGATCCGCAACCCCTACGTAAACAGCCTTCGCCTCCCGAGTGGGTAGAAGGCTTCGGTACAATCCTTTCCGAGGCCCAAGGTTGCAGCTCAAATCTTCCGGTACTAATAAATAAGCCAATATTGGGCGTAGAGTGTTGAAAATAGCTTAATTATATATGATTTTGAATTCAGAGCGTTAACAATTGTATCTAGTTTCTTGTTTAGCGCAATTTTTGTTTACTTATAAGTACCCATCGAGCAGCTGACGAGGTATGTTGTTAGATGATAGATATGCAAGGTTATGTCGTTTAGTTGAGAATTCTGTTTGCATGGGTTACAAAAAAGTGTATACATAACTTATTTTAATGTGGAAAGTTTCTAATGACGAGCCATATCTTCACGAAGTGTGGCTTATCACTCGTAGTCAATAGGAAATGCAATCATGATGATGCCACGTTGTTTCATTCGATCAAAATTCAAGGAAGTTTAACCCTGCACAGCATTAAGGCCGTTTTACACGGTCTTTGAAGTTAATTTCTCTCACTAGATGGTGCAGATGTAGCGGCAACGAACTGCCAAGGGGAATTCTAGCAATTAAATAGGTTGTTAACGATTGAGTTGGGTGTTCCTGTTTGCACTCAACTCCTTAGGTAGTGAATAAAGCGCAATAATGATGAGCTGGGCGATTAATCACGTGGATGCTTAAATTTCATGCGTAAAGGAAGAACCTGTTACCTTGGCCCACATCCGTTCGTTCGTGGTGCAAATTTTGGGCTAAGTATACGTACTAGGGTCTCCACTATAATGTTAGACTATGGCTTAAAAAATATTTTAAAGTGGTGGTAATTTATCGCATCTTTCACGTCCAATTAATTGCTACTTCACAGATCTTGACGTTGTGCGATATATTGACGGTATTACCGCTACTGAATGGTATATTGTCACTGACATCATGCACCGACGATTGCACCGTGTAAAGCTGTCAAGCAAGTGTCCTCGCAATTCTCTACGTCACGGACTTTCACAGACGACTACTCAAGCCCAATCAACATCAACTTGCGCAGTTTCAATTACCGTGTAAAACGGCCTTTAGATCAAGAACAAATTACATTTCCATGCTTAGTTAATCCATTCATATAGTGTGAAAATCAATGATGGAATTATATTGTAAAAAGGGACTTTGATTTGTAAACACTTAATGGACCCGCGTCTCTCTTGCCTTAATAAGTAAATTAATTTCTCAGTGTATTCACGTGAGTTTGACAGACACATTAAACGAAAAGCGTTTATAATACATTAAAGTGACTGCCCCTGTTCTTTGGGAAGTTAGGCAAAATTTGTGATAGTTTTGGGGGTTTTGGGAAAGTTTCGTGTAGTGATGTGCTTTATCGGTACTTTTCGGTAATCGGTAGTAATCGTTCTTTTCTCCCATGGTAATCGGTACTTTGGAGTAGTTACTCTGTATTCGTTTATCATTTGTTTTCATCAACTGGTTCGACCGGTATATACGACCGTGAACTGGTTGCCTGTATTCAGGAGTAGGTCCGAATCCAGCGCCAGGCGGAACTATATTGAACTAGCATTAGCCAGTATTAAGACAAGTGAGTAACAATATGCGAGGGCTAACAATAAGACACGATAAAATATACCAATACCTAATAAGTAAGAAAAATATAATTCAGAGAAAATATATATGTACACAGGCGTTGATATAAATAAACATTAGTGTTGCTTGGACGACGACCTTTGTATTGTAACTTCACTGTCAAGCTGGAAACTATGTTGATTGAATCGAACAATCAGCAAAGAAAGTTTGGTCAAAGGTGTTGTAGTGACGAATTCGTGGGGATGGGTGAGTGGTTAAGGGAAGGATAGTGAAAAGGCGATCGCATTGTCAGGAGCCCGCTACCAACCACCCTTTCCTTAACCGCTCCCTTACCCACCCTTGCTAATCCCTCATTTGAACACCGCCGACCTAACTTCCTCTGCCGACCCTCCACCCTCCTTTCATTTTCTCCGGGTATTCCCTTCTTGGGTTTTTCCCTTCATTGGCGCAAACAGACCTCTTCTCACCCTTATCCTTCTCTCAAGGAGCGTATCGGTACACGTACGAACAACCCATCTCCTCAGTTTTTTCGCCTTCTTAACCATTCCCAAATATAAACATGGTGTGTGCTTTCAGAAATTTGTCAACTACCTGAAGAGGACTCGATGAGTTAAAACTAAGGATGCTCTGAGGGTGGAAATCATTTGGGATAATGATATTTATGTTTTGTTCAGTATCTTACAAGTAATGGCATTTCATTTATATTATTGAATTGCTTTTATCGGTACTGACAATATCAAAATGAATTTAAGTCATTCTCGTTTATTGCCATCCTCTTTTCAAATTACTTTCTCTTTTTAAACCATAAGTAAGAGATGGCGCAGCAAATTCTATGCAAAACAACATCAGTTTTCCAGTTTTGTTTAATATCTTATTGATTAATCTAATTGGGTTTCATTTATATTACTTTACTTTTCGTCGAGAGCATTGCAATTTGACACTATTACATTGTGTGATCAGCATGCGAAATAAAAATGCAAAACCACTGTAATCTCAAGTTTAAATGAATCCATCCCTCAAACCTAATGATCGAGTATCTCACTCAATACAAACAGATGATAATGCGCACAACAGAGCTTTTTGTAAACACTCATGAAATCGTGTTGATTTTAAACAGAATTTAGAGTTTCATTGTAAGAAGCTATAATGAATGATATTGTGAAAGTGATTCCCTTTAGGTAATCCTTAAAAATAAATATCAATTTTCATATAATGTCAGTTCCAAGTTACTTATAGGAGAGTATCCACTAATATTATTTCTGACGCATCAAAGAGTCAGATAACAAAGAGCAACAACAAGTTGTAATTTGCCAAGCAGGCATGTTTTTTTAAGACTGCACATTGTCATAAAACGTACCGTTTTGCGCCACCCTCCTCGGGTAGTAAAGGCGTAGGATGTAGTTCGGGGTGGAGGAGGAGAGGGTAAAGGGAAAGAAGGGAATCCCAAATGTTGCCTTTTTATGGATAATATGCATGGTTCCCCGAGAACCGGCATTCTTGCTCAAGAGCTGAAAGACGTTCATAATTTTCAGCATGATTCCGAAAATTATCCAAATAAAAAAATTACCGCAGTTACGAGTGCACTAATCCATTCTCTAGAACCAATATCCTTGAAAAATCTTCAATATAGAATCTTTAGAAATCAGTGACAGCATGCAAAGCCTGAAAAAGTTATATTCGAGGAGTTATTATCCACACAACATGAACAATCCAACGGAGTCCCGGTATTTCCAGGTCCCGCTGCGCGGAGCCGGGCCGCGACGCGCGATCGAAAAATCGAGTTTATTCTCGGCGTCGCAAACTTTTTTCAAGTATTTTTACGCAATAACCTAGAAATATCTTCAATTTATACTCTGATGAAGTATCCATGAGACCATTTTCCGAATAAGAATTATATTGTCTACTTTATGTAAAATTTTGTCTAAAAAAAGGGTCCGCCATTTTGTGACGTAATAGCACTCAAATATATGCAAAAGTGTCTGAAACTTATGCATAGTATAGGAAAAGTACCCTGTTCACAATTGGTAATGTTTTTTATTTCATAAAAATCCTTTAATTACTGCTATATCTGCTCAACTTTTAAGATTTTCGAAGAAAAATGAGAGCGGACGCTTTTTTCGAAATTTGGTCGTGTTTGAGCCTCTGTATCTAAGTAACGGGTAATACCTAAGAAAAATGACTTACCATTCCATAATCAGCAATCATTTGTGTGTATATGTGCCAAATTTCAAGACGTTATCTCATAAAAAGCAGTTTTGGACTTTTGTCCGGCAAAATGCGATTTGGCCCCACTGTGCGACGGCTCAAATGTAAGGATCAATTGCACAAACGGTCTTGAAATAAGAATCGAAACCTTTGACACTCTTTGCGATGTCGTGTACTCTCCGACTGACCGCGGGGGGTGAGTCCTAAAATGTTTTTGAGGACCCAGACCACGCTGATTTGTGTGTACACGAAGTGGGATCGAAGATAAGCTTCCTTCGTCGCGGCGGCCGAGTGAGCTAATCTCAGCGTTTTTGCCGTTTCGGTATTCCCGAAGCGAGAAACGTCAATTATCTAAGTTATTTTTCCCGGCCCGCCCCACGCGGTCCCCTCCCCCCTCTTCCCAATCCACGTCTCGCCTCCATCCGTCAACGGCTCAACCGCTCAACGGGCTCTCTCCTCCCGATTGCGCAACAACTCCTCCCCCCCCTTCCCAACCTGCATCTCCGCCACCGCTTTCCTCTCCGTGGACACAGGGTCACGAGTGGGCGTGCCGACCTCCTACGAATCCCCACGGAGAAAGTGGATTTTCTGTGGAAGTGGTTATTGCCATTGCCTCAAGCTGATGACCTCCAATATTTTGGCGCAGGGATGAGGATGTTACCTTCTTGGTATTAAGAATGGAACGGTGGAAGGAAAGAGAGTAGTAATCGTAACAGTTACACGAGGGATGCCACTTGCGTCGTTTTGGGATGTTTGGGTTATTAGTTGTAGGCGGGAATTTTAACAATAATATAACAATAAAATGTCTTTTTTGGGGCGAGATAGAGACAAAATTGTCCCTGCTGCAATCTAGCCCCTAATTTGTGCAGGGGATGGAGAATGGATGGAGCAATAGAGTGCGAGCTACGATATGATAAGAAACGAATATGTAAGAGGAACACTTGAATTGCGACAATTGAGCAAAAGTAGGCTGAAGTGGCTTGGTCATGTCGAAAGAGGGAGTGATGAATACGCGGGAAAGGGAGTGCAGAAATCGGCAGTGTATGGGAAAAGAAAGGTGAGAGTAACAGAAAGAGGGAATGGGAGAAAGGTGAAGACAAAGAGGAGTGAAGAAAATATGAAAAAAAAGGAAATGCCGACCCTCACATAGGAGTGGGTATAGTGAAAGGAGGAGGAGGAAGGACGGAGTAAATCCCGGTGTCGGCATACTCTTAGCAAAAGACGTCATGGAGTCCGCCGCTTAACGTCCCCTCTGACAGTCGGAGTACTGAACTCGAATGCTCTTCACACAGCCCTCAAGTAGGAGCCGGTGCCAGATTATAAAATCTCTGCCACTGCCGGGATTCAAACCCGTGCCCTTAGAATGAGAGTTCCGTACTGTAGCCATGACAGCGACCCTACCCCAAAAGAGAAGAGAGAGGGAGGGGAAATGTAGAGAATGGTTGAGAATATGTGATGGAAAGGACGGGGAAAAGGAGTAAAATAGGTGGTAACGAAACCTGGAAGGAAGGAGGATTTAAAAAAATCCCTAATCACTCCGCGGACGCGGGCGTTTGCTGCCGTGAGAGGCAAATATTAGCTTTCCCTTCTCATTACATGGAATTACATTGCAGTGAAGTATTAAAGTGAGTAAGTATTGGTGAAAACAGAGAGGGAGGTGAGAAATCCATTGGCAAAGTTAGGCTGGACATCATTAAAGTCATAATGATCAAATGAATCTAAAACAGAAGAGGTAGGATGGCATGCTGATTGCCTTGGCAGAATAGGGAGGAGAGTTGGAAACTCTGTATAATGTATGAATTACATAACAGCAGTAATACGCGAAGAATTACCTGACGGAATGATTATCATCAATCCGGATTCGATGTCGTTGAATAAGAAATTGCTCACACTGCTATGTCGTCTTGAAATACACTAGGTTGTTTAGAGTTCCATGTGTACCTCACCGAACAACTGGGCACTTTAGTTCCCCTATATTCACGCAATGGGGCTCTGTATGCTCGGGGAGCCGCGGGTGTTACCCCATCTGATGAATGGCTCGATCAATCATGAATGCCTCGGATTTGTCTCATGAAGCTTTCCACTCAACTCTCCGATCGGATAACGACTAATCCATCTTTGCGTTCTCTCGCCCCGGTGTCTTCTATGTATTACTCTTTTCGTTCATCTAACCCGTTGCCATTCTCTGTATTGCTTTGCATTTCATTCGAGAGTTTTTCTTCTAGTTACTTTTTATCTAGGCCTTAAAACTTAGATCCACTAAGATCATTGCATAATATATGAGTATGCGACTTCTTACATTTACCATTCACTTAGAAGTTCATTAGTTGTCCTTGAAGTGTCCCCTGAAGATGTCTTCATAAAGAGTTTAATTACTACCAAGCTGTGGTTGTTGATAGTTTTCTTCTAGTATACAACCTTCTTTCCGTTAGCTATGCCACTGAAGGGAACCTCCTCCGTCCCATCACTGCTGACTCATCTTCGCAAGAAATGACACGCCTCCACTATTTCAAGTTTTCGTATGTTCTATGTTACACTTGAATCGCCACCCGTTCTTTTAGTGCAAAACTTGTATTGATTTTGATAATCTTTATGCTAAATACGTCATCTGTATCTATCCTTCCAACATCCTCTTCACGTCATCTAGCTCTGCCGCCACAATTTACCCCTTACTATATTAGTTGGTCTTACTTGAAGGGAAATTCTCGACTTACACATGCCGGTCTCGCTGGTAGTGATCTCTTCCTGTGTATTTAGTACGAAGTGACCCTGGATATATTTACGCTGTGATCACCTGGGTACATCACTTTAACCCTCCCATGCCCAAGGTATTTCTCACCATCTGTCGCCTAAGGGGGTATTTCAACTACCCCAAAGTGTTTTTCGTAACTATTACGCTTTAGAGGTGAAAAATAATACTAACACAATTTGTATTTAGTAGGTGTACTCATATTTTAGTATTATCATTGTAAATATGATACATAGTTATAAGGCTAAGATAATATTTTTATTTTTATTTGGTGACATAGTAACATAATTTTGATAAACGCTTCTGAATAAATTTGACAATGTTTTTAATGCCGGAAAGTCTTGAAAATTTAAAATGAGCATAATGAGTATGAAAATGTCTGTAATGAGAGATAAATAGATACATACTCTTTCATACAATAATTGCATTCAACGATTTTTATATCTTTCTTATGAATGTTATGTACATTGCAAGCACGTACCTTGCATCTCACACATGTGCAAATATCTTATTGCCTGTCATATTTTCTAGGACATAAAACCACCTAAGAGGAGAGGATAACTTACTGTCATCTTCATTGTTTTCATTATTGGCGCCCTAAAAGTTATACCGCAATATTTCATTGCTTCAGCAGTTGCTAAATACAGACCGTTTCTGTTAGATGCTCTTTTCTCAATATGGGTAACTGCGAGAGCCAAGCTCAGCTCTTGTAAGAAAAGTTTCCGTCTAATCCTGCAGATAAAATTTCATTCTGGATATTTATGAGTCCATATAATATAAACATTCAATGCTGGCATGTCGAATATTTCAAAAAATAGCCTGAGTGGCCACCTTCTAGTCACTTTACGCAACTGTACTCTCTTTTCATATTTTCCCCACTACTGCACCCTTTGTGCTGTTATTATCCATCGGGTTTCATTTTATTCCGCTGTCCACTAACCGTTGCTTCATGATGCTGAATGCCAAATAAAATGCCTTTTATGCAGTTATTGTACGTAGGAGACCAAATTCACATTCTTGGTAAAACCAAAAATAGAGGAAAAATCAGCTTAAATTTTATTAGTGAGTAACCCTTTGGGTATATCTGCTTTATTCAAACTCATTGTACCAATTAGTGTCATATTGTTTTGGAGAAGAGACTCAGAAAGGGGTAATGATGTAAAAATGTTGTCCTCTGTGAACCCTCTTCCGCTTCCAAGATATGGTTTCCCAAGTCCAGAACTTCACGCTGCCGTTGATTCACCTCCCGAATATTCCAACATATCCCTAAGTAGACCTGTGCATTCAAAATGTAAGCAGTTTTCGGATCGGCGCACACCCAAATTTTAATCCCATAACATCCTGGTTTGGATTTTTAATACACACGGAAGGGGCATTTACCACGAAATGTTGGTAGCGGTTCGTTTATTGTTATGTGCATAGGTATTTGGAGGAAAGTTTTTCACGCAAGGGAACGTGAATATATTGAACTCAGCCCTAATAGCAATAGCCCTCAGCTTTTCGCATAAATTATTCCATTCTTTGTGTTTGAGTTAATTTATCGTCAAACTGTATGACTCTAAGAATGCTCTTCACCTTTTTTCTTGACATTACAGCACTAAAGAATGAAATTTGAAATGCTGATCGCTTAGTCACAGATCACTTAGTGTGTTTTTACACCCATGAACTTTTCTGGAAGCAATGGGTATGCCAAAAAACAAGTAACTCTCTTGGTCACGTTTTGCCACTCCATTTCACTGTTGGCATGATCTTTATTGAATTTTGCGTACACTGTACCAGCTTCTCTGTTTGTCTCAACACATACAATTTCTAATATATCTAATGCCAAAAACAATAAAAATCCATGCTTGAAACTCTCAATTCCTGAATTGCAATCAGTCAATCCAGGTTTTTCTTTGACAATGTTGCCTACTATTGTGCGACCGACATGATACGGTTTTCCGTTTCATTTCAGTCCTGACATTACTGTGAAAAAGTCTTCCTCAGTTTCTAAAATTCTTTCCTCGTCTTCTGATTCAGATTCACAATCAAATGCATTACAGAATTCTTCCTCTTCTTCCACAGCATCATCCTCTTCATTTCTTGAGACACTTTCAAACCCCGGTTCATTCTTGTCATCTTCACTCAAATCTGAGTGGCTGCATTCAATACGATGTGGAACATTGAAAACTATATCGGATTAAATTAATTTATCCAGGGGAAAATAGACATTTCATTTCATCATCTTGCAACAACGAACGTAAAAACAGTTGTCAGCGTAGCTATAGCACATCAGTTTTTCTTTTCGAGGTATCCACAAGCATTACAAAGATCAGCATGAAATAAATTACTTTTCGCGCAAACGTTATAGCTCAAAATACATCAAGGAAAGCTTTCCACATAAAAAAAATTGGAACCGCTGTAGCCCGAGAGGGGTAGTCTAACTACCCCACGAGTTTTATACAAAATATTAAGCTGATTTGAATGGATTTTTCATTGTTTATAAGTAATAATAACACATTATAGTATTAGAAACAAGTACCTCGGACCGTTTTTGTTTACTAATTCATCATGCTGAGTGATAAAAAAATAACAAGGCTTGGGGTATTTAAAATACCCCCTTGGGCAAGGAAGGGTTAAGTCCTCAACTCGCCCCTCCTTTCGATACGTTGCACAAATCATTGCTTTTGAAATTTCCTCCACCCGACAACCAATTCCTGCTACAAGCAAAAGACAGACCATGTCTACATAGTTGAAAGAGTTAACTGTTAACAGAAATCGACCAAAAGCTTGAAATCCTGAACTCGCTCTCCTTTTTTTTGGCGTTTTATGATTCTCATCCGTCTAATAACTCCAGAATTTCGTAATTTGGCATGGTCGTTGTCATTAGAGATTCCTATTCCCCATATATATCCTGAAGCTCCGTTTTACAAAAAAGCTGGTAAAATTAATTATCTGCTAATATATAATTATTATTAGATACGTGTTGCTATTTTAAGAAAGAAAATACCATGCTTAATACTATTGAAAATGCGGAGTAATTAAGTGCATGGAATGAATCGTTTAGAATTAGTTAGTTAAGGCCCGTGGTTAAGGCAAAGAATTCCAATACAATGCACGTGTTCCTTGTAAGCATTGTTAGAATTGGAATTTACTGTAAAAATTGAAATGCTGAATCTATATTTTTCAGTTCCCTTTTATTCCTTAGTTAAGTGTTAAGTATTTTTATTAATATTTAGGTTTTGATCCGAACCTTTCCATTATGGATAATTGTAACTGGTCCGTCTTATAGTTAACGAGCCATTTAAGTCATACTGCTTTGCATTCAAGTACCTTCGGATAGGGAGCCATAATTTTCATGTACTTAAATATTAATCAACTATTAAAAAAATGTCTTAAGGCTTAAAAAAAATGGAATTGCAATTGTCTTGAACTAAATCTCATAGGAGCGAAAAACAAGACATAACGGAATGAGGCTTATATCACTCCCATGATGAATTGCATGAACTTTTCCCGTGAACCACTCGTACATTTTCCCTTCGGAAGGGATTGAAATTCCACATTCGATAATATCGTCACCTGCGAGATTAATTTCCCAGGCTGAATTTTCTCGCTACCGCAATTCTTCATAATTTACTAGGTAAAGATTATATTCTTCGAGTATGTCCTATTCTACTACCAAATTTCTCGGATATTATCAATTTTCCCCTAATCTTAATCACATATTTTCATTTATACAATTGGTTCTGTCATTTCCCTCGCTTCAGTGTACTTGCATAACTCAGAGCATAGAAACCGATAGTATCTCGAAGTTAATTTTTTTTCGAATTACTAATAAAAGCTTATGTTTTCCTATTCATTATCTTTCCCTACAAGTTCAAATAATGGCTCATTAACTCCCCCATTGTATTTCTTTCATTGGCGTTTTGTCAACAACGCAGCGTAGTCCGCTGCGTTGTTCAAGAACGTCGTGAAAAATTGGTGCGTCAAAAATGTATAACTTTTAGTTTTCTAAGATGCTCAGATGTTGTATTGTAATACTCAGATAAATACTCATGAACTGTTGGTTGATACTGACAAATTTCGTGCGGTCCTCACCGACAATAAGGACTTTTTTAAGCGTATAAGTCTTACGTTACTTGAAATTAGCTTGATAGACGGAAAACTGTATCTACGATGGTTCTCTAACTGTAATAATTCTTAACTAAACTTAAAGTTTGAAATAACATTTGTGATTCTTGTTACGCCATAATTGATTGTGGACACAGTGCTTTTTGATTTTCAGTCATTTATGTATTTTCTGTTGATACGCCAAAGAATGTAGAAAATTCACCTAATTATCTAATGAAAAGTCAAATAAGCAATGCGGAATCTAGTCCAATATTTCGTATCTTTATTCAGTTATTTCAATGGGTCAGTGGAAATGAGTTCGTTTACTATGTATTCCATCTTTCGTTAGAGACTTCCAGATGTAAAAATGCCTATGTTTTTCTTAAAATTTACCTTGGTGTGAAGTTTCTACCTCACATGGTGGTTAAAAAATGAGGTGTTTAAGCCGTTTACGGGAAGGGGCAGATCGACACATTCTCCAAAAAGTCCATACAGAAGCGTACCAAGGTTGTTATCCTCCAAGACTTTGGCGTAACACCTTCGGCTTAATTGAGATTTCGTCTGCTTAAAGAGCCTTTCTTGAGTAATCGTCTGCCTTACACGGACCTCACCGAAGCCTCCACGAACGAGATTCCCACAATACAGTAGAAGGGGGTGATAACTTGATGACTCACACCTCATTTTCTTAGCAGTTGACTCCCTTTATAAATATTTAAAACTAAAGCGATTATTCATATCTCTATACCTAATGCGTGAGTGAGGTTTAGGTCAATTGTCCGAATGAGGTTTAGAGGTTTCTGGTCTCTTGGTGGAGGAAAGGACATTATCTGAGATACTTTAAAAGGGGCAGAGTGGATGGAGCAGGTAACTGGATGCGATGGAATACTGAAGGAAAATGTTTGGCTAAGAGGAAAATGTTTGATAATGGATTGGCCTCAGTGTAGAAGCTGGGAGAGTGCTAAACTAAAGAGAGAATCGGGAAAAGGAGTGAGATATTGGATTATTTTCGGTGTAGTGATATGTGTTAAAACGTACCCGTTCTCGTCGAAAACAAAATCCGCATCGATTTATCCTCTTTTGGATGGAAGTCTGAAGGAGAGAATGAATTTTGACGAGAAATGAAGGTCACGGTCACTAAAATAGCTCGTTTAGTTGATGCGTTAGTCTCGTTTGAAGACCATTTGCTGTTATTTCCAAGGGCAAGGTCTGGTCCAGGAAGTGTTCCCATTGAGTGTTATGTATCTGCCGGAAGTAAACTTTGCATCAATACTGTGAAGGATAATTAACAAGGGCTTCAAGTAAGCAAACTGCGTGATGGCTCGCTTCGACGCTGCTATCTTTATAGATGTTTGAAAGGCTTAAATTACGTCGGCAAATGTCTGCTATCGGCCGGCGGCCTTGAGCACGTTCGGAAATACCTGGGGCTCGTATCTTTACACTTTATTTCACTCTTTGGTTTCAAAGCAAATTTGAAAAATGAACTTTCATAAGTAAATCATGTAAAACTAGGTCACATGGAACGTTATATTAAATAGTAATAAGCGCATTAGAGGCTCAGAGATTATGTGACTAGTAATATATAGTTTTCCGAGTTTAATAGAAGAACTAGGGAGGAATTACTATCAGTACGCAGATTAAATTTTAGGCTAAACCTTTTTAGTTGATTCGAAGGTGATTTGTTTACAGATGACGTTAGATGTATATTAAGAACCCCTGCGTATTATGCTAGGTCTGATCAAATAAATAAGATTAGAGAGATAGATTGTCGTACCATAGGGATTCCAGGATTCCCATAGGGGAGAATCAAATTGCCTCATTTTTCTGCCTCCTTAATTAAAAAAAAAAATAAGAAAGTGAGTGGAAACAGTAAACTTGTTGATGACGCAGCTTTGTGGATTTTTCGTATGCATAGAAACAATTATGGCCCAGGCCAATTTTATAGCAACTCTCAAAGCTGCACTTCTTAATAAGTTTTTCGAACTTTATTCCTTTTAATGGAATGGAGACCCTGAATTGTTACTTGAAGTAGTTAAGGACCTTCGATCGTCCAAATGATTCGTTCTGAGTGTAGTCTCAGATCTTATTTCTGGCCCGATTTGCGAAAATGCCATCCATGTTGAAATAATAGCCACTCTAGTCATGGTCAGGAGTATACATTTAGCACAAAATAAGAGGCAGTATAAAAATACTTCATAAGTGAGATAGTTTCTTAACGGACTTTTCGCTCTATGTGACGCCGTAATGGAAAGTCTTTTTTTTTAATTTCCTGGCCCATTTTTATGACTCCACATATCTACCGTAACGGCTAAGTTGGGGCTTAGGCCTGAAGCAAATCAGCCATCTAATCCAAGTGGAGAAGGGAGCCCAAGAAGTTTACATACTTCCTTTCTGTAAATGTTTGAGCAAGGCGGTCACCCATTGATTAGAGCCTGTCTACTTAAACAGTGCTATAATGTTGGATTCCACGAAGATAGTATAGACGCACCTAAGAAACAGCTGGTGGCATTTAGAGAATGGATCTTCTGTTAATGTGCTTATTATAGAGATCGTTTTAAATTAGCTGTTGCTGCAGTGAATAACGAGAGTTTTGTCGTGGCTGTGATCAATGTGTCTCGAGTTTCGGGGTCAACATAATAAACGTTTTGTCAATTTTAAGCGAGCTTAGTTGGAACTTTTTTATGTTTTGCAGAAAGTATCGCTGCGCTTCCACGTATCATGATCATTTTCAGACTGTTTACCGAATAGGAAAAAATCTCTTATCGCCTTGTGGAATGACGATCCATTTTCAGTATTGCCATAAAAATCGGTGAAGACTCGGGATACCTTGGGCATTCCCTTTTACTATGTATTAATCCTTGGAAATGTGATTCAGTAATATGGTTTTCACGCACAAAGAGATATACTAATCGGCCTATGAACTTGTGAGCTGATTATGTCAAATATTCTCCGTTATTTTCTTGCGGCTCGATTACACTAAAAAAAATTTAAAAATTCTAAAATTATCCTCTCTTGGACATTGACGGTATGAATGGAAGGTTCACGGTGGAATTCAGGGACTATAGGTTAACACCAGCCAAGTTTCCTGAAGCGGAAGCCTAGGCTAGTTAGATACGCCTGTAAGAATACTAACACAGTATCAGAAACATGAAGCCATGAAGAATGAAACCATAAAACATGAAGAATGAACTGTGAACTATAATTACGATAGCTTCTGATAGGCGTTTGATTTCTACGACTATTTTTGATTTTGGTTGGGTTTAGGAACAGCTGACAAAAAAAATATTTCACGTTTAGAAGATATCTACGTATTCCTCGGTTTCTTTAAAACAGCGTCATTGATCTCGGTGAGGTGTAACTGAAGCTTTTTATGTAGCTTTTCGGAGAAAATACTGTAACTTACGTACTTTCTCCTATTTGTTCCTCCGAGCATTAGCGATCCATGATTAACGCATCCACAGTATTAACGATTTATGATGAATAAAGTTTTTTTTAGTCTTTTTTAAAAAAAAGACTTTTTAGTCTTTTTTAAAAAAAAGACTTTTTAGTCTTTAGATAAAGCGTCTGTGTGAGTTCAGGACAGAGAGTGAAATGAGAATTCTAAGGTTACTTACAATTACATAAATGCTAGTGAAGGCACACGATATCTTATCAACTCAGAGATAATTGAGAGATTTCTCAGTAAGTCTCCAATGAGGATGGAACTCTTTTGAAGAGCTATAACTCACCGAGTCGCGTCGATTTTCGACAAGTCTGTCGGCAGTGTTGAAGTGACCATGAGTGGCAGCGGACGCGGCCCGGTCCCTCCGTTGAAGCTGAAACCTCGCAGGTAAATGAGTCTCCAAATTCCCATCTCAGCGGTCGCTTGTTGCGTCATCAGCGATTAACCCAGGCCAATTTCAAGAATCCTGCTAGGGCCGAGGACCTGCTTTTCATTGGCATCCGAGTTATACGGAAGCGTCTTTATCCGACCTACACAGGTAGGGTTTTTTCTTCTTCTCGGTTCACTTTTTCGGCCGCCCGAAATTGACTATCCAATCTTTCATATGAGTTATAGCGATATCGAAATCGTGTAGCGATTGCTTGTTTCTAGCTAATTTATTCCGACTGAATCTATTTTATGATTTTCGGCTGCCTTCGACGCGTGGTGACCCTGTAGCCACTTGTCTTCACTTCTTTCTTGTTGAACATCTCCTTGCTGCACCCGCTTAGTGGTGTTTGATGGGGATGCAGAGGATGGGGATGCAGAGAAGATGCGCGTGACCTTGAGTGAACATTAAAGCTGGATTTGTTCATTTACGCGTTAATATAAACTTTTTAATGTGGTGCTCCAACAGCTGAGGTTATATCGCACTGTCTTAGCGTTGTCTGACCAGTGTGCTGCCGATCTCGCTACCACGGCCGGCACAATTGTAAACTGCTGGCAAGCGATTTCTTCCGTGCAGCTGATTCTGGTGTTTTCTGAATAAGTGTAAAAGTAATCTATAATAGAAAACTTTATTGACGAGAATATTATTTAATCCAATTGAGAGAGTCTCTGAGATAAGAGTGTGGGTGGAAAAAATCCGTCGTCGAATTGGCACAGCGGAAGAAGAAGACCTAAGTTTTAGTACTCACACAGTGACACACTGAACTAGGCGAGTGAGTGATACCCTAACGGATGAAAAAGTATAGTTATGATTAGCCTAGCATTAACGTGGTGTTTTTAAACGCAGCACACGAAATATCTATTGGCAGAATATTTATTATGGAAGCGTCAAGCTTAAACCGTTAAACGATGGTGTGGAATAGGAAAACAACTGTCCAAATTTGAAGTGTAGGCAAAATATTATTCCTAAGAGAAAGTTAAATGTCATAACCAACTTACACCCAAATATCTTGGATAATTGGAAGCATAAAAACTTTTTAAAGTGAATCTCGACAAGCTTTTTGACAAATTAATGAATGCAAGAGATAAATTTTAACTCCTACTCAGGACAAACGCGAGAAACATTTTTACATTGGTTAAAGTTCGGAGTCCGATTCGAAACTTTTTGCAATGAACGGCCGCAATCATATAGTCTAACTCATTTTTTTAACTTTTTAATACATTTTAATTTTATTGACCAGTAATTCTCAAATGCTCATTCTCAGTTGTGTAATCGATGGATGTGTTATCATAGTTTAATTTTATCTTAAACGATTCAGAAAATTAGGAACACCGTACTCAGATTGATGAGGAGGTTCAGCTTGATTGACCCTTGGAATAAAAAATGTGATATCAGACTTTTGTATCAAGTTTCTGTCGCCGGCTGCGATAAAATGCATCTCAGTATTTTTTCATTGCGATTGAAGAGCAAATTCGCCAAATATGTAACCCACTTAAGAGTGCCTTTCCTGGAAAAAGTCGAGCATTCATGAGAACTCTCATTGGATAGTACTTTTGTCCACTGAAATTTAAATTTATTTCCTTTTTATAATTGTTGCCATCAGTTTTGTCAAAATTAAAATTGTTGAGGTGGATATTTATTGCATGATTACCAAATTTTAGACTTGTTAGCACCCAGCGCCTGTTTCTTCTTCGCTCTCCTCTATTTGATTACGATACGATTACAAATTGCGATAGAGTATGCGATACGAAAGAATGCGATGAAAGGCACGACATTCATTTTAAGAAGTATGAAATCTCGAAGAGTTTTTTTCGAAGAGTTTCGAGGGTGAACGATTGATGATCATCTTGGGTTAAACCTCTGGTATCTCGCTCCTCTCACCATTACGTCCGAGATTCCAGGAAGGAGAATTAGACACGCAATCGTGATTCTTCGCCGGACATTTCGCGTCACAGTTCAGCGATACTTCATTCATTCAGTTCAGCGATACTTCAAGACATTCATTTTAAGAATGAATGTCGTGCCTCCAATTTTCTCTGCTTTCCAATTTTCTCTGCTTTCCAATTTTCTCTGCTTTGATTGCTTCGTCACCTTTGAACCCAAAATAGCATTTTTAGAGCTGATAAAAGCACTTCCAATTCCATATTGTTAGTTATGCATAGTGGCATTTGTGATTACATTTTGTTTCTCTGAAATTCTTGGTTAGTGTTGAGACTTTAGACGCCAAACAAATGAGAAACGAGTCAGTCAATATTTTTCGTGCACAAGCGTTTGTACATTTTCATGGAGGAGAAAATCTTAAGCTGTCAGCCATGCTGAAAAGTTGTGAGTGGACCTTTTAATAGCGGAAAACTCATTCTTTATTAATCAGTGAATAAGCGAAATGCATTTTTAAGGGAAAAAAATACAATCGCCTCGAAGTGTCAGCGTTTAAAATCGTCATGTGATTTTAGTCTCGACTTATAATTATGTAAGTAGCTATTTTCTCCGCGAATGCTCAACACATCCTTAAGTTCATCCTTTCACGAATAAGCCTCAGTTCCCAGTAGATTAATCGTGCGTGGACTAAGTCGTTTTTGATGGAACGCTTGTTTTCGCCCTTTCGATCCGTCGTTTCAGACGTGCGTGAAGAAAATAGGCACAATTTACGGTCGTCGAATTCAGGAGCGAGGTCACGGATCTCCTTGAAAGCCCCTTCTCAGGGAACCCAGTCCATTTCTATGTTCCTGCCTGTGTAAGAATATTGGATAACCAACTGATCCACTATTTCGTGCTCCAAGCACAAGGAAAGAAGGCAGATCACCCATGTACTGGGGAGAGCAAAAGCCTGTTGTGCACGCTAATTTGAGATCCTCTGCGAGCATCCGAAATACATTTATCATCGCCGCATAATATTAAACTTCGAGAGCGGAATGAAGGAACACATACAGTCTTATAGAAATGGCTAATTGAAATGGATAACGGTTCATTTTTAATGGCAACGAAAAAACTTGGTAATGTTCACTTAGTTCTTTTCAAAGATGGTTTCAACGTTCACGCGTCGATTTCAGCCACTTGAATTGAAAACAATGCATGAGCCGCAAAACGCGTCATAATATTTTAAATGAATTTAGCAAAGAGCAATAAATTTTTTATTTTCATTATTATTGGTCTTGACCGCAAGATTACGCCTGAATCAGTTCATGTTTATGGTTCATTTACTTTTGAAATATTTCTGTTTCTCTGGACTGCTCATAGACGCTCAGCAATTTCGAGTCACATTAAATATAATTTTTATAGTTTCAATAAGGAGGGCTGGAACCTGAATAGTGTTACTCCACAGTCTTTTTTGAGCTTATGAGAGCTTCATTTATTGGATATGGTTGCGAATTTTGGTCTTTCTGATGCGCTTTTTGTCGTTTGCTCTATGCTGGAATCGAGACTCGCGTGACGCTACTCCTGAGAGGTCAACGAAGCACATTTTGGGGAGAGGATTATAATCACTTTCATTTCTCAATAAAATACGAATACAGAGAAAATATGCCTCTCTCTGTGGGTTTTTGACAAATTAAATTTGGTGCAGTACTGGTAAATTAGCCATGAAAACTTTTTTGCGAGGTATATTCCTAAAATTTGTGACCGCCTTCGGGGAACGAAATATTCTTCAAGCACGCAACCCTCCCAAACCGTGGATACCGAGTGAAAACGTTCGCAATATCTCGTTTAATGGTGCCTGAAGAGCGTAAAACCGTAACATCGCTGGTTGGGCAAAGGGCTATTTGTAGCGAGCCAAAATAGATGGAGAGCGATAGTATTGTTCTGCTACAATCTCCCACGTGGTGAATTTCTTGCCGAAAAAAACGTTGGCAACTCAAGGTTACTGCTGAATACATCAAGATTGCATCAACATGCGCAGCAAAAACTGGTGATTTTAATGTCAGCTTAAATGTTCCTGACATTTGTCCTTACTATTAAACCCATTCATTTGCACGCACAACATCGATTTTATTAGTCCATAAAATTCGGAGGCATGCATACTTGCAGGGGTGCATTGTTGGAGCGTCCGTCAAAACCTAAATGTCGGATTTACTTATGTGCCCAAGGTCAAGAAGTCATAGTTTCCGTATTAACCAGCCCAATTGCTGAGGCAACGAGGCATCCTCTCCGGACAGGTTCTTGGCATCCATCTAGATGCATCCCGAAAGCCTCAGACATGGCCCATTGCCACTTTAGATTAACTGGAAAATTCCTTCCCTTTCATTTCATGCACAGGACTGAGAATACTATTCGGCGCCAATGTTTGTACTCTCCGAGTTTTATAGTGTTAGAAATAGATTTTCTGGCTTTTTTTCAATTTTGATAGTGTCTCTAAAAAGGCAGCTGAACCTAATCGTTGTCATTTTTGACAATTCATTTCGATGAGCTGCCATTATATCCTACAATGCTATTTCACCGTGTGTTATTAATAATAGTCATCTACGTGATACCCTGCAAGCCACCGCGAGGGACCCATGTGCGCTGCGAATAAAGGTAGGATTGAATAAAACCACGCGGTGAAGGCGTGATTTTTCCGTTTGCTTTTAGTTTTCAAAAGTTATCTGTATATTTTATCAAGTGAAAATCATAATATTGAAATTGTAAAGTGTTCGGGCTATCATTCAGTATTTGATCAATTCCACCACATTTCGTATAATGACTTCTCATGTATAAGAGGCAAAACCTTACGGTATTCATTTTCGATTTCCCCAATGTCATTTGGATCGTAAAAAACATTTATTTAAATCGGAAACTATTGAGGCATTTCAATGGCGATTCTTATATTCACAATTTGAAATCCTTAATAGGGAAATTAAAGTGTAGTCGTGGAGTACCTATTATAATGCTTTTCATTTCCATTGAAATACTGCACTTGGAATGCTACCAGGTATCTCCCAAGGCCGAATTTTTCGTATAAACAAGGAAATAGCATGTCGAAACTATTTAGTGAGTTTCGAATTAAATTCCTTCATTAAATTAAATTTCGTTCGTTGAATCGTGGACGAATATTTTATTTCAACCCCTAGTAAACATTCTTTTTTTTTGTGGGCTCCAAAATCTCGCCCCTGAATATTCTTCGACTGAAGCATTTTTCCAAACACGAGCGCCTTTTTGAAGTTCACCGTCAACACCAGGGGTTCCCAAACTGAGGGGCGCCCCCCCCCCCCCAGGGGGGCGTGAAGACATGTCAGGGGGGGGGGAGGGCGTGAGCGCGAGACCAGTTACAAATAAAAATCTAGTAAATAAAATCCATATATTTCTTTAACTAATGTTATGGTCTAGATTTTAAAAATCAACCTTGATGTTTAGAAAACTTAACAATCCACTTGTATAAACTCTTTTAAGGCGCCGTGGTACATGACTATTTTTTCGCTTTCGAGTGCTGAGATGATGGAGATAGTTTTTCCGTCGACCGGTAGAGTTACCAGAGTCGGCGCCTACCCAACCAGCCATATTTTTGTTCAGTGTCCCCTCTACGCTTTAATTCTTTGCGCAGAGGTGATGAGGCAATAACGACCCTTCCCTCTCAAACCCTCCGTCCGCGGAGTTTTCCATTGCTGATCACTAGACGCAATGTTGCCATTTCAACATACGATGGGACCAAACTGTTTGGCAGACTCCACATTATACCATGTGGCAACGTGGAATTCGCGGAAATGCGTTCGCTACGTTTTTCTAAGAACCGAGCCGGTCTGGTCCTAGTGGGGTTCGTAGCTGCAGGAGAACGCGTCCGCGGTCCAAGTCATGAATAGACTTCATTTTTCAGGGTAGCCGCGTTGATTGGTTGTTGTGACAACAGTTTAGCCGTAAGAACTGCAACAAATAGGAGGTGGTCTCAGCTGGTAGCTTGGCTTGCACGTGTTAATGTCTAAATGTAGTAATTTGAAAGTAATATACGTTTGTGCCTACTACAGACCACCCCATTCCGATGTACACTCAGTATTAAAACTCGAGAAACAGATCAGGCACATTAATTCTCATACCGACGAACGACAGATTATTGAAAGGTGGAGATTTCAATACAACATCGATAGATTGGAAAACATGTAGTCATTAGTCTGGGGGTAGGGAAAAAGAAATCTGCTCGTCATTTTTTAGCCTGTTCGCATAATACGCAGTACATCAAATAGTAAATTTGCATAATAGAAGGGAGAATGTTCTCGATTTACTTGCCTCAAACATCCATGAAAAAGTTATTGAAGTTAAAAATGTCGATGGAATAAGTGACCACAAGGTAGTACACGTTAAATTATCCCTCAATACTGACAAAAATGTAAAATTAAAAAGAAAGATTTGCCTTTTAAGTAAAGCAGATTTTAACGGATTTAGGCGTGACTTACAGACTTCTTTTGAAAAATTCTAAACATCAGAAAAAATTGTGATGCAGACATGGAAAGAGTTCCTCCAAATTACACGGTGAGTGAGTATAAGAGTGAGAATAGGGAACCAGGGTGGTACAACGTGGAGGTTAAAAAAATGTTTAAAACGACAACGAGTTATCCACGCGAAACTAAGAAAAATGTAGCTAATAGCGATCTAAAAAAATTATCGAACGTTACATATAAAGCAGCCGCAAAAATAGCCCTTAGAAAAGCGTAAAGTGGTTTCAAGAGAAAAGTACTTGGAGAACAACTAGAGGGGAATCCGAAAGCATTTTGATCATATGTTAGGGAAGTACAGGGAACTAAAATTTCAACGGTTAATTCCTTGAAAGGGTATAGGGGCGAAATATTTAGATAAGGCTAATTTGTTGAATTATTTTTCCAGAGCGTTTTTAATCAATCTAAGCGTAGTTTGCTCGAAACAATACCAGACCGATTTCAACAAATAATGCCCCCGATCGATAATTGTATCTTATAACGGAATCGTATCCTTACTAAAAATGTTAGCCCGAACAAGAGCTCAGGTCGTGATGAAATTCCTGCTCGTGTGTATAAAGAAATAGCTCTCGAAATGGCACCGTATCTTAAAGTAATATTTAACAAATCCCTCGAAGAACACGCGGTTCCCAAAGACTGGAAGATAGCAAACGTGATCCCAATTTTTAGAAGTGGCGATAGGGAACATCCATCGAATTATAAACCAATATCAATAACGTCACTGTCGTGCAAAATTATACAGCATATGATAGTTACATCAATAAGGGGACACCTCGATAGCCAGGATTTATTGATAACAAATAAGCATGGGTCCAGAAAGGGACGGTCTTGCGAAAATCAGTTAGGTCTTTTCGTTCATGATATTTTAGTTTCCGGAGAAGGTAACGTACAGGTAGACGCAGCGCTTTTAAATTTAGAAAAGCGTTTGACAAGGTTCCCCACTGTAATTTACTCGCGAAGTTAGCATCATACGGGATAGACAGTAATATGGTAGGCTGGATAGGAGATTTCCTACATGAACGCGTTCAATGAATGGTATTAGATGGTGTCACCTCAGGCGAAGCAAAAGTTACATCGGGTGTTCCCCAGCGTGATAGGCCCAATTGTATTTCTTCTCTCCGTAAATGACTTGAATACAGTAGCTAAAAATAGCAAGCTCCGTCTTTTTGCCGATGATGCAGCAGTCATCATTGGTCATCAATCCTCAGATCGGTTTGACGCAGCTCTCCACTGAGTCCTGTCGGCTAATCTCTTCATATTTACGTATTTATTCTAATGCAGTAGTGTATAAGGAAATAAGAAATTAAGAGGATAGTCATTCTTTAGCTAAGGATTTATATGCGATTGATGATTGGTGTGATAGTTGGCAGCTAGAATTAAATTTGAAGATATGCGCGATAATGAACTTTGGGAAAAAGAATAACTTTCCCCAGAAAAATTATTGCATCAAAGAAAAGAAAATATCTAACGTAGAATTTATTAAATACTTAGGAGTCACCAACATTGAAGACATGCTGTGGGGGAAATACATCAGGGAAATAACTAGTGTAGCAAACCATATATCAGGATTCGTAAAAAGAGTTCTAGGCAAATGCGATGAGAGAGTAATAGAAGCTATTTTACACTTGTCAGGCCTCATTTAGAATATGCCGCTAGTATATGGGATCCGTACGAGGAAGGTATGATAAAAGAATTAGAGCGTGTGCAAAGGAGATCCACTAGATTTGTTAAAGGCCGTTATGATAATTGTATAAGTGTTACGAGTTTAATAGAAGAACTAGGCTGGGAATTACTATCAGAACGCAGGTTGAAATTTAGGTTAAACCTTTTCAGTAAATTGGAAACCGATTTGTCGCATATTTTAAGTCGATAATTCTTCTTCCCGTTACTCCACCGGATAAACCTTCGTTTTTCCCTTCTTCGGCAATTGCCATATCGTCAAATGAATCATGCAAAGTTTCATCAGCTACTGAATCGTCAATATTGGACGGGATTTCTTCAATAGCGCAAGAAGTTCCTCCTACGTGCGACTCTGTTCCCATTATTTTGAGACGCCTGTTTCGGATAATAGAAATTTGCATACTTACACATGAATATATCATTACATTAAGATAGTGTTTTCACAAAAAATGACAATATTTACCTTTTTTCTTCCCTCCGCTTGGCCAAAAATTCACCCTTTCTTTTTTTCCTCGCCATCGAAAATGTCAAGCGACTGCCTACTTTAATTTTCCGATATCGGTACGCTTCCGATGAAATTTCGAGACTTGACAATTAGTCAGTTTGACTATTACTAGACACCCCGAGAGCGACAACCTAAGCTGAGACTCAAGAAACAACCCGTCAGTAAATCAGACACTCCGTCTCACTCGCCTCTGCTTCCCGCCCGCCTTCACTTTCCCTTCCCCCAAGCATCAACACCTCAAGGTTACCGTTTTAGGATATAGGGTAGAGGGACCGTGCCACTTTTTGAGTAGCGCAGTAGGCGGAGAATGTGTGAACTGTTTCGTGATTTGCACGTTGCTAGAGGCGTATCCCTGGGCTGGAGTTAGCGAAAAACATAAATTACTTTCAGAATATCTCAACAGCGTGTCTTTTAATAAAAATCAATAAGTTTCAAGGATCCAACAGACTAAGCTTGAGTCTTGTACTCTATAATAACGAAAGTTAAAAAAATAGCCCCTCTGTCTCCCAATATTTGCAACAAAAAGGTCTATTTTTACATCGAGATATATTTTTAACAAGGCTTATTACGTAAAATCTAGGATTATAGAGTAATAGTTTGATACTTTCTCTTTTAATTACTGAAAACCCCATTCCGATATCTAGCTTCCTGTTGGAGCAATCTTCCTTGAAAAATAGGTCTGAAAAACAGCTATGTATCGCGGCCCCTTAAAGCAAAAATATATAGCTTTTTGTCGATGTTTTCCTCTTAACAGTGTTTCTTTAAATTGAAACTTATAATGTTGTATTTTGTGATAGTAAAAATACATGTTTTGTTTTCAATGTAATACTTGTTTTTTCACATGCCCACAAAATGTACTGTTGAAGGGGGACGTGGAAGGTTTCCATTTTAACAGGAGGGGGCGTAGTACAAAAAAGTTTGGGAACCCCTGGTCTACACGATGACGAACATTCATTCTCTACCTTGCACGTTTTCTTTCGAAACTAGAAACTCCTGATGTAAAAAAAAACGAGCCGCGTTGTATATCTCTAGCGGGCGAAATGACGTGACGGGGGGTTGTTTGCAGCGCCCGGGGTCGGCTGACCTTTGAGGCTTAACCTTGAGTCGTGTGACACGAGTCTTTGCGGGGTCCGGATTCTTCATTGTTATTCTTCGATCTTCGGATGCGTGTCGAGAGGCATTCAGCCGAGGGAGACGTCGATAAAGTTGATCCCTTTTTCCCTTTCGGGAGAGATGGGGGAGGGTGGGATAAGTTTCCCTCCGACGCCTGGCTGGCGGGCAACAATCTTCTGCACCTTTTCCACTCCCCTTCGCCCCCGCTCTTTCCTTGCGTGCATCAATTCTGCCGCCTTCTGGACGTTTCCTTGACCCTGATCGTTAGCTTCACCAGAAATTGTGATTCATCTTAAGGTAGGAAGCGGATTATCTTTGAGATTTACGCGTCAAATGCAGGTTTATTTGAATAAATCTCTGTTCCTATGTACGTACGTACTTCCATTTCGCAGGAATGAAGTATTATTTTTTCACTACGTATTGGACCGACGCGGAAAATACTGATTCCCGTAAAATATTTTCACAAACAATGAACGGCCTTGTTCTACGCTGCAAATGAAAGTAATGAAAATCATATCGCATTCCTTCTACTAGGGGATGCGCTACCGAAAGACTTTGTCAATGACTCGAGGCCCCCAGAAATGCTAGTTCCGTGAAGAGTTTATTAAAGCTAGAGGTGATTTGTTGAGACTACCTAGTCAAATCACTCTGAAGTTATATAAAATAATTTTCGCCTTTTAGTTACTGTGGAGGTATGAGAGGAGCCAAAGATGCCGGAAATCAAATCCACATTTTTTTATTAGTTTATGCTAACTTAAAATATTGATTGACAAACTACTTTCGTTAGCGCGGTACTTGGCGAGGAAGCCATGAGTATGATCTCTTCAATAAAAGTCTTAAAATGAATTATGTACTTTGTTTCATGTTTAAACTTTTTTAATTCACCACCAATCTCTTTGGTTATGATTTTAATTGACAGTGATCCCAGCGTAGACCATTTTTTCCTTTGTGTATCGATCGGTGAAGTCAGACATGAACCTTAGGCACTCTTAGACGCATTAGAGATTAAAACCGAGAGAAATCAAAGTCATTGCCGATGAGGGTAGAAGTAATCACAATAAAAGGCATGCGATAAAACTGGATGGATAATTTCATTAATTGGCTGCATTTCTGACTGGAGGAGGGTGTAGTAATGAAGACATTACGAGAAGGATTTCGTTAGCATAGAAGCGTTTACAAGGGAGAATTTACGATCGGAGCAGTGATTAACGAAGTCAAGAAAACTTGAGTTAAGAATCTGAGATTTGGAAGGTGGTAAATTGTGGTTCCGAGGAAAGAGAACTCTAGGGAAAGAGGATGAAAAAGTTTGGGAAAAGAAGTGTGTTTTGGTGTTTGGAGAAAGATATAAAAAGTGTAATGGGCAGAAATTGGACAAACAAGTACTCCTGGAGGAGGAGGAAACGAGGAAGATTACTGTGGTATACTGTGGTACTGGACATTTGTCTGTATAACTGTACTACAGAAATAAAAATCAGAAAAAGAAATTAATGGGTCAGTACTGATATTACAGAATTTTTGTGGCTCTGATTTTGATTGTGAATTAACCATATATATTATATTTATTATTTCTCTTCTCCTTTTTATCGATCAACTCACAATCACTTCCTTTCCTCTTCTCCACGGTTGGAGAAAATCTGCTTATAGTGACAGTTGAGCTTTAAATTAATTGGCCATAAATGCCTCACCGCGTTTATTGCATCGTTCAAAACTTCATTCTAAATGTATTCCAAGGCAGTATCTTTGGCAAGGAGTAATTTTTTTGTAAGCATCAACGCGAAAGTAATTTTTGATATTAATCAACTGTGGCCGGGCGTATTATAATATCAATGTCGATTCATTAGAGATAATTAATATCCCCTTATCTAGAGTTTCTCTCCGGTTCTCCGCAGTGTTGGAGGGGTAATATTTCTGAACTAAGAATTTCACGAATCGCCAGAGAAAAATGATCGCCCCCACCATTTATGCGTATCACTTCTCCTCCCAGGACAGTTTCGTATCCCAAGAGGAAAAATTCTCAATGGTAAGAGGTCAATTATCTCCAACAAAGAGCAGTCGTTACACGCCGAAGGACAATGAGTACACTTTTTTAACGCGTTGGTACATCACTTCCAGGTTACTTTTGGTAGCTTAAAATGCTTTCTATTTGTTCTGTGCTAACTCATTAATTCAGAAGCCAGGATCTCGTGTGGGGAGAAATAGTGTGCCACGTTGGACGACGCGGAGATCACGTAAATAGGGACCTATTACGAGGCCACGAAAAGGAAATAATCTTAGCATCAAGGAAGGAAAGATTTTGGACGAGAATGGGACCACCGCTTTATGAATTATTGCCTATGAAATAAAGTGGCCGAGGCCGTAAGGAAAGGGTTGGAAAAGGATTCAGTTAACTACTCACCGGTCGTAGCCGAATTTCAATTATGAATTGAGCCAAATATAAAGGTGACATTTTTTCATACCATCGTATAAAATTACGCTATATCTTTCGGAAAGTAGGTACTTGATTTTATGTTGTCATTTGTGCTCTCGCATTTGATTAATATAAATCTTTTTCAGTGCCTGCCACAGCTTCGTGGCAGGCCGTTTCTCAATGCTCAGATTTTCTGTTTTCATTTGTACTCTCGCATTTGATTGATATAAAAGCTTTTCAGTGCCTGCCACAGATTTGTGGCAGGTAGGTACTGAGAAGCTTTTATATTAGTCGGAGAAACGGGCTGCCGAATCGACTAAAAGTTCGATCTGCCGTAGCACAAGAGGAGGACTTAGGACTTAAACACGATACATTTTTGTCTGAATGAGTCGGAAGAATAGTCACTAAAACTTGATCCCTCGAGTGGAAAAGTTGAAATGAAACCTGCGGTGTTTTTTTCTTAATTCCGTAATTTTTATGCCATTGGAGTTACCCAATATTATTACCCTAAACCTGACTGGAGAGTAACCTCCTAATATAGAGAGTTGGTATCTGTACCATGCAGCTGTGGAAAGATTTAGGACTAAACCTTGTGAAATTCATTCATTGGTATAAATTATAAATCCCTTAAAGTATCACCAAATCACCGAGGGACCATTCTGGATAAACATTCATGGTTAGAGTGGTATGGATACTCTCCACTGGTGGCCTCCGAAGCCTGATGGTGTCTGTTGAGGGAGGTGCTAACCAACTTTTTCTGCAGTGCCCTTAAATCAGAGTCTTCCCATCCTAAAAGATACAATTGTTTAACCGCTATATTTAACTAGAGAAAAAAAATGAGTTAATTGAGGAATATGAGAATAAATTCCACTATTTTTTTGTTGAGAGTGCAAAGTTGGATAAAGTAGGATTGGTGTAATATGAGAAAATGAAAATTTGTGATCTTACTTCAGGAGATCACACAAATTACTTGAAGAGAATATTAAATTAACATTGCTGAAATAATGAAATACATATTTAGCTACCTATCTAATGCTCTATGAATGTCTTCATTTTCCATAAATTTTTGCTCATCAAAGTGAAGCTAAAAAATTATTTCCCTAATGTTCCAAGACCTATAGTATAACATTATTTCATTTATGACTTACTTGACTCTTTTTCTTTTCCAGGTTTGACCCGTTTCAGCTCTATGAGGTATGTTCATTCTTTAATTGCATTTGAGCTACTGCTTCTCTTACGATGGTGAAATTAAATATATAGATAATAGTCAGATTTTTCTAATTCTTTTATATCTTTTATAGGTCTGCCACAAAAAATGTGCCATTTTAAGGGTTGAAGTTTACGGTGGTACAAATGTTACCAAAGGATGGTTGGGAGATCTACGTAAGTTGTCTTTGAATGAATTCCAACATGAATTTTAATTATTTGCCTATCAAATTAAAGCTACAGATAAGTATTAAAATGGTAAATTAAAAAAAAAAGAAAAATAAAAGTGGATCTCACTTTTATTTTTCCCTTAACCATCAAATATATACCTACCAGTATTACATCTATACTGATTTTATGTTTTTACTGTTGCCTCTGTTATGAGTGCTGAAATTGACTCATTGTTTTTAAGTCATAGGGTTGGTTAACTGCAGTTACTGTAGGATTGGTTAACTGCAAGGGAGAATATCCCTTGTTCATTGTTGGCCATTTATATCCTGATACTTCTTCTTACCTAGAATCCTCTTTTTTAGCCCATGCTGTTATTCATTGGTCTTACACATGGGGTATCTCCTACTTTTATACCCATTATGTCCTTAAAACATGCATTTTAAAAGCCTGATGTAAAGACCTTGTGTTGTTTTCGGGTTATTGATACATAAATAAATAAATTTTGTCTCAAGATGTGTTTAATCCACCTGATTCTACTCTGTCATATCATACTCCATGTAGACATTTCTTTCTTTTCTCTTCTGTATGTTTCTTCAAATTTATTTTATGGGTCTATTTATTCTCCATCATCCTATATTAACAGCAGGTCTTTAAAAACAAACTTTTTTGAAAAAAGTACATAACTGCCTAACAAATAAAATGTCTAAACATATTTTAAGTATATATCCATGCTATTGATAGATCTAATTGATAAAAAATGCTCAGCTTTAATCATCCATTTATTAGGTGAGTAAATATGAATATTTTGGGAGGAGGAATTATTTCCACATGCCGATCCCATTGTGAACGTTCTTCATTAAAGAAGTTGAGTTATTCTATGATATTTCCTTTAGATTGATTTTCTTTACTGTATCGTGGTCTAATTTTATTTTAATGTCATCTTATGTCATTTTATGCTTAGAATTGCATTTATTAGTTTATTTTTAATACTGTGTCTCAAATAAGTGCAATGCCACTAACTTTTTGATATGTCACTTTGATGCTGTGATGCTTGAATGCTGTGATTTCATGACTTTCTTTTGTCATTTCAGTGGATATACCTGATCCCTATGTGATCCTACATGTAAAAGGCACTCCCAACCGAAGAAAATGTACACCTGTTATTAATAATTGTCCAAATCCTCAGTGGAATGTTTGTTTCCAGTTTTATATTGACCCAACTGAAAAACGAGAATTATGTAAGTCATAATATACCATCTTCTCTGTAGAAAGTAAATGAAGGCTAGGGCATGGAATCTTTCCCATCACCAAAAATAATCTAAAAACATGTTTGATATCCACACAATCTTTACCCAATTTTAAATACTGAGAGCTCCGAAAATGAAAATGAAAATTTCCAAAAATTAATCTTGACCCGATGAGTTCTTCCAAAGGAGCTCCTTTCTCTGGAATGCTGAATGGGGGAATTTTCCATAAATTTTTTTAGAAAAATCCTTACCTTTTTACTGACCATCTATCTAATATTTTCAGTGGAATATAGCTTTCTCACATCAAAACAATAGATGGTTCTGAACTTCAATTATATATAATGTACTTATCCCACATTTTACTCTGCAATTACCTATTTTATAATAGTTGGGATGCAAAATTAGGCCACTGTGAAAAATGCTGAAGAGAACTTGTTATGTTAACTGGTCTCAAAGATTAAGTAGAAGCACCATCATTTTCCCCAAACTCGCTGTTGTTATCGCTAACAAATGCATGTGGACCAGAAGGCAGTCTTAATATAGGTATGCATTTGTTTTGAAATCATCCTCAGTTGTCACACTCATGGACAGCAATTACCTGATGGATGAAGAAATGGGGAATCAAGCCATTGACCTTAGTAATTTTACACCAGGAACGGAAGAGCAAGTGGTGGTTGAATATGAATGTGTAAGTAGAAAACATTATTTTTTCATTATTATTTGATCAAACCTTTTTACGCATTCATCTATTGAATGAGTTTTTATTATCTTTTGATACTCCTGTAATAATTTTGTAATGTGCATTTATCACAAAGTGCTAAATTTTTGTTTACTTGAACAAACTTTTTCATAGTTTTTATTATTCTTCCAGGGTGCAAAAGTGGAAATGAAACTCTCAATGGTGGAAGAGTGAGTGAATTTAATTTTTTCTACTGAATATGAAAGCTTTTGAATGATATTAATCAGAATCTATTTCTACTGGTATGGTCCAGTAAAATTTCTGAGCTGTTACATAAGGCATTTTAGTTAAAGCTGAGTAGATTACTAGAGTACTGGTCAGATTTGTTTATGGAAACACTTGTTCCAGGCTGAATGCATTATTACTACTGAGCTTCAGGAAAAGTTTGAGAATGAGTGTGCTAAAAAACCACTGTTTTATGCATTGGAATACTAATTATAGCTTTAATATAATGGCTCCTGTTCACATTTTGGATCAGTACTGATGAGAAATATGTGTACATTTTCCAGAAAGAAACCCAATTTGAGGTTTAGCCTTGCTTTGTCGGAGGAGGAGAAATATTTTGTGAAAAGAAGGCGAATGCACATATTTGCTGCCATGCAGAAGATACTTGGGAGTAAGCATGCACCCAAAGATGTTCGAGAGGTAATGATCATAGAAGTGTGTTACAGTGATAATTTAAGAATTTACTCACAATATTTATGATTTTAGTCTTTTCAATTTTGAGTTTAGTGTATTCAGTTCACTTTCCTGGTGAAAATAAACCGTGACAGACAGTGTGACAACAATGTGTATCACGCTGTGCAAGTGTATTAGTCACAGTATATGTACACTGTGTGCACTGTGTGCTCCCTTCAAAGCATGATGGACAGTGGGACCCAGTGTGACACAATGTGCTGCACACTGTACAAGGCTATTAGTCACAGTGTACATACACTGTGCTCCCTTCAAAGCGTGATGGACAGTGTGACCACAATGTGCAGTGCACTGTACATGGGTATTAGTCATAGTGTCCTCACAATGTGTGCACGGTGTCCTCACACTGTGAACACACTGTACCGTCACAGTGTCTATCACGCTTTATGCACGCTTTTGAGTCCCAATTTAAGCTTTTGTCACGGTGTATGCACCCTGTAATCACACTCGTCACAGATTAAGCACACTGTGTTCACGCTTCTGTCACATTGTCTGTCACACTGTCTGTCACGGTTTATTTTCACCAGGGTTCAGCTACAGAAATCCCCAAATTTGCCGATAGTTCAACCTGATTGTTGATCACTCTAGTTCAGATCTGTTGTAATTTAGACAAATAACTTGGTAAATCGGTAGGTAGCTAAAGAAAATTATAGCTTTAGCCTGAGAAAAGTTGAGGAGGGAACAGAAGGGTATTTAAAATGACATATACAGACTGTACATGAAGCCCAATGTGGGTCTTTAGGACTTCCTGTTATATTTTCCCAACTCTTTGATTCTCACACAGTATTCCCAAATAACTATGTTAATTTGGGAATATTGTGTATTTCTAGTACATATATGTTTACATATGCCTAGGAGTCACTCATATTCAATGAATATACTCTCTAGTACCCTGCTTCATTGCATTTGAAATTTTCTCTGCATAAGCAAGTATTTACAGTTATAAGCAAGAGTTAATATTTAAATAAGATTTTTATTAAACTTATTGAATGCATTATGGTAATATCTACTGTATAGCAGAAATTCCACACAGAAAAAATATCACTCGCCTTAACAGAGACTGAAACCCAGATCACCTGATTTCCAGCCAGGTGGTAAGCTACCAATTAAGCTACTGAGGCATCCTCTTTCATTGTGGAAATTTTAGAGGCTTTAAAGGAACAAGATGTGCTCAGGCTGCTAGACATATTCTGTCACAAAGCAGCTGATGTCATGTGCATGGACCCACATCCAAGAGGTTAAAGCCAAATTTTAGGCACTAAGTTGCTTACTTTATAACAAATTGAAGGATGGCAAACTTGCCAAAAAGAACCTCAACAGCATTGCCCCCTGAAATTGCACAATACTGCTTAAGATTCTCACAGCAAGTTCCTCCTCCTCAATCCTTCAATTTTAATATCAACTGTACTTGATAATTTTCTCAATACCGTCATTTAGAGTAATGGAAAAATGATACGTTGATAAAAACAAAAACTTGTATTATTGCACAGTTTCAATATTTCTCTTTGCTAGATTAATGGCTCAATCATCGTTGTATTTGCAATATTACACTAATGTTGCTTTCCCTAAAACTTAAACATGTTCCTATTTTCCTAGGTGCCCATAATTGGAGTACTGGGGTCAGGAGGTGGTTTCCGTGCAACCATGTGTTTTGCTGGTGTATTTAAAGCTCTGGATGAGTCAGGTTTATTAGACTGTGTTATGTATGCAGCTGGTCTATCAGGATCATCATGGTAATTCCACTAAATTAAAAACTTCTGAATATTCCTCACATTGAATCTCATGCAGCAATCCGCATTTTATCGTAGAGTTTATGTACTCAGCCTTTTGCTTTAATATACTACACAGTGCTTTATTTTAAAGAGTGCCCATTGTTACTCATAATATCTCTCTAAAATCAAGGAAGTAGTGCTTTCAAGAATGACTTTATTTATAAATTAGTTGGTTCATTATATTTTGCTCATAAACTATAACCCATGATAAAACTACCGCATAGTACTGAATTATCTTCTCTTTTTACTGCTCTAGGTGGCTCTCCTATTTGTACTCCTACCCTGATTTCCCCCACCTTACAAGTCCTGGAGATCTCATCCCAGAGCTTCGAGAAAGGATGGCAAAGAGCTGGACTAAGCTCCTCACTCCAGTGAATATGTACCGTTACATGAAACAGGTCATGGGCAAGTCCTCTCTAGGTCAGCCTGTGAGCTTCACAGACTTCTTTGGTCATCTTGTTGGAGACACTTTGCTCAAAGAGGTAGGTTTCTAGAGATTGACTCAAAGTTAAATGAAAATAGGTGTCTTTGTGGTAAAATTAATGGCACACCCCAGCAGGTATTGGGAATACCCAGGCCCGGTGAGAGGATTCTCGGGCCCCTGGGCAACTGAGTGGTCCGGGCCCCTAAGATCCGAACTGCGAACTTTCAGGTTATTTTATAACCAAGAATTACCTGGTTATCAGCTTTTTCTGCAGAAGAAATGTGCACACTGTCATGCATTATCTTTTGATTTACTATAAATTGTACTTTTTATGTAAAATAAACACATTTCAGTGGAAAGGTATGGGGAAACAATTTCAAAATGAAAACTTTTTGATGGCGTGACACACTTTG
Source organism: Platycnemis pennipes (assembly GCA_933228895.1). NCBI lineage: Eukaryota > Metazoa > Arthropoda > Insecta > Odonata > Platycnemididae > Platycnemis > Platycnemis pennipes. The sequence goes on along the minus strand of OW121848.1, from coordinate 28,198,307 downwards.
CACTTTCATTTTACAGTAATCAAAACTAGGACTTACTTGAAATTGAACATTTTATAAAAAGTCATAATAAAACGTACTTTTTCTTTTTTCACTATTTGCATATGAATGATTACTCCCATCTTTTCGGAGATACGGGGGAGATATATATATTACCCCCAAAGTATAATGAATTTAAAGAGTATTAACTTATACTAAGCTTTGATTACAATACAACTATCTCAATCAAACATAACAGCAGGAAGTTAGTAACAATAATGTAAGTTACGGGTTTTGACGAACAGAATTAATATTGTTGCGCCTCAATATTAAGCTATTTTAGATAATTTGTTTCCTTACTGTGTGCATAATTCAAGTAAAGTAGAAACTTAAGTTTTACTAGATTAAGTCTAATCTGACGTGTAAATCAGGGATGTGCATATTGTAACATAGAAAAGATGAATGGCTTGAGTAGAAATTCTCGTTGAACAACCAAAAACTCCACGGTTTCCAAAATGTACCTTTCTGAATGAACCTCCTGGTATGGTCAAAGGCTTGGACTGCTGGGGCGAAGGGGCATAGAAACGAAAAGTAGTTCTTAATAATGTCCCTCTGGAACGTAAAATAATGTTTCATGTGAAAAATACAGGAATTTTAAGGCTTTGAGGGTGTGAATGAGAAGTTTACTTTTGAGAGGAGAAACCTTGAACGCGATTTCGCGTACACTTTAAGACATTTATATTCCTATATCCCCATGATTTTATACGTGTAGAGGCTGTGGAGATCGATAGCAATGTACACATATTAAAAAAGGCAAATAAGAAGCGTTATGTTCCTTATGGATTGAAAAAACTAACTCGCGTCACGGCATTTTCAGCTCCCGGCGCACGTCTCAGGCTCTGGACACATGTACGAAAAATCAAATGTAATTTTGGCATTGCAAAGGAATTTTCAATTTTTCAGATCTACCATCAGAAAGCTTCAACAAGTTATTTAATATGAGCCACTACAGACACTTTCGTAGCATTCTAGATATTTACTATTTAATATAAAATTTTGCGAGAAAATAGCGTCCGCCATGTTGTGACTTAATATCATCTAACTTTAGGAAAAAAACTCCCAAAGTTAAGCACAGTAAAGTAAAAGAGTAGTCTTTACAGATCTAGTAGTTTTTTATCCGACCAAATTCCTCCCAATGCGTCACCTTCGACTTAAACAGGAAGATTTTCGTAGAAAACTGAAGTCGGGTGTAATTTTGGAATTTTGGTTTGTTTGAGCCCCTGTATCTCGGTAATGGTGACAGAACATGACTAATGACATGCCATTCCTTGGTTGGCAATCAATTGGGAGTATTTGTACCAAGTTTCATGGTTCTACCTCCAAATAAGCCATTTTGGAATTTTGCTAAGTTTTTTCGATTTCAGCCCACTGTGCATCGGTTCAAATTTTCCTTCCTCTCCTTTCTATTAACAAAACCACGCAAAATCATGGCAGTACGTGCATGGGCCTTGAACTTATAACAAGGAAATGTACGTAAAACAAGGAAACAAATGTATAAAAATATTAAAGGGATAAATTATACATCATGTGCAAGAATAACTTTCTGGAATATGTGTATATTCTCAAAATTTTAAATATAAAATATTTTTTCGTTTCCCTTTTTTATTTTACCCGAAAGACTAGCTTGGGGGGGCCCCAGTCCCCTCCCTGCGCCCTTGTATAGACGCTCATGTATGCAAAACCAGTAGCTTACTACTGCTAATCTGTAACTTTGACTGTAGAATAAACGATTATTTACAGTCTACTAACGAGTAACAATAGGCATTAGGCGGGGGATGGGGTTTCTTGTCGTTCACGTTACAACATATCGCTGAGTGGAGAATATTCGCAGCAAAGGGAGGGGAGGTGAGTCACAGCACCCGCGCTTCTTGCTCTATCGTCCCCATCACCCGTGCCACAACCCTCGATGACCACAACAACAACGCTAACGTCATACTTCTCTATTGCACACTAACACACGCTCTCCCTTGATTTGTTTGTTCACTTTTTAAGCAACAAAATTTTGTATACTTTTTGGCATTTCTATTTATTCATACTTTAAATTTTTATTTTCAATTAATTCTTTTTGGTCCAGGCCCCCGGATGGCCCGGGCCCCTGGGCATTTGCCCCCTTTGTCCCCCCTTGTTGCCGGGAATACCAGCTTTAGATTTTGGGGGTGATATTTGATATTTATTCCACATTCCCAACAGTTTGATCGTTCATTAAAACATCTGCAATTACATCATTCATGCTAATGTTTGATAAATAGTTCAATTAATATTAACCAGCAGTATAATCGATTTACAGTCAAAGTCATATTAATTATTTGGTTAATTTTTTTTCTCCTAACTGTTCATGTTATTTCATAGTGACGATATAAAAATTCAAATAACTCATGTACATTGTCCAATTGGTAACATTCGAGTGAATTAAAATTTTAATTTATTAAAACCTTCATGTAAATTAAAAATAAAAACATTCAGCTGAAGTTTTATTTTATATCAGACAGTATTTATTTTGGAATGTTACCATATCAGAAGATAATTCTGCATAATGGGATCATCATCATGGGTCAACAATCATTGGATTGGTTTGATGCAGCCCTCCACTTGATTCTTCTAACGGCCAACCTCTTCATATTAACGTAGCTCCTCTCTTTCATGTCCTTTATGACCTGTTGTATGTAACTCGTACAAGGCCTGCCATTTCCATTCTTCCCGTTCACTTTTCCTTTGACGATTGTCTTCATCAGGCCATCGTGTCTTAAAATATGGCCAATTAGGTTGTCCCATCTTCTTTACATAGTTTTCAGCAGCCTTCTTTTTTCTCCCACTCTTCTTAGGACTTCTTCACTTGTCACTCAGTCGATCCATTTCACCTTCATCATTATTCGGTAACACCATATTTCGAATGCTTCCACCCTTTTTTTCTCCGCTGCTGTCATCGTCCATGCCTCACTGCCGTAAAGAAACATGCTCCAGATATACATATGGATGAATTGCTTCCTTACTTCGAAGCTTGTATTTCCAGATGTAAGTAGATTGTTCTTTTGATAGCATGCCCTCTTTGCCTGGGCTATTCTACTGACTATTTCTTTCTTGCTTCGTCCAACGTTGGTTACTCTGCTTCCCAGGTAACAGAACTCACCTCTTCCAGTTTCTGTTTTCCTAGAATAACCTTAGTTTTGGCCTCTTCTCTCTTGCTGCACACCAATATCTTAGTCTTCTTCTTATTGATCTCCAGCTGATGTCTGGCCATTGTCTGTTGTAGTATACTCTTATGGGGTTGGTACCCCTGTGCTCGACACATACCTTCCACCGGAAGTGACGTAGCCCGGCAGAGGTTAAGATGGACTATATCTAAAAGCGTGACTCAGTGTGATCTACAACAAATATATTACAGGTTGTTATGCTTGCTTATTTGTTGCCTCTTGAAATAAACATCTACAACATGGCGCAGTCGTGTGGAATTCAATGACATTATAGGTGAAAATAGAAGTGACACGTAAATATCGTGAAACCACGCCGTGGATCTTCTGTGCAACCGCGAAAATGGCGGAGTACGTTAAATTACCGACAAGTGTGAATTTCGAAGGTCCCAGTGCCTACGCCGACTGGACTAATTTTGTCCGGGAATTTGAAAATTTCCTAGCAGCCACTAAGAGGGATGAAGAAACTGACAAAGTTAAGATCGCCCTTTTATTAAATATGCTGGGAGGAAGTGCGATAGCGCTGTTCTCTACTTTTCCGTTGACTGAGCCAGAGAAAAAGAATTACCCAGCTGTTTTAAAAGCGTTCGAGTCGTACGTTGCGCCCAAAATTAACGAGACCTTCGAACGCTTCATATTTAATCAGAGAGTCCAGGAAGAAGGAGAAAGTTTCGAGCATTTCTTTGCTGACTGTAGGCGCCTCATTAAAAATTGTGGTTTCTCCAGATCTGAACCTCAAGAGGACTCCGTACTTCGTGATCGCATCGTTTACGGAGTACGAGATAAGACGGTGCAGGAGGCCCTGCTTAGACTGGAGGATCTCTCGCTGGAGAAAGCGGCAGCCCACTGCAGAGCTGTAGAACAAAGTCGGAGGCAGGCGAAGCAGATCAGAGAAACAACGGCAGAGCCCAAAGGAGGAGATTACCACATCGACGTTTTGCAGAAGAAGAGAGGGAATCACCGTTCTCGAGGTAAAGTGGACTCAAGTGCAAGCCAAAGTGTGGGGAAAGCAGTGAAAAAGTTTCAATGTAACAGGTGCAAAACGAATCATGGCCCTCGAGAGTGCCCGGCATATGGAAGGAAGTGCGCGAAGTGCGGAATAATCAATCACTTTGCTGTGGCATGCAGGGTGAGAAATGTACGCCAAGTCGACGTGGTAGAATCTGACTCCTTGTCAGATACATCGTCAGTGTCCTGCTATGCACTCTCTGTGAATTTGAGCGTTAATTCGGTGGATGCTAGTTGTGATCCCAATGAGTGGGTTGAAAAGGTGGAGATCGGTGGAAAAGTGTTTGCAATGAAGCTGGACACAGGTGCTCAAGTGAATGTCCTGCCAATGCAGGCAATACAGAAGTTAGAGCAAAGTGGGGTTAGAATTAAACCCACAAGTGTGCGACTTGAGGCGTATGGTGGCATGACAATTAAGCCTGAAGGCATCGCCACTCTGAGATGTAATTATAAACATGCTGAATGTTACCTTGATTTTGTAATTGTAAACCATGACTTGCAACCCCTTATGGGATTACCGGGCTGTGTATCTTTGAACTTGGTTAAAAGGGTATGTACTATTGGCCAGCTGTCTTCAAAAAGTAAATTCCTTAAAATGTATATGTCTGTGTTTAAGGGTCTGGGGTGTGTACCACAAAGGTGCAATATAGCAACAGTAGAGAATGTGCAGCCGACATCAAGGCCACCTAGGAGGGTGCCTTCGGCTCTAAAAGAAAGGTTAAAGTTAGAGTTGGAGAGGCTTCAGGCAAAGAAAATAATTTCTAGGATAGAAAGCCTGACAGGTAAAGAATGGCTCAGTAACCTTGTTATTACTGAGAAACCAAATGGGGACTTGCGTCTTTGTCTTGACCCTGTTGACTTAAACAAGGTTATTATTAGACAGTACCACATTGTTCCAACTGTGAGTGACATAGCTGAGAAATTGAGTGGCAATAAATATTTCAGTGTATTTGATTTGAAAGAAGGGTTCCATCAGGTAAAATTAGATGAGGAGTCCTCCCTCAAATGTGCTTTCACAAGTCCCTTTGGTTGCTTCAAATATCTAAGATTGCCGTATGGTATTGCTTGTGCCCCTGAAATATTTCAGAGAATGGTAGAGCAAAATTTTGGTGATATTCCAGGTACCATTATCTACATTGATGATATCTTGTGCATGGGTAAAACAGAAGTGGAGCATGATAAGGTTGTTGAACGAGTTGTTGAAAGAGCTAGGGCACTGAACATAAAGTTCAATCCAGCAAAGTTGCAATATAAGGTGAAAGAAGTAAAATATGTGGGGCATCTTTTTTCAGAGGCAGGGATGAAAACTGATCCTGAGAGGGTGAAAGCACTTGTAAGCCTAGAATTCCCATCTAATGTGAAAGAATTGCAAAGAGCAATGGGAATGTTTAATTATGTGCGTAGTTTCATCCCTAACATGGCAACATTAACGGCCCCTCTGCGCGAATTGCTAAAAGCAGGGACAGAATGGAAATGGCTCCCCTCCCACAGCCAGGCATTTCAGAAATTGAAAGAGAGTGTGTCAACAGCCCCAGTTCTGGCATCATTTGATCCATCTAAAAAAATTACTATTCAGTGTGATGCCTCTCAATCGGGTCTAGGCTGTTGCTTGTTACAAGGAGAAGGTGGGAGTAAGGGGTTACAGCCTGTTGCTTTTGCCTCGAGAAGCTTGAGCGAGTGTGAGCAAAATACTTATGCTCAAATTGAGAAAGAGTTGCTAGCCATTCACTTTGCCACCACTAAATTCCACAATTATATATATGGGCTCAATGTAGATGTCCAAACTGATCACAAACCACTTGTGTCAGTAATGAAAAAAAGAGTAAGTAAGATAGGGTCAGTAAGACTCCAAAGGCTAAGACTCAAACTGCTGCGATACTCCTTGAATGTGTACTACGTCCCTGGAAAGGATTTGCATATTGCAGATATGCTATCAAGGTCATACATCAAGGGGAATGTTGAAGATGAGCCTGAAATACAAGAGATGGTTCATACCATCAGTAGGTATCTTCCCATATCTAGGGAACAGAGGGAAGAGTTTCAGAAAAACACTAACACTGATAAAGTTTTAAGTGAAATAATCAGAATGTGCACTAGGGGGTGGCCAAATTATGGGAAAATATCCACAGCACTTCAACCTTTCTATAAGCTAAGAGATGAGCTCTACATCGAAGATGGACTAGTTTTCGTGGGACACAAAATTGTAGTACCTAATGCTCTTAAATCCTATGTGCTAAAACTACTGCATGAAGGGCATGGGGGGATCGAGAAGACTCGCATTAAAGCTAGGGAGCTATACTATTGGCCTGGAATGTCAAGGGACATTGAAACCGTAATTAATAAGTGTGAAGTATGTAATAAGTTCCAACCCAGAAAGCGGAAACAGCCATTACTCCCTCATGAGGTACCTAAGTTGCCATTTGAAAAAGTTGCATGTGACATTTTAGATTTTGCCAAGAACCCCTATCTTGTCCTTGTTGACTATTACTCTAAATGGTTGGAATTAGTTCCTTTACCAAACAAAACTACTAGTGCTATAATAAATGCATTACAGATCATTTTTGCGACTCATGGAATTCCCAGGGAATGCATTGCGGACAACATGCCTTTCATGTCATATGACTGTCAAAAATATTTCAGAGAGAAGGGGATGGAGTTGAGGACAAGTAGCCCCCATTACCATCAAAGTAATGGGCTTGCAGAAAAGGGTGTGCACATTGGCAAACAAATTCTTCGGAAAAGCCAAGAATTAGGTAAAGACTTCAGGGACCTGTTAAGGGATTATCGGAATTCTCCCCTAAAAGGGCTTAACGTGTCCCCAGCCCAAATATTGTTTAGCCGTCAACTGCGCTCCAAGCTTCCTGTCACAATGGAAGCTTTGAAACCAAGGGTACAAACAGGTATATATGAAGCACTCCAGGCTAAGCAGGATAAAGTTAAGGAATACTATGACAGAGCCTCCAGGAGGCTGGTCAAGGAATTCAAAAGAGGAGATAATGTATGGATTAAGGCAAGAAATAATGAATGGTGGGAGCCTGGCACTGTTATGGAACAGCACAGATGTCCTAGGTCTTACTTAGTTAAAAATAAGTATGGTAATGTTGTAAGGCGTAATGATGTTCACTTACGCCATAACCTATCTAAAAATGTATCATTACAAAGACCTCTCATGCTATTAGAGGAACATATGGCACCAAGAAATAGTGATACTCTTAGAAGCCCTCAACTCGCCAGAGAAAACAGAGGTACTTCAGGTGGTCTCAGGAGTCAGAGGACACCTGTTGAAAAAAGACAATCAGAGACTACCAATTCCGAAATTGGGACTACCAGAAGTGGCAGAAGGGTGAAAGCTCCTGTACGCCTCACCCTGTAAAGGGGGAGGTGTTGTAGTATACTCTTATGGGGTTGGTACCCCTGTGCTCGACACATACCTTCCACCGGAAGTGACGTAGCCCGGCAGAGGTTAAGATGGACTATATCTAAAAGCGTGACTCAGTGTGATCTACAACAAATATATTACAGGTTGTTATGCTTGCTTATTTGTTGCCTCTTGAAATAAACATCTACAACATTGTCCTTTCCATTTTTGTTAGAATCCGATTCTGATCATTCTTTGTCTCTGCTATGAGAGCTATGTCATCAGCAAATCATAGCATGCTGATTGTTTCTCCATGGATGTTCACTCCAGAACACTTCTCCCTGATTTCATTGATGGCTCTCTAGATGTAAATATTAAAAATTATGGGAGACAGTGCCCATCTTTGTCTCACTCCTGTCCTTATTCTTGCGTCTTCAGAGCTAGGTCCAGATTATGTCACAGCTACTTGGTTTTCATACAAACTGTGGATAATTCTTCGGTCATTGTACAACTCTCCAATTCCTTTCAGAATTCCAAGCATTAAATTCCAACTTACAATGTCAAAAGCCTTCTCTAAAGCCACAAATCCAATGAAGATCGATTTGTTCTTCGCTTAATGGGATACAGCAGTTAGTTTATTTCTCACCCTAACTAATCTATTTTCATTGTCAAATCATACTGCGAGTGTACACATATAATTGAGACCTGACTTTAGTATTCAGGGCAAGGACATGATGGCCATAAGAACACACCCTGTTGGGCAGTATGTATGTACATCTGCTGGAATGTATTTTTGTTCGGGATGTGCAAGCAGCTTGAAATTTGAGTCGAGTCGAGTTTAAGAAAGAAGCTCGACTCGGCTCGTGCATTTTTATAAAGCTCGAGTTGAGTCGATAGATTTTTAAGTGGTTAAAAAATGGGGTATTTAATAAAAACTGCTATTTCTTCAAATTTGATCCTGTTCTAATGGTAAATGTCCTTAGAATAGTGATGGAGAGTATTTTACTTCCATAAGGTATATACATATATCTATTGCTATAGCAATACTAAAATTTTGAGCTGTGTTATTAATTTACAATGCCTACGTAATAAGTATGTACCACGTATTACATAATCTGCCTAAACATGAATGAGTACTTATAGGAAATAATTTGCAGCTAACTAAATCATCTCCAACAACGGAATACTGAGATGTTTCTCGTGCCTCAAAATACGTACGTGATCGTTGCTTGGAGATTAGCATGTAATTTAATCAGAATAGTACTCATATGAGTGTTCACATACGATAAATGTGTGGAAAGTCAATAATCTGTGGTTTTACATAAAAATGTTGACTATAAAATGTCATGCACCGAATTTACTGAATTTACAGTGTACCAAATTTATAACTATGTCACAGAAGCGACTGATAACATAGGTACTAAGTAAGTGAAAATGCGACTCTTTTACAAGTAGATAACAAAATGTGCAGATTTTTATAAACGGAAGAAAATCTTCACTGCTTCAATGTGTAGCTCAACTGGTAAGCAAAAAAATTTCCTTCCCCACGATAGATTTGAGCAAAGATTAACGGAGTCAAATGGTGAACGATTTCATTATCTACAGGTTATTGCACAGCATTATATGTCAATACCAGCTACACAAGTATTTAGTGAAAGGCTTTTTTCAGCTGCAGGAAATGTTGTAAGTGTAAGAAGAGGGAATCTTGAGCCTGAACATGTGGAGCAACTTGTTTTCTTGCATTGCAATTAATAATTTTATTTCAACTTCAGACGAATTTAGAAATGAAAGGAAGTTTAGTAATTTACGTTTAACATATTCATTTGCTTTTCTTACCATTTTTTTTAGTTTTTGTTACATTGAATAAATACTTTTCTTATGTGCCACTAAAATGTCATGTTTTGTTTGTAAAGTGTTATTGTGCACTACAAGAATGTGGAAGTTTATTTTCTAAAGGGCTCATGTCGTATTAATTGAGTGACCTAAAAAAATGAAAACATGTTTAATTTTTTAAATAACGGAAGAGATTGGTTATGATTTTTTTCCCAAATTAAGATTTTTATTGGAATTCATTAAAGTTTAGTTTATCCTTCAAAAGGCCAGATTTGAATATGGCCAATCTGTTGCACTAAAATTATTGAGGTGACTCTGAAGGAAGTAAAATTCATTATCTTACAAGAAATGTTAATGTTCTCTAATGCATACAAATATTATTATTATTTTTTATAAATATTGTTAGTCATAAATTGTTCTTGTGGATTATGAATAAAAAATTAATAAAAATCATGAAATCATACATTTCATTTTTAATGCTTAACTAAGCTGGTTGAATTTCAAAGTTAAATGTTTTTTATATTTTTTAAAATGATGAGAATTAGGAAATTTATCTTGAAGTATATAAGACTTTAAGGAGTGTTATTTTCTCTATAAAACATAAAATGTAATATTGACAGTCAAACTCGATTCGCCTCAAAACTCAATTTTTTTTGCAATGATCGACTCGAACTTGACTCGAATTGAAAATCTGGTGTTCGCACATCCCTAATTTTTGTAAAGGATTTTTTTAAGTGACCATCAAATTTAAACAAAAGGCAATTCTTACTTCTACGTGCTTAAGGTAGATAGTCATTGATCATTAAATTTCAAGTTATGTACAGTATTGATTATGGTCAAGTTTACCACTTTCATCCATTGAAATTCAATGTATGAGTGTTTAAACATTCAAAAATTTCACTGGGAGCAAACACAAATACTGCACCTACAAAAGATTATTACTGGTATACTTTTGTAGTAATTTCTTCAGAGGTAAACTTCGCTTTTGTCAGTGAAGGGTCCCTTTTGGTTTGGAGTTTGGTCAATCTACTCATGTCTGGGACTGACTGAATTTCTTATTTATCAAGTGTTATGTATTAATATTTCATTTAAAAGTTTATAGTGATAATATATTCAACAATTTTAATTATGATGGTGAAATTTTTTTTTTCATTTCAGAGAAAGGGAAGCTTGCTTTCAGACCAAAGAGCTAAGCTTGCTAGAGGACAAGCTCCATTGCCTATGTATACATGTTTGAATGTGAAAAAAGATGTGTCAGCCAGAGTGTTTCAGGTTTGTGGGCACATTATATTCACTGCAAAACAATTTAATAACCTCACCATTATCCTCTCAGTGAAGTTTTTATAGAATTTATTTACCTAAATTAATTGGATCATCAATATTTAATATACACCTACATGCACTTTTAGAAATCTATGCATGCCATGCCTGAAAAAAATAAACAATTGGGTTCGTATAGGTAAAATGTTTTTTTATGTCATCAGGATTGGATGGAATTCAGCCCTTATGAGATTGGTTGTGCTAAGTATGGGACATTCCTCAGGACTGAAGATTTTGGTTCCAAGTTCTATGTTGGCAAGCTTCTGAACCGCTTCAAGGAGTCGCCGCTTCATTTTCTGATGGGGGTATGGGGGAGTGCCTTCTGCATACTCTTCAAACGCTTGATGGTGGAGGGGAAGAAAAAGAGGGAGATACCACAATTGCTGAGAGGGGAAAGTGAGCGGACCAGCTCAATCAGTGAGGATACCAAGGAAAACACATTTGATGAAGATGATGAACAAGATGAAAGTTGTGTGAATGCACTACCCATTGTAGGAGAAGACTCTGAGCTATATGAGCATTACTGTGCCAACAAGAAACTTATCAGAAGACAAAATGTCCAGCCAGTGAATGATGAAATGATGTCAGCTAGGTGTCTTCTTGGTTAGTACTTCATGATGATTGAAATTTTAAAGAAAATGTACATACTAATTAGTCATGTAACTGTAAATCTAACCTTGGATTCAAATGGTATTGTCTTCTTTAACCCTTTCACTGTGATGATATTTTAATGCTGTACGCAGAGCCGATTCATGGGTGCTCTCAAGTAAAAATTTTCACTTGTGACATTTGAATGCAATATGCGTAAATAAAAATTCAAAAGTGACCATGACTCCATCTAGTGAATGAAACACAAGTGTTTTGTCATCCTCTGCATTTCCACATGCAGTAGAGTTAGAATGAAATAAGCGGAGAAGGCAAATGCCCAAATTAAAATTAAGACAAGACATACTTGTCATACGCATGCTAGCAATTGGCTCTCATGACGAGACATCATCGTCACTCACAGCGAAAGGGTTAAGAGCTGACATTCTTAGCATAGGTTGGCAATCAATGGGTGATTTAACCTGCTGATTGTTTTGGCCAAACATGTGTGGGGCAGTTTTTCAACAAGGCCTATATTGCAATAATGTCTTTTCAGCAATATTCATTTTTCAGGGTTACAGGCTTCCTGGCCTTCCAAACTTGAAGGGCAGGAGGTTACTCTTTTAAACTTGACAGCCTAGTTTAGGACGTACCCAGTCAACTGAATTTTTATTCCATTGATTTCTTAGGAAATGAAGGGTTACCTGCCAAAGCATAGTCAGGCAATTAATTTTTGTGTAGACATATTTGGGCATGTTTAAAAAATATCTTTGTTAATAACATTGTTTTTTCAATTGTATTTCATTTATGGGTGGCGTTAAGAGTCTTTTTAAATCCAGTTATATTTGATCCAATCTAATTTAGTCTAAGTCCTTGTTTACTCAAGGAATATTTTCTGTAGAGAAAAGGCAATATCTGTCTAGATATGTGAATAATAATCTTTTGAATGCCTACATTCATGTCAATTTCTAGGATAGAATAAATATTATGATCTATAACTGTGTCCGCACAAGTACTTATAGTTTAATTTTCCCTTTTGGTTGCTCTTGTATTTTGACCATTCATATATTAATTCACTACAATGGGGTAGAGTAAGAATTGTGCTGTATTATTGGAAGGGAAGGGGTGAGGTTTAGATATGCTTATGTTGAACCTATCACAGTGGTTATATACCCCTGTGCATAGAATTTGTCTATAGCTGTTGGGATCAAACTGTCGGGTTACTATCTCACTCTTTGTTGGATAAAACATGTCCTTTAACCCTAGAGTGGTGATGTGAATTTGGGACATGCGTGTTGACGTCAGTCTCCTGGACCGATGTGGACCCCGGGGGTTTTTGAGAGGTCAAATGAGTATTTACTTGAATTATCTTTAATATTACGAAATTAAATTGATTCATATGTTGGTTTATATATCGGAAGAGCAGCATTAAATAGGAAGCTAGTGAAAACATGAACTGGAACATTATATATTTTGTGTGCATTACCAATAAGATTATACCTTCGGTCTGTGAGACCAGGCAGGGCCATATTTACCATATGGTGTGCCCGGCAGCTGCTGGGGGCCTCGCAAAAGAGAAAATGTAAATATAATTGTAACCTGGCACCTACTAACAGAGTTTGAATGGTGATAAATATTTGTACTCATTATGTATTGCCTTAATATGCAAGGAGATGTCTATGTCAAGCTGCCAGGTTGCAAGACATTGGGGGCCTCATTTTAGATTCTGCCAGGGGCCTCAGAGGTCATAAGTACGTCCCTGAGACCAGGCGTCACCACTCTAGGGTTGAAAGGTCCAACCAGGAAATAAGGGGGTATTTGTTCCTGTGATGGAGTAAATCAAAGGCACTAAACTTCATCTGGAGTAACAATGAAATAGTTCCTTAGCAGTACTATGTGGGTAAAGGGATAGGCAGATCCACAGAGTTATGATTTCTTTATTAACTGTAGGTATATACTTCATGATGGGCATCTGTTTGTTTCTGACCTCATTAATTGTGACTCACTTTTGTTTCATTTTGAAATGGCTATCTTTGAACCGAAACCAGTTATGTACATTTTTTTCTAATGTGGATGAATATTTAAATGATTCTAATTCGTGTATTTAATCTTTGGCTTGGTACGAGCAGATGATGATAGCTCAGGTATGCTGTGGGATGAGATGGAAGATAACTGTGACTCTGGGAGTTCAGACAGTGAAATGGATGACTTCCATGATGATACTTCAGAGAGTGAAGATGAAGAAGAGTCATCTACAGCGGACGACTTGGAAGGGAGTGAGAAGACTAGAAATATCTCAGTTACTTCATTAGAGAATGGGAGTGAAGGCCAAAAATCTAAGTCACGGAAGCTGAGCAAGGTCAGTATTAAAAGTCAGTTTGTAGGGATATCTATGCCGTTTCTTGTAATTTGTGGTGGAATTGTTGGATTAAAAATGAAGCATTTCCCATTGAAGTCACACATCAAATGTTTGAGTTTCATTTCCACAACTGAATTTTTTGTTGAGCGAATTTTTGAAAATAAAAGTTACATTCTTTACTGCTATCACTGTATTTGAGAAGAGGGTATGTAGGGAGGGACAGTTTTATGATACTTGGTTAAAATAAAACATTGATTGATTTAGAAATTTCATTAATTCGTGGTTGCCAAAAATTTGGCCGTGAAAAGTATGTACCTGCATGGCACTGGAGATTAAGTGAGATGAATGTTAACAGCAGGAGACCATTGTTTTTAAACTTGAAAATACTTAACCAGACATTTTAAAACCAGGTCATAGTGGTATTATTAGTTATAGAAAACTATTTCCAATATGAGCTTTTTTGCTTTTATAGACTTTGTGAGGTTTTTTCTGGTTTCACAGTATTAAGGTTATGAATTTGGCATGGACATATTTTTCCTAAATTTCCAAATTATTTTTAAATTTCAGCAGCAGGCAATGGATGTGGTTGATGTGAGCCCCACTGGGAAACAAGAAGGAAGAAAATGCTCTCGTGGAATGACTGAAATTAATGAAGAGAGAAAATCAGGAATTATTGGAAATGATTCTGAGTGTAAGGCCAATGGTCCAAAGGGCAGTGAAAGGAAGACTAGTCATGGAAGCAGTAATAGTGCACAAAGTTCTACCAAAGTATTGGACAAAAGTGATACAGTGAGTGGTGAAGTGAGCAATGGGGATTTAAAAGTTAGTGCTAACTCGGTGAAAAAGAAAGACAGCAATGCAACCAAAGGGAATGAAAAATCCAATAGCCAAAAAGAGTATTGGAAGGAAAAAAGGTAACCATCGGTGAAAATTTTTAATAATTTTTAGCTTTTCATCCTTGGGTATTTTTAATTGCCAATTTAATTGACAGCTCAAACTACTTGTAGATATCTGATCATCTCTTCATTGAAATCATCCATAGAAGATGAGCCTTTGATCTGTTTCCTCTTACCTTTATGGTTCTCCAATATATTCAACACCTTGGAATATTTTTATTTACCTATCTATGCTAAGTTTTAACATATGATAAAGTTAGCATCTTTTTGCCTTGATATTAGCATATTTGCACTCTGATCTCAAATCTTTGATCACCTTTTTTTGCTTCTGTTCATTTCCTCTTCCAGCTCATATAGTCAACTCACATTATTCTATTATTACTTTATTTTTAAGTAAAGAGCTTAAAACTACTGAATAAAATATTCTTGCTTATACAAATTAACATTTTTGAAGTTGGGGGCCCTGGAGATAAAGGCCCTAAGCTAGAAAATACTTCAAAACATCCGGAAAAATTTGCTACATTGCCTCCTTCAATTCTCGTCCAATTCAATTCAATGATACTACACATATGAATGCTACATTTAGGGCAACAGGCTTGTATATATGCTTTAAAATTTTGTACCAGCTTTCTTTAATTATATGTATATTTTTTGTTACGCACTTTGAATCAGGCTGGGTCACTCCATCCCTTAGTCCACTTTTTAGTCCTTAAGCATGCTTATTTCTGGACAATTAGATCTCTTGTAATGTTGAATTCCATTAATCCACAAAACATTGAATTATCCTATTTTCATCCTTTTTAACCATGGTCTTAAACTACCTTGAATAGTTTCAATCCACTGTTCCAGGCATCCAAATTCTAAGGGTGTCAATTCAACAAGTGTTCTTCTTCACAAGTACTGTGTTTGATGGCATATAAAGATGTACCCTCAGCTATAGTATGCTACATTTCTGAGTAAAAGTTTGCTAACAAACCCGTGGTTTGGTATAACCTTACACTTGTGCCAATTGCTCTTATGCATAATATGAATGTGCATATTTATTTTTAATTTGAAAATTTCAATCAATTTTTAAATATTTGCCCATAAAAATGCACACGAACGTAAATTACATCATAAATTTTAGGTAAATGATGGACGAGACAAATCTTTAAAAAAAGAGGCAGCTGGAAACAACTGAAACTAAATTAGCAATTTTCCAAGCCATTGATGAGGGAAGCGAAAAGTAGACATTGCATAGGCATTTAGAATACCACCATCCATCCTGATATCCATTTTTTTTTATGTTCAGAAACTGAAGAAGCAACACATTGAGGGTTATAAATTAAAACATCTTGGGCAGTGAAAAGTGAACAGTTAAATGAGCACATATTTTACTGTTTGATGAAAGATAGAGCCAGAAATATTCCCGTATCTGGATCTATTCTACAGCAAAGGTGAGAGAAGTAGCAGTAAACATAGGAATTGAAAATTTTCAGGAATCAAATGGATGGCTACAAAAGTTTAAATTGCAATGTAATCTCAAAACATCGAAGATGTGTGTGGAAGAAGCTACAGTGATACAGTGGTGGAAGAGTGAAGAAAAAACTTTGCAGATGATTTTAGTGGAGTATAAACCATGAGACATTTTTTATGCTGATGAGGCAGGAGTTTTTTCTAACTTGCTTCCTGACAGAACTCTGCCATTTAGAAGCCAATCATGCTATGGAGGGGGATGAAAGCAAAGAAAAATTCACAGTGCTTTTCTGTGTCAATTTTGATGGCTCTGAGAAATTGGAGCCACTTGTTATTGAGAAATATATAAAATCTAGAGGCTTAATAAATGCTCAAACATGGAAATGAGCAACCGGAAATAGACCTTTTTATTGGCCAGTGTACAGGACATAAAATTGAGGGGATAGTGTTAAGATATATCCAAATAGAGTATTTGTCTCCAAATACCACCATTAAATTGCAACCCCTTGATCAAGGAATATTTCCATTGTGAAGAGAACTTACTGGGTGGAGTGCATGTAGCGAACAGTTAATGAGAAAAATGATATAAGAACTGTTTGTGGAATATAATGCATGCCATGCATAGGCTGTCTTACATGCACTTATATAAAGTTGCAGGTTATTGGGAACTGTTTTAAGAAGGTTGGATTTATGGGGGACAGCAGCAAGGAAGTATGAGGATAAGCCAACAAGAGTGGCATGAAATAAATAATAACTTAATAAATGTTGACAACGCCGTTCTCACTTGCACCCCAAACTGAGGGGATGGTGGAAAATGTTCCATAAGGCAGAATATAGGTGCTCATTTTGCTGAAACCTCTTGATAATGAACCTCTATTTATCAAAATGACCAAAAAATTGGTCCCTTTCATTTTAATATAAAGAGGATTTACTGTATCTTTTCAACATTTGTGGCTTGCCTTCACAGGCTCCTAAAATGGAACTTCCAAAATGTTAATTCGTATTTAATGATATGGAAATGTTTTTTCAACATTCCAGTATTCTACCCTATTCCCCTATTTTTCATTGTTGGTATTAATTTTATATTTATTGTGATGGTATAGCATCTGCATTTCTACAATTCAACAGTTCAAATGTGGTGGTGCATACCTTTGTACAAAGACTCAACCAAACCTGGAGTGTATATTGATTGCCAGAAAATACCATTTCTTGAGAGAAACAAAACAAACCACAGTTATCAGTCAGAAGGGATGAAAAGATGGAGTTTATTTTGTATTGATTCTCATATTTTATACCTGAACGTGGTATGGATTATATGAATCAGTGTAAGAGTGATCGTTTCTTTACTAAAACCTCGTAGTTTTCCAGAAATTTCTATAAGCCATTTAATCAATTGAGTGAGGTTGTAAAGGGGATGTCCTACCGAGTTCTTGGCATGTATTGTCTACATTAGTCCTCTACCCTCTGAACTACCAAGCTCCCTTGACTCTAAGAAAAAGAAGCATTATCATATGTTCAGTAAAGTTTGGATATGACACTTCAAATTATGAAAATAAGTTGAGGAGAGAAAGTTGCTGATTCCACTTATAAAAATGCCTATAGTATTAATAATAATACTTGTTTAACTTTCGCTATTCATGATTCACATTAAAAACAAATAATCTTTGAAAAATATTTGTACTGGGACTACTTACAATTTGTAATCCCTTCTGATAGCATTATATTAAACACACTTCAATTGTGGCACTTTTTAATTCTTTCATGAATACTGTTGTGCCCTAAAATTTCCTCAATGATATAGCATTTTTAGTTATTGCCTTTTTTACTATAGGAGCATGTATGTAATTCTTAATTCTGGTCTTATAGTCATGTATAGAATCATTACATTTGAGTTCATTGTCAAAATAGCAAGGCATTTTTCCATTTGAATCTTATGAATACTCATAGTTGTTTGTAAGTCCAACTTCTGTTTTGATTTATACAAAATTGTATACTCTTTTTATAGGAAAGCCAAAAGAGCCAACCAAAGAAAAGTACAAAGGAACTTCTGGAAGTCAGTTCTTGAGAGCATCTTCCAGAGTGGTGGCCTGGGTGATACCAGAGCTGGTCGTGCTGGACTTATATTTAATCCACTCAGAGGTCTCTCTCTTCAGCAAACATTCCCGATCTCTCCTTTAAGCATTACAACTCCTGATGATGGTAATAACTTATGTTATATGTATCATGTTAACTGTTAACCTCATAACTTCTTTGGCTGTCAAAGAGATGAGAATGTGTTCATTGCCATTGTACCAGTAAGATGGTCCACCAGCTTTGACATTGACTTGTCTTCATCTTAGGTTATTAACACTTTTACTGTTAACGTGCTGTTTAATGTGCTTACCGAGCACATTAATCTTCTGCAGAAATTTAAGGTGAATTGCTCTCCTGAAGATATTAAAATATTTATAAATCTTGGCATACTTTAATGTAGGTTAGATCATGAAGATAAAAACACAAAGATAGATTGTTAGACAGAGAATTAAGATATAATTTTTTCCACCTTCAATAAGAGAATGCAACAGATATATCCTGAATTGCCTGGGAGATAATTTGTTGTGATAGGAAGACCTTAGGTTTTTCCATGACTGCATGACACTCTAATAGTACAATATCTGAGTATGAGTGTTTTAGCTATTTTTTAAATTATGTTTATCATGTTGAGTATATGTTTCTACAAGAGGTGTTCAGTATCTTAACCCATTTCTTCCCAACGTTGCGAAAACGCAACTTTAATTTTGAAGATGAAAATATAGTCAAAAGTTTTTATTCCTAAGAAATTTCTTATCCAATTCATTGTTTGATATTTCATTTATGTTTTAAGCCTATCCACTTGTCGACAACATTGTTTTATTTTTTTCAGTGATTTTTCAAAAATAGATATTTCAAGCATTATTATCGGGATGAAAATCAATTTTTTTTTCGGAGCCTGTCTGCCGAATTATGTAATGCAATGTTTCGAGTTATATAATTTAGTCCTTTAGTAGGAAAATGGATAACATCTACAATAATGAAATCAAGTTTGAAGTATCATTTGTGTGTTTCAAAAATAATGTTGTGTTTTCACAACGCTGGGCAGAAGCGCTGTCACTTTGTCTTTCAAACTAATATGCAGGTGAAACATAAATCAAGGTGCATCCAGTCATCATCAATCGTCTAGGCAACCGTTTTAGTAGACTTAAGTGCTTTTGGACTTTTAAGAGGTGTTTAGATATTTCCTCTTTTAGTACATCTGTGACACTAATCACGTTTATGTGATAGAGGTACTGGCGTTCGTTACCCCTTTGTGGCATATCAAGACCGCTGAAAATTAATTTCCTTTTCGTCTTACTGGTAAACTTGCCTATGTAATTTCTTTTACACTACTATTCACAAGATTTTTTTAAATTTCTGGAATGTTTCATTTCAAATATTCAATTAAAATTAACATACTTTTCATTACTCTGGATAATTTTGTCTAAAATTTGCTGCAGATGAGTTGCTCAAAGAAATGTATGTACTACTGTAAAAGAAATCATCTCCGTTTTAGAGGAAATTGATGCTGGAGAATAGGTCAATGATGGCGGAGAGGACGGAGAAAACCCAACAGACGTGGTTCTTCCTTCAGATGCAGATTCATTATTAGACGAGGGAGATATAGATGACGATGTCATGATTTTGAACAATAACGATGATCAATACCGAGAAATATTTTAGTTAAGCTGGAAAAATCATAGGTCACAACCAATAATTTACCATGAAGAGTCAACACAATATCTGCCACAAGCTAGCAAGGGAAAGAGGCCCAAAATACCCCTCATTGAAGTAAAATGGGTTAAGAATGCAAATCCAGTTTACATATCAAAGCCTCATAGCCCTGTAAATATGTCACAAGAGCATTTGAAAAACTATTTCCTTAGTGTCACACCATTTTAAACTTTTCATTTATTTTGTGAAGCTGATTTATTGGATATGATTATAGACTTTTCAGTAAAATACTAGATCAAAAAACGAACAAAATTTTCAATTCTCTGGATTGAAAATGAAGAAATTAATTGGGATTTTATTGCTTACTCGATAAATACACGACTCCTGATTAGTTATTATTGAATAAAATGTCCTGACTATGAGTGTCCATTGGTTTAAAAAGCTATACATATCCAGAAATAGATTTGATGAAATCAAAAAGTGGTTAGGTACACCCTTAGACAGTGATTATCTCGACGCAAATGATGAATTTGCAAAACTCTAAATTTGCAATCTTTCTTTGTCAAACTAAATTGAAAATTTTCCAAATTTGGAATATTTCTGCATGAACTATCTATTGATGTGCAGATGGTGCCTAACTTTGGTTGACATTAGAGAAAAATGTTCATAAAGGTGTTCACTCATTCGATTCAAATTCTCACCCATCCGATTTTGGTTCAAGATATGGTGTCTAGCATCAGCTAGTGTTTATGCATTTCACTTCAAACCTTATGCTGGAGCGGGTTACAATTACAAAACAAATGTGAACACTGGGAAAGAACTAGGGTTGGGAGAAAAGGCAGTGCTTTATTTGCTCTCAGTCGTTTCCTCACCTGGAGAGCATAGATTGTTTTTTGATAATTTTTTTACAAGCCATTGCCTCTTGTAACTCTTACATGAGAGGGGATATTTCACAAAAGGGACAGTTAGGGAAAATAGTTTAAAATGCTATTTGCTACCCCCAAAAGAAATCAATAAAAAAGAGGAAAAAGGAAGATTTTCATGCCTTTGACAAAAAATGAAATATTTGTCGTTCGAAGAGTTGATAAATCTGTTATTACAGTTGCTATGAACTGTGGGTTTTTACTTCCCTTGAAGCAAGCCAAACGATGGGATCATACTCAGCGAAAACACATTCCCATACCCCAGCCACAGGTAAAACATGAATATAACCATGGCATGGGTGGAGTAGATCTCCACAAGAATGGTGTTTCAAATTACAGAATAAAGACAAAGGGGAAAAATTGTGGTATTTGTTCGTAAATTTTATGGATATTATGACTGTCATGGCATAGAAAATTTTCCAAAATGAAGCAGTGATATACTATGATTGCTTCAGAAAATTGATCTAGAGGAAGCCATTCCCAGAACTATAAGGTGCATTAGTTATGAAGATGAGAAATGTTATGCAACAAGTAAAGTGGACTTGGGTCGACCACAAAAAGGTTATCTTCCAGATGACATTGAGTGGGTCACGTGATTACTCGGTCTGAAAACAACAGCAGACGTAAGTTTAGGCTTTGCAAATCACAGTGTATTTATGTGTATGAAGTGTAACGTTCTTTTGCACTCAACTTTTTTCAAAACATTCCATGAGGAATTGTAAAATAGGAGTGATAGGACAAAATATTAGAAATATAGGTCTCTAAATTTTATTTCATTATTTTTGAATTATTGGTGATTACAAAGTAAAATAAATGTTTCATTTCTAAACCTGAAGTATAGTTTGAATTTTGGTCTAGGTAACCCCATTTCTGCCCAACGTTGCAAAAATGCAATATTTTTTCTGGTTAACTATTACTGTTATGAACAATATCGCACTATATTTTGTTAATTTATACCCCAATTAGTACTTACTATCTAATAGATGGAGAATAAATAATTCCTTCATGCCTTGGGAAGAAATGGGTTAATCCCATGGGGGTAAGGGATAAGTGATCCCAGGGTGGGTCGAAGGGCAGAACATGCTCATCGCCCATCAAGATCGTCATGCGTGGTGAAGAGCCACATCCTCCACGAGGTGCCCCTGGCTTGCTGAACATGACGGATCTAGACCTGGCTGGTCGATAAAAAGCTCCCCTCACCACGGTGGTTCTCTGTGCCAAGGTGACCGCATCTGCGGGGCGGAGGGTAAGAAGTCACTAACAGGGAGACTCCGGATACAGGGCGACCTCCGGTTTTACTTAGCCTTACCCATGCATCGGGGCTCTGCATGGGTGGACCTTTTATTTCCCTTGTTACTCGTGGGACCAAAATGGAACCAAATACAAAAATGTTAATGGAGTCTGCCGAGAGGCACACTTTTGAAATGGAGTCTGGTAGTCAGTTTTCCTCTGTGGAGGAGGCTATACTGTTGGAGAGCCCTGGTGGGGCTCCCATTGAGGATGCAACCTCCACTACCCTGTCTGTGGGGGTCCCTGTAGGGACACCCACTCTTCCCAGTTGCCCCACCAACCCTTTGGGGAAAGAGGTGGATGACGTCCCATCTGAGTTTACTTTGGAGGAGACTCTGAGCCAGGGCTCATCTGAGGGGGCAGAATCTGACTTGGAAGCCTCTGCTATTACCTTTGGGAACTTGTCATCAAAGATGAAGAAGCTCTCCATCGACCCAAAACTGAGTGGTGCAGCCAACAGAAGGAGATGGAAAGAAATGCTGGAAGCCGAGGGGGAAGGTGGGAGGCTGGCAAACCCCCCTGCTCGAGGGAGAATCGCCAGGGAAAAGGTCACTGGTGGGGCCTCGAAGCAGGTGGAGGAGCAAGTGACTCACTCAAATGCAGAGGCAACCGAGTACGTAAAGAAGTTGGCCATCATTCCAGTAGGCTACCCTGAGGTAATGATGGTGAAGAGGTGGCGCGCAGAAATAGAGTACAGAATAGAGAAGCTCTGGGACAGTGTCCCAGAGGGCCAGGAACTCCCTATTTTCAAGGGAACCAGGTTCAAGAATGGGTCATTGGAAGTCACTTGTGGCAACGATCGTTCTGCAGCCTGGCTCAAGGTGGCAACAAAGAAGATGGGGCCAATTGAAGGGACCATCTTCCGAGCTGTAGAAGCAGACAACCTCATCAAGTTGAGAAGGCTAATGGTCTGGGTTCCTGGGCCCAGGAAGCCAGACACCAAGACCCTCTTAGAAGAGTTAAAAAGGGTCAATCCGGGGCTGCAAACAGCCCTATGGAGGCCCTACAAGAGGTGCAAGACAAACCGTGGCACACAGTTTATTCTTGGAGTGGATGAGGCATCAGCTCTGGAGATTGCTAGACCAGGCTTCAGGAAGCCCATTGATCTGCATCATAAGGTCAAGTTGACCCTCATGGACAAGGCTGGGGATAGTGAAAAGTCCTCACAGCCCTCTGAAGGGAGGGTTGCAAGGGAGGGGAAGGCAAGGACACAGGAGAGCCTCAGCTATGGCAGGCAGACCCATGATCCAAGCCAAGCTTCAGCATAGCGAGGCCGCCACAGAGGTCCTGCAGGGGATCTAATCTGCAGGTAAGGTTAAGATTTCCATAATGCGGGAACCCTGGGCATTTCAGGGCAGAGTCAGGGGACTGAGCATGACAATTTATTTTATTGTACCACTGTTGAAAGACATGGAACTTGTATCTATGTGTGCCACCAGGAAAAGGGGTAGTCATTTGTTCCTCCTACCTGCCAATAGACCAACCATGTTTGAGTGAGTTGGAGAGAGTGGTGAGGTAAGACCACTACACTACACTACAAGGTAAGGAAGAATGGGGTATTCTTGTTAGTTGTGATGCCGCCTCACACCACATAGGGCAGGAAAGCATTGTTGCCAACAACAGTGTGAAAGCCCTTTTAGAATATCTTATGACTTCTGAGTTTTAAGTACTCAACTAAGGATCATGGCACACCCTTGGTAATAGAACTAGGGAGGAGTGAATGTAGACATAACAGTTTGCTCTATTTCATGTGGGATGAGAGAGGTATATTGCATTCATCAATTTAGAAGGGGTAGAAATTACATGTGAGGCAGTAGAGGACATTAGTGGTGGTGCACTTAGCTGTTGAAGAAGATCATTTGTCAAATGGAGTTGCAGTAGGGTGAAGGGGGGGGGGGTAGCGATTACATCTAGGGTGGTGGAGGGAATGTGGAGTGCTGGCTTTGTAGATTTAAAGATATCTTGCAGGTTTGCAGGGCATATTAAAGAAAAAGATGCATCAATAGGAGGAGAGGAGAAGTATTATTTTTTTTAATTGGGTCTCAGAGGATTCTTTTTATTTGATGGAAGTCCTGGAAAATTTTTGGTCAGATTATTGTATCAGGGTGGAGCATTTTGATCTTGGAAGTACACTTGATGTTGGGGGAATGATTTTATGTCATAAAAGTCTGTCATGGTCCTCACATTTGCTAAGGGTGTGGTGGTGGCTGTGAGCTGAGAGGGAAAATAGTGTGAGGCCTGTGATAACTGTGGAAATGGAAGAATTGTTCAAAGTTTGTAGGCTTTTTGTAGACTATCAGGTGAATGAAAAGTTATTATTCTGTGAGTTAATGATATTTAATAAATTTCCAAGTTCAAGAATGTACAACTTATGGTTCTCTAAATAATGGAGAATTGTGTGATAATGATTCACAAAAATTTGATGGTTTTGATTCATAGCATCAGAGGTAATTTAAAAATCCATGTGCCATATGTTTTATTATAATGTCCCTAATTTCATTATAAAGTCCTGACAGGTTATGACCAAAGGGGAGTCCTTGGGTTTTGAATAAACAGACCTTGACAAATTATTTTAAATTTGTGTTATTGATCATTCTCTTTATCATGCTAATGATTGTAACTGGATATTCTGGGCAGAAAATATGAAAAATGTTAAATATTTGTATGTATCCTTAATTTTATGAGAATCTTTGGTGTGATTATCACGATGTTGTACCTTCCTATGATGAACATCACGTCAGAATTAGACTTCATTTTGTTTAGAATTGAGGAACATTCATTATAAATAGGGATGGGTCGGTTCCACTTTTTTTCGGTTCCGGTTCGGTTCTTAACTTCGGTTCTCGGTTCCGATTCTTGGTTCCGTTTCATAATTTACCACTTACTTTGAATCGCTCAATGGTAAGATAAGGTAATCAATAATCATTTTCAGAGACTGAATTAGAATAATTCACGACTTTGGAGCATCTAAGTACACTATTTCACCAGGTTTTAATGTGAAGCCTCCACTTTCGGAGGGTGAGTAGGTTTCAAACTGGTTTTCGCGCCAATTATTTCGGTGCCGATTATTTTTGGCTTCGGTTCCGGTTCTAAGCTCAAGAACCGGTGGAACCGAGAACCGAAGAACCGAACCGACCCATCCCTAATTATAAAGTTCCAACAGGTAATGAGTACATATGAAATTGCTTTATTAATTTGTGATTTTCCAACCTTGCCATTTCAGCACCCATTAAGCCAAAAAAGGATAAGTGAATTGAGAAGAGACTGTTTGGAAGTCTGACCTCTTGGTTATTTCATCAAAATTCCTTCTGGATGAGGAAATGCATCTCAATAGAAGTGTGAATCATGACTTCATATTCATTTACAGGACCCGAGAAATTAGAATTAAGGACATTGTAAAGGATTTAGAGAAAGGTTTAATTGTCTGCTATCAACTGTGGCCTTGCAAAATGGTGAATCTCCCTACAGGTGAATGTTTTTTATATTGTTTAGCCTATGTAGGGTGCTAGCACAACCCAAAGAATGTGCCAAGGACTGCTCTTTTAATGAGACGTGAGTTTTCAAATATTTAAAAGTTTAATGGGTGCAATTAAATGAAAGGAGGAGCTCCATGGCCTTAAAACATTAATGATGTTAGAAGATAAAAAATTTCAATGGCCATAATATTAAACTCAGCCGACATTCTATATTGGAAATGTTTGCGAAGACCCATTACGATTTGATTGCTCTCATAGGAGAGAAACTGGACTGAACATGTATCGACCCTGGTAAGTGGGTATCCACATTCACTCATTTTCCTCCCCTTCTTGACCATGTTGGGTGCCACGAGTGAATGGTGTTCTTTATTCTTTTTTTTAAGGTGACTTCTGGTTCTTATATTTATAAGTTTGGTGTTTATCAGGAAGTGTGGGGACAATGTGATCTGTGCATATTTTAACTAAGGCATCATATGTCCTCATGGGCAAGAATAAATGAACATATACTTTGTAAGTTGATCAAGTCTCTACAGTAGATTGTCTAAGTATCTCTGATGGCTGGCTGGCTACAGTAATATGTCCACAACAATACAATTAGATTTTTAGTGAGGAATCAAAGCTTGCGTACATGTGAGTTTTATCTTTAAATTAATATCACCACACCAAATGCTAAGGATATGCAATATAACATAAAATCATTGTAAAACAATTTCTCATGGTCGATATAGTGGAACTGTTCCATTATGGGATGGAAAGATGAAAAACATCCAAGTAGAAAACTGCTTTTCATTTATCTATCCCATAAAATCATTGCCTAACTTTTGATCAGTAGATGACTTAACACCTTTGACAACTTGGCTGAGGGTGATAGGATATCTCACATTCACATTATTGCACTGTTACATTTGGTGATGACAGGATATCTCTCTAAAACTTTCTTATACTTCTATTTATTATTTTGAGCATGCTTTTTAGCTGCCAAATGCCTGATGTCAGGAAGTTTTTGAATGGTGGGTGAGTTTGCATATAACCCTGTATCTATGCAGGAGTTGCCTGGCTTAATGGGGTCATTTACCATATATATTTATTGTCAAATCTGATAGTTTGTAAAATAAAAAGACACATTTTTCTGTTTTTCGGTCCGTCAATTAGTTCTCAAGTTATAAGCGGCAAAAAACTGATGTTTTTAACTGTTTCGGAAAAGTGGGCATGAATGCGTCTTAGTACGTCATCCACTTCGTCCAATCACATCTGAGCCCGCAAAGCTATTTCGCCTTGTCACAGTAGGGGGGACACAGACTCTGCCAATGGAAGCGGTTGCGACAGGATCTGTGCGAGGAGACCTTCCGACCCCCACCCCTTCACTCCCTTTTCCCTGAGAAGTCAAGGACGGGAGGTGGATGGCATAGTAAGTCTTAAAGCGGCGTCTTTGGTGGGCTTTTGCTTATTTTAATTATTGGTTTATGAGGGAATGGCTCTGGTTGAAAGATTAATTTTTTCACTAAAATTCATTTTTCGTTTGCATCTAACGATTTCGTGTACAAAATCGTAATTTCGGTTCCAAGTAAATGCCTCCATTTCCCAAATTAAGTGCTCTTTTTGAAATAGCACTTGCCAGTCAAATGATCCAACAACCAATGTCAATTTAGCATTCTAAAACATGATAATTTTATTAAAATTCAGTATTTACGCCTTAACCCAGAGGTAATATTATTTTATTCCTTTTCAATGTGGGTGTTTTTTTTTGAGTTTGCTCATTAGGGATAAAAGTTTAGAAATTTCATAAAAAATTGGGGTTTTTAACTTTTCTCAAATATATGGGGCATTTTACAAAATGTAACAAACGAGAGGACCATTGCATATTATTTATGTTTGCAATCCTGAATGACTACTTAGATTGCTTATTACAGTTATTATGTCTGTGATGTGTTATACTGAACAATGCTAAATGAAGTGGAAGCGATTGGTTGTAATGGCACAAAGAAATAAAACACTAACAAACATCATCATCGGTCAACAATCCTAGGATAGGTTTAACACAGCCCTCCACTTGATTCTTCTATCGGCCGACCACTTCATATTAACATAATTCCTCTCTTTCCTATCCTTCACAACCTGTTCCATACATCTCAGTAGCAAGCACAGGGTGGAAAAATGGTGCATATTATCCTCAACATAGAGGTTAAAATTTTATGTATGCATGCTGAGTCATAAAAAGGTATACTGCATTTATATGCTTTTTGGGGGCCTCAAAGCTAAGTACTTTCAGGGTATTGTCCTACTTATGCCACTGACACAGAGGTCTTTTAACTACAGCCCTCCATTCTTTCATTCATGCTCAGTTGGAATGGATTCTCTGATATCCTCTGAAATGTTAAATTAATATGCTGTGGAGGAAAACAAGACTTCCGAAAGCTGATAAATAAATGACCTTTATATTTTAAATGTTAATTATTATGTTGATTTAAACTGTCAGATATAATTAAATCATGGGAGCTAGCTGGAAAATTTCCGGCGATGATGACTGACTTTGCAAGTTATGTGAAATCAGTCATCAAACAATTAGGTAAGTACACCATGTGCTGCACATGTTGGCTTTAAATTTAGTTGTTAGTGATGCCACAAATAGAGGAGAATTAGCAGAAACTCTGGACTTATCTTATAGTATAGTCAATTTAGTAAGTAAAAAAATACGTGTATCTGTTAAATTGTTATAATACATCATTCTCTGATGTAATGAACTAACATATGTTCAGCAGCAAATTGTAAATACAGGCTTTTGCTTCTTTAGGCGGAGTACAACTGCATGTAGGAAGTTAAAGCAGGAGGAGGCTGGCAAAGATCCAAATCAGATAATCCAACATTGCCTGACAAGGTGGAATTCCTAATGATGCATCTGCTTTCATTCGTGAAGGACCAACTTGTGTGGCCCAGTTGGAACTTTCCAACATCCCATGAACTCTAACTGGTAAGAAAATTAAACTATGACTTGGATTCGTATGATTCTTTAATTGATACTAAAAAATAGAATATATGCTTTGGACTGTACTGATGTGCTTGCTTTCAGCTGAAGAATGGAAAAATATAGTTGTGAGCATTATTGGAGCCATTCGAGTCTATGAAAAATTCACTGTCAGGTGACACTTGTGTCACGTCTTCCACTATAATTATGCTGGTCCAAGGACTATATTTGGTCATAATGGAGGAAATGGAAGAGCCATCAACAGAGGTAGGGATAGTCCTGAGAAATAAACTGTTGGAGGCAATATCAACAAGGCTCTTCCCATGTGAAAGCAACCCTGTCATTAGGGCTGCGATGTTCCTGGACTCTTGGTGTAAAAAGGAAGGCTTCAGAGTGGCAAAACAAGCTAATGAAGAATTAATCCAGGTACAAATTGGAAATATAATGTTGCTCTATGGCATTCATGAAATTTGTTCACATAGATATGAGTTTCGGAATATTTTAGTATCATGATTTCGCACAATTGTGTTGCAGGTTGAATTCCAAATTCAAGGTACGCAGGAGAAATTAGAGAGGGAAATTGAGCAGGCCTCGGCATCAGAAAATACACCCAACTCACCTGGTGGTGAAAATCAAAGCCACAATGTACTTAATTAAAAATAAGAGAATAAGAAGGCCAGAGGAGAGTTGCAACCCCCACTTCCAGTGCTGCCATTCCTGCTAGGC
Organism: Platycnemis pennipes; assembly: GCA_933228895.1. Taxonomy (NCBI): domain Eukaryota; kingdom Metazoa; phylum Arthropoda; class Insecta; order Odonata; family Platycnemididae; genus Platycnemis; species Platycnemis pennipes. The sequence goes on along the minus strand of OW121848.1, from coordinate 28,169,166 downwards.
AGTACCAGGAACTTGAGCTGGGAGAAATAACTTGTGATCCAGTCAAGTACTGGTTGGATAGCAAATGTAATCTTCTGCAGGAAGGTGCTGAGGATTACATGTGCATCCCTGCAATATCTGTTTCGACTGAACGCATATTTTCTCCAGCTGGCCAAATAATAAATGAAAGGAGAAATCCCATATTGCCAGACAAAGTTCAAATGATTGGTATCCTGAATGTAAATGCAAGGCTGTAGGAGATTAATCATTATTTCTTTTAACAAAATAAAATGTCCTATGTCAAATGCTAGCGTACCAATTTATTTTCATGTCATAATATTCACCATCTTTTTACTTTGGTAACATATTCCAAATGCTGTTCATAACTTTTCAAATATCAATTAAATCTAGGGATTATTTACAAAAGCGTTGAGGTATCAAACTCAAAAGATTCCAAATATTGACTTTACGGCTTTATGTAAATACATACTACGGAACAAAAGTAGCTTTTTCGAATGGCAGGAAAGATTGGTTAGTGCAATAAAAAGTGAAACAATATTGCATTTCATAATAAATACTGGTAGATTAAAGCTGTATGAGTATATTTATAAAGGGGGAAGGAGGCCTCCATCTCTCGTAAAGAGTTAGTTAAATATAATGTGATGCAGATGGCAATATACTCAACATAATGTAATCACAAGTGGATAAATTTTTGGATGAGGGTACATCATAGTCTCACCTATAAAATTTTTCTCTAGCTTTTCATCAGAGCAATTCTTAAGTATTACATACTCAAGTAAATTATAAATTACTGAATTTAGCCAGAAATATAATTAATTTTCATACAAGTTCATTTAGCTGCAGTAATGATTTTGGCCTAAATGAATTTTTACATTTGTACAACCTTGACCACAGCTCGTAAATTCTCTCATTGCACCCTATCCCCCCTTAAAAAGTTGATCTCTAATTTTCAATATGAGATGTACCTAATAGTTTATTGTTAAAAATTATGATTACTTGATGCAATCTATTTAATCGCTGAACCAGGCTGTATTTTCAGTTCTCATTCATATGTCCTCATCTTAAATTACTAGGCAGGATATCCTAATAAAAAATCATCTTAAGGACATTGGTCCATGAAACTGCTCGATCGTCTGAGTCAACAGGTCTTGTGTGATTTGAAGAAAAGTTTTTAAATATTTTGTAGGTACAATCTCTGAAGAATATTTTTGCTTAATTGAGGGTTTTTGGATATTGAGGGAGTGCTTCCTCAAGAGTGTAAATGCCATACTGGAATATGATATTACTCATCAATTCAGTAAGCCATGTAATATCACTGCTACTAAGAATTAAACAAAACACTACCTAGCAAAATTACAGTTTTGTATTTGTCCTCAACTGCTTAAAATGCCACACATCATTTTCAACAGGTTTGGCAAGAAACATGATATGGCGAAGTTTTAAATGCAAGGATTTCTAAGGGTTGAAAGAAGTGGAGAAAATGTTTTGGAGGGCTTATGGTGCAATGGGGGTACCCTGGGTGAATTAAATTAGGGAAAGGGGAAAGCAAGGTTAAGGTGTGAGAAGAGTGCAGAAATGGTTGAAGTAGTCTCCAGGTCTGTTATGATAGAATAGAATTTATTTCTGGAACCTAGTCCTTCGGACTCGAGGTTCAAATTGGTTACAATTTATTGAATAAATGGACTCTCCCAGTTACATTTCAATGCAGTACAGAAAAACCATTACAAAATAATAAATGACATTTAGAATTGAAATAAAAGAAGCTAAACTCTCAGATACTGCGTAAAATAAAAAAAATATAAAGGGGCATCATAGAAAAACATTATAAATATGATGACCAAAAAAATGGGAAAAACAGGAACAAAAAAGAATAGGTACACTATGTGTCTCAGAATATGCATTGCAGAGAAATACAGAAATAAAAATAATGGACTACACAAATAAATACTAAAAATATGATTTACAGCCAATGTATTTCAGAACACTGTTGGAGGTGAATGGTTGGCTGGGGAACCAAAAAAATAATCCTCGTCACCTACCTCCACCCCAATAAGTATTACTTCCTGAGTTATAATGGGTGGAGGCATGTATGGTTATATAACAAATTGGAGTATTAGGTAGTCCAATGGGATTGCTTTTTCTTACAATTTAGGTCCATGTGAACCCCTATTTCTTTCCCCTTTCTTCTGGTTTTTTACTCGCCCTAAGCAATCTCATCTGCACCCATTAACCTATCAGAACGTCTCCTCCCCTCAGCTGTGAAGATATTAGCAGCAATGATACAATATCTCAATTATTACCTGAATTCTTTCTTACTGGCCTCAACCATGTATGTACATCACATTTATTTTCCATCGAAGTATAATGAAACATCCAACCACTCGCGAAAATTTGCTTATATTTGCAACCGATTACGAAAATATTCATCTTCTTAAAATCAGATTAGTTTTCACCGACCTCGAAAATATTTTCACTGAAATCATGCTGAAACGTCCGATTGAATGCAAATTTACCTACTTCTGCAATAAATTTTACGAAAATTTACACATTTAAAGAAATGATTGAAAAAAAATTTTCTGATTTCAGATATGTTTTCGGCGACCTCAAAAGCGAGAATACAAAATTTTATATCGATCGCATAGCTTTTGCTCATTTGTGCCACCTTTTGGAGTTTTCGTACAACGTGAATCGGCTGCGGCGTGCGAAAAAGGGGGTTCTCCCTCAACCGCCCCTTCCCTACATCGCGCATGCGCATACTGGCGTCATGCTTACGTATCCCCTCACTCAATCGAATCCAGTCGCTGTTCAGCCGTAGACGCGGTGTGACGGATTCTTACTTCTACAGTGGTGAGCAAGCCTACTTAATCATGGGAGGAGCTTGCCGACAGACGGACCCGCTGGAGATGTACATCTCTGTGATTTTGGTATCGAGGTACTGTGACAAATATCAACGTTGAAATCATTGACCTGAAACGTGAGAAATGTCGATCTCTTTGAATACGCACTTCTGATCATATAATGAGTGAATTAGTCCCAATTTAAGTACGCCCTGGGCGAGGAAGAATTTTTGTGTGCTACAACTATTTTTTAAATGAATAACTACATTGATGGCGAGTTCTAAAAGTGGTTTTCTGAGATTGAAATGCAAGCGGGTTGGATCAAGTTTTTTAAGATCGTCGAACTTGAATTACCTCTCCGTCAAAATGGTCCATATAATACCGTAAGACTTTTATGAAGTGATATTTACTTCATTCTTATTTCGCGTATTCTCATTGTAATAACATTAGTGCATTATACTTATCAAATATCGAAGCTTTCAAATTAAATTGGGTCAGGTTGATTGGTGTTCAAACGTAGTAAAAATGGATTTTGAATGGCCTTCAAATAGGTATATTTGACCCGCTCTCGTTGAGGCTCATTCATCTCATCCTTGCATAGCGATTTCAGCCTTTCCAGAGATTGTGTGTGTGCCGACTTTACTGTTGCTTGCTTGGATGTGATTCATATGGAATATTTATGGGATCATTTCTATCTTATTTATTCTGATAAGAAATTAATTGCACAAGGCGCTTAAACCATATCATAACCTCTAGATCATGTAGGCTAATAGGCTTTTTTCTCACCCGCCAGAGTACACGTCCCGACAGCCTACAGTGAAGCTTCGCCTCGAAGAATTGTGAGTGAGTTTTCCTCATTCAAGTGTGACCACCGGAGCATCGAGGGATCGTAAACGCGCTCAGCACTCGCAGTCAAATCATGAACGGCAGTACACTTCGAGAAGTTCGTTCTACCGCACGCTGGCTGAATACAGTAACCAGATAGAAGTAAGACTGAATTTTCTACCCCTGGAAACTTGTTTCTATTTTCACCCGCATGCATTCATCGTTGTAAATTGGTAAATGATTTTGATGTTAATTAGCGTAGATTTTATCGCACTTTGAAATTTGGGAAATTTCACTCGGAAAGTTCCTAGGGAATAGGTAACTCCTTTCAGCAGTAAGGTCTTGTATGAATTCAGTAGCGGTTATTATTTTGTTCTTCCAAATTTATTGTGTGGAGAGTCGTTCAAACTCGTCTACGTCCAATAGATATTCAATTGGTTTATACAAAGGGTTTCATTAATACTGCGAGTTTTCCCCACTTCTGGCTCCTTTCAAGCCTAATCAAGAGAAGGGCGTATCAACGGCTATGTAAATCAGTTGAAGATTAAACCCCAAAACCGTAACCTTCGCGAAGGTTACGGCTTTGGGGTTTATTCCTCTACTCCTTTGTAGCCACGTGATCATTCTAATAAAATAAGCCATTAGTATCCAAAAACATTTTTTCATTCATGCCCGTCTACAAATTAAATCCAATTATTTACAATGAAAATGGTTTACTCGCTGCCTCCAGAATGCGTCGCTTTGACAATTCTCCCCGCTACTATAATAATTTTCCCCCGTTTTCAAGATCTCCTCGAAATTTTTGTACGTGGTTTGTGGCATATGCTAAGTCTATCTATCTTAGTTGACGCTTTTTCAAGGATTATGGCAATTTGTTTTTTTAAATAATTTATATAATTTCAATTCGAGGTGAGATAATCTGAAAATGTTATCTTCTCACATACCTTGATGAAATTCAATTTAACGAGTGAACTTATTTACCTGCAGTTATGGGCGAACAAATCTGGTTTTAATTCTATAGAATTAAGCTTAATCGATCTAGTGAAGGTTTAATAAGAGCAGTCACACTTCCGTACATGTCAAGGCGTTAAGTGGAGTTGTCTGAACTATCAGAGGCTTCAAATTTATCAATACAGCAATGTTGAGACGTTTTTACCACTTTGGGACGAGAATGGTCAGTCTTGTATAGGTTGTAACGCCACCTTGTTCCAATTTCGGCATAGTTCATACAATTTTTTCTCTGGAGTTCCATTTTTAATGCATTTGTCCCAAAGCAGCTAGGTGTCTAGGATATTATCTGCATTTGCTCATCTTTTCTGACATTGCAGTTAATCCACTTAAGATCTAAAGATTCCTTCGGAAACCCCGATGAAACTGTCGTCAGATATGAACTGGATGCGGAGGATATCTCTAAAAGTATCCAGCTGCTATATCTGCACTACTACTCGCATGCCATCTTCAAGAATCATAACACATCTATTCCTTCGTGCAAAATGTTCATGATAAGTAGTTTCACTTTTTCCTCGGATTTACAGCTCTCTCCATGGTGGTTCCTTTGTATTAACTTGATTTATTTCCCAAGATGTTTTCTCTGATCCTAAGGCATCACTTTTTACTAAATATTGGTTGCGAAAAAAATTCCCGTTTTCCCTGTATGTGAGAGTTCGTAGGGACCCAGATCGCAAAATGTTGTATATTCAATGCAAGTAGAAACCCTTAGACACAGAGGAACGTATTTTGTCAAATATTTTTTATAGTCTGTAGATCGGAAATCGCAATTGTGTGTTAATTTGTTATCATATGATAAATTGTGGTGATTTTCAAGTATTGGTGGTTTAGTTTTCGTTACTAGGAGCACGGAAGAATCGGGTGAAAAATTTAATTCAATTATTTCTATTTTAATATATATTTGTCTTAATTAAATCACGAATACAGTGGTCTCACTTTATTTCAAGAAAGTTTATCATTCTGCAATACATGGGGTTTAAGCCAATGTATTTGTGTATTTGTGACTGATTCAGTGGAGTAAAAGAAATATTTTAAGAGATAAATTTCATGAAAATGTATTAAGTCTCGAATGAAAGTTAATTAATATTTTTTAATTAACTTGCACGTGAATCATTCGATGGAAGATGAATCCTTCTAAAAATTGAGCGTTTTTTATAGCTTGGAAATTTGCCTAGTTACTCACTAGTTCGTTTAAAAAAATCGTTATTTTCCTCACTTTTTACGCAGGTTACATCATTTCCTGAGGTCTTCGCTTCCAGGGACACTATAATTGACTTCGTCTTCTGAGACCGGCCGAGAGTGCGTTCATCGTTTTATCCGTAAGTTGTTCCGTTGTTCATGATAGAGCAACGCGAGTGCTTGGCGGTCGAGGAGAACGGTTTGTCGCCTTCGGAAGTATGTACAGGTACATACTTCCGAAGGCGAAGGTCTCCCTCACGAAATCTTATAATTTATTTTTTGGTAAATTTTATAAAACATAATTCTCCATTTAGAGCACAAAAGGGTAACGGAAATCAGATTTTGAGGAAGTTGTGCCATTTGGAGAAAAACACGGAAACGGTTAACTTCTCTCAAGATCTCTGAAAATCGGGTCCCATCTAATAATATTTTTCCTACAAGAGCTCTCAATGGAACATTGTCAAATTCACCACTCTTTTACTATTTGACTCTTGTAAAAGCGATTTTTAACAGAGACATGGTTCCACGGTAGATCCACCTAAAGTTTACCCCGCATCAGGAATCCTGAGTAGCAGGTGGTTGTCAGCGTATAGGGGCGGCAGTCAGTGGTTTGTCTCCGGCTCCAGTAAATCTTTTTTTCTTTGACGATTTTCACATTACTTTGCTAAATTTATTTTGCATTTATTTTCTTTAATTGGAAGTACTGTCAAACTTCGAGATATGAAGGCAATTAATGGCGGCAACATTGTTCCATCCTCTTTTTCATTTCCTACTTAAAACTTCTTTCCCCGACCTATTAAATTACAGATCTATTTTACTGTAATACGATTAGTTAGAAATTAAGTCTAATTGCCGGGGCAAAAAATTTATTTGTGGATTTATATCATACTTGGCCTTTATTTCCTTACACTTGAATAGCTTTATTACTCGTGCTAATATGTGGAGAATAACTTGCAATCGTAGTATTTTTCCTTACAACTATCTAAATAGCGTGTATTCATCAGCAATCCAGGATTTTTCCCCTCGACTCTTCATTAAATCGCCAGTGATTTCAAGTACTATTATTAGCTCTCTTTGATGTCAAATATTCAGATTTTATCAAATAATAATGACGGGACTATGCTGTTTAATGGTCGCAAGCACTGCCCTGACATGTGGTATCGGTTACTTCAGAAACTCGGCTTCAGGTAATGAATAGTGGTTTGAGGGAAATATTTTAGATATTCGTTGATTGTTCTCATACTTGAGGTAGGTTTTCATCGGCCTGGTGCCCGAAATGCCTATCTTCTCGATGATGATCTCTTTGGTTCTAAAAAAAATTTAGTCGTCATCCCATCCAATCAGCCTATTCTTCTGCTCTCTCTTCCTTGGTCATCTAACATTCTTCCCTTTATCACACCCTTCAATATACCAGTCTTATATTTCCCCTTATATGTGTGATTTTCATTCGCTCACTTATCCTATTTTTTGTAATCATCGTGGTCTCCTTTCACATCCCCAGTAGCTACTCGATCATCCTTACCTTTTCAACGAACCTAATCTTATCGCCCTATCTTAACACACACAGTTTAATAGCTGGCACTGTAATTTAAAAACTCAAGAATGAGTAAAAAAATGATGTATATTCATTACTCGTAGTGGTTGGCTGTTAAATTTTTCTACTTTTTACCTGTAAAAAGTTGTGTTCAACCCGAAGGTTGGTCTTTGATCGGTGAGGTTAGAGCTCACCCCATACTAAGCCATTCACACATTCAGTGTAGTGGGGCCAGTTCCTTTCCCTGTGCTACCTGCCCAGGGAAATTTCCTACGAAGTTCTCGCGAGGATATTCTAGGTAGGGGTGTCCAGAAGGCTCTTGCCGGGATTTGAACGTGGGACCTTCCGGTGAGTAGCTCAGCGCTCTACAGCGCTCAGCAGGCCACCACGACCCCCTAGTAACGCATATATGTGCAAAATATGTAAGGATTTCCGGAGCTAGAAAGTCATTTCATGGTAATCGAAATCTATCTTTAATATAAGCATAAAGGCCTGCGTCATTTCCAAAATTCTTGGCTGATGTGGCTGATGTTTTCCTTAAAAAAACTTCCTTTTATGAAATCATAATTTTCTCCGCCTGCTCCACTCAGTAATAATACTTCCTCAAAACATTTAAAGAATTAACGGCAAATAGACATCGAGATGCGTAAAAATATTAATGAAAAATGATCCCACACCCCCATTTTTACCTAGATCTAATAAAATATTTCCTCTTGGCTACAGCTAGGATGGTGTTTAAAGCATGTTTTTGATCACAAATCGTTCCTCCAACAATATTCTATTGCTCTCTCGCCGCGTTCATTTCTAACATCCAGCTCATACTCCCCTGTCTAGCGTACGTCCCCCAGGTCCTATACTGCAGCGATCCAATCTCCAATGACAATGAGATCATTCTTCCCATCATTTTTTCCAATTGCCTTATTGCCGTTCGTACTCGTAGATTGCCCACTCGCTCCACCTATCATGTGCACTCGAACAACTCTTTTTGCAACTTCTTTTAGTCGGCAGTAATTTTACTTCTATTACCAATAGTCTATCGCTTACGTCTACATTCACTACTTTTCTCCCCAGTACACGAGTGTCATCTCTGTTCAAATCTTTTCCTTTTGAATGAATGATTTTCTGCGACTGAGTGATGAACAGCTCCCTTACCTTGAATTTTTCTTTGTTTCCCCTATTTCCCCCTACCCTTAAGTTTATTGCTTTGAGTCAATTTCTTCCTCCGTTTTGTAACCTATACAGCCGTAGACACGTGCTCTTCCTAGTTACTTTCCCTACTTTTCTCCATATTCATTTTCGTACTACTGATATTTCCTCATGCCCTCATCCCCTCTAACTGAAGCTCTCTTGAAAGGTCGCCCCACTGGAATTACACGACTTCTCACAGCCTCCTCACTGAGGAACATACGCGAGTACGGTACGTGGACTATCTTTCGATCCTACGCGTCGATCTATCTGGCGTGGGTGACTCAATCAGTGCTCTCACCAGTGCAGCTCAATAGGGCTCGAGAGAAGCATTCGTATGCCACCGTCTAATATGCGGTATTTGGAAAAACATTGAATTTATTCTTTAAAAAAATCATGATACAAATATTGAGTAAACTTTTGTACAAGAGTGCAAAGAAATCATTTATGTCATTTACAATAAATAGGGCGCATTTGAAGCCTTAACGCAATGCGAGAAGAAGAGGGCGAAAGAACTTTAAAAGTAACGTTTCGTAATATTTGCATGTTCCTTAACTTACTGTATTTTATGGAGTAGGGATTTCCTAAAACCTCTTAGTACATGGATTCGATAATAAAAGTTGTTTTAGTACTTTTCCGAGAGTAATCGTCATGCATTTAGCAATAATTAAAGCGATTAAAATTACTGATACGCAATAATCCCGAGAGCAATGTAAAAATATATGGGTGAGGTTAGGTACCGGATTTAATCACAAACGATTCAAACACACACCCCCAGGGGTGGTCAGATTTTCTTCGGCTGCGATTCACACTTGATACCATAAAAATAAATAAAATGATGTAATAATATATAAAAATGTAATTCAGACCAACTATGACAAATTGTTAAATTGCGTTATTCGATTACGACCATAGAAGAGGAAATTTTGAAGACAAAAATTTATTTTATTATACTAAAAAAATCTGTCGCCTTTATACCATCGACGGTAAACTCTGCGATTGACGGGTAGGTCGCGATCGATAGTGTCTTTTTGTATGCAATGAGAGGGTAGAAATCCATATGCGAGGAGGAAAACACATCAATCCTAAAATGAACTGAATAATGTGTAAGAATTTATTCTAGTCTTTTTTGGAATTTACCTTGGTTAACTTTAACATTTAAATTAACATTTTGTGGTCTTATTTTATCCGGTTCTAAAAAATAAATTGCAACGAATGAAAAACCAGTTTTCTGGTTGTTTCTCACCGTATCATTACCTAAATATAGAGCAGTGTATTCACCACAAGCCTCGTAAACTGTTTTTGTGAGGATGGTGATCATGTATATTAAATTGTAGGGGATGTTAAGTGATTCAGGATCTGAATCAGTGTGGGTAGCTAAATCAATAAAATGGTGTTTGAATTTCACGAAATCATCATGTAGGAGGTTCGCTTTATTATGGTAATAACAGCCCGTATATCTATTTCTTCAACTTTCTTTTTCATTTCAGGTTGCTGTTTTGGCCGTCATTGCAACAGGAATCCTGCGGCATATCACGTAAAACCAGTCACCGAAGATGTCGCCGAAGGAAGAGAGGCAAAACCTTTTTTGAGAGTTGCTACGAAAGTTTCAAAATGTATTCATGTTAAAAACTGTTTTGAAAGAATAAAGAAGTGTAATATTAAATCCTTGGTTTTTATCAATTGATGGAATAACCTCACCAGAGGAATTGTGATGTTAAATTGGTGAATACCACACCACTTGACTAAAATACAGGTATGCCGGGAAAAGCAGATGAACTTTTAAATTTCAAAAATACGTATAAATATTTAAGTTACATTTGTTTAAAAAGTTGTTCCCGCAATTTGCCTACTCTCAAAAATACAAATTTAATCATTCAATAGTATTTGAAAAATGTAATTCGGTTTTGGTACGCAATTCCAACGTGTTCATTCGCTAACGATAATCCGCGGACGGATAATTGCTCCAATAACATTAGAGTATTAATTCCAAAGTGGCAAGTTCAAACGTAAAATTGATTGTCTATTACGTGGCTGCAGAGGTAAAAGAGATGAAGTACGCTCAATGACATATCACAGAAAGAATGGTTAATGCAATGATAGGAGTGATAAAGGTTTAAGTAATAAATATCTTCACTGCTTACAATTATAATCTTAATTGGCAATTCATCCATTGAGCTCAATTTTACCAATGGTTCAAATAAATTGTTATATAATTAAAGCCCCATTTTCTCTACGCTTATTCAAAACCTAAGAATCGAGCCACATTGGATTTATTAAACAATTCCTGAGGGAATCCCTGGAGGATCCTCACGAGGATTGAGTTGTTTAATAGGACCTACTATCCGATGAAAACATTTACCAAGTCCCAGTTCAGATATCAGGAACCGCTCAGCCAAAGTTCCACGACTCATGAGAATCAAGGAACAACAACCCGAGGCCCAAGACGAGGTGTTTGGATCGGAGAGAATCCCACCTCGAATAAATTCTAAGTCCCAACCCGACCTGCGAAAAATATTCTAAGTCCAGAGACCCTTGCCGGCGCGAGTGGCGATCGGGCAGGCATATGCCTTGGATTCCGTGAGCCAGAGCCCCGGAGAGCCCGCCGAGGAAATTTTCTCAGAAAAACGACAAAGTCCCTAGTTTACAAGTTCAAAGTCGTATTTTGAACCGCTTTTTCACAAGAACCCCGGTAGCCGGGGTGGTAAGAGGTCGATACCTATAAGGAACCTATAACTGGTATTACATCGATTCTTTTTGGCAGCAACTTTTTTTTTATTTTGCAAAAAAATTTTCTTGGCCTCTTTCTCGGATAAATTTTCTCAGATATTTTAACAGAATGATCAGCACAACGCGGGACGTCCAGAAATCAATAAATTATTGAATATTTTTCCGTGACGGGCCTGGATTTTTCCAGCCCGCCGGCCGGCCGGCCGGAAAAAATCCCGGAAAATTTGGCAAAAATGCAAAATAATTATTTGTTTTATCAACAGTTCGGGTGCTCCTGAGCCTACTGTGCAAATCACTGAGCAACATTTATCAATAATTTACGCGAAAAATTTAATTAAAAAATAGTTACTTTTTTAGCCACTAGATGGCACATGCCTTCACTTCATCACTGTCCACTACATTATCCAATGGGCGGTATGAAGTAGATATTCCATCACCAGAGGCAGACCATTTCGATCTTCATCTTAAAAGATGAAACAAATGCAATCAGTTTTATTTCTATTGTCGTTACGCTAATTCTATTGGACAACGCCAGTGCTTCAGAACGTCGGTCTTTTGTTTTTATCCTTATGATGAGCGTATGTTCTCCAATTTGATTGGCTCGGTCCGAAAAGGAGTACCATTTCTTGCTTAAGATCAAGAAGCTCTAATAGTTTAAATGAACACATTGCAGCGGAGTCCTGTCCGACCGCATGCTGCTGGGTATTGCAATTGGTTTCATTGAGGCCCAAGCCTCCATGCATCTGCCTCTATCTTATTTATAATACATTCAATCTCATTTATTATTTTTCCTTAACAGCTTACTCTTGAAAACTGGTTTAGTTTTGGCCTCATTCTCAGAGACGTCGCTTTCTCTCTCTCCTGTGTTGATACAAATTGTTCACCATTTTGCAAATCCGTACATACAAAAAAATAAGGAAAACTTGTATCTTGTAAGCAATTTTATTCAGTTCGCCTTCTGAAAATATACATACAGTAAAGCGTTTTCAATCTTTGGAATAAAATTTTCTTCTTCACTTATTATAGGCTAAGAATTACAAATAAACGAGGTAACACCCCCGACACCAGACGATTGTTCAAGGGCAGATTCAGTTAGTCCAGGAAATGCTAGTTCAACTAATTATAGCAATACCTAAATAAGATTGACAATAAGTTACATAATACTGTACTTAATGAGAAGAATGTGACCCCAACACAGAGCCCGGAAACAGGTCCCCTGTATTCCCTTATCGTTTTAAAATGATATAATTTAGGGTCCTGTACATCAATTAATCGCTTTTAATTCTCATCATATAATACACCATCAGAGAACCAATTATATCAATATGGATAGTACATCACGTTGTCAGGGATGGAATTATCAGCTACGAATTTGCATGTTCCCTTCTAGAGATCTACGTTTTTCTCCGTGGGATGGGCTTTGATACTCTATTGCACTCGATAGCTGGTCTGATAAGAGCAATGGAAGTTGATTCTGGTAGGTCCACCCATGGTACAGAGGTCGAAATTTAGAAGCCAGACGCACCATCCTTTCAGCGTCTGCTCCACAGTTTTCCTACTAGACTCAGCCTCTCCACTATTGGTATCAAGTGAAGGCAGTTAAGGCAGAAAACACTATTGTTAAGTATAGCTGATAACTTCAGGCTTGACTATGTGATACCTTTCCATAATGGAAAATAACAGAATGAAACTTTCTATTGCTCACTTTATAAATAAATATAAAGTGAACCTAACAAAGTTTCATTCTTTTATTTTCCACTATTTTTAAGGCAGGCAAAGGGGAAACTTGAATACAACTGAATATTTCAATGACAGTGAATAACTCGGGAAATATATTAATGAATTAGCTACAGCAGAAGGGGAAGCAGGGCCTTAGTGATCGCATCCCACGAAATCTTACAACAGCAACCGCTAGAGAGAAAAGAGAAGTACAGAAAACAACAGCAATTACAAAAGGATCTGGGAAAGTAATGATGATCGTAAGGGTATCAGTCGATGAACGTTTGTTTTCAAGTTTTACTGGCTTGGCCCAAAAATGAATTCATTTCATTCTTCATCAAGGAGCTTTGATAGGATTTTATTGCTTACATTGCAGCGTAAGTTTTGGCAATCATTAATATATAGTTTGAACCCTATCACGGGCATGGGTACTTATGCAAAATGCCCGAGACTGAGGGAGATATAAACTAGGTTTCATCATGATCAGGTAAATATTTGGGAACCGCGTGAAGAACTTGCAGTTTTCTGGGTGCAGCAGTAGATCGTAATTGGCGAAGTAAAGTGAGACTGGTTTGAATAGGTTAAAATACTGGATGATGATAAAGGAGTAGGATCCCTGATTGGTGTGAAACGGGGATTATCATGTGATGATGGATAGATAATTGGAAAAAGATAGGCAAGAAAAAAGGAGGTGATGGATTAGAAAAAATGTAGACATAAGAAGGTTACATGATGAGGTCAGCAGAGAAAACTGCAAATAATGGGAGAAAAAGACGCAAGGATCGATAGCCCATGGATAACAGAATAAAAATAGATAATTAAGGAAAGTAATGGGAAAAGGTATACACAGAGAGAGGGAAAAAGTTATTGATAATTTTGGAAAAAATACAATGCACGTGGAAGTCTTGTGCTGAAGGATGTAATGTGGTGAGAGGTCTAAGACTTCGTTCTCAAAAAAAGGAAAAAGAATTAATGATAAATCGTAAATAAAAGATGTGGACATTTCGAGAACTGAAGGCTGGGAAAGTGGTGGGAATACAAAAGTATTTTCTGGCGTGATTTGGTGGAATAACATAATTAAAGATTGGCAGTTTTCCACAAAATAAACTTGAATACGACCGGTTTCGATGTTATACATCATCCTCGGGTGAGACCTGACGATAGTCCTAAGGATGATGTGAAACATCGAAACCGGTCGTATTAAAGTATTTTTTGTGGAAAATTGCCAATCTTCTTTAATAAAAGGGGTAGGGATTGATAACATCTCATCAGCTTTATGGAATTACATAGGAAGAGGTTGAAGAGAGAGATTTAATAGGCTTTTACGCAGCATATACTAAGGAAAAGTGGGATATTTCGTGAATCATTTCAAATGCGTACACCGAAACAGGTATATGAAAGGAATACAAAGAACAATACACGATAATAAGTTTAATTCCGCATGGGACGAAGAACAATACTTGATAATGAGCTGAAGGACCGCTAAAAGTGTGATCGAATATCTTGGTGACGGTAGGTCTGACTTCGGAGGTACCTTAGTGATGAGATTGCAGTGATATAGGAACAGTAATTCTTGGGTCGAAGCTCCATCTGCTAAGGATATATCAAAGGGTATTATCTAAGATGTTAATCTTAGGACGACACAACAGCAATGCCCCGGGTAGAATTCAAACCAACGGCCTATGTTTTGCTAGGCTAACATGTTACCGAGCTATTTACCACGGATGGCGATTGCAGCGATGAGAATGTTATTGGAAAGATGGTTGGTTGGTTATCTAGGGGAGGCGACCGACAGCTGAGGTAATTTAGGATAGGTGGGTAATTGGGTAATTGTAGGAGTTTTCAGGGAACGGAGGAAGGGTGGAGAGAAACCCGGCGTCGGCATTAGCCTACTCTTAACGAAAGGCGACAAGGGGACCACGGCTTAACGTCCCATCCGAAGGATGGAGTACTGAACTGGAAATGCCCTCCACTAAGCACTCAAGTTGGGACCGGTTTTCCACTGAAAATTCCGCCACTTCCGGGAATCGAACCCGGGCCCTCGGGATGGGAGGCCAGTACTTATTGGAAAGAACTTTGAATATAAACATGATATTTTTGCGTCTTTTTAGGATTTCAAAAAGAAGCTTTACAGAGTAAGGTGAGATAAGTTAATGAAAATATTGCGGACGAAAGGTGTAGACTGGAGAGAGAGACTAAACTAGAATTTTACAAGACAAGAAAGCGCAAGGGAAAGTGGGTGATAAGAATTAGATTGGGTTGGGGTTAGGTCGGGCTATCCATTATTACTACGTAGTATCATTCAACATGCATACCTGGAGGAAACTGTAGGAGAGACACGGGAAGGACAAAATGCTGCATTTAAGGCAGGAAAATTCCATTTAGCCCGTAAGGTTCGTGGACTATTAAGTAATAGTCTGTCAGTCAGCTAAAAGCTGACAACAAGGACAATGCTTCATAAAAGCAATGGTAAAATACGCAATTAAGATGAAGCATTAGAAAAGTACATAATTAGTTATCCAGGAAGAAAAGGGTAAGATTAAATACAAAAGTAGAGCGCCACAAGCTGGAGGAAAGTGGATCAATTTAACTTCCACGGTAGTGTTCTAAACGGGCTTAACAACAGCTAAGTTCAGGGGATCGCGCCGGCGAAAGACGAGTTTATTTTTAGAAGAGAACTAATTACATGGTTTTTGAGTGGGGACGTACAGAATGTGCCAATGTGTAGCATGGTGCGTAGACATGGACTTTATGAAGAGAATCTAACAATATACTTAGGGCTCTTCCAAAGTGGAAATGGAGAAGGTTCGGTAGGTTGAAAAGAAGATGAAAGAGGCAGTTCTTGAGCTTGTAGGGGAGTAAATGTGGTAATCGAGGAAATTTTAGAGAAGACTGAGAGACGGAATGGAACAAGTTACAAGTGGATAGATGAGGAGTTTAGATGGAATGATAACAGGTAAGAAGAATGCTGAACTATAGAATGATATCACATGAAAAATATGGATGGGTAAAGAGTTTTATGTAAAACGTGACCTACCATAAATGCTGGTTAACATATAAAATGATATATCAATACTTCTTAATGCCTAGGAATCGGCTAAGTGGACTTTTACATATTTTAAAACTATTGAAAACAATTATAGGGGTAAAAGTTTTAATGAAAACCATAGCATAACAATACTGAAAATGACCCATATGCCAAATCAAAGGTGTAAGTTCTTGAGTTATATTACAACTTACGTAAGCACTGCAGACAAATTTGATGACTTCACAAACCCTATTTTGCGGTAAATATAACAGTAACGAGATAAAAAAATGGCAAATGAAAACTGAAAATACATTTAGCTTGTTAGAGTAAATTTTAATATGTTGGTTACACAACATACAAGATACTGGGATAGACTTGGAGAAAAATTAATTTACCAATATCAAGAAAATGTCAACTTAAATCAATTCAGCATAGCTGAAGATATGGAAGGTGAAATTTTACCTCGTTACTATGTGACTGTTGCTGAAAAGAAAATATGTGTTTTTAAATTAAGATTTCAACTAAAGAATTTTTTTAAAGAAACTTTTAGTGGAATTATCCTCCTGTGAAGGGAGTTTAATACGATTAATTACTCATAATACCTTATTGATCCCGTCACATTTATATTAACAGCAAAATAGCTATGTTTTATCTTATCAATAATTGACACTTACCTTTAGGATGTCCGCTCTTTGACCCGGCAGTCAGAAGGCTCCAAAATAAATTAGTAGGCAATTATTTCATTGTTTTTATTATCCAAAATAATTTGTTTAGTTACAATAAACTACATCGATTTACCGGGCTAATATTTCGTGATACATAACAATGGTCATACATTTGCATTGCAAACGTGACCTTTACTTTTCAAAAGCTAAAAGAAAAGCGTAGTGCATGTATGGCATCATAAACGTTTTCCACAATAGTACCTAGCCATTCTAATAGTGGTTAATGTGAAACTAATACTGTACACACACTGATGATGCTGAAAGTAGGAACAATGCTTAAAAAGATTAACGGAATCCATGTGAAGTGTTCCCAACAATATAGTGAAAGGATAGTAATGTTGAAGATTAGGACCAACCCCATATATTCCGTAGTAGCGATGTTTTTATGGCTATGTACAGCTGCGAAGATGAAGAATGGGAAAACGTCTATAATGACATCGCAGAACTAATAAAACAAGAAAGAAGAGAAAAAATCTCAGTTTTAGGAGATTAGGGCGCCGACATCGGCCAAGGTCAAGATGCTAAGACGCCAAGTTACAAAAAGTACATAATAAATGCCAGCAGTAAAAAAGACTTCATTTTGACCTCATTTTGGCGAAGCAAAATCTCAGAAACCAGGCGAAAGACTGCAAAACCTACCCTGGAGCAGATATTCACCTTGACCACCACTTAGTGATGACGATATGCAATCTGTAGTTCATGCAACTGAGGAAAAAATTTAAAAAATCATAGCAAGTTGACATATTGAACATGAATCAACACCGGCTGGCCTTCCAGAAAGCATTAAAAAATATGTGATTGGACCTGACGTTGAAATCAGCTTCAGAGAAGGAGGGAAATATTAAAATCAGACTACAGGAAGCAGGAAAATAGTTTTTCGGAGACAAAGGTAGCCCAAAAAAGAAGTCATGGGCTTCAGAAGAAGTCTTACACCTGATTGAAGAGAGAACGAGATGCAAAAATGCAAGAATACAAAAACTGACGAAGAACAACACAGCTGCAAGAGAATAAGAAAAACAAGCTGTAAAGCAAGAAAAGCAAAAGAAATGTAGATGAAGGACTTATGCGAAGATGCACAAAACTACCTTGATGGGGAAAAGGTGAAAGTTTCTTATTTAATGCCACTAGGATCAAGAATGAAGAACTTTTAATTGAAAATGAAGATAAAGCGAAGAGATGGAAGGAACATATGGAACAATTATACTAGGTACCTATGCAACCTCAGTACGAAAGGAAACGAAAGGGAAAATAAACTCAAATAGGATTGTATGGGATATTCAATCTAAAGATCGGGGTTTGAAGTAGTAGTAGTGGCCTACGGATAAATAATCCTTCAGGAATTGACGATATTCCTGCCAACTCAATTAAAAATGTTTGTGAGAAGAATTTTACCCTGCTACACAAAATTATCTGCAACATATACATATCCAAGATGATAGATACCGTCGGACTACGAAAAGGACATTACCACCCATACGTTACAATTGAGAAAATGAAGGATTCGGGAAAAAATCCAAGTATGAAAGCCAAAGCAGATATTTAGGAACCAGGTGAAGGACTGCAAAAGCTACCCTGGGGCAGACAGTGAACATAACTTATTAAGGATGAAATGAGATTTAAAATTCAAGAAATTGAAGAAGACATTGATGAATACATGGCAAGCAGAAAAACTGAAGGAGACTCAAGAAAACAACGTAGGACAAGATCTGACTGAGAAATCAGTGGAAGAGCGTTGGGAAAATATTAAATGTAGATTACAAAAAGCCACAAAGGAAGCTCTTGGAAGAAGAAAAGTTGCCAAGAAGAAGCCATGGATTACGGAAGGTTTTAGACCTGACTGAAGAAAGAATAAAGTACAAGAATGCGAAAAATGAAGAAGGGCAGCATTGGTACATACATAAAAATCAGGATTTGACATAAATTGCAAAGCCAGGAAAGTTAGAGAAATGTGGATGAAGAGCCTATGCGAAGATGCACAAAACAACCTTGCACTTGGAAAGGTGGAAGCTGCCTTCAGGATAGTGAGGAAAGAAGAACTTCAAAGAACGAAGCGCAAGATGCATGCAGTAAGAGACAATAATGGAGAACTTTTGACTGAAAATGAAGACAAAGTGAAGAGATGGAAAGAATATCAGGAAGAGTTGTAACGCGGAAACATCTCAGCACAAAAGTAATCTGAGAGGAAAGAGAGGTTGAAGTGGATGATATGCGAACATCAATATTAAGATCGGAATTTTACGCAGAAGTAAGGGACCTTCGCATGAATAAGGTTTCTGGATTTGATGATATTCCTACAGAACTAATTAAAAATGTAGGAGAGAAGACATTAACCCATCTGTACAAAACTATCTGTGACACGTACTCAACAGGATAAATACCCAGGGACTTCGAGAAAAATACCATAATTCCTATTCCAAATAAGAAAAAAAGCGGAGAAATGCTAAAATTTTAGGTCTATAAGCCTGACGACACATTCATCGAAGATATCGAAGAGGATTATCTACAGAAGAATGGAACGAAAAGGTGAAGAGTTCCTGGATGTAGATCAATTCGGATTCAGGAAAAGTAAGGGAATCAGAGAAGCAATATTGGCCCCTAAGCTGCTTATAGAGAAGAGAATGGAGAAGAACAAGCCGAAACTCATCACATTCGTGAATTTAGAGAAGCCTTTGACAACGTGGATTGGGATTCGATGCTTGGAATTTTGAAGGGAATAGGAGTGTCCTACAATGAAAGAACAATTATCCAAAGTCTGTATAAAAACCAAGTAGCTGTGATTAAATCTGGACCCAGCTGTGAAGAAGCAAGAATAAAGAAAGGAGTGAGACAAGGCTGTGTACTGTCTCCCGTGATTTTTAATGCTTACATCGAGAGAGCTATCAATGAAATCAAAGAGAAGTCTTCTGGAGTCACTATCCACGGAGAAAAAATCAGCATGCTGTGATTCGCTGATGACATAGCTCTCATAGCAGAGACCGAGAAGGATCTGAACCAGATTCTAGTAACCACGGAAAGGACAATGGCCATATATCAGCTGAATAAAAATAAAAAAAGGCTAAGATATTGGTGCGCAGCAACGAAAAAGAGGCCAAAACCAATATCAAACTAGAAAAACAAAAACTTGATGAGGTGAAAGAGTTCTGCTACCTGGAAAGTCGAGTAACCAACGATGGACGAAGCAAGAGAAAATAGTTAGTAGAATCATCCACGGTAAGAGGGCATTCTATCAAAAGTAGAATCTTATTACAGCTGGAAATACAAGCATAGAAGTAAGGAAACAATTCATCGGAACGTACATCTGTTGCGTGTTTTGTTTATGCAGTGAGGAATGGACAATGACAGCATCGGAAAAGAAAAAGGTCGAAGCATTCGAATTGTGGTGCTTAAGAAGAATGATAAAGATGAAATGGATCGACCGAGTAAGTAACGACGAAGTACTAAGAAGAGTGGGAGAAAAGATAAGTCTTCTGAATTCCCTAAGAAGAAGACGGAACAACTTAATCGGCCACATCATGAGACGAAGACAATCGTCGAGGGACAAGTGTACGGGAGGAATGGCAATGGAAGTCCTCGTGCGAGATATACGGAACAAATGTTGAGGGATGTGAAAGAGAAGGAATACGTAAATATGAGGAGAGTAGCCGATTGAAGGACTCAGTGGAGAGCTGAGTCAAACCTATCTGAGGATTGATGACCAATGATGATGATAAAAGCCAAATGAAAGAAGAAGGAAAAATCTTCAAAGGAGATTGTTCCATCTTCATATTCCCAAATTATCCTTCTTATTCCCAAAATTATCCTTATATTCCCAAAAAGAAAAGGGGTGAGATATGTGAAACATTTAGGACCATAATTACGTTCCTCGAGTATATTGACGAGGATCAACTATAGAAGAATAGAAACAAAAGCAGAATAATTCCTAAATGAAGGCCGATTCGAATTCAGAGCAAGGGGACAGGAGAAACAAATTTGGTCGTTAAGCTACTAATAGAGAAGAGAATTGAAAACTATACATCGATGTTTTTGTGTTTGTTGTGTTTGACGAAGAAGACCCTTGACAACGTGAAATAGAACTTAATTCTTAGTAAAGGGAAAGAAAATTTTGGTATCATATTCTGTCTGAAAATTTTCTACATTTCATAAAAAAACAGGTGGCAGTTATTAAATCAGGACCCATTACCTGAGCTACAAGAATAAAGAAATGAGTGAGACAAGATTGTGCACTGCCTCACGTCCTTTTCAATATCTATATCGAAAGAATCATCAATGAAATCAAAAATAAAGCTTCAGGATTGAACTTCACGGGGATAAAGTCAGCACGCTGAGATTCGCTGATGGACATATGTCATGCAATAGAAAGAAAGAGGCTTGTATAGTACTAGCAATAATGGAAATAACAATATCCAGATATTGGATGATGATAAACAAAAAGAAACTAATATAATGGTATGCAGCAGGAATGAAGAGGCCAATACCAACGTAAAACTAGGAAAACAGTATCTAGAACAATGAACAAAGTATGAAGGAAATTGCCAGTGGAATAGTTCAAGAGAAGAGGGGATTCCATCAAAAGGAGATTCAACAAGTGCATCCACTGTTTTCCGGATGGAGGGTCAACCTCTAGATATAGATGTCAGTTTTGGTATAAGCGAAGTAACTCGTCGAACAATGAAATGTGGGCAGTAAGAGGTGGTATTTATCTGCCCTTCGGTAAGGTACGACTTCAAATGATACAGGATGCCATGAAGATGCCGTGACTTAAAAATGCATTGACTTAAACGTAGCCCGGAGGACAGGGCAGCAGCTCTTCTTCATTAAAGTGGAAGTGGAGACCACATTGGTCGGCATAGTATCACTCACACCACTACAGTCGTGATGACCATTTCTTTAACGGCTGAAATACTGCGATGTGGAAGGCAAAAAGAAACCATCACATGATTATCCTGAGGAGATGCACATGATGTGCTTATTTCCTTTTTAAGAAGAAGTGATGGAACTCTCAAGGTTAATTATCTGGAGATAAAACCATCCCCCATTCTGGTCACAGGCAAGGACTACCCGATATAGTACATCATTCATTTCTAGAGGGCAATTTAGGGTAGGAATATGGAACGTGAGACTTTTTCGTGCCGGTTGGAGATTGGAGAACATAAAGGTGGAAATGCGAGGAATGTACCTTGATTTTTTAGGAAACTGCGAAATTTAGTGGCCCGAAGGAGGAGACATTTGGAGCGGAAGTTCCACCGGATACTTAAATGGTAATGCTAGATTAGTTGTAATGATTATTTAGAGTAAATAAATGTGTGTTAAGACCAGGTTGCCTTATAGTTAACGGATACTATTGGAAGATAAAAACAACGCCTTTCGTTCCTGTTATAGATTAGAATAACATACTCAGACGGCGAAGTAGTGGAATACTTCGACGATGATATCACGATGAATAAGGCTTCTGGTATTGATGATGTTCCTGCAGAACTAATTAAAAATGCAGGAGAGAAGACAATAAATCATCTTTACCAAACCATCTGCAACATGTACTCAACAGGAGAATTACCAAGGGACTTCGAGAAAAACATCATCATTCCTATTCCCAAAAAAAGAAGAGAGCAGAGAAATACGAAAGTTTTAGGGCTATAAGCCTGAAGACACAAGCATCAAAGGTATTGACAAGGATCTTCTACAGAAAAATAGAACGAAATTAAAAAGAGTTTCTGGATGAAGATCAATTCGCATTCTGGAAAAGTAAGGGTACAAGAGAAGAAATATTGGCCCCTAGGCTGCTCATAGAGGAGATAATGGAGAAGAAAAAGCAAACGTTCATTGCATTTGTGGATTTAAAGGTTTTTGACAACTTGGATTGGGATTCGATGCTTGGAATTCTGAAGGGAATTGGAGTGTCCTACAATGAACGAAGAATTATCCACAGTCTGTATAAAAACCAAGTAGCTGTGATTAAATCTGGACCCAGCTGTGAAGAGGCAAGAATAAGAAAAGGAGTAGGGCAAGACTGTGCACTGTCTCTCGTAATTTTTAATGTTTACATCGAGAAAGTCATCAATAAAATCAAAAGAGAAGTCCTCTGGAGTGACTATCCACGGAGAAAAAATCAGCATGCTATGATTGGCTGATGACATAGCACTCATAGCAGAGACAAAGCGGGATCTGAACAAGATTATACTAACCATGGAAAGGACCATGACCAGATATCAGCAGAAGATAAATAAGGAAAAGACTAAGATATTGGCGTGCAGCAAGAAAGAAGAGGCCAAAACCAATGTCAAACTAGGAAGACAAAAACTTGATGAAGTGAAAGAGTTCTATTACCTAGGAAGCCGAGTAACCAACAATGGACGAAGCAAGAGAAAATAGTAGAATTTTCCAGGCAAAGGGCATTCTATCAAAAGTAGAATCTAAGTACAGCTAGAAATACAAGCTTAGAAGTAAGGAAACAATTCATCAGAACATTCATCTGGAACATGTTTCTTTACGGCAGTGAGGCATGGACGATGACAGCAGCGTAGAAGAAAAGGGTAGAAGCATTCGAATTGTGGTGCTACAGAAGAATGATGAAGATTAAATGGATCGACCGAGTAAGTAACGAGGAAGTCCTAAGAAGAGTGGGAGAAAAGAGAAGTCTGCTGACAAATCTAAAAAGAAGAAGGGACAATTTAATCGGCCATATCTTGAGACACAATGGGCTGATGAAGGCTATCATTGACAGAAAAGTGAACGAGAAGATTGGAAAAGGCAGGCCTACATGGAACAGGTTATGAGGGATGTAAAAGACAAGAATTACGTCACAATGAAAAGGTTGGCCGATAGAAGAATCGAGTGGAAAGCCGCATCCATTAATCTATGGCCGCATCAAATCAATCCTAGGATTGTTGACCAATCATGATGATTATGATGGTATCAGGGAAGTAATAATGCAGGTAAGAGAGAAAATTAGTACCTTTAGGAATCCATAATGCTCGTCAGTGAACTACGTGTTGAAGAAAAATTTTAATGTATGGTGTGAAAAATCGAAATGTGAGAGGAGAAAGACTAATATAAAATTCGGCACTCCCCATGTGTTCGTGGTGGAAAACACATGAATGAAAATTCTCAACTACTGGAGATCAACTTGGAAAATACATCGAGACTGAAGAAGATTCAAAATCAACTTCATTTTAATGATCAGAGAGAGTTTAAGAGACAAGATTTAAGAAGGAGGCATGTAGATATTGACAGTGGCCACGACTAGTGACAAAGATATGTCATCTGAATTTAAGAAATTACAAAAAAACTGTGGAGAAAAGTTGACTAATGGAAAAGTTAACCAACCACCGACATTGACTGTCCTATCGAAATGGTATTAGTACATAATTTGGAGGATTATGGACTCACTCATTGGAAAAGAGATTGGAAAATGTTGAAAATGGGCTAAACGTACCCGCGTGCGCAGCTCTTGGCAGAAGAGGGGAAAGAGACCTAATTGATTAAAAAAAGGAAATTTAAGAAGCTGTTATCTTAAAAGACTAAGTATGCTCCAAAACAATAAATAAGTCGTAGAGTAGAGCAGATAGAAATGTAGATGAATGATTTATCAGAAGACGTAAACACAAACACGCACATGGTAAGATTGAAGCTAATATATAAGATAGTGAAATTTTACCTTAAGAATCAGACTGCAAAATTTAATGCTGTTAGGGATAAAAGAAGAATGCTTAATTTAAAATAAATAATGAGGCTGAAGGATTATTTAAAGCAACTATACAACAGAAGTTAAGTCGGTACCAAATTGATCGATGAAAAATAATTAAATCGGGAAGAACGTCATGTGAGATTCAATTGTTATTCCACAATTTAGCACAGTTGCAAGAGAAATGTGGATTAAAGTGCCCCCAGAATTGAGCATGTATCTGATGAGATGATTAAAAATGAAGGAGTAACTCAAATATGCGAATGATTTTGGGGAATATACTTAACAGGAAAAATGCCGACGGAATTCAGATGAATATCATACCTATTAACAAACAAGGCAGGGTAAAGCAACGGGACCTTTATAAAAAAGGCCTGGCGTCATATGGTTTGACGATACTGACTAAATTTGTCACAAGGAAGATGCAACGAATAGCAGAGGATTTTTTTTTGGTTAAAAATAAGATACCTACAGGAAAGTAAGGGTACTAGAGAAGTAATTTTGAAGAAATCCTTAGTCTGCAGAAGAGAACTGTCTAAGGAACTGTGCACGAAAAGAATGGAAAAGGAAGAAATCCTTTGATACCTATGTTCGGGACAAATAGTAAAATTTGTAAAGGAAATGTTTAGGAAATCGTAAAAGAGGTTAGATGACGAAAGAAACGAGTAGAGAGAGAAGAGTTTTTGTCGAAAACTGAAATGGCGAAGCAACGCCCATTTGTTGATTTAAAAGGGTATACTCAGTATTATTCCCAATCTCCATTTTTTCAAATTGTTCACTTGCACGTTAAGGAACTATATATTACATACAAGTAAAAACAACTGCTGGTTACGTAATCGAAAAATAAAACAGATCTGAAGCCATGTAGGACATAGAAGGCAGGGCAGCGACCAAGCATGTTGGGTTGCAATGCAAGATGTGAAAACTAAAGAGAAAATTGGTGGACTGCAACGAAAGAGCACTCACTAATGGGATACATTTTGTTGGGTATCGATTCACAGAGAATAATTTTTCTAAACCATTTGAAGATCCGTTGAATCATATCACACCGACTGATTTGTCCCAGAAAAATAACATAAATAAAATGAATTCAAAATTTCATAATCATGCAGGATATTTTTCCAATAATGTGCCTTCATTTGACGATTAAAACACACAAAAATTAAAAGAACCATATCCATATCTGTGAAAAGAACTCAAATCTTAGAAAGCTATTATATCAAAAAATTAAATTCAGTCCTCATCGTGGAAAGTGGTTCCTAGGATTCCTGATTTATCTCCGTAACAGCGACTCGAAAATGGATAAAAAATGTAATAGAACAAGGACACTGTTATTATCATTAGGAGAGGAAACCGAAAGTTAAGGTTTTATATAAAGGATAAGTAGCTAATTAGATATAAGGGGAACTTATGCAGAGAGAGAGAAATGTGGAGAAAAAACCAGTTGGACATTAGCGTACTCTTAACAAAAGGTGCTACAGAGTCGATTGGAGGTAATGGACTCGAAGCGCTCCTCACTCAGTACTTAAGCAGTGACTGGTAAACCACGGAAAATTATAACACTGCCGGTAGTCGAATTCCGTCCATGGATTTTGGAAGATCTAGCTACAAAACCAGCCCAAATATGTGAAAAATGCTACTTTTGCTGTTATCGGGTGGAGGCAGTAGTCAACTGAGGTCATTTTCGGATAGATAGGCAATGGGATATATGTTGGATTTTCCATTGAAAATAATGAGTATGGGGAAAAACCAATCATCAACTTTAGCCTGCTATTAACGAAAATCGCCATGGAGACCATAATTTAACGTCCCATCCAATGGATGGAATATTGTACTAAAAGCGCTCTCTCTGAACAGCGGTCAAGTAGGAACTGGTATACCAATGGAAACACGTCCACTTCCGGAACTCTAACCCATGACCTCGGGATGTTTGGCCCAGTACCCTACACACCCTACCAGGATCACAACAA
This sequence comes from Platycnemis pennipes, assembly GCA_933228895.1. Lineage (NCBI taxonomy): Eukaryota > Metazoa > Arthropoda > Insecta > Odonata > Platycnemididae > Platycnemis > Platycnemis pennipes. The sequence goes on along the minus strand of OW121848.1, from coordinate 28,142,745 downwards.
TGCTACTTCCCCCCCGCTCTTATCATCGTCACTTATGTCGCATGCCATGAGACTTTTTTTTTTTAAGGGAATGAGAGAATATTCAGATGGCAACAAGGGAGACAGCAATATTTGCGTCACACATTACGTGTGTAAGTGGAAATTTCTGTCACATGAACATGAATTGGAATAGTATAGTTCAGAGAACGATAGTAGAAACAAATGCACAAATCCTCGGAGTATTTGAAAGCCACTAAATTTCATATAAAAGACATACGACGATAAATCACACGGACAGGCTTATTAATATGCTTTAGAACAGATGAAGGTCAAAGTGGAGAAATGAAAACATGACTGACATAAAGGAAGCTAAGTGCTTTTGGTTCCCAAAAAATTATATGGGAGGCGTGCCTTGAAAATACAATTTTATCCCTAATCACAAATATTTCATTGATATATATTTAATTGTAACAGCAACCCCGGTGAGAAGTCATCCTTAACCTCAGCGGCACGCTACATGGCCATAGATAACAAAAAAATACATTACAAGATATGAGGACAAGCTTCATCTAGTATTTAAATCGAAGGAATGTGGCCGGCAATGCAAGGAGGGATGAATGATATTTTACATTGTGGGCGAAACTCCCGTTCCCCACTCGTCGGCAAGGGAAGGCACGAAGATCGCGGCCGTCTGCATTCCAACCTCACAACTCAGCGGTGGGATTCAACCACCAAGATTACCTGACAAGCCCCAGACTTCGTATCCCCTGGCTACGGGCGCTGCAAATCTGCCTCATTCAACTGCATGCAACGTCATCACTCTCCTCCCTTTTCCTCTTGTCATGAGCGAATACTCCAGCCCAATGCAGGTATGAGGTGTGCTGGAGGGTTGAACCACGGGTCGTCATTCTTCGACAATGAGCCCTCAGCAAATCCTTGAACAACTATTTTCACGGGACCAACAGTTCTGAAAATTCGGTAAAATTGCTTCAGTGTGACATAGGAATAACTTTTATGGGTACAGCGCTGGATTATCGCATATTCTTGACTTACATGACCGTGACCCAACTGACCTAAGTGATTTCAGGGACCAGTATTATCGGTGATAATTAGAAAATGCCCTTGTAGTCGTCATTCCCTTACCTCTGCCAGGGGCGAAGATTCTAGCCCAAAGTTGTTATGAGAAATTTTGGAACATTGATTTACCTCTTTAATCACGGGCCATCATACTCAGTCACTCATAACTCAGCAAATCCTTGGCCAGCTGAGCAAATCCTTGAGAAAGTGAGTCCGAGCAATTCTGAAAAATTCATTAACTTTACTTCTAGGAACAAAAACGATAAAATTTCTATGTGGATATCGTTGAATGATTGCATAGTGTTTGCTAGCATGCGTAATGCAACTGTCAGCAACGAAAACAGGGATCAATATTATCAGTAAGGACAAGAAAATTTTTCGTAAGTGGGGCTTACTCTCATCCAAGTAACTTCCATTAGATCAACTATCGCTCACAAAGCCATGCATACGGTAGGCTGATAATTTAGCATGATGATAAAAATATCATTTTGATAAAATACCAATTAATCGTACAAAGTAATGATTTACTACTTGCATGCGTTTAAGAAGAGATGAGTTGGACGATTTCTTGCGTGCGTCTGCTCCCAACGAAGTTGCCCGTAGCACTCTCGGTGCTCTACTGACACTCGCGAAACAAATGAACCGCGATTCGTAGTGAGGAGCCTAGGGGTCGCTGTTTGCGTGGTTTGCGTTTGCTGGAGGTTGTCGGGGTACGAGTGCAAGTGGAGGGGGTTGGGTTGGAAGAGGAAGGGAGGGGATATGTTGGAAGAGAGGTGGGCGGGATGGACAGCGGCAGAAGGTGGCGTTGCTGGAGGAAAAACAAGCCGACCGAGGGAGGATTTCTCGTAATGCATAGAGTTGAATGGAGAGAGAGTTTCTGACCCAACTTTGCCCCACACCACAAGGAGAACCAGCCGACCGTGAAGTAGCTAGGTTACTCTCACTGCCTCGGTATTTGATTTTGAATGTTTTGAAATTGAGACATGGTTGTCGTGTACCTAAGGGAGCATGCCGCTAAATAAAAATACAGACAGGCATATTCCTGACTCTGACGTAAGATTAGCTTCGTAAATACTTTAGGGGAGAATATCCGATAAAGCATGGCGCTAATGAAATGAAGACCGTGGATACTTTTAAACATATTTTATGAAGCCAGTTTTGGTGGATGCATTGCAGTGGTGTTATTAGTATGGAAAATGTATGGAGATGCATTGAAAAAATGAGTCTTTATAATAGCAAAAACATAGGACAACCGCGTTTGCGCCCCTGTTTGCCCTGTTCCTTCTTGCGTGTTTGCGAAAGTTTCTATCTTTCCGCACTTGCCGTAAGTTTAGACTTGAACGTACTTGGTATATAAGAAAAGAGTTACAACTTGGTACGTTCCACACTTCATTTCTGCGGACCATGGTTACAACATTTAACTTCATTATCAATATACCTGAGAATGACATTGAATATCCTCTTTCTCATTTCTTTGACAACGCAATTGAAAGTGAAAACCATGGTTGGTAGAAATAAAGAGTGGAATGTATCACCAAGTTGTAATACATTCCCTGAGATTGAATTCCATAAAATTAAGCCTACAAATTTACTTCGTATTATTTTTCTCGTCTTGAACTGCTCTTTATGACCGTTTACGTTTCCTATGCCGTTGCGGAACTTAGTGTTTTATGTTGGGTACATCTACATCAACACGATACTCTGCAAGCCCCCGCAAGGTTGTGTGGCAGGGGGTGAAGATCACCAAGCATGTAGTACCTACATTCAAGCAAGCAACTATAGGGTCTCATGCAACTAGATTGTTAGTATCTATCGTATTTAAGGGATTAATACATGTATCATGCACTACAGACTACTCTAAAATATATCTCATATCCCTTTGCTATGCTGCCTATTCTGTTCACATATAGTATGGGGGAAAAATGCCATTTTGAATCTATCAGTACGAAAATCTATCTCTCTAATCTTAATTATCTGGTCGAATCTAGCATAATCCGCTGGGTCCATGGATGAATCTTTGAAAATTAGTCACTTTCCACTCAATATAGTTAGGAACAAATACATATACAATAGGGATGGTGGCCTCAAAATCAGCCACGCGTAGAACCTTAACATCAATAAAAAATTCTCTACCCTCTCCCACTTACGGACCGATAATTATTTAAACACCTTGGCAGTGGGCATCCATTACCATGAAAAAGTGACCAACGAAAACGCGAAAACGAGTCGCTAAAACTTTACCAAAGAGATACTCTTTCGGTCTACGATATTTTTAGATATAAATTAGATTGAACTGATTTCTATTTTTTAATATCACGTACATATTTTCACTCACGAGCATGATTTACTAAATTCATGCTCACTCTAGGAATTATAAGTTCATAATTCGTAATTTATTTTATTTATAGAAATGAATAACTAATTAAAACCTATTATAACACTTTTATTGGCCAACAATTTATTGTCATTTATACCTAACATTTCACGTGCCTTATAACTGCATGCTTGATATTTTCCTGGTGTGGTAGCACTGTGATTCTTGGTTTCATGCAAGTGGTGTACAAACGGGGTAGTATTTTTTAAGCGTTAGTAACTGTTCTCTCGGATCGATTATTCAAGGCTGATGGTTCACCCCCTGCCACTCTTTCCAAGGCTTGCAGGGTATTATGTAAATGCAGATGTCTCTTTAAACTTTAGACATTTTAGATATTTGTCTCTACTCGCCAAAGAGTTCACCTACATATTAAAAATTGAAATGTAAACAACTCAATAAAAGTTCAAATATCACTTTTTATATGGCATAGCATTAACCCATCATCAAATGGGAGCGTTATTTTCATATGCTACTCAATTAAATTTGTGTTAATCCCTGATAACCACGGCAAGATGTGTAGCATGAGGACGTGAAAAATAACCTTAAATGAAAAACTTACATGTAACTAGAGATACAAATCGTCAGGGGAATCATATGACAAATCTTTAAAACCACATTTCGATGATCCACTGAGTTGAACAGAGATAAACACCATTACTAAATTTCGGACACGGTAGTTACCTTAGATTATTGTCTGCTAATATTCTTTCAGGATGTCTTAAGTCAAGGATTGAAGGGAAGGAAAGGTCATATTTAAGATACTTTGCGTGGACCAACAGCAATGTAATAGCCTATCCAGCAGAAAATTCTGTTGTTCTTTAACTTTCGCTGCGTGAGTTTCGTTTCTTCTGCCTCAGTGCTGCCAAATGTGATTGTGGTTGTACTTACGTAGGAGTGTATCAAATGTATTCACTCATAGGTATTTGAATACCCGAATGAATACATGGGTACACGATGAATACATAAGAACCTGAATGAGTACATGAGTAGTTGATGAGTACACGAATACCTCGATGAGCAAATTAGTACCTGATGGAGTACATGAGTACTTAGATAAGTACATTAATACCGAGATGAGTACCCGAATGTGTAAATGAATACCTAGATGAGTAAAAGAGTACTAGATGAATACCTCTACGAGTGGATTTGTACCCAATGTATTGAACAATGAAAAGAGCGTATCCACGGCTGTAATACGGCTGCTCGAAGCCTCTTTTCTCACATACATTGGGTAACAAATGAAGATTAATATCCACAAAGCCGTAACCTTAAGGGGGGAAAAGGAATAAAAAAGGAGGGACGTTTTATTCCTTTGCCCCCTTATGGTTACGGCTTTGTGGATATTAATCTTCATTTGTTACCCAATGTGTGGGAGAAAAGAGACTTCGACCTTCCGCGTCCAATGTCCTGGCCACTTCGGATAAGGTGGTCTAACAATAAGACACATCCCGAAAACTAGTCGTTCATCTGGTTCCTTCAGCATTCCGAGTCCTCGAGGCTATGTGTCTAACGAAAACCGGGTAAGAGAACCGTGCAATACCATAGCAGTCGAATGAAAACAGCGGTATTCGTCGAGGTGTGCACTCTGGGTATTCATTCTGGTGATCGTATTAAGGAGTGTTCAACTAGGTGTTCAAGTATTCAGCGGCGCAACAACTCCCCGAAACGTGTGGGGGGGGAGGGGGACAACCTCCTTGAAAAATCTGTTGTTAAGCCTTTACAAGCAAGTTGAAGGTTTTTAAGTTTGATGAAGACGAAAATAAACATTGATCACTATCAATTAAATGTTGGCTTTCTTGCCTATATCATAAATATGTTAATTGGAATGCAGAAAATATTATCCATAAGGTAAGATCACTTTAAAGTATCATCACTTTCTGTAATGCGTAAGAATCCCCCGATCATCCCCTTGCATGCATTTTAGACCCCGGGCCGATTTATCCCAATGAATCTACTTCACATGATATTATTTATTCGTCTTGAACAGATCTTTCAAACTTTTTACGTTTCCTATGTCGCAATTGAACTTAACGTGAGAGCTTCATAGGGAAATGTTCGACAAATAGTCACTTTCCACTTCTATAGTTTTAATACTAACAGATCAAACTATCAATTAGTTAAATGTATAGTACATTTGCCGTTTTATTTAATTGTACTACTCATTCCTCAGTATCTGAAGATAAGAGCTGAAGTGTTGGCTTTTGAACGGCCCAGCGTGAGCCTGAAATGTCACTTATTTCCGCCACAACGCGTTGCATGGGGGTTAAACGGGAGAGGGCTAGAGGTCAACTTGACCGACGAAGCCTGCCTCCTTATACACGATGATAAGTCACTTTTACCTGTAGGATGATTCCCCCTGGAGTTATCTACCATTCTATCTCTCTCTATCTATCTCTCTAATTTTATTTATCTGGTCGAATATAGCATAATACGCTGGTGTTTTTAATATGTGCCTAACATCTTCAGTTAAGCTATCCGATTGAAATTTCTCTAATAGATTTAATCTGTACTTTAACCTACGCTCTGATAATGATTCCCACCCTAATTCTTGTATTAATTCTGATACACTATTCAACCTATCGTAACACCTTTTGACGAACCTAGCTGCTCTACGCTGCACACTGACTAGTTCTCTAATCAAACCTAATTCATTAGGATCCCATACACTGGCTGCATACTCAAGGTGGGGCCTAAATAGTGAAAAGTAGCATCGCTCTTTTGTCTTCTCATCACATTTCCCAAGTACTCTTTTTATAAATCCTAGCTTTCTCTTCGCTCGGCCGCATATTTCAGGGATGTGTCTACCCCACGATAAATCTTTAGAAAAATCCTTTAAAGGTGTAGTGTTTGCTTTGTAGTGTTCATTTTTGTTTGTTGTGTCATTGTTCCTGGATTGGATGCACCCCCTGCCACACACCCTCGAGGTGGCTTGCAGGGTATGTCGTAGATATAGATATATGAGTTTTGAGATATCATCACTTTTTGTGACGCTTAAGAATTTTCCGAAGACCACATTGCAGGCAAGTAGAACACTGGACCAATTTTTAATGTCGTATCCACAGCATTAAAATCACTCGATGAAACCTAGCGTACCGTGCGTGATGATTTCTCATGAAAGGATGTATACTTTCAGAGCACGCCTAAAACCGAGTCTGTGAATTTCGTTTTAAATTCAATATAATGCAGCAACGAAATTATATGAATTCAGCGACTATCGCTCCCGGAGGAAGTCTCAAATTACTAGAATTTTTTATTTTTAATATCGTCCCGATTGCTGAGATTATAATACACTCATCATCATCATTGGTCAAAAATCCTAGGATTGGTTTGACGCAGCTTTCCTCTCGATTCTTCTATCGTCCAACCTTTTCATTGTGACACAATTCTTCTCTTTTACATCCCTCACAACCTGTCCCATGCATCTCATTATAATACGCTACCAAGCCTAAATTAGGCCTGGAACTAGCGCGCTATACATTTGCGGGATGGTATTCAAACTCGGACTTAGGATTCAGGTGGGTACGTTAACAACCACTGCACCAAGCCACTGCAGCCAGCAGGTTTGTCTTTCCTTGTCTGCCTTCCTCAGGGTTTCAATAAGGAAGACATTACTTTAACTACTACAATGAAGTTATTTGTGGGGTTAAAAGTGATGATCTGGGACCATGTCTCAGGTAGTCACCAGAAGGGTTTGTCCCACCACGGTAAGGGTCCTAATCCGCGACCCTCTCCCGATCTCCCAAGCCCAACGCTGGCCTCTCTCCTCGACCCAAGCGACCACGGCGAAAACTGACCGTACCAAGTATAATTTAAACTTTAACAGCTACGCCATATTGCAATAAATACCAGTTTTCATCGTACTCCTGACAAAACGCACGTCTTTTAATCGTCGTTCTACGATGAAAAATAACAGTTTTATAGATTTTTGTAAAAATGCTGTGGGCGACTGCCGGAAAAATGGCAACTTCACAGTGAAATGGAGGGGGTTCCGCGAAGTTTGAATATGTCTGGATGATTTTATGACGCTTCCCTCATTATGTGTACGGACGTCTAGTTTTGTTTTTGGTGTTATTGACGTCGATGAATGATATGTGACACTGTCGATGAGAGAGTACGAGAAAGAAGGTGTTAGACCGTGTGTAAAGGCCGATTTCATAATTGCATAATGGTCACGAGTTTAATGGAAGAACTAGGATGGGAATTATTGTCAGAACGCAGGTTAAAATTTAGGTTAAAACTTTTAAGTAAATTTGAATCTGATTTGTTCACTGATGACGTTCGATATATATTAAGAACACCTGCGTATTATGCTAGGTTTGAAGAGATTAACAAAATTAGAGAGACAAGTTGTCGTACCTATAGATTGAAATGTCATTTTTCCCGCGAACCATAAGAGAGAACAATAGGCAGCGTAGCAAAGGGGTAGGTAGGTGAAATATAGTCAGAGACATCTGTAGTGCATGATGCATGTAATAACAACCAAAAATCCCTTTCTTATTATGCAGATGCTACCATCTAGCTGCATGTGGCAGTATTATCAAGCATGTATCAATTTGATATCCTAGTTGCATGTCAATGGTGCATGTTTGGTGATCTTCACCCACAGCCATACACCCTTGTGGTGGCTCGCAGGGTATTACGTAGACGTAGACTAGGGAATGTTTCCAACATTATCTGTCACCCATTTCTATAGGAAAAACTACACTTTGTCCGCGATCGCTTAAGAATTCCCTGATTCAAGACATTACCTCGTTGTCCACCCCTAAGATGTTATTTTTATAAGTGACTTCGTGCTTGACAATTTATGAAATGTTTTCACAGTCACATAAATAGGCGAGGTATCTCTTGAACTTACTAACTATACACTTGGTCTTAAATTTCTTCTGAACCTGCAGTTTTATTTGGACTGACTACATCTACAACTACATAATACCTGCGAGACACCTCCAAGGTGTGGGTCAGGGGGTACGTTCTCACAGACATTCAATACATTATATTCCATAAAAGGTAATGAAAAACTAAATTAATAAAATAACAGTTATGTATCCGCAGAAACATGAAAATACATTTCAGGATGTGATTTTTTTCTGATAGTGATTTACGCTACCAATGGATTTGCCTCAAATGGCATAGAGACTCTTAATATCTGAGCATTTGGTAACTACAAAATACATCTACATAATACCCTTTGATTCACCCTAATGGTGTGTGGCAGGGAGTGAGTTCAAAAAGAGTAAGCTCGAAAATCTACATAGCGGAGTGGATGCGGCTACAATCCATTCCACGCACTCTCCGCCCCGTTGCAGACAGGTTGTACCACACTCAACTGCGCGATCGAAAATATAAAGTGAAATTCGGAGTCGCAAACGGTCGCAGCATAACTCATCTGGTTTGTAGTGTGGAAGCTTTGTACATAGAGTTTCCCCATATAATTTACTTCGTGATGCTCGGCGATGCAATCTATTTTTTCTCTACATATTAAAAAAAAAACCATAAATGAGGGTCCTCTATTTTTTATATATCTTTGTTGAATAATTACAAAATGTAAGAAGTCTACATTAAAACGAAGGTGAAAAAATGTCTCATCTCATTGCATTACTTTTTATTACAATTCTTTACCCATAAACTTTCAGCATGGGGTTGTTTCCATGACATGTACGGCACTACATATATAACAACAAACCTATTGAAGCAGCAAGTCAATCGAATGACAGCCGCCCCTACGTGTACGCGTCACGTGTACATTGAAATTAATTCAAAATATTTGGTAATCAATTGAAATTTAATTCCGCTGGATGATAACTTACCCTACCGTTACTGGCATTTATTTTGCGTGCATCTGCATTAGCTCTTCTAGTGGCGAACTTAATGTTAATACATAATTGGGACTATGTGCACAGATATGGATATTAAAATACATGAATAGTTAGCTACACTGGAATGGAAAACTCGATGTTTTCACCTTCTACTCCTATGAGTTGCTTGATATACGGCCATTTGTTTTAAAGAGCAAATAGTTTATTTGTTTGATTTAATTTGCTGTACAAACTGTACATTGGTTGAGCTAAAATATTCCCCCATCCCTCCGTTAAAAGTCAACGGGCACCTTCCACTAGTGCTCTATAATTGTTCGCAGGAGAAATGAGATTTAAATCTATCCAAAATTTTATTCTCAAGATGTAATCAAAATGGTCACCCCTACAATTTTGCTGCTCCATCGTGGCGAGGTTGCATGGAAATAATAAAACAAATATATAAGACCATAGATAGGCAGTTGCATGTTGGTATACGGACTTTAAGCTAACCCAACTAACAGCATTATATTGTATGCTTGCTTTGCTATTTTTATCTACTTTAAAGATTGAAGTTTAGAATAGTTTATTATTATTAATCCTTTTTATGCGCGATATGTCGTGCATGTTTGGTGAGAATTCACCCCCACCTTACTGTGGCTTGCTGGGTATTATGTAGATGTAGATGCCTTGAATTGTGTAATTGTACTTAATTACAATTCGAAGCAAAAGAGTTTGTCGGCAAGATTTGTTAAAAGTTGTTCTAAAAACCCATTTCTGTCCAACGTTGCGAGTACGCAACGCTATTTTCGCGTTTTTTTCCAGTACATCTGAATTTCCTGTGTACTTTGTATTTGATAGACATACTGCACTCCGAAGGAAATCGAAGGAGATTCCCCTCCCTCAACTCCGATATTTTCAGTAACTGACCGATCAGTGAGCCTTTATCAGGTTCCAAGAAATAGTTATGCCAAGTGCATTTCCTCTTACTCCGACGAACTCACAAAAAATTTCCTCCAAACGACATTCACCCTCATCAAGAGCCTGGACTTGCTGAACACTATTGACCATAGTGAATAGAAGTTCTAAGAATATGTATTGTGATAATTTGTTCATTGCCAATCCTTCCCTTCTCCTCACTCGCTACACCCCCTGTTGCTCTGAGGCCCATTACGCCGGAAAATCCCTACCCAGGGTAACGCTGCCATTTTCCCCCTACCCCTTACCCTTCTGCCTCCTACCTACGAAAACCCCACTCAAATGCCCGCCTTCCCCCCCCCCCCCCCCTCCTTTCACCTCTTGCCGCTACGCTCCCAGATTTTGTATGCATTGAGAAGTAAAATTGATCATTCTTACCTGAAGATGTCACTATGTGATGAAACTCGGGTCGTAAGAGAGAAATCAATTTAGTGGACCATTACGAAGCGTAATTTTTATATCCGATATGGAGAGGTTCCACATACTGAAGTTATTACTATAAATATGTATTTTGTAAAAACTGGGTTCAGATTCGCCCATCGCTCACCATAATTCACTTAATGAAAATTATAAATGATCTAAATCCGTAACAAAGAAAGCTTCTCGGAATACGTTCTCGGATTTTAAAAGGAAAACTCTGGTAGAGCAATTGCTGGATAATCTGAAAGCCTTTTTGTTATATGTGACGTATGTTCAGGAAAAAACCGACTCTTCATCCGCTAAGAAACGAAAAAGGCGTAGTGTTATCAAGGCGTATGGAGAAGGCTAACCTGGTGCTTTATCACTTTCAAAGCGTTTTCACTGATTCATTTGAGAACACATCCATCACGGTGAAAGATAATTTCTAGCGAACGATATGTATTCTGCCGGTGGGGATATCTTTTGCTGGAAATTGTCATTCACCGTGATTTATGTATTCTCAAATGAATCAGTGATAACCCTTTTAAAGTTGTAGTTTCACAAGTTAGCTTTGTCCAAATTGCTTGATACTATTTTACCTTTTTAGTTTCTTAGTGTTGCTTGTTGATCTATTGTCTAGAACTTCCCTCACGTATGACCAAAAGGCTTTAGGTTTATCCTGTAACTGTTCTGGAGTGAGTTCTCACAATCATGTACTACACCATGTACAACAAAGCTAATTAAACAGCAAGACAATCGAATGACAGCCATGCCTGCGTAGAAAAATGCACTCACTACCTTCAGATATGCTACAAGTGATAGAAATAGTAAGTGCTAGAGTAATTGACAACTGTGAAAATGCTTACGGATCAAAAACAATCATGGAGAACAAACGACACGTGCTTTTAGTATTCGATAGCATGTTAGTAAGCAGGCATTATTAAGATAATAAACTAAACAGCTACACTACATGACGACAAACCAAACTGTACAGTGTCATTTACAGTTGTTATGGTTTCTTATCGTTCGCGGAAAAATTACATTTTAAAACTGTACGTTTTGCAGTCTATTTCTCCCATTTTTTTTCTCATGATCTAGCCTGCCGTGGTATGTCGGGTTTCGTAAAATGCCCTTGGTGTCGTCAGAAGAGAGATCGTCTTGGTATTTGTACAAAAAATTAAGTCTACACTTTAACCGACGTGTCGGTGGAACAGCGTTTCTATCCTAATAGTTGCAGAAGGCTTGTAAGTTGTTACCCTTACGAGACTGTCATGAATGTCGACTATTTACAATTCGTGCAAATCTTAACTGTAAGCGTTCGGGCTCGGTTTCTAGTCCTACATCATAAGGATCTCAAATACTGGCAGCGTATTGTAACTGAAGTCTAACTAGGGAAAATAAGATTATTACTTTAAGGTTTTAGTCGCACTTACCGAGAACCCTTCTTACAAATTCCAATTCACGATTAGCTTAACCAGTTATTTCGCGAAAATGTTTACCCCTTGAAAGATCATGTGTTAGTTAAACTCCGAGGTATTTCGCAGATTCTACCGTATCCAAACCGCTTTGTTCTATGCGTCAGGTGCACGCAGGAGAGTTGTTTTTCTACCAGAATTTCATTACTACACTTTTTTCAAATTTAATCCTAGCTGCCACGTATCGCATCACTTTTGAATTGCCTCTACATCTTTTGTGAGAGCTATCATTATATCCGCGAATTTCCCTGTAGACTACTGTATCGTCTGCAAATAATCTAAGATTACTATCAACTATTTCTTCCATGTCATTTATGTATAAAAGGAACAATAGTGGAACTATCACACCTCCCTGAGGAACGCCCGAAGTGACTTTCACTTCATTAGAGGTTACGTCGTCTGAACAAACTTTTGAACACAATTAAGAATTCTCGAATCCTAAGTATTACCTCATTATCTAATCTGTTAAAATTTCGACGCTACTTCTCCCTTATTGGACATCACTTGGAATACGCTGCCAAATTCGCGTTTCCCAAAGATGACAAGTTTGCTCTGATATCAGAGGTTTGGATCAGATTTACGGCAAACTATCAAAGCATGTGGATTCCCGGTCCATATATTTCCGCAGATGAGCAGCTTTAGCCCTCAAAGTTCAGGTGTCGACTGACAAAATTCATGGCTTCCAAGCCTGACAAATATAGGCAGAAATACTATACGGCCGTAGATAAGGGTTCAAAATGTATGTTGAATGCCATCCCTTATCATGGGTCCTATTGGTGAACGTCTTAGAGAATTTGAAGTCAGAAAACTTGCCGGCCCATTCCTAAGCAAAGGAAGAAACTACTTTTTTACTTCACTTTCACTAGCAAATTATTTGAAATGAATCGAATAATTTTGCTACGCACAATGAACAAAGCTAAAGGGGAAGTACCAGGCTGCATGAAGAAAGCTCAAGAGCAACTTTATAATACTGAGGCTCTCAAACATCGCATGGATCCATCGAAGGTTGGTGGTCCCCGTCGCCGCTGTCAGGTGCGAAAATCTTGTAGATAAGGAAAAAATTCTTATAATTGTGCATAATTTTATTAGCTAGTGTCCAAGAAATGTGTCGCTGCTGTTCCTTACGTTTGTGCTTCTAGTAATACACAGTCTAGAGACGAAGAACACATATAGATACCTGTAAGTAATTTAGTGGCCTACTCAAAATGTTATATCAAACTATACGTAAAAATGGTTCCAAAGATAAGATATGAGGTTATATTGGTACTCAATAACGATATTTGTTTGCATAATTAAATATTTATTTTTATATTATATTTACTTAATTATAGTTTGTTTTAATTTGCGATAAAAGCTTCTACACTTGACTACTTGCAAGAAGTCATAAAAATGTTTCCCTTCTCAAAATATCAACGAAACTATGCACCAACTATAAAGGTAATAGACATTGTAAAATACAAAAAATATTGGTTTTCTTGCTTGTAATATAAAAGCCCATAATATTGTGGTATTTAGATTACAACAAATTGTAGTTAAAATGAATTATGTTCTTAATCTAAAGTCTCTTCTAATAAAACAAACTGATTCCTGAATTAAAATGTCAAGTTAAGTCAGCAGACACCTAAGATTGCCGATGGGACATTTTTGTCCCGTCAGCGGTATTAGGAATGTTGTACAATCCAGCGGTTCTAGTGTTTACCTGCGCTCTCATAATGATTCCAACCTTAATTCTTGTATTAATTCTGATACACTACTCAACCTATCGTAACACCTTTTAAACGAACCTAGCTGCTCTACGCTGCACACTGTCTAGTTCTCTAATTAAACCCAATTCATTCTGATCCCATACACTGGCTACATACACAAGGTGGGGTCTAACTAGTGAAAATTAACATAGCTCTATTCTCTTCTCATCACATTTCCCATTTACTCTTTTTATAAATCCTTGCTTTCTCTTCGCTCTTTGTGGTGTCTCGCATTTATTATGTAGTTGTAGATGAAGTCCAAATAAATCTCCAGGTCCAAAAGAAATTCAAGACCAAGTGTACAGCTAGTAAGTTCAAGAGATACCTCGCCTATTTTTTTGACTGTGAGAATATATTTGATAAATTGTCAAACAGAAAATAACTTATAAAAAAACATTCAGGGGTTGGGGAACGACGTAAAATCTTGCATCAGGGAATTCTTAATCAATCGCGGACTATGTGCTGTTTTACCTATAGACATGGGCGACAGATAATGTTGGAAACATTCCCTAGGTAACAATTCGGTAAAGACAGTGATACATATCATTCATCGACGTCAATAACACCAAAATCAAAACTACACTCAGTAGACGTCCGTTTACATAATGAGGGAAGCTTCACGAAAAACAGCACCCTAGACCTCCAGAGGATGACTCCAAAATCATCTATAACCTGGCGGACATCCCACTTAACGACGCAGCCACGTCCGTATTGACAAAGGGACTCAACTTCGCCATCGCACCCAGCCGCGTTCCTAAGGAAGAGTTGGTGACGGGTGTGGAAAACGCTCTTAGAAGACTGTCACACGAGGTAGCAGATTCCCTACGACATAAAATAGCGGACGTCATTGACAAGGCACGTCCACCGAAGGCCAACATCTCCTCGGCTGAAAGAAAAGCTCTGCAGGACTTAAAATCCAACGACGATATTCGGATTTTACCCGCAGACAAGGGGAACGCCACAGTCATAATCTCCACAATGGAATACTTACAAGCAGAAGGTCGAGGCGTTACTTGAAGATCCCACTTACAAGAAAATAAAGAAAGATCCGACTGCTAAGATTGAACGGGAAGTAAGAGAACTCATCAAACGTTCCAGCATCCCAACTGAAGAGCAACGCAGAATACTCCCGTCTTCATCCAGGCCGCCGCGACTTTACGGATTACCCAAAGTCCACAAAGAAGGCATACCCTTACGCCCTATCGTGAGCTGCATTGGATCCCCCACCTACGCCCTCGCCCGCCACCTGGCCTATCATATACAGCCCTTCATAGGACAAACGGGTTCCTGCGTGAAAAATTCCGAGGACTTCATCCACAGAATCAGTGAGCTGAAGATCACGGAGAACGACATATTAGTCTCTTTCGATGTCGTTTCCCTGTTCACCAATGTGCCAATAAAGGACTCCGTTGACATTTTAAGGAAACTAGTCAACTTCGGACTTCCAGCCGACTTCCCAAAAATGGTCGACTTCTGCCTCCGAAATAATTTCTTCCTGTGGAACGGAGATTTCTACGAACAGAAGGATGGAGCAGCTATGGGTAGTCCACTCTCACCCGTCATCGCCAACCTATACATGGAGCACTTCGAAGAAGATGCCCTGGCGTCTTGCAGCCTCAGACCGTCCCTTTGGATCCGCTACGTTGACGACACCTTCGTGATCTGGCCACACGGGGAGGAGAAACTCAGAACCTTCAAAGACGAGCTAAACTCCATGCATCCTTCCATTCAATTCACCATGGAGATGGAAGAAAACGGATCCCTGCCTTTTTTGGATGTCTTGGTGTAGAGAGGTGCCAACGGTTCTCTCCGACACACGGTGTACCGGAAGAAGACGCACACCGACCGGTACATGCACGCAGCCTCCCACCACCATCCCAAACAGAAAGCTGCTCTCATCAAAACGCTGGTGCATAGAGCCACGGTGGTGTGTGAAGAATCCTCACTAAAAACCGAAGTGGATCACATCGTGAGAGCACTTGGAAAGAATGGCTACTCAGAATCTTTCGTCAGGAGCAACATCAAAAAGAAGGCGAAAATTTCCGATGAAGATCGTCCCAAAGCGACGGCGCACGCCACCATCCCTTACGTAGCCGGCATTTCCGAACGCATTTCCCGAATACTTCGGAAAGCAGACATTGAGACACGGTTTAGCGCGCTAACCAAAGTCAAAGATGTCCTACCATCGCCTAAGGATCGGCTACACCCTTTATTAACGGAGGGAGTTTATGAGATCCCCTGTTCATGCGGAAGGACATACATCGGGCAAACAGGGCGCTCAGTGGCATGTAGGCTCAAAGAACACCATAGGGCCATCAACCACGGCAACACTAAGGATTCTGCAGTCGCCGAGCACGCAGCCTCCGGAGGTCCAGACGTCAGGCATATTATTTTAACTGACAAGACACGGGTAATAGCGAAGGAACCGCGGTATTACCCAAGGTTAATACGGGAAGCAGTCGAAATCGAAAAACGGCCGAACAATTTCAATCGTGACGACGGCATTAAACTCGGCGCCGCATGGAAGAGAATTCTCCGTCCGCTACCCGAGGGAGAGTCCTCTAAAACACCGAGGGTCCAGGATGAGTCACCACCTCATGACGTAAACGGGGCAAGAGGGGACGCGAGAAACAATGCCAAACAAGGCCAAGGGAGGGGGGGCATGTCTCCCAATAAATAGCCGAGATGAGGCTTTTTAAGTTTTAACCCTGATGATGCGGCCTGCAATGGACGCGAAAGCTCGGACGACAAAGCTCCACACGCGGCGGCTCCCGAAAGAGACAACTGGATATTCTCCACGCTGCGAAAGCCTACGCTCCACAATGAGGGAAGCGTCAGAAAATCATCCAGACATATGCAAACTACGCGGAACCTCCTCCATTTCACTGCGAGGTTGCCATTTTTCCGGCAGTCGACCAATGACAATAATTCCCATCCTAGTTCTTCCATTACACCCGTGACTCTTATGCAATTATGAAATCGGCCTTTACACACGTTCTAATACCTTCTTTCTCGTACTCTCTCATCGACAGTGTTACATATCATCGACGTCAATAACACCAAAAACAAAACTAGACGTCCGTACACATAATGAGGGAAGCGTCAGAAAATCATCCAGACATATTCAAACTTCGCGGAACCCCCTCCATTTCACTGCGAGGTTGCCATTTTTCCGGCAGTCGCCCACAGCATTTTTACAAAAATCTATAAAACTGTTATTTTTCATCGTAGAACGACGATTAAAAGACGTGCGTTTTGTCAGGAGTACGATGAAAACTGGTATTTATTGCAATATGGCGTAGCTGTTAAAGTTTAAATTATACTTGGTACGGTCAGTTTTTGCCGTGGTCGCTTGGGTCGAGGAGAGAGGCCAGCGTTGGGCCTGGGAGATCGGGAGAGGGTCGCGTCCCGAGGTGGGACAAACCCTTCTGGTGACTACCTGAGACATGGTCCCAGATCATCACTTTTAACCATTTGTGGTTCAGAATGTAGATAAGGTATGTACAAGTATTCTACCTACTTAAAAATTATGAAAGTGCTAAAAATGCTACTTCCATTGAATGCTAGAAATCCACATTTCTTAATCATTGGACGTTAACTTGCTGAAGAGTTACGGCCAATAAAGTTGATAAAATGTTATTTTTTCACATCCATTTACGTGTTTGCTATCCTTTTGTTAGAATCTGATGCAAATGCAATTTCATTTACTTAAAAATCAACACTAACTAATGCATAGAAAAACCCCGAAATGAAAAAGTTATACAATTCTGAGTCAAATTTTCCCGATAAAACATTTTCTCAGGCATTGGCCCTACGTTTCTGCGTTTCCGGTGAGGACAAATAAAACTCGCGTGTTTTCCAAGGAGTTTTTCAATGAATTGTAGTCAGAGAGCCAATGTCAACTTTCACGTCCTCTTTAGGATGGGGTTGTGCGGTGCCCGCCCCTTTTTCACCGGGTTCAGCTCTAGCATTCGGAGGACTTCGGTCAGTCTCTTGGGGGTTATCATGTAACTTTCCCTTCCGAGCTTTCGTCCTCGGTTTCGGAAAAATTGGCCGAAATGACGTCACATCTCGAGATATGAGCGTTTCGTGTGAACACATATGCTTCGTTCCGAAATTTTCGGATCCGCATCCCCTACGTAAACAGCCTTCGCCTCCCGAGTGGGTAGAAGGCTTCGGTACAATCCTTTCCGAGGCCCAAGGTTGCAGCTCAAATCTTCCGGTACTAATAAATAAGCCAATATTGGGCGTAGAGTGTTGAAAATAGCTTAAAATATATATGATTTTGAATTCAGAGCGTTAACAATTGTATCTAGTTTCTTGTTTAGCGCAATTTTTGTTTACTTATAAGTACCCATCGAGCAGCTGACGAGGTATGTTGTTAGATGATAGATATGCAAGGTTATGTCGTTTAGTTGAGAATTCTGTTTGCATGGGTTACAAAAAAGTGTATACATAACTTATTTTAATGTGGAAAGTTTCTAATGACGAGCCATATCTTCACGAAGTGTGGCTTATCACTCGTAGTCAATAGGAAATGCAATCAAGATGATGCCACGTTGTGCATTTCATTCGATCAAAATTCAAGGAAGTTTAACCCTGCACAGCATTAGATCAAGAACAAATTACATTTCCATGCTTAGTTAATCCATTCATATAGTGTGAAAATCAATGATGGAATTATATTGTAAAAAGGGACTTTGATTTGTAAACACTTAATGGACCCGCGTCTCTCTTGCCTTAATAAGTAAATTAATTTCTCAGTGTATTCACGTGAGTTTGACAGACACATTAAACGAAAAGCGTTTATAATACATTAAAGTGACTGCCCCTGTTCTTTGGGAAGTTAGGCAAAATTTGTGATAGTTTTGGGAAAGTTTCGTGTTGATGTGCCACAAATAAGTTAGTGTGTTGAGTAAACATAAATGAGAAAGTTCGTGGTCATATTATATTGAAGCTGTGTTGTCGACAGACGAAAGTAATTCCTAAGGTGCACAGTTGTATTCATATCCCGTTCAATTAAGTTAGCTTAATATATCTTCAAGAAAAGTAAATAGTTTTTTCGTGAGTTGCCAAGTTCAACTAACTTCGAGATATTTATTATCATCCGCCTGGAAGACATGTCAGAATTACTGTAATTTTAGCGATCCACATAGTAAAAATAACTGAATATTTGGTCAATTGTGTGATACTAATTTGTTGTTTGCTATGATGAATGACGACACGTATACAGACGTAAGTAAAGTGCTGTATACAGCACTTTACTTACGTCTGTATACAGAAAGGAAGGCATCTACTTTGTAAGGTAACTGTTAAAATATGCTAAGGTACCTATGTGTTTTCCTTTGTATGATGATTGCGTTGCATCTTTTTGCTATCTTCAGTGTTTTTTTATTGACCGACTCCCTATGTCGATTTATACCATATAGTTGCTCTTAGGATGTTTTGTAAATAAATCGAATGTTGACAAAGGCAATTTAGTATCGCACCAATTGCAAATATATACAATAATTCTCTTTTACGATGGTTTTATGAGTTCCGATTTGTAATTGTGGTTGTAGTAATGGCTTAATGCAAGTATGTAACGGTGTAATGAAATTACAGTGATCAAGTGCCAACTTTACCTTGCAATGTTGTGATACCAAGCCGGCAAAAAGGCCAAATAATTTTTGACATATTACCACAGGGGAAAACGTGCATATGATTGCAATGCAACATGAACCTCGATGTCGATGTTCTTTGGTATCGAAGACAGACAGTAAGGAGAACAAACCTCATCATTTAGCACAGAACACATTAATATTAATTTGCTGAATCATTTGACATGTTAGTGATATTATAACTCTTTAGGTTTGAACCATTATAAAAATAAGTATGATTGATGGTTAGATATTCTACTTGCTACATGCATTACGTGGTAATAAACAACATTGAGATTATGTATCTTTAATTGTTATTAGTCAAAAGGTGAGTGGTAGTTATATTAATCATTGAAATACCCATTGTATTTAAGTGAAGTAAGGGGTCATTGCTGTAGCTGTTGATGATCATCGAGCTATCAATTAGAAACTGATTGGTTACAAGCAATTATACCTACATCAATTTGGGTCAAAATGACAAATCATTCCACAAGATAAAAAATAGAAATCTCCACATCATAAGAATCTACATTTACATTCCAAACTACTGTTATAATCTGAATTATTTCCATAAGGCAATGGATGAAATTCAGGCCCTTGACCTTATTAGGCAGAGGAGAAGGAGACAGAGGGCTCATGCCCTAAGATTAAATAGGAGCAGATTGCGGGGAATCAGGGATGCAGCTGATCCTTTTGCAATTCCCGAGGAATCATTTAAGGGGTTATACCGCCTTAGTAAAGCACTGGCAAGGATGCTGATTGAGGAGCTTCGCCCTTATCTTCATCTCCCAAGGAGGATCACAGCAGTCCCAGTGGAGCTCAAGGTTGGTGTAATCATGAAATTTAATTTTTTTATTGGTGTTGCTATTTCTTTTACATGCTCACTAACACTAAGCATTTCCATAGGTCCTCTGTGCCCTTCACTTTTATGGGCAAGGGAATTACCAAAAGGGTACAGGGAGCGACTCTAATTTGGGGCTGTGCCAAAGCAGCGTTTCCAAAGTTATTGAGGAGGTCACAAACGTACTCAATTTGCCTCAGGTTTTGGTGAAATGGATTCACTTCCCAACTTCACATGAGGAAAGAAACAGGGCAATGCAGAAGTAAGTACTCGAATAATTCATTTAATATCATATACTTTTATTGGACAAACACAAACAATAAATGCAAAATAAATTCAATACAAAAATACAATTAATTTCTTCTCAGGAATAGGATGACTCTGTAAAGAAAATATATTTATGTTAGAAATTAACCTCTCCCATCTCTTGCAACAGAAACTACTTGGCCTCTCAAATTCCGGGCACAATAGGCTACATTGATGGCACGCATGTAGCCATTAAGGCCCCAAAAGAAGAGGAGTGTGTTTTCCTCAACAGGAAATGCTATCACTCCATCAATGTCATGATTGTGAGTTATAATAAGAGTAATGGCTAAGTTTTAAATTAATTAACTTCAATTTTATAAAAATAAAATATCAGGAAATAGTGAGCTGACAACATTTCAAAAATCATTTCACAGGTGTGTGATTCTGACTTGGAGATTTTGAACTGTGTAGTGCGTTTTGGTGGGAGTAACCATGACTCCTACATCTGGAATGAGTCCAGGGTGAAAACCGTCATGGTGGAGGCGTGGAGAAATGGGCACCAGTGCTGGTTACTAGGTATTTACTTCAATTGTAACATACTCAAGGGAGTTCTTTATTTTACCTTCAGCAATTGTTAGCAGTACTTGAAGTTTTTCTACCTTTCCATATTATGTATTTCAGGAGATTCTGGGTATCCCCACCAGCCTTGGCTGCACACCCCAATCCTCAACGCTGCCGATGGATCCCCCGAGGCTCATTACACCTGTCTACATGTCCAAGCACATAATGCAGTGGAGAGGTGTATTGGCCTTCTCAAGGGTCGTTTTAGATGCCTTCTGCGACACAGAGTTATGGAGTACACACCACAAAAGGCTGCCCGCATTGTAAATGCATGTGTTGTACTCCACAACTTATGCCTGAGGGGTGGCTTGAATGAGCCTGACAGAGTCCCCGATGATGGCCATATTGCTGCAGCTGAATTGCCCGCTGAGCAGATGCCAAGAATGGCACTGCTTCAAGAGGCAAGGGCAGTGAGGCAAAGGTTGATCAACCACCTTCAGCCCTAATACTGCCAGTTGAGAAGGTAGTATGTGTGTATGTTTGTGTGTAAAAGAGAGAGTGAGACTGCATATGTGGGTGTGTGTGTTTGAGAGAGAGTGAATACCTGGTGTGTCAGTACACTGCATATACCTCCTAGTGGTAGGACATGGGCAACGGTGTGCTGGCTGTAAAAGTTTTATAACACATGTGCATTCATATCCACAATGAGTTTAACATTAGCAATTCCTCCAAGCATTAATTTGAATTTGGATCTGACTTATGGAAAGTATACCATCGAGTGTCTAGTGTTCTCTATGAATATATTGCATAAACTCGAATGATATTGAAAATTGACAATTCTTCCTAACATTCATGTACTACGGAAGTTGAGTTCCTATTTCTGCAATATATAATTGATGGTTATATTTAGTCAAGATAGATAATCCCATACTTCATCATAATATACAACTCAATGTTAGATGACAGAGGACAATCCTCATTTCAGAACCCCATGACACAGGAGATGAAAAAACTTGCAGTCAGTGTACACCACTGTGATGTTAACACACTTACTGTGCATTAGAAATCTCAAGCAAAAGTTCTCTTTCTGTTTTTATTACAATGTGTCACTTTCCACTCCCTTTTGAAATAGGAATTATTCACTTTCCAAATATGCATTGCCTCTGTTCAACATTACAGTGGTGCCAGAGATAATATTATGACTAAACATGTGACCAATAATATTATTGTCTAACATGACTTTACTTTGCTTTTTCGTTTCTGGTGATTTAAAATACATAATATGCTTACAATACAATGCTCACAGGTATACCTGTATAGTAGTACACTACTGTTCTTAGTGTGGTTAAATGTAACTAACACAAACCTTCACTCCGAATGTCTGTACCTACGTATTTCCTAACTTGCCTTTCATGGATAATACTTGAGTGAAATAAATGAATTTCCACCCTATATAAATCTCAGAATAAATTAGCATTACATACGTATAGTAAAACATGTTCAGTGTATTTCTGTGATTTTTCCATATTTGCAGGAAATAAATATAGAATAATTAAGAAAAAAACATCTTTCATGGAAGGGTTTGGTTCCCTATGCTGTATCTTATTTACCTGTAGGACATCAACAACCTCCTCCATCCCTACAGAGGCTGTTCACCCTATTAGAATTAGCAGCCTCTCCTCCAAGCTGCTGAGTGCAGGCACTTTAAGGGGAGGCCCACCCCCTGTCCCTTCTCCATGCCTTCTCATCTTCTGCCCTTCTCCTTTCGTCTCGCTTATCCAGTCCTGCCAGCTCTGAAAAGAGTTGAATGTTGGTTTATGCACCCATTGCACGTATCACCAATAACTTCAAGATTAATTATCAAGATTGGTACGTAATACCTTAATAGCTGCTGCAGAGCAGCAAAAAATACCACAGAAAACTCTAACTTTTAAGTGGAGAAAGAAGGGATCGTGAAAAATAGATTGATTTATGATAGAATAGATATTATATTAAAGGCATAGATACAAATATAAAAAATTTGAGTAATTGCTTTGATTTAAGAGTGCATTCACAAATGAGTTCATGAAAATATATACAAGAAATGTAAACATACCTTTATCCACTTATCAACACTTTTAATTGCCCCTGTGGAAGTGGCATTTAAAGTGTTGACCACTTCAGTCCATAGCCGCTGCCGAGTGGCAGCACCCTGAGCCCCACACAGCTCATTCCTGGCAATGGCAGGATGCTGCTCCATAAAAGAGAGAAATATCTCCCTTTGCTCAGCAGACACCCTGCCCAGCCTTAGCCTACACTTCTAAAAGAAATTGTTCTCATTATTACCATAATTTTACAACTCTATCATTACATTTCTAATTTTGGGATTACATAGGGCCATCGTTAGGATGATATCAATAAAAATTATGTTTCTAGTAAACTCTAGTACCATTGAATGCAAAACAGACATTCAAAGAAAAGTGAATGACAAGTGACAAATCCGTGGTTGGAAGTTAAAATTCCATATCTTTCAGAAAGTTTCAAAATATTAAAACAGAATTGTATACATATCAAGTAGAGTTTACGTAATGCCTACGCAACGCGATCATTGCCTTATCGATTTCCTATTTGCTAGACGTGCAGAAATTCTTAAAGGTTTATCGAACACCTTAACTATTTGTGAATGTTACATTCCACGACATGTACAATAGTACTTCCAAGGTAGTATATCAACTGAACATGGATTAAGGAGCACTTAATAGAATGGAATGAGTATGTCACTCGCGTTGGCCGGATAGTTACGAGTTTACAGCTTGGAAAACCATTTCACGTCACTCTTCACTTTTAATACTTAACATATATAATTAACGCAATACATAAAACATTCTGAATGACCAGAGTTTGACTGCCGTTCGTCTCTTAAAGCTAAAATCAACACATCTACAGAAATGAGCGATGTAAAATACAACTCAACGCAGTTTGTTTGTTTCATGTGATTACGAATTTTAGCAAAGTTAGGCAGGATAGCATAAAACACAAGTACACTGCTAGTGGTAATGATTTCCACGAGAATATCTATGAAAATTGATTAGAATATATTTTAATTCGCTTACCTCGTCGTGCTCCAGTCTCCATTGAGTAAACAGCTGTCTGCTGTAATTTCGATCTTCATTTTTTCGAATTCCCATTGGCCAGAATGCCGTTGCGTCATGAGGTCTTCGTGCATCTCCGTGGATCCATGACGTCACCTCGGAAGGACATCCCAACCGAATGTTTATGAACCGAACCACCCCTCTAATTCTTTTTATTATCTACATTCCTTTAACATATTTATGATATTGGCTAGAAAGCCAACATTTAATTAATATTGATAAATATTAATGCTCGTCTTTATCGCGCTTAAAAATCAGGGAGTCTTGCACAAATCCAATTCTCCAAATCCGTTTAAGTCTAGGACAACGCTTCGAAATCATGAAACGCCAAGACTCACACATTCGTTTATCACTTTATCCTTTTCGGAATGACGTATTGTTACTTGTTTAGCGGTTGACTTTTATTCCCTTCTCTTAGCGAACGTTTCATAGGCAGCTTAATTTTTCTCCTTGTGTCTGTGCTACAATACCCCTTTTCGTTTTAATTAATACCCTACACGGCTTCGAAACTAGAAAATGCCGAAATGATGCGCGTAGATAATCCAACGGTCCAACAAGTTCCTCCTCGCTGAACCCCTTCTACTTCACGGCGCCGATTAATTCTTCTTTCATTAGCGAGTATAGCCATGAGACCCTTTCGTCACTCATAATGAAAACACAATTTGCCACTCGAACCGCACTGCTACCAGTTTGCGCCGATCCACAGGGGAGAAAAGCGATGACATGGGTGTTTTTCTGTTTCCGCACTAATAGGCGCTTCAGACCGGGAGGAAAGGTATAAGGATAGCAATGGAAGGGATGGGGGACCTCTCAGATCCGGGAGAAAAGAAAGAAAAAAGCCCCGGCTTATTTATCCTCCTCGGAGTAGGAGAGGGGCAGGAGGGGGTCACGACCCCGTCATCACGGACCTCGACCTTCTCGGAGCTGCCGAATACGGCTCATGCTAAATTTACTTTAAAGCTTAATGCATTTAGAACATTGATTGCTTAGAAAGGCGTCTGAAAATACTTACGTTCACTTATACTGTGAACAGTATAACAGTGGAAAGTCAGTTAAAAGGTCTGAGATGCTTGTTGTGACCATTCTACTTCAGTATATTATTCAATATTGATTTTTCTGTTATCAGCGTCACTAGTCCTTAATGCTGAGATTGGCTTTACAGCGCTATCCACTTCATTCTACCATCAGCTAACTTCTTCATATTTCTAAAACTCTTTCACGTCCATTCCCTACTTATTCCATATCATATTTGGGATTAACGATTAAAATAAATCGTTAAAAATTTGGTTAACTATTTAAGTTAATCTTTACTTTTTAGAAGAGTTAGCTTTTAACTTTTGATCGTTAAAATGATGCATTAACTGATACAAAACTAACTTCAGCCAAAATTTTTCGTTAATTTTCGGTGATTGTCGATCTTTCCGAATTTGGGCGCAAAGGTTGCCCAACACACAAATGGGAAAATAAAACGGTATCACGCTCCTGTTCGCCAGTCGGAGTTTCCGAGGAGCCTCTCTACAGCGCTCTTCGATATTCCCCATTTCCGCCTCGTTTACCCCTTCGTCATTTAACTGCCACTTCACCTCGAAGGGGAAGATGATGCCTCTTCCTAGAAATAAAACTAACAGAAGTGCATCCTATTGACTCGTGGTGGGCCGCATTGAAAGCAACGTTAATAGTGTGTAAGTTTTCATACCATTTGGTCCGGTCCCCATGACGGTAAATGGCGAAGGCAAATTTTAGGTTCCAATTTACCCACTCGGCGTGGGATGACTGCGGGTGGAAGGGAGCCAATTTAATGTGCTTCATCCCTGATGCAAAACAGAAATCCTTGAAAAACATTGCGGCAAATGGGGACGCGTTTTTGGGAACAATGCTCTCTGTATTTCCGAAATGGGCGAAAACGTATCTTTAGAGGGCTGCAACGGTGGTTTTGGCATCGATCATTCTTACTGGGATGATGAATACGAATTTGGTAAAGGAGTACACCGCCATTAACATCCCGACCTTCCCTCTCCTTGACCTCGTAATTCTCCCTACATGTTCCGCGAATACCTTCTCCCAAGGACGTGTTGCGACTCCTGCATCATGTATTCATATTTTCTTATTACAACTAGTTTTACAACACTGGCAGTCGTGACAACCTCTTACATATCTTCCATCATCTTTCCGAAATGCCTCCTAAAAGATATTTCTCGAGACCTTAATAAATATTTTCGTTGTCCCCAGGTGTCCTCCATACATTCACCATGGTAATGCTTGATCATAACCGGAGGAAGTTCAAAAGGCACTAGGACCTACCTTTTCTTAGCGGTGGGGTCCCTTAAGACTAATGGGCCCCTCCGTCGATTTCAAATTTCCCCATTTTTCGACCTGCCTTTAGGTCGTCGTACAGTCTTTGGCACTCCGGATCATTTAGATAGATGATAGAAAAATATTTATTGTTCAGGAAAAATTCATAAGAACAAAAATAATAATAATAAAATTTGCAGGCACATCGATAGTTACAAAAAGACAAACTTTTTATTTTTATGAAATGTCAATATATAGTGTCTTCCCAATTGATAACATAACAAATGTATGTACGTAAGAAAAAAAAAAGGCAAATGGAGTTCTACACCAAGCCGAATTTAATACCTCACAAAAAACTCATGTATTCATAATGTAACAAGTAACAAAATGGTACAGTAAATAAGGAACAATAATAACATGAACACAAATAGAAAAAAACTATATTAAAATTATAAATAAAAAAACTATATAAAAGCATTTAGTGCTCACGTAGCGAAACGAAAGACGCCGGCATTTCATAGAGCATTTCCATGTCGGCCTCTATTGGTGCCTCCTCTCCTCGCAACATCTGCGACAGGCAATTTGCCACCACATTTTCAATTCCTTTCACGCGTTCACACGGAATTTAAATGGAGACCGCCTGAGGACCCACCGGCCGATCTTCCCCAATCGCCTTAGGTGACTCCTCATCCAAGATAGAGCCTCGTTGTCCGTCTTGAGGAGGACATGGAATGTTCTGAATATCCCCGAAATCTCTCATAGCCAAATACACAACCTATACACTCTTTGCACTAGGTAGTGTAGTTCCTCTCCGCGGCGCTAAAACTCCGTGAGGCAAAGGCTATCGCCGCCAAATGTCCCTCCTATCTCTGACTCAACGCGACCCCAATTCCCTCTTCGGAGACGTCCATAAACAATGCCAATTCTTCAGCATAATCGGGCGTATGCTGCGTGGGAGCTGTCCCGAAACATTTCTTTAGAGTATTGTCCCCAAGAAGGACGTCTCCCGTAAACAAATAGGTACGAACCTTACCCGGATTAATCGTAAGACAATTTTTCCGCAACCGCGTCAATACTTCCTTCAGATGTTCCATGTGTTCTTCTTGATTTTTTCTGTAAACAACTAGATCATCCAGGTAGTTGTAAACATATTTGAATTTAATTTCACGGAAAACTTCGTCCTGCACTCGCGAAAGCACCTCTCCGCCTACGCATACCCAAAACGGATGTTTTTAGCATTCGAACAACCCTAGGGGCGTAGCAAATGCCGTAAATGGCCTCGACCGTGTTGTTAAAGGAATTAGGCGATAGGCGGAATTCAAATCACTCACCGAAAAGATTTCTGCCTCATTAAAATTTTGTAGATGATTTCAGTGGTCGAGAGAAGGAATCAAATACGACCTTTTGATTGAGTTTCCTGGGATTTACGACCATTCTATAAACCCCTTCCCGCTTCGGCACCAGAAAGCCAGGACTAGAATAACATTACTTCGATTTAGTAATAACTCCCTTCCACAACAACTCATCCAGGTGCCCTTTCAGAAAATGGAGGGGGGAGTTGGTAAGGTTAGGATCGCACCGGAACGTCGTCCATAAAAGAGATTGAACAGGTAAAATTCCTCGCTGTCCCCAATTTTTCAGATAGCACGTAAGGAAAAAGACGCACTATTTGTAGAAACTGACATTACCTCCATCAACCCTATTTTCCTTGACATTTTCTTTCTTAAGTTTTCTCTCGATTAAAAAAATGTTACTAGTGCCATCGAATTTAGAGCACGAGTGCCTCACGAAATCCAATATCATCTGAGTCCTACTGAGGAAATCCGCCCTCAATATAATCAGCAAGCTGGAAAATTTCGCTGAAAGTGGTCTTATTCTGAGAGATGAAGAATCAGCGTGCCTCGGCTCTAATTTTTGCAAAATAACAACATTCTCATTTCTTCCCCAACGGAGTACCATCAAACGGTCTCAAGTCGGACACTTTTTTCAATAATATTTATCTCACGATCTTAGTTATAAAAATACATATTATATTTTTACCTCGTTGTTAATCATCTTTTATTAAATATAGAAATGAATTTTTCAACCATCAAATTATTTTTCTGTTGCATGAAAAAAATATGTGTGTCCAACTTCACCTGGCTTTCCGGTTTAGAGTCGGACAGTCATTTGATTTTCACAGAATCTGCTATTGTATGATCGCTGTCCGGAGTCGGACATGTGAATATAGACGAGGGGATTTCTACCTCCACTTTCTTCGAGTTGAAAGTCGTTGGGTAGGTACTCTATGGTGTGGAGAGGTAAGATGCTGCTTCGGCATGTGGTAAATGAAATGAAGCATGCCAAATTAAACAATCTGATTTTGATTTAGTCTACCTACTTCAGCTGCAGTTTTAATTGTTTCTATGCAACCCTGGAGGTCCTCTTCCTCTCTCTGGAAATAACGTGTAATGTAAATGCGTGAAAAGTTTTCCTGTAGCCTAGATGGCATACAATCCTTCAGCACATTCTCCTTAACCCGATCCCTGGACCCTAGACGAACGGACTCAGCCATCAGCGTCGTGAATAACCAACCGGTCTTCGGCAGTAAAAACATAATCACTACCCTCAGTGGAAACATTCCCAAACGTACCAGCCCCTCCCCTGACATGAGAAACTGCATTAAAACATGGGTATTACTAACATCACATCGTGGAAAGTCCTTCATAAAGACGAGTAGTACATTTCCTTCCGACTTAGTGAGGTATCCGTCATTGTGCTGTTCCATCTATTGAGCTCTTCCCCACACCTCTCCGTCGCTGAGGCAGCGACTGCTAAGGGTTCTGGTTCTTATGCATCTCCTCCCTCCGAAGGTGGCGCACATCGGGTAAGAAACTGCCGAAATGCTGCGCGTAGATAATCCAACGCCCCAACTAGTTCCTCCTCGCTGAATCCATCTCCTTCATGGCGCTGATTAATTTTTCTTTCTTCAGCAAGTACAGCCACGAGATCATTTCGTCACTCATATCCGTTAGATGAAAACCCAATTTGCCTCTCGAACAACGCTCTGCTACCAGTTTGCGCCGATATCTCGCGAAGGAGAAAAACAAAGGCTTATATCCACAGGTTGATTATTCCATGGTAAAACAATTCAAATTGTGTCACAAGGGAGAAAAGAAAGAAAGGCTTATATATCCTCCTCGGAATGGGAGAGGGGAAGGAATGGGTCACAACCCCGTCCCTCTCTCCGCCGCGTGGACCTCGACCTTCTCGGAGCCGTCGAATATGGCTCAAGCAATATTAATTTTAAAGTTCAATGACTTTGGAACATTGATTGCTGAGAAAGGCGTCTGAAAATAAATAAGTTCACTTGTACCTAACAGTAGAAAATTAAGTCTGTATTGGCAAGTCTGTGTTGCGTCTTGTGGTCATTCTACTTTAGTAGGTTATTCAAAATTGATTTCTCGGATGTCACTTGTCCTCAATGTTAAGCTTGGTTTTACGCCGCTATCCACTTAAGTCTACCATCAACTAACCTCTTCATATTTTTCAGACACTTTCGCATCAGTTCTCTACTGATTCCATATATCTCATACGGGGCCTTCCTTTGCTATTTTTCCTATCTTCTCCCTCGACGATTTTCTTAATCAGACTTTCATGTTTCAAAAAGTGGCCAATATAGGAATAATTTCTGTTTTTTCAGGGGACTTATTTTGTCACTCGGTCTATCTATTCACCAATCCTCTGTAACACCAATTATATGACATTTAGAATGCTTGCAGCCCAGACTTTTCTGCCTCTACTATCGTCCATTATCCATAGCCCTAAAGAAGCAAATGTATTTATAATGAAGGGTTTTCTTACTTTTAAAATTACATTTCCAGCTGCAAGCAGATTATTCCTTCGACGGTATGGCCTCTTCGCCTGGGCTAACCTACCGAATATTCTTTCTTACTTCATTCATCGCCGATTGTTCACCTTTCCAGATAGCAATATCCTCTCGCCTCTTCTAGCTTTTTTTGCAAAATTCGCCTCTGATTCGTCAACAAGAAGTTGAAACATGCCCCCCCCCCCTGGCAGATACAATGAGGGAATTGACTTATGAATAAGTTTACATCCAGTTTTTCAGTCCGCCGGCAGTTTCTCTCAGTTACATCTCTCGTAAATGTATTCTATTTCTGCCTGATAAATATCGCGTTTCCGAACGGTAATGATGCCCAATGCTTTTGAGTGACTGATGAATATGTTCGTCAACTGCTCACAACAGCATCGAAAAATCCCGTCCCCTCATTCAATGGACGGGTGCTTTTTTTGATAACGCCTCATTTGCCTTGAAAAAAGCGCAAAATTATTGGCAAGAAACAACCATGGCCGGCGGAATCATCACCTCCTTCCCACTTTTCCCAATTATTACGTGACAGTGTAGCGGTATATCGTCATTATACGCGTTGAAAGTCGTTGTCCCCTGATATTAATTTTATTTCAACTGGGACCGTGGTTGCTTGACACAATCATCCTCGATCACTACCAACATTTACCTCCGAACTCATATTATTAATCATATATGCATTGTTTAATCCTTGATCGACCCTCTGATTGTTTTGACTTTGCTCACGGAGCGAACTTCTATTACTACGTTTGAAAGAGATAGGATAGGAGACTTTTTTTTCTCTGCCAATAATTTCCTAACTAAGGCATGCATGACCGACAGCGTTGGGGGTACTAAAATAAGCTCCGGCAAAGAGTCACGGGGATTCTTCCTCAGTGACAGCTGATTTTTATTTCATCGGAGAGTAATAACGTTGCACTTTTCTCTGTCATGCCCCTAATATCAGTCCGTAGAGCTTCAGTTATCAGTTCGTAATAAAAGTTTCGAGCATAAATCGATTAAAAAATAGATTTAGATTAATTACCATTGCTACACTATTATAATTAATTTTTCATGCATGGAGAGTTCCTGATTAAATGTATCGTAAATGCTGTCGGTGCATGATTTTAAAACTGCACAGAATATGGAAAAATATAAAATCTTAACTTTTTCTCAATTCGTAAAGAGTTTGCTTTTCCGTTTGTATGCCTTTCAAACGTTTTGACTGCATTTCTAGACCTACATGTGTGGATCATTTTCTATGTTAAAGAGTAGGTAGTCACCCTTGGAGAACACATTTAATATTTTCTGCGGGTGCCTCTAATTCACTCTTACTAAAATGGATTGTTTTTCGGATTAAATAAGTATTGCCATTGTATGTGCACTCCTTAGCAATATCATCATCGTCTTTACTTCGCCAGGTCTAGCTGTTAGTGGTGGGAAATATCCTTATGACACTCGATTGCGTTTAGAACTAAACTGCTAAGGTAGAAAGAAAACAATCACCGTAAGATCAGTAATCACATTCGATATTCAAAAGGGCATAATTTCCTGTGATCAATTTCCGAATATGCTTCAGTTTTTATTTTTCAGAGGGAAAGTGATAACTACAGTCTATCCGCGAGAACTCCTTTTGGCGAAAAATTTTGGATAATAAGATGGTGTTAATAACATATTGTTCACATCACTAGAATTACTTTATTGAATAATTTTGGTTTGTAATTTATATTTCATTACTATTGTAAAATGCTTGCAAAGAGCAATACTTGAAGTGACAATGCCAGCTGATTTGGAACATGGAATTATTGAATACCCTTCGGTGATCCACATTTAAAGGAGTGAATGACAGTGAAAATATCAATTCAACAAGTTTATACAGTTAGTAAAACGTATGTGCATTGCATACATTCGGACACATTTAAAGGACGCATATACTCCTGGAATGTATCCACTTATGTGATGGGAATATGCGCAGAACTTAGATACACATGCATTGTTCCAGAAAGAAAAATATTTAGCATATTCACAAACTCAAAGAAAAGGAATAGGTAGGGTGAAGCAGTAAGCAGAACATATTTACAATTATTATTAAGCATATGGATTTGATAAAGATCTTCGATGAACGTATTTCCAGTAATGCATTTAATCACAATTATATTTACAATTTGGATGACATCAAAAAAGCTTAGTAGCACAATATATCTTAGTAAATTTCTGTACAGTTCATTGGTACATTTGTAATTTAAAGTGAAAAATATTTGCATTGCTAAAAGAGGCAAACTGGGACCTTACTCCATTGCTCAACAAAAATGAGACATTGGAAAATCTGAATAAAATAGTAAAGCTATAAAGTGTGCATACGAATATGCGGGCTATGATTCGTACGATATTCATATAAATTACGGATTACGGAACGTTTTGCAAATGAGTTTTTTGGGCATCATTTAGGTAATGAGTGTGGCAATCATGGTTTTATTGGAATATCATCCTATTTACATTGTACCAGCAGTATGTGATGTTGAATTTCATATGTACTCTCCCGTCTTCCGCTGCGTTCTTATGAAGGTCTGGCATTATTAAATTGTACATTGCCATGCATAGACGTATCTAGAAGCGTCTGAAGGGGAGGGTCACCACCAGGGACTATGGGGGTTATGGAATACCTTCCATGTAAACGGGGGGTCTGGGAATTTTTAAAAATATACATCTTAAATGACGTTTTGGAGGTGTTCTGAGCCTTGAATTTCCCTTAGTGTTTCGGACACTAAAAATGGTGTAGCTGGACCTAAATACACGTATATATAACGTAACCGTCACTTTACACTGATTGTCTAAAATTACTTAACTTTGGCCTTCATAATATTGCACAAGGAGCCATAAGATGAAACGGAAGGTGAATCATGATTTGAAGTCCTTTTATTTGCAATTTGGCAATGCTAAAGACTCGAAATAAGTGTTAATCCAATCAAGGAAAGATAAGAAATGTTGAGGGCTTGAAAAACACAGGGAAAAAACATTATTAGGAAAGCTTGCGTTTCTCGCAATTAATAGAGGTGGTAGGTAGTATTAAGGTTTAAAGAAAAGGGTGCAAGGGTTCCTCGAGAAAGGGTGGTATAAAATTCCACGAATTGCATACCACCTTTTCCTGGTCGATCCGAACTTGAAGTCGCCAGCGGGGGCCTCGGGCTGTTAATGTCTCGGACTATGCATGGAGAAATTTGAAATGGCAGTTTTGGGAGTTACACGAATGCCTCCTTTATTGTTTAAAATGTATTTCCTGAGAAAATCAACCTACCGTGGAACTGTCAAAAGCATTTTTCTAGAGCCTGCTCAAAATATTCGTTATTTCTTGTGAAAATGAGCTACCGTATTAGCCGATAAAATTGAATCAGGAGAAATATGCTATCCAGTCATCTTGATAAAATATAGATTTCAGCCCATATTTTACAATTTTGAGAGACCGTCACAGTTACTAAAGGAGGAAAGCTCTTCTTGAGCAATCATGTGACGCATGTGATTGGAATTAACAACTGACACTTCAGCACCATTAAAGCAAGAATAATTTGTCAGATTTTAGTTAATCTGCCACCACATGAAGTTAAAATGAATGTCACAAATGATCGTAGCGTGAAGGCAAAATTTATTAAATGCCGCAGGCATTGTGCTTACCGCAGTTGTCTTCTTGGGCCAACAGATCAAAAATATTTCTTACAGCTTTTTGAAATGCGAGTATTAACAATAGGTACTGTTGTATGGAGTCGTGGTGGTCTGGTGGATAGAACACTGGGTTACCGGTGGGTTCCGGCTTTATATCCGTGTGAAGTGTCTCTGGACACCCCTACCCTAAATTCTCGTGGTGCAATTTCCTGACAGTCAGAACTTAGCGGTAAATCACAGGTGGCCTTCTAAAGAATTGGAGAAAATCCTTGTGGCCTTTTATTATATAGACCTAAAAAAGATTTCCTAAAGTTTAATAATTCATCCCTAGTTTTAATTTCATTCATTTTAACAGCAACGCATACTATATACTCAGGTTTTTTGACGAATAATTGAGTAATGGTGCCAGAAGGAAAAAAGAAAACATCTCCTGCTGCTCCGTTCATTTCATTTAAATAGTTATCATTCCATCGGACTTACACCTATGAAATCCCAAAAAACAGCTAATTGGTTCCAAACTCAGGGAATGGAAATTCCGCACCCTTTGTCCTTGGCCAATGGCTGCATCCGTACGTTTCTGCTCACAAGTATGCCAACATCACATTCTGATTCCCGTTAACAGGTAAAATTAAAGCCCTCTATTTCAAAATCCAGGGGACACTACATATGAATGGACTTACTCCCAGAGAGTAATAAAAAAGAAGAGTTCAGATTCTTATGAATGAACCTTGCCTCTCTATTATCAATGTTCCCCAATACAGTTAAAACGCTTGATTTCTTTCGCCTTTTCCTGTAAAATCTGTCACATTTCTTAACGGAACTCTCGGAATACCTTTTTTCATATTCAAATGGGAATAAAGTCAGAAACACTCATAATGGCACTAAATAATTTTCCCTTGTTAGACCTCATTTGGAATACGCTGCCAATATATGGGATCCTTACGAAATAGGCTTAAATTATGAACTTTAGAGTGCAGCTAATCAGGGCAAGATTTGTAAAGGGACGGTATGATAACTATATTGTCGTAACCAGTCTATTAAATGAATTAAAATGGGAATCATTTCCAGATCTTCAGTTGAAATTTAGGCTTAATCTCTTAAATAAATTCCAAGATAATATTTTCAGTGATGACGTTAAAAATATTTTGCAAACTCCAGCTTACTGTGATAGACGGAACCATCATAAAAATATATAGAAATTGATTGCCGCAACGATAGATTCAAAATGTCCTTCTTTCCTCGTACAATTACGAATATGAACTTCAGTGAATATATTCAATAGTATAAATAAAAGCGTATCAATGGTTATCTAAGAATAGGTAGTTGATGTTGGTATAAGAACTCCCTTTATAGGGCACTAGCCCCTCCCAGGGACCACCATTCAAAATTTGGCTCCTGAAACGCGGGAATAGTTTATTCCCTCTCCGCTGCATGCGTTAGTACCTAGAACAATACCCATGGGGTTATGGATGGCCTTGGGTTCCGTTGGTGGCTCCTTTTAACGAAGAATTTAGGATAATAAGATGGTATTAATAACATATTTTTCACATCAATAGAATTACTTTTTTGAATAATTTTGGTTTGTAATTTAGAATCCATTGCTATTATAAAATACTTGCCAAGGGCAGTAATTGAAATGCAATATTTTTCCGTAAATTCGTAACCAAATCAATTGTTTTTCTTTGTGCCTAAAGTGAATGTAGGGTAACGGAGAAAAACACATATAATGGAGTAAATTTGAATTAAGTAGTTAGAAGGAATAAGTAATTTGCGTGAGTATTATGTAAGGTGTACGTACACCCGAGTTATCGTTGCTTACATTAGTTGGAAGCAAATTCATGCAGTACTACAGTACTGAAATCAATTTTTAAAATAATTCACGGTCAATATATAGAAGGTTGGTACTCTTAAACAAACCGTTGTATGTGGCATTCGTGGACTTGGGAAAGGCCTTTGAAAACGTTAAATGCAACAAGATGGTCAAGATACTGGAAGCAATTGGAATAGACTACAAGTATAGAATAATAATTGGAAATGAAAATTCACTTTGTACGTTCCACACAAAGGTTTTATTGGTTTCGACAATATATGTCTTTATCAAGGCATAATTATGACATATGATGATGCGCTTACAGTTGTTAGTTTCTCTTGTGTTCTCAGCTTGTTAGTTTCTCATAGCATCATACAATGTCCACAGCTGCACAAAACTTCATATATTCATATCAGCGTCTTCAGGAACGTCAAAATCGGAAAGAAGAGACGCAGTCATCACAGATGAACAACACAGTTATTAACTTGACCGATTCTACCTTAAGTGAATCAGCTATTAGCGTACTCTCTAAAGGGTTAAATTATGCTATAGCCCCTACAGTTGTTCCCAAAGAAGAGCTGGTGACTGGTGTGGAGGACGCAGTCCGAAATCTTCCTAAACAACAGGCTGATGATATTCGAGATGAAGTTGCCCGCATTTTAGTCAGAGCAACACCGCCGAAAAACAGCATCTCTCGAGAAGAGAGAAAGGCAATGAAGGAACTCCGGGAAAATGCCGATTTATTGATAACTCGGGCAGACAAGGGAAACGCTACTGTGGTGATGAAGAGAGGATTACAACGATAAAATTCTAAGCCTAAGATTCAAATGTATCTTTTTTCTATTAATATTCTTTTTACTCACATGTGCAACTCGATGAATCCCACCTGTAATATTTATGATTTGTGTAAGGTAAAATGTTTTGTCCTTTTTTTTACATTTTACAATGTGATAACTATACATTTTTTACTTTGTACCTACTTGAACCAATAATGTTATAACCAATGATGTATCTTTTATGCCCTGGGCGGGGGGTGGAGAGGACGGTAACGTCCTATCCCGCCCAGGTAAAATAAAACTCAAGTAAGTAAGTAAGTAAGCCTTCTCTACGATGAAGCCTATGAAGCAAGGTGACCCGACAACTAAAATACAGCAAGAAACTAAGCGCATCATCACCCAGTCATCCATTCCTGAAGAAAAAAGACGTTGGATTCTTCAAACTGCACCTAAACCTCCAAGGTTATACGGCCTACCCAAGGTACACAAAAACGGCATTCCACTGAGACCGATTGTTAAGTGCCATCGATTCCCCTACTCGTAAGTTAGCTAAATATCTTGCTGGTGAACTCTTTCCATTCTCGGGGAGAACGGAAACTTACGTTCAAAACTCCATGCATTTCATTGAAAGCATCAAAAGAGCCAAGGTCACTAAGGAATATATTCTTGTAAGCTTTGATGTAGTTTCCCTTTTCACCAATATACCAACGGATGAAGCATTAGAAATCATCAAGTCTCTCACATCAGAAGACGTCCCAAAAATGGTCGAATTTTTCCGAAATAACTCATATTTACTGTGGAATAAAACCTTCTACAAACAGAAATTTAGAGTTGCCATGGGTTCACCTCTTTCTCCCGTTATAGCTAACCTATTCATGGAGGTATTAGAACAAAAAGCGATACAATCTTATGACAAAAAACCAAAAGTATTCGTAAGATACGTAGATGACACCTCACCTATCTGGCCTCACGGAAAAGAAGAGCTGGAAAAGTTCCTGCAACATCTAAATGGACAAAGCAACTATATTAAATTCACGACGGAAATAGAAAAGGACAACCGCCTTCCATTCTTAGACGTTATGGTCCAGAAGAAATAAGATGGGACATTAGGTCATTCTGCGTACCGGAAATGTAGGCACACTGACCGCTACCTACATGCCACATCGCACCACCACCCTCAACAAAAAGCCTCAGTCATGAGAACGCTGTATCATCGAGCTTTGACGATCTCTGACGCCGATTCCATCGCCGGCGAAAAGCAGCACATATTAAAAAAATGGTCTCCGCCGTGACTGCATCTAGAAAACTGCACGGAAAGAGGAAAGAAATTCTCTCGTGGTCCGAAATAAAAATCCCACTGACCCGACAAAAAAATAGAGAGAAGCCAAAGGCATATGCCACTCTCCCTTATGTGTCTGGAACTACGGAGAAAATCTCCAGAATTCTATGGAAATACAACGTAGTTAGCAGATTCACGTGCGCGACAAAGACAGGGGACGTACTTCTGAAAGCCAAAGACCCGCTTCCACGAAACCTTTAGGAATCAAAGGAGGTACGCTATTACCCAAGATTAATCTGGGAAGCTATAGAAATTGCGAAGAGACCGGAGAACGTCAACCGAGAAGAAGGTTACACATTGAGTAGAGAGCTTAAACGATTTTTTCAAATTTAAAAATTCCGGCAACAATGAGAGTCCTCACTCATATAAATAAAGACGAGCAAGCCTAAAGAATCAGTTCAGTTAACCTGATGAAGCTGGCAGGAGGACCAGCGAATTATTGTTTTTGCAATTTTAAACATCGCGGAATGAATCCCGAAAAAATAAAGAGTCTACATTGTTTTTTGTTTAATTTCATGTCAAGACGGGGTTGTTTCCGTTTAATTGACGCATATTTGGGTTCAAACTTCCCAGCCACTCCGCGAATGCCGACGTTTACCTTTAAATTTCAGGTACAGATTTCGTTCTCATCTCATACTAATGAGGTGTTCCCTATGCGGTCGGAAGACAATATTTTTGTGGGCTCCCGGAACGGTGATCTCCCTCCATAGTAGTTTGGACATGGGTTCATCCACTCTGAGAATCGACAATGCTGTGTCAGCATTTGATCATCTACATCAACTCTGCTTCACCCATTCCGTCATTTAGAGATAACTGGTAATCTGATGCACAAGCTGTAAAGGATCTCCAAAAAAAAGGTTACCAAACGGCAACTGACAGTTTTGGAAAAGTGTCCGGCATTTAGAATCATGCTATTCCAAAGATAACTACATACTAAACTTTCTTTTGAGTTTTTCACTTCATGTATGACACTCGATATTAAAGTAATCCTTATTTGATATGGAAAGTTCACAATAATAGACAACATACTCCTCTTTTTCATTACGTCCAACATAGACACAATGGAATATTTGTTCGCAAAAATTGATAAGTCACTCTTCCTTTGTAACTCTTTCATTTTTTTATTCGTTAAGATTTATGAATAATTAATACAAAATTAAATAAGCAAATTAACAGTTGGCAAACATAAGTATAATAACAATGCATATTTTTGGAAGAAATTTTCGCAGTATTTCTGTGAATATAAAATTTTCCTTATTAAAAACATGAAAGAAGAAAATATGGACACCTTATTACCACAACTATTGAGGGTATATAATAACGGTTCGCCTTTCGCATGCAGTGCAGTGGTAATTAGGCTGAAAACTGCTTGGCCGTTAGTAGATGTTATATCACTAGGGTTGTACCAAGCGTTGGGGCCGGCCTGGTGAACTGGTTTACATCTTAAGGGTCCGGGCTTGAATCGCGGCAGTGGGTCGGCCACTTTTTAAGTGTTTTGTGGAGAACATTCGAATAAAATACTCCTTCTATCGCATGGGACGCTAATCTATTTGGTAATAGCTGCATTATTATGAAGCTGAGTATTCCATCTTTCCCTTGCATTTACATCCTTATACCTTTACTCCCTGTCCGAAGAACTTATAAGAGCGAATAAAAACTTTAAAACACAGATAAAATGAGTACAATAGTACATACGTACATAGAATTCAGAAATTAAAATCTTTATTACCCTAATTTTACCCCTCACCTACTATTAAAATATATTTCAATGGTTTATTCAAACTCACCCGGAGCAGATGATAAGCAGAAAAATCTGTACTTCAGTTTTCTATGTCAGTATAGCTTTTAACTGCCTAAAACACGATTTACTTTTAAGGCAAATATCTAATTTAAAATTATGTATCTTTTGTTTTTCCACTTTTACTTGAGCAGACGCCTGCAGGCGGTGAATGTTCGGTAGAACATTCTGTTCGTGGGGACCCATATCATAAAATGTTGGATATTTAATGCAAGTAAGAACCGTTTTATAATGTCTAGATCAAAAATCAGAAATTTGTGTTTTTTCGTCGTCCTACAATTATGTTTAGTGGATTTTAAGCATTGGTAGTTCATTTTTCTTTCCAAGGAATACGGAAGTCTCCAGGTAAAAAATCTAATCCCATTATTTCATTTTTAATAAATATTTAGGTATTAAGATAGATAGATAGATAGATAGATAGATAGATATTTAATGCTCAAAACTCATACATAATTTGTACAATGAATAAATAATTGAGCTTTAGGTAGCTTACAAGGATCAACCTGAAAAAAGCTACCATCGGAAACTAAAGTGTTAGAATTTGAATGCTTAACATTCCAAAACAAGGCGTAATAATAATATAAAAAATTAGAAAATTTAACAAAATGTAACCAAAAAATATGGATAAATTGAGAACAAAAAATTTGCACAATATATACATATACACATACATATATATAGAACATTTAGGAAGATCAAAACGGTTATAATACAAGAATACAGAATATTCCAAAATAGAGTAAAAAAGGTTATAATACAAGAATACAGAATAATTCAAATCAGTAAGTAGTAGGTATAAGAAACCAGTAGTTTAATGTTATTTTAGGGAAGTTTATCGATTCTCGAATAAGTAGATCCTGTGTCAATGAATACGTATTGTGATTTATTGATAGGAGTATGTATGTACTATGGGAGAAAAAAGTTTCCCAACAAATGGAGAGTCGCCACTATCGCTTTGATAGAAAATCGGATTCCTTTCTGACGGTACAATATTCTTTGGTCTCGGCCACGACGAGGGAAGTTCAAACACGGGGAGGTGATTCGTCTCATCGCTCGAGTGTGTGACGGAATACCGGCGGCCGCTTGCTTGCCCCGAGCTGTAAACGCGCTGGCGTCCAGAACGGAGGCATATTATTCATTGAATGCATTTTAAACACTCTATTTAACTATCTCGTTCTCGCCGAACTTCACTCCGCATTCTCCGTCTTTCGTACCGTTATCTTTTAGGCCTCGTTCCTTGTCTCGCACTCAGGCAAGGTCCCATGGGATCCACTCGGTGTCCGTCTCTTCGCTTTCTCCCGTATGAAAAGGTTAACAAAAGACGAGCTTGAATATTTTCCGCGTCCATATAAACCATTGAATAGCTCCGTCAATATCAGTAGAGAGTGGTCGAGCTGTAATATAACCCACTGGTAATACGAAGTTTTCAAGTCGAGACCTGAAGATGGCGAATGTTTTTCGTTCACCACTTTGTTATTTTACGTAACCACTAGATACATATTTTTATCCAAGTCACGTTAAAGGAATATCATACTATTTTTTACCCTCGACCCCCTTCTCTTTTGCCATGGAAACCTATGTTTTGCCTTTTAAGCGAATTTGCAACTGATCTCATGATTGGTGTATGGTTATACCTTCTACTGCTGCAATCACTTTCCGTATTTCGCTGCTTTAATGGAAATTCTCCGGGAGAGTAGGTAAAGAAACCGTTTTTATGTCCAGCTCTTTGTCCTCTCGCCTAAAGGCTTCCCGAAAAATTTCCGCCCTCCCTGGACTGGATTTGAGCAAGAATATTATTTCACTTAACTTGCCTGGGATTATTGTCATGTCTTTCTATTTTGCTTACCGAATACCGCCAGCTATCTAGGTATCTAAGTGTTGGGGTCGTAAAATATTGATTAGGAAGATCATCATTCGTTCATTCATCCACATTGGCCGTGAAATGTGCAATATTCAGGCCGCATTATGACTTTATGAGGCCTAAAACGTTATGATAATGGGTTTCCAACTTTCTTTTCGTTTTCCAGAGTTGTGCATTTTTGATAATTTGAAAATACATCGCTCGAGAAAATTTTAACTCCTCTTGAATTATTATATTCATTGTTTTCTTAATGTATCTAATCAGCTCAAACATTTTCAAGACAATGTTTAAGGATAATGTTTCAATGATTTTCATCATCTATGTTGATCTAATTACTCATTATGTAATATCTCGCTGGATCATCTTCTACAGTAAAAAATTCTCTGGTCACTAAGTCGTCACAGAAACAGCCTGTCAGATATCCAGAATCGACGGAGGTTCTTATGGAGGTGACTTTTTCATCAGGCAATGATGATCACACAGTCGAAGCAAAGTCTTCTTCTGTACAATTCTCTCCATAGGTGAAAAAATCCCACTAGATCCCAAAGTTATATTATAGTATTGTGGACTAGTGAAAGAAAATGTTGATGATGTGTTTTTCACACTTTTTATTGAGTAAAACCCAACCGGTTTCGACACTGTCGTGTCATTGCCAAGGGTACTCAGATACAATGACACGAAAACGTCGAAACCGGTAGGGTTTTACTCAATAAAAAGTGTGAAAAATACATCATCAAGTCTTTCTTACACCATGTCACTTTTTCACAAAGTATCGCCTGATTACATTCAATTCTTGTGGACTAATCATAAATTTTGCGAGTTAAGGGCAACTGTGACCACAAGAATAAACAACTAAGAACATTCTTCCAATACCAAAGTCAGAAATAGTTCTACAAAATTACCTTGAATTCGTTACCTGTAAGGGGTGCGAGTATCTATAAGCAGAAATTTAGCGAACGATTTTTTACTGCGGAGAAAAAAATAAGAAAGTGTGTATCGGCCAAATAAGTAAAATGACCAATTACTGAATATGTTGCTCTAGAATGCTTCTGTTCGGGGTATTTTTTTAAAAAGGGTGTCCATGAGATTTGGCTTAAAAGTGAAAATAGAAGTTATAGAGACTTTTCAAAATTTTTGTGACTCGCTCATAGTCGGGGAAGTTATTAAGCAATGCATATGAGTTGTATTTTGACCAAGAGCGTGCGTATATCCTGTTATCCTGTGCGTAAACAACAATAATTTCCTTCTGTTCATTAATTCTTGGGCTGGGAAAACCAATATTTCTCTTTTGGATGAAGGATTCATGGGTGATTTCAGCCAATCAACATACACATTACCTCCAGAGTACACTCAATTAATACCACCGAAATCACTCCAATTTCTCAGCCGTAGGACATTTACTTTTATAAGTCAGTCAAAATATTATTTTCCTAAATCCAAAATTCTTCATACTTTATATATAAGAAACGAGATTTTACCAATAGAAATGATAA
This sequence comes from Platycnemis pennipes, assembly GCA_933228895.1. NCBI lineage: Eukaryota > Metazoa > Arthropoda > Insecta > Odonata > Platycnemididae > Platycnemis > Platycnemis pennipes. The sequence goes on along the minus strand of OW121848.1, from coordinate 28,099,635 downwards.
TATTTTATATCTAAACCCTACTTCATCAACAGCGTTTGGCCCGTGTTCAGCCCATATACGGGTGGTTTCCCTCAGGACTCTACAGTGAAAGACAAGTTTTGTAATGTAAAGCAAGTTTTATGTCCTGTCGGCTCAATGAAAACCAAATGTAACAGTGGAACAAAGGACTCCGCCAAGCTGGTAAACATAAGTTGGTATTTACATTTACTAAAGGAAAATCATTGAGTTTCTCTGTTAACTGTCTTAGATTATGTTAAATATTTCGCTAAATCATTCCATTTGTTCGAAGCAGTAGTTAGCGGCAGCTCTCAATATAATCACTAAATAAAATAAACTTCTTTTCTTTTTCAAACTAGAGAAAGAAAGCGAAGAGGCGAACACCGAGTGAATACCTTGCCAGAGTGCGAGTGGTGCGAGGAAGAAGTGAAGTTTGGCGGAAAGGCTCGGCGTTCGGAGGAAAGTTCGGCGAGAACGAGACAGTTAAATAGAGCGTTTAAAATGCATTTGAGGAATAATATGCCTCCGTTCTGGACGGCATTGCGTTTAGAGCTCGGGGCAGGCAAGCTTTCGGTCTTCCGTCACATACTCGGGCGATGAGTCCATCACCTTACCGTGTTTGAACTTCTCTCGTGGTGGCCGAGACCAAAGAATATTGTACCGTCAGAAAGGAATCCCATTTTCTCTCAGAGCGATAGTGGCGACTCTCCATTTGTTGGGAAACTTTTTTCTCCCATAGTACAAACACTTGAATTACTTAAATTGCAAGAAAATAATAAGTCTCTTATGCAAGTGCTAAATAATATTTTAATTAGCTTTTGCGTGAATTGTTTGGAGGAAAAAAATCCTCCTTTAAATTGAGCTTTTATTCATGACTTTGCAATTAACCAAAGTACTCACTGTTTCGTTTCAAAAATCATAATTCCTCTCATTTTCATGTAGGGAACATCATTACCTGTCTTCTTCCAGGGACACTATAATTGACTTCGAATTCTGGGACCAGCTGGAGTGCGTTTATTATTTTTTCCTTGAGTAAGTTGTTCATTACGGATCAAAACGAGTGCTTGGCTGTCGAGGAGAACACAGGTTTGAAGTCAAATTTGGAAGGCCCTCCCTCATCAATTATCTGTGATTTATTTTTAGGTGCATTTTTAATGGATAATATTGGCATGAACCCGATTATCATTGCTCTTGGAAAAAATAATTGGTTCAGTGTTCCTCTCCAATGTCAAAACTTCCATAAAATATAATTTCCGTTTTTTTCACGTGCTTTGAATGGAGTACTTCTCCACCACCAAAATCAAGACTTTTTTAGTATTTTACTTTGGTTAGAGGTATTTTTATTAGATACCTGGGTTGTCTAGATCTACGTAAAATTTCCTCGAGCATCAGGAATTTCAGGTGGCGAGTACACAATGACTATCTTTGGCTGTAAATATGAAATAATACACAGCTAGGCCGTACGCTATAGGCTAGGTATACCTATTACTTCAATCTCTGTTTCTGACCTATCCTCGGTTTTATAGATGGTATATGGTGGTAAACATTCTGCAGAAATCTTATATCTTACCTTATGGATAATATTACCTGCATTCCATTAAACATATTCATATTCAAGCGAATCGTAAACTGGGATTCGTCAAAAGAGTACTGGGTAAATGTGACGATCATGTACGAGAAATCAGCTACGTTTCCCTTGTAAGACCTCATTTGGAATATACTGCCAGTGTATGGGATCCCTACGAAATCGGTCTAAATAACGAACTTGAACGTGTGCAGCGAAGATCGGCAAGATTTGTAAAGGGACGGTATGATAACCTTACTAGCGTAACCAGTCTATTAAATGAATTAAATTGGGAATCATTGTCAGATCGCAGGTTGAAATTCAGACTTAATCTCTTAAACAAATTCCAAGACCATATTTTCAGTGATGATGTTAAAAATATTTTGCGGACGCCAACTTACTATGGTAGACTGGACCATAATCACAAAATTAGATAAATTGATTGCCGAACTGACAGATTCAAAATGTCCTTTTTTCCTCGTACTATTAGGGATATGAATAACGGTAAATATATCCAGTACGAGTGTAGCAATGGATAACATTGGTAGCTGAATGTTGGTATAAGGACTTATAGCTAACCCAACTAACGGCATGTTTTTGCATATATGTTTTGCTATTTTTATCATTTTTTTTAAATAGCCTAGTTTTGAACAGTACCTATACAAGTACTAATCCTTTTTTTATGCATGATATGTAATGCATGTTTGGTGAGAGTTCACCCCCTGCCACACACCTTGGCAGGTGGCTTGCAGAGTATTATGTAGATGCAGATGAAACATATTTATGATGTAGGCAAGAAAGCGAAAATTTAATTGATATTGATCAATGTTTATTTTCGTCTTCATCGAACTTAAAAACCTTCAACTTGCTTGTAAAGGCTTAACACCCCCCCCCCTCCCTCTTATATAGATTTTTCAAGGAGGTTGCCCTCCCCCCAACGCGTTTCGGGGTGTTGTTGCGCCGCTGAATACTTTAACAGCTGTTTACATTCGATCGCTAAGGTATTGCATGCTCCATGCTCTACTGGCATTCGCGAAACAAATGAATCGCGATTCGCAGTAAGGAGTCTAGGGGTCTCTGTTTGCGTTTGCTGGAGGTGGTCGGGAGACGAGTGCAGGTGGAGGGGTTTGAGTCTTCTTGAGTTTCAATGTCATTCTCAGGTATAATGATAATGACGTTGAATGTCGTAACCATGGTCCGCAGAAATGAAGTGTACAACGAACCAAGTTGTAAAATTGTTCTTATATACCAAGTACGTTTAAGTCCAAACTTACGGCAAGCGCGGAAATAAACCTTCGCAAACACGCAAGAAGGAACAGGGCAAACAGGGGCGCAAACGCGGATTTCCTATATTTTTGCTGTTATAAAAACTCATCATTCAATGCATCTCCATACATTTTCCACACTCTTAACACCACTGCAATGCATCCACCAAAACTGGCTAAATAAAATATGCATAAAAGTATCCACGTTCTTCATTTCATTAGCGCCATGCGTTATCGGATTTTCTCCCCTAATGTATTTACGAAGCTAAACTTACGTCAGAGTCAGGAATATGCCTGTCTGTATTTTTATTTAGCGGCATGCTCCTTTAGGTACACGACAACCATATCTCAATTTCAAAACATTCAAAATCAAATACCGAGGCAGTGAGAGTAACCTAGCGGTCGGCTGGTTCTCCTTGTGGTGTGGGGAAAAGTTAAGCATTGAGGGTCAGAAACTCTCTCTCTCTCTCTCCATTCTACTCTATACATCAAGAGAAATCCTCCCTCGGTCGGCTTGTTTTTCTTCCAGCAGCGCCCCCGTCTGCCGCTTTCCATCCCGCCCACCTCCATTCCAACATAACCCCCTCCCTTCCTCTTCCAACTCAACCCCCTCCACCTGCACTCGTCCCCCGACCACCTCCAGCAAACGCAAACAGCGACCCCTAGGCTCCTTACTGCGAATCGCGATTCATTTGTTTCGCGAGTGTCAGTAGAGCATGGGGAGTGCTACGGGCAACTTCGACGGGAGCAGTCGTAGGCAAGAAATCGTCCAAATCATCTCTTCTTAAACGCATGCAAGTAGTAAATCATTACTTTGTACGATTAATTGATATTTTATCAACATGATATTTTTATCATCATGCTAAATTATCAGCCTACCGTGTGCATGGCTTTGTGAGCGATAGTTGATCTAATGGAAGTTACTTGGATGAGAGTAAACACCACTTACGAATAATTTTCTTGTCCTCACTGATAATATTGTTCCCTGTTGTCGTTGTTGACAGTTGCATTACGCATGCTAGCATAGAATGTGCAATCATTCAACGCTATCCACATAGAAATTTTATCGGTTTTGTCCATTGAAGTAAAGTTAATGAATTTTTCAGAATTGCTCAGACTCACTTTCTCAAGGATTTACTCAGCTGCCCAAGGATTTGCTGAGTTATGAGTGACTGAGTATGATGGCCCGTGATTAAAGAGGTATATCAATGTTCCAAAATTTCTCATAACAACTTTGGGTTAGAATCTTCGCCCCTGGCCGAGGTAAGGGAATAACGACTGCAAGGTAGCATTTTCTAATTATCACTGATAATACTGATCCCTGAAATCACTTAGGTCAGTTGGGTCACGGTCATGTAAGTGAAGAATATGCGATTATTCAGCGCTGTAACCATAAAAGTTATTCCTATGTCACACTGATGCAATTTTACCGAATTTTCAGAACTGTTGGTCCCGTGAAAATGGTTGTTCAAGGATTTGCTGAGGTCTCATTGCCGAAGAATGACGACCCGTAGTTCAACCTCCAGGACACCTCACACCAGCATTGGGCCGGAGTATTCGCACATGACAGAGGAAAAGGGAGGAGAGCGATGACGTTGCATGCAGTTGAATGAGGCAGATTTGCAGCGCCCGTAGCCAGGGGATACGAAGTCTGGGGCTTGTCAGGTAATCTTGGTGGTTGAATCTCACCGCTGAGATTTGTTGTTCAAACGCAGACGGCCGCTAACTTCGTGCCGTTTGGCGCTCACTTGCCAACGAGTGGGGAACGGGAGTTTTGTTCACGCTGTGAAATATCCTTCACCACTCTATGCTTTCCCCGCCACAGTCCTTCGATTTCGATGTTAGGTGAAGCTTGTCCTCATACCTTGAAATGCAGTGTTAACTCGTATCTACATCCATGTAGTATGCTGCTGAGGTTAAGGTTGACTTCCTGCCGATGTTGCACTCGCCATTAAATTATCTCAGTAAAAGTGTTCGTGATTAAAGAAAAAAAATTATTTTCGGCGCGCTTATCTCGTGTCATTTTTTTGTTATCCATAAGCACTTAGCTTCTACTTGTATCAGTCGGCTTTTCATTTCGTCCTACTTCCACATATTAATAAATATGTTGTCGTGTTTGTTTCTGGGTGGAAATACTGGTCCTAATATCCCGGGTTCAAACCCGGAAGGGACTTTGTATTCATTGGTATACTTGTCCCTACGTTCGTCCTGCGTAGAAAGCGCGCTAGAACAATAATCCAGTTAGACGCTAAATTATGTTCTCCACGTGCGGCGCTTTCCGTTAATAGCCGGCTAACTTTGCCGACGGGTTATTCTCCATCCTCATTCTTTTCCATGCCAAATCCGGGAATTCATAAAATATTTGATAGTTGCCGAGGAACCTTTTCTGTTTCAACATTTTGACTATCAGGAGCCTCAAAAATAAGCGACGTTCTTACTTCCATTTATTTTCTCGGATCTTGTGAATCGTAGTGACCACGGTTGGCTAGGTTGGTTGGTTATTCAGGGGAGGCGACCGACAGCTGAGGTCATTTGCGCCATTGAGGATAGGAGGGTGATTGGGTAATGGTATGGGTTTTCAGGGAACAGAGAAAGGGTGGAGAGAAACCCGTCGCACAGTGGTCGGAAATCGAAATTTTTTGGACAAAATTCAAAAAACGCTTTTTTTGAGTTATGGACTTGAAATTTCGCACATATACTCAAAAAAGATTGTTGATTATGGAATAGTACGTCATTTTATATGATTCTGAACCGTTAGCTAGATACAGGGGCTCAAACATGACCAAATTTCCAAAAAACTCCCGACTTCATTTTTCTCCGAATATGTTCAAGGTTTCGTTGATGGTGTTGTTGTGGGATGAATTTGCTCGAATAAAAAATGGTATGATCTATTAACACTATGCTTTGCCTTTAATATGCTTTAGTTTTGAAGATTTTTAAAAACATTTGTGTGCTATTACGTTGCAAAATGGCGGAAGCTGTTTTTGGACAAAATTTCACATAAAGTAGAGAATATCTAGCATTTTAGGGAGAGACCTGTCAAGTGACTTATATCAGAGCGTTTGTTGAAGAATTTTAGATACGAAACTGAAGATAAATAAAAAATAAGTTTGCGACGCCGAAAAATACATATGATTTTCCGACCGCGCGTCCGGGGTCCGACTCCGCGCGCCGGGGCTGGAAATGCCGAGATTCGCTCACATTGCTCACGTGGAATGGACCCTAAAGCTTCGGATTCGCCGGGATTCCGATGTACATATTGTCACTAACCTCCACAGACCCTCTATGGACGAAAATAGTGAGAATATTGTATCGAGCGAGCGGATAATTGTACGTGTAGTAGCGTTCAAGTTATTTTTGTTGCGAACGTTCGGGAAACATACATCTTATTTACAGCCTTTCCCGAAAAAAGTGTCTAGTCTTCTTGTGGACCATGCATCCTTCTAGATAGACAGCACCTGAGATTGTTTTGTATTCCTTTTGCCCCCCTGCCCGCACGCACGCGCTAAAAGATGCACCGAAGAGGTCACATTCCCCCCCAAAATGGGTCCTGCGAAAAGGGACATTTATGACATTTCGGAACCTTTGACGGTCTTAAGCGGGTACATCCATCGAACCTTTTCTCTTTGTAATATGTTGATATGTCATTGAGTAAAATTTAGACGTAACTAGCATGACCGCAGCTGTCGCGACATTTGAAAAATATATCCAGAAAGCAAATAAAAAATGAAATAAAAAGCCGATAGGATGTATGTAAAAGGCATTAAAAAATATATATAACAATTAAGCGTTGATAGTCCAAGAGAGTGTTTTTCCTCATCAGCATGGCGATTTTTCATCATTCATAAGTTATTCATTTCCGACGTTTTCGCTCCGCAGATGCATCACCTCATACTTCCACTACCGGTCAATGCATTGCATACCAAAGAGAATTGGTATTTTTTAAAGCTTTAATAGCATTTCATAACAATTTCATTATAAAATACAGCAGTATTACTTTTCCGTTAATCAAAGTTAGCTGCAAAGAAAATTTGATGTAGTATATTTCATTATTGGATGCTTTTAGGCCATCAATTTGTTTTTGAAGATGATTCCTTTCTGCAATTGCTATTTCCCTAGTCTCCTTAACCCACTGAAGGCGAATCGGCCGGCAAAATATTGTAGATGAAGGCCGAGGATTAGACCAGATTATCTCACCTAGAATATGAGGACACGGAATTTTATCGCCTATGCAGTATTTTTAATTCGTCATAAACAACTTTTGGGAAATTAAGTGATGAGATACCTAGAGAATCCAAAGTATGTTACCTGCAGTATCATTTACTAAGCGAAGTGGCACGAAGGAGCTCATGAATAAAAATTCATCAGATGCACTCCCGTTGCCACATTTGTTTGTACTGTGAATGGCCCGAACTGCCAACAAACCCATACTTGCAAATCAATGAGCAATCTATATCCTCTCCCGAAGGTTGAGTTGAGGAAATACACGCCAGGATCCGTGATACAGTGTGATTCAGAAGATCTTGAAGATTTACTTCGCACATATTTTCTGTGACTACTGTTCCTTCCGGGTATGCGGCGCTTTTTGCTCGTAGTACTCGGTCATAGCTAGGATATAATTCATGTCCGTGGCTTAAGGCTGTGCTACGCAGAGTTATTTATTGACATTTGGTCAACTCCGTGGAAATAATAAGGGATAAAGCCTTCTCAACAGTCATCTCAGTTTGAATAACATTACTTTCCCTCCACTTCTACTCCATTAAGACTCTTGTCGCCCTAGTTGCTGTGGTAGTTGTTATTTCCGTGAGTAATTTAGCTGCCGAAATGTCCTCTTTCTTCTTTAGACTTATGGAAGCTGTTAAAGTGAGTTCCGTAGTAGAGGCAATAGTTTTAAGAATTTGAGCTTTTCTTCTTCTTATTCTACCACAAGAAGCGTGCAACTCTTTTACCGGTCGTTCTGATGCGCGTAATAAAGTATCAATACATTTTTAAAATACAAAATTGAAAGTTGCAAAATTGTTTAGTTAAACTTTATCAAAAATTTAGTATTAGGAAAGGTTAGCATTTATCCAAAAATATCATACCAACAGGTGTAAAGGTAATTGGTAAATACGTTAGTATTTCTCTCTCTCTTTCGCTCTCTCCCTCTTTTTAGGTATGGTATCAAAAAACATTTCCGTATGTACCAACTTAGAGAATTTAAGGCGTCTGTATGTTCTGCCAAGTTTAATCTTCCTGATAGAAATTCCAACGTATACTCTTTCTTATCCGTCACTGACTTGTTCTTCGACTCCATAAGTTTTTCATGGAGCTCAAGGCGTGAGACTAGAAAACCAGCCGTTACATAATGAAATTTCTTAAGTGACATGTATTAAGGGCAAAAATTATCAAGAAAATTATAAAAAAATTCACGTTTTCATCACTATCAATTAAATTGATACGAGAGTGCATGCAGTAAATGACGCCCTGAGAAGGGTATTCTAATGAAAATACTTAAAGTCACTCAACGACGTTTCAATGAAAAAAATTATAGGATGGGTCACATAGCTACAAAATTCTGCGGAAACAAAAACAATAAACAACATACCTTATAACGAAGTAACCAGATAAATAAATATGAATCACTTCTAATCGAAGAACAAGAAAAGCTGCCAAAAATGTAAGAGGCTCGTCACAATCACAAACATAATCAAAATCTTGAGATCCTGTAAATTCTTTACTGCACGACCTTCTTTCACCAATGCCAATAGAGGACTGATTTACTAAAATATATTTGTTGAACGGAAAGCACATGTTTTACTTTATGTGCCCGCTTAAGGGTGCTCCCTAGCTGCCTCTAAAAGCCCGTTGCAGATGCTTAAGATGAACGCGACTACGACTTTATCGTAGCTACTGGTATTTTGGAAAATTTTCCCATTGTAGCAAAAGAATTGCTTTTTTGCGTAAATGGAATGGATTTTTTATTGGTTTATTTGTTAGTTTATAAAAAATAGCCAAACTTTCCATTTTTGTCCCTTTTTAGTCGCTATTTGCGAAGCCTAGAATAGGAACAGAGGATTTTGCTTCCACTCTAGAGAAAGCTTGATCCTTCATCTACACATTCAAACAACAACTTTTGATGCTATTTCTATAGCTAGGTCATAATAGTAAACCCTGTGGAGCATGTTTTGCTTTTTTAAACTCGTTGTGCGCCGAAGTTCCGACCGATGATTTCTGTCTTAGCGGTCTACCCCCACTCCTTCCCTAAGGCGTTCCACCCCTCTTGTTTACGAAACTCCAGATGTGTTAGGTCTGTGAGAGAGCGCGAGGGTCCTAGAGCGGTGTCAGGTTACCTCTTCGTAGATAACACCCCCCCAGCTGAGTCGAAGAGAAGCCGAGGAATTCTTTCTGGCAAGCGTGGACATTGGAAAGCATATTTCGATGACGGCTCATAAGTTTAATATGGCAAATTCGCGAATATGTGGAAATGTTATTACTACACGTATTAAATAAAGATTCTCCACGAGAAATGGATTGGAAACGGCATGGTTACTTATCACGTTTATCACACGTATCATTTATTTCAGTGAAGAGCACGTGATTCATGAAGAAAATTCATCGGGTCATTATTTTAACATTTTCAGCTATAAAAAATTACCCAACTGAATTACCGGTCTCCAATATGATATGTATAGGGCTAGGTTACGCCCGAACGGCGGAAATGAGTACAATTTTTAACGTTCCGCACATGGCCAGCCAAACATTCCCGAATAAGCAAGTCGACATCGCTCCTGCCATACATGATGTTGCTTGGGAGGAGATGAAGAAAGCGGCTATGGATGAAAGTGAATTTGCGATCAAAGCAGGGAAGTGGATTAAGATGGTACACCTTTGATAACGGTGGTGTGTGACGGATCATGGGAAAAAGATCATACCGCACAAACTATATATAGGTATACCTAACTCTTTGTCAGGAGTGGTACGTATATTGTTCTTGGACGCCAAATCAGTCGCTATTAATGCAAACACATTTTCAGATTTACGTTGTGGGATTTATAACTAAAAAAGTAACATTTATTGGAGTAAGAAATAAGTACTGCAGTATGTACGCAAGCAAGTTCAAAAGACCCTACGAATAATGAAAGGCCTCACACATGTTTTAAGAACTGTAGTTCTTCTTATACGGCAATGGAAGCAGATACCATAGTAGAAGGCTTCAAAACAGTGTTAAAATGTATACTTTTAAGTGCTATACACTCATAGGTAAGAAGTACTCTAGTATGTGTCAAGTTTTCAAGAAGACGACTATCTATATGCTCCACTAAATTCAATAATTTTTTAAGGCGATGGAGATACTAGCATCATGCAAAGACTTGTATTGCCATACGGTGTAGACCTTCCTGTTCTAAAGGTGGAATGCTCGAACCATTTGCTTCGAAATGCTGCAACCGCATCAGAGATGTAGTAAGGAAAACGAATAACTGGAAATGCCATGCACCAGTAACTATTAGGCAAAATATTGGAGACAACTTACATCGGTTAAGGAATGCGGTACCTTCTGCCATAAAATTTCGAAAGAGTACGTTAACTGCTGACCCCAAGGAGCTACAGAAAGACATTATGAATGGCCCCCGGCTTGTTTTCGAGGATCATAGCAAATGTGCGGCGTACTTTTGTAGTGGACCAAAGTCTCATGAGGAGAACCGTGTGCCTCTGTTGATGAACTTTGGGGTATGGGACGATATCATGTCAGTAGATAAACTCCTGGGCCAACCAAACTCCCAGCTTTATCCTGGACGTAACCAACAATCAAGCAGAATCCTTCAACTCATGTGTGGCAAAATATGTAGGAGGGAAAAGAGTAAATTTCGCTTTCATCTACATCTATCTACATCTACATAATACCCTGCAAACCACCACAAGGGTGTGTGGCAGGGGGTCATTTCTCACCAAACATACACTACGTATCATGCATAAAAAAGGAATAGTATTAATATAGTAGTCAGAACTACACTATTTAAAAAAGATAGAAATTGCAGAGCAAACATGCAAAAACATTCTGTTAGTAGTTGAATGAGAAGCAGTAAATTTGTAATTCCACATGTATTTATTGCAAACGACCTAGGTTTCGACGTAGCACGTCGCACGTCATCATCAGGTGACAACATCGCCTTCAGTGGGTTAAGGAGACTAGGGAAATAGCAATTGCAGAAAGGAATCATCTTCAAAAACAAATTGATGGCCTAAAAGCATCCAATAATGAAATATACTACATCAAATTTTCTTTGCAGCTAACTTTGATTAACGGAAAAGTAATACTGCTGTATTTTATAATGAAATTGTTATGAAATGCTATTAAAGCTTTAAAAAATACCAATTCTCTTTGGTATGCAATGCATTGACCGGTAGTGGAAGTATGAGGTGATGCATCTGCGGAGCGAAAACGTCGGAAATGAATAACTTAAGAATGATGAAAAATCGCCATGCTGATGAGGAAAAACACTCTCTTGGACTATCAACGCTTAATTGTTATATATATTTTTTAATGCCTTTTACATACATCCTATCGGCTTTTTATTTCATTTTTTATTTGCTTTCTGGATATATTTTTCAAATGTCGCGACAGCTGCGGTCATGCTAGTTACGTCTAAATTTTACTCAATGACATATCAACATATTACAAAGAGAAAAGGTTCGATGGATGTACCCGCTTAAGACCGTCAAAGGTTCCGAAATGTCATAAATGTCCCTTTTCGCAGGACCCATTTTGGGGGGGAATGTGACCTCTTCGGTGCATCTTTTAGCGCGTGCGTGCGGGCAGGGGGGCAAAAGGAATACAAAACAATCTCAGGTGCTGTCTATCTAGAAGGATGCATGGTCCACAAGAAGACTAGACACTTTTTTCGGGAAAGGCTGTAAATAAGATGTATGTTTCCCGAACGTTCGCAACAAAAATAACTTGAACGCTACTACACGTACAATTATCCGCTCGCTCGATACAATATTCTCACTATTTTCGTCCATAGAGGGTCTGTGGAGGTTAGTGACAATATGTACATCGGAATCCCGGCGAATCCGAAGCTTTAGGGTCCATTCCACGTGAGCAATGTGAGCGAATCTCGGCATTTCCAGCCCCGGCGCGCGGAGTCGGACCCCGGACGCGCGGTCGGAAAATCATATGTATTTTTCGGCGTCGCAAACTTATTTTTTATTTATCTTCAGTTTCGTATCTAAAATTCTTCAACAAACGCTCTGATATAAGTCACTTGACAGGTCTCTCCCTAAAATGCTAGATATTCTCTACTTTATGTGAAATTTTGTCCAAAAACAGCTTCCGCCATTTTGCAACGTAATAGCACACAAATGTTTTTAAAAATCTTCAAAACTAAAGCATATTAAAGGCAAAGCATAGTGTTAATAGATCATACCATTTTTTATTCGAGCAAATTCATCCCACAACAACACCATCAACGAAACCTTGAACATATTCGGAGAAAAATGAAGTCGGGAGTTTTTTGGAAATTTGGTCATGTTTGAGCCCCTGTATCTAGCTAACGGTTCAGAATCATATAAAATGACGTACTATTCCATAATCAACAATCTTTTGTGAGTATATGTGCGAAGTTTCAAGTCCATACCTCAAAAAAAGCGATTTTTGAATTTTGTCCAAAAAATTTCGATTTCCGACCACTGTGCGTCGTCGCGAAACGCGTCGGTATTAGCCTACTCTTAACGAAAGGCGCCAAGGGGACCACGGCTTAATGTCCCACCCGACGGACGGAGTACTGAACTTGAAATGCCCTCCACTACGCACTCAAGTGGGGACCGTTCCACTGAAAAATCCGCCACTGCCGGGAATCGAACCCGGGCCCTCGGGATGGGAGGCCAGTACTCTAGCCACCACACCAACCCGATCCCAGTAGTGACCACTTTGCCATATAAATATCACATTCTTTCTTTACATTATAAAACAATTCCCATACAGCTTAGGTTCTGCCTTAATATGAATAAATATTGTCAGCGTTTGAATCATGAACAGCAGAAATTTCACTCTTGTAAAACTGTGAGTAATGTTATTGCCAGTGACTCGTAAAGTATGATTTCAGTATGATACTGCATATTCGAGGACATGCAGCTCGGCGCCTTGTTTAATTCCATAAATCCGAATTATAAAAATTTTGCCTGGTTTATCTTCATTCGAAACCAGAACTTTGTGAACGAAAGCAATTTTTTAAATTTCCATCTTGAAAACAGAACATGCGAAATGTATTTTTTTAACGAAACCTCGTTGGGATTGTGCTGATGTGATGTGTAGAGTATTCGATTCCCATCCCGAAGTCCCGGGATGAATTCTGGAAATGGCAGAGTTTATTCTTTAGTGGTATATAGGTCCCTACTTGAGTGCCTTGTTGAGATTACTTCGAATGCAGTGTTCCGTTGGTCAGATAGGACGTTAAGCAGTTGATCCACATGCGCCTCTCGTTAAGAGCATGTTGATTTCAAGGCTAGATATCTCTCCAACCTTCATTTCCTTGAAAAACCTACCTGTGTCCAATTATCAACAGTCATAAGAAATTTTAGCCTTGGATATTGTTCAAAGTATGCATGAATTTTTTCATCATCATCAGTAGTTATGAATCTTGAGATTGGTATCAGTTGTTTTTCGCCACCACCTACTAACTACTACTTTTCCTTTTATTTTCTACCCCATATGGCGGGGGTGGCGAACCATTGGCACGCGTGCCTAAAGTGGCACGCGGAGCAATTACTTCGGCACGCGGAGCAGGTAGGGCGCTCGATCGATACCTCTATCTCACTCGATGGGTTGGCACGTGAGTCGAGCGAGTATACTCTTATTTCATAAACTTTGGCACTAAATCGCCAAAAGGTTCGCCACCCCTGCCCTATAGGGTGTCTTTTTTGGAGCATGTGTAGTCTTAAATTTTCACTAGTACAGGCTGCTCCTGCGTCTTTCCGTGCGCTTATTACCTCGCAAGGCACATCTTAGCTTATTTGAAGTAAGCAATCTACCGCATAAATGCCACCCAGAAGGAGGAAACTGATACAAAATTTTTATTTGGGAAATGCTTATAATTTCCCATGCATCATGGTATTTAAGCCTTAGATATTGTTCTACGTATGCATGGCTTTTTTCATCATCATCAGTAGTTACGAATCTTAAGATTGGTGTCATGTATCTTTCTACTCGTTTCTCTCATCATCTAGCCTCTTCGTTCTATCTTTCCCGTGAATATCTCCGTTAATATTCCGCCTACACACGTGTGGCTTCTGCAGCCTTTTATCTCATTCTTGAATCTCGTCTATCTTGCGTACAATGAGTTGCGCTTGAAATCTTCTTCTAGGCATATTCCAAATGTATCCTGTAGTTGTGAATTTTTAACTTTGTGTTTTCCATTCCAACTCGCCAACTTATGGAGTGTGACGCATTTTTTGCAGTCTTTCTCCTTTCTCATTTCAATTTTCTATTCCGCATTTTTCAGTTTTTCTATATCTTGTAGTTCACCGACGATAGGGTTGCCTAAAAGTACTAATTTACTCTCTTTCCTGAATTATTACTTCCCGATATCATCGTTGAAGTTTTCCAGTATTTTGCCTCATCATGTATTTGTACTCTACTACTGAAACTGAAGGTGTTATTTTTATTCTCTATTACTATCCTTTTGCAATAATGTGGGACGATCTGAACGCGCATTCCGATATTCTTCCCGAGCGTTATAACTTCTCCAGCATTACCATATAAAAATCCGGCATGTATGATTCTTAAGCTTCCGCTCCAAATGTTTCCTCCTTCTGGCCACTTAATTTCGCAAGATCCTCAAACATCGAGGTAAATTCTTCACATTTCCACCCCCATGATCTCCAATCTCCGTGAAAAGCAATCTCACGTGTAAGCGATGGCTTGCCATGTTTTATTTAAATTACTTTTTATTTACATTTCGTAGTCGCTGACTTACCTCCTATGTCCTGCATGGCTGCAGTTGTGCTCCAATTTTTTATTATGTAACCAGCAGTTGCTTCATTTTAATTTCAAATACTGGATCGTAAACTGCAAGTGAATAATTTTAAGAAATAGGGATATTCTGGGTCATTCCATTTTAAATCAAGAAGTGGTTTTTATTTTGCCATCTCAGATTTTTACGAAAATTGGTGTATGGATATTTCCAGGCTTTATGACCAGGAAAACATTCCCTTATTCAATAAAAATAAAATGTTGTCCCAGATGTTTAGGCAAACATTCATTGCGCCGCCACATAAAAACTTCATGCTAAACCATTTTTCATTGTAAAGCACCGACTGATTGCATCGAGGTTACTTGGAATGTAGCTGAAGAACATTTAGCAGTGGGAAAGAGACCAAAAGCATTGTATCTGTGCCTGCTTCAAAAATTGTTTTTTCACTTACGATAACATTACAATTTCCTAAAAGTACTAATTTTCTCTCTTAACTTCATTATTAATTCCGTGATATCATCGTTGAAGTTTTGCAATACTTCGCCGTCTATGCATGTAGTTGTAATCTACTACATTAACTGAAGGCGTTGTTTCTATCTTACTATTCTTGCGTTATAATGCGGGTAGCTCCTAGAATTAGAATGGGGGACTGTTTTACCTCCGAAATATTTTACTCTAGAGAGGTCCGTAACGTCTTGTTGAAAAGAAAATAACCACATTAATTCGTTAAAACTTTCGCGGTTCATGTTATCCGGCCTTGTTGTTTTTTGGGTAAACCCGCGTCACAGTATTAAAATAACCAACAGTTTCGTCTCCGCTGCTGGAGACTTCTTCAGGGTAATGACATTCCTTGGTTTGCGCATGGATTTATATTCTCACGGTGGTGGAGGTAGGGGAGTGGATAAGGGTTGAGGTGGGGGTTTCTCGATTTTTCTTTTCGTTCTCGAAATAACTGGAAGCCAGGATGGGCTTACCATTTGTCCTTGGTCTCTATTAAAATTTTTAGCATACTTCCTAATTTCGAGGGCCTCTCTTATTATCCTCGTCTTGAAGTGTTTTTCCCTTGCTATGACCTCTGCATCGGTCACGTCGATTTCGTGTCCTTCGGCGGCGTGTTCTGCGACCGCTGATTTTTCAAAGTGGCCCAGTCGAATGGCAGCTGCATGTTCTTTTATTCTCGTCCGTATTGTTCTGCCCGTCTCTCCTACGTACACCTTGTCACACGATCGGCAGCTTAATTTGTAGACTCCTTCCGTCTCTAATATATCTTTTTCTTTTACGCTGCGTAAGAAGTCTTTAATTTGCCTTCGAGGTTTGAATATAGATCTTATGTCGTGCTTTTGTAAAATTCTGGCTATCTTGTCGGTGGTCCCTTTGATGTAAGGTAGGTATGCTTTTTTCTTGTCGACATTTTCTTCATCCAATGGCCGGGGCGAAGATTTTAATTTTCGCGAAATGGTTTTTCGTATTTCTCTCCTTTCGTACCCGTTATTTACGAGAATTTCCGTTATTTTATTCAATTCGTCTTCTCTGTGGTGTTCATCGCTCAGATTGATTGATCGGTGGATCATAGTAGCCATTACCCCTCTAATTTGTGATGGATGGTGATGCGAACTGGCTAGAAGGTATCTGTTGGTGTTGGTTGGTACTGTGACGCGGGTTTACCCAAAAAACAACAACGCCGAATAACCACATTGCCTTACGCAGTACTTCAGCCGTTAAACAAATTTTTACCTCTGCTATAGAGAAATGAATGACACTGTGTCGACGAATGGGGTCTCCACTTTCACCTATATGAATAAGAGCTGCTACCCTCTCCTCCGGTTGATAGGGTGCATACTGAATTATTACCGGCATCCTGTTTTCTAGTCACTGAATCTTCATTGGTTTTTTTATCACTTGAGAGCTTACCTTACCGAAGGTCAGATAAATAAAACCTCTCAGTATCCATAATTATTTGTTCGACGAGTAACTTAACTTATTCCGAAACGTACCTTTATATCTATAAATCGACCCCCTATCCGGAAAACGGTTGACGTACTACGTGACTTTAAGTTCAGCCCTAAACTTTTAAGTCTAACTAATTGTAAATTTGTGTACTGCGAATGTGGCCGCATATTATGCTCATTGACTAAGTATCTTTTGGAGTAATTAGCGATTCCTCTATGCTTCCTTCCCTACTGGCCATGGAAAAAACTATTTTCTTGCAATTTTACTGCTAATGTTGTATTAATTGCTCCAACATTAAGCGGCCTCGGTGGTACATCATTGTCCTACTAATTGTCTTGAAAATCTAATTGCTTTAATGGAATGTTTAATTAATGAGCATAACTTGCAGTTTTGGCAATGATGTGGCATGTTTCATATAAATGATTTTTATTACTCTTCATTTCAACTGGTTTGTCTGCTTCGATATGCCATCACCATCACGTTTAAAATGTTTTTCTTGAATATTGGCGTGAAACATTGTACGTCCACTAACTGAAAATGGAATCAGTTTTGTGTTAGCGTTGGTGTATTCATAGCCGAGGGAGACTTCATTACCATGTATTCGACGATTATTTTCCTGTTTCTCAATGGTTATACTGCTACTCAAGTGATGCTTTTCTATAAATTTTGATAATTGTTGGTTAAGTATTTATCCTTTAGTTTCCCTTGTCTTTCTGGCTCAGATTTACATGGGTGCCTAATTGAGGTAGCAGAGGACTTTATTTCAATAATAGCTGTTAATGTCCGGTCATTCCTTTGCATTTTGTAACATTATGTTGCTCTAAAGGGGCGAAATGAAAAATCTTCCCTTAATTTTAATGAAGCCTTCCGGGATATACTTTTTAAATATTTCTTTTTTTAAATCTGTTTCACGTTTATTCATTTTAATGAGAATAATTTGCCACCCCTCCTGCTAGCTTCCTTTAGGTCGGCTGCAGTTTCAATTCCTTTATTTTTATCTCCACTTTATGTAGGTTCCTCTGACTTGTTTGTCCGATTCCGTTTCAAATTGTTGTTTAACGTATTACCGTCATCTAGGTTGATGTTACTTGGTCCTTTTTCCTGTTCTAAATTCTCATTTATCAATACTAGGAAATATCGGGCCTCTTACAAAAATAGTTTTTATTCTTCCTAGTTGGTTTTGTTGGACCGGTCCAATACCATGAATAAATTCACTTTTACAATCCACAGGGTCAAAAATACAATGGCACAATCCGGATTTCAATGCGTAAGCATCATATTCAGGTGCATAAATGACAAATTAAATGATTGTTGCGCGCTTATATACATAAGGTAAAAGGAAAGGGGGGAGGGGTTTCAACGGGGATCAAGGTGCGTCGAGCTGGTTGAGGGGTGGATAGGGGGGTAGGAGGCAGTCTGGAGTAGGGGACTGCGGGAGCGGAAGCAAGGTGACTCAAGGCTTTCAGAATGGGGTCGTTTACCATATTTTTTTTACTGTTGAATCTGATAGAGTTTGTAAAATAAAAATACCCAAATTCTTCCGTGTTTTGATCCGTCAATTATTTCTCGAGTTATAAGCAGCGAAAAACTGATGTTTTTAACCCTTTCTGAAAATTGGGCGTGGTGCAACCTCTGACGTATATCGACTTCGTCCAATCACAACTGAGCCCTCGAAGCTTCTTTGCCTTATCGCAATAGGGGGGACACAGCTGACTCTGCCAATAGGAGTGATTGCGACAGGATCTGTGCAAGCAGACCTTCCGTGAATCCCTCTCCACTCCCTTCCCTTCCCATAAGAGCAGTCAAGGACGGGAGGAAAATTACGTCAATGTTATCACAGCTGATTCTTCGGTGGGCGTCACCTTTTGCTTATTTTAATTTTTGATTTATGAGCGAAAGGTTGTGGTCAGAAGATTAATTTTTCACTAAAATTCTTTTTTCGTTTCCATCTAACGATTTCGTGTACAAAATTGCGATTTCGGTTCCGAGTTAACGCCCATGAATATATAACGCCCATTGGGGAGGGAGCGGGAAACAAACATCCATTTAGTATAATACAATTTGGGTCGTGCAATCTTTTTGAAATTTCGAGTTCCTCAAAAGAGTTCAACTCACGTCTATTTTTTACTGAATGCTAGAACACTCACATTAAAATCACTTATGTCCTTGGGTTAACAAATGTTTAGAGAAATTACTTTTGTTTTCCACTTGATTTTTGAAGACGCTTGAGTGTTCTTTAGTTCGCAATTCAAAGTTCCTGCAAGTCTGCCGCACATATTCCCCGACATAGTCACCACACTTGAGTGCATAAATTCCACTTCTTTTGGTTGGTTTAACCTCGTCATTGCACTTGCTGAGGAGGGATTTCGAGTTCTTCTTGGATTTGTATGAGAACCGGGAAGCCCCCTCTGAAAAACTAGTTTACTATTCTGTTCGTTATAATGCATAAGAATCTAATTGAAACCCATCTATTCATTTCATTGCGTGGAAGGCTTAGCGGTAGAAGTTCAAATGCTCGTCGGCGGCATTTTTTGGATACCAATTTGTCAACAAGTTCCGGATGGTTTCCGTTAGCCGAAGCAATTTGATTTATGGTATTTAATTCTTTTTGAAAGTTTTCTTGGGATAGAGGAACATTCACAAGGCGGTGAATGTAGGAGTGGAATGCCATGAGCTTCTGCGAGTAGTGTTGCCTTGAATCCGCGGGCATCACGTGATCGGTTTGGGTAGGTTTACGATATATGGAGAAGTTATGACGGCCGTTGTCGATAATAATGTCATATGTCGATAATGTCATAAACGTAAGAATAGACGCGAGTTGAACTCTTTAGAGCGATTCGAAATTTTAAAAAGATTGCACGGTCCGAATTGTATTATTCTAAATGAATGTTGTTTTCCCGCTCGCTCCCCAATTCTGAAAGCCGTTAGTCACCTTGCTTCCGCTCCCGCAGTCCCCTACTCAAAGACTGCCCCCTCCCTCCCTTTAATTTAATTTTAATTAATTTGTCATTTATGCACCTGAATATGATGCTTACGCATTGAAATCCGTATTGTGCCATTGTGTTTTTGACCCTGTGGGTTGTAAAAGTTAGTTTATTCATAAATGGGATTCCACAAAGTTAGTACGAGTCGCGTCTCATTTATACGGTCCAATACTGTTTTTCTAGCGCAGCAAGGCGAATTTTCTCTAATTTTAATGGTTTTCAGATCTCCCTGGATCTTTCCACCTGGAACTTTCAAAGACCCGGATGTCTGGTGGATATGGAAGTTACCCCAGTTACACTTCGCCTCGTACACTTCTTCGTAAGAAAAGATGCTTCAGATGAAAGTGCTATTGAAGTGTTTCCCGGCTTACAAGCCTGTATTCGTATACTTAAGTAGAATCTCCTTATGGTGGAATGCCCTCCTCTCCTGAGCTATTTTACTGAGTCTCCTTCCTACTTTTTCCATTGCTAGTTACTCTGCTTCCAAAGTAACAATATTCACCACCTCCAGATTTTTACTCGTAGTTTTACGTTGGCCACATCCTCCTCTTTCCTACTGCATTCCGTTACGTTATTTTTCTTTTTTTTTAACTTCAGATGGTACCTGGATATTGTCTTTTCCTTCATACTCTCAGGTCCTCTCACATCTTGTTTTACAATACTTTCTGAAAGGCCAGCCGATGTTGAGTCTTTTTCAATATGCCAACTTGCCATGATTCTTCATTGTTTTCTTCACTTTCTTGAATTTCAGATTGAATTTCGTCATCACTAATTTGTGGTCACGGTCAATATCTGCCTCAAGGTGGGTTTGAAAGTGCACCTGGTTTCTAAGATTTCGCTTCTCTAAAATGTAGTCAAATTGAAGTCTTCTCATCTGCTTGCATTTTTCATGTACTTGTAACTTGCGTTGCGTCCAGGATTCTAGTAGTCATTCCTCATTATCATTCCGATTTCCAAATCCATATTTTACAGCTATACTCTCATCTTGACCTTAGCCGACGACAGCGTTACAATCACCAAAAACAATTAGATTTTTATCTCCTCTTGCCTGATTTATTAGTTCCGCGATGCCATTATAGACGTTTTCCACTTCTTCATCTTCGTAGCCCGATGGAGCGTAGGCATGTAAACCTGCACTACAAGGGGATCTGCAGGCTTAATCTGAAACTTCATCATTACCATCCTTTTCCTATATCGTTGGGAAACCTTTACATGCATTACCAGTATGTGATTGATATTATTTTATCAAAAACCACTATTAGAACGGCTATTATTATGAATCATTTTATGATGCTATTCCATGTGTTACAATAAGGTTAGCCCTGTAAAAATATGTAGTTTGGATGTACAAATTATTGTAAAAAAATAAAATTAATGAAGTAATTGCCTACTAATTCATTTTGGAGCCTTCTGACTGCCGGAGAAAAGAGCGGACACCCTAAAGGTAAGTTTCAATTATTGATAAGTTAATACAGGGGCAGGACAGTTATTTCAGACAATGTTTTGTATGGTTAACGTTAACGTAAACGAGTAATTGATAAAGACGGGCTCCATAAAGAAACTGCAATAATTAATCGTAGCAAATACTCCTCAGGAGTATAATTTCACTTCCAGTTTCTTAAAAAACATACTTTAGTTGAAAACTTGATTGAACTAGTGAATTGAAACCAGTTGAAAATTTAATAAAACTTATGTTTTCGTCTCAGTGACAGTCGCCAAGGTAACGAGGTAAAATCAGCTTTCATATTTTTCTAAGTCAATCCCAGTATCTAGTATCATATGTAGACACAACTTTAAAATATACTTTCAACATCATCGATTAGTAGACTTCTCTTTTCTTCCACTCTTCTTACGACTTCTTCGTTAGCCACTCGGTCAATCCATTTTGTGTTCACCATTATTCGGCAGCACCACATTTCAAATGCTTCCAGCCTAGGCTTCTCTGGACCTTTTATCGTCCATGCTTCGCTGCCATATAGTAGCATGCTCCAGACGTATGTTTTAATGAAATGTTTCCTCATGAGAGAGGAATACAAGCTTGGAAGTGCACTTCCACGCTTATATTTGGAGCTATAAGCAATTCTTTTTTTTGGCAAAATATCGTTTACAACGCGGCAATGCTACCAACAATTTTTCTTTTACTTAGTCCATCGCAGGTTACTCGGGTGCCCAGGTATCAGTACTCTTCCAACTCAAGGTTTTGTTTCCTAGTTTGACAATGGACTTATTGTTAGATTATTTTCGTCTACTGCACAACAATACCTTAGTTTGATTTTGTATTGATCTTCAGGGAATATATGGCCATCGTCCTTTCCATATTTCGTATTGTATTCTTTAAATCACCTTCTGTTTCTGCCCTGACTGCAATGTCGTTGGCAAATCACAGCATGCTTGATTTTCTTCCCGTGGATATTCACTCCCTAAGATTTTACTTTTTCCATTCAGTCTCTCTGCCTTCTCTCAAATTTTCTCTGTCAGCACCTTTCCTCCCCTACCATCTCTAGAACTTTATCTTTACCTTCATTTTAATCTAACTTACCTTCTCCATACTCATTTCTGAAGAGCCTTATTTGTATTGCTATATTCTCTTCCTAAAGTCCATGTGTGCGTACCACGCTACGTATTGACACATTATTTATGTCCCCACTCAACAACCCTGTAATTAGTTCTCTTCTGCAAGTAAACTCACTTTCTCTGGCGCGATCCTCCGAACTTAGCTGTTGCTAAGTCCCTTTTCTCTGGTACATTACGCTGAGAGTAAAATTGATGTAGGTACTTTGCTCTGACTTGGGGCCTTCTACTTTCATGATGACTTGGGGCCTTCTACTTTTGATTTAATATTACCATTTTCTTCCTGAAACACTTCATTTATATAGTTTTCCTCTTGACTATCATTCATGTCATATTTTTCCCTTTGCTTATATGAAGCATTGATATTTTTTTAAGCTGTTAACCGGCTGACAGACTAAAACTTAATCGTCCACGAACCTTGCCGGCTTCGTGAAATTTTCCCTGCCTTAAATGCTGCATATAGTCGTTCCCATATTTCTCCTTCAGTTTCCCCCAAGTATGCATGTCGACAGGTAGTAATAATAATAATATTCCAGTCTAACCCCAACCCTATCAGATTCTCATCAGCCTTTTGCAACATGTGAAAATCCTGGATAAATCTATATATCCAGTACACTCATACAGCCCACAATATAGTCAACTTTCCCCACCTTACTCAGTCAAACATATTTTCGGAATTCTCAGAACACGCAAATACGTCTTGATTATATTCAAAGTTCTTTCCTCCAATATACACATCTCTGCAATCGCCAGCCGTAATAAATAGGTCGATAACAAGTTGGCCTAGCAAACCGAAGGTCGCGGGTTTGAATCCCACTCCGGTCATGGGTGCTGTATTGTCTAAACATTAACATGTTAGGTAATACTGTTTCATTATATCCTTAGCAGTTGGAGCTACAATCCAACTACTACTACAACTATGTCACTGCAATCTCATTATCAAGGTGTTTCTCCTTCCGAAATCCAAACCCAGTCACCTAGATATTCGATCACTCTTTCGTCGGTCCTGCTGATCAAGTAATTTTCTTCGTCCCATATTTAATTAAACTCGTCGGAATGTATTCTTTGTATTCACCTTTTATGCTTATTTCAATATAGGTATTTAATCTTTTTACGAAATCTCCCACTGTCTCCTCATATACCCTACAAAGCCAATAAAACCTTTCTATTCAACCTCCTCACCGCTTTTTCAGTCTTCAGTTTTCGAAATTTCCACTTTGTATAACCTTCTTTCATTATTATTTTACCATTTATCCTTTTTCCTCTTCAATGTCCGAAGTCGTAGGCCTCTCACGAGCTGCATTATTCCACACACAACACTTCCACCCACACTGAATGAACACTTCCACCCACACTGAATGTCTTCCAATGTTATCATGTAAATTTCTTGTGTGTAAAATCAATATGATCTTACATTATGATCTACGTGTACACCCGGGAAACTGGAGGTTCTTCACGCGGTTTCCCAATCTTTGCCTGGTCATGATGTAATGCAGTTGATATCCCCCAAAACTCAGGCATTTTGCATGAGTACCCACGCCTGTGATGGTGTTCAAACTATGTTAATAATTGCCAAGTTATTAAAGCCGCAGAAGTGATATATCACCGCGGATATTTTTTTCCCGTCCCATCAGCCCATCACCTACCTCACTTCCGCCCCTCCCTCCCCTGACTACTGCATCCCGATCTCCCGTTACTATCAATCGCTTCCTTCCAGTCACTTTCTTGATTCCTCCTTAAGCAGTTCATATACTTCACCTATGTGCCCAACAGTCCGCGTGTGCACATGAAATGAAACTAAGTTTGTCGGCACCACTATTACTAATACTGCCAATATTATATTACTCACCTCTACTCAGTATAAATTCCTTTACATTTTTGAGTCCATTATTACCGATACTAAAAGCTGAATGTCTTCTACTTTGCTGTATTTGAACAGGTAACTATCAATCTAGAAGTTCTAATTGCCCTTCCGTCCAACATCGGTCAGTCGCTACGAATCGGTATATTCTCTCTTCATTGCCTATTTTTCTAGCACCCCTGCCCTTATCATCATAACATTCCACGTTCCTTTTAAAATTGATATCGTTTTCTTTCTTCTATTTTCTCTCCGGTGGTTGCTATTTTAGGAATTCGTGGTGTACGATCCCTAGGTCCTTGCTTCCGCTGTTGCCAATATTGTTTAATGCATTTCCTGAGTTTTGTATACACTTTCAATGCAATTCAAGTTTCTCCGTTGCATTCCTTAATAATAGTGTTTTCAACATGACACCATTATGGGAGAGGATGGGATTTGTCGCAAAGCTGTGTAGAAGACGCTGGAATGGTGATGAGAGGACCAACATTCGTCTGACTCCTACATTAAACCTCTGTAGCATGGGTGGCCCTAACAGAAGGAACTTCCATTGCTCTTGTCAGACCAGCTATCGAGTGCAATGGAATATCAAAGCCCGGAAAAATATTGGATCTCGAGGAGGGAATGTGAAATTTGCAGCTGATTATCCAGATCTTAAACTTTGTTATACCATCAATATTTGACGTTATATGTCCTCTTGTAAACGTTTAGTACGGGATTTGAATTAGCAGAGTGATTAATTTCCGCCAGGCACCCTACGGATGTTCATTTGAATACTTTGATAATAGTTTGCAGGGGACCTGTTTTTGGAATTAGTGATGAGGTCACATCGTAGTTAAATGCATTATTATAATACTGATTGCCAATCTTATTTAGATAAAGTCATAATTAGTTAAACTTGAGTTTCCTTGAATGAATTTGTTATAGAAGAATGTATCACATAAACTATCACAATCTGAGAAGGAAATGTTATTTCAACACTTGAAAATTCATTACTGTATATTTCAGAAGGTGAACCAAATAAAATTGTTTACAATGTACAATTTTACATTATTTGTTTGAATTAGCAGCTTTGCTGAGAGGTGAACAAACTATTAACTCGGGAGAGAGAGAAATCGTCATTTCCAAGAGCATGAGGTCAAAACTAAACCATTTTTCATAGGTAAGCGATTGAGCAAGTATAATAAATGAGAATGAATAAATTATCAATAAAATAGAAGTAGAATTGACACATGGTGAATTAGGCTTCAAGAAAAACGAATCTAGTATCCTGCGGAACGTTGGAGGATAAAACCACTACAATGTGGGCTATTGAAGTTTCTTGATCTTAGGCAAGAAATTTCATTCAAACCAATAAAATTTGAAACCACGCTCACGGGCGAATAAAAATCAAACATCGACGTTCTGAAGCACTGGTATTGTCCAATAGAATTAGCGTAATGACAATAGAAATAAAACTGATTGCATTTGTTTCATCTTTTAAGATGAAGATCGAAATGGTCAGTGCCTCTGGTGATGGAATATCTACTTCATATCGCCCACTGGATATTCTAGTGGACAGAGATGAAGTGAAGGCATGTGCCATCTAGTGGGTAAAAAGGTAACTATTTTTTGATTAATTTTTGTTCGTAAATTATTGATAAATGTTGCTCAGTGATTTGTGCAGTAGGATCAGGAGCATCCTGAATGTTGATAAAACAGATAATTATTGTGCATTTTTGCTAAATTTTCCGGGATTTTTTCCGGCCGGCCGGCCGGCGGGCTGGAAAAATCCAGGCCCGTCACAGAAAAATGTTCAATAATTTATTGATTTCTGGGCGTCCCGTGTTGTGCTGAACATTCTGTAAAACTATCTGAGAAAATTTATCCGAGAAAGAGGCCAAAAAAAATTTTTTGCAAAAGAAAAAAAAAGTTGCTGCCAAAAAGAACCGATGTAATACCAGTTATAGGTTCCTTATAGGTATCGACCTCTTACCACCCCGGCTATCGGGGTTCTTGTGATAAAGAGGTTCAAAATACGGCTTTGAACTTGTAAACTAGGGACTTTGTCGTTTTTCTGAGAAAATTTCCTCGGCAGGCTCTCCGGGGCTCTGGATCGAGGAATCCAAGGCATATGCCTGCCCGATCGCCTCTCTCGCCGGCAAGGGTCTCTGGACTTAGAATATTTTTCGCAGGTCGGGTTGGGACTTAGAATTTATTCGAGGTGGGATTCTCTCCGATACAGAGACCTCGTCTTGGGCCTCGAGTTGTTGTTCCTTGATTCTCATGAGTCGTGGAACTTTGGCTGAGCGGTTCCTGATATCTGAACTGGTACTTGGTAACGTTTTTATCGGAAAGAATATCGTATTTAAGAACTCTGTCGTGTTGAGGTTCCTCAAGGAATTTCTTCATGAATTGTTCTTTTTTGCGCTAATATGGCTCAATTCTTTTGTTTTTAATGAGCCTATTTTAATGAGTGAAGAGGAAATGGGGATTTAGTTATGCAGGATGTCACTTGGAGCATTTGTCAAATTGAGCTCAATGGATGTATTGCAATTAAGATTCTAATTAAAGGGCAGTGATGCCAAATGTAACTTAAAACTTTAATGCTCAGAATCATGGCATTAACCTTAAATTTCCTGCGATGTCATTGCGCGTAGCTTACTTTAACCGATGCAGCTATATTGTTTGTATTACATAGAATAAAGATATATTGCAATAAATAATTTTCAACTCTAGTACATCCGTTTTGAATTGATATTTCAAGACATTTATTAGATTGTTTATCTAGACATTTGATACGTTGCAATTACATACCAAAAACCTATTAACAAATTTTAAATAGTGTTAAATGATTGCATTTGTATTGTTCAAACCAGAAATAAAATAGAATTTCTTTCTAAGTGAAACTTTTCAAATGAAAACACATTTTGAGGGTTGAGCTGGTATCTCAGCATACCTGTATTGTTCTCAAGAGCTATGATATTTACCAAACAATGCCTCTGGTAAGGTTTTTAACTCAATTGATAACAACCTAGGATTACATTTCACAGTTCTTTAATTTTTCAAAACAATATTTTTCCAGATGAATACAATTTGAAAACTTGGTAACTTCCTCTGAGAATTTCTTTCTTCTTCTTCCTCAACTTGACTTAGGACTTGCTTCGTGTGATATAACGCAGGATTCCTGGAGCACTGGCGGCCGATCTTCAACCTGCGGTGAAAACGAAAGGAAAATTAATGGATATACGGGAGGTTATTACTGTATTATGGAGTACGTTACTTTTAATGATTTCGTGAAATACAAATACGTCGAATTTTTTTGTAACTTAGACTGGTGCAGAAGCTGGACCATTTACTCAACATCTTCGACTACTTTAATATATACTATCTCTATCCTTACAAAAAATGAGATTACTAGTGTCGTGATAAATATTCTGCTCTATATTTAGGTGTTGACACTGTGTTATGATAAAACAAACCAGTTTTTTCCATTCTTGCAATTATTTACTTAGAATAAATATTCAAAAATATAAATAACTTAAATGTAAAAATTTAACCAAAGGTAAATTCCAAAAATACATTGGTGTGCTGAATGCTTATTCATTACTCATTTCAATTTTAGGGCTGATGTTAGGAACTAAATGATTGTACTCTGGTGAAAATACAGAAATACCTTTTTTTATCTCCTGTAATTAGGACAGAATTTTTAGGAAAACCCTTAATAATAATACAGTATAATAATGGACATAAAATATTCAGATACGGTGAATTTCAACTTCTTTCACCCTATCCTCCCCCCTCATAAATGCTGCGTTCTATTCCATAATAGACCCCTCTCAGTACCTAACGCCTTAAATGATACCGCTTTGTGAATGTCAACAATCTATCGTGTAATTACACTGAAGTTATTCTTGTTAACTCAATATCTGTATCATTATTATTTTTAAATAGGAATAAAATCAATGTTTATCCAAAATAATGCATAATAGATATTGGCATGCGACTGCTTCTCTCAAGCCCCATTAAGGCTGCGTTGGCAGGAGCAAATCCTCTTGGTAGTCCCCCATGTCTGTTTGGTCGAAGGGTAGGAGCCTGACTAAAGGCAGTTCACGTACCGTACTTGCGGAGTCAGCTCCAGTGAGGCGGCTGTGTAAAGGCATGTGATCCCAGTGGGACGGCCTTTCAAGTGATGGCGTCACTAACGTGGGGGAAGAGAGCATGCGAGAATGCCAGTGTTACTGATTTGGACTTCAGAAAAGTAGTATAATTGAAAATGAGGAGAGCGTTTCTACGGTCGTATACAATGCAAAAGCGAGGAAGAAATTTTGCCAAAGCCTTAATCTTAAAGGGATGGGAAATCGGGGAGAATGTGTAAGACAAGTGCCTAGAAAGTATGACGAGGGGGGAAGGGGATAGCAACAGTATATACAAAGTAAAGGAGCTCTCATCCAATCTTCACTCACACAAAATTAAGCATGCAAAGAAAAATGAATAAACTCTACGACACATTTGCACACCGAAGAGAAAAGTGGTGAATGTAGATGTCATGTGGGCGATAGAATACTAGTAATACAAGGAAAATGATTGCAGGGTAACCTTTGTTTACAGTGGCACCTAACTACTGGTGGAGCAAGTAAGCTAGCTGTATGAACGGCAGTAAGACGTTTGAGCAGAGTAATGGTAAGCAAGAATCTAATTGGCATGGTAGATTGGATGCATCAGTTTGAACCTGGCAACGAAGGAGAGTAGGTATGAGTTGGACGTTGGAAATGCACGCAGTGAGAGGTGTTGAGTGTTGTGGGAGGAATGATTTAGTGATCACCAACACATGGTTTAAACCACAGATATAGAGGTTTAAACACACTCCCAGCACAAGACACTAAGAAAATACCGGGGAGTGGGGGGCGTAGAGATAATCTAATAAGATGCATTATGATTAGGCATTAGATCGTAAAAATTACCGAAATTCACCAAGAAATGCTCTCAAATATACATAAACACAAAAAGTAACTCAGGATAAATTTTATAAAGGACAAGCTTCCAATGATCTTTATTTCCAATATTGGCTTGATATCAGACGATCCCAAACGCACAAAGGTCGAGTGTTAGTCAATAATTTAATTAAATATCGAATACCAGTGAAAAGTGTAGCCGTACTACAAGTTGTGCGAATTACCTAGTAATGTTTAAAAACAGGCGTTTGAGAAGAGGGAATTGTTTTCAAGATATAGCTGAAATGTAGCAAAAGGTAACTGCCTACTTCTATGAGGATTCAAAATACATTAAACACTTGTTCTTAAATTCCTACATGTTACCTGTGGTTTTCAACTTCTTGGTGTTAGAATAGAGGGAGAAGGTTAGGCGCATTTTAAAGGCAAGGACGAGGGGATAGTGGGGATGTTAGAGGAGAGAAAGTATAAATAAAAAAATTAAATGATCGAGTGAGGATGAAAATCAAATTTATAAGCGGAAATATCAATAGTATCTTCAACGATGTCATAAAGGGAAGAATGTCAGGTAGAGTAGGCTGTTTGGATGGGAGTAGGACAAGAGTTTTTGAGACAAAAAGATCATGATTGGCTAGATAGGTATATCGGGCAAGACGAGAAGAATTTAATGTCGATGAAAACCTACTTCAAGTATGAGAACAATTAATTATGATCTAAAATGATTCCCAAATCACTATTACCTCAAGCCGAGTTTCTGAAGTAACCGATACCACATGTCATTGCAGTACTTGGTACCAAGAAAAACCCTAGTCATGTCATAATTATTTAATTTAATTATGCATATTCGGCGCCAAATATCACTACTTCATGTACTAGGATTCATAGGTGTTCAATGAATAGTATACAATTCACGATTGCAGAAAAATACACGCCATTTAGATAGCTATGGGGAAAATACTCTACGAAGGCAAGTTATTCTCCACGTATCAGTGCGAGTAACAAAGCTATTCAGTTTTAGCAAAAGGATGCCAAATATAATATAAATCCGAAAATAAAATTTGTACCCTGGTACTTGGACTTAAATTTTCAGTAATCAAATGCAACAATAGAATGTGCAAATGAATAGGTTTTTGAAAGAAGATTCAAAAACAGGAAAGGATCTAGGGAGGGTGAAACACTGGTGCCGCCATTAACTACATTCACCTCTCCAAGTTGAACATTAATACTACTGTGTATTAAAGAAAATAAATGCAACAAATTTACCAAAGTAATTTGAAAATTGCCAATAGAAAATGAATTACTAGAGCGGGAGCCAAACCACTAACTGCCGGCCGTATGTGTTGCCCAACACTGGCTACTTACGATTCTTGATGCCCGAGGTAACTTTAGGTCGATCTAGAGGAACCAGGTCTCAGATAAAAATAACTTTTACCAAAGTCAAACTTAAGATAGTCGTGAATTTGGCGATGGTGAAATACTCCATTCAAAGCACGTAAAAGGAACAGAAATTGAATTTTAGGGAGTTGTGCCATTGGAGACGAACACGGAAACAATTATTTTCTCTCAAGAGCTAAGAAAATCGTGTCCATGCTAATACGTATTAAGCATTTAAAATATACCAAAAAAGAAATTACAAGTATTTATGAGGGAGGAACTTCCAATTTGGACTTCAAACATGTGGTTCTCCTCCACTGCCAAGCACCTGTGTTGCTCCGTCATGAACAACGGGACGACTTAAAAAAAATACAATGAACGTCCTTCCGGCCGGTCTAACAAGTCGAAGTCAATTTTAGTGCCCCTGGAAAAGACCTCTGGTGATGATGTTCCCGTTGTGTAAAGTGAGAACAATTATGGTTTTTTGGAGAACCATAAACTTCCTTAAACTAAATATGCCCCCTTTAATTACGTACCTATTACTGAAATATTTATTAAAACAGAAGTAATAGAGTTAATTTTTTACCTGGTAACTTCGAATTCTTTCGAACAAAAACTAAAATAAGCCTAAAAACCACAAAAATTAATCATATGGCGATAAAATTTTTCCAAAATTGCGATTTCCCATCTACACATAATAAAATAATATTAGAGATATTAATTCCCACTTGTCAAAGGGCTCTTATTTGCACCAAATATCCAACATTGTGATGGGAGTCCCCACGAACTCTCTCATATCACAAAAATCATAATACAGGTGAGCACCCTTAATCCGGGAATCAGTAATCCGGGAACACCAATCCGGCAAGTTAGCCATGACCACCTACCCGGTACTTTGTGGAAAAAGCCGAAACATTTTGTACCAAAACATTGCTTCATAACGTGCCCAGATATTTTTCTATTTCTAACGTTAATTTTCCCATTCCGAGAATCATAATAATTAAAAAATGTTAATTTCTGTTACTTTGTATATACTGGAATTATTCTGCAACTTGAACTAAGTATTCAAAATTGAAGAAGTCTCCGAGACGGACTAGTTTATAGATCGGCCAATTTTATTGGCGCGCGCATTTTTCATTGACCATTAGAAGTAATTTGGTAAAATTATTTTTATCTGACTTATCATTTCTAACCGGAAATTTCGCGTAAATGGAATAATTCACAGTCGGTTACAAAACACGCGTGGTTTAAATCGTGGCCTACTTTAAGGTTTGATGTAGATGAAATATGTGGGGATTTCCGAGGATAAACATATGATGATGGTGTTGGTTTACTGCGCGAACAGCAGTCATAACCCTGAATTATAGGAAATGGAATTAGTAATTTTAGAGGAATGGATAGCTAGCGACCACGATACTCTCACCACACAACATTTCACAGACGATGAAATCCTTGAAATGGTAATTAATAACAAAAATCCGAGTGGGGATGAAGATGATGATCGTGAAATTGTTGTAGGAAGACTACTATTTATGATAAAGAATCGTCCAGTCCGGTCGCCCGCGAGGTAGTGATGGGCGGCCGTACGGACAGCACCCACGCGATGACCGCGCTGAATCAGCTGATAACACATCAAGCGCAGTAGGAAATATTTTGAGCGAAGCACAATATAAGAAATATTAAATTGTATAAACTTTTTACCGATAGCATTATTAAACTTTCAGTTGTGCAGAAATATGACTCACAAGATGCTAAGCTTATATTATTTTCACTCACTGCGCAATTTCGATACTTTTCAGTAGCAATAACTTTGTGAATTAAGAAACCATTTCTTCTGATTATTCTCGGTGACTTCTTAAAATTTTGTTCAGATGGCAAGCAAATATATGTTGTTATAAATAATTGAATCCTTTCAATGAAAACATGCCGGACGTAAAACAGACTAGTCGCCATGCATGACACATAGCATGCATAGTCCGGCAAAAACCCTAATCCGGCATCACTTTGGTCCCGACTGTGCCGGATTAAAGTTGCTCAACTGTATTGTCATACCAATAGTTAGTTAAAAATAATATATCTTACACACAGGGAAAACATCGACCTACGAGATGGTGGATTTCCTGAAACATTAACTTATGCATATTTAGCATGATCATTTGCATGAATGATTAGAACCTTGATGACGGCATGTACGGTGTGGCGCAGATGAAGCAACTTGGTAAGTTAATAATGAAACCCAAGAAAACGCTGTCTTACTTCCGTGGAGTGCGTCTATTCGACCAGCGTTAGATGGCACGAGTCTCTTGAAGTTTGCTGCCGTTCATGAATTAACTCATACGAGTGCTGAGCAGATTTCCGATCCCTCCATGCGCAGATGGTTGCACTTGAACGAAGAATCCTCATTCAACATTCCTCTGGCCGAAGCTTCACTGTAGGCTCGCGGGACGTCTGGTGGAAGAGAAAAAGTCTATTAGCCTATTTGTTACGAAAGGGCGAAAGCGCCTGGAATAAGTATATGGATTTCTCTTCGTGAAAATACGTATGAAGATAGAAGTGATGCCACGTATATTCTGCACGAATCGCATCCAAGCCAACGGCAGTAAATTCTGAACACACATTAAAATAAATCTTTGACAAGGCTAAAATCGCAAAGCGAGGATGAGATGAACGAGCCTCCATAAGAACGGGTCGAATAAGTTTACTGGCCGCTCAAATTTAACCCATTCGACCCTATTTGAACACCAATTAACTAAACCCAATTGGATTTAAGAGCATCAATATGCCAACTATTACGAAACTTATACGAAAACGAAGAGGATACACGCAAAAAAATTAAAGCCCATTATAAAAGCCCACTTTGACGTGCGAGTATTTCACATTCGACGATCTTAAGAAATTTTACCCAACCGCTTGCATTTCAAGCTCACAAAAGAGCCGACATTTCATTCCGACACCACTGCATTTATTCAAAAATATTCCTTGCGCAAAAGTATTCCTCCTCACCCCGGACGCACTTATATGACCAACTAATAATGTGAGCTGGAGGCACTATTCAAGTATAATTGAAACATTAAGTTTCAGGTCTACGATTTCAACCTTGGAATTTGTCACAGTACCTCGATACCATAATCACACCTCTCCCGCAGTTTCGTTGTCTGGCAAGCTACTCCCATGATAAGTACACTTGATCACCAGCGTAGAAGTAATGCATACGGTCTTCGTCACACCCCGTCCACGGCAGAACAGCGACTGAGAACCACTGAGAACGAGTTAGCGTGCCGGTCCCAGGTGGTGCTCGCGAAGTAGGGGAAGGCAGAAGTTGGGGCTGGGAGGGAAGGGGCGGTTCAATTTAGAACGTTCTTCTGCGCACGCCGCGCCGCGGTTCGAAAACTCCAAAAGGTGGCCAAAATGAGCTAAATTATGCGATCAACACAAAATGTTTCATACCAATGTTTCTAAGGTCGCTGAAAACAAATCTAAAATCAGATTTCAACAACTTTTGTATATTTTTTGCGAACTTATGCGTATTTGCGTACAAGAGGATAAAAATGTACGAATTTTTGTAAAATATATAGCGAAATATGCAAATTTGCGACCAATAGGAAGTTTTAATATGATCCCCGTCATAATGCATTGAAAGTATGTTTTCGAGGTCACTGAAAACGAATCTGATGTTAGACTTTTAGGAGCTGAGTAAATTTTCGCAAGTAAATGGATGTTTTAGTATGCTTTGAATGTAAATGCAAGCGTATACATACTTGTTTGAGGACGGTAACAACGAATTACTCGTGATAACTGAGATACAGCATCATCTTGGCTATCATTTTCACAGAATAGGGCAGGAGACGTTCTGCGAGGTTGCCGGGTGCAAATGGGATTGCCCAGAGCCAGTAAACTAAAATAAAGGGGAAAAAATTGGGGTAACAGGGACATGGTACCAAATTGTTACAAAAAATATATCCCAATGGACTTTATATGGTTCCAATTTGTTATATGACCACGTATCCATGTACGAGAAAGAGTTGAGAGCTACTTTTCATTTGTTAGACTTCATTTGGAAAAGGCTGCCAGAATATGGGGTGCTTACAAATAGGCCTAAATAATGAATATGAACGTGTGCAGCGAAAATCGGCAAGATTTGTAAAGGGACAGTGTAATAACATTATTAGCGTAACCAGTCTATTGGATGAACTAAAATGGAAATCATTATCCAACGGTAGGTTGAAATTTAGGCGTAATGACTTAAATAAATTCCAAGATAATATATTCACTAATGACGTTAAAAATATTTTGCAAACTCCAACTTACTATGGTGGACTGGACCATAATCATAAAATTAGACAGATTCAAAATGTCCTTTCCTCGTACGACTAGGGTTACGAATAGCTGTAAATATATCCAATAGAATAAATACAAGTGAATCAATGCTTACATGTACGCCATATTTCTCAATATTCCTCATTCCATCCCTCTGA
Source organism: Platycnemis pennipes (assembly GCA_933228895.1). Taxonomy (NCBI): domain Eukaryota; kingdom Metazoa; phylum Arthropoda; class Insecta; order Odonata; family Platycnemididae; genus Platycnemis; species Platycnemis pennipes. Next base: position 28,064,718 of record OW121848.1, on the reverse strand, counting down.
TACAGAATCACCTCTTATTCAACGATTACCAACCTTAATGGGGAAGGAAAATAACCGCAACTGACAATATTAATGATTTTGGCAGAATGGAGACGTTTCCACCAAATTTGAGACCAGTTACGTCACTAAAATATATATTGTGTACTAATTTCTGACGATTAACATGTATTCGACATATATATTCATCGTCATAGTCGGTCGTAGGCATGTAAACCTGCACCACTATGATATCGACAGGTTTGGTCTCCATCTTAACCATTATAATGCTTTCATTGTACTGCAGAAAGATCTTCACACAGATTCCGGTGCTGTTTCTGAGCATTATCCTCACTCCAGCTTTACCATTTAATGACCCCTGTGTATAATCTTTTTACGGGCCACTTCATTCTGCTGAATCCTAATACGTCGTCGATTTTTCACATTTCCACCTTCAGGTTCTCCAGTCTTCCGCAGGTCCGAAGCGATCTCACGTTCCTGCCCTAAAATGTTTATCACACGTGACTGATGTACTCTCTTAGGTAGTCCCCACCCGGAGATTGGATGAGGGTCTATTTCCCCTCCAGAATATATTACTCAAGAGGGTTCCATCACATCTTGATAAAAAGAAAAGAGTGGAGTATCTGCGACTACTCGGGATAATAATGTGGTGGTTTTCCCTTAGCTTCCACATCACAGTACTATAGTCGTTAAAGTAAATATTACCACCCCTGTATATAAATGAGTGTCGTTGTACCTAAAATGTATTTTCCACCTTCATTCATATGAAGAAGAGCTGCTTCCCTCCCCTCTAGGTGATGGAATGCATAATTGTTGGCATGTCCTGTGTGTAGCCAAGGCCATGGCATCTTTACAGCTTTCTGTATTATTTAAAGGGCCTACTTTACTCAGGGTGTTTATATTGCCCAGCTGCTGTGTGTAAATATGAAGAGATTAGCTGATAGAATAACTCAGTGGAGAGCTGCATCAAACCAATCTGAGGATTGATGACTAATGATGATGATGTGTGCCACTGCTCACGGTAGCATTCCATAACACAATAAGTCTCATTGCTTGCAACCTGCAAGTACCCATTTAGAGGTTGTTTACAAGTGTACCTTCTTGAAAGTGCTTTCAAAGAGATCTCCAAATTCATAGCAATGATAACAGGCCTTAAGTACTAGGAACAAGATATGGGGTTCTGTTGCTCACATATAGTTTATTCAATCATAGTCTCATTCAATGTACAGATAATACAAAGATTTTTAAACAACAACAACAACATCAACAAAACAATACATTGTGAGATCAATGATTAAACATTCAACCCTAAATATTCAGGAATATATCTTTTAATCAATAAAACCGCCAATATTTTTGAATGTTTCAAATTAAGCAATATGTTTTCCAATCCACTGGGAAGAATTAGGTACTTTTATATTTGTCTTTCCTAATTTAATATTTGACTAGATTCATAAAATCATAACATACTGAATTTACTACCGATTGAATTACTCATCAAATTCAGTTAATTGAATTATCATAAAGAAATATGCATATATCATCTATTCTTAATTTCATAAAAATACAAGCAAAAATGTGCTCCTAAGAAAATGAAAATGAGCTGCAAACAATTAAATGGAATGCATATGTGGGATGCATAAATAAAAGTTAACAACACAAATACTGGAAAATATGTAGCTTATCACAATCCACCCCATGACTTCAAATAGTGAGTAAGGAAAATTAGTGGAGTGTTCACATGCAAAAAGAAACTTCTTGAAACACCTCTGTTTGACATTTTTGGCCATAATACTTCACTGAGGTAAATCTTACAGCACTGATTTAGTCCAGAAATGACATAAAGGTTATGTTTTAGAGAATTAATAAAGATTCTACATGCTATACATAACCCCCAAGTACGATTAAAAAAATTTTAAAGACACTGGAGAATATATGTTCAAATGGCATCAAATTAAATTCAGCACTTCAAAATGTCCCCTTCACCTCCATAAAGCAGGAGTCAAATGCTGCCTTGCAAATCCATCTTTAACAGTACCCTCCACATACAACAAAATGTGGAAGTATTTCATACTTCATCCATGACTTCTAACGTATTTATATACAATAGGATTTGCTAGAGAGTCCTATGAAAGCATTAGACCAAGATTCACAATAACAGCTTTAAAATAATTAGCTGGCATTACCTAAATTAAATTGAAATGAAATGGCAGCCATGCAAATGAGCAACATATTAGGCCTACCAATGTTTCACATGCTACCACATGCTGTAGGTGCAGCTACTGCACAATGTGAGGATTGAAATGATAGTCCTTGGTCAAATAAGATTCCTTTCCTGTCCAAAGCCAGCATTTGAAATTATCAGAGAAGTTCAGTCCCTTTACAAAAGGTTTTGTGAGGATGACTGCAGGGTATGAAAAAAACTAGTGGGAACTAAATAGCTGGACCAAGGATTTTTGCATAGCCTGTGTGAGAGATAAATTGAACACAGTAAAATAATAGGGATTTATCAAAGGAAAACTTAATATTGACTTTTAGAATGAATTGTGATAAAATCAGTCAGGCTTTTGACACAACACAGAAAGATACCATGAAGGATATTTCAAGGGTGTTAAATTTACCTAAATTTCCATTTACTCACTTGCACTTCACAGGTTGATCTACTACAGAGAATGGAAGCTAACAAAGATATACAGAGAAACATACTACTTGAAACAAGTAAATCGGTGCTCAGAGAAAACATTCACATGGAGGAAAATTGCACGGGATTATTTTGCAGGATGATAAGTTCAGTGCTATCAACCAATCTCACAATGAATGAAACAAATTTTTGGTGGACAAAGATCATATCTAGGAGTGGGCCACAAGGATGGGAAGTCCAACTTCATTTTCTTAGACACTACATGGCTAAAAACATTTGCAGATGGATTTCCGACTCAAACATTATTGAGTCGATGGTACATTGCATGATAAAGCCATTACCACAGTTGAGTGAGACCTCTAAGTCTGCTCATCAGGTGGCAAATTTAATATTGCTGGATAAGTTAAAGGCAAAAATAACACAGCCATCTGAGAGCAAGGTCATGATTCCCAGACTGAAACATCATATTCCTGTGTGGCAGAGGGCTTTAATACTCAGGCAATGTATAGATTGATGTATTATCCCTCCAAAGGAGTACTAGTTTTTTGAAGGTTAGATGTATTTGAGCATTTTCCTCCTAGTTAACAATAACTAGATGGAGTATCCATGTATCGACGCACCCATTTTAAGGAGTGAAGTCAATTTTACAGTTCATTTGAAGTCTTATGCACAAAGGTAGATATTTGAAATTATAGGATTGCAAAATATTTTAATTCAACAGCACAGCAAGAATATAACCTTTCTTACGACATCCAGCAAAAGAGAAATGCATAATACTGTTTTTTTTACAGTGAAACCTTGCTAACATTATGTAGAGCTAAGGAATACTACTCTTTAAACCTCTATTCAAGAGATAAATTAATAGTTAACATACACTGCACATAATAATGATTATGTGAAACATTTTGGAAGACATTAAATTGTAAGATCAGTTCAGCAAACATATGACACTGAGATGTAATGAAATACTGCAAAGGTATACTATCAATGTTGTTAAAATTATCACATTTATAGCCAGGAATGGACAATAAAAATAAATTAATCTATTTAACTAAATATTGAGAAATACACTTCAATGAAAAGCCTGATATGGCAAATGGAAATGATTACCAGAGTGTTCACATAAATCTTCAATTGATAAATAAAATGTAGTCACAAAAGGAAAAGAGAATATTATCATCTATGGCAGAAGTGATGCTCATGAAAACACTATAATCTTCATTTGGTATGGCAGATAGATGTTTCAAGTCTTACCTATAGTTGACATTGAAAACATTATTCAGATTCCATTGTGCTAACAAGGTTTCACCTCCAAAATGTTCTCATGAAACTAAGAATTGCACAATGAACTTTACAGCTTTGAATAATCACATGTAGAAGTTATTGTAGCTCAATATGAAGCCAAAATTATCATAAGTACAGAACGAACATTGGAAGCAAAATTTTTTTAAATCCTAAAAAACCTTATATTTTTACTAAGTAAAGAACAATTTGAAAACCTTGCCCAGGATAAAATGCGTGGTAACATATTTCCAGACAATGTCCAACTTCGCCACTTGATTCAACACATTAATGTGAAAAAGGAGATGACAGCCAGCTAGTGTTAGCAGGGCAGCACACTGAACATACACACAAGTCACAGAAAATATTATCTGAACAAGTCACGCTGTGATTTTATCTCCAAAACTTGCTTGACCTGCTACATTAAACCTAAACCATGCTAAAAGAAACATCATAATGCTTTTTTTATTTACATACAAATAAATTGGACATGTTATTCAGTCTGGCCATTGGTTCTCAACTTCTGTTTTCAAAATGTTACCATGTGGTGGCTTACAGCATGAAAAATTCCTATTCTTAGCTGACAAAAGAAATGAAATGCAGCACCCTGTCATGCTTTCCCTGACATTTTAAACATGATTGTAAATGCATCTAAAACTTCACGAGAGCCTACAAAAATAACAACTATTTCAAAAGGCTCACTTACATGTAATACATGAAGTAAGTTTGTTCAATCAAAAAAACATAGACTCTCGGTAGTGAATGAAACTGACTGCAATTTTCCTCAATAAGTCTTATGGCAGGAAATATTTCTTCCTAAGGAGTTCCAATCTTTCATCAGTGGACGGCTTCTCGGGTGCCATAGCTCTAAGGTGTTCCAAATCAAGTGATTCTGAAAATAAGAATGTGTGTGTATCATATATCATTAACCATAGAAAAATTTTTTATAGATGTAATAAAATAAAAAGAAAACTAAATAAAGAACACTATGAAATCATTACTAAAATCAATAACTAATGAAGCTAATAACTACTAATTCTTCTACCTAATTCTAATTTGATCCAACACAAATGCCATGTTGAAGCATAATTTATCGCACTACTTGAATAAAATATTTAATAACAACCACAAGATAAATTTATTAGCTGATCTGTTTTAACAGAACAAACCTTTATTGCTATTTCAACTACCCTCATTACAATAATTCCACCGCTCCAACAGATTTTGCTACAAGCCTCAAAATATTTTTCATTTGAGTGAGGGTAAGCATCCTTATTGCCACTTGAGCTCACAATAACATTCATCAAGAAAACAACTGTCTGGTTGCATACAAAAACCTCATAAATGTTGTGCTAAATAGATTTAATGTTCTAGAATGTGCTTCCTTCACTTTATTCAATTTCTACAAAGTCTACAATCAAAACCTCTAAATATATAGCTCAGTTTTGTTGCTACAGTTTGAAAGACATTTTAAAATTCATTCAGATGCATTAATTTATTCAATGTGATACAATATAAATACATTCTACATTATTATCTACTAAAGGAAAGATGTTAAAAAAGGTAGTATTGCAAATAAAGAAACTTTTTTGTGTCAGTAACGAACTGTTTTGCAAGCGTCAATAAATGAAAATACCGTAAATATGTAGAGCACAAAAGTAAATAATGATAAAGCAAATTAAAAATTTGAAATGTAAGTACCATTTGCCAAAAACTAAAAATCTACACATTTATGCAAATTTCTATGCTACCTCCTGAAATGTATCACATTTGATTATCTGGATAATAATAAACTACCAACTATTTTACTTGGTGCTTTAAAAGATACTAAAGCAGAACTTAGTTGATGCAGACAAAGACCAGTCTAAGGCCTGTAATGATAAATTTACATGCCTAAGATTAAACACACACAAACCCTGGGCAGTAAAAAGTCATCACTTTGAGTATTTTATATTTACTTCATTAAATATCATAAATGGAACAATTGGGTTATTATAGAAAAGTATGAGTCACAGAATCAAATTCATGATTTCATTGAATTATCTCATTCCATGATAGGACATGAATCACTAATGTATGTAAGATGGATCATAGCACCAAAAGATATGGTATGTACCTCATCAATTTATTTTCTTTTGAAATGCCTTTCATTCTAAGGAAAAACAACTCCAACTAGCACACAACCAGCAATATTAACACCATATTTAAGTCAGATTGAAAGAAAACATAAAGCGATAAGATAAGCAAGTGGCATCAATACCTTTTCTAGTGCCATTATGAATTATAATTTACAAGGATTAAGATTTCCATTAAATCTGGAGATCAAAGCACTTCTAATTTCCTTTCCTTTTATCATTTAAATCACAAATATTTGATATCACTTCCAATTTTCTAAATCTCAAGCAATCTTGAATGCATCACTGTTTCCATATCAAAATACTCAGAATGCACTACATACTTGCCTCAGGATTCTAATAAACCCTTGGGAGAGCTCAAGCTTTGTCGCAAGCCAACTACCAAAAATTATTAGCCCAAAAATTCCTTCTAATTTCCAACAGCTTTCTCAAGCTACTCAGAAGACTCAAGTATTCCATTTTTTTCTTACTGTATAAATCACCTGTTCTTCCATGCTTCCGAATGCTCCTGTCTAGCTCCCTCCGGAGTGCATCTCTTCCAGGCGGTGGTGGAGACAGGAAGACGACAGGTGGGGGCTTTGGGAGGGAGAGGCTGGATGTCATTCCTCCCTTCCCTCGCTCCAAGAACGCTGGCGGTGCTGGGATAATGTGAGACTTGGCTTGGAGTGGCGAGGGAGGAGAGGGGAGGCCCTCCCCACCTGTGGGTTGCCCGGAGAAGGACACAGAAGTTGTGGGGGTGGGCTTCTCTCGACCTACATCACTAGGAAGAGTGAATAATAATAATCTGATTAGCTTGGGACATTGATACATGTATAGCCTCATCAGAAAGAAAACAATAGGAACATTGAACAGGAATATATTGATTTACTTTTTCAAGTTCAATAATTTCAAAAATCAACAAAAATGTAGAAACAATTTTGTATTAATACACCTAGAACATTTGAAATTTATCAATGGTCAAATCCTGGGTATTTATAAGTGAAAATTCATACGTAACACTTAATTGAAAACCTAAATTGAAGCACTTAATTGAATAGGTCTTGGTGCAAGCTATGGATTCAAAAAAGGAGAAACCTATCTGACACCAAAGTACATTTATTCGACGGGGCAAGGGCCTAGCCATGTTGAAACAGCAGCTCCCATCAGATCAATGAAGTTCAGCAACATTGGTTAAAGTGTAGGTTGGCACAATGAATCCAATTTAAATTTTCAAGCTACATTTAATAGCAATGTGACTTTTAAATATTCTTAAACAAATTTTTGTTACCAAATAAAAATGTAAAATGTTGCCTTCAGATATCAATATCTCCTGCACTGAATTATTCGCTTAAGGGTCAGATGTATGGGGGCTTCAGAAAGTCATGTGACTTGAAACCAGGTCAAGGAAGAAGTTAGGCCAGGCAGATAGAATGGCAAAGGCCTATGATTCTGAGTTGGACTATCTGAATTTTTTTCAGGTTCAGAAACATTGAGGCCCTGGAGTAAAGAATATTGAGAGAACAGATTTCACTGGGGTTAACATATTATATCTAACTAGGACCTACTACCAGATTTACAGCACTCCATTGAATGATGTTAAAATTGTCAGAAACTATGACAAGTTGCCAGTCTTCTTATTACTGAATTTATACAGAATGAAGATAAATTGCCTTCTATTCCAAACATATTTTGTGCATATACATATCTCATTTCCAGGTACCACCTTGAAACACATGTCTCAGTATTGGAGCTAATAGGACTTCTTGTACACAGAATTGTTGCATAATAATAGTTGCTAATATTAGTTGCTTTGAGCAGTTATAGCTACAATTTTATTAACTGAATGTTGCAGTATGAGTAAAAGCTAAACTACTAAATTAAAAACTATTCCAAGCTCTAAAAATAAGATAATTTCAATTAATTTTAACATAGCTTTGGTAATATTGGTAGTAACCATACACAAAATGACTCAATGATGGTGGCTACTCCAGTCATGAGTATTACATATTACATACTCTCGCTCCCTTAAAAGAAAGATATATCTTTGTCTTCTATTGTATCCTAAGTTGTGCATTCTCTTAAGACAAAACTTCACCATAGTAAGCAATGCTAATTAACAGACATGCATAAAAATAACTGAGATAAACATACTACAGAGGATCTGAAGGAGGAAAATTGACACTGTAAGCTCTCTCAACCAAGCGTTTGCGTCGTTGTTCTTCTCTGCGATCATTCTCTCTCATCAGCCTTTCACATTTCTGCCTCAGTTCCCTCTCTTCTTCCCCTTTAACTGACAAAACATTGGATGCATTAGAGGCAGATATTGGATGGGAGAGAGTGGGGATTAAAGAGGGTAGAATCACTTTTATAACCAAATACGAATGTGACTGAACTCAAAAAAGGTACTGAATATAAAACTAGAGGGGAAAATCCCTCCAGTAAAATAGCCAAATAGGTGAAAATGAAATATGACATTTTGTTATGCTTAGCAATGAAAATTTAGATGCAAAAAAGAGCATATTTCTATGATATGAAATTGGCAATAATGCTGAACTACTAACTATACTTCAAGCTTAGAAACAAAATATATTGATTGTGATGAAATATGAATCTGCTATTATCTAAAGAAATTATTAGCAAACTAAATTCTACATGTAACAAGTAGCTGAATCTTTACGTAAAAACATGTGAGAGAATTACCTTGTAGGGCAGCCTGTAATGTGGCAATTTCACCAAGCAATTTTCTTTTAGCTTCGTCAAATTCATGCATAAGTTGAGCCTCAGATGCAAGTCTCTGCTTTTCAAGCCGTGCCTGTTCTTGAGCCTATCGAGTAAAATTTTCATGGATTTTCAAAAACAAAAAAATATTCACCAGCATAAAAATGTCAGAAGAGGCAAGTAAATACACATATCCAGGCGAAGAATGTTTAATTCTTCTAGTGTTCATGTTACTGAAGTCAGAATAGGATTTCAACAGATGATTTCAATCCACATATCCAACACAAACTTATGCTCGTTAGAGTTTTTAAATTAATATCTTTTACAAACATTGAGGGTTGAACTATAGCTGAATACATAATACTATTTGGGGATTGGAATTTTGGCTCTAAAAATTCACGATAGGAACAGTATTATTTATAAAAAATAACAGTAATAATAATATATTCATTCTTTCCTGGGAGGCCATGGATTGGACACTGATTTCAGATATGTTATAATTCTCTCATAGGTGTTATCTCAGATTAAATGACTAAAAATCCAATTTTTTGTCAAATATCAACTGCAAATCATATATAAATTACATCTTCATGATGATTACATGCAAATGCTGGATCTTTAAAATGTTAAAAAAATTAGCAAATCCAGAAAGCCCTTATGCTACATTAGTTATTAAAAAACAGATTATCTTTTGAAGTCCATCCACATTTGAATTGAAATTACAGAAAGAATATAATAACTGTTTTTTTTTAAAGATTCATTCAAATTCAGTTCTTAGCTACACATAATTTATGGCATACAAAGGAATTGCATTTTTTATTGACTGGAAGGAATTTGACAATTCCATAATTCCACCTTTGTTTCTCACACTCCTGGTGCTACTCTAATGATTTCAGATATGTTATAATTCTCTCATAGGTGTTATCTCAGATTAAATGACTAAAAATCCAATTTTTTGTCAAGACATCATAAGCTGAGTTATATACTTGTAACATGGAAAAGTTCAATTTTTCACAAAGACATCAGGGGTGGTACTCTATGTGAATATGTATATCTTAGTTTTAGTTTTTTTTAATTGCTAAAGTACAGAGCCTTCACTACAAACCTGCTGTTGAAGAAATTGATTGAGCTGAGAAAGGCGTGCATTCAGTTCTGTGCGAGCATCTGCCCTAGCACGCTCCATTTCACCCTGATGAGCTCGTCCCAGACGTTCTACTTCCCTCCTCCATCCATCCTCCTCAGCCTCCAGTCGAACCAAAGCTGAACTAAGCTCTTGCTCTATATTATTCTTTTCCTGAAATCAAAAGAAAGTTTGTCAAAGGCTTCAGCTGGAGATATGAATATGTTCAAAACGTCTCCTCCACTTTATGAATGAAAATAAAAAGTTATGATCCACTTTTGTAATGGAATGCAAAAGCAAATTAAAGTATCAATGAAATTTGGGTGAATTTAAAGAAGAAGACACAAGTTTGTTTTCTGTAAAGTTGTATAGTCACAAAAAGTAAACAATGGTGGAAAATTACGACTAATAATTCAGAGCTTAAATTAAAATGTATTAAGGCCTTCATTCAGCCATTTACTTTTAATGTTTAAGCTACACACTCTATGAATATTTAACAGATTGAAAGTAAAAGTCAGGCACGGTATGTGAGGGGGGGGGGGGGGGGGGGGGCACAGGGTCCCTGCCTCACCCCCCCCCTCAGCTCTACAACCCTCAATTTAATTTTTAATTGACAAGTCACAGTCACATGGTAGCAGCAATTGGAAAAATAGGAAAAAGTCGTTGCATCATTTTACTCGTGTATGACTAGACCAAAGATAAAAGAAAGGCTCTTTATTCTGTGCTGTGACACATTACTAACTTAGCATAGGCCTTAAAGTTTATGAGTATTTTTTTCTGTAAATCTGATAAGGCTACTTATAGGATGCATACATGTCATAACCAATATGGTCTACTATAATATTCAAAATATACTGATTAAAATAACATTTTGGTTACACTTTGCAAAAGATTGGGCAGATGGTGGCTCCCCCCATAAAAAATTTCTGGTTGCGTCACTTGTCAGGCAAATAGCAAACACTGTCGTTGTGCAAAAAGCATGTCTAATATTTAGAATTCCTTTGAAACAGCTATAATTTTACTTTTTAATTTTTAAACAATTATAGTCCCCACTTTTCTGTCGTATTAAATTCAACAAAACCATAACATAAAGTAGAACGATGGAGAGCAAATTGTCATTTTCTATTCATACTTAAAAATACAGTTTATAAATACACAATTTTGAAGGGTGTAAAGGATTCCATTAATAAAGCATGAATGTGATCCTACTTAACATCTTCACCATTTTAGCCATAAAAATGCACGATAAAAATGTTGAAAACCTTTTAGAGGGTTTGCAAGGACTTACCGTATTTACTCATGTAAGCTGCGCACCTTTTTTCCCCTAACGCCAGTGAAAAAATGGGGGTGCGCAGCTTACATGAATCCTCCAGATTTTCATGTAAGCTGCACACCATTTTTTCTAAAATTCCTGTTGTTTTTTTCTCCTGAGTTTCGCATTTTGTGAACAAAGCGACGTAGATTTGTAAGTATGGTCTAATAATAAATCGTACATTGTAAAGGTTTCTGAAATTTCAAAATAACACGTTTAACAAAGTACTTGAATACAATGGTACTTGAAGAAACGCTAGGTCAGAAACACCACTTGACAAAGCAATAGATTAATCGTGTATAGATTGTACGTAGGACAACACATTGTAGCACCGATATGTATTTAAATCTACATTTAATCCTGTAAGCTGCTGCAAGGGAGGCTGCGGCATATTTATGTCTTTTCAAAATCGTAAGCGGAGTTTGTTTCGGTATCACGTATCTGTAGCAACATTTTTACGCAATAGATAGCCTCTTTTGCATATATATTAAAGCTACATAGCAAAGACACGACAAAGAATTATTATATAGTGGCAAGAGTCATATGGCTCAGAGATTATACCTTCTTACTATCCATGCTATCCGCTCCATGAGTGAGAGTAGTAAACGAGTTCGAATCGATTATTTAGCATTTTAAATAATTTGCAATTATCACCCTAAAAATGAATTCTGATGTGAAATTGCGATCGTTTCCTGTGAGTACAAAACTACATATTATAAGCGATGTCAAAAAAGTAGGAAATCGAGCTGCAGGAAGGAAATGTGGTGTATTTGAATCTAGCAATCACAAAAACTAAAAATGAGAACTGTTTTGATATGAATAATTATTAGTGATTTATGATTCTATTTCCTAGAATGTGTGTTTCTTTAGTTTTATAAGAATTATAATTGTTATGACATTGAGCTTAGCTTTTCCTGTGTGTTCCCTAGACTTTCCGGTGTTGTTAAATTGTCCCAGTCCACAGCTACTGCACAGAGAGCAGATGAGACCACCGCTATCAGGTACGGATGGCATTCTGCTTTTATTTGTTGATATGGCAATGAATTTCCATAATAATAAAGTAATCATAGGTTGAAATTGTATATATTTCTGCAATTATTTCAGTTGGATGTTATTTTGAACAGATGCCATTTTTATAGCTGGATGATGTGATCGTATGTAACTGTGATTTCTGTGAGATGCTACGAGAAAAAGATGCACAGTAAAAGGGGCCGTGCATCGATGCACTATGCGATGGTGATTGTGACGATATTAACACGTAATTCAATCAATTAATGAGAAAGACCTACACGTAATTTAGGCACAGTATTACTATTAAAGAACGTGCATTCATGTTATGATAAAATGATGCAGACTCAAGGTCAAAAAATTTTTATCCTCACGAGCCTGCCTGAAAATAGGGGTGCGCGAGATACACAAGGGTGTAGCTTACACGAGTAAATACGGTATATTAAAAGAAAGATAGCTGATTTCAGAAACACAGGTTCTTACCTCTTTAAGCTTGCAATTAGCGATTGACATAGACTGAAGATCTTCCATTAGTTTGCCTATCTGATTCTGCAGACTTTCTCTCGAACACCTCTCATTTCTGAGCATGGCTTCTAAATCACTAACCTGCACAAAGAATATTAAGTGTAAAATAAACACAAACACAATTCACTACAATTCACTGCAAATTAAGGAGTTGACAGTGTTATCCTATGCAAAAAAATTAAATGAGGACTTGAATAAATATACCTGTTTCCTGAGCTCTGTAACATCTTCACTAGTCGTGGTTATAATAGGAATTGGGCCAAACGCATCACTAATCCCCCCAATCTCATTTCTCTCCTGCATTTCAGCTATTTTCTTTTTCATCTCTTCTTCTTTTGCTTCAGCAGCCATTCTTGCTGCATCTTCAACAGTCTTCTTAGTGGCCTGAACTTCTGCTCTCAATTTTTTAATCAAGTGAGCATTTTTCCGGCTCTTTTCTCTCTCCCTGATCAACTCTTTTGTGATCTCTAGCTCTTTCGTCTTTGCTGCTGCCACAACCTGCGCACTCTCTGGAACTGGGAGAGGAGCTGTGTTGGTAGCAGCATCCTGAAACACAACGAACAACACAAATCCTCCTGAGAAAGAATATAACCTAAAAAAAACCTATGGTACCTTAAACCTTTGAGTTCCACCTGATGATATATCATGATGCAAGTCTTCAAAAGGTTTCATTTTCCTAATTTGTAAATTAGAAATAACAATTTAAATATAAAAATTAAGTTCTTGCATGTAATCAAAATTATATTTTTCAAGACTCAATCTGAAGTACATTACTACTTCAAGTAAATGCTATGGAAATTTAACTGAGAATAAACATAATATGATGAGAATACACAACTTTTTAAATTTGCAATGAAAAATATCAAAAACGCTTTTTAAAGAAGAATGGCAATTTTCCTGCATCATCATCAGGTACTTGATGATGATGTAGTACATCTCCTGACTTGATGATGATGTAGTACATCGAAACCGATCGGTTTAAAGTTAATTCTGTGGAAAATTACCAGCCTTCTTTAATGATGTTATTCCACCACATCATGCCTGAAAACGCCTCTTTTTAATCAAAAACCCTTGTGGCACTCCATGGTATGCCCATCGAAAATCAGTGGCGTTGAGAGGGTTAACAATTGTGAGAATAAAAAAATGTGCCATTCAAAAGACAGTCAGAATATTTTACTTAAAGACCTGCCCTTTGAAGGTATAACCTGAAACATTTTACCACAGGCAAGATAACAGCCACATCCAACATATTTAGCACACTGATTTATTATATACATGTTCATTAGATTCTGAACATCATAGAGAGATGAGCCTCTGAGCCATCCATAGTAGATATTTAACTCTAAAGATGATCAGAGGGAGGGTAGGCCAACTGTTACCATGCACTGCAGATGGGGAGGGACCCAGCCTTCCATTACATCACGAGAAAGATGTATTATAAATTCATTCATTAATCAGTGACAAAGTTATAATGTTGAGAAATAAGTAGGGCATATGTATAAAAAGACTGTTCCATCACTTACAAAAAAGAAAGAGTTCATTATCAGCATTGCATGACTTAGTGGCTTCTTAGAAAATGCTACAGAGCATTTAAGAGGAAGAAGGGGTGAAAAAAGTGGAAAATCAGAATTAAATAATACATGGGTGCCCCGAAAAAAAGCTAGTACATAGTTTATTTGCTTTCTCTTTGATTCCAGTTCAAAGCCAGGAGAATCACTATTCAGGGAGACTTAGAATGTCTTCTGAAAAGAGGAAGTATATTTAATGCTGCATGTGCTGTTGATATGTGCCACCACAGAAGAGTTTTTCATAAACATTATTTAATACATAACAGCATGGCAGTCCGACAGATACAGACCTAGTGGTTGACCATTGGGTATAACAGTGGGATTATAAAAGAGGTGACCTACCCTTAGTAAAGCCCGAGTTTGAGAAGGTAGACTTGCACCACGTGCAAGAGGTGGTCTGCGTGCATCAGCAGCTGCTGCCATCGCCTCAAGCTCTGCAAAGGTATTCACTTGCACTTCTTCATCTTTCTTATCTACGACAATAGGCTCCTCTTCAGGCTTTTCAACATGTTCCTCACTCTCACAAACTTCAACTTGAGGAAGTTTCACTTCTTCATCACCATCTTTCATTGAAAACTCATATCTGCAAAAGTTTTGAAATCAAATCAACTCCCATTGCGATTAACAGAAAGGTCCTCCATCGGAAACAAAAATGAGATTAGTATGTAGTTTATGATATTTAAATACGCTCTATAATATAAACTGAAATGTTGAAAATCAATTACAATTTTGGTTTTAAATAAACAACCATAAATAAGTAAAAAAACAAATCCAATTACTTTTCCTTCCATTTCTGCACTTCATGTTGTAGTTCACGAAGTTCTTTGGAAAGCCTGGCTTCTAGTTTCCCCTCTGCTTCAGCCTTGGCTGATGTGACACCAAGCCATACTCCTTTGCGCACTTCCTCTAATTCCACTCGCAAATGTTCTAGTTCACCTTCAAGACGGGAATTCCTTCCTTCCAACTGCTGACGCTCTTGTTCCAGAAAATTCTGAAGAAAATAATGTCACTTGAAAATACTTTAACCAAATCCAACTCTTGAATGTAGAGTGGAAATATTTCATATTGCTATGATTAACTTTTATGACCACAAAAATTATATATTTAAGTTCAAACCTTCCTTTACATTCATAATTAAACATTTTTATAAGCTCTCTAAGTTCAGCAACAGTGATAGCACACTTCCATTGGCAGGAGGTAGCCCACACAGTGAGTGAATTATGTGTAAAAAAATATGTGTTCTGCCTGTCACTGCACTCACATATACCTGCTTCAAGATCCACTCAAATAAAAATTAAGAGGCTTTATATCAAAACTAAGGGATTTCAAGCATAAAAGATAAACATAATTAAGGTTTTTAAATAGATTAAATTTATTTCTCAAGAACCTATAGCCTAAAGTTTTATTATCTATAAAAATTCACCCTGTACCAAACAAGAGTAATGTACTTTACCCTCTTGGTGCCATCAAATTTTGGTGGTACTATCGAAAAGTGCCAGCATGAATCTGAGAGTGTTGTAACTCCTTGTGAAAAATATAAACAATATAAGTTACTTTTTAGATGTGAATGGCATGTTTTTTAATAAGCTAAACATGGATTAATTGTTGTTTATGGTATTCTGATACAATTCAGAAAGGATAAATTTAATTATTCCAACAAAAATAGTTTAAACATTAATTTGCTCCTCAAGCCGATATATAGGCTTGTGGCACTTTTCACCCTTGGAGCAAAAGCCAATATATTGGCCCGTGGTGCTAAGGGGGTTAAATTGAAGTCCATAACATTCAAAGAATTTTACCAATCGAGCCTCAAGCTCTTCTGATGCTGCTGATCTGCGCTCAGACTTTGTAGGCCTTTCTTCCTTATCCTTATCTGCAAGTTTTCTTTCCAAATTTTCTCGTTCAATGCTTTTCAGTCTAATAATTTCAGCCAAATTCTGTTTCTGCTCCTCATACTGAAATATTTGCAATAAGAGAAAATAAACAGAAGATGAATAGTAGATCCCAACACATTAAGTAATTAATCTAGAGCATCAAATGGGCTGATACAACTAATTAACATAGTCATTATTCATGCATAATGAGAATAGAAAAGCCTACTCTGAATCATCCTTTCCAAAATTGCCAAATAGAAATTGAAGGCACATGTATTTGGATGAAAAATTGAATGCCAGAATTATAAACAAAGGAAAACATACAGACATTGAATATCATCATGTAAAGAAATCCCTAACTTCAGGGTCAGCCATTGGCCAGCAGCCACTCACCTGACACACTTTGCATTCTGAAAAAATTCCACATTTGTCGTGTGCCGGGAAAGTACCAGATACTTTATTTTATGGTATATGCCATGCAAATAGTCAAATGTTAATCTCTTAATAATCCGGAGTACTGTGCACTATATGGTCCATGCGAAAGGATGAGCGTAGAACACAAAGAGCACCTTCCTAATCTCCGTTCGTCAAGCCATAACATCATCAACTGGAGTTTCTTATTGATGGTTATTTGCGCAGTTGGTTGTTTCATGACAAAGGATTTGTCATCAAATACATAAGCTGTCTTACATTTAGCATGAAAAATTTAAAACTCATTCCATTTAAACGCATTTAAAATATTTATAACCAGGCTAGTTTATTATACAAAACTGCAAGTGAAAAATAATGGGCCTATAGAGATCCTCAATCCAAGAACCACTGAAACCTCCGTAACTATAGCCATGCACTGAACCCCTAGTCTACACCTTACTACTAATCATCTGGCAATTCTAATCATCATATTAGCAGTCAAAATATTCAAGCTCATTTTTGCTTAAACTTGGATTTATATCCCCATAACGGAGTCATTCCTAAATCACTAATTAAGAACTACCTGCCTGCCGACTTTCGTCAGCATCCTAGACCAGATTATTAGATACTCTCCTTGTAGATGATTATAGTAACAGCAGAGGTATAGCAAATAATTTCAAATAAATATATACAACAAAGAGTAGTGAATTAACACTATGAGACAATGGAGAGCTAGCTTTTTACGGCAAATGAGGATGGTTTGAAGAAAAGACTCAAAAGTTCAAAGTTCCAGCCACCAAAAAAATACCAACACCTGATAAGTTCAAAGCCACTTCTTTCAGTGTTGGAAGCCATTGCTCAAAACCCATCTGATACACAGTTAATTTTTAAATGGAGTTTAATTTTGAGTCATATATTTGTTACTTTTCATAAATTACTGAGGAATATGTTTTTAAAAAGTAAGATTTCCAATTACAAAGATTCTTCCTTACACTAAAAGAGGTTGAAAAAACAATGGTTCATGCAGTCATTTCAAGGGAACTTCAATGGTCTATCATCAATGCTGACGACATTTAGGCATTATTGTCATGTCCACAAATCAATGTTAGCACAACTTTGCAGGACTGACTTGTGCTACATTCAATCAGTCAATGACATTGAATTCTCACCTTCATGCAAACTTCCCTCAGATGCATCACCTCTTGCTCTCTGTTTGCAATGCGCAATTTTGCCCTAGATCCAGCCTCGGCAAGACGTGCTGTGTCAGCCTCCAGACGAGTCACCCGTGCAGCGAGGGCAGCCACAAGGGCAGCAGCAGCACGCTCCCCCTCCCTCGCCTCCTCCGCCTCCCATGTCAGGTTTTGAAGCTGCTCCTCCAAGCGACAGGCCTCACCCTGGTGACATCCCGCCAAAAGAAGAAAGTTGACCATCACCACCTTACTTTAATGCTTTCAGAGAAAGGCAACAATACCCAGAAAGCAATTTCCCGAATACCACAGCTAGAAATTATAATTCCACCCTCATTGCTCTAGTCCCCTGGATTATTTACATCAGCTTATATGAAAAAAGATAGGACAACAATCCTCTAATAATGCCTTCTGGCAATACCTCTTTGAAAGAGTAAAAGCTACAAGAAAAAAGCACATTCACAGACTCTCATATTCATATTTTTAATAGACATCAGTCACAAGCAAATGTTGCATGTCTGAGACAAGGCCTCTTTAAAATTAACCTGTAAGTTTTTGCATTAGTTTTCCACCAAATCATTTCAGTGATATTTAAATTTTGTATTTTCCGTAGTGTTATGTTATCTCATCCTTGAACTTATGCAATATTGTTATCATACCGGTGTAACGGGTTGAATAATGATACTTTTATGCTCAGATATTGACATTTTTCAGAATGATAGAACATCAACGTTGAATTCTATGGGAAAGAGATTCATAACAATGGTATTCCAACTTTGGCTTAATTATTGTATTTCTATTAACCCACAAAATGCACATTGGATATTACAAATATCTTTGCCAAGCAGAGAGCAATTATTCTTAGTTTTTCACGGGAGGCAATCCACAGCTGAGGTCATTTAGGAAAGGAGATTAATTGGGTAATGGAGGGAACATTACAGGTAATGGAGGAAGCATGGAGAGATACCCGGCGTCTGTATTAGCCTGCTCTTAATGACAGGCACCAAGGGGACCATAGTTAATGTCCCATCTGAAAGATGGAGTTCTGAATCTGAAATGCCCTCCACTAGGCATTCAAGTAGGTACTGGTGTTTCACAGAAAAATTCACCATTCCAAGGAATCAAATCCAAGCCCTCAAGATGGGAGGCTAGTATTTTAGCCACCCCACCAACCTGATTTCTAATTATTTTCTATTTATGCATAAATTAAGGAGGTATGATTTAATGACAGTTTATTGAAATGATTCAGCAGCATCCATATTCATCTCAGCACCTACTTCTATGGTTCAGAAAGCTAAAATCAATTCACTATGTTAAAGCGTAACACATGGAAAAAAGGAAAACTTGACACCAAACTGAAAACTGATTTTTCAGAGGGAAGGAAATAAATTTTCTTGATCATATGTCTACATCGGGGGTAAACCATGAAAAAAGGAAATTCTCCTTTTATACTGCAGATACTAAAACATCAACCCTATCAGCATAGCATATAGGGATCATGAGTGATCACCATCTAGGATTTTGGGGTTGCAAGCAAAAGAAGGTCAAGAATCCCTACTCTAATACATAACTCATACAAGAAATTCACTGATATGCCGTGATATAGGCTCAGCAAATCTATGGGGCCTGATTACATTCATGACACAAGGTATTTAAGGTTCTTCCACCAGTTAATAGGCTTCAGGGATTCTGAGAGATGAAG
Source organism: Platycnemis pennipes (assembly GCA_933228895.1). NCBI lineage: Eukaryota > Metazoa > Arthropoda > Insecta > Odonata > Platycnemididae > Platycnemis > Platycnemis pennipes. The sequence goes on along the minus strand of OW121848.1, from coordinate 28,045,260 downwards.
AGCGAGTTGCTCTTTGAAATGTTATGGAGCCTATTAACTGGTGGCATACCCAAGAAAAATTGCTTCTAAATCCTCCTTTTCCCCTGCAGTTAGTATTTCCAAATTTTCCATGAAGACTCTTATTGTTTGAGTGGGCAGCACTTGCAGAATGAAGTCTCTCACTTGGTATTCTTCCAAGGATGTTTAGCAAAAAAAATGATCACACTGTTCCTTTCCCTCCTCCTCTCAATTGACAGATATGTATACATATACGCTAGCAGCTAAGCAACCTGTACTCTTGTTCCTTTGCCTTGAAATTGACTGTGTAAGTAGAAATCCAGGTGGGTTTGTAAATTAGAGAGTAGAATTTACCCAGTTCTTCAATGTAATTCTAAAAATATGCAGTTCTACAAAGTAACGTTGAAAAATGTAACATTTATAATTGCAATAGCGTTCTAGATGCATTTTAACACAGTATAGTAACACAGAAGAATTCAACGTCAGCATTTTATTTTGAATAAGATAATAAGATTTAATGGGTATTGAAGGGCAGGAATTTTCCCTCCCTACATTATGAAGTGCTATGTGCTGCTATTGAACACCTGTTACTGTCAATCAACATAGGGCATTATGCTGATTAGACAGAGGATATGTGCCTACATGATGATCTAAAACATGGCTGTTTTGATGCATAGCCCATGGTTAGGAGATCAACAAAAATTGTGGAAAGGGAAATCGTACAATCCTATACAAAAAATCATATCCCTAAATGCCACTGGAATCTATTTTTTTTTTAGATTTCTTCACCACAGTGCAAATGCTTGATCACTTTTTAGTAGTAATAAGCATTCCACACTGCAACATGAAACCCAGAAGAAAAAATTCAAAAATCTCTATAACAGAAAGAAACATCTGAGCGATGTAAGAAAACATTGTTTACCACTGGGAATGCAAATGTTCTCCATTGGCCTACATAGCTGTAAAATGAATAAAATACAACAAAACTCAAAATAACCAAAAAGTGACACATTTGGAATACCATTTTAGTGGGCTGCTATGACTGATGTTTCAGAAAAATTATTATTAAGTGATACATAGCAATACTGAATTTACTTGTGTAAACACACCTTTTTCACCAAAACTCCAGTGAAAAAAGGGGGTGCATGGCTTACACGATTTTCTAGTAATTTACGCACCTTTTTTTTCAAATTCCTATTATATGCATGGTATATATTTTTTCCAATTCCTAATTTTGTTTTTAAATCTATTACTGTAAATAATGTTAAATCATATTTGTGGAGTTTGGTATTGTTGTGTTGGTAATTAACTTCATATATAGGAGTTTTTCATAAATAGCATAGTTTTGAACAGTAGGTACCTATACAAGTACTAATCCTTTTTTTATGCATGATATGTAGTGCATTTTGGTGAGAGTTCACCCCCTGCCACACACCTTTATGGTGGCTTGCAGGGTATTATGTAGATGTAGATGAGTTGGCGCCACCACCAGTTTTTTGTACAAATTGAGTTTCTTATTGCTGCTTGTTTATTTACATGTTTTTTGTTGCATGGTGTCGTTAACATAAAGTTGTAGTTGGTGTATATGCTCTCAAATAAATCACCCTATGTGGAGTTATTTAACCCAAAAACACGTACAATTACTATATCTTTCATTTTAATTAAACTATGTGCCTTCAGGTAATAACGAAAAACAGCAGGCTCAATGGCAAAAAATTAACTTTTTGATGAAAATATTTCTTTCCTTATGAGTCTGCCCAAAATTGGGGATGTGCAGAATCCATGAGGGCATGGTTTACACAAGTAAAAGTGTATTCCAAATTTTATGAGAAATTTGAGGGTTAAGTTTGCACAAAATATCATGTACAGTTATAAAACTCAGAGCCAATCCAGCATGGTAGTTAAGGGTGTACCAGACATAAACTGGTTAAGTTTGAATACCTGTACACAGAAGGTCACCCAGTCTATATTGGTTGCCATAAATCATAGAAAAATAACCTTTCCATCAAATATGCTAAAATTTACTGTCTTTGAATCTCTTTCTGCTTCTAAGCCTCTCCTTGGATTCTCTATATACCACTTTAAGATTACTACATTCAAATATGGATATTCCATCCAAATTCCAATGCAAAATGGTGAATGAACATCTGGGGAGAAGAGTGGGACAAGAAAGATTATTATTCCCTGGAACCTTAATAGTGCCTAAAGCATCAAAGCACAGATTTCACGATCATTGTCCAAAAACTACATTACTTTTCTTTACTGCCACTAAGTGAGACTGCAATTAAAAGCATTAAAAATGTTGTCTTGTAATGATAATATTATTTTTTGCAGCAATTGAAAGGTCCTTGAAATGAACTTGGGCAATGTAATGAACTGAAAGCAAAATTACCTGAATTGTTGATAGGCACTCTTGAAATAAATGATCCAGTGCTAAAATTATGCATAATTATTAGCAGTAGAAATGTAAATAAAGATCATGGAATACCTAAATATGGAAACTGCCAACTTTCATTCTATAGTAAATGAATTGACCAAATCCAAACGACTCTCATTTGAAATAAAATATTATTCTAATATCATGCATAAAAGATAAGAGAATTCAAAATATCAACAGTATGATGGTCATAATGAAGTGATTAGGTTAATCACACAACAAACATCATAATAGGAATGATAACAGAACATGATTATGGGAAACATTAAATTAAAACTGTTGACATATATAGCATTATCTTGAATCCTATATTACTCTAATTAATAACATGCTTAAGCTGCATTCCACTGTAAGGATAAGATGTGACACTATATTAAAGGTTAGTTATACAGTAGAACCTCTATTTTACGAAGTTGAAGGGACCCAAAAATTTGAGCTTTGTAAATCAGAGGGTTTGTAAATTGGAGGTTATCTTCCACTAACTCCTCTGTCTCTAGAACTGAATGTTTCACCAAAACCAGCTGATCTCCAACAGTTGGAAATAATTTTTGCGGTGACACTCCCATGGTCTGGCAATACCTCGCACAGCATGGAGCAATGTCCATGGAGGCACATCATGCACATAAGAGGCTTGATCTGCGACAAATGTATGTCTACTAAAACTCTGCTGACAAGAATGCAAGTATACTTTCAATGCAATTAAACACTATGCTGTACTGAACTTATCAAATAGTTATGTTAGGGTTGAAATAAAACTAATTACTATAACAAATAATAGTCATCAGCTCATTCTGGCAAAAAACAACAGATATTAAGTGAAATTCTCTGTGTGCAGTGTATTTGCAAGAAATTGAAAGGATTTAAAAATTATACCTCAATTGTATTGATTCTCTGTATAGCATAGGCATTATTCCTAAGGCTAGGAGACTCACTTTAGTAAAAGAGAATGAAACAGCCATGAATTAAAAAAAAAAAAACAGGTGAATATTTTTCTACAAATTTATAATGGTATGAACTTGGCTGCTGCAACGGAATTAGGTTCTTGTAGCTGTTCAGTTGGTAGATCTCAAAATAAGGGAATAACTCATAAAGAGAATTAACTCATCCCACGGAGTATTTTAAGCATATGTAGTTATGCATTAATTAACGAAAGGGGTATATTTAGTGGTAGTCGATTTGTGTTTAAAGAAGCCATTTTAACATGGGAAAGCCAAGTATGTATTTTAACTAGGAAATTTCAAAACAAAGTTCCAACTGGCCCAGTATATTTCAATGAAAAGACCAAAAAATGCCTTTTTTGAAGAAAGAAACGAAAGAAACATGGAGTAATCTCAGCAACCTCTCTTGGAGTCCTTTTGTTTGGGACAGATTAAAAAAAAAATATTCATGAATGGTACCACTAAGAAAAGATCAATGTTGAGGTTGTAACAGCACAAAAAATCAACCTAAGAAACTTGATTTACTAATTACCACTATTAAAATTTGAACTTAACCTAAGAATGGATGACTCTGGTGATAGAACTGCCAAGACACATCCACTTGTAAACTAAAATATGCAGTGTCATTACATTGAAAATGAGACGCATACAGAAATCAGCATTCATAAAATATTCATTACTCAGATAAATTATGCAAAGAGGAATAATATGATTTAAAACAATGTATTTGTGAGAACATAGGCAAGAATTTTTATTTTGAGAAAGAATGTCCATATTAATCAAGGTCAAATTATTTGCAAATAAATGAGAGCAGTTTATCCACAAGCATGCATGATAAATTGATGTTGTGGAGTAAGAACATGACAAAACAAGTACCAGTATGCTGCATTAAATTTCTGAAAATTCTAATTAACATTCTAACTCTAATTTACAAATTAAATATTAAAAATACTACAGGAATATAAAAAGCTACACCCATCTAACTTTGACTAAAAGTGAGCATTCATAATTGAAAATAAAGAGTGGGCTTTTGATTCACACAGCTTAGCCAGAAAGGAAGGAACCCCTAATGAACTTCTTGTTTCATTTATCAGATGGTTAAAATTGGAAACAAGATTTAATTATCACTGAAATGAAATACAGTAGTCAAGGAAAAAACTCAAAATATCAAAACCTGTATTCACACAAATACATCACATGAAAACAGTATTAGTATGGCAAGAAGTTTTTATAATGGTTGACGATACCTCTAAACGACCACGTTCCTCAGCTGAAGCTCTTAACTGCTCTCTCATAGCTATTGGAACCCGCTGGTGCCCACGACCACCTTTCCCAGAACGAGAACTATAAATTCTATCTTTCTCCCTTTTACTTCCATCAGCCAACTCTTCTTTACTTCTTCCCTACAATGGAAACAAAATAAAAAAAATATGCCTACCGCAGCTTTACAATCGTAAAGCCATTGATTTTTTTTCTAGCAAAGCTCTGGTAAAACAAAGCTCGATGAAATAACAATTGGGTAGAATAGTAGAATATATGAAGTGGATGGTAATTAATATAGCGAAAGACCAACATGCAATAAAAGTTCAACATTAATGACTGGAAAAATGAAAGGGAGAATTACATTAATTTTTCCTACCATTAATGCTCGTGCCTTAGCCGGAGAATCAAGACCTTCCGAGGATGATTCACTTTCTTCAATCTCACTTCCTGCCACCTTGTATCCTATTAGTAAATAAAAGCAAGAATCAAACACACTGACAGGAACCCTCAAAATAAAAGGATCAGGTTGAAGGCAATGCAATAATAGATTGTATGTAAATCTAATTATATTGTTATTGGGTAACCATTTGATGATTTACTATGTGCAAACAAAAAAACACACAAATCAATGTTTTTGAGTTTCCTCTAAGTTCACTGATAACATCTTAGAACAGCAATCAAGTAGTATGTGTGCAAACCTCTGGTCAATAAAGCACAGAATTTCTGATGCAATCCACTCCAATCTGTTCTATTCCAAACAATCTTATCTATCCTAATTAATTATAGTTTGATACAATCGAAAGTAACAAAGTCTTATATTCCCTGCTGTTACCCCTTAAAAAATAAGTTTAAGTAATTAATATTTTTATTAAAATAAAAATGTTAAACCATCTTAAAAAACATAGTTCAGTACAACCAAAGATTAATTCTATTAGCTGATTTAAAAAGTATGGTATTGCTAGACCACAATTTGAGCTTGTTAGTGGTTTCCAACATTTCATAATTTCTGCCTCTAAGGCTGGTATTGTAAATGATTAAGTGATCACCCTCTAAATAAAATGATAACTTGGTAAGATTCCACAAATTTATTTTTCACCGACCTAGGTTTCGATTGTTTGACAATCATTATCAAGGTCTTGATCAAGGTATCAAGGTCAAACAATCGAAAGCTAGGTCGGTGAAAAATAAATTTGTGGAATCTTACCAAGTTATCATTTTATTTACTATGCGGTTCCACCAAGTGAAGCCTGAGGATTTCCTCTTCATTCGATCACCCTCTAAGCCAAAATAGTGACTCTAATCAGATTTTGGCCAATAGTACATTATTATTTTGCCCTACAGTGAGATTGTGCAGTTGCTCTATCATTCAGAATAGCAGTTTATATTTGCTTTACACTCAATAATACTCAACTCCCACAGAAATCTGAAAGATTTGTCGATGTCAGAAAGTCGACTCTCTCTAAAAGTCTCTTAACACTCCATTGAAGAAGTATATACTGAGTTTCAGTAGAATTATTACTTAATAATAATACCACTGCCATCTTCAACTGATTTCAAACATGAATAGTCAAGTAACAGGCAATATTTTTAAAAAATCATAGAAAAAAGTTGTGAGAATTGGCTCACAGTTGCGTGGTATTGATTGGGATAAATAACCAATCACAAATATGCATACTATTTACCTATGCTAGTGGCATAAAGCTGTATAATTACGCAAACATTACCAAATTTTAGGAGTAGTCAGTTTTTCCTCCAATCATACTTCATCGACAAATGTCCACAGGAAAATTAGGAAGGAATGCGAAAATTCAAGAAAATCAAGGAGTAGGCTACAATATTTACTGCCCGTAGATAAAGCAAGTTGAACAATTAACATCAAACGAGGGATATTATTTTTCATCTATAAATGTCTTCCTGGTGTGACTATCATAATATCCATAAGATTTCTGATTTAGCTCAAATATAAACCACAACATTGATTATAAGAAGTATTTAACTTTCTTAACCCTCTCAGGAAATCGCAGGTAGCCCAGGGAAAGGAACTGGCCCCCCTACCCTGAATGTGTGAATTTCACACGCCATTGGCTTAGTACGGGGTGAGCTCTACTCTCACCTATCAAAACCAACCTTCAGGTTGAATCACTGACAATGAGTGAACCCTCTTAGTGTGGCTGGCCAATATATCGGCTTTTGCATCTCAGATGAAAGTGCGGCGGGTCGATATATTGGTCCAATATAAAAATATTGTTCAACTTTATGACACTAAATTAATAAAATTTATTTTTCAGTCAATGTAACAAAGTTATATCATTATTAATTAGTTCAACTTAAACAATGCAAAAAAACCACTTATGGATTTATAAAACAATAGCTTCAAAATTTTGTTTTCCAAAGTTCCAACATTTTATTAAATTGCCCTCTACATTTTTCGCAAGAACCCCAGGAAGATGGTTAGCACTAAGAGTTTTAATAATGAATTCAGGTAGCTTTTATATTTTTCTATATTTAGGGCACTTGTTCTACACAAAGAGCTAAAAACTTGCTCAAGAATATTTATTCCTGAAGTCAATGGTTTTTGCAAGTTTATATTGACCATAATGGTCAATTTCTTTAAGAAAACAATGTCATCTCCCAAATTGGATTTTTTATAAATTATACAATTTCATATACGTATAATGAGAAATGGAAAGCCCAATAAAAGTTATAAACCATACAATGCACAAAAAGCTTCAGTGTCACCAGAGAGGGGTAGATGTAAAAGCAGCAAAACCAAATGAGGACTTGATGGTTTTTGAGCATTTAAATCACGTCAAGTGCTTTATTCTTGAAGTCGAGTCCTATTTCCAAGAAGGGCATTCCTTGAAAGATATCATTAAGTATGCACATTCCACCAATTCAAGATCTGCTTTGAATTAAAACCAGAAACATCACTCCAAAATGATTATCTACAGACATACGGCATGAGTGACTATACCTAGTTTACTAAAATTTAGAACTTTTCCTAAGTTTTTCACAAGCATCAATTTTTCAGTTAAAATTACCTGTGAGCCAAAAATTTGAGAAAGTAACATTTCATAAATGTTCACAATGTTACTTTAAAAAGAACTCAATGGGAAAATGTGCTGACTTCTGACTTACTGTTGGGAAAATATCATAATAATATTTTGGTACCTGAGTAATGATTATTTCTTTCTTCTCCATTAAGACAGTGAGGAAGTGCTGAACAAAAAACCATTCTACAATGTTAAAAATGTCCTGTTAACTGACTATTATGCATGTAAATGCACTGTACCTCTGCTTTTGACAACTCTGTCAATTTTGTTTGACAACCAGCATATGGGTGTCCATTGAGAGATTTCAGTTACAATTTTCAAATTTGGTCTCAGCTGTAAAAATGATAGGTAAGAATTTAAGATGCAATGAAATCTAAATTTTACTTTCTACATGAGAATAATAAGATAAGGAAAGTAACAATTTCAACATACAATATTATAGCAAAGCCAATTAAAACTGCAGCATAATAAATATATATGGTGAGACATTTTTCTATTAATCCCCTAATCCCAAAAAGCTGTTCAGTATAATGCACTGCTGATGCTCGGAAATATGGAAATTCAGTAGTATTATTATTTTGGGTATTTTGAAAGTTATTTTGTAACAATGTGTGAAATTGCTAAGCTGAGGACATTCATCATCATAATCAGTATTTTAATCCTAGGACTGGTTTACAGCAGCCTTCCATTCTGCCCTATTCAGTGTTAATTCCCTCATGCCCTGGTATGTTTTCTCTTTCACATCCTTCTTTATTTGCCCTATATATTTGTCCCTTGGTCTTCCTCGTGGGACCTTTCCTTCAATCTTCCCTTCTATTATATTTCTAACTACAGTAGAAACTCGAAAATACGAACTTCGAAATTACGAAATTTTGATTTTACGAAGCAAAATCTTCGGTCCCGACCAAAAGGGTATCTAAGTGTATGTAACAGTACGCGATATTACGAAATAACGAAGTTTTAAAATTACGAACCTCGGATCTTGGTCCCGGCGTGTAAAAGTTACTCGTTTATACGAATAGTGATGGATCACAGTAACGTTTTCCGGCGCTCCTCGTCAGATTTAAACATCTAATTAATCATCGTCGCCGAATACATTATGCACTGAATGTATTACCTGAACGATATATCATTTTTCAATGCTACAATAGTAAAGGTGTGGTTTCGCTGGGGCATCCCGCGGCCGCGTGCGGCGTCCGCGTCCAGCAGCCGGAAGTCACTGCCGTACTCATCCAATCTATATCAAATGGGTTCGGTTTCACTGATACGTCTCGGCCGTCGTGTTCGACGGCTGATGCCCGACGTCTGCGTCTCGACTGTTTCGAGAGCACCTAGGAGACGCCTAGTCGGGCAGTCCCAAATTTCGGTGATTTTTCTGCTCTCCTCTCTCCGCATTTTATATTACGCGTCCTTTCCAGCTCTTTTTTGTAAAACTACTTGCAACAGTGGTCGTCCTTTTCTTCGTCTTCCAACAAAACTAAATCGTTACCATCCATTTAAGCGTAAAATCAACTCATTCTCAGGAAACACAAACCGATAATAAATTTTTAATTAAACTAAATACGCATTCTCCCACATCGACCAGCCTCGGAAACAGGATGTAGATGCCTGAATGAAACCACCCGGCCGCGTCATCCAGACGCAGCGGTTGGACGTGGTCGCTGGACGCCACAGTGAAACCAGACCTTAAGGACGACTTTGAATCGTAGGCATCGTAGCTCATAAAATATGAAACCAATCTGACATAAAATGCGTTCGGCTTTGTAACCACGAGTCCACAGAGTTGCCAACGAGTAAAAAAATGTTAAGTAGTCGTGTACGGATATACTCGCCGGCGAGAGACTAATTGCTACAACCAGCATTTTCCTCTCATGATCCCTGGCATTTTTTTGTTACCAGTTTTCCCAAACATAAATCCATGATGAATATTCATGGTATAGAAATCTTTTGCTGCGCGTTTGCAATAACTACGACATGTATCGGAGATGGTGCTATGTTGTTCGAGCGGTAGATTCAGTCGTGAATATAACCCAAGGAAGCTTTTTTTCTCACTATTCCAGACTGATTACACTCAACCTTGCTCGACGGCATAATTATTCCGGCTGGCAATAGTTATCATCGAAGGACTCATGTTTAATTTACCGTCCTCATTGAGCGTTTTGATGTAGTCATCGAGCAAGGCTCTTCATACGCATTTCCCTTCCCTTCTTCCAACAGCAAAGAAAATCAGAGAAAGTATGAGTTCGCATGGTTCATAGGGCCACTTAGTTTAACGCAAATTAATTCTAAAGGAAGACTAGTTCTGGGCGCATGCATAATCAATGGGAAAAAACGCTCAAGCACCCATATATATATATTTGTATCGGAAAATGGTGTACCCTCCTCCCCTTTCACTCCAACATAGCGATCGAAGAAATATCCTAAAAGAGAGATCAGCTGCGTTCCTGCAGATCGATAAAGAAACTTTTGAGTGTTTTGTAGCTTAATCCTTATTAGAGATATAATCAAGAAGAGGATAAGTGGAACCATCCTATGAGATGCCGAAAGTCACGCCGTCGGAGAAGGAGCAGAAAGCCTCGTCAGCATCCTAGCCCAAATGGAGGCGCTTTCATCTCTTCCTTGTGCTATCGGACGACACCCCCTCGGAGGACATCGGGGGCGGGAGTTAGTTGGTACCTAGTCAGTGCGGAAGCAAGAAACGAATTGGCCAGGATCTGTGGGTAGCGGCGTAGGAAAGGAGTTCCGAGTGTTTTAACGGTCAAGGACATGGAACCATCACAACCAAAGAGAAAGAGAAGGGGAATATCGTTGGAGAAGGTGAAAATGATTCAAGAAGTTGAATCAAATAAGTTAAGAAAAGGTGCTTTTTCTCTCTCACTTGCGGCTAATCTATCCCTCCCACACTGGCTATATTTCCCCTTCAAGTGACCCTCCGTGTCCCCCCTTCCCGCTCTATGAGTGGGCACGAGCCATCCCCCTCACACCCAAGCCCCCCGTGCCCGCCCTCCGGGATATCAGGCCCCTTCGAGTGCCCCTCCGTCCCACCCCCTCAACGCTAGGCTAGCATGAGATGCCCCCCGCTGACTTTGCAGGCCCCCCATACCAACTCTTGGGCCCTTTAAGAAGTTCCCTCCCCAACCTCAAGGAATCTGTGCACGCCGATGGGTCTAACTCAGCGTAAATATTGTTTTGCGGGCATATCTTGATTCATGGTAAAAGCTCCACTCGCCAGAGTCATGTTTTCCCTCTCCGCCGACGCAGCAAATTGAGGTAAGGGAGGAGGAAGATAAGATGCGACTATTCGGCGTAAAGCTGATGATTCATTCGAGGTTTATTCTTCGCGCGCAGCCCTTGGCCTTGAATCCCAGGTGGATCACCCTCACAACAGTCGTAGGATACTACGAGGTCATGGGCCTCGCAGCTGTTTTTGTGAGCGGGCGAATGGAGTAACCCCCACCCATAGCGAGGGGGAAAGGAGGGAAAGAAGGCAGCTTCCAGCTTGATGCGTGGCCTGACCTGGAGCTGCAATGCTTGGACGCTAGTCTCCTTGCTTGATCGTAAGCAAAGGAAAAACGATTAGCAAAATATCCCAAATTTCAATTCAATAGCGAATGTTTAAAAGAATTCTGAGATATAATAAATGAAGAGCAGGCAGGCAGACCTAATCTGAATAGAACCACAACTGAAGCTTTCGTGTAGTAGAGTGAAAAACGAAAATTATTGATTTGTAATGTTAGCATCGTTAGTAGCCGATGAAGTGTAAAAGGAACTATCAACCTTCACCGTTGAAGTGCGTGGCTTGTACACCCTACTTCTGAAAGGAGGTACACAGCTGGACTCTTCTATAAGCTCTTCTTTCAGCTCTATCATCTCGGAAATAACCACGCACAAATAAGCTGAATCCAAGGGAGAAAAACGATTGTTATTTCGGGAAATTAATGGGCTTAGCATTATTTATACAAAATACATAACGTATCCATCGCATAGCATCCGCGAGAGAATCTTATTTTCACTGTCTTAGCTTAACGTAGGTAGATACATATATTATGCCTGACGCGGAGAAAAGACCCTCTTCTAACGAAATTTTATTCCTCTAATTTCAATGTCAGGTGCCAATGATCGCGCAAGTCGCACACTTCCTTGTTGTATGCATCAGTCAGTATTACTAATGATTAAACATCGCTTCAGCTTCAGTTAAAGAGTTCTACAGTTAGGAAATAATATAGAAAAATGCGCTATGAAGCTTCATAGGCTTATTCCAAACTGCACAAAAAATTTTGCAAAGACGCTTCATTGCCTAATCATTCATTGGAAAAAAGAACGGCAAGTTAGTTGTCGCGGTGTAAATTTCCGCGGGGCTTAGATGGGAGTTTAATTCTTCCGAGTTTCGGGATTTCCGCCGTGAAAAGATGGAACGATGTGGTGGAAATCCCGAAAATCGGAAGAATCAACCTCCGACAAATAAGTTGCGTTAAACTGTTTGCACCTTGTGGGCATGAACACACATTTAAGTATACTTTTATGAATTATAGCTTCGTAAATCATGCAAGTACGTCGCGAGAGTTCATCTTAATTTAAGGAAACGAAAAAGAGCTTCATCGCGATGTTTTTGAAAGATACTCGTTGATACGAAATTTGATATTACGAAGTGCCGATTTTTCCGGTCCCGTCGACTTCGTAATTTCGAGTTTCTACTGTAATTCATTGTGCCTCAAGGTATGTCCAATCCATCTGGTTCTTCTTTGCCATATGGTTTTCCATATTGTCCTTTCTTCATCTGCTCTTCTGTACACCTCTTCGTTCCTCACTTTATCTTATATGTTTCAAGCCTATTTATTGTCTTTCACACGAAGACCCTTTTGTCAGATATGAACCAGCTATAATCATTATTTTTCAATTTGTTTTCAATTGTTCAATCATTATTTTTCATTTGAAATATTGAAATCTTTTACATGTGTATGTCATGTAAAATCAGTCTGCTCAAGCCTGTAGAAAAAAGTGTAAAAAGACGATTTTCAGGCGTTAATGCAATGCATGCCTGCCTGTAATTCAGGGGCGACATTTTTTCTGCGAAAATAGGAAAAGGGTTTTGACTCAGGAAGGTTGACAGTATATATGCCACAATTTTATTTGAAATCTGAGGTGGTGAACCAAGATATTTCTGAAAAATTTGTCGATTTGAAATGGGATTACCCTCTTGCCTCCAGCGATGACATGATTGATGGTAGTTAACCAAAATTGCATCTGATAAACGTAGGATCTGCATCGACACCGAGATCTGCTGTTCTTTACAGCTTTGGATCCAAGAATGCAGTTTGCTTCTTCAACCAGATATTCTGTTGCCTAGAGAAAACCTACTCAAGCACCATGATGGCTTAATTTTCTTATAGACAGAATTGACACGTAGTAGTATAAAAGATGAGCAAAGTCGGTTGCAATAGAGTACATTTAAGTGGGTGAAAATGACGTTCGAACTGATGTCGGAGGCGCACATTATTAATGCCACATACATCACATATTTCAATTATTTTATCTGCTGAGTATAATTCAGTATTTAGCCCTGTTCCCCATGATTATCAACACTGGCTGTAAAGGCAGAGCAACTTCGGGCAGTATCTACTGAAAGTAAAGCTTAAAATTCTTTAAATAAAGCTTCAAAAACAAGTTTTTGGCAATTGTAGCCATTGTATGTACGGATCACATAAAATTACTATAGTTATTTTCCTACTCTCTACCTATATAATAATACTTTGGATGATTTTTCTTTATGCATGTTTAATGACATTATTTCAACCTTGATAGATTAAAAAATATGAAGAAAGAAACTGAAATAACAGACTGGCTCCACACTAAAGAGAAGTATACTACTTTTTTAGGCCCTCAAATAGGCGAAATCAGCAGAAAAAGGCATAAACAGGTAAAATAGACATTTTTAGGCAGTAAAAATTGCCTTAATTTCGCCATAAATGATCCTAAATGAACTTATAACTACATAAAACTGGTTTCCTGACTAAAAGAAAAAAATAGGCATTTTAGGCAATGTCCTCAGCTTAGTAATTGCACAGCTCATTTGTTTGGAGGTGTGCTCTGATGGAGTATGTGTGTAAGAGCTATGGAGAGCATCAGTGCAAACCAGTAACACTTGTTTTATTACCACCATATATTTTAGAAAATGGGGAACCAACATATTATTCATTGAATGGCTAGTTTTGCTAATGATTCAACTGTCATCAATTATCTCATGACAAAAACACAACCCTCTAAGCAGCATTTCAGAAAATATAATCAGCTATCATTATTGATTTATTAATACAGTAATAAATATACAGAAACATTTCCTTAATTTTTAAGCTAATTACGAAGTGATTTCACCCAATAAGAAGAAAAAGTGAGAAAAAGCAGTATAAACATAAAGTAAGGCATGTATGCATAGGCATATAATATTAACATATGCATTCCATTGCAAACCTATAATGAAAAAACTTTATAAAGGAAATTACATGCATAATTAATTATTTTCTGAGCAAGAAATTTGGACAGTAATATTACCTTCCATGCTGTTGTCACTTTCTTTTGAAGACAGACAAGCTTCATCATCTGACTGCTCCAGCCTATCAAGGAATAAATATGAAGGTCAGTTACAAATTCTGAGGGATGCATCACAGTACTAAAATAATGATATGTCATGTGAAAATATGAGTGAGAATGCATGGATTGCATGTGTAAGAAAACACATGAAAAACAAAGAGCAATTAATTTATATGTTGCTAAGCAATAGAATCCTTACTTATAGGTTTTTCAAACAGTAATAATAAAGTACACATTTTGTAATTTTACTCCCAGGGAATATAAAAATTCTACAGTAAAAATGACTATGAATGAATATGGACCTCTACCAGTGCTTCAGATGATCAGAAGGTGAAGAATACATATTTTTTGTAAAATAATATCAAATGAGTCTTCTTAATTATCATTATTTACCACAACTGATGGTTAACCTAAAAAATAATAGCAATGCTAAAATTTGTAAGATTCATAATTAAGTAATGTTTATCATTCAGGAATACTTTAGCATTAGGAAGTATAGAAAAACACAGCAGTGTTTCTTATGATGATCCAAGTTCATATCAAGCTCATAAGCCACAAGTTAATAAGATACTTGCATTATTATTTGATTCAAAATCTTACCTAATTCATCGTAAAAATGTAAGTTTCAAATTAAACGTTACTACACATGTGAATTTAAAGAAATCTCAACAAGATGGTCCTTGAAACTATACACTTAAAAAGAGGAACTTGTTTTGTAATATCAATACATAGTTCCACTCAATATGAAATGAATAACAAGAAAAATTACTAAGCCAATGTTTATTTTGAGACAGATCGCAGCAGCTCAGCCTGCGATTGATGATAAACCACCTCGGACTGATCTCAATGCTGCTATACCATTGAAAAAATTCCGAGGTAAAATATATGAGCATGTGCTGATAAAAGAAAGAAATAAGGAATTATTGCAAAATCTCAACAAAATTGACCGCTCAAAGGTGAAATTTCTTTAATTGAAATTAGGTTGAGCATATTGGTTTTCTCAATTATGTACTGTGCTTTAAATATGTCAATACTTCCTGGTGAGACACCATCCCTTCCATTCTTATCCTTATACCTTTCCTCCCGGTCTGAAGTGCCTATTAGTATGGAAACAAACTTGAAAACACCCACGAAATGAATAACTTGCCATGAAAATACCCTGTAAATTACAATATCTTAAAGTTTTCAAAAGCATGAGTGCTATACATAGGTAATAAGAAGTTGAAAGTCATCAAACAGCATGTTGCCTCTAAGCTATGCTATTTCATTTGATCATTAAAGTAAACCATGGACCAGAGTATGGGCACAGGGGTATACATGTATTAATCTGTGAGTTGTAACTATCATCACAAGTCAACAATCCTAAGATTGATTTGATGTGGCTCTACACTCAATTCTCCTGTTGGCTAATATAATCAAACAATAAACTAGAGATCACTATTCACTGTGTCCTAAAGATTTTTGGCTACAAGGGAAGACAAGTCACCTTTTTCCCAACATTTCCTCCATTCAGTCATACAGGCAGCAAAGTTCCTACCTGTCTGCTTAACATAACACTTTGCACAATCAGTGCACCTTTTCTCGTACACTCCTAATTGAAGGGTGGGATGAAATCAGTCCTTGGTACGACAAAAAGGTTTCCTAATTTCACTGGGTTGTGAAATGAAATTTTTAATTTGTCTCTTGGAACTATTTTCAATATTTTCTAGGAAATGTTTATGACATATGGCTGTCAATAATGTCACTGTGGAGAAACCTCAGTCCCTTATAGAAGCCTGTCAGAAGCAAAATTACTTCCTATTAATGCAAATTTTATCATCAAATGGAGGCCCTAGCCATGGGTTCTACTCTTTCCCCATTGCTGTCCAAGATTTTATGGTGAATTTTAATCTAAACTTTTTAATTCTGGACATCATTTTTTAAATAATGTGACACATTAGTACAGGTATGTGTATAATCTGAATTTCTGCTGTTCTGGTAGTGACATCAGCTCAACTGCTTTTTAAACCTTTAAACTAGTAAACACCAACGTATCGATTTTAAGATAGAAAAAGACACTGAAAAATGACTGACCTTCCTAGACTTGAAAATATGCATCTATATTCAACAGCAAACACAGATGCAGAGTATTATGAAAACAGTGCTATAATACATGGTTTTTCTTATGGACTCATCTCATGCAATGTCACATCAGCTTGCAGCTTCAACTTGTTGATTTGCAGGCTGGTGACCTTACCTTTAAAGTCTCCTGATAATAATATCTCCTGATAATATTAGACAACTGAAGACAATAACAAATTGCTTCCGTAAATGGCTCTAAAGAATAAATAAAAGATAACATTCTACATAAAAAAAACCAGAAATTAGCCATCATGAACATTACATATTACTGTCCCGGTGACCCTACCTAAACCTAAAAAGAGGTGTAAATTGAAATATGTCGGCAACTTTTCATAAAAAATATTGAAAATACTTCCAATAGACAAATTAAAAATTTATTTCACAACCCAATAGTATTAGGAAGTCTCTTGTGTAATACCAAGGACAAATTTCATCCTGCCCTTCAATGAGGAGAGTACAAGATTAAGGTGTAGAGATTTTGTTAAGTCCTTGGGTGTTTCTTCTCTTGCGTACATGTTGCAGATGGTCTTGAACAGCTGAGTGAATGCCTTCTCCTTCATTTTTAATTAGTTTGGCAATAATATTTCCGATTCTAGGAGCCTAATTTACGTACAGGTCTTGTACTACCATGCCGAATTCTGATCTCAAGATTGAGTCTCCCATATCACCTTTTTGAATTAATTTTCTTCTTTGATTACTTTCAAAGTGAGATTGCTGTTGTATAATTGTTCCAAATATTCCTTCTACCTCTTCACTTTATCTACATTTTCAATTAAATGTTCTCCATTCTTGTCCCTTATTTAAACCCATCTGACACTCATTCCTTGAAGTGATTCCCCATCACCTTTCTCTTTGTGAGATTGTTATGTACATTTACATATATTCTACATCCAGCTTTCTCTTGCTTTTCTCACTTTACAACTCATTGCATTTCTTACTCTTAAGTTGTAAAGTTTCCCTTCCTCAGTTTCTGCATTCTTGTATTTTCTTCTTTCTTAAATAAGTCCTATGACTTCTATGATCCAAGGTTTTTTATTCTCCCAAGAACTTCTGTTACAACTTTCTGTAGCCTGTTTTTATTTTTTTCCAATTTCTCTTCTAATGATTTCTCAGTCAGGTCCTCTTCCATCTTGTTTTCAACCTCTTATGGAAAGGATAGCTAATGTTGAATGTCCTCCAATTTTTCTACTTTCCATATTTTCTTCAGTCACTTGGATTTTAGATACTATTTCATCATCACAAAGTTCAATACCCTGCTATGTCATTTGACTAAGATACATGTGCACAATCCACTTATGTAATATGAAAAATGAATGCCAAAATTATGGAGTGGCTCTCTCTATTTCCTTGAAATTCCATGGCTGAGTTACTTTTCATTTACGTGCATGCCTGCATAAAATTATGATTGATGACATACATAATAAACAGTTCTAATGTGTTAATTGTGGTGTTAATACATACAGATCACCACTTCAGATATGGCATTGCAGTAATCATTTATTGTAGAATGAAATGAGATAGCTTCTAGTGTATTCACAAGAATGCAGGGTTGGTTATAAAAACCACATAAACAACACTTGAGAAGATAGGAACACTACTGCAAATAGTAAATGATGTGAGGAAATAGAAATGAAGAGCTGAATTTTCTTTCAAGGCCATTGTGGACTGCTGGAACACAGCTCGCCCAGAGACTTCAAAAAACAGACATCCAAGAATGTTATCAAATAATGCTATTTTGAAAGACAACTTGTACTTCTACAAAAGACTTCAAGAGGCAGTTAAGTACATCACAAAAAAGTACAATAATCATGATTACCATGGTGTATTTCCACATTAATAGGTTCAGTACAATAGAGTATATTGATCTCAAAAGTTTTGGACAAATTATTAGTTCTGAAACGGCTTAATTAATAATATCTTGAACTAGAGCTTAGATTAAGTTTTAAAAGTAGAGTAGCATTTATGAAAGAATTTATAGCTTGAATGGAAACTGCTGTCTTAAAAAAGAAAGCCGACGACTGCATATATATTTGCAGTTTTATGCAAATGTGCCCTCCATACAAAGATTGCCCAACAGCAGCCAACTACTGGTTGAAAATATATAATTTCAATTTAATTAAATTTTGTGGAGGAGAATATTTTCTGTCATAAGCTTTGTATAAATTATTAACTAATTGGTAATTATCAGTAGCATGGTTGGTTGGCTGGGTAGAGTGATGAGCTCTCATAGAGAGAGTTGGGTAAAGTGATGAGTAAAAAAATTTTAGAATGAGAAGTGTGCAAAATTTTCAGCAGTTTTCTAAACTTATATGGCTAAAAAGTCAAAAATAAAATTTATAAAAAAGTACTTTTTAAAATCATCAATTTTATTTTAGAAGTGCACTAAAAAGTTAAAAATAATTTTTTTCTTACTTATCTGAACATTTTAAAATACAGAGAGAAAAAATAAAATCATGAGAGGAAAGTAAAGATATTTTAAATCAACCATTTTGATTTAAGGGTAAAATTGTTGACTGCCAATAGAAGTTTTGGAAAATATTCAGACATCAGTGAAAAAAATTTATTTTTAAAGGTATAGGTAGTGTACTCCTTAAATAAAATCGAGGGTTTTAAAAAGTATTGTTTTATAAATTTTAGTTTACCACATTTCTTCCTTTGGCAGAAATGGCAAAACTAGGTACCACCATTTTAATTCGGTGATCCTTTAGTGGCTAGTTGAGACATGTCTTGAGTAAGAAACATTATTATTAGCATTCTGCTGATTAAGGCAGATCTTGATGGATGGTAAATTCTTCCAACTTCTTTCTTTCATAGGATGGTCTTCTTCAGTTCTGCAACTTTTTACCTGCTACCTTCCCACCTCACCTTCTCCATTCTCCTCCACACTTGCATCCTAAAGCCCTAAGTTTATTTTTCATCAACCTTCAATCATCAACCTCAAAGTCCATGTTTCATGTCATATGCCAACATTTAAACTGTTACAATAAAATCATATTATGTACTTTTATTTTTACAACTGTTCTCAAAAGCATTGAGTTTTCGTCTATTTTCTTGTGCTTTGGCTAACATGAACACTTCAACTTTCATCACACTGGAGAGTATAGATGCCACTTTGGTGAGTCCACTTGGACCTCACACCCAATCATGAGGGTTTAATTTTAAGAAGGCAAGTATGCTCAATATTAGTTAAAAGCATGAACATGGTAGGACTTTTATTAACAAATTCACCATTTTTCAGTGATAGATGCATAGATATAGCAATGTAAATAATTGACATTTACTGCCACAGCTTGAGATTAAGGAGACTCAACAAAATGGAAAGAAAACCTTGATAAATGTGTGTATCCCAAGTCTCACCTGATCCTCACTTCCATGTTTCAGCACCCTTTACCCTCCCTCCTTCAATCAAATGCCTACTTCAGTACATGAACCTCAATCTATCAACAGTATTCCTTAGTAAGTCCTTCAAAAGAACTTGACTAACCCATTAGACACCTATCAACATTTCCTCATCAATCCATTTTGAGTCCCATGCCTACTTCCTTCTGAACTTTATAAGGGCATGCAAAACTTCTTCCCTCAACACCTAATAAACATGTGATAGTACATTATGACACCCAAGCAGTGCCACTTTTTTATTTTTGTGTTTCACGTGAAATACTGAATGGATGTTGCCTTAGGTGATTTATTGCAAAGGAATTTCTTCTTCTTCTCTCCTTATCTGTTCAGTGAACAGTGGCTATCCACTAAACTTTTCCATACAATAGCCACATGTTTCTGAGCAACAATATTCATCTTCTGCCACATCCTATTTCACCCTTCTTCTCTTAAATTTCTCACTCTTCTTTCACCTTATCTTTCCCTAAATTATTAAGCAGAAAATATTATACTTTCCGCTGCACACTTAACAGTTGAAAGTCATTAAGTTAGAACTGAATAACTAAGAAAACTCTATAAGTAAGATTACACCATGCCCCATCATTTTCACCCCCAAAAACTAACCTGTATAAGTGAGAAAGTAGAAACCTCTATAAGAGAGTCATTTTCACATCCAGACCTCTTCACCCTAATCCTCTATAAGCTAGAGTGTTCTCTAGGAAGTGTAAGGCATTGTGACAGTTTTTAGATGTTACATGCAGGTTTTAATGAAGCTCAGTTTTAAAGACGTGAATGTTTGTTTAAACAGGCTTGAATGTATATGATTAAATATTGGACCTAATTCAACTACTATCGGCGCAAAAAAGGTAGAACGCTGAACTTTAAGCCTTTGTATGAAATTCTGCCAAAGCCCCATAGAGTTGTGTAATATATCGTTTTACTCCTTGTTTATTTGATTATAACATTAAATCATTAAAAAGTGTTTAAACGTAAACGTTTAGCGTCTACGGTCGAAAGAGTGAAGAAGAACACGCGAAAAACTAGGAGAACGGCGAAACGGTCTTCTTCTTCATCTCGCCACGAGCAAAATATTTGATTGGTGCACTTCATTGTTTTTTTGTAGATAGAACGACATCTCCGCATTACAAATATTTTTTTTAAATTAAATTTTACCCATTATTTGATTTTTAAAATGGCCTAAGGTTAGATTTAAATTTCCGAGGTGTAGAAAAGTACATGAATATCGAGGTTACGTATGCTATATGGAAAAAATATTTCAAAACTTTTCATGTAAGGAAATGTTGATATTATTCCTCTTACTTAAAATAAATCACAAAGACGAAAATCGCTCCGCGGCAATGCAAACTACCATTTTAAACTGTTGGCAATAGTGAACTCCTGGTCGCGCGCGGCTCAGATCTCTGGTAATACGTCCGTCGAGTGCTATGCAAGAAAAGCATGTATATAAACTATCTAAACACTCAAAACATGTAGTTAACATTTAATTATAACAGTTAATCATTTATCCATTGAAATTGTCTTCATAAGTAACAAATACATGACAAAACGAAGAAAATAACAATGAATTAATATAAAAACATCTAAACTCAGCATGTATGCATTTTTTCAATATGGATATTTCTTTTCTAGGTAAAATCCGTGGACCGTTTGTCGCACTACACTTTGAATAAATTCGCTAACGATAACTGGAGGTCTGCCTGGGCTTGATATTGGTTGCTTGGGTGCACTGTCTTCGCTGAACTTCACCTCTTTCTTTATTCTCCTTACCGTCGACTCGGATACTCCGCAATCTTTGGACACATTTTTCTTCGCCTGTTTCCTTGGGATTTCTTTTTCATCTTTGCTATAATTTTCAAAATAAGCAATCACATTACTGATCACTTTTTTTCCTTTTAAGGTTACGTTGGGCCTCGCACGGTCTTGTCTGTTTCCTTCATTATCACCGCAAATATCTTGCAATACTCGCCGTTTCGTAAAAGGCATGGTGTCGTTAGAATGACGGAATGCGAACTGAGGTTTTCATTGGGAGTTTCACAATTCCGAGAAATTTTCAACCCTTTTGGGTTAGACCATCCAGCAGCCCTTTTCTAGGCTCATGAAGTTTGACACCAGGGTACAAAGGGCATTTTTTTTCCTTGTCAGCGCTGGGTAGAGGTCTCACTGCTGCTAAAAACATATACACACAGCATGTATGCATTTTTTCAATATCGCATAAAACGAGAGGAAACAATCATCATGAATAACAAATAGGTTGATTAGCATTGTTGTTAACATTAACATTATAATTGTTAAATATCTCGTGATAATCAATTTATTTGTTATTCATGACGATTGTTTCCTCTCGTTTAATGTGATATTGAAAAAATGCGTACATGCTGAGTGTAAATGTTTTCATATTAATTCATTGTTATTTTCTTTCGTTTTGTCATGTATTTGTTACTTATGAAGACAATTTCAATGGATAAATGATTAACTGTTATAATTAAATGTTAACTACATGTTTTGAGTGTTTAGATAGTTTATATACGTGCTTTTCTTGCATAGCACTCGACGGACGTATTACCAGAGATCTGAGCCGCGCGCGACCAGGAGTTCACTATTGCCAACAGTTTAAAATGGTAGTTTGCATTGCCGCGGAGCGATTTTCGTCTTTGTGATTTATTTTAAGTAAGAGGAATAATATCAACATTTCCTTACATGAAAAGTTTTGAAATATTTTTTCCATATAGCATACGTAACCTCGATATTCATGTACTTTTCTACACCTCGGAAATTTAAATCTAACCTTAGGCCATTTTAAAAATCAAATAATGGGTAAAATTTAATTTAAAAAAAATATTTGTAATGCGGAGATGTCGTTCTATCTACAAAAAAACAATGAAGTGCACCAATCAAATATTTTGCTCGTGGCGAGATGAAGAAGAAGACCGTTTCGCCGTTCTCCTAGTTTTTCGCGTGTTCTTCTTCACTCTTTCGACCGTAGAAGCGAAACGTTTACGTTTAAACACTTTTTAATGATTTAATGTTATAATCAAATAAACAAGGAGTAAAACGATATATTACACAACTCTATGGGGCTTTGGCAGAATTTCATACAAAGGCTTAAAGTTCAGCGTTCTACCTTTTTTGCGCCGATAGTAAGCATTCCTGACTCAACAGTTTCAGTATCTCTGAGGGAATTTCCTATGATTCACATGCATTTCTCTCCTTCAGCCTTGTCATGACTCTTTCAACTTCTTCCTTGATTATGGTCAGTCCAGGTGAGAGCATTGTTGCTTCATCTAATTGTGGCCAGTAATTGGTGTGATGTTAGCATATATTTTTTATACTTCCAAATTATTCTATTCATTTTTCAATACTCTTCCATCCTCATCTGTTTTGTGATAACCACTGCTGTATGTCCAAATCCCATAGCTGTTTTGAGTTTTTGCAAACAATAAAAATACAAGTTCTTCAAACTTGGCCTTTTTTGACAATTTTAAGGAATCAACGACAAAATATACTAAATGTTATCAAACCGTTAGTCAAATATGTCTAAGGAAAACTAACCAAACTCATATCTCCAAAATTAAATGCTCCCACTTTCACAGCCATAATCTAAGTGAACTCTAATTACCTTGGCAGAGGTCATTCTACCAACGAAGTGCACAGCTTAAAGAACATAAACGCAAAGAAAAAATAAGAAGAGCTATGTGCAAATACCCCCCATATTGGGAAATGCCAATTATTGGAATGGGAGTTGAAAGACAATTATCTATAACTGGAATGGACACATTTTTAACACGGACTAAGGGTTCAAAATACTATATGAGTGATAAAAGACCCAGGTAAATGTGTAAACCATTTTTTTGAAATGTACAATTAAGTACCATTTCATTTGTTATTATGAATATTGTACAGGTAAAGGTTAGCTTAAATGGAAAGAATATTCTTCTCAAGATCAGGGTTGACAGATTCCTGAAAACAAAATAAGGGACAGTTGTGCTGTTGAGGAAATCATTGTGTGACATAATCAACAACTAGTGAACTTCCTTTAAGAATGATTTTACTGATGTTATATAGACATCACAGGGCAGTTTATTAATAAATAATGAATACCTTTACCAGTATTACATATACTGAAAATAACATTTTCTTTCCTGACGTGGGACATTTAGCACGAATACGGGACTGTACCATAAAATCCAGGACATCTGGCAATCCTGCTCAAGACACATATCTTTCTTTTGATGCCCTTTTTTAGTTTAATTTACTTCCTACCTCTCATTATTCTATCCAAACTAGATATTCTGCTCCTACCTAGATATTCAGCATTCTTCCCTTGATTACATAATTCAAAAAACCCTCACTCCTTATCATTATTCCCATTCACCCACTCTGCATTATGGATTATTAAAAAATGGGTAACTGCACTAAATATTGTTCTAACATGAAAACTGATTATTGTTTTGTAATTTATGAACCATTGTGGACTAAGGCAATGGCTGTACACTACCAGTAAAGCAATTTTTGTTCACATTATTCTGCTCCTACCAGAATAAATACATGCCCACTACGGGGGGTGATATAAAGTTTTCCTGAAATGATTGGTAAGAAACAAGTGGCTTTCAGATGCTATACCTAATCACAATATAATCTTTAATAAAATGAGATTTCATGAAACATACAATGAAATTATGGTGGTTCTCTTCTCACAATACCTTTAGAATTACCAGTCCTGAAATTAGAATTAGGTTCACAAAAATTTGTTGATGCATACAAAATGATTTACACGGGTTTGGCAAGACACATCACCTACCTGAAGCTGAAAATATGTTTGAATACCAGCTTTGTTGGAAGAAATAACTAGGATGCTGGTCACAAATTCAACTTCATTCTGTGATGGTCTGGAACCATCCCAGTTTTCTTGTTTTTTTCCCCCCCGAGAAGCGAGGATATTGCAAATTGAGCTGGAGAGTAAAGAGCTTAACGAGTGGCAGGAGTGGTGGAATGTCCAGCTAGGGACCTTCTGTGGCAAAACGAGAAGCCCGAGGACCCAAAAGAGACATCACTCAGCCTACAATTAAGAGGAGGAGAGAACAGGGAATTTTGGGGAGGACCTACAGTCCTAGATTGGAGGAGATGAGGGCTACAGAGAAACTACAGAGCTGCTGGTCATCCCTGCAAAGGCTCCAGGACGTCTCCTGCTGGGATACGTTGTAAGATCCTACCCCCAGTCACCTCCCCCCCTCGAGTTCAGAGTAATGAGTGATCAGTGGGCCTAGCCGGAAGGCCGAAGAAAAGGCCCCCCCTCCCTCTTTACCTGCCACTCTCAGGTGGTCTATTACCAAATTACCCCTATTTTACTCTCCCAATTTTACTACGGAGACTGTGTCACCCCAGTATTCATTTTAGTGTGTTAACAGAGGGCATTATGCATTTTTCTATTGATTGTCATGTGTAAAAGAGGAGGAGATGTGCAATGAGTGTGTTTTTATGTTGCTGGGATATTTGTTTTGTAATATTTTGGAAGGGGAAATAGTTAAAAGGGTATTTTTCAAAGGGGTATTATTGTGCCATGGAGGTTTGTTAATTAATATATAAAATATATAAAAGTAGTCTGTTGGTCTATCCCCATGCCTGATGCCAAACCCCTCCCTCCGAGTTTCAATTAATGCAATTTTGAACAATTAGAACATGCATTGAGGAACCATAAAAACCAAGTAGCTGTGATTGAAACTGGACATAGCTGTGAAGAGGCAAGAATAAGGAAAGGAGTGAGACAAGGCTGTGCACTGTCTCCCATAATTTTTAATGTTTACACTGAGAGAGCCATTAATGAAATCAAAGAAAAGTCTTCTGGAGAGACTATCCACAGAGAAAAAATAAGCATGCTGTGATTTGCTGATGACATAGCAGTCATAGCAGAGACAGAGATGGATCTGAACAAGATTCTAGTAACCATGGAAAGGACAATAGCCAGATATCAGCTGAAGATACATAAGAAGAAGACTAAGATATTGGTGTGCAGCAAGAAAAAAGAGGCCCAAAACCAATGTCAAACTAGGAAAACAAAAACTGGAAGATGGGTTTTTACGGTATCTAGTTATGGTCAGCTAGCAGCATTAGGTAAGTTTCTACTTACCAGGAATTGAGTAGAAACTTATTCCATGCCAGTAGATTGCCTATTTAAATGATTGATTTGCAGTTAAAACTTGCCTCTAAAGAATAATTCATGGTGAAACTCCATCATTATAATAATTTAAATATGTATGTTTTAATTTTCCACATACTTTTATTCCCACAACTTTTTTCAACAATAAGGCGTCATCTTCAGGTGACAGACAAAGTATTAAGATCAAAACCTGATACTTAAGGTATACTGGGAGCAGAGGTACATAGTTTAGTAAGAGGAGGGGAGATGGAGGGGAGAGTGAATTACTTCTGCTCTTGGCCACCATCACAAATACAGATAAAAGGGGGGAGAGATATCACATGAGTAAGAGTTTTTGACTGGAAGGACTCTTTGGGTTAGAGATGTTGGAGAGAGAAGTGGATAGAAGGAAAAGGAAAGGGTTTAAAAACATTCAGTCATTAAAAACATTAGGATGGCCATGTGTCTTTAACCCTTCTCCTATCCTTTATTATACTTGCTTCTAAATACTCTCCCCTAATACTTTCAGCCTGTCATCTGTAGATGATGCTACATCATCAAAATACATCAAGTAAATAAAAGTGTGAGGAAAATGACAACATGTATAAATTATTACTATCAATACACCCACATCATGCCTGACACAACTGTCTCCTTGACTATGTAATGAAGTAGAAATAAGCTCCACTGTTCTACATGAGTAAGTTATTATAGCAACAATTTTAAACTCTTAGTTACATCTTTTGGCCAATCCTATTCAGTTATATGTACAATTAACTACTTTCAACAATAATTTTATAATTCTTTTACTAGGTGCTTCTTGGAGTTCACAGCTGGTGATTATAATCTTGGAAGGATAGTTGTAGAACTCTACTATGATTATGTACCAATGACAGCAGAAAACTTTCTCTACCTATGCTATGACATTAACAGCAGTAAAATACCAAAGAAACATAAGGTCAAGGTCAAAAAATCAACTGGAAAGACAAAAGATGTAACAATAGCAAATTACAAAGGATGCTTAGTGCATCGCATCGTGCCAGGCTACTACATACAATCTGGAGATATTATCAGTAAGAGTGGAATAGATGGATATTCAATTTATGGCCCAGTATTTCCAGATGAAAACTTCACACTGAAGCACAGTCAACGAGGTATGAATTTTATAAAACCGAAACCTCACAAAGACGCAATAAAACTAAGGTGGATGTTTACTTTTTTCACTTGCGAACCTGTTTCCAATAATTCTGATTTTCTACCTATAACCCTTACTTATGGAGAGGTAGTGGTGGCCTTTTGGGTAGAGAACAGAGAGTTCAGAGTTAAAATGTAGGTTAGGGTTTCCTAGACATCCCTACCTCATATCCTCACAGAGCATTTTCCTGAATATTAGAATTAAATGGAAAGTTGTACGTGGCCCAGGAAAATGAAGATGCCCTCTATCCTAAATTTAAGATGCCAAATGCCTTAGTTTCCTCACAATCACCAAATAAAACTTCTGACTGATCATTAAGTGTAGGTGATCAGTACTTGGACCAGTCATATATGTGGGGGAGATACTTTAAAAATCGTAACTTCAACAGGGTGTCCACAAAAGTTAAAATATAAAACTCAAGCATAATTCAAGGTTTTCAAGGCTAAATTTATAAAAATTTCCAGGCTAATATATTGCGGTTCTTGTACGAGTCAAAAGTGATTTTTTCAAGTTCTATGTAGAATATGGATTTTTTGTAGTTCAACTCATAGCATAATATAGATAAAGTAATTAAATAAGAAATAACTGATAAATTAAAGTAATTAAATATGTAGTTTTATTGGTAGCAAGAGACTCTCTTTGTTGGTTGGGAAAGATAAACTACTTTTTGATTGAACAACCTCTTTCTAAATTAGCATTTCCATGAGAAATTACAAATTCTTCTACAAGAGGAACTTAAAGAACCCACTGGCTAAAGTCTTCAGCATTCAACCACTGTTCTTGGAATGCTGATTTTCTACCTTAATATTTTTTGCCATGCTTTTCTATTTTAAGTCTCAAAGCCTCAATTTTCTGTTGACTCAGAATCAGAATGTAACATTTTTGTACCGGTAGACTATATAGAAAAAAGTGAAACCATAACAGTCCTTAGTATCCTACACCATCTTTTTCTAACAAAAATTAATGTAATAAAAAACCTAATTCAAGTAAGCGCATCCTGATGAATATATCTAGCAAACATCAGCAATTAGATTTTTCAAAAAATAATAGAAAAGTTTGTAAAAAATATATTGCAAAGTCTACCAGAAAGCCAACTTACATTGTACTTACAGTAAAGTATTCGATCACATCAAATGTGCAGTTAAAAGAAACATTATAAGTTCATTTTCATTAATAAAGGAATTATTTTCCAATTATTAATCAAATCCTTGAATGCTTTCAACTTCTTTTTTAGAAACAAAAAAAATTTTAATGCAGCCAAGAGATCCCATTTATGGAATATCCGGGGATTCCATTTTTAAGACGAAAAAATTATTATAGAATATTTCAAGCTGCTAAACTAGTAATTTTGCAATGTCTTATTAACAATAACCTTTGAAATGAAATTTGAGAATTTTCTACTCCTAAGAAGAGGTTGTGTAACTCTGATCTTGAAATGAAATTAGCCTTTCTTCATGCTACTATAAACAAAATTTTAAAAAAGTCTCGGATTTTCTCTCCATTGGCCTGGGTTTGCAAGAAAAAAGTAGAATGATATGTGGGGAGAATGTATTCTCCTAAATCAGGTAAGCCGACAATAGCAGAGTGGGGTAGTGGACTGCAGGTAATGAAGTTCGATTCTTATCGCTGTTTAAAATTTTTCTTTCAGCCATTGAATCAAAAACTTTATCATCCTTCATTTCCAACCTGTGTGTGTGGATACTGACTTTTTTGTACTTCTATCATTTAAACTACCTACATTTACGAATGCGTCACTCAAAAATACATTGTAAAGTTAACATAATGATTACACGATTTAATTCTGCAATAAAAAATTTTTCCAATCATTTCCTTTCGCCATATTTAATTATTTTTTTAAATTATAATTTGGCATGAAATTTCTGATAATCTACTTTTTTTTAACTGCCTACTTGCATTACCCTAGGAATACAGCATAGCCTGTATTCCTAGGCAGTGTTAAGGATCGAACTCGTGACCTGCAGTACACTAGTCCTCATTTTTAACAACTATGCTATCATAGGTTCACGGGAATCTGGCGAATGTAGGCGACCCGCGTGACATTCGGCTTTATTTTTTTTTCTCGCGCATCCGGGCCTATGAAGAAAAAAGTCACGGCGAGTATTTTTTTATTTTGTTTTTGTGGCACGGAAAAAATCTTCTCATTTCGTGACCAAGTTACACAACCTCTCCTTGTCAGTATCTACCATGCATACGTATGTACATTCCATTTGAGGGGCACATCGATCACTAAGCCGAGAAATTTAAAATCTCCGATCCGAATCTGAATTTTTACTGTCTTCGGATATGATTTCAGTAGCGAATGAAATGAAAGACCCGTGGATCCAACTCGACCATCCTTAATTTATAAATGGTATATTTGTAAATCTAACCGGATTTGATCCGTGGATCTTTGGATCCTACGGATCCGATCCGGCCATCACTACACGTTAGGCATATGTTTGCGTATAATGGGCTTAGTCCGATGTGCAATGAATGAGAACGAAGGGCACTTGACGTTATGCTGAAGGCATCCGTTCGACAGTCGAACACTTTTAACGTCTCTGATCCACACAGCGCTGGCGATACATTGAGCCTAACTACTTTTCCGTCATTTATTTATTCATTCATACCAACGGCAAATCCATATCTTAAAGTCATCGTTATTTATCCTATTTATAAAATAAGGATTTTTTGTCTTGAATAAAGAATTTTTAAAATTCCCGACTCAGACCAGAAAATCACGAATAATCCACGAACAATTCCCTTCATTGAAAATTCACGAATAATTCCCGATTTTCCAGGTTTTCCCGGTCAGTGGACACCCTGTTCAAATAGATAATAACCCAGAATTAAAAATTCACTGGCATTAAAAGGTGGTTGTGCACCAGTTCCACTTGCTGTGGATATGGAATTTTTCATGAATAAAATCAAAAACATTTAATAAAGGTATCCTTTATCAACTACAATACCTACCCCTATTTCTAACACTCACATATGTATCCTAAAACCTTACTTCTCGCTCATCATTATTCATTTCCCACTGTGTTTCATTGGATAATGGTCATGCTGCTGCCCATGGAACTTGCTTATGGATGGAGTGGAGAAACTTTCATGACTAGCTTTTATAGTACCAAAATAAGTACATCTCACATCAAAATCATAGTTTTTCATGAATACATAAGGGAGTATTAGAAAAAATGATTAATTTTGTGTTGCTTTATAAATATAACATCCTATGAGATAAAAATCATTTTTCAACTGGTAAGTACATATTTTTCTGCTTACAGGAGTGCTTTCAATGGCTAACAAAGGTCCCAATACCAACAATTCCCAATTCATCATCACCTTAAAGAAGCTAGAAACTTTAGATGGCACACAGGTGGTTTTTGGAAGAGTTGTCAGTGGCTTCAAAACTCTAGATAAGGTTGGTGTGCAATACTTATGTAATTAGAGTAGAAGATTTGTTTTTTAGAGTAGGAACTTCCTTCCCCAATACCATTTTTCCAAATGTGTAACATTCCAAAGAAAAATAAATTTTCCCAAGGTTAGTAAAGGTGAATTACATTCATACTTTACATTAAATTCATCATGGAATTACTCAATAAATTTTCCTATGCAGAGCATTCCTTATTTTAGGCTTTTATCTATACAGATTTTATTAGGGAAATAAGAAAGGTGAAAAACACGTAATTACACAAGCATGATATGCATTCAACAGTATTTGAATCAACATAGCTTTCCACAATGCATTAGACCTTTTAATTCATTTATGAAATATAAGGTTGAGTACGAGTTAAAACTTGTAGATCATATATAAGCAAGTATAAACCAAAGTAGTACTTTTAAAGCATTCAAGAAAAACTAAAATTACAACCTTATTAATATTCATAAAAATTATCATTGATATAAATGTTAAAAGTACAATTACACAAATTGCTCATGCACTTATATACTTACTACATATTAAGCCAAACAAGTTTGGTGGAAATATTTTTATTATGATTAATACTCAGAAATTATCTTTAGATGTGCACCTACATGCATACTTTCTCAAACTATAAATAAGTACAGTCAAAGTTATTTATGATTAGATAGAAGAGATGGGAACAAGATTTGGAAGTCCAAGGGAACAAGTGAACATTACCAATTGTGGAGTTATAGGATTCAACAAATTTTTCCAGTTGAATGATTGACAATATGTGAAGTATTTTGAAAATGACATGTGATCTCTTGCAAGAGCCAGGAATAAAAAATCACTATATATATGATATGTATCATGTTGTAAAAATGTAAACAATGTCTATTTGTCGATAAATGTTTTCATTATTTATTAAAGAAAAATCTGCACATAGGGCTGATTATTTCTTTGCCATTACAGTAATTACTGATGCTATTTGGAACATATGTGACTTAAGTAACATTTTGTAAGTTCCAGATTAGGTAGAAAATTTAATTAAAACTGACAGGCAAGCTATAGTGCACAAATTAATTTCAGAAGAATCTTTAATAGGGGGTTTGAATTGGAAACCACAAAATATGTCTTCAAGTACATAATCAAATGACTAAATTTATATCAAATCAAATGACTATACTTATATTAAAATCGCATGGCACTGTGACTAGAAAGTTACTTGATAACTCATTGATTTTCATTTCATGGTTATTATGTACCATATTAACTAGTGTATAGCATGCATCAACATATAAAACTTTCTTTTACTCATTTTTAAGGAGAAAAATTACCCTTCACATCTTTTACCCTTTTTCCTGGGGTAAAGTTTTCCTTTTGAAAAATCAATATAGTTGGCAATTTTGTTCCATTAGCCCAGCAAGATAACATAAATGTTGTTTCTTATCACCAAGAATGAACAATAACACATCAGAAACTTTGGGAATCTACTGTTTTTTCCCAGGGTACATGAAACCTCATCCATATTCACTAATGGTGAAGGTAGATAATTCTCCCTTTTCCATGCATTAAGAATGTAAGAAGCTTAATGATTTTATCTTTATATTCTCCATTTATCTTTTATGGTAGAAAGAGACACATTAGTGATACATACATACATATAAATTTGGGGTAATGACTGCGAAACTCACCTCTGTCTCCTCTCCAAAGTCCTTACAGGCCCTCCAGCTTCTCCTCTTGTACGAGGTCTCTGCGGTCCTTCCCACCTTCTCCTATCTTCTTCTTCCTCAGTGCTCCCACCCATTGCCACTTCAGATCTGTCCAAAGAAGGGTGCAGTACTCCAGCTCGCCGACGCTTTCGTCTTCTTTGTTGCTGAGCCATTATCTCTACCTGAACAACTCTTTGTGGAATCCTTCCCAAAGCAGCTGCCATACTTGCTTGACCACTAAGAGACAAGGATCTCTTCACCAATGGAGAACTAGAACGATTCGTTTCACTAGTCAGGGATTTGTGACGTCTTGGACCACGTTTAGCTGGCCTATCCAAATCAAAGGCAGAAAAACTTTCATCCCTTGAATGACTGGAAAACCTTCTAAGGTCCCTAAGCTTCCCATCAATAGAGTCAACCCTATCATAACGTTTACCAGGACTGACCCTGCTTCTTGAATCCTCTCGACATTCACTGTCTTCTCTCCTTCCTCTGTCCAGCTTACCTTTTCCTCTATCCTTCCTTCTTCCATCATCTCTCCCACGAACATCCTGTGGTGCAACAACAATTGGTGGAGAAAAATCATCAGGGGCTGCAGGTATTTCTATGACTTTTATATCAGAGGGTTTTTGTGGCCTATCTTTTTCTGTGGTGATAAGAAGGGCAAAATCTTTCCCTTGCTGAGACTGAATTTTTCCTGAGACAATTGTTTTTCCAACTGAACATGCACGCTTCAGAATGCCAGGTGTGGCTCGATTTGGACTCCTGTCAGGTGTTTCTGGGTGAGGATTAGCCTGTAATGATGATGATCTCTGAGTTTTCTTTCTTTTGGGTGTTCTAGGAGGCTGGTCTGAGGTTGATACTACTTCTCCATACTTACTCCTAGGGGAAAGGAGGTTTTCATCCATTTTATGCCTTTTGTCCTCTTTTTCAGGGATTTCTAAATTATCTGGACCATCTACATCTTCATCCAAATTCATCCTTTCAATGTTCTTTGGCAAAGAGAGTGGTATAATACACTTGTTTGTGCTCTTTTCCAAGCTGTTTGATCTGGAACTCATTTCACCAACATGGCCTTCTTTTCTGGTTTTCTCTTGCTGAAATGCCAAAGGTGAAGCCTCCCTGACAATTGAATTTGTGGAAGACATATTTTGAGCTTCTTTAAAATGGTAAGCAGATTCCGGAGAATTTAAGGGTGGGCTGAAAAGGTTCTGAGATTCTTTTTGCATTGTCAAATGGCTGAGTTGAGAAGGCAATGATCGTGCAGATGACATATATGGCTTTGACTTAGAATCATCTGGCACAGCATTTGTGGGTTCCGGGCCAGTTTCTCCGAGTGAGCGTGGGGATGAGGGCAGGGGACCTAGGGTCCTGTTTGTTCCTCCCCTCCAAGGAGATGCTCCTTGCATCCTCCAGCCCACTCCACCCCAACCAAGTGGACCAACCAGTCCTTGAGCACCAGCTTTTTTGTGATCATCATCGTCATCCAGGAAGACTGAATCTTCTCCCTCAGAATCTTCAGAAGGGGGAGATCGGGAAGACACCTTAATCTGCAGCTCCTTATGTGAGACAAGCTTGCTGGAAACACCATTTGGATGAGAATCAACTTCCATTTCAGTTTCAATGCGACCATTACAACGACCATTTTCACCTCCCTTATCAGCATTAGAAACAAAATTATTTTCGGAAGACACTACAACATTGCATGTGAATTCATCATCTCCTGACTTACTTTCTGTTCCTTCAGTCTCCATTTTTACAACTTCTTCTTTCTCGTGCACCTTAGCAACTGAATCAACAACAACTACCTCCACATCACTTTCAGTCAGGGTCTGCAAAATATCATCTTGAGCATCAATTTCACTTGTGCCATTCACTGTGGCATTTTGTGCAAAGTAATTTTCATTAACAGCACCACTTTTTACATCATTCAAGCTACTATCTACTCTAGGAGCAGACTGATACTCCCCCTCAGACTCTGAAAGATTAGTTCTCTTTACAATCATCCTCAAATCTTTAGGCACACAACCTCTGTAGCTATTATCTACCACTTTCTGCCTTCTTTCACATTCCTCACTTTTTCGACGGCTAGATGTCTTCGGCCCTGAATTCTGCTCATCTCCACTTCTATGGTCAGAATCACCCACAGAACTCCTAGATCTGCCAAAAGGATGAAGTCTATCATCTCTCTGACTAGAAAAGCCCACCTCTAAAAAGGGTGAGCGAGGTGTTGACGGGGAATGGGGACCTTCACTACTGGAACCTCTTGAACATGAGCGTGGGCAAAGTTGCGGATTAGACTCCCATACCTCTTCATAGCCATGAAGTGTGTCCTCTCTCCCAAGGGTCCCAATAGAAGGAATGCCCTTCTGTGAAGAAAATCATAGAAATAGGAAAATTAAAGATAAATATGAATGATGAATGATAACAACAACAGGCCATTATTTAAGTTGAATTAGGTATGCTTATTTAATAGGACACAAAAAATGCCATATTGAATCCTTTTCAGTCACAATATACATACCCACTGAAATGATAAAAGACAATGTTTTCATAATATCAAGGATTTGAAGTCAAATCTAAATTTTATTTCAATAGTAAAAATTTTCTTCCATGCCCCAAAATATTATATCACCTGAATAACCCAACCAGAATTATTGGAATTCATTTATTTCTCTTTAACTGAAAGGATCAATAGAAAATTACAAAATCAATAAATGGAGGATAATAATTGGTCCACAAAACAGCAGATTACTTTAACTGAAAAGATTCTTTGCTATGTAATCTGGTCTGAATTTACTTAATGAAATTAAATCACAGGTGCATTATTTGAATCTGACGCATTTAGTTTCCACATAATATCCACAGAAATATCAGAATCTGAGACATTTAGTTTCAAGTTCTCAAGTAAATATTCAAACTTGCATTATTCACTCAAATCCACTTCATAAAACAGCATAAAAATATAGCATACCAATTTCAGCTCCTAATTATGCAGTAACTATATATTTCATAGAGGCTACCTTCCACTTATATCAAAGAAGGAACAGTGAAAAAGTCTATGACTTTCTAAATAAACCAATTGTTTCTCATAATTATATATCTTGCATCTTCAAGTCAATTAATATCGTGATAAAAGTGAGGATGGCCTCAACTTCAAAAGTTCAAGCTTATGAAGTGTCCATCACTCATATGTGACAAGCATTAAACTGCATGGACAAGGCAACTAACAGTGCTGTTCATCTCTATCACCCGTAAAATTTAGACAGGAACAACTGTGTCAGATTTTTTGCCTAATGAATAGAGATGGGCAACTTGGTAAATTACCGCGGTAATTTTCGTAAATTACCGTGGTAATTTTCGTAACTTACCAACACCCCTGAAAATTACCGTAATAAACGGTAATTTTCAGAAAAGTTCTTTTTCAGAAAATTTCTTCCTCGCGAAGAAACCATTGGAATGGGTGATATTATAAATTAAGAAGCTAAAACGATTTTGTTTACATTGTGTCCGTGATTAATTCCAATTAATTCAGAGTAAAATAACAAATGCAAATTGCGCAGAGGTATGTCTTTAGAACGAAAATTTCTCATAGTGTGACAAAAGAGAGGCTAATTGCATGTTGCTGTCAACTTGGTTTTAATTTTTTTTAATGAGTTATAATAGATAAACGTCGTGATATGTTTGATGTAAGCGTTGGCATTTAAATCTCAATGCTATTTGATTTCGTTTTGAGTTCTCTGATAAGGATTTGCAGCTCAAAACTTAAAATTACCGGAAAATTACGGTAATTTTCGAAAATTACCATAATTTACCACGGTAATTTACCTCAATTGAAAATTACGGTAATTTACCCATCTCTACAAATGAAGCTATTTTTCCAGAGAAAAATATTCTCACCACTCTCACTATTGAAGGTTATTCCATGCACTCACCTTGAAAAAAATATACATTGAAAGTTAATGTCCAATTTACATACATGATTTAACATTTGAAATTTAAAACAAACATAAAATTGTTTATCCAAATACAAGTAAATCAATTAAAATAACTTACTTAATTTCTGTTACTTAAAACATTTTCCAGAAAATTCAGAAGAAAGGCAATTCATTTAAATGTTTTCATTAACATCAATTTGATGTATTTCTAGGGAAAGAGTGTGAAACGAATAAGGGAATGACATAGCAAGATATTACAATATTGTTATCTATATTTTAGTGGTCCTTACAAGAAATAACATTTCTGCACTGGAAATTGATTTCTGATGGGTGAAAAAGAATATATAAATGGTTATATTTTCCCTTTTGAGAGTGATTTGGCTTTCTTCTTCATTTCAAACATTTATAAAAAAATGCTTGTATTTCAATAATCATGGTGATAATTAACAAATCAGCACACTCACACACAAAATACAGTTTTCCCATTTGACAATAAAAATGGTCTAGTATCAACACATTCAAAGCATGTAAAACACATTGCATCGGTTTTACGCAAGTGCAATAACAATAAAAAGCACAATCAGAAGTGAAAAAATGTAAGAAGCAATTAATCTTTTTTACCCCAAACAGTGGGATTAAACAATGCCCTCAAAAAATGAAAATTAGGATAAATGGCAACTACATAAACATCTACTTCCAAAATCCATATTATTGATGATACATACATAGCGATACTGACACACATAGAGGCTAGCCATTAAAGTCATAAAAAAAATATTTGAAGCGTGGCTCAATAAATTTCAGTGCTTTTAAATGCATGCAATCATTTATAACAGTTTTGTATTTGGTCGTACAACATATAAAACACTGGACTATATTTTATGGCCAGGACTCTAGTGAAACTCACATTATTATCTCTAGATGCTAACAAATACATTATGTGTTGAGTTTCACGCCTATTTAATAATTGAGGGAGTTCTGCATACGAATTATCCCTACCCCATCATTGTATAATTTACTGGACAATGGACTGGAACAAATTCTCTGAGTCACATATCTGAGATCATCTCTACCTTCATCACTATCAATAATTGCTAGATAAAGCAGATAAAACTCTCAGCATGGGCCTGAAAACTTACCAAAACAATTGTAAATTCTGTGGAGGTCCATTTTAATAAAACAAATCAATGCTTAAAGAAATGGGTCTAGAAGTG
Source organism: Platycnemis pennipes (assembly GCA_933228895.1). Lineage (NCBI taxonomy): Eukaryota > Metazoa > Arthropoda > Insecta > Odonata > Platycnemididae > Platycnemis > Platycnemis pennipes. Next base: position 28,007,866 of record OW121848.1, on the reverse strand, counting down.
TGTGCTGGAAACCATCTGGATTATTATCTTGAATAGTTAACTAAGGAGTTACATGGTAAAAATATAAATGATTTGCAAATTGGTGTGTTTGAATCACTTACTACAATGTTACTCATTTCACTCACTGTTTTCACTTTAGTTTCTCTTAACCCTTTTGAGCATAGAGTCCCCAGATGAGAAAAACCAAAGTTAAAAAAATGAGTGACATAATGAGCAATTCTAACACACACCAAATTGGCGAACCATTCATATTTGTACCATGTACTCCTGAGTTAACTATTCAAGATAACTCTGATGGTTTCAGACCCATACCTCCTACAGAGTAATAATAGCAAAATTCTCTCAGGAAAGCAAAACTTGGATGGAACTTATAGTCATTGCAGTGGCAACAGAAACAGGAAATTTTATTCCCTCAGATTCCCATTATTTACAGTCTTCCCATTATTTTCTTTTTACCAGACATAATTTTGGATATCCTTGCAAAATAGTCCTTATCTTCTACACACAATTACATTATATTCAGCCATGTCACATTAGTATCAATTTTCACACATCTTGAACTTCCAATAACCAATACCGGTAACAACTAGGCCATTACTCCACCAATATTGGTGAGTAAGACAGGATATTTCCATCAAATTTTCTAATTTCAGGCAAGTTCCCAGAGCATGTGGGATGTCCCTGAATTTTAAATTGGAAACAAACTAAGTTCCTGTTTTGGTAGCCACCACAATGGTTGATGATGACCTATTTTCATTCATGAAGAAACATTTCATGCCAGATATTGATGATTCAAACATTGATAAAAAACAATTAGATTCCAAAAATTAGGTTTAAGTAGGTAACTGCAATAGGGTCAATGTGTAAAGTGAAATTTAAACATCGATATTTGAATAAATATAAGGGAAGATACTGAACACATTACAAGAGTAAAAACAGCAAGTAACCATTAAATGTTCTGGGGGCAACTTACTCCAAGCCTTCTAGGACCTTCAACTTCTAAAACAGTGGTCATCTCCCGACTGGCTGTTTCGGATGGCTCAGTTCCACCACCATCTGACTTCTTCCTTAACCCATTCAAATCATCAGCCTCTTCATTTTCCATAGCAGTCTCATCTTCTGTGGACACTTCCTCATCACCGAGATCTATGGAATGAGAACGTTGGAGGAAGCGATTCCTCCTCTCACTTACAGAAGATGTCCCTGGGCTCAACGCTGCAACAGACAAAGATTCATCATCTTCCTCCTCCTCCGTGATGCCTAGTTTTCCTGACAGCCTCCTCCCGTGCGAACACTCAGCTTTGTTTGATGCAATCGAATCTCCTTCATTCTCTGGCAAGACTAATATAGGCAAATTGTCCATCGGGAGATCCACTTCATCACTGCTACCAATGCTCTCATCACCTCCACTGCTACTTTCCCAGTCACTAACATCACTATATACGACCACAAGATCATCCTCTTGTTCCTTCAAACTATAAGGTTCAGGATCCACAGCCGCGACATCCTCCGGGTTAGTCTCATCTCTCTCTTGTATGACAGAGGCCATGTTCTCCTTCTCCACTGATTTTTCTTTGCTCCTCTCCCTTGCAGCTTTCCCCCGCCGTTTCCATGGATCTTGAGGTGACGATTCATAGAGTGCCTTACTGGGAATTTCTTCCCTTCTCTCCAAGCAGTTTCCAATTCCATTGTTCTCAGTTCCATCAACATAGGAGCAATGAGAGGGGTTTGCGCTTGAAGATGAGTTGGCTGAGTTGTTTCTTGACACCTTCATTACCTCCTCCACAAAACTATCAGCTTTAGAACCATCTGAGCTCCCTTCTCGAGCAGGGAGCGTAAACAGACCTCGCTGGCGAGGTTTGTTGTTCTAGAAAATTTCAAAGTAAAAAAAATCACATTACCAGAGACAATGATTTTGAATATCATTGAGAAACCAGACTTTAAAAGAATTTTTAAAATGATTATGAAATTCAATGAATCACTATGATGAGATTTAAGACAAATACTTCACAGCATCAGAAATCACTCTCGCTGTAAGAGATCATATCTATTCAAAGACACCTTTTAACATAAAAGCCTTGAGGTTAAATTCTATTACAACCAGAATCTCGATTCTTGTCTATGATTTGAATAACTCAAAGAAATTTCACTGCACAAAAGTCTGTGTCATAAATATATTTTTGAAATATTATAGCTGACACCAAAATGTCATGCAACACACATAACTGTAGTTATTTTTAAACTGAATACTAACATATTCATATTGGAGTTTTATCATTTGCATGGATTATTTTTTAAATCATATTAAATTATCTCAAATCATTCTAAAACTTTCACCCTATGCTCAATAAAAATTTAACTTTTTGAAAATAAACAATCTTAAGATTTAATTTACCTTTCCAATAGGTAGATTTAACAAAGTACTATGCAAACCCGTTTGTTGGTTGAAAAGTTCATTTTTCTGACAAAGCTACAAACAATGCATATTTTTGGGTTGGAGAATCTGATACCCTACATCTCCTGCAAACTATAACAATGGATTCAAAATGTGAAAAAATCTACAATATGCAATGAGCCTAAGACATTTCGTGGGATAAAATTGAGTACAATTGAGTGAAAAATTATATAAATGTAGTATGTATTACTCTAGAAAAGATTGACCCTCCATGTTTGACCTAAATCATGATAATAGAAGAGCGCCCATAATGTTCATCCTTCTTTTAATCATATGACTAACATACTAGAGAATGAATGATTTGGAGGCCATTATTTTTCCCAAAATACAGATTTTTATCATGACATAATTAAGATGCACTGGAATATTAGAATAGTGGAATAAGAATAGGTAAGATAAAAATAATTATAAATATCCATTCCAGAGTAACCACAAAATATGCATCAAACATTCATTTCCTCAGGGTCTACGATGAATGAAGTAAAAAATTCATATTTCTACGCACCACCGAGTAGCTTAAGATTTCCTTAACATAAGAACACGCTTAACATCTACTGCTGAATGTTTAAGTCTAGATATACAATGATGAAATTGATCTAGTTCCTTTAAGGCCTCTAATATTCCACAGAGAAAGATGACACCTTGGTAGCTTAACTGGTTAAAGCACCTGGCCAGAAATTATGGGATCCAGGTTCGCATCCCGGTCAAGGCAAATGATTTTTTCTCTGTGGAACTTCTGCTATTATACAATGATAAGTTTTGAAGCATTTAATGCAGATGAAATAACTAATATGAGTGGGACATGTTTGCACTTCAATGATTTTAACTGTATCTGGGAATAAGAATGATAATAATTTATTCATTCCATTGAAGGTCACAAATATACCAGAGGCATGATTTGAGAGCAACTATTACTAACCTATTAAATTACTGAAGTGTAAGTTATTTATTGTAATTTCTTAAATGAGAGCAAGAAATTCATTTATGGCTCTTGAAGTAAAAGTTCACTTCCTTAAAATGGCTTGCACAGAAATAGGAAATAGTATCAGATATAATAATTATAGTGAATGGCAATATTGTTAGATTCCCAAAGGTATATGTCTATTGCAGTCATTTTCTTTTGGAGTGACGAGCACAACAAACCAAAACTTGTACATAAAATTCTTCACACACTGTGGACCGATCACGGAAATCTCCATGCTTTGAGTGTTAAATGATGAGGACATGGAGATTTCAATGTTTCCACATGTGAGAACAAAACTTATTCTGCTTATTTTAATATCAGTTACTTATTTTTCCTTTTGCTTCTGGTCTATTTGAGAATGTTATTTCAATCACTTAGAAATATGTACTTATATTCCATTTGAATATTTATTTTTTAAAGTATTTTTTAAGTGAACGTTATATATTTTCAGAGATTCATGACATGTATGAATAAAATTTCACTATGCATCACTGCGTGAAAAAAACTCGATTAAATATTATTTTTTTTCTAATATAGTGACTCTATAATCTCACCAGTGTTCTGAAATCATATACTTTTAGCTAATTAGAAAGAGTTACATTCACATGGTTTTCTTCAACCAGTGTTAATACTAAATCATTTCTTCGGTAATTCTCCGATCCCCTAATGTATAGTGGCCTAAAGAGATTAATGAATATGTCATCTTTGGACCTGTATTTATGGCTGCCTTTCACACCCACTATGATCTGGTTTCCCACAAGGCATCCCATCTATACTGCTCAACATAAACACATTAGCTGCAGAGGGCCAAGGAACAACAAGCCTTTCAGCGGTCACCCTATCTTTCGGTCCTTGGTAGAAAAGGACCAGATGGCCACAATGCTTATCTTTGTAAGGCTCATGCATTTCTATTATAGTCTCCTCTGGGACTTGGGTTCTTGTGTTCTGTGCTCTCTTCTATAGAGACCTCAAGTAATGTATTCAGCTGAAGAAAAATTTCCTTAGATGAAATGAGCTGAGCTTTTACCCTATGAAAGTGCATACATACGTTAAAGCCTGGGCAGATTTCAATGATTTCCAGCAATGATTCCTGTAAATCTTATTTCCCAAGAAGTTACTACAGTAATAACAAGCCCATATTAGAACTCTATAATAATGGTGTTAACTAGTGGTGGTGCATCTTGTGAAATGACAGAGAAGGATATATACGAAGAACTTTGAGTCGATGTATTATTGGATGTGCCAGATGATTGTGTAGACGAGTGTGAGAGCTCATATCGTGAAATTGGTTATGGTGTTAGTGGAAGGCAACCTAAAAGAAAAGCTGCACAGTTAGTTTACAATGATGATAGTGATTCTGAAGTAAGTGACAGTGATAGTAGCTAAGTGAAGGACACCTATGTAATATGGAATAAGGCAAAGTTAGTGAAATGGCCAGAAGCAGGGAGTTTTCACCAAATTCATATTCATTTTTTGGGTCCTGTTTAAGGAAAAGTGTTCTTCTTAATTACTGGTGCTTATAGTAAGTGGGTAGAGGTGTTGGAGGTGAAAGGGAAAGCAGGGGGTCCTCTCAGTTTTGGGGGAAACATCTGCCAGGTATGGGTTGTCAAACCAAATAGTGAAAGGCAATGGGAGGCAATTTGTATCAAAGGAATTAAAGGAACTGTGTGTTAAGAATGAAATAGTCCATTCCTCCTCTACTCCTTTCCATTCAGCTACAAATAGGGCAGCAGAAAATGCAGTCTGGTCTTTTGAGACTGACTAAAGAAATTATTAGGGGACTATTATTGCAAATAAGGGATGCAAGCGGGATGCTCTTGTGGCAAGGTATTTATTTTCATATAGGACCACACCCCATTGTGCCACAGGGAAATTCCCTGGTAGTGTGATGTTTGGCAGAAACCCCAAAACTAGAATGGATTTGATTTATGCAAGTAAGGATAAGGGACAGAATCGCATAATAGACAGGATAAAGGTTTTGATGGAAAGAGGGAAGACTAGTTTGAGAGTGAGGAGGAAGTGTAAGTCAGGGATACACTACTCCAAATAAAAAGAAATGGAAAAGGGCGAAAATAGAAAGTGTTGGGGAAAAGGACCTATCAGTGTAGAATTACTCGAACCGAAATCACAATTTTGTACACAAAATCGTTAGATGGAAACGAAAAAAGAATTTTAGTGAAAAAATTAATCTTCTAACCACAACCATTATAAATTATCAACCACTCATAAATCAAAAATTAAAATATGCAAAAGGTGACGCCCACCAAAAGAGCTCCTGTGATAACATTGACAACATTTCCCTCACGTCCTTGACTGCTTTCTGGGAAGGGAAGGGAGTGGAGGGGGGTTCTCGGAAGATCTGCTTGCACAGATCCTGTCGCAACTGTCCGATTGGCAGGGTCAGCTGTGTCCCCCCCATTGCGATAAGGCAAAGTAGCTTCGCGGGCTCAGTTGTGATTGGACGAAGTCATTATACGTCAGAGGTTACACCACGCCCACTTTTCCTAAAGGGTTAAAAACATCAGTTTTTCACCGCTTATAACTCGAGAAATAATTGACAGATCAAAAAACGGAAAAATACGGGTCTTTTTATTTTACAAACTCTATCAGATTCGGCAATTAAAAAAATATGGTAAACGACCCCATTCTAGACAGTGGTCAGTTATGGGTTAAACACACTGACCAAATAATTCAGATGGGTAGTATTTATAACCACCAATATGAGAAGTTAAGCAGTGAAGAGGGGGAGCATTATGATGGGGGCAGGAAGAACCTCTGCCTAGACTACATGGTCCAAAGCAGGTGACAGATCAGGGAATAGGTGAACCACCACAGGAGGAGAGTAGGGCTGCAGGTGACTGCATAGCCGAGCCACCGCAAGGAGAGTGTAGGGCAGCAGATGATGGCTTGCATTCTCCTATCACCAGGCCAGATGACCAAGTGGAAATACAAGGTAAGCAGGTACAGGCTAAAGAAAGACCAAAACGACTTTGAAAAGCACCTGAAAGGTTAAATTTGTAAATTATTGACTGGTGCTGAGGAAGTTTGTGTTAATTTTTTATATCATGTACCCAGATGCAAGTGAAGTTTTTTTTTGGTATTCACACATGAAGGTAATGCATACTTTTATTGTAATGTATATTTCTATTTCATAGGAAGTATGTGTGGGGGTATTGAGATATAGTGATGTCTTTTGTTTGTGCATTCGTGATCGTCAGTTGTTGTGTGGAGAGAACAAGGAATCATGGGATGAAGAATGGGGATGGGACCTAGTAGTCCAATGTAGTATCCTAAAGTACCGTGGGCTCCCCCCAAGTTTTAGCAATTAAAGTAGACTTGGGCCCATACCAATAGTGAGTATCGGGTATCGGCCATATTCCCTATACTTTGTTACTTTCGAGTACTCATTTTTTTTGGATACTTTTATTCAAAAGTATTCGTTCGGTGAAAATATCTAAAAACATATAATTTTGAAATCTCGCCTTCTTCAAATGACTTACCAACGTGTCGCGTATTTATTTACTTAGCTGCGATCTTCGTGACAGTAAAAGTGAGACAAGTACTTACAACTGTCTACGGGAAAGCCTGAGGCAAAAACTCAACCTCCTCCAAAGAGTATTTGAGACGAAAATTCATGGATGGAGAAAGTTAGCTGAAATAGAGGCAAAAATTAAATTTTGCCAATACTGCCATCAAATCAAGTTTGTTCTGCTCAACACATACGTTGTTCGGCATTTCCGCCTACAATCCAAGCTCGTTTTCCAAAAATATAAAATTCAAATATCGTGGCATAGTCAAGTGTTATGACATTAATGGATTCGCATTAGAAATTTTAACATGAAAATGAAGGGGTTTGTCGCATGCCTCCAATGTTGCATACTTATGGATAAAACCTGGTTTCGTAAATTGACTACAATAACTTAAACGAATATAAGTAAATATTTTAAACTTATCGGACATCATGGCAAAAGTAGGATTCATATTCTATCAAAACTTCCTTTCATTTGTGCTTTTCATATTGTTATGGCAATCTCCAAAGTGACGCTGGCCTCTTCGACTCCAAAAAAATGTGCCATTTTCCATCCTCACTACAACAACATGCCTCAAAAGTAATTATTAAAAAAGTCTCGTACCTGCATTAAACGAAAGGATAAATTATCTACACTCTCTCTATAAATTTTGCTTCTACCTTTTTTGGGATATCAAGCCTCAAAGTCGAGTCTATATATACTTTTTGCGTGACTATTATACACAAAATGTGCTATTTGGTCATATAGTCATCATTAAGTTTTGAGTGCGCATTAATGCAAGGTATTGTACGTATTTTTTGGGAGGCGTAATAATTGAAAATGAAACTTTGTTACCATAAAGTAATGTCAGCAATGCACTAACTTGATGGCACGCATAATGGCCCTCCGGAAGTTATGCAACCCGCATATACTTTTTCAAAATGACCCGAGGAGGCCTCACCTGTTGAACAAGTTTTCCTCGTTACCATGGTCGGGATTTTGGGTCCCTACTAGAGATGGGCAACTAGGTAAATTACCATGGTAATTTTTGTAAATTACCGAGGTATTTTTCGTAAATTACCAACACCCCTGAAAATTACTGTAATAAACGGTAATTTTCAGAAAAGTTCTTTTTCAGAAAATTTCTTCCTCATGAAGAAACCATTGGAATTGGTAATATTATAAATTAAGAAGCTAAAACGATTTTGTTTACATTGTGTCCATGATTAATTCCAATTAATTCAAAGTAAAATAACAAATGCACATTGCGCAGAGGTATGTCTTTGGATCGAAAATTTCTCATAGTGTGACAAAAGAGAGGCAAATTGCGTGTTGCTGCCTACTTTGTTTTAATTTTTTAATGAGTTATTATTGATAAACGTTGTGATATGTTTGATATAAACGTTGGCATTTATATCTCAATGCTATTTGATTTCGTTTAGAGTCCTCTGATAAGGATTTGCAGCTCAAAACTTAAAATTACCGGAAAATTACGGTAATTTTCGAAAATTACCGTAATTTACCACGGTAATTTACCTAAATTGAAAATTACGGTAATTTACCCATCTCTAGTCCCTACTAAAATGTGCTAATGGGAGTCCACTGTATTGGGGTGTACCTGCAGGTTTAGAGTTTCCTGAGCAATGTTTTCAGAGACTTGTGCTATGGTCCTGATAGAAGAACCCTCTGAATGGCTGAGCACGTTCAACAGCTGTGACAATAATATGTCAATGAGAAATACATTCCAATATGAGCTGCAGAGCATGTTAAGCAGCTATTATTTCTAGTGATGGACGGATCCAGGTTTTATGTCGGATCCAGAACCGGATCCTTGCCTGGGTTTCAGATCTTTATCTCAGTTTCAGATCCTTAGTTTCAGATACTCCATTCTGAATTTCATTCATTTTCAAAACCTAGATTTTTTAAAAATATATAAATACAGCAACAATAGAATTAGCAAAAAACAAGTAAATTTATTGTAGAAAAAATCAACTACCTATCATCTATGTGGATAATATTTTCCTGGATCAAGATTTACGGATGCAATATATCTTATTACTTCCAATATAAAGATTAACTTCCTTATCACATACTCATCAAGCAATACATTTGTGAAACCTGAACAACTATTCTTTAGAGTGCAGTTAAAAGAAACATAAGTTCATTTTCATTAATAAAGGAATTATTTTCCAATTTTAATCAAATCCTTGAATTTTTTCAAATTCTTTTTAGAAACAAAAAAATTTTAATGCAGCCAAGAGATCCCATTTATGAAATATCCGGGGATTCCATTTTTAGGGAGAAAAAATTATTATAGAAGATTTCAAGCTGCTAAACTAATAATTTTGCAATGTCTCGTTAATAATAACCTTTAAAATGAAATTTGAGAATTTTATACTCTTAAGGAGAGGTTGTGTAACTCAGATCTTGAAATGAGATTAGCCTTTTTTCATGCTACTAGATGATGCTACTAGAAGCAAAATTTAAAAAAGTCTCGGATTTTTTATCCATTGGCTCGGGTTTGCTAGAAAAAAGTAGAATGCCATGTGAGGAGCATGTATTCTCCAAAATCACGTAAGCCGACGATAGCAGAGTGGGGTAGTGGACTGCAGGTAATGAAGTTTGATTCTTATCGCTGTTTAAAATTTTTCGTTCAGCCATTGAATCAAAAACTTCATCATCCTTCATTTCCAACGGTTGTGTGTGGATACTGAGTTTTTTGTACTTCTATCGTTTAAACTAGATTTACAAATGCGTCACTAAAAAATACATGGTAAAGTTAACGTAATGATTCCAAAGATTAAATTCTGCAATAAAAAAATTTTCCATCCATTTCACTAATGCCAAATTTTATTATTTTTTTAATTATAAATTCACATGAAATTTCTGACAATCTACTTTTTTAAACTGCCTACTTGCATCACCCTAGGAATACAGCATGGCCTGTATTCCTAGGCAGTGTTAAGGATCAAACTCGCGACAGGCAGTACACTAGCCCGCATTTTTAACAACTACGCTATCATAGGGTCACGGGAATATGGCGAATGTAGGCAATCCGCGTGACATTTTTTTATTACATTCGGCTTTTTTTTTTCTCGCGTATCCGGGCCTATGGAGAAAAAAGTCAAGACGAGTATTTTTTTATTTTGTTTTTGTGGCACGGAAAAAATCTTCATATTGCGTGACCAAGTTACACAACCTCTCCTTGTCAGTATCTACCATACGTACGTACATTCCATTCGCGGGGCGCATCGATCACTGCCGAGAAATTTAAAATCTCCGATCCGGATCTGAATTTTTACTGTCTTCGGATATGATTTCAGTAGCGAATGCAATGAAAGACCCGTGGATCCGACCCGACCATCCTTCATTTATTAATGGTACATTTGTAAATCTAATTTAAACAACAAAGGTATGTACAATAAAGTGAGTATTAAAATTTAATGGTTTGAAATTGAAGATGATAGCATTTTCGATGCAATGACTGAAAGAAAAAATTAAACTGCGATAGGGAGCGAACTTCGCACAGTAAACTAGCTCTCGTTGTCCACCTGATCCCAGTGAATGTAGGCTACCCACGTGACATCCTACGTATTTTTTTTCTCGCGATACCGGGGAATGGGGAAAAAAGTCATTTTCTTTATTTTGATTCTAGTTGCACGGGAACTTTTTCATCAGTTTCGTGACCTGAGTTACGCATCCTCTTCTTGTCAATATCTACCGCAACTACATTCCATTCACGGGGCGCTTCGATCACTAAGCTGCGAAAATTTAAAATCTACGATCCGGATCCAATTTCACTCCGTATCTTGGGATCCGAATCCGGAACCGAAGAAATGTAAGATCTGCGGATCTTTGGAGCTGACGGATCCGATCCGGCCATCACTAATTATTTCTTAAAAAGAATTTTCAGTATTTACAATGCAAGAGGGCTTAAGAGTCTGAAATCTAATTCCAGTGATAATTGTAAGAGTAGCAAAATAAAAGAGCTGTCACAATGTTGTTTCTCTCAGTAATTAGGAACTCTTTTATGACAATTTTGATTACTGAGTTTACTTCACAAGAAGGAAAGCACTTATTAAATTTTTTTAGAAAAATAGTTAAGGTATCGGCAAATAATACTATCGGTATCGGCCACTGGTATCGAGGTATCGGTTTGGTATTGCAAAAAGTGGTATCGGTACATGTCTAAATTAAAGTATTGGTTTTATTTAACTTGAATGTTATTACAGAAGAAATACAAGAATTAAGCCTTTGTTCATTATCCTCATGGGCATTTTATTCATCAAGTCTGTAACCATTTTAGGACACGCAGCTGTGTATAGTAAATTATGATTATGCTTGAATTATTCATTAAATAAGATGATGACTATTCTGGAGATGAATTGAATAGCGTACAGACTACTTTCCTATTTCTCAAAGGAAAAATATATTAATTGATTAAATTTCTTATTTAATAAAATCTTATCTTATGCAAAATTGTATACATTAAATCAAATTATAAAGTTAATTATTGAATGATCAGATAGTTGACAGCCAAAGTTTTCAGGTAAATATTAGTAATCACAAGATGATAGTGAATTGAGTTCCAAGTTGTAACCATAATGATACTTGAGGATATTTCCACAAACTTCTCCTTAAAATATCATTTCACTGGCACACAAACTACCACACCAACCACTAAATTAAAATAGGGGATTGATTAAAAATTCCCTATAAGAAACCAATTACAATATGACACAAAGAGGAAATTAATTTCCCCCATTTTTAACTCCATACTCTAGTATTCAGCACTGAAGAGGAAAAGAGCATTGATGCCATTAATATCAAGAACAGAAAAAGTGCTAACACAAATCCTCTTTTCTCACATGCTCAAGAGTAATTACTGTGGCATACATTCATATTTTGCCCATAATTTAAAAAAAATTAAGCCAATAAGATATCACAATTTATTCTCTTCATTCATCTCATGATCATCAGGAAGTATTCAATGGTCATGCTCAAGATTTACGTTGAGAAACATTCATAGGCTTTTAAAAGCTTGAGGTGTATTGAGAAGATTCTCCCGTCAAAAGCTAAAAAATAGCCAGCTTCCCTAAAGCAAATCTAAAATTCTGCAGTAAGAAAACATAGGAAAGCAGTTCACACCCCCTGTGAAATTTTAGAAAATGTTTAGTGAGAATTCTGACACTCAAATGAGAATGGATTCCTAGTGTACACAGAGGTAGCTACAATTAACAGATGTTATGCAGAAACTGATCACTAATTCTACACTAAAGTTATTGAACCATTGCCATTATATATTAGGTATGCTTCATTAACCCTTTGCCCTCAGGTGTTGAGTGAGGCTCAGCATGTAAATTCATGACTAAAATTTGGGTGAAATGAAACACATTATTGTACAAAACACTGGTAATTGAAGGTTAAACATATTTTATTCAATGTTGAGACCTCAATCTTTAAAACCAGGGATATTTAGAATCAAATTCTAAGTGCTCTGCATTTAAAGGGGTGAAAAGAAGAAAGAGAGCAAAGGGTTATTGAAAAGGAATATTGGTACCGTTCCATTCATATCCATTACATAACCTGACAACTCTTCACAAAGTGCAACCTTTGGTACTTAGATTCATGCAATTTCTAAGAGCTACAAACAGCACAGTCTTCAACTCTTTGCCAACACAAAGTCAATACCTTAATTTACGAATACTTAGCAGCTATAATCTACATCCCCAAAACAACAGCAGTATCAAAAACAAAATGTTGCACTCTGTGCCAGAGCACACTCATTTGAGGTTTAATTACTCAAGTAAATGATTGCTTGTATAAGATGACCATAGATGCACACTCAAGACATTACAAAACATACCTATATAATATAAGTTATGAATAATAAGAAATTACCTCTTCATATTAAAAATAATAACCATCAACATTGGTATCAATCAAACGAAAGAAGACTTTCTAGACAATTTTATGATGATATGGACTTCAAGGGATCAAACGTTCATGAGCAAAAATTTATTCACCTCAGCAAATGGAAGAGTTTTCCTTAAGACAGCCAGCAAACAAAAATAAATCCTTCTGTCACCTCACTAAAAGTGGCTATATTATCAGTCAACATCGCTGGTTGCCAATAGATTATAGGAAAAGATTCCTCCTATCCCTGCAGCTCTCTTTGTCGATGACTCTCAAAGTCAAAATTGTGAAAGTGAAGATCATAATAAGAAAGATACCATCACTCTTAATTAACAACTCTTAATTAAGGAGGGCACTCAAAAAATCAGGATACTTTGATACCACTCATAACTCAGGGTTATTTACAGTACTGGATCTCTATTTAATATCGAGAAAACCTACCCCAGGTTGCTAATGGAATACAAACAATAAAAAAAAAGGAAATAATAGGAAGTTAATTTTTTCAAATATTGAAACAAGTGAGAGAAAAAAAATTGTTTTAGATGATCTATACTGTACATAAAACATATTTGCAGTATGAGTGAATATCTTTGGTCAATATTTCTAGTTCTTCACTCTCCAGGTAACTCCATGGTAATTTCAAAATTAAGTTTGGATGGGGGTCCCCCTTCCATACCTCTACTGTGGTGTTCTTGTCCCCTGTCTGCGTGTGGCGGGCAGGTTAAATGTGGGTTGGCACAATGGATCTAAAGATGTCTAAGTACCAGGGGGGCTCCAGGAGGCCTCTGCCAACCCCTCCAATTTACATTTCAAAATTAAGTGGACATTATGCCAACTTGAGTAATATTGGTCATAGACTTTTGAAAATTATATGGATATTCAGTGACACATGTTGCGATAAACATGACTTTTCTTCTAAAATTCGGGATAAAAGCGAAATATCGGCGAATTTAGTAAATATGCGAAATGAGGTTAGGAATATAAAAAATAGTAGGAAATGGCAATCAAAATAACTTTACATATTTTTCTTTATGAAATATCCCATTTTTATCCATTAAAATTATGATTATTATCATATGAACACATCAAATTAGCATATTTTCAACTTAAAAATAATAAAACACACATGTGTGAAATGATTATACTGCACAATGAGCAGAGGAGCGTTGTTGCACATTTTGTTTCACTTTTACCAGCAAACAGAAGTGTTTGGGTGCACACTTGTATTCACATGGTGCATCAGTCGTGTGAAGCAGTGTAAATGCGAGACAGTACGAGGATTCTTGATCACACACTTTCATAGAGTTTAGCATTAATATCAGCAAATTGAGTTAAATGCTGGTCTACTTTAAGGCAAATTTTGTTATTTTGTGGTACTTGTCAATAGAGTGTCAGGGAAGAAGGGATAAAAGTTCAACGAGAGAATAAATTCCAACTCTTTGCCATTTTTGTAAATTGGAGGTGTGGGTGGTGGCCTTCTGGAGCCTCCTGGCACTCTTTAGATCCATTGTGCCGGCCCATATTTTACTTGCCCACCATTTGCAGACAGGGGACGAGTGCCGTGGTAGAGTTATGGAGGAGGGTCACCTGTCCAACCTCTATCCAGGCCCAACATTGCTTAACTTCAGTGATCTGATGGGAACCGGTGTTTTAGCATTGCTAGGCCCTTGACTTTTGCCATCCTTACTCATGGTCTTATTTAGCCCCGTAATAATCCCTTCATACATATAAATAAAATATTTGCTATAAAAAGGTCAGCACAGTAGAACCTCTTCTAATCACATAATACAGTGGAACTTAGTTAGTACGTTCCTCCTTAGCACGTTTTCCTCCTTTGTACGTCGATTTCGCTCCGTCTGGGTACCATCAGTACAAAATACAGGTAAAATAATTTGGTTAGTACGTTTTTAAAAATGGTGCTTTCCTGGTTAGTACGTTCAATTATTTGCTATAAATATTTGCAAGACCTTTTCTGTATATTTTTAAGTTGTGTATGCCACAGAATTTACATGTTAGTTTATTATTATCAATCCTTGACCGGTTAACGTTCATCCATATGCATTTCTCAATTTTCGTGATGTGGTGAATAACAATACGTGGCTCGAAGCGAGACAAGTTAGCACGAAGATTAAACTTGCATCTTTTTCTTCTCACGAAGATGAAATCTTGCAACTGTTGCCGAGTTTTACGTAAATATGAAATGTTACCTAATTTTTACTAAGCTTTAAAACAACAAACTGACATACTTACTGTTATTTTATTCTCAGAGTAAGACGTAAGAAAGATGAAAAGACTTGGATTAACTTTTCCTCTCCTTATATACATTATAAATCATGGGTAAATGCTG
This sequence comes from Platycnemis pennipes, assembly GCA_933228895.1. Lineage (NCBI taxonomy): Eukaryota > Metazoa > Arthropoda > Insecta > Odonata > Platycnemididae > Platycnemis > Platycnemis pennipes. The sequence continues at coordinate 27,992,675 of OW121848.1, read as the reverse complement.
CCGTGTTTATGTAATTGTCTCGGGGAAATCTATGAAACATTGTGATTTCCATACATATTGTATCATTTTGGCAATGTCCCGCCCATTTTATTAATTTTAAACGTGCAAAGAGGCGATCTTACGAGAACTTATGAAAGTAATCGTAAATATGATGACTTTTCCTCATTACAATTACCCTAATAGCTATTATTTACTTTCCTCGTTAGCATGTGTTCCTGGTTAGCACGTCATTTTTTGTGGTCCCTTCAAAAATGTACTAACCAAGTTCTACTGTATTATGGTCACTCACTCAGTGATTCAACCCGAAGGTTGGTTTTTGATAGGTGAGGGTAGAGCTCACCCCGGACTAAGCCACTGGCATGTGAATTTCACACATTCAGGGTAGGGGGGCCAGTTCCTTTCCCTGGGCCACCTCGCACTCCGAGGATTTTTCGTTCGGGGGCATCCAAAGGCTTCAACCGAATTTGAACCCGGGACCCTTCGATCAATAGCCAAGTGCTCTACCCACTAGGCTACCACGCTCCCTCTAATATGATGGTAAGGAGATTGAAATAACACTGGAACAACAGTTATATGCATTAAGATATTTGAAGGATGGAAAATGCTAGCTTATATCATGCTCAATCATTAAATCATTGTAAATGACAAATCAATAAGGAGGGAACTCTATTACTGTTAAATTTACATCAACAAGTGATGCAGTTACCAGATGGTAACAAAGTATCCATTGGAGGTCATCATGGCATAGAAATTTTTAGTACAGATTGTGTAATTCATGGAGTTATCTTAGTCTTATGCTATACCATTCAGAAACTGATTATTTTATAATTTTATGAGCTAGATGATTTTGAAGGATCACAAACTTGCCACAAGAACCTTAAAAGCATTACCTGCTGAAATTGTACAGTAACAGAAATTCCACAGAGCAAAAAATTATTCCCCTTGACCTGGACTCGAACCCAGATCCAAGTTAATAAAATTTCCACAAGGAAAGGGGATGCCTTGGTAGTTTAATCAGTTAAAGTACCAGGCTGTTAATTAGGAGATCTGGGTTCAAGTCCCAGTTAAGGCAAACGAATTGGTTCTCTGCGGAATTTCTGCTACTAGATAATTTTGATGAACAGCATGAATATTCCATTTTGTCAACTGAAGTAATGGAGGTAAATAAAAAAATACCACATTTGATGGCATATAAGATGCACCTTTTTCCCAAAATTCTCAAAAAATGACAACCAAGTCATATATGTGAAGGTTTGGATTTTATTATTAACACAAAGAATGTTACAGTTGTAACTGCTAAAATTGTATCTCTATGCTCTGAATGTATCTCTTTGCTAGGATGTACACAGTTTGGCTTGCTTCTGTAATAATGAAGGTATGTGCAAGATATCGAATGAAATCATTTAGCGCAAGTGTATGGTCAAACCAAACATGTTTTACAAAATTTTCCTCAGAAATATGTCCAACTGAAATGAAGGTGCATTGAATATGCTGGTGCATTTTACATGACATCAAATATGGTTATATTCTTCTCCATGAGTGGCATCCAGCAATAATTTCTGAATTGCAAAAATGAATTTTCAATCACCTCACACAAGTTACAAAATGATTCACTATGTATTAGTAAAAAACCTGGAGGTAACATCAACACAAAGCATAGCAATCCATCAAATAAATCACAATAAGTACTGATAGATCAGATTAGTTCACAACTTTTTAAAGATACTGGAGGTTGATTATCTTGTTAATGCAATTATAAAAATCTCTTTTTTTCTTGATATTTTGCTTTACCTGATGTTGTGATGAGGAGTTGCCTGGACTCCCAACAACTCCAGTTTGGAGAAAATCCCAACTGCGTGGGGGTTTCAGAGGGGGAGGGGTTGGGCAGGACTTTGGTGAATCTTGCAGGTCCACCCTGTCCCTCACTGTCTTACTGCTGCTTTCTGCCTCCATTGCATTTTCAGTCATGTCACCACCCTCAGGCTGCCCACGTTCTGTCTCTTCATGTATTCGACTTGACTCACACTCCTCTCCATCCGACTCTTGCAAAATGGCCCTCAATTTATTCTTGTCCAGCTGCTTGCCAATTTCATGAAAGGACACCATCAGCCTTGTTTTAATTTCTAAGATTGACATAATTGAATCATTGTGCATACATCTCATAAGCAGTAGAGTCAAAAGAAGATGACTAAAAGCTTAAATTTATTTCTCCACCAAGGATGTAAATGATTTTATAATAATAAACATCTTGCCATGCCATATCTACCCTGATTTCCATATTGGCCTCTACTGATCTCCCCATACTATGAGAATCAATGTTCACCTCTCCTCTCACAATAATTTCTCCCTTCAATCTGCTTATCCTCTCGTGTGTCGTCGGAAAAATGCATACAATCATGATCCTTTTTCATACTTTTGCAAGCTCTGGTCACCATTTACCTCCCTATTCCTACTCCCTCACCTCTGTCCTGCCTTCTCTCCTCTGAACCTCTAGTACCCCTATATGACTAGAGAAAAAAGGGATTTTCTTTTTATAGAAATGATATGGATGTAGATTTACCATTAACCCTTTTGCGCCGGAGTCCTACGCAGGAAAAGGCTTTTTTTTCCAGGGGTTCCTCTAGAATTTTTTTTCACTCCCTGCACGAAGCTCTCTTGAAGCAAGGTTTCATGTCTTTCCCTCGCTTTGGGACTGGACAAAGTGGGGTGTCCGACCCTTTCCCTTGCCAGTGAGCAGAGATTATCTTCACCCTTTTCCAAATGAGAACCCACCATGGCCTCGTGTCCGCAGTCAACTATTTTTAATGCAGTGATTTTTCTTAAATAAATAGTAGCAACACTCTGAGTGCAAGTTAATAAAGAAATGAATTCCTGTTGTTATAAGTACCATTTAGAGCTTTTAAATGAAATTCTACTGTTAATATTAAGATATCTAGCACAATAGACATCATATCAATGGTTACAATAATAAATATTTTGTGGTGTTACGCACTAGGAGGCGATTCTGTGCATAATCCAACCATTGCCGTGTTTTGTATAAAAACACTTTTTTTGGTACTATACCTCCTCCTCAGGAATCATCTTTAAGCAAATATATTCACAATGGTAGTGCGAGACAGATTTTTCCACAGAGCAATTATTTCTTGAACCTCCTGGACTTTCTGGACTGGATTTCTAAAACCTGGAACTCTGTTAATAGTAACGTTAGAGCTCCATTTAAAATTTCTAAAGACTCAAAAAAACATAAGGAATAAATTTCTGGTACTATTTATCATGCGAATTAAATACATATTTTTCTGCTCGTTCCATTGCATAAACAAATAAGTGACAGTGAACAAATGCCATGAGTAAGGTTCGATCCCGGAAAAGTCAAAGCATTCCCATACGATTTACTTGTATGGGGTCTTATTGCTTGAGGCAATTATATCATTTGTAAATTTTAATTAAAAATATTCATTGCACAAACTTGAGAGGCACACTAGCATAAAGATATTTCAAATAAAGATTCTTACTTTTATTGTCAATTACTGATTTTGGTTCAAATTACTGTAACTTTCAAGATTTCTGTGGAACACTCTGAAATTTTACTGTTTAAATAGCCCTTTCCCATGGCGATCAAAGGCGCTGTTTACAAATAAGTTTGATATGGTTCGTCAACTGAGTGCTGTGCTTCTATACTTATTCCTTTGAATTATTCGTGCTGATTTATCGCTACTGCTGTTCGTCTGCATACCCGAACTTGATTCTTCACTGCTGGTATTTAGTGTTTATTGATATTTATTTATTTAATTTCCTCTTCTTGCTTAATCCTTGATAACATTACACTGGTGCAAATGCGTAGAATTCTTGATATTCCCACTGAAATTTGAAGATTACATCTACTCTGAGCATGATCTCAGCCATATAATGCCACGATGGCATCAAGGGTTGATTGGTAAAAAAGATGCAAAATGAATTAAACTTAGATGCCAGAAGAAAATAAAGTGACAGTAGATATGGGTAAATTCAATTTTGTAAGATAAATTAATTTAAGATGTAAGGGGCAAGATTCACTCCTGTAAAATCACAACTGCTCTATTATTTCTGACTTTTATCTCCCTCATTGAGAATCAATGAGCATCTTCCGCTAGTACAATTATAAAATCTTACTTTTCTTGATATTTCGCTTTGCCTGGTGTTGCCTGCAAACAGCAGCAGTTGAGACTAAGCTCATTTTCAATTGTGACTTCACTGAATGGGCCTTCAGAGCTCTCCAATGAAAAACAAGAATGTCAAGAACACCTATGTCTTATGAAATCTACCAAAATTTATGAATATCTGACTAGCGTCTAAATTGACTTACCACTGGACTGACAGAACCGAATGTGGTCTTAAGTTGATGACTGACTGTAAAAACCAAATCACCATTGCACTCAACATTCTTTGAGCTACTTAAATCTTTTCAAGAGGTTTTAAGAGTTGTATCATCAGCATACAAGAATACAAAGTCATTGCTTAGAACTTAGGAATACTATAAATATGTATCCACAAGATAGAGCAGGTGAACGTAAACTTAATTTCTTTTATGCGACCTCAAAATATAATTAATGATTTGAAGATCTAAAGGTATTCTATCACTGCATAGCGCCTGCCACATGCTTGATGAAGCTGGTATCATTTTCAACAAGCAATAACAAACACTGCTATGAATTAAATTGTGGTTGCCACTTTACTACCTACTATTTCTCTAATTTTTCATGACTATGATTATTTTATATTTATCATACCTACATCAAATGCAAAAAAGGAACAACTCAATTAAATATTCTTAATTTGATTGACTAGGGAACTTAACTTAATCAGAAGACTGATTAGCACCGTGCATAACTACATTACTTGAAATTATGTTTTTTATTAAATCAACTTCTGTAATGATCATCTGCCATTACACAGAAACCAGATAATAACAAAATATGTAACACACAGAGGGTACTAAGTTAGTTTTCATTTCAAATACTGATTCCTTTCACCGATAAGTATAATGCATTTCATTCATCACTGAAGTGAAGCCCAGTTTGTAAAATCATAAACCCACCTTCATGCAAGCTGGTCTTTCAGATGAATTGCTGTCATTCCAGGTGTCACTATTATCGCCATCAACTTCCCCAGGTGCAGGAACAACAGTCTGTGATCCCTGCTACATAAATTACAAAGAAATTCACTTAGCAGAAATAAAATTAACCACAACTAAAGATAAGTAAACGATTTCCAGATCTCTTCTTCAACTTCATTGGCTGGTTATAAATATGTATCAAATCAAAGATAGCATACCAAAATACCAAATCGAACAGGAAATTTTGGAGAGAGTCAGAAAATTTTACAACACATTTCAAGCATCTTGCATACCAGAGAATAAAAACTTATGTTAACTAAAACACTGATAAGATTTGATGCAAACAGTATAAATACAAGTTCTCAATGCTACATTCTGGCAATGACATACATACGTTTATTGGCACAGTAGGAATTTATAAAGTGAAATGAACTTGAATGAACAAACTGTAGTGTGTGATGCACCAGTGAAATACTACCGACAGAGAAAGCTTGGCTTAGAAAGAATTTCTCTACACTTCATGCTAGAGTGAAGAATAGTACAATGTGATAACAATGTTGAATCTACAACTAAAAATAGCAAGCTTGACAGCAAATCAAGGTACAGTCTAGAATAAATATTAAGTGCTGTTATTGAATTGTTGATTGCCCAGGAAAATTAGATACTTATATTTTTCAATGTTTTGCCAATAATTTTATTTTAAAATTTAATAAGTGAGAATGATAAATAGTTATGTATCATTTTGACAAAATCTTTAAGTTCAAACAGTGGTCTATGTGATTTACGAACCAACATGATGAACCAACTTAGACATGGATTCTTGGTGGATGAATTAATGTGAAACTCAAGAGCATTACTCTTGAGAAAAAAATTACATTTCTAAAATAGGTAAGACTCAATGGTTGAACACTAATCCAACATTTACTGGTAGATCACACTGCAGGACATCCATCAGGGTCACCTTCATATTATAACTGACTCACATATTTGAACACCTTTGCATTAACAAATTACTTTATTTTTATTTAAACTTAAAATAATATTGGAATGATCTGTAAATTGCAAAAACTTACAATGAGCCATCCAACGGTAACCTTAAATTTTTCCTTTTGACATTGTGATTTCTGCCCAAACATTTGCAGAAAATGATATGTATTTGCAAAATTAGGCACATCATTTTTATAAAAATTGGATATTTTCCTCCCACAAATCCTTTTAATAGTTAGGCACTTTGTATAAGTGCTCTAGCTATTTTCTATGGATCTTGAGAACTTCATTCAAGCCAGTCAGCATATTTTGCCATCATAGCTGGTTAAGTGGAAATTGTGGGGATTCCAGATGAAGCTCAAAATAATGACTAAGTACAATGGTGCATGTGATGCTACACAATAGATGAAAAAGGAAAATTAATGCACGAACATTGGCCTTGAACTATAATGAAGAACAAAACTTGATGAAATCCCTCAATAATGATGGCAAAGGTATTAAAAATGATTGAAGAAGACAGGGAGTATAAGTTTAAGCCCCTATCGAAAGATAAGAAAAGTGGTATGAAAGCAAGAATTATAGCAGCTAAAGGAAAATTATGAAATACAACTTGATAATTAAAGAAAATATTGAGGAATACATAGGTGACTGAATAAACGACAAGATTTCCAAAATAGAAGTTATACTGACGATAAAATGGAAATAAAATCTTGGATCACAATGAGGAATGCTAGAGTGAACCATGACTGTAATATATTCTTCTTATACATAAAATTATGTGCAGGCAAAGCATTTCCTCTAAATCTACAATTAAAAAACAACTATGCTTCTCATAAATGATTTCTTAAGATATTACGCTGTCCTGACCACAAATTCAACTGCGAAAACTTACAACATATGCCAACTACAGAAGAGGTCAAACCAATTTGACTCTTAAGCTAATTTTAACAAAGCTACAAATTTTCCAAAGAATATTCTTAGTGATTTATTAACCAATTTGCTGGTGGTGATGAGATACCTTGTCATACAAAATATGGATTTAATTCGGGCATGATGAGACTATTCACATTTTAGCATGACAAGATCTCACTTCTCCATTCCAATCTGTACCCAGCCGATGGCTGATTAGCCCTTTGAGTGCTGGTAGTGTGATTGCGCTCCTCCCATTTCTTGCGAAAAGTAGTACTCACTCCTTATGTATCATCACTATTTGTAGTTCACTGATTGTTGACTGATGGTATTTTAATCCAGAGAATTTTAGATACAGAACATTAATTCCAAAATTGATAACTGGCATTCAGCTGGCAGGCCCTATGTTTTTAGGTGTATTACTTTAAATATTTTTTTCCAGATCCTCTGCAGAATCAGCAAAAATGATTTGGCATTTTTAGCATAGTTGCTAGGATGTTGATTGGCACTCAAAGGGTTACGGGACATCTTTGCATAAAACACATTTGTATGCATGGGTTGCCTAACCTCCCAAAAATTTAATTGCCGTTGTTGAAAAAGGCCTTCATCAGTCATGTGATTAATAAGCTTTCATAGGAGGATGGCGTTGTCCAGCACTCAAAATCAAAATATGATATCTTCTGAGTGCCAAAATTTAAAGCTGCAGAGCAGTGAGAACATAGCCTTGGAAGTTGAATGAGTGTGGCCAAACAAGAATTGCAAACAGGAATTGCATCAACAGAACAATCAATACTTGTGAGTCCGTGGAAAATGGCTAGAGTTAAGTAATGATGCATGTGAATGTCATGGGTGTATATGAAGCTAAGAAAGTGCCAGAGGTGAAGTCATTATGAATGAAGGAATCATGCCGAAATCATGCCTCCTTTAGCAGCAAAGAAGCCCATACCCAAAAAGAATGTGAAAGTCCACATCAGAGGAAAGGGCCAGAAGAAGAAGAAGGTCCAGTATAAGTTCACAGTAGATTGCAGCCATCCTGTCGAGGATAACATTATGGAAGTTTCGAATTTTGTAAGTTACACGGGAACTTTGTGTGGTTGTTGTGTTATATGATGTGGTTTTTAGGTTGACGATTTGAAATGTGAAAAGGGATCTAGTGGTTTATCTGAAGGATGGATGTCATCGTCCACCTTTGCAATTGAAATTAAGTTGCATTCTCTTGATGTAATGCTTGGGTATTTTTGAAATGAAGTTCGCATTAAGTCCAAGGCATTCTTATGATAGCTGGCCACAGAATGAACAAAAATTATTGATATAAGTGAAGGATACTCAGTATTTGTTAGGAAATGCTTGGTGATCTTCACCCCCAGCCACACACCCTCGCCGTGGCTTGCAGGACATTGCTTAGATGTAGATGAAGGAATGGTTTGGAATTTTGATCTGGATTTGGAAATCTTGCACATTGCAGGTGTAAACTTGATAGACACACAAAAGATGTAATACTGATTGAGGATAAAATGTACATTTCTATGCTCAGAAAAGATGGTTGGGATAAACATATCAACACTGACATCTTAAGTACAGCTGGTGTAAGTTTCAAATTAATAATTTTTGAGTGAGAGGGTATTAGGATAAGTTGTACCAACATGACCGAAGGTGTAATTGATGTTAAATTACTATGAAATAAAAAAAGAGATATCCGAGGGAGATTATGCATTAGGGTGAGACAAAACAGAAGACAATGACATTAATTACCCTATTGTACAAAGAATGGACGAAAGAAAGACAAAGCCAATGCCTTCATAACACCGTTTTCCTATTTTCAATTTATTGGCTTATGTCTTGCTACTTTAAAATTGATTTGAATATTCTCCTATACTTTTTCATGGTAGTACATAATTTTGAAAGATGCACTTCCTTTAACCTAATAAATTGTCCAACTAATAAATATGTATTTTTTGTGTCTCAGTTACTTGGCTTTCAACTTCATTCAAAAATAATATGTTGCAGTTCCTACTCTTCAGCAAACTTTAATAGAAGAATGACAGTAAATTTTCTTCTTCTCCTCCTCAGTGGCAAACATTTGATTATTACCAGGTTGCCATCTAAGATATTTTTACATCATCTGCCATTAACATGCAGATTAGTAATCAATATTCCTGCCAAAAAATTTCATCCATCCGCCATGACAGTTGCACTGTCTAACTCATCTGTATACACTTTTTAAATCTGGTACTAAACAGAAGAGTTGAGAACATTATGTATACAGTGAATTACAAATGGAGAGAAAGATTTATAAGATAGAAAATATCCAATTGCTCAAGCAAATCAGATTACCAATTTTTGCTTTTATTCTTATTATGATACTGGTAACCATGGTAAATCATCTACATATGTAGACGACCATGCTGGCAACCAATCAAATGTATCAATATGCATTACTTTGGATACAATACATGAGATGCTATTTAGAGAAGTCTTGATAATACAAAATAAAAATTATGATGGGATTTTCCAAAGGTGCTCTTTAATTAAAATCTCTTTGACTCTTTAACATTCAGATATTGGCAATTCCTAATTGCCACTTTATGGCATTGTGGAGACATCTATATAATAAAACCAATTTCAATATTCTAAATAACATTAAAACAGAATACACTCTCTAATGACCTATAGAAGTAAATCCACTACCATGAAAAATGTAAATAATTATTAGATTTAAGATATATATCACTTTTATTTTCCTGATAAATGGATTACTTAAAAGGCAATGGTTTCCTTAATTTTCACTGATGAAGAAGCTATGTCAGGAATGTTAACAAACAAAATCCATGTGTTCTCTGACATGCAGAACTTATACATTCTAAAGTAAAATATGGGACAAATCATTTACCAGAGTAACTCACACATTTTAAAAAATAAAATATAAAAAGTATTGCTATGCAGTCAATTGAATTGGGTTCATTCTGCTTCCCACCCATGTACTTTCAGGTACCAATGAATGGGATACCACCTCTATTGTTGATTCAAAACTTTTTGTGCCCAACAAAGGGAGTACTGCTTGTAATACACCTACTGGTTGGGGACTGGAGATTTTGAGCTATCAGAGAAAAAATAATTCTAGCTGAAGGGCTACATCAAATCAGCTTTGAAGCAACAACCAGAACCCTTTAAATACTTCAATACGCTTCAAAGTGAAAACTGGAACATACCCTTGAAATTTATGAGCCTAAAGTAAGAAGATGAAGTGTCAAAAACTAGAGGTGTGAACATAATGCTCAGGAGATGGGTGAAATGAACCATTCAGCATAAAGATGATGAATCTGAAAGCAGTTTAATATGTGCTTATGAACTATGCTGTCATTGACAGAGAAGGAATACATCTGCTTTCCAATTAGCAAGCACTTTAAAATTTAGAGCCTACATTTCACCTGTGTATGATAAAACCATATGATAAGGCCGATACACAAATAACACCATAACTTACTCCCTAATTGACAGCTACAATCGTTGATTATTTATAAGTTAAAAGTAACGAGGGAAAATCAGATAAATACTAGTGAACCTCTTCATTAAACTCCATTTAAAAGGAGCATGCATTCTAAACATATGCTAACAGCACCAAGCTGAAATGCTGCAATCCTGTGACCCCTAAAAAACTTCAGTCTGTACATGACAAGGACCAATCTAAATTATGTAGCAGCCCAAATTACCCACATCAAGATTAGTAATGAGGGTTCACTGTACAGACTTTCACTTGCTACAATAGATTTCATGATATGCCCAAATGGAAACTATTAAACTATTCAACTACTACCAAGATTTTCTATAGTACACATTTTTATTTTGATGGTTGAATAAACAATCATTTGGCAATGAAATTTTCTTATTAACCCTTTTAATGCCAGCGGGTCAATCATTCAGCCCATGGGGTATGTGAGGAGAATGCCACGGGCCGATCTATCGTCCGGGTGTTTTTACGCTCAAGCCATTTCTTTTATGTGCGACGCATAGCTTATAGAAGAGATAACAACGTAAATGAACTTTTTTATCATACCTATAAGTATTAAAATCATATAAAAAACAATCTTCAAAAAAATAAGTATTACGCTTACTATGAATTTCTCAGTACTAACGTACAAATTCGTCACGCCCTGGCATTTTTCACATATACCAGGCCTAAGAAGCTGGGACTAAAAGGGTTACAAAAAACTTGAACATAAAATGAAAATTCAAGGGATATAGGGAAAATGCAGCAATGGGATCAGAGCAAATGAGAAATTCAAGTGTATCAAATATTTATTCCCCAAAAAAATACATAATTTGCCAATAACTGTCAAAGAAATATCATTGGAATAAATACAAAAAATAGAAAATTAAGAAAAGCAAAAAGTAAAACATAAAAATATAAGAAAGCAGGTAGAAATTACAATCATAAATACAAAATATAGAGAAAATAACAAAACTAAATATAAACCCAAAATGCAAATATGTAGTATATGGCACAAGGTGTGAGAAAGATAAGTTTTAAAATGAATATACCAGAAAGGTGACATATTGTCTAAAAAATGCATGTGTCCCCACTATGACAAAATGAATGCACTTAGAAAATTAAAAGTATGAAGTAGACAGGAGAGAAATTATTACTGCAAATTATTGTTATCAACATGAAGAATAAAGATGGGTGCAAAAATTAAGTTATGCACAACATTATTTCCAGAACTGTAGTTAATTTAATTTGAAAACTATTTATTCAATTATCTTCATATCTACAAGGTTTTTCTAAAATCAATTTCTTCCTAGAAAGAGGTTCAACTGAAAATACCTATTATACTAGCTGCATACAAACAATAAAAACATGTTATCCAGCCAGTGTTGTGCAAGAACTTGACCACACCAACAATTACATCTGAACATATACAATGAACTGAATTTAGGATTCTGGGCAATAAATACCAGTGAGATACTTATTTCCATGTAAGCATTGTGTAACACAGCCTGACTGTATCAGATTAAATGAAATCAACTATAGAAATTTTTATACCAGGCATCACTAAAACGATATGAATTTGGAGTCTAATAATATATCCCTGACTGCCTTACTAAAATGGAAAATGTCAGTAGAAATAGAAATTCCTTAACAATAAGGAGACAGGAATAAAAATGTAAAAATGTTTCTTGAAACTGAAAGGAAAGGCTTTATCAATATTACTTTGAAGAGTGAAACTTTAGGAAACTATTATCGTGTTAAATTTTCTCATCACTATTACACATTTAGCATTTGTATATTTACAAAAAAACTTCGTTTACTCTACATTTTACAATTTTTAAAAATATAATGGAACCTAAACTGTCCCAGTTAGCTCTAGGGCATATCCAATTACCATGTCACACTCTATCCTCAAGTATCTAATACCAATTCCTTGAATTACCACAATTCTAGTCAAAATTTCACTATATGTAGCTCATTTGACCATCTAGATAGCCCTCTTCTATGTAATTTTCCAGGGTAGCTTTAAGAAATAGGTAACTGAGTTTAGACAATGGAACATTAAGGACAGGTGGGTAATTAGAAATAGTTAAGAATTTCACAAATGGAGATTACCTCAACATTATTATTATTAGTATTCTACCGGTGAAGGTAGGTTTAAATGGACATTTAATTCTTCCCACCCCCTAAATTTCACACGATGTCCCTCTTCAGCCCCTCATACCTCCTGCCACCCATCATTGCATCCAAGCTACCCGTTCTTCTCCTCCCTCTTCCCCGCTTACCCAATGCCCTTTCCTCAATCACCTCCTTCAAAACACCATCCCCTTTTATTACCTCTTCCATCCACACCTTCTGCCTTCTCCTAATTTCATCTATCAAATTTCTTTCCTCTCCTACCAATTCTAGCACTTCATCATTTGTCTTCCTTTAAACCTACTTTACTTTCTCCATCCTTCTCCACACCACATCTCAAAAGCCCTAAGTCTATTTTCATCTTCTTTTCGCAAAGCCCATGTTTCCACCCCATATAGTCCAACACTCCATATTAAACTTTTCACTACTCTTTTCTTCACTTCCCTACTTGTCATTAGTTCACGCCTACGAGTAAAAGCTTCTTTTGCCAATACAATTCTCCTTCTCAGTTAAATGCTGCTATACCCCATTTCTTCCAACACACTACCTAGATAGCTAAATTGCTCTACCTGCTCTAGCTTCTGGCATTCTACTTTTATCGTTATAATGGCGCTTTTTGTTCTTGAAAATCACATTACTTTCATTTTATTCTGGTTTATCTTCATCTCGTATCTTTCGCACTCTCCTTGTAATGCATCCAGCATTTTTTTCAAGCCACGGCTTGACTAGCGCTTGGTCATCTGCAAACCTCACTGATTTTATCAATTTCCCCCCGACCTTTACTCCAGCCTCCAGCTCATCCCAAGCCTCTCTCACCATTTCCTTCGAGTATATGTTGTAAAGTACCGGCGATAACAGACAGCCCTGCCTAACTCCCCTCCCTATTGTGGCCCAATACGATTCTCCATTGGCTACTCTCACTTGCGCTTTCTGCACCATGTATAAATTCCGGATCAGTTTCCTGTCTCTCTAGTCTACTCCTATCTTCTGCAATATTTTCATTAAATTATCCCACCTCACTCTGTCCAATGCCTTTTCGAAATCAACAAAGCATGTGAATACATCCTGATTGTATTCTAGATTTCTTTCCACCAGTATTCTCATCACTGCAATCGCATCCTGAGTGGTTCTCCCCTTCCAAAATCCAAACTGATCCTCGCCTAGGAATTCGTTAGCTCTCTTTTCCATTCTCCTATTGATGATTCAAAGCTCTACCTTTGCCGCATGAGAAATCGAACTTATCATTCTATAGTCTTCACATTCTTTTGTCACTCTCTTTTTCGGTATAGGTATCAGCACTGTTTTAACAAAATCCTCCGGCCAAGCACCCTCCTCCTATATTCTATGAAAAAGTTCATAAAAACTGTCCCTTTCCCCTCTTCCTACGTTTTTCAGAAGCTCAGCTGGGTTGTTATCCCCACTGCTTTACCTGCCTTCATTTCTCGCAGTGCCTTCTCTATCTCACTATCCAGTATTCCAGGGTCCACGTCATCCTGATCTACATTCTTTACCTCTTCTATGTCCAAGTTCCTAGGCCTATTTTTGCCTATCATACAGTTCCTCACAATTATCCCTCCAACGATGCTGGAACTCCTCTGGTTCCATTGCTAAATTTACCCTTTGATGCACGGGACCGTTTTCCATATCTTGATTCCCGATAACATTATAACCTTTGAGTACAGACTGCCTATTTCTCCTTCTCTCTGGAGTCTCCCCATCTCCTCGCATTACCGACTCCACCACTTTTCTCTTGCTCTCTTTGTTTCTCTCCTAAGCCTGTTGTTAATCTCCTTACAATGCCTTTCGCCTAGCTCTGTATTTACATTTTTCCATTTCCTTCTTTCCTCGATCCTTTCCATCATTTCCGCTGTTACCAATGGTTTCTTGATCCTCCTAGCGTCTACTGTTCCTGTTTTCTCAGCCGCTTCTTTTATATCCGTCTTTATCATTTCCCACCCTTCATCTATTGTTCCTCTTCCCTCGAGCATCTATCCACAATCTCCTGATAATCCCTCCTCTTCCCTCCAATCAGTGCTCCCACATCCCACTTTCATATTCTCCTTCCTACACTCTACCATTTTAGTCTCATCTCACATTTCATCACCATCAAGTTATGGTCGGAGTCTGCATCTCCACCTGGGAAACTATGCGAGTTCTTTACACTGTTCCTGAATCTTTGCCTAATCATGATGTAATCTAGTTGGTACCATCCAGTATCCCCCAGAATTTTCCATGTGTACCTACGCCTAGGGTGGTGTTTAAACCACATGTTTGTAACCACTAAATTATTCCTCCTACACAACTCCACTGCTTTCTCGCCTGTCATTTCTTACACCCAGACCATACTCCCCTACTTCACTTCCGTCCCTCCCTTCCCCTACTACAGCATTCCAATCTCCCATAACTCTTAGATTCTTCCTGCCCTTTACTTTCCCCATTTCTTCCAACTGGTCATATACTTTGTCTACTTCTTCTCCTCTATGTCCAACTGTCGGCATGTATACCTGTACTACGACTACATTTGCCGGCTTTGCTTTGATTTCGATAGCTAGTATTCTATCGCTTACCTGTTCCACATTCATTACCCTTTTTCCTAATGTTGCATTCAATACAACTGCTACTCCCCACTGGCTCTCTTCCCCTCCACTGTATATAACCCTGTGCTTTTCACTCCAGAAGTCCCCCTGGTCTCTCCATCTTACTTCACTTAATCCCAACAAATCGATCTCTCCCCTCTCCATTTCACGCTTAATGTTTTCTAGTTTTCCTGCCCTTAACATTGTCCTAACGTTCCATGTCCAGATCCTTAGCATTGTTTCTCTCTTCTCTGGTTTCTTCTTTGCCACCGCTGCTGCTGCTGTCTTTTTTTTCGTGCAAGGATTTCGTGATATGACGACCACAGAGTCCTTGCTTACCCTGCTTCCCAGCACGACACACCCACCCCACTAATTTGGTCCCGGGCCCCATAGTTGCCAGGATTCAATTCTCTATTGTTCAAGCCCATTGTGTTCTTGGGAGAGTTTAATTGAGGTGATTTTCTGTTGCCTGCCTCAATAGTGTTTTTAACGTGACACCATCATTTGATAGGCCGCCCCACTGGGGTCATACGCCTTCTCACAGCCGCCTCACTGAGGAAAAGACGCTGCAAGTGCGGTACGTGGACTACCTTTCGTTAGGCTCCTACCCTTTGACCTATCTGGCATGGGTGACTCTACCAGGAGCAATATTAGTTGCTCCCGCCAGTGCAGCTCTAGGGGTCACGGGAACGTGCAATCCCACCATGACAAGGCGTAGTCCATGGGGAAGGGCTCGACAGTATAATCAGCTCAAAATCAATGTGTAGTGTAATGTGCAGTACAAATAGTGAATAAACTATAGTTACAAATTTTAAGATCTGTATTTTACTTTACTAGCAGAATCCTATTGGTCAAGTGATCTTTATTCATTGCCCTTCAGCCTAATTTCTTCCTCTTTACTTTACAGTCAAGTTCTATGAATAGAAAACAAGTTGAAACTTCATGAAGAAATAAGTAAAACAACATCAAGTTGTTTTACTTATTCCTTGTAGTACGACAATGTAAGTAGTCACCCAAGATTCCATTCTTTAATTATGAAATGGACAGGTACCTTCTTTCATTACTGCTTATACTCTTATATATACTAAAAAATGGTCAGAAATGGATGATAAAACTTAGATTAATTATAAAAAGGAATGTGTGGATAAATTTGGCTGAATTTCCCGATGGTCATGTCTAAATAGTGAGTTGTTCTTGGGTTTCACACCAAGTGACAGCATTAACGTTTCAATGGCTGAGTCTGCCAGTCTTCAGAGCAAATGATTCAGAGAATATTCAGACTGTTACATATATAAATTTCTTTGTTGCTCTGATTTTTCCAAGTCTCCTTTCAAGTTTCTTAACAGCTCTGATTGTTCATAGCTTTGCCATGACCTTTGAATTCCTTTTGAGGCTGGTTTCAATGCCCTATCTAGGTGGAAACCCTTGTCTTGGTTAAAGTTCTTTAATTTTCTAATCAAATCTCCACTCCCTCCTTCACAACACGGTCCCAATTTTCATTGGAGCAGAACAAAACCTTGGTGTTGGCAAGTGAATTTGGTCTTTTTTTAAGTCTGTTTGGCTACAGAAGATTTCTCTGGATGGTAGAGCCTGATGCATCCTTGATGTTTTCAATACTTAATAACTTTATAATTTCAATATCCACCCCGTTTCCCCAAAGTAAACCAGCCAGCATTCACATGGAATATGGTAGATGCCAGACATTTTTAAGTCCAAGCTACCTTTGGCCTTTCCCAGGAAGTTCTTAAGCCTCCTTGTTGGTGTGTATGTTATTGATTAGATGTTTAGCCAATGTTCTTGAGATCATATCAGATACTCTTGGAATAAAGGGAAGGGGAGCTTTGTCTCTTCTTATATCCTCCTCCTATGCATCCTTTTGCCATTTATTTAAGGACCCTTTACGGTCTATTCAAATTTCCGTCTCCATATCCATTTAAGCAAAAAGCATTTTTTAAAGTTTCTCACATCGACTTTTAGACTTTCTGCATCTGAGATAGCTTGCTCCTGATGAAAGAGAACTTCTTTTCATAAGACTTCTTTTCAGTGCAGGATGATGGTTGCTTGCACCATTGAGATATAGATAATACATTAGCAACTGTTAACGCTACTGCCTGAGCTGAAACCTGTGAACAATTCATTATAAATATTTGCTAGGAAAACCAGATATCTTTTATCTGGTATTAATTTTTCAGTTGCCTAAGGGTGTCACTGACAGACTGTAATAAGATTTTCCATGAAAAAGAAGTTAAAGACTAGCACTAAAATAGGAGGGCGTGTGCTACAGCCACAGTAATGTCATCTCCTTGGTAGCATTTTGGAACAAGCAAGAGGGATATGCTCCAAAGTTATTTGAAGAGAAATACAACAGTGAAAGAATGGTTAACATCAGGAGAGAACTTAGGACAGGAACCCTGAGTAATGAAGTTAAAAAATGGTTTATCAGAAGTTTGACTGGAACACAGCAATACATGTTTGTGAGACCTGGGCCCTGGCTAAGGAATAACCCATTGGAAATGGATTTGAAGGAAAAGAGAAAGAAAATGACAGAAAGGAAAATTAATGATAAAGCATGTCAAGGTGGAAATAAAATAACCAAAGATAATTAGGAAGAGACAGAGCTGGTGCATAAAGCAGAAGGGTGGTGCAATAGTATCATAAAATAAATGGCAAAACAGAGGTTAAATAGTCTATGAAAACCCTTGAAGACCAGATGAAAAATCACTGATAGAAACTCAAGTACTACAGATATGAATGTTATTTTCCATTTAGTTAGGTCGATTTTTCTTGCATATACAGTGGACTCTCATTGGGATGTTCCTTGATAGCACGCTGTCCTCATTTTCATGTTCATTTCCTCAGATTTGAGTTACAGTGCAAGTAAATAATTCTGGTTAGCATGTTTTGGTTACCCCTTTAGCATGTTTTGTGGAGGACCAAACCAAACTTGTCACAGTAATATAATCACTGTATAGGCTGATTTGACAATGGATATCTCACAAGCGGTTTAAATCTTACATAAAAAAGATAGCTATCACTTACAGAAATAAATGTTTATGAAGAATTAAAAGGGCACCCAAGGTGTCAACTGGACATCAAAACTATGTGAGCACCAATACTTTGTGACATTAAAAGTAAGACAAGTACTTAGAATTAGCCATGGGAAAGCCTCTGGTGCAAAGAGAAATAACAATTGTAAAGCTCAACATCGTCAGAAAAGAGGACGAAAATGCATGTATGAAGCATGTCGAAAAGAGGCAAAAATTAAACCACTACCATCAATACTAAACTAGAGTTCATTCTACACAGTGCTCACATTGTTAGCTGTTTCTGCCTTTGCTCCGAACTCATTTAAAAAAATAAAAGATTCAAATAAAGTACTGCATCATGGTCAAGTGTTATGACATTAATTGTTTTATCTTAATTCTAATATGACAGTAATCCTAATTCACATTAGAAAATTTAGAATGAAGACAAAGGTGTTACTTGCATACTTATGGAGAAAACCTGGTTACATACATTATATAGAATAACTTGTATGAATGAAGTACATGAATTGAAACTTAATGACAAAAGTATGACTTGTATTATACCAAAATCCCTTTAATTTCTGCATTTCATACTCTTATGACAACCACCAAAGTGATGCTACTCTCCTCGCCTTTAAAAAAAATTGGGCCATTTTTCATTCTCACTGCAAAAACATCCCTCCAAAGAAATTATTAAAAAAAGTCTGTTACCTGAATTAAAGGTAAGACTAAATTATCTACATACTGTCACTTCTCCCTTATCACTTAATATATCACTTAATATAATAATATCACTTCTCCCATTTTTGAGATACAAAGCCTTTAGATCAAGTTTTTTTGCAAGGACTGTATATTCGAAACGTACTGTTTGGTCATTACCAGAGTAAATAATTATTGACTGTGCATTAATGCAAACTACCAACATATTTTATTGGGAGACATAATAAGTATAAATGAATCTTTGTCACAAGAAATGACCACCTGTTATCAACGGAATGAATTAAAATGAATGACCAGCAATTTGCTTCCCCCTGGAAGTAATGCAACTCACATTACATCTTCAACCAGCCTAACCAGTTTAGCATGTTTTACTTGTTACCACATTCAGGCTGTTGGATCCCTACAAAACATTCACTGTAATGAGAGTCCACTGTATAATCATTTACCTATGTAAATGAAGATGGAAAAAACTTGTCAAAACATCTTTACACATGACAGTCAAGTCTGATTGACATGAAGTCAATATTTAAAAGAAAAATGAATGGGAAGTTTACAAAGAAAGAACTCAGGAACATTAGCAAGTAGTAAAATATGCAAAAGAGAAGATTCATGTCAATATGAAGAGATGAGAAAAGAATGAAGCAGGGTGGAAACAAATGAATCAAGAATGATGACCAGTGACAATGATTATTATTGAAAAATTAAAAGAAGTAGTGACTTTAACAGACTACCTCCTATAAAATAAGAGTAAGTGTGAAAACATATAACGAGATGTTGATCACAGAGATTACCACTAGCTTATGAAATGAGCATGTCAATCCATAAATGTATAACCCATCTCAAAGCACGGGACTTGGGACACTAAATTAATAGTCACATGAGATAAACGAATCCCTGAAAATCAGTCAATCATTAAATCTGCCATATTTTAAAACTACCTACGGTGCAGCAGAATGGATTAGTATTTTTAAGAGGCGGCCAACTTAAAAGGAAAACAATTAAGTTAGTCTTTCTACATTAAATGAATAGCTAAAGGAGATTAGAATTAAGGTTGTCTTAGTTAACATTAATGCAATATTTACTATAAGAAAGAAACATTACTTTGGCATAAAGAGAAGCAATTATAAAAGACAGTTATCGTGGATGATATTATTACCTTGATCCATCACTAGAAGTTAAGAATTTTGCATGCGATAGGTAGAAGGCAAGGAATTATTTTCCTAAAAAATTCAGTTGAGAGCTGCTGAGGTGAACCAGTGTGCACTGGTATTAAAATAAGCAAATGAAGATCAATGATAATATCGGCAAACTGAAGAAGTTTCCACACTTACGGAAAAAGTGCCACATCCACATTCAACGAACGCGCAGCAAAAGAGAGCAGAGCTTCAAGAAATGTTCACATTCAAAGAGTTTATACGAGATGTATGATTCATGCATTTCCACAATGAAAACGGTGGGAAATGTTAAGACCCACACCTCCTCCTCCTCTTTCTCCTTCACCCCCTTTTCTCCTGCATTCTTACTGGTTGATAGCTTGCCGATACCTTCGTCAACGCTGGTGTCAGCACCCTTTTCTGTACATCTTGATGGAGATTCATCATCTGATCGCAAAATATCCATCACATTCTGGTTTGACATCATTTGAGCATGGTCCTCAGCAGTCCAACCTTCAAAACAAACAAATCAATCTTATTAGGGGAGTTGTCAACAACAACTATGATCATTAGTGTCACTTAAAATGGATAGGTAGGAGGGAACAGTAGCATTTTTAGAAGTGGAAGAAGGCTGGGGAGAAAACCTACATTAGCCAACCCCGAGAAAAAAGTGTAAAGGAGTCCACTGTATTTTAGTTTCGTAGACAGTATGACAGTATAAGTGCTCTCCACACAACAATCAAGTAGGGACCAGTATAACACAGAAACATCTGTTGCCTCTGAGATGTAAACCCTGGTTTAAGGAAATGGGAGACATATACTCAAGTCACCATGCAGCCCAATTCCCACCATTCAAATAATGACACTGCATTATAGATGGACATGGACTCCAGCATAAAACTACACATTAAACAGTGTCTTAAAATGAATAGATCATCTGCATTTATGCATCGCATGTAATGTCAGTTTAAGTACATGCTTCAACACTGATAGCTGCCAATATGATTGGCAGATGAGCCAAGTTTTTTTTACACATGGGCATAAATGGTAAATTAAACCAAATCACTTCTAAGCTCATTATTAAGATACAAATATATATATTTGAAAATAAAATACCATTAATATATAACAGTAATATGGTCTTACTATTCAGTTGTATTATTAACTTCATTAATTAAAGTTTTAGTTGCATCATTTGTTGTTTGATGGTGAACAGTTAGGCAGATTTGTACTTGGACTTTTGTAAATAGTGTGCCATTTGTTATTTGTTGAGTAATTATGGAATTATTTTCATAATTGTTAAAAGTTTAACTGCTGTTCATCTGATTTACCTAAGGATCTGACCATTAACTAATGATGCGGCTGATATGCCTGATTAAGTTGCTTCTTCTGAATAGTGTGCATTGGAATAGTTTGGTTGATATAACTATTGTTTAGTGAGTGTGCACTAATACCCGAGTCATTATTGGTAAATGATGAGCAGCATACATGTTTAGAACTACTTAATGAACAACTAGCGTTACCCTCATCTTATACAAATGGTAGTAAACAAGGATAGCACAATTGACTCTGACCTTAATTTTGGTCCATTGTTCATTCAAATATTCTCTGTAATAGTTAAAATCATTATTTTCCTTGTTTACTGCCATTTGTATCTTCATAAATTGAAACATTTTCTCTACTATTGGAAATCCAAGACAGGCTTTACGTAGTTAAGTCAATTAAATGAGCAGTGGACAAGAATTTGAGTATTCATCAACTGAATTCTACAGATTTTGCAATGAAGGAGGAGTTTGGAAGACCAGATGAAAAATCACTGATAGAAACTCAAGTACTACAAATATGAAGGTTATTTTCCATTTAATTAGGCCGATTTTTCTTGTATACACAGTGGACACTCATTGGGATGTTCCTTGATAGCACGATTGACTCTGACCTTAATTTTAGTCCATTGTTTATTCAAATATTCTCTGTAGTAGTTAAAATCATTATTTTCCTTGTTTACTGCCATTTGTATAAGATGTGGGTAACGCTAGTTGTTCATTGAGTAGTTTTAAACATGCATGCTGCTCATCATTTACCAATAATGACTCAGGTATTAGTGCAAACTCTGTTCACTAAACAATAGTTATACATATCAACCAAACTATTCCAATGCACACTATTCAGAAGAAGCAACTTAATCAGGCATATCAGATGAACAGCAGTTGAACTTTAGACATAATTATGAAAATAATTCCATAATTACTCAACAAATAACAAATGGCCCTATATTTAAAAAAGTCCAAAGCGAAATATCTGCCTAACTGTACACCATCGAACAACAAATTTGCATCCCTAGGTAACTAAGATTTCCAAAAGAACTCAATAGGATCCGTAGGCATAATATACAACAGCAATTTTATCTTACCATTAATATCTTTCACAGTGGGGTCAGCACCATACTCCAGAAACAGTTTCACAAGATCTGCATTGCCCAATCGAGCAGCTATCATTAGAGGCGTCATATCACCAGAGGCAACATTGACATCACTTCCGTAGCGGAGAAGCAATTCTACTACATCAACCTGCTCAACAGCAGTTGCAATATGTAAAGGGGCATCCCCTTCCTATAAATAAGCAAAATTGGTTTTAAAATGGGCAAAATTACAACACTCTATGGAAAACTTATATTTCTCAACCATGAACATGCTGACATTTATAAGGAAAGAGAAACTAAAATATATAGCATCACAACATTTAAAATTAAATCTAAAAAACAATTATGTGAAGTATTGATACAGTAACGTTTCGTAAAAAATAAACCATAAATTGCTCCAGGAGAACTGGTAGCTCATTTTGATAACCCACGGCTAATCAGAATGCACTCAATCACCCTTGGACACCTCCAAATGGGGAATGCCCAAAAATGGAAAGTTTTTCAATTCCTGGCCACAGATCATGAAGACTTGAACAACTAACACCTCCAAAGCGTGGACACACTCAAAAACAGAAAAGAAACATTTCTTCTCTGATTACCTTCAATAACTGATACTCTTGACTATCCACCCTGCAAAAATTTGAACTTATAACCCCATTTCCTGAAGCAAATATACCTGAAGAACTTTCCAAAAAAATTTGCAAGCCTTATCTCTGTATTGAGGAAGCAAAAAGTGCCAGCCAATGTGGATAAAAAAAATGCTTGCCAAAAGACACCAAATGCCAACTGGCATCACTCATGGTAAGACAACAATGATGCCAACTGTAAATCTATCATGTAATGTGCTAAGCACATTACATGCTTAATTAACTCTTCATGGGCAAGAGCATGTTCTTTAAGGCTACTAAGAGCAGGTACAGCAACAATGTGTATTATGAAGAGAGGGAACAATACATTTTATCAATAAGAAACATAGAAGAAAATAATGCAAAAGTAAGGCAACCCATAATTGTAATTAATCATAAATGCAAAAGAATCCATTTCTTTTTCTTGAGTATTGATTGGAAAAAACAATAAAATTTAGACAACTCTGTAAAACATCCCAGAAAAATGAATTATATGATTGGATGAATGAATCAATGATACTAAAATGCAACAATTGATTATTATGAGTAATAAGAAGTCCCTTAGTATTCCCCAGCAATTATGTCTCTTTCTTATGCCATCCTGACCAATGGACTATAGCCATAAATATAATGGAAAGGGGTGTGGCACTTGAGGTTGGCGAGAGATCATTTAGTAGTTGAACTTTTTGTTTTTTTAGCAGTTGAACATTATTATTGTCTTCAACAATCATAGATGGCAGCTTGCCACCCACTATAGGACCTGTAGGACACACCCTTTCATCAAGTTTTCCCTTAGTGGTCAAGTAATTAATATGCATTAAAAACTCATTCTGATTTCAAATGCATATAAAAGCCTTAGTTTTAAATACAATCATTAATACAGGAGGTAATATTCTGGCTACAATGAAATATAAAAATATTTGGAAAAAATCACAATTATGATAGGGAAACATATTTTTCAAATAGTTGACAATTAAAATGAAGGGATAGCTCTCCACGTCATTTCACCAAGCTTTTTAATAGGATGTGTCGAAGGTCATTACTTTAAGGGCAACATTCGGATTCTCATGGGAAAAATACATTTTCCCTAGTGAAAATTTCCTATTTTACATGACTAAGTCAACAACCCTCATCCTGAGCTTAAAGCCACAGAGTGCGTCCTCCGGGTTGTGGATGGTCGGTCGACTTCTAGATATAGAGGTTAGCTGCAAGATAAGTGAGTTTGCTCGTTGAATAAGCAGTTGAACACAAAAAGCAATGGCATTACGAGGAGTTATTGGTCTATCCCTGGGTAAGGTAGGCCTTTAAATAATATGGAACCAGTGAAGATGCCGTGACTTGGTGACAGGAGGCCACCAATAATTACGCTTCTCATCACCCGGAGGAGAGGGCAGCAGCTCTTCTTCATATGAGTGAAGGTGGAGACCACAGTGGTTGATACAGCGACACTCTTTCTTTACAGGCATGGTAGGTAACATTTACTTTAACGGCTGTAGTACTGCGATGTGGAAGGCAAGGGGAAACCACCACATTATTATCCCGAGGAATCTCAGATACTCCACTCTTTTCTTTCTTATGCACCTGATGCAACCCTCTTGAGTAAAATATTACGGAGGTAAAATAGTCTCCCAATAGGATCTCTAGGTGGGGACTACCCAAGAGAGTATATCAGTCACATGTGATAAACATATTAGGGTAAGAAGATGGTATGTGAGATCACTACCAACCTGCGGAAGACTGGAGAACCTGAAGGTGGAAAAGCGAAGAATGGACCTTAACATAATAGGAACCAGCGAAATGAAGAGGCCCGAAGATGGAGACTTTTGGAGTAGAAGAAGCTACACGATTATACATACAGGATCATTAAATGGTAATGCTGGAGTAGGGATCATACTCAGAAAGAGTGCCGGAATGCATGTGAAGAGCTTCCTGCAGTACAATGAAAGGATAATAATGGTGATGACCAAAGAAAGACCAAACCTGCAGATACTGTAGTGGTTCAGGTTTATATGCCTACGACGGACTATGAAGATGAAGAAGTGGAAGACGTCTACGAAGATATCACGGAAGTTATAAAACAGGTAAGAGGAGAAGAAAACCTAATTATTTTAGGAGACTGGAATGCTATCGTCGGCGAAGGTCAAGATGGAAGAATAACTGGAAAATACGGATTGGGAAACCGAAACGAAAGAGGAGAAAGACTGATGGAGTTCTGCACACAACATAAGTTAGTGGTTGACAACACATTGTTTAAAAATCACAATCAAAGAAGATGCAGATGGAAAATGCCAGGAGACAGAAGAAGATTTCAAATAAACTACATTTTAGTGAAGCAGAGATTTAGAAACCAAGTGAAGGACTGCAAAAGCTACCCTGGGGCAGACATCGACAGTGACCATAATTTAGTGATGATGAAATGCCATGTTAAGTTAAAAAAATTGAAAAAAACAAAGAAAAATATCTGGCACGTAGAAAAACTAAAGGAGGCTCAACTTCAGCTGACATTTCAAAAAAATGTACGAAAAAACATTGGAGAGAACCTTAATGAGAAATCAGTGGAAGAGCATTGGGAAAACATTAAATGTGGACTACAGGAAGCCGCAAAAGAAGTTCTTGGAAGAAGAAAAGTTGTCAAGAAGAAGCCATGGATCACGGAGGAAGTCTTAGACTTGATTGAAGAAAGAACAAGAATGCGAAAACTGAAGAAGGGCAGCTTTGCTACAAAAGAATAAGGAACAAAATAAGTCGCAAAGCAAGGAAAGCTAGAGAGATGTGGATGAAGAATCTATGCGAAGATGTTCAAAGCAACCTTGCAATTGGAAAGGTGGAAGCTGCCTACAGGAAAGTGAGGAACGGAGTGCAAAATACAATACCATAAGGGACAAGAATGGAGAAATTTTGATTGAATATGAAGACAAAGTGAAGAGATGGAAAGAATATCTGGAGGATTTATACAACGGAAACAATCTCAACACGTAAGTGATTGAAGAGTAAATCGAAGTGGAAAAGGATGATATGGGAGCATGAATATTAAGATCGGAATTCGACACTGCAGTAAGGGACCTTCGGATGAATAATGTTTCTGGTATTGATGATGTTCCTGCAGAACTAATTAAAAATGCAGGAGAGAAGACACTAACTCATTCTTACAAAACCACCTGCGACATGTAATCAACAGGAGAAATTCCAAGGGACTTCGAGAAAAATATCATCATTCCTATTCCCAAGAAGAAGAGAGTGGAGAAATGCGAAAATTTTAGGACTAAGCATGATGACACAAGTATCAAAGATACTGACCGGGATCATCTACAGAAGAATAGAACGAAAAACAGAGGAGTTCCCCGATGAAGATCAATTCGGATTCAGGAGAAGTAAGGGTACAAGGGAAGCAATATTGGCTCTTAGGTTGCTCATAGAGAGGATATAATGGAGAAGAACAAGCCAGAATTCATTGCATTTGTGGATTTAGAAAAGGCTTTTGACAACGTGGATTGGGATTCAATGCTTGGAACTCTGAAGGGAATTGGAGTGTCCTACAATGACCGAAGAATTACACACAGTCTGTACGAAAACCAAGTAGCTGTGATTAAATCTGGACCCAGCTATGAAGAGGCAAGAATAAGGAAAGGAGTGAGACAAGGCTGTGCACTGCCTCCCGTAATTTTTAATGTTTACATCGAGAGAGCCATCAATGATATCAAAGAAGTTTTCTGGAGTGACTATCCATGGAGATAAAATAAGCATGCTGCGATTTGCTGATGACATAGCACTCATAGCAGAGACAGAGAGGGGTATGAATAAGATGCTAACAACCATGGAAAGGACAATGACCATATATCAGCTGAAGATAAATAAGAAGAAGACTAAGATATTGGTGGGCAGCAAGAAAGAAGAGGCCAAAACCAATGTCAAACTAGGAAAACAAAAACTTGATAAGGTGAAAGAGTTTTGTTACCTAGAAAGCCGAGTAACCAACGATGGACAAAGCAAAAAAGAAATAGTTAGTAGAATAGTCCAGGCAAAGAAGGCATTCTATCATTAGAAGAATTTCCTGACAGCTGGAAATACCTACAAGTGTAGAAGTAAGGAAACAGTTCATCAGAACATACACCTGGAGCATATTTCTTTACGGCAGTGAGGCATGGACGATTACAACAGAGAAGAAGTAAAGGGTAGAAGCATTCGAAATGTGGTGCTACAGAAAAATGATGAAGATATTCATAATAATGATAATATTATCATACAGCATTTTTCTGTCATGAAATGTCATCATAACAGCCCCACCCTCGACTAAATTAAAAAATATCGACCTGAAAAATTATTCTAAAGAATGAGCTCTCATAACATTGCAGTGAAAATTGGCTGCTGAACCGAGACTTTTCAATTGATATGAGTAAAGTAAGAATAGCACAAATGACACAAATATTTATACTTCAAAAACATAACAGAGTTAGCGCCAAACAGATACACTTAATGTTGCAATTGCACACTAAATGGTAAAAAAGCAAAAAAGAACACCTCCCACCAAGTATCAGAAATCACAACACATGGGGCTTTATAAAAAATATCAAGAAATGACTGGGTAATTTCATTCAAACAAAATTTGCATAACACACTGCGAAAGGCAAGTAAATAAATATATATTTAACTTAAATAGCTATGAGCTTTCTCATACAAATAACTTTCTTAAATTTAAACCCTGAGAGAGCAATAAACCTACCTTGTTAGGCACCTCAAAATTGGCCCCTTTCTTTAGCAATAGAACACAAATCTCATAATAACAATTCTTTACAGCGATGTGTAATGCAGAATTCCCTTCAAAATCCACAGAATGGTGGTCCTCTGATCTCTCCAATATGGATAAAGTACATTCCTTTTGCCCACACTCAACAGCCTGTAACAGATGCAAGTATTTTATTTACTACGGTTAGGACCACGATACCTTATTTAAAAAGATCGAAATACACAATGAAGAATACGGTCATACTCAAGATAGAAATACGCTCACTTTCAGAAGGGGAATTTTTCCCTCGTTGTCTCGTATGTCAGTTCTGGCATTATTGACGAGTAAAAAATGGACAACGTTGTTATGCCCACATGCTGCAGCTAAATGTAAAGCGGTCCTGTTCAATTTGTCAGGAATATCAATGTCACCCTTTTTCATTACAGCTTTTACTTTCTCTAAATTCCCCTGCCATGCCGCCTTGTGAAGTTTGGTAACGGATTTATCCTTGCCACTAAGGTCTATAAAGTACTTCTGACCCTCACACGCTTCGATACCATCGCCAAGTGCAATTTCATAAGGACTGTGAAGATTTTCTGACGACGAAAGAGCTGTGTTGGGTGACACTCTTGGTCTATCGTCCTTTTTACCTTTTACAAATTTCAGAACTTTTTTCATATTGTTGGTTGATTAATATCCAAGTAAGGTCTTGATATAATCCGCAATCCACCCAAAAAAACTATAAATTAGCGTTCAACTATATAACAAACGAATTTGGAAGTAACTGGCAACATCTTCGACTCCACATGAACCTAGATCGCAGAAGCTGTAAATAAAGAATATTTCACACCTTTTTCTAAAGTGGCGTAAATTATAGTTGGTTTCCTCAATGAATAAAACTTGAAGCAAACAAGCATACTAAATACTTTTGAAAGAAATAATATCGAGCTATTACCACAACACATCCATCCCTGCAGCGCGTTTCGACAGTCATCTTTCATGAAGGAGCTGATATCTCTGATATTACATAGAATTCGTAGGCGATGCCTAATTTAAAACTAGATGATTAAATAGCGTTCATCAATTGACGTACCTGCGTACGGTGCAGATAAGTTTCTAGTGCTCAGATCCTTGTGTCCACGAGACTGTGATTTTTTTTTCATTTGAGCTATATTGCTGAGAATGGAAAGCGTAGGCGGTCGAAAAAGCTTGTTAGAAATGGAGAGGCAGTTAAGTCGAATTACTACAATTTCGGAAGATCCTGAAGATGGAGAAGAGGAAACAGAAAACGAAGGCGGAATGGATGAAACCTCTGAGATAGATGAGGAAAATATCGAGCCGTTTAGCACAGTTGAAGATGAGGTTAGGGTAGAAACGTTTCTAAAAGAGGCAATGTCTTTCAAACGATCTAACGTCAGTAATTGGGTAGTAGAGGTAATTACTACACATTTAGAGGTACTAATGACGGAGGTACTACGGATGTCCCTTTTTAATACTGGTTTTAATTCATTTCCATAGGTAAAGATAAAAGATTTGGTTAAAGATTACAAGAAACTGTTACCTGATCACAAGCGTATGTTTCTTAAAGTTTTAGCGCGAGATTACTCAGTAGATCATGGAGAAGTGCTTAAATTTGCCAACGTTGTCATCCAATCTAAGGTATTTCGTACCTGCTTGTACATTCTCTGTGCTGCTGAAATTTTGTTTACCAAGATTACACAACGGATCTTTTATAAAGTTTATGCTATCAATCTAGGATAAAAATGAAAAGCAACTAATAAAGAGTGAAGATGACCTCAAAACGGCCCTCACTCCCAATTACAATTGGCTCTTTCTTCATGTCGGTCGTTTGGAGAAGGGGGTGAAATTTTTGGTGGACTTACGCACGGACACACTGGTCTGTTGATACTGAAATGTTAAGTATGTATCTTGCATGCGTGTTTGAGTACATACCGTTGAAATAATGAGCTGTTTTTATACCACGTAAGGAACTGCTGGCAGATACTGACCCAAACGACCAAGAACATCCATATTTGGCTCAACTGAATACAAATCTACGAGACTTGTTGTCTCTTTGGTTTTCTGTTGGATTTTTATCCTTGGAAAGAGTCACTTGGGCATCATCCTGTGACATGCTGCAGAAGGTTATAGGCTCTCAAAGGCTACCATTTCTTATGCTGTTACCATCGTAGTCAAACCTTTAGTCTTTGTTTGCATGAGTTACCCCACTAGTAGTGCAGTCTTATGAGTAGAGTGTGTAGCAAGTGCCAGTACTTTTTGTTCTCCCAATTTTTAGGTTTTTTTAATTGTTGTGTCCTCACTGACTAAGCAATGTCATACTTCCCCCTGGAAAGCTTAAACTCATGGTTGAGACTACTTCACTTAACTACGCCTGTGCTGTTGGCTGCACAGTATTAGTTATACTCATTTGTGTATCC
The DNA here is from genome assembly GCA_933228895.1 of Platycnemis pennipes. Taxonomy (NCBI): domain Eukaryota; kingdom Metazoa; phylum Arthropoda; class Insecta; order Odonata; family Platycnemididae; genus Platycnemis; species Platycnemis pennipes. The sequence goes on along the minus strand of OW121848.1, from coordinate 27,962,382 downwards.
GTCTTGGCTCTTCATTCTGGGATTATACCTATAAGTTAATATATATAAGTTCAACCATGCATACCATTTAAAATTTTATTATTTGCCAGCCACACAATACATAACACTGACTTTACCCTTAAAGGTTCTCTTACTTTTGTCCATTCCTTTTTCAAATGCAAAATGTCCTTTTCTTAACTAAAATTGTCTTATGACTATTCATTGGGAAGGGATGTGTGACCTCCAGCCAATAAGCAATTGGCTTGCTGGGTCATTATGTATGGCTTTTAACTATAAACATAGTGAAAAACTGACCATGTTGATCCATATCTCTTATCAGTGGATCACATCAGAATTCATGGCCGTAGGCAGAAATTTTTTTCGGGAGGGTTCCATTATGACTTTACCCCCCCAAAAATATTTCTGGCTAGGGTCTTATAAGACCCCAATAACCTATAGGTTACTGGTTCAGAGCATGTAATGAGGCCCCCCAAAAAAACTTCTGGGAGCGTGTTCAATGATTAGGAGCTTGAGATGGTCCCCATCGATTAATTGGTCAAAATATGACATATACCTACTCTTATATATTCGTCCCCAAATTTCGGGGGAGGGGGTTTGAACCCCCTGTTCCCCCTGCTCGCTACATCCCTCTCAGAATTCAGCATTTTGGTGAGGTGAGAAACCTGTATGGCTATTTCAGATCATAGAAACAATCATTTTAGAAAAGAGGAAATTGTTGCAGGTAGGTTATGCATTGCACATTATTTTAGTTACACTGTTTCATGTCTTTTTGAGGATTGCCCATCGATGGGCAATCCTCAAATGCCCATCATGGAAGGGATCACTTCCATGCATGATGCATCTGCACTGTCGTCCTTCCCTAGGAAGGAGAAAATTTAGGTTTTATAACAATAATAATGGTGGTGTAATTGTAATAACTGGTGCCATAATTATTTACTAAGCCAGTACCTATTAATGTGCAGTGGTACCTATATGTAGGACCTTATAAGGTCCCTGCCTGTTCAAAAAAATGTATTTTTCAATCCCAGCTGTCATCAATGCCATGGATATTCCTCTTGTGTTCAGCTGTCAAATTCAGCTTTGAAGACTGACCATTGGTTTGAAGACAGCCTTGGAAATAACTGTAATTAGCCTCTTAGCCTTATGGAAAGGCCAGCAACTCCCTGCCAACTCTTTATAACAGTCAAGATGGTGTATTTCTCAGTATTAAAGCTAATATACTGGGCACCTCACCTATGTGTCTCGTTAGACTACCATGTGTCCCTGGATGGTAGTCCCTAAATTCTGATAAAATGATGTAAATACTGTAAATTAAGGAGAATACATCATAGGTTTCGATGTGTATTATGATTAAACCTTAAGGATCCAGGTCCCAATGGTTTTTCCCAAAATTTGGAATGCATGAGGTTATAAAGTTTAAAAAAAAATATGTTTAGTAATTCAAAAATTGTAGAGCTACCTTGAACTTTTAATTTTTCTGAATCTATGCCAACTGAAGAGGTTAGTTCAATAAACGATAGCACTTTACCACATTCCTTTTCTGAGTCTACACCTATTGGCAAAATACTATATAGGGTTGCTTGGATCACCATATACTTAAGGAAATTCTGTGTTGGAAGACATTTAACTTTGCCAGGAAACTTGGGAAGGGCTACTGTGCTACAAAAGAATAAGGATTGAGATAAATTATAAAGCTATTTTTTAAGAAAAGCATAAGAAATGTGAATGAAGGATTTATGCGAAGATGTGCAAAGCAATCTCACACATGGAATGGTGGAAATAGCTAATACGATGGTGTGGAACCGCTTCAAGGAAAATGCAAGATATTTTGCTATCAAGGACAAGAACTGACAACTTTTAATCGAACATGAAGGCAAAGTGAAGAAATGGATCAAATATTTGGAAGATTTTTATTACAGAAAGCAATCTCAGTGCGAAAGTAGGTAGTCGAAGAGGAAAATTAAGTGGAAGAGTATTATAGAGGAACCTCAATACTAAGATCACAATTCAGCTCACCAATAAGTGACTTGTGGATAAATAAGGGCTCTGGAATAGCTGATATCCCTGCCTAGAGAGTTAAAAATGTTGGAGAGAAGACATTTACCCATCTGTACAAAATCATCTGTAGCATGTACTCCACTGGAGAGATACCATCAACTTTGAGATCCCTATTCCCAAATAGAAAAGGCTGAGAACTGTGAAAATTTTAGGACCATGAGCCTGATGGCACATGCTATGAAGATATGGTACAAGATTCATCTATAGAAGAATGTAATAAAAAACTGAGGAGTTCCTGGACAAGGGCCTATTTGGGTTCAGAAAAAACATGGGCACCAGAGAGACAATGTTGGCTCTCAGGCTACTTATGGAAAAGAGAAAACCCACCGACTTTTGCTGCATTTGTAGAATTGGAGAAGGCATTTGACATCGTGGATGCTGAGGATTCTGAAGGAAATTGGAGTGTCATACAATGACTGAAGAATTATCCGCATTTGTTTGTATAAAAACCAGGTGACTGTGATCAAATCAGGTCCCAGCAGTAGAGAAGCAAGAATAAAGAAAGGTGTGAGACAAGGTTATGTACTGTCTCCTGTACTATTTGATGGTTGCAATAAGACAGCCATCAAAGTCTTCAGGAGTGAATTTCCATGGGAAGAAAATTAGCATGCTGCTATTTGCCGGCACCCTGGCAGTTATGGCAGAAATAGAAAGAGATTCAAAGATGACTTTAGTGTCCATGGAAAGAAAAATGGCTTAATATTACATGAATATCAATAAAGAGATTACTTAAAGTATTCATATGCAGTAGCAGAAAAGAGTTCAAGCCCAAAGTTAAACTTGGAAAAAAAACTTGGGGAGCAGAAAAGTATTTGGAAAGCCGATTAACTAGCAATGGACGAGCAAGAAAAAAAATTATCAGTAGAATAGCCCAGGCAAAAAGGGAATTTTACCAAAAGAAGATTAAGGAAACATTTCAGTGGCACATACATCTGGAGAATGTCTCATTACGGCCGTGAAGTATGGAGCAGCAGAGATGTCAAGGCTGGAAGCATTTGAAATGTGGTACTATCAAAGAATGATGAAGATAAAATGGATCAGTCTATTGACAAAGGAATTCCTCAATTCTAAGGAATTTATGAGAAGATGGGGAGAAAAGAGATGCCTGCTGAAAACTCTGAAAAGAAGATGAGGCAAGAGACAAGTGGACAGGAAGGAAGGCCTCACATGAGATATATAGAGCAAGTAGTGAAGGAGTGATTTTTTTAAGGAGAAATTTTATATTTCTTGGGTCTTCAGAGACCCAAGATCCGTACTCTGAGTGTTAAGACACAGGTAATCTCTTTCTTAGGATGATCCATTTTTAATTACGTATTGTTGTCTGCCCTTCCTCAAGGACTACGCCTTGTCATGGTGGGATTGGGGCTCGTGTGTTCCCGCGACCCCTAGAGCTGCACTGGTGGGAGCAACTATAATTGCTCCTGGTAGGATCACCAATGCCAGATAGATCAAAGGGTAGGAGCCTGACAAAAGGTAGTTCACGTACCGTACTTGCAGCGTCTGTTCCTCAATGAGGTGGCTGTGAGAAGGCATCTGACCCCAGTGGGGCAGCCTATCAAGTGATGGTGTCACGTTAAAAACACTATTGAGGCTGGCAACAGGAAATCACGTCAATTAAACTCTCTTGAGAACACAATGGACTTGAACAATAGAGAATTGAATCCTGTCAACTATGGGGTCTGGGACCAAATTAGTGGGGTGGGTGTGTCGTGCCGGGAAGCAGGGTAAGCAAGGACTCTGCGGTCATCATATCACGAAATCCTTGCACGAAAAGAAAGACAGCAGCAGCAGCGGTGGCAAAGAAGAAACCAGAGAAGAGAGAAACAATGCTAAGGATCTGGACATGGAATGGTAGGACAATGTCAAGGGCAGGAAAACTAGAAAACATTAAGCGTGAAATTGAGAGGGGAGAGATCGATTTGTTGGGATTAAGTGAAGTAAGATGGAGAGACCAGGGGGACTACTGGAGTGAAAAGCACAGGGTTATATACAGTGGAGGGGAAGAGAGCCAGTGGGGAGTAGCAGTTGTATTGAATGCAACATTAGGAAAAAGGGTAATGAATGTGGAACAGGTAAGCGATAGAATACTAGCTATCGAAATCAAAGCAAAGCCGGCAAATGTAGTCGTAGTACAGGTATAGATGTCGACAGGGGGACATAGAGGAGAAGAAGCAGACAAAGTATATGACCAGTTGGAAGAATTAATGGGGAAAGTAAAGGGAAGGAAGAACCTAATAGTTATGGGAGATTGGAATGCTGTAGTAGGGGAGTATGGTCTGGGTGTAAAAAATGACAGGAGAGAAAGCAGTGGAGTTCTGGAGAAGGAATAATTTAGTGGTTACAAAAATGTGGTTTAAACACCACCCTAGGCATAGGTATGCATGGAAAATGCCGGGGGATACTGGAAGGTACCAACTAGACTACATCATGATTAGGCAAAGATTCAGGAACAGGGTAAAGAACTCGCATAGTTTCCCAGGTGCAGATGCCAACTCCGACCATAACTTTGTGGTGATGAAATATGAGATGAGACTAAAATGGTTGAAAGTAGGAAGGAAAATAAAAAAGTGGGATGTAGGAGCACTGATTGGAGGGAAGAGGAGGGAATATCAGGCGCTTGTGAACAGATGCATGAAAAGGGACATCGTGTGAAATTTAGGGGGTGGGTAGAATTAAATGTCCATTTAGACCTACCTTCACAGGTATATAACTAATAATAATCATTCTATTGTAAAGCACTGCAGTGAGCCAAGTCTTTTTGCACTTGGGCAGAAAGGGTGAATGAAACCTATGTAATCACTTCTAAGGTCATTTTCATAATACAATTACAAACATTTCAAAATAATACACCATTAAAATGAATCGTGCCTTGTGATAATTTATAGGATCTATCCTTGTAGACAGTGGCTTCCTTAAAGCATAATGTATATGAATGTAATGAATGTTCACATAAGCATAAACCTTATGTGAACCATCCTTGGTGGATTGTAATTACAAGGGAATGAAGCCTAGCTCATATAGCTCCTCCGAAACAAAATTGCCTTTGGGACTGGGATTCTGGGTAGTGTGGATTTCTGCGAGTTAGCCCAGCAAGCCAAAGATCCATGGTTCGATTCCTGGTCCAGGAAACCTTTTTCCTCTGGCAATTTTCAACACAAGGTCATTTTCAATGAAAATTTAATTCAAATCTTCAGAATTTTTCTATCAGAAGTTGTCACATAAATTGCAAAGCAGCTGAACTACCACTGGATGTTATTTTTCACCCCTGCTACCGATGGATTAATCCATTAATGGATCGGGCACACACAGAACATTGTGTAGAATTAAGTTTGAGTCCATGATTATCGTCTAAACCCTCATTCTGATGCAATAGGTAAAGATTTTTATAGGTACCTATGCTTTGCTTATCCATAGCAGCATGAAGTATATTCTATAATTAGTGTGTATGGTTTGCTCCAGATCCTGTCACAATTATTTTTCTGGGAAATATTTCACAGATAAATATGTACCAAAGTGTGGCATTAAATTTTCTCTTCTTCCTCATTTTAAAGAGTGTCAGCAATCAGTATGAATAGATTGGTATAGGTGTGTGCATGTGTGTGATGTTTTTTCCATTAGTTTTCAATCAGTAGAAAACATGTAGGTCAGAACTCAGATGTCCCCAGGAAATGTGACAGAGGACAATTGAAACCAAATTATTCTGGAGAGGCATTACCATATTTTTGCCTGAATTAAAACTCAATTAAGTGTTGGAAATGCGACATTAATTGTATTGAAAATGTTTCAGATTCAACTTAGTCACAATTTGCAGGCTATATTTTGAGCAATGTGGGGATTATGGATGGATTCAATAATAAGTTATATGTAAGTATATATGCAATGAAGTCATTAATATTTTTGCTTTCATTTGTTTGGGTTATAATTTAAAATTTTTGGTAGCTACTTTGCCATATTTTAAGCTTTACAACAGTATCATGCAGATTAAAATATCTACATGGGCAGTGTGTATGGATTTCTTTATTTTAAAGTTTGATTTTGAGCTTCTTTTCTTGCACTTGCTCATCTTTTTAGCTTGTTTACTTATTGGGAAAAAAACATTATACCTTTGGGTTTTGGTCCATGACTAATCCTAAAAGTGGTTTTTGTTTAAACAAAAAACAAAATTATGTCACTATGTTCATTGCTGCAACTCATTCTCTCTGTATTTTGCAGGGATAGTTTTTTATCTGTGGGCCTATAAAAATGATTGCTTTACTGGCTGGTTCACTCAGGTGATATAAGTTAGGTTCCAGGTTACACACATTTAATCATCTATTTCCCTAATAAGAAACTAATTGAATAACTCAATAATCATCCTTAAATTTTGGGGGATGATCCTATCAAGTTTCATGAAGCCTACTATTTACCAATTCTTGGGAATTGACAATGATATTCTGAAATAATATCTATTCATTCTTATAATTATTCAGTTGTCTGTATTTTCCTCCTCTTGCCCTTGTTTGCTGTGTCTCCGTATCTCACTGGACTGCTCTGTTTACTCATTGCATATTTAATCTTCACATCTTCTGATTTTGTAACAAAATATAGGAAATGGTAGCAGGCATAACTTTGGGGAAATAATTCATCCTATGGATCTACTCATAGGATCCTTAGCCTTGAGGCTTGGAGAAAATTTTAACTCTGCTGCTTAATAGCTTTATATTTTCGTGGATTTGTTATACTGTAACTTTGTCAGGTGACGAGACTGTAAACAGTATATACATGCAAGGGAGGTGATGTGGGAGGGAATATTCAGGGTGTTAGGGTATACATGGGCTGGGAGATATTAAGTGTTAGAAGGAGAGGGGCTGTGTGAAGCTTATTTGGGCAGCTGTCACTGGCTGGGGAATTGGGAGGGTTGGGGGTATAAGGAGGAAAGTGCAGGAGGGAACACCAAAATGTTATCAAACCTTACAGGGCCTGTAAAAAAAGTAAATACTTTTGGCTACAGAGAAAACTCAGTGCTAAAATAAATGAAAGGAATGGGTAAACAGTCAACTCCTGAAGTTCATGGGGGTTACATTCTGAGAGCAGCCCAAAAAATGTTTATTGTGGTCAAAAAATGCTTATAAACCTTAAATTAAAAAACTTTTACAGTAAACACGAGATATGCCCAAACACTTTAATTTAATTTCAAACTCAGAACTTCACCTACAAAAAGAATGTTAAGGTTAATGCATACACTGTACATACTTTACTGCTATATATTCTGCAGTGTTAGAATATAAAATACCTATGGTACCCTATGGTAACTGTAATAATTAGTTATTTCATTTCAAACTCAGCTTAGAACTTCACTGAAAAAAAATGTAAAGTTTAATGTATGTATGTACTTTACTGCTATATCTCCTGCAGTACTAGAATATAAAATACCTATGGTGCCCTATGTGAACTGTTAAATTATCATCCTGAACAGTCAACAACTCTTTGATTGGTTTCATGCTGCTCTCGACTTAATGCTCCTATCAAGTAGTAGCCTCTTCTTACACACACAATTTTTTTCTATCACATCCTTTAGAACTTACTCCATATATTTAATATAAACCCTTCTTTTGATACTCTTCCCATTCACTTGTCTATGGACATTAGTCTTAATTAGGCCATCATGCCTCAAGATATTGATATGTTTATACTGTCCCATCTTCTTTTTAAAATTTTCTGCAGAGTTCTGTTTCTTCCCACTCTTCTTAGAACTTCTTCATTAGTTAACTACTTGGTCATTCCATTTGACCTTCTTAATTCTTCTGTAGCACCACATTTTGAATACATCCAGGCTTGACATCTCTATGGCTGTTGTCATTTGTGTCTCACTGCATTCAGGTATTTGCCCCAGATTTATGTACTAATGTATTGTTTCCTTTCTTACAAACTCGTGTTTCCTGCTGTAAGTAGATAGGTAATTGTTTAGATATAATGCTTCCTTCACCTTGGCTATTCTACTGACTGTTTCCTTCTTGCTTCATCCATCATTGGTTAATCAGCTTCTCAGATAACAATACTCCTGCTCCTTGTTTTTTTTCTTGAGGTTAATATTGAGCTTGGCTCTTCTCTTCTACTTTCTACCATTACCTTTGTCTTCATTAGTCACCTTCAAATTATATCTGGTTTGTATCTCACATAGGTTTATTATAATCATCTTCAATTTATTTCCTGACTTAGCCACGACCGCAATGTCAATTGCAAAATGCAGTATGGTGATACCTATTTTCATAAAGCATGTATATACCAGTGGCGAAGCTAAGGTATTCGAAGTGGGTATTCTAGCTCATCGGCCCCTTAATTTGCTGCTTCAGAGATAAATATTCCAGTTGACAAAAATCAGTCAACTTAACACATTGTGTACCGGGTTATTTAAATGGGTTATAACCCTCTGTTCCGGTGGGTTTTTAAAATCTAGTTTTTTTTTAACATGCATTGCATACGAAAAGAACGCTAGATGCTTGTTCACTTCGTTACCTCTCGCCCCACTGTTAATTTGAAATAAATTTTCCGGCACCCAACCATGCACAGAGGTCAGCACTAGAGGGGCTAAGTAATTTGCCTTAATGTTTTCCGTTGAGCATATAGAGTCGGCAGGTTTTCCTTTGGGCAAAGGTGTCGATGATGCTTTCCTTGAAACTTTTGTTGCTCGAGTGGTTGTTCAGTAAAGCCTTTTCAACCGCCAGGGTGCTTAAATTGCTTAGGCTGGAGTCCGTCATGGAGTTTCTTAAAAATGTGCTCTCTGTCTTCAACGTACTCATACTTCTTTCGGACAATACAGTTGCTACAGGAATTTTCTGAATCAGTCTTATGATTCCCACAGTTTCTTGATATACCTACTTTATCCAGGCCATTGTCCAAAAAATATTTAAGTAACAAATGTGCTGGCAAGTGTTTACTCTCGTCGGAAGAGATATTAATGAGTTCATTTTTTAGCTGTTCACTGTTAAATAATGAGTGCCATTTTATTAGGCTACTCAATTTCGCTGAGGGAAATGATGTATTTTATGCAGGATCTTCATCTAGTAATTCTGCAAAATAGAAGTTATTGAAGTCTTCAAAATGAGATTCCATGTGGACAACGAAGGTGTCAATTATTTCAAAAGCGAGTCTTCTGAATTAGTGAAACGTGTCTAGTCCACCCTGGTTGTTGTTGTTCAGTACTTTAGCTGTAGGTTGACTTTTTATTTTCCAACCACTAAACGAAGAAAAAATTCACATGCAGCGAAACTGTTTCATACAGAATCAGTCTCTCTTAATTTCCCTCCATCTCGCCATCTCTTGATCATTCGCTGAGACTCGGAAGGGCGCGAGTGTCTAGGCTCTCAGCACGCAAGAATCATGCAGTTTCAGGTGCAAGCGTCCGGCGGCGAATAAGCGTATGCGCATGCGCCATTCGGCCATTTGGAGTCTACCAGCAGCCAGACTCCCAAGCCTCCAAAACATCCAAACCACTTCAACACAACGCTATGTGCAGAAATATAGGCTATATTTATTTTTCCTATGCTTTCTCGGCAACATATTCATGACAGAGCTGAAAAAATAGTATGTGTTTTACTGTAATCATTTTGGGTATTCTCAGGCTCCCAGACTACCCTTCAGCTTCGCCACTGGTATATACATGTATATTCACTCCTGAAGCCTATTATTTGAATTTATTGATGGCTTTCGCAATGTAAACATTAAAAATTATGGGAGACAGTGTACCTACATCCTTGTCTCGCTACTTTCTTTATTTTTGCTTCTTCACTGCTTAATGATGCGTAATTGTTGGTGGCCTTCTTTGCCAAGTCATGACATGTTCACAAGCTTCAGTATTATTTTAAAGGTCTACCTTACCCTAGAGCAATACCACCCACAAATGCAGTCTCATAGGGTCTATACCTGCTTATTCAATGAGTAAGCTTGCTTATTTCTCTATTTATAGGGTGGTCTACCATCTTCAATGTGGAGGATGAACTCAGTGGCTTTGAGTTCAGCCCCAAGTAATAAATTACATTTTTCCTAATAATTTAGCATTTAAATGTATGAAAAATTATATATTTACACAGAAAGTGTGTTTGCACTTTTTATGAGCAATTTTTATTTATTAGTGGGTTATTAGTGGTTTGCACTACAACTTCACAGGGGTTGATCTACCATAAATATCACTAGCATTGTTATGTACTGCTGTCACTTCCAATATCACACCACAAATATAAATTTGAAGTTCAGACATCTTATAGTTATTTTAATGGCACATGTATACATCTCTGTGTCACCATCATATAGTGGTGAAAAACCCCATACCAATTAGCAGAAATTAGATTTTTAGGTCCATGGTTTGGATCCTGGTTCAGTAGAGCTTTTTTTCTGTTGTGATCTCATGACATTTTTTGGACTATTTGGTGTTCTATGTTTTCTTTGTTTCTTTTCTAAAATGCTTGGATACAATTTTTGTATTTCTGCTAATATGTTTCTTCCCCATGGTGCAAGGTCAGTGTTGTATTGTAACATATTATATGATCTATTCAGTATTTCTTGTTGCATTTTTTTTAGCCTTTATCAGTGTGAGAACTTTTTCCTCTCTAATTAACAATCTACTAGTCCTTCAAACACATATAGCTGTCATCAAGTTTTCAATGAATATTTGAGTTTTCAATCTGTAACCATGTGATAGTTTCCTTAGTTGAAATGTGTATTAGGTATGCACTATAAATAGAAGTGAAGTTTCCAGTTCCAAGGATTTGTGAATTGACTGGAAACACCCTTGCAACAAAATAGGTTTCTCCATGGAACTCCTTTTGCAAATACAGAATAGTTTCGGTCTTAGAAGTTTTTGCCATTTTTAGTGACTATAAGTAAAAATAATGGGGGTCTTGGTGGCCTAGTGGTTAGAGCACTGAGGTACTGACTGGAGGGTCCTGGGTTCAAATCCTGGGCATGAGCCCTTCCAGACACCCCCCATCTAAAATCCTTGCGATTCGATTTCCTGAATGTCAGAACTTTGTAGGAAATCGTCGATGGCCCAGGGATGGGAACTGGCCCCCCTACCCTGAATGTGTGAATTTTACATGCCATTGGCTTAGTACAGGGTGAGCTGCACCTACTCTCACCTATCAAAACCAACCTTCAGGTCGAATCACTGAGTGAGTGAGGTAATAATGCATGAACATGGAATGTATACTTAACTGATTATGATTTTTTTTAATAACCCATGAATTTTGATGCTCTCAAGGGAATGTGGAACTACATGAATAGTTTTTTAAGTATTTCTGTTTTACAACAACTTTTGGAGCAACCAAATATCAGTTATTGTTATTTATTAGAATACAAAAAGTATTTAATAACCTATATTAATGTGGAATCGCTGTGAATAAAATACAGTGCCAAATTTTTATTTTCTTTATCAGGTATTCAGACTGTTACAAGTTTTAGTATCCTTTCTCTCATAATTGTCATAGGTTGATGAAACAAAAATAGGCTTGCATATTGCAAAGGGGATGAAATATTCATTTTGCATTTTTTTTTATGCAAATATGAGTAACCCATGTAGCACCAACAGTTGGGAAAACGAAAAATTAGTGTTTCGGCACTTCGGCAAGTCCTTCATTACAACCAGACTTCTTAGAGTTTTTGCTCAGCTAAAACCACTAAAACTCTTGTATTACAACCGTGTAGCGAGCTGAGTACAGATAAAGTGCTAAGTGAGACAATATTCATCTTTCATGGCTATATGCGGCATGCACAGCACTGTAATTCACTAGCCCTCCTACCACAATCTTACAATGTTAGCCCAACAGCTAAGAAATAACCTTGCAAATGCCACAATTTCCCAACGTTGGCCCAACAGTCAAAAAGTCACTGAACCATTCCCCAACCATGGCACTGTTTCCCAATGTTGGCCCAACCATCTCTGCTACATGGGAAAACTAAATATTATGTCTGCATATCTGTAAACTGTATGGATGTAAATGGGATGTAAAACTCATCAAGGTCATTTTCAATTCTATTTCATCAGTAAAAATATTCTCTTTTATTCTTTGTCCTTTACTTTTTGTTAATTGATGATTGATTCCAGTGGAGACAGTATAGTGTCTTTTTACTAATTTTAAAATACCATAACTTGGAAACAGTTAGTACTGTGATGTGAGTACATGCAAGCTTTCTTACTTACCTCTAGGTGTTCATTAGTGTCAAATCATGTGTTTTGGTTTGTTAACCATAGTAAAAAAATGTTATTGCTATGCATAGTCATCAATTCCTCAATGATTGAAGAAGTACTTTGAACTCTCCCACAGCATAATGTAAGGATTATCATAATGTCTAATTCTTTTACTTCTTTTGCAATGCAGATCTCTGACTATGAAGCTGTGCATCCTATGCATAATTGGACTGAATTGAAGCGTCGTGTGGGACCTAATCGACGTTGCTTTGTATATACTCATGGTAGCATGCCAGAGGAACCAATTGTTGTTCTTCATACTGCTCTAACTGATGATATACCTAGCTCTCTTAGAACTCTTGTAACGCCTGCTCCTACTGCACGCATGTCAGGTTTGGGTGACTCATTATATGATTTTCATTTTTTGTTTCTGCCTTCTTGTTTATGATTCATAACAAATTAATTATTTTAGTTCAAGTTATTCTAAATTCTTATTGATTTTCCCACCTATAACTCTTGGATTTTCTTATAACTTCAATGCGTGTCATTAATTTGAGTGGGTGAAATTTCCTTAAAGATGTATTTAAGCTTTCAAATATCTTGTCCACTTCTTTTTGCCACTTGTAGAAATATTAAACTGCATGGTAGCATTGAATCTCATTTTCCTTCCAACCCTATCTTTCCAAATAATCGTAAGGAGACTTTTCCAAGTCCTACTCAAAGGTTTAATTGTATGTTTAAGTGTAAAACTTTATTGATGTGGAAAATGTAATAAGTATTGAGAAGTTAAACTAATTCCATGCTTTAAGCAGAGGTAGCTTTAAAACATAAATAAAGAGAATTAGGTCCTTCTTGGAATAAAAAAAATTCTTGATATGATCTACAGTTGATGCTTCTGCTGGGATGAGGGTTCAACCCCAGGCTGAGAATCTTGCTCAGACAAAAGCAGCCATATTTTACTCAATCACTTCAACACAGAAAGGATTACAGGTTTTCACTTTTTCATGTGAGATTATCTTTTGGTTCTTTCAATGGCTTGGTAAGGTTCTCATCTTCACTGTTTCTTGCAGGGGATTGAGCTTGGTACATACTTAATCAAAAGAGTTGTTAAGGAACTCCAAGCAGAATTTCCACACATGAAGAAATTTTCAAGTCTTTCCCCTATTCCACGTTTTCATCAGTGGCTGATGGATAAAATAAAGGGATTTTCAAGTGGTATGCATTTACTAATCTTCTGTCACTTTCACTACTTTTAAATATTACTGACTGCATAATTTTTTTGGTGTTATTATTCATTCTGGAACTTAATACATATTTTGTGTTGGATCCTGGAGCATGGATTCTGCAGGAAATTTCTTAAGGAGAAAACTTTGCAATGATGGGAGTAAAGTACCTTCATTTCACCTGAGAAGGTATCATGTGCTAAATATATGGCAGTTTAGTTAATTAATGTCTATATGCTGAGTTAACAGGTACATTCTTTTAGTCTTTGTGCTTTTTTACTTTTGGTATTTTTCTAATGTTTGAGTAAGTTGTTGTTATTTATATCATTGCATGCCAACTTTTTCATTGATAATCACCTACTTCATGGTTAGTAAGAGCTAGGATTGCAAAATTAGTATAATTCACTTGGATTTTTATTCTATATTGATTTGTTATAGCTTCTAAAATTAGATTGGATTTTTCCTTGGAGTCATTGAGACCTTAGTCTATGAATATTAAGATTGTCTTGACTAATCAATCCTAGTGAAAAGATTTGTAGTTGAAATTTTAATAAATGGCCTTCATATAAATGACGATTCAGCTTTAAATGTAATGCATGTCTTTGCTTTTCAATAATAATCCATTGGAGTAGACTATTAGCACTATGAAGATATTGTAAAACATGAGTAGTACCTAATGCTTTGATTTTCAAATATCCAATCTACCTTGGATCTGTCCATGCAAGCATGCTCACGGAATTTCATATGTATTTAGCAACATGCTATAGAATGCCAGGAAAATAGCAGGTCAACCATGGTAGCCAGTTTGGTTTCATGTCGGCCTGGCAACCCTAAAGTAGTAAGTTTGAATTTCATGCCTGGGGCATGGATCCTGTATTTGACTTAGGTTTAAGAATCAAAGTTAGACATCATGAAATAACGTGAGCTACTTGAGTGCCTAAAAACTAATTCTACTTCTATAGAAAATGACAATGGGGTTGTTTATCATATTTTTTTATTGCCAAATATGATAGAATTTGTAAAATAAAAAGACCCATATTTTTCCATTTTTTGATCCGTCAATTATTTCTTGAGTTATAAGCGGCGATAAACTGATGTTTTTAACCCTTTCGGAAAAGTGGGTGTGGTGCAACCTCTGACATACATCGACTTCGTCCAATCACAACTGAGCCCGTGAAGCTACTTCGCCTTATTGCAATGGGGGGTGCAGCTGGCTCTCCCAATGGGAACGATTGTAACAGGATCTTTGCGAGCAGACCTTCCGAGAATCCCCCTCCACTCCCTTCCCTTCCCATAAGAGCAGTCAAGGACGGGAGGAAAATGACGTCAATGGTATCAAAGCAGCTTTTTCGGTGGGCGTCACCTTTTGCTTATTTTAATTTTTGATTTATGAGTGAATGGTTGTGGTTAGAAGATTAATTTTTTTCACTAAAATTCTTTTTTCGTTTCCATCTAACAATTTCGTGTACAAATTTGCGATTTCGGTTCCAAGTAAACCCATTGCCCCCATTGTGGTGTATTGGTGGCCCCCAAGTTATACAAACCTCAACAAGTTTAGGTTAGTATTTACATAATTGGTTTATAACATATCTATAAAGATCAATTGCTTTGGTAGGTAGCATTCAAGCATTAGCACAAAAGGTAAACAGGATGCTTATTTATTTGCTCACCTACAGAGGAAAGCTCATATGGCATGAGTTTTAAAATAATGAAAAACAGATTCTGATAAAGCTTTTTAAACATCCTTCTAATGAATTTAAATTCATTAGAAGGGTGATTTAAATTTAAATGAAGATAAAAGAATCATTGTGGCTCGCATATGTATCATGGTAGACTGCCTACAGTCTTGATCTATATTATATAGTATCTCTTTAACAGAAAAGTACAAACTGTAATTTCACAAGACTTATTGAAAACATAACCAGTTTTGTCAAATAGTCAGCATCATCAGGTGAAAATCATTCAGAATCCTGACCCTTAAATGCAAGTGAGGGATGAAAGGGGTTAGGGTCTTCAGTAGGTGGGGGGGGGGGATGTGAGAGAGGGAGGACTAGGGAGGGAAAGGAGGGATGCAGGGGAAAGAGGGATGGGAGTGGATCATAAGAGCAGGAGGGGTGAGGGGACAGGGGAAGAGGTGAAGGAGGTCATTATTGGAGTAAATGGACATGCAGTAGGGGAGAATGTCTGCTGATAAGGCTCTAGTAATCATTATTCACCCCAAAGAATGTGCAGCTTTAAGAATGGAAGAAAATAATTTTCTAAGCGTATTCCAAAATACATTTGTGAAAGAAATTTTTGTGACTGGTTGCGTAAGGATTGGATGCTGGCTGGAAACAGAGTGACTGCTGGCCATTGAAGGAGGTAGCCACTGATAAAAGGGAAATTTACATTGGCCAAATGGGGAATACATTTGGCTCCCGGAGAAAGTGGCTGCTTAAGGAGGTGGCCGTTTCGACAGGTTTCACTGCAATTTCATTTGCCATACCCATTCATCTAAGGTAATGATCATAATTTGCAGTGGCACATAATTTTATAAACTGAACACTGTTATGTTAGATAGGTCATATGAGGAAAGAGTTAAGAGTTACAAAGTTCAGAGTTAAAGGTTCAGAGGTTTGCGGTCAGGGAAGTGGGTTTCAGAATACTTATTTTCCCATTTCTTTTACTCAACAGGAAGAATAGAACATGAAGTATAGGCATGAAGAATATTACTGGAAATGTAAAACTATTTATTCAAATAATATCTTACTAACTCCTAGGGAAATACTGGTGAATTTCCATGGTGTTTTTTTAAATACATTTCATCCCTTTTTGACTGATTTTATTTTTCTCATAAATCATAAATCTTTTATTCAGAGTCAATCCAGGAACTTAGTAGCATTTTCAGTTCAGTTTCAGGAAATAATAACCTTTCTTATAAAGATAGGAAAATTTCTTGAACTCAAATGTGTTATTTCTGGTTCCTTCAGATAATTTGAATGTATATTTCATGCTCCTCTATTTTAGTCACATATTCCTTTAAAGCTTTTTTTCTTCTTGCCATGAGAGTTACAGAAAGAGATACTCCCTGTGGGTATGTAACCTCCCATGCATAGGCATTGACTGTAAACCTAAAGGTTACCAGAAAATGGACTGTTCTATGAATAGTTTTGTTATGATCTGCCATACTTTTTTAATATTGCCTTAACTCTTATCTATCATATATGTATTCTATTACTGTCACTGTGGAGTATTTTTTAAAAGTTTCCAAATCCTTTATTGTATGTATGATGCAGGAAAGGCTAACTAATTGAATTAATTGAGGTTGATAATTTTAATGAATTTCTAATTCACGCTAGCTTTTAGTCCGAGTTTTTCATATTTATTAGTGGAAAAATTTTTTAAGCTTATATTTTTTCAGTGGGAGAAAAATTGTAATTGTCTACTGTTCTTATTCATAATGAATGCCAATAAAATATGGGTGAATAGTTATTATATAACAAATGAATTTGATCTATGTATGCTGCAGAACCCTTATGTTCTTCTGCTGTATTTTCAGATGTTGAAACGGATTTATTCACAATTGATGAGCTGACTTTATTCAAAAAATTGCTGAGCGTAGAAGATCCTGGTGAATTTTGGAATTCATTTAGACTGGTTCTTGATAGTAATAGTTGGGTGCAAGACCATAAACTGATGATGGCTTTTGAAACTCCACTGATGCGTCTTTGCACCCGGTATTTGCACTTGGAGAAGCGAAGAGGTGCTGCCCTTGATCCTGTTGGTAAGTACAGGATATATCATATTCTATGACTCCTGTGGAGGCCTAGTCATCAGACTTAATCCAAGTTACCAGTAGTGATTAACATAATGATAGTATTCAAGAAGTTTCTCTGAAGTGTTGGAAATTACTTCGGAAAACAATTTTGGCTTAGTTCTAATTTAAACCATATTTCTGCATTGAAATGGCATGGTAGCAGAGTGAGTTGAGTATTGGGCTACTGACTGGAGGTCTCAGGTTCAAATCAAGTTTGGTTTATTATGCACCCTGTTTGTGTATACTGATGCATTATTAATAAGCACTTTTAGCACAGGATGATGCTCTCTGTTTCTGGTGTCTGGCTGTTGGTCTCTCTGATTCTCTGTCTTAAACTACTAACTCTCTCTGGTTCTCCAGAGAACCTCTCTCTCTCGTGCAGTCCTTTCTTCCTGGCACCACCTGTTGGGGTCCCTGTTAATTTCGCATGCAAGGAAAGTTGCTGGCCTCGACATGCTGTCTGCCAGGCCTCTGGACCAATTACTTTATATGGATATACATGCCACAAAGAGATACCTTTGAAAGATATCCTTTCGAACCTACGTTTTGTGATTTTCTGTTTACCAGATCTTCCTGGAAAACCACTGATGGTAAAGGAAAGGAACTAACTCTTTTACTCTGAGTTAGGAACATTACTCACTATTGGGCTTCATATTTGATGAGCTCTCCCCTCACTAACCAGACTGACATTCAGGTTAAATATTGTTATTATGTATTACTCATTAACAAGTCCATTATACCATTTTATTCAAGTCCTAGATTACTATTTTTATACCTCAATAACAAGTCCATTTTCGCTGCATGGAAAAATGTGTGCTGTATTGTATAATACCTATAGTAGAACCTTGGATACACGACCCTCTTTTATACGATGACCATATTTATATACTGTTTTTTTTTGTCCGGTAAACAACCCCATAAGACCCCATGTATTTCCAACCTCACTTATGAAACTTTTCAGTTATACTACGAACTCAATTATGAACTGTTTTTTTCCAGTCCTTTGGTAGGAAAGTCCTCACTACGACTTTCAATGACTGCCCTATGGAAAGACGTCGAATTTGAGTTTTTGTCAAGGACTATTATAAGTCTCATATTTTCATTTATGCACCATTTCAATAATTTGTAAGAAATATGACTTTTATCCCCATTGCCTTGGTATCGCGAAAAAAAAAAACATTGAATGTCACGCGGGTAGCCTACATTTGCCGGCATCAGGCACACAACGAGAGGTGAGAGAAGTTCGATCCCTATCGCAATTTAATTTTTTCTTTCAGTCATTGCATTGAAAATTTTATCATCTTCAATTTCAAATACTTACATCTGAATACTCATATTTTTATACTTGTAATGTTTAAATTAGATTTACGAATGTATTCTTAAAAAGAAACTTAAAACTATTTTCAGTTAGATCTCTGTTCATACCTAGTGATATTCTGTTTGCTGAAAAATAGTTGGTAAAGGAAAAACATTACCTGTTATTAACAGCCGAGTTTTTAGCCATCAATACTCCTGCATTAGCTGGTGCTTGTATGTAGAAGATGAACTGACAATAAACACCATTACAAAATGTGCTAAGCTTTAATTGAAACTAGGCCCTGCTGGTCAAGTGCCAGGAATGCAAACTATTAGACCAAGAAATTCAACTTTGGGTACTTATCTTAGCATATTTCAGTATTGCAAATGCACACTGTTTCTGTCTAGGTGTCATGAATATTCATTCATTTGTATAGTTGCTTGTAATACAATGAATTATTAGGCTTCATTTGCCTGCATCTAATCATGCAACTGCAACCATGAAACAAAAAAGACTAAATTGGACATTTGAAAAGGGTTTCGTGTTTCCTTACTATGAAACCTCTGTTATGAAACTTCCTCACTTATGAAACTTTTTTTGGTTGTCCACTGAAAGTTTCATAAGTGAGGTTCTACTGTATCCTCTTATGACCCTGGGAGATGAGTTTTTAACATATGTTAGGTACATGTCCAATGATTTAGGGATTGTATGATTCTTTCGCCTTGGGTGTAAGAGTATGTATACCTTTTTGATTTATCCTCTTTTAAATCTACCAGCTTTCTCTTTCATATGGTTATTGAAAAGCATAGAATTTAACATGCCTTTTTAGTTTTACCTTAATGGTTGTTACTTATTTGCCTAGTTAGTACATATCCTTAATGATTTATGCCTTTTCAGGGTATGGTGAGAGATAAAGATTTCTTCAGGAAAGATATGCTTTTGTTAGTGGTTAATGCTCATTTTTTTATTCAAGTCATGGCCCGTGTGTGACTCCAATAGGTCCTTTTGAATGTAAAGCCTTCTTAAATAGACATAATTTAGAACTCTTGATATTTTGAGTAGCTTGCTAGTCATTTAAACCTAAGGTTGATATCTTAGATCACATGTGGTCAGTATTCTCTTTTTATAGTGACTGAATAATTTTCACTCTCTTTTAGCAAATTTTCACCTTAGGAATGGAGCTATGATGTGGAGACTGAATTGGAAGGCTGATCTGACTACACGAGGGCTGAATAACTCATTTGGCATAATGGTCAATTATAGGTAAGGATTGGTTTAAATTATATTTTTATCTATTTCTTGGCATTTTAATGAGCCAATGCGGATGAATTGGATTCTTGAGTTTGTTTGTTTAATAAATCTAAAACATCACTCCTCAAAGCAAACTTTGCTTGGCTTCCTCTCTCCTTTTTAACTGCTATTGAACCTATAACAGATTTGTTAATTCCAAAAAGCATGATTTTTGATACCATCATCTGCATGTAACAAATGCAGTTTCTTTAATAATGTCCAATCCAGTATGGATTCCCTCAAGTTCAAAAATTATGAATAGGCTAAGTGGTTTCACAATATAAGTGTGAATTATTGAGCTATCTTTCGACTGATTGTAGGAATTTTAAAAATTGTTTTCATAAAGTTGTAGGTGAGTGCCATCATATTTTTGGATGCATTCTTACATTCTCAAGAGTATTCATTTAGAAATATAATTCCTATTAAAATACATTATTTATTTCTCAGCATAGATGACATAGCACTCAAGCATTTTTCTGACACAATCAGTGACTCTGGCAGTTATATTTTCCTGCAATTGTTGTATTTATGTGTTCCAACCTGGCATTGCTGGAATATGTAGTGAAACTCCCTAAGTAAATTTCTGTCGACCAGTCAAAATATTAATAATTTTGTTTTTATTAACATCATCATCATCGGTCAACGATCCTAGGATTGGCTTGACGCAGCCCTCCATTCAAATCTTCTATCGGCCAACCTCTTCATATTGACGTAACTCCTCTCTTTTACATCCTTCATAACCTGTTACCTACATCTCATACGAGACCTGCGTTTTCCATTCTTTCGGTTCACTTTTCCCTTGACTATTGTCCTCATCAGGCCATCGTGTCTTAAGATGTGGCCAATTAAGTTGTCCCATCTTCTTATTAAGGCCGTTGTACATGGTACAATTTCTTGTACAAGATCTTGTACCATAAATTGAATGGCGAGATTTGACCAAGATATTGTACAAGAAGTTGGTTCACGGTCGAACACGATCAAAGATTTTCATGCAATTTGTGCACCAGTAACATGTGCAGATATCGTTTTCTGTCGAACAGCTGAATCGCGATATCCGATGACGATAGTAATTTGAAAATACTGCCATAGTTACTGGGTTACAATGATTTGCAAAATTTAATCCTAGCATTAATAAAATGAAATTATACGATTGGTTACTTGCACTCTTTCATCGGCTCATGAAACCCTTCATTCATCGTCCAAACATCATGTTTTTGCTTGTTCCATATATTTATTTTCGGTTCAATAACGCCATCTTAATTTCATTGAGGTTTAATGTTTGCCAGTGTGTCCAACTCATCTTTTGAGAAATAGAACACTTCCGATGCGACCGACGAATATCACAATATGGAAGCAACAAAGAATATCATAATATCGAAGTAACAAAGAATATCACGATATGTATGTACAACAAAAATGGAAGTTTTGCCACGCTAATAGGAATAAAATTGATCGCAAACAGAACACCAACCTTACGAATACTAAATGAATGCATCACTACCATCACATGTCATGCACAGAAGCCACGGAGTGGATCTTGGACAATTTCATCCAATAATATAGAGAATGATCTAATTTCTTGTACAAGAAATTGTACCGTGTACAACGGCCTTTAGGGTTTTCAGCAGACATCTCTTTTCTCCCTCTCTTCTTAAGACTTCTTCATTTGTTACTCAGATTAACATAGAGGAATATAAATTTTTGTCTTTTATGGTTTTTTAAATTCATTTGGAACTGTAGAGCATCTCCTCAAATGGAGAAAACCTTTTCTGCAATATGTAGGCATGATGGTTAGCTAGAGTTTGTCTACTAACTGTATTTCTTGGCCCATTAGATGCATTTTAATTTTTGGGCTTAGCTTTTTGAAGAAAAAATTATAATCAACATTTGTATGAAAAAAATGGAAGTTTTCATTTCCAAAAATAGCCACTTTATTTGAGCGATCCTTTGTAGAATCCCAGAAACAAATGTGTGATGAAACTACCTTTAGCTCTCTACCCCAAATCAGTCTGTGCTGAAAGAAGATAGAGGGATCTCCCATCAGCAACACAAAATAGATGCATGAAAACGTAGATACTCTTTGTCAATAAGATGCAGGCTGATTTTAGATTTTAATTCAAGTAATAAACGTATCTAATGGGGCAGAAAATGCAGTTTTTATGTTTTCAATAAGTGTTACAAAGTGGTGGAAGAATTTTCTATAAATATGAAAATCTCTATTCTTCTTTGTGAGATGGTAATATTGCATAGTACATTATAGCCATGGCTGCTCAGTTGATGGTTAGCTGCCAATGATCCTTAAGGTTGTATCAGAATTACGTTTTAAGGTGGCCCTTCTGCTAAGGTTATCCCACACCATCTTGCCCGCAAGCCTCATGCCTAGATAAGTACAACTCTTACCTAAGGTGTGATTTGAGCCCATGAACTTTGGGTGGTCAGACTAGCATATGTCTACTGACCTGGCTATTAGAGGCTACATTCCATCATGAGGTCATATGTCCACTTTCATGACTATAATTGTCTTTGCTACATTTAGTCTGCCGCTATATTATATTGTGGCTTTTCTTTTTTTAAGTCATTGCTTTTTGCTTCTTGTTATTTCCTTTTTTCTTTTCTCATGCAGGTATTTTTTAGATGATGCTGAGAAGCATAGCAGAATGTACCTTGAAGACCAGACAATACCATGCTCTGATCAAATCCGCCATTTATCAAGACTAGCATCAGATTTGATGGCTAAATCTTTATGAGAAAATCATTAGTGGAAGAAATTACTTAATAGCAGGATTTATTTTTTTCAAATTTATAATTTAGTTCAAAATAATTTTAGGATGTGATACCAATTTCTTTTCCAGCTAGAATCCCAAAGAAATATGAAATTAGCAGTGTGTGTGACTGTCAACATTAATTAGAAGTAGATATACTAGTCACCACCTCAGTCATCATTCCCTCCATTTATATAATAAATTGAAGATCTGGAATTATTTCAGAATAGAACATTTTCAAAGAATTCATCACAAAGAGTGCTATGAATTATTTTTAAATGATGGGATAAAAATGTGAAATGAAATATGTTTAGCTGTATGTCCAGCACTGAGGGTTCTTAAAAAATAATGTATTTTTGTAGATCTTTGTGTGGAAGCAATTTTTGGCTGATTTATCTTTTGATATTTTTCTCTAGAAGTGGACCTTATTTCCTGAATTGTACACTTCATTTCATTCATTAGCAAATTTGCATGGTATTTTTTTCCAATCTCGAGGTGAAGTAAAATACCATATTTGCAGGGGTATAGGTGGCATTGGGGCATATAGACAGCATACCCTTTTTTATACCCAATTTTTGGGGGGAAAATTATATTCATAATTATCCAAAAATTATATGAAGCTCGATAGTTTTGTGTTCATATTCTCTAGGCACCTTAAATGCTACTTTTGTTTTAGTCCATATATATAGGTCACCGAATGCTGTTTTATGGAAGCCTGTCGTATTATTTTAGATCTTAATAATTCCTGAATTTGAATTGATGTTATTTTTTGAAGGAGCTTAGGGAAGCAAGACTATAATTTGAATTTCTCAAATTTTGTCCTGCGTTTCAAATTAACAATCTCAGTTAGTAAATTAAACCATTAGAACATTTATTTCAGAGCAGTGAATTTTTCATTGAGTTGATGAGATCACATAATTAATATCAATTGCGAAAATGCAAAAAAAATATCCATGATCCCACCCCTGGTACACCATAACTCTCATATCTATTGAATATTAAATAGAGAAATGTTGCTCCAAGTTGAGACTATTTTCCATTGCTATGTGTCTTTAATGTTTAAAACAAATAAATAGTAGGTAAAATGGCACAATATATGTAATTAAAAAGTGAACTGACTTGAGATTTTGGTGATTACATAGTGACTGAACTGCACATGCATACACCCCTTTACTTTTCTCAATTTTTCTGGGATGTCCGAGTGATTTGTAATCAAGAATGAGTACATAAGATGAACAGCAACCTTGATCTTGAGATTTGTGGATCTGACTTGTATTTTACTGGAATTTTCACCCTTTAAGTAATGAAGCATGAATACATCTCACATCTTAACCTTTTTAGTAGAAATAATTGAAACTATAACTATATTCAAAACCACTAATTTGTTAAACGACAATATGCAATAGAATACTGTATTTGGCATATACCAGGATTTTAAACTCACTGAAATTTCAAGACATAATTTTGATTACTGGTGCATAAGATGTACCCCATATTTGGCATATTTCAAAGGAAAGAAATCATGTCCTATATCCTGGCAAATATGGTAACTATGTAATTACTTAATAAAGAGATTAATGTGTAGTATAATGCATCAAAATTCAGCTATTAATTGAATAATATTCGCTATACCTCTTGGAATTGGAAGTTAATCAATGGTGACAACAAGAAGACAAAAATATCATTTTTAGTGAGCATCTCTAGTTACCATTGATTAACTTCCAATTCCTAGTGGCACAGTAAATATTCTTCAATAAATAGCCAAATACTGATATGCATATTATACTAGTTATCTCTTTATAGACAGTTATTAGGTAATCATCCTTTACCAGGAAGTATGAAATAGATCTAGGATAACAGTACATGAAGGTAAACTGATTGATTAAATATGTTTAATATTGTTTAACCTTCCAAGATCAAATGGATACAATGATGCTTACTGCATTTCAGTATTGGATCATTAGATTTTTAAGTGCAGAGTAGGTATATCTCAAATTTTCTCATTAAGTACCTAATTGACTCTTCAACTAACAATGCAAAATATGTACATGCAGGAACCCTGTGGTGAATAATGGTAAATTACATTCCCCTCTGTGAGTATGAAGGAAAGTAAGTTTTACTTAAACCAGAGAATTGTAGACTGCAATCTAAAATATACTTGTAAAAAGTTAGAACAAAAATCCAGGATTTCATTAATTACATTCTCCTTTTCTTTCACAAGTGTTTGGAGGCTCAATTATTTGGGGTAATTTTAGGTTGAAAGTAGGGAATCAATTAGAGTCCAGAGCAATGCTGGAATGATCTGAATGTGGATGAAAATCACAGTCAAGAACATTTGTGGTTCAGTATCGGAAAACTAAAAATATGAAGTCATCTGCCATTAGGCTAAAATCTTTTTACAGTACTTTAGCCAGTTGTGTATTTAATATATTTCATGCATAACGTAAATGAATTCATTTAGTAAAATTCCACAGAATTTTATTTAAAGTGACCCAGGTTTCGACTTATACATACAGTCATTATCAAGGTCTTAGGTCAAGGACCCTGATAATGACTGCATAAGTCGAAACCTAGGTTGGTTTTAATAAAAGTCTGTGAAATTTTACTCAGTGAATTCATTTTCGTTATCAATATGTGGTTCCACGAAGTCAAGCCTAGCAATTTATTACATTTCATGCACATTGTTATATGGTTCGTGCACATGATTATGCACAGTGCTCATGTACATCTTTGTTATTATTTTTTAAATGTCTTAACTGCACCAAATTAAAATGAGTTTGGGAGATGGTTAAGTACTTAGGTATAAGGCATCCGGACTGAAATTGAACTGTAGTTTCTGCAATGGGATTGAGGAAGCCTATCCTCATCTAAAAATACAGTGGTATTTTGCGACTGATGCACTTGTATTTAGGAGATTGTATTGTTATATAATATTTTAGCTATTGCTCACACTCCTTCTATAGAAGGAGTGTGAGAAGAGACTATAGTCTCTTTATCAATATGACAAATGAAAGCAAAGTGCTCAATGCTTTTATGCTAAATCCAGAAATTCCCTAATTCAGGATCCAAAAATGAGATTTTTGAAAAATATTTTCTCTTGCAATGACATGGAAGAACTATGAAAAAACTCAGGACTTTATACCCATTATCAGAGATTAAATGAAATGTTGGATTGTCAAAATGAGCTGATAAAAATATTTTATTGTAAAATAGGTAATTACTCTAAGGTGAGTTTTATTTCTTCGTATGTTCAGAATGATAGTTATTATGCTCATGAAACATTTCCATAGTCTGTTCAATTATTGAGTGAATATATGTAGGTACCTAATTACTTTATAGCTCAATTGATAGTGTTTATGCTGTTTAGCCATGCTGATTTTATTCTATGTCCCATTGATGTCTGCTGATTCTCAAGAATTGATCTGAATATTCACAAGCACTGAATGTGATGGTGAATAATGAAAAGGATTTTTTTGTTCATCACTTTAACAGTATCACCAAAGCTTAGTTTTATATTGCCAATATTAGCTATTAGCTAGGTACCATGGAAGTTATGTTAAGTGTTGTATTTACTAATAATTCAGGTTTATTGGAGACCTTAATTAATGAGCATTAATGACAGTATCAACAACATTTCTTATTCTACAGAGTATGTATTCAGTCATCGGGAATGAGGTAGTTTTTATAGAGCATAAGGTCTATTTAAACTTATATTTTATGCCTACAATATATTCAATGCCCATGCATTGAAGTTTATTGCTAAAATGAAAAAGTTTCTGTGATACATTTCATCTTATTTATGGAAATAATATCCTCATGCTAATTAGGCCTAATTCATGAGAAATTAACTGGACAAATGCATTCTTGTATTTCAAACTCTCTATCACACACATATTTAATTGTGATTACTGTATGTGTTATACTTTTCTGTCATTTACTTGTTTTCAAATGTGATGGCAGTGCATACCCTCTTGAAGACCAAGATGTGCATACTGCTGTGCATTAAAGTTTTGGTTTAGTTAACAATAAAGGCTGTTATGTATTGAATAAAGTTGTTTTCACCTAATGTCATTCAGTAGCTGACAATGATTCTTATGATGAAGAGACTAGAGAAGACTTGAATTTTTAATGGGTGTGTTTAAATCGATTAAGGCTTTAGAGTGTTTACTATAATTGTTGATTACTGACGTAAAATATGCCACATGCTGAATATAACTCATAAAATGAATTTTAAATCAATGGATGGGAAGGTGAATGTGTTGCATATTTTTTCATAAAATTGGTTTGAATTTTTATTTAGTGAATACCAATAAATAAAACATGCATTATGACCCGTGTATTAGAGTTTACTTTCTGTTTCTTGAGTTGGCATGAAGCTTGCAAACATGTAATATCTCTTGAGCATGCAATCAAGAAATTATTCCGAAACGTTGGGTAACTTTAGCCACACCGAGTAACTTTGGCCACACCCTCACTGCTCCACAAATCGAAAATCCTTAGTATAACACCTCATACTTCATGAGATGGCTATTTATTCCTGCTATTCTTAACAATGTTGGGACATATCACTGGGAGAACCAACTTCCCTTTCAGAAGGCTTACTGTACAATCGTATTTGTAAACTAAGCTGAGATTTGAGAAGTCTAGAGACAAGTCTAGAAAATCTCTACCAACTATTAGCTCTTCTATAGTCAGATTAGAAAAAAATGATCTTATTGTCTCTAACCAGATTATTAAAAAAGCGTAGAGGTTTAACAAAAAATCAAGATAATAATAATTTATATAAAAATGTAATATTGTGGGGTGATTTCAGCCATACCTGGATACCACCAGAAAGAAGCTAATCAATCTTAGACAAATGTATTTGCCTTAATCCTTCAAGATGCTTGGCTGAGGAAAGTTCTAAGAAAAAAAGTCGTACAAAACTCCCTACAAACATGGGAAAATGTATCAATGTACATAATGTTGGAGAAGACTCCTAGGAAAGGAGTAAAGATGTGGTGTCAAATGTAACATATGCGGGGAACGGTGAATACCATTAGTAGCCATCAACATCTTGGACAGGAGTAACAAAGCAGAGAGGATAACTATGAGTGTTATTGACTTCGTTTTATCACTGTTTGTGACACATAAGAGACATTGTATGTGGAAAAAGTAATAACAGATGCAGAAAATGATTTGGTTGAGGTTTCTTCGGTCTCTCTTTTCTGCAAGTGATTTTGGTTGAGGTATAATAACACACAAAATAGTGAAAAATGATAGATTTGTATTACTGAAAATTGGATACCTACAGATGAGTAATATATATATATATATATATATAATTAATTGGGTCACTCGTACCTGAAATCACCTAGATATTTGAAAGGATGACTTGATTTATCTTACGTGCAGCCCAAGTTTGCTGGGAAAAATAACGTAAATTTTTTCATCAGAGAATTTAGAAATGAAGAGGCAAAAACATATGATGTCAATTTTGTACACACCTCAGTGCATAAAAAAGAAAAATACTCATCAATCATTTTTCTCAAAGCATTATGGATGAATGTTAGGAGAAATATTTTGAGGAAAAAGTTACTCCATTTGTTGGTGTGTTTTCCACCACTGTACTTTATTTTGAAATTATTTTGCTTTGGGAAAAAGTTATAGGTTTGAATGGCTATCATTATCTTCTATTTACATAGAATGTTTTGTGTAAACCAAACTGAACTGTTCAAAAATATTTAAAAAACTTAATAACAGCCAAAGTCAACTTGATTACTCTACCAATGTCCTGGACTGATGCAAGAAACCTCAACTCAAATGAGAGGAATTCTACAACAATATGCCAATTTTAGTCTAGTTTCTTAAAAAGTTCTTGTCCTAAGTAAATCCCAATGATTGTATTGGGAGGATCAATTACCAATGTCCATGGAGGAAGAGTTCTCAGGTCTCCCACTGCTTCATTGGTACAATGCAACACTGCAATCCAGAGGGAAATCCTTGAATTCTTCCTCCAGTTAATATGTACATGGGGAAAACTTGAGATATTTCAGGCATTATCCATATTTGAAAACAAATCTTGTCTACTTAACAGAAAAATGTTGTGATCAAAGGGATTCCAAATGTGATTCCATGTAAAACACAATACATATATCAAGCTGGGTCCCCTGAAAAACCTTTCCCTATTCTTAAAAAAAGCCTTATGCAAGGAATACCTTACTGTATAATGCCATCAGTAATGAGGTCAAAATACTTTCAAGTGGTGGGTTAAAATATTTTAAAGGTTATGCAAGTTGATGGACATTAATCCATTAATGTCATTAACATGCATGTCTACAGTGGAAAAAATCTTTTCTGTGTAGACAAAATTAATCAATTAACCAATTCTAAAATATTGCAAAGATTTAATAAGTTTTTACTTTACTTTTACAATTAATTCTTTAAGTATTGAGTGCTTGTTATTTTAACGGGGTGAAGCTGGAAACATTGACAAAAGTAAACTATTAACAAAGACTGTTATTTTAAGAAGCATAACTAAGTATCACTTTCAGCACTACCACTAATGAACTATTATTCCCCTCATAACAAATCAATGATTGATAGGAAATACTTTGTTTCAAAAAATGATAAATTTCTTCCTACAGATAATGAATTATTTGGTCTGGGACTATCTTACAGAGTAAACAAACATTTCAGCACATGAAATATATTAGGTAAACCACCCCTAAATAAAAAGCTATTCATATAGAGCTAAACATCTTTAGCTTTTGTAAAATATCGTTAGTGAGACAGTGAAGAAAACCTCAAAACAAACTATTACAATTTAATGAAACAATGAAGGAATTACTTAAGAACCTCACCTTCACCCCTCCCATGAAAAGGCAGTCTATTGATATACATTATTAAACACATTATTTGGGGAGGGTGACTGCACCCCCATCCCCTCCTGGATGCTTAGCAAAATAAACTGGGAAAAACTCTTTCAGTTTACATGCAAATCTGAGGGAAATTCCTTCTCCATAATCATCATCTAGAGTGCTAACATTTTTAAGGTAGCTTTGGTCATTGATATAATTACATGAGCCAACATTATTGGATCTTATGATATTGATGAATAATATTAAATTGGCTGAAAACAAACTCACATGCATTTCAATGTGGTTTTATTCAATGATATTTCTCAATCTCAGGTTCAGAGGCAGAATTGAATGGATTCCTAATTTTGTGTCTGTAGATTACCCATGTTTACAATGGAAAATAAGTTTCATATAAATACATATAAATTGCCAGAGGTCCCTCTTTCTTCATTGCAAATACACTCTTCATAAACCCTATGAACCATCTTTTGCTGAAAACTCATCTACGTATTTGGTAACTTACACTGTAGAGAAAAAATATCTACTTCAGATTCATGTACATACAATTGAAACAGTCTTAGGGTTTAGATTAATATACTGCCTGTAAGATGTTATTTCAACTGAAATTCATCCATTATCAATAAGTCATAGGAGAATTTTTATGGAAATATGGCACAAATAAACATATACATACATGTAGGTGCATAAATATTGTTGCACTGATTGTTTCTTGTTCAAGAAGTCACTCATTAGAAATAACGATAAAAAAGATATTCATATATCTTGGCTTATAGATATTCATGGACTACAATATGCATTCAGAAAACTATAGAGGTTCACCATTTAAAACTTTGCCATGTTGCTTTGAATTAAGAAGACATAAATCATTTGATATTATAAGAAATCATGATTTTTAGGACTGATACAACAACACAATTCAGGTATATACATATTCCAAGCAAAAATAGAACATTGAAGAAAATGCACTTTCAACTTAGACATGTATGTACATTTATATATGTAGCTGCTTTAGTGTATTTCATTTATTATCCCACGAGACTACAAACAATGTGGTTGAAGTCTCCACAGAATGAGATATAAAAGAGGTAGTTTCAGAAGATTTATTCGCAAATAATTTTCAGCTGACTCAGTGACTAGGATGAAGAGGTATCTTCCACTCACTACTGGCAATCCACAAAAAGCACTTTTGCTCCTTTAGGAAAGGATAGGGACAGATTGGTGAATCCAAATGGTTACTGGTCTGTTGTTAGTGCCTATTTGAGACATTATTACACAAAAACACTAGCAACTGACAGATTCAAACAAGAAAGGTTGGACATCAATTCAGAAAAAGTGAGATGTGAAAGGGTTATTTAGACATCACCATGCAGAGCTCAATCTGTATCAGTGTAATTTATCATTTTATCACTACTTTAATTTTGTGCAAAGTGTTCGCAATACTGAAATGCGGTCAACAGCATCATTGGCAGAGCTCTGTTTGGTTGGTACCTATGAGCAATTCAGGTCTATCCATCACAGTTGAAACACTTTATTGTTATTGAAGCAAAAGCGATGATTTTCATCCCAGTGTATCAATGACTTTTTCGTTACTTGGCAGAACACTCTTAATGTCTTGGACTAGGAGCTTGGACTACATCCAAGCGACACCGATAAAAAAATGAGCCCTGCAAAAGTGATGCTGAAGGAGACTTGTGGGGTGGCAGTGAAGTATGAAACAGAATTTTCATTCTCAGTTTGAGAATGAGAAATGAAATTCGAAGTTAAAGTTTCGATCTAATGACTGTGGAAGAAAAATTAGGAGTTCTTTGGTGTTGATTGGGACCCTAAGGCCTCACAGAGAGCTGTCCTGCTTCCACGAGGTCCCCACCAGTGGGGGCGGAGGACCCCCACCGAGACTGATGGTGATCTGCTTGAGCTTCCCACTACCGCCACCGTCGCCGTCGCTGGCGCTCTCCTCCACAATGTGCGCCGTGGGGTCCTGCATGACCAGCAGGAGGGCCTTGGGGCTCAGCTCGGACCATTGCCGGTCCCCCCGCTTCTTCCGCCTCTTCTTGCCCCTTTGGCCGTTTCCGCCCCGGCCCCCCTCCAAGCCGCCCCCGGGGCTCCCGTCCCCGTCCTCAACGTCCCCCTCGTGGTCGTTGCCCTCGTTGTCCTCACGCTCCTCGGACCCCTGCTGCTGAGGCGAAAAGGGGCTGTCACCCCGCGAGCGCCTCCGGTGCCGCCCCTTCATCTCCTCCAGAAGCTGCTGAAGGAGTTCTTCACTCGTTTGGCACGACAGCGTCCGCTGCTCAACTCGACCTAAGAGAGAAGATTGAGACCAGCTACACATTCCATAACTACTCGAACAAGTGGACAGGAACTAAGTGAATGTGAAGGAATCGTGTTGCCGATTTCCATCGTAAAGCTATCACAGCTAGAGCCATAAAATTAAAAACGACTAACAGTTCGTCACAATCATCGCGTATCAGTTATGAAATATGTCACCAGCAATTGCTTCATTCTTAACGTTCCGAGTATCCAAAATCGTGGTCGGCATGTAGCTAGAGTCAAGTTCATACATCCTCGTTTAGGATACGCATTCAAGTACTATAGAACGATTAAGAAGCAAGCTTCAAGTTACCTCATAAATTGTGCATACGATAATTCTATAGGGGGTTCCACATTTAGTTGACGATATGGGCTCTTACGGCATTCCGTTTTCCGTGTAACTCTAAATGAGCATGGAGCGGGATTTCTTAATGAAGTGGAATAATTAACTTATCACGATGCAATTAAAAAAAATGGATCCCATTGAAAACATAAGGGCCTGACCAAACGGTAACAAAACTTAGTCAACGTTGTCTCAAAGAAACTTCAGAAAAATATTTTAATCATTTTCAGCGTTTAGAAATAGGTTTATACATGCAGCATATAAAAGTTTGATAATACGTTAAAGCATAAAGTGTATTCGAAACTGTTACTGGTATTAAACATTGAGCCTTACCTTGATTCACTGCCGCGAAGCAATCCGATCCAGCGGAGCACTTCTGTAAGGCTGAATAAGGTGTGGAACGGCGGGTGTCTCCACTAAAATAAAGAATGAAAGCCTTATTTCAAGGAAGTATCTTGACAAAAGATTTGCTGCATACAATAGAATCCTTGAACACGAACTCAAAGATCAGAGACACACACATTAAATTGCCGATCTCAATTGTCAAGTAACAGAGCAATGCTGAGAAAGAAAATATTTTTCTATTTCCTACGCTATAATGAAAAATACGACATATAATAATGACAGAGTAAAAGTAGAAGATTAAAAATTGTGGAAAAGTCTGTCACAAGGATCTCTTATCGTTGATCTCCCTAACCAAAATCGTATTTATGCCAACAAAATATGAGTAGCCAATTAATTTGGGTCCTTCACGACAGACGAAAAAGAGCTGAAATTCCATGCGTAAGGGAATCGGAAGAGAATTGGAAAATACGTGATAGCTGCAAGCAAATATTTTTATATGCATCAGAGCGAGATTAAAATACTTTTAAAATTTTATTTCCATTACTTAGGCGCAAATCAAACCATGAAGATCTGTATCCTAAGAAGGAATAGCGAATTGAATATAAATTCACGTACAATTGTCAATTTAAAGAATTGGAGTTTATAACTTAATATGTATCGAAACTCGCGGAAGCAGCTCGGAAGGTAAGGAAGAGAACAGTAGGCAACTCTCACTCAGCGATTCAACCCGAAGGTCGATTTGGATAGGTGAGGGTAGAGCTCACCCCAGACTAAGCCACACATTCAGAGTAGGGGGGCCAGTTCCTTTCCCTAGGCCACCTCGCAATCCGAGGATTTTTCGTTCGGGGGCGTCCAAAGGCTTCACCCGTATTTGAACCCGGGACCAAGCCAAGCGCTCTACCCAGTAGGCCACCACGCTCCACGGTAAGCAAGTCGATAATATAATAAAAATCTTCATAGATTCCACACATACTTTATAAACCGACCCAAACGAGTTTGACTGCTCTTCACTCATTATCCAGGTAATATTTGTGTAAGATATTTCGTCACACAAATAATCCAGCTATTTGAAAATTGTTCAGTTAAGGCGTTAACTATAGTTACAAAAAGTAACAACTATGGCATACTGCCACATTTTCCTCTAAGGTGTACTCTACATAGAACAGTAAGATAATATTTTAAAACCAGTTTTATTACGGTCATTGATACTTTCATCTGATAATAAACGGGTATAGGACATATAGGAGATACAGTACTCAAAATGAATATTATTCACACTGTGTCATGAAAAAAGGGGTTGGTCGTTCATAACAATTAGTTGGGGTTACCTGAGTCTAGGTGGAGAGCTCTGCCTTCGTAAATAATATCGAGCGTCATCCGTTTCATACAATAAATGAGTGAGTGAAACAGACAGCCTGCCTGATTCGATACCATTCTATCTCCTTTAGAACAGAAGAGAACATGAGTGAAGATCAATTGCATAGTCAAATAAGGGTTTATTTGCTCCGCAAATACGGATTATTACCTGAAACCTACATATTCTCATGATTGGCAAATCTGAAAATTGAAAAGACATTATTCACGTATTTTGTTCTTTGTTCTTAAGACAAGGATAAGTTTACTACCTTACGTTTAACTTTCTACCATGTATTTCGTGTTGTTCTTTGTTTGAAATAGTTAACTATTCACGACTGTTCTTGCGTTTTCGTAACTGTTCGACAGCATTAAATTCTTTCCTCGCATCCGCTGCTTTACATATGGTTCACATAAACCTTAAAGGCCTTAAGAAATACAACGCCCTGAAACGCAAATTATGGCGTCCATTCCCTCGACCTAAAATAAATGAGAATACTGTCGTAACTACTATTTTTTAGCAATGCGTTGGACTGGGATTCTCATTGAA
The DNA here is from genome assembly GCA_933228895.1 of Platycnemis pennipes. Classification (NCBI taxonomy): domain Eukaryota; kingdom Metazoa; phylum Arthropoda; class Insecta; order Odonata; family Platycnemididae; genus Platycnemis; species Platycnemis pennipes. Next base: position 27,928,036 of record OW121848.1, on the reverse strand, counting down.
AAATGGAAAGAGAAGGAGAAAGCGCAGTTTTAGCCCTCCATGAGACTTCTTGCGGAAGGTCTCCGCTCGAAAATTCTTCCACGGGAAGAAAGAGAGGGTGAGATAGAGAGAGAGAGATGCGAGCCCAGAGCATTTTGACCCTTAGAATTCAAGAATTTCCACCGCCACTCGTTGAACTGAGACCAAGGTTTTCCAGGAGGTCTCCTCTTCCTCCCTCCATCTCCCGACCCCACTCCAGCAATCATCGTTTCTTCGCCTTGTCCAGAGGAGGCACACTCCTTCCTGATTCTGCCCCGGCGCTGAGAACGGAACTAAAACGGGAGCAAATGAGGCAAAGGAGACAAGGCGTAAGAATTATTCCCAGGCGTCCGATGACGGTGGGTGGGGGGGGGGGGGGAGGGGCGGGGGTTGCGAGGCAGAGAGGTAAGGATGGAGAGAAGCAGAGGGATCCGCGGGCACTCCTGGCACCGGAACGTGGTTCGCCTGGCGACGGCTTCCGGTGCCTCCTTTCAGCATAGGTGGCCGTAATTACGCGAAGCGGGAGGCGCAGAAGGAATAATTAGAGGACGGAGATATGGGGACGGGGTTGTAGCGGATGGGAATGATGTTATGCATCCCCTAAAATATGCGATATATCCTTTTTACCACTCTCGGATGGCCTCGATTTGGGTCTGGAACATTTTCAAGCATACATTTTTTTCAAACACATCCGGCACTACTGCAATGACCTTCGTACGTTTTACATTCATAAGGAAGTAACAATAGCCAGTTTAGGCGACTTTTGTAGCGTTGCAATGATTTCTCTTTAAAACACCTACCACGCATTATATAACTATACACGAGAGGCGAACGACTGTTCACCATTAAGGATATGTGGCTGGATGGGTAGAGGTAGGGACTTTCTAGGAGACGGACAAATTGTAGATCGAAACTCGGAAATGGCTTTTGCCTCCTGTAACCGAAATATTCTGAGGCGATTCACGGCTCAACGTTCTATTCGACGATTGGAGCACTGTACCTGAAGTGGTATCCTTATAATACTAAAATAGAGACAGGTATAATGCTGAAAAATCTCTGCCACTCTCAGGATACGTTGCCGAGCCCTAGGAAAGAGACGACGGTCCTTTTCCACCACATCAATTGATTAATTTACGTTTCCCATATTAGTGTCACAATGCTGTTAATTGCAAAAAATGTTCAAACAACATTATGCATTTATGCATGCACATGAAGTCATATTCTAATTGTCTTCTCGTTATCAGCTTCGTGCGTGAGGGAAAACATTTGCGGAATGATGGGCTGCAACGAAAAAGACTACGTAGTGTATGTCATGTGTTTGAACGCTTCCAGGGAGAATTTTACATACGTGAGCAACATTTTTAATTGTAAATTACCATAGTGGCTAAATAATTAAAGTCATCAATTTTATAAACAAAAATTACACTCTTCCACTAGATTCACGATCAGGTAAACGACTTTTATCGCCGCTGAATAACGTACACGCAGTAATAACATTTATATTTTTGTCTAAAACCGTTCTTGCTTCCCCTCCATTTTAATGTGAAAACATTAATGAGAGAAACACTTGAGTTTGTTTTGTGTTTCGGGCCAGCAACAGTTTGCCACTCTTCGTACTGTTGCAAGTGTGCAGCGTAAATAACTGTGAAAGAAAAATGAAATAAAAAAGAATGGACCCCACAAATATGTCCTTTGTGACAATGAATCTTTTTTCAATGTCAAAAAAGCATTGGACGGCATGCACCCCTACCTAAGGATGATCAGGTTTTGCTTCTTTTATCGTAGGCCTGAAGTCGAATATTCGTTCTAAGTTCCGTTTTAGATCGTTTATACATTATCTTCTTCAGGTTTAGTATAGGTTAGAGTATATTCAGTTGGGAATTTACTGTGTCAAAAACGAACTAATTTATTCATTACTTTTGATCGATTAAGGTACTTCTAATTTCTCAATTAATATTTTGGATATTAGTGATTAGCAAGTTATTAATTATTACTAAGTTATGTCACCTTTTTTGCCAAAGGTTCTCATAAAACTAGGGGACGTTCATACACTACGTATCGCCAAAGAGTAAAGCGGGTGGGGCTTGGGCTAAATTTTACAAGACACCATTAAAGAGAGGATAGGGGGTCCAGCATTTTGTTACGTTGGGGGAAAGATACATTATAAATTAATATTTTAAAATAATATTAAGAATACAAATAATAGCTGATGGATAAATAATAATATTGATAAATAAATAAGGCATTAATGAGGAACACTTGTTTTATTACTATCAAAAAAGAGAGGGTTCATTGTCAACGTTATGTAATTTGACGGGAGCATTGGAGTAGTGTTTCCTAACCAGTGGGATGCGTCCCTCTCGTGAGAAATCAAATCCTCCTAGGTGGAACTCCAGCATTATTGGGAGGGAGGACGTTAGATGAGAGCGGAAACACATATTACATGAATAGTGATTAAGCTCAGAATCAGATCTGCAACATACTCTTACGCAATTATAATCAGATAAAGTCGAGTTTTTTTGCAATAAGTAGCATGTGGTGCTTCAAACACAAAGCTTGACTCTTGTCTCCGGAAATATTCCACACTCCGATATATTTCTCCGGAAGGAATGTGCATGGGGTTTTCCCTGCGTGTCTTAGAGCCGTGAAGACATATTGAATTCCAACTCGGACCACGTAGGATACTCGTTGCTTACGTGCATCGTAGTGACGCCGAAACGAATACAAATAGTAACGGGTTGGAGTCAAGTGCTCACGATGGGAAAAAATATCCCTGCCCGGGGAAAATGGGACGAAGGCGACCATTTAAGACATCCTTCAGGTGGACTACTTATAATATCCCAAACTCCTCGGAGAGGTGAGACTCGAGACTTTGAAGATGAGAGCAAGGCCAGTCTCTCATGAGCGACGCCCCACCCCCTTCTTCTCCCCCAGCTCACCTGGAGGCTGAGAGAAAACGGTGTTCTTGGAGGGGCGAGGAAACTAACCAAGGTTCTGCTGCGGCGGGAGTGAGGGCAAGAATGAGGAGGGAAGAGTTAATGACCGTCCATCGCCAAATTTAGACCACTATAAATCCCTGAAATAAGCCTCCTCCCACCAAAAGACATCGATCCTGCCCCCACCCCCCGGCGCGCGTCCTTTCCTAGCCTCTTCTTTCTCCGCCCCCTTCTTCCCTCCCCGCGACCGAGGAGACCCTTCTTCCACTTGGCCGTCCCCTCATCTACCTCCGTGCAAGGGCACACACGCTGGGTTTCTCTCCCCCCGGCTCGACCTCTTTAAAAGCTTCGTCCTTTTGGAGGTCCCACCCTTGGGGACGAATTCACGGGGCTGTGCCCCCATGAATCACTTTGGGGAAAAACTCCACCTCGCCCGAAACACAAAAAAGAATAGATTAAGGTGGTTGCTGGTGGCTTTTATACCCAAAATCACAGAGCTTGTCGGAGGTCCTCGGTTTGGTAAGTATGGCAGGCAAAAATCTTTCCGAGTGTAAGGGAATAAAAAATATCACTTCTCAATTGTTTGACGAGAGCAAATAAAGAAAAATGAGGTGACGAAATTGTGGTATGCACATGGCCAACCGAAAAAGTAATACACACTTAAAAAAGAAGTGGACAGTGAAATTAAAAAAATAAAATTCTTCAGAGATACACTCATATTTATTGCATCTGCAGTATCAGGCTACAGGAAAAAATATGAAGACATTCAGCGCGGAATTTGAATTCGATGTCGCGATGCTTGAGAAAATGACTTATAGGTACATCTTTAATTATAATTCAGTTTTTTACAATTGGAAGAATATGATTTTTTATAAATCTAAAAAAATGCTAATATATTTGTAAACCTTCTCCAGGCGTTAAAGCGTTCTCTCCATTAAAATTAGCAGCCTTAATAAATATTATGAACTAACTGCACACAGTAATGTTTTCAAGGACGTTTTCACCTCTAGCGCCTGGAAGGTATGCCACATAACGAGTTTTGCGGGTTGCGTGCCCAAGGGGCTATAATCTAATTTTTATCTAAGGCACGTCCAAGTAGAGGGTATGTCACAGGAAATTACATTTCTTACAATAAAAGAAGCCGAACAAGTCCATTTTAAAGAGCTACAGAAGTAAACAGTCATTCATGGCATGATTTCTGCAGGGAATTCTTATCAGTGTTCAGTTTAAAAGAATGAGAGAGACTGAAATAGAAGATAATTTGAAACTATTTTGTTTTAAGAGCAATGTCTAAATATATTGCGACTAAATGTTTTGTGAGTGAATTTTAAGAGTGGTGTTAATCTATGTCTAATTGAGCGTGAAAATAGTAGAAGTGAAAACGTAGTAAAATATGGCAGCAAATCTTTGCTACGTTTAACAGAGCAAATAATTACGTCCACCACTGCCTCTGAATGCTCCAGAAACATCACATTTCTCTTCTACCTCAGCCTCGCTCATTCGATTCGCTGGAGAGTCAGTGGGCGTATTTGCGAGTGCAGGTTAATACAAATAGCGGCGTTGCTTCTACCGTCTGCATATAAAGAGGATATGGTTGAAACTTTAGATCCTAGGTTTTTTCTAAATGAAAGGATGAGAATCGGATAAAAAAATTGGTACGCCATGTCCCCAAGCATGTGCGTATCTTTTTATATCACCATGAAATAAAGATTTTAAGCAAAGTTTTGAACTAAATTACTTTCATTCAACTTGCTAGACTCTAATGAAAAATACAAGAGATAGCACTTATTCCACAGTTTTAATTGTGGTACTATGCGTTTCAGCCGCTAAGTCATCATCTGGTACAAAGAATATTCGGTCAAGAGAGCGGTATACATACACACAAATAAGGGGGGGCAGGGGAGGGAGGTGTTGGCGAGGGGAGGGAGGTATTAGGTGGGGGAGGAGTTGAGAGGGGGGGCACTGGTGGCGAGTCAATGCGTGGTTTTGGGAATGGAATGGCTAGGAGTGGGTAGTGACATTTGAACAGCTGATCATTCATGAAGGACTCCTCCCCTTGATGAACAATTTCAAATTGTTCCAAAGCGTCCAATCTCCAGCCTTTCCTCTCCACATGGAGTATCTCCGGGTCAAACAGGCAGTGGTGTGCTGTGTCCAAGAGGTGTTTGGGCACGAGGGAAGATGAGTCCCATTTCTCCCAACATTTCCGGTGCTCAGTCATACGGATGGTATTGTTCCTACCCGTCTGCCCAATATAGCACTTCGCACAATCACTGCTTCTCATTTATAACTTCTCACATCCGGCAGTCCAGCATATAAGGACAGGAAAGTGAAACTATCAGATCCCTTTCCAAGAGACTAGAAACTTTGGACTTAGTTCTCACATCGTAATATTTGATAAATAATCCTTGATAAAGGGATTTTCTCAGTGACAATTCTTTTACTACTTTCCCCAAAGATCCAACACAACTTTTTCAAAAGAGCGTCAAGAAAGTCGTAGCGTCATGCTCGGGACTTTTTAACGAAAAGAGAAATTGAAGGTTTTTCAAATGAACTCACTCCCCCCAGATTATTTGGCCTCCTCAAAATACACTAAGAGGGAACTCCCATCAGACGCGTGGTCTCAAGCATCGGAGCACCGACCCACAAATTGGCAGTCAAACTCAACGGCATCTTTAGAGACCTCTCCTCATTCACCTCATAATATAGTATCACGAACTCAACTAGCGGAACGTCTTTATGAAATCAATCTACCAAAGAACTGAAGATTGGTATCTTTTGATGTCGATAATCTTTTCACTTCGGTCCCCACTGACGAGACACTCAGATTGACGAGACTCATGCTACAAGATTCGCTAGTCTACAACGTCATCGTGGAGGAATTTCAATCCGTCATGACACCTGAGTCCAACAGAATTATTTCCTTTTTAACGGCAAATTTTACCACCAGACGGAAGTCCTAGCCATAGGTTCTCCCCTTTCCCCATTGCTGGCCGAGATTTTTATCGAGAATTTAGAATCTGAACTTTTTAATTCTGGACATCTTCTTTTAAACAATGTGATGTATTGGTCCAGGTGTGTGGATGATGTGATAAACTGCTGGTCCGGTAGCGATCGTCAGATGGATTGTTTTTCAAATTTTTTAAATAGCCAACACCGCCAATTTTAATATAGAGACAGACACTGAAGGACGGTTGAATTTTTTACATTTCGAGTATTGATTGTGCGAAGTGCTACATTGGGCAGACGGGTGGGAACTTTGCCATCCATATGACTGAGCACCGGAAATGTTGGGAGAAATGGGACTCATCTTCCCTCGTGGCCAAACACCTCTTGGACACAGCACACCACTGCCTGTTTGACCCGGAGATACTCCATGTGGAGAGGAAAGGCTGGAGATTGGACGCTTTGGAACAATTAGAAATTGTTCATCAAGGGAAGGAGTCCCTCATGAATTATCAGCTGTTCAAATGTCACTACCCTAAACTACGCATTGACTCGCCACCAGTGCCCCCCCTCTCTACTTCTCCCCCACCTAATACCTCCCTCCCCTCGCCAAACACTTGCCTCCCCCGCCCCCTCCTAGTTGTGTTATATATATACCGCTCTCTTGACTGAATATTCCTTGTACCTGATGATGGCTTAGGGGCTGAAACACGTAGTAACACCATTTAAACTGTGGAATAAGAGCTAGCTCTTGTGTCTTTTCATTATGATATCATTCCACTACGTCGCGCCGGACGCAGTTACGTTGCTAGACTCTTTTAAGACCGTGTAAAATTTTCGTAGAAATAATCTGAAATTTCACTGATTAGGGTACTCAGGCATACCCTTTCGTGGTACAAATTGATTTTCCACAGAGTGTGTTATATTCTAAGGAATAAATATCCAAAACTTTATAGCTGATAGTCCTCAATACTTTTACAAAGTAACGTCTAGAATTCCATAAGGCATTATTCATAATTGGGTTTTAGGGGCTCCATAAGTTAAGGTAATATTGTACCGTATAACCTAATATGTTAATACTAGGAAAAACACAACATCTATGACGGGATTTGAAAGCATGACCTCTGATTCTCCAAGACAGCACGTTACTGACCTGATTATAGCAGGCGGCTTCGCTTTCGTACCAATGGTTCACGATTTAAGTTCAAAATATATTCTGACGATAATGGTGACGATTTGAAAATCGATAGTAGTAAAATGTGATCATATCTGTGATTATTTATAACAGGGACTCTTCGTGATAATATCATCGATGACAAAAAGGAAAAAGATCAAAATAAAAACACTTTGTTGTCGAAAACTTTATTCCTCTAACCTGAATAATCGCCTCACACAAACGTACGCTGCAAATTATCCTCCAATCTAAGAATTTCTGAATCGATGAAATGTAGCGTATGTTTTCCCCTTTAGAGAAAGGGTTTCAGTGGAGCTCATCATTTTCGATTAAATAAAACTTCTAAATTAGAAAAAAGTTTCCTTCTTTTTTGTCTTTTAATATTGAAAAGAGGGACCCGGCAGAAGTCACAATCGGGTTTAATCAAAGACATTGATTCGTGTTACACCAAACTTAATTTTTTGAACCTCCAGCGGTACTGACCTTATAGAAATGCCATTCCCTTTAGTACTCTCAACCGGCAGAGGCTGAAAAATCAGGTGCGGAGTAACACAAAAAAGTGCCTCTTGTTTTATTCATGTTGAAATCCCATGAAGTGAAATCATCAACTGCCAATACAACAATTGGGTGTAAAATGTGTACTCATGGCCTTAAAGGGCGTTGAAAGCTGTTAGAGGATAAAGGTTTCCCGAATAGGGAAAAAAACCAAGGACCTTTGGGTTTCAGGATCACAATCTACCTATGATTCCCTATCGTGAATTCAGTTTTAGGAGGATCTATAGGAGCTTGCTCTTATTTACCATTAGGGACCATCAAAGATTGCACTCGTAAGGAGTAGGCCGTATTTAAAGAAGCCACTAAAGTACCCGTCCTTATTAGGGGCCTTTCAAGTATATAAAGCAAAGACCTTATGACCCAATGAAGCTAAAACGTCAACCCCATCCAATTCACAAATCGATGTCATAATTGACATCAATATTAAATCGAAATATCATTTAAACCCAAGTACTGTTTGTTATTTGTAATAATTTATAACATTGGTAGCCAGATCGGTAATCAGTTATGTATTATCAGTTATTGGTAGCCAGCTGGCCCGGTAACCAAAACTTTGCGGGTTGGAATACAATCCAGGGCTTGAATATTGTGCTTTTACTAGGACTGAGATCTCTGATTATATTGTGTGACATAACCTCAGACATTATAACACTAAAAATACAAGATTACTCCTCTCATTTATAAGAAATAACCTAGCATCAACGTCTACGAGGACATATCCTATTACAAACTATTCCACATCCCAAAAAGCCATTCCCAGCAAGACATTACTCATGCAGCTAACACCGTTTCCAAAGTAGCTGATAAATTCTAGAAGAAAATAGTACTGGGAATGATATCAGTGCTCGATTCCCTGGACTTGGAACGAAACCTGATTACTCGTACACGGATTTTTTCTAGTGGCAATTTCCAGAGTTACAATGGCGGTGGAGTTTCTGTGAATCTGACCTTTGGGAAGGTGCCCACGGAGCATTAATAATTCGGGCAAGGATCCATGGCCCACCCCATTTCTGCACGTCTGCTCCCGCGGCCTGAAAAATCTCGCCACCGCTGTTGAGGAGAAGGGAGGGCACTCACTCACCGTGGGGGCGGCGGAGAGTCCTTCTTGCTCTGCGCGCTGTTTGACGAATGCGTTGGGGCGATGGTCCGCGGGTGCTGGGAGTTGCGGGCCCCGCCGCTGTGCGAGTCGGACGCCTTCTGCGCCGGCCTTGACCCGCCAACGTGGCATCTTATGGAGGTGGCCGTGGTGAAGTACGCCCTGTCATTGCGCTCCGGGCGCCACAGAATGACGTATAGCTTTGGCACGAAGATGAATCCCATGGTCACGGAGGCGCTCAGCGTGACGCACAGACACATAGTTATGACCTGCAAGCGGAGCGAAAAGGAAAAAAAATAAATAAATGAGGGTCGGAGTTGCGGCGGCCATTACTCTCCGATTTCGAGGAGTTGGATACGTCATACGGGAACGAAAAAAATTTTTCAAGGCCCCGCGTTACATTTTAAGGATGTAGCTGCAGCTGCACGTACAAATTACATTTTTAATTTTAGGAAAAATTCGATATGACCTCGAAAAGATATTTTTAAGACATATGTAGCAACGAATTATTTCTCCTTCTTTTTGCAAAAGCCAAATTGGATGACAAAAACGACTCAGGCATAAATATGGACGTGAGCCTGGCGATAAGGTTTCTCGAAATGGGTTTCACGAATTTAAATTAAGCTTCATAAAAAACTTGACGATTTATATTAATTCTAAATTTATCCTATGGTACATTTTTGGTGCATTCTCTAAAGAACTGCCCCTGGCGATTGGAACATACATTGAGTGCAAACATTCCTGTAATGTTAAAACTTTCACCATTTAGGTAAAGGTAAGACCCTCATAATTAAGGTAAAATAATTGCAATTCCTGAAAGGAGAGAGGAAACTAAACATCAACACAAATCTCCCAAATGATGAAATCTGAGATTACTGCTAAGTAGGAAGGAGGAAGCCGGCCGTGGCAGTCAGGTCGGTAACGTGATGGCATTGACTCCCCAAAGGTTGCGGGATTGAATACCACATGAGCATGGGTTTGCGTTTTCCTCGGGATTCGGCTCAGGATTAAGTTTGGTTAGACGGTGTAGTATAGCCTTGGAAATTAGAGCACCTAAAAATCTAATTGTACGGCCACTCAAAAGAGTGAGGATCTGGTCAATATTATTTTAACCAAGTCAACAGGTATAACAACGTTCATTGCTCATTAATTAGTATTGTGAGCCAGTTTTAGGTACTTCAACAGCAACACTTTTTCGTATCGGAAAACTCAAACACGATTCCAAGACACTGTATATTTTCGAGGGGAAAACCATGTTTGGTATGCTAAGTTGACGCGTTATAGAATTGAAGCCAAGTTCTCTATTCAGCATCTAAAATAGTAGCAGTTTAATCAATGTTATTTTCAGAGTGGTAATAATCGCGGAGACACCCTTTAAAAAAAAATACGCTTCCTAATCCTGAAGTATACGAAGAGGCATTTAAGGTTACAATAACACTATAAGTCGTAAAAATTAGGATTCAAGGTTCTCCAACTGCTCAGTGTATTTGTCTAACCTTACCTATTTCTAACAAATATCCATCAATCATTCCCATGGTGGGATTCGCACTCGTGATCTATAGCTTAAAAGATAAGCGAGTTACCGCGGCCAGCTAACAACTATGTTAACAGATAATTTATATAAGTTTTGCCATTCTTACTTTGTCATTTCGCTCTTATATAAATATGAGTTCTACTTCTATTTTCGGTAAAAAAAACTCTCACGTACACTTTGGCTCCAAATTGACGCAAAATTACATTAGTTTAAGGGTAATTATAAGTGAAAAGATTAAAAAATAACTTTTAATATTTAGGTAACATGTGGCTTTATAATGAAAGGTGACGCTTAAAATTAAAAGGTTGGGTATAACCTGTGTGTTGACAATGCAATGATTGCGGATTCAAATACCAATTGGAGCAAGGGCATCGTGATCGTATGAGCCATAGGTTTAGGTCTAACCAATTGGTAGGGCTGCAGCACCTGAAGCATAAAAACGTAAAATTCTACGACTACTACTTCGAATACTGAATGCATTTTTGAATATTTAACTGGAAAGGAATTGCAAGGAGAGCCTCCAATCTGTCAGGGTTTTTGAGTAATCAATGAAACGTCTTCAGGAAATGTTGAGGCTAGAAATTAAACACTACTGGGTCCCTCGGGGTGAGCAAGTTAAGCGCCAGAAAAACTCTGGCTTTCCTTCATCCTAAGTGTTTCAAAATTAATTTTCAATAACTTAGTCATATTGCCGGAGATATTAATACGTTGAAGACGGCAGATATTATAGAATTATGGAAAACAATTTTATTTGACATAATTCAAGCAACCTAGAGCCAACCCCGTGGAGTAACCTTTAAAAGATCTCGTCTACATTCAATTATGAACCGTATGAGCTAGGGATGGTTTTTCCGGAATACACATCTCATAAGAAACAGTTTTATCAACCTGACAGCGGGAGTATGGAAGGCAGATTGGAAAAACAGTGTAGGGAGCGTTAGGCCAGGGATTAAGGATGATTCAGCGGTAGGAATAACAAAAGAGGATTTGCGCTAGCTAAGATAGGGCGATCGCGAAGTGGAGAGAATTTTTGAAGGAGGGTGGTTCTTAGTAGGGACGTGAAGAAAAGAGAAGCCAACACTCTATTATGGAACGTGCTATTGTGTAGCTAAGAAACCTGACCCTCGCGGAGAGACGACGAGCCAGAATTGGAGGCTTAAGAAATATGGATGTGGAGAAGAATGGAGAGCTATATGGAGAGGGAGACAAATGAAGATGTAATACATGATGGGAGAGGAAAGAAAGCAGATTTAAGATATTTGAGGAAGGAAGCAGAAATAGATAGAGGACATTTATAGTGGTAATTGATATTAACGAAGGTAGGGAGAATGTTGGTTGAGAGCAGAAGAGAGAGAAAAAAATAGCCGGTCTGGATGGCAGGAAGTCAATCAGAATGTATGCAGGATATTTCAAGCCTGCCACGTGAACGGTGGTGAAATTCACAATAATTGCCATGCGAAAAAATTTCCTGTACGGGGAATCGAACCACGGGCCTATGACTTTCCGGACCACTGCGCAGACCACTACGCTACCCAGGATTCCTAATTCGCATGGCAATTTTACTGAGGTTCAAGGTACTTGAGGTCTAAACATCAAGTACCTTGAAACTCGGTAAATTGCCATGCGAATTAGGAATCCTGGATAGCGTAGTGGTCTGCGCAGTGGCCCGGAAAGCCAAAGGTTCGCGGTTCGAATCCCGGTCCAGGTGAACTTTTTCGCATGGCAATTATTGTGAATCAGAAGGTATGACGGCATGTACAGTACTTTAATAAAGGAATCTTGCATTGGCCAGGAGGTAAGGCGAGAGACATTTTTACTCTGCATCAATGGCTCCAATGATAGTGCACTGATATTACTCTTATCGCTGAAATTTTCGACGCTTACCTTCGAGTCGGATCCGAAGTAGATGGGTACGAACGCGACCCAGATGACGGCCGTCGTGTACGTGGCGAAGCCGATGAACTTCGCCTCGCGGAAGTTCTCGGGCACGTTGCGCGTCTTGACGGCGTAGGCGGTGCACAGGGCGAGCAGCGTGAAGCCGAACGTGAGCGGCACGACGACGCCCAGGGCGCTGGTGTTGCACGCGAGGCGAGCGCGGCCCGGCGCCGGGAAGAAGAGCGCCGCGTTTGGCGGCTCCAGCGCCAGCATGGCGCCAGCCACGCCCGCTTCAACGCCGATGAGCGCGCTCGTGATGGCCACCTGTAGGGCGGAGCGGGAACTTTAGCGGACGGCCTTGCGAGCACATAAATCTGGGCTGCATTTTTCTAAATATCCATGCCACAGGGGTCAGTTTCAAAAATGTTGTAGTCTGCAATTTCACTAAAGTTGCCTTATCATGGTCACTATGGAAGCGTAAGGGTTAGTCAAACGTTTTCTTCATGATCTACATTTATTCCTGGAAAGAATTCCTCTCGAATTTCCACTGGGCAATTGTCTCCATTTCTTCGGGGTTTCGAGGAGCGACTCAGCCATCGTCTTCGGGACTTCACGAACACGATGAGCGAGTCGATCGAACCCTTTCAAAAAGCATATAAAGAACGCACGAGATCTTTCTTTGGATTCATTCCATATTTCATTCTTAATTTGTGTTCATATATTTATGTTTTCCCTGTTCCTTTCTCCAATTATATTCTAAGGCTATCTGGTTCCACGTCAAGTCGTAACCGCACATCTCGTAACTGGTTACCAATTGTCGCGGTTACGAGATGTCGCGGTGACGAGATGTCCGTTTACGAGATGTCGGTTACCAGATGTACGGTTACGACTCGACGTGATACTGTCTCATGTCAGTAATCTTCTCCTTATACCTGTTTTTATATCAGACCGGAGAGCAATGTATTCACCCAACCGAAATTTGAGTGGTGAAGATAGAGATCAATCAGAACTAATAAAAAAGAGTGATTACTTCACGGTCGCAGACGACAGTGCTTGTCTCTCACTAGCAGAAAAGTGGCGACAGTTTCTTTCCACGCGCCATCAGTGGTTTTCTAATGTCTGAGAACCATTAAAAGTTTCACTTGGGGGATGTTAGGCGGGGATCAATAGATGCCTCCATTTAAGGTGGCTGGTCGGGTAATCGTTAGTCATTGAGAAATTTAGTTACTTAAATTTTAATGCTCGTTTAAAATTTCAATAATAGGTCGCAGTTACACTATACTCTAGTAAGAATGACTAATGTGTTAGGTACAATCTGAAATATTGTGCTTTAACTTTACACATTACCATAAAGATTTGCTTAAATGCAGACTTGATTCATTTCTCAAGTCATTCTCGCGAAATTAATTTTCCGAAAACAGTTCTCACCCGTGGCCATAGAATTCAAAGTAAGTATTTTAATGAAGATACATTGTCACTCGAATGTGAAGTAGTATTAAAATATGTTTCTATAAATTATTTAATCTTTCGTTTTTAATCCGGCAACAGCGTCCATTCTGCGACACGCTGTAGGCAGTTGTTTGTTACAGTAGTCGTGACGACAGGTGTCACTTACGTCGTTGTTTACATTAGAGACCATGTGCTTCTTTGGTGGTTTCTTGCTGTTTGCAACGCTGAATTACTCGTAAGATTTAGGTGGTTTCACGTGGGTCTGCGCAAGTTAGAGCTGTTCGTCATGTCTGCGTCTTTTCGAAGAAAGGGAAAGCTCATTTCCCAAAAAAAATATAATAGGAGAGTAAATGAGTCGCTCTCCATGAAGACAAAGTGGGAAGAAAAAGCTTCATCTGGAGCACACAATTCGTCTACGCAGCTTTTTAACGTCGAAGGTAGCCGTTTGATTGATATTGTATTTGTTGGCGAGCAAATGGAGTGCGCTATTTGCAATGCAGCTTCTCTAATCTGCTAAACTCTAAACTGCTCTAGACCTACAGGTACCAATATGAAATTAGCGGGGGTATTTTCATATTTCAGCAAAGCTTTAGATAATATCACTAAAAATTTACGTTGTACACTGTATGAATCTGGAAACCAAAAATAAATGAAAGTGATGCGGTTTTCAAAGGATTAAATTTAAGAGTAGGAGGCCATAAGTTAGAGCAGGAGGAGAAATTTCATTACTTTGGTAGCATGTTGTAGGAAATAGGGTATAGTACGTGTGAGGTTCATTGGAGAAAAGCATTGGCGAAAGAGGCATTTACTCCTAGTAGAGAGCCTTGAGTAGGGATGTGAACTGGTGAAGAGTTTAATACGGAGCGTGGCACTCTATGGTTTGGAAACATGTGCTAGGATGGAAAAGGTTAGGTGGGTGGATAGGAAGACGAACGAGGAGGTATGGGAGATGAAATTCATGACCTTTGTCACAAGTGGGCATCAGGAATAGGCACCATTATTCACTATACATCATAATTCACTATAAAAATAAATACAATTGTAAGCTAACAAATTTTCAGCATTGCTCTCGTACAGGTTGTACTGTGAGGAGGAGGTTTCCACATGTGTATATTGAGTGGCAAGGTTTTCTTAGTTATCAACTGTAGGAATATTTAAGGCGTTAAATATGTTCTTTGGAGTCAGTATAATGACAATGACCTCAGGAATTAGTGAGAGAGACATGAGAATGATTCCCACAAATAGTGCAAAGGAAAGATGGAGTTCAGAGAAGAAAGTACATTTTTTGAGATCATAGGTACAAGTTCATTTCATACTGGTAATGTCTCATTTTATTATAAATTTTCCATACAAATGGATCACCTGCTTCCACCTAACACGATCAACTGTCACGTCACCTCAAACCAGGGAAGTTAAATTCTTAGTACTCATGGATTGGTATACTAGTTAAAATCTTATTATCTTGGAGTAATAAATGAAATCGAAATAATTTTATTAGGGAAGTATTTATCTAGTTAGATCGCAATGTCCTTCGTGCTCTACAATAATTGGCAACACAATTCACTTGTTTGAAATATTCTACCTAAATCAGAAGAACACCTAAGCCCATCGACACCACTGGAAATTGTATCTAGAGTATGTTTGAATAATATCAGGGAAAGGATCATGAAATAAGCGATCTTCTATGCTACTCATCACAGATCCTCAATTGCTCTTCTCATCGCCATATCGACTTCTGCATTAGGATCTTAAAATCATTACATTTTACTCCCCATAAATACTAAATTAGTCCACTGTTTCTAGAACTTTAGATAGGACTTTCAGTTTATGCGAACTTCGTATTTTTTTTAACTTCCTGATAATATGCTAACATATTACGAGCAAATATTTACCATTGACCCATTGGGGATATTCACAACCGCGATAAATGCATTTGACTTTATGTTATCAAAAGTACTTTGGTTTATAATGCATATAAAGTAATTTTACAAGAGATTTTCTCTTCACAATTCGTCTGATAAGCATGTCCCGTACCTTCGTGTGCCACGTTGCCAACTTTACACCACATAGCCGCGCGCGACATTTGAAATTCTCGCATACATATTTTTTAATCGTATTTACGAAAAATTTCAGTCCATAGTATCAAATGATATTTTCAGAATAGATTTTAATTTATTAGAGCTACATTATATCAGTTTTTGGTAAAAATCTGTTCAGTAGGAATGGATAAAGTGCGTAATTTATCCTATTGGAATGGAGAGCGCCATAAGGCTCCATGTTAAAAGAATCCAAAATATCGCAAAAACTATGTCGATGATCTCCCGTTTTTTCTTCGATATTCCATAGAATATCCAAAAAGGAACATATTTGGAAATTTTTAAGAAAATCTGTTTACTTTGGTTTTTTAGACCAGCCACCTTAAGTTGATCCATGGCTCTAGCTACTGGACTACCATTTCGTCCATTATTGTTACATTGGTCCCATACTCGGACCCTGTTCATTAAAAGAAGTTGGGAAGGGAAGGCTTTCGGTTTTAATATTATGTCGCCACCCAATGGAAACTGAGTTTGCCGCCAAGCCAATTAAGCCTAACTTTGATTTAAGCCAGCAATGCTTAATTTGAAAGCTCCACCAGCGAGATTTGCTTAAAAAACGACTTTGAAGGGAATGGAAGGGGAAAAACATAACTCTAGTATCATTCCGAAGGAGAATTAGGAGATTGTTTTGAAAATAAATCTTATTCTGCATAAAAATATGAAGGATATTGCAATATAAAATACGCTCTCACCCACGTTTATGGAAAATAATAAAATATTTATCCCATATCTTTGATAAAAACGAAAGTTGGAGAACGTGCTGATTGGAGCTCTGGTGAAGAACGGCGGATTCAAAATATAAAACCTACTACGTAAAAGAGACTAGCATTCATCAAATGCATAGCAATAAGGTATTCCAAAGAAAAATAAGTTCTTACACCACTCTGGTAAGGGCTTGCTGAAAAACGGCAAAAATTGTAGTTCAACAAATAAAGGTTAAATTCGCGGGCGGATAAAAATAAGAATTGGGGTGTATATTATAAAAAAATCTCCAACATAAGCCAAATTTAGGCAAATGGATAAATTAAAGTCACTCGAGTTCAAGGTAAGCATAGAAGATATATTTATACCCACGTGCCACTCAAATTATAAAATGTGAGAGATATACTGTCGGACAGAAAAAAAGTTAACATTTCGTTTTTCGGTAGACCTTCCCAAGTCTTAAGGTACGTTTTCCAAGGAGTGACTGTAGTGATGATCGCTGAGCGATCATCGCGATAGCCTACATGTAATGTATTACAATGCAAACATTTTCCAACAAGCGACTTTTTCCGGAGTCACTGGCGTCGGTCGCCGAACGATTATAAGAGCCTGCCCAGAGAAGTGTCAGAATCGCAGTCGCTAACGATTATTTGCCAGGGAATCCAGTAAAATCATAACGTGCGGTTCACCAAAGCTCAATTTTTCATTGGAAAAGGATGACAAGCTGAGAGAAAAAGTGAGGGAGCATCCAGCACTATACGATTAGCACCATCCTCTATATATAGGATATATAGCGGGATGCGTGTGAAAGAATGTTATGAGATTGAGGTCGCTGAATATGTAAGAAGACCAGGTGAGTTCAATCACAATTCATAGCTTTTAGTGATTAATTTTTGCCTACTTTTGTCTCAAATAATGACTAATCTGTAAAGAATTTCCACAACTTCTTTTGAATGATTATTCTGCCACCATATTATCGAATTTTTCTATTGATAAATGGGGTTTCTTTGTTTTTTTAATCTTTTAATTATGTTATAAATGTGATTATTGCCCACCTTTTATAATTTATAAATGAATGCACTGGTGTTCCTTTAGTTTACCAACCAATACACAAGAGAGCACCATTTTAGAATTTGGTAGCTTGCGTGGAGAAGGAAGCAGGGTTCCACTTGCAACTTTTTTCCATTTTTGATTCACAAAAATTTCACTATCTCCTTCCTTTCCGTACAAGTCAACATCAATATACATGACTTTATAGTTGGCATGAACCACAGCGAGCACGACGATGGAAAATTAACCCTTGTAATTAAAGAAAAGGGAGCCGGTCTTGCTGGGAAGGACGATTCGAATGTGCTTTCCATCTATAGCAACCACACAATTTGGGAAATTCCGTCGTTGGTAGAACTGGTTAGTTTTATTTATTCCTTCAGAAGATAGAGAGGACAAACATATCGGCATTAGTTTTTTTGTCAGAGCACTCAAGGTAGAAGTAACAATCTTGCTAATTTCACCAGTAGAAACTCGGAATTGAAACCATAGGGAATGATAAGACTCCCAGGTAGCCAAAAACCTGCGAAATATAATATTTTTACATTTCCGTTTTTATAGTAATTATTAACACTGAATTTATGGAACAATTTTTCTAAAAGTAATTCCTGATAAAAATATTTTTCTGTTTCCCATTGCGGGCTGTAAAAAACGCTGGAAAAACATTAAGGGCACCTATGACAGGAGTAAGAGAGAGATGTCACCGACAGCCTCAGAGGCTGCTCCCGATAAGAAAAGACAAAAATTGGCAGCTAAAAGAAAAACTGTCATTTCTACAATTCACGGAGGACCCCAAGCTAACCACGTCAAATTTAAAGGATTCGGGTGATGCAGGAATTACATTCGAGAGGTAAGAAGGTGAATTTCTACCTGATAGTGAGCAGACGGAGCAGAGCGAACAAATATGTGTTAGTGCGGAAGTTGCTTCTTTAATAGACTCGGAAGAAGGGGTAAAGAGAGGTGGAACCGATTTTGCCTTTCCAAAAAAAATGCTAAGCATAAATTTTTGTCTCCTCGAAAAAAGGGACAAAGAACGTGAAAATATAATGGAAACTTTACAAGCTGAAGAAGAGGATGATGTGGACTTATTTTTTATAAGTATTGCCAAAACAAAAAACTCAGTCCAGATTTTATTACCCCGATAAAATTACAAGCTTTAACACTCGTTTCTAATTCTGAGAATGAAATGAGAAGGCAGGAGCAACTTCAGCTGCATAGTCCATCCTTTTCCACGCCCTCCACATCGGCAAGTGAATTAACTCCACTGAGTGGCAGTTATTTACTAACCTCACAGTTGATACCAGTGCATATAAAATTTATGAGCATTTATGAAAAAGGGGAGGTGAATTCTTTTAGTTTCTGACATTCACTATTTTTTTATTTTTATGGTAACTTCAATCTCTCTTTTCCTGTACCCAATTTATTTTAAAGTACACATATTTCTTTTCAAAACAGTGTAGCATTCATTCATTTCTAACGTGCCTCAAAGTAAGTGCAGGTTTTTCATCTGGCCTGATTGGGTAGAGATGTCTGTTTGAATTTGTCTTCCTTACGTCGTTCTCTATTAAACTTAAAATTAAATTAAACTTGGAGGGGTTCGAACGAAAAAAATCGCAAAAATTCTCGATATCTTCCCGTAAATGGTTTTCGATCAATGTGGAAGAGTATCCCTCCTCACTTCTTGTTTTATATTTCCGATGCTCAGCTTTTCTCTTAGAAAGAAAGATTTGCTCTGCAACGCCATCGCTGTCTTCTTCCTCACTCAATAAAAAAGCAAGAATGCGCTTATTTTTCACTCTCATGCTAGTCACTGTTCATGCATACACACAACTCGAGAGTGCGGAAGCTACTGAACTTACGAGTTGAACCTAATCGCAGTCACTTGTAGGAAAACACCTAGGCAGCGGATTACCAGCGATGATCACGGAGCGATGAAAGCTGAGCGATGATCGCTACAGTCGCTCCTTGGAAAACGTACATTTAAGTCCGAATGCTACCCTACTAAAGTAATTCTCTCCTTCCGTTCGATGCTCTTTTTTTCCCGCTAAACTATTTCTACGCGGCTGGTGACCTAGCAGCGGCTGCAACTCGTCTTTACGGCTCCTGAAAGGGTAAATACGTAGATGTAGGTCAGTATGGCGAAAAAGAAAGACCCAGAAGCGTCTGAAGTTTATCATCCAAATGACGAACGGATGTTTGAATTTGGAATGATTCCCAGATTTCCCGGATTATAAATTATATTGATTGGAATTTTAGCTTGGGGAAAAAATACGGAATAATTACAAAAAACATTTCAATTCTCTCATATTTTGTGCCCCAGCGACATAATTACTCTGCATTGCTACTCAGCATGACCCGGATACCCGATAAGAAAAATACGTTCAACAGACGCTCAGCGTCTTTCAGAGAAACGAGGAAGCCTAAATACGTACTTTTAACAGGGAAATAGAAAATATATTATAATTTTTGAGAAATTATTGTCAAAAAGTGATCAAATGTATTTTAAGGCACTACATTAGATGCTTTAAAAACGTGAATATTCCATTTTTCTGAATAAATATAGAAGCCTTCCATCCCTCTGCATGCATAGTCCCCGCAACGGTGACATGTCTTTCGTCATCATCATTAAGCGTGAGGCGACCCGGAGTCGTGGCAACTCTCGCCGCAAACCTCGGTAGCCACGACGAAAGACATGCACGCAATGAAACTGCTTGAAACGGCAGAAAAAAATTGTCGACAAAAGAGAGTGAGTCGAGCGGCGGCCCATTTCCGGATTAACACTACCTCGAATATGAGTCAGTATATTTGCATACCATTAAGTCTAGCGACGTATTGATTTTTCTGAACGTTACTTGGGAGACAATTGCAACATTCTCGACTGGCCGGGAATTATTAGTTGGAGTTTTCTCCTGGTAGGAAATTTAACCTCTTGGACGTAATTTCTGTTCGTCATTTTTGCATAGAAATCAACTAAGATATACTAAAAAACTACGACCGTTGCGTGGCAAAGATTTACGATGCTTGCAGTAACGACGCTGATTTTACTGAGGAGGGAATCTGATATCAACCGTCTCAAAAATAGTACAACTGCGTAATTTGAACAAATATACGGGGAAAAGAGCATATAGGGGCAAGCTTTTTTAAATTTATTTCAATGTCAATCCCTAGGACGTATACTATTTACACAAATAGTTGTGGTTTCCCTCTTTCATTAAGAGCTTTTTTTGTAGGTACCATCAGCATCTGCTACTAAAGCAGAGCTCTGCAACCATTTTCCATTTTTATAAACTATTACCCTAAGAATAAAAAATTCAAATTTTTAGTTCAGTATATACTTAATTGCTATTGCGGCTGCTGATGAAAGCAGAGTAAGCTAACGAAGAGGTAGTCGTCAATATAATATGAACATTTTTCTGACATAATCATCGTGAGCGAAAATTAATGGTTGACAATTGATGCGTAAAGAGCTATCAACCTGGCTATTTATCATACTGCTAGGGGTAAGCTATTTCTCGAATAGCGTTGCGGTAATCAAACAGTCTGAGTGTTAAGGTACTGACCTAGGGTTCAGAGTTCGATTTGGAAGAGCCCCTGGACACGTGCATCGACACACAAGCCAAGTGATTTTCTGCGAGTCGGATTTTCCTGGAAAACCAAAGCCGCAGAGGGAACTGGAAGAAACCGCCTCCATGCTCTGAGGTGAAGATTTTACTTACCGTTGAGCTCTGGCCTTATCAACCAGACTGAACTTCGGATTGAATACTGAGGTGGTGGTTTAATTCAAAATATTACTTTCACTAGTACGTTTTGAAATGGATACACCCATTTTGGTGCTTCCTCATGCATTTACAAGTGATAATGAAACACTTAACACTTGGCAAAAGATGGATAAAAATTTTGTTCCGACTTCATAATTACCTGTGCTGCAGCGGACATGAGCCGTGGTTTCCTCGTGGGGAAGCGTATATGTTTGCCTCCACTCCCGGATCCCGAAACGTACGTCGCTGACGCGGCCGCCATTATCCTCGCTATCCTAAATAAATGATATTGATTCACAGCATTAATAAGTGTTCATTCTTTCAGAAAATTTTACATTAAAATAGGCGTAATATCGTTTTATTTTCAGACAATTAGAGTAATATATTAACCCTAAAATATATTTATTTTCAAGACGTAGCACAAAAAACTATGCCTATAAGAAGACAAATACATTAAATACATATAATATTAGCTTTTTCACTTTGTTATTGCAGAAATTGTAGAGAAATATTGCTCAGTGTAATATATTAATGCAACTAATAAGATTAAATAAAAGGCCATGATTACCGACTTTCTGGGCATAGTATTTCTTTGGTCACCTCTCAGAAAGATTTAGGGGTCATTTTTGACTATAAACTGCTCTTCCGTGAGCACATAAAAGCCATTTCCTCTCAAGCTTTGTCATTGGTTGGTTTAATGTAACGCTACAGAGAAGTTTCAGATCTAACTGCTCTACGTACCTATTTATTTGCATGTATCTCTCCGGTCCTGGAATACTGTTGTCAAATATCGACCACTGTCCCGCGTTCTTCTCTCAAGCTCCTTGATCGTCCGTTATATTTCTTCCTATCTATCGCCACATGCCTTTCCGTGACTTTTCTCTCAGTATGATAAGATATTCTCTCGGCATTGCTTCTCCTACTGATCGCTGTGTCCTCAACGACAGGAAATTCTTCATTAATATTATTAATGGCAAGTACAGGTCATCTGAACTTCTTTCCCTATTCCCGCTTCGTGTGCCTTCACGCAAGACGCGGTCGGGTGAACTATTCCATTGTTCTACCCTTCGCCTTTCTGTCTCTGAACGCTCTTTTCTACTCAGACTCCCATCATTCTTAAACTTCTTGTCTAAATGTGCTCCCAACTTTGATCCTTTTGTTCATCCGTCATCTTCCGCGCTCCATATCCATCCTAATATTCACCCTCCCCCTCTCTCCATCAAATGGTCTCTGCGATTCTGTGTATCTGTTAATATTGATAAATTTTGTTATGTTCATTATTTATTATGTTTTCTTCGTTATGTGTCCTTTTTAATTGGCCTTAAAGTTTTTGGACTATTTTTAATAAATAAATAAAAATATATAAAAGGGTTCATATAAGGTATTTCATTTTTTTCCGAAGCAAAATATGTCATCAGCCATTTATAGCTACTAACATACTTCCTCTCTTCAACATTTTGTGAAAAATTACACTGCTCCATGCCACCCAAAGGTTCTTGAGGAAAAACTGAAAGAAAAGGAAATTCCACATCTAATTTCATTGACTCGCATGTGCATGAAAAGGGACGTGGCGCCTTGCCGCACCGTGTTCCTAAATGCGTGACAATACTGAAAAAGGTAGCCCTAGGAACGGCAAAAGACCTACTTAGTGTTCCTCACTCCTGCTTTAAAAATCTACTGTAATTAGCAAGTAGACCTAACAATAAACCTAACCTGCCATATTTTTGGTGTCTCAAGGAAGTTAGGCAACCATTAATACAGATAAGTTACTTGATTGCCTATGTGCAAGGATAAATTGTTCTGCGCTAGCGTTAGCAAACTACTCTGACGACCTTCTGAAAGATGAATACCCAAGAGGAAGATTTTCAGTCCTCACGGCATATTATTTAAGGCCGAAAGAAAAGAATAGCCACCTGCGAGGGATATTATTGGATCAAGGACGTGATCGTGGTCTTCCGTCGCAGGACTTGTCTCTTCTAGCTATAACTTCGAGGCAATTACCTTTTCTAATACTGGCAAACCAACGCTGTTCTTTACAAGAGCCACGCGGTACGATATTAATACTAAATAAATTCAAAGGGACTGGGTCAGTTTCATAAGCAATGTGATGGTAATTTCTATCACATGAGATTACATTAACCACGACAATGGTGAAACAGATGCTAATGATGCAGAAAAATTATGCTAATACAGTAATAAAAAAATTGTTGATAGAAAAGAGTCTTTAATGAGCAACACAAATTATAGGATTTTCTGTGCATTTTGCCATTCTTGAGAGGTTTTCAAAGTTCAAGGTAGCTCCTTAGTAATGGTGTTGGCTGATATTAGAACTATACCGTAGGTGTTGAAATGCAACATTCTAAAAGCACAAAAATGAAGTCACACACCAAAATTATTGCAACATCGCTATGGAGAGGTTTTGCCTTCCCTCAACTTAATGAGTAGCAGCTAAGGTAGGAACACACCAAATGAATACGGTAATACATAAAATAATCTGTTACTAGAAATTAGTGCAGCTCTCTTTATTTCGTTTAACAGAAACATTGAACATTGAAATTAAACATATTATGATTAACTTCAGAAAGTAAACATGCTATGCTGGATTTCTGAAGTTCTGTTTGCTCTTTTGCAACATATTTATGGAGCTATTGTATATGAAATAAATGAATAATATAATAAGGTACGCACATGAGTATCTCGCAGGCTATTTTATCCTTGGAGATAAAAACTGAGGAATGGATTGATTAAACACGAATTTCAAGAGTTTCTTCAGGACTCTTCAGTTTGCATACAGATATGCTTACAAATGAAGTTGAAGAACATAATTTTTTCTCTGATGCCTGATTGGATGATCCTACTTTTAACAGGACTATAAACCACTTTATTAACTTTTAAATGATGTCAAAATCAATTACTCTCATATTCTCTGCAGTGATATCTAGAGAGCGTAATCGAAAAATTAATTTGCGAATTTCACCATAAAATTTATACTCACAGCTCAGCTAACTGCGTTTTCAAAGACCAACATTTTCGAGGCTTTGAATGATTGGCAGGTCAATACACTATTTGGGAAAGAAGTTCCAGGTCCAAGGGAGCTGTTTGAGACGTGGTTAAGTGTGCTCCCTCTCTGAGTATTGCATTCAAAATCAGTGATAACAACACCTGCGAGGTCACTGGGTGGAAAAAATTTCCGGTCGAAAGTCCAAGTTTATTTAATTTCACCATGCTGCCGTCGTTAAAACGATGCTCAGAAAAAAACGAACATTATTCTGGTGCTCAAAACACACATTAATGCATTGAACTTACATGGTTTTTATTTCCTCAACATCAATTTAAAATTCAGAACCTTTGAACTGATGGTCATTGACGGAATTGTTGAGTATGCATTCAAAAATTATTATTTTTATGGATTTGAAAATATATTTCCCATGAAAATAATGTGCCTGCCATAATACTACTTTTATAAGGGACAAGAAAACAGCAAGTACTAATTCCATGGGGTAGAAAACCAGTTCAGTAAATCTATTTGCTAGACATTTTTAATAAGCATCATGCCGTTCGATAGGACATTCTATATATAATATATTTTTCCTGTTTAAGAATGATTGTAATATTTGCCAATTTATAAAATAAGAACAAGGTAGAGTGCCATTATTATTAACATATTAAAGGTTATGGTGGCAGCTGAATACGATCTGGGTATATGTCCGTCTAAGTCCTATTTTCTTTAATTTGGACTCATTACTAGATTCAAGTTGTCATATTATAACGTCAATTACGATAGAAAAAACAAGTCCTGTGAATAAACCATGATGGTTTTCAGTTACTTCATTATTATCGCTCACATTTTACATGCTGATGAACGCAATAGGGGGGTGGTAATGAACCACATTCAATAACCTAACGCTTTTACTAACTTCTACGTACTCGTTTGGAAAAATTAACTATCTGTACTTCTGAATAATAACACGGCTAGACACTAGATCACGCTAAAATATTAGCTTTTACACGAACCTCTGGTTGTGGAGTGATACAGTTTACCATATCATCCCAGAAACAGTACTGTTAAAATAAAAAAGAGCAATGTTAATGAGCATAAATAACTTTTCCCTCATGTGTGAGTCATAAATTAAACCAAAGGAAAATACGGTATGGGGGAGCAGAAGATGGTGCTGGCGAATCTGGCAATTGTTGTGATCTGGCACTTGTTGTGACCCATTCTTTTGCGAGTGATTTCCTACCTTTAGATTGAATATACTATGATTTATCTGTGTGTATTTATTTTTCAACTTGCCAGAGGTTTCAAGATTTATTGACGCTTTCATTTTTTATCCCTCTCAGTTATGACCGAAATGAAATAATCATGACTATCAATCGACGGCCCCATCCCACTCTCTCCAAATTTGTCTCTCAATACAAGCAATATTGAAGAACTTCCTTTTTATCATAGCATGTGACAAATTGCACCGACTATATCAGTTCCCAAGGTGAATCAGCCACGGAGTACCAACAGATGGTGAACATTAGTACGACGTTTCGTTATCAACTTTCCGAGGGTGATTGTGTCCCCATAAATACTATGGTTTTGTTGACAGTTACACAAATTGTCCGTTTTAATAATTTTCCAACTCGCCAATGATTTCCTTCCCATGCATCCTTCCCCTCCCTGCCAACTTCCGTCACTCTTACCGGTTCGTCTTGGTGAGGAGCGCGGCGTAGATGACGGCCAGCGAGAGTCCGGGCAGCGTCCGCGCGAGGGCGCAAGAAAGCGGGGAGGGAGTGGCGAGGAGTGGGATGGCGGCCACGTGGCCGATGGCCGCGCCGCCCGCGATCAGGTAGCTCAGCTCCCGCGTGGACGCCTTGACGACGGGCGTGTCGTTGTGTCGCAGGAACACGGCGGCGGAGAAGGCGGCCGAGATGAAGCCGGCCGCCGAGAAGGAGAGAGCCACGGCGGCCGCAGGGTCCGACCACCGCACGCGTTCCACAGGGATCTGCTCGCACCCTGGCCGGTGGCGGGAACGAGCGAAAGAAAGAAGAACCGCAGCGGTTGTATTACTGGTAACGGCTTTCGGGCGTTCATCTGCGTCGTGTTGTGTCAGGGTGACGACAGTTTCTCCAGCCATCCTGCTGGCGTCTTCAGGTCAGAAGTGTCGATGCTTCGAAATTGGCCGTCTTATATAGGGGCTTGGGTGTCGTAGGTCGTCTCTGATTGGTCCTGTTATTCTTGTGGCCAATTTCGAAGCATCGACACTTCTGACCTGAAGACGCCAGCAGGATGGCTGGAGAAACTGTCGTCACCCTGACACAACACGACGCGGAGGAACGCCCGAAAGCCGTTACCAGTGTTGAGAAACGCCGCGGAAACCTCAGATCCGGTTGTATTATTGGTAGCCCAAGTAGGAGACAGATTCATTTGGCAGGCGTGTGGCTACTAAGGCATTGGATTTTATGCGTGAATTATTGCTCAATTATTATGATAATGAGCTTCACATCGAAAAACGGAGGGAAAACAAGGATCAAAGCATTTTAAATTTGATGCTACATTAGAATGAAGAAGATAAAATGGCTACACTGAGTACCAAACAATGCGGTCATAAGAGGAATGGGAGAAAAGAAAATTGAGCAGAAAAGTCTACGAGGTGATGAACTGTAATGAAGACAAAGATATGAAACATTCTGTAGAAGTTGTACTGGAAAAAGAATATTGCCTATGAAATGAATGCAAATATTGAATAAAATATTCACGGAGTATTATGAAAGTCGTTGATTATTGAACGCCAAATTACGACTTTCATCAGTGGTCAAGTCTGACCCACACTTAATTACGAATGGATAATGGTCTATTGAACGATGGTACGACTGAAACTAATACTCCATTGTACCACATATACTGGACATATGCATCTCTGTGCACGGATTTCACAGACGAATTCAATCGCCAAGACCGGGAAACGGTCGTGGATTACTCAAGTCTTTGAAGCCGAGTGCTTAGGGCAGTTTAAATGCCGTAGATGTCCCCTAATGTGAATATTTGACTGCGGGTCTGAGGAATTGAATTTTCCCCAGTGGGATAAAAGTATGCGTGTTATATTTACGCGAACGGATATTTAAATTTTCAAATGCTAAAGACTGGAAATGTAGACATTTTAAATACTTGAGTAATAAAACTACATATGAATCTTATATTTTAGCTTCAAAAGCTAGAGGCTTCAGAACGGTTTTTAAACATGAGTATGGAGTCTTTTGAAATAGATGTAAGTAATAATTCGCTATTATAGTAACGTATTTGGATGCAGAATAAATTTTTTAATAGCTATTAGACAAGACATGCGGACGGAATATGGTTGCCTCATGAGCGCAGCTATGTATTGCAGTTTCTCTACGAAACAGCTACCATATATCACTTAAACTCTGTCACCACAGTATACGCAATGAACAAGTAAATAAAGAAAAACTAAATATGTAGAGGCAAGATTAATTTTGAAAAAAAATATTGTTTAATATTCAGAGAAATAAACAATGAGAACTAGGTTTTAATGCTTATATTGTCCTCAATTTATTGACGACCAACAATAATTATTAGAATTACAGGCAATCATTACTACTCACTTGTCTTGTTGGCATCCGGCCAGTAATCAGGTGGACAGGCTTGGCATGTGACCTCATCTACGAGTATCTCGTGCTTGTCACATGGGACACAGACCCAACAACACCGCTGCTCTTGACCTCCGCTTTGGAAATTCTGCAACAATAACAAATGATTAATCAAAAAGCTAATTATTTATAGCGCTATAAAAAGAATAAAATGGTTTACAGGCTCATATTCAAAATTGTTTAATTTTGAATATGAGCCTTTAAGGATATCAAAATTTATGTAAACTGAGCCAACCGACATTTAAATATTGATGATAATGATCATTAGGAGTCGATGACGGGAGCTGATATGCGCCCGAAACTGTCGTCCGCCAAAATGAACAAATGCGGTATAAACCCGAAAAAAATTAATTCATTTAATCACCTCGGAAGCCTCCGTACCTATTGAATACATATCATAATAATTTATTCCTGAGGTTTTTGTTGTTTTTCCACATCTGAAAGGCAGACCATCATTTTTTCCAGAATGTTTTATAGCATCTCTCTCTTCATTGACCTCATAAGATTTCAATTTCTGCAAAAATAGTTTCTCAAGTGAAATAAATAAATCAACCTGCTGATATGCATTCTTAATAATAAGTTGAAATTATTTCGTAAATAGGTTCACTTTTGTCTTTGTAATTTCAAACAGGTAAAATAAATAAAATCTTAAAAATACAATGAAATACGAAAACAATTAACGTAGAATAAGCATGAAAGCCATTGGTATTCTATGATTCTCATGCCTTATATGGTGAAAATGTGAAAAGAAAATTATTAACGCTTGTTTTAATGTACTATGACGGCATTGAAAAGGCGTTTAAGAAGAACGTTTTTTTAATTTAGTTAAGATACCAGAAAAGAAAAGGGAATACTTTCACATCCTTTCTAGCAGTATAATAGCTCAACAATATAGTTTTGTAAAGTTTATTGAGTGAAGATGCATTTTTAAATAAGTTTATAAATATATATTGGTAGTCCACTGGAACATATCTTCGACCGATAGGGTAATAGGTACAAAACTTGGAGGAAACTGCACGATTCCTGGATAATTCCTAAAACTGCTGAATTAATCGCAGTTGCAACTCATGAAAGAAGAGCACCATTTCTAAAAACAGAAATTTGTAAACAAATCCATGATATTTGTCCTCATTACCTTGAAATAACCCGGTTGGCAAGGCTTAGAGCATACTGAGTTGATAACCGGAGGCAGCCTGGGCTCGAACTTGACAGTTTCCCACAAATTTAGCGATCCGTTGATCCAATCTCCGACATGAATGTAATCAAAAGATCCATTAGGAAGTTGCTGAAAATTCATGATGTTGTACCTGAAAACAGTCAATTGATTCTATGAGATAGGAAAAATTTGTATATTTTAACAAAAGTGAACCATAGTGAAAACGAGATCATTCAAAAGACTTTCAGAAAATATTCAAGCACACCGAAGGAGTTTTACCATTAAATGCCTACGATGTATTTTGAAAAATAATAGCCAATGGTGAATAAGACATTTTAACGATTGATGATTCCGTTTCATGAGTAGGGAACTTCTTTAACTTGCTCGGAAAGAAAAACTGCTAACAGTTTTGTGTAAAAGGACATAAAGCGAGTTATATTTATCAAAAATATTACGAGATGACTGTTAACTCTCGATAAACCTCCTCGCTCATCTAAAATGAAATATCTGACGAACAAATTTTCAGGGATCAAGAAAAAATTAGAAAATAATAACTTTTCCCATCCACATTGAACATAATAAGCGAGACGATGAAAGAGGACACTTGTAGAGTCAGGAGCACACACCGACCTTCCTGGCGGATCGCCTCTTCTATCGAATTCCACACTCTCCGACAGGTCTCCCTCCCAGTACTCGAACGTCACATTCATCAAGTAGCTCTGAAAGATATAAGTCTATTTTAGAGGACAGAAGATGTCCAAGTCCAAACAAAGTAGTATCTCAAGTTTTACCCAGCAAATGGATAAAATATATACATACTAAAATAGATACTAAATACTGTCCTGCAACGGCTGCATTAAATATTACCATTCTTCCCACCTAAATTCATATGGGAATAGAAGAGGCTAATGCTTAAGGGAGACTGAGACAGTTAATTTGAACCACTAAGGTAAAAAAAACTTTGAGAAAATTGCACGATCGGTGGATAATTCCTATAATTGCTGAATTAGTTGCAGTTGCAACTCATGAAAGAAAAGAAACATTTCCAAAAACAGAAATTTATTAACAAATCCATGTTATTTTTCCTCGTAAATTTTTAACACGTGAATTTACAAGCTGAACGATACGTACTCCAAAGGAAAAACAAGAGAAATCAAGGGAATATATCCCTGTTTAAATGATTAACCTTTTGGCATAATTGGACCAGAGAATGAGAGCCAATATCACTGACACCATTCAAAGCAAAACATAAAAAACTTACCCAAATCAACCCCTATTTTTAATAAAAGGTGAACATGCTATAAATGAAAATTTGAACACATGAATTCACAGAATATCTATCTTAACTTCCTGCAAGCCATAAAAAGTATCTTCTCTATTAATAGAAGTATTTTTTTCATTAAAATGTTCAGGTTTTCCAAGCAGTCATTATATTCTCAGAAAAGAACTAAAACCAATAAATGCGGAGGAAATTAAGCCTTCAATAGAGTTATATTTTTAGACGTATTACGGATGCTTTGCCACTGTACTCATTGGTATTTAAAAATATTATACACGAAATGGTAAGTGATTTTAACATTTGTTCCATTTTGAAATTAATAACATGTTCCCAGGATATTTATGGAATATTTATGGCATAAGATTAGCCAAAGATCGTATGCCTTCCCGCAAATGCCTCCATTAATTGGGAATATACAGTAGGAAAGGTCATACAAAAACCCTCTATCAGGTCTTTGCACTCGAGTAATTGAATTGGCAAGAAAATTCTGAGCGGCAAATACGACTATTTATTCCAAGCGTGGGAAAACCACGGAGAAAGCCTCTTTCTAAAGGAGAAAAGTACAAGCGTTCACCGTAGAAATAAAACTTCCAAGAAATTAATTTGAAATATGCTAGGTGCACGGATTCCCAATTATTGGTACCCCTCAGCTCATGTGCACGCTCCCGGAATTCAGGAAAAATGAAATGAATTCGAGGGAGCAGATGCTGGCGATGAAAAGCCGCACTTCATTCACTTCCGTTCACTAACCCACGAAGCATGTCTTTGAATTGAGATTCAGCAGTGAAATATCTCCAGTTAGAGTTATCATTTCCACCCTCCTAATAAGCGAGACTGAAAAATATCAGGAACGTGAGCAAAACGTCACAATCAAGGGATTAAGTGTCGATTAGTATTGATGAGCTATTCTTTTGTGTGGAGGGAAGAACGCATTCATAGTTACTTAAAAGAGTAGGCATCCGAATAAATTATACGAGATGTCCTGATTAACTTTTTTATTTGTCTTTTAAAATATACTTATCATATTTTTAATGTATTGATTCCAAAAAACAATCACTGAGAGTAAAATATTGACAACTATTTCACATACTAATAAAAAATAGGAAAAAATTATAAAGACATTAAGAATGACATAGTTATCTATGAAAGAATAACGTAAATTGTAACCATGGTCCTTCACCTTACTTACTAAAATATTGGCTAAAATAAGGTGCATAATCAGCATTCAATTTCCACCAATAAAGTGATAGAATGATAATTTCAAATACCTACGATAGGTGACGTCTAACCTATATACGGTTCACGCAATGTTAGATGGCAGTTCAGCGACAGGAAAATTCCATATTTGGGAAAATTTACCACGCTAATAAAATGGGCAGAGTCACAAAGATGGCTATAAGTATGATAGCTATTAAATGCCAAATTTCATGATATATGATTGCTTTATTACTGCTATCACGATCCATGTGACCGTGACTGCTATTTATTTTGCTTCATTGGTTACTCCTATATTCTAATAATCAATTGTGAAGAAATAAGATTTGGCTCTTTTCCAGAGAATACAATGGATAAAATCTTCTAGGGTCAGTCTGACCTGGTGGGAGACCCAAGAAGATTTTAAACATCCATAGTGACATTTACGCATCCCTTTCTGAACAGTAATAAAGTAATCAGTTCTCACAAGTTTTTTAACACGAATATAGCATTGAATTTCCACCAATAAAGTGAGAGAATGATAATTTCAAATACCTACTATAAGTGACGTCTGACCTATATAGGGTTCACGCAATGTTAGATGGCAGTCATTAGCACACAATCTGGTGGCCAGATTTCTGGAGTTAAAGCCAAATTAATATGCAAAGGACGGTGGTAGAACATTTTATTTGGTACCTACGACGGCGAGGTAGCAAAAGACATTTTACCTGTTGCACTCAAAAAGTTATTACACTTCATCAAAATGTGATAGGAACATTGCACTTTGGGATTTCAGTTTTTAAAGGACATCTGGCGTGTTTTACTTTCGAATCCATCGGGGGTTCCTCGATGGAATTCCCCCAGCGACCTTCATGTTCGTCGTTCATGTCCATATTTCAATCGTTACCAAAATATGTGACTCGTCTCCACCATCGGTACGATCGCTACCAGCATGCGGATATTTATCCTAGGTGATTTATATTCCATTAAAGGTGACCGGATTGTCTCAATGGATGGGAGGATTGGGAAAGGAAAAACCGTAATTGGGATTTGGGGGGCGGGTTAGCGAGTGAGTGGATCCCTTCTCGAATTCCCAGCGATCGCTTGGTGCGGGAAGGAAATGTGGGAAGAGGTAAGTTGGAAACGTATCCGAGGCTTGTCGAATAAGACTAGCCGGGCGGTTGGTACTTCTATCGTGCTCCGAGTTCGCCGCTGCGCACGGATGAAAGAGTGGCAGGGCAGCTGCAACAACACGCGACGCAGTGTTTGACTATTCGCGGCTATGTCAACATAGGGTTATTTCGTGAACTATTGCCAAGTAGAGCTGAAGTTAATATGGACGTCGACTATGATCAACACAGGTATTCCATTCAGCTACTTACCAATTACACGCTCCCTCGGCTTTATCAAATAAATCAGCGAGAAAAAGGGTGAAATTATTTTTTCATTGATTTTCATTCGGGGTTGATTCATCTCAAGACAAGAAAAAATATGATCCTGTAACAATCGAATTTCATAAACAGAGACAAATCAATTTGTATTTTTCAATTTTAATTATTAAATTTCGGCTAATACCAAAACATATTTTAACGGTTAAATTGAGAAATTTTATGCGTAAAGATTTCCACAGCACCTTTTATTATTTCAGTTAAATATGCTAGCATCCGGTCCTTTCGTTTTGAAACTAGCTAATTAAATATAAAATAATTTAAAAATTCCATATTTTCTTTTAGCTGCAAAATAAGACAAATAACTAAGTTGTAATGTTAAAGTTCAATTGTATGTAAAAAAAAGAATTTATGTCAAAATATAAGTTCATAGTCCGATCATAGTTATCCTCAACGGCGTAACCATGGATCAGTGGTCGTTATGCCTTACATTCAAATATGTTCCTGGCTAGCGTATACATATATTATCATATAAGAAATAGTATTTGTAAAGAAAACATTTGTTATATAGGTAAGTAATTCAGAAAAAGCGAAAATGCCTAAAGTAGATAATTTTAGGGAGATAGGGTAGGGAGGGATGGGGAAAAATGTGGCCTTAAAAATACCCTGCTCCTAAGGAATTTCACCAAGAGGAAAACGATTTTGCGATGGACGATCCAATGTACGGCGAACTGAACTTGAAGTGCTTTTCACACCGGATTCAAGCAGAGATCAGTATAAAACCTACGACCGTCGGGATTCAAACTCTCGTCGATTGGGTGAAAAGTCAGTACTCTAGCCTATCCGATCGCCTCCGGGGATTCCCTCCACTCTTTCTCCGATCCTTAAAATCCTACCTACAACTTAATTCTCAATTATGCAAATGACCTGTGTTGTCAGTCAGTCTCAATAATAGCCACAATAAGACTTATTCAGCTGAGGGACGGAGCTAAAAATAGGCCGTGGTTTCATTTACACGCTCACAATGGATAGCACTAGCTGTGATGGCCTATGGAAGGGACGATTATGGAAATAAAGCGAATCAATTGCTCTCCGCTCGTGCATTTCGGCGGGTGGCCGTCCGTGCGCGCACTCTGCTGTCGAAGCGAGGAACGGCAGGAAGGTCCGAACGGCGGAGAGGGATCACCAATCGAATGATTAATGCTCCCATAAACAACCCGAGAAATAACTCCCTCCCGCCTCCACTCCCGCACGCCTTACCCCCCCATCCACTGCTCACACGGCCCTGAGTTTGGAGCGGGAGTTCTTCTTTCCCGGCGTCCCACAGGGAGGAGTGGGCCCGCGGCCTTGTCCCCAACCCCCTTCCCTCCTCAGGAGACCCGTCTACATTTTCACATCCATCCACTCCAATCCGAAACGTCCTCTGCCCTTCCCCCTTCCCTCCTCCCACAAAACGACCCTTCCCTCTCCCGTTTCCTTTCTCTCGCATATGCATTCACTGCATGCGGGCGCGAGATTGCGCTCTCTCTCTCTCGCGCGCAGATTCCACGCTGTGCTTTGATCACTCCACCGTCGCCACCCCTTGCGTCCATCGTCCGAAGCGTCGCCCCTCGCCGGCATGGACGGACTTGGGGCATTTTCAAAGAATATGCGGGAAATGCGACGAGCGCCGGCCTCGTACGTCGAAGGGCAGGAAGCGAATGTTAGGAGGCTAAAGGAAAAACTTCATTTGTCCCGATGGGAATCCGGATTTCAATCCGAGACTAGGAAGCTTCGAGCGCTTCGAGTCAGGTAATGAAATGAAAAGTACGCCTTATTCGCCAACGCGGTAGTTCCCGTGCTAGTTCGTATTTGCCAAAGTCATGCAAGCTACTCTGTGTTTCAAATGTCATGTTCAGTGGAGGCAAGGTTTATTGCAATATCACAGAATGATAATGGCATTTGTCAAACACCACACGCATTAATACATTAGGGGTTAGATGGAAGAGGGGACTTATAGTCTTAATCTCTTCCCAATAAAGATACTCATCTATCCATCTATTCCCATGCAACACGCTTGATTAAAAGTGGTTTTGGTAGACCCGTCAACTCGGCCAAAAGACCACAAAAAAAGAGATGGAAGCAGTCACGAAATTATTAACCGATGGCATGCACTCAATGCAGCAGTTACTTTTACCTTGTGAGCCACTTCTTTATGCAAGCGGTCAAT
Organism: Platycnemis pennipes; assembly: GCA_933228895.1. Taxonomy (NCBI): domain Eukaryota; kingdom Metazoa; phylum Arthropoda; class Insecta; order Odonata; family Platycnemididae; genus Platycnemis; species Platycnemis pennipes. Next base: position 27,892,970 of record OW121848.1, on the reverse strand, counting down.
CCCTGATAGTAAAAAGAGTAAAAATTAACTTTAAACTCGTGTGAATTAAAGTTACCACCACGAGTTGAAAGAATTTACAATAAAAATTGATGCCCTCTCCAGCAATCAGTAGGCCTTGATTACATTGTCTGTATTAATGTTTTCAATTAGACCTTCCCTTCCATTCCTATCCTTATACCTTTCCTCCCGATCTGAAGCGCCTATTAGTACGGAAACGGACTTGAAAACACCCATGAACAATCTCTGATTTTTTTTTGAATAGGCAGAGAAACTGGAAGAAAGAGAGGTGAAGTGTTGAATGGGGGTTTATTTCTTCCTCTTTTATATTCACCTGTTTTATTCCATATGATTTTTATATTGGGATCGCCAAGAATAACCGCTGAAACAGCTTAAAATACTGTTAATCACTACGTATGGATGAAAACGAAATAACTTCTGTTATTGTCTAAGCAATAATTCCACAAGCATTCGTTTTCCTGTGCGTTCAGGATAGTGGCGAAACCTAAAACGTGATGTTTTCAATTGTTACTCGGGTCAATCAAGCACTCACAATGGTTATAGGACTATTTATTTCTGGGAGGAAAGATTTTCGGTCACACTACGAAGTCCTTTCCATTTTTTTAAACTAACAATATATAAATAAAAGATCAATAATAATCTTTCAATTTTGTTTGGCTTAAAAAACCCAAAAATACGAAATCACCTACAAACATTTCAATCCCACTTTTATAATCGCTCTCGTATTTGCCATATAATACGCCATACAGCTACCGAAAAACACCTTGCTGCATAAAATGAAATAGAATATATAGGATTACGAGGCGGGACCTCGGGGAAATTAGCAAAAATTTCGACCAAGCTTTAATAGTTGAGCTATATAACTCTAGTTCTTAAATTATCTTTATTTTTAGAATTTGTTTGCGTTGTTTCGATATTTGACGTGATTACATAATTACGTTAGATAATAAAAGTCACTACTTTACGTCTTTTTGTAGCCTTTCAAAAATCATATCTTCACTGAATACCTAGTCAGTTGCGGGAAACGCGAATGAAACTACAAAAGAGTTAGAGTCAGTGGCAAGGACGAGACTCAACCTAAGAACTAACATATTTTAAGAGTTTGTACATCCATCTACATATATTGGGATTACTAAAACGATCATCCAATTGAAAATATTTATGTACATGTTTGAATAAAAAGGAAATAGTTTTTGCCTCATATGACAGTGGCGATGGCAATATTGAAGCAGGATATAGAGCCAAAAGTAGGTTTCATGGACAAATATATGAATCCATTGGCTTTTTCTTCGTTTAAATATTTACCCTGAAATACTGTACGAGTTCCAGCCATGCGAAATGCGAAGGACTAAATGCACACAAAGAACAGCCTACCACTCATGTACGCTGAAGAGGAGAGGTTCAGCAGCATGATGGTGAGTGAAAAGTAGAACAGGATAAAGGAGAATAACTTCATTTCTCTGCGCTGTCAATGATTGTTAGGTTATAGTAACACATAATGGGTAACCCTGCTTTCACAATACTGCATTTCCCTAGATGTAGACAAATGGCTCTCCAATATGCAGTACAACTATAACCTTACCATGAGAAATTGCAATTAATGACACAGGTATTCTTCCCTATACAGACAAAAGGATCACGCCCTGACTGAACGCCCAGGCTGATTCTGTCAAGCGAGTTGACAATACGCATGCCTTGGTTGAGGATAATTTCGCAGACGTTGCCGAAATTCGGTCACAGAAAACATTTCCGTTGGGCCATTATCCTGACGACCACGTCATTTGACCGGAGCCATTCATCGCTTGCTGATTAAGGCACACACCTTCTCATCGTCCCGTGATTACCAGGGTACATTACAATTCCCTTGTTAAACCTTCCCTCGTCGATTAATGAATCTCGTTAGTTTTATATAGCCAGGCTGTGACGGCAGGCGCTATCATTCTGCTTACACTTGCTGAAACGCGAACGCGTAAAATGATTTGCTGGAACGCGAGAGCACATTCTACTGATTTTCCATTGTTCTTTAACTTCATTTGTGACCATTCTCACATCCATTTACAAATTACTCGTTCTCCGTTGTGTGGCATTATTCATTTATCCTCATGCCTAAATTTAGGTAGTAATATATTCAATATTAGGGATTTCAGTGCATCAAACAATGTAGTATCAGAACACACGAATCCGACTAATTTCATGAGTTAGATTTTATATCAAATTTGACCAAGTCTTTACTGACCATTAGCTTGTTAATGAAGGCAAGATGTACTACCAAGAATATGTTTTACGTAATTGCCTATTATGGAAGCAAAACTTGCAAAAATTAGAAACCGTTACGCGATAAGGTGTATTAAAATAATATTTTTAGCTAAAAATATTTTAAATTATTAGAAGAGGAGCTCCATAAGTGTATTTCACTAAATACTCACAGTCAATAAGACTCACTTGTACCTGAGAAATTCGATATATCATTGTCATCATACCTAATAATTACAACGAATAAAAGGACTGATAGAAGAATTCCACCGATAAAAATCATTCACCGGGACTCAATCTCGGAATCCTTGTTATTAAAGGATTGATTTTATGTCTTTGTTAGTATTATTTCATACATTCTATCAAATAAATCGTTTTGCTTTCTTTGGTTCCTCCTTTTGCCTTTGTTTCAATTAAGCAACACCACAATAATGAGCTGCAAATAAAAAGAAATGCGGAAAAATTAACTGGAGTAATGGAATACTGAACGCATATATTTCTTATCCGAGGGAAGTTATTAAAAAGTTCAAGTGGGAACGTGGATGAAGAAATGAATTTTAAGCGAGAACTCGAATCGTCATATCCCTACTTGGAAAATCGAAATGCTATTTGCGCGTCTCTTGCATAATAATACTAATATTAAAACGAGACCAACTTCTTGTAACTTATGAACTTCTTGTAACCATGCCACAAATAAATATTTACTTCCGCACGGCGTTCTCAGGTTCTCTCCCTCCTTAGATACAATCTTAGCAGGAAATCTTTCCCGCCCAAACTCTACCCCGTCTCCCCCATCTTGTTGCTCATCCCATCCCCTGCCACTCGCTCGTCTTTTGGACCACGGTTCGTTTGTTTCTCAAGAGACCCAACATATATCGCAGCCACCCGATGCCACGCGTAAGGCAATTAATATCCCACACAATAAACCGGTCGGATTGCGAACGCTTCTGCAAGCGGGAGGGAGGACTGGCGTCCCGAACCGTATCCCTTATAAATCATCCCCTCGCGTGACGTTTTTCACCGTCTTCATTAAACAATTTTCATTCTCAATTTCTCAGCCATCTGTTTCGCGTGACGCTTTAATATGAGCTGCGGGGATTCTAGCGTATTCCCTACTGGGACCCCTTTTATCCCTTTTAAATCTCCCCCTCGTCAGTCCCTCCCCCGACGCCCCCCCACCCTCACAACTTACCCTCCCGAATATCATTTCCCTCCCCCACCATCCAGCACAGACTAACTCCCACAAACCCCTCTCTCCCCGTCTCTAACGTATCCCGCCCTACCCCGAACTAAAATTGCGACAGAATGGAGTTCCGCGCGGCTGAAAGGAAGTGTCCCGCGTCGCATTGAAATGATTACTTGCGAGTTAGCGGAATGAAGTTCGCAGGGTTGTGGGACGGGGAGGGGAGGGGGAGAGAGGCAAAAATGATGGAATTCCCTCTCGAGGGGTAGGTGGCGGGCTTGAGGGACTGCGCGAGTGTGCTGCAATTTATTTTGACGCTAAATGCCTAAATATGAGTGACGTGCGAATGGAATAATAATATTAATCAACCTGATGGGTACTTAGGCTTCAAGTACCAGTGAAAAACTTACTCTGTATTCTCAACGCAACGATGCCACTTAAATAGAACTTCGGGAGCATATCAGAATGCTGAAATTGGCAAACTAGTCCGAAGCTAGGTCTGAGATCAATATTGTTCCTTTTGCGGGAATTTCGAGAAAATGTTTTTAACTGCTTGGAATTCCCTTGTGCTCCAAATAATTAAAAGTCGAATATCATAACACGTCTAGCGATATGCATTCTGATTCTGTGCAGGTTTGATATAGTATGGCTTCATTAGATACTTCAATATCAATTTCAAAAGAAAATATATCATTATTACAAATAGGCTGAAATAACGATCGTCAGGTAATGATTCTTCTTGTATATAATTCTACGTCATATACTTTAGTTTAAATCGGAGACAAATTTTCGTGGAATAAGGGGCAAATCTTTTAATATCTCAGCGCACTGCTATAAGTGTGTGTTGCAATAATTATACTATAAATTTATTTTAATAAAAGATTGATACATTGTACCCACCTTCGGTTATTAAACTCAATGGTCATGAGGAGAATCACCCATAAATCGGAAATTCATTAGTTTTGAATGAACGGGGACGAAATTTGACAAATATATAAAGGAAAAGTTTCTTTAAAAGTAGCGAAAACTCTCAATTACTGGCAAAGGGACTCATATTTCATTCGAGTCCATCGTATTCTCCAATCAACTGATATTATTCTGTCTTCTTCAACTACAACAGTATCTTAGGCTGGTTGAAGCACTCATCCTCGATTATAATATTTAGTAAACTTCGAAATTACAGAGCTTGAATATACATAGGTAATTATGTCACCTGACGAGCGGACAATTTCATATCCGAGATTAATAATGGATAATGAGGGAGGAGGGAAATAATTAATTTCCGCGCGAATCAAAACACTCAAAATAAATAAATCCAAGGAGATAATTTTTAATAGACTGAAAGAATAGTATTATATAAACTATTATAATATATAATACCATATCAACTCTTACACTTGATAGCGATTTTTTCAAAGTAATTATTCTCCACAAATACTAAAGGATAACTTAATCTATTGTGACATTTATCTTCATCATATCACCATTTAAAATGTATACACTTGTATGTATAGACTTGCAGTCAAAAACCCATAAATGATCATGTTAGAATTCTCAAAAAGCGTAATTCCGTGGTTTTGCATGGCTGATAACATAATAATTACATAACGTGCCTACTATGAATTGGAGTATCCCTTAATTCAACATTTGATTCATAAATTTGCTGAACGATTCACCAACGTGTTCTTAAATGATGGAAACCGGTATAAAAATTATCCAAGTTCAGGTTAAATATTATTATGTAGTTAAATCAGGTTAAAATTAGTTATATTTACTAGCTGAAGGTGCCCATGAAATTCACCGGGAGGGAGAAATATAATAATTACTAATTGTATTACGATATTTTAACAAACTTGTGTTATGGAGGCTCCAGTCACTATCGTAACCATAAATGTAATTTAAACCAATGTAAACATATTATTACTGTCTGCACTTAACTGGGCCTTTACTAAAATAAGAATATTTTTTTGAAATTTTCAGACCAGAAGATAAAAAGGAGTTTAGAAGGAGGGTGCCGATAGACATACGTCTGTCTGTCTATCGGCAAAAATTTTTTTCTCTGGCCTTTTTTGTATGTTATGTTTGTCTCAATCCTCCAACTTCATCACAATGGCGTCAATGGACTTCCTACGGATACGTATTAATGAATTTTTATTCCAATTAGAGAAAAAATTCTATTCTTACTACCTAGTACAGATTTAGCCTTCTAAAAACAGGTACTTGTCGCTCGGTTGCATATATTTAAACTTTCTACTGTATATTTGAGGTGTAAATATTTTACAATATACTTTTAATGTACGAATTTAAAGTATGAAAATTTACGAATGAAATTGCCAATCTAGATTCAAGAATAATCTGCGGCACCTTTTTTAGTGCCTTTCAATATCTTCACGAAAAGAACAATGCCGTTTAAGGCATCTCTTTTGCACGGATGTTTTTAACATCATTGCAATGGCATCAATGAACATCCCAAGGATACGTAATGAGACATTTTGCTCCATTGGGATTTGAATTCTATTCCCTGTTTATTGCAAAACTATCTCAAATCTCAAGTTATCGCCATCGACGAAATTTTCGAAAGCTTTTCACCACTTCTTTTCATGTCCCAGGTCGGTTCAAATGCACAAACCCACAAAGAAATAAAAAAAAACATTCACAATTTGAACACCACTAAAGCATTCATTTAAATACTCCTTATTTTAACCTTTTAAATCAGTGAGTAGCGCTAGCAGTCAGCACGTATCTTTCCGCTCAAAAATATGGCTGATCTTGCTTCACGAATATCCTACAATGCCTTTAGTACCTTCCTATATGCTCGCGAAAAGCACAATGCCGTTTGCGGCATCCCTCTATGACGAATTGTTTAAGCATCAATGATGTTTTCATTTCGAAGACGACAATAACAAAGGCCTTAGCGACGTTCGGAAAAGAACCAAAAAAACACTAAAATTCAACGTAAATTACACAATGCCCAGAAACCTGGAGAACAAACAGTAAATCGGTTAAAAGAATAAAAATGTTTAAACATTTTCCCATTTAATACAGAAAGAATGAAACAAATTGACTAATATTTAGTCATTTTACAGAGCTAAAGAAAAAATTCTTGCGCAACCATAAATTGAAAAAGTCAATTTAAACCAATGTAAATACATAATTCGCGTCAGGAATCGAACCCGGGCCCTGAGCCTTTTTTTATATAGCCTATAGCACCTTCTAGTGTATACGCTAGAATCCTACAAAATTTCAGCTGAATCGGTTCAGTAGTTTTTGAGGAGATGCGTAACACAAAGCTGGCAGACAGACACCACTACATTTTAATATATTAGTAAGATGATACATTGGCTTGAATTTACCTAAAGACTCATTAAATTGCAGTTAGAGTTGTGATTTATTTCACTGTAAAACAAAACAGGGTAACTTATGCATTCCACAGATTATTTATTGGGCAGGTACTAGCTCTTTTGACCCTTTTCTGACAGCTCTATTTGACCCTTAGACTAACCTCAGGTAAAGTGTACAGCAAGAGGTACACTGTTTTCCGCGTTTAGTCTTATTGCATTAAGGCCACATCCAAGAATGTGTACCACCTATTAACTTTTAACCACACCGATAAATCCGTTATCACATTCGTAACCGCTGTGAGAGCAAGCGAAGCAAATCCGTGCTGAGGGACGAATATGAGAAGCGACTGCGGTTAAAGCGAAGCAGCACGGAGGAGGCTACAAATGAGGATGACCGCCTGGACTGAGAGAGTCACCGTTCAACTCCGCTGCTCTTTTAAAGGCCTACCCCCAGGGCGGCTCGCTTGTATTCCGTCCCCAGAAACCACTTCCCCGAACGGATCGCGTCGGAAATACTCGAAATACCGCGTTCTCGTGCGGCAATGCAGCCCTCCGCTAATGGGGAAGATGGGGTTGTTTTCCCGACTATGTTTGCTGAAAGTCAAGCGTATAAACCCGCAAAGTGAATGGATATGCTTTCCAATGGTGAGTCTCCCTTATCGTGAATTTCTGCGGGTCATCGATGACAGCCCATTAGTAAAGCTAAGAATCATGGTCAGTGAATACAATTTAGAACGTAGACATTTTGAGAATTAGCAAAATGGAAAAAATGGAATGAATCAGCGTTAACTGAGTTATTGCGTAAACTTATTTTTTCTTTTCCTATCCTATAAGAAAGACGTGGGAAAACCTTTTTTCCTTAGTCACTTGTGAAACAGAGATTGAATATGCTACAATGAGACATAACTGATTTCAGCATCCAGTTATGCTTTCCATGGGAACGGATTTTAAAAAAAATTGAAGCTAAATTTTTAGCGTAAATTTTAACTTGATGCGGAAAAGAACACCTCAAGAAATATTTTTTTATCGGATATGTTTTATTCGGCATAGTACGAAAGTATCCCCTTCACTTTCGTTAGCCCTCTTTTACTCAGGAGCAGTATCGAGTCGATGGCTGGCTGCAAGCCAAAAGACAAAACCTCCGGGAAGTCGATAACTTGACAGATAGCCGACATATAGCCAAGAGGGAAATTTTACCTCGCCCGTAAACCTCTGGCGAGCAATAAAAGGGCTGATGAGAGTACCAAGAGACTGCCAATAATTGCGAACTTTTACTTGAGCCTAATTAAAACCACTTTGGTTCTCAACCTTTACTGCCTTTGCAATGATAAAATCACGTAAGTTAATCAGTATAAATGTGCCAAGAAACTGCTCTTTTTAAAAATCTAATTGTCCTTAAATCTCAAATTAAGTAACTATGGGACTAAATAAAACATGGGCCGGTTTCATATAAATAAATTAATTAACTTTCACTTCTGTGCTTCTGTAGTTTTGTTTTTTAAGTGAAGGAGGAAAAAGGATTAAGGATTACTTTAATTAGTTAAATACCCAAAATTAATATTTAAGTAATTTCAATGGATAACAAATACCTAGAGAAATAGTTAGTATATTTCCTCCCCATAAAATAGCAAAAGATGGGGAAATTTCATCTTAGTTAAAAATAACTAAATTATATACTAATTAAATGGGGCGTTTAGCAAGGATAAAACTTCTTTTATATGAAAAGTAAAAATTAATATTTAAGTAATTTCAATGGATAACAAATACCTAGAGAAATAGTTAGTATATTTCCTCCCCATAAAATAGCAAAAGATGGGGTTTCATTTCCTTCATTAAATTACCAACTGGTAGCTCTAATATTTTGGGTTAACGTATCTATGTTTGGCGGTGAAAATTCATGAATTATTGTTTTTACAATATTTTCTGGCTAACAATGTAGAGCAAATGAATGCATCGGCATATTTACTTGAAAAATCAGCTCTTAACTCCATAAATACACCCAATACAAGCGCGGGATACGTTAAGTGACCCGATGAGTCTTTTTCTATCTTTTGTTATCACTATATCCGCCTCAGTGTCATCTTCATGAGGTTGGAATGTTCATTGAATTGGGATTCACACGAAAGAAAAATTTCGGAGAAATGGACTTATTGAATTTAACTCAGAGTCCACGAGATTCCATTGCTAAAAAGCCAAAATCGTGAACAGCTATCATTTTCTCTTGAAATGATTACCGAATTTCTCAGACGTAAAACCTTCATTAATTCAATTACTTCCTAAAAACCAATTTCATGCTTAAATTTACGGAAACTGCCACTATTTTCCTCAAACGAACGGACCTAAAATAGATTAATCCATACCTGTGATGTTTCTCATTCAAATATTACAACAGAACTTTGAGCACATAACTTAAAGCCAATGGTTATCATTAATTAAGAAACAAAAATACATGCACAATGAAGCAAAATTTAAAAGAAGGTACAATCAGAACAAGAAGAAATTCAAGGTACATCAGGTACAAGAAGAAATTCAATCAAGAGGTGGGTCTTTTTCGGAATCTACACTGCAACTGACGCTCAAAAGCTTACGAAATGAAAATTTGTATGTGCCTAAAACTCAAAGATTAGGAAGCTGATGTATTAACAATAGTAGTGTCCAAATGAAAATGTCAATTGGGACGAGAAATATAAAAATTTTTCGATGGGTCAGCCATATAATTGAACTTGGTGAATTCTTCACAAACAGGATGCGTAAACTGCAGAAGGCAAACTTATCGAAATAATTACAAGTGGAAATGGTTTAAAGAGGAGAAAAACAATAGCTGAAAAGAAAGAGAAGTACGAAACAAGAGGTATTTAGTTTCACACATTTAATGTATCAGATTGGGATAAACAGATAAAAATTACTGTTAACTAATCATTTATTCTTCATTTATATTCAGTAAGATTTGAGGTTTTGTACCTGTTTTTATCCCTTAGAATCTGTGATTAAATTAAGTTAAACACTCAGTTCCAATTAAAACCTGAGATTTACAGCAGAGAAGCAAAATTAATGGGTTCCATCTAACACTAATCGAAAACGGAAATATTCCAGCATAAAGAGCCTTTTTTACTTTTTAGAGTTCGTGAATATATCAAATAATCTCTACTAAATACAGACAGGTATTTTCCATTGATTCTTGGCCAACTGTCCCGTCGATCTAGAGATGGCACCCGAAACGTATCATGGCAATGGATACGGCAACGGCGACTGACCACACATTCATCAACTATGCCCTGTCACATTCATTCTTACTGGTCACGTGCATGCTTCCATAAATACGAGACTACCTTTGATGGATGGGTAAGAGAAAGGAAATATTGTGACGTATAACGAAAAGTAATTCATCCGGTGAATTTCATGAAAATCATTCGGATTTATACATCCACGAAAGAAAAAAAGGAGGCTCATCGCGATCCGAGCGCTGCAAAATAAACAAAAGGGGATCGCTGAACCAATTTCTACTTCACTGGAGCTTTCCATCGGGGTCAAAATGCAAACAGAGAAAAAAAAATGGCTCCTGGAAAGAACAATTCGCCGATATGGACGACCAGGGGAAAGCGAGGTACAGGATGGGAGTGAAACGTATACAGAAATGAAGCAGGCAAAGAGGGGGGAATGATTCCGTCTCGCTTGCTGCGGAGCGGGTAATGAAAATCACGTCCGCGCCGAACTCCTAAACTTGTGCCGCTGACGCACTGGGAACCAGCCTACGTGACATGACAACCAGATCCTTTAATGACGGCTGCGATGCAAGCGGATCCGTTGAAGCGAATCAATGAATGGGGACGAAGGGATACACGTTATTCATTCCCACATCGTTTCCGCCGCCAAGTTGTCCCCCTCAATCCACATCTTATTCATCTCGGAGTGCCGGACGGCCGAGCGATCGCATGGACGGGTGCGCGAGGGCCAAAGGCGGTAATTAATAGAAAGCGGGCCGAAGCAGATCCGCAGGCTTGCGCCGCTCTGCAAGGATTCGTGGGAGAGGGACCGAGGGAAACTTCGCTCTGCGAGGAACTCCACAAACCGACAGGTATCAGGAGGGAGGGCGGAGATGAAAAGAGGAGATAAAACGCTCAGGTAGGGGCAAGCTGTGTCTTCAATAAATACAGACAAATCCACAAATTCAAAGCTCGCGGGCTAGCCGCGAAAAATTTAGCGGATTTACCCGCTGAGATGCACGATAGAAAGATATTCCACAGAGAAAAAAATCATTAGCCTTGACCGGGATTCGAACCCGGACCCCCTGATTTCCGGCCAGGTGCTCTACCAGTTGAGCTCCTGGCCGGAAATCAGGGGGTCCGGGTTCGAGTCCCGGTCAAGGCGAATATGTCCAATATCCAGCAGTCCGGCAACATCTAGCTCCTTTAAAGCCTCTAGAATTTCCACAGAGAAAGAGGACGCCTTGGTAGCTCAACTGGTAGAGCAACTGGCCGGAAATCACGGGGTCCGTGTTCGAGTCCCGGTCAAGGCGAATGATTTTTTTCCCTGTGGAATATATTGCTGCAAAGAAATTTCTTATCACGTTGAATGGAAGGCTGCTTCTTCTAGGGAAACTAATGCGGTGGTTTCCTGTTGCCTTTCACATCGCCGTGCTGCAGCAGATTCTGTCAACTTCACTCTCACTTGGCATTTGATACCGGACTTATCTTCTTGATCTGCACCATCAGTACTTTATGGTGAAACTGCCACCAATTGGGATAGTAGCCTAATTCCATACTGTCTCGTTTCGGAAAAATTGGAAAATATAATTATTCCTAAGACCCAAAAAAATTAGGCGTCACCGGGTACCAAACCGGTGATCCTCAGCTTACTAATCTGACACGCTACCCTTGGACTACCTCTGCACCTGAAGAAAAACTTTATTCTTATTATCACATCCCTTATTCCTGCCGTAGAAGCTAGGTCGATATCACTTTAGCATGGCATCCCAAGAATCGCGAGGTTAAATACCACCCAGGTCATGGACGTTGTGTTTTCCTAGGATTAAGGTCTTTGGTTCGATGGTGTAGTAAACCTTAGCCGTTGGAGGACCTGTAATCCTATAACTTATGCTGCTGCTTATAACTACGCACAGCTGGATCTCACTCAATGTATTCGGGCCAAATGTGCTTTTTAATAGCTGGATTGCCCTTAAGGGTAGAAACTGGAACTAGATCCTGTCAGGATGGAGTACAAAAATTCATTTACAGTCGTTATGACATGTTACACATTTCAGATTAGTTATTTAGGAAAAGGCTCATCCGGGGCATATCCACATGTTTCTCTCTCAGAGAAAACGAAGGAAAAGAGATTTTTTCCGCTGAGAGTCGACTTGAATTATAAATTAATTTATCGATTCATATGTTAGTCATTTAAATTCTAACCTTTTCTTCTATTTGCTACAATTCTACTCTTTTGACGTTTGAAATTAATCATCTTAAGAGAGAATTACATTTTCTACGCTCTGAGGACTCTGAAACGATTTCATCTACGGTTGCTTCTAGTATGATAAAACATCCCGAACTATATCTCAGAGCACCCATGGGCCGCGCGGATTAATTCCTTTCACATGAGAAAACAATAATTATTTTATTGTTTAATAATTATTTTAGGACCGAAGCTAAAGTTGCAAATGTACTCCGGGCTTATTTTCCTTAAAACACCTCCAAGGACTACCCTAGAGGAGATAAAATCACTCATTCACTCGATTACCTCTTTATACCGTAGCTTCAGTTGCGGAGCTTAAGGATAAAAATCAAATCTACGACTCAGCACAAGGCATCAGACCCCCAGCAGCTTCTATCAGCGAAAAAGAAGGCATTATACCAAACCCATTCCCAACCACTGCTGAGGAATGGGGATGGGCATAATAATTTTGGCATTTTACAGCCACGCTCTAAATTGTTTGCGGGGATGGATACGGCTGAGAGGAGAAGCAGGGAAAAAACCCACCGAGGGTTCAACTCCTGCTGACGGAAAGGTATGAGGTGCACGGTGAGAGAGTTTCTGAAGGCGGTAAATTGGGCAGATGGAGGAAAGGGATAAGGGTCGCGGGGATTTGGGGCAAGGCGCGATTGAATCCTTTCGTCTGGAGACGGCGGGATTAAGCACTAAGCGGGAAAACGAGAGGAGAAGAAGGCACAATGAACGGGAGTTTTACGATCACACCCCGCCTCCACCCATTCTGCCCTCTCGTTAGGGTTCCACCGCAAGCAGCGATGGGGGTGGAGGGGGATGGGAAAGGGTAGCGAGATAACGGAAATGTGGAAGAGGGGGAGGGGGGGCGGAGGGACGCGTAAGTGGTCGCGGTTGTTTTTCCATTCCGAACCGCGGGAGAGCGAATCGATGGAGCGCCACTTGCATTTCTCATCACTTCATCAGGTCCAGAAAATGAATAATGGGCGTGGCACGCGAATAAAATACAAAAAACTCTCATTCAGACGAAGGTCATCGTGTGCGAGGCATTATATAGCAGGGCCCTCGCTTAGTTAATGGAGATAAAATTCAATGCAAAAGAAAAAAGGACATAATATATTAAAGGATGATAACTTTCAATCATTAAAAAAAACCAAAGAGATGATATCTATTTACATAGAAATAATAGGCATAAAATTAGTCTATGCTTTTGAGAGCACTTGAGGTGAACCCATTTATTCTTTTATCGATACTCGAAATCATTACGATTAAGGGATGATTAGAAAAAGTTTGATCATTGGCGCTGTTGTCTTAATTTCGTCAATAAATTAAAATGTTCAAATCAATTGGAAATCAGGGTATTATTGTAGGTAAGACATGTATATAAATTAATTCTCAAATTTAAGATTACATCACTTAATTAATTCCAGCAAGATGAGAGTTCAGAGAATTAAACGCTCTCTGGTGATAACATTCAGGTGAAAGAACTTGAAACGTAAGGCATAGTTTATTTGCACCTAATATTATTTGATTCACTTTCATTACTGAAAACGCAAGTGAACGAAGCAAGATCTAGTAACGTAAATATATCCTGATTCACCCTTTCTACCATAATGTGGTGGTGATTACATATTCATCGAAGCAAAATCTTAATCGCCAACTTAGTCTTCTGAATGTCACCCTAAATGGGGGCAGGATTAGTATGTAATATTTTGATCAGGCGGTATTTCATCGATCTCTTCGGGAATTTATTTAGAATAAATAGTATTCTATTTTGCTATAAAAAAAGCGTCAGACAAAAATCGGGAGAAACGACAATGGCGCTCTGGAGATTATTTAGCACTATTTATGTAATTGATGTCACACATTTTGAAAAGAAAGAAGGAATACAAGTAAACTAGATCTTTCTACTTCTACGTTTCTGAAACTTAAAAATAAAATGTATGCTCCGCATTAACTGAGCAATGGGATGAGCAATACAATGATAAAGATTTCACCGCGTGAAATGCTTGTCACGCGATATGTGCATTTTCTAAACTCGGTTCTCACATTGACTTATTATTATCAAGAAATACCAAGTCCTTATCGTTGTATGTAAGAAGATCTATAATGTATGGGAATTGCGGTGATTGCATAGTCATCGAAGCAAAGACTAAATATTATGGTTACAAAATGGCAGCAATGGCAGACCGGATGCCTTCAAAAGTATAACTAGCGCTATTAAACTAAGCAGATACTCAAGACTGTTGTGCATTGCAATCATATAAACGGAGTTACCCGCTGGCATGCACAATAGCAAGACTTCTGCATAGGAAAATCACATTGACCGGGATTCGAACCCAAATTCCTCTGATTTCCGGCCAGGTGATATAGTTAGTTAAGCTTCGAGGCTAGTTCATAAAGTATCTAGTATACAATCGAATCATTTAGTTAGTAGCTTAAAGTAGAAGACTACTAGAATATCTCCATACTGTTTCGTTATATTTTAAGCAATAATTTAGGATATTTTTGAGAGCTCGATGATGGATATTTCGACGAAAATCTTTAATTTAATAACATTGGTGGTGACCAATGCTCAAGAAAAAAGGGCATAATAATATTAATTAATCAACTAAGCAAAGATCAGTCATTGACGGGAAAACATTTATCGAGAAATTTTGGATTACATTTTACCATTAAAAATATTAAAATTACGAGACTGCTATTAGAATATCACCAAAATTTTCACTCAACACTTTTTTCACAACTGTCGTTGAACAGAAGAGGATTTCCGGTGAGATGTCATCATCGTTTCATCATTTCGAATAAAGGGGTGATTTAAAAGTGGTGACGTTGCATTATTTTAGAAAAGTGTGGCCCCTGGGAAAAAAATAACTGATGGGAATCTGGTTATGGTGAGGAATTCTGGCGAGGAAGGCTACCCAGTCCCCACCATTCAAGTAAGAAAATGGTCCTCAGTTCCGGCGAAAGAGACCCTTCCACGAGCGCGGTGATGCTTCGGACGGCTGAGTAAATTATGCCCGCAGTGGGCACGAGGAGAGGTGAACTGGTGCAAGAGGCCACCGCTACCGTCCCCACAACATCCCCTTTAACTCCATTCCACCGCCACGGTCCGGGTCGGAAGTCCACATGTCCTGCCGCACAGTCTGAGACGAGCGGGGTCGGGCAATTCGTTTCCCACATTAGCATTTGTCCGGCCTGTGGACCACCCCCGTACATGAACGGAAGGAAGGGATTAAAGTCGAAGGAGGAGGACTCGCCTCGCTGGCCTCTCCAGTGTCCCACGGGAATTTTTCCTCCCCGTCCATAACCAACCCAGACAACAACATCGTGTCCGAAGCATCCGTTGCCCCCCCGCTCCGCTCTCCCTCCCGTGAGAGTCCTCAAATGCGAGACGCCACCCCATTCCAACCCCACGGGTCCTCATGAATCTCTCACGCACAACACGGTCGCCATTCCACGAGAACGTTTTGACTCGCGCACGGCACAATTACTCACACTGGAACATACGACATCGAGAGAATTGCAAATACACCGCGAAATAAGGACGATTCGGAAAGTCTGGAGTGTTGGATAGAAATAAACTATATAAATGACCAAAGTTGGCGCTTTCCGTGGCTGAATATTCATGACATTTGCCCTATTGAACTAACATGGGTTTTCGTGGACTATTTTCCTCTTTAATCCCCAATAAAAAACCCATATCATCAATTATACTACGTTACTTAGCTCAGCATATTTCCTCTCCCGAGTGCCCAAAGCTTTCAGCCCCCCCTACATACCATTTCATTTTCTGCCACGACCTATCATATTCTATTTCCTCTTGGTGCGGTTCCTCTATCCACTTATGTTTCTTTCATCGTTTTACTCTCTCTTGTCTTCTTCACATTCCCCATACTCTCCAACCTTTGTCGAAGGCACAGCTCATTGGTTTCTGATCCTTTGTTTCTCATATTGGTATTTATCCGGCCCGCGGACCGGCCCTGATTATCAAGGTAGGGAAGGGATTAAGTCAATGAAGGTTCAAGGATCTCCATCCTAAGAGTCTAGGTCTAAAAATATTTAAGGCCAGTCTCTGACTCCCGGTAGATAATTATCCATGTTCAGTCAAGCCTCTTACTCATGAATATGAATATTTGGGATGGGGTAAGAAATTGAAAGAAAGAAAAAATATAAATGATGGAGCAAATCCAATATGAGGAAAAATACTAACCGGGGCAGAAAAATTTAGGAAAAATTTTGTTAAACATTACCTCAATAAGGTAAGCAATAAATTCATAGAGAAAAAGATTTAAATTTTTACCATATAAAACATTTTGGATATTTCCGCAATCAAATGGATAAGGTGGCAAGACCTTACTTTTCACAAAGACGTAGTTTATCTAGGAAATTTTATAAATCTCTAAAAAATGAGAATGCAAGAAATGAAAGGAATATATCAGACGCCACAAATCGAGATAAAAATCACAAACAACATGTTTAGATTGCAAGAAATGACAATAAATCAATAAATATCGTCGGCTTGCAAGAAAAATAGCGTGAATTTTAATAAATGCCGTACAATGATAACAGCAAGGACATCCAGTAAATTTCATATTATTCTGCATTTTTTATTATTTTGGGAATTCATCCAATGAGCTCTGCGTACAGCTCCTGGAAATGGACGCCATGGAAGTTGGTTGAAGTCAAAAGAAAATCCGCCAAGAGTCTTGTTTTAATTTTCATTTTTTTCTCGTAAATGGCTCTTTAAAAGTTCACTTCGTTGAACCTTAGAGTGACCGCTGCAACTTGTTCAACGTTAGGATCTGTTCAAGAAATTACATAAAACTTCCACGTTGTTCAAAATATTGGCCCTTTAGGATGACGTCAATGGTTTAAACTTGGCAATTGTCAAGATGTTACTTCTCCACTGCTCTTGAGTTGGTATATTCTCGTTAATGTTTCACCATTTCGCTCTTCTACGTTAGTCTTGACCAATTACTGACATCAAATAGTCTTCTATTTACCCGAATTCCTCGAATTGTACCCCACTAATTATAATAAATGGATATCCTTCAATTCATCCAGTGATAATAACAAATATGCATCAAAAGTTACCAGTTCCAAAACCTTAAAAATCGAGTATGCGGTCACTCATATGGTTTCAGAAAACAGCCGAGTTGTTCCAGAGAATTATTTCTTCTCCTGGAAATGGACGTCAAGGAAGGAAGTCGAAGTCAAAGAAAATCACCCAAGAGTCTCGTATTAAGTTTCACTTTTTTAATCGTAGTTGTTCCAGAGAATTATTTCTATGAGTTATTTGTAGCCAAAAAGAGTTTTGAGCACAAATTTCAATTAGCAGCTTTATACGTAGCAAGGTCTAAAATAATTCTCGGAATTGGCGAGGAAAAGTGGCAGTATGGGGACGAATGTAAATTAAAATTCAACATTGTGAATCATATTGACATACTAAAATGCAAATATCAGTTGTAAAGCGTTGTTACCATTGGCATTTGCGGCGGAGTTATAGCTAATCAAAAGCCAGCAACGTGAAGGAAAATTAACACAATATGCAACGAAATACATTTTTATGTGTTAGCATGACACATACTAAAACTATTGTCCAACGAAGCGTAGTCTAACAACAAATAATATTAATCGCAGTTAACCCTGGATTTGAGCATTGGAATTTGAATCTACACTTTCAATTCGTACATGCGCTCACAAGCAACCACTTTTATGCAAAATTGTAGGGTTAAGGAGTCAACACGGGCATCAGTGACGTGCCTGAATCTGGAGCACTTCGCGAGTGAGAAAAAACGGACGGATTAGAGCGCTGAGATCGACAGTCTCAGATGCGTCAGAGGACAGCTCCCTATCATTCCGTCCCTGCAGCCATCTCCAGAAGAAGATAGCCAGTCCGGGGAGATTCGCATTTCATCCAGGGAACGTCACGCCACCAGATAGGTTTATCCATCAACGCTAACCTATCTTTCCGCAATTCCGCAGGGCACTGCTGCCGTCACGGCCTCTGATTCCAGACCTGATCCACGGGTGCGCACCACCCAGACTCCCACCACCCACCCTAATTCACGAACAGAGCCCCTCCCCCTTCCTCCGTTGCTGCTTCTTCCGCATGCCCTCCTTCTCCATGTCGGCCATTCGTCGTCCAAATATCCCTCCCTCGGCCCATCCCCCAGTGGATGCACTCCCGACGTTGCTCACTAGATCCTGGGCAAGGTGAATACTCTTTGGTCCGCGATTTATTTTCCTCACCAGCGTCGATACTTCGATCAGTGTCGTTCGAGTCACATTCCCTGAGAACCTCGATGCTTCTTCTCTTCGCAGTCGACGCCCGCAATGACTTTCGCCGGAATTATTCAAAGAAAGGAGATTCCGTCGAATCAAAAGATTTAAGGGCCACGACGGACCCTTAAGATATATTAAAACTGAGACACCACAGGTCTTCATTGAGGGTTTTTCGTTCACATTTTAAAGTAAGGCACTCAAGATCTGGATCCTAAGATTCTAGCGAAACATAAATGCCACTATTGCAAATTTTTCAGAATCGGTTTTCTGGCTTGGTCAGATTCACTCATTAATCATTTTTAATAAAAATCATGATGATTGGGCAGAAAAGCCGATTATTATGATATTTTCTCTATCCACTGGCGGTTTTCCGAATCTTCCAACCCAAAAATTTAATTATTAAAATACCTATGGGCTTCGACTTATGCCCTTTCATCAGCAGATGAATTCCAAACATGGGGTAGAGGAAACGTTATTCAAGTGCCTATAAGTAGTTGATTCGGTAAATTATATGCATGGAACTTGCCAGTGATCTTTCCCAAAAAGGTAAATATTCTTTTAAAAGAATTCAGCATTGATCATAGTTCAGTTTTACACGGGTTTGTTAATTTGGGTTTCACAACTTTTTGTTTCCATTATCGATTTGGCTGTCATACGCAAAGCTTTATAGTGCTCTCCAGCGGCATGGAAGATTATACTAGTGTAGATTCCGTAATTTCTTTACATTTATCTTTTTTTCAACCTCGGCTTGAGATACATACACATGGAATGATCTTAAATTAAGGGAAATCATTGATTTGAGGTGAGAAATGTGATTATGAAGTGGGATTACGGGTTATGGATATGGAGGAGGATAGAAAAAAATGCAATTGGCAGATGGGAGAACGAACGAGAGAGGGATGCGGAGGAGAGAAGATAACGGGAGGAATTCAAAGATTGCGAAAAAGAGGACGGATCGGGTAAATATAGGATTCCTTAAAAGCATACTGAAGGTCATGATTGGTTGGGGAAGCGATGGAAGGTAAGAAAAAGGGAGTAACTTCCAACATGCCTCAATCGGCAGAATCAATATTTTTTAAAAAATACACGCGGCTCACCTTGAAGAGGGATCCGTTGAAGGGGAAGAGCTGCGGGCATAGTCCCCTCGAGCCCCGTCCGCACACATCTTGCTGGAGGCCATGTAGGCCGTGCGCCAGTGCATAAATGGCCTTGATGACGAACGACAGCTTCGGGTCTTGGCGGTACTTGTCACTCAGCCGTTCCTGCCCTGGCCACCGGAGGAGGACGCATCCCCAGGTCGACGGAAGAGGCGACCAGAAAGGAGAGAATTGCACCGGGATGTTAAGAAAAGACTGAATTTCAAAGAAAACACTCTCAACATATGGATGAACAACAAATTAAGATTAAAATCCACAAAGCCGTAACCATAAGGGGTCAAAAGAATAAAAAAGGGGGGGAGGGGGGAAGGAAGGAGTATATACAAAGCACAGCCGTAGATACGTTCTGTTCACTGCTCTATGATGGCCACCAAGTCAACTGAACGTAACAGATATCACCGTCTTAAGACTAAATTTGACATTCTCCTCTGACGAGGCTTACTTGGCGGGCGAAACACCCGGTGTCAGTTTTTTGGCGCTGGGCATCCTTTCCCCATCCATTCCCTGTGTGTGTGACGGGTCACTGGCGAAGGAGTTTCCTCGTAAACCCTGATCTCTTTACTTTGTATATACTCCTTCCTTTCCCCCTCTTTTTTATTTCTTTGCCCCCTTATGGTTACGGTTTTGTGGATTTTAATCTTAATTTGTTATTTATAACAGCGTAGATACGTTCTGTTCATTGTTATATGGATGAACAGTCAGCAGTCTTATGTTTTCATAATTTCTTGTTTTCATTTCTTCTGCAGATCGTTCATAATGTCTCAGATGGATTGCGCGGTATGCGTTCCACAACTGACGTTGCAGAAAATGCTCCGAATCCGGGGTGATGAGAAAGAAATCATTTAAACGAGTGTCTTACCCCATAAATGAACCGGAAATTGGCTTTGTCAATGCCTATTGTGTGTTTTTATTGTGCTTGTAAGTAGGCAGATGTTATGAAGAGAGTTTAGCCTGAAGGAAGTGGCTAAAATTACAGACACTAGAAGGCAAGCCATTACATTCCCATCCTTGCTCCATTTGAAATAAATCACAACATTATGACTTCCCCGCCTCTTTTCGTACTCTGTCACTAATGCTTTCAGCACCAATTAAACTTTCTCCGAAGCAGAAACCTAAAAAAACTACAACGCTGTTTTCCTTACCAGCTGTTTTTTTCCATTTGATGGAAAGAATGGTAAATCGGCAGCTTCTCCGGTAGATAAAGCGATGAAAACTTCTCTCCAATTTCCTGTGAAGATTATGATGGAGCCGATCAGCCATTGATCTAAAATTTCATTCAAGAAGCCTTTTTAGCAAAATTTCATTCAAGATCCTTCTGCGTCAGTACATCATAGAATTTTTTTTAGATTTTATGAAAGCTAACAACGGAATATGGAGGCTGAGATATTTTAAGGCGTTGCAGAAATGGAGTGCAGCTAATTTCATCAAAAATATCGACCAAAACCTGTGTTCGAAAAGAATAATTGGCAGGTAAAACTCTCATGTTTTTATTGCCTAGCACTTTATATTCTTAAAGAAACTTTGACACAAGTATATCAGCGTCTATTTTGATTTTCCGCAGGCTAAGCCGTTCTTGGAGATGTGGAATCAACAGTAGGTGAGGGTGAGACATTTTAAGCTGCTTAAGAAACCAGTAACATCAGCGTGGCCCACTTACGTCAAAAGAGGTTGCAGGAACTAATTCGTCACCCCACAACTGAGGTATCAGACTTTGCGCCTTGACTTTCTTACACCTCATAAAAAAAAGAAGACATAACCTAGTTGTTGGGACGAGTTTGGCTGTCTTCTCAGGATGTGACACCTTACGGATTTCATCAAATATCGGGAATTATGCAGCAGGATTCGCATTAAGGGAGAACAAGAATTATTCAAGGATCGGAGTAGCGACTACTCGTCTCAGTCACGTCAGGTACTTACTAAAGGGAGCAGGTCTTTTTAATAAACTTTGACCCTTGTAATAATTAAAATAGCATTTTATAGAATACCTACGATTATGGAGCTATTTAGACAAAAATATAAAATCAACTGTTCACCGTACGAAATAACCTTATTTTGAACGCCAAAATTTAAAGTTTATTTAGAATATATTTCTCTGAGACCAAGATATTGAGACTTTCGTCACTCTTAGCAAGTTTTCGTCACTCTTTCAAGTAATAAAGTAATAATAGAAGGACGTCACTATTATTAAAATGCACTAATAATATCGCATCCGACAATTTGTTTTAGATTGATTGAAAAAGAGATACAAAGAATGCCAGTTATATACTCTGTTATGCCCTACATTTGTGGATTGGTAATTAAAACAGTTTCAGTGAGATTCTCTCCTTCAATATATGAAATAAGAATTGGACACTATGATAAAATTAATGACATTTAATGCACAGTCTCTCCTCCAGTACGTAATTAACTGACGTGAGTGGAACAGGAGTCCCTGTGGATGACGCGCTATTTGCCATTGTCCCCCGAGTGGAGTCTTCTATCATCATTTCGCCAATTACTGTCCCTTATAAGGAATAGAGGCGATCAACAAGTGCAGAAAGAATGATATCGAGCTGCCAGCTTCCTGGATGCAACAGTTGACGGGTCTCTTCGCTGATTATCATCGCGCACGGAGTATGACAGCGGAGGCATGGCACGTGGCAGCGCTCCAAAATAGAATGGAACTCGAGAGGGTCCTCGCTTCAGATGCGATGCGAGCCAGCCGTCCAAATATACCAACTCTATTACCAAGCCCCGATTATTTCATCATGGTGACATTTTTCGCTTCCATCACTACGAACGCTGGCTTTTTTTATCTATATCCAGAGAAATTATTTGAAACAATAAAAAGTTTTCGCAGCGCATGTATTTTGCCAAAAATATTCTTAGTTAGAAATGAATAACAGAGCCTCAACGCCAGAATTTTCAGAAAATACAATCAGAGCAAATCAATTGAACCGACGAGAAATTCCATGTTCGACTGAACGGGACACAAAAATCTAAAAATACGAATATTCCCATGAAAAATCAGAACTCAAATTACGTTGGTTTAGCCATAAAAATTACAATAACATGTGTTACTGATTCATAATTTAAAATTTACTACTTGATTAACTGGAATACTGCAGTGAGATACATTGCATTAATAGGTGTAAATTTTGCTACATACCTAATTGGAAGCCTCGTGTGAACTTTTGGAATTTAAAAAGCGTTCATTTTGATTAAAGGTATCCATGCAAGCAGCCCTCAAAATGAAGTAAAGATTTTATTTGACCACAATTGCAGATAATTTTTAATTGGGTGAATTTTGGATTAAACGCGTTCTGTTCTTCGTTATTCAAAAATATATATTAGTTGCGTAGAATCACCTTACCATGTTTTAACTTCCCTCCTGGTGGCCGAAACCAAAGAATATTGTACCGTCAGAAAGGAATCCGATTTTCTCTCAGGGCGTTAGTGGCAACGCTCCATTTGTTGGGAAACTTTTTTCTCCCATAGTACCATAAAAATTACAATAACATGTGTTACTGATTCATAATTTAAAATTTACTACTTGATTAACTGGAATACTGCAGTGAGATACATTGCATTAATAGGTGTAAATTTTGCTACATACCTAATTGGAAGCCTCGTGTGAACTTTTGGAATTTAAAAAGCGTTCATTTTGATTAAAGGTATCCATGCAAGCAGCCCTCAAAATGAAGTAAAGATTTTATTTGACCACAATTGCAGGTAATTTTTAATTGGGTGAATTTTGGATTAAACGCGTTCTGTTCTTCGTTATTCAAAAATATATATTAGTTGCGTAGAATTTTAGGACGTGCAAAGTGAGAAGTAGAGTTTGCACTCACATTTTCGAACAGTCTATCTCAAATTTTATTAATGCTAGATTTAGCACAACATTACTGCATAATATGACATATTTTATTAAATGAAAAGCATTTACTTAGAAAACCATCAGGGAAACTAAAATATGATGTCTCAACATGAACTCTCATCACAAAAGTAGTTGGTCCAAAATCATTCTCAGTCACGGTTTTGGGAGGTGTGGTTAACTACAATGTTTAGTTGACATTAATGATATGCCAATGTATTATTATCAGTTCGGAGTTTTGAATAAATATCAGAATGGATTTTAATTGCGTTACTTCACTCACGTAGTCACGATGATAGGCTTCTCCACGGCAGTCGGAATTCTGAGAAAAGTTTTGTTCAGTTATAAAAAATTAGAGCGAGATAAATCAATAATACAATAATGCAATGAAATGCTCGGAAGAAGACGATTTTGAGAATTCGTAAACATGTGGCGCAGCTATATTTATTTGCATAAAAAGAGCGTCGATAACGCCCAAGGAAACTAGCTATTGGCTAGCGAAGAAGGTAAATTTGCAAGACCATGAATAATCGAACGAAAGGTTTACACAAAATTCACGGGGAAAACAATGACGCATCTAGAATTAAAGGCAAAAGGTAGAGGGTAAATCCTAATTATTCAATTTTGAACTAACAAGTATTTTTAACAAATCAGAGCGATGTAAGCATGTGTTTCAATGTTTACTAAGAACAATAGGCAATTATTTGATTATAAGACTCAAGAAAAATTAACTGGGAGAAGTACGAGGAAAGTAAAATCCTGACATTTCCTAAATGCACGCTAAAAACCTATAAACGTAGCTGAGGATTTGAAAATGAGTGGCAAAAGTGTACCAGTAAATTATTTATTCTATACATACTTGCATTCACAAGATAAATACTATTAAGCATCATTATTTAGCACGATATTTAAATCGTTTATGACAACGCAACTGATCCTCATATAATCGTTTACACATGATAGTTCACAATAAGGGGAAAGATTTTAAAACATCTAAATACATACAAGGGTAGTGATGGCGAAAAATAATTAAGGAGGTAAAATAGACGTGATTAAAAACTTGGCAGAGAGATAGAAAAAATAAAGAATAAATGGTTCGCTCTTGAGTGCCTATGTCGTTCAAAACGCTCCGACCGAAATACCAATGACTATTTTTATATACTGTGTACCATATGATGAATTTTTATTTATTTATGCTGTCATGTGACTACGTAATGACTACCTTTCATTGAAGCGTGCGATTGCTTTTAATACGGTACATTTGGTATGCTTTTTGTATTTTTTGTTTTGCTTAACTTAATCCCCGATAAAAAGTTAGATATCGCCCAATAAAAGTATGGGTAGTTAAAATAAAATGCTGATATATACATAAAATATGTGATGGAAATGCCACAGCGGTTTATCCATGCACGGAGGAGAGAATTATTGAATCGAAGAACCTTTCTATGAATCCAGTACTCCAATTTACTAGTTTACCAGCTATTTATTATAATCACAGACGGATCACGAAGAAGATGCTCAAAAATGAAACACTTTTGGTGACTCAAATGCATCAATCTCCACGCGTAGGGTGAAACTTAAAAAAAAACATATGGCTCATAAATTTAATAGAGACGGAAGTAATTTCCTCCATTCAAATATTAGACACTCTCATGACATTTACATTATTTCACACCTCAAATTAAGACTGCAGCAAAATATTACAAGTAGAATTATATTTCATAGCATCTCATGAAACTAACTTGCGAATAAATTGTGCCATGAAAAGTAAATTCTCCACTCATATGTGAAATGAGAAATGTTTTATCCACTCAACCATTGTAGTTCTTCCACTATTTCGATTGAGTAAGCTAAGAGTAAGTAAGAAGATGGTTTGCATGCCCTAAGTCATTTTTTGGGCTAAAAATTATTAAACAACAATATCCACTCGCTAGTAACGCACTAGTATTAAAATAGGATATATCATGGAAGGGGAGATGAAAAGAGGAATTATGAAATGAGCTATTATTGACATCTAAGTGCCCAAACGAATGAAAAAATTAGACAATATAGGGCAAATTGAATTTATTATATTCATTCCAAATTTGAGTAATTCTTGGCACGTAATAATAATAATAATAATGTTTATTGTTCTAGGACAATGTCCTATGGAACATAAATCATTTAACAAAATTTGACTCTGCAGGGAAAAACGGAATTAATTACTTGCCTAACTAAATATATAATACAAGTATACAATATAAATACAATACAAGAAATATGCAGTATACAATACAAGTAGCAATCAAAAGAGAATGATACAGAACAAGAAAAGACATCACAATTTCCCATTTTAAAGATCAACAACAGCGGAAAGATAAAGTACCTAATAACAAAATAAATGTATAAAGTAACTCAATAGAATAAGTCAGTGATGTGATTGTACAATTTTACAAAATTAAAGATTACCTTATATTCAATTTTACAAAATATTTGACAGTAATAAAGAGAAAAGGAAAAACCTCGATTTGAATAATAATATTAAGTAGTAGATAACATTTATAGATTTCAATATAACATTGCAATGTTGTCTTATTATTATATGATATAACAATAAGTTTTAATTACAATTGTATTTTTCAAACAAATATGAATACATTTTAATTTTAACTGATTTAAAGTATCACAGTTAATAATGTCGTCCGGTATATTATTCCATATTCTTATAGCAGAGTTTAGGGTTGACAATTGGTACACCGTAGTTCTGCAACTTGGAATTTGGATCGTCTTCTAGCTCTTACTGTTCTGCCAGCTTCACTCTGGTTACGTATGATCATTTCATATAGATAATCGGGTGTTTTACATGACAAAATTTTGTATACAAACACAGATAATTGGAAATTTGTTTTCTGTTGAGGTTTCAACCACTGCAACTTAGTGTAAAAAGGAGTGACATGATCCTGGATATGTATATCATATATGTATCTAATCATAGAATTTAACAGTGCTTGCAACTTCTTATATAATTCACCCGTTAGGTCAGAAAACACAAGAGAACAATAATCCATATGTGGAACCAACAAAGTATTAACCAATTTTTTTCGAACCTCTATTGGCATTAGGCGTTTGAATTGTTTGATTTGTGCTAATGTTTTATATACCTTGTTGGAAATAGCGGATACATGTTCATTCCACGTTAGCGTGTTGTTGATATTAACCCCTAAGTTTTTTACCATGTCTGAATAGCCAATATCAATGCCTTCAATTTTTATTTTCGGTATTCTATCATAATTAAGTTTTTTGACATACTTAGCGGTACCAATAATAATAGCTTTAGTTTTTTGAGGGTTAAGTTTTAGTAAATTCGTCCTGGCCCAATCACAGATATGATTAACATCTTCATTTAATTTTTTAATGGCATTATCGATATTTGTTGGATGACAGTCAAGGTAGATTTGTAAATCGTCTGCGTAGAGGTGATAGTTCGAGTGGGAGATTGAACGTGGCAAATCTCTTATGAAAATTGAAAATAAGAGGGGACCAAGTATTGAATCCTGAGGCACACCACGTGATACTTCCGAGAAGCTAGACAGTTTGCCGTCATCTCCTTTTACTGCTTGAGTTCTCTGAGACAAGTAGGAACGGAACCATGTAATCACTGGGATAGAAAATCCCAGTTGGTACATTTTATCCAGCAACAAATCGTGATTAACACAATCAAAAGCCTTTGAAAAATCAAAAAGTACAAGAATAGTAACTCTCTTTTGGTCTATTGAGAGACGAATGTCTTCAGTAACTCTAATGAGAGTCGTTTGTGTGCTATGTCCCTTTCGAAAACCTGACTGATACTTATCCAGTAAATTATTAGATGATAGGAAATCTAATACCGAGTTGTAGACGAATCTCTCAAGTGGTTTAGAGGCGATGGGCAGCAGTGAAATAGGGCGGTAATGAGATAGTTCGGTAGGGTTTCGAATTTTCTTTATAGGCTTTATAATTGCTTTCTTCCAAGAAACAGGAAAAACGGAATAGTTTAGTGAGCTATTGTAAATATCAAGCAGTGCCGGAAATATTACACTCATGACCATTTTCAGCGTTTTATTATTAATCCCATCATTTCCAGCAGCATTAGATTTGATACAATGGAAACATTTTAACATTATCTCGGGAGTTAGATTAGGGAAGTAAAACGTATTATTTCCAAATTCATTAACTTTGGACAAGTTGACTCCTGCAGCATTATCACGACAAATGGTAGAACCTGATGTTGATCCGGGGGTGGTGTTGACTGATAAGCTGATAAAGTAGTCGTTTAATTTGTCCATAGGGACACTGAGTTTACTACCATCATTCCGAGACTTAATCAGTCCAAGCCTTCGAATTTTGTTCCATATAGTTTTAGAATCCCACTTATCCATAAAACACTGATTATAATAATCTTCCTTAGCCTTTTTCATAATACTTTGCGCCTCATTTCTCAGTTTTTTGTACTCCTGAAATAGTTCTTTAGATTTACTTCTCGTGTATCTGCGGCGAATTATGTCCCTTTTATTTATGATATGCTTTATTTCCGGAGTAATCCATGGACATTGATTTCGCTTCGGAGTAAACCTTTTTAAAGGGGCATGAACATCTAATAATTGATTTAAATTAAGCATTAGGATTGATACCTTGGTATCAACAGAATTTGTAGTCATGAAGTCTATCCATGGCAAATTATCAAAATCTTCTTGAAAATTATGGAGATCGAATTTACTAAAATCGCGGTAGAAAATTAACTTCTCTTTGATTTTACTTACCTTGAAATTAAATTTTATATATATTAAATCGTGGTCAGATAGGAAAGGAACTGGAAATCTACCATGTTCCTTAATTTTAGAAAGATCATCTACAATTAATAAATCTAATAAGGTACTTGATGTGGGCCGATGATGAGTCGGATGAGATGGTACTAAAGACAGATTGAACCTGTAACATAGGTTCTTTATATAATTACTATCGTGCGTTGTTTTTAAAAGATCCGAGTTAAAGTCACCACATATTACTATGTTATTAAAGGACGGAAGGAAGCCTGCGAGTGTGCATTCAAAACATTCACTCAAGTAACCTACCTTAGGAGGTCTGTACACAACTCCGAATAGAATCTTTCCAAAAGAGCATGATATTTCAACAAACATAAATTCTGGCTTAAATTTTTCATTGACGCAGGACAATATCTTTGAATTTAAATCCTCTTTAATATATACACATACTCCTCCACCACTTCGTTCCAACCTGTCGTTACGTAACAATGTATAATTTTCCAAATTTACATATTCCGTGGGCATGGATGGTTTCAACCACGACTCTGAAATTGCTATCACATGATAATCACTACGAACAAAGTGCTTACGAAATTCATCAATATGAGCTGGTAACGACTGAGCGTTAACATGACATATATTCAGGTTTTCATATAAAATACTACTATGAATATTAGAGGTTACACGCGTCGAGTTAGAATTGTCAGCATTATTATATGTGAGAACTCCACCTCTTGAACCTCCAAGTTCATGTCATTGCAGGGCATGGAGATCGTCTTCAGTGCGTAAAAGGAGTCGCTCACTCCCATCATACTCCCTTGCAAATATTTTCCCCCCTCTGATCCATAAATATTTGAGTTTACCATTCTTTTTAAGCTCTCTCGCCTTTGAATACACTTTGCGATTTACAGCACTGAGTGATTCATTTACATAAATGAGGTTGTCAGGGGAATCACTCAAACCAATGTCTTTTGTTGAAAAACTTCTTTTTACTTGTCGAGCTTCCAGCATTTCTCGTACTAAATTCGATCTCATGAATCGAACCCGGATAGAAGGGGGTCTACTGTTGGGTTGGTTTGAACGGGCCTTAAGTCTGTATACATAATCGACATCACTAGCTTCAATTTTGACCCCAAGGCCCAGCCCAACTTGACAAACAAGGGCCTCCAAAACCTCACCAGACTTAAACGGAATCCCGTGAATTTCTACGACATTCCGTAGAGAGTCCTGCTCCCATGTGTTCAACTGAGCTTCAAGGTTCCGGACTCGCTTTAACAAGATTTCATTTTCGGCCACCATGCCGTCAAATTTACCAATGATGTTCGATAGTGATTCGTTAATGAGAGAAATAGTTTTGCTATGTTCGTTGATTAAGCATTCCCAGGTTGATATAACTTTCTTTAGTTCACTTATTTCGTGTTTAATAGAATTCACAAACTCACTTTGGTTTTCCTGGATCACCTTGACGCGATCCAATAACTCCTTTAGGATAGGATTGGAAACCTCATGTTGACTCTTGTCGTGGGAAGATCCAGGGTCCAGGGCTTTGATCGGGGTGTCATCACCGCGGGTGGAGCGACACTTCGCTATGCAGGTGGTGCAGTCCCAGGCACGATTTGTGTCCTCCAGTAGCTGCAAATCAGCTTCACTGAGCGAGGCGCAAGCAGGGTGGAACACTTTTTCACAAGTGCTGCAGGTGACAGTTTTCTGCGTACGCTTAAGAACCTGGCTGCATTGCGAACAGGTAGGCATGATGAAAATCACCAAAGGCTAACGGCACCAAAACCACCTTAAACTCGTCAGCTAACACCACCTTACCCTCGAGCAAAAAGTCAGGACTTAGTGGCAAGAAGGAACGACCAAGGACGGGGAAACGCGTCCGTTCACTGCGAGAGCTCGAGACAGAATGCGTTTCGTACGTATGGCGATATTAATGCAAACATGTAGGAAATCATCGGAAGGTGCTATCAGTTTACAATATTTTAGTTATTTTCAAACTGATTCTACTAATTTTTGCAATTATAATTCCTTATTGTGCGTTAGGCGATAGTACATCTGATGCATTGTGCGATCGATTGGAAAAGAAGTCGTATTTCCTCACTTACTCCGACAGGCAAGAGGTGATCATTTTTTTCATTTATTAGTGGAATTCAAATTTGATTTATCGATTGCAGGTGACGTAAAATTCCTAGGTAGAAATAGGTTATGCATACCGAAGCGTGGAATTTAGGAATTAGTGGCGCGGACAATGAGTTGAATAAAACATTTGATACGAATTTCACATTTCGAACCATTTGCACATAAAAATGAAGTTCGTAATATAAAATAAAATGCATGCATTTTTTTCAACCGTAACCGGCGTCATACGGTGGAAGAGCATTTCTTGGATTGAAATTAAACTTCACACGTTGTATAGTTCACAAATTGTAATGAACACAATACACATACGACAGGTTTCAACACCTACTGCGTCATCATCAGGTCCACTGCAAATTATAATTTCCATTACAAAATATGTACAAGAAGCACACAAAATGGGATACGGACCTACATTACGAAAAAAGGGTTACCAACTTGACACGTTGGAGCAGTGGGAGATTATCAACAGGAAGAAGAAGAAAATCAAACTTCAGAACTATGTGGATCAGACTTCTTTAGACTTAATCACTTAATTAAAGTCCAAGACAATATTTTCACTGATGGCGTTAACAATATCTTGAAAACTTCAACTTACTGTGGTAGACTGGACTATAATTATAAAATCAGAGAAATTGCATGCCGAATTAACATATCCAAAATATCCTTCTTTCCTCGGACAATTTGGGATATGAATAGCTGTAAATATATCCAATATCATAAATACAAGCGCAAGCATGGATAGCACAGGTAGTTGCATGTTGACTTTAAGCTAACCCAATTAACAGCATGCTTGCTTTGCTATTTTTAACTGTTTTTATTTTGTAATGTTTGGAATAGAATATAACCTTTTAATGCATGGCATGTAATGCATGCTTGGTGTGAACTTACTTCCGGCCACACACCTTAACTATAGCTTACAGGGTATTATGTAGATGTAGATTATTTGATGGCCACTCCCCAATTTCTATCCATATCCAGCTGGCGGCACAAACTTCGAAAAACATAACGAATCCCCCCCCTACCTTCCTTCTCCTAACTCAAAATTTCCTAAGAATTCCACTTTCCTTCCCCACTTATGATTAACTTACGAACCTCTTATCCTCTGGTCACTTTTTCACCACCGACCACAGCCACCACTACCCCCTCCATTGTAGAAGTCAATTATTTCCCTCCATTTTTGTCCTTGTATATACACATAATGTAAGCTGTAACTTGTAGTAAGATGTAGTAGAATGATGACGCCCTCAGCGTTGAAACATGCGTTACATTTTTTTTGTGTACGCACTGAAATTATTCTAAATTAAAACATGTGACGTTAAAATTTAATCCTTTCATATCATGCAATTTTTGGCACGTTAAATTTTCAATGTGATATTATGATATCTCATGAATGAACAAAAACATTTACAGTGAAAATATTATCATCTAATGTTGTATACGATATAGTTATCAGTATATTTTTATTTTTTTCTCGTTTCCTTAAATTCTATAGACATTTCTGTTGCTTTGGAAAAATGCCTAGAGGCCTAAGTCAGGCTAGTATTACTGGAAATATTGGATTGCTGAAAATACTCGACATATTCCTCAGGTATATCACTCCTGAGAAATCGTTCCATGAACTAAGAAAATAATTGAACTGAAAATTTTGAATAGGGCTCATCTCTTTGACCGTTTTGAAAATTATCAGGAGGGATAACTGAATAGAATAATAGGATTAGAATTTCTTTCAAACTATCTGAATCAAGGGCGAACTTTTTGCCTGAAATTCCTTACCATTGAGCTACATTAAAGTAGTGAAGTTTAGACTAGTATATTAATACTAATCCTTTTTTATGCATGATATGTTGTGCATGTTTGGTGAGAATTCACCCCCTGCCACACATCTTTATGGTGGCTTGCAGGGTATTATGTAGATGTATCTGTAGATGCACATCATAACTTACTGAAATGGATCGCTCATAAAATATCAGTCTCTATGTGAGCGTGAAAAAATACGACAATAGTCCATTAAAAAAAATTCCCGACATTACCTTTGAAATTCATGATTCAATTAAGTAATAAAGGAAAGTATTCGCGAATTTAATAATAAAGGACTGCGTATTACATTATAAGAATCGAAAGATTTACAGAAACGAATAATTATGACATGTAAGAGATAAAATCTTGCATATTATAAGTAATAAAACATGGCACACTAGCATTATTACGTTGCTATAGATATATTTCTTAATAAAAATAAGTGCCACTAATTTATTTAAAAATCTCTGACAAAATATTACAGATTTTTGAATAAATAGAGTCCAATTGCGGTTAAATACTGTTACGGCTGGCCTGGGTAAGGCCTTTACGATTACTTGGGCATCAGTCGAGTCGCAGAAATCACATTTGATCCACGAGATTCCCGCCCGAAATCCTGAAATTTTAGACTTGATTCAGGGAATATAATCACTACTTTCACAAGAACCAGCGGTGATTACCTAAACTGTAAACTCCTCAATAACTGGAGCTTATACTTCAACAAGCATACACTTTTAGAACATTGAGTGACACACAGTAAAACTGTATTCCATTTTACCCAATTATTCAGCTGCTACTTAAAGAAGAAATTAATTGATAGCTTTCACACTCCCTAAACTCGATTAAACGATATCAGATGATATAAAGCATATTGTGTGTGCAATGATTTAGATGAAACAATAATTACTCTCGGGTCAAATGCCATCAGGTTTGGAACGTGGTGAAATGTCCCGTGGCACGCGAGTGAGGGGTAGGTGAACATACGCACAGCTGGAAGATTCCAGAGAAGAGCAGACAGCAGATCTCAGCCTAAGACCATTCAATTTAACCTAAATAATGCATGCTTTTGCATGAATTATGAGTTTATTAGCGGTTGAACTAGCGACGGTGGCTACTTTTTGATAGCACTGAAAAGATATGATTGTTTAATATGAGCATGAGCACCCAGTTCAGAAATTTAAGAAGCACAGGAACTCAGAGTCAGAACGAGAGCCCTGAGCTCGAGGTGCAAAATAAACACGACCCCAAGGAAGAGGCTAAATTGAAAACAATCTACAAGATCTGCAAAACAGTGAGCTGTTCGTGGTGTTGACAGGATATACCAAGTAAAACTCATGAATTCTCTATCTAAAAATTTCCATGAATAATCACATTTTTCTGCATTCTAGAAGGTTTCTTTTTTTCTCTTGCATAGTTTCAAAGCAATACTTTCAGATTCGCGTATTATGCATCGATTATCAACGAGCAATGAAGTTTCAAAATAAAATAATGTACGGTTGAACCTGGCATGGTGATGACCATTAACTTCAAGCCCACTTAGGTAGTAGTATGATATCTGCGATATGAATTCTTTCCTCATTGATTTTCCCGAAATGTCCAGAGATTGTCAAAATACGGGTAGATATCTTTGCGTCTCCGATTTCTCATTAACTTCCTCTGTGACTCTCTATCAAATGGCACAGAATCCGTGTTTGAGGATCGGAGAGTGAGAGAGAAGAGGTGAACGGAACCAAAGGAGGGGACGAGAGATAGAGAGAGAGAGCTTATCCATTTCCCCTGGAGAGAGAACACGCCGGGGCACATTAAGTGCTGATAGTTGCCTTCGAAATATTATTCAACAAGTCGAAAATGCAGAATAATCATGAGCGATTGCGACCTAAGTTATACGGATGCAAGAAATTGAGGCCGCGGTTGGCGAATTGGGAACGTACCACTCCGTGATTGCGTTAAAGTAGGTAGTTATTTTTCGACGAAAGCCACGCTCGTTCGCCATTTTGACGCGCGGAGGCAACTCACGCGATTCGCGCATCTCCAACAATCGGATTGCACGAGGAAGGCAAACTGGAATGCGATGACACGCTTAATCCATTTGAGGGACGAGGCACAGTCCTGAGTCGCAGAAATCACATTTGATCCGCGGGATTCCCGTCCGAAACGGACCGTGCGCCAACTTCCTGCTAATAACTATGTATTCATCACTCTTAAAAAAAAGGACACGCTATTTTTCTTTCCCTTCCACAACGCTCATAATTTTGAAGTTTCCATCGGACAAAAAGCATGCACACTTTGATTTCCTTCCGCAGTCAGAGCGGTCAGCATACCTAACATAAGTACTCCATTCATTTCTCCTTGATGTTTATTTATATGGTAGTTACTGTGTATTTAAGCTAAAGCAAAATATTCTGGTGGAAAACCTTGTAAACAAGTTCAAATTTCCTGTGTCAAAACGAGGCAGGGATGAGGCTAACAACTATTCCTCCTGAAAAGGTTTATGTATATGCGGAAACGCTTTTCAAATGTTTGACATAGAATCAAATTACCACGACGCAGTCACCTTTCTGTTGCGTGGAAGGTATATTTCGCTCAAAAGATTTTTCTGGCTGGGAGCTTTTACTAACAAGTCGTGATTGAATTATAACAAAACAGTTGAATTTTTAACTATCGTTTCGCGAACGGGGACGGGGGTTCTAGGCGAGTAAAATGACATCGTAAAAAAAATTCAAGGGTCAAGTTGACACAATTTACGAACGCTTTACGCGACAGAAGATTTTATTTGCCCATGGTCAGGGTATCTTGTTAGTTTACCGACTAACCCAAAAAGTCTAAATCTTGCCGTAAAATATCACTGCCTCCTGGTACAATGGAAGCATTTTAATTCAATAAAATTTAACGAATCACGAACGGTAAATATTGGCACACGAGATTTGTAGAACTGGTAGATAACCAACACCAAGAAGCCGAAAGGATGCCCTTCAATGCCGGGGGCAGCAGTCAGACATACCTAGATCCGATAACCAAATATAGAAGTTTGCAATCCCTAATTGGGCACGGATATATCGTGTTTTTCTTTTTACGAGAGACAAAATATCCTCATGCACATGAAACTGAGCATTGCCTATTGAATTTGAATCAGTCAATTCCTGATCTAATCATCAAGACCGGAGCAGCGGTGGTCATTTCGGCTTACCGGTGCAGATAGCCTTCCTCGGAATGGCAGAGGGTGGAACTCGAGACGGCGGCGTGGTGTTGGTCATCGTCGCGTTGCCCGCCAGCAGTGCCGCGTTGTCATCGAAAGAGGAGGAGGATTCCTGGCGAGCCGTGTCGTTGCCCTCGCCCCATCCACCGCCCGGAGCGGCCCTCCTCGCCCTCTCCGTCCAGCCACTGCCCACCGGCGGCATCGTGCAGTTGAATCGCTCCTCCCAGAACTCCCGGAACCAAGGGTTGCGGTCGTTGGTGAATGGGTTGAGCCGGAAGTAGTGCTGGTCGAATCTCTTCACGTACGGCGAGTGAATGCGGATGGATAGACTGCCCACGGCTTCGTTCTCCAAGCCTTCCACCACGTCACTGCGGTCTGCCCAACCGTCACTGCCAGAGGAACGGAGAGAAGAGTTGTTAAACGTCTAATAAACCATCAACGTAGCCAAAGTGATTAATGGCTGCATGCATAACAAAGTAGATCCTTAAAATTACCCTAAAATAATTTGTAGTTGTACTTGTTCAACGGAAGCGACCGACGACAAGGCGCAAATTAGGATAGGAGGGTACTTGGTTAAAGAGAATTTTTCCTGAGATTAGAGGAACGGTGGAGAGTAACCCAGCGCATAGGCGTTAGTATGATCTGAATCAAAGGTGTCCACTGTTTCACTTCCCATTCGTCGGACGTAGCACTGCACTAGAATAGCCTTATATATATCCGTAAGTAGGACCGTTATTTAACGGAAAAATATCTGCCGGAATTAGAACCCGGGACCTCAGGATGAGAGGCTAGTTTATTAGCCAACACGCCAACCCAATCTTTCCCCAATAATTATTATAGAAGACGCCCTACCTTGAAAATAGGTGAGCAAACAACTCGCGGCAAAATAATATTATTTCTTTTACCTATGGGATTACCCTTCAAAATACGATACCTGGAAGCATAGACTTATTCCTGTCTCCGTCATTCAATAACTCCTTTCGTTATGTAGTTATGCTACAAGTTATGCTACAAGTATGATTCCCTCCCTCTCCCCTCTTGGACAATATTTTCCCTTTTTTCACAGCCATTAGTTTTCTTTGTCAACTTTTTCTACCGTCCTCTCACATTGTAAATATTTACTCATCCCCCAATCACATATAATTCTCACCGATTTTTCTTACATAGCAACCAGCTTTTATATACATTCATCCCAAAACAGATTTTTTAAATGCCCTCGACCTTAGCTCATGCTATTTCCTAAAATGTCTATCTTCGCAATTCAACGACGCTTAGCTCTATATTTATGCTACGTTGGATCTTTCGTTTACTATGTAATGAAAAATTAGCCATACCCAGTGTGTAATTGCCAGAGAAAAAGTTAGAACAATGGCTAAATGTCGTCGCCACGTTACACCCCAATAATGCCTTTAATATATTGTTAATACCACGCTAGCAATGCACTGGAATGGGTTTTTCCGAGAGGAGTGCATAAAAACCCCGGATACCAAGAATGCGCGTGTGCATTTCCTCATCGACACCCACGCATGAGATCGCATTCTCCTCACGTGAAGTTACTTTTCTAAATGTTGAACCTGACTGCCGCCGAACTCACGTGGATATTGGTTACGTTCAAGGCGTGTCAATAAAAGTGCTACAGGACGAGAGAGTTTGCAGAACTGTCGGACACTTACCCCGAGAACCAAGACCGTCGAGGCAACGGACCAAAGGACCAGCAGACACGTAACAAACGTGCATGGGCACGATACCTTATTACTTCAATTGTATTCGTGAAGTAGGTACATTAAATATGTTCGGACAAGTGGGCGCTCAAAGCCACGCATGAATCACTCGATTTTTTTAAAAATAACTACTGAACAATTCTTAATGTCACAAACGACTTTTTTTGTATGTCGCCTTGTTGATAATAACAACAGCAACAAATGCATATGTCTGAAGATCACGGAGGATAGCACATAAGTTATGCTATGCACTGCAGAATAAAAAATGAAGTACGCAGTGGAGCATCCAAATATTTTAACCAAGATTCCAGTCATAGCCCATAAACATATGATTTAGATTTTCAACCACTCGTGGGATAGGTAGGTACATGATTTCCACCTGGGTCGTATAACCATGAAGATGCTGTATGCCCTTGTAATATTACCACTATGGAACACGCTGGCGCTCATTTACTCTTCGCAATGCATAGATGTTATGTTTAAAATTAATATTTATCACAAGTAAAATATTGAATAATAAAATTAACAAAGATTATGTACTCTATATTTCAGTTGCGTCGTCTCAGCTCAAATACTATATATACTACTTAAATTATTAAAGCTGTACCTAACTAAGAAAAATAATGAATTCTTCAGTTAAAACGCACAATATTAATAAAAACAAAATCGTATCTATCACTCCTGCACCAGATACCAAGCGCAATAAGATAGCATCTTGATGAGCAAACAATTAAAGCAAAACGCCGTAGTCCACGGTCTAAGTTCGATGCCAAATTATCCGTCATTATATCATTTAAAAGTATTTAATAAAATGAGTGGTCAGTTAAAAAATATGGAATCTATAGGTGAAGTCAAAAGGACCAAGAAATGGTGGCTGAGCACATAATGAATGTTGTTAGAGATAAGTACTGTTAAATTCTTTACTCTACTAATAAAGTATAAATGGCACCTGCTGATAAGCCAAGAGTGGCTTAGCAGGACCATAACTGTAAATTAATTAAAAAGTAAAAAGTGTGCACTTAAGTTATGTAATTAGCTATCCTGAAAATGGCAACTGGTTTCTTATTTAAATGTTTAATTTATTGTTATATTTTTTTACTAATTCTGTCCTATGCAATTATGTAAAAGTTCATATGAGTCATTATGTATTACCCTGTTGCTTAAAAAATTGAAAACATGAATAAACACTAATATAAAAAAAAATTCTTTGATAAATCACCCAGTAAGAAGACATTCAGCGGCGACTGCACTGACATCTTAACTCACATTCTAACTTTACAGCAGCGCTTTGGAATCAAATAAACTTTGACACACACATATAATAGCTTTTCAAACTAGGTTGAAATCAAGTTACATCATTAGTACAGTCTTGTTCGATTTGTTATTAATTTAAGACAAAATTATTATTTGAAATTAATAGTGATGTATTTATCCTTTACATTGAATTTAATGTTAAAGGTGAACTAAAATTACTAATTCTATGGAATTCACAACGTTTTGAAAAAGGAATACGTATTT
This sequence comes from Platycnemis pennipes, assembly GCA_933228895.1. Classification (NCBI taxonomy): domain Eukaryota; kingdom Metazoa; phylum Arthropoda; class Insecta; order Odonata; family Platycnemididae; genus Platycnemis; species Platycnemis pennipes. Next base: position 27,854,286 of record OW121848.1, on the reverse strand, counting down.
TACCACCCACCAGGCAACCAATGAATATAAATTTGCGGAAATCTAATCGTTAACTAAATATACGCTGATGAGAACATGAATATTCAAGTTGCTCGTTTAAACTTGTACTTAATGAGCCGTGCGAGGCACGAGCTGAATTAATTTTACTAAGGTACACTCGAGACGCACTTGCGCTGAAGTGGAGAACGCGAGGGAAACTCGCAGGAGCAAAGCATAAAAGGCATTCTATTTCAGCTGACTTATGGAACGGTATTTCCGTTTCTTCCCACCGAACGCCAGGGGCTCTTAACAAGCAAAACCTTGGGTATCGTAAAATTTAAGTTAAACGAAGGAGTTATATAAAAAGAACTCTCGAAAGCAGACGTGTCTAAAATAAATTAAAATAATTCTTAGTAATGAAAGAGATGACATCGTAAGTCACTTTGAGGAAGTAATCTATTAATAATGTAAAAGAAATACTGAATTTTCTTGCTAAATGAAAGATAATGATCTGATTTTTTATAGCATCTATCCCAATTAGATAAAAATCATCTCCAATTGTTCCGAAAAATGACGATTTCGTCTCATTTTTAAAGATTTCGCGGGAACATCTGATCAATTTTAAATCATTGCTAATGAGTAACGCTTATCTTGATTTGAAGAAAAGATTAATTTAAGGAGAAGAATAAAAATATATATTTGATACTGTAAAGTATTATGGAATATGGGCTCAGAGTCATTCAAATGCTATGCAAAGATATAATGATTGCATTATTTACAGTCAGGAAATCCCATTAATGGATTTGGAACTATAACTAAAGTGAGCTACAAATATGTTTTTTAATAATATCTTTAATCCCATTGAATGGTGAGCAAAATTTACCTACAGCATTTCATAGCAAATGAAGCCATTGTAAAATGAAAACTAACTTAGAGATGGGCAGTAAAAGAAATGAGGCCAAGCCCAACTTAAACTAGGAATACGAAAACTTGAGGAGTTTAAAGAGTACAGTAGACTCTCACTAATCCGGCAGATATCGGACCAGGGTACTGCCGGATTAGTGAAAACGCCGGATTACTGGAAGCTCATTAATAAAAACATTTAAATGCACAAAATACGTGTTTTATTGGACTTGTACAATTCCAAACTATTGTTTAATATATAAAAGAATCAACATAGTTCATAGTCCTAGTTCATTAATGATTTCTTTGAACTTTTCTTTGTATGGGTCGACTGCAGCAACATCACAAGAAAGTTTTTCACCTGTCATACTTAGCAAACGAATTCCAAACAGTTTTTTGAATTTTTCAAGCCATCCTTCACTAGCCTTAAAATCGTCTTTCCCTATTATTTTTTCGTAAAGTATCTTTGCTTTTTCTTTAAGAATTTCCCCTGATATTGGTGTGTGCCTATTCCTTTCCTGAATGAACCAAGCATATAGGCTATCCTCAACCTGAGGGAACTCGCCCTTTTTCAACGTTTTCCGGACACTTTTAACATTGTCACTGCTTTCACAGAAAGACTTAATTTTGTCCCGGTTCTTACGTATGTCATGTATTGTAGCACGGCCGACTCCATATTCATTTGCTAGGTTGGTAAGCTTGTCACCCTTATCAAGTCTATTTAAAATCTCGTTTTTCTGAATCAGTGTTAAAGTTTTGTGCTTCCGTTTACACTGAGACATTTTCACTCATCAATATCTTGAAATATAAATTAATCTAGACTATAAAATGTCACCGCACTCGACACCACACTGGACACCACGAATAAAACTGGTAAATATGTATGCCGGCGGGTAAACCACGAGACGGCGAGGCAACTGTGAGTGATCGCTAGTTGTTTGTTTACAATAGCTTCAGTAATGTCTCAACTTAAAACCCCCACCACGCCCGTAAAAATACGCCGGATTACTGGAGTGCCGGACTGGCGCAGTGCCGGATTATAGAGGGTCTACTGTACTGTCAATGGGAAGACTAGAAATCGGCGAAGGAGGAAAGAAATTGTTATTAGAATAGCCCACGTTAAAGGGCAATTTACCAGAATAAGATACTTCGAGCTGGATATACAAGCGTAGTAATAAGTAAACGAGTCATCAGAACGTACATACATCTGGAGCATGTTTCTTTACGCATGGAAGATGACATCAGCAAAAAAGTCAAGGCTGGAAGCATTCGAAATTTAAAGCTGCCGAATAGTGCTGATGATCAAATGGATTTACCGAGAGACAAACGAAGAAGACTTGAGAAGAGTGAGAGAAAATAGAGGTCTTCCTAAAACCTTAAGAAGTAGACGGGACAACTTAATAGGCCATATCTTGAGACATAAAGGCCTGATGGAGGCTATCGTCGTGGAACAAGTGAACGGGAAGAATGGCAAAGGAATGCCTCGCATGGGATTATATATAAATTTTGATGTTAAAGAGAAGAATAATGTAAATATGAAGAGGTTAGCTTCTAGGAAAATCGAGTGGAGAGCTGCATCAAACCAATCTTAGGATTGTTGACTGATGATGATGATTACACTCAAGTTGTACAAAAAACTTGATTTCCAGGTACACAGTGCCTAAAAGAGCCAAGAAGTCTGATTTTTTCCAAAACTAAATTAGGTCAATATCATATATTATTTATATTTTCGCGAAATGGAGGTAGAAAAAATTTGACGATTAGAGAATTTTCAGTTGCAAGACACGACGATAATGGTAAATACACTCTGGAACTTAGGTAAATGCTATGGAAGAGTGTCTCATATTCGTAAAAAGGGAAAATTCGCACTTCCCAAGATAAACTCGATATTTTAGATATTTTAGTTTGAGATATAGGAAGGGAGAAAAGGGAGATACTGAATGCAATGTATCCTCTTACTATTGTTACTATTTGCCTTGGCGAGCATAGTTGACACATCCAAAGAATGATTTCCCTCTTATGGCAATAGCTCTGAGAACCGCTTTCGCAATAGCAATTACAAACTTTCGTAATTAAATTATGATCCACTGATACCATTTAATAGTATTACTCTCGGCCCGAGCGTTAAATTATGATTGGACTACGCGAAAGATGACACGAATGCCTTTACTTGGAACTTGTTTAAATATTTTGGTGAATATTTTTGAAGCTGGTGCTCAACTATAAGGTGAAAGAACATAACATCTTGAACGCACACGATATAAAAATCAAAGCATACTATAATTCGAAAAAAAGAATAACGATGAAGGCTTCGCCGTGAAAATAAGGAAGCTTTAGGATTAAAAATGGCAGAGGGAAAATTACGGAATTCAGCCAGGCATTAATTCCGGTGAGCTGAGGAAAGCCATTAATTAGCGATAAGGGGCTTAAGAGTATTTAGCGAGCCGATTACCGCAAAACACAGCGAATGAGGACGATTAAACAGCGAGTTGTATTTCAACATCCCTTTTTTTCTCCACCTCGCAGTTTCATACGGCGGGCAGGCGGTTGAGTACCTGTTTGCGCTTAAAGCGACCCTCGGTTTCCGTCGGTGAGTTGGGCACTTGCGGTCACCGAGAGGTGCACATCTGCGACTTTGACTGTCGTTTATGGCAAGCGAAAGGGACCGTGAAGGGATTATTGTGGAAGGAAACGGGGTGGGAGTGAAGGAACGAACATTCAGATGGCACGCGCGCGAAAATTACGGAGACACGGCCATGACGAGAGAAAACGGATTAAAGCCAAACCCAGCCTCCCCCCGATGTCCATCTCCAGCCCCCCCCATTAAGCCCCCCGGGGGATGGACAGTGACGCAAAGCGAAGAGGATGATTAGTTCAGGCTCGCCGGACTCCCGTCACAACTCGTAGCTTGTTCTGAGACGCTGCCAGAATGACGGTAGAAAGGAAGATACTCTCTCCTTACTCCACCTGGAGACGTTCTTGGATCACGCTCAGACTATTCCCTTTCACGATTTAATTAACGCCCAAATATTTTCAAAACTGACACTGGAACTACAAACGTCCCCTCTTCGGAGGAGTTCCGGAGGCGGGATTCGAACCCGTGGTATTTAAATTACAGTGCTAGTGCGTTACAGACCCGGTTACTTAGTGCGGAAGTTTGAAAGACAAATATCAGATATTGAACTCTTGCTCTTGTAGCTAATTAATTCAATGCTCGTATTTTAAAGAGTGAACTGAATCAATTTACGTTAATTCTTAAAGATATGCAAGCCACTTATTCAATTTTTATCGACGGCTTTGTACTTATTGCGGCTTTGTACTCTAATAGTTATTAACTATTAGAGCATTAATTATTATTTATTAATTATTTAATACTATTAATTATTTGTACTCTAATAGTACTCTAATAGTTACGCTTATACGGCTTTGTACTCTAATTAGTTTTCAACCACGTGTTTTTACGATAATAAGTACAGTACATAAGTTCTGATAGAGTATCCTAACTCTGCTGTGCATAGTACTATCTGACCGGCTCCTTTCCTATGTCGTTTCACTTCAGATCAGGATATTTCCAGTCTTTTTCTATTCATACTACCCAAAATATCATTCTTACTTAATTATTCTCATTTTAGTCAGCATTCTACTTTCAATAAAGGTCATCAGTCTTATTTCCTAATTTTTCTTTTCCATCCACCCACTCAGGCTAATAATAACGCCCAACAACTTTCTTTCCTCCCCTATCATCTGCAAAACTATCAAATAGTTATATGTCTCACTTTCCGTCTAATATAAAAATTTCATTCTACTCCACACCCACATAGTTAAAGCCTGTAATAATCACTAGTGTGGTTTTATACCCTATAAAGTGTTAACATAATAATGTTTCAATCCAGCTGGTAGAGAGCATCAAATGTATCCGTTCCGTCCGTTTCTTTTCAATGGTAACGTCCTACATTAAAGTAAGACATAATGAATATGGGATATGGTGGAACAGATCTCCTGCGCTCTTTCGTGCAATATGGGCGACTGGGGTAGAAACTCTTCCCATCAAATGATGCAGCCCACTGCATGCTTTTATTTGAGCAGCAAAATTACAAGCTACAATCGAGAGCACCAAATACCTCTTCTTAAAGTTTTACGGATTCGGATTTTGTGAAGAATAGGAAGAGAGTAGGAGCGAAATATGAATACGTTCAACGATGAAACAATATTTTGATGCCATGACTTTCCACTCTACTTCACGTGTTTCTTTTGGGTGAGTTGAGATAAAATGAATTTCTAAGCGTTCTTCATTCTCCAGGAAGGTAAAAATGCCAACGACCACTACGCAGAAACACAGAAATACATTTTACTGAGCGGAAGAGACGCGCTTGAAATTAGTGGGATTTTTTTAAACTACCACCGTGTGTAGCATAGAGCAAATGCAGAATTTCTAGAACGCAGCCATATTATCCATGAGGCGTTCGTATAAAAATATAATGTTGCGGGACTACGAATATTATGACGCATGATACGTACACTTATACCCGATGAAAAAACGTCGACCATCCGAGCAAGAGCGAGTGTTAATTCGCGTTTTTAACACACGGGCGCCGGGGTTGGCAAAGTGTGTTGTTCAATGCTATTGTTTGCTAGTCGTCTGTCAAACATGCACGCAAGTCAATCGAAAAACATGCACCGCAAAAATTCAGGATGAGTTCAAAAAAGTACTGGTTGAAAGAATCACCATTTGAAACCAGATTTGAAAGTAATAACATACACTAGTATCACCAAACTCAATGTTTGTACATCCTGCGCTATTCATGTAATAATAATTTAGTTTTTGTTAAAATTATGATCGAATACTATACTGTTACTTTAATGCTGTAGAACATCCGGTAAAAGGAATTTGAGAATTAAACCACTTGATGTTTACCTATTGGGAATTTATTTAAATTGAGCTACTACGACTACTACTACTAATTGTAAGACACGACTACGCGAAGGGTTCAAAAGAGAGCAAAGCACGGATAAGTGTAACTGATAAAAAGGATAAAGGAGCAATTTTTTCTTGTAAATTGAAAAGAGGCTGTGAAGTAATGGGAGTTTGGAGTGCAACTACGAAAGAGTTTTTAATAAATACCAGCAGAATGGAGAAGTGCATTCGATAAGCGATGGAATCGATTTCAATTTTGTTGAGAGAGAGAGAGCAAAAACCGTGAACTACGAGAAGCATAATACCACAGGAATGCTGAAATATTTATTTTCCCGAATTTGAAAAATGCGCGTACATTCCCGAGAAACAAGCCCATCGATCTCAAGTGACGTTTTCACTTCCAACTGTGTGCTCCCCCCGCTTCCGATCCCAAATCTTGAACTCGAGACTTCCAATTAAATTTTCACGTGATCACGAGTCGGGAGTGCAGCGTGCGATGAAGTGAAGCGGATTTCCATGGCCTGCGCAGCGAGCGATATCCTCTCTCTCTCTCTCTCTCTCAGTAGCAACACCGATGCCAGGGGGAGACTCTTTTTAAGAGAGGTGCGCGGTCCCGAACTTGCCCGACGTCGCGGGCGTGCTTACTACCGGGGAAGGGGAAGCCGGGAACCGAATGCGAGGACTCTAATTCCCTCCCGGGACCGGAAAGAGATGGGCTTGCTGCGAGCGCCTACCTACAATACTGTGTGCCCAACGGGGAACGAATTTGGGACAGAATTGGGGAACTTGTCAAATACGACAGGAAACCTTGCCATCACATCTCTACAAAAATGTTCTCAGCCTGCACCAAAGGTTTCTGCCTGCCCAATACTTTCTATCCCTCTTTTTTTACCTCATGCTCCAATCTGTGAAATTTTAAAAATACCCAGGAGGCAGCTTACGAGTTCAGCAATTCTTTTTGTAAAGCTAAACTAAAATAAAAGCCCAGGTGGTTATTGTGGAGAAAGACAAGCGTGTATTGCGGTTATAAATGGAAGAGGTGGCTTGTTTAAAGGATATCGTGTAACCAGAGGTTGAATTAGGACTCGGTTAAACAAATTTACTTCTTATATTTGAGAAAAAGTCGTTTTTTCCGATGGAAATGGGAAAATAAATGACATCCGCATTCAGATCCATCAGAGAGTGATAACCAAGTTTCATTACGCTGAAGTTGGGGAACTGACTTTGTGCATTGAGCTGTCACCAATAAAAGTTTTCGTAATGTAAAGTTGAAGTCGGATAAATAATATAATACCCAGAAAAATTTCCTCCAAAAGAGTTTTTGTCCTTTCCAAAAGAGATCACGCTGGAATTTAATTCATGGAATTAAAAAATAAATAAACCCATCAAAGTTTATATTAATAAATAAACTACAAAAAAGAAATAATTAGTACTCTCTGAAAACATAAATAAACACACGTACCTAATGCATTCAAATATAATTGTCTTTTTTCAGCGAATGGACAATTTATCATAAACATTTGCCAACAGAGAAGTAAAATAAACGGTAAAATAAATGGTTATTGTTTTATTTAATTTGATTTGAAATATGTTTTCAATCATCAATGAGTCAGGGCTAATTAGCAAAATCTCACTGGGATATCATACACTCTTGAAGCATAATATTAAATCCAACTTGCAGCCATTATGATTGTTCCCCTTAGAAATCAAGAAAATTTGAATTAATTGCAATCATAGTTCCAAACTCTCTGAAATCTCTCCGTCCGTTTGTCCGCTTCGCAATATTGGCCACACCACTCCTTTGAGAGCTTTACTATTTATGTATCGCCCAATGAATTTTAGTACCACCGTAGGTTGAAAAATAATGAGCTCATTTTACTTTATATTAATTCGCAATCTTCCTTTGATAAGGGATTCTAAAAGGCCAGAAGGGTAGTTTAATACTGGAAGAGATCAAGCATGCTCACTCTGCAATTTTAATCATTTATTTCCTTAGGGCAGAAGGCTGTGGAAAACATATTTGGCAAAGAGATCTTAACAAACATGAAACAAAAACAGGGAAGGTACTCACCGGCAAGCTATAATCGATCATTGATTTTTTGCTTGCCCTTTCAACTCGCGAATTTCCAGAAATGCGAGATCAGACCTCTCATCAGGATGAAAAACACTGGCTGTAATTAAATGTATTACCGTAACCAGTTTATTAAATGAACTAAAATGAGAATCATTGTCAGATCGTACGTTGAAATTTAGACTTAATCTCTTAAATAAATTCCAAGATAAAATTTTCACTGATGACGTTAAAAATATTTTGCGAAATCCAACTTACTATGGTAGATGGACCATAACTCGAAAATTAGGAAATTGATTGCCGAACAGGCAGATTCAAAAGGTCCTTCTTTCCGCGTACAATTACGGATATGAATAGCTGTAAATATATACAATATTATACATACAAGCGTTTCCATGGATAGCATAGGTAGTTGAATGTGTACCTACTTTAAGTTAACCCAATTAAAAGCATGTTTTTATGCTTGCTTTGCTATTTTTATCTTTTTTAAATTGTGAAGTTTAGACTACAATATTATTGCTAATCCTTTTTATGCATGATATATGTAAGGCATCTTTGGTGTGAATTTACCCCCTGCCACACACATTTATGGTGGCTTATAGGGTATGATGTAGATGAAAATGAAATGCTACCTGCGCATGACATGGCGGCGTAAACGGAAAGATTCCCGCAGCTCGAGGACCTACAAGCCGCAATTTCATTCAGATTCCTTTACGACAATTCTCACTAATTTCACTCAAAATATAATTCGAGTGGAAAACTACAAGTGCACTAGTCCCACTGAGGAAATCTCAGATGAGGGAAAGGAAAAAACACGTGGGCGAACAGCAGATGAGGGTGAGTGGGGTGGGTGGCGGTGGGAGAGGCTGTGGGAGCGGGAAAGGGGCGAAGTTGGACAGGAACGGCCTCGATGAGCAATGCTTCGACGAACAATAGACAGAGCTACAGGGTTTCTGGTCACAGCAAATTATTTAACAAAATCATGACGGGCAGGATTGTAAATCAATTAATTGCCCTATTTATGACAGAAATATTATATTCTGCAAACAACCGTTCAGCTAACGAAAAATATCCTTGAGTGAGCGACACTCTTTGTAAATGGTAAATGTGGTAATTATATTCAGGTTATCCTGAAGGCCTGCATTAGTACGGTGAAGCGATCCCGAGTATTTTGTATTGCAAAAATGAGCATATTTGGAGTTAGGAATACTTTAGAATATAATGTGGGGCGTGTTACTACACACGTTAACAGGGTGCAAAGGAGGAATACTGAAGCACCCCCAACTTACGGGGTTAAACTCGAAGCATAAAAACAGCATAAATGTATGCATGAGCAAAGAAACCTCACGTGGATACCTCAGGGAGGGGACTTGGATGTTTATTTTTGAGGATTGCCCACGAGTGTAGCGGGGTTAGTCCTCCGGAATTACCGAAGGGGCTTAAAAGGCCCTCTTGTGGCGTGCGGGGGACAGCAGCGGTGGTAGGGAGGGGGCATAAGTAGGTGGGGTAGGGGAGGGTCGAAGGCGGCAGGGGAGGGAGTCTTGGACAAGGGGAAGGCATGGGAAAAGGATGGAAGGGAGGGGATTGAAGACGACGTGAAAGAAGAGATTTAAAGGAATCTCTTGTGGTTCCGTCCGTGTAAGTGGCCCCCACTCCCTCTCGGGGGACCTTCAACAACGGGGCAGCGCTTGCCCTGCAGCCAGCGAGGGCGCGGGGGTGAGTGAGTGTCTGAGGACAGGATCGACCTGGCTACCCTCCCCCTCATGTTCCCCACTCCTTATCCCCATTCCCTGCCTCTTCACAATTCCATCATCAGTTGGAAGAATTCCGTTGAGAATTACTTTTTGATCGTGAGTTGAAATCAAGGCTGGACCCCCTACAGAAACTAATGGATACTTGTTTTATAAAGATATTCAAGATGCTTTAAAAACCCGTGTCCTATGATAGGTTAAATCTTGGTTAGTGATAAAACGAGGGGCTAGATAGTACGAGAGAGAGAGGTTTAAAATGCCACCAGTAAACCGGCGGGAAAGACCCGGACATTCAACCTTCTAAAAAATGATTAAGAGTATTGTTAGGTCGTTGGAATGAAACGGTCAAGGAATTGTACATACATGCAACATTGCAAAGACAGTTAATTAATGTGAACGCATTCACAACTTGCAATACCTCTTACTAGTTGTGCGACTAAAAGACACATATGTATCCTGCCTACCATAATTCATTCCTCGTTGCTTATTTATAATGTATCCATGCAGGCGTTCTTGTTTCCTTATGCCATTGTATCAAAAAAAGAATTTCTTTTAGCTTAAATTTTTAACAAGAAATGCGTTTTCTCGCAAACTGAGTATGCTATGCCGGTTGTTGGTAAAAAATTCCTGTCCACTGATACCGTGTTCGCCATTATAGGCTTTGTATTACGAAAAAGGGGATTAGACAGTATATTCCGAATGCAATGAGAAACAAGATAAATTATGGATTAACATTAAGTTACTAAGGGGGTTAATTAGTATTGAAAATGTAGCTTTTAGACGTTTTTTTACGTGTCTCCATGCACCTCCAAGAAATGTTACACGGAACGCTGTTTTTTTTAGACATTGCTTCTTTAAGCATGCTGAATAAAAAGTAATGCGATAGATTGTTTGCTGTACTTGGCCCACCTGATGTAGATGAGTATTTTTTATTGAGTGACAATGTGTTTTCAGTGCATAACTATTCACCCCCTGCCACACACCCTACGAGTGACGTGCTGGGTACTTTGCGGATGTAGATCAGGCGCGCGCACAAACACACACGCCTCCTTGTTCATCCCTTCGACACCGGAATCCCATCCCGCCGCATTTCGTTTGAAGAAAGAGGATCTTCCACCGCAAGACGACATCAACCTGCTGAGATGCAGCGAACGAGGGTGCCCGACGAACCCCGACAAGAAACCCTTCGAGGGTTTTTTTTCCTGCGAGTTCCAGCGTAAATTATGTGCACCCAATAGAGCGCCCAGCTTAGATGCTGACTTAGAGCGTTGCCTTGCGCGACCCAAAAAACTGTTTTCCCGTTAAAGGGATCATTTTGGAGTGTTAACATGTGAACCGAAGGAAAAACGAAGGATACACGAAAGGAAGAAAAACGAATGTGAGTCGTAAATTGTTGGAAAAGAAGGTAGGTCAGCAGATGGCAGCTGAAGACAGCAGAGAAGAATCATACATGAGGTATTGAAGAGTAATGCGCATAGAGAATGAGCGGAAGGGAAAGTATTAGGCGAAAATGGAAGGAGAGCAAAGACTGGATTATGAACTTTAAGAAAGAAATACCTCCGTGGAAGGGAAGAAGAAAATATCCAAGTTCGAAGCTGAAAATTGTGTTGCTCTTTCATTATTAAGAACCTATAAGCTCTCAGAACGACAAAGAAGTTCAGAGTTAAAATACTTGTTTCTTGTGATATATTTCCATTTAGGTTGTCGGTTGCAGGACCTAAAAATGAATTGTCTCTGATTTTTAATGTATGTGCTGAAGGATGAATGCGACAATACAAGACGTTGATGCAATATGGAGGGTAAATAGCCTTTCATAGATAATTAGCCAAGCTTCTTCCAGCATCTTCTTTATGTAACTATATTAAACTAGCGGAAGCTACCCGTTGAAATTCAACGGGTGTGAAAAATATTGAACTTATTTTGTAAGAAAACCACTGTCTGAAGAATACTGTTAGCGCGGTCATTTGAGGAGTTGGTGACCTATGTTGTACATAGTGGTCGTTGTAATAGACACGCTGACCGTTATCCAGGTTCACGGAGAGATGAGTGACTGTTGCTCCTCTTTCATGCACAGAAAATCCAAAAATGGCCCACGCAAACTCATCACCACGTAAGATAGATGGACATCTCGTATTTTCGGTTCATTTAGCCGTATCTTGAGTGAATTAACCTCTTTAATTGCATGTGTAGTCTATTTCATTCCTACGATTATTTAATTATTTAACTCCTTTATCGTGTACTACGTAAGTGTTCTCCGATATACATTCAGTGCACCAATAAGAGCTACTTTGAGAATATATATTGAAGAGTATACTTGTTGTAAAAATGCATTGGATTTATCGTAAAAAGTTAGAAATAATAATGTAGTTGTATTTGTACAGAAGGGAATCTTGCTTTCTTATCATAGATTTTATTTACGAAGAGCCCTTGCGAATTGCTCGTTTCGCAGCTTAAAATATTTTCTGATTTTTACTATTTTTATACAAATAGCAGGATTGCAAGAGATCCGAAAAACCTGGAGAATCCGAAAAAGTCAAGGAATATGAAAAGGTCATGTAAAACATGAATATATCTAGAGAATATGAAAGACAACCTGGAACGTTTTAAGCATAAATTATGGTGTTATCCCCTTTAATTAAAGAACGGGTTAGCGAATCCGCATAGCCAAACAGCTCATGATATATAGAACTACTTAATTCTCTACTTATCGTGAGATCAATATTTAGCTATTTCCATATCACCCTAATCTGCCGACTCAAATCACGTTTAGGTGCACCAACCAAACGGTCATGCAGCGAGAGCACAAAGTACCTCTATACATATTCTATGTGGCCCGTCTCTCCTACTGGGAAGAAAACTTTCTTTACGGTTCTTAACAAAACCCGATAAACGTCACGAGGCGGTGACCGTTTCTCTTTTTTAACTTTTTTTCAAACCTTAAGAAACATCAAACATGGGACCCTTGGGACTCTGGGCCCCTCTTATATAGAATTTATATCTATGTGTAATCATGGTCCTTCAGAAAAATGGGATATTTAAATGCTAGAGGCTTGAATGTCCGTTGAAAATCAAAGGACATTCACACCGATCTCTGGTTGACAAGGAAATATGCTATTGTTGATTTCAGAGAAAAATGTGAGATTTTTCAGCTAAAAATATGATTTTAAGACAAATACTAAGCGTAATAGATAATTAATTGAAAGAATTAGAAACTTCATTTATTCAGCCATCCTATAAAAAAAATTCCAGCCCTCTGTCTTGAATGGAAATACTTTAAATAAGCAAAAAATGAGAGCACTGCACCAAACTCAATTCCAGGGACCACCAGGATCCATCTAAGGGTCCATTGAGGGGCTTTCGGGGACCCTGAAGGTATTTTAACATAGCCTATGTTTTGCCCAGACACATTTTCTATCTACATACCAAATTTCAGCTCAATCCGTCTAGTAGTTTTTGCGTGATTGTGCAACAGACAGACGACAGACACCATTACATTTTTATATATTAGTATGGATGAACTTGATTTTCAATAAAAGTGTTTCTTGTTTTGATTTGGAGCTTATTTAGGATACCTATAGGTTGAAACATCCTTATTCCAGACCAACCTCCCACTCCGAGTTGATAAGAAACTGTTATATCTACCTGAATAACACAGGATAATGTATGAAGCTATAAATATACGTGGAACACTCTTTAGAAGATTTAAATGAAAAAGTGAAAATTTAAAATGAAAAGTTAAGGGCCAGCGAGGAACTTCTTTGCTTTGGATTAGAATGTTAAAATAACCATATTTAGCAGTAGACGACTTCATCAGCAAGAAATACGAATGTTAAAGTTGTGTAACTCAAGGAAGAGAACATATTCCAACCTTAATTCCAAACTCTACTTATATTGTAATGGCGCAGGCCATCGCTGAGTAGGGTCTCCAATTTTGAATACGAGAGATTTGAGAAAGAATGCTTTCCGAGGGACCTGGACCACCGGCGACAATGAAGGCGGGTATATAAATTAACCCGACTGGGGGATTGCTTGATTTCATGCATATTTAATTTTGTAATCTCCAGAAAAGAGCGAGAATTCGAATATACTACACCAACAATGTGGCCCTCGAGGACTGAGATGCATGACAACACTAAAGGGTAGTTTAAAATTTTACATTAACTTTGCTAGCAATAGATGTTACGCAGGATAAAAATATCTTTCACTCATGTTTACGACGATGAAAAAAGTTTCAATAAATAAGAGAAAGAATATTTATGGTTTGCGACTCTAGCGTTTACCTCATAGAGAGTGGCGATATAGATTATCCACCATTAGACCTATAAATTGTCTAGATAGAAAAAATTGCTTCCTTCATAGAGGATTTTCGATTGTCTCCATTATGTTTTGTAGAGAAAACTAAATTCAATGCCATAGGCGTAGTGATTTTGTCCAAAACTATTTCTAGTTAAGACTCTCAATTCACACGTGATAAAATACACATACAAGCACATATCTTTCAGTCTTCATCGGAAACCAAAATTAATTTTACACGCCAGAAAATTGAGACGACGACGATTGTATTTTCTAGTAGATTCCATTTGCGTCCCTAATTTTGTAATTTTTACAAGCGTCAGGGATTTTCACGAAAGGGCATGGATGTCATTTTGTGGATAAACATGTACTGCCCGTAGGTAGTCTCATAACTTTGAATAATAACTTAGATTAAAAGGCAAGAGGGCTTTGCACTTTTCCCATGAGCCTCTTAGAGGTCGCGGATGAGAGAAACCGGAAGAATGTCTAGATCTCTTCAAACAACAAAAATCAGGCGATTTCTCACTAATACTGCGTTAGCGCCTGATTATCTACCACTAACCGCGCTAGCAGGGGTCTCAAAATAAAAAGCTCACAGTAATTATAATACAAAAACAATCCTAATGCAATATTCATGCAATCATCACCACCTCGGATTCCCAAAAATTCTTCCTCTTTAAAAGTCATTCGGTCGGACGCAAAATTAAATTAAGGGCAAAGTTTTCTCTCGCCCTCCTGACGCGGGCCGCTATGACCACGAGGGAGCCGCTCCATTTCCTCCCCAATTATGCGCGCAATCCCATTTGCAAGGCTTCCACCGCCGGCATCCAGCCCCCGTCCACCTTCCTTCCCCTGCGACGACGCGCCATTCAGTTTCTCCGCTCTCCGCATCCAGCGGTCTTCTCGGTTTTGTTCCCATTTACGTCCGCCGCCGCTGCCGCCTCTCATTGTCGAAGCAACGAATGACAGATGGTTGGCAGATTAAATACTGACTCACCGCAGGCGCGAATCCAAATACGGAAACACGGGCTGATCGCTAGGTGAGACCGTGAACGAAACATTAAAGAAATTAGTCCTTTTCCGAGAAAATTTCGCGCATTTTATAAAAAGGACTTTGATGCGTGAAACAAGTGCCAATGAGTAAGCTTCCATCTCGTATTTGGCACCAATAACAACGTCAGAGACGAGTTTGATTTTATCAGAGGCTGCAATTTCTCAGCTATATTCAGTCATCTACCTTATCACGTAGCCGAAATTAAAACCCCATTCTGAGGACTAGAGCTTTTTCGTATAATCCAAGCCTAAATCACAGAAAGTATGTAAAAGAAAAAGGTTACGTCGATATGATAACAAGGCTTTTTAATCTTACTTTCAGTAAACTTAAATTTTATAACCAAGTTTAAGTACTTAAGTATGATGACTTCACTTTGTTTCTTGCACCGATAGAAATTGTGAAGAAAAACCTGGTGTTACCCATTATGTGCATTATGTGCAACTAACAGGTGAAAGAATCATGCCTTGGGTTTTAATGAATAACTATAACTCAAACTCTGCAGCGAGACAAAATCCTTCACAAAACTGTCATGATATTTTTAAAGGTAATTATCATTAAATGTCATTACACAGATGATTAAAATGAACATTTGGATTCGTGTTGGAGATTTTGCATCATAATGTGATAGTAAGCATAGCAGGCAATAAAGTTAGTTTATTATTCTTACTACTCCGAAACTTAGATCAATAAATTGCCAGGATACACAAAAATATTATCGCCTCTATTTATTAAGATTGAAGCAATTATACCTACCTTCTCACATACGATGATTCGTGATAGCGCAAGCTCATTACTAGCAGTGTCTTTGGTTTTAATATTTTTGAATTATACTTTTATTGCTATTTAAAATGGAGTTGTGACGTGGGATAAAAATGACGGGATTAGGGTAGCCAGTAGCCTGAACAGCATCACTTACAATGCATTGCACATTCCATTACAATGGTCTGAATTTTAATTTTTATCCCAGAGAAAATTTTCTATGAATTATTCCAACTTTTTGTAACAAATGAAAAATTTCCAGGTGTCCAAGCAAAAGTTTTTACGGACTGCTTTTGAATTTAAGGCTAATATGTTCAATATTCCACACTTCTGATACACAATAAAAATGACGATGACCTGCATGCAAAATTGGAAAAGAAAATTTTTCGTATGCTATAAACACAAAAAATTCATGTCGGTAAAAAGAAGTTAGTGGGTAATTATTTATTGTATGCTCTGAAAAAATTAGGGTAAATACACTATAGTTTCATTAAAGAATTTAAATACCACATATTTGTTGAAACTCATAATATCTTTTTTATGAAATCGACATTATCGCGACTTGATCGGCTTTTTTATGATTAAAATAGCCCCAAAAATATGATTATATGAATAAATCGTCAAAAAATTGAAAATGTATATTTGTTTTAGAAGAATCTGAGAGAGGGCATTGAATGTACACAAAAAAGCTTTTGAATATCACCTAACGGAGGCTAGATTTTCTCCCGAAAGGAACAGCAACTTCGAAACTATAAGCAAGACACGCTTTTCCAGGTGTTGTAATACACTGAGCGATATTTTCCCTATAAACTGCACACCACCTGAAGAACAGGCTGAGCTTTCAACAAAAGACAACCTTTTTTTCACCGTTGGCTCACCATTATCCTCCCTTCTTAAGCGGCCGGACCTTCCCCTTCCATTCCGTCCCACCCTTTCCCCTCAATCTCCTTCCCGTAGCTAAGCAAACAGAAAGATGGCGTCGGAGCGAAAACCCTTAACCGCGAGACGAGGCCGAGAACCAACTACTTCGCGCCCGCAGTCGAGTGCACTTCTCCCGTGGCTTTCTTGCGGGGCGCGAGGCTACCCCTTCCATCCCCCACCCCACCTCTAACCCTTTGGCTCGAGAGGGTGGCGCTCACGTCGACGGAAAGGGAAGGGCCTGCTTCGAGGCCACTGTGGGACGGTGGCCCCACATGGTAAAGGGGATAAACTGATGCTGCGCACCTTCGTTTGCAGGCGAGGCGCGCGGTCATGGATAGCAGGATGAACTTCAAAGGGTAAAGTACATACTCACTTAGAAAAGAAAAGTAATAAACGTCAACATTTGATTTAGACGAGGAATTTTACCCTCCAGCGGGTCAATACAGGCGTCTTTTGAATGTTACTTCAAATTTCCATGTGCTTTTGAAAGACTTTCTGTGGATGAAAAATTCATACCCCTATCCCGAAGCATTCTTCAACTTCTCAACTCTTTATCCCAACCCACAAAGTCCAAAACATCTATTCTCTCTGTTTCCTGTGTCATTTGGGAAGATCTGAGGAGACGCCCGAGGGATACATACCTACGGATATTTTTTTAACCGGCTAAGTGGCCCCTAAGGCAACGGTGCACCGTCAGCCGAAGTGAGTCATCCCACTTGGTTTCTGGAACTGGGTCAAACTCAAAGCACACCCAGATAAGAAAATGAGAGATAGCAGCTCTCTTCCATCTGTCCATCACACTCTCGGCGGACGCAGTCGTTAGAATTCGCCGCTCACCACACCGACCACACCCGGCCGCCTTCCTGCCTCCGCTCCGCTGGATGCGCGGTCTCGTCGGCACCCCCTTTGCGCTCCGCAGCGAGGCATTGCCTTTCGTCGAGACTGACGTACATGTGTCATCGCCATGCAACTCGGTCAACCGCGACGGTGTTGCGCGATGATCAGTCCCGGTGCACTAGCAGAGGGATACTTAGAAAGCGAGGGATATCAAGTAATCGCAGTGGGATGAGAAATTAAGAATCTGTTGGTATGGTGGTATGGGTGCAGGTTTAAAAACCCTGGCGGTCTGAGCTCGAGTCCCGAAAATGACAGAGATTACTCGGATATTTACTGTAAGCAGTAGTAGACCTGGGTTTTGGGTGTGTCGATGTCTATATTTATGTCGCGCCATACAACCTAAGTACTTAAAACCTAAGTAAATTAACAACATCCATGTCTGAGACGGGATTCAAACCCACTGCCCTTCGGTTCCCGATATACAGGTATCTACACTACTGCTGTTTCAGGAACTTCGGAACCTTAAGTTCATTGCTCCATCCGTGGGATGAGACGTTAACTCGTTTACCCCTTGGAGTCAATCGTTTAGAGCAAGCAAATGTCAACGTCTGGTTTATCTCCATCCCCTATGATAAACCCCAACCCTATCCACCCCAATCCAAACTCCCTCAATTCCTGCACTACAATTAAATACCACCTACATCATATACCCAACTATCATTTGTGGTGCAAGTGACCTCAACTATCGGCCGACTTCCAGAAATGGCAACTACTACGAAAGAAAATTATGGAGTCGTTTGGAAATATTTTTTTTCCTCTTGATAAAGGATACGAGACGGGAAAATTGATAAGAAACATGATGCATCGACTCACGGAATTTTCTCCGTGAGTCCTAATTAGCATTAAGGTTATGTATATGGTTGGCCCTCCTGTAGTCAGATCGATATCTTTAAGCAACTTTAAAGCAAATAAAACAGGTGAATACATTTAAATCTTTTCCCGAGCTCAAATTTACTATGTTGATAATGGGTGGAAAAATAAACATTGAAGACTGTACACTGTTTCAGGTATCACGTAGTGGAAGTGAGACATATTAGGTGAGTAAAAAAACTTTAGCACTTTTCCACAATATATTTAAAATTATAAAATTGCACAATACGTGTTTCGGCTTGCTAAGCCATCATCAGATGAACACTCACCTAATGTTAAATGTATTGTGGAAAAGAAAAGTTTTTTACTCACCAAAAACATCGAAGACATGAAATAGCGGAACGGACTGGTTTAAATCTTCACATATTCTACGCAAGATGGAAAACCAGCGGCCGGGGAATGAACTGGTTTACTGGAATGTAGAATTTTTTTGCTGCATTGTTTTTCAAGTTGAGAAATCTGTTTTTCTTTTCTTAATTTTATCTTAATTTTAATTGGGCGAACGCTTTGCAATTATTCACAATATCAGGGATAACTTCCATGCCATCGTCGTCATTTGCCGGGTGATTCCAAGGGTTCTTTCCCATGTCAGAGTAGTCCTCAATATTTCTATTGCTAGAAGGCAGGCAGCTAGCGCAGCAGCTATTGGTGGCCAATAGCGATGGCGCGCATGAAAGATCCATGATCAAGTCCTAGAACAGCTCCCATTAAAGTCTCTTCTGTACTAAGCAGTCAGCATTCGAGGCCTGGGTTGTAGCCCTTTTACTCGTATAAGAGTATCTATAATATTGATTGAATTTTTCGTAACCATATTGCTTTGTAAGGAAAAATGATTATGAATGCGATCTGACTTAATTGATGGGCATAACGTTTGTTCTAGTTGCTGAGCCTTTTACTGCCCAGGTTGTAGGAGGAAACGCAGATAACTCAAGTCTGATATGAACACACTTTGTTTGGCTTTCAAGGTTTTGAATAGATTCAGAGAAGACTCTTCCATGAACGCTGAAAAAACTAAAGTCGGTAATCACTTTCAGTTAACACTCACTCACCAGACAGTAAATATTTTGATTCTAAAGAAGAAAGAAGAAAATTCCGTAAAATTTCCCAAAAGTACATGCAAGCAAGTGAGTGAGACAGGCAAGACAAGAATAAATTGAAATTAATAGTTTGGTGTGGGCAAGTTTCCACGAGAACTTGTGTTATTGATCTTATTTTGGGGGAAAGAGTGGTTTCGTACTCATCACGGTGCCAAATGTGCCCAGAGTTATGGTCTGCTTACTTAAATAATTGTGCCTCTGATTGGTTAAACAGATTTTCCAATAATTCTTCTGAGAAATATTTAGTTCATAAACAGTTCAAGGCGTCCAAGCTTAGGCCAACAGTTAAGCAAGACCTATACAGTAACTGACTTGCATAACTCCAAAGGCGACGTTCGAGTTAGAAATTTAGTCTATGGGATAATCTTGTGTTTTAGGTGCTCCAATGGCTGAAGGTTATAGGTATTGCATGTATTACTCAAGGTCTTGACTCTAAGACAAAAACAACATGCATGACCTGGTTGGGATTCAAACCAGCGATCTTTGGCTTCCCAGGCCAGAGAAAAAAATGTCTTCTCCATAAGTTCGGAACTACAATCTACAGTTGGCAATTTTAATCAATTTTTAAAGACTGTGGGGCTTATTAGGTTGTAAAAAGAGGAGTAAGAAGGAAATCGCTTTTTGAGCCAGGTTTATAGAATAAGTTTGTATTTGTAGCAGATTATGATGTAAAATAACTCATTAAGTACGTTTTTAAATCAGTTTTGGCTAAAACCACTTTTTAAATTAAAATAAATTAAATTAAAAAAAACGTGAAAATGTTGTAGTTGTAAATGCAAATGAAGTATCAAAAGCGTCAGCTTTCTATCTTATTTATACGTAAATATCTATCGTTGTTTTCGCAAACCAAACCAAGAGGTTATCTATTATTTTAGTGGATCCTCGTGAACTTGACGCTCATCGTCGTGCGCAGGTTACTTCACCACATTACTTTAAAAAGAAAACTTTACCGTAGATTGAAAGGGATATTTCAGCTCTAAGTCTTCTACGTGATGTGAAATGAGGACAAGCAGAAATAAAGGATTCAAGCAATGGTTTTAATAGAGATGCAAATTCAGCGGGAAAATGAGATCAAATGAAGTCATTAACGCTGAGATAGATTTTCCCCCAGACTCTCAAGTTCCTTCCTAACAATTTGAGACAGAGCATGACGACCTCCAGCAAAGTCCATCATATTCAAAGCTAGTCACATCTACATAAAAAATACTTTTGTCTTTCAAGGATAGAAGGCGCTGAGAATTAAATCATAAGTTTACCCATATTCCTCATTTCTCCTTCTTCATTGTTCAATTTGATGATTGATTTGCAGCAACTCGCCATTCCTCAGGTACATCTGCCTTCCTCTTCATTTCAACGTAATTCCTTCATCCTGCGTCCTTTATCTGTTCCAGATACTGCAGGCTTGGTCTCCCTCTGCTCCTCTTTCCTTTCATTTTTCCTTCTGTTATTACCTTTAGGAGCCGTTCGTGTCTCAATAGGTGTCTAAGAAGCTTCACTCGTTTCTGTGCTATTTTTCTGTAGGTCACTCTGCCTGCCCAAGCAATGCTCAGCATACGCCTATAACACCATAGTTCAAACGATTTTAGTCACCTTTTTTCTTCTACCCGTGACGTACACGTCTCACATCCGCATTATCATTTACTGAGCATTGATTTGTCCCTTTTGTCGACATTCACTATGTATTCTTTCGTCTGCATATTCCCCTTCGTACGCGATTCTACCCTTCATAACTCACTGCTTCTCTTATTTAACCACTTGTACGGCAAAACATACGTAGAACCTGTAGGATTAAAAACGCCGTTGCGCCAGAGAGATAAATCTGCTTACAAAGACACGGAACGGGTCTGTTCCTTTCGTCACCCTTGTCTCTGAACTTCCTATATCTCCGCCGCTCCAATCTCCTGTCCCCCCCCTCCTCCTCTCCCCCCACCCCCTTGCACCCCAACTCCGACGTCTCCTGACGCGACGCTGCAGTTGACAAGGAGCTTCATTCGCCCGGAATCCATGCATCGGCGCCTCTATCGCGGCGGCGGAGAAGACCTTCGCACTCTCAGGACCAAGGCTTGGCAAGTTGCCGCGTGCGATGCGCAATGTTCACAAAATATCCTAATCTAATCCCAGAACGAAATGTAATTTGTCGGTCGCAGATATAAAGGCGCTGTTATTCGATACATTTGAATTATCCTAAATGAATTGTCACCAATTTACATTTTGATGCAAAAAATCTTCATTTATACGATATTAAACTATGATAAGAGCAGTCATATATCCAACTTAGCTCCCTATTTTTCCTTTATGCATAAAAGTCGGTTAAGAGACGATATTGCAACCGATGAGAACTCCGTTGTCCCAAAATTAAATTTGATTTTCCCCGGTATACTAATTCCCCGGTCCCCGCTATAACTTACTAAGATTATGAGACGTGGACAGTTAAATTTTTTTTGTTTTATGAGATTAACTGGTGATGATTGAGGTCATCTTATGAGGTCAAGGGATAAATTTATTAGTTTGATACCGATTCACACGAAATACGAATTACTAGTGTTTTAATAAATACCAGTGTTACTATTAGGGGCTGGAGTTGACTAAAAAGTAATTTAATACACTCTAGGCTTAAAGGTTAAATAAACGTCAAGCATATAATACTGACGGAAGAGATACCTATTTATGCGTGTGTATGCATATAAATCAACTGAAATTGAGCTCGTAATTATCACTCATTATTCTAATCAAATCTGAGGGAATGGCATATTAAATACCCCGGTGGGACTGGGTCAACAGACTTAAGACTCAATTAACTAATCCAGGAAAAATACTCCTGGGAAGATGTAAAATAAAGATATAATTTTTCTCCAGAAATTTTCCTTCTGGTGTACAACTGTAGCATTTTAGATTCACGTGATTAACATTTAATTTGGACCCTGAACCACATGCGTAGAAAATCAGCAAGTCTCTTAAGAAGCTTGTTGCGCACGAAACGTGTCATCCGGATTTAGAAAAGACTTGTTTGGGTAACTCTAGAGATTACAAGGTTGCAAGTCCGATTGAAGCAACCAAAAATCTTCCAATTACTTGAACATGAAGCCGATATTATTCACAAACCCCAAACTACACCTGCAGGGCAGACGGAGTAGACTACTGCATTTAAGAGAATTCAATTTTTGAATCGAAAGGTTCATTTTTCCTTTCGATTCCTTTAATTTCTTTTTCTTAACGCTTCGCTCACAAAAACTCTAACAAAAGGTAAATGCTTCAAAAGATATCACGTCCCACAGTTTTCTCAAACCAGATACCTTTTCACTGCAACTTCATTTCATGGCTACCAAACACAACACCCTCCCTAATCCGCTTGCGAAAGATCACAGGGCAAGACAACTCAGAGAATCTCAGGAATGTACATGATTCCCCCAGAAATTGATTCCCTCTGCTTCTTCCGATAACTTCTTGTCGGATTTGTCTTATCAATTCGTCCTCAACTATTACTTGAACAATGGTCTAAATATAACTAATTTGCTTTGCGTAATACTCTCTCCTTCGTTGTGAATATGTTCACTACCAAGTCATATATTCGTCCAAAAATTAACTAAACTGATCTATCAGTAAAATAAGTTAGAAGGGAGTGTCAGTAAAATTCTGATTAGGTGATGGAAATTCAAGGATGAAGAATTAGCTGCAAAAATCTTAACGGAGTTACCAGCTTAAAAATTTTTTCCCTGTGAAATTTCTGCTAAAGCGCTGGAAACACTAATTTGGTCAAATCCATGTAGTTTTTCGGAATAAAGAAGTAAATTACTTGCCACAAAGATGCTTTTGGGAATTTTTGACAAGTGAAGAAGTACAGATATATTTTCATATTTGCACGAGTGCCTGTCAAATACTGACATTACTTAAAAATATGCCTGAAATACCAGAGGAGAAAAAAATGGAGACAGATAGGGACATGGAAAATATATTAAAAATTAGAAGCTGAAGAAGCTAGTTTTGCAAGGCTTTTCCAATTAGATTTTATGCATTGATTGAAATTTTTGTTAATATTTTTAATCGGCGAAGATGACCGGCGTAATCATATGATACTATGACATAGCCTATATGTATCATATTCTGAATCAAATACATTCGAGTACCATAAATGATCCTCAGGATATTATCACCATTTACTTACTCCATATGCATATCACGCTTGTCTAATCTCCTATTTTATTCGATCTATCTGTTTAGTCACCATTATTATACAACACCAAATTTCAAATGCCTTTACCGCACATGCTTTAATCCAGGCCTCGCTGCAATGATGGATTTGGTATGCTCCAACTTTAAGTTCTAATTACTCGTAATTCTAACTTCCTATGTTGCAATTCCACCAGTAAGTTGATACTTTTTATAGCAGAATTCCCTCTCCATCTAGTGTATACTATAATTTCATTCTGGTTCCATTCTTCGCTAGTTATTATGCTTTGCAGACAGTTGTACTTTTTTATCTCTCCAATCTTTTGTTTCCCGAGGTTAACATCGGTCAATAACTCTTCTCTCTGTAACGAAGTAATCCACATTACAACTTTTCTCAATCCTTCCTTCATTCACTCTCGTTCCGGGACTTTCCAGTCGTTCTACTTCAACCCATCTCCTTAACAGGCCAACATATTTTTCCTTCCACCATTTCTTCCGAGGTTCACACATGGCCGTCAGCATCTTCTTCGCTCAGGCTCAAGGCGTCTGGGAGCATCGTTTTGGATGAGCGCTGTCTGATTATCACCGCGAAAAATGTTCTGGCGCGTGTTTCTTGCTCGAGGAAATAAATTCGGAGACTGTAAAAAGCAAACTTACAAGGGTACTGAACCAGGAGGGAAAAAGCGGAGGACAGAGGTACGAAAAATAAACGAAGGTACCGCGAGAGGAGCGTCCATGAAAGTGTATAGAGGGATGGAGATTGCAAGGGCGAGAAAGGGAAATCGAGTTTACGAGGCGTCTCGAGGGTGCAGTGTGAGAAAACTCCTTTTAGATGACGCGAAATAAACCCAACGGTTACACAGTGGAGTATCATGGGAAATTTGTAATTGCTCCTCTAATATGAAATTAAAATTGACCTGCTACGAGTGTGATGCCGTGAAGACGAGGTTTTAAAATTCATCACATTTTTCCAAAACCATGCGTATTGACCACAAACGGATATAAACAGAAAAATTTAAGGCATTATACGGTTGAGTGAGCTAGTTTGCAGGAAAAAAACATTTTTATGAAATAAATCCCGCGGAAAATGATTTCAGAACAACAAATAAAGTCAAGCTGTTTCCTCAAATGACGAAAGAGAAGCAAAATTTTACCTTACTTGCAAAGAAAAAAAAAGCATTCCTTAACCATTGCTGAATTTTAGTAGCTAAAACTGAATGACACATTATAGTTCAAATGTGGAATGTATTGGTTTCATTTACATGATAAATTAGGCCCAACAGAATGAATTTCCACAGTCAGTGGAATGACTACCGCTAAAAACAACTCCGAATACAAAGTTCTTTTCTAGGGCTTCTTTTTTCGGGCTCAGATAGAAAAGATTTACGGAATCGACGCTAACTTTGACCCAAGTAACAAGATCTCAAACGATATAAGGTATCTCTAATTCCACTGCTTGAAGGCATAGGTTCAGTAGGTAGTGTATACTTCGCAAAACCTATTGAAGACATCCGAAGAAATGTTTACACCATCAACTTCCATGCCAGTGAAATATGCATTCCTAAGTAGACGGCTAAAAGCTTCTAATCTGCAAATTTATTAGGTAGGAAAGGAAGTGAAATGGTGGAATACGCACATAATCACAATGACTGAGGAAAATCATCGTTTATCATAGTAAAAAGCTTTTACTTCCTATGACATTTATCCCAAAAGTTGTGAACTCAATTTAGCTCCCAATACTACTTTCTGTACCAAGATAATGATATACATAGTTCCTTAGCCTTTCCTCAGTATTTAATTTCAACAGTGAGATATCAGGTATATCATGGAAATATGAGATTCAAAGAATGGGGCAGAGCTACTCATTGTTGTTGATGACAATAGTACCAGGAGGTACTGTTGCCGTGAATGTGGACTTCTCTGACGCAATTTCATTTCTTTAAATGAAAACTAGAATATTGTTACGAGCATGAGGGGTGCAAGGCCAAGGTGCTGAGAGGTGTGTAATTATTGAGCATAAACCCGAGAATTATAAGACGTGGATTACGGTAACGACCCTCATGAAAAGTAAGGGTACGGTGCGGGCGGTGGTTCCGCATTGTGAACCATGGCCAGGATGATATTTTCCTCAAGATAGGAACTATAGTTGAAAAATGCGGCGAAGTTGTGTGGCTGCGACGGTGCCGCGATACTCATGATGTGGGTGCCGAGCCTAGTGGGGGGTTTGAAGGGGGGGGGGGGATTGACCACCTATTTACAAAGACACGGGTAGAATTAACCCGTGAGGAATATGAGATGACCCGTAAACTGCTTCTCACTTATGCACGCGTCTTCTCAAGTGAGAGAGGGAGACGCGAAACAACTAATGTTGTGCAACACCGAATAGAAACCGGATACGAACGACCAATAAGGCAACGACCACGCCGAGTTCCATTAGCTCGTCAGCAAGAAATGGAGGATTTGCTGCAGGAAATGCAAAACAACGGGTTCATCGAGCCGTCGTCGAGTCCTTCGCCAGTGGTTCGCTAGTGGTTTTGGTAAATTAAAGGAGGGGAGCGCAAGGTTTTGTGTAGATAATCGTCGCCTTAACGACGCCACCAAGAAGGACAGCTATCCTCTGCAGCGAATCGACGATACTCTCGACACCCTTCACGGAGTAAAATGGTTCTCCACATTAGACATGAAGAGTGGGTATTGGTAAATCGAACTGTATCCTAAAGACAAGGAGAAGAGGGACTTTAGCCCAGGCCGTGGATTGTGGCAGTTTGCCATCAAGTCGTTTATGCTGTGCAATGCCCCCGCGACCTTTGAGTGATTGATGGAGAATGTGCTAAGCGGATTAACTGGGGAGATATGCCTTTTTTACATAGACAACGTGGTCATCCTGGGTCAAGATTTTGAAGAACACTTGGGGAATCTAGAGAACGTACTGCAGCGACTCCCCGTGGCCGATTTGAAATTAAATTCGAAGAAATGCACTCTGTGTCGGAGAAAGTTGAGTTACTTAGGGCACATTGTGTCCGAAGGTGGAGTGGAGCCTGATCCTGCAAAGATAGAAGTCGTGCCAGACTGGCCGTCACCTAAAAATCGGAAAGATTTTCAAGCGTTTCTCGGGCTTCGCTCTTTTTTACAGACGCTTTGTTATTGCCAGGCCGCTTCACAGACTCACGTAAAATAAACGAGTATACGGTTGGGATGAGGAATGCGACAACGCATTTAAGGAATTAAAAGGGAGACTTAGCACCGCACCTATCCTAGGGTATCCAGATGAAGAAGTAGTGAGTCCATCGTGGACACGGACGCCAAAAATGTAGGCATTGGCGGCGTCCTGTCTAAGGTTAGTGAGGGGTGGTTGTCATCGCATATTTTAGCAAGTCTCTTTCGAAGCCGGAGAGAAATTACTGGGTGACCCCACGAGACATATTAGCTGTAGCGAAAACACAGGGGCAGTTTTGTAAATATCTGATAGGACGACCATTCCGACTGAGAACTGACCACGCGGCTATTCAGAGGCTATTAAACTTCAAATCCAGAGATCCGGGGTTTATACATGGCGCAGAAGGCGCAGGTGAGAGTAGCCGATGGAGAATCGGATTGAGCCACAATAGGGAGGGGAGTTAGGCAGGGCTGTCCTTTATCGACGGTACTTTTCAACATATACTCCGAGGAAATGGTGAGAAAGGCTTGCGATGAGCTGGAGGCTTACGTAGAACCATATTAAAAAAAGATCCCACCTTTGATTTCTCTGCTGCTGTCATGTCATTATCCATACCTCACACCACAGAGAAAAATGCACCAGATGTATGTTCTGATGAATTCTTTCCTTCTTACTACGCCATATTTCCAACTGTAAGTAGATTCTTCTTTTGGTAGAATGCCCCTTCGCCGGTGCTATTCTACTATTTTTTTCTTGCTTCGTCTATCTTTGGTTACTCGGCTTCGCAGACAACGGTACTTTTTCTCCTCTCATGTTTTCCTTTTCCTAGTTTAAAACTGTTAATGGCCTCTTATCTTCTGCTGCATACCATTATATTTGTTTTCTTCCCATTGATTTTCAGTCGAAATCAGTCTATTAAAGTTAAAGATTAGAAGGCTAGAATGCTATCGGGAATCAAGAAATGGAAAATGGTCCCGTGCATCAAAGACAGAAGGGGAAATTTAGCAATGGAACCAGAGGAGATCCAGCATCGTTGGAGGGAATATTGTGAGGAACTGTATCATATCGAAAATAGGCCTAGGAACTTGGACATAGAAGAGGAAAACGACGTAGATCAGCTGGGGGAAATTGATAAAATCAGTGAGGTTTGCGGATGACCTAGCGCTAGTCAGCCAGTCAGCCCGTGGCTTGAAAAAAATGCTGGATTCGTTGCACGGACAGAGCGAAAGATACGGAATAAAGATAAACCAGAAGAAAACGAAAGTGATGCTATTTTCAAGAACATACAGGGCCAGTATAACGATAAAAGTAGGTCAGAAGCTAGAGCAGGTAGAGCAATTTAGCTATGTAGGTAGTGTGTTGGAAGAAAAAGGGTATAGCAGCATGGAAGTGAGATGGAGAATTGCATTGGCAAAAGAAGATTTTACTCGTAGACGTAAACTAATCACAGGGACGTTGAGTAGGGTAGTGAAGAAAAGACTAGTGAAACGCTAAATATGGAGCGTTGCACTATATGGAGCGGAAACGTGGGCTGTGCGAAAATAAGATGAAAATAGACTTAGGGCTTTTGAGATGTGGGTGTGGGAAGGACGTAGAAAGTAAAGTGGGTCGAAAGGAAGACGAACGATGAAGTGCTAGAATTGGTAGGAGAGGAAAGAAATTTGATAGATGAAATTAAGAAAAGGCATAAGGTGTGGATGGAAAAGGTAATAAAAGGGGATGATCTTTTGAAGGAGGTGATTGAGGGAAGAGCGTTGAGTAAGCGGAGAAGAGGGAGGAGAATTACGGGTAGTTTGGATGAATTGATGGGTGGCAGGAGGTATGAGGGGCTGAAGAAGGACATCGTGAGAAATTTAGGAGGTGGGAGGAATTAAATGTCCATTCAAACCTACCTTCACTGGTAAAATACTAATATTAGTATTTTACCTTTATTTAATACCTAATAATAAATGCCGAGAGAGAAATAAAGAAGAAAGCATTTGGAATTGATAGATTTACGCAATAGGAATAGTCTATAAATTATGAAACTAGAAACGGTATTTGATTTATCGACTTGAACTTTCGAAATAAGTAAGACGAAAAACACATGGAAAAAATTATGATGAATTATGCCTGTAGCAGGAAAATGAAACTTAACGCTTCAAGGGCTAAGTTAATGCACCAACAAGCCAGTATTAACCAGCCTCGAAAATTACCGGTATCTTTGTCTCCCTATCACGAAACAAGAATGATAAAAATAACATTTTCTGAAATTTCCCTTGATTTCATGGCGGGAAAAGTACCAGAATAGCATCATGTTCACGGGACGGAAATACTAACATGCTAATCCCACACATTCGTTTGTTCTTCGAGCCATCTTACCAAAGCCTTATTTTTTAATGGTTTAATAGTTAATGTCCCGTGGTATGAAGAAGGAAGGTAGGCACGAGAGTCAATGTAAACATGAATTCTTAAAGGGACCGAAGAAGGTATTTGTAAAGGACCTTGCGATGGATGGATTCAGCAGTGGAGAGCGTAAAAATAAATCGCTCCGAAAGCACTTAACGGGCGAGGAGATCTTCAGGCAGTCAATACAATGACGACTCGCAGCGTCTCTTACTCCCCCACCTTCCACCCGGGACTTATTAATGTCCCAGGGCATGAATTTTGCAAAATGAGTTCACTCAACATCCAGTCTCCTTCTCAGGGGCCCTCTCTCCCTTTGCACGGATAAGGGGTGAACACATGTATACTTAAGACGCCAGCCATTTATGTACACGGCTCTGATTCTAGGGTATTCTTCATTCAATGGGATTTTTAATGAAAAATGCAGTGCCTCTCAACCCCATCATTTCCATGGGAATTGCAAAAAAAAAAAATATTCCGGGATAGTCTGCATAGAAAAACGGCAATACTGAATTACCTCAGGTAGCTCTGCAACTCAAATGTACAGATGCAATAGGCCTTTGAGAATACAATGGCAGATCATTTAATCAGACGCTCTTAGATGAAAGCGTCTCATTAATCGCAGTCAAAAGATTTTTTTCATTGTTAGGAGCGTATTCGGTGAAAAATTGCTAATCCAACTACAAAAAACTTCACAAATTATTTTCGATCAGACATTTTTATAGTACTGATGAAAATCCGAAAATAAATATGCAGTTAAAAATTCCCTATTGTTGGTGGGGTAGATACAACTGCTGCCTCCAATTCTGAAGGGTTCGGGTTTGAATCCAGGTAGCTGCAGCGATTTTTCTTTGTTACATCGGTCGCCACTTGAGCGCACTGTGTAAAGGACTCATTACTCCGTCCGTCGGATGGGTCGTTAAATTCCATGGCGTCTTTCGTTAAGAGCGGACTAATGCCGTAGCCGGGTTTCTCTACACCAGGGGTTCCCAAACTGGGGGGCGCGTCCCCCCAGGGGGGCGTGATGAATTGTCAGGGGGGGCGTGAGCGCGAGTCCAGTTAAAAATAAAAAATCTCTAAGTAAATAAAATCCATACATTTCTTTAACTAATTTTATGTTTTAGATTTTTAAAATCAACCTTGATGTTTAGAAAACTTAACAATCCACTTGTATAAAACTCTTTTATAGCAAAAATATATAGCTTTTTGTCGATGTTTTTCTCTTAACAGTATTTCTTTAAATTGAAACTTATAATGTTGTATTTTGTGATAGCAAAAATACATATATTGTTTTCAATGTAATACTTGTTTTTTACACATGCCCACAAAATTTACTGTGAAGGGGGGCGTGGAAGGTTTCCATTTTAACAGGAGGGGGCGTAGCACAAAAAAGTTTGGGAACCCCTGCTAGACCCTTCTGTCGTTCCCTGAAAAATTCCATCCCGTCCCAATTTACGCACCTACTGTCATGCTACATTTGTCCTTAACTGGATTGGTTGTCTGCCCCTAAAATCAACTATTACTTCCAAATGTATTTTTTTAGCAAAAAATTTACCACGGTAATATGGATAAAAAAATGTTTTTTTTTCTGAAATTTTATGTGCGCCCTGAAAATTTATGAATTGAATACAGAACAAGACACAGAGATAAATAATAAAGGAATTTTCATTGCCCACTGGTTAAATTTGATTTGTATCACGTGCATCAACGCTGAAGCGTCATCGGACCAATCGATTCCAACCCCACCCAAGTCGCGGAGGTCAGCTGGGCAACACCGGTCTGACAACCCAAAGGTCGCGGGGTGTTTGCAATGGGATTAAGCTTATGTTTAGGGTTAACTTAAGTTATATGTTGCAGTAGAACCTTAGCAGTAGGAATATCTTAAAACCTAATGCTACTCATACTACCAGATTCCTACCCCCTCTCTCCCTCCCGCCTTCTCGATACAGTTTCACGATTCTAGTATTCCTTGTGGCATGTTGACGAAACCTAGGCGAGGAAACCAATGATGTAACAAGTGACTTCAATAGAAATAAAAAAATCTGTTATCTTTTAAATATTCAATGTTGTTCCACAAAATAACCGTCGAATTCTGTCGAATTTCAGGATATGTTTTCTTAAACAACATTTAATCAATGATCTGAATTACAAGATGAGAGAAATAAAACTTTTAGGTGAATTTCATTTTGAACCGCTACATCTGAATATTAATTTTTTCTAAATTTACTCTAACATTTCTGAAAATTTTCCTCAAAGCCCAATACAGCAAAATTTCATACCGCCGCGAATAATGCGATAAATTTGGAAAAAAATAAGCTTTGGAGCTATAGGAAAAAGATCACAGAACTAACTATTTACTTTCCACCCCCTCTTCTATAACTGAACTTCTTTATGTTGAGGGAACGGATTAATGACAAACAGACAAGCGATAGCATAAACGTTTACATCTGCAGCGTAAAAAAAATGGAACTCCCTCCAGAGACCGTTTTAACGAGTCATACAGGCGATTTCCATAATTTTAAGTTACTCTACAAATTCTGGGGAAATTTTCTGAGGAAATTATTACGCATCGAAGGTATCATACCTTCACCAATCACTATTTTCTTCCTTCTTCTCTCGTATCTAACGTTACCAATTCCGTTGGATTAGGATACCAATAGGCCTTCTGGCTAAGTTGTTTATCAGTGTTCCTAGTGGTCTAGGTTGACGGTTTTTGCACGACAAAATACCGAATGCAAAACTCAATTCTTCGTGTACAATTATTTCACTCGTTTTTTCAATAGTATTTTGAAGTGATAAGGATGTTCACTGATCACGAAATAGTACTAATAAATGACAGTTATATATTAACCTACGCTGTGACATCACTTTAGAATTAGAAATAGGAAAATTACCCATTTAACTATCACAAAAAACCAGAACCCCCTTGCCTATACATAACCTTCTATGAGAATGCCCAAATATACTCCAGGAAATTGAACTAGCTGAAATTGAAAATCGATAGGAAAAACTAGCTGGAAATTGACATTCCTTGTGTGTTTTCAAGTCTGTTTCCGCACTAATAGGCGCTTCAGACCGGGAGGAAAGGTATAAGGATAGGAATGGAAGGGATGGGGGGTGGAAATTAACATCGATTAGCTTTTGAGGTGCTTAGTGCAAATGTGGCACTGATGAGGTAGAGCAGACACCGGCGATAGATTCAACTACGAATTGCAACGACACATGATCGCGTGAAAGTGGAAATAAGCATGTTTGTTTCATGATAACTAAAATATGGAGGAAGGAGGTTGCAGTGACGAATTGAGGGCACAACAAAATATGATTGAACATAATGCTGGTCCTATTTAAAATTTACGGCACAGCGAGAGGCAGACACCAGAAAATTATGAGAGTCGGATGTGAAAAAGGAAAGGACAGGTGCTGTTAGCTTCGGTTACTGGCCAACATGTCTTTTGTTCTCATTGAGTGACGGGGACCTAAAAGGCCCTAAAAATTCAAAGCTTAACGAATGTCCATCAGCCGAGAAAAACTTCGGGTGATCGCAGTGAATGCATTTAAGAAGAAAAATTGCGTCACTTTAGAGCAGTAGTTATTAATTGCATCGCGCTGATGCTGGATGCGTGAGAGTAGGCCAGAAATAGCGTCAATTACTTAAATAAAGACAACCGAGGCAACGCGCGTGAATTCGGGATCAATCGTGTTAATTTTCTTTCCCTTAATTGAAACATGCTTCATTAACGTCCTCACATTCATTGCACCCGTATCACTCACTAAATCATCATCGGCAGGAATTGATGTGTGCAAAGGAACGAAATAAATTTATGATCAGGCCACGGCTTCCGGATGGGCAATTAAACGAGCTGGAATCGGAAAAAAAATAATCCGACGTGAGTGAATCTGACGAGCTAACTATAGGGCCATCCGATTTCGATTCACCGACCCCATTTGGAATACCTGCATCCGTTGGCAGTGCATCAGCGAGCGACCGCTCTCATCTCCGTCCTCTGGGGGGTAATATCACTCGGAAATATTCATGGTTCCATTGGTGGTCGGGGCGAAGAGTGATTGCAAACCCACTGGGCATTTTTATACATGAATCTCCCGACTAATCAGCTGGTTGCTCCCTCCGGATAATTTTTCGGTCGCTTCGTTGCGTCTCTTCGAGCCCGTTCGAGAAGAGGTAATCGAATCCGATTATTCAATTTCAGGAGAGGGTATCACGAATAAAGCACATGGAAAAAAGTCAATTCACGAAATGTTAGCACGACCTACTAATTTTCCTAGAGTTACGTACCTTCTAGTTAACGGTGCTCGTGTTAAGGAATTGTCAACATTGATATAGAATGCTTAAATTTGTCTTTGTTAAGTATTTTCAAGAGCTTACAGGTCCAAAATACCTTCAATGCCTTGTTTTACGTTTATATTAGAGACACTCTTAGCTTCTGATTCGTGTTTTTCCGATTTTTCTTCGATTTTAAACACCATCCGGAACAAATAAGACGACCGCTGCCGGTGACGCGAAGAATTATAAGAATCCTGAAATAATTATGATAATATGAAATAAATGTTTAAAATGTGAACATTGTTTTAGTTGTTTAAAAAAAATTGTCACCAGAGGCATGAAGAAGCCGAAATAAAGAGGCGAATCGTTGGCACAAATTGGTGTTTATGAAAATATGACCAAACAACTCAATATAAACACATTTCTATTTCTACATAAATAAAGTGGTCAATAAGAATACTCCAACATTGTTACTACTCATTTTTTGTGCTGACGTTTCACGTGTATTTTCCCCAGTCAAGAGCAAAGTCGCGGTAATTTATTGATCAGGAAACCTCCTGTGTGGGTCTATTTGTTTAGGATATTTATCTATGAAGGATGACAGCCACTCTTATTGAGGTGCCCTTGTGAATAATCTAGACTATAATTCATTTTACTGCCCTGAATCCGCTGCAACAAACACCGGATATGTAGCCCTAATTTCAAAAGAGAATTACTGAATGTCTGTGTATTTAACTCACAAGAAAGTAATTGACGTTCTCGAAACATGTGGGTCCAGTGCGCTAGTGAACTCTCAATGGAGAGGATGCTGATATTTGGCTAGAAAAATCGTCACTTCAAAAATGAATACGATAACCTTCTGTAAAATGTCAATAGAGTATTTTCGGCCACTATAAAAAGATTATCATATCTCTTTTTGTATTGAAACAACGAACTGAATCATACACTGTTAGGATATGGTAAATGAGTTGGTTGGTAATGCCGATCCAGGGATGCCATGAAGTTGAGAGGTTTCGTTTAGGGATCGAGTCAGTGTATTGACATGAGAACAGACTTTCTACTACAATGGACCCGCCTCGAGTTTGGGCGGTGGAAAAGAGTTTTTAGCGGAATATATGCCCGCAATTAGTGTATGCCGCTGACATAACTTGGCTTAACAATGCATTTAGGTTGCTAGTGAGCCGGTCTGCAAACAGAAACCACTATTTGCGGCTTGAAAACCCATCTCAGGCATGACTGTCGTGTTTGTTATAGCATTAGGCAAGTGTTGTGGATGGACTCCGAATATCCCATTTTGAATCACAGTATCGTGGGGATATGTCTGCGGAATATCGATCCATGCAGTGTTGAGGTGGGAGCACTTCAAACTCACAACTCCACCCGTTTGATGGAACGTAAAACCCATGGACCCCAGGGGTTGTGTTTGAAACCTTCGGAATTATCTCGAATACGTAACCATGGAGTCACGTGGTACAAACGCGAATGTTTTGAAAATTTTATTTCTCTGAATCGCTCGTTACATTATCAAAAATTGTTTTCACT
The DNA here is from genome assembly GCA_933228895.1 of Platycnemis pennipes. Lineage (NCBI taxonomy): Eukaryota > Metazoa > Arthropoda > Insecta > Odonata > Platycnemididae > Platycnemis > Platycnemis pennipes. The sequence continues at coordinate 27,819,243 of OW121848.1, read as the reverse complement.
TGAGTTTCTCTCATCTCTCTCAACTATAGATCCCACAAATGAGATAAAACACAATGAATGAGGTAGTAATCAGCGGTTTTAACACATCAAATTTGCGAGCCATTCTTGTTTATACCACGTGACTCCTTGGTTACCTATTCGAAATAATCTCGACTGTTTCAAACACAACCCCCCAGGGTGTCTGTCTTCCCACCTCGATGGTCGGAATTTGAATCCCGGGAGTGGTAGATTTTTCATCGCAATATCGGCCCTTAAATGACTGCTGTGTTTATAAAACTCACGTATCAGCTCCCCGTCCATCGAATGTGAGGTTCAACCGTAGACCCCTTGACAACTTCCATTTAAGAGTAAGTAAATGCTAATGCCGGGTTTCTTTTCACTCGTCATCCACTCCAAAAAAGCAAGCCTACACATTAGTTTTATGGATAGTCTAACTTATGTGGATGTCAAAAAAGTAACTTTATACCTGTCATATGGATGTTGTCGCTTATACGTTATCACGTAAGGGTCAGTTTCCAACTTTTAACCCCACCCCCTTCTTATAACACTTCGTATCATTCTCTACGATTCTTCTTCCTAAGCAACCTAAAGTTACCAATAAACTCTCTCTTTTTTGTTGATGATAAAATAGATATTCTTTATTAATGTCTAATTTATTTCTCAATTCTTCTATTTATTAATTAATTATTATTTAGAAAAATTAATTTTTGCTGTCTCTCCCTCCCAACGTAATAGAAGAGTAACCCATCCCTGTCGATCAAGCATAGAAACGGTTGGCCCTCTCACTTTTAGATTTACGTCATTAATGAATTTTCTCTCTGATTTTCCTATATGCTTCTAATTTTTCCTTAATTCCCTTTTAATTTTTTTTCTTTCTTTTTTCTCTTCACTTTTTATAACTTTTTTTTTCTTTAATTTTATATTTTATCTACTAATTTTCCTATGTACATACTATTATATTTGAGTTATTCTTAAACACTAGCTTTACTGTCAGTAGGATTTCGCAGGTTTTTCACACCCCCCTTCTTGTGTGGGTGTTTTCCTGCAGTGGGTTTTTGAGCATAGGATGTAAGCATAATAATCCTCACGTTTTTCCCACATTGTAAATTCTTTCACACACCATTTGATATGTAATATTGATATATTGCGTGTATTTATTTCTTTTCTATTAATTTATCATTCTTCAATCCCTATAAGTATATTATTTACTGATTTTTTTAACCTCAGATTGTAATTGTTTTAGGTATTGACCAATATATGATTTATATATTTATTTTGACGAGGGGTTATATGGCGGAAGGGACAGCTTTGTCTCAATCTCGTCCCAACAAATACCTTTTATTATTATCACTATGCTAACGCATTCATAACCAACATCCAATTCGTGTATTTCAAGATGGTTAAGCCCGAATCACACGATCATTTTTCTCGTCCCTTTAAAGGGATCATTTAAGATATAGCTTCCAGGGACTGCAAAAATGATAGCTCAAGCTATCATTTCGCCGCTCACACGATCATTTTTACCGTCCCTTTTCGTATCATTTCTGTTCGCGAGATACGGTAAACAACTTCGTAACTATGGATTATTTACATCGTCGTCGACAGCTTTTGGCTGCAGCCAAACGTTTCTTTCAGAACGTGCGCTCTGATTGGCTAAATGACAGGCCCGAGGGCGAGGGAGAAAAAAGGACGTGCTCAAATGACGAAAAAAGGGATAGCGATCCCTATCATTGCCGCTATCCGTGAAGTGATCAAGTCAGACGATCATTTTTAAGCTATCATTTGAGCTATCCCTGAAAAGTGACGTAAAAAATGATCGTGTGATTCAGGCTTTAGCCCCCGTGCAGTCAGATATAAGGCACACTCACCTCCCGATGAAGAGGAAGCGACTCGTAAGGTTGAGCCTCCTCGAGGCAGCCAGGAGGCCGCGCACAGTGAACCCTTCGCAGAAGCAGACGACGACGTTGGCCGCCGGATCCTCGGCGAGGTTCCGCAGCACTCCGTCGAAGGCGGCGTCCTCGGCGTGACTCAGGATGGACGCCTCGCGGGCCACGCAGATGACGCCGGCCTGCTCGGCCAACTCGCGGAATGCCTGCATGCCGCTTTGCCCGTAGTTCTCTGCGAGAGGAGGGGAACACAGTTGTAATTAACACTTGATGCCAAAGGCATGGGGGAAGCAGATGTCACGCGGACATTATCATTGAATGGCTAACTTCATGATCATTTTATTTCAAATAAAAAAACAAATTCATATTGAAACAGATTACCCAGATAACTTTACACTGAACACTAATAAACAGTCATAGAAAGACCAGAGCCTTCCCCTTCCATTCCCATCCTTTTACCTTTCCTCCCGGTCTGAAGTTCCTGTTAGTGCGGAAACAGACTTGAAAACACCCATGCATGTATTCACAGAAAAAAACCCAAAGTCTATAGCTTGGTAGAATAAATTATATAGCTCAAACTGTAGCTAACTTTAAGCGGCAGATATTGTCATGGTATAGGGCAACGATATATCCATATAATATCATGCCTTAGTACATTTCAGCGCCACTGCTAGGAGATAATGGGGGCGTTTAATCGGAACCGAAATTGCAATTTTGTACACGAAATCGTTAGATGGTAACGAAAAAAGAATTTTAGAGAAAAAATTAATCTTCTAACCACAACCACTCACTCATAAATCAAAAATTAAAATAAGCAAAAGGTGACGCCCACCGAAAAAGCTGCTGTGATAACATTGACGTCATTTTCCTCCCGACCTTGACTGCTTTTCGTGGAAGGGAAGGGAGTGGAGGGGGGTTCTCGGAAGGTCTGCTCGCACAGATGCTGTCGCAACTGCTCCTATTGGCAGAGTAAGCCGTGTCCCCCCCATTACGATAAGGCGAAGGAGCTTCGCTGGCTCAGTTGTGATTGGACGAAGTCGATATACGTCAGAGGTTGCACCACGCCCACTTTTCCGAAAGGGTTAAAAACACCAGTTTTTCGCCGCTTATAACCCGAGAAATAATTTACGGATCAAAAAACAGAGAAATATGGGTCTTTTTATGTTACAAACTCTATCAGATTCGGCAATAAAAAATATGGTAAACGACCCCATTTCCGAGAGCCACTGCTGAGTACTTAAAAGCATTAATCTCAGGATTAAAATCATTACAGGAATGAATAATGATTAGTAGGCCGATATCTAAAAAATATCACAGACAAGCTGCTGAGAAAATTTAAAACTTGTAAAACAAATAAGGGATTTGTAGATTTTCTGAAAGTGACATCTAGATATGCCGTACCTATACCACGAACCGTCTTGTACAGCATAATTCAGTGCATTGCATTGACAAATTTGCTGTTACCTTGTCCTTCAAGAAAAAGTTATCACCTTATAGTTGCCTTTCCCTATTCTAATGGTTATCGTAGATTTAGAGGGATGTTCTTTTTCTTTCTTTCTTCTACCTCCCGTCTTCTTTTCTAAATTATCTCTGTTTACGTAAAATGATATTTTATGCTTCTCGTTAGATCACCTAAAATACCCTTCGTGTCCCTTCTCTTCTTCTCTTTTCTACGCGTTCTCCAATCACGATTTCAAAGCCCCAAAGTTCCAATTACTTGTTCAATCGCCTCCTCTGCCTCCTCTTGGTTATCTCCAGCAATTTTCTCACCTCTTTCACCATTTTTAATTTTTCCTTCCCTTTATTTCCTTTTCATCACTTTTGATCGAACCTTCTTCATACTCACTTCTAGAATATCTTTCTTCTCCTTCCCCAGTCGCAGATAATGGCAGTATATATATACATATGATGTAATTTTCTATGTAGAACTCTTGAAAGTATTTTGCTGGCGTCTTTACCCAAATATCCTGTTCTAAGAGTTCCCTAGATTGCCAATTGCTCTTTTGCTAGCGCAATTCATCTACAATTGCGGTTTGTTCTAAGTCCTCTTACACTCCTTTGTCTAGATTGCAACAATATTTTTTCCTCCTTCTAACCAATTACCTCTTCATCTATGCAAATCTTGAGCAAAATTTGCCTTGAAAATATTATTTTTTTCTTTTTCCTGCGATGCATATGCATTCAATATATTTCGAATTCAATCCACAGTTCTATCAGTATAAGATTGACGGTAGTCATATGGAAGATTGGATAATAAGGGCTCTTATCTACGTAAAACTAAGCGATTTCATCACCAATCCCACAACTTTTTACCCTCATCATGCTCCTTGCAGGCCCATTTTACTATTTCCTCCGCATATCTGCAGCAGATAGTTTACGACAATGAGGAGCTCTATATTCCTCCTAGCACTTATGCTGCCCACTTAGACTGCATCGGCTATCAAAGCCTGCCCTCTTTGGGCCTTATGCGTCTCGTATAACTTACTGACCCCACCAGAAGTCTAACCCTAGTCTAACATTCACATTATCTTGTGCATATTCTTAAAGTCAAACACCTCATAGTGGATAATACAAATGAAAAACTCCATGATTACTCTATGACACCTCTCCTGCGTTGTCCAAATATATTCACCATGCGAATAAACAACACAAACTTTCCCTCCATTTCAAGACAACGATTCGCACAAAACCATAAAATAAAGTGATGCAAAAGATTATGGTTTCATTGAGTTTAGAGAGTAATTTATTTACTCCACTTGATAAATACGAAACTGCACAGTCAGTGCGAGTTAGAAGGCCGTGTTTCCCACACAATGGCTCCTCGAAATTTATTCTCCAAAAAACTCTCAATGAACGGTCTAAAAACTAGAGACTCTTCAGTTGAACTTCCAGGAGAAACAAAAGACATGGATATGAAATTCTAGGAAAGCCACTCACTGTCATTGTTAGTAAGTTGACTTTCTTGCGAGAGACTCTTACGTCTTGCGGCTTCTAAGGCCCAAGTGGCAGAAGCGTGCTCTGGGATGGTTGCAAGAGGAGAGATAAGAACAGCTTCCGCAATGGGAAAGGAGCAATTAATCATTCTGCATCACCCATCCACTTTCCCAAAGGGCGACGTCTGCAACGCCTCTGGCACTCTTGCGGTATCCGAAATTGAAAACAATTCATCTCTGCGCGTCCCGCCTTTTCTCATGCAGCGGATAGTCATTTTAAGTTCATTCTCGTGGAGCCGGGAGGGAGTTCGCGTCGTTTAAGGAATCGCCTTGCGCGATGACGGATAAACTCGACGTGATCAATATGGCCTTTGGTGATACACACCAGTGTCTCCCAAGTCCCAAGTTTCCATGGCACGTGGTACAATAGGCTTTCCCCTTCGCACATCATGTGAGTTGGTGATCAATGATGTGTCTCTTGGCAACTGGCTTCCTGGACATCCCTCGCTAATGATCTTTCCCAGTATCTGTGTGCCCCTCGGCTCGAGCGACTTGGAGTGAAACTCCACCTCAGCTTTCAGTCCGCCTCATCTTTTCAGCCAATCTTTTCATTTTCGTAGCAATCGATTGATATAAATTTTCCACTACAGTCAGCGGCGTTTGCCAAAGCAAAATTTTCTAAGCCTAATATCCATAAGAATGGGAAACTACTCGTTCTTACGGCCTCCTTTAAGGGGGTAATACGTCTTCTACATGAAATCTCCTCTAAATCCGCAAATGAGGGACCTATTTATTCTTTGTTAAGATAAACGTATGAAACAAAAATATCCCTCGGAAAGAAGATAAAAATTTGCAGTTTACGACAGATAAAAAAACCTTTATTCCGAACCGGGTTGCAACGGGACGCAGTGCTAACGAAACCCGGGTCGGAATAAAGGTTTTTTTTATCTGTGGTTAATTGCAATTTTTTATCTTCTTTTCGATGTTCAAATCCCACGCAATATCTCCGGGATCTACTGAATTTAATATCCACGTCTGAGGCGGGAATCGAACCCGTAATCATGGAGCTAGTACGCGAATGTGTCACCTTCCGTGATGATTTGATTTATTTAATTAGTATTCTGTTGCTTGCAGTAGGTTTTGGTGGTATACACCAACAATTCTTAACTTTTTCTCAATTCTCTTGAATACTTCCGTAATTTTTATATTTACCTCCTCATATACATATAAATATTATGTTTACTATACGTATATACAATACTGTTTATGGGGCTATAAGATGATGGATCTCATTTCACATGGTACGATGATTGATTTTTTAAGCACCACAATTATCTATACATCATGTACACTACCATAAAAGCTCCAAATCTATTGCGAAGTCAACACTTCATCTATTTCACGAGTGACTTTACTTTTATGAGTAAGATTGATCACAATTCATGAAAAAAGTAGGTAGTGTGAAAAATCAGTGATAGCAAATATCCGGCGTTTAAGGCCAAACGAAATTTTCGTCGCAAGATTAAGAATTTTATTTGAAATATTCAGGTGAAAAACTCCTGAAGGAGGAGATAGAAGTTTTTTTCCAATCTCCTCCAAAAACATTTTTTTCCTGAGAAATTTGTTTCCCCAGCTCATTTCCTTAGCTCTTTCCTCCGTGTGTTCTTTGAATTTCAGTCAGCGATTAGTCATTGTGCTCTGGCATTTCTACAGAGTATCTCGCTCGAAATGCCATAAAACTCGATGATCTATACAGATTAGTGGAAGGAGATTCCTTCACCTGCAAATTTCATGAAAACTAACGGAAATAAATGGCAACTCAACTACAGTCTTCGGTAACGATGGCGGTATCTGCAGAAGACATCAAATTGGAATACCATCCCAAATTGGTATCCAGAATTCACTGAAAATATATTTTATGCAATGTTCATGAAAGGAAATGATAATTACCCAATATAGTTTTAAAATAGGAAATAATAATTTATAGATAATTAAAAATCATGGAAATCAGAAGGTAATTTGCCACTCACACATATAGGTGCACATCCATATTATGGCAAATATTTAACAATATTTATGGGAATATGTTTCGTGGAGATCCGTTCATATATTTAAAAAAGCAATTTGACCGAAAAAACCAATAAGATTGAAATCTGGAAGTGTTCATTTGGTATCTTTTGGTACTAGGTCAGAGTTCACCAACCAAAAGAATCGCGTTTGAAATACATTCTACCACCCAGGCCCATCAATTTCAACTCGATGCCATGCATTAAAAGAATCCGCAACCCTAAAGTAAAAATTAACCAATTTTGAAAAAAACAGTAAAAGGAAAATAGTAAAAATTTTCAAAAAGGAGAGCTTCTAAAGGCTTTTAAAAAGTAATAACGTAATTTTTTCAGCCACTGGTGGGAAAATGCAAGGCCTCCTTTGTTAATAAAATGAACACACAAAATCCTCCCAAATGAAAGAGACAATCATTTCGTATATGTCTTAAATATAGGTCTTAGTATTTTTTTCACCTTCGATGCAAAATTAATTGCTTCTGTAAGTAAGAACAAATCTTAATCCTGATGGCTTTTATAGTATATTACTAAATTTAATCATAACTGATATTGCACTTATCCTCTCTCGTATTTTTAACTTGAGTTCAACCTGCGAAATATTCCCAGAAATCCGAAAAAATCTTTTAAGATATCCATATTTAAAAAGCGATCTCAGTGTGTCATGGTGGACAATAACTGCAGCGAACGCAAGCTCTGGTGTCCCTCAAAGGTCAGTCCTGGGACATATTTTATTTTTGATGTATGTAAATTACTTATGTAATTATCAACTCAAAGGCCATGTATTAACAGTATTTTTCAACGATTTTGCCATAGGAAGAATAAGGAATTACATTAAATATTCTTAAGGAAATGATTTTCTTCAAACAGGCTTAATATGAATGTAAATAAAACCAAATATGTGTATTGTAATGTTTGTAACAGTTCTGAATTTAATTGGGATTTGATATGCTATTCAGTGAATGCTTACCAGGTTTATTTTTAGATTGTGCTATAATTGAGCTCGTAAACCTTATCATTTGCCTGGGAGTAACCATACACGAAGGCTTCAAATAGAAGGAACATGGGCTCCTTATCAAAGATGTTGCTTTCCAACCTTTCAAAGTTTTATCTTATTAATATATTATTCGTAATAAATGTTCATTACTAAATCATAGGATTTTTTATAATGCGATTGTTAATTCAAAGTTAAATTATGGCATCATTTCTTGAGATACAACATACCTTAACTAGGTAAAAACTGTTGTGCTTCTGCTAAAATCTGAGTGGTGCTCAAAAAATTATTGCTACGAAACTTCCTTCTCAATATTTATAAATCTAAGGTTGCTATCACTAAGGCGTGGTGCTACGTTTACCAAGTGCTGAGTATTTTCTTTTTAGGAGTGGTCATAAAATCCCCGTAGCAAGAAAATATTACTCATGGAGCCTACGAAGGTAATTGTTACCCTTGCTCAACCCGAAAATGACCTTGTTGAATTTCCTAATTTTCTATATTTAGGGCAATAAGTTTTTAAAATACTACTTTCTGCATGCAAAAAGGAATTATATTTTATTTTCTAAAAGTGTTAAAAATTGGCTATTTACTTTTGGTAATATAGAAAAAATATTCTGTTCACTTGCGTATTAATCAATTTGTTGTTTTATTTTGTTGTTATGACCTAAAGCTCCCCATTGGACTCATTTGTTCCTTCTTGTACTAATTTGGGAGTGAAACAGAAAACTTAAATAAATGTTTTTATTTCCCAACAAAATATTTTTATCTGGTTCCGGATCTCACTTACGTTTATTTCGAAATTTTCATCAGAAAATCCGACATTTAGTGCTTTTAATGCGTATTTAAGAATTTAAGGACCTTGGCCTACATGTTGGAATAATATCTATAAACATAATGTGCACTACACTTCGGTAGCAATAGCTTGGACACTTAGAGAAACACTGGAAACAGGCATGCGGTCTTAAAAATGACACTTAGATCAACATTGTACAATAAAAAACCAAATATGAAAAAATAAATGTCTAATATATAATATCAATGTAGTCGGAAAATTGTTTAGAAGTTCAATTCGTCTCCCCTTTGCATTTATTTACGAAAATTAGATCCTAACTACACAAATTTTACTTCCGGAGACGATGGTTTTAAAGCCGGGATTGAATACAAACAATACCAGACAAAATAACGCCGGCAGGAATACCTGCACATGTGGAGTCGACCTCCCAAAAAAAATACGCATGAGCATTTGGCCCGTTCTAGTCCCCAATACATAAAATGAAACCCACATAAATTACACAAACAACCACCCTACTTTACACATTTATTACTCTTGCATTCACGGAGTAGCTAGGATCGAGCTGAATGCTTGCTTATTGAGGAACTCCATTTAGTCGACCGCGAGAGGGTGAAGTACCGCAGCTCCGAAGCGGGTTAATTTTGCCACCGCAAGCGAAATCCATCCCCGAGCACCTTCCCAGCATCAGTCTCCGCGGTGAGGTCGCGGGCTCCTCGGCGAGGGGGAGTCAAAGGCTCAGGGGGGTGGGTATAAAACGACTTCGGGGAGGACGGATGGGAAAAAAGGGCAGAAAAAAGGCATTTCGCACAAGGCTTTCCCCCGCTTGTATCTATTTTCAGACGCGGACTCTCAGGGGTTTCCTCCTCATTTCGGCGGGAGGCGCAGCGGTCCTTTTTCTCCCGTCTTCGGGTTAGCGCGCAAGAAACAGGAATGAAGGGTGGAGTTATGCCGACACTCTGATAAAGGAGTGCGGGAGGAAGAGAGACGGGAAGTGCGCAGGGAGCGATGGTGAAAATGAGAGCGGGAGGGAAAAATAAATACTGGGGAGGTGAGGGGGAGGACGGGAGGGTAAGGCGGAGGCGACGGAACGAAACGGAAGGAATTAGCGCGATGTGAATGTTTTCGGTTATAAAGGCGGGAAATGGGAGCTTGGTGTGCGGAAGTGAGTGGAGGGGCAAGGAGTCGGGGGCCGTGTTTTGCGGAGGGGAATGATGGCAGGGCGTTTTGGAGGGATGAGGGGCTGGGGCTTTTGAAATCAAGGGGCAGGAAGGGGAAGGCGGGCGGGGTAGGGGAAAAGACGTCCGGATTTTAATCGAATTTCTTCGGAGGCGACGGAAGAACTTCATCGCTGCAGCGCCGTCGACGCCACCCTCTCCCTCCTCCTCTCGAGTCTCTTCCCTCCGCAGACACTTTGAACCCACTTTCCTCTCCCTCAATACACTTTTCCCTCATCCCCACTTCACCTAAAACACACTCGCTCATCCTCAAATTTCTCCTCAGTTTTCCTACTAGGGAGGTTGAACGCTGTTCCCTTACATATTACCGATTACCAGTATGAAGGTGTAATACAAGAAGAAATTTCCATATTACATATCAAATGAGTTATACTACCACCATCAAGGGTGTTCATGCATTTGATCTCGTTTATAGCGTAATCATCATAGCATAGCATCAATGATGGAAAGTCCTTCCCTGTTTCTCTATATTAACTCCCTTATTAGTTATTTGTACCCCTTGCCTAGCTTCAATCTATGTATCTAAATTTCTGACGCCTTTCCATTTCTTAAAGGAAACCACCATGGGGTCCAAATATTTCGCTCTCTCTGTCCGGTGGAGATAGGAACTTGTAATAATCTTCACATGGCAATAAAGAGGAGATTTCAATTAAATAACTCCAAAGATAAGAACCCGGATCGTTAAGGGCGCGAAACCGGTATTCTTTCCCCCTTACTCGCTTTCACTCAGATTTTTATCCAGCACGTTGTGATGTCTGAAATATCGCATTTTGACGCAATTTATCGGGCATCGATACGAACCCTTCCAACAAACCGTATGGAGCACGATGCCGACGAATCAGCGCACAGCGTCGAAGTGCTCTTTCCTACTCCTTGTGTCTCTCTCCTTCTTTTGAATAAATCCTTCCCCCTCTCCTTCCTACACCTTGAACCACTTCCTCGCTCTTTTGGTAACTCCGTACACATCCGCCGCCCCTTTCCTTCCCCTCTTTCCTCACCCGTTTCCGAATACAAGTCTCCCCTCCACATTCCGTCCCTTCGAGGAGTTTAAAAACCCGTGCTCCATGCATCTCGCTGTTTGCTTAGAGCGTCTCCACTCACCAGTCCGTCGTATCCCCCCCACAGTTAGTTCAATCGCCGGGTCGTCGGCTCGACATCAGCATGGGAGAGGTGCGACCAAACATCGCAGTTAAAATTAGCGCCACGAGTTTATTTGCCCTTCGTATAATTTTTATCATGATGTCAAATACATGAGCTAACATTAAAGCTAGCAATAAGGGCAAAAAATTTCAGAATCGACTTCGGGGAATCTTTTGGCTGAGAGATCACGCGGGACGCACAGGTAATTGCGGGAACGAATACTATCCCAAGTCTTTCACCCCGCGGCTCATGATGGATCAATGTGACCTCAGGTAACCACATGAGGAGGCTCACTATGACGTGGATATTTTAGGACGAGTAGATTGAATGTCATCTCTTAGAGCATTTATATTCTAAGAACAGGTAAAACATTCCAAACAGGTAGATAAACCATTTTGGAATTTTTCGCTATTTTATTAATGAAAGAGGACACATGAATCCCATTTGCTATTTTTTCATTACTACGAAGAAATTACTACCAGAAATATGCAAATTTTGACCTTCAAGGAAGAAAAAATTGAAATATGTACAAAAAATGTACTCATACGATAGTACTCAAATCTACACACTCTCCGCATCAATCTGTCTCCCACATACTACAGGTGGCATATTCTGCCTGATTGAATGACGTGATTCCCTCACCTCAACATTTGAACACGAGTGGCTCATTAATAATCAATGCTGTTTCTCTAGATGAAGCTAGAAAATCAGCTAAATGTAGTCGATGTTGTGCCCTTTCTCATCCACTTCCGTCCAGTTTCCTTGTTTCATTTTTTCTCAGGTGTATCCAAGTTTCTCAATTTCCGGTCTCTCATTTTCGAATCGCCCTTCTGGACCGCAATCTTCCTCCTCTCCTACCCCCAACACCACCCTAATCCCTCATTCCCCACCCCCCCTTTTGCCTTCCAATCCCTCTCTAAACCTTCGCCTCTCCTCAGCCTCAACTCTTTTACCTTTTTCGCCCCAATTACGCTGCCAATTTCGGACCGTATTTTTTTCTCCCGCAGTGTGGCTATATTTCTTTTTTCACCCGCTCATAAGTTCGTTTCTTCGTCAATACCGTTTTCTCTTTCCCTCTATCTTTTGATGGATGGCGTAAGAGAGGCTCTTTTCCGCGCTTCAAAGTGCGCAAAACGTGCCGTGATTAATTGGGATTTTTATTTTTCGCAGAGTGCCGTTTGCGAGCAGGCAAAGATTTCTTTCTAGAAAGTCGGCCAGGGGATACAATCCGCCGGAAGTTACGGGTGCACGTTTACTAAATTTTTCATCCTCTGAAGCAAGCAAGTTGTTCATTGCATGAAATCGGTCTTCTTTTATACGAACAATAACCAATTATTGTGCTTCTATTAAAGCAGAAAATAAAACTTAAGAAAGCAAAACGTCAGTAAACGCGACGAAGAGGATGAAAATTTCACCAATTCCAGACCAAAAAAAGTTTGCAACTTTTCAACAATTTGGAAGGGATATACAATAAACATGGAATTTTTAATCTGCGACGCAAGAGCGTTATAACAAGTTTTCAACAAAGGAAAGAATCGTAGGATTGGCATGCGTTTATGGCAATAAAAGCAATTGATTAATAAAGTGTAAGAATGAATTAATCCAGTTCATGATATACGTTCATGAGGGTTTTTTGATCATATTATAAGGAGTATTTGGGAGTTCTAGTTTAAAATACCATTTTATAATAATACTTAAACACTCTTGAAGTATTTATGAAAAAATTGGAAAAACTAATGTGCGGTTATGCCCTATATTTCTATCATTAGGATTAATTGATGAGGCACAAATGATGGCCAAGGAGGAAAACAGGGATTCACTTTCTGATAAACACTCTTTCTTCACGTAATTGCATTAGGGAATTGGATACAAAGCAATACATACCTACCACTAATGTGAAAACACATTTTTTACGACATAATTCCATGCGTTAGTTAAAAAATAAACTTGTCTATTGGTGGTATGGATAGAGAAATGGCTCAATTTTACTGACTGGTTCCGTACCACCATATCTTTGCATGCTTATTTCGCTTCCATCATGTATAAAAAAATTCATTGGGAATCCAGTAAAAAAATGCAGTTTTCCCCCGGATTTATCCGGAAATCACCGGTATCTACCAGGTTTTTCGAGCAGACCAAAAGCTGTAGGTGAAGAAGATAGGTGAGCCAATTAGTGAAATGCACCATGGAGGGTTTTGGCTTTCCAGCTTACAGAGCCGAGAGACGCGAAAAGCCTTTAAAGGCATCTCTCCCACACCGAGGAGGAGGCGCTTCGGAGGGAATGGTGGAGGAATGGAGGAGGGAGAAGACGACGCAGGAGGAGGGAACATTACTCTTCGTTTTCTGCCAGAGGTTTAATCCGCTCTGCCCGTCGTCACTTCGGAGCGGGACCGTTTCAAAACGAAGGGATCATGGGGAAAGAGGATATTCGAATGGTGTTTGGAGTGAGGAAAAACCTCATGAGGGCGAAACGACCTCACTGATTAATTTTTTTCCTTTTCACACCACCTTTAGCCTCCGATATCACCTTACATGCTCTTCGTCATGTCTTCAACGCTTTGTATCCGAGATTTGCGTGTAAACGTCAAATTATTTTGCTTTTTCCGTTCCGGATACGCTTGAAAGTGTTTCGATCAGAAATCACTGCCTTTGATTTTCCCCAACAATCCAAATTCCACATTGTAAAACGAATCTCTAAGAATTAACTAGGAATAATTCTGCTGAAGGTGTAGTGTGAACATTATTTCACTTTTCCTCATGAGTTACGTTAAACTCCTTCAAAATCAATACTTCCTACAAGTATACAAGTTCACAGGCTCATGTATTTATTAACAAATTCGCATTAACAATGCATAATAGTGATCATCAGTCAACAATCCTGAGATTGGTTTGACGCAGCTCTCCACTCCATTCTCCTATCAGCTAATCTCATTTATCATCATATTTACACATTTCTTCTCTTTTAACCCTTCATCACTTGCTGTATGTATTTCATTTAAAGCCTTGCATTGCCTTTCTTCCCGTTCATCTGTCTTCCAACTTTTGTCTTCATCAGGCCGTCAAGTCTCATAATTCGGCCGATTCCGCTGTTCTGTTTTCTTCTTAGTTTTCAGAAGACTTCTCTTTTCTCCCCCTCTATTTACCCGTTATACTCTCAGATGATCCATTCAATCTTCATCATTCTTCTGTAGCACCACATTTCGAATTCTTCCAGCCTAGACTTCTCTGCAGCTGTCATCGTCCATGTCTCACTGCCATAAAGAAATATAATCCAGAGGTAATTTCCGATGATTTTTTTCTTTACGCCTACGCTTGTATTTCCAGATGTAAGTAGAGTCTTCTTTTGGAAGAATGCCCTCTTTGCCTAGGCTATTCTACTGACTATTTCTTTTTCTTTCTTTGCCACTCGCTGGTGACTCGGCTTCCCAGGTAACATAACACTTTCACCTCCTCAAGTTTCTGTTTTCTTAGTTCAACATTGGAATTAACTTCTTCTCTCCTGCCGCATACAAATATTTTTTAAAATTTTTATTGATCTTCCGCTGGTATCTAGCCTTCATCCTTTCTATAGAATATTCTTCTAATCCGCATGTCTCTGCTGTGACTGCTATGTCATCGGTGAATCGCTGCATGCTAATTTTTTCCCAGTGGATATTCACTCCTGAACCCCTCTATTTGATTTCAATATTGACTTTCTCAAAGTAAACATTAAATATTACGGGAGGCAGAAGAGTTCCACTTATTTCTTTATTCTAGCGTCTTCACGGATGTGTCCTGATTTAATCGCAGCTGTTTAGTTTTTATATAAACTGTGGATAATGCTATGGCGAATATATCTACACTTACGCATTACCGTGAAATCCACCACGATGATGTGTGGCAGGGGGTGCAGATCACCAAGCATGCACTGTTGACTAGAAACTAGGCTACTACATGGAAACATGTTAGATAATAGGGTTACATGCAGCTAGGTGGTTAGTATCTACATAGTAATAAAAACATACGGAGCATACAATTTCTCTTAGAATTAGGAATTAGAAACAAGCTGGTTAAAGGTAAGCGAGCCTAACTTTTTCCAGTTATGGAAAAGCGCCCATAGGGCTAATACGATTACCAAACGTTCATAAAGAAGGAATACGGTCAAATACTTTTCCTAACGAATGGCAACAATATAACTTGAAAGGTGTAATAATTCATGTATAGGAGTTTAAGAAAACAGATAATACTTTAAAAGAATTCCAAATTTACTTTCGAGGTCATTAACTATTTTTGGTAGAAAAAAGAAATACGAAGCGTAATTTTTTTTCCGTGAATAATGATTAATATTAACTATAAGACAGGAACGCCGTGAACACCTTTCTTATAGGCTTTTGTTTATTCGTGTTTTTTCAGCGTTGATTCATATTGACGACTACAGTTTCGCCGTCGTTCCAGCTAGAGTTTCCAGATCCGAAAATGTATGTAAGACAGAAATTAAAATGGACATAAAAAAGATAATTACAGGTCATTATGATAAATAATGCATTATTTTGAAGGCTAAAGCGGTTTGATAGTGCATTAAACAGCGCTCTCTTTCCGATTTATTCCGCATCACTTTCCGATTTGTTCATCTTTTAATTTTCTTCGCTTGAATAGAAATATACAGACAGCCAACTCCCGGATAAGAGAAGACATACAGCACCAAATGGGTGATATTAATAAGCATGTATTTTTGGAGCACAAATAGGAACGAAACAATATCATTATGATTTATGATCTCAATATAACTGTTCCCGCATTTAAGTGACAGTGCTTGAACACACTGTGCAGTGTAGAAAAAAGCATCATTCACCAAGTAAATCAACTAATATTAGCACCACAGTGAATACACATTATGGTAGGTATTGAAATTATACTCGTTAAACGACAATTCATGCGGTAATTTAAATTTTTTAGTAACGAAATGCATCTGGAAGGAAAAATATGCACAAAAAGGAACAAAACGGTGATATGACACAGAGTAGAACTGTATCCTGAGGAACAAATACGAATTTATTTCATTCAAATTTCCTACACAAATTGTACCACCTTAGATCAGGAGTTTGCTAAGTCATCTGATTATGAGCCATGAAGAGAGATAGCTGACGGAACACGGAGAAATATGAACATTAGGGTGTCCCTTATTTTCCAACTTAGAAATTTTTGAATGCTCACCCTCCAATTTTGTTCAAATGCCTCTAAAACATGCATTTACAAAATTTTGTTGAGATCGGAGCATTCTAACCCGTGCCGACTTGAGCGCGAACTCGCATGAAGAACAAGTCTGGATTTTCCACCCAGCGCTGAGGCCTGAGCTTGTCCTTAGGGGTCGTGCAGAAACTACGATACCAACTTAGGGGGGCGAGGGGGTCGCCTAAAAACCTACGGTGGGTAACGATAGGGAGGGTTCACTCAAAGTACCGTAGCTATTGCAATGTGTCTGTTTAAGTTTCTTACTCGTCAACATCGCGTCAACAATACTACAGAGTTGGACATGGGGAAGGGCGCGCGGGGTGATTCTTACACGCCAACCTTCTAACTTGATGTGAAGAGGAGGGGTTTACAAATAATTTGGAAAATCTATTTGATATTGCACATGCCAATGCTCTTCAAATGATCAAGTTGGAAGAAGACAGGATGTTTTTTACTTCGGCAGCGAGAGCCAGGACGTAAAGGCTACCTTGAAGGAGTAGACCAAAAGTTGACGGATAAAGAAGAAAGGGCGAGGCGAAGAAAATTAGAAGAGAAAAGGAAAGAGAAACAAGTGTGTGCAGAGTTTATATCTTCTGCTGTACCCCCTTCTTCATCATCTGAAGATTCAGATAACGCACATCCAAGTTCAGGTGAAATCAGCGTTGGTAAATTTTTAGGAGAGACTTCTGAGAGTACATCAATGCAGAATGCTACAAGGCGTGGTACGAAAGATTCTATCACTCCTAAATTAGTGGCTGCCTTGAATAGATGCCAGCTGAGTGTAAGAGATTCTGTAGACATCCTTCAGGTGACAGCAGAGGCACTTGGCCATAATACCGAAGAACTCTCTATTAATAAATCTTCTATTCATCGAATCAGACAAAAGAAGAGAAGAGAACGTTCTGAAACAATTAGATTTACTTTCAAGAATGATATACCTGCAATTATTACTGTTCATTAGAATGGTAAACTGTTGCCTGCATTAAATGTCAGGGACCCAAAAGAAGAAAGACTCAATTGTTGTTACATTTGGGGACAGTGAGCAGCTCATCGGGGTTCCAAAATTACAGCATTCTTCTGGTAAAGATCAAGCAAACGCTGTTTGGAACGCATTATGGTATTGGGGTATATAAGACAATGTACACATTCTCTACTGTGACACAACTGCATCAAACACTGGACGTTTTAATGGAGCATGTGTCTTACTTGAGCAAAAATTGGACAGGGAACTGTTGTTTTTTCCGTGCCGTCATCACATATATGAACTTATTTTACGACGTGCATTTGAATGTAAAGTACGTAAAGATGTAACAAGCAGTCCTGACATACCACTTTTTAAACATTTTAGGGGAAGCTGGGAAAGTGTCAATGCCAATAATTTTCAAAGTGGCAAAGAGAACGTGGAAATGTTTTTTAGTGAGTCGGAAATCAAAGAAATGCTAGACTTTTATGAAAGTGAATAAGATAAACTAACACAGAGAGGTGATTATCGCGAACTCATAGAGCTCTCTCTAATGTTTTTGGGAGGAGACTCTGGAAAAAAACTAAAAATACGCCCTCCTGGGGCGATGCATCAAGCTCGATGGATGGCAAGAGCTATTTATTGTTTAAAAATGTTTCTGCTAAGATCACAACTTAAATTATCCAGGGTAAATAAAAATGCCTTAAGAGATGTATTTCTATTCATTGTAACTATTTATGTCAAACCGTGGCGTCAGTGCAGTGCAGCTGTAAATGCTCCTTATCAAGATCTCCGCTTCTTAAAAGTTCTAAAATCATATGAAAAGATAGATTCCACAATTTCAAAAGCAGCTCTAAAAAAATGTAGTCACCATATGTGGTATTTATCAGAAGAGTTGTCTGTCCTATCACTCTTTGATGATGAAGTAGACGTACAAATCAAAATCAAAATGGTAGCATATTTAGCCAGAGAGAATCTACACACGGAAAAGAGATTATTCCTCTATGTGGAGAATTGGATTGACTATTTGGACTTGGAGAATTATAGGGTAAGTTCAATTTTATACTGATTACCATTCTTTAAGTTTTAATTCGTTAATATACCTACATCTCCTAATTCAGTCTTATCTTCATTTCAGTGAAAACTATAGACGACTTTGTGTCATCCAAAAGCAGAGATCTATTCTCTTGCCTGAAGTTGGACATTAGTTTTATTCAAGAATGTCCTTCGACATGGACTAGCAACACTTCATATTTAGAAGCTCAAAGGATAGTTATGGAGCTGAAAGCTGTGAATGACAGTGCTGAAAGGGGTGTTAAATTAATGCAAGATTTTCATGGACTACTGACGGTTGATGAAGAGCAAAAGCAATTTGTGTTGTGTTCAAGAACACCGCAGACTGTACCCAGATTGCAGGAAAGAAACACTGAAAAGAAAATATCCACATAATACTAAAAACTAAAGAATACTGAAAACAATAATAGTCTAAAGAGTGAAAATGTATTAAATTGTAACATAAAATTATATATGAAACATGTATCAATAGCTTTTTCCCTGACTTTAACCTACAAAACCTATTATTCCTAATATTCAAATTTCAAGCTCAAGTCGGCACGGGTTATTATCAGCCTATTGAGATGAAATTTTGTTATTGAGTAAATCTGACCCAATGGAAAATATTTAGGGGGTGAGCCGAAAAAAATTCGCAGAATTATTTTTTTTTGCAAAATAAGGGACAGCCTAATGTACATCAACATTTCTAAAAGGAATGAGAATTTTTAATTTTACTTATGAATCGAGGAATGGGTGGCACACATTTATCCTCACTTGAACATTGACTAAGTAAGTAAATGTATGTATGTATGTACGTACCTTCAATACAACGGAGAAAAATTATTTTAAGTGCAGTAATGAACCCGAGAGATGAATTGACATCGTAATGGCGAGATCAGTTCTTAAGACGCCTTACAGCCAGTGCCATAACTCATTCCGAAAGTTTCGGTTCGGGGGTATGTGCTCAGTTTTTTCGCAGTCAATCAATTTTGAGAAAGAGTTCACAATCAAAATGTGAAGCACCTAGGATATCTAGAGGCGTTCTCGTACGCTCGTAATTCACGTTACAGCCCAGGATCATCTATGCAGTGAACGAAAACACCACTCACTGAAATACACAACCAAGGTGAAGAGATCGAGAGGCCTACTTCAAATTCTAATTCTAAATTTCACTGAGCTACGAACCAATATTATCACTAGATGGTTTAAAATCTCGAACAAAATTTTACCACAATTGAGGGGAAAAACGCAGCAGAGCGGAACGCGTGACCCTTGTAATGCGGACCTTCCCAAGATCGTCCGTCTCCATATATTTCCCATAACTTTACGTCAGCCGTCACTCTTTTACCCAAACGGACTGAATTTTTATGACGTGCTAAAAAGAGCCGAAGAAAGAGCGACGGCAGGATTTTCATTATTTGATTTCACGAACCTTCCTTCATGAATGCCGAATTCTACCCCGAGGAACGTACCTTCATCGTAAGTTGGAGGAAGGCAGGGTGTGCAGTGCGAAAAACGATGACTCGCAAATCTTAAAAATGTTATTGTATTCGCCCAAAAAATACCTTATGAAACCAATACTTAAAAAAAACATTAAACGAGAACACATGTTATTCACTATGTAGAACCGAATTCGAAAACCCATTCCAAACGCTAATTTTAGATTTTTTGATGTGATGCGTCACTGTTCTGAGATCGTGAAGGAAAGAACACTGATTTAAAAGCAAGGGTTGCTTTATTCAAAAGCTTCGGCATGTTATATTAGTACATATTCTGATCTGAGTTTTCCCAATCACTTCATTAATTCTAAAGTATCTGACTTTGTAAAACGAAGCGCGCGCTTTTTAGATCCACTCGCTGGAGTAGGTGGAAATATTTTCGCACAAATGGAATGCTACACCACCAAGTCTCCTGTGATAGTGAAGGCGGAGTTCGCGCATCACGTCCTCCATGTTTTGACATGGTAAATTGCTGAATTTCGATGCATGTGATGTGATGGAAGCTGTCAAAGAAGGACTGGGAATAAAATGGGGAGCGAAGGGAATGGCAACGACAATACGTGCTGAAGGAGAGGGAGTCTTCCCCACAGGGTCGGCGAAACTTCCAACGCACGAGACCACAGAGACTGGAGCCGACTCCAAAACTAACGAGGCAGTCAAGTACTTAAGCGCATGGCGCAGGATTGGTCTGACGCCGCGACAACACACACGAGTCGAGGAACTAAAGGAGTCTGTATTATAGGTTACAGGAATTTTCATCAACAACTGAAACAAAATAATATTCCTGTTGTTATCAGGGTAAGTAACCGATACTGAAAACTATTTGCGGGGCGGTATTAGGATGTGTGTGTAATTAGGTAGGCATAGGGATTATTCAGGTAACGGGGGTAGGGTGTGGAGAAATCTGGCGTCTATAGTAGCCTTCTCTTAATGAGATTCCAAGTGTCACACAAATTTCCTATTCGCCGCTACACCAATAGAATTTCCGAACAAAAAGATAAATACATGCCATTAAAACCAGCAAAATACTCATGATTTCTATATTTACCCAATGGTATTGCTAAACAATTTAATTTTCAAAATGAAAAATTATCAAGTTTACTCGAAAGTGAGTTGTTTCCATAACAATTTTATTGTTAATTTTTATTGTTAATAAATAGTGTTACTAGGACCACTGAGAGGAAATTTCCACTACTGAGAGCTTAGCAGAAAAATTAATAGAATTAATTCTTCAATTCGTCCTCATGGGTTGTAAATCAGGCTATTGGTTTCAAATATGATTTCAATGATGACGCTCAATAATCCAACCAATTTCATGAAGACAGATTGTTCCTACGACAACTCTGTTGACCCAAGGAACTGCACTGGCCTTTTTCAAAGAGTGAATTCAGCGACCCTTTGGGATTCATGTGAAGTGAGGTCAACCTACTTTTTTGAAATCAATATTCAGGTTGATGAATACGAGGATGCTGTTGAATGTATTTCAGTTACAGTTAGGAAGCAGCTTGGAAAAGTTAAGAATTCAAAATAGGTAATCTTGTTTCTATGAGAATTCCAGTGTGGCATTTCGTTTTCCTCGCTTTTCCATTTCCTCACCAAAAGGGCTCCACTACGACTATGCGAACGGGCGATGCATGAGGAAGATATTTCTTGTTTTGCTGATATCACATATTGAGATGCTAGAAAATTTATAGGTAAATATTAATGGCATCTAGTACTTTAATCAAGCAAATATTAATCTCCCTTATATCTAGAGGAAACCCCATTTGCAATGGAAATAATTTTGACGACTCGCTGCAATGCATGGCCCGCGCGAAAGGAGACACTCAGATGGATTGATATCTTTCTCGTACTAAGTAAAAGATCTTGTTTATAATATAAGCAGTCATTTCAGGCGTGACTTTGTGGAAGTTTTTAACATGCATAATAAAACGCAATGGTAATACTCCACACTAATTTACTGATAGACGACCCGGGTTTCGGCAACTCAGTGCCATGTTAAAGGTACTTACATAGTCCTGTGGCGGTTCAATAGGTTCAAGGTGGAAAGGGGAGGAGGTTAAAGTGAAAGAAAAAGGTGGGGGGGGGGGGAGGTGGTTTAGGATGGGGTGAAACGGAAATGGAAGGTGACTCATAGTAAGACTGTTTTTGTGGAGGAATATTCGCAGCCAGGGTAAGGAAGTTAGCTGGAGGGTCGAAGGTTATGGGAAGGGGGAGTAGTGATTTTTAGGATAGGTGAATGGGTGAACAAAGTTACATGGTCATCACATGAAATATTTTCAGAATTAACAATTTCAAACTGTTCTAAAAAAATTCAGCATATAGCCTTTGTCAATACCAGTGTGTAAAATTTCGTATTAAAAATTACTGATATGATTGTTACAACATAAATGTTATGTAAATTTTGAGTTATCATTTCTATTTATATAGGAGCTTCTATGTTCTTTCACTTGGTCTCTGAATTTCCGTCCAGTTTGGCCAATATAACAAATGCCACAGTCCTCGCACTTCAGTTTATACATTCCACTTTGGTCTTCTTTCTCGTATATGTCTTTAAAGTTAAAAAGGATTTTCTTCACAGTGTCTAAATTATAAAATGACACTCTATGTGTTTCGTCGGAAATATGCTTTTCGAGTTTGTGTCTCATACCTTGGATAAAAGGCAATGAATACCATTTATTTACTCTATTGTCCGGGAAGAGGGCAGTTAACAAGCGTATAGGTTTAGATTTTTCCACATTTTTAATCACTCTATCGACCCGGGTCACTGGAGTGAATAGAGGGGTGAAGGAGAGGGCTAGAAAACTTGCCTTCAATGCAGAAATTAAGTTCACGTGATGCATTGCACCTACCCAATGTGCAAAAGTCGGCAATTGGAATGGCTTTTTCATGAAACTATTTTAAAAAATAAGTTCAGGGAAATGCGGAAAAACAAATCGGGTGTGATGAAATCCTTTACTTAAGAATCCGTTTCAGAACGTATATGGACTAGACTTCTAATTCGATTCTAGCACTATATGAAATAAATGTACATATGATTCATATAAAAAATAGTATATGCTAAAAGATATGGCGGTTTCTACCACCCACATCATCTGAGCATGCTATGCGATCTATTTAAGGAAATTAAATTCCTTTTTCAGGAAATTAAAGACAGTTCAGTCGAAGTTATTTACATTCCGGGGGGTATCGGAATGGCTCAATTCACCTTACCATAAAGAAGTAAAACCTCAGTTTGTACTAAAAATTCAATCTGAAATACTACCACATAATCTTCGAGCATAGCATGCTACCAAGCAGACATTTCAGAATCCGAAGTTAGTGGCCAAATCCAATTTATACTAACAGGTTCATTCCCTGTGTAGCTCATAGCCCATCATGGCGATTGGCCACGTGCACTCATAATTGCTCATCATTGTTTTGATATAATCTCCTCTGTAAAGAAAATATCCCGAGCATTTAACTCAAACTATCAGTTAACTAATTTCAGGATGAATGCTGAGTTTGAGTGAAGAGAATAATCCACAGAAGTCTTAGGACTTAGCTCAAGACATTGCGAACTATATGTAACGTAATATGGAAGGAAGAACTTTTGAATAATGGCAAGAGAGGGAAGGCTGGATGAGAGACGATGAAAACCTGAAGAAGGGCAATAAAAAATGGACGAGGCGGGCGGCGGTAGAGGGGAGAGTATTTCTGGGTCGACAAGGGAGAAGTAGGGGTAGCGAGGGGAGGAGTGGAGAGAGGGGATGCGATAAAAGATAAGCATGGAGATTGGATGTCCTAGGGATAAGCAAGCCGATTTGCTCGCATCTTTTTGTCTTCCCCCTCCTCCCCAACCCAGCGAAACCTTGAGCGATGAAAGCGAGAAAATTATTTAGAACACGAACTACCTACTGCTAGAAGATCCTGCTGGCGGAGATACAATCCTCGACTATGAATCACGGAATTTCGGAAAATGGATGGTTAAAAAATTAGCCTCTCCAAGGGTTTGACGGTGATCCTCTGAACCTCTAACGTGCTTGAGTTTATTTTTTTGAGAAACTATCCAAAGTGATGAATGTACTATGACTAAAGGAGTTCATTTCACCATGACCTCGCAGGGAAGAAAAACTGGAAATATATCTACCTCGCATAGTATTATTGATATATCACCGTATCCATGAATACTGAATAGACTATATTCCACCACCATATTAAAACATTTAAACAAGTTCAACCCTATGAAATTTGGGAGAAAATGTAGTCAACCAGATGTGTATAATTTGTAAAGCAGTTAGGATACTTATAGTAGATAATAGTTGTTCGAATGCATGAATGAAATAACCCTTGAAAAGTAAAAACATTCATCCAAGATGTGCGTCCAATATAATGCATTGTAACTGTTGGTGACTGCCGCAGCACTACCTTTCATTCTCTTTACGATCAGTCCGAATGTTTGAAATAAGAACGAATTTATTTAGTTATGGAAAGCATATAAAGATGTTGCGGGAGTAGCAAATTCATAAAATTTATGGGCACTTTCTGGGCGATGAACTTAATCGCAATTATAATTTCTAATCTAATTATCAGAAGGCTATCAAAAACTAATAATCAGAAGGCTACTTTAACATTCAATCACAGTGATGCATAAATTATTAAATCCTCGACCTTTATCTCACTTTCAATTATTCGAACGTCAGAAGGTGATAACACACTAATATCAATAAATGGAAGTAAAGAAGAAATATCTTTGGCAAAGAATGTATGCATATTTCGTCTTAATGAATGATTCGTAATGACCATTACTTGTATTATAATGCTGTGAATAACGCGTAATCCATCAGTTTTAAATTCTCGAGGTTTTGAATGTCTGTTGCGTCTTAAAGCAACAGAATTTGTTTTGGTTTCATTTACCTACTGATGGTTTCAAATAAGGATAGCTGGGTCGGGAAATGCCTCACAGTTGTATGACTAAAAAATCAACGACTAATGGAACAATAGAGGTAAGGGTATATTTTGGCTTATAACAATTAGATTTCTACGAAAGAGTAAAGGTGACATTCAATATCTCAGAATGGGAGTAAGTAAATTCTTACGAATAACTGACTGGTAGCGTCCTTATTAGATATTTTCAAGTACTGAGGAGAGACTGACAGAAAAAGAGACAAGGAGAAGTATCGCACACTCCTGGCGCAGCTTCTTTCTTGTTTCCCACTCGCAGTTAACCAGCGAGGTGAATAATGGATTAAAAGGTGGAGTGAAATGGTGTGCGGGACAGAGAGAGGACGACAGATCCTGGGGATGAAGGAGACAAGGAAAAGAGAAAGAGTGGGCTAAAGAACAGGCAGGTCTTTTCGTTTCTCTCTCTCTTCCTCTCTCAGACTGACATTCAAGTTCTGACTTTTATTTAATTCAGGGATTCCCGCAGGCCTCGAGAGGAATTGAGGAGATTGGGAAGGGGTATGGGACTGAGTAGGAAGGCCCCTTTCGTACGGAGCGAGGAAATTGGGGTCCTTGCACCAATACCCCCATTACCGTCCCTCAGCCAACCTTCCAAAGTAAGCTCCTTGGGGGGAAGACAAGGAGGCGGGCGGCGGAAGCAGGAGAACCCAATGAGGAACAGGGTTCGGTCCGAATTGTGAATTTATGAGAGAGTGAGAGAGAGAGTGAGAGGCGGGACCCTCACTATAGAGAAGATTAAAAGTCACAACGGGGAGAAAAATTAATCCTCGATGAAGTGGTGCATGTTTCAACGGGATGACTGCACGGCAGGGCCGGCTCGTTCGTCCGCACTACGTTCAGCATGGGGAGCGGAGTTCGGAAATTTTCACCCGCGGTGGAAGACTAATATCTGCGGAATATCGCTCTCGACGGATGCCGCGGCATCCTTTTACATATAAACTTCGGCGGGCCCTGAATTTCGGAAGGGTTCCGCACACGCTATGCCTAAATGATCAAGGCCTCAGAAATTCAAATGCAGTTCATGGCAATCGGGCGCAGGGCTCTCGGTCAACAGCAATGTTGGCACGGTGATACCTTGGGAATTTGATACCTCCTTTGTGCCGGGACGAATAAACTGAGGGTATCTAGTGAAACGATTGAGACTTCATAAGCCACGGTAGATGGTTTTCAATAAAAATGCGCAGGATAGAACAATGGACAAAACTAATCATCGTCATTGGTTAACAATCCTAAGATTGGTTTGACGCAGATCTTCACTCTATTCCACTATCAGCTAACCTCTTCATATTTACGTAATTCTTCTTTTTCGCATACCTACTTCATCATTTGCTTTACATCTTACGTGAGGCCATCCTTCGATATTCTTCCCATTCACTTTTCCAACGAGGGTTGTCTTCATTTGGTAAAATTAATTCATATGGCCGAAAAATTCCGTATCCTTTTTAAATTTTCAGAAGACTTCTCTTTTCTCCTACTCTGGTAACATTTCTTCGTTCGTCACTAATTCGATCGCTCTTCGAAAACCTAGTCTTCTCTGCTGCTGTAATCGTTCATACCGCACTGCCATAAAGTTGGATATTCCAGATGTACGTTCTGACGATTTATTTCCTTGCTTTCACGTTTGTGTTTCCAGCAGCAAATAGATCCAAAGCTGTATGTAGATTCCAGTTTCACGTAGATTTTGAAAAAACTAACTTTAAATATTCTTTACATATTCCAGCAACAAATAGATTCAAAGCTGTGTGTAGATTCCAGTTTCACGTAGATTTTGAAAAAACTAACTTTAAATATTCTAAACGTACCTATGCATAAAATTAAAGAAAGTATTTGATTTCTCTTTATAAAATTCCTTGCATTGAAAGGACAGACACTGAAATTAATATCCTTGTTGATAACTCTACAATAACAAAGGATAAGTTATCAGTAAAAATGATGGAAATAGTTTAAAGCTCAACTTACCACTGTACTTTTTACCCCTTTATTTAGATGTATGTCGCATATTTGCCACTGTATTATTTAGCACCGATCTGGGCAGAGTGCTAAAAGTCCTCCGAAGGGAAAATAATACGTCGATGATGATTTTCGTTGCATATTCACCCGCAATAGAATATATTAATGCATGAGAGCATTTGCCTAATTTTGATCGCCCTTTCCGGTTCAGAATGTAAGCGGATAGCGCGAAGAACATACGACGCCCCGGAATGGCCAAGGCCCAGCACCCACCGCTGGATATTGAAGCTGGAATTTCATTGCACCTCCCTCTCGTCAACCCCGAGGGTGTCTGCGTATGCCACGACGAGATTACATTTGACCGAGTGATTGGTGCATGAACAAGCGAATGGTGCTCGGCCACCCCTAACGTGTGCGGACTGGCCTCCAGGCGTCGAGAACGCTTTACGCACCGCTGACGAGGAGAAAGGTAGACCACTGCTTCGACAAGCGGAAAACCCCCTCGCGAATCGCGAATTAAAGCAATGCTCAGCATAACTCATCAAGAGCATCACTCGTTAACTGGCTAGCTATACCAGTCCAAAGAAAATTGCTTCAGGAGACGTATGCATACATGCATGAACGTAATAATATAAAAAAACTGCCACGGATATGACGGATAACAAAATGAACATGGAGCACTGAAAAAATAAATCTTGCATTTTAAAAGCTTAAAAAAATATAGGTATTGAAATTTTAATTAAAATTTTCATTGCCAAGAAAAGAGCACATAAAAAATGTGTTTTAATTGACTATGAAATGCTATGTACTGAAATGAGGCTGAGACCTTATTCGGCGGTGATGTCATTTAAAATACTAGGAAAAGACAAGGCTTTTAATTGCTGCCAATTTAAACAGCAAAAGTATAGATGATATGAGAATAAAAGTTCATCAGATATAGTGAGAGAAGGGAACTTGAAAGTGAATTTAATCTGTTATACTCATCACCGCGAGAATTAGTTCGTCGTATATTTAAAGATCATTAATTTTATTTAAGGACATTTTTGGCATAAAAAAGAGATTTTGGTTAGAAGTGGTTGGATTCAGTATTTCTACTTAGGTGCAAAAGTTATTTTAAAATAGCTTAGACGACAAGAGAAGAAAAGAAAATGCAAACACCGGACGAGTTTAGGTCAAAAACTCGATGTTCTCCGGTGTAAAATTCCCACCTGGGTTTCAGGTTGCAATGAAGTCTGTTCCCAATCCCCAACAAATGTTAGTTAACAGCTGGCCGATTCATGCCTTTGATGACATGATTGCTGCTTTCACTCCCGCTGATACGCATGTTGGGATTGCAACGCTTGAAGTACAGCGGATCTAATAAAATCCCTAATTACATACACGATGGCAATTGAAGCAACGACCAGTGGCATTTCCTAAACCAGCTGGGAGAGAATGGCTGGAGATGCGAGGCGTGGAAATTGCTGGTCGAGCTTCGTCATAGCTATACAAAACTTGGAAGAATATATCACGGTGCACAAGCCTGAAATGAATTCACAAACAAAATTCGCGGAAATAATAATAAAATTTACATAGGTGTAGAAAAATCGCAGAGAAAAAACTTAACTAGCAAATGATGGATGGCGAACGATTTTGTATTCGAGTTTCAGTTTCAAAGAAAAAAAAATTTATTTATTAAATTAGCTGCGGAAAGCTAGATTCGATTTTCTCAAATTATATTACTTCTAATTTCAAGTCCCCAACGTACGCAAACAAATGCACGCTGAAGTGGAATACAAAAAAAGCGGCCGAGACTTTAACAAAAGCCTTGAAATAATGGAAGCTTCGGAGTAATCTATTTTAAACTTGGCCAAACTCACCCGATTAATGGCGAAATCCACCAAACTCGCTGTTTCATTCAAAATTTGAGGGGCGTCTAGACTGCTGTTAAGAAAACACCTTCAATGAACTCGAGACTTCGAGCACTCAGGGAGTCCTAATCTAATATCTCGCAGCGTGTAAAGATATTCATGGGCGCACACAACTATTTGCAGAATGCCCTGGAAAGCCAAGTCGTGGATGTGAAGAAAAAAACGTACGAGAGACGACATGAAATGAAAAAAAAAACTGGATTTCTTACTTAATTCCATCAACGACTCTGGTCATCAACGCCTCGATTCCGTCACACATTTTTCAACGGTCGCCGCAAACCTTAACCACTCTAGTCCAGATTATTTTGAATTGAACCAAGATCAGCCAGAATCGGATAGAATAGTTTCCTTCATCAAAGAAAAAAGAAATAATTAATTGCAATCCATGCCCAACCATAAATACATCCATCATATGCATATAATTCGGATTGAAAAATCCCACTTTACTAGAAAATTAAATGCTAATTAATGTCATTTTAAAAAAGCTCAGAAATGGCGGTAAAACGCCACCTTGTTGCTGACGGTACAAAGGTACAGTCATTTGCAAAAGTCTGTGGGCAACCTCCACCGCGCCACTAGCGGCCAAGATTAGATCCACCAACTATGTTGGCACTAACTGTATAGTAGAGAAAATTTGTGCTAAGGTAACGGCAATACAAGATTTGTAAAAATGGCGGATTTTAATGCCTGGGTCCTCAAAAAAAATGATCGGTAACGAATAATAATGACGCATAGGATCAAGGTTACGGTATAATTAGGGCCCTACCACTTTTATTATGCAAAATAAATATCGACAAATGCGTGCGACTGCTTAATACTCTGATTACGCCTGTGATATTGCCGCGAAGTGTCGTGCCGTAACACGTTATAAGATTCATTTTTCTCACTTAATAGTTCATTTTCAGTCCGTTTCTCTTTCTCATATGATATAGTTTCAACGGCAAGCTTGCTGAATGAAACTTCGAGCGTGCCCAGTATGAAATAAAGACATTTGTCGTCGTTGAAAGTTACTTGGCCTAGTCAAGGCATATGCATTCATTACGTAATTTAGGCTCCATTGCATGAATAATTAAATAATGACACTGCTACATAAAAAAAGATGTCTCACTCGCTACGTGGATTCCATTTCACTATCCAAGACATCTCGCGCTATTAATTTGATGCAGTCCAATCAGTTCACCAATATAAATTAACACGTATTCGTGGTAGGTTAAATAATCATTCGAATACATGCGGTTCATGGAATTTATTAAAGAAACCACTCTCATACACAATACGATTACAAATAATTTTGCGGTCCGAAGTATTTATGGACATTTTCAGTCATTTTTCTTCCGATGAGTCTTGCTTTAATCAGGGTCCACCACCAACACTAGGTATCATCGTAGTCGGCTATTTTACCAGCAGCGCACCGCGTCTTCTTGTCAATCACCAATCTTCTATCAATCTCTACACTAGAACGTTTTCACTAATCATTTAGCGAGTATTCCTCCACAAATTTTACAAAATAGGATTAATGCCATACCTATGTATTCCTTGGGACTGGACCACCATTCCAATATTCACAGATATCAAGGTAATGTTTATTTACGCCTTGTTGTTATTGACGACGAAATAAATACACAAAAGTTATGGAATTAGAGAACTACTCGTTGTTTCAATGCATTTTATGCCTTTAATTTTCATTTAACGTATTCCTGCTTGAACATTCGTACGGAAACCATTTCTGTAGGAGTCATAGGCGCTTCTGAGATGGTTTTTATGTTAATAATGTGTCGGTTGGACTCCCATATCATGTTTAAAGTTATTTTGTGCTTCAGTTTTTTTGCAATTGTTTTTCGGTTGGCTTTTGTTTCGACCACGTCATCGACTCACCATTCATTGTTGAATTTGAGCGACTGAATTACCAGTGCCAAGTGAAATCGAACTGGGAATGGAAAAACAACCTGTTGATTGTTATAATTTTTAGTCAATAAGTAAAAATAGCCATTTGAATAATTTCTTCAAGGAAATTTTTTTAAATGTTTACACTTTGGTCAAGAAAAGAATATTTACTCGCTCTTAATCCAGTTCTCTTTGAATAATATTTGTCTCTTCGTCCTCACGCATTAAAAGATTCAATTAAATCATTGACGTGGCTAATGTTACTTTCAATCATTTAACGTAATTGTAATTAAAATTGCCAATTTCGCGTATTTTAAAGTTCTTTGTAGACTCAAGTCGAAGAATGCAATTGGGAGATAATTTATCTCCATTGAAAATAAAGGAATATATTGCGAAGGGTTCAAAGTATACCATTATAATTTATTATCTATACTTTATATAGAAATTAATTCTAGGTGAATGTATAATTGAAAAACTGCATTTTCACGATAAAATTCTGACACACATGGCATAGAAGAGGCATACTACGTCGAGCTCTGCGCAAGTACTATACGGTTAGATATTTGACGAAAATATCAATACATAGTTTGATATTGATAATATTCCAGCTCAAATTATTGCAGTAACGTAAGATAAATTAAAAAAAGATAATTTTCTATATATTTGAAAAATACAGGAAAAAGGAATAATTTAATAAGATTTCGTACTAATGTTGGAAAAACTGTAACAGCAAGATGAAACAAGATGGAGTAGTATTGAAGTGTGATAAGTTTAAAACTATAGGCAGCGTAATTGAAACAATGAAGCAGACGGGAAAGGAAGTCTGGGGGGAATAGCAGGTAGGCTCTTAGATATGGTATTCATCATGCCATTGAGGGAGAATATTAATAGAAAGGAACGTATAGAGACTGAATGAACTCCCTTTCTTTCATATGGCTCCTTCTCTGCTTCTCTTCTTCTTCAAAGTAGAAATGATTGATAGAAATAAGGAAAGCATCAAGTGGGGAGAACTATGGTTAACATCATTCAACGATATGAGGATATGAATAAATAACTTATGAGAGAAGCCCAGTGATTGAAAAAAAGGATGTGGGAGGTCAATTTTAGAAGATCAAGAGGATGAAATAGAAGATAAAAAGTACCTATTAATATTAAGTTTGTATGATTGCCGACATCAAGGAAAGGTAGACAGTACTGAGTAGGTATATAATTTAAGTTAAGGTAAATTTCTGGATTGAACTTGAAGAAAATTAACAAAGGTGGATGAAATACGTGGAACGGCGATGTAGTAGTTAAAACAAATCTTTCCTTTTAAGGAATGAATGTGAACTATACTTGGAAAACTACTAAACAATGACAAACGTCGATATACAAGAGAAAAAAAGGATAAATGGATGCCTGGACTGTACTAGAGAATTCATTGCTAGTAATATAAGTGGGGAAAGCGAAGGGGGACAAAATATACCACCATGAATACTTAGATTAGATCCTTAGTACCTTTTAATATCAAGTTTGTATTATACCCGACATCAAAAAAAGGAAGGCAGTACCGTATATATAATTTAAGTTGGTAAATTCGGAAATGAACCCTAAGAGAATTAACAAAGTTGGATGAAATACGTGGAAAGACTATGTGTTAGTTGCAACAAGCCTTTCCTCTTAAGGTATCTATGTGTACTAAATTTAGTATACTATGAGGTAGTTATCCTTGCCGAACTTGGATAGACAAGAGGAAAAAGAAGTAGAAAAGAATGCCTGGACTTTACTAGAGAATTCTTTGCTAGTAATATAAGTGGGTAAAGTGATGGGGATTCAAAATATACCAACATGGTTACTTCGATTTCTCAGTGGTGTCCTCATATTTTCCTAATCCACATTATGTATAAGTATATTATCTTTCCGAAGTATAAGATTAAATTATTAACATCCCAACTTCCCTCATTAACCATTTTCACTGATTTTCTCAGCAATGAAAATGCATTTAAAACTGATCCTGAGTTTCATAATTTTAATTAATCCACCCTTAATATCTGATTTGCGTTCTTTTCAAACTACCTTTATTCTGGAAGCGGCAAGGAATTTTTTATTATTAAATTGGTCTGCATCCATCTGCACATCTATTTACTGCAGGCTAACGGTTTTGCTTCACCATTTCATATTTCTGCGAGTAATTCATTCATTGCATAATTGCGCAACCATCCCTATCAGCATTAATTACGATAGCTGCCGGTTGCCTTCGTCCAATAATAATCCAATAAACTTTATCCTCTTGAATTTTCAAAGTATCAGTCTAAACCCGGCAACGTGCGTGATTAGGCTCTCCTACAATATTTGACAACATCTACATTTCATTTTCTTAGGCAATAATGATATTATCTATTTTTACAAACTTCTCCAGCCACATTTTTACTTCATACGTGATAAAAATCAGTCATTGACCTTTCTTTATCCTAATTTTCCCATGCTCTGGAAATACTTTTGGGATAGTGAAAAAGAAAGTACTTAGTTAATTCCACGATTTATTTTGAATTACTCGACCGGTTTCAACCTTTACAGGTCATCATCAGGTCACTCTATTTCTTTTTCACTATGTCTAAATTCCACCAAGTAAACTTGCCGACCATCGATTATATACTTTTTGGATATTGATATTTTCATTGCTTTTCTCATCTCCATGCTTTTTCAGTATCGCAATGCAATATTTATGTACCCAGTGGTTTATTTGTCTGTGTAAACTACGTGCTCTATATCCAATCGTCCGTATCATATACTTCCTCCAAATGTTCTTCTCAACTAGTTTGACTCTGTTGTTGGCTCGTCTATAAATTTATCTACATTTTTGATGGAGAATACGAATGTTTTCCTCATCATGCCCACAAATATTCTTTCTCTGCACTTTCCTATTTGATGAAATTGCCCTCCTCATGCTAACGTCACTCTGTTCGAACATTCTAATAACAGCGTAGCAAAATGCAGTCAAATGAACTTACGACCTCTATTTTCGTAAATGACCAAGCGATATTTCGCAGTTCTATGAAACCTTCTGCAGCAAAGAGGCATAGTCAAATGACTCTCCGCAGCTGGTCGCATGTTTTAATTTTATTTTCAAACCGCAATTAAATGAGTTTGTGCCTATGGTTATTGAAGTCTATTTCAATTACCACAAGTAACTAGAAAACCTAAATCTATTCGACGATGACAAAGACAATTTCCAAGTGAACGCCACCTACAACGTTTGTTTACGGATATTATTTTCTCGGCCAGTGTCCTTAATCGGAGTATTGTCTCACTAGCTCCGAGGCTTTCCCTGAATCCGACTTGGTTTTCCGAAAGGTTCCCCTAAATCTTTCTATCCATTCTTTATCTAACTATCCGAGTAAGTATTTTCTATGTGTGTGATACCAGGCTGAATGTTATCAGTTCTTCGCATTTCTCTATCCTTGGTTTCTTCGGAATTGTGATCGTGTCTCTTTTTTTAAAAGTCCTCTGGTATTCACCCACTGCCGTTACTATCTTTGATTATTCCAAAGAGTATTCCTTTGCCTTGACTCCCAAGCACCTGGATGATTTCATTTGTGTTAACCCCTCCTGGCCACTTGTTGTTTTTCAACTCTTTAACGGATCTATCGAATTCGTTTCTCAGTATCTTGGAGCCCCGTTCGTCTTCTTCTACCTTGAATTTTTGAGTTTTTGAGCGCGTGATAGGGCTCTTCGATGTTTTATTTCTATCTCTTCCCTATGTTTTCTTGCAGTGGGTTTTTCCATCGATGAATATTGCCTCCAATCCTCACGTTTTTCCACACATGTGAATATTTTACACTACAGTTTTCTTTTCTTCTATTATAATTCTAATTGGCATTAAACTTGTAAAGCGTATTTTTTTAATAGGTTAATTTTTCAATATACTACGTTTTATTGAAATAATGACATTTATTGTATTTTGTTTCCTAACATGGATGTATATTTTTATATGCTAGATTGACGATGGGTTAGGTGGAAAAGGGGAATTTACAGTCACAACCTCGCTCGAATAAAGACACTTATAAGCCAAGACATAAGACATTATCATCATCATCATCATTGGTCAACAATCCTAGGAATGGTTTGACGAAGCTTTCCACTCCATTCTTCTATCGGCCAACCTTTTCATTGTGACGTAATTCTTCTCTTTTACATCCTTCACAACCTGTTCCATGTATCTCATACGAGGCATGCCTTTTCCAATTTCCCGTTCACTTTTCCCTCGACGATAGTCTTCATCAGGCCATTATGTCTCAAGATATGGCCGATTAAGTTGTTCCTTCTTCTTTTTAGAGTTTTCAACAGACTTCTCTTTTCTCCTACTCTTCTTAGACTTCCTCGTTACTTACTCGGTCGATCCATTTAATCTTCAGCATTCTTCTGTAGCACCACATTTCGAATGCTTCTACCATTTTCTTCTCCGCTGCTCTCATCGTCCATGCCTCACTGCCGTAAAGAAACATGCTCCATATATACGTTCTGATGAATTGCTTCCTTACTTCTAAGCTTGTATTTCCAGCTGTAAGTAGATTCTTCTTTTGATATAATGCCCTCTTTGCCTGGGCTATTCTACTAACTATTTCTTTCTTGCTTCGTCCGTCGTTGGTTACTCTGCTTCCCAGGTAACAGAACTCCTTCACCTCTCCAAGTTTTTGTTTTCCTAGTTTGACATTGGTTTTGGCCTCTTCTGTCTTGCTGCACACCAATATCTTAGTCTTCTTCTTATTTATCTTCAGCTGATATCTGGCCATTGTCCTCTCCAAGGTAACTAGAATCTTGTTCAGATCCCTCTCTGTCTCTGCTATGAGTGCTATGTCATCAGCGAATCGCAGCATGCTTATTTTTTCTCCGTGGATATTCACTCCAGAAGACTTCTCTTTGATTTCATTGATGGCTCTCTCGATGTAAACATTAAAAATTACTAGAAACAGTGCACAGCGTTGTCTCACTCCTTTCCTTATTCTTGCCTCTTCACAGCTAGGTCCAGATTTAATCACAGCTACTTGATTTTTGTACAGGCTGTGTATAATTCTTCGGTCATTGTAGAACACCAATTCCTTTCAGAATTCCAAGCATTGAATCCCAATCCACGTTGTCAAAACTCTTCTCTAAATCCACAAATTCAATGAACGTCGGCTTGTTCTTCTCCATTCTCTCCTCTATGAGCAGTCTAAGGGCCAATATTGCTTCCCTTGTACCCTTACTTTTCCTGAATCCGAATTGATCTTCATCCAGGAACTCCTCTGCTTTTCGTTCTATTCTTTTGTAGATGATTCTTGTCAGTATCTTCGATTCATGTGTTTACAGGCTTATAGTCCTAAAATGTTCGCATTTCTCTGCTCTCTTCTTCTTGGGAATAGGAATGATGTTGTTTTCCTCGAGGTCCTTTGAAATTTCTCCTGTTGAGTACATGTCGAAGATGGTTTTGTAAAGATGAGTTTATGTCTTCTCTCCTGAATTTTTAATTAGGTAATTCTGCAGGGACATCATCAATACCAGAAGCCTTACTTTCATTATTATGTCTTCCTGATTTATAAATATCTTTCTACATGATTCTTTATGTTCAGAGATCTCGTTTTCCTTTTCCATAATTGTGCCTTCTCTAGTTTTTGAGCCATATCGGATTTTCCTTTCATTCTGCTGTCATTTATATCTTCGCAGCGTCGCACTCACGAGCTGCTCATATGCTTCTTCTGTACTTATCATATTTATATCATCTCATCTTCCTATAGTGCTAGTCACCTTCACTTCCAATTTCGCAACGATGATTGAAGTGAATCTTTCTCTTACTTCCTATTCCTC
Source organism: Platycnemis pennipes (assembly GCA_933228895.1). Classification (NCBI taxonomy): domain Eukaryota; kingdom Metazoa; phylum Arthropoda; class Insecta; order Odonata; family Platycnemididae; genus Platycnemis; species Platycnemis pennipes. The sequence continues at coordinate 27,782,967 of OW121848.1, read as the reverse complement.
CAGTGTCTTTGTGTTCCGTCTTTGTTCCTTCGTCATCCTCTTCATCTTCTTGTATCGCAGGCGGCTGACCATAATCTTTAGATTTTGGCCAGCCGGGACAGCTCCTTCACTGTTACATTCGGTTACAGTCTCGCTCTGACAAGTATGTGTTCAATCACGTATCTTGCTTTGCCTCACGGTATCTTCAATGCCTATCTTTCGCCTGAGATTGCTCGAATAGGGTGTTTGATGTTAGCATGTTTTTCTCTTTACAAAACTCTACCAACTTTTCTCCGGTTTGATTTCTTTTTCCAAAACTGACCTCACAGACGCTACTTCCTTCTCTGCCCTCTCCAACCACCGCCTTCCAGGCTTCTATACGAGGGCCTCGTAGAAAATATTAGGTATCCCGTTTTAAGTAACAAAGGGATGATATCCGCAGGTCCATATTACAACCCACCAGATACCCACGCCAGCTCCTTAAGGGAGCTAGAGTCAGAGATAGTCACACTGCTTTCTCGGAACAAGGATAGGGGTATAGTAACGGGCGGAGATTTTATTTAACCTTCATTAAACAGAAAAATGTATCATTTTAAATAAGAATAAGGAACTCTGTAAATCACTTTTGAACCCATTTACGTCACATTTTCTCTGCCAGTTAGTAACATCACCAACCAGAGGAAACATTATTCTAGATAACGTCGGCGGATTCTTGAAACCTACTATGGGCTAAATATAAGCTTTTATTATATTATTTATTGGCTAAATATAAGAAATTGGCAATTTTAATTACAATTACGTTAAATGATTGAAAGTAACATTAGCCACGTCAATGATTTAATTGAATCTTTTAATGCGTGAGGACGAAGAGACAAATATTATTCAAAGAGAACTGGATTAAGAGTGAGTAAATATTCTTTTCTTGACCAAAGTGTAAACATTTAAAAAAATTTCCTCGAAGAAATTATTCAAATGGCTATTTTTACTTATTGACTAAAAATTATAACAATCAACAGGTTGTTTTTCCATTCCCAGTTCGATTTCACTTGGCACTGGTAATTCAGTCGCTCAAATTCAACAATGAATGGTGAGTCGATGACGTGGTCGAAACAAAAGCCAACCGAAAAACAATTGCAAAAAACTGAAGCACAAAATAACTTGAAACATGATATGGGAGTCCAACCGACACATTATTAACATAAAAACCATCTCAGAAGCGCCTATGACTCCTACAGAAATGGTTTCCGTACGAATGTTCAAGCAGGAATACGTTAAATGAAAATTAAAGGCATAAAATGCATTGCAACAACGAGTAGTTCTCTAATTCCATAACTTTTGTGTATTTATTTCGTCGTCAATAACAACAAGGCGTAAATAAACATTACCTTGATATCTGTGAATGTTGGAATGGTGGTCCAGTCCCAAGGAATACATAGGTATGGCATTAATCCTATTTTGTAAAATTTGTGGAGGAATACTCGCTAAATGATTAGTGAAAACGTTCTAGTATAGAGATTGATAGAAGATTGGTGATTGACAAGAAGACGCGGTGCGCTGCTGGTAAAATAGCCGACTACGATGATACCTAGGGTTGGTGGTGGACCCTGATTAAAGCAAGACTCATCGGAAGAAAAATGACTGAAAATGTCCATAAATACTTCGGACCGCAAAATTATTTGTAATCGTATTGTGTATGAGAGTGGTTTCTTTAATAAATTCCATGAACCGCATGTATTCGAATGATTATTTAACCTACCACGAATACGTGTTAATTTATATTGGTGAACTGATTGGACTGCATCAAATTAATAGCGCGAGATGTTTTGGATAGTGAAATGGAATCAACGTAGCGGGTAAGACATCTTTTTTGTGTAGCAGTGACATTATTTAATTATTCATGCAATGGAGCATAAATTACGGAATGAATGCCTTTGCCTTGACTAGGCCAAGTAACTTTCAACGACGACAAATGTCTTTATTTCTTAATGCGCACGCTCGGAGTTTCATTCTGTAAGCTTGCCGTTGAAACTATATCATATGAGAAAGAGTAATGGACTGAAAATGAACTATTAAGTGAGAAAAATTAATCTTATAACGTGTTACGGCACGACACTTCGCGGTAATATCACAGGCGTAATCAGATTTTTAAGCAATCGCACGCATTTTCCGATATTTATTTTGCATAATAAAAGTGGTAGGGCCCTAATTATAGTGCAACCTTGATCCTATGCGCCATTATTAATCGTTACCGATCATTTTTTTTGAGGACCCTGACATTAAAATCCGCCATTTTTACATATCGTGTATTACCGTTACCTTAGCACAAATTTACTCTACCACACAGTTAGTGCCAACATAGTTGGTGGATTCAAACCTTGGCCGCTATTGACGCGGCGGAAGTTGCCCACAGACTTTTGCAAACGACTGTACATATTTTACGTTGCGAGGCATAGGGAATATTCGTCTCCTGAACGTATGTACCATTGCATTTCAATTCCTCTAAACTCTAGTGAACATGTATTGATAACCTCCTATGAAAATTATCAAAACTAGGAAAGTCTCCACCATTAAACATGCTGTTAATAGTCGTTTCATAAACTACTACGCTTCCTGCTCGCGGGGTACTACGCTGCTGAGGATCATGGCGTTAACTTAGCGCGTCTATGGGCCAACTTCACAGCACGCAACACAGCACGCACGCACATAAAATCTATAAGTACATAATGCGTCTAAGGGGAATAATGATTCGCTTTCCTTTCTCTCGCTGCTTTGAGAAAACAATCCCTTGTTATTGTAGAGATATCAACAAGGATATTAATTTCAGTGTCTGTCCTTTCAATGCAAGGAATTCTATAAAGGGAAATCAAATACTTTCTTCAATTTTATGCATACGTTTAGAATATTTAAAGTTAGTTCTTTCAAAATCCACGTGCAACAGGAATGTACATAGGTACAGCTTTGAATCTATATGTTGCTGGAAACAAAAACGTGAAAGCAAGGAAACAATTCATCAGAATATACATCTGGAATATCCAACTTTATGGCGGTGAGGTGTGAACGAATAAGCGCGACTATGCGCCAACTTAACGCGACTATCGGCCAACTTCACAGCACGCTTAGTAAAATGAATACTAACTGTATTCGAATGAATGAACAGAATACGTAATTTTTCATCAAATAATTAAAAGTAAATCATAATACATTAACTGAATAAATGTTCCTTAGATACTTATTAGAAAGCTTTAAGTTAGTTTTCCATTGCATTTTCGTGCCATTGAATTTTTCCCTTTTTAATTAAGGATGAAAAATACGTAACGTCATTTCAAATAACGACATAAAATCAAAATACTTAAAATACATACTTCAGGGGTGATAAACTTTTTATGAAGACAGTAAAAATAATAGGAAACTACCCCATTTGGCAATTGTAATAGTACAGAAAACCAAGTAATATAATCCACGGTGTTGTTATATGTAACCAGGCCTTGGAGTCTCAGTACGTTCTGACAGAACAAAGGCTTACCAGATCGCAATATAACAAGTACTAAAATTTAACAAGTATTGAACGCCAGTAAAAACATAATATCAGTCATGGCAATTGTAATAGTACAGAAAACCAAGTAATATAAGCCACGGTGTTGATATATGCAACCAGGCCTTGGATCCTCAGTACGTTCTGACAGAACAAAGGCTTACCAGATCGCAATATAACAAGTACTAAAATATAACAAGTATTGAACTCCAGTAAAAACATAATATCATGACTGAAGGAAAAATTTAGGTTTATCAAGAACTTAATCTGCCTGAGGCTGTGGTAGTTGGCACCGACGTGTTTACTGTAGATTAATGTTTCTCATCTGAAAATAGACTATCAGAGGGCATATGTGAAAACTGTGTAAGTACCAATTTCAGCATTCGTCAGCTTTAAATCTATACATAATGCGTCTACAGGGAATAATGATACGCTTTCCGTCGTTCTTCTTCTCGTCGTTGCTTTGAGAAAACTGATTTGAAGAAAATGGTGTCGCTTCCTGCATTCCTATTTGAGAGCTGTGCGCAGAGAACTTCAATACTCCGTAACGTAGGTACCCAATTCAAGGTCAGCATTCCGTCCACCGAATGGGGCATTAAATCTTGATTTGTTACCTTGGATATTTCCGCTAAGAGACTAGGCTGACGCCAACGCCTGGTTACTTTCCTGTGGAATGTTATTGCATTTATACCCTTTGAGCGACCTCTAAATATTAAACCTGGCTACTGTCCAGAGAATGTTATTGCATTTATGCCCTTTGAGCGACCTCTAAATTTTAAACAATCGAGCTGAAATTTGTACACATATCCATTCTGCCCTATCCCATTGCATATTTTAAGAGGTAGAAATCTAAAATCCGAGAAAAAATAAAAAAATAAGCAACACCTGTCTACTGTCCACCCTTCCTCCGTTCCTGGCAAAAATTTACCTCTACCACATTAACCTTTCCTCCTAAATGACACAAGTAATCTCATCTAATGGTAGCCTCCTACATATTAACACTCCGTAATGGCTTCAATGGTACGTTAGCAATATATATTGATTTTATTTAATTTAATTAATCAAATAGTCAATTTATCTCATCTCTCCTCACTCAAATCAACCGATAAGTTGAGGGAAAGCAAATTTCCGTATACGAAAATGTTAGCTTGGGTAACGACTACATTCTTCAATCCTGCACTTCCCTGAGATTAAAGTCACACACACTCAACCTCAAAAAATTTAAATCGTAATTTATTTCTTTATAAAAGCAGAAGGCTTCTATTGAGATCAGGTCCCGGTGCTCTCCCAAGAGGCTCTGACGATCGAAAGATAAGACGGAAATAAGAATTGAGTTACATGATAAGCTATCCCCTGGTTGTAACTAAAATGTTTCCGTGCCAGGAGGGGTGATATTGTGTGGTATCAGTTCCAGGCAGCATGAATAGGATCATTCTCCGCGAATAAGAAGCTTCAATTTGAGTACATTTCGATGGAATCATCAAGCTCTGAGCGAAAAAGATCAAATTTCCTGATAGGAATCCACAGCGTATCTCGATCGTTGCTCCCGCGATAGACTCAACTTCTAGGAAAAACTTGAACACCACAAATTCTATTTGGTAATAGGCCTACAAAAGCCGTAAACCTTTCGAATGAGGGTGAGGGATTGAAATAGGAAGAATCAAAATACAGAACCCACACTTCCAGTTAGTGGTTCTCTTGCCAGGAGTAAATGCCATTTACTATGGGAGCAGCTCTCTAACGGGTCAAATACAAGTGTGTGGTTTAAGGAAAAATCAATCCTGCGCTACTGGCCAACATTCACGCAAACTCTCACAATCAAAATAATACAAGCACACTACCCGTGAAAGGTCCTCTATCTAGAAGAAAACGTCACTTAGCAAGAGAGCTGCTCCAACGGGTCGAATTCAAGTAAGCGATGGCCATTGATCAAGCAAAACTGCAACTTTCTTCCAATTTTAATTCCCCACCCTCAACTGAAAGGTATTACAGTTCGCGGCTTTTGGAGACATTTTATTCAATCGCACTTGTGAGCCGTAAGAGCTCACCATTTGTAACCACAAATACAGCCCGTTCACGGGTGATAAACTCGGTGAATCTCGGCGGTTGGCACCCGAGAGCCCATCCTTCTCCCCACACAGTGCCACGCCCCCCCCACACTCGGCTCCCAATTCCATCAGCTTCTCCATCAGCCTGTGACGGTGGTGGAAGTCGGGATTGAGAGAGCGGGACGCGAGCTCGTGTATAAACATCGACGCCGCCCTCGACCGCAATCCCCTCGACCCTGTCAATCGGTCCACCCACGCGACGCCGCTTCCGCCATCAAACTCAGTCCCGATCACGGGGGGGAAGACCCCTTCAACTTCGCCCTTCGTCTCGGCAGCGTGGCGCTCGAGCCCACTCGGGAGGCCGGTGGGGAGAACGGAGGGTGGGAGTGGTGGGAGACGGTCCACGAGGACGGATTTTAAATATTGGGAAGTGGATGGGGAGGAGGAAAGCGATTGAGGGGGTTGTGAGAGACGGCGGGTGAGATGTTTTGGGGAGAGGGGATTCTGGGAAAGGTCGCGGGGTGGGGAAGAGTAGAAACCCTTGGAAGAACGGGAGCGGAAAAAGCTGAGATGATATGGATGCGGAAGGTGATTGTGGATGGGTACTTTCACGGAAGGGACGAGACATTTTTCGAGTGCGAACTGGGACTAGCACTAAATGGGTGCCCTTTAATTTTCCTAATACGCGTCATATCCCAACAAGTGGTAGAAAGAAGCTCCGGGTTACTTACAGTACTAATCGAGTGCTCTGAGTATAAGGGAGAGACCTGCAGATAAAAATGCAGACAAAAATCAAACCACCAAAATCATTCAGTTTTAAAACTTACTTTATAATATACAGCCCCTTTTATATATAATAAAGCTATGAGGATGTTAGATTTCAATTAAGGCACAGCCGAATAAAAGTTCAGGTAAAATGGTTTTTCATTCTTCTGCCACCGAAATTATGATTCTTACTCGCCAAAGATCTGTAGCGATGATTCTCCCTAAACAAATATCGCAATATTGTTTTATAATTAGCTACTCAATGCAGTCCATGATGGTTACGGTCAAAGGAATATTCTAAAAATTTGCAACAAAAAGAATTTTTCGAGATGAAGAATATAGGAAAATATATTCAGAATGTTACAAAATGTATTCCATGAAAAAAGACTTGCATTCCTCACGCAGAAAAACTTTTTATATGAGTTATCAAAGCATATTTAGAGAGTAGGGCAAATGGTAACAAAGATGATGAGATTGGACTGAGATGAAGAATGAAACGCATAATGTCATAGGTGTAATAAGATAGCAAATAAAAGAAATATTGAAAATGACCGTCTTTGTATACTTCCCTGACTTCATGAAGGTGCCTAATTGATTATTAGACTAGAGGAAGTTGATGAGTGCATGAGCATCAAAAGTTAGGTGGTAACCGAATGGTTAGAAGCCTTATTAGATTCTTTGTCCGAAAATAGGTGGCAAAGGAAAATAGGAATGAACAAAATCTAGCCAGTGCGTGAGGCAAGATCCACTATGACTTTACTAAGTAATGAATTCTCGTTGGGAGTGTTTAGGGAAGCACGGTAAGGGTTAGAAGCGGCAATAGTTGTAGGAAATCCAATAATGAAGACAAATATGCTGATGATTGAGCATTAGGTGGAGGACTGCATAAAAAGGCTTTTGCGTTAAAGATGAACTGTGAACGGTATGCAACGAACATCAATCATGGAAATACGACGGTACTGAAGAGTAAAAAGGCTAGATTAACGTAAAGATTGATAGACATGGCCTATGAGAACAGAGAAGTTCACTTGCCTTGTCTTCACCAACTGTGAAAACTAGCTATTTGTAGAGCAGCAAATAGCTACGCTGTATGAGAAGTGGCAAGCAAAGGACTGCCATGCCGTGACCATGATAACCTTTGTGAAAAGAAGGAATTTAATGAAATATTAAAAGAGAGGGGAAGAAAATTAGTAATCACTCTATTTTGAAGGAATAAAATATATGAAGTAGAACCCAGGGCCGTGCTAAAAGAGAAAGAGTAGAAGGTCTTTGTAATGGTGACGCAGAGGTTAATAGTGAAGTTTAGTTGCACGAACGAGAAGATGAATGCAGATGAGTTCAATACGGCAAAAGATTAGGAAAGAATGTTGAATGTAGAAATTGGACTACTGGCAAAACATGTATGGAGTAGGGACGGAACGTAATACTGAAGGGGGTGATATAAACCTATGTAGGAGAAATGATATACAAGCGTGGAATGCGGAGGAAGGAAGGGGTGTTCTGGGTGGAATAGAGGCAGGTAATATTAGAAACTATAGGTCAAAAAGATGGATTGAATAGGAAGGAAGAAGAGAAAAGGCATGAGTTATTGAGGGATAGAAATCAGGGTGGGCGTAAGACCAACAAGTGTGAGTGGAAAACTAAAGACGATAAAAGCTAATATTATTGGCTATTTCACCCCATTTGGGATTTCACGAAAGTAAAGCCACAAGCACAAAAAGAATTGAAAACATTTTCCCTGTCAAGTTTATGATAATTCTCCTCGCCTACGCCTTTCTTAAATTAGTACATGACTCTCATTACTCCATTTGCTTTGGAATGGATAAATATATATTCCTTGATCATTTCCACTCCATACTCAGACGCCCTACGCAGAAAGCAGCTCACTAGTTCAACTTCCTTCAATATGAAATTCTCATGATGTCACAATGCACACACGAATTTTGTGCAGTAATCCTTAAAACAATAAGAACGTAATTGCTTGAGGTGAAGAATGTGTAGATGTTTTAGTTGAACGCTTTTGCATCTATTCAAGGAAATGTGACAAAAGTTCTACTGTTTTCTTAATGCAGACGCAGAGACTTTAATCGTAACGCTAAACTATATAAAGGGACGGAAATCTATGGGTCTTAAGGCTCTTTCCATTAAAGCTGTTGCCGAAGTGAAGTTAACCACGCCCTTTTTCCTTTCCTTAATTTTTACCATCCAGAGATTACCCAGCAATTCCAAATGGCCGGAATGGTCCCTAGTTTGGAGGATACCCAAGGGAACAAGAGCCGCATACTCCAGTCATTATGTCGCACGGCAGTGGTGGCAATCATTTCAAATTACTCTATGGCACGATGATGTTCCTGAAGTTAATTTACCACGACCCTGAAACGCAAGTATGGAAATGCAGTGCACTCTTTAAAATCGTGCATGCGACTTCATAAAATTTTTAACAATCAAAATTAATTTTAAAAAAGAACTATTCAATTGAGATGGAATACATCCGATTAAAAGTTAATTCCAAATATAAATTATATAAACGAAGAGAGAACAATTAAAATTGCACTTAATTTATATTTTTGTGAAAGCGCACAGGAATAAGACTATAAACAGTATAATGTGTATTTCATGTCAATTCTGCATCAATAACAAGGAAATGTATCTGGAAAAATTAGCCCAAATCAATAAAACAGACGCATCCTGATTATCGATCTAAAATATCAATAAAATCAACTTCTCAAATCTCATTCTTCTGAAATTATATAAATAGCGTATTCGGGACTCATGATTTGGTATTTAAATAATAACTAAAAGTAGACCAAATCACGAATTTCTAAAAAAAGAAACAAAATCTGTTTACGACCATCAATCAGTTGAGACGATTTTGACCCAAATTTTGAACAGACATTTATCCAAAGGATTGTTTCTTTTTTTTTGCTCAGGAACCCTCGTGCTGTAGCACTTTCACAAGATGGCGGGAAAGATAATAAGGAAGAGATGGGAGGACGGAATGGCGAAGAGAGTCTCCAGGGCATTAGGCAGAGGAGATGGGGGAGGGAAGAGATGTTTGAGGAAGTCGTGAGGAGGCCGACCCACGCTCGCTACCGCCGCCGGAGTTTGCACTTGGCCTCCGACACCTCTCTCCCGCCCCGCAATTCACGCCCCCGCCGGAGCCCCCACCCCACCACCACCCCCCTGCCCGGAGGGACCACCCCTTCCATCTCCCTGACACTCGCCCCATCCCTCAACTACCCCTCCTCCGCTCGGCCTCAAAACGCCCGCGCACTTACTCGACCGTAAACAGACCATGCCTCGCGCGCAACCCTCCCACTCTCTCTCTCTCTCCGTGGACTTTGGAATTTCCATGGCAGATCCGATTGGCAACCGAGACAAAATTTCCTAAGGATTTGTGAAAAGTAGGTGATCTTCGTGCTACGCGCGGCGGAAGATCGCTTCGATAGCTTCGCTTACGACAGAGGGGTTTAAAAGGTCCCGAACACTACGACGAACAATAACACTTAACGGTGGGCTTCGATCAATTTTAAATCAAAAGTTCTTGCACCGATAGACCCTTTTCAAATTTCATCTCCACGATGATTCATGACTATTTAAAGCACCGAAAGGAAATAAACGGTTGAGGGATTTGCAAGAAAAATCGATTTATGTAAGTTATACGGACATTTTCATTACAGTTGTTTGCAATAATAATTCCAAATTTGGAATATGTTCACGTATGTTCAATTAGAGTAACGTGATAATATATTTGTCGTTACATTAATCTGAAATAGGAATTTCAAATCAAATTGATTAATTTTTCTTGAACTACCTAACACGATGAGCTACGTTTTTAAGTCACTTACTGCATGGAATTCGGACCTTACCTATGCTACGATTGTTGGGCAATTTAAACAGCTTTAATATAAAATACATGATTGTTTTAGAACACATTAAAATAATAATTTTAAATGAATAAAAATCCATCTCGGTAATAATTAAGTAACCATTTATTCTAACATCAGCACTCATAAAAACAGGCATTAAAACGAGTGCATACAATTTAATTCATAAATAACACAATGTAGGTAGTATTTCATTTTATTTTAATATTATCTGTATAAAACAAAGAAATCAATTTTTAGTCTTTTTCATGAATCCCTCTACCGATTATTTTCTTTTGGGACTAAAAATACTTATGAGAGACAGTAGAAAAAATAATCGAAAAGATCACTTCGGTGCCGAGTGTACTCTGCACGCTCATAAGAGTTTGATATAAAGCACGCTGCTTTCCTTTATATCTTATTCAGTTGCTGAATTTAATATTTATTCATTGGATCCCAAATTTTTATGCATATTCCCGGTGAGTCTTACGAACGCAAAATAACTTCTTTCTTTTTCTTTTCTATTCCAATACTTTCCTACAAATCGTTTAATACATCCCAGTCACCTCAACGCAGAGCCATAAACATTTCGACTTTAATTCCCCATTCCCTTGCTACCTAATTGCGATTTGCAGAGTACAATGTGGATGAAGATAAACGGCTGATGGGAAGAAAAAAGGCCGGCAAGAAGATTCACGCCTTGCTAGCGGATGGCGTATACATTCCTCTTCAAAGGTCGAGTTGTCAACAATTTTACTGTCACTATTAAATCAAAAGGTGAAACTACTAATGCCGTTTCGGATAGTTTAACATTGAGAGAACCAATTTTATTTTCAACAGTCGCCTGCAGCTGATCAATTGCGTCAAAATACAGCGGAATAGGACGCACACAGATGTCATGAATAAATGTGTTTTAGATGATGCATACCTACTAGTTCAGAGATAAAATTTTATGTGGGACCCTGTTCAAAACTATTATTACCTAAATGCAACTATCACTAAGTTGAAGTCAATGAAAAGCATATGTATTAAGGAAAAATAACCATGATATTTAAAATGTTCTAGGGGGTTACTTTAGAATATATTAATTCGCACATTTCAAAACGGTAATCTGATATATTTATGACGTAAATAATCACATTTAAAATAAATATATTGCAGGTTTGTACACAATACAATTTTTCACAGTCGTTACACATCTCTATCATGTTCCGGGATATAAAATATTAGCGAGGATTATTTTCATTCATTAATTAAATCCCAATATAAATTGGGCCTTGGGGCTGAGCTTATGGCCACCGAGTGCGTCCACGGGGTTGCGCATGGTGGGTCGACCTCTAGATATAGAGGTTAGCTGCGAGATAAGCGAGTTTACTCGTCGAATAAGCAGTCGTGGACAAAAAGCGGTGGCACTCCGAGGTGGTTTTGGTCTATTATTGGGTAAGATAAGCCTTTAAATGATACAGAAACCTATAAAGATGCCTTGACTTGGCGATGGTAGGTCGCCAACAATTAGGCTTCCTAGCACCCGGAGGAGAGGGCAGCAGCTCTTCTCCACATGAGTGAAGGTGGAGACCACAGTGGTCGGTACAGCGACACTCATTTCTCTACAGGCGTGGTAACATTTACTTTAACGGCTGTGGTACTGCGATGCGGAAGGCAAGGGGAAACAACCACATTATTATCCCGAGGAGTCGCAGCTATTCCACTCCTTTCTCTCTTATCATGACGTGAAGGAACCCTCTCGAATAAAATATTCCGGAGGTAAAATAGTCCCCCATTCGGATCAACGGGCGGGGACTACCCGAAAGAGTACATCAGTCAAGTGTGATAATCATTTTAGGGTAGGAACGTGGAACGTGCGATTACTTCGCACCTCCGTGCTTCGGACCTGCGGGAGATTAGAGAACCTTAAGGTGGAGATGTGAAGAATGGGCCTCGACATATTAGGAATCAGTGATGGTCCGAAGAAGGAGATTTTGGAGTGGAAGTTATAGAATTATTCACACTGAGTGGTAACTGAATGGTAACGCTGGAGTAGGCATAATGCTCAGGAAGAGTGCAGGACTGCACGTGCAGAGCTTCCTGCAGTACAGTGAGAGGATAATAATGGTAAAGATTGAGACCAAGCCTAGAGATACCATTGTGGTACAAGTTTACATGCCTACGTCGGACTACGAAGATGAAGAAGTGGAAGACGTCTAATAATAATAAGTTTATTACTCCATACACAAATTACATTTCAATAGCAAATGTAGAGTAATTTTAGGTGGCCTTGAAGGAGAACCTGTTTACGTCTATAAGGATATCACGGAAGTAATAAAGTACGTAAAAAGAGAAGAAAACTTAATTATTTTAGGAGATTGGAACGCTGTCGCTAGGGAAGGTAAAGATGGAAGACATAGCTTGGGAAATCGAAATGAGAGAGGAGAAAGACTTATAGAATTCTGCACACAACACAAGTTGGTGGTGGCAAACACATTGTTTAAAAATCAACAACGAAGATGATATACCTGGAAAATGCCCGGAGACAGAAGAAGATGACAAATTGACTACATTTTAGTGAAGCAGAGGTTCAGAAACAAGATAAAGAACTGCAAAAGTTACCCGGGTGCAGATATCGACAGGGAGCACAACTTAGTGATGATGAAATGCCTCAAATATAACTCAAGAAATTGAAGAAATCAATGAAGAGCGTGTGGCAAATAGAGAAACTAAGGGAGCCTCAACAGCGACTGGCCTTCCAGAAGGTAGTGGAAAACAAAATAGAAGAGGATTTGACCGTGAAATCAGTAGAAAAGAGATGGGAGAAAATGTAAATCGGGGTACAGGAAGCAGCAAAATAAGTTCTGGGGAGAAGAAAAGTTGTCAAGAAGAAGCCATGGGTTACAGAAGAATACTTAGCTTTGATTGAAGAGAGAAAAAAGTAAACTATAAAAATGTGGAAACTGAAGAAGGGCAACTTCGCAACAAAAGAATCAGGAACGAAATAAACCGTAAAGCGAGAAAAACAAGGGAAAAGTTGAAGGATCTATGCGAAGATGTACACAGAAACCTCGCAAAAGGAAATGTGGAAGTTGTCGACAGCATGGTGAGAAATCACTCCAAGGAACGGGTTGCAAAATGTAACAGCATCAGGGAGAAGAATGGAAAACTCTTAATTGAACATGAGGATAAAGTGAAGAGATGGAAGGAATACTTGGAAGAGTTGTACAATGGAAGCTATCTTAGAGCGGAAGTAATCGAAGAGGAAAATGAAGCCGATAGGGATGAATTGGGAGCCCCAATCTGACGATCAGAATTTGATGCAGCTGTAAGGGATCTGAAGATAAATAAGACTTCGAGAACAGTTGACATTCCTGCCGAACTAATAAAAAACGCCGGAGAGAAGACATTTAATCAGCTGTACAAAACCATATGCGATATGTACTCAACAGGAGAGATACCCACGGACTTTGAGAAGAACATCATCATTCCTATTGCCAGGAAGAAGAGAGCTGAGAACTGTGAACATTTTAGGACCATAAGCCTGACGACACATGCCTAGAAGATATTGACCAGAATCATCTATAGAAGTATAAAGCGAAAAGCGGAGGAGTTCCTGGATGAGGGCCAATTCGGGTTCAGAAGAAACAAGGGCACAAGAGAAGCGATTCTGGCCCTCAGGCTAGAGAAGAATCTACCGACATTTGTTGCATTTGTATATTTTGAGCAGGCATTTGACAACGTGGATTGGAATATGATGCTAAAGGTTCTGAAAGAAATTGGAGTATCATACAATGACCGAAGAGTTATCCACATCTTGTATCAAAATCCGGAGGCCATAATCAAATCAGGACCCAGCAGTACAGAAGCAAGCATAAAGAAAGGAGTAAGGGAAAGATGTACACCGTCTCCCGTATTATTCAACGTCTACAACGAGAAAGCCAAAGAAAGAAGTCAAAGAAAAGTCTCCGGGAGTGAATATACACGGGAAGGAAATCAGCATGCTACGTTTCGCTGATTATATAGCTGTCATGGCGGAAACAGAAGGAGAGTTAAAGAAGACACTAGGAGATATGGAAAAAACAATGACCAGATATCATCTGAAGATCAATTGAAAGAACACTAAGGTATTGGTATGCAGTAGAAGAAAGGATGTCAGGACCAATGCTAAACTAGGAAAACAAAAAATCGAGGAGGTGGAAGAGTTCTGCTACCTGGGAAGCCGAGTAACCAGCGATGGACTAAGTAAAAGAGAAATTGCCAGTGGAATTGCCCAACAAAAAGGGCATTTTACCAGAAGAAGATTTTGCTTACAGCTACAAATACAAGCGTGGAAGTGAGGAAACATTTCATTAGAACATACATCTGGAGTATTCTACCATATGACAACGAAGCATGGACAATAACATCAGCAGAGAAGTCCAGGCTGGGAGCATTTGAAATGTGGTGCTGCCGAAGAATGATGAAGGTAAAATGGATCGATCGAGTGACAAATGAAGAAGTGTTAAGAAGAGTGGGAGAGAAGAGATGTCTTCTGAAAACATGAAAAAGAAGACGGGACTACTTAATAGGCCACATCTTGAGACATGATGGCCTGATGAAGACAATCGTCGAGGGAGAAGTGAACGGGAAGAATGGAAGAGGCAGGCCCCGTATGAGGTATATGGAGCAAGTTGTGAAGGATGTAAAAGTGAGGAGCTACGTAAATATGAAGATGTTGGCCCATAGAAGAATCGAGTGGAGGGTTGCTTCAAACCAATCCTAGGATTGTTGACTGCACTGTAAAAAGTAGATCTGATTTTAAGGTACAAAAGCGATCTGAATTTCAGATGCAACAATTTTAAGACAGGGTATGTTGAATTTCAGCAGTAATATCTTGTCTAAAAATAAGGCAGGTGAACGGCTGAAAATCAGACCAACCAGAATCCTGCTTCCTCTGCTTCCTGCTCAACTGCTCCTGTACCAACCATCCATGTTCCTGCCTCTTCCGTACCTTAAATCCGTGTTCCTGCCTTACAACCAGACAGCGCTTAAATTCAGATCGCACTGAAAATCAGATCAACTTTTTACAGTGTGATGATGATGATGACCATGTTTACTTATCTCTGTGCTTTAAAGATGTTATTCTTAATGAGCACCACCAATGTGGATATATCGCGGGGCTTTTACTATAACAACGAAACAGTAGTTTAAGAACTTACTTACGCCAGGAATATTCTTTATGAGCGTTAGGCGTGTACTGGTATTTGTTTTACAATTTTCCGTACTCTTCACTCGAGACTATTTCTCATATTCAATTAGGATTGGAATAGCTCTTCCCAGATCTAAAAAATATGCATTAAGTTAAACTTAGATAAAGGTAACGTGCATTGCTTCTCATGAACTCAGTCTGAAATAGAACAACACTCATGGATTACGAGTACAGCAGAAGCTCGATAAGAAGTGTCTCAAGGGGATTAGGGAAACAGTCTTGTTATCGAGGTGCTCTTTTCGTTGAGGGTCGTGTTATCAAGGTTATTTTGGCTATCAGTCATGTTATCGAGGTTAATGGATTCACTAAATCCCTTCATGACCAGTGAATTTTAGAGCGACCCTTTTCGAACCAAGTTTATTTATTATCAAATCTCATATCGCTAAGAATACAGAATTCTTGCAATGGAATTGTTTTATTTCAACTTTTCGTTTAAATTTCATCGTTATAAATACGAATTCTTGGTCCCACATAGCGATGGAGGATTCCAGCTTTTAAAGAGTGTCATAATTAGTCATTATGTTCGGAATATAACTTCATACACGCCATGGAAATCAGCTTCTTTTCGTCAAAATTTGCGTTTTTCTGAGGTCAACAGAATTATGAGAAAAGCAACGAGTGAAAAATTACTAAACTTATATACTAGATAAATCCTTATTCTCGAAGTTTGCTTAGAAAACTTGTGTTTAAGTATCGAAGCAGAAGTCAAGAGGCGTAGACGTCTGCAGAAGCGTTTTTGGCAGTGGTATCCGACAGCCTTAAAGGTTCACCCATTCATGTATAGAGTCGCATTATCGAGGTTGACTTCTAAAAACGACTTGTTATAGTGGTTCTGAGTTACATTGTGAAATGGAAAAAAATCCATGTTATTGAGGTTGTTTGGATAGCAATAGTCGTGTTATAGAGGTTAATTTAACATATTGTGTTATGGCAATATCAAGGAGATTTGAAAATTGCACTTGTAATAGAGGTTGTCGAGTTATTGAGGGTCATGTAAGCGAGGCTCTACTGTATACTGTTATTTTAGCTTGATGGTATATAAAGATAAATAAGTTTAAAAGTAATGACGCATACTTTTAAAATATGACATAACCACAAACTTCGAACATGAAATGACCTACGAGTCCTTTTGTGTATGATTCGTGATTGGTAGTTGCATCAAAAAGTGGATCAAACGTGGATTCGTATGATATTTTCCTTAAAACCTGAAATATTTCAGTTTTGGTATCCCTATAATTTTCAGCATCTTTACAAACAAATACCGACCTAAATTGCAAAATATACCGAATTTCTGTAAGCTTGTTTAAAGTAATGACCAGGTGGAATTTTACATTACTCGAGACAATAGATACTCTTGCTGTAGATTCAGCTAGTTTCCAATGGGAAAATCATTTTATAATATGATTACCGTTATTTTTAGCAATGAAATGTCATTTAGCTACGATTAGGCACAACGAGGATGAAGTTAAGTTAAAATGTTCTGCAGCAGAAATTTCTTTCGCATGACACGCGTATGTAATACGAATATTTGCAACGATAATTGCTATTAAATGGATACAATAACTCCATTCAATTCGTCATTCAAAACTTTATGCATATTACTAGATATGAATATATAAACATTCACATATTCATATCTATGGGAGTACTTCACCATTTTAGATGGTTGAACGTTTTCCGAGGTTTTGTAACACTTTTTTAAGGAATAATATGTACAACGTTCTTATCCACTGAAGAATAGAGATTTCAAGAAATATGGAAACAAATACGATTTTAAAAATCACGAATAAGCTATTTAAAGCACATGTTTTTCATTAAAATAACGGAGAGAACCTTATTTTTGTGTAAATAGCACTAATTAAAATAGTACTAATAACTTTTTTTGTCCGTTACCGCAATAGGCAATGAGAAATCCCAACTGTGTGCATTCGCCGTCCAATTAGAACAGTGTAATTCTTTTTCCAGTGTACAGAATAGGGGCGCGAACATTTATTCTCTTAGGAGAAAATAGGCTCTTCTTCTTCTGAACTTGACTCATACAGGGCAAGTATTCTGCAAGATAAATTTCATTCTTTGCGACCAAAAAGCCATTTTACTTCAAGAGAAATAGTGTGTAAATGGCTTTTCGCGCGCGAAAAAACCGTTTCAGAAGCTATCACCATGAGCGCAGCGATAGAAGTAGCTTTCAGCATTTTTAGTGACAACAGCTCTATTGAAAGGGCAACAACTTTATTCATCCTTTTACGAGATAATGTATGGCTGAATAAGAGCTGCTATTATGGCGTGAATATAGTTTATCTCAAGCATTAAATTATTTGACTTCTCGGCCATTTATACCTTCATATAAGATTAAAGTGCAATAATGAGATATGGATTTTTATTTGAAATTGTACTATTTACGTAATTTTTATCCTTAAAGCCCTGAAGTTTCAGATAAATTTCATTGCTTGATGACCTCGCTCATTGATTAAATAAGACTGGCAATTTTCCACAGAGAAAATGAATTCCACAGAGAGAATTTTCTCTGTGGAAAATTGCCAATCTTATTTAATTATGTTATTCCACCATATAACGCCTGAAACGACTCTTTTTATTCACTCATTGAGTTCTGATGACCACAAGAAAGGAGTCTAAAGTGGTGATTTTCAATCATAACCTTATGATTGAACCAATTAGAGAATGTGACTAGATATTAAAATCGCTGAAAATAATTGCTCAACTCTTGAGGAATTTCCTCAGTGTAACCTCACCAAAATTTGTCTTCACCACCATTAAATATATTTAAGGCCTCTTAAGGTACGAGATCGTATTTATTTATTATTTATTTAATTTATGGCTCAAATATATTCTGGAATCAATACTTCTTTCGCAACCAGTAAAGTGCCCCACAAGAAAAAGTACTCAGGGGTGGCACCGAAATGTAAGAATATTTCATGCGCATACACTTATTGCAAAAACATTCAATCAGTATGATGCCCGATTGCGTGGAATCGCCACTCCTTTCGAATTAATGATCCTACGACCTGGTTTCCACGTGAAAATTTCTCATCTCTCTCTCTCCGCGTCGCGAAATTTTCGGTCGCCCATCTGCCATGGGTGGTCCTTCTGGCTGCGCGCACAATGAATTCGCGTCACATTCAACCGTCAGATATTCCCCACGGCCTTCCGCCAAGCCTTTCCTTTCGCCCCGCCCTTTCGGCTTCAACCCCTACTATCCACTCCGCCTCCTCCTCACCGATCCCATCCCAACCCTTCTCCCATCCCGTTCCCAACGTATCCTTCCCCTCCCCACTCCCTCTCACACGCAAATACTACCCACTCTCCTTCCCCTTCCATCCTGCCCCTCCCCCACTTCACTTTCTCTACTCTCCCTATACTACACCCCCTTAACTGTATCTCCTCGCCCTCACTCCCACCCCCTCCCCCCATGGGGTGTATTCCGATAGCCTCGAGGCTCTACCCCGCCCTTGAAATATTAATTCCCTTCTACGCCCAGTCCGCTTTTTCCCTTGCCCGTCCCGCTCCCATTCGAGCACACATACCGCTCCGCACACGCTTTCTCACTCACTGTCCCCCCCCCTCCCACCTCCTTCCTTTTCTTTCCTCCTCGACGCCCGTCGTCGGAGCGCCCAAACTCGACCTCCCCCTCCCCTCCAACCCTTCCCTGCTCCGTACGCCCTCGGGCAATCTTTAAATTCTTCATTTAAAGTCAGTCTTCCTCCGAGCTCTCTTCCTCCTGCGCCCTTATCTATTTCCCATCTCATTTTTCTCCCTCTCCCGTTCATCTTCCTTCCCTCCCTCATCCTTGACGCCGAATTAGAATTCGCCCGGCGCCACAGTGGCCCTCCTTTTCCCCATCCGCACCCTTCCTTGTTTCCTTCCATTTTATTTTTCACTTCTTTCTTCTCCTATTCGCTCTTTACGCACTTATTCCTGACTTTTTTGTACCCATACTAACCCTGTATGCAACTACACAGGTCTTCTTGCCATCCTATCCTCTACGCACATATTACGGACTTATTTCTCTTCCTATTACCCATTTACGCCCTCTTTCACCCCTAACTTCCCGCTACTTGGAAGATCCCCCATCATATAGGATTTGAAATCGACCATCAGAAAGGATTTGAAATCCTTTATGATGGCGGATTATGACTGATGAAGTTCCCAAACTTGTGAGGTCTTTGGAATTTGGAGGTGTGGACTGCGATTTACTAGCCACTTCCTCGAAGTTATGCTGCCTTGCATTTCCCCAAATGATGACTCAGTATCCTTTAATTGAACGATTTCCTAAATTTTCGATTCGAATGCAGGTCCTTTTTGGCATTTCATTACGAAGTGAGATCAAAATTTTCCCTTTTTTAATGTTTTGCCATGTTGTTTCCGTAGTGACTACTATAGTAGATGTTTTTATTATCTTATTTTTTTCATCGCTTTGTCCTCAAATTACCCCATTTTCTTGTCCATAGAAGAAAAATGTATGAGGAAAATGAATTATCACGAACCTCTGTGCACAAACGTTGCTATCATATTGACGCATTCACTTACGCGCTTTATTGTGAGTACCTGATACTAATCTGATATCGATATGGACTAAGATAAACCAATGCTCATTGGAAATATATATGAATAAGGCATTTTTCGCCATTTTCTCTCAAATGCATTACATTAATCTCATTTTCAGATATACGCTGCATCCCATCGATATCTTCCTAATGTGAGAACAGATGTATCTTAGATTTTAACCGAAGGAATCATTTGTGTGTGGTATGTGGCCTGTGTCTTTTCTACCTCTACAGGCCTACGCAGAGCAATGACAGCGGGGTGTTCTTTTCGCACAATCTTTCCGCCTGACCACAAGTGTTAGGAGAGAGAGGGTGCAAAGAAGCTCTCAAGCTGGTAACCCAAGCAGGGCCAAGGGGTTGGAAGAGGAAAGGACCAATTTGGGGAGGGGTGAGATGGATCTCCTTGGCAAAGGAGGAAACTTCGCCACACCTGCGCGAGCTACGTGGGGCCCATGTTTTTTTGCGCGCTATCGCGCATTGAATGCCCGGCGCGAGGACGAAGCCTTGGGAGAGGCCGGCTGAGGAGAAAATTGTAAGAAAGCGTTTTTCCGTCGATTCCTCCGTGTAAACTTGGCAGGAGATGTACGTGAGGTAAATCCAAAGAGTGTGCTTTTTTACTTCACCTTCGAGCAAAAGCACTTGTTTAAGATTCCAACATTGATCTCCAGAATGGCCTGGCGGTTATAAAAAAATCCCATGGGTGGAGTTAAGGGGGACGTTTTTGCGGCATTGTTTTACGTTCGCTCCTGGTTATCAGGCTATTCATACCAGGGGAAGGGAATGGGGTCTCCAGAGGTATTCTGCAGGAGAGAGAATAATACTGATTTCCTGGCAAGGAACATCTTTACAGCGAAACCTCTCCTTTTTCAAGGTGACTGTATTCCATTGCTTCAACAATCGGTATATGTGACAATTATTAAATGCCTTCTTAATAGAATAGCACACAATTAAGATCCGTTCATTGATTTCATTCACGTCAATAGGGAAACAATATTCAAATAAAGGTTCCGGTACCCTTTTTAAGATATATTTTGCGGTCATACTGCAGTTTACCTCTCATGTTTATACCAATCAATGCAGTATTGTAGGCTCCTTATGAAGAGGGGTTAGCGTAAAAAGGACGTAGGTTTAGCAAAAGTAAGATATTACACCAGTCCTTATTTTAAGAAAATAAGGACTATCAGAGGGGGGAGTTTATGATCATTCAGGCCAACCGAAAAATAAATTAGGTATTTACTATGAGTACGGCAAAAAGTATAATGCAATAGCCCAGAATCTCCAAAAAAATTAGTTAAAGAGAGAAATCAACTTATAAAGTAAGTGTGACAAAATAAGTAAACTGAAAACTTTGTGAAGGTAGCTGTGCACGGCAAGATGAAGTGGACGGATACAATACTCAAACACAATGAAAATTATAGATTTATCATATTATTATAATAGATTATAGGAAAAGATGACTCGTTTAAAATGATGACAAGTTTAAGATTCTATGATACTCTGAAAAGTTAGCGCTCATTAAATTCATCTCATTCCAGGAGGAGAACTTGAGATGGTGAACGTGAGAAAGTATGGTAGCAAAAAGAAAGGAGGGAATATTCACTCTCGGTAAATTCTCATTAGAAATTGGAGGGTAGTCGGATTCATAAGAACGACAGTGTGAAAGCATGTTATTCACTTGAGATTACAAGAGTTTACGCAACGCTAATACGCTTTTTGCATACGCCCGTCGAGGATTAAAAAAAAGGGAAATCCTTGCAAAAGCAGGAATAACGCGGGGCTAATTCCGTATTCTTCTCCGCTCGGCGGTTGACAATGGGTGGAGGTAATTCTGTGCATGAGCCGCCGGGTCATTATAGAGCATTGTTTGCTTCGACGTGGGAGTTTCATGAGGAGGGCACGAAGGGGATGGAAGGGGGTAGGAGGGAAGGAGAGGAGGATGGGGGGTCGATAGGGCAGCGAGGGAGGTGACGTGCCACTCATTATGGCTGAGCGGCGGCGTGGGACTGTATTGAGACTCATCTCTGGACCACTGGGATAGTCTGACCCACCCAATCCTCCTCCTCTTCCCCACTTGGGCTGGACATGTGTCCCAGACTCCTTCTACGCCCACCCGCCTACAACCCTTCTCCTCCATCACCTCGGGGCACAATGAAACACGCAGCCTGCGTGACATGTGATGAGCCTAATGTCGTTTTAATTGCCATTCACCGTGACATTCTCACATGATTAAATATGGCAAGGCAGTGTGGTGTAAAAATCCGTTCTCTATGGCATCTTCATAAGCACTCAACCTAACTGGATTTTTTTAGGTGATCTTAAGTTAAAAAGGAATTCGCTTATACAGCAATATAGATGCAGTTAAGAGAAAATATGAACCAGTATCACAGATTAATTAAGCGTGATAAGGGTTTGAAAAATTGTGCGAAAGCAAATGGTGGTCTCTACCAGGCGCCACCTATGAACTATACGGCATCAGCCTTCTGGGCACTCCGAGAAAAACTATTCGGATTTAATTAAACTGAACGTTAACAACATCTTTATTCGGTGAGAGTTAAGCTCCCTGGGCTGTAGGCAATCCCCTCCTGCAATGCCCAATGAGCCACCACCCAATCGCAGAGAGACAAGCAAAATATGAGTGAATAACTTAAAAGTTAATATTCGGGAGAATCAAAACATCAAACTTTCTGCGTTGAACAATTTCTTCCAGGAAGGGAATGAGCGGAGGCAAAATTGCCCTCACTCAAATTAGTTTTGGGATTTTACACGTTCAAACATCAGTAAAAAAATACTATCTTTGCAGAGGGTGATTGGAACTGATACAAAATTAGAGGCAACACATCTCTGGTTTATGTTTCCTCCCTTCCGACCGGACCTATTTTCTCGTATTCCTTCAAATCACGAAATACGACGTTAAATAAGTCTGTATTGCAGATAGGGCTTGATGCGATCTGCCAAGTCCGGCGGAGCAACAAGTTTTTCATTGCACAATGGCCTGGCACGATCGAGGGATGAAGCATTGATTTCCTTGAAAAATCAAATATACCCAAGCATACCACTCAGCATACGTAGATTGGAAGGAGTTTTCATGAAAGTCTGAAAAGATATCCTCTCAGGATTCATTACACACATATCTTTAATTGTTTCTCAACGTCATGCACAAAAGACAGATTCAAAATAATCTCATGCATGCATCAAATCAAAGGTTTCAAGAGAAGAGTTCTTCTGCAGAATTAAAGGTATGAATTAAAGGTATATGTGTCAGTTAAGAGCAAATTAGAATTAACATTAATGGGATTATTATTTTGACCTGTGTGATGGAATCTTCACAGGGTTCATAGAAAGCAGATAAAATGGGAAGTCAAAAATAAAGAGTAGTAAAATTAGTGGTATTGAACTAAAAGTCACTCTTGAACGAATACGAACGAAAAAGACTCTCTTGAACCGTCCACGGTTGACGAAAAAAATATGAAACAATCCACAAAATGGCCTTATAACCGGCGCGGCGGAATAGAAAACCTCGATCGATGTGCAACGCTAGCCCACGGCCACATGCAAGAATATATATATTATATATATATATATATATATATATATCACTGAGTGTTCAACACTATTCCAGATATTTGGAAACTGGATTTGAACAAATGTTCTCCTCCTAAGAGGAACAAAAGAACCTAAATGAGGTTCCGAAGATTAAAATGCTAACTTGAATTCAAAAGCTCTGATTTTTCTGATTGGTTAATGTCACGGCAAAAAAATAAAAAAATGAACAAAGAGTAAACAATTTCCGCATATCCACTTTCCTCGATATTGGAGTCAAGAAAAGGATAAGGTCAATACAGTGAAACAAAAATATGTCCGTAAATCGCTGTAATGCTTGACCATTGAACTAAAACCAAAGTAAAAATTATCACTAAGAGTAGTACATGGAAGTCAAATTAATGGGCAAGGCCACATTGTCATCCAAATTTAATCAGAATACAGAAATGCAATCGCAAAATTCTGTACCCTAGGGTAAAAATTATTTATATCACTCACTTTTTTGTCATTGTTGTTTCACTCACTTTATTCCCATTGAATTTACCCTTGAATATTGGGATATGCTTTTTCCCGTATTTGCAAAGGTTGTGACATTGTTTAACTTACATACGTACTTCTTTGCCTTCTATTCCGTCAAAAAATCTCTCTCGGGTTACTGCGCACCTCAATATTTATCCTCTCCTGTATTCTAAGAGTCGATGCCAGGCTTTCAAATTTACCGAGAACCTTGCTCCCTGCCGGTCTGTCCGTCAGCTCCCTTCCCCTACTCCGCTCCGAGGTGGTACTACGTCCTTCCATTTCTTTCCATCTCTCACGTCGGATCCCCTGAGACTCCTCCCTCCCTGCTTCCTCCCCAGAATAAAGGATCCAACCGAAAAATCAGACCCCCTGGGAGATTCCTCTTCTTACAGTACACTGTTTTATCCCCACCTATCCTTCCCTCCCCCCTCCAAGTACCTCAAACCTCATCACCCCTCCACTGTATTACAACCCCGTACTAGGTCAACGGTGAAAACGTTTCTCCTACATTTTCTCATAATTAATTTCCTTTAGTGGCGACGCGGAAGGGATGGAAAAATGTAAAAATGCAGGGGAAAGATATGAGAGAGAAAAAGCACAGTGAACGGGCTCGTGTCCTCATTTTTAGTCCGTCATCCTCACTGCCCAAGGACTTATCGAGGGGAGGAATGTTACCTCTCTCACAAACCATACATATGAGTTTGTCTTGATTATAACTCACCATTGAACCCTCATTCATCTATGGAGATCCGAATTTTCTGTTTTAGAAAGAGTTTTGAACTGATGAGGGAGATAATATAAGAGTATCCTTTAACTGAACACTGAAATTCACCCTTTTCAATTCACTTGAGTTTTAGGAATTAAGATCGCTCACAAAGCAGTATGCTTATGACATTTATTGTAAAGTATTCGCAAGGTATTTTAAATCTTGAATATTTCTTAGGTCCAAGAAACTTGAAAAGAAAGAAAATTGAAAATTGATCCGCTAGTTTTTGCTAATAGATTTGAGGAACTATTAATGAGGGTGTCTAAAATACGCCAGCAATTTTGAATTAAATTAATAACTGATTCAGACACCTCTGCTGCGATGCTGAAATTGTAAATATTATAAAATTATCGTCGTATATGTTTTCATTGATTTTCTGGGAACATTTATGGCGTAATTTTATGCATTATTTTACAACGTTGTTTTTCACTTTTTACTTAAAATGAAGAGCCGAAAATTCAATTAAATTTGGGAGAGAGCCAAAGAAAATAAGGCCGTCATCATCATTATCGGTCAACAATCCTAGGATTGGTTTGACGCAGCCCTCCACTCGATTCTTCTATCGGCCAACCTCTTCATACTGACGTAATTCTTCTCTTTTACATCCCTCACAACCTGTTTCATGTATCTCATACGATGCCTGCCTTTTCCAATGTTCCCGTTCACTATTCCCTCGACGATTGTCTTTATCAGGCCATCGTGTCTCAAAATATGGCCGATTAAGTTGTCCCGTCTTCTTCTCATTGCATACAGAAGACTTCTCCTTTATTCCACTCTTCTTAGAACTTCCTCGTTACATACTCGGTCGATCCATTTTTCTGTAGCACCACATTCCGAATGCTTCCACCCTTTTCTTCCCCGCTGCTGTCATCGTCCACGTCTCACTGCCATTAAGAAACACGCTCCAGATGTACGTTCTGATGAACTGTTTCCTTACTTCTACGCTTGTGTTTCCAGCGGTAAGTATATTATTTTTTTGATAGAATGCCCTCTTTGCCTGGGCTAATCTACTAACTATTTCTTTCTTGCTTCGTCCATCGTTGGTTTCTTGGCTTTCAAGGTAACAGAACTCTTTCACCTCTTCCAGTTTTTTTTCCTAGTTTGAGGTTTATTTTGGCCTCTTCTTTCTTGCTGCACACCAATATCTTAGTCTACTTCTTACTTATTTTCAGCTGATATTTGGCCATTGCGCTGGCAATTGCATGGTTACTAGAATCTTATTCAGATCTCTCTCTGTCTCTGTTATGACTGCTATGTCATCAGCGAATCGCAGCCTACTTATTTTTTCTCCGTGGATAGTCACATAGAAGATTTCTCTTTGATTTCATTGATGGCTCTCTCGATGTAAACATTAAAAATCACGGGAGACAGCGCACAGCCTTGTTTCACTACTATCCTTATTCTTGCTCCTTTACAGCTGAATCCAGATTTAAACACAGCAACTTGGTTTTTATACAAACTGTGAGTAATTCTTCGGTCATTACAGGACACTCCAATTCCCTTCAGTATTCCAAGCATACAGAACAATAATAAAGACAGACATCTACTAGATATGCATTCGTTTCACAATGATTTCAAATTATGCTCTGCCAATTTTTTTGTTTAGCTCTGAGGGCCCAGGTATTGGTTCCTCAGTTACTGAAAGAACACCGTACCACTCTATTTGTAGATATCAGAATAAAATACGTGGGAAAGGAGTGAGTGTGTCGCTGGGAGCACCACTGCTTTAGAATGGGATTGAAGCGAACACCTGCTGCGGTTTTACAAACGAATGAATAATGTAGACACCAGAGTAAAAATCTCTTTCGAGTATTACCATATTCCTACAAGTTCTCAGCTCTGCAGCCCTGGCCAAACCCATTTACTTCCTTAGAAAAGAGGAAAGTACAATAGACTTTTTTGAAACTTGAAAATTCTGTCTACTTTAACTGTATGCACTCACAATTTTATTAAATTAAAAATACTCCCTGTCGTTAGCAGTTAGTTCGTATCGCGAGGCTTCCCAATGGAATTCATGAAGACAATGAAATGTTAAATGGCCCAGTTAGCTCGAATTCTGGCGTTGGTGAGCCATAATACATACACACTTTCTTTTTTTGTCAGTGTAAAGATCACGTATAAAAAAATTCACAAATTTTGAAAAAAAATTACACACAATCCTATTCAAAATCACGAACCAAAATTATGAACAGACGAAATTTCCCAAAATTCAAATTTTCAGCATTGGAACAGAAGTAAATACAATTAACACAAAAATTTACACACAATTGAATGCAATCAGCCTCTATAAAATTGCCCCGTCCCGATCCAAGTCTTGCCCGGGTAAGTAAAAATTTCACCCCGAATTAGCACCCTATCAGGAAATCATATTAAAAAAATCACTGAAAGATATCACTGCACACAAGACGTGTAAAGCAGCTAATGGCATTTCTACACTTAAAATCAGTCAAGGTCATTCATATGTAGGTTCAAGGATTGCTAAATGGATACGTAGAAGCTGAACAAGGTCACTCGCTGATTTACACAATTCCCATACTTCCACTGAGAAAAAGACATCCACTATAACAGGATTTGGATACTTCATGTTTAGGTTAAGTGCTTTTGCCTGTTTAGCTACCAAGGCACAAGGAAGGGGGTCTTGGTTGCTTAATTGGCTAAAGCGCCAGACCGGAAGTAGGGGGATCAGAATCCAAACGCCGGTCATGTTCGATGAGACTTTCTCTGTAGAAATCTTGAACATTTATGACATTCAAAGACGTAACTGTCAGTTTGAGTATGAAGCTTTTAGGTAATCAGGGGCTGCTATCCAGTAATCACCAAACATTTTGGAGATATGGATATTACGAGGATGAATTAACTCCATTTTGCATTTAATTATCTGGTGAAAGTAATGCCGAGTTTTATGCAATAATCATAGGCTGAATAAAAGGAATTCGAGAATGTTTCTAATTGAAAATTAATCTTGAGATAAAAAATACGAAAGAGACAAAAACTATGCTATAAAAATTCTTATGCTACCAGCATATGGTATACAAATGGATCGTACTTTGCAAAAAAAAGCGAGGGCAAGGGCAAAGGCCTAGTTCGACTTCCTTTTTGTAATATAAGATAGGAGTAACTGCCACATCGTCAACCATCACATTAACCTAATATAATTACTGTGCACCTAAAATCACACGTAAGGACCCGTATTTTCCCCCAACCTAGACTTGTACAGAAACGCATAAGTTAGCACAAACCTATTAAGTCAGAACAAAGATAAACGATAATGACTTTTTCACAAAAATCTCAAAAACAAGGTCATTAGGGTACAACTCACTCCCTGCTATTTCGCAATCTGAATGAGTAAAATAAGAATCGCCGATGTTTGTAGTTTGAAAGAGGAAGGATATGAGAAATTGAATGGTTTTCACCCTTATTTGGTGAAATTAATTGGTAAGTTGATATAATTTTTGGAAAGGACTGCGTAGGATAATTGGTGGTTTGGATTAAGGGTAGCCGAGGGGCTCAGGAATGTACGAGGAGAAAAGCTTGAAGATTTGTGAAGTCTGGGAATGGGCCTGAATGCCTTTTCTTCGGATTTTGGGAGAACGGGAGTGGCGAGAGGGTTGAGCTAACGAGGGGCAACAAGTGGCCAGTGCTAAAAATATTCAAACGCGCTCCTTCCACTTGCCTCCTCCACCTCTTTCTCCCCTACCTCGTGGCAAATGTGCAATAAAAAGGAAAATATAAGTTTGACGAGGCATCTCAAAGCACGGGGAAATGAAAGTAAAAATGTATGAATCACCAAATTTCTTCAGAATACGGCGGAGGAAAAAATCAGCGTGGAATAAAGGCTTCGCCTCAAGCGTCCCTATATTTTTTTATCTGCCGAAATCTACGATAATTGGAGTCACGATAACTGTTATATACAGCACCACATAAAACTAATCACTGCTCGAGGCAAAGAGTTACAAAACTAAAAATCCACGTAGTTGCACATGCTAATCAATGTTCAAAACAATAAATAATAATGTATACGATGATACCAATGGAACTATGAGCCCATTAGGTATTAGTTAGACATTGCACAAATTACAAAATACTGTAGTTTCTTCAAATACACACAGAAGAGTTCAAGATTAATAAAGAAAACTAGAGAGTTACATCAACTAAGACAATGAATTATTTACGAATACATTTATTTCGGTAAAACTGCTTGACTTGTAACCACGCCACTTTCCTGCAAAGCATCTAAAAATAATTTGAATATAAATATATCGTGGTGAGTGAACATAATTTTCAATTTTACTATTAAATTATATCAGCCGTCAAACAAAACTATTATTGATCATCAATGGTTCGCTGGCTTAATTTGTGAACTCTCATGTTCGAGAATAAAATCTGGTAAACTTTATTATTCCACAGCATTTATTGTTTACAGCCCGACCGGTTTCAACACTTTCGTCCCATTATCAAGGGACAATACGAATCTTTCCACTGGCAGGTTCAAGGGCGAGTGGCCAGGATAAAGGAACATTGTAAATAATTTACTAATTGCAGCAGTTGTAACCATTTGTAGCAAGTTGTAACCATGTAACAATTTTCAGTTGTAACCAGTCATTTATATAATATCAATCGTTTGTGTTATTTTAAAGTGGAGATTTTACACACATGTGACAGAGGCCCAAATTGGGAGTTCAAGAAATATTGAAATCATGACACATGCCAAACATTATGATAAGAGGTAAACGAGGTACTAGCACGATTCTCCTCTTTATCTAATTCCTGTCCCTCCTCTCAGCGAATATTTGGTTACGCCGTCCTTCATCTCAATAATTCAATCTTAGCTTCCTTGCCTTGGTCATCCTTCCCCCCATGCCCCTCTAAGCCCCTCCATATACTCACCCAAAACTCCCTGTAAACATTATAAATATGAACCCACAATTGAAAAGCTTTGTATTGTCCCTAGATAATGACACGGGAGTGTTGAAACCGGCCGTTCTGTACTGAATAAACGTTGGGGAGTAGCAAAGTTACTTGATTTTACTCTATTATTGATTTTACCCACAGGCAGCACAAAGTAAATCAAAGTAAAATCTGATTTTACCCAAAGGCAGCACAAAATAAATCACAGTAAAATCCAAGAGTCAGACATACAGCCCTTCGGGTCATCTCGTCACCCAAAGCTTGCATTTTTTTCTAAATATTTTCGTTTCCCTCCTTCTTCTAGCAGGCTTCGCTTAATATATCCTGCTTAAAATTCCTTTTACCACTTTTGTTTGTTTCCTCAGCACAATAAAAGTTCTTCACCGTTCACCACGCTAGCATATCTACTGGCCAACGAGCCAAGGACAACATTTCTCCCACTTTTCATCCCTTCCAATCACATTTCTGTCAATACAATGCATTGAATTTCCCTCCTCTGGTCAGGATTTAGCATGCTTGCACCCCCAGGAGGAAAAACCACGAGAAACGGAGATGTAGAGAGAGAGAAAAAGGGAGAAAATCCTCCCATATCGAACGAGCTGAAGACGTTTGCCGTGTGTATTTTAGGGTTCCGTGTCTCATTTTCCTTTCATTCACTCTTTCGGCTCTTCCCTATTCGCCAGGGAATGGGAAGATGAACGGGGTGAGGCCAACTACCCGAGAACCCACTTACCCATTCCCAAATAACCGTTAGCATGTCATTCCCCCGACCCTACTCAGAAATATCGTGCATCCTTACCATTCGTCGCCCCAAACAACCCAACCCTCGCTCCCAGCTCGTCCGGTAGTCCTTGATTCACGTCTCCTCCGATCCAAAGCGTTTCCTTCCTGCCCTCCCACCCGAATCCTCAGACAGATGCTAGTTTTCTCAACATAAACTCTCGTCAACACGCGAGCAGGAGCTCATGCTTCCCTCACTTTCTCCGCCCTTGATGAAAATACGTCACAGACGGATGTGGAACCAGCAATATGGAGTGAAACTCTCTCCTGACTTAAGAAAGCCTTTCAAATGTACGAAATTCATCATAGAGTAATGCATCAAAACAGCTCCAATGAGTCAAGCAGTGAAATATGCGATATCTAACAACATGGGATACAAAAAATACGTCTTTAATTTATATTTAGTATTTTTAATTTCCACGCAACTTATTTTAATTACAGTTAGATAGAAATTAGAGACTTTTGTTTTTATTTTTTAGATCAAATTTTTGCAGTAATTATTCCATTAAAGTATAAAGGTGCAAAAGGAGCTTTAAAATATGAATATAAATAGTATATATATTTTGTACTAGATATAGCAATTGTCAAATGATAACATAAGATTTTCTTTAAGGAATAGTTTCTAATCCTTAATAATCAAAACTTCCCACTTATTGTACAAGAGAAAATGCCGTAAAATATAATACTGTATTCATTCCAGTTTATTTCATACGGAGGGCCAGGAATTAAAAAACAGAAAACATTTTGCTGTGGATAATTTTATGTGGATATAAAATCCCTAGAAATATAAATATCTCAGTGTTCATAGCGTTATTTACTCTTTTCCGAACCGTCATTTCTGTTAAAACTAGGTTTCTGCATAGGGGCCAAAGAGAGCACCACATTTACGTGGTTTCTTTAATGGCATCCATAGAGCATTTCTTACATCGCGCTGTTTAAAAACGTGTCACCGTATTTCACGCTCTTACTGAGCTAAAAATAGTAAATTACCAAGGCGTACGCGTGCGATTCCAAAGTCATGATGAACTGAATACAATTATCACCGGCTACGAATTAAGGATGGATATTTTATAATAAAACCTTAGATCATACGTCAGAGAGAAATTACCATAAATGTCGTGGTCATGACCAAGAATTGCTCTTTTTGGAACCATCACTTGTATTTATGTCTTCGAATATAACCATTTACTAACTTAGAATTATTTTTATCTAAGTAATTTAAAGTCCTTTGAATGCCGTAAATGATTTGTTTTTTTCATTTTTTTATTTTTACCGTTCACTTGCTGGCAATATCCAAATAACATTAAATTGACTCATTAATTAATATTATTATACTCTACTACTACTACTTAATTAATATAATAGTATTTTGGGTAAAGAATTCCAGAGCAAGAAAATAGAAATTGAAGCGACAATCATTCAAAACAAAAAGTTATTCAAACGGAATTTTGGAATGCATTTCAAGTGAGCGCATAGTTTCTCATAACTTCTTTCGCCCAGAATAAAAAAAAATTAAGAGCAAATGATGGTAGATCGTAAAGACGAGTTATATTTACTGCTGACGTCAGGAATTAAACTGAATTCTACGGAGAAAACCAATTTCAGGATGCAAAGCAGGAAAATGTAAGGCTTCATTATTACGTTTTGAGCGGCAGGACAGAATTTTCTGGTGATATAGGCATCTGGAATCGGCGAGCACGCAAAGGCCCCCGTACGAAAATCGCGCGGGGAACGCCCTGGTTACCACGTGAAGCTTTAACGGGCACTCGGGAGGCACTGTTTTAATGATTATTATCCCCTTCACTTTGTTCCCCCTCCCCCCTGAAATGAACGGGCACGGGATACAGGGAGAGCGATTTCCTTGCCCCTCTCATATGCTCGCACGATGATAACCTCTTCCTATCATTCACCGCGACGCTACCTCGGCCTTTCATTTTCGCTCCTCGCCCACAGCGCATCGATTTTTTTTAGTTCCGAGCCCAACAACCAAAAAAGTGGGTGTGAATACAACTACACGTACTGGGCATAGTCAAAGCAACCTCGAAAGAGTATGACAGGGGGTGAATGCCAATCAAACTGGACTAATAGGTGACACACTCTCAGGCAAAACTTTATGGAAGTTAATGATACATAGGAGGAAAAGAAGGTAAAACACTGCTTTTATTTTTAGGTTTTTGAGCTATGCATACTGAAAAATTTTGTTTGATGTTCACCTGATGATGTAGCCTTGCTACGAAACCATAGTCGTGTCTAATAAACTTCTCTGTGGAAACTGCAGTGCTGATACCTTTACTTTAGCTACGTACTAATAGACGCTTAAGCAAGATAAATATGTTTATTGTTTATTTTACATGCACCGGGCATGTGCAGTTAAACTTTTAGCGCGAGTAACTACAGATGAGTGTAGATTGTATCAGTGATTACGTCATATGCTTGAATGAATTACACACATGTAAATTCCTAATGGCCAAACAAGCGAGTAGTTCTCACGGGTTAACAGAATACTCTTTCCAATACACTACAAACAACGCCACTTACATTCAATACGACTACTTTCCGGATATTATATCACTTATTAGAACTTCTTATTTTTCGCGGGAAGAAAGGCATTTAACACCTGTAAGGTAGTCTATCTATCTAATCTCATCTTATAATCGAGCTTAAGAGCGGGTTTTCTATATTGTTGTCACAAACAGATCAACATCATAATTACTCCAAGGGTTCAGTCTAAACATTCACGTAATCCAAAACATACGTAACCCTATCCCGTACTTTACGCAAATACGACAGTAGGGGAACATATGCACCTTAGACAACCTTCACCCCTTCCCTCCCCTACCATCGCCCCAATTAGCCCTCATGTCCAACCTCTCTCTCTCTCCCCACAGTAGCTTCGTTCTTAATTAAATGTCCCTCTCCCGCGTCGCTTCCGAACAGCACGAGGTTTGAAGAAAGAATAATTAGAAGGGAAGAGAGGCAGATGGATGTTCGAGGTTAAAAAGAAAATGAAGGCCGGCTGAAAATTAAATGAGCGTATAAGCAAAAAAAATTAAGACTTCTTACTTATATAACGTTCGCCGATATGCTCTTGTTTTATTACGAGTCGCTTCCAGTAATTGCGCACACGTCGTGGGCGTCCACGTGGCTTTGTCGCAAACTGCAGGGTATTGGTTGAGCTTCGAAACTCGCGAGGAACGACCTCCGCGCGAAGAGAAGACTCAGGCGGACGCGAAGCGGGACGGACACACCACGTTCCAAGAATAATGAGGTTACCCATTCACCCTTGAGGAGTTCGTATGTATTCCCCACTGGAAAAACTGCCAAGGTACCATCATAATGATGTTAAAGCCAAAATATTCTATCCGCCGTAAGGAGCTAACCATCACCATAATTTCAATCCCGTCTACTCCTAGTCGCGTTTTAATCACAAAACATTTTCGTAAAATCTGTTAAAATCAGTTCAGAAGGCATCAGGTAGAGAGAATGATACTCTCTTATAAGCAGCTACCCGACCTCCTACTGTTTTGCAATGTGTTCAAATGAAGTTGAAAGCCAAGTTATAGTTTTATATACCTTGCTCTTCCTAAACATTTATGCGTTTCCGCGCGGCTACAGCTGATAATTTCAAAAGTAATATGTGCGTATCGCAGGGCTTCATTAAACGTGAAAATATATAAATTAAGGTTATATTGCCATTGGACAAAGTTTAGCTGCTGAAATATAGATTTATCATCTATATATATGGAAAATAATACAAACCTACAAATATCTGGGAGAGTTTGTTCTGAAAAACGCTAACTAATGGATTTGTGCGTGACCTTTTACCCAAACTGACCAAGTTATGGAAATATACTAACACTGTTTCCACCATAAGGATGCAAATATCAGAAGCAGGTACCCAATATAATTGCATGAATGGATTTTCCTTGGGTCAATTACTGCCTTTTTTAAGGGCCTTTTAAGTTTCCATCACACAGCCGCAGCCATTGTTAGTAAAGTCGATTAGCGCCGACCTGTAGTTGCGAAGGTTGCGGGTTCGAATCCAACGATAATCTCCGAAAAACCCGAAGTAATAATGCTGTGTTTCTCTTTAATTTAAGTGTGAGTTAGACTATATGTTAACTAAGCAATTGGATCAACTAAGACATCGGAATCTGAACCTACTTTTCCATCTCAGAACCCAAAAGAGCAAAAACGAAAGGGCTCATAAAACTTTATAACAGCTTGCGTGGAGATGCGTGGATTCGATCTCAACGAATACCAGAAGCTAATGGTTTATCCCGACAGGAAGATTTCATCTTTGTCCGAAAATACATTTCCACCCGCGTGCGTTCGTATCATTCCGACTACCAAAAGCCTCAAGCGTTGTGAAATAAGTGTCAATAACTTGCGGCATTGAATTCATCGTCTGTGTTTTCAAGTATATTTCAGCACTATTAGGCGCTTCAGACAGGGAGGAAAGGCACAAGGGAATGGAAAGGTGGAGAGAAA
The DNA here is from genome assembly GCA_933228895.1 of Platycnemis pennipes. NCBI lineage: Eukaryota > Metazoa > Arthropoda > Insecta > Odonata > Platycnemididae > Platycnemis > Platycnemis pennipes. The sequence continues at coordinate 27,747,975 of OW121848.1, read as the reverse complement.
TTGGCGTCGGCACTCGCCGTCTCTTAACGAAAAGGCGCCAAGGGGACCACCGCTTAACGTCCCATCCGACGGACGGAGTAAAGTACTCGAATGTTCTCCACAAAACACCCAAGTATGGGCAGGTTTACCAATGAATAATATCTGCCATTGCCGGGATTCGAACCCGATTCCTTCAGGTGAGAGGCCAGTACTACCGGTATTGATTTCAGCTCTTCCGAATATTGAAGGAATGAGAATCTACAGATATTTCATCAACGGGACACTTCATTAAGGGTCGGGGAAAGTGACCTGGATCCACAGTCATCAACTGGTTGCTTCTCCCGGAACGGAGTGATTTTAGATTCCACTTAGCAACGCTGACAACAGCCAAGTAATCTGTTGCTTCACTTTCCGCAGTGCGGCCACGTCAAGCGTTCTGTAAGCCGAAGCGAGACCCCTCTCTGCTCCGGGAGTCAAAATAATCCGCAACGATTCACTCCTCCCACTGGACTCGCACGCTCCCCAATCCACACGCAGTACGTGCACCCCCTTCGCCATTTCGCCACGCCGCGCCCTCCCTTTCAACCCCTCTACTTCTTCTTTCAACCCTCCCGTCAGCCAAGGCAGAGCACACAATTACACTCTCACCTACGTCCGCTCGAAAATAGACCGCGCGTCTGCCACCCCCCGCGTCAATTTCCCCGACGTCATATCATCATCCCCAACCGTGACCTCCCCGCTCCTTCCCCCTCCAACCCTCCCCTCATGCTTATTCCCCTCGCACATCGCGCACCCTACCTCGCGGAGACTAAATCCATTAGCGAGGGGTTTGAGTGATTCTATTATAAGGATCAAGGTCCCGGCCGCAAAAAGGAGGGAAGAAATGGACTGGGAACTTCTTCCCCGGCTCACGGTCGTTGCCGAATGATATCGATCACATATTTGAGTGCCAGTCGATACTGATCACAAATCTTAAGCACGCATCATCACTATCGATACCTACTCACAACTCGGACTTCATTCGTATAATGTACCTACTTACAACAATCGCAGCACTTGCGTAGTTCTAGAAATCGGTTTTATGTTCAAGGATTGCGAATAGACCGCGTTAATCTTGGGTTAAAGGTGGTGTCAGCGGGGTCACTCACTGAAACGCATATTATCAGAATTCGTTCAGACAAAAAATCTCCCTTGACCGCAGCCTGGTAATTGATTCAGGCGACTGGCCGAAATCTGGGTGTTTGGGGATCGAGCCACGGTCAAGGTGTACTTTTTCTATGAGTAAATTCTACTCAGTTTAGTGTTATTGGTATAGATACTGATTCATAATTTGTAAGCCTGAGCTGATAGTCTAAATTATTTGTTCTATACCATTTACATTAGATCTATTTCATTGAAGAAAATTGCTGGTTTTACGTCTCGTCGACTCGCTACGTCTGACAGAACGATATGGTAACAAAATATGATCTCAATTAGGGTGAATCCTATCCTATGAACCCCCTGAGGACATATAACTCTTACTTCGACCCCTATCTTTCTATGATGACCTCCAGCTCGACATATCTCCCACCTCCCGAGCCACCCTCTCTCTTCCACTCCGTATTTCACTAACCCAACATCCTTCCGTTTTTCTCGTTATTGAACCCTCTTACTTTAGATCTTACAGCCTCACCCTTTTACCCACCTGACCAATCTAACCAATTCCAAATCCACATATCAGAAGCCCTTAGTCTATGATAATAGTAATATTTTATTGATCTAAAAAAATACAGATAGTAATTCAGCATTAGTGTTAATAAAATAATGCAACTTTAGGTGACAAAAGGCTATCCTGTATTTGGGAGAACATATTTGTGAAAATTCAGAAATGTCCCTTTTGCAAGGCTTGATAACTACAGACTAATAAATAGGGTTATCGGAAAATAAGATTTATGGATATATATGAATAATATAGTAAATGCTCGAACACCATTGAGGTATTTTGTAGGTACCATCTAACCTTGACTAAAACCTAAAACAAATAAAAAAATCCATGCCAGAGGCGTAATTCGAACCCAGGATCTTTGAGGGTACGTAAACAAGTTATCAACCTCACTAGCTGTCTACGGTGCATTTTTGTCTCAGTATAAAAAATTTAAGGGTGAAATTGCGCGCTTATTGATGTGCCCGCGTCAGCAATATCATAAAGCCAAGTTACGAAAGAAGAAACTACGCCGGAACTTGTAATTTGCTTTATTCATGAAACACGCGCTAAGAAAATAAAATGCCTTTAAAATTTTCAACCATCATAACTGTAACCAAATGATAAGGCACAGCTTCTACTTCGCGTGAGCGTGTATAAAGTAAAATCAAACCAATTAGTAGTTTCCTTTATTCAAAGAAATCCAGCAATGCGTCAATACTGTTTAAGAATGAGCTTGGCAAGGAAGAAAACGTCTTTTGCGGGGCATACTGGTCGCCAATGATAGATTCAACTCCAAATGAAGCAATTTCCGTGAAGAGCAATTTGTAGTACGCACCAACTTAGATTCTAGCATCGTTTTATGATGACAGAAGCTTAAAAAATGGGGTGAAGCGTAAGCTTTTATCTATTTTATCGAAACCTGCCTACATCTAAGGCAATAGATAGACTTCTTCCTACCTTCCACCACCCGAGCCTCCAAGCTGACTCCGTGGCGCAACGGTAGCGCGTCTGACTCCAGATCAGAAGGTTGCGTGTTCAAATCACGTCGGGGTCAGGGTAATTTTTTTTAAGGGTCTGTGATTTAGCCTTAATGAGCCTCAAAATAAGGCACAGATTACGAACATTACAATTATGCGCAGTGAACATTTAAGCGTTCAATCATAAAATCTCCACTACTACTAATTTTTTTTAAATGCAGGATACAGAGATGAAAGGCGGAAAGTAAGTACTAACTTCACTCTGCTCTTTTGAAAGAGGAGGCTGTATGCCTCTAAAAATTAAAAGATGCTTGTTTTTGTGTTTATTTTTTTGTGTTATCATACCTGTTTCCCCTATGATTTTTTAAGAGTAGCGAGAATGTTCATAACGATGATTTCCCGCATTAATTCATTTCCCCTATAAATCGAAAAATCGGCCTGAAAATTATATGAGTGCGTTGAAGTAAAAAGGCAATTCTCGCTGAATTCCGCTTCCATATATAGTGAGCAATATTGCCAAGGAATGCAAAAGCGAAGTATCTCATATCAAATTGCTACGGATGATGCATTTCACTACTTTTCACAGGAACGGGATTCATGGATATATCGGAAGATGACTAAAGTACTTCCTTTTGGCCTCCTGAATACCTGCTCTTGGAATTCAATTCAAACCATCGGGTGGAATTCCTCGGAAACGGACGTGGAAAGAAAATGGAAGAACATTTTTTCGAATGAAATAGTCTATCCAAGAGGTAACATGCAGTCCTCTGGATTCAAATAATCCTATTTAGATGATTTAACACGGTATAGAATTTGAGTAGCCACTTACACCTAATGGTTTTCATCCGATGGGAGAGGAGACCCAACGAATATCTGGCTTACTCATAATTTGGCCCCCACGTAAGGACAACAAAAGATTTAACGCAAACCCTAGCCTCGTAAGCGTCAGGTCTTATTCTTTCATGAATAGTAATATCATAAGGAGGCATGAGAGCTTGATATAAATAGATAAATAAAGACACAAGCTTAAGATTAAGTTCCACCCTGTCTTGATTTGAGTTATTGACCTACTAGGGTCGGTCTGAGTCACATAATCGAGTAGTTGCAGTTGTGAGACTCGATTCTATTTTTTTTTCAAGATCTTTTCCTCAGTATTATGTCCTGGAAACTATCATAATGTGATATTTTTGGTTTAATGTTCGTTTTTTTATTATATTTTTCTCATTCCCCCCCTCCTGTTGAAGTCTCGACCTTGGTTAACATTTTATTTATATACAGGAGCTCGTTAGCTAACTCTCACTCGCCTTTACAGTCCATTAATGGTGCCACTGGTAAGACGGAATCGGGGAATAAATAAGTAATCGTCCACTATAATAGATCCTATACCGCAAAGCGCGAGAAGCAAACCAACGTACCACATTAGTTCTGCCATCATGAACGGCTATAGAGGGCGTTGAAAACTGGGTCACTAATGACAGACTTTTGGTCTTGACCTCGAAGCTGGTGGAATGGCATAGGATGAAAGTGGTCTAGAAATTAAATGACTATTTTTCGCGAGCAATACTGGTCAAAAATGTTACTAGTAATCCTTTGCATTTCAGAAATACCATTTAGACGATTGAGTACGGTGGAAAATGCATGCAGGCACGTACACCAAAAAGCTACAAAAAATAAATTACATGTATTCAATTAACTTTTTTATTCTGATGCTGTTATTAGCCGTTCGCAAGGGCATCGGGTTGGTGTGGTGGCTAGAGTACTGGCCTCTCTCGAGGGTCTGGGTTCGATTCCCGGCAGAGGCTGATTTTTCAGTGGCAAACCCCACTTGAGCGCCTAGTTGAGGGCATTTCAGGTTCAGTACTCTGTCCGTCGTATGAGACGTTAAGCCGAGATCCACTTGGCGCCTGTCGTTAAGAGTAGGGTAATGCCGAAGTCGGGTTTCTCTCCACCCTTCCTCCGTTTCTTGAAAACTCCTACTATTACCAAATTACCCACCTATCCTAAATAGCGAAAATGACCTCGGCTGTCGTTCGCCTCCCCTGAATAACCAAACAATCTAACCGTAAGCAATGGCTGGAAGAATCTCTTAGAAATGAAAAATAAAAAAGATATCAAAGATATATTAATGATTGGGTTTATCACCCAACTACCCGAAGAAATTTCCACACGCAATCTCATATGAAAGGAAAATTGACACATAAGTAGCACAATTCTTTGGGCTTACATATTCGAAAAATCGAAAAAATTTCGGTACTCTAAACATTATTCATACTAGAAACAAAATAATGAAGATGTACAGAGGATCCAAAGAGGTCTGATTGAATAAGAAAGAACGAGCAAAACAACCTTAACAGAGAAAATTACTACTACAATGAGTTTCTAATTTTTTTAATTTAAGTTTTCGGCTCGTGGCTTCAGGATTTGTACAATTAAAATATTTAACAGGAATGCGAAGATGTTACTGGACATTTAATACGGTGGAAAAAGAAAAATATAAATCACATTGGTGCGAAAAGCAAAAAATAATGGAGATGTGTCAGAGAGAAAAGGTGAACAGAAAATAATCAGAATAAATGTAGCAAAAAGTAAAACGAAACGGGAATATTGAAAGAGGCGACTATAAGTATAAAATGAGGCTGGTAAAGTTAAAGCAGGATTAATGAAGGAAAGAAAGATTTTCCAGTTGGATTATCGATTTACCATGCACGATCTCATTCTTAAGCAATTTTATAGTGATTTTTTAAAACGTTATCGTGTATCAATTTTTATTTATGTGCCATAAAAGGAAAATACCATGGCTTTTATCACTGAACAATGATCGTAACAGCCGGCGAAAATGATCCTTCTGTTAATGCACCGTAAATAGAATGCTAATAACATAGGACGATTAAGATATGGGGATGAATGATAAAGATGAAGCAGAAAGGGAACCGACCGATTTTTTTAACGTACCCTGGGGACAGATTAACCCCTGGTTACCGCACGGTGACAATTTGCTGAGAAACTCGAGCGCTAAGCAACGGTGGGTGTGGCTCGCGAGGGTAAGGGAAAGGGTCAATCGCGACAAGGTTAGGGAGGGCTCAACTAAGGTGTTTGACCTTTGTGCTCGACTATGCAACTCACTAGTCCCTCCACATCCCTGTCAAGATTCTAGTGGGGCGTAGTGTTCTCCCCAGTGACCCCGCCACCACTAAGGCGGTCCAAATCTCCCCCAGGGGTCAATAGGTTGGAACGCGGCATTCAAGCTTCCCGACTCCCCCGCCCTAACCTTGCTAACCCCTCCTCATTCCACCCCTTGAGGGCCGCCGCGACCGTCCTTAGGGCAGAAGTGGAACCTTCGCAAAGCCTCCAGGATTTCAAACAATCCTTGGCTTCCACATATGGACATCACAAAACTTCTCGGGACAAAGATCAGAAGAAATTTTTCTGTCTAAGCGTCTACTTCTAAGTCTCACCAGTACATTCACAAAGAAAATTAAGTTAATTAAAAAATGGTAAGCTAAAATTTGGCTTTAGAAACCTAAATAATTTACGATAGCGTTAACATAATCTGCTATCATTGGAAATCTGGATAGATAGAATTGTGTAGCAGATAGATATACTCATATTTGTTACAACTTAATAGATATTTTAATTACAGTTATAAATATGTGCATCGAAAAATATATGCATCACATGTACAATAATGAAAATAAAATATTTGCGGTATAGCAAACGGCTTACGTCGTACGATTCAGCACCATAGTAGTTTTTTCCCAATTTGGCAACATTTTGAACACGCAACAAGAAAGACAAAAATCTGATTAATTTGCTACAATAACGTTGGAAGCTAATTATGTGCCATATTTTATATATTTTATTATAAATGATGAATTAGTTATAGTATTTTGCGCGTAATAAGAAAGACCAGATGGGGACAATTATCGAGGGAAAAGTAAATTGGAAGAATGGAAAAGGAAGGCCTCGGTAGAGAAATATGGAGCAAGTAATGAAGGATGAAGAGGTCAAGCAAATAGGATGATAGTTGGAGAGTTGCGTCTAATGACTCTTAGGATTGCTGACTGATAGCTATGGTGACATTCTCCCCTAACTGATCTCTATAATACCCTGCATGCCATCGAAAGGGTGTGTGACATTGGTTCGCCTCGGCTGCCAAAACCCCTCTCTTAATACTTATATGTTACCAATGCACCTCCTTTCTATACATCTGCGAAGGCCAACAAGAAATACCAACCAAGAACCCAGAGTGTTTCCACAAATTCTTTGAAGCCAAACGGTCTTTCGTTTACTCTCTATCCTTCTGAACAACTAGAATTCTCCATCCAAAAAATTCCAAACTTTTCTTATTCTAACAGCGGGAAAATGCTATCTCGTTATTTCGCTTGAATACTGCCCAACTCTTAATTATTTTTATTACGTAAATATTACAACTATCCTTCTTAGCAGTCGCATGTTAGATTGAAAAAAAATCTATTTTTGGTCTATGAATCACCATGCTAACGATTAGCATGGTGACGGATAAAGAAAGAAAAAAATAGGAATTAGAATGGCCCCGTGAAGAGGGCATTCTACCAAAAGAAGAATCTACTTACAGCCGGGAATACAAGCGTAGAAATACGGAACCAATTCATAAGAACTTAATTCTGGAGCATTTTTCTATATGACAGTGAGACATAGACGATAACAGCAACAGAGAAGTCAAGGCCGGAATCATTTGAAATGCGGTGCTACCGAAGAACGATAAAGATGGACCGAGTGACAAATCAAGAAGTCTAAAGAAGAGTGGGAGAAAAAAGAAATCTGCTGAAAACTAAAAATAAGACGGGAAAACTTAATCGGCCATATCCTAAGACACGTAAGCCTGATGAGGACAATCATCGAGGGAAAAATAAGCGGGAAAAATGGAAAAGCCAAGCCTCGTATGAGATATAAGGAACAAGTTTTGAAGGCCGCAAAGTAGAAGATTTGCGTCAAGAGGTTGGCCGATAGGAGAATTGAATAAAGGGCTGGGTCAAAGCAATTATAGGATTGTTGACCGATGATGACGATTAAAACAATTCAAAATTGCAATTGCACTGAATAATGGTTGACTTATACCTTCACTTTTTCGCTGAATCATGAGTGAAGACGGTTGGGTATCATAATGCAGCCACGGTAAAACGTGATGAAAAATGTTGATATAAATTTTTAAGCCATGAACCGTCAGAACAGGCTCCACGTCATGTAAGGAGAGAATAATGATGAAATGAAGTGAGGGAGCTACAGAGTGAGACTCCCCAAGCAAATAATGACATATGAAAAGGAAATAATGCGGAGACAGAGACGTTTGTTCAAGATGTTGATTTTGCCGAAAACACGGTTATGAACTCGCATAGCTACACATTACTCTGTTTCCTTCCAAGGTTGGCACAGGCAATAGAAAATTGAAGTCATAATTGAGCAAACCTGGGCAGCGGGTCTGTTTGACCAGTTTCATCTCCATAGTCCAATCCTTGAATATTAAATATTTGCTACCCGTGCGTTCGTAGGTTGCATCAATAAGCTATTTATCGTCACTGAAACACCTCGTTTTTATCCACGGAAAAAAAAACATTTCTCCGCATTCATCTACGATGTACTTGATATTCAGCCTTATACTTCGTTATGGACTCCTAACACATTTGGGGGCGTCCATTAATTACGTGAGGCGTTTAGGTGGGAGAGGGGGTCGAGCCAAATCTCACCCAATCGCACGTGGGGGAGAGGGGGGTCTCGGCAAATATCACGTAATTTTTTTCCCGCAAGAAACAGTGTAAAATTGCGAGAAAACTAACTGGGTTAAATTAAGTAAAATATGTTTCTCCACTAAAATATGGCTAAATCCTACACAATAATATTTATCGCGGCTACTGCGCTACTTTGTGCGAACGCCACAAAGTAGCCCCTCGATTGTTTAGCCGCCACGGGCCAGCCAAACGCGCGACTCGACGAACGCTGCGATAATTAAGCAAATTATGTTTTTTAAATAAATCCAACGCAATCAAGCACATATTAACGTATGTACTAAAAAAATTAATTTTGAAAAATCTCACGTGAGATTAGGGGGGGGAGGGGTTTGAGCCAAATCTCACGACATCTCACCAAGGGGTGAGGGGGGGTCGAAAAATCGCCTCACATAATTAATGGACATTTGTTCCTAGGTCGATATCGCACCGATTAGGCCACCCAGAGGTCGAGGGTTCATGAAGCGAGATGTAATAATGTTTTGCATAATCAAATGTTGGGAAGGTTTTACATTTACCTCGTGAAATGTAGGCTTATTTTTTTTGCCTTAACGAGCTCATAGCAAGTAAAAATATATAATAAAGGGAAGTGAAAGTGCATATAATCTTGAAAACCTATGTCTTGTTTATTTTAGGTTCAAGATCAGACATTACGGTGAAGGATAATCAGACGGTGCACTTAAAAACCGAAATAGTTGGTTATTCAAGGGTGACTGACAGGTGAGAGCATTTGCACAATGGTATAGGATACGATTGGCAAGTGGTATTAATTTTTCAGGGAACTCCCATCTGACGGACGGAGTGCTGAACTTAAAGTGCTCTCCACACAACATTTAAGTGAGGACCAGTACAACGGCCACTACTTGAGTGATGCGTGAAGTGAAAAATCTGTCTTACTTAGAGGAGATTAGAATCCGGGCACTCGGGATGGAAGACCATACCAACTGTATTTACCACTGCAACCCGAGCCCTATCGAAAAACCGAGTAATAAAATCAAATCGAATAATTTAAAATCTATGCTATCCTTAAAATTAGCCAAAATTACAGAAATCGTAACTATCCAAAGCCATATAATAATCTATTCTGCTCCACAATTTTTCAGCGAATACTCACTCCTCTCTCCAGCAAAGGATCCCAGTGACCAAGTACCAACTGGCAAGCAGGTGCGATACATAAAAACAGTCACATGATGCTCACCATCATAGGATAAGAATGGTTAAGGGTACCTTTTGTCAGCCACAGCACAGACCACAACTAATGCTATGTTTTAGCCTAAAACGGAATTTTATCTCTGTTCCGGTCTTGGTTAATCGTTTTCTGAGTCAATTATTTGCGTCTCAGTTATGGCTTAAAAAATAAATTGATCAAGAGCTACGTCTCAGCAAATTGGATCCAGAAACGTAACTATTCAGATGAAATATCATGCAGCTAACTAACCGGAAATATCACGGAGGGGGTCTTCTTATAAACCTGAGTACGCGCTCCTAGGCAGACGTACTATCCTTAGTAGAATCCTAGCCTTATTAACCTCACAACTCATACTAAAAATATTCTAATGCCATTTTTAAGGTGGATTGTTTTGAGTACTAAGTTTACGGCCGAGGAGCAGAAATCACACTTGCAAAAAGGTTATAAAAATGCATAGATTGCTAAATGTCGGCAATAACGAAACGAAAGTGTAAAATTCCATCTCAGAATTCATAAAATTGTGAATCTTAAAAATTAGTAAAATTCATGAATGTTTAGTAGTGCCATGGTAAGAAATAAATTTTAAGCCCACTTTATTCAGCAGCGGTGTTAAGGATCTTACGAGGACTAAATGGGTCCAGAGCATGCAACGAGATTGACAAAGAATATTATAAAGAATAACCAACCATCTTGTAATACCGGCATGAAGTTGGAGACTTAGAAAATATAAAACAATTTTTAAAACAACTTTGTGCAAAACTTGATTCCAATGAGTATATTGACTTCGTACGTCGCGCGACATGATGTTCCTTTCCAAAGTAGGAAACGGAATTCCACAAAAAAGAAACACTGTCCTCATTCCGTTTCCTCCAAAGGCCCATTATCATGTTCATGAAATATTTTATTTTCATTGTAAAGTATTATTTTTATAAGTAATATTTCATTAATTGCTTTTACGAGGATTGTTAAGCATTTAAAATCACTACGTGTAGCGATGAGGCACTTCATGAAAAGGTCGAAGAAACTGGATTATCACATCGAATATGTGAAGAATTCATGAGCGAAATAAAATGTGTAAAAGAACTAGCACAATACAGGCATGCGAATAACTCCATGAAGTTTCTTTGTAGCTTGCTCGCAACCCATTAAAAAATGCTCTTGTGTTTGACTAATGAATAAGACAGATGATATATTTTCACCCTCTTTTGTAAAATTTGAATTATTGGATAGAAATTTTGTTTTCTTGAGTTCTACATCGATTCCATGAGTAGATTACGACTATCCCACCGATAATAAATGTCATTTCTACTCCACTCCCTCGTCTGCCAATGCCAATCCCCCATCTCTTTATTCCCCCACATTGCTCTCTCCTCTCCCTCCCCCGTTGGTGCTCGTCATTTTTTTCCTCCGTCTCCCCTTCCCCTCCACTCAATATCCACCTGCGCTTGAAGAGTCGGCCCGTCATAAGATGGATTCTGCGAGGCGGAGAGCAGCGAAGCGTAAGGGTCACGGGCCAATCTCTTTTCCTGGCGAAATAAGAGGGGAAGGGGGCAGGTTGGAAAGGGATCGACCCGCCGCCGCTCCACTTACAAGGAAACTCTTGCCTCGAGATTAGAGGAGGGACTCTGGCAAGCAATGCTTCCGCGTTGTTTACCCACTCACTAGCGTGACAAGGGCTTCTTTGCTCATTGAAGTGTAGCAGTGATTAACATTTCATGCCTTAAGCATCACCATACTAGAATATCCGCGGCGTTTTTATGAAGCAAAGGTAATGCACACGTTAACGTCCCATCCAAAGGCAGATGAATGCGCTGTCGGAAGCGAAAAGGCTCCTTTCCAAAGTAGGAAACGGGAATCCACAGAAAAAAACCCTGCTGTCCACTAGTTCCACAAAACTCTCCTCATTCCCTTACCTTCAAAGGCCTATTATCATATTCATGCCACCTCCTGCTCCTACGTCGCCGCCAAATTTTGGTTTTTACCTTCTTTCGAGACCTATTTTATTTTCCGTCGGACACTCCAAAGGACCAAGAGTCACTCAAAGATCCTCTCATTCACTTTGCTATTCACGAGAGATGAGGAATTCAAATACCTTTTTTTTCTGTCCGACACTGTACTCTCCTCGAGCATACTCTCGAGTCTAAGTTAATTACTTGGTCTAAGTAAACGTTTAGTATAATGAATAGGAGCACACACATCCTGGTCCAAATTATTTGATCTCGTTCTTTCACTTCCGAGGACAGATTAACCCGCGATGGCACGCGTGGGCGGGGATTCCCCGCCCGATCGAAAAAAAAATTCCTACTCAGCACACTGCGGCCTCTTCTGTTCGACACTTCTTCTAATCTACTATTTCTGAGCACTTTTTAAGTTAAAATCCGTAAATACGAATAAGAATCTTTGTATCACATTTTATTTCGTAATGGTCGAATCCCCGCCGGCGCGTGCTATCGCGTTACAAAATCTGCTTGCGGAGTTTTTGAGACTTGACTCGATCAATATCGCAGTTTATCTTCCTATTTCGCTATATTTTTTTGCCCGTTACATTGTCCTAAGAGAGAACGACTTAGGTATGGGTGAGTAGAACAATTGGTTTCAACGCTAGGACGTACATATTTCTCTCCAATTCAGTTTGAAAAGAACTCGTGAGGGAAGCATACGCTAGTTCCATTTGGTGATCGCTACCTTGTATTTAACGCCCTGTACCAGTGCACCTTGCGAAATAAATTATAACTGTAAGTTATTGTAAATTTACATTCGTAGAGAATGTCACAACTGTAGTATCATTTCTATTGAAATGTGTTCATAAATTTGCCATAAGTAGATCTCTTTTTTTCAACAAGGAATCAAAAAGCCGAGCATACACTTCCCGACCATGAGTGAGCCTGAAAGACATAACATACTGAGAATGCTTGACAGTGAGAGTGAAGGGAAATATGCAGATTTGAGTGAGAGTGACGATGATGAATGTGACAACACTATTTACCGTTCGGACCACGAATCATTTTCTGAGGAAAGTGAAGATGAGCAATCGCCCGGAACAAGAGCTTCTTCCTTCGTGGGAAAAAAGAGTGACAGAGTGGTCTGCTGTGAAGCCAGCTAAAAGATCCAGAATTGAGAGATGCAATTTGCTGTAACGTCTACCTGGACCTCTGGGTAACGCCCGAAATGTATCGGATATTTTGGATTCTTGGCAAATTTTTTTTCCAAATGATATATTATCAGATATTGTATCCTTCACAAACACAAATATTCAAAGTGTGCAGGGTAGTTTTCTGCGTCAAACAGATGTAAGGGAAACGGACCTCATTGAACTGAAGGCCCTTTTGGGATTACTGTATTTAGCTGGGGTGCAAAAGTCGAACCATAAAAATCTTTTTGATCTGTGGAGAGCAGATGGAACAGGAACTGAATATTTTAGACTTGTAATGGGTGTAAATAGGTTCAAATTTTTGCTAAGAATGATGAGATTTGATAACATCCACGAAAGAAATGAATTGAAGAAAAAAGACAAATTTTCCCCAATTAGGGACATTTTTGAAACTTTTGTCAGTAATTGCCGGAATAATTACAGTATGAGTGAAGCTGCTACAGTTGATGAGATGCTTCCACAATTCCGGGGTAGATGCAGTTTCCGTGGTTACATGCCGAACAAGCCGTCTAAGTATGGGATCAAAATATTTGCCTGTTGTGATGCAAAAACATTTTACACCGGTAATATGGAATTGTACGTTGGAAGACAAAATCAGGGCCCAGATAAAATTGATTACAAGCCAGACTCAGTGGTGAAAAGACTGGTTCAGTACATTTATAACACTGGAAGAAATGTCACCCTTGATAACTAGTTCATGTCCTACCCGTTAGCACTTGATCTTTTAAAAAATGGTCTAACAACAGTAGGAACGATAAGAAAAAGTAAGGGTGAGATTCCACCCAGTTTTATCGCTAAGTCGAATGATAGAGTAGTCGGAAACTGTATTTTTGGTTTTCAAAAAGAAGTGACGCTAGTGTCATACAAACCTAAAGCTAACAAAGTTGTATTGCTCTTATCGACAATGCATCGAGATGACATTTTGGATTCTCAAACGAATAAACCTGAAATTGTAATGTATTACAACTCCACAAAAGGTGGTGGGGACGTTTCAGATCGTTTACAGTCCATTTATAGTGTCTCTCGCATATCATGCCGATGGCCGCTAACACTTTATTTTACCTTGTTGAACATTGGCGCGATCAATAGCATTGTTATTTACAGGGAAAACTTAGGTAAATTTGTTAGTCGTAAGGAGTATTTGAATAACCTTGTTAAACTTTTGACCAGAGATTACATGCTGAAAAGGGAGAAACAGCAAAATATCCGATTATCTCTGCGACTCCGGTTGCGGGAAATATTGGGTATACCTGAGAGAGACGATAACATGAGCCACAATGCTGATGGCCGATGTGCTTACTGCCCTTCTAAAAAAAATATAAAAACAAAGACAGCATGCAATACCTGTAAAAAGCCCATTTGCCGTAAACAGTCAGGTTACCAGAGCTGATAATTCAACTGCACATCATGTTACCAAAATGCCTGCGGAGATGATGATTGATTGTGAGCTGTAAATAGTAATGTTTGTCTATAATCAGAAAATATTCTCTTATGTTCTCCATGTTCATGGCTTAAAAATGAATATCATTCCTTTGTTGAATATTTTTTCGACCGAAATTGCCGAATAAATCTTCTTTGTAGTACTTATTAGTGTTTATTTAGCCATGTACAACCCGTCGGTCTTTTCCCCGCCCCGCGTGCTACCGCGTTACAAGAAAAGCGCGTGCTACCGCGGGTTAATTTTCGCCCCTAGTCCTTCTCCAGGCTGGCAATCATTCGCCCGCCATTATAAGGATTCAAATAATGAAGAGGAACTACAAAATTAATTTATGATTTATAGACGACACAAAAGAAATCATACAGTGGGCTCTTCAATTTTTCATTTCATCAGGAAGCCATAGAGTTCCTAAAATAAATCGACTCACAGCCTAAAGCAGAATATGAATAAATTACAAATCAGTAGAATATTATGCACTGCTTTAATCAGACATTCAAGCGTTTTCCACCCCTATCCTACTGCTATTACTTAAATTTTATCAATTACTTCGTAACGATGAACAAGTCCAAAGTGGTATTAAAATACTCAAACAGGAAATGCTGAGTGATAAGGAATTAATCCCACGACAGGAATGTATTTTGATTTGGACCGTTCTGACATCACCACATAAAACTCAGGTTCAATAAAAAAAACACACTTAAGGCACAAGTTTAGAGATTTGCTATCACAAATTGAGATTCTTCATCAAACTTCTCATTCGATTATTACTTAAGTTGACAAGATAGGGCAAAGAGAGAAGACAATGTCGCAAAAGAAGAAATTTTTAATGAATTTTTTCATAAAAGAATATTCTGAAAATTAATGCTGTTTATAAGGTGCTTAGGTTTAGGTGCTGGCATACATTAATCAATGAATGAAAGGATAAAGCGTTCCTTTGAAGAAATGACATATTTGCAATCTCACATCGCTCTCAGTTTTCCAGATAAAAACAATGTGCACAAAAACGAATCTTCTTAATTACAACAACTCATTAGGTATTATCACTGCTTATGGATAATTGACGGTTGAACAGATATCATGGATTATTTATTAGCGGTGAGGAAAAACAAATTGTATTAGGTATAGATACGAGTCATTTGGAGAATTTAAATGTTATATTATATAAAGACAAGCATTTAAATAAATAGGTTAAATTTGTACCATGGAAAAAAATTACAAATCCCAATGGAACATTATATCTCATTACGTATCCGTGGGATGTTCATTGATGCATTTTCAATGATGCTAAAAACGTTTTCTCGTTTTAACCTTCTTTGTTTCTTCTGGTCTGAAAGTTTGTAACTACTATTCTTATTTTTGTAAAGGCCCAGGTACGAGTTCAGGCAGTAATTATATGTTTAAATTGGTTTCAATTATACTTATGGTTCCGATACTGACTTGGAGCCAGAGCTAATTTCATAATACAAGTTGTTTTTCGCCCCTTCATGAAGAATGTAGCAATTCCTCAACACAATTTGTATTTATTACAATTCTCCCTCGCGTTGAATTTTAAGGGGCATCTTCAGCTAGATATATATAACAGGGACTTTGAAAATATTTCAAATTTTAGGGAATGAATGGTGAGAATATGTGTCGCTCACAATAACGAGCAATAATTTAATTACACTGACTGGATACACATTTTACCTACAAAATAAGACTCCTAAGTTGGAGGAGATTTGTACATGATTCATATTACCGGACTTAAAATAATAATATAAAATTAAGAGGGTGGCTATTTGATCTTTAATATATTAATCAATGGTAAAAGGTATACTTTTGGTTGGGGGACTAAATATCGAGGTGTTTTCAATTTTAAGTACACCCACTGATACGAGCTTTGCTCTAATCATATTGATCAATCGTGCGCCTAAATGTCCTCCTTTGGCACACCTTTTATTGATTAGTAGGGAGGATATGTACCGTTAATAGTGATTTTTTCGCCTGGTATAAAATTTACTTTAAAATTTTCAGCTTTGGGCGAATGACATTTCAACGGAAGACAATGAGCGTAGGCGAGACTCAGAATCGCCCAATTCCACTTCTTCGCCCACCGCCTTTCCATATTATAGCTACTTTTCTCCCACCTCTCAAGAGTACACAACCTACACGTCGAGTATCGGGAGCACAGCATTGCGACTGCTGAGAAAACGGCCTTTCAAGACTACGCTGGACGGTGGTCATTCGAATGGAGGCCGCAAAGTCTACTCCATCGCCCAGCTCCTCCAGTTCTTCCCTTTCATATATAAAAAGATTCTGGCCAGTAGTAATTTAACGGAGACCCTTCTCCTTCGAGCGAATCCTTCCGAGTATTTGACGGCAAGGTACGAAGTCTTAGTCAAAGATCGATATTGTAGTTTCACACTTTTTAACTGCCGAGAGCTCTTCTCGTAGACAAGCTACTACGGAACATACAGCTTCGAGAAAAGCTTTTTTCTACCGCCAAATCTCAATAATATAAATTTTTATCAAAATAATTTCAACACTTCTATATTGTTCCCGGATAACGAATAAAATTAGACTACCATAATTTACTACCTTAATTCTAAAATTATGAATACTTTTTTTCAGAGGTAAGACTACGTAACAATACAACCTATTACTTAAAACATTTTTTTCATTAAACAATCGGTGTAGTTTTACAAACTGCAGTCTCGGTGACTTCAGATAATCTTTTTAATTTCATGAGTTTATTCATATGTCCCTAAAAATGGTAAATTAATGAATACATATAATAAATTACCACGCACCTACAATCACTTTACGCGCACTAAATCAGTTCATAGATGTCATGCACTCCATTTTTCTCTCTCCCGAAACAAGTCTTAGCCACATTCATAACAACAACGATGAAGTATTTCATCTTTTGGAAATTCAAGAGTTAAATGACAACCATCTAGTCCAAACGGAGACGTGCGGTAAAGAATGAAGGCAGTGGAGCAATCTTTTTACAACAGAAAATACCTCCCCTCTCCAACGCACGGAACAATAAAAAAATATCCAAATGGCGAAACGGGGGACTTGAATTTTTCACATGTGACGCTATAAAGCTTCTACGGGAGAGAAATGCCTGCACTCATTCACGGGAGGCGCCCGAGGAAGGAAAGCGAATTATTAAGGGGCTCGAAAGAGGAACTGCATTGCTTGCAACGAAGAGCAGCGTCAGCGGAAATTCTAGCATCTAAGCGGTGCGGAGATATGTCCTGCGGAGGGACTCGTAAAAATCATTCACAACCTTCTGAAAGCCAGAAAGAATTTCTCACAACGACTTAGGTGACTGAAAAAAATTCTTTTGATTTTTCAACACAATAACCCTTTTATACAGGAAGCATATGGGACTTTACTAAAGTGGAAGAGAATATAGTAGTTAGAAAGCACATGCTTCCCAGGCCAAAAAGTTATTGTTCAACATAAGAAGTAAAATTGTCTTATTTCCTAAGAGTAGCAGAGAAAATGGACGTTTCGCGTAATTTAAGCTATTTAAAATAGCCAATGTTATTAAACCTGCAAAAGGTTAACGATACGATGGTGTACCTACTTCTTTCCATTTGCCTGCCCCAAAACTTCACGTGTGGTTAAAAGGAAGAACTCAGCAAGTAGGATTCAGTTCAGTAACTTAATATGGATTCAAAGACCGCGAACTGGCCGCGGAAACTTTAGCGGCATCACCCGCTGAAAATTGGACTATAGCAAGAAGTTCCACAGAGAAAAAATCATTCGCCTTGACCGGGACTAAAACCCGGACCCCCTGATTTCCGGCCAGGTGCTCTACCAGTTGAGCTACCAAGACGTCCTCTTCGTTGATTTCCACAAAGAAAGAGGACGTCTTGGTAGCTCAACTGGTAGAGCATCTGGCCGGAAATCAGGGGGTCCAGGTTCGAGTCTCGGTCAAGGCAAATGATTTTTTCTCTGTGGAACTTCTTGCTATAGTGTAACTTAATATGGGAAAATAAAATTGAATGGATGTCCGAGTCGTCCTATTGTTCCAAGTGTCTGCTTGTTGATACGCCACAAACGCTTCAATTTCGGCTTTGGATTTCGCGTGAATCTAGTTTATACTATCTGACCAAAGTTTATCAAATAGCAAAGTAAAAATAATGAGAAAGCATCATAAAATTACAACCTGGTGCATTTTCTGAAAAAAATGGCAGCGTCAAGTTGGGAGACTAATGAAAGTACGCCTGTATCATTTTTACACTCGAATTTTCAGATTTTTGTATGATTATACTGTATATACATTATTATTATACTGTATACATTATTATTATACTGTATACATGTTGATGACGAAACCTGATATTTACATGAAAACCTGAGGGTGATAGGTAAGGAATAATGATTTTTACCGGCATACATTCTTTTTTCTGGCCTTTTATAAATGATTATGCATGTGAAAATTAAAGAGGTGTCTCCATTCAGGGTTTTAACCCTAACAAAGATACCCTCGGAAGCATGACATCACATACTTAATGAACTGAAAATGAGGTATATTCCCAGCCATAGGGCACTTTTGCAATCGTATTTCAAGATAATTATTTACAGTCCGTACGGAGTTGTAGTTCATGGCTCTCTGATGAAAACCATTAACTGTCTCTATCAGCTTTCTCTATAATACGAATATTCAAACAAAATTTTCCCATTCGTATTTATACCGACCTTGTATAGAGTCTCTTCCATTAGCTGCTCGTAATATTATTTCAATTTTGTTGCAAAGCAAATTTTGAAAATACGAGAATTAATGATTAAATGCATGTTGAAAAGAAAACCTGAAATTAAACGAACAATTTAGGAAACAAAGTTTCGAAACCCGGGTCCTATCAATCAGAGGCGTCGGAACTAATTTCGCTGGGAGAGTCCAACCTTGAAAAGGGCCCGGCACCTATGAAGAGGGCTCGCATTTTTTTGCGGATAGGTGGGTGTAGAGACTAGAATTCTGCTAAAAGAGCTTATAAAGGTGGTGAAACATGTGTCAGAAGGGAAAAGCCAAGCTGGAAACAAGTGAAATTTAATTTTTATTAATGCCTCTATTCCTCAAGGGCCCGGGGCAAATTCTGGGGGAGGGAGGGGGGGGGCTTCGGCCCAACCTGCCCTCCACTTCCGACGCCGCTGGTATCAATGTACAATCAATGGTATTTTCCATGCGTATTTTAATTTTATCCTCAATAGGAATATTCTACTAGGGCAACCAAAAAACCATTTTCTCAATTTCAAATTATTATCAAGGTATTTCTACACAATTATGGAAAAAGAAGGTTTATAATTCCCGCAGCAACAATTATAATGATGAGCGACTGGGCTCTTTGCTTTAGGCGCTTTTCTCAGCTGATAAAATGTTTCGAAAATGAAAGACAAACGAAAGAGTGATAGTCAATGTAGCGGAGGTATGTGATACGAGGTACGAAAGGGTTGAACGGATTCGACGATGCTTGACGAGCACTTTCCCGCCTCCTCGGCGGCACTCCCGTCGGTGGGTACCATGGAACGAGGAGAGTGAGGCGAGCAGGATGTGGATGGCACGTGAGGGATATAGTGGGGTAAGTGGAAAGGTAGCCGGGCGGCGCGAGTAGAACCAAACACTCCACATGCTCGTGGAGCTGCTGCCCTCGCTACCAAGTCTCTTTTCGCCGAGTGCCCAGCCTCTTCATCCGGGGGAAAAAAAAGAGCTCTCCCGCAAAAAAATAAAAATGGAAGAGCACGAGACGTCCTCTCCAAAAGGGCTGTAAACATTTTTGCCTTCACTTGCTGCCCGTTTGCTCCCTTGTCAACGCAAGACGGAGAACCGAGTGCATGCGAAACAAGACCTCAAAGTCAGCGAGGCCAAAATTTTATGGTATATCCTTAAAAAAAACAGTGCATAATGGACGGCGTCAGTTGGAATTCACGGAAAATATTCACGTACACAGTAAAAAGTTAAGTTTGACAAAAAGGGAATATTTACACTGAGGTAGCGAATGCTCTTGCTCCAATGCCTAGGAGACGATCATTTTCTAACTCATTTTCTAACTCACATGACCAAACTTAATAACATGGGGATGAAAATACTTATATTTCACTTCACTCTTTTTAAATCCCAGTGATAAATTGAACAATTTTTGCGTCAGAGTGTGGAGGAGAGACTAATATATATTTTTAAAGTACACCAAACTGTTTTAATGACAGGACATAGAGAAAGGTAACACATGAGAGGCCCTGTGAAAGATAAGCCTGAGCATGCGGTGAAACTGAATAGATGTGTACCGAAAGTGGTGAACGAGTTTCAGCTGTAATCGACCAAAACCGTTCTATCAAAAGTTCAATGATGAAGCTCGATTCGAAATTATAATTCAGAACATTTTTTGGTTTCTTTGGAAAAAGATTTCAATCTCTATTAAGCGGCCATTTGGGTAGTTATTGATGATGCAGTTTGGCTACAAGTTATTGGATTAAATAGTTTCCCCACTTTCAGTATCAGAATAAAATGATAACCATTGACGCAAGAAATCACCCAATTAGTGCTCTTCATAAGTTATCCATGATAATATCGAAACGTGAAACCACTTCTAGATGCCTATCACTACGCATTACATGCGAAATCGGTGACCCTTTATGCTATAAACTCAGCTGTGGCGTTTATTTCATGTTTGATATTCTCCTTTCCTTTGAAGAAGTCGAGAGATAACAGTGAAAAATGATAGAAACAAAAGAAGGCGGGATTTAAAAAACTGGAATTTATTCCTTTATTGCAACAATACCGCCGCAGAACGTGAAGTGGAAAAAAAATTCATTTTCCCATGTCTTGTCGTTTTCAGATTTATTCCCAACGATTTTCAATCGCCGATCCCCTTGCTAGAAACAGACGCGCGTTGAAAAAACCTTCCAAAGCGGAGTTCTCCCTTGGGGAGGGTAAAAAGTGAGCTCTCGCCGTTGAGGAGTTGAGAGATGAAGTGGAGCGGTAGCAGAGAGGGCCTTTGCGTTCGACGTGCGAGAAAGACAGCAGGTTACAGAGAGGGAGAAAGCACACAGGCAAGGGAAGGCGTAAAATCAGGGTCCAGTTCTGTGGATACACAAACTTTCAATGGCAGGATTTCGGGAAGTCGTAGGTGTTTTCAAGAAGGAAAAGTTAATTTCGGGTTTAAGCAGGTCTCTACACTCCGCAGAAAATAAAATTCACCATATGAATCAACACCCGAGGTCAGAAACTCTTCTACTACAGCAACATATTACATTCTGTTTCCGTTAAATATTTCGTATAAGGCAAGGCTAATAATTTATTTCTGAGATATTTCTCACTTTAACGTACTCATGGTGTTACCTCAATCATTGCTGTGATTTAATCGTTACCTAATGTTGGCCAAGTAGTTCAAATATTAGCAAAAATCTTTCCATAAAATTTTCTGACAAAGACTGTAGATCTTTCATAATTATTGGCAGTCGACAGTTAGGTTCCAACTTTTATTCCGAAGGACAATAATTTGAATTAAATTTTTAGGTTTAACCACCTCTATCTTATTTTGAGTTTTATTTAGCATAACAGTTACTATTATGCATTTATTATGGTTGTTTCCGAGAGAAAATAATTATTATTAGTCTATGATCGAAAAAACAGGCTTCCAAACAGCTCTAAGCTTGAGGTTATAAAGCTCTGCTGCTTCTTCGTACATCAGCCTCCTGAACTGCAAGCCTGGCAATGGAACCGTCTATCTTATTCTGAAACAAACAGTTAAGAGTGGAGTTGTGCCGTATTCACATGAATCTAGCATAAAAGTCTTGAAGCAATCGTTAGGGAACTCATGAATGGCTATTTATGATGTATTAAAGGAAACCCTGTGATTTATTTGGGGATGGACTAGCGGTCTCCGTATCTCGCAGCTAAATACATTCAACGTAACGGCAGGCATAAAATTTGATGACGTGAAAAATATTTACTAAGCTTAGAATACCAAGCACGAGCATAAACATATATATACCAGCCTCTCTTCGGAGCTTTCAATAACCGAGGGACAATAACAGTTTGGCGAGAAATATTTATCATTCACTTCTCTCCGAACGAGGGCTGTAAAAAAAACGGTGCGACGAAGATCCCGCTCTCCCGAATCCCCAAGAAACGACTACACACATAAAAAAACCAGGAATATAATAAATAGCCGAAACTCCATCATCTGAGCCATCACGAGGGAAAGGTCCATTTTTTTCCAAAGGACGCGTCTCCCGCTTGAGGGATAACTCCGGACGAGTTGCGCGAACTCGCGGCGAGAGGGAGAGAGGTGAGGAATGAAAGAGAAGCAGCAGTTCTGCGCGAGGGTTGGTGAAATGCAATATGGAGCTTCGCGGGCGGGGCGGGAGGTGGGGGGAAACAAAAGAAGCCACCAATTCCGAAGAGGAAAAATTGACGATCGCTCTCCTTTCTCCCGTGGGTACGTCGGGAGACCTCCCACATGGGGGAGTGATTCCCTCGGCATCCGGCGCCGCCGCGTGGTGCCATCCGGAGTGCGCAACGACCGCATCCTCCCGCACCCGCTCTTCACGCCACCGAAATTATTTCGTTCAGAATTTCACGGCCGCGATCACGGATCCTTGCAGGGCGTGCCGACTGCCGTTCCTTGAAAATATATGGGTAGTCAAAATATGATCACCGTTTCGCCAAAATTTCAACGCTCAATGGGCGTTTACTCAGAACCGAAATCGCAATTTTGTACACGAAATTGTTAGATGGAAACGAAAAAAGAAATTTAGTGAAAAAATTAATCTTTTAACCATAACCATTCACTCATAAATCGAAAATTAAAATAAGCAAAAGGTGACGCCCACCGAAAAAGCTGCTGTGATAACATTGACGTCACTTTCCTCCCGTCCTTGACTGC
Organism: Platycnemis pennipes; assembly: GCA_933228895.1. NCBI lineage: Eukaryota > Metazoa > Arthropoda > Insecta > Odonata > Platycnemididae > Platycnemis > Platycnemis pennipes. The sequence goes on along the minus strand of OW121848.1, from coordinate 27,724,916 downwards.
TCGTATGGGAAGGGGAGGGAGTGGAGGGGGATAATTTTTATTTTCCAATCAAAATGACCAGCAATAGATGATGTAAGATGGAATTAATCTTCAGAATGGCCCAGGCGATGGAGGTAGGAGGTCATAAGGAGAATCTAATTAAAGATGGAAATACAAGTTTGGAGATAAGGAAACACTTCCTTAGATCATACTTCTAGAGCATGCTTCTTTACGGCAGAGGCGCATGGACGATAACAGAACCATATATGTGAAGGCTGCAAGCATTTTGAAATGCTCAAATGGATGTGTTAGCTGACAGAAAAATGGAGCGGAGAGCTGCGTCTAACCGATCTCAAGGTTGATAATAAATGATCGTGATTGTTATTCCTTTTGCTGCCATAATTGGGGAGAAGACACAGTAAACTAAATTTATATACGATATTAAGATTGAATAGGTCTTTAGATCTCCACACATTAATCTAGTGCGGGCGCAGTTGGATTAAAACATTCACTACGGCCGAGACCCGAGAAGTAATAGAATGTGGGCGTTTACTCGGAACCGAAATCGCAATTTTGTGCAAGAAATTGTTACATGGAAACGAAAAAAGAAATTTTGTGAAAAAATTAATCATCTAACCACAACCATTCACTCATAAATCGAAAATTAAAATAAGCAAAAGGTGACGCCCACCGAAAAAGCCGCTGTCATAACATTGACGTCACTTTCCTCCCGTCCTTGACTGCTCTTATGTGAAGAGAAGGGAGTGGAGGGGGATTCTCGGAAGGTCTGCTCGCACAGATGCTGTCGTAACTGCTCCGATTGGCAGAGTCAGCTGTGTATCCCCCTTTGCGATAAGGCGAAGTAGCTTCGCGGGCTCAGTTGTGATTGGACGAAGTCGATATACGTCAGAGGTTGCACCACACCCACTTTTCCGAAAGGGTTAAAAACATTAGTTTTTCGACGCCTATAACTCGAGAAATAATTGACGGATCAAAAAACGGAAAAATACGGGTCTTTTTATTTTACAAATTCTATCGTATTCGGCAGTAAAAAAATATGGTAAACGACCCCATTAGATTTCAACTTACTTCAGCTAAGGTTATATTGCACCGCATAATCTAACTAAATCGCAGGACGAAAATTAAAATCATGTCCAAGGAGGAATTCGAGCCAAGTACCATCGGAGTTAAAGGCCAGCCACACGAGACCGATCAGTCAACGGCAGGCAACCTTTGGGTTGTAAGCCGGGCCTTTAGGAAGGAAGATCGATACTTAAGCTCGCACACGAGCCTCTGGTTATTTAAATCGCTCTTCCCACGTTGTATTTTGATTAACAATAGCCGTGACGGCAAACAGTACCCTGCTGAGAGAACCCTTGGTTCATCATCATCATCATCATATTGGTCAACAATCCTAGGATTGGTTTGACGCAGCTTTCCACTCGATTCTTCTATCGGCCAACCTTTTCATTGTGACGTAATTCTTCTCTTTTACACTCTTCACAACTTGTTCCATATATCTCATACGAGGCCTGCCTTTTCCAACCTTCCCGTTCACTTTTCCCTCGACGATAGTCTTCATCAGGCCGTCGTGTCTCAAGATATGGCCGATTAAGTTTTCCCTTCTTCTTTTTAGAGTTGTCAGCAGACTTCTCTTTCCTCCTACTCTTCTTAGCACTTCCTCGTTACTTCCTCGGTCGATCCATTTAATCTTCAGCATTCTTCTGTAACACCACATTTCAAATGCTTCTACCCTTTTCTTCTCCGCTGCTGTCATCGTCCATGATTCACTGCCGTAAAGAAAAATGCTCCAGATGTATGTTCTGATGAACTGTTTCCTTACTTCTATGCTTGTATTTCCTGCTGTAAGTAGATTCTTCTTTTGAAAGAATGCCCTCTTTGCCTGGGCTATTCTACTCACTATTTCCTTCTTGCTTCGTCCATCGTTGGTTACTCTGCTTCCCAGGTAACAGAACTCTTTCACCTCTTCCAGTTTCTGTTTTCCTAGTTTAACGTTGGTTTTGGCCTCTTCTCTTTTGCTGCACACCAATATCTTAGTCTTCTCCTTATTGATCTTCAGCTGATATCTGGCCATAGTCCTTTCCATGGTTGTTAGCATCTTATTCAGCTCCTTCTCTGTCTCTGCTATGAGAGCTATGTCATCAGCGAATCGTAGCATACTGATTGTTTCTCCGTGGATTTTCACTCCAGAACACTTCTCCTTGACTTCATTTATGGCTCTCTCGATGTAAACATTAAAAATTACGGGAGACAGTGCGCAGCCTTGTCTCACTCCTTTCCTTATTCTTGCCTCTTCACAGCTGGGTCCAGATTTAATCACAGCAACTTGGTTTTTGTACAGACTGTGTATAATTCTTCGGTCATTGTAGGACACTCCAATTCCCTTCAGAATTCCAAGCATTGAATCCCAATCCACGTTGTCAAAGGCCTTCTCTAAATCCACAAATGCAATGAACGTCGGTTTGTTCTTCTCCATTCTCTTCTCTATAAGTAGCCTAAGGGCCAATATTGCTTCCCTTGTACCCTTACTTTTCCTGAATCCGAATTGATCTTCATCCAGGAACTCCTCTGCTTTTCGTTCTATTCTTCTGTAGATGATCCTGGTCAGTATCTTCGATGCATGTGTCGTCAGGCTTATAGTCCTAAAATTTTCGCATTTCTCCGCTCTCTTTTTCTTGGGAATAGGAATGATGATGTTTTTCACGAAGTCCCTTGGAATTTCTCCTGTTGAATACATGTCGCAGATGGTTTTTTAGAGATGAATTAATGTCTTCTCTCCTGCATTTTTAATTAGTTCTGCAGGGACATCATCAATACCTGAGGCCTTATTCATCCGAAGATCCCTTACTGCAGCGTCGAATTCCGATCTTAATATTGATGCCCCAATATCATCTATTTCCACTTCGCTTTCCTCTTCAATAGCTTTTGTGCTGAGATTTTTTCCATTGTATAGCTCTTCCAGATATTCTTTCCATCTCTTCACTTTGTCCTCGTTTTCAATCAAAATTTCTCCATTCTCGTCCCTTATGGCATTGCATCTTGCGCTCCGTTCCTTGAAGTGGTTCCTCACTATTCTGTAGGCCGCTTCCACCTTTCCAAGTGCAAGGTTGCTTTGTACATCTTCGCAAAGATTTTTCAACCACAGCTCTCTAGCTTTCCTTGCTTTGCGACTTATTTCGTTCCTTATTCTTTTGTAGCAGAGCTGCCCTTCTTCAGTTTTCGCATTCTTGTACTTTCTTCTTTCTTCAATCAATTCTAAGACTTCCTCCGTGATCCATGGCTTCTTCTTGGCAACTTTTCTTCTTCCGAGAACTTCTTTTGCGGCTTCCTGTAGTCCACATTTAATGTTTTCCCAACGCTCTTCCACTGATTTCTCATTCAGGTTCTCTCCTATGTTGTTTCCCATTGCTTTTTGAAATGCCAGCTGATGTTGAGCCTCCTTTAGTTTTTCTACTTGCCATATATTCTTCTTTGTTTTCTTCAATTTCTTGAATTTTAGATGACATTTCATCATCACTAAATTATGGTCACTGTCGATGTCTGCCCCAGGGTAGCTTTTGCAGTCCTTCACTTGGTTTCTAAATCTCTGCTTCACTAAAATGTAGTCTATTTGGCATCTTCTTCTGTCTCCTGGCATTTTCCATGTGTATCTTCTGCGGTTGTGATTTTTAAACAATGTGTTGGCAACCACTAACTTATGTTGAGTGCAGAACTCCAGCAGCCTTTCTCCTCTTTCGTTTCGGTTTCCCAATCCGTATTTTCCAGTTATTCTTCCATCTTGACCTTCGCCGACGATAGCGTTCCAGTCTCCTAAAATAATTAGGTTTTCTTCTCCTCTTACCTGTTTTATAACTTCCGTGATATCTTCGTATACGTCTTCCACTTCTTCATCTTCATAGTCAGTCGTAGGCATGTAAACCTGCACCACCACAGTATCTACAGGTTTGGTCTCGATCTTCACCATTATTATCCTTTCATTGTACTGCAGGAAGCTCTTCACACGCATTCCGACACTCTTTCTGAGCATGATCCCTACTCCAGCATTACCATTTAATGATCCTGTATGTATAATCCTGTAGCTTCCACTCCAAAAGTCTCCTTCTTCGGGCCACTTCATTTCGCTGATTCCTAATACGTCGAGGTACATTCTTCGCATTTCTACCTTCAGGTTCTCCAGTCTTCCACAGGTCCGAAGCGATCTCACGTTCCATGTTCCTACCCTAAAAAGTGTATCACATTTGACTGATGTACTCTCTCGGGTAGTCCCCGCCCGGAGATCCGAATGGGGGACTATTTTACCTCCGGAATATTTTACTCGAGAGGGTGCCATCACGTCTTGATAATAAAGGGAAGAGTGGAGTAGCTGCGACTCCTCGGGATATTAATGTGGTGGTTTCCCCTTGCCTTCCACATCGCAGTACTACAGCCGTTAAAGTAAATGTTACCACGCCTGTAGTGAAATGAGTGTCGCTGTACCGACCACTGTGGTCTCCACCTTCACTCATGTGAAGAAGAGCTGCTGCCCTCTCCTCCGGGTGATGAGAAGCGTAATTTTTGGCGGCCTCCCGTCGCCAAGTCACGGCATCTTCACAGGTTCTGTATTACTTAGAGGCCTATCTTACCCAGGGATAGACCAATACCCCCTCGGAATGCCGTCGCTTTTTGTCCACGACTGCTTATTCGACGAGTAAACTCGCTTATCTCGCAGCTAACCTCTATATCTAGAGGTCGACCCACCATCCGCAACCCGGTGGACGCACTCGGGGGATTTAAGCTCAGCCGCGAGAAAAAAAACCCTTGGTTACGGACCTGAAAGCGATGAGGCAGACGAAAGATACGTTGTCTCGCCTCAGGGAGTCGCTCACCAGGCATACTCATGAACGTTTCTCCGCAGGAACGCAATATATATCAAACAACCATGACAAAACAGAGAGAGATTAAGAAAACGAATATCTTTACGAAACTTGCAATTTAATACCTCCTTGACATGAAACTTACCACAGGATTTGATGAAAAATTCAACTGACAATTACTATTCATAAAAAAGAGGTAAAGCGGCTAAGAATTGGAATGTAGTTACAGTTTACGGCAACTGAAAAAATTGAACCGTAATATCACGGAAATATCAAAGAACTGCTTACCAATGGCCTAAGCAAGTCTAGAAAATAAGACTTGGGTACAAAATGTTTATGATATAGAAGATGGATGATTATTTGATAAATAATACAAATAAACCTAAATATCGTATGTATATCCAACAATAATATAATTGTGCCCATGACATAGGTGTTAGTCTTTTGTGAATTTTCCCTGGGCCAAAAACTCATTTCGTGGTTCACAGGGTACTAAGCAGATGCAAATGATATTAACCAGGTATTAAATGACCAAACCAGGCATTCCCTCACCTATATGTTACCCTTTCGCTTTTTCCACGATGGGAAAAAATCAGTTTCTCTTTTTCGGTATAGGTATCAGCACGGTTTTTACAAAATCCTCCGGCCAAGCCCCCTCCTTGAATAGTCTACGAACAAGTTCATAACAAGTGTCCTTCTCCCTCTTCCTAGTTTTTTTTCAGAAGCACAGCTGGGATGTTATCTACCCTCACCGCTTTACCTACCGTCATATCTCGCAGTGCCTTCTCTATCTCACTATCCAATATTCCGGGGTCCACGACATCCTGATCTACGTTCTTTTCCTCTTCTATGTCCAAGTTCCTAGGCCTATTTTCGTTATCATACAGTTCCTCAACACAATCCCTCCAAAGACGCTGAATTTCCTCTGGTTCCATTGCTAAATTTCCCCTTCTGTCTTTGATGCACGGAACCATTTTCCATTTCTTGTTTCCCGATAGCATTCTAACCTTCTAACCTCTAACTTTAACTTTAATAGACTGATATCGACTGAAAATAAATGGGAAGAAAACAAATATAATGGTATGCAGCAGGAGATAAGAGGCCATTAACAATTTTAAACTAGGAAAAGGAAAACATGAGAGGAGGAAAAATACCGTTATCTGCAAAGCCGAGTAACCAAAGACGGACGAAGCAAGAAAAAATAGAATCATCAGAACTTACATTTACAATTTACAAGAACAATTACAATTCATCAGAACTTACATCTGATGCATTTTTCTCTGTGGTGGTGAGCCATGGATGATGATGACATGACAGCAGCAGAGAAGTCAAAGTTGGGAGCATTTGAAATGTGGTGCTAAATAAGAGTTATGAACATTAAATGAATCGACTGAGTGAGTAACGAGGACTCTCAGAAGAGTGGGGGAAAGGAGAAATATTCTAAATACCCTAAGAAGAAGACGGAACAACGGAATCGGCCGCAGCATCAGACATGATGACTTGATGAAAACAATCGCTGAAGAACAAGTGAACGGGAAGAACGGCAGAGGAAGCCTCGTATGAGATGCATAGAACAATTGATGAAGTATGCAAAGAGAGAAACACATATATAAAGAGATAAAAGAAAAGAAGAAAGAAAAAAGCTGATAAAAGAATTGAGTGGAGAGCTGCTTCAAATCAATCCCAGGATTGTTGACGGGTGATGGTGAAAATGAACAAAAATAAAAGAAACAAATTCTCATACCCTTAAAGAGTGTCTTAGCTCTAATTTAAAAAAAACATTTTACAATTCCACCAAAATTGATTGGATAGAATTTCTTAGCCTATAGACAAAATATGAAGACAATCGTCAAAGGGAAAGTGAACGGGAAGAATGGAAAAGGCAGGCCTCGTATGAGTTATATAGAACAGGTCGTAAAGGACGTGAAAGAGAGGAACTACGTTAATATAAAGAGGCTGGCCGATAGAAGAAGCGAGTGGAGGGCTGCGTCAAACCAATCCTAGGATTGTGGACCCTTGATGATGATGATGGACAAAATAGGAAATGTCTCTTTTTAACGCTTAGAATTAACTCAACATGCTCGGGTTTCAACTTCATCTACGAAATACCCTGAAATCCACCGCAAGGGTGTGTGGCAGAGGGTAAAGATCACCAAGAATGCACTATCAACATGCAAACAAGCTACTAAATGGAAACATGCTGCATAATAGGGTCTCATGTAATTAGATGGTTAGTATCTACATTGTAATAAAGGGATTGGCTGTTAACACATGCAGCATGCACTACATACTACTCTAAAATATTTCCCCTAAATCCCTTTGCATTCCCATCGGATCCCATGCACTGGCTACATACTCGAGGTGGGGCCTAACTAGTGAAAAAAAACATCGCTCTTTTGTCTTCTCATCACATTTCCCAAGTACTCTTTTAATAAATCCTAGCTTTTTCTTTGACGTAATTGAGAAGTAACGACCTGATTCCTTCTGAACCGCGCAGAAAAATGAATAATAAATACGAACCGAAAACCCTCGAATTGAATCGCCGGATCATATCAAGATGAGGCGGAAGGGAGCAATTACTCTCTGACTCAGAATGTCGAGGGACGAGAGCGCCAGAAAAGAATTTGATTTCCGTGCTTGAGTGTTTCATCGGTGTTCGGAGATGGAGTATTTGATGCTGGCTGGAGAAGAGAGGGAGAGAGCACCGATTTTTTTTCAACCGCATTTCCCTCAAGTTCCCTCGCAACTGCATTCAATGCGTTCGGAACACCTCATTCCCAGCACATCCCCTTGAAGTGTTGCTGCCTCCCCTCGACTCAGCAAACGCCACGGCATCCAGAGTCCCGAGGACTTCCGTCGGAATAGTGCCGACATCTTAATTTTCCACCTCAGATGCTGCGTCGGAATGATTCCAAGCCACCGGGGAACTGCTTTCAAACATCAGAATATACATGTATGCTTGAATGTATGAAAGGAGAAACTTGCAGGAATAAGTGCAGGGGAATTTCATGATTGAAAACATCTGGGAAGAAAAACCATGTTGCGTTATAGGTATCACCGAAGAAAGTTGATATAGCGTGAAGAGATACTAATAATTAGCCCAAAGCTAAAGAGAAAGATGATCATTGTCATGATTTATCACTATTTACCGCCGGTTGAGGAGTTTATGAGAGATCCTACAAAAATGTTATATATTTGTATGGACAGCCCACCACCGACATTCCGAATAGCTAACATTTCTTCTCCGCGCCTTACGATTAACCTCTGTCATGCCTCCGATAAAACCTGGTCTTTTCTTTCCACTTTTTTATTACTAACTTCAACAGCATTCCTTAAAGTTGCTAAAACTGGGACTAAAGAAATTAGGATTATTTCCTATTTTCCGCACTTGAAACGCAAAATATAATTGAGTCGCAGCCATTCTTTGCTACTGAAGGAGTCACAACACTAATTAGGTGTATACGAAATAATTGATACATTTCAATTTAATTTTATTATTCAATGATATATCTTAAAGACCACAGAAAATAGTACATTGAATTGATGGAGTTTTCAGTATGTTAAAAGAAATTGTTTTCATTTAATGCAGGTGAGGTGGAACGATGATGGTGGATAATTAACATCTGAATCGTAAAGCACCTACCAAAGCAACTGATATTTAACTCTAGGAGGGGCACACTTGTTCGAAATTTTTAAAATACTTAAATCTACGCAGAATTTTATTAGAGTACTGAAACCGTAGGCCCCTGTGGTTGGTGAGAGCAGAAGTCATCAAGTTCTGAGCCAAACAGCGAGTGTAATTCACACATCTGTACTAGAGAGGGGAATTTCCTCTCCCCGTGGTTTCACAGAGAAATCTGGTGCACAGAAAATCACTCAGCTCGGGTTAAGCTGGACGTGTCCCACGAGACCTTGACCTTCGGTTAGAAGCCAAGCTACAGCCACTGGGATACCATGCTGAGTTTAGAGCAGAAGTGGAGCACAAATGCTTTTAGGTAACACATGTCTACAGGATGACAAAGCTAATATTTGACTTTTTGGTGGTGGCTTTTGTTGAAAACAATGAGTGTCTTTTGACGCCTAGTTAAATCTTTTCCTTTTTTTCGTATCCCCAAAGCAAAATAATGACACATATCTCCTGAATAAATTTTAAAGTTTCAGGCTTTACTATATGCAACTGATTCACAATAAAATTATTATTAGTTTGTTGCTTCCCATTCTTCATTTTTCTAATTATGGTTTATACATAATTTGCAAATGAAGATATATGCCGAATCCATGGTTGGAAAATAAAGTGCAGAATGTGCAAAATTGCATTTTTTTCCTTTATCCTGAAAGGCTACCCCATATTCTAATCTTCCTCTCCAACAGCAAATACTTTCACTCTCTCACATCGCACAATGACCGAGCGCATTGAAACATGGCATTCGTTGGAAAAAAATGAACCTTTTGGGCGTGCAGGGAACAAGAGGAAATAAAATGATGAAAAAACTACAAATGGATCTCATGGGGACCCCTTCATGAAAGCCAAAGGGAAGCAAGACGGAGTAAGTCAAAAGAGAATGGAATCTTGGACGGCGCAGGACTTTTCCGTGCAACACAAGCGAGGGGGAAAATGGGGAGAGGTCTGAAACTCTCTCTTTCATCTTTTCCTGCCCTTCTCCGCTCTCAAACCACGTACACGGGCGGGAAGTCAAAAGCGGGCTGGGAATGAAGGAGGGGATCTGTGCGCTCAAAGAGTGGACCTCCAGACGCTGTGCTCCCCGGCGACAACAAACTACTTCGGCTCCCTTTCCGAAGAGCCGCTTTCTTCAACAGGGGGCCCAAGTGAAACCCTTCCTTCTTCAGCCAAAAAAATCTACGTACACCCGTTAATTTCAAGTCGAATTCATCAACATCCTTCGCACAAAACTTTTAAGTGCATAATTCTAACTGTGGCCCCTCCCTGCTTTTTTCCCCAATGCCATTCGGCCAAAGTTTCATCACCAAAATCCGTCATGTTCCATGTAAAAAAAATGTTTGCGACCATCTTTTTACGAGCACCATTTAAATGAGACATTTAAATGCACGGAGACGATACATTTAGGGATTTTGGTCATCATTTGTGATAAAATTAGTTTTATGATGTGACACGGATTTCAATACTGATTTATTCTTATCAGTGGTTTAATTACGCTCCCTACCCTGCTATCTTTTGGCCCTCTTCGCCCTGAACCCTTTCACCTTTGGAGAAGCACGAGGAAGGATGCGGAAGGCATCCGAATTGAGAAGAGAGGGTAGCACAGAGTAAGTGGAGAAACAAATTAGTTTGGCAGTGTTTCCGCTGGGTTTTAACCCATCCTAAGTATCGACAGGCACTCATTTCCTCCCGGTACCGGCGATAAAGCGCAAGCCTTCTGCTGAATCGAGACCTTATTCAGGAATCTCGATACATAAAAAGCGCATGACGGAAAAAATAAAAAACTAAGGAAAACTACAACGTAAGCAACATGCGTAAAATTAAGTATAAAGTGTTCCAAATGGCCATCAAAACTTGATGGGTTTTGGTGCCATGCCAAAAGCCATCAAAATACTCAATATACAATATAATATCCCGTGGAAATCTGGAGAAGAGCCAACTTTCACGTAAGGGAAAGTATTGCACATTTCTGAACTATCAGTTCCCCAGAGATTCGGGGTCGAAGCATCATTTGAGTTTAATGTGTGCTCCAAGAAATACCTATGAGTCAATGATTTAATTTATGTAGAGAAATGATCGACTAATCCGTCACTATTACATATATTTGTACAAAATAACATTTTAGTTCCAGTTATAGCCAGAATTTCGCCTATCATGCTACAGCATGTCAACTATTTTCCTAGGGGTAATAATGCTGTGCCTCTCAGTTGTATGTAAGCATTGTACGCGCGGAACAGTATTTTTTGCATGCCTGCACGGTACTAAGTTTGAAATTATTCTCTCACATCGACAATGCGTGCCTGGTGATGGATCAAGCCCTACCACACATCCTTGAGGTGGCTTGCAGGGTGTTATGCAGATGTAGATGTAGACGAACATAGGTAGCCCAGTTTGGTGTGAGAAATTGTTGAAATGTAATTCTTCTAGTCTTTTCTTAAATTTTTTTTGAAGATTTCAAAAATTAAATTGGGTTTACCACAGATGGATAACGTTTATGGACATGATACAAATTTGTACGAATATTAGTGAATAAGGGATGAATTTTCGCTCTCCCAAGGCTGTGTCCAATTTCTAAGTACCCATGAGGAATAATGCACAATGGAGGTGGACACTGGTATAAGAATTTATATAACCCAAGATCATTAACGAATTTTCGTATTGCCGTCATTTAGGTCAACGTGATGGTCAACAAAATAATATAATAACAGTGGAAACATTTAAGCTGTCATCAATTTGAGCATTGAAAATAGTCCGTTCAGATTTTTTTTAATAGAATTGATTTTTTCGTAGAATATTCCTATTCCAGCTGTCTTAACTTTAATTTTTTGATCACGCAGAGCAGTAATTCATACATTTTTTACCATCCATATGACAACATAATCAAATTCAATTTTAAGGACAAATTATGTCTTTTCATTTTCAAGATAACAAACGTGTTGTTAAATGTGGCAAGAAATATATCCATCAAGTCTACTTCATAAAAAACAAAGAGTCATTATGACTAATCATGACGTCATAGCTATGTAAAAGAGTATTTGGAACCGGCAACTCATTTTTTTAGGTATGCTCACAAGAAAAAAATCTGGCGTACATAATTACTGTCTTAGAAATGATAATTAATAACGCCAAGGAACTTCCAGGAAAATTCAAATGCAGGGATGAACGGGCATGGGATAAATATTTGGTTTTACATTTTCAAGTCAATAAACACACATCTAGGCCGAATAAACATATATCCCGACATCCACATTAAAAGAGGGCCCAAGCGGAACATAACGTCCCATCCGAGTGACGGATCACTAAAATGAAAATGTTCTATACACAACCCTCAATTGGGACCGGGTTATCAATAAAAATATCAGTCACTGTCAGTGAACCTGGCTCTTCGGATGGTCTGTACATTAGGCATGTGCGGAAGCATCCATGCCTAAATGCAAAAGCTTCAATGTAGGTATTGTTATTTGGAAATATGAACGACCAATATGATACTTAATGCCATTAAGGGTAGGCGGGTATATTGTGAAAGAAGAATGGAGAGAAGTTTGGCATGACATCAACTTGCTTTATATGAAATACACCTTGGGGTCAACGTATCAGCGTCTTATGGGATGGACGGAGTACAAAACTTGGTCTCACATTACGTTCAAGTAAGAGCCTGTATAACTCTTTGAAATGTGCATTTTTTGGATATTCGAACACGAGTCCTCAGAATGGTAGGCTAGTCCTCTAACCACCTTACCAGCAAGGTCATCAAAAAACTTGGAAAGTACGAATGTTGAACGAGATGCAGATGAGGCAGTAGGAGAAGTGCTTGGTTGGAAATTCGGTAGCGATTCATCGGTCCTCCGATAGCAGAGAGGAAAGGCCGGCTCGCTGTAAGAAAGAAAGGAAGAGTGAGGGAAAAGAAGTAGGGAGAGCTCGAGAATTGAGCCGGAAATTTACGGTTCGTGCGAGATTTATTTTTATAACGAGTTTATGTTTTGAGATAGGTAGCAGACGGGGAGGAGATGACAGAGGGAGGGTGAGAAAGAGGAATATAAAAGGTTTTAACGGCCGCCAGATGCCTTTCTGCGAAAAAGAAGAGACAAGCTATATCCTGTTATTACTCAAGAGAGTACATAGCGAAAAAAAATTCCATTGTTGCACAGCTGGAATTTACACATTCTCGAGCGTCTCCGTACCGAAGCGGCGGCAGTGAGGGGGAAGGGGACATTTAGGCGGGGGGCCGAGATCACTTCCCGGCGAGGTCAATAGGAGAAATCGTTTACTCATATTAACTTGAAGTTGTACCTTTAAAAACAATAGGGAATGCATAAAACACACACGATCCATATTTCAGAGGTTTTTATCCATTGTTACAGGAGATATACAGCATTAAAATTAGGCAAGGAGCCGTAACCACGCCTCCTCTACGAAATGCAATTCTATACGTTAGCTCCATCATGACGTAGTAAGTACATGATGATCGAAAGAGGGGGCAAAGTGAACCGTCTTGAGAAGGCTGCTAAACGTGAGTAATCAAATTATAGTTTGAGAGATACGGTGATTTTGGTATTTAATGGTGATTTCTGAGCTGATTCAAGGAATTTACCGGCTTTTTTATAAAAACATATTTATCGGGTGCTTTATGCAACGTAGATTTACCACTCGGCCCACAACAGTACGGATACGTTTTTCTCACACTCATTTTTAACACACAAGGGCACACAACTCAATTTAACCAATTGATACTCTTTAAACCAACGCCATAAATGTATTTCCTTCACAGGCAACAGCGATATCATACACTACTTTCCACGTCGTCAAACAAGGCGTCGACAGAGAAATCCGTTCTCGGCCGGAACTTCAAATAGAATGTTCTAACGGCCTCAGGAGCGAAATTATTTTGTTTTCGAGGTTCAAACTCAACCTTTACCTATCAATGGTTATAAATGGAACGTATTCCTAAGTAGCGTGTAGCCTCCAATTGAAGCCATTGACCAGACTGAATCGAACGCGACGAGGAAGGCGGATGAAGCGATTGAGGGCGGGCGCCCTTGCAATGCGGAGATGCACTGTTCGACCGGGATACACCGACCTCCAAGCAGAGCAATCAATGCTATTCATCACTCCGATAAGGTCAGTCATAAATTTGTTCTGTATCTTAAAGAAACATGACGTTCATGAATTTAAATATGCACGTAATACTATTTTTTTGCATGGCCTGAACCATCAAAAGAAGGCGGAGAAATGTGATGTGCCTGTCCCTGCAATTTCAAAATTTTAATTCGTCAGTCAGTCAAAACATCTGCTTGAATAGCAGCAAAAGGAAATGTCGAACGAATACTGATCCTGGATTTTATAATCGTAAAATATCTCTTACCATACTTGCCATATAATCTGTTGAACACAGAAAAAACTCATATACATACATTGAAGATCAGAAGTTGCTCATATCCACCAGATGAAGACTGTAGTGGTGACTGAGTTGACTGTGGCAGACTGGTTGACAGAGGTGACTGACTAAAACTGACATTGTAGTGGTGGCTTTAATCGTAAATAATGGCTGTTTTTTGACACCTAGTTTAATTCTTCCTTGTCTTCGTAACCTTTGTAACCCACACCTCACCTTCCGTGTTTTTCTCATCGAAAATAGGAATTAAAATACTGTAGATGAGCACAAAACTTTAACCCGACGTCGATCTTTAAAAGCTGCGCCCGTTCCGTAAGAATCTCCCTATCTCTTATATGGAACCTATGATGGAGATAGGATTTTTATAGGTAACAGAGAGATTATATCCCTTCCATTGCCATCCTTATACCATTCCTCCCGGTCTGAATCGCCTATTAGTGCAAAAACAGACTTGAAAACACCCATGATGATGGAATATACATTTGGTACAAGAAGAGTTCAAACTTAGAGATATAGAAAAACTATATCTAACATCATTACTGAATATCATCAGATGTTCATTGCTTCGATTCACACGCGTAATAAAAAGTGCGAGAAAGAGCAGATTACATTTTAATGCATTCAGTTTTTTTGGAAATGTAGTCATCAAAATCGCCCGATATTATGTTTTTGGTTGCCCGTTTGAGTCTCCATCGGTTTTATGTTTTCTATGATACAGGGTGTGGTGATAGTGACATCAGTCATCACTTTTCATCTCTTTTAAGATTTCGTTTACTCAGCTCTGCATATGATCTGTATATTGCCTAACCTCATCAAATTCACATTACTATTACGTCCTTCACTCTTTGACCCACATATTTCACGCGGAGCGGCCTTCTTTTGCCAATTTAGCCGTAATTTCACTAGGCTTATAGTCTGCCCCACTCTTCTTATAACACCTTCATTTGCTGAACAATGGTACGAAATCAGAAGTCACTCGAGTGTAATTAATATTCTTTTAATCTCCTAACACTGTGTGGCAATACCTTTTGGAAGGACCAGCTAATTTATGGCAAAATAATATAACAAAGCTAATATGAGACTTTTTTGAGCTAGTTTTTTCATACTAAATATGTACAATACTCAAGACTGGGATTTGCGAACTCAGAAGACAGATTTCATCATTTTCAACGACACATTACAAAAATCACATGCGACTTGCCACAAACTAGGAGCAAACAATCAAATAAGCTAATGTTGCATAAGGACTTTCTAATAGCCTAGTGCATGATGCATGAGCATACCGTCAAAAAGATACTACATTTGAGAAGGCTATGTATTTAGTAGTAGCGGTAAGTCTAGGGGTGTGTGTCAAACTTATTACCTTGCAAGCCATAAAGCAGAGAGAACCTTCCAAACACGTTTAAAGCGTCAATATTCCGAATTTAAATCCTTTTTACCTTCCATAGTACTACATTATTTGGGTCTATCACAGGATGAAAAATAAACTTTTAAAATTTTTTATAGATTTTCGACTTCAAAAATGGAACTTAAAAGAGTTACGATAAGATTCTTCGCCTTAAACTGTACCTAGTCGGGTGGACAACGTTAAATAATCAAGCGCTGGTACATGAGCAGAGAAACTTAAGTTTAAGGGCGCTTCTCCTAAGAAGGTAATGGGAAAGAGAGAAAAAAGAAAAGTTCCGTTGAAGAATGAGGTTGAAAGATGTGAGCAATTTAACTTTCATGGGTCTTATTAGGTTTTCGAATGCAGACTATTTCGTCCGCGACCGTCCAGTTTTCTAAAGGGAGATAAACGAGTTCGCACGTATAAGGCTCGAGCCCACGGCACCGCGCGAAGTAAGAGAAAGGGGAGCACCCTGAGAATCGAAGCGGCCCCGCGCCTGGTGACGTAGTCTACATACAGGGTGAAAAAACGAGAGGAGAGGGGAAAGTGAGAGAGAGACGAAGAAAGAAGGACGTGGGACGTGGAATGAGGTGGTTGTGGGCGAGGAAGGGACCAAGGCATAAAAGATGTTGGGCGGGAGGGTGAGAGCCTTAAAATGGGGAGAGGGAAAGGGAGGAGAAGGAGAGAGACAAAGAGGGGACGGATACAGCCAAGAGGAGAGGAACGAGAGTTTTGGGGGGCTGGACGGAAAAGAAGAAGTACGGAAGGCCGCGAGAAACCGTATAAAAAACTCGAGATCCCTTTCGCAGGCAGGGTGAAGGAGCAGAGCTTTTGAGGGAAAGGCAGAGAAAGAGTGAGTGGAAGTGTTTGGGATAGTTAGAGAAAGAATAATTTCTAAGCCAAGGCAATGAGTCCCTCAGGAGAGAAAGGCGATTAGCATATTATGTGAACACAGAGTCCGAGACGTGATTCTCGAGGCATTTCCAACACAGATATTACAAGCGCACAAAGCAAATATGTTAAAAAAATATTTGGAACAGGACGAATACCTGGTATAATTTCCACACATTATGACGCGTGAAATGAGGCATATTTCTCATAAGCCTCTAAATAGCCAATAAATCAAGGGTACCTAGAGTTTTATTCCCCCATTCATTGGCCTATTGGTTGAGTTTGATTGGGAGTTTGACATTGGCCCATTGGTATTGGCCCATGCTAAAATGTTTAGTTAAACAAGGGGTGTAATACTTATGGATGTGTTTTACTTTTTAAATTTATGCTTTCTAATCAATTCAAGGGGATCGCGTTCTCAAAGATAAAGAAAATATAAAATGTAATCATTTCATCGGGATCCTCTCAGGAAACTGATATTAATGATGCACAGGCTTATTAATTAAGTCAATAGCGGGGACATATGAAATACCTCTATAAAATCATAAGGTTTCTCATGGAGGTGCTATCCAATAATTTATGTGTCCACATGTTAATAAGAATGAAAAAATTAACCGTAGACACATTATTCCCTTTCTGCTTAAGAAGGAGCAATTTAAATTATTTGTCATGTAGAAATGAAAGTGTTGAAATAAACTTGGCAGAACAACAGCATGGCGATCATAAGATTAAATTAACACTAGCGTTTTTAGATCCCATCTGGTAAAAACGCCATGGTTTACATTTTTAGCCTCCGTTAACGCAAACGAGAGAAATATGACTGTACAAAGTGCTAAAGGTAGGAATACACGATTTTTATCCAGAAAATAGAAAAACTACGCGTGGAGAACTAAAAATAGCGAAAGTAGAGATTTAAATATGCCCTTGAACATACGAGAAAGCTCATTTCAAAAGATTCAGCAGCTTACGTAGTTGTTATCTTTATATATTTATACTGCTCTAGCTACACTAAAAAAATATTCGAAAATTGATGAAAAAACACTGCAGTCGTTGGAACAGGAGTCAACGGGAAATTATAGGGTGTGGCCAGTCTAAATGCAATTGATGTTAGAGGTCTTAATCTCACTATTAGGTATGCCCCAATTATAAAATAATTTTTCTGTAAAAGAGTTTGCTTCCGACACCCCCATTTTAATAGGCATCATAGTAAAGAACATAATTTTGTGGCTAATGCAATGGTCATGTAAAGGATATATTTCTGCCGTCACATGATAATCCGAACCTTTTATTTGCTCAGAACAATACTAAAGGTTTCGACAAATTTGGATGAAAATAATAGCTAACTACTTCATTCCTGTAATGAATGTAAGGCATTAAGCCTTATCTCTCATGGTTGAACTACAATACGAGCGCTCCTGAGTTTAGAGGTTGGAGAAAAAGGGATATGGGAGGGAAAGAATTCAGTTGGACGGAAGGAACGCGTAATTGAGAGCGATGGACAGGGAAAGAAACGAGAGAAACGAGGGAAAGAAAGGGAAAGTAATGGAGAAGGATGCATGGAGGAGGCGAGAGGGGGCAGCAGGTGTAAGGAAAGGGGGCGTTTGGGGGGAGGGCAGGTAAGGGGAGGGTAGGTAGGGGAGGGAGGACAGCGCTTGCTTATTCATTGTCGCGTGAGTGAATATAAAAGCGCCCATCTTGGGCGGAGAAGGGAGTGAATAAAAAGGGCAATAAGGCCCTTGGAAGAAAGAAATAAACGAGCATAAAAGAGTGCTTGTGGAGAAAGGGTGGAGGGAGGAACAGCTATTGTGGAGATGGTAGGGCTGGATGGGAGACGGGTGTGAAGGGGAGGGGAACCATCCCCATCCATCCCTGTACCCCCGTTCTTTACCACTTATTTTGACAAAAGCTAAACGATTACGAGCGTGAAGGCAAACGGTGTGGGCTTGGAAGGATTGGGTCGTCGTATCGCGGAAGAGGTTCCAGGGAGAGAGTTGGGATGACTAACGAGGGAGACGATGGGAGACAGGCGAGAGACACGCGCGGAATCAACGATCCGATGACTCCTCTGCGCACACGAACGCGTGAAACGCACGCGTGCACCTCGACGATGCTCCGGCATTGAAGCAACGATAATAACGCCCAGCATGAGTGACACAGAATCACGCGAAAGATAATTAAGAATGCGAAAAGAGTCACTACGTATGCATTTAAACCTACTATGTTTTCTTCCCTCAACACTAAAGCATCCGATGGCGGCTATTTTAGATTTGGAGCGAGCAATTCAGATCAATTGGTGTTTCTAATATCTGGTCTTTCTAATTTCTAGCCATGACTACGATATTTCCCCTAAAAATTCATTTTCAGTGTGTTACTACTGGAGGAAATTATCCTTTTTACAAGTTGCTCGAGCATTAAAATACTTTATAACCTTTGGAACATCAGTGGAGGCTAAATTTGCTGTAGCTAGAAGGAAATATGTAGTAGAATAAGCTAGTGGAATAGAAAAGGCGTCATCAGCATCATCATTGGTCAGCAATCCTAGGATTGGTTTGAAATAGCTTTCCACTCCATTCTTCTATCGGCCAACCTTTTCATTGTGACGTAATTCTTCTCTTTAACATCCTTCACAGCCTATTCCAAATATCTCATACGAGGCCTGCCTGTTCCTATCTTCCCGTTCACTTTTCCCTCGACGATAGTCTTTATCAGGCCATCGCGTCTCAAGATATGGCCGATTAAGTTGTCCTTCTTCTTTTTAGAGTTGTCAGCAGGCTTCTCTTTTCTCCTCCTCTTTTTTGATCTTCCTCGTTACTTACTCGGTCGAATCATTTAATCTTCAACATTATTCTGTAGCACGATATTTCGAATGCTTCTACACTTTTCTTCTTCGCTACTGTCATCGTCCATGCCTCACTGCCATAAATAAACATGCTTCAGATGCATTTGCTGATGAACTGTTTCCTTACTTCTACACCTGTATTTCCAGCTGTAAGTAGATTCTTCTTTTGATATAATGCCATCTTTGCCTGGGTTATTCTACTTAGTATTTATTTCTTGCTTCGTCCATCGTTGTGTAATCGGCTTCCTAGGTAAGGGAACTCTTTCGCCTCATCAAGTTTTTGTTTTCCTAGTTTGACATTGGTTTTGGTCTCTTCTTTCTTGCTGCACACCAATGTCTTAGTCTTCTTCTTATTTATCTTCAGCTGATATCTGGCCATTGTCCTTTCCATGGTCACTAGAATCTAGTTCTGATACCTCTCTGTCTCTGCTATGAGTGCTGTGCCATCAGCGAATGGCAGCATGCTTATTGTTTCTCCGTGGATAGTCACTCCAGAACACTTCTCTTTGATTTCATTAGAAAAGGCGTAGAGCCCAGAAATAGTCGGTAGAATTTATAAGACGCAGGTGAATTCCAGCAGAAGAAAAGTCTATCTTTGCCTGATAATATTAGCTTAATAATACGGAAAAAATTCATCAGAACTCATGGAGCATGCTTCTACATGAATGTGAAACATGGACTATAACAGCCGAAGAAAAGTCAAGGATGAAAGCAATCCGAATGAGGCAACATTGTAGAATGATAAAGATAAAATAAATAGAGCCTAACAAATGAATGAGTTCTAAGAAGTGTGGAATTAAAAATGAGTTTGCTGAATATTCGGCCATACATTGAGTGATAATGGACAGTAGAAGGCAGTTTTCAAGGGAAAAGTAAATGTGAAGAATGAAAAAGGTATGTCACATACCTTGTAAGAGGTATGCGATGGAGTAAGTAATAAAGGATGTAAAACAGAAAAATAAGGTCAATATAAAAGACCTTACCGGCAGAAAATCAAGTGAAGGGTTGTTTCAAACCAACTAAGGGTTGATGGCTAGTGATGATGGTCACATTTACTGCGCAAAACCTATTGCCTTCATCGCTAGTTACTCTAGAAAATCTTAATTCCCCGAAGTGAAAGCAAGAATGATGTACCAATCGAAACTCTTTCTCGTGGAACTTTTACGCTAATAAGAAAAATAAAATTTACAATCTGAATTTCCAACTCATCACCAATCCTCATACATGGAAAATTAACTTGAACATATTGAAAAGCAAATTCAAAGAAATGCCAATGGACACCACTCTCATGTTAAGCGAAGCTGCTGAAATCAGGATACTCTGTGTTACCCAAGTATCGAGCTGTCTTAGTTGACCTCTTCTATACTGTCAAATCATCGTCGGCTTTCAGTTAGGGGTAAGCACGATCACATTTCTTTCTTCTGTTTTTGTAATTTTCTTTCTCTTGAATTCAGCTGATGAATTGGTTTCCTAACTTTCACCACACTCAGATTTTTATAAACATTTAGGTCTAACATGACACATGTTTGTGCCTATGATGTCACTGCTTTGATGTAAAGCAGATGGTGGGCCAGTGG
This sequence comes from Platycnemis pennipes, assembly GCA_933228895.1. NCBI lineage: Eukaryota > Metazoa > Arthropoda > Insecta > Odonata > Platycnemididae > Platycnemis > Platycnemis pennipes. Next base: position 27,704,298 of record OW121848.1, on the reverse strand, counting down.
GCACACTGTTCGTCTACTTAATAGAGAACAAGGGTTCAATTCTCTTCAGCCACGGTCAAGTAAATAAAGCTGTGAGATTTGCTGGCGATAAGATCTTTTTGGGAATATACAGGGGATAAAGTGAAAGGGAATTGCCCTGTACCCTGATGCGTGTATTTAACGCGTCGTTGGGTATGGTAATTAGTGAGATCCTGCCTCACTAAACCTGCAGACCGACCTTTGGGTTGAGCACTGGTTGGTCATGACGGGGAACAATTAATGGCCTACTAAAAAATATTATCGATACCGCCTTTGCATTTGGCAAGCTTAATACATCATGCTGCTCGATTATCAGCAGCGGGTGAATTCAATTATTGAACAAAAGAACCATGTTTCATTTATGTTTTTGTTATTTATTATTTATGTTGTCCCAATAAGCTATAATTACATAATTAATGGACCAGATATATATATATATATATAGGCCTTATGTAAATTATCTACAGAGTGGGTCAAAATATTTTACAATTCCAGAGGAATTCAATATTTAGGTACCGTATTTCGGAGCAAAATGGAATAATAAAAAAATGACATGAGTGTCACCTGGCAAAAATATATAAAGGACATTCATCTTATTTCATCAGGGCATAAGCTCTTTGCGTCAGGAGTAGATTATTCTCCTCATTCACATAAACGTATTCTGTGACAGTGGAACGCGATGAAGGGAATAAACTGGAACAAGAATAGAGAAAAAATAATTGGGTTCACAAAAAAAGGCATAAGAAAAGTTTCAACACTCGAAGACAACCCAAGATGGTGATGGATCGGCTGCGTTGATGAAGGAACGCGCAAGGAAACCTTCGGCCAAGCGGAAAGCGAGCGAAGAAAAAACTTGGAAGGAGTCATGCTGCTTTCCCTGCACAAATGGAAATGAGAGGAAATAACAGACCATTAGCAGCTGGAAAAATTTAAAAAACTCTGTAAGTCGTCGTGGTGAAAATTCCGTGCTGATATTACAGCATGCAGAGTTATTTTCAAGGAATATAAAAAAAACAGTAATGAAGTTCAAGACATAGATAGTAAATAAAGTTTTAAATTTCTCATTCTTACAAGAGCATTATAATGTAAAATTTATTGGTGCAAAAAAGGGGAAAACGCTAAACAAGGAGAAAAACTGAAAACGATGGAAAAAATGAGAGGTGTGGGAAACTGAATTTCATTACTCAATAGGGAGAGAAACGTGAGAAGTGGAAAAGGGGAAAGGAGACGAAGCAGAGGGATTTTCCTGCTGGTGACCCTCAAGGACTAGTCGGACAAGAAGCGCCTCATGAGAAGAGAAGGGAAAAGAAGGGGTGGGAGAGAGAGGGGTAAGTGGGAGGGGGTGGGAGTAGGGTGTCCATTGTCTGGGGGTAAGATGGCTCGCTGGCGCGGAAATATAGAAAGAGGATATTAGAGAGTGGAGCGGTGAGCTCACCGGTGATGTCACAATGGGCGGGGCTATTACGAGGAGCGGAGCGCCCATGCGATAGACAAAAGTAATAACGGCATCCCGTACCATGGGAATTTTTGCCTCGCTGCAATGAGCACGGCCAAGACATCTTAAGTAGCTCACGGGTTGATTTCATTCCCATTGTTCGGGATTCAGAATACAGATTCACTAATTTATTAATCGTGGTCGTGAATCTCTTACATCCAACGCAGTTGAGAATGATTTACGATTTTTCCCTTTACTATCTTTTTTTTTCGAAAAATTTCTCTCCCGCTGTTACTGTCATTACGCTCCGATTGCATTTTATATACCCTCATTTTAAAATGGGTTATGTGCTTGCGTAAAGAGCACTTATAGGATCTTTCTTGCCAATTTAGTTTTGGTGTTATAAATTCCAGCATAGAATATAGTGCTATAATTCGTCCTAAGTCGATATAAGTTTAATGTTTTGGAAGGGGATATTAAGTTTGTCATTATCAATTTTATTCTAATTACATTAAATCTCTACCAAAAAAATATTTTGTTACATTACTAATTTCCGGCGTTACAATAAATCATTACTGTCAAATTTAGACGGGGGAACATAAATTTACCTCTTCCTTAAATCGAAGGAAAATCAGAATATGCATATATACGCGATCAAATGATAACAACGGTTTCGAAGAAAACACACGTTACGACAAGAAAATAATGATAAATGCTTTAAAGAATAATGCCTTTCAAAAGAGAGAGCAATCATCCATCAATCGCAGGGTTTTCGAAAGGAAGATACACCCAAAAAGCCAATAAGAAGAGAGGGAATAAACTCCTTTACCGGTATTTCGGCCTTTTATTGCAGAGTTCTCTATTTTACGGGCAGAAAAAAGTAATACTCGCGGGATGGAAGGGTGTGACAAGAGGAAACGGTGTGAAAGGAAATACAGGGAGGGGAGAGAGGAATGGGGAGGAGAAGAGGGAAGGGATGGGTGGAAGCACGTCTCAAAGGGGGCATGAGAAAGCAAGGGAAAGGGGAGAGGGAGTGAAAAGAGGAAAGAAGGGCAGAACTGGAAAGGATAAGAGACCAGACGTGGGGGGGGGGGGGGGGGGGGGAGGAGAAAGAGAGCGGTAATTATGGGATTGAGGTGCTGGAATGGAATCAGACGTTCCAGTTGCCACGAGGAAGAGAAACGGATCAGCCTGGTAAGAAAACAGAGAGACCTTCACCAAGATTAAATTTAAAACCCAGGAAAGCTCCACATTATTAGAAAAATTAAGTTACACCCTAACGCATAGACCACCACTGTACACAAATAAAATTTTGAACACTGTACTCGCAATGCCCAACTGAATAAAAACGGTATTATTCAGTAGTATTCATTAAGATTGTCCGATAATCGTGTGTCTACGGGTTAGGTAGTTAAACTAGGGCACTTTTTGAAGCATAGAAAGGTTAAACAAATACCAAGAGCGGACCTTAACCGCCCGTGCTCTCAACAAGGCCCTTAGTTTTTTGACAGGAAATGGCGTTAGGGTTGACTTGTAGGAAACACCAGATATCCATGATTTAATGGTGCTGTATTTGTTGCTTGTGGGAGGTCTGCCATTTGGGATAGGTGAGAAATCTCAATTTCTAACAAAGCAAAAAAAATAAGTGAAATTTATAGCCAACATTTCCCGAGTCTTGTAAATGCATGTCCACTTTTTTTCCTCGGGGTGGTAACACGGTGCCTCAGCTTCATGTAAGTAGCGTATGCACGGAGTAGTATTTTTTGAATGAATGCAAGGTGGTAAGTGTAAACTTCTTCTCTCTCATCAATAATGCCTGCCACACACCCTTGTAGCGGCTTACAGGGTATTATGTAATCATGTAGTTTTAGTTTTGTGAGAGACAAGATTTTTCAGGGAAGGGGGGTAGGGTGGAATGAAACTCAGCGTATTAATTAGCCTACTTTTAACGAAAGGTACCATTTGGACCACGGTTTGACATTCCATCCGACAGAGGGAACACTGCACTCAAGAGTTTTCTCTACATAGCACTAATGTGAGGACCGATACAATAATTAAAAATGTCAGATAATGACGGGATTCGAACTCGGACCCTCGGCAAGAGACACCAGATCTCTAGCCACCAACCAATCCGACATCTGATTCAGTGAATGTACACGATATTCGCTACCGACCCCAATATGGCGAATAGTGCCTAACATTAGAGTCAAATATTCCTTGTAGTCATTTTTATCTAGGCCTTTCAGAATATGGGAGGACTAGGAATGCATAGAGGGGAAAGACGATTAGGCATGAGTGAAGAAAACAAAGTGAAGTTTGAGTGTGAGTCACATATAAGTCTGCAGCCAGGATGAATGTGACGTTTGTCAACCAGTGAGCGATGAATTTCGAGTACATCATATGGATTCAAAGGGCAAAAATGTAAACTTAGAGGGAGAGCAAAAATATCGTGATTACTTTTCCATACTGATTTTAAAGCTGATTCTCCTATGACTCAGATGAAATAATGTGAGCTTCTAATGTGTCTTAATTGAAAATGTCCGAAGTCTAGAATATCCAAATGCCAATTGTTTTTTCCCCAGGTCGAGCCAAATCATTTTCGCGCATTGTGTAGCTTTAACGGCGTTAGGATTGTTTTTAGGGGCTTTTATGTGAATGAACTTGGGGAAGGAGTTATGTTGCTAGCAACGTTTTAAGAAACCAGTGTCTGCTGCAAGGGCTAATGTCTAAAATTTGTGTGCCTGTAGTTTATTAAGCTCGTTAGGCTCGATGGCCATGATTAGATGAAATAATGTGAGCTTCTAATTTGGCTTAATTAAAAACGTCCAAAGGCTAGAATATCCAAATGCCAATCCAAATTGGCATTTGGATATTCTAGTCTCCTATGACTTGATTTCTTCCGAATATTTTTGTGTGCCTACTTAAAACCCTGGTATCCTTCGAATGACTTCCACTTCCTACTATCCCACAATATTTGTTTCCTTTTGCTCCAAATAAAACTGTTTTCCACCATAAAGGCGAAGTAGAACGCAAGTGGGCGGAGTGTTAAGCAACCTGCAGTTAAGCAGGACCCAGCATCACGGAACTAAATCCGGATGAACTCTTTCGGAAAATATTAAAATGGTCGCATTAATATCTCTTGGGCACGAAAAGTCCAATTAAAGCAATCATATTCCTTTATTCCTCGAATTTAAAATGGAGATTTCTGATTTTGACCTCGAATAAATCTACAGGACAACATTCTATTTTCGCCAACGAAAATGCTTAAAATAATACATGCAGTTGGATACACTTTAGTGCTCTTTCGTGGAAACAATGTGCTGGCGTGAGCAGCTTAAACTAAGCGCTAGCACACTGGGAAATTAACGAAGGAAGCAAAAACAGAACAATTGAAATTATTTTGATGGAGATTAACAGAACTTTTAATAACGGGAGTTATGGGGCGTGGCGTATGAGACATTTTCTGCCCAGATATAAAACGGGATTTTAGAGAAAGAGGAATAGAGAGGAGAGAGCGACATCAAAATAAGGAGATAAGAAGAATTCCCCCTGCCACACACCCTCGCGGTGGCTTGCAGGGTATCGCGTAGATGTAAATGCTGTCGGGGAGATTTTTGGCACATTGAGTGGTACATAGACTCTCTCAGGTGGTCAGTATATGAGAGACGCAAAAAAACCCAGCAGCATCACCACCATGGACCACGACCATACGTATAGCGGCGTGAAGTACGACCCTGAAGAGGAAGGGTAGGGTGAGGGAACAAAAAATGTGTTAAGTTGAAGAGATTACCACTGTGACGAAAGAGGAGGGTGAAATTGTTGAATTTAAGGAAACATCATTCGCCATTGAAATATGGACACTGAGTGCGAAGCAACTGTGGCATGATGATCATTAACCATTTCTGGTAGTATATTGATTCCAAATGAAATCATGTCGTTTTATTGCTAAGCATCCACTCAAAGCTACCGCTGGCTTCATACAGTATCATCAGCTTTGGTACATGTTCCAACAATCGGTCTCACATTTCATCGTTGAAGACCTATTATAACCATCAACTATTGCTGGAGATTGCCGTATTTATGCTCCAATTCATTCACAGTTTTACCGAACATTTTACCGGGTAAGGTTAATTGTACTTTCTTTCACAAGTATTTGATTTTATGTTGCCAATTAAAGGACATTTCACTCTGATATTTACACGCGAACGTATTTTAATATTTCTAAATGACAAGCGTATGAAAACTTACCGTACCAATATTAAAACAAAATTAAATTGCTCGTTAGACTAATAAAAAATTTAATATTTATAAAAGACGTGCAAAAGCAAATTGAAATGGTTCCTTTGAGCTTCAATTTCATTCAAAGATTTCTCTTCAACATGAAATTAATATAATTGGAGCGAATTTCTACTCGCTATAGGAAGCTCACTCTTTTAATACAAAATGAGCTTCTTATTACATAGGTTCAAGGTTTGAAATTAAAGCAATTCCACTACCTGGAATCCTTTTGTCCTCTGGTCTTTGCCATCTGTGTCTAGCCGAGAATCTCCGATTACGTAATAAGTAGAGTCAAATACGGGCTAAAAACAAAATTTCACAGGTCTCCACATCCGAATCTCTTCGGATTTACCTACTCATTTCAAACGGAAGGACCTACCGGCCCGGCAGAAGAGTATTCGGCGGCTTCCGCTTACCGTTCATTTCATTAAGTCCTGCAGACAAACGAAATTGGAGCCAGGGGAAATTAAATGCTTAGGTGGCATGAGTACCGAGCTGCGATTGGTTGCTCTGACATGGTTGTCCCAGTTGAGGAATTGGAATGTAGAAATGTCACCAATAAAAAAGTATTTTTTTTCTCCTCACCTGTTGGCCTTTATATTTTCATTGTAATTATTTCAAAATTGGTAGATAACACACATTTGCTGCATTACACATTAAATTTATAATTGAGTTTACAGGCTGTCATAAAAAACAATTACAGCTTTATTCGACAATTATGATCACATCAACTCCTCGAAACAAGTGATTGATTATCTGATTCCCTTGATCAACAAAATACAACAGCTTTTATTTGTACGCAAACTCACGAAAAAATTGAAAATCTTAAGTTTTCCAATGGTTAGAAAACCGCAAGTCATATATTTCATAAAATATATGTGTTCCATACGAAACATGCAAATCATATGCTAAACATCCTATCAATACCGTTCAATTATTGAATGGACATATATATCTTCGTATATCTTCTCCGAACCACCAACAGTATTCCCAATGACTAACGAATGTAATGGGAGGGAATCACTGTTGTGAAATACGAGTTCCAGGTAACGTATATGTTCGCCAGGCTTAAATGGCAGGTTAACCCGTGGAAAATTTTCACTATAATGAGGCTCACCGTTCAAAAAATAAATTGCAACTTCCCGATGAACACCGGATAAATGTTAAGAGACCAGGAACGAAGGGAAATGATAATAGGCAGGATGGCTGATGTCAGGGATGAATAGAGGGGGGACGGTGCACACAAGAATATGAGCGAGAGAGAAGGGGTAGGACAAATTAAGGGAAGGCGACCCCGACGACGGAGGTAACATGCCCTGACAAAGGGACGACGTAGAAGCCGAGGGAAAAAATGAAATTTAATAATGAGATTGAGGCCGGTGAGAATAGGACCTTTTGAAGAGGAGCTGGGATATACAAAGGGCATTTGCAAGGGTAGCCTGCTGATTGATTAATGAGAATCTTAATTGCATGAAACAATTTCAATTCCTTCTTTCATCCGAGGCTTTGGATTAAAGTATGCGGTTGGGCGATGCTTAAAAAAGTAAAAAAAAAGATGATAGTTCGGGATCATCAATAACTTTTCACGAACTTTCCCGAGCCACCCTTAGTAATTACAAAAATAATAAGTCATTCACTTAGGAGAGGCTTAAATTTTGAATTTCACAGAGAAGCCACAAAGTTTGTTCTGAAGAATATTTACAGATTACTGAGTTTAGCACAACCTTGTTCTCTAATTCCCATCTATATTACAATTTGAACAGCTTGTTTTTGCAATAATTATAAACAAAAGGGATGAAATTGCCCATATATCGTTAAATATCATTAAATTATGCGGTCATCTGAGGTCTAGTTACGTTGCAAATGAATCTTGAATAAAATTTAATGGAAGTATAAATATAAATAGGAAATAGATATAAATTTAGTCAAACTATAAGTTATTGGTAATATATACCAAGCCCAAAGGTGGGGTCGATGTTGCAGTGGTCGTGCTTACCTCAAGAAAGCTCTGAATAGCGTGATATCACACTACGTAAGCATTAGTCACAATTCCATTCTAGGGCTCTCCAGTATATGGATAATAAACTCGTAATGCTAAATGACCTGACCCCAACATTTAAAAACACTGATGTTGAATTAGCAAATAATTGACATGATTAAAAATGACTGACTAACCCAGAAACATTAGCTTAATTGTTTCAATCACTTTAAACTATTGCAATCTCATTCAGAAAGATAAAAAAGCTCAAAAAAGCCTTCAAAGACGAGTTACTGTAAAAACAGCGAGAAAAAGTAAAATTTATAACCTAGTAGCTTGCTGACTAGAGCGCTTCAATGAGAAGAACTCAGGTAACGAACAGGATAGAAGTAAGTAGTTCATCGCAGTTAATTGACAGTATTAAAGGTATTTTAGACGCCTTCGTTAGAGGTTTTTGTAACGGTTTCCACCTTGAATTAACAAGTAATATTGTTGAATAACACCTTTGTTGTTGAAGTAATATTGTTGAGTTTCCACCTTGATAGTTCAGCGAGTCCTGACTAACTAGGACGTAAATATAAATTCTCTCTCTAATTCTAAGATATAAATAATGGCCAATGTGTCACAATTGACCCTAATTTAACTTTTTATATTTGACTTAAAACACTCCAATTATCCGAGTACCTACTTATAAGCAAAAGGTAGTGTGGGCATTTTGTGGACTTTTGTGGATCCACAAGAGCGGTCCACGCGCAAACCACTTTCCTCTCCCGCACAAAGCCACCGGAGTAAATTTAATTTTTCGCGGCGACAGCCCCTGCGAGCAGAGCAGCATCCACAACGGTCTGTATCTGTATCGCGCACTCTGTACAGAGGGGGAGAATGAGAGCGGTGATAATCATTTCCAGAGGGTCTGCCCGAGTCGTCGGAGACAATCGAGAGAGTGCTGCTGGGACGAGAGGACAAGGCAAAAAATTCATGACGGAGCGCCGCGGGTGTCGCCAGCGGTTATTTCCCAAGTAGCATTTCCGCGGAGACCGTGCGGTCCATTGCACGGGATCAAGGGGTTCACGAGAGGGGTGGAGGAGGGATGGCGGAGGAGCCGAGAAGAAAAGATTTTTCTCGCGGGTCGATTAGGGATAAAAAGTTGGAAGACTTGCGATATTAGAAAAAAAAGAAAAGTGGGAGAGGGAATGAGGCAGGTTAATGAGAAAATGGAGTATGCGATGGATTGGTGAGGGGAGGGGGGGGGGGTTAGGGAGGGGGAGCGTGAGAAGAATGGAAAAGGTTTCTGGCTCAAAGTGGAGAGGCATGTTTGGCAGAGCGTCACTTTGCTTCGGGAGCCCCATGAGAAAGGCGTAAAGCGGGAATAAGAGATGAGTGGGGCAGTGATCTGAGAAGTGGGAGGACCCTCTGGAATGGGATTGTCGAGAAGTTTGCCCGCGTTTGCGGCAAAAGAAAGGCTTTCTCCTCTCTTTATCTCCCTGCTTCCATCAGAAGGGCTGTGGATCAGGATATAAAAGCCCTCTGCACATAGCGCCTGGATACTAACTGGTTGCCACTAGCGCGGAAAACCATCAGATTGAACTATTGAGTTTACAGGAATGGAACATCGCTGCGACTAATTAAAATGGAATGAATTCGGAGGACAAAGGTTGGTTCCTGAGTGCTAAAGTGAGCCGCGGAAAAGGTGGTTCACCAAAAGGAATAAGGTTGAATGGAAGCAAAATAAATTGAGTGTACCTTTGAATGCGTCTTTCGAGGCTTTTAACTTGGCAGTTAACTCTTAATCTCTCCATTCTTTATGTTCAGCATTACCGTCATAAGCCTACTTTCCTTCGTATTGAAGAGTCTCATTCACCTTTCACATCAATACATTATTATGGCTGCAGAAGTTTCCGTAGCTAAGAGGCTTATTACGCAGGTTATGCGTCGGAAAATGCTTTTGTTCAAATTTTTAACACTTCATGTGCTGGAATTAACTACTGGGTAGCATGAGAAAATGATTTTCACATTAAGATCATTTTTAGACAGGCGTTGAAGGCCATTAACTGATAACCGAATGCCATCTCTGAGGATTAAATCAATTAATTACGGTTATAGATTTTTCTTCGATATGAGTAATATCAATTTTCAATCGAAATTATTTGGTTATGAAATTTTTTTGGAATAAATTTACTTGGGCCAAAAACACGCTGTTATATTTTTCACAACTATCTCAATCCGATTCAGAATTCTTTTGTTTGGTTTTTTTGTTAATTTCCATTTAAGGCTATACTATAAACATTTGCACTACATCTATATTTCATGCACAAAGTGAAGGGAGAATTCAATTTCCTCAGCATAAATAACAGATTGTAAGAGTTGGTCCACTACTTCGCATGTTTTCTTTAAAAAAATTAAAAGGGCTCCAGATATGCCAGATATTCATTTCCTATGAGAAATTAACACGTTCTTTGGCGCCCATTTTCAAAATCGCGTCGCCGAACATGATCAACTCAAAGCCTGACTAGAAAATCCATTATTCGGCCAAGAGATAGAATCAATGCATTTAACCCAGCAGCAATGATGTAGACGTAGTTCACAAATAGGGGCCCAAGTGTGAGCCGTCAAAAAGGAGACCGCCGTGCTTGTTAATCCACCGCGCGTGGATCAGATAAAAAGGGCGATTATTAGGGAGCGAAATAATAAATGATGGGCACTTTTCCGCTTAAGCTAACATGTTTACCCATCGCAATAACTAATGTATGGTTTACAGGTGAGTCAACAACAGCTCCAGTCATTAGCACCAAGTCATTAGGAGGCATAACGGGAGGGTTGATGAGTGTAACGGGGTAAAGGCTAAGGGAATTGCCGCGTTGGTGGTTTCAGTCAAAGTGCCCATCATCTTTTCAAAGTTTTCCTCCTTCCTAACGGATTGCACCCAAGCATTATTCTCCAGCTACTAGTACTGAGGACACAAACTTAGCGACAAACTCAGGGCACTGTAACCCGAACACTCAGACTAAAACACCACGCAATTAATGGGACCGGAGAAATGCTAATAATCTACAATAGATAGCATGGAAATTTTTACATCATCTCTTTTCAACCCCTTGACCGAAACGTGCTAGATCCATTGTACGACGTCGTCACTTCACAAATAGTCTCTACAATTTCTCGGAAAATGGCATGACAACGCCGAATACAAGGGTGGACATACACATTCTTGAACAAGATATTGCTTCTTGAAATTCTCTTAGTGAAAGCGAAATGTCACGAAACACCGCTAAGTAAGTGTTTATCCCATGGGAAATATTATACAGCGAAGAGGATACGAAAAACTGTAAATTTTACTATTATCCCCATATTCCTATTTCTTCTTTGATTCTAGGCATCTCAATTCCTTTAAACGGGAGGATGTTGGTTCAGGAAACTTTCTCTATTCTTAATTTTCTTAAAACCTATCTTTCGAAAAATAAATCAATAAAATCAATTTTATCAACCATTAAGATTTATTAATTGAGTTATCGAAGAAACCAAACCAAGGCATTGACAAAACCTGAGTTTTTAATAGCAAAAAAATAGCAATTATTAAATCATCAAAATACACTGAAATCCCCGGTGAATACACTGAAATTGGTGGTTCTAACTGATAGAGTACCTACATTATATTTAGTGTAATTGAGCAATGGCCACCATTATTATCAATTTTCGCCATACTAGGTATATAGATTAATTGATGCGTCATTTACTTTCACCGATGGCCATGCATAAGTTCATCAGCACGTATCACATCCAACGTATATAGCAAATAAAGGGAAAATTGCTGAAATGACGAATTTTAGTACAGCCACTAAGTGAGAAAACTAGGGAAAAAGTACGTAAATATTATGTAAGGTGAGCCGATAGGGGAACCGAGTGGAGACTTCATCAAACAAATCGTGGGTTTCATGACAGTTGATTTCGATGACGCGCGATAGTAGAGAAGTACCAGATAGTAGAGATAGTAGAGAAGTACCATATAGTAGAGATAGTAGAGAAGTACCAGCTTTATAGAGATAAATTACCAGGAAATTAAAGCAACAGGTGACGTTTAGTGAAGCTCCATTGCCTTCACCTACTAGAGGCGTACGCAGGGAATCCTGCATTCTGGTAATAACTCTTTAAAGTGCTCGTTGCGTTGAAACTAAGTGATACGTTTAATTAAACCTTTTAAAATTACTAGTCTGGCTTGTATGCTCAAAGCAAATGCCCTCAAACGGCAAAAGCAATAAAGTGCTCACTGGAATGATCAAATGAGAGAGATGCTGAACGGCAGGTTGGGTTTTCAAGTTTTGTTGAAGCATCATTTTCGAATTATACAACAGTCAAGAGTTTACTAATTTTACATTGTTAAAATGCTGAGTAACTACTGCTCAAATAAAATCACCTTTAACAAATCTCGAATCCATTACTTGCCATTCGTCTTTTTTACTCAATCAAACCTGACTCGCACGGATTCCATATACTAACGACGTATTCTAAATAAGAGCTTACGGGGGAAAAGTAACATCTTTTCCTCAGTTTCTTATCAAATTTACATGTAACTCTTTTCACGGATCCCAATCGATGGTTTACTATTTTTTCGCACGACACGTTTCCGGAGGAGTTGGCTCTTAAATTTTAATTAGTTGCTACCTTCAATATTTAATTTTGCTCGTAGCACTAAATATTAATGGAGATATTATTTTCCAAAAGTTCATTACCACGCATTTCTGCGGATTTTATCTAATCTGCCAAAAAACGCACCAATTTAATATTAATTCCAAGTCCCATTGCAAGCCACTGCTCCCCTCCGTCATTCCGAAATTCCCTTTATCCCACAGAATCATCAACAAAAAGACGAAGTTTACCGTTAACTAAGGTACTATTTAAGTTATTTACTCAAGAAATGAATAACATTGGGCCTATCACGCTTCTCTTAGGGACACCCGATGCGACTTCTCCTTCTTTCGGGCAAACATCTTCTAAAACCACACTTTTAAGAATTTAATAAGACTCCTGCCCAACCTACTATGTTATTGAAATATCGCTTGTTTTTCTGGTGAATGTTGATGAAGAAGTTTTTCTCGGATTTCCAGCCGGGTGGGGTGCTGATAGGCCCTAGAGGTTTGAAGGTGTAGCCTGCCATCGTCTCCTGGGTGATGTCGGTGCCTGTCACCTTACCCGGCTGGAAACCAAAGGAAACTTCTTAATATTATGAATTGCCTGGCTCTATGTTTCTATTTACGTTACATACACTTACGTAACACTCTGCAACGACTGGGAGGGTGAGTGGCAGGGGTAAAAGAACCGTAGTGAGATTTTGTATAAGTTACTCATAGGAATCCACCTCCTATCGCGGGCTACCCGGGCTCTTCTATCCTGCATGTCCATGCATTATTATCATGTAATACCTCCTCCTCCCAGTAATCCTCATGGTGGCAGCATTGTGAGTCTAGGTATCATATAAGTAGTGTGTAAAAGGAGTGATATTATTTTGCATGCCGGCGTGATGTTCACTCCGATACATGCCTTTTTATTGCCTAGGACATGTTTTTCCCACAGCATGTTTTCTGTCAAGGTAATGCCAATGTCTTTAACATTCACCGCATACTCCAACTGAAAACATATGCTAATATTGGGATATCGTGGATCTAGCGTGTCAATGCTTGTAGCGAAAAAAAATATGTAGGAGATTACGATAGATGAAAACTAAGTTCTTAAACAAAGTTGATGCCTATATTACAATCAAGATTGGTGAGCGGAACTGCATGTGAAACTACCTTCACAAACGTTAGTGGAGTACTGGCGTACGAGCAACACTGACTAAACCAAGTCGATTCCACAGTCGAATCGAAATTAATACACGAGAGCTTCGACAATCAGTGGAGTCGATACAGATGGGCGCCATGTACAAAACGAAAGTGAACTTTCTAAACAATGCTACACGGGAATGTCTTTACGCACAAAGTCTCCCCGCAGATCCATCACAAGTCCCGGTCGTACTACAGTCACGTTCCCGGAGGAAGGACGCTGCGCTCTCACTCACTGCGCACTCCCACTCTCCGGCCGTACGTCCCATTCGCCATATCCTCATTATGTGGAATTAAAACAAACAAGGGGGCTGTGAGACATGAGGTCACTGGCATGGCGATAACACAGAACACCCTCCGCCCCAACTCGCCTCCCGAGGGATGCCCACCCTCTCCTTTCACGCGGAGTCTTCCCTTTGTGTCCCCCGTCCTGCGGGTACCAACGAATGTATTAATGAATGGACGTATGCACGGACCTGTGTTTGCGTGCCTCCGAGCAGAAAGGTTCCTGGACCGCGACTCTTTCGGGGCGTTTCAGATCTTTAAAGCCTTCTCTTCTAGTGCGTGCGCAAACTCTTTATGATTTCAGACTTCTGCCACCGCCTCGGGTCTCAGGAATTATTAATGACGCTGTATCAACAGGATTAACTCGCCCATACGGTGGGAGAAACCTTCGTTTAGAGTTGAGGCGATATAAACGTCACCCACGCGCTTATCTGCGGGGAATCGTTAAAACGGTGTGTGGCAGGGTAAAGGAGAGAGATAAGAATATCATTTGGGAAGGATTACAAAGGTTTAGATTAGGGATCGGAGAATTATTACCATAACTACTGGGAGATGTGAATAGAAAACAGCAATAAATACAATAGCAATGAACTCGATTCTTACATCTCAGAGATCGCGTTCTTACTCCGAGTGATAAACAGCGGCCAAATGCAAACCTACCGAATTGAGTTAATTTACATGAAGTTACCAATAATTTTTATGAAGAATCACGGGTACTTTTGACTCCATTTTTTCCAAAACAAAGATGAAGAAAATATGTGAGCATTTTTTGAACCCGAATAATTTGTAGCTTGAAAAATAATACATCAACACAATACCATGCAAGCCACCATAAAGGTGTGTGGTAAGGGGTGACGTCACACCAAACATGGATTACATATCATGGATAAAAAAGGATTAGTAATAATGTAATAGTCTAAACTTCAATTTTAAAAAAAGATAAAAATAGCAAGCATGCAAAAACATGCTGTTAGTTAAGTTGGCTTAAAGACCTTATACCAACATGCAGCTACCTATGCTGTATTGTACGAAGAAAAAAGGACATTTTGAATCTGTCAGGTCGGTAATCAATTTCTATAATTTTGTGGTTATGGTCCAGTCTATACCATAGTAAGTTGGGATTCACAAAATATTTTTAACGTCATCAGTGAAAATATTATCTAGTAATTTATTTATGAGATTAAGTCTAAATTTCAACCTGCGACCTAATAATGATTCACATTTTAATTCATTTGATAGACTAGTTACACTATAATAATTATCGTACCGTCCCTTTACAAATCTTGCCGATCTTTGCTGCACACGTTCAAGTTCATTATTTAGGCCTGTTTCGAATGGATCCCATATACTGGCGGCGTATTCCAAATGAGGGCTAACAAAGGAAAAGTAGCTGATTTTTCGTGCATGATCGTCACATTTACCCAGTACTCTTTTGATGAATCCCAGTTTACGATTAACTTGACCCATTATTTCACATATGTGTTTACCCCAAGTAATATCATGTGTCAGTCTTCCAAGATATTTAAATGGATTCCACGATTATTGATTTATTGTTACTTGTTTTGTATATCGCATTGGGTATTGTTATAATTGACGACTTCAGTAAAATATGACCTTTCCCATCAATAATTCCATCATTATCATTAGTCTTCAATCTTAAGAGTGGTTTGACGAAGCTCTCCACTTGATACTTCTATCGGATAAGGCCTGACTTTTTTCATTGGATTCTGACGTTATTTCTCCATAATCCGACACAATTTTTTCCTCATGTCCTCCTTCAACCTCATTTAAAGTCTTCATTTGCCAATAATATCAACCATGTGATATAAAATAGAAGAATTTCCTCAATTTCCCCACTGTTCGATAACACAAAAATTAATAATTATAAAATAAACTAATGACATAAAGTAGATATCCCACCGTCACCCACCCTGGCGGTGGCTTGCAGGGAATTGTGTAGATGCAGATATTATACGAGTGCAATGCGGTGGGCGAGGCAGGCCGGTCTCATTGTCAGTCAACTGATTCCCGGACTATAGAGCCTTTAAGAGGTCATGAACGTTCATATTCAATATTCCAGACTTCAAATGACAAAGATTCCGGCATTATAAAAAAATTAAAAGTGCCTATTTCCTTACTTCTCACTTTACACATTCAGTATCAAAACATCTTTCATCTTTTAAGAAATCCTAAATAGTAATCTAAAAAATATAATGTCGCTTCCGAGATTCATTATCATAGTTTTTGCCAGGGATCTCAACGCCTAAGCGTATTTATTGCATAAAAATAAAATATTACCGAAAGATCCTCTCTGAAAAAATTGTCAAGGAAAACTGCCATTTCTTGTGTGAACATATAATACGGGAATATGCCTACTTTACGAAAAAAGAATCCTTCGTTTTTTCGACAGTTTTCTGCCTATTTTAATCAATAGTACTCGATGAGAGTGAATAATTTCGATTCATGCCAAAATTTAATTTAAAAAAACCGCAAGGAAATGTTAAATTACTGAAAACATTAAGGGAAAAAAATCCTTAAAAAATTGAATTTTTTTTGAACCCATGAGGCGCAACACGTGTACAGTGTACACGCACACAATTCCCAGAGAAATTCACACAGGTCCCGTTCAATGTCTGCCCTAAGCTTTTAAATTGTTAGGCTCAACTTATTGGAAATGCATCTTTTCTCAAATTAAAAACGTTGTATATCCAACATCTTAATAGTAAAACAAGACCGGTTTCATCTCCTAGATGAAACTTCCTGAGGATGTAATTGATTGTGTTTTACTCTTAAAGCGTGGAATATACAAAGTTTTTAATTTCATTGCATCCGCCCAAAGCTTAAAAGATCATCCAGTATATTCACTACTTTGACTTCCTCCTTTGGTATGCTACAAGTTGGAAGGATATCTACGTCATTTGTCTTATCCATTTTAGTCAAGGACACATAAGTCCAGAATCTACCCACAAATCCGCTTTATTGAGACAGGGCTCGAAATTTTTACGAAAACAGTTTCAGGAACATGCGTTTGTTGGTAGCCAGCGAAGTGAAAGTCTTTTTTTTACGGATGCGAGAGCAGGTATACGTATACGGAGCACATCCATATTAATGGCGAACGCGGATATTATGTGCTTCGCCTTTCTCCGCAGAGAATGTGCGTGCGTAGTTTTGAGATAGGAACGTAAACGCCGGTAATTCCGCCCGTCCAGCGGTTATCCAGAGACAGGGATGAAAGGGGTTCCGTTCACAGCAGCAAATGTCGCGAGCATTTGCGTTCTCTGTCACCGCCGCGCCACCAAGCACTAACGTACAATCCTCATTCACTCTCCCACCACTTGTAATGTCACCACCGCTGACCCCTCGCTGCCACCACGCTTGCACTAGGGAACTCGCGACCGCATTTCAAATGTCAACTCTTTTCTGTATCAATGCTTCCCACACAACCACACCACTCCCCAACTTTAGCGACGGGAAATCACAGAAAGCTAAAACGTACCCCTGATCGTAAAAATATTTCCTTTTTTTTAAAGCGTCAGGGCAATTTACGTTAAAATATCGAAATTAGTACCCCGGCTTAATCTCACTGCCAGTGAGAATTATCAGTACCATACATTCATATGAATAAGCACATTATCACTTTTCGGATATCATGTGAGTGATGCGATACGCTTGTATCTATAGAAGAGTACGTCGTGAGCTTGTATATATTGTTTCATAGCTCACATCAATAAATTTAAATATATATGTATGCTAGACTTAATTCTAGGTGATCAATAGTTATCCTGGTATAATGTAGGAGGCGATTTACACTAATGCAAAAAATGACAGTACTTCGGGACAGATAATAAAGAAAATAAGAACAATTTACATCGTTAACCGCCTTATCTACATCTACATCTACACGATACCCTGCAAGCCACCGCGAGGGTGTGTGGCAGGGGGTGAAGGTCACCAAGCATTCACTACTAGCATGCAAGCAAGCAACTAAAGGGTCTCATGCAACTAGATTGTTAGTATCTATAGTATTTGAGGGGTTAATACATGCATCATGCACTACAGAATACTCTAAAATATTTCCCCTACCTATCCCTTTCCTATGCTGCCTATTCTGTTCTCTTATAGTACGGGGGAAAAATGCCATTTTGAATCTATCTGTACGACAATCTATCTCTCTAATCTTATTTATCTGGTCGAATCTAGCATAATACGCTGGTGTTTTCAATATGTGCCTAACATCTTCAGTAAAGCTATCCGATTGAAATTTCTGCAATAGATTAAATCTGAACTTTAATCTACGCTCTGATAATGATTCCCACCCTAATTCTTGTATTAATTCTGATACACTACTCAACCTATCGTAACACCTTTTGACGAACCTAGCTGCTCTACGCTGCACACTGTCTAGTTCTCTCATCAAACCTAATTCATTAGGATCCCATACACTGGCTGCATACTCAAGGTGGGGCCTAACTAGTGAAAAGTAGCATCGCTCTTTTGTCTTCTCATCACATTTCCCAAGTACTCTTTTTATAAATCCTAGCTTTCTCTTCGCTCGGCCGCATATTTCCCTTATGTGTCTTCCCCACGATAAATCTTTAGTGATTGTTACACCTAAATATCTTACGGTTTCAACGTTTTCGATCTTCGTGTTATTAATTCTATAGGATCGCTCTATCGAATTATTCCTCCTCCAAAAATTGATAGCTACACACTTTTTAAGGTTGAGTTCTAACTGCCATTTGTCGCACCACTCTTCAATTGCATCTAAATCCTTGCTAAGTGATTTCATGTCCTCTTCGTTTGATATACCCCTGTACACCACCGCATCGTCTGCAAAAAGTCTAAGGTTACTACTAACTACGGTACCCAAATCGTTTATGTATAAAAGAAATAGAAGCGGACCTACTACGCTACCCTGGGGAACTCCCGATGTGACTTCGATTGTGTCCGACATGATACCATCTATGACAACCCTCTGCTCTCGCCCACTTAAGAATTCTTTTACCCAACATACAACGTCTTTATTTATACCAAAACTCTCTAACTTCAAGATTAATTTGTCATGAGGAACTTATGTTGCAAGGAGACGTAGTTAACAGTCAAGGTAGTTATCGCTTCGCGTTTCTTTTCTAACTATTTCTCCTTTTTTTTGCAAGTAATGAAGGAAAGAATCCGTTCCACCGCAATATCAAACGTCTCCCTAGCTTCACAGTCCAACCCGTCAGCTTATATATGAGCCTATAGCAGCCGGAGAGAAGAGTTGTGGGCTGGCTAAACTCTCCCTCACGGGGGTCACGACACTTAACCTCGGCATCTGCGAATTTCCGAGATCAGACGGTTTTCTAGAGCGCTAGTCCATTCTATTTGCTCGGAAACTGAGACGCAATCTTTCCTTTTCACCCTCTGTTTGGCCTCCCTTTTTTCTTGCTACCCAGCTGAGGGATGGGAGTAATTAGTTGGAACTTCGCCGAGACAAGGGTTGTTTCTGATTCTAATTTCTCACTTTCTCCCTCGCTGCATTTTGTTTAGACACTAGAACAGGCATCTTCAAAGAATCTACTCTTTTGAAATTCATAGCGTTTGTGGAGCTAAACACATGAGAACCAATATGTTAAGTTATCTTATTTGACCCCATAAAAGCAAAATATTATGCGTGTAAAGGAGGACGTGAAGGTCATGTTAAACGCACAGCTTAACTTATTTCTAAATTCCTTCTAAAGGTATTCTGATGCAGGTTTTTTAGGATAAATTTTCATAAAGATTTCTCTCTATTCTTACTAATAATATTACGGATGATAAATTGATCACTCCGGATATCTTTCATATATGTATTCGATTTTAACATGAATTTTAATATGAAATTGATGGTAATAGCATATCTATTTAGATGGGAGTAAATGTTTCAATTTCAGTTCGTAGTCCTACTAATGAGCTGAGTAATTAGCGTTAGAATAGATCTTCATATGGCCTGGGGGTTGGGTTTGAAACCATCGTAATTACCTAGAGAAGATAACAAAGGAATCACGTGTTATAAACACGGATGGTTCGCAAATTTGGTGTTTTAAAACCAGTGATTACAACCACATTCATTTGTTACATAACACATGTGTTTCATCTCATCTGGAGGCTTCATAGTCGAGGCAGATGAGAAAAACTTAAGTGACAACAATTAATGATATTGTAGTCAGCGATCCAACGAACTAAATTTGCTAACTATTCGTCTTTGTACCACGTGACTCCTTGGTTACCTATTCGAGATAATCCCTAAGGTTTCAAACACAACCCCCCTGGGCATTGTTCAATCTCACTCTTTTTACATACATTGATTACATTTGAAAGATAGTTAATAATTTAACATTTATTAGTCAACATCTACTACCAAGCATAATTGTTAATATTAGAATAAAAAAACTTGATTTAAAATGTAGATTTACTCATTTACCCTTAATGAATCTAAACTGGTGCTATATCGCATTTATGTTCTTTGACATTAATGACTTAAGTAGATTAACGGAGCTACTGTCCACGCTTATTTCACATATACACACACAGCTATCCAAACTTCTGTCAGTAATGTAGAGAGAGGTAATTTTTCATGGAAATGTATTTTAGCCAAGAGGCTAGACGGTCCCCAATCAGGGTTTAGGTGCAAGAATTATTTGGTATAATTATGAAAAGGAAAACAACAGCTTTCTTTAATTTTGGTCTTCTAACCAGTTTAAATGTATACTGTAATTCCATGATTATAATTCCAGGTGAAGTGTATGGTTATTCGACTAATGACAAAATGTCATTTTCGCTTATCAAAGCTGTGATACCCACGGCACTTTCACTTGTATTTTGGCAACAAATTTGCCTGCATAGCGTAATTGCGGCTAATAGAATCTTTGGTTAAAGTGAGAGGCCACTCATTAAACGTATAAAGGCATGATAACATATAACCGTTATCGAAAATGTCGCTGAACTATGCAACAAAATTTAATTTCTCTCCGTATTGATACATTCCCAGAAAATTCACTCTTTTTTTCTACCGAAGTTTTTCATTGCCGAAACCCTCTTGACCGATAATTTTCTCTCTAACATATTGTCATATATGCTGTTACGAAGCATCTAACTGAGATATTAGCTGATTCCGACAAAGATGAGAAATAGTTAAATAAATTCTTTTCATAGATTCCTCTTTTGAGTCAATCTGTAAAATGAGTCAATACTCTACATATAAAGGAAGAAAACCATGATAATCGGTTCAATCAATCGTAAACGCGATGGTATCGAAATAAATGAAGCAAAAATTATGAAGTATGAGGCCACAAAATTTTCACTACAATGAACTTCGGTTTTTAATATTTTTAGACATACTTCGTGTATGTATTTAATATCCATACAAACAAATAAAAAATATTTTTCGTCGGCTTCATTCTTTCTGGAAGTATACGCCTTATTGATATGACAATTTTACCCAAGAACTAGTGAGCTCTGATATTCATGTGCACCGCAACGAAAGCTTTTGGCTTGACGATGATGCGGCAAGGCAGCAAAACGAAATGTAGGTCCAAATAAAAACTCTTGAAAGCCATCACCGACCTCTTCCATAGCGCGGAAAAGTACTCGACTCTTTTACGAAGGTAGTTCATCGCTGTTTCCCACGCATATCCATACCTATCGCGGTAGGAATCGCATCTACACAAATGGAATTTTATATTCTGCACGTGCTGATTTCCGCTGAAGAAAGGCACAGCGAGTAAAAATAGCATTCCGCACCGCATTAGACACATCTCCCGTGCCACCTCTTCCCATCCCCCACTTCAGCTCACGTTACCGTAATTCAATCTCCGACTCCGTTCCCATTCCCTGCACATCTTTCCCGCGTCGCTCTCCACCATTTTGTCCCAACGTCCTCCAGCGCGAAACAAACGTCCCATTACCGCGCGGATAACTCCAGCCCGATCCCTTTTCTCACCGTCCAGCACCTTTATTATCCCCAGAAATATTTAACAGCACCATTCCCGGTTGTGGTGTCGGCACCTCCAAAACGAGTCGAGAGCCCCATCTTTCCCGCACCCGCGCGC
The DNA here is from genome assembly GCA_933228895.1 of Platycnemis pennipes. NCBI lineage: Eukaryota > Metazoa > Arthropoda > Insecta > Odonata > Platycnemididae > Platycnemis > Platycnemis pennipes. Next base: position 27,682,419 of record OW121848.1, on the reverse strand, counting down.
CTCTCGCGCACACAGGAACCTTCACCGCCGCGCCCGGCTTGCCCTCCACTACTCTTTCCTTTGAAACTATCCAGTTTCCACCGAATAAGGTCCTCCTCAGAGATGGGGATAATAAATTCGAGGGTTCCCCCTTTAGACACGTGAGTTGGGGCCGCATTACCATGGAAACATTTTCATTGTCCCCATTAGCCGCGCTCGGATGCGTGTCAAAGGCGAATATCGGAGGAGGAAAGGAAAAAAAAGGTACATTCAGAATGATTAAAATCGGCGCCGCCACTACGGTTTCCATTTCTCGCCGGGCCCTCTTCCATTGTCAGCGAAATGGTGGATCGCCTACCTTGGATTGATTATGCTGCCAAAACCTCGAACCCTGTAAACAAACGTTCCACAAACATAAGGGAAGCCTCTATTACAGTCCAAGAAAGAGGAGACTGATTCAAAATGCAAAGAAAATTCGGAGCATTTCGATTCACTGAGGATGTATAAATGAATTCCTGCGTTTCTTCATTTGAATTCGTTCAAAGAGGCAAAAAGTCCCTGGAGACATGTTTGAGTTGAATTTAATACTTTTAAAGCCTCTCATCATTTCGGAGCCTTAACAAAGTTTTGTAAGTGTGAGAGGAACTCCCATCTATCGTCGCAAACAAGTTTCTCATTTCTATGCAATGATGCAAATCACAAGCATTCAAATCCTTCCAAATACGCAGTCTTGCAACGCAAGCGAAATGAACCTGTTAAAAATGGTAATTTTATTCTTATTTTATCGATGCACTTGCTTCTCAGAGTATATGCAGAGTGCAGCAGGCGTACTCATATTAAACTTCATGAACATGTTTAAGCACAACAATATCTCAAATATTACGAGTATATATTTTGAAATGTGATCTTAAATGTTTGCTCTGTGCAGATTCACAAGTAAAGTAACAAATATATTTGAATAAATGCATTAATTCAATACTCGAAAGCAGCAAGCACACGTCATTCTATTCGTGAATCAAGAACTCTGGGAGGTGATGCTCACTTATTAACTACATGGTGCTTTTACAGAGGAAATAAACGATTTTCGCAGATACGTTTGATATTTCTTCGGATTGCGATCATCACATGCCATCGCCTGTTAAGTGATTTGAAATGAATTCATCTCACAAGACACAAAATTGAGTATTTGCCTAATTATGCTCGCAAAGCGGATCTTACTTCCGCATTAATCTCCGAGCCTGACGCCCCCATTCGTACTTCAACCCACATCGACGGCAAGGCGGAAGAACGTTACGAAGGAGCAAGGGGCGCAAACCACCCTCCACATCTTAAGACGAGTGATCCGCTGGGGCCCACAAATTGAATGGCTTGGATTCCCCTCGGCCACATTCCTCACCCCATCGACTTTGCGTTTCCTCCACTCTTCGACGCGCAGGGAGAGGTGGAAGCCAGGAGGGGGGGGGGGTGAGAGGGTGAAGGGGAATTCCCAAAAAGTCCCCAGAGGAGGGGAGATATTCGCGAAATTCGGGTAATTCCCCTCCACCTTCGTCCCACCCTCTCTCTCTCTCTCAATGAAAATAAACGTTCTCTCCGCTCTTTAAAAACTCGGATCATTTCAAGGGGAAGGGTCCCTATTGCAAGATCCTCTCTCCTTCGCAAGATTCTTCCCCTAAAACTCTCGTTCCTCCCCTCCGCCACTTCCTCCCCCCACTTAGACACCCACCCCAACCCTCCTCGTCTCCGGGAGAATCCCCTTTATTTTTAGTAAGTGGAAAAGACTTCCAATTGGGAAGTTTCCGAAAGAGGCTCTCTTCCCTTTAAAACCTCGTCTCCCGTCGCGGAGGGAATTACGAGAAGGCAATCCTTTAGAGAATTGAGTGTGTGTGTGTATAAGATGGCATGCCCACGACAGACGGCGTGTATTGGTGAAGAAGAAAGCGTGTTAATTAGAGCTACACCGAGCTGAGAATCGACAGATGAGCATCCACTTAACCTCGGGGATCCTCGTCCGCAGTTAGAAATCGCTACAAGTGCTAGCCTCACCATACTGTGCCTAGCATGAAAAGACGCCTAAAAGCTACTCTTCTTGTCATCTTTCTTACTTCAGAAAAATTGTCCTTTCCTTATTCCCTGGTAACAACTAGTTGAGGTTAATTCACACCTCGTTAGGGAAGTGTTAAACCAATTTGTTCAGCATCCCAGAACTCTTAGAACATTAGAAAGTAATGCTATAAGAACTCAGGTGTTACAGGACTAGAGCTAATATTATTATATACGCTAATAATATTAACTCACGCTTCCTTATGCTTAATGGGCTTGGATTTTGGGTGCCACAATTAATGAAGTGATATCACCCCATCTAAAAATAAGATTGCGTGTGATTACAAGCGTGTTACCAACCAATATGAAACGGCAGCTAATTCAATAATTGACTACTGCGATAACATTCGCATTATAACATTTTCCCGACATCTTATTTTCATTAGGTCACCTTTATAGGAGAGTAATGCGCTTGATTGGAGAAAGAAAGGGTAGAGGAAAAAAGATACGAATGAAAAAACGGCGAAAAAATCTTAGCATTCTGAACAGTAATTTCATCAGTGATATGCGTTTTACTGAATCCACGTTTGCAGTTAAGGCCGCTTTACACGATACAATTTTTTGACAAATGAATGTTTGAAATTGAACGAAATTGGATGTTTGTCTGAATGGAATTAGAACAGGTTGATTTTCCGTTCAGTCATCCAGACATTCGCTCATACAATCTGCGCTTTACACGGTACAATTACGTCATACAAGCGTTTGTTCAAGAAATTGTACAAAAACTTGTAACGTGTAAAGCGGTCTTTAAACTAAAACATAATGAAATAGGCCTTTGACTATTTGGATTTTAACGACTTGGAAGTCCAGAAAACTTGGAAATCAATTCTAATAAATAACGAATGTCACAATATACTTTTTTAAGATGGATACCAGACTATTTAACTTAAAGCTTCATTTAACTCATCTTCTTCACAGCAGATTATCCGAGTCAGTTCATTATAAATCCTCATAGGAACAGTGTAAAATAAGAGATTCCTAGACCCTAGTAAATGAGCACTTTCCCAAAAGGAGAGACATATTTTCCACGGCTTCTAAAAGCTACCTTTTCTTTTGTTCAAGCTTCTTGCGAGCAGGCTGGCTAAAAAGCACATTAAGGCACGAGAAAGAAAACGGGAGATGAGACGCTGAACCCCTAATGGTGGCCTATTAACGTGTTATTGCTCTTCTAGCGTGTGAATTGCACAGCCAGACACGTAAAATGCCACCCACAGCGCACAAAAACAATCTTCCTCGGATTACTGCAGGCAGTTTTTTCACCGTTTCTTGGGAGAGTGGGCACGGAGCGTGAACGCCAGGCACTGATGGGGGTTCCCTCTCTTTTACGTCTTTCCATTCCATCTCAGACCACAGACAGTGTACCATTGGTAGGTGAAGTGATTCTCAGCAGGGAGCCAAGGCTAATCCTTCCGTTAAGCACACAGCCCGTGCCGAAACGGGCGAGGAAAAACAACTATTCGAATAACTGCTTGGAGAGGGATAGAATGTGGCGCCATTTGCGAGGGACAGTGGTGGCGGCGGGGGAAAATATGACGCGTGAAATGAACCGAAGGAGCCGCAACGTACGCTACTCTGGGAACCAGAAGTTGAGGGGAGGAGCAAATTCGCATGTTGAAATTAAGAAACAAAAGACTCCAAGCAAGATGATGATGCTAGTCAAAGGGAAAAGCCACAGTCCAAGAAGCACAGCAGTACCTAAGAGGGACTCCCAACAAGGTGTAGTGGAGTGGGTATAGATAATCATCTGCATCGTCGTCGACCAAAGTAATCAACTGAAAGTTTTCATCACACATTAACAGTTAAATCAACTTTCTAATGGAAGAAAAGCTGTATATTAGAGAGAATAAAACGATGCCCGAGAAATATCACACACGATTAAGTAGTCGAATTTATATATTTATCACCAGCAATGAGAGAAACTCTGGGTCGAAACTATCTAAAGTCTTATTTCTTCTCCTAAAATGTGTGGGTAATGCTATGCACTACCAGAAGAATTATCTACACAACTCTCAGGGATTAATTTTGGGCCATGAACGGCATGAATCTAATCAAAAATTTTAATGAAAATAAGTTCAATAAATTCTGTAAAAAAATGTTCATATAACATGTTGAAGCGAAAAAATTGGGAAGAAGAAAAACATAGAAGTATATTTACAGGCTGAAATGGGGGCAAAAGTAAGAATTGAAGGGCTTAATTTAGGCTACAGGCTCTCTGAAGATCGATATTTAACCAGAGAGGGAATTCTGAGACAAAAATAATCGAGGTCAATCCGTTGGTAAGGAATATAGCTTCGGAGAATGACAGAAAAGCGCTGGAGAGTCAAGACTAGCGATACAAAGATGCTAACATGAGCGAATAAACAGAATAAAAGGAGAAATGAAACGTGAAACGAGTGACAAACGGAGAAGGCTTAAGAAGAGTGGGAGAAAAGAGAAATCTGCTGTAAACTTTGATGGGAAGACGGGACAACTTAATCGGCCACATTTTGAGATATGAGGCCTGATGAAGATAATCCTCAGGGAAAAATGAATGGGGAGAATATCTAAGTATCAAGACCTCGCATGAAACGCAAGGAGCTAGTCAGTGAAGGATGTTAAATAGAAAAGAAATACGAATATGAAGAGGTTAGCGAATGTCGAGCAGAAAGCTGAGTGAAACCAATCTTATGGATGTTGGCTTATAATGATGACATAAATTAATCCCTGTTGTTGACGGTGCGGGAAAAAATTCACAGTCAAGTGGTGATGGAGGAGGGCTATCTTCCCAAGCCAAAACTAATGGCTTGAGCTACTTCACGCTGTAAAAGTGCAGAGTGGAGCTAAGACGCCTCTGGTGAACTTTTAACCCGCTATAAATAAGCTTATTTGACAATACTCAAGACATATAAGAAGCATAAAGTACTGGATGGATGTCATATGAAATTATAAATACAAGTATTTTCTAAATGAAGAAATGGAGCGAATTTCACCACAGACATCTCAAAAAGAGGTTCTATATCTCGCCTTTTCCTTTAAATATAAACCAAATAGAAATTCGAATTAATAAAATATGAAAAAGATTTTACTGAGAACTTTTAAAATAAATGTCACAATTATGACGCCTCACAACACTTTCGCAAAAAAATTGGGTGTGAAACTCTGGCTCATGGTCACCACCAGTGACAATGTACACGCAGAAAATAATTCATTATGAATCTAGCTAATGTTTTAGAAATTGACTCGTTAGGCTCGTTAGATGCTCGGCTATGCCAAATGTATCATGTCCCTCCTTAAAGGAAATGGAGCTTTAAGGAATGATCTCGATGAGTGCTCCTGCATATTTTACCCCCGAGCTCGATCTAAAATAAGCCATTTTTAAACTTCAGTGTCTCAAAGGGGGCATTTTATATTGAGTTGTTTTTATAGATGGCACCCGAAGACTCCAAAAGATATTTACAATTTTGCTCTGCAAGCCATTTTTACAGTTTTAATAAATATGTTTGGTCAAATAAATAAAGAACATCTTAATTTTAGCTCAGTCTCCTTCCTAGTGCAATTTAACTTGCATAGAAAATACTAATGCATTTGGAACGATCAATAAACATTAACTATTCTAAATTCTACGACATTAGCTACTGCAAATCACCCTCCTTGACCCGTGAATATGATTTTAAACACAAAAAAACTACATTGGATTGCTCCCCAGCGGTGTAGTACACAAAACACACGACATTTCCTGATTATTTACTTGGTAACGGACTTAGATATTTCTCACCACAAGCCATATACGCATAGAAATGAGTTTTCCTACATCAGGCCGTATCTAATGCAGCCATTTATACCAAAAAGAGGTATAAACAGTGTGAATCAAACTTTCTCCAAAATAAAAGAGTGTAGATGTACCTACCTCAGCTTGGTCAGAGTTATCGGTTTTGGCATGATGAAATTGTTCACATTCATGAATACTATTCTTGCTATTTGCTGAAATTGGATAGGTACAAACAAATAACCTCATTTCTGATGTTGCTACGACATGCCTGGCGCATTTTCGAAAGTGCCTTTATCCATGAATACTCCATTTCCCTGATTCATCTATTTATTTTCACTTACATACTTGTTATCTTAAAATGCCAGAGATTGTTCGCATAAGAATATTTTCCCTTCCATTCAGTCGTGAAGTTTCTGTTATTTAACAGCATCCTTTTTCCTAGCATTTACCTCATTCTTAATGTGAAACCGACCACGATAGGCAAACCAATAAACCACCCGCATTGCGAGTAGCCTTGCACCCGCCTTATCAGCGTTCCTACCTCGGGCATGGATGTTGTGTTCGCTTTAAGACCGCTTTACACGATAAAATTTCTTGTATGTACAAAGGCTTGTATAAACTGAACGAAATTGTATATTTGTCTTAATGGAATTAGAACAAGTTCTATTTTTCGTTCAGTCATTCAGAAAATCGCACACGCGTTCGTAAAATTTACCGATTTACTCGGTAAAATTTTCTCATTCAAGCGTTTGTACAAAACATTGTATCGCGTAAATCGGCCTTTAGCATTACGACCTTATGTTAGACGGTGCGATATGACCCAAGCCGTTAGATTGCCTAACAATTCAAGTCTATTCCAACATAATGCGGATCTTATCAGCTCTCTGAAAAAGAATACCCCAATGAAGCGCAATCCTTACATATCCACTTTCGGACCGCGTTCTCACAAGGTCCATTTCTGTGGACTGGTTCTTAAACACCGAAAATCCACAGAGCGAGCGTAAGGCAGGATAACATCATGACAAAGGTCATTAGTCATATTAGTTATGGAGATAAATTTATGGGATATCAATGGGAAGTGCATTAAAATGAGGAATATTAGGCCTAACTCTAATATTTATTTTTCTTAGGTTACCCATATCATTAAAATTTTAGCCAACTGAAAGACATAAGTTAATTATTCCATGAAAATTGAGGCACTGAACAATGAGAATAGACATTAGTATTTGAAATTGAAATGGACATTAGTGCAATACATAGTCATGATAATCGATCGTTTCCCTTCCATTCCCAACCCTGTACCTATCCTCCCGGTCTGAAGCGTATAAGCGTAACCAATATTAGCGCGGAAACACACTTGAAAACACACATGTAAAAGATATGGAGAATAGGTACCATATACCAAAATTCTGTATTATATATATATTAATGGCTGATGGTAGCCGAGGAATTTGCTATCCAAATACGTATATGTATTTGCATTGTAGCCAACTCCTTAGTGGTCCAACTAATTATTAATTTACTTTCCTTTTTGGCATTTTATTATATTTTATAGATCGGACTAGAATAAAGAATCGTTGAAATTTCTCTACACACCAAATTTAGATTAATAATGCTACACTATTAAAATATTTTTGCTCGAAAAGATATCCAAACCTTGGCATCAAAGCAAGAGTCTTTATAATGTCCTACACTTCAAACATCTTTGAGGTCACGTGCACCGGAATGAGTAATGGATTCAGCCAGATTCCTTCGATTCTTCATGGAGCCTATTTATGGGCACCATCAAATTCCTATCAAACATCCAAAATATATCCAAATGTGACGAGATACATATTCTTATTTCACGCTCACGTGATTCCATGAAGAATAAAAGGCACGCTCAGCGCGTTGCTTCGTCACTCTTCCGTTCCATATTAAAATCGCTGGTTGAGAGAGGGAACTCACGGAAGTGGGCGTGTACTCTGGACGGCGGGAGCGTATGCGTGCAAATGGCGATTGGGGCGGAGGCGAAGAAAATAAATAGTCCACAGCGAGCGAGGGGGGGAGGGAAGAGATTGTGGAGGAGCGGAAAGGGTATTTGAAAACGGGGATAGAGAGAGTTGTGATGCGAGCGAGAAGAGGAAAACACAAGTATAAGGATGTTGGGAGAGGGATAGTAGAAGAATCACATGTAATAGCGTGGTGGAGAACACTAAAATATCTGGCGTCATTAGTAGCATCAAAAAGACTTTTTTAGGGTAGTAGTAAATTCAATCCTAGGCAATTCCGTGAAAATAATCAAATTCGTATAAAGAGAGTATTTCCTGAACCCTATGGATGAGTTCTAGAACTCAGAAAGGTGAATTTGGACCCCAGATAGTAATAAAGAGATGAAGGGTTAAATCTACAAAAGAATCGTTGAATATATTATGAAATGTGCTCAGTCAGTTAAGCCAGGTGTTGATTGGAGACAATACTGTTACGTTCCTTGGCTGCCATACTTAGTAATTATTCTCACACCTTTTTCTCCTTTAGCCCCGCAAACTTCCTACCTCTCTTCACGTCATCGAAAACGCCTATTTTATCCTCGCTCCTTCTCGTCTCGTAAGAATTCTCCTCGCTATCATGGCCATCGAAATACCACTGGCTGGTATGAACTGTCGTATCCAATCTGCTTCTTCGTAATAATGCAAAGCAATTTTCCATATGAGGCTCTTCGTTATTTCTTTTCTTACTTTATCTAAGGTCCCATCACCCTCGTGGAACATGACTCTTATATAAGTGATTTGATGCCTAATATCATCAGTACACCTATATTTCAATAAATCAATACCTTAGCTTTTAAATTGTACTATCATCTGTAGTTCAAAATTCCAAATTTCTAGGTTACCGCAGCCTTCCTTTTTTAGAAAAAGACAAAAACAATTAGTACAGCAAAACTTGATAGTAAAGCTAGCCAGGCTAAGGATTTTAGACTATCAGAGAGTATATATGACTACAATGATGATATTGAGAAAGATTCGCGCCGCAAAGTCTTACAGTTCTTTGTACGGAAATACAGGGAAAAAATAATCAAGAAAAAATAATGGCTAAAATATGTATATTATTGCTTTGACCTTGCCACAATCTCGAAAAACGCGTGACAATATCCCATATTTTTCCAACTTACTTCTTAAATTCGGCGTTCATACTTCTTAATTTCGTAATCAACGGCGTTCTTAATTTTGGCAATTTCAAGCAAGGCTTTAAATAACGTTTGACAAAATTAATGCCCCAAGCGACTTCGTCATCACATCAAGAGGACAATAATTGGCATGCTCTTGAAAAGACCTATTGACAAATAGCGTCATATATAGGAAAAAAATTCATGCCATTCACAATTTTTTTGCCGAACATTTCGCAGTCATAACTTCATCAACGTGATAATCGATCTAATGTTTCCCGAGGATACATTGTAGTGAGGAAGGGGGAGAAGAAAATCTTTTCATTCGGTTGAGGGACAGGCATTGGGGCGAAATGAAGGGAGTAGAGGAAGGCTAGAGGATGACGGAGGGATGATGAAGGAGGGATGAGGGAGGGGGGATTAGAGAGACGGGGATTAGAGAGACGGGGAAAGAGAGAGAGAAGGGGAGAGCGAGAGTTCCGAAGAGGCGGACTTAGGGTCGCCGGTTTGTTAAAACAAAGTAGTCACGCATCACGCACGTTTTGCTTAAGCAACACGCGAGACGTATCTCACTTTTCCACGTATATTTCTCCCGTCCCTTTATATTTCAACGTGACGTCAGAGACGACCTGCCACGGGAGGACAATTTTTCACTTTTAAAACGCTGCTTCTGGGGCTCTAAAAATTCTGCGGAGAGGAACCTCTTTATTACTCCGAGTTAAAAATATAGTTCGTCTTTTAAATGATGTCTTACCTTGTATTCACATGATACCTGTCACTAAGTAGCTGTTAATACCAACTAAATTGGTCCGACGTAATCAACTTTATATATTACGAAATATGTCTGAAATGGATAGAGCACTGAACAGCGATTCTAATTTTTAAGCCAAGATGTTGTTTTACATTTGACCATGTCGCAGGCAGAGATTAAAAGGTTTTGTGTACGAAAATTGGGTTACTGTGACGAGGCAAATTTGTATTAAAGTCCTATTTTGAGGCGAAGTTTAGATAAAAAAAGTTATAATATTATTATAATTAGTATTTGAACAATTTATTATTTACTAGTGCTATTGCAATCATGACAGATGAATTGGACAAAATATTCAAAAAGCATTAATCACCACAGTTTACATCAGTTCACCTGCTTTTAACGAGAAGTATTACAGATTTCAGCCAAACGACCTCAAAAAGCCTCACGACTTACAAACCCATCGATATTTACGGTCATTCAATAAAAAAATATAAGGAACACTATGGGCAAGTGAACAATAAATAGCATGGAGTAGGGAACTCTAGCCTGCAGTAAAAATTATAGGTATAAATGATAGAATTTTAATACAGAATGAAGCGAAAGTAAATATCATATTCGAAGTGTCCCGAACAAGATATTTAGCTCCTATTTTTAATTTAAGGTCACCCCGCCAAACGAGAAAGGATTCGCCCCGCACTGAATTAATTTGTTCCGAGCAAAAATTACAGAAAATTAAATAAACAAAGTAAATTTCATCTGATGTTTTAGAAAAGATTGCTAGTTTAGTTGAATATGAATGCGAGCAGCAGGCTTACTCAAATTTGAATAAGAAGGCTACATATAAAAATTTAGAAGGCAATTAAAAATACACACGTTTCAGCACAGAGATACACGGAAATGTTAAATGCATGTGCTAATTTTATTTTTAGCAGACAATGATTAATACATCGCTCTCCTACTCCACATTCTGAGCGGCAGTTCTAGCAGTCTCAAGGTTGTGAAAATTAATAAACACCATTTTATCTTGCATAGTATAGGCACTAAGCCTAATTTTGTCACTCACTTCAGGAATATTAAAATTAACTCTTATTCATTTATATCGTATACGTTTAACTTTATGTACCTATGCTTCGCATGTCCATGCTTTATATTCAAGGTTTTACTTTTATTTTACTTCCAAAACTTACCAAGATAAGTAACGCGTCGGCTCAGCAACCCGTATACCGCGGGTTTGAATCCCGACTTAGACATGGGTTTAGAGTTATTCTGACGATTAACCCTCCGTTGGTCGCGCGGCGTCTACCAGACGCCAAGCAATATTCTTTTCTATGCCCACATCGTGTTTTAATAGTTAGGAGACTCACCTTCCTGGTATCTTATTATTTTATGCTTCTCAAGTAGTGACCAATATGTTTATACGTTTTGTCGCATTTCTGCATTAAATATTGAGATTTTGTTGTTTTCGGAGTCTAGTAGACGCCACGCGACAACTTGAGTTACAATACGTTGTATGCTAATACCTTTGCGATATTCATTCCAACCTTTTAAATACGTTTAAAATTTAAACAAACAACTAATAAATGTCATTTAGGATACCCGTGTGATTCATACGCATTTTTGATTGTAAATAATAAAAAACGTTGACTGAAACTATTATTGCAAAAAAAATGTATTATGGTTCTCACATAATTTGAGTGATCATTGGCATATACTACATCGTCTCCCCCTGCTATACACTTTTGTGGTGGCTTTCAGGGTATTATATAGATATAGATGAATAACATTAACCATAAATATACACATAACAATATTGTAGTGGCATTGAATAATTACTTTTCAATCTGATAGGAGAAAATGTTTTGGTTCAAGTTCGATTGAACGCGCTATCAAAATAAATTTTTCCAAAATCCGTAATGTCGCCTGTAAAGTCAGAATTATTTGCTAGGCTTTAGCAAAATCCGTATGGTGAAACTTCAGTATTATTTTTTTGTCGAAAAAGTAGTAGAATCATTGGACTGACATTATGCCGCAAATCCTGCACTCATATGGAAATATGAGGAGACTCGACGACTTGGAAATGTTTGATATCATCCAGCACTCAAAAAACAACGTGCCCCTTGCAAACAAGAAAGTGCTTCCTTCACATCCCCTCTTATCCTCATCCCACTAAACGAAATGTTTCATCAGCAATACCATCACCCAACTCCTCCTTCATCTCACCTCCTTTCTTCCCTCTACACTGATATTTCCAGTAGCTGAACAATCAGTGAGCCATTAGAATATTCCAAGAAATAGTATTCTCAAATCCAAGAACAAATTCTTCAACTCCTTTCACCAGCGTTATTCCTACCAACTAGCAAAAATTCCATCCAAAAGACCACAAGCCCTAAAAGTAGCCTGGCCTTGCTGAATACCCTCATTGGCTATTGTGCATAGAAGTTCTCAGAAACTATATGTTGATAATGTGTTCCCAGCAGATCCCTCCCTTCTTTCTCCTCACTCGCTACACCACCCGCTGCGCTGCCCGGAGACCCATCAACGCCGGAAAATCCCTACCTAGCCCTCTTCCCTCCCACCCTTCCCTTCTGAGTCATGCTCACGACACCACACTCCAACGCCCGTCCCCTTTCCCTCCCTTCCCCTATCACCTCTACGCTTCTGGATGTCGTATATATACGGCTGTGAACTCTTCATTATTGGTGACTCTTACAGTTGGCATAATTCTAAGGAAGTTACGTCACGACATTTTCAGAGCTGGGATCAATCTCTCCTATCGTTTCATGGTAAGGTATATTTCATTTTATACATTGTTTTCTACCCTAGATGATAAGCATAGGCCTGAATTGTTTTTTTTTATTACTCCATGCGGTTAGTAGATGGAGAGTAGAAGAAAAATTAATCCGTTAATAGAAAAGGATCGTCAATATATTCAGGGAATTTTGTTAGAATCAACTGATTCAGAGGTATCGGAAGCTGTGGACAGTGATGGTAGTGAAGAAGACTTTATTGAGGACCAACTTCAGAACAGTGATGTGGAAGAAGTCGGTGAGGAAAAAAGTGGCCAAGAAGAAGAAGTTGCAGGCAAAAATATTGTTTTAGGGAAAGATCAAGTCACTAAGTGGGAGTTGGAGGGTTCGGTTAGAAGTGTCAAAATTCGCTCTCACAATATATTGACAGAAAAACCAGGAGTGAAAGGGAAAGCAAAAGCTTCAAAAACTGTCTCCGAGTGTTGGAATAACTTTATTAGTGACAATATATTAGCTCTCATAGTGGAAAATACAAATAAGCTCATTGCCGCTAAGAAAGCCGACTATAGTAGAGAAAGGGATTGCACTCCGAAGAATATTGTTGAAATAAGAGATTTCATAGGAATACTTTATATGGCAGGTGTTCTAAAAAATAGCAAACTCAATACTAGTGACTTGTGGAATAATGATAGCACCGGGGTAGAAATTTTTCGAATGGTAATGTTTCAGGAACGCTTTCATTTCCTCTTGCAGTATGTACGTTTTGATGACAAAGAAACAAGGAATGAAAGGAAAGCTTTGGATAAACTTGCACCAATTAGGGAAGCTTTTGAATTCTCCGGCCAAAACTGCCAAGAATGCTATTCCTTGAATGCTTGCGTAACTTTTGATGAAATGCTGGCAAAATTTGAAGGAAGGTGTAGTTTTCGCCAGTACATCCCAACGAAACAAGGAAAGTATGGAATGAACATATTTTTATTGACAGACTCAAGGAGTTTCTACGCATCAAAATTAGAGATATATTCTGGAAAACAGCCAGATGGCCCATTTCAGGTTAGCAACAGTTCTTATGATGTTGTAAGAATATTGATTCTTCCAATTCGAGGCAGTGGACGCAACGTCACCGCATATAACTGGTTTACTAGTTATTATCTAGTTACAGATATTCTAAAAAGTGACAAGCTTACATGTGTGGGCACAATTAGGAAAAATAAAAGGCAGCTACCGCCATCCTTTCCATCCGCACAAGGTCGGCAACAATTTACATCCCGTTTTGGTTTTCAGAAACGGTGCACTTTAGTGTCATACATACCCAAAGCCAGAAAAAAATGTCCTACTATTATCATCAATGTATCACGATTCTAATATTGATGAAGCAACAGGTACAGCCAAAAAACCTGAAATTGTTACATTTTACAATGCTACGAAATCTGGAGTGGACGTTGTGGATAAGTTATGCGCGACATACTCTGTTTCGAGAAACACTAATCGCTGGCCAATGGTGGTATTCTACACAATGCTCAATGTAGGAGCAATAAATGCCCAGATAATTTATCTAGAGAATTTTATTTCCCAGAAACTTCGTAAAAGAAGGTATTTTCTCAAAACTCTGGCAAAGGAATTAGTGGCGGAACACATAAAAAAGAGGTCTGAAATCACTTTTTTACTATTAGAGTTGAAGAAACGAACATTAGGACTCAGTGTAATAATCAATAATGAAACTGAAGAGAATGAATAGTGTAAGAGTACGTCTAAACGTTTTCGAAAGGAGACGGAGGAAAGTGGAACCAAAAAAAAATCCACAGCCCAAAAGAGGTGTTACGTCTGTGGGCGAAAAAAATAGGATGACGAAATACAAATGTAAAAATTGTAAAAATTTCATTTGCTTAGAGCATTCAGAAAATGTTTGTATTTACTGTTCAAGTAAAACATGTTGACATAATTTTGATGCAATAAAACCTGTAATAAATGTCAAAATAAGCAGCATTAAGTCTTTTATTAATACGAATATCTATATCATTAGTATGCATAAATTTGTTACCCATACATGAAATTAAACATTCAATGAATCGTTTTTTGGTGTTAAAAGAGTTGTTGCTCCTTGCATGCACTTTCTTTAGCCATTGCTAAATGGTGTCTGTGAGACGCCGCGCGACAAGTAGCGTTCCAAAATGTGACGCGACTGACGGAGGGTTAAGGCCTTAGGTTACACGCCGGGATAAAACCACAGTCGTTGCAACCCATTAAGCTTTAGCCTACAGCAGCTTCTTCTCCATACGTGGAAATTGAAAAATCTCTACCGTGTGCAAATGATAAGCAAAAATCATAAAATTTTCGGTGCTCGAAAAAGATAGTTCGATAAATACATATGCCACAGACTGTTCACTCACGTTATTTTGCGTTGCATATTCTATTGTAATGAAATTGAAATTGTAATGATTTGTCAGCGAGGGAGAGGTAGGTATATTCAAAATAAATGTATAACTTGAGTAATTCTCTCATGAGACAGGCATTAGGCGTTGCAGAAATCTTTTTAAGTAACTTAATGAGACTTACGACTAAACCCATGTCAGCTGTATTTCTTAGAAATGTAAATTTGGATCTATAATGCCTACGACTATACCATCATTTATAAGATTTAAACGTCAATTTCGATTGTAGTAACTGTAGCTGTAGATAAAGTTTTCGTAACGGCATAGAGAGGAAATCACACAGGAAAAAATGATTAGATGACTTTCTCTCAACCCGTTCCGCAAAATGAACACTTAAAAACATACCCACAAGTGCCACTGTCAGTAACAAGAAGGACATCCTAGTTAAACAACATATTAATCGCCGAAGTATGTATGATGCACTCGGCAAGGATTTGGTTGCTCCCAATGCACAGCAATGACTATGGAAATGGATAAAAATATATTGTTCGTAAGTTAGTTTTACTCAGCGCCACTTAGAGCGATATCAAACTGAGAGGTAAAACCGAAAGTTTCGCATCTAAAGGTAAGGGACTGAAATATCGAGCATAAAAGTACCAATAGAAATGTCTAGCTTGAGAGAGAAACGTGTTTTTGAAACAGTGTTTCCAATTCGTCTCCAGATAACATCATCAACAATCGCGATGCCGGAGTTCATCTTCAGCCATGAGGTTCAACGAATAATGTGTCCCCACATTCCCTCAAGCCCCTCCAATTCACGTTGGATTTACCACCTCCTAATCTTCCCCGACTTCTTCCAGACGCACTAAAAGTAGTTAATAAATTCCCTCAAGATCTTTGCCGACAAAATAATTCCAATAGACTTCCTGCTACGAGTCAACACTCAGCTTTTGCAATCGAATACTTGTCACGACATGGCAATATGACTCGATATTATGGTCTTAATGGCCTAGTTTCTCAACTTTTGACAAGAATGGAGAAGATACATGTTATAGAGGGGCCGGTAGAAATCATTTTTCTTACGGCCCAACGGTCATTTTCGTCCAATGGATACGAGTAATGAAGTGGAGAGAGTAGAACCTTCCATGGCGGAGATATCGGTTTTTTTGGTGAGGTTTCGGATCCTCTTCCGCCCGGCTTCCGACAGAACTGGACCTCCTTTAACAGCTATGACCGAATGGTGCTTGCTACCTACTCACCCAAGTGACAATGGGTTTATTGCCTCATCCTTTCCATTCGGAAGTAATTCAGGAAGTTGGATAATTTGTGAGTGTGTGAGAGAGAGAGAAAAACTCAACGACCTTAATTACGTGTGATCAACCTTTCTTAAGATGTTAGGAAGAGATTTTTTTTCTACTTATCGACTAATTGAGCTACTCCATGAAGAAAAAATCGAGGTTGTAGAATATCCACGTGAAACGATAATTAGTAATTTATATAAAAGGAGAGTCAAGGGATATAATGCCAAAAGAAGAACGTAAATAACATATGTCTAATAACTTTCACAATTATATGGTTTACATTCAATTATCCCTGCCCAAAAGAGGTACGGAAGGAAGGAGGTGCAAATACAATTCTGTCTCTATCCGAGAACAAAGTCTTGTGTGTGCCAAGACAAAAAACATACGGCTCAAAGGTAAAGAATAGCGTTAATCTTAACAGGTGTAAATGTTCGTAGTGGAGATTAAACGCCGAGGGGAGATTCGGTTTTTGTAGAAAACTTCATTTTTACGTATAGACTGTTGACCCAAAATAATGTACGCAGAAATATCTCCTCGAAGAATCCGTTTCTGGATTTACTTTCAAGATATTTACTCGTAAAAAACAGAAAATAGTGGCTTTATTACGTGGAATAATTGAATGAACCTAGCCACAATAAACGTTTTAGAAAGAACTTCGATAGAGGGGAATATCTTAATGTTGATACGTGATTGCGAGGAAAGCGAAATAAAAGAGGAATTTTTAGTAATACCCATAAGAGAAAATACTCAATGCAAGGGGGGAAGCTACAGAGGAGAATTATGCACTTAAGAAGTGACGAATCAATAAGGGCAAAGTTGAAAGGGCAGCTGTTGATGTTCACCCACAAAATTTACCCTGGCTTTGTTAATTATTATAGGACGTAAGAGAACTACATGGTGAGGAAGGATGGAATTATTTGTTTGAATAAAGCCCTGGCTGTTAAATACCTGCTGCTTCAATAGAGTGGTTTGGAGAGAGTTTACTTTTTATAGGGATGTCAGTTTGTACCAAGGATTAAATGCCTGAAATTATATATATATATAAGCTTCCTCTGCCAAAAGGCTTTCCACCTGATTCATAAACCATCTCCAAAAGGAAATGAAAGTACATTTTTTATTCACTGATTGTATTCACTTATTATTCCATCACGACATTTCGTTATGATTATTCAAAAATTTATTATCTGGTCTTATATGAATGACAAGTAGGTCAATTCTTGCATGCTATTAAGAAACGTAAATTTGTAAATTAGGAGGATATGAGTGCGGCAGGATAGCCAAAACCGTAATCCTCACAAAGTTCCTATCCATTTTAATTGAGTGGTAAAGATCTACAGAAACGCCGACTTCTAATTCAAAATGTAGATTAAATCTGGATTCGAAAAGAGATATCACGGCTCTACGGGGTTGAAATATCTCTACATATTCATGACTAAAATGAAGAAATTGTCTCAATTCCTCAGTTGTTGGTAAATATTTATTTGTACGTCCGTATAATTGAAATGATAATTAAAACACTTTAGTCTATGGCCACACTTGATGAAAGAAAAGGGAGTAAACTAAGAGTGATTGACGTATGTTGACTGAGAAATTTACATTTCGTGGCCATTTAACAATAAGTTTCATTCATACATAATTAAATTTCACAATGCAACACGTAATTCTTCTTAGAAAATTCATAAAGATGCACAAAATACAGCAGCTATAACATGAAGTTAACTTTAGAGTATATTGTGGGAGAAGTAAAATATGAAGCATTTCCGAACATTTCACAGAGCTTACTTGATTCTCCCAAGTGGGCTTTCAAAATGGACTACCTCTCATACTATGTTAAGCAAAATAATTCCTTCTACTCATAAGAGGTAAAGAGTTAAGCTGAATTCCAGGAATACCACTCACCACTCCTCTCTAAAGGCATTAACTATAACTTCGTCCTTTAAAGGTAATAACGTGCTATCGAAGTAAGCGCACAGATTTAAGACTATGCACTCTCAAATCAAATTGGTACAAAAATATATAGAAATTAATGAGTAAGCTTCCTATTGACTGCAAACAAAGCTACAAAACCATAAATGATATCTAATAATATAATTCCTCTCGAGCTGCTGGGGCAAAAACACTGCATTGACTGTATAAATTAATGAAATTGATGTGCCTCAATTTTCTATGTATAACAGACAGGAGTACATTTTCACTCATACTTAAATTATTAGCTCTTCATTCACTCCTTGTAAGGCATTCTATTTCCAGATACTTAAACTGGCACCGGAAGAAAACAATAATAAAGCTAAGGACTTCACATTGAAAGCATACGTTCTCCGATAGAGTAAATAGTTTATTATTTTTGATTCTTGAAAGATATTAAGTCTCAGAGGTTTAAAGGTAATTAATGCAAGCAATTTTAACATATTGACAAGCACAAGATGATATTCATCACATTGAAAAGAGAAGACTTTAGGTACATAAGTGGTAATGAACTTTAACATTAGCTTTTAGTGTTAGACCAAACAATAAGTCCAACCAATTCTTATGCTATACACATACAGTTAGAAGCTATTAAAATAGTCAAAGTCAAGCTATAGATCTCTTTTGAGCCAAAAATTCACTAATATATCCCACTCTTGGCTTGTTACTGAAATAATTCAACATATAATCTATAACGATAACAATTCCCGAAGTGACCCAAACATATAGAAGAAAGTGAAATATTTCCTGCAGAAAGATTTTCCTCATAAATGAAAGTATTTCACTTTATTGAATGTAAGTATGATTAACAACACTAGCCATGCCAAATTTCTGATTAGACGACAGCAAAAAGGCAATGTTTCTGAAACAAGAAGGCTGAAAATATTTAATTCCGATATCAGTTACACTCACTAAGGTCCCATTTTACTCAGATATGAGGTGTTTACTCGAACGAAGTCTTTACGATGTCAATGTCAAACACAGAAGCACATCATTAAGGAAATATATTACAGTGATCATGACTAGATAGCTTATAAAGAGACGAAAATTTTATTCTCACACTGAGACATAAAGTGTATGAAAGCAACCCTTAGTATCTCGTTGAAGAGCAAAAAAATCATGCGACCATTGCAGACGGCTGGTCAGCTGAGTTGGGTAAACTGGTCGACTCGTGTCGCCCAAGATCTGGATTGAGGAAGTATGGGCTTTCTTAGGCAGTTGTGTGCTCAAAGAAAAAAAGACAGCAAGGATATAATGGCGTTTGAGGTGATGAACCTATTCCCTAGCGTCGGTTCCCATCACGCAGACACGGTCGACACTGAAGCGATCCACCGCCGTGCGGGGACTGTCCCAGGAGAGAATTGCAGACGATGGGGGAATGAGATGAGATCTCTGCCGTAATGAAAGCCATTCTTGGGAGGGGAGGAGCTGAGCGGGGGGGTTGCCGGAAGAAATCAGAAGCCAATGCGGATTCTTGAACATTGTAGAGATTAAGAAACTCCGGAAATAAGGGTGGCAAGTAACTGAAAAATGCGGAGAGGGAATTGATTGATTATTTCGTTATGTATCTACATTGGGTGAATCTGCATCGTCCTACATTTATGGCCACGGACAGTAATGTATATTTTAAGAGGAAGATTAGGGAAATTGAAGAATTTTTATCAAGTTGTTTGTGCACAAACAGAGATCCAAAATAAGCAAATCACGATCAGACGATTGAATAGTTAAGTATGGCTTAACTTCAAACGTGGCGCATTTAATAAAAAGGAAGTGAAAGGATAAAAAGTGAATAGGATAAAATGTAATGAAATAAATACGAAACAGAAGTAGGATATTCATACTTTAATATCAATAAGAAGTTATTTTTAGTTCCAAGGCATTGGGAAGGAAAGAAAATATGTACGATGAGATAAAATAAGAATAAAACTATTAATATAAATAATGATAGCCCGATGAAGAAATTAATTTGTACATTCGTAATAATTTTATATTGATAAGAGCGAGGAGAGGATATAGTTTTGGGCAAGAAGGAATCAGGAGGAAAATCGCGAAAACATAAAGAGATGGAGGGAAGAAATGTGAGAGGAAAATAAAAATGGGAATGTTGAGTGTCGAGAGGACTAAGAAGAAGGGAATAGCCACAATGGAGCAATAGGCATGCAATAAATGGGAAAGATGGGGTGTGGAATTGGAGAAGTTTGCGGAAGGAAGATGTTGTTCCAGGTAGAGGACGGTGGAGGGCGTATAAACATAAAGTAACTAAGGTGATATTAAGGTACTTCAAGGTAGAAAGTAATGGAAGGGGGTGAAAAAATATGGAGAAAGAGGGATGAGGGATATGTGGACAAAAATGGGATGAAGTGATGAAGCAGAGACAGAGTGGGGGAGGCTTCATTCACTATGCCACTAGTGAAAATAACCACTGGTTCTTAGAATTAAGATTCCATTATATTAATTGGGAAAATAATATCTATATACCTATTCAGCAATTACTTACGCACACATGCCGGACATGATACTTATGAAAGTTGAAGAAAAGTACTTGATTGCATTTGGAAAATGAAAATAACAGGCGAACTGAGGACATAAAAGGATAAGCGTGAGAACATACAGGGATTTACGACCAGAGTACTGTTTTTATATAAAAAGAGGAAAATTTCGCGAGGAAAATGCTCACAAATACATTAACTACCAATGAAATATGTATCATGAGGCATTTTTCACATAAATAAATGGAAAAGAATTTAAAAAACGATGAAAAGAAATGAAGAAAATTCTTTATCAATTCGCGCGTAACTTACCGAGAGAACTGTGTATTTTTACTCCATTAGAATGCAGTTGTTCCTCAAATTCACACCATAAAATGTTCAATTTAGGTGGGATATAGTAGGAAAGTAAGGTGGTGTCCAGGGAGGGTGAACGGACGAGGAGGGAGAGACCGAGGAGGAAGGGGAAATGACAGCCAGGGGAGATGCCAGCAATAAAGGAGAAATTGAAGAAGACGGCGATAAGGAAGTTGCCCCTAGTGTCGTTCCAACCCAATGAGGGATCGAGATTTCCCAGATTTTTTTCTTCACGTTATTACGACGCCTCACGTGGATTAGTCCCACGCCGACAGGAATGGTGGTGTGGTGGTCTTGGCGAAAGGGGAAGTACAGCGAGTCGGAGGGAGAGGAAGGAAGATCTGTTTGCGGGTAGTATACAAACAAGGGAAGTGTCAGAGGAGCAGACGTAAAGATAGGACTTACAGCGGGGGAAAACATTCGAGCTGCTTTGATCTCCTAAAACCCGTGACTGCTCGACATCTGGGATTTTACTATCCATCACTTCTTCCGTTCAGCCCAGGAGAACACGAAACGATTCTTTTTCTCAACGAAGATTGTTTAAAAAATTCATTAATTTCAAATTTCCCCCTATTGAAAATGACACGTGAGCATTCAAATTTTGATTGAGTTTCAGAATGAGGAGTGTGAATATTTAAACTGCCACTCTAATTGTTTGTAATATTGTTGGTTTCGTACTTCAAATGAGTGAAAACAATTTCCACACGGAACAGATTTACACGTTGATCACATAAAAGGCATCAAGGAAGTTTTAACTTCGAATAAGGGCCCCCAAATCCCAAATGGGTGTCTCGTAAGCAAAAAAAATGTTTTTTCAGCACCGAAAGACACTCGGTATCTGAGAGCATTTGCTCCATATATTTCCTTAAGTTAATCAGTGACTGAAAATAAATTGATATTTATTACGAATCCAGGAAGCGAAAATGAAAGATAGCATTTGTTCTCAACGTTTTCCCTTAGGAATGCAACTCCTAAAAATTTCGTACCAATTATGTCTCGTAGGCACAAATGTTATTTTTATCGCGTACTCCCCGAGTTCATAAGTGAAAAAAGATGAAATATCACGTGCTAATATTTAATTATACAACTTTTCATTCAACTCATACAAAATTCATCTTTCTCTAGAGTTTAATTATTATTTCTTCTCATTAAGGTCTAATTTTAAAAATCTTGGAAGACTTCTAGAGAGCATCTTTAACATGCATTAAAGCCGGCAGAGTTCACAACTTTAGAGACGATTCCACTCGTTCTTACATCTTAAATTAAAAACCTTACCAAGTTTATCAACGGTATGAAATATCCAAAGAGTTCTGACGGGTTCTCTTCCAGCGAGGTCACCGCTTGAAATGGCACAATTCAAGCGTTCTAATTGGTAGATATAGCAGTGATAGGTCCCGTATGAACTCAATAATCTTTAGAGGATACCCGGAAGTTCCATTAATTATCAATTGATACCTTCCCCAATTTTGTGTGAATTAGAGGGCAGACCAATCTAAGAAAGGCTGACATTTACTGAACAAAATGTAAATGAGGCTTCTTTTCCTCTCTAGCAATCTCGACATTTTAAGCATGATATAAGGAAGCCCACTGGAATAAAGGTGCCATCATATCGAAGTTGAAGCTTAAAAGTCTCAAATTGGGCCCAAGGCATTTAGTAAGGCTGTGTAATGAGGAAGTAAACGAGACCATTAATAATGGCCCAGATTATGAGCCATACTTGTAAATGAGCCTACATCTACACCAATAAGGCCTTCAATGCGGAAAAGAAATGTTATTAATAACCTCACTGTGGTTAATTCAATAATATATGGATAGTCAGTGAAACAAGCACTTCATAGTTTTGAAAACGTGAAAAAAATCTACATTGGTAAAAAAATAAGCTAAAAATTAAAAATAAAAGCTTTGAAGGTTCTTGTAAACAGTGAACACATATTTCTGTAGAAAATGTGGATTTAATGAAGTCAGGGGTCCATGAAAATAAAATTTAAAAAATTTTACCTACCAATCAGCGACGAATAGTCTACCAGCATATTATTAACGCAAGACTGATTAATATAATGTCTACGGCATTACTATTTGAGGGGTAAACATTCAACATAAAATTACCACGGTGTTCCCAAGATTTTTTTATTCATTTCCTTTCTGGATTTTACCACTTCGAGACCAAAGACGGTACAGATCAAAAGTGATAAGCTTCACTTCTTACACAAATGGCTGTCAATAATTTTAATAGTAACTGACAAAGCACAAAAGTAAATAAATCTACGGAGATTCCTTAAAACTTTGAATATATCCTCTGGTCAATTAAAAAATAATATAGCACACTAATGTGATAAATTATTATGTAACTCAGTTAAACTCACTTCACGGCTGGTCTCCCCTCACCTACCACCCCATTCCACACGCCCTTGCAGAAGATCGCAGGGTAAAATGTAGATGCACAGTATAAGCACATCCAAATGTTATTTTGATAAATAATAAAATAATAACTACTTCCTTGACAAACCATACTCGTATTCACCTTAATTTGAATGAATAAAAGCAAACTGCTCCTTATTATGGCGCCATACGCTATAATTGTTACTCCCCTTCCAGTAACAAGGTAAATAGACTCATACGTTTTCATACCACTGAAGGTTAATCGATATCATTAACAAAAGAGCAGCATACCAAAAACACTCACACAAACATATATTTTTACCTTTGGAGAAATTATTTCTTTTCCACTCTTAAAAGCGTTCATTAAAATGCGCACTGGAATGATTGGTGTCCTCCCTCGAAAAGCCCACGCATATCGCAATTCTCAAAGCGAATCGGCGATCAGATATTTAATGCAAAAGCACCCTATGCAAACGATATGAGCATTAAAATTGAGCATTGACTCATTTACCCCCGCGAACGGATATTGCTGTCAGGAACGTCTCGAAAAATTCAATACGAAATTCGACACTTGGTTGAGGAGGGGGATTCGCGCTCCGCCGCCGAAAAACCTCAGTCACTTAGCCGCGCTTCACCCCGCAGACACCCCGCGTTCTTTCTGCACCCACAAACGTCGATTACTCTGGCCACCCTTCGTTCCAGCCGATGAGATGGCCTAGAACGAACCTATGGAAAGCATGCTCCAAGTGGCACGCAGAACAATGATTTGGGTACGTTTGGGACAGCGCTGAGGGCATTTCCCCAAGGGGAGAGTACATCAAAGGGTCGAAACAACAGCTGAAATTGACCTGACCTGATGCAGAACAAAGAGGAACGCCTTATGCGTTAGTGGCCTCTGATATCTCATTGATATTTTCCAGTTCATTCACCTCATCATCTATTTTAAATTCTCTAATAAAAATGTTATATCTTCAAAACTAACAATTGTGAATGCATATTAAATCTTAAATTATGGTTGGTTTCACCATGTTTTTTTCATCTGCACTACATCTACGTAATACCCTGTAGTAGTAGTTAAAGAAGTGAGAAAAAGAGATATTTCAAATGCCGTAATCTTTAAAGATGCTTCAAGAAAGCACTCACATCAATACGTATTCCATTCTGAAAATAATATGATTGGTATTCACCCCCTGCCACATACCACGAGGGTGTATGGCAGGGGGTGAATATCACCAAACATGCACTATTGACATGCAACTAGGCTACTACGTGGAGACATGCTAGATAATAGAGTCACATGCAGCTAGATGTTTAGTATCTACATAATGGGAATGGATTATTGATTATTATTACATGCATCATGCGCTAGAGACTACTCTAACAATATTTCAACAACTTACCCCTTGGTTACACTGCCTATTGCGCTCTCTTAGGGTACGCGGGAAAAATGACATCTTAAATCTATCGGTACGACAATCTATCTCTCTAATCTTGTTACTCTGAACAAACCTAGCATAATACGCAGGTATTGTGGTAATGGTATTGTAATATTTTGAGTAAGACAAAAGTTACGCAGGAATTCCTTCGGCCTCTTCAGGCAAGAAGCTGTTGTCTTAGACCATAACTAACAAGGCAAACGTCGTCACAAGATGTTATGCAAGATGTTACATAATCAATACCTACCACTTAAACCTATGTTTTAACATTGAGAAAATAATTGAAGATATTTTTGGAAAACATCCAACACTTTATAGCGGCATAAAAATAATCAGTATCTTAATCTCACTCGACTATCTACACAAAAAGAGACCAGATCCAGGTTCATGGTCTTATATTCATAAATTTCGGCATTCGATTATCCAAAGGATCTTTTACTTTGCGTGTCCCGTCTCCTCTAGATATCATGGTATTTGCTCCCATTTCATTCTGTTTCCAAATGTTTCACAATAATTCACTTACGCACATTTCAATATCAACAATCTAGAATATTTCTTCTCTAGTATTTGCAGTTGATTGAAGTTTTATGCCTCCGTACCTCGCGTAAATTCAACAATGCTTGACCATATCTTCAATATGAGCATAGTATCCATGTAGAAGAAGAGATTCGAACCAGGAGCCTTAGAACTACTCTGAAGGGATCACGATACAGACTTGACTACGGCTCTATTTACTTCTATTGTGATCTAAGGCTCACTATTCATACTTTATCGATGAATGGATTGCCTCATTGCCAAAGAGAACCTATTTTACCTGGTGCATGAGACATGAAGCCAACGATTTTAAAGCTACCCTTAGATAGGATATCGTGATCGAGAATATCTATTTACTTGCCCTTGAAAATGACAGCAGACCGTGGTGTTTCGATGTCATTGCCTCCTTTTATTCCCTTCTCCTCCGATAATACATTGTGGTTGCAAGTAATTTAGAACTTACGTACCCCGCAACAAGGTAAAATAATGGGCCTGATTTAGTAGCACAACGGGTGAAAGGAGTATTCTATGTGATCGAAGTTATTATTTGAATACCATTATTTGAATTAAAGTGGGTTTCAGTAGTATCTTGCGCATCAGATATCGCGAAATATGTGGTCACCGCATTTCACTGTATATTTCATTACTCATTGTAGGTATGCATAGCTTACAATATCCGATGTAGTGAATTGAGTCATGTTATACTAATTTCTAACTCGTTGAATACATTGAGGGATGCTTATCATGTACGACAAAAAAAACAGGATATAATATTGTTATCAATGACCTCTAAAAAGAATCTGAGGGAATTTCCACTGGCAGGAGCCACCAGCATGATGGACTTGCTATATTCGAATGGCTAAAGAAACTCGTATTTCTAAGGTAGCTATCCATTCCCTGGCATTCGGCCCCCCAAACAAGTAACACCACACTTGCTCTCCTCCTCAGCCTCCCGGACCACTTCTTCCGCCAATCCCGGACTCAGTGATTGCTTCGCCCTTAGCCGTCAAGCGCTCCACCAGGAGTGCCGAGTGACGAACGACAAATCGTTCGGGCCCTGCCGCCTGGCCGAATGCCAGCGGTGGAGCGACAGGGTGACGACAGCCCGGTGCCCTGATGGGGACACGGGAGCAGGGGACGGCGTGTATCAAGGGGGTGGGGAGTCGAAGGCAAGGGGATGGGGGAGCGGCGGCGGTGAATCGAATCCTTGGTCTCCAATCCTTGTCGCCGCGGGCAATGGTTTGATTCGATGGGCAAAGGACGGTGGCGGTGGGGCGGTAGGAATTGGAGGATGGAAGTGGGGAGAGGTTGGAGGTCTATACGTTACTCCGCCGTTCTGCGGTTAGAGGACGGTCGGGGGAGGCCGCGGCGGAAGCCAAGAGGGAAATGAGCGCGCTTTCGGTTCGAGAGGACTGGTGAACGCTTTGAGCACCATTGGAGAGAGGTTAAGAGTGTAGTCAAATCGCTTGTGGATACGATCCTCAATTACAGGAAGTGCTCTTGTGGTTCAAGCGTACCGGGAGAAAAAGGGAGTGCTTACCAACATTCGGTTCGCCAAAATCGAGCGTCGCGTAAGTTTTATTTTTAACGTGACCAAAAGGTATGTTTCCGCAGAGAACCCACTAACGTACGGACCCATGACGAAATTTTTATTTAAAAAAAGGCTCATTAATGAGCTCTCCATGCATTAGAGGAAAGAAGATTTTTTTTGTTATAAAGACAAGTTTGTTGTTTTCTTGTTTTAAACTAGAAGTAAAGCATTAGGAGTTGGTGCTTTCCCGGCGTATCTGCTTCAAGAAGATTTCTCGGGTTATCCGCCGGGTAAGGGTGTCCATTTCGGCCGACGTTTCGATCCTCGACTCGAGGGTCATCTTCAGTGCGAGATGAGTGCCATCCTGAAATTGTCCGCCTCATATACATGTCCTCACGGGTCAGGTGATTCGTGATAGGTCGATGATGGAGGGCATGTCGAGGGAGCCCCCTGATTGGCTGGCGTTTTGCCGCTTCTTTTTCCTTCTCACCTCCTCGATTTTTCCCAGCACAGGTTTCCACACGCCGCTGAGTGTGTACCCGGAGTCCCTGTTCATGTTTTTCTTCCGCATATGAATTTAAGCAGTCTTTGAAGCAAAATACTCTGAATAAATATTTACTGTGAACTTGAATATTTACGCTCATGTTACAATTGAAATGAGTGAATTTCTATGTCTTAATTACAGGATGAGCACCAGCAGTCTGCATGTTGTACCGTCGAAAGCTTGGAGCATCGGCAAATGGCAAGTAAAGTCGAAAATAAAAAAAAAGTGAGAAAGTCGAGAATTTATTGGAAACTTTGACCGGAAAAACAGTGTCAACCGATGCCACCTTTCTTAAGAGTGAAGAATCAAAATAAAAAGAGCAATGAAATTAATTCTGTATTTCAAGAACCACCCTTCCTTCATTCAGGGATTGACGTGTTTCTTGTTTTGGACACAAGTCATCAATATCCGTATTAAATACTCCTACTATATTGCCGTATTTCTTTGGGTTCCGAAATGTAAAGTGCTAAAATTTATGACTGAGTTTTTATTGAATGAGGGCTTATCGTTTCCGCTCGGGTCACTTAAAGCGTTAAACAGGACGTTACGGACTTCGGACCGTACTAGATAATGGTATCCTATGAAATACGACCCACCGTTCAGCAAAAATTCTCAACATTAGCCAAAAATCTTAATTTTTTCTCTGTATTCCACTCTACTTTTCTGTCAGAACAAATGTCTCAAGTTTATGTGACATAACCCGATGATGCAGGTACCCTAAAGCTGCGGTGACCAAACTTTTCCATCTCGCGTCCCAGTTTCCATCATCATGACAACC
The DNA here is from genome assembly GCA_933228895.1 of Platycnemis pennipes. Lineage (NCBI taxonomy): Eukaryota > Metazoa > Arthropoda > Insecta > Odonata > Platycnemididae > Platycnemis > Platycnemis pennipes. The sequence continues at coordinate 27,654,266 of OW121848.1, read as the reverse complement.
AGCCAAACAAAAGTCCCACCAAGGGACAAAGGGAAGTTCAGTTATTTCTAATTTCCGCATGCGTGTCGGTAAATAAATAAGTACGTATATTTTAGAAGTACTTATTTCAGATATCCCCACAGAAGTTGAGGGTTGACAGTTCATTCGGCCGACTCAAGTCTCGCCCAGAAGATTCAGTAGTAGCACGAGTTCCAACTATTGGGAAACACTGCAACCCATTAACCCATATTGGGAGGGCAATCCATTTCCTGGGTGTTAAATATAATAATAAAATAAACATGCGTGCACGGTACATTGTGAATTTAACAGAAGAATAAGATTACGCAAAGACACTGCATACGTGTAAAAATTCTTAAAACAACCGATTATTTAGAGAGGGTAACATGGCCTTTCGACACACAAATTCCACATAATTAAGGACCAAGCCGACGTTATATGGTAATTTTAGTTTTCTGGTGGCCTACGAAATAATTCATTAACATTACCGAAGGAACATTCAGCAGCTGATGACCTTGTTACGTTAGTAAGCTTTACGACCATAATTATCTCACATACTAGAAGTCTCCGATCCGGAGAGGGATCTAAAATGTAAATTGGATTAGCTAAGTATTCAGGACTCGCCAAGTGACTAATTTATGACCATTGGGTAGAGTGTTGGACAACTAACCGAAAGCTTAGGGTTATAATCCGTTTGAAAACTATTTGGAATCGTTCAGTCTAGCCCCAGCTATGCGATTCTCTGGGAATCATATATTTCTCGAGAACCAAAGGCCGGCCAGGAAAAGGAGCGGACCCCATAAATGATTTGTTAATTTCACAGGCCTTTGTGCTCATATAATTGCAAGTACTTAATTAACTCTAAAATCACTAGAGTGAGATTAGTTCTCTGTTTAGTATCACGAATAATAAGTTGTTAAAGAAGTGAGAAAAAGAGATATTTCAAATGCCGTATTCTTTAAAGATGCTTCAAGAAAGCACTCAAATCAATACGTATTCCATTCTGAAAATAATATGATTCACTACTTTTTCCTCAAAATTATAAGCCGTATGTCAAACAGATTGCTCCAACAAAAGTGCTCCATAAATCTTTTATGGGCAATAAAAAAGAAATAACACAAGAGGCATAAAAAGAACGAGACTCTCCCTTAAACTTTGTTCCAAAAGTCTTTCCGCAGGCAGCCGTCGGATTTTCGTCAAAGTGACCATGGAAAAACAACTATTCTGAAAAATAAATCGTTGATACGATATTATCTCTGAGGAAATGGATGCAAAGCATGGTAAAATAGAAGCATGCATTAGATAGAAATATTCTTTATCACCAATCCTCTGACCTTATTTTCGAGACTAGGGACGCTAGAAGTTTCAAACCAGAAGTTTCAAATCTTAGGATGAATGACTTCAACATAGTTACGCCCGCTAATTTTTCGTATATTTTCTAGAAATTTAAGACAACTTTCACGGTTTTCTACTGAATCAGTAAGTAACATGCAATTTTCCTCTTTTCTGCTAAGTAAGTCAATGAATACCTAGCAATATATTAAGATTGAAAAATGGTGAAAAAATTGAAATTTATGTAGATCCGATTCAAAGGGCAACACCCCAGTGGATTTCACTATTGAGATAGCTTACAGCAATTGATCTCTATATAAGAGGGTATCCTGGCTCATCCCTCCTTCTGCTTAATGAACCGCTCTTCCTGAAAATATCTCTTTAGCTCATATAAGAAGCATCTTATGGGTGTCACCAATTGTATTGAAGCCATCTTATACGCTCGCATCCTAAAGCGTGCAGAGAAATTGATATGAATCAATATAGACGTCAAATTTTAGACATTCACATTGAAGAAAACACGACAGGGAAAGATTGATTTTTTTAATGCATTGAAATACATGTGAAACTCAAACGCAAGAGTATGTACGGTACATTAGGTTTGTTTTCGTTTATTTAGTTTAGCATGTTACTTTAGGTATGATAATTGAGATCAAATACATTAAATAAGAAGATTAATGTATTGAAATTAGGCCAAAGAGATTTATTATTCCTTTCTTCCACGTACACCACCGGACAGTTATGGATGTGACTTTCACGCGATAGATGGCGTAGCTTTAGGTTAATTTCGCATTAGAATATAATATTCCAATGCATCAGTGTAATATTCTAAGAATATTGTCATAGCAATTGGCAGTCTAAAAATTTTTACGTAATTTTCAGCATGGTAATAGCTAGAACATAGATGCAGTTTTTCAAGTGCCTCGTTCCGTAGGCAAAGCCATTTGACAAATCTGTGGACAGTGGGATTTTTCATGCAACGGTAATTCATACCTAGTGTGGAGTCATCGCCTTTCACACACCCTTGCGGCATCTTAGAAAAAAACTAAGTGTGTAGACGCAGAGATGGAAGGAGGTGGCGTCTATTTTCCAAATTGTGTGGGGCCGAGACAACGAGTCGGTGGAATCTTGCAGTTCTATAATATTTCCAACCGTGATAGCCTGTACGGTAAGCCGCTGGCCGGGAAATCTGACAGTTATTGCTGCCGGGCATGTTTTAAGGGTTAAGAATAGGTTACACTGTGCGGCATGAAGATCGGGTTGGTGTGGCGGCTTGAGTACTGGCCTCCCATCTTGAGGGCCCGGGTTCGATTCCCGGCAGCGGCGGATTTTTCTGTGGTTAAATCGGTCTCTACTTGAGTCCCTAGTAGAGGGGTTTTCAGGTTCAGTACTCTGTCCGTCGGATGGGACGTTAAGCCGTTATTCCCTTGGCGCCTGTCGTTAAGAGTGCTAATGGCGACGCCGGGTTTCTCTCCACCCTACCCCCTTCCCTAAACACTCCTACCACTACCAAATTACCCACCTATCCTTAATGATGCAAATGACCTCAGCTCTCGGTCGCCTCCCCTGAATAACCAACCAACTAACTAACCAGCCAACGGTGCGATGTGCGTAAGCTAAGCAGTTGTAACACCTTAAAAACCGAATTAAACAGCTAATAAATTTATTTTTACCCTTCAGTTGGAGGAAGAAATAGGAGTTCTGTTGCCGACTTCAAGGCCAACTCTCAAGAATAAGTCATAGTGTCATAGTGAGTGATGGAGTAAGCATGCGACGGCATGGAGGAGGAGAAGGAAAGGGAGAGAGAGAGAGTGATGAATCCAGGAGGGACGAGGTAGTTCCGCGACTCTATCAACCGCACCCCCTCCTCCATCTTCCCACACCCCTCTTATCAGCCAGCGCTCTGCGCCAGCCCTCTCCCCTCCGTCAATCTCGCCCCAACCCAAACTCGAAACCCCAAGAGTTTGAGCAGAATGGGTGGACAGAGCGGCCTATCCCTTCCCTAGCATTGGGATTCTACTGTACCGACCGTATAAGAGGGGTCAAAGGGTTTTAATTAATCCTGAGTTAACGCCAGAGAGGTCCTCTTCCGGACCATGCCCGCATACTTTACGATGGAGCCATTTAGTGGAGAAGGATTAGCTTGTGAAAGTTAAATCACTGGGGCTGTGAACGGTTTCAAGTGGTGCCCATATTAATTATGAAGGACTGGGTAAGTAGACTTTGTTCACTACGCAACTCATTGAAAATTACACGAATTGTATCCCAGAAACTATCATATTTTAAATAAATAAATAGTTTATTATGAATAAAACTTTATGCATAGCAAATTTGATAAGCTCTATCCATCCAAAATTTAAAGTTATGATCAGAGATTGATCTGGTTATTGAGGTTGGAATTCAATAAATACTACGCTAAATGGTGTGCATAACAAATCCAATCATCGAGGTAGGGGGGAAGTTCTGATTCCCGAATAATAACCCCTTTTGGTTTCGGATGGACATGGCTAAAAGCCTCTCCCAAGATTCAAACCTGGGACCTGCGGTCAGTACCCAACTCAACACACCGACTACCACATACCTCATCGTATTATAATCATAAAAAAATTACGCATGACATCCTGTGACGGGACGTGCTAGTATTTTAATATGCACAGAATTGGAAGGATTGATTCACTAATGAAGGTTCTTCGGAAGTCTTGGACGTAAAAAACTGAAATGGAAAGATGTTTCAGCAACTAATCAGTAGGTAAGTCGTTTTCACGACGGACAAATTATCCACCATCTCTATAAAAACCAAACAGCTGTGATTTAATCTGGACCCATCGGTGAAGGAGTAAAAAATAAAGAGAGGAGTGAGATGAAGTTGTGCAGTCTCTCGCATTTTTTCATATTTACGTCGGGAAAGTAATAAATAAAATCAAAGAGTAGACTTCGGAAGTGAATGCTCACGGGTAAAACATTACTCTGCTGCGTTTCGCCGATAATGGGGTCATGATAGAGACAGAAAGAGACTTAGGAAAGACTCTAGTAAGCCTAGAAAGGTACGGAAGAGACCTCATTTGAAGGAAATTCAAAAGAAAACGAAGGTAATAGGTAAGGGTAGGTACAGTATTAGAGAAAGAAGCGAAAATTAATGTTTAAGTTGCGAAACAAATGCTAGAAGAAGTGAAAGATTATTGCTATCTGGGAAGCTCAGTGACCAGTAAATCAAGAAGAACATAGCCATTAGAGTAGTCCAGAGGAGGGTATTCAACCAAAAGAAGAATCTACTTACAGCTTAAAATACGAGCGATGAAGTAAGAGAGCAGTTCATCAGAACATGGATCTGGAGCACGCTTCTTTATGGCATCGGGGCATAGACGATAACAGCAGTAGAAAAGTCAAGGATGGAAGCCTTCAAAGTATGATTCCCAGAGAAAAAATAAAGATAAAATGGGTCGGCCAACAAACGACGCCCTAAGAAGAGCGAGGGGAAAGAGAAGTCTACGGAAACTTGAATAGAAGACGGGACAAATTAATCGGCCATATTTTGAGACACAATGAAGGCACTCGTTGAGAGGCAGGTAAATGGGAAGAATGGAAAAGGAAGACCTCATATGAGATATATTTAGTAATTAATGAAGGGATGAAAGAGGAGAATCGTGGTAATATGAAGGGGTTAGCTGATAGAAGAATGAGGAGAGCTGCGTTAAATCAGTCTAAGGATTGTTGAAGCATTGATAATGAGTCTCTAGCGAAATGATGAGGAATACCTAAATTCACTAAAATTGATATGGTTTTTCAGTTTGGTCATTATAAATAAAATATTTATGGCTTTATCCAGTTTTTTATGTATATCTCCTATGAAGATTTTTCTGTTGACTAACGATAAAGAATAATGGATGGTAAAAAAAACTGGATTGGAACTGAAAGAACTGGATTGAAGCCGAGTTAGAGTAGTCGGTAGTGGTATCTACTAGTTACACGGTTATTTTCATGATTAATTGCATGGTTAGCAATTCATGGTAGCTCTAAGTTGCATGTTTAGCATTGCAATGTATCTCTTAGTTGCATGCAAATGATGCGTGCTTGGTGATCGTCACACCCTCGCGGTAGCTCGCAGGGTATAACGCAGACGTAGATGTAAATGCTTAGAAACAGACATCTTGAACTACGTGTACATATAACTTTGCGACCCACCTCAAGGCTGCGTGACGAGAATGATGCAACTTCCGTAGCGAAACGTATCCAAAGACAAAATTGAATGCAAACTCTGTAGTGGAATAACATGTAACAAGGTTTTATTGAATTAGAAAAATGAATGTTTATCTCGATAAATGATTCAAGGCTTCTCCAGAAACCTTGACTTATATATTTCCTCTGTTTGTGCAAGTCTATTCCTTCACAGGGTGGCTACTGATAACCAATTTTCAAATTCCCTGACTTTTCCCTGATGGCTTTACCAATTTCCCTGACTGATTGCCAAAAGGTCTCCTATTATTGGAATATTTTATTTCTGCTTAATTAATATTTTAGTCGAAACTCAGAAAATGTTAAAAGCTGAAATCAAATACATTAAAAGCTACAAGAATGAAAAAATATATGGAACCTCCGCCCTCATGAAAAAAATATATTAAACCTTCACAAGTTAGGCCCTTACACAAATTCTACACACTTTTAATACAATTTTCGCGGGCGTGTATCGTATTGCCGTGGTCGTGTATGTTTCCTTCGGTAAAATTACAAATTGACAATGTCTAATTCTTCAAGGAAGAGGTGGCGTGTCGTGGTAGTTCTGGGAAATTGAAGATTACTGAAAAGGCATCGAAGGGAAAGTTAATGGCTAATTTACTGGCGGACTCCGGCACAGATATCACTAAGCTACGCGAAAAATACAAACCAAAGCCAAGTTTTTGGACTGGATCGTAATCGGATGGCATGAGTTTTAGAAGCGAATAACAATTTGATTAACGTGGTTATAACCTTTCGATTGTAAGAGGGAACAAAAAATGTAAAAATATTTGTATAAACAAACAAAACGTAATCGCACCACTGCGTGTGAAAACAGGAGGCAATTGGCAACGCAACGGTAGCGACGTATTTACGAATGTCATATTTGAGGTGGTTTGTGACGAATTGCTTCGAGAGGGAGCTAAGGGGGCCATTCAATAATTACGTCGAGCGTGAAATGTGGGGAGGGGAGGATAACTCTTCTTATGATCTCGCGAAGGGGGGATATGGAAAAAAATAAGACGATCTCACGTAATATTTTGTTTGCCCGTGTGATCGTACTTGTATTACCGTTTTAATAATCATCGTCTCGTATTTTTAGAACTGCAAGCACGTATTTACTACAAGATAGTGTGCTACAACTACCTCTCGACCTGAGTCTCCGAAGTTAAAAAAAATGCGAGGTAAAATCTTCCGAAAAACATAGCCTCGGATTCCTTGTGATGAGCAGAATACACGGTGATCATGAATTTTAACACTACTAGGCAAATATCGCATTAAGGATATACAAAATGGATACATTGTACGACTGATTCACAACTAAATAACTAAGATTCACAACTGAATGTTCAACGAATTAGCGGGGCTTATTCTATGCACTTCGGCGACTGACATTAGTTTTAGTTGGTGAAATATTTTGGTGAAATAAAGGGAGGGAAAGACTGCCCGGTAAACGTAATGGTAGAAAAATAACGAGAGTTTCCTAACCCAGTTTCTCCCTGACTGTTACGAGAATTCCCTGACTATTCCCTGATTTTTCCAGATTTCCAAAATTCCCTGACAATTCCAGGTTTTCCCGGTTTTCCCTGACGATCGCCACCCTGCTTCAGAATTAATTTGGATACAGGATATATCTTCCCATATCTTACATTACTATTCCTAAGAGTGTTCTCAATAAATAAATATTAATAAACATGTACACTAACTGCATCCGAATCCCACTTTGAGAGAGTTGAAAGCGCCATTCGAGTATCATTCTCCATTTGTTGTTTGTAAGAGATGCAAACAGAGGAACCCAGTGACGAATAAATATGAAGCGAGAAACTGAATTACACACTAAAAGAGTTGATTCAAAAGACTTTCTACTTTAGGTTAGGAGATCTCTACAAAAAAAAGGTTTCGTAGTCTTCTTCGCATTCATTGACATAAATAACCACTTGCTACAAAAGGCTTCGTCCTGAGCTTTTACAGATAGGGATAAATCAATGCACAAGTATGCATATTAGTCGGAAATGTATTCAAATTAGAAAGACGCCGCCGAGGAAAAGGGGAAAAAGAAAATATTACGTTCGCTTCATTTAATTGGTTTAAAATTTGCTTCGGTGAAAGAATTCAAGGTAGGGCATGCATTTACAGACACTCTTTGAAACACGATCGAATTCGGGAAAAGAAGATTTTCACAAATTTTGTCGAAGCATAATAATTAGACAACAGAGGACAGATGCAGCCGAAATCGAACGAGGGCGACTTCTTTTTACGAGACACAAAAACGAATTTGAAAACTTTAACTCGATGAGGGAGGGGCTCTTCACTGGTGGGCCGGAGAGGGGAGTGTAGGGGAGGAAAAAGTAGCTGAACTCCGACCGGAGACTGAGAGGGAAACTTTTCCAGTCAACACGATGGTGGACGAGGGAACTTTTCTCTATTCCCATGGGTTCTTATCCCTCACTCATTCGAAACGCGAAGCGATATGAAAAGATATTTGGTAATTAATTTCGGATGGGTGAGTGGAAGGGAGGGAGTATCATCACCACAGAGAACGAATTAAAATAGGCTGCGGTTAAGAGAAGAAAAAGTAATACAGAGACCCCCCGCACGTTCTCTCCCCTCCGTCTCGAGAGTCCTGCTTCCAATCCTTCACATTTTTCATTGCGAATGGGAGCAGGCTTGTGAGGGGGAGAGAGGGGGGTAGGAGTCGAAAGAGTTCGAGGGAGGAGTTTGAAATCATAGAATCGCCAAAGAGAGAATTTTTGAACGGTGATTGAGGGGGAGGATTGATTGGAAGATAAAGAACAATAAAGAGTTTTTTCTGTTCTAGGTCATCTCAAACAGTCACGGTCACTTCCCTTAAAGCATTTCCTAAATGTCCCAATTTTATTAATGCCCGTCCTATAACCATGATTGGAATAAAGACCCTCCCGGAATGAAACAGGGCACGACAATATGAGGTGCTATCTTATTTAGAAAAGTGCAGGAAGTAGAGGCGAAACCGTGTTTGCGTAGGACAAAGGCTGAATGTGGTTTCGAGTTTAATTGTGCGGTGCGCAGTTGTGAACATCAGAATACAGATGAATATGGCACTAATAAACAGCAATGGCACAAATGTCGAAAATTAAAAGGCATATTTCCTGACAGGATCTTTTAAAACAAGATGCATTGACACTGCTTTTTTATTATATATGAGTGCGTGTGTATAATATAGTATCTTTTTTCGTTATCATCTCCGTCTCTCCTGTGATTTGTTATCAGTATTACGTCCATTTGGATTTGTCAAAATTATGTTGCAACTCAGGAAACAAACGCTCATTGGAGCTTATGAGTATACTCTCGACGATAGAGGAATCATGTACTAATTCACAGAATAAATAAGGATTTAGTTACGAATTATTAGTTATCTGGCACAAGAAATATGAACTTTGAAATTAAAAATCATCACCACTGAAATCACATCAAAAAATTTAATACAATAGTGTATGGTTGATGGTTGGTGCATATAATTGTGGAAAATGAATACGTGATGAACTAGTGCGTAAGACAGAAGGGAAAGCGTAAGCAGTTGGGAGATTAGAAGATGGGAACTAAAAGAAAGACGAGGAGATATTAGGTTATGTAAAAGTCGGAGGGGAGAGAGAGTAAACACGAACTGCAAAAGTTTCGGTCGACCATTTAACAGTTTTGGGAGATGTTTCGACCCTCTGCACCAAAGAAGGGGCGCTTAACAGTCGCAATCAAAACGATGATCCACAATTACGAAAGTTTTGCATGATTTTTTTTCCTTAGTCGGATTTTTGGTCTCACCCAGTATCCTCATCCAGCCAAGTGTTTGCCAACCCAGAAACTACCACCAAAATTTCCCCATGCCTTTTATCCTCTCGTATACAATAAAAAAACTTTCCTTTTCTTTCAAAGTAAATACGTCCATATTTGTTCAACAACCTCAGCATTTAGCCCGAAGGGTAGATACGCCCATATTGAGATCGCGCTTGGTACCTAAGGATTATGAAATCCACGTCTGATAGGGACTTTATGAAAAGCTGAAGATATCTGAAGGACAGATCTCTACCTAAAATGCCTCTAATTCACCAAATAGAAACCGATAATATGGATTTGAACCCAGGACCAGCCAGTTTATGAGATCTTCACTAGTCTAACACGCGCGATCATACATAAATATAGTCAAAGAAAGAAAGATCTGGTTCTTTCCCGGCGTATTTGCTTAAAACCAATTCCTCTCGAGTCTTCCACCGAGTTAAGTGTCCCAATTGCTGCCGATATTTCACTCAGAAACCATGAAGATGATGATCAAGTCGGTCTTCAAAACTCCGGCAGAAATGGAGACTAACCCGGTGGAAGACACGATAGGAACTCAATCAAATGTGGGGTGGACAGCATTTCAAGTGTATATGTTGATGTCCTTCTTGTGAAAAATCCATGCTTCCCTATCATTCACAATAAAAGTATAATTTTCAGTTCGATGCATAAATTTATTCAGCTGTGACCGGTTTCGAGTATGATATTCTAGCCAAGTAAAGCCACAAATCGTATCATAATCATGCTTCCGTTGAAACAAATTTTAGTTATTTCAGAGCAAAGATTTTTGCGGTAGGTTAATCACGGATATATGCTTCACCATCGTTAGAGCTCACACGATGATCGCTTGCATGCGCTCCTCGACTTGCCAGGCATTTAAAATATATAATGTAACCCTATACCTATAATCCAGGAATAAAAAAGGCCTTTCCATTACTTTATGCATTAGAAGGCCACATGATCGCATTGCATAAGACGGTTGAGGCAGTCAACTAACTAATTTGCCAAGTTTTTTTATTGCCTCACCGCTGTAGAATTTGCTAGAGTGAATTTATCTGATGATATTAAATCGAGTGTAAAGCGAAACTACCTAAACACAATTTTATAAACTTCCTCATTCGATATATTATACACGATGGTTTTACCTTCCGTGACATTATCTGAAGATTCTTCATCGCCTTCATAAGAAATGCCAGTACATACGCGCTTCATTTTGGAGCATAGCAATTTGCTACTTTTCATCAAAAATGATACATTTTTTGCCATTTTCTATCATGCAACTCCACTTGATCCCACAGAATACCATGGTTTTTGACCAAGTATGTGGTTTTCTCATATCTTTGCCTGGCCAGTAAAGAACTCAAAGATTTTGGGTGAAGATAGGCTACGGAAGAGGTTTAGAAAAAATATGTCTCTTCACCAAGAAAGGAAGGCACCATGCATTATCTGCAGGGTCGTTAAAGTACAAAATTATCTGGGTTATACGACGCAGACTCAAACAAAATTTTATGGAAGTGAATCATGCTAGAAATACGGGAGTTTACTCATAGTGCACATAGTCCACTGCAGTTCCCCATGGGATTTAGATTATAATGAGGGTGTTGATAGAACATGATTGCATGGATATAAAATTTATACCGATAAAAAATTGTTTCCGTTATCATATCCGTTTTGTCATCTCCATTTGAATCCTTCCACCACATACTAGTTATCTTTCGAGGCCACGTATACGACCCCACCTCGCGAAAAACGACGAAAACGTACACAACATGCTATCGCTAACGCCCAAGTGACTTCCATGAGATGGAGAGCGTCCTCTATGGCCACAGCTTCATCTCACGAAACCACCGAGCTTCTCTACTGCATTCGAGCGATCGTAAGGCAACGGGGTGAAGCCTCACCAGCCTCCCTGCTACGACATTTCACCGGACGCTTATGCTTTGTAAAGTATACATGAGCGAGGGTGCACAATTGCTCTTGCTTGGTCCGTCAATTTCACGACCGTCGAAACGCATGTATTCTATGACATGTGCCCTTAATCTTGGTTGCGTACACCCGTAAAAATGCACATCTAGAAATAATCAAAACACTCACTGAGGGAATGAGATATGTATGGAAAATATTACTCTAACAAAGACACCTTTTCTTGCTTTATTTTTCTTTTAAAATAAATAGAATTGACTATACTGGTAGTCATCTATGCAGATTTATGGTGTATCAGAATAAATTAACAAAAACTACTAGGTCCAAGTGGTCCATCCCAGCATCAATTTGGTTAGAATAAGATTTAAGTGTTCAAATTTAATGTAGTATGATGAATCAATATTTTATAAATTCTTTATTGCTCGGTAAAACAAATTAGAACTATCCTAGAGTAAAGAAAAATATGGATATTAATATTCCTGGCAAAAGAGATCTCACATATCACATAATCCCAGTATTTACAAAATTCACCGATTTAATAGGCTCCAACGTTATTATACAAATCGTTATAATCAAATTGATGGGTAGGACAAGAGTGAAATTACGTATCTGTACACCAAATCCAATAAAATGCTAATTTCTGCTCATATCAACCGCAAACAATATGAAACACCCGCAAACACTCAAAGGTACGTACATTTTGAAAGGGAGAAGAATGTATCACCTTGGGAGTGTATACCATAGATGAGTATAACCAACATCATCAAAGGGAGAAGAAAATTGAACCTTTACACACGCCCGAATTCCGAATATCAACTTCCCAGCGATCCTTATTCTAACGTTTGCCTTCCCTTTTCAATGCCCTTTCCATCGCTTCACCTTCCATTGACCTCTTCACCTCACGCAGCACTTTCAACAACCACATACAACGCCTTTCGACCTCATAACTACCCCTTCCAGTTCAAATTCTGTTTTATTATTTTTGTTATTTGTTATTGCTATATTTTATTATTATTTATATCCTTTATATAACCCAATGTAAAGGCCTTGGTGCTGTTTTTGGTGTTAATAAATAAATAAATATCACCATACACGCACGATCGAAAGAAGATTGCTCATGGAATAACATCCCCGTCCTTACGGCTGCTGATAAAGTTACATAAAGTCACAGATCTCCATCACTATCAGAATATGATAATATAGCTACCCGCTCTGTGAAAATGTCATTATCGTCAACCCAGATTCAAATTTTATGCTTAAAACACATATAAATGGCAAAACATTAGTACCAAGGGTAAGTGAAAATCGTATATGAAAACGAGGGTGCACTCAACTATTTAACGAAACACGAGCCAAACACACATGAAGTTGACAATGGAGATCGAATGAAGGTAATCATGAAGATGGAAGGAAAAGAAGAGTATGATACCCTGCTAATTAGATGTCACCAACAATAAGCACGGCATTGGCTATATTCGCTTGATCTAAAGGGTAAGGACAGTAAAGAAAGAAAGTAGATTACCTACGTCATTAAACCAGAACTGTAATTGCCCCACATTTTGCGTAACTGAACTTGCATTAGCCATTGATTAAGATTCTCTGGATGGTTAACCCACATCAATTTCCCTTAGGACATATAGAGCCACTTTCTTTTTAATTCCACGGCTTGTAAATTCTGAAGAAGCGTAGCTGAATGAACAGTATCTCTCATATTCTCGAACACCATATTTTCCGCTTTAAAATTTCTCGCAGAGAGAAGAAAAATCTCAATCGTCAAATAAAGAACGATATTAGATATTTCTCGCACCGTGGTATGAATGAGAAACAGCCTTTTATTGACTTCTCCGTCGTTTTCCACGACACAGTCAAACTTTACCGATCATTTTTATTTTATTTTAAGCTCTTTAATTTGCTGCTCTTCAAATACACGCCTTATTGACGTAGAGTATCTTTGTTACCTCTTCTAAAAATTTTTTCTCAAGTGAAAAAGGAAGTATATGAAGTGAATTAAAATGGTGTATCAATTTCAAAGAGAAAAGTGGAAATTTGTTTCCTCTGGTATTTAATCATGCCATTACATTTAGGAGAATTTCTTTCGGATCGGGCTTTTATGTTTTATGCGCTTCGCTTCGTTTCCTCACTCTGAGAATCTTTCGGGATGCCTGACATAAACACAAACCTCAGCCTTGTCGAATCCACAGCTATTCTACAACACATTATCCACCATAATGCAAAGCGATGTGTTTAAGGAAGATGAGATTTTTCGATAACTTTTTAAAAGAATACATCAAATGTTAAAGGACACTATTATTAAGTCGGAGAAAATTGATCTTTTGGCCAAAGAAAATTTAACTTTTATTTGAAGATGATTATCCATATAATCTATATACTAAAACATCGAAGGGAAAAAAATTGAGATCACTACGAACCTATAAGAAATTAAGGCACCATAATTGGTCCAAAATAAAATTGAAGAATGGAAAAAGATATCACGCATATTCAATGATGTGATCGCGAGTATATCCTCTAAAATGTCATGCCATACATTTTAGCAATAAATTAGTAAACGAAGCGCGTACACTTGTATTTAATGTGCAATAACTTCATGGTGCAACTCAAAGAATGCCATTTTTCGATGTAGCACGCACGGTTGAGAGCCGTTACCGAAATCTACCTCGGATAATTCGTATCGAAGACATGCGCCACTTTAAATGTACTTTAAATGAATTGTTTATATGACAATTACTACCAATCTGACAAAGTATATATTTCGAATCATTAATTAGTTATCGCGTGATTACCTGATGGAGGACGAAAATACGACCACGACTCTCAATTTTGCAGTAATCTGATGCATGCACTTAGAGCAGAATCAAAAGAAAGATTTATTAGAAGCGAAGTATATAGCCGCGATAACGTTTTCCGTGGCAGAACCAGTCTTTCGAGTAATAAGTCATCTCATTTCCTGCAAATGTAATCATTTTAATTAAATAATGGAGACTTAAAGTACTCGTGATCAGTTGCTATTGAACTGCCAGCCAAATACACTAATGAAAAGATACGATAAGAAAAGAATTTTTAAAAAAAGCTCACTCTGACACACCTAAATTAAGACTTACAATAGGTATATATTCGGAGATAAACCGAAGAGGGAGGGGGTGTAAATATGCCGGATAAATGAATAAAAAAGGGGCAAACGTAGAAAATTGCTTTCAAGATACAGATTCAGTCAAAGAAAGAAATTCTTTCCAAGCGAGGAAAAAAAAGGACTGGAAAAATCGAGCTTTATTAAATTTCGAAGATAGAAGAAACAAACCGTAAGAAATACTGCCACATTAAAATTGAGACAAAAATAAGAGAAATGGAAAGGAAATAAGCTTCGCCAGACAAAAGGGGAAGTGAGAAAAGGAATGAAATAGAAAACACAATTATGGAAGAAGAGAGCATACTGACGAAACTGAAGGAGGAGCCTTTACGAGAGGAAAGGCTGAAATAAAAAACGACTGAGCAGGAGAGGAACAAAGGCTGTAGAAGAAGCAGGAGAAGGAATAAATGTAAGGGAAAACACAAATCCCCCCGAGAGAGAGAGAGAAAGAGAATAGAGAAGTGAAAAAGATTGCGAACGAAGGGGCAAAGGAACGTTCTACTTGGAAACCGGGCGCCAGTGAAAGAAGACCCTTTTTGACACCGGGCGTTGATGTGGAGAGAGAGAGAGAGAGAAAAAGGGGTGAAGAAGGGAGAACCACTCGGTATGAAGGAGAAGCGATCGAGCGGACTTCGAAGAGGGAGGAGGGAGGCACGGTAGGCATCTCCGGTCCAAAGGGACAACAACGCCCCTCCACCTCTTCTGCCAGCGCGCCGAGAAGAGAAAGGGATAGCATGCGTATAAGAAGGGTGGAGGGTCCCGAGGAGGGCCCGGGCCATTTTCCGCCGTCAAATATCCTCTTGCGATCCAGGGCCAAAACATCTTGATATAGCCGACGCATTCCCCCCTTCAGGCATGAATACGGGGGAAGGACGGTTTGGTTTGAACGTGGGAGGCGAAAACGCTGAGGTCTCAGATGGCTCGCCACTTGTAGGCAGACTGGCAGATACTCTTCGTCATTTTCAGCCTCACAACAAATATGCCCACCACAATATTTTTGTCATATTCTGAACGCAAGATCGTTGGTATAGGCTCGCGGAGGACGAACGACACTGTATCTTGAGGAATAGAATGATGACACAGTTGACAGTTCCACTAAACCTGACTTATCTATCTCTACCATGAAATCTAAAGAAAAAATATCTATCCAACTTAAGATACTCTACAATTCTACTGAACATAATGCCCCTTTAATTGAAAGATATTTCGTTCCTGGAGAAATCACTGCAGTCATATAAACGAAACGGAATAGCGACTTTTCTGTCACCCTTCCATGAGAATAGAATTTAAACTTTTGTCCTCTACAGTCAACCAAATTCTTCTGGATTCTATTCTAAGCATTTTGTTTAGAAGAAGCGTTTACTATAGTTGCGTAAGATTTTAAGGGCACGATAGAATGGTAGATATGATGGTCCGCAAAACCAATATTCTTTAGAAAACATTACGAGGCATGAAATTTAACATTCTAACACAAAATAAGGTACTACTATTTTAAAGGTGCTAATGAATCGTTTGGTAGACCGGAGCTGCGGAACTAAGGGTAAAATCAACCGGCATCAGTCATGGCCTGGCCCTAAAATTACAAATACGTTGCCCTTACAGAAACTTCCATTTCTATAAGGCCAGTACCATTACAGAAATCGAAGTTTACTTCATTACATAATCGAAGTGATTGCCATTACTTGACTCAACTAAGGGCCAAAGCTAACGAAATCATCTCTAAATAATATAGCCCGAGATCCTAGAATGATATCCCAAATCTACCAATGGAAAAAAATCAACTTAAACAGGAATGGAGGCTGAAAGAGTGGGCTCACACGTAGTTTGGTAAAATGAGTTAATGAAATGAGGGTGGAGGTAGAGAAAGCAAGGGATATGAATATCCCCTGGAGAAACACCGCCAACTGCAGGAGAAGAAATCGCTCAGCTTGCCTCGGGAAAGGCGGGGATAAGCAAAGCGGACTGGAGCGACTGGGGCACGGGGGGTGGGGCAGGGGAGGAAGGGGAATCGAGGGGTGCAGTAAAAAGATTTGACCCCGCTTGGAGACGACATGCCTGTCCCCGAATCCTTTCCCCGCCAAGATCGTTTTACGAGGCCGTCATTACCGAATACCGATACGTGCGAGCGGTGCTGATGGAGTTTTCACCAGGCAGGGAAAATATAAATAAGGGGTCGAGAGGGAATCCGTGTCCTTCCCACCATTCTCCAGGGTAGTGTTCTCAGTCGCGGATGAAGACGGGGGTGGTCCTCCTCCTTTTTATGGCAAGCGCCGGGGGGTTGGGGGGGGAGGAGGGACAAAGGGATTGGAGGAGAAATCGAGGTGCGACGGAAAATCTCTCTCACTATCTCTCTCTGGCGATAGCGAACGGCAAGGGAAGGATTGAGGGAGGGAATCCTAGGGTATTCAGGGATGCTCGTAACGATTGGAGACGAGTGATGGGTGGAAATGAGGGAAACACCATTTCATATCACTTCCCGCTTTACATACAAATTTCACTTTTCCGGAACCTAAATATATTTTGAGATAACCTCTTCATATATTCACCCTTGGCAATATTCTACACATTCCATATAAAGACACGTCGCGAGATAATGTTTAGAGATCCTCAAACTGAGTGTAGGATGATTAATGACCTTATAACACGCATATGACAATATATTGGAGACGATACTATCGTCTTCTCACAAAAATGGTACAAAACTTCGTCATCTTAAACACTTGCGGCTTACATTCACGGCTATAATGCTGATTCCATGCCTATATATTGGTGACGGGATATGAACAAAATGTATAAATATATTAAGGAGCACTTTACAATGAAATGTATTAAATTGTCCTCTGGTAATATTGCCGTAAAATTTGCGAGACTACTGTCCTAATTACGCCGATGCAACCACTGGAAGGAAAAACCTTCTCTTGATGATTTTGTGGGGAGTTCTAAGTATTTCCCTAAAAATCCCGCCGAATACACCATCATTTCTAGAAACCGAAACGCTCAGTAATTAAAGGTTCACTGCATTTATTCGGGGTGGGGCCTAATTTCACTTTTATGCACATTGGCCTCAAGTTAAGCTCTTTTGGCTCAGATACGAAACTTCCTACCAAGTTCTTAAATGGATGTACATTAAACATTTATTTGGCGGAGAGGATGATGAGCTATTCTGACCAGGAAGCTTTTAGACTTTCATCATTAGCGTCGTCAATATTAGAGAATTTAACCCAGAATAAATCGTTATCGTGAACAACGAGAAATAATTCCAATAATGACCCTTTTTGCATTTACATATTCCGCTTTTTATCAATGCACATTTGCGTTGGCTTCTCTCTTCCGCCTTTTCTCCACTCCCCCGTCTACTTGCTCTTCAATGCCAAGCATATATTTCTTTATCAAGTTCCAATTAATAGGGCGAACCCCATTAAGAATTAATTAATAATTAAAAAATAGTTATTGATTTTAATGGAACGATTCACCTTCAAATTCATTTGAGAGGCAGCAAAATGATTTAGTTATCGAAAATCCGGAATCCCAAAAGGGCCATAATTAAACAAAATACTAACTGATACTATCCTCAAAAGAATCAAGCAAAAATAAAGTGGCAAAATTCTGCATATGACCCCAGTGGGTAGAGAGTTTAAAGAAAATGATTCATTCTGCATTAAGTATGAGGGAGAAACGAGCAGGAACCAACTAATCAACCAATGGTCATTTGGCTGGGGCTTAGGGACAGGAAAAATGAAGACCAATCCTTCTTAGGCCAAGAAAAAAACGTTACGCTCGGGCCGTTCCGAGAATTATAATCCGGAGTTATAGCGGTTATTGAGCTTAGTGTGTGGGACAGTGCGCTATGTTTTTACGCGCTCTCCGTCCCTTTGCGACGACTGCTCTTCTGTTTTTTGACCCGTTAATCTTCCTTCCTAATCTCACCTATCATCCTTTCTTTCTGCATTGTCCATTTATCTCACCAGCAATTTCGCCCCTTCCTCTACGTCAGAAGGTATCAGTCCCTCGCTAACGCCTCCCCGTGTTGATCCAGTTTCCCGACTTCCACATTCTCCCCGTATTAAGATTCCTTTTCAAACCATACCTATTTATTCTACCCTTTCTGCGTTTTCGTTTTTCCTCTGCCCTGCCATTAAATTAGCATATTTTCATATTAGCATACATTCTTTGATGGTATGGCATTCTGTCCTCCGTAAACATAAGGCGCATTCAGAGTTCGGCCTTAAGTATGCCATTTGTATAGGTAACAAGAGTATTTTGAAGGCGAATCCTTAACGTTAAGAAGAATAAGAATATACATTCTTGCGTACTTAGTCTAAAACCTATGTACACTATACATCACAACAAGGGTTTAACATATTAGTTAAAATGCAACCTAGACTACGTAAATCTTGAGACCGGGAGAGCATTATAGGCTCATCTTACAAATTAAAACATTGTTCAGTTCCCGATAGGTTTAAAGGTTTATATCTTAAGAATAACACCAGTTTTAAACATGTTTAGAATCGAATAACATTAATATACCGAAACTGGCAAGAATACAGCATTGGCAGCTAGTATATTTATCAATATTAACAAAATTACTGAAACTAACTTGAATATGTTAAATCAAAAACTATACTGTTCACTAAATTACTTATACGGGACTCTCCGCTAGACGAAGTCAATGCCTTGTCACTGATGTACATAAATGTTATCGATAATGGTATTTCTTTTTCATTTCTTTCTGGAAACCTTTAACTGTCCCTTCCCCATTTCCCTAGCAACGAAAATTTGAATATTCCATTCTCCTTTCCAATTACGTATTTTCCAAATTAGTACATTCCTTGACTACCAGAGTCCCATTCACCTGAAAGCGCTTCTTTATTCCTCACTTCGACCTCATTGTCGATTTTGCCAGCAATAATGCAGTATTTCCTGGCCTTCTTTACTTTGGACATGAACCTCCGTCCGTTTCTCTTTCCAGCAATTTTTCATACAATATTGATACTTCTAAGGCGATGCCTCCTTCATATTAGCCCCATTTGCTTCAAATTGAAATCTTTTAATTAAAGACTTGACGGCGCAAGCGTTGTCAAATTCTTTCGCCTTTTGGGTGGGAGAGAAAACAAATCCCATCTGTGACCTTCAGCAAAATATTCGTCTTCCCTCTTTCCCCTTTCGAAGTGTTTTCCTTTTCTTTCCTCGTCTTTCCCAGGTCCTTGTCTCTTTTTCGGCCTCGTGCTCTCCTCCGAATACCCTCATAGGCCCCCTCCAGCATTCCTAATCAGGTTACTCCCTCCACCCCCCGCTGACTGCTCTGCCATTTCAGTTCATTCGCCCCCCACCCACCCCGACTTACATCTTCACGTCGTGAAATAACGCGAGTGCCTACGATTGCCCAGTGGTCTTTGGGGAGGGGGGGGGGGTAAATTATGCAAATTATAGATATTTAGCGAAGCATAGGGAGAAAAAAACGTCCATTACTACTTTCTATGTAATGCCTTTACCTCGGGGTAACAGACAATGCGAAATATAAGCAAGGAATCCTCAAGTCGACACAAGGAAACTACCATTGGCTCATTTTAAAATAATGCATGATACTAGCGCTGCCAGCTACATTAGCTACGTCCACTTCACGAATTAGAATTACAAACGATGTGAATAATAGAGTGGAACAACAAACTTAATGAAAGATTTTAAAGCTATATTAGTTTACTTCAAGTAACTTGTAAGTGGTAATGACGCATAGGAACACTGATTCTGTATTCGCGAAAGGCACCTTCACTCTTTCTTTCAAGTCGGACGGACGTATGTGGAGCGAGAGCGACTTTTCCTTGATCTTTTCTTACAAAAGCTCCTAGAGCGCCCCCACGTCTCTTGGCAACCCTCGTTCTCCCACACCTCCCCTCAAGCTCACACAGGGACGCGGACCCCCTTCCGTCGACCATTCGAACACACCCAGCATTCGAACACCCCTCACCATTCATAGACGCCTTCGCTTTATGATGCCGCTTCCTTCCGGTTCCTCCTCTCCCCCCTCTCTCCGAAAACTCCCTCTCCCCCCCCCCCCCCCTCCCCCTCTTTGAGCCACCCGACCCTTCGCCTGACATTCCATGGCGATCGCTTTCTCTCCAGAACAGGAGAACCCTGAACGCTGGACCGGATTATATACGGATAACTTCCGCTCCGCGCAACAGATCATGAACCAATAATGGCCCAAGGTGAAAATTCCCAGGTCGTGGATCTACCAACTCAGGCTTAAGCGGCATTAAGATGGTCAAAGCTCCCGAGCGCTCCAGCCAATTTGCGGTTCCGGTAATTATTACATAAATTAAGCATCCGATTTCTCCTGAGAATACCGATCAGATTCCGTTCAAGCCAGTGCATAGAGGAAACAGTAATTACTGAAAATACCGCTCATTTGAGTGCAATATGCATGATACGCTACCTTCCGACAATATTTCCAAAAGTCGTTTCACTCATCAGCTTATAGGGAGGATTCATCTGTGAACAGCCAACTATCATTAGAATAACATCATCGTTAATGGCAAAAATAATATAGTTTTACAGAAACCAATTTAAAAAATTTGGCGATGTGGTTTATTTGTCGTATTTTATCGTGCCATATTTTGGATGACACTCACTACAATATGAGGACAGCAATGATTCCACGCCATAAAGCTACAGATTCAACGAGTCAGCGAGCAACCACGCAGATTCATTCTTAAGGACTCCGGCGCACTGAGCCAAACTGCATTGAATTTGTCAGACTTGTGAACTGGGTGTCGAGCTTTGTTATCTTTAATGTCATCTTTCCCACACATTCATGTTGGTTTTGCTCAAAACTTCTTCTCACGCTAAATGCTGTCACTTTTCACAAAAGGAAATGTAGAATATGGATTAGTTCTCCACACCTTCCCGTAAATAAAGAAACATGCCTACAGTCTACTACACACCGGGTATCTTCTTTACGAAAGAGTTGACTTTCCCTTGAAATTTTTTTATAAGAACATACGAGTCGATTAATTAAGGATCGGAGTCGACAATTTCGAAAAATAGAACAAACATTACGCGCAGATGCCATCGAATTATTTTCTTATTGCTGCAAGGGGAAGTAGTGAAGTGTTTAAAAGTTGGAAGAAGTAATTACATACACTAATATACAAGATTATTATGCTTTTTAGGCACATTCAAAACGGTAACGGCCTCGCTCATTTTTCGCGAACTGGAAATTAGTTAATCTGTACTTACTCACAAATTATTGGGCCACAGCTCCGTCACGAGAAGGATAAAATGCAAAGCTTACCTGAAATGAAAGAAAAGATGCAATTATTAGATAAAATATGAAGATTCGTGGGTGTATTTTTATCATGCATACATTTGAGCCAAATAATTCTGGGAAGTTCAACTGCCGGTGCTAAAAAATTTTTTATTTGATACTGAATATACTGTGTCTAAGGAAGTAGTCACCAGCCATCGAAGACACCTACAAACCTGCTTAGTTTTAAAAATACACCGGGATCGACAGCTGGAAGGTGGAACTAAAACTTCCATTAGAAAGAAAGACGACATACAAATGTGATGATCATACATCACTGTTTTCTAGTTGATAGTTCCTATTTATATATTTTTCAACACTTTCTTATGCATCAGGAGGGGAGGGGTCAAATAAATGTTAATGTAGAGAAAATACAGCTTGAAGACATGTAATTATCTGGTATCTAGGAAAGTAGGTAACCAGTAATGGACGAAACAAGGGCAAATTCATTAGAATAGTCCAGGTGAAGAGAATATTCTACCCAGAGAAGACTCTTTTTACAGCTGGAAATACTAGCTTAAAAATAGGGAAACTAATGGTTAAAATCCAAATCTAAAACATGCTTCTTTAGTAAACATACTTACATCTCTTCAAGCTTTATTTTCTCTACATAAACATGCTTAAGGTAGTGAGGCATGGACGATAACAACAACAGAGACATCAAGACTGAAGACATTTGAAATATGGCGTCATATAAGAAGATAAAATGAATCAACCGGATAACAAATGAAATCATGAGAAGAAAAAGAGAAGTCTGCTGAAAATTTTAAAGAGAAGACGGAGCAGCTTAATAGGCCATAACTTGAAACACGATGGCACGACGACAGCAGTTGTCGCGGGAAAAGTGAGCAGGAAAAAAGGAAGCATTAAATTTATGGAGCAAATAATGAAGGGTGGAAAAGAGAAGACGCGTAAAAATGAGGTGATTGCCCGACGGGAGAATTGAGTGGAGAGCTGCGCTAAAGCGATCAAACATATTGTTGATTGATCATGATGATGATGACGATAAAGAAGAATACATATAGGAGAAGTAAATTAATCTTCTTTGGATATGGAGATTTTTGGTAAATTTAGGATTAGAATTCCATTGTCAACGTTTCTATAATATTTAATAGCATCTTCAGAACGTCATCCTTGGATTTTAATAAACATTACCGAAACGCTGGAAACGGAACTTGAATCTTAGATAGGTACAAAAATCTCAATACCCAAAGATCAATTCATTATTCAAGAGGCCAAGAAAAGAATAATGTCTTAAGAAATGGGAGTAGTTTTCACTGCTAATACCAAAATAGCCTCGTGGAAAGATACGCTCATTGCTCTTAAGCTAAAACTAACAATGTGTGACTGGGCAGATGCCGAATGAATACGAACAAAAATCAAGATACCACCTTTCATCCGAAAGGCGAAATTATGAACCCTATTGGCAAATTTTGTCCTGGGCTAAATCCACCATTAACTGTCTCCGTCTAACAAGACCGTGTTTATCTCTTCAATACAACAAGTGTGTGTCCAATCACTAGCATAACTTTTCAATGCCTTACCCTGATAAGCAACATTGTTTAAATATTAATCGTTTGAGTATCATAGATATTCTAGCATCTCCAAAATTATTCCTGGCAAGCGATTTTACATACTGCCAACACAACAAGACAGGGAAAAGAGGAACAGGGATTAAAAGAAGCATGTTTATTTTCTGCATTTTTATCACTCCTGATTTTAAGCGATGATGTCATCCGGCAAAGGGAGGGGACCTAATTTACTTTATGAAAAGCTTTCTTTAATTCGTATTCGGTAGGATCTTTTGATGAAGCATCAATCAACTTCATTAATGAAGCGTAAAAATCCTCACTTGATTTGCGGCTTCGCATTCATTGGGAAACCATTTGTATAGTGTAGCATATTGGGAGAATCATATGCATCCTTGCTGAAACTGCGATATCAAACTTGAAGGGGTTCAGCTGATAAATGCCCAAGCCATAAATCACAATATTTAATTCATTGCCTTATGATTTTTTCTCTAAATATATTCCATTATATTTCAGTTCAGAAATTCGTTTCGAGAAAGAGACATGGCTCAAGTTTGGGTCCATTTATACTTAATATCTTTGGTTATCTATAGTGGCTACGAATGCTGAAAGACTTTGAAGAGAGGAAAAAGTAGGTTTGTCATAAATTACTGTCCGATCCACCATTTCCACTTTTAGATTTTACTCAGGACATCGATATGGAGTGCGATGCAACCCTGGCCTTAGGATCTAACGGAAAAATTGTTTTATTAATATTAGCGAAATTTGTATGCAATCAACTATTTCTTACTTCCCTCTTTTCTAGTAGTAAGAGATGTAGATTCGCTGTTCTCAGGAAAAAATAATAATTTCAAGATATCCCTAGCGTAAATTTTCAATAAAAAATATGCCGATGCATAAAATATTACTACAGTTACGTGCAGACATGTGCCAAACTCAACGAATTGAAGTAAAAATATTACTGTTTTCTCAGTCAACCATTTTTATGAGCAAACTGGCGCTTGATAAATTATTTACTTCCACTAAATTGATCCATAATAAGGTATGAGTCAAAATTGAGTTCATTCTCTTATCGCTTTCGTTGAATATTGTCCATACGCTGAGAAGACTTGACCTAGTAGGAGTTACTTTTTAATTAAGGGAAATGAACAGGTGATAACATATCGTTAAAGTCAAGAAAATAAATTTTGGAATAACAAAAATAAATTTAGTCATATGTAGAATAAAGAGTGTCGAAACATATGGGTAAATGTATCAAATGAAATGGGTTTCATAAAAGAGCATATAAGGAACGAGCTAGACAGAAAAGACAAGAAGGAATCAGCGTATAGATTATTACAAAATAAGTACCACAAAAAGCGATCTTTCACAACGCAAAGATAAGACATTACACCATGAAATTTAAGCCAGAGGTAGCTTGCAGCTCAGAACACCTGATACCGAATAACAAAGGGAAAAATCAGTATTAGGCAAAAAGCAAAGGTGTTTTTCAGGATGATCTTTTGGCCAGAAAATAGATAAGTTGGTACATGATGGAACAGAAATACAAAAACATAAAAAGAGGGAAAAAATCAAAGACACGATACAGAAGATAGGACTGAAATTTTACGGTCACCTCTTTAGACTGAGTGACTTTAAACTGTAGAAAGAAAATCTTCAAGTAATTCACCAAGCTAAAAAGTGACCAATTAATGATTTGAGCAAATAACTAAAGACAAGGAGAAAATAAAATCAATCCCCGAGAAAGTTTGTTTCGAATGAAGGCTGATAAATTCCATAGATTCAAGGAAGAACAAATTATGAAGCTCAAGAGCACCAGGTCAGAAGAAAGGAGGTGGGACCAAAGCGAAAACATGAAGGAATATTTGAATTAGAAGAAAATTACTAGCTTACAAGCCAATTTCTTCCCGTGATCTATAGTGGGCCAAATTTGAAATTGAAACCCCTGCAAGCATGGGTAATAAGATAGTTTAACTATATTAACCCAGAGTTCTCTCACTTCTTTTGATGAAATGCTATCTTCCAAAAACCTGACTTAGTCCCTAATGTGGATTGATACCCTATAGATTGCTCAGTAATATTTCTTCATAGCAATTTTTCAATGAAGACTACTATATTTTACGGGTTTTGAGAATTTCATTATTGATTACTTCATGCATAAAGAGCTCACAACTTCTCACACATTCGAATTCTGTTTACACCTCTTTACCATGAAAACTGTTGACTTTCGACCTAGTAAAAAATAAATAAATTGTCCCATGTAATCCCTGTGTCGAATCCAAACCCCATCTTTGAAATGTAATTATAAAAATTGGTCCTGTCCTCGATAAAAAAAATTCCTTCCCTCCGCTTCCAGATCCTTATCAGCCACTTACGCGATTTCCTCCAGCCGGACCCCAAAAACAGATTCCCTCCTATTTTACTCGCCTCACAAGGAAAGACAACGTCAGATGGCTGGCTCTCCGACTCTTTCGCCATTCCCTTCTCACGGGACTCCAATCTTCATCTGGAAAAACCAATTTCCTCCAACACCTCCCTCTCTTGCATTACTCTCCAGCGCAATGATATCCATCTTACCCTTACTAAGCGAAAATGCTCTCGGTGGCGACGGAAAAGAAAATCGAATAAAGACATCCTATATTCCTCCAGTTGCACGCCTCCGGATATTTTCGACTCTGTTCGTCGCAACCTTTGAAAAGCCTTTGCTTTGTTCGGCTGCGTTGCATAATGCATTCCAGCGAGGTAACATCGTGAGGCATCGTCTTTTTCAATCAGCACCTTCATGAGAGCAATTGCAATATGGATGTCACGTCTGCGCAACGTGCTTCGTATTCCGGTTCATAGCTAGCTTACTTCATTTCAAGGAAAGTGAGTCTGATGAATTTTCGTTGAAATAAGAAAAAAGTTCTATTTATCCAGATATGGATCCAGATCTATTGGTCGGCGCCAAAACACTTGTTTTACGTATTTTTTTATGAGCTAGGTCTTGGTTTTGCCGTTAAAATATTTATTAGACTCATCTTTTCAAACTATACTAAATCGTGTTTCCGGTGACAATAGCTTAGTGTTGTTTTCGAGATAATTCACTGGAGCACATTATGCTACTAATTTGCGGTGAGATAAACTTTTCACACCCCAATTTTAGGTGTAATAAAATCTTAGACCTAATGCCTCTATCTCTTACTGGATATCTCAACAAATGATGTGCATCATATCCATACATAAAAAATATCAGCATTATAATCTTCAAACTTCTTCATAATCCCACCAATTCACTTCGCAGATGAAACACAACTCAGCATAATCATCATCATACTGAGTTACATATAGCAAAGTACCTAATTACCGTAAAATTCAAGAAAGTATATTACCTAATATTTTCTTCGTAAATTTAATAACTTCAATCGCTTCTTGGCAATAGCACTAAAAATATTCGTATTTTTCTAAACATGGAGATTTTTAAAAGGCAAACATCTAAAAAGGGCATCAATAATTATTATTATCAACTGAAGATAATTACATCAAGCGCTGAAAAAAGGGCTATACATATAACAGTTATGAGCCATATTCATACAATTTCATCTACAAAAAAAACCTGCAGAACTATTACCCATCAATGCCATTCATCTAGCTTCCAATAAATGGTTTTTATTTTATTAGGTAATTCTTCAATGACCTATCATGATATTTTAACCAATAATTTCACGCAATTTATTCAATGAATTCCCCGAATTCCAGGTAAGGACTTCGAAAATGTCTAATTACTCACAGACCTTTTCAACGCTCCCCACGTATTGAAGGAGGATCGGGTTGGGGTGGTGGATAGAGTACTAGCCTCCCATCCCGAGGGCCCGGGTTCGATTCCCGGCAGTGGCGGATTTTTTTCAGTGGAAAACCGGTCCCCGCTTGAGTGTGGAGTGGAGGGCATTTCAAGTACAGTACTCCGTCCGTCGGATGGGACGTTAAGCCGTGGTCCCCTTGGCGCCTTTCGTTAAGAGTAGGCTAATACGCCGGGTTTCTCTCCACCCTTCCTCCGTTCCCTGAAAACTCCTACCATTTCCCAATTACCCACCTGTCCTATATGGCGCAAATGACCTCAGCTGTCGGTCGCCTCCCCTAAATAACCAACCAACCAACCCACGTATTGAAGAGGATATATCACGACATTCCTACAAGTGTATAGGACTTCAGATCTAAAGTTCCATCCCCCTGCAGCTGGAGTATATATATTCCATTTATTTCCCACTATTCCGAGAGTAACCATATTCAAGCCACTGATTATGCACACACGAATTTCGTATTTTCTTTCGGAGCAAAACTTGATTGCATGGAACGGCGATGCCCACCGGTCAGAGAGACACTAGAGTATAAAAATCTCTACCTGCTAATTATTGCACCTGAGAGCCAATTTGCTGTGCGTAACCACCAGCACAAAATCGTATCTACTTCCCATCAAAACATTTTACACCGAACGACTAAATCAGAGCGGGTGATTATTAATTAGTGTTTCTGGTTCATTCCGGGTGGATCGTTTGGGTACGAAACGAGGTACTGAATTTTACTCGCGTTTACAAACATACAAACTCCAGCAAGATTGTCATTCATACAACTGGGTCATGAAAATAAAATAGTTTGTGAGTCTTAAATTCTTGGTCTTAGAGTTAGGAATATTAGAATCTTGATGTACCACTGTTCTCAACATTATTACACCATTCCGTTGGTGGCCGCTTACAGATTACTTCCCTGCTATCTTCCTATTCTTCTCTTTTCATCCCTTTTCAAATCTTCACCATTTTTCATACGATCCATTAACCTCTTCCTTTTCTCCTTCTTTCTTCCTCACCGCACACTATACTTTCTATCACCCTTTCAAGATTTGGTTACCATTTAAAACATACTCATGTCACATGCGTTGTCATTTCCTCAATTTCCCGAAAAACTTCTCTCCATTCCTATCATACTTTTCTCCAATTTTAATCCTCTCCATGCAGCTAACCTTTTGCATTCTTCTCCTCACCCCAATTATTACTCTCCTTGTCATATGGTCTGTTCACTGGCTGGATCACTTCTTTGCTTGATGTCCCTCCTACTTAAATAAACCTTTTCGTGCATCTCAATACCAAGATACGCCTTTTTTTCATATATTCTTGCTCATGCCAACCCTAATATTGATCTCCCTCTCACCTTTTGTCTTCTTTGCAAATCGCATTACCTTTGGCTTCCTTACGCATGGGAAATACACGTGCATGAAAAATTGACGCGGGAATAGACAAACTGTGAGCCGTGGGCACAGGGGCCAAACACGCGCGTTCCCTTGGTCCCTTCCCTTCGTCTTTGCCCTTGATGCCACCTTCTGTTTGCCATTCACTCTCCAAGGCCAAATTAGATTTGCATGTATTCCCGGGTCGGCCATTCTTATTCGGACGCTACCTGGGCCCATATCGTATGAGCAGCGCATTTCTCATCTTTCCCACCCGCTGCCCGATTCTCGCAGTATTTTATTTTCTCTGCCCCGATCGAAGTTCCAAGAAACATGAGGATAAGGATACTCCAGGAGAATGAAAAACCTAAACTGCTCGATGGCCATGGGAGGCTCTTTATTACACAGTCACCCTCTCTCCCGAGCCTACTTACTTCTTATAGTGTGAAATCTCCCAATTTTTAATCAATAGCAATTCAAATCCGACAGCAATGAGGAAACTGTTTTTTTCTTTATTTCCAATTCCACACTGATTTATTTCCGATGGCCATATACAAATACCGCCCATCTACACTACACGTTCCAGGGTGCCATACTTAGAATTAAAACTAGATAAACAACAATGTTGCGATGTTGTTGAATAAAATACTAGATTTAAAAGCATCAGCTTTAATTCTCTTCTCCGTATATACAGTGATCATCTGGTGTAAATCACCTGATATTATATAAGGTTTAAAACAATGCGCGCTAGGGAAAATATCAGTTTTACGATTTCAAATTATTTACATAAATAGTTCCTACGTAAAATAATTTACGTATTTATCTTTCTTATGATTCTGAAAGTAATATCACATTAAGGCCCGGATGCATAATGCGTGGAAAATTATTTAATTGGCATGAGAACGTCACAGATACGCTTCACTGTCTGTCCGACATGCTTTCCAGTGAGTCATTTACCAAGGTGCACAAACTGTCGACTAACGTCACCTAGGAGCTATGAAATACACACATTCCTATTGTATGCATTACAGCAATTCGCCCGCTTTTACTTCCTACTGGTGCGCTAGGTAAAAAGGTCACGAGTGTTTTCATTTTTATAATAAAATACAAATGAATGCTAATATATGGATATTAAAATTAATTAATTGATTCAGAACTTCCAAGGGTTATATTTGGATATAAAATGGGAGTAATTGCAAAATAACTCATGGAAAAACTTACAAATGTGTACAGGAAATATCATGAGTTACTTTTCAAATCCATAGCTTGACTGGCCAGGATGTAATGCCGCGTTTTCATTGAGATTTAATTCCAACTTTTTCAGTTTTCTCTTTTGACCAATGGGATGAATTGAGCAATGATCTTTAACTTCGGGCAAGAAAAGGTATTTTTTGCTCGAGAAACTATTAACTTCACCATATTCAACTAGAGCATCGTTCCCATCCCTAACAGACACGCTCGAGGGAGTTAAAAAGATATTCAAGCGATGACGGTAGTCTCTCGCATAAAAGAGCTCTCTTTCACCAATTCATCGCCGAAATGCATGCTCTTCGGGAAAAAAGGAAATAGAAAGAGAAGAAAGAATGGTGAATAAAAAACCAGGTCAAACAAAAGGAGGCCTTTCCCACTCATTCATATTTCCCAGAGAAGTACTTGGCAGGGAATATTTTTTTCCATCCAATCCCATCACCGATTACCTACGTACAGAGTCAAGAATACAGGAGTCAAGAGTTCAGGATGAAGGAAATATTGACGGAGGAAAATTGGCGGAAATAAGCTTCAGGATAAAAAGGTATTATATTTTCAGGAAAACAAGTTCGGTGCTTGGTCTCCTTAATTTGAATTTCTAACTGTATTTTTAATGGTATAACACAAAACTTTGGCAAGCTATTTTCTTAAATTTTTTAAAATTAGTTATGACAGTATTATGACTTGCTAATGAACTCTAAAAAAAGTTTTAGAAAATATTTTTTTTCCATTGTTCTCATTTGTTGGGCAAGTTCACAAATGACTTAGTCAATACAATGTGTAAATAAGTGAGCTCAACTCAAAAATTATTCCATATTGACCGTAATATGTATCGTTTGCTCGATAGATTGGGAGATACATATAAAAGAAAACAATTCATTAGTAGTATAATTTTATCGGGGCATTTCCGGTCTCCATATGACACCAATGTTCAACACTGTGCTAGTTGCTTCGCTGTTTTAACTCGAGAATGATTCTCCGGGCAGAAATATAAAAACCTCGTCCCTCTGCACTTAGCTTTAATAAGTACTTAAAGCTCTAAAGGAAGGCATTTTCATTATTGTCACTTAAATGCAATTTACGTTATATGGGTTTGAAGAAGGGAAACAGAAGTAGAAGGGGGAGGAGTATGAAGGTGGCTTTAATATGTTTCATTTTTTCGCTGCAATTAAGTTGAACCTGGTGACTTGCCACGGAAAAAGCCTTTTTTGAGGCATCTTTCCAAGACCAGGGCAGCTTTTAAAGTCAAGTGTCTATAGTTGTTTCGATAATAACCAATATTCGTAATGGTTAGCTGCGATGACAATATCAACATCGAATATAGCATAATGGTAGATCAATATATATCGAGTGCCAATATTTCAGTACTAATTATTGGCTCCAATATTACAATGCTGCAGCGTTATTATTGGAATTTTATGATATCATCAGCCGTGTTTTGTGGTTCAGTAGACTAATAGCAGGGTGATACTGGACATCAATTGCTTCTCTAAATATTTAGTGGCTACACAAGTAGTGAAGAAAGCAAATTAAACATGACGATAAGTAGGACATCTCACAGGGACAAGAATAATGTCCTAATCAGAAGCACAGAAGATTAAAATCTCTGCAATTTTCCCAGAGTGAAAATTGAATTGATCGTATAAGCATTTTTCAATTTTTATAATAACAAATTAAAAATTTACACTTAATTTGTATTGTTAATCAGTTTTAATATTAATAGATAATATTCAATAATTATGTATTGATAATTAATATCAAAACCCAATATTATTATCATTGAAATTTAAATCATTTAAAACATTGACTTGAAAATCAGCAAATTGAACTAACTTTCCCATGCATCTCTGTTTTGGGTTAACTACCCATTGTTACCAAATTCTTCACCGTTCACTTTCCTGCCAGCGAAAATTCTCGGACAGAACAGAAAAAATCTAATAAATTTCCTCAGTTCCCCGCCTTACCAAACGCTTTCTATTTTGCCTTCCTTTCCCTCCATCTTACATTAACTATCATTCATCCTGCCTACGTATCCTATACCTGCGATCCAAATCCATACCCGTTCCTCAAATATCAAATTTGGGAACATCCACTGCACACTTAATCAAAATCTCCACTAATTGACATGCATGACGCAACGAAATTCTACGTCGCAAAAGGCATATGGTTGGCACTTAGTTAAACATTGACTTTATTAATCCGTGATTGACTTAAGCGGATTTACATCTTAACGGAAGGATCAAACAAGGAATAGGCAAATAGCATGAAAAATGAACGATACGTTTCACGTCTGCTCTAGCTGCATAATGTGAGCGGTGGAAGCAGGAGAAACTCCCGATTGATTTGTGATGTACACCTGATCACCACATGATCTGATCACATGGCATGAGTGTGAATAGCTTGATTAAAGTAATTAAGAGAAAACTTTTTGGATCAGACTAAGATGATGGGGGCAAGATGCTCTATTGAAGCCGTATCCATAAGATGCGCCACAACATTTTTGATCAGCAACGGAAGGCTTCGGGCTTTCGATGGCAGGAGACATCGTCATTGATTCTCGCCACTGGAAGTTGATTTATTGCAGTGGTGCTGCTATATCACTGAGAAAAAATGCATTACTTTTATTCACGCGACGAATACACTATGACGACCTATGCAGATAAGGCTTTCGCGAAAGGCTCTAACATGTCCTTGGCATCAGGGGCGGGGTGGCCAGGGCGGGAAGGCGGGGATTCCCGCCCTTTTACGTCTAAAATAATACGTTTATCGCAGCGAAGGTTTTTATGTCGCTTATATATTATTTGCAAACCTTATGCCCTTAACGACCTGAAACGCGTTTTTAACACGCAAATTTTTTCAGAAGGGGGAGGGAGGGTCACAAAGACCGGGCCCCTCTGGACGTGCAGCGGCCCGGACCCCTGACCACCCACGCCGCCCCTGCTTGGGATCATGGCTTCAAACCCCTAAAACGTCATTTGATGCAGATACCTTTCTTCATAGGCAGAATAGAATGCGATAGAAATGGAACATATTCCTTGAACCAACCTCAAAATAAAAAAGTAAGACTTATACCTATGTCTCCTAATTGCTAAACATACACGGTCTAAATTTTCCAAGCACACAATACAAATTATTAAAATATTTTTCAATACAAGGAGGGTGTTTATACGGTAATTCACGGCCAGGAGAAGGTGTTGGGAAGAGAGTGAGCGAATAAAAGCAATCTCCATATTAAAGAATCAATCACGGTCCTAGGCAACGTCTTTTACGTGCTCAGAAATATCGTCTTCCACGTTAAGAAGACCACTTGGAGGGAAAATAGGGCAGTGTGGACTTCCTGCTGAAGTATATTCGCCTGAGTAGTTTAAATATAAATGTTTTGTTACCATGTTTAAGCAAAATATGAATAGCTTATTTTATTTCCCATTTCTTCGGATTAATAGGTGTCATTATGGACTCATCAAGAAATACATTTCACATTAATTTCCAGGTGAAAATATTCACCTGGAAAGGGGAATCGAACCACAGACCTTTGGCCAAAGGTCCGTGGTTCGTTTCCCGGACAAGTGAATTTTTTCACATGGCAATTAATGTGAATTTCACCGCCGTTCAAGCGGCAGCTTTGAAATATACCACAAGAAATACAGTGATGGAATGTCCTCGAATGCTTGAGTGCACGTGCTTGAAGCGGATATGCTGGATACTTGATTAGGTATTTAGATTGGTATGATTACGAGAAAATCCTAGGATACTGTAAAATTTAGAATATTCTTTGGAAAAAAGTTTAGCTACGCACTGGAAGGTCTTAAGCATGGAATAGTGAAGGATTGATAGATATAAAAATACGATGAATTATTATGAAATTACTACATTATGAAACGAAGAGAATAAGAGAAAAAAGGTCTATAAAATATTAATTTTTGTTAATTAAAAGAGCAGTGGAGAGTTCCCTTCAGAGTTTAGGGAGACACGACTCCCAAATAGTTTTGGAAAATTTCCATAAAATTCATTTACTGAAGCCCTTGGCAGGAATGCATTGGATGGTTAGGGAATACTTTTTTTGACCTCCACTCCAATTTTCAGGCAGCATATTAATGACTAATTTGAAGTTTAAAACTCATTAGCATGCTATTATTATTTTAAATGGTAGGCCTCCATTTGAATTATTTCAATGGAAGTCACTGAGGAGAAACGAATCATTACGCCTCGGAATTTTACAAGAACTATACCATAACCATATGAAGGGTTTTCCTTTTCAGACAACATGTTTATGGTATTACCGCGATAGTGTTGATGTACAGAGCAATAGTATGAAAAACAATAACATTTAAACGTATTAACTTTAGCGTTAATATTATAAAACTGATAATGTTTTGTTTCACCTTCCTTTTTAAGAACATTTATATGTTATGTTAAAATATCAATTGAGGTGGAGAAAACCAACGCAGCGCTTGATTAAGCAGTTTTATATCGTGTCGCTTTTAAAATTTTAACTCCATCCCAACGAATAATTTTCATTGAATGATAGGAAATAACTACTAATAGCGTTTTATATTATTTTCACTGTAACTACAACCACCTCAAAGAAATACTGCGCTAGAAATGCAGAGCTCTCTTCAATGGTTCTAAGCACAGAAGTTGGGGCTAAAATGACAACGATCAGAACAATTATGTGCTTAAAGACTTCATTAACGAATTGGAAAATTAATGAAGCCGAACCGGAAGATTCTATTAACATTCCAATTCTTGACGACGAGGTCGTAATTACTATAGACCCGCCTTCGAGGAAATTATTCGATGGAAGATGCTACGGGGCTCAGGTCCCAGTAATCGACTCGAAAGGACGAGCTATTCGATTTCCTCGACTCTCACAGAAGTAGGATCGCGTGCGATAACCACGCGCTCCGGTTCCATCCGTATTCCCGAATTCCTTTCGAGATTTATCTCAAAGGAATTTTTCGATATTGTGAGTGTATTTCCTTTCATTTTCTATATTAGCCTAATTGTGAATAAAATTAAATCGTAGACAGTTTTATGAGACCCTACTACCAAACGCTATGCCAGGAAAACTTAAAGTAAAATTTTAATCCATTGTGTAAAGAAAAATAATCATATCATTCCAAGGAATTCATTTCTTGGAAAGGCCGAAGTATTTTTTTCCAACCAATGGGAAGTGCTTTCACAAGGTACCTATATCCTAAAACATAGCATATTACATTAAATAATAATAAAATAATGATATTTTCGGGTCATATTAACCCCAATAACCATAAATAAACATTGGATGTGGGTGATATGATTCGATAGCCCTGAAAGAAATATGGCAACAGAGAGAGAGGGAGATGAATTCTTTAATCAACACATACACATACGCGGGTATAAAAGAAGAGGGTGGGAAAGGGAGGGAAACTTCCACATCGCCTCCATATCCCCGCCCTGTTTTCCAACCACCTTCCCCCCTTTCACCCTCTCGCGAGCACCTCGACGAAACACCCCGGCCATTAATCAAAACCTCTCGACAGCAGTCGCGCACCCTCCCGCGTCTCCGCTCCACAGGGGGCTGCGGGGTGGTTAAGGGTACAGAGGGAGCACGGGTGAGAGGAAATAGCTTACCGCGGGAATATTAGCATGGATAAAGGGAGGTCCCACACCCAATCTCTCCCTCCCATATTATCCACCGCCCGACGGGGGAAGGGGTGGGTGGAGGAGACATTCCGGAGGAGCGGGGCCTTCAAAGGCCACCGCGCCCCCCCTCCGGCAGTTTAAGGAGGTCGCCCTCGGACAACTGGAGCAGAAACGGACGAGAGAGCCCATTTTTTCATACATACCACCCACATAAAGCTTCTCTTTATCCCGTAATCATTCTCGCAAAGGCACGAGCAAAGTCCCTAACTGCAATTCTGTCGATGATGTATTTTCTGCAGCAACCTCTCTACCAGCAAACTGCATTCCTGATTTTACCAAATTAAACGGATATCGTCACATATAAATAAAATGCGTCGATACTATCTCAGCTGTTGAGACCAATTTCTAATAGATTTTTGGTGGAGAAACCAATTTCAAATAAATTTTTGGTAAAGTTATGCACGAATATGAATTTATACCATTAAAAATTATCTTTCTCCAACGTTTTCAAGGATATCATCCCAAGCCAAAGTAATTTCTAACATAGAATTAATGGAAATTTTAATAATAAATTTCACAGTAGTTTTGGAATTAATTCACTCTCAAATTAATTATATTAAAGCCTGTTTAAGTACAAACACTGCATACAGCGTGTGAATTAAGTATTGAATACAGAGGGAAAATGCTATCATACGGAGCTGTTCCATTATTTCAAGCCTGGAAAAACTATTACGTTATTCACGAATTTGATTGTGTGGAAATCTCGAATATTCTCTCTCACAAATGGACGGAGGGAAGGACTGACTTCAAGTTCCCCTAGTATGAAAAAAGAGTTTATTTTCATTTTATGATCCAGCCTCCTTAAACGGGCGGCAAGAATGATTCGCTCGCGGAAGAGACGGTCGGCCGGTGGTGGCCTGGGATCCTCGCTCCACGGTTCGGTTGGTGACGCTGATGTGGAAGAGGGAGAGACGGAAAAAGCAGGGGATGACGTCGGACGAGAGTGGGGATGACGCCGAATCTCCGGCAACGAGATTGAAGGGTGTAATATGCGTGCAGAGCGTGGATCATCTTGAGGAATTGGGCCACATTAGTCATCTCACAATGTAAATCGACGGACATTGGGAAAATATCGTAGCACGATCATCAGATTTTTATCATTGTACATAAGGAATTATTCGACAGGCATTTATCACCATGATTTTTAAAATATCTAATCCGCATAAATTTAGAATGGAAACATAACTAGGCGTCACTTTATGAACATTTTCTACTACTGATAGTAAAGAAACCAACAACACAATTAACATGATTACGCAATGGTTTATTGAAAATTCAAACCATGATTTCGACATGTGAATTCTGTAAATGACACTTGTGTGATAGAATGAGGATAATTAAATGATGACGACATATTGATGAGGACATTTATGCGCTCACACCAGGACCATACTTGTTATCATGTGGCGTAAAAACAGTACTGAGTTGTCCCCTTCATTATTTTGAATGCATGAGGAGGTGTGAGGGAAAGAAGAAGTTTCATGTCAAGTAAGGGACGACAATGGAATACCCTTATGTTAGTATTATATCCATGCGTCACAACAAACTGTCTTTTAATTTGCAACTGGATTTCACGTTATAGTTTGCTGGTACTGCATTTGGATTACTATCAAAAAATAATATGAGCACCTAGTACCACTTAAAGTCGTTGAGTAAAACGGTAAGTTTGTTTCACCACACTATTTTTTACGGAACCCTACTAACAAGCATAACTTCTACAAAATTCAAATATAAGTACTCTTATATCATTGCCCAGAAAGAATAATTAGAATGAGGCATCGATGAGGACAACAAAATTTAAACCCTAACTCCTTCGACTAATTTAATCGCAGTTAACTTTCACTTATTTCATATTATAAATAGCTCTAATATATAATAACTATTATATTAATAAGCATAAATTAGTAATATATTAAAGCTATTTATAAATAACTATATTTTCACTAAAATAGCTGAATAACCCGATAAAATAGCAAAACAATAAAAATCAACGTTAACAATGAATATTGACTAATAATTTCTGCTTGCATAAATAAGCTAGTAAATAAACAAAGTTGATCTTATAGAGCATAAAAAACAATTACCATACCATATGAAATCCGTTTTTATTGGAAGGAATGGAAATCTAATAATACCATGCATCGATTAATATCAAATTTAATTTTTAAAGGAACAACGAATCGAAAATCGATTGAAAGGTGATAATCTTTCTTTCTCAAAAATATCATTTCCTCCACATAAGTTCGTGGATGCAAAGACTTTTCCAATACCGCTGGAGCTTGGCTTCAAAGCGTAATCATTCAGAGCTCAGATATGAATTAAAAGGCTGCATAGAAGATCGAATACCTAATATCATGATTATTTTTAAGGAAGTATTCATTGCAAGCCTCTGCTAACAAATCTGCCCTGCTCTGCTTCGTAATCACATTTCAGAAGACGACAGAAAAATAAATAAATATATCAAATGTGCAATTTAATTTTCCCTATCGATAACCCTTGAAGAATTTGGAAATGTATCTTTGAGCCATTTTAATATTACGAATACAGCACCGAGATAATAAATAATGAGTAGTTATTATAATTTTTTTAACTTCAGATTGGCCAGAATTGAAAATTTCTTTTAGATTTTTCTGTTAATTATTCAGTCATACATCGTAGAACAAAATTAAAGAATTCACATAATGTATTAAATATATTGCTGTCCCATGTTTTCATTTATTACGAAGCTTAACAAGAGTCCTTTGAATAAATCGAACGCAACTTTCCGCCCAGGAATCATTACTTTGTTTTTCAGATTTGATAAACGAGGACTACATAAATTCTGCACAAAAGAGAACACTGGCTCACAATGACGGTGATGCCTACGATGTGTGTTTCGGGACATCAAAGCCTGCGGTTGAAATATTTTTGGCTGAATACAAAATCCAGCTATCTTCGGGGTGAAATGGCTGTTCCGAGGGGGTATTGGGATAGGCAGAATGGAGGGAGGGGGGAAATCAGCAGGGAAGGGTTGAATGGTTATGGGTGGATGTACGACTCGAGCAATCCGCTCGCTCATTTCCTGCCGCTTACGACTTCCACGGCTCGCATTATTCGGGTGAAAAGGGCCTTCCCTACCTCCCGGCCGGAGCAAGAAAAACGTCAACACAAGAAAGCTGAACCCACCCGGGGGCAAAAACGCGGCAAGGGGAAAAATCAATTGCCGATGGAAGAGAGGGCTCCTCCTTTCACACACGCTCTGCCCCAACTCCTTCCAACCGCTCCCCTCATACCCTTCGATATCATGGTTAAAAAAAAGATCATGAAAGGAATGGATATCAGCGGTACGTTTTTTTTCTGATACTCCCCTGTCTGGCGCCTCAAGCTCGTCATACATATTCCCACGTTTCAACACGGAGGGGATTTGCATTTCAAATATAAAATTACTCTTTGCATAACCTGATCACGCCGAATGTCGGGTGACAGCGGTGATTTTGGGGTGTAATGCCGAAGGGTGATGGAAATGATGCGACGCCTTTGGCGCGAAATTAAACGAGGGAGGGGAACTGCTGAGGAACGGCGGGTGTTGAGAGATTGTGTTCGCTGCGTTCCGCGGAATAAGAGTCGAGAAATTAAAACTAAGCCAGTGAGATCGATTCAAGGAACGAGGAGAAGCAGCAATTAATCTGAAAAGGCATTTTTTGTGGTAGTGGAAAATCACAGAACGATCAGCATCAAAGATTTTGGTTTGCATGCGAGCCGTGGGACGCATAATGATGCCAAAACTCGTGTTGATCGAATAAAATTCAAGGACAAGTTATGCAAAAGGTTTAATCGTCACTTCACAATTAATTTTAAAAATACGCTAAAAATAATAATATAGCAACTGATTCATTATTTACTGCTTGGGCTATCAAAAAATAGATATACCCAAGTAGTTACCAAGGAGATAAATAACTGGTGTGTCATGTTGCTGAACAATTTTCAATGAGTGTTTCGGAAAAAAAGTTGAGCATATTTTTCTATTAATTGAACGCCAAATGTGCTCAAAAAAGGATTAAATTATTGTATTCATCGTGAAGCGTCAAGTAGTTTAACGTAAAATGGCATTAAACGTGCGATATACGTATTTTTAACAAGCAATTAAGTGATAGGGAATCATCCCCCTATTGTGGAGTGCGCAAATGAAGGATATACTCATTTACATACTGGCACACAGAGAATAAATAACGCTGTTCACATAATCGGTTATACGCCCGAGTTCCGCCACAAAATAAGAGAATTAAAGTTACAACCGCAGACAAAAATGTTACAGACAAGCTGAAAATGAAAAATTATTTCCTTATAGCTAAAAAATTATAACTTTACTCACAATTATTTCTCAATCGAAAAGGAATCCAATTTTTCTCCTCAACTTTGGTCTTTCCCTCAAGAGTTTCGTGAACTTGTATGTTCTCACAGAGGAGGTGTCATGGAGAAGTGTTGGCTGACCCATATTCGTGCTTTCAAACCCCTTATTTTCCCCAAGGCACGCGCCCAAACACAGCCATGCATCACCTCCACCCTCCAGCGACTCTCCCAGCCCATGTCATTGGTTTCCCTTCACACCTCGGAAACTTCCAAACAGGCAACCTTTCACCCTAACCTATAAGTAGCGTCCTTTTACGCCCCTCGCTGTGCAGTGTGCATAGGTACAGACTTCTACAAACAGTTGTGTCATCATTCCAATCACACTGAATCGTTAGCTAGTATTTCATTCATAAATTAACTGATATTCCAACAAGCGACATTCGAAAAAATTAACGAAATATTTCTCTTCTTTAAGTTCTCGTGTCAAATATGATTGTTGTATTTTTAATGCGATAACAATGAAGAATGAAATGCAAGATAGGCAGATCTTACTATACTTTACCTAGTACCTAAACAACTTATTATCAAATTAAAGGTTATTAAGTACTTCTCCACAACATGCTCAGACTCCCTTGAAAAGTTCAGGCCTCAATAATTCCACTCCATTTCATTTATACATTATTTATTGCTTTAATGGAGTGGAATATAATTTTTTTAGGCTTCATTTACACATAAGACCTAGAGCTTAAAGGTGACCTTTCCCCTTTGCAGTATCTATACTTATATCGGAATTGGCAGAGCACTTAATCAAGGAATTGACTCTTTAGGTGGCGTGTTAAGAAGGAACAGTGCAGTGAGTGCTTATCCTATGACAAATTGTAATCCAGTCACAAATCGCAGATGTAACGATACAATCGATTCACGTCTTTTTATCGCACCTTGATGGAAAAATTACTCCACAGTATTACATAACTAACTTTTAAAGTTGTATCTGAAGGGTCAAATATAGTATTGTTTTGTTGCAATTATCTCCTATTGAGAAAGAGGGTAAGCCATAGGTATTTAACATTAAAACCTGTAAAGGATTCACTAATTAAGTAAGTATTTGCACACTTCAACCATAAGTCAAAAAGCTACGTTCATAAAGTCGTAATCATCGTATAAACTGGTATAGAACTCGTACGGTTAAGTTGTTAAGTTGTTAAGGATTGTGGTAATGGAGACAGTAAAAGAAAAACGAAACTGGCGAAATAGTGATATTATTCCAGTCCCATTAAACCATCGCAACAAAATGAAATATTTGCAAAGAATCACTGTGGTTCTGTTAAATACTCTGTCACGAAAACCAAACAAAAATTGATTGCGTTCTCTAGATCTAGATTTCAGCCTTTTAATCTCGGCGTCCCATTTTTCATTCTCGAAGTCCCACCATGAGAGAAGGAGAATTTTACTTTTTTTTACTTTTCGCAAGCTTGCAGTACATTACGTACGCTGTAAAAGTACTTATTTACTCATTCCTCGCAGTAATTAAGCGTGTGCATTGTGTACAGCGGACTGAGTCTCTACCAGTAGGTACGTTTTGAAGTCCAAATAAGGAAAATATCGCGTCGCAGCCGTTTTCCCGAATTTGAGAGCCACTCTTAGGGAGGGTAGACGAATAAACCGCAACAAAAGGGCATTTATATGATAAATATAGACCCTGATTGAGTAGAAAAATCCTTAAATAGAATGAATCTTTCAAAAAATGTATTTCCAAAAATGAAAATGGATAACTTGTACTCCATATAATTTATTAAGTACTTAACATTAAATT
Organism: Platycnemis pennipes; assembly: GCA_933228895.1. Taxonomy (NCBI): domain Eukaryota; kingdom Metazoa; phylum Arthropoda; class Insecta; order Odonata; family Platycnemididae; genus Platycnemis; species Platycnemis pennipes. Next base: position 27,612,740 of record OW121848.1, on the reverse strand, counting down.
GCCCATTTACTGCATGCTATAGAGTAATAATCATATTCCATTACATTCAGACATAGATACAAGTATGATACTTGTATATAAGGACATTTCAATGAAGTAACTATTTGGTGGTAGTATACACATTTTGAACTATGCCTCAAAAAAGCTTTCCAAAAAGCATTTCGCGTACCTACTTCTTTACGAGTTCCGAGAGCCCCCAGAGAACTCCTTTAAGAATCCTCACCTGTTCCACTCAGTCGCATCCAATAGCACTGACTGCGGGTCGCGAAAGAAGTAAGACCGCACGAGGAAGATAAGATTTCGGGAAAGAGGTGCGATTTGAAAGGAGATGGCTACGCGACATCGAATCGAACTTTCTTAAGATTCAAATTCTCACCTCGTCCTCCCCGATGGATTCGAGTTCCTCGCAAAGAAAAGGAGAAAAAACCGTATTGGTCGACATTCTCCTTTTTTCCAATCTCTCTTCCCAAAATTCTCACAACCCACTTTCCAAGCGAAGAGGAAATAAGAAAATCATGAGATACTTCTCTTGCTTTAAGCATACGCTTAACTATACTAAGCACGCCACATCAATTGTGGCATGCCATTATAGATGGGATCAACAGCATGAATTCTAATACGATTAAAATCAGGGTAACAATTGAACTTCAATTGTACCTTCTTCATCTTCTTAATTTTTAAATCTGCCTGACTAAATAACTTCAAAGACTGCTCCCTTTTCCTAACAAATACCAAAATTATGGATCTTTTGCCAGTAAAAGAGGTTACTCACAGAGTTAGATACTCATTTTCATGCATAATTATGAAAATGCCAAATTTAAAAACATAATCCCGGGCGTGGCCCGGGCTACAACACATGCCAAATTATTTGACCATACAGGTATGTCTGGGGCACTCATTTTTCACGAGATGCTCTACAAACAGTAAGCCAAACTAAATGCCACGAAAGGAAAATGGATAAAATTATATTTATCCAATGTTATCCGCAGCATAAATGTCACTTACCAAAACCTCTATAGCAATCCTCTATGGCATATTTCATTATCCTCACTAGCCATCCATTCTTAGGTTGGTTTGACGCAGCTTTCCACTGGGTTCTCCTATCATCTGGACTCTTCATATTTACATTAGTTTTTTCTTTTACAGTTTGCTCCAGACATCTCATTAGAGGTATTCCTTTGCCTTTTTTCCATTCACTTTTTCCTCAAGAACTGTCTTCAGCAGACCATTATATCTCAAGAGAATTCAGACCATTATGTCCCATGAATTGGCTGACAGGTTATCCAGTGTTTTTCAGCAGAATTCACTTTTTACACTCTTCTTTGGACTTCTTCATTTATTCCTCGGTCCATTTGCATTTCGTCTGCGATCTTCGACCACGAGAGGAAACCATAGGAGGATCGTGAAACGCCTATCCCCAGAGCCACTGTTTCATAGATCTCGACTGTGCCCGGAAAATTTTCTAGGATACTCCGGAAGCATGGAATCGAGACCATCCAGACCGACCACCGGGGAAAATTCAAGACCAACTCGTCAAGTGTGATGGATAGCTTGGGTTTCAAGACGCCCGAAGTGTACTGGATTCCCTGCAAATGCGGATATTTCTACATCGGTGAATCGGCCCCAAAAATTGACAGACATGAGGTTATACCAACCAGAAAAATCAGTGGTAGCCAAGCAAAGCCTCAGCCGATAGCACGTAATGAACTTCGACCAGGAAATATTTGTCTGCCGCTCAAACGGTTACTGGGACCGATTAATCAAGGAGACCATCGAGATATCACTCGAGCAAATGAATTTTAATCGAGACGTAGGCTACGCCCTCAGCAATACTTGGAGACCGGTTATTAAAGTAGTAAAAATGACACGAAAAAAAATTACGAGAACCGACCAATCAGGAGAGGGGTGGGTGGCCAGAGAGGACGGAAAGCGCATATTAGACGGCCTGGGAAGCTACATCATCGCCCTGAAGGTGATGGACGATTTGTCCTTCGAAACGTCGGCCTTACAAGACCTGAACTGGGGGAGAACCCAAGAGATATTCACTCCGCCGCGCCGTTAAAGAGCCGGGAAAACCAAATCCTACTTCAGGCATAATCTAGTTTCAGGTTCTAATGAAGTGTTTTCTAACTTCCAAAGGAATGCATTGTCCAGGTAAAAGTAAATTCTGATTTTTGCAGAATTATATATTTACCTGGGCCAAACTTATTTTAGACTTAAAAGATATCTTATCGACTATCTTTGGTTATTCGGCTCCCCATATATCTTTATGATTCTAAAATTTTGAAGTTTAAGCTACTTCAAAGAACCAAAGCCATAAAAACTAAATCAAAGATTAAGTACAAGATGGCAGCAACGAATTTAACTGGAATTAAATCAATACCATTTGTGTAAAACAACGGAGTCAACCATCTGAATGACCTTCAACATGCATGTGATACTTTTTTTCTTCGCTTGAGCATCTGTTGTTCCATCCAAAATCATTTCATAATTAATACACAAATTTCGTAATTTTTTTAAATTTCAGTCGATGAAACATGAAAAATACAGATTTTATTGCCAGGGAAAACCCATAGATATGAAAATTATTATTGAAGAGGATGATATTTAGTACATCTCTATAGTACAACAAATGTTGACGGAACTGGAGTCCTACGATCCGAATAATGCGATTGCTCAATTTACTCCACCAATATTATAATTGAGTTCAACCATTGTCAGTCATTCAGACACACTCGATTTTACCCATAAACAGCGTATGCTTAAATTTTCTTTGCTGTGAAAATAGAAAAAACTACCAGGTAAATCAGAATTCTTTATTTATAATTGGAGTGGTTGAAGTGAGTGAATGTATAAGTGGAGTGGTTTGTTCATGACACTGGTATTTACTGTAAAATTATTTGTGTACAGCGGTTAACTCGTTTCCAGTTTCGTCCATTTACCTGCTTGTACGCACTGCTGCTCATATATTTGTGAACTTATTTGGTTAATTTTCCTGCAGAATAAATCCTACAATTAATTTAATTAAGAGTCTAGTCTGTAGGACGTCAACATTGGCAACTAATAGATCTCCTGATCTGACCAAATTTACGGAGTGTATTAATTCCTTTTTCCGTACATAATTAAATTAAATCCTTTAAAGGATGTAAATAAGATCTATTTATTGTGGTTGCATACTTTACGCCATTAATAATACAAAATCGGTTGGAGAAAAACCCATCATTATCGATTTCATTGCTTGATGAACGACCTATCCACGATACGAACAGTTTTTACACTAACTTTTTTACAAAAAAATGTGGAAGTTAACCTTTCCAGTCCACTTGGACCTAATACCCTTATTCAAGTCAAATCAGCCGACTTTCTATACGCGTGTAACATTTGCGCTCACGTAAGCTGAGAAACGTGATTGTTGGGATAAAAAAATCCAGAACCTTTCAGTCGCATGAAAGTGGCACAAAAAAAGACATGCATTATGCGCCTCTAGGAGGATATCGCATCCTTCATCCTGTCGGGAGCCACCTACTGATTTTTTTACTTGTAACTAATGGCTGCAGAATATATTTTAAATATACTGTGTCAAGATTTCTCATCTGGCTTGACTAATTTCTTATAGAAGCCTAAATCAACAAGGTAAAACTAACAGGTAAATCATACAAATGCACTGTTGAGTCTAAGATCGCTAAATGTAAAACGCATTATCGCGTAGAAAGTAGGTATTATAATTGACTTGATTGAAAGTAGATTAATTTCTGAGATAATGAACCAACAAGTATCTAAAAAATGCTTTCATTATTAAGTAATAAACTAACATAATGAATGAAAGACATTATGGTACACAGACCATGATTTACCGCAAGATTACAGTTTTTCTATGCATTAAAATACACTAGTAGCAAAAATAAACAAATGCTACAATATGAATCCAAATTTTAATCTATAATACATAATATAAATGTATCAGATTCTCAGCGTAATGTTTTATCAAAAATATAATTCAATGTTCTTCCAACCCTTGTCGAACGAGATGACCATCCGGATTCGTATCCGAGCTAAAAATACAGAATTTGTCTCATACCAATCAGGATTTAACCACAGTAAATACCTATCGTTCTCCTTTCCCATATTATAATTTACAAATATTGCGGTTGCTCCAACGCACTTCCATGAAAATGAACACTAGCTGAGCATTCTTTGGATTCTTTATGTTATCTATTTAATTCTTTATTTAATTCTAATTTTTAATTTTTAATTCTTTATTTATCTATTTAATTATTGACCTTATCATACACAGATGATTAAGTATATAAGAGTCAGTCTCAATAGTCGTTTATTTGGTCATCTTTTGAATGAACTTTTCATCCATTGATATGTACGAAGTTATGTACGAAGAAAAAATGAATTTCGCTGAACAAATAATTTGGTGGATTTCAGAGCCGATCAAACGGAAATTCTAAATCTGCAGATTACCCAGTGTGCCACCTCTAAGGGGTGTGAGAAAGGCTGAATCGTTATTAATCATGTACTACATCAACAGCATCCAACTACATGCACTAAAGAGCAAAAAAAAATTAATAATGACAAATGTGTTACTCATGCATGCTCCAGATATTTTCATGAGTTAGTCGACTATGATCATGCACTTCATGCTACGTTGCCTACATTAAATTCTAACTGCATATTATATTGATTATTGTGGCCTCTAATTGCTTCTAATTCGTGGCTCAAGGCGCATCGTAGCTACCTAGACCTTGAGAACAAATATCTGAAGGTAGCGGGCCAATACAACTAGTACGTTGAGAACGCACCAAAGCGACACCACAGACGATCCAGTGGGAGGATTGAGAAGAATGGAGATGGATATATAGATGGGGGATTTTCGAAACGGACGATCTGTCGCTGAGATGCAAGCGAGGGGAAGTTTGAAAAAACCGTGGCGACTGATATAAGAGAAGGAATAGGAAGAGACGGCTTCGGGGCTAGGGGGGGAGGGGGGTGCATTGGGCCCCGGAGGTACGAATGGGAGGGTAGAGGGAGGCAAGCTGACGAAGAGAAATGGCCTCGGGGTGAAGAGGGGAAGATTTGGGGCAGAGACAGAGAGAGGCGGCCTTTGGATCTGGAAATTGCATAAGGAGAGGAGACGTTCAGGAGGTCGCCTTTCGCGAGGATTTCGATGGTAAGAAAGTTCAGAGGATGGAAAAAAGCGTCGGCCAGGGCTGCGAGGGATATTTGGGCATGGACGCAAGAGAGAGCGATGTGGTGGACAAAAAAAGCCTGCATTAAGCCTGTTCTTTTTTTTTGCTGCGCTAGCCCGGGAAGTTGGATTTTCCCTCTAACATCACGCTCGATGCGGTTGATATCGATTGGTGGAGAGCCATTATGCGAGGTCAGGAACACCTGGAACTCTCGAGTCACTTCGGAATGACGGGAAGTGCGTTGGGATCCAGGAGGTTTCGACAGAGAGGACCGAGACGTTTACAAGACGGGAGGCCGGCATTGGACAGGAGGCGAACAGACAAGTCCAAGAGTATGACATTGGATATCATCCCTTAGTAGTTTAATAAGCATCGGTGCAAATCCAATAAGGAAAATGTATCTAAGTGAAAACTTTAGGGGTGACAAAAAAGTGAGGTATACAGGAGCTAAGAATAGAGAAAGAGGTTTTCTGAGGGTTCCAAAGGAACCTCTTGTACGTCAGGCGTCTTAGACATATCGGTGCCAATCACAAGACTTTCAAACATAAGTTACTACTCAATGCTCGACTGAAAAGATAACCTGTCAGTAGGAAAAGAGGGATTTGATGCATGCCTGCTGTGATTTTCATATCAAAAATGATGATAGATGTGATTGAATGTATTTAATCCCGGTTTTATTACAGATTCGTGACGAGTAGCCTACATAGAGTTATTTTCAACAAACAAATAAATTATAATTAATCTTTTAAGAAACCTGAGCTTATTTTGAATTCATGTTGACACAATGTTGACACAATCCAGGTTGTATTGCATTGAAGCGAAAAAATGCATTATAAGTAGTGAGCTGAAAACTGAATTATGCAAAAGGGAAGAAACAGCAAGAGGAGAGAATAGTTATTTGACTTCCGACTCGTAAATTTCAATTTAGTTTAAGTGGTACTACCGACTTCAGCCCACAGCTGAAGCATTTAAACCATTCTCGTAGCAACTCGCCTATTGGAAATCTACTAGCAAAGGCTAACGCACAATCGTGTTTGATTTATTTAAACGGCAATGTATCTTTACATAACTTTCACAAATTTATTTTAATACACAGTAGTGTAAGTAGATTTGCGTGTTGTGGTAACGATAGGATTTAGAAAAAAGAGAATATTGCAAACAGAGAGAGGGCCTTACATCTATCTCATTGACTGATAAGATGATATTTCAAATAATACTGATGGCGAACACAACTTAGATGCATAAAAAGCTACATTTCGAAACACGAGACGATTGTATGTGACATATTTAAATAGAAGCGAATAATGTTTTTTAAGTTAGACTGATGTGACGCTAATGGCTCAAGTTCCTTTAAGATCGTTGGCGTCAAAAGATATTTCCTTTATGTATGCTTCTACATTGGGCATCAAATTTTTTCTCCTTTCCCCGTCAACTCAGCGACTTAAAGAGGGAATTTTTTTTATCCCATGGCCACTCGTCAATTAATTTCTTGTTCAGCGGTCCCAGGCCAAACTGGGTGTCTAAAACAGATTGCTTATCCGGGGCTTCAGGATTCAATAGCCTTGTTATTCGTTTGATAATTCATCTATAATCGGCTAATCCCGTTCACCCGATGATTGAAATGGCGAGAAAAACAATTAACGACATGACTGCCTCTGACACCATGATTGACGTTCTCCGTATCTAATTCGAAACAGGCCAATCAGAATTGATTGACTCTCATGAATCCATTAAATTCAGCTACGATATTTTTACCAATATAAGCTAAATAAATATCGAATACCTATAAAAATGTACCACCCTTCTCTTTACTTAGAGTATTCCATACTTAAATTGAGAATTGGGGTAAAGCAAAGGTTTAGATACCTTCTGCCTAAAAAAATATATTATAGTTGACGGGTGAAAGATAAGGAAAATCAGAAAGAAAAAGCAAGGGACTATTGGAAGTCAGCCAAGATATATTGAAACGATTTTTCTCATCAAAGGACCACGGCATGTGGTATTTTAGGCACATCAAGTGGTAATGATGTGGCATTTATTCGTAAATAGTAATCATTACTTTACCTCAGCAAGGTATAAAATCATTCATCTCAGGGACGGTATAAAAATCAATCCATAGGTCAGTATTCTAAAATTCCCCCAACAAGATGGAAAGCCAGTCCTCCAGTAAATAACACAAACACCATCCCAGGAATTCATCTTAAAGATTGATAGTTTGATTGCAGAAAATACTTTTACGAATATTATATTAATTTACGAATTCTGAAAAAATGAGAGATGTATGAGTATTTTTTTTATCGTAAAAAATTACAGGAACGCGGATACGGAAGACTTCACTAAATTGGGCCGTGATGAGCATTTACATGGACAGCAGAGACAATAAGGAGAAAGTGCTTGCAGTATAAAAGTGGTGGTCCATAGAAAGGAAATAAACCGAATGGTAATGCTAAAACGCAAAAATCAGAAAAAGCGACCACGAGCAAAAACAAATTATTACCTGGCAAATAGCTCGAGTTCGAATCACAAAAAAATATATCCGACACATTTTAATGAAAGAAAACATGAAAATAAGCATTGAACTTGATATGTCGCAAGTTACTACCATTATCCATCACCATATTGCGGAGAATTTTTTCTGGATGAGATTGGTTGAATGAGAACTTTGGCTACAGAGGTTCAAATTCAGCGTCTACGTCAAATATCGGAAAACGGGTCTTATATTGTGCAGAGCTTTTATTTTCCATGAAGAAAATTTGTAATTTTTAAAATAATCAGTTAATACAAAAATTTAACCACAGTATTTCATTTAAATAAGAGCGGAAATCCTATCAGGAAAGACAAACATTTTCAAAGGAGCAGATCACAATGGCTTCTGCTTAATTGCAGCGATACTTTTATCGACACTAAAACATTTCGCGCCAAAAGGGAAACAGCATATGTCTCCACAGTGGATTCCTTGGACTCCTGGATCCTGACCCGGCGTGAAACCCGAAATATCTTCACACATTTTATTCGCCGGGAAAACACCAGATCTTACATCATTCATCACTTGTTCCATATATTTCGAACGAGGTCTTCCTCTGCCATTCTTCCCTTCCACTTGTCCCTCGACGATTGTCTTCATCAGACCATCATGTCCCATGATGTGGCCGATTAAGTTGTTTCGTCTTCTTCTCAGGGTAATCAAAAGACTTCTCTTTTCTCCTATTCTTCTTCGGACTTCCTCGTTACTTACTCGGTCGATCCATTTAATCTTCATCATTCTTCTGTGGCACTACATTTTGAATATTTCCACCCTTTTCTTTTCCGCTGCTGTGATTGTCCATGCCTCACTGCCATAGAGAAACATGCTCCAGATGTTCGTTCTAATGAATTGTTTCCATACCTCTACACCTGTATTTCCAGCTGTAAGTAGATTCTTCTTTTGATAGAATGCCCTCTTCGCCTGAGCTATTCTGCTGACTATTTCTTTCTTGCTTCGTCCATCGTTGGTTACTTGGCTTCCAAGGTAACAGAACTCTTTCACCTCTTCCGGCTTTTCTTTTCCTAGTTCTCTGTCTCTGCTACGAGTGCTATGTCATCGGCAAACCGCAGCATGCTAATTTTTTCCGTGGATTTTCACTCCAGAAGACTTCTCCTTGATTTCATTGATGGCTTTCCCGATGTAAACATTAAAAATTACAGGAGACAGTACACAACCTTGTCTCACTCCTTTCCTTATTCTTGCTTCTGGGTCCAGACTTTTAACTTATAGACCTGAAAATATTCATCACTCGGATAAAAGTAAATACTTGATCAGATTCTTTTATTACAGAACTGAATCAACCTTTTGTTTCAGACGGTATTTCTTCCTCATACGTTTTTCCCTTACTATAATCTAGTGATTTCCCACATCTAAACTAAATACATTTTTGCCAGCAGACAAATAAAAATATTTCGTCACAATATGGAACGGTAAATTATTTCAAACGTTTCGAGAATTAAAAAACTTCTTTTTCTCTCCAGCTTAATATGATACGGAAAATTAAAAGAAATATGAAATCTATTTGGTGCAATAATTCCTCTATCTATTGATGAAATTAAGGAGAGTAATGAAAAATATTTATAAACTTACCAATAGTAACTAGCAGTAGTTAAAACCAAGCGACTTCGTTTAGAACGGTATTCGATATTTTATTTACCTACTGTGTGGAATCACTGAGTTGTTATTGTAAAATAGTTAATTTCCTTCCAACTTGCAACACTAATTTCTCTCAGGATTGTGAATTGATAACCTCCAGCAGTCAACATGAAAATGAATACCTACAAATATACTAGCCAATCAATTCCTTAGCATATTAAGTCAAATATTTCTCACACATCGCTAATTGAGTGGCATCTCTTGGAAACCAGAATAATCTTACTGAGCTCATAGGAAGGAGTAAAATCTCAGCACTGAAACTATTCCGACACACTCAAGTCCCACGTTGCGTTTGGCTCTGCGGTCGGAAGCTATCGTCTACCACTGCTTCCTTAATATTCCAGCATCCGAGGCCTTACATCCCCAAACTCTGGAACAAACCATCTTTCCCTCCTCCCCTCTCTCGCACCAGTTCCCCGCCACCGTTCTCCTTTTGAAACCTTAAAGCTTTGAGGAGGGATTGGCTCCGGGGGACCGACGGATGGCGAGTATGAAGAGTGGGTCTCTAATGGAGGGCAAAGGGGCGGATGTGCGGTTTTGGCAACCTCTCGGAGGGAAATGGAGTCGTCGCGTGCGCTGAGAAAAAAGAGGAGTGAATGGGAGGAAGGAAGCGAAGGGAGGCGAAAAAGTGGGGAGAGAATGGAAGGGTGTAGATGGGGAGGAGGAGGAGAAGAAACGAGAGGGGGAGGATGGTAAAAAGGCACTTCCTTCCAAGAGGCGCTGGGGAAAGTAACGCAGGGAGATCTTGAAGTGGTCGGGCTGATAGATGGGGGGAAAAGGCGGATGAATTGGAAGATTTATTGTTATCGCGGATCGAAATTGGCAGCATAATTTTACAATTGATATAAAAACCCTAGTTTTACACTTTATTTGAGAAAACTGTCACCGCACGCGCCACAAAATCACTTTCCGACAGGAATATTCACGTCCCATCATTGATCGTAATACGTTTATGAACACTTCGTTCAAAATTAAATGAGTAATGAAGATATATCTACAATAGTATCACGTCTCACTTAATATATCACTATCCTTACGTTATAATATATCATATCCTTACTTTCAAGCAAGCTATAACGAAAAGGTCATAGCATATCTGCAATGCACATATAAATTTTTGCATTCATTGTAAAAATGCATGATATTGCTACAAGCAAAGGAAGAAAGAAATTAAATAGCATCCACTGATTGATAAATAGAAATACATTTCTGTAGCATATAAACAGAAGCGATTAAACACTTTGAAAAATATTACAAGCAACGAAGTACGTCATTATTTTTACACGTGTAATTGGCATTTAAATATGATTTCCTCGCCTAATTTAATGAGAACGAGAGAAAATACGAAGAGAATCTATCGTAATTTGAAGTTCGATGGCCAAATAAAAACGAAAATATCTAGGGGAAACACGAAGATGATGTGGGAAAAGGTCGAGGGAAACTTCGTGGAAGGCAGAAAGGAGGAACGATATTAAGGGATGTTTGCGGAGCGATTCGATCCGTGAAACATAACAATCTCGAGGAGTGATTATGTGCTGGACACAAGAAAGAAAACACAGCTGGTAACGTAACACAAAACTCATACCCATCAGTAGTTAGGCAACAAAAGTTTGGAAGCCAGAAGAAACCTTCCACCTCATTTTCCCCGGTGGACGATATCAATTTTACATTGTTGCTGACCTTTTACTAATAACCAAATACCAGGATCAAACTCTCTTCTTTTTCAAATCAATTTTTCTTGGATTATTTGGTCTTGGTCTTTATCATGTATTTTATACTGTGACTTCAAATTAGGCACCGATGAGAGATTTTTTCCATTAATCTGGAGGGTATAAACCTATAAACCGCTATCTTCATCTGCTCTAGGTTGGACATTTTACGCTCTTATTTTCATAAGTTACTGATAATCCTCATGCCTATTTCAAAAGAAGCACAGCAAGACATCTGATAAGAATATAATTACCAATATCAGCAAACTTCAATCCATGATATTCCATTCACCATAACCGTTAGCCATAATTACTTGTTTCTGCAATAATTTTCTATCTTATCCATTGTTCTAATCTCATTATAATTGTTATATTCCAACATTTTTTTTCAGTCGTTATCTAATTTTATTTACGCAGAGTATCTCGTTCAGAAAATTAGAAAGACCCCGATGAGTTTGCCAACACCATTTAAGAGGAATCCATTGGTTTTATCCCGTTCAATCCCACTAATATCTAACGATCCATTTTTTCGAAACCAATCCACGTGTATGGCCAATAATAGTTTAATGTTTGTATAGTAAGAACATTTTTCTCGGAGTGGTGTACTCTAATCTCAAAATACTGCTCTTGTTCGTAATATTTATTGCCCCCGTGCTTTTCAAGATCAGATTTACATTTTTGACTATCTAAGGACTACGCTATTATACTGGAAAAATTCACATGGTTTCCTTTTAGTTATAAGTGGGTGATGCATTGGAAATGTGATCACATATGTATAGACTTGCGTAGCAATTTGAGTAGGAAAGTGGATATGGGAGAATTAGTTTGTAATTGAGAACCAAGAGGTAGAGGAGGACTTCGCGGCAAGGGTCCGAAGTGAGGGAAAGTAGTGAGGGAGCTGAAGGAGGAAAAACTGGGAGAATATGACGAGGAGACAAAAGGGGAGGAAGATCGCCTGAGGTGCTAGTAGCGAGAGAGGGAGAGAGAAGAGTGTAAGAGAGAAAGAAAGAGGGAGTTTGTGTTTTTGTGGGCCTTAGAAGAGATTAGATGATTTAAGGATGAGGGGAGGGAAGACCTTTAAGGATTACAAGGAAAGCGAAAGTAAGAGAGATGGAGGGTAGCATGAAGGAAAGCTTTAAGGGTGAGACGATGCCGTTGGGGTGGTAAGAGGAGAGAGAGGTTCCCAAGAGGGGGAGAGAGGAGGAAGGACGGTGGGGGGAGGTTTCGAAGAGAACGGTGGGTGGAGAAGGAAGCCGAAAGTGTTCTCCCCCTTTTTCTCTCATCCCTCTTCTCTTTCTCAGGGGAATTTTTTTTTCATTGCCGACCAAGGGATCATTAGAGGCTTGAGTGCTCGAACGACACCGCGTCCGCTCATAATCGCCCCGTAAATTTTCGAAGACCATGTAATAACAGATTGTTGATAAGCGCAGGAAACACGAAACCACCAATCTGTGGACTGACTTCATAAGCGAGCTTTTTACGCTTAACAAACAATGCCGCAAAAATCAGAAAAACAGACATCGGCCTCCGGAATTCATATGGGTGACTTGTTTGAGAGTCTTATGCGATGTACATAAAAAAGTGTGATAGAGTTATTAGCACTATGATTAAATAACTTAATTCATTTAAATTTCAACACGTAAAATCGTTTTTCGAATAGTTGCTCGAATATCTACTCATGCTGTTATGAGCTGACATTCACTCTTACCTCTCTTTTCATTCAAGTTCTTATACATATGTCATAAATAAAAAAACCCACTGATGAATGGAACAAAAAATAAAGTATACATGTGTTGAGAAGATTGTTCTCCATTAAAAACAAGGAGAATACCATTAGATAAATAAACGTATTACCTCACACAATCGGGAAAAGTAGTAATGCGTTTTTAGCGCTTTTTGGCCATTTCAAAAATTTGCGAAATTCAGGCCCATCAAAAACTATTCCGTGAGTAAAAACGATAATTTATTAACATCTCGCTGCGTATTATCCTTTCATCCTAAACAAATCGAATATGAAAGCTAGTATATCAATAATTTAAGAGGCGTGGATTGAAATTTGGATGACATATATTTGAAAATAAAAATGAAGTTGGGAATATAGAGAGAAAAACACTTGTGTTTCTTTTCCCCTGGAAATAGATTAAGTGTGAATAAGGAATAAGTTACAGTACTCCAGCATAGTAAATTACTCACTGAAAACTGGATCGGCAATTGTGAAATGCATAATTTACACTCTTGAGACTAATTCCGCTTCGAAATTTTTAATTGTCGCAATATGCAATTTAAATGTTTGACCTAATATTGTGCTATGACGTACATCGACGTTACGCAGTAAAATAGTAAATTCAAAGATATGAATTATTAATGATAGCTTTTCCTGCATGCCCGGTATGTCTATATTTTAGCCTCAAGTTACCAGTGTACAATACAGTTTCTGAAATAAGGGTATTAAAATTTGTCCACCAGCAACGTAAAATGGTATATGATGATAATGGTCAAGTCTTTGCTTAATGCCACCTGATAGTTTATATTTAAAAATTCTTGCCAGTCTTTTCTATAAAAAAACCTCAGGGTAAAATTAGTATATATTTGCTCCAAAAGAAAATCCTCATACAAGTCAGCCTCAACTTTTTAAATTTCTTATTTTTACCTCAATATAGCGGTAATGATAAAATAAGGGGTTCAGGGGAATGATTTTTAAGGCAAAAATCGAAATATGACCCGGTTTTATAATGTTTAGCAATAATGCTTTGCCATGTGAATACACTCCTGGGGACTCTATTTCACTGTAAAGGCTCTCACCAACATGTCAATATCAAGCCAAAGAAGGTTCTCTGTGTTCTGTGAAATTGAATTACCATTGCATTCATCTAATTATCTCAACGTCTGCATATGTATCCATGTCTGCGCAATTATTCAGTGTAAGTCTGATAAGGGATTACACCACTAATTTCACTGCAGTTTACTGACGATTCATTCTGACTTAGATTACGATATACATATACTGTAGCTTGAGCTCTGACGGACTTGTCGCCGAAACTGGCAACTCACGGTGGTGGAAACTTTAATGTCCTGCCTTTTCATATTATCCCTAAATCCACGCCAACTTGTGGTGTGGTTCAAACAGGTGTCGTAACCGATGCCCCTGAACTAATGGAGTAATTTCGTCTGTCGTCTAACTCCACGGACTTCACTGATGGCGTAAATGCAGATTGCATCTTTAAGGTGCCGCAGTCCAGGCATGTGCTTCTGGGATAACCGCCACGCAAGCAGTTAGCAATTATGCTTCTGAACCGGTTGATTACTTAGCATGACGAAGGGAGGTCGGACAGTGCTTCCAGGGATTGCAGTGAGCAATTACTAAGGTGACTCGTTGCTAAGCTATGGGAGCCTCCACAGACAACCTGGCGGCATATTACCAATTACGAAATAAATGACAAACTCCAACCGTCTCCTGGTAATATAGATGAAATTGAATCATAGATTGTTTCTCGGAGTTAAAACCGTACCAAAATAAACTTTACCGCAGATCCATAAAAAAGGCCATATTATCCTAAAGTTTAAGGAAAAATAATATTTTTGATTTCCTGTTTTGCAATTTTCTATCCATTAAGGGGAGGATGAATTTTTACAGCGTATGAATGCACTTGTATGAATTATGGCTGACATTTAGGACCGCTTAATTTTCTATTCCCTGGTCATCTAAATAGTGAATTATGGATGGTGAAAAGAAGCCAGACCATCTTCTAAGGTGATAACTGTTAAAACTACTTGTAAAATATAAATTTCTCGCGTCAATACATAATTCCTATGTTACGTGTCCAGATATACGTGAAAATAATAATAGGTAATAATTTGGAGTAAGAATTGTATTACATGATGAAATCATATCGAGCTGAACGCTCAATAGAGTTATGACAATTATGGCTCGACTAACTTTTCAGCATTTATCAGAGGCAAATGGGCAACCGTTAAGATGGCGGGACAGCTCAAAATGCGCGAAACTAGGGAATCGGGAGAGGGTGGGTCGTAGTGGTACAATCACATGGATGAGAATTACTACCTGTGGTTATTAGACGGAGAGCAACGTGATTCCATGAACACTCTTAATACACGAAGGCAAGGCACACAATTACATCGATGAAATATTGAATACATTCTCACTCAAAGGTATTGAAACAGACTTCTGGCTCCACTATCTTAACTTGTGTGTTATTTACTAATTTTCAAAGTGGTATCTAATAGCAATCTAATAAATGTATTTATCGTAAGATAATTTTCCATCTGAATCACGAGAAATATAAAGAAAAAAGACTAAGTAATGAGGAATTATCTGATCGGTTTTACGAACAGCGAGGAATCTGACCTTTCGACGCAGAACTACACTTATTGAGTAATAGGTAGACAAAAGTCGTTTATATACACCTTATATCTACTTTTTCTGAAAGAATTTTAACTATTAGCCTTAGCACTTAACTGTAACTACAGCATTAATCAAATAATAAACTCATTCGCCTGATTAGAGATTAGAGATAGATTACTGAATTAGATTAAGAAATTCAGCAAGAAAAGATCGAATTTGTAAAATCAGATGGAGAAAACATGCGTCGCGAATAGGGATAAAAAGTTTAAGATTTAAAATCTTGTCGAGAAAGTGGCACATTAAAGTTATGACTCATCGAATTTTGACAGCCAAATAAATAGCTCTGGTACATTAACGACCATCAATTGCTTCTGTCTGCCAAAGATTGAGGAAAAACTTTAAATGAAGAACAAGGAATACATGACGATAAAATACGGAATAAATAAAATTTCAAGCAGGGAAACCAATGTACCTTAGTAACTTACGACGACGGTTTGTATTCTTTGAGAATACTAGGGACCAAGATATTTCCGTGAAGTGTATTTCAGAAAGTACCTTCACCATATCGATTTCTACGAGATTGTTTGCCAATATAAGTGACTTCATGTAATGCTGTTTATAATCCCTCACTGTCATGACTTATCTAAATCGGAGCAAAGCCAAATAATAAGGTGCTTAGATATCGCGCGTCCTATTCCTTTGATTATTCTTCCCTTTCGGTCGCAATTGAATTTACAGAAATGATTTAATTTTCGCTAAGCTTGATATAAAAATACAATTAGCTTCTTTGAAAATCAAGGTACGGTACCATCTACAACGTGCTCTAATTCAAAATCCTATTAACAAATATTATGAGTCCGAAACCTGATGTCAGGTCCGTGATACTATTAATAAGTGGCAGGGGAAGCAAGAGCACGACTAAAAGGCATATTTCATGGTTTTACTAAAAACAATGTAGACTGACCTCTAGAAAACTAATTTCGGTTTCAACGTCAGCGATATATTCTTGCTGATTATGCTATAAACCCACTCGATCATATTAAGATATGATGGAACATTACCTATCTCTTCCACGAAAAAGCGATAACAGGTAATGCAAACCCCTCGAATGGTATTCCACGAAATACCTTTAAGCGAAGGGATACATTACGGCTTTTAGGCGTGAATCGATGCTGGCGTTCATTCCAATTCCTTCATTAAGCGCCAGAACACGTCTTCATTATGATTTGTGAGGCCGTAACTCGAAATAACAATTGAAGCTCGAAAGTAATTTCCTTAATGGGAGATCGGCTTAGATGCCTACTCTATTCAGGCCATTTTGAGGAAAACGAAGGAGAGAGCTCTCAGGGCGCCCAGCCCCATAAGGCATAGCGCGCGCTCACACACAGACACGGACGACCTTACCCTTACAAGCCTCAGTCCCTTCTTTGATACGCTGAGAACCAGCCGAATAAATTCCCTTCACCAATTTCCCTCCTGGCCTTTTCTCCAACCCTCAGAACCCTATCTTGTTCCTTTACTGGGGACTTTTTACTCTTTTTAACCATGCTCGGCACATACCCACATGGTGAACGTTATACATAAAGAGTATCGGATTTTTTTCGACTGGAAGGATTATCCCACAAACAAGATTCATATTTCCATTGCGACTTGATTCCAAATAATAAAATTACATCCTCAATGAAGCAGTTACAAGGTATGTCCTACCAAATCGCATTCAAATTGAATACAAAGAAAATAATTAAAGATAATTAAAAAACATTGAATAAACCATAAGAATTGAACCGTGTGCTATGTATGTACTTTGGAATAGGTAAATAAACACCACAATTCACATACCGTGACAAAACTTAATTCAGAAAATTATTTATAATATTGAACTACAATTTTCATTTAGCACTGCTATTACTAAACATTGTTTGGCATGAAATGAATTATTTATCATATTTTCAAAGCTCAGACTTAATCGTTTCATTGTGTAGTGCCCACAAAGCATTTTTTTTGCAGACGATAAGTAATTTGTTGGAATTTTCTGTGGGCACATACCAATGACTACCGACCTTCATAAGGATATCTAAAAAAGATACGCATACATCTTTTGCTATCATTTAAGACTTCACCCTCCAACGAAATGAAAGTTTCGGGGAAGAATAGAAAACAAAAAAGTAAAAACAAAAAGTACACCTTGTAAAAACACACAAATGTACATTGCACTACCGCTTTCACCCATCGGGGCATCTGGTAGGGCAAAATAAATCTCCGTGGTTTTTATAAAGTCGTAGTACTTTTTGCTACAGTGCTAAATATCCACAAACACATAAACGCCGGACTAGCTACTTTGATTTTATCAACAAGGAAGAAGTCTCAAAGTTAAAATAAAACGTGTTGATAAGGGTCATAAGCATTTTTCCTTTCCTGCAATATTAATATTCTTGTGTGATTATGTTCTTCAGGGTACATCCAATCATTTGAAAACCTTAATACTTCCTTAATTCAACCAGGTCATTTTAGAAATGAACCTCCTTAGAAGACGCTGAAACCGTGGCTAAAGTAATTTATTAGAAGTGACCATTTAGTCCTCTATAATGTGGCACATAAGAAACATGTTAATTTCAACACTAACTGTAATTTACACACTCATTCCGATAGCAGAGATAACTCTGCGTTTCATGTTATTCTTCTGCAGCATTTTATATCCATTCCCAGAACTAATTTGTACACCTCCTATCAGTGATGGTCCCCTATTCCTTGAAGCAGCGAGTTGGGCTGGCGTAGTGGTTAGAGTACTAGCCTCACCCGGAGGGCCGGGGTTCGAATCCTAGCTGTAGAAGTTACTTTCAGTAGCAAACCATACTTTTGCATTTCTTTTACCCCGTCCGTCAGATGTGATTTTAAGCCGTGATCTCCCTCATGCCTTTCGTTTAAAGCAGGCTAATACCGATGCCGGGTTCCTTTCCACCCCATTTACTCTTCCATTTTTATCTTTTAAACTTTCCTCTCGGCATGAAGTACCGGCATGTGCGCGTACAGAGTTGTAAACCGCAAAAATCTATACACGTGTACTTCAGATCATTTAAATGAAGGTAAAGAAACGAAATAAAAATGAAAATAAATATAAAAAGTATAAAGTAAAAATCTTATCAATCACACGATATTTTAACCTATATTTCATAAACACTAACAAGAACAAATAAATCAACTACACTAATTTTCCCTCTCTAGATAACTTTTTATCCTGCGCGTACTCACCACCACTTATTATTGAATAGTAAGCGGGATAGAGGCAATTTATTTTCACCCTCAGCACCTGTTCTCCTCAATTTCTGTTTGATTTTTATTTTAGGCCCATGCATGTAAGAAATGTTACATACTCCGTTTTCATAATTGATACCCAGTGTTAATAAGATTAGCCTCGTATAGGCAAGTATACACTGCAACTTACCACAATTTAAATAGGTAATAACTTACTGAAAGAGCATTTGCAAAGAAAGCATTACTATTTCCCTAACTTGTTCGATCAGTTCATGTCCTTAACTACAATATATCGCCAAATTGCATCAAATACCAAGACAGGAAGGGGAGAAAATCGGAATTGAATGAACAGGCAAACTTGGATGGAAGAAAGAGAGATTGCAGGGATGCAGGGATGTCACACTTTTGAACAAAGTAAAATTTGAAACGCCATTAGTAGCTTAATAATAGGATTGCCATATTTATCATTATATCCACACAAATATGAGAAAAGAATAAACGAATGCATGTTTAACCCTGGATGTCTTTGAGGTTGCCAATACATGGTCACAAACAGCGGTAATTCTTCGTGCCGTGGGTCACTCTAACCTTGAATATGTCCATAGTTTTGTGCTAGTGAATGAATATTAATTGATTGATGAAATATTATGTGTATGGGACCAAGTGCTAGAGCGAGAACAAAATTTGTTAGAACAACGGGAATAAACAAAATATAGAAATACCAAAGAAACATATACAGCGATAACACAGGAGATATTATCAAAAAAAACTATAATTTTTCAAAAGTTGCCCCAGAAATACGAGAAACAAGTTTAAAAAATCTCAAAGAACTCGATGAATTACACTCCATTGAAGCACTGACCAAATGTGTACCAGCAGTTCCCCACAATAAAAAGTCTCGGAAGGATCAAAGTAGCGAAAGGTTGGTTCTTTTGAGAAAAACTTATTTCATGGTAACTTTACTTTTTTGCGTAAACAGCATAAAAAATAAATAAGTAGTGCGGATCTAACCTCGACACTTGCGTTCACTCCATCTGGCAAATGATGGCTGACCATCGACCCTAACCACGAGGAGTGGCGTTTGCGGGCCGAGAAACGAGAGAGAGGGAATCGGTGGGAGCGAGCGATTGGATTGCCGGAACGGCGAGAGAGGGTTTTAGAGAGGAAAGCCGGACCCTTTGCGGACACCCCGCGACGGATGGCCGGGAAGCAAAGCCGACCCCCACCCACCGCGTCGTCACCCTCCTCCGTCCCAGGCCTTCCCCACAACCACATACGAGTGTCCTGCGTGCATTCTCTCCCCCAACCGTCCCCGACCGCGACCGAGCTGACCCCGCCCTTTGACCCTACCGCTTTATCCCCCTCTCCTCCCCCCCCCCCCCCCCCCCCCCGACGGTAATCAACGTCTTCCTCAGCCGATCATTGCTTCTTTGATCCATTCCACCAACCACCACACTCCTCCTTACCTCCTCCTCCCCCCCCTCCCTCTTCCCCCAATGCCATGTCTGCTCGTTTCTTATCTCCATGCGAGAGGAAGAAATCTCACTTATATTCTCGAAAAAAGCAGCATAAGTTTTATTTTGATTTTCCTTCTCCCCTTCCGAAAGACTACGCGGACGTGGAACGCAAGATAACTCACAAGGTCGTAAACTCAGTTTCGTTACGTATGCGTACTTTTATAGCGTCGTCAAATCTGTGCATTACCGCCACTCTCGGAAACAGGTCAGCACGATACAAAGATTACAGCCTGCTGGGGGGGCAGTTGAAAGATCAGAAGTAGTGACTTCTATCTGCTGAAATCCCAGTTAGCAAAGCCACAAGCTCGATTCAGCTGATTTTCTGTAATTACCTAAATATGCCTATCAAAGTAATGTACTAATCAAAAGTTTTCCACTATTGTACTAAAATTTTGAAGTAATTTAGCAGCTAGGAGATGAATGTCTCCCTCGGTGGCACGATACAGGCGTTTATGCATAAAGAAGACATGAATACCACCGAAAAACGTGGTTATAATTTTTAATCAACATCGATGAACTTTCCCTATTATTGATTTTTTTCACATTATATTCAAAGTTAATTCATATTCTACAATACTTATACTTTGAAAGCCTTGAGTCTGAATTTATGAGGCAAAAATATAATTCTTTAATTGAATGACATAAGTTGCCGCTGATTAGGTTACTCTGCCTCTGAATATATTGACTCTGTCAATTTGCCTATATTGCTGCAGTTATTGCAGGATATTGCCATAAGAGGCTGTATATTGATATGGTACAGGAGGTATCCCTTTCAGAGGAATATTCAAGTGAAATTAAAAAATTGTGTTGGTAATCTAGGCAATGTTAAATATGGTGTACCTCAGGGATCTTTGTTAGGGCCAATATTGTTTCTAGTGTATATTAATAGCATATTTAAATGCATTGTAAATTGTGATATTTTACTCTATGGTGACGATGTAGTGATGATATCAGCTTATCGTGATTTAAGTGTTGCCATCAACTACATTAAAAATGATAAAAATCCCTTAGCAAAATGGTCACATGACCATGATCTCTTAATCAATATGAAGAAATCAAAGGTTATGTCCATTGCCAACAATATAGCTAAAGTGCAGTGCATTACCATAACAATTCATGAATACAAATGTTTAATTGATATATGAACAAATTCTTATGCCAATGTAGAACAAGTGCCATGGTATAAACATATTGGTGTCATATTGGATCAAATATTTAAATTTAGAGAGCAATGTGATATGATATGCAGTAAGCTCAGAAAAGTTAGTTTCCAAATGTATCACATTAGAGATCGATTACATGTCAATGTTAAAAAGATTCTGGTTGAGTCTATATTAATATATGGCATTACTGTTTGGGGCAAAAATAGTAAGTCATAGAAACAGAAGCTGTGTAGTATACAAAACGGAATTGTAAAAATGGTTTTCTGTAATACAAAGGGTGATAATATAAGGTCCTCGAAACCAAGTACTATTCAAACAAATGATCTCTACAAAATTCTGCAAATATTACTTCTTGAAAAGCTGTTGACATATATTTTAGCAATGGACAATTATTTCACAAATAAATATGAAAAACTGAAACGGAATGAACTGAATTATAACGCTCACAAGCGAAATACATATTCGAAAAAAATGGCGTAAGTGAATCATCTGGAAGTTCGAAAGAAAAAAGATTCTGACCACAAGCTTTTGAAAAGCGGGATTCGTTTCAGTGATAAGTTATACGCGAATTTGAGGGGGAAGATGAAGATTCATTCCAATCTATTCGAGGGCAAGTATTTTGGGAACACCGTTTTCTTCGCCTCGGCTGCCTTGTGCAAGAGACGTCGATGAATCAAGCAGTCCCGTCGTGCTTCAAACCGCATCAATCGCATGCACCCAACCCTCCCTCGACTCCCCTCCACCCGTCCTCCACCACTCCGATTGATGAATCCGTCTCCTACGCCCTCTGAGGCAATCCATCCACCCCCGGGGAGCTCACAGCTCGGCGGAGAGAGGCGGGTGCCGTGGCCGCGCAATTCCGTTGTCGTGAGAGGCGGTGAAGGGTCGGAAGCGGACGCTAAATACCGATCCGATTGGCAGGCGAGGGGAACTCGCACCGATTTCGCAGCAGACGCCAGCGTACACCCACACACATGCATATAAAGATGCAGCCCGTGCATCCCCCTCCACCCATTCCTCTCTCCCTCCAATTTCCATAGTGATGAGGTCACCATTCGGGGCAAGACAAAACTCCATAGAGATGTCCACTCATGACGAACTCTGTAAACTCAGGATTTCTATTGAAATCTTTTACCTCATGGTTAAAAATATCCGGAAATGGAATGTAAGCTACGAAACGCATTTAAGTTAAAAAAAAGTTAAATCATTCTTATCCATAAATAAGAACGCATAATCAAAATTCATATTGCCTTGTCTATAAAATAGTAAGAGATATGAGATCATGATACAGAATAAAAAGCAGAAAATAACTACCATTTATTAAAACCGCTGCTAAAGAGGTGAATGTATTATTGTTAATGAATTATGTCTAAAATGTCTTGCATACCTATGCAAGAACATGGGTAGCAAGGTGTGCTTTGTAAGCTTCTACGTGACCCTGATTCGAATGTCGGGAAGAAATGACGACATCTAAATTAACGTAAGACATTTGTATTAAAGAAAACATTCCGTACACTCATTAAATATAAAAATGATGACGCAGCTGCGATGAATTTCTGGGAAGATACTTTTGCTGGTTAATAGTTGTAGTAATTATTTGGGGGAGGCGACCCACAGCTGAAGCCATTTGCACCATTTAGGATAGGTAGGTATCGGTTATAGAGGTAGGAATATTTTGGGGAACTGAGGAAGGGTTGAGAGGAACCCGGGGGAGGTATTAGCCTACTCTTAATAAAAGGCGCTTAGAGGTCCACGGTTTAATGTCCCATCCGACGGATATAGTAAAGAACTTGAAATTCTCTTCAACTCTGCACTAAGTAGAGATCGGTATGGACCACCCTGTTATTGCCAAGATTCAAATCTAGGCCCTCGAGGTGAGTGTCCAGTACTCTAGCTACCATTCAAAACATTCCTGTTTCAATAATTATTCATATTTTAATACGAGCGATCAATTCATGACAGGCAAGAGAAACAGCAAAGATTTTCTGATCGAAGTAGTTGGACCTAATCCTTCCCAAGCACCCCCTTTCTGGCTTCAATGTCACCTGTAGGCTAGCTTGTAAATGCCTTTTCCTGTACTTAAAAACCACATTGGGCCAGTGAGATATTAATAGGGAAACTTATCGGCAAACACCAAAAGATAGATAATTATTGGTTAGCACTGAAAAATAAAGGCGAAGCGAGCGAAAGGAGAAGGGAGTTTGACCACCATAGGTGGACAGTGGGGCAGAGCCCAACTAGTAAAATATAAAATTATATCAGTCTAACAAAATCGACTCAAGCGACTCCATTATTACCGTTTTTCAGGCAGAAATTGTAAAGGATAAATTGCAAGTAAAATCCATTACGGGTCACATCCAGATCCTGTACAACTTGATTCCTGATTAAAAGTTAGGTAGTGGAATTTCTTGCCATATAATTGTGACTTCCCAAAAACAATATTTTAACTTAAAATACAATCCCTCAACGCAATAATTAATTGGGAAGTTTCAATTTCAAATAAACTAGAGGGCTATGCTTACTTTGTTTAGATTGATACTATACCATCTGTTACCATGCAGCTTAGACAATATAAAACTTGATGACAAGGAAAACGAAAGCTGTATTTAAAAAAAAAATTAATAATAAAGCACTCTTGGTTCATTCACAAGTCTCAACGGATAGCATTGGGGTGCAATTTATAGGGCAAAAGTACGGTAAGGAAAGGTGTAGAATGTAAGAAAACACTAACCCCCAGTCTTCAGTCTTAAAGACATGACGGTCTCCCAACCGTGAACACGGAATTGGAGAGATGGAGAGAAATCAAGAGAGTGAACCTCAATTTTCTCGGAAAAAATTATATTTTTCCTCCTTCCGGCATGGCGTATCCCTCAACACCCTTACGATTGGTGGTGTTCCAACCAACTTTATCCCCGCAATTCCAATCCCTTCCCCTCCTATCCAATTCCCAAGCCCCTCGCGGTCGAGAAGAGTGTCCCTCCCCCTTGGGGGTCTTGGTCCACTCTTCAGCTCCCCTTCCTCATTCCCCCCTCTCCTTTCTCCCCCCTCCCTCTTTCACACTTCCTTCCATGTAATTCACCAAACCACTACTGCAGTCGCTTCTTGCCTACCTCCCGCCTGACGCGAATCATATTCTCAGCCACATGAGATGAGATCCTATATTTGTAACAAAGGCATTCCAAATTAGGAAAATTTCCTCTCTTGGAGAAGAGCGCCTAACCCATCACGTTTGAGACCTTGGTTTTGCAGTGGAATTCACGGAAGCAGGCAATTTGAAATTACAATTTCACCCACGCCACGTGAACCTATGCAGCATGATCTGAGCTTGAAACTATTTCGACACAGATGAATGCAATTGTTTTGCCACATAGCAGCCACATTTTTGTTGGGTTAATTATTGAACTATTCAGTCAGTCAGCAACACAGAATGCTAGCTCAAATGACTGCGCATACGGAATGTCTAAGTTTGATGAAGTGTAAAAAAATCAGTACGGGAATTTAGAAAATTACTCAGAAACTCAATTAATCAATGCTATTCATACACATCAATGGAAAATCACATCACTCTTCTGTTGATGTGTGAACACGGTGAAACGTAAAAGTTCTATTCAAATATCAGGAAAATAATAGGGTTTCTAAAAATAACAGTTACTCAAGAGTTCTGCTTCAACCAGTCACAATCTCATTCAAATACTATCACGTCACTCAAAGCATATATGTAAAAGAGGCCAAATCAACAGAGATTAAAAAACAACCATTGCAGCCTTCATCAATTTAAAGTTTAATATTCTATATAAGATGTCAAACAAGGATCTTTTTGTATGCGTACATTCTTCCTAAAATTAGCAAAAAAATCCACACACTTCCTTTCCTTCCGATGAAAAAAATGTGCACGTGTCGCACACTTTGATTTCTTTTTTGGACCACCGATTTTCCAACCATCACTCATTTCAGGCTCTACGGATATGCACATAAGATGTTCTTCGTTCATATCGTTGGTAGAATAATCCTACTTCCAGATGTATTTCAAATGTATTATTTTACATTCCTAAGTATCATCTTGACCCGCAACGCACATAACTTCTACCTCTGCACAACACCTCCTGCCACACACCCTCGTGGTGACTCGTAGTGTAATACGTAGATGTAACTTAATCACCGATATGAATATGGAATTTTTCAAGTATTCTTGCATAATATAACATTAAGTCGACAAAACTCTTTAAAAACCCACTCTAGCATAGTGTAGGAGAAGTAGTTCTTTTTTCTTCGACGCTCAGACAAAATACCTACTTCTATCGCTGGAATAAATATTATTTCTTTCAATGATTATATTCATATAATATAAATGAAGGCTGCGAATATATCAATCTCTACACCTTTATTTCAATTTGAATACTATGTTATTTACATAAATGAGGCATATTACTTGGAATAATATCCAGACACAATTGCATGAACTTCCTACCTGAATTACTGCGAATATATCAATCTCTACACCTTTATTTCAATTTGAATACTATGTTATTTACATAAATGAGGCATATTACTTGGAATAATATTCAGACACAATTGCATGAACTTCCTACCTGAATTACAGAATTTTCCATTCATCTCTAATGCCTCTTGAATGGCTATGATTCCTTAGCATTTAGCTCCCTGATCCAAACCGCCACAGTAGAAAAAGTTCTTTCTATTGAAAACACCCATGGCCCTGCATTGACCTTCCTATTTGTGATAATTTACCCTGATGCATATGACTTCATTGCTGAGGCATGACATGGTTGAGACCCACTGTTCATTAACTCTTGGGCCAAAACTGCTCTCTCATTGATCAATTCACACTTACTAGCATATGAAAGCATATCTGCTAATTAAATCCTACAAGTGTCAAGACGGAGGCACCAAACACTTCAGAGAAAGCAGGAGGGAAGAACATTTGGCATTCGGACCAAAATATTTCGACAGCGCTAGGCTTCAGAAAGCGACCATGTGCTTAATTAGGCCATAATACGTTAGCGACGAAGATCTTTCTGTCGAAATATAGCTGTTACGTCAACAACGAGGGAATTCGAAAATGAAAAAGAAAAGAGGGTAATATCTTCGAAATATTAGTCCCCTGTGATCTGCCACTATTTGGGGTGGATTAGGGGGGGGATTAGGAATATTCCACAATGAGTGGATTCTGCCACTATTTGGGGACTCCTTCAGAGTGCTATCACCTCCGGCTGCCGTTCCTGCGCTCGGATCCGCCCTTGAATGGCTTTCACCGCATGCCTACTACGCGTCCTTACCTCGCCCCGGTGCCCTTCGTTTAGCCAAAGCTCCATTCATCACGGCCCCCTCCTTGATTCGTCACTTCCCTCCCATCCAGCCCCTTTCCTCCATGAACATCAACTCGCCACCTACTCTCAACCACCCCCATCCAGACTGTCCTTGCTACACCCCCCTCCTTCCAGCACAAACCAAACGACTTCCAACTCCATTCGTGTTTGTCTCTCTTGCCTTACCCCTGTAGTTCGCAGTTCACACAACCTCCCTCCTCCTCCACTCCCCTGTCCGAGCTCTCTCTCTCTCTCTCTCTTCACCCCCCACCCCCTTGGTCGAAGACCCATCGGCGCTGGAAAATCCCTCTACCCAGCCTAACGCCGCTACTTTCCCTTCTACCCCTTCTCATCCCACCACACAACTCCCACCTCACTCCACTCCCTTCTGATAGATAGATATCCTTTCTGTCGCACCCGACTTGGTATAAAATAAGATGCATGCATGATCAGTCACCTGAGGATGTAACAATGTTTGAAATCCGGATCGTGCCTATTGAAACATACAAATGAACCAAACAAAGTTTTACTATTTTGCTTTCCATAATCACAAATACTATTACATAAGGAATTCAGAATCAATATGAGGCTTATTACCTAAGAACCTATTGCTCTTGTAATTTATTCAAATACTCTAATTGACGTGTAATATATTTCTAGACTCTAATTAAACGCCACACCTCCTTATGTCAATATAGGCTGAAAATAACCCAAAACGAGTTATTTTTTTCTGCAGGGAAACGTATTTATCAGCGGTATGCCTATCCAACTCTTACTCGTCTCGTCTCTCTATGACGTTAGCCAACGGTCGACAATCGATACTTTCCTAAATTTACTTCTTCAAGAGAGATTGATTTATCATCTGGAATTCAGAGCACTGATTAATGAGAGTAGAAATAATCCTGACTCTAACAGCACAATGCCGGAAAGAGAAACGGGTGACTCTGCTAAGAAAGGAAGTAAGGAAGGCTGAGTAGATATAACTTTGGATATCAATACAGCATACAATTAGTCTGTTCAGATAGTAGCAATTTATCCATGTAACATTTATATTTTCTCTCTAAGGTTTTAAAGTGTGCAAAAATACTCGGATTTATATCTAAATATTCTAATTTAAGTTATTATTGATTCCGCCATTTTAATTAGCTTATGCAAAGCTATTTGTGCAGAATTAATATTTATTTACCTACTTGTTAAATTTAAATTGAAAACCTAGCTATGTTAACGCTTTAACGGCTTCCGAAAGCTAACCCGGCAAGACTGGCTCTACTCGGAGTAAGCAACACCTTTAAGGAGATCTTTCTTCCTTCCGTTACCACATTTTCCTTCCAACTAACTCTCTCTCTCCTTCCTTCTGTGGTCTCACCCGCCGTCCCCCCAGGATAAAAGGGTCCGGCCACCCCCGCAGGTACTCCATAAATCCACCCCCCACCCCTCTGCGACCGCTCCAACACCCTCGTTCCTCCCTCCGGTTCATCCTCAGGCACTCCTTCGCACGTTTATCCGATCTCACCACACTACACTGCAGAGACCACGAAGCGTTATAAAATAGCGACGAGGCCATTACAAAGAGGGCGGGAGGTCGGCTCCTCCCAATGCTCCGTGCAAAATTGAGGACCACAAGATATGCCGCAAATTTTCACGCGAGACGGAAAATCGAAGGGTCCTGAAAAAGTCACAAGCAATAGCGACACTGAAACAAGCATTACAAGCATTTTATATCGAACCAAATTTTAATTAAAACATGAAATAATGTTCGGCTGAAAATATAAATACTTAGTGCCACATAAAGGAGTTAAACTGCGTTAAAATGCGCAGAATCCGAGTAGTTCTACTGCCTACATATTGTAAGATCTGGGTTTTAGTCCTCGTGACGCCTCTAGGGATTACTTTTCTATCCTCCATTTCCTTCGTCTTAAGGCACTTTGGGAGGGCGGGTTAGTTTGAAATTGATTAATATTTTCAGTAGTAAGCTATTATTAATTCCAAGATTTAAATTTGGTATTATTTGGCGGAATTATTTGGCAAATAAAAAAATAATAATGCTCTCATGATTTTTTTACGAGTTAAATTGAAGTACATGTCATCAGAATACATTCCAAGACTTCCAGCATTTAAAAAATATATAGGGTAATACGCGGATGAAGTAGGTTTTATAAAAGATGAAAAGAACAAAAAAAGTATTAGAATTTTCAATTACTTCAACCTATATTCTACTGCAAATTTATCAAATTTTCCAAAATATTAGAAGATCGACAGAAAAAAAATAATTCACCTTGACCAGCGGGTAATGTCGTGAATGTTCTCGCGGCCAGTTCGCGGTTTTTCAGTTTGTTTCCAAAATATACCTCAATTATTATGTTTTTAATGATGCTGATATATCATATTCCTATTTTGATAAAAAGTTCATTATAGTTCTCCTCTGAATAGAAATGTTTACGATGGAGAGATTCTCTAGACGAGTTTTACTCTACTCCAGATGCTTGCTGCATTTTCTAAGTTATTATTTGGGGAAAACAAATGAAAAATGCCTGAATGAAGGCCGAATTGTGCAACCAATCTATGGGCGATAACCGCGTTCTGCGACCCAGTGTGGCTGAATGCTCCACCCACGGCTCCTCCTCGGGAGCGGACGGCGCGGCGCGACCAAGAGGGAAGGGTTTGACGGACGGCACCCGGGCGAGTGCGTTATCTCGGCGCGGCCTTGCGTGCGGGGCGGTGACGCGTTGAGTGGGTGGAGAGGAGGAGAGTGGCCGAGGGAAGGCGCCGGGAGGAACTTCCGGGAAATGAGGTTTGGCGACGGATGGGCAAAAAAAAAAGAATGTCGACGCTGAAGGGAAAAAGGGGAGGAGGGCGGGTTGGAAGGAGATGACCTGCCTCCCCAACATCGCTCACCCCGCCGTCCTTTATAGCGCAGGACGCCAATTACTTTCGTGCTTCGCCTCACTTCTCCCCACATCTTCGCCCCTAAACCTCGACTATCCACTTCCTTAAGCCGGAACTAGGAAAGGGAGCGAGGAAACCTGGCGAGTCTCTTTGTCCAGCATGCGTTTCAACCTTCTCAGGGTCGCAAAGAAGAATGCTCGAATTGCATCACCATGATAAATTCACAGGCGTTGTACAGTCCACTTCATTTAATGTATAGTAATACACTACACGTGTTTCAACCTGCACCTACACTACACGTGTTTCACTACACCTGATAATGACGCCCGAGGCGTTGAAACACGTGTAGTGTATTATTATATAATACATTATGGGGACAGTATAACTCTTGTGTTTAAGCCTGCATTTCTATGGGCTAGCAGAGAGACTATATATTTTTAACAGGGCAATCATGTACTTTAAGATGCGCATTCACATGCGTCTCTACAATATAAATACAAAAACTTTATATTTTTAAGTACCATGCTCCTCAACATCATATAGGTTTGTTTTCTTAAAATATATCCCAGTGATATAAGATTAGAATACATCGCAAGGCCTTTGAGGTATTATGTCAAAGAAAACTGAAAAGATTCTTATTGCAGTTGTCTAGTGGGAAACCTGTAGTAACTGAAAAGTAAAAAATGAATAAAAAGAGTGCGTTAACCGTGGTTTAATCAAAACTCATATTAGAGCATTCTCGTACATAAAACATCAATATAAATCAAAATATTGAAACCTAAGCATTCACAAATTTGTCAAATTCCAATCTTACAAAGAATCGTCACATTTTACGCCATCTTTATCAAGTGCTCGGCGTGAAAATTTTGGTACTTTTCTCTGTGAAAAAAATATGAAAGCTTAGTATAATTCAGTTCAACATGGATCAGTCTCTCAGCCCTCAATTTTGTATCATATATTGCACATATTTATTTTGCAAGGAAGAAGCAGAGAGGTTAGGCACGTCATCATACGGCACTTATCAAGGCAACTATATGCTGGCTGAATTTTACTAGCAGTAATTATTTTGACGATTGCTAAGTCCCTCTAATAAATCAAGGATTCCTGTCATTAATATTATTTCTACTTATTTATTTGTAGATAAAACTGCTATTTGGTCATTTGCCTTGTAAATAACAGTTTTATCATGCAGTTTGAAATAAAACTAAAAATATTTTATGGAATTAATTTCAAATATTTGCATACTATCTGGCTAAGGATCGGCAAAATCAGGCCTTCGGGTTGAGTTTTCGTCGTATAGTTATATTTTTTAAGTGGATTGAGGTCGTACCTGTATAAACAAGTAACGCTGATGAGACCACATGACATTTACTCCGAGGGGAGAATTCATTGGGGAGAAATACAGCAGTAATTCAAAAATAAAACAAGGTTTGATCATATATTCGCCGATAAAACGCTAACAACTTTTCCGATGATATTGAGCTCTTACCGTACCATTAAAAAATGTAAAAAAAAATCTACTACGGCACCGATATTTGATATATGATGAAATTTGAGAAATAATCACCATACAATGGCACTGCACGAAATCTTCGATAGAAATCTTTTTTTTTCTTTTGTCTAATCCCAGTTAACGGATGCTAAAATGACCTGAAGTAAAATTCTTTGGTGGAGAGCAACTCCACGCTATATCTTCAAACTAGTTAGTATCCTTAAATAAAATACACCATTAGTTATTTCCAATAACTTAAATGGAGATTATTGTGATAACTGGGAGGGTTTAGAATTGAAAAAACCCACAGTTAATTTCTTCAACAATTTTTCCCTCGTTATGCAACAATTGTTTCCGTAACTGTTGACCAAAAGGTACTCACTTAATGCGACGCAACATTCCGCTAACTCCCATTAAGGCTTTTTCAGGAATCTAATTTGCTGGAGGAAAATTAATTAGCGCCAAATTTCCCTTTTTATAAAAAAAGAGCACGCATATATTCCTGAATTAAAATTCCATTACATTCTTATTACGTTTCTCTCACTATCACTTAAATAAGAAAGAGCACCTCACTTTCACCCTTTCTTTTAAACGAATCTTACACCGCCTCCGGTCAAAGTCCTTTTTCTCGGGGAAGCAATTTGAAAGCGCCAGTCGGTTGAGGCTTTTCTTAAACCGCAGAAATACTTGAGTTTCCTATGTAGCAAGCCAAAACA
The DNA here is from genome assembly GCA_933228895.1 of Platycnemis pennipes. NCBI lineage: Eukaryota > Metazoa > Arthropoda > Insecta > Odonata > Platycnemididae > Platycnemis > Platycnemis pennipes. The sequence goes on along the minus strand of OW121848.1, from coordinate 27,580,943 downwards.
ATTTCATTACCCTCATTCAAGTACACGCTAATACAAACAAATTGCTACAGATATTTTTCCAAGGTTCCAAGGTATTCACACTGAATGCATAATTTACATTACGTTTTGATCGTTTATCCCTCTGAAAATCGTTCATACATAATTAATTAACGAATTCTACATTAACGACTATAATGCGCTGCTGGTGTCTATCTAGGAGGAAATACTTGTCTCGAAATATTTACGTATTTTGATTTTCTCTGTATTCCATACATTCAGGTAAAAACTAAAAAACTTGTATTCTGAATTATGAGCTAATACTACTATTCTGTTCGCCAACCGAAGGAAACCAACCTAATGAATGACATTCCTACATAGTTTCGTATGAATATTTTTACGTTTCGTGGTTTTTACAGCGTATAGAATCATATCAAAATTAATCTACTATTATCGTGGTTAGGCACATCACAAAACTGATCACTACAATGTTTCTATGAAGATTTGGCGGATACTCACCATCAGTGTTGATAGTAGACACGTATGTCCAGTTGAATGATTTTACTATGTCCACCAAGAGCTGCGCCTGGAAGTAGTCCGATGGCACTACCCGAAGAAAGTATTCAAACCTAGATTTGTCACTAAGGTCCCGACTGGTGGTACTGTAGCCTATTTGAGGAATATGGAACAGCTGCAGAAGATTTTGAACCTGCAATGCACCAAAATTTTTCATACATTAGAAGCGAGTGAGTCGGCGTCACATTTTTCAAGTAAAATTAGTTGCAAAATTATAATTATATAATCATACCGCCATTAAAGAAATGACATTACATGCGTCTGCCTGGGAGTGATTGGAAAGGAACTCATAAATAAAATTCCGCTAAAGAGCTATTACCGAGTGACAACTTTTCAACTGCTGCGGTGGTAACCTTTATTCGGTTGAGAGATAACTGAGCAACATAAAATAATCTTTCACCCAGTATTCATCCAAAATGTGACAGTAGAATATTATATCCATCGCTACAGCAAAATATAGCATGGCTAAACATACGCAAACAGGCTTTAAGTCAAGTATGTCTAGTCTACGCAACAGAAAACAAGCTGCTGCTACATAAAATATCAAATACCCTCAATCATAGTCCCGTAAGGGAATATGTAGTCAAAGCAAAAACCAAAGTTGAATACGAACTTTCCAGGTCATTATTTAAATTTTCCAAATAGGTAGGCATAGAAATAACTCCCTAAATCTTTCTTATCATGATAAAAAAGTATGCCGAATATAGAATAGGAAGATGGTTTTAAATTTAGTTGCAAGTGTTACATCATTCCATGTTACAAATCATATACACTTTACCATTTGTGTTGTACTATGCACTTTACATTTTCTGTTGATAATAACATGTATTTGAACGAATATTCCGTTTGCGATGGTAATAACAAGGAAATATATACGCAATTCCGAAATAAACCTATTCAATAAATGATATAATTCTCGAATCTAATGCGATTATAATACGACTTCTTGAACGGGTGAAAGAATATTAATGATAAAAGGCCACCACATTTTTTACCGAAGGACGGCCAAATTGGATAGGCTGTATTTCATTCAGCAAATATGCATACGCTCAGCAATGCGTAACATTCACACATAAGGTTAGGAGGCCCAGTTCCTTTTACAGCGCCACGGGCGGATTTCCAGAAAGAAGCAGGGCACCCAGAATACCTCACATCTTGGATTTAGCTGGGCGTATCTATCCTAATCATTAAAATAAGAATTAGAAGCATTGAAATAAGAATTATAATAAAGAAAGAACAGACCTGGAGAGCTACCGAGCTCGACCCAGGACCCACGACTCCAATCAGCGGCTTCCTCTGCGACCGGGTGGACTTGGGGCAGGCGGTGGTCGCCGGCTCGTTCCCTTTGGCCTTGTCTTTCTTCTCGTCGGTGGACGCGCGGTTCCAGAACTTCCACTTGCTGCTCTTGGACTTGTCGCCGGCGGACGGCACCGCCGTCGGGGGGACGAGGCCTGCCTTGGCCGCCACCGCTGCCGCCGTATCCGAGTCCTGCACCGCGATAGCGTCCCGGATGAACTCGATGCTCTGCTGGAGGGCGATGGGAGCGTACCAGCACGAGTCCCGAATCTCCACTCCCAAGGTGATGTTGGGAAGGAGGTTGGGGTCAGAATTGATCGCCTCCAGGGCCTTGAGGAGAGGAAGACAGACCATATGTATTGAATACGGAGTAATAAATGCTTGATGATTTTTATAAACAAATGACATATTATATAAACAATATTTCGTGTTTTTGTCGTAATTAAGGGGGGTAACAGCTGTGGTCATTTTTTTCTATAGAGGGTAGGAGTTTTTCTATTGTAAAACCAATGTGAAATGTTTGGTAAGTAAATGTGTGTTGGTCAATGTTACGCTTGTTACACTATTATCCATTATAAAATGTGAAAAGCATATAGGTTTCCATAACTTCTAAACCTGCGCTAATCTAGATTTTTAATTGTCATTTTTAACTTCCGCAAACTCAAATCCATATAAATGAACTATTTTGGCCATTGTAAAAAACAAAAACTTAAAGTTTGTCGTTTAGTGTTATCATCAAAATATGCCTATTGATTGGCGAGCAATATGAAAGAAAAGTAATACATTGAATGACTTCGTATTGACACTAACATAGTTATTTACATATAGTTTACACAGAACATGATGATAAACGATAAAAATGGCATTACTCTGTCCGTTAAAAATAAAAGAAAAAAATATAAATGACCTAGCGGTATATATCCCGTCCTGTAAATACTTTTTTTTAAGCTGGGAGGACAATTACCTACCTAGATAACTGATATAAACGCGGATGTGCTTTTTTGAATTTCATCAGTCCCATTCTTAGCTAACAGAGGGAACCGTATCCCGCTCTATTTATATTTTGTCCCTACGTATCATTTCCTGCATTCTCTTCACAAAGTTATGATTTGGCTCGTCGCATCACTCGCTACTGCTTCACCTTATTCATGCCCCCAGAGCAAGCAAATATCTGCTATAGAGGTAGGAGACCAAAATTCCATCCACCTCCAACTCTCCCTCAAAATCTCCCGCATGATCCCTATCGTGAAACAATTCACGTGTAACACGGAGGAGAACATACCGTCGTGGGATCGTCATCCCGAAACCAGTAGGCGATAATATTTGCGTTAACAACAGCATGGCACTCCTTCTTTTTCTCGGACATCGTGATACCTATTCTGAGTCAACCTGTTCACTGTCATCACGTTTCCGTATTTCTTCTTACTTTTTGAAGGCTTCTGACGAATGACAGAGCAAACAGCAGCCAACGAACAGAAATATTGAATCATGCCGGCAAAAGCTGTTGTCACAGGAACTCGAGGGAAAGACATGGCTCCCTTCATTTTTCCCTAAGGGATTTTTCTCTGGTATTTTTCACAAAACAAGCCAGAAACTCTTAGGTAATGGTGGCGCTGTCGGTGGATTGACATACGACTCAGGCAATTCTACACAGGTAAGACCTCAAGAATTGATCATAATTTTGTCAAAACACAGAAGAATTTACTACCTCCTCCACCAGTATTTTTTCTGATTGTCCAGATATAACCACTCCTTTATGAAATATAAGAAAAAGCATCCATCTTTTGATCGGACAGATGCTTTAATTACGGCGAGTCGATTAAAATTATTTTTCGTCCCTTTGTTCGTAAATTTCCGGTTCTGAGCAAAAAGAAAAGTGGAACCTCAGTTGCATAAAAGAACACATCGAATTCAGTTGAATTAAAACCTTGGGGATAAAAAAGTCAAACTTATTGGCAAGAGTGACAGATGGATCCGAAGAGATTTATTTTATACCTGACAACTTCGTTAGCTTCTATACAGCGCGAGAGTTTAGAGCGTTCAATCTCGACTAAAAATTTATTTCCCACAAGAGAACGATTTATATCTCGCAGTGTTTTGCTGTTCTATTTTGCATGACAGGTGAATACTTGCACAATCCCACTCACTTTTCTGAGACAACGTGAGTACATTTCATGGTTTATCTAAATGTTTTCAAGTTAATAGTTTCAGCTCCTAAAATTTTTCTCCTGGTAAATGGCATTTTCGCCTACGCCACTACACTTCGTATTACTACGCAATATTTACTTCGTTTATCCCTGTTTATTGCTCTTCAAAAATATCTATTCTCTTCCTCTTCCATAAACTTGTTTCCCGATTTAACATTAGTTTTATCCTCTGTTCTTCTGCTACATGGTGATAATTAGATTTACTGGTGTTATTAACATTTGTTTTATCGATATTTTTTACATACTGGTATATTCATTCAAGAACTATGCGATAAATATTATTACAATGCGACGAACCGGAAACAAATCGAAAGAAATGCAATCGAATGAGTTTTAATGATAAGCATGACATTAATTCATTTCAAATAGTCCTTCACATAATGATGGAAATTGGATTAAAACGGATTTTTTTTGTTTTGTTCCTTCGAATCAAATAATTTCTGATGAGCTGTAGAGAAAAATAGCACAGGGAAAGCATTCTAATGCAGCGAAAAAATGTAGATGGTCAAAAAAACCTATCCTGACAGGTGCATAGGCAACAATACTGGTGAGAAAATCGAAAAAGCCAAAAATTAAATATATAATATACAAGCAAATACGACGAAAACGGCACTTTACGTTAAATACTCCAACTCAAACTAGTGAATTAAAGCTTTTATCCAAAGTTCATCCAAACTTTGGGCTGCAAAATTTATTTGACAATGCTTTAACGGTTACCGTTGACTTAAGGAGGCTCCACTGAATAATGAAGTAGATGTCATTTTTTGTGAACATTTCAGGACACATCATTTTTTGGCCCTTCTATTAATTGGCAATGAAATAATGAGGCCTTCCTATCATGTATTTGAAGAAAAAAGATGTTGCAAATCAGCTATTTTATACGTGGTTATACGGCAGAACATGTTTCTTGCAGTAAAATTTGCAGATTAATAATGTAAAGAGAAATGTCGTTTTGACGATAAACTAATATAAGATGCTCAATTTTATGTACAATTTAGCGTTGTAAAGAAGTCCTCGCCTTACCACACTTGTTTAATTAATATTAATAAATGTTTGCTCGAAAAAAGCAGAAAAGCCTTAGTTGCATGAAAGTGGCGCTACAGTATGTTGTTATCATTGACAACGGTACTTGTGACGGAACGTGCTTACCAGCCTATTTACTAAATTAATTTAGGAATATACCATACGAAGGTCCATCTTACATTTTTATGCAATTTAAATATTTAATTGGTTATTTACATGGTGTAATTAATAATAATGCTTCCAAATGGTAGCAGCGTCATTGTTGCCAAACAATTTTCAAAAATATGAATATTAATAAAATTTAAAACAAACAGTTGTATTTGCAAGGGAATAGTTTAAAACTATGTAATAATATATTTAACCTACTTTAGAATACGTATTAGCGGGATTGAGCATTTATTCTCATTTTGTAAATTAAACGTGGCAACAAGACGTCAGTAATGTTCCGAAATCAAAATTAGTTAAAAGAGCTTGTAAAAAATAGAATGCAACTACAGCACGCTATATAATAGCATACTCGTACAATTATTTTGTATTCGTTACCACCCTTTAGATGATTTTCCATATAGGTGATTTACTGGATCGGTATTTATTCACTAAATAACATAGCTCTCTTGCGGGATTTTGAATCGCGGAGCACGGTGGAACCTCCTTAAAGTGATAATAGGAGCCCAGAGATTAAGGAATGGCTCTCTGGGCGTACCAAGAGCGGGGAATGTGGGCGGGCAAGGAGGCACTCACCATGAAAGTCGCCTCCACTCTCTGGATGCCGTACAATTCCCGCACTTCGCCGCACTGCAGCCGGCCCCCGGCCCCACCCGCCGCCAAGCTCCGCCCCCCCTTGGGTGCCTGCTTCTGGTTCGGCTGGTGGTGCACGGAGAAGAGGGCGCCGATGGTGAAGTCCCCGGGGAGCACGGCCGGCACGTTGCCCCGCGTCTTCCTGGGGCTCGGGGGCCTGGGGAGGGGGCCGGCGGGGGCACCGCGGGCCTCCTCCGGCCGGCCCTTACCGACCTCCGCCTGCCCCCACAACTCCCCGCCCCCTCCGCCCCCGAACGCCTCCCCGTCCGCGTAGTATGCGGCCCGCACCACGCCTGAGGCGAAGGCCAGCACCAAACAGGTCGCCCGAGCGACGGCGAGGAGGACGCCGGCGCCCCGCGGTCCCGGCGTCATTGCTCAGGGCGCCCCTCCACCCGCCGACACGTCATCCCTCGGCGTCTGTCACGGCGTTTAGGGCAACACCGACGCCCGTGACGCCGCAGTCACCGCGCGAGTGAATGAATTCGCGTGATCACCAAATTGTTCAATAATCTTTGATTCTTCAGGTATGCACAAACACGATCCAAATCCCAATTAACCAATAATTTAGGTCTCAAGACAACTTAATGCGATGATGCCGTTAAGGAGTAATTCAAAGTCAACTATTATAGCATACAAAGTTAGTAAAATGAAATACTTCTTGCCGTATTCATAAAAGAAGAGGGGAGATTACAGTAGGGATGAGGACCGTACACTATACACCAGCACGAACGTAAAGTCAGTTTCCTTGGTCACACGAGCCACAGACTTCAGCTGGGATTTTATCCTCCAAATTAGCTCTGTTGATTTGCCCCTAAATATGCAGTTCCAAAATCGGCTGATATAGATAATGAACGATAATGTCGTAATATTTATTTACTACATGTTAGATAAAAATGCACACTTCCCTCCTACGAAAGTGTTAACCCTCCAATATCAAATAATAAAAGGCATTACACGTCGTTGTTACATTTTCCCACAAGTCAATGGTGAGAAAAACGAGGCAATGCCCGACTATGGGATTTTTTTTTACGTCGTGTAAATTTGAGCACTTTGGAAGACTTTATTTCCGCTGGAGTCCTTCAGGTATCACTTCCCTTCCTCCGCGGATTGGGGTTAAAATTTCTTCCCTCGGAATAGGAGGAGCTGAGACGAGGGGAGATTTCGCCGCCAACTTCCTTCGTGGGAAGCGGGGGCGTGGTCGCAGGAGTAGAGGGACGAGGCTGCCCCCGAGCCCTTCCCACCACCCCCGCCTCCACCGCCGGCCTTTTTCTTCGCCTCTCGCCGTCCCACGGAAGGTTTTTTATGGCGCCTGGTGACTCACCTGACTTCGATTCCCCAGCGCCGACACCACCTGAGGTCAGAGTGAAGAGGAGAATCAGCGATTTGAACACCTTGACGCCACCCCAGAGACCACCTTGCATGCCCAAGCGCAAGTCTGGGAGGCATGATAGTCACAACCAGTAAAAAAAAAACATCATTGAGGCAACAGAAACAAATGTAATATGCCCAAATAATATCTTAAATTTTGGGGCACATTTTCAAAAACTCCCCGAATGGGGAATATGCATGAAATTTATTTATCGAAGATTAATGATGAACTTGATGCGAAATTTTCTCACCAATTTAAATATATAAGCCAAAATTTTCTATGCCAACCACAAAGATTATTAAATGCTCTTAAAATGTTCCCGAAAATTGACGATAGTCACGTGACCTGAAACGCCTTCTGACGTCACTGCACGGTATAGGTTCCATATTGCTACGGAGATAGACATTTATTTTTCAAAGAAAACGAAGTGAATATATTGTTTTGAGGTTTTTAGCCGTTTCTCGCACGAAACGATGACTGAAAAAATACTTTTAAAAATACATCCCGACATTTTACTTCGGTTCACTCCCTTATGGCGATGTTCTTCTTAAAAAAAACAAAGATTGATTAGACGTAGCAGAAAGTCTTGGGCACTAAACAGGCATTATATAATTAATGGACGATTTGCTCGTTGCCATCCATACTACGCAAATAAAAAATCGAAATACAATCGTGCCTTGCATTCAAAAATGAGATAAATACATGCGTTTTCGCAAAGTATTCATTTAACAACTTACCTCCACGAATAAAGAGATAAACAACGCCCATAGTGATACCGTGCCTTGACGTCGTGCGATGACGTCGTGTTTTTGTGCTGCCGAAAAGGTGCAACTTTCAAAGAGTAGTATCTTTTTAACATAACTTAATTCTTCAGCAAAATTTGCGCCAAGCACATTTCAGCAAATAAACTTCACAATCAAAGAGTTATAAAAAATAGTGCATGTTCCCCATTTCTATGAATTTTGATTACTTATAACCCTTTTACTCGCGTTCCATATAACATCTAGGGCTCGAAAGTGACACTCTTCACATAAAACAAAAACTCATCGCCCTTTCTATATTTTTTCTTCGCTCCACTTTCGCACGCCGTCATCATCCACAAATCAATATTATTTCACCTAGACACTCGTCAACATTTCTCCCTCATGATTTCGTAGTGCTATATGACATCAGTACAAGAAAAACATATCATATAACAAATATCATATTGTTTGCCGACTTCTCACGCATCTATTTCATTTTTTTGTATCTGAATAAATACAGTATATTATACAATACAAGTACCTACATGTTTTTATGAATTCTCTTATCAGCATTTGCGATGCATTCCACTGCGGTCATCACGAAACGAAGAAAATGCGGAGGAGCAACCGGCTATTTCAAAGTTTTGATAGGCTTGGTTCCCCTATTCATGGTGGAAAAGCTGACCTAAAATTTTAGGGTAATGTTCCGGTTACAAGTATAGCTATCATAGCCTTAAACTGTGAGACAAATGAGAGAAAGGGCTGTTATTTGCCGTTAATGAAAATGAAGGTGATATATTTTGATACTGATTATACAGTTCACTAATTATAAACGCAATAAACATGCAAATACGCTACTTGCAGCAAAAAATCGTTAATTTCAAAGCATACATCACATTTTAATTACATTTTCATCACTAGGTGTTCTTTACCTCTGGAAAACGTAATTTTTATTTAAAACATGCAGTAACCGTTGAACTTGGGTAAAAGATCGTTGAACGGGGAACTCATACGGGGGAAAAAATGGTAACAATGGAAAGTTATTTACATGCACTTTTAAAATTCTTATTTCTCATAGTTTATAAAATTCAAACAGTATCATGAGCATTTAGGTATTACCTTGGGTTGAATTTCTTCTCATTATTTTAATTAATTCTCACAGCGTAATAAGAATAATATATCGAATATTCAGTGCAGTCCCATGCTAGTACCCTGAAATATCTCTATACTCAATATGTTTTCACTAAAAATTTCGTTTATGTAATACCGGGGTTCAACGAAAACTGAAGTGTAGCGGAAATACATTGGTGTCAGCGCTTTTAATATTAACTTTCATGGTATTTGCTGTACTAGTCTATGATATTATGTGGTATGAAATGCAGAGACAGTGAAGTCACCAGTTAACCTATTTGAAGCCCGAATCACCCATTTGGCGGAATCTGATTACTGCTCACAGATGGGCGACCAGCTAATGTCGATTATGCACTGTCTGTAAAAAAAAGCAAGACACTCGAGTTTGAGGAGCTCTATCGGTTAAACGAAGCGATCAATTTCAATGCAACAAAAAGCATACAAGAGAGAGTTTATTTCTGCGTTGGATCATTTACTTTAAAAAATCTTCGGCTCCGTAGTATTTCCTGTATTTAATTTTTTCTCCAATAAAGTACCCGTTTTTTGCGCGTAAAAATCAAGTTGCCCAACTTTGAGCGCTTGGTATTCCCGTAGTTTGCGTTCCAATAACTTGCCCATTGACCCATTGGCTTCGAAGTTAGAAGGGGTTTGCGTTGTTTACAACAAATCCATCAATTTTAGTGGTATAAACTATTTGTTTTCTGCAAACTGTTGCTACTAGATCTGGCTTCCTTACATTAAAATCGCAAGTTATTGGAACGCAAACTACGGGAATACCAAGCGCTCAAAGTTGGGCAACTTGATTTTACGCGCAAAAAACGGGTACTTTTTTGAGAAAAAATTTAATACAGGAAATACTACGGAGCCGAAGACTTTTTAAAGTAAATGATCCAACGTAGAAATAATCTCTCTCTTGTATGCTTTTTGTTGCATTGAAATTGATCGCGTCGTTTAGACGATAGAGCTCCTCAAACTCGGGTGTCTTGCTTTTTTTTACAAAATTACACACAATAATGATATTCGGGCTTGTAAGCATCACCAATATTTTTTGTGAGTAAACAGTGAAGTCTTGATAAAGTTTCAAATAGAAGATGAGGGAACACCACTTTCCCTATCAACCCTAGGGGAAACTATGATCATGTTTTTGAATGAACATGTATGTACATTCAATAGCTTATCGCGGGTTGTTACAAAATCAACTGGTATCAATCAACTGGCGACACTCAGATTGCGGATCAAGTCCTGTGAAATTTCCTGTTTACAGAACTTGGAGGAGACCCATTGTACATTTTTGTGCATAACATAATTGGACCCATTAAACAATAGGTAATTTTGGAATCTAGTTTAACAGGGATGTATTATTTACATTAATATTACTAAATTAATACTACGGATTAGATTACGTTAGAAAGAATCTACGCGAAGGAAGACATGGTGAAGAAAAGAAAGACTACTCTTAGTATTAATAATAGCCAAGGATAAATAAATTACACATTTTTAGAGCTAAAACTTTTATTTGCCCTATCCATAAGAGAATATATACCAGTATATACAGGATGATCAAAACTACATGACGACCAATTAGAAAGAAAGGCCCAGAAGAGGTTCCACGCGATATAACTGGTAACGGTGGAAATAACGTGTCTAATACTTTTCTACAAAGACTTTATTTTTGACATGGCTGAAGATAAAAATATTTTCCGTGCGATGCATCGTAAAATGGTCGTCTATCGCTCAAAATCAAGGATTTCAGCAATTGAGCTTGAAATACTATTGTACCTATATTATATTAGGACCTTCAACATTAAGACTAGAAGATTTTATGAATATTTATGATTGACATATGAAATAGGAAGAACTATAAAGTATCTTAGATCATTTAAATTTCTATCAGTGAGTTCTATATACGATAATTTTCTTTTGCTTACATTTGAGTTTCACTCCATTAAATTTTATAATTTAGGAAATCCAAAGGAGAAAGGTTAATCACAAAGTTAATGTAATTAAGTATTTAGCAACTCCCAGCTTCACGAAATCGTAGGGTTCATGAAAAAAAACGATTATACTCCAATGCACTCTCAATGAAACCTGAATCCGCAAGAAAAAATATTTTAAAACTTATAAAGCCATATAAGAAGACAAAAAAAATCATTCTCTCAGTTTACCAAATTCCCTCTCTAGGACTATATTCTTGTGTAAAATGTAAAACCAACCTCTTCGAGGGTATAAGAAATGAACTTCAATCAATTAGATGCATTCAAAGGGTAATGCCACCAAATCAGTGAGTCTTGTTTAATGAATTGTAATTTACGAATTCCTATATTTATCCATGACTCCGTGAATACCCCATAAATTTTACGCTGAAAAAAGGTTGCACCAAATAATTAAGACCCGTGATGTAAAAATAGCACAGATGAGGGAGTCGCTTCTTAATATCAGAGAAGATTTGAATTGTGAGCAACGAAAAAATAACGGATAGAAAAATCTAAATACGATGGAATTTAACCAACAGCTGTTCACCACATCACATTCGTATTCGGTGTATGGATCACAAAGTAATACAACGCATTTGCCTTAACTGTTCGAAAAGGGGAAGCGTATTTTACTCTCGAGCCTTATGCATACATTTCGAAGCATTGGGTCAAGCAAAGAAATTACAAGATAGTGATTCTTATTAATTATATTTGAAACACCAAACTGTAATCGTAACGCCAATTTCATGAAAATTTTGTCAGAGCGACTATCACAAAAAATATTTTACTAGCGGAAAGGAATTAAAGCACATCACAATGTTTTCCTCTAAACCTGAAGAGAAAGGTACCGAAAAGATGCATAAAAAGTAGATTGACAAACTTAATACATTTATCTTTTCGGGTATACTTGATCATTTCAATTGCATGACCATAAAGCTATACACCATTAGGAAAAGCGACCAGTCAGTAGGATAGAAACTGGTCTCATTGCACAGTGTACTTATAACCAATTATGACATGCATATGCCATAGAAAAGCAAAAATTATCCCACAACACGCTCACATTTTGATAGGTATATTCCTGGCTTCAAGCGTCGAATAGAATCGCATTTTCATGTAACAAATGAGTAAAAAAAATGATGTTGCTACCAATGCATCATTCGTCAGTAGGTGGTAAGTATGATACGTAGAAATGGAGGAAATTATTAGCTAAAGAGGCCGAAAACATTCCTACTACGTTGACCTTTTATTTCCAATTCACAAGCCCATTCGCCCGCATGCATATAATATCAATGCCCTCGGTTGACAAATGCTAAATTGCGCCTGATATCCACGGATCAAGTCCGCCTTCCGTAGAACATTTTCCTGTTACTATTCGAAATTTTCTCATCTTCGACCCACCTATTCTTGTACCTCCTTTTTTTGGTCACGTAATGAGATATTCAGAACATGTAACGAATGATGAAAAAGATAGCAATCATTTAAATATGTAGATGTGTGCTGAAATGAAAACCTAATTGAGAGCTGCATCAAACCAACCTTAGGACTGTTGACTAGTTATGATGGATCCCTTTTCTTGATCCATCAAAACCTATGGTTTGAAATGACGTTCATTTTTCCAGAATTCGGTAAAAATATTTTTTTTCACGCTCTTTTTGCTTTCATTTTGGACGTCTCTCGCACCGCTCGACTTGACTTATTGCTTCCTGTACGTTATTCCTGCCAACGGGCGAGAGGAAAATATGGCCACGGGAGACTAAAGCACAAACGCACACATATAAATGTGGCGCTATGGAAATCCACTCGATGGACGACGTGAGGGAGAGAAAATCACATTTAGGGCTCGCTCGGTCTCTGCCGACCATTGGTCCGTTCCTTCGTCCCGATCCGAGCGTCCCCCTCTTGCCTCGCCTCGACACATGTAAAACGAATTTTCCGCGCCACCTCATTTATCCGCTTTACTCCACCTTATCATCGCTTCCCCATCACCCCTTGTCCTCTCCTCACACCCTGCCGCGAAAGATCGACCGGCCAACGTACTCCCCCCGCCACCCCAACTCCACCGCCACTCATCCCTTATCTTATCTCAGTCCATTTCGCGAGGAAGGCCAGCTTCCAATCGCTGTCCATTTGTTTACCTTTCATAAACTCACTTTTTTCACGTCACTCCTGCCTTCCTCTCCCCAATGTCCCATCTCGCGGTCTCCCGGAAGCCGAAGAATACCGAGGATCGGACTTTTATGCTCCCACCAAAAACGCAATCCATCTCGTAAAAGTGTCGCAGGGAACCCGCGCTGAAAAATAAATTACGATCGCGCTACGGACTCTTAAAAACCGTTCCGTAACGAAACGTGGACGAAATAAACCTCGCTCAACTGGAAGGGATGTTTAAGCTCTCACAAGGGTCATCTGCACATACATAACCTCGTGAAATGAGAATATATTCAGCATTCAAACACATCCTACCCTATCTTTTGCCCACGTCAAACCCGTCAGATGAAGGGGTACGATACGTTTCCCCCGGTCCTTGAAATAAGAGGTCGAAAATTACGTTCATTATGACGGTGGGTTCAGAGTTTTCGGCTGAATGGCGATCTGGGTCCGATCGCTGCCCCACAGAGATCTCCCGAGAGAGATCGATTCTATCACATTCGGGGCGGGTGGAGAGGGAAAGACAACAAGGTGATAAAGTAATTACTGCGAAATGCATCACTGCTCCCGCTATTCACTTCATCCTCCTCACAACACTCCCCCTCACTCCCCTGCGCACCTATTACATTCCCTCCTCAAACCATTTCCTTCCACTCAATGGATGGCAACTCAAGCAACCTCGATGGTACGAAAAATCACTAAATATGCTTTGTTTGCATGAGCCTACAAATGCCTATGCTCCTAGAAAACAGAAACAGAATATCTTCGATATCTCAATTGACTGCCAAATGCATCCATTCGATCCTTTGAAGGATAAATTTAAGGACTAAATGCATGCACCAAGAAATAAAACTCAGCTAACTGCTTATTTTTCTTTGCAGATACATCAGGTTCTGGTATCAGATAAAGTATCTGCTTTGAGATATAGGTAGTGAGTAAAGTTACATTTTTAGAGGCATTAGCATACATTTCTTCCTTCATAATGTTTCTATCTTATTAGATATCGTCAGAATATTCTGCATATTCACTGAATACAGTGATTATTTTATTTATCCCGCTATTGACATTGTTATTATGGTTAAAAGTGTAACGTATGTAGCATTAGAAAGTATGCGAATACCAGAAAAATACAATATTTTTACAAAGGATGATAGCGTACAACCTATATAACAGGTCAAACGTTTTTATGTACATCAATCTGTACCGATGACTGCGGCTCAAATATCGAAAAAAATTAGCAGAAAGGAAAGAGATTAGAAACCCGTTCAAAAAAATTCCCCATTAATGTCAATTAAAAGCATTTGACTGCAAACTGGTTCGCTACATTCAACGCATAGACAAATTTGAAGGAATTACCAAGGTCCAAACTTAACTTTTGTACGTCTCCTACGAATAACTGCTGCTACGGAGATCCAGCTACAATTAGCTCCAAACAAACTCAGCTTTTGATTGGATGATTTTGACAGAAGGTACTTCCAAATTCTAGCCTAAATTACATACTATAATATTTCTATACGTGGGTATATTGCTTACATAATGGATATATAAGATATTCCTACGATAGTTACATTAACTGCCATCAACGTATGTACATGTAGTGAGCACTTTTTCAATCACATTACGTATGGAACCTTGAAGTGAAATTTCCATCATGCAATCTGCGAATATTTGGTTCAAAGGCTCCCATGCCGAATGAAGCTCGGTTGTCCGGGTGCTCGGCCATGTTTGAGATGATCAAATATTTATTCTGGATAGTTTGCCTGCGTTGAAATAAAACACATAGACTACGGCACTCAGACATGATCCCACCAGAAGCATCCATCAGTTGCGCTTGTATCTTTCGGACCATTTTTTAGCATCTAGAACACGAACTTTTTTATCAATTCACTAACAGCATGCATTCCGGTACAGTAATTCACGTCAACGCTAATGTGCAAGCAAAATCCAATACCAATGAGAGCCTTTTCCATACGTATGTTTAAGAAATACAAGGCTAACGTTTTGGAATTCGGGAAAATGAATTTGGTGGAATAGTTTTCCTCTGAAAATGAAAATTTGTGCTAGATAATTTCAGCATTCACCCATTGACGGAGTAGGTACCTACTCCTTGTTAGCGTTCGATATTTTCATTATTTTCATGAATCAACTCCGCGACTTACGGTGTATATCATACATAATATTTTCAATTTTAGTGTTTGTCTCTGAATAGACTATCATCCATCATTTATTATTTTAAGGACTGTTTGGCCCATTGGGGTGATTAAATACAATGCTTCATAAGCATTTTAATTGATAGCTCCTCGCAGTTAAGCTTATCAAGTTAACTACACAGTAAGTTAATAACTTTTTTAAAATAGCTTTTTTACGGACATTGGAAATTATTTGCTGAAATAGCTTCTTTACTTAATCGATAGTTGATGCAAATTTTACGTTAATATCGTGGTTTGGGACTGTTTGGGTTATACGAGGTATGTAATATATTGCCTGTTACTTACATAAATACAAATACACGATAGTTATCATTCCTTTTTGTATTTTTTACATCGACATAAACATAATAGATAAAACAATTTCAATAATAATCAACTTGGAAATCTTCAAGTGGGGATAGTAGTGCAAGGAAGAAGGATCCCATTGCTTCGATTCGCTGATGATAACGTATTTTTAGTGGAAAGTAAAGAAGAGCTTACACAGATGTTAGGAGTAATGCATCATATTTTAAACCGCTAATACAATCTCGGGCTGAGTCGCCATAAGACTTTTTAACCTAAACTTTTCGAAACATCTGAATTTTTTTTGCTGTAAATGAGTGTGTTGAAAATTGTCCAGAGAAAAAATAGCTTGAGGTGCTTATGAGTCGAATATACATGATAACTAGTTTCTGAAGATCCTTCATTAAATTATATTTAAAGGCTGTGCATCAAAATGCACCACGCATTCTAAAGAGAGCATGATATATATACTATTCAACATTTAGGCCCAGTTGTCTTCTGTTTACAAAGACAAACATTACAACGTTCAGTTCAACTAATTGGGTTGAAACAGATTTTTTAAGATTATCAGACAAGTAATTAATGATAGCACTAGCGGTGACAACGACGATTCTCCGATTACGAAGATGATTGACCATGTAAAAAGAAAAAAATTCTCAGCCTTATCACGAAGTCCTCATCCTGAAGCTCAGCAAAGTCTAATTAAAGACGTGCCCTTCAATTAATTGGTCATCAATATTCACATTGCTATTTAAAAACTATGCTTCAACTCTTGATTTCTTGAGTTCTGACTTCTCAATATAAATGATATTTTCATACACGTTATATCTTATTAATAATGGCCCTTAGCAAGTTTAAATTAATAGGTAACCTTACCATCTAACCTTTTCTTCAAATCACAATCACCGAACCTATACTCCGAAATAGGTTGTATAAGCGAAATGCCATTCCAGTAATGTACTAATAGTAGAAAGGTATCTTGAAACGAAATAAAATAATATCAGTAATACGTCGTATATATTGAGCAATTGGCTTCTGCATTACCTAAGGTTATTCTATATGTACCAGTGACAAGAAGCTAGAGTCAGACACTTGAACATGGAAAAGTAACAACTAAAAATTCTGTCAACCAACAAAAACGTCGTTATGGTCTCTAAAAAATATTTTTCAGAGAATTCTATGAAACACTTTCACTTCTACGGCCAGGTAAGAGTGCACGCATGTCTATCTCTATTGAAGAGAGATGTCAAAGAAATATTTTTTCCGAAAGTATCATGAGGAGAGAGAATCCTTCAAGCAACTTGAATTAAAATTATGATGATAAAAAAATATTAAAAATTATGATGATAATAATATTGCTGGTGGCATTTGTAGTCAAATACGTAATTTTTTACCGTATTTATTAACTAGTTTGTAAATTACAGGTGCCACATAATCAAACAATCAGCCATTACATTATGTTTCACTATGACAGTGGCGCAGTCCATAATGCTGTAATAGGGCTAATTTTATACCAGAAAATAACGCGACTAGATGACAATTATATGAGACATAAAGAGGAACTTGGCTCTCGATATCGACAGAAATGTCGATATCACAACACCAATATTCATAACACGGAGGGCCTTTCAATTTTAAAGATGTGAGCAAGGGAGATATCTCATTGCCTCGACGTTCGTACGGCAGTCTCCAGGGCTCGAATCCTTGCTCTAAGTGGTGCGATTAACGGACCCCTGATGGCAAATAGAAGTATTCCGCCACTCCTAAAAGTTGAAAGGGAAAATTCAAAAGGTCGCTTCATACGAATATTGTTATTGTGAAGCTTGATACATGAAGAAACTATCAAAGAAAACGGCTTCGCGTAAAACTCCGAACTGCGCGAAAAACTGCTGAAAAGAGGAAATAAGTGCGCGTAAATATAGCCATCATCATCAATATTCATCAGTCCTCAGATTGGTTTGACGCAGCCTCCACTGAGTTCTTCTATCGGCTAATCTCTTCATATTTACGCATTTCTTCTCTTTCACATCCTTCATCACTTGTTCCATACATCTCACACGAGGCCTTCTTTTGCCATTCTTCCCGTCCACTTGTCCTTCAACGATTGTCTTCATCAGACCATTAGGCCTCATAATGTGGCCGATTAAGTTGTTCCGTCTTCTTCTTAGGTTATTCAGAAGACTTCTCTTCTCTCCCACTCTTTTTAGGACTTCCTCGTTACATACACGGTCGATCATTTTATTCTTCATCGTTCTTCTGCAGCACCACAGTTTGAATGTTTCCACCTTTTTCTTTTCTGGAGCTGCCATTGTCCAAGCCTCACTGCCATAAAGAAACACGCTCAAGGTGTACGTTATGATGAATTGTTTCCTTACTTATACGCTTGTATTTCCAGCGGTAAGTAGATTCCTCTTTTGATAGAATACCCTCTTATCTAAGCTATTCTGCTGACTATTCCTTTCTTGCTTCGTCCATCGTTGGTTACTCGGCTTCCAAGGTAACAGAATTCTTTCACCTTTTTCAGTTTTTGTTTTCCTAGTTTAACGTTGGTTTCGGCCTCTTCGATCTTGCTACACACTAATATCTTAGCCTTCTTCTAGTTTATTTTCAGCTTTGGTAAATATGGCTAATGCCAAATTTTCCAGCATCAATCAAAGAAATTTCCTTTTTTTGTCTTATGCATGGCCCGGAGATGAAGAAAACGAATATCATAACCGCCGTCTGTTGTCCTTGATGTTCCAAGAAAAGTGTTGACGTAATGCGTGATTTCCTTGCTTATTGGCGGCGTGTAATGTTGTTATGCCATATTCAGAAGCTTCCCTCTCTTTCTCCTGAGAATCTATGTCCGCGTCCAGATGCATCTCCTCTGATTAGTCATTCCCATGACGTTCTCCCCCCTATATAATGACAGCAAGTGCACAAGCGGCAGTAACAGCCGCTCCCTGGGGCGCATCGACCGCTCCCTTTCGATTCGCGCTGCCTATGAAAACAACGCTGCGCACTCGGTCTTCTCCGCGCTTTCCCATGGTATTGCAAACTAATCTTCCGACGGAGGCAAGCGGTGAGTCGCTCGATCGCATGAAGCGTTTGAAGCCGCTAATTTCAATTCTGCAAGTTAATTAGTTCCAACTAATTGATTCAACTTTTAGCATCGCAGTAAAATGTTTCTTGGAAATCTGGATCTGAGGTTTCCGCGGCGTTTCTCAACACTGGTAACGACTTTCGTGCGTTCCTCTGCGTCGTGTTGTGTCAGGGTGACGACAGTTTCTCCAGCCATCCTGCTGGTGTCTTCAGGTCAGAAGATTTACATGCTGACACAACACGACGCGGAGGAACGCCCGAAAGTCGTTACCAGTGTTCTTGGAAATCTGTTTTATAGAGTGGTCGAATCACCAGGAAACATGTGACTAATTCAAAGTTTTGGAAGGGAGAAACTTCACTACGGTTTTGGTGCAAGTTTGGCAAAATTATAAGTTTAAGGAATATGAGAAGAAGTCCCTTACACTACCAATATTTTCCAGTTATTCATATTATTGCTATTCCATTTACCATTCCTTAAAGCCTTTCACGACATTATACTCAAATCTCTTGATTCTTCACATGAACGCTATTTATAAAACTGATATGCATTTTTTCGTTTAGGGGGATAGCTTAATGTATCAATGCGATTATCTAAATAAAAACTTCAATATCACTTGACACTTTTTATGTTTGTATCTATCCCTTACGCGTCAATATGGCCTCTCACTTAACAATGCAAAACAATAAAAAACCAAAAAGTAAATACACTAAATAACAAATGAACATCAAAAATGAAGTACATAAAAAGAATGGAAATGTATAAAGGTGATGTTAGTTATCTAAGGTACATGCATGAAGCTTTCATTATACAAGCCACAAACCAGTCTCCTTCAGTTAATCACACTACCCTGCACGCTCAGCATCAGTTTAGCGCAAAGGAACGATAGCAAAAAGAGAAGTGGCCAGTGCGCCAGTAGCGGGGAGCGCGGGGAATCACTCCGCGCTGATGACTGCACACAGGGCCAAACCGTGACGTTTGCTTGTTCGCTTTCCACTTCCTCACTCTCTTAGCTTCTCAGCCTCCGCCACAATCCACATTTCCATGGATGCGTTATGTTTTCTGGTTTATGGCTGTGGAATGCCTTGGTAAACGATTTTACTCCAAAGTAAAGCCCATCGCATCAATCTCGACGCCCATCGATCGCTATTTCGTTGAAAATGGGTCGCAAAGAAATTCATACATCTACATCTACACGATACCCTGCAAGCCACCGCGAGGGTGTGTGGCAGGGGGTGAAGATCACCAAGCATGAACTACTAACATGCAAACAAGCAACTAAAGTGTCTCATGCAACTAGATTGTTAGTATCTATAGTATTTGAGGGGTTAATACATGCATCATGCACTACAGAATACTCTAAAATATTTCCCCTACCTATCCCTTTACTATGCTGCCTATTCTGTTCTCTTATAGTACGGGGGAAAAATGCCATTTTGAATCTATCGGTACGAATTCTATCTCTCTAATCTTATTTGGCTGGTCGAATCTAGCATAATACGCTGGTGTTTTTAATATGTGCCTAAGATCTTCAGTAAAGCTATCCGATTGAAATTTCTCTAATAGATTTAATCTGTACTTTAACCTACGCCCTGATAATGATTCCCACCCTAATTCTTGTATTAATTCTGAAACGCTACTCAACCTATCGTAACATCTTTTAACGAACCTAGCTGCTCTACGCTGCACACAATCTAGTTCTCTGATTAAACCTAATTCATTAGGATCCCATACACTGGCTGCATACTCTAGGTGGGGCCTAACTAGTGAAAAGTAACATCGCTCTTTTGTCTTCTCATCACATTTCCCATGTACTCTTTTTATAAATCCTAGCTTTCTCTTCGCTCGGCCGCATATTTCCCTTATGTGTCTTCCCCTCGATAAATCCTTAGTGATTGTTACACCTACATATCTTTTGGTTTCTACGTTTTCGATCTTCGTGTTACTAATTTTATAGGTACGCTCTATCGAATTATTCCTCCTCCAAAAATTGATAGCTACACACTTTTTATGGTTAAGCTCTAACTGCCCTAGCATGTTCTCTGGCTGTATTGGCTAGTATTCTCTGGCATCGTACTCAGCCAAAAAACATTCAACACATATAAATTTCGCACCACTCTTGAATTGCATCTAAATCTTTGCTAAGCAATACGGTGCATCTTGTGCTATTTCGGGTGACTACGATGATAAAATCATTCCTTAGGTACTCGCATCATCGGTACCTTTAACTCTCCACACATTACAGAGCCATTTCAACTGATTTCACATGCACACAACTAACAAAATACTATTGTCCAAATTTAGTCCACAATTAATTTTGGCAACTTTTACCTCCTATCGCATTTGCATTTGCATCGCTATTGCCTCTGTTTTCATTGCGATAGTTTGGAAATAATTTCACTTATAAGTATTCACAGAAAGTTTTATTTCTTCCGACCTAGAGTTTCGACTGTTGCAAAGTCATTATCAAGGTGCCAATGTTCAACAAGAGCCCCTAAAATACAGAGTAAGGGTGTAAGGGGAGGGAAAGCAGAGAATGAGGAAGGAGCCAACGGGTGGACAGTGTATGACTGGTCTGAAATAAAGGGGGGGGGGTAGTTTGACCGTTGTCAGGGAATGGCGTACGGGTGGGGGGAAGGGTGAGAAAAGTAAGGTCAGGAGAGGAAATTGGGAAGTGAGCATTTCATTCAACACACATAAATTTTTCATTCTGGGGTGCAAAAGAATAAAAGAATTACTAAGTTTTCAAGGTAGTCCAGCGTGTGCCCCTTACATTAAGAGTGACGAACTTTTAGAATGAAGTCACTTCGGTGGTCTTCACAAACAAAACGGTCTCGGGCGTAACTTTGTGGAACTTCTCCATAAGGTTGAATGAAAAAAAACACTGCGATTCCACATAAAATATTTATTACTAACGACGTAGCAAAACCTAGGTCGTTAGTAATAAATATTTTATGTGGAATCGCAGTGTTTTTTTTTCATTCAACCTCGGTGGTCTTCTTCTATCACGTGCTCGGCAAACTGGGAGCTTAAACATTACTTTTAATGAAACAATTCTGGTGTTCTTTTACTCGGGTAGGGATAGCGAGCCCTCTTTGACAGACAGCTGGACAACTGGAACATACGTTTTGCCCATATCCCATCAACTATGTTCTGCTAGGGTATGGGCAAACTGGCAGTTAGGCGGAGAGCCATTTTCAATTGTAGTCGAATTTCAACTATATAACTATTATAGCCATTGATCTCAGCAATACGTTTAGTCTTATACAATTTTATGTTGAAGTTATTACTGGATAATATGGTGATCGATAATGCTCTAAACACCATGAAATTAAAAGCTGATAATTTCCGTGAATGATGGTGCCAAGAATTAAACGGAATTACAACCTCTGAATAGTTTATTTTCTGAAAATTGGGAACTCATGTACGTCTTCCGTTATATCAATAGTAAGGTCCAGAATATTTATAACTTTGCCACCAGCCTGTTTTAACGTTTTCACCACATGTTTTCATCCCATCGAGTTCCACCAACTGCTAATCATTTTCCTCCATCACTTCTATCCTTCATCGCCCTCTTCTAAACTCTCCTTGAACTCTCCATTCCTTTTCTTTCGTACATGTAATGGCATTATATAACGTTGCATAATTTTTCGCATCGTATGATTTCGGTCTGTGCCACACCTTGCATTCCCATGGCATACATTATTTATAAATGGTAAATTATGTCACACCATTGAAACATATAACGTATCAGCCAATTGAGTAGTGTTGCATGTTGGGAGTTCTTTACACCAGTGAGCTGAAAGGTTGCGGTTGGAGCTCATGCCCAGATGATTCACCTAGGCACCTCCGGCTAAAATCAGGTACGTGTAACTCCGTAAAAAAAGGTTATGGAATGGAGTTCATGCCCTGATTATTCGCCTAGGCACCTTCGGTTAAAATCAGGCACGTGTATCTCCCTGGGCACATGGAAACCGGTATTAATCCTAGTATTCCGAATACCTTAAATATTACATAAATTTATCCTTGAATCCTTAATTTTCCAAGCAAGGTTGAGTAATTACTTAGTCGCATTCTCGCAAAGTAGACACTTTAATACCGTACGTAGGTTCCCTGGTTCTTTAAAAAATGCCATTTGCACATGCAAGTTCGATGTCGTCAGCATTACTTCCAGAAGCAAAAACTCTGCCTTTGAAAGAGAAAAATGTAGCCTTTGGCCTCAAGTTCTGAGCGTCCAAAAACCATATTACACTAAAAGTCATATTAATGCTTGACTTGGTTAACTTCGAAACGAATCAAGATTTTCTCGTGTTCTCATTCTAACCATGCAAAAGGTTGACTTTGCAAATGCGGGCAGGAGTATCACGGAGTTTCAAACTCCTGTCGCAAATGACGAGACTCGCTCAATCAACTCCACGGTGTCCCGGCTCCCTCACCAGCAGCGCTTCGTAGCCCAGGCCTCTACTCTCAAGCCTTTGCGAATCAGTCATCCACAAAACTCGCGCAGCGCCACCGCCGCATGACTTTCGATATTTAACAAACCGAGCGGAAACACGGCGAAACAATGCTCACGTCAATGGGAGTCACTCGTGTGAATTAAGAATGCAGCCAATTAAAATCGTAAGGCCGCGTAAGTCGGCACAGATGCACTCCCATAGGTTGAAGAGCGCTCTACCGCCTATAATTAAATCCGTAGGCGAATGAAATTTTGGCGGCGTACTTATGTGTACATAAAAATATCAAAGAGCACAATTTTGTACACATTTTCAGCGCACCAGGATAGAAACTCAACCCATCACGTTTAATTTGATGTAAATCTTGGCGAATAAATATGCAAGAGCAAAATGTTTAGCATCAACGTTTAAGAATCATGTATAAACACTGAACTATCCAGGAAGCAAAGGTGCAGAGACGCAAAGTAAAAAAGGATTTCTGGTGTAAGAAACTAAATAGAATAGAATAACTGTTGGGATTATCGTGTAGATTGCATTGGGTTGACTGTAAATTCTATCAGCCGAATACTACCCAGCAGATGGATTAAATACATTTTTCTAGGAATAGGCATTTTCACACCCAACACTGCGCACGATAAAATGTCATCATAAAAACCCAGTATCAATGCCGTAAGTATGAGGTAGACCATGGGTTTTTGTGTTTAGGCATGAATTATTTCAACAGGAATAGAATCTATTGAAGTTGATTTAAAAAAAATGACTGTCCAAGCAAGCAACAGCAAAGTCCAAGTTGGCCAATTTTTCTTAATATTTATTGCCTTCTTTAATCCTCCTTTCTTCTTTAAGACGGAAATAGAAAAGGAAAATAATATTTAGCGCTGTAAAACATAATATAGAGAGCTAGTTTTATAAGATCCAGTTACATCCTTATGACGTTTGAACTCTATTTCGGTTACGTTTTCTCGCTGCTGACATGCACGTCAATCAACCAATCGAAAGATTTTTCATCATAGATGACCACAACTAATATGTAAGTACAGTAAATAAACGCCAATTTGAACTGACAAGTAACGTTAACCAAACGTTATAAAACCTAACCATAACATGGATATACCATATTTTCGCGTAGTGTACAAGTAAGTGGTAGAAACCATGGTACTACTAAGTAAGGTAAGCCATTCCGGTGAACGAAAACGAGACCGGTCTGCGCATGACGTCATCTGGGAGTCATGCGGCCGCGCCACTTAAAAATCTAGCGTGAAATCAAACGCGGAACACGCAATAACTGACCAATGAAACACCCATATATATGGTAGCAATATCGTATAACAATGGAAATTATCATATTTTTGTCCTTTTTTTCCACACTGACCTTTCCAATCAAGATTTTCTATGGCGAACCATGAGTTTATTTCGTCGTTTTGTGATTTTTAGAGAATGACGTTATACCCAACTTTGTGATGATAGGTAGAAGTTGAACATATGGCTATTATTGAAAGGAAGAAGATAAAAAGAATTTTTCGTCATAATTATATCAACCATGAAAAATACGACAACCATTTCAATCGTCGTAAATGAACTTTTCTTTGATAAATTTAAGTTTAAGTACGTCGTGTACCCGATGAAATAGACTATTCTACCTATTATACCTAGACTATTACATACCTTCATTGCTATTTATTAGCAGCCATTCTGCCAATAGGTATATTTCAAGCTTGAATGATGGGATAGAAATTTAATATAATAAAAAATATATATCCTCGGAATATTTTACTGATAAGAGGAAAAAAAATGTGTAAACAGCCATGTGTAAGGATATATTCCATGAATCTTTATATGTTAATCGAAATCAGCCACTGGCAGTAATTAATACAATGAAACACATAGCCTAATAATAATAACAACACAAAAAATAATAAAATCCAGGGCAGCCAGTGTTGCAAATTTTGGTCATATTCCATGAACCTCTTTAAACATTCATCTAAATCAGCAACTGGCAGTAATGAACACAATGAGGCACATCATCATCATCATTGGTCAACAATCCTAAGATTGGTTTGATGCAGATTTCCACTCAATTCCTCTATCTAGCAACCTTTTCATTGTGATGTAATTCTTCTCTTTTACATCCCTCACAGCCATGTATCTCATACAAGGCCTGCCTTTTCCAATCTTCCCAATCACTTTTCCCTCGACGATTGTCTTCATCAGGCCATCGTGTCTCTAGATAAAGCCGATTAAGTTGTCCCTTATTCTTTTTAGAGTTGTCAGCAGACTTCTCTTTTCTCCCCCTCTTCTTAGATCTTCCTCGTTTCTTACTTGGTCGATCCAATTAATCTTCGTCATTCTTCTGTAGCACCATATTTCGAATGCGTCCACCCTTTCCTTCTCTACAGCTTTGATTCAAAATAATAAGGAACGAAATAAGTCGTAAAGCCAGGAAAGCTAGAGAGATGTGGATGAAGAATCTATGCGAAGATGCACAAAATAACCTTGCACTTGGAAGCGGCCTGTAGGATAGTGAGGAACCACTTCAAGGAATGGTGCGAAAGATGCGATTCCATAAGGGACAAGAATTTAGAATGGAGAAATGTTGATTGAAAATGAAGAGTAAGTGAAGTGGTGGAAAGAATATCTGGAAGAGTTATACAACAGAAAAAATGAAGCAGATAGCCTAATAATAGCAAAAAAATTAGAATCCAGGATGGCCAGTGTTGCAAATGTAGTTCTAGACAATACAAATGTATTTATACCTATGTTCTCAACTTCTTCAACTTTTTCTTGAACTTCCTACCATTTACATCATCTTTTAAAAGGCAGTTAATAGATTTTACCCGAATGTACGTCCTTGTCCTAATGAAACATGAAATATCCTCTCCCGGCCATATCGGGTCTATTTCTCTCATCGCCAGTTTCGCAAGATATAGAAATATATTCCTTTCTTTGGAAAGATATTCCCCATGAAAATCACAAAATTTTCAGTTGATCGCATTAATCAAAGTCATGAATTCTTCAGTTGGATGCATTAAATTTCTTCTTGATATGCGCATCGTCCATTCCTTTCCAGTGGCAGCTAGGTTTTTAGTCACATCTCCTAACCATGGGTACTGCATTCTAAAGCTGGAGGCAACATAACCTGCAACATACACTAGGCCATCATAATTCAGCTTGTCTGATATTAAATCTGTGAGGATGAAATCATCCTCTTGTTCTTCATCTTCTTCATTCAAGGGATTTGGAGGAAGCAGGTCTTTCAACACTTCTACAGTAATGCATAACTCATTGTGAAGTTGGCTCGAGTTGTCTTCACTCCCGAAATCAATAAGCATCTGATCTTCATTGTTGGGCACTGTATTTGTATCAGCCAATACTGCTGCAGAATGTTTTCCCATGACATATGCCCTCAATCTATAGGAAAACTCTACTGGGTTATGGTGCTCATTAGTACTTTCTAACCCCCTGATATAAGACAAGAAACCGCTCAAGATCAGACAAGTGCTGGCTCTTAACTTTCATTATGGATAAAACATTATTCTGTTGACCA
Organism: Platycnemis pennipes; assembly: GCA_933228895.1. NCBI lineage: Eukaryota > Metazoa > Arthropoda > Insecta > Odonata > Platycnemididae > Platycnemis > Platycnemis pennipes. The sequence continues at coordinate 27,554,131 of OW121848.1, read as the reverse complement.
TGAGAAATTTCATACCTTCCTACCCAAGATTTCAAGGTGGACAAGCATGGTAGGGGATATTTGAAGTGTTCTCTCAAGTAGCAATATGATTTTCTACTTACCTATGTATCGCAATGATATTGCGGCAGAGATGTCAGAGTTAGACCTAACTATCCTTTTCCCTGGGTTGAGAATACATTTAATTCTTCAAGGTGTAAAATAATTGGACAACAAACCCTCAACATTGTCTCCCTTGGAATCAGTATTGCTACATCCAAACACCGTACAAAAAGACATCGCGCAAGTTCGTGAATATAAATGCCTAAAAACAATCTTTCTCTACACGGTTCTGAATGGTTCTCTATGATAGATGCCCGCCCGATAGAAGTCGCCCGTCGGAAATGAAATCCAGTTGACGTCACGCATGACGTCACGCGACCGTCGGCATGCGCAATGGCTTACCTTACTTAGTAGTACCATGGTAGAAACATTACTATACTTTTGAAACAAGTTATGATTATCTAATTTCACGTTAAAAATGCAGATAGCAAAGGATTAACAAATATTTCCAGCTTTATTAGATATAAAATTCACATTTATAGTGATTAAAAATGAAGGCTCCTTAAATTGAAAACGTTAATTACACAGCATCTGATAAAATGCACAATGTTTCGCGTGTACAGGCGATTAACACATAAACTAAACTTCTTTTATGCATCAGTTACCTATGTCACGCTGTGTAGAGATGGAAGCGGATATACAGTGATAACAAATACATTTACAATGATATCCACAATCTTTAAAAAATAAAAACATTCTAAGATATGAAGAGGCACGAAAAAAAATCAGATTGGAAATAAAATAAAAGTTTGCTGGTGAGGTAGCTCTCCCAGCTTGTGCCTGCACAACGCCAACGTCAGCACTCTCAGGCTAAAAGTGAAGCTCTTTCCTTCCTCCCGCCGCATGTTTCCACCCGTCACTTTCTCCTTTCCCTTTGAGTGCGGCTTCGAGCCACACTCACATAAGCGCCCCAACTACGCGAATCCCTCAACGCCACCGAGCGCGTGAGATAAGAGAGGGACAGGAGTCAACAAATTTCCAAAACGAGTCGTGCCAAGTTGGGATCTATGGACAATAAAAGACACCGGGGCCTCGATCATGGATCTTCATAAGGCGTGCGCTAGCGTTATCGTTTTTTTATCAAACTTAAGTCAGATAGAACGAGATCTCCAATCAGTGGAGCGAATTTTATAGACGGTAATTGTTAACCCTGCGCTACTCTATGGGTAAGCGTTAACAATAAAGATTGCGATAACGCGAAAGATGCATCCGTGATTCCACACCAGGTTGGGTAGCAACAATACTGGCTCCCAAAGGGGTTTGGGTGAGGATCCCTTGTAGATATAGATGCACGGTGATATCTCACTTAATTTCCCGATTGGATGCGGGGTGGAGGACACTCCAAGGGCCCAAGTCTTGAATCTTTCGTTACTCACCGAATAAATATTGATGTTTTCGTTACCAACGAAAACGTCATATTTTGTTATCAACGTGGATAAACGAATAACTTGAAACGAATGACGTTATCATAACGACAAATTTCATTCGTTATAGCGTAACGAAAGATTCAAGACTTGAACCCCAAGTCCAGTGCTCCTTCCGTTCAATTGAACGTAACATTGGATCACCTGGAGTAGAGCATACTGTTGCAAACGACGATTTTCTTTCAAATCTCCCTCAATTCAGCTCATGTCCCTTCTAAGCACATTAAGAGGATAAATCGAAGTTATCGTGAAGATAATTACGGTAGATAATCTAGATTTTTACCAGTCTACTTGAATCTATTAACGTAAATGCATGAGTGTAGTTGCTATAAATATATCTCTTGGAATGATGATCAAGGTACAAGGAATATCCAAAGCGGAAGCAATCCAAAAAAAATGAGTGGCGCCATTATCACTACCAGAGAAAAATTACTTCCTTTACTCTTTAATAATACTCTGATCCCTCGGACTCTACATAATCATGCTGCAAAAACTCTGTTTGAGTTGTGAATGTTTTAATTAATAGTGTAAGTCACATGAATTCAATTTATATGAATTATGAAAATATCTTCACTCCTAATTTATCAGGTTGTATTCATGAAATGTCAAACAGCAATTAAAGTACTTCAATCAGAGAGAGATCTCCTAAACAGATGTCGATTGAACTCATAGGTGGTATAGAAATTAATGAGGTAAAAGGGATAAAAAAAACAACTAACATAAATACGATGCATTGCGTTCATTACTGAACATCACTTCGCAGCAATATCGGGGACGCCATAAAGGTATTGTGAAATTCTACGCATATATAGTGAATGACATTGTATCGAAAATCCGTAACCCCGTGAATAACAGCCGATCGTCAGAATAGGTGTCATTAGTACTTTCTTTCCCCTCATATTTCCAGTGGATTCTTCCGACCAAATCCTTCATCTATCTATTTCTCCAACTTTTATGATCTTTGCCCAAAATTTTATTTTCATATCCGGGGGAAATCATCTGAAAGAAATGCACGCGTCCGGGGAAAGTATTTTATTACGAATGGTTTTCTCATCAGTGGCTAACTAATACAAGTACACATACTCTCACAGATTCAAAGCTTCACTTCGCTGCACTCCCTCGCTGAGGCGTAATTAATTTGTTTTCATCGCTCTCGTCGAAGATACTGGATTTCCATCGAAGCATCGAAGAAATCGGCAGAGCCCACGTCCCCAATAGGGGGAGCACGCTTGGAAACCTTACGGAGTTACACGGGCGTAGGCGAAGGACAACAGGGCCACGACGACCGCTCCCAGTGGTCGAAAGCCCCCGCATATTTCTTTCTCGTAAATCATCTTGCGAGAATTCGCGATAACCCTTACATTTGAATAACAAGCGAAAGGTGAAAGAGTTACTGCATGCAATGAGAGCGCGTATTGATCTCCTTCCTTTACTAAACTTCATATTAAGGGTCAAAAACCCTAACCTCCAAGGCTGTAACAAAGTTCCTCCCTTTCCTTCGGATCGTGACGTTCAAAAATGGAAACTTATCTTACATGCAGAATTTCATTGGTCGAGGCCGAGTTGCAAAGAATCCAATAAATGAGCAAAGGAAGTCAAATTTTCCCTCCATCGCGAAACTGGCGCCACTCACTTTGTTGGAATATTTTTGAATCCGACAGTAGATCAATTTATGCAGATTTATGTATAATTCATCCCACTATGTTGTTTAAGGCAGGAGGCAGAGTATTATAAGCGAAGTCAACGAGTTATTTTTGTAAATTAGGTTTAGACAGCTAAATCTGCCGATAAGTGATTTGTAATATGATTGCTCACTCGTTAATGATGTATGCTTGGTGTATTGACACCCTATGCCACACGTCCTTGTGGAGACTGACAAGGTACAATCATCATCATCATGGGTCAACAATCCTAGGATTAGTTTGACGCAGCCCTCCACTCGATTTTTCTATCGGCCAACCTCTTCATATCAACGTAACTCCTCTCGTTTACATCGTTCACAACCTGTTCTATATACCCCATACTAAACCTGCCTTTTCCAATCCTCAAAATTATTCGTATTCCCCAAAAAATCGGATTTAGAGTACAAAAATCAAAACAAGCTGACAAAATTACGTTCTTTTGTAAAGGTTATGGAATAAATAAGCACACAGCAGCGAATGATAGGAGTTTGACTGAGGATCATGAAGAAAATTTGCATTATTTGAACAACGAAAGCACCTCATACGCGGTTAATGCACAGCCCGCTTAAAATCACAGAGCTCAAACCGAAGGTCGGTCTCACTGGTTAGGGTAAAGATCGCCAAGTAGGTGCAAAGCCCAATAGTATGCGAAGTACACAACAGGGTAAAGCGTTAGTTCGTTCCCCTTGCATATCTTTGAAATCTCAGAAAGATTTTGTACCCAGAACATATCTCAGTTTGTATTTGGCTCGACGTTCACAAGACAGTCTGTGGGATTCGAAATCGGTACCACTGATCAGTACGTATCTCTCGCCAGGGGCCTTTGAGTAAAGGCAAATTGGCAACTTCTGCTTAAGGATTGAATTCCTATTCGTGCGTGTTGAGGTACTTTTAACGTCGTCATATCTCGATTTTTATACCCAAACCGTGTACAGAAGTGCAATAACTCAATACCAAAAGAGTATTTCTAGCAGCCATCTTCAGTACCACTGATATATAAAGTTTTGTTCCCAAAATTATATGAGGAAAAAAGGAAGCTAATGACCCAAACTGCCATCCTAAAATGACTGAGGCATGACATGACAGTTCATGGGTAATATAGGACTGCGTATATTATGATGATTTTTAGGTCAATAGAAGGAAAATATTGCGGTTATTATACGAAAAACACAACAATGTACACAGGTAGAAGGTTCGAATTTTAGCCATGAAAAAATCTCTCGTGGCAATAAGAAACTTTCATCCTTAACTCTTTTAACATGTTATATAAAACTAAGGCAAAACTATCAGCAGAGATTTTAACGATTTAAATTAATCCTGCAATGGTATTATTTACACGTTATCACAGAGATCGAATATACCTACAACGACTTACCTGAAAACCAGTCATAATTATTCTAGAGGCTTCCGCGACAACTAATTGGTGAATTAAGACTTTATTTAATCAATGATATGCAATGAATGCGAAGTCAATCTATGGATTTGTTTATTGGATAAATGTTGGGATAGATGCAGGAGACTGTTTCATTAAGTTAACGTGAGAACTCCCTAAATTAATAAAACCTTTACCAGATTCTTAAAGAGGTTTCTCCTAGTAAACTTTCTCATACGTTTTCATCTACTATAGGCTAATATGATGGTACAATATAACAATATCACTTATAAAAGAAAAAAAAAGAAAAAATAAAACAAAAAACTTTGCAGCAAATGAAAAATAATGGATTATATTTTTGTGAGATAAAGAGGCAAAACTTAAAATAAAAAATCTCACTCTCATACGGTATTGTGAGCACTGCCCTCAACATTAAAAAATGACGAATATTTTGAAATCGCAAACCTATATAAAAAATAAGCATCCCTTATCATCCTGTTGATTATCTTGCCAATTTTTTAGTTGCCAGAAAGAAAAATATAATAAAAATTCGCAAATGAAATCTGCATTTCTTTCAAAATACTCAACTGCTATATAACTTTACAAAATGCGCACAATTTAACAAACCAATTCTGAATACCTTTTGAAAGTCATTCATAATAGACGAGAAAATAATTAAATGACCAATTCATTTCTTACTACCTTGAAGTAATCATTCTTCTTTATATAGCAATAGGATGGCGACAAAAAGGATTTTCACGATCATCGTAAAAATTAGCGAATTTTACTTGCATTGACGACAAGAATCACCGAGATATGTTATAAATATTAAAAATAAGTATGGGCCCTTCCTCTATAGAAGCAGATAATTTTCAGTCACATGTAAGGAATTTGAGTGCATAAATACCTGCAAACACATCCGGATACATGCTTTAGCAATGAAGCGCAACGTAAAAAAAGCTGAAGGAATGAACGATAAAGTCTCACTCCACCAGTTACAGATAAGCACATGAACCGCTAAGTGCCTTGGTAACTGTCAAATAACTGCCAAAACCTTACTGAGGGTCAAAAGATTGTTAGTGCGAAGAGAAACGGCTGTCTGCAGCCCACCAAAGTGACGAGAAATAACAAAAACCGAACAACGGGCAATACAGGAATCGTTTGTGTTTTCAGGGGATCAACGTTTAATCAAGTTCCAACCCTCGACTTCTGGGGAAAGTTCGTCAGATATAACATATGGAATGTCGTGACTCTGAAAACGAAAGAGGCCAAGGATAAGAAAATAGCTCTAATCTGTAGATTAGAGATTAACGGAATTATAATTGATTTTCCCTTTGACTGAGACCAATATTCGGAATTTAGTACCCTGCTGGTGAACTCACTTTTAAATCATTTGCTGCATTCATAAAATAATTTTCGAAAGCGAAATGACGGCGAAAGATTCGTTAGTTTAGATATTTCAAAGGGCTTGTAATTAATTATACGCAGTCTGAATGGAATTTTCTCTGCCTCCATCTAAAATTGAAAGACCAAAAGAATACCGCACACTTCATACATTCAATTCCAAATTTGGTTTCATTTCAAACGATCGTCCAAGTGCCATGTCGCTGATATTTCAACATGAATCATACATTTTATTCTCTTGCACGACTATGTAACAAAAACATAAGGAGTTCATGTACAGAATGGCAATTAATGCTCACAAAAACATAGTGTTGCCTTATCAAGATCATAGGACATTAGCGGCAGTTCGCTCCCTTTTTGTGCTCAAATCGTACGATGAAACACTGGCTAACTATAAATAAATTTTTAAAATATAATAATGATAATTAGGAAATATACAATAATAATTTCTCTAAGTACTAAAAAATACATAAATCGTAAAACTCTTTACGTATGATAACTGCTATTCACAGTACTGACATGGAAATATACAAAGCTACGTGAAAACATGATCATTGAGCCTTATTAAATTTTCCTCTGGTATTTTTCCCTTTGATATTTCACGACTCATTATATGTAACTATCACTCTATCAATATCTATTCTGCTTTCCGCGTAGCTATACTCCTTATCCTATGGTTGTTTTCGAGTTTCCTGAGTAAACATTGGTCTCCTCCTCTGCTCTTTCATTGAACTTTGTTACCTTTTTTGTGTCTATTGACCTAATGAAGATGCTTCCCATCGATGTCTTTTCTATGTCATTTGCCTTTTAGAAATCTCTCTATCGGCCATGGCCAAATTGTCCTAGGGAATATAAACATTAAATTTTTCCATCCGTGGATATGTTCCATTGTATCAGGCTCAACTAGGTGGAAGTTGAATTTCGTAAATGAAACACTAACTTTGTTTCTTTCCACAGATTTATTTTCTTGGGACGACATGTTTCTACACAGCGGTGTGATCATCAGATACCTAATGATGACACCGATGGGTCGAAACGTGTCGTACCAAGAAAATAAATCTGTGGAAGGAAACAAAGTTAGCGTTACATTTACTATCCGTGAGTATTCTCATGTAGTAGTATTGTTGCTCTTAGCTGCATGCAAGTAGTGCATGTTTGGTGATTTTTACTCCATGCCATACACCTTCGCGGTGGCTCGGAGGGTATTATGCAGATGTAGATATTCACTCCTTAAGCCATCCCTTCGATTCATATAATTTCTTTCCCGATTTAAAGATTAAAAATCAAGGGGAGCAGTATATAACTTCATCTTACTCCTATCTTTATACTTACTTCTTCAACACTGGGTCCAGTTGAAATCACGTCCATATGTTTTTGTAAAGATTTCGGATCATTCCTATGTAATTTCACTACATCCAGATTTACTTTATTTGCTTGGATTAACAGGAATCGAAGTACTGCATTTCAGCCAAAGTAAACAAAAGCTTTCTCTATATCCTGAAATACTAGGAATGTAGGTTATTACCTTTCCCCTATTTTCTCTCCAAATAGACCAAGCGCACTCGCATCTATTGTTTCTCGCAGCCTTGCTCTCGACCTCAATCCAAGCCGATCTTCTTCCAGGAACCCTTCTCCTATTTCTATTTTCCTTCAATGAATAATGTCAATATTTACGAAGAAAGAGTTTCATGTCCATCTGCCCCTTTTTTGTGAAAATAATAAGAATCTTTTTCGATGATCATTGGCTGTACCAAAAATTCTAAATGCCCGAAAAGAATTCGAAATTTCAATGCCTAGAATTTGATGACAACCCTCATTCCCGCGGTAAGTCCAAAAATACATTTCTAAAGACAACCGTAGGTTTATTTCTATCTGGGTTAATAAGAGTCTTGGTGGCATGCTTTCTTGTTCACGCTTACTTTCTGTCGAGCACAACAAAAGATGTCGCTCTATATTGTAGAGATTATAGTTATAACGGATATTTAAGGTGGAATGAAAATTTCAGAAATCCATGGATTTCAATTTAAAGAAAATATAAGAATATTTCAGGAGAATAACAGTGAAGTGGAGATCAGGTGCTATAAACACCATTTTCCAATGGAGTGTCATGCAACTAAATTAACTTCATCAGGGGCATTGGCCTTTTAATAAAAAACGATAGCTCACATAAAATGGAGCATTTTTACCCTCAGAGAAAATTTACTGTCAGGATAATGAGGAAATTATATTCGGAAAAATTGAATTACGCGGCATTGAAATGAAATTACTTGTATTAAAATATGCATCTAGTCTACATGGATACTGCTGTGGATTTTACAATAATGCTAAGTGACAGCTGATGGACGGGCATTCATGTAATATTCACAATTATAAGCCATCAACGCCAACGTTTCAAATAGCGAGAAACGAAGTGCATGAGTGTGTTCCAATGAAGATACTACCTCCACATTACCTCCGAAAATGGTAGGTGCCCGTCAATTGCGAAACAAATGTTTTTCTCGGAAACATCAACACCAAAGTTACCCTCAAGTGTCATTCTCCTCTGAGTCTATTTATATATTTTTTCGGGAATCATCAAGGTCGAACACATTTTTCTTCCCAGAAAATGGCATATTTTACATCTCGCTCCAGATTCGACGACGAGTGGTTTGTTTTTAAAGTCGAAAAGGCAGAAAACCAGAGGCGCACTTGATATTCAAGAAAACTTGAGAGACAGCCAGAGCAGTGAAGGAGCTTGAATCGATGGAGTCAAGAGTGCCTGAGTGGTTTTGTGAGAACGACAGAGGAAGGGGTCCTTTATGGAGAAAGGGGCTATGGAGGAGAGAAACTCAACGTGAAGGTGCAGCAGGATGTTGACTAAAAACAACAACCTTGAGTCAATGCGAGAAAGACAGCTGTTTTGACGTCACTTGGGACATTCCATGAAAATTTCGGATAGTGAAAATGCTGAATGCCTGGAGGAAAATAAATATTACATGTATTTTGATTACTTGGAAATTATTTTGTGCAGAGCCTTATATTTTGGCAATGATGAAAGTTAATCCCTAAGTTTTGATCTTCGAAAACAGAGGTAATAAACGGCCACTTTGGAAATTAAATCATAAAAATTTCAAAAATCAAAAAGGAAACAAACATATTAAAAAAAAGAATTTCTAACGAACGTTCCTTCAAAGTACACTGCCTCTTTCGATACTGCAATGAGCCAACAGCGTTATTGAGATAAAACCATTCGCTAAGGTCCTGTTTGATTCTCTTTCCCTTTCATTTCCATAAAAGCGCAAGAGTAATAAAATTAATTTTATCTTATCTTGAGAACATAGTTGATGTAAATCAGCAGAAGAAGAATCATTTTAATAGGAAGCATCGGTAATATTTTAGATTCAGGGAATCGAAAGGAAATTAAAAGAGTTGTCCACCCAGTTCCCATATCCAATGTCTCATGGAAATTAGTCTCGTTAGGTAGATTAAACAAAGTCGTGTATAAAGATAAATAAAAATCATCCGCTTTTAATGAGATACCAGATCAAATATTGCAATTCTTTCCCATCCGTAATTTCACGCCCGCGCGGCGCTATTCAGCTCCAAAGAATCAAGGTCCTTTCCCTTGTTTGAGCAGTGTGTTTGCCAAAGAAACGAGCACGAATGAACCACCGGAATTCTGGAGAGCGTTGCTCATTGGGTGCGCCACTTCCATACCTGCCAAAATGGCCCTCAGGATTTTGTCGCTGGAAACTATGGAGTGGCGAGTGACCGAGTGTTGGAATAAAAAGGAAATCCCGGGGCCGAGTTTGAATGCCGGCTTTGGAGAGGGACGGACAAAGGTTTGGGGTTGGCCGGAGAGTGTCTACGTTGAGAAAGGTGGCGCGACAGAGGAGAGATGTAAGTCCGAGAGAGTCATCGAGGAGTGTAGGAAGGAAAGACAATGCGCAGTTAGAAGGGAGGAATGGGAGCAGAATGTTAGGAGGCGAAAGAGGAAAGACCTAGCCTAATGAATTTTTAACCCACTTAATTCATGAATACGCGACATTTCACGAGGTAATCCCCATAGCTGGGAAGAGTTTTGAAGAACTGAGAAGGTAGAATGAATATTGCTAATCACCGAATGATAGATATTGTCCTTACGTTATCAAAATTGTAAACCTAGCCTAATGAATTTTTAACATATTTAATTCACGAATTTGGGCAGCCGGTAAAATTTATAAAATAGGTGTAACAATGATACGACATTTCACCAGTTAATCACCATAGCTGGAAAGAGTTTACAAGAACTGAGAAGGTACAATGAATATTGCCAATCACCGGATGATAGATTCTGTCCTTTCCTGATCGAATTTGTTATACCATTTATCAAAAAGTTTGTATCATCCTAACTGCTAATATTTCATGGTGAATGTATCTAATATTACGAAAGAATACGTAAAAAAACCCAACTATAAAACTCATAAACCAGAAAGGCACTTGACACCTTTAGCTTGTTTTCTCATCCCAGATTCTTAAAAATTATATTAATCCAGTACATGGGATAGAGTCGAATTTGTCATTCAAACCAAATTGAATTTAATTTAGTGATTATATATTTTCCAGATACAATGAAGTATTCACTAGTACATGATTATAGATAAAGTGTTCGTCATAGATAACGCACATGGCAAGCAATTAAAGGCGATGAATGATAGAGATGGACACGGCGACGTTTAATTTCGTTAACACCAACTAATAACATGTGAAGTAGAATGAACTAAGTGTACAAAATATTTGTAGGCTCAATCCTCTGGTTAGCACGCTCAAATTAGTACCAAATAGCCCGAAATGACTTCACAAAATATATGCTTCACCAAACGTAGAATATATATTTAATAAAATATACAAGATACTTTCACAATCATCCCAGCCAAAAAAAATGTCACAGCAGAGATACTTCCTTAACATTTAGTTCGATTTTTCCAACATTTCTTCGCCCATAATTAAAGCATATGGATTAAAATATATGGCTAATAAAAAAAATGAGCACAGAAAAAATCGATTCAAGGGAATGCGACGGGCCGACGGCTCCAAAGGCGATGTATTTTTCGTGGAATTCCACTGAATCTTTAAAATATCAGTTTTGTTAATTTACGTGTGGAAAAATTTTAGCATATAATAAAAAGCGAAAAAAATACCCATATCTCGGGTATTATCGGGTATACGCTTAAAACACCGTTGGGAAAGTCACGTACAAATGCTTCCATGCAATGCATTTTAATTTTTTATAGGATGAAAGCTGCTTCTCCCAACTACAACAGCTGTTGCAGAGAAACAGGCGAGTCAACGGTCTTTGAACTTCCAAGATCCGGAGGGAAAGGACCCTCACTTGAAGTAAAAAAAGAACGAGTCTTTATTCTTTTGGTTTTCACCATGAGAGCGAAAAGGTAAATGAAACGAGGAGCATGCCACTTCTGCTTTCCTTCAGCCCAGTGAAGTCAAAATTCCATCCAGACTCAGAGTAAATGAGAGGCTCCAACAACCAGCTGCTTTCATATCTTGGTATTTCGTCGGCTATTTATATGCCAGTGTACCAAAATGAAAAAGATTTGGCTCAATTTTGGGAAAAAGCCTAATTAATTCACAGAGCATAAATCAGTACAACACACTACAGCTCGGTAATCTGGAATTATTTGTATAAAGGCTTCCAAATGATGGAGAAGTGATGCCGAAAACGCCTGTTGATTTCGAGACTTGCTTGACAGCTAGAGCCTCAAGTAACGCCTGCAAGCTCTTCATGTACTCACGTATAGAGAGAGCTTGGACGAGAAAAATATATCGGGGTTAGTAATAATACAGTCTTCAAACTTCTTATCAAACTAAATAATAAGATACTTCACGAGGTTGTATTTGGTAAAAATACGCAATGAAAAGCATAACTGCTTGGGTAAAAATTATAGTAACAGAGATAACAGCTCCAATAAATGTAATTCTAATGAAATAACGCGACTTCCAGGGTCTGAACATGGTTTGAATAAAAACCGGTAAAAGCGTACGGTAAATAATTTTTTGCCCTACAGTATAATAATACACTGAATACAAATACGTATTTAGCCTTGGGTAACCTCATATTTTGGTATAATAGAGGTAAATATAATAGACCAGAAGTTAACATCGAACAGGAGTGGAAAAGTATTCAATGTCCGTCTGAACACTGTTTTAGAAACACTATGTAAAGAATAAAACCTGATAATTTGCTAATTCCTTGAATAATCATCTGAAAATTTGTGAAAATGTATTTTTCCTGAACAGCTGATGTTTTTTTCTGTTTTCTGAGGGGTCACTGACTTTGATGTCACATCTTCAATGTAATATCTATCATTACAAAACTCATTGATTTAACCAACTTGCATAGCTGACATAGCTCTTGTATGCATGTAAAATTTGTTCTGTCGCTGAATGTGCTTTGGAAATTGCCGGAGGAAAAAGGTTTCATGGACCGGAAATCTAATCACCATCAAGCCATCAAGAATGGGAACTAGCCTCAAATGGGCCATTCACGATGGACCATAATAGCGGATGATACATAGCTCCTTTAGATACTGAGTTGTGAAATGAAAAACTTAAAATAGCGAAAAATGCAGACGCATATTTCACGTACTACCCACGGGCACCACTCGCAAAAACTTGGAAGAAAGTGAAATACGTACCTACCTATATTGAAAGGAACAGTTTAGTCTGCGCATCGTCATCACCTTGTTTTGAGAACGCCTCGTGTTTTTAAAGGAGAAAGTGGAGTAAAAAATCGACTGACTTCCTCTGGTTCCCACGAAAAACATCTTCCATCTTCGTTTCCCGCTCAGAGTTTACGCTCAACCTAGAAGCTGTTTGGAAATTTAGAAAGCATTAATATTGATGACTCACATCTCTTTGATTGACTCTAAACGACTGTTTTCGATTAATTTTAGTGTTTCAGGGTAGTGCTGCGGATACAGAACGATTTCATGAGGACAATGAGAAATGAAAACAATGAAAATGAAACAGCACAAAACTCTTTCATGACCTTTTGGCGGGTAACACAACGGCATCCCATTGCCAACTTGAGTAACATACCTTGAAAATAATTCATTATTATACCATTGTCACATAATCATATCTATTATCCCTCCAGACATTTACTAGAGAAAACGCCGTAGGCATACTTTTCTGAGCGCAAACCTATTTACCAAAAAAAAATTAATTTGTGGTAGGCCAAAGAGAATATTTTCCAACAATGAACTAAACGCTACTTTTGCGAAGTATTTCACTCTTTACGAATACATTTCCAAGAACTTTACATAAAATATTGCAAGGTGCCACACTTTTTATCCGCACAGTGCACTTAAAAAGTTATTCAATTAATTTTAAACATACAAATAATATGAGCGAATAAAAATTTGACAGGAGCAATAATATGGAAATAATAACAAGGAAAAGGTAATTCTTCTGTTTCCCTTAGGTAATAACACTTTTGCGATCATGCCTTCCTTCATGAAATATCTGGATTGTGAGACACTACCAATTCTTATTCATATCCATTAATACTATATACTTTAGAAAAACCATCATGGGTTAGACACCTTGTTTTAAAGCCACAAATGAAATCATTTCATTCCCGGCATTACAACTTTTTTTAAATGAACTTTATTCAACCATCGCATCAATTTGCCAAAAGAAAAGTTATAAAAAACATTAAATATGATTTCATAAGCTTGATGTCCGTACATCCTATTTTATAAGAAGAACTCACGCTTTTAGTGAACACAGTTTTTTTTCAAAGAGTACCTTTAAATTCGAAGCAATTATTAGAGAACAACATCTTGAGTGGCTCAAGCCGCCTTTTAGCATGAAATCCAGCTACACACGCGATTATAAAACTGAATCAAGTGATCTATGTAAGATTTTTTTATTGTCGGGTAAGCAAATCAAAATGATGCGCTCCAATTTCCCGCGTTTTATAGGTCATAGAATATTACGCTATAGAAACGGCTTCGCGACATCAAAGATAATTCCATTTCAAAAAACAATTAATTAAAAACGAGTTTTTTCCTGTGAATCAACGGTACTAGAAGACAGTATGAAAAAGTCCTCTGAGAATTTACAGTTACCACAAAACTCAACTTCAAACAGCGATCGGTTGCAATTTTTCGGTTGAGGTTCTTTTAAAAATCGAGACATTCATGGCACAGATAACGTGAAAGGCGAGTGAATACTTTCACGGCAGAATGGATTTCTTCTAATACGCATTTCTCCCATATTTTTTCATATTCAAAATGAGTCTTTTCCTTTAAATCTGACTAGCAGGCCTTATTATTCTGAAGCATTTACATCTATGAGAATTCTGTGCCACGAAGCAAATCTTTCCACAAGATCATAAGAAAATACGAACCGCCTTGAGTTTATTTTATAACTTTGAACAAGCTATAATGATATATCTTCGAATAAGATCTTGGACTATTTGAGTAGTCCAATCAATGCAAAGATAAACACAGAGTTTGGAATTACATCGGGAATAAAACCCTTCCACTTCGCAGCACAACGGAAATTCACACAAACGGTAATTACCATAGCCATGCAATAGTTTTTTTTTGCTTTTTAATTAGAAAAGAGGAAACGAAATTACAACTCATCGCAGTTTAAAACCAACTTTCATACGATTTTCAATGGCACAGCATTGTCTTCAGGTTCTGAAGCATCTACATCTGAGAGGATTCTGCGCCACGAAGGAAACTTGTCCAGAAGATCATGGGAAAATAAGAACTGCCTTGAGTTTATATCATAACTTAGAACAACTATAGATAATGGTACATGAAGTGAAGATGATGCACTGGTCATTGAAACCTAAGTCGTATTAAATTTTGTTTTAAAATGTGGTAAATTGCAATTTCGTTTCCTCTTTTTTAATTATGCTCAAATAGCACGCAATATCACCGGAATCCTTCAAATTCAATGTTAGGTAATTAATAATTGTGATGATAAAAAAGTGTTTTATACTGAAAAGGTACATACATATACTTTTAAACTTCGTGTTCTGTACTGATTACCAAAAACGAAATGTTTCTTCAAAACTGGGGAACCTTTTACGCCGTAGCCAGGCCAGTAATGGCGACCCAGGATTAGCGGGTTCGAATCCCGCCTCAGGCAATAAAGATTTATTTGTCTTCAGGTTTATGAATATAGGTTATGAATATGGTGCGAAATAATATGAACCGTTGGATTATCTAAAAGCCAATAATGCCCAAAAATATTAACGCGTAATATTAGGAGACGCTCGTAAAGAGAGCTACAATCACGAAACATGTATCTATAGTATTCTTCCTTCTAAATTTTCAAGGAAATATTTAGAATATGCTAATAGACTCCGATTAACAGAATTTTGCGTCAAGTGAAACCGATGTCAATCGTTACTCGTGCTTTCAAAATTTTATGGCACTCGTTAAACTTTCACCTAAAATTGTCTTTTTTATTAATGTCACCCAAGACTAGTCACGAAAACGTATTTTTTTGGCTTTTCCAACGTTCCACCTTGGATTCGGGCAATTTGGACCATGCTAATGATAAACCGGCAAAGCCGATACTAATTTGGATTATAAAAATTAATGTAGCCACTCAGTAGGATATTGTATTCCTACTGAGGCATATTTATAAACTTTGAGCCTGCACATCGATGAGAAAATACATTCAATCAACAAGGAGCGTTAAAAAAAACTATGAAGAATCAGTATCCATATTTTCCAAGCCATGTTTAATTCACAAGGCAGTATCCACTTAGATAATCATTGAATTACTTTCACTTAGATAACCTTGAGTCTATAAATTTGTTTCACAATCGCTAACTGTATTGTATAAATACCGAACTGAAATATTAACTCATTTTCATGTTTTCCCATGCAATTCTCATAACAACGATTCCTCATTTCATCGTAATTCACCTAATAACTGAGGATAAGAAAACCGTGCATTACCTACTTGGTTTCCTTGCAATTGAAATCTTAGCCTATCTCCATCCTTTGATACATAATTACTGCACCTAAAGAGAAACCGTAATAATCATCCATAATCACAAATACCCTGCAATGTTTTGGAGTTAGGAGATTATAAGGAAAGAAAATATTCGCTTATTTTAAACGTATCGTTTTTCGATTCACTCATGACAAGAATTAACTTTACACACAGCTTTCGATGCCTTACATTTCTTCGGAAACGCAATCTTTACGGATACATAATTAGGGTCATTATTACTTTATTCACTCAATGAAATCCTCCATTAACTAAAGGGAGAAAATTTTGAACAACTCAACAAATACGATAGCGCCATTGTATTCAACCTGTAAAATTTCGGTAACCGAATATTTCAGGGAATCATAGAACACAAGTACTCTCAATCCAAACCACACTCCGGGAATCACTCATGTTTTCGTAATTTTTTTGCAGGGGGGCAAGTTTGGAGATGATACAGAGAAACAGGATAGCATTTACTTTGTCAAAGATTGTCTCTTTCCAAGGTTGTGACAAAATAATCACATGGCAATCGAGTAAAAAAAAATTATCTCTAAGTTAGGGCGTAACTTTAATTTTGCATATTTTTCACAAGTTCACGGCCACCTGAGGAAAATGATTCTCCCACACTGACCAGAGTATTAAAACAAGGCCATTACATGCCTTCAGCAGAGGGGCATATGATTAAGTGTGGACCCCGTTTTCCTTAAAGACAAACCCTATTCACACTCCTCATTTTAGATGACACCTGATCACAAAATGAGAGAGAGCATTCAATGGTTCGACGAAGAATAATATGATTCGTAGGTATCATACACCATTGGCGCTAACACGACCTCTACAATATAGTACATCTTGCCTATACTCTGCGTCGTAGATCCAGAGTCCTAGTTTCTGCGTAGGAAGTGAAGGTGGCAATATGTTTTTCTTTTACAAGTTTTAAAATCGTGGATGGCCAAAAGGATAAACTATATCTTTTAAAACTCAAAAAAACTTCCATCCCTTCTATATATCTTACCGACTGCTGATTTAATGCTTCTTTCGATGTGATATACTGACTTCAAATGAGCTACAAATTCCCTCATTTTTCGGCAAGTTTCCTTCACGCCCCACCATCATCAGCTGAGAAGTATATACCTATTTCAACAGGTTAGAGGCATACATTCAAACACAGTCATCAGATTCACCTTCAAAATGACAACAGGCAAAATTTGATAGTAACAAATTCAAAGTAATGTTTTTCTTTGTCTGTGGAGCGATTCCATAGAGTGAAACCTTAGATTCCATTTAATATCGCATTAAAATTCTGATATTTTAGTGCTTTATGAACTACAAATGTTTAACCTCAAATCAGAAGTGGCCCTAGGACACTATCCATTCATTTAGTATCAAGTAATAGCCCAGGATATGCACCGCACTCACACAATTTATCCCAACCACGCCTTGGGAGCAAAGGGCATATCATCCATAGTTTCGAGTCTACCGTAAACCGGTGCCTCAGAATGTGATAGGGGAAAGTGAAGATATTAGGGCATATGAGTTGAGATGATGGTACATATTTAGAATTTTGAAGCCGAATGCACCATATATCCTCGTTTCTCCTGTTATGCAAGAGAGGCGTCTGACGGTTATCCACAATTCTAAATTCCAAATAATCTATAGAAGTTAGCTTGCTTATAAGTACTGTAGATCACGCAAGATAGGTGGATAAAAGGTTATAGGTTTGATTCTCAAAGGAAAAGAGAAAGAGTGGAGTGAAATCTAGTTTTAGCCAGCTTCCAACGAAAGACGCCACGGGGTCCCTGGTAACATCGCATCCGAAAGACGGAGAACTGAACTTGAAGTGCTGTTCGCACAGCACTCAGGTAAAGACAGTAGTACGAATTCAAATTTTCTGCCACTACCGTTATTTGAACCCCGATCCTGGGGATAGGAAGCCACCACACCAACCCTGTCCTGAATATTTTTTGTTTAAACCTAAGCTATTAAAGAGGAAAGCCGCCTACTACTCAAGCATAACCATTTTATGTCGTCTCTTCGCCCATGAAAAGCACATGGATGTATCCTACACACCCCCTCTCCAAAGACCACCGTTTTCATTTGCACGCCTCCCGCAAACCGCCACCCTCGGGAGGGTGGCGGCGGCAGCGGTGTCACGCGCTGCACGCGAGCGCAGTCACACGACAGTCTCCACGTCGCGCGCGCTTAACATGTTGGTCCGTAGGTAGGTGGCTTGACGGGATAAGACGGAAGGGGAGCGGCGGCTGTGGGCGCCGCGGAAGACGGCCTGCGGCTCGAGGGACAGGCGGGAGGGATGAGGAGGACACCACCCCACCAGCCTGAGGATTCGGGAAAGGAAGCTCCTTGTGTGCACGTGGCAGGGTATAAACCCTTGCGGGAGGAATCCGTGGAAGGAATGCGTGCGCCGGTGGGAGACACCTGACAGAGCGTGATGCGGAGGAGAGGGGGAGGGAGGGGTTGATGTTTTGAGGTGTGGAGGGGGGATGGGATTGTTTGAAGACGTGGGTGGCCGGGGGCACGTTCTCTTGTGCCTGCGAGCGAGATCACCCTCAACCGCGCATCACTCCCGGTGGCACACCGCGAACCGAAATACATTCACGGGATACCGAAGCCCATCCTATAAGTTCAGAGCTAGCGACAATGGATGAGGAGGGGGGCTGTGTTTGAAACCGTCGGGATTATCTCGAATAGGTAACCAAGGAGTCACGTGGTATAAACACGAATGCTTCGGAAATTTCGTGTGTTAAAACCGTGTGTTAAAACGGTTGCATTCAGCATGCAACCTCATCCTTTGTTTACACTTGTGCTTTGTCTCAACTGGGGGCTCTTTAGTTGGAATAGATGAGAAAAACGCAAGTGAAAACAATTGATGATGTTGTAAAGAGCGATTCGGACACATTAAATTTTGAAACCATTCGTGTTTGTATCACGTGACCCCTTGGTTACCTATTAGAGATAATCCCGACGGTTTCAAACGCAACCCCCAAGGACTCGACCGTGACAGAAAATAAAATAAAATTTCTTAAGGTATCCCTGGTTTAAAGTTCGTTTTGCACGTAACATTCCACTGCACAACTTACAGAAGCGTCAAATTGTGGAAATGGCATGGATGAATACTTTAAAATAGAATTTGGACAACTTTCCGCAAACTTTTCATGCGATCGTTAGCTTTATACGATGCAAATCTCACCGCGAATCCCACCATGCACAATAACATTCCTGGTTTAAAACTGTTCCGCTAGTTCTTCCTCAACATTTCTTGGCATTTTCAAAAACTCCAAAAAGGCACTGACGTCCTTCATTTTTCCTTTTAACCTGAAATTATTTCCTAGAATGTCTAAGTGCGGTAATGATTAATACCATAATCTATAGCAACTTCCAAGGGTAATTGCGTACTGTCAATGAAGTTTCCCATTTTCATACTTACTTGTCCTATCTCACATCCCCTGAAGTATGCAACAGCTTTAAAATCCCACAAGTGCTGCATGAATAGCCTTAAAGCACATCATCAAGCACAAATCTGACTCCTCTCCTCACGACCTAGTGGCAAATATTGGTTTTGGCCATTTTTTACAAACTGAACCTGTTGACCATTGAGGTAGGCACCAAAAAGCCTCCCACAGCAAGCGTGGAATATACACTCCACAAACAAAGAGTTTACGAGAGAAAAACTCGTATTTGAGGTGCGGCGATGCTTACTCCACTCAAAGCCATTCAATAAAAAACAGAAAGTAAAGAGGTGAATACGGAATCAGAAAGTGCGCAGATTCAGGCTCGAATGAGTGACGAAAAAATGAGAGAGCTTTTTCAAGGAGGGAAACTAGAATAACCCAGTCAACGGTAATTATAGCCTCAAAATCACGTGTGTTATGGACGCTAGGAATTTCAGGCTAGAAAGAGAGGTTCGAGTGTTAGCAGCCGTAGCAGCGTTAAGCTACGACCTCTCAACACACGAACATCCACATCTAGTCTTCCACAATTTTTCAGGATATACTGTTAAGTAAGTACATAATAAAACTATTGCTCCCTCAAAAGCTTTTGTAGAGTGCTTAGCGTTATCACGGCTTTATTTACCATACGGCGTACCTCGCGAGCGCTGGGGACCTCGCGGGAGAGAAAATGTAAATATAGTTGTACGTAACCTGTCGCCTGCTAGAAGAATGTTAATATTGATAGATATTTGTACTCATTATGTATTGTCTTAATGTGCAAGGAAAAGTCTATGACAAACTGCCAGTTTGCAAGATCATATAACATTGGGGGCCTCATTCTAGATTCCACCGGGGGCTTCAGAGGCCATAAAAGGTGTCCCTGAGCGTAGAGGTAAAAAAAAGTACTTCAATTAAAAGCTGTGGGCATGTGAGATGTTTTTACCCTTGGCTATATTCCTCACGCTTACAATTTGTACATATTAACAGGAACTCCAGTTCCTAACGTATTTACTCACAATGTTATCAAGGGCGAGACTCCTGGGCATGCTTGATAAGTAGTCACCCCCTCAACGCATATTTGCGTTGGATTGCAGGGAACTGCGTACGAGTGAATGATGAGTGACACAAAATTGCGTGGTCAAACTCGTGGACGAAACAAAATTCTTCCCGAAATATAGGACAAAGGCTCGAATAGTAGGAAAACTGTGGTTTGCGTCGTATTTAGCCTCTGAAGTAAATTTGAAATTAAATCAAAACTATCATATTTTATTGAGAATAAAAAAATATTACATTTCCTAATGGTTCTCTATAAATTTATGTTCACGACCATCTTAACCAATAGGAGCTATTTTTTGTGTGGATTAATCCTTTATTAATAAAAGTATTTTAATAGATTTACTTTTGATAACATTAATTTAAATTTCAATTATCCATAAAAATATCCTTAAGACTAATTATTTAAAAATTTTATTCGGATCAGGTTTGGCTCGGCAGTCTAACAGAGTTTACCGAGCCGACTAAAGCGGGCAGAAAAAGGACTGACAGAGCACGTAGCACTACTCCGATTTCAATGAATACATAATTTTCTTCTTCTTCGAAAGGCAGCGATACCTCAGGATAGCGTCCTTGATGACTCTATAGGCAAAATCCAAGATTATTATGAAAAAAAGCATTCAAAACCCCGCCACCTAATCGTCTTAGCGCTATCATAGCGATATGATGGCCTTAGAGGCGTCACCCGGTGTGGTGACGCTTCTATCAACGGACCCCTCCTGCTCTATCAATGGCCAAACATCGCGATAAAATATATACACTCTCATACAATGTTATCAAATTAGTAAATTAAAAATGGGATCATATTGGGAACAAATTCTTAAAAACAAGGGTGAGAAATCTTAAACGGATGTCGAAAATTTTCAATGGTAAAAACAACAGAAAATGCCTGTCAAAAAAGATAAACGTTTGCTTAATCATTTATTTTAGCAATATCAGTATACGATGATCAAAAGAAGCTATAAAAAATGTTGCATGAGCCGCAAGACTCTTGGATTTAAAATCAGCGTTTGGCAAGTGCCAGGACTGAAATAGCCCCAACTAAAGGATAATTAATTATTTCACTTTAGTGAGGTGACAGCATGAGATAAACGAATATATTTTACCGAAAGAACTTGGTAATAATTTAATGTTTAAAAAACTTAAGTCACCTTAAATACACTTTCCGAAGTAACATTTTAACAGGTGAGCATACGAGCTAGATTGTCAGCATTTAAACATTTGGTGTTCAGCAAATAAATGCAATCTTAAAATGGACTTGAAAAAGTCAGAAAGTTTAAGGTTACCTGATAATTGAGTAATACTATCAATTATTACATGTACCAATTACAATTCCCATTCTCTGAGCAATGATACAGTGGTTATATCTATTCCCAATTTAACTCTATCTCCTCCCCATTTTGAACTTCCTCAACTACTTATAGCTTTTGCGCACAAGGATACAATGTGTTAACACCACCAGATAACAATAATATATAATCAAAACGCTTACCAAGTTCCTTCCAATTCCTTCCCCTCAAGTAAATAAAAGGCATTCTGTTATAAATTTGCAATATGTTCAATATGTGCCATTTTTTTTACAAAAGGCCTTTCAGTAGCAAAACTTCTGAGAGAGGATAGAGTCAAGGGTTTTCAGGATTTAATATCCCGATGGAACAAAATAATGAATCAACTCAGGATGAACGATCGCAACAAGATATGAAACTTTCATCACACCATTACAGGACAAAATCAATTTTCCTCAAAAAAAATATCTTCTTCATATAATTAGTTGCGTGGTCTTAACTGACTTCATTCTATCAAATAGGTAGTAATTATAGCGATGTAATTATTCATTGAGCGAACTTTGTATTATGATGCTTTGTCATACTATCATTCGAAAAAAGTCAAACACCAACACTCCAGCTAGAGAAAAACTCACATTCGTACCTGCGACCTCATAATGTCGTAGTCGAGGGACTAACCTCGCCGTCACCTTGGCCTTTAGGGTGAGAGTCTGAGAGGCCGACTATTACCCTGACACAACTTCCAGAATACACCGAATAATCATTTACCATATTAATGCTTTGCCACGAGCAGCGCAGGCAGTTTTCAACTCGAATTATTCCGCGGTTTTGCGAGGAACATCCATTCGCTCCATCAAAAATATTTATCTCACTCCGCCCGGCATCTGTAAGGAACGCGTAATATAATCACAGAACCATAAGGCATTAAAAATCGATCCGACATTGTATTAAGGCAAACGGAGATGCAGACCAGAAACATCAAGCGCAGCAAACATTCCCCCCTCGTGTCTGCGCCTTTAATAAACCGAGAAATTCGGCCGAGAGCCCCTTTATGCCCCTAATAACGCGCAGTCGCAGAGCACCAGCGCCCTCTTCGGCGATCAACCGCACGGCGCGCATATAACGCGCACTCAAGCGTCGACACGAGGGATGGGAAGAGTGGGATATTACCACTGCTTTTCTCCCACTTTCGTTGGGGTCACGGCGTTCTCCGAAATACCTCTCCCGGGATCACTCCCGGCGCAGATGCCGCTGTTGCTGCCGCTCCCTTAAAATCCCTTTATATTCTCATCTCGGGCCGCACCCTTGGGTTCGCCTCCCCGTCGCGCTAAGGGAAGCGGTTCCTCTGCTTGCTTTGACAACCGCATGAAAAAAAGAGACGATAGAAGAACATGTGTTATGCCCTCGTGTACACATGACGTCGTGACGACGACGCCGACTTATCGCCGACCTTCATTTCAAACCCTCTCCCCCCCCATATAATTCTCCCTCTCCCCCCTCCCACCCATGTGATATGCCATCTCTCTCCACCTGCGTTTCTTTATGCAAAGCCGCTTTCCCAAAAATCCCGTTGCTATTTTCAATTTTTCACTGCATTTTTTTGCACAACTTTTTTGGTCCCAAACTTTTAATTTCATTTTCGGATCGCAAATCCTAAGTATATCAAGTTCCAACTTGCAAGTTCAGGCAACCGCCGGAATAGTTTTCTCAGCCCTATAGTGCATGACTGCGATATTAAAAAAAAAACATTTACAAAAAAAAAGATGGTGATGATTAATCTAACGTATTAACCAATTAAATGATGATAAAATTAAATGGCATGGTTTTGGCAACTATAAGCCAAACATAAATCATCTATTAGTAAAGCTGCATTATGTAGTTAAACCACTTACCAATCTTAAACTCCAAAATTCCAGTGATATATATTTCAAAATATATTACTTTGAATACCATATAATTTATCTTATATAAAGGTTTAACTAATCTCATGAAAGATTCTTTACCTTTAGACGATGAAACAACTCCTTGTGTATCGCTTATAGGGTTCCCGCGTGCCATAGAGGCGAAGTAATTGTTATTTTTCCGCAATGTAAAATCTGGCAGTTGTTAGGTATTGTTTAATTTATCTGCTGTTTGAAAGGAGGTTGAAGGTGATGTAGGTAGGTTGCTTCTAGTTTTTCTAACTATTCAACGTAAAAGATTTTGAAATCTATATCATAGGAATTTTGGAGTTTAAGCTCGGAAAGTTGTTTAAGTATATTATGCATACTTATTAATAGATCACTTATGTTTGACTTATTGCAACGTAAAGAACGGTTCTCTATTCAATTGACAGGGGTTCGCTTGCGCACATCTATTTGCCTTCCCTTGAAGAATTGCCTATTTCATTAAAATTTATAAAAATTTAAATGCAAAACGTACTGTACAGCATTATAATACATGAAAATGTTGTTAATTTTGTAGCATAAAGGCCTATAATCAACTAAATTTCATCAATAACGAATTATAAATATTCAACGTTTATAATAGTTAACTATCACGAAAGGGGAGTACGTGAAAAAATGAAGCAATTAGTAAGTAAACGCTAGTCAAATGAGATTTCCCGATGCTGACTATAGTGTTTGATCATATCATGAAGTGATGAAGTTCATTCGAATATCACTAGAAAATATTTTCTCACGGTTAGGCATTAAAACTTTTATCATTTGTGCGCACACCTTTGTCCTGGTAAGAAAATTATTCACTGGAAACTGATCCTCTCCAATGAACGAGTGTTTCCAAGGTTAGCGCAGAGGCTTCAATCCCTTCGAACTTCCCAATCGACCTTCTTCTGCATCATCAAAGATTCTATGGCAGATTTGTGACGGCTCGCATTCAACACCGACCTTCACTAAATCCTCCTGGATTCTTGCGGTTAAGTCTTAGAGCAAGCATTTTATGCATTATTCGACCTCAATATTCATCCTCAGAGGATCCGTTTTATCGTTTTACTCTCGTGCTGAAGTATTGATTCATCGACCGCTCATATGAAATACGCTTCTTCACAGGGACTCAAAATAAAATCTTCAATCGTTCAACACAATTTTCTAGCCACCATATCTTTTTCGCAGACTAACCAATCATAAGGTTGAATTTCCTTTCTTTACTTTATTAAATCTTATTCAGTTATTACGCCTTTACATCTGAACTCCATATAAGGCCAGAAAAAGAAGAAGTTGTAAAGCAAAATATATGTCATACTTATTCCAATGAGTAGAAGGAGAATAAATATTTGATAAAGAGCAGATAATTAACTTCGGAAAAAAAATTGGATAGATAGAGCGGTGATTTTACACGTGGTTTTCCATGCCATCGTTCAGCATTCAACCCAGGCAAAGGCGATACTCAAGGGCTTTAATATTTTAATATTATACCAGCGCAGTATAATGTATGAAAGTAAAAATACATGTATTACAGTTTAAAATGAATCAATTAAACACGCATAACTCCACAGCAATTTGACAAAATTCAGGTACTAAAAATCGATTGATTTCGTATTAATTTCACACTTTTTTAAACGAATACAGGAGATGATCCAAGCTTCTTTCACATTTTATATCTCCTCAGAACTCATCAGAAGATTCTCTGCGAGTTCCCTATTCCTAGTGGGACTCCTATGCATGGAATTGAAATCGGTAAGGGCTTTAGTTCAGACCGAGCAAAGGATATAAAAATTCTTATCATTACTAGGATGCGTATCACGCTTAACCATTTGGATCGTCTAGGGCATGGATTTTTCAGGATTGAGTTCAGTTTAAATGGTTTTATATCACCTCAGCAGTCACTTAAACCTAGTTATATCCTTATTTATGCCAGCAACAATGTACCCATAATAAACACAAAATATGCACTCAAAATATTAGGGATTAAGCTTAAGGCGCAGGTGTGGTGGGAAGCCCCCTGAGTTAGTGATTATTACTCTCCAGTTTCCAAACCCCATTTCGGAGGCCATTTCATTCTTTATGCATTCGCTCACCCTCAACTTCCATCACATTCACGCTGCCTGCGTCCCCGCTCCCGCAAACCTCGTCCTCGTCGCCGTCCGAGCTGTTAAATTGTTTTCTTCAAACGGGCGTCGCGGCGCTCGAAACGGGGCGGCGCGGCGGGGGGAGTCGGAGCTATGGGGTTTGTTTGTGTGCTCTCATGAGAAAATGGGAGTTGAATCGTTTTTGTGGGGAAGTAGGTGGGATGAACTTAACACCTATTTTCACTTCGAGCCAAAGTGAGCGGAGGAAAGCCAACAATGGATGACAACCGGGACGGGAAATCTGACAAGTGCGACGCACAGTAAGCTGAAATCGAAAATATCCGAAAGATATATTTACATCTCGGACTTCATCGTGGCAATTTTCCTTTGATTGTAGCGCGTGATGTCACTCGTCGTTTACCATAAATGTCACCTATATACAAAAAAAGTAGCAGAACAAAGTCCAAAAATAAATATCCTGCTTCAGTTTTCCTATCAATTCTTAAAATCAAGCAAACACTGAAAGCTTGGAAGGTGATACATGGTATGAGAGTGAAGGGTAACTTAAGTAGCCATATTTACCCCAGATAGATAGCAAAATAGTGCGCATATTTCAATTCACTTTTTTATCATTATGAAATTGCATAGTTCATAGTGTTTCCGAGTGAATGAAAGTAACGCATATAAAAGCACTCAACAACATTTCCTGAGTTTTTTATTTGAAGAGATCTTTTGCGACGCCAAATATAAAATCGATTTTAAGATCGCGCGGACAAGAGCAACTCCGCCCAACGGTAAAAGAGAATACAGTTGTGAGGCAAGTGTTTCAATAAGCTATGGTGTCATAAGCTTCCTTATGAATATCACTCATAAATAATAACTTTGTTATATTCCACACGACTAGTCTTATTGACTCAGCTGAGTTCGACATCATCATTTAATCATCAAGAGTAGGATACAATTCTACTCTTGATAATTACCCGAAGTGATAGAAACCAGGTGAGTAAATAATAATAATAGAGTGAATTATTACAGTTTTATTTTTTATTTTTGAGTGATGTCGGTATTCCAAAAAGATAACCTGCCTACTAACGCTAATCGTATAAAACGATTGAGTATATAATATTTTATTTAAATTTTCTTTAAAAATGGGATTATGGAGGCACTGCATTATGGAGATAAATGCATTACGAGCGATGAAAATCCTATAATCTCGCCAGCTGACTTACTAGAACTATTATTAAACTCTTTACCAAAGGCAAACTACTTTGTCACATCATGTTTATTTCCATATTTGATTCCTTCCTAGAACACATTCCTTCTCATAGTACATATTAGAAACTCTAAACATTTTTATCAAAGTATCACGATTAAAATAGATTATCATCGGTTCAAATAAACGTAGGTCTTAAATACTACCGTGTAAATCCTCGTTTTCATAAAAGCTATAGTGTTTGTCTCTCGCTCCTAAAAAAAACGGCTAAATTATTTAGAAAGAAATGTGAATATCTCTGCGTTGAACTACATTTCACTAGTCTTCTGATATCTACGACGCATTGGTTATATTCCAGCCTTTCTGTACCTGGACATTGTAAACAAAGGTCACTTTCCCGCATGTTGCAATGCATTTTCCACGATGTAAACTTGTTCAGTTTTCAAGGTAACTTTGTCGCACCTGTATATTTCTCGAGTAAATTCGCACTATGCATGCACTTACAAATCTCACGTAGTTACACAATTTCCACGCTATTACAGCTGAAATGGAGCAGGTAACCTCGCTCAAGATCACAATATCGCCCTCGTGTAGATGCTTAACACACTTCATTTCTTTTTTTTCGTCAGAGTGAAAACAAAAGGCCGGGTTATCACGGGATGGACGCATATACTCTTCCCTTTATCTCGACATCGCTGTCCCCTTGCGACGCTTGCTCGTCCCACATTTACTTCTCCTCTCCCCCATCCCTCGCAGCTCCGCAAAAACACTCCCTAAAACCACTCCCCTCTCTCTTCGTCACTCCCGAAACACCGCACTCTTTCAATTCCTCAGACCCTGACCCCTCGTCGCACATCTCTGTGCGGGTGCGTGTTCCCCGCAGCATATCCATTAAACATCTCTCTCACCCCATCGCCAGACCAAGAGGGGAGGCTAAAAAACCCCACCTCGTTTCCCCTTTTATGCATTTTGCGTCCCTTTTGCGCGAACACGGCGTGGAATTTTTTCGACCTTATCAACCCCTCCCACCCACCCCAACCCCACTTAACTCCTCCCTGCATCATTTTCCAATTCGCCTTCGCATCTGCCACACCCTCCCCCCCCCACATCAACCCTCACCTCCATCCTTTCCCCTCGGACGCCCGCTCTCCTAGTCTTTTCCGAGCTACTTTCCGCTCATCCACCGGGAGCTTTCAGCCGGATCGGAGGTCGGGTCCCCCTGTCCCGTGCACATCATCCCTCATCTCCCCGCGCGAATGGATCCCAATGGTTACCTCCTCAGATTTACTCCGCCCCCTTTTCCTCCCCGTTGGGATGGAGTAACCAGTGTCGTCACGGAGCTGCGGGTGCCCGTCCTCACAGTTCACCTCACTTCGGTCAGCTGTGCTGAGCTCTACACCTCTCGGAACCTATTTTTTTTTCAGACGTAGCGGAAGATCTCTCCACTAGCTTGTCGTCCTTCGGGATAAATTCTTGAAAACGTGTTCGCGCAGAGGGGTTGGATAGCTTACGAAGGATCGATGGAAGTTACGGCCGCAGGCGAATGAATGGACAATGCTCAAATAGCACAAAATGGGGTTCTTCAGTCGGACTCAATATTGTGGATATTCATCAGGATAATCGGTAAAATACCACTTGCAATCTGACGTCTTTCGATTTACAAGTTACGCTTGTACTAACCGGCCGGTTAATGGTTTGATTGGTCAAGAAATTAATCATTTAGCAATTATTTTTTTCTCGTAAAAGTCATTTCCAGTTAGCTCACCTGTTTCTCATATCAAATTGATTGAGAACGTACTAAAAACTGCAGGATTCTAAGTACAGAGAAGAATATAATTTTTAGGTTTAATAAAAATGAAGTTGAAAATATTTCCCTCTTTTATCACGTAGTAAGGAAGTAGCGAATTAATAAACGTTACTGAAATTCAGGTGAAACATTCTTTTATCTCTTTCATGTCTATAAAATTTCAAAAGAGATAGCTTATAATATTCAATGATGATAAAAAATTTGCAGTCGGCAGCTTTATTCCTAATTCTATTCTTCTGTATTCGTATGTGAGGATGACGTTTCAAAAAAAATAAATCATATTTATGGAAACTATCATTGCCCTCAAAAGACTTCAGTTCATAACATCGTCTTGATTTACATGAAGTCATAATAATTGAAAACTGATGAGTGTGTCTGGAATCGAGTCAATGCAATGGCTAGGTGCTTCCCATCCCGAAGGTCCAGATTTGAACCCCAGCAGGTGGGGGGAGGAGGGGAATTTCCATTTATATACCTGTCCCTACTTGATGGCTGAGCGGAGATCACTTCGAGTGCAATACTTTGTCCATCGGATAGGACATGAAACTGAGGACTTCTTGTCACCTTTTCTTTAGAGCAGGCAATTTCCGACGCCGAGTTTCTCAACGCACCTCCACCGTTCCGTGTAAAATCCTACCTAAAAACTACATTAAAAAGGGAAAATTGACTTTAAAAATTCACAATACTCTCAACGAAGTATCCATATTATATCAGCATCCTACAGTGAATTATTTTCTTCCTTTATGCATCGATATTTTTAAAACGAGCATTGATATTTTTAAAGCAAAACAAAGAAGACATCTATTTGTGGCCCAATTCAAAAAATGTAATATAGCTCTCAGGCCACATAAGCTGAGCAGTGAGGGATTTCATAAAAAATCGTGGAAAGCACAGCCTGCCACTGTATTCTACACTCCATCCCCCGCAGGAAGGATTATTTGCATCTAAATGGCCAAAGCACGGCTGCCAAAAGAAAAAAACAATCATCGACCTGAGGCATTAATTGTTTGTGAGCTATTTGATGCGTTCCGTAAGTCGTGTCGCCTGTGTTTCCGGATGGCATGGAGCGAGGACTTAAGCGACTTCCCAACGTTCGTCGAGTCCCGCCGCTAACTGGGATCGGATGATGGAGGTTGGATTTATTTTTTATATTGTTTTCAATCTTTCTCCAGGCAAGAAAAAAAAACGTCCACGACGCTTCAATAATATATCAACCTCTCGGTGTCCTCCCTTTCAGCCATCCGTGCAAACCCCGCGAGTAAAAGGGATCCACTTCCTCTTCCCCCTCCCCTACGTTCCACTCCTTTTCATCTCCCACGATTCACCCCCTTTAAGTTTCCCTCCCTGTCTCACAGCACCGCACCCCCTCCCGCCGCCGCACCCTCGTCGTTCAAACTCCGCTCCACTGCGCCGCGCCGCGCGTCTCCTCCGGCGAGTTCCACCCCCGCACCCACCCACCCACCCTCGCTTCCCGTTTAATGAGCGGATTTCCCTCCTCTCTCCCTCTCATCCCCCCCGGCGAGTGCATTTCCCGCTCCACGTTTACATAAGCGATTTGAAACGAGCTGCTGCAGACGCGCGACTTGGTGAACTTCCAACGAGCGGACGAGGAAACACGACCCGGCGCGCTTTCTATCTCTCTTTTTCACAGCCTTACGCACTCAACTGGCGACGGTTTCCTAAGGCATCTTGCTTTTTTCCTCCACCAACGTGAGCGCGTTTAACTCGAGGGAAACATACTTAGAGATTACTAAAATGGTGTATTCATGATTAAACCAACGCCAAACCGGCGTCTGAGTCATTTCTATGTGACAGACATCAATTTTCCTACTACATTTGAACCTAAAACTCTATCTCCGACCTATTATAACACACTTGTTGACTTTACAAATCCTGAACGATTACATAATTCAATAATGAAACTTTTTACAATGAATTATCATTAATATTTTTAATAAATTTCATCCTTGTATCCTACTATCCATTACCTGTGCTTGAGGAATTGATATTTTTCACAGCAGCACACATTTAAATGGTTTAAATAATTACAGACGGTAGTGCACGATAATGTTTACCCTTTTTGTTATGCAAATGTAGAAAACAGAAATATTAGCATAACATAACAACATGTGTTCCTGAGTTAATACCACTCAGATCTATTCGAGTGTTTTCCATCACTATAGCTCTACTAATGCAAGAGCAGAAGGAATGATGGGGCACGGAAGCAAGAATGATAAACGAAAAAGGAGGGGAGAATAATGAACGTAAAATGCGAGAAGAATACACTAAGAACTTTTTATACTACTTACTGACCAGAGTTTAAGGCATAGAGCAGACATTATGGTGAATCTGTGGCCACCGAATAACGCCAAAGTAACTTAAAATGATTTCTGAGCAAACTTCAGTAGCCTGATCTAAAATGCGACGGTTAGGCAATCTGAAGGTCACGGTTCCGAAGTCTGCCTTTGGTGTGGTCGTTGCGGCTGTCTTAGGATTGAGAACTTACGTAGGAAGATGCGATATAACCTCACATTCTGGGATCACGTGCCAAGGCCACCATAAACTCCAAATGAGCAAGCTTTTTAACCACAGATTACCAGGAGGGTATCGAAGAAGCTGAGTTTTGTTGTCCACTTCAATTGAAAGTACACTATCTCGTCACACTCATATTCGATAAGGTTGAAATTAATTATCAGGAAATGCCCCAACTAAATTGAGCTTACTTTCGAACCTAAGCACACACAAATGCGAGATGTTCGCCGTAAAAAATCACCAACCTTGGACGGATTCGAAACGGGATCACCAGATTTCCGATCGAATGCTTCAGCCACTATAGTTCCCCCGAGGATGCGAGCATGTATTTTTAAGTGGAAGAAAACGCCTAGATGGAGGCAGCGGCAAAGGAACTCGTCCGTAAATTGCAGGATCTTATTCAGAACCGCGGTCAAGGCTAATCTTTTTTTTTTCTGCACAAACCTACTATGCATATTGGACGAGTTCAATATTAATAGCATGTGTAGGTGATCTTCCGGAAAGGCTTAAGGTCTTCCTCAACAAACACAAGACCTCTTGAAAGTTTGAACTGGCGAATGCCTAGAAAAGATTTACTGCATTCCGTCAAGCTCTGGCTGAGCAGTAGTAAAGCACCAACACATTGAGGAAAAAAACAAAATGCACTATTTTTAAATGCAATGGTGGGTGGCGTTACTTTGTGGAACTCCATCATGGTGAACAAAAAGGGAGAAAAAATACTTTGGTTTCGATACAGCGTATCGAACCCGGCCGCAATAAAAATTCTATCCTGTGGACCAGCAAACTATTTTTTTCCCCCTTTTGAACTATTTTTCATCACACCTTAGTGATAAACTTGCATGACTAAATAACTACTCAGTTGTTTCAATGGATTGCTCCCTTGACGGCATTTCAAATGCATATCGCTCTGCATTGGCCCATAATTGTTAACTAATAAAATCGCGAAAATCAGATAAGGTCTGCAATAAAATACGTATAAATCACTTAAGTGTCCCTTATATGAAACCAAAATGAGCCTAAAGCAAAAGTATGGAGCTAATTATTCAGGGATATCATCCCGTTCAAGCCAGTATGCACTCCGTATTTTCTCGTGCCTCCACTCTCCTACCTGTTTATGCTGTGTTAATAAAAAAACAAGACCCCGAGTGTTTTCACTTCATATTTTCCATGAAAAAATGCTTCCATGCAAAATAGAGTTTTCTCAAACGCATGAGACGCTATCAACAACTCAGATACTTTTGATGTGAGAAAATTTCGGGATCCTTGGGACACAATACGCCCCATTACGACATTTCCTATGTCCATTTCTCTTTTAGCCAACCTAACGCAATCGACAACCATCCATATGTCAGTAATGACATTCAAATGGTCCGATATGCCAAGATTTATTGAACTAATAGTTTTGCTTATGACAAAATAGTAAAACAATAATGTTTACAACCTCATTCGAAGAAAAAATAAAAACACTACCAGGTCCGATAAATTCTAGTACATTAATATGGAAAAAAGCTTGGAGGACAATGGTACCTACGAGTCAAAATCATTACACGTACAAATAACTGAAATCCGGATTTTCAATTATTAACACATGTTAAATGAGTACGAAATTAATTAACCCATGAATAATTAAAAATCAATCAACATTCTAATTAATAAGTTTGCTCACAAAAGCCATATCAGTTTCCTGCATGATCTAAACGCAGTTATAAAGATTACAACTGCAAATAAATGTCACATTGATGAAATATCAATGTGACAATACTACTCGTCAATATGTACATCATCTAATTCTGATTAATATATAAAAAAACCCTGAAGACCAATAATATAAGTTTAACACAGTCGATTTCAAGCTCAATAGATGTAATTCATCAATTAAATATTGCCTTGGTTTTCGAGGAATATATTTCACTCATGCATATTACGAAACGAATAATGTAAGTTACTCAATATATTATATATCTACCGTTGAAACATATTTATTTAGCTGCTATGAAATGCCTAAATAAACTTCGAGCTTAGGAGTGCACCATAGTAATTCATATCCGAAAGCAATTTTCAAATCTAACAGGGTGAATGTTATATATTTTGGTCAACTCCTTAATGACGCCCTTTGTTCAAGATTACTTTCGTGCTAAAATTCTCAAAAATGAGTTTCCAACACTTGACGAGAGACCCTTTCTCAAGGAATCGATGCCATTCAAGTCGAAAATTCAGCCTAGGCGAACTCTATTGATACCTCAATATGGTGGAGAGATATTTTTCTCGAAACCCTTGACTCCAGACGTCTACCAAACAGGATCTGAATTAGATTTACACATATAGGCGAAAACATTTACTACGGCAAAAGAAACGGGCCAAAATCGGAGAGTGTAAAATAAATCTCACGATTAGAAACATCAGTTGAAGTGGTCAAAAACAATGACACGATGGTAAAAGATCTGTGAGTAACATCTATTAAATTGTTAGGTACATAAAATTTAAGCAATATGTACGTACATGAAATCAAAATAGGAGAAAAGAGAAAACAAAATAAATATGTAAGAACAATAAAGAGAAGCAGAATAGAGAATTAGATACGAATTGAGAAGAATGGATAACGGAAAATCGTTGATTTAGAAGCTATTGTAAAATATACACGAAGGTGGATTCTTATTTAAATACAAGGTTATGTTCTCTCAAACAGTGATGAAATGCTGGCGGTCTTCAAAAATGTGACCATGGAAAGGAAAAAAAATATTTTCACCAAATATTTCGAACCTGGATCTCCCTAATATGTAGGTTACGAGATGGGAAATTTAATTCAGGTCTCTCCTTCCATTCCCACTCTCCTATCAACCCATAAACAATCCACCCGGCAACCAAGCCAAAACCTAGAGGGAGAACTCCGTAAATGTGTTTTCCCTTAGCAGTTTCAAGGGTCCTTTTCCTTTGCCTCTACCACTTGCTACAGATATCGCAGCGAGGGGAAAAGGAGCGGGGGTGCACGAGAGAGACGACGTACACGCGTGCATCCGGGCATGCACGCGCGTTGCAAGGAAGCGAGGGGCTTCGTCATTGCGAGAAAACCACCCACCACGCCTCGTCTTCGATCCTGATCACGTAATCTCCTGCGAGCAGTCACGGAGAGGAGAGAGGGGACCCCGGATGGCATCGGGTGAGGGATAGCGCGGATGGAGAGGTGGCAAGAAAAGCTGCCTACTTGCGAATGGGAGGGGCGTCACGGAGAGTGCGACCCTCCGCACGAGTGGAATGAGGTCTCCGATCACGGAGGCGATTCGGAGGGAAAAAAAACTCGAGACTGAAGGAACTTACGTGATTGACTTTATGCGGAACACCTGGGTATTTTCCGAGGAATCTACCTTACTTTCCAGAACTCGCAAAAAAACTTGCTTCATCCGGTGATGGGGTTTTGTGTGAAATATTTGGCATCATTAACACCAACTTCAGAATTAAAATACAAGTCATGGCCAAAGAGGACTTTAAATTTAAAATTTTCCAAAACTTAATAAGTACCTTTGGTGAGTCAAATTTTCAACACTTCTTTAGCATTTATCCCTGTATGTGCCCCGAAAAAATTACCTTTTCACATTACCGGCATTAAAACGAAGAAATAAATAAAAAATATTCGAATGATTTAAACACGAAAAATTTTCTTCAAAATTTTCAGCAATTTAATGCAAGGAAAAATTCTTCTGTGAGGAGTAAGGGACAAGGATGAAAAACATCAAGAAGGTATTTCACCATGAGAAACAGTTTCCTACACTTGTTACCTGTAGACCAGCAAAATTATATTTTAAGTACGCTTCAGCAAGTTAATATACATCGTTAAGCCATCACCACTGAAGTATATTAAAAATTGGCATTAGCAATAGCAGATATTA
This sequence comes from Platycnemis pennipes, assembly GCA_933228895.1. NCBI lineage: Eukaryota > Metazoa > Arthropoda > Insecta > Odonata > Platycnemididae > Platycnemis > Platycnemis pennipes. The sequence goes on along the minus strand of OW121848.1, from coordinate 27,518,918 downwards.
ATTCTCAAGTGATCAATTATAAGACCGTGTATCTTATTTAGCCTGCAATTTAGGGATAAATAAAGGAGGAAAAGGGGTGACATGGACGGAGAAAGTGGATTCCTGTAAGTCAAGAGTCCTTCGTAAACATAACATTATTCCTGCGCTGTACTTCTGGGTACACATGTCCCCTAAGCCCTTGTGTTTGGCACATCAAGAGATTTCCCAACCGCATTACATTTCATATGGGAACAACCGCGGAGAAATATTACTGATGAAATACATGGAGGGGGTTAAATTGAATACTTCAGTCCAATTATCACCTCACGAGAGATTGATAAATGATATTCCTGATTTGCTTGCGAAGAAAAACTTATTGTTCAGCTATTGTCGTGTTTTATTTTTATTTTTTGATTGATTTTTGCAACAAGTGAAAATCGGCTTTAAAAAACATATTCACTGACATTTTCTGTACACGTTATTTACGCCAAAATCACACAATTTTCCTCGACGAATTTAATAGCAACTTACAAGCCTAGGCCTTTATCCCAGGGCTTTTAATGCATCATTATTTTTTCCGGAATAGTAAATGTCAAAAGTCATCTATTGCATGAGTTTGATCTTTTCCAATCCAGCCCGTTATTTCAAAGACCACGTGTTAGAAGTTTGTTTAATTTTTTATCCTGCCAAAGATGTTAGTTTATACAAGCGAACTTTGAACAAAATGACAAATTACTCCAATTATTTTAACAGCCATAATTGCTCTATATATCCTTATCCTTATACAAAGGCTAAATAGATACATCTAGATAGGAAATTAAGATGAGATACTGACAATACAGCATTCCATGGTATTCATGAAAGAGCAATGCACTTACAGGGCTATCGAATGCCCATGACCTTTCACTCCACTCTCATTGGATGTCATTTCTACGATGGAGGCAATACACTTCTTTCTTTATGATAAAAAGGATAAAAACTGAAATGGCTTCGCAATAATCCTAAATGACTATCGCCGTCATTTCTAACTCTTTGATACTAAAAGAACTCTGGTCTAGTACCTACGTATCACTATTACGAGTGATTTAATACCGTATTAGTAATGATAAGAAAAAGCAAACTCTGATTTTGCAGACCAACCTCGTGCTGAAGGCAATCAGGTGGGCTATATATCCAGGATGGTGCACATGCAGAAGAAAGAGATGAGAAAGGCCATCGCAGAATACTTAAATGACCATTTTCCCTGGTGAAAGTTATAGAGTACTATTGACCAATGAGGTAGTATTTCTCCCCTATTCTCCACTCATAGATCTCCCACAGCTACTCTAAAGAAAAAAATGTAAAAAATACCCTTTCATGTCTTCCCCACTCGGAGAAACACCCTCCTTATTCCCCATCTCCTATACAAAGTTCCAGTTCACACTCGGCAGTCTTCCTACACCCATTCCCGCTTCTTAACAACCATTCTTACTCTGATAAAGTGACTATATGTAATATACCTGGCGTTAACTTCATGCATTTATCTCGGAAGGTGCTGCAGTGTAGAGAAACGTGTTGGAAAAATGAATCCATATCCGTGAAATAGATTCGGATCGTTTTTTCTTTCGCGATTTCCATTGAGCCTCCACAATCGCTCAAATCATGGTTTAATATTATTCAAAAGACCAATAAATAAAATAATTATGGTGTTCTGTTTAATTTACGACCATGATATAAAATTCGATTAAAGTAAGTTCTATAGGCATAAATTGGTCAACGCACAAATATGTGTGGTAATTAAGTCCACAATTAAAAAAACACTACCAGAGTTAAATCTAAATTATATAGCTCCCAGTCGTACAAAGAAGGAAAGAAAAATTAATTCGCAAATTTGCTGGTCACAACACGCTAAATTTTACATTCCATAAACAAAGATTAACTCAACGACACTTTTCCTCGTAAGAATTAAAGACGCGTCAAAAAGAAGCTATTACGTGATGAACCTCACACACGAGGTAGGCACTTGTAGTTAGCAATATTATTCGCAAATGGTGGAATTCCACAGAAAATATCAGCCAAGGTTTTAACAAGCAATTTTCTAGATAAAGCGAAATAAATAAGAGATTTGACGAATCAGATATATGTGTACGTTAACCCAGTATAAATGTATGGGTATGAAAAGGAAGGATATGTTAAACATATTGATTTCAGGAGTCTATATTACAGATTTGAGGCTTAATTCAAATTAACGGGCTACCAACGATTGAGTACATAGGCATGCTTCTACGTAAAAGAGGCCAGATCAGGATGTAAGCAACCCAAGAGTGTTCACTGAAATAAAATTCTTAAAAAATCAGTACGGAATAGCGTTACTTTTTTCAAGTTGCGTTTTCAATTCTTACACTACGCCCAGAATATGTACCTGGTATATGGGGCCCAGATGTTTTACATTTTTTCGAAGCAGAGAGCAGCTAGTTTTTTTTAAAGATGTCATTATGTTTAGTAGCGCCTCCGAAGTGTCAGAAGAAATTTGTTGGAAAAATCTATCTGATCGTATATTTAAATGGCTTTAAAAGCAAACTAAATCCAATACAGATATTAAATACAGCAGGCGCATTAGGAGAAAACGTTTAAAATCCATAAAATACCCCACCAACAAAGGGAGGTTAGATAATAAAGATAAAATGACTGTGATAGTTAAGAGTACAGTGTGGTTTAAAATGTCATTCTTTTGGAGTACGATAATGAACAATACTACATTGGACATTAATAGGATGGGAAATATAAACTGTTGCCTTTTTTTGCAAAACACGTTTGGCAGAAATGTTTGTATAAGATTTTCGCAGAATCCTCTCTGCCACAACGTTAATTTAAGGTAGGAGACTGTGCGTGAAATCAGAGTATTCCATACGTAAATTAGTAGGTATTTAACGTTGAAGTAGTTAAAGGCACTAGTCTGTAATTGTGTGGTCATCTATCACCACCCACCCTCGTAGGGGCTAGCTGAGGGTGGCATCTACTATATATTTTAATATCCTTTCCCAAAAACGAATCGAATTTAAATCACGGACTGGAATCGTCTGCAAGTGATAGACCAGTAAGAAGCTGCGAGGGCAAAGGGCCTAGTCACCTTGAAATGCCAGTTCTCGCCATATTACCGAAGTTACGCAATGTTGACCCTGTCTGCAAATGGTGAGCATGTTAAATTTGGGCATGCAAAAAGGATCTAAAGAGGTCTAAGTTCCACGGGGGCTCCAGAAGGCCCGCGCCCACGCCTCCCATTTATATTTTTATAAGGTAGCTGAGGTAAGATAGGCGTGTTTGATGGGAAAAAATATTTAAAAAGTGATATAAGGAGTCCAATGGCCAAGAGGGAGCCGGTAGGACCACCATGTCAATCACTTAACTCCTCTTCCACCATGACGGGGCACCAACGAATGACAATGGTGACCGCACCCTTCCATCGCACGCGACACACGTGGCAACTCCCAACCTTCCAAAGCCGCACCCCAGTCTCCGTCTTTCCATTTCTTCAATTCCTTCTATCGTATTTTTCTCCCATGGAACGTCCACAGAGGAGAAACCATCGAAGACTTCATTTAATGAGGGGCTATGGGAGTTGGAATCATGAATAAGCTGAAATTCTTCACGGCTATTCACTGAAAAAATGTAGCAAAATCTTCCTCACGCCATCAATTTAAAAGCAATTTAACCAAGACGGATCACTGAAAGGGATTCAGGCTTTTCTTGCTCTGCTTCTTACTCTGTTGCTTCTCATTCGTAGCTTTACAAATGCATTCTTCTCAAGCTCAGTTTGAGTAATCGGACAAGCCGCTCTATAATAGATGAAACTTCTCCGACTCCACTAAACCCTGAAATCAGGTTGCCAAAGATCCCACAATTATCTTGCTGAGCCAATCGGATAATATTGGTAACAATGATAAACAAAAAAAATATCTTGGCATTCAACACGCGTTCTAAGACAATTGAAACATGCTGATTCCATATATGCAAGCCATTTCTTCTCTATCACCCACTGTTCTTGATATATTTGACATCAACCATTTATATATGTTTTGCATTTTATCAAGACAAACAACTCACAGACAGAAGTTTCACACAAAGAAATACACATAAAATATACTTCGTTAATTAAAAGTATATTTGGTTTGAGTTTCTAGGCTCTACACTAGTATTTGTGCTGAATATTTGTCATGTCGCGCTTAAGCGCCCAATAGTACATAGTCAGCCAACATCGCTACATTCCATCGACCCTGATAGCGGGACTCCCATCATTGAGATATCCTGACTAAATTGTCCACCATGTTCATCGCTCACCAAACCAAGGTTCTCATTGAATAAGTCAGGATGTGAGTCTAGGAGATGAATGTTAAGGTACATGTTACAACCAAGCTGCCTCTACGCAGCTAGGATTATAGGAAATCACACGGTTAAAATATAAATGACATTAGAAAAGCATTTTGACATTTTCAACATTGGAAAGACAATAAATAAAAGACTAACTAAATACAAATAAGGTGGTAGAAAATTAAGAAAGTACTGACATGGTAAACTCGAGTAAAATGTGAATGAAAATATATATAAAGGTCGAGGAATAACATAAGGGTAAAGGGGTCATATCCTTAGCGACAAAACCCACAGAAGGAAAAGGGGGTTTGAAAAACCTTTGACTCCTGCTAAGGGATAACTGATTTTACAGGGGATCGGGTTGGTGTGGTGGCTAGAGTACTGGCCTCCCATCCCGAGGGCCCGGGTTCGATTCCCGGCAGTGGCGGATTTTGCAGTGGAAAACCGGTCCCCACTTGAGTGCCTAGTGGAGGGCATTTCAAGTACAGTACTCCGTCCGTCGGATGGGACGTTAAGCCGTGGTCCCCTTGGCGCCTTTCGTTAAGAGTAGGCTAATGCCGACGCCAGGTTTCTCTCCACCCTTCCTCCGTTCCCTAAAAAGCTCCTACCATTACCCAATTACCCACCTATCCTATGGCGCAAATGACCTTAGCTGTCGGTCGCCTCCCCTAAATAACCAACCAACCAAACTAATTTTACAATTGAAATCATATACAAAAAATATTACAATTACATGCGTGCCTACCTATACAGTAGAAGTATCTAATAAAACGCTACATGTACGCAAAATATTGAAATCATATACAAAAAATATTACAATTACATGCATGCCTACCTATACAGTAGAAATATCTAATAAAACGCTACATGTACGCAAAACAATAAACTTAAGACACGTTTTGGACACGAAAGTGATGTCACGTTAGGAACCACGAATACGTTAGTAAGGCCAATAAGTAAGGTACGTCAAGGCAACCTATTTTTACAACAGGAATTCAAATGCAGTGATTATAGCACATTATGTATCAAGGAAAAGGAAAAATGTGCGTGGTGGAGTAAAATCTGCTTCCAGGAGGATACAAGCATCCCTTAGGGTCTTCGGAGAGGGATAAACAGAGGTTTCATAAATTCTACCTCGTAGACTTCCTATGAGTAATGTATAATGGTACCGCAGAGTTCCTCACCCCGAGAGAACCGTATCCCAATGAAGCCAGTAAATTTTAATCACATTATCTGGAAAACTAGGAAGAATGAATAAAGAGACAAAATAAACAAAAAATAATTCTGAAGTAATAAAATGGAAAATTTTACGGGCGTACGCTTTCAATTAAATCACTGAAACAAATCGGAGTGCAATTACGGTGAAAAACGGTGGAAATCATTCTTCGCGCAGGCATTCAATGTTTCTATAGTTCAAGATCTGTTTCTTTCACGAGAAATTGGGACACGATATTGCTTTCCTACCATTTGCTAGGTGCAATCTACGCAGTTACGCCATCAAAGAGTTTTTTTTTCCAGCTGAATGGAAGAGTTACGGCCCAAGAAGGTATCACAAAATATCGCATTATTAAAAAGAGTGATTCTGAAAAGAAGAAAAGGCTCAAACACACCAGTCTGAAAAATAAATCATTACATTCCAGCAAAAATGTAACAAAATAAAAACGCATTGCGCCCAGTTACTCCCTCACTGACTGAGTCCCCCATACGAGATTTTAATGCATTTGAGGAACCATTTATTTTCACCTTTTTATAATTAATATAATTTTAAAATTAAAACTCATCAGCAGTATCTAATGATATCATTCCTTATCTATGAGTGATACTTCCTGAAGTCAAACGATTTGTTTTATAGGCTCAATTTTTTTATGGTAATATACCTAGTTAAATTACTTGAGCTTCGTATGATTTAAAGAATATTAACTTTTGAGGGCCCTTTTTTCAAAACAAGTTAGTATAGTAATTCTAAAATGTATTTTTATTTTTCACCGCTAGCTATTATGTTTGGATGGAAGCGTTCCTTATTTAAAGTTTGTTTTGAAAGTATATGTAGTAAGCAAACATTAATTTGATCAATCTCTGAAATAAACTTTAAGTGACGAGTGACACACGCAAATTGGAGTAGAAGTATACGCGGACACTGTCAAACTCACTCTATCAATATTGCGAATATTTTCATTATCTGGAGTAAAAAAATTGAACTTATCACTTAAGCAACGCTGACGACAATGTATGCGAATGTTAATATCTCTAATCAAGAAAATACTGAAAATATCTGGATGTCACTGATTATAAATGCCTGAGGTTTATGATAAAAATGCTTATGAAACAAGTGAAAGAAAGTTTTGAATAAGAGACAAAAAATAATTTTAAGAAATATCGATAGTTTAGTCATAATCAGTGACAATAGAAAATTTGTTCCAGTGTTCAGGTGAAAATGAACGAGCGAAAGGAGAGAAAAGGAAAAAGAAAAGAAAACTATAATTATAACTATAAAATTAAGAACGAACTCTATCGCAAGCGTTAAATAAATAATAAACCTTCATTTAACAAAAGAATCTATGTAAATATATAAGATGCCGGCGAATAGATAATGAATTAATGAGTATATGAAATAATCCCTCATACGCCCTTTATTAAAATTATGGAGGAATATTCCCATTGCATTTCAACATGGCAACCAAGACAGATGTCAGAGATCAGATCGATATTTTTCTCCAAATCTTGAAATGGCATCTTTATGGACCCATTCAATTAGCCTGCCTAATCGTTACTACTTAAAAGTACATTATTTTCAAAATAATTTAAGGGTGAGGAAAGTTTGGGATGATCTTTGAAATAGTAAGATATATGAGAGGCGAAAGAGAAACTAAATATCCATTCCTCATTTTCATTGCTATGAAACTTGATTAGTTTGCGACTTCCCTTGAAACAGCTGCCTGGATATAAATAAATCTCCTCGTCCGAACCGAAACCATTCATGCGAGGGAGAGAGCCGGAAGGGGAAGGAATCCCGCATTTGAAACCTCAATCCCGTAATGTAGGTTGGCTCCGCTCTCCGAATCAGTCATACCTAATGGACGCCACACCGAGACCCCTTGTGGCGGCAGGATGGGAATGGGGGGGGGGCGGGGGTGACCCCCGCGCTGAATAGATGGATGGGACGCCGCGGCGAGGGACCAGGCGTCCGCGCGCCTCATCCGATAGCGCGACAGACGGCGGAGCCGTTTTCTTCTCGGAAAATTATTTCCTCCCCCCCACCCGTTCTCTGGCCGAGACCCATTTTCGATACAGCAGGGGAATCTCAAGATGGGATGGAGTCTATCCTCGCCTAACGACGCCCGTCCGTGGCTGAAGGAGGGAGAACAAACCCCGAGGAAACTGCGGGTGGAAAAACGAGATCGTATAGAGCGCCAAACATAAGTCGTCATCGTCAAGGGAAGATTTTTTTTCCACCAAACAAACGACTGACCCTCAATATCGCTCATAATTCCCCGAGCATCTCCTAGATTTCTACGTCACAATATATGCATAAGAATAGTACCCCAAAGTTTTTTATCAAAGCAAAGATGGTTCTCAAATATCTTCGGTAACCATCATTCATCCTTGAATGAAGAGAACGTTACGTGTGCGATGTAAACAAAGGCACGAGCACTCCTATCGAGATATTTCAGAAAACCGAGTCGACTGCTTCATAAGTAGTCAAATTATAATTTTAATTCGGTAATCTATGGCAGCGATGCTGGTGGTTTTTCTGGAAACAAAAGAAGCGCTATGAACTTATATGTGCTTATATTCGCTTTTAGTACTTTTTCCACCATAATTTTCTTTCATTACTGATCCTCATGTGCATGAATAACTTTCTTTAGGTAAGAGAAAAATAATTCATCACATACTGCTTCCTAGAATTATTTCAATCTTCAGTCAACTAGTTAGTCAGTCAGTAAATGTTCATAGACTACATTCCGATATAAATTACATAGGGCTTGTAAATTTTAAACACAATAGAAATGGAACGCAATGACAATATTTGAACACGCAAAAAAACATACGGAGCGATTTTAATTCCATTTACTGCAACAAAAAGCCAAAACCTCAATTGCGTCGGAGAAAATAAGATAACAGGACCTGCGATATAAAATGCAGGTGAATAATAAGGACGAATATTGTATATAACATCAGGATGAAACAAAGGAACTAAGGTTTGAGATGACTACTGCGTTTGAACACACACCGAAAGCTGTTTAATTATTGAACAGAATAATACCATAGCTCATATAGTCATCGACGGCAACGCGCAAGCAATGGATCATTCCGTCCAGTTCCAAAGCGCTTCGCTTCCGGCGTGAACTTGGCCCACTTTCGGCCGCGGACTCCTTTGTCGTAGCCGCGACACGGCTTCGCGGGCGGAAGTACCAGAATACGATTCATGGATTGTGCAAAATGATTGCGCTCCAAGGCACATAACAGATGACCCTAATTTACTGATCTAGTTTTCGTATTTTTCTACAGAGATCCAAACTAAGGAGATAGACGTGACAGTTCTCGCTATGTTAATTGTGTACACTAAGGATATTATTAAAACTTATGATTCCTATAGACACAAGCTGAAGTCCACAAAAGAGACATACAGATTCATAAAACACTCGCAAAATAAAATAAGCAACGATTGGCACATGCTTGATCAATCTGATTAGTACCTCCTCAATGCGAGTATTTTCATATTATTCTACGTCCTTCCATGCGGTTCTTAATTTCATTTCATTAGTGAGATTAAGCATGAAGAGTGCGTTCATAGCCAATAAATATCCCATTCTCAGTTATCTACAAGCCATAAACATTTTGAGTGTAAAATGGGTGAAAACATTTGAAGACGCAACCCATTCGGCAATCTATCCTCATTTCAAGAAAACTTCATGATTTTCCACTCCTGATTAAAGAAAAGCCCCAGACCTTCTTCGCAATGCAGAGGTCAAGGGTAATTGATTCACCCATCAAAGATCAAAACAGCTATATGCTTTCAAGAAATCCTCATTGATGATCTGAGGCATACATCAATGTATCAGTGTTAACAATTTTTTTTTCGTCTCATGTCACATGCCTCATTCCGCGGAATTTTTTATTACGCAAATATGGTGTATAATTTCACGGGTAAGGTAAATTTTTTTTTAATATCGAATATTCTCAAGCGAGGCATAATTTCGAGCGTCCATCAGGCAACAAACTTGCCTGCCAGCAGCGGAGGCCTGTCAACGTGTCGCTCGTGGTCGTATAATGGATTTTTGGAGAGAGAGCACGCCATTGCGTGGGACTCTTATCGCCGCGTCGCCAGCCATTTGTTTTCGTTTCTCCCGCGCCGCTTTCGACTCGAGCTCACGTCAGCCCAGCTAGAGTAAGGTGTGTAACAGCCTGGGGGCACTCCGCAAGCCACCGCTGCTCGCCATTAGGCGAAGTAAAACGGCAAAAACTGGTGATCTCCTTTTCGAATAGAACCAATTACGGATTTATGCGGAGGGCCGAGCTCCACCCATTATTTTTCTTATCCGTACAAGATCAAACTGTGGCATTTTGCCAAACAGCCAAAATGGATTTTCCTAACTTTTCACTGGTTTCCAATAACTTTTTCTCATCATTTACTACGCATTTGAGGAACTAAAATATTTTTCAAGAGTATAAGGTAGTCGTTTTTCTTATTGCTAGTTTAAAATAATACAAATTCTAACTGGTCTCAGGTGGCCAGCGATCCATAGATAGCGAATAAGGGAACACATGAATTTCCACAAGGACGTAAAGTTCTGTTTAATTCCTAATTAAAGTCCAATTGTATGATACCGATTTCTCTTGAATATCAGCTGATTGACTGAAAATATAAAGGTTCATATAGTTATTTTAAATTTCATTCACTGCATTCCTAAGGTTAGAGATAAGGTCAACAGTAGAAAATTAAGTATCATGGATTTGGAAAAAATATTTACGAGCTCATTAAGCTTCACCATTACCGACAACGATATAATAACGAATATTTGTACACGATTATGACTTCATAGCGATTATAGAGCTATGATCTATGGTACGGATCATAGATCTGATGATGTATCCTGCAATGGGTACGAAACTTTATCTTCCGAATATTGGAATAACGCAGCAGAGAAACCCGGAAACTCAAAACCTGTATATATTCTGTTTTCTCGACGAAGCTAAAATATTCGCTTATTCGTGATGAGATTGCCCCTTACACGCGGTAAGCTGGAATTATTCCATTTATCAGAACCCAATCCATCATAAACTGAAAAGCATTTAGTCTGGCTGCATTCCAGAAGACAGAGCGTGTTGGAAAATGGTTGTCACATAGTACAGAGCTATGATCTAGCGATGTCATCCCCAGCAAAACGTGATGTTATGAATCGTCTGAACAGAGTGTGGCCCTTGGCCTTCATCTGAGGTTAAAACTTTCTACCCTTTAATTCAATCAGAAGGCATTCTTAAAACATATTTTCGAACCACGTGTCCAGTGACAGATCAAATTTCACTTCATCACAAACAAAATTTGATTTGATATTTATACATGACCGCAATTCATTTACAAAAATTTTAAGTTGTTTTCGCTAAAGAGAACATAACATAGTTAATAATAGGTAATATCCTGCAAAAGTGATGTTGTCACAGCTGAGGCTTGACCCCGGTATCATCAATCAGCGCTCTATCACTAAAGAAACCTAGTAACCACAGAAATTGTATTAAGTATTTTATTGATCATTGTGCGGGTATGAATGTATATTTAAATTTGCCATTACCATTGGAGTACTTTCTCTGATTTCGCATGATTTCTCAACATAAAAGGAGAAACAGTCTGAAAAAATTGTTCATGTATCATAAAGTGATGAGCGTGGTGTTGATTAGCGGATTGTCGGTAGGGTACAATCTGCCGGATTGTGAAGGTGGGAAAAAACGTATCAGGCGTTAGCCCTACCAGGTGAAAAGTAGTGAGCTTGAGTTTACTGCTTGTTGCTTATCCAGTGGGGCCCATCAAGTTTCGTGATGAGGTGATAAAAAGAAGGGGGGAAGAATGAGAAGACACAGATGGACGAATTCCCTGAGTATGGAAAAATTTTTTGGTCAGCAACCCCACTTAACGACGGCGGGGTTCAACAGCAGAGCAAGCGACGATAAGTAGATGAAACTAAGCAGGCCACGGGGGTAGGCGGACAAAGGCGAGAGTAAACACACGTTATATGAGCATTTCAGGAAAATAAAAGACGACTCTGAAGTCAACCAGAAGGCGAATCGACAGGAGAGCATCACCTGGGAAGTCCAGGCGACTCGACCCGAATAAAACTCGCCTCCTAATCCTATTACGGTTTCATATTGTTCTCGGAAAGAAAGGCGCTTTAAATCTTCGTCACCCCACGGCCCATTTGCCCCGACGCCGCCGAGGACTCCGCCCTTGCCTGCGATTCTTTCGCCTCCACCGCTGATGCCAGGGCGAGAAGTGGAAATGGGGCGACAGAGAAAGAGAGAATAAAGGGAGGCTGAGGAAAAGGCACGGCGGGAAGATATTATTAATTTGGACTCGGGTGGGGGCGAAAAGCAAGTGATATGAGTGCCGCCGCTGGCCGAGATTGTGGCCAGGAAGCGAAGTCGGAAAATGAACATTTGACCTCGTATGCCTCCGCTTATCACGAGGTCTTTCAGCCATTTCCCGTCGATTATAGACAAAACCGAAACAATGTAAGGGAATAACCCGCCGCCGACAGTGGCGAAAAAATCTTTAGTGAAAAGGTTCATAAATTACCAGGGCCACGTATGGGGTTTATATTAAGTGAAAATATCTGTACAGGCGGCAATCGCCAAGAGACAAAAAAACACTAACCAATTCTATTCCCTCGAGGATGAATAACCGAGTACTCAATACGCCCAGGATAGCGTATAATTCAAAGTTGGCAGATGTTCCGCGAACAGCCGTCCAGGCTGTGATGTGGCTAAATCGTGAAATGTGTATTTTAGCTTCGAAAATTAAAAGTAATACAAGATAGCGATGAATGACTGGAAAAAATCAACACAGTAAAACAATAATAGTCTCGAAAAAATCATCAATGGGGTTTTATATTAAGTGAAAATATCTGTACAGGCGGCAATCACCAAGAGACAAACAAACACTAACCATTTCTATTCCCTCAAGAATGAATAACCGAGTACTCAATACGCACGTAAAATTTTAGTCAATATTACGTGAAAATTACAGCAAGTTTATTTATATCTTATCTCCATTTAACCACCGACGTTAATGCAGTTAGGTCCTTTTATTTTTTTTCCATTAGTAACTCACCCTTCATACCAGCAGTTCCGAACCTGTTTTACACGTACTACTACGAGACATTTTAAGCTACCGGTACGCAGTCCTCTTGTATAAGATTAACCGCTATTTGATGGAAAAGGTTGGAGGCTACTGCAACATGCTCCGCCTTAATTGCAGAGATATTTACAAATGAATGTACCAACTGCGATTCAAATTTGTACCACTGAGAGTATGTATAATTTACATGGGACGATCCTGCGCATATCGCACCGTAGATTAGAGAATTAGATCCAGAAAACGACAAGCATTATTAGAAACTGGTAATATTTTCTTGAATAAGCTACCAGCTTACACCTAAATTGAACACGTATTCCGATATAATACCCACTCAAAGGTCGAAAGTCAAATTTCACCTTGGAAAAGCCATGTTTAAGCCGAATTGAAATAATTTCAAGTGACTTCGGCTTGATTAGTTTCCAGAATGATAGGCCAAATATTAAGCAAAAATCATTTCGGATAAATACAATAAAGCTTCCCTATTTCAAGCGAGGAAAGGCTCATGAAAGTACAAGTCGATAATAAACTATAATAGCATATCAACGCGAATTACACTGAGCACACTTTTAAGTACCAAGGAAGCGGAGGTAAGTCCAGTAAGCGTTTACATCAAAAGATATATTAAAAATTATTCCACCGTTCAAATAGTAAGATCCATCCCAACAGCACGCATGACTAATTGATCAGTGAGATTCAGGGGGATGACTAATTATTACGTAAGCAGCGCTCGGTGGCTATGGGTGGGAAGCTATCAAGATCAAGGTCAAGGTTTCAAATTAAATAATCTTTTTGGACCGAATAACTATGCGCGTGAGCCAAATCTAACTCTTCAGGCATCCCATTAATTCTAACCTTGATGTTAAAGCAAGACGAGATTCAAGTTGGTTGGTATTTAGGGGGGACGACCGACTCCTGAGGTCATTTCCGCCATTTAGGGGAGGTGGGTAACAGGGTACAGGAAGGCGTTTTCAGGGAACGGAGGAAGGGTGGAGAGAAACCCGGCGTTGGCATTAGCCTGCTCTTGACGAAAGGCACCAAGGGCTTAATGTCCCATCCGAAGGACGGGGTACTCAACTCGAATGCTCTCCCCAAAGCACTCAAGTAGAGACCGATATTCAAATGATAAATCCGCCAGTACCTTGATTCAAACCGAGGACCGTTTGGATGGGAGGCCTGTGCTTTAGCCACCACACAAACCCGTTCCCCATGATATTCAAAAGTGAGTCATTGACCCCTGCCTAAATTCAAATTACCTGCAATAGAGTTCAAATACCTAGTTCCTAACGAAATGGCTCCGTAGCCTGAAAGATCAAACCTTACGCCTCCGTCTGTTATACGAAAAGTAAGTAGCGTGCAGTGGAAGAATTTTTGTTAAGACTAATTGACTAAAGAAGCCTCTCAGAATTTTGGCTATGACTTCTTTTGGTTTTGTGATCAGGTGGTAGAGAGTCTTCCAGCCAAACAGGGCTGGAGAAGACGGATTTAGTTGAAGTGAATTGAAGTGCGACTCCATTTGAAAAACGATATCACCCGTCGCTATGTTTTTTATGAAGATTATCAATCCAGATTGAAGAGGGCGAGTCGATAATGAAACATTGAAACTTCAGAGGGCAAACTGAGCGCAAACGCTATTATCAGTTTCATCTATTACCTCTAAAACCACGCAAAATACTTATAAGTCTTTAATGGCCGGATGGTGAAAAAATAAGTAAGACATGATTTGAGGAATGAGATGGTGGAGGCGATTAATTTGTGAAATTGCATTTCAGGATAGGAATGAATATTTTCACTAATCCCATAGTAATAAAAGGTATTCCTGTCCTATGATTCAACAGTGTAGTGAAACATGTCGACTGAATAAATTTTATTACAGGGGAATTAATGCAAATATTCATTCCTATTCTGAAGACAGGAATTCGTTTTTTCTAAACTCTTCCTATTTCAGGAGGGTGATAGTAAAAAAAAAACAATTTTTGTACTAAACATCGATTGCCTAAAATTGTAACGAGAGGAAAGAAACAGTGAATGAAGCCACAACATGTGAGTCAAGAGTTTCCCAAGTACTCTGACACGAGGAGGAAAAGAAGAGAGAGAGCGGAAAACAGCAGCTGTCTTAGCCATTATCATAATGCCATTTCAGAAGTTAATTCAACTTTCATTTCAGAACAAAGCAGAAAATAATTTTCTGCTAGGAACATTCATTGCTCAGTACTGATTGAAGTATACCAGAGTATCAGGCACCTGATGAGGACACCGCGCGGATACGTTTAAACTAGTAGTGTCAAATAAATTTATGTGGAAAGATACATAGTTGTTGATTTCTTCATTTGACCATGAATTTCCACATAGTACGCCGCAAAGTATTGAGAATGCCCATGCATATTAATTTTAAATTTATTAAGAATTACATTACTTAGTTAGTTACTAGTTTACTAGGAGTTACTTATCATTGACTTCAATTCCACACACATTACTAAGAGTGCTTATCATTGACTTCAATTCCACAATTGCAATTCTATCAAAAAATTACATACCTATCATCTCGCCGATGATGGAAGACAAATATCTCGATATATAGAATCGCGTTAATCTGTATTTCTCCACTAAACATTTCAGCCTATAAAGAGAAGGCTATACAAGGTAGAACTGCTGCTAAGGCTGAATTAAGCCCAGGGCTTTCATTAAAATGAAGGAAACAGTTGAGACATGCATTTTGATGATGAGGCGTTTTTATTAGCAAGAATTGCCTCTCACAAGGACACGGTTGCGTTCTTTCTACGGGTCTTAACACGTATTAATGAAGAAGAACTGTCACGGGACTAAAAGTGTTCCTGGCAGTCAGCAGCGTGAGGCCTAATTAATTGAAGAGTCAACGCAGGGCATGTGAAAAAAAAACCTCAAGCATTTGGCAACAACTCGGAAATTTCTGAACACAATTAGACGATTCAGGGAACAAAGACACGCTACGGTGGAAGTCGAGCAAACAGCCTCGAGCTTCCACTCCCTGGCATCGCGCAAGACACACGCCTTCCAAGAGTTTTTGGACTTGAGGCAAGAGAGGGAAAAAAAGGGGCATTCGGCGATGGAGGCGGGGAAAGGGGAGGAAGGCCTCTTTTCAAGGCGAAGAGCGAAGGGATCGCCGCTCGGGGCTTTAACCCCAGACGACCGCGAGTCATCCGGGGATAATTCGCGTTACTTGCGGTCGAAGTGCCGGAGAAATTATGTCAAACACAGCTGAGGAGAACGGCAGATAGGAGCGCCATTGATTTCTCCCGAGGATACGCCACGGGCGGGACACGCCCCTCATCGGCAATTACGCACTGCCCTCGAATGATACGCGCGCACTCGCATCGGCGCCGACATTTCCCTTTTTGTGGGACAATTTAAGGTCCCTCTCCGGGATGGAGTGTGAAGATTTTCTCTGGAAAGGAGGTAACCAAAATCCTAGTCATTAATTGTGTAGACCCTAATTAAGTCGCAGATAATCATACAGCAATTTATCAAACGTACAGTGCTCGAACACTCCTCGAAATTCTCTGATAGCATGGACCTAAAACCGAATTGCTACAGCTTAACTAAGGGGAGCAATTGCACTCCAGTGATCTTCCCCAAAGGGTGATTGAGGGGATCGGGTCGTCTTAGTGGCTAGAATACTGGCCTCTCACCCCGAGGATCTGTGTTAAAATTCCAACAACGGTATATGGGTCATTCCTCGTCAATTCGACCAGAAAATCGGCAAAAATGGCCCTTAGGATCACCGATTTTGACAAAATTTGGCACAACTGTTCCATTTGATAAGAAAATGAAAATCCCGAAGCCGTTTTGCAAATCACGCAACCGTTTCCGAAACATTTCAACGTTGCAAAATTCGAATTTTGCAAAAATTACTGCACATTTTACGATATATCTCCGAATCTATCAAAGCTACAGACGTGCTTAAGGTCTAATTTTTAAGGCCTTGAATTGGAAGAATATAATAAGGGAATATATTGTGAAACATAAACAATTTTAAAAGTTTATAACAATTTTAAAGTTTCAAATCTATTTTTGACGATGTACCTGTTCCTCCGATTTTGCTTATTATTTATATGTTGTGGACAAAACACTCCTCTACAAATTAAAAAAGTTTTCCAGAGTAAATATTTCATTTAAGAAAGTAAAATATTTTTGAGTGAAGGCGTGACGCCCTCCGGTCTCCGCGGCGCGGCGCCCGCCTACCGTCCGACCGTATGGTACTCTGGTGTCTTCAGATCGCTGTAACTTCCTCATTCATCTTCTTGTCACCAAATTTTAACCGTTTACCAACTCTTTATCCATGCATATCGTTATTTGCTTCGCCCAGGTGTGACCACAGCCTTAGAATCTATGAAGAGCGGCACCTGGCCTCAGAGAACAATTGGCAAGCCTTGTCTCGTTTTCGGTTTCCAGTACTACTCTCCTCACATTCTCTTTTAGCATGTTCTCCGAAACCTCTTTCTCGGTTCTTTTTTCAAAGAAACGGGAGCACTATTCCGTCGCCCACCATCTCCCATTCGAATTTTACTCTCAGGGAAAACAACGGGCAAGGAAAAAGCTACCAATATCATCTAAACGGATATTTTGTTTCTCTTCGCATACGATAGCCTCCCAGGCTAAAGCAACACCCTGACTTCCCATAGTGTTGCTCCCGTATCCGTTAATTAAATTGTTCACTTTTTTAACTCATGTTTTAAACTTTTTCCCAGCATGACTTCACACATACGAATGATGTAATTCTCCGCAATCAGTGAAAAATTAACTATGTTACGTGAGGCAATGGAATTAGTTTCACATTTAATGTTTAGATGAGTTGTAAATATTAATTTTATCTCTCCTTATTAAGTAAAATAAAAAATATTCACATCGTTAAACACCATTCGCATTCTAAAGCCTTTATTCTTTATTCTACCTTAAATACTTGAACATTATCAGAAAGTTGGCATAAGAAATTATTGACGGAATCTTTTGCAATCCCTTCATGCACAATTTATGCTACAGCCAACCCCTTATATTGTGAAAGTTGTAAATTATTACTATAGTAATGAATGCAGTAAAAATCGAAGGGATATTTATCAATGTCGTCTCCGTACTGCTGTGCTGGCAGATTGGATTTCCGAGGTTGGTTTCCCCCTTGCCGCAGAAGTAAAAGATTTAAGTAAAATACAATCGTGTAAATTAATGATTCGAAATACAATTTCACATCGTAAATATGCTAACCTTCTTACTTTACCCTCAAAAACCCATTTTCTCCTCCAAACTCTCCTAATCCTATTTGTGACACAAAATTGAAAATTTGGTTCTTCGGATTACTGACAAAGGTTGAACTCCGTATAACCTTCTTGGCGATGCAACAATTTCAACATTTTGTAGCGGTTCTTATATTGAGTCCCCTCAACAGCAAGTCTTTCTTCGATTGTGGATAGCCGTACGGTAGGTATGAATACACACCACGGCAGGTGTATCTCGCAATCTTCTCGAGAGGCTCTTCTTTTCTCCTTCATATGCTCGTTGGTTACAAAATCAAAGTGTTCCTAGGTAACTTCTTTCACGTTCGATGTGGCACATTTGTAAAATTCCTCAAGAGTCTGAATTTTTTTCTTACAATTGAGCTTCAGACTGGGTCATGTAGCTTGCCTTCAGTGCCTCTTTAAATGCATCACTTGTATCCTTTCCATGAGATGTGGTATAGAAGTGCCATTCAGCATCCACTCCAAAATCTTGGCGATGCAACAATTTCAACATTTTGTAGCGGTTCTTATATTGAATCCCCTCAACGTCGAAAAAGTAAACTTTTTGAATAGGTTTAGTACACTTGTTACACTTTAGAGCAGCGTCCTTTTAAATATGACGTTATGCTTCATACAGTATGAAATAATAACCACACTGAGAGGCACATACTTCATCGTTCATATTTCTATTGCAACATGTAATCGAATGTACCGTAGCCTGGCAGTTACTCCAGTGCACAACTTTTACTGAATCTTGGTACAGAAAAGAAAATTTCTCGGAAAAATCTCCCACAAGGAAATCTTCACATGATTTCAGGTTGTCTCTGACTTCCAAGTAATATACAATTTGAATACGAGCAATATAGTCATGCCGTCGTACTCACATATCATCAGGGAAAACCCCGCAGAAAATGTTTAGAAACTTAACATGAGTTGTTTAGGTACAGACAATTTCCTGAGTCAATTGTTTGAAATATTTTTCATCGTGTGAAGTGGGTGTGGGAAAATTCAGGAAGGCGATAAAGATTACTTAGGTAATAGGTCAGTAATAGTGTATGAGTTATTATAATCAGTGCATGCCTCCGAGGACAGCTCGCAGCTATGCACAGCTACACCTCCATATGGTGCTATTTTAGCAAATACATCTGCCTCAGTAGGTCTCAGTAAAAGGCATGTATTAGTGCCGTGGAAGAAAGCAGGACTAATGAAATCTTGAGAAGAAAACTGGGAGTCGATACGTCCAGGAAAAAATTATTAAGCAGGTTGAACAAGACTTTTAAATCGTTGGATCAAACATCTGCTATTGCTAAAACTTCTTTAGAGCAAGTAAATATCAATTTAAAAAAAACGTAAAAACAATCAGTAGCATTGGAAGCCGACGATGAGGCAAGGTTTGCCTATTGTTCTCCGATGCCTACCGCTATAATGACAGGTGCCGCTCTTCATAGATTCTAAGGTTGTAGCGACACCTGGACGAAGCAAATAGCGATATGCACGGACAAAGAGCTGGTAAACGGTTAAAATTTGGTGAGAAGAAGATGAATGAGAAAGTTACAGCGATCTGAGGACACCAGAGTACCATACGGTCGGCCGGTAGGCGGGCGCCGAGGTGACCGACGGGCGTCACGCCTTCACTCAAAAATATTTAACTTTCTTAAATGAAATATTACCTATGGAAAACTTTTTTAATTTGTGGAGGAGGGTTGTGTCTACAACACATTAAGAATGAGAAAAATCTAAGGCACAGATACATCGTCAAAAATCGATTTGAAACTTCAAAATTGTTATAAACTTTATAAAATTGTTTATATTTCACTATGTAATCCCTTATTATATTATTCCAATTCAAGGCCTTTAAAATTAGACCTTAAACACGTCTGTAGCTTTGATATTCCCCGAGATATATCGTAAAATTTGCAGTAATTTTTGCAAAATTCGAATTTAGCAACGTTGCATATTTAGGAAACAGTTGCGTTTATTTTGCAAAACGGCTTCGGGGTTTTCATTTTCTTACCAAATGGAACCGTTCTGCCAAATTTCGTCAAAATCGGTGACCCTAAGGGCAATCTCCTGGTCGATTTGAAATGGAATGACCCATATATTTTTCAATATTACACCGGCGCCTATTATAGTGTTTTGTGGAAAGCACTTCGAGTTCGGCACCCCTTTCGTCGGATGGTGCGCTGTGCAGTTCCCATCCTTGAACATTTCCTCCCGCTCTGAAGCACCTTTTAGTAAAGGAACTTAAACAGGAACTTACATCCAGAAATGAAGATGCTTCATTGACACATCTTTTGGGATAATAAAATCCCGCCGGTAACCCTTAAAGTGAGTTCCATGACAATAAAATTTGAGGGCTCTTCCATGCCAATTTAAACATAAGAAAATGATAACAAAGAGTATTTTATAGACATTATGGTATTTTAGTGAAGCAGCTCAGGTAATGACTGAATCAGAAAAAAACTCTTGTTGCCTAGGAAGATAATCTTCAAGTGTTACTAAAATGGTTGACAGCATACACAACTTCTGGAAATGATAAAAGAGTATAAAATTGCTGTTTGATTAATATACTCATTTAGATTTAACGTCAAGCAGCGCATATATAGGGGAAAAGTGAGGTGACACTTTCACATGTATTTGATTTATATAAAAATTATCATTCTAATGCGATAAGCACGGGAATCTACAATTGTCTTTCCAAAATGAATGGAGGATATGTACTAGGAGCTAAAACTGAGTAGCAATGACAATAACTCGAATATATTTAGAACCTAGTCACTTCAGGATGTTGACGCAATTAAACCACTTCTGCAAGAATCAAAGATCACTGAGTATGGGTACCAAATGATATCTTAGCAAAGACTTAAATCGCATGATGATTTTCAGACCATGAGTTTTACATCAGCCGTGTCTTTCCAAGGTTCATTTCCAAGATACCGGGTACACTTTTTACAACATTTGTACTTCAAACATCCCCTCAGCGGCTTTTACAGGAATTTAATTGCGCCATACATTTGGAAACTCTGTATTATCAAATTGACATAACTTTTTAACATTAACTAATTGATCACAGCATGCTTAAAAGTTTTACTTCCGTTATAACCATCCTAATGCGGCCACCATTAAAATTCGACACCCGCACCGTATTTGAGGGGGATCACAAAAGTAAAAATTCTTCAGTAAGAGTTTAAATCGTAATAATAAATATATATCTTAAATAGAAAACGTCCAATTCAGAAATATTTCACCTTAAAATAGAAGATCTATTTCCACACTCTAACGCAACGCTCCTTTGTTCTAGATCTTCCACAGCGCAATTCCAAAGCGTCAATATATCGTAGTTTAGGGTAACGCGTCTCACAGGAGACTAGTTTGGAATCCAAGGGCAATCAATTCCAAATAGTAAAGAAAGCAAATTGCGTTTCAGCAAACATTCCTACCCTCGGGCGCATTAAAGCCTTAAAAGCCTTCGCCGAAGTCGAAAAAGCTCGGCCTCCGATCGAAGCATACTCGGCGAAATCATTTCATTTATCACCACCCCGCTCGGATTCCTGCCCTCGCTTGTTTTCCCGTCGCATCAGCGGCGAGAATCGCAATGTTTGCCAACAGCACGTTTCGATTTCCTCCTCTTTCATGCATAAATTTATATCGAAGGCTCCCTAACCTCCGATCCCTATATCAATCAATAACACCTGACAACACCATTAACGAAGACACATTGTTCCGTAAGCCGATTGGCGGTTTGGGCGCCTCAAGGGTTCAAATCGGTTCAATCGATGACGCGACAAAAAAAAGACAAAGGAAAGTATGAAAAAAGTTGCCGACTTCGGTTGTTTTTCGGTGACTCCTTTTTTAGATTCCTTTAGGAGCACAAGAAACACTAATTAAACTTTTATCAGCAATAAGATCGGTATCCCACCCTGAAAAAACTCTTCGTTCGGTTGGAGCTTATATTCTCTGAAAAGGATTACTTCTTCCCTCGTATAATTTTACCTGTGAAGTTTTCAAGTATTAAAAAAAATTTAAACTTTAACATAATAAAATAATTCTCCGTAAATGCATGAAATGGGGTAAGAAAAAAACCTGGGTGAGGTTTTGCATTCCAATCATAATATCTCACGAGAATTCCCTTACACTAACACAGCTTCTCCTTCTCACATGCACATGACAAATACAAAAGTGACAAAACATATGATAAATCAAACTTATCCTAGGTCTCCCTCATAACTTCAAATTTTTAGGTGGCTGGAACTCTAATACAGACACATATCTTAAATTACGATGCATGACCAAAGGAATGCTATTGGGACGGGGACTACATTTTTATAATTCATGGATAGCGTAAATTTCAAGAAAAGATCTCTTTCTAGGTCTATAATTTAAGCATAGCAATGGATGTAAGCATTCGAAATGTAGTGCTACAGAAGAATGATGAAGATAAAATGGATAGACCGAGTGACAAACGAAGAATTATTAAGCAGAGTGGGAGAAAAGAGAAGCCTGCCGAAAACTCTAAGAAAAAGAAGGGATAACTTAATCGGCCATATCTTAAGACACGATGGCCTGATGATGGCAATCGTAGGACAAGTGGATGGGAAGAATGGCAAAGGAAGGCCTCGAGTGAGATATATGGAACAAATGATGAAGGATGTGAAAGAGAATAAATACGTAAATATGAAGAGATTAGCCGATAGAAGAACTCAGTGGAGAGCTGCGTCAAACCAGTATGATGATGATGATGAGAATGGATGTTGTCACTAGTAACCAAAGGAATAGACTACCAACTTTATATTTTAATAGCATTGCCATTCTGTGAAATATCACCCAAATATTCGAAAATTACCAACAGGTTAGCAAGAGAATCAGATAGCACTATATCGCTTGTTCGGACTCCCAATCGATGATGCGTGATTTACGAACACAACCTCGAAAAAAATGACAAAAAAATTAACTGTTAATAAATAATATAAAGACCATATTTAACTAATTTTCGGGCTCTAATTAACTCAATTTGGGTTTTCAGGAACTATAAAATAATGTTCATAACTCACCATGAACATGGCCGGTTATATATGTATAACTCATTGTGCTTGGCAAAACTTCATGGAACTAGCTACACATGTTTATATGTATTATATAAATATATGCCCTGAATTGTATTTTAGATTATTTTTCCGCCATTCATAATGGCCGTGCATGTATGCTGAGCAGCGATTACATTACCGATGAGCTGGGTATTCCGTAGAAAACAAAAAACATATCAAGATGATGTAAAGGATGGCTAAAGGAGACGAGCCTTGATCAATGGAAAACGCTCTCCGCACCCCATCTGCCTTTCCCTCTCGCCCGTTCCTTTTCCTTGAATAGGCAAACTACACCCAAGTCCCACATAACGCCCGCGACGATATCGCTTCCGTAGCTATCCCCTCCCTTGCACTGACCTTTGACGAGAGGAAACCCCACCATGCCAGACACACTTCTCGACGAACGTGAATACAAGGAGGTTAGATTGTACCGGAGGAGACATCGCTGCTGATTTTGGAAGCAAGGTCGGCCATTTTGGTAGGCACGAATATATGGGCTTGCTACTCTTGATACTCGCACGGATAAAGCTGTTTTTTCACGTGGTAAAACTTATTATGAGCATTGAGAAGTAAGAGTAATGGATTGTTTTTTTTAATTCGTCAAAGAAACAGAGAAAATTGCGCAAACTACCAAACAAGCGCCAAATATGTAATTTAAATAGTTTTTATTCGAACAGGCTTTAGTATTAAAATTAACTCCCATGGTAATGAAATACATTATTACCTCCCTCAAATAGCCTTAGGAAGATAAATTGATGCCACTGCGATGAAATTTAGGCGCCATTTCATCGTAACATGCTTAAATACACATGCAATCTCCATGCGAGGCCGAATAAAACCCAATTTACGGAAAAGGCAGCCACATTCTAGCTTCATTTTCACACATGTGGTAGCACGCCAATTCCTCCTCCAGTACATTCTAACCTCCAAATGGATGGATAGGAATCGCTTCACTTTAGAAAAAGAGCTTTAAAAAAACTTCTCTCCCACAACAAGAATAGAGGGAATGCATGCTGTCGGCCAGAGGTTGAGGATCGATTACACTGGAAGAAACAAAAATTCAGCGTCAACATTGCAAAAAATGGCAAACTGAATCACCAATCAGTTTCTCGACACCATTAACTAGATAAGGGGATGGGTGACGAGGGGAGCAAGATTAAATTTGAGAGAGTGAAATAGATTTAGGAAAATAATTTTAATTAAGATGAATACCGAGCTGATTCTTCATCACTGTGGGAGAGCAGGCATCGTGAATGCGGAGACAATATATCCCTACCAACAAAGCTATCCATTTCACCCAAGTATCCATTTACTAAGTAGTATCACACACTCTTGCAATGCCGGGGTCGGGCTGGTAAAACAAAGGCCTCGGGTTCGAATCCGCCCCGAGCTTTTTTTCTCAGCATAAGACTTGGGTTATACAGTGATATATGTCCTTTTTGCTTGGGAGCACCTTAAAGTTTCTACTTGCTTTCCCTTCTTAGAGCTTGGCTATTCAAAGCATGAGGAAGCGAAAATATCTCATTGGGGTAGCTACAAAGATGATGAAGTGGATAGCGCGAGTGACAAACGAAGAAGTCCTAAGACGATATGGAGCAAAGAGGTGTCCGCTGAGAACTTTATAAAGAAACCGGGAGAGCAAAATTGGCTGTATCTTGAGACGTGATCGTCTTAATACAACAAACGTAATCAGCACAAATGGTAAAAAGGGGAAGAATGGCAACGGAAGACTTCGTACGAAATACATCTTGCAAGTAGTGAAGTATGTAGAAGAGAAACATTACATATGCATGAAGAGAATATATGAAGAGATATGCTGATAGGAGAATCCCGTGGAGTGCTCCGTCAAACCAATATTATAATAGTTTCGTTATGATGATGAAAATTATATATAATGTCAAATAACGATGCTTAATAGGATAGAGCACTTTTTGGATTAGCAATCACAAAATAATTTACTCTACTATACATAAAAAGAAAACGCAACACATGCTAAGGGACAGTTTAAGATTGTGGGTTAATGACTACAATATTTTCTGTTGAAATGTGGAAAGAGGGCTCAATCTAAACTATAAAGCTAAATACAATGCATTACTACCACAAGGGAGATTTCCTACTTCTAAGTCATACAAAAATCTTCTTGCTTTTAAGTTTGTAACAAAATAGCGAAAGCCAAAATTGAAGTTTTATTTCCCCCACGCCCACTGCTAAAACCAATAAAAGAGCCATGTGCGTCAAAACTTCACACGATAAATACATTCACCCGCAAAAATGCAAATTGAGAGGGATATGAGGGCCACATCACAGAGACAAAATTGAGGCCAACTAGGAGGCTAGGATTAGACCCCTCTGGTTATATACTTATACCCGTGAAGATGTCACGTAAGGCAGTGTAACAAAATTGGAGTTCAGATTCTTCTCATCATACTTACCCCGCCTCTTAACAAGAGGTTATTACGAAAACCAGGTCACAGAATCTGAAGAAAACCTATCGTATATATACGAACAAACAAGTATGTAAATACTTCACTCCGGGCCACGGAACCTTAATTTTCAAAAAGACCCAATTCTAAAATGGCCTTTGATAAGAATTTCGAAGTAAAACATCTAACGGATAGCGTCTGGAGAGTTAGAAACGAGCAAGTGTCGTTTGCATGGTTTACTTTTGATCATTTTCCCTCTTATTATGAGCTTGTGCTGTGCTCCGATTAACCTAATTTCTTGACGAGCATATGCATGGTGGTAGTCTGTATCAGTTTCCTCAAATGCAAATCTTAAAACAATGCTATATATTCAGTAATTTTCTTATGCATATAATTGCTATAATATACAAACTCCTGACTGTTTTTTAATATCAGAGAACGGTTTAGGCAATATGTATTTCCAACGGCAAGCACAGATACCTACTGAGTAGGCATTTTTTGCACCACTTACGTGAGCGTAATTTGTTATAAGAGCAGGTGCCTCTAAGGTTTCTATTTTATCAAAAAGTGTAGAGGATAAGAGTTATCCTGATCTTGCTAATTCAACGACAATGGTTATGTGCAGTGAATATGGGTACTGAGGGGGGTGGAATGGGGTCGTTTACCATATTTTTTTATTGCCGAATCTGATAGAGTTTGTAAAATAAAAAGACCCCTATTTTTCCGTTTTTTGATCCGTCAATTATTTCTCGAGTTATAAGCGGCGAAAAACTGATGTTTTTAACCCTTTCGGAAAAGTGGGCGTGGTGCAACCTCTGACGTATATCGACTTCGTCCAATCACAACTGAGCCCGCGAAGCTACTTTGGCTTATCGCAATGGGGGGGACACAGTTGACTCTGCGAATAGGACAGTTGGGACAGCATCTGTGCGAGCAGACCTTCCGATAACCCCCCTCCACTCTCCTTCGCTTCCGAGAAAAGCAGTCAAGGACGGGAGGAAAATGACGTCAATGTTATCACAGCAGCTTTTTGGGTGGGCGTCACCTTTTGCTTATTTTAATTTTTGGTTTATGAGTGAATGGTTGTGGTTAGAAGACTAATTTTTTCACTAAAACTCTTTTTTTGTTTCCATCTAACGATTTCGTGTACAAAATTGCGATTTCGATTCCGAGTAAACGCCCCCATTGTAATCCCAATACAATAAGATTACAAGGACAATAACGGGGAAAAACCTCCTTTACTTCACTACAAATATTTCTCCTTGGATTTACGTCTGACCTAATCTATCAATAGTAGTACACGAATGCCAGGAATAATTTTAAGGATTATCTATTATTCGATCATTTTTTTAAGGCGATAACGTGAAAATGAAGCGAAAATGTAAGGCGGAACGGGCTTTTCTTTTCACTTTCTCTTTTAGTATCCAGCCTTCTTCCTGAAAAATCTCATGCCTGCCAACGATTCTGGCCTTCATATATTAATTTCTCCGCCGGTTATAACTAAAAAGATAACAATTCTTTCCACGAAGAATTCTTTCATCGGGCGACATCAGAAACCGAAAAGGCGCTTTCGTGCGAGGATGCGATGACAGAAAGTACCGAGGACTCAATAAAGAGATTCACGTACAGTGCGGCAGCGCCACCCTTCCTCCTACTCCGTCTCAAAAGTATCAGTATCCCCCGCCAGCCCCACGTTCTACAATTACTTCATCTATAGGCTTGTGTCACCGCAACTGCAAGAGCAAGCGATCTCTCCTTCGGTCCAAACTCCACGCTTGTCGTGATGATCTCAGGCGCGATTCGAGACCAGCCTCCTGGTCCCCTTCCCACTACGCCTTCCAGACTCTTCCGCCCTCCCGAGAAAAAAAACAGCGCGAAAGAGGGGGAGGAGTGAACGGCGGTAGAGAAATTGAGCATCACCGTGAGCTGGTTGACACCTCTACCCGCTCTCCACCCGGACATCCTCCTTCTCTTGACGTCACACGGCGGCGTCCGTCCTGTCCCCCGAAATTAAACGGTACGGCCAAAAAGCAGTTCGGATTCGGGGCACGTCAAGTGCTCCGCCAACTTCCACCCTTCCACCCCCAACCTCCACCGTATCCAACCCTTTAAGCCCATCTCCCTCCACCGAAACTCACGCCCCCTCACCCGGCGACCGGCACTCCCTCCCTCCTTCCCCCATGGCTTCCCCTTCGACTAACGTGGCAAGCGACACTCCCTCTCATCCCGAGCAATTACACGAGGTGGAAATGAAGGAAACTAATGTCAAGCCATCTTATTTATTATATTTTCCTCTTTTTCTGTCACTTCGCGAATTCCCTTCCTTATTCGTTCCCAGTGGGATCGACGCCGTGGGGGGGAAAAGGCATTGTGAGGGATGGGGGAGCGATGACAAAATGCTGCAGGGAAAGCAGACATTGACGGAAGTCTCGAGCATTTAATCGGATGAGGAAGAGAGGATATATCAACGAATGGGAATCGCACTGATACGGGAAGAGGCAAGAAGGATGGAGGGGGAATACATTTAGATAGCAGACGTGGCTGAAAAATGAAAAGGACAAAAATCGCAGACCAAAGGGTAATGAGAAAATCGCTGCTGTGCTAAAGCAAGAAATACAATGAATTTCCTGAATACGACCATACTATATCCGTGAAAATTGAAAGGTAAATATCAAAACGCAGGGCTGCGTATAAATAAAATCCAACAGCCATTGTATTCAGGCCTGATCCCGACTTAAATTTTCTCTAAAACATAACTAAATGGCACATTTTTTGGTACCAACACAAAACTTTGCATGTAAACAGAATCTTTAAGTATTCCAGGGGAAATAAGGGGCTAATAGCCCTAATACCCTAGGGTTGCTACACCTGGTGCAAAAGTAAGTACTTATATGTATTTAAGAGATCGAGATCGTTCTTTCTGGTGCACTAACCGAAATGTTTCGACTATTAAGAATTTCAGGCCTGCATGAGCAACATATATTTTAATCATAAATTTTAATTTTTTATAACCATCAATTTTATTTTTAAAATTTATTCACCATTCGGGAAAACTTATCATATGATGGTAAGTTAAAACAAATACTGGTCGTTTATTTCTAAGTTTATAGCAGGGTCCCTACCATTCGTCACTCACGCTAATCTCTGCGTTTACCCGGTTTTCCTGAAAAAAATCTTCGAATTTCTTGGATATACCAATAATTGAAATAAGCGCATTTTCACCAAATATTAGTGACGAAGATAAATACCAAACGTGGATGTCAGAAACGATGGAGAAAGTAAGATAAGTCCTCTAAGATGTATGTAACACCTAATATCCAGCAACGTATGTAGATGTGGTTTAAATCCTAACTTTTCCCGACTTTCAATTTAATCATACACGAAGTGTTAGCCGGGGAACTATCCTTGTCTCTATTGGAAACGTTTCATAAAGGAAAGTTTCCATAAATTTTGCTTAGTTCCTTGGATGCTCCCGGTATTCTTATTTTTCCAGATATTGGGACACCTAGAAAAAAAAAGAAAATTTTCTTTGTGCTGAAGATAAAATAAGTGTCTGTCGTACAAACACCGCATTTTTCTTGTCGGTTTCCTCTGTGTTTCCAAAGGTTTACAATGAGACTCCACCTCACCCCCACTCCAACTGAAAACTGGCGTTTCGGCGAGTACACATTTCCTTGGAAAACAAAAGAAGGCGCCCACCATTCGCCACTTCTCTCTCAACAATGGTCTCCTCGGAGAACCTCACCTCGGACCATTTTTCCCGTGAATGTCCGTTTCACTACAGTACGTACCTATTGTGCCACTTCAAAGGCTGATGAATGGTGAACAAAGGCTTGTTTCCAGCAAGAACCTCCGAAAGAATGTGAAACAATATTATATAAAATAAGAGCGACTGGAACAAATTTCTCTCAATGGAACCGGAGCTTTGGAACTGCAATTCTGTAGGATAAGTTAATAATTAGATAATCGATTATCATAGGCGAGAAAATAACAGAGACTGAATGAGCAATACTACGACACCGAAAACATACGAGGATAGAAAGAAAGGCATTTTATACGAAGGTGTAAACGCTATCAGAAAGGATAAAAAAAGAAGCAACATGACTCATCAAAAACAAATCGGAAAAATTGTTGCTAGAATCAAAAGAAATTCGGGTGGAGAGAATGTGGGTAAGAGCCGTGTGCATTCACGTATTGCCGAAAATAATGGAAGTGAATGAATTTCTATGAATTCTATCACGAGAGCAAAAATACAAAAAATGAAAGATTGAGAAAGCATTCAGAGGAATAAAAGCAAGCAAAGCAGAATTAACTTAAGATATATCAGAAGAATATGAAACGAATTTAGGGTGAAAAAATACAGAAATAGATTTAACCAATGATTACAAATAACGAAGTAATTAGGCTAGAAGGATATACATTATAGGAAATTTAAACCAATGCCAAAAAAGAGACAAGTAGAAGCAAACGAAGATTGTAGACTAATTAATTTCTAAAGCAGCTAAGGTCATGGTTAGAATAGTAAACAGAGGGCTGGAGAATAGCGTCAACGTGTTAACGTGTTTCCAAGAGATAATCGAATCCGGTTTAGGAAGAGGAGGGCAACTTCAAACGCGGCTGCATCAATCTGAATATTGGTAGAATGCGAGCTGGAATATAATCTGGCTGGTTTTGCTTTTTTGTTGACTTCGAGTAGGCGTTTTTTAGGATGGGATGGGACTAGTAGGTGGCCTTATTGCTGAACGCTGGATTAGACAGGAAAGAATATTTTAATGAAATCAGTTACAGGCCCATACTCACAAGGGAGTATAGAGTAATGATGGGAAACTCGTTTTCTCCAGGGGAACATATATGCAGCGGTAATGGGAGTGAACCTGATAAAAGTATAAAAGCAGAAGAAGATCCGATTAATAAATAAATTAGTCGAACTTACAGATGAATTATTCAGAATACATAAAGTGCTAATCAATCAGTCTACCAGTAAAATGAAATATTTGTCAGGAACATTGAAGATCCATTGCGAGACATAAGAAACGAAGTTTAATCATTAATAATCCCAAAGTACTTTTTCCGAAAAAAACTACGTCAAACTAGACATAAAAGTAGGAATAAAGGAATAGAAAAGTTATAGAACTTGATTTTTACGTGTTGAAGAAGGTGAACGTTATACTTACGGAGAAATAATTAACGTTAGGATAAAAACTTCGCGATAAAAAGCAGCGTTCACCCACTTATGACCAGAGCTTTAAGCAAAACAACGAGAAAAGTCCAGTAAAGGGTTCGATACGGATCTACCTGTTATAAGGTTCCGAGACCTGAACTCTAGGATAAGAGAGATGAAAACATACTGATGAATGGAAGTCAACGGAGGAAGTACTTGGGGTGATCAAGGGATAAGATGAGGTTGCAGGAAAAAATTTAGAAGCCTAATATACGAATCAAATAATGACGGAATGACATTCTGAAGATCACTGCAAAAGTATGAACGAAGAGAGAAGAAAGGAAAGAGAGATTAAGGAAAAAGCAAGGAAGAAGCTACTTTTGATGAGAGGAAGAGTTAGGAAACAAGTTTATCTGAAGGGAAAGGAAAGTGTAAGAAAGGGGAAGTTGTTGGGAACGGAGGAAAACATTAGATAAAATTAAGAGTAAAGCTTAACAAACCTACCTGAACCAATAGAATAACAAAAAATATTAAGAAGATCGCTTTTATTCCTCCTATCTATCCTCCTTTTCTCGGTTCTTCATTTAACACCCTCCCTCCCCCCCCCCCCCCCACGAACCCTCGTAGTTACTTAAAGGGTGCTGCCTGAAGGCGTTTTATTTGCAAAATAGCATAACAAAAACGAAAAGTTTGATTCCAAACTAATTTATACTCAAATTCAATATTTATGAACACTGATTTTATTTTCTATAGGTTTATAAAATATTAATGAGCTACGCAGGGTCACCAATACAATCATAAAAATAAACACTACCAATATTTCTTGATTCTGAAAACCCTCTACACTTTCTTTTACCTCATGCTCCATAAAGTGAGAAGAGAAGCGAATTCGGTGGGCTTCACGTAGCTCACAGCATTATAAAATGTGTTTGGCTACTCTTATCCCAAGTTATTGATACAAGCTACTCCAATGCCGCCATTTCTCCACTCATCAGAGTGCACTCTTTCCGCTCGACCTATACAAAACACAATTTTGTCCAACTCGTTTTGATTACGCTGCCAGTACATGCATTTAATCAACTGAAACTGTAATGAAAATGATCCGGTCATCGGAAAACACACAGTCAGTGTAGTGAGACCAGTAACAAGTAAATTTTAATAAATCGCGGCGTAGTATGGAATACTGGAAAATTATTGGAGAGCGAACCAGAATGCAGCCTGCTAATTTATTATTCACAAAGTTGGCCCCATCCTCCCAATGTGTAATATCAATTGTCAGCAGGATAATACCGAGATAAACATCATGAACGTGTTAGTTCACGGTACGCTGGCAAACATTTGCAAATCTAATAAAATAAATATTTGTTGTAAGCCAGGCGCTGGAGTGCAGTTAATATAATAATCGCGAGCAGAATGAATCCCTCTCCTAATTACATTCCGATGTTGGGTAAATAGGATGTGATTAGCAGCCATAGGAGAGAGGTATGGGCAAAGGAAGCAAAAGACCATCTAACCACGACATAGTCTACTAAACGGATGTTATGGTATAACTATAAGAGACGGTAATTATGAAATGTACCTAAACGTAAATACGCAGGTGAGATAGATCAAATGAATTTTGACTCACAGTAAAAATCCATCCAGCACTTTAAACTATATTTATCACTAAATTACCATATTAGCACGACTGCGTGACTTGCGTAGCTCAAATTGAGATTAAATGATCAGATATTTTAAATTTGTAAATACATTTATACGCAAATACTACCCAGCAAGTCACCGCCAGGAAGAGAGGCAGGGGTTGACGCCACACCAGACAATCATTTCCTCTGGAAGCATAACCCTATTTTAAGTAAATTCATTACTTTTTTGGCAACTAAATTAGCCAAGGAAACACAAAAGCTTCAGATACGATACATTTCTAATTTTAAATTTTCATCATGCGGTGTATTCTTAAGCATCGTGCACAGTTTGATGATGAATTATGATTAATTTTTCTCATTGTTTATAATAATTAATGAGACAGCTGCAAGTGGAATAGTACTTTTACATATTTTTTTGTGTTAAAAAATGTTTACATATGCGAACCGTCCACATGCCTGACAGAACTGTATCTTTACGAGAAGGAATTAATTTAAAAAATACCCTACACAGAACTTAAAATAGTATTTGTGATTACATTCCAACCATAAAAGGAGATGTCTAAAGTAATGAAAAGTAAATAAAATGCTTACATTTCCCGAAAGCTTAATAAATAACCCAAAGCGCTTAAAAGAATCAACCCAACACATCGCTTTAACTCAACAAAGTTCTTCATTACGGGCGTCACAGTTCTCCTGCGAATGCGATAGCTCTGGCGCCTAACGATGCACGACAGCGTACACCTGTTCCCCAAATATCCCACCCTCGCCGGCCTTTCCCTCGGCTCGGCCCCAATTTAAAGCCAAATCCCGACACGGATTCCCTTTCCCTCGTCTATCCTTCGCAGTCAACCAACTCTGCAAGCCCTTTCATCCCCTCCAGCGGAGCCAGTCAAGTCGATGGTTCCCACTCCCGAATTCAAATGTTACTCGGCATCAAATGGCACCCGACACGGAAAGAGTGCCTTCGGAGAAATGGAGCACAGTTTAACCTGAGAATCCCAATATACAACCCGGCGAGGATCAGGGTAATTACCTCGACTGTTACGGTAATCATGACGAGCTCATGATGTAATCAGAAGCAACAGCGCCAGAAGCTTATTGTGAGAATGAAACGTTGACAAATAATGGATATTTTTAGGTAACACTGTCCTCTTGCTGGGAACTTGCAATTCCACGTTACATCTTTTTATTCTCTCTGGAATGCGTGACAGTTCTCTACCCTGCGCTCTAAAAACAGTTATACAAAAGTTAAAAATTAGTGGAAGGCTAATTGCCTTTCCCGCTGTAACTTCCTGATCGATGAATGACATCACCCATGGTCCGGGAAAAAACAAAGCAATCAATAGTTTTGAATAATTTCAAAACGCTGCCTGTCACTGAATTACAATCTTAGCTAGGGTATCTCAGTGAGATTAAAAATTCCTCAGGTCTGGCAGTACTGGCAGATTGATCGTTGAACTTCTTGATAGTTTATTTTCATCGAATTAAATTTTGCTGTTTTCAAAATATAAACAGTGTTTATTTAATAACGCTATGCCGATTATAATATTGAATATGAGCCTCAATGATCACAGCATTTCTCCTAAATTAGTAAAATCTCTCCTGGGCAGTGAAAAAAAAGCAATTAAGTCACACTTTTATCATAAGCCAGATAAGAGCCTTAGCCGTAAAAAAAATCTTGATTTCCAAGAAAATTTCCAAGAAAAATGTTGGGAATATATAAAATCATGCACTTGGTAAGTTACTAAAGGGATTGACCTCTGATACATACTTGAAAATTCTCTCTATTTTCCACACTTTTGACCCAAAAATAGCAAAGCTCTTGTTAAGCATTTTAGGCTTAACTCCACACCCAAACAAAGAGTTGTAAGAAGTTGTGTTCCATAAAATATAAAATAATAAACTACATCAAACATTACCCTAATATAGAAATATAGCACAGTAAGTATAATGGAAAACCGCCAGAACTTGATAAAAATAAGCATTCGCTCGAAAATCTGGGCATCCTTTCTCCGTTGTTCCGTCAATCATAAATGCAGCGTCCATTCAAATGTTGAAAACAATATTTGTTCTTCTGCAAGCGCAATAGCAAATCGATTAACAATCGATAAGTTAATCAATAAGAGGAAAACGATTACTTTGGACTCCAAAAAGTATTTTCCGGTCAAAAGTAAGTAAATG
This sequence comes from Platycnemis pennipes, assembly GCA_933228895.1. NCBI lineage: Eukaryota > Metazoa > Arthropoda > Insecta > Odonata > Platycnemididae > Platycnemis > Platycnemis pennipes. The sequence goes on along the minus strand of OW121848.1, from coordinate 27,484,504 downwards.
GAGGCGGGAAAATAGTAAATTATCGGTTCAAATGCACATAAATGTTGTGATTATCAAGGTTCTAGGTATTGAGAGCAATAAACAGGGACATCTCTTTGGAATGACTATTTTTCATATTAAAATGATCCCATTGTCGTAATTTTCAACAGCAGGATGTTTGATGACATCAAAGCTAGCTGCACCCTAGACTCAAGAGTAGTTTCGTTTATGCCCATCCCATCTAGTTTCTTTCAATTTCCTTGAGTCATTGCATCCACGATTTCCCTTTAAAGTTTTTAACTAGAGATTTTCTCCTCCCCGACATATTGTAAGATTTTGGCACCGGTCATAGCATCGTCCAACTAATCATCATCATTCTTCAGCTACGCCTCATTTACATCGTATACAAAGTCCTATTTTCTACTTTCGCTAGGGCTCACGACTCATTGGCATAGAATAGCTGACTACATTTAAATATATAGAAAGTTAAGTATCCATCGCCCTAGTACTAATGGCTGTTATTCGAATTTATTTTGGTAGATGTCTGCTGTTCAGCTCAGTATTTTTATTGTTTATTTCTGCTTCTCCTCTCCGCAAGAGCATCATTTTTATGTGAATGTTTGCTAAATACGTTTACCACAAGTTTTAATCATTCACTTAATCTTTCAGGTAGTTTTATGAGCTTGCCAGTTATCCTTCTTTCTTTTCAAAAATGCTTTCCGCTAGCAACATTAAAAATTTGGATTTTTGGTATGAATTTGCCTTCGTTTTATTTACTCCAAGTGATAGTCTTTATAGGGCAAATAAGAGGGCCAAACTTTTTATGACCACAATGCACTAAGAAATCATATTAACGGCTAAGGATCATTAAAACTCAAATGTACCAAAGTAAAAATATCTCTGAAGTCATCTAAAATCTTGGCGAATATATTTAATAAAATGGAAAACCTTAATTCTTGTCATAAGTAAAAATGATTCGTTAACATATTGCCAATTTCAAATTCTTTGCATTCGATTCGTAAACTCTAAATCTGTAATATGGGTGACAATGGATAATCAACATTCGTGAATGAAATTTTATTTTCTGTAGCATGCTTTTACACAATGAATGGCACAATACCAAGGATGAGGAATAATGTCTAGTCGGGATAAGGAAGGCCAAAATTAATTTAGGAAAATTAATAACTAAAAGTTCCGATTCATTATTATGGAAGGGAAAATGAGAGGCAATGATTTCATTGTAAATGAAGATGAAACTATTCTCTACTAGCTAACACAGAATACGATGTGATCTCAGGTAACATAAAATATCCCCGACATATTTCCCAACGGAATACAAATATCAACGTATAAATTTAGGCTTCCTGAATGGCATGAAAGTTAAAAATCATTAAAAACATCTTCAGTTTATACGCAATAAACAACAAATGCCGTATATTGATTTTCAGCCGCTGCATTTTTCCTCAAAAAAAACTTCGCTAATACAGGCAACAGATTTCATTTCTGGTAAGTCATTTTCCTTTTTTTTATTTCTACTACTCCTTCTACTTTTATTCATATTTACAAAGAAAAAACACGCACAAATACTTTGTACTCCGAAACTACTATTAACACTTTCAACCAAATTAGCTGCGTTGCCATTCTGTTTTGCCTCATACAATTAAATTGTTGTACTGCTAGCTGAAAGAAGTATCTCCGAATGAAAATATTTTCCTCTGAGAGAAGTCTTTCGAAAATTTTCAAAAACTTTCAAAATAGCAGCAACTTAACTTTACTAATACGTGAATCATAAAATATATCCCACCAAATTCCAGTTGTAATAACCGGGTTCACTTAATAATAATTTAAGCCAGATTGCACTTTCAAACGGCGGCGCATGCTTTGTTGTAGTTAGGTAGAGTATATGTTTCGTTTCCGACTAGAGACAAGGCAGCACTTAGAGTCTTTTCATTAAATGAACTAAATCAAAGATAAAATTTAGAACTCAAGTTTCAACCTACAAAAACTTTATTCCATAAAAAAGAGCCATCATGATACACTTCTAAACCCCACGGAAAGCATCGATTAAAATATAATTTAACATTATTAAAGTGAGAGTAAGAATCAAAGAAAAATATTTACACAGCATAATGGTGAAAACGACTCTCAAGCAAACGAATTTTCAGAGTAACCGATGACAAAAATGATTCAGAGGAACACAGCGTGGTTCCAGAGAGTAGTTGCGTGTCACTCAGCGCGTTGAGTCGGAGATGATCTCACTTCCGCGGTCCCATTTTTTTCTTGGTCCGTTCAGGACTAACCAACTCTCTAAGAGAGAAAAGCGCGATAAATCATTAGCAGACTCAGCCCTCGGAGATCCCTCTCCCGCGAACATTCGGACAAGGGAATCACTTGAATCCTGAACTAGCTCGAAACACGAAGTTCCGAAAATATTCAACGTCATATTTCTCGAAAGGCACCAAGAAAAAACTTGCATCATGCGGAACAAAGCGTAACTTTAAATTTTCACATTCAATTTCGCTAGAAAATTCTTAGTTTTCCCTAAATTGGATTTTAACTCGTGGGCCTTCGCGGAACCTCTACACCACTAATGAAGGAAAGACACGCGGTTCACCAGAAAAAAATCCCACACATTTTTAATACTAATGATAATACTCGCAGTTTCTTCAGATTTCGCCTTGCACACAAAATGTCCACTCTTCGCGGAAATGAAACTTGCGGAACGGTAGTATGCTCCTCATTAAAATTGTGTGGGATTTCATCAAGTGAACTGTTGGTTTTTATTTCATTAGTCTTTTCTGTTTTCTTTGAGGAAATAAATTATGGAGGTTTGGAGACTATAAAGAAACTCAGCAAAAAGTTAAGGAGAATCTAAAAACTCAAGCTAAAATACTGAGTATCGTTCTCCTGACAGTCAATCAATACATTTACCTGTCGAATTCCAGCGGGAGATGGCAAGTACATTAGCCCATTCACAATCAGATTTTGCTATCAGTTGCACAATGCGAAAGAAATGCCAAAGGTAATTTTAATCATTGTACGAGAGATTCTAGGGTACAAACTCGTTTGATTCATCACTGGTTTCCGGAAACTTCATTTCCCCGTCACGCAAGGCCTAAAGTCAATCTGAAACAATGCCTCTTCGCTAATTCCGTAAACTCCATGCAACAATATAAGAAAACATACAAACGACGAAGAGAAAGTTCCTTACCGATAACACAAGATCCTGTGGCCCCGGGCGCGGAGAGGAGTCCACAGCATTCAATAATTTCCACGAGAAAAACCAACGTGAAGACCAATATCCCCTTACAACTTATCGTCCAAGAGTCATAGATAGCGATTGGGAATTCCTATGAAAGCTCTTGGTGGTAAAAAAAAAGCTATGCAAATTGGTAAAATACACCAAAATTCGGACAGTCCAGAAAAAAGTGTCCGAAGCCGAAGTTGACGAGGGATCATCAATTCTCTTCAAGCCAAATCGAGCGAACACCCACTTCGGGCAACAACGTCACTCTGGAACGGTCGAACCCATTCCTCTTCGCCGACGACGATTGAGCTTCCGTCAAAGAGTGTGAATACGGAGCCGTCAGCGCGAGGATTATTTCTTAACGCACCCAAAAACTCGTCCGCGCCGTTGAATCCTTATTGTCCAGCCACACACACACCCGAGCCGACCACCGCTCCCATTAGATGCCGTCCGCACTTGGTCCATTGTTCGCCCGCACGACTGTCAAGCTTTCGGCCGAATGAAAAATAAGCATCGATGCTTGCGCTCGCGAAACTTTATTTGCTGGGAGTGGGAGGAGAGCGAGCATGTGCGGAGAAACAAAAGAGGAGCGGGACCCCCACGAAAAATAAATGAAGACGGCGGTGTCCGGCGGCGTGTCAACGAAGCGAGCGCGCACTTTGTTCGGGTGCTGTTCGTCCGGCCCGCACACACCCGAGCCTTCACGCCCCCGACTCCCGACCGCGACTGCCGGAGAGGCGAGACTAGAGCACGCGGACCGACCTCGGGGGGCGGGCGCCCGCCAATCGCGGCGGAGGAAGGAGGGTGACGTCACCGCGCGCCCCAAAGAGAGAAGTTGAGGAAGAAATAATGGGGGGGGGGAAGGAAGGGGTGATGATGTCGAGGGGGAGGCGCGGGTGGGAGAGGCGTAAGAGGCGAGAGGAGAGGAAAAGAGCGATAAGGGTTAAAGGAAGGCTTTTTCACTCCACGCTTATCTCTGAGCTGATATCAGTGCAAGCGAAATCAAATATGCATTCTTAAAAAATTTCATAAATAGAAAAGCGCAGAAAATAATTTAACTTCAAAGCCGATTTCCATCCCCCAAAACAAAAATCAAAAGAAAACAGAAACGTGTTTCTCTTTCCTCTTCTATTTCTGCAAACCCGTATCAATCCGATCCCCGAATCTCTTAAACATTTGCATTCGCGACGCATGAGATGGCGTAACAGAACAGTGGATGGCACATTAAGTTCAGCACTTCGTCCGTCCGATGAGACGTAAAACTCTAGTTGCCTTTCGCTAAGAGCGAGCAAATGCCGACGCCCGGTTTCATCCTTCCTCCGTTCCTTGATCAACGTGCTCCACTCACTATCCAATTACCCACCTACCCTAAATGGCGCAATAGACCTTAGACTTCGATCGCCTTCCCTAGAAATACCGACAGCGAAATAGAATATCAGTACCTTCCTCAAAATTTTTGACTGGACAACAACAGATTATATTACCCTTGAACGTTGAAGATAGTATGGCCGAATGAAATGACTCCATTCCATTGATTGAAAAGTACGAGGGGAGCTAATTAGCAATAGGGTAGTTATTATTTCACTATTGCATGTACCTGCCTACTGTGATTAATCATCCCTACCAAAACTCTCGATATGACTCGAAGGGTAGTCACTAGATGTAGAAGCTGTATTGCTGTGAAGCTGTTTCATTTCCCATGAGAATTTAATCTATTTTAGCTTTCACGATGGTAAAGTAACATTAATAACAGAATTATTTACTTGACTGCAATTCACATCAGATAAGGAGTCACCCTCTGCCACACACCCTTACGGTAACGTTTGGGGAACTCTCAAGCTATGTATGACATTTAATTAAAGCATATATGTAATAGTAAAGACTCTAATTATATTCCGTCATTTTAGACCTTAGAATCACCGAATTTCACTTCACTCGTTTTGCAATCAAAAGAGAATTGATTTATTCTTGTGCAATTTAGTACAATCAGCGTAGTCTAGTCTTCGTGGGGTGAAGAATTCAAAAGGGAAGTATTTGCGTACTAGTGGGCTTAGACTTTGCAATTAAGCCTAGCGTAAAACACCACATCCACTCAAATAAATTTAAGTGTGTCATAAAATTTTGAAATATGACCAGCAGAGCGCAAAAATAAATACTCTTCCGTAATTAATAATTTAACGCTACTTGGGCCGATATCAATATTAATTGGTAATCTGAGGAATTGGGTTCACTTCAACAAAGCCGCGTGATAACACTTCAATCAGTGTGTCACAACTTTCACAGTATAATGGCACTTAAATATTCAGAAAGGATACGGGTGTTTCGGAAAGTCCTATTTTCGCAAGTTTTCCTCTCCGCATGTCATGAACTCTAAACGATAAGCTTACGAGACATTTATAAACCCTTAATTAACAGAATAAGGAGTTCTATATGTCATTGATTTAGTTAATCTATACATACTCATTCTGGACATAAATATCTAATAAGTATTGATATGACATCCCAAACTTGCTAGTTACCTCACTCTACTAATTTAATTTTAATTCTTCTTTAAATAGCAGAAATATTTCTTAGTTCTATCCCAGTGATTTCGATTAAGAATATTAATAAAATAATTATTGGGGGAGAAGAGATTAGTGAGAAATCAACTTCCTCGAGATATATGGCTAGCGTCGGAATAGGATAGTGTATGTTTTGATTTCCTGTCAGTACTAGCCCATTTATACACGGAAAATTTGTATTTTGGGTATGGTAACTAAGGCAAGTAAAACACATAGTTTATTGCGATAGGTATTCATTTTAAGAGTGATAAATTTCACATTTGAGAATTAACACTGGCTCGCACGCTGGAATATTTTCTGCTTCAAGAGTTGCCTCGTTCACGCATAGAATTAATAGACTATACACTCTTCGTAGAATCATGGGGAAGCGGGTTGGTGCGGTGGCTAGAGTCTTTTCCTTCCGTTTCGAGTGCTCTGGTTCAAATCCTGAGTTTAGTAGAGATGTTTCATGGGTATACTGGTCTCTTCTGTGTGCTGGCCAAATCTGTGCTCTGTGGAGAGGACTTCAAGTGCAGTACTCCGTCCGTGGGATGGAACGTTAAACCGTGATTCCCTTGGCTTCTCTCGTGAAGAGCAGGCAAATTCCCACGCCGACTCTACCCTTTCTCTGTCCCATGAAAAATCCCATCTCTATCCAATTAACCCTTATTCTTAAAGTGTAATGACCTTAAGTTGTAATGACTTAAGTTGTAATGACCTTCGCTGTCGATACCCTTCCCCGAATTCTTCCATCAATTGTCTTTTATATCACCAATAATCTCCATTCTATCTTTAGAATAGGTATACCTGTTAATTTCGACCCTTCGTCACATTTTACACGTTCTATTTAACTATCTTTTAGCCGACTACAAATGACGTTTAATTGACCCTCAAACACATTGCAAACTCTCTGACATCGGTGAGGAAGTACGACATTCACGCGGATCTGCATTTTTACCTCTACTGTATGACGACAGGAAAGTATATTCAATGTTGTTCCTCTACGGAAAATGGGGCAACAGGTAATATTCGGTAGCTATCATCTAAGTTTATTGAATACCAGGTAAGTCATCTCGAGGGAGTGTGTTATACAAAGACATATTAACTACATACTCGTACTAAATTATGTTTCTGAGTAGTGAGAAAGTTGGTGTAAGCTATGCATGCACCACACACATGCAAATACAAAGTGAATATACAAAGTATCAAAGATTGTTCATTTATGAAACGTATTTACAACTTACCCCTTTGTAATTATTCATTTGCCCGATTAAAAGCAACAAATATGTCTCTTGTCGACAATAATCCTTTTTTCTTAGTTTTCATTTACAAAGCATAAGGGCGTTCTTGTTTCATTACACCTTCGTCTAAAAGACTTTTTTTGAGACTTAAATTATTAATGCACCATGTGTTCTAACTTAAACTGATTACGCTAAATCTGAAGTCAGTAAAAATATTATCAACTGATTACTCATTCATCACTAAAGCCTTTGTACTGGTTGAGGAAAAAGATGTTGACAACAGAATTATTGTAATAAATATGATTTATTGGATAGGAATTTGTTTGAATCGCCATTGTATGGCTTACATCAGGGAAGCAATGGTGCAGTTAACATACTTTATTAGAATTTAGTGCTCCTTCCAAATGCACAACAAACTAGGTGCCATATGCTACAGCTACATAGTGCATGCGTTACTACTTGTTTGGTGATTCCCCTATACATCTGAAAAGGAGACTTGTAGGGTACTTCGTAGATTTTTCCCAATCGATTATTATGATGCCTATGCAATATTTATATTTTGCAGAAGGAACTATATATGCTGTAGGATATTCCTCTCATATTGTTTCTGTTAATCAGCCGACCGTATTACACGGGAGTTATAGTATATAACTGTTACAGTTTTTTTAGCATGATTGGAAAAGCGACATGTTCCAAACTTATTTGAAATATATATTCTAAATTGTAGCCTAGGGTCTAGGGCCGAGTTAAATTAGAACTTTGGTGTAGCCTTACCACAGTAAAACCATTCACTGACATCTATGTATACATTTTTGACTCTAATTTTCTGTTTTTTTTTACTCTTGGGTCGTCCATGCATCTGTCGCCGCGTGTAGGAAGAGGAAGGGAAAAGCAAAGCGAAAAATAATGGAGGAAAGAGGTACATCATCGTCAACTGAAAAGTACAAAATGCCAGATCAAGTAAACTATGACAGGGACAATAACGAAATCAATGTACCCGATGATCAGATATAGAGTAGAACATAATAATTAAAATGTAGGAAGGTACAACATGAGATACAAGAATCACATAAGGAAAAAATCAAATGATTGACAAAATATGATCTCAACCCACATTTGTGGGATTTTCTGTCCAAATATTTCTCTAAACTTCAGCAATGTAAAGTCATACATTTTACTAAACATTTCTTTGTTTCAAATGATTAACAGGGATCATTACGGGGCATACTTCAAGGAAAATTAGTACCGAAACACACGGATCTCAACCTTTAGCGAATAAAATTGAGATCCGTTGCCCTTTCCGGTCTCCCTCGGGTCCATTTTAAGACTCTAGATGGGAGGGGAGGAGTGAGGGGGGTGAGGACGGACGGACCGCAAGTGTCGAAGCGAACACCGCGACCCACAGTAGCGGCGGTTCGCGCGATGGAGCAAGCGAGTGAAAGAAGCGAGCCCTGCCGACAATAAAGGCGACTGTCAGCGGCATAATGGACGCCCAAGGCGGACGTCGGCGGTGGACGGGGTCACCGCTGATGGCCCACTTGGTCTTAATTATCTCCATCGCCGCGCTCCACGATTGCTTTAAACGAGTCGCCTTCGACGTCCTGGAGCGAGGCATCCACTCAAAACGACTACAAAGATGGGTGAATGCATAATGGTGGGAAACGGCTTTGGAAAAATTCTGCGGAATCAATCACATATATTTAAGAACGATGACGGACAATCATACCCTTTGACTACATGCCCAAGTTTAGTCGGTCATTCAACCGAACGAGTGGCAAGTCTAATTAGAAAGTCGGATTCTGGTGCTCCGCCTGACTTCGGAGGTAACAGGAGAGCGTAATAGCAAGTAACTTCACACATGATGAAATGACAGCGTGAACATTTACAAACAATCGATCCTATGACCGCCAGAGCTGGACTGGTGAGAATGACACATTTTGTCATAATCAATGCTTGATTTAGCGAGATATTCAGCCAGGTGAAGGGAAAGCCATCGAAGCAACTGTTTCTTAGTAAGCCGGGTGTAAAAATGGACATTGACACAAGTGGGAGAGATGTTGACACATTTAAAGCGCTACTGAGTCAAGCACGGGAAAACACCCCAATTATCTGTGCCTGTGCTTTTTCAATTGATAAGATAGAGGGAGAAAGGAACAACTGAAAGTCCGCAAAATGAGTGATTTCGAGGGGAGGGAAGGAAGTTGGTGGCGTTAGATTCAGACAAAACAAGTAAATTAGGCAAAGGAATGAATAAAAATATATCAGGTAAGGAATTCATTGTCTTCAAGCTTTTTCGATAACTTTGAAAGCTTTGAGACAATTAATGCCCCTTGGCACACAATGGTGGAGGGAAAAATATGTTTAAGAGGCTAGGGAATATTGATATATGTAAATATATATAGGTATGTCAGGAAAATGAAATTTGCTGAAATTTGTGATAGCCTATACCTACTAGGAGTAAAAAACATCTGCTTTGCAAAATGTGAAAATTGTAGGGACAAACGTAAAACAAAGACTTACTATTTAATGTTATACTCCAATGTGGCAATTATTTATCTGCATCTGCATCCTCATTCTAGCTAGCGAGCCATGGCAAGGACGTGTGGTGGGAAGGTTGGTCACCAGCCGTGAGGATTACAATCAGCTGATAAAAATGTTTGATCATTAATTATGAAGTATGGCGTGTAATATTTCTGGAAGAGTTTTATTTTGTTTGCTTCTTAGTTGTGCATTGTGTGTGGAAAAAAAGAGTACTTGTATCTCTTGGTCCGGCAGTTAATATCTCTTAATTAATCCCTTTCGTCCGTCCAGCTGATATAATTTGTGGGTATGAATTATGTTTATAAGCAACATAATGAATTTTCATCCATTAGGGAGATGCAAACTCAGGCCATAATTTTACGCGGGAGATATCCAAAATATTCAAAACGGGAAAGTCGAATTGGAAATTTTAACTCGAGTCTGATATGAAGGAACACCAAAAGCCAGCTGATAAAATTCCACATGAGACTAAAGACATGGTAATAAGAAGTTATGTAAGAGAAAATCATGAAGAGGAGTAATTAGAGCTGCAAAAGGAACTGTGATAATGGTCTATACGGTAGGCCTTAGGATAGCATGGTAGAATAGGACCGAAAGATGCAAAAGAATAGTAAATCGCATGCCGTTAAGAGAGAAAGAGAGAGATAAGTAAAATTCTCAATGACTGAAATAAAAAATCTCGACGACGAATCAATCGGACATGGGACTCATGGTGGAAGGAGTGGATCGATGGCTTGGTCAAATTACCGAGGCAGAAGAGTGGACGCAGTGTATCCGAAATTTAAATAAAAACCAAGTGGGGCGAAAAGGATCGGACGATTCGACTCAATACTGAAGAACTATTAATAGATTCGAAAGATATCCTAAAAATACGAAATGAAAGGGTTGATTTATTTTATGGAAAATAAACTGTGCCTTCGAACTTCGAAAAGGAAAACGAAAGAACAGGCACATTACGAGTTGATGATATGATAACTTGGTAGCGAAAAATAACTTCAGGTAATGAAGAGTAATAATTGATCAGAAAATATTAATATCCCTTCAGGGCTATTCAAGAATTAAGGAAAAAGCGGCGGGAAGGACTGTTCGGGCCATATAAACTGGTGTACGGGAGAGACTGACTTTTGACTTGGGTGGGTTAGGACGAACTCGTCCTCTCTACTCCCCGCCCAGGGATTCTCGCATTGTTTAGAGTCAAGTAAAAACATAATGGCCTGGGGCCAACCTATCACAGGGTACTATCACAAAATGTTCATTGGAAGTCACATAATTGTCCCGGTAAGCCTGGGGTAATGTTCCCAGCCCCACAGCCGAGCTGATTCACCACTGGGCTTCCGGAGACATTGGCGTCATGTTAAAAATGAGACAAAAATTTAAAAAATAAAACATTGACATAAAACTAGGGTGAAATGACAGTTGAAAAGTTGGTGAAGTCCACTCAGGAGGGCATGCTGAATTAAAACTTAGGAATAAAAGACCGGACATTGAAAAGTTAAAAGATTATATACAATAAAATATGGTGAATTGATGTGAATTAAAAACAGCAAAATATGCATATTGAAAATATGAATATAAAATATAAAAATATAGTAAAACATGCATATTCAGAGTATGAATATAAAATTATAGTGAATTGGTGAGTATTAAAAATAATTTTAAAAATTGATAATAAATACATAAAACTTGTTCCATTACGTTTCATTCCTCGCCAGAAGAAATTTCACCACCTTCATTTTAGAATATTTTAATCTTATCTCCGCTGATAGGTCATTGTACTCACGAGTACAATGTCCCTACAGTATGTCCCTACAAATGACTCAGCCATTCGAGTAGATCTACTCCAGGGGATTTGTAGGGAAATTACGGAGTTCCTGGTGGGGTATTGGTGGATGGATCCCATGACCTTTATGTTGTCCGATATATATGGTGGCAGTTTGTTCTTCCTGGCCTGTTCTCCGTATTGGATAACCAACATGGCCCTCCTCTCCTTAACCTTGAGCGTCTTGTTGCGGATATACAGTGGTGTGATGTGCTGCCACAACTCAGGTTTGAAAGCGTAGCGCATGCACGCGTTCTGCGCTACCTGGAGTCTATTAAGTCCCTCCCCAGTTAGTTTACTATATGGTAATAAACAAAAGTCTATTATGGGGAAAAGAAGCGTTTTAATCAGGATCGCCTTCACCTCCCTTCCCGGTCGGAAGTGTATCCCTCGGAGACGTCTCAGGCCTCCGTGCACTCGAGACACCAACTGGGATACTTGTCTCTCTCTAAGGAGAGCGTTTCTGTAACGGTACCTCCCAGGTACCTGAAGTGCGGGGAGTAGGGCAATGTTGTGCCGGCCACCATAATCGGGGGCAGGTTTGGAAGCACGAAACTGGCCCTGATTCGTTTGTTCGCTATGATTGTACCGAAACACTTCCCCGGGTTAACCACCAACCCTCGCTGACCCAGCCACCCACATATGGTCTCAAGGTCTAGGTTGACACGATGGATGCACTCGTGCAGTAAGGCCGTCACTGTGAGCAACCACCACTAGGTCATCTGCGTACAGCATTAGTCCACTGGTAACGTTGAGCCGTGTTACTCCGTCGAGATAAAGGTTGAATAACAACGGGGACAGACTCGATCGTTGTAGGACTCCCCTCTGGACCGTCCTCCATCCTGAGCAGGCCCCGCCCGCAACCGTAAGTTTGACCCTCCGCCCCGTGACGTAGTCCTCCACACACTTGTGGGAGTGTTCCCCAAAACCCTTGCTACGAAGTTCCGCCAGGAGCACGTCATACCTCACGGTATAGTAGGCCTTCGATAGATCGACTGCGACGACCGCTGAGAGCCGCCTTGCGTCGATGGCTTCCCGAAGACCAGCTGGGTGCTGTAACCCGGCCGGAATGCTGATTGGTGTGAGTTTAAGAGGTGGTGGTTGGTGACGTGCCTCAGCACCTGATGATGAATGATTCGGTCCATGATCTTCCCCAGGACATTGGACACCGAAATAGGTCGATAATGGTTGCAGGTGGACGGGCGTGGAACCTTCGGCAAGGGGATGATGTTTGCATCCTTCCAGGTGGAGGGGTATAAACCGGGAGAAAGGCTCGAGTTGTAAAGATTGGTGAGAGGGCAGGGAGTAGCAGGTTCATCATTGTTGCCGTGATACCATCGGGGCCAGGCGACCGTGTCTTCTGCGCACCCACTGCGGGCGTCACATCCCTCTCGGAGACGTCGGAAAGTTCAAAAGAATCTCTACCCTTTCCCGTGGGGAGGAGGGTAGCCTCAGTGGAATCTGCTGAGGATGGTGCTAAGGGTTAAGGAGGCTGTCCAGGAGCAGGCTGGGTGGGATGGAAGGGGTGTGTCGCACGACTTAATGGCTCCCTACCTGATCGCTGACCACCCGCCACAGCCCCTTCGAAATTCCCCCATCCTTAAGGAGGTTGTCTCGCGACTGCTTAAGTCAAGTTGTCTGAGGAATCTTATTAATTTAAGTACGAGTATATGCCTGCTAAGTGATCCTTACTTCACAAAAAAATTACCTAAGCTATTGAAAGTCGTAAGTATCACAAGAAATACGATGTAAAGTCGAAGGATTTCTTTATAATGATAATTTTAATCAGCTCGACTATGGAGTCAATTCAGCATTTACTTTAAAGAAATAAATTCATGTACTCAATGAATTTGCTAATTTATAACACCAGAATATTACTATCAAACATTATGTTATAATATTTTTCTGAAATATGCTTTAATATCTCATTAGTAATGACATTATTCATACGCCATACATTTTGGATAGAGCGACCGCAGCGCCACTTGAAGACAACTAACGCATTTCGTCTGCTATAAGCGCAGAAATTGGTGGATATAGCGAAAAATACGGTGGGTTGATGCCTTTTTTTTCGTGTCATTTTATTTCTTGTGAAATTACGCATAAAATATCAGTTTTTTGCAAAATGACATGTCACTATGGAATTTTTAAACGTTATATTCCCATGTGATGGCCATTCTCGCCGTTAATCGTATGTAATTTCAAATGCAATTTGTGCAAAAAGGAGTATGGGTTGGTGTATTTATCTTTACTTTATTAGACAGAGGAACTTTAGTTCTATAAGTGCTGAAAATATAAGCAATGAGCAATGCCACTTATGGTGAGAATATTACATGGTAAAGAGATAGCGTGTGTTATGACTACACATTGTGTCAATTCAGCGATTAACTTAACTGTGATGGATTCAATCTATAATGGTATCTATACAGATGTCAGAAGAAATTGTTGTGGGCAATTATTTCGTTGTTTCACCTATTGCCTTAAATTAAGATTTGCAATCTATGTGAATTGAAGTTAGGTGGATTTCTCTTGTCTTGTAAGTGTGAGTGTTTACGTCCCAGTGAAAGGATAAACAGTGTAGTGCTTTGTTATTCTTCATTCAGTGAAATTTCCCACCCCAAGTGTCATCATTTTATTTCATTGCATACTGGTGTCCAATGTGATTGTGTTGAAATAATTATTCCGTCTACGTTTAAGGCAGGTAATGTCTAATTAGCAATAAGCATTACGATTTGCCCTCGTAAGGGGTTACTGTGTTGTTTGAGAGTGTTTTAAATTATGACTGTGGTTGTTTATGTCCAAGTGAAAGGGTGATGATTTTTGTCCACTTATGCACTGTCTCGTTATGCTTTATTCAGTAAATTTTGCCAACTCAAAAGATAATCTTTTCATTCACTCGCCTTGATGTCATTAGCTATAGGATTGTGCCTTTATTTGTGTGCCGCTGTGTATTATGCCTGGAGAAATAGTGGAAATTATTTAATGCTGCCTTATATATCTCACGGTAGGTTACCATGTACCTACGTACAAGAAATGGTATGCTACAAGAAATATGGGTATGGGAAAATAGGTATGCTACAAGAAATACCACGAAAGACAGGCGGAACGGACTTGTAAAAGTGAGTTTCATACGCATTTATCTTCGATGTAATGGAGAAGGCTGTGAAAGTTTTTCAATAGTAGTAAAGGTTGATTATTGCTTTAATGTTGGGGACTACCTTTAAGATAGTATTTAATTGTGTATCTATAAATAACCTAATCAATTTATGTCTGAAGATGTATATATGTGCCAATACGTCTGAGCGTAGTTTTGGTAAATGATATTTACAATGAACCGTAGAACATTAGTTAAATTAGATGACGAGAATATCCGGAGTGATATTGTGGAGTTTCAACATGATGTAGCATTTTTATGCACTATCAGCAATAGAGAACACGATTTGAGTGATAATGAAATATTATGAGTTGCAAATTAAGCAGATGTTTTTGATAATTATCTGTGAAAGTCTTGGTATCACAAGTAATTATGAATTAATTTATCAATTGAGAACGCATTGAGGCCACTGTATAATACTCGTGAGGAAGTTATCTTAAATTTGCAGGCATTGTAATGTTTATTATTAATTCTTAATATTAAAAACAAATGCAACCACTTCAAATTAAAGCTCTTTGCGCATGCGCCCAAGAGAAGCAAGTGCGAAATATGCTGTAAATCTGACAACATCGTAACGTTCGATTGGCAGCTTACGATCGCCCTTATACAATCGCACTTTTCATCCACGTGCGAAGACGGTGAGCTCGATCGAGAGTGAACGGGTCACTAACGATCGAACGTTAGCCGAGTTACACAATCGGCCCCCTGGTGGTGTCCGGTCCTCCCATAGTTCATGAAGGTGTGGTCGTCAAGATTGAGGAACACCGTATGAGTGACTCCCCCATGAGGCACTGGATTGGCGACCAGGAGGGTGCCGAGATTCTCCTCCAAAACATTAGCCAGTATCCGGAAACTCTTAACGAGGGCAAAAAGTGGATTGTGGCAGGTGACCTTCGTATGTGTAATTGCCCCCACCACCCGACCGTATTGAGAGAGGTGGGCGTGGAGGACACTAGCCGGGATATCGGAGATTGCATTAGGAAAGAATATCCTTGTGGCACCCGTAACGTATCTCCGGAAAGACGCAGATGAATTCTTGTGTCACCACCTTCTCCACCAGGCTGGCCTCCCGCAAGTAAATGCATACTCTATTATTACTGATATGTGCAGCGTAAGTAATGTCACGTGGTGCCACGATGTTGCAAATGGCCAGCAGGTTCTAAGATGAGTCCGTCTGTGACCTCAATCATGACGGCCGTCCTCTTGTCGGGCGCTGGCTCCTTGGGCGGCGGGCGGGAGGGTGGCTCAATCACAGCTATACGTTGGGCGATGTTCGAATAGCTAGGGCCTACAGTATATGAGGTGAAGGATAGTGAGGTGCTGGAGATGGAGGCGCCATGTTTGTAGGCGGATGGGTGGTTGAGGATAGGATGGTTGTGCTTGTAGAAGGTGAATTTTTAATTCCCGGTGGATGGAGAGATGGGCGCTGCCCTGAGATGGTTGAGTCCTTCGTGGGCTGGCAGTTCGGGGTAGTGGTGGAGACAGAAGGAGATGGTGAGGCGGCATCTTCACCGCCGACGCGAGCCTCGCCGGACGGCAGATCGCCGTCCTTCCGAAGCTTGCCTCCCTTCATGGTAAATGTACCTTTGCCCACGAGGACGGGGGCTACACAAAAACTTTTTCCCGATTACAATTGAATCCATTGAATCCCATTCCACGTTGTCAAAAGCCTTCTCTAAATCCACAAATGCAATGTACGTCGGCTTGTTCTTCTCCATTCTCTTCTCTATGAGCAGTCTAAGGGCCAATATTGCTTCCCTTGTACCTTAACTCTTCCTAAATCCGAATTGATCTTCATCCAGGAACGCCTCTGCTTTTCGTTCTATTCTTCTGTAGATGATCCTGGTCAGTATCTGCGATGCATGTGTCGTCAGGCTTTTGGTCCTAAAATTTTCGCACATCTCCACTCTCTTCTTCTTGGGAATAGGAATGATGATGTTTTTCTCGAAGTCCCTTGGAATTTCTCCTGTTGAGTTCATGTCGCAGTTTTTGTAAATATGAGTTAATGATGGGAGAAATGATTCACTTTGTACTTATTCCACGAATTTATTTTAACCCAACCGGTTTTGACGTTAGCAGGTCATCATCACGGGTACAATCTCCAGATTATACGGAGATTGTACCCCTGATGATGACGTGCTAACGTCGAAAACGGTTGGGTTAAAATAAATTCGTGGAATTAGTACAAAGTGAATCATTTCTCCCATCATGCAGTCATTCCACGAAGTAGAGCCTGCAACAGTTGAAGTTTTATGAGTTAATGTCTTCTCTTCTGCATTTTTAATTAGTTCTGCAGGGACATGATCAATACCAGAAGCCTTAATCATCCGAATCATCATTTGCTGCAGCGTCGAATTCCGATCTTAAAATTGTTGATCTTATATGCTCCCATATCATCCTTTTCCGCTTCGCTTTCCTCTTCAATAGCTTTTGTGCTGAGATTTTTTCCGTAGTACAACTCTTCCAGATATTCTTTCCATCTCTTCACTTTGTCCTCGTTTACAATCAAAATTTCTCCATTCTTGTCTCTTATGGCAATGCATCTTGCTCTCCGTTCCTTGAAGTGGTTCCTCACTATCCTATAGGCAGCTTCCACCTTTCCAAGTGCAAGGTGGCTTTGTACATCTTCGCATAGATTCTTCATCCACATCTCTCTAGCTTTCCTTGCTTTGCGACTTATTTCGTTCCTTATTCTTTCGTAGCAAAGCTGCCCTTCTTCAGTTTTCGCATTCTTGTACTTTCTTCTTTCTTCAATCAAGACTTCCTCCGTGATCCATGGCTTCTTCTTGGCAACTTCTCTTCTTCCAAGAACTTCTCTTGCGGCTTCCTGTAGTCCACATTTAATGTTTTCCCAACGCTCTTCAACTGATTTCTCATTAAGGTTTTCTCCAATGTTTTTTCCAACTGTATTTTAAAATGTCAGCTGATGTTGAGCCTCCTTTACTATTTCTACGTGCCATATATTTTTCTTTGTTTCCTTCAATTTCTTGAACTTTAGATGGCATTTTATCATCACTAAATTATGGTCACTGTAGATGTCTGCCCCAGGGTAGCTTTTGCCGTCCTTCACTTGGTTTTTAAGTCTCTGCTTCACTAAAATGTAGTCTATTTGACATCTTCTTCTGTCTCCTGGCATTTTCCATGTGTATCTTCTTCAGTTGTGATTTTTAAGCAATGTGTTAGCAACCACTAACTTATGTATTAACCCCTTAGCAACACGTAATGTGAAAGGTAAACACACAGCTTACTCACGGAAAATTAACCAAATAAACTTCAAAACAAGGAACAACAGCATTTAACCTCTTGAAATAAACACAATTCATATTAAGGAAATTACTACACACAAAATTACGCCTTCTATGCACGAAGTGAGCAATCTGGGGAATGATGAAAGAAAAATTGTGTTTCGGCAAGAGAGGAAATAAAATATATTGAATAATATCAAAGAAGGCACGGAAAGTGGAAAGTACGTGCTGAAATGTAAAGAGATCGTAAAAAGCGTGACAGAGAGAAATGCTGGGAAATTTTGGATGAGTATGGAAAATAATAACATAAAAATAGCATAAATATAGTCAGAGCAGATTAAGAAAGCTTAAGAGGATCTTGATATAATGGAAATTTTAACGAGGGAAGAACCAGACATATCACCTCATTCGTGTTGGAAAAAAATCATGGTCTGTTCTAAGAAGTGCTACATCGGTTACTAATGAAAATAATGTGGTGAGAGGGAGAGATAGCGATAAGGATGTTGGGAGAAAGAAGAGAGACAGGCATTACCTAGAAGTACAAAAAGGGAGGGTATAATAGGTACGCAACACGAAAGTTCACCGCATTGAGGGAGTGGAAGTCCTTTTTGTAGCACTCATATTTTTGTATCATTAAATAATTCAGTCACAGAGTACTCAACTCCCTTCCTATTTAAATTTTATCCACTCAGTGGCCTCAAAAATTAAGGGCGTAATTCGAAAAACCATCATCGGATCTTAAAAGGGAGTAAAGGCATTAGCTCCAGGCTTGGCACCTGAGCCCCAAAATTCATCGACGAGAACGTAGCTTTTGAGGCAAAGTAACATCTCGATTAACGTTAAGGAAAAAGAAAACGTTTTGGCAGAAGGGAAATATGATGATATTCAGTCAGGAGAAACGCACTAGACAAGAAAAAAACACCCCTTACAGGGCCTTAAATAATTAGATATTTTTCTACATTCTAGGCAGGCTACTACTCCGTAAAAAATCATCGAGTATCAGTAGTTTTTTCTGGGATAGCGAACGACCACCAAGATCATTTGCGCTATTAAGAATAGGTGGTAAAGGGTAGGAATTTCTCAAGGAACAGAGGACGGGTGGAATGAAACTCGACGTCGGGATCAGCTTGTTCTTCATGAAAGGCGCCAAGAGGTCCAGGGTTTATCGTCCCATCCGGTAGGCAGAGTACTGATCTTGAAGTACTTTCCACAGAGCACTCAACCGGTCTACCTATGAAAAGACTTGGGATTCGATCCCTAGTCCTAGAGATAAGGGATAAGTACGATCGCCACCATACAAACCCGTTTTCCAGCGTCTTCGAGCTTCGGTATTGCACGCAAATGCTCTCACGTGAAATAAAATAAGCGACAAATAGGATAACCAACCATCAAGAAAAATACCACTTCCTAAAAGGTTCATTTTGCTTCCATGCCAGTCGTTACCAGGGTCTGGCAAATTTACTAATTACCGCTTCATGATTACGCAAATTAGAATACTAAATGTACTGCCGGAGTCACTGACCACTCAATATCGATCTTTGAGTGAACTCTTGAAATTGCTCTCTCTCCCCTTTGGTTACGTAACCATGAATCATG
Source organism: Platycnemis pennipes (assembly GCA_933228895.1). NCBI lineage: Eukaryota > Metazoa > Arthropoda > Insecta > Odonata > Platycnemididae > Platycnemis > Platycnemis pennipes. Next base: position 27,465,142 of record OW121848.1, on the reverse strand, counting down.
AATCCTTGAAGCATGAATCAATAATGCAACATGAATTAAAAGGTGGATTAAAACTTCCCCGGGTAATTATAAAATGTAATCCGGACCGAAAAATATTATATTCATATCTCACATTAGACATTGCATGAGAAAAGAGCTCTAAGAAGAAAAGACAGGTAGAAACTACCTCGGATTTTCCTTTACAATAAAACTCATCACTCGTATGACTCAAAACCAATTCTACGAATAGCCAAAAACTAAATAAAAGCTATGATTGATAAGAATGAAAGATCCTAGTGTTTCCCAAGAGCGAATTAACGCAAGATATTCTCTAACAAACGTGACTTTTGTGAAAAACGAAAACCAAGACGAGTGAAATACAAGGGGCGACGTTGTATCCCATTTAGGTAGTAATTATTCCTCGTAATCTTAAGTACATATCACCTTTATTTTGGTGCTTCGTCGACATAAAACCTGAAAAACAACCTTTTCATAACTTCGAGGAGCCATACCTTTAATTTTCCGATTTCGATCTCCGTCGACGATAATTCTTAGTTACCCCAATATTTCACACGTAAGAAACTAGACCAAATCTTAAGTGACCAAACTGACGAATTTCATGGAATATAACCGAGATTCTACCGACTTTTAGTCTAGGCCGTCAACTACCTCATATAATGCCTAATTAATTTTATAAATCCCACTGCTGGGAACCACGAAAAAACAGAAGTAGTTTTGTCAGTTTACATTTTTCATTTTTCTCAAACATTTTCTATGATTATTTTTATAACGCTCCAAGTAAAAAGCGACGGAAGATTGGTTATAAGTTTCACACAGCTATAAGTTTCTTTTTCACATGAAGCAGAGACAGACCAAGACTCAATAAAAAAAATCATAAAAACAGATAGGAAGAGAACAGGAAAATGGATGCGTGACTCCAAAGCAGAGGTAAAAGATTTATTTACAATAAAATCTACAATGTAATAAATGGGTCAATTGTAAGAAAAGAATTTTTATATACTGCTGATTTTTAAAAGGCATGGCAAGTAACGTTCGGAGGTGCATGGGGAGATCTCGACGCGCTGATGACATTGGGAAAGTTGAATAAGTTAATTTTCATGCAAGAGAGGAAGTTTTAATGTAGTATTTAACGAAGGCATTTCCTGAATTTTCCTGAATATATTGCATTTTAAACGTGATAGGCTTGAAATGAAGGTTAATTACAGCAAAAACATTGTAATAAGCTCCCCCGGAAAACGGAAGGTAGGTTGATTATCAAAGTTACAGGGTTTAAGTTCGAAAAAGATAAGCGCTCCTCAGTTTTTCATATAAAAACGAACACAGTTACACGGATATATATAGACACTTTCAAGAAAAGGGTAGTGTTCATAAATTGTTTTCGACATCACGCAGAACTATCCCCTAACCATAAAAAATAAAATTAACAATATATTAAGCGACTTGCAATAAGGTAGAATAACATTTTAATAAAAATCTGTGTAATTTTACAAAGTGAATTCATTTACGTTATCAATATGTGGTCCCACAAAGTCAAGCCTAGCAATTTGTTACACCATATACCCAAGTCATTGAGTTATTGTGGAGTGAAGTAATTGCTTCCAGCACACTAAGAGTAATCTGATATTTATCGTCACTATATCAAACCGTGTGCCATTCCCGTGTACCATGCAATTCTATATAATTGCGGAGCGATTATCTATAATTTCCGCCTAAATAGAATGAAAAATTTTAAAAATCATCATTAATGAAAACTTTTTGAGTTGAATTCTACTCCTAAAGATGCGTTCCGCAACGCTTTATATCATCTTTGGCATTATTACAGACTACAAGGACATATCCCTCCTTAAAAATAAATCTAATGTTCGACAAGAAGCCGCTGCATTCAGTGATCATGTCAACTAATATTTTCATATCCTGTGTTTAGCGAAATATGAATTGCAAGCAGTACAAGATTAAATCAGTGAAATATTAATATAAGCAATAAAAAATCTGGCTCAAAAAGATTTTCGGAGCTCATTTCGTAAAGTAGATCTAAAATGGGGTTCAATTGACTCATCGGCGTTTCATGTCCGTTCCGAAAATAAAATCAATTCGGACTGAGGAAAGATGTAACAAAAAGTGGTATTAAAAAGAAAAACAGGAAGGCTGGAGAGAAATCCAGCACTGAAAACATCTTGCTCTTTTAGAGTGGCACCAAGCGGTACACAACTTTACATCCCCTTTTACAGAAAAGGTCACTCTCCCGCCCTCCAGGCTACAGTCAGGTAGCAACCGGAAATCAAATATTCTTGAAACTTCCGGAGTTCGTACTCGAGCTTTCGATACGGAAAGGAAGCACCGGATACTCTACAACAACCCGTTTCTTGGGCTACAAAATCTGACAGAAGAGGCGTATACTGAAAGTTTCAATTCTGAGCCGAGATTACATGCCACACTTTTTACTTCAATGAAGGAAACCTGCGACGTAGTCAAAGGACTTACAAACTTGAAAATCTGTAGTGGTAATATGTTTTAAATCAAAACTCGCCGAATAACTATAAAGGCGTTTTCTGAAAGTTTCTCAGTCGAGATTACATGCCGCGCTTTTTACTTCAGTGAAGTAAATCTGCGACGTCATCAAAGGACTTTAAAATTTCTAAATTTGAAAATCTTTAGTGGTGAGAAGATGTTTAGTATTTCAATTTCAATTCAAAATTTGCAAATCTTTAATAGGCATTTTTCTTAAATCAAAACTGGCCGAATAATTATAAAAAAAAGGGGCCGGACTCCCTGACTTGAGAAATTTAGTACGTAAATTCAGAGCGTTCATGCTAAAAAGATCTCTACCATCAAACGAACGTTCGCATTTAGGACCATGACATTTCAACACTTATACAAAACAATTAATTTTCAAACGGTGAAGGTAGGTATGGGCATTTAATTTTTCCCACGACATCTACATTTCATACGATGCCTTTCTCCAGGCCATCATACCTCCTACCTCTCATCATTCTATCCAAATTACCCGTTCTCCAAACTCCTTTCACCTGATTATCCTGAGGATGACGCCAAGGTGTTGAAACGCGTCGAAAATAAAAATAGAAATTGTGGGAAATACAAACTTTAACTTTTTCTTTATTCATTTCCTTTACCTTGCTTACTCAATACTTCCCCTCAATCTTGTCCTTCAGAACACCCTCCCCCTTCATTACCTTCAACATCCACTACTTCTGCCTTCTCCTAATTTCCACAATCAACTTCCTGCCCTCTCCTACCAATGGGGAACATGCACTATTTTTTATCAATCTTTGATTGTAAAGTTTAATAGCTAAAATGTGCTTGGCGAAAATTTTGCAGAAGAATTAAGTTGTGTTACAAAGATATTACTCTTTGAAAATTGTACCTTTTCGGCAGCTTAAAAACACGATGTCATCGCATGACGTCACGGCACGGTATCACTATGGGCGTTGTTTATCTGTTTATGCGTGGAGGTAAGTAGTTAAATGAATCCTTGGAGATAACATATGTATTTATCACGCAATAAACAAATGTATTTCGAATTTTTATTTACGTAGTATGGATTGTAACTAGCAAACCGTCCATTAATTATATATAATGCCTGTTTAGTGCGCAAGAATTTCTACAACACCTATGCAATCACTGTTTCTTTTTAAGAAGAACGCCGTCATAAGGGAGTCAACTAAAGGAAATTGTCGGAATGTGCTTTTTTAAGTATTTTTTCAGTCATCGCTTCGTTCGAGAAACGGCTAAAAACCTCAACACAATATATTCACTTCGTTTTCTGTTAAAAATAAATGTCTATCTCCGTAGCAATATGGAACCTATACCGTGCAGTGACGTCAGAAGGCGTTTCAGGTCACGTGACTTTCGTCGTTTTCCGGGAACATTTTAATATCATTTAATAATCTTTGTGGTGGACGTAGAAAAATTTGGCTTGTATATTTGAATTGGTGAGAAAATTTCGCATCAAGTACATCATTAATCTTCGAGAAACAAATTTCATGCATGTTCCCCATTCTATCAATTCATTATTTACCCTCTTTTCAACCCACCTTACTTTTTTCATCCTTACCTATATCCCCATCTCAAAAGCCCTAACTTAAAGCTCATGTTTCCAATCCTTACAGCCTCTCCTTTGGTCACTTTGGGATCAGGAGAACCAACTTCATTAAAATTAATGTGATGAAATGAAGAGGATATTTCAAATAGCGCGACTCATCAGAGAAGATAATGAGATCCATTCTAATTTCAGTGGCTTCTGCCCATTTTTTTCTCTTTTTGTGAGGCAAAGATGGGACACTGGATTGAGATAATGAACAACGGATTCAACAAACAACTAACCATCAAATTAATGGAAATATATTATGTTCACATTATATTTTACATCGATAAATAATCAGTAAATGGAATCAACGCTCTCCTGACCGAAAAGTAATGACGAAGAATGTTTTTAAATTACATCGAAATTTGTATCATCACGTAAATTTTATGTTTTTAAGTTATCCGCTAACGCACGTAAATTTCTACAGCAATACACATTCTTTATATGCACCTACGAAAAATCACTAACCGAGTGAAGCAAGTACCAAGTCTTGGATATTTACAGCAATGCAACAGAGCAAATCAATGAACTAATTGTAAGTGGAACCAGCAAAAGTCACTCGAGATCAATCATCCAACAATCAACTAGCATATGAAAAGCCACTATTAGTTTTAAATAGAGCATTAAATATACTTGAGTCAAATCAAACTTATTTCCAGCCATTGCATCAAGTACCCTTAGATGTATATAAATTATTGAACTTCCTTTTTGATACAAAGACCCTAGAGAACTGCAATGCCTCATTATTGTGCTTGAGCGGATGTGAAAGTCGCGAAATGTTTCAGAAAAATACGGTAAATGAAGCGTATGTTTTCTGCGCAATCTAATGATTAGCCTATTAATTATTCATTCAGGTACAGTATATTATACTCGAAAAGAAAAATCGAGTCAATGGAGGCATAATGAAAGATAAAAAATTGTACATTTGCGTTCGATAATCAAGAGAAGCGAAATATTATTCAATTTATTCCGTCATGTTCACTGAATTCAACTGGAATTTGATCAAGCTTATGCGCGTTATTCTTATTATTACGCACGACTATATGCCCAAATTACACGCTTCAAAAAGGTTTTCCATCTGGGCACTCTATTATCATTTAAAAAAACTCGATTAAAGCAAATTTCATCTGGGTCAGTTCTCTTTGTTGATCCAACATAATGACGGTTTTCAATATACAGATTTTATTATTATTTGTTTCGTGGAATTTTCACCCTTAATTTTACAGATTAGTAATTCAATTTCATTGCTTGACTTTCAGCTCAATGGTATCCATTAATCATATAAAAGATACCACCATCATCATGGGTCAACAATCCTAGGATTGATTTGACGCAGCCCTCCACTCGATTCTTCTATCGGTCAACCTCTTCATATTAACGCAGTTCCTCTCTTTCACGACCTTTACGACATGTTCTATATAACTCATACGAGGCCTGGCTTTTCCATTCTTCCCGTTCAATTTTCCCTCGACGATTGTCTTCATCAGGCCATCGTGTCTTAAGATATGGCCGATTAGGTTGTCCCGTCTTCGTCTTATAGTTTTCAGCAGACTTCTCTGTTCTCCCACTCTTCTTAAGACTTCTTCATTTGTCACTCGGTCGATCCATTTTATCTTCATCATTCCTCGGTAGCACCATATTTTGAATGCTTCCACTCTTTTCTTCTCAACTGCTGTCATCGTCCATGCTTCACAGCCGTAAAGAAACATGCTCCAGATATACGTTCCAATGAATTGATTCCTTACCTCTAAGCTTGTATTTCCAGTTGTAAGTAGATTCTTCTTTTGATAGTATGCCTTCTTTGCCTGGGCTACTCTACTGACTATTTCTTTCTTGCTTCGTCCATCGTTGCTCTTAATCTTGCTTCCCAGGTAACAGAACTCTTTCACCTTTTCCAGTTTCTGTTTTCCTAGTATAACGTTGGTTTTGGCCTCTTTTTCTTGCTGCACACCAATATCTCATCAGCAGAAGATCAATAAGAATATTGATCTTTAGCTGATGTCTGGCCATTGTCCTTTCCATGGTTGTTAGCATCTTTTTCATATCCTTCTCTGTTCGGATATGAGAGCTATGTCATCAGCGAATCGTAGCATGCTGATTGTTTCTCCGTGGATATTTACTCCAGAACAATTTTCCTTGATTTCATTGATGCTCTCTCGATGTAAACATTAAAAATTACGGGAGACAGTGCACAGCCTTGTCTCACTCCTTTCCATATTCTTGCCTCTTCACAGTTGGGTCCAGATTTAATCACTGCTACCTGATTTTTATACAAACTGTGGATAATTCTTCGGTCATTGTAGGGCACTCCATTTCCCTTCAGAATTCCAAGCATTTAATCCCAATCCACGTTGTCAAAAGCCTTCTCTAAATCTACAAATGCAATGAACGTTGGCTTGTTCTTCTGCATTCTCTTCTATATTAGCAGCCTAAGGGCCAATATTGTTTCCCTTGTACCCTTACTTTTCCTGAATCCAAATTGATCTTTATCCAAGAACTCCTCTACTTTTCGTTCTATTCTTCTGTAGATGATCCTGGTCAGTATCTTCGATGCATGTGTCGTTAATCTTATAGTCCTAAAATTTTTGTATTTCTCCGCTCTCTTCTTGGGAATAGGAATGATAATGTTTTTCTCGAAGTCCCTTGGAATTTCTCCTGTTGAATACATGTCGCAGATGGTTTTGTAGAGATGAATTAATGTCTTCTCTCCTGCATTTTTAATTAGTTCTGCAGGGACATCATCAATTCCAGAGACCTTATTCATCCACAGGTCCCTTACTGCTGCGTCGAATTCCGATCTTAATATTGATGCCCCCATATCATCCTTTTCCACTTCGCTTTCCTCTTCAATTACTTTCTGCTGAGATTGTTTCCGTTGTATAACTCTTCCAGATATTCTTTCCATCTCTTCACTTTGTCTTCATTTTCAGTCAAAAGTTCTCCATTCTTGTCTCTTATGGCATTTCATCTTGCGCTCTGTTCCTTGAAGTGGTTCCTCACTATCCTATAGGCAGCTTCCACCTTTCCAATGGTAACGTTGTTTTGTACATCTTTGCATAGATTACTCATCCACATCTCTCTAGCTTTCCTTGCTTTGCGACTTACTTCGTTCCTTATTCTTTTGTAGCAAAGCTGACCTTCTTCAGTTTTCGCATTCTTGTACTTTCTTCTTTCTTCAATCAGCACTAAGGCTTCTTCCGTGATCCATGGTATCTTCTTAACAACCTTTCTTCTTCCAAGAACTTCTTTTGCGGCTTCCTGTAGTCCACATTTAATTATTTTCCCAACGCTCTTCTACTGGTTCCTCAGTCAGGTCCTCTCCTATGAAGTTTCCTACTGCTCTCTGAAATGCCAGCTGATGTTGAGTCTCCTTCAGTTTTTCTACTTCCCAATGTTCTTTAATGTTTTCTTCAATCTCTTGAATTTTAGATGGCATTTCATCATCACTAAATTATGGTCGCTGTCGATGTCTGCACCCGGGTAGCTTTTGCAGTCCTTCACCTGATTCCTGAACCTCTGCTTCACTAAGATGTAGTCTATTTGAAATCTTCCTCAGTCTCCTGGCATCCTCCACGTGTATCTTCTTCGGTTGTGATTTTTAAACAATGTGTTAGTAACCACTAAGTTATGTTGTGTGCAGAACTCCAGCAGTCTTTCTCCTCTTTCGTTTCTGTTTCCCAATCCATATTTTCCAGTTACTCTTCCATCTTGACCTTCACCGACGACAGCGTTACAGTCTCCTAAAATAGTTAGGTTTTCTTCTCCTCTTTCCTGTTTTATCACTTCCGTGATATCTTCGTACACGTCTTCCATTTCTTCATATTCGTAGTCGAATGTAGGCATGTAAACTTGCACCACAATGGTGTCTGTAGGCTTCAATTTTAACCATTATAATCCCCTCACTGTATTGCAGGAAGCTCTTCACACGCAGGCCTGCACTCTTCCTGAGCATTATGCCTACACCAACGTTACCATTCAGTGATCCGGTGTGAATAATTCTGTAACTTCCACTCCGAAAGTCTCCTTCTTCGGGCCATCTCATTTCACTGATTCCTAATACATCGAGGTCCATTCTTCGCATTTCCACCTTAAGGTTCTCCAGTCTTCCGTAGGTCCAAAGTGATCGCACATTCCACGTTCCTACCCTAAAATGTCTATCAAGGCCGCTTTACACGATACAATTTTTTGCACAATTTCTTGTACAAACTCTTGTATGAGGAAACTGCACCGTGTAAAGCGGCAAATTGTACGAACGCTTGTGCGATTGTCTGAATGACTGAACGGGAAATAGAACCTGTTCTTATTCCATTCAGACAAACATACCATCTCGTTCATTTTATACAAGCGATTGTATAAGAAATTGTACAAAAATTGTACCGTGTAAAGCGGCCTTCACACTTGACTGATGTACTCTCTCGGATAGTCCCCGCCCGGAGATCCGAATGGGGGACTATTTTAATAAAAAGATATGGTAGATAAAAAATGAAGAAATGGACCCCAATGACTTTCTTTTCACATGATGTGCAAAAGAGGGAGTGACGGCTACATGAATAGTCGTACAAGGACTTGCCCACGAGGACATTTTGTTCACTCGTCTACCTCCACAACCACATATTACCCAGTGATTCACTGGATGAGCGCGGTGCAGATGTTCGGTGAAAAGATAAAAAAAGAAAGAGGGGGAAAGAAACCACGGGAAAAAACAGGGGAAATGGTAGCTGCACGTTGGTGCAGAGTATCAAACTGTGTTTTGATCGTGGTGTTAGTGGTGAGCGAGTGGAATAAAACGAATTCTAGAACCTCTCTCTCCGACAATCTGTCAATCTCATTTTGTCGATCGATTCCATCCAGCCGATGTAGTGTGGGCATAGAAATGTATCCGTTGCACCAGTTCCAACGTGCATTATTTGAATTCATCTCATAAATTTCATTTGGAGAGTAGCCTTTAAATCACTATTACTTAGATAGCAAACTAACCTACATCTCCACAGAATATGCCTTTCTCATTTTATATTTCAACTAATACAAGAAATAGAGTTTGAGAAGGTAGAAGTTCCTCTCTAATGAATAGAATGTGACTGTTGCATCTCTCCAATCTTCAGTTCATTTCATTATCCCTGGACTTAAGGATCTTCCTAACAACGTCTCCCATATTGAGGTTGGAGAATGGTGTGGGTGGGGTAGACCTTACAATTTCACTTCCTAAAGTTGTAAAAAACGTAGAATTGCAATACAGATGTGTAACTTAGAGAGGTTAGACTAACAGCCAGGGATTATCCAAAATAAAAGCCACAGTTTCTGGCGTAACTTTGAGGAATTTATCCATCATGAAGACAAGAAAATATAATACTGCAATTCCACTTACAAACTTTTTATATGATGGCCGTTTAATACGTACAATAAAAACGTTTGTGTGTAGAATTTCTTTTCTTATCTTCATGATGATACAAAATATTACCCAGAACTTGCACTCAATGTCTACTGTGCCCATCTTCCCATCTACTTCAGTTTTCCGTAGAGATAGAGCCTTTGAATATAATGCACATTTGGTTTTCACGTATAACATTAGAGCGATCCAAAAATTTTAATTTCCGAGCAATTTAGCAAATCAATCTTATGATTCTCGCACTTCAAGTCTTATCATTAGTAGAAGGTGGAGGAGTTAAAAGTGGTGCTGGGAATATGTCTGTCGCTTCTTTCTCCTCTAATGAAATAATACATAATTGTGTCCGGTATTGCCATCGCAAAACTGAATTTCGGAATGGTTGAGAGCATTATACCGTCTTACCTTTTCACATACAAATATCCAACCTCACGGAGCACAAAATTAAGAAACTGAAGTCATGTTACCTTAAAATACTTTAGTTACTTCAAGAGAGGGATATCATAAAAGTTTTAATATCCTAATTCGTGATCAAGGACATGATGAGGGAGAGCTGAATAAATACTTTCGAGATTACAATATGAAGAGTTTATGGCAAAAAGAATGATGAAAAATATATTAGCATTTATCTTCACATTAAACACGATAACAGTAACCAAAAATGATTGTAAAACATAACACTAAAAATAATTAATTTTTCACGGCTTTAAAAAACCTACGATTGGGTACAAATTCGATAATAATTACGAGTTTAAATGCCAACTTGAACTGGGTTAATGTTTCTGGATTCAAAATTTCAACACTTTAAAATAATGTTTATTTTTATTTCTTAGGTCTCGGAGAGGATATTTTACTCCACGCAGGCACGTAGCCAGGGGGGGGGGGGCTTCTGTGGCTTCAGCCCCCCCCTTTCCGAAAATTTTTCCAAGAAATGTTATCGTTCTGATTTTAACTGGGCATGATAATCCGGATTAAACTGCTTATAATTCAAGTGCTAAGCGTCTTGAAACGTGATCACTAGTTTGATGCATGTGTGTCGTTAAAAATTGTTCTTTTCAATCTGATGTGTATGCATGCGTTGAACTTCTGTTCCGGGGCCGGTCAAATTAACTGCTTCTTATCAAGGTAAACAGTGAGCTTTACCAGCGAAACGAGATAGGAATGGGCACTGTGAAAGCAAATACCAAGCGCTGAAAATTAAGGAAGACATTTGTAACATGTCGGTACCGACGGGCAAGGCTGATTTGAAGTTAGGCTAAACGGGCTACACTAGACTTAGCCCCCCCCGAAGCAAATTTCTGGCTACGTGCCTGAAGCCACGTAAATAGAAAACTTACAAGAGACTTTTTCCGTATAGTTTACAAATATCAGTTACGCTTTGCAATTAAAGATATGGCGCAATTTTCTCCTATCACGTAAGTACTTTTAGTTATGCATATTCATGCGTGTTTATCTACATTCAATTGAACAACTTGCCCCAATATTATACATATACGTACGCTTAGCAAATGAGCGTTCATCAATTATCATGTGAACTCACTTTGTGTTTTCCTTTCCATAAAATGCATGCATTATAGTATACAATGTTAAAATTTCAAAAGACGACTTACCTTTTGATGAGGGAAGACAATTCATCGACGGAAGCACCATCTTTGATAAACACTCCGACCGGTTAGTAACAATTCTCCGTTTGATTCCGCCTAATTCTTCAGGTTACGTTTTGATTTACAAGATATCCGCAGGAATCTGTACAATAAAACACAGATAAAAAGAAAATGAGAAAAAAATATTTCCATACTTTCAGGAAAAAGAGCTATTCCACGAAATATGCATTTTTCCCTGAGCGCCTGGAGGAAAAGAAAGTCTCATTCTACCATATGAAATGTAACAAGTGATTATAATTGGCAACAGGAAGTTTTCAGAATAATAAATGCATCCAGTAAAGAAGAGAATTTGAATGTTTGCATCTACGTTTGTACGTAATAGTAAACGATGCCTTGTACAAAACAAAAAATTTAGAACCACTGATGATTTTAATAGCATGACCCGACTATCAGTACATTATGTCACCTTCATGTGTGTGACACATGATGAGAACCTTTGCGACCGCTTCGCGATGTTGTCCGTTTCTACTCTCCGGAAAACGAGAACACATTGTCGAAATTAATATTTTTCTTGGAGATCGCTGTTTCTTGGAACATTTGAGGAACGAACGCAGATATTTCATGCCTTTGTTTTATGGCGCCTCTGGAAGAACATATGTTGCTTTCGTATGGTAACGTGTATTAGCTACCAGACTAGTGAAAACTCACTTATGGACACCAGCCTACCACTTATGTCACATGATCATCGTCCTCATCTACAGTGATGAGTATAAAATAGTAACGATTTACGGCAGCGTGGAATTTGATAAAACATACACTCGTTCAAGGAATTTGATAAAAAATACACTCGTTTACCCGTAAACGGAAATACATACATGAAGATTTCAAAAACTAAAGCATCATGTTGGTATTTCAAATCAAACTACTAAACATTTTTTTTCTACATCGAGAAATAATGCCCACAGAGTTTTTACTGATTTATCGAAGATTTTCCAGATTTATCCTGTTTTATTGCCACTATCATAACTGAAGTTATTCAAAACAAAATTATACAATGCTGATGCATTTTTGATGAAAAATAAAACTAAAATACAATAAGAAAAATAAATGTTTAAAAGAATGGAACAAGAGAGCTGAGAGGTACCGATTCATCTTCCGTTCTTTCTTTCATTGGCATCAAGTCAATAAATACGCGAAAATTTATTCTGGCGTTGTGTCCACGCAATTCCGCTGTTACGAACGTACCTTCAAATGGTTTCTTTGGGATACATACTTGCATTGTAAAGTAAGGTATATTGCTCACCTGTGTTTTATCAATAATTTTAGGGTCATGGATTGCCTTTGCATTTCTAACGTTTCCCACTGTCACATATCCATGCGTTTTCTACATATCTTGAACCCTTTTTCTCTTCAGCCAGTTTCCTTCATCTTTCCGGCTGATCTTCAGGCTGTCTAGATCCCCTATTCTTCGTCGCCCTCTCTACCACCTTACTCGAAATCCTACCCTCCATTGCCTCTTCAGCACCCCGTTATTTCTCAACACGTCCTCCACCCACTTACACTGACTCCTTAGAATTTCCTCATCAACTTCCTTTTCTTTCGTGTCATACTTGACCCATTTTCTTTTGTCTTCCTAAACGCCCATCAAAGCCTAAGTTTTTCTCAGCATTGCAAGGCCACACCCAGAGTTCCAAAAAACCTTTTACTCGAGTCTTTATCCAATGTGATGCTCATCAAATTCTTTTTTTACACAAATGCTTCCTCGGCCTTTCTTTCTTAACATTTCTTTGCCTGACTTTCCAACCATTACACCAATTTTCATCCAAATTACTCACCGGATACGTGGCCTGTTTTACTTCCATCAATTGAAGCTCGATAGACATCAAATATATATACTGGTATATAAACCTTTCACCTTCATCCTTTAACAATATAAAAAAATACAAAAGGCCACAGAAAACTTTGGAGCCTTTCCTGCCAAAGCTCGTTCCTCGGCCGTACAGACCCTTCGGATAAGTAATCTGATACCTATTTTCTGATCGAATGTAGGATACTTAAGGTTAAAATTTTTTGTTAGTTGAATAAGATGCCATTCTGATTAACCCTTCCGTACCCCTCCTGCAATAGCCAACATCCTCGTACACGGAGCTTCTCTCCACATTTCTCTCAACCTCCAAAAACACTACCTCAAATAATATTTTCTCGCAAGCGTTTCCCCATGATTAAAAGTACCGTTTGAACCCATATCACGAATAATAATTTATTATGAAACACAATATTTTAAAGTACTAAGTTATCTTTGAATGGAAAAACCAAAATTATAAACGTAAATATACTTCTGAAAGCATTCCTAGCTTTCATGTATCGATAGATACTCTTTTAAGATGTCATTTATTTTTTTATTTTTTTTGCAACGCATCCCGTTTACACGCAAAAATTATAAAATAGACTGAATATAATTTGGTAACAATATACTTCAATTACATACGCTACTTCAAGTAATGATAAAATTATCTCTGGCACACCAAATAAACCAGTATATGGTTGCAAGTCAGGTCCAAGATAAGTTCAACCATGGCCACCTGATTCGGCGCACGAAAAGGAAATTTCAAATTACCATTTCAGTTGATCTAGTTTTTCTGTCTCCCCGCATGATGTCACTTCCGGCAATAATTACCGGCTGCACTGCAGAAAACGCGTACCGGTGTCGTCATCAAACGCAAAAGATGCGAACTAATACCCACAGTAGCGCGTCTTACAAACATCGCACGCGCCAAAGGAGTAGGCAATCAACAGTTAAAATAACTATCTTTTGAGGTAAATTATCAAAATCGTTACCTTTTATTTCCAAAAGTGAAAATATTGTAAAGAACATAAATTTGTACCTAAACATGGAGATGTTTTGCCTTCCATTCCCATCTTTATGCCTTTCCTCCCGGTCTGAAGCGTCTATTAGTGCGGAAACAGACGAAAACACCCATGAAAAAATGTTGGAACTGATTCATCATTAAGGAATTTCGAAGAAAATCTCCTACTCAATAAACTCGAAATTTTGAATGTGGCAAAGGAATTAGAGGAGAATTAAATAAATTACTACCAATTTGTAAAATTGCAAATGAAGGTGAAGATTTGACGAATTGGTCAAATTTTAACAAAATAAGGCCTAATATTTTTTTTCCTAATGTATGTGGTAAAATATAAGTTTTATGGAAATCACACAAAGAGTCATAGGCAACTCAGTATTTCCTGTGGTAATTAGAAGTCACCGAAACTGGAAGTGCTTTTATGGAGGGTTAACTTGAAATCAAACTTGAGGTTAGCAAAAGTTACACAATGCACACTATTCGCATTAAATGTTCACATTCAATCCATAACACCAGTATGCTCCTTCACTTATCTTAAGCCCGTTTTGCATGATACTTGATCAAGTACAAGACCTAGTGTACTAGCCGCTACTCGATACTGACGACAGAATCTAGCATGATTGGAACCCTCCCTAAGAGGTTTCACATAATCATCGACCTTGTACTTGCTATTCCATATGATTCCATACTAATTAAAAAAAAAGATCGCACAGCATCTGTAATGTGATGTGATTGGTAGATGGCCACTGGGTCCATCGAGTCCTATGGGGAGCTAGTAGCAAACTAGTACCGCATCAAGTAGGAAATCGAGTAGCTCAGCAAGTATACTAGTGATCATGCTTGCCAGCCAGTATACTGGTTCTATTTACACGATACTGGAAAGCTATAGCTATGCTATAGCATACTAACGAGTATCTTCGACCTTGTGCTGGATCAAGTGTCATGTGAGATGGACTTTACCTAAATCCTCAAATTAGCTCAGCATCAAAATGTCCAATTTTGTCCTCCATGTCTGTTAAACCCTTCCTGAACTCTGTTTCACTAAGATAAGTAAGTAGTTATTAAAGAGGATTACCACAACTAGCGGCAGATTAACAATTTTGGGACCCTGAAGCATATGGGTCGTCCTTTACAACCAACAGCCTCCCCAATTAGAGGCCCCTCTGAAGTAATTATTACTTAACTACTGTTATAAAGGAGGCCCCTTAGCAGTTCAAACTTCAGGGCCCCAAAATAGGCTTGGGAATGAAGATATCTTCATTATTTTTACAATTAATCTACCACTGCCTAAAACTAGTCTTTTTTGCAATTTTCGGGTTCTTTGGGCTGGAGGGGAGGGGGAAGGCAGAGATGTGCGCAACAGGGGATGGTTCCTCCAAACTGAGGCCCATGCGCTATGCCACCCCCAGGGTAAGGCAGTGTGAAGTAAACACAATGTCATTCCATAAGAGATTATTTCTTATACTTTTTTTTTTAATTTCCCACTGCTCAAGAATGTCCAGCATGGCTCCTTTGTTTTCAAGGGGTAGAATCTAAGGGGTGAAATCACTGGTGTGCTGGTTTTGCAGTAGGTGTTTGGTGAAAAGTGATGTTGAATTTTAGTTCTTAAAATATGTCTCATGCCTCTTTACTCTTTCTTTCAATTTTATTCCCATTTGCCCAAAGTATATGGCCAAATCATTTCACTACAATTGGTACACACCACTTCTATCAACTTTTTTAATTTTGCCCTTTGTACTATATAAGATGTTTTGTAATTTGTGTTTATAGTAAATGCACTTCTAAAACTTGGGGAAAAAAGTCTTAGGGTATTCAGCAGATGTATCTTATCTCCCACTCTTCTTCGGATTCCTCATTACTTAGAGAGTCAATCCATTTAGTCTTCATCATTCTTCTGTACCTACACATTTTGAATGCTTCCACCCTTTACTTCTCCACTACTGTCATCATACATGCCTCACTGCCAAAAAGAAACATGCTCCAGATGTTTAATTTGATGAATTGTTTCCTTACATCTACGCTTGTATTTCCAGGTGTAGGTAGATTCTTCTTTTGATAGAATGCCCTCCAGAGGTGTATCAACATGGTTGGGGGCCTGGGGCACTATTCCATATGGGGCCTATTTGGCATTTATAACATTGACATAGTCTACGCAAGTATAATAGGAAGATGCCTTTTTCTTGTATTCCTGTAGACCCAGACTCAATTATTTATCAATGGATTATGTCATGTATCTCAGCATTCACAGAATAGTAGGTTACATGCATCCTAACACTCTGTTAATAACTTTGATTTAAGTACCAGTACCAGCTTATGGCCGGAGGAAATTTACATAAGCATGCTATTACTTTGGCAATGGTATTTAATAGGTATGATATGAAGAGTTGTTATTTCACAGCATTATTTTATTTGCAATAGAAATCAAACCCAAAAGTTAAAGATTTAAATATCACAGTAGTTAGAATTAAATTTTTTTCTTACAAGCTTTTATCTCTGCAAACTGATTTATGACATCATCAAAATTTACTCACTTAGCAATAGCGTTCTCTGTCGATATTAAGGGTAGGTCTGTCTAGTGAGATTGGCTCATTGTTGAGTGAAGATAGCATTTAATTAAGTTTAGAAAAACTTCTTTCACATGAAGAGACAGACACACATACAGTCCAAAATAGTTTTAGGGCTTCACAAATGTTTACTAACAACTCTAGAAAATCCATTTCGATAATGAACAGCAGCATATTCAAAGTGGACCACAACACTGCATCATCTTTAGAAATCCCTAAAGCCTATAGATGCCTTCGAAACCTCATGATATTTGGCACCATTTCTTCCTTCTCAAAATCATCAAATGTTTTTGTTAGTTGCTAAACTAGAAGGGGGAGTTGGGCATCACTTGCTTTTACAAGATTAATCGGATGAACAGCAGCAAACTGTTCGTAAACATTTTCCATTGAGGTTGATCTAGTTTTTAGCCCTACAAGAAACTTATCAGTGCACTCCAACATAGAACTCTTCACTTCGTGTTTTGGAGTCAAGCCTGCGTCTTTGGCTTTTTTCTCCTGGCATCAAATATAGTGGACGGGAAGAGTGGCAAAGGAAGGCCTCGTGTGAGATCTATGGAACAAGTGATGGAGGATGTGAAAGAGAATAAATAAGTAAATATGAAGAGATTAGCCGATAGAAGTACTCAGTAGAGAGCTGCATCAAACCAATCTGAGGTTTGATGACTAATGATGATAACCACAAGTGCAGGAAACAAAGAAAATTGAAGTTACAAATGCTTGTCATTAAAACACCTCTGCTGTTCCTCTTGTATCAAGATTTTCTCAAGATTATCAAGAGAAGAAACTATTTCGCATTTGCATGTGCATCTCTAGAATAAACGCCTTTGCTAAGATTTGTCGTTACCTTAATGATTGACACTCGATGGACCCTCTAGGTGAGCTCTAACAAAACTTTATCTGCCAAAATGTATGAATCACCTCAATAGCAAGAAATTGGGCACTTTATCTGCCAGTAAATGTGAACGGCTCACTCAGGCTCATCGGCAACAAATAGGCCACCACAATATTCTCCTTGTGTGATAGCTCAAAGCCCAGTAGCAACTAAACCCACAAAGGTTCTGATAATTGCCTATTTAGAATCTCAGAATAGTAGCATCTCGAAATTAAATAATGACATATCTCTCACAAATAGATCAGATGGAGTCCAATATGAGCGGACAAAAACTATGGCGAATTAAATACTGATATTACTTTGTAGCAAATAGCAATTCAGTTATTTACTGAATAAAATATTTCCATAGACACGGATGGACACTTCACAGCTACAAATAGACCATTATATATAGAAATCAAAAGGAAAAGGGCACGTGAGTATAGGGAAAAGCTATACGTAGGCAGAATTTCTATGCATGATGTTCTTTTGGGCACTGAACTGAGCGGCAGTTCATAGCGAGGAGTGCCGTACTCTAAAAGTTGAATGCGCATTGTAAATGGTGATTAGAAAATTCCCACACTTTCCTACCAAAAATGCACTGTAAAAATATATACGCGTTATAATCGGAAAATTGAGGCATAAAAGACCGCGTTCATTGCATAGAGAGTTGACTTACAATGGCTGGAGGTAGGGTGGGTGACGAGTGGCGAACAGCCGATTCTGCATCTGCACATCTGCATGACCTGCTTCACCTTGCCCTCTTCTCTTGTTCTGCTCGTCGGAGCTTATATCACTGCTGTACAGTGGGTCTAGAAACTTCCAAAGTCAGTGTTCATACTTTGTTTCTTTGCTCATCAATTCATTTATTACCAAATTTACTATTTATGTAGTTCAAAAGACAGCTCAGACAACAAACTATTCATTCAAACCAAGATTTTTATGGGTCTGGTAAAAACGGAAAAAACTAAAATTTGGGGGCCTATGCTGAATTCGGGGCCCGGGGCAGACAGTCCCTACCCCCCCCCCCCCCCCTCGCTTTGCCTCTTATGCCCTTTTTGCCTGAGCTATTCTGCTATTTCTTTCTTGCTTTGTCTGTTGTTGGTTTCTAGCCTTCCCAGATAACAGAATGCTTTCAACTCTTCAAGTTTTTGTTTTCTTAGTTTAACATTGGTCTTGGCCTCTTCTCTCCTGCTGATACCATTATCTTTGTTTTCTTCTTATTGATCTTCACCTGATATCTGGCCATTGTCCTTTCCATGGTTATCAGCATCTTATTCAGATCCCTCTCTGTCTCTGCTATGAGTGATATGTCATTGGCAAATCCCAGCATGCTATTTTTTTTCCGTGGATATTCACTTCAGTGAGAGTGAGAGAAGAGACCAAAACAAATATTACACTAGGAAAACAAAAACTTGAAGAGGTGAAAGAGTTCTGGTAATTGGGAAGTCAAGTGAACTAAGTAACCAGCCAAGTAACTTAATCGGGCACATCTTAGGACACGATGGCTTGATAAAGTCAATCGTCAAGGGAAAAGTGAAAGGAAAGAATGGAAAAGGCAGGTCTCATATGAAATATATGGAACAGGTTGAGAAGGATGTAAAAGAGAGGAATTACATTATTATGAAGAGGTTGGCTGATAGAAGAATCAAGTGAAGGGCTGCGTCAAAGCAATCCTAGGATTGTTGACCAATGATGATGATGATTCACTCCAGAAGACTTTGATTTCATTGATGGCTCTCTCAACATAAACATTAAAAATTATGTGAGACAATGCAAAGTCTTGTCTCATTCCTTTCTTTATTCCTGCTTCTTCACAGCTGGGTCCAGATTTAATCACAGCTAAATGATGGAAAAAAAACCAACTTTGCGAATTCCACTGCAATAATTTAATCATGGCCCAAGTTTAGACAATTTATACCATCTTCAGGTCTCATCTCATAAATTGTTGAAACCTGGGTCATGATTAAATTATTTCAATGAAATTCACAGTTTGTTTTTTTTCATCATAGAAAAGTTATACAAAATTATCCCTGAAACCATTCGTTTTGTTCACAGCTACTTGGTTTTTATACAAACTGTGGATAATTCTTTGGTCATTGTAGGACACTCCAATTCCTATCAGAATTCCAAACATTGAATTCCAATCCACATTGTCAAAAGCCTTCTCTAAATCCACAAATGCAATGAACATCAGTTTGTTCTTCTCCATTCTCTTCTCTATGAGCAGCCTAAGGGCTAGGCCAGGGCAGCCAATTGATTCTCTTGTACCCTTGCTTTTCCTGAATCCAAATTGATCTTCGCCCAGAAATTCCTCTGCTTTTTGTTCTATTCTCCTGTAGATAATCCTTGTCAACATCTTCAATGCATGTGTTGTCAGGCTTACAGTCCTAAATTATTTGCAGTTCTCCGCTCTTATCTTTTTAGGAATAGTGATGATAATTTTCTTCTCAAACTCAAATTCTCCTGTTGAGTCAATGACACAAATGGTTTTGTAAAGATGTGTGAATGTCCTCTCTCCTTCATTTTTAATTAGCTCTGCATGAATATCATCAATTCCAGAGGCCTTATTCATCCACAGGTCCCTTACTGCTGGGTCAAATTCTGATCTTAATATTGATGCCCTTATAACATTCTTTTCAACTTCACTTTCCTCTTTGATCACTTTCATGCTGAGATTGTGTCCAGTGTATAACTCTTCCAGATATTCTTTCCATCGCTTCACTTTGTCTTTATTTTCAATCAAAGTTCTCCATTCTTTTCCCTTATGACATTGCATTTTGCACTATGTTCCTTGAAATGGCTCCTCTCTATCCTATAGGCAGCTTCCACTTTACCAAGTGCCAGGTCATTTGCACATCTTTGCACAGATCCTTCATCCACATTCCTCTAGAACTTTCTTCTTTCTTCAATCTAAGACTTCTTCTTTGATCCATGGATTCTTCTTGACAACTTTTGTTCTGTTTGTCCAAGAATACCTTTTGCAACTTCCTGTAGTCCACATTTAATGTTTTCCCAATGTTCTTCCACTGATTTCTCAGTCAAATCCTCTCCTATTTGGTTTCCCACTGCTTTTTAATATAATAATACGGTGGAAACACAATAGTTTTAACACAATAACACTGTGGAATGTAAATTATCATCATAACTAGTTATCAATTCTAAGTTTATATAGGAGCTAGGTCTCATTCAACTATAATTACAGTCCATCAAAAAATTGTATTTGGGATGGGAATTCTGGGTAGCGAGATATCCTGTGTACTGGCCCGGCAATCCAAAGGTCTGTGGTTTGATACTTGGTCCAGAAAACATTTATCCTCTGGCAATTTTCAACACACATGCTTGTAGTGTATAACAGCAACTTAAAATTTTACACTGGTGTCTTATCATCCTTTGTGATAATTTATATGATCTATCCTCGTGGACTGTAGCATCCTTGAAGGACAACTTCAACTTACATGTGCTATCCATTGGTGGGCAGTAATGGCATGTGGATGAGAAAGTTCCTATAGATCCTCATAAAAATTACCTTTGGGACTGGATCCTAAGGTTAGTTTGACTCATCTCTCTAATTGTTTTTTTTTGGATAACCTCTTCACATTGATGTAATTCTTCATTTTTTCTATGTAACTTGTTCCATGTATCTCATACAAGGCCTTCTTCTGGCATCCTTCTCAGTCACTTTTTCTTCAACATCTTTTATTCATGAAGCCATAATGATGTGGTATTTCTTGGCATACCCTCTCCCCTTTTGATTTACCCTCTGCATGCTGGTGCCATTTGGACTAAGCCCAAAGACATTGATATATGAGTAAACTACGCTTACTCTTGCCTACAGCCCAACATTACCTGGTCAGTACCCAGTTATCATCAGCAACTGTTGTCATCACTTTTTCTCTTTGGTAACTATGTACGCCATTTACATTGGTTGGTGGAGGATTTTGTCAGGCACCATAGCTGCTCAAACCACAGCATTGCACCTTTGATTATTTCCTTTGCAGATGTGGCAATGGAGATCTTTTCCCTACACTCTGATGCTCACAGCAAAATCCAAACACACATCACTTACCAAAATTAAGAACAGAATTTCACTAAATAGAAGGTTATGATCTTGATTTGCCTCATTCTTTACATCTCCTTAGGAGATTGGGCAGTTTTGCGAATGACTCCTTCAAAATATTTCCATTAGAAGATATTAACTACAAGAGGAACATGACTTCAAAAACTTTCTGTGTTGATACAACAAATTTTTTAGCTACATCACAACCTAATTGGATAGATTTATAGATGGTGCTGACCAGTGGCCTAGCCTGGATTTTCTCCATGGGGGGGGGCAAAAATAAGTTGACGTTTTTTTTAATTGTTTTATTTATATATTTGAAAATGCTTAAATTTATTTTTTGAAATGCTATACCAAACTTATCTAAGTTCCATTTCAGCAATAGCCTACGAGAGTTCTGGCTAAATCTTGAGGGTATTTCTTTCTCAAATTTATTTTTAGCTAACGGGACCCTCTTTTTATGCACATTTATCATGCAAAGACCAAAAAGCCAATTTTATGTCATTGTTGACTGTAACCAAGTTTTTACCCTCGGTAAGGTGCTGAAGGATCTTTCGATGGTGCACGTTGTGCAGGGCTGAGCAAGTGAGATGAGTAGCGCAAGTTTTATGGATGGGTGGAACAACTGGGCAGGGCCGGCGACAAGGGGGGGCAAAGGGGGCAAATGCCCAGGGGCCCGGACCATCAGGGGGCCCGGGCCAAAATAAATTAATTGAAAATAAAAATTTAAAGTATGAATAAATTTAAATGCCAAAAAGAATACACAATTTTGTTGTTTAAAAAGTGAAAAAAACAATGAAGGCAGAGCGTGTGTCAGTACGCAATAGAGAAGTATGACGTTAGCATTGTTGTTGTAGTCATCAAGGGTTTTGGGGTGATGGGGACGATAGAGCGAGAAGTGCGGGCACTGAGACTCACCTCCCCTCCCTTTGCCGCGAACATTCGAGTCTCAGCGAAATGTTGTAACCTGAACGACAAGAAACCCCATCCCCTGTCTAAAGTCTATTGTTTAATTGTTAGTGGACTGTAAATAATCGTTTATTCTACAGTAAAAGTTACAGATTAGCAGTAGCAAGCTACACATTCTAGTACTGTGTCATTGGTTTTGAATACATACATGAGCGCCCATGCACGGGGGTAGGGAGGGACCGCGGCACCCCAACCTAGCCTCCCAATAAGGATTGCAATCCCAGAGAGATTTTTCAATCCCGGGATTACGGGATCATCATCAAAAGTTAGACAACATTTTCTGGAATTTAGTCCGTCTTGTTTAACGCTGGCGATCACTATGTCTTTAACACGCGCACCGTAAGCTCATTTCCATTTTTCTTATGTATTACAAATGACGACAAATTACTTATTCCAATAAAATGTATTAGTCAATGGACTCAGACGTCTACCGTGTTGAATTTTATGTCCTAGAAAACTTACTTATTAGCGCTGCCTGTTAGCGAAAAGGTTTACGTCAATCCCAGGACTCGTTTATATTAAATCCCGGGATTTCGGGATTATCATTTCATCCGAGATTTCGGGATTGCAATCCTTAACTCCCAGGTAAAATAAAAAAGGGATGCAAAAAATATTTTATATTTAAAATTTTGTGAATATATACATATTTCAGAAAGTTATTCATTCTTAAACATGATGTATACTTTATACTTGTGAAATTTTTCTAAATTTGTTTCCTTGTTTTACTTAAATAAGTTCAAGGCCCATGCACGCACTGTCATGATTTTGTGTGGTTTTTGTTATTGGAAAGGAGAGGAAGGAAAAATTGAACCGATGCACAGTAGGCTGAAATCGAAATAATTTGAAAAAATTCCAAAATGACTTTTTTGGAGATAGAATCATGAAACTTGGTACAAATAATCATAATTGATTGGCAAACACGGAATGGCATGTCATTGGTCATGTTCTGTCGCCGTTACCGAGATGCAGGGGCTCAAATATAGCCAAAATTACACCCGACTTCAGTTTTCTATGAAAATCTTCCTATTTGAGTTGAGGGTGACGCTGTGGGAGGAATTTGGTCGGATAAAAAACTAGTAGGTCTGTTAAAACCATACTTTTACTTTACTGTGCTTAACTTTGGGAGTTTTTTTCCGAAATGTAGGTGATGTTACGTAACAAAATGGCGGAAGATATTTTCCAGCAAAACTTCATTTTAAGTAGTAAATATCTGGCATGTTAAGTGCCTGTTAAGTGACTCATATTAAATGCCTGCTCTACACGTGCAAAATCATGGGGATATAGAAATATTACGGTCTGTAAGTGTACGCGAAATCGCGTTCATGGTTTCTCCTCTCAAAAGTAAACTTCTCATTCACAACCTCAAAGCCTTAAAATTCCTGTATTTTTCACATGTGACATTATTTTACGTTCTAGAGGGTCACTATCAAGGACTTTTTACCGTTTATTTCCCCCTTCGCCCCAGCAGTCCAAGCCTTTGACCCTACTAGGAGGTTCATGCAGAAAGGTGCATTTTGGACACCGTGGAGGTTTTGGTTGTTCATCGAGAAAGTACTCAAATCTTTCATTTTTCTTGCGTTACAATATGCATGTCCCTGATTTATACGTCACATTAGACTATATTCATCTAGGAAAACTTTAGTTTCTACTTTACTTGAATTATGCACACAGGAAGGAAACAAATTATCCAAAATTGAGGCACAACAAAATATATTCTGTTCGTCATAACCCTTAACTTGCACTATTTTTACCCATTCCCTGCTGTTGTGTTTGATTTGTAGTGAAAGTGGAGAGTTTTAGTGAAAGCATAGCTTAGTAGAAGTGGATAGTCTGCATTCATTTTAATTTGGTGGTGATATAATTATCCCCGAAAACTTGGGAGTAGTTGTGGATATGCTAATTTTGAAAAAAAAAGGAAAAGTACGTTTTATATATGGCTTTTTATAAAATTTTCATGTACAAGTAAGACCTAGTTTTGATTACTGTAAAATGAAAGTGTAAAGTGTGTTACACTGTCAAAAAGTTTTCATTTAGAAATTATTTCCCCATCCCGTTCCACTGACATGTGTTCAATTTAAAAAAAAAGGACCATTTATAGTAAATCAACAGATAATGTATGAATGTGTGCAAGTTTCTTCTGAAGAAAAAGCTGATTATCAGGTAAGTCTTAGTTATAAAATAACCTGAAAGTTCGCAGTTCTCGTCTAAATTGAGTGAGGGGGTTTGCCGGGATTTAGGGGGCCCGGACCACTCAGTTGCCCAGGGGCCCGAAAATCCTGTCACCGGGCCTGCAACTGGGCTTCTTTAACCAATGCAACTACATAGTTCTATCTCCTTCAGTTCGGAATTTGACACAATTTGTCCTTCCTTTTGGTTGTACCAAAGTTCAGCTTCACCAAAGAAATCATTCAAATTGTAGTGACTACAATACTTGTAGTTTTTCTTTAAAAAATCCTCATATGTCATATCAAAGGTAGGCCTCTAAATAATACAGAACCTGTGAGGATGCCATGACTTGGCGACGGGAGGCCACCAATAATTACGCTTCTCATCACCCGGAGGAGAGAGCAGCAGCTTTCCTTCATATGAGTTAACGTGGAGACCATAGTGGTTGGTACAGCGACACTCATTTCACTACAGACGTGGTAACATTTACTTTAACGGCTGTAGTACTGTGATGTGGAATGCAAGGGGAAACCACCACATTAATATCCCGAGGAGTCACAGCTACTCCACTCTTTCCTTTCTTATCAAGACGTAATGGAACCCTCTCGAGTAAAATATTCCAGAGGTAAAATAGTCCCCCATTCAGATCTCCGGGCGGGGACTACCTGAGAGAGTGCATCAGTCAAATGTGATAAACTTTTTAAGGTAGGAATATGGAATGTGAGATCGCTTCGGACCTGTGGAAGACTGGAGAACCTGAAGGTAAAGATGCGAAGAATGGACCTCAACATATTAGGAATCAGTGAAATGAAGTGGCCCGAGGAAGGTTACTTTTGGAGTGGAAGCTACATGATTATACGTACAGGATCATTAAATGGTAATACTGAAGTAGGGATCATACTTAGAAGAGCGCCGGAATGCGTGTGAAGAGCTTCCTGTAGTACAATGAAAGGATAATAACGGTGAAGAACGAGACCAAACGTGTAGATACCGTAGTGGTGAAGGTTTACATGCCTACGACAAACTATGAAGATGAAGAAGTGGAGGATGTGTACGAAGATATCACGGAAGTTATAAAACAGGTAAGAGGAGAAGAAAACCAAATTATTTTAGGAGACTGGAATGCTATCGTCGGCGAAGGTCAAGATGGAAGAATAACTGTAAAATATGGATTGGGAAACCAAAACGAAAGAGGAGAAAAGCAGCTGGAGTTCTGAACATAGCAAAAGTTGGTGGTCGCCACCATGTTGTTTAACAACCATTTCAGAAGAAGATACACTTGGAATATGCCAGGAGACAGAAGAAGAATTCAAATAGAGTATATTTTAGTGAAGCAGAGATTTAGGAACCAGGTGAAAGACCACAAAAGCTACCCTGGGGCAGACATTGACAGTGACCATAATTTAGTAATGATGAAATGCCATCTAAAATTCAAGAAATTGAAGAAAACAAAGAAAAATATATGGCAAGTAGAAAAACTAAAGGAGGCTCAACAACAGCTGGCATTTCAAAAAACATTAGGAAACAACATAGGAGTGAACCTGAATGAGAAATCAGTGGAAGAGCATTGGGAAAACATCAAATGTGGACTACAAAAAGCCGCAAAAGAAGTTCTTGGAAGAAGAAAAGTTGCCAAAAAGAAGTCATGGATCATGGAGGACTTGATTAAAGAAAGAAGAAAGTACAAGAATGCGAAAACTGAAGAATGGCAGCTTTGCTACAAAAGAATAAGGAAGGAAGTAAGTCGCAAATCCAGGAAAGCTAGAGAGATGTGGATGACAAATCTATGCAAAGATGTACAAAGCAACCTTGCCCTTGGAATGGTGGATACTGCCTACAGGATAGTGAGGAACCACTTCAAGGAACGGAGCTAAAATGTAAGATGTAATGCCATAAGGGACAAGAATGGAGAAATTTTTATTGAAAACAAGGACAAAGTGAAGAGATGGAAAGAATATCTGGAAGAGTTATATAATGGAATATATCTCAGCGCATAAGCAATTGAAGAGGAAAGCGAAGTGGAAAAGGATGACATGGTGGCATCTATATTAAGATCAGAATTCGACGCTGCAGTAAGGGATCTTCGGATGAATAAGGCTTCTGGTATTGATGATGTTCCTGCAGAACTAATTAAAAATGCAGGAGAGAAGACATTAACTCATCTTGACAAAACCATCTGAGACATATACTCAACAGGAGAAATTCCAAGGGACTTCGAGAAAAACATCATCATTCCTATTTCCAAGAAGAAGAGAGTGTAGAAATGCAAAAACTTAAGACTATAAGCCTGACGACACATGTATCGAAGATACTGACCAGGATCATCTACAGAAGAATAGAACGAAAAGCAGAGGAGTTCCTGGATGAAGATCAATTCGGATTCAGGAAAAGTAAGGATACAAGGGAAGCAATATTGGCCCTTAGGCTGCTCATAGATAAGAGAATGGAGAAGAACAAGCCAACATTAATTGCATTTGTGGATTTAAAGAAGGCTTTTGACAACGTGGATTGGGATTCAATGCTTGGAATTTTGAAGAGAATTGGAGTATCCTACAATGACCGAAGAATTATACACAGTCTGTACAAAAACCAAAGCTGTGAAGAGGTAAGAATAAGGAAAGGAGTGAGACAAGGCTGTGCACTGTCTCCCATATTTTTAATGTTTACATCGAGAGAGCCATCAATGATATCAAAGAGAAGTCTTCTGGAGTGAATATACACGGAGATAAAATAAGCATGCTGCGATTTGCTGACGACATAGCACTCATAGCAGAGACAGAGGGGGAAGGTGCTATAGGCTATTTAGGATATAGGAAGGTACTGAAGGCATAGTAGGCTATTCGTGAAACAAGTTCAGCTATATTTTCCACACAAAGGTACGTGCTGACTGCTAGCGCACCTCACGGATTTAGTAGGTTTGCATTCGGTTAAAATCAGGATTATTTAAATTTGTCATTCAGCAGTGTTCATATTATGAATGCTCTCTTTATTTCTTTATGGGTTTATGCATTTCAACCAACCTGGGACATGAAGAGAAGAGATGGGATGCTTTCGAAATCGTCGTCGATTTAGCAAGATCGGGCATATGCCCGACCTTGCTTCACGAATGAGCTACAAGTGCCTTCAGTGCCTTCCTATATCCTTGCGAAAAGCACAATGCCGTTTACGGCATCCCTGTACTCCACACTACGCATAAAGATAATTGCTAACAGCTAGTGTTACTTACGGATTTATTAGGCTTTCATTTGGTTAAAGTTTAGATTATTTTAATGAATGTTTCAGTGGTGTTCAAATTGTGAATGTTTTGTTTTGCGGATTTGTGTATTTGAACCGACCTGGCATATGATGAGAAGATATGGAACACTTTAGAAATCGTCATCGATGGAGATAGGTTGAGATTTGAGATAGTTTAACAAAAATCAGGGAATAAAATTCAAATCCCAATGGAACATAATGTCTTATAACGTATCCGTGGGATGTTCATTGATGCCATTGCAATGATGCTAAAACAGTTCGTCCAAAAGAGATTCTGTAAACTACATTGCTCTTTCCATGAAGGTATGGAATGGTACTATAAGTGTTATCGCAGCTAATTCTTGAATCTATATCGGCCATTTCATTCAGCATAATCATACGGGCTTACTTTTTGCACTACTCCCAGATCAAGTAGGTTTGCATTCGGTAAAACTTAAAGTATACATAATGTAATATAGTTATCTGTCAAATATACAGTAGAATGTGTGAATATATGCAACCGATCGACAAGTGCCTGGTTTAAGTATGCTAAATCAGTACTGAGTAAAAAGAATAGAATTTACTGTACTTGGAATAAAATGCATTAATACGTATCCGTAGGAAATTCATTGACGCCATTGTCAAGACGTTTGAGAATTGAGACAAACATAACATACATAAAAGGCCTGAGAAAATTTTTTTTGCCAAAGAGGTGGGTCATACCATTCCCAAAAACCCGAATCTGGCCTCATTATCAAAGGGGGTAGGTCATGTCATACGAATGTCGGTCAATGACCGAATTCGTATGCCCCTCCCTGCTTTCTTACCTCCTTTGTTTCTTCCGGCATGAAATTTTCTAAATGATATTCTTATTTTTGTAAAGGTCCAACTATGAGTCCAGGCAGCAATTATATGTTTACTTTGGTTTAAATTATATTTATCGTTCCGATACTGACTTGGAGCCATAGCTAACACCATAACACAAGTTTGTTTTTGCCCCTTCATGAAAAATGTTAAGATTTCCTAATACAATTTGTATTTATCATATTTCTTCCTCCCGTTGAGTTTCAACGGGCAACTTTAGCCAATTGACCTATAATTTTTCATTTGACTTAATGAGCCAGGGGGGGGCAAGCGCCCCACCCTGGTTACGCCTATGGCACTGACTCATCAGCACAACAATGTGATTTACAAAACCTTTCTACTTCTTTTGGGTTATTTTTTCAAGTTATCCTCAATGCATCCTACTCTCATGGATGTTCCAGAGTAAATGGTTGCTTAAATAAAAAAATTAAGCTCCTTTTGCCTCATGGTAGGTTTATCCTGTAACTGAAAGCTCCAAAGCTTACAGGCAATAAGAGGTTTATTAAGCTCATAGCTCCGCATTGCATATTGTTTCGTTCATCTTCACAATTTCGCTCCTCTCAGCCCTATAGCTCTGTGATTCAATTTTTAAAAAATTCTCAGATAGGGAAAATCATGGAGTCCATATGCTATTGATACCTGCAACTTCTGGAGAATATAAACCCATTGTTGGTATGTACTCTTAAAAAAATGCTTCAAGGGGTAGACCTTTTCATATTCCATCCAAAAGGACAGAATGCTGAGCTTGAAGGGCTGTCGACAAAGTGTTCAAGTGAGGAATGGTGTACTGCTGAGAATCCTCTCCAATGACAGGATTTTATACCTGACCCTTTGGATTGGAACTCTGGCAACCACACCAATGATTCCAGAATAGTCACTAGATACCTTCCTAATCCAATTATGCACAGGTATTTCTATACACCAGAGTATTTAATTGATTTGTAGTTTTTTGTAGAGGGCAAAAATTAAGATTCTCTATATCGAACAAAAATCTCCAGCATAATTTAAATCTCTACTTCATGAACAATAAATGCAGCAATGTTATGCATGTCATGAACCTATGACATAAAGATATCAAATTTAATCATTGGGTTCATGCATATTTCAATGGTAAAAACATATCTAATACTTAATAACATAAGGGAATTTCAAGTACATATATGAGAATGATCATGATGCAATGGTATGCTGAGAATGGATATATTCAATCACAGGAGTAATGCAAGGGTTGTCAGAGACACTAGGGATAATCAGCACCAAACAGGACAGCCCACTGGTCCAACAAAGGTCAATTATTTCATTCCTTCACACACAAAAAAAGGTCAAGAAAACCTTGGGGGCAGGGGTGCCCATATTTCCTCTCAATAGTGTTCCACTTAAGAATTGAGACCCACAAACAGGTCAAAATGAGAGGCAAAAACTCACATTGATCCATTCATTCCAGTCTCCTCAGTTTTCCGGTTCCCGCAGCGGGAAAAGGGTTATCGAAAGGCAGTGCAGCTAGATAAAATTTCTCATCCATGGCATTTGGTCATAGTTTTATATGGTCACCATGCCGCCCATGACTAAAGGAACTGAGGATGAAAGAGGGCATTACATGTTATAGAACAAAAGTAGTTAACGAACTGAACAATCATAATAATAGAATCGGTGAAAAAACGAATTTAATTGCAGAAATATTTAGCCAAAGCCTTGGAGCACATCAACCTTTGAATTGATGAAAACTGATTATGTTTACATCAACTTCATTACATTAGATTGGCATTTAAAATTATGAATTTCAGTTATCAATGCAAGATAAATGAATTAATGAGCCAGTGGTCATGAGCACAAGTATCTGGCCAGTTTTCAAGAAAAATACTCAAGGTCTAAAGAGGCTCAGGACTAACATCATGGAAATTTTTGGAGCAATACTGTTCCAACAATCATTCAATCCCTTCACAAAATCATCAAATACAAGCACCCAAATATCAAGTTTTGATTTTCAGATGCTTTGATGTACATATTACACTCAGATCGGTATACCACTGCAAAATATCAGTCAGTCCTAGTATCTGAACCCAGGCTCTCAGTATGAAGACAGCTTCTTGCATTCACACCATTCTGATTCTCTAAAATATTTATTGCACAAAAAAATTAATTGTGCGATAGTAATTTTATCTCAGCCCCTTCTCGAATGTGTGGAATTATTAAACTAGTTGAAATAAACTATTACAGCTAAACTAGTTAAAAATAGATAACAGGTAGATCAATCCTTTTAACCTCTAAGTAGACCTAAAGATTCAATTATACAAAGGTAACACTGTTTCAAAGAGTGGAAGTCTACTTGGTAATGGCCTTATCCTTAAGGGTTGAATGTACCTAAATGAGTTCGATTTCATGCCAATTAAAGCATGGAAAAATTCAACAAGGAGAAGCAGGCAAGGGTAGGACTAACAGCTGCATATGCATAAATATCCACAAGAAATTCTTCCCCAAAGAGAATATATACAGATTGCGTAATTTCTGAAAGTAAGTTGATCTTAATCTGTATATCAATGTTCCAACAAAAATCCATAACTCAAAAGCTGATTAGCAATAGCAATACATCAGTTTTTTAAAGCAATGATAATGTAAGTACAATCCCAACAAAAACAAAGGCTTCCATCTCATGACTGATGGTCCTTTTTCGAATTGATAATTTCAATGTAATCAGAAAGCTGAATATTTACAAGAGTACACAGTGATTGAATACTTGTCTGTCAAAAGTTCCCAGTCCCAAAGTTTTTCATTGCAATAGTTCAGTAATTCTCTATGCAGTGGTATTAATTATTGATATCCATTATCCCATGACGATGATGTTGATGTGGGTGTCAATGTTCCCCCTGTCTCAACTTTCCGGTGAAGAGTGCAGAGTAATGGTGGAAAAGTAGCAGCCAAAAGTAGTTTAAATTATGGTCTAAACTCAGGAGCCTTATAGTATCTCCAATCTAAAAATATTTATTGATACTTACATGGCATGTGAAAGAATTCATGTTTTTACACTGTGGTACAGGTTGTACTTAAACTTGAAAGTTAAATATGAAACACTGGTGAAACACTCACCATAGTTATTTCAATTTCAATGAGAGGAAAATGCTTTCCTGTCATAGGAGGTACCTACTTCACATAGATTAAACTAGTGTATTTCTATAGAAACAACCGCTAAGATAAATATCATGCAAGAGATGGGCATATTTCTTCTTTAATGACATTTCACCATTTTTGTGCAAGCTACAGCAGATAATTATGTATTTTTAAGAGCTCTCCTAAAATACTTTTTTGGCATTCTATTAAAGTATTTCAAAGTAGAAACAAGGAAGAAATAGCATTCCACCAGTTTCCGTACTGCATTAGGTCTATTTATGGATGATGTGATTATATTAATTAGTAGACTTGATTAAACTTGTATGCAACTTTTATCGATTAAACATGTAAGCAAGACTAGGACATGACAAACATGGTTCCTGAGCAATCATGAAATTCCATACACATCCCCAAATGTCTGAATTTATTCCCAGGACGTCTTCCCTGGGATAACCCAAGGAAATGTGTGCTGTGTGGGCCTGTCAATGATATCATAACAAAATGTTACCAATAAATAACCAATAACCCAGCCATTGCACTGACGTCCATTGGACATCCATTGGATGTCCCGCATGGATGTTACTGACATCCATGGACATCCATTTGATGTCCAATGGACATCCTATGCATGTCCAAATTTGCCACTTGTGGACATCCAATGGATGTCCAATTTAAGGCTTTGAAAGGATGTAGGCAAATATTTCAGTTTCTTGGGATCTACAGATGCAACCCATATGCAGTGCAGTCATAATAGAGAAAAATTACGTATTAAAAAAATTAGCGTGAGGCATGAAAATTGTCGTCACTAAAAGTTACCTATATGTTCAATTAAGTTGGGAACTTCATTTGGTTCTAAGCGAGCAGCACTGCATAATAATAACACTACTGAGGTTTTCTTAATTCAAAATGTTCTCGGCAGCCATTAAACTACGCGAATACAAAGTGAATCACAATGAAACTAAAAGAGATAGAGAAACTAAAAGAAGTAAAAACTAAAATAAATACACCTTTCAAGTTTTCCCGAAGGTAAAGATTGCTGGCGAAATACATATATAAACCCAAAGAAAATATAAAGTATATTGATAACAGTTACGAGGAAATGAGAGGGGATTTAACTTGAAACCTAGTACGCCAAGGTAAAGAATGAAATAGGCATGTTATTTACCTGTCTAATTTTGTTTTACCACCGTGCACTTCACCGTCGTAGGATTCAAAAACCACAACGAAACATATAAAATAGTAATATTGTACAAATAATGCAAATAAACGCAAGTACGATTAAAACAGCACGTTTCACACTCCTAACCGTGAACATACAAATATCAACAATAAAAATCTTATAAACAAGCCGGGGAAACAATTGAGCAACACCTTTCGTTCTTATTTCTTTCTAGACGTAACAGAGTAGTTTTTGTCCCATGTAGCAGGCCTGTGTATATCGTGATTACCCTTCAATGCTCATTTACAACGAAAACTTTGAACATCATTTCCTGGCCTGCATATTGACATAACTGCATGGACATTTTTAGGATGTCATTTTCATGGCATTGGATGGACATCCAAAGGGTGTCCTTTTCCTGACATCCACAGAATGTCCTATTCCTGACATCCAAAGGATGTCCTGCATGGACCTTTTAGGGATGTCCTTTTCCTGACATCCAATGGACATCCAATGGATGTCCATAAGGGACTTCTGGATGTCAGGATGTTAAATGGACGTCCATTGGACGTCATGCAGTGGCTGGGAATGGCATAGGGTTAGCATTATGAATTATAGGGGCATCTTATCCAAGCCCTAAAAACATATTATGTACTTGTATACAGTCCAACCCCAAAGTTTTACCGAAAAATTTTACTACTTATAATGAAATTAGACAACCCCTGGGACCCAACCCACGTCAAATTGACCAGGTAGCAAATACCTGGCAAATACATTAGGTAAAATAGGTTTTAGGCACATTGTTTATAAGTATTAGATTCATAGATTCTCACTCAAATTTCCACTTGTGGAGGATTGTCTTAATTTTATTTAGGATCAGTATTAATTTTGTACCAATTCATGTATTTACTTACAGGATAACATTGGAATAATGTGATTCACACAATTTAAATAAACTGAGTCTGAAGGGTTTGTCACAAGATAATCATACCAAACAGTTTTGACAGTCACTGCAAAAGACATATGCAACCAAGGAAAATGTAGACAGAGGGTACTATTTACTCTGTGGTTAACTCATCCTGTTTGTTGGTGGTAATTTACAACCATTTATTTTCTAATTTCAGCAATTGCAGACTTTGATGTCAGTCACTTTGAAATTTCAGAGGGCCCAAAGACTACTTTGGATACAAAGTGCCAGTTTTACCAGGACCAAGTTAATTAACTACGATTTTGAAACTATGGGATTCAATCTTTATATTATCTCAATCGCAACCTAAAAGAAACTCCTCAACATTTTCATAAGCCATAATGGCACTGTCAGCCACAGGAGAATTGTTCACCCACCTAATAGGACAAAACTTCCATGAAAAGAATTCAGATCCCGAATATGTGATGAAGTCACTGTACTGGGCAGATATATCCTTGAATAAGTTATACTCTGCTCTCAAAACTGTACAACTATCCAGCCAGAACCCCTGTAGCCAGTCTTAAATGCAATTTGCAGTGTGTGCAAGCCACATGAACTTGTGTTCAGGAAAAGAGATTCTTCTTCGCCATTCTCTGCCTTTAAGTATGTCTCTAAATCCTTAGCAAATTTCCAATTAATGTTTGGACCACTCATTGATATTTGTAAAACATGTTTGACTTTGAGAGGTTTGGTTTGATTAATGAAGGCAGACACAAGATCAGATACCTTAGCACAGCCCAAAAATGCAGAAATTAAATAGTGAGAGGTAACTTCATTTGAATTGGGGCTCCAAAACTAAATTGACAGATCCAATTGATTACTCTGGCTGCATTTGCTTTAACTTTCATTTAAGAAAACAACAAAATGCCCACTTTGCTGAACTTCGTTAATCATCACTTCATTGAAATATGGCTCCAGACCGTAAACTAGCATGTAACCTATTTTATTGATTCCTAATTTCATCTCTTTGGCTATCTTACTATCAGAGAGTATCAGAGGAAAAAGACTGATGGACTTTCTTGCAGAGGAGAGTGATGAATGATTCAGGACAGTTTGTAGGCACCATAAAATCTCCACTCTGGTAACATCATCCCTCACCAAATACTTTGAAAAAGTCTCTTTGCCTCTAGTAGTTGAGGTTGCAGACAATTTCCTTCCCCTCCACCAGAAATTCCCTCCAGTGCCTTCCCTCTAGCGACTTGACCCTTTGTGAAGAATAAACAGGATAAGAAGGGTGAATCAGTTTCACTGTTATCGCTAGAGGAATTTTCAAGGCTGAGATTGGCGCACCATTCTGGTGAGATGACTGCTGAGTCCAGAGCTTTGGGGAACTTTCAGATGTGTTCGGTGTAGCAAGGAGAGGGTCACCTGTTTCAAGCTCCCAATCGTGGGATTACACTTTCTTAGATTTTTGAAATTGTCTTTCTTCATAAATATTCTGCATTTCTGGTAATATTGACACTGTTTCCCTGTCCCCTTACCCTGCTATTCATGACTCAGCATGCTGATGTATAGGATCCGTAGTGCACTCGAAGGAGTCATGAGCCGAATCTGTGTCAAAGGTGGATAATTATTTCCTGGCCAACAATAAAATTTCATGACTTCTAGACCAAATATTTAGTTCCCTGACTTTGCCTGACTTTCAAGATGTGTACCAACTCTGTAAAATAGTCCCCAATTCGGATCTCTGGGTGAAGACTACCTGAAAGTGTACTTCAGTGAAGTGTGATAGACATTTTAGGGTAGAAACATGGAACATGAGATCGATTTGGACCTGCAGAAGGCTGGAGAACCTGAAGGTGGAAATGCAAAGAATGGACCTCGACGTGCATTCCTCAATGAGGAATCAGTGAAATGATGTGGCCTAAAGAAGGAGATTTTTGGAGTGGAAGCTACAGGATCATACACACAGGATCATTAAATGGTAATGCTGGAGTAAGAATAATGCTCAAAAAGAGCACTGGAATGTGTGTGAAGAGCTTTCTGCAGTATGATGAAAGAATTATAATAATGAAAATTGAGACCAAACCTGTTGATGCCGTAGTGGTGCAGGTTTACATGCCTATGACAGACTATGAAGATGTAGAAGTGGAAGACATCTACGAAGATATCATGAAGGTAATGGAACAGTTAAGAGGAGAAGAAAACCTAATTATTTTAAGGGAGTGGAATGCTGTTGTTGGCGAAGTTCAAAATGGAAGAGTAACTGGAAAATATGGATTAGGAAACTGAAATGAAAGAGGAGAAATATTACTGGAATTCTGCACACGGCACAAGCTAGTGGTTGCACACACATTGTTTAAACATCACAACCAAAGAAGATACATATCGTGGGCTTGGTTTGACAAGGTTCTAACTAACAAAATTTGAAAAATTGAGATTTTAAGTTTCCCGTACTCTTGACACCTGGCTCTATCATTCTACCTTAGTTTGAATGCATTTGAATCGCATACGATGAAAATAGGGAAATGACAAAGTTCTAACTACATGTTGATTTAGTCATATTTTCGTACCAAGGTTCTAACAGCAGTTAGAACCTTGTCAAAATCAATATTTTGTTCCTATTATGGGCATACTGCTGAATTCAAAAGGTTGATTTATCATTTTAAATATGTTTACATCGTTACCCAGCTGGCACAAAGTATGCTGCTTGCCCATTTCTTACGAGATACTTACGTAAGAAACAGGCAAGGAGCTTATCAAGAGGTAAGGCGCTGATGTAAGGAATTGCTTAGAACCAGGTAAGACTGGGGTTAGAAACGTCGTCATATATCCTCATACTTCGTAAGCTACTTACATACAGCTGCTTACCTATTTCTGCTTACAAACTTACCTCCATAACTTACAAATTGTGCCAGCTGGGTATTTAAACAACAGTTGCATAACATTGTTACGATTCATCAGCTCACCATCCATTTGGTATGTACAAGCTATGAGCACATTTTATGTTTGTTACAAGATGAGTTACTGTGGTAGTGATGCATCTAGTGAAGCTTTGGAGGGCATTTCCTCAGATTCAGACGAATGCATTCCACCAACTTCACCATATTCTTCAAGCTCTTCGAGTGAAAATCATTTTAAATGGTAATTATTTTCTTCTTATTCATATGTAACCTAAAACATTGAATTTGCCATTTTATAGACTCAAATTAATTGATATTATTAACTGTAGTTTACATTCTTGTTGATCTGTTTTTCAGAATCTCTAGTCTAGTGAATAGACATGGTGGATTGGTCAGCTCTAAGAGGAAATTAATATTCACTGATGATGATTGTCCCCCATCATCTCTATTAAAATTGTATAAAGAAAATGCTCATGAGTCTCAAGCTCATTCAGTTACCCTCTATATTTATTCTCATTATTTATCTGGTTCAACCAATATCTTCATTAAACATCATGTTCACAATTCACTATGTTGATTTTAGTTTAATACATATCAGTAAGCCTCCAGTTATCTCCAACAGATCTTTAGGCCATACTTTTGTATTAGAATACCTAGCTGACTCAACAGACATCCATGTGGAAGCCCCTATTATTTTTCTTGTTCCGTTATGTTGAATTCTCCTACTAATTTTTATATCCTATACAACTGTGTATGGAATAAACTATTTTAAGGCCTCGATTCAACTTTAAAACATGTTGTAAAAGATCTGTGATGAAGGTTCTTTGAAAAAGATCTTTGACAGAGAAATAGGCCACATTTTATGAAGTATTTCTTTTTTTATACAATAAAAGTAATTTATTTTATGAAATTTAATAGTTTGGCATTACATTTTATGAAATAAATTGAAGAAGTACTGAATTTTGATGTTAGATCTTGGAATATCTTCAACATATTTTACAATGGAATACTGGCCTAATGTTTATCTGACATGTGTCCAAGATGTGATAAAAAATCTCACTCTACAAAATAGCTTCCCAAGCTGGTACAGTCGATGAAGCACTGTCAAAAATCACATTGAGAACAAAAATGCAATGAGAAATGAAAAAAGGAGAGATGAAGAAAATGATAATCCGGTTATTCTATTTGATTTACAAAATGTTGTCACATGTCCTCATGCTAACATAAGTACATTTTTCTACTACCATAAGCATAGGATCTATAATTTAACACTAGAACCGCGGCTGGGTCATTTTTGACCCATTTGCAATTTTTTTTCTTTTCCCGCTCCTTTTGATTCGCATTTAAAGGGCTAATATTCCATGACTATTCATCTACAAGTGTGTTTAATTGCTCTAAGTAATTCTACATCTCTAGTGGAAAAACACTCTGAAATAAATTAAGATTTACCTTAAACCGTGGTTGGGTCAGTTTTGACCCACTGAGAGTACTTATGTTTTATATGGGTTAATTTGCGTATTTGGAAGAGATTTGCCAATCCAGAAAATGATAGCCAAGTCTAATCTCTGAAGGTAAATGTGATGTATTACCTGGAAAAAGACACGTAGTTGTTGACGCCTGGTCAGAAAATTAAAGGGTGTGAAATTATACGTTTTAATTGCTTTCCATGAATTCAATCCCTTTCGCTAGTGGCATGCCTCTCGGTCGCTGCTTGACCGGAGTAATATGGTGTCAGTAGTGCAATTTTTCCTGATGAGTATAGTGTGAGAGCTCGTCGTTGATTACGGCCAGACATAGCCGTCGAAGGATGTTGCTGAAACTCTACACGAGATTTCGGAGAGCGAATCTGAGTGCGGAATATCAAGGATTATTCATCCGCAGCAAATAAATTCAATTATGGACAGATTCCATATGCGAATATTGCATCATTATCATTCTCTCAGGTGCTACATGAGATAACATACAGACTGTCTCACTGGTCTGGAGAAAATGAAAAAAAAAGTTAACATCAAGTTTGTTGATAAATTTGTTAGTAGACGAAAAAACAAAACAAATAAACTATCAAAACGACGTGTGTCAGAATTTGAAGAGCCACAGATCAAAAGAAACAACAGTGATATTCCGATTACAAAGATTAATGATTTGAAGAAAATGTACCCTTTTATGCCAGAACAGGATAAAAAATACTTCGATTGTATTAAAAAAAATAATTATCACTTATTTGCTCAAGATGTACTATTCTCCAATTCTATTTGTTTTTTATGTTGATTAAATTATCTATTACTGCAAATAAAAAGAGGTTTCAAAGAAATTATTATAATTATTGAGCTAGCCCTCAACAAATCCAATTGAGTTTATTTTGAAACCTGTTTAGTTTGACATGGTTGTATGTGCAGTTAGAACCTTGTAACTTTCATTTTAGCACATAATCAAAGTTACAAGGTTCTAACTGAAAATCATCGTTGCGTATATCTCTGTAATGAATAATAATTCATTGCTGATATTCACTGAGGACAAACTATTTGCCTACTTGAGCTTGAGTGTAAAATTTGAATCAAACTCAATCATAAAGAAAAAAGTTAAAGATGAACGAAACTTTGGATGTGTTTTTCTCAAAACTGTTATCGAATCAGATAGAACCTTGTCAAACCAAGCCCACGATATGGAGAATGCCAGGAGAAAGAAGAAGATTTCAAATAGACCACATTTTTGAGAAGCAGAGATTAAGGAATCAGGTGAAGGCCTGCAAAAGCTACCCTGGGGCAGATATTGACATCATCATCATCATCATCATTGGTCAACAATCCTAGGATTGGTTTGACGCAGCTTTCCACTCGATTCTTCTATCGGCCAACCTGTTCATTGTGACGTAATTCTTTTCTTTTACACTCTTCACAACCTGTTCCATATATCTCATACGAGGCCTGCCTTTTCCAATCTTCCCGTCCACTTTTCCCTCGACGATAGTCTTCATCAGGCCATCGTGTCTCAAGATATGGCCGATTAAGTTTTCCCTTCTTCTTTTTAGAGTTGTCAGCAGACTTCTCTTTTCTCCTACTCTTCTTAGCACTTCCTCGTTACTTACTCGGTCGATCCATTTAATCTTCAGCATTCTTCTGTAGCACCACATTTCAAATGATTCTACCCTTTTCTTCTCCGCTGCTGTCATCGTCCATGATTCACTGCCGTAAAGAAAAATGCTCCAGATGTATGTTCTGATGAACTGTTTCCTTACTTCTATGCTTGTATTTCCTGCTGTAAGTAGGTTCTTCTTTTGAAAGAATGCCCTCTTTGCCTGGGCTATTCTACTCACTATTTCTTTCTTGCTTCGTCCATCGTTGGTTACTCTGCTTCCCAGGTAACAGAACTCTTTCACCTCTTCCAGTTTCTGTTTTCCTAGTTTAACGTTGGTTTTGGCCTCTTCTCTTTTGCTGCACACCAATATCTTAGTCTTCTTCTTATTGATCTTCAGCTGATATCTGGCCATAGTCCTTTCCATTGTTGTTAGCATCTTATTCAGGTCCTTTTCTGTCTCTGCTATGAGAGCTATGTCATCAGCGAATCGTAGCATACTGATTGTTTCTCCGTGGATGTTAACTCCAGAACACTTCTCCTTGACTTCATTGATGGCTCTCTCGATGTAAACATTGAAAATTACGGGAGACAGTGCGCAGCCTTGTCTCACTCCTTTCCTTATTCTTGCCACTTCACAGCTGGGTCCAGATTTAATCACAGCAACTTGGTTTTTGTACAGACTGTGTATAATTCTTCGGTCATTGTAGGACACTCCAATTCCCTTCAGAATTCCAAGCATTAAATCCCAATCCACGTTGTCAAAGGCCTTCTCTAAATCCACGAATGCAATGAACGTTTGTTCTTCTCCATTCTCTTCTCTATGAGTAGCCTAAGGGCCAATATTGCTTCCCTTGTGCCCTTACTTTTCCTGAATCCGAATTGATCTTCATCCAGGAACTCCTCTGCTTTTCGTTCTATTCTTCTGTAGATGATCCTGGTCAGTATCTTCGATGCATGTGTCGTCAGGCTTATAGTCCTAAAATTTTCGCATTTCTCCGCTCTCTTCTTCTTGGGAATAGGAATGATGATGTTTTTCTCGAAGTCCCTTGGAATTTCTCCTGTAGAATACATGTCGCAGATGGTTTTGTAGAGATGAGTTAATGTCTTCTCTCCTGCATTTTTAATTAGTTCTGCAGGGATATCATCAATACCTGAGGCCTTATTCATCCGAAGGTCCCTTACTGCAGCGTCGAATTCCGATCTTAATATTGATGCCCCCATATCATCTTTTTCCACTTCGCTTTCCTCTTCAATAGCTTTTGTGCTGAAATTTTTTCCATTGTATAGCTCTTCCAGATATTCTTTCCATCTCTTCACTTTGTCCTCGTTTTCAATCAATATTTCTCCATTCTTGTCCCTTATGGCATTGCATCTTGCGCTCCGTTCCTTGAAGTGGTTCCTCACTATCCTGTAGGCCGCTTCCACCTTTCCAAGTGCAAGGTTGCTTTGTACATCTTCGCGTAGATTTTTCAACCACATCTCTCTAGCTTTCCTTGCTTTGCGACTTATGTCGTTCCTTATTCTTTTGTAGCAAAGCTGCCCTTCTTCAGTTTTCGCATTCTTGTACTTTCTTCTTTCTTTAATCAAATCCTCCATGATCCATGGCTTCTTTTTGGCAACTTTTCTTCTTCCAAGAACTTCTTTTGTGGCTTCCTGTAGTCCACATTTAATGTTTTCCCAACGCTCTTCCACTGATTTCTCATTCAGGTTCTCTCCTATGTTGTTTCCCACTGCTTTTTGAAATGCCAGCTGATGTTGAGCCTCCTTTAGTTTTTCTACTTGCCATATATTCTTCTTTGTTTTCTTCAATTTCTTGAATTTTAGATGGCATTTCATCATCACTAAATTATGGTCACTGTCGATGTCTGCCCCAGGGTAGCTTTTGCAGTCCTTCACTTGATTTCTAAATCTCTGCTTCACTAAAATGTAGTCTATTTGGCATCTTCTTCTGTCTCCTGGCATTTTCCATGTGTATCTTCTTCGGTTGTGATTTTTAAACAATGTGTTGGCAACCACTAACTTATGCTGAGTGCAGAACTCCAGCAGCCTTTCTCCTCTTTCATTTCGGTTTCCCAATCCGTATTTTCCAGTTATTCTTCCATCTTGACCTTCGCCGACGATAGCGTTCCAGTCTCCTAAAATAATTAGGTTTTCTTCTCCTCTTACCTGTTTTATAACTTCCGTGATATCTTCGTAGACGTCTTCCACTTCTTCATCTTCATAGTCTGTCGTAGGCATGTAAACCTGCACCACCACGGTATCTACAGGTTTAGTCTCGATTTTCACCATTATTATCCTTTCATTGTACTGCAGGAAGCTCTTCACACGCATTCCGGCGCTCTTTCTGAGTATGATCCCTACTCCAGCATTACCATTTAATGATCCTGTATGTATAATCCTGTAGCTTCCACTCCAAAAGTCTCTTTCTTCGGGCCACTTCATTTCGCTGATTCCTAATACGTCGAGGTCCATTCTTCGCATTTCTACCTTCAGGTTCTCCAGTCTTCCACAGGTCTGAAGCGATCTCACGTTCCATGTTCCTACCCTAAAAAGTGTATCACATTTGACTGATGTACTCTCTCGGGTAGTCCCCGCCCGGAGATCCGAATGGGGGACTATTTTACCTCCGGAATATTTTACTCGAGAGGGTTCCATCACATCTTGATAATAAAGAAAAGAGTGGAGTAGCTGCGACTCCTCGGGATATTAATGTGGTGGTTTCCCCTTGCCTTCCACATCGCAGTACTACAGCCGTTAAAGTATTTGACAGCAACCACAATTTATTGATGATGGAATGCCATCTGAAGTTCAAGAAACAGATGAAAACCGTAAAGAACATATGGCAAGTAGAAAAATTGAAGGAGGCTCATCATCAGCTGGTATTTCAAAAAGCAGTGGGATATGGGAGCCTCAATCTTAAGATTGACATTTGATGCAGCAGTAAGGGACCTGCGGATGAATGAAGCCTCTGGAATTGATGATATTCCCGCATAGCTTATTAAAAATGCAGGAGAGAAGAAATTAACATATTTTTATAAAACCATATGCCTCCTCCGGAATTTAAGCAATGTGTGATTCACTGGATATGATAAATATCTTAAAACAGCTCAAGAGGTCAGAAACCTGAATTGACCCCTTGTGGCAAAGTTGTTTATCTAGTGAATATAAGTTTGCAAACTCGTTACAGTTCCTCCAAAAAAACTAATTTTAAGGGATGGAAATAGATATGTAGAGAGAGGTAACTCTTTCAACAAGGAAATAATCATTGAAAATCTATTGGGCTCTTCCCTAATTGCCCAAAGGCAAGTTTATGATGGAATTATGGCTGCTAGTGGTTAACGAAATCTGAAGATCACAAAGTCAATGGTTACCAATGCTAAAAGGGCAAGAGAGAGGTACCATGAAGAGTTGAAGGTAGTGTGAAAGGAAAAGTAAGAAAAGACCAGGTCCAAAAATGTTCTATTTTAGATGAAATATAACAATTGAAAGACATGAAAAGGGAGGTTTTAGCAGAAAAACTGTCTCAATCATAGGTCATTAATGAAGAACTTGCCCACCTGTTGAGCATGATTCAATGAGCTTTTTGTTTTGAAGCATGGATCACAAACCCACAGCATGCTGTCTTGTGTTTTTTAATGGTTTTTATTTGATATTTTATTTTAAGTAGGTAGGTACTAGAGTTGATGTACTTTTACCATCAAGATAAATCTGTAAGTGACACTTTATTTATGCACCATTTTATGTACAAGAGCTGATGTACCTGTTCTTCACATTAGTCCTTTAAAAGAATGGAATAAAAGAAGCTGTCATTTAACCCATTGGGGTAAAGCACCGGTGATTCACCAGCCTACCTTATTTTGCCTTAAGGTAAAGAGCCAGCGATTCACTGGTCACATGATGGAATTCAATATTCTAATGCTATTCTTTTTTCCCGATGATGTACCACAAGACTTCTTTTTTTTTCAGTGAAAATAAGTTTTGAAATATTTAATGTATAATTAATTTTAATTTCCAAAAAAAAATATTTTTAAAAATTTCCAAGTGAATATTTTCAGAAAATTAAATAGAGTTTAAAGGGCAGGAAATCCAAGGAAAATTAAGAGGCGAATGGGTCAACATAATTTTAGTTATATCTTTAGTTTTCAAATTAGGTGATTTTTTAAAGTCAGGGAAAAATCTGAGTTTCAGTCTGAAAAGTCAGGTAAAGGTCAGGGAAAATAAAACTAACGATATTTATCAACTGTTTTACCTCTGGAATATTTTACTCAAGAGGATTCCAGCATGTCTTGGTAAAAAGGAAAGAGTGGAGTAGCTGCGGCTCCTTGGGATAATAATGTGATGGTTTCACTTTGCCTTCCACATCACAGTATTACAACCATTAAGTAAATGTTACCATGCCTGTAGTGATACAAGTGTCACTGTAGCAATCACTGTGGTCTCAACTTTCACTTTTATGAAGAAGAGCTGCTGCCCTCTCCTCCGGGTGATGGAATTCATATTTGTTGGTGGCCTCCCATCGCCAAGTCACAGCATCTTCACAGGTTCTGTGTTACCGTATTTACACGCATATAAGATGCAGTTTTTTTCAAGTTTTGAGGCCCAAAAAGTGGGGTACATCCTATATGAATGTGCATCTTATACGAGTGTGCAAAAGAGGACACATCATGAATAAATTGTGTTATGGATTCGTACTCACCGGCCTGTTTGTGAAATAGATTCATTCAATCTTTGTAGAAAGTAGGATTACCCTATGGTTAAGGGGTTT
The DNA here is from genome assembly GCA_933228895.1 of Platycnemis pennipes. NCBI lineage: Eukaryota > Metazoa > Arthropoda > Insecta > Odonata > Platycnemididae > Platycnemis > Platycnemis pennipes. The sequence goes on along the minus strand of OW121848.1, from coordinate 27,420,547 downwards.
TAAATCAGGGAAATGCACCATTCTGAGGTAATTTCACCTCATTTCAGCCCCTTTTTGTGACTTGTTCATTTTTGCTCTGGGTGAGTCTTATATGCGTTATCCAACGATTTTTCATGATTTTTCGCCTCAAAATCTGGAGTGCGTCTTATACACATGTGAATCTTATATGTATGTAAATACGGTATTTAAAGGCCTACCTTACCCAGGAATGGACCAATACCACCTCGGAGTGCCATTGCTTTTTGTCCATGAGGGCTTATTCAATGAGTGAACTAGCTTATCTCGCAGCTAGCCTCTTTATCTAGAGGTCAACCCACTATCCGCAACCCAGTGGATGCACTCAGTGGCTTTAAGCTCAGCAGCAAGTCAATTGCTACAGCAAAAACAATATAAATAGATTTTCTCAGAACAACAGGAGTCGTATTTCTGAAAATAATCGATCCCCAATACCTGAGTGAAACCCCTGGCTACAAATCTTGTCTTGAATAAAGTTCCTTGACAGTCTTCCTTCACAGTATATACATACTCATTTTCATTTAATCATGCTACCATTGGGTGGGGAACTACAGCCCCACCTACTACCATATTTTGTTCTTGCATTGGCTGGAGCTCCCTCAGTATTGCACTTTTCCATTGGTAAGACTGGGGCCCTCCTCAGCTGGGACAAACTGCGGCCTCCTCAATGTAGTTTGGCACAAAAAATGATTCCACCAGACTATGACGTCTTCTTACAACTCAGTAAGTGGTAGCCTGGATGAGGCCTCTCCATTCTTTCAGACCATCTTACTAGGATCTCTCCTTGGTCTGATTTTGCCTCGGGTGACATTCCTCCTTAGACAGTTTGCTCCTCTCCTTTGACCAATGGTGCCTCTCCCAGAAACAGATTGTTCCTCTCCTTTTCTTCCCAACTATACAGGGAACACAGAAATTCTCTTGGTTCATTTCCTTCTTCATTTTCTTGTCCAACAAATCTTCCTACGGGACATTTTTGTATACTGTCGTGATGAATATGTCCTAGCCTGCTGTGCCACAATGAGAGGGTAGCAACAGGTGCCTTTCTTCTCCTATTTTTTATATCCTCCTTAATTTCATTAATTAATGTACCTCACTATCATGATATAATAAAGTCATCATATTCGAATAGCCCATAACGGCAATCTCTCTCCAATTTGGAATGTGTACGATGTATATTTTGATTTCATTTCTACACCTTTCTCTTCAATTTGGCCAAGGGATAATAAATTATCATGCACAGAGGCACCAAATGCTTATCTTCAAGACCTAGTTGGTTTTTAGTTATTCTATCCTATCATTCATTAATTTCCACGATTTTGTTGACATATTCCTGCATTGAAATATCACCAGATTTAACGGAATCACACATATCTTGGAACTTAACCATCGCTCTTTACTCGGTATTTTTCATTCACACCTTCTCGAGTGCTTCTGACTCACCCTTCACCCTGTGAAAATTGGTGACATAATTCATCAACTCTTCACTAAATGATCGTGATACCAATGTTCAGAAGCTAGGGAAAGTTATTTTTGATGCGACACCTTATCTCCTTTAGATCAAATTTGGCATCAGCTACATCAATGTATCCAGTTATTATACTAAGAATGAATAAACTTGATTTTTCCAAAAGTTTTATTATTTTCCACTACCCAGGTTTCGACGGTTAAGTCATCATCAGGTGAATAACAAAGAAACAGTTTTTCCACAAAGTATATATACAAAAAGTGAAGAGGGGCGGGTTTAGGTTTGTTAGGAAGGGTGGTGGGGGTGAGAAGGGTCAAAGGGGCGGGGAAAGAGGGTGGGGGTAAGGAAAGTCAAAGGGACAGGGAAAGTGGGGGTGGTAGGTGAGGGAAAAGGTTTAGCGTTGAGTGACACATTGGGTTGTTATGGTGGGTCGGTGTCCCTGACCAGTGAGAGGTCTAGGAGGGGTGAACGGGAGGCATATAACAAATCATTAAGGATTTCACCCTTCGAACCAACGGTTTTCATAATCTCTAGCTGTTCTAAAGCATCCAGGCAGAGGCCTTTCTTTTCCACAAACAGAATTTTAGGGGTAAAGTTACTCACGTGTCTTTTTTCCAAGAGGTGTTTCACGAAATGGGATGTGTCGATTGAATTTTCGAAACAAGCCTTATGTTCCTTTACTCTCTGTTTGATTTGCCGTCCTGTTTGACCGATATATACGGCCGAGCATTCGCATTCAAGCTGGTACACTCCGCTCTTTTCTAATAAAGGGATTTTATCCTTAGTTTTGGAAAGTAGATTCTGCAAGTTAGCTTTGTTGTAGAATGATGGTTTTATTTTGTGTTTAGGCAGGACTTTCGTGGCTGTATGGGATAACTGGCCGAGATAACGTATTCTCTTCCACTTAGCATCCGTATCACTTGTTGGGAAATAGCTACCATAGATGGAGTTTATGGCTATCTTGTTGAGTATTTTTTGGAACAATTTCTCGATTAGCTGTGGGGGATATCCGTTATTAATAGCTATATGTGTTTAATAATTGCAAGTTCTTTTTGGGTGCTGTTAGGTGACATGGGTATAGTTACCAGGCGGTTAATCATAGAATGAAAGGCAGCATGTTTTTGGGAAATGTGGTGTCTTGATTTGGCATGAATTGATTTGGTCATTGTGTGTGTCCTTCCTGAAAATCGAAAATTCAAGTTTATGATTGTTTTTGGAAATAGTGATGTCTAAAAAGTTGATAGAGGCTTCCTTTCATTTTCCAAAGTGAAATTAATAGTTTTACTAATCAAGTTCAAAAAGTTCAAAAATCTGTCTGTTTCATGTTGATAAGTTAAAGTTTACATTTTCAAGTGTATTACGACCCTTATCATTTTCCATGCTGTAATTTATTTAAAACCATTTACAAATATTTTTAAATTAATATTTCCTGACTGTTTAGTAATTGAAATTCTTAAATACATTAAATGCTCATTACCCACTTCCCAGGGAGAACACAGGTCATGAAGATGTCTCTAAGAGGTCAGAAAGGCCACCATATGGTCAATGGTGTTACTTTGATCTTGAAAAGAAAAAAAATTATGTACCTGCGATAATGCTGACCAGAATCTGTTTTAATTGTTAGCTTGGCAGTTCAAGGACATCTTGGAATCCATTTTCACAATGATTACTCATTAATTCAAAATATATTTACTTCATCATTAACATGGTCTAGGATTGGTTTTTAAGTGGTCTAAAAGACGTCAACTAAGACCTTCAAAATACAGAAAATTGGAGAAGCAACACAAACTATTAATACATTTTTGACTCACTGCACATGTATATAGGTACCTAAATAAGTATATATCATGTCCATTTCTCTATATTTTGAAGTAGTCTTCGTTGGCATCTTTTAGGCCACTTAAAAACCAATCCTAGACCACATTAATGCTGAAGTAAAGATATTTGGAAATAATATGTTAAAATAGTTAATTTGGCAGTTCAAGTACATTCTGGCATCTTATTCAACTGATTACTCACTATTTCTGAATATTTTTACTCCACCATTACCATGGTCTAGGATTGGTTTTTAAGTAGTCTAAAAAGACGACATTCTAGACCGCTATTCAAAATGTAGATAATTGGTGAAGTAGAACTATTTTGACATGTATTTCTGGCATATTTTCCGGCATACATAATATTAAATAATAATAAAGGCCTATAAGTATTCAATTTTTTTCTTCACCTCGTTTAAGATTTAGAATTCTAATATTCTTCAATTGATTTTATTTCCGCCATTGGTTTATATGGTTCACTTTACCGGAAGTGATCAGCGAAGCACCCATTGCAAGCGATCTGTGGTAACTGAGATGACATTAGATCACATCACAGCCATATCCCTAGCTATTTGCTGCCATATCTCGAGCTATCCGCTGCCATATCTTGAGCTTCTGTGAAATTTTGAAATCGAGTCAGTTTTTGCTAAAAAAAAAAAAATATAGTTCTTGTTCCTGAGACTTCATTCCCATCACATTTTGATCTTTCCATTATGGAAACGAGGCATGAAGACTCAACGGCAGGTGAAGGAACTGGCAAACCTGTATAAGTATCTGTATGCTTTCTATTAGTATTTTATTAGCTTTGCACGATAATTCAATCCGTAATTTCTTCGCTTATATATTCCATGGGTGATCATGACTAAAACATTAAATCGTTAATTCCAACTATGCTCATGATTATATTGCTAATGAACTGTAGTTTTTAGTATCAAAAAATGACTTGCGTTGCACTTGATCTCATTTTTTCTTATATTACTTTTCATTTTGCAGCTGCTGTGTTTAAAAAAAATACCTACTTCCTGGCTTGAAGTGGAAGAAAAGACTGTTAAGGTGTGGTTGAAAAATTCTCCCTACAGGAAGTGATTTTTATTAATGAAATGACTATACTAAGAAAGGATAGTGTGTAACTCACTTCTCGGACAATAACTTTTCCTTATAGAAAACATATTGAATTTGTTTAGTTTTATATTGATTATTTAATTTATTTAATTAAAGAATAACCATTCATCTCACGTTTTTATGACCTCTTTTTGACCAACGCAAAGAGGTTGTCCTTGGATCATGGTGGAGGGAAGAAGTAAGTCTGCTTAGGGTATTTTCCACCTTTTTTTGACCATCTAAATGCCGTATTTATGACCTCTTTTTGACCAACAAGAAGAGATAGTGGTTGGGTCATGGTGGAGGGAAGGAAATACGTATTATTGACCTGGGATTGAGAGGATTTTTTGACAATCAAAATGACATCTTCATGACCTCTTTTTGACCAACCAGGAGAGGTTGTGGTTGGGTCATGGTGGAGGAAAGGAAATAGGTACATATTAATGACCTGGGATTGAGATGATTTTTTGACCATCAAAATGACGTTTTCTTGACCTCTTTTTGACCTTGATGTTCTACTTGGGTTCCTTCATCCTTCATTTTTCTGAGAAAAATTCTATTAATTTCTCTGTTTCTTGTGAATCATTTCCGAGTATCAACATATCATCTGCATACAATTATAAGTACATATTCCCCCTAATATATACACAGTAATCATTTTTCAACCATCTACATCCATATTCAGTTATTGTTTTGAAATCCATTAAACTTTTCATATCAATATTTCGGAGACTTCTTCTGTCCATATAACGATTTAGAACTTGCCCATATGGTACTTTTAGTCCCTCAGTTGGCTTTATATATTAATATCGTAATTTCTAAAGACAGCAACAGACAACAATATTCTTAAAGTCTGTAACTTCAGTACAGAAGAGTAAATATCTCCCAAATATCCTTTCTGTGGGAGACCCCACACTTGTCTTGCTTTACATTATTCTTTCTCTCCAATATTTTACTCAGTAAATACCCATTTAGTATCTAATACTTATCCTTTCTCCAGTTTTGGCAAATTTTTCTTACTCTGACTTTATTCTTAAAATCCTTATTCTTCGTTCACTGCAATTTTCCAATTCTGGTTGTCTTCTCTTTCTCTGTTGATAACCTGTGGATCTTTATGGTTACATCTCTGAGGGTAAATAAGAGCAAATAAAGCTTCACCATCATTCTAACTGAATTTATTTCATAATCTTGTCATTTTGGTATTTGTCCCTTATATATATCCCTTCTTCCCATTCTTCTTTTAGACATGACTCTCCTTCACCCATTCCTTGTTCTTCCTTTATCTGCTCTTTGTCTTCATCAATTTCTCAATCTTACATCCTCTTTTTTTCATGTACAGAAATTCCTCTGCTGTGTAATGGTAAGTATACTTACCATTAGTAGGTATATATACTAACTGATCTTCTTGTAACCTTTTATCAATATTAAATTTCTCGCATTCACCATTCTATTAGTTTCTGCATCACATAGTCTATACCCTGAAGTACTACATCCAATTATAACCATTTATTTGCTGGATTCTCATTTTTCTTCCTTTGTTCTCTAAGTTACATGATTATACACAGTCCAACCAAAAACTCGCATGTTTGAAATATCATGTTTTCTACTACCTAGTCCACATTTCACTTGCTGTTACTTCTTTCCCCAATGATGATTTGTTACATACACTGAATATATGGTAGCATCTCCCATAAATTCATTCTCTAACATTGACTCTATTAGTATCATTCTGGTTTCTCCATTAACATTCCATTCATTCTCTCTGCTACCCCAATCATTTCTCGATTATATGGCAGTGTGTATTGTACTGACATGCCTTCTTGGACATAAAAACTTTGGAATTCTCCAGTCACATGTTCCCTACCATTATCTGAATGAAGTTTCAATACGTTTGCATTGAAGTGTTTAGATACAAAAAAAGTAATAATCTTCAAATTTTTCACAGACCTCTGAGTTGGATGTGATTAAATTAATTTAATATAAAGGCACAGAGCCTACTTGCCACGGCCAAGACCTCCAACCATCTCTTTCTTCAGCCATTCTCTTCAGTTCAGCATACACACTGCATCCCATTTCCATCGCTATAACTTTTAAATGCAAAGTTCTTGGTCGCCCTATAATTTTTTTTCCCACGAATTTTGACTTCAAAAATATTTTGCATGAAGGTGTCATGCCATGGTAGGTGTCTGACAAGCTAAACTTTCCTTGCCTTACTAGTTTTTATAAATAGTTCTCTCTTTCTGTATGAACTTTATTTAGCACTTGCTCATTTGTTTTTATATCAGCCCACCTAGTTGCACCACCAGTAGTGGGTCCACCTAGGACCATCAGATGCACCAGTATGATGCATTTCACCACACTGTGGCATAATCATGAGCAAGGGATGAGTTCATGAATGGCAATATTAGACTAAGGTCTGGGCGAGGCAGAGAAGTCAAGAGCATGAAAAGGACTGGAAAATGAGAGATAGGATGGAGGGCAGGTTTATAAATTATGACTGAAGGACAATGGACACCAGGATTGGATGAAGCCTTGGCATTTAAAAAGCTAAGCGCAATGGCCACTTGGTCACTGATAAGGGAAAAAGAGGAAAAAGGGTGCCAGATAGTTACATGGGGTGGTGTCAGAAGGGAGGATGATAAGGGTGAATTAGGAGGACAACAGTCAAGCAAGACGCTGAAGTTCTGGAACACATGCTCATCACAAAGAGAGGTATTTCCAGCATCACAATATGCACTAATTTCCAGAACATCCAGAGTGGCCAATGTCAATAGAGATTAATACTTAACTGTATTGATACTTTACTGGCTCTGTGTAATAGTTCATGGATGAAGCTACTTGTGTATTCATTTTCCACAAATGCTTAGAAAATTTGAATTTTTAAAATAAAACGTAGCTTGATCATGTTAAGGAAGCAACTGTTTTGAGACAAATGTTCATTAAATATTGTAAAACAACAATGCAACAACCTGAGGAAATTCTTTGACCTTCCCTTGGTCCAAGGTGTGACTAATTCCACCTCTGTGACTAAAAACACCTCGGTTCATCAAAGGTTGAAGGAACAGGAAATTTTTTCTTCGTTTAGTACTTAATGATGTAATAGCTGTAATATTGATCAATATTGACTGCATTGATTGATTTCTCTATAAGTCGAAAAAATAACTATAAATTTTATTTTAACTTACCCAATCTAGTCCTGCTCCTTCTGGCGAAGACACCATTTAGCTTGATTGTCGTTGTCAATTAGCCATTAGGATTAACGGAATTGCAATAAATTGAGTTAATAATTCCATCAAAGATCTACCGATCAAAGTGAAACTAGAAGTAATCCGAAAAGGTTAGACGCACTGAAGCACTAATAAATTACAAATTCCCCAAGCACACAGCGATGAGCACCATCCTTATTATTCTGGCATTGCAAACAGCGTCCTTCACTCTTTGGTCACTTGTAATGGCAAGTCCACCAAAGCCATGAAACGAATTTCATTACGTAATGGAATGAGAATCTCCTTATCCCATGGTGCACCAAGAGGTCCTTGGTCTGCTTAAAATATCCATGTTCTCTCGAAATCGAGCAATGCATTTCTTCCTCTTCAGGCCCAAGAATTCAAGTCCCGTTTCATCTTCTGCACACTTCGGAAGCTTCGGTATGATTGAAGCAGTGAAATAGAATGCTTCCTAGCCTTTAAATAAGATCCCTTATCAAATCCAAAATGTTCAACCAATTCGCTGCAAGTTACTAAAACTAAAAGGTTAACTGTATTTAGTTTTCGAAAGTACGTCCCCGAACTAAAAAAAATGACTGTCGTATATATAACAGGTGTGGACCATCGTGAAAAGCGCACCCTCAAGTGGGACTAGCAAAGTCAGGTCAGAAGGCTTAATAGCAGGGTGCAGACGGTGCAGACTGCTCTTCCATGATATAAGTTAACCTCCTCGGGACAATTACTCTGAAGTAATAATAACTTATGAATAACTGGTAAGTGAAAGTGGAGATGTAAAATGATTTGTTTTAGCAAGTGTTGCAATACCTTAACCTCCTGAAACGGTTATTCGGGGCAGTACTTTTGTGTCTTCAGTCATCGGTTAAGACTCTTCAACACCTCGTCAAAAAATCCTGCTGCAGACAAGAGATGATTTGCTAATTAACAACGTACTATTTTTCAACTGCATTCATTTATTAGCATATAGCAACTACTAACGTCAGGCATAAACAGCTGCTGCATCTTCTCCTGCCTTCTACATTGTGTTTGTCTCCCCTCCTGGCCCCATTCAGAAGCTGGAACTGTTATTCCACGAGGCACTACTACTCGGTACACTTATGCAAATAGATAGCTAGATACGAGAATGCATGCTTCCAGAAGCAGTTAACTTCAGCAGAAGCAGTCGATCGTGCATCAGTTAATTTTCGCAGTGGCAGGAGAGGAGAGTGCATTCGTCGAGAAGCAGCTGATTTAGCAGGAGAGCGCAAAAACAGAGTAGCAGTAAATTTAGAGAGTAGCATCAGTAGCATCGTTATACATTCACTGTTAACTACGACAAGGTGTTGCGCGCTTGTATTGTTCCGGCCTGCGGGTGGTGACAGGGCGTCAATCTCGACTCCCTACTTTCAAAGGGCCCAGCTTTATTCCGCTCAGGGTAATAGTCAATTCCCGGGATGGGTAACCTTTTTGAGAAGACGCGTCTGCAAAGCACGCGTGCCAAAATCCGCAAAAAATTTCGAAACAAAATTTCTCCACGTTATTTTAGGCAATTTTTCCACCATTAAAAAAAATATTTAATAGGTATAGGTACTGATATTTTATTCGTAAGTGATTATGTAAATTGTGTAAAACTGGACGAACTAAAAAAATAATATTTAAAATTCCTGCAGTATCCCTTCGCAGAAGACGCAAGTGAGAAGAGCCGATAGGGAATCGGATTGAGCGACAGTAGGGAGGGGCATTAGGCAGGGCAGTCCGTTATCGCCAGTAGGTACTTTTTAACATGTAGATACTCGGAGGAAATGGCGAGAGAGGCTTGGGGATGAGCTCGAGGATGGAGTAAAGGTTGGAAGAAAATTGATAAAATCGCGGATGACCAAGCACCAGTCAGCCCAGGGCCTACAAAAATGCTGGATTAGTTGCAGGGACAGTACAAAAAATACGGGATGAAGATAAATCAGAATTAAACGAAAGTAGTGAGATTTTCAAGAACAAAACGGGCCAGTAGGAGGACAGAATCTGGAGAAATTTAGCTGTCTAGGTAGTGTGTTGGAGGAAAATGGGAATAGCAGCTTTGAAGTGTGAAGGAGAATCGCATTGGCAAAAGAAGCTTTCACTCGTAGGTGAACCAATGACAGGAGCGTTGAAAAGGGGAGTTACGAAAAGACTAATTAAAAGTTTAACATGGAGCGTGGAACTATATGGTGCGAAAACATGGGCTTTGCGGAAAAGAGATGAAAATAGACTTAGGGGTTTTAAGTCGTAGTTGAGGAGAAGGATGGAGAAATTAAATCGGGTCGAAATGCGGACGAAGGATGAAGTGCTAGAATTGATAGGAGAGAAAATGAATTTGATTGAGTAGGTAAGGAGAAGGCAAAAAGTGTTGATGCAGAAGGTAATAAATGGCGATGGTTTTTTTGAAAGACATGACTGAGAAAAGAATGTTAAGTAAGCAGAGAAGAGGGAGGTGACCGTATGAGGTGGACGGGTACCCTACGGAGCGACCTTCTGGCGACCTAGCGAACCCAATCTCAGCGGGCATATGGCCAGAATATATCCTTTGCTGTGTGAGATGATTCCAGAACACCAACAACTGTCGTAACAGAACTTGTACGACCAGGTAAACCACATGTGAAAAAAGGAGTCACCTTACAAACCACGGAGTCCGTGGATGTGATGAGACATAGATGAACCCCTCTTAGTCTCGGAAAGTGACAGGAAGAAGGCTTTTTATGGCAATAAGAACTTCACTGCTCCAGAAATGGACGCAGTGAACAGCTTCTGGTGGATAAAGTTCACTTCCACCTATAAGCCTTCTCCAGAATCTTCACGACCTTTCTGTGAGGGAGTGAAGCAATTCCTCCTTGGCTGACTGAGGGTCGCACGGTTCTTATACCGAAGAAGGAATGCTTGTCCGATCCTAAGCACTACCGCCCCATAACCTGCCTCAATACTGTTTATGAGGCGTTCACCTCCATCTTGGGTGGAGGCGCAACAACAGGGGTTATTGCCCCCCCCCCCACCCCCCAATAAATCAAAGGGGGGCGGATCACTTTTAAATGGACGCCGCCCGATTATTAAAATTATATCCGCCTTCATCCCTAGCGACTCCACTCTGACGTTGAACGCTGCGCAAAATTGGTACTGTTTACATATTAGTTATTGTTTATTGCAGTGTTTTTTAACGGTTTGAGTGAAATTTGATGTTCATACTCCCCCCCCCCCACCTGCTTATATAGATTTTTCAAGGAGTTTGCCGCCGCCCCCTCTCCCTCCCCCCACGATTCGGGTGTTGTTGCGCCGCTGATCTTGGGCGACCTTATCCTCCACTATATGCAGCCTGTGTGGTAGAGTGTACGAGCAGGGGGTCTGCTAGCGAGGAATCGCGGGATGCAAGGGCAACTTGCTCATTGATAGACGTATCAATGAGCATGTGCATATGTCAGGACGCCATCCAACGTACGTAAACTCTATCAATGGACTATCCAAAAGCATTCAACACCACTTCTCCAGAGATAGGTACTCGTCGCCATGCTGAAGCTGATGAAAGTACACCCAGAGGTTGTAACCTGCATTCTACACTTATTCGCACTCTGCAAGACGCGCTTCGTCCTGACCTCAGGCAAGCGATCGGTCTCGGCTGAGTTTTTATCAATCCACCGTGACGTTTTCCCAGGAGCCCCCTCCTGTTCTGCATTTCCCTTCTCCTATTGACTTTGAGGCTGCAACGAGGGGGTGGATATAAGTGTAGTGTCTAAGGTGACAGGAAGCATAAGGTCACCCATTTGCTGTTCATGGATGATCTTAAGCTGTATGAACTCCGCGTCACACTGGACACTTTGCGGAAATACAGTGTGGATATTTGGATGGAGTAAGGATTGGATAAGTGTGCATTCATTCATCTGGCGAGAGGAAGTCTTTCGGAAAACAAGGAGGGCATGTCATTCGTTAACGGGAGCGTCATCCGTGTCCTCGATGATGACGAAAGCTACGAATATCTAGGCGTTCCCAAATGCTGGCTGCAGGAGGTAGCAGCGGTGAAGGAAAGACTTACCGCCAAATACAGACAGCCTCTCTGAAAAAATCTGGAGTTCTGAACTGCCCAATCTGCGCAAGATTCGGGCCACTAACATGTACACCTTCGTTTGCATGAAATGGAACATCAACGAGTTGCGGAACCTCGATGGGGGAACGAGGAAAATGATGACCATCTTCAGAGGTCTTTATCCGAAATCTTCGATCGCCGGATTGCATCTCCCTCGCATTGTAGATTGTCGACGCGTATTGAGTCAAGAATGTCTCCATAGCGGAGTTTTCCTGGGCACAGCATGCCGAGTTTTCAACAGCACGTACCCCATGATGAGTCTCGCAAAAAAACATGAATTGCTGGAGCAGGGGAGTTTCTCTGCCAGGTGGAAAAGAGGGTTTCAGCTGAAATCGGTCTCGACTTCGACCTGTCTTCTGACCGAAACGACAATGACACCAATCTATTTTGTCATTGAAGGCAGACGTTCTCAAACATGAGATAAAGAAAGCCTAGCAGAACTCCTTATCACGGCGCATACCGATAATTCTATCGAAACATGGAAAAGCATTGGCTATCGAATGCCTTCGTACGCGGGTCCGAGACCGAGGGTTTCGTCCTCGCATGCCAGGATGGTGTCATAAACAACCCCCCTGTACCGACGCCTTATATTTAAGGCGGAAGTAGCTAGTGGACACGAGATGTAGAGCATGGCGAACCCAGCCGGAGACATTGAATCATCTTCTCTCCGGCTGTATTTTCTACGCCAAGTTGGCGTATTTAGCTCGGCACATCGGGCGTAATATTTTCACCTGCGGCACCAGTATGGCATTAACGAAACACCTGTGCTACCCTATGAACCTAGAGAGATCGATTCCGTCGAGGAGAACGATAAATGTAAACTTTGGTGGAATTATTCACTTTCCGCTACAATGCAGTTAACGGCGACTATTGTAAGCCTCATATCGTTCTCCTTGATCATCTCTCCAGATCATTGTACGTGATTGAGTTTTCGGCACCTGCCGAAACGAGCATGGATGCGAGGAAGGAAGAAAAACGGACGAAATATAAATAGATACCTGCTGTTTGAGCTTCGGTAGATGTACCCCGAACTCACCATTAAGTTAATACTCCTCATTATGGGTGTGCTCGGTGGGTTTAGGGGATCACTGGTGGATAACATCAAAGAGACCAGCTGGAAAACTTTTGACCCCACTGTGCCTTTTATACACAACTTTTGCCTTGAGTTCACTTACCTCCACGTATTGCGTGGCTTTATTTCTTGCAAGCGACGTGTGAAGAAAACATTTGACTATGTTTGTGTGAGTTGTTGTGTGGTGTAGTCTATTAATACATCCGAAAGAAGAAGCAGTAAGCCTCTTTAATATTTCTGACATGAGAGAGAACATGAGGAACTGTTCCCTGTTTTGTCGGTTGATCTCTAGAGTCTCTTCATCGACTGCTTCATAGACAGCATCACGTTTACCAATAAGACCATGGTGTTGGTCTAGAACAGGGGTCTCCAAACTACGGCCTGCGGGCCAGATGCGGCCCACGAGGCCCTCTCATCCGGCCCGTGGAGACCTTTTTATCTGAGGAAAAAATTACGGAAATTTAAGGGTATCCTGCCAAGATCAACCGTCGCTTAAATGGATGTAACGTATTTACCGAATTAAAATAGAGGCGCGCAGCAACTAACCCCCTTAGGGACAAGTTTAAAGAAGAACTGGTGGATTTTTACCAGTTTTTGCACAAGGAAGACTATCCTAAAGTCAAAACTTTTACAATAAGGCACCTTTATAACTTTGGAACAACATACTTGTGGGAACAAACATCTCCAAGAATGAAATACGTGAAGAACAATTTGAGAAGAAGCTTGTCTGATGATAGTCTCAGGTCACTGTTGATGTTAGGGACATCAAATCTAAAGCTAGAAATGTCTGCTATTATGGCGTTCAGGAAAAAATTCACCATTCCCACTAATACAGGTGTTCATGTGTAGTATATAAATGTGTTACTTAATAATAACTGAATAAAATAATATTAAATAAATAATGATAAACGACATCTATGTTTTGATTATTCCTTATTTGGACCTCAAGTGTGTAGTTGGCCCCCAAACTGCTGTTTGATATTTAATGTGGCCCATGGGCTGAAAAGTTTGGAGACCCCTGGTCTAGACCAGTGACCAGATGTTTTTCGCTTCAAGGAAGGTGTTTTTAGCTGTCGTTTTGACCTTCCTTTGTCTGCCTTCCTTTGCGTGATGGTGCCATAATTCTTTGTATAGAACCCCGGACACTTTTCTGTTATTTTCTTGCGAGGCAAGCCACGTGATTGGGGTCCAACATTGCTCACAAATGCCGTAATCTCGCACCGTATTTGATATATGCCTGTTGGAGCCAAAGTGGATGCCTCCACCTCTTTCCTCCAATATAATTTGCCACGTACGCATTATAGAGCTCAGCATAATAGAGGTTCCATTTATTATCAAGCTGGGAGGGTGATGAAGGTGGAGAGTATTTGCCATCAGAAGGTCATCCCAAAAGCTGCTTTTCTTCAGCTGTGACACCAGATCTGATCACGATTCACTTCCCCTTCCTGTGATCCCTTGCATTAGTAGTCTGCACAAATCATATGGTCAGTAAAAATCATGGCGTGGGCCGTTTTTAGTCTTTCTCTTGGTCTTCAAGTGACTCTGGTGATTCTGCATTTGTTCTGTAGCATATTGACGAAATTGCAGTGTCTCTTAAACATATTAAATTAGGTATTTCCCACTTTCTTGCTTATTGTAACTAGGAAACCGACTGTGGATAATCTTGGTTCTTTTACCGATATCGCGTATTCTATTGTGATAGTTCATCAGCAAGTGGTTGACGCATACTATCTTCTGAATGGGAAAGTCAATCTATAAGGAAGAACAATCGCTAATTTCTGAGTAATACTGCTGGCTTCATTGCCTGAATGGAAAAGGGAAAAATGATATAGTGAAGGAAAATATAGAATGTGAGTAGAGAGTAGGGTAGGTGTGCAAATAATTAAAACATTAACATAGATAAGAAATTAACTGCACAAAATAGGTGAGGGAGAAAGAGAAATTGAGATAAGAAGTAAACTATTCACAAAGGCATGGGCGCTCATACTATATTTTCTAGGGAGAGGAGAATACCTGTGTTTTTGGGGGTACCAGGGTCCCTCTCCCAGAAAATTTTGTAATTTAAAGGCACCAGGAGTGCATTGTGGTTATATCTTATGTGTATAACAGTTTAATAAATTTGCTACTAAAATATTACCGGATGAGCATGCTTTAAATTATTTTAGTAAAACAAGAAAACCAGCAAAAATATTATAAGGCTAAATTACATATCCTGTGTTTCAATAATATTCGGAAAACATGCATGTATGTATTTACAAAATTCTTAAATATCAGGTATTTTTTCCTATCCATTTTCTATTTTTCCGGGAGACTAGGAGGGAAGGTGAGGAATGGGGGCCTGACCTTACAAAGACCCTCCATATGGGTGCCCATGCACAAAGGTATAAATGTAATCACACAGTAAGAAGGGGAAATGATCCCATATGTTGAGGACGAAGAAGAAATATATTTTCCAATTAGTCTGTGGTACCTCAAATTATGCATCTCAGCATTTTTTTCAGGCCCTCCATAACACTGCCCACTTCCAATGCAGTAGAAGATGCACTCCAATTTCTAAAACATAGGTGTCACCTTGGTTGAGCACTCTTATCTTAGAAGGCTGCCTTTGTGCATATGGAACAAAATTTATTCCTAACACTGATGAATAATAACTTTTTGGAACAAATGCTGATAATTTATGCCTGGAAAAGAATTAAATATAAATTTAATTAAGGCTCCCACTAACTTGCAACATAATAAAAGTTTTAATTCAAAAGTTTTTGATTCGCACCTGTCCCAGTTATTATGACTCGAGAAAGTTATTCTGAAGTAATGAATACAGAGAAATATAATTTTACCTACTTAGAAATACCAAAAGAACCCACTGTAGCAACTGCCCCAAGTATCAAGGAGGATTTATTTTTGTTCTTTTTAAGGGTAATAAATTAATACGTATAGCATCCATTGTATGTACCTACCATGCCAGACAAAGAATTATAGTTGATCCTGTAGGAACTTCTCCTCCACATGCTATTAGCTATTACTTAAATTAGCGGAATGCCATTATTGTCCATTTCTCCAGCCTGGATAGCAAGCTCTGCTTCATGCTTAGCAGCCTTTCTCTTTAGCTACCATGCAACATCGTGGACTGCTGATGCCATTTTTTTTGCTCTTGAAATGTAGAGTTCGATGTGCATGGCATGCTTGTCAAGCAGGGCACTCATTTCTGCCATTTGGGAGTAGCCTTATCCAATTCATATCATGCTGGTGACCTAAATTTCAAAATAAATGCATTGGTTGTCTTTTAAGATGCTCTAATTAGCTTAATTTCATGAAAGTTCATCAGGTAGCCATATTCTATAATTCACTTCATCCTGTCCCTTGATCAATCAGTTATTAATGATATTTTAGTATTTTGCAGATTTTAATAAACTTACGATGTGGCAGCTTTCAATGCTAAGAAGCATGGTAGCCCTCATTACTGAGTTGGTCCATTGTGAAGCAATGGACCAACAGGAACAGTGGGACAAAGGGAACAATGAAGTTGTACCTTCTTATTAAAAGGACTTCTTAAATATTTCCTCAGAGGAGCAGGTAAAAAATAATGTCTTAGCTGATAAAATGGTAGGATATGTAATTCCTACACAGAATTTTGGCATATTTATTTTAATAATAAACTATATTGAGAATATGCTATGTGCTATGTTGGCTTTGCGATCAATGCCACAAGTGTTTCTTATAAATAACAGGTTACCTAGTTGAGTGAAGTAGTGGAAATACTGTTCCACATGTCAACAGGCAAATTTTGAGAAGGGTGATGACCTATGTAATGGCAGTGGACTGCAGTTAGGAACTAGATTTTAAGCATATAACAACCTCACAAGTTTTATATCATGTGAGGATTCATATGGTGAAACTTATGCATCATAAAGGAGTCTTTCGCGATTTTCATTTAAATAACATAGGTAAATGTAGGATATATCAATCCTGCTGCGTGAACGGCGGTGAATAAAATTGCCATGCGAATTAGGGATCCTGGGTAGCGTAGTGGTCTGTGCAGTGGCCTGGAAAGCCAAAGGTCAGTGGTTCGATTCCCGGTTCAGGTGAATATTTTTCGCATGGCAATTAATGTGAGTAACATAGGTAAATTTATTTTTACTGTTTTTGATGCTTTGCATCATTAGCTAGTGAGAATATATTCACTTTAATTCAGGTATTTATATACATTCAGAGGATCAGGTGGGGAAGGGAAGGAGAAGTAGGTAGAATGAGGAAAAAGGAAGGTAAGTGTTTGAGGTTTTTAAGTCTTGCTAAGGAGGGAATATTAGATGCAAGGACTCTGACTGCAGGCCAGGGAATATAGAGAGCACACAGCATATGAGGAGAGCACATGTAATTGCTTGGGAAAGCTTGCTATTGGAATAGTTTCTTTATGATATTCAAAGTCGGTCTAATCTGCCTGTAGTGTCAACTGTCCTTCCCCTGGGATGGCACTAAAGGGGGGATAAAAATGTTAAGAGAGTTGGAATTTTTCCTTTAGTCGTTAGTCACCAGAGTGATTTTTAAGGAGCACTGAGAGTCAAAGTTGGAGGTAGAGGAATAAAAATTCTTGGGAGCTCATTTTCCACCGTCCCCATGAATGGTGTGGTTAAAGAAAGGGAGAGCAGAGGGATTTCAAGTAAAAACATTACATAGTTAGAGGAGTTAGGATTAGAAGTTAGAGAATTTCAAGTAAAAGAATTGGAAAATAAGTTTAGACAGGGGTGATATTATTCCATGTTCAATATATATAGTTATAAACTATAGTTTTGAATTATTTGAGGCAACCAATTTTTCCCTTTTGCCCTCCATGTGTCAGGCTTCCTGTTTAACTAACCCCAGAACTATTTTCACTGGGGGGAGGGGGCAATCTTGAAAAGGGCCCGGCACCTAAGAAAAAGGCCCGGCTCCTAAGAAAAGGACTCGCAGTTTTTGCGGATAGGAGGGGTTAGAGAATAGAATTTCGATAAAAGAGCATATTAAGGTGTGAGAATGTGTGTCAGAAAGTACGCGCTTCGGCTGAAAGGGCCCGGGGACAAATTCTGGGGGGACCATCGGCCCCTCCTGCCCCCCACTTCTGACGCCGCTGATCCACATTTAAGGTGGGGGTAAAGACACTACAATTAGTGCAAAGTCTTGTAAATAACATTATGTGCCCAGCGTCTATAGACCGTAGATATTTATAAATATGTACAGACCTCTGAGGTCAATACCAATGACAATCATACGAATCTTTTTCTGTCAATTTCTGATGAAGTGGCTCCATTGGGAAAATAACTGCTTGTGATGAGGGTAGTCTATTACTCAAAAGTCCAGAATGGTCATTACATGTGCACTGCATAGCCAATAACACTTTGTGTAATTATCATGAAATGTAGATGAGGGATGTTCTACCCATCGGGGTCAATTCTCATGGACTATTTAAAGCCTCTTTTGAACTTTGCTCTCTGCTATTTTCCTCTTCAGTTTTGAAACCTTCTTACCTCAATTTATCCTGTTCTAAAAGCAAATACTATTCCTCTTTTTCTCTTTTTTAGCATTATAACCTCTTCAAAAGTCCTCTATAAATCATCGCACTTGGTAGTAGTCGTCAATTTTGGCTTTATGCGCTCTAATTGCTCAGGTTATAACGCACCGGCTAGTCTTATTTTAAGTATAACTTAAGATGCACAATACCCAATTTCGAGGCGGTAATCGAACCCGTGACCTTTGTGATACCGAGCCGGGACTTTGACGCTATAGCGGACGACTTTAATTATTCGTCCACTCACCTGATCCCTCTACTTATTTCTTACAGCAAATCACTCTTCTCTTTAAACTTGCTCTTCACCTTGTCATTTGTCTTCGGATTTCGATTGGAGTACCTACCCACTTACCTCGGGATGCCTAAAGTACAGACGTGAAACGTTTATCTGTTTGTCTTCTGGCGAAGGGCCACGAAAAAAGTCTTTTACATGAAGTAGCTCGTCCGATTTTATCATGAAATGATATTGGCGCCAGTGGGAATGATTCGAGGCTCCAACTCTATATGACGCTTTCCTGGCGAAGCTCGATCTTCCTTTTCTCAAGGCAAAAACTCAAGAACTTTCAAAATTATGAGTGGCGCACTATTTCGAGTGAGCCTGAGTGGAACTGGGGAAAAAGGTAAAAAATTGTAGTCACCTATCTCATCCAAATAGTTGTTTCCGAGAGGAGAAAATTTTTGCTGAGTTTTATCCGTTAAGAAACATCATGATTCTGCCGCGTGTGATTGTGAGTCATTTCAAAAATTCGGCCTCTCTATCCTATTCTTCAAGGATTTAAACTTTATGTGACCTAGTCTACGACAAAATAGTTACGCGATAAGTGAAACAACACACATTTTTAAAATTCATTTTTCCTTAGTTACGTTGCTCCTATTTGATTTGTTTCTCCAACGTTCTTTAATCAGAAAATTGAAAATTGGAAAGATTTCCTATTCTCATCTATTTCGTGT
Organism: Platycnemis pennipes; assembly: GCA_933228895.1. Classification (NCBI taxonomy): domain Eukaryota; kingdom Metazoa; phylum Arthropoda; class Insecta; order Odonata; family Platycnemididae; genus Platycnemis; species Platycnemis pennipes. Next base: position 27,401,279 of record OW121848.1, on the reverse strand, counting down.
TTTATAATTTAAATTTTAATAGTTTTCTCCATGCAAAATCCCATCCAAGAGGCCTCAATGTTTTTGTCCGCAAATTGCCAAAAATATTAGTTGTCAGAGAAAATTGAGAAATGATTTCTGTAAGTAGATTTCCTCGGTGTAAAATGGGTTTTGAGTCCCAATAAAGACAGAATCCAGATTAACATTTTCATCTCGACATGCCCTAAATGCGTTTATTATTATTGTTAGCTGCATTCGAGTGATTAGAGCCCAAAAGAGGAATTGGGCGTTTCCGCCCTGCTCTTCATATCGCTAGCGTCTTTTTCCTCCCCTTTCGAGCAAAAGAATTTGACTCTACTACCCAGTGTACTCCCATCTCCTCTAAAGGCCGCCTTACACGGTTCAATTTATTGTACAAACGAATGTATGAAACTGAACGAAATCGTATGTTTGTCCGAATGGAATTAGAACAGGTTCTATTTTCCCTTCAGACATTCGCACAAGCTTTCACACAATTTGCCGCTTTACACGGAACGATTTTCTCATACAAGCGTTTGTACAAAAAATTGTATCGTGTAAATCGGACTAATGTGACCTAAAATGTGCATACTTTTCATTCTCTTTCTCAGTCATTCTCATTTCAAACATTCATCCCTCATTATCCCACCCATTACTTCCTCCGTCTGCCTAATCTCCAAATTTTCTCCATTAACTTTCTCATTTCTCCTGCCTTGCTTCTTCGTTTCACAATTATTCTTATCGCATTGTTTTTTTTCAACCAATTCTCAGTCCTCACTTCAAAAACCTTTAATCTTTTCTAACATAATCCACTCTAAATGAAATTCAATATTTGTACACTTACTATTCCGCTCTCTTTATCCAGCACCTCATAGAGGTTTTCTCTGCCCATTTGATTGTCAACCTTTATTTGTATCCACCTCCTCTTTGGTACCACCTTTGTTTCAAACACGAACCTCTTCCAAATATCTTTCACCAATTCTTCCAAATGCCTCACCCATTTTCGTGCTAAATACAATCTAAGCATTTAAATTGTAGGTGTTCAAGTTAATGCTCTCCAGTTTTTTTTAGTTTGCATTCTAATTTCGAAAACAAACCTCATTACTTCAATTTCTTGGTCATATACCTTTTTTCTCAATAATTTTTACCACCTTTCTAGTGGTACTTTTGTGATGTGTCGTTAACCCCATTAAATCGTCAGTTTGTCTACGTATCGCTCGGCCACTAACTAATCTGTCGTAAGTAACGCTGCATTTTCTACGTAATTCGTGCACAAGTTCTTTCCAAGACTCCACTTTTGGCATATGCGTGTAACTACAAATAAGGGCACTCGCGATAATAGAAAACCCGGTTTAAGCATCATCCTATCAGAGCTCACTCTCCATCTCTTGTATTTACTAGACTTTATGAGCCTATGGATTTCAAATGGTTAGTCGATCTCTTTAATTCACTCATAATTTCAGTAGATACTAACAATGTTACGAGTTCTCCCCTGATAATTTGTCAAAAATCCTAGCAAATGGCTAAAACCGACTCGTTTACAATATTTTTTGTTACTTTCTACTTACGCTCTCGTTGATACTTAAGCTATGCAAGCATTTACGCAAGTTACTATCCCCTTACTAATTCTAACCGATATTCATTGTATAAGTCGTATTTTGCTTAGTGGCAGTGGTTATTCGGAAGATTGGGCCGACAGCATAGGTCATTTAGGATCATCATCGTGGGTTAACATTCCTAGGATTGGTTTGACGCAGACCTCCACTCGATTCTTCTATCGGCCAACCTCTTCGTAGTGACGTAACTCCTCTCTTTTACATCATTCACAACCTGTTCCATATATCTCATACGAGGCCCGCCTTTTCCATTCTCCCCGTTCACTTTTCCCTCAACGATTGTCTTCATCAGGCTATCGTGTCATGGCCGATTGAGTTGTCCCGTCTTCTTTTTAAAGTTTTCAGCAAGCTTCTCTTTTCTCTCAACCTTCTTAAGACTTCTTTGCCTGTACTGGGTTGATCCATTTAATTTTCATCATTCTTCGGTATCACCATAGTTAGAATGCTTCCATTCTCTCACAATTGCTCTACTTGAAAATGTGAGACAGTCTGATCCGGGCAATCTCTCATTTTGTGCAAATATTTCGGCTTATTCGGAGACACTCATGGGCTTAGTATGCCGTCTTAAAAATAAATATTTTGCATGCAACCGGAACAATGTTAGTTAAATGCATCTTCATTTAGAATGCATGATCATTTTAATGCGCTCTCTGAATAATGCCAGGGTAGAATTAGCCTAAGGTATGCAACCCACAGTGCACTCCTGCTAACTATCTGCATACCAGACACTTGGAACCGTAGGTCACATAGTTTTAATTTTTGTAAACATTAAGGATTATCTCGGGTAGAAGAGTTAGTGAGAATGACGGATGAGAGCAAATATCATTCATTATTAAATAGAACTTACTCCTTCCCGTTGAAATTCACGGTGGAAAACATTAATAACTAGATATAAGTGTTCTGACTTGAGTTGATTTTATGTTATTTCATTCCTGACAACATTATATCCTTCGCCACTTCTATTATTAAGCACCAAAGTGGTATTATAAACCGAAAACTGCCATAAAACAAACATTTTAGCCCCTTTTCCAGGGAAAGATATAAAACATGTTCGCATATAATTGAGCGTGTCATCAGGACGCTACATTTTCTTCCCGATTTTCTGCATTTATATAGTGATAATCAGAACAATTTAACCAGACAACAAGTTACAAAATGCGCAAATTGAAGATTAAGTTACCAAATCTGTTAAGAAAAAAAAATACATCTTATTCTCACGCGGAAATGAATATTGGAAATAGAGTACAAAATATTTGTTAGATTTTGGTACCGATTAACTGGAGAAGTTCAATATTTTTGTTACCTAATTCAAAATTCGATACTTCTTGGTGCCGTGGAAACACAAATTCAATACTAACAGTAGCTAACTGCTAGTTATAGCATATAATACTTCACCACTTGGTGCTTTGGATCACAAATGCAATACAACGGCATATGTCCCAAAGAGTAGAATTTTTATATTAAGAGCAAAGCGTCACTCATCTCAATGAACTACTCCCCGACGCTTGTCCAGGTGAGTGCCACTCCTGATTCAAGGATTTGGAGATAGAAAAATCCAAAGGAATAGAACTAAATGATTAATTGTTTAATTACTGAGATACCTAGGGCTGTAACTGTCATAAAAAATGAGTGCCAAAATAATTCCAATGTTTTCTCTCACTCATGTTCTATTCCCTTTGATCTCTTTAAAATTGGTTTTTTATCGGTACAGATGATGGTTCGAAATGCTTTTCACTTACTCTAAAGGGAAAAACTAAACATTTTGATAGCCAAGCTCTATAGAATGGCATAAAATATAACATTGATATTTTTCACCAATATGAGCTTAAGATGTTTGACATCGTTAGAAAGTGCAGAACTGGACTTCGATGTGGAATTATCTGTGTGACCTTTCAAGCTTATGTTTTGCAATGAATTTGCGCTAAAGAAGAAGACTCAGTTTTAAGTGTGATAGTTTTCATATTCATTAAAACAACTGAGGGTAGGGGATGAACTTTTCTTTTTGGGCAAATATATTATGCAACTTACGGTACATCCTAAATTCCATGATTTCTGGAATCACGTGGTAACTACATGGGTTCAATGATGAATTTTTTTTCATTTTTCGTAGCAAAGAGCAACTGAAGGTTAAAGCCATGACCATATTACAAAAAGATTGGCAGCTCTGGTTCTAGTAGGCTTGGTTGAATTACTTGGAGAAGGAACGAGGTTGGAGAAAGCTTTGCGTCTACATTATCCGTATCAAGATAAAAGACGCTATGAAGTTCGCAGTTCAATGTCCTCTCTAATTAACAATTCTTTCTACCGGCAAGCTTGAAATCCAGTCCCTTGGTATGAGAATACAACACTCCAAAGCCTTATTAGAGCGCTCGAATTCAATAATAAGACGGCATTACATTTTGTTCATGAAATGTAGTGCAAGCATAATCATTTGCTGTAAACGAACAATGATACATCCTCTTTTGAGAGAGCATAGCCTTCGGCATGTGTACATTTTTGTGAAACACTTGTTATTTATCACATATTCATTAAGGACGTAGTCGGTTGAATATTGGAAAGTCGTTTTACTGACATCACGAAAGCCTCAAATACATACGAATATATCTTCGCTTAAAGCTTCTCAGGAAAAGAGGTTGAATATGGTAGTGTATATTTCTGTTTTCTCATCCAAGGCTTTTTTGATCTATAAAAATTTATTGAGGAGTATATAGCCTATTAAATTTTAAATTACACAATAAAAGTGCATTTAAGTTTCGGTATGTTGCCATTGAGGAATGAATATAGCATATTTACATGTTTATCATTCCTACTTCACCTTATCGCAAAATCGCATCTCATTTTGAGATGCCATTCAGGTGACATTTCTATGTAGATAAACCTCAAAACTAAAAAGTATTGTTTTGCTTGATTTGAGCCCTTAATTTATCTCATAAATATGATAAGTTTGAATCATAAGGATTAAAAGTACAATTTAGGGAATGTAGGATTGAGAAATTTGAGTTTATATCCGAGGATGACGTTAGGTTTTAATGGTTTGCAGTCCTATCGTCTGAAATGACCTTCTGGAAAAATATGTTGGTTTTATTCGAGTCACATTTTTCCCGAATAAGACCATTTGGCTATGTGAGGATATAATCCTCAGAGACCAAATCGTAGTAGCCGTTGGTGACCTACTGTTCATTATTTTTCCCATCCTTGGATATTTATATCCTTTCTCTACTTGAGTTATTAATATTATAAGATCAGCTGCGTATTAACTGAGTGCTTGTCCTCTAGAGATGATTAAGACCTGGTTCTGTGCCAAATCAAAAATTCATGGCAATTTACCCCGCCTTAAAGCTCCTACGCGAACTTTTCACCAGTTCGGTTTTTTTTCCGGCCATTCTCTTCTTGCAAAGCCACCAGGGAAACAAAAAACTGCAAGCGAGTATCCTTTTTATTTTTTTCCCTCCATTTCACCCGACGCTCGTCCCACTCCTTCCCTCTCTCATCCCATAAAAGTGATTGCTGGCAATAAATATATTCCCCCGCAGACTTATGTGAGAACTCCAAGATTCCCGCGTTATTTTTTTTCTTCCTCTTTTGCGCTTCGGAATCTGTGGCCGGGTGAAGTGGACGCGCAAGTAGATTAGGGAAGGAGCGAAGGAGGCTGAAGAGAAAGAGAAGAAAGGAGTGGAGAGGAGATGGAGGACTTTCCCCGCCTCTTCGCCCGGAAAGTTCACGAGAGAGAGCGGTGCTCGTGAGGAGCTGAGGGTTGGGTGGAGGCAAACTCGGTCACGCGGGGGGTGGGGAAGTGAGGAACGAGTGCGGAGCAGGGGGATGGGAAGGGTGGTGCGATGGAGTAGGTAGCAGGAGCTGCAAACAGATTACTCCCGAAGAGAAAAAAACGGTCCGGGGGTGGGGGTTGAATTTAGTGCTCACCCCAGAGGGTTGGAGCCATGGTGGTGGGAAGTTGGCGAATAGACCTAGGGGTGAAAAAGGACTAGAAATCATAAATCCGCCCGCAGAGGGAAGTTTGTCTCCCACCCCCTCTTCCAAAGGGTGTAGGAGGGATGTTTCTGCTAAGGGTACGTGGTAAGAGGGAGGTGTTTTGGGTGAGCGGGGGTGGGCTCCCCTGTTTGCGCGAACGTTTCGCGGACATAAAGGAAGGGTTTTCTGGGGCCTTGGGGGGAGGGGGAGAATTTTGAGAGGCTGGGGTCCTGGGCGGATTCGGTGGGAGGAGGGGGAAGGGAAACTTCGAGTGGGGTGAGGGAGATATTTCCCAGAGATATTTTATTATGATATATGGATGTCGGGAGAGGAGGAGAACTTGCAGAAAATTTTGATTGATATGGAGAGTGGAAATCTCTTGATCATTTTATTGAGATGATGAGTGATGCTCGGAGTTTACGGTGGAGTACGAAGAGTCACGTCGAAGTTTGAAGAACTGAGGTGATGCAATTATTTTACGCCTTAGTTCCCGGCAAGAAATTCTTCGAAGACTTCGGAAGGCGATCAAGTACGTCTCACTGAAAAACTTGTTTCTGATGATCTTTGTTTACCGTGTGTGAGCATTTCATTCCTCCTGGGTGTTAGTTGATTTTCTAATCCATCCATCGAGGTGAATGGTTGCCCTAACCTTTCATGATCGTAGTTGACAGTATGACTTTTGTGTAATACCCTGCATTACTTGTATTCATCCTCCCTGAACAAGAGTTAACTTCTTCTGAAATATCAAGTTACATTAGATGCAGAAAGTCAAGTTTTGCCTTAGTTTTAGGATGAAGTGCCCTGAAAAAATTATTTTCTCAACCAGCTCGCAAGTTTGATCTGCAATTCGTAATTTTTTGTATCCTTGTAACAACTAATCATTCCATTCGTTAATGTGTCGGTCATTTCATTTGCTCTTAGGAAAAGATTTTTTGAACCGTTTTGTAGTAGCAGCGGTAGAATTTGGTTTTATGTAATCCTTCTGCTTTGATTATATCGTACCTTATAACCTAAACTTAAACGTAAGACAAATATGACATATATGCTCGAAGCATAATTCGAATCCACGACCATACGTGAAGTAGCCGATGCGTTACAGACATGGATATCGTGGCCGGCAAACTTAGTGTTATTCATCGCAAATATTTACTCGTCGATAAAACTAATACAATTTTTGTCTCACCGACTGAAATATGAACAGAGAGGATCTATGACTAGTCACGAGTTCTTGAGCACGCGTCTAGGAGGTGAGCGAATAGAATATAGATGCAAAACGGGTAGATTGAGATATATTGTCGATGCATGGCGATGAAAATCTTCCTTCCGTCCGAGAGTATATTGTCATCACACGCCCGTTTTCCTTAATGAAAATATTTGAAAATATATAACTCGTCTGCATGTGGTGCCTGTGAACCTAAGCTGCACGAGATTTGGAGCGTGATATCATAGAACTAAATTATTTCATCGAGAAAATACGAATATTGAATATATGAAACTAAAATAACCACAAAAATTAATTAATGTATGTAGTTTACTTAATAAAATATTAAATATATAAGTTTTGCATATGAATTCGCTCATATAATTTCGATGTTTCTTCGAAGAAAATGTAATGAGCATTAAATGCAAAGTCGAATACAATATGAATTTCCCAGTATATACCCTCGATTCCTTCGGATATATAATATGTTTTGAATATTTACCCTCTAAATTTTGGATTATATTGACTTGAAAACTGTTACAATTGCATTTAAAGGAAAACGGACATGCTCCGAACTTTAGGAATATAGTGTCCCAAAATGCTGATTGAACTATCAAGAAGTGGGTTTTCAACTGGTGTAAAATATCGGAGAAGGATTTACCTTGTAGCCTCACTTTTATAGCTTCAGCAGAATCCTTGAGTACGCGGTTTATAACCTCATGCTACATTATATTGAGCCATTAAGTTTAGTGTTTTTCTGTCTAGAGAGATTGTGATTTGAAGAGTTTAAATAAGAATGTAATCATTCACTTGCACTTGTTGCAATAGTTTCACTTCTCCACACAGATTTTCAATAAAACCCAACAAAGGTTTCAACACTTTAGCGTCATTATTAAAGGCCACTGATAGTCAAAGAGTGACCCTTGATTATAAAGTTATACGTTAAAGTGTTGAGACCTTTGTTGGGTGTTATTAAAAATCTGTATGGAAAAAAGCAACTAGTTTCATTGACACTATGCACTCCCACAAATTTGTGCCTGAAGGAGTGGAAACAAGAATGGATTCCTTTTTATTACAGCTTTTTTCATTATTTATGTGCCATTTATGAGCTGGTATCTTCTAAAGGCAACTTTTATGGCATTTCTAGATACACTCAAGCCTCAGGACTCATAACAGTCATTGTAGTACGCCTCAGCTTATATTTTTTAATGTTTATTAGAATGTGTTTGGAATAAAGTCATGCATGTATCTGCACTGGAAGTTAACTTAGTTGAAAGAAAATTATTAATATGATAGTAGTTGCTTTTCAATCGCAAGTCCAGGGTTTCTTATATTATTGATTAGACTCAAGATGAAGTACAGGAAACATGTCTACGGTGTCTACGGTGGTTTTTGGTGAAAAAGTGGCCTTATTTAGATTAGGACATGTTTCATCAAATCGAGCCGGAGACTGAGTTCATTAGATCCCTTATACTTCCTGTTACTATTTTAATATTTGCTAAATCTACTTAGATATGGGCTCATGTATTTCACATACTCTTCCGTACTTCAAGCTTTTATATTCCCGGTTTTATATTCAGTTGTCTACTCATAAAATATGTGGGCAACATTTCAATGGTAAAGTTTTATTGGAATTTCATTTAATTAGAAATTATTTCCAAGTTTGTGTAATTAGTTATTTCTAGTTGGCTGCTTAGAATTTACGATCCATTCAAGCATAGCAGATATAATTAAATAAAAATCCAGTTGTCAAGATTGAAATGTTGTGAGAGATTGTGGTTTTTACGTTTTAGTGGCGAATGCTCTCACTTGCAGGAACCATAACGCCAACTGGCCAAGGGGTAGCAAGTGACGATCGCTACTATTTGCAGCAAGAACTTTCCGGCGTTTAGTTTTACTGCGGGAATAGGTCAAGAAAAGCTATTTGGGGATTAGTTGGTTATGATCCCCGGGAACAGTCTCATTTTATCAGTGGTTTAAGACGGCCTTATGTGAGAATTTGTTTGCCATTGCATCAGTGACCGGACGTAGGCCCTTTAGTAATTGTTTCCACGCACGCTACCAAATATTCGTAACACATGCTGTTTTTTTCACATTACTGAGGAACTATGACATCAACATAAAACAAATCTGCTTCAAAAGAAGTTAGAAGGCATATACCACCACTCCTTAGAGATATACCACGAAAAATGCAAAAAGGTAACGAATATTTATAGATGAAAATTATAACTGACGCAACTGCAGTAAAACACACGCCAATCAAATATGTCGAAGGAGGGAAGGATGTTCTAAAACATTGGTATCAAATAAGAAAGCAGGACTAATTAAATAGCACAGCGGGAAGCAGAAGTGATTTAATAAAAACGACTCTATGGAGATTTAAGGAATCACATAGAAAACTTCATGTATTAATATTCAAGGGGAAAAATAGCATACTTTCAGTTGTTGATGACGTAGTGGTATTTACGAAGACAGAAAGAGATTTAGAATTTAATTTAGAACATTTACATCTTAGATTTCTAATGTAAGAACGGAGGCCTAGGTTAAAGTTAAATCCAGGAAAAAAAAGCAAGAAGAAGATAGTCAGATTTTTTCAGGACAAGAGAGCATTTTTCCAAAAGAAAATTTTGCTTACGTTTGGGAAGACGCTTAGTAGTAAAGGAACACTCCATTAGAACTAACAAGTGGAAAATTCTTCTTTACAGTAGTGAGGCATGGACGATAAAGCAAAAGAAATGTCAAAAATGTAAGTATTCAAAATAGAGTGTTACAGAAGAACAGTGGAAAAAAAATGGATCGACTAAGTAACAAATTATAAAGTTTTGAGAAAAGTGAGGGAAGAAAAGGCTGATAAAAATTCCAAGAAGAGACGGGATTGGCCATATCTTGAGAAATGAACACAGTCGTTGGGGGAAAAGTGAATGGGAAAGGAAGGACTCACATTAGATAGTGTATGCAAGTATTGAAGGTTGTAAAACTGGAAATATTTAATACGAAGATATGAACTGATAAATGGAAACTTGAGAAAATTTGGAATCTCTTAAATTATGTATGGTTTTTTTCTGACCCCAGGAGGCTTGTTTCCGTAAACGGCAGGAGAACTGTTTCCAAAGATTCATTGGGGGAGTAACCGAGAAATACCTATCATTGAAGAGAGTGTGGAGTGGCACTCAAATTGGTAGCGAGTGACATTCGTGGCATTTATTCCTTTAAAAGGGGCTGTTGTAGCTGAAAAGCGATTGGTTGAATTCTGTCCGCTGGCAAGGTGGTCTAATACAGCATTTTCCAAAATGTACTCCGCAGAATCTTTGGGGCTTTACAAGCGATTGTCAGGGCCTCCAGTTATTTTTTGTAATTCTTTCCTTTATTAATATGTAAGTACCTTATTATACATACTTACACGTATCGTGTGTATAATGCCTCATATACGTAAATAAATAGAACTAAGGATATCCTGGGGTACCACAAGAAACGCTTTCCTTCAAAACAAGCGCCGTGGCTAAAAAGTTTGGGAACCACTGGTCTAGTGGATAGAAATGCTGTCGTTCATGATCTGGGAAGTTTGTGAACAAGTAAAATCCGCTGTTTCCCATTGAGTGAACCAAGCGTACTACGCCGCGAAACTATTTGAATACAATAATATTCTGCAAATCTGCAGGCATATCGCGAAAAGTAACTTCCTCTCATCCGAGCTTTATAACACCCTCTATCCCGAGTGAGTGCATTTCCAACAATATTGTGTTTAGAAGGAAGTTTCACTTGCTGCCATCTGCCTTCGCTTTGTTTCCGTGTCACGTAAAAGAGAGTTTCTGACACTTATGTTCACGCATTTTAAATCAGCCTGTAATGCTATGTTTGATGAGTCAGAGGAAGCTATCCTTGAGTAGCATCCCTTCTTAGCGTCCAATTTCTTGCGGCAGTTTTTAGGTTTCAAGAGCTTTGGGTCTAAATAAAGGAGGATTCATCTACCACATCCCCTCGGCCTCCTCCTAACGGAGCGACGGCGTCCTCTCATGTGCTTATCCTTACTCAAACCCCTTGTGCTTTTCGTTGCGGCTGCCTGGAACATATCGGTAGGACCACCTCCTCGACATCCGTAGATGACAGAAACTCGTCAACCCGAAGGAAGGGAAACAAGTCACTAAAAGAAAAGTGTCTGGTGACAAGGAGGGAATGAGAAGAGATGAGAAACAAAGGGAAAGGCCACAAATGGAAGATAACATGGCTGCTTTATCCAGTTTTCTTGTCAGCCACTGTTATATCCTCTCTCGCACGGTGGGTTGAGTGCTGTTTTTTTCCGCTAGTGTTGGGGCAGGAGGACTGGGTAGAACTATTCTGGGGACTGGTAAGTTTTGCACTAAGGAGGAGGAGGAGGAGGAGATGGAGTCTTGGGTGAGTGGAGTGTGTGTGAGAAAGGCGAGGAATGGGAGGAAATGGAGAAAGTGGGATGGGACGGGTGGATAAAGAATAGTTCTCGGGGTACGACGAGAAAGCGTCGTAGTAAGGGATCTAGGGATTCCGAGGGAGTGGGGAGATAAGATTGATGGGATGGTGCTGGGGAGGGTCGAGTCGAAAGACGGAGTTGTTGGAGGAAGGGTAGTATTCGGGAGAGATGGAGAGGACGTTAGGGGTGGGAGTGAGGGGCAGATGCGGAAGGGTACGCACGAAGGGGGGGGGGGGGGCGGGGGCGTAGGGGATTGTGGTCAAGGGAGGGAGGAGAATGAGCGTGAGCAAGGGTCGATTTCTTCCTCGCCAATTTCTTTTTCCTCGTAAGCAATGATTTACACATACTCATGCAAACGCTGGAGTGCCTCGTGGGGCAAGACCGAGCAGTTTTTTTTCGTTCATTCTCGCAAAAAGTGGATTATTCGAAAGAAATATTTGTATTTGACTTTAATTTTATGGATATTTAAAGCAGATAGTGGAGCTAAAGTGATCGGCACTTGCTACATGGGAAAGTTTTCGGTATTTATAAGATTTCATGTCCATCTAGTCCTCCAATCTCTGAGTGATAAATAACGATAAAAATGTTATCTTAAATGAAACATAAAAATACTCTACATTCCTCTTCTTGTAGCAAATTTAAAGCCACGTCATTTCTAAAGAACGGTGAGCCTTTTCACGTGCATATTATGTGTATTCTGGGCTCTTGAGGAAAATTATAAATGTAATTGACTGTTGTGGCCGAGCTCTTGTAAAATTACATGTTGAATGAGATGTGGGATTCCAAAACGGTACATTTGCTACCTGACGATGCTGTAGTGCAATGAAGCATAGACATTGCATTAAAGTATTTCATGATGTGGATCGCTAAAGTATTCTATTCCTTTTTTTTCATTTAAAACTATCAAGAAAAAATGATCTTACATTGCTTTGGCAATGTTTTCAGTCTCAACGTTCGAAATATCTGAGTGTTACGTTGAGCGAATATTATTTTGGGGAGTCTTTATGTGTAATTCATAATGGACTAATTTTGTGTTTAGATGAGTTGTGTGATGAAAATTTCATGTAAAAATATAATGTTCGTCATTTAAACGTATCTACACCTGGTATATTCACCCAAAGTTAAAACCTTGAGCAAAGACTGCTCGTTGGGACCTGAGTTCGTTCACATTTAAGAGCTCACCATATTTTGCCATATCATGAGCGCTGTGTTCGAGTAGAAAGAATGTTGAGAAATCCGTTCAAATGGAACCGAAAGAAACAATAAGACATTTAATGATATACGAAATATGACGGAAGAAAAATGAATTACTGCGGGATCGGCTGGAGGGTGGGTAACAAAATGGGAAGGACGTGGAAAGGGACGGGGCGAAGAGTGTTGAGGGGTGGGGAGGTTGAATTTGGTGGGGTGGGGGAGAAAGGGGGGTATGAGGGGATGAGAGGGGGTGGTGCTGGAGTGCCGGGTGGGAGTTTGCCGGCGCCCGGCAGTCGCCGAAATCAGTCGACCAATCAGAGAGGGGTCGCTTCTTGCCCTCTTCCCTCCCGAATTTCCGAAGAACATTCCCTATCTCCTCTCCCAACAATATTTTTCACCCACACCCTCCTATTTCCCCTTCCTCCACATATATCTTCCTCCTCCTCCTCCCGCCTAGCTCAGCAGCTCTCTTTCCCCGGACGTCGTCTTCCTCGTGGCCCCTCCTCCGCCCTGCCAGGGTCGCGCGAGTCAGGGCGACGGGAGTCCTTACAGCCAGCCATCCCTCTCCCCCACAGGGTCGCGTAGGAAAAAGGAGGAATATCTATGAGGAGGAATTGGGCATTCGTTCGAAAGAGAGAGAGAGAGAGAGAAAGAGAGAGAGAGAGAGAGAGAGAGAGAGAGAGCAATAAAATGAGACGAAGGCTGCAGCCATGCGCAATGCATAATTTATTATTTTTAATGATTCCATTCTCCAGAGTAGATATGCTGATTCAATTGTCAAATCGATCCAAGGTGCCTGCCGCTAACATTTCCGGCATCCTTGCCGATATCATGATATGACAGGTCTTCATTTCATTCTTTCACAGGTCTTCGTTCCGTTTTGCTGTTTATTTTCGTTCTACTCGATGCCTCCCATAATTTAATTATATTCACTGGAATTAAAAGTGATGTAAAGCATAGTTATGTAGAGGTGAGATTTTGAGTTTTGGTCTTATCCTAGGTGTTTAGAAAGTAAGAATGTAAAGTAGAGAACGTGAAGTGGAAAACCTTGCCTCATTATTTTCTTTTTCCCTTAGAAAGGCCTCACTGAAATTTGATTATTATCTCATATTTAGCATATGTATGAAGTGTACATTAGGATATATTCATATAAATTAAAATAACATGGAAACGAAATCCTCAATAACATTTCCTTATGAGCGTATTGCGAAGATACGAAGTAGAGTTATAAATACCATTTACTTTGGTTTTTATATCGAGATTAAAGCATGATTATCCTAGTGTTTTTCCAATACCTTTCTCGGCCTTAATAGCCGTGATTGGACGTAGTATTTTCAATCCTAGGCGCTATCTTAAAGATGTCACTTATCTGGTTTAATGTGAATAATATTATCGTCCGCGGTTGTCAAATCGGACCGGTAAGCTTTGGGTCTTGTGGTTTGAATCCTGTCTCAGAAATTGTTCCGAGCTTATATTTGAATAATTTATTAGTACGCAATTTTAATAATACAAAGTGAAATTCATATTTTATAGTACCTATCTTTATCTTTAGAGTTATTTGATTCCTATTCAGATTCCTATTCTATTTTATAGTATCTTTATCTTTAGAGTTATTTGATTCCTATTCAGTCATGAAAAGATTTTTCATGAACATAAAAATTTAACGATTGAATTTCATAATGATGGGTATAAACCAATATGACTAAAGCCTTTTTTTTCAGGTCACAGTGTTTATTGATGTAGCATTGGTCGTTTATGCTAACTTTCCTTGTTCCTCGTCCAGGATTGATTTTTTTCAATTTTCTTGCAATCTTCTTTTTTAATTCTTGCTCATATTGAGAGTACATGCAGAAAATATCACCCAGCAGAAATTATAAGAGAGTATTGTATGCTCTCATACAAGTATACTTCATTATTAGCCGATATGCGGTCAATTCGTTGTATCGAACAACGAAATGTTTCTCGAATAGTAATGAATAAGCTACTTTTAAATTACCGATTCTAAGGATACTTCAAATTTTTATTAGCATTTGGATATAGGAACTTATTGATCTTCTATAGGTAATTAATACACCTCTGTATGGGTATTTTTCAGGGTTATTATGAGCTTTCAGTCGTCTTTTTCTGATTTTATCTGAAAGGATTTGATAACGATAAATTTCCGAAAGACATTACCTTAAAAAAAGACATCTTCGACGTTCTACTTATGGCGAATGACAAGATATGAAGGCTGGAGATAAATCCTGTTATTTGACCAAATTTGAGAGATTACCTTATAAAAGATGTTTATGGCGGAAAGAAAATTTTGTTGAAAAGAATGTACCCTAATTGTCTCTGGCTATTTAGTTTACACACGTTGATGTTTTAATTTAATATATTTTGCATGACTCCTGATGAAGGTAGCCATCTCGGGAGAAGCAATATAGGGGAATAGCATTGGGAGGCGTCGTTTGTACACATTTTGGTAATCATATGTACCTACGACGTAAAACAAATAAAATTTGGGAGACAGATGGGGTTTGGACATTGGTAACCAACAGAGAACGTAAAAGAAGAGCTATGCAGATCGAATATGTCACCAGATATAATAATCGAGTTGAGTTTTAAAAATAATCCCCAAACTACGTCAAACCAATTCTAGGATTAATGCATTCAGGATTGCAAACTTTTCGCGAAAGGCTTATCGGAGTTACCCGTCCAGGTCATGACGAATGATTTTTACACTGCGTAAATTCTACTTAGGATTGACTTAGTATGACAAGTTCTACGGTACAGGGCTCAGCAGTGATGTCAGTTTCAAGGTACTGCCTAAAGATATACTTCTGGAATAGTTATGTTGTGGTGAACGACAGAAAAAATGAAGAACTCGTCATCTGCATACATAAGTTCATTGAACCCCCGAGGATATCAATCCGTCGCGAGATCTCCTCAGTGTATCGCAGCTTAGCGTGCACGTACTTCTCTGAACACCTCGGGATTCCTAGATCGCGCATGGTGCTGCAATGTCTTTCCCTCTTTGTGGAACCAACGGCATTAGCTGCGGCGCTAACGCGTTAACATCTCGCATTGCGCCCCGCGTCGCCCTTCTCCGCCCCGCCCGCCCTCTTTCCCCTCCCACCCCTCCTCTCCAGCCTCCGTCTTGGCGACAGTGACCCCGATCCTTCGCAGAGCATCGCATCCTCCTCCCGAGGAGAGCATTTCCTCTTCCTCCTCTCATGGCTATCATCCCCATCCCCCGACGACCGTCTAATCCAAAGTCCCATCTTCAGCAGTCTCTCCTCCTCCCCCATATACTCCCCTCTCATCCACCACGCCTCCCGACACAGCCACACCACCTCCCCCTGCCACGACAAACCCAACCCCTTCCCCCAACATCATCCCGGAATCGCGAAATCCACCGGCGCCAGGCGTCGCGGCGCTCTGCCAAAAAATAAGCATTCGATGATAAAAGAAAATAAAAAAGGGTGGGAGAGACGAGGAGGGTGAAGGGGCCGTGTGGAAGGGGGATGGGGGAAAGAGCCCCAAAAGGGGGCGAAACGAAAGTTTTTGGTGGAAAAAGGGGCGAAGTTCTCGGTGGAGGGGGAGCTCCATTCTACGGGGTTCACGTGGAATCCGGGGATGAGGCCCCCGCGTGCGTGGGGGAGTTTTTGCCATGGGCGGGGGCGGAGGGCGTTTGGGGGTGGTAGGGTCCCTGGGACGGCGCCAGTCAGACAGACGACTATCGAATCGTTGGTGGGTGGGAGGGCGCGGTAGGGTTGTGGGCGGGATTTCGGGGCCCGTCGTGGCGGGGTGGGGGTATGGGAACGAGATTTCGGGATCGCACACGGATGCAGGGATGAAATCGGGAGTGGGGGGATAAGGGAGGGAAGGGGATCGTGGTGGGAGTGCAAGAGTGGCGAGGGAGCGTACCCTTTTTATTCGGGGATCGGGGCGCCTGAGAGATGATATTGCCCTCCCGCCATTAAAACAGACCGTTCCCGGGATGGACTAGATAACCCGGTGGAATGAGCGTCGAACGGGGGTCCCCGCGTTACGCGGATATGGCGTCGTATTTTCGAAAAAAATAGAGGGCAGGGAGGAAGGATACTACCGCACACACACGCAAGAACGTTTTACGTTGCTTGTGGAAGGCAGGGCTGGAGAGGTGGAGTGAGCATGACTTGGACGGGACTCTGGATAAATGCGCAGCGCCAGCTAGCTGTGTGTGCCCGGTGGGTGGGAGCCAACAGGCCCTACTCTATTCCCTTCTCCTCCTACGTAACTCTTTCTGCGCCCCTTCGCTCTTTTCTATTCTCCTCATAGTTGATCTCAATCTTGGAAACTTTCTCCGCTCACCCTCGTCTTATTTTTAACTCCACAGTCGTTTCTCTCTAGAGGATTTAAATAAGTAACGTTTTACTTTCCATTTAATCTCTTCCTTCCACAAATAACAATAGTTTGCTTTAGAGTGTATTCGTACTGTACGACTTCGAATGGATATTTGGATAGTTATAAACAGATACATTACCTAACGCTCGTTTCCTTGATCCACAGTGCTTCATTGTTACGGTTGATCGCCGATTCTTTTTCCTTTTTCTTGTTGCGATCGCTTGAATTGATTGCACTGACAATATTTTGGGATTATCCTTATCTATTATGAATTAAAATTCCATCGTTTGCGAAAATAGCTCTCGTTTTCCTTTTTTTTGTTGCGATCGCCTGAATTGAGCATAAAAAATATTTTAGGATTTTCTTTATCTATTAGGATTATTTATATTCCCTCGCTTGCTAAAATAGCTCTCAGAAGTATCCTTCCTTGTGTAATTCGGACCTTATTATACCCTAGATGTGTTTTGCACAAAGTGTTCGTTTCATTTTGTCATCAATTTATTATGCTCCGGGATAGTACACTACGAGACTATTTATCACCTTCATTTTATGATTTCTTTTCATTTTTACGTATTTCTTTTTCTGCTTTGCTTTCAGTTTTTCCGACTTAATTTTTTACCATATTAATATCACTCTGATTTCTCCCACCATATTTCAAAACTTTTGCTCCAGAAAGTTTTCTACGGCGTTCGGAGAAGGGAAGTTTTAGAAGTAATGATCAATTGCGCATAGAAACTTTTGGTCACGGATTTCACAATGTTAGGGAGTAATGATGTGTAGCATAATGATAGTATGATTCCTATTGATAGTTTTGAATGTATGGCATACATAAGCAGTCACATAAGTTTCTCTGACTCCGAATTCTCATCCAATTTAGTATTTCCCGTTACAAAGAATGAAAAGAATCAGACTCATCAGGATTATCTGGACACGCATTAGGGTCCCGACACGATGAAATAATTTTATTTTAAAATGAGGGCGTTTTCGCATCGATGTGTTTGTGAACGTCGCGACTGACTTGGTAGCTGATATTGGTGGTACAGGGGTCAAACGATACATTAATCTCGCAAATGCATTGAGGGCCAAATGACATGCGGTGTAACCATTTTTGACTATTTAAGTTTTGTCTAAGCGTTTACCACTGATTTATAGTTTATCTTTTTCTACGTTGAACATATTTCTACATTTCTTTGGAATTGAGAGATACTCTGAAGTTACTCGACGATGATAGAGAAAGGGAACGCCGGATACCAAAATCGGCTGTAAAATCTGAGCTATTTAGTATAAATGTTATCTTTTTTCCGTAAAGATCATATGTCCTGTAGTTTTATGGACTTAATTGGGATATCTTGTAAAAGAGAGCTATGGAGAGGTGTAATATTGGTTTACGCCTAGTTAAATTGGTTATGCATAAGATGAGTTCAAAATTTCTGAAAGCAGACCTTTCGTTGAACTAGTCGATCTTTTCTTAGTTGTTTACAGCTTCTACTTGGTGGAATTGTTCGCTATTGAATTAATATAATCATCTTAAATCCAAATTTTTTGTCACATTGTGGATTTTATTTAAAAGTTTTCATTAATAAGTTTGCGTGTGAGTTCTTCCTTTGGCATAATCTCGAAAAATAATTTCTCAGCATAGTTCATTAGGTTTCCTCCTGCTACAACTTCCGTTCCAATAGTTAATTATGCTTTATTGTCATTAATGGACATATCTCTAAAGCATGAGAAAAAATTCCTGAAGAGATTTGAACGGCCGAGGGCGTGTACCACTGGTACACTCTACCAGCAGTTGTTAGGTCATGGTTGCAGATGAACGGCGACTCATCAACAGCTAAGAAAAAACTCTTCAGCTGCCGTCAAAAAAGCCTTACGTTATGAAGAAATAAATCTTATTTCTTATCACCGAAAATCATTAATTAGAAGAAATTTAACACCTTGACTTCAGGTCCTTTTCCAGCTTAATTACCTCTGAGCTGATATTAAATTTCCCAGCTTTGATTCTTCATTCATCGCTGGAATCGTTTTTGTTGAATGTCTATTGGGGATTAATATACATAAGTTGAGTAAGAGAGAGGAAAGCCCGGATCTGCTCCGAAGCCCTAGGGGGAATTGATATAAATGCATTAGGGAGACAAAGAGAGTATCGGGTGGATGTTTTCGGAGACGATGGAAGGGGAAGTGCATAAGTAAGAGGTGGTGACGAAGGGGAAGTTTGTGGTGTACAATGGGGTGGCTTCGTGTGGAGAGAGAGTAAAGAGGAGTGTGAGTTAAGGTGGGTAGTAGATTCAAGGGTGGCGTAAGGGGGGGACGGTTACTTTGGAGCGATCCAGGAAGGGGTGGAAGAAGGGAGTGTGGCTTTGAAAGGTTCCTAAACAGAGGATGTTTTATGGACAGGGAGTAGTGATTTGAGGGGTGGATAAGAACAGTAACTTGTTTGGTTTGCAAGAAAAACTCTATATTTTTCTTCTTTTCTTAAATGTCAAAAATAAAACGACTAGATGCAAATGATTGAAGTCGAAGGATGCGGAGGAAAATTATTTGAGCATTATTTCATAGCGAAAAATCGTCAAAGTCAATTTAATTGTTGATATATTGATGGAGAATACTTATAGACTGAAATTTGCGAGAAACGCTTTAACGTTAAAATCTTACATTCTTCCGTGAATGCAGGTTAAATTTTCGTGGTAAAATTTACTAATTACGCTGGAGAGCTCTCATATATTTCCATTTCTCAAAGTATTCCCATAATGTTTCAAAATATTGCCCGAAAATACTTTTAAAGGTCTCAAATGTAAGTTTTTGTAGCACTTGGCTACATGATGGGAGAGTTTTCGATTTTTGGCTTTCTTAACGATGCGTAATCCGTAACGAGCGCAAAAGTTTAGACAGCGAGGATGTCTGCAGCATTTCCTGAAAACTCTCACATATATACTTTTTTCGATTTTGAAAAAAGTATGCATTGCTATATTCTTATCTACCAATTTAATACAGTTTTTTTATTCATTAGTTAGGGATCTCTTGGGACGGTTTATCTCTCAGAGACTGAGGAGCATTGAACGTTGCATGAAAACTTTGAGTATGAATCGCTCATGAAGCAATGTATCTCATATAATGTTTTAATTGTTGATAGGTCCAGGGAATCAGTCCACGGGGGACTAAAATGTATTGTAAGCGAGCCGAGATCGAATACAGAAATGGGCGGGGAAAAAAGGGGAACGGGACTAAGACATTAAGGAGAAATTAAGGAACGCCGATTTGGAGGGTAAAGGGAACGCAGGGGAATCGTTTGGCTTTGCCGAAATGGGAAAGGATAGTTGGTTGGGAGATCTGAAGACGGAGTGGAGGGAAGGGCGGAAGGGTGTACGGAGCGGGTGGCGTTTGTGAAGGGATGGGGGGAGTGAATGGGAGGGAAGGCTCGTAAATCGGAAAGTCCCATAGCGGAGAGTGAAGTATGGCGAGGGTTGCCCATGCATAGTGAGGGAAAAAGAGATGAATAAGTGGATAGATATCCATAACTGTCAACCGGGTTACTCACGGGCTAATTGCGGGGTCGGCCATCTCCTCCTCCCTCCCTCTCAATCCCTATCCACCCCAGCAAAACTCCTCTCGCGAGCACCCAACCCACCGCACCACGAATGTCATTTGTCTCCCCCCCCCCCCCCCCTTCGTCCCCTCTTCGCGTTACCAATCCTGACCCCTACGACATTTCCTTTCCCCTCTCGACTTCGCATCACCCCCGCATCTCCCTCTCTCTTCTTCGCCCGGGGTTCAGCGGAGCCATCCTCCTCTTCCGCACGGGTTCCTCGCGTCGCAAGCACCCTTGTCCTCTGCTCTCACCCCATCCCTTTCTCCTCCTGCTCCCTTCATCGCCCTGTTAGGAGAGAGAAGGGAGTCCCACTCTCTTCCTTTCCCGCGCCTCCTCTCTCTAGTGGTGGTCTCGCAAAAAGGACGATTTTTCCGCAGCGCCGTTTTATTCCTCTCTCTCTCTCCTTCCGCTCCCGAAGATCCTCCTACGCCCTTCCCAAACTTAAATGGCACATCTCACGAGGGCAGTTAAATTATCCCGGCATGAATTTTTCCCCCTTTCCGCCTAAAGTTCTGTCCTACTTGTTTTTTGTTCCGTTCCTCCGTCGTACCCGTTAAAAAATAACAATAAAAGGAAACGTGATGTTTTTCCACCATTGCTAAACATTAAATTTTGCAGGAATTGGGACCACAAGCCTAAGTTTTTAGTGTACCTACTACTTCCCGAAAGACAAGCGAGTTTTTTTAAGTATTGTTTTTGTTTGAATTTTCCATGGAAATTCTTACTATGCGTCCTTCTTTTTATATTATCTTTCGTTTTGTTTTCCGTTGGAAGAAAGTATTTTCTACATTTCAAGTCACAAGCGTTTCTAACCCATACTCCAGTTCTAATTCTTTGGTTAATGCATGTAAATATTTTTTTTACCAACTTGGCGATTTAATTATTGGAATTTTATTATTGAATCTCGTAACTACGTAATTATTTGGAAGTTTAATGCGTAAATATTGTTTTTGGTTTGTTGATACGTCCGTTTTCATTTATTGCGACATTTTCAAAATCCTTCAATATTTTACTATCAAATCACCAAAAGTTATCGGCAAACGTTCACCAAATTTCTTTCAACTCCACCAAGGACTAAAAATTTTTCCAACGTGAATATTCTTATTGCCTCAATTACTTCTTAGTCCAATAAAATCGGCTGATAGTAGCTGTGCGCCGTTAAGCAGAATAACCTCATTTACGTGAATAGGATCTTATGAATGCGTTCTTTTTTTCAAAGTAGTTATAGGAAACTCTTAACCTGATCCGGTTTTTTAAGTTTGCTGGGCGTCATGCTGAGCGACATATACCTTATTCCTGTAAGGTACCAAGAGGTAAGGTATACGAGACATACCTCTTATACCTAGTTTAACTCCATCCTATTTCTTCCATGGATACTTGTATGGTAATGCAGTCGAAAGATGTAAAAATTGTAATAATCTTAAATTCAGCTTACTGAAAGACCATATATCAGTATGATTATTGTGATGAATCAGCAAAAAAACGCATTTCCAATTAAGAACACCAAATTTGAATTACTATCTTTGTGCATGGTACAGAACGAAGTTGAACCTAGTCATTTAATGGATTAATTGTTTTTACTTTTCCAAAATATAGATTAAGCTTGCGTTTTGCGTCCACAATGTGAGAACGCTACCAATAAAAGATTCGTGCTTAATTTCCAATGTATCCGATAAAAGTGCCATCTCTAAGTGATCAGTTTGAAGCATGGTTTGGTGGATGAATGCTATGGGAGAAGGAAGATCAAAATTGCATTAATGAAGTCACCTGTCATGATGAGCAGCTTTTAAGCCGCACATGTTTCATACTCGATTTTTAAAGTTTATTGCAAGTAATGTATAATTTTCACGCAACGCTCTTTCAAGATATTATATTTTCTTTAATTTGTAATAAATCCATAACAGTGTGTACATTATTATAAAAATAAATTGAGTAGCTACTTAACCTTAACATTTACCATTTTCCTACATTTTGAGCTTATTTATTTAATTTATGTGCAACTAACAATGGCAATGCCCCTAACACTCTGGAAAACCGTGTGGAATAATCCAGTTCACTGTCAGCTGCTTTCCTGCGTCCCTCTCCGGCCTCTCTTAGTGCGTGTGTACACATATCTATTAAATTAAGGCTGTGCCTCACCATCCTCTTCCCGATACTTGTTCTCCCCCACCACCGCATTCCCTAAACCTTCCGCAACTAACTTCCTCCTACTACGGGAAGTGGATTTGATCGTATTTCACGCAATCGGTCCAAGTGCATTCATCACAGACCGCGTTTGGTTATCGAGTTATTCCTCGCCTCCCCCATGCAGTAGCATCCCCAAGCAGTAGATCATATCTGGTCGGTCCTATACTCCTCTTTATTCCCTCTCCCTTCAATTCTACCCTAGGCCCTTGCCCCTGCCCCTGCCTCTGAACCCCCATTCGCCCCGCCCCTTCTCAACCCAACTCCCTCTCCCCCTGGCCATCCTCATCGCTGCTACCCCTCCCCGAAATTTGTCCAACCCGCGCCTTTCGGCACCACTTTGTCAAAGCGAATCATTGGAGCCGCGGAGGACGCGGAGCAAAATCTTGGATACTGTGCGCCCCATTAGGTGCCGACATTGATCACAGGCTGCAAATCGACGTTCCTCAGTTGCCTAGCTACCTTCCTGCTCTGGAAAGAGTTTATCCACTCATATTTTTTCTACCAAGAAAGAAGGTGGAGAAGGAGTTTCCACGGTGAGAGGTGACATCATAAAATATGACTTTGGATAGTTGGGCACTATTCCTTATCAATATTTCGACCACTGATTCATAGTGTAGCATACATGCCTACTGACGGATTTATTGTTCATGAAATATAGTACTTGTTTTAAAAGGGTATTTTTATTTGTAAAGTACTAGTACTTATGGGACTATACAGGAGGGGAAAACGCAAATAAAACGCAGTATTTCAATAACATAGGCAGGTGAGTAAGGTTTAGTTGTTCTTTGTAACTTTTCTCCCAATAAAGCAATTAACCGGGTAGAAAAACCTATTTTAAAATTTATGTGTAAGTTTTCTCCGGAAGGGCATTTGATTGTGTCTTCTTTTTCATTTGGAATTGAGTAACGAAGTATAGGTTACTTTCATATTGTTATCAAGTATTCGAATCTTTTTAAAATACTGTTTCTTCTCTTTCTCTTCTTAAAGCTGTTGCAAGTTTAGTGCTTAGCTCAGGAAGAAAATGAGGAAAGCATACTTTCGAGCATCATCGGACTCGTCATTCTGGGTACGAAGTCCAGTACTGCCGTTGTAATTTTACATTACTAGCGTGATGCAAGCTTAGATAAAATTCACATTAGCATCCAAAATCTTCTATACCTGTGGTAATCCCTTTTCAAATTATGATTGCTTTATTCAGTGACTATTATAAAATTTTTTGAATTCTGCACCATCATCAAGATCGCCCCACAACTGAAGAAAAAGAGTGTGCTCGGATGACCATTGCCGTTTGAAGTTTGTGGATTATGTTTTTCAATTTCCATTTAATTCAGTGAAATATTTATTGTCACCAGTACGTTTTCATCAGTTCACCAATCAGTTTTCCACTTTTTTTTACAAGTTATTGGAAATATTATTACTTATCTCTGGATATACTTACGAAATGGTGGTAATATCCGATTCTCGTACATATCTTAGGTAACGTGAATTGATTTCATGGCGATCAGTGGTGCTTATTGATTGGGAAGCGTTGTAAAATTAGTACGGTTGTACCTTGAGATGTCATTAGACAGGAGTGAATTTGTCGACGTATATCCTTTGCGTTATTTTCAATAATTTAACTTACGGTTGTGATGCACTCAATACTTTGCAGCGTAACTGTGTGGAAATTCATGTTCAAATCAATAATCAAGTAACTATGTATATTTCCACTTGAATTTTATTGGGTACTACTAGTTTCAACGCATAGGCGTCATCTTCAGGTACCTGAAGATGACGCCTGTTCAAGTACCTGAAGATGACGCCTATGCGTTGAAACTAGTAGTACCTAATAAAATTCAAGTGGAAATATACATAGTTACTTGATTATTGATTTGTGTTGGTGGATGATCACAATGGCTGGTGCTTGTAATTATCCTTCTACCATAAGGATATAATTACACATGGAGTAATTTACGTTGATGTAGACGAGGTGTAGAAGTTTCCTGTGGCTTTATTCCAACAATATATTGAATATGCTGAACTTTATTTGCCTGTGCGTTTCATGTCTGCTTCTTTTTCTGGAGGGTTGGATCCTAAAGCAGATGATTAGCTCCTATTCTCCGTACGTCCCTCTTCTCCTCCTCCGTGCTGAAGCAGTTACCGGTGAGAAATGGTGCGCTCTTTTCCTCCACACCCCCGCATTCTCCTCCGTCATTCCTCTCCGCATCATCGCCCTCCTCTCCGCCGTAACACGAAACGGAAGGCGTCCGTTCTCCCAAGGCGAAGAAAGGGCGGGGGGAGGGGAGGTGATTTTGGGGTGGGCTCTTGCGGGAGAGAGCGAGGGGTAGCAGCATCGCGGGAGGGACGTGTCGCTGCACCTCATTCGACATGCACTCCCGATGTAAGGGCGTGTTTCGTAACGGCCGCGCGCACAATGCGAACTTTATTATATGCGCTATTCTCGTCCGGGGAGTTTATGGCGATACGCTGACTCACCACCACCAACGGCGCGGCGATCAGGGAAGGGGAAAGGAGAGGAGGCCAACATTGCATCCATCCCACGACGGGGGATGGAATTATAAAATGAAATGGTTTTAAAATTATTCTCGACCGCGCGTTTTTCATCCCAAAAAGAGAGAGAACGGCACCGTTATTATGCTAAGCGTCCCCTTGCTGTACGCCATAGCCTTGAAAGTGGACGCTGAATTAACTCCAGTTGCGATGGTAGGAGTTTTATTATTACACTTTATTTGACGGTCGTATTTTTGATTACTTTTCACTGCATTTCATTCCGTCGAGATCAATTTTAATTTCATGAGGATAATATTTCGAAAAGAGATGCAGTCAAAGTTTCATAATGGTCCATGAAAACTTTTTCCTTTATAGTTCGTAGTGTAGTTGAAACTTCCACTGAATATTCACGTCTGTAACGCCGCTTGTTAATCAGAGAAGGTTAAAAAATTCATCAAACGAAATTATTTTACTATTTGTGACGGAAAGTAAATTTCTTGGCTCAAATCAGACTTTTTTCAGTCATATCTTACACTTCAAGGAGGATGTCCGTTGACTTTCATGAAAAACTAACCTCATTTTCGAAGTAAGCGTGAATTTATTTACGATATATCTTATTTCAATTTCCATTGCAAATCTCTTCTATGACTTCCACCAACTGAAGCAGTAAAGTTCTTTTCACCTTTTCAATTTCCCTTCCCAAAATCGTATCTCATATATCCTGACGGGATAGGCTTCCGTTAATTTCAAGGATTTAAAAAAAGGTCGGTACGGCACTATTCACTATGGCATAATTCAGCGAGGGAAATCAAACTTCTAAAAGGCAATTGTATGCAGAGATCTAATCCACACAAAAATATGAAATCAAAATCATCTCGAGGGCAAAAAACATGGTAAATTGAGTGAAAGCATGGAATTAACTCATTTCGTCCTACGTAATATAAGCAATTATTTAATGCTAGCTCGCCAAATTTGCGTCTATAACGCCATTTATGATAGAAATCGGTCAATTTTACGATAATTATGAATCCATAGGAGATATGCATGATGGTAATAACTCCTGTAATTGATGATGAAACTTTTTTTTAGGAGATGACTCAAGCGTCAAATGTTGACGAGGAATTCTGAGAAAATAGAAAGTTATTAATTGATACAGGAATACAAACTCTGTAAGATTGATGAGATCAAAGAACCGGGAATGGAACAAAAACGATGGACCTTCCTGTATTGTAGGAAGAAACCAGTTTGAGACGAGTGAGCACAGAGAAGGCAGACAATGAAAAATGTTGGCACATTATTGAAAGAGCTTAAAAGGACACAATGAACTTACAAAATATTGGAGCTATCAATCTATGCTGCCTCATTTCAATACCTTAAAAAGCGATTGCTATTCCTGGAATAGGTTGTTTTATTTTTATGTGTTTTTCATTGAACGGCTTGCACATTTGGAAGCAATCGCATTTTAATCTTTCAGCAAAACTAAAGCTCAATATAATTCATGGTTAAAATTGATAATAATTACTTCATCGAGAGTTCAATTGCATTTTCCTTGGCTGCTTACTAAAAAAAAAGATCGAAATGCACTGCCAGGGAAGCAGAAGTATTTCACATTGTATATTTACAACAGTGGTTCGCAACTGGTGTGCCGCGGCACTTCAGGGTGCCAGGAAAACGGCTAGGGGTGCCGCGGGATTATTGCGAGAAAACGAAAAATGTTAAGCAGGACCAACTTCTGAGTTACCCAAACGCCCGACAGATGGTAAAAGTATTCGAGGTACTTCATCCAGGCTAAGTACTAACTACTGTAAACTACCAATTATCCTTAGGAATGGAGAGGGAAGCCCAATCGGATAAATTGAAAAATATGAGAAGTCTTCCCAAGATTGTAACTTCAGTCTGAAGGGTGATGCCAGCGTAAAAGGTTGAGAATCTCTGATTCACGCTATCAGTAGTGTCAGCTCTGTATTAATGAGTAGGAGTTTTCAATATTTTTTAGCGTGGTAGATTTTTTGCTAAATGGTGTTAGCCAAGTTTAAGTTGTAGTCCAAATTGAAGTTTTCCAAAACCCTCCTAACAGTCCGGAAATCCTGAGCTCAATTCAGCTCTGGAAATAGATAATAGCATTAGGTAATTCTCAAAATTCATCCTGCAGTAGAAAAATTTTAAGTAACCGGATTGATTGCATAATCCACTTATAATAATGCTACCCTATATAGAATTTATTAATAATTTTCATCTATTCACTGTATTCTCTTTGATTTATTTCACGTTCTTGCTACAGCTATGCGGCCGGATTGAATTTTTCCACGCGGGCAACACTGTCATTTTTCTGCCCCCTCTCTCCCACTCACTCTCTTCCCAACAGTTTCACTGATTCCTTTCCTTGCTCTTTCTCTTCCCTCCCATCTCTTCCGCGCACTTAATCTTGGTTCTCCCAGCTCCCAGGAAAATGTCTCTTTCCTCCCTTGAACATTCCCCTCTCGCCCATTCTCCACCGACCCAGCCTCATCCTCCAGCCGTCACCATTCGCCGCTCTCCTTATACCCCCATAGGCCTCCACTTCCTGCCTTGCCGCTCCCTCCCCCTGCACCCCCCTCTCTCCCCCGTGGAGTCAACTTCCTGTTCTTGGTGCTGGGAATGTCGCGATGGGGAATCCGCTCAAGGAGAAAGAAGACGACAATGGGGAGGAAGGGCTGGCTGGACCTCACCCCCTCTCTTATATGGATGGGTGGGGAACCCTATGGATGGCTCTCCCCAAAACCTTCTTCCCCCAGCCTCTCAAACCCTGTGAGACTCCTTGCTACCCATCCATCCACTGACGGCGTGCGTATCCCTCTTCTTAATAGTGCCCTCTCAAAAGAAAGGAAGGGAATATTGGGCAAGAGGGTTTGGATTCATGTCTTGACGGAATTGCCCGACGTATTTTTTTTACCCCCCTCCTGGGGGATCGAAAGAAGAATCCATGCAATTGAATGAACGCAGGCAGCGCTGTGGATCGCTTGCCCTAATCAGCGTTACGCACAAGAATGACGGGCAATTAAATAATTCCAGGGCCGACGGAAACGTAGTGGCGGTAGGAGGAAGGGCAATTAGTTCCTCTTTCCTCATTGGGAGCTTCGGCGCGCTCAATTTACCTCGTTCAATCCGCATTCCTCACCGTTGCGCTTTACTTTTGATTTGCTCACATTTCACATATTCTTTGCAGACACTCTTTAGCTTCATTCGCACCAATAACTGATTCCAAATTAACCTACGATTCCTTTTCATAAGTCATTAATGCTCAAGAATTTTATAGCTTGTATTGATGGCCCTCAATTTTCAATCAATCTTAATTGCACTATCCCTCAGTTGCTTTTAGTGTACCTTTTGTTCAAGCTTTTCCTAATAATCGCAAAAGTTTTTTTCAGTTTTAACTACTGCTACGTTGGTTATGTAAGCATTCAAAATTATTCCTTCTTCCGAACACTATTTTTAACTCTTTTTTTAGCATTATTGATTATAATGAAATATCGTAGGTCACGCAACCTTAATATGATAAGGTTGCGTGACTAAAATTAGTTCAACGTTCACAATGTAGCGAGCAGTGAAATTCCTCACCGTGAATTGTGCACATGCTCCCTGAAGTTCATCCCTTTCACTGACCACTGAACGGATTTCTGTCCATAGATATGATTATTAACATTTCTTCCGAAATATCCTTCGAGTACACAAAACCAATCATAAACACGGTTTGGAGAATACCACCAATGACCTTTTTATAACTTTTGGAGTGAAGTAATTGGTCATTTTTATTGTTATCATTTATCAATTTCGAAAATAGATGGTTGAAAACATCAAAACTGTAAATATATCTTCAATTAATATTTCATTATTTCCCTTATTTCAAGTAAGCTCTTACTGTCTTCATAATGTAATAGTAGGCACGCTGCTTACAGAAACAGGTATCCAAATTACATCAAAAGTATTCAGCCCACAAATAGATCTAATTATTATTACCTATACCGTCTTCACCACAATAATCGCTTCGACTTCATTTATGTACAATCCAATCTTCTTATGATTGACGTATGTTTTGATCCCTACCCATGATATTGCGGACGAATATTCTATGACATTTTCCTATAAAAATCAAAACTCAATTTCGAATTCGTTTAATTATTTCCCGTGAATATTTTCATATGTACTTTTAGAATAAAAAAACTTTGAGTTCTCTATCGTAGTATTGTCGGCTACGAGTATAGCGTAGTATTGTCTGCTCCCTACCCCTTTCCCCGGTTCGAAGAATGCAATGGGGAGGGATGAAATGAAGGGTTCCCGGCGTGGGAGTGAGCGGTCGAGGGGGTTAATGCGAATGGAGAGGCAGTGCAGGAGGAGTGGTTTGTTCTGCAGTTAAGCAATAATATCTGTGGATTCTCTGTCGTTTCCCATCGCCTTCCCCCTCTCCTCTCTCTCCGTCCGCATCCCGCTCCCGCTCCTTCCGCTCGTCTTCTCTCTTGGCTCGCGAGTTTGCTTCACTCCCGGTGGAGCGAGGGGTGTGGGAGGGGGGGAGGGAGGCGTGGGAGCGTGGGCGTAAAGAAAGGGATTGTGGGATATCCTGCGAGGGAGCATCGCAGTTGCTGGCACTCCTCCCTGGCGACTGTTTTTGCTTTCGCGAGCCGAAGAGGGATGATGTTATAAAAAAAATGAAATGCTGAAACGGTGGAGAGGGTTGGAGGATGAAGGGGATCTTTTTTTTTTTGGTAGAAAGGGTTTGGAGCGAAGTGAAGCCGACTTGGGGTGAGTAATTGAATGGGAGGGGGGAGGTCGGCTTTGCAATTTGAGCAGGGCGTCGGAATTGGACGGTGGGATTATATTGAGGGGTGGGTGGGTGTGGTAGAAGCCTGATTTTGTGCCGTCGCCATTTTTTCCCTTCGGTGGCGCTTGCTTGTTTTAGCGCCGATGCAGGCGGTGGAAGAGAACGGCGCTCACAAATATTACGCGGCAGTGGCCCCGATGTCGACGGGATTGCAATAACCGCCGCCGTAGCTCGAAACAGGCCCGCTATCACCCGTATAATGGATGCATGGTTGGCGCTTCCAGGGAAACATGAGCATTGGCCTTCGTGATAACTGCTTTTTTCTTTGATGCATTTTTTGCAAAAAAAAACGATAAATGGGAATAATTACTCAGGAGACGATTATAAAATATTAAATTTCATTTCAGTTAACTTTTACTATTTTATTAGCAGCCGTTGGTGATAAATAAAGAAACACTATACATAATATGCTTCTGCTTGTGATTTAAGTTCTAAAATTTTCCATAAATATGTTTCATAAATATTATTCGTTGTAAATATAATACCTATTTGCAGACTGGCAAACTAAACCTGAAATTAATGGCAGTAGAGTCTTAATTTCAAGTGTATCCACTATTTCTTGCGTGTGCATATTAAATGTTGTTTATTTCAGCATTATCTGTGTAAATTTTGTCTTTTTTCATTGTTCTTGGCATTCATTAACTACATTCCACTGGTCAGTGTCAATCATAGCTTAATTTTTTCACTTTCTCAATCCGCTTATCTGTAATCAACTATTTTCGTAGATACCTTTGTATGAACAATACTTAGAAAAGGAATTTAAATTTTCCTTATTCAATTTTTTATTAGAAATTTAAGCAAATGTAGATTATATTTTTATGGACAACCTATATTTATGAATTGTCATTAAGTTATTAAGTGGTATTCTTATGTTCGAAACTGTTACTTGTGTCTGTAGTCTGTAGAAACTCCTTCACACATCTATGGCGCCCTGCAAACATGGAGTGCAGCGTGAATGACTCAAATAGTGAAACCACTGCCTTTATAATAGCTCTGATAAACATTTAATCCCTTCAAAGTTTTGACCGAAGAAATCATAATAAAAATTTCTTTCGCTGCTGTCAGCCTATTAATAGCGTGTGCTCTTCCAAATAATATTTTAATATTAATGCAAATAGCACGATTAATCCAAATTTACATTTTTTTCGTTGCTTCTCTTGGATTTGAGAAATTAGATCCATCAGGATATTTCTATAAACTCATGTATCTATAATTGGTTGAATGATTACCCTACCTGTCTATAGATAAAAAATGTGTGGTAATCAGTGTAGGCCAGCGGTTCCCAAACTTTTTTGTCCGGGGACCCACCTTCATTGTGGAATTTTTTTCGCGACCCACATAATATTAAATAATATTAATTTTACATTTCAGCGGAAAACAATTCAAAAGTATTAAGTGTTTTTAATGTTTCCGCGACCCACCCAAATTGCTCCCGCGACCCACTAGTGGGTCGCGACCCATAGTTTGGGAACCACTGGTGTAGGCAAATCAGTAAGTTGATCTATTAGCATTGTTTTTACATCCGTTTCTAAAATTTGATTTTTTGAAATACATACTCAATGAGTGCAATGGCATTATCATGAGCACGTTGTCATAGGCAGGCTTGTCATAGGTTATCTCTCTCAATCCAAATTTGAGTTATTTTCAAAACACCTTTTTCCTAAAACGTTTGCTTTGTAGATTATTATTATAGTGCTCTCCCTTCCTTTCCATATTAGACTGTTATGTTATTTCTGTGCGCATACTAGTATCCCCCTGAACCCTTACGCCATGGAGCCCTCTTACCATCTGAAGCGGAATTGAAACTGATGAGTGGAGACGCATATCGACAATTATCAAAATCAACGCTAGGCGTCGTGGAATGGCTTCGAGTGGCGCAGCGGCGCGTCTAATCCCCGCGCGCGCATTGTTTCCCTCCGAGTTAAGTGGAGGTGGTGTGTGCACTTACGCGTGGCGAGGAGCGGTAGGCCGAGGGGAGCGGAGACATCGGAGGGTGGGGCGGAGGACTGTGTGTGTCGCTCCGGAGCGGCCATGTTTGCTAATGGAGATGCACTTCCATTTGGGGCGTTATGTATCCGAACTGGCGTGTTCAGCGAGGGGGCAACAAAGGAGGCGGGGGGGGGAGTGGATGATGGGGGTGATTGATGGAGGGTGGGGGGAGGGGGATGATGGGCGGTGGGTTCGTTTGGGGTGGCTCGCGCACTGCGAAAAGGCATGTCAGCAAGCATCGGACAAATGGAGCTAATGGTGCGGGGGGAAGGCAGTGTGCGGACGTGCGTGCTTGTGTGCGTGTGTGTGCTCGAGTGCTCGCTTTTAAATGCAGCGGAGTGATCGGCATTACGTTTTCATTACGAGTCGAGCCGGGAGAAAAATGCAATTGTAACCCTCGAGAGGGAAGCAGAAGGAGAAGCTAATTGCTGGAATCCAATCACGTGAAGGGTACGGCGATCCCGACAGTATCTTATACGGTGGAATACGATTACCTCTCCAATCACTCTCTGAGTATTTAATAAAGTTTAGAAAACAATTAGCGTATTGCTGGAAATTCCTGGGGGCAAAACGTTTTTCGGTGTCTTGCGATGGGAAGGAAGATGAAACTGTTATCCCTTTGCTTGGTTTACCTCAAGTTTTAGGGTCATTACGACTAAAAAGTGCACATTTAAGCCCTTAGGTAGTTTCATGTACATACATCAATATTCATGAAAGTCAGCCAAATAGTTTAAGGGTACATCTTAAATTCATAATGATCTTTTTTTTTTCGAGAGATTCAGGTTTACGAGACTATTAATGGTAAAATTCCTTCCCCTCCACTTGCAAGATTGCCTCTAGTAACCTTGCAAACTTTATCTAATTTAGCATTTTACCAGTGGGCCATGTATTGGTGCACTTTATTTTTAACCTGACGAGAAGAAAGTGAGCAGCTTCAACAATTTCAAATTGGGAAATCACGGCCTATTATATTTTCCACCCTTTACAACATACTTTGAACGTTTTTATTGGATTTCAATTTAAGTGTTCGAGGGTTGTACTTATATCATGCCCTTGCTTTTTGCCTCTTTACCCAATACTTCATGTCCTTCAGTTAAACCTAAAACCTCTGTCTAAGACTGGCCTTAGAAATCATGGTAAAGGTTACGTGACTTCATGAACGATACAAAAACACAAATTTGGATGCGGTGAAATGATGTGCTTGAATCCCTTGGAACAGAAAAAATACGTCGGACGAATGCGAGGAGAATATTCCAATTGATTTGAAACATTCGCAGTTTCTTTTATTTTAAGAAACTACCAATATGAAGTGTGTTAGCTAGCAGAGGTGGATCGTCTATAAAACTGATGAAGAAAAAGCTTCAGGGCTCCTCTGAAATATTACTAATCAGTGAGCCCTCTGAAGTCACTTAATTATTTAACTAATGTTTCTGGTCTTAAAGGAAGCCCCACAGTTCAGGGCCCCAAAATTGTGGATTCACCACTGTTATGCCGTTAGCGTCTGTTAAAAGATTATTAACATGAAGCTAAGATATTCAAATATGTTTCCAGCTTTTATTTCATTCTTATTGTATCGTAGTGATTTATAGATAATTTAGGGAAAATTATAGAAAATAAAAATATTATCTTGGATTAAGTTGACATCAACTTCTACAACTCGTTTTCTCTCTGCGTTTGTTTCCCTTTTAACAAATATTATGCTTGAGCTAAGAGGGCTTCAGGAGTCTTACCTTCTGTATTCTAATGCACATTAATGCTGGCGTCTATTGCTGAGTTGAAGGTCCATTATATTTTACACCCTCAACAGATTAAGGTTTACCATTGGCATAACTGTTAGATTTCAGCAAAGGTAAAACGAGTCGTAAGGAAGAAAAATGGCATATGGAACTGCTTCGTTTTTAAGTTACCTTCACGAGTCATCTTAAGTAATAATTAGATCTCGTCATGCACAGCTAACAGCATTTTGCAAATCGTTAGTTTTAGGCGGAAATTTGCTTTGATGGAGAAATTTCACCTTCAATCTCCAAATTTTAAAGATTTCAATTGATCCTTGGTTGAAGAAATACACTTATCTAATTAAATTCACCATTCATGCAGTCCACATAACCTTAAAGGCCGCAGGCAGTGTTATGTTTCGCTATCTTCTAGGCTGTGAATGCAGTTGATATTTACGCAAATACTTCTATTCAACTAAACTGCCAACTCAAGGTAGCGCGAGCGAGAATATCTGAGAAATTATTTTATATACGGTCCCAAACGCTGTTTTGTGAAATGGATGGATACCGCTCGGTTTCGAAGATGATTTGCTCTTACTCGATCGATACCCTGGCCCTAATCCCCCGGGTGACTAAAAGAACTCCCCAATCCGAAGAATCTCGGTCCTTCTCCCTGCCCCCCATACCCACAACTACCAAACTTGTGTGGCTTTCATAGCAAGGGTTTTGTGTCTCACAACCTGTCCAAGCCCCTCCCCAATTCCTCCCCATTGTCAGTATCCTCCCACCCTCACACACACGCACGCATACGCACTTCGTCCACGCCACGTCACCCCTCACCCTGCTCCCTTGGTCCCTTACGCTCCGCCGAGGGGAAGAACCCTGGAGCAAGGGGTTTCTTTCCCGACTGGACCCCCTTCTCCCCCTTCCTCTCTCCGTCACGGTCTCGCAGTCGCGGTACTTCCCATGCGATCCGGACAAAGGCAAAGGGAGTAGTCATGTCCGCGCGGACGCCCTCTTCCTCACCCGTGCCGGGGGAGGCGGCGGGCCGTGAAGCCGAAGACAAGGCAGTGACCATCTCCCAAGTGTCGAGCGTGCCACGGACCGATTCATTCCGACAGACCCCTTTGTTTCAGCTGCAAAATGATTCACTGCCGACGGGGCAGGATGACTTGCGGCTTTTAGGAACTCAAGTCAGCCTAATCAATGGCCACGCAAATGACGAAGGTTGATTAGGATGCTCTCTATAAACTTGTAACTGTAATCCTGCGAAGAAACTATTTTGTTCTTGTATCTCGTTTTCTTCTTCCACGAAGACCCAATTACTCTGCAAAAAAATGTTTGACGCTACGCATTGGAATCATGATTTGAGTTTTCATTCAAAGTGGAGTATAGAACAGTCAAGAGAACCATTAATACTGAAATATGTAATCGTCTTGCACAATAATTTAATCTAATGATTTGAGTCCTATATTCGAAATTATTTTTAAGCATAAATGTCATTTATAACACCCTCCAAGAGTGGAATAAAAATCAAATTCCTTGAATTTCTTGTATTCATATTATAGTATTGCTACAAATCAATCTATTGCATCATCATCATGGGTCAACAATCCTAGGATTGGTTTGACGCAGCCCTCCACTCGATTCTTCTAACGGCCAACGTCTTCATATTAGCGTAAATCCTCTCATTCACATCACTCATGACCTGTTCTATATAACTCATACGAGGCCTGCCTTTACCGTTATTCCCACAATGATCGAGGAAAAAGTGAACAATCTATTGCATTGCATCGTAAATCATTATGTTATAAATATGAAGAGGAGTCCCATTCCATTGTGAATTTGAGCTTCAAAATGTGACAAAACTCACCTTATATATTTCTAAAGTGTACTTTTTTGTCAGCTATGTTGTTTTCTGCATAAGTACAAAAGTTTTACTCTGTGTAAATGAATTCATTGAATTTTTATTGTACGTTTGCTTTGTTTTCCTTTGCAACGGGTGATTTCTCCTTATAATTGTGGACAATCGAGTTTATTTTGAAATTTAATGTCTTATAAAAACTTTTAGAGTTGATTTTCTCTCCGGTTTGAATAACTGTTGAACATTTCATCTATCCAAAGCGAGTTAAAGCATCAATTATCAGCGGTATAACTCAGGACACGTGAAAGATTGTTCTTTCATTTTGATCGAGAAAGCTGTTTCTTACAATTTATGGCAAAACAAAATGTCTCTGTTTGATTAACATTTCTTGGATAAATAATTTCTTTGCTGTCATTTGCGCCGAGGAGACTTGAAAGTGAAGAATGGCACTTGCGTTATCATGAGTTTTTGAAAGTAGAGGAAGATGACGCAGAGAGAGGAGACGGTAGTCTTCGCGCGCCGATAGCTTCCTTCCTCTCTGTATTCAAATACGAGCGATGGGGTTCGAGGGGTTCAGAAAAGAATTCGAGATGTGCATTTCAAGCCTAACGGAGGATTGCAAATGAGCCTGAATAGATATGAGCGGGTGGGCGTGAGTTACGGGATCGGTGAGGGGGTGTGGATGCAAGAAAGGGGGTGCGGTAGGACAAGGGAAGGGGGATGGCGAGATTGGATTGGGGCTGCATAGGGGGCGAATATAAATGCTGGTGAGGCCGCAGTGATTTCAACGCTTGGTAAAGGAATACCGCGGTCCATCACGTATCATTTTGGTATATAATAAATTAAGTGTGGTAGGGCGTATTGACCTCTTACCTGGATGGCCCGGGCCCGAATCCCACAGTGCAAGACATTTTTCATCAGTAAGCAGTCCTCTACTTGAGTGTTTTGTGGAAAGCATTCGAGTCCATTATTCCGTCCGTCAGATGAGATGTTAAGCCGTCCTCCACCGCTCCTCATGGTGCCTTTCGTTCAGAGCAGGCTGAATGCCGGGCTTCTCTGCACTCTTCCTCCTAACCCTTTTACTCCTATTCCTGTTCCAAATCTTCCTCGTCTGAAGCACCTGTAAATGCGGTTACAGAGTTAAAAACACAGATGAGATGAAATATACCCAGTCTACCAAGCAAGAATTTCGCAGAGAAAAATCTCAAAACCTATTACTTGGCATAATATTTTGTTCAACTTCAAAAACTCAAAAGTGATATTTATGAATATTTTTTAAGAAACCAAGTTTTGTCATGATCGGGAGTCTTGCCTAGATCCCTCGATTTCGTACCGAGTCCTCCGTTCCTGTGTATTTCTAAGTGCGCTAAATGAGGCAGATGTTAGACTGCCGTATATGCATAGAGAGAACCGCACTCGTGGATAAAGTCAACTTCTGCTATTGATGCTCTCCTCATAACGAATTGTAGACACCGCAACATGGTCATGATTACCTTTAATGGTGTTGCCCTGCTCGTGTTGCCGGCGACAGCTTAATGGCATCAAACAGTGAGGTTTTTCTCCCTCTCTCACTCACATCTTTGTTGGATCTTCGGTGAGTAAGGATAATTATTTCCGTAAAACGATGTATTTGGGAGGCAAAGAAGGAATAGATGTCGGGAAAGGATTAGATATGAAACGAATGAAAGCAGTCAAATTTCAGATTGGTCAAGCGCTGGTAAGCGAGCGGTAAAAGACTGCAGGCATTACAGTCATATTACTTTCTATTATTCCCTTAATTTCTATCACTAAGAGCTATTATATAGTGAATAAAATCGATCTGTAATGATGATATGCCACAAGAGAAAAATGATAAACCATTAGAAATATGTAGTGAATCACAAGCTAGAGGTGGTTAAGTTTACCAGTCCGAATTTTAAATGAAAATGCACTTAAAGTCAGGAAAATAAGTTTAAATAATAGGTTTGCTAAGAATGAGTTCAAAGGGAGTTAACAATTAATTAAGAAAGATCTGACCAAAGCCATTGATGAAAATGATAAAAACTTTAAGATCGAGTGTATCGTACATTGGTTCAGAAATAGGATACTCGTAGAAAGAGGATAAGCGAAAATTAAAGACTTTCGGGAGATAATTTTGGGGGATTAATGGAGTCGGCTTGAGAAAGACGAAAAAAGCAAACAGCTGCGGGAGAGGAAAGGAACTCAATTTAGGCAAAGTCAATATTCGAAAGGAATGTATTAGTCCGCAGCATTTCAAGCACAGGGGGGAAGGCAAAGATGTAACAGTTTGTTATTCGTACCATAAAATTTTTAACACAGCAATGATTTTTTTGCGCCAGAAATTTTTCGCAATTTCGGATTTGTATTGAATTTTACAAGACTTGTATATGACTTTTTAAATATTTTAGATAAAGCTATGCAGATTAATCATAATGGGCAATCAGTTAAATAAATTTCAAAGCTTTGACTTAATGTGTGGTGTTCAAATATTTTATTGATAGTTCTAATATTCGAAAAACGCACCGAGTAAGTTGCTAATTTAAAGAAATAAAAACCAGCAATAATTTTGATTATTTTACACTTTGGCATCCAAGCATTTAGGATGTTTCATCGTCATCCATTATCTCACATTCAAAATGACTGAGTGAGTCTTATTAGCGAAATTTGAATTAGAAGCTCTCACGCCCCCAATAGGTAGGTACAGTATAAATAGCCTAAACCTTTCACTTCACCCTTTTCTATAATTTATTCCCCAAGTGTTCCATATTCTGTGCTAGATTCTTTTCCTTTTGCTGAAGAAAAAATTCCACTCCTACTTTTCCTCGACCAAATACACAGTAGAAATTCAAATGTCTTAATATATAGAGAAATAGCCTGGAAAATTTCCCAGTTTATTAATAATTTGTGACCAAGGAATGAGTCCGTTATCTACCACCTTCTTCTTACTTGCTTTACTCTTTCATCCACTGTGCTCTCTTTCACATATTTGAACCACAGTTCTTAGTCTCTGGCCAATCCACGTTCTTTTCTTGTTTTTAGGATTTTAACAAAACTCTCGTCAACGTCTCTTCATTTCTTACTCTAGCTGTTCATTGTATATTCTGCATTCTTTTAAAAACTCGCATCTCGAAGAATTCAATTGTTTTCTTGTCGTTTAGGAGGGTCCACCTCTAGACGAGGGTCCATCTTTAGTTTAGAAATGGGGAGGAATAAGTAGTAATGGAGAGAAAGGTAGAGGATAAGAACCAGCGAAGGAAATGAAAGTCACGTGCGATCTACACAAGCAGATCACTCATGATGATAATGAATGAGTTCGCAGTTGAGCAAAGATGCTTGTCAACCCGTAATGGGGCACAGTTGAAGAAATAATGGCAGAGAACAAATTTTTCGAACTGGACTTACGACAATCGGCATATTCCTACTCTGCTCACTACACATCCTAGAGAGTTTAAAGAGTGCCCGCTGAAATGCTGAACAGCTCTTATTTCCCGTAAGAGTTTAGTTTTTCGTTCGCGGAGGAGGGGCGACGCGCGTTCGTTTTCCGCCGGGGTGGGGTTATTCGGTCGCCGGCGTCTTTGGCGCCGGAATGTTGCCCTCCCAGGACCTACATCCACGTCATGGGTTTATCCCAAGCCGTCTCACAGAACCTGCACAGTTCGTTTAAATCAACATAGTACATCAATGAAGATTTAGGCCTGGTATTTTTACATGAAGTCATCTGCATTGCGTTTTGCCACCACATGTATTTTCTGGATTCTTTTGCATTATATTTACTTATGGTTCGGGATAAAAGTGCAGGTTTGGTGACCTTCACCTCCTGCCATACACCCCCGCGGTAGTTTGCAAGTTATTACGTAGATGCAGAAGTGAGTTGAGTGAGAATATCAGTTATCTCTTTATGACTGGCTACAATACAAAGTAATGAAGTTTGTTCTACGGGTATAGATATTTGAACTTTCAAATGGTAACTATCCCGCGAGTTTTCTTCCCATATGCATTGCAGTTCTCTCAAATATTTTTATTTTTTTCGTAAATATTCGTAACGATGATAAGGGTGAAGTCATATGCAACAATGCAAGATGTACAGGCAATGTTATCGTGACCCTGTAGCATATGAGAAAATTTGCCTCGAAGCAATAATACAGTGATGGTTCTTCAATAAGGAATTATTGTTCATGAAATCATCTTTGATTACATTTAACGCCTAGGTAGAGGGAATATGTACCATTCAACCATCAATATCATCTGGAGTCAATAATCCTAACATATGTTTGAAGCAGCCCTTCACTCGGTTCTCCTACATCTACATCTACACGATACCCTGCAAGCCACCGCGAGGGTGTGTGGCGGGGGTGAAGATCACCAAGCATGCACTACCGACATACAAACAAGCAACTATAGGGTCTCAGCTAACTCTTTCTATTGATATCCTATCAGCTAACCTCTTACTATTAATATAATTGTTCCTATGCAACCTTAAATACTTCTATTAAAGTTTAAGAAATTTAAATGCGTATAAAGAATCGCATTTAATTTTCTTAAATGTGTGAGTTTTCACTGATGCAGGTGCATCACGAAAAATGCAGTTGTTCCTGCACCGACAAATGTGAGTCCATTGCTCGAAAGTTTTCAGAATTAAAATAGGTGAACTCTGCGAGAGAAATCTAAGTGTGAGTATATCTGAGATTTGAAAAATAATTAGAGTTCAATATTTACCTATTTCGCTAACTCAAAATAAAACGTACCGAACAGCAACGATGGCAAATGCAGCGGCAAAATCAAACTACCTTAATGTCCATTTGTTGTTAATATCCCTTAAATGCATCTACCCTAATATAGATTATGGAACTTGCGCCCTATTACCGGGACCCGTACTTTTACCTATCAATCAGCCTGCGGGCCCCTGGGAAACTTGGAACCAGCTAATCAATATCGTTAGAATACCCTGAAGGCCGACCATATGGTGTATGTTAGAGGTGAACATTCATGAGACATGCACCACGGTAATCAAGGATTAGGAACGGGCATTTTCAATTGTATCCTTTATCGTACTAAGAAATCTGACAAAAGCGGAGAGAAGATGAGCACATATCCAAAGCCTTTGTTAAAGAGTTTGTGAGTGAATGCATATTGTGCTGAGAATAAATGAAGCTATTGACGGCATGCATTTTTTATGCTTACATTCACTATGATACTTTGGCTTTGTGCCAGTATTTTAGGCATATCTTCCTAGGGAAGAGAATACGAAAATAGAAATAATCTTTAATCCATTCGTAGGCCTAGAGAAACGTCAATTGATGAATATGATGACAGGAGAAAAAGAACAAAAAAATAAATGATGAAGTATGCTTTTTGTTGAGGTTATTTTCTCTTGTGTGATATTGAATGGCAATGGTGTACAGAGAAAATAGTTAAATTAAGGTGCTCACAAAAGATGGTGTGCCAATCTACGAAAGGAGGATTATCGTGGTACTATTAGAAGAAAATATCTCCGCGTATGATACCAAATGATTCTGTACAAAGAAATAGAAGGAAAAATACATCCCAGTGGTGGATTGAGGATGCAATAAACCCGGATTCACAAGTAGTTAACGCATAGAAATATTTTATGTTTTTTAATCAGTGGGAAAAATCTTTTTTCGGGCCAATTTATTTTGATTAATTTCTTACTCAATTATTCTAAGGTTGATACTGTAATGCTAGTGCACAATGGAATTTTATGTTGTGAAATTATAATTATTAGGTATTACCATACGTATGTAATTGGTGGCATTAAATCTAATAACAATTAACAATATTTTGACGAAGTTTGTGGTGTAAGAAGGACGTTTTTGCTATTGGGAATTGAAACCGTTGAGATTAAAGGATTCTTGTTGGTGATGAAGGAACGCTAGTGCGGATAATGCAAAATGAAATATTTGTGCAAAGAGGTAAACCATTTTATAGAAGTAATTCCTAGCGGCAAAAACTATTCTTCTGGAGCCTGATAAGTGACTCTAAAAGATGGATTATATGTCACTTTTATGTAACTGAAAGATATGAGCCATGACGGATACTGACGTTACAGAACATCAGACGTTATGACGCATTTTAAAGAAGCAATAAAAATAATTTACTTAAATTGATAGATTTACATCGATTTCTTACCAAAAGTAGGAAGGTCGCTTGAGAATTAATCATTTGAAGAAAGAATGAATAGAAAGGTAAGGAACTGACTTGAAAAATGTTAGAGCGTGTATTTTCAGGGATGTGGATATTAGGGGCACAAGATATCAGATCATATCGTGTGGCTGTTTTCCTGCAGTTTTTTTTGTAAAAGATGTAAGTATAATAATCCTCATGTTTTTCCCTCAAATATAAATTCTTTCACACACCATGATGTCTCTGATTCTTCATATTGACATATTTGTGTATATACTGTTTTCATTAATTTTTTTAGTTT
Organism: Platycnemis pennipes; assembly: GCA_933228895.1. Taxonomy (NCBI): domain Eukaryota; kingdom Metazoa; phylum Arthropoda; class Insecta; order Odonata; family Platycnemididae; genus Platycnemis; species Platycnemis pennipes. The sequence continues at coordinate 27,359,362 of OW121848.1, read as the reverse complement.
CTTAAATCATATGTTGCTGCTGAAGATTAAATGGATCGACCGAGTAAGTAACGAGGAAGTGCTAAGAAGAGTAGGAGAAAAGAGAAGTCTGCTGACAACTCTAAAAAGAAGAAGGGAAAACTTAATCGGCCATATCTTGAGACACGATGGCCTGATGAAGACTATCGTCGAGGGAAAAGTGAACGGGAAGATTGGAAAAGGCAGGCCTCGTATGAGATACATGGAACAGGTGTGAAGGATGTAAAAGAGAAGAATTATGTCACAATGAAAAGGTTGGCCGATAGAAGAATCGAGTGGAAAGCCGCGTCAAACCAATCCTAGGATTGCTGACCAATGATGATGATGATGAAATCATGTCTTTATGTATTTCTGCTTTAAATTGTAATTGTGATTGTTTCTTTTCTCTTCATAATTTTCCTTTTATAACCAATCATACTGTGAAAATATTTTGACGAGGAGTTAAATGGCAGAAAGGCAGTTTTGCCTCAGTCTCGCCTCAATAAAGATGTTTTGCTATTAATACAATGTAAAACTACGTGAAATCAACTTAAATTTGCATGAGATTTTTAACGGAAAATTCCATCTAAGAAAAATCTCCACCACCTAAGCAGGGAAGAGCCAAAAATCTCAAAGAATCAAGACGGGGACGCGCAAAAGTCAAGCGAGAGGTCGTTTTGAGATTGATGATCGGTGGCGGAAGAGGGCCCGGATGTAGAAAAAAAGGAAGGAGGGAAGGCAGCGAAGGGTGGGGGGGAGGATGAAAGGAGAAGCGATGCATCTCGGGAAATCGAGGAGTGAATAGACGCGCACGTAGGGAAAGGGGGCGAGCACTCGGCGCATCAAGGAAAACGCGATGTGGAGATAGAGGGTGTGGGGGTACGGGGAAGGGGAGTTGTTGTGCGAAGGGAGTTTTGTGTGAGGACTTGGTTGATTCATTTGTGGGAAAAGGCAGGGCCGCTGCTTAGTTGTTTGGGGAAGCTTTTGGGTGCAGGGGGAGGGAGGAAGGTTTGGGGAGGAGTGAGTCTTTACTTAGAGGGGAGCGGTAGCGGTGGGGACGCGGGGATAGTTATGTGGATTGCCGGGAAGGAAGTTTAGTGCGCAAGGGGATGTACGATGTAGGGAAGGGGGTGGACAGGGAAATATAACGTATTGAGAGGCTCTTCGCAAGCGTCAGTGGGGGAGGATGAGGGTGAATTCATTCGAGTGGAGTTTTCAGGAGGGAGATAGATGGTTTAATAAGATGCGTTGCATGATTCGCTTCGCGGCAGGATCGGTCATCTCAATCCGCGATCCGTTCGCGGCTTTGCCCGCCGTTGCATTTGCTCCTCCACTTATTAACGGGATTATATCATCTGGCATCGAACGCGTGGTCGCATTCTTGCCGAGGATACGGATATGGCCCTCAGTATTTGCGTCGACGTTCCGGGGGAAGAATAGCATGTGTGTTATTACTTTTCCTGTTTTGTTTGAACTCGGTATCTCAGACCGGGTGTTGATTCCGATAAATGTGACCCCTAAAATTTCATTTTAGGAAGGCTAGGTCTAGCCTAAATTATCTGAATAAATTGATGGAATCGGATATTGTTAACTTGCGTAATTTCCATTTACTTACAATAGTAGGTGCCTGGTTCCTTTGTTTCTATCCTATTTGCTTTGTGATTTATAAGCCAACTTGTGCAATAAGTATTCCTTACTTTTGAATGCATGCGACATTACATTTTACATCAAATAAAACTTTTTAGTGGACATTTCACACCGAAATCCATTCATAACTATAAAAAAGTAATTCAATCTTGTAAGTGATAATATTTCTGGTTTTTAGTCGAAAAGCCACTCATAGATTATGCAAATTATTATCAAAGGCGCATTATTCTCTGACATTGATCAAGTTTCTAACAAGCAAGATTGTCTAAATTACATTTTTGTGTCGAAAGCATGAGAGTGGTTCGTTGTACTACAAAAAATTGCTGTAAATATATGAAGGTTTTATCCAATACTTGTGTCTAAATATTATCATCAAGGAGATAAATAAAACTAATTTATATGTTGTAACGGTACGATATTTCTTAAGGTCAATATAGTAAACAGCCCTGTGGGGGTGTGCTTGAATCGTTTGAGATTGATTCCGGTACGGAATAATCCAGAACTCAATGTAAAAACATACAGGTGAGTCCTTAGTTACGCACTAGAATAACCTCGAATGATTCGAGTACATCCCCAACAATAAACAACATCACCAACAATGCAATAAACAACATCACCAAGGGAGTGGGAGAGTCAACAAGAGGACAATTGGAGAGAGAATAAGGAGGATAAGGAGGAAGCAGACGTGTTAACGAACAAGAGGACAGTTGCGAAGAAGAAGGGGAGCTAAAGATAGAAGTGTGAACGAGGACGGGAGAAGGTTACAATGTCATTGTTTTTCTTCCTTCACCTATGTATTACATGCATTTTGATGCATAATCAATGTAATAGTGATCCTTGAGCTTATGCTATTTAAGTTTTTTTCTGAGAGATTTAAATACTAATCATGCTAATTACTTGTATTGAGATACGCTGTACCCACATTTATGCTTTAGAATTGTAAAAAAAATAATTTAAAAACGCCCTTAATAGATTTGAAGTTCAGGATGGCAGTGTGTAAAATAATAGTTATACGGAATAGCTCAACGTTTTATGCCTTCCGATATAATTTTCCCACAAACTTCCTTTATCATTGTAAAATTCATTACATATTTTTCTTTCCTAGCTATATTACCCCCTTTACTATGCCAAAAAATTTTATAATTTTATAAAAGTTTTTTATCTTAAGTTTTTTATGATCAAATTTGGCCGTAAAGTTCTAATAGTTCCAATCGTACTTGAAGTGAATATATGGAGAAGATATCTTCATATGTCTGAAACTCACAGATTTAGTTTCATTAAAAATGCTCCTCGCTACTAATTTGCAATACATGGCAATATTTTTATCCTTTTTACTGTATTTTCTCACATTCGGGACATGGTTTTTCGAATGGAACATCGTCAACTTATCTACTTCACACAAAACGTACTTTTATATTTTTCTTTTAAAATCTATTTTATCTAAATTCGTTGGTTATAATGCCAACACTACACTTTTAGTGCTACAAATAGACGACGTAATTAAAGTAAATCATTTTACCTCCATTTTCATATGGTAGCTATCACAATACTTCCTGTTCTTTAGGGGCTGGACCCTCAATATGGCTACAAGCCAATTCTCCTAGCAGTAAATTTGTCCTATGTCAACGGATTGGATATTGCCCCACTGGAGCACTAACGTTGGGGACTTACGCATTATGAGGGACTACGATTTACGAAGGGGACCTACTGGAGCACTTGCTACTGGAGTTACATACCGTACCTTTGAAAGAATTTACCTTAGTTGTATTTTTTCTCAATCAAGACACATTGGTGAAAATTAACAGAGGAAATAGGTTTCCTGGACCGTGAATCAAACCTCGGGAATTTGGATTGCCGGATTGCTTTTGAGATACAGGATTTTGGGTAGCGTAGTGGTTTGGCCAAAGGTCGTGGATCGATTTCCAGTCCAGTAAATATTTTTCCTCTGACAATGTCCAAATGCTTGCCATGCATAGCAGAAAAGCATAATCTTATAACCTAACAAGACCTCTACATTCCATGACAGATATTTACTTTAATACGATTTTCAGGCGTCACTTAGTGGAAGTACATTTTTGAAATGAAATTTTTTTTCACACAAATGTATTAACTTCACTACCTAGGTTTCTAGGCGTAGCGTCATCAGGCGATTATTGAGCTTCCCATTTTTTGTTTAAATCTGTTTACAATTCATTGTTTGTAATCAAAAAATGCATTACTCGACAGTTGAGCAGTTTTTTGCTAATCAAGCATTCAATACTGTGTGAATAATTTCTCAGTCAGCTCTTAAGGCACTGCCCACATATTTACTTTCACCACATCTTCAGAGTAATAATAGTTTATTTCAAAGTATGTGCTGTGAACAGAAATCACTTCACTGCATGAAAACACTTTGCAAGCCACAGGAAGCTCATTATTCTTTAAATCTACCAGAACTGATTGCAAGCGATGGCGCATTCCTTTTACCCTCCCAAGTGAATCATTTTACATCTATGATTTACATTTCTACATCTATGACTATGAGTTAATCTTACCAAACATCGGCTCAGGCAGGTTAGGTCCTATTACCAACCACTGTTCCTACATAATCCGCTACCCGATCTCCAGGAAATGGTTTGAATCCTGTTTTAGGATTGATGTTTAATTTGCCCAAAGATTATTGTATTGGTTAGTTGTGTGAAGGATTTGTGCTCTTTAAATCTGGTGCTACTTCTTATATATGAGGAACTCAAGAAAGACGTGAATCATGTTTTCTGAAGCAACCAAATTCCAATGAAAAGATCATTTAACACTGACTTAGCTTATCGTATACAGACAGATAGTTCTCATGATAATGTTCAAGAACCGAGAGACATTTTCACCGTCTTACGATTGAGGAGCCAAGCATTCTCTTCCAGGGAAAAAAATCATTACCTTCTTGAATAAGACGGTTTTGTGGTCTAATACCTAAACGACGAAGTCTGCCACTAGGCATTTAGGGGAAACATTCTTTCAGAGTTCCTACTTATGGTTTAGCAATTAGTAAATAATGACTAATATTTCTAAGGACATTCGTAGTGTATTTATTTGACGTCACCACTACATCTTATCGCATATAAAATATCTCATGCTTGTAGCCGAGGGCTTGGTGATTTAGTACTAACTAAGAAATATAACTCGATGGATGCCATATTATTATATAAATTTAAAGCACTACCTACTCTGGAATCTATGAACTCAAAATTCCCAATATTCTCGCACTTCCTCGCGAATTTCACATCTTTGACCCTGTTTTTCAGTCCGTAATATCTACCTGGCTATTAATCACTTTCTTTGTTGGTACCATGCTTAATTTACTGAACAAGCAGTCATGTAATATGATCCGTTACGTTTTCTATTACCTTTTGGAGGGGAGAGTAACTGCTACATTACTTGTAAACCATATTTTATTGACTATTACAGATTTTTGCTGTTTTTTCATTATTTTGACAATGGTTGGCAATCAGTAATTGCATGGTATCAATGGTATGGCCAAACGCATTGTTTATTAGATTAATTCCTTAATTTAAAAAATGTCTCGAACATTCCCATAAAGATAATAAAGGATCAGTGAATTGGGCTTACAAGATCGGATAAATCATCTACAATTACCGTGCCATACGTACCGTGCTTCCGAGGAAATTACCAGCGCCAGTGAAACGTTAAGGTCAATAATCTGCATTAAGGTCATTTCAAACAGTACTGTATTCTCAAAGACACCCATGGCACATATGTGAAATGTGCAAACGCCCATGACTTGGGCCAACTCGGCGTATATAGTAGGTACATATAATTAATTTTATGCATGGTAGGCATCAGCTACAGTTTAAATTATGCTACTTAAAAACATGGACACCAACGTGATTCTTCATGATTTCCATTGTTTTTTTTTAAGAGTACGTGACAGTTTTCATTTCCGACTTACGGTTTGGTGCCTTATGCTATTATGCAATCTAACAGTGTCATATATTACGATTTTCTATGCCTACTCCTATTATACGTTTCTGCCACCTCCTAAAACGCAATGTCGGATGCATTAACTACTGGAATTATTTTTCCAACTCAATCTTTTCAAACTGCCGAAGAGGTATTAATTTTAAACGGCATCTTTAATTCCACACTTTTATTAAAATTGTCGTTTACTTTTTAGTGTGAACCGGGAAATAATCGTGGCAAAATATCGCAATATTCGCATCTGGGTGCACAAATGCATTTTTTGTGTTACCTAGGGAACTACTAACATTATTTGGGCAGGGTACATGAATGGTCACTCATAGAGGTTTTCCTCTGCATTCTCGTCCGCCGTCTATCTCGTACAAAAAAGCCCTGAGCACTTAACGCGCAATGGACGTCGGAGGCTGTGCACATATCCGGAAAATCCCATACCCCGTCTCCACCCGGGCGAGATTACGGTTGAGGAAGATGGCCGCCTGGTGCCGTTGGATAAATGCGAATCGTGGGTGGAGGAGGGGAGGGAGGGAGAGAGATTTGGTGGGTGGAGTTTGTGAGGACTATGAATGCGGAAATAGCACCTGATGGCGAGACCACGCCCCTTCCCATGAAAGCCTCCCCATTGGGCACGGGGGCGCGCAGACGCCGACTCGTGGAGGTTGGGTGGCGCCAAAGGACGCCGGAGGGGTTGCGGCGGTCGCGGGGGCGGAGGAGGGGAGGGAGGGTGGAATGCTCGCGAGTTGTGGGGGTCGCAATCGATAAGGTTGGAGTCAGAAGGGGGTTATTTCAGATGGGAGGGAGTCTCCCACGTTTTTTTTTCTTCTGGGAAAGGAATTGCAGGAGGTGGCTGCGTGGAGGGGGTGGCGAGCGACACAAAATAAAAACGAGCGATAAAATCGATACCGGAGAAAAGAATCCGGATTCCCGAGAATCATGGGAGAACTTACCGAAGCAATAAGGTTCGGCAGAAATGCTCAGGATGTATTGCTGAAGATTGTGATTGTCCGGGTTTTACCAACTTTTGAATGTGCAATAAAAGTTTATGATTTTTCTTTCACCGGTAAAACTGTCCGCCATTAAAAATACTAGGATTACCTACGTTTTATGGTATGTCTTAAGAAGTTGGGGCGGAAATAATTTGTGGCAATCGGTTCCGTCTTCTACCCATCAAAAAATTTAAGCTTGCTGATCAAAACTATTCTATATACAGTTAATTGATTTTGACACAGAATTGTGAATAAAACTTTACAACCGTCTAAGCAATGGCTATTTCTTCATAAAATGGAATCTCTGCTGAATGTGAAATTATGCCAAATGTATTACATTATAGTTTTAGCAATTTCGGGTAAATAAAGATAAAGTGAATATTAATGGTGATCTTCTCCTCTGGCTGTACAGTGAGCATTCAATAAAATGCAGTAGCAAGTCCATAATAGGTACAAAAATCTCATTCGTGTTATGAGAAAACAATGATTTAATATAACCCACTTTGAATGTTTAAAATACAGAAAACACTAGCAATCGTGAAGTTATATCTTGAATGTCTGCCGCCAACTATTACAGAGGTGGTAGCTGCCGACTCTCGTTCCAGAGTAGGATTACTAAAGCGTTCGATGAAACGTGAATAATATTGAGCTATAAACGAATACACAAATCACATTGGCACATATGAATCATGAAGCCAATAAAAACGCTGTAAATATTGACCGAAAACAAAATATTGCATTAAAGTCGGAGTTCGCCAAAATAAGCTCTTTACTATTGAAAAAAAAAATGCCCTGTGAAAAAAAATTGCTTAAAGAAAGTATTGAATACCAAACAATTGGGCACATTTCTATAAATCTGTGATTCAATCACCTTGGTTAACTAACAATAATGATTATAATATAAAATATAAGTTCCTTCGAGATGAACTGGTATGGAATTCAATTTCAAACATTATGCTGCATTCTTTTGTAAGATATGTTACGTCGTTACACTCATTTCGCAGTGGCCATGGTAACATAACTTTCCCTTATCTGGTACTGCATACAACGTGGGAGGCTACGAGATGCCAATACTTCAAGGGGGCACAGCTCTTTTCAGTTTCATTGATTTTCGAGGTGATATAATCAGTTTAATTTCTCAATAGAGATTAAATATTTTTATTAATAAATGTAGGAAGTTATAATACGTACGTGTTAATACCGATTAAATGATGATAATATAATTATATAGGTATCCAGCTGTACAAATGGATTTAAAATTCCTTCTCGCAAAATAAAGGGTACGTACATAAAAGGCTTATATCAAGTAGGTATATATTATGTTGAAAGCTTAGCCGTCAGTGTCTCTATAGAAAGCTCTTATAACTCATATAAACTTGACCCTGACATGTGCGCAGGACTGAATATCATTCTGGAGGTAAGCAGATACGAAACCTATTAATTAAAATCATTGTTTTATCGTATTTTGCAATCATTCAGCTGTTTTGAACAAATATAACTTAGCAAATATAATGAGCAAGTTTTCTTTCTCTGTTGTAGCTCATCTTTTAATAGCGTATACCTAGATCATACCTTAAGTTGATTCTTCCCCTGCAATAACCCTTGATTAGGCTTTCAGGAAGCATTGAAAATAAAATTGCAGATGAAGAAGATAATCTCACACTTGGTGACCACCTTGTGTAATGCAAAGAGCTTTTCGTAGAATTGCAGGGGAAAACATTGCTGTGCGGGCGATGCGCTTCCTTATAAACCGAGTATGGAATAACGGCGTAGAATTAAAAAAACCTAGGCCTCCTTTCTGTCTCACCATAAAGGTATTTTCACTTCAAAGTGTCAGTCATATAATATTTTATTCCTGTACCAAATAATATAGCGAGAGGCAGATTTGATGTTCCCGAGCTCAGGAATGCCCTCGCCAGACTTGGCTGAAATGGAAAAATAGCTCAGTACTCAATCATAAGACTTGGATTAAGAAATCAATATAAAATAGATGAAAGGCTCTAGAATTGGTGCAGAAAATATGCCTGGCATTCGTTTTGGAAGCATTTCCTATGTTTCTTATGCATAGTATCCATGATATTGCTAATTATACTGCGTCACCTGAAGGAACGTTGAAATGCTGTACCTACAGTTTATGGATGGGGAAAGTTTTCAGCATTCTTACTGGTCAAAGAAGCTCAAAATGACGTCAAATTTCGTGGCTATAGTTATTCGGATAACTTTGTGCGAACTTAATGCGTGCAACGATCAGCAAATAAAAAGTGGTGAGGAATGAAGTCTGTGTAAACTGTGCTCAATTTGACACTGCAATTACCCCTCACCTATTTGAAACGAAATTGTATCGTATGGAGTATTCCGAAATTAGAAATTCTGTGAGACCTAAAATGCACGCATGATATAACTATAGGATGAGTCAGTTATGGTCTTTAATTGCGATCAGCTCTGGTAACTCTAGTAAAGGAGAAGGCAAATATGACTACTTTCGAAATATCAAGCATTACTCTTGCATCCTCTTCCCCATGGACTACGCCTTGTCGTGGTGGGATTGGGGTTGCGTATTCCCGTGACACATAGAGCTGCACTGGCGGAAGCAACTAATATTGTTCCTGGTAGGGTCACCCATGCCAGATAGGTCGAAGGGTAGGAGCCTGACGAAATGTAGTCCACGTACCGTTCTCGCAACATCTGCTCCTCAGTGAAGTGGCTGTGAGAAGGCGTCTGACCCCAGTGGGGCGGCCTATCAAGTGATGGTGTCACGTTAAAAACACTATTGAGGCAAACAACGGGAAACCACCTCAATTAAACTCTCCCAAGAACACAATGGAGTTGAACAATTGCGAATTGAATCCTGGCAACTACGGAACCCGGGACCAAATTAGTGGGACAAGTGTCGTGCACGGTAGGGTGCGGCTTATTTTTCGAAAATCGGAAAAGCTAAAAGTTCCACCCGTCAAAACATTCATTTTGATGAGAAAACACAGCGTGAAATTTTTGTTGAGCTGCGATATTGTTAACACGTGCCGCATGGGGTCTGAAATACCCCACTCAAAAAATGGAAATATCGCATCACAATAACTGCTTCTATAGTAAATATATGATTTTACGACCCTTTAGAACTGAAATTTCATTAGTTTTCACCTATCTTTAGCCGTTTAGGAGATGGAGGAGGGCGAAGCGAGCTCGAAATGCTAATTAGGGGGCGCCGGCGCGGACGAGTTTCTCCTGTCCGTAGACCCCCCCTGTAAGCGGCCCACGACGACACCGCAACTACTACGTTGTCTCGTGGTAATTGCATAGTTCTGGAGCACCCATTCACTGTTTATGGCGAAGGGCATGGTGTTTTAGTAATTATTTCATTTTATTATTAACTCGGTCATAAAAATTTGCCAAATGTTCATTTAAAAGAAATCTGCATAGCTTACAAAATTAAATATGCAATCTGAAGGACAGTACACTAATAAAAAAGAAAAATACAAGGAGTTTCAGATACCAATACTTACATCTGGCACCCTCCTTCTATGTTCTTGAACAAAAAGTAACAATTCCTGGTATTTATTCTCGTTTTTGGTCAAAGTTCTGCAAAATCTTTCAACAATTTAACTCCTCTCTCGGCATGGTCATTAACTACTTGAAATGACTTGACTACTCTCTCACCATGGATGTAACTTGAATTCCTCGCCCAACTGCTGACTGGTAGATCAGAAAAATCGCAATTAACTGCGATTTTTCTGATCTACCAGTCATAGTTTCCCAGGTGCAGATGCATAGCTTGGCTCTGAGCTAAAAGAGATAAGAAGAGCGATAAAAACCATTTCTACGCCCAATCTTACTGGAGGACACGAGGATAAAAAATCAGTCTTCATTGTATTGGAGAAAGTTTTCAAAATTCAAGACCATGACATCCATACCAGTGTCGGAAATCGAACTCGCTATTTTTGAATTACTTAGCAGATCGGCGCATTAACGAACTGGCCACCGCGGATGACTAGTAAATAGTTTAGATCGAACTAAGACCAGCGATATGCATTTGTTCAAAAGGTGAATTTGTTCGACTCACGAACAAAGAAGAAATCGGGATATGAGGAAAAAACGGTAAAGATGGTGCTCGTCAATTAATACGCAACTACAACTAATAATAATAATGCAATCTGCTTTAGAAATTAATGAAACCATTATGAGGGGTTCACCTTACAGTATCAATGACTCCAGGATAGTCAGAAAGATACAACATGGTCTCAAGAATTGGATATAAAAATGAGTGGTAAATACACCAAAGTAAAGATATGATACATTATTAAAAGGATGAAAATAAAGAATGTGCATCAGTCGGGTCATTGATAATTGAAGGCGTCGTTCGAAAAGGGTGACCGGGAGGGGTACGTGTAGATAAAATGAGGGGAATAATTGGATTAGTTCAGTGACGGGTTTGACTCTGAAAAGAAGGAAGCAACATTCACAACAAACTAAGAGGTGGGAAAGTGACATATTGATTTTTTTGACTTAAGTATTCCTATCTTTTTTTTAAGAATACAAGGATATAATTCGCTCGTTTTAGACCTAGAAACAGTCCTCAGTTTGGTATTCTTAGCCAAACTATTCCTAGAATACATTCATCCAGGAAGGATTGTCATCCAGAAATTTAAGATGCTAACCATAAGTTTTCCCATATATTAATCTACGAATTAATTCCTAAATAGAAGAAAGGTTGATGTTATCATTAGCGTATGACAAAATCGAAGGGACCAACATTGTCCCTCCAGTTGAGTTTCTATGAAAAACCCTAGTGCCACAGTTCCTACTCAATGGGCGGCGGTATTGAACTCATTGAATTAAGAATTTAACCCTGTACAGATACAGAGAGTACCTAATTATTGCCTCTCGTTTGCGTTTTGGCGGCATACCTTACATAAATTCTGCATTCCGGGTGTTCGTCCGTGCACATCGCTTAGTAGACAACAATTCGGTAGTCACCAGTGGGACAGCTGGCTCAACTGCTATCTAGTAGTAAACAACGCACGTGGACGAACACCCGGAATGCAAAATCTATTCATGTCTAATTATTGTTTTAGCCTCGTTCCAATAGCACATAAATAAAAATAGTGGTAAAAACTCTTGGTGAAATGTGTGGAACAGAATTAGGGATTAGAAATAGTGAACATAAAAGTGATCACTGAAGACTTACACATGTAGTTGAATGTGACGTTTTCCGTTACCAAAACGCCAAATTCAAGAAAAGATAATTAATGTGAATCGGAAACGTTTGAGATAAGGATATTGATCGTAGTTTTACATTCAACTAGCGTACGGGTGCTGATATACTCTTCAACAGTCATCATGTTAAAACAGCATGGAATTGAATCGATTCACTTAATCGAAAACAAATACTAAATTAATTCAGAGGTTTCATCATGCACCACGTATTCGAGCTGAAAATGTTCAGATTGCTCACAGAGCTAAATTCTCACAGATTCAGCAAACTCCTCTGGTGTCTTCCGTTGGTACCGCATATATTTTAGTGGTATTAAATGAATAGTGATGATGGATATAATTAATTAGATAGCCAGTCATTTAGGACATCCATCCTTTAAAAATTTGGGCATATTACGTCATAATCTAAATACTCAATGCTGTATAAAAATCTAGATAATAGGCGTATGTCAAAAGATTGTTTCTTCTCAGTAACCTAACTTCGCCAGTTTTCTTTTCCAAATCAGGTTACTTTTGAATGCAGAATTATTGTACGGTTTAGGTGTATGTTACTTTATTTCATTGGAATGCGTGTGTGTGAGAATTTCCTATGCTTCTAAATTAACTTCTTGCGAGAAGATATGAGCGTTTAGTGGTAGGGCTGAATTTTAGGTTCTGCGGCCATTGTCACCATTTATCTTAGCGTATTTTACAAATTATTAATCTGTTAGCTGTCCAGTATTTGAAAAACTTGCTACAGCATATATTATATTAATGATGTATAAGATATTTTTAATTATACACATGCGTGTTTGGCAATCAGGATTATTCAGGAAATGAGATAATTACTAAAATGAAATGTATTATAATTATACATAACTTTTTGAGGCTATTAGAACTGCTTTCTTCTGTAACTATGAGCCGCAGAAGTATTGATTAATTCGTTCTTAGGGACACAGACAAATCGTTTTTTATTGCTAATGTAGAAAGATTGTTCATCTCAACGTTGATAACGATAGGTCTACACTGACGTTTTCACAAATGCATTCCTAATGCAATGCCAGTGTTTGGAAGACAGATATATATTCTTTTTTCCAAGTAAGATTCAATGTGGAGTGAAATTAGATTCTTGACATCAGATTTGGTTCAGATCCGGGTAAGTATCATCAGATATGAACTTACAGAATGTACTGTAACAACATAAACTCAATGAAACCAGTAAACTGCGACTAGCAAAAAAGTGAGGCTAGGATAGAAGTAGAAAAAACTGAATCAAGAACTGTAACCTTGACTTGAGCTAATTCATAAATTGAAATTCCCCAAATATTCCGGCCAAAACACCTAATACGCATCTCCGTTTGGGGCCGTCCATATACATAACGTTACGCCAAAGGAAGAAAATAGGTAAAGCAAATTTTTACGATACAGCTTCGACTCACTACGGAGCAGGGGTGCAATTCTTCCGTTACACTGGGAAATAGATAAATCATAAATTCATCATTTAAAAAATAATAATGTTACAAATAATAATTACCTGGTAAATATACAATAGTGCGGGGAAATAAATACGGTATTTTTCATAAAGAATGCCTGTATTATCATTAAATAGAAAGAGATTTCATTGCCAGTGTTACGTTATCTGGAGGTTCTTAGAGAATGTTACGGATCATTATGGGGATACTGAGGGTGAAAAAGTGGAAAATGAGCGTTACGTAATGCATGAGTGACCCCTTTCCAGCCTTTGCAATTGAAAACACTCGTCAACTCATATCCAGAAAGTGGCATGAAATTTTTCACATAATCTGGCGCCAATCACCTACAGAGTGCTATTATGATTAGGCCTTTTTTTCCAAATATGAAGTATTTCATAAATTGTTGCCGGTAAAATCTGTCGACTTTCAGAATTTGGCGATTTAGGTAGTCGGCTTTGTTTCCTGGTCGGCCTTAAATCCGGTCATGTTTGTGGAGTATAAAATGATGATAATTTGTAGCTAAGTATCGTCACATATCAATGTAATTTTATTGACAGATCAAAATAAAGGATGCATTTATCCACTAAATCAAGCTTTTGTGAACAATCCAGGCTTCAATGTGGTATATCAAAGGTGGGTGGCCTGCAAGGTTAGTTAGGATGTAGCGCATCAAAACCTGGGTTGTTAGAAGAAGCTTTATTTAGTGGAAAATTACATTTACAACATTTGATCCATCAACATTTTTTATTCCATATCATCTCGCCTGACATTACCTTATTCAATCAACATAATCTATGAATAAAGACCGATAAGGGTGTTTTAGAATTTTGTTTTCAAGCTAATTTATGGATTTAAAACCCGTATACGTGTCACTTCGTGTTTCTTTATTTCCCTTAGAATTCAATTGAGATCAATGACTGTCCAACTTGTTCAGGCATTTCACGCGATATGGTTTACAATTTTAAAGTGCTGTAAAGCGAACTCCACAGTTCTCAATGCACACGTACCTACTGGAAAGAGTTTATTTCATGTCTATGATTACACGATTATTTATCAAATAGAACACATTGGTTAACATTATCACGTGGCATAAGGATATTTCAATGCACTAAGCTATTTTAGTGCATCTCATTTCATGCTGAAGACTTGTTCTCTAATTTCTGATGTGAGGTCTATAGAAACTCCTCACAATGCATTTAATAGAACACTGTACGGATAACCTAGCCTCCGGAAAACTTATTTGTTTGCAAGTGACAGATACATACATGGCCCAAGTTTTTTATGATACAAGTATCTTGACTTTTTTCCGCATGCCTTTTTGCATGTGTGTAGATGATTCAGCCCCTGCCTTGCATGCTCAAGGTTGCTTCCGTACTGCTCTATAGTCGCGGATGATTATGTTCTCAGACAAACGCATTGCTCAATGAGGAGTTAGAAGTAGCTAAATAGGTTTGCCTTGCACGATCCATTCATATTTAATGGTTTTCACTTCATAAAACAATAACGGTAGAGATAAATCTCCTTTATTCGCTGTTCTCTGAAGATAAAGGAGAGAACAGTAGACCACAGGAGCATTTAACTATAACCTTTCATGGGGACAAACTCAATCTCTGGAAGAGGGAGAACCCTGAACTGGTCGGAAACTCACTGCCAAGCACTAACAAGACTATGCAACGGGCAGTTATATCCTTTTCCCATTTTACGTATCGTTCACCTACGGCGAGTTACTAATAAAATTAAAAAATATATTTTTACAACAACTGCGTAGTATTAGGTATTCTATTTACAAAGTCACAAAAACTTTGCAATAACTAAAATATTCACCGCAAAAGGAGCTGTTTACTCGCAAATCCCAGCACCTGGGCAGTAGACTTGAAACCTTAGGTGTTTCAGGGAAGATCGGCACGAATGAAGCACCGGCCTTAAGTTTATAAATTCTGTCGCTATGGTCCGACATTCCTAGCCTCTCCATTTAGGCAATTAATCTTGCTTTAAGCAAGAACTATAGCCAGTTCGCGGAATAATGTCGTTCCAAATCAGATTTTAAGTTTCCGTAAGGAACTTAAAGCCAGTTTTTCAGGATGATAATACGCTGCCCCAGTGCGGCTACTCAAAGGGCGCTGGTTTAAAACCCCACCTAGGGCATGGAAGTTATGCTCCTCTCAGTTCAAAGTTTAGTGAGAAGAATAGAGTAATATAAGCTAAGCAGTTGGAGCACCTCAAAGCTTACTTTTTCTAGGATCTCAAGAGCTCGGTTTCGCGTCTGGAGACATCGTTTTTACTGACTTGACCTGCAACCCGCAGACTACTGCAATTCATGTCTCCGACCCCTTTCGTATCACTGCCGTGGTGTTGGCACTATGCCATATTATAGTACCATTTAATAGGTGTCCGTTCTTCATTGCCATTTTCGGCCTCCTCTTTCGTAAAAATATAAAAATGTATGCAACGTTCCAAAGGACAACAAATCCAGAAGGTCAGGTTATGCACCATATCCCTGTGATAAATAAACAAATCCCGTTAAATAATGGCATTCTGATGTTTAATGATTTTAGTGATTAGGACTTTAACGATGAACGCGGTGGTAAAACTGGGCCATACCTGGCAGTTACGTGTGTGTGTTTTTATGGACTTTTTAAAATGGTGCACTAATAAAGCATTGCATCCTTTGAAATGCCTCAAGTAGCACTCACATGAAATGAGGACCAGTAATGGTGGATGCCATGGGTTAGCATTACCCAAGCTGTTATATTAGTCCTGATTAAACGTAGAAATATTTCTTATTTCCCGCTCCTGGATATTTTCTGATACGAGAGACTTTTAAGGTTTGACTTAAGCACAGATGATATCATCGACCTGACAAGTGATAAATTGAAGTATTTTTCATAAATCGCACCGCATAAAAACCTAGTTTGTCTATCATTTTCGATAGGATATTAACATTTTATTCATTGAGTAAGATCTGGATGTATTCTATTCTCAGGAAGAGATCCTTACATTCTCAGGAAGGCACCGTAGTTAGCTTGTGAAAGCGCGGTCAATAAGTGCGGTATCGCGTCCAACAATCATTACTCAAATTCTGATGACCAACAACGACTATATTGATTGCCCTACCTAATCGCGAATAATGGCCGTTGTAACACCGAAAATATTGTTATACTCTTTGAGCAGAATTCCCTTCGAATGAGACCCATTCCGGATTTTTCCCATTGCTTAATCTTCTCCCGAAATGACGAATTAAAAAAAATGTGGAAGTAAATTACATCAGGACAAAGACGTAAAGTGCGTGTACGTGGGCGATAAAAAATAGGATGGGAGGGCAGTTTACGACAGTTCTTCGATGAAATCACAAGCATTCCGACATAAACGCCGTACCACCCACCGCCCTCTTTTCCACCTCCCCCCCTTATAGTACACCCTCACCCTCCACCATCCTCGCTCACCTATGGGAGAAGTCGCGTCCGCTCTCATCCAATGCGGCGGCCCTGGATTTCCGCCAATGGTGTGGGATCGCATGGGCGTCGGGCGTGACATGCGCACCTGTTACCGTCGCCCGCGCACTCTGCATCTCCCCCTACTCTCACCTTCCCCTCCCCTGTGCCACGCACCCCACCCTCGGAGGAATTCATCTCATACACTACCCTCCTCCCCCCACCTTACATTCTTGTGGGCTCGAGTCTGCGTGAAAGATCCCCTTTGAAATTCACCCAGTCGCTATGGCGCCGCGACGCCGCCGCCGTGAGCAAGCAAGGGTCGCGCAAATATTCAGAGATATGAACATGAGTACGAAATGTTCCAAACTGTTCGGTCCTTTTCAGAGTAGCCGAAAGGTTAAGCACTAATTGGTTCTAATCTCATGTTTTATCTAATGGAGTCATACCCAAACCATAGTCCTCATACGTATTTGATTTCCTAGTCGAAAAGCGAAGCACAAATGATTTTATCGTTCCAGATTTGTACTTCGTGCTGTCCATTTACAAAAGTGATGATGTTCTTGTCGACCAGGAATGTGATTAGTTTTGCGCGAGCTTCCAGAAAGTAAAGGTGAGGTGGTCTTGATTCGCAGCAGTTGCATTGTTAAGGCTGCAAATATAAAAGCGGCTTTGAAAGAAGCCTCTAGAAAATTTGTTGCTGAATCTTATGTTTAATTTTTGGATTTTCTCTTAACATTATCAGTGTGAAAATATCATTAGGGTGTGGTCACCTGGACCTTAAATTTGAAATGACATTTCTGAAGATTTTTTCAAGCCCCGTCAATGGACATTTTTTATATGCCGCCCATTGTTTATATGCCGCAGCTCTCGCTTGCAATGTAAATAATTTTCAATTCTCGGCTTCTGTTGAAATCGCCCGACCTTTTTATGAATATTTGAGTGACCGTTATCAACTGCATCCGAGTCTTAAGCTGTATTTTTTCCATAACTACTTAGTCTCCTTTTTCTACCGATTTATTATCTGAAATAACTTGCTCCACAGAGTCTCATTAGATAAAAGAGGATGAAAATCTCGGGGTGGCCTGTGAATCAAATTCCAACAAAATCGAAAGAAAATTCGTATTGATTGCAAATTTTTAATTAAATTATCTGTTTGGATTTTAACGATTGATTTTATCAGTTTTGGGGAGAAGCTTTTCATATCATTTTCATTGTTCTCTTGAATAATTTCCCATGGTTGAGCTAAACTTCTCTCGAACTGGAACTTAGTAATTTGAATACATATATTTGTGAATCAAATGCCTCCAGTCGTGGATAAAAGATGCATCCACGGTGTATATAAAGGGCAAACGTTTCCGCAGCATATTTTGACAATATTAATTAGTTTATAAAAGTATTTTCTAAGCTCAGGTATCCCTTTTGCATTTACGATATGAAATATTCTGACGTACGCAATGTCAATATGTAATTGAAATCAATTTGAACGCCCCAAACATCAAACATTCACGGACCATGCGTTTATACTTCATTTTAATATTCATCTACATCTATATCATACACTGTAATCCACCTAAAGGGGTGTGGCAGATGGTAAACCATCACTAGGCATGCATTATAACATTTGATGGAATATTACAGCTAGTCTTACCATAAAATGAAAGGGGATGAGGCTGGCTCTTCAGTTAGTGAGTAAATATTCTTGTACTGCCTATTGAGGGTTTTAGGGGCTTTGGCAGGATTTGAATGGATAGTCGATTCCACTGACAGTTTGACAGCGCAAATTTCTCTATGCCTAGACTATAAAAAGACGGTGCTTTTTCAAAACTGGGAGTGGAACACGCACGTTCACCGCGACCAGATGGGCGTTTCTCTATCCTTTCTACAATCAACATCAAATCTTCTACAATAATCAGCAAGCGTGTAATCCGCGAAACATTTGGGAAATTATTCGGATTCTGAACACTGGATTGACTGACGTTCTTATGACCGAAACTGAAGTAAAGCGAAATTGAGCCAGGTAAGGCCTGTCGAAATCTAGCGTCAATCAGATAACACAATGGCTTACTTCCCGATATTAGTTTATTTCTGTCGTGGCAAACCCCAGCATAATAACCCAACTGAAAGCATCGCAAGGACCCTCTCATGAACCGCTCGAACGTAGCTCACAGAAAATCATTATAAAACGCTACACCGACATCTTACAAGCATCTTGTAGCTTAAAATTAGAGACTGGTTTCAATGATGGTGGTCGAAACTGGTTTTCTGATGCCACATTTCCAAAACTGAAGTCTAATCCTAGAAAAAAAAACAAGAGACAAGTGTATAACGTGGCCTCTTTTTCCCTCTAAACATTTTCCGACAAGGTGACAGGGATTAAAATAATGTTGTATTTTTCCCCTACTCATCCTCTTCATTGGTACTACGACTCCCACTGCGACGCCCCTCACACAGTCTCTCAGACGTTCACTGTTCTCTCGGTATTACATTATACTTCTGCACTTGAAATTATCTGCGGGAGTCATGCTTTGAAAAGAAAACAAATTCCACGGCTATTCATCTTGACCAATCCTTCACCCTTCTCTTTGATTGCCTATGAAGGGAACTGTTGGAAGTGAGGAAAGAGTACTTGATTGATGGGGCTGGAAATTCAACCCTTGGTCTGAATTGAGCGAGTTAGATCATCTCTTCATAGCCTTGGTCAATTCTGATATCATAATCAATTATCAGATGATCACAAAGCCATGCAAAGAAACCATCGCCTGTTGATCCCTTGAAAAAGTCCGAGAAAGGAAAATGAAAGCTATGGGATTATCACTTAATAATATTTCACCATTCAGTACTCCTTCCTTGCCCACTGACCGCTGTTGTGACTCCTGTTCCATGGAGATAAGAGCCTTCAAAACCAAAGTAACAATTCACTGCATTGAATACAACGATAATGAGTAAAGATATGATGTATTATGAGTCTTATACAGGAAATGAAGAAACGTTCTACTCGGTATATTAACTCTTTCTCTTTTCTATAAATTGGTTTATAAGATGCAAGTTTTTAGGCCCGCAAATCCTCGTAGATATTATTAGGTTAGCATTGCGGTAAATAAGCCATTCTTTGATTTTCAGATACTATGCATAACGGTTTTTCTTTGAAATATTATGAACTACTTTAGCGAATATAGTTGGCGGTATCATTATAAAATGCTCATAAACGGTTGGCTCAAGGTTCTTCAAACGGTTTAATTGTTATTTCTGTGTGAGGGAAATTTTAAGGAAAATTTACCAAATCAAAGTAGGAAATTTGTTGATAAAAATAAGCTGAACTTACACGAAAGGGAAACTGATGAAGCATCATAATAGAGTACTACCTTCATTAAATTTTTAGGTATGCAATAATAGCAATAATTACTAACACTGAACTGTTAATTGCATATGTTTCATTAAATCAGCATTTAAAAATTCTTGGAATTTATTCAACGCAGAAGAAAGATGTAGCAGTAGTGCTTATGACGTGCAGTGCACTAATACTACCCAGTTTTTGGAGTGGCGGATGACAAACAGAATAATAAAGCAAGAATAGAAGAGGAGAAATACTTGCGACCTTTGAATATGAATAGTCATGAATTGAAAGGCTCACTTTCTTCCGGCTGTTAAAAGATTTCGATTTGATTCGATTCTAAAATTTAGAAACTTGAGACGGAATTGATTCCTCAAAGACACAGAGCCGAAGAAAATATACTCTAGATCACTGTTGGCCACGTTTTCTTCATATCGGCATCTGAAGGTTCGAGCACTCAGGGATTTTCCTGGGCGGTTGTGCATTGGCGTTTTTATCGTGCGCCTGGACATTTGTAAAGATTCAGTTGCGCTCAGGGAATATTCACGACCGTGATCTCCCTGGGTGAAATATTCAACGTGGGTGGTCCATAGATTTTGTGTGCGATCCATATATTTCCAAGGTCCCACATTCTTCTTTCGTAATCCAAGCTATTAATTCTCCATCTGCGCTATAACCCCGTGCCAAGCTTGTGCATACCCTTATCCAAATTCAACCCTCGCGACTCCTTGTCGAAGTTGAGTGAGCGGAACGTAAGAGGGGAACTTGGGGGGGTCGAGTGGGTTGGAGAATGGGAGTGGAGGAGAAGGAGTCTCCCACCCACCCTGAGGTTCTCAATCCCCGGGGCTTGAACTAGCCTCCCACCCCTTACATGCGCCAGCAGAAGTGAACCCTTGTCGAGGAGCGACCCAGTTCAAGCCGCACACGGACGTGGAGGGCGGGCGTTTGGGAAGGGTTTCGGGGGTTCCAAGTGGATGAGAGGACGACCCGTGTGACCTCCCTCCCGTTCCCTTTTCTCCCTCGGCCCCCGGGAGCTTTGATCCCGCCGGGCCCGCATTGCGGAGGTCCCCGCGGCCCATCACCCTGGCGCCAAGCCCTCCCTCTACCTCCAGGGAGGCCTCCCTCACCCCTCCCCCGCCCCCCGACCGATTTCCCCCTCTTCCCCCGTGAATCCATGGCAAATCCCTCTCGGCTCACCCCTCTCTTCCCGAAAAAACGGCAGATCAGGAGCGGGATCCTAAGACACGTATAACAGTGAGTCCAAATTACTAGAAGATTTAGATATTGGGTCACCATCATATCACAGGTTGAAGTTCGTCTCTAGTTTATTGTATACTGTAACAGTAAGGTTTGCCTCTTTTAAAGTGCGCTTAAAAAAAGCCACCTTTTTAAATAACTTCATAGAGTTTCTGCATCTGAGAGTAGAAACCCTAGTCATAATACTTTTCCTAAGGTCCCAATTGAAGCTTTATCAAATCTTTCCAACCGTTAGATCGTAAAGATAAAATTAGAGATATTTTGACGCAATATTTTTAAATTATCGTTTTTCCAAGTGCAATAAAGCGATAATTATAGATGACAGATGAAATAACTGCGGAGATAATTAATTAGTATAGGTAATGTAGATTTTGGGCTAATTTTCAATGCCTGCATGAGACAAGTATAGCATGGAAAAGAAACTATTTAAAACAATTTCTGCCCAAGTAACTACAAATATTTGTATATAATTCGTGCATTATCTCTCGCACATGATGGTAGATAACAATTAGAAGACATATTTTCAATTAAACTGCTTATTTTTCTAAGTGGATTTATTTAAATAAACAGTGAAGCTGATAATACAGTTTCCCACCGTGGGATTAGGCTGCAACGGTAATGTAGTCCTATTATGGAGTTACTCTCCACCACACACCCTTCTGGTGTCTTTCAGGATGCTGTGTGGATGACATATGCCAGCACATGGTCATATAGTATAGGTATGATTAGGTGTGATGGCTCAAATATACTGAATTCTGTTTCTGCGAGGGATGAATTCTCAAGCCATACGTTGTTGCAAAACTCAATGCATTTTTCTCAATGAGCATGATGCAAAATTACAGAATTACCTTGTAACATAATTTAATTATCCACCCCTCTTTCTCCCGTCGCACCGCCATTCCCACACAATTTGAACCACATCGCTAATGACTAACATCAAGAATTACTGCTTAAAATCAATCGGAATAGCCTCTCTAATTATCACATAGTATCCCAGATCACATGATGGTTGCCAAAATATTATTTTATCACAAACCATGCGGATTAGAGTATGGTCGCCTTCCTCACGATTCGAAGAACATGGAATATCCTCTAACTGCGGGAGCCCTATTTTGCTTCGCACGCTTAAGGATCAGGTATGAAATCGCTTTAACGGGCCCCGTCATTATTACGCTTCCTAGATACATTCCCTATCATAAAAAACCTTGTGATTTACTTCGCCTTAGACTTTAGTTTCACGGTCGATACATTTTTATCTGTTTTTTTCCGTGTCATGGGGTACTCACATGATAAATATTTCACACATGACATTTATTTATTGCGTTATCGTTGGATTGTTGGTTTGTCCTTCATTCTTTCTGATCCAACGCTTCTTCTGTTACGCTCTCTCTCTACCCCTAATACGTTCTATCATTCTCCTGTACCGAATTCCACTTTCATCATCATCAGCAATCCTAGGATTGGTTTGACGCAGCCATCCACCAGACCAAATCCAAGCTCATCATCTCGCATAATTCTCTTAACATAGGTCGTAATGAATCTTTCGTAGAGTAGATAATATAGAATTTTTTGTCCGTTATACTGCCTTATTTATCTGACCTCAATTCCAGTTTATTTGGTCTGAACATTTGTTCAATGTGTCTTCCTCTTATAATGCTCTCTTCACTGTCCTTTCCTAATGTTTTCTTCATAAACATGTGTGCCTTAGGTATTTTTCCTCTCCTAACATCGGTGCTTCAGGTTTTTTCTTCTATTTAGCACACTTCCTCCTCTTGCATAATACCCAGGGAGTTAACCTTTAGTATCCATCTCCATCTCAATGTTTAAGCCTTATATTTTTCTCCGATAGCTGTCTGTCTCTCTGGCCTATTTGGCGTCTCATTCGGCGCAAGCGTGGTCTCGTATTGCTATCTTGTGTATGACACTGTCTTTTTTATCATCAATAGTTGCGCTTCTATTAATAAAGCTTTTTCGCCTCAGCTATACTGCACTGGATTTCTCTGCTTCCCAACATTGATTTACATTATCTTATGTGACCAAATCCATGTCATCATCTCGCATTATTCTTTTAACATACCTATATAACAGGTTTTAATGAATCTTTCGGAAAAATAAAGAATTTTTTGCATTATACCGCCTTATTTGTATAGACTCAAAAATTTCAAGCACAAAAAATTATGATTTTCTTAATCAATGAGAAAATAATTAAATGTAATTCTGTATTGGAATTATAACGTGGAAACTTAAGTCCAGGAGGCCTATTTCTACCAAATGCCCATCCAATCTCTACACCAGCACCTAGATTTTTTAGTAGTATAGCTTTTTTAAATCAAATAATTTTTAAATTGTTTATGCTACTGCTACTGTTACGACTACCTTGCTACTTATTACTACTGACAACCTTCGAAATACTTTTATTCATGTTTTTTCTTCTTAGTTAAAGCGTTTTAAGTAGTTGATGAGTAATATGAAGGAAAAAACCTCATTCCATCCCATTTATTTTTTAGCCCAAGCACACAGGTTCACACGGAAGCTATTACAGCAGAGCTGTTGAGTGTGCTCGGATCATACCCCTATGACATTACTGTATCATCGCTCCATATGCTCGCAACATCATGCTTGATACTTTGGATACAACTATTTGGTTACTCTTTTAGGCATGATATTCTAATGCCACCCCAAAATCTGAAAATTTACCAAGCTTCCTGTAATGACTGAATTAAACAGTTGTTAATCCGAGTACTGTAAAGGACAAGATGCTTTGTTTAAAACCTTGTCTCTTGTGAGTGTCTCTTGTTAGTTCTGCTAGAATCAATCCTATTAACTAAGAAGCGAAGAGTGAAATTACTCAAGAGTGAGTGATTAATATTACTATTGTCACTTTTTAGGTAGCTTCCACCTTCGAGTCTATGGCAGGCATCGGGTTCCATTGTCATCATAATGGCTGGAGACTCGAGAGGGTTTGCGCATTCAGGTAACCACGTCCGTTATTATTTCTATAAGCATTATAACGCGAGTGGTAAATTACATTCAAGACATTCTCGCAAAGGAATGATAGAGTTATTTTCCTCCTGATAAGAATGTCATTCTTTGATTTATTAATTTTCTGCCACTCCTTGTAAGTGAATTCCCTCTCTTTGCATGACGGCGTTCCTATGAGGCATAAAGAAATGGCCTATTCCAGGTTAATAGAGCATGATGAGCCAATGGAATACGGGGACATTTGTTGAGTGTTGTGCTTACGCCAAATGGCTTTTATCGTCGTCTTCGAACCTGGTCACACGTGGGTGAGGACGTATTATGGAACTCGAAACAGATTTTTATCTTTTTTTTAATTAAGGGGAGTCTGGAGCGCTGGAGTATGTTTTCTAGCGATTATTTCCCTTTTGCGAGTTCTCCCTTGAGACGGTTGGATGAGCCCACGGATTCTTCCAGACACTCGTCTGAGTTCAGAACTAATGGATTTCACAATCCCCCAGACGGATCTTTGTTCTTCTTTTTTTTCATCCCCTCTTCTGATCAGCAACTGCGCGCGAGACTTGGTCAAGACGTTTTTATTCGTTAATGGAATGCTTAAGCGTGCCAGGAGTTTGTCCGGGTAGATCATTCATGCCAACAAGTCTACACTGCGGAATCTGGCACCATGAATTACTTAATTTCTTTAAAGACATTTTAAAAAGGCTTCCAATATAATTGCTGATAAAAATTTCACAGGAGATTAAACATTTGAAGCATAGGTGTGTTATTAACATATCACTCAGATTCCATTGTGAAGCTAATAATAATATTATACCTATAATCTTGCAGAAGTATTTTAGGTATGCACGTCCAATTAATTTGCGTGAAATGTTGTTGATGTCGTCGCTACATACTACTCATACAATATTTGGCTTCCTAGCTTTATTCAGCATTAATGGCCGCATGCCATGAAATGCATTTGCGAATAAAATTGTAAAAATTTTCAATCTTGGTAGGGACAGTTGGTAACATATTACTGATTGAAATAATTTAAATTTTGTCTCTATTTTAGTTTTATTGCATCCAAACTGTGCAATAAGAGCACGAGCCAAGTATTTGAGTCTCTCAGCTCCAGATCCAGTTCCCTATTCCTCACAATACAGACAATAGAGAGAACCCCTTTATTTTGCATATCTCACTATCATATACTCCAGCATTATAGCCCGAAAACAACAACAGGTGTAAGGATGACTTAATACCAGTCATGCAATATCGACTTGCAAATTCTCCATTGCCAGTCTGCTTAGAGAAAATTCCTTATCCTAATGCCTTAGCTTTATTTCTTTGCTGTTCTCATAAGACACTCGGCATTTTTCACTTTATTTTCTAATAAGTTTCCCCTTAACCTTGCCCTATGATTTTCTAAATGAATTTCAATCGGTTTTTCCCATATATTTTGCGTGATTAGTCTGGTTCTTGAGGATTCACAATAATCCGTGTCGTGAGGAATATTGCAAAGTGCCAAACGGGAGGTCGGTCGGGTGGTAATAAACCCAGTTGTTTAAGATCACAAGTTCGAGTACAGTCTTAGGAATTGTCTTGGGTTGTCACTGGTGATTCAGGCCCCGAGACAACGGAGAATGAGTCGATATTGGTTTTATCCACATCCGATGACCACCCGGGTGGAGATAAAGGTAGGGTAGTGTTGCAAGCCGTCTTTTTCTTATTTAAGATATCTTCCCCAGTAAAATTAACATCGCCATATGTGTACCAGATTTTAATTAAAGGTGCTAAATAAAATATTTAAAAGGGCAACTTTAGTCCTGTATTGTCTTTATGTGGAGATAAGACAACAATGGTTTTACATTTACGGGGCGCATTACTCTAGCATATCGATACCCGTAAGTAAAGCACCGCAGTAGACACTCATTATGTTCCAAGACCGTTGATTGCATTGAGAAACGATTACACTCATTTTCACCATAATTTTCTCCTCTTCCGTAGTGAAAATTAAAGTCATCCCATAACACATGATCAAGCGCAAAATATTGATTAAATACTTTTTTAACTGCCTTAGTCACATATTACTGGAGAATCTGCCTGATTTTTATAATTTTCCCTAATCAATGCCAATTCATTTATTACCTCATTATTCATTCGTCTTTCTTTATTTAAACCAATTCTTTCATCGGTTTTCTTTGTGGAACCTCCTCTCTTTGTTTCCCCTTTTCTGACAATGCAATGTATCCTCTATATATAAGCTGCGCAAAATTAATTTGCAATTCTTTTCTCTGTCAATTTTTAGGTATTTTCTTTCCCGCTGGCTATTTTTTATACATATCCATTCATGATTTTGTTTTGACTGCGTTCGAGTCAAAGCGTTAGGCTCTGAAGGCATTTCCTCCTCCTTTCTGCTTTTCATGTCTCTCATTTTGAATTATTAAATTAAATATTAATACCCGGTACCCCCTGAAATTAGCGGCAATGAGGATTAATATTTTAATTTTTGTTAATATTATTGACAGTTGTCCAAAATCAAACAAATTTCTCTCAGCCATTGTTTCAGAATGTAATTATTCTATCTTCAGGGTGACAGATGATAATATAAGTATTTGGAGATTTACCTCATTCAAACATAATTACACAACATCTAATACTATATTTACCTTCAGAAAAATCTTCCTAAAAACTCTACACTCATTTTGTTTATTATTTCATACACATACTACAGTATAAAAACATTAATACCGTCGTGACAGTTTGGAAACGCGAATGAGCATTAAAATTATAATTATGTATGCATAGTAACATGGAACTCCTTATTGTACTTTTATTTTTCCTTGTGTTGTTTATAATAGTTGGCATAATTTCCTTCTGGAACGTTGGAAAAGATATGTTTGATTTTTACTCAGGTACCCTTAGTAAAATTAGCAAAAGATAATTTTATCGAGTAACCAGCGATGGACGAAGTAAAAAAGAAAAAGAGAAAAATAAAAATTGCCAGTAGAATTGCCCAAGCGAAAAGGGCATTTTACCAAAAGAAGATTCTGCTTGCAGCTGCAAATACAAGCGTGGAAGTAAGAAAACATTCCATTAGAACATACATCTGGAGCATTCTACTATATGGCAGTGAAGCATGGACAATGACAGCAGCAGAGAAGTCAAGGCTGGAAGCATTTGAAATGTGGTGCTACCGAAGAGTGTTGAAGATAAAATGGATCGACCGAGTGACGAAAGAGGAATGGAAAAGGCAGGCCTCATATGAGATATATGGAACAGATTGTGAAGGATTTAAAATAAAGGAGTTACGTCAATATGAAGAGGTTGGCAGATAGAAGAATCGAAAATTGTTTTTGACTCTGAAGGCTCTGAATGTCATTAAGGGCAACTTTAGTATTGTATTTATGTGGAGATAAGACAACAATGGTTTTACATACGGGGCGCATAACTCTAGCATATCGAATAATAATATAAGGTTAAATACCTTAATGATTTCATTAATAATTGAGGATACAGGACTAATATTTCCTCGACTCAGCTAATTCTGTACAAAGTTCCCTTCATACCTCCTAGCCTGAGTTGTTTTGCACCAACGTCCGACAGGCCATTTTAATCTCGAGTTTTTTCTGCTTCCACCATACGTGGAACCCCACCACTTGCCGGTCTGTTAGTCAGCTCACCATTGCTGGTGAACCCTCGCAGCCATCGTCGGGACTATTGAGTTAAACAGCGCGGCGCGGCAGTGTTTCCTGCTCCTCGCCCCTGCTTTCCTTCTCCGCGCAGCATCCAGCGAAAACCTTCCCGATGGTCGACCCTCCGCTCACCCATCCATCTCACCCATCGTGTGGCGTTTCGACGCCTCCGCCGCTTCGTCGCCCGCTCTTTCATTGCGATCGGTCGTAAACGGAACGGTTTCCACTGCTCTTTTGTTCCCTTAATGGCCGTGCTGTTACACGAGAGGTGGGAGGGAAGGGGGAAAAGGTAGTATGGGGGGAATTGCTCTTTGGGATTGGATTACGACGCCCCTCCCCCCACATCTAAGCGCAATTAACACGTCCATTGCATCGTCTGCCGAGGCCACCGGCGGTGGTGCGGGCAATCCTCGCTTTCGGCCCCGCGGATGTGCGCCGGGAGCTCCCGGTCTCGGCCCTGCAGCTTTGGCGGCGTTCCCCCGAGGTCCCCTCCGCTAGGGTGGGAGGCCGTAAAGGCTCTCCCCATGTGGTGAAGCTTCGGGTGGGTCGTAATCTAATAGTCCCTCCCTCCTGGTTTTAAACGCAAAACGTTTCGGCTGTGAGTGCTTCATGGGAGAGGGGACCCGAAAGATCTGGGGGGGCACACGCCATTCCGCGTTAGTCGACGAGTAAATTTAAATTAAGCGAAGGGGCCCACTCTGTGTAAAAGCCTCGCCGTTTCTCTCGATAGGTTCAATCGGCGTGCCTCTTTTAATTTCACTGCCGCGATTATGATAGTGGGAATTGGATTGGTTTTGATTACGAGGGCAGATCCGGTTCCCTCTGCACTCCACCCGACTCACTTTTTTCGCGTCCATTGCCTCAGCGTATTACTTTATCTTCTGAATGGTATGTGCACAAGTTGTATAGAGTGCTGGTTACGGGTATGGGGTTATGATCGAGCTCAGTACTAGCACGATTAAAACTGGTCCTAAAACCTATCAGTTCTAGAAATCACAAACTATTGTTTCCGTATGATGGGTGGTTTATCTGTTTAGGTTGACAATTGATGATTAATCCTTATAAAATGCATATTCGCGTTTTTATGGAATTTATTATTCTAATTTTTCAATCAAATTTATCGTAAAATACGGCACTGAAAATTTATTTACCTTTGGGCAACTACCTCTCAGATATATCGATACAGCAGGAAATATTTATACCTATCAAAATATAGTGATGAGAACAAAATGCTCTCTGCATTCTTCCAGGTAATCGTCCGCGTCCATTGGTTGGTAGACAACAGTTTCGCTGACAGGACATCAGCGAAACTGTTGTCTACCAACCAACGGACGCGGACGATTACCCGGAAGAATGCAGAGAGCAAATAACCCACGCCGCGGAAACCTTCGATTAATATGAGAACAAAATGTTCACGGTTATAGCATTATTACGGATGTGATCAGAAATTCGTGTTAATATAAAGCGCTGATTAGTGATTAGTTCTGAACTATCTTACACCAATTTTGCGAATACTAGTATACTGTAAAATTTTAATATTTCTTTGTTTTAATTTTGGGCCAGGAGTGCAGACGATGGAAACAAAAATTTTGATGATGAAGGATCGACGGTACCGAGCATAAAATCTATTATCCGTCACAAAAAAACTATTATTTCATTGGGCGCAGAGAAACGCACAGCTCAACTAACCCTGATTTACTCACACTGGGACTCGGCGCTGATAAGCCCTTTCCTTTCCAATCAAAGGAGCCATCGAATTTATCGCTGTGAATCCTACTTTCGGAAGCTAAAGTAATCGGAACGAGAGGACAACCCTCGCATGGTAATGGATACAGATTCATGATGAGCTCTAGAGGAATTTCATTCATAAACTAAATAAATGAATGATAATGGTCACGTTTTGACGGTAAAAGTAATTCACTTCGGCCGTTTTTCAAGGAGTTTATTTAGTCAGTTTTACTTCTATTGGGCATCTCTCTTTTCGGCCCTTGCTCGAGGAATTATTATTTTCTAATTAAGCATCGTCAAAAATTCGTAGGTCATTCGTACATAATTAGCCTTCGATCTTTTTACCATTTTTTACTGATAAAAAAATTCAGGGTATATATTAGCTACGCATCAACAACAAAGTTGAGGTCCTGTGAAAGTAAAAAGTTCAGAAATGAAGTTTTTAGTTAAATTAGATTTTCTGTGAAAATTATAATCAAATCGTCTGTAGATTTTTAATTCCTTGCAATTAATTCAGTTTTTGGAAATAGGTTCATTTTTATGCTTTACGCTGTTCAAAGGAATTCTATCTATCAATAGATCTTTAGTTCTACCAAGATGAGATCAGAATTAAAAAGCAGGTATTCATTGCCGACGTTTTTGTACATAATGTATTCTAAAATCAGGGCTTAGAAATGAAAAAATAGAATGGAATAAATTATGCTCCGTCGGTAAATAATAGATGCTTTTAAATTCTCTCCTCACCTTGATAGAACTAATTCCTTTGAACATTAGAGACCAATATGAACTGAAGCACTAAAATTTACGCTGTTTCTCCTACAGTGTGTTTTATACTTGTCACTGATTTTTCAAATATGTTATTCATAAGGGTTGATAACCCCCTATCTACTGAATACTATTTGCATTTATTTCCTGCAAGCACCTTGAAACATGTAATAAAAGACGTACACAAGTGCCTGATGTTGAGCACCCAGTGTTAGTTTTAGTATTTTTAAACTACGTTTTTACTCTCAAATCTCGTTGCTTTAGGGTCCTTTCTTCCATTTCCAAAATCAAAGTACTCAGGCTCTATGAACTTTTAGGCACACTTTCTTGTTATGCAGAAGACCTATTAACCCACTCCAATAAAACGAATTTATTGCGCTCCCCAGATTCTCTCCAAAGTAATCTTCCTCATGATTTCCTTTAGCATTTTACTCAACTTCTCCTTTTCCATTCTCAAATTACATATTACGCAGTGAATCATTCATTAATTTATCCAACCGATACAATAATACAGAGAAACACAGTCAAATATCACTTAACGGACACCTCCAAATAGCGGACGCCTCTTATAAACCGACAGTTTTCCAATCCCCAGCAGCAGAACATGGAGGCTTATGGAATTAACACTTCCGAATTGCGGACACTCTCAATAAAGGACGCAGACAACGGAAATAAACATTTTTTCTTCATGGTAACATAGAAAGATAACACCAGCCAAATCCACATAAATAAACTTTACAACGACCCGGGTTTCACTGTATAACAGCATCATCAGGTAGAGTGTAATGTTTCATACAACTAATATATATGTTGGTGCATTTAAGATATACTCTACATGATGATGCTGTAAGACAGTGAAACCCGGGCCGTAGTCAAGTTTATTTTTGTTGATTTGCTCGTGTTTTCTTTCTATGTGATCATGTTCCGCTTCCACTCTATATCGCCAGAATCTTCAGAATTATTTTTTCTTCAGCTCAGCGAGCTATCCCGTAAACATTTCTCTTCACCGGAATAATAACCCACACATCTTGAAGCAAGTATGTAAACCTAAGGAAAATTTCCAGAAAATACTTTGTCTTAGCACTTAGGGAGTATTCTGGCAGTGTATCTACGAATTCTTACCCTCCTGCCCGTTTCCTTTCCCCTCACTGCTTACTACAATGCTACTTATCTCTTTTCATGGGGTCAAGTTTTTTATTCTTGTATTGATCATAATACTTCCAAAAGTTGCTCCATGGATAAAAACATGCACAGTTGTTTCATTCCATTATTGTTTTGTTGTGAGGATTTATTTTCAAAGATTAAGAAAATAAAAGTTTAATATATATATTTTTTACAAAGAGAATTTTAGGTCAATGCAATAAAAAGGTCAAAACTCAAACAATGAAAAAAATATCCGAAAAGTCGGCAAAAGTTTTGACCTTTTTATTCCATCGACCTAAACTCCTAATTACAAAAAATATATGCTATATTAAAATAAGAGATTGAGAATACAGGTCATTTAAAAGTTTAATGCAACGCATTTGCCTGTAGCGTTAAATTCGTCTTAGTTACTAGATAGAAAAGGCTAAGGGAGTAAACCCCGACAGAAAACCCTAGGTCCTCCAATGCATCAGGGGTTGAGCGTAAGGCCAACAACCTCGCCCCGAAAATAAACAAAACGTTCGAGATACTGTCCTAATCCCGGATCCCTCAAGTAGCGGACAACTCTCAATAACTGACAATTTTTCCGGTCCCAAGCATGTTCACTATTGGGAGGTTTGCCTATAATTACCATGTCCTTTTATTTGCCTGGCTCAATACAACGTTTTCGCCGTAGAGAAAACTGTTAGAGAAATTGTTTCATGTAATTCTCACGCACTCTGGAACATTTCAGCTGTTTTGCCATTTATTTGATTTCCAATTTTTCAGATTAACATCTTGGGCGTTCATTGGACCCGTCTTCACTTACATGAAAAACCTATCCACTTCGTCAGCTTTTTCTCGGTATTAAGTTCAGATCGTATATTTATCCGACACAATGCCATTACTTTAATCACGATTCCCTAAAAAAAAGCGTTTTTCTGATGATGCTGTAGTACTACACCATAATTCACACGATCCTCTCTTCCTTCCAAGCCTATCAGTATGGTCATTCATAATAACTGAATGCGTTTAGGGGTCGGTAAATTCGAGCTGATTCCCTACAGCCAACCGCCCCTCCATTATTCTTTCTCATTAGTATAAGGCACGTCTAACGTCAACTTCTTTTTCTATGGTGAGGATGAGAGGCTAATAATAGGCAGGCAAACAATAAAAATGTGTGAGGCATCTTTAAACAAGCTTTTTCTTTTAAATTAATAGTCAAAGATTTGTACGTACACCTATACCTAAAATGCTGTTCTTTTCCTTGTAATCTTAGTTAGTCTTCTACTGCCCAATTTCTTTTCAATCTAAAATTAACACCCACTCTTCACTTCATTATCTTTACTTTGGTATTTAGAAAGCATCCATGCAGTTCTTTCTTAATTATTAATCGCATAATGAAGAATACTTTAATGGAGGTATTGACAAACAAAATCGTCAGTTTCGTAAATGAAAAAGGCATTTCCAATATACAAGCAAGTAAATATTACTGAACGAATTATTCCGCTAGAGGGTTATTGACTAATCATAGCAAATACATTCCGGAAAGAAGAGAGCAGAGAACTGTGAAACGTTTAGGACCTGACATAAGCCTGACGAAACATACCCCTGACACATTGGCAAGTATCATCTACAGAAGAATAAACGAAAAACAGGAGTTCTTGGATGAAGAACAGTTTGGATGCAGTAAAAGTAAAGATACAAGGGTACAAGCGATTTTGGCCCTCAGACTATTTATAGAGACATTGGAGAGGAATAAATCGGTATTCGTTGCAGAGGAGAAGGCTTTAGACAACATTGATTGAAATTCAATGGCCAGGATTCAAAATAAAATTCGAGTGTCATACAGTGACTGAAGAACCACAGTGCGCATAAAAAATCTAGGTGGCTGTTATCAAGTCAGAGCCCTGCAGCAGAGAAGCTTGAATTAAGTAAGGATAGTACTAAACAAGATTTCGCTCTGTCTTCTGTAATTTTCAATGAGTACTTCGAGAAAGTCACCGATGAAATCAAAAGGAATGTTACGGGATTGAAAATCAGCTCAAACTCACACTTTTTGCTCAAAAAAAATTGTGTTATTGAAGAAAATATGCCCTTACCTCGCCAAAAATATTGAAATTGTATAAGTTTGATATTAAAATCCTTGATTTTCTCGTCAAAGACAGAGTCTGAGCAATGTCACTGAGGGTATCCATCTTGCCGCCAAATTCGTTTATATTGACCGCCTTCTGGTGTGGGGAGAGTGTCGGATGCTCCCGCTATCTGGCGGCGGCGTGAAGAATCACTCGCACTTCGCCGCGGCGCGCCGCTGCTGTCCTCTCCGAAGCGATGACTCACGTGGAAGGAGTCCGGATCTTCAACGATGCGCTTCCGAGAAGATAAAAAAAAGCTCCGAAAGCGAAAACTGCCGACTGGAATGACTTCCATCTAATTATACGTCAACCGAATTACGAGTTCATAGTAATTTGGTAACTACTAAGTCTGATGCATTAGGTCATCGGGCGTAATAACAGCCTGCGCAAGTGTTTTAAGGTGCAGCAATTTTCCTCAAATAAAATTCAATTCTGAAAATAGCCTATTAACTTGGAATGCTAGAGAAAAACACCCTGCGTCAAACAGTTTACGGTGACTGAATGGTTGAAAACACAGACATGAGTGAGTACTTAACCTCGCCGGTAAATAATTCATTCTTCTCAAGGATCCAGCTCCAGGATTCATACCATCAAATTGCTGTTTGCATCCTCTTTTGGCTACATTATTTCAATTATATTCCTAGAAATAATGGCTAAGGAAAATATATTTTAGGTAATCGGGTTTCTTTTTCTTTTTTTTATTGGTTCTCAAAGCGAATATAATATCAACTAAAATATTTGAATTTTTTAATATTGTTTCTTCCTTTACTTGACTTTCGTAATTTTGGAGCTGGTGGGATAAATATATATTGAAAAAAATTACTGTGCAAAAATTCTTATAACCATTGGACCATACCTGCCACACATCTTATCGCATGTAAGCATGTTATGCAACTAACGCTAGCGTCATAACTGAAGGACGTTTCCTTATTTTTAGCTCGGATCCCATGACTTTATCAGCGACTGAATCTTTATTTTCATTTCATTTTACTATATAGGGCCTGTGGTAATCATGGGTACAAGAGAATTCTTTACACCAGTGATGATTGGCCTTGAAAATACGAATTTATATTTACCCTACCATGACCCGTCGCAGTAAAAGGTTCAATTAATCTCAGTAAACCTTTAAACGGCTTTATTCATAGACACATGTGTGTTCGTGATAGAACACATGTGTGTTCGTGATATCAGATTTGCATCTTAAAATAACACTCTTTCCTATCCCAACAGAGAAAA
Source organism: Platycnemis pennipes (assembly GCA_933228895.1). Taxonomy (NCBI): domain Eukaryota; kingdom Metazoa; phylum Arthropoda; class Insecta; order Odonata; family Platycnemididae; genus Platycnemis; species Platycnemis pennipes. The sequence goes on along the minus strand of OW121848.1, from coordinate 27,324,446 downwards.
TTTTACTATTTCAATTCCAAGATTTTTTCCCACTTCAAAAACTGTATTTTGGTACTTACTTTTTCCCTTCCCGTCTTCCTGTGTTATTACTTAACACCAGGAAGGTCAAATTATCAGTTTCAGAATATCCAGGCTATTTTTAGTAAATAACTAGACTTGCGGCTGGCCCGGTTAGGCAATGCTCAAATATCTATAGCGTAGGCACTGATAGTGTAAAGACTGTTATCGACTGCATCCGGAGCCCAAAATCGAGGTTAATAACCTGAAAAGAGAGACGCAAACACAGTATGAAACGTCCCTGAAATGCACTGGGATTTGTAGGCCTATGAACTGGATGCTGTAAATCCTACGTCTGAACTGTTTGTAGGAGTGCGGCATACGAAGACATTTCTCTACCATTCTTTATCAAAAACTATGTCCGACAGGATGAATTCGCGGTGTTCTAATGTATTCCGGCGGTGATTCTAATTGTTGGAGCAGATGCGTCACAATAAAAGTTTTGTCGAGTGGTGTGACGCTTTGGGGGACACCCCACGAGTCATCCTTTCTTTCGGAAAAATCATTCACTGGCGTCGTTTTTGTGGATGAATTGTTTGCTATTTGTGGCCCACGCACACTGAAGATTGGCTCTTCTTGGTCCCTCCAATCGCTCCCTCTCCTCCCACGGCATTGTCCCTCCAAAGATGCAGCTTGGGAGCGAACAACAGGAGAGGGAAACGGGACTTGTGACGGAGTGCGAGTTATAGTCGTCTTGGGTCTCAGTGGGGGGGAAGAGGACTTCGGAAGCAATCACCGTGCAGGGACCGTGCCGAGGAGTGTCTATCCCTCCTGTGGTCGACTCCGGATTGGAATGAGAGCCACGAGGCGGAACTTTTATCTAGGAGACGATAAATATTTTTCCCGTCCCTCGCGATGCTGTCTCTGACCATTCCCATCTCTCTGTCTCTCATGTCCTCCCCGAAATGAAACCAAATATCTCTCTAGATCCCCCTCACCCCCCGCCAATCTCACTCACTGCGATCAAATCTACTGTCTCTCGCCTTGCCCTAGGACTCCGCTGGTGTTGCGAAAGGAAAACATGTTGTGTCCACAGTGAGGGCACGGAAGTAACTGATTCTGGATTTCGGAGGATCGTCACCGTGTTTCCTCTGAAGGAGAAGGTGTCATGCGTGTCTCAATGCCTAGAACGACAGGATTTTTTAAATATTACTTTCGTTCAGACTCGGGGATTCATAGCTACTTTTCCTGTGAGTTAATGCACATTTCGAGTGAGGTTTCACTTGGGACCCTAATGTCCTAAAACTCCGTCCATACAAATAATTTTTCTCTCAGCTTTAAACAATGCTGACACATTTTAGAGTGGCAAATAAAACTGCCTCCTAAATAAAATATTTTTATGTAGTAACTGTAGAAAGCCCTCGCCCAATTTGATCAGTTTTGATGTAGGGAATATGTAATCAGTGAGAATGGACAAGACGACCGGTTATACATCTTGACTCTGGTGCAATGGTTACAGCGTGGATAGAAGTGAGGATGCTGATCGGGACTGAATCAATTTTCGATTGGCATCTCTTGATTACCTTTGTGAGAATTTAAAAAGAAATTACAGTCTGTCATCTCAACTGTTCAACTTAAATGCCTCAAAAAAACAGATACTACCCATTGGTGTAAAATTAACAAAGTGGCGATGCATGTTGTATTTCCATATGCTGAAAATTCATGTCACTTGAATCTTTAGATTGTTTCCTTAAAAATGTACAACTGCTTCCACATATGCTTCATTAAATGTCTCATTACAGATGTCTCGTCTTTTGGAACAGTATCGAGTTGGATGTACAAGGAGGAATTCCATTTATTGCACTGTTCAAAAATTAAGTTCTTGGTGATTGATATTTTTAAGTTTGAAGGGTGCAAGTACATAAATAGAGCACTAGGGGCGATAGCGTTCTACAGGCAATCTCCATTAACTCTTTCAAATGGAGAAATTTATGGTATATTCGTTCTTTGCCTATGTGCTGTCCTCATAATTTCGATTCTAGCTGTTCACCGGTCCTAAGTTGAAGCACTTTTTCTTTCTTCCCAATTGCTATTCTTCGATTATCACCCATCCATTCATAATGGTGCCGGTGGCAATACAGTCGAGCGTACAACACTTACCCTTTACGAGCCGTACAATGCTTAGTAGCCTTCGACTTCCTTTCTGAAGTATACCGCGCCTCATTCATACATCCTCATAGAACCCATTCATTCAGCCTCCAGTTATGCTTTTACGGCTACGAGAAAGATATCTAGCTCCTTTTATAGCACTCAGCAATCCTTAGTGTTGATGAAGTGGAATTGTCCAGCAAGACATTTCTAATCCAGGTTTTCCAATGTCTAGTTTGCTATAACCATCAGCCTATGTAGATATTTAAGTAACTGTGAAGGTCATCAATAGGTTTGCCTACTGAAAGATGACATACTACGTATGCCTTCTAAAATATATGGATTATTTTTAACCTCAAAATTCATTGCGACAAAAATTGTCGGAATCAGGTTCTCTACCTTCTAAATGGTCAATATCTATGATTAAAAATAAGTTTCCAATATTTATATTATTCAATCGATACTTTATTTAAGATTATATACTTAATGAAAGTCGGCATCTGTCCTTTTATATTTTTCGTTCGTATACGAGAGTGTCTTTGTGATTGAAGAGATCTGAATGATTATCCTGCACATCTCATCGGGTCTTGGCAACCATGCTTAGACGAGATTTTTCACCGCTTGCAAAGTGAGGATCTTCCTAACCAATTCTGCTCCTTGTGACTCATCATCGTACTCGATGCTGATTCGCCGCAGCACGCAAAAGTTCTGATAACTGAAATATCCCGAGGAGAGCAATGGACTCGTTCCAAATCCCGATGGCAGTTTAGGGCCTCAGGAGGGGTGTTTATGGTTTGGGATAAGGGAGCATAAACATACCTCATCTTGCGCCTCGATGAAATCGGTTTAGGCTAATGTCTTCCCGCAAAGCGAGATCTCATCCCGCCGCGGAGAGGCCCCGAGGGACTCACAGAACCAACCCCACTACGAAGGGGTTTCTCCTTCTCCCATCCCCACGTGCCTGCGTCATCCCTCCATCACTTGTTCCACCCTTAGATCGAACTAGAAGATTAAGCATGGGCTGGAGAGGAAGCTGGGCTACAATAGTAAGGAAATGTAAAATACCTGGAACGCTACGAAATTCGTCTAAACCGTTTATGAATTCGTGGGGAATTTTTGTTCACTCCCAGAGACTCATTTCGTTAAGACGCAAGTGAAAATTCTTAAGTTTTCACATTAAGTTAAATTAGATGCAATATTTATTGTCACTTGCTTTCATTGCATTTATTATTTTTTTATAAGGAACTTTATCTATTCATGTATTTGAGAGGCAGGCACAAGTTTTGTGTTGAATAAAGAGGTAATTATATTTTCATTATTCCTCAACCGGTTACAACGCTGTGGCTTCAAGCAATTATTTGGGTTATACCCTACCGGTTGGGAATTAAAATAAAATGTTGCTTTGGAAATTAAAAACAGAAACCGGGATTGCTGTACTATATCATCTCCAAGATGACATTTTAAACTAAAAATACTAGGAGAAAAGCAATAAGAGAACTCGGTTCATGTTGACTGAAAAATTGTTAATGAATTTGCATGTGCATTTCATTAAATTACTACTATTTTGACCTTAAACTGCTTCAAATGTTAGCAATGTGGAATAGTGCACGCCGTTGTGAAGTAAATACTGAGTGAGGCACTCTCTGTGACGCCTGGAAGCATTATCCTGAGTCGAACCTAAGATTCTCCCGAATTATAGCCAGAACAGCTACGGATTTGACCACTAATTTTGGGCATACTTTTTGGTGGTGACATATTCTCATGCAAGTTGCTTCCTTGTTCGTCTTTATATTAAGGCAACGGCAATTGACGGATCTCAGGGAATTCAATTTTTTGTTGTTGTTGTCATCTTGCTCTTTTCATTTGGTTTCAAGATTTACGAACATATTAAGTGTTTTAGGCTGCTTGGTCTTTTCCACTACTAGCTTTTTTGGCGATACATTTCTTCAATTAGGTGTTGCTATTCCACCATATCTTGTTGAATTATTGTTTATGAAATGAACTTATTGGCTAGATGACACTTATATCCTGACCCTTCTAGCTTCATGTAGCATATGGTGTCAGTGGGTAAATATAAATCCAGCCGAGAAAATGTTTCTTTTAAACTTGTTTTTTTTATCCTTACTATGCCATTGAAGCCTTTGTAAACATCGTGGAACTAGTGCGTCATGAGCGCGACTTTGACCTCAGGCGAGTGAAGGAAAAAATGATACTTGGTACTCGTAAATTTTAATGAAAAATATCGAGTGTAAATATGTACAGTGGAGTTCTATGCCATTGTAATACGATGTAAGCTAATGATAAAATGCAGAATAGGGATGCAGGATAAATAGTATCTATATAGTATATCATCAACTATATATGTGATATGAGAGAAGTACTAAAAACGAAAAGGGGAGAAATTCACTGGTGGTGATGATAAAAATTCCCCTTGGATTTAAAAAATGTCCTTAGAAGAGAGACAAAATTATCAAGCGAAGAAAATATATTAATATCGTAGGGAGAGGTATTGATGATGAGAAGTTTCAGAAACATGAAAACGTATTAACGATATAGCGATTATAAGAGAATTTTAAGGCAATAAAAAAGCAGTTAAAATAGAAACTAAGGTATTATAAGAAATATGTTAACCACTGCAATGGAAATATATAAAACGTTTCTTTGGAGAAATTTCGAAAGAAATTTATGGCAAAAATTTTATTCGGTAAGATTTGAAAAAAATATGTGACGTAAAAATAACTTCAATTGGTCCATTTATTAAATTTCTAATTCATATTCATAAAAATTACTACCAAAGAAAGGAGGACGCATGATTAAAATGCTGATTATACTGCCTGGAACCGTGCGAATAAGTAGTAGGGAAATTCTTCACTTAAACGAGCTTTGTAAGGTGCTGAAATAAGTATTCACAAAAGTGATAAATATAAATCAGTTGAAAAAGAAGCAATTTGAAGATATGGGTCATTATTGACTGGGGCTTTTTTATAAGAAGTGAAAATAAATTTGCAAGGACTTACGTGGAGTGCAAAGTAATTTGGTTCTAAAAAACGGAAAAGTAAGCTGCCGCGAGAAATTCTAAAAAATCGGAATAATAGAAAATTTGATGTTTTAAAAGGTATTGGGAATACAGAGTACGTGCGGCAGCAATATGAAAATAACTATAAAAAAGGGCATGCATACTAGGGTGAGGAATGCTAGGCCAAAATAAACAGGTAGATAGGATGCGGCATGAATATCCATTAGTAGTTGTGTACAAGTTCTCAAGCACTTTCTTGAGCTAATAATAGCCAATAAACTTAACTGTAATGCCTGCAGTTTGGCTTGTTAAATATTAGCAAATTTAATGGCCAGTTTATGCCAGGTTGATGGTACCAAAAACATTAGAAAATTTCGTCAAAATGGCATGAAAAAATAATTATTTCATAATATTATTATTTCTTATTGGATTTATGTCTTTCCGATCGGGGAAACTTACTATGCAGATCCCAAGAGTCAAATCATATAGTAAGTGAGATACAATTTTCTACGCGTGTAAGAAGACTACTTAAAGGTCTCTACCTCCCAGTTCAGCTCCTATAACTCATTGAGCACCCTTTTCCATTGCTTTCATCCTCTGCCATTCACCTTTAAATGGCTTTCGATGTGCTCATCGTTCGTAATCATTGAGAGCAGGTAAGATTGGAAGGAACCAATTAATATGGCGGGCAACGAGACTCTTTTACTGAGAGAAAACTTGTTCAACAGCAATGCCAATTGCCACATTATGGTGAATGCATTTGTCCTGGATGTCCTCGAGGGTGGAGGAGGTCTGAAAAAAGGGTAACGGAGGAGGGTTCGACTCCTGAACTCCAGCGGACGATGGTGGTTACAAGTCAGTACCCACACTCATAGACGCTTCAAACCGGGAGGAAAGGTGCAAGGATGGGAGAGGAAGGGTAAGGGATCAGGATGGAGAGAAGCCTAGCGGGAATCGGGTTGGTGTGGTGGCTGAAGTACTTGCCTCCCATCCCGAGGCTTCGGGTTCTGATTTAGGCACTGGCGGATTTTTCACTGGCATACTGGTCCCTACTTGAGTGACTTGTGGAGGGCACTTAGAATACAGTACTCCGTCCGTCGGATGGGACGTTAAGCCGTGGTCCCCTTGGAGCCTTCCGTTAAGAGCAGGCTAATGCCGACGCCGGGTGTCTCTTCATCCTTCCTCAGTTCCTTGAAAACTCCTGCCTTTAACTAATTACCCACCTATCCTCTCTGGCGAAAATGGAATCAGTTGACGGTTGCCTCCCCCAAATAACTAAAACCAAACAATGAGAAGCCTGGCGTCGGCGGAAACCTGCTCTTAACGAAAGGCCACATGAGGACCACATCTTAACTTTCCATCCGACGGGGGGAGTACTGAACATGAATGCTTTCTTCAAAGCACGCCAGTAGGGACCGGTTTACCTGAAAATATAATCCACTGCCAGAATTTGAACCCGGGCCCTCCGGGAGCAGGCCAGCACGTTAAACCACTACGCAAACCCCGAACCCCTGGGTACATAGAGAAGAGAGGAGAGTAGGGTATATACGTTCGGGTATCAATTTGTGCGTGCGTGAGCATTGGGAGTGGTCCGGATCGGTCCGGAAGCGAAATTGAGAGGGAAGGAAGGAGATAAGAAATGAGATTTCCCGCAATATATTTCCCGGGGAATGGTCGGACGTGAAAGATTGGCCAGAGTGATTTCGTCGAAGTGGATCATTCAGAGTGCGGGATAAGAAATTGAGAGTTGGAAGAAGTAGATAAGGATAGAATGAGGTAGCTATTACGTGTTGCCCCGGCTGTGATTGAGGGAAGGGAGCCGTGAGTAATGCAACTTACCGCTGAACTTGGGGCTGGTGTGACTAAGCCAGCCTTCTATGCGAGTATCTGCAGGATAACGTTACCTGAATATTAACAATGGGAATATCCCGTAGAAATCGCCACGAAATCTTCTCGATTGCTTGATGTGGCCACGCGACGCGGGTGGTTCCTATCCTCTTGATCACGTCGAGCGCTATGAGCGACCTTCAACCGATTAGAACAACTGCGATCAGGAAAGACGACCAACCGCCTTAAAATGGTCGAAGAACCAATTTAATACATCCAAAAACAATGTTTTCGTAACTCTGAAATCAAAATACACATCCTATGGGTAATGTAAAACTGTTGAATCGTTATTATTTTAACGAATTTTCCCTGATTCCGTATCCATTTATTTCAGTCGCGCATCAGAGAGAGAATCATTGTAACAGGAAATCAGTGCCAGAAGATGCGGGGAGGAAATAGTCTGCAGAATAGATCCAGCGAAGGAGAAATTCTATCAAAAGAAGAATCTACTTACAGCTGGGAGCAATGGAACCACTTCATTTTGACTTACACCTAGAGCATACCCATTTATGGCACTGTCGCATGGACGATAACAGCATCAGAGAAGTCAAGACTGGAATTATTTAAACTGTGGTTTTGCATAATTTATAGCCTTCAACCGGTTGCGTAGGTATTGGAGTATCCCCACTCTTCTATTTATGATATTTTACCAATGATTCCTTCCCTACGCTATTTTTCTCTCGGATCTAAAGAAAAACAGGGTTAGGAGAGTAAGGAATTCCTATTTCTCTTCACACCATTCAAAATACCTGCTCTTTTCCTTCATTTCCTCGCTTACCCAGCCTTCAATAATGGACTTCAGTTCCCATTATTTCTAATTACTTTCTCCATTAACCTACTTTGCTTCCTCCTAATTGCCGCTACAGAAGAATAATGAAGCTAAAAAAGGGATACCGAATAAATGACGGAGTTTTAAGAAGAATGGGACATAATAGGAGGCTGAGGAAAACTGTAAAACGGAGAGAGATCCTTGAAACGCAATGTATCGATGAATATTGCCGTCGAAGGAAAAGTGAATGAGAAGAATAATAAAGGAAGGCCTCGTATCTTGGGTTTTTAGGCACTCCAACAGAAATTTTGTCACACCGTCTACACTAATATCTTAATCCTAGGACCAATCGAAGAGGAGAATTATGAGGTAAAAATTAAGATTTTGTTCGATAAAATAACCGAAGAAAGATATCATCAAACCAATCTTGAGTAATGATAAAAACAATGATGAGAGGGATCTGTTTTCCTGAATTAGGCCTCCAAATAACCCTCGATGATAGAATTCAGTATTCTGAACTCAGAACTCAGTAGTAGAACTCAGCGTATCAAAATATTTAGCATTTATTGCGTCACTTATTTAAATCGTTACATGAGGCAATCTTTTCAAAACGATTGATATCTTTAGCCTGAAATACATTTGATATATTCTTGAGATTTTAAGGAACTGTAAAGCATCAGGTTGTAGAAAAATTCCTCAAATCCACCCCTTTCTTCCTCTTTTTACTTCCGCATTGGCAAGATTTACATTTGCTGCCTCCAGTGCTAACATTCGAAAGTGCTAGACTGCTTTAGGTTCCCTCCCTCAATTATGGTTACGTTTCCCCCTTTGCGATCTCTTTCCCTCGCGCACATGTTACTCCACTCCACGAATACCGGGGACGAGGATCTTTCGCTTTATTGTCAATTTTATCGTTTTTACTGCTCGGGTCATCACGGCTAGGGGGCGATTGCCCTCCCCCTCTTCAATCGGTGAAACGGCGGTGGACGCGGAGACACGTCCGCCAGCGTGCTCACGTGCTCGCCAACGCTATTCAAATCGCCCCGATCAGCTGTTGGCCACCTCCTTGGTGCAATCCGGCCGCGAAGGCATTCCGGAGGCAGCCCGAGCGCCGCCCACGTGCCTCCTTCTGCACCCCCGCGCACCGCGCCGCACTCATCGCTTTCTCACGCGTTTCCGCCTTTTGAGTGGTGTGGGGGGAGGAAGGGGGAGGGGAGGTTGGTGCGAGGGGGGTGTTTGTCGAAGGTCCCCTCCACACTGCACAGGCTTCCCTTCCGATCCCAGATAAATAATGGAAAGAGTTGTGGCGCCGGACGCCGGCGTAGGTTATAATAGTTACTTACTGCTTACTATGCGGAGAAGACTGGATGCAAAACACTGGTTGCTCCTTTTTTCCTCTTTGAGGTTGTTTTGGATTCGTAAAGAGGGAGGTGAACATAACCCGGCTCCAACATTAATCCAGTCCACTTGAGGCGTCTTGTGTTCGACCACTCGCATGGCAAACATCAAGAGATGATATCGAAAATGCTCCCCAAGCCTCTAACCCGGGCCCTAGGAATGGAAAGCCAGTACTTTAGTCCCCACGCTAACCTCATCTAATTGGAGTTTTTTTTCCTTCTCCTTATAGTCCGATCGCAACCTCGAAACAGCAGTGGCACCCACGGGCTTACCCCTAAAGGTCATCCTTGACAAAGGATCAGCCGAAGCGACGCAATCCGGCCGCGGAAAAAAATTGGTTTCTAAGCCCAACGGATGCATTTTTAGTGTCAAATTCATCAATCAGGAATGGGGGCAAGATCCTTCTATCGGTTGTTTCCCAGACACAACAGGAAACCGATAGATTCAAAACGGCAACAGGAAACCGATAGATTTAAAATGGCATTTTTCCCCCGAACTATAAGAGAACAGAATAGGCAGCATAGCTAAGGGATAGGTAGGTGAAATATTTTAGAGTAGTCTGTAGTGCATGATGCATGTATTAACCCCTTAAATACTAAAGATACTAACAATCTAGTTGCATGAGACCCTATAGTTGCTTGTTTGCATGTTATTAGTGCATGCTTGGTGATATTCACCCCCTGCCACACACCCTCGCGGTGGCTTGCAGGGTATCGTGTAGATGTAGATGTAGATGAAACCTTTTCCGGACTCGAACCCGTGGCCCCTGTCATTAGCCCAAAGTTCTGCCCACTGGACTCCAATGACATCAATCAGTCCATACGTGGGGAGCTACGGCCGATTCCTTGGCAAGGCCGAAGTAATGTGAATGTTGATGATGTGTGTCATTATACGGTCGGTCTAAGAATGTCGTTTCCATTCTGGTGAAGAACTCGACGAATGAAGGTTAGAAAATAGTAGAAATACCTCTACTCTTGTGACTTACCCTTCCGTATTTATTTTTATTTATAATGCGAGCCGCAGAAGCGAAGTGGAATAGGATTAGCGCAATCGCCTCACTTCCCCGAAGATCGACCCCATTAGGTGTGCTCGGAAATCTACACATAAATATACTTTCTTTTCACTCCATTGAATCTATTTCCATCTATTTTCTGATCGAGGCATAACGAATTCTGTGAATTAGACATGATACCTACTCATGGAAATCTTCCTTTGGGTGAGTAGTGGGTAGAGTAGAGTGGGTAAACTATAGTGTATGTATGTACTACATAGTGCATGTTTGGTGACGATTCACCCCCTGCCACACACACTCGAGATGGCTTGTAGGGTAGTCAGTAGAGATAAATAATTCTCTCAACATGTATAACATATATTCAATCAATCGTGATTTCAACTCGATAGAACTGCTACTACAAGCCCAAGATTTATTCACTTTTAATGAGTATTTAATGTATTTTATTCCATGGTAATTCTACCTTGAAAAAAGAGAGGCCTGTTAATATCTCGCCTGAATAAAACCTGTGTACTAAGGTAAACTTTGTGCAACCCATTTTGAGTAAAAATAGAGATTATATTAGTCATAAAAAGACAGTACTTGCACAGTGAATTTGAAAAAATTGTGGCAGTAAAATATTTTTCAGTTTTATTTTTACGGCTTGACTCTTCATAAATATCCCTTTGCTTAATACTCAACTTTTAGCTCACTATAAAAACTGTGACCTTTGATGAATATTGTTCTCACCGTCATAAATTTTGAAGCAATAGAACTTAAACGGATATAGTATTTTATTTTTAATAGAATTTGTATTGCAGTTTGTAATACAGACTGTGTCAGACGTCAGACTAAAATAAAAAGTGAGCCATTGAATGTAATCTCTTTCCTGAAGAAATATGGATTTTTCCCTAAAAATTGGTTTCTGCTATCACTGAAGTACCTGAATTCCGTTCCTTCGTTGCCGGTACCTTAATCTGACGAATGTTGGAGTTTCTTTCCCGCACGATTGGCAAACCAATGTGGCGGCCCAAAATCAGACGCAGTGGTGCATAATAAGTCCGGTCGGTTCCCCCTTTAGAGCCGGCATTTCGGCACGTCCACGGCGATTTCTGCAGAGACAATCGGCGACCGCAGAGAGCATGGTCATGACTAGGAGTCCGTGACTTTAACTATCGTTATATCGATCTACCGCTCCTAACGGCAATGGACATCGATAGCCTGCTTTTTAAGTCATCCCCGAAAGATCCCAATCAATGACGAGCAATCAATTGTTTACCTACCTCACGTCATGCTCCCGTGACTAGTTTTATATGCATTGTTTCTATTAAAAGGAGAGGGATTTTTCTAGCTGTGTATTGAATTACCCGATTAAAGTGTGTTAAGAACAAATTACTTTTTAACTTGTGGATACTGTTGAAAACTCACATTAGTGACCATTAAGGACAATAGTTTCTGCTACCGACACTTAACTGGTGATCAAAGTCGTTGAAAGTATCTGCTGAAAATCTGTTGTGCTCAATACAAGTTCATGAATTCCGAACCAAATTAAGTAAATCATGAGCGATTAAGTTCATTTTCGGGTATTCCCCGCGTTCGTTGTCTTGTGTTGACGACAGTTTCTGGTCCTTCACATTGTTGGTAGAACGGGAGTTTCTACCAACAGCAGCAATGGGGTCACCACTATCTCCTGTAATAGCAGACGTATATATGGAGAGATTTGAACAAAAGGCGATCGACTCGTACGACAAGAAACCCAAGCTGTGGCTCAGATACGTAGACATTACATTTGTTATCTGGCCGCATGGTCGACAAGAGCTACAGAGTTTCCCGCAGCACATCAACTCGCAGCATCCGGCAATACAGTTCACGATGGAAACAGAAAAAGACAACAAGATTCCATTCCTAGACGTGATGGTCAAAAAGAATACCGACGGGAGTTTCGGACACGCGGTATATAGGAAAGCAACTCATACTGACCGCTACCTAAACGCCTCGTCATACCACCACCCAGCTCAGAAGGCGTCACTGGTGGCGACACTCATGCACCGCGCTTACAAACTATCGGACGAAGAGTCACTGGCCAGAGAAAAGGAATATCTCATGGTGACCCTAAGGAAGAACGGCTACAAGAAAGAAGAAGTTCAGAAGAGAGCTGCAAAAGAAGAAAGACGACACCAGGCCCACGAGAGAAATGACAGCGAAATGAAAGTGCCAAGATCCTATGCCACCATTCCTTACATCTCCGGCACTAGCGAAAAGATATCCAGGGTTTTAATGAAACAGGACATAGTCACGAATTTCAGGTGCGTGACTAAAATTAATAATATCCTCCCGAGGTACAAGGACAAGATTCCACAACATCTCCACGAAGGCGTATACAGCATACCGTGTCCATGCGGTAAATCTTACGTCGGCGAGACATGCAGATCCATGAAGATTCGTCTGCAAGAGCATAAGAGGGCCACCGAACGCAAGAAATTCAGCATCTCTGCAGTCGCCGAGCACGCTTGGAGCGAACCTAGACACGACATTATGGTGCTAAAATCTTTAACATCCTCACTTATGGTGCGAAAATATTTAACATACGCTTAGTGCGTAACCAGGCCTAAGTAAAGGTCTTGGGTAGAAAATATTCATTGCAAACACTCAGCTTTAACCAACAGTTCCGATAAAAAAACGATTCCCCTTGAATACTTTTTTTTTATTTTTTAAACCGGGAACCTATTGGAGTGTTGCTTATTAGACTGGGTGTTTGTTTGCTTGGCAAATAATTTTTATCTGTGGTGGATTTGGGATCCGCCGGAAATTAGGTGAGTGCCCCGCGTATTCCGGATGCGTGTTCGCTGGAAGATGGGAGACACCGTCATCCATCCCTGCTCAGGGTTCCTATTCTCCCATCCCATCTCCTGCTACCCCTCATCCGCTTCCGCCCTCGCTGCCATTAGGGGCCAGTTGCGAGGGGATTTTGTCATCCCACCCCCGTCGCCGGGCAACGCCAGGTCACCCACTCACCCCCGGGCATCTCTCTCGCCACGAGGTCCGGCTGCGGTCCGGAAACAGTCTCCTTCGTAACTAATGCGCCAACGGGTCGGACATAATTTACTCACCGCATGGCGAAAATCCATTTCATACATAAACCTCGAGAAATTTCGCAAAATTGTTCGCCTCTTGTGAAATAGACGCTAGGCGAATTTCCAGGGTACCGCTTTCATATCATTGCCCTGCATATCGGAGAGGGGAGGAATCGGAAAACTAAACCATTTTCTTAAATCAATGTGGGTATATGTTGCATTTTTATTTTGATAGCATGATTGTATTTTTCTTTATTGATTAAAGGAGTTCAATATTGTGCTCTGGTTAGCATCTCACCAGATTTTTAACTTCCCTCGTGGCACTGCATACGTATGGGTTACGTCAAAATTTTCCAAATGTAAATAAACGAACGAGAAAAAATGGTAGCCTTCAGAATGTATATTATATTATCACAACATTGAGTTCACAAATTGATACTGCGAGATAAAGCTCAACGACTGCGACCTTTCCCGTCATTTATATATTTTTGCGAATATTATGACCGAGACAAAATCTGTCTCCGTACATATGCCATGCACTACCATAAGCTGAAAATGTGCGCGCCTAATAAATGAAGTGTTGCAATTTACGATTCATATATTATTGCTCGTATTTTAAGCCACTTGAGCGATGTTAATGCTGCTCAATTTTAGACGTAATCTAATATATGTCTAGGTAACTATTATCTATAGATTACTTCCCTCGCAGAGGCAAAATTAAATTTCCAAAGATAAATACCCAATTTGGTCGTCCGTGCTCTTCAAAGGGTCATTCAAAGGGTCATATGCATGTAATAACCCAAACGCTGTTTTTTCCCTATAAAGGGCCCCGATCAATAGAAACGGCTCCTCATAGGATAGGGACCGCGGATATTCGGAAACCAGTCTAACCGTGTCATTTTGGGTTGAGCTAACGTTATAGGTACATCTACAATTTAAATAGTCTTTGTATCACGGGCATGGATATCTTTACGACAATATTCTATGATTCACGAATTTGAAATTCTCCCATCGTACTCAAAGCCTGTCGCTCGTAAACGGGATTAATATTCTTTTATATTGGGAGTTTCATTGAGTTGTGATGAATAACCTTGCTTCGTTGAAATATTTTACCAGCCCTGCCTCAACTCTTGAGTTTTTCGCCCCTCTTTACATTTCATCTAGATGGCGAATATTTAAGAATGATGTTAAGTTACCCAGCTTCTTTTGGTTTAGTCAAAACGGCCCCCGCTGCATCCAAAACAGCTGTTAGCTCTCCAAAAAATTATTTTTCAAGTTAATGACTGAAAAATGCATAAGTCGATCTCCCTTTTCCTCTTAAATAAATTGATCCACGCCCGCACATCAAATTTTCGGTGGAAAAGAGCAATTGCTGTTTACTGCTGAGATATTGAGATGTGCGTCCACTATTCCAAACGTTGCATTTTATTTTGCAAAATAAGATTAGATGCTGGAGAGATATTTACAAGAATCGTGTGAGTCTGTAAAGATAATCTCTTCTCCGTAATTATGGGCAGTTTTTTTTTAACACTACCATGTTTTTTCGTATATACATGGGCCTGAATTTTAACTCTACTATTTTAATGTTTCCACATTGCCCCAAACAGAGGCCTATGAACTTCTATGTTAAAAATGATGTTACGTCTTATTTTACAAGAAAAAATGAACACGAGAAAATTACCATGAAAACAAGTGATTTATTTTCATTGAATAAGGTAATTGATAAGAAAGGCGATTTATATTCTTTAATTAAGATATACGTCTGTGCCCAATGCTACCACAATTTTTGTTCCTTTCCTCAGAGTTACATTCTTTCTTTTTTCAGTTTTCAGGAATACATAATGGTGAAAAATCCACTTGACTTTTTTGAAAAAAGAAATGCATTAGGAACGTAAACCATAATTGATAGCTCAAGTTGTAGGGCACCAAGTTGGAAATCAATTCAAGTCCCAATTAAGGCAAACGATTTTTCTCTGTGGAAATTCTGCTATTATACATTTTCAGCGGGTTACTCCGTTGTGGTTTTCCCGGGAAGTCCACAGTCTTTGAATTTGTTTCTACTCTGTCTCAAAATGAAGGGCCATTCACTTTTAATTGGAGATAAAAAACCCGAAATGAGCCGTTGGGCCAATATTTAGATGGAAAGGAAAAAGCCGTCAGCAGTGGTCCTTAGCTGTAGATCATGAGTATGTTTCACCTTCGTTTGCTAGCCATATCCTTGCGACCGTTATTCTGACCTACCGGGACCTGGCGCTTGTGGGTGGCAAGGATTTGCATACCCATTTGGGGAGCAGCGGCGGAAAAGAAGCACTTGAAGACCACGAAGTTAACGGTCTGCGATGTGCTCCGACACACTCCCCGAACGCCCGACCTCGCTCGCTCATCCAACAAATCTCTCTCTCCTCGGCCGCTTCCTTCCTTCGCTGGGCACTTTCCCTCCCTCTCCTCCTCAACTCTCCACCTGCCTGCACGTCTTCCCCAACCGCATGCGTGCGCAGCGCCGCGGTGCGGAGTCTGAATGGCGAAGAAATAGACAGATGGACCTTTTATTTTTAGCAACACGACAGCGAGACTTCTCTCCACCGCGAAACCCATTGTCACGACACATTCTATTTCATGTCGCATAAGAAGCACGGCATTCGATTCGAACCTCTTTACCCTTCAGAAGAGATCATGGTTGTTCACAATCCATTTTTTTTAGTTTATTTCAAGATCGTGATCATACGCATCTGTCGTAGTCACTTTCCCCTCTTGTTTTTCTCTTGCGCTTCATGGTTGTTTTCCTATTTTTTTGATTAGGAATTGCGAAATTACGACATATGCATGAACATTTAGTCAATTTCACACGACGCAACAAATGAGAACAGCTGCCAGATATTTTGAAAAAATATTACTCCCTTGTGACAGGACCCATTCATAACGGAGGCCAAAATTCCAGTTGAATACTCCATGTGAAGGTATATTCATTTCTATCAGGAAAGAAAAGTGCTATAAAAATCGAGAAATAAGGTGCTCATTTATTTATTTTAAAAATAAACGGTAAGCTCTATTTCGGGATAAACACTGTGAAAACTCTTAGAAAAGATGCTCATACTTTTCAGTGTGAATGACCATGCCCCTAACAGTGGCACAGGAATCGCGTCTCATGGCAAACGAGAGTAGCACAAACAAGGTAAAGCGCGTGAGAATGGGTGCTTTTGGCTTCGAATCGCACGTGAAATTCAAGTTCTGAGTGGCACATCTGTACTCGGGCATACACTTTAATCCATAGGGGCAAGAATGCATTTTCGCGGAGATGAGTTGAAGACGTAAGCGTGGTGCGGGCGGAAAGGGGATGAGGTCAGTCGGACGCTTCATTGAGGATGAAACAGTGGAAGGGAATTCGGCGAGTTGGTACCCTCGGGCCATCCTCCTCACATTCTTCCTTTTCTCTTCTGGGGGATTTAAAACGCCGCCTCATCTGTGCATCCGAATGAAGTCGGAAGGGTTAAGGGGGGGGGGAAGGGGGGGAGGGGGGGAGGGGGGGGAAGAGCGAGCAAGGGACTCTGAGGGACTCGAATAAAGTCGGGGGAGTGGCACTTTAGGGCGAAGGGCGGACGAGGGTTTGGTGTGCGCCGGCGGTTGCTCGGGAGGCTCGTGCATGACCGATTAGCAGAACGATCATGATTCGCACGTTTTTGCTCTCCCACCGCTTTTTTTTCACTCGGCCGAGGCAGCGAAGCGGAAAGGAGATGAGGATTGAGTTTGCGATGTGGAGATAATTCTACGACGTTTCGATATAGTTTTCGCATCGATCACATCGGCGTAGAAAATTTGATCCATGGTGCGTATCTAGAATGAACTTTTGTTTTCGATTTTCATTATTTGTTTGCAACATTATCCACTCAAGGTTAACGTGGAACGGGTGGAACAGTGTTACAATACTGACGTCTTATTCACGTTCGAGGTTTAAGTAAACGAGTATAATGGTGAAATGCAATTAAATAGCAATAAAACAAGCATTAATTATCGTTTTTATACGTATTCAATGCTTTAATTGAGAAACATTAACTTCATGAATTGATTTAGGATATCAAATGTTAGAGAGTTTAAAACTCTAAGGGCCAAAATAGTTCTTCAGCTAGTTAGCTCCGATCAATTTTATTAAAAAACAATAACATTTATTTAAAATAGTTCTTTGACCTCTCACTTCAATGCCACCAGCTTAATTTGCCCCCTTACAAGTCGGTTCCTCTACCCTGTAACAAAGCTCACCAATGCTGTTATGATGGCATAATACTCCAAACAATGATTATCAACTATGTGACAAATGTGTTCACCTTCTTACTTGATGGTTAATTTTATCATTTTGATGATAGGGACTTCATAACCAATACGGTGATAGAAAGTAGTGCGAATAAAATGGTTAATATAATCAACAATAATAATACCGACAAGGCGGTATGTTTTCGATCATTATTTACTACGATATACACGATAAGTATCACCACGTCGGTGGAGAATCCTTGCTACCTCGATGATCCTTTGAATCGCGAGTCGATGTGGCGAACTGAGCATCGCACATCGCTCCTGTGTAGGAAAGGGTTTTGGCACGGGGAGAAGGGATGAGAAAGCTCAAATGAAAGGAAGGATGGGAGCACTGGCCGTATGAATGAATTCTCCAGGGGGTGCAGTGGAAGGGAAGGAGAGAGGTGCGAGGAGAGGGGGGGAAAGATGGTAACTGTTTAAGCGGAGGAAAGATGCCTGGAGAGGAAGGTGGGATATGAGGGGAGAGGGGAAGGGGCGAGTCACCAGTCGACCCGGTGTTCTTCTGGAAATGGACTCGCACTGACGGGGATTTCCGGGTAGTTCCCCTTGCTCACTCACCTAATGGAGCTCGCGTGCTGAGCGCCACTTTTCACCTCGGCCTTCTTCCCCTCATTACGGATTCGTATTCTGCGGATTTTTCCCATAAATTATCCAGAGGGCTTAGTCAACAGCTAGCTGTGGTATCTGGGTTTTTAAAATTTTCCTACCAGTCTATCAAGTTTCCTTCAATATCCCGCTCCGGCTCCGCATGAAGTTAAGTGTAAATGAATCGAGTTTCATGAGATTCACCGTATTTTCTCTATGGTACTGAGTTTTTGATCTTCCTGGGAGCTATGAAACTGTAAAATTCTCTCTGGTTTCTTATTAGGTTAGGTCATTCACTGCCAGCCACAAAATTACCTTTACTCGTGGAAATTACCATATCTACAATGGGACCTAATAACTATTAGAGCGTAAAAATTTTGCTTGAACTTCTATTTAGTTTGTTACAGCACATCTACATCTACATCTACATAATACCCTGCAAGCCACCACAAGGGTGTGTGGCAGGGGGTGATTTCTCACCAAACATGCACTACATATCATGCATAAAAAAGGAATAGTATTAATATAGTAGTCAGAACTACACTATTTAAAAATGATAGAAATTGCAAAGCAAACATGCAAAAACATTCTGTTAGTAGGGTTAGCTTTAAGTACTCATACCAACATGCAGCTACCAATGCTATTCATTGCTACTCTCCGATAGGACATATTTACCGTTATTCGTATCTCTTATTGTGCGAGGGAAAAAGGACATTTTGAATCGGTCAGTTCGGCAATCAATTTCTCTAACTTTATGATTATGGTCCAGTCTGCCATAGTAAGTTGGGGTTCGTAAAATATTTTTAACATCATCACTGAAAATATTGCCTAGGAATTTGTGGAAGAGATTAAGTCTAAATTTCAACCTGCGATCTGACAATGATTCCCATTTCAATTCATTTAATAGACGGGTTACGCTAATATAATTATCGTATCGTCCCTTTACAAATCTTGCCGATCTTCGCTGCACACGTTCAAGTTCATTACTTAGACCGATTTCGTAGGGATCCCATACACTGGCAGCATATTCCAAATGAGGTCTAACAAGGGAAAAGTAGCTGATTTCTCGTACATGATATTGCACAATTGCTACTGACATGATCCCTGAACTACCACGCATTGAGTGACTGATTTATTTGTCTTTAATTATAGGCCGCTTCCCAGGAATTATGAAATCCATCTCAACGTTGGATTCTTAAGAAAATTTGGCCAGTATTTTCCCACATCCGTCAAGTCCACTTCCATTCCAAGCCTTGATCTAGAAATTTGCGTCATTTCCTAAATTACAAAAACTGGAAATCTTTTACCGGAAGCATAATTCCACTCGAGGGTGATCTAGGTCTATGCGTAGCATTGGTTCTGATTCCTTGATAAGTCAGCACCTATTGTGAAAATTGCAAGAAAACGCGTTCCACGCGCTTCCTTGTTTGTGGGAATCGTCGTTCCCGCGTCTCTCGCCGCAAACATCCGGCCGGCGGACGTTTTCGGCCTCGCTGCGCTAAGCGGTCGCGTGGGACGAAGACGACCGAGTCCCGCGTCTGGGAAGACAAGCACACCTCGCGGACTACCTATAATGTGGCGGTTACAATGCTAGCCTCACATATCGAAACCGATTTATTCACCGATGATGTTAGATATATATTAAGAATCCCTGCGTATCATGCTAGGTTTGATCAGATCAACAAAATAGAGAGATATATTGTCGTACAGATAGATTTAAAATGTAATTTATCCCGCGTACCATAAGAGAGCACAATAGGCAGCGTAGCAAAGGGATAGGTAGGTGAAATATTGTCAGAGTAGTCTGTAGTGCATGATGCATGCATTAACAACCAATAATCCCTTTCTTATTATGTAGATACTAACCATCTCAGTGCTTGTGACCCTATTATCCAGCATGTCTCCATTATATATCCTAGTTGCATGTCAATAGTGCATGTTTGTTGAGCTTCACCCCCTGCCACCCACCCTCGTGGTGGTTCGCAGAGTATTACGTAGATGTAGATGTATCGAAGGCCCTGGTTTGCACCCCATCAGCCTTAAAGATTCTTCAGTGACACTGGTCCTAACAGGGTTTGGAGATCATGTGTAGTTCAGCACACCGCCCGTCGGATACGCCATAAAGCTAATACCCCTCGGGACCTTACGTCAAGACCAAGTTCATACTGGTGCCCAGATTCTCTCTGCCTTATTATTGCTCTGCTCTCTGCCTTACTATTAAGTATCAATAACACCTCGAATAAGGACGAATTATTGTTATCATTATTAACCTTCGTCTTTTCCGTCCCTTCTAATCCTTATCCTCACTCCAATCCCGGGTATTTAGAACCTTAATATCGACATCTACAGAGCACCCTGCGAACCACCTGAAGTTTGTGTGGTAGGGGATGCATAATCACCGGACATGAACTACGGGAATGGAACTACTAGGTAAAATGCTGCTTAATTAGAGGAACGTGTTTGTGATACATCCTGAAGGCACGAGCAACTTATTGAACTGAAGCAATTGATTATCATATCCGTAGCAATACAGTATTTAATAATTGGTTAGGCATTTATATAATTGATTTATAATTCCAATTAAGGTGGAGCAAACATGAGTTAGTAGAGTTAAGAATATTTTTCAGGTGCTCTACGGAATACTCTACCTATATTACATCTACTTATCCAGTTACTTTTTTGCCTATAATGATCTCTTATTGTTCACAGTAATAAAGTTATTTTAAATATATCCTAACGGCAGTACATCTACCTGATTCTGTTTTCCTAAGCGTGCCTTGTGTTACACGATGGTGTTATTAATATATTTCGGCCATCATACCGAAACAAGTCGTCTTCAATTTTATTTTAAAGATTTAGTCGAAACATTAAACCATAACGGTCTGATTGCGATTCCCATCCGATGTCTTCCACTAACACAATTACCGTAGCGACCTTTCACATATCTTGCTGATCTCCTTTGTACGCGTTCTAGTTCCATAATCAAACGTACCTCGTGCGGATCCCATAAACTAGGAGCGTATAAGGCTTAGCGAGGGTAAAGGAGCAGTTAAAGTGCGGTTCACACTTGAAAATACTTCATGAACGCTAGTTTACAAATAGTACTACGATATTGGATTTAAGAACGTGATAGCAGAGAATAATGTTACATTTCGTAAAAAATCTCAGCAAGATCTGAGGGTGCTTCGGTAATCTCGGATTATGTACTAAACACACGGAAAATGAACCCAATATGAAGTAGAATTACCACCCATTATTTAAACTTGGAGATATGCCAATTACAGCGGAATTGTTGGAAAATGAAGGTACCGGAAAGATCTCAAACGTAACGTTATGGAGGAATTACTACCTGAATTTGTTCAATCATTTAAATGAACCTAAAATAATGAGTTGGGTCGGATCGTGAACTGTTAATGAGAGGAATAGATAGAAATGTATAAATTTTCTGATTATCCACTCGCACAAAGAGACCCGTCCTAAAAGTACTGTGACTAAAATCGGATACCTAGGTCATATTTATATTTGTGGATCTTACTTTGACTATAGCTATTGACTAAAGGTTCGTTTAGAATAAAGCACAAACTAAATTTGTATGCATAGGAGAATTATCTGTATCTTATTTTTTTTTTTAGTTTTGACTGCTACAGTTCGTTCCAAAAGCTGTCTGGTGTTGAATATCTGCAGATTTCAACAGATTTCAGGATGTCCAAGAAATGAGGATTTAAATATGAGTGTGACGGTGAATTTATAATTTTGTGGCAGTCAATGAAACAACTTCGGCCGACACATGGTGGAATTTTTTTCCATGATTGAAAATAAGAATCAACTTTGTAATTTTCCACACGTTTTTAATAACCAACCGGTTTCAACACTCACGCGTCATCATCAGGGACTAAACTTTTTGAGCATTGGGAAGGCCTTAAATAGTTCACTGGTGGGGGGGTATGTCTCTTTAAGAAGGGGAAGGAATTTGAGGGAACGCTTAGGTATAAACTGATTGGAAGTTAAGATGGAAGGGAAGTGAGGCATGAGGCTACATCACAGGGGTAAAAGGAATATATATTGGAGGTTAGGTCAAATTTTCACATTGTGGCGAATAATGGGGTATACCAGAGCAAGTGGTCAACGGGGAACATTTAAAATCCGTCAAATCATTTAAAAGCAAGATATCTGGTGAGCACCGTCGTTCTACAATTTCGAATTTCCCCAAAAAGTCAAGTTTAAAACCTTTATCCTGGACGTGTAAGACTTGGGGTTTGAAGTTTACCCGGTGGCCAGTCTTTAGTAGATGTTTAGCGTACATTTTTGCATAGCGTATTTTCAATGTTGTGGCAGTCATGTACATCATGACATTTCGTCTTTGAAACCGCAACCTGATTTACTCCTAATTAAATATAAACCTATCCGCATACCGAAGGTATTGGCAATTTGTGTGGAATGCATGCATTCATTTATTGTGCATTTATTTCAATATGAATTTATTTGCGATATTTCTCCAATACTTATTTGTACGAAAAATCTTACTTAGAAAAATATTCAAGCATTATTTACAGAGATGAATACATCCTCTGTCCAATTTTGTTCGTTCGAGGAAAATCGTTCACGGATTGACCGCCCAATCTTATCCATCTCTCTTGTTGCACTTATCTGAGGTTCGCCCTGGTGTAGAGTCATAATCCATGGCACTCATTATGTTGAGGGCATAACAATCGGCGATGGTATAACTCTTCCTCGTTTCTTCGTCCCCTTGGCTGCCTTTCCACCTCAAGAAGGGAAAGTCAGTACAGCGGCCGCCGTCGTACTCATGCACCGACAACGGGCTGCGGCAACGTGAAACCGTCTTGTGGACACGCGCGTGGTTTTGTTGTTGTGAAAAGAAATTTCTCGCGGGATACGATTCTACGTAATTTCGATCCAATGCGCTACTGAATATGCGGACATGTCCGATGTTCGCGAACCTTGCATTGCAAAAAAATAACAATAGAAGAAAGTTTTTCCTAACACCTGCAAGAATCACATTACTTTCCGCGACCATCTTTGCAGAGTGGAACTTACTCAATCATCGTCTTGGCTCTCGTGACAGTCCATGCAAATGGTTGACACGATTCAGGTAACTCAAGAAGCATTCCAAGAAGTCCAAGTGAGAAGTATTGAGAGTCCTGAGATAACCGACAATCAGAATTCATAAAACGTGCTACAGCAAGTCATTTTGTTGAAAATTGGTGGAAATCACTTGCTGCCGTGCTGTGTAATTCACACTAATATATACATCAATGAATACGCATCTTGAGCACTTATAAATTGTTTATATATTATTGTCATCAATTGAGAAAATATTACTGGTAAATTCTATAATGATGAAGCTGTCAGAAGGCAACTGATCATTAAAGAAAATGATATAACCTTAACTCCCATTCAATCACTAAATTGTAAGAACATACGTAATGTAGCTGGGCTAAAAATCAAGATTTTCAATCCGCTTTAGCATACTTGTTTTGTGCTTAGGTAAAGCATAAATAATTCACGATAAATTTAGAATTTTTCCGTCATTATTATCTTGTTATCTTGAGATATGATGGCCTGGTGAAGGCAATCGTCGAGGAAAAGTGAATGGGAGGAATGGAAAAGGAAGGCGTCGGATGAGATATATGGAGCATTGCTCCATTGGAGCAAGTAACGAAGGATGTAAGAGGATAAAATAATACTACCTTGCAATTTTCTCGGAATTTATGGTCAAATTCTAAAAGAACGAATGGACCGATGTGGATAACAGGTTCATTATCTCGCTATCGCCATTAGACACTCGTAGATATGATAGTGGCATATGTAATGTCATAATTCAGGTAAGCCGTCTCTATCCAATCTTGTCAAGTGCCGTGAACTTGAATATCCGAAGCTGCAGGTCCCTTTCAAAGGAATAACATTTTTCCAGGTGTTTATTTTGGCCTGTCGGTGAATAAAGGACCTTGGCAATTTTTCGTATCTCTTTTATCTATGTATTTGTCATTGCAGGCCCTTCACAATGAAGTGTTTACGTTAAGAGCGGTCGAGAGGTTGTGCATTAAAAATTGGAAAATTATCAATAATCAATTTGGAGAGAGCACTTTAAGTTCCGAGATAAAAAGTGACTCGCATCCGTTTTCTCCCCGGCATCACCGCTTAATCGACTACAATCTCAGCCACGGTCTTGTGAACGCATGAGAATCTTTCGGCTGTATAGGTACTCACTATATAAACGCACCAGCGGACAGAGTCAATGAATAACGAGTAGTTATTACCTACGCTTTAGAAGTGTCTGACATTACAAAGAGTTTCTGGCGTAACATTATCGCTATATATTTTATATTCATGATTAACGAAGGTACAATCGTCAATTTCTTCACCGATTATGTTACAATCTGACCCAGGTTTTGGCATGCAACCTTAATAATAACATTTCATGCCGTAACCTGGGTTGAAAATAAAAGATGTGAAAACCGAGCATTGTACTTTCATTAATCGTAAGTGTCTAAGACTATGAAAAGTTGGATGCCTACGAATCATTCTCTTTCTACAGATACCGTAGGTCCGGTCACTCATTCTATGAGTTACGGAAAGCGTAGGCATAATTTTTATTTTCTTCCTTCATTTTTTCGAGAGCAAAGTGCACCACGCACACCGTTGCCTTCTGGAGTTACGAGTAGGGTGACCAGATGTCCGGATTTCGCCGGACACCTGTTTTTAATTAATATGTGAGCGTCCGGCCGGCTTTTCTCGATAAATCCAAAATCGTTGATGCTTAAACAGTTCGTCATAGAGTAATGCCGTAAACGGCATTGTGCTTTTCACGAGGATATAGGAAGGTACTAAAGGCATTGTAGGCTATTCGTGAAGCAAGGTCAGCCATATTTTTCCGCACAAAGATACGGGATGACGGTTAGCGCTACTCACGGATTTAGAAGATTTGCATTCGGTTAAAATTAGGAGTATTTAAACGAATGCTTCAGCGGTGCTCAAATTGCGATTTTTTTTATTTCTTTACGGGTTTAAGCATTTGAACCGACCTAGGACATGAATAAAAGAGATGGAAGGCTTTCGAAATCGTCGTCGATGAAGATGGCTTGAGATTTGAGATAGTTTATCAAAAACCAGGGAATAAAATTCAAATCCCAATGGAGCATAATGTCTCATTACGTATCCGTGGGATGTTCATTGATGCCACTGCAATGATGCTAAAAAGTTCGTCAAAAAGAGATGCTGTAAACTGCATTGTTCTTTTCGTGAAGATATTGAAAGAAACTAAAAAAGGTACCGCAGCTAATTCTTGAATCTAGATCGGCCATTTTATTCGGAAAATTCATACGGTTTACTTTTCGCGCTACTCCCAGATCAAATAGGTTTGCATTCGGTAAAACTACAAGTACATATTTAATTGAAAGTTTTTACGGGGTTCAAAAGGTGAACATTTTATGGATTTATACCGTATTCCGAAGTGGACCGCTTTCAAAATTCTTGTCTTTTAAGACGCAAGAACGTGAAAAGAAACTTAAATGAAGTCTAATCAAAAATAAGAGAAAGCAAGATGAAAAAAATTGTAATATACGTCAAATATACAGTAGAAGGCGTGGGTATATGCAACCGAGTGACAAGTACCTGGTTTAAGTAGGCTAAATCTGTAATAGGTTAAAAGAATAGAATTTACTTTAATAGGAATAAAATGGATTAATACGTATCCATAGGAAGTTCATTGACGCCACTGTCATGAAGTTGGAGAATTGGGACAAACGACATAAAAGGCCAGAGAAACATTTTTTTGCCGAAGAGGTGGGTCGTACCATTCCCAAAAACCCGAATCTGGCCTCACTGTCAACAATATAGACACACATTCGTATGCACCTC
The DNA here is from genome assembly GCA_933228895.1 of Platycnemis pennipes. NCBI lineage: Eukaryota > Metazoa > Arthropoda > Insecta > Odonata > Platycnemididae > Platycnemis > Platycnemis pennipes. Next base: position 27,298,395 of record OW121848.1, on the reverse strand, counting down.
CCCTTATAACCTACTTTGTTTCTTCTGACGTGAAAGTTTCCAAATGATATTCTTATTTTTTTAAAGGCCCAAGTATGAGTACAGGCAGTAATTATATATTTACATTGGTTTAAATTATATTTATGGTTCCAATGAAGATCAATAAAAAGAAAACTAAAGTATTGGTATGCAATAGGAGAAAAAAAGCCAGGACCAATGTTAACCTAGGAAAACAAAAAAAATCGAGGAGGTGGAAGATTTCTGTTACCTGGGAAGCCGAGTAACCAGGAAGGGACGGAGTTGAAGAGAATTTAACAATAGAATTGCCCATGCATAAAGGGCATTTTACCAAAAGAAGATTCTGCTCACAGCTGCAAATATAAGCGTGGAATTGAGACACATTTCATTAGAACATACATCTGGAGCATTCTACTATATGGCACCGAAGCATGGACAATAAAAGCAGCAGAGAATTCAAGGCTGGAAACATTTGAAATATGGTACTACCGAAAAATGATGAAAATAAAATGGATCTGCTGAATGGAAAACGAAGAAGTCTTAAGAAGAGTGAGAGAAAAGAGATGTCCACTGAAAACCCTAAAAAGAAGATGGGACAACTTAAACGGCCACATCTTAAGACACGATGGCGTGATGTATACATCGTCTAGGGAAAAGTGGGCAGGAAGAAAGGAAAAGGCAGGCCTCGTATAGCTACGTCAATATGAAGAGGTTGGCCGATAGAAGAATAGAGTGGAGGGCTGCGTCAAACCAATCCTATGATTGTTAACTGATGATGATGATGATGGTTACGATACTGACTTGGAGCCATTGCTAACTCCATAACAGAAGTTTGTTTTCGCCTCTTCATGAAAAATATTTTACTTTCTTAATAAAATTCGTATTTATTATATTTCTCACTCCCGTTGAATTTTAACGGGAACCTTCAGCTAGTGAAAAATAAAATTAATAACAATGTGTAACCTTAGTAATGTATTGTTTTTATTGTTCTTAGAAAATGAATAGGAATGAAATATGTTGTAAGGCTTTTATTTTCAAAATGCCCTGCTTTTTTCGTTCAAATGTCCTACTTTTGGAAATTATGATCTGCTCACTACCTGCGAGAAAGGGACTATGCGATTGGGAATGTGTCTGTTTATCCTGCGGACGATTCGAGCGACCGAATGACCATCCGAATAATCTATTTACGGCGCAAGAACTCTCAGCTGCGCTTTTTCCTTATTTTGCTTACACTGTTCACTGTCCAGCTAACGCCGAGAATTCCTCGTAACCTTTAACTGTTTCAATTATCCTATTGTGCTCAGCTGGGAGAAAGAATGTCCGATAATGCAGTTCGAGTTTTTCCATACGCCCTTGCGAAATGCCTCGCCGTAATCGCTCGAGGAATCCAGACTGCCCTCGAGCAGCGGCATGCACTTCCAGTGGGCGCCACTGTCGGTCGCCGTCGAGGCGTTAGTCACGCATTTATGTTGACTCTGATGTTCCCTATAAGGAGAGGGAACCGCAATTATTGATGCCCAGAGCTACTGCGAACGCTTCATCGCCTCCTTCATGCAGAAATTTGCCCGCGAAAGGCCACTTACGCATGCAACTCTTCAATTGGATTAACAAGAAGGGCCCGGGTTCGAATCCCGGCAGAGAAAGATAGATTTCATCGGTAAACCGGCCCCTACTTGAGTGTTTTGTGGAGAGCATTAGAGTACAATACTCCGTCCGTCGGATGGGACGTTAAGCCGTGATCCACTTGGTGCCTTTCGTTAACAACAGGTTAATGCCGGGTTTCTCTCCCCCTCTCCTCCTTTCCTATCATTTCCCATTCTCATCGTTATACCTCGACTTCCGATCTGAAGGGCCAATTAGTGTGGGTGCAAACTTGAAAACAGAGATGAGATGAGACATGTAACGAAATATTTTCACCTATAACTATATATCACTACCCTGATAAATATTCACAACAGGGAAAACATATTCTTTCATGGCGATTGAAAAGGACAATTTTATTACTCTTTCTCAGGAGCTACTTTTACAAGGAAATATGATGCTTATAAAAAAGGGGAAGCTAGCCTGTGCTAGAAAAGCACTCTGGGGTGTGAAATGAAGAACTTCATGGATAGCACCATCCATTCGCAAGGTGAAGTGGCGAGAAGCCTCTGCCACAAGAGGTGAGCAGACAGAATTTTCCTGCAGAAAGCACACCTCAGAAGAGGTAAAAAGTGTTTTTAGTGCCCTGACGAATAAGGGACAGCATTGCACGTGGCTTTCCAGTGCAAGGAGACAGAAATTATAGAGGTCACTCGACGGTGTTCTAAAAGAGTGACGGACAAGAGAAAAACTGCCATGCAGGATGTGTGTGGAGTGTACAAATTACCTATCGAATTGCAAGTGGAAGGAAGAGAGACTTACTAAATGCATCATTACTTCAGCGAAGAGTATCATTTACGCATGGTTCAAGCTGAAAGCAAAGAGGGAAAGAAGTGAAGTGTACCTCGTGAATTATTTTAAGAACAACCTGACTGAAAGAATAGCAAAAGAAATTGGCTTCCGCATACTGATAGGTACGGTTGATAGATTAATAGGTCTTCGCTCTCATAGAAACATCACCAACGAAGGAAAAAAAGAAGGGGAAATTAGAATCAATATTTAGGAGAAACCAAAAAGAAGTGCCAACTTTGAAAAAAGAGTATGGAGCAGAGGATGACTGTACAAAAGGGTTCTACACTATCAACGAGCAAACAATAATGTTTTCAGTGACTACATGACCGGTTAATGGTAAGTCAACTGTTCCTTTGTGTGGTGACTTAGGTACTGGCCTTAAGATTTTAAGGGTATAGATCCGAACCCAGGCAGTTTCAAAGATTTTTCATTGATATTCCGGTCCCTACGAGAATTCTCTGTGGCGAGCAATTCAAGGTCAGTAATCCGTCCGTCGGATTGTTCGTTATACATTGAACCTTTCTTTAAGAGTAGACTAATATTTACGCCGGGTTTTTTCTCCAACCTTTCTACGTTTCCTAAAAAATTCCTACCCCTACCAAACTACCCGTATATCCTAAATGACGCAAATGAACTTAGCTATCGGTCACTTCCCCCAACCACTCAGTTGTTGCCTCTTAACTGCTGTCAAGATTTGCCTATAAAGGAACAATTTCTTTGATGGAAAGGGAATTAACGAAAAATGTAAATAAATCGTTTATAAAAATCATTTATATAAATCGCTATGGTGTTCTTCTCCTTCGTACTCAACCGTTCGAGAAGAAAAGTAAACGCATCATCATCATCAGTAATAAAAAATCCTAAGATTGGTTTGACGTAGCTTTCCACCGCATTCTCCTATCGGCTAATATCTTAATATTCACAACGTTCTTTTTCACATACTTGACTCCTTGCTCTATATATGACCGCTGATTTGCATACATCAAGCAGATACGAAGCTCTATGAAATTTGGAGGAGATAAATGAAAGATAGAAATTCTGATAAGAAACTGGAAGGATTCCGACCAAGCCAACAGGTCTTATGTTAGAGTGGATTTTTCATCCCGAAATTACACTACTATAGATTTTAAAATACCATATCATCATTGTAGGTAAAACTTATTGATGATTAGCAGCAGTCTTGGGCCCTTTTTTTAAATCTTACAAGTCATCAGATACTTGAGACGCAGAATATTGAATACTTAAATTACATGTGGGCCTACTCGGCTGGACCAACGGAATACACAGTTGCTATCTAAACTAAGCCTGTTCAATTCCTGCCTCTATCCTCGGTATTGTTTCAGTGAAAGTATGTTTTCATAATTCAGTTATTGGCACTATGCAATGCCAACAGCTCACTCATATACTGAATCGTTCCTCTTAACTTATGAACGAAATGAAATGTCCTTCGACAATTAATGATTTTTAATTGTAAGCCGATGTGAAAGCTGGTAATAATTTTATGTTAAAGATCAGAAACGTCTGGCTAAATGTTTATTACCTCTGTAAAGTTTTACCTTGTTAATATTGTAGTCATTGGTTACAGTATGAATATTAGGAAAAATTTACAATAAGAAGGGCCAAACTGGCACGTAAAATACTGCTCGGAATGACACCCGAAATCGACTCATTTACTCATGCAGTCATATTTGAATGGTGTAAGCAGGTTAAATTTTGACCCAATTGATTTCTAAGCCGATGATTGTGTCCCTGCATCATTTTGGATGTCATCCTCCATTGTAAAGTACTCAAGCCATTATTAAGTAGGTACTCAATGATCCACGCAGAGCTGTTATCCAACCATAGTTTCCTCCGTAAGCATTGATGCATAGTCTTTTCTATTCCACGTAAAGAGGAAGTAATGAACCGGCGAATGTATGGTTTATGACAAAACCGATGATAAAGCGATTCCATTTTGTCCTTGAGCAGTCGGAAATTGCCACTTAAGTGGTAGCTTCAAAAGTACCAATTCTTCACCAAATCGCCCGTTACCGTAAGAAATATTAAGTGATCGTGACTGAGTATTAACAAAATATCGAAACAATGAAGAATGTATTTCAAGACATGAACTGATCTTGATGAACACTCTGATGTTATCCTATGTTTTCGGAAGAGAGTGGGAGACATTTCTGGTGTAGTCGCATAGCTGTTGAACGTTGTCACAAATTTAATTCTGAAAATAAACGTTTTCAACAAAACTAAGGTGAATAAACGTCACCCCTTCTAATGATTATTTGTAGTAACAAGATTTTTTATGCAATGGAAACGATGTGAATTGATTGGAAGTCCTCGTCAATCGTCACCTCAGTCTAATCAGGCCCAAACAAAATCCCAAATTTCCAGTCTTTTAGCATTTATTGTATAGGCATTCATTTGTCAATCGTTCTAACATCAATAACATAGATTCTCATTGCGGATGAATTGGCTTTTACAAGGATTCTAAAATAGATGTGAGTATTGAGAATCAGACTAAAATTAATCTTAACAAGAAATATGTTACTCAAGAGTAAACATTGCGCAAATAAGAATTGTTTACCTCTATCAGAGTTTGATATGCTCTTATCTTTTCTGTATGATAAATTTTAAAGTCAAACATGCGTTCTGGCACTTGAAGTACCTGGAAGTAGTCTGAGATTTTCGGCATTTTTATTGAAAAACCCCATTGAAGTTTTGGATTTTATCGAGGTAGTATGGACCTGATCAGGTGGTGGAACTTGTGCCTGTCTTGTCAATTGATGTGTATTTTACAAATACTATCGGTAAATCTTGATATAAGTGATCGATCTTAAAACGGTGGCTTTAATAAAATAGTGGAAGTGGGTAAATTTCAGCACCACCATTACTTACCGGAATCGTGCTCAGGAACTGTGCAGGAAGCATCACAATGTCGAATCGCAGTGAAGGAACTTTTCCCGTGCTTGTGGCTACCGCTACAGTAGGGTTAGACCGCTCCTGTCTATGAGAGACATAAAAGTATTTAATTAAATAACAGTCGCACTTTTATTCAGAGTTAAAACTGTACAGCGTTAAAAAAAACTCTGTGGAAAAGGGCGTGCACCGTTTGATTTAATATGTGTTTCTTTCACTACACCTAGCCTGGTTCAACATAAAAGTATGGTATTTGACCTCGCTGGTAGCGATGCAGAGTCCTCGTCTGCTCACCTGCAGGCTGCGAGCCCAAGGTCTCCTTCTAAGGCTGCATCTCGGTCCATTACGATCGTCCTCATGATGTAATTGATTTTAACCCTTTGAAAATCGATCCACGTAAACGGCGAGGTAGCCGAATCATTCACTCATTACTCGCCTTCTGACCAGGACACCATCAAGGATCATTCTTTCGCGTTGTTGCTATCATTATGGGCAACACAAACTTCTCCAGAAGTGAACTGCTAACATTAATCGTCCCAATGGCTCGCCATGCCAACTTAGTGATTCAGAGTTCAAGGCAACATTTGAGTGATCACGTTTCGTAGCTCTTCTGAGCTCATTAGAAACATAACTTCAAGACTAGAGCCCGCTTTATGACGATTCGTATTTGAGAGAAGTTTTTCGGTCAAGTCCACTGCGCCGAGGGAATGGATTTTCACTACACTCTTCTGGGAAACCATGCACTCGAAATCTAGAAGGGTAGAAATCTATCTGCATTAACGTAATTTACTCGCCAGTGGGATTAGTGTTTAGTGAGCTCTTTACTTACGCATAAAAACGACCTTTGGAGTGAAGAACGAAGTTGAGTTAGTGCACATACTGGCCAGATACGCTTCCGTGGATCAAATCAATTTTTCCTTTCCTCTATACGTGTGCCCAAAAGGTTTTTCGTTACGAATCGGAAAAACTACAATTTTTGTTCGTCAAGGTAAAGCTGATAGTTTTGGGAATGACCCAATTCCTTCCGCCTCATCTGCGGCGATTCGTCGGTGGCAGTAGCCGCAGACATAGTCGGATAGCGGCCAGCCCACGACCGATCGAGTCCCGCCCCCGCCAAGAGCGGCGCGGGTCGCAAACACAGGTGGGCGCGGAGGGAGGGGAGGGAGCGGCCGGGTCGTCCATTTTTGGTCATCTCTGCCACACTTCGAGCTCTTCCTCCATTCCCGATGCGGGGCGGAAAATAAAAGTGAGGGGAGGGAAATAATGAATCTCGCCTCGTCATCCCACGCGACCGCAACCCACCCCAATTCCAATGGCGTGCCAAGGTCCCCCCGGTGGCAGTCTGGTCCCGGGTCCCAGGTTCGACATCCGTCTGTGCTGAGCCGCAAGTTTCATTCCATCAGGTTCTCGTATGCCCTGTGGATTTTTTTTCGAGTCATCTCTGGCATCAGTGGAGAGTTGGGAATATCCTTCGCGGTTTCAGTAGTAAAAAGGCGAATCGTTAACATCGTACGATGCCAGCCTTCGCGAAGGCGTGTGGCAGTAAGTGCTAGAAAACTGGCTTGCACACCAGTCAACAAGCTGAAGTGAGCTTTAATTGCAAAATGATAATTTACGACGGTTCCCAAGCCATGTTAAAATTACCTTAGGTTCTTTTATAGTTGAAAATTGGTCGAAGAAATGGTACGCCTACTAGGTATCTCCTTCCGGAATTCGTTTCCATTGTTAAATCTAGGAGGTTAAATGTATTAATAGTACCGTCGGCCGTTGATATTTAATTTCATGGAGCTCATCAAGTAATTTTTCACTTGCATTTTCTCCAATCTTGTGTTTTCCAAATTTCTTGCTTGAGTGCAATCGCATGAGATTCTTGTAGTTCAAATTTTTAAGTTGAGGATCACTGTGTACTGACAACTTTCAGTGATTATATCACATAAGCGAAGTAAATATATCTATTACTTAAATGCTAATATTGCGCATATGTTTACGATGGTAAGCATTCGTTTCCCGACATTCTCCTTTCATATACACATATGATTCGTTTATAAACCTGTAGAAGGTTCTTAAATGTAGTCTAATATTTATTTCTGTCGGACCCTTGTTCGGCTTGGTATAATGAGGGAAATAACTCAGTATTTATGTATACTGCAGATGGATAAATTTGTTTTTAAACTTGATCCTAAATAATGAAATGAAATAAGAAGGCATTTGTTTGAAATTCGTGGTAAGATAGGAAACTATTCTACACTTTATTTAAGTGGTAAGATAGGAAACTATTCTACACTCGGGAATTTATGAGAGTGGGTAAACGTGTTAGTGACGAAGATTATCTCCCGAACATATATTACACTCGATTTTTCCATTATTATTCTACCTCTTAGTATCCATTAAGATATAATAATAATGAAGTTAGGCTTAGCATTCCCAGAAAATAGAAGGTGTTGAATGATAGCCTAGTGTTAAAAATTATACGGATTGTAGAAGCAAGTTACGGCTTATTGTTTTATTATGTTATAAATCTCAACCTATTGGTTATTATTACGCATAATATTTTGTAGTACACGTAACCCATTGCTTAAATATGCTGATAAATCAAAATATGTAGACCGTTCAAGTGATTACATTCCGCAGCTTTTAGCATCGCTTTTCAAGCAGCGCGCTGAGTTAGAAATGACGTCGACTTGATGTAAAGGGTGATGAGAACGCTCCCACTTCTCATTCTGTCTGCTAGCGAGAGAGAAAAAAAGACAGACGGTCGTGCTAGCTCGCCCTTAGCTCTACCGCAAATGTTTAAAGAAGTCACCGGCAGTAATCAAATGTTTCTTTCGTCCTTACGTTGCTGATGTATCCGCGGTTTGCTCTTTATTTTTACATCTGCGGTCTGTATAGATTGCATACATGTACGGCTGCCATCGCCATATATGGTGGACCAGTCTGGAGATCAGCTCGTGTGAGCCCGAGAAAGCGACTGTGTGCGTGCGCGCGAGTGGGCAGACAAGCCAACGCACGTTCTCTCCTCGCTGTTGTTCCCGAATCGATATCCAAGCTCCTCGACGCTCTCGTTCCCCAAGCCACGCTAAATAATTTGCTGGAATTTTTACTTCTTACCGTGATTTTCTCTACGGGAATGTTATAGGAATATCTTTCAGACAAACCTACTCGGTGCACGGATGTAAACATCCGACTGGTGACTGTGGCAACATCCGGTGGTGACGTCACAGAGTTCTCTCCCTCTCTCACTCTTCTCTCAGTTTCTCCCCTTTGCTGTTCGAACGCTCACGTTCGTTCCCCGCCCAACAGTTCGTCGCAGGCCGATAGGGGTGTGCCTCACAAGAGAGCGAAGCTAGCCGCTTTGGGTGGGAGCTTATGTGTGTATGTGTGTGTGGAAGAGAGAGAGCGGCAGGAGCCGTGAAAGAGGACCGAAAGAAGATCGACTGTGTGTCGTATCGTTGGACCTGAGGGGTAAGTTCATAGTCGTAGAGAAGTAATTTACGGCTCCCAGAAGTGTGTGGTGCACCCAGTGTTGTTTTCGTGTTGTGTCTGAAGACCTCATCTCAGTTTGCAACACCTTCGATTTTTGTTATCCTACCAGGGAATATGTGATAATCGATGTCTGTGTCACAGATGGGGGCTGCGTTACCGTTAAGATAGCAAGGAAGAGAGCGCCCCTCCTCTTGCCTACCAACCTACCCTTCGTTCATCGTGAAGGAAAAGTAGGCTGTGCTTTCTAGTGAAATGTGTAATTCCATTTTGAAAAACTTACGTTAGTACTTCATTGCCTCCAAGAAACAATATATCTTGTTCGCTCCCCTGCTGCATAGAAGATTCATCTCTCGATTTTTACATGTCGTGATGCGTTGTGGGAAGGCTGAGGTACTAACAATCGACTGAAGCTCCTGCGCAATGATCCTGTGGACCCTTCGCTCTGTAGCCCAGTTTCTATCGTTCATCAGTGAAAATGTTTTGTATAATCTTTAAAGATGTAATGAGAAGGTAGATTTGTTCTATGTATGAGATATATTGAGCTGAAAACCTACGTTTTCATCAGTGAGTTGAGTTTTCACCTTTGCGTTTGTATTGATTTCTCGAGTTCTATGCTCTTAGTGGAACGCTTGTGGTTTTCATCGGTTTTTAGTGATCTAAGTGCATTTGAAGATTTGCAGATGTTTACAGTATCGTGTTTTATCATTATTTTTCTGGAACACGGTCATATAACATAATTTACTTGTTAAAAATTCCGTGAAAGCCCATACCTGAGGGTTCAGCATGAATATGTTTGGCTTTTAATATGAAGTTGCTTGGTTCTAAGCATTAAGTTTACGGCGGGTGAGTCGACTTGTTTGTATACCTTGTAGTAAAGTTCTAGTGACACAAGTTCAGGTTGATGTGGATTTTGTTTGTGAATGTTGCCAAAATTATTTTTGAAGGTATTATAACGAGATTAATAGCTCATTTTACATCATAGTTGAAGCAGGATGTTATCGTTACATTCAATAACATAACATACCTTAATTGGTTAAAAAGGACGAAATCAATACGACCATTCGGCGTTTGAGCTGCTACTTAAAAATCAATAGTGTAAACTTTCAGTGTTTGAAGTTCGAAAATGATGGTAAAGTAGACAAAGTATGTGTGGATAATGTTAAAACTAAAGCAGAGACGTGAGGCGTGATGGTTTCCATATTTATACTGTCAGTTATTCTGTATTTCATTTCATTACTTTCTTCGGGTCTTTGCACTAACATTAACGTAGCAGCTTTTATGTTATCTTGCGTTGGAAGCCAGATAATTTGTGAAAGTGAAAGAATACTATGTTTCCAATTGACCTCTTAATGACCGTTAGATTTAGTGTACATCATGCCAATTTTTGACTGGTAGTCAAGTCTGTGTTCGTTCAGTCCGTTAGTATGTAATTCTGAAGTTAGGCACATCTGTGGTATAATATTTGTTTCAAATCATCGGTTAAAATTGCCAGAATGATGGTTAATGTCACGGCGGTATGTTGCTAAATTATGAGGAAATATTAGCCATACGTCCACAGATTATTGATCCACGCGAATACCATAATCCATTTCAATATCAGTTTGGCTAAGTGAACTAATGAATTAGTAACTGGTTAAGTAAGTTATCACTTGTTTTACTGTCAAAATACTGGGCATTTCTCTTCCAAGGCTGCATATTATCATTAAAGTGTATTTCCCTGCGTCTCTAGTTCTTAGATTCTTCAGGTCGATAGAGATAGATCGTTGGGTCATTTACATAGATCTTCAGTCACATAGCGTAAAAGAACAGTCAGTCATCCATCGAAAATGATTTTATAAAACATGGTGACCATATTTTGTGGCTAATGAATCTGAACCTAATCACATGGGCTGTGAATGTAATAAGTTATACACTGGTTTCAACTCATGTGTTGGAGTGAGAAAATACATCTTTCGTTATCACGGTGCTGAAATTTAAATTCCATTTTCGGGGCCATTGATTTTATTCTGAGCTTATATTGAGACAATGGTGAATATGTTTCAGAAGGTGTGGTTATAGTTTACAGTTTTGGGCCATTTTCATGGTATGCCAGGCTACATTTTTGTGTTTATTAGGTAACTTTGATTAATATGCATGAAATAAATTTAAAATTAGAAAGAAATAGCTCTATTTGTACTATTATAGCTCAAGAAGTATTCAAATGCACATTCATTGTGTAATACCTGAGCTTTTGTACCACTTAACGTGCGTGTTAAATGGTTGATGCTTTACTTGCTGCATGTTGACTTGCAGAATTGAAGCCAATGTTCATGTCAGCTGCTTAATTTAAAAAAGTATTGCCGTTGAAAAGTTTTTAGTCTCATTGTAGCCAAAAATGGCTTGGTTAGCATGATATGTTTTCTCTATATCTCAGAGAAGTTCTCAGACCAAGTCTCACATCAAGCATATGCTTCTCATTATGGTCTGCAATTTTACTATAACTTTTAGTGACATGTGCAGGGGGAATAACCTTTGTTTGTAATTTAAATCCAGAATTCCAATCCAATACTTTTACTATGCCAATTACCTAAGCGTATGTGCCCATGCAATTATTCTAGTAAAAAATTGCATTGTCTTTGGTGCATTTCTGTTAAGAGTCTCTGTCAGTTGATTAATGTGAAATTAATGGAAAGTAAGGATTAAGTAAACGAAAACAGAATTTAAATCATGTATTGAACAGCATTAAAACTTCAAAAGTGTTCTTCATGATAGGTATTATTTATACTTAATAGCTCCTCATGGCAAGATTATAGTTCCATGACCCCATTGCTCATGAAACACATATATTATGTTATTGTTGGGTATGTGGACCAGTTTTATATTTTCCCTAATATCAGGAAGCTCTTTCATTATCTTTTGGATGTTTCAAGCTGTCTATTTAAATATCTGTACCCAAAAAGTATCACAAGCACCTCTCTGGCAGTATGCAATTTAGCATGGTGCTTAGTTTTATAGGATAATGTTTTATTCCCATGTCCTTAACTTTTTTTCTGTTGGGACCATAGATCATCCAGTAAGTTGAATAGAGACTTAGGTAGTGGCAATACTTGTGTTAGGTATATGAATTCATTTTACCTTTGATCCATTGGGTCAGTGGTAGATACTGAAGACTCATGCTTGTAGAGGCCTTTATCTAAATTCTTGACAGCATGGAATAATAAATGTAGATGCTAAGGTGCAAGGATATAGATGAATGTTGTCTTAAAATTGTTTTTATATTTTATTTAATCATTATCACACTTCTAAATACGAAGTGAATGCACTGGCAAGGATTTTGAGCAGTTTTACCTCATGAGTAGGGTTAGAATTTTCTATTCTTGTGTAGCGGTATCTTGTTGCTGTGAGAACTCAATCACTATCACCTTGTGTTTGTAATAATGACATTTAATCAGTCATTCATAACTGAGGGATCACGCACAAAAATTTAATACCTATTTGCCCCCCAGAGCTCTACTTTTGAAAATGTTGATCTATATGCGACTCAAATTAACTACCTATATTGATGGGAAATTGAATATGAACACCCCTCTGATTTCTGAAAAACAAACTCAAGAAGATGATAATTTTTGTCATAAAATCTCTTTATGAAAGTGGATTTTAAATTATTGTGGTGAAAACTGCAAAACATCAATAAATTACTTACTCTGAACACACACCAATGCAGGCTTGCAGGATATTGATTAGATGTAGATGTATCTTATTGTTAGATGAAATGAATAAGTATTCAGCAGGAGTGTGGAATTGTTTTGCATGCCTTTTAAGGCATACTGTTTCGTAAGGTAATATTGTTATAAATTTTCCAGGTTGGCTCTCAAACTGAGCACAAAATGATAAAGTTGTGTAAAAGTGATATTGTCTGATCAATTGTGTCTTGCTGTAGTCTGCTTCTCTAAAGCTGAGGTTTTTAATAACTCTAGCTTCCCCTGCTGAGTTCCAGTGCTGGAAACATCCAGAATCACTCAATTGTCTTTTATCCTCTTATCTGTCATATTTTAGCTAGTCTCTCTCCATGTTCATTATTTGTCTCTTTCACTTCTTGAGCTATCCAGACACTCCTTCAATCCTTGCATGAGAGGAGTTACTGCTCTATTCCTCATGAAAAGGTACCTCTGAGTTTCAATCTATGTGACAATTACAGTCATCATCATCATTGGTCAACAATCCTAGGATTGCTTTGACCCATCTTACCACTCGATCCTTCTATCGGCCAACCTTTTCATTGTGACGTAATTTTTCTCTTTTACATCCTTCACAACCTTATCCATGTATCTCATACGTGGCCTGCCTTTTCCAATCTTCCCATTCATTTTTCCCTCAATGATAGTCTTCACTAGGCCATCGTGTCTCAAGATATGGCTGATTAAGTTGTCCCTTTTTCTTTTTAAAGTGACAATTTGACTATTTCAGTATATGGATAAAATATTTTGGGTCCTCTACCAGGTCAGGCTTTTCATTAACACTTATGCTTTCGTGTTCGTCTCAGCTTCCATGTTCAAGTGTAGCAATGTTATTTCTGGCCGCTTATTTATGTGAGACCTCTATAATTTTTGACCATCTTGTATACAAACTCTGTCACTGTTGTTGCTCGTGCCCCCCATTGACCACGGTAAAGTCAGGTGATGTTTTTCGTGGTGTCCAGTCATTATAACCCTTTTACTGCCTGCCCCTTTTAGGTAGACTCTGTGAAAACTGCCATGCACATTTTCATGAAAATTGTGAGATTATGAATTTTAGATATATTTGAAGCACTTAATTGTTACATTGAATTATTTATTTGTCTCAGTGTTGACAATATTATTAGTTTTTTATAAGGGCAGAAAAATCTTTCATCCTGTCTCTGATTTGCAGGTATTAAAATATTACAAATATGTATTGTAAGAAAGCCAATATATCGGTCCCCGGCATAAAGGGCCAATATAACACTGGATTTAAAAGGGTTAATACAGGTTTCCACACCATGCTTATGCCAACTAATTAACGTAACCTTGAAAATGTAGATTGATTCAAACTGAAATTTCAGCATTGATGTAAAGCTTGACCTGGTGGTAGACGTGAGAAGATTTTACCTATTGTATTTGCTGGGAAATAACCTATTCATAATTTGAGAATATATATGAAACTGAAAACATCTTAAGTTGTCCTCCCTCTCCTAATGGTGTACTTCCATTCTTACCACATGGGCTCTACTACCCCTAGTTGAGGGCAGTTTCCCTTCCATACAGCCTTGATACGAAAATTATGATGCCAGGGAATACTTTAACACATAGCTTGTAGAACTCCCCTAGGGTTACCAGATTAACTAGTCATAGTTTTTATATAGTGGCACACCCGTGACTTGTGGTTAATTTCTGGCTGTACCTTCTCATTTGTGTGAAAATTTTTCAGTGTTTGCATTTTCCTGTAGTTCTTCCATGCCCACCTTCATGTTCTCACTTTGTGTTGGTTCCTTCCATTTGGGAAAATAAAGTAGTAATTCAAGTATGTTTTGGTTAAACTCATCAGTCACTGAATATATGCAAACTCTAATTTTTACCAAATTTTCAGGAGGTGTCGCTCTGTGCCCTGTAGCCAGTAGTACTGTACAAATTTAACAAAAATGACGCTAAAATGAAGTTTGCATTTATTTCAGTGACGATGAATTTTCACAAAGTTGAGATGGAAACCATTGAGTTTATCAAACTCATCAGTATTGCTCAGTGAAAAGATTGGCTATTTGATCATTGCTCTATGTGTTTTGTGCCTTATAAGTCACACATTCATGATATACCTCTTATCCTTCTGAGATTTAGATATGGGTGTTATCTGATAGTCTTCTTTATGCTCATTCTTGTTTACTGTCCAATTTGGGCCAAGAAAGATATGAGATGTTAACCAACAGGATGGAAAGCAGAATATTGTCAAATTGTTCATTTGTATGTTGTTGATTTCCAGCTGTCATCTAGATTTATTCATACCGCTTGTTTAATATAGCTTCTGTTAATCCATTTGATTTTGGACATTTAATGTGTCGTCATGAGAGCATTTTGTAGCTGTCTGGAATATGTCCTCAAAATCAGATGCTGACCATAAAAAAGCAGCATTTAATAACATCAATCCTAGACTGCCCATAATAGCTTGCACATTTCAATTTGAGTGGAATGTGTATTATAATTCTTGAATCCTGTCAAATTCTGAAGTTATGTAGGTATATTGGTTATGTGAAAGACGTTAAACTTCCTATGTTTTATACAGTATATCAGTGATGATTTTTATCATTGGACCTTTTTATCGTATTTGTTGCTTGTTTGTGATCTCTGGATGAGAGGTGCATTTCATTGATTTTATAGGGCTGTTTCATAGTTGTCTTGTCTATTTCCTTCTATTTATTTGAATGGCTGCAAACATCCCAATTTCCCTTCCTCCACAGAACTTCTACTTCAACCAGATGATGGCGTAAGAGGGGGAACCTTGATTCTGAGCTTTTATGTTGTTAATGTGAAAAAGGTATTTGAATTTCCAATTTAATTGCTGTGCTAGTGAACGATTAGAGTAGAATATTCTTTCTTTGGTTTTTAGTCATTTTAGGCCAATTACATATGTCATATGATTTATTGGTGTCAAGTCTGAAGTTAGTTTCTTGGTTTAATAGAAATGTTTGCTGGTGATATTTTCTTGAGGCCTCCATTTTACTTTATCTTTTTGGATTTTTTACTCTTGTGATGTTGGTTGGCTGTGAGGTCTGAGATTCGGAAAGTATTTAACACAACTTTTTCATCGAGAACTCTCACCAACTTTCTCTCTGCTCATGCATCCTGTTAAGTAGTGCAGTTTGTTTCATTCTATTATTCTGCATAGTCTTGTGTATTTGAAATTATATTGTATATCTTCATAATACATATATTCAAGACTTGGTTAAGAGTACAGCAGTTCTTCAGACACTTCTCAGCATGCTTCCTTTTGTTTACTCATTACATTTTATTGTCTGATTTTATTACCAATAAGTGATCTATTTTCAGGTCATGAAAATAGAGTCAATATTTGTTACTGAAATCAGGTTATTGCTGTAGTCCAACAATGAAGCTGAATGATATTGTTTTTAAAGTTTGTTTCCAGAATAATATGTGCTAATTAGCTCTAGTTCTGAATTAATGGAGTGATTTAAATTGATTCGTGGTAGATAATAGTGAAAATGGTTCCACGTTATGTACTAATGTTGAGAATCCAATGTATTAAATATTTGGTGTTGCAAAGGTATCTATCTCCCCGGGCACATACATTTATTTTTGGACGATAAATAACCAGAGTTTCTTTTTGCCCATTGCCAAATTTAAAACTGTAGGATCAGGTGTCTTTTGCATCTATATTTGGCTGCTCAATTCTGAATTTAGATCATATATCTTTCTTTTCTGAGTTTTCTTACTGTGATGTTAGATCTGTCTTTGAACTTTGGTAAAAGTTCGCAAATGTTCTGGCAAGGTTTGACTTCGCATTGTCCACTCTGTAGGGTAATTTCTCAACTCGGAGTGACTGCAATACGCTCATTACAAAAGTTCGGTGATGAATGTAATCCATACTTTGATTGACCCTCATTCTTTTAATAATATGTCGGACTTGATGCCCTAGGAGTTGTAGAAACGTAGAGAATTCCCCTCGTGTTTTACCCGCGTCACGTGACTAGCGGCGGTGGGGTACGCTCCATTGATAAAGGGAGCTTCCTTTCAGGAGGACAGCTCCCTCGACTTATTGCAGCTGCCCACTCTTCAGGACACACATCCAGTGTGTGATGTGGTGGAGCAGTAGCAACATGGCCCCCGTCGGAGGGACTATAGCTGCCGTATTCCTCGTTTGCTGGGGCGGTGATGGGGGGGGGGGGTGTTTGCGAGGGGGTTGGGAGCCGGCGGGGATTGGTGGCAGAGATGTGTGGAAGGGTTACGTGGGAAGCTGTCAAGAGGAACATACCCTCCCCTTGTGGCCCCCTCTGGACCCGCAGTCCCATCATGTAGCCTGGAGACCCAGCCCAGACCTCTTCCCTTTGGAATATTCAGTTCTTCCGTTTTCCTAGGTACATAATTCCTCAAGTACCTCTCGATGGAGTTGCGCGTTCCTAAAGAATGATTTTTAATTGAGCGTTTCAAATTAGAGCGTTTATTTGTGATTTGACTAGTGAAATCAATGTCATGTGTCATCATTTCTACTTCTTGCCTTCTTAAGTTCTGGATGACTTTTGTTGTTGTTTGCGAACTTCATTAATTTCCCTAGCGGAAGCGTGGGCTCTTATGTAATAACCTGTCACGTAGGTGTTTCTGCATGTTGTTTCTCATTCTAATGTAAATAATGTTTACAGTTTCAACTCAATGCATTTTGGATAGAAGCAATAGCAGGAGAAAAATCGCGGGCGTGTATCTCCACTGCTTGTTCACTCCACAAGCGCGTATCTTCTGGTGACAATGCTGTGTGAAATTTGCCCTTCCAGGCTATGCATGAAGTAATCATTTCCCAGCTCGTTGTAATTCTGAGTTATTTCTTTGAAATGTTTTATGCTCCAATCGCTACATTTTCCGAGCACACCTCTCCATAACTGGGAGTATTACCCTAGTTACTGCTTCCTCGTACCATTTGAAAATGAAATTTCATATTGTCCATGAAACGTAGTGGTAACATTAGAAGAAATTGGAACTCCTGCTTTTAATATTTCTTCTTATTGTCGGAATTGCAATAGGGGCTGTGAGATTGTCCGTGGATCTTTATTTAAATCCCCTCTCTCCTTTTACTTAAGTTTGACTGAAGAGCATTCGTCTTTGCATATGCGCGGACGTCCTTGCGAACATCTGTCGACTAAATGTGGCCGAGATAAATAATGCTTGAGGTTCCGACCGATGCGTGTTTTTAATGCCCCGGGCCGAAGTGAAAACTCCTCCACCACTCGCGGCGACTGTAGTATTTTTCTTTCCACGGTTATAATTTTAGAACCATATATTAATGCCAACAAAGTTTCTTTGATTGGAGAGCATTTCAATGTCCTAATGAAAATTGCCCGGCATTCCCATTCCCTACATGGTTAATATAGCGTTGTGAGTGCAATGTCGATGTGACGTGAGCACGGCTTGGAATTTGACTGCGGCGAGGAAAAAGCGGCGCTGACAGTCGCCGCGAAGGAAGGCAGTCGCGGCGTAACCTCGAAGAGTGGTGCCATCATGCTCTCGCGAGAGAGAGAGAGATCGGTGCCAAGTGACGTAATGGGGCCCGGAGGCGTGCTTTTGCTTTCCGCGTATAAGGCTTGGATCGAGATAGTGAAACTTCTTATAGCGTAAACCGTGGGGAAATGGCTACCATCTTGCTTTGATGTTTTGACTTCATTCTGTCCTTACTTGCATCGTCGAATATGCTTTTGTCGGCCCTGCTCTTTATCTCGTACGAAGCAAAAGAAAGAGAGAGGGCAGTAACGGCACGTCCGTTTAAAGGAACGAAGGAAAGAAATATTCGATGCCCGAGAGAGAATGCGTAGGCTGTAGGTGTGCGTATATATATATATTTAAGGCGTGCGGCGGAACTCTCCCATGCTTTTAAATGGAGGTTGTCCGGTCTCCAAGCCTGCCCACGTGCTCACCCACCCACCCCCTTCACAATTCCTCCCAATCTTCCCACGCGTTATTCAGCGAACTCGTTTTTTTTCTCGTTCTTTTGGATGCAGAGAGTGTCACGTAACGGGCTAACTTCTGCATTAAGTGTCTCGGCGTTCCCCGGGTTTTAACTCGGCATTTTAAAGAATGACTGTGTTTTCGTTGCTCTTGTTTTATAGCTTCTTTTTTATCAAATTCTTCTATCCGTGTCTTTTTTAAGATCTTTGCTGAATGTCTCGTTTAAAATTGGGAGATTCCTGAAGTCTTGACGACTCTTTCGGAAAAAAGCTACCAATGGTTGAAGGCTTGAAGTGCCTGAATGGTATCCCTGAATTGTTGTTCTGTACCTCCTACAGTTGGATGGAGACGTGTTTTCTGAGGTTCTTTACTTTTTGGGCCAGAATTTTTTATTTAAAAGCCTTATTATTTATGCTTCATTCTCACAACCCTGTAAAATAATTTACAAAGGTTTATGGCATGTTTCCCCAAACTATCGTCGTATCCAGTGTTCTTCCCGTTTCATTACAAAAACCCATAAAATTTCACCAGAAATAAGGTTTCCGAGTTAGTAAGTTTTTGGAACGGTTTGGAATACAGCTCAATACTTTCTTTCCTGAGTGAGTTTGGGCGGTATTGCTGGTCGAACTAGCCGACATTGCGAGGAACGTAGGAAGCCAAACCTTTTCTGATTATCACATAATATCCCAACACGAGACTTTAACGTGAGATTCGATGATAATGTGAAAAATAAATTATGGGTTACTAGTCTGATTTTGCCTCGTGCTCCACCTACTTATCATCATAGATGTTGTGCATGTTGTTATTGGTCAATAATATGCTTTAAAATGCAGTTGATGGAAGCGGTCGATAGTCTGTGGAAATTCGTTCTGCAATAGGTGAACACATACTTTGAAATTCCACTGTTTAAATAATGTAAACAGTTCCAACGTGTAAACATTGGAATTGCATAGCATTTGTTCACATAGGTACTATGCTTTAAAATGTTCTGGTACAGCCAAGTAAACCTATGTTTTACTTAATATCCATGCCTTCCCAATGATTTCCGCATTTCTTCTTTTTATCCAAAAGACCTCTCTTTTCCTCTTCCCCGTTCACATAATATTCTCCTAGTATTTGGTCCAAGTAATCATAGCTCCACATTTTTCATCCTTAATGACGTACCCTGTCTCTTAGTTTCTCCAGTAACTTCCTTTCCTCTACAGTTCTTTTTCGCGTTTCTTTTCCCGTGCATATCGTATTTTCTCCATCCTTGGCCCTCAGCCCAAATGCCGCCGTCTGTTTTCATTTCTGCTTAGTGCGAACATTACCGTGCAACGCAACTCACTATCATCTCTTAAATTTTCTCCTTTTCTTGCATAACGTGTGTCAAAATAACTGATTAAGTGTGTGATACTGTAAGCCAACAGAATTGTTTAAAAGAGCCACCTCTCACATCGAAATATGCCGTTGATTCTGCACCTGTGATGTCTTAATCTCATTCAGCTTTATTGATAAATTGTAAAGCACCGCTCTGTTATCGGTATAATTGATGGCAAACGCCTCTCAAGAGAACCCGATTACAGAACTATTATGTAACGCGATATCATGGAAGCTTGATGCCATAACATGGGTCAGTATCCCGCCTTTGCCCTCGTCTGTTCTGTGGTGTATTTACCAATCCGAACATCTGCAGTTCCAGGATAAGGTGTAGGTTGCGTCGTTTTGAAATCGAAGATAACAACGTCGTCGAAGTGGAATCTTTCCTTCGGCAGGATTGTTGATCCTTTCGCGTAAGCTCCGTCGCGGAACACATCTGGAAGCCTACAGTACCGTCCTGTGACTTGCTCTGTGAACGTAGATAGGTGAATTGAAGAGCCAGACACAATGTGCAGAAATAACCTCACATTTTCGCTTTCCTAAGTGCCATGACAAAATTAGGATTACGCGATCGTGAACGTTATGAAAATGGGTTATCGACTCCCTGGATTCAGATGTATCAGCTCCAGTTAAACGAGTTAGATGATTGTCTCATCATTTGATATAATTTTGTTCTGTTTCCATAAAATGGCAATATTAGGATATTATTTTAATGTTATATTAGTATTAATATTTACTCTTAAAAAATGTTACAACGGGATTTGCTGTTGGGTCCGCGACTGAGTTTCCCCGCTCGCTTTAGGAGTGTTTGAAGGTCAGGGGGGTAGTGTTTTTCTCGTTTAGGCCATATTATTGAGGTTTATCATTACTCGTGTTATTCGGATTTATCTCTGGTTGGATTAGCTATGCGTTTACTGGTGTATTGGAGCACCATTTCATCTTATATTGTCTTAATGACTGGTTTGGAAATCTATCGGAAGAAATATTTTCATGATATGTGGTTCTTTATAATAACTTGTCCTTTGGATACCTGTTTTGAGCTCAGTGACGTGGAAGGTAGAATATAGGTACCGTCGGTGCTATGTTAATTATGGCGACGTGGGGAACTTATTTGTGACTGTTTGACAGTGGGCGTCGGTATCACCTTACCGACGATCTGAAGTTTCTTCGATCACCCGATGAATCGCAGGTTAAAATAAAATTTTTGTAAATAGTAACTCTCTGAGCGTGCACTTGATCTGCATCATTAACTTGTCAGCTCTGTTTTGTCTTACCAACCTTACTACAAAACCCGCGTTCAAACTACCTCATATATTAATTAATTGCTTTACGCCTCCTCAGTTATCCTCGTTTTAAGTCGATATTGGTGCTTCTTTTGGTTTGTACTTAACCTGAAAGATGGCTGTGGCATCCTTCATCATTTACATTCGTTATCTAGGTTGGTTGTCGTAGAGTTGGTAATATATGATTTTTTCTTTGGCACCCATTAATGTAGCCCTGAGCAATATCTCGTTCTTTCACTTTCTCATCGCTGATTGTTTCGGTGACGGAATAGATTTGCCATATTTGTTTGTCAGAATGTATAAGAAAGACGTTATAGCATAGTGGGAAGAGCGTAGGTTTGGTAACATTGGTAAGTTTTGATGTTCTTTTACCCAGCACAATACGCGTCCGTAGCAGAAACATTTTAGATTTCCTTCTACTAACTCGGGTAAAAATCGGGCCAAGGCTCTCACGCGGCCAAGATAACATCGCAACAAATAGGTTATGGATCCTAACTCAAACGGTATTCATGCCCAATTCAGGATCCGAACCTACCACCTTTGGGTGGCCCGGTCAGCGGGCAACCCAGACGTATCTGAGTACTGCAACCGACCTATGAGTACTGCAGCCAACATGTACTTTATATCACAAATTCTTCAACGGTCGTGTCACTACAACTTCTGCCACTCGTAGAGGCTCGAAAAGGCACAACATAGATATAGACTTCAAATATTCCTGGCTTGAACAGGTTGGTCAAAGAGCGTATCTTATATATTCTTGCCCTTTATGTATAATAGTGTTGTGTGAAAGTGATTCCACGGTTGGGAAGGTGGAGGAAATAGTACCACGCCGGTTTCGGCGGCACGCTCTTTTGCTGTGAGGTGGGTGAGTTTCGTCCATGCCGCAACAACCCACGGGGCAGTGTCCGTGTGCTTTGAGGGGAGCAATGGCCTTCGTTAGCCGCTGCCAGCGGGGACACGGCTGACGATGTCCGCTGGTAAAGGGAAGGGGTGCGTAGCGAAAAAGGGGAGGGGGGGGGTCCACGTCCTTCCCCCCTCCCCTATCCACGCACACCCCGCGCCACAATCATCTTCCCCTCTTCTATTGCCATGGCGACGAATCCAAAGCCACTCCCCCCCGCTCTCTCTCGCGTGCTCCCTCCCGAAGCCACCCGTGAGATCACTCCTGAAAGCCCTCTTTAATTAGAATCCCCGAGGTTGGTATCCCTTCCTTCCGCGAGCGCAGGACGAATGTGAAGTCTCGCGCATGATATCACCGAGGGGAATCCGACGGCGAATATGTGTGTGTTCTGTATGGATGTAGTGCGGCGGTCCGCGGGTGCCGCTGCCGCTTGGGGTGGGACGGCCCGGAATGACAAAAGGGGTGGGCGCCGGCGGGGTGAGTGCTGTGGAGAATGGGTTTTATGGGTGGGCAGGGAAGAGGGTGACGAGATTTGGTCGTTGTTCGGGGCGTGGGAGGATGGCCGCCAGGGGGTTGTGGGCGTCGGGGCAAGGGCGGCCGTCCGTTCTTGGTCATTTTCTTCCCCCAAGGGAGTTCGTTCCACGGCTCGCGTCGACGCCATTGCCAAGGTCTCTCGCCCCTGTTCGTGTGCAATGCGCGGTCTCTCCAGCCGTGGGCATAGTCGTTTGCCTCTGAAGATAACGCCGCCCACGAAAGGCCATTTAAATGTGAATGCCTACCATCCTCCTCGTAATAAAGTGACGGGTGTGAGCATTTCCAAATGCGCGCGGTAGTCCTTCAAACTGGTGGTTTAATTTTGGCCGCGAGTCTCATAGGAGATGCATCCTTCGGAGAGTTTCCCGAGTGGTTCTGGGAATAGGCTAGGTAGTATTGGACCGATCGTAGCAGGTTTGAGTTTCATGGCATTCCGCAAAAAATATCACTCTCTTTCACGGTCATAGACGCGCTGTTATAATTAGTTATTCTTCAGTTACTTTGAGTCGCTAGCTGGTATTTCATTCCGCAGTTTGTTAACAGAGTAGCTGCCTTTGGCTGGGAAAGTAGTAGAGTACGGCGTGAATAATTGAAATGGCCCATATGTATACAAGCCTATGGAGGCCGTTGTATCTTAATTCTTTCTTCGGAATACAAAGTGGAAATGTATGTATTGTGTTTTCAGAATGGTGTAGAAAAAGTCGTGATAGCAGTTGCACATATACCGTGATGGTCTAATGCGCTCGATTAGATTTCATCGTGCTTATCTTGGTGGAAATTGTCTAATATTTCTGATACTGATGAGTCGGTAATATCTTAATGATGTTTCGTTAAATTGAAATTATTTGTTGTAGATAGAGAATTTTACAAAGTATATGTTGCTATGAGAATATCACCTTCTACAAAATTCCAAATTTTTAAAATGTTTTTCTACTTGCCCAAAAACAACAACTTTCTTTTGAAGTCGTACGCCACGTGTTTTATATTGAACTATGTTTCATGTTGTCGCATAGTTTAATTTTTTTCTGTCCTATGCATCCCACAGTCGACCCGCATGAATTCACGACCATTGGATCTCACGAAATCAAAGTTCATGAAAAGCCTTGGGTAGTAGTTAGGATGCCAGTCATAACTAGTTTCCATTTCGTCGTCTTCCGAAGGTGGGTGTGAGTCGTCTGAGAATCTTGCTTGCCTTTCGTCGTGAGCTTATGTCATTCGGCCTACTCAAGACGAATTTGGTACGTTGCGAAATACCCTTACTATTGTGAGATGTTTTGCCAGCTGTGAGTTCGTTCCCGCGGCGAATCGCGAATAATCCAATAGATAGTTATATCCTCTGACTTGTACCTGAATGTCTAGGAAATGTCTGAAACATAGCAAGCTTAGAAATTTTAGTATAATTTCTGACAGTAGTTAACGAGTTGGAAAAACTTTAATTAATGCGGTGAAGATGAGCGGTTTCTTAAACTAAAGCCATCACAGGCACAATTTTTTTGTTTTGTAAGGTTCATAAATGGCCCCCCTGCCACACACCCTCGCGATGGCTCACAGGGTATTACGTAGATGTAGATAAAATATGTGGTATTACGGCACAAATTACTGTTACTGAATGATGATACTGTTAATTGCGTGATATCTCATCTGACATGTTATTTTCTTCATCGGTTAACTTCCCATAGAACGTGCAACTAGCTTGCAGCCTGTTTCCAAGCGCAATAGTTTTGCTATTTTTAACGGTAATATACCACAAATAACTTCATTAGGGGTGTGTGTATTATCCAGTTTCTTGTCTTGTATGTAAAATGCGTTGTCTTATATGAGACGATATGGTTAGGGAGTCAAAAGAGTAAATTAAATTACCGGTGTCTGTTGTAGTGATTACCTTCTTGATGATAATTTGTCAGATTTACCCCTCAGGATCCATTGTGACATTTTCTCGACGCCGACTCGAAACTTTTTCCCCAAGAAATGGATGGAAGGAATGAATTTAAATGTTAGAAAAAATTTGTCATTTTTTCGAGCACTTGATTATGGTTAGATTTATTATTTTCAAATTCTTTTAATGGATCGAGGTTAGTTTACATTTGTTAAACCCCATTAAGGGATATTCTTGAATTAATGGTGAAACCATCAGCCTGAAAATCTCGAGTGTATTTATTATCCTCGCATTAATCCAAGTAAAAGCTACGTATTTATCTTTCTTTTTCCATAATACTACGACGGTGTGGAGGGATCGATTTAAATGGAAACTGTTGAAGGCCGTCATTCCCACGGTTCTTTTTTATTTCAGTAATACGCCATCTCCTTTTCCTTGGGCGTGGCCTGCCTCTCGTGCCCCTCCCCTCCTTTCCACCCCCATCCTCGATTCGATGTGTATTTATTTATATGTGAGCTCCCTCGTTTTCGGGCAGTCTTTAGGGAGGGTCGGAAGTGTCCATTACGAATTGCCGACGCCGGGAGTGTGGGAGGAGGGCAATCATCGTGGGACCATCACGGCAGAAGCGCCGTGAAAGCATTCTATAATTCCAGCCCTCTCTCCCCGTCCACTGCCGCTCCCAATCATTTGGGAAACCGCCGGGGCGAGCGAGCGGGTGTGGCGAGAAGGGGGAAAAAAAGGACTGGCGCTTAGGGTGGTGGCATTGGAGAGTGGGGCATGGCGCTGCTGTGCTCTCGCGGCTCGCTCGTAAACTCGGCGGACGGAATCAAAGGGTGGACGGGGGCGGATTGCTGTTCATTCACTCCCTCTCCTTTCGCCTTTTCTTCGTCTCTCTTCCCTCCTCTTCTCCTATGCACCTCCATTGATAATGATCGCTCTCATATGATAGGATATCTCGCGTTCTTTGTGTTTAATAATTGATTTTTGTATATGTGGAATGCACCGCTAACTGAAGTACTGACGTTAGACCTGCTTTCTTTCTATATTTAATTATGTGTATAAATCGAGTTTTTTTCATTATTTTGGTACTTTTTCAAAAATGAGTCTCATTTTTGATCCTCTTCGATCTTTGAGCCTCTTCGATCGCGCTGTTATCATTACAGCAGTTAATATACTTGCATGATAGTGGACCGAGGTAGCATGTTAATCGACGAATGAAGGTTTTTTGCGGGACTGGGAAACACCCCTTTCTTGAGTAGTTAGCATAAGTTGTATAGTCAACTCTCACAGTATACCCATTGAAATGAGTTTTAACTTAAGGAGTTTTAGGTCATAACCTCAGTAGTAGTACGTTTTTTTTCTAATTCTCTGGAATTTTTCCCATTGGCTTTTATGACAGACGTCCTTGCGTTGGAGTATTACAATTTTTCAAGCAACGTTATTTGTATGATGTAGTGTCATTCATTATCTCTTGGGGTTTTGTATTGATGAAGTGGTTCCGTGATAATTCATTCCAGAATCAAATCACTTAAAGTTGTACACTGAAATAATATTTTGTTGAAATCGCTTCCAAAAAGTCGTTTTGATTGCGTACTACGGATTAGTATGTTTTTTGAGGACAATAATGAACATTAATTCCCATTTGAAAGATTCTCCTTGATACGCCAATTGCCAGTTGAGGCTTTATTTTAAAAAATCCACGCCATTTTCTTCACCTGAGGTTAACATTAATACTAACATACTTATTTTGTTGCCGTGGGAGCTATTCGATGACCACGTGCTTTGAAGGTCCCGGTGGTAGAAGTAGCGAGCGAATAGCACGCGAGCTTCTTTTTTAGTCGAATTTAGGATATCGTGGTTTTAGGAGAAC
Organism: Platycnemis pennipes; assembly: GCA_933228895.1. Taxonomy (NCBI): domain Eukaryota; kingdom Metazoa; phylum Arthropoda; class Insecta; order Odonata; family Platycnemididae; genus Platycnemis; species Platycnemis pennipes. The sequence continues at coordinate 27,272,096 of OW121848.1, read as the reverse complement.
GGACATCCGTCAGCGAAGGAGAAGCTGGAGACCTAAACTTTTACTCTCTTAGAGTGGGAGGTTGAGAGCTAAAAAATGACAGAAATTGCAAACTGTTTTTATTTGTTCCTTGAGTATTAGTTGATGCTAACACGATGTCACCCAACGCAAAAGTTTCATTACCAGGTCTAAGCGTCGTACTGGAATGACTTCAGCAGACAATATAGTCTGCTATCTTTTATTCGCCATTGCGATACTGGTCGGCCGTGTCTCCGCGGATAAGGTTACGTTTAAAACAAATGGACACATTTGCACTCACTCCGTTGTTCCGGGACGGTGTGCGAGGCGGAGAGGGCGTCCGCGGAGGGACGCCAGTAGTGAAGTGGTGCGGGTGCCTGTCTGCGGGTCGAGTGGGCCTGGCCGTTGGTTCCCCGGGGGTCGGGTCCGGCGTCGAGTGCGAGGAGGTGGCCGCGTTCACTTGTGTGCGCTTCGCCCTGCGGTGAAGAGGATGCCGAGTGTTTAGCGCGGTCGGAAGAGCGATGCTACCGGAAGGGGGAGAGAGATGGACTCGCAAGGTCTATGCGGTTTGACGATATACATGTATATATTTGCACGCATCGGAGTCGTTTTGCGTTCCGTTTCGTTTGAATGAATGTTGAATGAGAAGTAGTCTATTTGAAAAGCGTAGGTATGTTCTGGCTTTGTATAAAATTTACCCCATCATTTATTAATTTGATATCCTAGTTCTATGCCGACCAGAGTAACCAGGTGTGGAATCACGGATGCATCTTTCACGTTATCGCAATATGTATCGATAACGCTTACCAACAAAGTGGCGCAGGGGTTAACAATAACCGTCTATAAAATTCGCTCCACTGATTGTGATAAGCAATTTGAAGTGCTGCGCGAAAAATGAAGGAGTTCACGTTCTCTCTGACATAAGTTAATTAAAAAATAACGATAACGCTAGCGCACGCCTTATGATGATCCATGATCGAGGCCCTAACTTGGTAACTATGGTATAAGTAACATGGTCGAGGTTGGTTAAACACCGCCTTGGTAACTAACAATAAGTGTCGCGGGTCCGAATTTCGCCTTGGGTATGAATTTTTTATCTGTCATAGGATTAGGTGCGACAAAACTTAGCATCTTTAGACCTAAATCTACTGTTTTGGTCTAACAATAAGATGTGGTCTAATATACTCGCTTAGCAAACATACTTTGTTAGAAGTATATATTGGTGTCGTCCCCGATCCCGCTTCACAGACCTCATGTGTAATTAATTCAATATCATCAACATAAATGTTATACCGGTTGAGGTAGGTTTAGATGAACATTAAAGCGTTACTCCGGCCTCTAAGTCATCATGTGGAAGCTCACCAAGTATTTTCATAAGGAAGTGGGCTTTTTTTTAGCACAATATTTGAGCAATTCATGGATTGATAGGTTAAATATTATAGAAAAAAAATGAGCCCACCTTTGTATGCAAATACATGGGGTGCTTTTCCCTGATGACTTTATATCGGCATCCCCTCAATGTTTTATCACGCAGAGGCTCGATATCGGAGGAGGAATATGGCACATCCTTCAGGATTTGTGTGCGGAGGAGGCGGGTGTAGGGTCGATTGGGAGGGGTGGCTGGGCGTTCTCGGGCGTTGGCCGCCGCGGGTGCCCACGTGGTGGAGGGGCGGGGGGGGGAGGTCGACAATCGAGTGGTGGCTGGCTGTAAATCCATAACCCGATAACAGCATGCAAAACGCACCCGCCCCTTCGATATGCTCCCGTGATCCTCTTCCATTCCCGGCATTATCTTCCACGCCACCTCTTCCGTCAACACCTCCACCATGAACCCTCAACACCATCATTTTTCCCTCTCTCTCTCTGCCTTAGTCTCTGCTCCCGCACCCCTTCACTACTGCTTGCCCACTTTTGCGTTCACGGCCGTTTTCAAGTGCCTAGTCCTAACTTTATGGCCCCTTGCTGCGAAATATAAACATCGTGGCACCTCGGTGTCTTTATCGACCGCTTGTTATTAGTCCGCGTTACAAGGATCGTTTTTTATTTTTGGAGGTTGCAAACACGTCGGTGCTGTAAAGGCCCTGGGGATTACGGGAAATTTGAACACGGAGGACGGAGCTGATGATCGAAACGGATGCACTTGGAGAACGTCTCTTGATTGAGCAGTAATAAAGCCATTTGAAAGTTGATATGAGATGTTCTTGAGTTCCTTTACATTCATTTCATCATTAATTAGCAGTTTTTCTTCAGTGAGACAAATTATTTACCCTGACAAGAGAACCCTGAATTTGGATGGGTCTCTTCGCTAATTATTGTGACAGAAATAATATTGTGAATCGATTGGAGTGTTTCGCCTTCAGTTAATTTGATTGAGAAAATTTGGATTCCCATCAGTTAATAACTGATGAAATAAATTGAATTAAAATTGGCTCAAATGATTTCACACGGGACGAGCCTTTTCATCTCCTGCTTCCTCAAAATACGAGACCGTTTATTATGCGCTGGCTCGTCTAACCAACGATCGCGCTTCTAACTATTATATTTTATTGCATAATAATTGTTCGATTATGCCCTAGGATTGAATGGTGAAAATTATATTCCCTGTGCGGCTCTTGTAATTGAAATATACCTACCAGTAGTGAGATTTTCGTGAACTTATCCAGTTGTTTGGATTTAAGTATCCATACACGTTGAGATCCCTACATATGATGTAACACTGTCATTACTTACCGTGTCATTTAGCTGTTAATTAAGACAACTCCTTAAAATATCCTTTTTAGTTTTAGGGCTTTTAATGTTGTTTGATGATCATAAATGTAATAAATAATAAGCTAGTGCTTGACTGATGAAAAAAGTGAATTGATGGTGTAATTAGTTTTAAATTATTATATTGGTATGAAGTGTTGCAAACAAAGTCCTGGAACCGATGACGATAGCCCTTTTGAGAATTGAAGTTGTAATAGTTCCTATTGGATATTAGGGACTCCTACAGCTATTATATTAGCTGTTGGACTACGTAAAGGAAATTCCATGCATGGTATTTGTGTCGGGTGTGCTTGAATCATTAGGGATTAATTCCGGTACGACATAATACCGAATAAAACGTAAAATCACACGAGTCCTTAGTTTCGTATCAATTTAACCTGAAGGATTGAAACACACCCCCGCTACGGCGGTGTTCGAACCCGCGACCTGTAATATTTTGGATACATATTTAGAAAATGGTAAGCTAATAGGTTAAGTAATAATTTTGTACTGTCATATCATTTTTGCCAGACAAAAAAGGATAAATCTCAACGCCTGGAACAGTTGAATTCGATACTTCATTTTTACACGTAACTGTAGCAACGACGGAATAGTGTATCAGCAACTTTCTACTCAAACCTTGAAAGAAATTATGACTGAAAGGATAAATTATTATTATTAATGTAAATATTTATTTTTTCACGCCATGTTCTATTCTATGATTGATGTAAATGATATCAACCATTCATCAAAATTATCTATTGTTTGCATTCAGTTAGTATTTCTTGAAGCGAGGGCTTCCTATTTCCAGGAGGAATATTGCTGTAATTCTTTCCGACTCCGAAAGGGTACAAGAATTATTGTTATTGAAATGTGCCCCCATGTGATGATTGTCATTAATGCTTCAAATACGCTGTGAGGGCATTGCCGCTGTGAGGGCGTTGAGGGCTACCTGAGATGTGTGCCAGGCAGTTCAGTAATCCTTAAACATTAAAACTGTCCATTAAGCCTAATTTCCGGTCGTTTGTAGTTACGAATTCGCCTGGGATCACAGAACCCAAGGACGGAGAACCTTTGAGTTGAGTGAACTTGAGACAAATGACGGTAGCGAAGCCCAGCGTAATCCTCAGTTGTTCAAATGAGTCAGCCCAAACCTCAAATTTATCCGCGAAACAGCTTCGTTTTGAGTTGTTTCAAATTCTGTGATCGTTGCCAGAGCCTTTTTATGGCTTTTTGTGGACCGTAACTAAAGGAGTTAGGAACGTTATAGCCCCACGAGATTGACCTACTGCTTTTCCTCGTTCTATTCTCCTATCGTCTGTCATTGTCGTGCCGCCGTATTTTTTTCATGACTTCAACTAATAGTTAGACCTATTTCTTTTGCCGTATTAAGTTACAGTGGTTCCTTTCCTTTTTTATTTCTCTTTTATCATGTAGCGGTTGTGCTTGATGAATCCTGATCGTTAGTCCTTAACTTCGAATTCTTTATGTTCCTTTTCCTCCTCATCTTCAATGAACGTCTCGAGCAAATGTATTCCTCCAGTTCATCCTCAGTCATATCTTGACTTCACCGACATCGGAATTATTCGTTTACGTTCAGAAGGAATAAATTCCTATGCTGGAGGAAATAATAATTTTATTGTATTAGCTTGTGTGACTTGAGTGAAGTACACTATTTTGTGGGCGTTACCATTCGTACGTGATGCGCGCCCGACCAGTCTAGATGGAAATTCTAAGCTCAAAGGATTGCGAGTCGTATGGTCGGTTTCTCTCTCGTCCAGTTATCATCAAAAATTTTAATAAGATTTTACTATTGAGATTTTACACTGCACTACAATTTAGAGAAAAGTTGAGTATCCAGTGATTACCCTGCAAAAAACATGGAGTAATCATCCTTCGCGTGAAATTGACCGTTTTGAGTTTTTCTTCTCCGTAGCGGTGATGATTGATGTGTGTTCTCCCTGGGCTTGGAAGAGTACGTGAGGTCAGGCCCTCTCTTTAAAGGCAGGCTACTGTATTTGGTGAGACTGCGTTACGGTGAACATCCGTGGGAACGTCTGCTGTACCGCTGTTAAGCCATCTGAAACGGAGCGCCCCAAATGTGGAGGGTTAAAGTCTTTCCGGTCTCCTTTGCCTTTCTCCTTGATCATATCTTTACGGTTTGCCTCTTTATGGTTTAGTTTAGCCTGAGTATGGCGAGTCATTTAGTGGTTGAAAAGGGGTGCCCTCTGCCAAACACCCAAAAGCTACTGTGATACGCTGCTGCAACAAGGAATATTTTGTATTCGGTGTTAGTTACTCATCGCTACGTTGCTATTGGTTTGTAATGGTAAGCGCTGTAAAATGCTTAAGCTACGGAAGAATACCTCCGAACCGTAATTTTTACCTCCGGAAATATAATTTCCTCCAACCCAGCCATCTCACCCAGGAATGTGGGAAATCGAACGAGCTCTTGCGCCTGAGCAGAATCTGCGTCACCAGTCATGTTTCAAAAGGTCTATTTAAAATGGATGTCCGTTGCCGGTGGATTACTTTCAATGTTCAACGCTATTTTGAAGGACGCAGTGAAAGACAATGCTGCATTCTTTCTCCTAGATGTTATCTTCATTTCACGATGGCAATATCTTTTGATTTATAATGGATATGATTGAGCGATTGACAAGATTGACTTGAATGCTTAAATGAATAAGTTAGCTGATCAATGGTGATATGAAATTTGATTCATGTCGGAATTTATTTAATGGTATCTGATGGATTCTTTGAACCGTAAGATGAAGCCAGCGTAATCACTGGGAGAAATCGCGAGGCTGGCTTGTTAGGTCATTGTACAGTGCTCCATACGCCGACACCTGCAGTGTGTGAAACTCGGGAGGGTGCCTTTTCTGGCTTTGGACCAATTGTCCAAGGAAAATCTGATACCTGGAAAAGCTTGAAATAAGTGGGAGTGCTCTAGGGTCTTTACAGTCAAAGATTTAAGACATTGTTAAACCTTGCCTCACCCAGAATATGATCTCATCGCCTTCGATTAGAAATTTCCGATATATTTTTTTCTTAATAGAAGTTCTTGTAAGCTATACTATGGTCTATATTTTTACTTTATTATTTGATGCCAGCATTAGCTGTCAGTTAATGTTAACGTGGAGTTAATGTGGGGGTTAGAATACTTAGTTACAAAAGGCGCATCAGACTGATGTTTAGTTCACAGGAGTATAAACATCAGAAGAGCGATTTTATTATCATTTTCAAGCCTCGAAAATATTCATCTGGTCAGTATAAAATCCGCCCGAAATAACTGAGATTTTTGCCCAAAATCCAAATGAAAATGTTGATCTTCCTCTCACTTAGCCTATCCTGCAATATACTGAAGAGTAGGGAGTATGTTGTCTCTCTACACCTATGCTATACTTCGTAGTAGTCCATCATCGTTTAAAGGTCTCTTCGTCGCTAAATGAGTAATTCTTTCAAACATTGATTCTATTGGAATGATTCACTAAGATAATATTATTTCTTTGTTCCTACACTCTTGAGTGCCAGTAGCAATACTCTGAGGAAATCCTACTAATCCTCATAATACATCTAGTAAGTTTGACGGAAAATTAGGCTACCGCAGTGAAGGAAAATGTGAGCCGTCTCTTATTTTTTGTGAATTACGAGCGGTAGGAGTTTTTCGCTCCCCGATGCGCCTCCCTTTCCTTTTTTTCAATCACTCACTGTCATGGGATCAACTAGCGGCTCTACCCTTAAGTACCATGTCCTTTCATCATCAAGCCAGTTCGGATCACTCCTTTCCATCAACTACCATATGGCACCAAATACAGGAGGTCCTGTGACCCTCGCACACACTCAACCCCTTCCTGTCCAACTGCCGGGCGCCTTCCATGCCCCGACCTATAGAGAGAATTGAGAAGGACACGAGCGACGGCTGAGTGCGTGGCCGGCTGGATCCGTGCTCCTCACGCTTGTGAGACGCGCAGTGAGAAGAGCTTAGCTGTTTTACGTTGAACGGACGGTTGATATTATGATTAATGAAATTAAGGTCTTGTGAGGGGAAATTTCTGTTAGGAGTGCGTTCAACTGAACTTTGATTTGTTCCGTGGTTAAAAATCATTAATTCTACTTATGTTGAGAGACAATAGTGCCGAAAACCAAATTGAATTTCAGCGTCTCAAAATTACTCTGGAAAAAACAACACGATGTTAGAGATTGTTAGAGCACTTCTATGAATTTGCCTATCCTTTTTTCCAATCAATCCGCTTTGCTTCGCTACTTTCAAGGTCATACCGAGGGGTATATGTGATTTTTGTTGATGAGAATTGGTGCTATTGTATAAGAGCAACTGTTCCGTTGTCTATCTTCGACCGATTAAGTCAGTCTTGGGGCCTTTTATCGCCAAAATTTCATAAGAGATTAAGGTATTTGGTAAATAATATTGTGACTCGATATCGTGATTCGTGTATTTTGTCGCGGAAATCATGTTTCAGTCTTCTCTCATGCATGTACAGTGCGTGTGATTTATTTCCTCCGGTCCGCGCACGGGGTCTGGTGTGGCTGAAATTTCCTGACGCTTTGCTGGTGAATCTCGCAGTTCCGGGGGGCGCAAAAGGCTGAAGAGTATCGATCCACGCCGTATTGAGTAATCTTTGAAGGGACTCTTGTGGGGATTTCTTTTCGATTTCCAGGTGTCCCAACTGCATAATCTTTCATCGCACCATCTAATGTAGTGAAAACCCAATGACAATCTCGGCACACATGCCCCAAGTGGAAATTGAACCCACAACCTTTGGATTGCCTGGTGGGAGCGCTATTCATCGGGCCACCTTGGCCAGAAACTACCATGAAGAATTTCTCTACGTATGTGTACCAATGGAAATGTATGTAGTAAGTCCCTATCATTTTTTTTCGAGTTTTTTATTCTGGCTTGTTTTTCAGTTTGCCAGAACTAAATTTTATGTTCTGAAGTTCACGAGTGTCATCTGTACTTTCAGAGAAGCGTACTGAGTTACTTGCTATGAGCGTTGAAGTTGCAATATCTACGGAATCCTCGTTCGCGTGCATTTCAGGGAGCTTTAACTGTCGGAATTGTAGTGAATGGAGGACTGATGTTATTGGGTTTTCGGGAGGTGTTTATGTCCTCTTATCCCACGCCTCCCTCCCCCTCTCCTCTCGGCAATTAACCACGCCTCTTTTCCTCCCTGCCCTCTCCCTTCCACCAGTTCTACTGCCCACGCATCCACCCCTTCCCAGCCATTCCGCTCTGCTCCCCTTAAGCTGTCGTCCCCAGTGCTTCGTCCCCATTCTTTTCCTCCCTCTTTCATTCCGGGAATATTTCTGTAATGACCAGTTAGTCTTTCCCACCCCCGTGTCTCCGACTCGCCTCTTGACTTCCTCACTGCTTTCTTCACTTCGTTTGTGATATTCTCCTTATGAGTATGTCGTCATCATCTTGTTTTCGGGATCTATTTGCATTTTTTCGTCGTTAGTTGAGCCTTCGTTTTTCTCGACGCATATCGTGTTTTTCAAGTAGGTACAAGTCAACTCGAGTAACCTTCAGAAGGTGATGTAAGAGCTTCATGTATTTTTTTCCATTCCATCAGCTTTGCTCATTCGAAGAGAACTGTTTTCCCAATCCGTTAATTTTACTCTCCATTCTTTTCGAGTGCATAAGCAGTTATTCACTTAAAGCCCTGTTTGGTAGTTTTCTCACATTTTCCCGTTGGTCAATTCTCAATCTGTAATTACCGATTAATTCTTGTGTTTAAGTAGGAATTAATGGTAATTACGTGCTTAAATTGGAATACTCATATTTACCATGCATCCTAATGTCGTTCTATTTAATGGCAGGAAAAGGTTTCTTATGTTGTTGTTCACTTTTTTCCATTGTGTGTGTGTAGTATAAACGGCTGGTATTTTAATTTTTGTAATATTTAACTCTAGGAGATTCCAGAAGTTTTTCGTATCAGTTATTCATGATATTTTTCCCCCTGCGTTAATGTTACTAGAAATCAGATGGAATGTCGCATGGTAAATTTTGTCTAGGTTTGTTCATGCTATCGAATGTTACGTCTTTAGTCGCAGCAAGCTTGTTGAAACCTTAGCCCAATTTTTTCAGAGATTTGAATATTCCGGCAACTAATGGCTGTCTCTCATGACTTTTCCGGCTGACGGTGAGCCCCATTAATATTTCCGAGCATCAGCCTCCGTGGGGAAGATAAATGGCGTGAATCCTGGTCATTCTCTCTTGTATGCGAATTCTCTAGCTGCTCTTTTTGCCTTTTCATTGCCTTGCGAGAAGAGTTCGCTACGGACAGACGCACCTGGCCGAGAGATATATGATCAATGGTCGTGCAAAGCCTGCTGAGATTGTCATAATGCGTTTCCAAATGCATCGGCTTCAATATTTGCCGAGATGCGGGTCGCCTTATCTCGAAGAGATTTACGCATATTTGACCTCACGCCCAGCAGAAACGTCCACATGCTCCGCACCGCCAGCCGAAGTTGCTTGTCAGTCCCTCCCCCTCAGTATTATCGAGCGAAATGATCTTTCCTCGTACCATTCAGGTCATGCTTCAAAAACGCCCGTGATATGTTTGTTTTCCCTCTTCCGTGCACACCGTACTAATGGAGCTGGGCTCCCATGCCATATGTTCCCTTTCCTTCCCTCCGGCTACCTTTCGGGCCCTTTCTTCGTCCTCCCGCCCTCACGTAACGTGTCCGCTCACCTTCCTCATTTTCTCTTCCTCCTCACGTCTCCCCTCGACGCCGAGTCCTCTCGGAGTGAAAGGGTCAGCACTCTTTGAGAGTTTCGTTCCTTTATGGCCCTTGATCCCTCTTGCTGCTTGCTCTGTTTGCCTCGCGGAGCAGCTCGGCGGACCCATCCTGCCGCTGCCGTCCGTCTCGCTTTCAAAAAGGCACAGATTCAACTTCCCGTCCGAATTGGAGACGCATGCCGAATATAGTTGTGGGAGACCGATTCCTTTTCGTTGTTCGCCCGGTCGATATCGCCCAAGCGAAAGTTTTGTGTATCTTGGGGAGGGGAAGGGTTTATCGGGGTTAACTGCATCGGACGTGAGGGGCACGGAGTGGTCAGTTTTTAAGGCGCTGTCGGCTCAGTTTCTCCGTGTCATAGAATGACGATGCGAGGCTAAGGAAGAGTGCTATGATAAGGTGACGGTGCTAGTCGCTTGTCCGAGTGCTTCGTTTACGACCGCCTTTCATGTGCATTAACATGGTACCCTGCAAGCCACCATAAAGGTGTGTGGCAGGGCTTGAATTCACACCAACATGCATTACATATCATGCATAAAAAGGTTTAGTAATTATATTTAGAGAGATTAGTAATTATATTTATAACGCTACCGCAAGGGTTTGTGTAGGAAGGGACTCCCCACTGATCATGTGCTTCTGAAATAATCATGTTGTTTTTATATTTATGAGCTCGCCTTCCATCATAAAAAGAAGTTTTTAACATGATGCGAAATCTATGGATCTGCGCCTTTAATTTCCGCAGGATATTTAAGATTTTCTTAAGATTACTGTCTCATAAAGACTACGAATCTTATTCCTAGCACTACTGAACGTATCACAGCACGTATCTGATTTTCTCTGCACTCTATCCGATTTCAGTCCTAGGTATATTTTCGCTCATTGTAATCCATCTATTCAAATAAACATAGAAATTGGTGAGAACAGTCCACTTCTGGAGTCATTTGTACTGTTATGATGGGTGAGCTACTGTACATATGGGTTTAGGGAATATTTAAAATGGATTTGAAAAAGGACGGCGAGTGATCTGCCGTCTTCACTAGCCTAAAGTCAGCGTAAGTCGCCAAGAGGTCCACACTTAATCCCATCCATATCCCATCATTATTCATTTGAAGTTTTTTTCTTTCATTCAAGTACGTAAAGGCATTGCACTGAAAGAAAATGTCCATTCGGCTTCATGCCGAATGGACATTTCTTTCAGTTCCAGTTCCAAAAACACCTTTCTTTCATAGCCTCGACTAACATGGTAGTCATACCAGCGATTCTATCATCTAGCTGGCGCCTGTATATTCTTATATTTTTCGCGCCTATCTGGGAATAAAACTTATATTTTGATGCCTATTAATCATTTATTCCAAGACCGTGTTCCACAAAACACTGAATAAGCTCTGTAGCAATATTTTGCTGTCAACCTCAAAAGTCGTACTAGCCGGAATGGCTAGCTACATCTGCGAGCGCAAAGCATATAATTTGGTGAAAGTGTTGCTTTCAATCTCTTCATTTGATTTGTTTATTGCTGCTAACGGCGTGTAATTGGTATCGATTTGGCGCGTCAGTAGGAAGGCTCGTTTCATCTTATATTTTCGTTTTTCGCTCGTGAGATCGTCACGGTCGTAAAATTTTACGGCCATAAAACATTATTCTGCCGTTGAGGAAAAACAAAAGACGAAATTGAAGGTCGGTTTGAAGCCTCAGGTTATACGTTTGACGCTGACGAAAGGTGAAAGTATGAAAATTTAGGAAGAAGCACAGTTCGAAAAGAATTGAGGTCAAGCGAACACCGCACAATTTCGTTGTGCGATGTTTCTGAAGCTCCGCCGACTTTCTTATCGGAAGCGTGAGCTAATGCTTTAAGTTATTTGCATAAACTTTAGTTCATCATAGAGGTGGTAAGAAAGACTAAAATTATGATTTAGATCTTGTTTCGCACGGCTTAAGGTTTTGAATTTTTATATGTGATTTATTTTCTTGACAGTATAGAATTTAAATTTGACTGTATTAAGTTTGTCAGAGTGGAATTCATCAATATTCATTTCGAAAGTAACAGGTTTTGTAATTCTCGTCAGGTTTATTTAGGAATCGCAACGATTTCGCGACGACAAGGTTAGCAAATGGTATGTCACGTGATCATGTCACTGAGTAGATGAGTCAGGCTGCCTACATTATGCCTTGAAAGACTGCTAAGTCGTTTATCAACCAAAATTCTTGAGCTCCAGTCCTAGGTTAATTAAAAAGTTAAATTATTATTGATCTCTTTGCTACCTCCATAACTCATGACTTAAGAAGAATCACCTTCTATAATGTAAGCGTACTTGTTCAATTGATATAAAGGCGAAAGAGCCGTGGTAATGTTTCTCAAAAATCTTCCAGAAGGACGTCAGTGTTGTTATAAACACCAGATACCAAGGTTAAAGCACTGCTATAATAAATTGCAAGGGAACCAGGTTTTTGTAGTGGCTCTGAGTTTTAGCTTCACATCCACAGACCCTCGCGTTCGAATTCCGGTGGTGGAGAGATTTTTCAGCGACACACCGGTCTCTACGTTGGTGCTCTTTGAAGAGCCTTAGTCCGCTATCCCGTCTGTGGAATTGGAAATGAAACCGTGGACCTCTTGGGGCATTTTGACTAGAGAACGCTACGTTGCTCCACTCCATGTCCTCCGTGTTCCCCACTCGCCTATCCTTAACGGCTTGGATGACCTTAGCTGTCGGCCGCGTTCCCCGAATGTCTACCACTAATCGTAATATCGGGAAAAGTCAGGCATTCGATGAGCAAGTAAGTTCACCTTTGCTCACGCAAGGCCATTGTCATTCCTTTATGCTCTATTTGAGGACGGCCTCCTAGAGAAAATTTCCCAAAGACGCGGTGACTCTACCCGAAGCGCTATGAGTCATCCTCCAGTGGTTGACTCGCTCTTCTTTTGTGTAAGTTTTCCTTCTGGGACGGGAATCACCGGTGGATTCCGGCAATCGGAGTGAGGAAAGGGTGAACCAATCATCGGACCTGTTGAAATAATCACTTCCTTCCAACGCAGTGGCTTTTACTCCCGCGAATTCCTTTGCACCGCGTCCCCGCCCATGACTCCTCCGTCAACAGGCTGCAATTAGCGCAATCGCCGCCACCCTTTTCATTCCTCCTCTTCCCGGCAGTCTCGGGTGCGTGACCGCTGCGTCGGTGGTTCTTCCACTCTAGGGGTGAGTGCCGGGATACATATATAAAGAGAGAGAGGGTGGCACGGGCGTGAGGGAAAACCACCCCCATGCGGTTTGCCTCTCTCTCTCTCCCCCTCCCCACCTCACGAGTCGTCCTGTTTCCCTTCCTTTCGCTTCTCAATTGTCCCAGGGGGCAGGGCGCTTGGAGACTGCCTACGCACCCCCTCTTCCCCGCAACCCTCCCGTACTTCTATAGGTTGGCCCTCAGCCTTTTTATTGATTGGCCCAAGCGGAGGAAAGGGACCTGCTCCCTTCCACCCCCGGCTCTTTTCATCCGTTGCACTCATTTGCTCTCTTCCCCTCTTCTCCCCCCGTCTTGTCCCTTCTTCCTATTCCTCTTTCTTCCTCCCCTTCTGGCCGGCTCCTCCGCTGTATCCCTCCCAAGTGTCTCCCTTCGTCCAGACCGAGCTCGCTTGAAAATTATTCTCCCCAGTTCATCAGGAGAAAGTGGAGTCATTATGGAAATGAAGGAAGCTAGGTACACGAATCTCGTCTTGGAGCAGTTTCCCATGATAATACTGTGGTGCTCAATAAGTTCCCATTTATCGAATTGGAATGGGTAGCATTCATATTCTCTCGCAAATTTTGTTAGAGGGAAATTCCCTCAACTTCCATCGCGAATCATGAAAGTCGTATCAGAATTTGAAACTAGAAAATGTCTTAAAATAAATGGATGTTGATTGGGACGTTCAAAGAATTATATATCCTACTTTTTTTTAGTAGGTCCAGTCTTCATTAGCACGCGTTTCTTACTTATTAGTCGTCATTTTAAGTCCGATTTTTTCTTCAGACATCATGAGTGCCGACTAGAAAAGTCAGTGAAACCGTTTGTGACGCGAGATCATTTCATCAAACTGCATAGCAAACCAAGTTCTCATGAATCTGATAATTTGGTTTAAATCACATGGTGCTTTTTGTATTCATTAGTAATTGTGAATTAGTGATAGTTTTGCTTGCGTGCAGCTTGAAAGTGGCTATGCATGGGAAATTGACTTGTAGGTAGCGTCAGAAAGAGTTTCGTTTATGTCGTGACCGCCGTCTTGTCGATCTGAAAGCAAGAAAGGTCTAGGCGGGGAGGCACCCATCTCGATCGCTCATCCCTTTCCTCTTCCAGAGCCTCCTTCCATCCCCGTCAGATTCTCATGCCTTTTTCGGCTTTCAACTTTTTTACGTACCCCACTCCTCATACGTTTATCTCACCCTTTCTATCGTGGGATGTCATGGGGAAGGGAGAAAGAGATGTCGCCTTACCTCTCTCTCCCTGTCTCTCCATCCCCGTACCACCCTCTTAGCGCGTGGGGCTGTGTGCGTGCTTTTGATCTGCTTGAAAAATGGCCGTTCCGCGATAGCCCAGAAACCTTTTTCCGTAAATCATGTGGAAAGCCCAAGTTAGCGCCCCTGCGACCCTTTCCGACGTGGATTTCGGGGCAGCGGGTCGCTTTAGGTCCCGTTTGTCGCCCATTCACGGCCGCGGGCTCAGAAAACGCCAAAAGGTGATGAAATACCGAATGCGAACTAGCATTTGAATAGCACGGTTCAAGCTACTGATACGAAAGTGCACTTTAGGTTGATGTTTGGGTGGACTTAAGACATTGCATTTGAAATGTAGCCAATGGGTTCCTGTTAGCTCTTCGACCCTTAATTATTTCGTCCTTTGGTGGCTTGACTTTTTTTGTTACCTTGTTTTACGCGAAGCCATAAAGGTGCAGTGAGCACCCCGTGCCATTCATCTTTTTTGTGGTTTTAAGGAAGCCTTGGTGATTACAGGCGTGTGGCGTGACGGAGTTGGTCGGCTTAGGAGTCTCATGTATTTACTGTCTTATATTTCGGAGAAAGAGGGGTGTCCGTTGCTCTAGTAACCTAAGGATGTTCGTTTTCTCCATCCTGTTAAGCTTTATCACTTGCGTCATTTCGTGAGCGAGTCAACGTCGTCACTTCCGGCACAAGGGAACAATGCGGGCCTAAAATGGCATAGCAAACCTCTTATCTTTTATCTAGAACATAATTATAGCATTAGAACATTTCTTTCCTCGAAGGTATGCGTTTTAAATTTTCTGACACCCCTTTATATTAGGGCATTGAAGTCCTTAAGGGCCGTGATCTTAGAAAAGGATTTACGGAGAAGAATTGTGAGAAGGCAACGAAGTGTATACAGCCTCAAAATTTCTCGCGGAATTAATGTTAACGTGATTTTATGGATTTGTATCTCAAAGGTAGCACCTTTCAGGATATTTTTTTACCTTCCATAATGGGAAAAGTGTCAGTTGGGTACAAAATCTTGAGATTGTTAAGCATGTCTACCATGTAAAAAAATCTCATACCACGATGGAGTGAAGCTGTGGGCTTGTCATATAATAGTGAAACGCAAGAAACCCTGCTCTTCAAAGTACGCTTAATTGTAATACGAAGCGATGGGATGAGGGCGAAGGACAAATTTAAAGATCGTTAATCCCGCTTTCTCCGTAAAGTTGCAATGAAAGAGAATCTCTCCTTTTTTCTCCGCTCTTTTATGGCGTGCATTCCAGTGGTAAAATTCCCAAGGTGTAATAAGTAAAAAAAAGTTCAAAAAGTCATTTAAAAAGTTCAATCCTCCATTATTTGTAAATATCCAAAATAAAAATGTATGTGAAGTCCCAAGCGTACTATGCAAAAATGATATTTATTATTAGCAGAGTGGATATTTTCGTATAATTCGTTGTGTCAACCGTTGTAGGACGTAACGTTCTTTTTCTCTGGCCTTTCGTTGCAATGATATATCTCGTGTTTTGCCTCACTTTGAATTTATTTTAGATGGAACTTTGGTTTCTCGTAGCAGTTATGATAAGATTAATACAGTGCAGCAATTCACGTTGTTACGGATAAACGTGGAGCGAAGGAACTGAAGTTGACACTGGAAAAGTAAACCTCGATGTAACCTCACGCTCCCCAATCTTTTCAATTGGGTGTGGCTAATATTGATGGAGTATCGCTTATCGATAAGTTTTCTTGCTAATGTTATCGGCGAAAAGGGTCAATATCGATAATCGATGTTAAAAAAAATAAAAATGGCTCAATGGAAAATATTTTACTCGTGACTGATGTATTTCCTGAGTTTGTCATGTTTTTCTATGGTATTCAGTGGTTAAACTTTTGTTACTACATTATTCTGATTGACGATAGGAGTACATTTAATAAGCAGTTATTTTGTTTTCTTTTATATGTTCATTCAATATCATTAGGTAGTTTCAGTTTACGAAGTGATAGGACCTGTAATTGCACAGATTTGCAGTAAGTTCAAGTATCGTGTTGTAATCTGAAAATCGAAGACGCAAATCCCGTATAAAATATTTTTGTCAGCCTCATTAGAAAAGGTAGAATTGGTAAGAGGGAAGTAATGCTGCCTCAGAAATTGGGTGTCATAGTTAAAAAAATTGAGTGAAAAGAAGTGACCACTTGGTTACAAACATGTATTCTTCCATCTATTTTTATAAAGGCTTTTAAACAAATTAATTACATATAAAATTATATATTTTAATGGGTTTTTAATTGCCTACTAATTTGCAGTTGTTAAACTATTCCGTTTCATCTTTTTCCTTTAAACTTTTTTGACTTTTCAAATATGGCATTGTTTTCTTGCAATCATTACGTGTGAAACGCCGTCTAATTAAACAAGTTCGTGGAATTCTCTGAAACGATGAGTTGGAAATGAAGTTTGAATTTCACGACTTCATATCAGCGGCAAAGTTATTGCGCCTACCACTCATTGTTTAGGCGCCGCCGTACCATGGCGGTATATTGGGCGGAGATCTTCGTCGAGTGAAAGAACTTGCTCTGGGAGGAAGGGATATACTTCCGTAGAGCAAACCGTGGATGGGATTCCAGATAGTGCTCGCGGTGTGATGGATTAAGGCGACTGGTATGTGGTATAGTAGAGAGACGGGGGAACGAACTCCCGAGAGGGAAGGCTCTCCAGAATAACCTGTAATGAGTTCTGAAAGATATGAGTTGGGGAGGGAGCGAATGAATGGCATTCGTACGAAGCGAGGATTTGAAAGGCATACGTGATAGGCGGTGGAATGGCGGAAAGGAGCGTGGAACAGAACACATTTTTATCATCGGAAAAGGTACTGTAGAGCTCTGGAAAGAAAGAGGAAATATCCATTTTGGATGAACAACCCAGTGTCGGAGTTCGCTTTCTCCCATAGTTCGGTGAAGATACCTTTTATTGGGCCCTTTATTATTCTTGTGGTCTATCGCTCTTCCCAACTTAACAGATGTGCATTCGCGCCCCATGGGTTGTGATACATTAGGTTGGATTGGAGTGTTGTTTCATGTTATCTCATCTTATTTTGAGAAGTGGCTCATCCATCTTTCTTTATTAATTCCTATGGTTAAAGGGAGCAAGAGCAGTGAGGGAATATTTTCGATGATATATTGTAATAATGGCTATTAAGCTGTGAGCTGTGTGCAGGGATAATTATTTTGGTGGGAAGTCGTAAGATGAGACGGTATTGCCTCTGGTAGGTGCAGCGTTTGAGTAGTAACCTGGGTTTCTGTGTTCAAAATCAGGTTCAACTTCGTCATTTTAAACTCTAGCGTTGAGAATCCGAGTACAAGATCTGGGGATACTGCGGTTGGCTTGGGAAAAATAGCATCCCATATCCTTTTGCGTGATTTCCACCAGCCGTCCGGAGTGCTACTTGCCGAGGCCTCATAGATCGGGCCTCGTATTGAAGGCATTGGGTTTTCTTATAGCCAGATTTGGGGGTGATAACTCAGTAAGTCGAGCGTTTGACCAGCTGTGCGTAGGTGGCAGTGGACGTTTCCATCACAGGTGTATGCCTGTAGGATAAATTCGAATATTTCCGATAATTGAGGTACCGGGGCCGTGCTTGAGTCGTTCGAGATTGATTCCGATGCGTAACTAATGCCTCACTCGTATGTTTTAACATTGCGTTCGCGATTATTCCGTACCGGGTTGTCTTCCTAGCTTTTCTTTACGGGAACTTTGGAATTTTAGGTGACGCTGGGCTTCGAATCTGATAACTGTGCTCTCACCTGCCACACTGAGTTTGATTGATGGCTGGAGATCTTTTCGCACTTTCTTTCTTCGACGAGATAGGCTCTCGTAAGTTTGATCCCTTGATGCAAGCAGCGTCATACACCTATTTTAGAAGTGGACGTTTATGTGGCGAACTTCATTGCTCATTTGGGATTTATGGTATCAGATAGAACCATATGTTTATAAGGTATCGACAACATGACAGGCTGACTGACTATGATAGGGCTAAATGCCTGTTACCAGCTGAAGAAATAAATTTACGGATTTTTTTCTCTTTCCATTGGAACAGAACTGGAAAAAAATGAAATTTAATGCGTATTTACGTCAGTGGAAACTTTGGGTGGCCCGTGATTATAGGTGAGGATTGTATGGCTCGCGGAGCGGTGAGAAAAGGTAGGGCGGTACTATGGAGGCGTAGAAGGGGTTCAGTGCGAGATGCGACAAAGGTGGGGCCGGGAAACACTTGGTAGGGGCGGAAGAGAGGTGGGCTGGGGAAGTGGGAGATCGATGATTGCGATGGAGGAAGCGTCGGTGGCAGTGGTCGAGATTTTGTGGTTATCGATAGACGGAAAGAAGAGGTAAATTGGTTGCGACTGAAAGGAGTTTTATTCCGCGCGCCTTCCCATCTCCAGTATTTATAAATCAGGTATTTTAGCGCCTTTTATTTCTGGCAGTGGTGGTGACGTGGGCAGTGTGTAAACTTTCGGTGTCTTGTCAACACATGCTCTACTTCAAAATCACGAGGTACATTCGGTTTTTTGTAGAGAGGTGGCAGATTGCCAAGGTCATTTTCGCCATTTATGAATGGAGTATAATAAGGTTGCAATTCTCGGGGAACGGAGGTACGATGGAGTGAAACCCGGGATCGCCATTAACCTTCTCTTAATAAAAGGAGCCAAGGGATTCGCGGTTTAACGTCCTATCCGACGTACCAAGTGTTGCACTCGAAGTGCTCGCCACACATCAATCAAGTGGGGACCTGGATACTGATGAAGAATCCCTGCCACTCCCGGGCTCTCCGGATAGGAATAGGTCCATTCAACTGATATATCTATGTATATACGATATGATTGTGGTGAAATTAAAAAAAGCCTTACTGGTGGCATCATTATGAAAGCCTTTTTATATTCATGAAAACATTAAAATATCCCCGCGAAGCGTAACAAGTCTTTATTTTTTGTTACTTCTTAATCAATGACTTAAGAATTGTAAGCTCACTTATGCGTTACAAAATATTTAAGGTAAATGTCCATGATGCCTGTATTCCGTAAGTTTGTGGATACATTACGTATCGTGTAATCTGGTTCGTTAAATCTCGGTAGTGATTATTTGCGAATAAAATTGGGGGCTTAAAATTCACCAAGTGCGGGTTGCGTGAAAATTAGGTTTTGCATTGCATTCTATAAATGTTTATGTAATCATCAGCGGTATTAATTTATGCTCTGATAATAGTCAACAGAAGTCAAAATGTGTCTTCGTTTTTTCCTTTCATTTTCTTGAAGCTTTCCTTAAGCCAGAATTATTCAATTCATTTTTTTACTTCCTTTTTCCCCACGAAGATGGGTGACTTAAATAACAGTCCCATGGGAATAAATGAAACGTTTTGATCCTGTCGTATCTACTTATTTTTTCTAATCTGTCAGTTTTCAGTCATGATTTTCGTCATATTTTGACTGATTGTATTTCAAAGCCTTCTTACTATAATAAGCTTTGTTAAGATGATTAGTTTTTTGAATGAGTGTTATTCGGGTGGAAAAACCAGTTACCAGTGGTATAGGCGATTAATTCCATTTCTTGTGTTTGGATTGTAATTGAAATTCTGAATCGTGTGCATTGCATTAGACACTGGCAATTTTGTAATGACATGTTTATATTTTTGACGGGAAGTGACTCAAATTCACTGTCGGCTCTTTGTCGAAACTGTAACTCCTGCTTGGAATCATTTTTTTAAATTTGGTACGATCTTTGCCCTACCATCGAATGTTTAAAGCCTTCATTCTGAAGATACCGGCTGTTAATTTAATTTATGGAATTGTTTAAAGGAATTAACGCTGCTGAATTAATTTTGGTACGTTATAGAACTTAATAGACATAGAAAGAGACATTTTCCATTGGTATAGCCTTCTGGCACCCTTAGAAGAAAGTGCTGATAAATTAAGTAAATAAATTCTATAAAAGTAAATAAGTAAATAACTTTTACAAAAGATTGGTGTTTGAAAGAAATGTTTTCCCAAAGAATCAAAGTGAAAGCGAGTTTTACGGGAGAAACTAACTAGGGGTCACATCAATCATGGATCAAGCTAAAGTAGAAAGGTTATAGGGACCATTTTATATATGACGCTTGAGCCATTTGATACCCACGCCACTTTCAGGAGCATAAGTTAAGCTAAGCAAATGTGCAATAGTACCTACTTTTTTCGGTTTTCCAATTTTATTCTCCTTTGTCTTCCATAGTTCGTGTCCAGTACTCGTATTCTATTCATAGGACGTGGGACCAATCCCCGACCACTGAAAAGATATTATTGAATCACTGCCTTGCTTTTGAGTGCCGATGGGACTGTGGATCCCGTGGCGGTTTTCGTGTAGGGGAGGTTAATGTTGATTGTTGGTCTTCTGTTCCCCTTCCCATGATCTGAAGCACCTTTCAGAACGGGGCAGAAATGAAACTAAATCCCTAGCTTTCTTCCTTGTAATTAAAGCCTTTCGTGATTCACCACCCATCCCACAAAAGCCGTCCCAAAAACCTTCTCCCGCTCGCTCAGACGTGATTGTGTATTTAGTAGTTGCTGGAATTCATGTTTTAACAGATGCTGATGGCTTATCGTTATTTTTGTAATGAGCCGTATTCTCTCGAATGTGCGTCCGAGTAACGCACATTAAATAAATCTCTGCGTCGGTGTCTTGTTTTTTCTCATTCTTGAAGTTGTTCCTTCGGCTATGGTTTTTCTTTTTAATGGGTCCTATTCGATGAAATAATTTCTTCCACCTCCTTTAGTGGTGACTACAAATTCTCGGGGGAGCGTAAAATGTCTTAATACATTTAGTACTGTAGTACCATAATTTTATATGGTCTTCAAAAACTAAATAGAATATTTTCAAATTTATGTCGCAATGTCAAGTATGGCAATTACTTCTATTTCATAGGCGTAAATGCTCATTTGTCTTGTTCCCACTGTTAACTGCATTCATTGTATCATGTACGATTTATCGCTGGTTTATCTGTAGCACTCTTCTAAAACTTAACCCAGTGCAGTTCCCTGCCGTTCATATTTGATCCTGAAAACCCATTTAATAACTCCTACGTTCCATTCTTTCGTTCTGTTTAAAAAGCGATCGATTTGCTCGCGAACGCCATTCTGAAAACGTAGCCGTCCGCTGGAGGGAAACAGGGAAGAGTAGAAGTGTGGGGGAGAGGAAGGATGCTGCTTGGTGGCTATATTGTCTGAAGCAATTTGGTAGCGCGACGAACGGGAGGAAAGGAGGCGGTTTTGGGACGACGAGAGAGGAAGAGGAGCAAGGGGAGAATGATAAAATGGAAATGTGAATTCGCTTTCATTACTCGCAAACCGCAGATGTCGAGGCTCCCTATTTTCGGCATTTTATGTGATATTGCCGGCTGCAAACATGTTGGATTTTGGTCGCCATTTTTGGAAACGTAATGAATTTGGGGTGTGTCAACACCTGTTTTCCTCAAAGATAATTGCCTCAATATGTAATAGCTGGCTATCGACACTTTTGTGCCTAGCAATTTATTTGGCAATAAGATAGTTATATTCACGTTACTCACTGATTGTGAGTGTTGATTAAGAGGAGGATTATTGTTGGTCCTTTAGCTTTTCAACTACGCTAATTCAACTAGGTGGAGTCTTCTTATAAAACGTGACACCCTGTGATTTTCTTGAAAGTAGAGTTAATCATATTCCCCTGTTTGTTGATACTCTCTGTTTTTTATTGATTCCCTTTTGAGTACTTTATATTTATCTTCATTGTTAGTTGTTAACGCGTTTATTTATGTAGATAGTAATATTTCTGTTGTGATTTCAATGAACCACACGCAAAGGAAACATGTTGAATGTTTTACAATTAAAGTTAGTTTCAGAGCATTTAATTTCGCATGTGTATTTGTTATCAATTTTCAATCATACAACCTTTTCTTTGCCGGTTTATTGTGATATCCTTGAGACTATTTTAATTATTGGTGGTTGACTATTTTTATTTCATTCTTTATTTGCAAATGCTGAACACTTAAGCTTAAAAAAAAGTTTCTGTTTGCTTGTATCTATTTAAGAATCTACGCGACATACAGTTGAAAATATGATACCGTTATCATGGCAAAATTTAAGAAGAAAAGATGATATTTGAGGTAGTAGGTATGGTCCAAAGTTTTGCGTATGGAGTTGTGTGTAGAGATGCGAGATCGTTGAAGTATCAAGTCTTCACAACCAAGCGTGAAGAAATTCGGCTTGGCGTTGGACGTCTCTACTGGAACCCTGTTCTTTTCTTCACGCATCTCGGAGAGTAGATAATGGCCCTGTTTCTTCCTTCTGTTTGGTCCAAAACTGGTTTCTTTTCCATTGAACCCCTTGGGAAAGTGGAAGAATAGTATGTGAAAGAGGGTAGTTTATACATTACATGTGCATAGATTGAGGCTTAGCATTACATTCAACAGCTGGCCTGGATGAGGCGGAGAGGGATGTTTATGCATGCTAGAATGTGGTCATGGAATAGGGGGGGATTGGTAAAGATATCCTTAAGGGCTCTGGTGTGGAAAAAGTGTGGAAACCTGGTATCGGAAAACTTTGAATCAACTCTGTCGCAGAAATCACTCCACATAAAGTCGGTGACTTCTCTAGTCAACTTAAACTGTTTCATATGAGTTCTCTCCGCCAAAGACAGGGTATAGAGTACGAAATTTAAATGTTAGTGCCGTTTGAAGAACATTCCCTGCCATAATGCATGGCACTTAACGTAAAATCTCTGTTTAGGCATGATAAAGCCCAGTCTGTCCTATGCATTATTTCGCTCTATATTTAAAAGCAGATACAGTACACGTTATTTCGATTGATATGTAAAAGTTGATTCTTGAAGATAAGTTAGCTTTCATGATGAGAAACTCGGTAGGTAACCTCGTGTTTTGAACCAGATTTTGTGACTATATTCTTTGCTCTTGGTAAGCAGAATTGTAATCAACATTGTCCGCTTACTCTACATTAGCACTCTGCATATTAAAAATCACTCTGGCTGTTGTTCAAATGAATCGTCGCAGTTAGTTCTGTTGAACGTGCTGAATCTGTTTCGTCGGCCTAAAAAATTTGGCCGCCAAAAGTGTGCTTTTCCCTTATCTGCCCGAGATAGTAGGTGATTCTCTCATGCGATGACGCGAAAATTCCTACACTTCTGATCGCCAGCGAATATTTTGTTGTGGTAATCAGCAAAATCTTGTGTGATTTACTTCCTTATTTATTTCGTGCCTGCTGCATGACTATAGTGGGCACTGTGCTGTTTCGAGGGAGTCGAGAATGTGTGTCGACCGAATAGGAACTCGAAAGATCCACCTCCATTCTTCCGTCTATTTATTGTTCAGTTAAGGCATGTATGTGTTGGTTTTGAGTTTTAAGACACGAGCCGAAGTAAGTCACTATTATTTATCCAAATTCTCTGTGGAGAATTCAAGTAATTGTTTTTATCCTTTCGATCTGTATTTCCAAAAATTCCCCAGCTAACAGTTGTAATTTTTAATGGTGAAAGGCAAATGACACGGAATGCTGAGTAGTGGATTAAAAATAGAATTTTTTGGGAACGGAGGAAGAGTAGAATGAAATCCAGCACCGGCATTAGTCAAATCTAAATAAATATCGCAATGGGTCTACGGTTAACGTCCCCTCTGACGGACAGAACACTGAATTTGATGTGACCTCCGAATGGACCGATATTCCCTTAGGAAAGTCTCTGTTACTGTCGAGACTCGAACTTCGGAATGGAATGCAGGCACTCTCACCACTGGTAATATCCCACGGTCACGGTGCACGGACGAGCTGTGCCCGTCTTCGATGCGATGACATTTCGTGGCTGTAACGATTAATTTTTTTTAACGCCCATATTGGCTTCCCTGCCGTACTGTTATTTTTTTCATCTTGTAAGATCCGAACCATTTTTTCGGGCATTCGTCTTTGATGGCTCCAGCAGACCCTGGGGGCATACTCAGGGGTAGCCTGCGCGAGTGATCCCGGAATTCGCCCCTCTTGTGGAAAGGGGGATGGATCTGTGGTGCGGGGTGTGGTGGGGCCAAGGTTTGCTGTTGGAGAGCCGCCGCCCCTGGTGCATGAAGAGGAGGCCAGGGTGAGTGGCGAACGCTCGCGGATGGACAGAGCGGCGAGGGTCGGGGTGTCGGCGTGCGCTCTCTGAGAAGGTCTGCCAGGGTTTACGGGGTCTGCTCAGTATTTCGTCATTTCTGTGCGTGTGCTCGCGTGAAGAGGCTGAAGAAGGCGTCCGTGGAGATTCTCCCCGTGTTAAGAGAAGAGCATATCGCAGAGTGCATAGGGAGAAGTTCTTATTTGCTTCTCTGCGTATTGCGAAACGAGAGAGATATTAGTGTGACAGGTGAATATAAGTGGCTGCAAACTCAATCGGAGATTGACTGAGTTGGGTGAATTGAAGTAAGGTACGTGTCGCTTGACTTTATTTCCATTCCCGGATGAAATACTACTAGAAATCAGCTTCATTGTCATTTTATCCATCTGGATGAAATTAAGGAAGTGAACCCGGTCTTACAGCTTTCAATGCACGTTCCTGTTGCGTAGGATTTTCATTGTTATTCAATGCTGTGTAAGCATGCTGTTTTTGTCCGTAGGTAATATTGTACTCCGTATTCAACCTCACATTAGCGAATGGGCGGTGCCTTAGGCGATCAGACGACCATGGATTCTGTGAAAAAAGTGATCTTTTATTTGTGGTACCGAAAATGTTGTGCAATTGAAAACGTGGTTGATATTGTGCTGTTATAATGAATTATCATTCCGCGTAATTCGAAACCACGACAAAACCAAGTACTAGGTCTCTTGGCCTCTTTATCCCCAAATTATCGCCACAAGCCGTTCTTTTACGAGCACTTGGACGTAATAATCCCTCGTGTCACAGTGCCCTGACGCGTCGCATCTGCATGCCACGGACGCATAGCTGTGCGTTGGAGGTGGGCTGGGAGCGAGAGAGTGCGTTCACTGTTCGCTCGACTGGACGTCTGGACCGTTCTCGGTTCCCATAACGTCTCCTCCTCCGCCTCGCTTCCCTCCTTGCGTTATTCTCACCCTTTCCTCCCCGCCTGGCGAGTGCCCGGGGGTTGGGAATGCTCATCCCCTCCTCACCACCGAGGCGCTCTCTCCCTCCCTCCCCCGCCTCTCGCGTCCATTAACTACTCACTCTAGTCTCCTCCTCCCCTCCCACACGCCGTTCACTCTCTGCCTTCCTTATCGCTCATTTCATTGTTCAATTTTCGTGCGGCGACTCGAGCCGCGGGCGCTGTTGCCGAATGTCACGCTTAAGCGTGCCGTCGTCGGCCCAGGGTGTGCCCAAGTGGGCGAGGCTCGAGATCACACGTTTCCGCTGAGTCGTGGCTGTAGTGTGTAGTTATTGGGTGGAGGCGACCGACAACTAAGGTCATTTGCGCTAATTAGGATAGGTGAGCTAGTGGGTGGTGGAAGGAGTGGCACTAAAGGAGGAAGAGTGAAGAGTAACTCTGTTGTCGATATCAGGATGCTATTAACGGAAGACTACAAGTGTTCCACGCTTCAACATCCCATCCAATGCACGGAGTATTGAACTCTTAGTGCTCTTCACACAGCGCCCAGTTAGGGACCGGTATACCAATAAAAACTCTGCCACAATCGAGATTCAAACCTGGGCTCCCGAATTGGGAGGTTAGTGCTCTAGCCAACACAACAAACCGATTAGTTTCCGTTTAGTTAGGGTATCGGTGTGCAGCGATCAACCTTCTAAATTTCATTGATTACAGCTGCCAACAGGTACATCATTTTAGCGAAAACTTTGACAGGCTTCGATTTTAAGGCTTATTTTCCGGCTTATTTTCCATGTAACAACTTGCCGCATGTCAAGACAACTTGTATATTACAGGTCTCGTGGCCGTATATATTTTTCAAAAATGGCCTCATGGCCTATACTTCTTGTATTAATTCCCTCTGTGAATATTGTCGCTTTTGGATCGTACAGATTGGTTTAAACTTTTTATCATGTAGTTAAATGCATCAATAGTTGAAAAAGATGCGATATGCATACGCTCAACTGCCCTGCAGAGATTTTTCCACGTTGTGCTTCGAGTGATTTCGGTAAATTTCGAGATTCGTTCGAGCGACTTTCATTAAATTCTGTTTCAACGCTCGTGCCAGTATTACCGTGCTAGAATTATTTGATTGTAAGTGGACACAGTTACTTTCTCAAGGCATTTCGAAATATAGTATGTATCCTGATCCATTTCCTCATCATGCATGGACTTGCGCAGCAATCGTGGAAGAGAGCAACTCATCATTCGTACGTTTTAGGATTACAGTTTGTCTCTGCATCTTTAACCCCTGAATTCAGTAAATGTATTTATGTGTAAGATTCTTGTCATTTTATTTATTTTTAGATAAATACGCCACTCGAGGGCTCGTTCCTCCTTTTACATGCAGAAATTCTCCGATTGTTCATTTGACGGTACGGCATGCTAATCGTCTGTTAAAAATTTGCTGTGTAAAAAATGTAACGTGTGTGACTACTTAGAGCGAAGAGAAATTTGGGATATATCTTGTCGAATTGCGGTGCTGATCTAAAGTTTTAACTGAAATTTCATTTAGAGGAGGATCTTGGTAAATTTTGACCGTACACGGTCGAATTTGTTTTGATCCCTCAGTTTCTCTCTCATTTACGATGGTTCTCCACGCCCGTTCCTAACGCCCCCTCCCACTGCTCCCTGCATTACCCTCGCACTCCGCCCATCTCCTTGTTGTTCGCTTCCCAAACCTTCCTTCCCCATACACTCCTCGCTGCCCATTCGTCTTCCAACATATTGCGTAGCCCCGCCCCGTTGGATGTCGGGCGGCCTCGTAAGGGGGTCGGTCATCTTTCAATTAAAAGAGTTCCTTGGGCGGCTGATCTCTTGAAGCATTCGCTGGGCCTCGCCGCTGTTGCTTGGCGTCGCCCGGCGCCGACCGAGCGACGCCGAGCCCTCGGAAGAAGCAAGAGCCTCAATTGTCGCGCGACCCGTGGACATCATTTGGGGCCCGACGTGCCCTTGGCACTCGGGCTCGCGTTGGTCCTTAGGGGAACGGCCGTCACGGTGTTCGGGTGAACCGCTCTCCTCCGCGCCGGTAAATTTTTGTTGAGGCCCGAAACTCATGCATCTTCTTCGCTTCTGCGCCAGCAGTGAAATATGATCGTAATCTGGTCACCCGCCAGTTTTCACAGGTTGTGGAAGGGGTTCAAG
This sequence comes from Platycnemis pennipes, assembly GCA_933228895.1. Classification (NCBI taxonomy): domain Eukaryota; kingdom Metazoa; phylum Arthropoda; class Insecta; order Odonata; family Platycnemididae; genus Platycnemis; species Platycnemis pennipes. Next base: position 27,244,864 of record OW121848.1, on the reverse strand, counting down.
CATGTGACACTACCGCAAATAACTGTCCTGCTACAATAAAACTGGAAGTTGGACCCTGTTTCTATGTGTAGGTATTGTGGTTGGTGTATCCTGTGGTCTTGTCCGAAAAAAATTAATGTTCCTTGTCAAGTCCTCCTTGTTAAATTTATCAGCTTTTACACGGAGCATATTAATGAAAACGCAACGTGTGCCGATTGTGATTCTCAGTCCATTTCATGTTGTTTTTTTTCGTATACGCCTGTAAAGATATTCTCCTTTAATAGGTGTTGAGTGGTGTTAGAGTATTACAGTAGGCCTGTTTTTCTTCCAAGGTAGTCTTTTGATCTTATTGTCTTCAATAAAAATTAAAGCGTAAATATATTGGTAGTGGAGAAACTGACTGGGGCGAGTTCTTACAAATCTAACATATCCTCTAATCAAATGTGTCCTCCAATCGATGACTTTGAAGGTGTAGAGAGAGAGGCAATGATTGATATTTAGCAAATCCTATTTTGTGGGGATGCTCCATAATTGGAACGAATTAGCGACGGAAGGGGTTCATAATTTTCACTTACTCGCTTCCTTCCCTTTCCAGCAACTGACTACCCTCCTCCCTTCGTTCCTCCGACTACCACCCTCTTCTTTTCCTCCCGGTCGACGTTTCCCTCATTAACCGTCCCCCGACCCACACCCAAGCGCCTTCCCCCCTCCTTTCATCTCTGCTGATTGGGAATTTCAGCGGCCCGAGAGCCGCCAGCCTCCGTTGGAGCTCCGAGAGGATCGAGGAGTCGGAGGGAAGGGATTAGGTATCGATTGCCGCATCTTCCCTTGCGCTTAAACTGCCCTGCTCCGCCATCGCTCTGCGACGCTCGGAGAGAAACAAGTAAAGCGTGGTGCTCCCTCCGCCCCCTCATTTATTTCGAACCCGTGATTAAGTGCCCTAAGGTTTAGTCTTTGTACACCGATCCCCCAATTACGAGCTTGGGAGGAAGAACGTTAAATATTTGTCATTGGATGCGGAGGAAGAGGGTATTTGTGTTTCGGGCCCAGTGACAAGAGAGTTAACCTTTATTCCCGTTGTATTCAGAAGTCGGTGGCCTTGGGGCAGATTTCCTGTTTTTGTGTACTGTCTTCGTACTTCAAGGCGCGTGGTGGACCGCGTTGGCAAACTTTTGGAGTTCGTTTTCTTGGAAATATCTTGTCTTTTTGAATATATTTCCTGTTACTGATGACTAGATAAATTGACTTTGTTTCCGTTTTTGGCACTAGTACTAGGCCGCTCTTCAATAACTTTATTAGCTCTTACATATTTATAAACTGAGCGCTGTTAGTGCATGAAGGTACATATGATACGAACAATGTGACTACATCTACGAATATTTATTTTTCTCGTGCCTAATGGATGGTTTCATTCGTACAAGTTTGTGTAATGTTTGAAATCTATTCGTATTTTCCTTGGAATAGCTTTGTCATCGACATATTCAGAGAAATAATTTTAAGATATTGATTGCTCTTTTTCATGCATCTCAAAATCTGCCAACAATAAATGGTCATTCTTTCTTTACTCGAGCGCAAGGGTCCAAGTCACGGTGCTTATGAGCATGTCTATCCGACTGTTTGACGAGTGTAGGTTGTTTAATTATTTTTAACGATGACAGAGACATGCTGTCGTATTAAGTTACTCCTTATAAGTATACTCTGGTGTACGGTTAGTGAGCTGCGGTTATATGCTATGAATCTGAGAAAAATGAAAATAAAATAATAAAATTCTCCGTTTGCATGCCTAGATTGTTTAATTGGCACGAGTGAACGTCCATCAGTTCTGTATTCACGGAAATATTTCGATGATCATGAGCAGTTCGAATCGCCGCATCGACGAATCGACGCATCGACGAATCGACGCATATATTTTATCGGACCGCCGATCGAATATATCCGTCGTGTAAGTGGGAATATTTTGAGGCTCTATAAAATCCTACAACAACCTTTGGATTAAATGTGATCATAATTGTTCCATGTATGCGTTCATTACTTGCTTTTGCTTTATTTTGTTCACCGTACGCTTTTTTGTCGTGGTTAAAGGCTGATCATGCATGATTATCGTCTTATTCACTGACCTTGCAGTTTTGAACAATGTTTCACGCACTTATCGCGCGGAGTTACTACGCACCCTCTGGCGGTCCCTCTGGCATTGTCCCTATTCGGAGTCTCTGAAAGGAAGGCGGGTGCGGCTGGACGGAGACCTTTCACTTTCCCCACTATTCGAACGCAGTTGGGAGAAGGTTGGGGAAGAGAACTCACTCGAATGTTCCCGCAGAAGGCCGGACACATTCCATACTGTCCTAAACTGCTATCCCCTGCAAACCCATACTTCCGAATCTTACGCACTCCTCTGTAGTGAATATCCTACCATCATTCTAAGAGGACTTATTTTTATGGTAAATATGATTGAGTTATACACGTTGTAAAATGTTCAGTTTTCGGAAAAGTTGGTTGCTTCAAGATAAGATTTGATGCGACGTATGTGGCCTGACTATGCAAGTATACATTTTGTATGTTTGGATCCAAGTATACTTGAGTGTAGTTTATAGTCATTGTGCTGTGCACCTCGAGACGCGACGTTATGTATTTCTACTATTTCAATTACCGTAGCGAAAGAAAACGAATCTCTATCTCCATTTCATATTACGAACCATATGGGAAATCAGAGCTTTGGCTGTAATGCAGGAGGTGTTAAGTGCACCAAACCCACGCTAAACAAACCATTTCCAATTTGTGTGGTTTTTCTTCCACTTCCGCTTAGGCATAACGAAAGCCCTTGCGCCAAATGAGGCGCAGTCATCGTCTCCGAGGGCGTTCCTCGCCACCCACCCGGATGGGAGGAGGAATCTCGTGCTCTTCACCGTTGCAAGGTAACGGCACCCCAGCTCCTCTTTAGCGGAGGCTCGTGCATCGGCGAAGGGAAGGGATTATCTCTCTCTCTCCTTCCCCCCTTTCTCCACGGAGGCCATTCGTCGGCTCATCACCGGTGAGGGACCCGTGAACCCGCGCCCGTCCTTTCGCCCCGCGATCGTCATTTTCGCGTAGTGTCGAGGCATTTTCAAAGTCAGCTTTCCCGTCAATCTGCGACCGAGGCATCGATGCTAGAGAGGAGATCCGAACACCCCCGCACTCACTCTTCAAATTCCGACGCGTAATGAGGAGCAAGTAGTGCAGGGGAGGGGGAGTGTATCGGAGGTGGGGGGAGGGGGCGATGCACACGCGCTTGCTTCTTCTGAATGGGCCCTCCTGTTCTCTCCCCCCCTCCATCCTCCCCTCTCTTTCTCTCTTTACCCCGTCTCCCTCCGCACTTCGCTTCACTTCCATCCGCGGCGCCTCCTCTCTCTCTCTCTCTCTATCTCCCACAATCTGATCCCCTCGTTCTCTCCCTCCTGCGAAGTCTCCCATCACGCCCTGCGCCCGTTTTACTTTTGTCGCAAATCAAGGAAGTTAGTTTCGTAGTATCACTAGATTCGGTTGGACCTAACTGAAAAAAAATAGCAAATCGTACTTCCGTGTCGGGTAAAAGAAAATCGATCACATAACGCGCAGGAAAGCGTAACTAATTTTTTTCCCATGCACCGTCCTGTCACAAAATACAACTAAGTCGTATGTAGGGAATGAAAAGTATTTTTACTTTTCTTCACTGCTCACAGCATTTTCAGAAGTGCAATCTAATAACTTGATTTGTAACGTCTTCACGCTTAAGTAATAATTATTTCGGTAATGACAGTAATTGAATTATTCCGAAGTTATGAAATATTGATTAACGGGGAGACTTGACGAAAAGGTGATCGTAATTTTTTTTTGTGTGATTGTAAATTGAGTTCCACTGCTGCCAGCGTAGCTGTCGTAGTTCTTTTGACTCCTCATTTTTCTTGGATATGCTACTTTAAATATCTTTTACAATGTGGTACCTTTTAGTATGTGTTAGCCATTATGTGCTCGTATATTCTAGAAGTCGGCGAAGCTGTGTGGCCGATTTAAAAATTCTGAGAAGCTCCATGTCTTAATCGCTTTTTTTTGGTACAATGCTGCATACCCACACCTCGAAGACGTGGGTGACCCACTGCAACAACTATTACAACTTTAAGAAATCTTATAGCGCATTTTTTTTAGTTTTGCGAGATTTTTTTCCTTTCGACTAAAATAATTCATCGTCGCTCACCGCTTTTCTTCTAAAAGTGACCCTACCCTCAACGTTATATTGTTGACGGTGGGTATGTATTCAGTCATTGCTTTTACGTTTGTTCCATATCCTATCTTTTGAGTTCATTTAATAGATACTATTATCTTATGGGTGCATTTGGAGGGTACTGATCAAGGGGTCGAGTGCAACGTTTTGATTGATGTGCCATGAATAAAACTTGCCGCCGAAGTGTTGCAATGGGAACGTTGTGAGCGCGATGTTGGCAGTATTTAAAGTGGGTCACGTTCTCATTGTCAGATTTAACATCGTCAGTCATTCTCTTCTAGCGGTTGGGAAGCTGGTGGATACTCACCATCCGCGCTATTTTGATTTGTGTTTCAGGGATCAATTAAGTTTCCCAAAAACTCTTCCTAGATCATTTTTTATGTACTCAGTTTTCCATGATCCTCGGTTGCTGCGTATCTTGTAATTCGACATTTGTAAAAAAAAGTAATGGAAATCGTGAGAAGAGAGATTACGGCGTGTTACGACCCCTCGTTCGGAATGTCGAGGGTGTCTACGGGAGGGGAAGAGGAATTTATTGGGTCAGTGCTCAGGCCATTGCCGATTGGGAATGCCGGCTCTTGACCGTGGGCCGCGATGGCGGGCTCTCGAGCGTGAAACCCAGAGTGCCATTAGACATGTTGCGGTGCCTCTGTGCCTATTCACTTCGCCCAATATGAAGTACTTCATCGCAGCTCATACCTCTCTGCCGAGGAACTACTGCCTGCGTGGTGTTCGGAAAAGTGCTGCAGGTCTCGAGAAGAGATAAGAGTCATGTTTATTTTTTATTTTAAATATCACATTTCATATGCTAATTACTACTCCTGTTAGTGGAAAATGGTTAGGACGTCGAAGCCTCTCTTACCTAATATCTTGATGGTGCTCATAAAGGCCTTATGTTTAATGGTATTCTCACGGTATTCTGGGAAGCCACCCACAGCGGATAAGATTTATCAACCTAGATATGCGAATATTTTCGTTATCACTTATCTCTCATTAATTTTCTTCCAAAATCAGTTACTATTAGTTCTGATGTTCTACTCATCAGTGCTTTTAACTTTCATTCACCCACGCATAATCAGTTTATTATTTTTTTGCGATCGAAATGGCGTCTATTCTTGTTTTGGTCTCTTTATGCTCCCCATATCCTCTCCTTTTGTAACATTTTCTGCTGAGTTCCACTTGCCTCAATGTATCTCGCTTCAGACAGTTTTTAATACGAGATTTTTCGCACCTTGTTTTTTGCAGAGCAGTGACCCTCAGGTATAAAAAGAGAAAGTTAGGCAAGAATCTCGTGCTTGGAAGACGCTACCGTTGCGGAAATTCGATGAGGCCCTGTCTTATCATTTCCTGTGGATGACTATAACCCAATTTCCATGCATTCCTGTCCGAAATTGTCCTTTGGTATCGGATTAACGGTGTGAAATGTTGGAAGTTAAGTTTCCGTCGGTGATAAGTTTTCTTGAAAGGGAGAGCTTGGAAATTGATTTCGTTCGTCAGTTCTCCTTCTTCCAAGAGAGAGCATTCCCTAACACCACTCTTCCTGATCTTCCACTCTCCTCTCTCCCTTTTCCTTCACCCTTCTCTTCCACGTACCTTTTACTCCCTCCCTGGCATTCCCACCACCCCATTCCCCCTCCTTCTGTTGCTGCTTTTCTCCTTTGGGATCCTGTGCTTCCGCGGGAAGAGGGTGTTTGCCGGAGCTTGGGAGCAGGGGGAGAGGAATAGCGGGGGAGCCCTCGTAAGGGGGGAGGGGGGGCTCTGCTGGCAGGACAGAGGGTTTCAAGCCGGGCGGGGGAGTGGAGCTAGGGTCGGAGTTGCATGAATGCCAGGCGTTATAGTCGAGCGTCGCGCACTCCTCCCGCCTCGGTTGGCGGCCCTGCTTCCCCCCCGCCCCCTTCTGCGCTTTCTCCCTCCCTCTCTCTCTCTCTCTCTCCGCTCTTCCCTTGGGAACCCATATTCCTCGCCAGCAGCGAGCGGCCCTCTCCCTCCGTCAATGTGTGCGCGAGGGAGTTTTCGAGAGGGGACGCGTAGGCGGCGCTGTTGGATGCAGGAGCGGGAGTTACTGGGCTTTTTGGGGTGGCGGCGGGGGAGGAAAGGTTGCGTGGGGTGGGAGGGCGGCGTGTGGAGTGGGGGATTCTCGCAGTGTGCCGCTGCCGCCCTACGCGTGGCTGGAGAGCGTGAGAGGAAGGGGGAGTGCGTACCGGAGGAGGGGAGGAAGAGAGTCGGGTGTGTTGAGGAGGGCGGGTTCGCGGTGAGGACGGGCCCCGATGCTGGGCGATGATACATCGATTCGATCTGTTCACCTTCCATCGACTGGTCCAGTCGTGAATGGCTGTCGCGAGGAATCGATATCTCGAGCGCTTCAGTTTCAAACTCAGATTTTGTGAACATATGTGTGAGTAATGCTTGTGTCTTGAATAAATTGGGTTCTCATCTATGAAGAGGTAAGGGCCACTTTTGATTTTCGACGGTCCTCTAATGAAATGTTATTGTTAGTATTGGTGAATTAGCTTTTTTCATTTTTTTCACTGATCTCCTTTTATAACTTGTAGCAGGTTAGCAGTTCATAACGGTCGTAGTTGGTTCCGTTCTTATTTATTGTTTTCACGACAGTTATGCTTGTCTGTGCTCAGCCAAATCTGATTTTGTACTTGGAGCGAAGACATTCAATGAGCTTTTTGCGCATGGACGCATGGAGCAATGGACGCTGGCTTTCGTTAAAGTTGTTTTTGTTTGTAAGAGGCCATATTAGATTAAAGTTGATATGTAATTTTTACATGGGTTCTCTCTGATAGAAAGAGTTCCTTATGGGCACAAGTAATACTTCCATTTGAAAATGGCTTGTACAATTTCCACGTGACACTTGTGCAACATCATCGTGTTATCTCCCTCAGGTCTATCCTCTTGTGATGCTCATTTGTTTGTTAGGTGGAAAAAATATTCATTGCTCTCCTATCCAAATCATGAGCCGAAAGAGTTGGCCATCACTCACTTTTCCGTCATTCTTCCATTCCTATTACCAGACTCTCGAAGTAGGACATATCGATGTTCGGCGCCTCTGAATCACTTTCTTGTTTATACGTTGACGTTAGCATCGAGTCGCATCGGGAGTCCCCTATTTCCTCAGGCCTTGCGTGCAGGAGTGAGGGTGTGATTTAGGAGGGAAGCATGAGTGGGGGGGGGAGGGTTGTGGAGTCATCCCTTTGCCTTCATTCCCGCCACCACCCCCTCGAATTCCTCATTCCCTCCCCCGTGTCATTCTCGCCCGTTCCCCTGGAATGGAAGCGGAAGGCACGTGCTGGCGTGGAGAACATCCTTCTTTTCCCTACCACCGCCCGTGCGTTCCCTTTCCTATTTTCTCTTCTCTCCCACTTCAAAGTCACCACTCCATCCAGCGTCCCACCACTTCGATCCCCCGCCCTCTTCCTCTCTGCGTTCCCACCGTCCTCCCCTTCCCTCCCCCCCACAGTTCCCCCGTAGCATTTCTGCCACCGAGTCTTTGCGGGGAAGCACGAGAATCCACTTCCTCTGACCCCCACCGAAAAAAAGTAAGCACAAAAAATGTCTCTCGTGTGAAAAAATGTGAACACCCTCTCCGCCCTCTCTTTATGCCGATTTAAGTGCTGATACGGTGTGCGAGCGTTCAGATGTGTGCGATAATAAATACAAACGGTGCGTGTGCATTTTCGGCTCGTCCTCTTTGACGAATCTGACCGTGATGATTTTGTTTCCCTTTTTTCATTCAAATATATTTGCTATCCGCCCATAATGTGGCGCTTAATTGGAAACACGTCTGCGGGAAAGATAAGAGAAGGGGTGGATGTTGGGGATGGGAAACGCTTACAGCTGAGGTGGGGAGTGGATGCTGTGGGACATGGGGAGGCATTTTATTAATGGATTGGCCGACTTTCCTTCACAAGAGGCTCTTCATCCTTCGTATATGTATTCGTGGCACGGCTGTGGGAGGGAAATTGAAATGGCTCGTGGTCTTCTCTCTGGCTTCGCATGCCAGTTTTAAATGAATATCTTAATGACGAGTAGGCTATAAAAACGTGAGATATTTATGGAGAATGGCGAATCGTATTTTATTCACGTCGACTGACGTTGCCTCCTGATCGTACATTCCTAATAGGCTGATTCCTGTTCATGTAAACCGTGTATACTGTGTGATTTTCATCATCTTTTCACCGGTCCAATAATTGCTTTATTATTTTTTAGAACTAATTATTCACTCAGGAAGTAATTGGATCAAACGGTTTAAGGTCATTGTGTCTTGAAGTATTTTCATAGGTTATTTTTGAAACTTATGTTTTTACCATGTTGCGTGGCTGTCTGTACCCTTGATATTCACTATGCACCTAACCGTCTATAGCTGTGTTGTTCTCTTGCTGCCTATATATATCCCAGTTTACCTGATCTGACCCGTGACAGTTATTCTTTTAAAATAATACCAGCTGTTTATTAGTTTTGAATCTTATCATCATCAATATCAATCATTAAGGGTAGTAGTTCGAGTACTTATTCATGTGTAGCAAAGTTAAAAAACAAATGTTTAAGCAGCATCGTTACCTTCACCCTGTACAGCTCATTATTTAGTAACTTGTTGACTGCCATAGTAGTGAAAATAATAGAAAATTCGGCTCAGCTTTGGGCAATAATAAATGAGTAAAAATTGAAAACAATTTAGTTCGTGCCCTCTCAGTTTTTAAGAACTTGCGTGTTTTTTTAGCAATTATTTTCCATGTTCCTGTCGACAACTGTGGGGTCGTATGAGAAATATGGCGTTACACTGACTGAATATGTGTACATTTTATCAGTTATGTAGCTATCACGCAGTTTGAGGTAAACCGCAGGTACTTATTATTAGGGCAGGGTACGTGTGTATCCCCTGCTGTGCTCAATGACATGCGATATGAATTCGGAGGAAATGAGACATAATTCTCTCCCGTTGCCATTTGTTCCCAACGGAGCTTCTGGTAACCCGAGAATAGCACGTTATTAATTTTCCCTGCGGGTGTCCATACAATTGTGCTCGCGTAACTGAACATTCCGCCTCATTTGGCCTTCGCTAACCTTTAATTTTATTTATTTAGAACCGTTTTAATGCTCAGTTTATGTCCACGATATGTTTATATGAACTGTGGTTTAGAGCCTTGTGTTTTGGCTCTCCTGGAGTACTTTTCTGTAATTATAATTGTGATCGTGAATCATCATCATCATCGGTCAACAATCCGAAGGTTGGCCTGATGCAGTTATCCATTCGATTCTGCTATCAGCTAAACTCTTCATTTTCGTACAATTCTTCCCTTTTGCTTCCTTCGCCGCTTTCTCTGTATTCCTTGACGATTGTCATCATCAGACCGTCAAGTCCCAAGGTATGGCCGATTAAGTTGTCCCGTCTTCTTTTCAAAGATTGTACAGGCTTTCGACAGGCTTTACTTTTCTCGCACTCTTCTAGGACTTCTTCGTTCGTCACTCGCTCGATCCATTTTATCTTGATCATTAGTCTTTAGCAGCACATTTTCATTGCTTCCACCGTTTATTCTCTTGCTGTTATTATCTATGCCTCACTGCCGTAAATAAGCATGCTCCATATGCATGTTCTATTAAAGCATTTTCTTACATGCTAGGTTGTATTTCCAGCCGTAAGTTGATTTTTCTTATGGTAAAAAGCTCTTTTTGACCAGGATATTCTACCGACTGTCTTTCTTGCTTCGTCCGTCGCTATCTATCCCGCTTTCCAGATAACAGGCACGTAGACAGGGGGGGGGGGGGGGGCTTCTGGTGTTTCAGCCCTCCCCACCTCCCCCGATACAATTCACCAGTTCTAGCTTTGTTTTTGTAGTTTAATGTTAATCTTGACCGCTGCTCTCATGCCGCATACCAGTGATCTTGAACTCCGGTATTAATGTATCAATTGGTAATGTACTTCCTCGAGTAATAACTGCTTACTTTGAGATGGTAACTAGGGTCACAAAAGATCAATTTATGGTTCGAGAGGAAACAATGTTCCGGTTGTCCTTAATGATTCCTAGGCTCGTATCAGGGTCTAAATCGTGATAAAGTAATTAAAGTCATTAAAGGTATACATATTTTAACATATTTTGTTTACATTTACAATCCCAATGATCTATTCTACAGTCGTTTGCCAAAAATCGAGAAAAATGTTAATAGGGAAAAACATCAGTTATTGAGTATGGCTTCCCGCATGTGAGAATTCATCAGACTCGCCGCACATTTTCCTGGTTTCAATTATAATAACTGATGATTTATTTCATTAAATTCACGCGTGTAACGATAAATGGTTTCCAGATAATATTGCTGGAGATAATGAAGTGTCCTTAAAATCGCTACAAATTTTATATCAAGATCTTTACGTGCCTGGGTACTTGTGTCATCCCCACGGGTATCAGGCTGCTTCTGTTGTGATACAAGGCGCGATTCCAACCGTTGAGTAAGAGTATAAAGGGTGTGGGAAGTGCGATTCTGCCATCGTCTAAAGGAAGTGTTGTGTTTTAGGCCGGAATAGAGCTGTTCCCCAGCTCTCGCACTCTCTCCTCCGGGGTTGAGGGTGGGGCCTCATTGTTGCGCGGCCCAGGAGATAGGAGACGCGGTGTGCGCGCCTCGAAAACCTCCCCCCAAAGGAAAGAGCGGGCAGGGAAAATGCTTTTAATAAGGGCTGCAGGGAGGCATTTAAAGGGCTGGGGGGAGTGAGGTTGAAGGGCGACGGAGAGGGGGTTAAAGAGTGAGGGGAGGATTTTGAAGGGGATGGTGGGCTTGGAGGAGTTTCCCGAGTCTCGGTCGGAGGGAGGGAGCATTAGGAGGGAAAAGGCCAGAAAGGTTCGCGAGGGATAGAAGGGTTTTGGGGAGCTGGAGGATAGGGGACCGGCTTGAGCCCCGGGGGGTTGGTGGGGCTGTTTTTCGGGGGGTGGGTGGAACTGGGACGCCCCCGCCGCTGCTGCTTCGGCACCTCCCGCGTCGCTCGATACGTCTCTGCTCGAGTCCGCTCACTGGCTTAATCGCCGTATCGGGAAATAGTGTCGGTTACCGGGGCGAGGGTGGGAGCGAGATCTCTTTTGGATATCCTTTAACACATGCATAGGTGGCGCACTCCCTGCATTTAACTGCCTCCCACCCCATCTCTATTTTATTTATTTCTCCAGCGGCTGTAATCGACTCGGGTGCGTTTGACTGTGCTGAATAATTTTGTTCCGCGGTATCGTGATTTAGTCGGTAATATGGTGGTTGAGCAGGGATTTATTTCTGCCATTTGTATGGTAGCGTGATGGAGAAGAGGGATTCTGAAAATTTAAGGAGTTCAACGCGAAGGTTGGACAGGTCGTTGAGGGCAGATTGCTATGCGTACAGCGTGTTAATTTGCAAGAAATTGGTTCTTTTCCCTGTGCCGTCTATGATCTCCTGGAAAGAGTACCTACTCAGAAAATCACTCCGTTTTGGCTTAACTGAGCGTGGCCTCAGCGTTCGACCTTAGGATATTCCGTCAGTTGTTCTGCGATGAAGCCCTGTGCTACCATGATATACGTGATCCTGTATTGCGTAGGGAATTCCTACTGTCTTCTTATTTTCCGTAAGCATGTCCATCACGAAAGGATGGCTTAGGATATCTATGCAAAGGAAGATTGTCACCACTAATATCGTTCGTCATTTTTGACGCGCTGCTGATATATATTTGAAATCGATTCTTAATTCGCCCTGAAAGTATTTTTTTACTTGCTGAATATAATGTTAATGAAATGTTGAGAGCGTAGGACGTTGATATCGTTATGTCTCAGAGGCTCCCAGTTTTGTGCTGACGTCACCGTTTTTCTACCTTCTGCGCTACCTCAGATCCCGCCCCTGATGAAATATATATGGTGCTTGGAAGAGTCTAATGAGTTTGTGGCATTCTTCTTCTGTCTTTAGTGAATTTTTCCTTTTAGGAAATACCACGATTTATTTGCCACACACTCGTTCTCTGTAGCAGAAATAATTACCTACCTCTTCGAATAGTACCGAAAGAATTGTTTCTTATTTGGCGGGCCTTGTGCTAGCCGTGCATATTGCTAATATTTGAGTTCGCTGCGCATCTTTTTTTCGGCAGCGGCTATTCGACGTAGAGTCAATCCCGTTGACCACCTCATCGGAAGAACGCGGTCGTATTGCGGCTCTAGGCTTTGGTGGGCCAGAGGACAGCCGATGCTATCTTTGCCTCGGGGATTATCGCCGTTGGAGCGATATTAAGGAAGCGCACCCTCATGGAAGCTTAAGTGCGGTGTTCGATCGCGGGGTGCGGGGAAGGGGAAGAGCAAGGGGTTATCCAGGGTGCTAGCCGGGCGCAGGGTTGAGGTTCTCGGGCTGCTTGCTGACTTAATCAAAGCCGCAGCCGTGATTACAACCTCCGCCCAGTGTAATGCGACGCGACTGCTAACGCGGGTACATAATTTACATGATTTCATAAAGGCTCAAGAAGGTAGATGTAGTGAAAATTCCTAGGTGAAATTCATGCTTTGAAGTTGAAAGTATACTACGCGTCCCATTGTGGTTGTTTGAGAACAATCCACTGGGCTGCAGAATTCATTTTTTTTGCTTTATGTGGCAGTGATTTAGATTTATATTTTTCTGCTTGTTATTAATATCTTTCTTTGTTATTTCAAAATAAGTTTCCTCCCGAAGAAAAAGTCGTTTGTTTATAAGGATTTAAATAATACTAAATGTCCGTTGAAGATATTTTGAATGGGTGAACGATGAGAGTGTACTGTAACTTAGTGTTTATGCATTATTTTTCAGGAAGGATTAATTTAACGTAACCAAGTGAGTCGAAGATCTTTGTTCCGATATTCCGCGGAACTGATTGGCTCCTACCCAAACTGATTGACATCTGCCGTTGAATCGCTCCTCTGGCTGTGTACGACACATGCCAGTATAATGTCATCGATAAACTCCTTCTACCTCCGCCTATGCCTGTCTTACATCATTGAATTCTTCACTGTGATGACGGTGTGTTCGCTAACTTGCCTTCTCACAACGTAATCTCTCTTCTTTCCATTCCTTTCGTAGTCTTCGTCGTCTTTGGCTGGTTACTTTATATTCCAGGGAGCATAGCTTGTTGTAATTTAATGGTTTTTATCAAAGAAAAATACCGTTGCTGGTTCATGCATCTCTATTAGTGCGTTTAATCGAACTCCTTAACTATTTCTATGTCTTAATGTAAATGTTTTTGGAAGCTTTATGGGCAGTCATTCATGTTATGGATACCGATATCAGTATTAAAATTATACAGCCTTAAAAGCCATAAAACCCGCTATGCATTTTGAAACACCCTGTATAGTAAACATTTGATGAACGACTTCGCATTCAGTGATGATAATATGAATAATTTTTTCTTCAGGTCTTTCGCTTTTTTATTTGTGTAATTTATAAGTTAGTTGTAAGAGGTGGATTTTCAAAATTCATGATTTGAAAAAATACGGACTTTTGACCAAATTTTAAAATGGGAAATAGAGATCAAATCGCTGTTTCCCATTCCACGTCAACCTTTCTCTATTAAGTCTTAAAATGAAGGGGTCTATAAAGGTTATGTTTTTTATCGTGGCGTGCTTAACGATAATTTCTCCTGTCCTTGTATTTCATTCAAAAGGCATCGTCATATGTGACATGCTTGAATTCAATTTTTTTAAATGGACGTCTCGCTATAATGTGTTATGATTAACCACCACATGGTCAATGTTAATTATGATTAGAGTCGTGTGGAGTGCCCTGAGCTGGAATAATATAATAATTGTTTTTCTTCTCCTTCCAGGTACGTATCCACGAATTCCGCCTCCAGGATTTTCCTAAAACTGTGAATGCGCGCAAGCGCTTCGTGTAGCTGTTGATTCGCACTAAATGGAGCATCGGTAACGTAAAGAACTTAGTGATCTTTTTTCAAGCCACATTTGAGTTAGGACTTGGTACGATTGGTCCATGGAGTAACTTACATTGCCAACCGGAAGAAAGCTTTTTATAAATATAAATGTCGTGTGGCGTTGTATTTTTTCCTTTCACTGAATTCATCGCAGTCATATGTGATTGTTAAATGCAGGTAACGCTTTTCGTGCTGGTAATTGCTTTTCGTGAAGCTGTCGTATATTAGTAAAGTTAAAAGGCCTTTCAAATTTATTTCAGAATTTAAAAATATTATCTTATGGTATGGTGTTCATATATCCCCGTCGATGGCGAATTCAGGGAAATGTCGGGTAGATTGACTCCTAGAACATCGTTGGAAAGACATGCCTTGTTCGGTAGCTTACCAATTGGAAGGCGGCACCGAAGTAACATCTCTAGCTTACACAATGTACCAGTATACATTTTATACCCGTAGGCATTTTTGCTTGAGCACGCGTCCACTCTGAAACTCAATTAGTTTTAAATTTGGAATAATAATATTTATTTATGTTTCAAACTATTGCTTACGTATATATTTGCACCGGGTATTATCTATTCGTCGAAAATTGAAAACCATTCGAAAGCAGTTGGAAAGCTTGCTTGTATACGGGAGCAGTCGCGTTTGACTTTCGACTTCCGTGTACATACATTGCAGGCGGGGGCGGGTGTAGGAAGGCCGACCGCATTATCGGTATCCCTGATAATGGACGCGTGAGCTTGAAGAGAAAGCCTCACGCGCAGCTGCTCCCGAAATCGATTATTGGAAACACCTCTTATTATTTTCCTAACCACGAATTTCCAGGTAAACGTTTCGTAATATTAGGCCTTCTTTTTTCTGTACATTCCTCCGCCTGTTTCCCCCACGGTTCTACTCCATCGGATCGCATTGTGCGGCAACGAGTGAATCCCCGTTGATCACGTCCGTTCGATCTTGCTCCGTCGAGTGACTCAGAGACAAAGGGTGAGCGCTGTCCATCTTACTCCCATCCCCTCGTGCCCGTTGTGTCCACAAAATGCTCCCCGACATCTCGATCCCAGGGCTGTTCATTCTTCCCTCCTCCCATCGAAGAAGGAAGTCTTGTGACACGGATTTCAGTGGCAGCCGTGAGATGGGGCGGCAGGCTGCCGCTTATTGATAATCGATCCTCCCTAACCATCATTTCTCTTCGCCCGAAACGCCTTGGCCTCGAGGGAAGCGCTCCCGTTTCCTTCGGAGACCACCGTCCTTCTCAGATCTGCCACTGGAACCCTCATCTTTTATCTCCGTCTTCTCCTTTTCGCCAGTTTCATTCCCCCATTCGTCTCGTCTTCCTTCTCCTCCGTTTCCTTCCCGTGTCTCCTCCTCACGCGTTCTGCACGAAGGGGGTTAATTACTCCTCTTACTATTGCCTTCTTTCTCTTCTTCATCGGGTGAAATCCATGCTCATGAGCTGGGACTTTGGACCACCTCTTCTTATATTGCTCGAACCGTTTCCTTAATTCCCGTGTCCTGTCGGGATGATCTCGTTTTCTAATTTTTCTTTCTTGTCCTTTGTTTTTATTAGCATAATCGTGGGAATAGTTTAAGTTTAGTATTAATATTTATTGAACTATTGTAAAGGTAGGATACATTTTATTAACATCGAGTCTTATTGCCATTTCTCTGTGTTCAAACGTTTTTCCTACGTTATATATTGCATGAAATCCAATTCCTGGCTATTTTCGTGCTTCTTTAGGCTTTGTTTGTTGACATTAAGTTAAAAGTTTTTTCGAGAGATGAATGCCTTTCTTTCTCTGGCCAAAAATTCTAAAACATGCTCCAGGTTTTGAAAAACTTGAGCTAACAAACCAACATATTTATGATATTTGGAATACAATTCCGCACTCTGCCCCTCTGTTTTTCTATTGCCCTAGCATGTGAGTCACTCGGAACCATTACTGGAAAAATCGCTCTGAAACTTGGCCTTATCTGGTGGTAATTTCTGTCCTCAATCTTCCGGTATGATATCATGTATGGGGAACGCTGAAATGTACCCTTTTTTTCCACCTGGTTACGGGGTGCCATTTACCTCACCTCCTGTGTCTAGCCGGCTTCCCTTGTCGTACATAACCCCCCTCCTTAGGTCCTTAAAGAGTTTGGGTGTTGGTGAGTTAAATGAGGAAAAAATGAAAAAGCACTTTCACCGATAGCATTCATTAAGCTTACGAAATGTGAAAGTGCGCGACCGAAAATTCGGAAGAGCTGAATAATTTTTGGGCATCACTCGTTCCCTTCGAGGAGTAAACTGCTGCCATCCCGTCCATTTGAAGAAGTTTACCCGTAAAAATAGAGACGTGTTGGAGTTGTGTTGATTTCTTTTTGCAAAATTATGCATTCGACTAGAGTTTTGCGGACGATGCGACTTGACACTAATTCGCACATGGCGTTTATTCTTACCCCTTAAGATAGTGTATTTTCAAGATTAATTGTGGGGAAAAGGGTCGTGGAAAGAGGTGATTTTGTGGTGATGGAAGGTGGGCATTTTTTCTACCCGTAACGAAAATGTGGGTATTAAAAGCGTGGCTTACGTCATATAATCTCTCGTCCCTAATTTACTCTCCCCGCCTCTGCCTTCTTGTTCGTTCCCCCGCGTCACGTCACGCTCTCGGCGACCTCAGCGTGACGCGTGCTCGCTGCTCCGCACTCCCCCCCGGCCCCTTCCTCTATTCTTCTCCCGGCCGTGCTTCAGGGCGCTCCTAATAACCCACTCCTCGGCATACTGTTACGGAGAGTTGCCGCCTCTCTTTTAAGTCCTACCCACTCGCGTGCCGTCGCCTTTCTCCGCCTGCCTACTTCGGCTGTTCGACGTCCCCTCTTCAGTATAATGGTCGTCGACGTGAGAAGACGTGCCCGGCTCGTGACGATACGTCATAATGGACTCACTCATACTGCATGTATCAGCTGACATCCATTGATTGTGCCATTATCGTTCATCTTCTATGCATCGTTTTTGCGGTTTCCGTGTGATGTTGTTTTCTTGCCGCAATCTGCGTTTCATTTGATTAAGAATTATAGTTAACAATGAGTTAAACCATTCATATTGAGGTCATCTTCGTCAGCGTTTAATATGTGGCCTCTTCTCAGTTCTTCTTATTGGTTTCATGGACCAAGTTTGAGCTTGACCATGGTATGAAGCAATATCCCAACCTCTTTCATCTTCTTCATGGGCGGCTTAGGATCCCTCGCTCTTATGGCGGGGGAGCTGTTCGGGAAGGTAGGAGCCTTGAATTCTTTGAAATTGAGAGTTTAGACCTTGAGGACTCGTAGAAGAATCTGTGGATAGCATACGTGTTCCGCACGCAATAGTATGACGCTTATTTTTTTTGGCAAACACTTGGCAGTTTTAGTTAGCATGTTTATTTATTTTCTCTAATATTTTCTGTTCTAAAGTTATCATTCCACGAGAACTTTTGTAGATGTGAACTCTTCAATTTTTGGTTTGCGAAAATAACGCTACTACTTCGTTTAGTATCATAACTCCACCGCTATATTTTATTTTCCTTATAAGTCACCTTTTATCCCTAGCATTTCATTGAAAATTCATTCATTCATTGTTTCATTGAAAACAGTTCTGAGGTCCTGCTTTTCCTTGGTCCAGCTGAGAAGGATGTTGCTAAATATTTTTATGAAGACATTTAAATTTTTTTTAAATTTTGGATAGCTATGCGACTCGAGCTGCATTAATATTTCCGTCTTCCTGAAATATATTGAAAGGAGTTGTCATGTGATGGCGTGAATGAATTGGCGAGAAGACGCGTTCTTTCCGGGTTTTTAAACACTGATCCGCATTATTTTCTGCGTATTGATCCGTTCGTTTTTTCGTAAGTATATTTTGTTTCGTTTTCTTAACCCTGCCGCAGACCCGTGTCATTATCCATGGAAGGTTCCCATGTTCGGTTCTCGCCGACTTCAATGGAGGTGCTTACAGGTGGTGTTTCGTAACGAAGGAGCATGGGGCGCGGTGCAGATTTCGTTCTAATTGCATCGGGCCGACTCCTGCGGCCTCCTCCCCCGCCGCTCCCTCCCGCAAGTCCCGAACTCCAATTACGCGCCGCCGCCATATTCCCTCAGCACTCCCTTCCCCGTGCCCCGGCATCTCCGGCCATTGAATTCGGGAAGTGCTCCCCGCGGCGACACTTTGGGCACTCGAGGAGGGGTGGTTGGGAAATTGGGCGGGCGGGCAGGGGTGCGCGCACGTGCCCGCAGCCCCTTTCAACCCTCTCGCGCACCATTTCCCTCCCCCTGTGGCCCTCGAGAAGAAGTTGCCTTTTTCCCGCATCCTCCCATCACGCTGTGTTGTCGCTTCTTGAGCCACCCTCGCTCGCATGTCTTCTTCCCCCTCTTCGTTTAATTTGTGTCGACTCGTCGGCGTTTGGATAGTTTACTCATCGACTCCTGGATTTGGATTTAATTTCCTTCAACTACGTTTTGTTTTTATTTGGTCTCTGCTGGCCTTCCTTTTAGCGCAAATTTGTTTTCCTTAGTGGAATGGTCGCTGATAGTGGCGATGGACAAAATTCCGTGTCATCGGATTTTTAACGCTATACACAAGCTAGTGGCCATCTCTCGTCACCATTTTCCCTCACTGTCAAAAAATACTTTCATTTTATGGCATTTGCTAATATATAAAAAGGCTCCCACATATCAATTATGATTCTTCAAGAGTAGGTTGCTCTGCAAAGACATTATTTCCCAAAATACGGCAATATTATGTATAGATAATTTTTTAATTCGGATCTGCAAATAAGTACGAAAGCACACAACACCTCTCTTCAATTAATAGCTTTTCGGGAAACGGATTGTCAAGTACAAAAAAAAGATCTCACCTCTGTCGGTCATATCGGTTATCACCATTAAGAGAAGTGCTTCAATACGCCTTCAATCTCATTACTTTATCTATATTACAAACAAGTGCCATCATAATTTTATGATACGATCGATAGTGAAATATTTGCTCTGTTGTTATTTTTTAGTCTTTGCAAATTAATGCATTTTCTTCCCTTTTGATCTTGTTTCCGGGACCCTATTTTATCGCTCGTTATTGAATTGACGAATTTCTGGCAAGCGGTATTTTATTTAATTCTTTCGTGTCGCTTTTATCTACTAACCTTTCCCAAAAAGGCCTTTGCGTCCCACGTGGGCGTAATTCACGGAAGGAATAAAGATTACCGGTTCGGCAACGTTCTGACCGCAGCTCTCGGAATAGAATTCCCGTCCTTTCGCCAGTCCGGGAATCAGCGGAACACATAGCTCGGCGGCGAGAAGTTGTGGGAGGAGAGCGAGGGGGAGGGCGCCCGCCCCATCTCCCCAATTTGCCCCAGCATTATGTGATGCACAATGGTCGGCATCCTCCCGAGTTTAATTTAACGTGGACGTTCCACGGGGCGTTGGTAGTAGTAGCCCGCCCGCCCACCCCGTGGATATAAACTTATAATGCACCC
Organism: Platycnemis pennipes; assembly: GCA_933228895.1. NCBI lineage: Eukaryota > Metazoa > Arthropoda > Insecta > Odonata > Platycnemididae > Platycnemis > Platycnemis pennipes. The sequence goes on along the minus strand of OW121848.1, from coordinate 27,225,267 downwards.
CGCTCCGTGGGATCGCCTCTTCATCCCTCCCTCGCGGCGTCCGGGGTGGAATGTGGTGCCGCGGCGCCCCCTCCGCCGCCAACCCCGCGTCTCCCGTGGACCATCTTCCCGCGAACCCCCGCTGCCGCACCCCCTCGTTTCTCCCCCAGCCTGCCGGATGGATCCCTCTCAATCGTCTCTCCTCCCGCACCCCTTTCATCCCTCGCCACCTCTCCCCGCTCAAATCCCACTCGCCACTTCGCCCCATCATCCCCCCTCTCTCTCCCCGCCCTTCCTCCCTCTCAATCCCCGCGTCTCTCGGTTTCCATAGCGCCGGACGTCCGCCCCCACCATTTTAATACGAGCGCTTACTTACAAACTCGGCAGGGACGGAGGGATCTCCATCCCTTTCTTCTCCATCCGCCCCCGCCTGCGCACCTTCCCACAGACTCTCAGCGAATTTCTTCCACAGTCCCATCCCCACCCTCTCCCGCTCTTCCCCGCCTCTTTTCTCCTCTCCATCATCCGTTTTTTCATCATCTCCTTCGGATCCTTTCGTCTCTCCCCTCCTCAATCTTTTTGCTTTCATTTTCGGTCACCCCTCCTGCCCCTTCCGAATATTGTTTAGCATGTGCGTGTCTTGCGTGTTAGCCGGGGCCTTTACTAATGTTTTTGTTACTGTCATTGATGGAGTGCCGTTTATTGCCCGGTAATTTCCGGATATTTTCAAATGTGTAATTTTGGGGTTCTCGGCAATGTTACAGCCCTTGTCTCAATTTGAGTTCATACGTTATCTGATTCGCCTATCTCATCTCGCTAGTATTACGTTATTCCTTACGTATACGTCCGGGGTTTCAACGTGGTAATTTATTCGCTATATATGGGTTGAGGATTACATCTTGATTTGTTTTATGGCTTTAATTAATTTTTAATAGTTAATTGGTTTCAGCCCTCTGATGTGTTGTTCAAGCACTTATTGATCTCTTTTCCGCTGTTTTCGTCATAATTTTTTGATCTTTCCCTTACACTATTTTCGCATAAAAATCTAGGGAAGCAATTTTTTTTCACTGTTCATGTTGTTCTAATGACTATTTTCCTTCTCATGATTCCTCACTGTCATTCTGATTTCTCGCCTTGCTGTGCATGCCGTTTGTTTAATGCAATCACTAGCCCCTTTAAGATGCCTTTTCTTTCCTTAATATGGCATTAATCTCTAAGATTCAACAAATGGCTGAAAATTCTTGGTTTTCCCTCGAGTATTTGTAATGGTGAGACGAAGATACTTTTCTGATTCGAATTTGATCCTCAGTGCGGTTTATTTCGTTTAGTTAATGATCCGGAAGGAGGGCTGTGTCTTTGTGCTAAGAGGATTTTAAATGGTAAGCCATTCATAAACCCTCCATCCTGACTCTATCCGTTCACTGTCTTTGGGAAGAGCGCGTTGACCTTATTAACCTTCTTTCTTCCCTTCCCACGGTCACCAAAAATTATGGTGCATCCCGCCATTCTACGTCGCACGAGATTTAATATTTTTCTCCCCCTCTCTCTCGGTGAGGCTTTCATGCCCCTAGTCATCACTCGCTCGCTAATGAGGGTAGGCTTATCTCCCTGCCCCCGTTTCCTCGCGTCTTCGTTTCGCCCTGGACATCTTTATCATTGCGTTCTGTTTTCTCCCCGCCGCCTATTACTCTCGCCCCGTTGATTTGTGTGGCCCAGGGACTTTTGAGGGTGGGCGGGAGTTTTAATGTTCGACCCTCCAGCGCTGCGAGTGCTTTTATATTTCTGAAGGACGTGTTGCTGGATTCCGTGGGAAAAATTCCCACAAAAAAAGGGAGGCCCACTTCGCCTCGCGATTTCTGTTTCCGCATACCTCTTGATATAGCTGCCATAATGATGAAGAGGCTATCCTCGCCCTAAACATATAAGTCCTGCTCAATGTTTAAGTTTTGATTAAATAATCATACTATAGTTTACTATAATTTTAGTGCTAGTTTACTGTCATTCTTTTTACTCATCAGTTGAGTTCGGTTAATGGTGTCCACTGTCGTTTGATTGTGGTATATTTGCTATAGTCGTTCGTAAGGTTTCTCTCTTAAGGTTTAAGGTCGCTCGCATTTTTCTGCCTTGTTTCGTTCAGACATATTGTTTCCAGCTGTGGAATTATTTTTGGATTTAGTGAAGTTCTGATGTCGTACGTCTTAAGTGTGGGTCGTTTAGTGTAAATCACTGAATCGAAAAGTGTTTCCACGCGTGGAAACGTTTCTGATTTATTGAAGTTCTCATGTTGTATGCCTTAAAGACCTTCGTTTTACTTTTGCTAGCTCTGCTTAATTCTTTTTTGTGCCCATGTTTTTATGCCAATATATAGTTCTCCTCACTCTGCGTCGAGAAATAGGTGCTTTGAGTTTTTAAGACTTATTTTAACTACCAAGTTCAAGGCAGTTCACGAAATGATCCAACGGAGTGTTTTGCCAGATCCTAGACCTTGGGCCATGTCCCGGCGATAGTTTTCATTGAACTAGACTGATTTGTTTACTGCGTCACCGGACGACAATTTGTTTTAAGGCTCTCGGTCAATCCTGTTGGAGTGGGATAAACTGTGTCGGAGTGGGATAAATTTTTCATTTTGACGGAATTGTTTGCGCGGGAGCTTTCCGTTTGTCCTCTGGTTTGCTCGACAAGCCCTTCCGAGTGTCCTCGCCCCCGTCTCGGTCTCGCGAAGGAACTTCCTTCCCATTAAGGACTCCTAACTGCACCTTATCCCTCTTCTGGGTACTCTTTTGAACTGGTTTGCTCCGCTCCTCGTCCCGTCCCGGCGTGTGCGCGGGTCCCCTTCTATTGCTGTGGAAGAACCGCGACTAGTAGAACCACTCTCTGCTTCTGTTCCCCTCTCATTCGGAAAGGCGTCCGCTCCCGACTTCGCCGACATCCATCGGCCTCTGTCATCGCCCTCATCCTCCCTCCTCACCTAACCACTCCTTCCCTCCCTCTCCCTTCTTGTGGCCTCACCCGTGCTTCGACCCACATGGACCCTCCGTCTTCCCTTTCCCCGATGCCTCCTTAACCTCCCCGCCCCCCACTCTTCCCTCTCTTTCCCACCCAAGCAACCCCTTCCCGGACCTCCCTCCCCTCTCGCTCCGGGTGCCGAATAATGGGAGACCGAGTGGCGATCAATAATTTACTCCATCCCTTCTTGTGTGCTACCCCTCCCTCTCTCCGCCCTCCACGCAGACCGTCACTTACCCTCTCTCGCTAAGCACTCTTCTCCTTCCCACCCTTTTTCCCTCTCAGCCAGTCCTTCGTACCCTCTACACCGCCTCCGTACTCCCCGCTAGTATTTATTTTTTATTCCATTTTTTTTCATCCTCTCCTCTGCCACCGCAGTTGTTGAGAGAGCATTTTGTGACCGACCGGTTTCCACGGCCCATACGCCAGTTGTCTTTCTCTCTCTCATTCTTTCCCTTCTGTTCATTTCCCGCTACTCCCCTCGTCCAAATGTGTGCGGGCAGTGGCTTTCGTCATTCTCGGAGGAAGGGGAGGGACGTGTTGTTTCAAAGGGTTGAGGGTGAGGATGCTGGGATTGCCGATAACTTCATGTTAACAGGAGGTTCAAGTTTCCTGTTAATGTTTCCCGTGAGTGATGGGATGATGATTGACAATGCAGATTGTGTGCAGGTACATGAACATTTTCCTTTCATGTATTTTAGCTTAATTATCAGTCCAAAGGGATAGAGATTATTTAGTATTGCTTTGAGATTGCTGGTTGAGACCTAGTTGTAAAAACTACTCGAGAATGTATTCAAGGGCAGGGGAGATCAGTATATACAATACCTATGGTAGTAAAGAATAAATGTAATAATTTGGGGTCTTTTTGTCTTGATAACCTCCTACTTTGGCAGATAATCCCAGGGAAACATCTTTTTATTGAAATCACATATCTAATTATGTCCTGCGTTGCTAGGCTAGGTAATAGAAATGGATATTCCCATGCGACTGCTGAAAACACATTCGTGTTCGAGGGCGCGACTATTATGCCCTAGGGCACTTTCCTGAGGTAGGTATTGGAAGACGCGTGCGTAAAACGCGAATACATACATTTAGGTTTTCCTAATTTTTCTCTATGATTCATATTCTTTTCTCCATTTACCAGCCATCTATCTTCTTTTCATGCTGTTAACCCTAATGCGCATGCGCGATTTTCGCGATGGTCATGTACGCGCCCTCGTTTTTTTCCCTCTTTCTCACCTCCCACTCCCGCCGGTCGGTTGTGTTGCGGGCGAAAACACAAAAGAGGAGCTGCACGCGGCTCGAGACTTGGGTTGCTGCGGGTATGAGAGTAGGAAAGGATTAGGGAGGAGGGGTGTAATGAAATGAAAGAGGTTTCGCGCAAATCACTACGTCCCGATTCGACTTCTCTCCACCGCGCCGTGATTTACCGTCCCCGCCCTATCGCTCTTTTTTCCACTCTCCCTCCCCGCGACCTCTAGTATAGATGACTCAAATACGAAATCCCGACTGGGCCCTTGTGTGCAGCGGCGAGTCAAACCTGTTGCACCTCAGGAAAGACCGTAAACTATTTTACAAGTCCGCTGGCGTACTGGAATTGTTTCCGCGGCACGAGGCTTTTATAAAGATCCTCTTTATTAAAACCAGATGCTCTCAACTTTGTAGGCGATACCTACCCGATTCAAGGTTTTGGATGAAAGTCCGCGAGTTAATGCGCAAGTGTGCGTCATGGCTTTTGGAAAAAATCTTTCCTTTGATATTATTTTACTTAATATTTTTTCTCGGGCTGTTTGGAATATGACTAACGATAACGTCTTGAATTTTTTTCTATGCGACGAGGTGTATTTTACCTTCCGTTTCCAATCTTGGAGATAGTGGAAAGGAAGAAGCATTTAAGAATCCACTAGATTGTTAACCTTACTATTTTTAGTTCTAAATATGACTTACCTGTGCCCTTTTTGTAGGGAGCGATTGAGAATTCTTGCGATGGAGAACGATTCTGGCAACTTTGCTCTCGCAGTGCTAGAGCAGTGTGTTTGGCGCAACCCACTGAGATGTTTAATAGCTCTCGTCGTAACCGAAATAACTTCAAGTCTGATTTTAACCTTGCCCATAGGTGTCTTTCTCTCTCTTAAAATCTTATGTGCCATTAAACGTTATTATGGCCGTTACCAAAACGTCAAACGCATTCTAAAAAAGACCAAAGAGTGGTCATTTTCATTCGCTGGTGTGTATTTGCGGTTTAGGTTGAGGTGTGATTCCTTGTGGAAATTTCGTAACAACCAAGTGAATTGGACGCGCTTTGCGAATGAATCATGTAATTTTATGGTTTGGAAGGGTGAATATCTCCAGCGCCCTTTTTTGTGTGTATTTTGTGACTATTGCCAGGTGAATATTGGCTGCTTGTTTTAACCGCTAAATCATTTCAAGGCAGTTATACTGGTGAGGAGATGGGAGGCGAACTGTTTTCACCGGCACTGTGTTTGGTACATAAGTTTCATTCTCACAAAGTGCATGAGAAATATATGATCAAATACCAATGCGGAGGATTTTCCATTTTTATGCGAGTACATAGTGGTGCTAATTTTTAAAGCTTTGCGTTCTTTCGCAAACAGTTCGTTTACTTATTTGATGACATAAACATATTATGGCGTTATCTTCGCATAATTCGAAGTTCTCTTCCTTCTTACACAAGAGAATGTATTTTTGTAAGGTAAAACAAATAATCGTAGGGAAAATACCACATCACTATTATTAATTGTATCAATTGTTTATCATCATTTTAATTTCGCTTATGGTTATTTTAATTTTAACTTCCCCCCTTATTTACCTATGTATGTAAATATGTTAAATTTGTACAAATAATTATGAATAAGGAAATGTAAAATGTGGCGTCTTGTTTGGGTGTAGATAACCCCGTAGTCGTAGGGAATGGTAAATATTCCTATGAGTTCGAAAGTAGTAACTCCTAAAATAAATACCGGCTTCAGCTGTCCTCGCGAAATAGAAGCCGGCGTCAATGAAGGAAGTTACTCTTTGCGTTGTTTTTGTGCTTTCTTGGAAGATATACTCGTCGATCGTTAGTCTGCTCCTCGAGTATCTCTCCGAATGAGTTTTGGCCCCGCAACCCACCTTTCCTCAGTCACCCCAACGCTCCCTCCCTAATCCCTCCCTCCCCTCACCTCCCACTCCTCAATCGACCTCCCTCTCCTTCCCATCGCATCCACCTTTGTCGACCGGCGTCGATCCCCCACCTCAGTGCGTCGTGCGCACTCCGTTGCCCCTTTTTTTCTCCCGCAGACTCATGCGCGCACACAAATGCACGAAACATACATACGGGAGGAACAGTGAGACGCCCACAGAATTTCCCTCCTTTTGAAACTCCTCGCACACCAACTCCGGTTTTATTCATTTTTACCGGAGGCGGTAGGGGGGGTGGAGAAGCGGGGTTTTGGGGTGGAGAGGACGCCCCAAATTGAATTAGGGCCACCTGAGGGTGCTGGCTGGATAAGATTTCCTCTGCTGAAGGGGAATGGGATAAGAGTCACGGTGGCAAGGCGCGTGTCTTTGTGTCTGTGTTTGTGAGAATGGAAGGAAGGAAGGGAATGAATTGGTGTGGTAGGAAGCAGAAGACGGGTAGCAGCAGATGAGGGAATGGGTGTCCTTAATGTAAGCTCCCGAGAGTTATCCAGTTTTCATTCCATATTTCTCCCCCAGACTAATTCTCGGCCGTATATTGTGTGGTTTCTGGAATTCAAACTCTTGTCTCGACCACCGTTTTATCATTATTACGTTAGAAATGGGCATGTTTATTACTTACCTGTTTTTTTTTGTGTCTGCATTATCAATCCAAGCATTGAAATGTGTTGTATGGATTGGGTGATAAACATTTGTGGATAGGTTAATAAAATTTTGTATGAATTAACATTGCCTTCGAGTAAGTGTCTATATTTTTATTCTTCTTTCAAGGGAAAGACGTAGTCGTGTGATATTTTTTATGCGCGATGGATGAAGAATTTAAGACAGGTTTTCTATGTATTTAGTGTTGACGGCTTCCATTTTATAAATCAAAAGATTGAAAAGCATCTTCCCGTCATATTTTATCGGTTTTAAATGGGAAATGATTAACTTCATACATCATTTTATGAAAGACATTGCGGTAACTTATGCCAGTTTGTCTTTCCAACCTTGTGCTACCAGCATCTTGTAGGCAATGAAGTAAACAGTTTGGTTGGAAATTTTCGGTCACACCTTTTTCATTGGGGTTTCACTAGTCTGTGCTTTAATTTGTTTGGTACTTTAGGTTGCGATGAAGTTGTGTCATGTTTTGAGGTCTAAGATGTACCTATCCTTATGGAACCGTCTCCTTGCTGTTAAAGACAGATAACTCATGTTGTTTCTTTTGTTATCCTGAGTAATATTATTTCATTTTTAAATTTAAAGTAAACGCACGTCAAATTATATCTAACGGATATCGTTTCACCAATGTATTTCTACCACGTTTTTTTAAGCTTTCCATTGTCCTTATTAATAAGCAAGAGTTGTACCATACTTATTTTAATGGGTACGTCGAATTAAACCGCAGTTTTAGCTGCCTATTCGAATCCTGCACATCACCGCCGTCGGCACTTCAATGCTGCAATGCGCCAGACGCCGCCGGGTCGCTACCGTCTCATCAAGACACTGCAGCGCTCTTGCTCCACCTAGCACTCTTTTGAGGACGGGGAAATGCTCTGAAATTTTCAACAAAGCACTTTGTTCCCTTGTCCGTTTTCTGTTTCCCGAGAACTCTTCACTTCTGTCCGTTCTCATTAGATAGCGTGAATTACCTATAAAAAATGGAACTCTGCGATGATGCGCTTCCTACTTTTCTAGTCAACGAGCATAGAGAGGTCAAAAGAAGAATTTTTTCGACTGTTAATGCTATGAACACAATGTAATGCCACTTAGAAGTTGATATTATCGTTGATGAGGTCTCACAGGTTGGCTGAATATGCATTCGGACTCTTTCAGTACTAGCTTGTAGCTAAAATTATTATAGTCCATTTGATATGAACGGATTGTTCACCCAATGTTTTTCACGGTATTATTTAAGAATGTTTTGACTTTTCTTGGTTGTATCTAGGTGCAAAAATATCTTAAGTATCTTGAAAATAGCAAGCATTTTCGAAGCAGAAGACAGTAATGAAGGCAGAGTGGTACATGGGCAATCACACACCGGTCTGGCTCCCCAAGGATCGCGGGTCGAATCCTGCTCTGGGCGGTGATGTTGTGTTCTTAATTTTAAGGACTTAGGTTAGGCGGTGTGACCTTAGGCGTTGGAGCGCCTGAAATCCAAGTTTGCCAATATTTTAATGAATTGTAAAGACAATTCCGTATGTGAGTGCTCCTTATATCCGAGTAGGATGAATGGGAAAGCAGGACGTGCTTCAATAAAATATATTAACATTAATAAATCAACGAGATAGGCTTTCTTTGGAATAAACAAATGAAAACTTCGTATGCGTTTTTTATATTGTCTATAATGGACGCTGAAATAAACTTGTTGTTGTTAAAATCGTAATTTTTGCCATCCTAATCTTCACTCCTAGGGTATTTCTATTTAGACACAAATGACTTTCAAAGTATCCTAGAGCAATTTTACTCCAAAATTTACGATGGGATTAATTAATTTTCTGCCGTATTTCAAAGGCATGCTGTTCACATCTCGACCTGTTTGTCCACGGCTCATGCAGAGGGAGTGAATCCAAGTCGTGTCTCTGAGCACTGAGTGAAAAGTACGGAATTTCACGTACATGGCAATACAACTAAATACTGTTCATAGCCTCTAAATCTTGATTAAATAATAGTTATACGTTATTTTTGCCTGAATGTTTGCAAATAAATCGAGCAATATATAGTTTACGACGACCTATTCAATTATTTTTTTTACCACTTTTTATTTTTGTTCTTTTTGTTTTATTCTCTTTGACCACATCGTATGACTTCCATTATACCTCTGGAAGCTTATTTTTATTGTTGAAAATTACTTTTGAAAAATAAAACTGCTCCTTGGGAACACTTGTCATTAGGTATTATATAACGAAACTAGCCATCGCGGAGGATTGTATATATTGGCTCTCAGACTCGCTCCATTCATGAATTTACGGAACGCCTCGTGATGGTCACGCAAAGGAAAAAAAATGCTTCCAGTGGTTCGTACCCCGCTCGTGCCAGATTCCCTCACAACGACGGACGTCTAGTCCTTCAGGGAAGCATTGGCGGCGAAAGTGGCGGTGGGGTGGGGGGTAGGAAATGTTTTCGATTGAATGAGTCTCTTGTATGCGGGGTAAGTTGCCTCGAGGGGTGGTCGCGATGTGGTGGGGAGAGGTCTGCGAGGGATGCTGGGTTCGCCTACCCTGCGCCCGGGCTGTCTTGTCTCCTCTAGTGACGAGTTCAACGCGCTTTCCCTCATCCGCTGCGACCAGATCAACGGGACGCCCCGTGAGGAGAGAAAGAGAGACAGTCTGCATCACTCACGCCCGCCTCCTCAGCCTCTCTCTCTCCAAACCCTCTTCTCCTCGCTCCAACACCACGCCCATCCTCCCCCCGTCCTTGTTTTTTTCTCATCCTCTCTCTCGCCTCGCCCCCCCCCCCTCTGTGGACCTCCCCTCTCTTCTACTGGCCTCCTCCTCACCGCCCCAGCACTATAAATACATTCCTGACTTAAGGATACAATTTTAGGATCGCCTGAACCGCGTCGGATCCTCCTCAACGAGCTTAGAAGTCTTCGCTCCGAAATGCGGAGACGTCAATGTAGGGCACTGGATGGATCTTGACGGATTCAAATCTTGCTTCCAGCCGGCGAAGGTGTTGCTCCCGTATTTTTCTACCCCGCTTCGCTAGAGATATTTTTTATTAATTCTGTTTTGTTTTATTCTCCGGTGAAAAGTGTTTTCTTGTTTTCTTTCCTTGAGAAACCTGTAATAAGCCTTTAGCCTTGCATAACACAAAACTAAGATTAAAGAGTTATATTTTTATTTATGTTTAGAATTGCTATTAATTTTGAGAGTCACGTCCGTTGTCCTAACTTTTATGCAATACGGATAAAATGTGGCTTGAGTATGAAGTGTGTCCTGTCAATTGTCAAGTTTTATTTTATTTGGATGAAACTGGAGTCCAGTCATATTCTGTATTTTTAATTTGCATTCATCTCGTAACCTTAGCTGAGTGAATGCTATTTGAACATGCTTAATTAACTTCTTTTTGGAAATAAATTAGTGATGGTGACTGTTTTTTTCTACCTTGGTAAGGGAAAATACCTATTCATGTTTTTTTCCCCCTGCTGACTCCTGGGAACCATTTTTAACGCATATCGTCACTATTTGGGGCAGAGCCATGTGGTGGAAAAAACGTCGGAGTAGAACATCTCCCTAGTCTTCTTTTTAGCTCTGCAACGTGTAAAAGTAGGAAAAGCGTAGGGCATTTGCGAAAGAAGGTGCAGTTGATTACGTTTTAGCCCTAGGGAGTATTGCAATAATGTCAGAATAGGCAGGAATCCAAGTTTTAAATAAATAATGTTATTGTCTACGTTACTATTTGATTTACGCATACATGGGGGATTTTACGCATTTATGGGGCATGCCGAAGTATGAGTAGTTTTGTATAACCGGTGCAGGAAGCTTTAGTCTCTTTCTTTGTTCTGGTGTTTGCACCAAAATTTTGGAGGCGATGAAGACTAGTTATTTTTCTTCGACTTGTAAATGGCCTTCATTTTCGCAATGGTCAATGGGCTCATGGTTACAAGGATTTTCTTCCTTCGCTGTTCTTAATCAACGTCAGACACGAGATCTCGTTCTCGATGCGGTGCGAGTTCTCGCAGAAATTCCGATATGCCCCTCTAGTTCGATTGCCCCCTTACCAGATTTAGACGCTTGGAAGCATCAAATCCTCACGACGATGAGAGATTTCTGCCTCGTATTCCGGTATTGCCTCTCGGCGCTTCCGAAAATTCCTGATGCGCCTCTATCCACCGTTCTATTTTTCCCCCGGACGATTATTCCGATTTGTTGTCCAAACAACGTTATTCCAGACGCAGGCTCTTCTTACTGCTCGACAAGGCTCTGCTTAGTCCTAACCCCGGAGTAGATTACCCAAGCCGGAGATAGGATCAGGGAATGGCCCCTCCCTCCTTTCTTTATCGTTCGCAGTCTGGTGACGTCTTCCGTTTTTCCTTCTCTGTCTCCCTCTGATACTCCTCCCCTACCTAGCTCTCTCTCTCTCCCTTACGATCCTCCCTGCCTTCTGCCTTCCCTCCTCCTCCTTTCCACATCCCTCCGCGTCCTCCCCACCAACCAGCTTCGTGCTTTCATCGCCACTGAGTCTCGCATTTCTCCTCTCTTTGGGCTTGACGGAGCGATGAGACGGCTGGACCTTGAAAGCTATTCCCTCTTTTATTGGTGGAGTCTTCTCGCAGGTCTTTGTGTTTATTCCGCGCCTGGATTGCATGGCTAATAGAGGTCGTGTTCATCTTGGTCGAGGTGTCCTCCCTGATACGGCTTCCTTTTGTGTTATATGTGGCCTCTATCGTAGCTTAATTAATTGTCGAGGTCTTGTAATTAACAACCATGCTCTTGTATTTTTTCTATGTTCGTTTTGGAGGACGATCGCATTTAATGGTCATTGCTGGAGGTTGGAGGCTATGGAGGTTTTAGCAAAATACTCCTTGTCCTAACTATTCGGCTCAGCTTTCTCAATTATTAATTGCCTCTGCTTCTCAGTTTTTACAGCAGTACACTCAAGTATGTACCTTATTCGCAAAATATCTGCCCCTTATTCATTACTGCTGATTTCCCTCTCGGTAACTAGATTTGTATGAATGAAGTTATATTTTTTACTCTACACACCTTTTCCGGAGCAGTTGCATTCGTTCATTAGTTTTATGAAAAATATTGCCGGAATAGGATTTTAAAAATTTCCTTAATAATAGAATATGTGATGGAAACGTTAGCGACAGAAATGTTACAGAAATTGGAAATGAAGATATGAATAAGGTGTGTAGTCTTGTGAGAGCAGGAGGGTAGTAACCCAATTGCTAGAATCAGGTACTAATTATCTGTTTTTTAAGCATTGTTTGATATGCATATTTCTCACATTTGTTCATTTGATAGCATTAGTTAGGTATCCTGAAATGTAACCGTATTTTAATCCATTTTTGCGGACCTTCCGTCAATATTTATCTTGTTAACTCCATAAATTATCCTCAACAGAGAATTGTTGCACGATCTAAGCTCATATTTTATGTTTGTTTACCCGTACATTATGTAATTATTCACCTATTTACCTGTTAACAGCATCCATGATTATCACAGCGACATTAAAGAGTGATAGTTTTTGTAACCCAGTTGATTTTGAAGTGTTTTGGGCCCAGTAGAGATTCATGAAGAATAATTTTTCGGGAAGTCTTCTTTACGGTTCAACGACAGCTAACGGAATAGCACCTACGAGCTTTTTAGTGGGTATATTTAGTTGTTTTTCTGTTGTTAGAGCTTATAAATCCCCTTGTGGCATCAACTGAGAACTCGAGCCAAACTCACAAACAGAACTTGTTTTTACGCTAACGTTTGTTGGAAAATAAGATGGAAATATTAGTGCCTAAATTTTTATTTACTTTGCTGTGGTATATTTATTCCTTTTTAAGTAGGTGTAGGCATAAGTGACAGGGAGACTATCTTAGTTTGCTTTCTTGTTTTCACCTTCCTGTCCTTCAAATATTTAAGCAACCTCTCTTTGTTTATTCTATTATATTAGTAATATTTCGTGTATCTGGAGATCGTAATGGAATTTCATGAACACGGATGACACGGGGAAAATTATTTTCAACCCAAAAATAATCACATTAGCCGTTAGTAATCAGGTTGGTAATGTGTCATTATAACAGTCCAATGGTTGTGAGTCCGTATCCCGCCTTTGGCATGAATGTTATGTCCACATGAGATTAGGCTTAGGATTAAGTTACCTTAGGTGGTGTGGTAACACATTAGCCGTTGGAGCAACTTCAAACTAAATCGTTTGCCAATACACGTATTAATTTAGAAATGTAACTAAACTTTCTTACAATACTGCCTATGGGTGCCTGTGAACAAACGTTTATCGTCTGAGTGCGTGAGAAATTAGCAGCCTGATTTCTTCCGTGGAGTACATAGCGAAAATCATGTTCCTATTCCATAGTACTTTTTCCAGTGCCAAACGATTTTTACCATGGCCTTGCAATACTGCTTATTTCAGAGAGAGAATTAATTCAAGTTCGTTATTGATATGTGAGAATAATTCAGGCGGTGTGCTGCTGGTGAAATTTGTAGGTAACTGATTAAGAAAGACTGGAGTTTTTCTAAGTTATCTATTGAGCATTTGTCATTCCTCTGTCTCTCAGTTTGTCCTTAGGAGGTGCCTGCGCGGGCATCTTAGTCTCCTTATTAAGGGAAACTCTTTCCCCTCCGCAGATTTGCCTCGGAGACGGGTAACCGAGATGGAGGGGAAGGATGATTTCGCAGTGCCTCTGTTCTCCACAGATCGTCGTCTGCGGAAAACCTGTCTTCTGCTGTTTTCAGACCAGCCGGAACAACCTGTCTCTCCCTCCCGTGTCTCCCCACAGCCCTCCTCCTCCTCCCTTCCCAGTCTTTTCCATCTGTGCCGCAATCATTTCGAATTGCAACGGAGCTCTTCCTCTCCCTCCTCCACTCTCTCCTTCCCGCCACTCCTCCCCCCTCACTCTCCCCACTCTTGCGCCTCGCATATACCTGCCACGCTCGCCCGCTCCTGCGGCTCCACACTGTCGCTTCCATCTCGGGACGAGTGAAGGTGCAGATGACTGGTCACTTTGCCTTGCCACCATTTAATTTCAATCCACTTGCTGATTTTCCGATAGTGAACGGTATTTTCGTGTGCAAACCTTAGGTTCATCGAGGTGGAAAAAACATTTCTTTGCGTCAGATAAATCATATTATTATTGTTTGTTATCTGATCTTCAAATTCCTTAGTAATATGGCCTATCATCATTATCATCACTATTTGTCAATCCTAAGTTTGTTTTGACGCCGTTCTCCCCTCTTTTCCTCTGTCGAATAGCCCCTTTATAATGGATTAAGTACCTACGTACTTTTATTCAGATCTCACTTCTTACTGGGGGCAACATGGTCCCTTTCTGTTTCTTGAACTCTTGATATGATAATATTCAAGTTGATCCACTGTTGCTTCCCCTGTTTATAGATACATAAGAGTAGTATAGAGGCAATACTCACGACGATCCTTTAAAAAAAAACTTCCGGTGGTGCTGATGCAGTGTTCTCTGCTAGTTTTTGACTCTCACTCATACCAAGAAGAATTGTATTTTCAATCCTGCAGAATTATCAACGAGTATTTTAGTACTACGAGGTCTTCTAAATGTAGACTTGGTAGAAAAACGCCTCGTGACGTGTTATGTATGAGATCTGACCTGAAGCAATATTACTCGTTAGAAAATTAATTTAATGCTGTATTGTAAAACTTGAATGGAATAAATTGGAAAACCATGAATTGTCATCTAGCTGTCTTATAAGTAAGATATCGTATAATTTTACCTACTATCTTACCTTAGCTGGAACGACCGAATAAAGTTAATTCACGCATGACATGAATTTATTTTCGGATTGTTTTACAAAGTTCTTTCCTTTGAGGGAAACCTGCTCTTGATGTCACGCAGAGTTCTTGATGTTCTCGTATTGGTAGAAAATCGGCCCCCATGTGCTGTAAGAGTATGTATGGGCTTCCGATTTTGGTCTCTACTCGCCAGCGGCCGAATATTTTTGCTCTGAAAAACTCATGTTCGCTTTTGAGCGCTCGTTAGAAAATGTGTGAGGCCGTTTGCGGGTTCCTTCTTCGACTCGAATCGTAATGGGAAGGGGCGTCCCGAATAAAAAAGGAATTTTTTGTACCGATCCGAGTGCGGGGGACGAGGGGGGAGGTGTTCGCGTTGGGGGGGGGGGGTGGTTCATGCTCGTTACCCTCCCTCTCTCCCTTTCCTCCACCGACGCCACACCGGTCCACGTCTACACTCGCTGTAGGTTGTTTTTGTGGTTCGTCAGAATTCGATGTGTCCAACGTTGGCTTTGTGAACGAGAGGGGCGGTGTGAAGAAGGGGTGGGGACGAGGGAAGAAGGGGGAGGGGGAGGATGGATGGGTGAATGTTGGGGGAGGGGGTTGTCACCATAGAGAAGTGGGAATCGGTCGATGACAATTAATCGCCATTGTCGGAGGGAACGCGAGGCGCGATTGGGGTTCAAGGAGGGTTTTTGCGGCGGGAAAAAGAACGGGAGGTGCAGGCTGCGACTGGTGTAGGCGGAGGGCGGGAATGGAAGGAAGTGTTATTTTTTCCAAAGGGTAGAAGGCTGGGGAATTTGTGTCCCGCGGGGAGGGGGGGGGCGTGTGAGGGTACTGTGGGAAGAGGGGGATATCCGAGGATTGGGGAGTATCCTGGAAGAGGTCGGGGAGGAAGTTCTGGGGTGGGGTTTCACCAAAGCAAGGCGCTATCGAGCGACTTGGCAACATCTGCATTGTCACACGTAGGCCACTTTAATGTTTAAAGCCGAAGGGCCTGTAGAATGGTTAAAGTTGTTGGGGGTCCCTGGTTCGAATTTGATGCTGCGTACGTTGGCCTTTAATGGCTTCTGGAATTAAAATAAAGCTCCCCCAATGGTCGCTGTCGTTATTGGCGCTTTTGTGTGAATGTTATCAATCTCAGCCGAAACGCCGATGAACTACAAAAGACAAGTCTTTCTTAGTGATCCTACTTGAGTTAAATTGGCGGTATATGGTATTTACCCTTTAAGACGCATAGAAAAGAGTTGTTTCTTCTTATTTTCTTTTCTATACCTAAGTATGGGTGTATGAAAAAAATAAATATCTTTCTGTACATAGATTGAAATCGCTCTCAACTCAAGTTAACTATGTGTACATTTTAAAGCTTACTCATTTGTGTGTTATGGGATGGCGAGTCCTTTCCTAAGCAATTTTTATATGACAACTCGATAGAATTCGTGGCACCTTATTGTGTAAAATTATTCTCTTCTTTACCCCCATTCCCATTTTCCGTAGTGAAGAATGTAATAAGTGTATTTTGCTTTGAAGATCTGGATGCTATAATTTATAAATAAATAAAACTCTATCTTCAGTCACTTGGTGGTATTCCATGGTCAATGATTTAATGAAACAAACTTTTACAAAATACCACAAAAAATGTTTTAAACAAACTTACGACCCGGGTTTCGTCCGAATAATCGTCATCATCAGGTAAAAATACGTGGTGCGAACTCTCTATATATACCAACCAACAACCAGGGGGGAGGGGAGGGGGTAGGAGGAGAGGGAGGGGAGGAGGGGGGGTTGGTGAATTAGGGAGGACTATGGGTAGAACTGCCTGGCGAGTTGCAGACGCGGTTTCACCAAAGGAACGATTAGGAACGCCAATCTAAATATTCTTCCCAAAGACCCAACACTTAGGTTCCAGCAGGCGTTAAAAGACGCCCTTCGAGCAACTAAAGAGATTTTATCGTCGAAAGAGAAATTCCAATTAATTTGTAAGAACCCAGTTGCCCCGCGTCTGTACGGACTCGTCAAAATACATAAACCTAATACACCGATTAGACCCGTGGTCTCCAGTATAGGAGCCCCAGCTCACAGTATGGCTCATACCCTCAACAAACTCTTCTTGCATTATACCGGTTTTCAACCCAGACTCGCCATTAAGAATCCCTTGGAACTTATTGAGAAGATTAAAGACACAGTTGTTCCCAGTAAAGCAAGACTGGTCTCTTTTGACATCGTGAACTTGTTCACCAATGTCCCACCACTCGAAGCTACGGCCCTTGCAGTTAACCTCCTGAAGTCAACGTCTGCCCCAAAAATAGCAATTAAAGAAATGTCTTTGCTTCTCAACATTTGTGTTTCACAAAACTATTTTTTGTATGACCAAATATTTTATCAGCAGACAGATGGTTTAGCAATGGGTTCGCCCATTTCACCATTACTCGCGGACATTTTTATGAATGACTTTGAGAACAAAGTTTTTAATTCGGGACATTATTTACTAAAATCAGTTTTATATTGGTATAGAGATGTCGATGACATCATAGTACTATGGAATGGGTCGGACCGCCAATTAAATTTGTTTAAGAGTTTCCTCAATAAAATCCACCCAAAAATATCCTTTACCTGCGAGGTCGATACGGAACGGTCAATTATTTTTCTAGACCTATCAATAGCATTAGTGGACGATAGACATGCCTTCTCCATATACCGAAAACCTAGTTTTACTACGCATGTCATCCCTGCGGATTCTAGGCATGGTTTTACTCAAAAATTGATGCCCTTCCACTCAATGATTCATCGCCTCGTAAATGTACCCTTATCCAAGGAGGATTACAACAAAGAAGTCGATACAATCAAGCATATTGCCAGGCAAAACGGGTATTCTTGTACATTAATCGATAAACTTATACGCAAAAAACAGAGGTCGAGGGCCGTCGATCTAACTTACACCTCTGAACATGTTCCGAGCAGTGATAAGAAATGGGTCCCAATCACATTTTTAGGACAGCTCTCTCATAAAATTTCAAAGAGACTCCCAAAAGAAAATTTCCGTGTGGCTTTCAAACCGCTGGTGACACTTAAAAAACATTTTAGTTAAATGCAAGGACACATTAGATCCCATGACCAAAAGTGGTGTGTATTCTTTAAAGTGTAGTGACTGTGATGGGGTTTACGTCGGACAGACATCCAGGAATTTTAACACGCGGACCAAGGAACATTTTCAAGCTTTCAATAATAAATGTGACAAGAAAAGTAATTTTGCTAAACATTTAATTGATAATGACCACCAGAGTGATTTTAATGTTAATATTTTATGTATGTGCCATCGGAGACGAGAGCTCGATTCTAGAGAGCAATTGGAAATTTTAAAGAAAATGGGTGACCCTGGGGCAACACTCATCAATGAGTACTTGTTTCCCGCCTCCTCCCCGATCCTCAAGGCAGTTGCTTCCCTTTCCCTATCCTCAGACCCCCTCACATCGGCTTGCAACTCGCCAGGCAGTTCTACCCATAGTCCTCCCTAATTCACCAACCCCCCCCCCTCCCCTCCCTCTCCTCCTACCTCCTCCCCTCCCCCCTGGTTGTTGGTTGGTATATATAGAGAGTTCGCACCACGTATTTTTACCTGATGATGACGATTATTCGGACGAAACCCGGGTCGTAAGTTTGTTTAAAACATTTTTTGTGGTATTTTGTAAAAGTTTGTTTCATTAAATCATTGGCTATAATTTATACTTGACCAATCGATTCCTGATAATGTTTTATCACTATAGAACCGAGATCGTGAAAAATAAATCCTGTGTGAAACACTAGGCGACTATTATTTCATATTGAAACTGTTCCACCTATAGTCACGCCTATAGTGCCATTAAATTTATATCAGGGATACTCGGCGATGCAGCGCGTTAAAAACCATAGAATGGGATTCACCCTTATTTAAACATTTTTAGCTCACTTTGAGCAATTTTTAGTTTCTTGCTGTCTTTTGCGCTTCGCTTTTACATTCCCTTAGCTGTTTTTGCTCTATTAGTCTCTGTTACTGAAAGGGAATGCTTTTGTGAACGTAGTGTAATATTATACACGGATCTGCGCGTAAACGATAAAATGTGGACGGAACTGCTGGCAGTGTCGAGTAAATAGTTTCGACGGTGGTTACGACGTATATGTCGTGGTGGCTTACCCCATAGATTTGTCTCCTGAGCACTGGAGCATGGGCTAATAGCTTTTGTCCAAGGAAATCAGTGTTGGAAGTAATTTATTCATAACCTCTAATTTGCATGAATGGCAAGCATGTCGCAGACAGGCCCTGCTTGGATGCAGATGTATCCGCAGATACCCGGATGTCAATTCGCATCTCGAATAATAATATGAATAATATGAGTGCGTTGCGAATTATCAAGCAAGTGGATGTAGAATAAAATACTCATCTCGTTTTCCACAACTTTTAACCATGCCCAAGGTCAATTCATGTAAAAAAAAAGTTCATAGAGAAGTGGGAAGTGGATTTAGTCCGGTAGACCTTTACGTATACTAAATTGCTTTCTTCCCAATTTTCATATTACAATCATATTCATAGCTTCATTTTTTTCATTTTTTCAGCTTTATTTTTTCTTGTGCACTTAGGCTGTACTCTGGGTCGAAACTCCATCGGATATCACTCTCTCGCCCAAAATTGCTTTCTCTCTCACTATCTTATCACATTGTTATGATTTGTGCATTATAACATGCCATAAATAATAATGTGGTTGTATTACTAAAAAGAGGAAAACTTGTGGTGATTGCCTTTAATTTCCAGAAGAATTCTGTTTCTTATCGAGGAAATGCTTCAAATGATACGCCTGTGTAACTGTCTTGCCTGTTAGTTCCGCATGGGTTTCCGTCGTTGCCATTCCTCGGGCGCTATTCCTTATCTTATATGTATGTATAAATAAGGCGGACGGGAATTTTCCAAACGGCCTAAGTCATAAATCTCATATTTGAGCGGCGTTCGCTAGAGTTATTCTTGACTCCACTCCTGGTGTTGACTCGAAAGTGACTTATTTTCAAGCAGGCTTACCTCATAATGCATAGGATATAGAACGCTAAGTTCCCCACGCAAATTCGTGGCTAATATTTTTACGTAATCATAAAAGTAATAAATACTTTGCTATGAAATTACCTTTTTTTAGGCACGAGTTTTGTGCTTGTATCATGAACTCATTTTTGCGAAAGTATTTTTCTTCAACGACGTCCCTTGTTCATAATTTGAAATGAAAGCATGCATGCAGTAGAAGTCCATTTGTTACCGAGGTACTGCTCATTAGGCATGGCTTGGCGTATTCGTGTCTCTCGTTTGCTCCCCACCCCGTCCTTGACCTCGTCACCGAGACTAAGCTACCTCGTCACTGGTGGTCCAGAAACTGGAGTCATGTCTTTTTGTGACAAGGGTAATGGCTTTGATGCCATAGCCTCCGGAAACTGTGCACCTCAATGAGGGGTAGTCTTTTTTTTATTTCCGAAATATTGGATAAGAAGGTTAATAGTAATGTTGCGGCTAGCCCGTTGTCAGCATGTAAGTATGTATATCTCCGAATATTCGCCGTGCTCTTTATCGAAAATTTTATGTGCGCGCGTTGACAACACCGGAAAATCCCTTTGCGTGATAGGATTGCATTGGTGATTCATGGCGAAGGATTGCTCTCTCCGGAGGCCACCGTTTGGTCGGAAGGCAGTTGAACGACAGTGTATGACTGTTGATATTTTGGTTTAATTGTCGCGGAAGCACGATCTCGTACCGCGTTGTCTCTCGTCGATTGGTTTGCAGAAATAATGCAGCGTGGCTGGAGAATGTGGTGAGCAACAGTGTACTTTCCTTATCTCGCTCTTTTCCGAAGGGACGTGATAAATCAAATGCCGATGACCCGCAATATCGCCCATTTCTGTTGCTTCCCGTGCGAGCCCTGCCGGGATTTTCCTTTCCTCGCCCGTCCAGGAAGGAAAAGGATGACGAGCCGAAAGTCTTTCGTCGCTACTCGCAAGCACGTTTATTTCCCCCTCCACATCGCGTTCGTCATACTCTGTTCTCATCTCTCGCAGTGAGCTACTTCTCAGCCCTCTCCTTCGTTTTTATCTATCTCGGCGTTCTTTGGCCCGAGACATGCAACAGTCCTCTTTTCTGCGGGGTGACGCATACGGAAAACCACACCCATGCATCACTGACCCTGATCTAATGCTGTGTGGAATGTTTTACGTCCTGGCCGAGAAATTATATTAGCCAAAGTTCACTGCACAAATTGCTGCTGAAGGCTTCCGTGGCGGTTAAATTGCAATAGTTCTCGGTTCAATGCAAAGGGTTCTCATTCTTCGTAATATATACGTGGGTAATGTCATGGTTAGCTTCAGCAGTGTAAGACGTACTTTCAAGGAGGCAGCGCGAACTGGAAAAGTATGATGTTTGTCCAACTTGTGTGCTGTTATTTTGAGAATTGACTCAGGTGTTGATTTCGACTTAACTGTATCATTTACACGTGTCGATGAATTGAAATTTTACCTATTTTTAACCCATTTAGCGGCGCAAATTCACTTGCTGCGTCTAGTCATGTTGTATTGAACCACGCATTTGCTGATGTGTAAAGAGGTTGGCTCTAAAGATAGTTATTTAGAAGGTTATAGGCATAAGGGTACCGATTTTCCACTGGTTAATTTCTTGCGACCTCGAATTGTCATCTGGAGAAGAAATTCCAAGCTCGGAAAGGTCAGGGAAATTCGTAAATTACTTTTTATAATCCTTCCATTGTATCTCCCATTCACCTCCCTTTCGTGTCTCCTTCTTTCTCTCCGCGCCCGTTGAATCTGGCAACCGAGAGCATGGAGAGTGTTGAAAGTGGAGTCCTAAAAAAGTTCCCTTCACCCCCATGGTCCTGCCGGTACGTTCTTTGAGTCGTCTGATTTTCCGTAGAACGAAGTTTGCCGGGGGGGAGGAAGGACGAGGGGAGGGGAGAGAACCTTTATCGTTCAGGGGTGTAAATATAGGCAGTCGAAAGGAGAGGAGGTCCCAAGATAGGCGGGAAAGAAAGAAAGAAAGGATAAGCTGGTGTGACTCCGAAGAGGAGGGAATAGAAGAAGGAAAAATTTCATTTTCGGCCCCTCATGTTAATTTTCCTTTCCCTCTCTGTCTGTTTCTGCTAGCATGCGGCCAATTTCAGGAGCAAGCAACTTGATTCGGCAGCTTAAACTTACTTTTTCTTTCCGATGGTTTTCTTTCCGGTTGCCTTTGTCTTTTGTTCAGGGATGTTTTGGATATTGTTTTTGTGATATTTACCTATTGATCCATATCACGATAATGAAATACTTATATACTATCGTGACTTTTTGATTATTCCTTTTCCAAAGAAGTATGATAATTAAGCTAAGTTTTTATAGTTACGCAAAATTGTAAAGTCGGTGTTTATAATTCTTCCTCCGTAATCAACTATAGACATTTTGGCAGTGCCTCGTCATATGTCTATCCTTTTTCGAACAAGGAGAGGCATTACACATTTAAAGGCTGGGATCTTAGAATCTGCCACATCTTTCTCATGGTGATGCCTTCAGGGATGACGTACGTTTCTGTAATCTTGTGGCGAGATCGTTGTTCACCTCATAGGCCTAGCATGACTTAAACCTGTATTATTGTGTTTATTTAAACTCTGAGCAGAAGTATAACCTTATCGAGATGGTTGATATCGTCTGTGCTGTGTCATTCACAGCCATTTCAGGAGTTTGAATCTTTAATGCATTTGGGGAAATGGCAAATCGTAAATATGTTTTAAGGCTGGTTTGAAGTTATCCAGATAGGAGATAGGAAAGAGAGCTTATAAATTGAACGTGATGATAAAATTAATTGTTCGTAGCAGTTTTTTCTAGCTCTATTTGACCTGTATGGCACAAATTATAGTTATCGTTTAATGCAGCTTGACCCGTTTTCATCGATTCCATTTTCGCCTGTTCTTGTGAAGCTTTGCGACACTCCAGTTTTCGACCTCAGGGTAAATTTAATTGGTTTCCCGCAACCGGGTCGCGAACGATATTCGGCGGCATTGTGCGGAGCGGCGGTTTTAATTCGTCCCTTATGGCTTTTAACTTTGCTAATTTACTGACCAAAAGTTTCCTACTTTGCAGTAACCCTTTTCACCGCAGTGTATGGATCTGTTTTATCTGCATTTGCGATTGCGACGAACATTTTTTGCAGTCGTCTTCCATAAAACGAGAGAGTGCTTCTCCTTGGCACTGTACGAAATCCAGCTACATATTTGCTTAAATTTTCAGTTTAAAATTCTGAAAAGAGGTTTAGACAGGTATTTGCTTTTCATAATACACATTGTCTCAAAATTAGCCAATAAATTCTTTGCGAAAACTCAAGCTCCTCCGATTCGATTCTTTTGGCACAAACGAATGTGGAAATTTACCTGTGATCTTCGTCGTGGAATGATTCTCAGACAGGTGAATGTTTGCAACGAATATTCAGGGTAAATTTTAATAAATTAGGTGCGAATGGAGCCAAAGTTTGAAAAGTTGTCGCAATTTTTGCTTTGCAGAATGAAGTTTGGAACCCAGAGTGCATAATGATATCCAGTAAGTACTTACCGAGAGAAACTGGAAGTAGGTACCGTGTTAAATGACTCGGCATGACCCCCAGCGAATGCAGTAGCCCGAAGATTCTAGCGTTCTTAAAAATATTCTTTATTTCTGTGGGTAGGGTAGAAATTCTACATTTTCATGTTTCTTTGTACATTGTAGTGGAAACTTTTGCCTTGTTTTTTTTAAATGCATACACGTTTGAAGAACAATGCTTTAGGACTTCTGGATGTTGCGCTTAAAACATAAAAGCGAGAATGTAGATCTAGGAATTCCCGTGTGTGAACTAAATCCTCAATATCGGTGTCAATGTTTCGTTGATGGCGGATTTCTTCTCCTTTTTGAATTGACAAAAATAGTTAAACTGTTGAATTAAAAATTCTTAAGTAACGGCAAATTCTGCGAACATCAATTGACTGATTTTGTGTTTTATGCGGGGAATAAAAATGTACATAATTTGTTTATCGATGACTTCGTAAGGGCTTATAATTCTATTTGTGATCTTTTCTACCGAAAGGGGATGAAGACAGAAATTACTTTGGTTCAGAGAGGACTTGTTTTTGTACCCGCGTCATTGTGGCGATGTGGGGAGAGTGGGTGGGGGGGGGGGGGGGTGCGAAGCGGCGGTAAATGACGGTCAAGGAGGCTTCCACACCCCCATGGCGCGTCTCTTCCCCCATCCCCTCTCCGGAATCAGCTGGTCTCTCTCGGCACGTTAAAAATGTCGGGGGTGATCATGAAGGACAAGCGCACGCCCCTTCTCCGATGGTGGTGCCTCCCGAATTCCTAGTTGGTTGATATTCGAATGGATACATTAGGTATTTCTTGGGGGTCTTTTAACTTATTTTAAATGTGTGAGACTTTCTTGCGATGTTTTCCTTAACCAGTATCTCAGCATGTCTCTTCTCTTTAAAAAAAAATGAAAATCACAAACTCATACTGTAATCGAGTCTTGGCCTATTGATTATAACCCTCATAGTGAATGCTGGTTCTACTAGTTCATGCTGAATGAACTAGTAGGTTTCAAATGTATGTACCATACATAACTTCCTAGTATGTGAAACTAACAAAATTACAATGAAAATATATTTTTTTCCGGTAAACTATTTGTAGGTGAAATTTTACTATTTAACCGTACTGATATTGTAGTGTTTTCACGTTGCTTCTCGACTGTATGTGTTGTGTAAATATAAACGTAAAATAATAAATATAAATATAACGGTGGGCATAATTTAACATCCAGCTCATCGCAGTGCGTTGAGGAATGAAATACCATCATGTCATTCTCTTGACCTTGTGCTAGTTCTTAAAACAACAATGCATCTGGTTCGTAGTTAAAGGATAGTTTAAATGGGAGTGAAGATGCCTGCGTGTGACCCAACTCTCGTCGTTGTGGATGCCTCCGTTCGAAATCCAGAGACGAATCGCATGCCTTCGCTCGATCGAGTCTCAGTGCCGCTGCCGCCTGCTCGCTTCGGCGGGGAAGAAAGAAGAGAGCTGTGCGAGAGAGGGGCGGCTATATTTAGCGCGGGACCCCCGGGATAAGGCGCGGGGTAAATTTAGGGGGGGTCAGGGGGAGGGCGCAAGGGGGGAGGAAGAGAGGGTTTGGCGCGGGGGTGTTGCCGCGCTGGGGGGTGAGGCCGTGGACTTTCCTTATCCTGGCGTAGACGCCCCCCACCCGCCCTCAACACCCACCGTCCGTCCATGTCCCCTCGCTTCAAGGCGCTCCTCATTTTACGCCTTCCCGCCGTTTCCTACGCAACGACTCCCCATCTACTCCCCCCGATCCCTTCTCTTCATCCATTCCTGTTTTCTTCCTTCCTCGAACCCCGATGTGTCAATAGGTTTTTCTTTCCCGATTGCGATCTTGCTTTCCTCGTCTTTTCCACCTTTTAGCTTCTTGTTTTGCCTTTGTTCGCTCTGTGACGTGTTTATTTCTTGCCTTTATCTTTTTTGCGCCTAATTGACTCACCGTTGGCTCCTTTCCCTTCGTTTTTCTCTATGTTTTCTTTCTAGAGAAGGGGTCGTTAACGTGGTTTTTTCTCCATGGCTATTTCGTAACGTCGTATACCTGGTCGGTAGCGTGCGGCGTCAAACTGGTGCCTCTCATTCTGAAGTAGGAGCACTTATAAGTCATTGTGGCAATTGAAATGCGTGAAGGCGGGAAGCTTGGACCTAAACACATTTTCTGGCTTCAACACAATGCCTTGTGAAAGCTGCCTGCAATTCGCGCATGCGGGGACGAAGAGGAAACAGTTCAATCTTTCCTTTAAACATTTAGTTTAATTGATTATATAATTGATTTATTACTGGCTGAGCGAGGCTTAAACATATACTTTCCTTCAAACGTACGTAGAAGGTAAACGGGTCCCTGATATGCCGAATTAAACTCGTTGAGCTGCGGGTTTGCGGGGCCACATCTTTAAATAATGCATAATGGATTAGTATATTTATAGTTTTTTCCAGGTGGTTTTTCACTTGTTGAGTTGGTGCGTTAATAATTAACTCCATTCAAAGAAATATGTAGGTGCCGTTAATTCAGAGTTGTTTTTAGGTGATACGCTATTGACCATTTTTCATTATGTATTCATCTGAGCGGTTTGATACCTTGACAAAATATTGGTGAGATCCTTTCGGCTGCATAGATTGTTCTCATTTCTGTCTACTCTCTTCGTACTATTAGGTTTAGTGAGCAAAAATGTAATTCATGATTAGTTTAGTTTAATTATCGCACAAAGGTTTTTTTCTAAAGCGGGTTTGAATTTCACCATCATATATTTCCATTCTGGTATTATTGTGTTATATTTTGACTTAAACCAATATTTGATTGGGAAAGTAAAATGGATTATTCATTTATCTTGCATAATTCCACCCAGTTTTGGTTCAGTTTGTTTTTGCCTCGAAGTTTCTTTCTGTGGAGCACTAATTAGGTCATGGAGAGGGAGGATTGCAATCCAGGAATCGATAAGTCGAACGTGATACGTCCTTCATTTGATTTCCTTTTGTGACCGCAAGTTTGGAACGGGGAAGGAGTAAGAGGCCGTAGTCTTGCTAGTTTTCATTTATGTTAATTATTCATTTTAAAATGGCATGAGTTATCCGATTTAGTAACCTGTTTTAGTCACGCAAGAATCGGAAATGTGATTTCCGTTGGTCGTGATGGTTTTAAATAAAACAGGAAATTAATGTAGCATGTTTCTATTGCCATTCCTTTCTCCATGATGCCCCTCCCCCCTAGTGGAATTCCCCCTATCGGTGTGTTACCGGTCGTTGCATCATATCTATAAAATAGAGGGATGATAATTTGAGCGGAATCAATGAATGGATGGTTTGGCTGTGTACTATCCTCAACATAAAATCCAAACCGAGATGGCTTTTTCCCTTCTATATTCCTTAAGGCACGCGAACTCATAATGTCATTTTCACCTATTGTTACACTCCCCTACCGTATTATCTCTCATCAACTGTCATTCTGTTAATGATAGGCATATTGTGGAGAATAAATGGCACTGCTTTTTTCTTGCGCTGTAGGTATTCCTTCAGTGTTATCTCGTTTTATTTTATGAGATTCGGGTTATAATAGGGGGTCATTTGTTTAAATGAAAACGTATTCTTAGTCATGACAGTGTGTACCCAGACGCATCCAATTAGTGTCCTTGAAATGGAGGCAACCACTCCTTGGAATCATCTTTTGAATCAACCCTTCACTTTCATCGTCATGTCCCTCTCTTTTTCCGAGCAGTCCCTCATTAACTTTTCTTTCTCCCCGTGGTGTCGTACCTTTGGCCTTCCCGCCATCCATTCGTCCGACGACCTCTCTCTCTCTCTCACTTCGATTCTCTGGTCGCGGTGGTTGGATGGCCCAAATATCGCCATGGCGATGGAGGGGGAGGGCGCAGATGCGGTGTGGAGTAATCGTTATTCGATGTGTTTATGTGTCGCTCTTTCCCCTCCCCTCCCACCCCACTCCCTGACATCCCCCGTTCGTCCATCGTCGCCCCATTATCGCTGAATTGATTATTTGTCCCCCGATCCGCTGACGCCGCTGTTGAAGTTTTGACATTCATGTCGCGCGGATCACATCCCCTTATCCGCAAACGGCTTTTAAGTGTAGTTGTGGGCGGAGTATTGGCCAAAGTTTCCCAATGGCTTGGCGTCGCTGATTGGCGCTAAAGCGTAATATGCCCCTACCACATTTCCGGGTTGTTGACTGACACGCGTGTCCCTCGAAAATTCGGATTCCACTCCACTTGCATTTCCTGAAATGTCGTTATTTTCTCCATATTTCGAGGTGGCATCGTTACGTTGAAATCTGCTTGGTTTCTTTCTTTATAAATAACAATTTAGCTATTTCTTAATGAACTTCTTGAATAATGTGAGCATTGTTTATGCAAAATTTTTCCCTATTAGCGTGAATAATTCTTTCTTACATTTGGGACTGGAGGCTCTGATATGGATGTAATCAATTTATGAGTTCTTGGAGAGATTTGGTCACCCTTTTTCACTGTTTGTATGAAATAATAACCTCGAGATCAATTCCATATTTCTTGAACGCTTTTTATATTTTATTTGCGCCTTTGTGTTCTCTTTCTTTAAAAATAAAAATCGAAGTTTTTCCTCGATCTCATCTGTGAATCACCTGAAACTAAGTTTTGATGATCAATATTGAACTTCGTACTTTGTGAAAGGAAAATTGCATTATCTTTCCTTTAATATGGAACGTTTCCACCACATCTCGCCTGAATCGAGTTTGTTTATTCGTACTTTGTATTAATGATCAAATCATCTCATTTATAATTTTCTTAGCAACCGGTTACCGATCCGGTTTTCTTCCTCGTTTGGCTTCTATAAGACTGCATAAATGTAATTTTATACTCTTTGGACTTTTTCATGTGACAAGAATGCAACCCAGACCCAGGAATAATAATTACTGTACGCTTTAAATTTCTTAAAATTGTGTTGTTAATTTCAGCCTACTCAAATTAAATAATAATTGGTAACGATGACGTCGTCACATAAGGGCTGTGAATCATGCCATTGAATGAAAATAATGATTCAGAAAACTTGCTCTATTACCGTGAATGCTGATATCGTTGGTTACCTTAGTGGAAGTGGCTGCTGATAAATGGGTCCCCTGTTCGCTGGATCTTCGTTAGATCTTCCCATCGCAAGTCCCATATTACGGCGTGAGGGAAGGGACTTGCGTGTACATACGGGATGTGTTTGAAGTGGATATGGTTGGCTAGGGGACAACCCACGTAGCAGTGGCCATGAAGGCGTCTGGACGGGCGAGGCGTAAACATCGTCGCTGCTCTGGGTCCGGCCCCTCTCGACTCCATCCCGCTCGCCGCCTCTCTGCTTCAATGAAGTCATTACTGCTCTTATTCTGCTCGTTTCCTCCCCCCCTTCTTTCTTTCCAACGCCCACGTGCCACCGTCTGCGAACCCCCCCTACCCCCCACTGAACTCCTGAACCCCTTCGCTCCCTCGTCAACTACCCCTCACGCCAATCCCCTCGCCGTAATTTAATAATTCATTCCCTCACTCAATCAGTGGATGGACGTTACGGGGCGGCCAGGAGTGTGGTTTGCCGTCGATTTGCGTGCTGGGGTCCGACCGCCGCATCTCCTCTCCCCTCCTCCGCCCATCTCCTCCTCGGCCAATCTCCTCCTTCGCCCTTCCTGTGTCCCCACTTTCGAGAACAAAAGTGTCTGGTCTCTCTCAAGCCCCGAGATTTGGCGCATTCTGACCTCGTCCCGAAATACCGTCTGCGGCAAGGTTCAAGAGCGAGGTACCCGAGTGATACCTGGAGGACGTCCGGCGCTATCGTAGTGCCAACCTTTGAAGGGGGAGTGGGTGGAAAGCATGCACTTAAGATATTACTCGTATTTTCCATGTGCATACGCTGTATTTATTGATGTACTCTTACTGGTTCGGAGGAAGTTCTTCTTTTAGTGTCTCTTATACTCTTTTCCGCTGGAATCTCCAGAGCCATCTCGCGGAGATCCATTTGGGTTTTTCGCCCATGAATATTCAGGCTGTAAATCATCTCAAATGTTTCAAGGGAAAAGCTATTACATCATTTCTAGGTAATCTTTTGTAATGGATTGATTATCCGGTGCATATTGTCACGCATTTTCGATCGGAGAAGATACTTAAAATATGTTGAGGAGGAATAGTTAGGATATTTTGAGACACCAACCATGCTGATAAAGTAGATTTGGCAGGTCAAGGAAAGATGGTGAGACAGCATCAGATTGACCAAATAACAGGCTGGAAGCCTAAAGAAAAGAATGGAGAAAGTTTTCCATTGTTCTATATTGTTTATTTTTTGAAGAGTATCATTGACGCTTTCATACATAACAGGTATATTAGCTTCTTTTGAAAGGTCTTATGATCTCTTCCGTCACATCTTAGAGTTTCCATGTTAACGTGTGAAACTAGTAGATGTTTATTCATCTACCAATCTTCTTGCCATATGGTATGATAATTTTTTATTATACATCAATCATATTTTGTAGGCAAGCTGTGTTATAGCACCATTTTTGAATGTCATTCGTCGTGTATCGGTGACACTGGAATTAAATTTGTTGTGTGTGCGTGAAATATAAGCATGTGGACTGTCAAGAAAGGTGTTGATCTTATTTTATCGGATTTCGTCTGGTCACCATTTTTCGTGAACACATGGGAAAATCATTTAGAAAAATATTTGGAGACTTGATTTTATCCTTATGTGACCCAGAATGTTGAACGCTGCAAAACTAGGTCTATCTTTATAAGTACGCTCAAGTAAGGTTCATTGAAGCAGTGGCATTCGTTTGCACCCTGCGCTGGTAATCCCTCCTCTTCCTTCCCCCATGCGCTCCCATCTCCTTCCATTTTCCGTCTTTCATCCCGACTCCACTTCCCTCGCGTCCTTTCGTCCCCCTCCTTTTCCCCTAAACGTCTTGAGAGATCTTCCCTCCCACTGCCGGAACTATCGTCACTTCCTGTCTGAGTGCGTCGTTTGGGATGGGTGGCGCCGGAGACAGGGTGAGCGGGGTGAGTTTCCTTTCCTCCCACGTGTCCCGCTCCCATCCCACCCCGTCACAGCTCGAGCCATTCCTCCCTCTCACCTCTTCCTCCTTATCTCCTCCTCTCTCCATCCACCTGTCCGCTTCATTCCGAAGGGTCCTTTCCCCACTCTCAAGAGCACGCGAGAGAACCACGTCACACGTAACATACAAGTGCTTACCTCGTAGCATGCCTCTGGTGACGTTTCACTTGTTATCGGAAGGTTCGCTATTCGTGCTTTTCCTCTTAGCTTTCCTTGAACGATAGGTGGTCTGGAATTCTAGTTTGAATCCCGTTTGAGCTGTCGCTTGCCTATCAGTCGCAGACGAGATGGTTAAACAACTTCTTTGAGTGCCAGTCTATGATTACCTCCATAGCCGCAGATTTGAGGCGAATTGGACACTTGCGTTTCGCGGCAATCATAAGGTACTATCATCAATTTTATTTCACGTCCATTAAGCTATTGCGAAACAAATTTACACTCATTTACTATTATACTAGAGTTAATATAGGTCGTATTCAAAATTATTTTGGTTGTTTATGTCATCATTCAATTAATTTCATTATCCTCTTGGGATGATGATTCTTAGCACGTCGGTTGACGTCTGTTCATTTCCCAAGTGCTGATTTATCAGTTAATACCCCCTTAGACAAGAAGGGAGGACGCCAGCATATGAAATTTTCCTTCGGGTCATGCAAGCAAAATTCTGTTTTTAAACGAAATTCGTCCGGCTGTATATCATACATAGTTTACATACATTTACGTTCTATAAGGTTATTCACCTTATAGAACGTAAAGCCCTGGAGAAGGAAAAAATATATTTTCCGAAACGTCGGCCAAAAGTTAAATTTTTTTCATTTTCAAAAAAAAGGACCTAAACTCCCGATAAACTATCCATATAATTATTAACTTAATTAAAATATGGCGAGAGTAGTTGGCATTGCATTTTTCTGCATTTTTACTGGTTAGGGTGCCATCTGTACAGGGTATCTGCTTAAAGACTGCATTCAAGTATTTTGCACGCATTTCTGCGTAATCGTCGTGTCATATGCCATTTTATGCTATCATTGGTTGCTATCAAGAGTGTTCGCGTTTTTCCCTTCTTTGTTCTATTTCGCTTACGATCGCAGAAACTCGATCAGCGGCCTTCAAATGTCACAAAATCCTTCACGTCAACATGATCTCACTATCAGGGCAAGCCGTGAAGTTCGATACTCTTCTCACTACGCTGTAGAAGTTTGCCCTTGTTATAACGTGATCTCACTCGCGGGAAGAAATTTATTCATGTTTACGGCGAGAGTGAGGTCCGGTGCCACGGGGGACTTTCTCTGTTAATCTCAAATTTTATTTTTCGCGAAGATGCTCTGTAATAGTCTTTTGGTGATTTATAATGGAAAGCATTTAATAAATTTCTTTCCTTCCAGTGCCCAACGGAGAGCTCCACAACCAGAGCCTCGTTGGATGAGGAGAGGACGCCCGTCGATTGCTGTCAACTCTTCGGCCTGGAACGAAGTCGAACGATCAGAGTGGACAGGGAAACGAAGCGAGGAGCAAAGGGGGACCAGCAGTGAACGGTAAGTTGCAGCATTTGCTCGCGTACCTCGAATCTCCTCTGCTTCACGATCCGTCTTCAAAGGGCTCCCGACCGTCCCGCGCGTCTTTTCGACGGCTGGTTGTCCTTGGCACACCCTTTAATTCTCTCTTGCGCCGATAACCGAACACAAATGGAGGGGATTGCATCATTCCACAGGGAGCCACCTAGCCGCAGAACTGTGACTTAATGGGTTGGTTGCATTTTGCCTCAAGAATCAACTCGCCTCAATCGTGTGCTATTAAACGGGGAAGTTTAATTTGAGGAACGAATGTTTATTTGAAGCAGCCAATTTTATCGCCGATGTATCTTCAATCATATTTATAATTAGTTCCCTTTTAATTGAATTGTCGCATTTAATGGTGCCATTGTTAAGCGATGGTTCTTAAACCGCGTGTTTTAAGGCCTCTTTTTCATGTCTTCGTTCCAAAAATTGCAGCACGGTTGTAGTAGATTGTAGAGGCCAAGACTTTGTGGAATTCCATACTATATATATGAAAAGACAAACTTTAGCTATCCACAGGTTAGAAAAATTTATTCCGACATGTTTCGCTACACTGTAGCATCTTCAGGAACATGTCCTGAAGATGTTTCTGAACAAACAAGTTCCTGAAGATGCTACAGTGTAGCGAAACATGTTGGAATAAATTTTTCTAACCTGTGGATAGCTAAAGTTTGTCTTTTCATTTATGCAGCACGGTTGTTGAAATGATTCTTGAGCATTGTGTCGGAGTTCTATATGGTGTTAAGTCTAGTCTCGGGATCTATTGAGTCCTCAACCATTGATATCGTAAAACAATTAGTGGTTTGAAATATCTTATCGCACCTCAATCACTAGTGTTACCAAGCCGGTATATTTTTATCGTGTGTACCTTAAAGAAATTGTTTTTCATTCTTGGTTGTTATTCACCGTAATCTTAGAATATAGGTATGTAGCTTGCGACTAATTTCACTAAAGAGTCATAATTGTCTGAAATGTATAGAATTACAGGACTTACATGGGTACGGTCACGTATACTTTTTATACTTCGCTGATTTTAAGGCAAAGTCTCAAACATTGCCAGACATGCCGTCATCAAAGACTGTAGAACTTCTCCTACCCCTTTTCCTGTTTCTACGTCCGTATAAATACATTAAGTACTTCCGTTTTGAGACATAATGAAATAACGAAATAATTCCGTTGAAGGTAACCTGGTTAATGTTACTAATGCCATCAAGCGGGGTGTTTTTTAGAAGCTATTTGTGGCTGTACTTGTTTCACGTGAAGAAAATAGGGGTGTAAAATATTTTGTGTTGCAAATTTAAGTGAGAACGGCGGAGAAAGGCGTGCAAACACCTTTGGTAGTGCTTTAGGTAAATAGGACGGCAAAATGTGGCGGTAAAATAGTAGAACAATGCATTAGCATTGGGTTTTTGGGTAATCAGAAGTAGACAGACGTATTTGTCATTGTTGGTATTATTCTCTTCTCACAAATATAATCGTCTTAATTACGCATCCTTCAGTCTTTGTAATTGTTTCATAGCCATCTTGTTAGTCAAATTCCAAGGGAATACTCAAGTATACCAAATTCCATTAATTTGGCTGAAATGTGACTGGTACAGCTCTCATGATTCTCTGCTCAGTATTGATCGTCTGCGAAGAACAAATATCGCATATCATCGTAAGCTCTATTAAAACTTCGCGTTTTTAACAGAATGAAATGTTTCGAATGGAACTTTTACTTGGTTTTGTAACAAGTCGAAATTTATTTCCCCTTTCACTCCGGATTAAATAAAACCAAATAACTAGCTCCCTTAAAAGGGTGCATGTTGAGTGATATGGTGTGATTTATTTCATTTGTTTTCTGTGGCGAGGATATTTTCGGAGGTGCGGATGAAACATAAGTTTTACCCACATTTCGGAAAGCGACCATTAGTCTAGTGTTTTCTCGTGCTGTCGTTCGATTTCTTCATCTATGCCACCACGACTTATCGCAGTTCTACTATCCCTTCCTCTCCAGTACTTATGGTTTTCCACTGCCCGCAAATTTTCCGGGAGTGTCGCGACCGGGAGAGGAGGTTGTCGGGGGGGGGGGGGAGGGGGGGGGGAGAAATTACGTGGCAAAGGAAGGAAGGAGGTGCAAGCGACGAAAGGCTGCCGAGAGGAAAGGGGGGGAGGGGGGTGAGGGTGTGCATTTCGAAATCGGTTCCGTCACTCGGGGAGACGGCCGATTCATCGCCCGCCTTGTCATCATCCCTGCGAACGGAAATAGGGGTTGGGGAATGCAGTCGGGCGAGATCGGGGTGATCTGAATGCTGTGAGCTGTCCCGTTTTCTAGAACAACCCCAGGTTCGAACAAAATATCGGCGTCATTGGTATATGACTAGACTAAGTTTAGTTGTCTTCGTTCCTACCGTAGCTAGAAGAGAAATGGGTCATTTTTACTAAGTCATGGAAAAATTTTCCTAGTCAGCAATATTTTCACAATGCCCTTTGCACCTCACTAGGTGAAGGTTTCACGGAGAGATGAATCGTTTCCCAATGCACATCATACTAATAGCCGTCAACCGAAATGCTTTTGCTCTTTTAAATGGGCATTAACTCGGCCGTATCATCTTAAACTACAGTATTATGAATGTTGTTATACAGTGCGGTTAATGTTGCAAATAGTAAAGTGGAGCGAAATTTCAATCCAGCTGATTGTTTCATTCCAATCACTAGGTTGTATAGTAACCCAATCTCTCGCTTGCTATAAAAAAAATGAATTCGCCATATAGTCGCGCCATCCTCCGCCTGTCCTTTTCCCATCCTTTCCTGCCTTTCGAAAAAGTCGCAAGTTTACGTTGGACGTTTCGCGGCTACAAGAACCTTGGCTCCTTGGCCAAAATATTTGTGTCAGAAATGAAGTGCCGACTCCGCGTTCTGTTTTTTCGCCCCAAAACCTCGGGGAGTTCATGTGCTGTGCCCTCGTTGCAGTAAAATAAACACTTGGGTCGATGGATGCGTCTTCCCTGGCACTAATACAGATTTTACACTTTATTGCGTCGTTGAATTATGGACAAAAACTTTCATTTTTCAGGACCTTGAAGAATTTAACTGCATAATATGCTGATTTCTCCGGATTGATCTTGTGGAAATACAGTGATAGATTGTTTGTCACCATTTTCCCTAGGAACAGTAAGCCCTAAATGTAAAGGCAAGATATAATTTGATGTTGTCCCTTTCGACAGCAGTAGAGCATTTTTAAGTGTGTACCCCACTGAGCAATGAGCGAAGTTCGCTGTGATGTGGGTTCAGCATTAAATGTGTATGTCATTTAAGAAGTAGTCGTAGAGCACTTCCTTTTGCTAGTGGTGTGTGTGTAAGTTCAGTCATTCACTCATGTTCGCGTATATCCGGATTTTACGTCCTCTTCGCTTTGGCTCTCACTGTCTGCGGGTAGCTGCCCTCGATTTAGACGCGATGACACTCTCTCCATTTAAAGCAGTCCAAAAAGTACGACGAACTCGCACCACTTCGCCACTGTTGTGATTCAGCGCCTCTTGAATTTGCTCGATACCGTTCCCGTCGTCTCATATCCCACGCTTGTCGTTCTTTGCCTCGCTGACGTTGGAACACTTACTTCACCTAAAGGTAGACCGATCTATCATTCATTCTCCAGCGTGGGTGGGTCGTCCGCGGTAACGAGCCTGCTTCGCAACCCAAGGGTCGCGGGTTCGAATCCCGCACGGGGATTGCATGTTGATTTTTATCATTGGGTAAAGCTTCGTTAAAGTAAAGTAATTTAAGATTAGCACTCGAATAACAATTCCACGTGCAGAAATTCAACTAGAGAATCTCTATATATGTATGTACAAGTAAATAGTTGCAGTGCTAAGTCTGTTGCTGGCTTATGTCATGCATCTTTTTTCATACTAAGGAATCGGTAACAAAAGTATTTTAAATTAACTCTGACCTGTATAAATTGAATAATTAAGGTGGGAGGATTATTCGCTCAAACTCCAACCGCTGTTGATAGTTCGCTTTTTTTTAATCGCTACCTGTTTGGTGATTATTTTTAGCTGTGCTCTCGCATTATCCGTCGAGAGAGTTTGAATAGGGAAAATATGATGCCTTTGAGGGCAATAATACTTCTCTGAATCATTTATTGAGTTTTCCTTGGTTATGTAAAAAAAAAGAGAAAGATATTGCTCGTAATAAATTCCATACTTGAATATTTTGGGGACAATCCCCGAAATTCTGTATCCAACGCCAATACTTCTGGTGCAGAGAAAATAGTTCTTAGCGCTCGTTTTTTTCAGTATTTGTTGTTACGTTGACATAAACTGTTCACTGGTGAGATGTTAGCCTACTTTTATCTCACCATTTTTCGGTCCTTTTCCGTGGTGAATTATGAGTGATAAATTTACAATCGCTCACGCTTCAATTCCTATTATCTTTTTTCAAGTACTAAGTCATGGATTTCGGCTGCATCCCTGAAGTGGCGACGAGCAGCAGAAACATTTACTTCTTCCTCGTCTATTGAATCATTATTTCCAAAGCGGATCAATGCAAACAGTATGGGATTATTTCGCTCCCTACGAAAATCCTCGTGGAAATCCGAACTTCTTTGTCGCAGCTTCTATATATATATTAATTTTGTAGCGTGTCAGTCAGTCAGTCATTCTGTATCCGTTTTGTTTTGTTCTTTCCCAAGTTTTGAGCTAAACGGGTGAGGTTTGGTGCGTTGAGTGTGGATTCTCTGTCTGTATGATTTGGTATTAGTTTTGGATTTTTAGTAGTTTGCAGTGCAGAGAAAAATGCAAAAAAGTAGTTTTTGAGAGTGGGAGACAACATATAATGAAAATATGGTGTAGAAAAAAGTACAAAAACATATAGGATAATTAGAGTGGGACACATTTCTCTATTTATAAAGTAGCCATTTCCTTCTCTCCGAATACGAAATGCTTATGAAAAGTTGGTGCACATAAGTGTTAAAAAATGCAAAGACTACTTTGAGTAGCGAAGCAGTGACTGCCTGCGTGAAGCACAAACACTACTGCCACCTATTGGTAATGTGTCAGCAGTAGTTTCCAAACAATTTTTAAAAGCTCATTTGACACTAGAACATAAATTTCACCTCAAGAGCTCACCAGACGGACTGCCTGCAAAGCAGGCCGCAGGTCTGCTATTCATACCTGAACGTTGTCATCGCGTTGCTGTGGTTGTCTTCGTCATTTCTAAAGGTGCGCGGATTGCGTGTCCCGTCGAGATTGAGTCCCGCTTCGCCGCGGTAAGGGAGCGCATGAGTGTGGAAGCTGCCGCTAAGGTCGGAAGTAAGGGAACGGGTGTGGAAGTAGGGGGACCCTAAGGGCCCGCGCGACGGGGAGCGGGACTCCCGCACCCAGCGTCATCATAGTCATCCCTTTTCCCCTCCACGAATCATCCCCTCGCCGCCCCCTTTCTTACTTCCTGCCGCCCGCCCGCTTTGGAAAGGGCAACCCTCCCCCCTTATGCCCTTCCCTTTGTCTTCCCGTTTTGCGGATATGCAAAGCGTCTTGTCGCTCGACGACTTCGAAGGGGTCGAGAAATGATGAAAAATGGCCCACTTTCCCTGTCAAAACTACCGAACCCTCGCTCTCGCCGCCGCTCCCCGTGCTCCTGCTCTGTTTTACCCCATGTATCCCCCCCATTTGATCGGATCTAGCCTTTTCCAGCGCTTGGTTACCACTCCCCATCGCGTCAGCTCTTCCCCGCAATTCCTTTTGACTTTTATTCCACATATCGTGCATCACGTTTTGCGAGGGGAGAGACTGGGTTGGCCGTGTGTGTTTATGAAAGGGAAGGGAAATACTCTGCTCGACTATGGAATGGGGGAGGGGGGTCGAGTTTGCTGGTGGGTCGAGTCGTGTGCCGACACGGAGGTTTTTCTTTTTTTCCTGTCATGTCACTGAATTGAAATTGAGGGATAGTCATCCGTTAGAGATTGAAGAGGGAGCTCTTCGCAAGCGGCCCAGGACTGGTATGCACCATGACCCCCAGTTCTGATCAGTGCAGCTATTACGGAAGAGAAAGGGAGATGGGTCACTTAACTCGCGGTGCGTAACTGCTTTGAATCAATAGGAAGTAAGCACTAAGTAATGAATGGGGAAACTTGACTCCATAGTTATGCGATTAATTTCAAATGAAGTGAGGTGATCACGGGTGTTTTCAAGTCTGTTTCCGCACTAATAGGCGCTTCAGACCGGGAGGTAAGGTATAAGGATAGGAATGGAAGGGATGGGGAAATTATGAACCGATATTTGTATAATGCGGATCAAGGTATAAGTGAGGTGAAGGATAGGTACTTATATCTTCCTTAAGGGGTTAACAAATATATTTTAAGGTGATCATTTAATCTATGGTGAAATGCAAACTTGTTCGGTTTTACTTCTTATACTTCTGGCTTGTGTAATGAATCGTAGCTCCTGCAGATCAGTTAATGTATAAAGAATTACGCTCTGAGAATTTCATGACGTAATCTGGCGGTAAAGTTTCAGCAATTTGCGGTACATGCACCGGAGTTCACGTACTGTCTCTTTTAGTGAGGCCCTTCTTAGTTATTCAGCAATTTCAGATTTGGATTTATTTTCTCGTGCCTAGTTGTGACATAACTGACTGACTAAAACGAAAGCCAACAATATAATGACAAAATGAGCATTAAGTACTATACGATTTAATTGGGAATATCCTCGTTTAGTAGTGCGTAAAACAGTGCTGAGGCTATTCGCGAGCTTCCTTCTTCCTGTGTTGGTCAGTGCAAGTTTATGATGCTTAATACAAGGAGAATTTTAGAATGTCTAGTAAAGTAGTTAGAAAAATAGAATGTGGTGCATAATATGAACATGGCATTGCTCCTGACATTCAAGTCCTAGTGTTTCCTTTGAGGATCGAGCGCAGTGAAGCGCGTATGGTAAAAGATGTGTTTGGTGAAAGCATTGCGTAATGCTTCCAGTATATGGTACTCGTTAACACAAGGAATCACATTCCACTGAAGCCGTAGCTGCGTAAACTTGGACGAGACGACTTTTTTAAAAGAAATGTGTAATTTATGAAGAAATACTTACTGTTAATTGGATTTCAAATCCACAGACTGTATATGATTGATTTTACGGTGCTCTCTAGCCTTGGCTGAAAGAAATTGGAACTCCATATTCATTAGTAGGCCACTGATTTGCACTAAAATGTAAACGGATGAATTTTTCGGAAATTTCCGTAGTTGTTGCGCGAATGTTTACGCGGTTCTAGATGTGTACAGGTAGTACAACCTACCTAGTGCTAATACATTTGCTGTGGTTCACCGTCTTTCCGTGCTATATCTCCTCTAATTGAATTAGTCCAGTCCTCATTTCGGCTTCTCAAGTTTGCTCGGCGTAAATTTATTCCATTACGAAAGTGTTTAAAATGTGTCTCACCAATAGGGTCATTTTCACTGCCATTGCCCTTTTTCTTTCTATCTCCGTTGCCTTTAAAACATGAACTACTTATTCCTGTACAGGAAGTGACAGAACAAGAGGGCGAGATTCGGGTGGATTTTCTCCCCTAAAATCTATTTACTGATAAGTCTGCTGCCTTCGGAGCCGAAAACTCGTATGGCTTCCTCCTTGAGCGATCCGGTCGCTTGAGAGCTCTCTGAACTTCCTTCAGAGGGTTTCACCGAGGAATTCCTTGTCTGGGATTAAGAGAGGGTCACGTTTCCCGTAAACTCCTCCCAGAAAAAGGTGGATTGCTGTTTGAACTTGCCTTCTAGTACACTGTGTTAGGTTTTAGCTTTTGAATTAACTTATTGACTTCTGCAGGGATGTTTACCATTTAAATTCTGTGATATACTTCGGTAATGTTCTAGTAACGTCGGTGAATTTAGCCTCATATTTTTTTATGAAACACGTTTTTTCTTCGTTGTTCTTGTTAACAGAAACTCTCTTATAGTCCAGTGGTCTTCGATGGCAATGCGTTTATACCATTTCTCTTCGAAGTATCGAGCGGTAGGTGGTCAATAGTTTGTGTCATGTGATTAGTGTAAGATAATGTGTTTGTGCGAGGAAAGAGGATCACAAAAATAACATTTCAAACAAAAAAGCGATAGCCAGCAGTTGTTTAGGCATTTTTTTATTGCTCAAAGTCTCAGTTCACACCTAATTAGCCTCGTGAACACCCGTGATTCTTTTACCGACCGCTTCTGATTATGCTATGCTTAAAAAACGATGAGAGCTGTTCTTGGTTAAATGCTGAAGAATGGAAATGTCTACTTTTCGGGAGGAAACCTCGCAAAGTCCATTTTCCGCGTCGGCCCCGCTTAGGAGGGGGAGGAGAGGTAGTGGGGGAGCGGTGTTCTGGGCCCCGCGGGACATTAAGGCCGAGATGTAACCGGAAGTGAAGAGTTCGCCGGAGTGCGAGGGCGAAAAGTGATTAGGAGTCGATCTTTGGGGGGAGCGAGGAGAAAAAGGGGCCAGCAGGAAAAGGGGGAGCAGTGGGAGGTTGTCTTGGAGTGGTGCGGGGGGAGTTTGTTTGGTGGGTCGCCCCGGCATCAATCTTTCTCTTAGCGACGGCCGAGATGACAAAGATCGCGGACGGGGGAAGGTTGGCTCGAATGGATTCGCCCCACGGCGGGTGGGCGGAAAGCTGTGACGTCGCTGCGTTGCCGTGGATACCGCATTAAACTGGGCCTTGGGAGAGAGACGATGGGAGGAGTGCTTAAGTGCGTGGGGCTTAGTGCGAGAACGCTGAAGATGCTGCACGAACTCATTCCCTTCCCAACTGTGAGGATTCCTGAATTTTGCCAAGACTCGAGGTGTATTTTTTCTTGGTTCTTTTGCTTTTTAGGGTATTGTGATTTCGAGTGATGCAATTAATGTGCATGTTCCACGTTAGTTTTTTTTTAATTTAAATACAGCAATAGTAAAAACCTGTGAAAGTTTCCTATTGAAAAGTATTGGAGTCCAACAGTAGTGTCCATCTTAATAATTTTCAATACTTATTTTCTTTTATTTGGGTTCGTATTATCAGAGACTTCGCAGATTTAATGCACTCATTGTTCCCTATATTTAATTACACCAGAGCGTGCCAGTGCGGCTACCCTATCGATGCTAGGGGTCAGCCAGTCAGAATCTAACTCCTGTCGGTCGTGTATACCTACACGGTGGGGGGACTAACATACTGGTTGATTCCTAAATAAATAATTATTATTGAATAGTCATTGTGTTATTATTTATGTCAATAATTAATTCAATTATAGCAATTTTATTTTTCACCCGCTACAAGGACAAAAGCAAATTAAATGTTAACTGCTACGTTTATTCCCAATATTTATTTGCGCCTTGAAATAGGGGAAGGAAGTGGCGGCCGAATCCCATCCTTAAGAACAGTTTTGGTATTTATTTTCTTTTCCAGATGTTTTCAGCCATCGTAAGTTCGCGTATATCAACAGCTTATTTTAT
This sequence comes from Platycnemis pennipes, assembly GCA_933228895.1. NCBI lineage: Eukaryota > Metazoa > Arthropoda > Insecta > Odonata > Platycnemididae > Platycnemis > Platycnemis pennipes. The sequence continues at coordinate 27,184,004 of OW121848.1, read as the reverse complement.
GTTGTAGGTATCTTAACTTGCCTCCTCTGGAATGGAATTTCATCCTTAGGATAAGGAGTTTCCACCATTGCGAGCATTGATTTTTGGTATATTCGCCTGTGTGATTATACGAAGATTTTTTTAAAGGGTTACATTTTTTATACTGAGTTATTTGAATTCATTAATCCGTGGCCTTTCAGTATTTTTATTTCCCTTTTCCTTAAATTCCGTTCTTTTTAATATCCTACGACTGTTATGGCCACCTTAGTTATCGTAAAGCCGGTAACCTCGGCGATATTTATTGAATTCAAATGGATGATTTGGTTTTATTCATTATAGCGATTTTTTAACTTTCTCAGTATGCTGTTATTCCCACTTCGTCCCAAAAGCTTCATTCAGAACTTGCGGCAGGGCTCCTTTGGAATAGGTCTACTGACTTAATTTCTGGGAAAAATGTATCTATAAAATATGATCACTAAATCAAAAGGATACTCAAGTTTTCGTTTTCATCTGTTGGTCAAAACTCCTGAGGATACCTGTGAATTTTACAGTTGTGACCTATTTTATAAAATTTATTTATTTTAATTTTGAATGCTTTTTATTTTCCCCGAAATGGATTTCTCGTTATATTTCGAAGCTGCTTCTGTCGTCGAGAGAGCGAGAGAGAGAGTAAATAAGGTTTCTCCGCTTTCGCATGCTCTTCCTTTTTCACCCTCCGTGGGGCGACTCTAGTCAAAGCCACGCCATCAGTCGGCGAGGGCGCGAAGTAAATACCGGGCGGCGGCGGCGCAGCACGATTTTCACGGCTCATGAAGTCTCACCCCATCCCCCCTAAAACTCCCTCCCTCCCCTCGCAGGAGGAAGTTTTCATTTTCATCCCCCACCCTTCCACCACCCACCCCCCAGAGCTCCCTCCTTTGGCTTCCCACCACCTCCCCGTTCCCAACCCCTTCTGCGCCTCCCACTCACCCCGCCTCCAAACCTCCCTCCCGATAGGCGTCGCCGTCGACGTCTGAGAACCACCGCAACCCTCGGAGTAGGGGTCGGTCGGCGGTTCTGGAGGAGGGACATTTTTAGGCTCATTCTCTCCCCCTGCACGCACTCCTGCCCCACCCCTGCATGCTACTTGGGCTCTCTAAGGAAAAGGACTCGACTCGTAACGCAATTAATCAGAGCGGGAACAATTAATAACGGGGCTTACAAACAGCGGTGCGGAGGGTGTAGTGCATGGGAGATTCGTGGGAACTTGGTTTTTTGGGTCCGTGCGCGTTTATGGAGGATATAAAAAGTGAGGATAAAAAAAGGAGTGGTGGTTTCAAGAGAGGAAATGGGATAGCGCTCGCTGGAGTGAAAAGGGAGGAGGCGCGTATGAACTGCGACGGCGAGGAGTTGGCAATGTGGAAGAGACAAATGAGGAACGGCGTGCGGAAGGGGGACGGCACGCGTGGGCGGAGGAGGTCTCGGAGGACGCCTGTCGAAGTTCCTCCGCGGTCGCGGAGGCTCCTTAAGATGGTCGGTGATCCAGCATCTTTTCCACGACGTCGAAGCGGCGGAAAGAAGTGAATGCTTCTTGGCGGTGGGAGGTCGGGTCGGGACACAGGAGAGGATGAGGACTCTCTATTTATTGTTTTAAGTTGGCCCATTGTTCTTCCGCTGGAAAATAGGCTTAAGAGCTCTGGGTGGAACTACGCCCTTCTCCGTTTATTCCCTGCGCTTGATCTGGAGGTATTTTGGAGGCCCAGAGCCAGGAAGGAGAACCGCGGGGCTTAACAACACCACATGTTTTATTCCCATCCACGACAAACCACCCGATGTAAGTCAGTGTATTGCTAATGAATTTCGTACATTGATAATGGATTTCTCTCGGGTGACACTGATGAATGCTTCGTTCATTACGTTCCCTTTTTTGTTCTCTTTCATTTTTGAGTATTACAGGCGACTGGACTTCGGTGAAGCATTTAATGACCCCGAACTATATCCCAAGTAGGACCAACTACGATCATATATTTTTACTTAATCATTTTTACGCTTTTATTATTCTTTGAATAAATTTCATGATTTCACACCTACTCATTTGATAATTTTCTTTTTTCTGGTAATACGTTATTTTTACTTTCATGAATGAATAATATGTTGACGTCATTTTAATATGTTTTAAAATCAAAGTTTGAATGCTATAGTTTGTAAAGTTTATCACGTATAGGTACTATCGTTTTATGTCTTGAGTCATGAAAGATTATTCAATGGTTAGACTTTTTGCGTTTACGTTGAGCATTTTATTCGTGTAATAGTTCGCTAGGATCTCGGTAGCAACGTCCTGCAATCGCAATTCATGCTAAGAGCGAAGATTTTGAAGACATCTGGCTGTAAGATCAGTGTAATTAATGATTCTTTCTTCGGCCGGAGAAATGGCTGTGGTAAGTCTTTGATTGCGGGAATATTTGTTTGGCAATAACCAATAGGTACCATTTTGCCGTCATAACCTTAGCCGATTCTTACCCGAAGGAGACACTCCATCCCCATAATTCTGAATTATAATACTGCACCCGCCACTCACACATCCGACGTCTTCCAGTTCCGGTTGAAATCATTCTTATTCGGAGGTAGGAGATAAAATATTTATGGTGTCATGCGTCTTAATGTCGTAATTGGAGGGCGTGGATGGTGCTATATCGGTAGTTATCCCCTGAGGATTTTTTTATAACGCAGTCCGGACCCTTGTTTGGATGCGCTCTTGTGTGCGCGGAGATGGAGGTCGGAGGAAGCGGAGGTAGTCGAAAGTTTAGCCCTGAATTGAGCCCACGGGAATGGTCGTAGTGTTAGGAGTGCGGCTTTGGAGTGAAGGGGGAGGAATGGGGGGTTGGAAGGGGATAAGAGTTTTGCGGTGATCGTGAAAGTGGATGGATGAAGGGCGTAATGGAATCCTGTGAAGGTGGAGAGGAGGAGGCAGGGGGAGGAAGGCCTCTGCCGTATCGTGGGTGAATGGGGGTGGGAGGATGTTTGGGTGGGAGAGTGGGGAGAGGTCGGAGAGGTTAGGTGGGCCGAGACAGGGGCGGATAAAGATGGAGGATGACGGACTACTAAGCGATGGCGGCGTCGGGGCCGCTCGGCGCCGGGGCGCCAGGCGCCCCCGTCGGCCGGCCGACCTGGCGACGTCATCGACTCGGCCGGTGGTACCGGCTCCCTCGTTTGGGTTGTTGCTGCCGTTTAAAAAAAAGGAGGTCCTCGTCTTCCCTCGGCAGTCAGTGGTTACGTCGGGTCCAAGGGTCCCGTGAGACCGCGCCTCCAATCTGCTTTGTTGAGGTGGCTTTCAGCCCTCTCTGTAGTTGATCATGTGGTTATCATATTTTTATAAATAAAATTTTAATTTTGTGTTAACGCCAGAAAAGATTTGAGGTCAGCGAAATTAATTCACTCATCCTTAGCTCTTCTACGATTTTTTCTAAAACCCGCTAACAATTCAAAATTGACGTTTAAGCTCTCTCTGGCAATTTGCATGCATCGCGATAGACCTTCGCTTTTCACGCTGTTTTCGCGGTTCACATGTATAAAACTCTTTCCTTACAAGAGCCTTAAACTCAAAAGACTTATAGATTACCATTGGGTCTTATGTTTGCTCTCTGGACCATTCAGCAGGCTCCCAAGCCTCTTGGGAAATAAAAATGGGCCTGGAGTAACTTTACTCTTACTCAGAGAAATGAGTGACTCGATAAATTTGGACAGTATAGCCTTCCGCCTTCCCCATTCTCCCTAAAAAATATTGCTTAAATTTTCGATATAACCGATCCACCTCGTCCCTCGAATAAATCATCTCCCGTCGCTACCCCATTATTATTGCATGCTGTATAAAATGCCTCGTCGAAATCAACAAGTAGCGCACAAAGCCATTTGTCCTTAACCTCCCTTTTTTCTGCCTTGGGAGTTCATTGGCAGCGCATCCCTCTTTACCTAATTAAATTGCGGGTGTAGGAGCCGTTTTTCTGAGGACTGGCTGTCAACATGCCTCGGTCAGAAGAAACGAGCCTTGTTCTGTCAGGGCTAGTTTGTATCTGGGTCTTACGGCCTGCTGAATGCGCTTGCAGTAACCCTTTGAATTGTAAATTAGCATAGCATGAGGATTCCACCTCTGATTGATGATTTGGGTTATCTCTTATTGCATCCCTTGTAGAGAGTTGTGCTGGAATGTGGAGATTCCCACCAGCATAGGGTAAGTATAGTACTGTACTTTATGCTACCATTGACCCGTGATCTCCCTGAGGACGCCATAAGCATAATTTTGGATTTTGTTGCGTTTCTGAGGACCGAGCGGTAGAAGTTGGCACAGCGCCCACTCCCTGTTGGACAGTTGGGTCTCGAACTCGCAATGTTTGGGTTAACTAGAGTTCACTTTTCCCCAGAGGCGGTACCGCAGTCATCAGCATTTCTGGTATTTATTTCTCTCTAAATACATTCCCCGGAATTCTAAATACGTTCGTATTTCTATGTCTATGGCAGATTCAGTGTCGTTCATGTGTGTTCCGATTCGTATTGTTCTACACTTATTAGTACTCTTTAGCATTCCTTAGTACTATCTTCTCCACTACTCGTTGCTTATTCAGTGCATCCTTTTTTTTGATTTACAGTCTAATCACACTTGCCAGGTTTTTTTATTTTAAAAATTCTTATTTCCTAATGGCTTTATCACTAAACTTTTTGACAGAAGTTTATGCAGGTGAAGATTTGTTCTTAGTCGCATTTTCTTCTAGTATGGTGGTTGTGTCATCACCATAAGCCACCTTCCCCCTTTAATTACCCTTATAGTCAAATTCCCCACAGCTTGCACCACCTTTATTTAGTACTTAACTCTTTATTACATTTACCTCGCTATCTTATTTACGAGCTTTAAAAGAGTAATTCACCCCCTCCATTGCATGGCATCTATCCGTTGGCGCATTACTTACGCTCATAGGTCTAAATCTTGGTTTTCGTAGGCTACGCGATAATGTTAGAATTTTGGTTTGCGAATACATTTGCGAGTGGCAAATTCTTATTTTATATCCTTGCCACTCTCAGAGACATTGCTCTTATCATTGGGTAAGACTTTTGGATCAATCAGATTTCAATTAAGGTAGTGTGATCGTAGTAATAACGGCTGTCAATCCGCGAATATGTCCTAGAATTATATTGCGTGGAAATAATGGGAATTTAATTTTCAGAAAAATGTACTTCAAGTTTAAACGGAGTGATAACGGCTATCAATTCGCGAGTATGTCCTAGAATTATATTACGTGGAAATAATGGAAATTTAATTTTCAGAAAAATATACTTCAAGCTTAAATGAATTTCAGCGTAGTTTCTTTGGATAAAAATAGCGTGGTAATGAATGTAAATATGTTAATAAAAAGCAATGACAATGAACTAATTTACCTCATTTTCGCCAGAAATTCCTATTCCGTATTTTTAGGGTGATGAAACATTTTGATGATTAGATTAAGGATATTTGATCGGCATAATGCTTTTAATTTGATTTTGATTGCCTTTTCTCACACTCCAATACGGAATTTTTCGAACTACAAATGGCATTCGGTTCTTGAAGGATTGTTGTTTCAGAACTTATGCGTGGGGAAAGTAGTACTCCCATCTTTTGCAGGTAGGAGTAGCTGCAATTTTATGCTCTTTTTCTCTGATTTCTTTTACTGCAACCCATGCTATTATTACGAAGTGGATGTCGAGACTCAAGCCGAAGCATTTCGAGCATACGAATAAAACTTGACTTCTATCTTGAAATACACTCCATTCATGAGGTTTTCCTTATGTCTTCATCATCATTATGTTTACTCGTATCAATTCCTCTTCTACCTTATGAAAGTGAATTCTATGGATCGAAGTGAGCTTTTCCATTGTCAATTTTAGCGATCAGGAAAAGATTTATGTACTTAAAATAAATGGAATTGGTGCCATTTGGAAACTGCAGTTGGTAGACAACATTCCTGATGAGCGTTTAGTTATGATTGAAAAGGGTCAAAGTTGAATTTTACCTTTGACGTAGGATGAAGTGTTTATTTAGAGTTTTTAACCTCCTCTAACTACTAAGAATGGTGTGATCAAGCTGTTGCTCCGATACGCTGTAGGCTTCGGGATTTTCCTGGTTTCGTGCAGTGATTTTGTGCATATCATTCCAATTTATTAATTTTCAGAAATAGTCTGAGCATATTTTTAGTTTGTTTCCTTAGAATCTCCATGCTCAGACCACTTGATATTTGGAGAAATAACTTCCCTTTCGATTTGTGACATTTATTTTCCCGACTCTAGGGTTGAAGAAACTAAATCCCGTTGTCTCCAGCTACCGACTCATTCATCCCTGAGTCTACTTAGTCAGCTCTTTCATCCTGAGTCTCTGGCTTCGAAAATAAGAAATTATTTCATCAGAAAAGAACAATCTCTTGGAGAGCGGCTGTTTTTGCAACAGTTGAAGTAGGTCGTCCGCTTCGGGAAGGTATTTCGGTGGTCTTCCGATCCCCCTGGCTTCTTATCCTTCCTCGGAAATACGTGGAAGCGCCTCCAATCCCATCCGATTCCCCTCATCACCTCCCTCCCTCCACTCGATCGTTCCTCTCCCCCCTCCCCCACCAGCCCCCATTACTGCGCCCAGTCCCCCTCCCCCTTTGGTTGCAGGCAGGGGTCGACGAAGAACGCGAAACGGGCGGAGGAGGAGGATGGGGATGAGTGTGCTGGAACGCGTATTGGTGAGGTTTAGGAAGATGTGGGGAGGGAAGGCGTCGCTTTCGGTGGGTGTCGGGAATCCGAGAGGGATGGAGGGTGGCGGTGGAGGGAGAGGAGAGTGAAGGTTCGGGCGCCGAGTCTCTTCGGCGTCGCTTGGCGCCGGCGTCGCGGCGCCTCCGACGCCAGTGATGTAGGGCGGCAGCGAGAGGGTGAGGGTGCGGAGCGGCCCTGCAACCGGATGCTCCGGGGGAGAAAGGAGGATAATGGGGCGGGGGGAGGCGTGGGGATGGGTTGACGGGGCTGCGGGTAGGGCGTGTGTGGACGTAATGTGGGATCAGGTGAATGGGCGCGTGTTGGAGACGAGAGGAGGGGAAAGAGGGGAGTGCCGTGCGCGTGTGTGGAGGAGAAGCAGTCGAAGGTGAAGTTGGTACTCCAACACTCGAGAAAATCTCAACTATGCCGTCTTCCTGGCCGATATCCATATCTGCCCTACCTGTGTTTTATTTGCAGTGTCTAATCGTTGGCTTATGAAAGAGTTAACTTTTCTTTCTTTAGATGAGAATGATAAGATATCTGTGGCTTTAATGACTAGGTACTTTGTACTACTCCACCCAATTTTATTGGCACCGATTGATTTCAAAGTTTACAATAAAATTTACCCGTGCATTTTTTAGGGTTCCCTGTTGAACGCTCCAAGTTCAATTACGTATTAGAGGCTGGCACCTCTCCCGCCATCTCCTCTCGCGTTCGATCAAGGTTCATGCCCCAAAGCATTTAGCAGTCCATTTTACAGGATGATTTTCTTTTTTCTCTTTGAAGTGAAAATATTTTGTGTGAAGTGTTCGGTAGCCATTTAGTTATATCTGTGATATTGGGAAAGAGTAAGTTGCTCATCAATCGTCCCTTAGCTACCCACAATTGGTATTTGACCGATTGGTTTTTGAAGAGCTGTCCCATCAGAGATCATGCTTCTTTTCCTTATCTGGTAAAAATCCTCTACATTTGCGTAATATCTGGATCCACGGCCGGTACCTCGCGAGCGAGTTTGTTAGATCTGTGGCATCTCCTGGTGAATGATGAGACTGGGGCCGGTCGCCCACGCCCCCTCGACTTCGCATTTTGCCGCTAACCCACTAAATATCCTTGAGACCCCTTTCTTTCCCTATCAATCGTCCACCCTGGCTTGATTTACGTAATACCGACTGTGTTCTTCCGTTGTCTCCTGGTAGGATACACTTATTCGGCATAGGTATTCGGTTGTTAATTCTATACTCTCGTTTTTTCCTTCTTGAATGTTCTTCGCAGTTCTTACGGCATTCCTTTCCACTCTTACTGTTTTCCGTTTCTTCTTCTGTCTTACACTGTTTGTAGATAATTCGCCGAAGTGTTTTCAACTTCTTACTTTCTATCGCGAAGCACGCTGAACATGTTCTGAAGTGTAGAGATCGTATTCACTTCCATCTTCTTTTTATACTAATATCAGTGATTTTCATTTGCGGAAATGTTCATTGAACTACCGTTTCGTAGTAGAGTGTTGTGTGCAAAGTACATACTTCAAGTACTCTGTCCGTCGGATAAAACGTTAAACGTGGTCCCCTTGGCACCTTTCGTTAAGAGCTAGCTGATATCGACGATGGATGTCTCTTTACTCTTCCTCCTTTACCTGAACATCCTTAGCTCTAACCTAATATTCACCGATCCTAATTGGCGCAAATGGCCTTAGCCCTCGATCGTGCCTCCAGAATAACTACTGGAGGATGTATTTTCAATGTATACATAACAGCCACCACACTAAAATCTTGGGCGAAAGGTGTGATTCTCTTTTTCTGTGTTGCTTCGTGATGTACCTCTTCACTTCTTAAAGGGTGCGTCGGAAAAGCTGCACATTTTCTTGTTTGAAGTTCCCTGTGAAATGTATCCTCGAGTAGTTTTGAGCGTTCAAGACTTAAGATGATACGATTCTTGAGACGATACAGTACTCATTATCTGTTTTGAGATAAGAGGTATGTATGAAGGGGTTTATAAAGTTATCAGCGATCGCGGATATTCATAGTCATATGGTGTTTCCGTCTTGATGTTCATTCATAGTTCTATTCCGCGACTATTGAACTTTCGGCTTGTTGGTTAATAATCTTCAAACCTTTTTGTTCTTTTGATTTTTAAGACCTTGCGATCCTTCATATTATCATGGGTGGCTAATACACAGTGGTATTTAAACCTCAGCTAGAGAATACGTACTAATTGGGTTTACGAGACACTATTAGTCATTGTTAACTTATTTTCTATTTAATTTTAGTTCGAGAGAACTATTGCGAAAATACCATTTTTACCTTGTTCGCAATTATATTCAATTTTGTGAAAGCCTTGGCGGCCAATGGGCGTCAATGCATCACTGTAGAAAGAGCGAATTTCAACGAAGCGTATGGTTTACTCAATAAACTATTTGTGCGCTTCTTTGAAGAGGCTTTGTTTGGCTTCAAGCGGATAGCGGATGATTAAAACTCCTTCATCTTCGTCTCATGTTTTCGTGTCCCCATTTGCTTTGTGCCTGTTTCTCATTCGCCCATTATTGGAGCGCTCCGTCGTGATGAATGTTTGGGTCATTCCATTTGAAATCGACCCTTTGTTTGTTTGTCGGAGAAGATATCTTGGACTCCCGGATCCCTTTCTCGACCCAGGAGGAGAAGAAGTAGACCTTAATAGGAGGAGGATGAAATAAGGTAGGGCGAAACTAAGGGTAGAAGGGGTGCAGGGTGGGGGTGAGAGGGAAGTGGAGACCCCGGGGAGGGTCAGTGAAAGGGTGATCATTGGGCAGAGATCGAAGGGTCATTACTTTGGAGCACGAGTGGGAGGGTCATGCAAGATTTAAGGTATCCCAAAATGAACAGGATGGAACATTGAAAGTAAAATAAGCTAAAAAGTTGAAGAATTCAAATACCGTTTTCTCTCAAGTTGTAATTCTGGAATTGGCTTACGAGGGCTGTTTCCATCTCATTTTTAAAAAGCGACATTTGAAGTCACCCACGAGTTAACTAATTGATTTTTAGAAGTAGAAAGTTAGGGAGAAGTCTGCCCGTCGTTTTGCTGTTGTTAACGTTATTTCCTTTTCTTTCCATTTCGTCCATTTCATTTAATTCGGAACATTTCAGTTAAGTGGGTGACTGGATAACGGAAACCATTCCTAAAGTTCACGTGTTTTTTTCCAGTCATTCTGTCGTCGCGACGAACCAATTCCTTAGGAATTTATCTTTCAATCGTTCGACATTACTCCCTTTTCCTTCGAACTGAAGCGAATGGGGTGTGGGTCTTGCAATTAAGGCATACCACCACCTTTTGCGTATTTACGAAAAAATAAAACTTGTCCATCTGGTCGTTTGGTGTAAGGTGAATTTCGCGAGTAATGGCCTCGATATTACCAATGGCTCCCATTCCAGGTCGAATCCTCTTAGGCAAGTTTTTTTTTTGGATGGAAGTGCGTGGGGGCGATTGCTATCCCTCGAAATCCTTCCTTCACCCCGCTGGCTTCCGGCCGCAGTGTCGGTAAAGTCTCACGGTGGCCAGAGGGTAATTTAACAACCCTTCGGGCAGTAGAGGCGGGCTTCGAGTTGGGGTGGTTGAAGGAGCTCGGTCGAGAAAGTGGCGGTCAGCGAGGGATGCATGGTGCGGCATGAGATCCGCTTCTCTTATTTCTCTGGTCATGGGCGCGAAGAAGGCGTGGCGATAGAACGAAGAGGGAAGAGATGGAATGAAGGAGGTGATTTCTCACATGGCGCTTCTGGAAGGGACGGTGGATGAGATTCCGGACCTCTCAGCTCTCTTTACTTCCATTCCTCCCCCAACCTCTTTCTCTTTTGACCTCCTTGCTAACATTCCTCCTCTTGGTTCGCTTGTCATACCATCTTTTCCCTCTCGTGATCTGTTCCTACTATTTGCGTTTCGCGGTGTATTATGATTCCGTCTCTTTCGATTGGTTTCTTTTTGATTTTTTTGTTTTCTCTACACTGTAAAAAGTTGATCTGATTTTCAGTGCGATCTGAATTTAAGCGCTGTCTGGTTGTAAGGCAGGAACACGGATTCAAGGTGCGGAAGAGGCAGGAACATGGGTGGTTGGTACAGGAGCAGTTAAGCAGGAAGCAGAGGGAGCAGGATTCTGGATGGTCTGATTTTCAGTCGTTCACCTGCCTTATTTTTAGACAAGATAATACTGCTGAAATTCAACATACCCTGTCTTAAAATTGTTGCATCTGAAATTCAGATCGCTTTTGTACCTTAAAATCAGATCTACTTTTTACAGTGTACCGTAATAAATGGTATATATATTTCTGTACTTCATGCATGTTGGTAAAAGCCATTTTCAGATATTTGTATTATCCTGAGGGTACGCTTTACCCTGTTACTGCACCTTTTCTATTTTTATTCTCATCTTCATGGGTCTCTGTCACCATAAAACTGACGATATTTATTGCAATTTTCAAAAATTGAGTGATCTTCTTATTCCCGAAATAATCTTTTCATCGCTTCTGTCCTTTATTCTTCTTATTTCTTCTTCTTGAAGAAAGGACGTCTCAATTTCTAATCATTTGGTTATGCCATTTCATCGTTAAATTTCTTAATTCTATTTACAAACGAGAATAGTAGCTATCAAGAGGATTTAATGGCACCTTCAGCCACTATTTTCAATGGCACTTATTTTGTGTTAATGATCTTCCCATCCTTATAACCTGTTGATACCTTTGGTATTCTATTGATTGAATTTCGGAACGCCACTCAAATGCCGTCTTTCGTAACACAGTTGAATTACTCAAACGACGAAGCTGAATTGCGTGCATCCTGTGGGTTATGCAAACCGCACTGCCGAGGTATCCGAAAGAGTGGACGGATGGGTCACGTGCTGCTCTCGCAGCGAGAAAAAAGTCATCTATCCGAACAGTTTATGATTTCCAATGGAAGACCGGAATATGAAGTTGGTATGCCGTTTATACTATTTGTATGGTGAGTCATTAGTATTATTCTTGCCTCCAGGATGGTTTCATCGCACATTTGCGAAGTAAAAATTTCATCACTTGCAACGCTCAGCCTGTAGTATTGTTGTAGCCTTACTCTTTTGTCATTGATCGAATGGAGTGAAACTAAGGTGACATCGGATTTGTGGTGTGCGTGAGGTTCTTTTTGCTTGAAAGCGAATCTTGATACCAAATCCTTGCCGTTGATATCAAAACTTGTCTTTGGAAAGGCTATTGTCGCCTGAGGTGGTGGTGGAGTGGGAGAAGGCTCTAGGAGAATTATTCTGCAGCATAACTCTCCTAGTCAATGCCTGGAGCAGCCTTCGTCGATAGCCATGAAGCTCGTAAGGAATTTTAGAGAACCTGCCCTTCGCATTTATGCATCAGGCAGTGTTAAACTCTCCCCTTGCCCTTCTCCTTTGTGCAAGTTAAAAGAGGAACCGTGGATGTATAACAGACTCCATTCAGCGTGATAAATATGAGAGAGGGCATTTATAATTTACCCGCAAATTTTGTAAATGATAATGTCCCGTTTTAAATGGAAACTAACTGGAAAAGTTTTAGTTTTCTTAAATTAGGGCTTTGCAAATATTGAAAATAATCGAAAAGCAATTGTTTTTATGTATTTTAATATCATTATATAACTTATCCCTGTTATAAAGCTATTTTTAGTTTTATTAGCAAGCCCATCCCTTTTCAGGTCATAGGAATTTGCGAGGCTGTGTCATGCCTTATTAAGATGACTAATGAAAAAGAGACTATTAAATTTGCATTCTGCGGGACCTCATGTTCCACATGTGAATTGTTCGTCAATATTTGAATCCGTTGTTTTATCCTTTGGTTGGAAAGGCACTCTCAATTTTCATCCCAGTGAGCGTAAAATTTAGTGCCAGTGATTTTAAGGTATTTTTTTTCATTCGTGAAGAAAATTTCGTACAATGGATTCATTCATGCGTTTTAAGAATGCAATCGTAACATTTGTGATAGTTGCCATATCGTAGTTGACCTAGAGCGTCCTGCTTCTAGCTTTTCTACTATTACTTTTAAATGAAAATAAGCGCTGCTCAAATGGGTTGTGTACTTCATAATTGTCATCCCTGGCCAGAATAATTGCAAAAAATAGTCGGTAGTGAATGATATTCGTTGATTATCAATCTCTGTTAGGTTTTTCCTCTGTAGCTAGTACCAATTAATTTTATATATTTATATGAGAAACGTATTTTTTTGGTACACCGTCATTGGGAAAATTAAAAAGAATGAAGTACTCTACCTGATTCATATGATTGAGATGACCTGTATCGAGCGTTTAATCGTTGAATATAATTTTAGCTAGTAATATAAAAAAACATTTATAATATTGAAATTTTGCTTTTACAATTTCTTTTTCGTGGGATGAGTGTGTAGCTTCGTAAATTCAAACGCCGGCGATGTATTAGAGGTAAATAATCTATTGATGTCGAAAAGGGTTTAATTCTTAGAAGTGTCACATTGTAGTTCCCTCTTCTCTGACAGGAAGAAAAAAGTTTCTATAGGGTAGCCTTGATATTGCATCCACATAGGGCTTGAAGCATGCGATTGTTGATATAGACTGCCATTCTTGGGGTGCACTAGAGTTGCGTTACCGAAAATTATTGCTTCCGAATAATAATACCTATAGAATATTCAGTAGTTTAAGCAAATTCTGTAATATTTTCTTTTTTCCTTTCAAAGTAAAACCTGAATCAACCAGGCGTCCATTTATCTTTGATGACTAATTGGAAAAGTTTTAGTTTTCTTTAAATTAGGGCTTTGCAGATATTGAAAATAATCGAAAAAATAGTTTTTATATGTTTTAATATCATTGTAGAACTTATCCCTGTTAAAAAGCAGTTTTTAGTTTTATTAGCAAGCCCATCCCTTTTCAGGTCATAAGAATTTGCGAGGCTGTGTCATGCCCTATTAAGATGACTAATGAAAAAGGGACTATTAATTTTGCATCCTGCGGGACCTCATGTTCCATTCTTTTTTAAGCTTGTCGGATGCAGAGATAGGGTTAATGACGCGTGAAGAAATTTCGCTTTATTGTTTTTTTCTACCTAAAAGGATGCTTCTTCGTGCTCTAAAATTGCTTTTCTCTAGTTACGAGCATATTTGAGCTGGAGGCTCTCATGGATTGTTAAGCCTTTCTAGGTTGTCGATTTCCCGATATTCTGCAGAATAATTCTCCTAGTCAGTGCCTAGAGCAGCCTTCGTCGATAGCCATGAAACTCGTAAGGAATTTTGGAGAATATACCCTTCGTCTTTATGCATCAGGCAGTGTTAAACTCTCCCCTTACCCTTCTCCTTTGGGCAAGTAAAAAGAGGAACCGTGGATGTATAACAGACTCCATTCAGCGTGATAAATATGAGAGAGAGCATTTTTTATATAATTTACCCGCAAATTTTGTAAATGATAATGTACCGTTTTAAATATTTATTTGTCACTCTTTCTGTTTTGCTATCGAGCAGGAATCGAACACGCAATTTTCATATTTTAGTTCCCCCTTTATTTCTCATTTTAATTGTCTTGTATGAAAAAAATGTAAAGATTGCAAAACATGTTATTGCATGCGTATTCTTAGATACTATTTAATGAATTACAACGCCATTCCCACATGGATAGAGCCGAAATTTCACAAAAGCTTAAGTTATTATGATATGTAATTGGTAGATTCTTGCAGACATAATTATTTCGCTTTCTTGTTGATTGTGTATTTCTAGGGTCTCAAGCATATTACTGAGGCTATATTCCACAGCTATGAAACAAATAATTACTGTCCGTGAACTAATTATATTGAACACAAGCCCAATAATAGTTCCATGGTTCAGTTTCATTTTTCTAAAACCTTGATATTGGCTATGGACAATACCAAGATCAAGTTTTAAAGGTCATTCCGCAGATTCAATGAGTGCATTTCTTCGAGGGGTCGATTTAGAACTTGTGATTGGGTTTCATCGTCATGAAGTTTAAACTTTCTTCTTTCGCGAGGAGAACTGTGTTCCGTTCCGCCCTCCGTCCGGTCAGCGACTTGCGTCCCACTGGCGCGCGGGAAAAAGCGAGATTAACGTCGGATGAAACGGACCCTGTGGGGATGTGTCCACAGGGGAGGGAAGGTGGGGGAGAGAGAAGTAGTTTGGGCCGAGAGTGTATCGCGGAATGGATCGCCGGGGAATTGTGAATTTTCCGCGGTTTTGTTTTCATTCGATTGCGCCGTGTGTTAATGGTTCTTCACATGCGCCGTGGTGTACGCTGGTCCTCCACGCCCCCTCCCCCTCATCCCCCCTTTCTATCTCCCTGTTATATGTGCGCTCTGCTGCCCTCCCTAACGCAGAGCACTCCAATGCCCATCCCTTTTTACTACGGCCACTGCCACCCCCGTATCCATCCCCGTCCCGACTATCTCCCACCCCCTCTCCTCCGTGAAACTTATATCTATTCGCATCCACTCCGCCCCCCTTCGCCCCAATGTCCCCTCCTCGCCCTGCCTCCCTCCGTATCCCTCCCCTGCACCACCGGAACTACACCCCCTACTCCCAACCCCTGACCCCTCTCCCCATCCTCACCCATCCCACCCCGGCGTCCGTCCATCCCTCCCCCAACCCACTCCCAATGAAAGCCTCCCTCCCTCCCCCTGGCACCCTCGCCCCCAAGCCCGTCTCTTCGCCCCTTTTCCACAGCAGCCCCTGCGTACGCTGTCCCGCCTCCCCTCCCCCTCATCCCTAGAGTTTGCCATTTAGCCCCCCTCCCCCTCGTCACATCCATCTGCCCCTCCTCTCGCCGCCCCCCTCTCTCAGCTCTCTCTCTCCTCCCTCCCTTCCCCCGGCATCACTCTCTTCTCGCCCGCCCTGCAGCCAGCATGTGTCCCAGCCGATCCTCGCCGCCTCCCTCCGCAGCATCCTCGCCGCCGTCGCTTCTTCTCTGTACACGCGAGGTGCCGCCGCCTCCTACTCCTACCGTTCCCTCGGCGCCTCTTCTCCATCTTCTTCTCCGTCGCCGGAGGAAGGCCCGTCTTCTTCTGCGTTGGTGAGAGCATGTAAGTGTCCTCGCTGTGCGCGAGGGAAACCCGCCGCCTCCTTCTCCCAGTCACTCGGACCCACTTCCCGTGCCGTGTCCGTCCCAGTGTGCACGTCCTCTCTCTCTCCCTATCGGTCTTTCCTTTGCTTTCTCCCGCCCTCCTGGAGTCCTCTTCCCCCACTACTGCCACTCCACATCACGTCCACCTATTCACGTGTCCCTCTTCCTGCTCGTCGGCCGATAGTCGGTTATCACCGAGTCCTCCGACTGTGCGGCTGTCCTTTTCGTGTGTGGGCGTGCATTTGAAAAGGGTGGACATTGTGTTTGGGGTTTTTTCTCACTCCTATCTTTCGCCCGCCCCTCCCGCTCCCTTTCCCCTCCGGTTTTGTCATTAGAGGTGGCTTTGATGACGGATTGGACCTTCGTCACCGGCGGTATTACGTCCGCCAGTTGATCCGCGATTACCGCCCGCCCTTCGACCTTCTTTCCCCGCCCCAGTCCTCGTTCGCAGCGGTTGTCATTAGCGTGATCCCATCCGACCCCGATTCCTCTTTTGTGTCCCCGAGACCTCCTAATGATTTAGCCGCCGAGCAATTTGTTTTGACTCTCCTGTTTCGATCGCCCTTCACTGGAAATGTCTTTCTCTCTCTGTTCTCAGTCTCTCACCGTCTTATGTCATTTCATTTTGGCCCTCGTTCCCTCATTTTGTGATTCGGGCGTATATCACTCCGAGCTCATGAGAATGAAAGACAGAGGTCGGGGCTGTAATTCTCACTTTTCCCCTTTCCCTTAAGACTTTTTGGTCACAATCCTTAATACGATCTGTTGAGTCAACTATGCGGCCGCGTGCCGCATTGTTCCTTGTCTTGTTGATTCTCGCCAGCAACAACCTGGCTGGTTTGCCGAATGGCTGGGGTGCTCCTTGTAGCACGTGGTTTTCTTGAGCGTCATTTATCCTTAACTTCCGAGAAAGTCGTAGCTACTTGCCTGGTAGCTGATTAATTTTTGTCGGATATGTAGCCAAGTTCTTTCATAGTCTCACTCTTGGTTGTGATGTTGCATTAGTCTTGGCCATGCATGAATTTATGTTTTATCGTTTCTTTCATTCTTGAATAATTTGTCGTGGAAGCATGCGATGTTCTTATATCTAAATTATTTTTTTCTAAACACTTTAACTACAATCTCTCAATCATTTATGTAAATTTGGCTTTTGTAAAAACAAATGTATCGATTGCCTTTTGAATAAGGGAGCAAATCGTTAGCGCCCTGTGTTGAGACTTAATCGAGTCGACAAGACGTGTCTCGGGACTTGCGTTTACTTTATTCTCGCTAATGTCGGGAAATTCGACGATACGTAAAATACTTTTATGCTCCAGAGTGCGAAGTAGTCTGTTGCGAATTTTGGTGTCTTTATACGGCCAAGCAAACACACCTTTGGTATTTAGTATCGGGGGTTCTTCAAAACTGTGTGAGACCAAACCGTTGAACTAACCGTAGTTCGAATAGGGAACTTTGCATTTGCTGAAGATCACATCAAGAACAAAAAAGATGGTCTATTCTCCGGTTGACTGTGTGGGATGTGTCGCAAGATAGTGTCATGTGATCGAGGTTCTGACAGTTAGTGCATCGTCTCTCGAACTCAATATCCTCAGCGTTCCTACGCTGCTTATCTGAATAAGTAGGGTTCTTACGCCGCTAATCTTTGTCAAGTCCTTCAAATTGTAATTCTTACCACAGCTGTGGGATTCGCGTGTGTGTTTCAGCTGGTTCTTGGTGGAAAAAAAGGATCCACGATATCAATCGCGCTCCGTGAACCCGGGATAACCAATATTCTTCTGTATAGATTAACTGTAAAGATTGACGTACGAACAAAATTTCGTTTCGTTCGAATCTAAAAACTAGCCCTTATAAAATTGAATTATTCTATTTTTCATTTTAGCTCCAATTATTTTGGCGTCGCGACGGGCGGTATCTTCTTAGTGTCTTTCTGTGTATCTATTGGATAATTTAGTGGTTTTGCTCCACTCTTCCTCCGTTCCATTTTCAAATTCACTCCTCTGCCAAATTAAAAATACATCCTTAAAGTTGTAAATGACAGCTGTCTGTCGCCATCCCTCGAATGGTACTGCTCCATCCTCCCGGGGGCTCCGTGGACCGGGGCGTTTCAACCACCCAGCGGCACGCGCCCCTGCGGCCGGTCCCGCATCCCAGCATCCTTTCCTCCCGCCCGCGTCGTCGCCCTTGGGAATCTCCGCAGATGAGCGGCGGCGGAGAAGAGGCGTCAATACTCGTGGTGGTCGTGTTGGTCTGGCGGCGGCGGGCGTCGGAGGTTGTACCGCTCCCCTCTTGGGTGAGCGCCGCGATGATGATCCTCCCCGCCGTCGGGTGGGGGTGGAGGTCGAGAGAGGCACTCACTCCTCCGTGAGAGCGGCTGTTATTGCTCCGGTTGTGCGCGCGCGAGAGTGTCGTCCGGGTCGCGGAGCGGGCGGTAAACGTCCTTCGCTGACACTTTTGCCCTTTTCATTTCGCAAAATTAAATCTGGGCCGTGATTTCATTGTCGGGTTGAAGGATGGGGAGGCGCCTGTATTTCAAAGTATCGCCCTTCCCACTCCCTCCTCCGGGAAGGTCTTTTATCCTGTCGTTTCTGGTGTTGCGACGTTTAGCAAGGAACTGAGTTGGGTGTTGGAGGGTGATGGATTACCTGGTGTGATATGGAAATGAATACGTGCGAGCGACGTAGATAACCTTTGTGGAAATGGTTAAATCGCTGTGCTTGTTCCCGTCAACTTGGCATCGCTAAGGCGTGATGATTGCTGCATTTTGCCACATAGAACCCAGAAAATAAGCAATTTCGCTTTTATAATTCTTAAAAGGTTTTCTGCATTAGTTTTTACTTGTGTTTTAGGATGTAGCAATTTATCCCTTGTACGGCTTCATTCTCTAGTTATTGCTCAATTTACGAGACAAATTTTGTAGGTAGAAGTTTAATTTATGGTTTGTTTTCTCCGCACAAGGATTGCAGAATTTGTCATTGTCCTCGGCACTTGAATTCGGGAAGAGTCGCAGTTTTCTATTGTTATGAAGAATTATTTCATTGCGCCGTTGAAATCAGTTGGCTGTTCGTTCGAAGTGAAATTTCACCGCCAAATCTCTTTTAAAATGAAGACAGCACAACATTTTATCCCAATAATCTAGTTACAACATGAGTCAGTTAATTCATCTGATACAGTAGTTATGTAATGGACTTTTAAAGGGGTAAATAATGTTAGTACATTGTTAAAATCTCGAAAAGTTATAGCTAACAGAAATCCGTGTATGTGAGGGTTGAATTTTACACTTTTCTCCTCCAATGTCACAGGGCAATACCACTTGAAATAGCTATCAGCTGTGTACTTAATAAATATTTTTTGTGTAGTAACCTAAACAAAATTAATTAAGTGTCTCTTAATAATGGTATTTTTACGTAGAACATAATTTAGAGGTGTGGAATTGTAGGTTGAGAAATTCTCCTTTCTTTTGGTACTTTGAAACAAGATTATGATATGTCTCAAGCTAAATTTTTAAGTGAATGCGTTAGTTAGGCCGTTGCTAACAAACATATCTAAGAAATAGTTTTCTTAGTGTTTACAAGTATGGACAAACCTTTCCCAGTCGTAATACGTTTACATTTCTCGCCCTTATGTGTTCCGTCCTTTATACCCCTACTAACACCATAACCTGTATAGTGTCTCTGAAATTTTCCTAAGTTCTACATCTGCTGATGCACTGCAAGCCGCATCAAAGCTTCTGTCTCCTCTTAACCGTAGTCGTAAGGAAATTTCAAGGTACTTTTTTGAAAAGTATACCTCGGCCCTTGATCAGGGAATTCCTGTTAGATGAGCGGACTCCTGTAGTAATTGAAGTAGGTTGTGTCGCTGTCCGATGTTTGAAATTGATTGTTTCAAATTGGTTTTCCCTGCCATATTATTGAGGATACCTTCCAACTTCCTTCCTTCCTAAGTGGAGTTGAACATTATTCGTTGCTTATTTTTTAACCTCTTTCTTAAGAGCTGTGTCTGTTTTTTGGGCTCCCACCCCTTAACTACGGGAAATCTATGATCGATGCTATTTTAAATTTAATGGCTGGTGATTTTTTTCATGAGGACTTCAATTATCCCTTTCATTCTCGAGTGGTAGGAAATTAACGCAAATGTTGCTTTCCTGATTTTTTCCGTCGTCGAAATCGTCGTCTTTGAGCGAGTTTGTTAATGCTTAGAATCGACTTGGTATATTATCAATTGTTTAATCAATAATTCTAGCAATGAGTTTGTCCAACTGCATTGTTAGTTGTCGAAGAATGCCCCTAAAATGTTGTGTGTTCGCGTCAACTTTATAGTGGACCTCTAGTTTTAATTATTTTTTTATTTGTGTAATGATTTTTGCCTAAGAAGACAGAACCTCTGGTAGGTATTAACCCTAGACCCTTTTCTCTTCTGGGGTAGATGAATTTTATTGGTTGCTCGATAGTGTTGCCACCTCTCTTTTTCGATTCAACCTCAAATTGCTTTAGGATCAGCAGTCGGGTGTTGCGTGTGGCCTGAAAATACGGCGCATAGAGGGTTCAACGCCAATAAGTGCTCTTGGCTCTATGTTTTAAACTTCGTTCTTACTTTTTACTGTTAGCCTCTGCAATTTTTCATCTTACTCCAGTGTCGATGAAATACTGGGTTTATGGACGTAGGCGCTTATGTATGTACTCTTGTCCCTTCGATAATCAAGGAGAGAAAATCTATCTGGAACTCTTTTAAGTGGTGATTAGTTCCACCGTAATGGTATTAGAGTTGATAGAACTCTGCGATTCTTTCAGAAACTGTAGTGATCAAGCAGTTTACGAGTGTTTTTTTATTTGTCTATCATCGAACATGGTCCTCAGAATTTAATACTATTCTTCCTTTTTCTTTTGTCAACTTGGTACAATGGATTCTGAGTAAATTAACGGTACTTCCGCACGACCTATTTTCCACCGAGTTGGTATTGGTTCGCTGTTGCGGTTTTACCCCTTTTTACCTGTTAATGTTTGTGACAGAAACATATTGTCCTCGTTACCTGCCGCTAGTGTCTGACTCTATGGTCCCGTAACTTATGCAACGTGTGTAATAGTATTTCAGCGTTTCGATTTGTTCGTTTTTATCAGCGCCACTCTCTCCCATCCCATCGTAACTCAAAGTTGGCTTCATTTTCCTCTGCCGCGAAGGCATTTAAAACTTGAAGTTTGTGCTCGAGGGTGGAGGCTGGGTTGTTTACGAGTTGCAGGCATCGGTGGATTAACCTTAAACGCTTTGCCGCGCTCCTCTCCGGCCGCGAGGGATCCCCTAACTTCTACGTCCTATCTTCCCGACCTCTCTTCCATTTCGGACCCTTCTCCTGCCCTCCCTTCATCCCCCGCTTATCTTCTTTTATTCTCATTCTAACTACATCCACCGGTCTCTTTCTGTCTCCTCTTTCCGACCTCCCATGGCTTCTCTCTTGCTCCTCTCCGTTTCCTCTTGGTACACCCCGTCCTTTGCACTCCTCCGTCCTTTGCACTCCTCCGTCCTTCGCTTGACCTATCTCCCCGACAAACTGATGCTATCACATTCGGATAGGCTTAATGCCTGCTCACCAGAAAACGCTGAGCCCACCTATTGGGTCGTGGAGAAGAAAAGGAAAGCGGGGAAAAATTCCAACTTGGGAAATAGGTTTAAGCCTGGTAATTTTCCAATTATCTGTCCAAGAACTTTTTCATGTAGCTTGAATTGTTGTTTACCTTGCTATAACCCTGACTTAAAAAAATACTAAAAGTTTTATTCTTCTGCTTATATTTTCAAGATTTTATTCAGGTTCTCTGTATTATTATCTGTCACGTTTGTAAATGTATTGCCTGCGGAATCCAATTATATAAGTGCTTCACATCGCTAAATTTTATTATTTTTCTGTGAAAACGTCGCTGGCTGGGTGTGGTGTGTGAAGTGGATGATGTTGGAAGCTCAGGTCGTTCGACCCTTAGGGCAAAGGACGAGCAAAAGTCATGTGGAATCGCTGGAGCGCGCGGGAAGGTAGATGCTTTCGCAGGAAAAAAAATCCAAAAGATGGGGAAGTATCGGGTGTAGTGACCTGTACGGAGCTGCAGAAAAGGTATCTTTGACGATCCCATAGCATTAAGCGATCGCATTCCCGTGTACGGAACGTCCGAGTGGAGTATCCTCAACGGAGGCTCGGAGTCCCGAAACTTGCGAGCGCCCTCCGCAACGTGGGCCTCTCTCTCCCCACTTCCCTCTCATCTATTACCTTTTATACCTCCCCACCCTACACTCGCCGTCTCCACGCTTCGCCATCTAATTGCATCTCGTATCCTGCTGTGTATCTAGATGCTCCGTCCGCCTCTCCCCACGTTGGATGCTACGTTGGTCTCACCTCTCGTCCCAATCCCGAGCTATTCCACCCGGCCCTTCCTCCCTCCTAAACCCCAAGTCCCTCTTCCCTGCCGCCCCTAAGCTCTATCTTCACCCTGTCCTCCTCTCCCCTTCCCCTTTCCCTCATACTTTTCGGGGTACTCCTCCTACCCACTTACCCTTTGGGGCTTCTCCCGCGACTCGACCTAACCCTCTAGATCCACCTCCCAACACTGTCGTCCCTCACGCTCAATCCCCTCACTTTTCCGCCCTTATCTTAATCTATCTCAACTACTCCTTCCTCCTCCCGGCTGCCTTTTTCCGTTCTCCTTCAAACCTCAAATCGTACCCTTTTTGCGGATGTGGGAAATATTGGAGAAATTTGGCCTTCTTCCCTCTCCACCTCGCCTCTTTCCCATCTTGGCTTGAGAAATTTTGCCCTCTCTCTTTCCATTCTATTTCCTTCCAGTCTCCCTCCCTGGTTTGCGTTTAATCGCTTCCCCTGCCATCATCCGAAATCCCCTTCCGTGACTCTACATTCCTTCCCCGTGAACTTAAACGCTGGCATACTTACCGCCTCGCCTCATGTCGCTCGCTTTCGTCCTTCTTTGCTCTTTGATCCCTGTGTAACCAAAGGGCATCTACCGAATGACAAAATAGTTTAGGGAAGATGTGAAAGAACACATTAGGGCACATTTTCGAGTGAACCCTCCGTTGGGGAGTCCCAACTCATTCCCACTCCATGTTATTTCATCCACGCTTCTCAGGGAACCAAATAGCAGTCCTTTAGTGACTAGACCGCTCTAATAATGACTTCAGTGTCGGCAATAATTTCTTTTCAATTTTTTTCTTCGTTAGAGTTTTCAACTTAACTGATGGGCTGTACGTCTTGAGATGGTCATTACGAATAATTTTAGCTCCTTCGTATTAATTCGCATAATTCTCCAAATTTTTAATGAGGTGATTCAATGCAATGTATAGAAAAAATAAGTAGATGCAGAATGTACTTGGTAGTTAAGATATTCCTTTGATAATGAAACATTTGATTAAAAGAACTAGTATTTTCCTCATTCTTGTTCAATACTGCATCTGCTTAAACAGATAAGGTGTATGATGATTCTCGTTATAAGCGCCTGTAAGAATGTATTGTATTTTCCGAAGTAGGCGATGTTAATTGAATTAATGCGCGGATAACTTAGGCGAGTAACGATTTCCTCGATGGATTCCTCCCTCCGAATCTCCGCCTGCCTCCCCGGGCCTTTGCTGCCCTCCATGGCTCGAACCAAATCTCGTAATTCGCGGGACCACACGCACGAGTAAATCTCTCTCCATCTTCCGCTCTCTCCTCCTCGGCTTTGCCCTGTTTCATTCGGTGAGCGGCCAACACCACACCCTCCTTTCTTTCCTTCGCCCCTCCCACTCTTGGGCAGGGTAAGGCCTCCCTCCACTTCATCCTTGGCAGGAACTTTCCCTCCCTCAAACCCCCCTGCCCGAAAAGGGTTGAATTCGCGCCTCTGGCCGCTTGGGAAGGGGGGGAAGAGATCCCTCAAGGGTTCCGGGGGCGAGTTTTTCCTTCGTGAGGAGCCGTCCTGGGAGGGAGGAAAGAGTGGGAGTGTCACCGGGAAAGGTTTTTCTTCTTCTTTCCACATTTTTTCTCCCCTTCATCTTTTCCTTCCGTACCCAACCCTTCTGAGAAAAAGTTTTTTTTTTCATTCCTCCCCTTACTGTCCGCCAGGATTTCAGCATCCTCCCCGCCCCCGCTCGTTTCCTCGCTGCCCCCGCCGAACTCACCATCTTTCCAGCGCTTCGGGAGGGTTCCTCGGGAGGTATGCGCCAGTGGGTGAGGGGGGCGGGGTGAAGGTGGGTTGTGGGAGTGGCGGGGGTTGGAGTTAGGGGGCTCGGGAGAGGTGAGGAAGGGTTGAGTCGAGGGGGAGGGGGGCGAGGAGAGGTAGAGGGTGCGGGAGAGGCGAGGATGTGAGTCGCTCTCCGGAGGAGGAAGGCTCCAGTTGCTCCGCGATACGGGCTGCTGCTGCAGCCGTCCTCAGTCGAGCCCCGCGCGCGCCGCGGGAACGTCTCCTCGCCGCTCCCGCACCACCTGCCTCCCGCACCCCGCATCGCTTGCACCACCTCCTCCCCCGCCTTCCCTCGCCGTGCTCTCGTGCGCGAGAGATCGTCGTGGGTCCACTCGCCATATCTCGTTCGGCCTCGGCAGATGCTCTCACGGTTTGGTGGCGCGTCCACCGTCCTTCCCGGCCCGTCTCTCTGCAGAGCAGCCAGATGATGCCTCACTGGTCGCAAGGGAAACGCAGCATCACCGCATCTCGGGGAAATGGAGCCACGCTGAGCCTCCGCGAGAAACTGTGATTCGTTCCGCGTTCTCGTCTCCAAAGACTTTTTTGTTTCCTGCCTCTGTTATCATCATCGTCGCCGCTGCAAAACTCCGTGGATCCCTCCGTCAGAGGGAGACGTCCTGGCGTGTGAAGCGGAGTGAGTCTTGCTCGATGGGAATCCCTGGGAGCGAGGGAAGAGCAGTGTTCCGACTCGGGGCTAACAAGTTAGTTTCGTCGTTTCGTCTCGGCGCTGGTGATCTCGCCCGCCCGTACCTTCTCGTTCGTCCGTCCACTTAGACACGGGCCTCGTTCAGAATCCCATTTCTGTGATGGATCCGGTAGAGATATATGTACTTTTACGGAGAAAGAAGAAAAAGTCGAATTGCAAGTGAAGGGCCCAGTTTCCACTCGAAAAGATTCGTTTGTGGAAAGTCGGAACTTTTCGTTTTACTTCGACTTGTCTGGCTGAAAGCGGTGGAAAATTGAAATCTCCATGCATATTCGGGACTAGTTTTCTCGCGTTGTTGGTGGCTTCCTGTGATGGGAAGGGAGTATCCAGCGATTTTCTCCAGCACGGATCAGTGTTCCTCTATTAGTCATGTTGAAGCTAAATCCCATCTTCGTTTCCGACGGTGATAATTAGAGTGAAATGATAAGATGGGCTTTAAATATTTAAAAGCCCAGGAGATTGAAAGGATATTATTCGTTGGCTATATGATGTTGTATTATTGTATTTCTACAATATTTTTGATAGTTTTTATCCATGAAAGTGACATTCGAAGTTTTTTAGCCAATGATGTGTTTGAAAAGGTGAATGGCCTGTGCTGCTAGACGGTGGTTCGCTGAGCTCGAAAGAGAACTGGCCGTGACTTTCCTCTTCTTACGTCGTCGCAACTGCGTAACATGCCATCTCCTTAGCTATGAAGAATTAGGTAATCGTCGTTGTATTTATCGTCCGAACCATATTCCCTCCAGTTCCTGCGGAATGCGGGAATGAAGACATGAAGACATTTTGCTTCGCGATGGCAGACCGCTTGATATCTTGAAAGGGTCTTCGCACATTTCTCGAAGTGTCCTCTCGTCTTACCCTACATCCTATCTGGACCTCTTTTCTCCGTTTCCGTCCAAGTGTCGGTCCTCATGAATCGCTCTGAGGGCCGCGAAGACTTTCCGGAGGAGGTCCCCAGACCGCATGGGGCCTCCCTCAAGGTCCCCCCGGGCGGGCCGCAGCCCCCTGGACCCTCCTCATCGCCCACCCCCTCCTCCAACTCCTCCACGGGCCACGCGCGCTCCATGTCCTCGAGCTGCTGCGGCCTCCTCCTAGGTCTCTGGTGTCCGGCGGGGACGGGCGGGGGCATCGCGGCGGCCGTGAGGAGGCGGAGGGCCCGCAGGGCCACTGCTCCCCCTGTCCTCTCGGCCTTCCCCGTCCCCAGCCCATGGGACACGCCCCCTAACACTCCCGCGGTGAGTTCTCACTCTCTCTCTCTCTTTCTTCTGTATTACTACTTCTGTTTTGTCTGCTCCCAGCCTGCCTAGGGAACCTGATAATCACGGAATCGCTCCGTGGAACATTGCCGAGGAAAAGCATGTTAACCGTTGTATTAAGGCACGCCTCCTTGTTACCATAATCATAAACTATTTTAAATCAATGTTAAACCTCATGAAGAAACTTTATTTTGTTGATTACCTACTGTTATGTCTCCAAGTATGCCCTCGATTTTTTTAGTAGCGCCTGTTTTCGCTCCTCTTCCGCGAGGTATTTGTTTTGGCTCATTCTTGATTACTTAAGAAATTAGGTGTGATTCATCGAATGTATTTTACGTTAATTTTAATACCATTTATTCTTCAACTTTCACATCGCGGCCATCTGTGAGAGCCACAAATATTCGGAAGTTTCCTTGTAATCATTCAATATTTTAAGCTAATACCTCATAACCCTTAAACCTGGCTCATTGTCATCTTTTTTTCCTTGGTCCTTTCGTTTGTGAAGATGGAACGGACTGTAGACCTGTTTGTTCTTTTCCACAGCTTTTTCTAGCTTCTCTTCTCTTGTGTACAAACGGCACTCTTTGATGTGTTATTCACTCTATCTTCTGGTGTTGAAAAACCCTTTTTATAAGAAAGGCCCCATAAAATGTTCTACTTTTTTGTCAATCCAATGGCGTAAGGATTTTTTTTGGCAATCATACATTAATTCTATAAGAGTCCAATATATGAGTTACCCAAGCAATTAAACCAGGGGTTCCCAACCAGTGGTACGCGTGCCACTGGTGGTACGTGGGAACGATTCAGGTGGTACGTGTGGGTGATACAAGCGATTACGAGCGATACGCTAGTCAGGGCCTCTGTGTGCGTGAGCACGCAAACTTTACCCGTCTGCCGGGCGCTGGCATCTCTAGATATTTTTCATAAAAATTAGCAAGAAAAAATAGAAAAAAATGTACATATATTTATTTATTGTTGTCATGATTTAGGGTTGAAAAAACCAAAATACAGGTGCAGTAATAATTAAATATGCAGTTTTATCAGTAATTTAATTAAAATAAAACAAGCCTTTTGGCACTTTTCGGAGAGTAAATATATGTTTCTAAAAAATATAGGACTCTTGGTACGCCAAAATTTATAAAAATTTCAAGTGTTACGCGGTTGCTAAAAGGTTGGGAACCCCTGAATTAAACTATCAACTTGTGCTTTGAACTTCGAAAATATAATTTTCTTGAAATGTACCTCTGGCGTTGTGTGCATTCACTACCGGAGTTGATATCAGTTATTTATCAATTTAAGAGAACATTCGGAGCATTAGTTCCCCAAAAACGTACTGTTTTTAAATATCTAAAGGTAGATTTCTGTATAAAAAAGTTAGTTATTATGAAGAAGTCGGTCCTAGGATTGATCGCTCTTTGTCCTCTGTCAGTTATTCTTTTCGTGAAATTTTGTGGCAACTATATGATAAGCTCTTTTCAGAGACACTCTGATTCGTTTTTCTTTCCTATTCTAAATTTCAAGGGTTATCCTATATTCAATGTCGTGGATCTAATTTTTTTAGGACCAATCAAGAGAAGGTAGGAATCACGAAGTTGCGACGCATTCACAAGCTATTTTTGCCCCCTCTATCAGCACGTGGCTAGGTGATCTGGATGAATGCACATCTGATACCCATAGAATCCATTCGATGATAATATATCCCGCCTCACTCTCCGATCTGTGCCTCTTCCGTGGGAATGAGACTGCATAGAATCCATCACATAAGGAAGTTCAATTGCTGTCGGTGTAAATATTATAATCGGTGGTGGTGCGTGGAATAGATTAAGAGTTTATGGGGAAAAGGAGAGGTTGAAGTGGAGAGGTGTGATGTGCCTTATCCTCAGGCTTACTGCCTCCCCACCTCTTTCCTCTCTCCCTATTCATAGATTCGATCGTCTCCCATAACGACTTGAAGATATGGTCGCCCTCTTTATGACCATTAGCAATGATCAATGATATTCCCACAACGAGGTTTTAGTCAGTCGAGACCCCCATTGAATCACTTTATTGAAGCCGAGTTTAGTGTACCATATACTGGAAGCCTCATTGATATTTCCCCATGGATTTTAAGAGCTGTCCGCCAGGGGGTGCTACGGTTTGCGTCGCACTAAACTCAAATGACTTCACCACCGCAGAATATACCTTTTGTTTTACGGTCGAATATTTGTTGGCGGATCAATAGGCGAAAAATATGGGAAAATGGCGTTAATCTTTCCCACTCTTTCCTCATCCAAGGTAGAATATGACGACATTAGTCGAGGTTAAGCTCCCCAACGTCGTTCAGTCAATGAGGAGTAAATGAAATGAGTGTAATGTTCATAAAAGAGGACGATAAAAGGGATCGTTAATTTTTAATCCTCATTCCGAGGTGCGATGCGTGAGTGACGTACATGGCAGAAATTTTTCTCTCTAGATATCTGTTCGCTATAACCGGAGTCTTCGCTGTTTTGGAGGCATAAGTTCTCTACCCACTCCGGTTGGTGAAATTTTTAGTCTTGAGCGAAACGTGATTCAGCTTAGTCTTCTTCACAAACGTTGTTATATTTACCTCTAGATGATTCGTTACGAGATTAATAGAAAATGTGGCGTAGAAAGGTGGAGAGATAATTTAGCTTTTTTTAGTAGTAGTAACTTAGCTTTTTTTATCTAAATAAATGCCATTTAAGCCATAACTCGGGCAATTGGTTGAGATTATCCCATCGGTAAAGAAGTTCAATGACTAATACTGGGAAATGAGTTGGCACTACAACCTCTCTGATATATTCTTGAGCGTTTTAAAGTTTGAAGCTTAGACTTCGTGCTTCTCATTTTAGTCTGTTTTTTCCATTACATGAGGCTAAATTAATACTGCACGTTGACGTTGGAGACAGTTTCATCCCGAAACTCTACGTCGTCCTCAGCTTTATGAATTTGGACTTTAAAATTTAATCCTCCTTGACGTCACCTGTTTTGGACCATCCCCGTGCTTCGGAAATGGAAGCGAACATTTATCTCGCTGCGATCCGTCGCGAAATTAGTCTTGTTTCACACACGCGCTTCTTTGCTTGAATTCCCTCAGAGGTGTGAAGTGGTTCCGTTTCGCACCTCCAGGCCAGCCGAAGGGAGAGCAGGGAAACCCGATCTTTGCTCCCTGGAGCCAGGAACAAATAACTCATTTGCTTCCTTCATTTGTTTCGCGAGCGGGTGCGAGGGGCATCTGGGAGGCCACCCGTTCAATTTCGTCGCCGGTCATCCATCAATCGGGGGAGGAGGATGGGGAAAGGGAGGAGAGGCACCGCCGCGCGCGGGTCGAGGGGAATTCTTCAAATTGCTTCCTTGTCTCAACGTCTCTTTCGCCTCTCCCCCTGATCCCATAGTCCGCTGCTCTTAGTGGCGATGCAGTTAGAGCGACACTCGCCCGGCCCAGCTCAACACTCGAGAGAGGCCCGATCCTCGCTCCGCTACTGTCGCTGCTCGCTACTGTCTTTCCCCTCGAACGACTCCCAATTTATCTCGCCCCCGCCATGCGCCCCGCCCCCTCCTTTTTCTTGCCCCCGCCCCCTCTCCTCTCGCCTCCACTCCCAACTCGTTATGTGCCCCCTCGGATCTCATTCTTCCATTCCATTCCCGTTTAATTTTTAATCCCTAAACGAGCAAAGTTTCCGAGCGCCCTCCTGTCCTCCCAGAGAGACGGAAGATGAGACGTTTAAAAAAAAAAAAAAAAAAGGAGTGTGTCCGCTCTTTTCTTCTTTACCGAGTCTGTTTTGGGGATCGTTCTTTTTACTCCGTTTTCCTTTACTCTTTTCTTTACCCTTTTAAGGGACACCCACCACTACGTACGATCCCCCCACCCGCCTCCTCCCCGCTCCAGCCCCCTGGAGGTCTTCTTACCCCTCCCCTCCCCCTTCTTATCCTCCCCCGCCCTTGATGCCGACCCATCATGCTTTCCTCTCCTCCTCCACCCCTGAGCTTTCCTCCGTCCGTGTTCGCATTCCCTCGCCTCTTGCTCCGCCATTGCTCACTTGACCGTCAGTGCTTGACCGTCCAGATAGTTTCGCAACTTCCCTGCTCCTCCTTAGACCCACTCCTCCCCCAACCCGCTCCCTCCCCCTCTTCATTCTGGGGACTCATCCGCCCAAATGCTCCATGCTCAATAGAACCCCACCGTCTGCCACAGTGCTCCCGTGAACCAGGTTCGTTCTCTCGGCTGTTCTCGCACAATTGCATTTTGCTCGGAATGCTTGCGCTTAATTCGGTGTTTTATCAAACTGCACATTTTGATCTGTATATTTTCGTTGTTGAAATGCATTCGTGTCAGTCGTATGGAATAATTCAAAATTGGTAGGTATCCTAAGTTGTCGTGATCATTTAAATGTGAGCGAAAATCAGGATATTTTCTGGACGGCTTGAATTTAACACTTGCATCAATTTCAAAGGTGTTTATTACGACCAATAAAATACATAAGAAACTTAACAAAAGACGTTACAAATAAACAATAACAATAATAACCACACTGGTCGGTGGCCCTGTTTGTGAACTTTCCCCTTCAGGGCTCTGCTGTAGTCACAGTATTCACCTTAATTGTTCTATTTGCAAATTGCAGAAACGGTATCAGGCATATGGTTCATAGTCCCATATGCTTTTTTATTGCTTCTCTGAAGTAACTTATACTGACTATCGTAATAATTTATATTTTGGACGTGAATGAATAGGCGAGCGCAGTTTAGATTATATTCTGATTTTGTCTGCTAATTTTTCCTAAGTTTTTCTAGATGGCGTACCTTTATTCATTCCTTTAAGTAATCATTTTCTCTCCTTTACCTCTCTATCCGCACCCACACTCTTGGTTTCACTTATGAGAACTTGTGTCTGTACTCCAACTGAGCTCATTCGAACTGCACACGGTCCCTGCTACGTTAAGACTTTTTTTTCGCTAAGGGTAACGAGGGAATCCTCGCGATGGGCCCCGCCCTCTCCCGGCGCCGAAGCGATGAATTTACGGCCTCGCCTCGCCCATTACAGCGAAGCGTAACGAGTTTCGCGGGCGCCATGGAGGTGGCGCCGACGGCTACTCATCGCGGGGCGGATATTTGCGGATGGTCCCGGGATGGACAGGGCCGGGGAGGGGTAGTGGATCGTCTCTTTTCTTACAACAAACGCCTCGCCCTGCGTGGGGAGAAGAAGAGGCTGGCGGCGCCATCTTTAGCGGTTCCGCCCGCGGTGCCCGAGAAACGTCGAGTTCCCGGATTTCCCGCATTTTGCCATTTCCCTCCGTCCCCTTTCACCTCTCCCCACCACCTCGCCCGTCCCTCTTTTACAGCGCCATCATCCCTGTCACTCTGATCCTCGTCCTCCATTCATCTCGAGCGCCCCCGACCCCCCATGGGCTCAAACGAACTCCTCCCCCTTCGCCCGCAATTCCCAGGGTGCTTGCACCCTACCTCTCCCCGTCCCCTACTCACCCCATAACTTCTCCGCCTTCTAGGAGCAGTTAAAGCCGTCGCTTCTCCGGGGCTAATTGAGCAAACCTCCTCTTCTGCCCCCTACTCACCCCCTCCCTCTCTCCTTCATCTTCCCCTCTGCACCCCATGCGCGAGACAAGTTCTTTTCGTGGTTTTGGATCTGATGGCTGGTTGGGACGAGGGTGAATCCTGCCCTTTGAAAGTGTGGCAGTGTCGCTTTTAGCCCTTTCCGTGGTGACCCCCCTAGCCGGTGGTGGAGGAGGAGATTCCCAGACCCTGCGGCGGTGGTGGTACGTTATCCTTAATAATTAACGAATTATTCATATTCTAATCTTCGCATTGTGTTATTAAGGGTGTCATGCGCGCTACACGTTGGTGTTGTTGGCAGTAGTAGCTTATGTGTATATAAAATGGATGGAAGTTAAATACCTCTTACGCTGGTTGTTCGCAGTTGTATGCGTAACAAATCTATGAATGTTCACAATAAAATTTTTCTTTCACTTGTCGAATTCGGAGAAAATAAACTCGGCTTAGGTACTGTGAGTCACCAATGAGATTCGTGTATCGGATGACATTTAAAAAAATTATTATTTGTAGAGGAAAAGCATCGTTATTATTTGTCTTATTTGGTGTCATAATAGTAGAATCTATCATTAGGCATCATGGTGTTACAACTGCTTAAGTTGCTAACACTGCTTAGCCTGAAATTAAAACAGAGACGTAGTGCCACCCGTTACCGAAGTTAGAGTCGAAACCGCGACCTTTAGGTTGCTATTTTTTTTCCGTTACCGATTGGTTCCCGAGGCAGACCTTAGTTGCAGTTGCGTCGTAGCTTGCAAAAGCGGGCAAGACTAATCCCGACATCATGCAACTTTAACAGAATATCATCGTATCATGAAAATAGTTACAGTTAATTGGAAGAACTTCGAATTTTACCCGAAATTATATTCCTGCTAAAAAAAAGATCAAGGGTCAACATGGGAAGCAGTCTGCTGTTGACAGTTATCGGATATTTCAGGAATTTGGAAGAAGCGGGAAGAATAATTAAAAATACGCATAAAATAGGTGGCTACTTGGTATGAGTGTAGCATATTTATTAGTGCAGTGGAAAACTTGTTTGTAATAAACCCTAATCAATACTAGCGTAACATGTTCGAAAATTATCCCGAAGTAACGATTCAGACATCGGCCTAGACCTCACTTTTCTCTTTGTTCAAAAAGTTTTTGGAGAAAAATTCAGGAGAATTGGTGGATTGCGCCAAACTTGACCAATAATTAGAATATAGCTTTACGATAATAGGTTTGCTGAGACTTACTGTATCTCCCATTCCCTTACCCAGGTATTGGAATACACAGAATATCTCACAATATCTCTTCGAATCTTCGTAATTTTTTTCCGATTTCTGACCCTTTCCCGAGGGAACAATGTGTTTCTCATACAGGTTTTTGTGGTGACTAACGAGACGTTGGTATCGCCTGTTCCCTTTGCGTCTCGACGCCCTCCCCTGGCCTTGGGCTCGCCGGGGTGATTTGTAGACGTGGATGGCTAGCCCATGAAATCTGCCCGAGCGCGCGCAACAGGGTCGCTGCGGTCCGCCCCTCAGGGAACGCTCCTGCTTCAATCCGCCCTCCCCCTCGGATCGTCTCGACGCCTCCTGCCCGCCCACTCTCCCCCTCCCGACGCCCCCTACTCCCGCCTCTTCGTCGCATATAAAAAAAATTATCCGACAACCGCTTCTCCAGGGTCCTTTTTCTTCGAGTTCCCCTCATTATTTCTATCCTGTCTCTCCTAATTCCTCCATTTCCATTCCCTGCCCCCCACCAGCCCTCATCTTTGGTTTTTCCTCATTAAAATTTGACTTTCGTGCCGTTTCACAGGATAGATGAGGTTGCCATTTCCACAAAATGTTTACATCGAATTGCATGACCTCTCACGTGGCTTTTTAAATTTGCTCTGCTGTTCCTCAGAGGTTGTAAATGAATGCACGGTCAAAAATAATTGCTTTATATTTTGAGAATCTACAACAGCGTCGTTAGAAGCTATTCGTTACCCCTCACTTCAATCGCATCTATTTCTTCTAAGTTAAACTTCAATATGGCGACTTCACTTTATTCCGGGCTGATTAAGATGAATCTCCAATTATTTCTGCCCTTACATATCTCTCTCTTTCTGCCAAACAATTAGAAGTAACAAAAGTAAAGGTCTTCGACCGAGAAAGTTTAATAGATATAATAAGCAATAATTGTTTTCTTTTAGTTACCTTGCAGCAAAACGCCATTCATATCGCTAAATTACACATTCACGTTTCTGTGAATCGATTTCTCCTCACCCTTATATTTTACGGATGCTCGGGAGATGGCTTTCTTTATCATTGTTCCACGATTTTCTTCCGACAACAAGATCCCTGAGTGCATTCATTAAAATCTCATTGTAATTCGGTTGACTCGCGCCCATTCAATTATCGTGTTCCGTCCCTCCTGACCTTTCGTTTTTTCTACCTCTCGCTTCCTCTCTCCTTTGCTGGATGCTTCTCGTCTCCCCTCTCTCTTTCTCCTCCGTTCTACCTTTAACAGTTTCGCGCAACCCTTCAGCACGGAGAGGGTCTCCTCGTTGTACATCGCCTCCTCCCTCTATGCTCTCTTAAGCCCTCTCCCCCTCCCCAAGTCCCCTCTACGACCCCTGCTTTAATCTCTCCCCCCGTCCCCCATATCCCCTCCCCTTTCGCAACTAATCCCGCGGCCGTCACGCCCTCTAGTTCCCGACTCGCTAACCCGGTTCACCGTTTAATCGGAGAGGACACCCCCGTCCACCCTTTCCACCTCCCTGACCACTCCCCCTTGTCCTATCTCTCTCGTCTTCTCGGTTCATCTCCTCTCCTCCCATATCACCCCTCGCGAAGGGGATAATTTCTTCTCTCCTCCGGTTTCCCGCCTGTTCCATCTTTCTTGCTCTTTCTTACTCTCACATCCGTTGAGGTTCTGGGTGGCGTCTAGAAAATCAGGAAATGTTGATGTCTCGGAAAGCTCATGAAAGACTCGGAAAAATATGTTCTTATTCACCTTTAAAAATATTCTTTCGAACTTAGGGTATTTACCGACCAGTGTCGGCAGGTGGGCGTATAGGAAATAGTAATATGATCATGAAAACTTTTTGTGTGAAATTGGTGTTTCAAAATGATGGGAAATGTGGAACATGAAAGGTAAGGAAAATTTACTTTCGGTGAATGCCTCTTTTTCAGGATTATCTTTTTAGAAATCCATGATCGTTGAAATAAAAAGAAGAAAATGTTCGAAATCAATTTCATTTCCAAACTGTTTCATCGCTAAGATGACATCGTCCGGTTAAAAGGTGGTGATGGATGACGTCGTCGTAGTGATTTAGCCGGGCGTAGAAAATAAAATTAGTCATGAAAATGTACAATTTTTCTGATTTGGTGAAATTTACTCAGTTTATCTCAGGATCGAAATCGTGTTACACAACGAGATGGGCTGTTAGCAGGAATGGATGCAGCGGTCTTTATTTTTTCAGCCAACTAAAACGGCGTAGTATTTCATTAGTTAAACCTGTATTTCATTAGTTAGTGGATACCTGTACTCAACCCTAATTTAAGGAGCTCTGAAAATTTTGTGACAAATTTCTTTCTTATCTGGAGTATGTTTGAGTTGTTTCGGGGGGCCCATTCATTATAGGTTTTGTAACTCAAATTTAAGCCGACAGTTGATTATTTTTTTTAAATACGCACTTTCATTGCTTTCCAAAGTATACTTTTATTTATTTATGTCCATTTTACTTTCTAAAACATTTCGATGACTTAGTAAATGAGCTAATAATTCAGGAAATGCATGTTACTGAACTGCAGTTCTTATTATATCATCTCCATCATCTCCGATCTTTTCCTCGTCCTAGTCCACCTCCCCTTTTGTTCCATCCTTTATGAGACCTGTGGCAGGTTTATAATTACGCGTTAAGATCTCCAACTGCTGATGTTATATCGTTACGTCCATCCTAACTTTCCAATACCAACTTACCATCCTAACTTACCAATACCAAATTCCAATACCAACTTCGCACTCGTACGTGAGGCGGGAAACCCACGATCCCCGGCTGGCGTATTATTGGTAGTTATGCCTAGCTTTTCTGTTTTTTATTACTTTTTCGGTTTACTTTCATCATCACGATTGGTTTTGTACTTTCTAATTTCTCTCCAAGAGCCTTGTTCGTCTTTTTCCCTCTTTTTTATCCTCTTGGTAATTCGCTGTTTTCCACTCCCCTCTCCTTCCAGTCCACACCCGCTTTTAATCCTTCTCCTCCCCCTGTCACTTCGCAGCCTTCGTCCCCTGCCACAAACAGCCGCACCTCTTTGTTTTATGAATCCATTCATCAAGACCAGTAACCGCCCGTTATCGCCATGCAGATTAGTTTTAAGCAGGAAATACGTGAACTCCCTCTCTTACTTAACAAGCATGATCTTCATCGATTTTTCTCGATTTACGCCAGCTGTCATAGTTTTATTTTATGCAGATTTTTTCGTGTAATCCTTGAAATAGTCTTATAAATAAACTTTTGTTTCTTTTTTAGGATATTATGGTCTGGAATTAATATTCGTGATTTTTAGCTTTCAATTATTTTGTTTTTTGCGCAATCTTTTTTATATTATCCTGACATTTATCAATATATACGTGGATTTTCTGTTTCTTATTTAAGATTAATTAATAATATGATTAGTATTTTTCAGACTTAGGAAGAGTCAGCTTGAGAACTGGCTATTTTCGCGGTGATTTTGCATTATTATCCGCACGTACGTCTTGCCGTACTTTTCCTGCGGTAACTACGAGAAAGAAGAATTGTGGCTGTTGACGAGTTAAATTTTTGTTAACAGCGTAAGGGTTTAAGCTTTAGTTACTAGCATTTGGCTTTTTTTTCTTAAGCTCCTGTTTCAGAGGCAATGTTTTTCGAATTTTGACCTCATTTGCGTCCCGTGTCTTCTGTAATAACAAATGAATTCGTGTGTGTGACTATATTTTTTCTGTGAGAGAATTGAAATATTTTGCAAGTCATATTGAAAGTTTGGTTCTTTCTATTATACATTGCTAAAATAGCTTGTCCCTCGCATTTCTTTTATGTTCTTCGTCTCCATGAACACACTGAGCTTACTCTACTTCCTATCTCCCGATTAGTGTCAGTTTTAACTCTCGTTGTTCTCGAGTAAACAGCGACATACTTCTATTGCACACCCACTTTTTTCCCAAATATCCTTCATGAGGCTTAAACTTTATTAATGCCTCTTTTTCTCCGAGGTAAATGTTTGTTCTTTCTCGCTACTGCCGTTATCTGTATTTTATTTATCACTGTTGTTGGGTAAAGTTTAATCAGAAATTAGAACTCGTTACGTTGACCCTAAATAACTGTTAGTGAGAGAAAAATAATAATGGTTGTCTTTCCCATTTTAATCCTCTCGCATAATAGACGCTTGTACATTTCCATCCTGGCCTCATGAATATTTTCTATAGTAACTATTCTAGTTCGCTTTCAAATCATAATGTTTTGATATACGTATCTATGAAAA
The DNA here is from genome assembly GCA_933228895.1 of Platycnemis pennipes. Classification (NCBI taxonomy): domain Eukaryota; kingdom Metazoa; phylum Arthropoda; class Insecta; order Odonata; family Platycnemididae; genus Platycnemis; species Platycnemis pennipes. The sequence goes on along the minus strand of OW121848.1, from coordinate 27,147,013 downwards.
TCTCCGAAGGAGGGGATTTTATAATCGGAGAGATGTAAATACCAATAATTTTAGAAATTATAGATTGAAACCTCATTGGATGGGATTTATTAGCTTCGTGCTTCCAAAGCCTTTCGATTTTCGAAAACTGTTCACATTGACAGTGGTGAATCTGAAACCATGAGAGATATTGACTTTTACCGTCTATCTGTCCTGCCTGGGATTTACTATTCCATCAATGTAATTTAGCCCCTCCGGACGCCAGGTTTATGTCAGTGGGAGAAATATTAGATCGGAAGTTGATTTCCTGAATTATCGTTGAGAATTGAACTCCTCTTCCTGCGGTGAAAAAATAATAGCTGCGGAAAATGGTTTTCCTGAGTTTGTGAAACGAATTGCGCTGCGGGAGATAGCGCCCCCTCCTCCAAAGGGTTGCTTCCTCTGCGTCCTGCGGATCTCAGGAGAAGTGAGGGGCAAGGAAGTCCAGGGTGTGGAAGGAATTAGGGAAGTCCGGAAACCTTTCCCCGGCCTTATCTACCGTCTCTTTTCTCCTCCTTCCTACCTCCTCGTACCCTCTCCTCTTTCTCCTAACTCGCCCCACCCGGAAATTCAGCCTTGCTGACTCCTGCCCGATCCCCCTTCCCTCCTTCCCCCTTCATCCCTCCTTGTGCAGCTCTCTCTCTCTCTTTCATGGTGATGTCTATGGGCACCCTTCATCTTCGCACGCATCCTTCCTTCGCTTTTTGCCTCGTCGCCCTTCCCCGACTACCTCGGTGCCTTATTTCTCCGATCGTAAACCAACCCTTGAATCGCATCTTCTGACAGCGGATTTCGTGAGTTGCTTTTTAGCTGTTGGTGCGATCAAGTTTGTCCCGGGACCCTCCTTGAAATTTACCCTCAGATTCTCCGTTTTTTTTCATGTGGTGCGTACAATTTCTTCTACTTACCTCTTCTCTCAATGGGACGGAAGGATCCCGTGCATTTGGGTGTTCACTGTGGTTTAATTTTGTGATTTCGTATAAGTGTTCATATTTCTCGTCTACAGGATACTTTTCAGGATTTTCAAGATGTAGAAGCGACTTAATGTGGTTTTGTTAACTTTTTTCGTGGCATTTGCTTCCCACTGCACTATTAGTTACTCTTTGGTAAATTTGAGAACGTATTTATATTTGTATCGCTTATGTTAATTGATCTGTACCTGAACGAAATATAGGAGGCCGATACATTGTGGAATTCCATATTGTGATATAGAAAAATAAATTGCTTTGCAAATTTCCACTATAGAATAAATTTATTGAGTCAACATGTTTCACCACATCATGGCATCAGAATCCCTGTCCCCGTCCTGAAGATGCCATGACGTGGTGAAACATGTTGACTCAATAAATTTATTCTACGGTGGAAATTAGCAAAGCAATTTATTTTTCAATATCACTGATCTGTACTTGTAACTTTCCGGCGGGGAAAAGGATATTAACTTGAGCCTCAAAAATGAAAAAAAAATGATATGATATCTATTGATGAATAGGTACGACTCTCTCCTAGGCGAAAATAACGTTGCCTCAGGTAACACTATTGATACTGTGGTTATTTTCCGCATTTGGTTCAATGCATATAAGTTTTTCTTTACCCGGTCCTTCGATCTCTTGCTCGCCGCCCCCTCTCCTTGGCTGCATCTGCTTTTCTCACTCCCACCTCGTGTGCATTTTACTCGATCGCCTCCCACCCCAGCCCCCTCTTCCCGAGGGCACTACCCTTGGCGCCCACTCGACCAGAATGCCGACACGTCCGCCCCTTCAACCCCGCCCTCACCGCTCTTGCAACCATCCCCGCTTAGTTTTCGGCTGTTCCCGCGTGTGTCGCTGCTGCTCCAGTCCAGCATTCTCGCGGTGACCCCCTTTATGGCTCCACTCGTGCGAAGCCGTCTCCGCCCATTGATTTCTCGGCCCCCTCACGCTTTACCTTTGGCCGCTTATTCCTCCCTCTTTATCGCACCCCTTGCCTCATCTCTTTCTCTTTCGCTTCCATCTCGGCCTCTCCAACTGCGATGATTGATTGTGAGCCACAATCGGATTCAAATAATTACCTACCACTTCAACTTCCAAACGCACAGTCGAAAATTTTGCGTGGCTGAGTAAAAATTTGTTACAAGATCTACGACTTTTCTCCACTGTCCGCAGCAGCAATGCCACAATGGTTACGCCTTATCCTATGTTTGTATTTAATCCTTCCTGCGTATGCTATAAAAAAGTTACACTATTATTTGCCTCTCAGATGATTATTTTTAAGGATATATTATAGTATACTTCCCGGTGCCACCTTTTTGTTAAAATATTTCCACGTTCATGGAAATGTATTTTAACTGAGTGGATTTTCGTGGATCTGGAAATTTCATCGCTCTTATCGTGTGGGTATAAAATCTAGCTGTCATAGTCTGATTTGCCCATGTTTTCAGACTAAGGTCTCCATGCCTGTAGCATTAGAATTTGTATTTGATGTGTTCCAGCTGCTGAGCTTAAATTGCACCACGCCATCTAAACCTCATCCTAAGACAAAAACCAAATCTCGTGCTGTTTGTGGAGTACCAACCCGCGGGTCGGCATACCGACCTGACGTGGCTGGATCCCACCAGTTTAAAGTTCCTTTCTATCTTTCCCAGTCCTTTTTCCCTCTTCCCGCCTTTCCTCCCTCCCTATCCCCCTTATCCGCAAGGGAATCGAATACCTCAGACACTTCCATCTGTAGCTTAAGGGCAGGCAACCGGTGGCTGCGGAAAATCAATCGTCCAAATGACCAGCGGATGTTTTGCGAAACACTGGCTCGGCGAGCGAGGTTGTCCTCGTAAAAATCCGTGGACCGCGGTCGGCAAGCTATGGGGGAATACGTGGTGCGGCCTGTGACGGTGGAACGCTAATGCCGGAAAGCGGCGTGGAATGCTTGGACGATCGATATAAGGTCTGTAAACGGCATAATTTATGCGCTATGATGCTAACGTTTTCGTGCCAACGCATCGTGTCATCATCATGGAGCACGGCCGCATGAGCGTTTGTCTCCCCTTCCCCATCGTATCCACAGTATCGCCATATTGCTCACACACTGTGGTGTCGCTGCCTCACGTGAACCCCTGGTTTTGCCCCCGTGAATTTCCCAGTGCAAGAACTCTCCGCTTCTGAATGGGATTAATTTGCGCCGTCTGGTTTCCCTGTTAAATAGTTCGAAACTATAATGAATTTTGTGTGATAATAGAATTCCTCGAAGTTATAATCAGTTTTGAACTCAAGAAATTATATTATTAAAAACTCCGCGCAGGGTATTCGCTATCAACATGTCTGGTATGTAATTCACCGCGCGCAAGATGTGTCAGTCCTTGAGTTCACGTCTTATTTTTGACTGATCTATGGAAAATAAAAAAGGGCGTCGCAGTTTGCCTTGTGCTATCAGTCATTCGGATCAACCATGTATAAAATATAAATACTATATAAACAATCTTCCTTGGCTTTGTTCATGGGAGCATTGCTTTGTATTTTTACTCCTTCACCCTCTGGATTAGTTGCCAATTACATACATTTACCGACTCGATTTGAGTAACGCGGCCTGTAGGAAGAAAGGCATTTTTTCGCGACTCCAATATTATATCACAAGATGAAAATAGACTTAGGGCTTTTGAGATGTAGGTGTGGAGAAGGATGGAGAAAGTAAAGTGGGTCGCAAGGAAGACGAAGGATGAAGTTCTAGAATTGGTAGGAGAGGAAAGAAAGTTGATAGATGAAATTAGGAGAAGGCAGAAGGTGTGGATGGAAAAGGTAATAAAAAGGGATGGTGTTTTGAAGGCTTTAGTTTGAAGAATTAGTGTTTTGATTCGTAAAACAACCACTGGAAGCTGACTTAACGGAAGAAGAAATCAGGGAGGATGAAGATGAATGGGGGCCCGAGATACTGAGAAGCGAATTTGACAGAACCGTGAAAGACGTAAGAAACAACAAGGCATCAGGAGGGGACAAAATACATGGAGAAATCATCAAGGCACTCGGGGTCAAAGCAAAAGATACCCTCTTTGGAATAATCAAAGCTATGACAGCGGGAGACTACCTGAGGACTTCCAGAAGAGTGAAATGATCGCAATCCCGAAGAAGCCAAGGACAGAGAAATACGAAGAGCGCAGAACATTGAGCTTGGTGTCTCACACATCGAAAATACTTACTAGGATAATTTACAGAAGAATGGAAGGAAAGATCGAAAGGAATCTTTCGGAAAATAAATTCGGATTCAGGAAAAACCGAGGAGCTAGGGAGGCAATACTCAGCTTAAGGATACTACTGGCCGAGAAAATGATTCACGTAAACAAGCCGTTGTATTTGGCATTCGTGGACTTGGGAAAGGCCTTTGACAACGTCGAATGGAACAAGATGTTCAAGATACTGGAAGCAATTGGAATAGACTACAAGAAGAATAGAAGATAGAAGAATAATATATAGCCTCCACAAGAACCAGGTCTCTACAATGCGAATGAAAGATGGAAGGAAGATAAATAAAGGAGTCAGACAAGGATGCAACCTCTCCCCAGCGTTATTCAATATATACCAGGAAGAAGCGATAAGAGCCGCAGAGGAAGTTGGTATCAAGGGCATCAAGGTGAATGGCGAAGAAATAAACATGCTAAGGTTTGCTGATGACATCGTAGTTGCAGCAGAAAGTCGAGAGGACCTGCAAGCATCCCTGACCACAATGGACCAAGTACATGAAGAATATAATATGAGCTTCAACAAGAAGCAAATCAAAATCCTAGTGTGCGGAAGAGAGAAGCTTATGGCAAATATCACAATTCGAGGAGTGAAATTGGAACAAGTGGAGAACTTCACCTACCTCGGCAGCACTATAACTTGCGGTGGAAGAAGCTCGACGGACATCAAGCGAAGAATAGCTCAAGCTAAGGAGGCGTCTATGAAGAAGAGACAACTCCTGTGCTCAAAGAACCTACGGCTTCAAACAAGGAAGCACTTCATCAAAACATTCGTATGGAGCGTGGCACTCGATGGAACATCGGGAAAGCAGACCAACGAAGAATTGAAGCTTTCGAAACATGATGCTGGAGGAGAATGTTGAAGATTAAATGGACAGATAAAGTGATGAAGGAAGAGGTGTACAGAAGAACAGATGAAGAAAGGACAATATGGAAAACCCTACGGCAAAGAAGAACCAGATGGATTTGAACATACCTTGGGGCACAATGAATTAGTTAGAAATATAACAGAAGGGAAGATTGAAGGGAAGGTACCGCGAGGAAGACCAATCGACAAATATATAGGGCAAATAAAGAAGGGCGTGAAAGAGAAAACATACCAGGGCATGAGGGAATTAACACTGAATAGGGTAGAATGGAGGGCTGCAGTAAACCAATCCTAGGATTGAAATACTGATGATGATGATGATGAACACCCGTCACTCCTAACTAATACCCATAAATAATGATGAGTCATTGTCTCAGGACACCATAATTTCAAATATAAGCGTTTTAGGTTTGAGCGTAAAGTATACGATCGCCAATTCATGTGGCTTGGGAGCATTTTAATGCGTGGCAGTTATGGAAGGATGGATTGATGGGCCTCCCTCGGGGAAGGCTCCTCATGCCCGAACTTTCAGTGGGGTTAATTGGTGCCCAGGGTCGCTCTCGTGGCCTGGCCAACGATGGGATCACCCGGCCAGCTAGCTTCCTACTTCACTCCTTAGGACAAGAAATGACAGTCGCTGGGGTCGCAACGAGGTTGAAAAAGGGGGGTTGACAGCGATTACACGGATACCTCTTTCTCCGATCTAGCGAAAGAGGGATCAGCCATAGTTCCTTTAATCTTCTCTCTGCCTTCTCTCGAAAGATTTGCGTTTGATAATGGAATCAAATCAAATAATCAAAGATGTTTGATAATGGAATTGACTGAATCCAGAAAAATCAGCAGAGCATGCACTTGGGTAGTTTAATCTCGAATCTGTCGAACTCTTTGGCCATGCAGATTGCAGCTTCAAGTGATTCAAATTACTCGCTCGCGAATTGAAAGTAATGAGGACTAACTCGTGCGTCTTTAGTCGAGGATGCATTTCTCCTGGCTACCCACTTACAATTGGGATGAATGTCCTTATGCATTTCCGTTCTATTGCAAAAGTTATAACGAATTCGGCCTGGTCATTGCCTGTGGGCAACCTTTCCCCCTCTCGCCTGCATTTCTAAATTGAATAAGACAATATACCCTTTATCTGTTAACAATGATTAAGAAAACAGTAGGAAAGAGACTAAGAGTGTGAGAGACGTAGGTTTGTGGAAGCGTAGAGGAGAAAGATGATTTATCTAGATTAAGGAAAGAGCACGGGATATGCTGGGGTGGGAAAGGAAGTCGCTCGCTGATATCAAGGGAACGCAGGTTGAGTGGATGGAAAAGATCGGTACTTTGGAGGCCGTAGTGGCTGGGAAAATACTTAGTGACCGTGGAAGACAAAAGAAAAGTAAGGATTGCATTTCAGATAACGCTCGTCTCACTTTCCATTTACATCCAACATTTCCTCACAATGCTGGTAAAAGAATATTTTTTACAATCACATAATAATGGGATCTAAAAGTTTTTCTCGAAAAATTTACTCGTGTGCATAGAGAAACATAATAGTGTGTAATATCCCAAATGGGATGAATGAACAATGTCGACATATTCATGTTAATGCAGTTTTCACCTCCTTGTTTACATTTAGGATATTTATGTCAATAAAAATTACGATGGATTGGACTTATAGTGTCATTAGTTACAAGGCATGCCCTCTTTTCTCTGACTCGAATGGTCTTGAGATGGTGTATCATTTTTTCCCTTGTTACATCTTATCATGTTTTTTTCAGTTTCCAGCTTACGAAACGTTCGAGATAAGAGAGCCACCGGACGTCAGGCGAGCTTAAAAATAATCAGCCGAGTTTTAAAATTGAGTAATCACCTGATCCATGTCCGTGCGCTAAAAGAATTTGCTAGACTATATCTCGTGTGTTTTCTGTGGGTTCTCATTGTGGGAAACCATTGTGCTCCCGTCCTTCCTGGATGTGTTGGCACCCGCGGGGGTCCCCTGTTCGCTATCACACCGGCGTCTGCCGTCGCCCATGTTTTCCCGTCGCGTCTTATGTTGCAGCACATCTTCTCCTCCCCGGATCTCTCCGCCGGCCTTCTTCTTGCCTTTCACGTCTGATCACATCCCTATAGCCTCTCTCTCTATCTATCAACCCCTGCCAGCGACCCCGGCCCCGCTCCTGCCCCTTCCTCTCCTGCGGAAGCCAAGCTCCCTCTCCACACCGCCCCCGTGTTTGCGGATATCCTATCCCGCATCTCTTCTCCTACCGCTCCTTCCCTCCACCCCCCGCCCCCCCTGCCTCCCGCCCGTCTTCCAGATCTCCACGCCCTCCCCCACCTCCGCCCTCCTCCACCCCCTTGTCGCGGTCAATTTGGGGCATTCTCTTCCTCTCCCAATCTTCCCGGAATCCTTCGTTTCTACCCCTCGCTTCTCCGGCGTTCTTCATTTGTTGACTCTCTGCCGTCCACCCCACCCTTCCCTTTGCTTATGTCGTGCGGAATAACCTTTCACGACGGCCGAGTTAGCCTGACGGTCGGTATATTCCCCGGCAGTGGCGGGGTATCGGTCCAGACATGATGGACTTTTGGCGCCGACTCGAAAAAAACATCATAAAGACTGCGAAAGTGGTGCAGAAGTCATTGCGGCTCTCCGAGTAGCCAAAGTCGTTTTTTCGTTGGCTTTCGACTCGTCTGTAGAAATATAAATTATTTTACCTACTAAGTTCAAAAATTACTTTTTATGTCATTCATAAAATTGAATGCGATTTCAGTGGTGTTTGTTCCTCGTTAATATATTTACCGTCATCGCCATATGTGATAAAGTGTTGCTCCCTAAGAACCATCCAGGATGAGATGATCACCGTGATAACCACATAATCACGGTGATCACCTCATAGCTAAAAATGCATCGAACCTTGAATTTTTTTCAAATTTAGCCTAGGATATTACTTTGGAAGTATGGCATAGAGAAGTGGGGTGAATTCAAATATTTCCTTACCAAAATTAACGCTTGACTGTGCAGTGGAGGTAATATTTTAAATAAACTTCAATTATTAAAATTAAATAAGAAAATGCTCGAGTAGGTAACGTGATCATCCATAGCGGCTAATTCTAACCGGAAGCTTTTTTGGACAATTAAACAGATCTACTATTGAAGGTAATGTAAAATTTTGAGTTATTCGTAATAGTTAAATATGTTTTCCCAAGTCACTATCGCATGTGTTCCTACGCTCGCATCTGTACTATTGGTAAAGGGTCTTGTCCAGCTAAGACACAAAATTCTCTAGCTCTCATCTTATGAATGTTTCTCTTTTTTTCCTTTCCGCTGTGGTTTTCGCCTGACAGCCGCGTGCTTTGATTTGTGCGAGAAGATTGTCTCTTCTTGTCCCTCGTGGTTTTTATAGAATTCCTCCTCAACCCACTCTTGTCAGAACTTCGTTGCTTTCTCGATTCATCCATTATATTTCGTTTTCCCAGTAGCTATGAAAATAATAAACTATATGTATTCCTTCCTCCTTAGTGTCGTTCATTTCCTCTTATTTATGTAAATTCATGCTATATATTAATCGGATGACGATGTATTTTCTAGGCTTATGTTCTCCCGTGACTCTACGAATGCTATTGCAGTGCCTTTTCCGCTTTTGATGTATTCTTTCTTTATCTGATTTCTTGTTGTTGTTAGTTATGCGTATCAAATAGCACCTTGAATTTATTGTCCAAGTGACCATGCTTCTCTCATTATGCTCTTCCATAATATGCTCAGTTTTTTGTGCTCCACACCCCAAACCTTCTTTTTATCAAGTTAATATTTTGATGCTTGCGGTCAAAATGAATTGAGCGGCTTGTAATGAGACCAATGATCGACATGCATTGTAGTGTATTAAAAGTTGTATCAACTTACGAGGCGGGCGTCAGATCGAAACATGAGACCAATTACAACGGCTGTTGTTGTGAAGTAGATATAAAAGGAGGTCCTTTCGCCCTCGAATGGAAGTCTGCACGATGCAGGAGGCACGTTAGTATAACCGCCGTCTATCGGACCCCTGCTTCAACCTTTTCCTTTCCTGTTTTGGAAAGGGAATAGTCTCCAGATGCTGTAATCTTCCACCCACTCTCTCTCTCTTTCTCTCGCCTTTCACACACAATTCCTCCCACCCCACTTCCCCACGGGACCATTTCTTCTCAAACGTCACCCCCGCCGGATTAGTGGTCGTAAATATCGCCTTTCTTGGGCCCGCGGATTTATTGACGGAGGTATGTCCCTTCCCCTGTCGCTGGCTCAGCGTGGGGAATGGGGAAACAATCAAAATGCATTTTTCACCGGCATTGACTGCGGTCCTGTCGTCTGTTAAAGCTTTTCTTCCCGTCTCTCACCCAACTTCTCCCGTCATTCTCCCCGCCCTCTCATCCTCCACTCTCTGTTTCTCTCTTCTCCCCCTATCGATGTCAAACCGATTGAATTAAAGCTGGCGTTTCGCTCGCCCTCGTCTCTCTTGTTCCGCTGCGATCGTTGCTAGCGGTCGGCGCGAGGTCCAAGCGTTCCTCGGTGCGGCGTAGGACGCGGGGAGGCACGAGAAGGGATGCACGAGAAGGGATGCACGAAGGGGGTTGGGAGTTGAAAATTGAAGCCGGACCTGGGATATGCTTTAAAGGGGAACGGGGTGGAGTTCCTCTTCCCTCTTAAGGCAGATTGAGATTTCACACTGAGAAGAATTCTCGTGGCTGTCGGGAGTGCTAAAGCTATTGCAGGCCCTTTGCGGAAATATAATTCTGCCATCTTGCCCAGGTAACGCTGGAAAAATGTTTGCTTAAATGTTTTGAACAGCCAATTTTTGTTTAGTTTATGAAATACAAAACGAGGCACAACTACGTGTTTTACAATTATGCAACTCTTTTGTTCATACTTTAAGGCATCATTTAAGGTAACTGACGTTTTTATTCATTCAATTAATTTTCATTTTGCATTACTTCTAAATTTAGTGGCCCTCTCTTTATTTACTTTAGACAGCCGAACAGAAGGAACATTGCAAGGGAGAGTGAGAGAATAGAGGACTCTAGCGTGTAAAATATATAGCTGGCCAGCAGAAAGAGTGGGTGGCGACATGCTGTAGGCGTGGAAGATGGGATAATATCATGTAACATCAGAAGGAAGGAAATGGTTTTTCCGGGGTTGAGGAAAGCTGGCAGCGTTAGGTTTAAGGACTCGGTTTTGTTGTGATAGGTATGTTAATATTTCGTAGTACTCAGTACACTCGAGATACATTTTCATAGACCACTCTATTTTTCTACTTGACACTTTTTTGTCTCTATGTATGTCATCATTTTAGCATACCTCCTACCTCTCCCCACCCCATCCAAAATTTCCATTCTTTTTCCCACTTTTTCTCAGTTTACCCAACGTTCACCCATGTCTTGAAAGCTTAGTGAGATTATTTATAATTTTCAGTGGACCGTTCGAAACCTCCTTCGATACGGCCACACCTTAACTGATTGTGGGAGATTAAAGCTCGTTTTTAGTAAGGGAAAGCATAATTTTTCCGAGCGACCTTACTGACGCGGAATATTTTTCACGGCCACCGGAGATTTTGAGGTCGGTTGACTCCCTTTCCTCGATTTGGCGTCGTCGATTTTCATCCCCTGTTAGTGGTTATGATTCGACTCTCAACTCAAGTCCACTTCCATCCTTCCAGTCGTTTTCAATGCCAGTGGAGTTATCGTATCGCCTCTATAATTAGACCAGGTTATTAAGAAAAGTACGCAGTAATTCTCTGGACTTCCTCTCGACAAGCTTTATCGATGGATGGATGTTTGCCTCGGCATTTCCGCCCCTTGTTATAGCTGGTCTCAGCTCAGCATTTAACCTCCCCGCAACATTGTGTGCTTCCTCCTCGAAAGGAAGAGGAATTGTGCGTGGCCTGAGCTTGTGGAAGGTCCCTCTTGTTATCCCAAGGATGTAAGGTGAAGCTCTTTCTCCTGGAGAGAGGGGGATTGTTTCCCCTTGGGTGCGATTGACCATTCCGCCTCCCCCTTGCCCTCTTGAACCCCTCTCCCTTTCCTCGACTCCCTCTTGGGTCGTCCAATCTCGTCATCGGCCTGCGCCCCCTCCTCTGTTTACCCTCTCACCTCCGCCTTCTCCTCTTCTCCGCTTGCTCATCTTCCGAAACTCAGCTCTCCGCGCGCCTGCTTTCTAGCGAGGAGCGTGGTAGAGGCACGGGATCTCCTCCGTGCCGCCTCTCGCTGTTCTTTCTTTGAAAAGTTCGATATTCTTATTATTTTTTGTAATCAGTGTATTTTCATCATTATGTTATGGGGCTCAAACCCGTAAAAAAAAAGCTTTATATAATTCTTATTAAAATGCCCCACCGAATCCTCATTCCCTCATGTGCTCATCCCGATTGCTGAATCGGTTTAATATCGGTTATTGATTGGTCTCCGACTCCTGTCTTTTTTTTTCTTTTTTTGTCCCTGAAAATTAAAAATATTATTTTTAAATATACGCCTACTGCGCGAGAAATCTCGTACGCATTTTAAAACACTTACCAGCTTAAGCTCGTGTAAAGACCATTCCTGAATTGTGATTGTTTTATGGGGCCTTGGATTTCATTTTCTTGGGCTCTATTCTTGCTAATTGGTGTGCAGCCTACGTTTGTCTTGCGATGGGTCTCTGCGCCCGACCTTCGTTTGTGCCTCGATGAATCCATTTTAGCATGTGCATTGTGTCCATTAAGCCTTCACAAGGGTTTGTCGTGGGGAAATTAACTCTCAAAATCTATTACTGAAAATAGCCTCACCATGTCTCCATTTACGCCGTTGGCTTCAGTTGACGTCCGGCGGGGGAGTTGTGACCTAAGACACTTGTGTAGTATACGACACTTGTCATGCATCGAACGAACCAGTATGTAGAGTTTATCAGCTTTTCTTTCGTGAAGCCACGAGATCTTTGTTCCCGAAGTTTTCTAGAGCCCAAATGAACTGAATGAACTGATTATTGGCAAGTAGACGGTTAAAAGTTCCTTTACAATGTTTAGTTGTGATAAAATGTTGTGACAGAGAGAAAAGGTCGCCGAATTTGTAACTGTGTTCGAGAAATTCGAGGTAGTGGATTTAGTTCTTGAAAAGAAATTTCGATTGCCCCCCCTTCCGACTGCCTTTCACCCTCACCACAATCTTCCTTGTCTTCCCTCCCGCTCTCTACCCCCCTCGCCGCCCCCCCTCCACCCCCACGCTCCCTGTCTGTACAAGCTATCTGTCCCCTCTCCCTCGACCCCAAAGGTCGCTGCGGCGAATCCCGTCCAGGGCCCTGGATACCGAGGTCACCGTGGAGGTCAGTGTGGCGGATTATCTTGAAAGCCTCACGGGTGGCGGTAACGCCTGAGGGACCCGCCTTTCTCTTTGAGGGATACGACAGCGAGAACTCTTTTTGTTTGCCGTCTTCCAAGGGAACTCTATTCGGAACGTATTCTCTGTCAGAGTGAATGCTGCGGGACATAGATAACACATGGGGGTGAGGGAACAAGTATTTTTTTGAATTGATTTCCTTTAAGGAAAACTTTAAAATATAGAAGCGAGGAAGAATGTTTCATTGCGTAGAGTTTGACAATTCAATCATTTTCAATTAAAAATATCTATAATTGCTGTCCAAAAAAGCAAATGAATGCATCCCTTTTGTGCTAGCGGTACAAACTCACCTGTCAGCACTTCAAATTTTGGCAATTAAGTTTCAAATATTTTCAAACGTATTACAATTTTGATCATTTACCCTTATTAAATTTATATAGTAGATATGACGCAAAATTAGCCCATGATTTCTTGCCTAGAAGTGATATCCATTCCGTATCAACAGCGAAAGAAATATTAGTCCCTACATCGATTCCTGCAGCTTCCCCTATCACTGTAACCCACGGGATGTAATTTTAATTCTCCTTTTCCGACTTAGGTTTTTTGCCGTACTTGATTCAGGGGTAGAACGAAATGGCAAGGTATACTGTGTTAGTCTGTTTTTAGTTGACATTATATCTCCCCCACTGATATATATTAGGTCATCTACAGAAACGCTGGAAGTGCTTTTCCTACGTGAGCTTTTCTAGCATAATGATTTAACCGTCAATCTAATATATTTAACCAATATTTGAAGTGGTTATAGTATGCGAAATTGAAAATAATGTGGATTAAAGTATTGTCTTCCGCATAGAATATTTTCTTTCCATATATTTTTGAGATTCTGTTTTTCATTAGCAGTAATTGGAGAGGTTAAGATGGTTAATTTATTTTAAGTAATTGTTTCCCACCCGCCCAATTAAAACACATGCATCTAGCTGCGTCAGCTACATGTGTTTGCAAACATTGCAAACGACCATGGTTTCGGCCACCATCAGGGCGTCCTCTTAAAATTTTTACAAAGTTGTTTCTCCTGTGATGGAAGATGATATACATTGTTTCCACCGACTTAATGCCGATTCTCTTACGTATGTTCAATATTGTGATTTTGCTGTGGATTAATGGGAAAAGTACGATCCATCTGACAGTCTACTTCTTCAAGAGGTGTAGTGGAGTCGGGCGTTGGTGAGCCGGCCCAGTGGAGTGGGCGACAGCTTCACTATTTTTTCATTTTCCTTTTGCGAGCGTACTTTTGGTGCCGGTAGTTTTCACTGAAGGCCATTTCGGGGTGCTCTCGTGTCGTTGTTTAGTGAAATCCTGAGTTCGCTTCCGAGCGAATGGGACCGTTCTCCTTTCAAAGGCTGCATAACTGGGAGTTCATGTCATATCAGGATCGTCCGGTCCACGTTCCTTTCTTCCACGAAGGCTTTTTATTCTTTCATTTCGTCCCTCCGTTCCTCCCCTCCCCATCCTGGCGACGTTTCCCTCTCCTCCTCGGTGTCATTCTCCGTAATAGGAAAACACTCAATCCCCGGGCCACCGCTCGAGCCACCGCCGACCGACGCGGGCACACAAGACTCTCCGAGCGGCGTCGCTCGCCCCGTGACGACATTCCTGCTCCTCTTACTTCCTCCCCCTTTCGTCTCTCCGGGATCTCCGTCTCTCCCACGAGTCCACCTCCCCCCCAACCATTCACCCTCGCCTCGCCCTCTCCACATTGTCTCCAGTGACTTTACTCTTCTCCTTCCCTCGACCCCTCCCTCCATCCCCCCGCGAAACTACATGGTGATGTAATTGATTTGCCCCTTTCGACGTCTTTTAATGGATCGGTGGCAGTTTTGTCAAAAAAAATTGGCTTGTCATCGGATTAGGGCGTTATTGGATATCGTTGAATGCTTGGCGGAAAAAATCGTTTCCCTTTATTTTATTGTCCTTCCTTATTTTTTTCTGGGTTGTTGCTTTACTTCAAAAGGCTCTGTTCTCATACCCACCCTTAAATCCGCTCATTCAATTCCCGTAATGAGCCATCGAGTTTCCCACCTTTGTTGTGTAATCTAAATCTTGGTTAATGACTATACGTGAAGAAACGTTGCATCATGGTTATGACTCCTGGTTTTATTGATGGATGTATTTTCGGTGCCTCTCCTCTTGTTTTTTTCATATTTTCGGTAAGTCTGTTTAAAATCTGTTGGTTACAACTCGGCATCAAAACCGTTAGCTTACAATATGATTTTTTCAGATTATTTCGTGAATGCTCTAACAAGCTATTCGTATTTATCGAGTGCTTTCATGAATTTTCTAAAGTAAAAATAATTCATCTCTATTGCTGTATGTGGAGTTAGTGCTGCGCAGGCTTGAGACTGTGTTTCGTCGTAATTTCCGTGTAACTTAGTGTACTTCTATCGCTTTTCTTGGCAATTTTTTAAAATACTCTTTGCGTGATTGAAATACTGAAATACCATTTCCGGTAAAAATTTTCATTGTTTAGTTTTCATAAAAATAGTTTTGGTGAAACATTTTGTGCCCATACCCGAACGTGCTTCTTTTTTTGCGCTGTTGTTATTCTTGTAATATAAGCATACTTTTATTCTCTTCCTTCATGTCTTTACAACCAAGAAGTCTTTACAATCAAGAAGTCTTTTCTATTAAAATTGCTTTTTGTCCATTGCAATACTCGTATATTTACGATCCAGCGCATTTCCATTTAACTTACGGGCGTACATAAATACGCGCAGGAAATTCAGCTATTACCTTCTCTCCACGGCCCACGAAAATAGATTTCTATCTTGGTGAGGGCACCCACAGCTGAGGCCTCACAGCATCTTTCCTTCTCACGTCCCAGGTGATCCAAACGAACGTTTGCATCGAAATGTTCGGATTGCTTATTTTTTTTACATTTTCCTATCCCCTTAGTTCGCCCGTTCCCCATTCGTCGCGTCCTTAAGATTCCTCCCCGGATCGATCCACTGCGCGTCGGCCGAACTTAAACGCTTGTGGCATGATTTGTTAAAGCTTTCTGCGCTAGGGGTTGAGTTTTGTTTTTCAAATCCACCCCAACACCGTGCGCTCTTTTGATTCACCCAAGTGTCAGGAGCGGGAGAGGGAGGTCAGTGGAAGAAGGGAGATCGCTTGGGGAGCCTTCCGGAGGCATTTAATCGCTTGCTCGGGCGGAAAGGGCTTTGCCGTCGGAGGGCGCCTTTGAGGGCCCTCCTCCTTAATGGGAGGGAAGGGGAAGAGGGGGAAGGCGGCGGGCACGTGGAGGAGACTTTTGGGGATTTCGTTGGAGAAATCTCTCTCGAGGGAAAGAGTGCGTGCGTGGTCAATGCCTCCAATGCTGTCACATCGGTGCGGGGATGCTGGAGGAGGAGAATGGGTTCACGAAAGGTCGATTTTCGTGAGTCGGTTTCCGTGGCGCGACGGGTCCGCGGTAATTGGGGTAATTAGTTAAAATGTCGCTTTCGTTTAAATGAGGCTTGAGGTTCGTGACTCCGGTTACATTCGAGCCGCGGGTGGGATTTAGTGGGAGGGATTACTTCGGACAGGGTGGGTGCTCCAGGGTGTGAGGTGGAGTGGGTGGGAGAGAGGAGGAGCGGAGTTCGGCGGCGAGGGGAAGTCGAGAGTGGAGAAAGGGGAGGAGGGTTGTTCTGAGCGGTGGTGTCTGTCACCATGGAAACGGCGGAAGCGCCGGCGCTGGTGGCGCCGTGGCATGACGCCTTGGGAGCTCTGATTCCAGTCTCGCTCTCTCTAGGTTTCCATCCCTTTCCGCCCTCCCATTGTCCCTTCCCGTGTCTTCTTCTTCCGTCCCCTCCCAATCATCCCTCCCTGGACCACTTCTCTCTCCACATCTGACCGCTCCCTCCCTGCCCTCCCAATTAGCCACCGAAGCACTCTTACCCCCGTCCCCGCACTATCCCCTCGCCATACGTGTGCCATCTCTGACCTTCCCACGGAGTCAAGTGACATCCTCTCTCCGCTTTGTGTGAAGAATGTTTGCTTCCCACCCTCTCTCTTTCCGTCGGAAATTTTCCCCGTCTTGTCCTGCCATCGTCGTGGCACGGACCTCTTTTCCTCTCGCCAGCGAGGGGCCAGCCCTCCAGCATATTCCCAGTCCTATTTCGGGAGTCGAAAACACCTTTTTTTCGTAAATTTTTAAATCCGTTTTACTTGGCTCTCTAAGTTATGGGCAGCTAGTGTTTCATTTTTTTGTGGCCCATTTATCAGTAATTAAAGAAGTGAATAATTTTAGATCATAAATTTTTCGGTGCGTTCGAACACGTAAACTCCCAATCTCAAGTCTTCTAATTCAATTCTGTATCGTATATTGCCAATTACAATGTGTTATGCGCTAATGACTGATACGCAGACAGACTTGAGGTTGGTTTAGTGGCAGGGGGCTTGTCCTCTGCCTGACGTCCGCCCTGGGGCTGAAATCCTGACGGCAGAGCTACATGTGAGTCGTTATTTTTTAGTCTTTTTAATCGTTAAAATCTGGGAAAGAGACTTCATGCAATGAAATTTACTATATGAATGCCACTGAAGGTAATAGTTTCTCACGTCGTAGAGCCTGATAAGAGACGGTCTATTATCTCCCTAATTAGAACCATTGCATGGTGTTTTTAGTTTTTCCATTGCCACGTCATCCTGAGCTCAGGTGAATCAGATTCTTGCAGTAGTCATTGATAGGTTTGTAATTTTCTGTAGACGTGGTAACCATTCTAATATTTTTTTCAAACTTTGTAAGACATTATTATTGGGTCGCCAATCATCCAAAAATTACTTCTATGGGATTATAATTTGATTTATCTGTTTTCTAACAGTTTTGTAGATCGTTTTTGTAATTTTTTCGAGTTTCCAGACAAAGAATTACTTTTCTAAAATATTTTAAAGCAAATATCTAAAAGGTAGGATTTCATTCCGTAAGCGTCAAAAATTAGTAGCCCCTATGGTTAACTTCCTGTGTATTCGCTGTTCATTAATACTTCATGTTTCTACATATTTAGTTTTCATCCTTAAAATTGTCCCTTTTATGGTTTTTTCTGTGTGGTTTTAAAATCAATCAATGTAATTTTGGTTGTTACTTAAAATATCATCAGAGTGATGGGTATCAAGTGAATAGTTGACTAGGTAAATAGTTTATATAATTTAAAAAGCGTAGTTATATTGTTGATTCATGACATTTAAATGTGATTTATATTTTGATACCATGTGGAATTCTGTGTTCTCCAAATTAAAAAAATATATTCCTTTTGTTGCTTAAAATATCTGCGCTATATGCTAAAATATCTGGGCGGGTTGTAATAACTTTAGCTAAAATATTGGTATTTAAGAAAAGAAATATTTGGTCACTCCCTAATTCCAGAACGAATTATAAATACATCCTATCCAATAGAGCGAATAGGATTATTATTAATGAGTAACATAACGTACCTGGGCGCGTAAGTCTTGGCGGGTCAGGACGTATGCGCAGGCGAGCTCCTTCCACTCACAAGTGGAATCAAACCGTCGTCATTGTGGTCCGTCGTTTTAGGCACCACTGCAGGGCACCGAATAAGTGGTCCGCCGAAATCAAACGGTCCCTCGTTTCGGGTCGACAGAGGCGATTCTGGTGCGAGGCCGCTGCCGAGTTCCTCCGCAGCCGGAGAGATTGCGTGAGTCGGGTCGTCACCCTCGGCGATACTGCCTAGTATCGCCCTTCCTCCAGTCTTCGTCTTCTTCCCGTCTCTCCACCCCCGAGGACATGCACCCGCGCGTGAAAACGCTTTGATGACCTCCCTCCCCCCCCCCCCCCCTTGAGAAACGCACTTGCTCCTCCCCACCTCCCTAAAGCCCCGCTGGCGGCAATAAGGACAGCTTTAGTCGTGTTTCGTCTTTATTAAATTCTCTGATGTCGCGCGGATTCCTCTCGCTGCGAATTATTACTCCTCCGCTAGGACTAGGACTCGGGAAATCGTGCTCATCGTGCTTGTTCAACTTGGCACCGGTCCTGCAAGTCTTAGAAAAATCTTGACAACAAATTAGGAGTAGAAATCAGGAAATAGTCTAGGAGACTAGAGAAAGGTGCATGAATGTGTTGTAACATGTGTTTTTTTAATAAATAGAGAATTTCCCTAAAATAGTGCTTTAAATGCGTGTAGTATTGGGGTTACAGTAATGAAGAAACGAAATTGAATCTGTGGAATGCCGTGTTGAAAATACGTTGGCTGAGAGTCGAAGTGAAGTGGTGAACTCCCGGTCAATCGTACTTAGGTGTCAAGGTGGTTTCATGATAGATAATCGCTGAAGTACATACATAGCATATTGTTTTTTCGTGAAAATATGTGTCAGTGTACATTTATTACACTTTCATTGCTCATATAACCCTAGCTAGGTTGACCCGATTGACTCCAGTATACAATGTAATTATACTACGCTGGGCTTTCTCTCGTAGCAATAAAATAAGGTTGTCAGATGCTCCAACTGCTGAAGTTCCATCGTACGGTCTAAAAAAAACTACATTCTAGTCATATCCTAAGTCTAATGCGGCACTCATACCCCATGCGGGAATCGAACACGCTGACTTAAGGTTTCCGGTTGGTGCGTTTCCGATGTGACTTCCGTGACTGGTGGCTTGTTCTCTCCCAAGATGCCGTAATCTTAGACTGCCGTACTCTTTACAGATGTCTCTGATGATTGTTTTTAATTCATCGGTCAGTTATAATTTATGGAAAAATCGTGGCAGTTAAAAATCAGTAACGATATCAGGATACCTTCGCTCTTATGAAGTTGCCATTAATTGAATTACTTGAGTCTTAAATTTCTCCTGCCTAGGATTTTTGCGTAATGTTAGTCCTTCGGAAGAATTTGACTTATCTCACTGCGTATTCATTAGGATGATTTGCGTAAAATCTATAGTTGATTAAAGTACTCGACACATTTCTGCCAGACCTCTGGTGAGATTGTGGCAAAGGTCATAACTACGCAGCAGAATGCATACCTACCTCGAATTTGTTAACCACTCGCATCACTTAACGCATCATTACGTTATGATGATAAATTGGCCTTAATATGTGGCGTTAATTAAGGTAGCGTATTGCTCAGAAATTTGCACAATGCATTCAATGGATCAATATTGTACACGTGGGTGACCAATAGTATGGTGTCGTAACCACTCACCCTCATATGTGTTTGAAATAAAATTGGTATTAAGAAATTGAGAAGTTGTCCGGGAAATCAGGTAATTAAAGAATCGTTCCCAAAAATTCTGACTGGTATCCCACTCTCTCTTTATCTGTTCCAGAACGCCATTTACTAAAAGTTTGCAAGTGCGTGTATTTTAGTTCATTCAGAGTATAGAATGTCGCTGTTTAGCATATTTCGAAATATGTTCAAAAGCCTGTGTCATATGATTTTTTTTCGTGCTCATCCCGTTGTTGTTTCTGTAGTTGAGTCTTCAGTTTCGAAAGGTTTATCAAATGATTCTTTTTCCAACATTCATTCACGTGATATTCGAATGCCATACCATGCTTTCGGTTCCGTGTTAAAATTTCGGCTCCAACCGGTTTTTCTGCTTTCCATTGATCTTGGAGGTAAATGTCACCTCAAATTTACCGTCAGATTGGAACCCCAAGTCCAGTCTCTCTTCCTACTCGTGATAGTATGGTACTTACAATTAGTTGGCCAATACCACATCCTGTCTGATCAGCTACTCTTGGGCTCCCTATTCTGTTTTCTTGAATTGATTGTTCATATGTTAGGAGTGAATGACATCGATATAAAATTAATTGAAAATTTGAAACAGAGGTATTCTTCTGTCCTAGTTTGACTTCCCGCGATGCAAGTATTCGGAACAGATGGAGAAAGTGAGGAATTGCGTATTGGCTGAAGAATACCCGCTAGGTTCGTTGAAAATTTCTGCGATGAAACGCTGAGTATTACGATGAGAAAGTAAGGATGATTTTAGATCCTAAAAAAACTTAATAGTTACGGGCGTGAACCTTTTATTCCCAAGGAGTTATCAACCTTTATGATGCGAACTTGCGGATAAAGTGGAGGCACATAAGGGGTTGAATTGCGAGGCAAAACTAGATCTTCAAGATCAATCGTTGTCGTTCCTTTTAGGAAGATGGTGTTGGGAAGTTAACTAGCTTCCCTCGTCAAGAATCCTTCCTTTGATGAAAAATCACTATCTTCAGCCATTCTCTACTTGTGATACTTTTAACTATTGAAGTAATGTGTATGTTATTGAGTCTTTATTCCGCAGGTAATGAACGTAAAAGCATTTCTCTACCAAGTGCATTCTTACCTGTAGTCTCTGCGAACTGGTGTAATAACTGTGAATCTTTGGGGCATCCCTTTTAAACGCTATATGATCCGTCCGCACCTGCTATGACGTTTATTGCGGCTCCAGTAGCACTTACGTAGTAACTCAGAGCCGAAAAGGAAACCCAATAACTTCAGTTCGTTATGCCCCGTCGACTTAGACGAAACTCAGGTATTGAGCAAACTTGATTTCGGCCATCGCCACCAGAAAAAAATGGTCTGTTTTCCCCAGCTTTTTTCTGTCCCAAGTTCAAGTCCTTCCCTTTATTTTTTTTCTTTCCCCCGTCCTTTTCCTTTTTCTCCTCGCTTCTCCCTCGTTCGCCGCAATCCCCTGCCTCTTTCCCCCTTCGCCCTCCCCAGTACCCGTGGAATCAGCGGGGGTCCAGAGAGAAAGAGAAGAGCGATCGCTTCTCCTCCACGGGGGTCTGGATCGGCGGTTGAGTGGCGGCACGTGTTTGCTCAGTCCCTGCGATGGATTTGCAATGGGCGGGATGGGGGGATGTTGGAGGGGAGGGGAGGCTCCATCCTGAGGGAATGTGAGAGAGCACCATTCGGTCTCTCTATGGGAGAGAGAGGAGAGGGTCTGCAAGTACCCCCAACGGGGAATGAGGGGGGGGGGAGGGGAGGTAGCACTGAGTAGTGCGCCGCGCGCGGGATGATGCGAGGAGATGGATTGCGTTTTGGAGTCTCGAGGTGGTTGGCCGGTGGGGAGCGAGCTCACCGGTGTCGGCTGAGATATCGCGAGGGGTCGATTTATCGATCCCTCGTGATTGAAATTGATGGTATCGCATTTGAAGTTTCACATCTAATGTATCGTAACTTATCTCCATAATGGTTATGCGAGTCGGTAGTTTTCGATTCTCCTCTCCCTGAATCCGCCATTTCGCTGTGTAAATTTGGTAGTGATGAGACGTATAATCGGCATATCTTGCGATAGGATGGTTTGATGAAGACAGAATGGAAAAAATGACCAAGGAAGATCTCGTGTGAGAGACATGGTGCAAATGGTGAAGGCTGTAAATGAAAAGAATTGTGTGAATTTGAAGAGGTTAGCCATTAGAAGTGTAGAGCTGCGTCAAAAAAATGTTAGGATTGATGACTAATGATGACGATGAAATATTGTAACGTTAGCAATAAGCCGCTGGTGTTCATCAGATACCGAATCGACATCAGCATGGCATCAGACAGTGGTCTAGTTTGAATTGAAATATAAGTAATAGTCCTTCACTTCTTCTCGTACTTTCTAGTAGAATGGGCAACTTCTAACAATACTAATATTCCTCGTATTGTTTTTTTTAAACTTGCTCTTGTGACTGTTGTCGCATTTCGGTGGAAAACGTTTTACGCAACTTGAACAGAAAATGTGGAATCATTTAGCTCTGTAAATACTATCTAGTAATGAGCAGTAGCATATATTAAGTGGTAGTATTAGTAGAATTCAATATTAAAAATTGGAAGAAAAATCCAGCGAACTATTATTTTTATCAGGATACTGTGTTGATGATGAAGGTGATAAAGAGTACTTCAGGTCAAGCCCTAAACTCATCTTGGGTCCTGAAATGGGACTTTTACTGCAACAAAATAATCCGAGTATTGAAGTGTATTCCTTTAACTTTACATCTATCACATATCTAAACATGCATAATAGCTTTTGTCCGGTACAATTGAAGCAGATGCTAGGGGGTCACAAATGAAAACAAGTGCAACTACTCGGACACTTTTCTCGTTAAATTGAAACTCATTGCTTTTCTCATCAAACAAAATTCCATATTCATCGAGCGTATAAGATGGAATTACAGTTAATCCCCAGTGGGTAGCAGACGATGAACGCGTGACCCCGTGTCTATCCCGGTTCGCAGCAGGCCTTGAGATTATGTTACTATTGAATTCGCTCCTTAGGAAAATAATGAAAATAATCATTGGGTGTAAGAACCGTAAAGGATTTTGCATAAGCATACCTAAGGTCAGATGCAGCCCCTTTAACTCCTACAACAGGCCTTTAGACATTTTTCATATATACGGGTAGAGGAAGTAATCATTTCCAGCCACTTGATCTCGTCGCCCGGAGGTGTTTAAGATAGAATTGACGCCTGGTGCTGTTAAAACGAGACCACGGAGTCTCATCTCGTGAGTAGATCAGTTTGCGTACAACCAACTGCCTAATCCTAAGGATATGCAAGGAGCCGAGAATTTCATGTTGGAACAGGAGTTCTATTGATCCAAATTTTAATTGCATTGATTCCCAAAACCGGAACCCCATGAATAAGCCAGTGATTCCTAATAGATTTACCGGAATAAGAAGATGATTGCACGGTCATAGAATGGTTTTTATGCCTCATTCACGTGCGAGTATTCAGAAAACTGCTGTTCATAATCTGACCTTAACTATGAAACAAAATTGTTGAAAATTTGAAAAATATTTTAAAGATTGATGTGAAAGCTATTGCATATTCCTGTACTAGATCATGGGAACATGCTTGAGTTTGTTATTTTTAAACTATTACATGATGTTGTAGGCTTACTAATGTTCTAATTATGATTTTATTGTAATAATGAATGGTATTTTTCTATTTATTATAGGGAGTTGTTGAAGAACCACCGAAGAGCTTTTGTGAAAAGAGAAGAAAAAGTTGGAAAATGGCTACGTTATCCCTCCGTATCAGCATTGTTGAGCGCGATGTCACCAAGACTATGCAATTTGACCCATCCACTTCAGTTTTTGATGCATGCCGGATAATTCGGGAAAAAATATCAGAAGCTAACCTTGGACAACGTAAGTATACCTATTCTCAGTGAATGGCTCTATTTCACTGTCTATGCTTATATGCTACACTTCTTTTGAATCTGTTAACTGCATTTTCTAAAAAGCTACGTCACCTACTCTTCATTTTCAATTTTAATCATGTACCATGCTCTTCCAAGCTCCTCCGGGAAAAAATTGTAGCTCTTGGAGAGCTCCCCAATTTTTAGAAATCTGTTTGGTGTGCCTATACTCTCTGCTGATGCTAATCTCTCAGATTGTCTGTCAAGTTGATTATAATTTATTTTTATCATTTCTGGAATTCCTTAACCTCTGTGATGGTGATCAGTGAATAATGCTTTAGACCTTCTTTATAGATGGTTTTTCTTTGGGAGAATTAAATATTTTCAAAAAATCATTTTGGTAATTGATGGTGATAGTTCACTGCTGGTAATGCATCTTTGTGAAATTTCAAATCGGCGAATAAGCTCACCAAAATTTATCCAATGTACAGCAATTTATAAAGGCCGGTATAGCGATGAAAATATTCACGTTTCGAAGGAAGGACAAGTTTCGTATGGTATTGTGTGTGTTTTTGCTTTTTTAATGGGAACTGAGCTAATAGTTATAGTTTTTAGATATTTTAAGTTGACCATAGGCTCGCATTATTCCCCTATTAATATAAGTCATTGGATGTGTGACACATCTCGATACTTAGTACCTTGGCTTTTTAAGGGAAGATTTTTTGTGTTCATTTTCATGGGTCACGTGAATCGGAATTTGGGAACAAGCAGATAGATATGTAAACTAACCATGGATAGAATTCCTAGGCATGAACTTCCTTCCAAAATCCTTATCCCTTAGTATTTTTGCTTGTTACAGGATGACAAATCAGCAAGACAATCGCATTAGTCCCCAATTTCAGTCAGGCAATTAATAAGTTTTGGTGCTTCATGATTATAATTTCAATAGATTTGATGGTGGTGATAACATTAACGTGTGTATTTATTTTTTTCAGCGAAAGACTATGGTCTTTTCTTGGCCGACGAAGATGCCAAGAAAGGGGTGTGGCTTGAACCTGGCAGAAATCTGGAGTACTACATTTTAAGGAATGGGGTATGTATATAAATGGGGAAATACTATGAGATTTACTTCTGACCATATGTCACATCAGCTTTGAACTTAAAAATTAATTAATATAAATCTTGCCTAGAAAAATGCATCAATGCTTGATAGCTATGAACATTTTAAAGTTAAGAGTAATGTTGTCAAATATTTAGCAGAAATTGGAAAATGGTGTAGTGTTTTCATCTCATCGAAATAATGTTTATTTCAGGACCTGCTGGAGTATCGCAAAAAGTTAAGGACATTGAGAGTAAGGATGTTGGATGGGATGCTTAAGACATTAATGGTAGACGACAGTCAGCCTGTGGCAAACCTGATGGTGGTTATATGTACAAAGATAGGTCAGTATTAAACCAGATAATGATAGTATAACTGTTAATTCATCTTAAAGTTAACAAATATCTGAAGTGCTAGTATTCATTCTCGTAATTCTTCATCCAAAGGAATAACAAATCATGACGAATACAGTCTTGTTCGAGAAACTATAGAAGAGGAGGAAAACGAGAATAAAGGACACAATTTTGGAACCCTGACATTAAAGCGCAGAAAAGAGGAAAAAGAGCGTGATGCAAAGATGGAGCAATTAAGGAAAAAGCTTAAGACTGATGATGAAGGTAAGGCAATCTGATGAGTACTGCCAAGGACATGGAGACAAACAAAAATGTTTTCTGTAGTCAGTAATTTTTGTGGAAGTATCACCATGTGGTTTTCTGTTGTAATCTCAGTGTGTGTGCTGTAGATCAGCGTACATGTGGTACGCGAATTGTTTATCCACCTGTAAGTAATCCTCATGCAAACACTTGACCGGTTATCTATATTTTAAGTGATTGGGAACTACAGCTGTAAATTGAAGAGTTAATCCACCCTGCCGATAGTCAAGAAGTCCAGTTTTTCTCTAGGCTTCCTGTAGTGACTAGCAAAGTTCTAATTGCCAGAAAACTGCACTGCTAGATTTTCAGTCCTAGATTTCCAAAGAGGCCTTGCCTACATTTCTCGATCCCCTAAATGAATAAACTATCCGCCATGCGACGTATGAGGTCTCTAGCCACGAGTGAGTGGAAAATAGTGAAGAATTAAATAAGGGGAAGCAGTTGAAAGAAGATATACTTTTCTTGATTTTGTTAAGGAATTTATGCAGTTCCTTGATAGGGTAAGGTACATACAACCCTAGTTACATGTCTCTTAATACTGTGAGAGTTGGGTAGATTTAATCCTATGTTGGGAAGTTGTTGAGGGTGTCTGTACCTGCGGAATAGGTCAGTTTTTCTAGCTGTTAAATATAGTTCTGAAAGGTCCTCAAGATTCACGCGAAGGAAATGGTTGGAAGGCGGATAGAAAAAAACTGTGTGCGAAGGATCTCGGTTTTTCCCGGCGAATAATGCTGGTGAAGTGTTCGCGGGTTCTCCATCGCGCCAGGGATTGGGCGACTACCGATTGCCGTCATCTTCAAGGCGATGAGTGTCGGTTTCAGTTTTCAATTTCAAGGCGTTTATTTTTCACAGCCAAACAAGTACAGTGAATAACAACAACAGTACAACAATAACAGTATAACAATAACACTGTAACAATAACAACAGCGTGGAACCCTGTTTTAGGAACAATTTCCTCTTCAAGACCTTGTAAATGTTCATGTTTATCACTAGATTTTCGTATCTTGTCACGAGATTACCGGGTTTATATACCCTTCCGCCCGGCTCAGGTCACTCCTGATTGGCTCGTTCCAATCATTCCACTTATTTCGCTAATTTTCTGGAGCACCGGTTTCCACGCGTTGCTGAGTGAATATCCTGTGTCGCGGTTGAAGTTTTTGGTCTGCAACCTGATTTGGCCCAAATCCCTGACCCGGTGGAAAACCCTTGAAGACTTCACCACCAAACAGTCTTTGAGAAACGAAAGAAGCGTTATTTGAGAGAGTACAACAAAGGAGTGCTGGGAAGAGGAGCGGTCGCGTGCGACGTGTACTTACGCCATACGGGAGGTGCCGCGGCGTGTGGTTCTCCCCGGCGAGGATAGGAGGGTCCGCGATCGACGGGGTGCATGGGTGTACGAGGCGCGACAGTCACTCCCGCTAGATAAGGCGCGGGAAGGAACGCTGCTTGCACCGACTGCCCGGCTGCTGCGCCGCGGCAGGAAACGGCCAATTTTTAGTGCACGAAAGATTGTTTACAGGGTGTTCGAAAAGTAATGGTTAACATTTTAAGGAGTGGTTGATGTGATATTTTAAATATTTTTTTCCGTGAGGTTATGTAGTCGAAGTTCATTCCTTACTGAGATCAGGCGCTGCGGAAGTGTGCCCAGGAACATTTTGAAGCAGCGAAGAAATGTCAATAATTTTTTTCGTAATTATTCGCAAGAAACGACGAAGGTCTTTTAGTCTCCGGCTAATAAATATGCCTTCTCGGCTCTTTTACGTCATATGCGCGGTCTTACGTTGTGGAATGTGTGAATGGATAGAGTGAACGATTTGTTTGCTTAGATAACCAGTGGCCAAAGAGTAATATCTTCGCAAGGACCGGCTGCAGGGGGCCATCGGGCCTCATATAGCCCAGGTTAAATAAAAAAAAAGTTAAATACATAGTCGGGATGGTGAAAACTATTATGGAACTTTCATCTGTCTCCAATTGTATTACTATGGATAGGCCGAGACTAATATTGGATCCAGCGGGAAGATAATTGAATTGGTTGAAATAACTAATGCTGGAGTATGATCTAACTATTTATCGGCAAATAATATTGGTGAAATCTTATCGGGCTCTCCACCGGTTTGCAGGCGTATTGAGAGGCGATTCGTCACTTATCCTCAAGGCAATAATGTCGCAAATCTCAAATTTCAGGCAGATTATACACCTTATAGACCGTTGATCTTTCCTGATTGGACGAGAGCCGATTCTTGACTCCAGAGACCGTTGATCAGCGGCTTAGCTCTTAGAATTCTTCTTTTCAAAATGGGATTACTAGAATTGCTGATGCTATAACCGTAATCGCCATTGAAATTTTTATTATCCATCCAGATTTCAATGGCTTCTTCTGTTAATCGATCCCAAAAGTTTTCTGGTCCAAAGAAGTTTGGTGCCTCTCAATTAATTCTAAGGTCCTTATTGATGCTATGTGCGATAACTGACAGTTACTCGGGTTGACCGAGCGTAACATATCTGCGGTGTTACTTCAGTTTTGTGGCAGAGTCTGCCATTCCATGCCTTCACAAGAGACTGGTGTGAGAGCCTTGTATGGAAACTTCAAAAACTGAGCTTCTTGTGGCTTCTGTGGCAAACAACCATCTTGGGTTACTTTCTCAGAGGATGGAACTTCTGCTTCACCTGGGGTAGTGTCACCTCTTCAACACACCAAATCCTGGCTAGAGTCCCACAAGGCTGTCTTCACACTACATTTGGTCTCTCTCTAGACGATTGGCATGCTGTGCAACTTTGGCTAAAACACAGCTCTATGTCTCTTTGTAGACAAAACAAACACTTCTTTTCCTCACGTCATATGTCCAAGCCCTAGCTGGTCTTGGATAGGGTCTCAGTGTGTTTTAATGTTTCATGCATTATATATTATCCATAAATCCTGGTACACCGCTTACAATCACCTTTATTTTATAGTTTTCCTCTCTTTGTCATAATCTATATCTAATATGTATTTATTTAAGTCAAAGTCAACTTTAGTGGTTAAATTTATTTCTCCTCGCCCAATATTCAAATTTCATTTTAACATTTTACCTTGTTACTCCTTATCATGATCTTATACATATCATTTATATAAATGGCTATAATAATTTATATAAGAGGCTGTACTTTTCTTCAAAACGTGTGGTGTTACAATCATGGGGAGAGGATATTATGTCCAAGTTCTTCCTTTGCTTGACCTCATAGTGCTAACTGAGAAATCAGTGTTTGGCTTAACTTGTGAAACATATCCATGGCATTTTTAGTCATTAATACCCACTGTATAGAAGATGTAGATAAATTAATTGACATTTGTACAAATTTATCATGCTAATTCAGTCTCTTTTAAATTGTTCAATAATAGTATTAAGCTTCAACTGAACATTACACCAAATAATCATATTTGTGCAAACAAGTGCTTTCATTAGCTTTTATGCCAGTAAAATTAATTCTTTTTGTTCTTTACAGTCAACTGGATTGATCCATCTAAAACCCTGAGAGAACAAGGAATTGATGAAAGTGAAACTGTTCTTCTTCGCCGAAAATTCTTCTTTTCTGATCAAAACATTGACTCTCGAGATCCAGTACAGCTAGGTTTGCTTTATGTGCAAGCTCGTGATGCTATAGTTGATGGTACACATCCTGTGACTCAAGATAAAGCCTGCCAGTTTGCTGGCATTCAATGTCAAATACAATTTGGAGATTACAACGAAAACAAGCACCGTCCTGGTTTTTTAGAGTGAGTAGAAAATGTTGATATGTTTGTAATTGTCAATTTGTAATAGCCAGTGGATAAATGCATTGGAAATAATCTATCATATACTAATGTACTATTGATTTATTGTACAATAATATAATACTGTATTCCTTTGTCATTTTATTTTAGCTTGAAAGAGTTTCTGCCACAATCTTATGTTAAAGTGAAGGGAATCGAGAAAAAAGTTTTTGCTGAGCATAAGAAACATTTAGGGTTGTCAGAACTTGATTCTAAGGTACTTTATACCAAGACTGCCAGGTCTCTCAAAACGTATGGTGTTACATTTTTCCTGGTAAAGGTATGTTAAAATTTTTACTCAGAATTTTTTTTTTTTGTAATTTGAGTATTTTTGAATTTATAATATTTTTGGCTCATTTAAATCTGATTGAATGAAATGGAGAGAAAATACTTTCAGTATCATTGTTGTAGCCGCAAAGTACCAAAGTCAAAGAGCTGACTTATATAGTTGAGTCCATTCAATTGGTACCACAATCCTTTTCGTAACTTTCAGGAGAAAATGAAGGGGAAAAATAAGCTTGTTCCTCGTTTGCTGGGAGTAACAAAAGACTCAGTTCTCCGGCTTGATGAGCGAACAAAGGAGATTTTGAAAACATGGCCTCTCACCACTGTGCGTCGTTGGGGAGCCTCTCCAAACACATTTACCCTTGACTTTGGGGATTACTCCGATCAGTATTATTCAGTTCAGACTACTGAAGCCGAGCAAATTCTTCAGCTGATTTCTGGATATATAGACATTATATTGAAGAAGGTAAGTTGTATCTACTTGGTAAAAACCCAAGGACTTATTATCTATACTAGCTGCTTTACTTCAATTACTTTTCTTGCTTTTGGTGAATGTAGATCATTAGTCTGTTTTGCCTTGAAATTATGCCAAAGTGTTGTGCTCTCACTTCACAAAAGTTGACTATTGAAATTATTCATTGGTATGTACTTGTTAGGTTATCATCATCTATGCATCAATTTTTATGGGAACATTAAATTAGCATGGGGCTGCGGAGTTGTAATGTGGGAGTAATAGAAAATGTGGGCAATAGGCCATTCATACAGGGTGCTTAAAAAGTGATGGTAAAAGTTTTGAGAGCTGATAGAAATGACAATGTTTTGCATTTTGTCCCTTGATGTCCTACGATCAAAACTTTTGTCATAGAGTTACAGTGATGCAAAAGTGGTCCAGGAACATTTTTATGTAGCCAAGGAAACATAATTTCCCCATAATCATTCTAAAAAAAATAGCTGAATTCTTCTTTTATCCATAAAGAAATGTGTATTGCCATGAAAACATCTTTAATCTTAAAATTTTGATCATAGTTATCTATGTGGAGCCTAAGATACTTCAAGATTTCTCCCAATAAAAAGAGATTAACCAAAATTCCATCTGCAGTAATACTTAGCTAATTAAGCTTTCTTTCCTTTTAAACCAAGACTTTCTACATCCATAGTAAAACTGTGTAAAAATTATATTTATTTGCTAAGTATAAATTAAAATCTTTAATTTTCCTGGCTTACAGCTGGTGATTTTCTCGTGGTCTTCTCTTTGCTTTGCTTACTTGTCAATAGTTTAGTGATATTTTATGTGTGGCTTGGATTATGCATGACAAATTTTTTTTAATAATGCTGTGGTACACAATCACCTCTCTTTTTGAGTGTGACTAATTTGTTTGAGATCATCATCATCCAATTGTCTCCATGTTGGCAGGTCCACTTTGTCCTGTCCTGAGCCTCTTGTTTTAGTCTCCTTGTAACCTCCCCTTAGAACTTCATCTTTCAGTTTCAGCCAGAGCCTCTTCTCTTTTTTCCTTCCAAATGTCCTCAACTATTAGTATTTTCAAAGAATAGGAGTTTAAAATTGTTTGATTTCTATGATGTCAAAAATATAAACTTGTTTGATGATAGTGATTGATTGTAAAAAATAATAATTCATTTTTTTTATTCCAGAAAAAAGCCAAGGACCATTTTGGTATTGAAGGAGATGAAGGTTCTACCATGGTTGAAGATAGTGTTTCTCCATTAAAGTAAGCTCATTATATCTACAAAGTATTATAATGCCCCTGTTTTCTGGGAAAAAGTAATGACTCCTCACTGGTCAAATTAAATTTTCTAGGGCCACCATTCTCCAACATGAAACTGCCTCAAAAATAGAGAAAGTGAACACAGAATCAGTCGCTAAACCTGCAGTTATGAGAGCTGGAGCTGATGGTGAGGCACATTTATTTCATTTTTACTTTAATCTTTGTTCTGTCATTCCATTTTTTAACTTGTGGATAAAATATAATTGTTGAATTACATTGCTTTTTACTGCAATTTTTTATTTAAGCAAAACTTGCCAATTTGTAGTTCTTGTCTCTGCTTACTGTTACAAATTTGTTTGTGAAGCTGAGGCTCATGTAAGTCACAAAAGCAAACTATAATTTTGTACATACATACATACTTCTTGATCAGTTAAATTCTATCTTTTTATTCTTAGATGCCATGAATGATTGTATGGAGAATTAAATTTATCATCTTTTTTTTTGTTACTGATTGGCTTTTGGAACTGTGAAAATAATTTTGCTCTTTATCATCATTTAATTTATCAAAGCATGTATTATTGGGTCACATTATGATGCTCTATTGTTCTTATTTTTTCTCTGAGTATACATTTTTATTTGGCCATGTAAGGTCTAGTGTGTCCTCTAAACAGCTTCTTATGGTGCTGTTTTTAATTTTTTTGTATCTTTTCAATCAACTCCAATAAGAAAATGCCTATTACAATAGCTAGCTTTTTCAAATATCTGATATTGGAAAAGATGTGGGAGTCTAATGTTTTAGGTTTCAAGTTATTTAATGAATCAGAAAAAGGTTCTTGTGGATCATGTAAAAATTGTGCTGAATTACTTATTTTTGTGTTGGTCATATTTTTCAGTATCCATTATTCTTATTTGTGCGTGCAAAGAAAAAATATTTTTCTCTTGTAACTAATTAACTTTTTGACATAATTTGACCACATTTAGTGTAATTGTAAAATTTGTATCTTATTTTTTTTTGATTGTGAGTGAGGGCACTGTAAATACTGAGTGAGAATTGTAATCAAAATTCATATGAGCAACCTTATTAATTTCACTTTGTGGGTCACCTGCTGGGTCTGGAGTCAATAGGGATATTGGAACAATTTAATTCCCAGTTCAGCCACTGAGAATAGATATGCTTCAGTTTTGGCTTAAAATTATATCAGTACTTACGGCATCATTTTGTGACCTTGTGTGAGTTACAGGGTTCCCATTAAATCCCTTCACAAAAATTTGGAAATTGTTTTTGCATGAAATATTGGTGGCTGCTTTTCTGGCCATCAACTGCCTCTTTCAGGGGCAAGAACCTACGGCACGGGGCACATGGGGTTGGCTCAGTACACCACAGTCAGTGGTCAGGCTAACATTGCCCACACCCCACCCATGGTAAGACCATGCTTTATTTTATTCTACTGTAAGAATACTTATATATTTATACATATGTATATCTTCCATTTAAGACATTTATCAGAAAGTGAAACCCTGTGCACTCAATTATAGATTAAAATGCTGATGCTGACTTGATTGCAAAAATGCATACTGTATTGAGAGATTTTTATTTTTAGTTTTTGTGGATTTATTTAACTCACATGTTTAAATTCAAGTTGTACAAATGATGGTAATTGTCTTAATTTCTCTTAGTCTTATCTTTGCATACAACTTTCTGTCAAAGTAACTTAATATGTTACTATCTCACAATAATTGCTTTTGTTTTGGAAAGTATATACCGCGTGTGATTTTTTATTCACTCTCAATACACTGAAAATTGCCTTATTGTACATTTTTGCTTTGTAGTCTGGCAATGTTTTTTAATTCATGTATATAACCTTGTCCACAAATGTCATAGCTTGTAGAATTGTTGGCTTACCCATGAAGCTTTATAAGTTACTTGATGTGATGATTTCCATGTAAAAATGTTTAAGGTATTCTTTTTGAATATTAAGATTACAAATAAGCATTGAATTTTTATCTCAATTTTTTCAATTAAATCAGAGATAAGCCTTGTGCACTTCCATAAATGTTTGAACTCTTGTATGAGAGGTTATTTCTGTAGAACTTAAAATGTACGAAGGTGAATTTTGAAGTAAATATGTATTTCAGTATTCAGTTACTCTTTACAAACATTGTCTTAGCCTGAAGTGTGCTATGTAATTGTCTAGCAGCCAGAGGCCTGACAGCCGGCTCATATTCAATTATTGTGAGGGTTTTTAAATTATTACATTTTTTTCTTGATAATTACTTTTTCTTTATTATAATATTGAATTATCAGATTAGGGAAATGATATTTTATTATCTAATTGTACTGCATTCCCTCTGGGATTTCTTTCCCTTTCATTCCATGCTTACTTTAGATGGATATCTGGGGATCAGAGTAGGTACATAACGTTTTTGCTGGTTCTGTATGCTTTGGTGGGATTCTTAGAAACCAAAGCAGTTAGTAAGTAGTTGGGTTGTAGTTTTTTCAATTCTTGGTGTTTATCATTTTTTTATATTTTAAGGGTTGATAAAATATGTCTTGTTGTTGTTTTTACTTGCATTATGTTTTTCAGTCAAGTTCAATTGCTTGCTCAATGTTCATTATTTTATGGTAACAATTTAGGCAATATCTTTTGGCATGATTTTTAGGTTACTACTTTTTTGTCATTAATAATTCTCCTCTTGGGGTAAATACTTCCTCAGATCTCTAAATGAGTAATTAAAGCCATTATTCTGGCATTCATTCCTTAGGTTTGCATCATATGCATAAGTTATAATAAATTCCACTGCTCCTATCTAGTGTAATAGAAGTCCAGAACAAATATTTAGATGATATTTACTCAAGAGTGAACATAATGTATAATCATATTTGGTGCATTAACTAGTGTAACTGTGGCTCAGTGGCACTTAACGCCTTCAAAATTTTGCTGTCTTTTTCATTGATTCTCTGCTGCTTTAAGTAGTGCAGTTTGTGTATGTAGCCAAGGTGCATAACACCAGCTATATATTGAGTGCACTACATTAATTTTTTTACCTCTTTTGTTGCCAAAACTACTTATTAATATTGATTCTCATGGGTGGTTCACAGGTTCAGCAGTCAAAGGTTACAAGTGTCTTAAGTGAACCTCAGAGGGCCCTACTGAGCACTATAAATGCTGGGCAAGGTGCAATCTCAATTGCAGAGAAGGAGCTTACAACTAAAGCAGAGATACCTGAACTAGGATCAGATCCTGTGAGTAACTTTTTTGCTGTGTGGATTAGTGAACCCAATTGTATAGAAATGTTGTAATTTCTTCTTTTGCTTGTTTTTGTTGTCATTATAATGATTACTATAGCCTCCATGATTTGTGAAAAATTATAAGAGTGGTGCCAAACATACATGCTCTGACCATTCCAGGATATTTTTTAATCCCTCCGATCTAATGACATGGGAAACTGTTTCATGCCATGAGGTGACTTCTTTGCCAATGAAACTTACCAAAATATTGCTGACAATGGCACCATAAAACATTTGGTCTCAAATATAATACCATAGCAGAATTTGGCTAGTGTTTAAGTGAGCAGTATATATGTATTATCAGTGGAGAATTATTACCATTGGACTCATTTACAGGATGTTCAAATATGTAGTTGATTGTGAATATTTTGAGAGGTGGTAAAAATGGTTGTTTTAAGATATTTTTCCATGGTCAAAATGGTCATATGGTCAAAACTTCTTTGCAAAGTTAAAGCGGTATGAAAGTACAGCTGGGAACTTCTTGGAGTACCAAAGGAAATGCCTATCCTTTCCATAATCATTCAGAAATTTTGACCAAATTTTCATGTCATCCTTAAGTAAAGGTGTGTTGTCATAATGACATCTTATTTTTCTCAATTATTTTTCTCAATCTGTGTCAGTTTATGGCATAATACCTACATGGTACATCATTTTTGATCATAGAATTAAATCTGCAAGCTTTTGGTCAGAATTTCATCACTGCTATACCATAATTAAGCACAGAAATTGAGGAGTTTCTTTGGATTCATCTCCGGGAGTGAGGAAAAAGGATTCATGGTTGATTAAATGCTTGGGATTGAAATTTTTTTGGAGAAGAATTTTTGAATCTAAGTCGATGCCATTTTCAAATTGTGAAGTGTTGGGCAACTGAGATTCTTGCAATATTTCTTCCTGTTTGAGTCTTGGTATAATTTTCATAGTCATTTCTGTTTCTCTCTTACACTGTGTAATGTTGATGCTTTCATTCTCCTTAATGTATTAATCCATTCACCTATTAATTTTCCATGGATTTTCTGCCCATAAAATCCTATTTAATTTTATGAAAATTTTCATTTGGAAATTATTTTATTTTTTTATGGGAATTAAAATTAATTATACATTAAATATTTCAAAACTTATTTTCAATCAATAAAAAAGACTTGTGGTACAGATCATCGGAAAATAAAAGAAAAGCATTAGAATATTGAATTCCATCATAGAAGCAACAACAAATACGTTTATAACGTGACCGGTGAATCGCCAGCTTACCTTACCTTAACCCTCTTAGTGTGGCGGGCTGATATATCGGCTTTTACATCTCGGACAAAAATTGCGGCAGTCCAATGTATATCCACCCAATATAAAAATATTGCTCAACTTTATGACACTGAAATATTAACATTTATTTCTCAGTCAAAGTAAAAAATTTCATCTTTATTAATTAGTTCAACTTAAATATTATAAAAAACCATATGTATGCATAAAACAATAGCCTCATAATTTTTTTCCCTTAGGCGCTACATTTTATTAAATTACCCTCCCCATTTCTTGCTAGTACCCCTGGAAGAAGGTTAGAACCAAGAGGGTTAAGGCATTGAATGGTAGGCCGACAAATCGCGAGCACTTTACCCCAATGGGCTAATACATGAACAGAATTATGTTAGGGTTTTGACAAAATGATTTATGGATTAAAGAAACCTCTTTTTGGGTTCATGAAGTGAATTACCTTCCTTTATTTGATATATGGCTTATATTAAATTGTTTTGGTTTTTAATGTTAGATTGGGCTATGATTCTGTTCGTTATAGGCTTCACTGAAATGGAAGGAAACAACTTTAGACACCAACAAACAGAATGTGAGCTCTCAAATAGCTGCAATGAATGCTGCAACAGCTCAAGTTGTTACTCTAACATCAGGTAAGTGTGCTATGATTGTCAAAACTTTATTGCTTCTTATTTTGATGGTAATAAATGCAAATTTTGTTTTAAATTAATTGCACCTTGCAGAAAAAAATAAGGTAACAAGAATTAGGTCACTGAATTCTCATAAAGGCATTTGTTTGAAGATTAGAATTTGGCATTAGTTTTATAGATAGGTATCAAATTTTTGGGAAGAATTAATAAATCATTTTAAAATTGTATGAGTCAATTTTATCATTAATGCTGGAGAAAATAACCAATAATGGGAAAATTTAAGTTCACTCATTAAAATTTTGAGTGATTAAAATTTTTTAGAACGATTCAAGCTGAGTCAAGGTGCCATTCTTCTGTGTAGCTAGGAAGCTCATAATAATAGCTCCAGTTCTTTTGTAGCTACCTGACATCATCAGGTCCAGCATGATCTGTGTATGTAGTTTTATAATGCTCATAGTATTGCTCTTTGCTTATAAATCCATCCTGTTATGAAGATATTTTTAATAAGATATTTTTAATCGTGACAGATTTGATTTTTGATTCATGGAATGTGCTCACTACATTTTTCAAAGGACGTGCTTTTATAAATGCTGAAATGTCAACCCTTGATTTCAGGTCCTGTGGAAGAAGTTGATCACACTGCTGTTGGTGCTGCGATCAGCACCATTACTACCAACCTGCCTGAAATGACTAGGGGTGTCCGTATGATTGCTGCACTAATGGAAGATGACTCCTCAGGAGATCGCCTTATGGATGCTGCTCGGAAACTATGCTCAGCTTTTAGTGATATGCTGAAGGCCACTGAGCCTGAAGCTAAGGAGGTTAGGGTCATCTTTGATGTTATGTTATATTTCTCTCTCGTATTTTCTAGTAGAGGAATATTAAAATTTTCCTTGAGCATTTATTTTCCAAAACTGTGGCATTTGATAAGCCAATGACGGTCTTAATTTTCTCTATTTTTTAAAAATCTTTAATTGAATAAATTTGCTAATAATTCAATCAAAAGTCACATTTTTTGTAATAGGCATGAACTTACACCTAATTATGCTATCATCAATTTAGTGTTTTTTCAATTATATAGAAGTGATTATCCAGTTGAATAAAAAAATATCAATATTGTTTTGCTTTGCTTACTACAATATTAGAATCATCAAAGTGAATCATTCTATATCTTTCTCAAACCTCTATATTCTTCATGATCCTTTTAATTACTTAATTCCAGCCAAGACAAAATTTACTGAATGCTGCAAGCAGGGTGGGTGAAGCCTCTCAACAAGTTTTGAGTACAATGGGTGAAGATGAACTTGATGGCGATGATGGAGAGGAAGGAGAAAGGCGTCGAATGGGGGACATTCTTCTGGGTCTAGCCAAGGCAGTGGCAAATGCAACTGCAGCACTTGTTCTCAAAGCAAAGAATGTTGCAGCCACAAGAAGTGGCACAGACCAAGCCATGCAGAACAAAGTCATTGGGGCTGCCACACAATGTGCCCTATCCACATCTCAGCTGGTTGCTTGTGCCAAGGTTTGTACTGCTCTAGTAATAATTCTCAATCTGCTTTAGTGGTGCTTCATTATTGCAATGTTATGTATACTTTATCTGTAGCAGCTCATATAGATATAAAAATCAAAATTATTGGTAATATGTATCTATTGTAATAAATATCATTAGCATGACATCTTAAATTTATAAATGAACAAAGGCTCCAATAGAATGTTTTAATTATGGAAACAGTCATGAAAACCCTATCGATCATCCAGATAGTACTTGAGTAGTAGAAATTGTTATCGTCTTGGATTGTTTCACCAGGAAGTTTTTCTTATATATTTATAGTTCTCATCAAAATGTATGAGAAGTGTGATTCTTATCACTCAAAATTTAATTATACTCCAATACTCAATTAGCACATTGAATATTTTCCTACAGTTAACTTAAATTCTTTTTTTACTTCATTTTGGTGCCAAATTATGTTCAACATACTGCAATTCATTATCTTGTGTCCAGGAATTTTTTTAATAGCCATGTCACTAAGTTTTCCAATATGCATTGTTGCATAGTCACTTCATTTTCAAATCAGGGTAAAGGTTTGTGGGATCTTAAATTCCAT
This sequence comes from Platycnemis pennipes, assembly GCA_933228895.1. Lineage (NCBI taxonomy): Eukaryota > Metazoa > Arthropoda > Insecta > Odonata > Platycnemididae > Platycnemis > Platycnemis pennipes. The sequence continues at coordinate 27,108,663 of OW121848.1, read as the reverse complement.
CCCCCACTCATGTTTTGCCTTATATTTAATATTATAGGTGGTGGCTCCCACCTTAAATAGCCCAGCTTGTCAGCAACAGTTGATGGGAGCTGTGAGGGAGGTGGCTCGTGCTGTTGAAGGTCTAGTGTCTGTGTGCCAAGAGGCATGCCCTGGAGAAGAAGGAGAGGTTACCGAGCAAGACGAACAAGTACTTCAAGAACTGTCCCTTGCGGCAGCAGAAGTCACTCGCACTCTTAATGATCTTCTGAATCATATCAAGTAAGTTATAATTTTGGCTAGTCAAGTGCCCAATTATGTAGATGATTTTTAGTTTACCAAAAGTCCATAATTACACAATATATGCTGCTCATTTATGCCTACACAAGTACCAATTCCACATCATCTTCCTAACAAAAATGGTAATAGAAAAAATTTTCCAAAACCAATATTTAGTGTTTGTAGTATTTACATGCCAAAAAGGGGTGGCTAATTTCCCATTTGAGAATTCTTTATCACTTTGTTGTGATTAGAGAAAAGTTGGCCTAGCAAAATTAAATCTACATTTATTTTGAGTCACAACTGAGGAGTTAAGCTAAGAACAGAACTGTGTATGAAAGCAATAACTAGAGGAACATTCCTTAAGCCATTTTTAGCCACTTTTATTTTAAACTAAAAATCCAAAGCTATATTTTATCACATTCCCTGAAATTTTTAACTTACAAGTTTTCATGTAATATGCAAGACATTTATATAGCTTGTGTAGTTGCTACTCAAGGTGGTTCTAGTCTGCTTGAGTTATAATATTTTTTTAATAAATATTGTTTTTAAATGTTGAAAGTTTCCCTCTTTGTGTGATGCATCGTTTCTCAAAATTATTTTATGGCCAGATAGCCTGCAGTTTCATTTTTATATTGCACATATTGTTGTATTTGCCAGTGTGTCATAGAGAAATTTCATATGGGTTCCTAATATCTTGAGAAACTCATATTTTATTGTGATTTCATCATTGGTGACATCAAAAAGAGTGATTAGTTCAGTACATGTTGGTTGTATTCAAATTCTTTTGAGATAATGCCCCCTGTGTTCTATAAAAATATGATCCTTGGACAACTTACTTCATGCAGCACCATTGCTCATCTGATTATTAGCTATTTCTATAAGTATTGGTCATCTTGCTAAGAGAAAACTTGAAAGATTGATAAATATTTTTTTTTAATTGTCCATATGAATCAGAAAAAATACCGTAGTTAGTTGTCTAAGCCTGTAGTGATGTAGTATCCCTGAATATTTTGACGATTTGGCCATTAGTTCTCAATTTCTTCATTAATATTTGGAATATCTACCTAACAAGTTCTCTTCATCTCAGGCAAGGACCAAGAGAGCGCAATGCTATATCAAGTAAGGAAGTGAGTGTGACAGAAGGAACTGTTGAAACAATAATGGTTGCTACTGATCGCTTGTTTGCTTCATCTGGAGATGCTGGGGAAATGGTTCGCCAGGCAAGAGTTCTTGGGCAAGCCACAGCACAACTGATTCAAGGAATTAAGGTAACTTGCAAATAAAGGGAAACTTGCTAAGGAAAATTAAGAGGGACTACTTTCTTAGTAATAGGAACAGATACAGTTAAAATTTATGTGTTGCGTCTCCATTTCCTGTGACAATGAACATGCAACAATATTAATGTATTATCATGTTCATATGTATGCATAATGTGTTATTATAAATATTTTTACATATTAATGGTTTTATACATCTCATAATTTTATAGGCATTAATTATTCAGTATGCATATACATCCAGCCAAAAGCAAAATACTTAACTGGTAAATAAATTTAAGTCTCTGGTTACCAGTTGTGGTGTTAGGCAGTGAAATTCATCTTTAAATCAATTTGAGAATAGTTGGTGTGATGTATCCTCAGTTATATTGTGTTATGAGATGGTAGTGAGAACATTTATGCTTAAATATTTAATTCTCAAAAGTAAATAAAAAATATTTAAGTGATGGATTTAAATTTAGCCAAACTATCGGTGAAATTACATGCACAATACATGTGACTCAGTAATGGGGATTTTCAATTACTTATTTTCCTCGGTTGCTCCAAAGTAGCTTTTTAGTTTGTTCTATGTGTTACTCCATATTAGCATGATATCAATTTATTTTTTTTTCTCTTCACATTCTCATCTCTCCTCTTATAGATTCTTTCATTAAATATAAGGATTTTTGCTTGATTCTGGTTAATTTTTATATCATATTCTGGAGCTATAATATCCTATGTTGGAAGATGCCTTTGATTTTACATGATTTTCAGCTGAAATTCCATGTGATTCGTCAATCGGCATATTTATTTGCATCCCATGAAACTTTGATGCGGTAGCAACATAGACTTGGGCTTCACAACTGCCACTTCATTCCGTGATTAAACTAAATGTGTATGGTGATATGAAAGGATTGCAATCCTCCTTCCTTTATTTTTAGCTTTTATTTTTCTCAGGCTTACTTAGTAGGATGCATATTTTTATCATTGTAGAAATTATAATAAACTTAAAGAGATACTACATGATAAATATTAATTATTTCTATTTAAATTAGGGAGAAGCAGAGAGGCAGAGTGATTCTGAAGTTCAAAGGCGTTTGTTAGCAGCTGCTAAGGCGTTGGCTGATGCTACGGCTCGAATGGTGGAGGCTGCCAGATTATGTGCATCTGCTCCTCATGATGCTGAGCGTCAAGATCAGTTGCGGCTAGCTGCTGAAGAGCTTCGAATTGCTACCACAACTGCTGCTGCCACACCAGCTTTTCGAAGGCAGCTCATATCACGACTTGAAGTAAGGGACAGTGAAATAAGATCTTTAAAATTTTTATTTTCACTTTGTTGGGCATTTATTTGATGTCCTCTATTATGATAATTACTGATGGGAGAATCCAAAATTTGATCGAATCCGAATCCTGTTTTTTTATCGAATCAAAATCTCGAATCCTATCTGAAATCCTAATCCTCCTCAATTTTACTAAGTTGAAGTCTTCCTTTTATCTGTAAATTGTTTAATAATGCTTCCTTTCTCTTGAATTCTCTAATTAAATCCAATAAAAGCTGAATCTTATTTCTTAAAGTAATAATAAATGAATAATGGTCATATGGTCCCCACTCACTAACATTGAGGACATGTTCAAGGGCAAATATAAAGAATGGGTAATTTCAAAAAGTAAATCAAAGTTTAATTTTTCTTAAATAAAATTGAAAATTCAATGAAAACAGATTACAAGTTTCTGTCTTCTTAAGACATAACATAATTCGATAGGTGATATTTGATCATTTTGATAGTGAAAAAGTCTGATGTGATCAGGCATCAATGTCTTTTTTCGGCATAGTTTGACCTTCCCACGTAGTTAATTATCTACTCTGTAGATGACGCCTGTTGTCCATTACAGAATAAAAAGAAATAGACATCAGCGTAAGTCAAAACACAACATTTCCTATCCATTTTTGGACCATTATCAGTGCCGCTTTCACAGCGGCAACCTGCGACGATTACAGAAAGTGCCATCTTTAGAGAGGCCGTCAAGTTAACATAATACGAATAAGCCGAGAGTAACACAAATCCAATCTTTCTTTCACTGGATTTTTAACTCTAATATAAGGTTAATTACCCAAAACTTCTTTTTTTGCTGTAACAACAGCTGTCATCTATGGAGTAGATAATCAACTACGTGTTGACTTATGCGGGCAAGTCCCAACTACACCGAAAAAAGATGTTGATGCCTGATCACATCAGACTTCTTCACTATCATAATGATCAAATATCACCTATCAAATTATGTTATGTCTTAAACGAGATTTGGCATTCTGAACACCCATAGTTTGGCATAAACTCTTGCGCGCTTGGCAATGAGTCTCGGGTCGTCACGCGGTTGAATCTGTCGCGGCAACAGAACCGTGGAGAAACGCAAGCATGTCACCAGCCTAACTGAACGTCCGCGTAACTCTGGATCCGTGTAATTCGGATCCGGATAAGTCAAGGACCCACTGTAGTTCTCGCCAATGGTACATAGAATCTACACGACCGGTATTCAAATCTTTAATCCATTGATTTGATCGAATCTTTTAACCTTGGATTCGACCTAATCTTCAAATCCTTGGCCCAACCCTACTGATAACAATTAATGCATGTTATGTAGCTTTGTATATGCTATAGACAAAGAAAGGGGTAGTTTTTTTTTAATTTCTTTTCCCGACATTGAGTGCACCAGTGATTTCCCTTGATTAACTTATATATTTAAAAAAAATGTATGTTTTATTTTCATGCTAATTCACCTCAGAAAAATTAAAATTGACCCTTTTCCAGTAGGATAGTTTATCAGGAGTCAGAATCTTGTTAACTCTGTTTAATCCATGTTAACAGCTGGTGAAATTGAATAAATTATTTAACAGATTGTTTCAGGCTTTACATTGTGGAACTTTTAATTGTTATAAAGAAAAAACTTGAAATAGTATAATCCAGACAGTTTATTACCACCAACCAAGGTTTCATGATGGTGACCTGTCAAAGCCTTGGTCAGTGGTAATAAACTGTGTGGATTATGCTACTACAAGTTTTTTTTCTTTTTAAAATGAATTATAGTGAAGATGCCTGCCAAAAACAAATTAAATTGCTGGTGATTGCTCTTTAATGCCCATTGAATAGGAATTCAGAACAGCTTAAAAGTCAAAAGCTTTCAAACATTTTTACATGCATGAATATCAATCAAAGGGAATCATGATTTTAACAATTCAGCGATGTGAAAAGGTAAATGTTCTACCATTGAGTATGTTAATTATTATTAAAAGCTTAATTGCATAGGTATTTTCAGAATGTCTTCATTTATATATTATGGAATTTTTTAAATCTTTGATTTCTTTAAGTCTATATGCAGTGATAAATTATGAGTGAATGAACTGTACACTAGCAGTGTGAATTTTTGTCTAGGGTTTGAACATCTTAGTGAGCACCTAAATCATGCATTGTTTAAATTCATAGATATATAGATTTAGACTCTTTATGAACAATGCAGTAATACAATATAGGTAAAGGTGATTTTATGCTGTTGTGCAATGTAGCAATGTTATAAAAATAATATTGAATAGTTTTTTCAGTGTCGGAGAGAATGAAAGCAAAATTAGAGCACAATAATGCTGTTAGAATATATTTTTAATCGCTTGCATAGAAAATACTTCAATTTATCTTGTCATTTTAAATGAATGTGTTTTCCAAAATGAAATGCTCACGAATTGTGATTTGTAACTTTGATTAGAATGCTGCAAAGCAAGCTGCTGGCACTGCCACCCAGTGCATTGCTGCTGCCCATGCAGTTGGACCTCATAACACCAGCCGTGCCTCTCAAGAAGAGTTGATGCAGGATTGCAGAGTTGTTGCAGAAAGAATGCCTCGCCTTGTTGAAGGGGTTAAAGCCAGCCTTACCCAGCCCAATTCTGCATCTGCCCAGTCAAGCCTTGTTGATGTTAGTCAGCAGTTTGTGGATGTAAGTATTCCTCACACTGTCATTTATATATTCAGTGGGCATTTTATTATTTAAGGTGGTTGACATTGGTTACCAGTCTCCATTTCTGTATTTAAATTCACTGCAACAATTCTGCTGTTGTTTGGTGATTATTCATCCTCTGTCACACACCCTCAGTGTGGCTTGCAGGAAGATATAATGTGAGCTAAAGGTTGTGATAGAATCGAAAAAATAATTTGTGAATGTGATTCATGTTAGAAGTAAGACTTTCCAGAGTATGTCAATTTCCTAGAAATCATGATTCATAACTTTTATTTTGGGTTGTCATCAAATCATCTGATTAAAGAAAATTAAGGACCTTACTATTTTATACATTTTATTAGAATTACATAAATGTCATTATCAAGCATGATTTTATTCTTCATTACTCTACCATTCTACAAAATTCTTTATCTTATCTCAACTCAGCTGAGGATGTCTGTAGTCCTTCCAATCCCCATCTCAACTCCTCCTACTTTCCTACTTAATCTTGTAACTTCTATATTGATGAGATGAGTATCTTCTTGGCTGGGGGTGATGAGGTATCTCAGTATGAGAAATGAGCATATTATGTGGATGTGATGAGACAGATTTTCTCTTTGAGATAGATTAATAGTTTTCTAGAGTTTGATGTTTAAGTTAGAGCTTGTGACAAGATAGATTAATATGTTTGAGCTGTTACATTTGTGTGTGACAAGTTATCTTTTTTTTGTTAAAAGTTTTTGCTTCCCTTCTTCAGTCCTTTGAGTATGTTTTTATCAATCAGATGGCTGATTTCAGAAAGTCTTTGTACGTGGAATGAATTGATGAACTCTTCTCGGGCTCTACACCGGGTGAGTGAGTGTAATGCTGCCGACGTTTTGGGTAGCGACTCGTTACCCATCCCCAAGGCAAATGTCACGTAACTAAACCATCCGTTGGTTTTATACGGACGCTGGTGGTGGGGGATTGGTCGAGCCCCGATTGTTGAGGACTGTTGAACTTTGGCCGTTGACCGTTGGCCTCTCTCTGTCAACTTGTATTCTTTTAAGGATTCTATTCCATGAGCTGCTGATGGTATAGCCCGAATCCTGGTTTAAGTTCCTCTCCTCCATTCTTATTTCTATCACTTCCTTAGTCAAGTGATCCCAAAATTTGTCCGAGCGCCAGATAACCCTCGTATCGTCCCATTTAATGCGATGGTCTAGATTGAGGCTATGTTCAACTACTGCTGATTTCTCCAGCTGTCCGAGTCGAAAATATCTTCAGTGTTCCTTCAGTCGAGTGGAAACCGTTCAACCTGTCTCTCCCACATAGACCTCGCCACATTCACAGGGTATTTTGGAATATTTGTTTTAAACCCAATATCTGTATGCAGGGGTTGCCTATCATTATCCAATTGCCTAACATTTATTATTATATTATAAAAGAAATACCCCATGCAATGTGCTTCATGAAAATAACATTCTCCAGTCAAGTGGTTAATATTTCTCTGGAAATCCTCTTTCAGCCGGGCAGCAGAGTTGTCCAGTCTGCTCGTGCTGTTTTGCCAACCGTGAATGATCAAGCTAGTGCTATGCAACTGTCACAGTCTTCCAAACACTTTGGATCTGCTTTGGCAGAATTACGTTCAGCTGCTGGAAGAGCAAGGGAAGCTTTGGTTGCTGCAGGTGAATGTCCAGTTGGTTTGGATTCAGCTGCTGAACTGATTCGAGCTCTGAAATTAGAGTTGGAGGCATTTGAAAGGGCTGCTGCTCAATCAAACCTCATACCTCTTCCTGGAGAAACGGTAAGTTAATGCTTATGTTCTTCATTGGCATTGTGATGAGATTTCAGGTTAAAGCTATTTTAATGATACTCATCATGTAATGAGTTATTATTTTCTGGAGCTGCAGAAATCACATTGGTTAGCCTAATATTAAGTATTGGCTAAGATAGAATTGAAAGTCTTTGTCTTTGCGAATTACTTATCATCGATAAATTTCAGCCCTTACATCATCAATTTCAGTACCATACAAATCCTTTTTTATAAACGTCAATAAATGTGAGTGAATAATAAATAATCTTGTGACTCTACAAAATGTTCATTATTGGCTTGGTTCAAATTGATAAATTTCTCAAAGTAGCAATTTAAGGAGTATGATTATTGCCATTACTCTTTGAGAAAAATGGTTTGTTTTTTTTATTCATAGACATTAATTCTGTTGGTGTCGTTGCATTGAAGATTAATTCTGTGTATAGGAAGGATTACTTGGTTGGTTGTTTTGGTACAGTCTCTTTCATTTTCATTGGCCTCATAATTGAAATGGTTTGTGTATGTGAATGTATTGAATAAAAAATATAGTGAATATTCTTGTAAAGTCCCTAGAATGTTTCTGAATTTTGTCTGAGGTCTAGGCTCTTAATATTGGCTAAGAAATTTTGAATACGATTTATCTAAGTCTCAAGTTAATCCACAAAGAACAGTTTAATCAGTTAGATTATATTGGTAAAAATAGAGTATATAAATCATATGCAGGTGTACCTTAGTTCATACTGGGGAAATACAGAATATACTCAGTATAAATATTTTGGTGTTTCACAGGCTGAGTCTGCTGCTCTGCAGTTGGGTGCTACATCTAAAAATGTTGGTTTTGCTATGGCACAAATGTTATCAGCTGCAGCACAAGGGAATGAGAACTACACTAGTACTGCTGCCAGGGATACTGCTACAGCCCTAAGTCAGTTAACAGGTGCTGTTCGAGCAGTAGCTGCAACATCTAATGATAGAGAAGTACAGGCCAAGTAAGTACACTTCATTGTTCTCCAAATACATTTTTGGAACTGAAATTCAATCACAGATGGACTTTCATACCTTATCTAGTTTAAGAAATTTCAGTTGAAAGAGAAATTTTATGTTTAATGTTCAATAATGAGTGAGTATTTCCAAAGGTTTCTGGTGATTCTGTGTAACTATAGAGAGACGTAGGAAATAATTACCCTTGCTTTATGAATACTTCTTATGTTTTAATGCTTGGATGCTGCAAAGTGAAATTCACTCTTACTTATGCATAAAGAAATAAAATAATTAGTTATAGTTTATGTTCTATGTCCTATGTTTAAGGTTTGATGATATGCATCTTTGATTGAAAAGGTATCCTCATATGAATCATATTTATGAACATTTATTCTGCTGAAGAAGAGTAGCATAAGGAAGTTAGAAATTTTCTTCATCTATTTAGTAAAATGTTTCATCTAATGAATTTTCATTTTGGCGTGGGCCTATTTTACGGTGATTTTTTATAGCATCCTTCGAAGGAGGACTATATTTTTGGAATTTCTTTAATGCAGGGTTATAGCAAGTGGAGAAGAAGTAATGGATAAGTCTTTGGCTTTGATTGAAGAAGCCAGGAGGGCCCTTCAGAATCCAGATGATGTAAGAAATTCACAGAATCTTACCTATGTGGCTAAGGAAGTTTCACAGGTATATAAATTTTTCAGTCTTACATTTACATGGTTAAATTAAGTTGAAATAAGCTGTACAATAGGTAGCTGAGCCCTGTAAAATGAGCATTGTGCATTTATTCATTATTGATAGGCATTTTTAATTGCAAAAATACAACACATTACTTATGGATTGAAGATAGCTGAATACCTTGTGCCAGCAAAATGAAAATGCCATCCCCTACATTAACTTTTAAATCTCTTAAATACAGACCTGTATTCATTTAGTTTGTTATAATTTATCTCTCTTATGTGTTCATAAATTGTAAATGTTATAATTCATTATCTGCTTTAACTGCCATGGGCTGATACACACATCAGATTTTACTCCTCGGGCTATAAGTGCCATGGGCTGGCAAATAGGCTCATGCACATGCTGAAAATAATGTTGTAACTAATTAACATGTAAATTTTGAGTACAGTTGAGTTAAATAAATTTCATTAATTACAGAGACTTCATTGTTAATGGAATGAAAAAAATCCATATTGATAACTACAGCAATAATTCACGAGTATTTTCTTATTCCAGATATGTTACATTTTTTGTTACAATTGTAGTGGCTTTTCACGCCTCTAAGGTTGAAATTTGTTGGCAGTGAAAGGATTAATGTTTATTTTTTATTTGGCTACAAGTTTTTTTTTCTTTGTTTAGAATCAAAAGTTGTCATCTTTTTTGTTAATTGGTTTTATGCTCTTTTTTTGTTTTCAGTCTTTGAGCAAGTGTGTGAGTTGCCTGCCTGGACAGAAAGATGTTGATGAAGCCATAAATTCTATAGCTAATGCCTCTGAAGTGTTAAACCTTGGAGAGTTTCCTCTAACTAATAAGCCTTACAGGTGTGTAATAATTATAATTTTTGGTGTGTTTTTTTTTCAATTGAACCATCTATGTACTTTTAATTTTTTAGTCCTCAATAGGGTAGTTTCCTATTATTTTTTTATTGTCTTGATCGAAAGTTTATAACCTCTGGAGTACGTGTTTTAAGCCGTTCGATTTTTAAATGACGTTAAGTATTTTTCCTCATTAATTAAAAAGTGAAAAAAATCAATGGCGCGAAAATGCGACGGCAAACTATTGCATGCCGGTTAATCCTACGCGTGACGTCAAACTATTTCCTCTACCTGCCACCAGGTGGTGCTGCGGGCGCTTCCAAATAGACGCCGCACTCCGTTAAAGCTTATGAACAAGTATTGGAGGCATATTTATTCCGTTAATTAATTATAATTAACTTTTATTTATTTATTTAACATTACTTATGCAGTTGATTCATTTAAAATCAGTTAGTATTCCTTTCACAAGCATATCATGTAGTTCGCCTATCGCCGCACGACCTTCACGCCATGCCTCGTCGTAGCAGAAGACACAGCGAGCAGGACGTCCTTGAGCCTATAAAATGACTAATAATACCATGTTTAACTGAGAATTCTTTTCCAACATTGATAGTTTTTACAGGTTAATACTAATAAATATTCACTAGAGCTAAGGGGCCCCGAAATACAACGGTAAGTTCAGGAGACGAATTTTCCTATGCTTTGCAACGTAAACTACATACCTGTTACGTCAGCATGAAGGCAGCGCACCCCGCCATTTCAGAGCCTTTTCAAATGGCCTTAAAATTAACATTTAATTCTCTAGTAAACTGGGATTTCTCAATACAAACTTTTTGCGTAAATTAAATACATTTATGGCAGGGCACAAATCGCAATTAATGAAGTCTGTTTTCTTTGATGAAGGAAACTACCCTATTACCTGAGATATTGCCAAATGTTATAAATTAGTCATTTTGAAATCTTTAAATTCTAGCCAACTTCAGCAAGAGCTTAATTCTGCCGCAGCTGGCCTTAATGATGCATCATCTGAAGTTGTTGCATCTGTACGCTCTCCAATAAAACTTGCATCATCATCAAAACAGCTTGGAGTTGCTTATGAAGATCTACTTGGGGTCACAATGGAAATGGCTGGTCAAACAAAGGTTTGTTGTCTATTCTGCTAAATGTATTTCATAACCTCAATGTAATTCATCTCTGTAGTAGGTAAATATAGTTCCTATTGCTAATGTGTAGTGGTGCAATATGGATACAACTAGCTGGAAACTCTTTCAAATGTCAATAATTATTGTGTGAAAAATCTGTCACATACTGCTAAGATACCTTTATTCAATTTCAGTATGGTTAAATTCATTGCAATTGTTTTCACAGGATAATGAGGTGAGAGGACAAATGGTGGTGTCTCTCAAAAATGTGTCCATGGTATCATCCAAACTCTTAGTCACTGCAAAAACTGTAGCTGCCAATCCATCTGCACCAAATGCCAAGAACCAATTGGCTACAGCGGCAAGGTAATTATCATAAGTGGAGTCAGTTAGTGATCATTGTTGGCATCAATTTTCAGTCAAGTTCATATATTCAGGCCAATTTTTTCCACCTTGATGGTTTTTTCTTCCCAGTAAAGGCGATCTTACTATTTATTCATTTGTGACCTTAGGACCCTTATTCTGCATTATCATCTTTAGCTGTAGTATACTTCTTGTTACCTGAAAGCATACAGTCAAGCCCATTTATAACGAAGTTGAGGGGGCCAAATATTTACTTTGTAATAATCGAACTTCGTTATATGTGAACCAGTTTTTCCAAGCCTCTCTTTGACGGGGAATAGCCTTCCCTTCAATAGAACCGGAACTTCATTATAAACAGGTTTTATATCAGTGTATATATTTATGTATATATTTTGAAATTAGAAACCATGTACAATTTTGAAATTTGTGAATCTCATATCATTCCCTTTTCCGGAGTTTGAACCAGCAATATATAGCCAAAGGAAAAATTTTAATGTAGAGATATGTTCATCATTTTGAGTTTCTATTGAAATAAAAAACTATAAAACTAAATGTTTTAAATTGTTGCATAAATTCAAAATCTTCCAGTTTGGAAATTTGGTTATCTGACCATTCAATTGATTTAAAAGTGAAGGACATAAAAATGGCTTTATGATAAAATACATGTCTCATCATTCCGATAGGAAGCAAATACATTCATTTGTTGCAACTTTAACTAGTTAACTATGTAATTTTCTTTAAATATTGAATTTTATAGTATACCAAAAATTTTGTTCATGATTTCCTATACCTAGCAAGGTGATGATTAACCATCTTAGTGTGTCAGATTTCCACCATGCTAATTAAAATTTTAATTGGTATTTACATTTAGTTTTTTCTTGATTATATAACACGTCATAAGAAAAAAATCCTCTAGACTTAATTTTGCTGGCGCCCATTTTTTTAGTTTTATATCAATTGAGTTATGAATGGTAATTAAATTATTGTCTCAATTTGCTCCTTGTTGCAAATATTGCAGTATATACATTTTAATAAAATTTATTTTTTCCAATTCAAGAGACAACATATTAGCCCATTACCCTTTAGGCCTTGTAGCCAAAGACGATAGGTATTATAGCTCATAGCATTGATGGGAATTGAAATCTTAGACCATTGATTGAATAGTGTGAGGAGATTTTGAAATATCAAAGAATATAATTTTCTCTTTCAGGTCTGTTACTGAAAGCATCAATTACTTAGTGGATGTGTGTACTTCAGCTGCTCCAGGCCAAAAGGAATGTGACAATGCCATTCGACGTATTCAGTCTATGAGACCATTACTCGATGCACCAACTGAGCCTCTAAGTGAGGCAACATATTTTGAATGCTTGGATGCAGTCATGGAGAAGTCAAAGAGCTTGGGTTAGTTTTACATCCATGAGTATAACTTGTTCATTTCTCATCGTAAAAATATTCTTCATTTTTTTATTTTAAACGTAGTGAGGACTAATGGTTATCTTTGTGTATCATCTATGATGTATTACGATTCTTCTCAATGTAACATTTTTTATGCCATGTTCTCATTAATCTAAGAATGAGAAAGCTATTTAATGCTTTGATGAATATATTAGCATTTTGAGTTATGATTTTCAGTAATAATATTTTATTGGTCACAAAGGATATGCGTGTACATATATAGGACCCATCAAAAGAATTAGTAGGGAAAGGTAGCAGGTTAACCACATCAATTTCAAGTAACATTGCAAAAATTACAGAATTTGATGGCTTATAGTATCACCTTTGTTTTTGGGCCATTTTCTTATCCCCTGTTGGCAAGACATGAAGATTGGGGAATAGTTTGAATCCTGAATTTTCCCATTAAAATAAATTAAATACTTCTTCTCCGTCAATTTTCACTAGGAAATAATATAGTGGAAGCTCAGTATAACGAGTGCTCTCAATGGCTAGGAAATCACTCGCTATAGCAAGTTCTCGTTATATCCGAATATGATGTATTAAGACTCTCAATTTCCACAGTTGTTCTTACTTTCCATTTTTCTTTCATTTCCTTGCTATTATAAACAGGTAGAAGGGTCGTTTTCATGCACAATTGCATATTTATTGTTTATTTTGTGAATTAAATCTTCCAAATCAATAATTTATGCTTTGCTGAAGTATTAGAGTGTTAACAAGTATGTCCATTGATTAGGAAAGTTGCCGTAATGATTCGCAGAAACAGTGACATTATTTTTCGGTGGTCGAAAATATTTCTTGCATAATTACCTCTTCCAAGCCATTCGTAAAATTCTCATTCAGTTATCTCTCAAAAATTAGTTACAGTGAATATTTATTTACAGAAGCTAACAGGAAAAATAATCAAAACAGGATGAATTGTAAAATTTTAAGGATATAAATAATTCTTTGGCAATGGACTACTTCGATGACTTCATCGGGATCATAAAAAGCATAACAAAACAAGTGTTGGACCTTTAATATCACACATGCACACTCTTTATTTTACCAGCATAGTACTTTCAATTTCTATTTCCAACTGAAAAATCATTCAAGCATCTTCTGCTTGCTATCTACAAGCAGACGATGCAAGCAATCTACTGGCAATTGCCGAAAGCACAGACCCTTCCACTACACTAAATTTGCTAAAGTCGTCAGCACTTTACTGACTTGGTTTACAGTGCTAATTTTTCCAAGAGCCTGCTGTGCTGTAGCTCTTGTTGGCATAGGCACTGTTTCTTCTTCAGAAAGAGAACTAATTTCATCGTCACCTTCGTTTCTAACTCCTCATCCGTCAACTACTCCCACACTGGCAGACAAAGAAAGACGGGCTGAACTTCACCCCTTACCCACACCACTGCTCTCCGCTGTCATGAATTGACTAGATGCTCTTCAGCTTGTCCATCTTCCGCCCCTTTCCACTCCAATGCCTCCTATGTGAACTTGGCTTAACAAAAAACAACTAAAAAGTGCGAGCATGCGAAGGGTACACCAGGGCTGGCTGTAAATCATCATTGCGTGGACTTGGACTTTAAGTAATGTAGAGATGGCACAAATATTGTATTCTAAGTTGTTGTTGACAAATAATGCCACTAAAGATAAATACCATGGTTAAATTCATGCTTTCCAGTGCATCACTCTTAAGAAATATTGTTCGTAATACAGAGCGTATACCGTGGCAGGAGCTTCTTGACCTGTCTATATCCGTTTTCTTTTACATGTTAATCATGGGCCTTTCGATGGTACATTGCCAATGACTCGTTATTGTGAGATTCTCGCTATCTGCCGTACTCACTATAACAAGCTTCTACTGTATATATTGAGTGTATTTTCAAGTTTTTCTTTGACTATATCATATTTCATTCATTTTACTAAATATAATGGAGATTAATTAGAGTATATGGATACAAGTGATGTGGGATGGCAAATGAGGGAAGGCTATTTATATTGTTTGTCTTCCTGGCAGGAGATGGAATGACAGGAATCGCAAACCGTGCCAAGAGGTCTGAACATGAAGCTTTTGGAGAAGCTGTTCGTGGTGTATCAGATGCCATTTGTGGATTGGTGGAAGCTGCAGCACAGGCTGCATATCTTGTGGGAGTTTCAGATCCATCAAGTGTTGCAGGCCGCCCTGGATTAGTTGATGCTGCTCAGTTTGCTCGTGCAGCTCAGGCAATCCAAACAGCCTGTCACAGCTTGGCGGACCCAACCAGCAATCAGCAGCAGGTATGAAAATGTGGTGTATTTTGTGAATTAAAATTGTGATGCCCGTATTAAAGGAAGACATGGAATAACTACTTGTGTACAAGAATGGAAAATGAGGAAAAATTGTGAAATTAAAGATCCACCAAAACCTGTGGAAATATTGGTCAAATGGTTCAGTTCCTAGAAGAGAACAATGTTGATTTGATTTAAATGCTTTGATATCAAATTGTTTACTCCTTGCTCGTGGAATTTGATGGAATATTCCTATCATGCTTAACTTTCTTGAATGCCTGCATTGACTCCCTATTTCAGCGCTCTTCGGGTAGGCATTTATAGGAGAGATGATAAGAGGCATGCTTCTTATATTCATCCCATTTAAAATACCCACCTTTTCCTCTTGTCACACACTGAGCATTTTACCTACAATAACAGCAGTGTTCGAACCTGAAAATTTAGAAACCAGAAGAACCCAGTCTAATCTACCACTATAAACACTATCCTTTCCTCTTTTTTCCTACTTTTCCAGGATTCACTTTCTGATTTTCTAAAAGAAGTTTTTTAATTTCTTTCAGTATGAAAACCTTTCCCTTCTAATGAGCAATGGCTGTGGTGAGAGTAAAAAGTTGATAACTCTCTTCTTGTGGCAATGAAAAAATTCTTATCTTTTACACACTTGTAAAAGTGTAAAATCATATATGATATTTTGCTAGGTCGTAAATTTTCTTGAGGCACAACATGCCTGTGGAAGATTTTTTTCTTCTAACCCTTGTGATGCTTTTCTGATTTACAGTGTTATGAGATCAATAATGGCTACAAATGCCTGTAATCACCTATATTATATGAACCATTCACTTCAGGAAAAGTGGGGAACTATAAATGTTGAATAAGATTTAGTTAGGAATCTCTTTCTCAATTCTTGAGTCATTAAGTGATTATGTGAACAAGAGCTTTAAAAAAGGCATGAAATATTTTCAATCCAAGGAATGCACCATAAATGAGTAGAACAAAATCAGGATTCAGATAATTTTTAGTAATAAAAAATCAGGGGCCAATAAAAGGATTTAAAAAAAGTTAAAGATACAAAACCAACAAAACACCTTATTTGTTTAAGTCGTTATTTGAGTGGCAGGTTAACCAGCATCATTGTAAGCGAATGGATTAGGTGAAGTGTTAATTTCATGTTTTTATCCTTACTTAATTTATGATTCACTGTAATGCTTTTCTATTGACAGGTTCTTGCTGCTGCCACTATGATTGCAAAGCATACCAGTGCATTATGTAATGCCTGTCGCCAAGCATCTTCAAAGACTTCCAATCCTGTTGCCAAGCGTGCCTTTGTGCAATCAGCGAAGGATGTGGCTAATTCCACTGCCAATCTAGTTAAGGAAATCAAAGGTACATAAAATGTGTATTTTAAGGAGATTTTGCTTGAAATTAATGGTTTTATTTGCTGATTTAGTTAGCTTTGTCAGTTTTCATCTAGAAAAATATCAGAAATATCATGAATACGCATTGCAATCCCATACTTCCAGTCCTGGTATGGGGCTTTATTTAAAGATTAAGATAAAATTATCCTTTATTCTTCTGCATATTTTAATCCTATAGTTAGGTTGATGAAGAATGTTTAACCATGTGAACCTATTTTTCATGTAAAAATGTTCTCTTTTTTCAATTAAATAGTGATTCTTTCATTTAAACACATAGCATTTGATTAACACAAGAGATACATTCTGGAAAAGTGTCACGTTATATAAACATTGAAAAGCCTAAAGGAACCATGTACTTCTTGAGTGATATGTACAAGGAAAAATAAATTTCGGTTTAGCAAACATAGCTGACAAGTGTAACGTTTTAATAAGTAGCATTACTAAAGAAATATTACTATCACAAATTTTATGACAACAATATTATCCTCACTTCAACAGTACCTGATGCAAATAATGTTTAGAAAACATCAATAGTCCTCACCACTCATTGAGTCCTTAGCGCTACTCATCTTTCACCAGAGTAGGATCACGCAGCGAAGTGATTAACCTAAAAGATAGCACAGATTGTATATCATCTAGGATACCAAATGGCACACCATGTGGCATACTACATCATGCTGTCATTTGTTGCAACAGTCTATCTCACTTGCTGTGTAATTAGATTTAATTTAATTCACTGTTACACTACAGCACAAAGTTTTATAGACACCAAAATGCTCTCTTTCATTTTGATACGGCTAGCTGGGTATTGCAGATGCCTTCTTCTATTTTGGAATGAAATTGTACTAATAGTCCACACATTATTATTATGTATCCTGATACAATAGTCCAAAACTTTACCTGTAACGATGCTTGGAGGTTAATGGCACGTTCAGAATTCAACAAAGTGAATTAAATAATGTGAAGTTGCTTTTTATATTATAGCAGATTTGTTTCAGAGTAGGGACAGTAAGATTTGATTACTTTGACTGGTACTCTGCCTAAACCCTTACCTAATACTGATTTTGGAGTTACTCTCACTCACCCAATGGCCGATGTGAAGGTTGGTTTGATTTTTGAGAATCAGGGAAGTAAATTACTTTTAGGGTCAATGCATCCATCAGCATGCTTAATTTGATTGAGTTCATATTTTTTTCTCTGTATTTCCTTGCTAAATAACTCAAGAAAAAGGTGGTTAGAGAGTATAAAGGGGCATTTGCAGTTGTGTTCAAGTGGGAAATTTGGTCGTGCTAAGTGAAAGTTCTTAGACGACCAATCATATTATAGCAAACATAGTGTAAAGGGAATGTGTATTAAGTGAGGGATTCTGTGCACCATTACACTCAATTGTTACTATTGTGCATTAATTGCATTTTGGTTAATAACTATCTCATTGTCTATGGTTTCAGCTCTTGATCAGGATTACAGTGATAGAAATCGTGAAAGTTGTGGAAATGCTACTCGACCATTATTGGAAGCAGTAGAAAACCTGTGTGCCTTTGCTGGCTCTCCGGAATTTGCTGGTGTGCCTGCACGCATATCCTCGGAGGCTAGAGAAGCTCAGGAACCAATAACAGCTGCTGGACGTAAAGTGGTTGATGGTTCTTGTGCAATGATTGGAGCAGCAAAATCTCTTGCAGTCAACCCACGAGATCCTCCTACATGGCAGCAACTTGCTGCACACAGCAAGAGTGTCTCTGATTCAATTAAGAAGCTTGTGTCTTCTATCAGGTAAGCTGATTACTTTTTCTAAACATCAAGTGTCATTTAAATGGCAAACTTATTATCCTTTCTTCTTTTCATTTCACTTAAAGAAATAATTGCTGTTTTAGTGATTTTAATGTATCTCACAGCAGGTTAATTGTCACTGGTATTGATCCATTTCAAATCCCATCAAAGCTTATCTCTCCCACCCACTCGTTTAATGTATTTTATTCAGTTTTTTTAAGGTATACATTTATAGCCCTATTAGGATTTACTAATTTTGCTAATTTGCTCCACTTTTGATTCACACAAATTGTAACAAATGTATTAATTTCAGAAGTTGAAAGTGTGCTTAATATTGAATAAGGAAGTGAATTCTTATGTAATATTTAATACCTTAAAACCAAATTCCTTAAAACTGTTAATTAATGCATTGCATTTAACTCATGCTTTTCATTCCCTTGATAGGGACAAGGCTCCTGGGCAAAAGGAATGTGAGGAAGCGATTGATGCTCTTAACCGGCGTATCCGGGAGTTAGATAATGTTTCCCTGACTGCTGTATCTCAGAGTTTAACTCCTCACCGTGGCAACACACTGCGTGGCTATGGTGAGCAGGCCCAAGCAGCAGCCTCTGGAATTGCCGAGGGAGTTCTTGGCCCTCTTGGTCATGCTGCTAAATTTGAGGCAGAGAAGATTGGTCATTGTGTAAGTGTGATTATGATGAGATAATATTGTTAAGTAATGCCTTTTCCATTTCATGAAATAATTTTGATGGATGTGTCAAAGTATGAACAGGACACAAATAATTTAAAACTCTGTGGAATATATCATGCTTCACGCATAGATAATATTCATCTTGGAGCATTAAACAATTTTTTATGATGTTTATGATGCCTCAAGGTGGTGAGATCATTAGATATTCTATAAAGGAATTGTCTCATTGGGAAATTTGTAATTTTATAGCCATTAATTGCACAGTGGTGGTTCTTTCATATTCACATGTAATAAATGGAAAATGTGTTCTTTCCCCTTTAGGTAAACCAAATGGTTCTGTACTTTGAACCACTATTATCAGGTGCTATTGGAGCTGCTTCACATATGACTCATTCAAAGGAGCAAATGCTATTGCTTGATCAAACCAAGACTGTTGCTGAGTGTGCCTTACAGCTTGTTTATGCGGCAAAGGAGGGAGGAGGAAATCCGAAGGTAAGAGTGCTCAATCCATGTAGGCCATACCTTACCTAGTATAGCTCATTACTAATCAAATGAAATTCTGAATAATAATTGTGAATCACAGTCATTGAGCTCAATTCTTAGTCAGAATTGGTTGTCTTCCAGTTTTTTACTATGCAATTGGAAGAGTAATTCAAGTTGCAGTATTTTCCAACTTATAAGATTCACTGGCATACAAGACGCACCATAGTTTATGGGTTATATATGATGCATGGGAATGGTGCAATATAAGATGCAGGTTGATTTTCCTTGGATTTCTTCTGGAAAAAAAATTGTCTTATAAGTCATAGAATATGGTAAATAATTTCCTTAATCTGATGTTAAGTTTTTTTTATTCTTATTTATTGTAGGCTGTGAATATACATCCTGATATAGATGAATTTGTGGAGGGAACTAGAGACGCCTTATCTGACCTGGGTCAGACATTGGAAAGACTGGCTACTCAAGCTGGAGTAGTCACTGGTCTAATAGATGCAATTGAGAGAGCAATGGCCCGTGTTACTATCTCAGGAACTTCAACTATGACCAGTACTTCTATATCTACTGCCCAAGTGAACTCGTTGGAAAGCACATCTGATTCTTTTGTTGACTATCAGACTCGAATGGTCAATTCTGCTAAAGAAATTGCACGGGTTTCACAAGAAATGGTTAGTGCTTGAACATGTTCAAATAAAACAATGTACATATAATTTTATTTGCTGCCTTCAATTGAAAATCTTATGGTGGAAAATCAGGGATTTGAAACCTGGTCAGTGCAAGCCATCCTTCATTTGCTAACTCCTTTTTCAGGTCACAAAGTCCAGCAGTGATGTTGGAAAATTAGGTGCCTTGGCTGCAGAATTATCTAAACAATATGGTCGCCTGGCAACTGACTCCTCAGGTGCTGTAGCTGCATGCCCCAGTGCAGAAGTGTCTGCTCGCCTGAGACTTGGTGTTCAGGAGCTTGGTAGTGCTTGTGTAGATTTGGTTAGGTCAGGTGGAGCTAGACAAATAGCTCCAAATGATCCATATGCTCAGAGGGATGTGGCAGATTCTGCCCGGCATGTTTCTGAAAAGGTAAACATAATTATAAATGTAGTAATATGTGAATGTATGGATTAATTTAACTGGATAGAATCCTGTTATTATTCGGGATTTCAGTCATTTTACTGATGGTGAAGGTTGAGGTCAAAATGATTATGCATATATTTGCTCTTGTGTATTTTTAATTGGAAAATTAACTTCTTTTATGAACACTTCTTCAGTGTCAATTCTTCCTATTAATTTTTGCTCTTTTGATCCTATATTGCAAAAAATGTTCAGTGATTTTCTTGATTTTTCAAAGTATGCTATTCAACCTGGATATATACTTTTCTGTTTTGGATTGTCACTGTCATGGAAGGGATTGGTATGTAATCATCATTTAAACAGCTTCATACATGAACTAAAGTAATGTCCTTCTGATCTCCAATCTTCGTTTACACCTACATTATTTAGAATGCTTGATGTGAAGAATCAGGAAAGAAACTTTTCTCAACAGGTATCTCAAGTCTTGGCTGCCCTTCAAGCTGGCTCAAGAGGAACACAAGCATGTATCAATGCTGCATCCACTGTGTCTGGCATTATTGGAGATTTGGATACAACAATCATGTTTGCTACAGCTGGCACTTTGCATTCAGAGGGTGAAATGGACACTTTTTCAGATCACCGAGAGAGTATTCTCAAAACAGCTAAAGCCTTAGTTGAAGATACAAAAACTCTTGTTGCTGGTATGTATATTTCAAATTTTTATTTGGAATAATGTGTGACATACTGAATAAATGAATCAGTGGGAACATGCAGTTTGTAATTTTTCTTTAGGATTTTCCTAATACCTTAAATTTAAAGAACAGTAATATTTTATTGATCTATCATTTGTTCTATAATTTAGATCCTCATCTTAGCTTGAGTTACAAAATATGACAGATCATTCGAACATCTTAAGAATCATTATGTGTGTTTGGTTGTCTTAGTTTTCTCCAGCCTTATATAAACATTTTCATTTTAGTCCAGATGTAAACAGCTTAATGTAGTCAGGATATGGTGAAGGTGAAAAGTGTTGGAAAACACAGAAAAAAATTGTACTTATAGCACTCAACCAGAGATTTACTGCTAACTACTTGTCGAAGTTTATCATTCTCTTTGAGGTTTTACCTTCATGAAGAGTAGAATGGAGTTTTTATAATATTATATTCTTATTATTACTTAATTGTGGGCTAACTTTATCCATGAATGAAAGTGATTTTTCCATTATTTATTGATTTAAGTGTATATGGTGTTTTTCTGTCCAAATAAATTGAAATTACAAATAGTGTCGTACAGTACCAATCATGGGATTAATTAAGTGCCACTGGTGGTAATGACAATATTGGTAATGCCTGTAAAGATTCAAATATTTTATTTTTTTTCCATCAATTTTTCATTATTACATTTCTCTTGATTTGGTTTTTTACATGCAAGATGAAACCAATATTGCCTATTGCATTGCTATTAAAATAATATCACTGTCTGTAGTTGATAAAATTATTTGCAACAGTAAAAAATTTAAATCAGGTGTATGATTCCAAGGGAATAGTTTTGTTTTGTTGAGATATAATCAGATTGCAATAGTTTAACTATGTTTCTCCAATGTCACATTCTCTAATCATTGGCTGTTCATATTCCCTCATTTTCTTCAGTTGATTGTCTTCCATGTATTCAAAGAGCATATACTAAGGATCTGGGGAAGGAAAAGAAGCAATATCTTATAATGTGCTTGACAATTCTGAGTATAAACATCGGCAACACTACCAAATTAAAAATATCAGCAATGTTTGTTTGTTATATATTCATTGATATATTGTTAAAGTTATTTATTATGCTAGCTATTTCTATCAGATCAGAGTTCTGTGGGATTGCTTGCCTACTAAGGTTGAGAATACTGTGCTTTCAATTCATATGAATCCAACTTTTTGTGAATAGTGAATAAGTATTTTATGTATTGTTTTGCTGCTTTTTTAATGCATCTGTAAAATTTGTTTCAATGAACCATATTTTAGGAGCGGCATCTTCTCAAGAACAGTTGGCTGTGGCTGCTCAAAATGCAGTATCAACAATAGTGCAGTTGGCTGAAGTTGTGAAGTTTGGTGCTGCTTCCCTTGGTTCTAATAACCCTGAGGCTCAGGTAGTTATTGAAAACAAATTCTGGGTGAATTGAAAAAGGAGGGACCAAATTAACTAGCCAAACTTTTGGCCCCTTTATTTAATTTTTTTAAATCTCTCATGTGTTACCTCTAGTTAATTCTGGTTTTACTTTAATTCGCTACGTTAATTAAAATATTTCATCAAAGAAAAGCATTCTGCAAAAAAGAACACACCAAAGCTATATCCCATCCCAGCAAGACATGTGTCCTTCTTTACTTCCTGATTGCTGGCCTGCCTAATGTTCATGACACCTATAAACATATGTTGATCAGGAAATTTTGATGCAATCGAGGAGTTTTGAAGTGATTCATTTCCACAATTGATTCCTTTTGACTGTTCTTAGTTGTTATCACAATAATTTCGACTGTAATAGTTTATTCAAAGATCCTACCTGTAACCTTTTAAATTTCAAGTTATTTGTGGCCTTTATGTCCTTAAAGTTTATGTATAATACTTTGACTACATAGCTTTTACTTGATCAGTCATGAACCCCTTAAGATGTGAACTGTGTTCATGGGACACCCCTTTATATTTCCTGTTTGCATAATGATGGCATTAATTCGTATCTTTTATTACGTACATTCAGGTTATGCTTATCAATGCTGTGAAGGACGTAGCCTCTGCTTTGGGAGATCTCATTCAGGCCACAAAAGCTGCATCTGGGAAAAGTATTAACGATCCAACAATGAACCACCTGAAAGATTCAGCTAAGGTTTGTTCATTTTTCCTAAGTGATTCAACTAACAATTATAGTCTTTCCCTCTAACAATGATCATTGTTTTTTTAAATAATTTTTGTTCAATATCCTTTAGTGAAAGTAGGTAGTTTTTGTTTTGTGTCAGTTTTCTTGATGACCTCTCATAGAATTTTTTAAATGCCTGCCAACAAAATGGTAGAATATATCATAATGCTTTATATGTACCCCAAGGTTAGAACTTTATGGCAAATAGATCTCTTTTTTGCAGGCTTCTTGACAAACCTATTTTTGTTACTTTTTCACAAAATAATGATCATCATAGTTGAGATGTTTCTTTCATAGCACTGTTTGCTACTGAGATTTTAATAGTGTTGGAGGAAATTTTATCACTGTCATGTTACCATCTAGAGATAAATATCTTTGTTTTTGTATAATAAGCAAGGTGTTCACTCTTGCTTTTTACATTGTCTGTTTTTAATGGAAATTGGCCCCAAACAACACAGAATATATTCAGATTCCTACCATCTCTAAAAAAAATGTTATTTTCATCATACCATCTCATCTTTTCGCATTTTATTACTCTTTCTTGAGTGAGTTACCATACATTTTGTGTGGTTATTTACAGTTCTAAACACACTTCATCAAAAATTCATACCCTCAACATAGTCTCCCTGTTCCATCTTCATTCTACCAAAGTTCATAAAAACAGAATACTTTCGTGCAATGCGCTATTTGTTTTTCAAGCCACTGTATATATGCTACTACTGACTTCTTTCATGTGTGTCATAATATGTTGGGTTTCATAATTGTGTATTTGATCCCATATTGGATGTTTCACATTGTAATACTATTTCCTGAAATTAAAATGAATATGTTTTAGCATGTTTATGCTTTACTTGGTGAGAGGATGTGGATTACTGTGGGTGTAAAGTCAAGCTCAATGTATATATTTCAAAATAATGTTGTTTTCCACCGTGAAGTTCACAGCTGAAGTAGATAAATCCAATTTACTTGTTGTTATACCTACTTAGGTATATATTTGAAGCATTATCCACCTATAAGTTGAAGAACAATCTTGTCAGAGGAGGAGGATAGAGAAAAATTTATATTTGATACTGGTGCCAGTTAATTAGGTCTGAATAAAATCTGATACATAAATATTCATTATGAATAAAAAGTTTGTAATATATTAGACAGAATCAGGCTTGTATGAGCGTTATGAGTGTGTAATACAGTTATTGAAGTCTGCAATTAGTTAAATTTTCAAGAAACTGTCTCAATATTTGGAAATATTTTGTTTCATACCACAACTGTTAACAGCTGTTACCTAGCCTTTAAGTTTTCTAAACTGAGAATGTCACTTAATATTGGACCCAATGAATAACTGGAAAGTTTTTTTTTCCTTCCTCATCGCAGTTCCATCACACAATTTATAAGGGTTATATTGTTAACTACATTCACTTATGCTGTCCAGAGAATCATTTATTGTTTATGGGAGAATTTCTTTCAGAGACTCTTCCCATTCTTATTGTGTATTCAGCCATGGATTGGCTTGTTTCTTTATAATTCCAGTCAATTTCATGTACAAAGTATATTTTTTGTGCCCTAGTTTGTTGATTTGGGCTCCTTTAATGGTTTCGTAAATGTGACCTAGGTTTGTGGTGGCTTTCAGTGAATATTCATGATGAAGGGTTGCATAAGTGATAGTTATTCAGAGAGTAGGGTAACTTATACATCTGCTCATTTAAATCTCTCAGTGTTTGCTTTTCACTGTGTTTCAAAATGATTCATATGATGCTTAGTCACCGGAGGCATTGTGCTGTCTCTGTAATGGCATATCGTAATATGTTTTCCTGGAGAAATACCTACATCTTTATACATGTTGTAATCTTTGGCTGTCTGAAACATAGCTTAGAAATAATTTCTTTGTGTATATGCTGCTACCTTAATGTTTTCACCAAACAGGGTAGCATACAGCTCAGTTAGTAAATCAGCATTAAATGTGAATGTACTTTGTGAATAGAAGAATTTGTTTGGTTATGGCTTTTATTTTCTAATTTAGTATGTATTTTTATTGGCAAAAGTAAGTGTTATCTTTTTTTTCTAATATTAAAAACCACCTCATTTATAATTTTATCAGTTTGCAAATTAATACAGACTGTTATTAGTTAATTACATTATCTTCTTTTTCTCTGCATCGTTTTTCTTGTTTTTTTAAGGTGTTGCTGTTTTCTGTTTTAGGAGTGAAATTTTATAACACTAGCAAAACTGCATGTTATTTTACATCATTCCTGCCTGCAATAGGCAGTTTTTTTGTTTACCGATTGCCCAACTTTTGTGAACAGGTAAAATTGCTAAATCCTTAAGTTGTCAACTAAAACAAAGAAAGTGTTAGCAGGTGTCTTCAAATATATGATTGACTATGCTCTTAACGTTCAAGAGAAGCAGCATAATGCATGCACAGAATTACATTGATACAACTTCAGTAAAACCTCATTAATTCAAAATTTAAGGGGCTATAGTAATTGGACATTGAATGATTTTGGTCGAAAGTAAACTATGTTAAAAAAGTAAATAATGACAATGCTATATTTAGCAGGTTAAAACCATGTTGACGGCGTGTAAGACTGTGCTATTACACTTCTTAAAACTATGGAGAACATATACCTGAGCTGTGAATTATCTCACATTGTTTTAGAGAAAAAAGTACTTATTGCCATTCTCAAATATCAAATAAAAAATTGAACCCTTGTGGGAGTAAATCAGTATGAAGCAGTTCTTCTGTCCATTGTTTCTATTTGTGAATCGTGTGAAATGAATGCAAAATTTGATTTAGTCACAGGTGTTAAACTGTAACCTTCTCCTTGTTGGTTTTTTCTTGCAAAATTAGTTGCATTTGGTATTTAGTTTTCATCTAAAAAAAACATTCCTTTGACCTGAACACCCCTTAGCATAGCAGTATTTCATTGCTTGATAACTTAGTAGGTATTTTGACGAATGATGTCAAAATCTGTTCATAAATTTGTGAGATATGGGATTAGACAATGACTTTAAATTTCGTTGTAGATGTAGGTATTTTGAACTATCCATGCAAAAAGAATGCAATATTTTATCTCAGTTAATAAGAACTTTTCACAATTTAGACTTAAACGCATACATGCGTTCGAAAATAATGAGGTTTTACTGTATTTATATGTGTTAGCTATGTGAGACTAGTTGGCTGTAAGATATTTTATCAGGAAACTAAAAGTTAGGCCCAGTTATTCATTGACCATGCACCTATATTTTTGCAGACATGGTTCTTTTTCTGATAACTCCCAGTTTTGTTTTGCTTGGCCACCTTCATTTACATCAGTTTACTGGCAGCTATCCTATAATCATTTCATGTGTAGTAATGGTAATCTTACATCATAATTTTAATAAACCTGAAATTTCAAATTAATTTCTGTGGTCGAAGGCAAGGCAAAACGATGTAAACGAAAGAGGCATAAATGTGAGGCCATGGCTTGCGTGAGATTTTGATGTGTTAATGCAGTTGGTATAACTAAAATTGCTTAAATAATCGGCCTAAAATTGGGTTTATCATATGGTGTGAGAAAAGAAAAGTTTTTCAAAAAGCCAATCATCCCTCTTTTTTTTGAAAAATTTCTTTAGTAATAGTTTTTTCATGCGGATGTTCCCACGTGCTTTGCATGTTATCAAAATGGTATTGAGCGAAATGTGAGTGCTGTACAAGCTCTTGAAGTGTACATTTTTCAGGGTTTATCAATCCTACATAATCATAGCCTATTGTAAAATGAATTCATTAAGACTTCCACCTCGATAAAAATTTAAACTCAGATTCAGCAATGAAGTTTTGCAAATGCTGGAAATGAATGTATCCCTTCAGACAATACTTTTTTGCTACAGAGGTTGAAAGTCAGCTCGTTTTTAGTGAGCCCTTCATCTCTGTTCTTTGCATTGCCCCCCCCAGGTGGTGCTGGAGTCTGTTTCTGACACTGAGCCACCTGATTGGTTTGTGTCGGACCAGGAAGAAGAACTTATTCGACTGCTTAGCATCGAGAATCTAAACCAATCTGAGTCAACCAACCCTCCACCAAGTGATATTCCTCTGCTTGTCTCTTAAAGTCCCAATAATTTGTGTTTTAGGTTACTTTTCCACTCATGGGAAGAGGTTGCATTGTGGCAACTTACAAATCTAATATGTATGCTTTTTTCATCTTTCAAGTTCACTTACTAAGGTGTATAATGTTTATGCATTTATTGCCCATTGAGGTCATGAGAATAGGATGCCAAACATATCACTATTTTAAGAACTCAAAAAATGTTGTTTCCAAGAGTTCCAGAAGTTTTTTGTTAAATTTATAGGTTTATCCCATGGGAAAATTGATTTTTTTAATGCTGAAATTTTTTGTTGAAAATGGCAACCATATCTTTGTTTAAGGAAAATGTTATCTTTGTATTCTGGTGCATGGAGCCCACGCTGACAACATTAGTATATTATAATTGTGAACAAAAGTGAATGAAGAGGTATCATGCTTATAATTCAGAATACAGGCAGTGCTCAATCGATGTTTCAGTGCCATTTTCTACTTTGAATTTAGCCTTATTATTGTCAATTTTAACGGGAATTCATGCATATTTTTGTGCTTATACCTATTTTCCTCGTAGTAGTGCTTGTGTAATTAAGTTATTAGCATATTTTTGCTTCATGGCTTCATTCAGATCACCTTAATTTGTAGAGAACAAATTTATTTTTATTATGCTTGTTGATGTACCCACTGAATTCAAGCAGAATCTGATGCACATGCATAGATACTTTTGATTAGTAGTCCAAGTATTCCTTGTCGAGAGTCAACAGTTTCTTCGAGTTCATCTGGTAATCATTATGACCAAATGAAATTTTTCAATGAGCAAGAACAAACATAGTCATTTAAACTTTGTCAGAATTTGGGGCTGTGAATTGTTTAATGTAAGTTAGAAATTTTCCTGCAGGTATAATGACTTTTGTGTAGCACAATCTTAATGTTTTGCTGTAGCTTTTATAAATATTGCTTTTTGAGAATGTTACTTAGTCAACATGTATTTAAGGATCTTAACAGCTTTCAGTTAAATTCCTCCCTGACCATCTGTTTTTTATTTTTTTCTGTAAAATGAACCACAATTTTTGATGATTATCAGTGAAGACTGTTCTAATAATTTGTCAAATAAAATTGCCCAAGTCGCATGAATATTGTCTCCAATTACTCAGCTCCAATGGCCATATTTTTTAATCTCGTTGAATCAGCTGAATCATTCCCATTCAAATTCCCATCTTAAATGAGCTACATCATTGGACTCTGGTATGTATATTTTCATTTAGGTAGATTTGTGTTATCTTTTTACTTAATATTTGCATGTAGTGAGCAGTTGAAGCCCAGAGTTATCTTTCCCCTCCATAGAATATTAACATTTTCCAGCATAAACTATTAAGTCATCCTTCAATGTAGAAATTTAACCATTGTGTAAGAGAATGACTGACCGCAAAAAAAATCAGTGTGCTATGTGTAGAGCAATGTGTGTGTCTTTGTGTCTCTGTACTGTTAGCTTTGAATGTGTTATTCTCTTATTGTCTAATTTGTGAAATGTTGCTGCTGGTCCATAGTTTTATCACTGGGTTTTAAGACAATACTGTGTTCCGGAGCTTTCTTTCTCCATCAGGGTATTCTTCGATGCACTTTCTCACATTTGCTCCCGGGTTTCATCTTTTCTCAAAGCCTAATAGTTTCTTTTTTTAATGCATTTAGTAAGTATAAATCTTTTGTTGGGCAATGTGTGCTCTTGAATTATTCAGTCAATTAACACCACCTGTTTTATTTTTTTTTAATGCTGGTGATTTGAAATTGTTTCTATAAATTTTGTGAATGTTGTGTTTACAGTTGTTTATACATATTATAATTCGTATCACCCTAACTGCTTTTACTAATTCCATGCTGCTTGTATTTACAAATTTTAATCGTAACCATTGATGAATGGGTGCATTTGTGAATCATATCTCCATTAATTTGAAGAGATGGTGAATGGAGTTGCTGTAACTTCAAACATTTCACAATTATGGAATTTATTGTATGCAACAATTAGAGCAGATTTTCATGATTGGACTACATAATCTATATTCATCTAGGTTTTTAAAACTATGCTTCTGCTATATATCACCAAGTTGTCACATCCAGTTTCATGTGAGGAACAACAGAGATAATATTCGTAGCTTCCACTCTAATCCAAGTGATTATCCAACTAGGCCTCTTACACTTAAGTGATTACACTTCTAATGGTATCCACATCATTTGGATGTCTATTTCAAACTATAAATAGTTAATAATACAGTTTACCGCATATCATTGAGGCAGCTGTATTTTGAGTGTTCATAAGCACAAATAATTTTTCATGAGGTCATTCTTTATCCAGCTTTTGGTAGTGATGATGATGATGAAGTGGTAACTAACGCCTGCCTCATGAAAATGCTGAAGAAAAATCATAATGTTTACTAATTTATTGTTGAAGTGAAATTATGAAGAGAAGTCAGTACCACAAGTCTTGATTAACTTATAGCACATGGTACTTATGTGTTACAGGCCACATGAAACCCGAGGTCATTTTGTCTTCAGTTCCAAAATAATGAAAATCTATCAAAAAAGTCTATTCATTTCTCTACGTTAGTAATGTATGGTTAATGATGATTTTTTTCACTTCAAATGGAAAAGTAAAAGGTTTAAGAAGTGACTGTGAATTGGGATCATGCTGAAAAAATTTTTGCAGTTAAATTTGACCTAATTGTTTGGCTAATGCATAGAATTTTCAAATAGAGCCGAAGCAAAAGGGCCCAGAATATTATTGCCATTATTTGTTCTGATTATTGCCATTCCATTGGAAAGGCATCTGTCGATCCCCTATGAATCTCTCCCTCGCTTGTTTCACACACCCTTCTGTGTATGGTATTCACCTCACTCTCTCCCACAGTACTACTGTGTAGCCCTAGCTGACTTCTGTAAGCTAATCACCTATTTTTTCTAATTACTTTAAGATTGCTGGTAACAATTCTTGTTTAGTTCCAATCATGCATTATCAAAATAATAACTTCTTGTTCATCAACCTACTCCACAGTTGACTCTTTCCAGTGTGGCTTAAGTATCCATTGAAATACTATATGAATGGAACTGTTTTTTCATACTGATAACTAGTATCAATATTATGAAATAATTTTTTTTGTTAGAATCTCAAATAAGGAACTTAGGTTATACGGTTAGCATCTACTACTAGCATCAAGAATGAATACAAATTTATTTTATTCCCCAATATATTCTTATGGTGTACATACTTAAAGCAACCATTTGCACATGTAGCTTGCAATTCTTTTAAAGTTTCAAATTGTTTGGTTACATTTTTTTCTCAGAACCTCAATAACTAAGCAAACAGAACATGGGTACCTATATGTCCTATCTGCTGTAATTCAGCCAACGAATTTTGCTTTTTTTGCTAAATATTATTTTCAGTGGAATTTTTCCCAACTGATTCTGAATAAAAGTGAGCAGTTCCATGAAAAAAATTGCATGAGAAAGCCATTGTACTGTAGCACTACTTACTCATCTTGCCATATTTGTATTTTAATGCCAACATCAATGCATACTGGGCTCCAAGCTAATGCTGAATGAAATTATGTTCCAAGTTTTTGTATGAGACAATTATTTTTTCAAAAAAAAATTGTACTTGTTCTTTGCTTTGGGTGTTGAAGGTTAGCATGTTTCTTCTTTTGGGATTCTTTGCCAGAGAAATGTTTAAGAGCATTGAAATTAAATGTTTTTAAGTCTTTTAATGGTGAAACAGCAAATTATGAAATGCTCGGCTATTATGTTCCTGTTCACTGTACATCTGGATGCATGTAAACATTTTCATCCATATTGTCTCATTTTGTACCTGTGTATGTTTATTGTAAAGATGATTTTGTAACAATTATTAACCTCTAGATTTTGTTTTCCAAATGAAAAATTAACTTGAGTATGTTTTACATCATTTTTTAGTATTTATGTTTCATATTTCAGGTAATGGTGACCAATGTAACCTCATTACTGAAAACTGTGAAGGCTGTTGAAGATGAGCATACGCGAGGCACAAGGGCTTTAGAGTCAACTGTTGAAGCAATTGCTCAAGAAATAAGAGTAAGTCAGGAATCATACTTAAAATTTCAGTAATCATGAAACAGATGCATAATTTTGGTATGATATTTTTTGGGGGAATAAATTAAGTAGTATAATAAGTCCAAATTTTATCTAGCAAAAATTTGATAAATTTGTTGCATGTTACAAAAAATCCCATGTGTAATAAAACATTATAATATGTATTAAGTTCCATTTTTATTTGATCAAAATCTATCCTCAGTTGGTAACTCATGTGATCTACTACTCAAAATGCTAGTTTAAAAAAATCATTAAAGTCTCCTTCCCATTTATGTATTTTTCACCCATAGAAAATTATGAAAAATATTAATTTCTAACCATTCATGCTCTTTTGAACAAGTTAAGAGGGAAATGATGGGATTCATCACATTTCAATGAGCAATTAGTCAAATTTCAACTTCACCTTGTAATTTTCATATGGCTTGAGATTCCTGGATATGGTGTTATTCTCTCATGATTGTTTTTGACTAGTTATGTATGATCTTTCCAGGCATTAAACTCAAGAGAGCAGCCCAGAATGAGATACTCACCTGAAGACTTGGTCCGGTCTACCAAACCTATAACACTTGCCACTGCTAAAGCTGTAGCTGCAGGAAATAGTTGTCGACAAGAAGACATTATTGTAGCTGCTAATATGGGTCGCAAGGCTATTTCAGACATGTTAACATATTGTAAGGTAAGGAGTGCTTGGAACATCCAAGCTATTCTGTATTAACGATTACTATATTATCCCTGGTCGTAATTATAATTTTAACTAAGCTGATGTATTCGCAGTTTTCAGCTTAGTATTCGTAGATAGAATGTGCACATCTCTAATTAATATTCCTCTAGAACATCTCGTCATTTTTATTCTTATTCTAAGTCCACAATTATCCTTTACTAATTTAATATCCTCTAAATTTAATGTATTTGCTTAAATGAGATGGCTATTTTACCATGAAAAGATATTGCATATTACTTACATCAATGAGTTTTTCTTTTCAGGGAGCAGCCTATTCAGCAGAAACAGTGGAGTTACGTGACCGCACATTAGCTGCTGGTGATTCTGTGGCGACTCATTATAGAGAACTACTTCAGTCAGTTCTTGTCGTAATTAACAGAGGAGGGACAGCTGAAGCTAGACAAGCCTTACCTCCCATATCTCGGCAAATAGCCCAATCTGTCACGGAACTTGTTACCGTGGCTGAATTGCTTAAAGGTTAGTTAATAATGTATCATACTTTAATTGCCAGTCACCTTATACAAAATAATAACTTATAAATTTGTTCACACCATTGAATTTGAACATCTAAGGCAGTGGGAGTTATTATTAACTATTAGACAACTGATGGGTTCAGTGTTGCGAGCAATGTTATCTGTTCAGAAAAACTGCAGACTGGGAATTCAGAATGACTGGAAGCTGAAGAGTCTCTCTTGCCTGATAGATTCCTAGGTGTTGTTCAAGGGTGTAAAGATGGTGTTTTCATGAGTACTTATGTATTCTGTTCAGAAAAACTCTGTGAGGTGTGTGAATGAGGTACAGAGTCAAGTTGGGAAGATAGGGAGAAGCTGAGGAGGGAAGAAGATGAATGTGCCCAGAGAGAGAGGGGGGAAGTGGCCATCTCATTTATTGTATGCTGAGATTTAAGATATGTTAGGTCTTCATAAGCCGTTGTAATTAATTCTTATATATATCAAACACAATTTACCATATATCACACATGCTTAGGTTGAAATAGGGCTCAACTTAGCATACGAGTACACATTAGTTATTTGACTACAGCTTTCAATACTGTGAAGGTTTTGTTCCATTATGATTCATTTGTAATATATTTCTATAATTGTTGAACTGCAGAAGGTATTGTGCCCAGGTTTTTAATCAGTGATTATAATTAAAGCATAATTTGAGATCTTTTGCATGTACTTATTGGACCAATGAAGATGACCAAACATATTATGTGACTGTCACATTTTGCTGCAATATTGCTATTTGAACTGTAATGTGCAACAAACAATTCAGAACAGCTCTAGTGTTATAAAGATTAAGAACTGAAGTCATCTAGCATTAGGAAAGATTTGCTTAACACGTTCGTGACAGCAGGTCCCATCGGTGAGTTCTGGCAGTCCTCAGGGGTGTCGGGACCCACAGGTGGGTCCCAGCTTTTTACACACATGGACGGAGGGACCCATCAATGGGTTCCAATGTGCTGTCTATGCTATCCTTTAACGGTAGTGGAGAATTACTTCATTTTCAGTGATGCTCCTCGGTTAGATCTTTTTTCATGATAAAGTTATTTGTTAGTTGAGAAAAATCATCTCAAATTTGTTTTATAATTTTATTTTAGAAATTGAATGTTAGTATATTGAAAGTGAAACAAAAAACAGAATATACACGTCTAGGAATCTAACTTACGACAGCTTGGAATTATAACAGATGCTCTTTGTTCTCAGAAGGAAGGAGCAAAAACATCATTCATAGACAGTTCTGTAAATTTTTTCCTCGTTTTGCCAACATCTTTATGAATGGGTTGCTGAATCCTTGAATGTGTGAATTTGTTGCCAAGCTGTCTATTAAGCAGGGGCATTGCTCCCAAAATAACCTTTACACAATTATAATACTTATATTTATTTGAGTTTGATAGCAGAAAGGATATTAGAGATTGAAAAATCACCCATTACAACTGTAAATTAAAAGTTTGAAGAAATAAAATTAGTTTTGAAAAATGAAGGATTTCAAGTTAGTGGTTGCATACCCATTAGGTTAATAGTTTAAAAATTACAATAAATTATTTACTGCTATTTTAAATGACTTCAAACTATAACACAAATAACTTTAAATTTAATACCCCTATCTTAAATTGTAATTAGATGAAAAAATTGAGAAAAGTCACATCACAATTTTCATCAAAATTTACCTTCCAGGAGATAGCTACTGAAAAAAGCTTACTTCCCTGGGAAAGGACATGGAAAAAAAACCTACATTGCAAACTTGTTAAACCAGAATTGGTACTCCCTTTGGTTATCTGAGAGTCCATTCATGATATGAGCATGTTTTAATGTGGCTATATTATCTTTGCAGTAGAAAGTCGGCCAACATTGTATGATACATTTGAAACATATATTCACTCTTTTATATCACAGGAACTGATTGGGTGGATCCTGATGATCCTACTGTGATTGCTGAGAATGAACTTCATGGAGCTGCGGCTTCAATTGATGCAGCGGCCAAAAAACTTGCCAGTCTTAGACCCAGGAAGTCATCATCATCATCTATAAAGGTATTATTTATTTGACAATTAATGTATAATCACCTCTTATAGCCTCATATTGTGTTTATTTACTGATGAAGACAAGAGTATTTGAAGGTGACAGTCATCCATCAATGCTGCAGAAGATAATTTGCTTTTTTCTCTCAGATATGTTTGATATTCTTGGTTGTGTATTTAAAACATCAACCAGGAATCAAACATATTATTAGAGCAAAAAGCCTTTCCTCACCAATGATCAGCTGCCATATCTCTTCCTAATGTGCTTCATTTCATCAACTCTAGTACAAATGAGAGGAAGTTCTCTATTATTCTGTGACAGCAGCAATGTGTGTTTTTTCAGTGCCATTGCATGTAATGGATTTTGGTAATGAATCTATAGCATATGTGTTGTAGTTTCCTTTTCTGATAAATATTGTGTATAACATGGGAAAAATAAGGATCTCTATATCAGTGAATGCAACTTTGATGCTAAAATCTTATAATTTTCATAGGATTTTTAAAAAGTCAGGATGTTATGTACACTCTGTTCTATCTTTATTATGTACAATGCCATGTCAAAGGCCAAAATGCTATTCCTTGGTGTTTCATAATTAAGCTGAAAAGATGTTGCTTGTTAAAAAATCAATTTTTATTTCTTTTTAATCAATTTAATAAAGCTGCCTTACCTAAGCTGCCTAATGTTCTTAATATGTGTAAGAACATCCTTCATGGCTGAACCTCTTAGGAGGAAAATTTTGCTTGCTATGATTTTTTGACAGCATTGTAATCATGGCACAAACAGAAGGAATACTAATGAAAGACTCGGTAATTTGTAGAATATGCTAATGAGATATCATCTTACAGTGCATGATGAAAATTATGAAGTATTGTGGGAGAGCTGGAGTGAAGACCAAAACTAATGTAGAAATAATAAACAATCTTGATAAGGTGAAAGTATTGCCATTGGTGAAGCAAAATGGCCAACAATATATGAAGCAAGAAGGGCATTTTCAATTGAATAATTAAAGGATTCATACTGGATGAAAATTTGCTTAGTTGGAAAAACTAATAAATTAGGAAGCATGTGGTTATTATGTCTATAAAATGTGTGTAAAATCTGAAGTATAATCCTCGTGGTTGAGTTGAATGGATGTTAACAAACGAAGAAAGGGCAACAGTAGTAGTTGAAATTTGGTGTCCCAGAAGAATGATGAAGTTAAAATAGGTAGGCGTACTAAGTTATGTAAAAGTACTTGGTAAAGTTGGAGATAAATCCCATCTAAATTCTGAAACACAGGTCGGGAAATCTTATCAGACATGTTTTGAGAATAATTCTCTCATGAAGACAGGTATTGGGAGGAAAAGGAATGGAAGTAAAACTGCCTTTAATGGAGCACTTCAGCAAGTCATAAAGGATATGAATGAGAAGAATTATAAGGCTTGACGAATGAAGAGTCAAGTGGAGACCTTTCAAACTAGTCACTGAATTAATAATTTGTAATAATAATAATATATATTTTCGATGTAGTACAATCCCAGTGCAACAATTATTGTCAAATATAAGATGGGTTAGAGCTAAAAGGCTTTAGACAAAGGCATTAATGATTACATTACTCATTGGAACCTTAAGAGGCTAACATGTCTTGCCTCTTGGTGCTGTAGATTAAAAAATCTCAATTTGAGTGCATATATTGAAGGATTTTGTGGTTTTGGTTAACCCACAGTGGAGCGCAAATAGATTATCTATTTTCCTGGTAAGGTGGTGATGAACATGGGCATCAAAATGACGATGTGAGTTTTTTTAAATCAAATTCTGAGTCCTAAATTATCATCTTTTCAACACTTTGATGAAGCAGTAGTGAAAACCAATGAGCCTCTTGGTAACTTTTTTTAATTACAATGTTATGTATTTGAAAGTTTTTCCCATTGCTCTCAACAATAATAATTTGGTTTTTGATTCATTTGTAATTTGTGATATCTTTATTATAGGAAGCGGATGAGAGCATGAATTTTGATGAAATGATTCTGGAGGCTGCAAAATCCATTGCTGCTGCCACGTCTGCCCTGGTTAAAGCAGCATCAGCAGCGCAACGAGAGCTAATTGATCTTGGAAAGGTAGATGTGAAAATATTTCTATTTATGAATAAATTTCTGATGTCAACAGTTTTAGAATTTTTCCCTGTGATTTTTTTTGTGGAAACATCATTTTACTCTTAACAAATATAACATTGTTGCAGTTCAAAAACATACTCTGGCTTAGTTCACCACTTTCCAACTTTCAAGCTGCATAACCTTTGCAGATGTTCACACAGCTTCAGAATCTTTACAGAGATGTCAAATCAATAATCTAACAATTCTTCACATTTGTATTGCATCCTTTTAAATAAATGGTTATAATAGAGCATCTTTTAGGATTTTGCATGCTGTTGAAAATTGGTTTATGCTTTCATTCTCCATAAGTTCCTTAAGAAAATCATACTGGCATCCGAGGTGGTCACTTCTGTTTATTTCTCAGTAAACGTGAATTGATATATGTATTTCAAATAAGGAGTCATATTCTCTGCTAAATATGTTTAGCAGTTCTTTTTTATGGTGGGTTGTGAAGTCTTAAGTGTCAATAGTACTTGTGAGTGCATAGAGGAATTTTGGTTCTTGAAGTCTTGATTTTGGTTTTTACCCATAGTATTAGGCTTCAGTCTTCAGTTTATGGCCATTATGTACCTACATGAAAAAATGCAGGAAAAGTGAATTAGATTCAGACTGGTGTTTTCCTTCCTTCCTCTAATGATATTCATTCCTCAGTGCCCATGCATAAGAATTGCTGAGAAAATTTATATTTTATTCATTTTGGTTGATGGTTGGTGGTAGTACATTCTTTTTTTTTTCTTGAGGTAGTTTTGAATGATGTTCCTAGTTACTTGCTTTAACAATATCCATTTGCCAACATTATTGGTACAGAAAATCTGCTCATCTAACTAAACTTGTAAATAGCGGAAAGGAAAAGGATGGTAAAGAGCATACATTCTAGGAGTGGAGAATTTCAAAGACAAAAATATCAATCTCCTCATAAAGATTATTTGAATGTTGCCTGGCATCTTTCTGTTGATGTTGGACTCAATATTAAAAGGCAACCATAGGAGCAGCATGAAATTGGAGTAGTTCTAATTTGTTTCACCACAATAATTGTTGGCACAAAATTAAATATAGGCCAACACTAATTACTTTACATTCTTCTCATGTTCCAAATTCTCTACAAAGGACTTCAGTAACATATTTTATTTTCATTACATATAAATGTGTGTATATGTGTCTATATTCACAATCTTGTCTTCCAATCCCTAGGTGAGCCGAAGGCCGAGTTCCAGCTCTGACGATGGGCAGTGGTCAGAGGGATTGGTATCTGCTGCAAGACTTGTTGCTGCAGCTACACACAGTTTAGTAGAGTCTGCTAATGCCTTGGTACAAGGGCTTTCTTCAGAGGAAAAATTAATATCTTCTGCCAAGCAAGTTGCCTCTTCAACTGCTCAACTGCTTGTGGCCTGCAAGGTGAAAGCTGATCCAGATGCTCCATCCACCAAGAGGCTTCAGGTAAGCTCTTTTGATGTATCGAATAAGTGTTCTTGTGGTAGCATATTTGTGAAGTGTCACATTTAAAGTATAACCCAAAAACATGCCACCATAAGCAAAGGAATGGATTAAGCCTGATAAGAAGTGGAGTAGATCAATGCAAAATTTTTATTTCTGCATAAATAAATGCAATTATGAAGGCATAAAATTGTGTCCTTGTTGAAAGCAAATTCTTATGGAATCTGTTATTCCTATGTATACCTTATTGTTTGAAAGTGGTCAGATTAAATATTTTTTTAATGTTGGTAGAAATTAACTTGCTGGAAGCTAAAGTCGATGGTTAAAATATTAACTTACATGGACTGTTAAACTTTCAGGCTGCTGGCAATGCAGTTAAACGTGCCACAGACAATCTTGTCAGAGCTGCACAACAAGCCCTCCAGCAAGAAGAAGAGCGTAGCTTGGTGCTCAACAGAAGAATGGTTGGAGGCATTGCACAGGAAATAAATGCAAGATCAGAAGTTTTGAGGATTGAACGTCAGTTGGAGGAAGCAAGGGGAAGACTCACAGCAATACGACAGGCAAAGTACCGCCTCAAAGGAGGCCCCAGTGATGGAGGTGGTACTTCTTCGGACACAGAAAATGAGGCAGGTTATGGCAGTGGATATGAATCTTTCACAAGGTAAGTAACTACGTTTAGGGTTTGCTAATGACTTTGGGGCTCCTATTCATAGGGATGGGCAACTCGGTAAATTACCGTGGTAATTTTCATAAATTACTATGGTATTTTTCATAAATTACCATGGTATTTTTCGTAAATTACCAACACCCCTGAAAATTAAACCCCGTAATAAGCGGTAATTTTCAGAGAAGTTCTTTTTCATAAAATTTCTTCCTCACGAAGAAACCATTGGAATGGGTGATATTATAAATTAAGTAGCTAAAACGATTTTGTATAAATTGTGTCCGTGATTAATTCAGATTACAATAACAAATGCACATTGCGCAGAGAATCGGAATGAAAATTTCTCATGGTGTGACAAAAGAGGCAAATTGCGTGTTGCTGCTAACTTCGTTATAATGTTTTTAATGAGTTATAATAGATAAAGGTTGTGATATGCTTGATATAAGTGTCGGCACTTATATCTCAATGCTATTTGATTTCGTTTTGAGTCCTCTGATAAGGATTTGCAGCTCAAAACTTAAAATTACCTTATAATTACGGAAACTTTCAAAAACTATCGTAATTTACCACGGTAATTTACCTCAATTGAAAATTACGGTAATTTTCCCATCTCTACCTATTGGGTGTGCTACAGTAAATTCCATGCTTACCATTTGGTTTTGGTATTTATTATCTTTCTTTCTATAAATTCAACCCTGTTAGGTACTCCTTTGTGGAATATCATTGCATGGACAAGAAGAACAAAGTTTGTTATGTCGACCAATTAATTTGGAATTTGCAACATTTGTTTTAATGCCGAGGCCTCATAATTAATCAAACTGCAAGGATCTCTAGTGTATGTGTCATGAATGTACTTGTCATGGAAACTAAACTAGAGTGTTCAGATCATACGGTAAACTCTCGATAATACGAAGCACAAAAATACACAAAGTTTCGATTATGCGAAGCAAAACGGTCGGTCCCAATGAAAAGCCTATGGTATTGTTCAAAAATACCAATTTTTCGAAAATACAAACTTCGGGGCCGGTCCCCAGGAACAGAGGGAATTCGTTTTTACGTACCTCAGTGAAAAACTGCTTCAGGATAAATATTTTTGATGGTGTAGACACCTAACAAAAATGTGTTGCTGATTGTGGTGCATCAAAAATGAAATGCAAGAATAGCGTTACATTCATCTCCCACATATGCCAGTCTCTCCCATCATTTTTCGCATCATCTTCCTCATCATTTTCAGTAGAAAAGAAACAATATTACCTCCCAAGATCATTTATTGAGTTGATGATACTGAAGATGCCACAAATATTGACCTGTGAATGATTTTTTTTCTGGAAAAGGTATTACTGTCCGTTGCAAACATCCATCGCCCGAGTTTGAAGACTAATATCTCAAAGACGGCTCAAAGGATTTTAAAATGAAGAACATCAAATTAAAGCTTGTTCATTTTTGCATTTTGTGATTGTTTACAAAATTTTTTGCCGTTTATACTAATTTCAGTGTGTGCTTAGAAATGGAATTTTAGCATGTTTTTACGGGTACCAAACAGTTGCATCGCATTTTACAGCTCCTTAATTACAAAACAGATTGAGATATCTAAACTTACTTCACATATATTGTAGCAAAGATCTTTCATAATATTCATACGAAGTTTCATATTATTTAATGCATTACCCACAGTAAAATTCCCATGATGCTTTTCCCATGGGAAATGAAGGCTTACCTTCCCCATGGGCAAAATGGTATTTCCCATTGATTTATGGAACGTTTTCCCATGGGAAATTCTTCCCATGAGAAATTCCTCCCCATGGGAAATTCTTCCCCATGGGCAAGGTCTTGGTCAAGGCTCATGAGAAATTCCCTAACTAATGGGCAGGCGTGAAAAATATCAGTCACATGGAAAGCAGCTGACTAAAATCACAAAAATTCAAGCTCAAATAATGAAAAGTACACAGAAGACAGGTGGATATCTTGGTGTTAATGTTGTATCACCACTTATTAATTTACCCCATTTTGATAGGGTTGATGGTTTCTTTGTTGATGTGATGCATTGTATTCCCAAGTAGTAAAATCTTATGAATAAATTATTTTAAAATATATTTAAAATTAATTTAAAATCGTAAAAAACTGAAGCAGTATCGCACCCACATTTTTTCATGACCTACTCAGTCCTAACCCTATCGATTCCACTTTTGCTACAAATACTCCTCTGAAAGCTCAAACCCTCGGCATTTAGCCCACTGTATAGTATTATACACTATACTCTATAGTATCATCAGGAACTAGAACCATTGCTGATGATGCTACAGTGTGGAGAACCCGGTTGAAGTAAAGACAGCAGATTTGCAGTCTTTAATTTGATATCACAAAATGGACTTCCACAAAGTGACGGCTACTACCTATAATCATCCTAATAATAACTTTCAGGAACAACTAGAAGGTACCATGCATACTTTTCCACAAAAAACAGCTGTAGATTTACATATTTATTGGCACTACTTCAAATTAGGGCTAAGTTAAGACATGGTGACTATGCATGCCCTTTTCCAAATGTTTGTAATCGTAAATGAAAAAAATTGAACATAAACTATATAATTTTCTTATGTTGACAAAAAAAGCATAATCAAGAAAATTATCACGCATCGTCATTTCCGGAATCTATCCTTGCGATCCTCAGTTTACAACCCAAATTCTATTGCCTTTGGAGGGGGCTGCATGGTTGAACCATATATGGTGGTGTTAGAATGTGCACCTTAACCCGTGGGAACATGCACCTTTCGCATGGGAAAATTCTATTTTTACCATGGGAAAGCAACCTTTTCCATGGGCAAGTTCATGGGAATTCCATGGGAAAGCAACTTTTCCCATGAGAAAGCAACTTTTCCCATGGGAAAATTGCTTTTCCCATGGGCGGCTTCGTGGGAATTCCATGGGAAAGCAACTTTTCCCCTGAGAAAGCAACTTTTCCCATGGGCGGCTTCGTGGGAATTCCATGGGAAAGCAACTTTTCCATGGGAAAAATTACTTTTCCCATGGGAAAAATTGCTTTTCTCATGGGCGGCTTCATGGGAATTTTACTGTGGG
The DNA here is from genome assembly GCA_933228895.1 of Platycnemis pennipes. Classification (NCBI taxonomy): domain Eukaryota; kingdom Metazoa; phylum Arthropoda; class Insecta; order Odonata; family Platycnemididae; genus Platycnemis; species Platycnemis pennipes. The sequence continues at coordinate 27,066,587 of OW121848.1, read as the reverse complement.
TAGTATTTTAGTTGTTGATGAAAAAGTCAGACTGCATTATTTTCCGTTCGGCATATCCCTGAAAATCGTCGTTTGGACCTTTTTCTTGCTCTCGAGCTCATCACCTGTAATCCACTAATAAAACCTTAAAGGAATTCATTGGTTAGTCAGTATCAATTAATATTTATTTTGGAAAAAGAGCGCGAAGAGCTTCCAGGACCATGCCTGGAAGAGAGGGAGAGGCGCACGGTGTTGCCCAGTCAGAGGTTTGTCCGTAAGGGACTCCAGGGACTCTTGGAGCTTCAAGTGTACCTTCTCCGCTGTTGGAAATACTTTTCTCAGAAAGAAATTATGTATAGTCCTTCGAATTACTCCAACGGTGAAGTTGCCACCTCTTCAGCGTCGGTGTGCTTCCCATTGCATCGTCGGGGATGTCTTCCCGATTTCTAGATGCTATTTTCTTCACAGCACCAAGGGTTATGCCAAGGCACTCAGACACATAGCCTTATGAGGGATATCTTTTGTCACATTTCTCGGCTTCTTGATGAAAGAAACAAATGGTGCTTAAAACCATCCTCAACTCTGTCCCTGAAAATTTGGCACAAGGAGGCGTAGCGACGTTATGTTTCCACGGAGTTCTAAAATGGCATTGATGACCATTCTTAAAAATGACACATTCTGCTACTATTTACGGAGTTCTAATGACTCATGCACAGTGATAGGGCAACTAGTTTACTCTCGCTGGTAAATGCCTGCAGTGGTCAATTCCTCGCGCAACTAACAGACAAACCTCTGACAGGGCAGCACCATGCGCCTCCCCTTTTCTTTTTCGGGCATGTTCCTGGCAGCTCAGGTCACTCTGTCCAAAATAAATTTTAATCGATACTGACTAACCAATGAATTCCTTTAAGGTTTTATCAGTGGATTAGAGGTGATGAGCTCGAGAGCAAGAAAAAGGTCCAAATGGCAATTTTCAGGGATGCACTGAACGGAAAATAATGCTGTCTGACTTTTTCATCAACAACTAAAATACTAATGCATTAAATAATATGAAAATTCATCTGATTATTAAGAAAGATCTTTGCTTCAATATGCGTGAAGTAAGTTAGATATCTCAATCCATGTTGTTATTACAGAGTCGTAAAATGCGATGCAACCATCCAGTACCCGTAAAAATACACTTAATTTCCGTTTCTAAGCACACACTGAAATTAATATAAACAGCAAAAAATTTTGTATGCCATCATTAAATGCAAAAATGAACAAGCTTTAATTTGATGTTCTTCATTTTAAAATCCATTGGGCCGTCTTTAAGATATTAATTTTCAAACTCGGGTGACAGAATTTTGTAAGCGACAGTAGTTCTGTGATTTTTTTAGCTATGATTGGGTGATAGAGGGCTACTAAAGTGCGGTTGGGCCAGCTGCCATCATAACAGCATAGATGTGTGAAGCAAAATTCTATTTTTAGCATCCATACTAGTTTCCTTTCTCTACTGACTGGATTCCAAAAGTAAAATCCTTATTGAAAAATGTTCAACTTTTGTTGTATGCACATTTTCGATACTGGGACCATATTTTGCCATCGCCTTCGCTGACTTAACCGCATTGACTTAGGAAATACAAGTAGGAACTTATTTTATGATCTTTTATGGCATGCATCTTTTAAGAACACACTCATAAGTTATACAAATGTTGCCGAAGACAAAGAGTTAGAGAGAATAAAGATAATTTTTTTCACACTTTTAAAAAAATGTTCAAAATTATGAAATTTGATATTACGAAGTGCTGATTTTCTGGTCCCGCTGACTTCGTATTACCGAGATTTTACTGTATCTCTCTGTGTAACTCCAGTGTATGCCCCACTAAGTTTCCACATAAAACTTATTCACTTTATGCTAAATCTCCTACTTACTTAAGAGAAATTTGATGAGGAATTACATGCTATCATATAAATCACATTGGCCCTGAGGATTAGGCATATACCTTATATGCTTGTGTGTATATTTCATGGATTAAGATGGTGGAAAATAGAATAGACTTCTTCTAGGGTTTCTAGATTCTTTTAGTTTATTGCATTGAATTAATTTATCAGAAATAAAAAGGCTATCATGCTTTGCTTTGCAGGTATGAGGCAAGATCGTTTGATTCAAGCATACAATCCAGCCCTGGAACTCTTCACGCTCAGCAAGTTAATTCATCATTCACAAATGGAGTGCCAGCTCAGTCTCCATTGAATGCTGCAAAAGCCAATGGGCCAAGCACATCTGGAATGTCACCAATGCAATCAGATCGCCAGTTCTTCTCCGCAGAGCGGAAGCTTTCATCGCAAAGTCAGCAGAGGAAAGTTTCGTCATCATCCTTCTCGTCCAAAGTGGGGGGTCCTCCCTCACCTTCATCATCTCCTCCACCTCCCCCACCCCCTCCGTCAATGGCAAATCTGATTGACAGTTCATCAGCTATGAACACCTTTAATACTTCAGGCATTGTTTCTCATGATTACAGTTCACTCCCTCCTCCTCCTTCCCAGTCATTGACAAAGACCCTGTACGGAGAAACAAATATCGAAAAGATGCTGCAACAGTCAACTCAGAGAATTGAACGAACTGTAACAATGACATCATCATCATCCTCTAAATCTTTCCACATGGAGAAGAGCTAGGGGAGGGGTAGATCAGTCATTATGTATTTTTTGTGCTTCTTACAGTCATACAGTGCACCGGTATTTGTAAATTACCAAAAAACTTATATCATTGGATTTCAATCTCTTGGGTGAGAATCTATTTATTTAAGAGCTTGGCTGTAATCAGTTTGATCAAGTGTTATATACTGTGCTTCCTTTAATATTTTTTTCTTCTCAATCAAATTTTTTTTCTATTTATAGCCAAGAAAGAAGTTATTGAATTACAAGTAATTTACTTCATGGTTATAATTTGTTAAATTACTTAGCAACATAAAAACATACTTCTTGGCATTATATATTACTTTATTGTTCCTAAAAATATATTTTATTTGCATTTCATTCTAATTGCCTCTTTAAGGAGTTGGAAGGTAATTTAATTTTGTAAATATATGTAGGGAGACAGTTGGGTCTCAAAACATCCTAAGAAAAAGTTGGAAATCGTGAGCAGTATTTAAATTGTTGATCCCTGTCCATTGGCTAAGGTACGCACAATTATTAATAATGTGATCAAGCATACTCAAAGGAGAAATTGATTTCACCCATCCCAAATTTTGAATTTTTTCAAGTGAGGAGCATTCAAGGAGTAGGGTGGAATCTCCTAGTAACTATCAGCCAGGATAATTAATAGTAATTAATCTGGTGAAATGTTCATGCCAATACCCATGCCTCAGGCATATAGAGTATGGTTGTTTTAATGGTTACATATATTTAATTGTAAATGATTTTGCCAATGCTTTATTGTTTTACACATTGATTGTTCACAACCTTGTGGCATCATGTAAATTTTTGTTTGATGTGTTAGCATGGTCTTGCAGTGTTATCTAGTTAATGAATCTCTGTATATTATAGGAGTGGTTGAGAAAAACATGTGCTTGCCATTTTATGAATATTATTATTGATCTAGGGTAACAGTTTGGTGCTATTGTGTATATTTTTATAGTAACAATATACCAGTTTGTTAGTGTATTGCCAGTTTTCTGGTGAATGGGACCGAGTTGGTAATTTCATTTTATATTTTATACACATAATATTCTCAAAAGTTTAAGTTCTGCTCTGCTGTGCTATGTCAAATATCAGAAGGATCACTGTTACAGTAGATTCATTTTATATGTATCATTCTCATATTAAAAGTTGCTATCCCATGAATAAATCAAAAGGTGGAATGTTGTAATATTTTGTTAACTTTTTGTGTTAATTGTTTAACAATTCATTAACTTATGATGTAGGTAATTTTTAAACTTTATTTTGAAAATAATCAACTCTACCATATCAATTTAAAGTTAGATTCAATAATTTATCTTACAATGACATTATATTTTTATTCTATACACCAAAAATAAATCAATCACTTGAGCTTAAATCTGGATATTAATGTTCACTGATTTTATTTAGTAATATCAAATTTTATTTCAACATAAACCTCTCATGCTAAATGTGAAGCTCTACATTACTGTATCCTTTATGTATCTTAGAAACTGATAAATTTGTTATATGGTTGAAATTATTTTATCAGTTGTTATAAAACTAGTACAAAACCATGCTGGCTTGAAATAGCAAGCCAACTGATGTCCTCAGCTTCTCATTCACAAATAATAATGTTATATTAGAATTTAACCTAGCCCCAAGTGCCTTTTGCAAGAGTGATTACATGTGAAGTAGGTTCCAATTTTATGAAATTGTTATATTTGTTGAATTAATGGATTAACTTCAACAAATATAGGTCATAAGAGTGAATATTGTTGGCATATCTTTATGCATGAGAGGATTGGTATGAAAACTGGAGGAACTTCATGGGAATGTAATCATTTTAAATGTCTTTACAAATAAACCAAAAAATAAAGCAGTACTTTGTTATGATTTATCACTGTTACAAAGTAATACCCTGCTAACTGACCCCCAGAAACCATTCCTCGAGTCTCAACTTAAGGGCATTGCATCATATTCTTTATCAAAGCTCTTTGGCTACATCAGCTTTGCTTCTCTGCGACCATGAGCATTTCTGGTTAGCTCTGCTAACTTTGGCAGTGCTCGCTTTTACTGATATTTCACTTTTTATGAGGATGAAAAAATCATTCATGCTATCTCTGATTTGAAGGAATTGTAACCATTGCAAAGATGTAATTATGTAATGTAAATGGGCCGATATATCGGCCCTTGACAAGTTTCACATAACCAGAGAGGGCCGATATATTGGCCCAATCACAGTAAAAGGGTTAAAGGGTCCACATTTTGACTTTGTAATCTTTAATGTCTCCATTAATATAGTTCCTATTAAAAAGGGAGCAACTGTGGTAATGGGGTTGTGTGCCCCAGGTTATGATGAGTAAAAGGTGAGGACACCTTCAAGCGACTCTTGTTTATTTCCCGTGCAATTTCTGGTGAAGCACACCACATGTCTGCATCCACAAACACCCGGCTTTCCGTGCGCACTGCCTGAAAAAACCCACGCTGAAGGCACAGGGCCCTGATGAGAAAGGGTTACTGAACCCTAGAGTAGCAGTACCGCCAAGGAGTCCCCACTCGAAAGGGTATGAGTGAATCCTCATTGTTGGTGACCACAGGAGAAAGGGACTGGCCGAAACCACCAAGATGCCCCAAACCTGGGAAAACCAGATAAAAGGTGCCACTCGCCACTGGGGTGGGGGGGGAGGGAAGGACCCAACAGCAACAATCGTAATAATTTGGGTTTTATTTAGTTGCTTCAACTGCAAATGTTGCATCACCCTTTCTATTTCATGCAATCTAAGCTCTTGAACCCAAAACAAATACTTATCAATGCCATGGTAGATATCAAATCTATGGCTTTTGGTTTGCCAAGCTGTTGTGGTACTGTCTTGACTGCCTCGTCTAGTTATTAATTAACAACAGATAACACCGACACAATTCCTACTGTGGTAACCTTTTATTATGACAACATATGGAGCATGTTGTTTTCCCTCATTTTTGAATAGCCCCCATGGAAGCAATGTCTGCTGTGTGGTTGTTGGCATGTTAAAAAGAGGGAGGGAGAATAGGAAGTGAACGATGCATGCAAACCACCAGGTGGGCCATAATTGCTTAAAATCAAGAGGCGAGCAATGACCTTCTTCAGTTGTCAATCCATCAGGATTGGTTGGTGATTACTCTCCACCTCTATCTATCCTCTGTCATCCTCTCCATTTCCAAAAACTGTCCACATCCCATGTCCTCCATTATCCACCTCCAATACTCTAATCTATACCTTCTTCTATATATTTTGCCTTCTATTGTCCCTTCTAGAATTATCTCCACCAATCCCTCATGTCACAGTAGATGACATATGCATCTGTGCAGTCTTCCTTTCAATGTTATCCACAGATTTCTCTCCTCTTTCACTTTTATTTAAATTTAAAGTGCTGCATTTCTCCAAGAAAATGTGTCAGCCCTTCCTTACTTTTTACTAAAACCATTATACCATCTGCCATATACTAATCTAACTTCAACTACGTTCCTTAACGATCTTAAAATATTAGTTGTTGTTGTTTAGTTGTTCCATCTCACAATAAATAGTCCAAAATTGCCATAGACTTGGCCTCGCCTTGTATTGCCATAGACTTGTACCTCGCATGAGATGTGCGTCACTCGATGATAAACTGGCCTGCCTAAACCACCTAAACTAGCCTGCAGGCTACGCTCATCGATCAACCCGACCTTCAGGTTGACACTAGTTCGTCCCGAGGCATTTCACTTATTACTACGCAATGATTGGCATAACAATTTCACTGTGCCATCCGACATCCGTCGCCCTCATCACTCGCCTGCCCGTGCATGGAAACCCCAGCCCTCGAGTCGACCCTCCCACCCCTTCTGCGACTATTTGGGCCCTCTTCCTACCGACGCTTTTGACTGTGTATTATCTTTGCTTTTGACGGCCGATTCTCGCCGTTCTCGCCCCCACCTGCGGCCGAATACGTCATTGCGCAGTTCAGTCTTCGCTCGGCTTTCGTCGCGAATGCTCGCGAATGGTTGAATCTTCAGGAAGTCGACGATGGCTTCCGTGGACAGTATTAGGGTAATTAAGGTTTGTGACTCTATATGTACTCAATCGTTCATCAGCGATTACGAATGAGGTACACATGCATTAATGAATCGGGTGGATTTGTTATATTTAGTGAACTTGTGAGTCCAGTCTTGAAAACCTGGAGTACAGGCTTTCAACTTCAAGCTACGTTAATAATTTTAAGATGTGCAATGCTTAAATTACATCTTCATTAGGGTAGAATTCCATTCGTTTGCCTTGGTGTAAGAAATCCGATCTTCAGAGTAGATGTAACGCGTCAAACACGTGAAATTGTTCCGTAGGTTAGCCTGTGGAACTTTCTGTGCGTAAGTTAAGCTATTGCAGATTTCGTTACAGGGGAATATACGTCTCATCGTGTATTCCCAGAATAACTACTCTTCCAGCCAGTAAGTGTCAGCGCTTCGCAGTTGTCAGCAAAGTAATTACAAAAAATCGAATTTCGTTGCAGGAAAATGATTCACTCTTAGTAAAATGGGCGCTGTTCCAGCAGAATATTGGATTGTCTGCAGTCAGTTGGTGAATGAATTATGCCATTATTGTCAACGTTCATCATGTTTTATAATTACCTACCGAGAGTAGGTAGCCGTTTAATCTGTGATATTTGTAAGCCCGTTCATCCACATTTTCCTTTTCAATTTTCAGTAAGTACGCTGCATACGAGAAAGACTCGAACGCCTGGACTCAAAAGCGAAGGAAAAAAATCAGACACGCTTCACCAGTGATTCTCCATTTCCGAATACAAACTTCGTGTCAAGCGAAGTACTAGGTAAGAAGATGCCTGTAAGTTAACATTCGCACACCATTGTGAATGTTTGAGTAATTATCTAAGTGATTAAAGTGTTCTTTAGTTTGGGCGATATAGTTTTAAATTTAAGCGTAAATATTTAAATTGTATTAATTTTCATTCCTTGGATAACAAGAGGAATCGAGTGATCCGAGATTCAAGAGGTGATAAGAGAAATGAGACGTCGAGAACTAAGCTTTTCCGCCGACCGAAGCACTCTGCTCCAGATGGACAGCGGGGGATATAGTCGGTCGGAATCAACTGGAAGTGTCTCCGCTCATCGATAGAATTTCGTGGACCTACTGAAAACAATGTATGCTCTGGAATGCAGGAGGGCTGTAACTTCATCATCGCGAGAGGTTTGCGCTTTGGAAGAGATCCGCTGCGTTTACGGGACAGCAGCTGATCGTCTGCACCCCCAGACAAGGTCCTTCCTCATCCGGAAAGGTAAGTAATCAATTTTGATCACTTAGAGTAGTTTTAAGCCATTAAAATGGAAATGAAATAATGAGAGCTTCTAATTTGTCCAAATCGAAAATGTATGAAGGCTAAAAAATCCAAATGCCAAATTACTTAGGCATTTGGATTTTCTAGTCTTCATACATTTTCTTTAAAATGGAATTTTTTTCTTGAGGGATTAACCCACATAGCAGAAACACATCTCTGAGATGTCTCAAATGTCTCATTGAATCTCTCTGAGACATTCTGTGATGTCTCAGGGACATCACTGAGAGGTCTCGGATACATCACGTGATGTATCCGAGAGTACTGAGAGGCCTCGCATGGATTTCAGAGACACCCTAACCCTGAAATAATACCTCCTCTCTAACTTTTGGAAGGCCAAACACATACCAAATGACATTTAAGATCATTTTTCTGGGTCCACACAGGTCTATCTGGATAAGGACAAACAAAGGCTGGCATCATACTATACTTATACTTCAGAGGTGTAGTATAGATTCCAGGGGCTGTATTCTGTAGTTTGAGTTACATCTATCACCTGTGATGGATATCACCGAAAAACTTCACCCACCCTTTTCGTTTCAGATTCTGTAATTGGCATGGGCGTAGCCAGGGAATTTGGCTGGGGGGGGCCATGGGACCACCCACCCTCCACCCATGGGACCACCTCTGGGGGGTACCCCCACTTCAAGTGGGGGTGTTTCTCCCCCGGAAATGTTTTTTAGTTTAACCTTCTCAGAACTGAAATTAAGCCTAATTGCTGATGACATTTTTGTAAATTACTGAACGGGATTGTTGTAGACTAGAAAATGATCATACCGAGTTGGAAAATAAAATAGCTTTTATTTTCAATGAGGATTCACGCATTTTCAGAGGGATCATAGTAAACTTTGGGATGGTAATCTGCTAATAAATTAAATACTCACAACTTCAATATTAAAGTGAAAACAAAGAAAAGAAACAAAAAAATTTGGTTTAAAGGAATTTTCTGTTTTTTTGACAAAAATGTTCAATGATGGTAGTGCTGGGAACCCTTTCTTTAACAAGTTTTTTTTTCGATGTGAAGAATGGATGGATTTGAAAATCTTGATTGCCCGGTTGTAGACCGAACCCACTGCTTGATTTTTAGCATGACTGAGAAACTTCTTTCACATCCACCTGAGCTGACGGGCTACTTGGAGACATCTGTAAATATTCGGCATGATATCTTCATTTATTTTTGCTCAGACATTTTTAAGTTCGACCTCTAGTTCCTTGTTTTTTAATACATTTCTCAATAGTGTTGCCTCGGCATTTAAGGAATGGGTATCAATATTAAAAATTTCTTTGTAATTATTAATGAAATCTTCAGCTTCAGTTTAGTTCAACTGTGTAAAGGCATCCGCTGCCTTTGCCAGGGGAACGGAATCAACCTGTGCTGAAAATGTGAAATAGCATTATCCAAAACCCTGTTGTACACATTGATTTTCCAGTAATCTCAAGTGATGGGGTTGGTCAGATGGTAGGTCGGTCAGCTGGCTTTTTCCTACGGTAGTTTCAACATAGTAATCGCTCATTATTGCGGATGGCTGCTGCCTTCTTTTCTTTGAGAAAGACACAGGCTCTAGCAAAATGTTGTTGTTGTTCGCAAATTCTACTATCTCGCCTCATAAACCATCAAAATTATTTCTCCTCTCTGCGAAAGTAGTTTGAATGCTGGCAATAATTGAACTTGCTCTCCCGAGTGTCGCATCTGGGCGTTGCAAATACTTACTCGGCACATTGGTCACCGATAAAACTGAATGGACGAATTCAGGTTTTGGGATAGATCTAAACAAACCGATGGCCTCCACCATACCCCCATCTCGTGCAGCGTTGATTTCCTCCTCGAGGGCTTCTTTGATTACGTTGAAGTTATTTATTACGTTACAAGTTGTGTAACGGCAGCACCATCTTGTACTACTTAAGCTCCCCATTTCTTTCCCACCCTTAATGCCTAGCTTCTTTTGAATCTCTGCTTAGATGGCATGATTACCAGGTTGTGAATAGTGCATATGGAGGGCTTCAAGAGTATTGAAGAAAATGTAAGCTGACTGGATATCGTTGCAGGAATAGACAACGGCCAAATTTACTTTGTGAGCTAAGCAGTGGATATAAATTGCCTCTGGGTGTAACTCTTTCATTTTCACCTGGAGACCTGCATTCTTTCCTGACATTACGTTGGCAGCATCATATGATTGTCCAATCATTGGTATATCGTCCAAGCTGTATTTAGTTAAAAAATCTTGAATCATTTGGCTTAGCGACTCGGAATCTCTTGCTGTTGAACAGTTTAAGAAACCCAGAAACCTTTCGATGGGCTCCAATCCTCTTACCTATGTACCTCAAAACTACTGACAACCGTTCTTCTTTGTAACATTTGGCTTCATCAACCATCAATGAATAAAACCCACACTCCCACACTTCCTTTATAATTTCTTGAAGAGTTAGACCGGCTGCAACTTCTATTATTTCGTTCTGAACCGTTGGGCTGCAGTAGTTAAGGCACTACTCAAAATGTTTTGCAAAAAAGTCATCATACTTCGCAAAGAGCTTACACAATTCAACAGTTTCTCCTATCCAGAGATTCAGAACTCTCATCATGTCCTCTCGGTGGCATGCCTTGACAACTTAGACAGGAAATGATGTCCGCTACTTCTGTCAAGTAACGTTTTTTTCTCTACAATCACTTCTTTACTCTGAATTATGACTTTCTCGTGTACAGTACCAGATGCGTTAGCCATTTGCTACCCCAGATACTTTTGATGACAATCCAAATGAGATCCTGATTTTTCGTGTTTTTCGATCGCATATTTTAATTTTTTCCCTTTGCAAAACCCCGTTTTAATAAACTTTTCGTTTTGGTCTCGCAAAACCCCGGTAAAGAAAAGTCTACACACAAAGCAGTATGCTCGATCTTTTTCCACACTGTACTCCAACCACTGCACTGGTGCATAGTAAGTGTCGTACCTCATAGTAAGTGTCGGCAAATGATCGGTTTCTGTCTCCAAATAGTTTTTTCAGGAAATTAATTTTCAGTTGTTTCGGTCCAGTTTCCAAAGTACCAAGATCTGTCGGTTCAGATGCTCTTTCCTCGGTTACTTCCATTTTTTCATCTGTGGGTTTCGTTGAAGTTTCAAACGTTGACGGTGCAGAGGAGGGGAATGTGCGGTCGTCTCTGGTAGGATCATCATCTTCACATTGATCATTTCTTGGAGGGGGAGAGAGTGTTTTCTTGAAAAATGATCGAATATATCTGAAAGTTTCTTCTTCTTGCACGTAAAGAAGAACAAAATATAAGGGAAAAATCACAAGATTGCGCGAAACTTAATCAACTGCGCAACACTATAGTGCTTTCCGCATTTAGTTGACAGTATGGGCTCTCACGGAGATTCGTTTCCCATGTTAATCTCCGCAAGGGCGGAGGTGCGCTGTTCTCAAATGCAGCATTAAAATTAATATTGCACTATGCACTGTATAAAAATGTGCCATAATGCATAAAGAGACGTTTCATTTAGTGGTGCCAATAGTTTTTCGATACAGTTTATAAAAAAATATTTCCTTAAACTTCCCCTAGAAACGCGGTTCTTTTCACTTTATTTTCTTCACTGGATTGTCGGCAAACAGTTCCTCATGCTGGATTAAAACTTTTACATAAAGGTTTCTCATGCTATTTTTTTCGTAACAGTGCACATGTTTTTTGTGGTTAATTGAGCTAAAAGGTTGTTATACTGATGTAAACATATTAAGGACAAACATTTGAATTTTTGTAAGTTAAAAAGTAGTCGCCTGCTAACTTAGTGAAAAAATAATTTCTTTATCTCAATCGTGAAGGGAGTTACAACGTTTTGATCTTAAGAAAAATTATTACGGCGCCGTCGAGTCGCGATGTGTGCTCAGTCTGCAAGTGAAGACAGGAGGCAATTAGCAACGGCAGCATCATATATCATATTTGAGGTGTTTTGTGACTTGACTAAATTGCTTCGAGAGGGAGGTAAGGGCGTGAAATTCAATTCAATGAGCGTGAAAGGTGGGGAGGGGAGGAGGGCTCTTCTTGTCTCACGAAGGGGAGTATGGGAATCGAAGATGATCTTGCGTAAGATTATGTTTTCACATGAGATCATACTTGTATTACCATTTTAATAATAATCGTGTTTTTAGAACTGCAAGAATGTATTTACTACGAGTTAGTGTGCTCCTGCTACCTCTCGGCTTGAGTATCGGAAGTTAAAAAAGAGAGGTAAAATTTTCAGAACAACATAGTTTCGGATTCCTTGTGATGAGTGGATTCCTTCACATTGTGATCATGAATTTTAACACAACTAGGCAAATATCGCAACACGGATATACAAAAGGGATTGTACGTCTGATTCACAACTAAATAACTCTAAGATTCACTACTGAATGCTCCACGAATTACTACGGCTTACGGCTATGGAGCTTATTCCATGCACGTCAGCGACAGACATTAGTTTTACTTGGTGAAATAAAGGGCGGGAAAGACTGGCCGATAAACGTAATGGTAGAAAAATAAGGAGAATTTCCTATCCCAGTTTCTCCCTGGCTGATACGAGGATTCCCTGATTTTTCCAAAAATTCGAAAGCCACCAATTCAGGTAACCTGCGCCAAACCTAGCAACTCAAGGCTGGTAAAATCAGTTTACCAGCGTTTCTCCAACCTGCGTTCATAGGATGAACTTGATACTCAAGTTACTAGCATATAGGTACGGGTTACTGGCTTTCCAATCTAGTAGTGTTATCGGGGCCAAAGGGACCGCACCGCCGCCATGCTGTGGCTCGGCCGCAGGCGTGCATTTGCCAGCGCTGTGTGAAGCGTGGCCACCACAATTTCGATTTGTCAAATTTTTCTGGGGGGGCTACGAGCCATCTGGGGGGGGGCCAGGCCCCCCCAGGGACCCCCCTAGCTACGCCCATGGTAATTAGGTGAAGTTTCTTCACTCAGTGATGAGGAGTGCTGTGAAAATTTGCTTGGCCTAGTAATTGCAATATGAGATAAGCCAATAAAGAGAGCCAGGTGAATCACATGACCGCAAGCAAAGCGAGTAATGTACAAATCAAATGCTTGTAGCCAAGAACATGTATGTTCATGCTTGTAGTAATAGTTTCTCGAGTGATGATATGTTTGATAATATTTAAAATGATGTTCTGATGAGGGGCATGGTAGCCTAGTGGGTAGAGCACTTGGCTACTGATCGAAGGGTCCCGGGTTCAAATCCAGGTGAAGCCTTTGGATGCCCCTGAACGAAAAATCCTCGGAGTGCAAGGTGGCCCGGGGGGGTTGTGTTTGAAACCTTCGGAATTATCTCAAATAGGTAACCAAGGAGTCACGTGGTACAAACACGAATGGTTTGCAAATTTTATTTCTCTGAATCGCTCGTTACATTATCAAAAATTGTTTTCACTTTGAGTTTTTCTCATCTCTCTCGACTACAGATCACACAAATGAGATAAAACACACAATGAATGAGGTTGTAATCAGCGGTTTTAACACATCAAATTTTCCAGCCATTCTTGTTTATACCACGTGACTCCTTGGTTACCTATTCGAAATAATCTCGTCTGTTTCAAACACAACCCCCCAGGGAAAGGAACTGGCCCCCCCTACCCTGAATGTGTGAAATTCACACGCCTGTGGCTTAGTCAGGGGTGAGCTCTACCCTCGCCTATCAAAATCAACCTTCGGGTTGAATCACTGATGGCCGGTTGCACTAAACTTCCGCTATGTATTCGATAGCTATGAGTTCCATAAACTTATGGAGCTCATAGCGTTTTACGGGTTGCAAGAAACAATTGGTCTCATAAAAAATCTCTCGATAGCTATTGCTTAGAGCACGAAGTACAACAAACTGCCACAAGATGACACTACAGTCGCACCGTTGGAGATAGTAAACAAACTTGATGAGCGAAAGTTTAAAACTATTCAAAATACGGTAAGAAGAGGTGCATGATGGCAAAGCGGGGAAAAAATTTCAATGAATTCGAGAGAAACATCAAAAACGTTTCAAGAGAAACGTGAAATAACATCAATAATTTTTAATTCAGCATCACATACTACTTGGGCATTAATGGAAAAATATCCTTTCCTATTCCTGTACAATTCACCATGCTCACCCCCAGGAGACTGGATAGGAATATGCGTGCCATCAATACAACTAAGGACTGATGGAAATCTTGCTTGCAATGCTGAAAAATTTTGTTTTCATGCTGACTAAGTGTTCATCCTTAGGCATACAAAATATACTGTGGCCGTAAGAGAGCTATGTGGTGGGTAACTCTTTTGATTATGCGACAGACTGTAGATTTATGGACTCGAAAAGTGTCACCAACTACCATTTGAAATGTTCCTGTGGCATAAAATCTGAGAGTAATAAGCAACTGATTGATAGCAGTAATAGGCTTGCTCCTTTTGGAGATTGGCTTCAAATTGTTTTCAAATTTCTGTGCTTGGGTAATCTGAATCGTTCCTTGAATTCTGATTCATTATAAAGATTGAAAGGATCGAATCGCTCTCGGAAAATCCTCATTCTTGGGACATTTCTTAATACATTCATTATTTATTAATTTATTTCTTCATCTGAAGAAGTGGATGATGCTTCACTCAGATCCATCCTATGAAATAAAAAGCTAATTAGACAGTGATTATTTTAATTGGTCCTGTATACCACTAGGAGAGAAATTCTAGTGAACAGTAGACATTCCTAGTACGTATACTTAGTAGGTAGCACCTATAAATCTTCACCAACCGCACCATTACTGGTTTGCTGGCCCAAAACAATGCGTTCATAATTCTAATGCAGATCATTCCATTAAAATCAAGTAAGAATCCCTTTTTCCAAGCTCAATTCATAGTAATATAAAATATTCTCTACCCCTCAACGCTCTTAGATTTTGGTTCAATATATAGGCTGAGATAATATGTACCTTTCACCACCTTGAAATTACCGTAGACTTTAAACAAAGCTCGGGGCAAGGGCCTAGCCACGTTGATACACCGGTTCCCGTCAGATCACCGAAGTTAAGCAACGTCGGGCCCGGACGGAGGTTGGATGGGTGTCCCCCTTCCATACCTCTACCGTGGTGTTCTTGTCCCCTGTTTGCGTGTGGCGGGCAGGTTAAATGTGGGTTGGCGCAATGGATCTAAAGAGGTCTACGTGCCAGGGGGGCTCCAGAAGGCCTCCGCCCACCGCTCCAATTTATATTTTTTAAACAAAGCTCTACTACTTTGGCCTTTTTAGCAACTCAACGTTTATGAGCACTTTCGTAATTAAGAAACGGTTAATACTCTATTAATTAACCAAATATACCAGTAATACTGTTTTGTGGTCACAAACATTCAGTGTGATAAAATCTAATTTAAATTATGTGGCCATTCAACTGGAAAAACATAAACTTCCCTTTCTCTGATCCAATTATTTCACTGTCCCACTTAACAAATATTAACCATAGGAATAACAGAAATGGGAAAACATCCGCCTCAATTCTCCAATTGATTATAATATTGAGTTAGGAAAGACTTCCGCCAGATTTTGCCTTTTTAATACCTAGTATTTATGCATCCGTATTATTGTGCACGGTATACTCACTATTGTAATGGTTGTGAATTTTAACGTTTGAAAGGAATATTAGAAAAAACGTGTGGGAGTAGGGTGAACCATTCCTATTTCCTGTATAGCAATGAGTAGCAGAAACACATCAACGAGATAATTAAAGGAAACAACGAGTTTATCTACGTACTTATTAAAATAATGCAATTGCACACTACAACCGAAAGAAATGATCTTCACATTAACAAGTTCGTTGCAGTTATTACACACGTTAAAACCTAAATATAATTGAATATGAACACCGCAACTCAAATAAACAGATTGCCACAGATTATCACTGCACTCTTGCGCCATGGCTTGCGTATTTACGTTTAGAATTATTTCGTACCGCGGCAAAATATGAACCTTTCAAACCGTGCAAAAGCAATTCACAGTAAATCGGCAATCCATGACAATTCAAATAAAGGCAAATATGGAATGTTTAGTTATTATATGCATACCTGGTTGTCAAATACGACTTATAAGCTTGTTAGGTGGAAGTAAATGTCGAATAACTTGAAAAAAACGAACTTTTTCTTTCAATAAAATCAATCCTCAAGCAATGACACTACCAGACATCTGATTACAAATCCGCCATATTGTATTGTTATGGAACTCATAAGCTTTTAACCCCACCAATTTGGTTCGATAAGTTATCTGACAGTTTATGTAACTCATAAACTTATTGAACGTTCATACAACACTTATTGAATGGTTGCTAGGGGTTATGAGTCTCATAACTTTATTGAATACATATGTATCGTTCGTGCAACCAGCCATGAGTGAGTGATGTTCTGATAGGTGATTATAAACAGTAGGATTAATTTTCTGAAGTGAACCATGGATTACCTTTATTTTACTGAATATCAACAAAAACAATCACACTATTCTATCGTGATATGTGGAATAAACCATGGTGAATGTGATTGTTTCAGTTACCTATTTTCAACTTCCACAATAATAATCAATGAACAATGTAAAAGGTGTTTTTCACTTGTCTGCTAAGAATAACAAATGTACACGGGTCATTCGCATAATAAATATAACGTGGCTTAGTGGGTAGAGCCCTGGGCTACTGACCGGAGGGTCCCGGGTTCAAATCCCGGGCAAGAGCCACACCCCTATCTGAAATCCTTGCAATTCAATTTTCTGGGTGTCAGAACTTTGTAGGAAATCACAGGTGGCCCAGGGAAAGGAACTGGGCCCCCCTACCCTAAATGTGTGAATTTCACACGCCATTGGCTTAGTACGGAGTGAGCTCTACTCTCACATATCAAAACTAACCTTCGGGTTGAATCTCTGATTGATCATAGTACAAGTCGATAGAAAGAGCTGCTAAAACAAGCGTAAATAAGCTACCGAATATTTCTTGGTTAGTTAAATTATTTGTAATAATTTAAACAAACAATTACTCATCAAAGTGAAATTCATTGGCTCTATTTTGTTGTAGACAATTATAATTTTGGTGTCTTATTACAATACTAATACAAATAATTTTGACTTTCTTCTGTAAATTAGAGATGTTTTTACTGTGCTGCCATTGTTTAAGCACTTTTATAAATATTTATTTCTATGCTTGTATACGCCTTTTTGCACCTGAAATTTTGGATGGTATGCAAAATTTGGGATAGGCTGGTACAAGCCGTGTCTTACTTAAGTCAAAACACATTAATTGAGAGTTATTGTAATTATTATTGTGTACGTGCCATTCTTTCCTTTGAAATTTCTTCAAAGTCACTACATTAACGTCATTAATTAACTCACCATGTTTGTTTCTTGCTAACAAGATGGCGGAACTTCAATATATTTATGGAGTGATGAGATTAGGGCAGCTATTGAGGAGGTGATGCTCATAACCTGTTTGGGGTGATGAACATCACCTCATCACGTTACAAAATTGGAAGAGTGGTGATAGGTGATGTTCGTCATCGGTGAAGGCTCATCACCGGTGGTTCAAGTTACAGAGATCAATCTCCGTGCATTCTAATCAAAAAGATGAATTACTTTCAATTACATTTATATTCATATATACATTAGCTTGTATAATAACATCATTCTCATGAGTCTTCTTTAGAAGCCTACATAAGTCCTTCATCCACGACTGCCCTGGAAAGATAAATAAGGAAAAATGTAGGTAATACTATCAATTAGAACTTTTGCAGAGCTTCTCAGACTATTGAGAGGAGCAAATATTAACCCTCAAGGAATACTCATAAGAAGAGGAATGAGAACTTTAACTCTCCACCCAACAATTAAATAGGATATTTTCTTTATCTTGTATTTAGTTTTATACTTATTATTTGCACTACTCGTTAAAAATTTTACATTAAATAAATAAGTTTGTACTTATGCACTGGAAAATGGACCTTGTCCCTCAACAAATATCTTATGGCATCATCTTCGTGCAATCCCCACCATTAAAAAGTAAATATCAAGGAATGAAGGGTGCAGAAGTATTTCAAAAACTTAAAGGGTTGCGTACCAGGGTATTTAAATGCCTTTTAACCCTCTGTTCTGGTGGATTTTTAAACCTCGCTGTTTGAACATATATTGCATCAGTAAAAATGCTGTAACTTATTTAAAAATGAAAATTTTTTAATGGGATTTGGAAAATAATAGTCACAGAAAGTCTCATTTTCTCTGTGTGATACCCCATACAACATTTTCCCTTGTGGAGTGGAACACCGCAAGTTGAGCACACATACCTCATCTCCTTCCCAATTTTTCTGTAAGCACAGACTTTGGATCTTCAGGTGTGGTATTTCTTCTTCCCCTTTCCCACAATAGGGACAAGATGATGTTTGCCAAGGTCTCTCGAGAGACAATGTGGGTGATCTCTCAAAGCAGCACACTTCATCGGCTTATTATCTCTGTCCTCGTCTGAGGATGGCTCATCTGGCTCCTCTCTACTCGCTGCCCACTCTATGGTGGTCTGGAGCAGAAAGTCTTTGAATCGCATGCTATTTGATTCAATAAGTGTTTTATATACTCTATAAGTGCTAAAAAGAGCACAGCTTATTAGCCACAGGACACTTTCTTCAACCATGTCATTGTTTTTCTCACAATTATATAATACAATAAATACATATCTGCCCTGTCTACGCCTTTCATATACTTATTGTATTTAAAAATACAGTAAGGTTTTTATCGGAAGTCCTGTGATCCTATCTTTCAGCTTTGTATTACCCATCTTAGCGTGGTGAATAGTGCTAATCATCCTCACCTCTCTTTTGTCTTTCCACAGCACAAGTAACTCCTCGCTTTTGCAAGAAAATGTACCCTGTCCTTTTTTCAATATTTTCACCTCACTTTTCATGTGGCAGGGAGCTCTCTTATTTGGTCTGATGGTTCCACATACTAATTTTATTATCAAAGAGCAGGTCTGCTATTTTTACGCTGTTGTAATAATTATCTTGATATACATGTTGCCAAAGATTGAGATGAAGCTTCAAAGCAATGAGCGAGAAGCAATGGTTTGTTCTATTTTTTTCCCTCGGCCGAATATATTTCTAAATTACTAATGTAGCCAGAATCACTTTCAAAAACTATACAAACCAGCAAACTGTACTTTATGATTTTGGCTGGATTATAGGTCTTCATTTTTAATCCTCTCCATGGAATCCTTGTTTCATCAAGAGATAGCTCCTGCTTTGGTTTATATACATTTTGAAAATTTTCAATGAAGTCTTATTTTGTAGAGTCTGTTCATCGCGTCCAAAATTTTCTCATTATTACTGAAGTACCACACTTTCCAAATCTGTTCAAATCTCTTTCTCGTCAGTAATTCTCTAAATATGTTCGTTGCAATAAAAGGATCAGTGCTTCAGTGAATCTTTCCTCACCTGCCCCATGAGAATCAAAATAGCAAAGAATTTTTTCATTTCAGTAATGGTTATATCAGACCATTTTCCTGTTTTTGGTGATTATTTGTTTTTATGTTGGTTTTGACTGTAATACAGATTTGACTGAATGCACATCATTTCGAACAAGTCATCGGCAGCTAACAGTGAGACCTCAGGGACATTGGTAGACTTTTCTAGTACACGTTTTACTTCAACTTCAGGTTGGCCCAAACATTTCTCTAAATCCCTCTCAGAATGTATTTTTTTCCCATGTAGTAGAAATTCCTGGTGAAGTCTTGTCTTCATTTGCACTCTTATCTGAGTCACTTTCACTTATCAAGAGAGTAGTGGATTTTCTATTTCTGATCTTCACTACAATGTGAAATCACTTCTGCTCTCGTAACTATCTTCATCATACTGTAATGGCAAATCTGATAAATCACTGGCACTCAGATCTAGCAAAATTTCTCCCTTGCGCAAAGCACTGTCTTTTCTATGCAATGCCATTGCATTGAATATTTCAAAATATGGCTTGAGCAAACCCTCTCGCAAGACAATCCCGACACCAAAATCACAGTTCACTGGGACTCAAGAAAATGAACTGCTCAAGACACATGAGAATGAACTAACCACAGCCGTAAAAGAACAATGAGTGATTCATGATTGGCCTCCTCATCCTTTTCTTACTGAATGTTTACGTTGATGGAGCAGAGCTGAGAATGCATTTCATCTGCTGTGAGAGGAACTTGAAGGCAAGGCAATACAGATATGGTCCTCACGGTGATAGAGATTTGGTTCCTCACCACTGGTTAAGCTAGGGCCATGTGGAAAAACATTTGGTAAACAATGAGGCCAGGAGGTGGGGTGACCGAGGAAGCGTGAAAGAAATACACCCTCCGTAAAGAAGAGGGATGACGAATAAGATTCAAGTTGATAAAATAGAAGTTTCACGCCATTACCAAACTTCGGACTGAGATTTAAATGGAGTTAAATGGCTATAATTAAAGAAATTACTTCAGGTTATCGAAAATTATGCTAAGATTATTCTTAATAAATAACAAGGCATTCACCATAACATAAATAAAACTATTTAAAACTTTACCATAATGCACCTAAATGGCGAGAATTCTTGTTATCTGTCTGCAATAGATGGGATTTAAATAACAAGAATTCTCGCCATCCGTGCACAATGTGTTAAGCAAAATCTGCCATATACTCCATTTTTTCACGGTCAAATCTTAACTTGGACACCCTCAACAATTTTTTCTCAACACTGATTGCATCATCTGTTGCATCAGGAAAATGCTTTCTGACCACATCTGTAAGCATGAAGTGATAACCATAATAATTATATGATCAGATCTCCATAGGTAGCAAAATCATCAGTAGGTCACTTTGCATGACAATGACACTAAAAATAAAAGCTGTACCATAACTTAAGTACCTCACAAATATTTAATAATGCTATAATGCAAACTGAGTGTGTGGAATTTTTAATGAGTGAGAGCAGATAAGTTACCTTTCAATTGAACCCAAATGACATTAGTTACTCAGCTTTTACCATACTGAGTAACAATAACTAGGCAATCTTGTAAACAAATTATGCCATGGCTTCCTAGGTAGCTTAAGTTTCCAATTATCTGTTGAAGTTATACACACTGTTATTGGCATTCATTGAAGCAAAAAGAGGCAGTACAGGTTCATAATAACCTCACAAAAAGTAAGTACAGTAAGTCCCTGATTTATGTCGGGGATGCATGCATATTATGTGTGAAGTTAATCGAAACGATGTAAAACGGAACCAGATTTTCGTGATCAATTAAATTTATTTATTTACAACTGTGTAATTTCCATGTTCAATATTTGTCCTTCACAAGTCTTCCATCATTAATTCCTCTCCACTTGATTAATCAAGGTTTTTTACGTCACCTTTGTCCATTTCATTGAACCCAGCTTCCTTCGCCAGTTCCACAATTTGCTCTCTGATTTATTTTTCAGGCGCATCTTAAAAACATCAAGAGCTAACACATTTTAGCCAAATGTTTTTCCATTAACCATTTAGTGTTGGTTGTGTCACCTCATTCCATGAAGCACCAATGTTGTTCACTGCTTTGCTGATGTTGTACTCTTTCCGAAATTCGTGAATTGATACCTCAACATCAGCTTTTTTTATTATTTGGTTCATCACTCGATGCACGTAATAAGCTTTGAACGTTGCTATGACGCCTTGGTTCATGAGTTGGATTAGCGAAGTGGTATTTGGTGTAAGGAATACTATTTCAATATTGTCCATGAACTCATCCACAGTCACTGGATAACCTGGGGATATTATCTAAAATTAATAAAGGCTTTTCGTGAGGCCATTTTCTTCGCAGTATTTTTTCACAAAAGGTGAAAAATATGCCCGAACCATTCTTGAAAAATCGTTGCCATCATCCAAGCTTTGCGAGATTTCCTCCAAATCACAGTAAGGTCAGTCTTTGATCGGTTTCTTAAAGCTAGAGAATTTTCCGCATGTTATATCAGCTAGGGTTTTAATTTTGTCACCTTTGGCATTTGCACCTAGAGGGAGGGTGAGGCGATCCTTGGCCACTTTGAAGCCAGGAGCGGTCCTCTACAATGTATATTCGTGCTGCTATCCTCTACCAGTATAAGCCCTTTTCATCAACGTTAAATACCTGCCTGGAGGTATAACTACTTTTCTGGAAATAGTTCTGCTGCTACCGTGTCTGTACTTGCTGCCTCACCGGTAACTATGGTATAATGTGGACTCGCACGCCGCTTAAAATGTGCAAACCACCTGTGACTTGAATTGAACGTGTGCACACTTGTTTCCTCTTCCTCCAAACTTGCTTTTTCTCTCAAGTCTTTCCATATTGATCTTGCCTTTTCCTGAATCACCTTCAGACTTATTGGTATGGATCGCTGATTTTGGTCTTCGATCCATATCATGAGGGCGGCCTCCATATCCTGCATAACTTAATCCTTACCCTTCATTATTTGCGCAGAACTCCTTTGCACTACACTTTAACTTGTTGTGAATTAGAATGAATTGTTCGCACAGTTATAGGTGGTAAGTCCAATATGCGTGCAATATCGGCACCACGTTCTCCTATTTCAAAATGGCAGAGAACCTCCAATTTTACTTCTAAATTGATTACTTTACATGGTCTCTTTGCTGACGCACTTTCTGTAAGTTTACCAGCCATATTTATGGATATATGGCGATTTATTAGATTTAAAAATTACTCTTCATACCTCAACTCAACTTTGCCACAAGAATGCAGAATTTTAGAGTTGCAAATGAATGATCTCAGGAAAGAAACCCAACTAGCTCAATTCAACAGGATTAAACCTATGTTTCAGATAAAGGACAAAATTGTTTAATGTTTTTCATGCTGCTGGAGAGGTGATTGTGTCTTGTTTGAAGTATTTTTTTTATATTTTTAATTAAACCTAAAAAATTTTAAAATTCAATCGGGAAAAACTTTTCAACGACTCTTGCTAGCATGGGCATAACATCAAATCGGACACAAACTGGAACGACGTAAATCAAGGACTTAGTGTACCATATGGATAATTATTTTACAACACAAACTACACATTTTGCTGACAAATGAGGAACTGACATGCATTACTCACTGCATAGTAATGATGTGTACTGCAAAGTGGAAATGGCATGTTTCCCCTTCAAACCAATCCAGCTAAACTCTTTGGCAATATTATTCCCAATGGTCTCACGGAGAATTCTTGTTGTTACCGCCTTTACGTATTTCCCACCATAACGTGACAACGCACACCTGAAACTAGTATACAATTAAGTCACAGTTGCAAACAAAAGCAACTCTCTCAAATGAAATAGGCCAGGATATTAGTATGTGTTAATCAGCATGCAATCCAAATTTATAAACCTAACTCAGTACTATAATGGAATTAAACCTGAGCTTGTTCATGTTGGCTAAAGAGTGATAACCACACATCATCAAGGGTCAACAATCCTGGGATTGGTTTGATGCAGCCCTCCACTCGATTCTTCTATCAGCCAACCTCTTCATACCAACGTAGTTCCTCTCTTTCACGTCCTTTACGACCTTCTCCATGTAACTCATGCGAGGCCTGCCTCTTCCATTTTTCCCATTCACTTTTCCCTCGACGATTGTCTTCATCAGGCCATCGTGTCTTAAGATATGGCCGATTAGGTTGTCCCGTCTTCTTTTTATAGTTTTCAGTAGACTTCTCTTTTCCCCCACTCTTCTTAGGGCTTCTTCATTTGTCACTCGGTCGATCCATTTTATCTTCATCATTCATCGATGGCACCATATTTCGAATGCTTCCACCCTTTTCTTCTCCGCTGCTGTCATCGTCCATGTCTCACTGCCATAAAGGAACATGC
Source organism: Platycnemis pennipes (assembly GCA_933228895.1). Lineage (NCBI taxonomy): Eukaryota > Metazoa > Arthropoda > Insecta > Odonata > Platycnemididae > Platycnemis > Platycnemis pennipes. The sequence continues at coordinate 27,042,784 of OW121848.1, read as the reverse complement.
TCCAGATATACGTTTTAATGAATTGCTTCCTTACTTCTATGCTTGTATTTCCAGCTGTTAGTAGATTCTTCTTTTGATAGAATGCCCTCTTTGCCTGGGCTATTCTACTCAATATTTCTTTCTTGCTTCGTCCATCGTTGGTTACTCTGCTTCCCAGGTCACAGAACTCTTTCACCTCTTCCAGTTTCTGTTTTCCTAGTTTAACTTTGGTTTTGGCCTCCTCTCTTTTGCTGCACACCAATATCTTAGTTTTCTTCTTATTGATCTGCAGCTGATATCTGGTCATTGTCCTTTCCATGGGTGTTAGCATCTTATTCAGCTCCTTCTCTGTCTCTGCTATGAGAGCTATGTCATCAGCGAATCGTAGCATGCTGATTGTTTCTCCGTGGATGTTCACTCCAGAACACTTCTCAATGAATTATTGAACAATTTTATGCCCATTTCTTTGGGTCCAATTTTAGCAGCTTTTGTACGCACATAATTGAAATGGATGTCATTTTTTGTCCTTGTGTAGTGTTGGTGGAATACACTGTTCACATCAAATTTAACAATATTATTCTTCACATACATGATAGTTAGAAATAAATATATGTATACATGGTAAAGGAAGGAGATTCAAAGCCTTAAAAATTGGTTTACTAGGGGATCTATAACACTTCCGGGCAATGATTCTGACAGCTTAATGCTCCTAAGTTCACATCTCTAAATATAATCTATAAATGCTGAAACCCTTTCGTCAAATTTATAACAATTTTAATTAAAAATAGATTATTAAAACTAATTGACATTCCTCCAGGTTCATAGCTAATGTTTTATGGGTGGCCTCCATTTCTTCAACGATCTGTGATACTCAAAGTAATATCCTACTTTAAACAATGGTAAATGACATTGAAGACATTGCCAAAACGTCTCTACTGTCCTTCCAGCTCTTGTCTTCCTTTTTTGGGCACGAGTGCAAGCATACTCACTTTTTCTATCATCAGGTTTCGCAAGTTGGTGGGGAGTCACCAGAAAACTAGCAGCACGAGTGTAGGTAGTTCACTCTCATCTGTCAGTATAAAGCTAGCCGAAAGTCTTTTTGTGTTGTTCCATGCCTTGAGGTTGAGGGAGCATTTGTTTCTTTATAAAGTAAGTAACTATTTACAATTTACAATGGCTGTGTACTACAAACGAAAAAATATATTTCCACCACTTCTTCATCTTCCTTCCAAAATCATAGTAAGACCTGTTTTGATCAGCTCTATCAACTCCACCCATAAATTTGTTACACCCTACTATAGGCTCTGGGCAAGGAATAAGAATCTGTTTATTGCCCAGCCCAGTTTTCCTGGGGACCATCACACTCGCATTTGCATTGCAGTTTGTTGATAGAACACAAATGTCTTGTCTGCCACGCCAGACAGTTGCTGACACTTGTGCACTTCATAAAATTTTACTTTCACCTTGTTTAAGTTTTAGGCTTTTGGGATTTTTTAATTCAACTGGCCATTCTTCACATGGTGGTCGAGTGGTATCTCAAGAATATGTTTTATTTTTATACAGTTCTTTAATTAAAGAAACACTTGAAAAAAAAACTCAAAATATACATGGTGGTATTTACAAAGGTGCTTTTCAAGTTCATTCACCACAACTTGGTTTCCTAGCAGAATTTTGGTATTTCTAGTCTCTTTTTTGCCCAAATATACATTTCCTTCTAAAAAACAATCACTCGGACTTGCCAATACCCAAATTTTAAAATCCCATTTTGTTGGTTTTGATTGGACTTACTGTGTTAAATAGTGGTGTCCTTTAAATGACACCATTGCTTCATCTACAGCTAATTTACGCCCTGGCAGGTCGTGAGTTAACTGTATGTTATAATATTTTGTATTGAACTTATCTAAGACGTCTAGTATTGGTCTCACCTTTTGATGGATATCAAAACCTCCATCACTTTCCTTCTTCTCTTGTGTATCACTGACTTGAAAATATTTTGTTATGTCTGTAAACTAGTGATGGATGGATCCAGGTTTTTTGTCGTATCCGGATACGGAACCGGATCCTTGCCTGGGTTTTGAATCTTTATCTTGGTTTTGGATCCTTAGTTTCAGATACTCAATTCTGATTTTCATTCCTTTTCTAATCCTAGTTTTTTAATAAATATATAAATACAGCAACAATAGAATTACCAAAAGCCAAGTAAATTTATTGTAGAAAAAATCAACTTCCTATCATCTATACGGATAATATTTTCCAGGATCAAGATTTACGGATGCCATAACTATATCATATTACTTCTAGTATAAAGATCACCTTCCTTATCTCATACTCATCAAGCAATACATTTTTGAAACCTGTACAGCTATTCTTTAGTGTTATCAAAAGAAACATTAGAAGTTCATTTTCATTAATTAATTAATTAAAGGAATTATTTTCCAATTATTTTTAAAATCCTTGAATGCTTTCTAATTCTTTTTTAGAAACAGAAAAAAAATTTTCAATGAGGCCAAGTGATCCCATTTATTACGAAAAAATTATTGTAGAATATTTCAAGCTGCTAAACTAGTAATTTTGTAATGTCTTATTAATAATAACCTTCAAAATGAAATTTGAGAATTTTATACTCCTAAGGAGAGGTTCTCTGATCTTGAAATGAGATTAGCCTTTTTTCATGCTACTAGAAGCAAAATTTAAAAAAGTCTGATTTTTTTCCATTGGCCCGAGCTTGCAAGAAAAAAAGTAGAATGACATGTGGGGAGCTAGCATTCTCCAAACTCAGGTAAGCCGACAATAGCACTGTGGGGTAGTGGACTGCAGGTAATGCAGTTGATTCTGATCAGTTTAAATTATTCTTTCAGCCATTGAATCAAAAACTTTATCATGCTTCATTTCCAACCTTTGTGTGTGGATACTGTCCTTTTTGTACTTCTATCGCTTAAACTAGATTTACAAATGTCACTCAAAAATACATTGTAAATTTAACGTAATGATTCCATGATTTAATTCAGTAATAAAAATTTTTTCCAATCATTTCACTAATACCAAATTATATTATTATTTGACGTATAAATTGACATGAAATTTCTGATAATCCACTTTTTTTAACTGCCTACTTGCATTACCCTAGGAATAAGCATGGCCTGTATTCCTAGGCAGTATTAAGGATCGAACTCGCGACCGGCAGTACACTAGTCCTCATTTTTAACAACTATGCCATCATATTGTTACGGGAATCTGGCGAATGTAGGCGACCCACGTGACATTTGGCTTTATTTTTTTCTTGTGCATCTATGGAGAAAAAAGTCAAGATGAGTATTTTTTATTTTGTTTTAGTGGCACGGAAAAAATCTTTTTCTCATTTCGTGACCCGAGTTATACAACCTCTCCTTGTCAGTATCTCCCATACCTACATTCCATTCGCGGGGCGCATCGATCACTAAGCCGCGAAATTTTAAAATCTCCGATCCGGTTCTGAATTTTTACTGTCTTCGGAAATGATTTCAGTAGCAAATGAAATGAAAAACCCACGCATCTTTGGATCCAACCGACCATCCTTAATTTATGAGTGGTACATTTGTAAATCTAATTTAAACAAAAGTACAATAAAGAGAGTATTCAGATTTACTGGTTTGAAATTAAATATGATAACATTTTCTATGCAGTGACTGAAGGGTAAAATTAAACTGCGATAGGGATCGAACTTCTCGCAGAACACTAGCTCTCGTCGTCCGCCTGATTCCGGCGATGTAGGCCACTCGCGTGACATCCTGCGTATTTTTTTCTCACGATAACGGGGTTTTGGGGGAAAAAGGCATATTTCTTTATTTTGCTTCTAGTTGCACGGGAACATTTTCATCTAATTTCGTGACCTGAGTTACACATCCTCTTCTTGTCAATATCTACAGCACCTAAATTCCATTCGTGAGGCGCTTTGATCACTAAGCCGCAAAAATTTAAAATCTACGATCCGGATCCGATTTTACTCCGTGTCTTTGGATCCGAAACCAAGTAAAATGAAGGATAAGCGGATCCGATCCAGCCATCACTACTGTAAAGCTATTGTAAGTCATCGATTGTTGAATCAAGGGACAGTATATTTCCCCACTTCTCCAGTATTCTTCACTTTCTGGCAGATCAAAAACCAAATATGCCCTAATTTCCTCATCAGTAATGTCAACCTATCTATTTTTTCTGTGTTGTTGGTGATATTCTGCCTATTTATTAACATTTCCTTCTATTCTGTGAAAAAAATCTTCACCTCCTAACATATGTTTCAAATAATCTAATTCATTCGGTCCTACAGGTACCTAAGGCGTGCTTTGGCCCCCTTCCTCTAACAAAAGCACGTGGAACTTCGTAATGCAAAGAATATTCCCAATTATGCTGGAGTGCATTATCACCTGTCGCATCACTGACACTGGGAGTAATATATCATTATCACCAGAACTGGCATGTTCAAGCAATTCCTCCGCTTTGTCTGAAGAGCTTGGATACTGTATCACTAAGGGAATCATCTGTCCACTTCATTCGCTATATCATCTGCACTCAAAGAAGTCATAGTCAGAACTGAGGGGCATTTGGAAGGAGTTTCTTACTATGAAACTATTCTGCATTTTCCACAAACCCAGATAAGGAAAACACATGTTTAGTGATGGAAAATCCTTGGGGTCACACAGCTTTAAGAGATTGAAAAATCACTCACTTCGAGAGAGAACTTGGGTCGGTTTCTTTTCAGTATATCATTTGAGTCTCTCTTTCCCCTGAAATAACACTCCCCCACACAGACCTCACAGGTCAAGGGAACTGGAGGTCTTATGAACTAAGGAGCCATCACTCAGTGCCTCACTCCAAAGGGGCATGAAAAGGGTCCGGCGGGCTGAAAGATTTTTTCTTTTTTTGCACCACATGTCTCTTTGAACATGATATAGGAATTGGCATTTTCTTAGAAAAACAAATGCTCCCTAGAGGAGGCGGAAGCATGGAAGGACCGAAAGAAGGCTCTTCACAAGCAAATGCTTTTTGGCTATCTTGCAGGAGAGAGACAGAAGACGCCTGGGCCGCCTAAACAAGCAGCGGTGTTTTCATCATCTATTCTCACATCACAAAGTGTCCCATTCATTCATTCAAGAAACCATGGCTCTCAGTATACAAGCCCTCCTCTGAAATGACTCCAGAATCTACATTCATTACTTAACAGGTGATAATATGCTATCCCAAGGACTTATTAGGTCTTCGGGATCTTGTACGTGTTGTGACAGATATTGAGGTTCTGTTTCATCTCAGAGGAACTAAGCATAAGAGAGATGTGTGCATTATAGTGACACATATATATTGTGAGCAACGATAAACACAAGCTAAAACAGAATCATATAAGGCTCAAAAGATTGCCCTTAGTGTAGCAGAGCAAGACAGCCAGGTTTTGGCTGACTTAGAAGGGAGAGGAGGTATAAAAACAAGCGGCTGGTTTTGGCTGACTTCGGAGGGAGAGCGAATTGAGGCATTTAAACTTCGTTAGGGAAAAGGTTAACTTCTACAGGTGTTGAAATGGGATCACATTCAGATAGTTTGAAGCGAGTCAACATACCCTTTATATATTCCTTGTGATCAATGGATATTTCACTTTTGTTTCTCTTGATTCTCATGCCAAGTACAATTTTTGCTTCACCAAGGTCTCTAATCTCAAAATGCTTTTTCAGTACATTTGACAAGTCAGTTGCAACATTACTTTGACCAAAACACACAAAAATCATCAACATACAGCAAGAATACACAGAGAATCATCATTACCCTTAACATAAATACATGGTTCAGTCAAAAACATTTTAAATCCCATCATCATCATCATCAAGGGCCAACAATCCTATGGTCCTCACTACAGCAGGAGACTCACATAACATATGGGATCTGGTTTCATCCTCTTCTTCACTCCACCTGCATCTGGGTGAATCCGTGATTTTCAGGTGGTGTAGGTGCCTCATCACTTGGAATCACCTAGTGAGGTGACACTTTACTGTTCGTAATTGACCCTTATTGAATGAAATGAGTCTTTTTGCAAGCCCAGGCATTGGTTCTCCTATGTGCAATTTAGCCTGTCATTGACTCAGTATGTTTCTCCAGATCTCTGAATGCTGGGCTAAGCCTCACATTCTGATTTCTGCCATTCCTATTGAAGTGGCGATAAGTATGATTGGCTCTAGTCCAATCAAGTTGCGGCTGGATCCAACCTTTGCCAACTCATCAGCCATCTCATTTCCAGATATGCCTGCATGACTAGGCATCCAGAAAAGTTCAACCTTGCCACATCTACATATCTAATTGTCTCATGACACTCATTTAGCTGATGTAATTTGCATTTGTATATTCAGAACTGGAAATAGATCTCTCTCACAATTTGATCATTCCAGAGGGAATTTTTTAATTTCTTCTTAACACCTTTTAAAATATTCTGATTTTTCTGATTCATGCACACTGGTTTTGTTTGATCAACGAATTTTTTCCCCAGTACCCTAGTAGCACAAAAAAAGATGCTGAGCATATGCTCAAGGCATTTCCAGTTGGCTCAAGGAAATATTTTCAAATCATATTGTGAGCATATGCCGAAATGGTATTCATGTAATTTTAAGAACCACTCATTTTATGACAGCAGTCCATATGTTCTTAGTATACGTTAGAAAAACATGCTCAAAATATTTCTAGTATATCTTCATAGTATGTCTAAAATATTTTGATGGGAATAACTCATTTGTTATTGATAATTACGATTATTTACATGTTTCCATAACTCTGTCTACAACTTTGCGGTTTTAAGTTGTTTGCCAAAGTCCACTGTCATGTTCATTCATGCTATGATAACTGATCATATCAATATTGCCATCTTCGAATTTAATTTCATCTGTATGTCCATGGTTTTGTTCTAGTTTTCAATTAATTACACCTAAATTAATGTTAAAGATAGTACTTGAAGATGGGACCTCATTAAGGTTTTCACTTATGGATCATTATTTGTTTAGTGTTTTGAGAAAGAGATGGTTTTCACCAGTTATTTACATGTTATAAATCTGTACTAATGTAATAAGCTAAAGTGTCAAAGTTATATTCTTGGATAATACCAAAACTTAGTGAAAAAAGATTTGTCAGTGGAGGCTAATGTCTGTCCTTTGTCTTACAATGCCTAGGAACCAAATGAGACATGTCTTCGAAGGAAGTGACAGCTCCAGAAGGCAATATGAAGAGGAAGGAGTGTTTCAACTTGGCCTGGACACCTAAAGCCCCTGCCTCTGAGGGAGAAGTCTGCACCCGAAGGCAATTTGAAGAGGAAGGGGAGTTTCTACTTGGCCTGGACACCTAAAGCCCCTGCCTCTGAGGGAGAAGTCTGCACCTGAAGGCAATTTGAAGAGGAAAGAGAGTCTCAACATGGCCTGGACACCTAGAGCTCCTGCCTCTGAGGGAGAAGTCTGCACCCGAAGGCAATTTGAAGAGGAAGGGGAGTTTCTACTTGGCCTGGACACCTAAAGCCCCTGCCTCTGAGGGAGAAGTCTGCACCCGAAGGCAATTTGAAGAGGAAGGGGGGTTTCTACTTGGCCTGGACACCTAAAGCCCCTGCCTCTGAGGGAGAAGTCTGCACCCGAAGGCAATTTGAAGAGGAAGGGGAGTTTCAACATGGCCTGGGCACCTAGAGCTCCTGCCTCTGAGGGAGAAGTCTGCACCCGAAGGCAATTTGAAGAGGAAGGGGAGTTTCTACTTGGCCTGGACACCTAAAGCCCCTGCCTCTGAGGGAGAAGTCTGCACCCGAAGGCAATTTGAAGAGGAAAGAGAGTCTCAACATGGCCTGGACACCTAGAGCTCCTGCCTCTGAGGGAGAAGTCTGCACCCGAAGGCAATTTGAAGAGGAAGGGGAGTTTCTACTTGGCCTGGACACCTAAACCCCTTGCCTCTGAGGGAAAAGTCTGGACAGAAAGGCAGTTTGAAGAGGAAAGGGAGTGTCAACTAGACCTGGACATCTAAAGCTCCTGTAGGAATAAATAAGCAGTTTGAAGAGGGAGGAGGAGAGAAGGGAAAAGAAAGATTAAGATGGAAGGAAATAAAGGAAAGATGGAAAAAAAATTATTCAAAATATATAAAATATATTTTTATTTACAAAAATTATTTACTATTATTAATAAAAATATACATCTTAAAATAAATACTGAGTTTCTGTTCAGCATTGAAACTTTGATAAGTAAAATTTGATTAGGGTCCTGGAAAAAAATTTGTTGGGAGCATGTTGATTTTCCTTTCCCTCTTCAGAGTCTGTTCTCTGGTTTTCCTTTCCCACTCTGCTAGGTTTTCCACCCAGGCCTGAGGTGCAGAATCTTCAATCTACTCCAAAGTTGCACATCCAGGTTTAAGATGCGATGGCTTCCCTCATTTGCTGAACAGATGGGTCTTAGCTGTAAAAAAAAATTAAGAGAAAACAATTTATTATGTTTATCATGTTCATCTTTTGCTTAAAAATCAAAGATTTAATTCTTATCATCAAGTATCAGAGGGACAAGTACAATAAAGAGAAGAGTTTCTTTAAGGATTTACTTAGAAGTTAATAATATACTTGATATTTCATTTTTCATCCCCTTATGACCCCCATTCTTTTGCGAAATGATAAATGGGGAGACTTTCATTACAAATAGATGTTTGAGGAATTTGTATGTAACAAATCATGAGCAAATGTTTCTTCAGAGACAAGAGTAAAATAATGAGAAAGATATCAATTATTACAAACATGCAAAAGTTGCTTTTCTGAGTAAAATTACTGAAGATATTGTCAAATAGGTTTCCGCCTTCCCCTCTAATTTGCATTTCATCCTCAGACCAAAAAGTTTAATTCCACTTGAGCAGAGTTCAATATACCTTCAACAGAGGTATAGTTGAGTGGGAAGGATATGTGTTGATTGAAGTTAGATTGCAATAAACAATTTTCATGCCAACTACCCCACTGAATCACTTTCAACAATACACTAATCTTCACACAAACTCAAATGGACATTATAAAAATTATTGAAAGATTAAATTTCAGTCTGTGAAGCTTTATGAAAACTTAAGCTTTTCTACTAGAAATGATAAAGTATTAGTATCAGCATGTTTGGGACACAAAATAATTATAATTATATCAAATGGCTACTTAAATTTGGGTTGTCCAGAATTATTCCACAGGTCATTGGAAGTTCCAGGAAGACCAGAATTACTCCACATGTCATCTGAGACCTTCCTCACAGATGTAGCCTTGTAATTGATCTTCTTCACACCCTTTACTCTGAGCAGGACCTAGCTTTCATGGAAGTGATCTTGAAGATAAAGGTGTACACCCAAGGTTCAAAAGAAAAAAGTAGGTTTAGGAAAGTAGCTTTGCTTGCTAGAAGAGCAAAAATAAAAAATTCATTATTATTTATTGCCTCATCCTCCCCTACTGTTACTTCCACCATTAAAAACTTTTTTGGCATCCTCGTGGATCATTTAGCATAAACCCCTTGGGTTTCAGGTACCACAGGTAGGGAAACTGCCACAGATCTCAAGGTTGAAGAGGATACCTACAAAATAATGCGTTGACAGTAAGGAAACATTTCTGGAAGAAATTGTTATCAGATTGTTCCAATGTGAAAAATGTTCCCAACAGGAAAAGTCAATAAGTTTTTATTTTGTATAATTTAATGAAAAAGTAAGTACCTCCAAAGAATGTTTCATCTGCAGAAAACTTTTTTTTAACATAACTGAATGAAAATTTTTTGGGGTTCTTATTAACTATTTGAGTAGATTAACCCCACTCCCAAAACCTTACATAGTACAGTGGAAAATATATTTAAAATCATTTTGAGATGGCTGGATAAGTAGGCATGGTGAAGGGGCATTGTAGGTCCAAGATTTTTTTACAATGACTATATGAGAATGTTTTGGATCTGAACAAAAAGTATTTTTGGAGCTGAAAAAAGTCCATTTGATACAGGGTTTAAAAATCAGACAAGCATTGACTTCGAAAGTATTTATGTTGCTGTTACAAGTGAAAAAAATTGTTTTGCTTTATTTTGGGTTTGGTCGATATGAGCGGTGTAAAAATGGTGCTCGATTCTCGCAGGAAATGAGCCACCATATTTACAGACACATTCCAAATATACAATTTTTTAGCCTTAATTATCTCACTAACAGCTACAAAAAGCATTCATAGTGGCATTGGTACTGCGTGGGCACCGTGCAAAGCCAACCTACTGGAGCTTGTAGAAAAATGGGTTAAGAGTTTTTTTTTCAGCATTCGTGAAATTCTTGTCAGCCTATACATCAGAAGAAATGTTCTGCTAAAATGGTACAGATTTTTGGCTCACTAGCACCATGTATAAATCAATTTTCATTGATATATGAGATAATGAAGCAATGCTCATTAGTTGCTTTAAAATGTAATGACCCTGTTGTTACACACTTCATGGCAAATGATCCTCCTAACATGCAGGTTCATATCTGGATGCTGGTAAATTCACCATATCTTGTTTTACTGACTTGATTTGGCGTGCAGCGGCGTGGTGAGTTAAGGACTGCTACAATATAAAAAATGGAGGGGTGGGTGGGGACCTTTCGGAGCCCTCCTGGCACTTAAGACCTCTTTAGATCCATTGTGTCAACCCGCATTTTAACTGCCTGGCACTTGCTGACAGGGGACAAGAGCACCACAGTAGAGGTATGGAGGCGGGTCACCCATCGAACCTCTTTCCAGGCCCAAATGTTGCTTAACTTTGGTGATCTGATGGGAACCGGTGTTTCAACGTGGCTAGGCCCTTAAAAAAAGTTTTCAGCAGCTGAAACATTCTTTGAACGTACTTTTTGATTATTTATACAAAATAAAAACTTATCCACTTTTCTTGTTGGGAACATTTTTCACATTGGAATAATCTGACAGCAGTTTCTTCCAGAAGTGTTTCCTTACTGTCAATGCATTATTCTGTAGGTGTCCTCTTCAACCTTGAGATCTGTGGCAGCATTTCCCTACCTGTGGTACCTACCTGTAATCCAAGGGGTTTATGCTAAATGGTTCACCAGGATGCAAAGAAAGTTTTTAATGGTGGAAGTGACAGTAGGGGAGGGTGGAGACATCAAGAAGCACCTCCTACTCTTGATTTTCATGAGAGCCTTGTTACTGGCAGTGAAAATTTTTTGCTGTCCACAAGGTACAGAAAGAATACCTTCACACAAAGCCAGAAAGCTTCACTCAGAAGCCAAAGTGCATGGTAGCAACCAATGCACCTGCGAGGTGTATTATCAGACAGCATTAAAAAGATATTCAAGGCACAAAGGAAAAGAGAGAAAGAGAAAGCGAGCAGTCTAAGCCAATAAGTTCAAAAATTCAAAGAAGAAAGGAGAAAATGAAAACCACTTCTATAATGCTAATCTTTGACTCTAATAGAGTAGACAGTGTAGAGTATAAGAATGATGCATTATGCAGCTGATAATGTTGCTGAGGTGAAAATGTTGCTGTCCAACCCTTTGTCCATATTTGTCACCAAATGAGGGTGATTTTGTCTCGCAGCAAAAAAAAAATAAAAAGCAGAAAAGATGAAAACTGCTACATAGGCAAAATAATTCAAGAAGAGGATGAAGATGCTTTACAAAAATCATAGATAAGAAGATGAGTTTCCAACCTTCGTGCTTCGTAATGTCAAGCCCACCTCATCACAACTGTGTCCGTGTCAGTGATACAAAAGCTATTTTACCAAAACTGTTCCAACCCTTCTGGTAACACTACTAGGTGGCAGCAAACATTGTCACTATTAACTTTAACATCAGCACCCTTAATTTGTGCCAGTTGTATACTTTTTTGATGTTCCTACGGTAAGATATGTTGTATATCTTTTGAGTTTTAGTTTTAGTCCTTAAATAGTGGGTAAAAAGTCACCCATAGTTGAATTTGATTGTAACTTGGGGTTCCCTACTCAGATTTTGTTTTGAATTTTTGACATTAATCTGATACACCCAATTATCCAGTTCCTAGAAGTGGATAAGATGATTGCATTTTAAATGAATCCTCAAGTTTGCTGCATTGTAAGATCGAGATGTTTTCCACCGCGAGACATGTATATTACAAGTTTTTAGAAGAAAAGTTTACAAGATGCCTTATTGGGGTGATCATGCTTTACAACAATATACTTCCATGTCTGACATTTGAAATTACCACTCGCGTGAGTTACTAACTTGGTTTGGAACCACAAAAAACAATTCAATACGCTTGGTGATATAAAATATTCAATTTCAAATCTTGAACTTCAGTAAAACCCCTCTTTTACAATTTTGTGGGGAACAAGAAAAAAGTGGAGAACAAATCACAGGAAGGTGTAAATTGAGGGTATGCATAATGTCATGAAAGTTATACCTGACAGAACAACTCCAAACTTCTTGGATTTTGCATACCCAATGCTTCATTTTCATTGAAAGACAAGTTAACAAAATGGAAACATATTTGTCACAAAAACTCTTAATAATACCAAAATCTCTCACTTGAAATGAAGGGACAACTACATTATGGTTGGGAAGAGATTTAGAAATGGTGTGAAAAAATTTTAAGTTGTGAATCAAAGGTAATACCATGAATTAGTGAACAAATGTATGAGGGAAGATGCAGAAGGGCAAACAATTGAGGAAAAGTGGGGAAAATAGGTGCAAAAGAAACTAGAGGGGTCAGGAACCATTGGGTAATGGAAGAAATGAAGGAGGAAATTGAGGAATGATGGAAATAGAAATCTTTAAAAGCAGCTAGGCAAAATTAAATGTAAGGTAATATACAAAAAAACAGGAGGGACATGAGAGAGAGAAAAGTGGTAGAAAGGTCAATGTGAGGTGATTGAGAAGCTCTCAAGAGAAGGAGAAAAAGGTGCCTGGTAATCAAAGTCTAGAATATAATCCAGCATCAAAAAATGGAAAACTAACTGCACATGAGTGGTTAGTTAGAAGAGCTACTGATGGAACTACAATAGATCTAGCATAGGGGGAAGTAATACATGGAAGAATTGCATGGCAGTAACAATAGGCAAAGGAATTTGGGCATAGAAGAGGAAAATGATGAAGATAAGGATGAGGTGGGACCAGGAATATTGAAATAATTACTAAAAATCTAGTAAGATAAGAGTAGACCTTATGAGAAATGAAGGTAAGGAAAGCAATGGGAATGGGTAATACCCTATCAAAGCTACTCAAGAATCAAGGAAGAGAAGGACGAGAGAGATTTTATAGGTTCCTTCTTAGGATGTATGAGGACGGAGTTTGGCTGGAGGATTTTTTTAAAAACTTTAATAATACGTATACCACAAAATAAAGACAAGGCTGTAAATTCTGAGAATCATACAATTCATAAAGAAATAATAAAATTTCATGAACAATATGATATCATCAGGCAGTCAGCAAATCATGCAACCGAGGCATTAAAACACAGATGAACAAGGCCACCATTACAAGTAGTGCACCTGAGCAAATTTTATTACTCTTTCATAGAAGTAACTTGCCGCCTGAGTTCTAGCTTTGTCTTTCAGGGAGCATTGACTTTCGTGAGCTATGCAACTGGGGTGACATTTACAGCCAAAGACCTTTCAAAATTTTATTAGCATAAATGAAGGGAAGATATTGCAAATATACATCAAAATCATTAGAACTCGAAGTGAAGTAAAGGTAAAGAAATGAAATTGTGAATGCGACAAATGAAGTTTTACTATATTTGCTGAGGCAGGAGGTGCTAACTGAAGTAAAATGCACAAATGAAAGCTTTGTATATTGCTTCATACCATTGTTATCTAATGTAAAAATATGACTTACTATGTATGAAGGGAAGCAGCATAGGAGTGTTCTAACTTCAAGCCCTTAGCAGCCTAATGTTGAAATAGGAAGTGATGGACAGGAAAAAAATATGAAACTGTAGTGACATACAGTGGAAACTGAGTATGGAGTCAACCTTGTAGCCCAAATGCCTTGGATGTACACTGTGAAATGTAGTCCTAGAACCATCAGTGTCTTTACAATATGGTATAGACCCTTGCATAATTAATGCCTGGATTCTGTACAAAGAGTGCACATGTATGAGGAAAGTTAGGAGAGGTTATCTCTTGAAAACCACTGAAGAGCACGAATCCAAGGACAGGTTCAATAGATGTAGAACAGTGCCTTGTGCTAAGTTGAAGAGCCATCATAAAAACTAGATCCCTCAACTGAAAGTAAAAGATACCCAGACCAGATTCCATTAAACTAAATCAAATTGGAAAAGACAGTATACTGTAAATATATTTAGTCGAATTTCAGTGAACCAGTTTGCATAATATGCATTAAATGTGCATTATGTGCGTTGTATATGCAGTAAAGATGAACATCTTACTCAATTTAATACATATGTACTAAAATTCAACAAAATGTTCTCTTTTTAAACAGTTTTTTTTCTCATGAAACACTTCCATACAATATGTTTGTATACTTTGGAAACAATATATTTGTTCTCAAATACTACTTATTGCCCTCTTAGTGATTCCTCAACTACTATTTCTGAGGATGTTTCAGTTATTAGTGGATTAGCGTCAGGTGGTGATACAAACGTGCACGCCGTGAACGTGGTGAACCGTGATCATTCTGAAGAGGATATTGCTAACAACTGGGTTAAGGTAGAGAGTAAGAAGAGGGGAAATAATATAATGAAGAACAAGCAGGATAAAAATAGCACCGATACGCACGATGTCCAAAAAGAGAAGCTGAATAGTCGTCATCGTAATACTATTGTGGGTAAGAATATGTCCGAAACGGGTTTAGTGGGAGTGAAGAAACCTTGGATTCATCTTGGCAAGCTTGAAGGCAAAACTACAGAGGAAAACGTTGAAAGTTTTCTAAATAGAAACTTCCCTGGCGTGCAAATCTCAGTGAGTAAACTAGAATCCAAAGGTTTAAATGCCAGTTTTAGGATAGGAGTGCCTTTCCATCTACGCGATGAAGTGTTACACAGTGATAAGTGACCTTGTGATGTGATTGTCCAGCGTTTTTTATTCCCGCGCCAGAAAGGGGCAATATTAATGTAACAAATGAATATGATGATCCATATTCATGTGTTACGGGTTCATTGGACTCAAAGATTACGAATATTTAGTATCACAATGTACAATCTTTGAGAAATAAATTGCATGATCTAGAAATACTACTTAACAAAGAAAATGGCCAAATTAATCTCTTATGTATTACTGAACACTGGTTAAAAGCCAAGGAAGTCGACTTCGTTCGCATTCCTGGTTTTTCTGTTGGTAGCATTTCTTGCAGGACGAGTTGTAAAAATGGAGGGACATGTATTTTTGTAAAAAGTGGTATTGAGCATAAGCCAATCTTCCTAAAAAATGTATCTAGCATTGATAAGCACATTTAATTCTCAATTGTAAAAATTCCTCCTCTTAACATAGTACTTGTTTGCATATATCGATCCCCAGTTGGTGACATAAATATTTTCATAAACACACTTACCGAACTATTGGATAATTTGTTAAAAGTTTGTAATGCTAATTTCATTTTGTGTGGTGATTTTAACAATGATTTCTCCAGGGATGACTGTGATATCGTCATGAGACTTGTTAATGTTATGAACTGTTTTAATCTTCATGTGTGTATCACAATCTTCATGATACACACATGATTTGAGGAGAGAATTGCAAAATATAAGCAATCCACCCTGGACCAAATCATGACAAATACCTATTTCTGAAAAAAATGTTAAAATTGACATGTTTGAACCTGGTTTCTCCGACCATAAAGCTATTTTACTGGAAGTGAATTGTGATTCTAAACTTCTTAAAAATCCTATTGTATGGTCTCACAAACGTTGCTACCATGACAATCTCATTCATCTCTTTGGACTTACACTGGAAAATGAAAAATGGAGTGAAGTGTTCGCAGCTGACTCGTTTGATGTTAAAATGGATGTTTTCCTATCCAGATTTTAGTACATATTTGACACAACTTTCCAATTTAAAAAGTGTAGGGTTTGCACCTCTGACTCAATTGACTAACGAGTTGGATAACTCCTGATATTGTCCACTTGAGCAAAGTAAAATGACAGTTGTATAATAAATATAAACAGTGTAGCAATGATCAAAATAGAACTGCTTACAAACATTTTGTCAAACAATACAAGAAAATAATACATAATGCGAAATCTTCCTACAACAATAAATGGATAGAAAACTCAGGAAATGTTTCAAAGGCAGCTTGGTTGATTATTAACAAGGAAAGCAACAAAAATACTGCCTCTTTATTTGAGGACTGGAGTATTCTACACGCTGGCACTTTAGAGACAAACCCATTAACTATGGCAAATGTTTTTAATGATTACTTTATTGAAACTCCTGAGAAAATACTCAATACTTTTAACAGCACTTACACTACCAAAGATCCCCATTACAAGCCACCAGCGTCTAAACCTAAGAATGCACCTTTTATTTACCCTGTTACCCCAAGAGAAATTTTACAAATTGGTCTATCCCTCCAAAATAAAATGTCATCGGGTTTTGATGGCATTCCAGATAAGATCATAAAATACTCTATTCCTTTCATCGTCAACCCACTCGCTTATTTGTGTAATGTGTCAATAACAGAAGGTATCTTCCCTCAGCAGCTAAAGATTTGTAAAGTCTACCCCCTCTTTAAAAGAGGAGATAAAAAGGATTGTAATAACTATAGGCCCATTAGCTTACTTTCTGGTTTCTCCAAGATATTTGAGAAAGTCATATACAGTCTTGCCTCTTAGGTTTCCTAAATAAAAATGCAAGTTTATCTAAATACCAATTTGGTTTCCGACAAAATAGGTCAACAACTGATGCCTTGTTTGAATTTCTTAATGATGTTACTAATGCTCTCGACAAAAATAATATAACTGTGGGGTTGTTTATCGATCTTACAAAAGCTTTCGATACTGTTAGTCATGACATTATGTTGCAGTGCCTTTCAAATTATGGTATTACAGGTCTAGCATATTCTTGGTTAAAATCTTATTTAACAAACAGGTACCAAATTGTCCAAATATCTCATTTTGACTCAAATACAAAATATATAAATAATTTCTCCTCAAACATGAAAAAAGTTAAATACAGAGTACCCCAAGGCTCAATCCTAGGGCCATTACTGTTCACCTTATACATAAATGACCTTCCTGAATATCTCCAGGATGTAAAAACAATTTTATTTGCTGATGGCACAAGTATACTGATTCAAGCCCCAAATTTTCAAGAACTACAAAAAAAGATAAACTCTACTGTTCAACATATTCAATTATGGCTGAGAAACAGTATGCTGGCTATCAACTTGCAGAAAACTGTGTGTATGAACTTCAATTGTAAAGTGCCACCAAAAGTGGAATTATTCCGTAGGTACTGAAATCACTTACGCAAATAATATCTCTTTCCTTGGAATCACATTGGACAAATCTTTGAATTGGTCTAGACATATCGAAATCTTAACCACCAAATTGTCACGTATTATGTATCAACTACGCTATTTACGAGCAAGTGTTTCTTTGAGGGTTTTAAAATATGTGTACTTTGCAAACTTTCAATCCTTAACATCTTACGGTATTATTTTCTGGGGTGACAGTTGTAATAGCACTGAAATATTAATTATGCAAAAGAAAATTTTAAGAATTATGCTAAACTTAAAATATAGACAATCTCGTCGACCTTACTTTAAGGCACACAAAATCTTAACCATAACATCCCTTTACATTCTGAATTTAATGCTATTTATAAAGAAATGTATAAATTCTCTCTCAAAAAATGCGGACTACCATTCGCACATGACAAGAACCAAGGACTACTTGCATGTTCTTCCTAGAAAGACAAAAAGGAGTGGTGAAGGTCCTTTCCACAAGGGAATAAAGCTCTACAACCTTTTACCAGAACAATTGAGAAATTTGTCCTCAATAGAACTTTTCAAAGCGAATCTCAAAAGATATCTTGTTAATAAAACCTTGTATGGTGTTGACGAATTTATAAATTATTGTAAAGGAAGTAGTTACATTATGTAAACTTCTTCAATGAGAATTGTTTGTACATGAAATATTGTGTTTTAACTATCTCGATTCTGATAATGTGAACTTTTGTGTGAATAATGTGAACACCTTTTATGTAAATGTTCCCTGATATACCACTATGTATCACTCATATTCATTGTAATGACGAAGCCTATACCATTTACTTGCCTGTATTGGTTCTCTTGGTTAATAAACTATGTACTACTACTATTGTTTAAAATTTACTTCAGCACTAAAAAGTGTTTTCACTGCCCTTAAAGTTCCATGTGCTCTATTGCAGTTTATTTAAATTTCTTTTCATAAAAACAATAACAAAAATATAAAAATGCTTAAATGCTTCCTTTTATATGTAAATTCTAATTTATGGCTATCCATTTAGACACCTAAAACAAATATTACATAAAGAACACAAGATAGTTTTGTCCTGGGCCATTTTTAGCACATTGGGCATTCTAGTGGGACGCTGGAGTCAGGGCATTCTAGTGTTAAAACCTACAAGAACACCTATCATCCAAGGAAACCAAGAAACTGGTACAATAAATATCTAGTTAAAGTGAGGGATGAAACAATCCAATTATTCAGATTCACATTACATGAAGACATTATTTTCTGTGGTCGGACAGAGATGTATCGAACTCTACTGTATTAACAATAAACTCATCGTTATTTGTAAAGATTTATCCAATAATATCTCCGATTTTGCAGTAACACTAGTTTGAGTATTTACCAAGGGTTTCATGTTAATAAGAAGATAATAGAAGCAACATTTTCATGTTGATGTTTACCATCAACTGGAAATATGCAATTAAAACACCTGTTAAAATGATATTAGGCCTTAGGGGACGATTTCCTAATATCATATTAACGTGATTTAAATTGCAAAGCTAAATGAAAATTTGAGAATTATCTTAATTAACTGAAATCCACACATTGATCATTTTAAAAAAAACCTAAATAAAGTTATCTATCTTGTTTGGAAATTATCCCATACTGTAAAGTAGGATGTCCTTCGACAGGCATATTTTGTTTTGTTCAACTCTGTGATGACCTGGCATCATCCTCCGGGGCAATTCTTCTCAAGCATCAAGAATATTTTAACTCCAAAAAAAATTGTAAGGGTCATGATAAAAGTAAATATATATGCAATAGACGGTTGTACGGAAATATTTCCAAAGATGGCCATTCTTACCTTCCCTTTCGAATTTATGGTTAGTTGTATGCTGGATGTCAAAGCCAACATAAATAATTATAGGAAATAATCAGACATTCACAGTTACTTAACAAGGAAAAGGTATGCTATCACTGAACCTTAAGGTTCTTGATAATTGTCACAGACTAACGACCACATCCAGGAACCACACTAACATACGCATCAAATTTTACAATCATTTTCCACTGGAAATTAAGCTCGTAGTGGATCTCATTTTGCCTCCATGGTGAGGTAGTTTCTTAGGAGGGGGAACTATCCAAGCATCCAAGAGTACTTCTATCAAACCAAAGTTTCTAACTATGTAATTCTTGATCAGTGGTTCATGAACTTTGTACTTACTGTTTAATAATGTAATTAATATGATGTAATTATGATTTTTTGTTATCATTGACCTATTACCCTTTTACTGCCAGTGGGCCGATATATCGGCCCTCGATGGTCGTGCAAAAACTGCCAAGGGCTAATATATCGACCCCCTTACATTACATATTTGTAATAATTTATATTTCCTTCAAATCAGAAACAGCATGCATGATTTTTTTCTTTCTCATAAAAACTGAAAATGTCGTCAACATTGAGACAAATATGTAATTCATAATAAAATTTAGTGTTTCAAATATAACTATAATTGACAATCTAACAATTTTCATGGAAATGTGCTTGGCAGTTTTTGCACAGTCTACCTAAAAGGGGCTGGCCGTAAAAGGGATAATAAATTTCAGTCTTGTACAATGGTAAGGATATATTTTTTCCTGGTATTATGATGTTGGTCCTAATTGTATAAGGTTATTGGTGACGAAAATAAAATTATCATCATTGAAAGACAAAACTTCCACAAAGTAAACCCACCAACCACTGACCTTATGATTAACATGAACTTGCACATGACATGCACAAGTAATTCTTAGAATAATAAATAGGAGGCTAGAGAATAGAAAGAGGCAAATGAGTACTTTAGAGAAAATCAATTTGACTTTAAAAAAAAGGTAGGGCAAACCACCTAAAAGTCATTCATTTAAGAAGGTTATGAGATGCTAATGAGTGATGAGAAACCTAGTTGTAGACTGGAGGAATAGATCTTAAAGGGAACCTACGATACGAATATGGGAGCATCGAGCTCAGGACAATCCCTTTGTGAAAAAACTTGTTTGATTTCAACAGTACTATTGAATTTCAACAGTTGGCCCAATTTACTGTTGAAAATGTACACAGTAACTATTGGATACATCTGTTGGCCTAAATTACTGTTGAAATTTTCAACAGTTTTTTGCATAAGGATGATTGCCATTGGGACTGTGGATGGGCTAGAATAGGATGGGGGGTTAGACAAGATCGTCCATTGTTTCCAGAACTTTTCAACATAGGTATATGCAGGAAAATGGTTAAAGTGGCAATGGAGGAACTTGATGCTGGCAAAACAGTAGGAGTGGAAAATCCCA
Source organism: Platycnemis pennipes (assembly GCA_933228895.1). NCBI lineage: Eukaryota > Metazoa > Arthropoda > Insecta > Odonata > Platycnemididae > Platycnemis > Platycnemis pennipes. Next base: position 27,022,107 of record OW121848.1, on the reverse strand, counting down.
AGACCCAATAGGTTACATTTACGATGAAGATAAACCACACGAAAAAATTATAAGATTCTAAGTGATAATGAAGGCAAAACATAATATTAGAATAGGAGGGTACTGGCTAGAATGGGTGGAACAGTTTGCGAATTGGATATCATATTGGATGGACCTGGGTACAGTGGTAATGATGAATGAATAATAATTACTTTAGCTAGGCATGTGTATACCAACAGGAGAGAAGTTATGAAGAGTTAAGCAGGGATGCAAAGAGAACAAATTTAAGGATTGCACACATGCCATGAAAACCTGAACAGAGGTGCCCACTGTAATTGCACAGTAGCAGAATTGCAACAGACAAAAAATACATTTGCCTTGACCAGGACTTGAACCCAGAACCTCCTGATTTCTGGAAAGGGGCTGTGACCTCTTAACCCATTAGTGCATGGCATCCGATATGTTGGACACTCGAGTTTAATTTTTTTCTGGATAGCAAATGATGAATGCAACACCTGTGTTACTATGTGCTTGTTGTATGAAGGTCTCTCTTCACATCTGTATGGATACCTATGTGGTTATCATGATTTTATACTCAACAAGCTTTTGTCTGGAGAAATGTCACCAAGGAATTCTTGGTACTGGGTAAGTAAAACATGTTTTATATTTTAATGATGAACAACAAATTCAAAATTTTAAATTTATTTTCATCCTATATCTCAAACCTACATTTTCAACAAATTGTATTTCAAATGAGAAGATGCAACGTATGTAAATTTTCAGAGTTTATTTGCTGGAGTTTCAACGTTAAGGCGTCATTCTCAAGTATAAGCAAATAAAGTCTGTGAAAATTTACGTTGGTTGCATCTTCTCATTCAACATGAATTTTCACCAAGTTAAAGCCGAATCTATCAATTTAAAATTGTATTTCATGTAGCCTGTGACAGTTTTCCATGCTTGTAACTTGTATCCCACCATCCGATATTGCGGCCATTATGCAGTGGGATCAGTTCTCATAAACTCTGTGTTACCCATTTTTATGCTATTACTTAAATTATACTTATCCATTTAAAAGGCATATTGATAATTTTTTGCTGTGGGACAAATATATATTTTAAGAGTTATGAACCATAATGTACACTTATTTTGTTGTTTACAGATTAGATATGTTACAATGCACATACCTATTTATAGGTAAGATTTTTGATTGTTAGCTAAGTGGGAAAATTGTCTTGAGGTAGTTATTCTCAAACACTCATGTCTTTGAAAAGAATTTAAATAAAGAACAGGTTATGGGTCCAGTGAGTTAATCTGTGTGAAAAGTAAAAAAGAAATAAGCTAACCTTTGATACATATACAACATGAGAAGTAAAGAAGAGATTGAATCAATACCAAAGCTAGCAGATACTGCTGGATATCCTCATTGGAAATTGAAGTCCTCTTTACTGCCAAGAGACTAAGTGGTGTTGTGGACAGAAGTGAAGCCCTCTCAGATAATAAGACTGATGACAAGGAGAAAAAGGAATGGCTTACCAAAAGTGCCAGTGCCAAACACATTCTTATAAACCATGGACATTAGTGCAAAAGCACACATTTTGACCTGCAAGACAGCCAAAGAGATGTATGTACTGTATGAAGCATTTGTAAGAGGGATACATAATGTACTAAAAATCAAGTGCTGACTGACTTCTTCAACCTGCCAGACCTCCAATTTAATGGGAAATATTGCTTGCATTCAAACTCTGGCTTTCAGGTTAAAGAACTTGGGGATGACAATCAGTGAGGATATGATTATGACAAAAATATTGCTTTGTCTCCCAGAACAATACCAGCACTTCAGATCTGCTTGGGACTCAACTGTGACAGCTGATAAGACTTGTGAAAACTTAAAAGCTTGATTGCTGAAAGAAGAGGACCATGTGGAGACTGCAAATGACAATAAAAATAAGGTGCCAATTAAAACTGAAAAACTAACACAAGTCTGACAAGTCTGTAAAAATTGTGCATGGACAAATAGACGAATCAGCAAAAAGATGTCAAACTGGAAGGAAAGAAAACAGAACATGGACTCCCTATTATTGATCATAGAAAAGAAAATAATCAACAAGATAATTACAAAGAAGTATTGCACACAGCCATGGAGTGGCATAATGAACTTGGCCATATCAACTTCAGTGATTTAAGAAAAATACCTAATCTCTGCACTGGTTTAAGTGACAAACTGACTCAATGTGATATCACTAACATTCTGTGAATCCTGCACTATTGCTTAATTGGTCAGAAACCCTTTCAACTTCCAAAGAACTGCAGCCACTTGACCTCTGCAAATTATAGATACTGATGTGTGTGGAAAGATCTAACCAGAAACATACAGCACAATACTGATGTGTGTGGAAAGATCTAACCAGAAACATACAGCACAGAAGAACACTTACTGACATGCCTTGATGACTACACCCACCTTCTAAAAGTATATTTAATGCGAACTAAAGATGGAGTTGAAGAATATATGAAGAATTATGTCCAAGAAGCTGAAACACATGTTTCAGCTTCTTGGACTTCTCTTCTTGGATGTTGCCTCTTGGCTGAGCTTAAAGTACCGAGTGCATCTGCTGTGTTGAGAATGGTGGGTCGACCTCTAGATATAGAGGTTAGCAGAGAGATGAGCGAGTTTACTCATTGAATAAGCAGTTGTGGACAAAAAGCAATGGCATTCAGAGGGCGTATTGGTCTATCTTTGGGTAAGGTAGGCCTTTAAATAATACAGAACCTCTGAAGATGCTGTGAATTGATGACGGAAGGCCGTCAAAAATTATGCTTCTCATCACCTGGAGGCGAGAGCAACCAGTTCTTCATGTGAGTTAAGGTGGAGACCAAATTGAATGGTACAGTGACACTCATTTCAGTACAGGCAGGGTATCATTTACTTAAACGGCTGTAGTACTGAGATGTCGAAGACAAGGGGAAATCACCACATTATTATCCTGAGAACTAGCAGCTGCTCCACACTTTTCTTTTAATGAGGACATGATGGAACCCTCTCAAGAAAATATTTCTGAGATTTAATAGTCCCCCATTTGGATCTTAAGGTGAGAACTACCCAAGAGAGTATATCAGTCAAGTGCGATAGAATTTTTAGGGTAGGAACGTGGAACGTGTGATCACTTCGGACCTGCAGAAGACTTGAGAACCTGAAGGTGGAAATGTGGAGAATGGACGATGTATTAGGAATCAGTGAAATAAGATGGCCTGAAGGAGACTTTTAGAGTGGAAGTAATAGTATTTTTCACACAGATCACTGAATGGTAATTTTGGAATAAGTGTAATTCTCAGGAAGAGTGCAGGACTGCGTGTGAAGAGCATACTGCAGTACAGTGAGGGGATTATACTGGTGTAGATAAGGACCAAGCCTACAGATGCAATTGTGGTGCATGTCTGCAAGTGAAAGCTAGAGAACTGCGAAAAAGAATCTATGTGACGATATACAAAACAACCTTGTACTTGTAAAGGTGGAAGCTGACTATAGGATTGTGAGGGACCACTTCAAGGAACGGAGCGCAAGATGTAATGTCATAAGACTAGAGACTTTTGATTGAAAATGAAGACAAAGTGAAGAGATGAAATAAATATATGGAAGATCTATACAATGGAAACAATCTCAGCAAGAAAGTGATTGAAAAGGAAAGTGAAGTTGAAAAGGATGATATGGGAGCATCAATATTAATATTGGAAAACAGAACAGCAGTAAGGGACCTTTGGATTAAATGACGATTCTGGAATTGATGATATCCCCGCAGAACTGATAAAAAATTCATGAGAGAATATATTAACCGATATCTCTACAAAACCATCTGCGATATGCACTCAACAGGAGAAATACCAAAGTACTTCGGGAAAAACATCAATTCTATTACCAAAAAGAATAGAGTGGAGAAATGTGAAAATATTAGGACTATAAGCCTGATGACATAAGCGTCGAAGATATTGACAAGGATCATCTGCAGAGGAATAGAACAAAAAGCAGAGGAGTTCCTGGATGAAGATGAATTCAGATTCAAGAAAAGTAAGGGTACAAGAGAAGCAATATTGACCCTTAAGGCTGCTCATAGAGAAGATAAAGTAGAAAAACAAACTGGTCTTCATTGCATTCGTGGATTTAGAGAAGGCTTTTGACAAGGTAGTTTGGAATTTAATGCTTGGAATTATGAAAGGATTGGAATATTGTACAATGACCGAGAAATAATCCAGTTTGTATAAATTCCAAGTGGTTCTAATAAATCGGAACCCAGCTCTGCAGAATCTAGAATATGGAAAGGAGTGAGACAAGGCTGTACAGTGTCTCCCGTAATTTTTAATGCTTACATTGAGAGAGCCATCAATAAAATCAAAGGGAAGTCTTCTGATGATGATAAAATGGAATGCCCGAGTGAAAAATGAAGAAGTCTTAAGAAGAGTATAAGAAATGAGAAACCCACTAAAAACTCTAAAGAGAAGACAGGACAACCTAATCAGCCAAGTACTAAGACACGATGGCCTAATGAAGACAATCATCGAGGGAAAAGTGAACCGAAAAAAGGGAAAAAGGAAGGCCTCATATGAGTTACATAAGACATGTCATGAGTGATGTGAAAGAGAGGAATTACGTTAATATGAAGAGGTTGGCCAATAGAAAATTCAAGTGGAGGGCTGCATCAAACCAATCCCGGGATTTTTGACCCATGATAATGATGATGGGGATGTTGCTCTGCCCTTGTAGAATACTGCTCATATCTCAACAGATGGAGGGAATAAGGTTATTTGGACAAGTACCTCGCATCTGTAAAGCTTATAAGGCACCTTGCATCCCTGAAGATTTGTACCAGTGGGACAGTAAAATATAACAGAAAAGATGGTCTACTCAAAACTGTCAATGAAGAAGGAAACATGATGAACATATGATTACAAAACCTGTGATGTTGCTCTTCTAGTTTGTTGAGTTTGTTGGAAAGATGACAGTATGGTCACAATGGATGAAAATTGTGAAAAATTTTCTCTAGAGTCAACCCAACAAAGGGCAAAGGAAAAAAAGTGTAAAGTTTCATTTCCTCAGCTCATAGTTTCCTATCATAAAATAAGGGCATGGGGGGAGTTGACCAAATAGATACACATTCCACATACCATATAAAGATCCAGGATAAGGCAGAAAAAAATGGTGGTGGCCACTTTTTGCCTACCTCTTAGATGCCACAGTTGTCTATGCTTGGCTTCTTTACCGACAAATAACTGGACAGAAAACAGAAGAACTTCTACAATATAGACAGTCCTTGGCCTTAACTATTTCAAATATCTTTGGAAAATAATCCAACCAAGGAAAAGGGAGTCAGATACATAATGCTAAAGAAAATTTTGATGGACTTAATTATTGGTCCCTGTGCAATAGCTCGAAAGGGCTGTGTGTACTGCAAAGTACCAAATGGAATGTTGGCATCCATCCTAAATGTTTCTGTCAATACCATGTAATTAATGTATGTAGCTCTTCCATACCCTAATACATTCCTAGAACTGTTAAAAATAAATGTTTGTAAACAAACACTGTAAAAAATTATTTTACTTCTGAGAAATTAACTCAGGGTGTCCAGCAGCTGGGCATTTGAAAATTCCCTGAGATTTCTAGGTTTTCCAGGCATAATAATTATTTTTCCAGAGGAAGTATTGATTTTTTCACGTTAAGTATAAGAGGACATTGGGTATGGTTATTGTGGAAATAAACGTACTGTAACGTGTCATTTTATAGCCATGTCATGCTTGGGATTTGGGGAGCCGCCATGTTGGGTTTTGTCTAGAAAATGTATACAGAGTCATAGGGAAATATGGCGTCGGCCTCGACAATGGCTAATTTAGCAATGAGCATGGTGATTCGGGGCATTCGGGAGATGCAATCCCAATAATAGAAATTGTATCCGTGGCTACTGTTGAACTCGCGGCATATTACGCAGGGAAAGTAATTGATGGCCGAGCGTAACAATGAGGGAGTTTTAATATATAAAGAGGGACGGAGAGCGAGACGTGGCTTCTAGTCTAACAATACTCCAGACCGGAGGAGAACCCTCGTTGGGTGTGAGATCGCAAAAGCATTGAGGTCTAGGAAGTGTCACGAGGGAAGCGGAGTCCACGTTGTAGAACCATCCGGCAGGATTGGACCTAATCGGAGACAGGCGACGAATCATCAGCCAAGACGGAGAAGCCAGGGTACACGAAGGAGGCGGGGATCGCATATTGGAGGAAATCAGCCAGGAACTCCATATAAAACTAGAGGGATAAAGCAGTCCACTCCCTAATACTTTTGTAGGTACATAATTTTAAGAGGGTACTTGTTGTTTTGTATGTGAAGAGTGAAAAGTGAAGTGGCTCGTAATCATTGGTGAAGTGATTTATGGCCTGTAAATTTGAGCCTGAAGAAAGTGAAAGTGAATTTGATATTGTTAACGAATAGGAGGGTAATTTATTATATTGTTTATATTTATTTGTGTTGTGAGTCAGTATTTGTGTGATCAACAACAGATAGGCAAGTGGCATAACAAATAAAGATTGTTACCAAAGTAAATAAGATATTACATTTATGTAATATATTACAGTACATATTATTATTAATCTTGCATATTTGGAGTAAAATAAGCAAAAACTCCAACATCATACAACACTTTCATATAGTTCGTGAGAAATCGCATCGCCACCCTTTCTTAGAGTTAAACATTATCATGCTGACATTCGGGAACAAGGTTACATTACAACCAGACTTCGCTATGAATAGCATTGATATAAAATAATCAGCAACTTAAAAAACTAAAGAAATTGACTTTTTTCCAGGGTAATCGTCTAGGGTGGGTTAAAGGAAAAAAAAAGTCCAGCGTTATAGAACACATTCATATAATTCAAAACAAAATCATATCACAAACCTACTATGCAATATGATGCACATTTTTAGATGCCAAAACCTCCGGCTTGACAAATCTTGCCATTACAATTTTCAACAAATCAGTCATTGCCGAAAACAGGAACGGAGCCACAGGATTGCTGGATTGAAATTCCCTCAAAAATGGTTCCAGCTCCACCACAGCTATGGCAAAGAGAGCCAGTTTAGGACCTAACATTTTGTCATGGATGGTGAACTTAATTACTCCGAAACTGTGGCACATAGGTTCACATTTCTTGCCCTTATGCTCGCTTTTCTGATCAACCTGAAAGCTCTTGACATAATTTCATAAGGCTGGAAGAATATTGAGGGCTCTGAGTGCATCCTTTTCATTTTCTAACCACCTAACTGCACTAAACTTCAATGGAAGACGTTCAGAATGAGTGATTTGTTTGAAGTCAGCTCTACAGGTTGGAGAATATAAAAATAACTTGAACGGTGCACGAAGGAATGGAACGATATCCCATCCAGTTTCCTTCATAACAGTTTGAAATGCACAATTTATCGTGATTGTTATATTTAGGTAGCCCACAGCTACCTAAATCTAACATCCGGGGGCCATCCGTATGCCCTTCAGAGAGGTCAGACTGTAATTCTTTCAAAAATTTGAAATTCACATTTGGACCATCCACTGAAACTTGAAGGATTTTCTCAAGTTCTTTCCTGGTCAGAGCTGCTTTGAAAGCCCCGAGGAGATCAATGGCAGTAGTATGCCCCAAAAATACTGAAGTGAGGTACCGCGTGCAAACTACATTCTGATAATTGTCCCAAAAGCGAACACTAAGATCCATTTACTGTTTATTAGCAATCTTATTCAGGCTTTCATCAAATCCCACAACAAATTGCTGGCAACTCTCCATGCTCCATTTCAGGCTTTGTTCGAAATATGGAGAGATCCCATGAACAATAATATAAGCCACTTTAGAGTTACTAAGTTGCACTTGATTGACAATATTAGTCATGATACATTCTTTCGTTCAAAGGATGTTATCGGCTATTTGTCGCAAAGAGCTGTGAGACATTACACAAAACATGCAAGCCAAAACTTCCGTCTCTATAGCCGAATCTTTGAGGAGGAATGTCCTCAATTTTCCCTTCTCATGTAGGTTTTCCGCAGGTTTATCACAATTTCACTTACAAGTGCAAGTGTGCTTTCTTGAACTCGAAATAGCAGTGTTTGCCCCAGTGCTCGCAGAATGCTCTTCTTGGGTTGTACTTGCAGGGTTGTCAAAACCTTCACTGGACTGCGTAGCCATGGGTGTTTCAGAATTCTGGGATAGTTGCGATGGTTGGGTAAAATATTTTAACGGGTACGTTGATTTCTGAGCTTCAACCTGGTTCATGCGCTTCTTCCCCTTTCTCTGACTTACAAGTGCTTGAGAACTCATATTACTCAATGCAAAAGTATGTCAGCAAACTTTGCAGAAGCAGGAGTGCACATTTTTTCTACACCCTGCCCCCAAGGATATCTGATCAACCACTTTTCATCAAATGATGTCTTGTATTGCTTGGATAGGGCCATGATGGTAGATCATCTGAAACATATAAAATGTGGGTTTCATGAAATCCATTACTTACCATTCATTCGAGACTGCAAAGTGTATTAACATTTTCACACACTATGCTACTATACTCAAGCCGGGATAAGCATTCTCCTAAAATGGCCACTCTCTTTAATGGGTTAATTTTTTCAGGCAAAACCCCACTAAATGGCGAAAATGAAAACTACAGCCAGTTATAGTGTAAGGAATGTGAATTTATGCAATGTAAGAAAGATTACCCTATGACAAGTACTTTTGAATAAGTTTAAAAATGATTTTTTCCTGACTTTCCGTTACCATAATTGGGAGGTTTTACACACTTTGGTAGAAGGATAGAGACTAATTTTGCATTTAGAATATGCTCCTATCCTTCCCCTCCCATAAGATTGTGGGCATGTGGAATGTATACTTGTGGAACTTATATGACGTCGTATGATGCACAACAGCTATTTACGTAATAAGAATTTAAATAAATATTGTTCTAACCTTTGAAGAGAACGTAGGTTCGGGCTGCAGGACTTCAATGGTTGACAGCAATTGATGGCAGTGCATCCGGCCGCGTTCTTCGTCAAGTTCGCGAGGAATAAGGTGACAGGCCGAAAGCACTCGAGTGCTTCGGCGAGAAATGATATAACCACTAAGAACACAATGCATATAGAATATATTGTACAATCGGTGAATGCAAGAATGCTAAACATGACAACGGAAGGGAAGTTTGATCTCGCAATTTGCAGATAAAGGCACGTTATTTATGCTGCTGATTTATATACGACGACCACGAAGAACACAATGCATATAGAAAACATTGCACATACTCTCGGTGATTACAAGAATGCAAAATGCAACAATGAATAGGAAATTTGACTATGCAACTTGACGAAAAAGGTTCCTTATTTCCGTTGCTGTTTTATACATTGATTCCACCAAAAATTCCAGAGTCAATAAGATATTTCCCTGAGATTTCCCTGATATTTCCAGTGAAAATAAAATTCCCTGAGATTTCCCGGTCTTCCCGGTTTTCCAGAGTGCTGGACACCCTGAAACTACAATACTGAATGCCTGAAGACCATATGTCAACTGCCCCCGGTGAATAGTGTCCGATACTTCAGATATGCTATATTTTATAAACTAATAATATTAAAAAAATTATATAATCAAGATACGTTAAATACACCGTATTAACTTAAATATCTAAAAATCGTGAAAAATTACATTAAATCAAACTTAATGCACTAATGAGTTAAACTTAAGCTCTAGGTGTCCTAACGAAGGACCTCAAACTACTGGGGTGTCCTTACTACAGACATCATGGTAGATCAAAGAGGTTGAAGCACCTGTCGAAAAATCAGGTGGTCCAAGTCCTGGTCAAGGCAAATGATTTGCTCTCTGAGGAAATTCTGCTTTATGGATAGGTGAATGAAGTGCTTTATACAGAGTTCAATCTTGTAAGGATATAAAAAGTGGACTCATAGGGAATGTGATGAGAAAGGAATGGAAGCTTTAGAAATGTGGGTTTGGAGCAGAAAAGAGAACATGAGGAATGGAAAGGTAGGTGAATAAAGAGGCAGTGAACATGGTTGAGAAGGAAAAAAGTTAGCTGCTAAAAAAATTAGAAGAAGGCAAAGTAGGTGAATGGAACAGGTACTTGGGGATAAATTGATGATGAAGGTCATTATTGAGGACAGAAAGCTGGGTAAATGAGAGTTTGGAAGAAGTATATGAATCAATTTTTATGCATGATATGAAGATGGGAAGGAAATAAGCCAATTTCAAGAGAGATATAATTAGGGATAGAGCCAAAAATGCATACATGAGTAGGTATGTTTGCTCCATCACAACCTAGTCTAAATGCTAGAAATGCATCTATCTATGCAAATATGAAGAGGTTAGTTGATAGAAGAATTGAGAGGAAATCCATGACCAAAAAAAATTTCAGTATTGATAACTAATGACCTTGTGGCTGAGCTTAAAGCCACTGAGTGCATCCACCGGGTTGCGGATGGTGGGATGATCTCTAGATAAAGAGGGTAGCATGTTTCCTTATGGAAGTGAGACATGGACGATGACAGCAGTACAGAAGAAATGGGTGGAAGCATTCGAAATAAGGTGCCACAGAAGAATGATGAAGATAAAATGGATCGCCCGAGGGAAAAATGAAGAAGTCTTAAGAAGAGTATAAGAAATGAGAAACCCGCTAAAAAACTCTAAAAAGAAGATGGGACAACCTAATAAGCCATATACTAAGACACAATGGCCTAATGAAGACAATCATCGAACGAAAAGTGAACAGGAAAAAGGGAAAAGGCAGGCCTCATGTGAGTTACTTAAAACAGGTCATGAGTGATGTGAAAGAGAGGAATTACGTTAATATGAAGAGGTTGGCTGATAGACTCGCGGCTGAGCTTAAAGCCACCGAGTGTGTCCACTGGGTTGCGGATGGTGGGTTGACCTCTATATATAGAGGTTAGCTGCGAGATAAGCGAGTTTACTCGTCGAATAAGCAGTCGTGGACAAAAAGCAACGGCATTCCGAGGGCGTATTGGTCTATCCTTGGGTAAGGTAGGCCTTAAATAATACAGAACCTGTGAAGATGCCTTGACGTGGCGATGGAGGCCGCCAATAATTACACTTCCCATCACCCGAAGGAGAGGGCAGCAGCTCTTCTTCACATGAGTGAAGGTGGAGACCACAGTGGTCGGTACAGCGACACTCATTTCACTACAGGCGTGGTAACATTTACTTTAACGGCTGTAGTACTGCGATGTGGAAGGCAAGGGGAAACCACCACATTATTATCCTGAGGAGTCGCAGCTACTCCACTCTTTCCTTTATTATCAAGACGTGATGGCACCCTCTCGAATAAAATATTCTGGAGGTAAAATAGTCCCCCATTCAGATCTCCGGGCGGGGACTACCCGAGAGACTACATCAGTCAAGTGTGATACTCATTTTAGGGTAGGAACGTGGAACGTGCGATCACTTCGGACCTGCGGAATACTGGAGAACCTGAAGGTGGAAATGCGGAGAATGGACCTCGATGTATTGGGAATCAGTGAAATGAGATGGCCTGAAGAAGGAGACTTTTGGAGTGGAAGTTATAGAATGATTCACACCGGATCACTGAATGGTAACCCTGGAGTAGGCATAATGCCCAGGAAGAGTGCGGGACTACGTGTGAAGAGCTTCCTGCAATACAGTGAAAGGATTGTAATGGTTAAAATTGAAACTAAGCCTACAGATACCATTGTGGTGCAAGTTTACATGCCTACGTCAGACTACGAAGATGAAGAAGTGGAAGACGTCTACGAAGATATCACTGAAGTAATAAAACAGGTAAGAGGAGAAGAAAACCTAATTATTTTAGGAGACTGGAACGCTGTCGTCAGCGAAGGACAAGATGGAAGAATAACTGGAAAATATGGATTGGGAAACCGAAACGAAAGAGGAGAAAGACTGCTGGAGTTCTGCGCACAACATAAGTTAGTGGTTACTAACACATTGTTTAAAATCACAACCGAAGAAAATACACATGGAAGATGCCAGGAGACAGAGGAAGATTTCAAATAGACTACATTTTAGTGAAGCAGAGGTTCAGGAATCAGGTAAAGGACTGCAAAAGCTACCCGGGGGCAGACATCGACAGCGACCCTAATTTAGTGATGATGAAATGCCATCTAAAATTCAAGAGATTGAAGAAAACAGTAAAGAACATTTGGCAAGTAGAAAAACTAAAGGAGACTCAAAATCAGCTGGAATTTCAAAAAGCAATAGAAAACAACATAGGAGAGGACCTGACTGAGAAACCAGTAGAAGAGCGTTGGGAAAACATTAAATGTGGACTACAAAAAGCCGCAAAAGAAGTTCTTGGAAGAAGAAAAGTTGTTAAGAAGAAACCATGGATCACGGAAGAAGTCTTAGTGCTGATTGAAGAAAGAAGAAAGTACAAGAATGCAAAAACTGAAGAAGGGCAGCTTTGCTACAAAAGAATAAGGAACGAAGTAAGTCACAAAGCCAGGAAAGCTAGAGAAATGTGGATGAACAATCTGTGCGAAGATGTACAAAACCACCTTACCATTGGAAAGGTGGAAGCTGCCTATAGGATAGTGAGGAACCACTTCAAGGAACGGAGCGCAAGATGCAATGCTATAAGGGACAAGAATGGAGAACTTTTGATTGAAAATGAAGACAAAGTGAAGAGATGGAAAGAATATCTCGAAGAGTTATACAACGGGAACGACCTCAGCACGAAAGTGATTGAAGAGGTAAGCGAAGTCGAGAAGGATGATATGGGAGCATCAATATTGAGATCGGAATTCGACACAGCAGTAAGGGACCTTCGGATGAATAAGGCTTCTGGAATTGATGATATACCCGCAGAACTGATAAGGAATGCGGGAGAGAGGACATTGGCCCAACTTTATAATGTCATCTGCGACATGTACTCAACAGGAGAAATACCCAGGGACTTCGAGAAAAACATCATCATTCCTATTCCCAAAAAGAAGAGAGCAGAGAAATGCGAAAATTTTAGGACTATAAGCCTGACAACACATGCATCGAAGATATTGACAAGGATCATCTACAGAAGAATAGAATGAAAAGCAGAGGAGTTCCTGGATGAAGATCAATTCGGATTCAGGAAAAGTAAGGGTACAAGAGAAGCAATATTAGCCCTTAGGCTGCTTATAGAGAAGAGAATGGAGAAGAACAAACCGACCTTCATTGCATTTGTGGATTTAGAGAAGGCTTTCGACAACGTGGATTGGAATTCAATGCTTGATATTCTGAAAGGGATTGGAGTTTCCTACAATGATCGAAGAATTATCCACAGTTTGTATAAAAACCAAGTAGCTGTGATCAGGGTTGGGCACGAATCACCTAGTATTGATTCGGGTCATGAATCATGAATATCGAAGGAAATTAGATTCGAAGCACAAATCACGATTTACTGCTGTAAATTTGATTCAAATCTCGAATCATGAATCATGTGATTTTTCCTTTAAATATGATTCGTGCGGTTCACGAATCACGAATCATAGAATTATTGCAGACTGACAATACCACTAAGTAATGGTCACATTCTGAACATTGCTCCCATAATTTGGAACCTATACCAATATTTTCGCCGGTGAATTAACACTTGTGTAGATACATTGTGGATTAACTGAATATCATAAATTACCAGTTCTGTGTACAAGCCTTCAAGCCACCATAAAGGTGTGTGGCAGGGGGTGAATTCTCACCAAACATTCACTACATATCATGCATGAAAAAGGAGTAGTATACTAGTCTAAACCTCACTATTAAAAAAATAAATATAGTAAAGTAAGCATGCAAAAACATGCTGTTAGTTGGGTTACCTTCAAGTCCTTATACCAACATGCAGCTACCTATGATATACAGTGATTCACTCGTATTGGACATATTTACCGCTATTCATATCCCTAACTGTACTAGGAAAAAAGGACATTTAGAATCTGTCATTTCGGCAATCAATTTCTCAAACTTTGTGGTTATGGTCTAGTCTACCATAGTAAGTTGGGGTCGCAAAATATTTTTAACATAATCACTGAAAATATTATCTTGGAATTTATTTAGGGGAAGAACTCTATATTTCAACCTGCGATCAGACAATTATTCCCACTTAAATTCATTTAATAAACTGGTAACGCTAAAATAGTTATCGTACCGTCCCTTTACAAATCTTGCCGATGTTCGCTGCACACGTTCAAGTTCATTTTTTAGACCGATTTCGTCATCATCATCACTGGTCAACAATCCTAGGATTGGTTTGACGCAGCCCTCCACTCGATTCTTCTATTGGCCAACCTTTTCATTGTGATGTAATTCTTCTCTTTAACATGCTTCACAACCTGTTCCATGTATCTCATACGAGGCTTGCCTTTTACAATCTTCTCGTTCACTTTTCCCTTGACGATAGTCTTCATCAGGCCATCAAGTCTCACCGATTAAGTTGTCCCTTCTTCTGAGTTTTCAGCAGACCTCTCTTTTCTCCTACTCTTCTTAGGACTTCCTCGTTACTTACTCGGTCGATCCATTTAATCTTCATCATCCTTCTGTAGCACCACATTTCGAATGCTTCTACCCTTTACTTCTCCGCTGCTGTCATCGTCCATGCCTCACTGCCGTAAAGAAACATGCTCCAGATGTATGTTCTGATGAACTGTTTCCTTACTTCTACGCTTGTATTTCCAGCTGTAAGGAGATTCTTCTTTTGATAGAATGCCCTCTTTGCCTGGGCTATTCTACTAACTATTTCTTTCTTGCTTCGTCCATCGTTGGTTACTCGGCTTCTTAGGTTAAAGAATTCTTTCGCCTCTTCAAGTTTTTGTTTTCCTAGTTTGACATTGGTTTTCGCCTCTTCTTTCTTACTGCACGACAATATCTCAGTCTTCTTCTTATTTATCTTCAGCTGATATCTGGCCATTGTCCTTTCCATGGTTACTAGAATCTTGTTCAGAATCCTCTCTGTCTCTGCTATTAGTGCTATGCCATCAGCAAATCGCAGCATGATTATTTTTTCTCCATGGATAGTCACTCCAGAAGACTTCTCTTTGATTTCATTGATGGCTCTCTCGATGTAAACATTAAAAATGACGTGAGACAGTGCATATCCTTGTCTCACTCCTTTCCTTATTCTTGCCTCTTCACAGCTGGGTCCCGATTTAATCACAGGCACTTGGTTATTATACAGGGTATGGATAATTCTTCGGTCATAGTAGGACACTCCAATTCCTTTCAGAATTCCAAGCATTAAATCCCAATCCATGTTGTCAAAAGCCTTCTCTAAATATCTAAATCTAAAGCCGACGTTCATTGCAATCAAATGCAATGAACGTCGGCTTGTTCTTCTCCATTCTCTTCTCTATGAGTAGTCTAAGGGCCAATATTGCTTCCCTTGTACCCTTACTTTTTACCCTAGCTTTTGCAGTCCTTCATGTGGTTTCTAAATCTGCTTCACTAAAATGTAATCTATTTGTCATCTTCTTCTGGCTCCTAGCATTTTCCATGTGTATCTTCTTCGGTTGTGATTTTTAAACAATGCGTTGGCTACCACTAACTTATGCTGTGTGCAGAACTCCATCAGTTTTTCTCCTCTTTCGTTTCGGATTCCCAATCCGTATTTTCCAGTTATTCTTCCATCTTGACCTTCGCCGACAATAGCGTTCCAGTCTCCTAAAATAATTAGGTTTTCTTCTCCTCTTACCTGTTTTATAACTTCCTTGATATCTTCGTAGACGTCTTCCACTTCTTCATCTTCATAGTCCGTCGTATGCATGTAAACCTGCACCACTCCGGTATCTACAGGTTTGGTTTCGATCTTCACCATTATTATCTTTCTTTGTCCGGCAGGAAGCCCTTCACACGCATTCCACCTTCACTCATGTGAAGAAGAGCTGCTGCCCTCTTCTCTGATGTGATGAGAAGCGTAATTATTAGCGGCTTCTCGTCACCAAGTCATGGCATCTTTACAGGTTCGGTATTATTTAGAGACCTACCTTACCCAGGGATAGACCAATACCCCCTCGGAATGCCGTCGCTTTTTGTCCACCACTGCTTATTCGACGAGTGAACTCTCTTATCTTGCAGCTAACCTCTATATCTAGAGGTCGACCCACCATCCGCAACCCGGTGGATGCACTCGGTGGCTTTAAGCTCAGCCGCGAAACCGATTTCGTAGGGATCCCATACACTGGCAGCATATTCCAAATGAGGTCTAACAAGGGAAAAGTAGCTGATTTCTCATACATGATCGTCACATTTATCCAGTGCTCTTTTGATGAATCCCAGTTTATGATTAGCTTGACCCATTATTTCACGTATGTGTTTACCCCAGGAAAGATCATGTGACAGTCTTATTCCAAGATATTTAATGGATTCCACGTTTGCTAATTCATTATTACTTATTTTGAAGTGCTAGAAGGAGAACAATTCTTTTTCCAAAAATTCATTACCACGCACTTTTTTTAAATGTAATTCTAACTGCCATGTATCACACCATTTTTCAATTTTTTGTAGGTCATCATCAAGGAGTCTACATGTAATAAATGTAATATTCGTGGTCATCATTTAAATGTAGGACATTTCATTGCTATTTTTTCAAAACAATTTAAAGTCACATTTGAACAAATCTGTAATATAGTGTAAAATATATTATTGAAGTTTGCATTAACCATATTATTCCACTTCTGACGTATACTTACACAGTAACTGTCGGTGAAAGACTGATGTACGTTTCTAGCAGTGAAATCAGTGATATTAATTCATGATTCGTCAGTGAATCGTGAACTGCATCACAAGAGATCGGCTCACGAATCACCTCAACTAAAAAAAGAGTCGACTCACGGATCACGAATCATTAAAAAAAATGATCCGAAGCACGAATCACAAATCACAGTTTGTGATTCGCGAATCATGATTCGTAATTCATGAAGACGAATCATGCCCATCCCTGGCTGTGATTAAATCTGGGCCCAGCTGTGAAGAAGCAAGAATAAGGAAAGGAGTGAAACAAGGCTGTGCACTGTCTCCCGTAATTTTTAATGTTTACATTGAGAGAGCCATCAATGAAGTCAAGGAGAAGTGTTCTGGAGTGAACATCCACGGAGAAACAATCAGCATGCTACGATTCGCTGATGACATAGCTCTCATAGCAGAGACAGAGAAGGAGCTGAATAAGATGCTAACACCCATGGAAAGGAGAATGACCAGACATCAGCTGCAGATCAATAAGAAGAAAACTAAGATATTGGTGTGCAGCAAAAGAGAAGAGGCCAAAACCAACGTTAAACTAGGAAAACAGAAAATGGAAGAGGTGAAAGAGTTCTGTTACCTGGGAAGCAGAGTAACCAACGATGGACGAAGCAAGAAAGAAATAGTGAGTAGAATAGCCCAGGCAAAGAGGGCATTCTATCAAAAGAAGAATCTACTAACAGCTGGAAATACAAGCTTGGAAGTAAGGAAGCCATTCATCAAAACGTATATCTGGAGCATGTTCCTTTATGGCAGTGAGGCATGGACGATGACAGCAGCGGAGAAGAAAAGGGTGGAAGCATTCGAAATATGGTGCTATCGACGAATGATGAAGATAAAATGGATCGACCGAGTGACAAATGAAGAAGTCCTAAGAAGAGTGGGAGAAAAGAGAAGTCTACTGAAAACTATAAAAAGAAGACGGGACAACCTAATCGGCCATATCTTAAGACACGATGGCCTGATGAAGACAATCGTCGAGGGAAAAGTGAACGGGAAAAATGGAAGAGGCAGGCCTCGTATGAGTTACATGGAGCAGGTCGTAAAGGACGTGAAAGAGAGGAACTACGTTGGTATGAAGAGGTTGGCCGATAGAAGAATCGAGTGGAGGGCTGCGTCAAACCAATCCTAGGATTGTTGACCCTTGACGATGATGATGGCTGATAGAAGATTCGAGTGGAGGGCTGCATCAACCAATCCTAGGATTGTGGACCCAAGATGATGATGAAGTAATGATGCTAATGGTTGCAAAGATTTCTACCAAATGATAATGATTTTCAATTCTTGCAAAAAATGCTTGAAAAAATGAGTGGAAAGAAGTGTGCTGCCAGTGGATGGATACAGAAAACTATGAAAGAGATTGTAAAAATTTGGGAATAATTCAAAATCTTAATAAACAGTAAATATTCCTAAGTTACCCTGCAGAACTTGCTTACAAAGAATGAAAAATCATGTAATGTCTATGATCTCTTCATACATGCATGCATGTGTACTTTCACATACAGGTAAGATAACATATATAATCCTGATGGTCAATATTTTTTCAGAGGAAAAAAACTTTTCCAGGGGTCTGCTAATTCTTAACAATCATAATGAAACCAAAAATAATTTCTTTTGCACCCTATAAGAAAAGATGGATATGGGAGCTTATGGAAAAGCAATTACTAAAAAATGATATAATGTGTACAATGTATCTGTCAACAAGCCCAAATTTTCACAAAAATCGGAGTTCTCAGGGAGCACGAGCAAAAAAGGAATTTGTATGTCGTAGGCATTAGGGGAAAAACCAAGCAACCTATGCCTGCTTGGGGCAGTTATCAGACCTCAGGGTGCAAAAGTGAGGGACCATGTAGTATGATATGAATGCATGACTTCATAATTCCACATAAAATTTATTATTACAACCTAGGTTTCAACGGAGCCATCGTATTCAGGGAAAAATTCAGCAGAAGGCTATGAATACCTAGGCACTCTCTATTACCCAATTTTTTGTATCTATATATCCCAACACCCTTCCTCATGGACTATGCCTTGTGGTGGGATTGGGGATTGCATGTTCCCGTGACCCCTAGAGCTGCACTGGTGGGAGAGATTAATGTTGCTCTTGGTAGGGTCACCGATGCCAGATAGGTCAAAGGGTAGGAGCCTGACGAAAGGTAGTCCATGTACCATATTCATCATCTTTTCCTCAAGGAGGTGGCTGTGAGAAGGTGTCTGACTCCAGTGGGATGGCTTTTCAAGTGATGGTGTCATGTTAAAAACACTATTGAGGCAGGAAACAGGAAACCATCTAAATTGAACTCTCCCAAGACCACAATGGACTTGAAAAACTAAGAATTGAATCCTGTCAACTACGGGGCCTGGGTCCAAATGAGTGGGGTGGGTGTCACACCTGGCAACAGGGGAAGCAAGGACTCTGGGGTCATTTCACAAAATCCTTGCAAGGAAAGAAAGAAAACAGCAATGATAGCAGCAGTGGTGAAGAAGAAACCAGAGAAGAGAGCAACAATCTGAGAATTGGGACTTGGAATTGTAGGGTGATGTTAAGGGCAGGGAAACTAGAAAATTTGAGGGGTGAAATGGAGAGGGGAAAGATTGATTTGTTGGGGTTAAGCGGAGAAAGATTGAAAGACAAGGGGGACTTCTGGAGCAAAAGTTACAGGGTTATATACAGCCGAGGGGAAGAAAGGCAGCAGGGAGTAGCAGTTTTATTGAATACAACATTACAGAAAAGGGTATTGACTGTGGAAAAGGTGAGCAATAGAATATTATTTATTGAAACCTAAATGATGCTGATAAACATAGCAATAGTACAGGTTTACATGCCTACAGGAGGACATAAAGAGGAGGAAGTAGACGAAGTATATGGCCAGTTGGAAGAAGTAATCAGAAAAGTTAAAAGTTAAGGACAGGAAGTACCTAATCGTTATGGGAGACTGGAACGCAGCACTAGGGGGAGAAAGAGAGGGAAGTGAAGTAGGGGAGTATGAGCTGGGTGTAAGAAATGACCGTGGTGAGAAAGCAGTGGAGTTCGGCATGAGGAATAATTCTGTTATTACAAATGCATGGTCCCGTGTGGAGTAGCTAGTCTCCCATTGGGCGCCTCCCCAGGTGGCGGATAGGGGAATGCTCACCAGATATGGTGGGTACCGAGAAAATAAAATACTCAGGGTGGACCAAAACTAGCACTACTGCTTTGCAGTGAGGTGTTGGATCACCAAAGGCTAGAGGACGGAAAATCTTGATAAAAAACCCAGGTCCTCCAGTTTGGGAGTTGGTTGTAGGGCTAACAACCCTACACCGGAAAACAACCTAAGTTTATGAAAACAAAAATCAGCCTCGGACGGATGGATATAATGGCCAAAGACCTTTGCGAGAACGGAAACACGAATTACGGATAGTGACATGGAATGTAAGAACAATGTTGAAGCCAGGAAAGATGAAAGAAGTAGCACATGAGATGCAGAAGTACAGAATTGATGTCATTGGGTTACAAGAGATAAGATGGCAAGGACAAGGCAGAATAAATAAGAAGGAATACACCTTACTATACAGTGGACCAGAGAATACGACAAAGATATGGTACAGGATACATTATTTTGAGTAAGATAAGGAAGAGCCTCCTATTATTTTAACCAATAAATGAGAGAATTTTCAAGATAAGAATAAAAGGAAAGTTTAGAAATATTACTTTCATTACAGCTCATGCACCTACGGAGGACAAGACGGAACTGGAGAAGGATGAGTTTTATGAATACATGGACAATGTGTTAAATTTTTGTCAAAAATAAGATATGGTTACAATTTTAGGTGACTTTAATGCAAAAATTGGGAGGGAAGACAAAATAAAAGGAGTAGTTGGAAGATACTCAATACATGAGAAAAGTAGTGAAAATGGTGATATGCTCGTGCAATTTGCAGCCAGAAACAATCTTATCATAAAAAGCACATGTTTCCCTCACAAACGAATACACTTAGGCACTTGGAAAGTCCCAGGTACAAACATAGTTAATCAAATAGATCACGTGCTGACTAAGAGAAGACATTCATCATCAGTTATTGATGTCAGAGCATACAGGGGTCCAAACTACGACAGTGACCACTACTTAGTAAGGGCAATCATTAAGCAAAAATTGTCAAAAACCAAAGTAACATCCAAATCAACCAGAAAACATTGGAATGTTGGAAAACTGAACATTTGAGAGAGCTTAGACAAGTACCAAAGAGGTATGGAGAGAAAACTTTTTGAGTCCCAGGCAGATAAGAATATTAATGAAAAATGGAACGATTTAGAAACAATCATTAAGGAAATAGCAGAAGAAGAAATTGGTGAAAGAAGGACGGAAAGGAATAGTGACTGGTTTGATGCGGAATGTATGGACGCCGTATGAAACAAAAATAAAGCTCTGGAAATAATGATTGCTATGGATACAAGAGGCAATAGAAGAGAGTATAAAAGGTTAAGAAGGGTAGCAAATAAGGTGTGCAGAAGAAAAAAAACAGAAGCAATGCAAAGGCAGTTCTAAGAAATAGAAGAATTAAATGATCAATCAAGTGAAGTAAGAAAATTTTACAAAGCTGTCAAAAGAATGACAAAAGAGGGATACACTGTGCGATTGGGAATATATAGGGACAAGGAGGGAAAGATACTGGGAGATGATGACAAAATAGTAGAGAGATGCACAGAGCATTTCTGCGACCTGTTGAATGATGAAGTGTTTGAGGAAGAGAGCGAGGTGCATGAATATCATGAGGAAATGGGCAAGGAGGCAATCGAAGAGCCTACAATGGAGGAAGTAGAAGTGATTGTCGGGAAATTAAAAAATAACTGGTCACCTGGTGAAGATGAAATGGCCCCAGAACTTATTAAGAAAGGCGGAAATACACTCATGAGATCTATGCATGAATTAATCAGTAACATTTGGAGACAGGAAATAATGCCTGTAAAATGGAGAACTGGCATTTTATGTCCCATATACAAGAAAGGCGACAAAACGCTCTGCAACAATTACAGAGGAATTACGCTGTTAACATTGCATATAAAGTGCTCTCAGGAATTATACAAATGAGATTCAGCAAAAGAGTGGAAAGCATCATTGCCAAATATCAGGGTGGATTTTGACCAGATAGGGGCACAACAGACAAAATATTTACTTTGCATCAAAAATGGAGAAGCACCTCGAGCACAACCAAGATTTACACTTATTGTTTGTAGATTTTAAGCAAGCGTTTGATAGTGTGAAGAGAAGCACACTGTATGCAGCATTAAACGAATAAGGCTTGCCTTAGAAGTTAATCAGACTGGTAAGAATGACAATGCAGGAAACATAGCTAAGGTTAAAGTCGGCAATAAAATGGGTAGTGCTTTTTCATTTAACATGGGTGTAAAGCAAGGAAATGGTTTGTCTGCAACATTGTTCATTTTGGCCTTGCACTGGGCAGTGAGAGGAGTTGACCCTGGTGGAACAATATTCTATCGGAGCAGTCAAATACTGGCGTATGCAGATGATGTAGTCATTGTAGCCAGATCTGCAAGGAAGTTGAAAGAAATATATGGCTCACTAAAGGAAAGTGCCGGAAGAATTGGACTGGAAGTTAACTGTGATAAAACAAAATACATGAGTATGTCCACATCTGAAGCTCGCGGACGACCTCAGACACTAGATATCGACGGAGATAAATTTGAGGGTGTCACATCCTTTAAATATCTTGGAGCATTGGTGACTTTGGATAACTCAATAAGTGCTTGCATAAAAGACAGAATCATGCTGGCAACAGAGCGTATTTCGCAAATCATAAATTGTTGAAAAGTAGACTGGTAAGAAGAAATACTAAATATAAAATATATAAAACTCTAATAAGACCTGTTGTCACTTACGGATGTGAATGCTGGACATTATCAACAGCAGAAGCACACGCACTTAGATGTTTCGAGAGAAGGATCCTAAGGAAAATTTTCGGACCTATACAAGAAAATGGAGTTTTTCGAAGACGATGGAATGAAGAACTTGACGACATCATAGAAGGCCAAGACAATGTGAGATTTGTCAAGTCACAGAGACTCAGATGGATGGGACATTTAATAAGAATGTCAGAGAGGAGAGTGGCCAAAAGAGTTTGGTAGGGAAAATTATTCAGTGTAAAAAGAGGACGACCATGCCTAAAATGGCAAGACGGAGTGGAAGCAGACCTGGCTACTTTGGGGATAAGAGGATGGAGAAAGAAGGCCATTAAGAGAGAGGAATGGAGGAAGATTGTAATGAAGGCCAAAGCTGACAAAAACTGTAGTGCCAAGGAAGAAGAAGAAGACAAACACGTGGTTTAAACACCACCTAAGGCATAAGTACACATGAAAAATGCCATGGGAAACAGGAAGTTACGTACTAGATTATATCATTGTTTAGGCAATGATTCAGGAATATCGTGAAGAATCCTCAGTTTCCCAGGTGCAGATGGAAACTCCAACCATAACTTGGTGGTGATGAAATGAGATTAAAAAGGTAGTGTGTAGGAAGGAGAATAAGAAAGTGGGATGTAGGAGCACTGATAGGAAAGAAGAGGGAATATCAGGAGTTAGTGAACAGATGCATGCATCAAGTAAAACACATTAATGAAGTTTTTGTCAATATAAAATGGAGAAAGTTAACTTGGATTGACATGCATCCTGTATTTTGATGTGTTCTGTAAAGCAACAATCAAGTTATCCCCAGTAATGATGGGTAAGTGCTACGAATTCCTTAAAATATTCTATTTAAAAAAATATATATTTCTTATCAGGAGAAAAACAACCAGCACATAAAAAATATGCTTTTATTTTTGCACTTATTATGTACTAGATTCATGTCATGAATATTTGTTTAGACATAGAAAACAGTTAACACAAGCATTTCATCACACTTGAAGGAAGACCCAACATTGACTACCAGAGTCGTGAAAAGGAAATTTTTTTTGGTACATCAAAATTTTTTTAGCAACAAAGCAAGCAAAAAGCCATGAATTTTATTTTTACAGGTGGTGGGTCATATCTTAAGGAATATTAGAAAAAATAATTTAGCTTGATTCACATATTGCCTTAGGTCAAAATTTAATGTGTTATAGAACCATGTTTTTGATGCAAAATTTTCTAAAATCTTATGAAACATATGAAATTAGAGAATTTTCAATATCCCTTAGGATATTTTTCAATTATTATTTGGAATCCTCATGACTTCTATAGTAAACCTGCAAATTTTTATAAGAATTGGATGAAAAGTATGGCTGAGACAAATTATTTCCCTCTGGAGGTACAAGTGCCTTTGGAGACCGCATTCATTGAAAAACTGCAGTTTCACCCAAACTTCAAATGGTCGTGAAAAAAAAACTATTAGAGATAGCCAAGAAATATTTTACACTGTTTCATTCCTACATGGAAGGATGAAAATTGCCAAGTTTCATCTAAATCTGAGTCGGTGGGTGTCATGTCTGGATGAACTGACATGGAATGACCCGCACGAAAGACGAACAGTAAATGAAGAGTAGGAAATAATAGTCTGGTATAAGAAGAGCAGCTGAGAAAACAGGAACAATATAAACAAGGAGAATCAAGAAACCATGGATAGCAACAGAAATGATAGAAAGGACAGAAGAAAGAGGGAAATAGAAAAATGTGAACATAAAGCTAGTCAGAAAGCATTATAAGAAGAAAGAGAGAGAGAGAAAGGTGGTGGCGTCAGCAATGTGAGATGGAGAGGCTCCAGAAAGGAAATAGGCTTTCTGAACTCAAAGGTTAGAATGTTGTTAAGAATCAAAGTCCCATGCATCAAAGACGAGGAGAAATTTAGCAATGGAACTAGAGGAGATCCAACCTCAGTGGAAGGAAACTGTTGAGGAACTGTACATGAGCAAAATTAGGTCTAGAAACTTGGACATAGAAGAGGAAAAAAACCTAGATCAAGATGAGGTGTCCCTGGAATACTGGATAGTGAGATAGAGAAGTTAAGAATTGGGTTAAGCAGTGGGGATAGATAACATCCCAGCAGAACTTTTGAAGAATCTAGGTGGAGGGGAAAGGGAGAAATAAAATCTCTCCCTTTCCCCAAGGGAAAGCTCATTCGTAGAATATACATGGAGGGTGCTTGGCCAGAGATCTTGGTAAAAACTGTACAGATACCTATATCAAAAAAGAGGGCGACAAAAGAATGTGAAGAATATAAAACGCTAAGTTTCATTTTTCATGTGGCAAAAGTAGTGCTTATCACACACACAGAAGGATGGAAATCCACAAGCTGGCACATCCACAGAAGGATGGAAAAGAGCAAAAGAATTTCTTGGTGAGGATCAGCTTGAATTTTGGAAGGGGAGGGCCATTCGAGATGTGATTGCAGCAGCGGCGTCGGAAGCGGTGGATCAAGGGGGGGGGGGGTCAATCGCCCCCCCCCCTCTGCCCCGAACCCTTGAGAAATAAGTCATTAACAAAAATTAAATTTCACTTGTTTCCAGCTTGCCTTTTCCCTTCTGACGCATATTCTACCACCTTCATATGCACTTTTAACGGAATTCTAGTCTCTACCTCCTCGTATCCGCAAAAAAATGCGGGCCCTTTTCTTAACAGCCGAGCCCTTTTTCAAGGTTGGCCTCTCCAGCGAAAATAGTTCCGACGTCCCTGGATCGCAGTGATGAGAATACTAGAGAAAAGAAATATAGAATAATGTATTCGACGAATGGAAAACCAAAGTTGAACCATTCTTCCGTTCCCTAAGTATGGCACGGTACCTATACCTCTGAAAAATCTGCCACAATCGGGACTCGGAACCTGGCCTCTCTGAACTGGAAGCCAAGTTACTCTAGCCACCATATCGACCCAATTCCTCCCCCCCTCAACCGACGTACCGAGAATGGTACTCGAACCACTCGAACTGCTTTTCCTGCGAGGAGTCGAGGTCTGAGACTGAATGCCAAAGCCATGGTGGCTTTTGTGAGCTAAACGTCGAAACTTTTCCAAATTCACTGCCCCACGCACAGAAAACGCACCGTTATAAAGGAAACCATGTATAATTATACAGTTTTTCCTTTTCATATCCATTTCCTGATTCCGTTAATTTCGAGGAAAGAGAAAATATTTCTGTTTCGGCCTTTCGCTCTATATTACCCCTCCAAAAACAATGAAATTGGAATCCCACGGTACCTATAGATGTATTCTGGAATCAATTATAACTTTTTAAACGTCATTGAAGGTGAACGCGTCAGAACGCAATGCAAATAAATGGTAATACAGTCACTCACCAAAGCTGCTCGTGCATTGTGCGTCTCCGTTTCCACGCAACTCCAGCCAATGTCTTTTCGCTTCAACTCTCAACGTCAACTCTTCATCTCTTGATCCAACGCTGCCCGAGAACTTAGAAAAGAGGTGGGATAATAAGTAATATCCCTATCACACTTGTAAAATACGTAGTTTGGAAAATCAAAACTTCAAGTAAAAAATTAATATGAATATACCGTTGCAAGCTTCAGAACTCGCCATTCGCTTCTACCTCCTCAGTGAAATGCTCACGCTTCCCAATACCACATCAAATGACATGTCCTTGCGAAGAATCCACTGGAATAACTATTTCGAGCGGAGCTCCACCGGTGGCGCGCCGCTCAACGGCTACGAATTGGTTGGAGTGTCAAAAATTATCGCAGGAGGCATTAGATAAGACACACAATGAAACAACCCTCGTGTCTTTCCGTAGTTAAATGTGGCTACGGTAATTCACTCCAATTACAATGAGGCAACCAATGGGTCGAATTTAACTGAAGAGAGAAATAGGACGGGATCCCAGAATATCCGCGGAACCCAAAATGAGGCATGGAAATACCACAGCATATGGATCTCTCCTGGCGCGATTGGACCCGGTTTTCATCTTGCGTATTACTCAGTTTATATACTGTGCATACTACTTTCAACACTGATTAAAGCCTCTGCTATCCAGGCCTTGATCTCATACAACACTTTTGGA
This sequence comes from Platycnemis pennipes, assembly GCA_933228895.1. Classification (NCBI taxonomy): domain Eukaryota; kingdom Metazoa; phylum Arthropoda; class Insecta; order Odonata; family Platycnemididae; genus Platycnemis; species Platycnemis pennipes. Next base: position 26,995,384 of record OW121848.1, on the reverse strand, counting down.
AGATATTTCAGCGTGAAAAGGAAAGAACGCCCGACGTTTTCAGATACCTTTTAATGTCGGTAACGCAATAGTTTTTTTTTGTTACGTTCATATGCACTCAAACAGGTGTGAAACACGGGCCATCCACGGTTTTAACTCCCTCGTCGATCATGTTGTCATGGGAGAAAACCCTTTTTGCACAAAAAAGATGAACCTCGTGGGAGTTATTCTGGGAGTATTCATAAAATCGATGGTCTGCCAGTTTATTTGGTGGAATTAAGACATAGGGAAGATAAAAGTACTTGGTTGATTCCACAGTTTATTTACATAGACTCTACCGGTTTCAACCTTTACAGGTCATCATCAGGAGTGAAACACAGAGAGAGAGAGGGACGTGAATATATACCCAAAGAGTGTAGGGGGGAAGGGAAGGAAGAACAATCCAGAAGGAACCAACCACTACAAGGGAAGAAGGACAAAATTGATAATTGTGACAAAAGTGGTGTGTATTTGTTGAACTGTGATACTCCTGGTTGCAACTCCATGAATGTTGGCCAAACTGGAAGGAAACTAAGTGTATGAAAATCGGAAAATTTCAATTCATTTGTCAAAGGAGATAAAAAGTCTATGTTCGCCAACCATCTGATTGACGAGGGTCATTCATCTGATTTTTCTCCTAAGCTTTTACATGTATGTGACAGTGGTATGAAATTGGACTCCTCAGAAAACTTTTAAATCATATCTTATCTAAATGTACATGGTAACCATCTGCTTAATGATGATAAATAACCTAATTCCTTCAACCTCCCCCTCCTTGTTCTCCGTACCGGTTCCCCCACCTCCACAGTCTATTGTGGTTAGCCGTTGTAGTTGTTGGTTCCTTCTGGATTGTTTTTCCTTCCCTTCCCCCACCTCCTTGTTGTTTTTGAAAAACATCCCCCTTCCCCCCTCCACACACTCACACTCTTTGGGTATATATTCACGGCCCTCTCCCTGTGTTTTACTCCTGATGATGACCTGTAAAGGTTGAAACCAGTAGTCTATCTAAATAAATTGTGGAATCAACCAAGTACTTTTATCTTTACTATGGCAGTATTCAATTCAAAAACTGATTTCACTATTAAAGAAAGGGTAAATTCTTGTACTGATTTTTGGCACGGAAAGGAACTGAAGTGTAAGATGGAGGAAATGTATTTTATAACTGGGGACGCGAAATCAAATGGACATGATCATTTTTTTGCTGATATAAAAAAATCAAAAGGATAAATATGCATTCAATCATTATTTATAAGAACCAGTGATTATGAGTAGTTATCCACCCAGCATTTAACAAACTTTTCATTTATATCACCAGATGACTGGTTTAATGGGCTTGAGCTACAGGGGGGAGAATCCTGGGTGAAGCCTCTTAACACTCAATTGTGACTGAAAATTTTACAAGACTTCAAGCCAAGGAGGAAGTGAGTTTTAATCTCACCTGCGTAACCTATGATAAGTTCATCACCAAATGTATGATTATTTATGCTTCTTCATATAATAAAAAAACAAATACAGGATGTTGTAAAAAGGAAAAGCCTATTGAGAATATGGTTGCTAAATACACCACCCCATCTAGTTTCAGCAGAATTAATTGGTTATATGTTATAAATACAGATTCTCCAGGTTTATCCACAAATAGTTTCCATGCTGGATAAGAAGTTTCCCTAAGGTTTCACATTTTTTATAGAAAATACAAAAAATAATGGCTCAATACATATTAATATTTTGGACTTACTGAATTATAAGCCATATGAAAAACGTCAATTGCAAAAACATCCTCACAGGAAAAGGTGGGGATGAAGCTAGGGAACAAGCAAAGAGAAGCAAGGGCTAGATGATGGATATTAGTGTTATATATACTCTATGGGCAAAGTTTCATATGTAAAGGCATCAGACATGATTCCCTGTAATGCTGGAAAATCAATCACAATGTTTGGGTAGCCACTTCCTTCCCTTACGATACACTTGATTTTTAATGATTTGCTACCAAAGATCAATTGTCTTGAGTCCAGTTCGGCTATTCCAGAATATCACCAACTAGGGACCCTACAATTAGCAGCTAACTGCAGAAAAACATTTATGCGATTGCTATTAATTTGGAACTTGAGTTTTTAGGAGTGATCATAGATTGATTTGGAGAGATTTTCCATCAGGTAATTCATTTCAAGCATTAATTTTAAGACATTATTACCAGTCCACGCTATACAATCAGTTCCCACTTTTCTGCAGGCTGAACATCTACATATGTCATCATATGTCTACGGGCGTTCCGAAAACCCATAGTTTGGCATCAACTCTTGTGAACTACACAATGAGTTGCGGGTCATCACGTGGTTAAATCTTTCGCAGCAACAGAAACGCGGAGAAATGCAAGCATGCCACCGGCCTAACTGAACATCTCCATAACTCCGGATCCGTGTAACTCAGATTGCATTAAGTTGAGAACTTACTGTAGTTCTCCGCCACTGGTACATAGAATCCACACGACTGGTATTCAAATCTTTAATCCATTGATTCGATCGAATCTCGAAGCCATGGATTCCATCAAATCTTCAAATCCCTGCCCCAACCCTAGTTTGGATACAATGAGCTGAGACAAGAGCTGTACGAGAACATAGAGCCAATTTAGAATGCCATACAAAAGAGAAGGTTGACAAATAAATTTATAAATATTTAAATTTCAAATGAATCCTAAAACTAATCAATGAGAGTCCTTTAGGGATAAAGTTTTGAAGGACAAGTCATCCAGTCTTCAGGGTGTTGATTTCATTTCGAAACCTGGAAACAACATCAATGCCCTAAAGACAATGGACGAGTCATCCTTCAAAACAAATGTTGGACCTGAACCAATGGGGACCTAAGAGATCTTCGTAGACAATAGCTGAGAAAAAACAAAATCTTACTTCATGCAGATCACTGGAAAAATTGCAGAGAGAGAAAAAGAGGATTCAACACAGGAAATTTTTAAAGACTTATCAGGAGACACAAAAGGAAAAGCAACTCAAATTGTAAGAGACTTAGATACAGGAAAGTTAATATTAGAACAAAAGGAAATTCAGGTAGTGGAATTATTTTATGCAATACACCCTATCCTATACACTAATTAACTTTAAGACAAAGGAACTACGCATACAGAGGGAAATGTAATGTCGATAGGGACAGCATGGGTCCAGAGACTAATACACAAGATAAGAGTGCCATGCAAAACGAGGAGGAATAACGTTATTGGCACCATAACTTTTGAAATGTTTACAATTATCTAATCTAATTTAATATTATCTAACCTCATAAACTACTAGTGGGATATGGTAAAGATGTTGAGCTTCTGTCATAGCACAACTACCACTGGGGAAAGGGTAGGAATAGTTCATGTTTACAATTACAGTATGTACATGGTATGAACCCTGATTGCTTCAGTAAACAAAATTACACCCCTTTAAAGAATGAAGCCTTTGTCAAGACTCCATTGCTCTCATGAGCAATGAAGAGAACAGTAGACAAAATACTAAGGAAAAAAACACATACCATTTTATCTAAAGAGAATGTATTTTCAAATATACATGGCCATACAACATGAGAAAACATAAAGAGTACATGCTTAAACATAAAGAGGATGGACGACAAGGATTAGAGAATGGGAGTCATTTAATAATTCATCAACCCACTGAACGTGAAACCTTTTATAGATCCTCGTACATTTTTTGACAAAATAAATAAGTCTTGCACCTGAGAACTTCTAGACTCAGTTGATTTCCTTAATATTCAGGCAAGTAGACAATATTATCTCTGAAAATGAAATGTACATTTTCCATCCCGCTCTGTAAAACCAAAACGGTTATGTTGTAGAGGATGGTTTCTCATGTATGCCTGTTTTATGGTTACTTAATCGGAAACGATATGCACAGATTGATCAAAGCAAATGTACAAGATGTGATAAAACTTCAATTTTAAGTTGGTACTGGGTAACATTCATGTGCACACTTAAAATAAGCTGAGCATTCAATCAGAACCCAATCTTAGACCCTATACTAAGACTGTATACATGAGATAACTCAACAATTATTCAAAGAAATGTAGTTTTTTCACCAGTGATAGGAAATAACTATTTGATGAAAAAATGATTCAGAAGGGGATACATTTTAGTCTGGACATGGTTTACCCACTCCCTCAATAAATGTAAAATTTCATCCAGTCAAACAACAGCTTTTACTTAGGCCTTACAAAAGACAATTGAAGCCAGTGTTACCAATCATGACCTAATTATATAAAACCACTAAAGCATTAGAACAATGCTAATTTAATTACCATATATACCTTTTAAAAGAAAAAAATGTAACAAAAGCATATTATCATTTTCAATGCCATGTTAATTTTATCAATGTTCAAATCAACTTAACAGTGATGCATAAGAAACATATTTATAACTAATACAAGATGAGAAAATCAGTTATGAATTCAACATGAAATATCTTTGACAGAAATAACTTCTAAGTTACTTTTTCAATTACTTTCGTAGCACACATAGGGGGTAAACATGTTCCAGTTCAAAATCATCCAATTTTCGGAAAGGGCCAAGCATACATTGGTCTTCAATAAAAGCAAACTTGAAGATACCTATGACTTCCACAGAATATCAACAGATTCTCATGTGTTTAATCACTTGAGTCCTTCATCACATCAGTCGTAGCACACTTCGTGTCCTAAAGTGGTCAGTGTGTAAACCTCCATATCAGTAAAGGAGGATCTTCAAAAACGTAGAAAAGGCTTGTTTTTAATCATGTGCCTGAAAATACCACAATTGAAGCAAGTATTTAGAACATGAGAGAATCACATATAAATAACTATGATTAAATGTGAAAAATGAGTTTTCAGCTTGGACATGACCAGTTTTTTGTATGTACTAAGTTTTTAAAATACCAAGCAGTATTCGTTCAAAAGTAATGCACCAGATGAAGGGCAATAATTCCCATAAGGCAGGTATAACTATTTTATTCTATACACACAACCTTAACACCATGAGTAGCATGCAAGGCTGGTTTTTCTACCAACTACAGTAGAAGTCCACAATTGTGAGAATTGCTTTTAGAGAGAACATTGTTATAGTGAGTGATTTTTTTCTTTAGTTGGTCCATGGCAAAAGCATACAGTTTTGTTGGTTATAATGATTAGTTATTTATGTTATATTGCTATAACAAGTTGATTTTGCTGTGACTGTCATCCCTGTTACAGTACTCATGGAACTCTTTACCCTTATGTCAAGATAGAGACGATATTATACAAACTTATCACTTAAGCGGCAAGTACCGTATTTACGCGTGTAAGCCGCGCACCTTTTTTCCCGAAACGCCAGAGAAAAAATGGGGGTGCGCGGCTTACACGAATCCTCCAGATTTCGGGTAAGCCGTGCACCATTTTTCCTCAGATTCCTGTTGTTTTTTCTCTTAAGTTTCGCATTCTGTCTAGTAGTATGGTTAGTAGTCTAGTAGTAGAGTTATACTAGTCTTCGCAGCATGGTCTAGTAGTAAATCGTACATTGTAAAGTATTCTGAAATTTCGAAGTATGTAATTAATAATAAAAATCCGCGTTTAACAAAGTCTGAGCGTACAACGGTACTGGAAGAAACGCAAGATCAGAAACACCATTTGTCAAAGCAATAGATTTATCGTGTATAGATCGTAAGTAGGACAACACATTGTAGCACTGATATGTATTTAAATATACTGTATCCTGTAAGCTGCCGCAAGGGGCTTTATGTTTTTTTCAAAATCGTAAGCGGAGTTTGTTTCGGTATCACGTATCTGTAGCAACATTGTTACGTAATAGATAGCTCCTTTTGCGTACACATTAAAGCTACATTGCAAAGACACGACAAAAAATTTGTTACGTGGTGGCAATAGTCGTATGCTCAGAGATTATGCCTTCTTCCGTGCTATCCGCTCCAAGCCTGAGAGTAGTAAACGCGTCCGAATCGATCATTTAGCATTTTAAAATAATTTGCTTTTCACCCTAAAATGAATTCTGATGTGAAATTTTGATAGTTTCGTGTGAGTATAAAACTACATATTATAAGCGATGCCGAAAAAATAGGAAATCGAGCTCCATGAAGGAAATATGGTGTATCTGAATCTAGCAGTGACGAAAACTAAGAATGAGAACTGTTATGATATGAATATTCATTAGTGATTTATGATTATATTTCCGGGAATGTGTTTTTCTTTAGTTTTATAAGAATCATTATTGTTATTACATTGAGCTTAGCTTTTTCCGTGTGTTCCCATAACTTTCCGGTGTTGTTAAATCGTCCCGGTACGGATGGCGTTTGGCTTTTATTTGTTGATATGCCAATGGATTTCCGTAATAATAGAGCAATCACGGGCTGAAATTGTATATATTTTTGCAATTATTTCAGTTTGATGTTATTTTGAACTGATGCCATTTTTATAGCTGGATGATGTGATCGTATGTAACAGTAATTACTGTGAGATGCTACGAGAAAAAGATGCACAGTAAAAGAGGCTGTGCATTGATGCACGACGCGATTACGATCGTGATGATAATAACACGTAATTCAATCAATTAATGAGAAAGACGTCCACGTAATTTAGGCACAGTATTTCTATTAAAGAACGTGCATTCATGTTATGACAAAATGATGCAGACTCAAGGGAAAAAAATTTTTTTTCGATAGAAATAATTTTTTCCTCACGAGCCTTCCCGAAAATAGGGGTGCGCGGGATACACGAGGGCGCGGCTTACACGAGTAAATACGGTAATCACTATGAAAGAGAAGTAAAATTTGGTCGTCACTCTTACTGCCAGTTATTGTCACCTTGGTCCTCTGTTACATTATAATTCCCCGAGAGATTATATTTGGTTCATATTGCCACGATTGTCATCCCAGTTTTATAACTCGTGGACTGGCCAAATGAGAATTTTTATTATTTTTTGTGAAGCATGTGATTTTCGGGGTTAACCGATGGATTGTTTGTTACACATTCTCCATAATTCACCTTAGCTCAAACTAGTTTCTATGATACATTATGATAGGGATACATAAAATTTCACAATGCTTATAATGAGTGTGCATCGTAACAAGCTAATTTGCAACTTTTATCAGCACTTGTTACAGCAGACTTCTACTGCACATAAAAAAACTAAAATATATTAACAAAAGTTTTGAATTTTCATGAATCACATCTATCAGTGCTTTGCACAACTCTTCATGATCTTGATAATTATTAACCAAATATTCTAGGAATAGGGTAGGTTCCTCCATAAAAAAAAAGATTCATTAATTGTGGTTCGGGGCCCACCAATAAAAGGCATTCATTATAAAAGTTAATCTTAAGTTCTTTTAGAAAAAGCTCAGATATGGTGGGACTGCAGAAGTCATGTTGATGATGTTGCAAGAACATAGTTAACATGTGAGACTTTGGTAATTTTCATTGTATTAACTTACAAATTCATATCAGATTCCCTAAGCTCTGGTAAACATGCATTTATAATCACCTATGAAAATTTCAAAGCTTGGAAACTCTCCTCTGTCAAACAGGGTATTGATAATTGTTTCCTTACCTCCCATTCCTCAACTAGTAGTCTTCCACTAACGAGAAGCCATTTAAATGCTATTCTAAGGTGTGTTACCAGCACCACTTAGCAACGTGGAGAGGGAAGTTACCTTCATGACTTCATGCATAGATCTGACTGGCAAAGAATAGATTAACATTATGTTTAGCACTGTTGAAATTTTTTCCGTTTATAATCAATTAGGAAAAATATTTAATGCAATTCTTAACACATTGCATATGCATTACGAGAATTCTTGTTTTTACTGTTGACTGTTTATTATTAAAATTTTTCAAAATTATATGCATTTTGTTGATATCTAAAGGCCTGTTATCGTTAATGATTATATTTTGTGCCATTCGTATATTTCGAATGAGTTTAAGAGCCCTATTGCTAAACAAAGCAAGGCATATATTCCATGCCATGCCAAACGCTTATTCCTAGGACCTCTATTTGTTTACATGAAGCAGATGGCCCTTGCCATATATCATATTATAAAATATTTCTTGTGTAATTACGTATTCCTAGCCATTCCTAATATTCACATTCAGTTATCTCTCGAAAATTAGTTACAGCGAGTATTTAATTACACAAGCAGTTGCCTCTGTCGGTCTGTCTTACTAGCCTTACTCTGTCTTACTAGTGCTACCATCTGGAGGATCTAGAGTGAACAGAGGTAACTCCTGTTAAATACTATTGCCAAGAATTATGCATTCACTCAAAATTATATGTATCCGTGACATCAGGAATCATAAAATAAAATAAAAACTTGTTGAACCGGATAAACCTCAATTATTCGCACAACATCCACACCGGCAATATTTACAAAAACATTGAAAAATATGCACAAATTAAAAAATGTACCAGAAAACATAATTATTCTCATTAACAGTACTTTCAATTTCTATTCACGGCTGAAAAATCATTCAATCATCATCTGCTGCAATCTAGAGGCAGGAACGAGCAGGCTCCATAACAGAAAAAAGTTGAGGTACTTGTGCTACACCAGAGATTCTACATTACTCACTTGTCCAACTTCTCCCAGAAGACCATGAGTGCTGCTCGATCAAGATGACGCTTGGTTCGAGACAAATCAGTCACATGGACAGCCCATCGAGCTACATTTGGATCCACACGCATTTCATCCCATTTCAGATGAAAAGCACAAACTGCAAAGAGATAAATAGTTGAAGTGTGTGATTGACTGAAGCATTAAAATGTTTTCAAGACAAAACTATGCACTTAAAAGAATAATGTAGACACAAAATTACAGAATGAAAAAGTAATGATTACATTATTATATCACATAGAACTGCAGCCAATTATATCAAGTGGCTCTCCCACCCCAAAGCTTGAAACTCACTTTTTGAGAAAATTATGACTGGATTGCCATCCCATGGCCAGCCCTTGAACTGCCAAGCAGGCCCCATGACAAAAACTGCAACCACCCTCTCCCAGTCTGCCGGACTGAGTTTCTGGGGATTGTCAATGACTCGATATGGCACAGTGGTGGAGCCTTCCTTGCGACGCTGTAACAGTATTTCATTATCCCGTTTCGCACCTTGGGCTTTCTTTTCTTCCGTGCTCACAAACCTGATAAACGTAAAGAGGTCATGAGGAAACTACAGGTCCAAAGGTAATTTACTCTCAAATTCTATGAAGAGATACAAGCAGAATAAAATTACATATAATTTCACACTGGTGCTCATTATCAAAAGTTAAAAAAATGTAGCAAGCGAGCTATTTCTTTCTCAAAATACTTGATGTGTTAAATAAATGGGGGCACATTTTAGCTATACCTGATCACTTTGATCAAATTTCCTTTTGGCTGCAATAAAAAAGGGCATAGGGCCAAAAAAGCATGACATTTCAATCTTGTTTGAAGGAATTCATGCCAAATGAATTTTACTATCAAAATATTATCACTGACAAGAAATACAATCAATTAATGATACACTGGTTTGCTAAATACCAGGTAGGTACCATCACATTTAATAAAAACTAAGAATAAGTATGATTTTCAATATACAACTACGCATCTGAAAATTAAAAAAAGTCATTTTTGAATGAATCAAAAGAACAATACTTTTTAATGCTTTGCAAACATATATGTATCACACCAACCTGAGATCCTGGAGTATATCCTTTGCATTATACATAGTTATGAGTGAAGTATTAGCTGCTGGAATGATAATAATGGGAGTTCTTGATGTTCTCTTCACTTGAGGAGCACCTACTCGAAGCTGTAAGCAGAGATGAAATAATAAGTAAAACTAAATCAATGATAAGGGATCAGCAGACAGGACCAATACCGTGATAACACATAAAGAAAAAACACGAGCCAAATCCACAAAAATAAACTTAAATAAAAATAAAAGTAGTAAAGTTTATTTTTGTGGATTTGGCTCGTGTTTTTTCTTTATCTGTTATCATGTTTCGCTTCCACTCCATATCGCCTGAATCTTCAGAATTTGTAGGACCAATACCATGAAAGAAGGTTCGGGTAAAATAAGAGGATGCTGAGATTTTCAGCATCCCTTTTTATGGAGAACCTTCAGGAGGTGTCTAATATACTAAGGTTCCATCCTTTATTTCTCAGCAAAAATTCATGTCTCATGCAGAGCTGGGCACAGAATCCCCAGAGGGAAAAATAATTATTGCTGGTGAGGAAAAGGGGATCTAATAAATCTGACAAATAGTGCATGTTTGAAGTTAAATAACATGCACAAAAGGCGCAGGTGTTGCGTAAAAACAATAATATACTGTAATGAGAAATGTTTCTTTCACAAAAGAGTATTCTAAGCAAAGAAAATGCTTTGCTTTGGCTCTCAAAAATGACTCTTTTATAAGTGGTAGCCTAGAGGGATAAATTATATCAGTAGAACAATAACACAGAAAACGATATAGCTAAAAAGGTTGCATATGTTTTGGTAATAATCTTCCTTAGACTCTCACTTTAATTTACAGCAGAGCTTTCCTGAACTCACTGAGAGATTTCATTCGGTCTTTGTATTCCAGGAATTTGAGCTAATGATCCCATGAGAGAAATTTTTTACCTTACGTCAATATGACAATAAAATAAATGAAGTTATTTATGCCAGTAAGTTACAACAATGACCATAATAAAACTGCAGGAATTACCTGTGCACTAGCAGTAGGCTGAAGTACTGGTGTAATAAGTGAAGTTGGAGGTGGGACAGCTTTCTTTGGCTGACTTCCTTCAGTCACTGATTTAAGAGTCATTCCATGGTATGTCCCCATGGTGTCAATTTTGAAGCCTTCCGTCTCTGTTAGAAATAATGTAACATTATATAGAATTCTACTTACTAGATAGAAGTATAATACCAGTCACACTAGCTGGTACAGAGTTTTTATTTTTAGCTACTTAAGTTATTGTTGTCAGGGCTTTTTATGCAAAACTGCATTGATATAAAGTTTGTTTTTACTCAGTAATATGCTTATTAATTTTAGCAATACAATTAAAAAATAATCTTGTAATATTACTGTTGTTAGTAATTATGAGGGGCAACCCAAAATTAAGGTCTCCATAACTAAACAAGAATAAAACAACAATTATTCTCAAAATTTTTAGATGATTGTAATGTATAACAACCCACTATTTTTCTACATAATTGCCGTAACGTTTGATGCATTCTTATAATTTTTGTGGCAGTTTTATTGTGAGTGGCAAAGAAGTTCACCAATGCTGCATCGTCATAGCACTTTAGCTCCTCTTTCACCTTCTCATTGTATCTCACCCTTTCACTCTTTCAAATGTGTGAATAAATGTTAGCCACTTGGTACCAAACCAGCAATGATGATGTTCTCTCAATATTTATTTGCAAGATCGATATTTACACAGGCAACATGAGAGCAGGCACTGCCGAGAAGCATGGACAGTTCCTTGGTTAGAATTTCTCTTTACCGATTCTGAATCGTCAGATTGAGGTTTTTGGTATTTCACCATATGCATCAGAATTTATTGTGGTTTCAGGCATGAAAATTATCAATAATCCCATAACAGAATTGCTATCATCTTGCTGTCAGACAGCAGCCAGATCATGGCAATTAGCATGTTTGTTTGAAATTTTCCTGTTCTAAGAGAAGTTGAATGCCAGCGATTTAAACTCTCTATGCCACTTACGGAAGTTTTTCATATCCATACATCCCACCCCATACCCATCAATATACTGTTTATGAATTTCTATTGGCTGGACATTTTTGTAGCAACAAATCTAATAATTTCCGCACATAGTGGGAACTGCCATCGGGAGTTTCACTGGTGACAGCTGCCCAGCCTAGACTAATCCACCTGTTGAGCTCAGCTACCACATTTCAAAGAGAAGGAATGGCCAAATACAACACGGTATACCACTGCCAACAAATATTTTTCCAGCAGCTTAAGCACTTCGGAGACCTTACTTCTGGGTAGCCCCTCACCTTTAATTCTAGACTCGAAGGCCCCAAAAAGGGAGTCACCATTGATGACTATGATTCTATGACAAACATAAGATGAGTACTAGACAACATAGTAACCAATGACTGAGTATGCATAGTATTTTACTCAGCATGTTGTGAATTCTACATAGGATTTACTCTAAAAAAGAATGCTACATTGACCAAGGTAAAACGATTTCACCAAAAATGCCCACACACTAATCAAACTAGTACACTTTTATGTTTAGGTTAAAATGGCTCCTTACTGTTACTTCATGTTTGAGATATGGTCGTCTTTGAATCAGGTGAATTACTGTATTCACCTGATTCAAAGACGACCCATCATTTTGGAGTACTTTTCAACAGAAAATTACAAAATTTAACATTATCATTGAAGCAATTAACTCTTTTGGCAATATTTATTTACTTTCTCCAATTTTCTTGAAAATAAGTATTTCAGTGTTAAATTAAAAACCATTCCAAATAAAAACTTTCAGTGTAAGATAGCAAAAACTTAGATCAAATTTTTATTGTAATTACCATAAATATGTAATTGGACTTTTTGTTTATGCAATCAATCACCTTAGCAATTTATTTTTTTCTGCAGTCACCATTCAATTTCTTACACAGTAATGTCCGGGGAACCTCATGGCATGCTGTAGAAAAAAATTATTTCGCCACATCAAGCTTTTGTACAAGTCTTACAAGGGGAGTGTCCGAGTTCCGGGTCTAGGATTTTGACGAAATTTGCCAGGCAGGTAGTCCTTGATGAGTTATTTACGAATCACCCCCCATATAGGGTTATATATCCAGAAACTTCGTCAAAAAACGAGTTTGAAATATTTGATTGCAAATATAAAGCCAATAATTAGCCATGTTTAATCAGTGCAGTTTGGGTTAGGGGTAAGGTACTCGCTTCACAATGTTGACGTCCCTAGTTCGATACTTTTCGAGTCCAATTTTTTTTTCATCGCAATTTCGTCGTACGACTTTCCCTGGTTTTACATATTTTTAATCTGTTTACCCGGGATGCATTTTAACTATTTTACGTAATAATTACGTAATTTGCTAAAATTACGTAATTAGTACGTTAAATAGTTAATTACGTTATTTACCTAAATCACGTAATTAGTACGTGGCGGAATTACTTCCGCACGCCCTGTCGTTTTTTGGTGTATGAAATTAACGGAAGAGCATAAAGTGTGATCGTGACTTTGAATTTCCGTATCTTTGGCTACGCAGTCCCGACGCACGTACAACACATGTTCTAATTCGCCTGGTGCCGTGATTTTCCAGCGCTGTGCTTTTTTGGAAAAACTAATCGCAAGAGAAAAAAAGAACTTAAGCTCTGTAATCATATAATTGTAAGTATCTACCGAAATGTTCGGGTGATCGGGCGAAATATTCGGGTGGGAGAGAGTTTCGAATCAAGGACGTCGCTTGGAAATTGATAAAAAGCCAGAGGTAACAATTAATTTTGAAGAATTAATGTATTGCACCTTTTCAGGAGCATGTTAGAATCACCCGAACATTTCGGTAGTCACTTACAATTGTATGATTACAAAACCTAAATTCTTTTTTTCTCTTGCGATTAGTTTTTCCAAAAAAGCACAGCGCTGGAAAATCACGGCACCAGGCGAATTAGAACATGTGTTGTACTTGCGTCGGGACTGCGTAGCCAAAGATACGGAAATTCAAAGTCACGATCACACTTTATGCTCTTCCGTTAATTTCATACACCAAAAAACGACAGTGCGTGCGGAAGTAATTCCGCCACGTACTAATTACGTGATTTAGGTAAATAACGTAATTAACTATTTAACGTACTAATTACGTAATTTTAGCAAATTACGTAATTATTACGTAAAATAGTTAAAATGCATCCCGGGTAAACAGATTAAAAATATGTAAAACCAGGGAAAGTCGTACGACGAAATTGCGATGAAAAAAAAATTGGACTCGAAAAGTATCGAACTAGGGACGTCAACATTGTGAAGCGAGTACCTTACCCCTAACCCAAACTGCACTGATTAAACATGGCTAATTATTGGCTTTATATTTGCAATCAAATATTTCAAACTCGTTTTTTGACGAAGTTTCTGGATATATAACCCTATATGGGGGGTGATTCGTAAATAACTCATCAAGGACTACCTGCCTGGCAAATTTCGTCAAAATCCTAGACCCGGAACTCGGACACTCCCCTTGTTAGCTTGATTTAAACACCTGTATTAGTACGGTATGTCCTCCATCAACTTTACAAGCTTCCTGAGTCATATCATCCATTGAAACAGGCATGCCAATCTGCCACTGAGTATGCACAAACTTCACTATTTTGTGTTCTACATCATGGAATCAGCTTGAATTTGAACCACTGAATGACTTTCTAGTAGATGTAGCTTGCCTTATTTTGCCATTTACAGAAATATTTTTGCACTTATTAGCCTGAAATTCACTGAAATTTCTTCTTAAATTTCAGTTACGGTTCAGCATGATGTATGGTAATGGGCTTAAAATTTGTGTTGTAAGTCTACTTCCTTTCAATAACGTGTCCTATGCACTCATCCAATACATACGTTATGCTCATATTTGAACATGATCCTTTATTTTTTTCAGGTTAAAGTACATAATTCATAGATCAACCAGGAATTCACCACTTATGTAGTGATAAATGTAAAAGTACCAACAGTGACCCCATAAAATAATTAGAGCATTCATTTGTTTTTGTTTGGTAAATTATGCATTAGTTTGAAATACCGTGGCCACAGTAGAGGCACTTCCAAAAAAAAGTTAACACTTCAGAGCCGAAAATTTTCCAAGTCCCGAGTTGACGGTGATTTGACAACGCTGCGTCACGGCTTCCCTCTGGCGGAGCCTTGAGAAGCTCTGACCGAAAACAAACCCCCTTCCCTGTTTAGCAGAAGGGTTTACTGCACGGTCGGTCTTATTATGCCCTAAAGAAGGGGGCTATGGTGGGCACTCCATGGTCGTTTTTTCCGACTCGCGCTGAACGACATTTGAAGTCCTGAACATATTTCTACCGTCGCATAGTGGTCGGAAATCGGAAAAAGCTGGACAAAATTCAAAAATAGCTTTCTTTGAAATATGACTTAATACTTCACACAAAAAAAAACTGCTAATTAAGGAATAATACATCATTTGACATGCTTTTCATCTATTAGCCAGATACAGGAGCTCAAACATGACCAAATTTCCAAATAAACACCTGAACTAATTTTTCTCCGAATGTCTTCCAAGTTAAGTTGATCGTGACGTTATGTGAGGAATTTGATTGAATAAATAATAGCATGATCTATTAAAACAAGTATTTGCCTTTAAATTACCAAAGCTTCAAATATTTTTGAAGCATTTTAGCGCAATTCCGTTAAAAAATGTCAGACGCTGTTCTCAGATAAAATGTTTACATAATATAGAGAATATCTAGTGTTTTATGGAGAGACCTGTGAAGTGACTTATATCAGAGCACTCGTTGAAGACTCAAAAACACGAAATTGAAGAGAAAATAAAAATAAATCTATGACACCGAAAAATACATATGAATTTCCGATAGCGCGTCCGGGGCATGGCTCCGCGCGGCTTGGGCTGGAAGTGCCGTGACTCGCTTACTTTACTCAAGTGACATGGACCCAAGGCTTCCATTTCGTCGTTTTTCAGCTGCACTCATTGTCACTAACCTTCACTGATCTATGCTGATGAAATCGTGAGAATATTGAATCGTGCGACAGGATAAGATTACGCGGAATCACTTTATTTTTCTTCGCGTGCGCTTCGGGAACATACTTCTTATTCACGCCCTTGAAAAGAGTGTAGTCTTTCTAGGGCCCATGTAACATTCTAGAAATACACTGGTTTCTCTTTTGAATTCCTTTTGCCCCCTTCTTTTTATTCACGCGGTAAGAGATGCACCGACGATTTCAGAGCCTTGGTCTTCGTTTTCCCAGCCACCTTTTCCCCTTTCCTCAGAGGAGATCTGAATGCCAAATGGGGGGAGCGGCATGTTCCCTCTGACCACTCTGTTCAGTCCCTGTACTGAGACAATGGGGATGGGGAGGACCGGTCTCCGTGAGGAATAATTTTCCACTGCCCAAAAACCTTACTCCATACGTTTTATTGCACCCACGACCCCTTCCATGCGGTATGCCTTGGGTCTACCTCCTCCAAGTTTATGCCCTTGCAGCCCAGTGCCTATTCATAAGGGGTGATCCGGAAGCAGGTAAAACATCGCAGACGTCTGCCCATCCACTCCTCCACCTGAGCGCTTTTAGGTTTGTTTCTACTCACATTACCGGGCGAATATTTCAAAAACATTTACATGCCCAAAAGTGAACACGTTTATCAACATGGTTTCATGATTTAGGTTTGATAGTCTCTTATTGATTTCATATGTGATGCCAAGGAAGTAACAATTCATTCACAAAAATGAATTAATTCCCTCCATTAAAGAAATATATCCAAAGCTTTTGGCGGTATTGTTTAGCATGTAATATGGTCGAATAATGGATCACCTTTCCATCAGAAGGAAATATAGGAACAGCTTATCAATATGCAATTACTATTCTCAGTTGCGATATAGGTCCTTAAGGAAATTTACTGATTGCCGTCCACCCACTTCGCAATCCGAGCAATTGGCCCCTCGAGAGGAGATCACCGTATGGCGGCCGGGTGCCCGCGCGTAACGTGTGCAAACCCTTTCTGAGAGGGAATTCCCAGCTAGCCATGCTTCCTCGCCGCCCCTCCCTTCGGTAGGAGGAGAATAGTGGGATGCGATCCTTCAGCAGGGTTAGGAGGACACGCAGCTCAACGCCGCGGTCGGGAATAAGGGTGAGGCGGGAGTCGGGGGTATTTTGCGACCACCTGCAGGTGTCCTATAAACAATGGGTATTCGGGAATATTCGTATGTTGTCACAGTCCTCATCCTTTTGAAGAACGGAAAAAGGCATTGAATAACCAATTAGAGCGTAACATTAGTTACAGTTTGACCAACGGAAATGTCTTCACATGCTTACGGAGCTCTTGCAATCAGTTAAATCTCATACGAATAATTATTTAGTTGTGGTCTCATGCGCGTGCAATTAGCTGTATTAGGACCTGAAACCTTTAGTGATCATAAAATAGTTAATGTGAAATTTATTGTAGGCGTTGAAAGACATTATCAACCAAGGAAGAGGATATACTTATTTGGCAAGGCTCATTACGACGGTATGAAAAAGGAATTAAGGGAATCGTTTAATATATTTAGCGAACAAAGCAAAGGATTCGATACAGAGGATTCGGGGAGAGAATTTCTTGAGGACACCCTTAAAGCAGTTAATGAATACATACCAAGGAAATTCATTAGTGATAATACAGAGCCAAGGTGGTATAATGCGGAGGTTAGGAAATCACTAAAGCGACAAAGGGTATGCCACGCTAGGATGAAAAATGCAGGACGGGGTCTATCGGTAGAGGAAACAAATGAGTTAGTTCAAAACTATAAAAAAAATCGAAAGCATTAGCAAGGAAATCATGTCGACAAGCGTTATAACATTTCAAGAGCAAGATGTTAGGAGAATATTTAGATAGCAATCCTAAAGCGTTTTGGTCATATGTGAGAGAGATTCGGGCAAATAGGTCCACAGTGCACACACTTAAAAATGATAAAGGAATTAGAGTCACCAGCAGTGTAGAAAAAGCCAATTCTTTAAACACCTTCTTCCAAAGGGTTAGATTAGACATTAGACCAGATTTTAGGGAAACGGCTGCGTGGTCAGTAACAGATTTGTATTGGCATAATACAAATAATAATCTCATGGGCATTATTATTATTATTCAAATTAGGACTCCTAAACTATAAATGCTAAATGGTTTTTTCTACGACGATGGTGGCGAGTATAGATATATGTTCGGGACTTCAGACGTCGTGCAGCTCGCGTCGAAGAAAATGACAATCTCGGGACACAGGACCGACCCACATTAGTCGGAAATCGAAAAAAGCTGAACAAAAACCTAAAATAACTTTTTTTAGATATACACTTGAAACTTCACACATATTCTTAGAAAAGTTTGCTACTTAAGGAATAATGCATCATTTGTCATGGTTCTCATCTGTTAGTGAGACACAATGGGGATCAAACATCACGAAGTTTAAAAAAATCCTGTAATAATATTTATCCTAATATCTTACAAGTTGATGATGACGTTGTGGGAGGAATTTGATCAAATAAAAATAGCATGATCTATTATTAGCACAATGCTTTGCTTTTAATTGCCTGAGCTACAAATATATTTGAATCGTTTATTTGCTATTCCATTACTTAATGGCGGACACTGTTCTCAGACAAAACTTTTACATCAAGCAGAGTATATCTAACGTTTTAGGGAGACACTTGTCAAGTAACTTATATCTGAGCAGTCTTTGAAAACTCATTTTCACGAAAGTGAAGAGAAATTAAAAGTAAGTTTGCGACACCCTAAAATACATATGATTTTCCACCGCGCGTTTGGGGTTTGGCTCCACGCGTCGGGGGAATTGACGTGACTCGCTTACATTGCTGAAGTGACATGGTCCCTAAGGCTTTTAATTCGTTGTTTTTGAGCTGTAACCATTGTCAGTAACCTCCATCACTCTTATTTGATGAAATCGCGAGAATCTTGAGCCGTGCGACGGGATAGATTACGCGGAATAGAGTTATTTTTCTTTGCGTCCGCTCCGGGAACATACTTCTTATTCAAGCCCTTGAAAAGAGTGAACTCTTTCTAGGGCCCATGTGAACTAGATATATTCTAGCTTTTATAAGTAATGGAATAGCAATGAAACGATTAAAAAAGTATTTGTAGCTCAGCAATTTAAAGGCAAAGCATTGTGTTAATAGGCAAATGATGCAGGTGTTTATTTGGAAATTTGGTTATGTTTGAGCCCCTGTATCTGACTAACAGATACGAATCATGTCAAATGATGCATTACTCCTTAATTAGCAATCTTTCCTGAGTATTTATGCGACGTTTCAAGTCTATATCTCAAAGAAAGCCATTTTCAAAATTTGTCCAGTTTTTTTCGCGACGTAGCTTTTTTGGCAAGCGTAGAGATGTGTTCAGGACTTCGTCGGGAGTGAGTCGGAATGAACGACCATGGAGTGCCCACAATAGCCCCCTGCTTTAGGGCATAATAAGACCGACCGTGCAGTAATCCCTTCTGCTAAACAGGGAAAGGCGAGGACGGGGGAGGAGGGAAGGGGGTTTGTTTTCGGTTAGAACTTCGTGAGGCTCCGCCAGAGGGAAGCCGTGACGCAGCGTTGTCAAATCACCGTCAACTCGGGACTTGGAAAATTTTCGGCTCTGAAGTGTTAACTTTTTTTTGGAAGTGCCTGTACATCATTATTAGTTGAAACAATTATTATTCCCACAATTATCATATTTTGATAGTTATTATTGTTTGCTTTAATATCATGTAAAATGCAATTATGAATTACTTAATCATACATTGTATTTAGTGAACAGCATTCCTTAAACACGTAGGTATACTTCACATTTGAATACAAGAGGAGTCATGATATTTTCTGTTGAAATTTTGTCATTTAAGGTCCTCTTGCACTCTGGTGAATACGGTATCCAGTTTAATGGCTGTCCAGGCAGCTTTCTGGAAGTGCCAAAATTTGCCATGATAGGGGGAAGGCATCCTGTCTTCGAGGACGGAAGTGTCGAGAGAACAGTAGTCTCTGTTCAATGATTTTGTGAAACACGAGACTAGATTGGTTAACTATTTGATGACTGGCTACACAAGGAATAATGAATACGTGTCTCGCATTCTGGCCAGCCATAGTGAAGGTCTGGCTTTGGCTACAGACAAAGGTGAGCAAACCTTCGGCCGTAGCCAGGTTGGTAACATGCTGGTGGGCTACCTAATATCGTGGGTTCAAATCCCACCCATGGATAGTGTTTGTTTAAAAGTTAACATCTCAGGTAAATGGTGCGATATAACCTGCGAACATGGGCTCATATTACAGTAGAAACTCGAAAATATGACCCTAGAAATTACGATATTTTGATTTTTCGAAGCGAAATCTTTGGTCCCGACCAAAAAGGTATCTAAATACATGTTAAAGTACTCGATATTATGAAATAACAAAGTTTTGAAATTACGAACCTTGGATCGTGGTCCCGACGTGACAAATGTACTTGTTTTTATGAATATTGACAGATCATAGAAACGTTTTTCAGACACTCCTTGCCAGAGTAAGGGTCCTAATCAATCATCGTTGGCACATACAATATGCATGACATGTGAATTTCATGGACGATATAATACTTACATTTTTCAATACTAAAATGCCAAGGACGACTTTCAATCATAGGCTAAGTAGCACGTAAAATGAGGCACAAATACGACTAAATATGCATTCAGCTTTGTTGCCGCAAATCCAGAGTTAATGATTCCGTATGATGTGGCACATTATTTTTACCGAACTAAATTTTAGAAAATTTTAGTCAGGCAAGCCGGCATTGTCATCCTGCATAAGCTGCGGCATAATTAAACAACTTCTTTTTACCCCTGTTTATTGAAATTTGAGATTTTAACCTGCTGTCCATAAAAAAATCTATGATTTTCGTACAGCTTTCCTTTGACCTTTTTTTACCATTTTTAGGGTCCCCACACATTACCCTTTGAATATGCTGAGAAGCAGTACCAAGGAAATCGGGCATAGGCAACCCACACAACACCGTCCTCATGGGCTGGGTGGCCGTTGAGTCATTTTTGTAATGGCCTCTTTTTTGCGTATATCTCTGTGTATTTTGTAACTATCAATGAATATTAGACAGATTAAGTTAGATGCATCAATATATGTCCCTAATACAATTCTTTGTTTATTTAAATTGAGAAATATGTTAATATTTTTTTCACTGGCGGAGCATGAAATTTGTGAATTTTGCACCACTATGATATGATTGCATCACTATATGATTTATACGCCGCTTTCCCTTAAGGTGATTTAACACTCTTCAGGATCACTAGTTATCATTTGAAGAAGCAGGTTTCATATACCGTCCTCATTGAGCATTTCAATGTATTCATACTGAAAGGATATCCTCTTTGTAAGTAAGTACAGTTGAGCATCTTTAATCCGGCACGGTCGGGACCGAAGTGATCTCGGATTAGGGATTTTGCCGGACTATGGGTCATGCATGGCAACTAGTCTATTTCTTACGTCTGGGATGTTTTAATTGAAAGGAGTCAATTATTTATAACAAAATATATTCGTTTGTCATTTACTGAACATTATTGTAAAAAGAGTTACTGAGAATAATCAGAAAGAAATGGTTTCTTAATACACAAAGTTATTATTTAAAATTATCGAAGTTGCGGAGTGAGTGAAAATTACGGAATCTAAGCATTGTGCATATTGCTGCACATGTAAAAGTTTCATATTGTTATTGGAAAAGGGTTTAAAAATTGAAATTTCTTACGCTGTACTTTGCGTAACATAATTTCCTACCGCGCTCGATTTGTTATCAGCTGATTCAGCGCGATGCCAACGCGTGAGTGTCGTGGCCGCCCATCACTACGTCGCCGCGGGCGACCGGACTGGATTATTCTTTAAAGAACATCATCAAGAGTAGTCTTCCTTCAACAATTTCAGGCTGATCATCGTCATCCCCACTCGGATTTATTGTTATTAATTACCATTTCAATGATTTCATCATCTATGATATGTTGTGTGGTGAGAATATCGTGGCCGCTAACTATCCTTTCGTCTAAATTTACCAATTCCATTTCCTTTAATTCAGGGTTATGGATGATGTTTGCAAACTCCATCATCATATTTTTATCCTCAGAAACATGAATTTTTTTAAATCCCCAATTATTTCGTCTATATCAAACCTTAAAGCAGTCCACAATTTAAACCACGCGTGTTTTTAGAACGGACGGTGAATTGCTATTACCTGCACGTGAAATTTCCCGAATCACGTTTTTTGGATTGATCACGTCTATTTCTAAAAGAGTTTATCCTGCTCCATTAGCATTTGGCCAGAAATAGTAACTAAGGCCTTCACTCCGACGCAATATTGCGTATTCGATATCGAAACCATGGTTCACTTCGACGCAATCGAAACCAGGCTATCTAAAACAGCACTTAAATCTTCTTTCATAGTTTTTCTCTCTGTTATCTACTTCTTCGTGTGACTTTAACAGTAAAATTTTGATGGTTTTTCTCTTTCAGCTTCTTAATGTGCTATATTGTTGAAGATCCCACGTAGTATGTTTCAGTCAAACGCTTTACCGATGCAGCGGCATCAAGCTTTTTCACAACTTGCACTTTTTCTGCGTTGGTTAACGTTTTGTGCTGTTGCCACAACTGTATGGATGAGACATGTTTTGCGTGAAATATTAGAATATAACCAATAATTTTATCAAATTACGTCTAGTGGTCAATCAAAAATGCGCGCGCCATTAAAAGTGGCCGATCTGTAAATTAGTCGTATTCCGTCTCGGCGATGTCGTCAAATTTATGTTTACTTCAAGTTCCAGAATAATTCCAGTGTAGGCGAAGTACCAGAAATTAATATGTTTAAATTATTCTGATTCTCGAAATAGGAAAATTAACGTTAAGAATGGTATCTCGGTATTAATATAAGAATAATATCTCGGCAGGTTATGAAGCAATGTTCCGGTTAAAAACGTTTCGGCATTTTCCATTAAGTACCAGATAGTCATGGCAAAATTGCCGGATTACAGGTGCTCCCGGATTAGGGGTTCCCGGATTAAGGGTGCTCAACTGTATTGCCCTTCCCTTCTTCTGTTGCAAACAGCCAAGAAAATCAGAGAAAATACGAGTTTCCTTGGTTCATGTGATCATTTAGTTTGTCGCATTAATTCTATACGATGTTTTCTTTTGGGCGCATGCATAATCAACGGTAAAAAACATTCATACGCCCATACATATTTAGGTCGTGTAATATTACACATCTTTCGCCTCTCTCTCCTACCCAGCGATCGAAAAAATATCCTAAAAGATAACTTCTCAGCTGTGTTCCTGAGGAGTGATAAAGAATCTGATAAGGGTTATGTAGCCTAATCCTGGTTAAATATATACATAAGACTAGATGATAAGTAGAACCATCCATTGAGAAACCTTCATTCACACCATCGGAGAGGGAGCAGAAAGCCTTGTCAGAATCCTAGTCCAATTGGAGGCACTTTCATCTCTCTCTCTCGCATTATCAGACAATACACCCTGGAGGACATCAGGGGGAGTTTGTTGGTACCCAGCCAGGATAAGCCCCCTTCGTTAGCCCTCTCCTCCCATCCGCTCAACGGGTGTAGTGTCCCCCGCTGGCTCAGCAGGCCTCACAAACCCACCTTTGGGACCCTTTAAGTGCCCCCTCAACAAGGAATCTGTACACAGGGTCTAACACACTCAAATATTGTTTTGTGGGCATATCTTGATTCATGATAAAAGACCCCACTCTCCAGTGCCTTGTCCTTCTTCCCCAGTTGAGGTGGAGCAGGAGGAAGATAAGATGTGACTAAGCTGCATAAGGATATGATTCTTTCAATGTATATTTCCTGTGCACATCTCTTGGCCTTGAATCCCAGCTGGATCAACCTCCCAAGTAACTTAAGAAACTCCATGAGAAAGACTCCATGGGTCTAGTAGCTGTTTTTGTGAGGGTGAATGGGGTAATCCCCTCAGTGATGGGTAAAGGTGGGTAATACTTCTGATTCACAATTTTAACAGCATAAAACCCTGTGGGGAGTGGTATTTCACAGAAATCTAAAAACTCATTTCCCCACAAAATCACTGTTCAGTTTCCTCCA
Source organism: Platycnemis pennipes (assembly GCA_933228895.1). NCBI lineage: Eukaryota > Metazoa > Arthropoda > Insecta > Odonata > Platycnemididae > Platycnemis > Platycnemis pennipes. Next base: position 26,971,547 of record OW121848.1, on the reverse strand, counting down.
TTAGTCATTCAAAGCATTTCCCCTACAATGAGATTCATTGTTTGGCAACATATCCAACTAAACAGGGAAATATTAACTACAGGGTATAATAATACAGTTGAGCACCCTTAATCCGGGAACCCCTAATCCGGGAGCACCTATAATCCGGCAATTTTGCCATGACTATCTGGTACTTAGTGGAAAATGCCGAAACGTTTTTAACCGGAACATTGCTTCATAACCTGCCGAGATATTATTCTTATATTAATACCGAGATACCATTCTTAACGTTAATTTTCCCATTTCGAGAATTAGAATAATTTAAACATATTAATTTCTGGTACTTGAAGTAAACACATAAATTTGACGACATCGCCGAGACGGAATACGACTAATTTACAGATCGGCCACTTTCAATGGCGCGTGCATTTTTGATTGACCACTAGATGTAATTTGATAAAATTATTGGTTATATTCTAATATTTCACGCAAAACATGTCTCATCCATACAGTTGTGGCAACAGCACAAAACGTTAACCATCGCAGAAAAAGTGCAAGTTGAGAAAAAGCTTGATGCCGTTGCATCAGTAAAGCGTTTGACTGAAACATACTACGTGGGATCTTCAACAATATAGCACATTAAGAATCTGAAAGAGAAAAATCATCAAAATTTTACAGTTAAAGTGACACGAAGAAGTAGATAACAGAGAGAAAAACTATGAAAGAAGATTTAAGTGCTGTTTTAGATAGCCTGGTTTCGATTGCGTCAGAGTGAAGGCCTTAGTTAGTATTTCTGGCCAAATGCTAATGGAGCAGGGTAAACTCTTTTAGAAATAGACGTGATCAATCCAAAAGACGTTACTCGGGAAATTTCACGTGGCAATAGCATTTCACCGTCCTTTCTAAAAACACGCCTGGTTTAAATTGTGGACTGCTTTAAGGTTTGATATAGATGAAATAATTGGGGATTTAAAAAAATTCATGTTTCTGAGGATAAAAATATGATGATGGAGTTTGCAAACATCATCCATAACCCTGAATTAAAGGAAATGGAATTGGTAAATTTAGACGAAAGGATAGTTAGCGGCCACGATATTCTCACCACACAACATATCATAGATGATGAAATCATTGAAATGGTAATTAATAACAATAAATCCGAGTGGGGATGACGATGAACAGCCTGAAATTGTTGAAGGAAGACTACTCTTGATGATGTTCTTTAAAGAATAATCCAGTCCGGTCGCCCGCGGCGACGTAGTGATGGGCGTAAACACGACACTCACGCGTTGGCATCGCGCTGAATCAGCTGATAACAAATCGAGCGCGGTAGGAAATTATGTTACGCAAAGTACAGCGTAATAAATATCAATTTTTATACCCTTTTCCAATAACAATATGAAACTTTTACATGTGCAGCAATATGCACAATGCTTAGATTCCGTTATTTTCACTCATTCCGCAACTTCGATAATTTTAAATAATAACTTTGTGTATTAAGAAACCATTTCTTTCTGATTATTCTCAGTAACTCTTTTTACAATAATGTTCAGTAAATGGCAAACGAATATATTTTGTTATAAATAATTGACTCCTTTCAATGAAAACATCCCTTAACGTCAGAAATAGACCAGTTGCCATGCATGACCCATAGTTCGGCAAAATCCCTAATCCGGCATCACTTCGGTCCCGACTGTGCCGGATTAAAGATGCTCAACTGTACCATAATTAAGCACAGAAATTGAGGAGTTTCTTTGGATTTATCTCCTGGAGTGAGGAAAAAGGATTCATGGTTGAAACATGCTTGGGATTGAAATTTTTACTGTTTATTATAACTGGACAACAAAAACTAGTAACTTATCATTAATTAATAAAATATATGACTTCTAACAATGAAATGACAATGATTACCATAGGCAGTTAATATTAGTACCCAGTGTCTAGAAAACGGAATTCCACCAGGATTCCCATTAATACCTTCTTTCCCACGAATGAACCTCTCCTGATCGTATCGGTTATACACAGCTGGTTGAGGGGTTGACCTGATTGGGGTACCATGTGGATTGCTCAAACCACCAAAGGCAGATGACGAAGTAAAACCAGATGCAGATGGCAAAGATGAAGACGGGGTCATCATTGGGGCAGATGGGAGGCCATTTGATGGCATTGGAGGCCGAGGTCCACCCCTTCCATCACCCCGACCCTCTTCCCTAGCCTTTATTGACTGCAGAATGGCAAATATGTTCTTCCCAAAAGTCTAAACAAAGAAATAAATGAGACTAATTAAAAGTCTAAACATATGTGAAAGTTATTCTGTTAATTATTTTAAGATATTTAAAGCACATTTGATATTTTGGCTCTATGACTATACCTAGAGTACAACATAAACGAAACAAATTTTCAAGAAATTTACTTCAAAGTTGATCAAATCACACCCATAAAAATTATTTTTCACAAAAACACTTTTACCTTAAAAAGTAACATTAACGACAATGTTGCATAGTTCGTTAATGAATTATATAATCTCATTTTCAAGAAACTAACCAAAAACCTGAGGTAGCACAAGAGGTATCAGCATGAACATAAGATTATACTTCTTTCTTCCAAACTTCTAAAGAAAGGAGTTTCACAAAGAAAAGGTAGTACAAACATAATCAAAATCCTTAATTGGACAGCATAATCTAGTGAGCTATGTTTTGTTAACACTAACTTAAATGACGAACTTTTGGAATAACTAGCGTTGATTACCTAACAAATTAATGTGATTTTCTGGTGGAGTTCTAAACAGAGGGAATCATCTAAGTCAGGTACAACTAAAATCCATGCAAATATGGTACATATATTGTTAGGAGTTAGAAGTTTTTAAAAATATTTTCATTCCTTACTACCACATGAAATATTCCCAGGGACACCACTTGACTCAAGGCTTCAAGTTGTACCTTAACCCTTCCAGCGAGGAAAAAATTTTTTCCTTTTCACTTCCAGGGTGGGGAACACAATGCAGTTTAAATGTAGAATACACAGATATATCTGCATTCCCCACCATGTAAATGACTAAGGTCGGCGGACTCATCCTCTCTCCCCAACATCAAAGGGGTTAAGGTTGGCAAGCGAATGGATCCCCAGGTGCAAAGTCCAAATAATGCATGAACTTCACACAATAAAGTTACACCAGTTTCTTCCTCTGGGCAACCAGAGGTTTCACAGAAAGATATGACAACGAGGAAAGATAACATTGGGTTTTAGATGGATATTATTAATTACTTAAAACTCTCTCCCACATCTGAACCCAGGACCTCTGTAAATTAGCCAATGCTCAACCAATAGGGCTATGAAATTGTCCATTCAAGAATGATTACATATAATGCATACACTACCAAACTGTTTCATTAAATAGATACATTTATAGTTCCTCAAAATACAGTGGAATCCCAGTATAACGAGTGCTCATAATCCCTTGGAAATCACTCACTAAATCGAGTGCTCGTTTTATGCGAAGGTGTTGAAAAAAACCCACCTAATTCTCATAGTGGTTCGTATTTAGTTTTTCTTTTGTTTCCGTGGTATTTGATGAAGGTAAACAGCAAAAAAGTCATTTCAGGCGTAATCTGGTAGAATATCAACATATTTCAAGAAAGAATTTTATTAAATATTAATTCCCCCAGTTTCGGTGTTTTTCTTCCAGTTCTTCTATCTTTCAATCGCCGAAGAAAGCTGTAAAGATAGTGTAACTAGTCGGAATTAAAATATTAGGTATACTGTGGAAGTTTTTGGATAATTTAGTAAATATATCATGATGATAATATCAGCTTTGTCGAGTTTTCCAATGTGAACCAGTACGTCCATCAGTTGGGAAAATTGGCCTGAAGGTTCACTGAAATACGGCATGTTTCGGTGGACGAAGATATTTCTCGCATAGTCACCTATTCCTAGCAGTTTCTATGATTCAAATTCAATTATCTCCCGCAAATTAGTGCCATTGAGTATTTATTTACACTAGCAAATACCTCAGTCGATTGGGCAGCACATCATGTTTCGTGCAAGTACTGCTATCTCCAGGATATAGAATGAATGCAGGTATGTTTCCTGGAAAAATACCCGCGTGATTTGAATAAGGATAACCTGTGAAATTAGGAATCACAAAAGAAAACAAAAACGTGGTGAACGGGATGAATTTTAATTATTAGTGCAGCATAAGGCTTGGTTATATTTTAAAAATAACAAAAATATGAAGAAATTATCACAGCTAACAAAAATATAATTCCTCTTTTAATGTACGAGAAAATAAATAATTCTTTTGCAAACGAAAACCTTGACTTCATTGGGAAAATAAGAGCATAACAAAAAAATAAGGGACCTTCTTTATCACAAACACATCACACGTACTTCATATCAATAATATAAATCACAAAATAGTTTCAATACCTACTCAGTGGCGAAAAATGAATCAAGCATTGTTTGCTTCAATTTAGTGGCAGTTGCAGAAAGCACAAATCCTTCTACTTCACTGGATGTTTTTAGTTCATCAAGGGAAGCATTACTGGCCCTATAGACAATGCTAATTACTTTTATAGCCTGCTGCGCTTCAGCTCTCGAGGGCATAGGCACTGTTTCTTCTCTGGAATCGGAACTAATGTCGTCGTCAACTTTGTTTCTAAATGAGTCAATCAATTCGTCTTCCGTCAACTCCTCCTGCACAGGCAAACTGTCATCAGCATAATCACAAAACTCCACCCCTCCTACCGAGTAAACTCCACCCCTTACTCACACCACATCTCTCCGCTGCTGTGTGATTGGGCACCAGTTGACGGAATGGTTGGGGGTTTTTCAATCGCTCCGACAGATCGCTCTCATTATGCCGAATGTTGAGGCCCCATGCCACGGATCATGCTCTAAGCATCGGATACATTGCCTGAAGCTGAATGAGAAATGGTGAGAGGACTGGTTACTGCAATTCGGAGCGGAATATTATTTTTGACATAAGAATCAGTAATATAAGAGCTTTTAATCAATGCCACGAGATTCAAAGGAGCTGATGTAGGAATCCACATTTTATTAATCGTGCTCGCATAGTACATAGCCCTCGAGGGTAACCAGCACTTTTTTGCCATTAATTGAAACACATACTTAAGGGATTGCGCGGGAGTGCGTAACAGTTTTGCTGATATGGTGTAAAACTTTGAATCGTACAGAATTTTGGAGAGCATCAAGAAGTGATAATGAAGATCCACTATGATTGGTCGCTAAGCAAGAGGATTTCTGCTATCAGTACAGTAATTCTGCTGTTACATTTTTTACCGCAGTTTCCTTGACCCCGGTGGGGGCGGTGTTGAGCCCTTGCTCGTTAACCTAAGGTTGATGGTTACTTTACCACCTTGATCATAACCGTAAGAGATTTTCCTACATGGCAATAGTTGGCGAGATCTTGATCGATCTACATTCCCATGCATGAATGAAAGATTGAAATATACATCGCCGGGCAGCATGCAGCGACAAGTAACATGGCTCTAGATTTCCTTAAGTCAAAAATCTATTCAAGGGCACCGATCTAACTATGACAGTGTTGTGCCTTCCACTTTCATCGCTACCATCCCTAACACAGGAAAAGATGGAGGGGGTTTCACCACAATGTAACAGTGTCCGCGCTAAGACATCACCTAGCGACGGAGCTAGCCATAGGGTAGGGGGGACCTAACTCCCTCTCCTACTCTCATCTTGCTCATTGTCCACCCACTCCCCTCCCACTGATGACTGGGCCAAACAAAAGAAGAACGTAAAATGAGAGTACGCAGAGCGTACTGAAGGCCGTAAATCGTTAATGTTTGGACATAACTGGCTTTAGGTGTTATAGATACGGCACACATCTTGTATTTTTAGTTTAATTAGCAGATAATACAAAACACAATAGTTTATTTTTGCTAGGGGGTGCATCGCCCTCGAAAGATATCTGTCGTAATACCGAGCGTATACCGTGGAAGGAACTTTTTGGCCTTGCTATATTCACTTTATTTTACATGTAAAACATAGGCCTTTTGGCGGTATAAAGACAATCACTCGCTATAACACGATTCTCGCAATAAGCCGTACTCACTATACCGGGCTTCCACTGTAGTATTACATTGAAATGCAGTAAAATGAAAATTTATCAAATGAAATATTCAAACTGAATATAAAAACATGTCCACACAGCTTTCACTGATATTTTCAACACCTATATCTTCAACAATGATGGTTAAGTTTGATTTTTAAAATTTTCCTCATATTACCAATGGGTGTGGGAATTTATAGTTTTGTCTTTTTTTAATTTTATGCCTTTTTAAAAATTACCCTAGGCCCATCAAAAATCAAAACAAGCATTACAAAGAATGGACTTCAAACCTAAAACCTTTAACTAGCAATGACAGTTGTTATTATGAGACTACTAATTAAACAATAATAAAAAATTACTTTTCGATGACTGTGTGCCTATTGATTGAAGAACTTACCTTCCCCGTGCTTTGCAAAATAGTAGTCCTTGTTCTCCATTGTCTCTCTCGTGACATAATGTCTTTCGTTACATCCACATCAAAATCAAGCATAGCTCGCAAATCTGACCCGAGTCCAAGATCATCATTGCCTTTAATGGTTGTGCGTTTCTTTGCTAATCTTTTGGCCTTAATAGCTGCAATTTTCTCAACAGACATGGCTTCTGAAAGAGATCTTTATACCAAATAGCAGATGTTAGTAGAAGGCCGACCAAATGATGTTCTAGCATTAAATGGAAGAATTAAGAACTAAAACTTCAGAAAGGTCTTATTTCAAACTTCTGTCAATAAAGCATCCCCAAGCTACTTTAAATTTTTCAGGCAATCTTAATTGATCCCGATTAACACCTTCAAAAAGAGCTACAATGATATATAAATCATTAAAATTATTTTTAGGTTCTTTTGAACCACCCCAGTAGATCCACAGATATGCAAATAATTTATTTTTGCCTGCAGTGTAATGGATTTTACAGAAGCACCAAACAAGAGTATTTATAAAAACTACATCAGCAATATTCTACCATAAATTTCAGAAAAATAAAGAATTATCTTAACATTTTGATGCAAGCAAACTCTGTAGTTACAAGGAGCTTAAATGGTGGAAATGATAATTTAAAGAGGAAAACTAGTGGAGTAGTTGCTCAGTGCCATGAGGACCTAGCCAATGGTTGGTTTCCAAGGATGACACCAAATAAATCTGGTATACATGAGGCAGCAACAAAGTGAGGTTTATCAAAAAAAAAAACTCTAAGCAAAATTTAAAAGAAACATTATTATACTGAAAATTAATGCTACAACAGGTTCGCTACTTACTTTATATTGTCAACAGTAACAGAGGCTTCTTTAGGAGCATCTAATCTTGCGGCCAATTGTTCCATCACCTTCTGCACTTCGGTTTCTTCAATGCGGGGTTTCTTTGCTGCCAAAGACTCAAGACTTTCTTCGGCGACTCGTTTCACCTAGCACAGAAGATAATACTACACATTAGGCGAGGACAGAGGAAGTTTTCCTCACAACATAAATGAAAAAAAATCATAAAAAATGTCATGATGTACCATTACGAACAATTTCAAAAGGTACCCATTCCGCTATTCTCAAACACCATTGTATCATCCGATTCGAGTCTGCTCAAAAAAAAACCATAGGTGAGTAAAATAAATAGCTTTTGAGTATATTTGTTCGAATACGCGAATATATAAACGACCACTACCGGCCATACAGCGATTTCACAGGCATACTTACCTCAATAAACTAAGAACTCAAGCCTTATGACAACACATTGAAAGCACCTTGCAAATGCTCTGCTATCGCACAACAAGAAAATGCCTTTCCTCACAATAAATTTGCTGTGTACCAAACTAACTGATGATGAGATCAAAATGCAGGGTAGTTAATAGGCACACATGATTCGTGGAACATTCTAATTGTTTGTCAATGGTCAACTACTAACCTGGGTGGGAATCTCAAGAGGAGCAGATTTGTCGATATTGGCGGACGCTGCAGTTTCTCCATTAAGGTAGGCCAACAAGTCTTTTCTATCCGGTCGTCGTACACCAGGTATGTTTTCAGCCTAAAAAATTGTAATACATAGAAAGTACAAAGTTTTCGATTAGGCCAAACAATTCAACCTATGCGACTGATATTAACCACAGAATTACAACACAGCCATGGAATGACAAAGGTATTTACTATCATTCACAATAGAGTTCAACACTTACAGCAGCTTGCCGAACGTATACAGGGTGAGTAAAATGAACATTTTTGAGAAGGAACAACAAGCACTCCAAGGTATAATATTCTTTTGAGCCACCATCCTTCCCAGATCTGTAAATAAGACATTTGTTTCGTTAAGGTAGATTGACAACATCATGATACGAGAAAACACCCAAAACAAAGTATGTGCCTGCGTACGCTGCTGCCATAGGCATGCACTACTTTCCATACGTTGGCACCCCATATATATTAGTATGATATACTTACCCATACATCAAGTAGTTTGTTTTAACTGTTTTCGGCCATGAGAACTCACCAAATATAATTTGGTTCTCTCTTTCAATGATTTCTTTTTTGTTGACATTGTACTGCCTCAACAAGCTCAAAGGGTCAGCCATCTTGACTGAAGCGGAAGTGAAGTCGCGAACGATTTATCATAGCATAAACAATTTTGTCAAAGGTGAAAAAGTTCATTTATTTGTATTTTAATATTGATAAGATAAATTCAAATATTATTTTTTTTAAACTTTAAAATTTATTTTTTGAGATTTTATTATATTTTAGAAGCATTAGATGCGAACATTCTAAGCGGCACATTTGAAATAATTTCACGACTGATTTTTTGACATTTTAAGTTTAGAAACCATCTTTAATTTGCGTAGTTTTCATTAGACGCATTAAATCACGTAGTTTAAATTTGATAAACTGCTTAAAACCTTAAAAATATTCATTTATTTAGCGGTAGTTCATTACCATTCATCTTTTTGCAGTATTCCTACGTTATTGCCAAAAGAAACTACATGGTAAAATTATTAAGGATAATTCATGAGAAAAGCCTTTGTTCCTCTAATTACTGATCCCCCTTATCGACAAAGAGTAAAACAATTTACTAATTTAAGGCCAGAGGATGATCGGTGAGTGAGTGAATTCACTCTTTAAAAATGTGAAGGATTTTTAAAACTCCTTCATTTTCACCCACTTCATGTAATGCGTGCTGATGGTGGAACCAGCTCATGGTGGAGTTCCAAATCCAAGCATCAGTTATCATTTTATAGAAATTCTTCGTTATTTGGTTCCATGGAGAAATTTTAATTAAGCTTGAGGGAGGGTTAACCCTCCCTTAAGCTCAGAATTATTCACCATGGTGGATGTCCCTTATTATACTTAACTCGTTACTAGATTAGTAGTGAGGTTTATCTGTTTGCTAAGTATTAAGTTTAACCATAGTTACAAAAATATTTGTTGGATTGTTAACATTGTTCCTCACAAAACTTTAACATGGAAAATCAACTTGACATTTTCTGTTAAAGTTAGTTCTGATTAAATTTTCTATATGGTGTTCACTGCTTTACTTTTTGACCAGGCACCCTTTCAAAACCTATTACTGAATACAGTAATTGATTACTAAAGAGTACAATAATTTATCAATGCTATTATTACTATCTTAATATAGATTAATTACTGCTATTCAGTACCTATAATAACTTTCTCTAAAGAACCAGTGGCTATATGATTGAAAAAACATGTTTCTCATAATTTTTCAGTCAGGATTGAGGTTTTTTATTTTAAAATGTTCAGTACAAAACAAAGAGTGTTTTCATGAGTTCCATTACAGGCAAGCAAAGAGTGAATACGTGACCTAATGAAGTTACATTAATTCTTTTCAACAACTTTCTGATATGTTTCTTCTTTCACAGCTGTGATTGAAGTAAAACTGAATTATTCTTCAAATGTCGTGCAAAGGACAAGCTTCCACCTCTTTTATGGAGTTCCTGTAAGCTCTCCATAATAAGGAGTCCTCAGTACAGACAGTTCCTCCGCCTCTTTCTTCTTGACTTTCCTGAAATGTCAAATGTTTATATTAGGTAGGTGTCATTCATTGTCAGGGAATCAAAAGAGGATTTTGGCAACTCTGGACCATAGACTGAAACATAATATATCAGAATCATAAATTCCTCATGAAGGTTACAACCAAGGTGAACCTTTTCTACAATATGAAAACATTAATAGTGCATATTACAATAAGTAATCATTTATTGTCTTAAGACAAGAAAAAAAAATTTAATTTAAGAAAAAATTAAGAAAATAAAATTTTATTAAATGCTGTTACTTTTGCTATTCATTTGGTCACAATTTGGCCTTCACCATGCCATCACATTCACTACAGGCAAACATTGATAACTACCTAATTAGAGATATGTTACAGGATATGGCTGCCAAGTTGCTATTTGCAACCTTTTTGTGAGTTATTGTGTAATGCATTCTGTCAGGGCCAGCCCAAGGAGGAAGCAAATGGTGCATGTGCACAAGACCCCATGACAAGGACTGATATTTTAAAAGCATTATTTTGTTGCATAGTCATATGCAATTGACTATTCATGTTGCATGTGAAGAGATTAAATTCCAAGAGATTAAAAAGGTCCTACTTAGGTTTAGTCTTATAAACAAAGATTAAACTCCTTGAATAGAGTAAAATACAATGTGCAGTTGGGGAATTTAACCTGGCTAAATATAAATCTATTTATTCCCAACCTTTGCCAAATGATCAAAACTGAGGACTTATATGATTTAAAAGAATATATCTATGTATGGGGGTCCTGGTGGCCTAGTGGGTAGAAAACTGAGCCACTGACTGGAGGGTCCTGGGTTCAATTCCCGGGCAAGAGCATTCTTGACAACCCCATCTAAAATCCTCATGATTTTCTGTGTGTCAGAACTTCGTAGGAAATCACAGGTGGCCTAGGGAAAGGAACTGGCCCCCATACCCTGAATGTGTGAATTTCACACACCATTGGCTTTGTACAGGGTGAGCTCTACTCTCACCTATCACCAACCTAAACCATATACCTAAGACCAACCTTCGGGTTGAATCACTGAGTGAATGATACCTACTTATGTATAGGATCAACAGAAAAAAATTACTCCATTTGATAGCCTAGTGAAAATGAATAGCTACCTGCAGTATTTTTCAGCTACCAATTAGGGTTGGCAGGCTGGTTTGGATTTTAATGCTGGATTGGGCTGTAAGGCTTGCATACTACAGACCTGGCTTATGTATGTTATGTAGGTGTGCTGCGTGATGTTCAGGTATTGCCCCAACATTTCGTGACCTCTGCTGGTCACTTCCTCAGAGGGATGTGACCTGGCTTTATATGTAAACAAGCTATGTTAGGGATATCTACATCATCTACCTCCCATTCTTGACATATTTTAGGGACACGGAGGGGAGTGATGGGAAGGGGGAGAAGGGGGGGGGGGGGGGGGGCAGAAAGTTCGCTTGCACTGTCGCAACCACTTCATTGGCAGAGTCAGCTGTGTGTCCCCGATTGTGATAATGCAAAGGAGCTTTGCAGTCTCAGTTGTGATTGGACAAAGGGGATGATGTTCTAGTCCTTTGCACACCTACTTTTCTGAAACGGTTAAAAACATCAGTTTTTTGCCACTTATAACTTGAGAAGTAATTGACGGATCAAAGAAGGAAAAATATGGGTCCTTTTTATTTTAAAAACTCTGCCCAATTCACCAATAAAAATATTGCAAATGACCCAATTGAAGAAGGAAGAATATACAAGAATGCAAAAATTAAACAAGCTGCCCTTGTTCAATTTTTGCATATTAATATGAAACGAAGTCTTACAGCCAGGAAAGCTAGAGAGATGGGGTGAAGGATCCATGAGAAGGCCACAAAGACATACAAAACAACCTTGCTCATGAGAAGGTGGAAGCTGCCTATAGCATAGTTAGGAACCACTTCAAAGAATGGAATGCAAGATGGAATACCATGAGGAACGAGAATGGGAAAGTTTTGATTGAAAATGAAAATAAAGTAAAGAGGCAGAAAGAATATTAGGTGCAATTATACAATGGAGGCAATCTCGGTGCAAGGGCTAATGAAGAAGAAAATAAAGTTAAGAAGGATGAGAGTAGACAAGTCAAAGGTGGATGAATAAGGTTTCTGGAATAGAAAATTTTCCTGCCAAGCTAGTTAAAAATGCAGGAAAGAACACATTAATCCAGTACTAAAAAACCATCTGCAATGACTAGGTACCCTCAACAGAAGATATACCTATGCATTTAGAGAAGAATATCCTCATTCTCAAAAACAAGTGGACCAAGAACTGAAAAAAATTGAGGACCACAAGCCTGATGAAATGGGTATCAAATATATCAACTTAAGGATCATCTACAGAAGAATAAAACAAAAAGCAGAGGAGTTTCTGGATGAATAGCAATTGATTTACATCAATATTAATATGGATTCAAGAAAAGTAAGGGTGCAAGGGAAGCATATTTGGCCCTTTGGCTGCTCTTAAGGCTGCTTTACACTGTACAATTTTTTGTACAAACGCTTGTATAAACTGAACAAAATTGTATGTTTGTCTGAATGAAATTAGAACAGGTTCTATTCTCTGTACAGTCATTTAGACATTCACCCAAGCATTCACATAATTTAAACGGTACAATTTCCTCATAGAAGCGTTTGTACAAGAAATTGTGCACAAAATTGTGTCATGTAAAGTGGCCTTTAGAGGAGTGAAAGAGATGAACAACTGACATTCATTGATTTTGTGGATTTTTAAAAGGCTTTTGAATAGGTGGATTGTAATTCAATGTATGGAATTCTCAAAGTTATTGGAGTGTCCTAGGATGATGGAAGAATTATCCCAAGTTTGTGTAATTATTAAGAGGCAAACTAATATGCCTAGGTAGGTATGTAAACTAAGCTTGAGTTAACTATGCATAGTTTAACCTATGTAACCTTAACTGAAGAAGATTCTAATTACCATAGAAAGGACGGAAAGGACAATAGCCATGGCATGGATGATGGCTGATCTGCAGATCAATGATAAGAAAATTAAGGTAGGTATGCATTGGTATATAAATTTGAAGAGAAGAGGCCAATAACAATATTAAACTAGGGAAGAAAAAGAGTGAGGGGGTTAAAGAGTAGGTACTGTTATCTTGGAATCCAAGTAACCAGCAATTTGGACGAAGCAATGGCGAAATATAGTCGATTTCCTTAGGTTAAAGTTTTTTTTTCAGACTCCAAGGTCACAGTTTTATAAAGCTTTATTATATATAATTGGAGGTCTAGCACCTCCGATTATATAAAATAAAGCTTTGTTGTGCTCTCCCCGTTGAAGGTCTCTGAGACTCTCTTGCATCACAACCATACTTGAGATACTGACACTTTATTGAACCCCATCACATGGCATATGGGTAAATGAAATAATTAAGCATTCCCATATTCATATGAATGTACCAAAGTATGCTATCGAGTAATTATTTGAAAATTGTTAGAGTTAAATTCACATTTATAATTTAAACCGCCGCCATAACCGCGGTTTATTGCAGCTGCTACGCGTGTTGCGGGGCTGCGGGCTATGTACAGTGGCAGGTCCAGGCCTTTCTGTTACACGATATTTACCGTGGTATCATATTTCTTTGATTAAAGGTGCTGCATCTCACTCTGTTCCTATGCAATTTTCGTCTCCATATAAACCATGAGCATTGCTCATGATATACCTAACCGCTGTATTATATTGTTGAAGCATACGGCCTATTATGCGTAATTTTTGGCAGCTGTCCTTTAGGTCAGCAGAGTACACCTATTTAGTTTCATGTTACTGGAGGAGTTCCGGATATTATACATACTCCATAGACGAGCCTTCACAACTGGTAACTATCTTTGTGACTAATAATGAACTTGGTAATGTCGGAGTAGCGTCGCTGACGTAGAAGTGGTGCAGGACTCGGTGCCCTGGTGAAAATGGCCGCAGACGGCCACAGGAAATTTATGTGGCCATCTGCGGCCATCCTGTGGCCGTCTGCGGCCATCTGTGGCCGCTGTGTCCAGTCTGTGGCCATCTCTGTGGCCATGGACATGAATAACCCGTGGCCATAGGAGGCACCTGTGGCCAAGGCCACAGAACTTTTTGCCACCTGAGATCATGGCCACTGTCTCTAACTGATACACATTTCTTATAGTATGTACATACCATTGGATATTCCTCATTTTTGGAAGATATTTTTCCTACGTTTGTCCTGCACGGTTATTTCTTAGCCGTTGGGCCAACATTGGAAGGTTGTGATGGGAGGGCTACTGGATTACAGTGCTGTGCATGCCGCGCATGGCCACACACAAGCTGTATATCATCTCACTAAGCACATTTGCTTTGCTCAACTCCGGTATGATGTTTTAGATGAACAAAAACTCGTAAGAAGTTTAGTTATAGTAAAGGACTAGCCGAAGAGCTGAAACACTTAATTTTCGCTTCCTTGATAATCATTTAATGAATTCAGTACCTACGGACAGGAAATTCAGTTCTGGTTAAACTTAAAACCATTGCTTTTTTAAAATATTAATACAAGAAATAAAGTTCTAGGAAAAAAATTTGATGTCTTTAAACAAGTGCAAATTAATTTTAAATGATATAATTCAAAGTACATACGTTTAAACACACTACAGTTTAGAAAACTTATTTTTTTAATAAGAGCACTATCATCAACGATAAATCACAACTTTGGTGCACACGAACAACTTTAACCGAATATTCATTCAAAAGTTCGCGGCTTTGTAAGGTATCGACTATATCGATACAATCGCAATGCTAATCGGCTTCTACATTCAAAATGGCGGTTGCGAATTGTTGTTTCAACGTTCATGCATGAATGGTTGTGAATAATTTGATCATGCAAAGTCAGCTCGCAGGCAAGCAACTGGAATGAAACTGATCTCGAAGCATAGCGTTTTTATGAAGTTCGTCACATAGAAGCTTACTTTAAAATTGGAATTGGCAAATAAGATACGGTGAGTAAATTTTTGTCTTTACGAAGTGAGACTGCTGAAGAAAATTCACGAATTTTCAATGTTTTTGTTTAGATCTGCCCTTCATATAGTCTTTCTTTTCACAATTCTTAACATAAGAAGTGACAGCATTTATTTTTTTACAGGCACGTTATATCAATAACATACTGGGACGAATGCAGGAATTAGGAAAAGATCACAATTCAACTTTGCGATTAATGCAAAAATGTTTTGTGTTTGTGTCTTCCTCAGTGCAGTTATGACTTTCATTGAGTTTTCTAAGAACTCCTTCTTCAAAAAATATACTTTTACTTTGAGTGGACCATTGTTCTTTTAAAAGACTTGGTTACTGAATACCCTGATAAACCTTTTAAAATGCAGTGTTGTGCAAGAAGCAAGCTAGATTGCAACTGTTGATTCCCATGCCATGTGGTGTGACTTTGGCTTATGTCGCGTTGGGTATTGCCAGAAATGTGAAATCGTATTTCAATTGTGTGCTATATAGGCAAGTGAATGCAGTCATTGAAATTTGAAGTAGTGCCAATAAATATTTACATATACCTACAGCTGTTTAAAATCGTAGATGGTGCTTTCGAGTTGTTCCTTGAAGTTATATTATGGCGATTATTGGTTGTAGCCGTCACTTTGTGGAAGTCCATTCCGTCGTCTGTTCCTTACTGTCTGATGTCGTACTAAAATATCAGTATTCTTTTAAATCCAACCTGATCTTCAGCCATGTTAGCTTTAGATAGTAAAACCAAGACTACAGTAAGTGCAGCCTTAAGGTTGGTTTGATTATTGAGAATTCTTTATTGTTTTTTTTGTATTCATGCTGCATCTATTATTCTATTTGCCTGCATATGCCCGTTAGTTGTTGGAGTTTCCTTGATAAGAAATTTCAATATGAAATCTTTTGAGGTTAGGGGATTGTAGCTTTGTTTACTAATGCTGTACCTGATTTTTGAAAGTTAAATTTGGTTCATGTGTTTGGGTATTCCATGCAAAAGTTGAAGTAGGTGGATGTAAAGGGTGTAATAAGGTTCCACAAGTATCTGCTCATTAAATATTGGGATCAAAGCTGGTGTTGTTGAACTTTCAAAAGATAGTAGGGGACACTAAGAGTAGTGTGTTCCATATCCTAAAAGTAGTAGTGCAAACATAAATTTCATTATTGTATTTAACTGTATTTTGGATTTAGTTTTAGTTGTCTACGCATATTGTTTTGGACGTCCACAGCTACAGGTCCCTATCAGCCACTAAATTTTTCTATTTACCCATACAGGACTGTACGTGTATATAGTAGTATTTCTGTCCTAACTATAGGTATGTGAGTTGGGTAGGGTACTACCACAGGGCCACAGGTGGCCACACACGGCCACCGGTGGCCACACAGGGCCACAGATGGCCACACACGGCCACAGGTGGCCACACACGGCCACAGGTGGCCACACACGGCCACAGGTGGCCACACACGGCCACAGGCTAATGGCCACACATTATGACCAAATAACCACACACGGCCACACAATGTTGTGTGGCCACGTGTGGCCGTGGCCTGAAACTTGTGTGGCTCTTTGTGGCCATGGCCACATAAATGTCCTGTGGCCGTCTGTGGCCATTTTCACCAGGGTGCAATAACACTTGAACTCGACGGTCTGATTATAGTGCTACCAGGCGCAAATTTCAACTCACCCGTGAGGTCACTAGTTAATAAAAAAGATGTTGAAGTGGCTGTCAAAAAGTATGTTGCGAAAACGTATAATTATGATGTAAATACTTCATCAATTGGGTAGGTTGAAGTTATCAAATTACTGTTAAACCATGAAGTGGTCGAGTTAATCCATAAGATGTACAAGGAAAAATTTCATGGAATAAATTAACCCTGCAACTCCATCGGTTATGACAATTAAGCAGAATGCAAGGACTGAAGCATGGACGGAAGTATCAGCGAAACTCGGACAACCGTGCTGATAAAACCCAACCAGACATTTCAACCTTATAGCCCTTCACAAGGGATGGTCTCTTACTGGGTGGATGGGTGAAGTTTTTAAAAAACAAGAAAAATCATAGAAATTACACTATTAAGTACATACAATCCAACACATAATTACGCGGGATAAATTTATACTTATCTTTAAAAAATCGCCTTTTCTCTCAAGTCCTCGGTAGTATAGTGGTCAGTATCCCCGCCTGTCACGCGGGAGACCGGGGTTCGATTCCCCGCCGGGGAGACTTTTTTTCATATTTGTTTTCGTTCGCAGGACTTGTGAATGCTTCTTAATATTACTGTTTTTTTAACCTTCCCGAAATATTTTCATTTTTTCCCACCTCATTAAATGATTTGCAAACCCATGCACCTATCTATTATGTTACCCGTAATAATTTTTACCCTTTCCCTGTTTCCTATAAGTAGTCTCGCAAGGTATTTCGTAATTAATGGTGGAAAAGTAATTTTACCAGTTTTTGAGCTTCATTTATATTTATCACCTCCTCATGAAAGGAAAGGCATATCTCACTTCCCAAAATCGCAAGTCTTTAGTTATCATTCAAATAAATCTGAGTTTCCGAGTGGCAAAATCTTTTATAAAGCTAATGAAAAGCCTAAATACAATATTACCCATGGATCTAGATGGCTTTGATTAGTTTTATTATACCTTACAATTCATTCTTTAGCCATCAAGACAAATAAATATGCCTGAATCCAAATGGCTATAAAAATTGAAAAGTGTACTTTACTCCGATTTAAGAAAATTTTAGTTTCCTAAAAATTTTTAGTTTCTGCCCAAAAGTATTTCAATAATGCTTTCTTGTATCTTTTTCTGTATCTTTCTCTTGTTTCTGGTCGACATTAGGTTATTCATTTGCCTTCATGCTGTCAAGGATGCATAACACATGGTCACATATACGGGAAGCAATTGGAGAATGGCTGGGGCAAAGGGGTTTTAAGAGCATGTGTACGGTTGAGATTGGTGAGAAAAAGATGTAGGAAACGGTGTGCTGAGATCTGAAGATACTAGAGTTCCATACGGTCGGAGCTAGCCGGGTGCCGCGGCGACTGGCGGGCGTTACGCCTCCACTCAAAAATAATTTTCTTTCTTAAATTAAATATTGCCTCAGGCAAACTTTTTTAATTTGTAGATGAGGTTTGTATCTACAGCATATAAAAATGAGCAAAATCGAGGGCATAGGTACATCGTCAAAAATAGATTTGAAAGTTTAAAATGGTTACAAACTATAAAATGGTTTATATTTTAAAATATAATCCTACATTATAGTTGTCCAATTCCAGACCTTTAAATCAAGTCCTTTTGCAAATATGTAGCTTTACAAGTTTCGGAGATATGTCTTAAAATGTGTTGTAACTTTAGCAAAATTCGCATTTTGCTTCAAATAAAGACAGCATATCGTGATAATTAACATCCGATATTCTGTGTGATTACGACACCTTTTATAATTATTACGTTCGCGAGAAGAAGACATTTAAAATTACATATTCGGATTTCTCTCCATATAATTTTTGTTTCCGTGATCGAATTGTACCGAATAAACTATTGTCAATGTATTTTTAAGATCATCAGAAAACAGATCAGCTCCAACTTTGCCTCAAAGATTAAGTCTTATTATCAAACAACGGTCTGATAGCAATACCATTAGAGGTCTTATAGTAAACTGTAAACCTGCACATGAACCTGCTTATGACCTAAAAGAAAACTCATTAGCCTGTTTGACATATCGGCTAGGCCAAAGAACAGGCCTTCAACTGATAAGGCACTATCGCGGTCTATCGATGGAAAACGGTTAATATTTCCTTTACCTAACTCCACTCTCGGTACTGGGGATCTAGGTCACTAGGAACACGAACGATAATGCAACCGATGGAATTATTCCTATCCATATTGTCCTCAAGATGAACTCCGAAGAGGCTGTTCCGGAGTATAATTGAACGTACCATTCGGTTGATGTCACCAACACACGCCCAGGCACCGTCGCCTTCTTCTTCATCTGCCACGGCCCATTTGGAGTGGTCCTGCGTCGTCTTGAATGCTAGCGGCCCAATATTGACGGCAGCCACGTTCTCAACCCTGCAGTGGAACAAAAATTAACCCGAGTCTTAATTCATCAGGCACTAGAATTTTGTTATATTAAATTAGGAAACGAAGTTACCTAAAAACTTCGATGATTAGGTAACTTTCCGGTGGCGTGATCTGAAGAGATAAAAGTTTAACTTTCATTAAAATGAATAGGAAAAATATGCATTTTATGTGGTGGAATTTGTCTCACATTTTTATCATTTTATGGTGTTTTCTTGGAGTTTGCGCGTCAAAAATATGATAATGCATAAAATAATGAAAGCTATGATAGCATATTCTCCTTTAGTGTGGTGTTATAATCACGTAATGGAGTCCTTTGGCTAAAACTCATACAGAAATTGACTCGCAAGAAAGGGCAACTAGGATTTAGGAAGAAGAGGTCTACAACTAATACAAAATTTAATACGAGGCTGATCAAATGGAAACATTAGGATATAATTGATCAAGATGGATTACTGAGGTCGAAACTTTTTGGAAGTCAATGATGGATTGGAAGGGAAGGGAGATTCACCCTTTGCAGCCCACCTCTTCAAGGAAGGTAACAACGCGGCCTTCTGCCGGTGATGATTCACCATGACAAGAAAGGGACCAGAATGGATATTTTAGAGCAGATGGTAATTATCTCTTGTGTGAAAAATAAAGAACACATCACGAACGAGCAATTGTTCCCATTCCACTCCCCCCTCCTAGACATCCCGTGGTTGCACTCCGATGATTTTCGGAGGAAGGGCCCCCCTCTCTCTACCCCATGCGACGACCAACCTCCGGATAATCCCTCATGCCGGGCATATTGGCCTCCCTCCCATCGTCAGCGTCTCCCCCCAACTTAAAACGGAGCAATTTTTAATTTGGCTCTTCCATGCTTTCCGCAAACTCGGAATTAACAGGGCTCATTAAAGGAACCTTCTGTCTTTCTATGTTTTCTCATACATTTTCTCATACCCTTTCCATCCCCACTGATCTTTACCCCTCTTACTTCTACCCTTCACTTGTTTCCACGACCTGCCTTGCCCCCTCAGTCAGTTCTCTCCTCTCCTTCGAGAAAGGTGGTGGTGGCCACCGAAATATCGGAAAACTATCTTTATGAGTGTCTTTTATTTATGTGCTTTTATACTTTTGTCACGCCTGTGACCAGCTTTATTGTTATTTGTATCTCGCGAATTTCCTGTGTACTCGTACCTAAAGGTGCTACAGTGTAGTGAAACATGTTGTACCTAATATTTTTTTAATGAATATATCATTCTCAGTGGAAGGCTTAAGTAATTTCAATTATAATTAGTCAATTTAGCCATTTATCTGACTTAATTGATCTGACGAAAGCGCTGGAAATGGTATTGCTGAAAAATATACCCGATACATTGTTGGAGACGGACATCTCGCTATCCATGATAAAAATAATACAGGACTTGGAACCCATACGGAAAAGCAAGGACCAAAGTAGATGCAGACATCTCCAAACAGATACCAACATCAACAGGAATCAGTGACAATCATAGTCCTTCCCTGATTAATTTTACAATGGAAAAGTCATCGAGAAAGTCGCTTCTCTTGGTCTCCGGTACTGGACAGGTAAAAACTCATTAATATATTAAATGAAATGCTAAAGATGTAACTATACAAACAGACGCATTGGCCGACCTGCGACAAATACTGTATGGAGTCCACCTAGTATTAAAAAGGTATAATCTGGCAATATTAGTCGACTAAACTAAATTCCTCACAATATCCAGACAATAATGTTGATGTAAAATTGTCATTGATGAAAATCCAACAGAACAAGAAACAAAAATTTAGGTATCAGGGAGTGGTGATATCAGACTATAGTGATCCGTAAAGTGAACTCAAAGAACAAAGAAGTAGAGTGGCAGCTATCTTTGCATACCTGAGAGATAGAATTTGGATCGATAAACATAGCTGATGGACAGAAAAGTCAGAATTTATAAAACATGGATCGTGACTTATATGATCGCATCAGGAGCATAAACAACCACAACTATGAACCTCATCAAAACTAATGGAATGAAGAAGCTTCGTAGGAAGAAAACTAAGTTACAGAATAGGGAATAAGGACATTCGTAAATCCTGCAATGTGCAGGATTTACGAATGTGATATTGTAATTTAGAGCAGAAAATGAGACGTTTCTGGAGAGACTACGTGGAAAGAATGGATGTCTCAAGAATTTCCAAGATTGTATTGTACGGGACAATAGAGGGTTGCCACCTTTCGGGAATACATCTACACGATACCCTGCAAGCTACCGCGAGGGTGTCGCAGGGGGTGAAGATCATCAAGCATGCACTATTGACATGCAAACAAGCAACTATAGGGTGTCATGCAACTAGATTGTTAGTATCTATAGTATTTAACGGGTTAATACATGCATCATGCACTACAGACTACTCTAAAATATTTCCCCTACCTATCCTTTTGCCTATCCTACCTATTCTGTTCTTTTATAGTACGGGGGAAAAGTGCCATTTTGAATCTATCAGTACGACAATCTATCTCTCTAATCTTGTTTATCTGGTCGAATCTAGCATAATACGCTGGTGTTTTTACTGTGCCTAACATTTTCAGTAAAGCTATCCGATTGAAATTTCTCTAATAGATTTGATGTGTAATTTAACCTACACTCTGATAATGATTACCACCCTAATCTTTGTATTATTCTGAAACACTACTCAACCACTAATACAACTTAAGGGATGTAGAGATAGCTAGACCTACCCACCCCAGGATCAGGAGTATGAAAAGTATCTCGGAAGGAGCAAATCCTAAATTTATTAAGAGGAGGAAAAAGAAGAATGAAGAAAAACGAAAAGGGTTGATTGACGATTCTGCAACGTACTCCAACATGACGTCATACAAGACGCACGCTCGTTTTTCCATTTGTACAGACATCAGTTTCTCCTGCGTTGCAGCAGGCATCTTCAGGCCAGTGAAGTGACGATGCTTCGTTTCCTTCGTACTTGTATACTCATCCGTTGAAGTCAGGTGTTCTCTGATTGGGAAAAGTCTTTTTACTTTCTGAGCACGCGTTTATATGGGCTGGAAAGCGTGCAGCTGTCGTCCCGGTTGAACTTTTCTGGATTTTTGACGATTTAATTTGCTTCTCTGATGACCCGTGGGAAACAGAAACTTTCTTTTGCGATTAACTTGGTCTCATCAAACTTGATTTAGGTCGGTCCTGAACAAAATTCTCGGAAACGATGGGGATGCGCTGTTTCTGATTTTCTGTAGCCATCTGATGTTCCTGTCGGCGGCATCGGCACTTCACTGATCTGAAGATGCCTGTTGCAAGCGAAACTGTTGTCTATACAAATAGGCAAACGCGGCAGTTCACCCGGAAGACAAGCATCTTCAACATACCAGCAAGGTGAAAGCCTCCGCATGAAGATATACACTCTTTTTCCCCTCTTCACTAGAGAAAAAGATGAACAAACTGATTGATAGAAATCGATCGAACTTAGAAAAAATATGAAGAGACCTTCAAGACAGCTGCCCACCATTCACTGTCGGAATTTGAACTCGGGCTCTCGGAATGGTAAGCCATTACTCTAACCACCATACAAATCAATCCATTCCACTTAGGCTTCTGAGCAACAATTACCAATAATTGAAATCACCAAATTTGAATCTTAAGCATAATGATTTTTTGTAGGACTATACGGATAAGATATATTTTCTTTGGCATGAGAATCTCTGAAGAATGGCATGAGAATCTTCGCTATCAAGGAAGTTGTCTGGGTTCATTAAAAGGCGTACTGAAGGGATATCAGTCAGAATATAACTGTATGCTATCGGTTTGCATGAGCTATATTTATAGCCTCTTGCAGACTGCAATGTGGTCTTCCGACAGGTTGAGATGACAGGATTAGACGAAAAAAAGTTGTATCCTTGATTGCATGCTTCACGAAAAGCGGACGTGTCAAACTGATTGCATAAGAATTGTATTTTCTGGGTCAGGTGCCAAATTCCGTTTAAATTAACCGTCATTTTGAATCGAGATGACAAGTTTCGAATCAATGACGTTTAACGTAATGGCAATCAAGAATATTCTCAAATCTCACTGGAAATTTCCTTGCAGATTTCGCGTGATGCTTGTACAAATCACCAGAGCATGAAAATTTTTGGCATTCAGAATAACTAGAAGCAATACTTGTCGTTGCGAGATTTAATAACCTTGAAGAGGTAAAGTACGTAGAATACATACACTAGAGGCATAAAACAACTTCAAGCTGCCGTTATATCATCACTTTAATGCTAAAAGTTAGTTTTTGACTACAAGGAAAACACTTAGTAATATTTCATAGAAAGTTTATTGTCACCGACGTAGGTTTCGATTGACATTACATTAATCACTAAGGTGACCAACTGCCTTAATTATATATCGTAAAAGAAGGTGACGTAATTGGTGGGTTTGGGAAACAAAGGAAAAATGGAGGGGGGATACAATTCGTACATGTGACTTCGCCGGATGGGCAGGGGGGAGGATAAAATGCAAATGATCCGTAGGAAAGTCAAGGATTAAGTCGGGGTGGAGAGAAATGGTAAGTTCAGGAAGGGACAGTGGGACGGGAACACATATTCATTTAACAAACGCGTTTTTGCAGCTGACACTATCTCCAGTTTTTCAAGAAGTTCAACTTGTGACCTTTGCACTGGGTGTGGAGAACATTAGGGATGGCGCCACTGGTGTGGTGTGCTAGGAAAATTGAGAACTATAATCACCTTTCACTAAACAATTATTGTGTTCTTTCACACGGGTATGTATAGCACGTCCGGTTTTACCGATGTAGGTAACACAACATTTATTGCTACTACATTTTAGCACATATACTCCAGTTTTGTCTCGGGCATCATATCTACACTCAGAATTGAAAATTAATTTACCTAGAGTATAGGGGTATAAAAGTATACTCTGAACTTGTCTTTCGGATACAATTCATTATACAGTGGGAAATTTTACCAATAAATGGGATTTTGAAACAGGGTTTTGCAGGACTCTCATATTTGGATACAGATAAATCAGTAATTAAGTAGAGGACTTGTTTAGTTTTTATACGTTGCACAATTTTGTCAATTACTTTTTAATGGTACCCATTGTTATATGCAATGATTTTTATCATGTGCAATTCGGCATTATAATCATTGATAGACATAAGGATAGATAATAATATATTAACCATGGAATAGGCTTAAAGTTTATGATTTGATTTATGAGTCATTAGGGATTATTGCATCGGAGTGCGTTAATTCTCTAAAATGGAAAAGGAATGATTGTCATAGATAATGTTAATTGTCAAGCCTAAAAAGTTTAAGACTTTACCATCCACCTCATGGATAAAACTAATAGAATCTTGTAAGTTGTTTAAAAGATTTTTAAAGGAGTTTTATAGCTGACGAAGGCTACCAGTCCACAAACATAAAATGTCGTTTTCCTTTGCCTCCCCAACCCACCGATTAAGTCATCACCTTTCGACATATATAAGGAGCTCGGTTTGGTCACCTTGATGATGATTAAAATATCAAACGGAAGCTAGGTCGGTGTCAATAAAATTCATGTTGAAGCTTACCAAGTGTTTTTACTTGTTGTCAACATGCGGTTCCACCAAGTGAAGTCCGAAGATTTACTTTATATTAGTTTTTGAACATGTACCAACTATAAGTCTGAAAAAAATGATATGTAAAATCTTCTTATTGAAGATTTTAGTGATCCCGCGATATTGAACACATGGAAAGTTTAAATTGGTTCGTTACTCAGGGGAGACGACCGACAGCTGAGGTCATTTACGCCATTTAGGAAAGGTGGGTAATTGGGTAATGGTAGGTGTTTTTAGGGAACGGAGGAAGGGAGGAGAGAAACCCGGCGTCGGCATTAGCCTACTCTTTACGAAAGGCGCCAAGGGGACCACGGCTTAACGTCTCATCCGACGGATGGAGTAATGAACTTGAAATGCCCTCCACTAGGCATTCAAGTGGGGAACTTCCACTGAAAAATCTGCCCCTGCTGGGAATCGAACCCGGGCCCTCGGGATGGGAGGCAGGTATTCTAGCCACCACACCAAACTGACCCCCTGGAAAGTTTAAACCTTTGTAATAAAATGATCACAATTCCATTCTACTAATCAACCAAAGAAAATGACTCACCAATGCGGCCGGTTGCAAAGGGAATCTAATTTGCCGCGGCCATTTCTCCAGGATTCTACCAGCAAGTTCGCCCGTAGAGCGGATGCCACCCAATCACCGTAGAGTTCTGTAAAAAGAGGAGATCTGAATTAAGAGTTATTCTACGACGTAAGAACTCGAAGGTCTGCCGGGATAGATAAGGGTGTATATGAATTCGTATTAAAGCTAACGGAGTGGGAAAGTTTTATATTCAGGTTAAGTGATCGCAGCATCTCTGAATTTGGTGCCACCCTTTTATATTATGGAATTGAGTAGGGAGTGGTCTGAATCAATGACACTACAGCCATAAACCAAAAGTTCCACTCACTGATCTGCATAATTCTTTCCACTTATATTCAACTAAATAATTAGTATCCCACATAATCATTGGTGAAAAACTCAACAGCATAAATTATTATCATCATACAATATATTAAAAATAATTATTCAAGTGATTACCTCAAATAAAATCTAATTGTGGAGGGAGGTTCAGACGACTTTAATTTAGATAATAATTATGTTGAATTTTAATGTTAATTTTTGATATGTGTTCATAACAGTTTCCGTTTTCCTTTGGTCAAATATGATGTGAGATCTTCACCAAATCCATAACTTCATCTCACTCGTCTTCTTTTTTCTGGTTGGCCTTTTGTTTACATTGAAATTACCAATAATTGATATCTGCTAATTAATATAAATAGAGAATTACCAGTTAAACAAATTGTTTTTATTTCACCAGAGGTTGTAAATTTATTTGGCTGTTTTACGGGGAATAGAAGAGAGCTGGCTACAACCTTGTCCAATTAAATGCTAAATTAGAGTAAAATCTTCGTAGAGGGTCCCGACGCTCTCAGAAAACATAAATTCGAACACTTATTACGAACGACAGGGAAGTTCGGCAAATTATATTAAGGCCTCTTTAATTTTCTTTATACACGACGAAAGCAAGTTCGAATGTTTGCCAGAGGCGTCCCCAAGTTTCCCATCCAGGGGTCGTTATTGAATAAGAATAGCCTTGCTTGCATCCAAAAAGCGAAGTGGACGTCGTCAACTTAATAAACGCGTAAAATTACGTAATTTGGTGATATCCACTCAAATTGCATGTCATTTCGGGCGTAAATGGGAGGGTGTACAAAGAGAACTCAACCTTTAACCTAGAGGAAGTAAATATGTAGAATGAATGTCCTCTAAAATTTCTTATGAGATTTTTAATGCTTACAGACGAAAACGGCGATAAGATTAACCTCTTTTTTTTAAAAAGTCTCCATGCTTAAGAGTCTCCAGACTGCAAAAGCTACCCTGGGGCAGACGTCGACAGTGACCATAATTTAGTGATGATGAAATGTCATCTAAAATTCAAGAAATTGAAGAAAACAAATAAGAATATATGGCAAGTAGAAAAACTGAAGGAGATTCAACATCAGCTGACATTTCAAAAAGTAGTGGGAAACAACATGGGAGAGGACCTGAATGAGAAATCAGATTGAAAACATTGGGAAAACATTAAATGCGGACTACAGGAAGTCGCAAGAGAAGTTCTTGGAAGAAGAAAAGTTATCAAGAAGAAGCCATGGATTACGGAGGAAGTCTTAGACCTGATTGAAGAAAGAAGAAATTACAAGAATGCGAAAACTGAAGAAGGGCGCCTCTGCTAAAAAAGAATAGGGAAAGAAGTAAGTCGGAAAGCCAAGAAAGTTAGAGAAATGTGGATGAAGAATGTATGCGAAGATGAACAAAACAATCTTGCGCTTGGAAAGGTGGAAGCTGCCTTTGGATAGTGAGGAACCACTTCAAAGAACGGAGCGCAAGATGCAATGCCATTTATGACAAGAATTAAGAACTTTTGATTGAATATGAAGACAAAGTGAAGAGACGGAAAGAATATCTGGAAGTTATACAACGGGAACAATCTCAGCACCAAAGTTATTGAAGAGGAAAGCGAAGTCGAAAAGGATGATACAGGAGCATCAATATTAAGATCGGAATTCGACGCTGCAGTAAGGGACCTTCGGATGAATAAGGCTTCTGGTATTGATGATGTTCCTGCAGAAATAATTAAAAATGCAGGATAGAGGACATTAACCCATCTCTACAAAAACATCTGCGAAATGTACTCAACAGAAGAAATACCTAGGGAATTCGAGAAAAACATCATCATTCCTATTCCCCAAAAGAAGAGAGCGGAGAAATGCGAAAATTTTAAGACTATAAGCCTCACGACACATGCATCGAAGATATTGACAAGGAAGAATAGAACGAAAAGCAGAGGAGTTCCTGGATGAAGATCAATTCGGATTCTGGAAAAGTAAGGGTGCAAGAGAAGCAATATTGGCCCTTAGGCTGCTCATAGCGAAGAGAATGGAGAAGAAGAAACCGAACTTCATTGCATCTGTAAATTTAGAGTAGGCTTTTGACAACGTGCACTGGAATTCAATGCTTACAATTCTGAAAGGAATTGGAGTGTGCTACAATTACCGAAGAATTATTCACAGTTTGTATAAAAACCAAGTAGCTGTGATTTAATATGGACCCAGCTATGAAGTAGCAATAATAAGGAAAGGAGTGAGACAAGGTTTAGCACTGTCTCCCGTAATTTTTAATGTTTACATTGTGAGAGCCATCAATGAAATCAAAGAGAAGTCTTTTGAGTGACTATCCACGGAGAAATAATAAGCATGCTGCGATTCACTGATGATATAGCTCTCATAGCAGAGACAGAGAGAGATCTGAATATGATTCTTGTAACTATGGAAAGGACAATGGCCTCATATCAGCCAAGGATAAATAAGAAAGAGACTAAGATATTGGTGTGCGGCAAGAAAGAAGTGGCCAAAACCAACGTCAGACTAGGAAAACAAAAACTGGAAGAGGTGAATGAATCTGTTACCTAGGAAGCCGAGTAACCAACGATGGACGAATCAAGAAAGAAATAGTAGAATAGCCCAGGCATAGAGGGCATATTACCTAAAGAAGAATCTACGTACAGATGGAAACACAAGCATAGAAATAAGGAAACAATTCATAAGAACATACATCTGGTGTATGTTTCTTCACGGCATTGAGGCGTGGACGATGACAGCTGCGGAAAAGATAAGGGTGGAAGAATTCGAAATCTGGTGTTACAGAAGATTGATGAAGATTAAATGGATCGACCGAGTAAGTAACGAGGAAGCCCTAAGAAGAGTGGGAGAAAAGAATCTGCTGAAAACTCTAAAAAGAAGATGGAACAACTTAATCGGCCATATCTTGAGGCATGATGGCCTGATGAAGACAATAGTCGAGGGAAATGTGAACGGGGGGATTGGAAAAGGCATGCCTCGTATGAGATATATAAATGAGAACAGGTTGTGAAGGATGTAAAAGAGAAGAGTGACGTCAATATGAAGAGGTTGGCCGATGATCAAGTGGAGGGTTGTGTCAAATCAATCCCCTGATTGTTGATCCATGATGATGACGATGGTTTCACATAGCAAGAGGGTATATAATCAGCCATCCTTAGCCGTAAGAATATTTCCAGTTTTTGAGAGAGGAGACTTAATTTTTATCTCAAACAGGCACTTTTAACCTTAAGACAGTTCGAATATAAAGAATACACTTCGTAAGGTCCACATGCCCGATAGCGTAAGCTGTTTATGTCCGTATGGTATTTATGTCCGATATGGAGAGGTTCAACAGAATAAAGTTTGAGATCATTAGTTATATTTCAAGATAGAGTTATGAAGAAAATTATAATAAGTTCAATTTGTATCCCTTAAGTATTTAATTGGCTATGATTCAGTGACCACATCTGTTGATGAAGAGGCATCTAACGCTCTTTGAGATATGGTCTAAAGGCCGTTTTACACGGTGAATGATCATCGAATGAAATCATGCGCATGGAGTTCATGCGTCGTGTAATACGGAAATCTCCTCGCATGAAATTCATTCGCATGATCATGCGATCAAAATTAGAACATGTTCTAATTTTGCTCGCATGATTCCTTGAATGATCACGTGATACGAGCGCACGACGTCCGTCTTTGTTTTATGAGCGGGTAGAAGAGGATTCGAATTAAACAAGTACAAGACGAAATGCAATTATAATTGGTTTTCGGAGCTTTTCGTACGTATACAATAAATTGGCTTGCCCATAGGGTATATATAATCTGATGTAATTCTGATTGGTGAAGTTCTTCAATTAATCACGTTTTGGACGAAGGTTGAGTTGAAAATAATATATTATGTATGTAGCTATTCGATTCTTTTGATAATTCTGGCGACAAATAGGTATTAAGCAATAAAGTATTAGAACAGAACATGATAATTATACCTGAAAACATTACATTGAAATAGGTATCTCCAAGGGCGTTTTTCCATTGTCTCTCATGCGGATGTCACCTGTTGTAATTGTTATCACAGCTACCATGAACTGGGATAAATAGCACGTATATAACCTTTAAATAGTGCACTATCTATTCTGATAGATACTCCTAAACACTTCATGCATAATTAAACTTATTTTACCTTCATGAATTCTTGCCGAGTTATCAGGGAACGTTATAACTGTATACGGTCAGGATACGATTCACCCATCCCTTAAAATCTTATTGTTAGCGTGACCGCCAGCCGGAAACGAATTGCAAAATGTCAATATTATAAACATGTATATCAAAGGTTGAATAAGGATCACTTGTCACAGAAATTGCTTCTCTCGACGTTGTGTCCGACTTTTCATAACCATGTCTGGTTGGATTTAATATAGTATGAAATTGCTCCAGCGTCTCTCTTATTAATTACGATAGTCCTCACAGTCTTATAATAACAGTTCATTTTTAATAAAGCCTAGCATATCTTAACCTCAATTTCTCCTCTCTCCTTCCAGTTTTCTCCGGCTAAATGGTGACAGCCACCATTGTAATGGGCACTTGTAGCAGTAGATGCGAAAATTAAATCATACCGAACCATCATTTAGAGCTCTACTTTACTTCAGATCAACTTAAACCTCAGTATCTAGAAATCTTCGAGTAATGAATATTATAATTACTAAATATACACCATACCATCACCATACTTTATTTAATCTATCACGTATATCCGACGATGCAGACAATGCAGACGACGTAAACAAACCATTCCGACCAATTTCGAACATCGATACAGCTGCGTTGGTCGGAAATCTCCCGTGAATCGATATGTAATATCGATAGGCCTACCACTGCACATTCTTTCTGCGCATAACATTCAAGGAATTAATTCGAATGATCATTCACCGTGTAAAACAGCCTCTTCGATTACACGACGCATGAATTTCATGCGCATGATTTCATTCGCATGATCATTCGCCGTGTAAAACGGCCTTAAGTCTGATGAAATCTTCAATCTTCCATTGAGCGACATGGAGAGTGATTGAGAAGGAATGTAAAGATCTGCAGAGTTGAATCAAGAAATATAAAGAAGCAATTTTAATTAATTATTCATATAAATAAATAATAAAGATACATCAATCAAGTTTTTCGGATGATTCATTTGTATGGTGTTGGATAACATGAAGCACTTGCTTTTTAAACTAATCTAATATCCGTCTATGAAGGAATGGTAACTGAGGAGGTAGAAAATATTATTCAGTGGGCGCTCTTTCTTCCATTTTTGCTCAAATATTTCCCACAGAACCATAAGCTCTGTATCCCCAGCTTACCTTTGTGAAAACTTCCGGCTTTTGCGAAAGACAAGAACTTCCTTCCGCCGACTGACGTGATCTCTGCCTGGCGGAACCAAGGGGAACTCATCACTCTGTTCTCGCGAGCTGCGCTACTTAGTTCTGGAAAGTCTCGCGAGAGGGAATCAGGCACGTAGGATGCGTAAACCATAGGCTCGTTGTACATCAGCTGCCTTCCTGTGGAAATCAAAATTCACAAAAAATACTGCAACACAGTGTATTATGAAATAATGCATTTAAAAGCAGTCTGGATCAATTCAATTAACCCGATATTTGAAATGGAGGCATATCCGAGAAAATCAATAAACAGACATCACAGGGAATCTGAGCTGGAGTAGCAGCTATTGAATTTAATTTGTAGTCTTCAAAGAGATGTATAACTTTCCCATTAAAGGGGAGGGGGGTACTGATATGAGTGATTCTTGCGTGAATGATTTTGAAGCAGATTGTAACAGCCGGATTTTATCTATGTGACATACCTACTTACCAACTTTATAGGGATGAACAGCGAATTGTTCCCAAGAGGGTCATATTTTACAGGCTACTACTGGATTGAATGCCAGGATTGAAGATAAAATGAGAACATGAAGTAAAAATAGCTATTACCGAGGAATTATAATCATTGGGCTGAGTGAAGGACAAATAACTTTTTGAAATCAATTAGTGCAAATCGTGAAAGGCTAGAAACTAGCCGTAAAAAATAAAGCCAACGCACTGAATAAAATCCCTAGCGGTAGTCACTCATAAATTCATCTCACCTCAACCATCACCTCCTCTCACCGGTCAACACACGTTTTTGACACTTCATCAGCAGTTCAAAATGAAGTTCTATCAAATGCAATAAAAATGGTAAATTGATAACCAGTGAAACAATCTATTATTACAAGCGCACTCCATTTCTCGAAACCAGTTGTTGTATATCGCTGAACTCTGTGATCACGGGGTTTGCTGATCCAAAGCGTAGGAATATCGCAAGGGTCCGAAACGGCGGTGGCAATGCAGGATTCTACTTCGAAGTGAATCGTAATGAATATTTATGGGGCTCTACGGAAGACTTTAGCGTTTGAATGAGGGTGGAGAAGGTGAGATTGGTGATGGACAAAGAGATGTACGAGACGTGATAGGAGGAGAAAGGAGTTTATTGCAAGGAATTTGATGGTAGAGGCGCCGGCGGAGGCAATTAAAAGGAATTGGAAGTTGAAGGCAAGGCAGAAGTGAGAATTATGAGTAAGAATGGGAGAGGTATATCGAAAGAAGTTCATTTCCAAGAAAGGAGAGCAAGAAGGAAGAGTAGGAAGGAAGAGTAAGGGATGGAAATGAGGCAGGGATCTGCATTTAAAATGCCGTGAAGGACATATATCCAACTGAAGAGAGAAGGAGGATAGGGCAGAGTCATGAGTCGAAGATAAATAGCTTTCTCGATGCACATTAAAACCGACCTCAACTAGTAGAAAACGAATTGAGCCCAATTCCCTCCATAATAAAGAAAAGTAATAGAGGATGATTAAACTGCAAATCTGAGGATAAATTGTATTATTACTGTTCTAATCGTCTTGTAGGTACTGTTTATAGTTCTATCAAGGATGCACAAACTAATTATAAAATGGATGTTATTTCAATAAAAATGACAAGCGTTTTTATTATATTACATTGAAAATTTGAGTTAACAGCCGAAGGAATTCACAGTCTTTAATTTGTAGTGAACGTCACGCCAGATAATTTGCTTTCAAGTCGCTACCACTCTCTCTCTGAGAACTGTTACGTAAACATTCAGGCATTTTGCCCATTTAGCTGTGCATATATGGATTTACGCTGCACTGTTCAAAGCAACGAGTGTATTAAACACTTCCTCAATGCACCAAGGACCCTACGACAAACAGCCTCGTACACAAGTACTTATCTATGCAACTTCTTGTAATTTATCACTTCACGTGAGACAGCCTTTTAAGAGCCTCATCAACAAATAAAACCCATAGTACATATTGCTTCGGATATTAAACGAAGAATGAATTCTTCAGTTTGAGGAAAAACTTATTTCAGATATCTTTAAATACTCTCCACAGCACTAATAATAGATTATTATGAAAACTCTATGAATAGCATGGATGATTGCTGCGTGTGCGGGATATTACATATTCAATACATCAGGCCTTAAAAAATATATTTGACTGGTTTTCAAATAATTTAATGAGGGAAAACCTAAAAATAAACTAAGAATAAAAAGGGGTTTCCAATTAATACTATTATCTAAGCATATCTTTTTTTATATGAGTGACCACCGGACTCCGATTAAGATCTGGAGTAAAATTAAATATATTAATCAAAAAGGATTTGATTATATTTTTCGTATGAAGGCCTTCATTAGAATAAAAATCTTTTAATTTCAACCTCCGCAAAACATTATAAAAATGAAAACAAAGTAGGAAGATTAGGGATGAAACCTTAATATTTATCATTAAACTTAGTTTAGAATTTTTTCATCGAGAATTTTACAAAGGCAAACATCTGCCTAAGTATTTAAAAGCTCGTACAGGCACCTAATTTGTGACTTAGGAAGGAGAAAAGGTGTTTTTTTTGCACAATATCCTTGTAGTGAGCTCGTTAACAGAGGAAGGACGAAATTGGACGGAGAATAAAACTTGGGTTTGAGGTGGTCCAACGGCTAGGGTTATAGCGCACCGTTCAAGCTAACCTCCAACCCAGATACTTACACAGGTACTATTAATTCCATTCGGGATTCGATTTCACGAGTTTTGGATTGATAGGCCGGCGCATTGCCGACATATTTTCGGTGGCTTTCCAATGTGATGAATACCCAAAATTAATTACAATACAAATATTTCATAGCTGTTCGTGCATGCTTCACATAATATTCCGAGAGTCTTAAATAAATCTCAGTGCCTCAAATACTTTTGTGCCAACTCAGTATCAACACTCATACTAAAAATGGAATTTCATTAGCACCAGTTAGAAAAAAACGAAAATTCTATTTCAGCTAAACGCAGTTTACATGACTAATTCTGAAATTGTAAATGATTCGATTTCTGAACTCATTCGTGGAATAACACCTGCTTTCTTCCAGGGTACTTGTGTGTTTGCGAGGTGACCTTAATGGTAAATCTTACATCTTTCCCGCCAGGCAGAAAACAAAAGCAGAGATCCGATTCAAAATAAAATGTCACGTGGGAATGCAAGGGCGTAACTGATTTTTCAAAGTTGATCACTCGCCGTTTCCTTTATTTGGCACAGTTCGTAATATAAGATGAAAGAAGTCCCGTTGATTACTATGTCCAAAGCAGGAATACCTCTTGAACAACTGAATGGAGAGAGCAAATGGAAATGGTCGGAAAAACGAAAGGAAATCAAAACGACGCTTCGGGAACATAATGGGAAATATAAGAGGGAAAAAAATATTTCTTCTGGATTTTGAACTCAAAACAAATGCCTGTAATGGGTTTATTAAGGCCGTTTGAGAAAATGTTTTGAAGGGGTTATTTGGTGGTGCAGGAAGTAAAATTTGTGGAAAAAATATAATTAGAGATAACTGACATTCAGAATTTTTCAGCTGAATGGCGTTTATTAAAACGATCACCATGGAACAACGGCTTGTACTTTGTACACTTCGAGCAATTGTAGTTTAAATCAGTTCTCAAGCAAGAACAATCAACGTCATTATTTTCCTCACTCGGCAATTATGCTGTTCAATCAAAGAGACCTAATTAATTCTAACGAACTCGTGCTCAGCTCAAATAAAGCCTTCTAGTGATGAAAACTCTCTTTCAATAATTTAAAAAAATATTAAATCTCATAAGATGTGATTTATAACGCTTCAAATTGGATTTCCCATTGAAAAATATGCCTTTAAATTTTTTTATGACCCCAGAAAGTGAAATATAGACGGTTAAATCAGATGTAAACAGTGTTAAAGTGAAGGCCTACTTCTTCAAATGTTCCATTCCTTTTGATATGAAAAGCAAAAAAATTAGTGTTGATTATAAAGGTTTCGTAATCATGACACCCTTGTTGCAGTATTTACTCAAAATTAATGGAAATCATTTAGAGAATTGCAGGGGTGTCATCTCAGCCATTTCGTCTGCGTGGAGTAAGGGGATTCGGGAAAAGTGCAATATTTTCGTCAGGGGTGGATATTATTTCCGTGGGTATTTTAAACGAAAATTTTCAACTTAGAAATTGGGCGTGTTATTTTTAAGATGATGGAAATGTAAAATATTTAAGCATCAAAGATACAGTTCAGGTATATTGGAATAAGCTTGATAAATTCAGTCGTCTATTTTTTGTGTTTAATATCAGCGAAGGTGTATTAATAGTGCTTGTTCTACAAAAATATTTCATTTCCATGAACCGAAACATTATTTAATGCAAATGGATATTTGGATATATACAGATGGATATTTTATCTAGAGAATGATTTTTCTAATCTATAGCTGAGTATCTAGCTGAACTGGCCTCCTATGCCGAGAGACCAGGTTCGAATCCGGCAAAGGCGGATTTTTCATGTGTACGGGTCCCTACTCTAGTGCCTTGTGGAGAGCACTTCGAGTCCACTGCTTCGTCCGTCGGATGATACGTTAAGCCGTGGTCCTGTTAGAATCTTTCGTTAAGAGCAGGCTAATACCGACGCCGGGTTTCTCTCCACCAGTCCTCTGTTCCCTGAAAACTCCAACCCATACCAAATTCTATATCCTCTCTGGCACAAATGAAAAAAATGTTTTCGTCGTCTCCCCCCAATAACAACAACAATAAGGATTACAATAA
Organism: Platycnemis pennipes; assembly: GCA_933228895.1. Classification (NCBI taxonomy): domain Eukaryota; kingdom Metazoa; phylum Arthropoda; class Insecta; order Odonata; family Platycnemididae; genus Platycnemis; species Platycnemis pennipes. Next base: position 26,935,792 of record OW121848.1, on the reverse strand, counting down.
TTAAAACTCAGAAGATGTGGAAGGTACCGGGAAACCACCACATTATTCTCCCTAGAAGAAGCAGCCTTGCATTCAACGTGACGTGATGGCATTCCTCCCGGTAAAATATTCCGGAGGTAAAATAGTCCCCCAATCAGATCACCGGGTGGGGACTACTGGGAGGTGAGTATCAGTCAAGAGAGACAAATGCAACCCAGAAGTCTTAAGCTCAGGAATGGGGGGGATGTTCCATCTACATCTACACGACACCCTGCAAACCACCGCGAAGGTGTGTGGCAGGGGGTGAAGATCACCAAGCATGCACTACTAACATGCAAACAAGCAACTATAATGTCTCATGCAACTTGATTGTTAGTATCTATAGTATTTAATGGGTTAATACATGCATCATGCACTACAGAATACCCTAAAATATTTCCCCTACCTATCCCTTTGCTATGCTGCATATTCTGTTCTCTTATAGTACGGGGGAAGAATGCCATTTTGAAACTATCGGTACGACAACGGTTCCTTCTTGATACAATCCAAAACTAACACCCCTTGATAGGCTTGTGCGATGAGTCGATTAATCGAAGTCATCGACCATCGACTGCGATGGGTCGATGAGAATCATCGATGTCAATGAGTCGATGAGAATCATCGATGCCGATGAGTCGATGAGTTGATGCGAATCATTGATGTCGATGAGTCGTGATGAGCTGCTGACACGAGAAACGCTTGCTCTGTTGACGACCCCTTCCTGGCGGAGCTCCACAACTACGAGGAGGTCCTAGCTTTATCCAAATCTTCGGAAGTCCTACATTGGTATAGGGACAGGAAGGATGTGTATCCCCGCCTTCAGAAGTACGCGAGGAAACACCTCCGTATTCCTGCCACTTCTACGTCATGAGAGCGGTTTTTCAACGATTCATGAGACGTCGTGTTGGACGACCGACATCTACTCACCGATTAAAATGCGGATATGAGGATTGTATTACGTCATAACAAAGAGTTGTTGCTTAATTTGTAACTTGTTGCTTGTTTCGCTCTATAATAAATAGGCCTTGTCCTTCTCAATTACGTTTGAGCCAATTCAATCTTCAGTTAATAGCCACACCAAACTGCCAACCGAGACATCTGCACCGATCATCGAGTCATCGATCATCTTAATTCATCGATCGTCAACATTCATTGATCATCGACATTCATCGATCGTCGATATTCACCGAGTCATCGTGTACACTCTATTCGATGATCGATGACAGTAATCGAAGCATTTCGATGAAATTTTTTCATCGAAAATCGATGACCAAAATCGGTCACCGCACAAGCCTACCCCTTGACGTACAACCAATGCCCATCAATACGGAAAATAAAACCGCGCAGGAGGTCGAGAGATCCACTCAAAGTGTTGTCACATCGAGGGATAGAAAGGGCTGCTGATAGGTTCGCAGCTCACCGACTTCCTCGAGGCCGTCCTTGCCCAGGGTGATGCACAGGAAGCTCTGGCCGAAGTGCTCCGCCGTCTCGGGGTAGCTGTAACGGGGTTCGTAGGTCTCTCCTCTCCGCTCCTTGGGCGAGGCCACGTCGAGGAAGTGCGGCACGCTGTGCACCAGCCAGAATCCCGTCTCGCCGTCGGTGAGCACGGCGCCCTTGGTGTGGCCGTACTTGGTGACAAAGGGGTCGGGCGGATCGCCGTCCCCTCGCGACGGGCTGCTGACCACCCTTTGGCTGCTGTTCGGCGGCTGGTCATTGTACAGGAGCCAGAGGAGGTCCGACGCCATCTACGGGAGAGAAAGTAGTCGGTCAATCGATCATCCGCTATGGGCCGTTGATGTCCATGCGACTCTCGAGTGGCAGCGAAGCGTGGAGATCAACGAACGATGAGATTTATGTCATTCGTAATTCAGAGACCGTGTAGATGCTCTTATTTTTTGGATTTAGGGACATAAAAGGGCATATAAGCTGTGGTCACTCTCAACGATTAAAATTAGGCGAAAGAAAAGTTTTGGGCTAAAAAATAAGATATCCTTCGAATGCAAAATAAAAAATAAGAACTACTTCATGCTGGAAATATGAATCCAACAAAATATAAATCCAGTATTTTTTACAGTAAAGAAAAACACATCTCGAGAATACTCTTAGCAATGATTGAGAAATAGAAAAAACTACGGCTTTTGCGTGTGATTTTGCACTGAATCATAGGTCATAATAAAAAAAACCACTAGAGCAGAAAACATTTATTCAGTTCCTCTCCCCGTTACAGCGCCTCACGCCATAACATTAATCATCATCATTATCTTCACGTCACACACTTCTCCAGTTCATTTAAAAGTACAACGAAGCCATAAAATGTACAACAATACTAAAGTAACTGTAGATAAGTATTTTTACTCGAACACTGGGGCTTATATTTCACTATGTGTATATATGTGAATTTTATGCATTCTGGGGACACCCTGATATATATTTTTATGCTAAAAGATTACGTTTATGTTCGTTTATAACCCGTGCATTTATAAAAAAATAGAGCACCTAATTATTTCCGAAAGTAATTGCAACATACGAACTAAAACGAATACTTCAAGTCCTACAAATGCTTTAAGTACAATAATATTATGCTTTACATATTATTCAATATATAAGAATTATGGAAATTACTTGCCATGTTGTGACAAGATCAACTGTAGTGTTGGTAGACACTTTCTACTTGACTTGACAGCTTCTGACGACGCTCTGAGTGATTGCGGTCGAAAATTCAAATAACTTCTTGGGAAAGCACCATGGGGAATGCTTTGAAAGAGGGATTAGAAGTTCGGCGATAAAGCCATTCAAACTAGGGGGAGACGCGCGTCGTAGCGAATAATGGATTACCCATCAGCATCTGCTGTAACATTAGCTGACTTCCCACCGCTCGCATTTTACATCTATTCTTCCGCACAACTCCTTCGCCATGACACAACGCCGCTCTCTTTCTTCCCTCCTAAGCCAACCCCCTTCCACTGCGCCCCCTCCCCCTTTCGCCCCCTCCCCCTTCCGCCCCGCAAAGTTTACTCCTTCACTTAGCAAAGACACGCCGCTGTCGCGGTATCCATGACAACGGCTTTTTCCGATTCTCCTCCTCCCCCCTCGGCGCTTTTAACTCCCCGACAGGCGGTCTCGCGCCTAACCCCCTCCCTCTCCATCCATTTCCTTGGGAGGTACTGTCATCCTCCCTCCGCCACTCACGTCGCCCGCCCCTCCCCGAATCGCCCGCCCTCCCTTTCGCTCCCCTGGAAACGCTGAGGGCTCTCCCAGCATCCCGACTTGACGGATCTCTCCAAACCTTCTGGCGTCGGATCTCGTTCGTCGTGCCCGCCGCAAGTGCGCCCGACTTTCCTCGCATCGAGAGCTGCACAGAAGTGGACGCAGGAATGACCGCGTCATAAAAGAAACGAGGGGGGTGGGGAGGTTGGGGCACTGTTTCTTCCACCTGACCGCTCGCCGTCTCTGGCGTCGACCGCGAGTGGCGTGCTGCTACGAAACAAAAACGCCTGATCCTATCCACTTGAATTTCGCCAATTTTTTTGCCTGTATTTTAGCGAGTCTCAACCGGGAAAGAGCGTCATTTCGGTTTTTGTACGGAGTCGGATAGACACGTTTTTTTTCCAGGGTTAGGAAAACTTCTCTTGGAATGGAGGACAGTGATATTAAAAAAAAACGTTTCCAACCGAAAAGTTAGCCCCAAAATATCCTGCTTCCTGCTTCTCGTATTTGTTGTTGGCAGTTATTTGGGGGAGGCGGCGGACAGCTGATTCCATTTGTGCCAGAAAGGGTAGGTAGGTAACTGGGTAAAGGTAGGAGTTTTCAGGGAACAGAGGAAGGGTGGAGAAAAACCCGCGTCGGCAATAGCCTGCTTATAACGAAAGACGCCAAGGGGAATATGGCCTCATGTCCTATGACCGGTATGTCAGTGAAAAATCCCTCATTGCCGGAATTACAACCCGGCGCCTCGTGAGTGTGCTTGAGTGCCTCATATGTAGGGAGGGAGTGTTTTGAATTGCTCGAGATGGATTCCGGTACGTAACTAAGGACTCACTCGTATTTTTTATATTGAGTTTGGTATTTTTCCGTACCGGACTCAATCTCGAACGATTCAAGTACACCCCCTACACCCCCCTAGTACTCTGCCCCCACACTAACACGATCCCCTCATGCTTCTTAATCGCTCATTAGAGTAGATCGGTTACATATCACCTCAAGTCAGTAAAAAAGTAATGGTGCGTTGTAGAAGAGTACAGGATACCGCTAATGTTAAACTCGATAAACAAAAGTTAGAATAGTATTGGTACCTTGGAAATAGAAAAACCAGCGATGTGACGAAGCAAAAAAGTATTAGTCTGCAGATTAACGCAGTCTACCAAATTAAGATTCTATATTCTACTGGAAGTTAAAGGTTGGTAGTAATAAAAAAATCACTCGACTTTATATATGGAGCATGTTTCTTTATGGCTGTGAGTTATAGACAATAGCAGCAGAGTCGATACTGGAAGCAGTCAAAATGTGGTGTTATGGAGGAGATTTGAAGATAAAATAAAAATACGAGAAAAAACGAAGACGTCAGGAGGAAAGTGAGGGAAAATAAAAGTCTGCAGAAAATGTTTACCAGAGGATGGATTAAAATAATCGACCATATCCTGAGACATAATAGTCTGATGAATGCAGTCGTCGAGAGCGATGTTAATGGGAAGTGCGGAAAAGGAAGCCCACGCAAAAGATTTTTTGAAATAACGAGGAGTGTGTATTAAATGACTTAAAAGAGAAAAATTATGTCAGTAAGATGTCAGCCTACACGAAAATCGAATGGAAACCAACCTTGCGATTGATGAATGGTGATGATAAAACTGATGATTTCACATTGAAGTTCGACGAAAATTGTCCCACCATTGCTCAGAAGTATTGTTCTTGCTACTATATATCTCAATATAATGATTGACAACTTCGTGTATTCAATCTTATTCACTATAATGACTGTAAAACAGTCATTCAATAGTATCATGGTTTCATAGTGTGTACAATCAAAGATATTTATTGTTATATTGACGACAGAGTTGTACCGAATGAAGTCAAGTTGATTCGTGATAAATCTCAAATTTGATGTGGGAGGATATATGTCAACATGAACCTTAGCCCACATAAATGAAGCCTGAGTATCGAGCCTTGAGTGATCGCCTGTGGTTGCGAATGAGGCTGTGAAAATCGATACCTAACTAATCAAACCACTCACATCACCTGTTATCTCAAGCGCTGTGAGAGGCTTTGATTAGAAAGCCTCTCTTAACAGCGCATTTAGGTTCTTTCTGAATAATGAATGACCAAACACTTTCACAATATACGCACACAGCCCGTACATGGTGTAAATTTATCACTTACATAATTATATGAATATTTAACTTAATGAAATTTTGTAATAATTTTTCAGGTTTTTTAGAAATCCTGAATACTGCCTAATGCATAGATGCATATGAGAATAATATGCATAGAAGGCCTAAGCCATTCATCTCTTGCAGGCAGGCTACACAAAAGTGAGCTTTCTGTTGCTTTAATAGGATTTGAAGATGCATCGCCATGATTGTTTTCGTAATAGATATATTTTAATGAGGATGGAGTTTTTCAGGAAGAAGCAAGAATATTATAAATCGTGTTAGCTTCCTCTTACAATTAGTGGTAAACATACCCACTTGTGTGTGGCTTAAATATTAGAGAGGCACAGACGTTACAAGTGCAAGTAAAGTCTGAAAAAAGATAGGTTATTGGTGGAACAACCTCCTCCCTAAGTGATTAGAAGGGACTGAGGGAACACGTGAAAGGAAGAAGACGGGGCAGGAGGGATAAGGGGAAAACATAAGAGGGGGTGAAGGGGAGGGGTGCTGATGAAGGAAAGGCATCGAGTCTTGGGGCTTGAAGGCTTTGAGGAGCCGGCTGATGTATGGCTGTTCCAGGGCTTGGAGTTTAAGAGCTGCGTGGGAGCAAGTGTCGAAACAATTTGGCATATGCCAAAGGGTTTTTATGAAGAAGAGAGACGCGTTTTGGAAAAGGGACTGATTGGGAGTAGTAGTTGTGGTCTTAGGCTTTAGGTGCACCAATGGCTGAAGTTATATCGCACAGTATAATCCTAATCTTAATCCTAGGACGCACGCAACATCCATGCCCCGAGCGGAATTGGAACCCGAGACTTTTGGGTTGACAGGCCAGCACGCTACCGATCCGGCTACCACGGCCGGCTGATTGAGAATATCATTGTTGATGGTGCTTCTAGTGTTTGAGAAAACCTCATGCCTGCACGAGCTATGGCCATACAACTCGTACCACAAATTGACAAATAAGCGAGTGGAATGCAACCACGGATACATTTGAACCATTGCTCCCCGCAAGCTATTTTTAATATATCTACACCGAATGTGCAGAATAATAATCTGAAATTAAAAAAATGTATTAAATATGAGTCACAATTTTACTAACATTAATTCATTAACTTTAAATAATAAATAATGAAAAATAAATAACACTAATACACCGTAATTTTGAAGCTTATTAGATGTCCACCAATGCACCCTAATTTTGATAATATTTTAGGAAAATAACAAAGTAACTTCTGATGAATGCTCAATAGATAAATGTAAAGTAATAGTAGATTTAGGTTTTAGGTGCCCCAACGGCTAAGGCTATATCGCACTGTCTAAAACAAGACCCTAACGCAAGAACAAGCACAACATCCACACTCTGTATCTACATCTACATTTACGTAATAACCCAGCGAACCATCACAGGGTTGTGGCAAGGAGTGGCATCACCAAATATGTATAGAAGTGCATACAACTAAGAGATACAATGCTACTGCTTCATGGAAACGTTTTAGACATACGATTCACGTGCAACTGGATGATTAATATGGACCCTGGCACCCTGGACGGGATTCAAACCCGTAACCTTTGGGTTATCGGGATAGCGCGTCATCAGGCTGACTACCAGGGCCTAAAACTCAAGTAAAAAATGTAAATTTCAACGAAAAGTTTTCAGATCTCGGTTCATCTCTGCTGCGTCATCGAAAATACAAAGCCATAATTTTAGGCATAGTTTTTTTTTTAGACATAAGCCATAGTTTTACACATAAGATTCACCTGCAACTGGATGATTAATATGGACCCTGACACCCTGGACGGGATTCAAACCCGCAACCTTTGGGTTACCGGGATAGCGCGTCATCAGGCTGACTACCAGGGCCTAAAACTCAAGTAAAAAAAATATAAATTTCACCGGAAAGTTTTCAGATCTCGGTTCACCTCTGCTGCGTCATCGAAAATAAAAGCCGGTATTCAATCACGCCAAATTGAAACCGATCGTATAAAACTCAGGATGACTTACCGTGGATGTATCCGGAGGGGAAACAGCGTCTTACTAGGTAGAAAAATTCGTTAGATACTGATGGAATGATTGCATGCGCGACGTTAGAGCATATTTGATATTAAGCCAATCTAGAGATGGCATTCAGATGTTTTTCACAACAAAGCACTACGTTTAACCCGAAAGTCGATCTGGTTGGTGAGGGTAGAGCTCACCAATGAAAGAACTAAACTCAACAACGATTGAAATTCTCCCAACTTCGTTTTGAGGGCCAGCTTCTTTCGCTATCCAATCTGTCGGTTATCAGTTACGGTTTTGCTGGACGTGCCTAAGGAGGCGTCTTCAGGATTTGAACCTGAGACCTCAGTCGCCCAACGCTCTAGCCTTGGGTCATCATACCGTATCTGGTCCATCAAGGAACGGATTTCAAATCAATGAACTTGCTTCATCGAAATAAACCGCATATGTTGGATTGAGGAAATAATAGTTGGATGACGTGGAATAAAATTATTGGCACAAACTCTTTTGTTCACAATATACTTTATTTATAGTATATAGTGGATATATATGAGAATATATTAATAGATATTTTTAAAGTATGTAAAAAGTGAACACACAAATACCCGTTTCAAGGGAAGTTCAGATAGAAAACAATATGGATTTTGTTGGTTTCAGGATGGTGTTTTTTCAGCGGGTAGTAGGTAATGTCTAATAGGCAAGAATTACGAGGTTGAGTATTTGCCAACCCTCTTCTCTCTGAATCTTTTCTGAATGCAGATCTTCAATTAATGATCCTCATTATCACATATCGCCCTAATTAAAATAACAAGACTAGGGGCCAAAATATGGTAAGGTATTTTATTCAGAATACAAGACGTTGAAACGCTGACAGTTGAAACAAGTTGAAGCGACTATACCTCTGTATACAATTTTGTTCGCCGCTATATGCGTGTTTGATACCCTAAACGATACCAAAAAAAGCTTGCCGGGGTGCTGGATGTAGGAATAAAGTGGAATATCCTTATTTAAGGCTGTAAGAAATATATAAAAAGTGTTGGTTGTAAATTCATTCATATGAATGAAAAAAGTTAGCGTAAGTGAATCCCATACGATAACGAGGTGCAAAAGAATGTATAAAGAATAAAGAAGGGAAAAAAAACTGTCTGGATTTCAGATGAATTATTCATCTGAGGCGTGAAATCTAGTTCTCTTCCTCCATTTAAAGTGATCCTGAGATTTGGGATTTTATAAAAGAACTCCTCTGAGTCGCCTATCTAAAGCACTAAAACCAGCGCTGAAAACTTCGAACTAAATTTTGGACTCAAATTAAATTCGCGACCCAATAACGTGTGTTTATGGTATCATCATCGAAGCGCAGCTTCGGCATGTGCACAGAGCACCCACTAAATACCGGTGTTCGGAATTTGCCGTCCCCTTCTCCAGCAAACTGCTCCCATTAATCAAAACAAGGAATATATGAACTCGCCACGAATTTAAAACCTAGTTTAAATGCAATCCCTGGCTCTAATCCTGGAATTCGACGCTTTGCGTTTCCATTTTATTTACAAATAGCCCTAAAATACAATGCACGTTTTTGGTTTCCGATCGGAAATGGAATTTAAGACTATAAGGAAAAAAATTAGCTTCGACTTCCACGCTTGGATAATCATAAATTACGCCTGAATTAAATTAACTTCGATCTATGTTTCACATTATTAGGTTCTCATGTAATTTATAAACTTTAAATAAAACTTTTGTGTTAGGATTATTAACTTCTTTCCATGTCATGCAGATCTTAAAAAGACGTGGTTTGGGTCGTATTAGGTTAACGATGCGTCGATCCCACGTTCACAGGGACAGTTACTGTTGTTTTACTCAACATAATTAGTAACCGATACTTATTGATTGAAGTTAAAGTAAATCCAACAAGCACATAAAATTATTGATATATTAAATTTAATTAAAAAAAACAGATTATTATAAACTGCATATAATCCGGGTTGGGAGATCGCGATCGTTGCCTAAAATGTGATATTACGCCCTGATGCTCCGCCTAATGTATTTGACAGACTATGTCAGGAGGGTGCAGTCGTTTTACAGCGAGGAGGAATTTTCTCTTCGGTGAAGGAGATCGGGTGAATTTAAAAAGATGCCCCCGGGCATTGGAGAAGACGAATAGGAGAGAAAGGTGGACTTTGAGCCAGTCCACATAGCACCCCAAGTATTGGAAAAGAGTTCCCTCTTTCTCAACTGATGAAATTATAATGGGGTCTTCCCTTGATGTGAGAAGGCTTACGGGGAAAATATTAAGGGTTAAAAGACCAGTTTAAAAGTGATTTTGTTCCCGAAATAATACATCTTGAGAAAAAAGGACGAAGGCTGGACTCTTTAGAACAGTTGGAAATTTTGAATTGTGTTTCCAATAAGTGTGATGTGGTCAATGAATTTTTGTATGCCTCCCACTCCTCCCTTCTCCACCTTCCTTTCCTCCACTCCTGACTGACTTCTCTTTACCCCCCCTCCCCCTTCTCGACCTTCTTTTCCTCACTCCTGAATGCTCCCTATAGGGGTTCCTTATCTCAGCCAACCGTCAACTCCACCCTGACTCATCCTTTCCCACTGGTAAATCACCCACCCCTCCTTGGTATCTCGCCCCACCCCATGAATTTTGAGTGTTATATATACGAGAGCTCTGTAAGTTCTGTAGCTGAAGATGACGCCTTGACGTCAAAACCCGGGTCGTCAATAAAGTATTTTTAATTTTTGTGGAATCACGAAGTCACTGTCTTTTCATCATGAGGTTCCACCAAGTAACGCCTGAAACCACTTATTTAACTAAGGGTTAACTTCATTATCAATTCAGCCTGCCGTCATGTCCAGTTGTATACTGTTCCTGTTAGCGAGCAATTATATGTTAAGATTCTATCCGCGTACTAAATTCGCTTGCATGATGCACTACACATACAACTACGTAAGGGAAAAATCACAGTATTTAGTGAAAAAATACAAAACAAAATATCATAGCACGATAGGAAGTAGAAGAAAATATCATGAGAGAAAAAATATAACAGTAAAAACTGAGAACGTCGTAGTATGTTGAGGTTAACATAACCTCAACATTTCCCCTGCCACACATCCTCCAGGTGGCTTGCAGGGTATGTCGTAGATATAGATATAGAAAAGATTTTAACTAATAGGGGATTCGTCCTTAACCTAGGATAACAGGGTTTAGACATGGCTCTGCGGAGGAGAAGTAGAGGAAGTCCCTGAGTGATGATTATCACTCATCTTTATCAAAGAAGTAAATTTGTGTGAGAGGACCATGTAAAACTTACAAAATTGCTTGTGGAAAACGAACAAATTAATTTATTGACTGAAAATCGAATGAATAAGTGGGTAGAAAATGAAGTACATGTGGGGCTCTCGCTAAAATTTACCGTCATAGAAAATGCGTATTTTGAGTTTGAAGCTGATAGTTCTATGCTGAGTTTATCATTAAGAGTTATAAATTTAACCATCCACCATAATGAAAGACATCATTTAGCAGCAACAAGTAAAAATCAGATTCACTTTACACAAATAAAATATTTTCTTTCGTAATAGACCACGATAGAAAAGCAAATTGATAAGCAAGCTACATAATTACGATGAAAGGCATAAGAAATGCTGAAGATTTCCCAGCCGTATAAAGACAAAACAATGTATATTTACCAGCTAAGAGAACGAAAGGAGTATGCTTAGTGCTCCTTCATGGGAAAATGGAAATTTAGATAAATTGCGGTAAATTTTGACTGCAACATGGATACAAATTCATGCTTTTTACGGTAGTGAAAATATTTTCCGGGAATCTTCTAGTTTTTACAAAGAATCGTGAATAATAGAATATCTCTTTGTTTTACTCATCGATATGGAAACATTTTGAAATAAAGTAGGCTGAATGGATAAATCTGCCAACATTCAGTGAACGCAAGCTACAATAAGTTAGAATACCATCACTCGGGTCTAGCAGCTTGCTACTTCACTATATAGCTAGCTACACACTTTTCTTTGTTTGAATATTAAGGATGTGGATTTCCACTTCATTGGTACTGACACACAAAAAAGAAAACTTTGGAACTACTCACTCACTCTCACTCAGAGATTTAACCCGAAGGTTGGTCTTTGATAGGCGAGGGTAGAGCTCACCCCGTACTAAGCCATTGGGGTGTGAAATTCACACATTCAGGGTAGGTGGGCCAGTTCCTTTCCCTGGGCCACCTGCGATTTCCTACGAAGTTCTGAAACTCATAAAATCGAATCGCGAGGATTTTAGATCGGAGTGTCCAAAAAGTCTCTTGCCAGGGATTTGAACCCGGGACCCTCCGGTCATTAGCTCAGTACTCTACCCACTAGGCCACCACGACCCTCTTGGAACTACATTCGGAAGATTTTTATCCCGAAGGGAGTCATGATTCTTGAATCTTACGTCTCTAACAGGGGGGGCACATGTCTCTTCCCAGAAAATGATATGAAGTTTAAAACAAAAGAACATCTCCTCACTTGAACGAGCAGCTGAGAATGGATTGGGTGACGAGCGTTTTTGAGGTATGGGGGTAAACATACCTACAGGGTGGAGGGAGGAAGGGGTTGTCGATTGAGGTGGGTGAATCGCGATGAGATGCGGCGGCGCGGCGGTTTGGTGGGCGCAAGAGGTTGGAGGGTGGGGTGGGAGGCAAGGCCGTAAGGAAGGGGAGGGGGTGGGGGGGCTAAAAGGAAAGAGGACTCAGCGGGAGGATTTTCAAAGCATCTCCGAGGCCGAGGATGACAAGGTGACTGCCGCTATCCAGAATATAATTAAGTAGTTTCCCCGCAAACTAAAAGTTAACGCGTAACCCGGCGAACAACTAGTTCAGAAACTTTATTTATGAATCAAAAGATTTAGAGGTTGCTTTGCGGAACTTTCCCGTCGTAATTAAATTACGTGGTTAGCGTTAAAGCGGCGCGATTACAGTTTTTATTACTTTAGCAAAATACAGGAATGCATCCACCGTGTTTTGCTTTCTCAAAAATTCAGGAAAAATGCGTTGTGGTTGCTGTGTCAGTAACACTCCCATGATTAATTGAGCAACATTTCAGACAGTGTATGGAGTAAAGTTAAACTAGCATAGATTAGTAGTAACTAGTAGTCACACTACATAAGCAGTACCTAGCTTATTGCATGGAAAACAACAAAAAATTCCTTATTAATTAGATAATTTTTGTTGTGACTCGACTATATCCTGAGATTCACTCACTCCTTTTTATTAAAAAAAATTATTTTATAAATTTAAAATCGCTAGACAACTATGCTCCTCATTGTTTGCGAGCGATGTTTTTTATGCAGAAAAAAATCAATTTCAACTGCATTGGCTTAATTGAGAATTGAAGCTGAAATGAAAGAGTGCCAATTATTTTACATGAATTTCCTGGAATAAGTAATTTTTTTGGTTTGGAATCAAAATTGCTACCCAGAAAATAAAAATAGCGACTATTTTTACGTGGATCAGAACATTTTACGCATGAAATGTTAATTTTCCCCGATGGAATAACATAAATCTTTCCAACAGAATCAATGTAAATTTCTAAATATTAAAGTTCTACAGCACGAGAGATGTTCCTCTGGTTTCCAGTGCTACCATTCCATAAAGTTTTCTTAGTGCGGAGTTTCAGAGAGGAAGGCTTTCGTGAAGATGGGCCCTGGCAATCGGCTTCAAAATGACCCGCCTAAAAATTCGTGCGTGAAACATACCGAAGATTCTGTTTTTTTTTAAATTTTGTCTATCTCAGTAGCTCAGTAAAGTCTACAGATACAACCCTTGTAGAATTTAGTTAACACAATCCGCAATGAAATTACCCTTAAACGGAGAAGGATTCAATGAATCGTGCTGGACGTGATATTTGAAAATTTTTTTAAGGCTGAAATTTTTTAAAATTTTGTCTATCTCAGTAGCTCGGTAAAGCCTACCGATACAACCCTTGTAGAATTTCGCTAACACAATGCACAATGAAATTACCCTTAACCGGAGAAGGATTCAATGAATCGTGCTGGACGTGATATTTGAATATTTTTTTAAGGCTGAAAAATTTTGTTTGACTGATTTTCGTCGAATTGTCACTTGCATTATTTCCTACGCCCTCGGAATTTATTGTGTAAAAGCAATGGAAATGGACGAATGGCTCTTATGACCCTTATTCTGGGCGATATGATCTCTGATGTGTTGACCTATTCGTAATCCAACAGAGGAATAGGTACGTGTGAAAATCTGATTATCCCACTGCATGACACATTGAACTCACAGCATCTAAACATTATTGCCACATCAGGTATTAAGAGCACACAGAGCAGATAGGAGAATGGATATCGAGGAAAATATGAAGTTTAAAGTTAGTTACAACTATGGAGGGAAAATAAGGGAGAAATTTAACTGCTAAATATTATATTCCCTCTTCCTTGCCAGGAAAATAAATGAATTTGGCCTCTACCTGCCCGTATCATTTGAAATTATTAATTTACTTTTTTAAAAAACAACACCACTTCAACCCTTATTTACAGGATGAAATAGAATTTCTAGTAATCTTTGATTAACAGAATATTACAGTTTGAAATCCATTGGCGGTCACTGCTGAATTGATTTGAGTAGTTGAAAGATATTCTCTTCAGCGAATTTTCCGTAGAATATTTATATTTTCAGGTCAAATGTTATCTGGTCTTCAAAAGATTTTTGTTGGTTTCCACATAGAATGGAGAATAAACAAACACGCGTATAGTTACTATTAATTTTCACGAAATCCAGCAAACTTTTATTCCTAAAGGTCGTTAGGTCATGGTCATATGTTGAAAATCAAATATAGAGTCTGAAAGGAACTGCTTTCCAGCATAAATAATTTCCTGCTGATTACATCTATTTGAATCGGTTTCAATTACGCGAGTTGATCTGAAAGAAAAAAAATATTATAGTATGTCTCCATTTTATTTTAGTACAATTCAGTGTTAAAAAAAAGACATTGTAGAAAGACTGAATTCTTTTATAATCCTCATAAAAATATGCCAATACAAATTAAAAGGTCTTCATAGTCAATTACTACTTACTGCTGTCCCTATGCGATTTCTAGAAGATAAATTTTTGTAGATTAAAATAGAAGTACTGAATATCGATACCTTTTTGTACTCACGCATTGGATCAAATGCCGAGAATTCTCGGATTGGTAATTGGCATTAGGTTCATTTTCTCACAGCAAAGAGATGCTATTTTTACTCAACCTCAAATCTTTCTTTTGAATATTTACTTCTTTCTGCCGCGTAAAATCGTTACCATTTAAGTCGCCGGCCTCTGAAATGGCTCTTGAATAGCTCAAAATTAATTTGCAATGGCTTACACAAAACGTCTGAATAATTCTGAAATTTATTGACTCCAATCAGTGAGTTTAGTATTGATACTAGGTCAGTAGGTGACACATTCATATCAGGAATATTTTTGAATGAATTAACTCGTCTCTAAAAAGAGAAAACTTTTATTAAATATATTAAATAGGTAAATGTATAAATACATGAAGAAAAATGGGTTGCAATGGCGGTCAAAATTAAGGGCTCTAGATCATGCTTAGTAACCACTGCTCCATTTCGTAAAGCATATCAACAATAGAGACAGGCTATCATTAATAGTAAAATACAATTATATCGGGTTTCACAACGGGTGATATCATTAATGAGCAGTAAAGTTTCAATGACTTAATCCACCATCGTCATCATAGTGAAGCCGAGATAATATTTTAGTTATTCTCCGGAAAAAACTTAAATCTTATCTTAATCCTAGCTGAATTTGACCTCAAGTGTATTATGGAGAAGATTCAATGTAGAGTGCCACGGTTTGCTGAGAAATGCTGAATAAAAAATTAAAAAGAGGATCTTTTTTATGGATAGTTACAGAGTGAGAACAATTCTACGTCTAGTAAATTAGGTAGTCTCGTAGAAGCTGACTGTGACCCAAATAAAATTAAATAAAAAGACGTTATAACTAATCGGAGTGAATTCTTCCTTATTATTGGGTGAGTAACAAGTGGGAAACCCAATTAAAATTCTTTATAACATCATGCAAAATAAAAGGCTTATTTGGCTTGATGTTGTGAAACTGCCAAACGAATAATAGAGGGCACATTGTTATTCTCACTAATTTATTTATTTAACGCAACGTGGTTTCAGCGCCGTGTCACTTTCATCAGATGTAATTAATTAATGGACGATAAATAAATGAGGAGATGATACAAATCAATGTCCATCATAAATGATAAACAACTTAAAGGTTTCAATACAACTCCAATTCTCTCTTCATCCACTATTCCTTTCCGTTTTTATTAATATCGTTATGATAAACTATTCAGTAGTGGTCAGCTCAAAGTTGCTAGTGGAATCAGTTTTCAATATTATTTAGTTACATCAATGGCAAATGGCATAAAAAATAAGGTTCAAATAAGCTTAAAGAAATTTGTTTACACACCTGTAATCAAAATATTCGTAGGGTCTTTGGTTATAATTTTTCTCGGCAGCAAGGTTTCCCAAAAATGTAATTGATTTACTTTTATTTATGAAAATATCTACCTTTAATTCCACATCAATAAAAAAACTGGGACTTAATCGTCGTTTAATCAGCAATTGTATATGCGGACGGTGTTGATATCAGATTTTATCTCAGGATTACAGAGAATTTCCCATGGGGCGAGATTGGAAGCCTATTGAAACAATCACATCTTGGTGATGGATTTTCGAGAAATAATAAAGGCTAATTCATCTTCCATGCAAAGCGCCTCCCAATCCGTATCGTGTAGAAGACCTCACGCAGCGCTGTGTTATAATCCAGAGACGATTTAATTGATTTTCCTGCTCATACAACCAACTTCGCTCACTTTGAAGCGGTAACCACAAGGGTCAAACAAGGAAATCGGCTTTCAGGTTTCTATGAACCCATTTTCCTCTCCACTGATGCTGTAAGTAATTATCATTTACGCGAAAATAACAAGAAACAAGCTATGGAAGCAGTCGACTCTCGTTGAATGAATCTAAGGTAAAGGGGAAAGGAGGTTTTACATGCTCTTTTTATTTGTCTCACTCGTGTTCTCTCTTTTCCTTTTTAATTATTTAACGAGGCGGCTGAATTAACCGTAGTGAGCTTCAAGCGTAATTGTTCATTATTTTCGTCTTCACGCTCGGGGTTAACTACATTAGATTGTCATGCTCAATTTGTTTAAAAAATCGAAAAAAGTGGCATATTTGTTTAAGGGATTAAAGAATTGGAAAATATATTGTATTCTTTCAAAATATAGAACGGAGCTCCCACAAGCATTGTATATGCTGTGCATTACAGGGAGCTTCTTCACTAACATCTGTTCCCAAACGAATCTCTAATGAAACGTTGACGAATAGATAACAGCAGTAAGTTTTATGAAAGAATATGTGATCCACCCAAATGTAGAACTTGGTAAATTATTAATTGGATCTCGTAGATTGGAGATGCATTTTGCATTTGAATACAAAGGTTCATGTATAAAATAAAGGTTACTTTTGTGCGAATATACAATCTCACCAAGTACCAAGACCTTGGCGTGAATATCGTAAAAAGGATAATACCTTCCTATGGGCCAATTCCGGCCAATTTCCCACGATTTCTGATTCAAGGAAACTCATGATTTCAAGTGACTTCACCTTAACACAATGTTCTACACACTAGACCCCACTCCTCCAGCAAAATTAAAGGTATTATGTGCAATTAATAATATTTATTGAAATAAGAGAGCAATTTACCTTTGAAACAATCAAGAACAATTCTACTCGAAGGGCACCCGGTGATTCATTTAAGTGAAATTTCATCAAAAAAACCAATAATTTACTGAACAAGCGTGCTCATATGAAAGGTATATATTTTTGCACGAGTCGCTTTATTCTTTACATATTCCTATTCGTGTATCCCTTCCTTCATAAATAACCTTGAATAAATATTGCCTCTTTCTTGCACTCTAGCAAAATATACCGCTGAGAATAAATTTTAGAATGAGAAAGAATAGAGAAAGAATTTTAGTGAAAAGAAAGCGACTGGTAAATATTGAATAATATGTATGTATTTATCGCATCTTTTTTAGGCTCCGCAGATATTAAAAGTAGGATTCATAAATATCCTTATATACATCTAAACGTTCATCCTCATGATAATCCATATAAATCTAAAAAAAAATTTAACTGGCGATGAATCTGATATAGAGTGAAAATAATATTTTTGTTAAAATGAGCTAATATATTAATCGGACCCCGCAAAAAAATAATGAAATTTAACGCAGGTTCATAACATTGAGAAAGAGAGTAAAAAAAACATCTGGATGCAACTGCCTCTGCTTTGATACTGAATTTCCCACAAAAATTCATTAAAACTACCTCGGTTACTGGTTAAATGGCTTGTCTGGTAACAAATTTTGGTCTTTGAGGCATATAGCCTCAGAGGAAGATTTTAAACACTTATTAATGATTTGGATATGGCAATGTGAAATGCAAGAGTTTGAGATATTAACATGTAAAACGATGCGATGTTTCAAAGGGAAAGAATTGTTGCCCTACTACGTATAAGGGAACTTTAGCCCGAAGCAGCTGACGGCCGGGGTAATGGAATAAAGTCCACAGACAGATGGAGCTGGGTTACAGAGATGCTTCTAATTCATCCATATTCATTTGTCCATCAACCTACCCTCCTATCAAGAGCTTTCCAGATTTTCCTTACCCTCTGGCCCCTGCATAATAAACGAATATGTGACCTGATTCTTAGTACCTTACTTGGAAATGAGTTAAAGGCATCGAGATCAGTAGAAACAATTCTTTGTGAAGATCCAGTAGTTCGAACAAGCTCAAACATTAAAAACTAGTTTTTTTACGGTTAATATTTAATATCTTGAATTCAAATGAACCCATAGGTACATACTATCCGTAGAGTAGCACTTCAAGAATTCAAGAGTGGCAACATTCTTGCTCGGAAAGAGTAATGTGGCCAAGTAGGTCCTTACATTTTCTGAATTCACTACTGGTGCGAGGGTTCTTCCTGGAATCGATTTTTCATCTCCAACGGAGAGGTTAGACATTCTCCAGCCTTTTGAATCTAAAGTCTTCGATGTTATGTACATATAGGCCAGGCCTTCCCTCTCCATTTGATTTTCGCTTTCTTTTTGCCTTGGCAGCTTGTACAAGACATACCTGGAATGAGATAGCAGAAAATGATGGAGAATAAAGCTCATGGGATAAAAATAAGCACACAGGCAAATAAACACTCAGAAGTAACAAATAGACACAGGAATTTTCACTCCTTTAGTTACATGAATGTGGTATTAGAGCAATGTGTTCTGAACACTTTAGGAGTTTTGTACCAAGAAAAATCATTAGTTTTTTTTTGAGATCTGCAGCGTCAATCACCCATAAATGAAATTATGCCCTATTTCAAAATATTATTTTCAATAATTACCTGCTTTTCCTATAGCTCAGTAATCTAGTATGTACTCTGATTAAATCACAGTAGTAAATATATTTTTCATTACGATTCAGACAAAGATAAGGGCGTCCAGGAATATAGTACAGAGAGATTGATATTTGATAAATTTTGAGTTTCACCTGCAGAAAATTCCCATGTCTCTATCGTGGTAACAACTGTCACGAGCACCGTACCAACGACCGGAACGGGAATCCATTAAAATGCAGGGAACTTGAAAATTTGGATCCCGAGTGATGCTTCGGGGATTCTACAGAGGTATACCAAGGATACGACTGTCTCCAACGTTACACTTGGGGATCCACACGACGCTCAGATTGGCAATTTCGACTTTCACGTGTTCGCGACGCCTCCCCGGAGATTCTCTCGACGCCCTCCACTCGAGCGATAGGGTCGTTCCCCCTGAATCTGGACCCTAGGGTGCTAGGGTCAGTTTCACAGCTGGTATTCTGAGATCAAAGCAATGGGAAGGGAGATGGGGGAAAGAGAAATAGACCACGAGAGCCCAATAGAGCCCAAGAGAGCCCACGAGAGGAAAATATGGTCAGGGTGGACGATTCATATTGCATGCCAACAGATGCGAATGAATGAACGTTGAGGGGAGGGATGTAGGAAGGAACTTATAAGAGGGAGTTCACGGAATTATTAGGATTCTTAAACATTTCATGTCATTATTTCCTCAAGCATTCTTTTACGGGAATTATGAGAACTTATATTGGCGTAACAAGTCTATTACATGAACTAAAATGGGAATCATTATGAGACCGTAGGTTGAAATTTAGACTTAATCTATTAGTTAAATCCTAAAACAATATTTCCACTGATGGAGTCAAATATATTTTGTGAGCTCCAACTTATTATGGTAGACTGGACCAGCAGCGTAGCGAATGGGTTGGGTTTGGGAGTTAAATCCCTTCCCAGAGGAACAAGAAAAATTGCGACGAACTTGCTAAAAATCACGTAGACTTAACATTTCTTTGTAACTATGAATAAACTTTGCTTTCTGTCCGTTGAATAACTTATCGTTTGGGCCTACCAACAACCTGAGTGTTTAAATAACACCTACCCTTTGGGCATGATAAATTATACATGCATCACATGAGTTTTCTCAGTGTGATAGAATTGTATTCTTTCAAGGTATGTTTGCACCAGGTTTGTGATAATTATCATAAATCTTATTTCGGTAAACTCTCCTTCAAATTTAAAATAAAACTTTTTAAATAACTATTCTATGAGTTTTATCAAATATTGAAATGAAATACCATTATAAAAAAATATTATTTTGAAATGTCAGAATATCAATATTTAAGATAAAAAGAAGATCAATAACATTAATGTAATAAATTTTAGGCTAAGTACAAAAATATATGCAAGGCTCATATTAACCCTGGGTAGAGTTAAACCGCTTGTACCTACCATCCAATCCATGTGAACCTCCGTCTAAAGATATTCCTGGCTGCGCCCTGGACTGGATCATGATCATAAAATTAGATAACTTGATAGCCGAACTAACAAATTCAAAATGCCGTTCTTTCCTAGTGCCATTTGGGATATGATGTAAATGTATTCAACATTATACATGTACAAGTGTGTCAATGGATAGCATAGGTAGTTGCAAGTTGGTATAAGGACTTTAAGCTAATCCAACTAACAGCATGTTTTTGTACGGTTGCTTTGCTATTTTAATCTTTTTAAATGGTTAATTTTAGACTAGAATATAGTCTTTAATCCTTTTTAATGCATGTTTGTGTTAATTCCCCCCCTTCCATATAACTTTATGGTGGCTTGCTGGGTATTATGTAGATGTAGATGAGCGACCTGTAACAGTAGTAGTCGGGAAAGGCGAACCACTACTAACGTGATTTGCACTATTAAGGGTAGGTGGGTAACTGCATTCGGATAGTAATTTTTCAGAGAATGAAGGAAGGGTGGAGAGAAACTGGCGTCGGTGTCAACCTACACCCGAAAGATAGGTTCCAAGGGGTCAAGGGTTCAACGTCCTATGCCATTCATTGAGAAGTGAACTCGAAGTACTCTACTTACAGCTTTCAAGTACGAAATAGTATCCTTCTGTAAAGAGCTTCCACGACTGGGAGATTCGAACCAGGACCCGGCGATGGGAAGCCAATAGTATAGCCATAGAGTCAATTCAATCACCTATTTTATAAGAAACTTCTTTATGCGTGTTTTATGAGATAGTAAAATGGAATTGCATACCTTACCCCTAAAGAAAACTTTTCTTCAATAAATAACTTTATCCATCCAGTAGTGATAATACGCGGGAAGCCATCAACTCTTCTAAAACTGCACTCTGGATAAATAAATCAATGAGAATCATATTGAAATATTACATTTTTGGTTCAATTACAAGAGGTGATATAATATCTACGCGCATAGACCGAATTGATTCCTTAAGGTTGTGTACTTTCAAACTAAAATGTTTATCAATATACAAAGATTTAGGGACTACTAGATTTATTCACTACAGAGGCTATATTTGACCTTTTAAAGCAGATGATATTATGAAATACGTAAGCTAAGATAAAAACTTTTGAACGTAGTAATTGAAGGTGGGAAAAGGAAAAGAGCAATAAAAAGTGTTATAATGACATCAATGAACTGAGACTATGATGAATTACTGATTCCAAAGGCGAGGTAATGGGAATTTCGCAAATAGGTGCTTAAGCGGAGAGGCCACCGCAGAGTGCCATCCATTTATGATGGGAATAACGATTTTACAGCCTCCTCACCATCCGCGCGTTTGACGACCAACGATCATTCACTATGGCCGAATTATTGCCAGGCCTCGAGTGTAACGGAAATGAATGCTGTTTGGAGCATTTCACAACCATCCCAAATAGGAGACTCGGTTTTAAATAACCACTGCAAGAGGACGCTGATCCCAATAACATCCATTCTTTCTTCTAAAGAGTAAGCATCCAGGCCCCTCGAAAAGTTCTGCAACTTCCGAGTGTAATTCATTCATATTGCAGCTACAGCCTCTGGTTATGGTCCACTGTAAGTAAAGTGTATGTTACAGTTCACAACTAAAACCCATGCAATAATATTGTTAAATTATTGAAAAGTACAAACTTTAAGTGCTGCAGGGTATTAATGAATTAATATAAAAATAGAAACGAATGCTTCGCAATACAGTTGCAAAAGTTGTTTCATTTCCCAAATATCCTTCCCTCCTGCAGACCATGCAAAGAAGCCCAAGTTAGCTTAAACCCTGGCGTGGCGAAATTTCTGGTATTTCATTCAGTGACAAAGTGTCGGGGATGCCCAATGTCTGAAGAGGGTCTACACAGGGAGACTTCTCGATAGAGAAAATCAGAGACATATATTACTAAATACACATTGGACATCGTAAAAATTAATAAAATGTTGATGAAAATCTCTCGGGTTTCCATCCGGGTTAGTAGACTCCATGATCGACGTTTCGACAGCTTACCCCGCTGTCGTCCCTAGGGTGATAAGACGCAAGATAGGACGAAAACAAAGGAGGTCAATTCTGAGGTCGACAGCGGAGTAAGCTGTCAAAACGGCAGACATGGAGTCTAATAACCCGTAAGGAAAACCCAGAGACTTTCATCAACTCAATTATCGGTAGAGCCTGAAAACATTCATCATGAATAAAATGACCGACAATTTAATTAGGTAACTTGTATGCGTAAAGAGGTTCAGCATTGTCACTGCAAAATATAAGTAAAATAACCGCCTTTTCTTATTTGCGGCATGTAATTAAATCCAGGAGATAAAAATTATGACGAGAAAAATAAATAAGGATAATTTAATCCCCAGATGGGCTTAATAAAAACCCAAGCACATGAATACAATCGAGGAAATAATTCCTTTAGGTCTGAATTTCAGTCACTGACACAGCTCAACTTCACAGAGGGCTGCTCTTTACTTGAAAGTTCAGACTGATGGGATATTGATCGGGCATTGTAAATATCCCGAGTCAACGTTTACAGTGAATCCAAGCGTGACTACTAATACAGATTGGCGATTCGCCCTCGATGCGTTTGACGCGGTAGATGGTTGAGCCGATGAATTATTCATGCGAAGTGTGTAAACGGGACACTATGTTGCATGCTCTCAATATTGCATTAAAGTCAAGAATAAATATTCACAGTATGGAAAGTCAATATGTTGGTGGGCAGAATTTTTTGACGAAAAAATTGCTAGCTTGGATTCAGGAATGATGATTTACCTTATTCCTAAATTAAATCTTCCTTTTCCAATAAATATTTTAGTAACGAGGGAAGAAGAAATAAGCATTGAAGTTACATTTGTTGATAGGAGGTTTCGAGATAGTCTTATAACAAGTAATTGGCGGAGTTAGAGTCTAATGAAATGGATTGGTAATATCCTAACATGATGGATTAGAAGAACTCGTGAGGAGTGTCATTTTGGATGGTGTTTACTATGGTAAAATATCAATATTATCAAGGATGTGTTATTTCATTTCTTCAAAATAACAGATGTTGAGGCTTTGCTTTCATGTCGATGACGCAGTATGCACTAGGCAATCGGTATAGATGCACGTTAATAGGTATACGCCAACATAGGTTCCGGAAGAAACCTTAAAATACGGATGAACAATCAATAAATGATTATGATAGTCTCGCAAATGAGGGCACGCCTTTAATTATTACAAGCCATGAGTTAAAAAAAATTATCTGAAATTGATATACACATAAACATCATGTTGTAGATTAGGTTCCTCATACAAATGACTAAAACAAGGTCGGCACTGAAGATCAGAGACCCGAGAATTTCAGATGAAAATGTGGTGCAATGGCATTAAATACCAACTCTCATCCATTATGAAATAAATATGCAATAGATTTTTACCCATTCTTCCTAAAATTGAAAGCCGAAAAATATGCCAATTTAATCCATGTGCTGAAAACGGCATTAAAACTTATCTTTATTATGTTTTTAATGAAAATGTATATTTGTTATTTTACGTTGTTTCCAATCAAAATTTTAAACTTAAAATACCATCTATTTTATTGGGAGCAACTTATATCGTGCAATTAATTTACTGGAAAATCAATCGGAAACAAAAGGATTTTGAAAATTAATTACTGTAACTTGTTTAAACGAGTTCTTTTAATCCATTTGCGCCTAGATCAGAGAGTCGCTTTTGAATTCCTATCAACTCCCAAAGGAGTACGGCTGAATTGTGTACTTGAAAATGATTTTCAAATGAAATGTTTGGCAGATGGATAATATTTTACCTTTGAGAATATTTTAGAGCTAATCAACCTGGAATTCTAAATTCCATTCACTACGCACGAATGAATGCAATATTCATATGTGCGATACAAAGATAACTAATGTTTATATGTCAGTCAAAATAGATAAATATAATGAAAATTGTCTCTCCTTATCACAAGGATTCCTGTTTTGTAGCACCCGGGCTGTTAAGGAGCAACAGTCATTTCATGCTTGGTTTTTAATTCGTTGCTCTTTCACAGTTTAAGCCGACGCAATAATTGCTTTCAATCTGAATAGTACGAGTAATATAGGCTCTGAAGACTCTGTTGCCAGCCAGTTACGTGGGCGCTATCCATGAAATCCGTGGGGTATATGGTTTCCCGTGGCCCGCATCATTGGTTCCTGATTTTTCAGGGATATTCTCACTTATTTATATCTCGTTCTAAGAATAAAAAATTCTAGGGAAGGAGTGAGCAGGGGTGTGCCTTTAAAAATTTTTTAGGGTATCCTTTCAAAATTCGAATATGCACTTAGCCGCTGTCAAAGGCACGCGTTTCGGGAATCCATACGTGATATTCGAGCGTCTATTCGGAGAAGAGAGGCCTTCCAATCTCCTGGGTCATGGGGACGGTATGGTGAAAAGCCAAAGGTAGCACTGGTGTTTGATTTGAAAAAAATCTGGATGGGGCGTCTGTTTACTCCCTAGATTCGTCGCCATTAGCAAACTTGCAGAATGGAATTCTCAGTCTGCTTATATCTCCCTTTCTATTCGCTCTGGCTCCAATGATTCATAAATGCCCGGAGTATTTGCATATGCACACTGTTTGCGTAGTCAAATGTGTATTTGAAACTCCTGTTAGCCATTAAATTAATAGACGTTGGCGATACTTTGTGGAATTGTGAATCCTACAACATGGTGAAAAGAAGAACACTTTGTGCAACTTCCATAGGAAAACGTTAATACACGATCTATTTCACACACAAGCGTTAATTTTTTAGGTCAACTGGGCAGCATTAGAAAACATGGGCTATGTATACTTCATACAGGAGGGGTAGGGGGTAGGATTCAAACGGAAATTGGGGAGGAGTGTTGGTTGAGTTCGAAGGTGAGGACGTCAAAGAGGGGGGGAAGGAAGGCGAACTGCATCAAGGTAGGTATTGAGAGTCCCATTGGAGGCAGGATTCATTCGAGCTTTGGGATTGGGAAATATTCAGATTTTAAAACAGTTAAGAATATCTGCGAGTCTTTAAAGTCAGTCAGGTCATTCGAAAATCGTACATTTGTTGAAATGAAGTATTATCAAGTACAAGAACACCTTGCAATATCAAATACGAGAACGTCAGACTGAAAGAACAACGTGGAGATTCCCAAGAGAAAAGACCTTTCAATTTTTATTCTGATCAGAATAAAAATATATCATAGAGAAATATGAAATGGGACCCCGAAATAAGGCATTTTTATGAAGTCATCTTACGCCATTTTTGGCATGATTGTCAAACGATGTGGGAAGACCATTCAAATAGCAAAGAGATTATTATTTTCATCGATTGCAAAGTTTCCGACTCTTTGTGACTCGTACCTTCGCAGTCAACCAACCCCTTTTCCCCCTACTGTTTGAGTCGTATCCCCCTACCTCCTGAATGAAGTATGTATAGTCCATGTTTTTTAATTCTGGCCAGTAGGCCTTGAAAATAACGCTTTCGCGTTGAAATCAATCGCGTATTAAATTATTCCTGTGGAAGCTGTACAAAGTGTTTCCTTTTCACCACCCTGATAGTCATGATTATTTTGCACCATCAAACAACGTGGAAAATCCCAAGAGAAAAGAACAATCGATTTTCATTCCAACAAGATGAAAAATTTAACATGGATAAATATGAAATATACAAACATTGTCGATCGAGATATGTTTTTGTAAAAATAGAGTTTTACGACCAAGTTGAGCATACAAATTGAGTTCAAATAAGCATGCAACACCATCAATGAGGGTGCATGAAAAACTCTGCCAATCATTTCCGTTGAAAATTGTGCATTAATGATGAAAATAGCTTATTTATACCACAAATTTCTCGAATACGCTTCAAGTTTTCCATAAGGCCATAATGATAAGAATTTTCAAGCCAAATGAATAGGATTACGCGGTTTTTTAAAATTAAAATACATATTATTTACATAATATTTAAATTTAAATTCATTCATTTTAAATATAGTGCGTAAGTGTAAAGCTAACAGAAAACTTGTTGCATCTGATGAAAGGGGAGTTTATTTTAGAATACATTATCTCCTCACCTAGCAAATCGTTTTGCGATTTGGTGTCCAAGCAGAACCCTAACAGATACCTCTTGAAAAATAGGACCGTTAAATAGGACATCAT
Source organism: Platycnemis pennipes (assembly GCA_933228895.1). NCBI lineage: Eukaryota > Metazoa > Arthropoda > Insecta > Odonata > Platycnemididae > Platycnemis > Platycnemis pennipes. Next base: position 26,909,292 of record OW121848.1, on the reverse strand, counting down.
TTGAAGAAGTTATCTTAAGCCCTTAGGGACATTTTTGGCAATGTCGCCAAAAGATGTGATAAACCATGTAAATAGCAATGAAAGAGTTTAAAATTTTCATCAGTTCAAAATTTTCCGGCTCTTTGTGATTCATATAATTGAGTAGAATGAATTAGGATATTAATAAGCGCCAGAAACTTATTATACGAGTTAAAGGAATCTAATAACTCTGATGGCAAATTGTTATTCGAATCTCTTTCCAAGGTATTTTCAAGCTTTATTCACTGGAAAACTTTAATATATTTTCAATTTTCGCTCCAACCGAATTGTGCCTTTCATAAAATTAATCTGGAATTAAATCACTTCGTGGAGTCTATTATACACATTGGCGGATTGAAACACTTTTTTCTTTGCATTCCTAATCTTTGTCAGTTTTGAAACTAAAGTTAACTTTCTTTAAGTTTCTTTTGAAAACTTACTAAAATTTCTCCATCAGTTATTTTTTACTTTTGAGGGCCATTTTCTGGTTGCTTCCTTTTCTGTGACAACCTTTCTATCCAGTCTCTCAATATGTATGTAATATTTATGTATCATGGTACTACCTACTATGAAATTTCCGCCTTATTCTCTGCTGTGAAAGCACATAGGTCTGTTAATGAAGTGTCTTTGGTGGCGAAGTATAGTGACGAAGTGGCACATGGTTCTCAAGACCAATGGATTTAGGTTAGAAATTAGCACGCACCATGTAGCTATTTTTATGATGGTTAATCATAGTTTGTAACTTTCCCCTGATTAAATAAAATATTCACGACTGCTTTGGCTGATTTTCAATTTATACATTTTATAATTTAGTATGGAGCACTTATACCACCTGAAGCTTGAAACTGCATATTACATATTTCTTTGACGCTGATGACATTTTTGAGGCCTCAATATACTGCAGTTGGTATTACCCTGAAAGCTTTAATTTAATATGGAGCATTTCCGCCAACGGAAGCCTGACGCTGTGTTTCATAATTTTTTTGACAGGGTTTGGTACACTGACATTGGCATAACCCTATACAGCAAGACATTTAATAGTATTCTCATCTTGTTCGCTCATCTTCAAGAGTATCAATGGAGTCTCTCAATATCAGGATTATCGATACCCACTTGATACCTTAACCCATGGCTTTCTAATGAATTCAAAGTACATAATTCCGTGCACAGAAACTTGCCCAATGAATTTAGTGGAGCCTCATTAATTTCAATGGATCTCATTAATCTTCATTAATCTCAAATTGATCACACTTATTGCTTACTCCAGGTCACCCACCCTAATTCGTATCGTAGAAATATAATTAAAGTTTTACCAAAATTCGAAAGTTGTTTTCCAGAAAACCAATTGTTGAAATTCACCAAGTGAGAAGATTTCTCATCTAAATATTCCTTGAGAGGCCAAATTGTAATGTGTATTTAAATCTAAGTCAAGAGATTTACCTTTCTCCACAGTTTACTGAGAGACCTCAAGATGTGCACGGAAAGGCAAACGATCTCTTAGCATGATGAAGGATCTTCACTCACCGCTGTGGGATACACTTGGTGAGTTTTATCCTCACCAGCCATTGAAAACTTCAAATTTAAGTCCGTGAATTATAGACGACATCGTTAATAAGTAAACTTGCATTGGTGAGAAAAATGCTTTCTTTTCGGTTTGTAAGAAGGCTAATAATGATCAGAAATGTCTACGAAGGTTAAATTGGGTAAATGAATAAAAAACAAAAATATTTAACTACAAATAAACTAGAACATTTTCAGTAAAAATGAGCAGTCTCATGGTGGACCCTTACACATTAAAAAGCCTTGTAAAAATTTCAATTTTCAGAATATAATATTGTATTCACAGCTAAATCCTTGAACATGAATTATAAGTATGTCTACTCTCTATCAACCCTCTCCTTAAAGACAGTTCTACTTAATTGATCGCGTTGTAAGGAGCAAACAGGTACGAGTTGTTTATACGCTAGCTTTAAATATATTTATAATATTTTAAGATTGTACTTGGAGGTTTACGCATAGGATTTGGGGATTTAATACAAAAATGAATTAAAAATAATTATTGTAGCACTCATTAATATTGTCTCCCAGAACCCCCAAAGGATTATTTTATTTGCTCCTCTGTCTTACCTTACCGTTCCAGTTTCGATCGAAATTCACTTCATCCATTGCGACAGCAGTGTCAATGCTACCACGCTCCCTGCTTCATTAGAATCATCAAATATATGATGGGAATTCCTTAATATTCAGCTGACGAAATCTAGGACAGGATGAATATTTGCACGTGGTAAGGACCACGAATAATGGAAAAGAAAGGAAAATTCCATGTATCCGATTTACAAATTGCTTCTGCCATTTTTTTAAGGATTTATTGACGTCTGCAATGGTATTTGCTGAAAATGGAAAGATTAACTTAATTGATGGATTACAGAAATCACATAAAAACAATGAAGTTCAAAACCATACGAAAGCTGGAGAAATTACAAAGATATAAAACTGCTAGTTTTGAAGCGCAATAATACGTACTATTATTTTCCTTTATAGATACGGTATTGCCTAACAAAATAAAAAAGTGGAACGAGGTAACGTCAGTTACGGATTTGGGCATCATTTAGTACCTTAAGATTAGGTACGATTTTCGTTAGATTCAAAAGGCGTCAGAAAGAGTATCATTTTCGGGTAATGGTAAAGAATATAATGTTTAGGTTTTGAAGGGAGAGAGCAGCAGAAAGAAATACCAGATGGAATAATGTTGCCCTGCATGAAGAAGTAAATCTGGCGCTCAAAGATCATGGGGCTAATAACATAATGAATGGAGTGAATAGACTCAGTGTGTACTCTTTGCTCGTATCGCAAATAACGTGCGCAATTCAGGCGTGAATGGTTCCCTATAGACCTATTCTCAAAAAGTTTTACTCTAAAGTAAAATAAGAATAAGAAAGCTGATTTCCTTGTAGAGACAGTCATATATGACATAGAAATCATTAGTAGGGAGAAAAAAATACCTCGCATACAAGTCCTTTGCTCTTTAAAATGCAAAACCCTTTGATAATAAAGGCCTTTTCATTGTAAAGAGGTTACGGTAGGAAGCTCAGGAGAAGGATACGATGAAGAGAAAATCCTAAGTTGATTTGAATCTTTATAGAAGAAAAATTAAAATAATATTCTTTAGAGAAATAGTAAGTACATACAATTGAAAAAACTATCAAAGTCACCTGCAAGAAGTAGCAGCTAGGTCACTAACTTCAATTCGGATGCTGTCTATATCAAAGTTGTATACCTATTGTCCCTCAGGCCAGAGTTTAAATTGAAAGCATACGAAATGGCCATCAAAGGCTCCCTTAGATGAAGAATTGACGATAGTACAACTATGACCAAAGCTAAGGGGAGGATTGATTAAATCAAACCCTTGAGTTCTCAAGCTACATGGTTAGTTGTGTAGCGCCAACCTACTCTTTCCTCACGCACAGGAGATAGTGCAATAATTCACATATATGTAATTGTTTTCATTGGCGTAAAATGAAATTTTTTAAGAATAAATTTAGGTACAGAAACAAGCTTTAGCGTTTCTTTCCAATTGAGAGATGAATACGCCCATCATTGTTAAAAATTATTTAGAAATATAGACAAACAGAGCGGGCCGCACTATATTCGCACCATGCTCCATATTTGCAGATTAAGCGCGATACAAGTGGGTGCGGCACTATCCTGGTACATACATATACTATAGAGAAGATTTGTTCGTATTTGAAAAGAAAAAAAAATAATTAAAAAGTGATCTCGAAGCAAAAATTACCCAAGATGAGGAGTAGTAGAAAATCTTAGACAAGTGCAAGAATCTACCCCGCAGCGAACTTCCGCGATATATTACCGCAAGTGTGGATTTAATTAAATCAAGATTGCTGAGCCGACTCCAACTCAGCTCCAGAGTTTTACTCCCTCAATGCGAAGAGAGAGGGCATTCAAGACCAACAGCCACGCGCTTTGAGCTAATAACCTACAATTTAATCACTGAAGGATGACTTGCCACCATCTTTAGCTGATTAGGCAAAGCACATTGAAGCGAAAGCCCCCGTGCACTTATGAAGTTTTATGGAACGCAAGGCGGCGGTTTCACCTTAATGAGGCATAATCACTATATGATGCGTTATTAACGAGACCCCGTGGTTTGCATGTGAAACTGTGGAACAGTACAAGGGAATGTACTTCATATTCACCACTCTCTCAAGTTACTCCAAAAAAAATTGAGGGTAAAACACTTGAGGATTAGTTCATGCACCCGTCGTGGTACTTATCTATGAATATCTTCTTCATCCTTTATGTGTAGAAGGCTTAGAGTATAAGGTAGAAGGGCGACAATGATATATTCAATCCTCAAATACAAGTCCCGGCTAAAAATGAAACTGATGAAGGGAACGATTATGAACTTTGCGAACTCGGAGAGCAACGTTCACAATTTTTTGGAATGCTGAGGATAGAAACGAACCGCATTGAATTTGTCAGTTTTTCCATTCTCATGAAATTATGATAAGCACCATTAATGTGATACATTGAAAGGTAATTTTCAGAGGATTACATTTCTAGAATTCAAATGTATTGACATTTATAAATTTTTCCCATGAACAATGCCTGTGTTCTTTTTGATTTAACATTGTTAAGCAATAGGTAAGTATAGAGTTTTCATCAGAGCAGAGATCAAAAGCGAAGACATACGTTCATTTTTACTGTTGATGTATTTGTATTTCTCAAATATCAATTATTTTGATTTTTCATTCATGCAAGAAACTCATTAAATTAAAATTCTCGTTCATAGCTAAACAACTAATCTTCTTCTTTACAAATATTCTGATCACGCAATTTTGTTTTCACGCTTCTCCGATCTCTTGAGCCTGAAAAATAAGCAGCTCACATTCAATTACTCCAATGACATCCTTTCCAGAGGACTCGGGATCGAAACCAGCTAAGGATATCTTGACGATTCAAGGGGTATGCGAAGAGTGGTTAGTAATGTTGGAAGTGGCAGTAAGCGTATTCGTTTTTCAGAAAAAACCAGGTACGGGTGACAAGCTGGCATTGCGGTATCGATAGGTAAAGAAATATATTGCTAGTGGCTACCTCACGGATTTAACTGGAAATGAACAGAAGCTATATAAGTTACAAACGTATGGATACTGGATAAGGGGTAGAGATTAGGGAAATGGATTTTCGAGGGGCACGTCAGAGAAAAAATAGGGACCTTAGATGGCTGCCTCCCTTGGTAGGTAGATTCAAACGTAATGAAATGGACGCTGAGGACAGGAGACAGTGTAAGATAAATTTTTTGGAAGCAATACCTTCGCTGTTCCCAGTATACACGATAAGGCACTCACGTCAAGTGTACATACAACAGTGATTGATAATTTATATAAAGGCAAACCAGTCAAAGCTACTGATTTCACTAGACCGGAAGCCACTGATCTGTAGACCATGAAGATGAAACTTAGACACAGTTTCAAGTCTGTCGCGTGTATTTTAACGCGCTTTAGACCGGTAAATAATGCACATTGCTAAAGTTTGTGGTCCCAAAATGAAATCAGGGACGGGAAATAAAACCTCTTGCGCACGAGCACCTGAATTTATTTTTTTTATTTTTAAATAATAATTAGGGAAAATCACACGGTAAAAATATTTCCACAGAAAATCTAATTGTGCATTAGTCGACGTTTGTCTGAAGTCATAGACTTCGAAAATGGCGTGTAGAATATAATCTGTTATCTGGTGAGCAGTCATCCCTGCCTTGTATATAGATGTAGATAACGGCATCAAACCGGGGTCCATGGTACAGGTGCTGCAAGGGTGACTCCACACCATTATCGCCGAGTGAGTGATCACATAGGAAATGACTTCATTAGGGATGCCACTGATAACTACTAATTTACGAAGGGAGCATCCAACGTGACAGGCAATGCAGCCTCCAATCTCAAATTAACATTACTCTTTGCAGATACTGCACGTGTCTTGTAAATATTTATGGCTTCGTACCAAACTTGCGAGAAGATTTAAACAACAAAATCACGCTTATCAGTCATACATTTACAGTTCCATATGAGTAGACAAAAAAGACAAAAATGTACACTAACTAAACTATATATCTCTCGTTAAACTTAACTTTAATATATATATTTAGTTAACTTTAATATAGCTATCTCTGGAGCAAAGAAATATTTTAAATGTCTCTATGTATAATTGGAGATATTGGTTAATTGGAGATATGTACCCATATCTCCAATTTTATCTTATACATGACCTATCTTACCGTAGCAGTGGATTTCTCAGTACATCTTTAAAATTTTCGGGAAATGTATTCACCTGAAATGCTTAAGATTCTCAAAATCAATCCGTTCCGCATTGACTCGTAAGGAAGGAGGCTCACCAGTCAACAGGATTCCCGTCTTCGTCCGCGCATTGTTGGGCCGCTGCCGTTGCCGCCGTTAGCAGCAAGAACAGCGCCATCGAGGACGGAAGCTGCGGGAGGCGGCACCGCCAAGCACTTAGCGACGAGCCTCGGAAGATTCCGGTTGCCATGGCGACGAAAATTGAGTCAAGGATTTTGTGGGATTCCCCCAACTGATGGGAATATTAAATGTTAGAAAAGAATCCTCCCTCACGGAAGATTTTACTAAGGAGCCTCCTTCCGGTCGCTCTAGAGTTCCAAGCCGGCAGGTAGATTCTCCCTTCTCCAAGCTGGTATCGCTGTGTGTCTTCGAAAGTCGAGGAATACCTGAAGGACGAAAGAAACAAGGAGTTAAAAGAGGTGTGGTAGCAGATCAAAATGGGAGAGACGCGGTTATAATCGCATGAGGATGAGCGGAGGGTTTATCGTGACGCATGAGTTTCTATTTAGGTTGCCATGCCAGGTAAGTTATTGCCAACGACTGCCTAGATTTGTTGATTGCAAGCGTTACCGTTCGCGCTCGAATACGTCTCAAACGCCCACGTTCCTGAAATGTGGTATCTGTGCACATATCACTTGGATGTGGAATGGCAAATCAACACCAATTTTCTGGATGAGGAATTCAGAGACCTTGTGAAAATTGAAATGCAGGTGACGTCAATTTGCTTTCCGGCAGCTTTCAAATGTGTTTGCCTGTGTCAATTTCCAAAAAAGTCCGTCAAATGTTACAGTTACATATCAGATTGCTTGCTTAAGACAGAAAGTACCTGGGGGACCGAGCTTTGCTAGGAGACGTATTTTTTTGGGAAATTCATGAAAACGAAAAAAAAGAGGTTTTAAAAATGTAAAAATACACTCTGCAAAGGAAAAGCAAATGACAATGTCTTTCAGTTAAAATAAATATATCTCATACGTCAGAAGAGAGCATGAATATCATATTTATCACTGTCAAAAATATGCCTTGATTCATAATATATTGTGACTGTTCTACATTTTATTTAAAATGTCTTTCCATACTATATATGTTTATGTCCAAGGTTTTATGGTGTTCAACGCACCTTTGAAAATTTCCTTTTGGCTCGAGAAAAACCAATATATAACATTCCATGCATAAAAACTATAGTCCATAAGTCAACGCCGTTGTATGGTACAGCCCAGCTCACGCAAGTTATCTCGGAGTATGTTCTTCTCAGCTATGCTGTTCACTAGTAATTATTGTCGCTTTCATGATGTTTTTGCATTATTCAGTGACCCATAATCTAACTCCCATCAGAGAGCCCTTCAGATACATAATAACATTCTCAACAGCATCATCGTCAGTCGTCAATCTTACATATCTCTCTGGTGAATTTTATGAAGCTGCTCCCTGCTAGACCCTCCAATCGGCTAATCTCTTCATATTTACGTTTCTCTTCTCTTTCACATCCTTCATCACCTGTTCTATATAATTCATCCGAGGCTTGACTTTGCCATTATTCCCGTTCACTTGCCAACGAAGATTGTCTTCAGCAAGCCATCATGTCTCATGATATTATCCCGTCTTCTTCTTAGGGTATTTAGAAGACCTCTTTTCTCCCACTCTTCTTAGGACTTCTTCATTTGTCACTCGGTCGGTCCATTTACTCTATCTATCATACATCATTCTCCTGAATCGCAACATTTTGAATGCTTCCACTCTTGAATTCTGTACTGCTGTTAACGTCCACACCTCACTCCCATAAAAAAAGGTGTTACATATGTATGGTTTGTTCAATTCTTTCCTTACTTCCACGCTTATCTTTTCAACCATAAGAAGAGTCTTCTTTTAGTAAAATACTGTCCTCGCATGCATAATGATGATATTATTTTCTTTCAGTTCATATGGTGGTAAGACATCTATTTGATCGGTGAATTGAATAAATCTTTGTAATAAACTTTGCAATCTCCGGGTATCTTTCCAATGTGTTCATTTGATGTTTTTCTTATAATGCATCATTCTCAGGTTTCCCTCCGGGTGACGGCCATTAAAGTTTTTAATTAGTTTCTCTTTGTTAAAAGATGTTAGTATACCTCTATTTATCATATTTTTATATATTTTTAGCAAAAGCAACTTCCAAACACTCCATAAAATACACATTAAATGCCATTTGAAAAAATTCACCTGGACCAGGAATCGAACCACGGACCTTTGGCTTTCCGAGCCACTACGCAGACCACTACGCTACCCATGATCCCTGACTCACACGGCAAATTTACCGAGGTTCAAGATACTAGGTGTTGAGCCCTCGCGGTCTATCAAGGATGGCAACTCAAGGGAGAAAGGGCTTCAAAGAAGCCACGACCAAATCAGCACCCAGTACCTTGAACCTCGGTAAAATTGCTATGTGAAATAGGGATCCTGGGTAGCGTAGTGGTCTGCGCAGTGGCCCGGAAAGCCAAAGGTCAACGGTTCGATTCCCGGTCCAGGTGAATTTTTTCAAATGGCATTTAATGTGAACTTCACCGCCGTTCACGCGGCAGGATTGAAATGTTCTACACTCCATAAAATAGACTGTCATTGGAAAGACTGTGGATGCTCAATTTCATCCACAGCATTGACTCGTAAGCGTCCGTTTCCAGCTGAATTCAGGAAAATCCTCTTGTTTTGGAGGGCCAACCTCACATTTTCCGCTACCAAAAATAATTTGAAATTATTCCGCAGGTGGCTTCTTTTCAGAAATAGATCCATTATCCACACGCGCATACCGCCTAGAAATCCATGGACGGAATCAAATGCCTTGAAGACGATGGACGAACTGCCCCTCGAAGAGTCAGCCCTGGAGGCCCTAACCCGAGAAACCTTCACGCAAATAGGTCCAGCAGTTTACTTCTGTTACCTCATGGTCGAAGATTTTACGGATTATGCACGTAGCATGCGTGTCTTCATGCTCTATCATAAGAATTTACTTCTCCGTTTTATTATTTTATCATGTAGTGTTAAAAAGAGAAATGCACACTTCGAAAGTGGCATGCACAGATAAATTGAGCCCTTTCACTCGCCCGAAAATTAACTTAAATTGGATTTAAATCCTAAATAAATTGATTGTATTGATTATTTCTACGATAAATTTGGAGTTTAATAGCTCAGTCGGCAAAATATTAGGACGTGCTTTTGGAGGTCCACGGTTCGATTTCTGAAACGTGGACTTCAATAATACCCAGCCAAACCAAAGCTGGTTTTTCCCGGATAGGTATCTTTCTAGGAAACCGCAGGTGGTATTGAAAAATGTAATTGTCTGCCATAACGCTCTGTTTTGCGAATTTCACACGCCGCGTTTGAATTAGCATTTGGTGAACTCTACTCTGGATAACTAGACCAACCTTGGCGTTGAATGTAACTTTTAAATTAAATATTACAGGTATACATAAAAGTACAAATTAGAGCCATAAATATGCATTTATATGTACGCTTATTATTCGCCTACTATTACTTCTAAATAAGCCTAAAATTCTCGTATACTGTTATCGAAAAGTACATTAACTTGGTTTTAAAAATTGCGTCTCTCGTCTAGGAGACTGATTAAAACTCGAAGTATTTACGAAAATTTCGTATATTTTACTAATCATCTAGCTATTTTAAATCAAAAACAATCATTCCTGACCAGAATAAGAACATTTATGTATTTTTCCTTTTAATTATACTTGACTTCAACTCATAGGAACTTAAAATTTAATTTTGTGAAATAAATAAATCCTACATGATATAAAAACGAACTTGCATTTCTTATGGACGCCATCTATATGTAGTTGAACCCGTTACGCTTGTATACCAAAGAAGATATGAGAACTATTTCGATGAGATCAGTTTCTTGTTCCCTAAAGCCTCTATACATGAATTTTCCCTAAATTCATACGAGCTGCTTCCGAGATAAAAAGGACATGCATACAGAGATTACTCGTAGCATTAGCATTATTTTGACGGGCGCTTTGACTTCTAGGTCATTAGAAAAAATTACTCGTGTAATAGTATAAAATAATAATAAATATATCATTATATGTATTAAAAATTAATAATAACTGACCCGCAATGGCCTTCCCAATGGAATGGCACACATGAGCGGGGTAAATCTTGCTATTTGTAAATTTTGAGTCCTTTCTGATATAATATGACGCAAAGAATTTGAATGGAATGGCTATATTAATTTGCATCAGTAGAGCCAAATTGGAATAGCTTGGAAAATCATATCCATTGCACTTAATAGAATTTCTGAGAAGTGAATTACATTCCAGGATTAAGTTACAATTTCATTTGACCTTGTGCATGTTTTGATGACTACCTCATTTATGATTTACTTTGCTAAACACGTTTAATTTAAGTTAATAACATTTATTTGGTACGTATTTTTCAACAATGAATAATGTGTTTCGGAGTTTACGTTGAAATATATGAGGGCTTTCCATTACGTCGTCTCAATTCAGTTAGCTTTATTCATTATCACCATGAGTCAAACAATCCTATGCTTGGTTGGACGCAGTTCTCAACTTAATTATCCCCTCGGCTAACCTCTTCATACTTACATTATTCTTCTCTTTCACATATTTTACCACTTTCACCATACATAAGTATTTAATCCAAGGCCTTGTTTTTCCATTATTTCTATTAATTTTTTCTTCAATGGTAGCCTTTTTAATAACTGGAATTTGCAGTAGAATTTTCAAGTGCAAATACACGCGTAGAATTGAAGAAGTATTTCTTGAGATCATACATCTGGAGCATGATATTATATGGCAGCGAAGCATGGACAATAGCAGCATCAGAGAAGTCAAGGATGGAAGCATTTGAAATGTGGTACTACCGATGAATGATGAAGAAAAATGGATCGACCGAGTGACAAACGAAGTCTAATGGAGAGTGGGAGAAAAGAGAAGTCTGCAGGAAAATCCTAACAGAAGACGAGGCAACTTAATGGGCCATATCTTAAGACACGATGGCCTGCTGATGAACATAATCGTCGAGGGAAAAGTGAATGGGAAGAATGGAAAAGGCTGGCCTCGTATGAGATGATACATGGAACAAGTTGTGAAGGATGTAAAAGAGAATAATTACGTCAATATGATGAGGTTGGCCGATAGAAGAATCAAGTGGAGGGCTGCGTCAAAGCAATCTTAGGATTACTGACCGATGATGATGATTATAGTCCTAATCAGGCTATCATGTCTCAAGGTATGTCGAAGGTTTATATCAGACTTCTGGTTTTTCCAACTCTCCTTAGGACTTCTTTAGCAACTGGGCAATCCATTTTATCGTCATACTTCTTTAAGGATACTTTATATCTGCAAAATAGTTTTATTGCTTATCTTCTAATCATAAATTAATCACATCAGGAAGGGAAATCGATTGAACACATGCTCGCATATATTATAGCCATCGAGCGAGGACCTCATTGAAATGCAGGGCAATTGCATATACGCTTAACGGGAGAGCGACGGAAAAACCGCTCAGGTTTCATATTCAGAGCTGGATGGGGCTTAGTTGTGCATATTAACCTATATCCTTTGAGCCGAAATAACGATTCACACAATATATTTTTAGCCATGAATAATTTACTCAAACAAGGATATGAAAAGTGGAGCTGTAATGAAAATGGATAAGTAAAACACTTGATATTCTTAATGTTTTTGCCTTCAAGGCACATAGCACCTGTAATAATCCAAGAATTAGTTGAATCATAATTTAGATAATCTTTCGAAGTTAGTTATTGTATGATTATATGAAATATATTTCGTCGTATCAGGTCTAAATGATTCAGCTTCACAAATTATTGGGCTAACTGAAAGAATAAATTGAAGTATTGGCCTTAATATGCTCGAGAAATCACTGAAACGCATACCTCCGTTACAAAAAAGCAATAGAAAAGTTCAGATTAACCGTTTTACTTCAAATGAAATGGCAAAAAATTAGCAAAAAAAATAAAAAAATCAACTGAGGAACGGAATTTGAAATATTGCTATTCGGAAAGTAAGATGCATTAATGAGCGCTGAGCTTTTTGCACAGTACGAACAAATTAACGCGCCTCCTATTCGAAGTTGAAGCGGTGGGTACCTGCCAAATTATATTTTCATATTTCATGTCGCGCGACACTGGGAAGCCAGAGTTCATGTATTTAGTACTGTTCCTTTATATTGCGAGAGTTTGGTAAGAGAGGATCATTGCCAACGGGCAGCTTTCTAGTTTTATTTTCGCCATTATGGCTCGACTCACGGTTGGAAAACAGGGGAAAATGGGCATAAGTTGTTTCCGTCCCTATCTTTACAGAGGACTTACATTCGGGGACGCTGGAGGGTTGAAAGCACACTTGGCTCTGATCCATCCCTTCACTTCCAGCGGGGGGAGGATGGGGGCGCATGAGACAGGCAACTCCGTTTGAGGACACCCCCGACTCTGCAACCCATAAAAATCACCCCATCATCACCACCTCGTACGTTCAAATTTCTGTCTGTCACAATGCAGCCTGAGGTTGAAATTTTTCAAATGAGTGGAATATGGCATGAGAGAAAAAATCGATTTATCACTTAAAATAGTTGAATATTAAAATCTAAAGCCACTGTAAGTAATACAATTCCATAAATAACCTGCGGAGTCACAAAGTTCGAACATTTTTATCCCTAACCTGGAAGCCTTCATGGAAATATATTGTTGCCAAGAAATGCTGCATCACAGACTGCAAATCTCCAAATGAAGGAATTGCGTGTGCAACGACATCATCATTTAATGTGAGAATAGGGTGTAGTGATGAAAGCATAGTTATAGAATAGGCAGATAGTCACAATTTTAGGCCGATTTTAATTCTTTCAAAATGGCTGCTAACACTGCTAACTGTCAAACATCTGTTTAAAACTCGTTTATACATAGTTTCTCTGCTTCCAATATTACAAATCAAATTTTCTTCCACTACATATATTACCTAATCCATTAAACATTACTTTTTGCTAAGTTTCTTTTTATTTTGAGAATTACTCCATGCTGCCAAGATTACTCTGATCTTCAGCATACGATTTTTTCTGTTATTTTTGCAGCCCAATTCTCATCATTTAATTCCATAAATGTAGATATATTGTATCCACTCAATGTAATTTATGGATGCCATAATGTAGGGCACATGCATTTTTGTGAGACTATATTAGTAGTATGTCAAATAATTATGATAAACCAGTGCAGTACCAGGTCTGCTGTGGTTGGAGATGATGGTAACTCCACAAACGGTTGATCGAAAGGGGTACCTATATCCTGCTATAATAGTGAAATTAACTATGCATGTATCTTTTGTGATATTGAATCTGTTAGGTGGAATAACTATTATTAATATTTACGACAATAATTAATGAAATTTAAGTAAGCCTCGTAATTGTAGACAGTTAAATTTTCAAACTAATCATATGATAATTTATCAGGATGATAAAATTAGAGAAATGAAAATTATTTAAATTGAATATTTATACAACACTTCATACTAGATTAAACATTTTCTGCCAATACTTTTCAATAAACCACATATTTTTGCGTCTTTAATTTGTTATTATCGTTGCAACTCACTGATAAAAAAATCTTAATGCCAACAAGATTAATAACTACATCACCTGAGAAAACAAGCTCCATTTTACGAGGAAAATTAGCTAGTTCCCGCAAGAGATAAGCGAGGATTTTCGCGAGGAAAATATGAAGAGCGAGGTGGGAGATAAACGAAACAAATTAGGTCATAAGTATTGATACATTACATACAATACATTGTTGTTTTTTCAATTTTCTTCGCTTCTAAGTCGATTGAAGTCCCACCACGGAACTATTCAGTTGCCTTTTCCACTCTTTTAGAAAAAACTGAGCGAGACGTACAATTGTGAAAATTTTGCAGGATAATATTTTTTTAAACATGGTGGCACATTGAAGACGCATATAAAACTTCTCGCCCTGTTTTCCGCATATTCTATTTCGGTAATATGCCTCATACTTCCACCACCTCCTACATTAGCTGTCACCGTATTAACAGTAACATTTATTTTCTCTTTACGATGGATAAAAAAATAGGAAAATTGAAAAAGTAGCATAAAATGTAATTTTAAAATATTTGTAACTCGTTGCTACTGAAGTTTTTATTTAATTCCAACTAAGTAGCACCGTCCTGGAGGGTTATTAAAATTCTCCCTCATTGAAATTTTTTATGCATCTTTTCCAATCCAGTTCCAGTATTCACATTCATGCTGTACATATGGAACTGAAAAGTCCAATAAGTAATATTAGCGGAAATAGGTTTTGAAGTGCTCCAACTGCATTGGAGCCGTACAACAAATGCCGATCTAAATAATATTTCTTTTTTCTGCATGTTTATGTATCCATGGAGATGCACGTTTCAGCATATTGCTTATTAAAATTTCCTTTATGGAATCCGTTTACAAAATTCTTTCCGTTTATTTCACATTTTGACTTGAATTCTCTAAAATGCTTTCGTGAAATTCATCTCACTCCATTCGGTGGCACCACTGCGTTTTCAGTGATCATGAACCCCTCGCCAACTTCCATCTTGTACTCAAATACCTGAGGAGGTGCAGAAATAAGGGCAAAATCCGCAACAATGCCTTGTTTCTCTTAGGAGATGAATCCCAAAAGTACCTGAGCTCTAACTTTACCAGCAGAAGATTGAATAAGTCGGGCGTCAACTTCTCATGCTCGGCAGGAGTGCAGGATAGCGATACGTGCTCTTTATTCACAAGATCCCATGAGACGTTCTCGCTGAAAATTTGATGTACAGCCATGCACCAGTTCGTTAGCGTGCACTTAACTTTCTTCCAAAGGTCATGCTACTTTTTTCTCTGCTCATCCCCTAATACAACACCCAAAAGGAATAACGCTTTACCTCTATATTACAAAATTCAAGATATTACATATTTTAAATGCTTCAAACTATAAATATAATTGGCATATAATAAAAATTATAAGCCAATACTCAATAAAATAATCGTACCACATTTACGGCTCCTGTCCAAATACCCAATACCCAAATGAGCCATTTTTTCCACTTATACACTTCAAATTCTGACTTGCTTCGATTGAATTATTTGTGATGATAATCGTTACTGCTATGTTTCAACAAGCGTTTTATTACACATTGCCGCCAATACACATACCCACAGATTTAGGTATTAAGGATTAATTTTTATCTAACTGTGAAGATCAAAACCTGGGTGTTTTCATAAAGCTTTAGCGCAATTTCGTAACAGCTAAAAAGTATCCAGAGCCACCTAAATTGCCAGAAAAGCTGAGCAATTAAGTCCAATTTAGTTAAATGTGAAAAATAGCATTTTCAGCGCACATTTTATGAAGTTGATTGTAATAACCGTTGCGTAGTTAACGCATGGGATACGGGTATGTTATTCACTATCAGGGTAACAATTCTTTAAGAGAGAATGGTATGAGAAAAATCTATCCCCGTTGCTGGAAAGATATATTTTGCCTTCAGGGCATATATCAGACTTTCAATTTAAGGCCTTCCGAAGTGAAGAGATTGACTGCCCTTCAGCAAGTGGAGTTAGTGAAAAATAAGCTAAATATTTTAACCTCTTCGTTGAAAATACTTGCGACAAACCTATCGCGAATTCGAATGAAATAGGTTTGATCAGAGAGCTAGAGAGTGTGCAGCGTAGAGCAGCTAGGTTTGTCAAAAGGTGTTACGATAGGTTTAGTAGTGTATCAGAATTAATAGAGGAATTAGGTTGAGAATCATGATCAGATCGTAGGTTAAAATAGAGATTAAATCTATTACAGAAATTTATAACGGATAACTTTACTGAAGATGTTAGATATATAGGTAATGGTGAATGGTCGAGGTCATTATCAGAGCCAAGGTTAAAGTACAGATTAAATCTATTAGAGAAATTTCAATCGGATAGCGTTACTGAAGATGCTAGGGATATATCTAAACACCAGCGTATTATGCTAGATTCGATCAGATACATAAGATTAGAGAGATTGATTGTCGTACTGATGGATTTAAAATGTCATTTTCCCCCGTAATATTAGAGAACACAATAGGCAGCATAACCAAGAGATAGGTAGGCGACATTTTGTAGAGTAGTCTGTAGCGCATGATGCATGTATTAACAGCCGATCCCTTTATTAGATACTAACCACGTAGCTGCAAGTGATCCATTTTATTAGCATGTTTCCATGTAGCACCCTAGTTGTATGTCAGTGGTGAATGTTTTGGTAATCTTCACCCTCTGCCACATACCCTCGTGGCTTGCAGGGTATCGCTTAGATGCAATTGTATATGTATCATTTCTTTTTCGTATGCGATGTGTTCTAAGGGATCCCTAAGCCAAAACCTTATAATCATTTTATACCATTTACATCTACGCGATACCCTGCAAGCCATCGCGAGGGTGTGTGGTAGGGGGTAAAGATCACCAAGCATGCACAACTGGCATGCAAACAAGCAACTTTAGGGTCTCATGCAACTAGATTGTTAGTATCTATAGTATTTAAGGGATTAATACATCCATCATGCAGTACTGACTACTCTAAAATATTCCTACCCATCTCTTTGCTATGCTGCCTATTGAGTTCTCTTATAGTACGGGGGAAAAATTACATTTTCAATAAAACGAGTCGTTTCAGGCGTGATGTGGTGGAATAACATAATCAAATAAGACTGGAAATTTTCCACAAAGAATTCTTTACACCCAGTAAAGAAATCTATGTGGAAAATTGCCAGTCTTATTTAATAATGACATTTTGAATCTATCAGTACGACAATCTATCTCTTTAATCTTATTTATCTGGTTGAATGTAGCATAATATACTGGTGTTTTTAATGTGCCTAACATCTTCAGTAACGCTATCCGATTGAAATTTCTCTAATAGATTTAATCTGTACTTTAACCTACGCTCTGATAATGACCTCGACCATTCACCATACAAATTATTTTCAATCAATTCTTCAATGTCCCGCCTTTCCTTCTGCTACCATTCACTATCTATATCTACGTAATTCCCTGAGGGCCACTGCAAGGGTGTGTGGCAGGGGGTGAAATATCACTATTCCCTCCACAAGGAATTAAATAACTTCTTCGAGATCATGGTATCACCCGAATTAAATGTTACGTATATTCATCAAATAGCTTAGAAATCATCTACATAAATATTTGTGTACAGTACTTAGCTTTCATTTCTTATTTGAAAATGTTGTGCTTCAAATCTAGTCAAATAAACTACATTTTTATGGATAGTTCCTGACGACGTCAATAGGTATAATCGTTCATAATTAACAACAGAAAAGTGCTTAAAATTCCTTCGGTGTTTCGATCTTGTGAAAAAAATTTGCTTCCAAATTAAAGTACCTTATCTAAAAAAATTCATCTAGGCACATCCGATGCAATCAAGGCCTGATCTAATTAAAAAAATGAAGGATTACCATGAAGAAAACTCAAATCTCCTCGACAACACTCAACTGCACTCGCTTTATGTGAAAAGGTAACTGCGCAAGAGGGGAAACTCTAATTTCTGCTTTTAAATTCGCGCTGACGGCCCTGTTTGACGCACGGTACGAGTCGACATTCTAAGCCAAAACGATAAAGAATATTTAAATGATTACCTACAAGCAATTGAAAATTGGTGACAAACATGGCAGTTAGAATTAAATTTTAAAAAATTAGTGGTAATGAATTTTTTGGAAAAAGAATTGTTCACCTCCTAGCAGGTATAAAATAAGCAATTATGAATTAACAAACGTGGAATCCATTAAATATCCATGAATTTTAAAAAATGTGTGATAGTGAATTTTTTGGAAAAAGAATTGTTCACCTCCTAGCAGGTGTAAAATAAGCAATTATGAATTAACAAACTGGAATCCATTAAATATCTTTGAATTTTAAAAAATTTGTGGTTATGAATTTTTTGGAAAAAGAATTGTTCTCCTCCTAGCACGTATAAAATAAGCAATTATGAATTAACAAACGTGGAATCCATTAAATATCTTTGAATAAGACTGAAACATGATCTTTCCTGGGGTAAACACATGCGTGAAATAATGAGTCAAGTGAATCGTAAACTGGGATTCATCAAAAGAGTATTGGGTAAATGTGACGATGATGTACGAGAAATTAGCTAATTTTCCCTTGTTAGACCTCATTTGGAATATGCTGCCAGTTGATGGGGTCCCTAAGAAATCGGTCTAAATAACGAACTTGAACGTGTGCAGCGAAGATCGGCAAGATTTGTAAAGGGACGGTACGATAACCTTATTAGCGTAACCAGTCTATTAAATGAATTAAATTGGGAGATATTTTCAGATCCCAGGTTGAAATTTATACTTAATCTCTTAAACAAATTCCAAGACCATATTTTCAGTGATGATGTTAAAAATATTTTGCGAACCCCAACTTACTATAGTAGACTGGACCATAATCACACAATTAGAGAAATTGATTACCGAAATGACAGGTTCAAAATGTTCTTTTTTTCTCGTACAATTAGGGATATGCATAACGGTAAATATATCCAATACGAGTGTAGCAATGGATAACGTTGGTAGCTGCATGTTGGTATAAGGACTTGAAGCTAACCCAACTAACAGCATGTTTTTTCATGTTTGCTTTGCTATTTTTTATCTTTTTTTAAATAGTGTAGTTTAGAACAGTGTATAAATATTAATCCTTTTTTATTCATGATATGTAATGCATGTTTGGTGAGAAATCACCCACTGCCACACACCTTTATGGTGGCTAATTGTACGAGGAAAAAAGGAAATTTTGAATCTGTCAGTTCAGCAATCAATCTCTCTAATTTTCTAATCATGGTCCAATCTATTTTAAATAGTGTAGTTAGAACAGTGTAAAAATTAATAATCCTTTTTTATTCATGATATGTAATGCATGTTTGGTGAGAAATCACCCACTGCCACACACCTTTATGGTGCTTTTCAGGGTATTATGTAGATGTAGATGTAGACATACCCCCAGGGGAATTCGTTCGAAAGCAAATGCGGTCTACCCCGACAAGGACGTGAGGGGAGAGCAAGAGGTCTTGCTGGCCTTTTCTACGCACCATCTGCCGTACGCATTCATTCGCTGCGGTGACGTCACTCAACCAGTGAATGCACGAAGGAGGGGAGGGGAGGGAGAGAAGTGGGAGAAGAAAAGGTGTGCTCTAGCGTTGAGACCATCCCACTTCCCCCCCTTTTTCGCTCAGCCACACCCCTCCCCCTCCGACACCCTACATCCCCCCCGGCCCTGTCCTATTGTGCACCTGGCCTCAGTCGACTAATGCTGCTCGGGGGAATTCATTTCTTTCCAGCGTTCAAAATTTAATCGTTTCTTCCTCGATGTGAAGCAAATGACATTTCAACGAAAATTTAAGGATTCACGAAAATTTAAGTATTCACGAATATCCATTGGAAATTTACGGGTATTTATTTCGTGCTAGCAGAATAATAACACGACTTGAAGAATTCTGAAATAAACTTTCAACGAAAATTTAAATAGACTTTTACTTCATTTCCTGGAATCGTGAATATCTGAAATGAGGAATAAGAACCGGCTATGCGATTTCCACGAGATTTAACTGATAACCAAAAATAATTCCTTTCGTGCAAATTTCCACGAAGCGTTTTATAGGCGTTTGTTTTCAATATAGTGAATGAATTTTCTTTTACAGACATCAGGGTCATTATTCCTGACCCTGACCCTAGCTTCCTCTACTAGACTCTAGGTTTGTAATAATAAATTCATTCATTACATAATGAAATTCCACAAAGATACTGCAAGTGTCTTCTCGTTCGTTTCCAATTAACTATTTCAGAACTAACACAATCGGTGTTTTTTCACATTATGAGTTTGCCGAAACTTGAAATATCGAGGAATAAGAAATTCAACTAGCCTCATATTCCTTACTGAAGATTTACAAAACAGCAAAAATACATAACCTTCAATGAAATAAACATTCAATTAATTATAATATAGCCAATTTGTGCTATGGTGATGCGACTTTTAGGTGCCTCAAATAGAATATGCATGAAATCGTTATGCCTCTGTGCATAGAGTGGGTATACATTAAAACGCATTGCGGAATTTGCATCCATCAGTAAATGCACATAAAATAAGATGATTTGTTCTTCAACAGGAACTAAATGGAGAAAGTTCGTAACTCCCCAGTCAAATAGGTTTTCTTGAATAAACGAAGAGTACCTACCAATTAGGTCTTGGTTTAGTTCGGATTGCGATTGCTTGCAAAAGGGCCATCGTATCCGAAAAGCGCCGCAGCAGTAATAGGGACCGAATCATTCATTTTATTCTTCTCTACGGTTGATACTGCATTCAAGGTGATTTTACCCCCTGACATACTCTAAGAGGTAATTCATATCACCTGCTTGTGGCCATGAGAACACATGTATACCTAAATGAAACATATCATGTGCATCGTTAACACCCGTTTAGCAAGAATGAACCCGAAAGAAAACCTTAAAATGAAAAATACCATGATCACAAAATTAGAGAAATTGATTGCCGAACCGACAGATTCAAAATGTCATTTTTTCCACGTACAATTAGGGATATGAACAACGGTAAATATATCCAATACGAGTAGCTGCATGTTGGTATAAGGACTTGAAGCTAACCAAACTAACAGCATGTTTGCTATGCTATTTTTATCATTTTTAAATCGTGAAGTTTAGAACAGTATAATAATACTAATCCTTTTTTATGCATGATATGTAGTCCATGTTTGGTGAGAATTCACCCCCTGCCACACACCTTTATGGTGGCTTGCAGAGTATTATGTAGATGTACATCAAGTAGATCTCGGGAGCTCATATATGAATGTGTAAATGGTGCATGTTTGGTGATCTGATGTGGAACTTAACAGCATCTGAACAGCTGCCTATCAGCCTGGTATATATACTGACTATCCTGCAAGCAACCTTTCAGGCGTGTGGCAGGGGGTTAGCTATCAACACGCATGCACTTGGGTTTCTTCAAAATAATTATCTAAAAAGGGATTGCCATGAATATCATGGAGGACATACTACAAATTCCAATTTTTATCCAGCAAGCTATGATGCTCGTAACTCATTAAGATCGTTCAATGGTTCAAATAGGAAGGCTCATGTTTATACGTGTGCAAAAATTCACAAGACGATTCACGACAATTTAAAGGAAAGACATTATCAATTTCGGGGCTCTGTGAAGACAAAAAATCCTCCATTAGCGAAATATGATTTCACTGTTTATGATTTTACATCTTTCAGAGCCACATTTACTCAGTTTATGACATTCTGGTCTTATATCCTTTGATTTTATCGGTGGGCGGTATTCGTTGCAGCCAGTAAAGATTGCATCTTGTACTTCCAGGAGTAATTAGATCACTTCAGTCTTGGGATGGGACATTTAGAAGATATATGTGTTTAGATAGTGAAATATAATGTCGGTAGATGTTATTTCTTAAAACATGATAATATTGTACGGGCCCGTAGATAAAAACGAAAGAAAGAACTCGTCTGAAATTTATTTACGCAATAAAATCTCCTTTTGATGTCAAAAGCTCAGAGTTAGTAGCTGTCAGAATGGAGCAAACATAAATATTGCAAATCAAGAGACAAAATTAGGAATTATAACCAAATATATGATTTAATTAACTGTTAGTTATCCTTTTCTTTCCACTTTGAGACCGAGAAAAAAAACAGATTTTGAGAAAATTATAACTAGAAAAAGTCTCGGATGTAATTACGCTCTATGTGCAGGCAGCGATAGGAAACATCCACATCCACGTAGCACTCTGCAAGGCACCACAAAGGTGTGCCTGGATGTAACACATCGCCACTCATGCATTTTCAGGGCTTCTACATGACAGCCCTTACGGCACAAATTCAAATGAATAAATACGCCGTGAAGATTCCATAATGTACAGTAATAGACCGCGTGAAAAACGGACCAAAAGCATGAACCAGAGAGTGAACTTTCCCTGAGTCCGTGAATTAATCAATGCAATAACCTCGATTTTTGCCTTATATTTGAAGCAGAAATTCCGTGCAAAAAATATGACACAATCACCTTCCGCTACCATTAAAAGTACGACAAAAATGTTGATATAGATGCGTGTTATTTTGTTTATTGTTGGTTTTTCATTTCGTACTCAAAAGATTCCCTCTCTTCTCAGAATCGTCTCTCGTCCACATACATCTCTTTAATCTCTCTGGGTCACTCCTGTCCATTGAGTGTGGATACCCTGCTAATTGTGGTGACGAGTACTCCAACATATTATGACAGCATTTTCTCTAGCAGACTTTCTCTCTGGCACATCATATCTCCCTTGTTAGACCTTATATGAAAAATGCTGCCAGTATATGGGATCCTTAAGAAATCGGTCTAAATAATGAACTTGAACGTGTGCAGCGAAGATAGGCAAGATTTGTAAAGGGACGATACTATAACCATACTAGCGTAACCAGTATATTAAATGAATTAAATTAGGAATCATTGTCAGATGGCAGGTTGATATTTATACTTAATCTTAAACGAATTTTGAGACCATATTTTCAGTGATGTTAAAATTATTTTGCGAACCCCAACTTACTATGGTAGACTGGACCATAATCACAAAATTAGAGAAATTGATTACCGAACTGACAGATTCAAAATTTAATTCAAACTGCCACCACACATTTTTTAAAATTTAATTCTAACTCTCATGTATCATTTACTCCCGAGGTATATTTCCTCACGCCGTGGCGCGAGCGTATGCAGCCCCTAAAAGCCTGATTAAATAACTCGAGTAAAACGCTTCAATAGTAAAGCACCTCGTCTTCACAGTTGCTTTGCGGAAAATGGAGTTGGGATGACTCAGAGTCATTCATTCATAGTCATTCTCTCTTTGTGTCATCGTGACTCACGCGTCGGAATTAGCTTCGGTGGGACATCTCGCGCGCGTGAACCCAAACACGAATGGAGGGCATGGATGTTTGTCAAGGTCTGCTGGTTCAGCCCCTGGGAAACCTGTTGACAGGCCTATCGAGATCACGAGGGTATATGGACCAACTGAATTCCTCCTGCCACACACCTTTCTACATCTACATAATACCCTGCAAGCCACCATATAGGTGTGTGGCAGGGGGTGAACTCTCACCAAATATGCACTACATATCATGCATAAAATTTGTAATTAAAAATTAAAATAGCAAAGCATACATGCAAAAACATGCTGTTAGTTGGGTTAGCTATAAGTCCTTATACCAACATGCAGCTACTAATGTTATCCATTGCTACACTCCTACTGGATACATTTACCGTTATTCCATATCCCTAATAGAACGAGGAAAAAAGGACATTTTGAATCTGTCAGTTCGGCAATCTATTTCTCTAATTTTTTTATTATGGTCCAGTCTACCATAGTAAGTTGGGATCCGCAAAATATTTTTAACATCATCACTGAAAATATGGTCTTGGAATTTATTTAAGAGATTAAGCATAAATTTTAACCTGCGATATCACAATGATTCCCAATTTAATTCATTGAATAGACTGGTTACGCTAATAAGGTTATCATACCGGCCCATTACAAACCTCAAACCTTTATGGTGGCTTGCAGGGTATTATGTAGATGAATAGTCCGGATGCAAAAAAAATGCAGGCTGCCTGAACCATCTAGTTGAACTGGACTCCTATACCTAACTAGTTTTTATGCTGAAGTAGCATTGTAGCTATAGTTGAGTTTCAACTGTGCATGTTTGGTGATCTTCACCCCCTGTCACTCGTTCTCGCGGTGGTTCGCAGGATATTACGTAGATGTATGTAATCCCAACGGTTTCAAACACACTCCGCACTGGACTCACCTCTTCAAGGCGGAATATCGGGGCGCTTCCTCGTATAAGACCAGCTGGGGTCGTCGTATTGTGTTCCAGCGTCGACCGGTTGGAACTACTACTTCCTTTCCCCCTCGCGTTGACACCGAATCGAGTCAGCTGATGCCTGGCGACTGCTTCGCATCGACTTGCCCTTCTCCTTCGCCGGACCTCTCGGTCCCAGAGCTAGGCCCACACTGGCGACGGGGCCCACGACCGGCAGTGACGACGCTGTGCCAAGGTCACTCGCGGCTGCACCTCGGACTTCGTCTGCTCTCGCGCGAGCGGAGGGCGAAAGTGAAGGCTCTCTCTCTCCCCTCACTCCCTCCCCTCCGACATGGCATGGTACTTCCAAGCAAAGCGGGCTGTAGGTAAACATGTCCTCAGCTGGCGGCCAACGACCAGACCTGTCTCCATTATACCGTTTTGTTACCTGTCCGATGCCGCAACGGGCCTCAATTTCTCCTAGAAGTTTGCCATACTGGCAAGGAATTCTTCGAGATGGAATCGTTTAGGACGAACGCTGCGCTTGAAGTACGATTTCTCATTTCCTAAAGAAGCGGTGTTATTTTCTTTTCTTTTTTTTCAATATTGGCGCTCCAAAATGTAACTTTCCTTGTGTGGAAATGTTAGAAACGAAAACTAATAGGCGCGTAGCAACGATCGGAGATTTTCAGTAAAATGCCAACGCGGTAATGAAATCGGCATCGTCAGGCTGCTACAAGATCTTTAAAATAAATAAAAATCAGATTATATGCCCAGCTGCATGTCAATGGTACATGTTTAGAGATCTTCATCCCCAACTACATACCCTCGCGATGCCTTGCAGGGTAAAGCGTAGGTGTAGATATGCCAAATTATAGTATACATTTTTCGGTAAATCTGATGCCGATCTATTAAACATGTTTCGCCAAACGTTAAACAACTATGAATTGAAGAATGAGATTACAGAGAATAATGGCAAATGGAGAGATCTGTCAGCATAGCTATGAAGAGATTTATCACTATAGTTAGGGACTAAAATATTTGCCATACAACCGGATTGATCGGTGGTTATTCGGGTAGACAAGCTTGCAAAGTACCTACATGAAGTTCTTAGCTTTGCTAATTAAGGTACGACTGGGGTGTTGGGCGCAAGGAAAAATATTTATACACATTTGATTTTTTTGCATTTAGATTAGGCCTTTATTCCGCTTAAACTGAGAGCGTTCTTCCTAGTATAAATCATTCGAAAATTTGACATTCCTTATGACATTACTCGTTAAAATCGAGAAAATTACGCGTTAACTTTGAAAACTTTTTGTTCTGCAGTGATGATTCATTTGTATTGAAATTTGAAGTCGATATCCTCTCAGTGAATGCTGAGTTTGTAGATCTTAGTTTATCCATTTTGATTTTGGAATATGAATTATTTGGAATATGAATCAAAATAATGTAAGCATCTTATTTTTTAAAGATGTTAAGCCATTGTGGTTAAATAAAAATCAATTGGAAATAATGATGACCAGATAGAAACCAGTATAGTAAGAACATTCTTTTTTTACACCTGGGTACTTTAAGAGTCAGAGAACATTAATTGGATCTAGGGTCTTATTTACGTTACTTTCGTATTTTTCTCAATTAAGATTCACGGCTTTTAAAAAATGGCAAATTATAACTACGTGAGTGACCTCTGAAGAAAAAAGGAATTTTAAACGAAAAATTTCCGACAAATCAGATACAACTCATTGATGACGGATGTCATCGCTGCTGATTTCGCAGTACATTAGTTAAAATAGGAGTCCAATTATATTGCCCTAATTATTAGCAATGAGAAATGGTAGCTAGAGGATTACATTTTATTGTTATTATTTCCTTCACTTACTCGACAGAGAAATTTTGGCCGAAAAATAAGAGAAAGATTAGTAGATTCACAGATTTAGTCATCGGTTATGATTAGGGTGAATGGAGTGGAAATATGTTTAAAAAAAAAGCTAAACAAAAATAGCAAATGTTGAAATATACGTTATAGGAGTGCGTGGGGAATTTAAACTGCCATCAAAACATTACCTGGAGTAAGGATAATCATTTAAATTCGTTGAAACTGCCCTTTGATAAAATTTATATTTATAGCAAAAGAGAATAGGTACCTACTTAAAGTTTTCTTATAAATAAAATAACATAAGAAAAGTTTCAACACCCTGGATTAACTGAACTTAATTTGGCAATAAAACAAGTTTTAGTCACAAGACGGCAGGGAGTATCGTTTAGTGAACCAAAAATAGGATGAATAGAATAATATGCCCTACGTCAAAACAACTTAATACGACCCTTCAATAACCAGGGGGGCCACTCCGAAGGAATTTAATGGACTTTGGGCAATACCACTTTCCTTCCCTCATCTGTTAAGCCTTGAAAGGTCACCAGACGACATGAAAGGGAACGAAAGTCGACGAGAAAATGTAAAATCAAGGGGCACCTCCGGCGGAATGTCTTAGGTACCAACCGAAATCTCATTGAGTGCACTCGGGTTCACGGCTTCTGGATGCTGTGCACGGGTGAGGTTTGTTCGTTTGGCGGTAATTAGCAGCGTTCATTAGTCTCCTCTTCGAGTCTTCCTTTAAGATGCCCTCAGGAGCGACTGAAAAGGGGGGATTATGTGGTCCTTGATGATGGCACCATTGAGTGAGGAGCCTGGAAGAGCGAGAGAAATGAAAAGCTCTCGCCCACCATTGAGTTAATGCAAAGGGAAAGCGGGACATCCTCTCGCCAGCACCGACCCGTGCCCTTAAATACGACTCATTTGCATCCGCTCGGAATTTCATTCTTCGCATCAAATTTCTATTTACGCGAATGAGTTCTGAATTGTTGATTTATAAATTCGTTTCATGATTGTGATAAATTAGAGGATCCATAATGTCCAATCAGAGGATTATTAAATATCAAGAGAGCAAATTTTCGAAAAAAATGCTATTTAAAATTTGCATAACTTCTGTAACATCATGGTATCTTGAAAGGTGGTCATGTAAATGATAGTTAGCATCAAAAAAGCCACAGGGTAATATAAGTTTAAACATTCCGAATACTCCACTTAACTAATTATGAAAAATTGTGTGCGAAGGGTAGCATAGCAATAAAAATAGAATAGTAACAATTACACTACTAGTTGATAACCCTAAAAAATGACGGGTAAAATAGACAGGTAATTTATACCAATCGAGATTCAAAGGTGATTATTTATTCCTTATAGTCTTTATAGGTAACTGTCAATAAGATTTTAACGATGCATTAGTATAGAACTTTGTGCAGATTTTTCCAATGGTAATAGATTAAATAAATTTTATCAAAATACTTGATCAACATTAAGTATAACATCTGTAGCTTAACCTATATTAAAGTACGGATTCAAACTATTCCTATTAACCGATGCAAGTTAAACGTGGAGGTTATTGGTTTGAGTTAAGGCTCGTGTTAAATTTTCTCAGGATATCTACCAGGTGAGTGCCAACGTTTCGGTGTCAAACTGTCACTGCCACAAAAATAGTACGGACACGCCACAAATATTAAATATATTATCGGATTCCAATCAATCTATAGCCAATTCATGAAGAAATTACCCAGGCTGAGTAAATTAACTCTTACAACGTCGTAGAAAACCACGTTGGTGTAATTCCACATTAGTTCACTTCTCTGGCTATGGAATGTGCCATCTTCTTTCGTAAATACAGGAAACAACAAAGGCTGTAACCATGGCCTAATTTTGATCGGGGCGAAAAACAGCATTGTAATTTTGTTTAACCTTGACTATCGTAATTTATGGACGAGGAAGTCAGAATCAGACTCTATACATCTAAAACTTAGCATTTACTGAACAATTAGTTTGTCTCATCGTTATTAACGTGCTTATTATAATTTAAAGTTGTAAAAAAAATGCTGTACCTTGAAGTTCCGATTGATTCCCTTGGATTTCAATAATTGAGCAGGAAATATTTTCGGGATTTCACGTCGGTCTATTGACTATTTTCCTTCAAGGTCAGAGCTAGAGCAATTTATTTTGCGTTCTTATAACTCTCAAGTTACGGTCTCTAGACAAAAATCTAAAAGATATTTTAAGAAAACTCTAACAATCATAAGTACAAGTATTATAGGAAATACATTTTTGACTGCTACTAATACTAACTAATATAAACCTCTGTGCTCAAGTGGCTTGAGTTCATGAGCTTGAGTTTTTTTTCAATTTACAACTTATATGGGTCGAAAATGGAAATTTGGAGATTTTTCAATGATGCTGGACGGAAATGGTAACACCAAATCATCATCATCGCTTCCCCCACACTACGGACACTGGCTTTCAACAGTAGCTTTAGATATATGATGGACCAATTGATGAGGATAGACTTTACCCCATATTAAGTGCATGGAATCCCAACTTTCTTTTTTGGATGCTAAATTTTAAACGCCGCTGTTCTCAATGTCCATAACTGGTCGTTATACAGAAGCAAATGCGGGACATAGTCAAAGGAAGAAGTAGCATAAGAGATACAGGTAATTATTTTATACATTCAAGCGTTAAAAGTGTACCTGTGCGTACCATAGCCTTCCACCTTTACAGTTATTTCTATAATTTCACAAATGAAGGAATTGATTGAAAAAAATAATTCTGAGAAAAAGTTTGAATTCAAGGTTGACGATGTGTATGAGTATTTTTGTAAAAATTGTTCCGGGAAAATTTGGCTCGATTCAAAAGGATTTAGGCTCACTCTGTAGGTACTAAGGAGGAAAATGCGGAAAAAATATAAAAAATAGTTGATGTTTCAATATTTGACTCTAGAATTCAGTTGATTGTTCATGTCACGAAACATTATTTAAGCCAAGCTCACTAACCCCAACATCAGTGGAAGACTTTGGTTTAAGATATGTCTAAGGCTGAGGCCACATCTCACCTAAAAGAGTAGCTATTAACGGCTAAAGGTTTACTTATCGTTTACTTCTGTAACCAGTTCTGTGATTGAATGTTACACAATAATACATCAACTAATTAAATCGGCCAGTGTCAATGCTTTTTGTGACGGCTTAAGAGGGACATTGGAAATTTTGGGCTGTAACAAGCGTTATGTTATTGTATTAATGTAACGTTATAGTATATAACGTTATATTATATTAACTCATTGAATTTAAATGGTTTGAATGGCATATATTTAAATACATATTTTCTCCTATGATTTAATACCTATGTGACTCCCATGATCGCAACAGTGAATTATGTGTTCGGCTTGGTGGAAATATCTTTATCGTATTAAATAATTATATGCAACTTCCTTTACACATACAAAATGTAGTCATAATTAATAAAGTAATTAACCTTATGCGCGAAAAAGTATATGTTTTCGCTCCATAAAATGATTTGAAAACATCTAAACGGTCTTGTTTTGAATTGAAAGTAATTTTTAAAACAGCTCATTGTCAAGAATGGTGATTGAAGTAATTAGATTTTTCTAAAGTTATTGAATGTATAAAAGAATGTCCCGTAATTTTTTTGCTTTTAGCGTTTTTTTCACCAATATAGGGGTATTTGACTCTTTAGTTTGACTTAATACTGTTACATTTACGATTACAATTCATGAATTAACGATTTTAATAATTATCCATAAATTCAAGTGCAGGAATCGAACGCAAGGGGATTTCTGTCCTTCTGCATTACGTTTACCTTTATTAAATCCTACAAATTTACATTATGAATTTATGAGAGACATAAAGTTACCTTAATATACCTGCAAAGCACTGATTGCTTTATGGCTACCCTCGTAATTGACAGAAATTGAATTATTAATCATTCTGAACAAGCTTTTCTATAAATGAGAGGTTAGATTGATAGATATTACAAGGAAACATTTCGAGATACGAATATTTATTCCTCATATACTTGTTAATGAATCAGGATAGATCATTCGTCAATCATTCTGGAGCATATATCCCTTCAATGAAGAGCCTTTCCCACGGCATTTGCATTCTGCAAATGACTTTCCAGCTTCTGCCGTTTGATCTTTTTTAGAATAATTTCCTTCATCAAAGAAAACGCAATCCAGTAATTGCGATTCGTGCCCCAAAATATACGTATTCATTAAATGCAAATAATTTAGATTGATAAATCTCAGTTTATTGGAAACTTAAATGCCAATTTTAGATTCATTTGAAAAACCTCAGAAATGGCGAGAATGAGCAGTCTTTTTGCGGGCGTAACTTGTACAGAGTTTATGTTGCGAGGCATGGGGAATATTCGTCTCCTGAAATTATCTTTATATTTCGAAGCCTTTAAGTTCTGGTAAATATGCATTAACAATTGCTTATACAATTATCAAAGCTTCGAAACTCTCCTCCGTTAAACATGGTATTAATATTCGTTTTATAGGCTTAGTGAAATTAATACTAACTTAGTGAAGCTTAGTGAAATGAATATTAACGGTTTTTAAATGAATATACTGGATATATAATTTCAAATCAAATGCATAAAAGTAAATCATAATAAACTAACGAATATTTATTCCTCATATACTTGTTAATAGGCTTTCACGGAGTGCACCGTCTGCTTACAAGCGGGGGGGGGGGGGGGGGGGGGGATGGGGTTATATAGTAGTTCATGGAGGGAAGTGAATGGGAGGCGGAGGGGTAGAAGGAGTAGTCATTGAATTTTTTATTTATGCTCAAAGCAGGGTCCCACGTGTGGCTGACTTGGAGGCCACAGTCCCTCTTGTAAATTTGCTTGCATTTTCTTATTTCCAATGCTTTGCGGAACAGTCGGGGCTTGAAGTTTTTCACCTTCGCAATTATCTTTGCCTGTTGGAGTTCAATCGCGTGTCCCGAGGCTGCATGATTCGTTACTGCTGACTTTAAGGGTTGTTCTAGTCGAATAGACCGCTGGTGTTCTTCTAAACGGGTTTTGACGGAGCGTCCGGTTTCGCCGATATATTTCTTCTCGCAATTTGACATGGCATCTCATACACTCCTTCCACTTGAAATGGTGTTGCATTCTTCACACTCCTCAGGCGATTTCTAATTTAAAATGTGGCTTGAAAACAGTTTTGATTTCACGCCTAAGGAGGATGTTCTCTATTCTATCCGTTTTGCCCCGGACGTAAGGAAGGAATGCTTTCTTGGGTGCAAGGCTATCTGCGTCCGGAGTCCCAGTTTCTTCTTCTCTTGGGCAGTCCCTATCCTTAGTCATGATTTTTTAAAATTTTTTTGAGATGGCTCTCTTTTCATATCCGTTCTGCTGTAAAATGGCTTCCACTTTCTGTCTTCACTTTCGGCCGGGAAGTCAGAAAAAGAAGTTAGCAAATATACAGCTATTATGACCCGCGAATCCATTCAGGTTGCAGTACCATGCAACACATAACTGCAAATCATTCCAATACTTTCTCGAAATATATTAGAAAATTGGATTAACTGACTTTATTTTTCCAGTTGTATGGCTGTATATCTCTTGATCTCTCTCTTGAAAATGGTAGTGAATGGTAGCCAACATTATTTGTTTCACTCCAATGCATGGTAGGGTTTTTGGCTACTCACCAGAGGTCCCGGGAGATAACCATGAGCAGTGCCCAAAGTGGAGTTAATTCATAGAAACCAGATCGTTTTGCGACACCACACGTGGCACAACGGCAGTTACTGGCTCGACTACCCTAATTAGCGAAGTTCACTTGCCTTTGGGCTTAGTATTTGGGTGAGTCCTATCCTCATCGACCAGGTCAAAATTCGGGTTGAAAACAATGTGGAACTAGAGTAATGCAATAATTTATTATGCGACAAAATAACAGCCACGATTATTTTTTTAGAACAAAATTTTATTTCTAAAGAATAATTCATGATGCTTGGGCTTCAGATCAAAAGACTGGACTTCAAATCCGGATAAAGCCTCATGTATACCTGTTCACTCTGAACGCCGACGAATCTACATCTACATAATAACCTGCAAGCCACCATAAAGGTGTGTGGCAGGGGGTGAATTCTCACCAAACATGTACTACATATCATGCGTAAAATAGGATTAATATTAATATATTAGTCTAAACTTCACTATTTAAAGTGCAAGTGCAACGAATGGGTTGGTGTAAGGCACTAGGCTCTTATTCTTGGGAAGAAGGAGGGGAGAAGTAAATATTGAGTCCGGAAGAAAATAAACCCCAACCAACAATCTAAAATCTTCGAGGAGCCATTTTTCGAGTGTCAAAAGGCTCATGAGCTTGAAAAATTTCTACCCTGGTTTGTCGAATCAACCTCTTGAGTGAGCACTGAATGAGTGTAAATATATATACCTTACATATCCTTACCAGAATCGTGATAAGCCAAAATCAAATGATTCTATTACCTCCCGCCACTCGAAAATGTATATAAATAAACTTTACAAGAAAATAATATGAGCTACAGGAGCTTTAAGCCTCATACTTTAAAATTCAAACAAAAGGCACGAAGCTACCTCGGTGTCTAAGAGTTATACATTATAAGAGGCGTGGCATCACTATTTCCCACTTATAAAAGAAAGACTATTAGCTTTTCTGTATGATGTGACTGGCCCTAGTTCACGTGTTTTCTATATTTATTGACTACCCTGCAAGCCACCTCGAGAGTGTGGCAGGGGGAGAGTTATTACCTAACATGCACTAAATTTTCCTTACACCATCTACCTGATGACAGTCCAAAAAGTAACATACGGAACACATACTAAAACTTCTACTTTAATGCAAAATGCAAAGAAAGATATGAGAAATGCTACAAACATACATTATACATTGTAATTCATGCAGATATGATGAAATCCAAAAAAAACCATGTTAACTTTATCTCTTTTATTAATTGATATGTATTAATTTAATTGTGAAATTTCATTTACATGTTAAGAATGCACGTGCTGACGTCGAGGGGGGTGAATAGAATAACGATGACTGGCAGAAAACATTAGAAAAATTGGAGGGGGTCTTATCACGAGAACTTTGGATCAGCGTGAATAGTTCAGGTGAGAGATCCTTTGTTTCGGTGCCTCGAGGCCGATGAGTGGGATAACAGAGATGAGGGCAGATGAATTGAGGGAGTAGGGTAGGGGGAAGAACTGTGAATGGCAGTAAAGGAACGAAGAATTGTGAATTGTGACGAGGCAATCCAATTGGTAGAAGGGGTTACGCAGAGGTTTGTAAGTGCTTCGGAACGCTTGTTAGGGATTCAAAGCAAAAGCATAATAGTAATGGAATTATAGAGTGGACAGATTTCTCGGAAATGTTACGTATCATTTCATGATGCCCAACTTCATGTCCCTGCGTCAGAGTTTGTTTTCAGTACAAAGTCGCTAATGCGGTTTCTCCCTCGGTGTGAGATATTTTGAGCACAGTCAAAGGAGAATGATCCACTTCTATGAAGACTTTTCTTTGTCCCTTCATACAACGGAGATTTGCTTTAGCTTTCGACCAGCGTGTTGCAACTTACAATGAATCGTATTTCATTTAATTAAAATGGCATTGTTCCTGAACATGGAAGTTTTTCTTTAAGGCTGAATTCAAGAATTGTCGGTATAAATTGAACATCGACAGGACGGAGATAAGTCATTACTTATTAGGTATCATGTTGGTGCAGCGTTTCTCGAAAGAAGAACAGCAGTTCACGAGAAACGCTTGTCCAAAGGACAAATATTCTTTCCAAGACGGGTGAGCAAGATGAGGTCAGAAATAGAAAAAACCACAAAAGTAAGACAATCTAACTAATCAAACACTGTATTTAAACAACAAGGTACAAACCAACAAAATTGAAATACTCTTCACCATTTCGGGAAAACTAATAACTTGCACCGAAAGTCCATGGCGCACAAAGGAGAATCGACTAACACTACTCTCCTCTCACCTCGCCTCGATATCGTCTCTTTGCCGTCTCGACTGGAACAGAGGGCGTGAGAGGTGAGGTAAACTCTGGGGTAAGGAGGGGTACATTCTGGAAGGTCAAAGTGCAATGGGGTTTAACGTGGAATTCCATTGGTGCTAATTGAGGGGAGGAAAAGGTGGCATGATGTGAAGGGGGCGAGGTGGAAGATTAGGATTGGCTCATCCGGGACTCTTTTTTCACTACGGCGGGGGAACACTAAATAACGGCTCGTACGATGGCCTAACTTCTGGTCTTCATCCGCACTTTGGGGGCTATATAAGTGAGAGCGGATGTGGTGAGGTGATTGGTGCGGGTGTGATTGGTGCGGGTGTGTTTGGTGCGGGCGTGAATTGGTGCAGGCGTGAATCGGTGCAGGCGAGAATCGATGCATTTTGGAATCGTAGGCATTGTTGGCGTCGTTGGCTCCGCCTGTCGTTGCTCGACAGGCGTAGCTAAGTCCTGCGGCTAAGTCCGGAGGGTAATTAGTCCGCCGAGGGGTAATGTCCAACGAGGGGGGGAGGGGGGGGAGAACCAAAAAAATGCCACATTGGAATATAATGTTTCTTTGTAAATGCCATTAATTATTATTCCATCCCAAAAATGTTTAGCATATAAATTCATCACAAACCACTTACGGATAAATTACAATTGCATATGGAATACAATATGCAACTAATATTCTATTGAAGAACATATAATGTATTGACATAAGATTTTCCCGACGGCGAAAACGTTTCTGTTCTTCAGATTAGTGAGATATAGAGCATGTGGTAAGAAAAAATATAAAATTCCCAGCGATATTTCGCAATTCCAAGTTCTGGAGAACTGACTGTGAAAACTTTAGCGGCGCTACCCGCTGAAATTGCACAATAGTAGATATTCCACAGGAAAAATTATTCGCCTTGACCGGGACTCAAACCCGGACCCCCTGATTTCCCTGACCAACTGGTAGAGCACCTGTCCGGAAATCGGGTCGGGGTCCGGGTCCCAGTTAAGACGAATGATTTTTTTCTCTGTGGAATATAGTATTTTATGAATAAAAAAGATAGCCTTTCACTTTTAGGCATGAAAAATCGTACATATACAAATAATTTGATGTAAAATGTCTCATAAAATTGAAATAAGGCCTACAAATAGGTAAAAATAGTTTTCATGACCCCTTACAGCTAGTGAAAACTTATTGTAGCTCTTGTTATATCTCTAATCCTAGGTCCAGGCGATTATTTTGACGAATTTTATGTATACTGCACTGAAGCAGTCTTATCAGATACGAGGAGGATAATTGTGGGTTGTTAATTACATCGCCTCATTATATTAAGACTTACCAACATAATATATTTCAAAATATCACCGTAAAGATTACTCCATGGTCACCCAATTAGTAACGATTATATGCTCAACAATTGTCCGGGACTCTATTTGGCTGCACGTCAGAGACTTGAAATCCACCATCTATATAAATCACAATAGGAAAGCAAGTTGCGGTCAACCCTGAGGCATTAAGCATGTTTTGCTGTTGTGTAGGTAGATGAAAATCAGCGTAAAAATTCAATATTTATTTTAGCTTCCTCTAAGCATTTACGTAGGGTTTCAGGGACATTTAACAGCTTCCGTTGAGTGCTGAATGAAACGTTACGGACAAATGACTTCCGCAAATACGGTAAATCGATCATTCACAATGATGCCATTTCATCACGACAATTAATGTAGGCGTGCACGTGGAGCAGTATATAGTGAGGCTTTCGATGTGAACGCAATATGTTTTGAGAAAAAACAACTTCCACGACGCAACTTGTGTCTCTCCTTATGGGTGGATATAGGCTAAAACTTGGGTTTCCCTATCAAATTATTATCGAAACATGACGGTGGTTTCAACACATGCCATCGTCGGGAGCGAAATGCAGAAATAAAACGGAACATATTTCCTAAACCCGCAGTCGGTTTTCAACAAAAATGCTTAGGGATTTCCAAAGTTAGTTTGATATAGTTTTCCATTATAAAGTTACTCTACAGAGTAAGACCGCAATTTATGGTGTGTTTCATCTTCCACAATGGCCGTTAATTAGTCACGATTTGTCTCTCCCAGCCGCTCTCTTTGGCTTCCACGTGTGTCGTAAAATACCTCACCAACTACATATAAAGCTTCCTCCATACCGACGCCCACGTACAATCCAACAAGTGAGGTCGATTGGCCGTGCACGCAGTAGAATCACACCCTGACCGCCAGAGGCTTCCTGTGGCTCAGATAAATCATTGTCTATCAAGCCTATATGTTCTTTTGTCCTTTGTTTGCCAAAATTCAATTTTAATCTCAGGACGACGATAGAGCCAATCATACTCTCCTTAACTCATGCTTCCCAATTAACAATGGATTATATTAAATCGGGCAAGCCGTGGTGGACACTCAATGGAGAAAGGTATTGGTGATTGTTAATTCACTAAACGTACCACCGTCGGAAATCTTCGTAGATCGCAGAATATGTTCAATACAATGGTGATTTCTATTGAAAATGATGACAGCGTTATATAAAATTGGCGTCAGGAAATCCGACCCGATAAAAGGGTACAACTATCGAATTTAGTTCTGGCCAAGCACATAGCTCGCGCATTTTCACGGCTATAGCGGGTGACAGAAGAAAAAAATTGACCTCACCTATAAAAATTTGTGATTTCACAAAATACAGAACAGAATTAGTTTATTCACTCCTCCCACTTTTATTAGGTGGAAATTTGAAGGCGTTAGAAAAGAAAAATTATCTAGAAAAAACATCCATCGCAAGTGGATGGAAGAAGATCGCTTACTCTTCTGCGCTTGATACCAGTGAGTAAAGAGCTGAGCTGAATAAAGACAAATTACAACTAATTTGATTGCCCCCGTCCATGAGAAAGATTCATTTTAAGTACAAATGTGCAAAATCCCTTTGATTCAAACGGAGCAAGGCTAAATCAATGAATTGAATGCAATTCAATAGCATTAATGAGGAACCAAATTGATTAGCAATTAGGATTCAAGGCACAGAGTCGTGACACAACAATTTCTCCAACGAGTTTTCCTGTGCGGGAATTGAAATATACATGTTGGGACTGTGCTTGACATTTGGATACAGGCAACAAAACAAAAGAGCTTTGATCCTAAAAGTTATAATGCAAAACCAACGGTTACCGATACGTATGAATCAATTGGTCACTTCGAGCAATTATCTATATAGAATAGCTCATATGATAGGTCTCAATATCATTTATGCAACGTTCATTATCTGCAGTAATTAAATTTTTAGGAAAATGTTTTACAGGTGATGGATTGTTCGCGTCATTTCCAAGTGAAAAAAGAATCAGGTAACTACGGTGATTAATCGGAACGGGAAAATATATATTCACAAGACATTTGTAAATATTTACATTTGAAAGTTACGTATGCACGAGTATGAAATTTATTTTAATATTAATCCAGAGTTAAACCAGCTTCACTGCACTGCATTCTACTTCTATAAAATACTAGTAATTGGACACTTGTAGTTTGCAAGTATTGAATATTATTAATCTGAAATACTACCATGAATTTAAGGGATTGCTATGTTTCTTTCTTTTACCGTCTTTCTTCCATATTCTAAAATTCAAGAGACATTGAAGCGAAATATTACATCCTATGCCACTTTTCCGTTATATCGGAAAACAGGAATGGCTTTCATTTAATTTATGTTTCAACATACTACTCATTTAAGGCATGATAACATGACTTACATTTGTAAACCATGAAGGGCGAAGACATAAAAGGTAAATGCACTGTATTATAAGGGTAATTTACAGCTTAGTGTATGGTAAGGCTGGGTAACATTGAAAATACCTCTTGGAAACAAGAGAGAAAAATCTCCAAAATTGGTTACATTTTGCGCGAAAAGCTCAAACTTTTCAGACGATGGATTGACCAAAAAAAGTGATTAAATGCATTAAAATATATATGGTGCTTTAATTTGATTTTGGTCCAAAACCATACTTGTAACTCAATAATTTCATATTTTAATGAGCAAAGTTAAAGTTTCTCTACTTTTTGTTTTCCTTGTTTAATCCTATCGAAAAATGAAATCCTCTCTGGGGTTAATCGCAGGATATGGATACTGGGGATTTCAATTTTTTCCTGACTTATCGGATTAATAGGAAAGCCCCTACCAATTTCACCCCCATAACTATATTGGAATTGTCCAGGAATTCGTATCAGTCAGTTCTGTAGATTTACTTGCATTTATGCTGTAACTAACGTTTTCGCTTTTCTCGTCACACGACCATTTGTCTTTCTGTCAGTGATGGCGGGTATAAGTGAGTTTGGCACTGTGATGTTTATGAACATATTTGAGAATAT
Source organism: Platycnemis pennipes (assembly GCA_933228895.1). Taxonomy (NCBI): domain Eukaryota; kingdom Metazoa; phylum Arthropoda; class Insecta; order Odonata; family Platycnemididae; genus Platycnemis; species Platycnemis pennipes. The sequence continues at coordinate 26,870,761 of OW121848.1, read as the reverse complement.
ACATATCAACCATAGGCTTTACCTCGGGAATTAAAAAGAATCTACGATTGTAAATAGTGGAATTGTAATAAAATGAAAGAAGTGAAATGAAGAGAACGAAAGAGAAAAAGCGATGTCTTTAGGATGATGAGCAAGTTGCTGCATTAATTAGGCAAAGATAGGATACAGCAAGGAAGTTGCAGCATGTAATCAGGCAAGATGAGAGAATAGGTAGATAGAAAAAATATTTAAAGGGGGTGGAATTACTCAACATGATCGATTGTGTACTATCCTTCTTGAAAGATACCTCTATATTAAAAAAAAATTAACTTATAGCATTATATTATTCTTACCTTTTTACATTCTCACTTTTTAATGATCATATGTACTCGTTTATAAAATATTTAGACAAGGTGCAATATGACCTTAGCTGTCGACGCACCTTTAAAAAACTAAAACTAGGTACTAGGGGGTGGAAATGCAAAGTTGAAGGAAGAAGGAGGAATTCAAGGCATATCGACGACTAAAATTTGCATTTTGGCCGGTATGCAAAGAAGTTTTGGTCACCTGAAGCGAGAAAATGTAGGAATTTCAGCATTCCAGAGATGAAGGCGTGTTAATGTAATACTGAGTACCATTGCAAAACCCTCCATTAAAGGTAGAAAATCAAATAATACCGGCCGCTCTCGTCCCCTTTACATGCAGGGGTGGATGAACCTAAGCTGTATCACAAAGCACGCGTGCAAAAAAGGAGCGTCCATGTGCAAATCGCGTCAATTAGCTTTGCAAACAAAGGAATCGACTTTCCCTCCCAAACAAAACACCCCGCGGATCACCTTACCTCTCTCTAAGGGACTGATCTCCCGACTGGTGCACTCAGACGCGACACTCGACGGCAGCGACCGCTTTTACCCCCCGACTGCCCTTTTGGGGCGGCGGGGGTGCAAATAGAACTCTCTCCCTGGCCGACAGTCGGCTCTTTTCCAGGTCGCGGTTTCCATATGGGAGCGGCTAGCGCCACAGTGCAGCTACCTCTCCATCAAATTGCCAGCTGCGGCGTGGGGAGAGAGATCTTTTTAGGGTCTTTCCACGGTTGCATGCGTGTGGGAGTATTGGTGCCTGTTAACGTGTGGCATGTTATCAAAAAATGAATATAAAAATATTTATTATATCTTCTGGTATTTGTCAATTGCCTACGCGTCCCTGGATATGCCAGTGTGACACTTTCGTCTCGCCAGGTGGAAGTGATGGAGAATTTTCCCTAAAAGGATTATCTCCGTAGTGCTGGCGACTAGTTTGTGTGGTGACTGATGTCTGTCTAAAGAGGCAGAAGTTTATACCTAAGTTAGCTAGTTTTCTAACGCGCAAGCTCATGCCTCCATTGAAAATGATAATCAAGCAAATATTTTTCTCATGACCCGAGTTTCCATTATTTTGACTGATATTCTTGAAGGCAAAAGTCGATAATTTCTCGTTAATTTATTCTTTCACAAACAAACAGATATTCGACATAGTAGAGGATGCTAATATATACCCGATCATAAACGAATTTTCTTTTTTTTTACCCTGGAAATGAATACGAAAATGTAATAAAAGTTCTTAAAAAAAGCATTCTTTGTTTTTAATTAACCTGTAGTTATTAGAAATCAATCCCAGAAACGCAATACGTCACACTATTGATAATCGCTCCATCTCATTCGTCAAACTAACTTGTCTTTGCACACACAACATAATTTATTCGTCAGGATACATCAGGGAAATAATAGATGCAGTAAACCGCAAGTTAGAATTTGTAAAAAGGATTCTAGGAAAATGCAATGAGAGAGTAAGCGAAAGAAACTACTTGTCATTTGTCAGGTCTCATTTGAAATGCCGCTAGTACATGAGATCCACACGAGGAAGGTATAACAAAGGAAGCAGTGCGTGTGCCAAGGAGATTAGCAAGATTTATTAAAGGTCGTTACGATAATTATATAGTAGTACCAGTTTCATAGAAGAACTAGGGTGGGAAATACTACCAGAACGCAGGTTAAAATTTAGCCTAAACATTTTAATTATATTAGATGCTGATATGTTTGCAGAGTACGCTAGAAATATATTAAGAACCCCTGATTCTAGAATTGATCAGATAAACAATATTAGAGAGATAGATGATCGTACCGATTTTTTTCAAATGTCTTTTTCCCGCGCACCATTAGAGAACATAATAGGCAGCATAGCAAAGGAATAGGTGGGTGAAATATTGTTAGATAGTTTTTACAGCATGATGAAAGTAAACGAATTCAATCTAGGGAAATACAGGATTCAAAGCGCACGAACGAGCCGTGAAAACTTTAGCGGCGTTACCCGCTGATAATTTGCTATAGGGACATTTGCTATAGGGAAATACAAATGAATATATTTAGTTAATTCCTTTCTAAATACAAATCACTTCATTACTAAGTACATACATACTAACCATCTAGTTGGACGTGACTGTTATAGCTAACATGTCTCCATAAAGTAGTAGCATTGGGGCTCTTAGTTACATGTAAGTAAATAATAATCGGTGACGTAATACCCTGCGTGCCACCGCAAGGGTGAGTGGCAGAGGGGTGAAGATCACCATTCATGGCACTACTGGAATGCAACTAAGAGCTAAAATGATACTACTACATGAAAACAAGTTAGGTAGAGGAGTCACGTGCAACTAGATGGATAGTATGTATGTGCACAGGAATGAAGTGATTACTGGTTAGAAAAGCATTTCACAAAACATATTTATCTGTATTTCCCAAGCATGCGTATTAGTAATATTAAAACATGCTTCATGCACTGAAACCTACTCAAAGAGTATTTTATCCACCTATCCCTTTGCTATGTTGCCTTATATGTTCTCTTCTGGTACGCGGGAAAAATGACATTTTAAATCTATCGGTACGACAATTTATCTCTCTATTCTTGCTTATCTGATCAAACCTAGCAGAGTACGCAGGGGATCTTTATATATATCTAACGTCATCTGTAAACAAATCAGCTTCGAATTAACTTAAAAGATTTAACTTAAATTTTAACATGCGTTCTGCCAATATTTTTATCATGTAGTAGTATCATTATAGCTCTTAGTTGCATGCAAGTAGTGCATGTTTGTGATCATTCACTATCTGCCACACACCCTCGCAGGGTGTTAAGTAGATGTTGTCGTTCTCCGTGCCATATCCTGCTATCTACTCATAAATAAGCCTCCACATATCTTCCAGGCTTTTGGCTTAAAATACAGATGCTCTCTGCGAAGACCTCACCCGACTTCTTCCATTCAAAGCGTATGACGTTGAACGAAAGTATGTACTTCTTTCCAGCAAAGTCACCTGAAGAGGAAAGAAACTCTTAAACTTCATTCCATCTGCATTGATATCCGCTCAAATATGCGCATATGAAACTACCATGAATTCATGACTATCCAAGTACGTACAAGCCTTGCATCTACTCGCAGGGCACTGAGGAGAACCACCGAGATGTCCTGGGAAACGGGGAAATGCTCCCCGAGGCGGGCAGGAATTCAGGGCATGACGACGAGAGGAAATGGACGCGTCGGGACGTAGATGGAACGCTCCGAACATGCGTTCCTCGGACGCATCGCACCGAGGAATGTTCGAGGAGGGGAAGAAGGGTCGGACACACGGAATCGGAGTGACGTTTACGTTCTTGAGACGCTATTGCAATATAATGGAAGCGTGCTTTAAAATACAAGCATAAAAATCCCGACAATACCTACTGTGGGATGTATTCCGGATTGGAAAATGAGTGCCTTCTTTTGAAGGCAGCTGCCTGGAGAAATGAGTAAAAATTTTTCCTGAGAATGAATATTCATGACAACTTAGGTGTTGTAGGAGGAATAAAAATAAAGCAATTGTCTTCACAAGGATGCACGTACTTAGTTGACAGCATCCCAATGGGCGCAGTTATTAAAACATTTGAAAATATATAATTAACGTATTTTTAATTCCAATTCCAAAAAAACGTAAAAGAAATGAAGGTGTGGTACTTCCAAGGAATTGCCAACATAAGGTATTCTCCATAGTTAGTGTTAGATAGAGCATAGTTTGCTATTAGATACAGCAAATAAACCAGGGTTATTGTCTTTGAATAATTCTGCCCTTAGTGTTAAGGTGAAACTCTAAAAATACAATATCAGATAAGTTCATGACAGAAAGTATAGATTCGCCGGATAATACTTGCCTGTGCTACCGAAAAAAATTGAAGCGGAGACAAATAGTTGAAATGTGATGTACTTCCTGGAAAGCCAAAATTTATTCACCTCGAATCTGGATGTTCTGTTTCGTGTATTTTATGAAATAGAGCAAGCATTATTTTTCATGTTAGTCTAAAAATTTGGAAAAATTAAAAATAGTGGACTCGATTTTCTTGTATTTTTAAAAAGTGCTCTACAAAAGTTCGTAAAAAACTACCGATTATTCACACTGCATATAGTCTTGTTGGGAAGAGAAAAATTGGACACCCCACTAAATATGTGTACGCAAGCAAAAAATCCATCGAAAAAAGTGTCTGTGGCGATTAAATAACGAAGCATAATCGACTTTGTAATTACATGTTTATATCAATTTAAAAATTATTTGCACCATTGTGCCATTTTATTATGATGAATTAAACCGAAAAATAATTACAAGGGCAGATATCTAATATCTTTCATTGCTTCTTAATAAAATTAGTTGTTGTCACGGAGGGAGAGGATTTTATGTGAATGGTGTAGATATATCATCACAAGTAAAGTAAAATATTTACTCTTCACTCTTATGTTACAGACAACTAGGAGGATCCAAATATGTGGAGTGCGTTTTAGATAAAAAGACTCGAATAAAACGAGCATTTATGGGAAGGTTCTCCAGAGAAAAATAATAGAGAGAGGTTTAGTATCGCTCGGGTACTCATCACAAGTACGGCAAAATAATTTGAAACCTAAATGATAAAGATTCGTAATAAAAAGTATATAATCTAGAAATAAAAGGTCCGGCCGCGGTAACCAGGTTGGTTAGGCACCGGACTGGCAAGTGAAAGACCGAGGATTGGAATCCCGCTCATGTCGCGGCGTGGTTGTTGTGCTTGTCTAAGGATTACGTTTAAGATATAAGGTGTGATACAATCTAAGATATTGGAACACTTAAAAACCAAATACTACTACAAAGGAACATTCATTTCTAAATAAGAATTCATACAATCGTTCAGAAAGTGTCTATTGGCGATAGGGAGAAACAAGATACATATTATCAATACTATGAAACTGGTTCATGGTTCATGGGTGTTTTCAAGTCTGTTTCCGCACTAATAGGCGCTTCAGACCGGGAGGAAAGGTATAAGGATAGGAATGGGAGGGATGGGGATAGGATCGGGTCTGAAGCTGGGGAGCTGATACAGCTTATAGTATTTCAACCTAACGTTTCATTAGCTGGACCGGATGAAATATATAGACTTTAAAGTAGAAGGATTCAAGAACACGCTTTTCTCAACATCCATCCTCGACCACAATGACAACAGAAAATAATACTAACCACAAAATTACATAACCATTTTTAAACCCTCTTAAATTCTCTCGGACGCTTTTCCCCATTTTTCATGGTAGAAGTCCAACGCGACGCCACCTAGCGGGAACATGGGTAATACGTAGACAATGGCAAATGAGGGTCAAAGTCAATTATTCAGCGAGGTACATTAATGTGGGGTGAACCCAATAATCCGAGACAAAAAATGTTTTAACTACTATTTAACACCAGGTTTTACGAACGCGATGATAATGCACTCACACCAAAGCTTTAATTTCAAGCGCTCAACCAACAATGCAAAATATATAAACACACGAAACCCTGTATTACCCCAAGTCAGTATTTTAAAATCATCTGATTAATGAGATGATTTATTCCATCACGTGCAAGCCACTTTGTTCGACACACAAGAGCAATTACATTGGTCAGGCCGAATTCGGCGTAAATTAAGAGTGACGGATGAGAAAGAAAACAAACTATAATGAGCAAGGGCTAATAATAAGCTCAAACTGTAGCTGTTACATACAATAATGACGCAAAGAAATCAATAAAAATGGCATGATTACTTTTATAAAAATTTATAAATAAGAGTCTATAAATATACAGATTCATGTGACAAATATTTTATTATTTAATATAATCGATTACATTAGATAGGATGAACAGATAATGATCGATAATATTATCAGTATGAGTTTTTCCTAGCAATACACCCAGACGATATGAGCATCATTATTAACATCGGAATTTGACGCAGCAGTAAGGGACCTAGTGATGAATAAGGCTTCTGGAAAAATGCTATTCCTGCAGAACTGATAAGGAATGCGGGAGAGAGGACTTTGGCCCATATCTCCAAGGCCATCTGGGACTTGTACTTAACAGGAAAAATACCCAGGGACTTCGAGAAAAACATCATAATTCCTATTCCCAAAAAGAGAGCGGAGAAATGTGAAAATTTTAGGACCATAAGTCTGACGTCACATGCATCGAAGATATTGACAAGGATAATATACAGAAGAATAGAACGAAAAGCAGAGGAGTTCCTGGATGAAGATCAATTCGGATTCAGGAAAATTAAGTGTACAAGAGATGAATGACCGTATTGATAGGGTATAATTGATTACTAGAAATTAGAGGGTATAATTTAACGGAGGAGAGGAAGGCTAAGGGACACGCATACGCAAATGAAAAAGTAAATAATAGCGAGGAAAAGGTGTATCCTATGTACGGTTTTCACGATAATTTGACTTCTGATCACAATTTTGAATTTACAGCTTTATTTGAAACCCACATAATACTAATGGGCAAAATATTCGGCCCATAAAATGATTCTTTGATGTCGATAGGAGCTTGTTATACATTTTTAATCGAAGTTACGGAAGAAGGAATCTATTATGAATAAACTAGTACAGAAGGATTTAAGTAAGGAGTTGGGATATCATAGAATTAAGGCTGGTTATGGATCAAAGGATTGCAATGGAAAATCTGTGATTTTCAGAGATAATTAATGCGATATCACCAATTTCACAGGGTTAGACAAGCAAAAATAATAATTTTAATAATGATGGTTATGTAGACACAGCAAACTAACTCAACTCATTGGAGGCGAATTCAATTACACCCAACGGTATATAATAACGGTAAAAAACGGCTGCTAAATATTTTAATTTATGGGAGGATTTTAAGGGGAAAAATGACAAAATCACAGTTTACAATAACTAAGGAAGATATACTAATTTCCATTCTTTTGCTTCATTTTTATTCTTTTCAATCTAAAGACAGAAAAATGGTAGTACAAATATTACAGCGACGGGACATATGATCATTGCCATTGCATAATAAACACCCAGATGAGTCCACAAAATACATCTACCACTCAACACACAATTTGATGTATTTGAGGGAAGATAAGAATTAATTAACGATATAAGACAATCGTTTCCATTCATATATTTAACCAGGGATTATAGGGAATATGTTAACACTCGTGTCACAAAACAGACGACATTCATCCAAATTTTACATCAAAAATTCTATAAAAGGGAGCTAATGGCACACTGCTAGTACACTGGAGATCACAAAACAAACCAAATCCTCGTCTCAGAGAGATAACCTCATTTTTGTTTCACATGAGAGGACAATGAGAAGGCCAAATTCAAAGTGGTGAACAAAATGTGCTCAAAATGAGTGTCACGGGGAAGAGGAAGGAAGCATGGGAAGCGTACTTCCTAGAATTAACAAAATTAAGTTTTAAAATCAAAGAAAAAGACAAAAAAATCCTTAACTTTTCTCCCAGTAGTTTAAAAACAGAAACGGAGACTGAATGGAACTGCAACGAAAGTAGGTCGACGCGAGTGAGGAAATATTAGAGTCCATTAGGGAGGAGAAGGACGAGGGTGATTGGCTTGTCAAATGACAGAAAGGGTACTTTGTGGCAACGGTTCCAGCAAAGGGCTCGTCCCGTCGACAATATTGTCGGGACGAGGTTATCGAGGTCCGTGTCCCTGAGACGGCTCCCTCAATACCCTTCGTCACTCCAGGTCACCTGGTAATCCGGATAGACTCTCTTGATGAGGCTGACAGACACCTCGTGGTCGGCTTTTCCAAAACCCTGAGGAAAAAATTGAGGACCGTAAATTTCTATGAACAAAAGATATTGGCGACATAAGAGAACCGTAAAATCAAATGAAATAAAATGCAAAAGGCAATCCCGATTGTTAACCAAGTCAAATGAGATGAAGCAGGACTCAGATAAATGCTACGTTATGGTTTGCATATGGCAAGGATAAAATCTTGCTGGGCTACAAAACCCGCAAACCCCCTCTCATCCTTATCTCTCGATGACTCATTCACCCACATTTAACCAATGAACTAACTTTGGCCATTGATATTAGAGCTGCTAATTTCTTCTCTTTTTGATTATTTTTCATTTTTTAAAGAAATAAATACAGTTTTGATAGGGAAACGGTGAATTTAATGAACTCATTCGAGATTTAAAAATATTCGGCAAACTTTGAAGGAGGAGAAAAATGCATTCTTTTAATAAGTAATCCTTTGAAACAACTGAAATAAATTTTAATAAAAAATTAGTAGCACCGAGGAAGAAATATGAGACGATAAAGACTCTCCTGCTTTCGTCCTTCCCCACACATTATTTTACTCCTGAGAAATGGTATTACTCACTAATAGTGGAAACTATACATGCCTACATTTTTATCTTTCTCAAAATAATCAAGAAAATAAAAAAAATTAAATAAAAAAGAAAAAATTAATGGAAGGATACCACATCTCTGCCCATTGACCAAAGTGGAGCATCTGAGAATAATTAGGCAACGAGGAAAACTATGACCAATTTTGCCCTCAATTATCCTCTCTTCATTTTTCCTTCCACAAAACACCATAGCAGAGAGATAAGGAAACATCAGTACGTTAGCATGTCTGCAATTAAAAGTAATGCTGAACTTAGTACAAGAAAAATAGTCATTCATGAGAAAGCCCAATACAATTTCAGATATTTATTGGTGAAGAGTATGGAATATGCAAACTCATATTACCATGACGAAAACTGGCTCCTTAAATAAACTAATACTTTGTGTAGATTACCCAGATAGTCAGCATTTGTCAAATACATCCATTCTAAACATTATTATGAGACCACATTGGTACAGGACTGAATAGTGAAACATGTACCACGAAGGTACGCAAGGGTGTCCGGGATTAACATTGTGTGACAAGATTTATGCATTACTTACTGTAATCTTCCAACTTGGTTTTTTCTATTTGTCTTATCATGGGTGCAGGTACTCATGCTTTTATTGTTTTTTTTTACTCTATAAAATGGTACTGGTGTTATTATCATTTGTAGCTAAGTATTTGTGTGATCAGTGAACATATCAAGTATTATAGAAAGACCGCTGACGTAAATATAATCGCAATCCGTCATTTGTGTTTGTTATTCTATACATAGTTTTCTATCTCTTTTTTCTTGTCTTCTATTAAGATTCTTTTCCTTGCTTGCAGTAGTGTAATCGGGTTCGTATGAAGGGTTGACGTAAAGGCAAAATGAAGTGAAATATTTTTTTTAAATGTACACAAATTTTATCATGAAAATTGCATATGTACAAACCAGGGGATTAAAAGTAAAATGTACCCTCATGGATGAGTGTAATTTTTTAAATAAATACAGGAAAACTGAGGAGATAAGGTGGAGCAAAGATAGCTCCTCCTCATTATTCTTCCTTCCCTTCTTCTTCTTCATACTGCCACGGAGAGAATGTTCATGGTTGAGAGGCGCAGAACAAAGCCAGAAGAGGATCAATGGTAGCCTAAGATGCGACTTCACAAACTGTACATCAGTCAACGTGAGACCGCGAGGAGAAAAACACGAACACGTGCGTGCTTGCAGCAAAGAGAGAGAGAGAGAGGGAGAGGGGGCAATTTTGCGGATTATCTCGGATTAAGGAAGCACCTTCGAAATTTTACATGGGGTTGGGACAAAAGAGTAAGGATCCCCGTCACTTTGCATGGAGATGATATATTGTCGTTATGAGGTAATACTCATACTCATCATTCCCTCGAGTAGGCTAATACTAGCGCATCCCTCTTGAAATATTCATCACACTGCTCCTACAGCCGACGTTCCAGCGGAAATGTCACGTCTAAACAGCAAAGCGCAAAGCCCCCAAAAGGCTGATGTCCAATCCAATGAGCAGCCGTCACGTGCATTACACGCTCAAGCAACTTTTCTATTCTCTATTCTGCGGTTATATGTGAGGGGTGAGGGAGTTTAAATACCGTTTTGCGTCGAAGAGCGATATGCCGGTGCCCTCAAGGAGCGAGTAAGTCCGTTAGATGCGCTTTCCGCTTCACGTGATGAACACGAAAAGGGAGGTTTTGGTGAGACTGCCCTCCCGTGTACGTTTATCATGTCCCTTTCCTTCGGCCCAATTGTGGCCCAAGCCAGTATACACCATCCACTTCGGCGATGATTATACGTGTATGTGAAAGACTTTGGTTCAAGTGTTATTGACGAACCGGTCCATGAAACACGGAATAACATCCCAGAAAACCACATCGGGGAACCCTGTTCGCACGTCAGATAATCTGGTTAGTCAGCACGTTGTGTGAGATTAATTTCCACCAAACCATTGTGCGAGATCTGGAGGTGTTCATTAGGGTGGATCGACTAGAATCGATTTCTCGAGTATTGAACCCTAATAGAGCTCAAAATTTCCATATTTGCATGCATGTCAACGGGAAAATATCGAAAAAAATCATATTTTGAATCCTAAGGACGCGAAAAGGGCCTAAACGTTTTGGAAAAGAGAACAAATTTTACAGTTACCCTAAAAATACACCGGTAATGTTTGCTGGCTTTTAAGAGCGTCTCAGTACTTCATTTGAGCTGCTTGATGGTAGAAAAATAATAGTGTAAAACCATTAACCCCATTTTGAGTTTACACATTAGCGATAAAAGTTTGGAAATTCCGTGAATAATTTGGATTTTTATCTTTTCACAAAAAGACACGGTATTATACTAAATCTAGCCAATGAGACGGACATTGCGTATTATTTTGGTTTGCAATCCTAAATCACAATTTCCGCTGCTTATTACAGCTATTCTACTGTGATGTGATCTATTGTAAAATGCTAAATGAACGGGAAGTGATTCGTTGCAAGGGCACAGCACCAAAGAAACACAGGGTGACATAATGGTGTTATCGGCAACAAAGAGGTTAAAATTCAACGCCTAATGCAGTGGTTTATTTGCTTAGATCCCTTTTACGAGTTACCATTCAGGGATATTTTTAAATACTCTGTCGAAGAGACAATGGGACCAGCAACATTCTCTGAGAAAAGCGGCAATTAACGGCTTGATTGTGAGAAATTACACGCTACAAAAAAGCGAAAGCAATTAAAAAAGATGAAATTAAGTGAAACATCTTTCCAAAGTCTAAAAGTACTTACTGGATTATTTTATCTTGTTAGAGACGCTGGACTTTTCAGTACACTGCCGATGATTGTTATATGCAAACCGAGTCTAAAAGCTGATTATTTCCCAAACGTGTCCCACAAACGGACTCCAGATGCAAGTAAACTACACTATGAAGATACATACTCCAGTCAGGTTTGACACAAAGAGATACCAGTCAGTGAAATATTGCCCTATTTATATATCTTCATGTTTGTCTTATTATAACTTGGGGAAATCTCGATCACGCGCGTTATTTTTATGGCAACAGCTTCTAGATGAGGGTTGAAACTATTGTCTTAAAACAACCAACGCACAGGAGATTCCCAAGAGTAATATGATTCAATTTACGTCGTGGAAGCCTCGGTAGTAATATATTTACGGTGGTTCAAAGAAGGTGAAATTTTCCAGACAGTAAAGAATCATTGATCCTACGACTGAGAGGAACGCGTTCTTCTGTGAAGGACATGTTGTTGGCTACGAACAAACTGTTAAGGAAAATCGCCTTTTACAATTTAAAATACCACATTGCGTCTTTTTGTAGCAAAATATAAACCCAAAATTTTCACAAAATATCCACACTTTTATCCCTAATGCGCGACGTCAAAATGGGGTTAACGGTTTTAAAATATAATCTTTCTATAATGAGGCAGCTAAAATGAAGTACTTAGACGCTATTACAAGCCAAAAAACATTACATGTATATTTTTATTCTTGAAAAATGCTTCCAGGTGTTTCTACGCTTTTTTTCGTATCTGGGGAAAAGCAGTATCTCCAGCCATCCTCCCGGCGTCTTGACTGAAATTGAATCTTCAGGTCAGTACTGCAAGCCATTTCTGACCTGAAGACACCAATAGGATGGCTGGAGAAACTGTTGAATCCCAAAGACGAGCCAACGCGGAGGCACACCCGGAAACCATTTCTATCAAGTATTCAATCGTCATACTACCAACATCTATGAACATACGATATGACATTTATGATCAAGACGATCACGCGTATTTAACCCATTTTCTGAGCTAAAAGGGTGTATTTCAATGCTAATCACTCGCATAATGAGGCGGAATTTAGCATGATTAATCTGTTATATTTGAGAGACGATGGCCTAACAAAGACAATCGTACAGGGAAAATTGAATGGGAAAAATGGAATCGGCAGGCCTCGTAAGAGATATATGGAGCAAGTTGTGAAGATGTAAAAGAGAAAAATTACGTTGATGTGAAGAGGTTGGCCTATAGAAGAATCGAGTGGAGGGCTGCGTCAAACCAATCCTAAGATTGTTGACCGATGATGATGAATCTGTTATGTTAGTAGAGAAAAAGTTCAGCGATGCCAAATGAATGACTAAGTGGGGGTTGATTGAGGGACTGCATTGGTGGTCCAAAATAGTTGCTTAGTTAATTATTCGGAGGAGGCGACCGACAGCGGAGATCATTTGCATCATTTAGAATAGATGGGTAATTGGGTAAAGGGTTGAAACATTGCAGGCAATGGAGGACGGGTGGAGAGAAACCCGGAGTCGGTGTTCACCTTCTCTTCACGACAGGCGCCGAGGGGATAGCGGTTTAACCTCCCATCTGACAGACGGAGTACTGAAGAAACTCATTTATAGTCTGTATTTTATATCTTGGCAGTGACGTCACGTCGCTGAGTTGCCAGATTGTTTTGGATGCTCTCTACTTCGTTTTTTCTCGCACAGTTTTATGAAAAATTGACTAACGTTTTCCGGTGTATAATCAAAGTTTTTCTTTAATTAAATATTCTAACAGCATATTTTTTGGAAGTAAAGTTATTTTCCGTTAGTTTCCCGTGAATTCTTTGTCAGGAATTCAAGGTGTCCTCAATCTTTTATTTATTGAAGCAAATTCGCCATGCGTTGTGCAAATGATCTCTCAAGGGACATCGGAGTCAGCATACCTCACTAAAAAGTTCCATTTCAGTGAATCAAGCAAAAAAAGTGTCATGAATTTAAGTTATTAGGGTTGAGTGAGTTATACAGAGGTACTTTGTACCCTTGGCAGTGTCTGTGATGGCAACATTTGAACAAATATTGCTAAATGTGAGCTCTGCTCACGTGTGGAGTGTACGTTCCTTTTCTCGAAGTTTTCTGTGGAGTTAAGTAATTACGAGGAGAAATTCGAGTGTTTTCGTCATTATTACTTACCCCGCTGTCTAACTTAAGTGGTTAGTGATATTAAAATTACAATTTTTCGATTTCCATGCGTAAAGGGACTATACTATAAACTAAGGGACTATAAACTATAGGGACCGGTGTGCCACTGAAAAATCCGCCGAGAATCGAACTTGGCACTCGGGATGGGAGGCCAGTACTATAGCCACTACACCAACCCGATCCCCGTCCACAATGGTGCCATCGTGTGAGGCGTGACTGGCGGTCAAGTGGATTCCATCGTGGCGTGGAGTGATTACCGCGACCGAGACGCGGTTTATGGACGAGATGGGGCGGGAGTCCCCTTGTTAAAAGCGGGTGGGGTGAGGTCTGAAGGTCGGAGGCATGCGGGGTGATCGCGAAGGAAAAGAATGAGACTGAAAGAGAAGGTGACAAGCAGCGGATGAGGACGATTAGGAATGAAAGCCGAAATTAGGGTACGAAGATGGCTTAGTGGAATCGGAATGCACAAATCGATAGCAAGGAGAGTCTACCTTTGAACAACAAGACATTCCCAGCATTGTAGCATTGTAATAGGGCTACTTAATCAAAAGAATGTTGAGAAACTTTGAAGGTGCTGTGAACAAATAATACTTACCTCTCTTAATCGTACAACAGTAAGCGAGAGTATCCTCTCCGTGAGGGTGATATTGTGATAGGAAAAATGTTATCCTATGGTATATGTGGGATAAATATAAAAATTGCGGGGTTAATAAAAATTGCAAATGCATTATATGAATTATTAAAAGCTAAATTTAAAAAACTATGTTTTCCTTACGAAATAATTTCATTAATCCTTGTAATCTGATTTCAAATACTGAATCTGATTGTTCATGCCTCAAATAAAACCTCTAGTTTCCAAGGTTTTATAACGTATCAAGAGACTGAAGTACTATAAACATGCCCAAATTTTAAGTTCACAAAGTAAACAGTGTAGAATATCTTCCAGAATAGACTATATTGGTTTCATTGTTCTTTAAGGAAGAAATGTGATGCAACACGCGACTCACGGCAGGCACTTAGTGCATTCGAGCGTTGGCGCGAGAAAGGCGGCGCGAGCTCACTCTTGGGGCTGCATCTCGGGAATCAATGGACAGAGTTTAAAGATATTTCAGATGATACACTACAAATGTCTAAAGAGTCGTTGTAAATAACAAAAAAGCAACAGAAAAATCCGAGAGTTCCATTATCGTCAGTTATGTCCGAAAAACAGCCAAAAATACCAAAATTTCAAAATTTTAAGTGCGATGCGGCTCGTTTTCCCGTTATCCGATTGCAATAATATTTCTCACGATTTATTTTCTAACCATACGGAACAAATTTGGGGGTGTCCCAAAAGAAATTCGAAAATTTAAAAATAAGGACCACCCTAATGACACATAGCTCGACGGACACTCGATCTGCAACCAAGCAAGAGAACATAAAGACGTTTACTCCATAGAATCAAGCTAGATAATTAACAATGCAGAAATTTTCCTTTTATTACTAAAAAAAATGAAATACTTTTGATCCTCGTGTTTCATCATCATCAAATGGATTACCAATAAAAAATATCTTCCAACTCCGGGAATAGAACCGGGCCCTTCCGATGAGAGGCCAGTACTCTAAGCCCTCATCTGTGTTTTCAAGTCTGTTTCTGCACTAATAGGCACTTTATACCGGCAGGAAAGGTACAAGGATGGGAATAGAAGGGAAAGGAAGAAGGATGGGTAGAAACCCGGCGTCGGCATTAGCCTGCTCTTAAGGAAAAGACGCCAAGGTGACCACGGCTTAACGTCCCATCCGACGGACGGAGTTCTATCACGAATGTTCATGCAAGAAAGAAATATCAATTATATTACACCATACATATTATCATATTAGTGGTAAATCCGGAGGGGAGGGAGGGGGGCGGGCGGGAAGCTAATGTCAATTGAGCAATTTAGGGTCGGTAGTGATTACGCAGAGGTAGGAAAATATCAAAGAATGGAGGAAGAGTGGAGACAAGCCCTACGTCGGCATTAACTTCATCTTGAGAAAGGGCGTTAAGGAGTTCAGTTCTTTACACCCCATCTGACTGAAGACGGAATGAAGTTGAAGTAATCTCCGCACTACGCTCTATTAGAGACCGGTACATGCATAACTGAAAAACGGCCACTTATGCCGGGATATGTACCCGGGTCAACGGGACGAATAACCATTCCTCTAGCCACCACTGCAACTTGATTACTATTTTCATAATACAGTGCACATCAAGAATAAAATACATCAACTCACAACCTAATTTGTAATGATTCCTGCCACTGCAAGTTCTTTCACAGAGAGCTGTTGAAAATTACAGCGTTCGTAAGTATTTAGACACAGCCAACCTGATCATATCACTCTCTATCCACTGGAAGAGGCATTTAATTAGTAGAAGTAACATAGGTAAAGGGAGATTTTAATTGTGAGGCCATGTGCAGACTATAAAGTTCACCAAAGACGCAGTCAACTACAAAGAGATCAAGGAAACCAAACACCTTTAAATAGAAGAGTTTCAAAAGGATTAAGAATAGGGAAAGGAGAGAGACGGGGATACAGTAGCGCTCTCGGAACAGGTAGGTAGGCATCAGGGTAGGTATAGATATATAATGGCGCGCCCACGTGTTATGGCTGTCGGCAGGCGGAGGCGTCTAGGTCTGTTTTGCAATTACAGCGAGGGAGAATTATGGAAGGCCTGGGGAAGGAGTTGATGCCTCGAAGCGTGAGTGGAGATAGTTAAGGTGGATTCTCTCAATATTTACCGTGAGGGCGGTCTCTGGGGGCCGACGGCGGAAGTTGTGGTTTCCTAATTGCTGAAGGATTAAATGGCCGCAAACTTCGTCCGCTTCCAAAAGAAGCAACGCATAAACTTTCATGGGAGAAGGGAAGTGCGTTATTTTTAGGAGTGAAATCTGGGTGAAAAATGAAGCTTCACGGGAAAAGAGGAAAATGTTCACGGAAATTAATTTTTAGAGAAACACTTTTCAAGGTTGAGCAGTCAAGTTGGATCTTTTTCAAACGCTATTAGTGCCTTATTCGTTATGAAAAAAGTTTCTCAATGAGTTTTTGTCCGGTCATGATTAAACTGACGCCAGAAATACCAAGGAAAGCACAAAAAATGTATCGAGACTAGCCAAGCAAGGTTCATTTTTCAACATTTTAATGAAAATTTAACAGCTCAAAATTACATTCTAGTTTTTACTATTTAGGTAAATCTTCAAAGCATATTTATCCCCTTTTCACTTTAACCACATGAAGCAACGGGAGAGGTCTGATAATTAGAGAGAAATTAGCATTGTAATGAAATAGGGACAACATTTCAGATGAATTCTTTAATTATTAGATTATAATTAAAATTTAGGTTTTAAACGTTTTTTATGCAACCTATTATAATCCAGTGAGGTAACTGAATTCTTTGAGGATATTGTTGTTTTCATTCACAGTTTTTTTACAATATCATCTTTGTTAGCTCAAAACGGAATAACGCGGAAAGAGTTTTCGGTAAACCTACAGCATTCTTTCCTGCCAATCGTTCTTCATGTTTCATTGCGGATCAAAGATCCTCCAATGATTGTTGATTGACGTCTTAAGATGATAAATAACACCATATTTCCCACAAACATACTGTCTACATTTTAATGTGTAATCGTTACAGGGATGGACACTGCACGTAATAAAAGAAAAAAAATGAAGGAGAGGTATCAGTGAGGTATATTTTAAAGATATGAATAGTCTTACACTAATAATAATGATAACGAAAGATCCAAACTTCAGATTTGATAAAAATTATTTTTACTAATTTTTTAATCCATCTACTATTATTGGAAAACAAAACAGAGTGTGACTACAGTGGCCTGAGTAGCAAGAGGGAGAAAATCGTCCATATTGTTTGGTCAAATAAAAACGCTTTCCACAGCTAGGCTGGTAGAATGGAAAAAGGGCCCATACCCCCCGACATTGTCTTAGGTCGTCATTAGAGGTAAATGAATTATGGGGAAAAATTTGGAACGCTTGGTTCGAGAAGGAATTATCGATACAATGGCATTTTTTACGACAAAACAGATGGGTTTGAAAGATAAAGAGCAAACGTTGATTTATTATGTTTTCACACACAAGACAAGATAACCTGACAAATATAAACAGTTGGTTAAAGGGAGGGAGAGGGAAGGGGAGGAGTGGAAGGAGTAGTCATTGCATTTTTATTTAGGTTCAAAGCCAAAATCAAAAATCACTCAATCGCCAAAGTGAAAAACTTCAAGCCCCGGCTGATCCGCGAAGCTTTGGAAATAAGAACATGCCAGCAAAATCACAATAGGGACTGTGGCCTCCAAGTCAGCCACACGTGGGACCCTGCTTTGAACCTAAATAAAAATGCAATGACTACTCCTTCTACTCCTCCCCTTCCCATCCTTTTTCCTCCATGAAACCCCTACATAAACTCCACCAACTCGACAGATGCCTCATTACCTTTGATAAAGTGACCAGCAACGGCCACGAAACGTCAGGTATCACACCTGGTATAGAACGCGGGGCACACCCGAAAACAAACAAACAGCATTTTACAATTTAACTCTAATGAAGCTGCTGCACAAGGAACGTTGTACGCCGATAACAATGAAGTTATAAAAGAAATTCTAATTTTCCACGCGCATGTTCACTCCAAAGATTTTCTTGTAAGCTCTATTTCCAGGCCAGGACTGTGGAACTCTACAGAATCTAAAAAGAACTCAAATAAGTAATTCGATATCTGAAAAAATAGAGCAACAATTGAAGACCTGAAAGCAAGAACAAGATAATAACCAAAAGTGAAGTTTCGAGAAAACTCCGGCTATTATCTGGTTCTTGCACTTAGAGAGCAGAACGTAAAATTCCAACAATGTCTGCTGAACTTATTTAGAACTTACCATCGAAAATGACTATGTCTACTGATAAAGGGCAGTAAGGGCTTCATGTGTATGTGGAAATCTCATTTTCGCAAAAAGTGGTCATTATCTGGTTCTTGCACTAAGGTCTTCAATTACAGGCAATTAAATATTTGTAGATGCTCTATAGCTCCAAAAAATAACGGATGACCTGGTTATGAAGAAAGATAGCCTCCAAAAGTTTCCAAATGTCGAATAAAGCAACACAGCAACATTTCTCTTTAAATTACAAGCTTTTTATTTTATGTGAAAATTGTCAGGTTTCCACATGCTACATAATTTCTACAGACAATAAAACAAGTTAATACAAACTTGAGTTGGATGGAGTTATTGGGAATAAAAGAAAGGATTAAAAACTTTTGATAAGAGTCACCCACAAAGAAATCCCTCCCTCTGAGAGTCTCCCACTTCATGGATGCTGGAAATTTAGATGCGCTACGCAGCCACTGATTCTCGCACAGGCTTTCGCGCAATATCTTACTCGCGCTCGAAAATAAAAAGAGGAGCAAAAAATAGCTTCCGCTGAACGTCTCCGCTTTCGATATCCATTTCTCATCACCCAATCGCCCTATTTTACACTTCCATCGCGCTTTCTGCTTACGCTCCGTGAAATTCAAACGCCCTAGCATTACACATCCTACTGCTTGTTTCGAGGGGAAGAACGAACATAACTTCCGCGGCATTTGGATGAAATACGAAGCGATAACACACGTCGACTTTCATTGTGCATACGAGGGAATGAGATATTTTCCAAAGTAAAACAACTACGCGTCGGGGAAATATATGGGACGGAGAGGATTCAGAAAAAGGGTCAATATCCTTGAAATCGGAGGAAATATGCTTGGAATTCAATTCCCATCATGAAGCTCTCACAGAGGCATACAGTATAGAAGTTTCGCCCTACACGGAACTCCATTTCACGGATTCCGTTCTCACAAAGGGAACATTTACATTTTTATTTTCACTGGGAATTATCTTCTCATTGAGCATGCGGAGAGATTGCATGCTTGCTTCTGAGAATAATGCTATCAGACAACATACGAATAACGCTTTGAAGTAAAAGAATATTGCTTCAAGGCATTCGGACTGCTGATGCACCACTACGGTTAACTTAAACTAAATCCCAAGACACTCACAACATCCATACCCAAGGCGGGATCTAAAATTTGGGTTTGAAGTTTGGGCACCCGTTACTACCAGCAACGTGAGCGGTCGATTTGCTGAATGAGGATTTTCTAGTGAAATTAATGCACTGGGATACAGTCTATACGAGAGGCATCGTGAGGAAAGAAATTGAGTTACTTACGAAATAAAAAACTCCCGGAAAATGAAGGCCAAAGTACCATTTCCAACACAAGGACATTTAAGTCCTCTCACTAAACTCCTGGTGTCAATAAACTGACAGTTATGCGAACGAAATAATGAGACTATAAAAGCAAAAGTGTCGCTCAAGCACAAAATGGCGTCTTTTAATTAATGGGAAAGACTTGTTTTTAAACTTCCGAGGACTCCAGGACACCAGAACAATTCTTCACTGCGTTGTTATGCAAGTGATAAAAGTTTTACTCGAGGAAAAGTTCAATTCAAGATCGTAGGTCAGTACTAGCAGAAAAGAGGTACGGAGACGTGCGCGACATTATGTTAAGGGATAATTAAAGCAGAAGGGTCACTACAGGGCGTGTACATTAATTGACGGCCAAGACTTATATTTGATGTTCTTGTTGTTAGTGCGATACCATGCAAGGTTCCTTAACCTCTTATCACAATGTTCCAATTACATTGATAAACTATTTTCACTAGTAACAGTTCACTTACAGACCCTGGATCAACATAAGGAAAAAACACTCGGAATCCTAATTTGGAGCGTAGCGTTGAATAGCTCGGAAGCCTGCCACGACGGAGAGAGGAAGAGCAACAAAATTCAGAGCTTTGAGACTTGGGTTGGGAAAAGAATGACGTTAGCTGGATGGAATGAAATAAAAATGGGTAAGAGCTAAATATAAGAAAGGAGGTTGAAGGGCGAAATACAAAGAAGAAATACATAGTTTTCAAAAGAGAATGAGGAACATAGGTACTGTGAAATAACTGAACAACGAGGAAGACAACAGAGGGCGTGACGCGGACTCCGACGTGTACTCGGACAAAGAAATTATGGATGTCATGCCTGCAGTCGGAAGGTAGGTGGAAACAAAGGAAGTTTTCGTGCGGAGAACATTGATTGGAAGGTCAGCAAGGAAGAAGTGAAGAGACGATATTCAACGTTGGGCGGAAGACGGGGAGAATCCATAAGCCTTGAATGTTGGCAGGGCTAGGATGAAGTGTGCCCTACCGTTCCCTAGGGCGTAATTTTTTATTCCCTATTTAAAGTTGAAAAGGGGCAAGGAGGATGCTAAGTACCCGCAGTTCAGACTCTGATCCGATGCGTGATTGCTTTTCGACACGAAAAGAGGAAAAAATTAGCCATGCCGAAATAGCGACCTAATTTTGAAGACGTATTCCATGCGAGCTATATTATATCAAAATGAATGATAAAGATGAAAAATAAATACACTTGGATATTCTCACTTGCCTCCCAGTTAAATGACCAAATTTATTTAGTTTAATCCAATGCCTTTCATAGTTCTCTTCCCATCCCCGGCTATGGGTGAGTCTCGGACATAAGGGTGCAAATATTGGCATAAACCTCTCCCCTAGCAAATGTTTCCCATCTGCCATTATATTTCTTCACACCACTCCTCACTCACCCAAGCCATTAAGATGTACATTTAAGAAATTCGGGCTAGTTATTTTCACCGCAAAAACCAGGCTGGTATTTTTATATTGTATATTGTTTTGGACTTTTTAAACGGAACCAGGAAGTTTCATTTAAAACACTTGAAACTAAAATAGCTAAGAAGAAAAGACTAGCACTGAGTCACTTCCACTCTCATATTTTACTACTATTTGACTATACTCAAGACGCATTTTAACAGTACATCTTATTATTCTTTTTAAATCTTTCATTATCCTTCATGGGAAACTGTTTTTTTGTGGTAGCCAGGGCATTGGTATCGCGACGCAAGGGCCCGGGATTAAATTCCGGCAGTGGGAGAGATTTTTTTAGATGCAGACTGAACCCGCTCATAATTGGGGGCTGTGTGGGGAGCTCTCCAAGTTCCGAACTCCGTCCGTCGGATAGGCCACTTAACCGAGAACCCCTCGGCGTCTTTCGCCAAGAGCAAACTTATCCCACACCTGGTTTTCCTCAAACTTTCTATCTGTTCCGTAATCTCTGATCTTCATTATCACAACTTACGGAGGAATCAAAGTTCGAAAATATCGAAGAAGAGAATACAACCGGAGATTATGAATAATTCAATACCAATTACTTTCTATCCCGCGCATTAAAACAGAGTAACGTTTAGAGCACATGAATTATTTAGTACTACTAAAATCGGACATGATAGAGGGCACAAAATGGTACGCGCGAATTAAATGTTCCATTATGTGAACATTAATGGGTCCAATGTCTACTTTAAGAAAATACTTGCAAAGTTCCCAGGTAAAACAGCATATTTTACGCATAATAAGCCATTTTACATGTACCTGATTACATAAATGGCATGAAACCTTTCGAATTCCCATATTTACTCGGATAAAGTATTGAAGTAAAATCTTCGGATGTATTCATATCTTAAATTAGCAGTTACATTTCATATTTCGGAAAATGGCTTGCTACATGACCAAATTTCATCTTCCTTATCATTAGATTTCATTTTCACAAACATCACTTACTTTTGATACAGCATTTCCTCAATAATAATATAAAATTGTTTAGAATGGATCAAGCAAAAATAATATTACAGCGAATGAAACGGTAAATTGCAATTTAAAGATTTAAAAAAATCTTTCAAGCGTGGGAAATCAGTAGCAGTCCGCTTTATTGCTACGGATATTACTAACTTCTACTGCCCACCAGTTTCCTTACATTTCCAATTTAAATAAACTCGTCCTAGGTGTATACAACCAACAGGAATCACAGTACTAGCATTAATGACAAAAATAGGTACAATTTGAATTCCTTGGCTATATGAATCTATTTTTCCACAGGAAGTCCACTTCTTTCTGAGAATTTCAGCTTAGGATTATCAGAACAATAATTTACTGGTAGTAAAAATAAAGCATGTAAGAGAGATCCATCAATCGGACTGAATTTTAACACTTGTTAATCTAGGTGTTTTAACTTCATTTATTTTCTTTGGCGAAACCGTACCATACGCACATGCAGATAAATTAAGCCTCCTATACAAAATAAAAATAAATTACCTAAGGAAGATTTTGAACCATTACAAAATAAATTAAAATTTACAACCCCAGGAGAAATTTTGGTTCTCAATTTTCAGGAACACAAATTTATTTCAAGATTTATAAATATAACTCATCGTTTTCGCATTTAACTGTAGTTAACTAAGGTCAAGGGCATTACCCCACCCTCATTATAAAAGGAATTCCTTAGAAAGCGTTCCCAAAGAGGAATCACAGAACTGAGAACAATAATGGAAATCAAACGAAAAAGGGTAAAACTTCGCAACTCTAATATTGGCCAGGCAGTACCATTGACTGATTTAGCAGAAGTTTAGTGGGACACTATTTTATGCACCCCAAACCTCTCAATGCTTAATCTAAACTTAATAATTATTATAAACAAAATGAGCCAGAGGTGAGATATAATGAACCGACGGACTACCTCTCAACCTCAAATATTAAGAAGAATACTTGTTACTTTCATAATAGGTTGATTTTCGATGAAGCCATTCGTTGATTTGCATCTAAGCTTAATACAAACTTTCCTTTTGGGGTACCAATATAAATATATTAAAATCAATATGAGTTCCTTAAAAATGCAACTCTCTGACAATTCTTTGGACCGTATAAATATGCTTTGCACAAGCATATAAATGAGATGGCCCCCACAAGATATCATATCATTACAAACTCACTCTTTTAAGTGCCACCAACCTTCTAATGGACAAACGGTCGATATGCAGGGTATGGTCATAATGTTCTTCTCAGAAAAGTAGCTGTGCAGGGAAAAAATATTGCCATTACGAATAAAAAACACTTTTCAAAAGCTTTCAAGGCAACAGCCTTCAATTCTCCGACCCGCACTCTCTCCCCATCATCCTCCGGCGTTCGCTTTTCTCCCGCTGGACCTCTTTCCCCTTGCCTTTGTCATCTTCGGAGGGGACGAGAGCGGGGAGCACCCAAGGCCGGATTTCAATCGCCTCTTTATCGTCGGCCGGAGACGGATGTGTCGTCAAAAAGAGAGAGAGAGAGAGGGTGAGGCCTCATTTCCCGTTCCCTCCATCAGCCACCCTCCCAAACATCACTGCCACCCCCCCAACAACCACCCCCGCCCGCATTCGGCCCCGTTTCGGGTCTTTCCGAAGCCGACGAAGTTGAAACGGATGGGGGAGGGAAACGAAAGAGGATGGGCAGTGGGGGAGAGACAGGGATGGTTTTGGGTGGTGCGACTCGGAAGGGGCGAGGTTGTGGGGCAAACAGTGCCGGGCGATTGGGCGCTCGGCAGGAGGCAAGCCTCCGCTGCGACCGGTGACTGACGGGAAAAGGGGGTGGGAAAGCAGGTGAGGGGGGGAAGCTCGCGCAGGTAGCGATCGAGTGGCGGGGGGGTCGGAAGGCGGCGTGTCGGTGAATAGGCGCGTTCGTTCGTCCGCTTCCCTTTGGCGCGTGTGCGAAAAAATGGGACCGTCGCTCGGTCCTTTCGACCCGACGCGATGCTTCCGGACGAATCGACAGGGAAGCCATTCGATCCAGATACGACTCGCCGCCGCTTGCCCTCCACGCCCCCGGGGCTTGGCCATGGGGGCAAAACAAGCACCGCATCGAACAAATCGAAGGAAATTGTGATTCCAAGGATTTTTATTCCCATTCCTCTTGATTAGATTTCTTCCGTTTTCCCTAAGAGTTTCCTCTCTCCCTCCCCCTCCCCCCGAGATAAGAGGTTTCAATTTAACTTCCTGAGGATTGAGTGAAAAAGTCGCGAGCGACAGAAACAGTAGGGCGATGGTTTTCTATTAAGATTTCCACTAAATGAATTGTTGAAACTTCTACGTCCTGTTTTATAACCATGTTCGGAAAATGTATTCCATGCTCGATCTTGGATTGTGAAAAGAATTGCCTTAAAAACAACGTAATTTTCTATATAGATATGAATTTTTTGGATTACGGATATGAAAAATTCTTTCTTCGAAGTGCCGAAAAAGTTGCCCTTTTCCGTAAAGATTGAACAAAAGCTCAGATAATTTCTTTCAAAGATGCCCACTCAAATTCAAAATTTACTTACTTATTTTTCTGGTTGTTTCGAGAAGTGATCTGGCAGATGGGTTTGAAGGAGAACTACATATAGGAGAAAGCGAACAAAAATATATTGGTAATGGCGGTTAGCAATTTTTTTGAAGAAATCCGAAGGAGAAAGAAAGTATAAATGGAAGAATTCACCAAAGGCAATGAACAAAGCTGCGAATGGAGAGGAAACTAATGATAACGAGGAGCAAAAAACGAATAGCGATATTGAAGAGCATATCGGAAGGTTTCAGCTTCACATAATATAGGATTTAAGGTTTAGAAGATAGAATGGTTACAAGGTAAGAAGGGGGTGTATCCTACAGAAAGTGTCTAGAAGCCACCACTGCTAGTAGAGCACTCACGACGATTATAACACGTTTAATTTCAGCTAAAAATTTAAATATATCCGAGAATATATTACGGAAAAAATATATACGGGTTTTGAACTAATCATGGAATTCTTTTGGAAGTTGCTTCCTGGTGTTCCCCCGTAAAGAATAAACCGTTATTCAAAACCAATATTATTTTAAAAATGCATGAAAAAATTGTAGATCGATACTTGGGAAAAAGGTTTACCGAGGAAATCAGATGTATAGGTAGTATTATTGGCTAAAAATACTACGACAATTTTCACGTCAATTTTTAATATCAAATGAAGTAATTTTGCTGAATTTACGGAAACCTGTTCGCCAACAAAATTATTCAGCAACAGCGCAAACATTCTGAGATCATAGATACAACTAAATCACAGCTTGATATAAGAATATGGATTTTTTGATTGGTGGAAACAATTAAAGGATTATCAGGCACGTTCTAGTTAGACAGGAAAAGTATAGTCTATAGAGCATCGTCAGACATGAAGCACTGTGACAGCATATCATAACAAATTCCAGCAAGAAGAATCATCTAAAACTACCCTTGAAGACCATAAAACGAAATAAATGCATGGCCGTAATCCGTCCTTCAGTCATAACTTCGTGTTACTTATATTACCCAAACTTCGTGACATATATATTATCCTAGAGATAAGATGGCAGAAGGAATAATTTTGTGTTAACCCTGCTCCAATGAAGACGTTCTATTATTATTATACTTAGTTAGTTCCTTGAAATCTTAAAAAAATATTACCAATTTGCCATAGCGTTGAAAAGTCAGTTAAAACCATTAAATTTTACTAAATTTAACTGAAACTTCTGTTACGCATCAGGGAATAACAATGCACAACATTTATCAAGGAACATTACGTTCAGGAGGAATTGAATAAATTCCATAAGTAGAAGGTATTGGAATTACAGAGTGGAATGGATCTTATTATTCTGGCAAGTCATATACTTTGTATGGTATTTGCTATGGAGAAAAATTTTATTTACCAAAACCAACCATGATAAATAATAGATTACAAACACCAGAACTTAGTGATGTTACGTTATTTGGTCACACGAATTAAACGCTAAATTGACCTGAAGAAGTTACCTGAGAATATCCAAAGACATTGATGGTCTTCTTGTCAGGGTCATGTATGATTCTGCCTCCTCCAAGGCACTCCGTATCAAGCCCCAATGGTGTTAACTTGGCCATGGTGTCGTCATATATGTCAGCTGCGAATAAAAAAGCATAGCTCAATAAATAATTTATTCGTCAGATAAAAGCAAAAGAATGTATATTATTTCCAGAATGAACAATCGCACAACGAAGGATACGTATGATTACAATGTAATCAGGATTTAAATAAAAGAATTACTATTATAATAGTAATATAAAATTTTAATATTAAACAAGTTTTACTTAAAGGTAATACGTAGATAGAGCGAAAAGGATTGTACTCATATATATATATATATATCAGGCATTTAAACGTGTAATCGATAACGATCTCAAAATGGATATATGTTATAAGCAGACAATGACGTTCAGAAATTTAAAAGTTGGAAGCCTAAGAAATCGCAGAAAAAATTCTTGAATTGCTAAAATGCCAACGTAAAAAATGAAAAAAAAATTTAAAGCATGCTTTTCTAAAAAAATAAAAATCTAAGAAAAAGAAATATCTTCACGTCGTACTAAAAAAGAAGGTTTTCTCAAGTAAATTATTGTTTAGCCTTGTACTGGAAATAATTAAATGCAAATCATGGAAATTATCCACACAATGAATTATTTAAGAATATTAATAGGAAGTAACTTTGGTTTCAACAGTATAACATATTTAAAGTTGTCTATTTATGCAAGGCCACAACGGAAAGCATGGGGCGCTCTTTCATATCCGATATCAATATAAATTAATCAAATATAAAGATATTGGTATTCAGTGGAATAGAGCGCTTCAATATTTAATTTCTCGAAAATCTTTTAATGAACTAAAGTTAAGGAGCGAAATATAAATAAGATCGCCCTGTGCTTTTACGGCAGGGAGAGAGAAATTGAAGTATATTATAGTTTTAAAATGGCAACCATGGGAACGGGACCCGTGTATGGAACCGTTGAACCATGAAAAAGCGAACTAAAGAAACGCATGTAAAAAGGAATATCACTGAAATACGAAACGTGAAATCAGTGAAATCGACAAGGAAAATTTCAATAAAATACGAATATAACTGTGGACAAAGACGTTATGCAACCAATTATGGTAAAATGCAGTAAAATCTTATTGATGCTTGATTGGAAGATTTCCTCCGCTGAATTTTTCCAGCGAGAGCCAGAGTTGGATTAAGGGGTCACTCTTTTCCTCTGGGATTGGATTTTCCACGCCAAAACTCGGCGTCCAGCGGACAATAACCAAGAAAGCGCTCTGGCCTTGCTCACATTACGAACGCCCACAGCGTCCTTTCAATCCCCCTCCTGGGGCATTCCTTTATTGTCCCTCCCACCGGGAACCTGTAACTTACAGTCAAGCGCCCAGCCGCGTCGGGCAAGGTTAGGTCTCAGCAGAAATAAAAATGTTGGGGAAAGGAAATGGAGGAATTAAATGGCGAGATAGGGATTGATGCGTGAAAAAAAGAAAGAAGGCCCATCGCCTACCCCACTGTTCGATGGATGCGGACTTTCCTCTTCCCGCAAATGGCAACGGCTGGCACACACTGTTTTCGAAGCCAGCGTCAGAGTGGAAACTCTTGTTCAACGCCCCCGGGCGGTCGTCGCAGCAACTAAAACTCGCACTCGGTTGAAGCTGTCGCATTCCGCTGGTCACTGTGTGCGTACACAAACCCATATACCTCGAGTTAATCCGCTACCCGCCAAAGCACTCGCTCACTTACTTTACCGCCATGGCCACCCCACCACCTCGTGTACAGGGATGTTGAAAGGCCCGAGTTATCCCGCAATATTTCCTCCTCTTTTCGCGGAACAATCCTTCATCTTCCAACTCAGTCGCATATGACAAATTCTTTCATTTTTCCATCTACGATGGATTCAAATTGACCACTATACGAATTGAGGGGTTTGAGATTTTTCGAGGAAAAAGAGAATCATCAGGAAACAAGAAATAAAAAAAAACAGCCAATTTCCCTCTTCGAGAGAAATACGACGCTGGTACGGATTGCCGCAATGGGGGAGACCAAATTCTTTATCCCTGAGCATTTCCTCGAAAAAGCTGAATTCCTACGATTCCCCCTTATAAGCAAATGATTTTGGTTTTACCGCGTGCCTTTCACTGATTTGGGCGGACATCACAGTGGCAAACATCATCCGCTATAAATCGAGTGGAACGAGTGTCCACAGTTAAATACGCTGAAATAAATTGCTGAGCGTGAGACGTAATTTCAGACTTCCGGTTTGATTAGATCGGTTCAGGCTTCTGAATCAACCGTTGGGTTACATAATTAGATGACATTGCGTCCTTTGCTTGTATTAATGTATTGCAAAAAAATCTGACTGGATTATTCCCGACTTGCCGTCACGTATTACACTTGCACACAATCATCATTTTTAACAGCAAATAATTAGCGTACATAAATATAAGGAGGAGGGATAGGAGTAGCGTTAAGAAAATGGATGCAAATACATTCTCCCCAATATACTTGTATGGGAAGGAGTAATTTCGCACCAAACATCACCGAGCTACTCCAACGGTAAATGAGTTCTAGCTAGAACCTCAATCACTGGATAGGCAAACGAGGAAGCATCTAATGGGAGCAAACTTCATTAAGTAGAAGACCTAATTAGAAAATGGAGCTAATGTTTATCACATCACGAGGACAGATAACACAAGGACGTTGTCTGATTCTATTTAACTTCCGCCACCCTTCATTCCATGGCATAGTTTCAAGTGAAATGGTCGATAACAACCCACGTGTAGAGACTTAAGATCTTCTGGAAGAAAAATCATTGAAAAAGAGCGACCCCCGTTCCTTTTGCAATTTGAGGAGTGATCTCAGTGGCAAATAGTGATGATATTCGAGTATCATAGCATTCTCCGGGAACGGAAATGCTTCAAGTATAACAACAATTTAACATTTAATTTACTTACTATATGAGCAATATCAGGCTCACAGAAGCAACTTTAATGCCAAAAAATGAATATTAGTTGCTTCAAAACGTAAGTGAGTAACGAAAGAGGTCACTCCAAAAATCAGTTTTTGCGGAAATTACAATTTTTCTGTCACAATCGGTAAATAAATGATCCCTACCAAGTATCTTTTATTATTGGTCAAAATAATTCCAAAGCACATTAAATTTACAGTACTTAGAATTCCATGCCTAGAAGATAAAGAAACCAGAATACCAGCAGGATTCGGGGACGTGGATGGAATGTCTCTCGGGGGTTTGATATCCTGCGCGTTGAGGACGGCCTTTAAGGAACGAGGGCACTGTGCGGGATTTGATGAGACGTGCAATGGAGAAGAAGAAAATCCTAAGATGGAGATCCTAAGATCCCTCTATATATCGCACTTTGCGGCAAGGTCAAGACTATGTCAGCGACGGGAATATCCCAACTTGTTGAGTATCAGCGGAGTAAGGTCTCCTCCGGTCCAATTGCGTACGTTCGCGGCCTATTCGTAGGTACGTAACTTTTAGATGCCGTCGCCCATTTGTACAAAGAAGAACTTCAAGTAAGCAGTGAGGAATGAAAGTAATGCAAGGCCGCGCTGGAACTAATTCCGCTTGCAGAAGTATTTCCGAAGGATTGGAAAAAACAAAGATAAGATATGTGTAGGTTAGATCATAGTGTATCCTAAGAGCTCGTAAACATATCCAATTAGTATTTTATTAATTACATTTCCATGTGATTGTGAAAACTCAGATAATAGAAGGGAACGAGTGGATACAAAATCATCCGTATTTACTTCTATTTTCCCACATAAAACCGATCCATCTCCTAAAGCCAAAAGAAGAGGATCGAAAGATGGAGAAAGTGAGTGGATATTAAGTATTGTTTTTAATGATACTGCATTCATATTTTTTAATACAACGAGAAGTTCAGCTCACAAAGAAGCCAAAAACCAAACGAAGGAATTGGACATGTTATCGCAGCGTATTATAATTTGTTTGAGAATATTTTACTACAACCCGTTCAGCCCTCTCAAATGGTTGAGAAATAATAGTAAATTTGTTAATCCAAGTATTCAATCTCATCCATAAATAATTTTTGTCTCTCCGAAAAGAGATGACTGGTAAACGCATGTTCAGCCTACATTCTGAGAAAGGAAACACCAATGAAGGATAAGCAATATTAATGGCAATATACTAGGAAGGAGAAGGCTTATTTTGAGGCTTTTTCTGGTATTTTAATAGCAATACGACATCATTGAATGCACGCTGCACAAAAAATTCCACTCCCGCCGAATTCCAGCATTACAACTTTAAGAGGGAGTAATTTGAATACAATGGCTTTCCATTGTTATTTTCTACCGTGCAAAAATGTAATACACTATTTACAATAGCATTAGCATCTGGATTACATAGGCGGTATCATAAAAACTTCGAAATATCATTTTCATTCCACTTTAAAGGGCGAAAAGGTTTTTACGAGCCCATTCTACGGCAATATTACCCTCATTGAAACTAGTAGCCTCATGGGAGGAGTAAAAATATCTAAAACAATGGTCAATGGGCCACTGTTAATGCCTTTATTGCTCATGAACAATGAAAGCACATATTTTTTTTATACTTCTGAATCATTGCATCTCTGCTCACTTCGTTTGTTTTCTGAAATCAACAATACAAACAGGATTTAAATCCAAAAAACTTGGTTAAAAATCTCAGAATGCTGAAAAACTGAATGTTGCTTTCCCGCAGAAAAAACAATGAATAGCCTTAAATTTATTTTCACAAATGGTTCTTTATTGACAGATTTCGAAAGTGTGCCATAAAACTAAGTCAAACCTTGATTTGGCCTTCCATTCACAACATTTTCAAGCTGCGATAATTTTATTTCACCGAGTAGGTATATTTTTGGAGAAAACAGAGTGCACTGCAGGAATTTTTACCGAGTATACTAAAAGTAAAATAATTATCATTAAAAATTGAAAAGTCGTTAACCTGCTATAAATCCTAACAAACATGGGTAATACCAAGGTTTAGGAGGTCCATCAAGAGGCAGTAGTACGTAGTTGCGTCGAATGTGACAATATCGCGCGTACCTACGTATTCAAAAGAAGGGTTCTCCGGCGTCGCAATTATGTGGTTTTTCTCGGTCAAGGTTAACATTGTGACGATATGCCGCAAACCAAAAAGGGAAAATACCAAAGAAATGAATGACGGAAAATATTGGCCAAAACAGCTTTCAAAAACGATCCCCAATGGGTGCGGAACGATACTGAGCTACGGGAGCTCCGTGTACAAGATGTCATATTGGAGAGAAGGGAGCTTTCGAAGCCTCGGAAATGGAATCCACTGCCTACGCGGGATCGATTAATTCCGCGGAAGTGTATCGGGCGCCTCCTCATGGCGCCATGCAGGTGCGCCAACGAGATACGACCGGGCCGGAATGAGAGACCGAACGGAGCGATGGAATGAGCAGTCGCATCTCCACCGATTCCCATTTTGATCTCGGGCTATAGACGCAAGGGATGATGGGAAATATAAACCAACGGGGAGCTAGTTACCAGGGGTTCTTTTCAAACGCCTTTCAACCACCAGGGGAACATGGACATTAACATCAGCGCTTACGCGGAGAATGATGGGATAGGGACGGAGATTAAGAGGGGAGTTACCTGTGCTAGAGAGAACAGGTGGGAAAGTAAGGAGAGGGGGTGGTAAGGAAAAGGTCGCGCGGTCCTATTCCGAGGGTATTAAAGGAGAGATCTTGGTGGAGACGAGTTGAGGGCGTAGTTCAGCGCCCTCCCCCGAGAAGGGTTGCTTTCGGGGGAGCGCTTGGCCCGGTAGGGAAGAGGGAAGGGGAGAGGTCGTGCGGGGGAAGGGAGGAATAGGTTATGTGACGCTGATGGCGCCACTCGATGAAAAAAATAAGGAAATGACGACAGGCTTACGAGGATAGCGAGATGGAAATGTCACGGTGAGGGAGCGAAACACGATCCGTCGCCCGCCCGGCTCCCCCTTCCGAGTCGCATGAAAACGCCTCTTTTTAGGCATCGTCAAGAATGCACGGGCAGCAAGACTCATTAGCGGTGTCTTGTCGTGTCGGAGACGAGAGCTGAATTCTCGATCCTCTTAAATCCTTCACAAACGTGGGTGTCAAACTTGTGTTCAGTCACTGACTCGGCTAATAGAAGTGAACATCTCGAATTCTTTTTGAGCAAACGAAAAATTTTGGACTCATCTTCATTAAGTTTATGAGGCACTCACATTCTTAATCAGCGCGTTCAGTCAGAGGGCACTGATTACTAAGGTTTTGACTGATGATAAGATTGAAATATGATGCCCTTTCAAAAGCTCAGAAGTCCACCGCAGAAGTAACCAATGGCCAACACAGCATCAAAGTCCATGCTTTTTCAGGAATAATGAATTTTCTTAATGAAAATCTATCTACAGTTCGAAGTGCACCACTAAAATATACAGCTCTTCACTCCCATAAAATACTGAAAGGTGAAATTTAACATCAGTGAGATTCAACAACCACAGGTAAAATTCTTTCAACTATTTAACGAAAAAACCATTTCCCTGCTCAAGACTGATCACTATATACACTATCACCTAAACTAACGTTAACTTAATCGTTTCCAAATACGGCAAGGAACTCGTCGGAAATTGTATGGAATGTATTGCAAAAATAGTCTATTTTTTGGATAAATGAGGCAAAGAGAGGGCATTAGAAATACAGTAGAGGGGACTTAAAACATACATATCAGTAGGTACTAAATTAAATCAGCCCCTTTAAAACGCTTAGTTCCAAAAAAACATGATATCTAGCATGGAAAAAATCGGGATATAACAATAAATTCAGCGTAGCTTATTACGCAAGAATATTACCGATGCCATGTGTACGTACACTGCAGCTAAATAATTGCCGAGAATTAAATTCTTGCGGCTTACAGATATGGGAAAAGTATCTAAGGTGACATCTGGAAACTTACTTAGCAGTTACTTAGTCGGGCTTACTATGAGATTAAACGTCATTCTGAAGATTTTTATAATCTGGTATGAAACTAGCTTCAATTTGAGTTCGCTTGCTTTACGATCTGTGTTTGTTCACGGCATTGCTGTGAGCGTGCACTAATTCAATTTGGTGACGTGAATATCACATTTTCTCTTCTAAGGATTCAAATACGCAATTAAACTCAATCAGCTCATTCCGCCAATATTCAACGGTTGACGTTTCCCAAAGCTTCAATAGCTTATTACCAACAATATACCCAATATTTACTCATTTTCTCCTAATAAGTTATCCGGTCGATATTCTTACCAGACTTTTCTTAAATTTCCCTTGCCATGCTTCTCGCCACCTACATGTCAAAGCCTAGAAAACAGTCAACATCTTTCTTCAAAATCCTTTCTTCTAAGTCAAGGATAGCTGCGTTTTACAATCAAGTTTAGACTAACCCTACCCTTACGTCTGTAGTCATTATCTAATCCGCGAACGCTTCCTTGGATTGCCCAGATATTTAGCTGATATCCTTGCAACAACTCCTCTTTCTATGCTCAGGCTGAATTCAACCATTTCACCAAAAAGTACGAATACAGGTGCGCTAACATTGGCCTCAAGACATCCAGCATAAGGGAGTACCAACCAAAGAGAGCATCAACTTAAAAATTTACACTCAGTAGCCAAAATGGATTGATAACTACGCCAGGGAAATACCAAGTCTTCTGTCACTCCGGAGTTAACCGGAGAAAACTTAAGCCACACACTCTTGACTTCTAGAAATTCGTCAAACTCAAGACCTGAACCTAGACAATTACATAAATCACGTTTTGATAGGAGTATTAGGTGGATTTTTTTAAAGCTGGCGACATACCTCGCCTAAAACTAGCGCCAATTGATAAAAAAATTGTATTATTAGATATCCTTTGGTTCATATTTTATATCGGCATTTCAATTTAGCCATTGAAAAGTCATGTCAAAAAAGTGATTTTATTAATTTGCATAATATACAGGAAAGTCTTCTATTTCGTATAATTTTCTCTCGTTATTTCTTTATTGCCTGTTAATCATCACACCAATAGGAGTCTGATTAAAAAAACTGTGATATATTGAGCTTGATTGCATGATTTACAGCTTAATCGGCAGCAAGATATTGAGATCAACAGTACAACAATTGGCCATAGCAACGCTCTCAAATATAATTTGACCAAAATATTTCCCAAAAAACAGGATAATCACTCGTATTATTTTTCAGAAACCGACATGAAAAACATTTTGTAACCTTTACGATTACACCTATGATAACATTACGATACTGTATTGTGATGGATTCCGTCGTTTTTGTGATTAATGCATTCAAAACAATATCTTGTCGGCACAACCTTCTTATGGAAAAATACAAAGAAAACTTTTTTCAAACTCATTTTCTCTACTAAATAAGACACCAAAAAATAAATGCAAGTTTTCCTGGATGTAATATATGATGGAATCAAGTTCCATGAAATCGGTTCAAAGATACAGTTTTGCATTCCTAACAAGCATAAAAATTTACACTTACATACATACTCTCTATACATACATAACTTAGTAATTTAGTATTGGTTTCAGTATCACCATCGTCACCTCTCCTTAGAGACACAGATTCGTCACATCTCCCACCTATTCTTTATTTTAGCAATGGTGTTCATATTAAAATCATGATATCCGACTATAAATTTGCATTGTGCATAATGTTGATCAGTAATTTTTCGTTGCTAGCTTCACGAAGGTCGGAAGGATAGTGGCCAATACACCGGTATTCTTATTTCACGGGAACTAAAGGGAAAAAAAATTTAAATGACTATTCCCGCAAGCCTGATTGTATAAATTATCCGACTATTATTTATTATACATTTCTCAAATGCCCAATAAGCAATACTCAGCGTACATTGTTTGAGATGGTGCTCTCTCGCAAACCGTTGAGCGGCAACAATTAACCCGTTGCTAGGTAGTACTATGATCTTTAACCACAACTGCGATTGAGTGAGAGAGAATAGACGTGTGTGCTTTAATTGAAAAAATTAACAAGGAAAAAAGGTTTAAACTTATTAGTTTCCAACAAAGAAGTGTATTGCAGGAGGAAAAGGAGCAAACAGAAATTTACTCTTCAGAGATATCTGGGCTGAGAAGGTACCTAGGACACCTAGGCGCAGGTTCAAACAAAAGGAATTGCTTGGAAGGAAGTGGAACTATTAGGAAACGTGGACCAAACTACTCAGGGATAAAGTCTCGCCAAGATGAATGCTCAGGTAAGTAAAAAAATATTTATAGACACTTTTAACCCCTCACCGGGTTGCATTTTACGTAAAAAATCTTACGAAAAGTCTTAAAAATCATTTATAACGAGCAGATAATTAGAAAAGGATCACTTTTGGAACTCATATTTTTTAATTTGGCCATCCTACGGTGATATGTGGCTTGCGATGATCACAGGGACTTTGAATATTTAACTATCCTCCAAAGATTTTTACGAATAAGAGGGAATTCCATCAGGTGCCCAGTGACAAAGCATTTAAAGAAGTGATAGAAGTGTGGTTTTAATTTTATACATCGTGTGACGTTGTACGGTCACGAAAGATTGTATCGGAGGGAAGGAGGACGAGAAGAGATTGTATATCTTTGAGATGCATTAAAGAATAAGA
Organism: Platycnemis pennipes; assembly: GCA_933228895.1. Taxonomy (NCBI): domain Eukaryota; kingdom Metazoa; phylum Arthropoda; class Insecta; order Odonata; family Platycnemididae; genus Platycnemis; species Platycnemis pennipes. Next base: position 26,834,683 of record OW121848.1, on the reverse strand, counting down.
GTACAGAGAGAGATAGTGATGGATGGAAGTAACGCCACATGTGGAGGCCGTACTCGTGACCGTAGAGGAGAGAATGTTGCTAAAGAAAATTAGAAATAAGGTGGACGAAGAAAATAAACATGAATGATAATTTACTTAAGACCATTACATAGTTCAGAACAGTAAGAAAGAAAGGTAAAAAATATTTATTGAAATATATGAAGGAAGGCAGAACAAATGCTAAAATAAATAGGTTAATAGAGTGCGGAAGGAAACGTTTAGAAGTGTAAAATGAGTGCATAAGGGATCCATAAAAGTGAACCCAAACAGTTAAGAGTATTATGAACAAGACCTAGTACTGTGTCATAGAATAAGCGATTTGAAACATTTCCGAATCAACGTACATGCATAGCTTACGGATTATAATAATACCTAGGAAGGTGGAACTTCAGGCTTGTTGTCACCTTTGTACATACGTTTTAAACCTGAAATGGAGCAATACTTCAAGATTGATAGCGCCAGAGAGCAGCAGCGGTTATTAAAAACCTACTCCGACAGGAAAAAGACAGAAAATCTAATCTCAAATCTTCTGCGTTCTTAACAGGCCATCACCTTCGGCAAGAAGAAGGTGGATGAAATCTTGCAGTGCGCTGCCTGCCGGCAAAGAGTCTACCCGCCGGTGCGGCTCTGCCAAAAGTACCACATAATGTGCCGGCGCTGCTCCAGACGACTCACTCGCTGCCCCCAGTGCTCGGGACCCCTCAGGAAGAGAAAGAACGCTGAAGTCTTCAACCTGGCCAAGCGAATCCGTCTCCACTGCATCTACACAGACCGCGGCTGCCGCGCCGAGCCCATGGAAGCGAAGGAACGCAAGATCCACGAGGCCTTCTGTCGTCACAAACCGCTCCACTGTGCCATGCCCAGCTGCCACTGGGAGGAACGGCCACCGGGTGCAAAAGAGCAGCACCCCGTACCATCCGTCAGGGCGCTCGAGAATCATCTCAAGAAGGCCCACTCGGCGCACTTGACCTTCTGCGACTCACCCGAGGTCACCGTTAACGTGTCGTCGAAAGAAGAGACCAAGGGAACGATGCGATACGTCCTGTCTCACGATGATGAGCTCTTCCTGGCGGCCGTGGAGACCAAGAAGTTGGCGAGAGGCACGCACGTCAGGGCTGGGATATCCAAGCTCGACAGGCCCAGGGAGGAGCCAACGAGGCACGTGGGAACCATCCGCCTGACTGGAGGGGAATGCGAGCTGGAACACGAGGCCCACATCGAATCGTTCATGGACACCTGGCCGGGAAATCTCAACAGGCCCACGGACATGGCTCATATGTACAATTTAACAATTCCGGACCTCAATAAGTACGCAGCGGATGACGGGAGAGTAGATCTCAAATTCAGCATCACAGACCGCTGGTACGATGCAAATTGGATGATATTCGAATGAAACCATGATTGCCACACTCATTTCCTGAATAATCCACAAGAAAATCAGTTGCAACACTCTGTGTAATCCCTCATGTCCATGAATATCATAATATTTCGCACGAATCATTGCCTACATATTCGTATGCTCACTGTACTATTTTATTCAGATTTCTTCGACGTCTCATTTTTCCCTCTAATACATGTTGAGCATAACAGAAAGGTCCCTGTTTGCTTTTTTACACTATGTAAATATTTTGCACTTTAATTGACAATTGTATATATGATCTGTACAGAGATTCACCAATATATATATTACTAAGCTTTTTTGATGTCATATAAATATGTAAGTATATTTGCGATTCAGTGCAATACTGTAAATATGTTCTTTATAGATATTTAACAAATTCATATGCTTAATAATAATTTTAAATATGTTCTTCTTACTGCTTTACCACCAATATTCCTTTTCTTTGGGTATGTGAATATGCTAAACATTTTTCTCTCTTGAAAAATGCATTTGTATCTAAGTTCTGCGCATATTTCCATCAACAAATATGTTCCAGAAGTATAAGCGTACTTGAAAGGTGTCTAAATGTATATATGTAAGTACGTATGTTTTATTCACTGTACATATAATCTAGATTACTTTTTATTTTCATTGTCATTCACGCTTTAAAATGTGGATCTCAGAAGGCTATTCAATAATGATATGCGCCACTCAAAATTTGCTAGCATTGTCATTCAAGTATTGGTTTTGACAAGAATTTTCTACTAGTAGGTAATGAATTATAAATTAAAAAACAAAATTATTCAATAAAGTTTTGATGTGAACAATACTTTATTAATACCATCTAATTATCCTAAATCCTTCGCCACAAGTAGTTCTCGCGGCTAGATTGCAGTGGTAACCTTTCGCCTGAAAAATAAAAATTGAAACATATTCGGACATTGATCACAGAAAAGAATGGCTTCTTGAATATTGAACGTGATTACAGATTTTATGCTGATTGCTTTCTTTGTACCTTAGGAGTTTAGTCCAAAATGCAATCGGGTGTTCATAAGGATCTCTCCTATCACTAACAGCTAGACCATGCGAAGTAAGGACGATAATGATATCGCTGAAGAGTGTACATACAATGACAATACCCATTTGTTCCGAAAAATAGGTCATCTTAGTAGGAGTGAATTAGAGACACCCGCAGCAAATTTTAAATGAGTTCACCAAGGATTAATTTTTCACATAAAAGATAATACACATATGTAGCAGTTAAAACTTTTCGAACATTTAAATTTTTAAACATTTAAAAAATAAGGAAATTACTATATTTTAACTTTCCTCAATAATGTTAAAGAAGCTTTTCAAACGGAAAAGTAGAACTATTTTACCTGTTAGACATTTACATATGGTTAAGATTTTATATTTTTCCATAGTCTGTTCAGTTTTCAAGTAATGCACTGACAGCATTGACGACACATTCACTCAGGAACTCTCCGCAGCTACGAAAACTCGAATGTATCCATGCATGAAAAATTAATTATATTAGCGCACCAATGTTATTCAGTCTAAATCTATTTTTTCAACGAGTTATGCTCACAACTTTTTCTACGAATTAATAAATGAAGCCCTACGGACTGATATTAGGGGTATGACAAAGGAAAATTCATCGTCACATCTCCCCGATGAACTGAAAATCAGCTGTCACCGAGGCCGATTCCGCGTTACTCTTTGCGTGAGCTTATTTTAGTACCCTCACCGCAGTCTGTCATGCTTGGCTTAGTTAGGAAATTACTGGCAAAGAAAACAAAGACTCTAATCACATCTCTTTGACACTTAGTTACAGAAGCTCGTTATGTGAGCAAAGTCAAAACATCCAGAGAGTCGTTCAAGGATTAAAGAATGCATATATGATTAATAATATGAGTTCGGATGGATGTGCAGGTGGTAATCGGGGATGAGTGTGTCAAGCGACAACGGGCACCGTTGAAATCAAATAAATAGCATGGGACAACAACTTCCAACGCGCACAAAAACGATATTCCGCGACACTGTCACGTATAAATTGGGAAAACGAGGAGAAAGTGATGATTCCGCCGGCCAGGGTTGTTTCTTGCCAATAATTTTGCGCTTTTTGCGTTGCAAATGAGGCCTTATCAAAAAAAGCACCCGTCCACTGAATGATTTGACGGGATTTTTCAAGGCTGTTGTGCGCAGTTGACGTAAATATTCATCAGTCACTCAAAAGCCTTGGGCATCATCACCATTCGCAAACGCGATATTGATCACGCAGGAATAAAATACATTTACGAGAGATGTAGCCACAAGAGAAACTACCAACCGACTGAAAAACTGGAAACGTATTCATGAGTCCATTCCCTCATTGGATCTGTCGGGGGCGGGAGGGGGGGGGGGAGGGGGGGGGGGGGGGAGGGGGGGGGGAGGGGGGGGGGGGGGCATGTTTTCACTCCAAGAAGAAAACGCCCGCTATTGTATTCCCTTCGTAAATGATCATTTACTACTTTGATATTGTATCTTGCACAACTGTTTTAACTTATTTTTAGAGAAATCAGCAGCGAATTTTGCAAATAAAAGCTAGAAGAGGCGAGAGAGTATTGGTTTCGGGAAAGGCGAACAATTAGCGATGGATGAAGTAAGAAGGAATATTCGGTGGGCTAGCCCAGGTGAAGAGGCCATTCTACCGAAGAAGAATCTACTTACAGCTCGAAATGCAACTCTGAAAGTAATGAAACCCTTCATTAGAACAGCATCTACTTCTTTAGGGCTAATGAGCATGGACGATAATAGAAGCAGAGGTCTAGGCTGCTAACATTCTAAATGTCATATTTGCTGTTAAAGAAGATTGGTGAAGATAAAATAGATAGACCGAGTGACAAAAAGAAGTCTTAAGAAGAGTGGGGTAAAAAAGAAGTCCAGTGAAAAAACATAAATCATTCCTTTATTGGCCACATCTTGAAACATGATGGTCTGATGAAGAAAATCGTCCAAGGAGAAGATACGAAGAATGGCAAAGGAAGGCAAGGTATGAGATATATGGAGTCAGTAGGAAACGGTTGTGAAAGAGGTTTAGAAATATGAAGAGGTTAGTTGATGGTAGACTTCAGTGGATAGCGGCGTAAAACCAATCTTAACATTGAGGACAAGTGACGATGATATCCGAGAACTCAATTTTGAATACAATACTGAAGTAGAATGACCACAAGATGCATACCAAACCTCTTAACTGAATTTCCACTGTCAAGTATAAGTAAACTTAAGTATATTCAGACGCCTTCCTTAGCAATTTATGTTATAAATGCATTGAAGTTAAAAATAAATACCCATAGTTTGTATTCGTAGCATGCCACTACCGAACCTAAAACTCGTTTTAGAATTTGATCAGCCACGTACTTGAGCAGTGAAATTGATTCCGGAAAAAAATTACCAATGCTCCATTAATGAAGAGCCCAATATGGTGTGCTACCACAGTGCAATACTGCCTTATTTCCCTTGTTCGCATTCTATTCTGTGATTTCTTCACATTTGCCCAAACGGGTTCTTCCTTTCCAACTTTTGATCCGGGGTGAGAGCTGTATTTTTCGCCCATAGGATTTGGATTCTGACAAGTCGATAATTATCATTTGGGCTTACTCTACAACGATTAAAAAGTTAATTTATATTCATAATAACCCGTTGGCAGTCGAAAAATTATGAGAATTTATGATACGGTTGGCAGGATTCAACAAAGAATTGCAAAGTCCTCATAATAATTAAAATAACTCAAAAGAATTCAAAATCCTCTTATTCTTACCAGCCAAATATGAATGAAGCAGTCAAATCTCCAGTTTCCGTGATACGCATCCTTTTGCCAATAAAAGCGTTATTCTCGATAATAATGATTAATGCTTCAAGGAATATCTCAACTATTTCTCCGATGAATGACTTATTGAGCCCGTCTTACCGGCTAACTGGAGGTATTTTTGACTACCTTCGTTTCCTCAATGAAACTGTAAAGGAACTTTTCACGCTAAATGATTTTCGCTTTTTACTAAGCTCTTTCTTTGAAAAAAAAGAACTCCTTTCCCATGGTATATAGTAAAAATTAAATTATTGTTATCTTAGCTTGCCTTTACTGATATACATTCGCAGTATGCATGATTGATTCATCATATGCACTAGATGTTTTCAGCCTCCTCTAAAAACAATCAAATAAATATTCTGGCTTTGCCCATGATATCGGTGTGTAAAGTTGGCATCGTGTCTCTTCTAAATTTCCCCCTAGAAAACTATCTCCGTTCTTCAAAACCGATGGAAGCGCGGTGGCATACCTAAATCTTTATAGCCCATGAGAATGAAGATCAATGAGTCCGCGTTAGCTCCAGTTTCACATCGAAGGTAGAGGCATTCAAAACCTAAGGAAAAATTCTGAAACGTAAAGAGTTATGCAAAACCTCGGATATCATTTTCTTTACTGCTGACAACCGTGTAAAAAATAAAATATTTTATGACAGTATTTCAACTCATTAGAAAACAGTTTCCGCTAGGTTCCTGATGCAGATGGTACCCCAACGAAGACGTTCAATAAACGAGGAAAGCGTTTAATTCCGTAAAATTCAATTAAAAACAAATTGGTAGTGAAAATAAGGAGTAGATGGCAGGGAGAATAGGGATATCGTAGATTTGTTTTAGGTTAACTCTAACTAAAAGCGGTTTTAATTTTCATTTGAATCTGCCCACGAACCAAGCCCTTGGAATCAGTCCGGGGACATGGAATGGTTAGTAAACTGTGATACTGAGGCAAAAGACAACGCAATGTGCTCATGGATTATGTAAATGAGATTCAATTTACTGGGGTTATGTCCATAAATTATCAACTCCGAGAAAAATATTCGGAAAAAGGAAAAAAAATAAACGGAAGGTATCAAAGCTTATCAAGCCAGCCAAGCCGAACGCCAAAGCTACGATGCAAGGTTGATCCTGTTGCAGGACAATGTCGTGGTTACCTCACAATATTATCACTGGAAACAATACCACCTGGAAAAATACTGGCGAAGTTAGGGAATATTCAATGAACAGAAATCTACATAGTTTTTAATTTTATGCCCTTCAGAAAAAATAGTATTGATTATTCAAAATCGATGCACGAGTTTCTTCGTGAAATACACGGGCAAACAAGGACATTAAAGCGATTACTTCTTTGATATTCTATCGAGTATTAAGATGGCCATTTATAGCAGAGTTTGATTGAAACTATCACGATTGTAACTATTAGCGAAACTGCCGATTGATCAAGTGAAAACGCACATTATTATTCCAATTACTACCTTGTACCGAGGTACCGAGCTTTGCTCGGGGACAAATGTATTACCGTCAAAAATGTTAGTGAACTATACAAAAAGTAAGAAACAGAATTTGAAAAAATGGAAAATCACATTTTGTAATTAAAAAACAAATAACAATAATTTTTAAGCTTTAAAATAGGACAGTGTTTCAAACAATGATATTATTATCACTTATGTGTTTAGATAAATCAAAAAAATATTTCGTCTGCATCCGTTTTTATTATATTATGATTGACGTCCATTTTACTTGAAAATCTCTTAGAGTGCATTATGTGTATATGTACATGGTTTTTTCAGGAGTTTAGATCCTTGTGAAAATGATGAGATGAACTTTTTGGCCGAAGTTTCGGAAATTATATTTTTTCCTTCATCAGGGATTTAAACCGTTTTGAGGTGAATTGTTTACAATTTGGTTTGAAGGGTTACAACCCAATTGTAAACAATTCACCTTAAAAGATGTTAAAGCCCTGATGAAGGAAAAAATATAATTTCCGAAACGTCGGCCAAACAGTTCAACCTCATCATTTTCGAAGGGACCAAAACTCCAGAAAAAACCATTTATATATTTAAAAAAAAGAGGTTTGGAAATCAGCTTACTAATTGTGTGCATAGCAAGGAGTTTCTGGCGCTTAAAGTAACTTTGAACTGCATTTTTCTTTTAACTCGAAAAAGAGCAATGCATAACTTTCTAAGCATAAAATTGGTGTTCGTCAATCAACGAAGTTAGAGACCATTTACATGGTACAGCTAATCTGATCAAAGTCATTATTTGATTATATATGCCCGATATGCTATAATTATTATATATCTGCCCGATTGTACTCAGTAATTATGTCTGCTTTGCAGATTTGGCGTAAGTGAGTAACCCTTCATTAAGTCCCCCAGTAGGGCATATCCGATGTATGAAAGTTTCGCAATAGCATCATCGACTTGAGTCAAGAATCCTAAGATTGGTTTGATATAGCTCTCCACTCGATTTTCCTTTTGGCTAACCTCTTCATATTCACAAAATTCTTCTCTTCTATATGAAACTACTGACTGTTCTACATATTTAAAACTTACCATTCCTTTGCCATTTTTCCTTTCATTTTTCCCTCGACATTTGACTTCATCAGGCTATCAGTTTCCAACATGCGGCCAATTAGGTTGTCCTGCCTTCCTTGCCAAGTTTTCAGCGGACTCATTTTTTCTCCCAATTTTAATTGGTCGTTAATGGCGCAACCGATGAAGGCGTCAGCGGTTGGAATTACTCATTCTGTTTTTGTTGTCCTTGCGAAAACTTGCGGCTCCCCTTTGCCATTAGGGAAATGGGAAGTCCGCACGTGATGAAGGGGATCAGAGAGGAAAGGGAAATAAACAATCGAATAACGTCTCGACTTCTCCGGAGGGAATCATTGCTGTGGATAGAGGAACTAGGAGAATTTATGGCAACGGAATGGGTGGGAATGCCGGGGAAATTGTACAGGAGGAAGAGTAAACCATGCCTGAACGACGGACAGTTAACAACATCCAATCGATACCCCCACATCTGCACTTTTAGAGCTTAGTTCTTCCAAGAACACATCAGAGGAGTTTTTACCAACGAGGATTACTGATATACGAAAAGTGTCACGGATACAGGATAGAAATAAATTTTGCGTGAATCCCAAGATCAATGTTAGAATATTTATTCAATGCCTTTAAGAGAATAATCCTTACCAAGAATATGAAACACGGGTATTTTAAAATGAAAAATCGTCCTCAGTGCCGTAATCATAAACCAAGGTGAAGAAATATTTTGTCCAAACGCGTGGAGAATTTTCTGTCTTCCAAGAAAAAGGGCGCAAATGCTCTCGGGTAAACATAAAGGTCACTAAAAAAATACAACCTCATAAAGGCAAATGCTGAGTCTGGTAGAGAAGCGTGTGATTTTAGAAAGTTGACTCTTTGTTTCTCAAATTTCATAATCGGACGCGGAAAGATGAGGGGAAGAGTACTGGGAATTTGATGCGTTTGATTACCCGCACTCTGTCCTGTGAAGGGAATCAAACGGAGAAAATTAGTTCTCTCACAAAGAGCTCTCATATTTTTTATCGAGGAAATATACTTAATAAATTGTCATCAGATCCGCTGAAAAGGTAGTAATAAAAAAATCTAAGAGGGAAAACATGAAATCTATAATTTTCACAGTAAATGCCAGCGTCGCAATTTTCTGAATATCCCTATTATGATCGTAATCAATCTCAAAGGCTCAACAGCAGGTACAGAAGTGAGCTCCACTCCCACAAATCAAAATGCAACATTCGGATGCACCACAGAGGGAGGGAAAGGAAAACTAAAGAAATTATTTCCTGGCATAAGAGTATATATCATGTTCTAAACGGATCAGGGCAAAGAGCTCTTCTGCGTCATTTGCGTAGCCATAAATCCGCCTCTAAAATGGACCCTGTCGCGTCTTCTATTCCTTACTCCTATAACGCCGTAATAGGAATTGAGACGACAACATAAAACTATAAAAGTGACTTGAGCGTTTCCCTTCATATGGCCCATGGTATATTACCATGATAAATTAAATAATAATATAAGGTTTAATGAAAATTTCCATCACAAACGTCCATGGTGATGAGCGCCGAGTAGGAATAATAAAATGACAAATAAGGAACATCAAGAAAATATCAACTCCTCACTCAGCTAGGCTACAGATTCAAACATGGATTGATTCACTGAATTAGTGAGAACAAAGTAATCATTGCAAAAATGTCAAAAATACATCAGCAATTCAGACGAGTCGCAATGCTAAGAAAGAAAGCAATTTGCGCGAAACATACTTTTTATAAGGAAGTTCAATTGAGAATCAGTTTTGTAACCTGCATGAAGCCAACTTGTATTTTTCATGTCAAATACTATGGGGCGTCTTTTTCTGGTGTAATGAACAATTGATTTTGTTGTTTGCATCTGGAAAAATGTGCATTGTTAACATGGCTATTTACTGCATTGATTGTATTAGTGCGATGGACTAATTGGAAAATAGTCCGACAGCTGACCAAGGGGCTGGGTCCGGGCTATCATTCTAGGGACATGTCCATCTATATGGAGGTTGCGAGATTTTCCGAGTCAAAAGTCTTTCAAAAAAGTCAAGGGAGGTCGAGAACACTCACCTGCGTCCTTGCTACCTGAATTACACCCATCGTTGGGTTCCACATTTTTTGGATCTCACCAATCAAAACGACCTACGGATAAGAGGTTTTTGGTTTTATTTTCTTATACACCACCTATATGTAGACAACATGCAGAGACAGAGAAGAAAAATAAGTACCAATGTAAAAGAGGGTTAGATACGCAGATTGTTACGGTGTCGACTACTGTTCTTCGTTCCCACAATGCTCTGAATTTGTCTGGATAACTTTCTTGCCATTTCAGATGAGCTTAAAAACCAGCAAGACATCAAAACTGGCTTCAAAGAGAGATCACAAAGGCATGGTTTCCACATTAGGATGAGGAAAACGGGCGAAACATCATCAGAATTTACCCCTTTGCGATAAAAGAAAAGAGCTTAACAAGCAAACTTCGGAGAAGGGCGGGAAAATGAGGGAAGGCGACTCGGGGTAGAGAGTTAAGGGTGTCAAAGTCAAACTGAATAGTCGAGAGAGTGTTTGCCAGGGTCCAAGAGGGAGTCGGAGCAGGTCTTGTTACAAACGGATGGGAAGGGGAGGAGAGAGAGGAAGATTGCATTTCCTCACATTCTCTCAACTCTCTCAAGAAAAACAATGGCTGGTAGGCTGCTGAGAGAATCCCACTGATGTTCTCGGCTCACTGGTCTACTTCAAAACAAGACGTTCTCTGGGGAGAACGGAACGAATGTGACAAAAATTCCTGGAGGGATAAAAATAAAAGAAACTCAGCGCTGCACTCGACGGCAATTCACAATGACTGCCTCTAAGAGGTCGCTGGCCGAAACGAAGATTTGACCATAAGTAATGCAATTCTTAGTGAAAATATTTTTGAGGCATAGAGAGAATATTCTCTCCAAAGTACTAATTAAAAACAAATTGCAAAAGATATTATCAGGCAAAATAGATTTAGCGTAATGTTTAAAAAATGGTAATGATCAAAGATGTATTGTGTTTTTCCTCCATTAAAAGCACTAATTAAAAAAATCAATCATAAATTTTTTAATTAATTCCACTGTGGAAGACCAATGTGCGACACTCACTTAGGAGCTATTTCCTGGTTTTCTGTACATCTCGAGGATATTACCATCATAAGAAATCCTTTATAATAACAATATAAAACTACCTGTACTTTTCGACACCGATTCTTAATAAAGCTAAAAATAAAGTAATCAGGGCTACATCGCTTTAGTGTCATTATCAAGAGACTCTTGATAGTGAAGCAATAGAGTTGAAACCATGGTTGGATTTTATCAAATAAAACTGTGTGGAAAAGTAAACGTTTTATTAATACTATGAACTTCTACAAAGTTACGCTCGAAGGAGTAAAAGCAATTCGCGCGGCGAGTAAGGCAAAACGGCCATCTTATTGTTATAAACGGATGGGAACCCTCTTTTATTTGTGAATATTGATAATGATGCTAAAGCGGTGAAACCTTGAGTTTTACTAAAACATCTCTGTGGAAAAGTTTGACAGGCTTAATTAATATCATGAGCATCCAAAGTAACGCCCGAGGGAAGATAAAAAAATCACTTTTCATTTAATGAAAATATGTTTCCGTATTGATCTTAAAAATGGCAGTGTACTCATTAAGATCAGTTCAAATTCAATCTATGCAAACAACGATATTATTCCCTTAAGATGAACTATTCTCCAGCAGCTTAAGATCTTTATCAGGCTATTTCATATAATATTTCTCCGAGATCCAAGGCAAAAGTATTGGTGAGCGTGTAAAAAACTCATACAACATAAAATTCATGATGATCTATGTCTGTTGTCACATGAAAATTGACACATACAATTATACTCAAAGCATTGCTCTATTTTATCTTACTCAGTTGCCAAATAAAACTATAAAACTAAAACTTGTATTTTAAAAATACTTTCAAAATATTACGGATTATTGAAATAGATAGACCCTGAGTGGTCTTCACAATACAAATATATAGAAAAAAAACGAAGAGGCATCAATTGATAGTGGTAATATTTATTAAAATATCGAAATGAATTTAGGAGAGTTTCACATTCATCGATCCATCGAAATTTCTCCATTTTCCTCGCTTGAGGACATTTACTTCCTTGTTCTTTATTAGTTCAATGTGCATCAAAATTGTTCCAACATCACTCCACTAACACGAATACTGAAAACGAGCAGCTGAAAATAGCATGCCTGCAGGATACTGCTGCTCAAACTCCTAGTCCCTTGGAAGCGCAGAGTCAAGATGCGCTGACGTCCACCCACGTACTCAAGCAATAGAGTAAAGCTGGAGCAGCCTCAGACACATCGCGGCTATAAGCGATGCGCTGATCCAGAGGATGCTGATAGACTAGTGTGGAGAGATATCCAGGAAGGAATTATGCGGATAGGAGTCCTGCTGCAGGGAACGGATAAAGGGGCCTGGGGGAAAGCAAACCCTAGAGGGAAGCAAGTCGCGCGGCTGGAATGGGGTCGGGGGGGAGAGGAGGGTGCAAAGAAGAGGAGTGGGCGCCTAGAGACGTGGAGGGGTGGCTTTTGAAGCATTCAGTGCCGGGAGACGCTTACCCTTAGTTTTAGTCAGGCCCTGGGCCAGGGGGAGGGAGCGAGTATTTGCGGAACGGAGAGGAAAAAGGGGAAGGGAGGCGAAATTGCAAACGAGACAGAAGAGGCCATGAACCAGTGACCCAATTGCGCCCGTATAGACATGAAGGTCATCTTTACGGTGCAAGCGAGTGCACTCCCGGCCTCCGCGGTTGATGGGACCGTCGGTGAAGGGGGAGATTAAGTTAGAGAGAGGGAGAGCGACGTGATGCCGGGAAAGAGAGCCAGTGCCCGTTGATGAACTCCAGAGGCCAAAGGTCAATCTGCGGCAACAAATAAAGGGAACGAAATGAACGCGAAACTTCATTTACAGCACCATTTTCATTCGTGAAACTACATTTCGAATGCGAAAGTAGTTAGTTGAAAATTTACTGCAGAGAACTCAATGCAACTGCCTTGGGATACATCACAAGTTTCAGCCGGTAGAAACATCAAAACATGAAAACACTCAAAGCGTTAGGGATTCTTGTTAAATTCTTAATATAAAAGATTTTAGGTGGTGTAATGAACAATATACAAGTAAGCCTCTACGAGGAATATATCATGGTTTTCGCGACATTCCTTGAAGGCATACCAAGTAATTTCTAAGTAAGAACTAAATTACTTCGACAAAAAAGACTGAATTGCAGAAAACCATATTTAAACACCAGCAATAGACAACTATCATTGAATGTTTGAAAGTAAATTCAATGTTCAATGTTGTCGACAAAGTACTGCTCTCAAGCCCCAAGTGGCTCTTTGAGTACGTAAATATAACTCGGCAGTAAAATTGAAAATGGAAATAAAGCTATCATAATTTCATTTAAATAGTACGAAATTTAAAATTACATATTCCAATATACACTCGTATACATTGGAATTTAAGAAGACAACTTATATAGTTCCAATGTATTATTTCGACTGGGAATAGTTTTCTAAATAAAAACGCTATTTACAGTCCGGACTTTAATACATTTTCTCAGGAAATACAAGCTCAATGCTCATAGAAAACTGACAACAGGAATGTTTGAATGATTTTTTTATTTACTAGGGCAATAATTAATACTATTACCTGATATAATATTACCTTCAATTTAAATTGTTTAAAAATAGTATATATAATGGCTCTCGAAAAAAATAAATATAATAATTCCCAGACAGCACACTTTGAGGCATATACATATATTTTGTGTATATGTAGTATATACTGTATATTTATGATACAGTATACATGATTTATACATCATGTTTACAAATTTGTACAGCTATGATACGGTATACAAAAAATATACATATGTCAGCGTACGGCCGTAAGAGAAGGTCCAGTCGGTGCTGCCCCCCAGGGGGACGCCATAGAACGAGGCCGACGCCGCCGCGCGGGGTAGTGACGCGACAGCAGTCGGCGAGGAGCCGTGAGTGTGGCGGGTTGGGATAGACGGTGCACGAGACGTTTGGGAAGGGTTGACCACGCGAGCAAGGGGCTCGTGGCTGTATCCAACCTTAATAAAGTTGGGAGTTACCTTGGGAGTGCTGTGTGTTTCAGTGTGTTGGTGAAATCTGTTCCCAGTCCGTGTCTCCCCCCCCGACCTTGCCTCACAGTTCAGAAGTGGGATAAAGTGTCCAAAGGAGCCCGTAGTGAGGTACGTGTCCGACGAGCTGCAGTGGACGAGAAGTTGTTCGTGTCCAGCTGACCTCGGTAAATGGGTGCCCAGCCAGCCATCAGTAGAAAGGAGAGCATCAAACCCTACCCAGTGTTGACCGAGTAAGGTGAGAGAGTGTGGTTAAAAGTCGTAGTGATGGCGAGTCCGACAATTGCGTCGTGGGACGGCGAGTGTCGAGTAGGAAGCGAAGACGGGGCCCCGCGAGTTGAAGGAAGGGACAAAGCGGACTCAGAGGGAGTGTGTCGAGACCTGGCGCGAGAGGCTAGTGAGAGGCCGCGTGAGACTAAGGTCGTGTGGCCTTCGGGCCCGTCGACGCCGTTCGGCGTGAGAGTCACGACCGGAGAGGATATGCAGGCAATGAGACCTTCTGAGAAGCCGCGTGAGGCTACCGCCATGTGGCAACCCTGCGCGTCGACACCGTCTGGCGGAGATATGGCCGGAGAGGCTAGGCAGACAAGCGGGATCGTTGAGAAGCCGCGCGAGGCTACGGTCGCGTGGCCTCCGAGAGGAAGAGAGCCGACGCTGTTGAATTGGCGGGAACCGGACGTAGAGAGTAGCGTCCTTCGGTGTGCAGCGGAGAGGGAACAGATGCTGTTGCGACACGAGAGAGAATTGTTAGCGAGAGAAAGGAAACTTCTAGAACGCGAGCGCGAGCTTGTAAATGGGCAATCGTTAGTTCTTGAGAGAAGCGTGGTAGCGCATCTGGAAATAGCAGAGCGATTACTGCCGGAGTTTGAACCTTCGTTAACACTAGGGTTTACGGCGGCACAATGGGTCAGGCGAGTAGAGAGCATCGCATCAGCCTACGGGTGGGACGAGTCAATGTTGTTAGCCCAATCCGTTAGCAAGCTGCGGGGAGCGGCGAAGCTATGGCTGAATAGCGTGGCCGATGAAGTGCATTCTTGGGAGGCGTTCAAGAGAGGACTATTATATTGTTTTCCATCAGTGGAGGATCAAGCCGATGTGCACTTGAGCCTTACAAAGAGAAGGATGCAGCGTGGCGAGACGCATGAGTCATATGTTTACGCGATGAAGACTATCGCTAGACGTGGTGAAGTAAATGAAGCGTCCCTAATCAAATACATTTTAAATGGTATGTGGGATAGGGAACTGGTGAAACTGTTGACTATGTGTGACTTTGAAGATGTGGAAGGACTACTACGCAAGATAAAACGATACGAGAGCGTCACCGATAGGGCGAGAATGGGAGAGAAAGCAACTTATCAGAATCGACCTCCTGCGACCAGCGACAAGAAGATCGAAGTCAAGGAAGTGAGGGGTGAAAGAACGCTAGCCCAGGGCGTATGCTTCAATTGTGGTAAAGAAGGGCACCTTGCTAGGGAGTGTCGAATAGCCGCCCGTGAGAGACTTTGTTACCGGTGCAAGCAGGCGGGACATCTGCAAAAAGATTGTCCGCAGGGAACGCCGAGAACGACTCCGCGTGAGAAAAGTTGGAATATTAGGAAAATCGCACGACCCAACTGCAGCATAAAGGATGAATACCACAAGTGGATAGAGATAGATGGCGATCGGGTCGTTGGCTTCGTTGATTTAGGAAGCGATGTTGTCACCTTGAGAAGAGACGTCGCTGAAGAACTAAGAGTCGAGTATGAGGCAAGCCGTAAGTGTTTAGTAGGCTTTGGATCCGGGAGTTGTAAAGCTATTGGCTCGAAACGGATGAACTTGAAGGTGGACGATGTGAACGTGGAGGTAGAGGTTTTGATCGTCCCAGAATATTCTCAGGAGGATGCTATCATCGTAGGGCGGAGTGCCTTAGACCAGCCAGGAGTTCGAGTCGAAAAGGAGTTCGGGAAACTCACTATTTCCAGAGAAGATGTTGTCATTAAGAAGGGAAGGAACTCTCAAGTGCGGAGAGTGGAAGAGGAGTCACGAATCCAGAAGGACGAGATGGACGTGAATGAGAACCTGTCGATGCAAGAGGAAGAGGCAATATGCGACCTCGTAAATAGATTCAGGGGATGTTTTGCTAAAAACCTAAGTGAGTTAGGCAAGGCGAACTTCACCAGCTTCAGCATTGACTTGAACGACGACAGACCCGTGACGGCACGGCCGTATCGCCTACCTTACGCCAAAAGAGAGAACATGCAGAAAGCGGTGGAGGAGCTGATTAAGATGGGAATAGTCCAAGCCTCAACGTCAGAATATGCTAGCCCAGCTCTGTTAGTGAAAAAGGCAGATGGAGAGAATAGATTATGCATCGACTACAGAGGGCTGAACCAGAAGACCAGGAAGGAGAAGTTTCCAATGCCGGCTATTGATGAACAGTTAGACAGCCTCGCGGGAAACCGATATTTTTCCACTTTAGACTTCGCTTCGGGTTACTATCAAATCCCCGTGGCGCCTCAGTCTAGGCATCTTACGGCCTTTGTGAGTCCGCAAGGATTGTATGAGTTCAACTGTATGCCCTTTGGCCTGGTAAACGCGCCAGCCGTGTTTAATCGGATGATGAGACAAGTCATCAGGAAGACGAAACCAGGGGATGTTTTGGTATATATGGATGATGTGCTGATCCCGAGTAGAACCGTGAAAGAAGGACTTGAGAAGTTAGAGAGGTTCTTGGGAGTACTCAAAGACACAGGACTGACATTAAAGTTGGCGAAATGCGAATTCTTCAAGGAGCAAGTAGATTATTTGGGGTTCGAGATAAACGCAGATGGAATTAAACCCGGGGAACGAAAGATTCGAGCTGTGAGAGAGTTCAAGCGACCGGAAAGTGTCCACGAAATCAGGCAATTCATTGGACTGGCCGGCTTCTTTAGGAGGTTTGTGCCAAGATTTGCTGCGATTAGTCAACCGTTGACGAAATTGACAAAGAATGGAGTGGAGTTCGAGTGGAATGAGGAACAAGAGGTAGCCTTCCAAGAACTCAAGAGGAGATTAGTCGAAAGACCGATGCTGGCGCTTTTTGACGTAGGTGCGAGGCACGAGGTCCACACAGACGCCAGCAAACATGGATTAGCAGGAATTCTTTTGCAATCGCGAGATGAGGAACCTTTGAGACCTGTGGCTTACTATAGCAGACAGACTACCGATGCCGAGAAGTCGTATCACAGCTACGAGCTTGAAGCATTAGCGGTAGTAGAGGCGGTCGACAAATTCAGGATGTACTTGTTGGACCGGATGTTCAAAGTCGTAACGGACTGTAACGCGTTAAAGACAGCGATGACTAAAAGGGAGCTGTTGCCAAGGATCGCCAGGTGGTGGTTGAGACTACAGGAGTACGACTTTGAAATCGAATACCGACCAGGCAAGAGCATGGGACATGTAGATGCCCTTAGTAGAAACCCGGTAGATAATGCGGAAGAACCTGAAATGGTAGACTCTAGGATATTCACCACGAGAATTCAGCAGGAGGATTGGCTGTTGACCATGCAGCTGCAAGATCCGAGTCTCCAGAAAATTAATGCGATGTTGCAAAAACCAGCAAATACAAATGAGGATAAGCAAGTGCACACTGACTACGTGATAAGAGACCATCGAATATGTCGAAGAGTTGAAGGAGGAAGTCGTTGGGTCGTCCCAGGAGATGCCATTTGGAGAATAATAAAAGGAAGCCATGATGATATGGGACATTACGGAGAAGAAAAGACTTTGGAACATCTGAGGAGATATTTCTGGTTCCCGAAGATGAGGAAAAGGGTAAAGAGATACATCGCAGCCTGTATTGAATGTGCCTACCACAAGTTACCAGGTGGGAAGAAGGAGGGAATACTATATCCAACTAAGCGCGAGGGTACACCCTTTCATACCGTGAACGTAGACCACTTAGGGCCGTTCCCTCGGAGCAAGAGAGGCAGTGAGTATGTCCTCGCATACCAAGACAATTTTACGAAGTTCATAGTACTTCGAGCTGTGAAAAACACGAGGTCGAAACCAGTTTGTGAGGCCCTGAGTGAGATTGTTAGCTTGTTTGGTTGTCCGGACCGTATTATTTCGGATAGAGGAACGGCATACACGTCAAGAGAATTTGAGGAGTTCTGTGAGGAACATCAAATAAAACACATCAAGACCGCTACTGCGACCCCCAGGGCAAACGGACAAGTAGAGAGATCAAACGCCGTAATTACTCGAGCAATCACGACGATGACTTCATCGGAGGATGGAAGTGATTGGGATGGGCGCTTGAAAGACATTCAATTTGCCATGAATTCGATGGAGAACAAGACGGTAGGGTCCAGTGCTCATGAACTGTTGTTCGCGTACCACCCCCGGAACGCGTTAAGAAACCGAGTGATAATGACATTGCAGGAAGATGAACCTAAAGTGAGCAAAGAGGTGGTAGAGGAGATTAGGAAGGAAGCTATAGGCAGGATGGTAACATGTCAGGAGAGACAGAAGAAAAGGTTCGACGAAGCTCACAAAGAGCCAAAGAGATACATGCGAGGAGATCTAGTGTTAGTTGAGCGAGAAGCCCAGGCGACAGGAACGTCTCGAAAGCTAGCACCCAAGTTTAAGGGACCATACAGGGTGGAAAAGGTCTTCCCCAGAGATAGATATTTGTTGACAGATATCCCAGGAGCCGCCAGAACCCAGAGGAGGTTTCATCCTGTCTTTTGTGCGGATCGGATGAAACCATGGTGCCAACCTCCCCATGACTATGCCCCAGTAGCAGAAGAAGAAGACGACAACCCACTACAGAGCAGCCTCCTAGACCGGGGAGCGCAAGAGGGGATCGAAGAGGACCCCGATGCTGAGGAAGAAGAGGGCAGCCAACAGCCAGATCGGGCCGAGGACGGCCCTGAAATCAGGAAGGGCCGACTGTCAGCGTACGGCCGTAAGAGAAGGTCCAGTCGGTGCTGCCCCCCAGGGGGACGCCATAGAACGAGGCCGACGCCGCCGCGCGGGGTAGTGACGCGACAGCAGTCGGCGAGGAGCCGTGAGTGTGGCGGGTTGGGATAGACGGTGCACGAGACGTTTGGGAAGGGTTGACCACGCGAGCAAGGGGCTCGTGGCTGTATCCAACCTTAATAAAGTTGGGAGTTACCTTGGGAGTGCTGTGTGTTTCAGTGTGTTGGTGAAATCTGTTCCCAGTCCGTGTCTCCCCCCCCGACCTTGCCTCACACATATATTGTTAATATACCTTAGAGGGTGATTACATACCAAATAAATCACCTTAAATTATATACCACATTAAATAAATGAATAAATAAATAAAAATGCGGGCGCAGATTGATACACACACATCAAAGATATAGTTCTCGAACAGAGTATTCAAACTCCCTTCGTAGTTTGAAAATTGATAACTCTGTAATCCCGCTTAAAAGCATATAGGGAGAGACCGTGACAATTTTGTCGTTTAAAATGGCCGCAATTTCGAATTTGTCGTTCGAAGCGCCACATAGGTGACGAAATAGCGAACTACTTTTGTTTAGGTTGCTAGCGTCTTGCCATTAATTTAATCCGAAGTTTGTGCGAGCCGGAATATTTTTTTTTGTGAATTTATAATATCGTTTGGTGTGGCTGGACGCGGTTGCGGTTGGAGTGGTATCCCGCATTCAAGAAATACATCCATGGCTATGTCTGGATCTGGGTAAGTAATTGTGGATTGATCGGTAACTACTATGTAATCATGAGCCAAGTGATATTTGTTAGTGACCGACATAATTTTTTAGCCTTGCAGGTCATTATTATTTATAACAGTTTTATTACATAGTTTTTGTCCGTCCGCTAACTTTGAACTTAAAAATTTAATGTAATGCCTCGTGATAGGTCTAAGACGATAAAAGACGTGTCAATTAGGCATCGCCGTCGGCTGAGAGCGAATGCCAAGAGTATCGTGGTCCCGTATCCGAGGAGAGTTAATTATCCCCGAACTACTGAGCATCAGGAAGTTGTAGGAAGTCCAGAAAATGTGGAACAATCTGATGTAGAAGTCGTTGCCGAGAACGATATTAATTTTGACGATGTTTTGCCCAGTGTCGAAATTCAATTCAGGTCAATTTCCTTAATACCTAAAGGCACCCAAGTGGGTGTTTATGGGAAGCTATGAGTGATTCTGTCATATTATGGTCAGTTAATCATTCAGAATTGTAGATTTTGCTGTTTGTTGCACTATATGGAAACAAAAAAGTTATGCCTTACATTTTTCACATTGTGTATGGAACTAACATGTTTCTATGTATAACACCTATATGCCATTCTATTACCAGATCTACATATAACTTATCTTGTACCTTTTCAGATGCAATGCAAAAAAGTGTAAAATGACAAATAATGTTGAAGTAGATATGTTGACGGTGAAAAGGTCGATGGCAGGATGGTTGCGTCTCTCTAAGTACAGAACCAATGAGGGAACGGCCAAACGGCGCTCAAAGAACCAGAATGCCAGACCTGGACACAAGGATTAAGTTTTATCCCTTCCAATGAAAACCTGAAATAAATCGATATTCGTAGCATTTTTTTCATAGCCTTTCTGGTTCTTGTTTTATTATTATTGTAATCAATCTTTTCTTCAAAATTTTGATCCATTAAATAAAGAATTTCTATCGATTAATGAATGTATTTGAGTAAAGTTCTTTTACTGACCTCATAACCGCTAACCATGTGTGTGTAACTAATTTTGGTTGAAAATTTCTTATTCTAAATAATTATGTTCTCAAGAGTAAAGTCCTGGGGAACATGTTCATCTGTGCAGGAACCGTAGTGAATAACATGTGCTGCTTGATGTACTTTTCATTTGGCTCTTACAGTTCGACCTATCATGGGGTCCCCTACCATGCATTATTGATTTTTTGGCAATTAACTTGCCTACATATAGTTAATATTGTATTTATACATTCTGTAAACAGTATACATTCTGTCTCCTATATTCATATATTTTTTGTATACTGTTTATAAGATATATCTGTTTACAGTACACGCATCGTGCTAGGACATTTGCTGCCAAAATATACGCATTGTTGCTACAACGTTGCTAGGTTTTATACGTAGATTTCCAATACACAGTACATACACAAGAGATATTTTGTACAGAAGGTGGTAATCAAACACATCTAATGAGGTTTATAAAAAATACTACAAAGCACAAAGAAACAAAGTGAATTCATTACTCAGGAGGCACAAAAGAGATTACTACCAAAAGCAATTTGAGCAAACAAAAAATAGCATTAGGAAAACTTGGCAATTACTGAACAATATAAGAGGAGTCCGTAAAAAGCAATCACTTGATTCACATATTATTAAAAACTTCAGAAAATTCATAAATGTCGATGATATCTGCGAAGCATTCGCTAATCAATTCACCAAAAATATTGAAAAAATATTACCAAACTGTTCTCATTTTCTTCTTAATAATGAGCCACACAGGAATTTCAATACTTTTTCTTTGAGTCCAGCAACTCCTAGTGATGTGTTTAACATTGTAAGAAATATGAAAAATAAAATTCCAGGTCATGATAACATTCGAATCAAAGATCTATCCTCTCAAGCTATATCTACTGTAATTGCACACTGGATTAATCTAAATGTTGAACATGGCACGATGCAATCAAATCTTTAAGTAGCTAATGTCAGACCCATATATAAGGAAGGAAAAAAGAGCGACACTAACTGTTATCGTCCAATCTCCATTCTTCCATCTTTAGATAAGATCGTAGAACGCTACGTAGCAAATCAACTAATTAACTTTCTGAAGAAATACAACATAATCACACCAAACCAATACGGATATCAACACCACAAAAGTACTAAAATATTACTTGAAGACTTCAGCGAGAACGTTCGCTCTAAACTAAACAAAAACTACTCCGCACTCGCAGTCTTTATCGACTTCCGAAAAGCCTTTGATACTATCGATATTCACATACTGTTGAACAAGTTGGAACGGGCTGGTATACGCGGACCGCCGATGAACTTGATAAAATCCTACCTTACCAATAGAAAATTAACAGTAAAAATTCTCGATCACTTCAGAGTAATGAAAACTATCCAATCTGGAGTTCCCCAGGGTTCAATATTAGGACCAATTCTGTTTATAATACATATAAATGACATTGTTCAACATATTAGAAACTGCAAGATTTTTATGTATGCAGACGACATTGCATTACTATCCACAAGTAGATGTTTTGAGATGGCCCAGCGGAAATTAAAATACGATTTGTATTCCTTGCAGTTATGGTGCCACGATAATAAAATAATCATTAACAATAATAAGACATAGTCCTTGCAGTTTTTAAATGTGAAGGAAAAAAGGCAACCTTAGACCTCACATTAAACACACACCTTTGTTTACACTTCAACCAGGGTGGCCAACCGAGAAATACGTGCAATAAGTACTTTTCGTGTGCAAAAATTACCCAAGTTAAACACCTAAAATACTTGGGAATAGTTTTAGATGAAAAATTTAGTTTTAGTAATCATATTAGCGATATATGTGACAAACTAAGGTGTATTTTGTTTCAAATGTCGCACCTAAAGCACTATTTGCCTAATAAGTTGAAAAGATTAATGTATCAAGGCTTAGCTGAGGCCGTAATACGTTATGGTTTGACGATTTGGGGTAGCACAAACTCCACCTTGCTGAATAAGGTTATGACTTTACAAAATAAAATTGTTGCGCATATGATGGTCAAGGAAAACAATGTGAGAGAAGTATATAAGAATCAAAGTCTGTTACCATCAAAAGAATTGTATAAATGTGTGTTAATTTGTGACAACTTCATTGACAGCAAATTTATAAAGCGACGTGTGAATAATACTGACATGCAACTGCGGCGAATAAATAATTTGTCTGTACCCAAGTATTTTAACCTCCATGGCAAGAGATCTTTGGCACATGTAGTCCCTGTGTTGTTAAACAACTTACCTATGTCAATGCATGATATTAATAGCATATCTATTCTTAAAAAATCACTAAAAGAGTGGCTCATTGGCTAATATTTTCACTAAAGGCACCTGCTGACAAGCCGCTTTGGCTTAGCAGGACCTTAACTGCACTGTTATTTTTTTGTATTATTTTTTATTATTAATAAATTATAACTCTCTATTGTGATTGCACCACTACATTGTAAACTGGGAACCTGCTGATAAGCATCAGCTTAACAGGACCATACAAGATAATAAATAATTCATAATGACTAGTCACTAGAAAGTATGCTTGTAACTGTTGTAAGTTGTAATATTTTATTTTTTTTGTAACCCATTCATAGGGAAATTACAACATGTAAGCTTTTTTGAAAATAAATTTATTTATTAAAAAAAAAAACGTAAGTTTACATTGTTTTGTCTTTTGGTTGGACCTTGCCACAACGCCTACTTGGTTCCTGATACCCCCTCACCTCCGTTCTAATTTACAGTATTAATTTCTCATAGCTATGATCCAAACATTCCAAAATAATGTTAAAAATTAATACTCATCTCTGATTAAAAACACTTAGTTCTTCCACATAAAATACTTATTAACACGACCTTGGTTGCAACGCATAGCGCCATCAGGCGAACTTACAGGAATATGCATGGATTATAAACCACTAGGAGAGAAGGTGGGGAGAGATGGGTTCAGGGAAGTTACTGGTGATTGGCGAGTGGGAGAGGGGGTGGTAGAGTTGACGTCGGAAAGTTGGCGGTCAACCATAACATCCCACCCTACCACTCCCATCCTCAACGAATCCCCCCTCCCATTCGACAACCACCAGCAACTTCCCTGAACCCATCCTCCCACTTTCCTCCACCCCCATACAATCCATGCATATTCCTGTAAGTTCACCTGAAGATGACGCTATGCGTTGAAACCTAAGTGTGAATACATATTTTGCGCTGAAGAATAAAGTGTTTTCTTGAATCATGGATCGCTTTCATAAAGAAACGCTGGAAACTACAGCATATTTATACATGCCTGACATATGCCAGATGAACGATAAAAACACACCGGAAACCGAAGCCACCATCCACTCTTAATCCAAGTCAAAGCTACCCAAGCACCATTTATTCGTGCGATTCAAATTCGCAGAAATGAAATGGGGCCGTATAGAGACGAAGCGGAAGTATGAGTGGAGAGTTATCCCATTTCGCGACCTAGAAGTTTTTGGTCCAAACCGTCGAACTGCACGAAGCGAGAAGGATTTCCGAGACCAAAGAAGGGTCCGTAGCATACGAGTGGCGTTCTCATCGGGATCTCCAGGAGGTAAAAATCATGCGGAGAGCTAGACGGTGTAAGTGAGAGAGAGAGAGAGGAGGCGGAAGGAGTCCTCAGCAAACGGCTCCTTTTGACGATCCGAGTAGAATTCTTGGAACAAGTTGAACGTGGAAGCCTCTTGGTGTTCTCCGCAAACTTCACAACGAAGCCACAGAGCTCGCATTTCGAAGATAAAACATGAAAAAAATACTGTTCTCCCTACAGCGGGCGAGATCCCTCATAAAGAGTTCATATAAGTTAATATTACAGCATATATTTCTTCCATTCTGCTTTTTAACATTAGTAAAATAAAACGTAAAGACATGACCTAGATAGATAAAAACAGTTATGAAATATTGCCTACTTAATAGGAATATGAAAATTCTGATACTTTAGGAAAATTACCGAGTTTGATGCTGCCCCATCAAGTGATGCAGTGCATCATTATACGGTAATGGCATGCCAAGCCACATCGATTTTTAATACCGAAATAAATTTTACCCATTCACCATCATATTAGATCCATATATTTTTTCAAATCAATGGTATTACATTTTAAACCATTATTTTCGAGTAGTAGTAGCAGAAGTAGAATTAAGTTTTAATATTCCCCATGTGCTTAGGTAATATCATACTGCGTAATCTAACTTAATCCTAAACCCAATCCTACGATAACGCTACACCAATTCCCAAAGTAGAATTTGAACCCTCAAACTTTGGGATGCCTTGGCGATGCTTTATCGACCACACTGCCACAGCCGGATTTTTCGAGCCACAAAATGGGAGTGAATAATACTAATTACTTTTTGCCCCACAACAGCGTATGAAATGAAAAGAAAATAATCATTTTAATATTACGGACAGTTTTAGACTAGGAAAATGGGATGGTCGTTATGCGGTTTCCTTAATGAATGTTTCTTCCGTTCTTTAACTATTAGAACACAACAACATCAACTGACATTTGATTATGTTCATGACATAAAACCTAACTTCAAGTCTCCTCAAACCTTTATGGAAAAATTAATATATAACACTAAGACTTTCAAAATAATATCTTTGGATGATTGCATCGAGACTAAATGCATAAAATATTTTCCATGTAGATATAGGGAATGACTCATGATAAGATTTTAATCTCGCAAGTTTCTATATTCATTAAGAAGGGTGCATTTTCTCTACACCAAATGGTATTCATCTTGGGCCATACAATTTTGATTGCGACCACTTGTGTTGCACTCTGATTTATGTTTAATCACTATAAATGAGTCAATGTACATTTACAGGGGTAAAAATGAGACGCATGTAGCGGGTGCACTAAATTCTCAATAACAGGGAAAACCAAATGTTCTCCCTTTGTTGACCGGTCTAATGTGGGTAGGCCACCTCAACTGTTGAATATATATTTGGTCCTCCTTAATGCTGCACAAGAAATTAAACAATGACGTCGAATAAGAATCCATAAAAGCTATTTACAGTTAACAGCAGCTGCCCTGGCGGCGAGAATTTCCCTGAAGACAAAGATAAGTGGCTATTTCCGATCAAATCGTCATATTTTCGGCTTCCAGTTACCAACCAGTTCGTCAAAAAGTAAATGATAGGAACTGATAGGACAGCGACAGGATGAGGAATCGGGCTTTTTTCGATCATATTCTACCAGTGCAGCGATAGATATCCATTGACAATTGTCTCGTTGTCTGTAAAAAAGAGAAATTATAATTGTGCTAGAGCTGGCATATTATATAACATGTAGACTTCAGCTTAGAACTAACTTTACTGTCTTATATGGGGAATTCATCAGTTATAATTAGGCGAAATGATAATTAACCCCTTTTAAGCATGCAACCCATAGAATGTGCTGGGAGAAACAAATTGCATATGCTACAGGATGAGAAAAGTTCCTAGAACTATCTTAGACCCGTTCCTTGTTTTAATATAATAGAACAATTCTTAGACAGTGGTCGAACCCCTTTCATGGTCCATTAGACTTTCACTACCATTGCTTCCAGTTTTTCCATATTTCAGGAAGAACCAATATTTCCCATTTTCCGGAAACGTAAACGATGGAGCACAAAAGAAGACATCAGAAAATGAAAACTAAAATGTATTCAAAAAGTAAAACACAGATATTACTCAAATATTTCATTCGGTATAAAGAAAGCTTGGAGGATAAAATCTAACAAGTTTTATTTCTTTA
This sequence comes from Platycnemis pennipes, assembly GCA_933228895.1. NCBI lineage: Eukaryota > Metazoa > Arthropoda > Insecta > Odonata > Platycnemididae > Platycnemis > Platycnemis pennipes. The sequence goes on along the minus strand of OW121848.1, from coordinate 26,808,236 downwards.
AAAGGCAAATAATGAAATAAATTTTGATAGACAAAAAACTTGTGCAAATGACGCAGCTACTGAAGAAAACTAATGTTTACAGTATTTTACTCCAAATAAATTTCCATTGATAATATCCAACAAGTGATGTTTTTATATCAGTAAGTAAACAAATCTTTGTTTTCCTGAAGAATTTGTGGCAATGGTAGGTATCATCAGAGTATTTTGCCCTGTACACGTCAAAACATATGGAAGTCATGGGAACTAATATGGGATTCAGTCTTTCTTTAAGGCTGGCTGAAAGAGGACCTACTGAATAAACGTAAGCGAGGAAGATAATGTAAAGTTCTAAGCCACTGTAAAACTCCAGGCTGTTACTCTGCCACTTTGGGAAACATCAATACAATTCCCTCAACGCTTCCTGTGGGTCAAATTTTTTATATATAACCCAGTCACTAGATGGCCAAATGTGGTCACAAACCGTCCAACCCCACTCGCAAACTTGTGCTCCTCGGCCGCATGGTTTATTCTGGCGATATCTACGAGCTTTTGAGAATGGCGGAAGAGGAGAGAAAAGATAGGAAAGGCAGTGGAAGAGGAGAGTTTGGAAGAGGGAGGGCGGGTCACCGCTATATTCACACCGCTATTCACATCCACGGGAGCCCTACCTTGTCGACCTCCCCGCCAATCCACGGGCTGCCAACATCCGCCGCCCTTCACCGTGGCCACCGAACGACACAGAACTGCTTTCAAAGCACCCCCTTCCCCCTCCCATCGCCCACCAACGGACGAGATCGCCGTGACGTCAGAGGCGATCCTCACGCACGGCCCACTGCACCCCTCGCCCCCTTTCCCCCAGGCACCGTCCGCGCCTTTTCACACCCCACCAAAGGGTCGGGCGTGGAGAGTGGGAAGGATAGTGGTGGGGACTGGACAGCAAAGCGTGTTAAAAAGGAAATTCCCCAACGGTCCCGTGTGCTCACACACGCGAGGTCCAGCGGCGACGTAAAATGGGTCACGGGAAAAGGTACGGGAGGCGGGGGATTGTCTGTTACGGAGCCCCCTCTTCCCCGGGGGCTGCGGGAGGAGGGGCCAAGTCAAAGGAGGAAGAAGGGGGGCAGTGGAAGGTGGCTAATTGGGCGTTCGTCGGCCGCCCCACATCGAAGAGCGAGGCATCGGCTGGAATGGAGATTCGCGGACCAGCGGCGCGTATGCATATATACACTCGCCGAAGTTCTCGCACATATATGTGAATATGCATAGACTTCGGCGAAACTTAGACGAGTAAATAGTCCTATGGTGTGCCAAGAATAACTAACGTTAGCCATCGGCAATCGCTGACTTCTGTTCAAGTCGTTTCGAGGAATGTGACCGTGAGGAGGAAAATGCGAAAGCTTGAGGTATGAGAGAACTTAAATTTTCCAGAATATCATAATGCCCTGAAGGTAAAAATATATTGATTTATCGATGCTGGCGAGTTTTCAAATCCAACGATCAGTTGCAATGGATATTTGTTCCATTTTTTCATGCGCTACGGTATTGAATCCACATTAGCTCTTATGGACATATGAATTCCACTTCTAAACCGTTATTAATATTACTTGAATATGAAAAATATTATATTGAACGTAATTTGCACACTATTATTTGAAAAAAAATTGGCCATTATGTTGAGAGATACTATTTCCTATGTATCTTGCATTAATTTTGGAGTTGGATAGTTTTCAGCGAAGAGCAGCTATATTTGTGAAAAGACAAAAGACATCATGATGTGCCTCAGTGTGTATCAGAATTGTTCAAGGAATTAAGTTAACAATTACTATCATATCGCAGGTTGAAATATAGGCTAAATGTACCGCCGAAAATTACAGAAAATACCTCTTTTCTAAAGACACTAGACATCAAAACATCGGCATCGTAGGCTACGTCTAAATATAGTTGGTATTCGGTATTGTTGTCTTCTTGCATGCTTACTACTAGCCAGAAATATTTTTCGCAAGATTCGTACACTTCCTGCCCGGCAAAACGTTAGTTCGAGGTAGAAGGCATGTAAAATACAGGGTGCTCCCTCGCTAAATAAGAAAGCGCGTGTATTAAGACCATCTTATATATAAAGTGGAATATATGCATGTAAATATGTTAATATGTTCGCGTAAAAACAAGAACCAAGGTTAGCACAGCTTTGAAACTTTAAGGTTTATTAAATGTCATCCTTGACAGATAATAGGCTCCTTTTCTTGCAACTAATGATCCTCGGTTCGACCCCAGTTGAGCCAAAAGAGTCCCCGCAAGAAATACATGTAAAGGGCTTTAAGCTTGCAGGCAATTTTTTGTTTGAAAATTTTAATTAGAAATACCTATTGCACAAACTTGAGACGCACACCAGCCGAAATATAATTCAGCAAATATTTTTATTACTATCGTCAAATTCTGATTTCGGATAAATATTACTGGTAATTTTGTAAAATATGATCATTTCTGGTGATTTTTTAAAAGTTTTAATAACCCCATCCCCTTGACGACTAAAGGAAATGTTGCATTATAAAGTAGAATGTAGGCATGTTTATAGGCATATTCATTCCCCTAAAACTCGAGAACCAAACTTAGTACAGGATTCAAACTATGAAGTTTAATAAATTTCTTTCTTACGCAGTTCACAGGCTACTTTTCATGCACATAATAGTCCCCGGTTTCACCCCAGATGAGTGAAAGCGTTTCAAATAGATGTACATGTAAAGGTCTTATTGTTTGAGGTAATTATTTCATTCGTAAATTTTAACTAGAAATTTTCACTGAAAACACTTAAGACGCACATTTGCAGAAAGGTATTCCTATAACAATTCTAATTTTTATGGCGAAAACTGATTTTAGTTAAAATTGCCGGAACTGTGAAGATTTATGCGGAAAGTTTTGAAATTTTACTGTTTAAACAGCCATTTCCCGTGCTTTTTTTTACAAATAATTTTCATATGGTTCGCCAACTGAGACGCTCGCTTATGTTTCACTCTACACCCTCTACACTTATTCCTTTGAATTAGTTGTGCTGATTTATCGCAACTACTGTTCGTCTGTATACATGAATTTGATTTTTCTCTGGAGGTATTACTCTGCATTGGTGAATATTTTATTTATTTCATTTTCTATTCTTGCTTAATCCCTGTAAACATAACACCGGTGTAAATGCGTAGGTTTTTTCGTTTTCCACCGAAATTTGAAAATTAAATCTATTTTGAGCTTAATTTCAGCCACAAACACGTCAAGTGACGATTGCTATCAAATATGCAAAGCGAATGAACTTAGACGGCAGAGTGAAAATAAAGCGACGGTACGGGCAAATTCAACGTTGCAATATAAAAAAATTTAAGAACTTAATTACTTATATATTTATAATATATATACTTAGAATAGTGTGATATTCTTTCCTGTAAAATCACATCTCTGCTATTATTTCCTTATCCCCTCCGTCGCGAAGGATCTGGCACCTTCCGCTAGTATGATACAAACACATATATGTAATACATATCAATAAATAATAGGACAAATAGTTGTGTAAAAAGCCATAATTTTTATGTAAAATAAGAGATAATAGTAGATTAACTCGAAATTACCGAGAAGATCATTTGGATCGGAAACACATCATTAGGCCTATTTTTTCATGTATCATGCATCTCTTAATGTAAACGCATTAGTGTAATTTTTGTCTCCTTACCTACTTGGTAATTAGCCAGAAATATTTTTAGTAAATTTAGTGCAATGTATTTCCTCGCTAAATAGGTTTTAAGGTGTAAAATCCTATGGATCGGTAGTGCAGTCACTAACAATATGATTGTGAGTGACCGTACTAATTCGCCGGATATGTACGCTTGCTGTGGAGACACACCACATCACAAACCCCTGTGGCATCAAACAGAATGCAATGTAGATGCACATGAATGCTTTCTTCTTTCGATACAGTGCACTTCCCAACCATCAGGATAGATTCGGAAGCGTTAAATGAAATTACATCATCACATGAAGGAGTCATTTAAGATCTGCTGAGAAAAACAAGCAAAGCCAGGACAAAGCATAATGGAGAAGAGAGCGCGGAATAGGGGTTTTCCAGAAGTATCACCATGCACTGAGAGTGGGATTCTATTTGTCCAATCCATCGGAAACTTTTACATGATAATTTACAATTACTACTTCCATTTCAATAATGCCTAGACCCGTTCTTTACTGTCTACTTGTTATTGCTACTTTATTCAACGGACATACAGAAAAGAAAACAGCCCTTAAGGAAACTGTTTCAGCATTTAGGTAATCATGAAAATTATAGAAAATTACCCTTAAGGGATTAATAAACAATTACGTCTATGTCAGTTTACATACAGAGAGAAAGAGAAACAAAAAATGCATCTTTGCATCTTACCTGAGAAATTGTATGACCTTCGGGAACAGAAATGGAAGTATTCATAACACAAAACGTGATCGTCAATATATGTTAATGTTTCAACCATTTAAGGAAGTGAGTTTTTTAAACTTTAACTAACGCACAAGACAAACAACTAGCACTAAAATAAGTTAAATATTCGTAAAGTCTTCTCGGGCTTTCCACCGGGTTAAATATTGGTATAACACCAACGTTTCAACGGACGACTCGTCCATCGTCTTCAGGGTGAGTCACCCTGAAGACGATGGACGAGTCGTCCGTTGAAACGTTGGTGTTATACCAATATTTAACCCGGTGGAAAGCCCGAGAAGACTTTACGAAAATAATTCGCCGGGAAAGAATTAAATCCTAAGTTAAATATTCGTCTAAATATAGTAAGTTTCACATGGGTACTGATGTTTTCTAGCATGCTTTGTTACTTAGCCAGAAATGTTTTTGGAGGTTCGTGCAGTTCACGCCCGTCATAATGTTAGTTTGAGGCAGAGGGTATGTAAAATACAGCGTGTTCCCTCCCTAAATGCGTTTCTAGGAATGAAATGCTGTGAGTTCCAAGAGTCAGTAGTGCAGTCACCAACAATACGATTGTTAGCGGCTAACGTTCAGTTTTAGATTGCTGATGAATGGTAAACTACGCATTGTAATTATTTTAGCTTGCTAAGTACTTTTATGCACGGAAATAACTTCCATAATAATTACATTTTATGCTCAAATGAAATCACTTTTACGCGGTGGTAACAATAAAAACATCAATGGCTATATGTAATCTCCACAGATAAAACAAATCCACACCATACACATGCCGATAAACTTCTTTTTCTTCCTGGTGATCAGAAAGCGATGGAAAAAAATGAAAGGCAAATGGAACCCGCGGTCTCTGATTCTCCACGGAAAAATTTCCTTGCGAAATTGGGAATTGAAAATTTCTGCGATGAAAAGCTGAGCTAGAATCATTTTCGTAAATGATTTGATTGCTCGAAACACAGCGCCTTTTTGGTTTTTCATTCCTTACACTCCAAGGCTATGGGGATTTGACTCGCCGGATGCCTTTTCGATTTCGTGGAGGTATGCAAGCGTGCGGATTTCACCTCGCACGATTCGGTGAACCGCGAAGACAATAAAAAAGAGAATGAAAAAAAAACTCATGCAGCTTGGCCAGGATTTACAGCTCCAGCAGCACGTCAATGATTGCTTTTGGGACGCTGGGACTTTAGTGCGGAAAAAAATGAACGAATAGACGAGTGGGCGAAGGATGGAAATTGGGGTGACAGCGGACGTTTCGAAGGGGAGAGGAGAGCGGCTGCATGGAAATACATCCCGACAACGGCCGAGTACGCTCCGCTCCCCAGTTTGACCACCTTCCCCTTTCACCATCACCCGCGCATGCGCCCTTGCACGCTCATCGATGTCCCCAGGCACTGTTGTCCTGTCCACGGTGCCTCTACGCAGCATGCTACGCTGTCTCTTTTGTTTCTTCCCCGAGACTGCCATTTAGGTGCGTGACGACTACGCATTCATCGAGGCCATTTATAGCGCGTTCGCTCCGGGCGCCATCAGAGTAATGACGAGACGAGGTTGGGCTGGACAGTGGGCGAGGTGGCGAACTTAATTTGTTCACTCTCCGCTCAGTATACGCGCGAAAAAATCTCATCCCTCAGAGGGAGGGACAACACAGTCACCGGATGTTGAGAGCAAGTTTTCAACTCCCTCTTAGGGCCTTCCATAAAAAAAATAACAAACGATCGCTGACAGAACCTCTCAGAGCACATGATTATAACACTGGCAGAGTAAACCTGAATAAAAATCGTTTACACCAGCGGTCAGATTCGTGGTCTCACCAGGGAAGGGTTATGGTTGAAGGTCGAATACACTAGTGAGTGCATTATTCTACTATCGGAGACGTACTAGAAGTTGGATGCTTATTAAAACGTGTCTGTTATGTAGATACACCTGTTGTATAGAAATATACACCATAGAAATATAGAAACACCCATATAGAGGACTGTCTATTGCTCAAAGTTATGATATGCCACCGTGAAATAGTAGATAAATTCTGCTAATGAAAGAGGTTACATTATCATTTACGAGGAAAGTTATTGATATAGGTGATACTTCCCGGTTCCAATTAGATGTGCACTCTTAGCCTCACTTCTAATGAAATCAAAGCATAGACATAAAGACAATGTGAATATTCTGACACTGCTGTCAATGTGAATATGAATTATAATAATTTCATTAATTGTGTGCTAGCGCTTATGCCGACATGACTATTTGGTATTTTTTAATGGTTAAAAAGCAAGATAGATATATCTTTGTTCTTCAATCATTTTATCCCTATTCCTACGAGAAATAGTATTTGATGGAACGCTTCTACCCTGTCTCCATGCAAACATTGCATTCTATTTCTCAACAATTTTTCTATCTCTCTACGTCCCATCTAAAACACTTTCTCCTTTTCCTTTATGTAGCATAACTATTAATGCCAGTATCATCCTTGCATCTCATTACACCTCCTCCATGCACAGACTATACCAAAGCAGGTTCCTCCCGCGCCAAATACTTCCTAGTCTTTTCTTCCATTTCCCATTTCCCTTTCTTTTTTGACCCTTTACCGTAAAAACGTATTTGAAACGTGTTTGATAGGACCGAGTTCATTATTATGAACACTATCTCACTGATTAAGAGAGAATTACCGTGTCTAGTTTGAGGAAGATTCATTGAATTCATTTTCTCAGGATCCCGGAACAAAGTACAAAGGCACATGTGTACGATGTACTAGTACGAATAGTAGGTGGACCGAGTCAAATTCGGTCACGTAAATAAATATTCGCGAAGAACACCCCAAACCCACCGACTAATGCAAGCTTCATTCCTTCAGTCACCTTTCCATCCCTTCTTCCGAATTTAAATGAGGTGGGGAGAGGGCAGCGGTCACGGTTGGGCAGGAGTAAACGAGTTAAAAACAGGTGTCGTTGGCCGAGGGAAGAGCCATAGACGTCAAGCGCAGACAGAGCAGTAGCGGATCCTTCCGTGCGAACGCTATCACAAACAGATCCTCCGCGAATATATTATGGGCGCTCCCCTTCTAGAATGGCAGGTTTCACATGGAAACGATCCCTGCCATTTCTCCCACCTCCCTATTCCACCCACGGTCGACATATCATTCATGAAAATATAATGTCCAATACATTTACGCATTTGCCTAAATGACTTATTATTTAATTACTTATTATTTTCACTGAATTTACGAATAAAGCATTTAATCACATGGTGAATAAATAAATAATTGGGATAAATGTAGCGGCGAATTTAACTCGCTGAATACAATATATACAATAAAAATAGTTCGTATGAATATTGCATTTTATACTACTACAAATCCAACGTGAAGTTACCACTAGGTTTTGCTACAATTTTCTAGGATTTTAGCAAACATATTGGCCTAGATAGGGTAAGCTAAACTTTTCTGCATTGTTTGATCGACAACTTGATTAATTACCTAATAAATTATTTCTTTGCATGTTACCTCCAGGCATGAATGCCTTTCAATAACCAAATTTGCATCCCAATGTTAACATTACTCGTGAGTCACATCCTCCTGATAGGAATGATAAAAATTTTAAAACAATCGTTTAGTACATACGTTCCGGTACCATCATCGTCATCATGAGTCAACAATACAATGATTCGTTTGAAACAGTTCTCCATTCGATGCTTCAGTCAGCTAACGTATTTATATCAACGTAATTATTTTATTCCACATAGCTCAATAATTGCTCTATATACGTCTGGCGATGCTTTCTTTTCCATTCTACCCATTTGCTCTTCCCTCGATGATTATCTTCATCAGACCATCAAGTCTCAAGATATTGCTGATTTTGCCGTACCGCCTTCTTTTTAAAGTTTTCAGAAGGCAATGAATGCTTTTCTCCCCGTCTTCTTAAGACTTCGTTTGCCACTTATCAATTATTTTTAATTATTGATTTTGAAATTTATTTATTTTAATCAGCACAACCGAAAACAATCAATGAAACAATCAACGCAGTTGACTTTCGACTTCATTGTGCATGTCGACTTCATTCTAAGTTTTTGGGACCTTGTCCTGCCTTAGCTGAAAATTGTTCTTCCAGCTTCAATTTTGGAAATGTGAGAATAATAGTGAAAATTCTCTATTCGCGTTAACTATAAATATATTATGAAATGAAGATTGACTGCACAATAACTGTTATTCCACCGAAATGCCCTCCATGCCATCTAACTAAACAGTATCAGACACCTTCATCGACACTGACCTTTTATAATTGAGACATTATTCATATCATCATCATCATCGGTCAACAATCCTAGGATTGGTTTGACGCAGCTCTCCACTCGATTCTTCTATCGACCCACCTCTTCATATTGACGTAGTTTATAATACGCAAAATATCGTATCCGAGGAGAATCGAATCCAAGTAAACTTCTGCAAAAACCATGATGAAATGATACCAAAACCAAATAATGAAGCAATCATGCAATGTTATTTGTATGTTACATTGCACCAAAGCTTTTCCTTTCCCGCTCAGCGAAGCTGACAAGTATATAAACTCTGCTGGCCTGTTTTTATATACACGAAACAATCTCCTTCAAAAAGAAAGTTGAAGACCTCATAAAGGGTCAAGGGACCTCATAAAGGGTAATTTTAACCAGCCTCTGTCTCCGTTATTTCTTCAAATACGATACCCTAAAACAGAACTTCCAATAGGTAATTCTGTCTTGGGATTATTGGGTACATATATAATATGATTCCACCCAAATGTACAAAATCCTAAGTTATAGCTGTATACATTTTTTTGTGACTGAGATACAGATATTATACATATTATATTACCTCACCTTAATGGATAGTCCTCACCTATCATGGATAATCAGACCGCGGGTTTTAGGCAGGTTATTGATGGAAGCAAAAGTGAAAGGGAAGTTTTATCGTCCAACCGCATGATGAAGTGCATCGTGAAAGGTGACTTCGTGAGGTGGAAAATATGAGGAACATGATTGGATCCGCAATTCAATTTATAGCCTCCAAAGCAAGTTTTACCAAAACTTTAATTACTTAATAATATTATTTATGAATGCATTGAATATACATGGGTTTATAGGAAACAATAACTATTACATGCCCTCAATCCCCAACGGTTACGCAAAAGAAAATCTACACGTGAGACAATTTCGAACAAGAATACAATAATAAACAGAAATATATAGTAAATAAATAGATGAAATTAATTACAACCAGTTATCGATGCATTTAATATTAAATAAATTTAATAAAAACAAACTTTAACCAGAACACCACAAAAAAATTTATACACTCCTCTCATGACCCGGGTTTCGACCGAATTATCGTCATCATCAGGTTTTTTTAAATTAAATTTTTTGACTATGGAATACCACCAGGTTACAGAAGATTTTTTACAAAAAGTTTCATTAATTCATTCATTATTAAAATATATGTACTTACAATGGCTTTAGAGCTGACATGATGATTAATGTGGATTTATATGGAGATTTACTTCACACAGCGGAGGAATATTCGAGGGTGTCGGATAGCATAGATCGAATTTTAAAATATTTTTTTTTCAAAGGGGATTTGAGATTTAAAAAAACACAGGTTCAGGATAAAATTCTGAAATAATAGCGTCCTTTCTAAAGCGGTTTTCAGCATAAAAAAGTAGTTACAGCTAGCACATTGATTACGAGAAGTACTTCAAGAACAACCTCTGAAAAACTAAAACAATTTAACCATGATGACTCAACTCTGGGGAGTACAGAAGGTGGAGACTAACCCACGATGCGCAATGCTGGGATATACCAGCCGAATAATTAACAATATTTTATCCATGAATCTTTTTTCACTGGCGCTGTTTCAGGCTGAAGATGAGAATTAATCAAAGGTTGATTGCGCAACTCGTGAAAATATCTCCCAGTAGTCGGCACATCCTAATTCTCCGTTTTTCTCTCCGAGTGCTTTAAGTACCTGTCCTCGATGATACCTATATCCACGATATATTCCCAATGATACTCAACAATCACACGCATGGTAATAACGCAGTATGTTGGTGACATTTAATGCCGCCCTAAATGCACCATTTATAGGCTGATAGTAAAATATGTTGTTCACGCACTACTCTCATGCTGACTCAACCGGCGAGATGCTATGACAGACGGATCACAAACGATGAAAATACACAATGAAAGGTTCGGCCTTCGGTTCGCAGATTTCGCTACCAGAAAAACAAGCTTATCAGTCTTCAAATGAAAACGTCCACTAAAATACCAAAAGCTCAAAACTCGTTCTTGGCCATCTCTGTCTAGCTGTACATCTGAGACCATTCGGCCTTTCTCGAATGAAGCACAGTTTATTTTTTCCTTATCTTGCTTAGACTGTATTGCATTGAGCTTCGCTCTTTTTCTTTGGCAACAGTGCATATAATTCACACATTTGCAGAGGTTTTGCCAAAATAAGTCACCAGAGAAAGGTCATCGAATTAACTATGATATTTATTTAGTTTTCGTTCTGTCTAATCCACTGATTCAACTCCGAATAGAGCATTGGTGAGATAAAAAAAGAGTTTCCACTTATTAGTGGTTAAAAAGAGAAGCTATTATAATCGTAATATGAAGCAGAATTAAAGAAAACAGGGATAAGACCCCTAAAGGACAATAAATCAGTGGTGAAATAGATGGTAAAAGGAATATGGCTAATCGGGCCAACAGAAGTCATTGCCTGTGATGCTTAACACAAATAGTTATTTCAACGAGAGATTAACACTATTTACACAATATTTGCTGATTCCACAAAATCCGCACGAACATGATGTAATCCAACCAATGAGGCTAGAATATAGTAGAAGAGACATTTTCATGCTAGCCAAGGAAGCTTGGGGGGAAGAATGGGGGTGTTTGGGGAGGATTAGGTCCCAACTACTGTGTACAAAATAATTCGTTCAGTACGACCTACGATCTCTCATAGAGACTGCATGTGTGTTGAAAGAACTACTAATAAAATCGTACCAAAGTTTCATTGCAATGTCTTCAGCGTATCTAAGGCTTATCATCATTAGTCAGCAATCCCGAGATTGGTTTGACGCAGCTCTCCACTGAATTCTTCAATCAGCTGATATTTCTTCTGTTTCACATCCTTCATCACTTTTTACATACATCTCATCCGAGGCCTTTCTTTGCCATTCTTCCCGTCCACTTGTTCTTCAACCATTGCCTTCATCAGGCCATCACGTCTCCTGATGTGGCCAATTGAGTTGTACCGTCATCTTCTTAGGGTATTCATAACACTTCTCCTTCCTCCCACTCTTCTCAGGACTCCCTCATTACTTCCTGAGGCAGGAGGGGTGGGCTGAGGTCTTCTGGAACCCCCCTCCTCTTGGCACTTTGCCCCTTTGGATCCATTGCGCTAACCCACATTTGCGTGGTAATTCCCCCCATTGCGCTAACCCCCGCCCGTTACTTGCATACAGGGGAAAAGAGCACCGTGGTGGAGGTATGGAGGAGGGTGACCCATCCGTCCGGGTCCAACGTTGCTTAAATTCGGTGAACGGTTATCGGTGATAGGTTAAAACGGAGGATTCGGGAACCGGTGTTTCAGCGCGTCTAGGCTTTTTCTATCCTATATCCGTTTAAGGGAGGTATTAATATATTTGATTCCTCAAAGAATTGATTTTATTACTAAAACAGGTCCTAATTTAACCAATTACAAATACTTTTTTGGCTCTTGTTTGCGTGTTTGAGCACTTTCCTTTATTTTATTGACAAATTTTGAACATGAACTTACTTATTTACCTTACCACTCAAATTAAATACTAAACTAATAACTAATACTAAAGTTTTACCGCGTACGAAACAATCCCATCCGTAAAAGCATCGCAAGTAGAAATCCCATACGTCTAGGCCTACCAAGATGGCCGCTGCCTTATCAAATCAGCTTCGATGCCTCCTACATTACATTCTAACTTTCTTCTTTCCAACCGTGAGGATGGATAACTGCAGCTAAAAGAAGTGGCTAGATTACTTGGCTCTTATCTCGAGAGTCCGGATTTGAATCAGCACTCGTTCAGCACTCACCTGTCGAATGCATTGTGAAGCAGTTTGCTGCTTGGCGCCTTTCATTAAGAAAAGGCTGATCGGTTCCACCCTTCTCCTGTTCCCAATAAAAAATCTTCAAATGTTCAAAAACCACCATCCCTTAAGCAAATATCCTCAGCCTTGTGTGACCTCTCGACAAAAAGAACTAGTCCATCTCTTATATGGGAAATAACAAAAATCCCTGATTTGCGTGGCCCCTGATTGAAATTAGTAGATGCACAAGTTTCTCAGTATTAGTGTATATATTTTCATATCACCTTTCAGTAATAGGGGGCATTTCATGACTAAAATCACCATCTGGACTATCACATACTTTAATTTTATATTGGCATAATACTGGTTGACTTCTAGGCACCTGCAATTAGCAGCTTTACAACAATGTGATGAGAAATATTGTCTAATGTAGGCTACATCAGGCACTACTGAAGGAAAATACACTAATTTCATTATTATAAAGCCGTCAATTTAAAATTGTAGTAACCGAGTGATAAAAGAAGAAACTGTACAATCCATAAAGTTATTAAAAATATATTTCATAGCGTCTCAGTTATTATTCATACACATCCACCGTGCGTAGCCAATTTCCCAGGTTTAGCAAAAGTAAAAGGTAACATAAGAAAGACAAAAATATGAATTAGAAATGTAAAATAACTACGTAATACGTACACATATATAATCAAAAAGCGTTTCAGAGTAAGAGATTTCTTTTATGCCGTTATTTTCCTAAGTATTTGGACCGTATAAATATTATGAGCAGCGAAGAATGGAATAAATAGAAAAATGATTGCAGAGGAAAACTCAGCATTTAGAAGACAAAGGAATACTGAGATAATAATATCGCTGGAGGCTATGGCGATAGCTTTATCTTAATTTCAATTAAAGACCTAAATATTTGGTTACATTTTCAGAAGGATATTACTAACGAATATATGGATTTCGCCATTCCCATTTGGTGCATCATGGTAGTTACCAGCAAGGAAAAACGTTTTTATGGCCTATCTCTGCCAGTAAAATAGAACAGGATCAATCCCCAACGGCAGCAAACAATGCCAAATATGACATTTTCGATACCGACAACTTTTTTCACCTATCTTCAAAGCGTAAACAAATGTATGAATGGCACCATTCATTTGTAATCACCATGCGTCAGTCAAATTAGTTCTTGTAATCTCGTCAACTTTATTAACTCGCTCAGTCTTTCATGTAACGCTCATATTTTATTCTTATCAATTTTGCAGCAAGCGCGAATAGTTACCACCGGAAAGTGATTCTGAAAAACATCAGAGAAATGAGAATATTTCTGCTCCCTCGCTTTCTTTAATAACGAACAAAAATACGGAAAAACCTAGTTATTTTTTAATCAGTGAAATAAAACAGACTGGATTGAAAATATTTGCATGCATAATTTTTTATCAGGAAATAAAAAAGATTATTTAGCGGCAGCAAACACAATCCAAACATCCTTAAGGCGTCGTCATTTTTATTTCAGATTCTCTATTCAATTATATCAAACACTTCTCGATTTTCCCTGACTTTTGCCGGTCATAAAATATCCCAGGACAATCTTTAACGGGGAGGACAATAAATGATACACTTCAGATAACGAGTAGCATTCTACCTTTCTCTCCATGCTCCTCTTCTCCAAAAATATTTTTGACATTATATCGACGATATACGAAGATAGCGCGACCATTTCTTTGAAAATGCCACCAGCTACCTCCATATCTCCCTTAAGAAATTATGAATAGCAGCTGTAGACTGTTTTTCCATCTGGTTCGCATTATTGCACCGCACCTCACTTGAGGAAGTCGAAGAATTAAATTGAGGGTGAATGGAATCTAATTTGCGAGGCGAAGTCACCCAATGCCGGCTGCGGTAAAAGATGAGGAACGCTGGATTTAATAAGGGAATGGAATGCGCCATTTTGAATTCACAGGCCGTGGAAGCAATAAAATATCATTAAGGCTGTTCATGCAAGAAAACAAATGAGTCGTCAAAATTAGATCTGATATGAAATAATCACGGACGGAGGCATTCAACGGCTCAAGCGTTCAGACATAGGGATGGGAGTGTCCAGGAGAAAGTGAAGAATGAAGACGGTTGAAAATACGGATATAAGCCCTGGGAAACTCCCTGGCAGGGGGTTAGTTTCTCGGGACTGGGAGACGGCCTGTGCAGAGAAACAGCATGGCAGAACTGTCGTTCGTTTACATATATCTCCAGAAATTGGCTTTGTTGTCAAAATTGGGAATAGGTGGCGTGAAAAGTTAAAATTTCCGTTCTCGGAAACGGGGCATGCTATAGAATTCCTTTTCCTCATCCAGATTCCGGACTGCTTCCCAATCTTTTGATCTCAAATTCTATAGCCAATGTACTGATTCAAAATTCACACGAAAGTTATAATTTCGGCGTGAGGCGTGAAAGCGCAATAAAAAGAGCCGGGTTAGTGGTAAATTGGGAGAATAATGATTCGAATACACCTTAGCAGTTCTAAATTCAATGCCTTATGGGAGGGAACGAAAGCGGTGGACGTAAAGAAATAACAAGATACAAGTGAAAGCATTTCCTTTCATTCCACTACTAAGGTACTTGATCGCAGGAGTTGAATGGGAGTGCGAATCATAACTCATTTACGAAACACCATTTGAGATTTTAAAAAGTCATATCTAATTATAGAAGACGATACTCCGGGAAAACTTGTCCGTAAGAAAACAGAGAATGTTTTTGGTTTTGAGTCGGTGGAAATAAGGTACACCAACCTCCGTACTATTTTTCTTGCAGGGTTAAAGGCTTGGAGACCAAGATTCATGATGCGATTGACCGCGGAGGCATCTCAGATACAATACGGCTCCGCGACTCATCAAGAAATGGCTACCACAACAGTGAATATATCCTCATTTTAATTTATTCTTCCAAATATATACAGCGATTTCGGGTCCTAAAGCCGAGCGTATCCCATTTACAGTGAATGAGAACATGTTTAATTATTTTTCTGGCTACGCTCCACCAAGTTGGAATTAATAGACTTTGAACTAGTTGAAGTAAAAAAGAATTTGGAGAAAAAGTTTCATCTGTACTCGCAATAAAAGTTTACCTAAATAATTTAAAACACTTGCTCCGAAATACCCAAAATGTTGTAGGTGACGTTTGGATGGAATGTCAGCGCTTCTGAACTCGCAGGGATCGTATTATGGTCGAAAAAAATCGATGAGACCTCAACATTGTGAAACTGGGTTTACGACGCGACGGGCAACTAAATCCAACTTCCTTGGAGGGCTGACTGGAGGAAAGGACGACAATGACTTAGCCGGGTTGGGAGTACAAGCGTAGGGATACGGAAAAGTTGGTTAACAGCGCAACAGATGAAGGGCGAACAAAATCGCAGAAAAACGCCCAGCTGGGAGGGAGAGGGCAGCAAATTGACCAGAAAGACGGCCGATGCTTCGCGTGATATCAGAGCGATTCGGGCGCCTGCGAAGGAAGTGCGGAATGACGTCACCCTCTGAAGGACGGGAGAGAGAAAACAGACCGACAAGGCAGACACCCGTGGCCGATAAATGTGAAAGCCATTTACTTACGGGGTCTCGACCAGAGCCACGGGGTTAAGAGTGCTTGTATGGAGAGGACAGAGGCAGGGAAACTAATTACAAGGGAGAAGTGCCCGAAGCGGAGTGAGAAACTTCAGTGGGGCAGACGGGTTATTCCGGGAAGAGGAACATCGGCACTGAGAGCATTCAGACCAGTTCCAAATGAATGATAGACCGCTCAATGAAAAAACTTTCTCAAACTCCAATTCTGGAACATATATATTCGGGGGATAAATACACAAGAGCACAAGTCACTGCCGGAGATATGTCCGTCGATAGCCTCCGAAATGCAGAAAACCTCATATAGTATGCTCCAGGATAGAATACATCTGGAGACGGGTGGCACGTACCATCCTAAAACTGCGAGCAAATAACATGACAGATTGCTTTTTTATATCATTGTTCATAAAACCCAGTTCAAACAACAGATATAATAAGTGAAGAATATTATCCACATGAAATTTTATAACAGAGATCATTTCAGCAGACACGAAACTGGTCATGACTGCACTCCGGTATTCGACACCAGATGTCGATATTATCAATTTAATCATATTGAATACACTATACTTTGTTTTAAATGACATGCCAAGATGACCAGCAGCGTAAAGATTTAAATGAGTATTATTTATGCTATGATGAGCCATTTAGACCGATAAACGAGTGGTGTTTATGAGATTACCTGGAGTTTTAGAGAAGTGGCTGTCTCCTAGAAAGAAACCATCGCGTCAAAAGGGGAGCCCATATATTTTCGTTTCCATGGCACTAAAAAGAGGCTAGTCATCTGAATTCCATAAAAATGCGGCTCTCAGAAATAACAAGGGAGGCATAAACCAGGAGAGGGTCGGGGAAAGAAAACATGAGGGAAGGAAGCAAAAAGAAATGCAAAAAATAGAACTCGAAGAAGCATGCTGCTGGAAATATCTTCACTTGCACAATAGTTTTGCATTTGCATTGAATATTTCATGCCTAAGGCACGGGTAAATTCCTTGGGTTTTTTCATATAAAGTTATTTTAGTTCACGAAGAAGTGATTATTATTTGATGTTTTAACTTGACCTTTTACAGCACGCCTTCTGTTTTCTTTGAGGATGAGAATCAAATTCATTCCACTGTCCTAATTAGAGCATCATGTTACGAAACGCATAGCAAATTCGTCTTAAATAAAAAAATCTAAATTAGCAATACCCTTAAGAGATAATACAAAAAATTTTTCATCAAGTGATAGAAGGGATAGTAAGGTTATACCACTCAAACTCATATTTAATAATCGGCCATTCACGGTAGTGAGATTAGTGACGCGCCGGACCAGCTGTCTAAAAGTCACGCATTCGAATTCCACATGAAATACGTGTTTGTCACAATATCCGTCTCAGGATTTAGTAGACAGAGCAGGATAACTTTAGTAGTAAAACAGCTTAAAATTGATTTTACCAACAGTAACTTAAGAATCCACTAAGCGTCAATAAGGAGATAATTCATTCATGTGCGAATAACCTTTGCTGTCGAAGATCACAAAAATAATTCGTGGAAATCTTTAATATTTATAGACAGCTAATGTCTTTTCATTTATTTTTTAAAATTGGCTTAAAAATAATGAATATCTATTCTGTTCATCACAAAAGCAGCACTACATGACGAATTAAGCTTTTTAAAGACAAGCCCCTTTTCGGTGGCACAACTTTTTACGTCCAGAGTTATTTTAATGGATTATATTAAGAAAGAAACACCGTTTAAGTGACTGTAAGCCCTATCTATAAAAATGACTGACCTGGAATTGCTACCTAAGACCATCAATCGTCAAATTCGTTTTAAAATACCGAGGCCAGTCACACTCCATTTACCCTACTTATATAATAGATTGGGTAACGCAAACAATACTCCAGTAAGAAAGTGAATAAGCTGAATGCAATCTTCGCAAGATCGAAACCAGGGGGATAAAATACGGTTGGAATGTTAAAAAAGCCATTTTGATTTAATAATGATAGGCGAATATGACGTCAAGAAAACCCTGACGACCTGCGATTTGGATTTTTAGAGGCGATGAGGTATTTCAGGCGGTAACTAAAGTGAAGTATATCATAAAAAAAGGCACGGCCAATCGATCCAAAAGCATGGTAACGACAGTTGGAGTGTTAACCAATGTGAGGCTATGACTGGCAGTGAAATGTTTACGCGAAAACCCAAACAGAATGACTAATATGTTACTTTGTGGGGTTGTGCTTTTTAAAAGGTATTATCTCAAAACAAACGAAGTACCCATCAATAAATCCTTCCTTGGATATGATCCTTTGAGTATGCATAAAACCTTTTTCATATGTGATACAGAATGAAAAGAGCCCGAAATGAAAAAAAACGTAAAATAGGAAAACATGGCCTTAACCACCCACAAGCTCTTTAACCATATTGCTATGAATGTACACCTACACATTTTTCAAAATTGTGTAGTGTAACTGAGAAAGCAACTGAGAGTTACAACTTATCTCAAATTATATACAACGAAATAAACATGATAATGACTCTTCAATGCTTCCATATTGACGCATTTGGACATTGATGGTTGCCATGAGGGATAAAATGCAGAAAAAACAAAAACAATTGAATTGCTGGAGGAAGTTACCATTTTTGGAGACCAAGTAGGAGAGAAGTTTGGACGGGAAAAAATCCTATTTTCGAGAAATTGACTCAACACTCGAGTTTCGCTTCAGGAAAGCGGAGTTTATTGCTACTCAGCAATTCTAATGCAAAATCTTATTTGGAACGGAGTCGTGCCGGATTTAGGAAGGAGAATATATAGTGCTATGGGGAAGAAGGAACTTAGATGAGTACTTTCTAATGTAGTATGAACAAAGAAAAGCTAAGGTCATGGAGGTTTTTTTTTCATGGGTGTTTTCAAGTCTGTTTCCGCACTAATAGGCGGGAGGAAAGGTATAAGGATAGGAATGGAAGGGATGGGGGATCCCATGGAGGGTTCCAAAAACCATCCTAGCTACAAACGAATTTTATTCTAGATTGTTCAGAGAGTCGCAGGAAAGAGATGTTTAAATCCTCGGAAACGACAAAGCGCGATAGAAAGAGACGAAAAGATGAAGAGAGAGAGAGCGCATTAAGCTACGGCTGAAAGGAAGGCGTAATTGTTTCCTTGGAAACCGGTGTGATGAAAGAAATAACCACAGGATGAACGGACGGATAACAGAAAATAATCACTCCCTCTATCTCCGACAACATGAGGTAGCTGAATTTTACCACCCTAATTTTTAAGTTAGTTGGTGGAGAGTATGAGAAACAGACATTTTGCCACAAAATGGTATTTGAGGAGGTATTTCTCATGAAAACTGCATCTGCTCATGAAAACACTTGCACCGGCGTTAGATCGAAACATTAACGAGTTTTCGTTTTGATGAGAATAATACACGAATTTATATTTTTAATCCAAAGAAAAAAAGAAGAAAATCGTTCCGAACATTGTATGGCGTCTAATTCGTCCGACTGCATGATTTAAAAAGGAAATTTTGGAGATCGTTATAAATAGCATGACCTTAGAGATGGATTGACGAAATGGGAGTACTGCTTGTGACTGCACATCCTCGAGGGTCGAACTGAACTCAACCGTCAATTATTTTGGTAAAAACTCAATTAATTTAACTACCAATGCACTCTTCAGAGTAATCTACTCTGCTTCCAATTATGGGAATGAAATGTTTGAATCCCATTCCATACGCGGCGACGCGTCGCGACGCCTCGGTCTCTATAGCAACGTTACTTCTAGTAATCAATTCTCGTGATTTCTCAATCCTCGTTTTAATCACCTATCCATTCATTACCTTCCGAGCCCGAGATTTTTTCCCGCGCATTTGTCAATACGCTAAACTACATTCGTTTCATTCTCCTCTTTTCACAAATCAACCTGGTTGCCATTTAATATTTTCCATTTTACAGTTCAATTTTAAGTCCACCAGTGGAATATTTTCATAACAAAAATATGCACCTATGTTAATGGCTAGTGATTAAAAATTAAAATACTGAAAATTGCCAAAACTGCAGATTTAAAGAGGAGGAAAACTAGTAAATGCCACAGGAATACGATCAAAATCACTTGATTCTGCTTCGAGAGGCATTCAAGGACTTTTAAGTACAGCTCATGATTTCGGGATTTATCCTTTTAGGAAAGTGCAACACTTGTATGCAACAAAAAAATAGAAAATTCAGGGAAACCAAGAGCACGTGGCATTAAAATAACGAGAAATACATATAATGCGAAAAGGATAAGCTAAGTTAAAAAAAATAAATCAAGGACGTAGCAATTATTTCACAAGAGCTTCTTTTAACAACTATTTTACTAGAGGATGACTAGGTCTTAAAAGATACACTTACTTCACTTTGGTTTAATAATAATAAGATGATGATTTCCGGGCAACAGAGAGCATGTAGGCGTAGTTTAAATGAGACCCCTAACTGATAACCATACGGCATTTCTCCACGCACTCTCCTCTTCCCGATACCACCCTGCGTCTTGAACTACTTCTTCCACACACAGAGCAACGAGGTGGAATAAGACGCAATGCCAGCAAGTGGAGGGAAGGTAGATATGAGGAGATCGTTGAAGGAGAACTCATAAGAAGCTGGCGGAAACGAACTCCGTACTCATGCGCGGTAACACACATTTGCCTCAATTTATTCAAACACGCGTTCTCGTGTAAACCGGCGAAATGCTATCAACATTTTTCCACACTCACAGGCTTAGAGACGAAATCTTACAATTTTGTCCTTTCATGGAACCCAACCGTGCGTGACTCATGTGGCTTTTGACTAAATTGAGCGCAAATTGTGGCAAGGATTTTTCCCTAGATGAGCAAGGTTTCTTTCGTAGAAAAAAAGAACTCAGACTATGTTTCTAGAACGCTACAAGTTAGCTTATCCTATTAAAATTTTTGGCAGAATGCAGAGACTGTGAACAAGTTGAAAAAATTAGAATAGTTACATATCCAATTAGTTTTCATCATCATATCTTGATTAAAATAGAATTCAAAATAATGCGTTGCGTAAAAAATAAAGAACCTGACAAGAAAATACATTGTAGGGAACGGGTTCTACAAGAACCAAGTCATCACGATGCTTATGAAAGATGGAAAGAAGACAGAAGCCAAAATAAATATGAGAGTCAGACAAGGAAGCAATCTCTCCCCCGCATCAATATATCCCTGGAAGAAGCAATAAGAGACGCGGAATAAATTGTCATCAAAAGCATCAAGGTGAATGGCGAAGAAATGAACATGCTCCGGTTTGCCGCAGACATAGCAGTTTTGGTAGAAAGTTGACAGAACTGGCACGCATCCCTTAACACCATAGACCAAGTAGGTGCTTCAAAAATATTATATGAGCATCAAAAGATGAAATATATAATCTTCTTGCGCGGAAGAGGGAAGCTAAAGGCAGATATCACAATTGGAGGAGTAAAATTAGAACAAGTGGAGAACTTCACCTTCCTCGGCAGCATTATAACTTGGGATGGAAGAAGCAGGACCGACATCAAGTAATGAATAGCACAAAATAAGGAGGCGTTCATGAAGAAGGAACAACTACTATGCTCATACTCTGTGCGGCTGCAAGTAACGGAGCACTTCATCAAAACATTCGTATGGAGCAGGGCACTCTTTGGATCAGAGACGTGGGATGTTGAGAAAGCAGATCAACGAATAATTGACGCCTTCGAAACATGGTGGTGGAGGAGAATGTTGAAGAGAAGAATAGGCAGATTAAGAGAAGAATGAAGAATTGTACAGA
Source organism: Platycnemis pennipes (assembly GCA_933228895.1). Taxonomy (NCBI): domain Eukaryota; kingdom Metazoa; phylum Arthropoda; class Insecta; order Odonata; family Platycnemididae; genus Platycnemis; species Platycnemis pennipes. The sequence goes on along the minus strand of OW121848.1, from coordinate 26,786,322 downwards.
AGAGTAAAAGAGCAAAGGATAATATGGAGAACACTACGCCCAAGAAGAACCAACAGGATTGGACATACCAAAGACACAATGGATTAGTTAGGAATAAAATAGAAGGAAACATTGAAGGGAAGGTCCCGCGAGGAAGACCATGAGACAAGTACATAGAGCAAATAAAGAAGGACGTGAAAGAGAAAACCTATCTGGGCATGAGGGAATTAAAACTAAATAGGGCAGAATGGAAGGCTGGAGTAAACCAATCTTAGAATTGATATACTGATGAGGACAAAATACATAAACGTAGGTATAGATAAGTATATTTAATTGTGGATGGAGGTAAGTACATGTATTAAATAAATGTATTGAATTAATCACACTTATCATTTGGAATACATTTAGCATATTTTCAAATTTTTTTTATGAATAACAAAAACATAGAATCAGAAATGTCAGAGAACTTACCAGTAAACGGTGAGTAAACCCGAAAATGAAGAGAAAAAAAGGAAACAGCAAAAAAATAAAAACCTCAGTTATCATAGTAATAATCCCAAGAGACAGGATGAGATTCCTCAGAGTTCACTTTAAATGTGCGAGATGTTAGTTATTCCTTTATTAATTACAAGGTTACATGAGTTACCCGTCAGGATTTTTTAAAAATCTTATGGCCTACATAAAATCATACATAAAAATTAAAGGAAACAACAAATGGCTGAATTCGTATGATGGAGAAAAACTGGAGTGAAGTACCAAGATTGAAGATAAGATTCTCCATAATGTACCAAGAAAAGCGAGTGAAAGTTGAAAGCCACCAGAAACTTGAAAAGCCTAAGACGAAAGAAACCAAAGCGCCGAGTCTTGCTTAATTCGACTTTTCGCCAGTGATATTCAGGACCATAGCAAAAGTGGGCGAACACAATATCTTGTGCGATCCCTCCACCCATTACTCAAGCATTCTAATTGCTATTGGGTCTCCCTACTTGCCAACCCTCTCCCACCCATTGACGCAACCCCTATTTTGCAGGGTAAAATAGAGATCCTCATGGATAAGCTGAATCTATTGGAGTAATGAAATGTTAGCTCAGTATCACACGTAAACTTCACGAGTATTCACGAGAAGTATTCGCAAACCTACCTACTAAAATAAAAAAAGCTATAAATGAGAATAACACTTTCCATTATATACCAAGCACTTCATACAGGACGCTTTTCTCAGGCCAGAAATGAAAATACTGCATTCCAAATTTCTTGCCTGGAACCTTTAAGGTGATTTTATTTGCCGAATATAGATGATATTCCAGGTAGTATATTTTTACCTCTCTCACAGGCAATCCAGAATTTCGAAATATACCATGCATTAATCCCTAAAAACGAGGGATTTTGTTTTGGTTGGTCGAGGAAAATCTGCAACATCATCTCATGCGTAATAGAAAAGATACGATCGAGTGAAAAACGAGCAGATGGAAAGCAAACCGTCGGAAAAAGAACTTCCTAAGAGATAAAAAGCTCTTTGATATACTTTTTTTTGAAAGGAATTATGGAGCATCAATGGTGGAACCAAAATAAACACGGCATCTGCGCCTCCAGTGAGCGCATCAGTCGTCTGCCAGAAAACAGCACGAAGATACGCCTTCGGGAGCGTCTAAAGAAGATATCTACCGCCCGGCCTTGATTTTTTCTCCAAATAGAACAAGGAGGAGAGAAGAGAAACATTTGGTTATGACGGAGAATGGATTCAATTTCGACTCAATTACTCCAGTGCACTGCATCCTCGACGGAACTGAATGAGACCAGCCCTGCGATAAGGGTCATACAACGATCTGCTATCGAGAAAAACATTAATAAACTTTTAATTAAATTGTAGCTGAAGGAAGAAAAATTCCCAGGCCGGGAATCGAGTCACGGAATTCGTCGTCCCATAAGGCAGTTCCAAACGCTGCCCAGGATTCCTGATCCCTGAGGATTTATGGGAACAAGTTTTACAGCAACTATCGCGGTTCGTCAAGGATGGCACTCGTAAAGTGGAATCACGCTTCAAGTAAGCCGCTATCCACGAGGATGGACCAATCAATCGCAACGCTGCCGCGTGCCACCCACCATAAGATTTTCTTTTTGATGATGCGGACAGAGAGCGAGTGCACTGAAATTTGTTAAAGTAAAACTAATGATGTTATGTATAATGAATCTTAAAGAAAAAGGTCAGGGGTTCGATTCCTTTCACAGCAAAAGTTTCCTTCATCAATTTTTAACACACAACACTCACTTGACGTCCATATTGCGAAAAAAAGGTACAGTAAATAATGCTGCTGATCAACAATTATGTGTTCCAACACCAAGCTGTATATCGGAGAAAGTGCGTCGTCGATCTCCGAAACCTTCATAAAAGATTCCCTAAGGAAATAGTGCGATGTCTGAAAGTACGGAAAAAGAGAGGAGCTCGACTAAAATTGAATACGAGCCGACGAAGACCCCTTCCACCGAGCAGTGAAGAGATGAAAATGAAGTCTCATGCGCTGGGAAGTAGCAAGACGAGAAACCAAGACGGCAACTAATGCAGACGCAGCAGTTTGCAGAGGAGCGGCGGGGGACGGAGGGACGAGGGGGAGGGGAGCGGAAAACAGAAGGTAAAGGAGGAAAACAGCGGGACGGAACGGGAAAGTTTTCCGCTTCGTGGGAACTCCGCAAACACGGCAACCCAGCTGAGCGACGAGGACGGGAAGATGAAAAGGAGGAGGAGAAAAGGAAAAAAAAGCGGTGAGATTCGTATGTGTAACGTCGATCGAGAGGAAGGCGCAGCGAAGATATACAACCTAACGGAAAACCCATTCTCCGTTCCCTGTTTGTTTGGATCACCGTCCGCTTAAAATGTTTGCGCAGTTGTTCCTCCCGTTTTCCTCTTGCCCTCCCCACTTAGCAACCAGCATCTGATATTCATTCGGAATGGCAGATGGGAGGCATAAGGGGAGGCGCGGAGGGATTGAGTCGGGAAGGCGGAATGAGGAATCGACGCGGGGGTCTACGAACGCATTCCAAGGGGAGAGACCATGAGGGGGGCGCGACTATCTCCCGTCACCTACGACCTGGGTACTAATCCCGGAGGTGGAATATTTGACGGCGCTGCGGTCATGTTTCGACTCATAACTCAATTCCACACGTGAATAGAACGAGGCAGTGCGCCCGCAGCACCATCCATGAAACATTCCATAGCTTTCATCCACATTTATGCGTCACCCTACAGCCCGCCGCGGGTAGCGCATGGCAGGAGATGATAAGTCACCAGGCGCAAAGGGAACTTGAGAGTGCCGCTCGGAAGCGTTAATATTCAAATGGTTTGAATGGGCAACTCCTCCACTCAGCACTGATGTCAAAGAAAATTTTTCGAGGTGAAAATTATACTATCTAACGGCTTTTAGGGGCATCGCCATATCGGCGGGTTCTCATTTAAATCTCACCGCGGTCTCAGGTTCCAATACACTATGGAATTCGAATACTTCTTTCAGGAGTCCTTGCGATAGCACAATGACGAAAGAAAATTGGACCACTAGGAATCACACGGGCTACATCACCCTGTCGATAGCTTTGTGTCGGCATCAAACGGGATTTTGACTCTTGATTGCTCGCAGGAAGCTTTCGTTCCATTTTTCGGATACCGCTCCCGGCGGTCGTCTGATCAGTGCAATCAAGCGACACACGGAAGAGGACGCCGGGATGCATCGCTTAATTGAAACCGAGCAGAAATGGCGAGCAAATAACCGGAGTGGAGAGAAAAAAAAAACAATCATCAACTTTACTCAGAAATATTCCGCGCCAAAATACCCAACGCGAACGTTTTATTTTGGAATCACACGAAAAGCTTTTTACGTTTGAATTTTTACGGCTCCCTATTACGGCTTATTTTTCATGAAAGAGCGAACATACCCGGGAATTGTAGCTTACAGCCGGCGATTTTTGAAAGTTAATTTTCGATATCAGTAGCGCGCTTGGTTTCATCATGCGAAAAGATTTTTTCCTACTTAAACCCTTAAGCAATGGGTACGCGTCTGATATTGTTTTTCGAAAAAGATGAAATTGTAATGTGACTCACAGTTACAAATGCCAGGAATGATGATACAGGCATTTATAAAATAGGAAAAATACACTGGAAATATTGCAGTACCCTTTTAAAAATAACAATACATATTGCAATCGGAAACTCAGTGCGAAGAAATTCCAGAACTGATGTAGCATTCACTATACAACCAAGAGTTACAGCGACTTTTAGGGACATTTATGTGTACCATTTTACTGATCCTGATACTGATTATAGGTTCTACTGGCATTGCCCTTGTCAAAAAGTTATCTCTGGCCTCAGAGTTACGGCAAAATACTAAGATGATGAGATCCTTGCATTTTCGCATCAATTTTATGTATCTAGTAAAGCTACAACAGCCATGTCTTTACGAACGCGGATCAGGTGGCATACAGTGTAAAAATTTGTACCTACCTATCAAGCGCAGCAAAGAGTAAGGAATTAATGACCTACTTTACTTGAAAACTTGGGCGAAAATTGATCTCATTAATTAAAAAGGTGATTTTTGAAAAAGGCTTGATATGTTCACCGGAAACATTTAAAATTTCCATAACCGAAAGGCAACACGAAAAAAAATATTAACGGGGTAACAAGCTAATTACTACTTGTTCCTATATTTTTTGTGCTTTTATGAAAAAAAGATACCTTCATCCAAATTATAATTTGATAACCTTAGGAGCACGTATTCTTGCGTTTAAAAATACGCACTGGGAATATAAAGCGAGTATCATGAGCTAAAATATTCAAAGTCCTTTCGGTTCCCTCGAAATGGATTAAGGCCGCGAAGGGATCACGCTATCTCTGCCGAGCAACATCCACGCGGGGAAGCCGCGTTACCCTTATCATTAATACGTAGTTTGTCTCGGAGTGCGGCAAGGAGAGGTTAGGAGCCATGGGATTAAAAGGAAGTGTAAGAGGAGGGGGCAAAGGAAAACGCCCTTATCCCGAAGACGGATTCCTCGCTGTGTCAACGCCGATCCCTTTTCGCAGCCGTGCATGACCCCCTCCCCCCTTTTAATCCCCTTACCCCCACCCACCATCCTAAATGCATGAATCCATATCCCATAAGGTCGGTTGCGTGCGACCAGCGACACGAGACCGTTCCCCATAGGTTTCAGAGAGGCGGCCAGGGAGAGGAAACCGACTCAAGTGCACCGAAACGAATGAGCGTTTGCCGTCTGCGCAGCTCCAGGGATTACTTAATGAGAGCAATTAGGCAGGCCGATGCGAGGGTGGAGAAGGTGGGGTTGGAGGGAAGCGGGGGTGGAGGGTATCTACGTCACGCCTCTCACGGGTAGGAGGGGAGGGATGACGGTGGGAAGGTCTTCATGACGTGGGCCGTTTCATATGGATGGTGCTCAGCGTGACGTCAAACTTGTATAAAAATAAATTTATCGTTTCTGTGCCATGACTAAATCACGAGGGATTTCAATGCTGCCGTATAAGTCACCATATTTCACGACTATTTACAAAGAAAACTCAATGAATGCGACCATATGTTAAACTGCTAAGGATAGTTACCACATGGTACACCAAAATGTGCATAACAATAGATGTCATTGTATATTTTTTTTAATTTCTCAGATTGAAAGATAATATTAACATTTAAAGGCTTCAGCAAGAGGATGACGAAAAGAAGAGGTCAGCCCATAAAACCGTGTGCTATCGAAGGAACTTAGAATCCTTGACGGCTAAGAAAACCAATCAGCAGTGACAACTGTGGCGATGAAAGCTTTCTTTCATAATCTTTCTTTTTCGTCGCACAATTTTCTTCATTTTAAATTCTCTACATCCATTTTATAGTATTTAGTGAATGTTACGCTAATGTATGAAATTTCTCACTTAGATAAAAGAAAAGGAGAAGGATTTGTAAGAAATTTTACTAAGACCACACTCATATGCTGACAACAAAAATAGGTGACTATAAACACCGTCTAATCTGACGGATGTCTATGAAATGTGGAGGCGATTTCACAACGATATTCCTTCTCACGGTAGCATTATTATGGATGTAGCTTATTAATGAATTCAGATACGGCATTAATAAACATATGAATTTTCGCTAGTAAAATTCACATCGTCCGCTCTCTACGTGAATGCATGGCAACAGCGCCTCACGTTTCAGGAAAAAGGTTTCAGGGATGAGATTCCGCAATAAAAAAAATTATTAAATAGAGCTTGGAGCGTTCTGCATATGAACTCCGTTGAAAGAAAATTTGGGGAATGAGTTATCATTAATGACAAGCACACTACCAAGAGAACAGAAAATGTAAAATATGATAACATACAGGCCACTTAAACCACGCCATTGAGATTATTTCGCTTAAAACTGTGGAGAAATAATGTTAACAATTCATGAAAACGGAATGCAACATAGACAAGAAAGGAGGGTATGTTTTAAGATGTTCATTAATTTTTCCGGATCACCACATTTCGGAGCACATATGCTCATTATAAGTTTCATTACGGGAAAAGAAGGAAGAGAGATGTATTGGGCAATGTATTGACGTAATTCAACCACCACTAGCACATATTGAAATTCGCATGGGTGATGCGGCGCAAATAAAATAATAGCCTGAAAAAAAGCTCAAAAGTCATGGATGGGAACGACGCAGGTACCACTCGCATTGAAGCAGGCAACAGGGTAAAATGGAAACCGGAGAGAATGAGGGAACACACTGATTGCGTGATTAACATTGTGGTCCATTTGCCGGTTTCAATCAGAAAGGAACCAACCAACATTCGACTCCAACGTAATTAATGGAGTATAATTAAATTTGTAACTAGCATGACCGGTTGAGAGCTTGTTGTTTCGAGATTACAATCAGAAGAGAACCCTGACAGTATAATTTTATTTGAATTACCATTTAAAAGTTACGACTCCGTAAGTCACAGATATCTACTTTGTTGTATTTTTCAGTGAAATATTTAGAAATAAAACATATTGGCAAAAAATTGATTTCACTGCATAAAATCGCTAAAAGGAGCAACAACAAAATTCAACGGATAAAATAGAAAAAAATGTGAAGAGAATATGTACTTTGTAAAAAGGAAAGCTTCAAACTCCTCTAATATAAAATTATGTACATATAAGGAGGCTTCTTTCATATTTCTAAAAAAAATCTACTGGATATGCAAAAGTAGTCAAATAATCAGGTTTTATGTCATTTTAGTTAGTTGATTGGTAGTGAATACCACGTTTAATTATAAAAAATTACTCATAAAATAATCCAGCCCAATTAAATGATAATTCCCATGGGCATGCAACACTTTTTTTATTTAAGCAGTTCGATGACCTTCTGCAGAGAAAACCCTTCCTTCATGAACATAATCAATTAAGGTCGGGAAAATGAGGCAATGCTTCACGCACCTCCTCATTAGAGGGAATAAAATTCATCACGGTATTTTTGCAAAACGTTCGATATTAAAAGTGAAATAGGAACTAAGCTGAGAAAAATATGATGCCAATGGTACAGCATCTTTCTCGTATCTTTTCTTTAAGCATAATTCGCATTTACCAGGAGTTCCTTCGCAAACATAAAAGAAATAATTAGCAATCAGTATAGTGGAGAATATTTTAACGAAGTTAATGCTAATACACTTCAGGCCACGGATTTTAATTACATTTCCAATTGAAACGGATTTTAAGGGGCTGACACTTGAAATGGGAAAACCAGTAAGTAAAATTAACTTTTATTCTCCTCTTACCAGTGTTATTGATGAGAATAAAAATACTGATTATGAGGCATTGCTAGTAATGGTTAAATGTAACCAATGTAAAGCTACTACATTCACAATCTTCTTTGAGTTCATTTTCAAAGAAAGACATAGAATTTGTTAACTTCTCAGTCCATGATTAAAAGAAATCATTACAATAAATATCCTTAGACTGGATTTCAACTACTATTTGCTGGTAGTGTTTTAGGAAGCAAAAAAGTATCCGCTGTCACGCGCAGATATGCAATGGAAAATTTAGAAGTACAAAACCTTTGGAATGTAACCCAAATGTATGATGTACTATTTTGATTCTCAGTATTCGAATACAGTTGGTAAAATTAAATAGTGAATTAAAAGTCTCCATAAATTCTCAACAATAAAAATATTAAAGATTAGGAATAATATAATGTGGAAGAATGAATTAATACTCTAATAAACCTCAGCCTTTTTAGTTTAGTTTTTAGACTAAAAACATAAAGAAGCTTGAGAACTCCAGAAAATATCACCCAATTAATTGGATTACCACATACAGCGTCGCGGATGGTTCTCGCTACGTTTCACTTGGTATATTCTACAGTTCAGCTAAATATATTTCATAGGCAGTCGGCAATCGCACCCCTTGACCCACTTGATGAACATATATGTGCAGACTTCTGAGCCAGCTCGCCGTGTGCTCTTCAGAGTCTGTTTTTTATATGTCTTTTCCTTTAGGCTACTCATATAAGAGTTCTCCCACGGAAAATGCTTTCTTAAATAGAGGATTTGAATTGCTTGCTACCGGGCCGTGAGACAGTCATCATTTAGGAAAATATATATCCCTTTTAGATGGTCAGGTGCAGCAACATGACCGTACTACCTATGAAAATTATCTTTACCAGCCCACAAAGAAACTTCAAGCGCTCGCTTCTAGTTATTCCCTCTTTTATATGCTCTCCCAATTAATTAATATCTGTTCTTGCCCTCTAATCAAGTGGAAAACATATCGCCTGATATAACATTTTTTAAATTATTTTATTCTTTCAAACTGAACCAGATTACTCTGCCAATTAATTGTGCTCTCAGCAAATAATTTTCTCAAAATTTTCCAAATATTTTTTTGATTTTCCAGTTTCAAGATTCCCTACTCCACACGCCTTCCAATTATGATATTTTTATTGATTATTGAGGTAATAAATATATTAATAGACTCGTTACTGGATCACTGGATGTGAAAAACTCTTTGACTATGTGATCTGATTCACCTGTAATGCACTATCGACCACCAAACATTTCCTTATTCGGCTCTGTAAACAGGATCTTACAATTATTTCCCTGAATTTGGCTGATGATAAGTCATTCATATTCTGGTCAACCTCTACCGTTACTGAATTTATCTGCTCCCTCATTCTCTGCTGGCACTACAAATCCAGAAACTCGGATAAGTCTTGTTTAAACTACCCTTGAATGTGAATATAGAAGAGTGGTGTGAATACTGGGTGATCTACAAGAAAACAGCAATAATGGATTTAATGCACTCACCGAAACACGTCTTATATGATAACAGTTGCTTGTAACATTGACTGTTACTTAAGCTTTAAAACTATTGACGTTGTCCTATATACCTCTGCCGTAAAAAGCGAGCATGAAGAAAGATATCTCACCATCGAGATGACCACGGAGAGATGAAAGAATATGCAACAGAATCATTTGATGGAACAAAAAATTATTCGAGGGAGGCGACCAACATCTAAAGACATTCACAACATTCAGAATAGGTGGGTAACATGGCAGGGGCGATAGTTATTTTTGTGCGAACGGAGGAATGGTGGAGAGAAACCCGGCGTTGCAATTAGCCTTCTCTTAACGAAAAGTTAATAGGGGTACACGGTGTAACGTCCCATCCGATGGACGGAGTACTGCACGTGATATGGCTTCCACCAGGCACTAAAGTGGGAACCAGTTAACCATCCGAAACCGTTGGGAATCGAACCCGGATCCACTGGGTGGAAACACCCTTTACTTCAGTGCACCCAGTACTCTAACCATCACCACAACCTGATCCCTAGAATAATTTTCCTTAAAGCCATCGGCGTAAACGGCTCTCCCCCTTAAGCCACTCAAAGCAAAATGGTGCATTCCCACATAACAGTGTGCCATTTATTCCATTAGGTAATTGTCAAACCTACCTCACTCTGAGAGATCGTCTTACCTTAAAAGTAATGGAAACCGTTAATGAACTTCCAATGTTTCAAACTTTTGATATTACAGTACAAACCTCTGACCAGTTGCTACTGCCAAAGGTTGTTTTGTTTTTAGTTTTGACGACCAGAGGACAACCGCTATATTTTCGGCAAATAAGAAAACTTTTACAGGCATTTTAATGCATTTTCCTCTGTCATTTATTGATAAGGTATGATAGAAAGATAAAATTAATCTTGTTCATAGTGGATCGTCATTTTCAAGCAGTAAAAACTCGATGACAAATGACCCTTTCCAAAGTACAATTGGCAAGACAGTTTTTGATATAAACCGGAATACTCTGAAATTCTACATTTTGGATACTATAATGCTGTTAAATCCCTTTTCAAACTCGTCTTATGTTGCTGCAAAAGGCATACCTCATAAATGAAGGTTTATTCCCTTCCTGCTGCAAATCTGACCAGTATGACGAAACGTAGAGTGAATATCCACAGCCACCAAATAAGCCGCTTGTTATGTGTTCCTTAAATACAATTACGCAGGCAACAAGCGAGCAATGTAGGGTTAGAGCATTAGGGAATGAATACCTCTCCGTCCTGTTTATGGATTCGACCCACCAACCTCCAATTATCATGGAAATCTTCGTCCTCCCGCAGCCTGCTAAGCATCGTCAATGGGCCCATTGCCACTTGATCGGGTCCATAAGCCTTAAAAATAAGTCGTCACCGGGAGCAAGGTCTTTTATCCCTCTATAACAACATACGACTCTCTCAATGGAAAGGGATCGTCGAAGTAGAAAACTTTCCCACCGGCATGGAAGTTTAGGCACTGCCTTCCACAAAGCTTCTTCAGTTCCAGGGATTTAACATCAAAATGACTTCAGCTGATTATAGCAGTGTAGAGTTTCCTCGCCATATCATTCAATCATCATACGCTTCACAGTAAGTGAGGAAGGGGTCGATAATGTATCGTGGCTAGAGAGCTGACTTCCCACCCAGAGGAACCTAATTCGAACCCCGGGAGTGTTCTATTCTTCAGAGGTACTGTGAGGAAAGCACTTCACACAGTTCAACAGTTGAATCGCTGAAGTTGGAGTTTCTCTCCATCCTCAAACCATTTCTTTCCGTAATACCCGCCTATCCTTAATGATGCGAACGATCTTTCTATTGTCGGTCACCTCCCCTAATAACAGCAAAACGAAGTTTGAAGAGTTGAAGGTTCCTGATATAATTTTGAGGTCCTTCCAGACAGTGACACCATTCGAGCGCGTTGGATGGCGGTAGAAATTAATTCCGTAAAGAACACATTTCACAGCCGTTACTACCAGTGGATTGACGTGCATACCTTTTGACGCCCATCACTACTCTACTCGTTGTGAATTTAATTAAAGCCCTCGAGTTTCACCCCCGTTTCCGGATGCCGTCGATGCATTTATTATTCTACCAATGAACAGTGTTGTAACGGACTTAGCCTGACGATATCCCAATGATCGGAGGAGCAATAATGTCATCTTTAAAGATTTTAATATAGCTCCGTAAAGCATCGTAACAATGGAAATTCTTCTTCCTTTGGGAATAATTTCATATTGACTCTCTTTGGAAGCCATTTCCGTGGGATAGAAGAATTTTCGGAGACGCCCTGAAATTCGATTTAAATACGAAATGCACTTTATCAACACGGAGTTCTTCACGCTGAAACAATATGTAGTTAGATAAATGAAAGATGATTTTGATGATACATTAGCTAATACTTAGCAACATAGATACTTATACTATACAGCTATTTAGTCTCAACCTTACCCCAAATTAAGAAGGCCTATTATTACAATAATATTATGGAGATTGTTCTCACCGATATATTGGTCGAAAAGGTGCTGTGGGTAATGGACTTTCATCAACGAAAATAGGGAAGTGAGCTTACACACAATATCCTCGAATTCTCTGTGTTGAACGGAACTCACCTGGAAACTTCATTCACGAAAGATAACGCAATTTTTCGATTATACGCACCCACTATAAAGAGCATCCGTATTTTCAGAAGCAAAATGCGAAAATTTTCCCATTACCATGCATAATGCGCACCTCATTTTACGAGCACGACATTTAACGAGAGTGTAACGTAATGGTCTTACGCTGTTCCCCGCTTCGAAAAAATGCCCCCGAGACCCTCATTCTCGGCTGTACACCCGCACCGCTCTTATTATTCCAATGCATCATTTTAGCCATAGGAGAATCCTTCACATTATTTGCCCGAGCATGACAACTGTAATTTATGCAAGCAAAAGTCTGGAGCAAAACTACGTAGATTATACAAATACATCTGTGCTCCCTTTAAACGTACCTACAGGACAGGATTGCTTAATTTCCCATGGGAAAGGCATAACAAATTCAAGCTGAAACATTTCTTGGTGCAGGTAAGCAATTACCTGAAGTAGGTATTGGAGGAATAGCATAAACCTGCTCTTGAACGAGTACATCACAGGAATTAAATTTCCCGACGCTATGAGCACATTTCCGGCATCTTTTACTGCTGTTAATGAGTGCAAAACAACTATTTTTCATCAAAGAACTGCTTTCATTAAGGCACGCCAGAAACTACCTGTTAAAAGTTTTTCGTTAGATAACTGAGAATTAAGTACAGAAAATATTTCAGAATTATAAATTATATCGATTTTTGAATTGCCTGAAACAATGTTCCACAAAAGAGCCTACAACCCGCACTGTTATCAATACGCTGAATATGATAGAGGCTGCAAATAATCTCGGAAATAGGATGACTGATTGACGACTTGGAATTAACGGGGTTATTTTTCCTCAGAGGCGGAAATCAAAAGACAGCCAAGCATAATAAGCAGCCAAGTTAAACTAAAGGTCAAAGTTTCAGAATAAGGTATGATGGAAAATTTAATACAAAAATGTAAGAATTGGTTTGGTGATAGGGTGAGAGATTTCCCTGCTAGAACGGCAGGTATTCATACGAAAGAATTTGCTACAACTAAAAGATGATACCTCTCTGTGGAAAGACATGAGAATTTCATTCACCGATGTACTAATATTGTACAGCAAATTACAAGTAACTTTGAAGGAAAACCTATACCATAAGAGGCATGTCATTCCACTGCGTCAAATACATAATTGCAGGCATTTAGAATTTACCAATGCTGATCTACAACAATTGATATCCTACTGGCATAAACGATGAATAAGAAAGGAATTGAATGACTTGTTTCTGAATAGAATTCGCTCACGGTTCAGAAGGGCTGTAGGACCTGGAGCATAATGACACAACGGGTACCCCTCAAAAACGCTGATTACGGCACGATAGTCAATTTTTTATTGGATAAAAGAGATAAAGTGAAAAACCAAATTTATTACGGTAGGTTACATCACAAAGATAAAATTAGACACAAATAGTTGGTGACAGAAATAACATTTCATCCGCTAAAAAATTGGGACAACAGGTGTAACCGAAGTTTCTGGGGAGATGATTAGGATAAGTAATGTAGATTCTGGCTTTTTGGAATATCTGACCGAACATTTAATTGTTGTATACCTGCATGCTATGCAAAAAGCGGACGTTATAGCGTTTGACCAGAAGAATGAGTCAGCTCGTGGTGTCTCCCTCGCGCTAAACCAGTATAAGTAATCGAGAACATTGAGCTTTTCCCCTCACACCTCATAACACCTTTTTGGACGTTCATAAAATTTTGAGTAGCAGTGAGATAGACTACAGGGGTGAGACCGTTTGAGAGCTTAATTATTCAGTGTGGAATCATTTATACTAATAATGAAAACGAGAAAATTCTCACGTCCTCAACATTTACCTTGATAAATTATCGCCAGAACAGTTAAGCACTGTTTATAAAAGCTGTTATTTATAAATATATACGAGCTAAATTTATATTTACTCCTAAATTACCTATTTTAATGATTCTTTAACCATAGCGCTGCTAAAGGCATAAAAACGTTTTTTGTCATCACTTTAAGGTATTTGAGAATATTTACTCACTAAAATCAATATTGATGATAGCGTGAGAGAATTTAAGCCCAAAAATATTTATTACCGAGCTACTAAATATAGCTTTAAGCCGGAGAGATTGCTGCTTGGGTTTGCTCAAAACTTATTTCTACCACAAGCCTACAATGGTATGCTTTCAAACCTCGTTTATCTGGCAAAGGGATGGCGTCACAAAGCCAATGCGATACGGTTTCCATGCGATGATGAGGATGAGAATTTGAGGAGATACGTACCTGCGAATTCATCATTGGGGATAATTTGAATAAAAATGCATTCTCCTTCCTGAATGAAACCGGCTCTTATGGGAACCAGCAGACGGACCAAAGGAATTATAGATATTCGAGTTCACTCGCCGCCCCGTTTTTAGCAGGCAAACGAGGTTCTTTTGTGCTGCCATAATGCACAAGCGCTCACCTCGGATCCACCCACCTACAGCTAATATGCAAATGCTCCCCTTTTGCCTCACATAAAGGCGGTATGGTACACTTCGTTCAGTATAATTGAAACGCAAAGAGACGATGAAACATAGGGTTTCGCCCCCGCTATACTTTTGCTCTAATTTTTATCAATCATAGTCTAACCTATCATTTAGATAAAGCTGTGCGATAGGGATTTTCAACCCCAGGTATTGGACATACAAAAGAAATATCTTAGCTATAAATTAGCAATTGACCAGTCTTCGGGATGTAAGCCCTGGTTTAGGGAGATTCTTAGAAATCATTAGATGGCGGCCCTCTGTAAAAGACTCACAAATATATCTACTGTGTAACACTAGCAAGGAAAGAGATAATTCACCCATCAATGCGAAAGCACGGCAATTTCGATCGTATAGTGAAATTGAACTGCTTCTATACATCACCATCATGAGACAAATCACTCAACAAAATACTGGTATAGGCGACAGATTAATTTTTTACAATTTAATAACCAACTCTCTAATCATTCTTCTTCGTTTTATGTCATCGGAAAGAAGATACCAACCTGCTGATAAAACAACGCAGCAGTTTTACCAATTTCCGGAGAGTTTACTGATGTTCGCCCGAATCATCAAATCATGACTTAGACGGAGCTTAATGCTGCTTCTCAGCTCATCGTATCAATTACAAATTAGGGCACTTATAACAAGCTTCAGCACGAACCGCGCAAGCGAAGAACAATATTTGAAATTGGGTTTGATAGCTTAAGAAAGAACTTTGAAATGCAAGGAAATGTATCTAGTGTAAGAGAACTATAGATGCTTGGAAAAACAAATCTAATTTAGTCGAAAAATATAAAATGATTTACATTGCTCGGTATATTTAGTGAGTGATGAGATTTCAATCCTCACATCCCTTAAATAACAAGAAAATTATGACAAAAAAATGAAAACTTCAAACATTATGCTCAAAGTTCCTCATTTTCACTCTATAGCCATAGCTATAACTAATTACCAAAACAATATCGTAACGCAAAACCCTTCGCTCACTCCTAATTAAGGTTCCACCTGAGTAAATAAAGAGGTATTTAATGAAAGAATATAAGAAATGACAATAAGGCTTTACGCATGTCGACGTAAGCATCACTGACGTAGGTTTTGAAGGAGAAGAACCCAGAAGCCATGGCATTTTTATTATATAATTAAAGATATACAGGAATTTTAAAACTTGTAAGAGAGAATTTAAAATGTTATGCCAGCTCACATCAGTTTCTACATAGCTGAATGAGGCAGGTGATGAAAAAAAGAAGTGAACACTATTTCTCATAAAATACCGATTACACTCTACCACACAGATGGGAATTGACAGGCAGACCAACCAATGTTGGTAAACTTAAAATGATAATAACCACGGCACTAGAATAACAAGTCACTCATCCGTCGATAACATTGAAAACGTTCATAATCAAGGTGAGATCGGCAGCATATTCTGAAAAGCTAAGTTATCATTAACAACGAACAGCGCCATTTATTAAACAGCCTCATAACTTTTGAAGCCACTTCTTTAACGTTAGGTGCTATAAAATTTCGACTTATCGACGCGATTACTGATACCCCCTCGTTACGAATCCAAGAGCAGAGGTGCTTTGAAGGAAATTCCGGGAATGGCTCAGGTGCTCGGCCATTCAGAGTGGCAATAAAAGGAGGAAAAAGACCATTCCCAAAGGAAAGGATTCGCGAGGACGAGTAATGCCGATACAGAAGAATTGCACGCGTCCCTGGCGTTACGAAGCGGTGGAAGTAGAGAGAAAGGAATATAATGGAAGGTTTTGACGGCAGCTAATCCATCAGGGGCGAGTCTTCTTCGCTCCATGCCCTAGGGGCGTCGGAGGTGGGCGAAGGTACCAAGAGGGTTGACCGGTTGTAAGAGAAGAAAAAAGCACAAGACAGATCCGCGAAAAGGCAATCCACTTCTTCGCAAATGGCTGTAAAACACAAAGAGGCGGAAAAAAGGTTGATTGGCGTATCCTTCTACCTGATGATGGGGTCTTAAGTCCTGCAGATTTAAAGATGTTTCTAGTTAAATTTAGGGCTGAGTTTGTGGAATTTGATTTTTAGACAGCGATAATTTTGGTTATATCTTAAAAAATTAAAAATGCTTTTTAGAGAAAACAAAAAGTGCAACACGCCGAAACGAATTAAATGGTACATTTATTTCCATTTTCCAGCCATAAATTTTGTAAATAAAATCATCAGCGCAAGAATATAAAAAACGAGGGTTTTTCATGGCGGCAAACAATTCCTTGATCTGTATCTCAAAACTGGTGGAAAAACTTACGGACATTATTTTAAGGAAGTTACAGAAAAGGCATAAATATACGGCGAAATGAAAGAATGATTACGCATCAGCCCATAGTATTTGCATTAGAGTATTCTTTGCTTTAAACCAGAGACATACATATGCCCAAATAAAATTATTTTTCTTTACTTTACCAAGACCGCTGATATTAACGGTATTTCACTGATTATTTATGATTATAAATATTTTGATAATATCATCATCAATAAGTGATATCCTACTTCTGATATTCCAAAGCCATGAAAAGATAAGCATGCGTAAACATTTTTACATAGGGCATCAAGGCTCGATGGAAAATACTAGCGTACGGCTTACAATGTAGTTTTGACGAGTAAGATCCCACTTACAAGGATAAGAAGCATGAAGTAGTCATGTAAATACCGGTTGCATTGTGACATATCACACTGAAACTGGATATCCTTTCTAAAGTGAGCATAAAGGTAGAAAATATAATTTTCAGAGTCTAACATCGGTATTCATAAGAACAAAGCACTATTACGCTATCAAAAACGTACTAATACATCAACATAGATAAACCGAACCTGACGGATAAGGTACCAAAGAATGATAATTTTCTACCAACATATAAACGGTACAAAGAAAACACAAAAACTAGCTTCAAATGAGCTTTCCGCACAATTATGCAGCAAATAATAACCCAATGGTTACCATTTATTGATTCTTTAACATTTACCTAGCCAAAGAACAAATTTTAAAATTTGAATAAACAATAAGCAATGAAAAAAGATAATTTGCATCTTTTTGTTTCGGAAGTATAATGCTTTGGACCAGATATTGACCAATTGAAGACCGCTATGTTTAGTGAGGGCAGAGCTCACCAAGTACGGAAACGGCAACGTGTGAAATCACGCAACAGGGCAGGGTGGGGACCGTTTTTTTCCAAGAAAGCTGCCTGTAGTTATCCGAAAATATGGAAAATATGGTATCCGGAAAATCAATCGTCCCCAATTTAAGTGGGCGTGTCCAAAACCTTCCTCTCCTCTTCTAGTTTCAAACCTGGAGGTCAGCAGTCCAGCACAACACCCACTGACAATATTTGTCGATGTAACAAATACAGAATAAATGCAAAACCTTGTTTCACGGAGGTGTTATCTCAAACTCAAAGCGAGATGACACGTTTAAACAATAGACATTTTCTGAAGAGGCTTGACTGATATCCCTTAAATCATGGAACAAATACCACACGTATTAAAACACCGCCATTTATATTCCGTCTAGCAAGTAAAAGAAAGGTTTTTACTCCATTTCAAATTCATGGCACCCATCTGTGCCCGATCATTTGTTCTATCGGATTAGAAAACTACTGTCATCAAATATTCTGAATATAATGAGTGTTTATACTATTAGTTCATATATTAAAAATCTAGGAATATTTTAGCGGCGAAAAGTCTATTATGGATTGTATAGTTGTTTGGGACCTGAACATGGATTTTAAGAAAAGAAAATAAAAACACTTTGTACTTTTGAGACGTGGGCATAGAGAAGGCCGGAGAACGTAACGTGGATGGAAAGGAAGATGAACGAGAAAGTACGTAATATGTGAACGAGTAAGTGATGGTAAAGAGGGATATGAAGTTGATTAAGGAAATAAGAAAAAGGAAGAGGGAGGGAATGGGACGAGTAATTAGCATATTTAAATAACTAATATCTTACCCAGCAAGAAAAACGGAAAGAAGAAAAATTATAGTATTTAATACAGATTGAGGGCGTTATTTGATTTTTTAATATTTTGAAAACAAAAAACCTTAAAGCTGTAATGCCCCTCAAATATCAAACTATTATATATCCTCTGTTTACATGGTGTGTTTTCTTTTAAAAGAAAACATTGACAATACGGCACAAAGTCTTCATGTGTGTCCTACCTGTCAAGGGTTTAATATTGTCCTATATGGAACCCTTGATCCGGTATAACACCCGAGAAGACTGCAGAGATCCCTTAAGGGAAAGCACCAGATCTTATCGGCAATACGACATTGCAGCAGGTAATTATTTGCAAGGACCTTGCATAAAGAGCATTATCCTTAAGGTAAGATATGTTTGCCTGGTTAGACATTTACGAGATAAGAAAACGATTAGGGATACGCTCTTCTTCTATTCTCGTTCATTTCAACTAACTGTCAGCCTGTTTTTCTTTTTAAAACTAGTAGTGTCGGAAACCCCCAAAGGTAATTCTTGCAGATGGTTAACGTCAGCAAGACATTAAAAAATCCGACATAAACACACTTTTGCTATCACTGCTTACAGTTGTACTTTTGAAAAAAAAGTGAGAATGCGAACAAGTCCACTGAAATCCACCAGACTTGTATGAAGTCCCAAACGAAGGCGTAACTTGCTCAACCTCCCATACCAAATCTCGACTGCGGTGTCATAAAGTGAGATCAAGGGTGCCGGTTCCACGAAAAGTTCAGCCTAAACAAAACTTCTGGTTTTACGCGAGGCGCTGAAGACTACGAATGGAGGTAAATCACGCGCCTAAGTACTTCAGTCAGCAATAAATCAGCATAGGCAAAATATGCCACGGATCGAAAAAGATTTAATGATGCATAAAAAACAGCATCCCCTTAGCTACGCCTGCCGAATGCATAACACATCGTAACCACTGTGGAGAGGTAAAGCGATGGTTTACAGATTTTTTGGTTCGGAGGCAGTAAATCCTTTTACGGCATCAGCAGTGCCAAGACCACGAGAGAAATGTTTTCGCATAAACAGGCGAAAGATAAGTAAGGGGTTCGGGTGTCACCAACCCATTCCCCGTACCCTGCCCTTAGTGGGGAGGGTGCACGTTTGTTATACATGCTTCGAACCCTCATCCCTCCCCTATTCCCATGAGCACCCTTAGCGTAGGGACGTGTAGCAGTGGCATGTCTCGTAAAAATGCACGCATACACAGGAAGGATACATACAGGAATTTACAACTACGTAAAAGCGGCGGGTCTGTTCCCAAAATGCCTGACCTAACATATGGTGTATAGCACAAATCTTTGAGGAAACTCTTTAGTTCAAACCTAAATTTGGGGCAAAACTATGACTAAGAACAAAAAATCCGGCTGCTTTTAAAATGTGTGTGAGTTAATACAATCATCACCCTCATCTCATTCATATCCCTAAAATCTAAAACAAAAAAACTCTCAGAATATATACTTTTATACGCTGACAAAAGGAAGACGTCTTTCACTGTAGGCAACCATACCTTTGAATATCCCGTTTGAAAATGCCTCAGACAGCTTGTTCACGACGAAAGAGCTTTCTGTGTTTAGCTGCAAGGCAACAGAAGAGGGAGTTCGCGGCAATATTCATCTGCTTCCCAACTTTAGAATATGTTCTGAGTTTCCTGAGATGGTACAACGTTGTACGTAAACAAAGTATGCTATGTATAATAATAGAGTCTACACTTCATGATATAAGCGTCCACTAATGATGAAAGGAGTTCGGAAAGAAGTAGAAGTGGATATTTGATTGAACATCGAGTAGCAATAAACATTTTCTGTACAATGCCCGGTATTACATTGTTATGGCGAAATTCATAAACATACCCTTCCAAGAACCATCATAGAAAAAAATGACCGCTTATCTACGGAAAACGGAAACTAAGCTCCGGAAAAGAGGTCTTTGAGGTAAAACCTTTTATCTTTCATTATGATGAATAAGACATACAGAAAAAGAAGAACGATGACATTTAAATGCTTGATAGTTATATAATTGATATTTTGGATTATAAACTACCAATCCGCAATTAAGATAGCGTTCTAGGGTGAATACAACCATTCATAGGCTAAGGCCCGGGAAATAAAGATAGTAAAGGCACTGCAGACGAACAAATTTAACTAGAAAGGTAAAATGATACCACATCTCACTAAAAGGTTTTATAAAAAGGTTCTAGTTTTCTTTATATTCCGCTGAATACATTGATTTTTTAATAGTATTTCCCATACCTATGCAAAGATTATATGTACTTTACCAAAATCCAATTTTAATATCAAATTTCAAACAGGAAACAAGGAAAATAAGGGAACTCGCAAATGTGGGCTACCAAGATTCCAACAGGAAAACGAGCCGCCAGCATCCGTTAAACAAAAAACGAAGAGTCACGGACCTTTCAAGGAAATTTCAACGCTGTAGGAAGTTTGGCTCTGGGAAACTGACAAGTCTGCACTGCCTTAATTAGCCACTTCTCAAATACACCAAACTAAAAAGCAGATAAAGCTATTGGAACAATGTCTCGAGGCGAAATAAAAAATATTGCTTACACCTTACAACTTTTACAGCGAGGCGATGAGCATTTGTTGCAAGAAATATAGGCGGGCAAAATTCCAACTCCTCCAGAAGATATCCGTTGTTTTGACACCACTCTATACAGGCTCATTGCATGACCTGTAATTATTCTTCTGCCTTCCTTCCTAAAGCGTCCTTTACATCCTATTCCATTCTCCTTGCTGTCTCTTTGGGCGCTCAGCGACAACGGAAAAGCCAACTTCGGCAGGAGCATGCCGATGAACAGGACGCCACTCTTTTGGAAAACCCAGTCACCCAGAATCGAATCACTGTGCAGCCCTCGATGACGGAGTCCTGTTTTCCTTATCACAAAAACTGGACTGCAGTGCGCTCATGAAAACAGCACCTGCCAAAAGCTTTCATACGATCCATTAGCGATATCATGTTGGGCAAACCACTCTTGGCAATCCGTTAAAGCATCCCGGAAAGTCAAAAGCTTTGCAACAGAAAATGAACAACGGGATGCATAGTTGGTTCCAAAAACCAGCGTAAATTTGATAACCTAAAACCTCGTGAAATTATGTTATGTATACTATCCTGCACTATATCCTAGACAATGAGTAGGAGGTAATCATGGTCATCAGAAATCATCAACTTGCTGTGATTCTCCACATACTAATTCCTCATTGGCTCACCTCATCATATTTCTATAATTATTATCTTTCATATCCTTCACTACGTATTTCGTATCCTCCATACATCTAATACGAGGAATTCAATTTCCATTGCTTCCGTTCACTTTTCATCGGACATTCAAGTTTGAAGATGAGATCAATTAGGTTGTTCCATCTTCGCTTTTTAAACTTTTCATAAGATATACCTTTTTTTCCACATTCCCTAGAGTTACTTCGTTAGTTACTCGGGAGGTCCATTTTTCGAAAATGATTCGGTCTTATATCATTTCAAATGCTCCCATTCTCCAGTTTTCTGGGGCTATAATCGACCAAGACTCGCTGCCATAAAGAAGCATGTACTAGAAGTAAGTCCGTATTTTTTTACTTAAATTTCGAATGGTATGACGCAGATATTATACAAAAATGATGTAAAGGAAGGCAAAAACATACTTTTGACTAAGAACTGATGAAGAAACCCATAGAAGAACCTGGGAGGCAAATGATATACACAGCGGCTATCAAGAAATCAAAAAACATATGCCACCTTGGGTCATCAGAGGAAAAGACTGCACCGATTTATGCGCCAAAATAATTGCTTACGATGACGGTGAAAATGGAGAATTAAGGTCGCCACAAATTTTGCTTTGAAGAACGAACGAAACAAAATTTCCTGAGAGGGTTTTGTAGATATTTGTGATTGTAGCTGGGTACATTTTAAGGCATATTTCCAACTGGACAGTTATTACCAACACCGAATATATACCCCCGTTGTTAAAATTGAAATCTCTAGATCAAAGGCCAAAAATAAACCACTCCAACTCAAATGTGCTCATTTCCAACCTCGTGCAACGCAAGCAATCTCAAGATTACGCGCGGAATACAGGGGATGAACTCAAAGAACAATGATTTCGAAACCCTGGATCATGGTTACAAGTTTGTAACGCGAGAGCAATCACTGAAATGAGTAGTAAAAAACGACAAAAGCGAAACATTACTTCAATATAGTCATGTATTAAAAGTGATCGATCAGACAAAAAGAGAAAAGGCTCTTTAATAGTATGTAATAGACTGAGAAAACAGTATTTCCCATAGTTTGTGCAAAAAACAACAATATGAATTTTATAGTCACAGTTTAATGGGCGAGACGCGTCCAGTGGCTGATGTGCAACCCACGGGGATTTAAACAAGATGAAATTTACTCATGCCAGGGATAAAAAAATGTTTTTTATTGGAAAATATTTATACATACGAGGAAAAATATTCAAAGGTTTTGAATTTTTTCAAAAATTTATTTCTTAATATTGAATCCGGTAACGTTTAATGAAATTATGCGTTCTTTTTTATCAAAATTGTCCTTTGCGGTAATGTTTTATCGATGCAATAGAATAAAAAATGCAGCGTTCGTCATTTTTTCACAATTACGCTGATTTACGCACCTTGCGAACGCTGATGCAAGCACTTAAAAGGGCACGGAAACGTTCGCCCATCGGGGTGTGCCCTTTTTTAAAGGGGCCCGCAGACATGTATGCATAATGGGGTGGTAGCCCCTCTGTCGACCCGCGAGAGAAGAAAAAGAAGAGGAGACATCGCTTAAGAGGCGGTCGCCCGGAGAGTCCTCGAAAAATAGTTTCCCGAAGCAGGCGCGCGTCGTTCGGCTACGCGCCCCGCACCGCGCAGCGCCGTCGTCGCCTCCCCTCCACCCCTTCCCTCCCTCCAACCCCCTACCACCCCTTCAATCTCCCGCACCGACCTCCCTCGCTGCTGCTTCACTCCAGTCCACCACGGAGCACCAAGGAGGGCGGCGAAACGAGGCACGTCGACGGAGAGCTCGGCGCTCCACGGATGGAGGAGACATTCGCTGGCGTCGCGTGCGCTGCGGACTACGCCCCGCTCCCAGAAGAGGAGAGCCGCGCTAAAAAGGGATCTCATCGCGCGGACAGGAGCCCTTTCGTGAGGACTTGAACCCGCCGGAACGTTCATACTGAAGGAAAAAAAAACCAGTCCAGATCGACCAAAAAAAATACATCCAACAAACGTGTTGTCCAGCCATCAGCTGAGTCGAGAAACGCCGACAGCGGGGCGCTCCGTCTCGGGAGGAGGAAGACTGAGTTCTTCGGTGTCGGCGGAGCGGAGAAGAAGACAAGGAAGAGTGTGACCGTGGTCAGTGACGACCGCAGGGGGATCATACCGCGGGAGCAAGAGGGGAGGGCGGACAGTGCAGCGAGAAGGTTCGGAGGGACCGACGGAGATCCAGCGAGCGCGGGTGCATTCGCGACTGAGCGCAAACCGCCCACGAAAGTGGAGGCATCCGCCATCCTCCCACGCATCCATCTATCTCACTCACGAAAAAAAACACTCCATTTACCTTTCTCCACCCCAGGATCCCAGTGGGGAGAGAGGTTCAAGCAGAAAAGGACGAGAATTGTTTCCGGTGAGGAGTCGCGGAAGTCTGAATCGATGAAAATCTCGAGTGTGATTTTGTTTTGGTCCCGACAGCATCCGAGGCGCAACCGCTGACTGTCGGCTTAAGGTTAATATTTTACGAAGGATTTCGCAAGGTGGAAGCTATCTCGCTCTAGGCTAGGGGAGGGATGGTAAAGTGGATGAAGGTTAAGACGGGATCAGTGAGATATTAGCCGAGGAGGAGAGTGCGTCAGGTGGATTGGTGATGGGAGAGGGAGGAGGACGAGGGCGGTGATGTAAGCTGGGAGAGGACGTCGGGGATTAGCAAAGCTCGCTAGGGGACCAAAGTTCCCGCCGAGCGTAGATATTACGCCCATAGAAGGCCCTAGACGTTTTTCTGGTAGAGTAGAAAAATTAACGAAACCACCTTCCCTAACCTGAAATTGAAAACAAAAGCTGCAGGGCACGATCGGGTAATACGCTGACCCGCTCAGTCCAGCATTACCCCACTGAGAAGCGGAAACATGGCAGTCGTTCTCTGAAATTTTCCCG
This sequence comes from Platycnemis pennipes, assembly GCA_933228895.1. Lineage (NCBI taxonomy): Eukaryota > Metazoa > Arthropoda > Insecta > Odonata > Platycnemididae > Platycnemis > Platycnemis pennipes. The sequence goes on along the minus strand of OW121848.1, from coordinate 26,761,720 downwards.
GCAATTACAATTGTTATTTTAGATCCCTAGATCTAGATTTAGGAGCAGTGACAGCTAGCACAGGGTATCAAGAGAGGTTCGTGTGGTGGACGAAGATAACTATAGCGCGTAGGAAACATCCATGACCTGACCTCTAGTGCCGGCGCAAGACAGTGCCCCGATCAGGACTCTTTCGCGTGCCAAGGGAAGAACGCCGTTTGGCCTCGCGGGTCCTCGAAAGGGAGGCGTCGGGATTGGAGGAGGCCGATAGTCGAGGAGGAAGGGGCGTGGAGGGAGGGCCGGCACGCGCGAGGCGGGGCAGCACGGAGGGGGCGCCGCCCCTGGAGTGGGACACTTTCGTCTCGTCCGCGAACTTGTTGCTTTGCGACATCGGTTCAAGGGCGAGCATCTGCGAGCGGGAACCAAAACACTAGGGGCCGCCCGCGAGCGCACGCGTAACTGAGCCCCAGCACTCTTGCCTTCACCCGTCCGCCGCCGCATCCTCAGGGTGACCGGGTGCAAAGACAGTCGGCGTTAGAGAGTGACGAGAGGCGAACTCTCTCCGGGTCCATCGCGGGCCACCGCAAACCACTCCACTTGAAGGGAGCAAATCCATCGTTTCCTCAGGGATCAGGATACAAGGGATTCAGTGAGAGCGAGGAAGGAGTCCAAAAGTTTCTACCAAATAAAAGTCCCTGCACATGATCCTAGAGAAGATCGTCGGCGAAACGGGAGACTAAATTCAGTGATGACGCATTCCATTTCCTACTTGATTTCTCATTCGTGGGTTGAGGGCAGGATTTACGAGAAGAAACCACATGAAGCCAAATGCACGAAAATAGCGGCAGTAATCCGATTTGAAGCATTAAAGGGGATAGCACACCATTGAATATTGTATCTTTTCTCCGCTGGATCGGAGTCGAAATCTCTGGATAAAATATCCCGTCTTATAATCTTCTAGAGAGGGGTTTTGCTGAATTTTTGTAAAAACGAGTATTTGTAATTGTATTTTACACGAGCTGCTTCCGCTAAATTGAAATTTCCTTTGCCCACTACTACAATTGCATCTCTGGGAGGATAAGGATACGAGGAGAAAAGAGCCTGATACAGCAATTGTTGAGCGAAATATAGATTAGTAATCAGACCAGATAAAGAATAGAAGGTGCGATTTTTAACACCAGCTAGGAACGAAGCCGCAGACAAAAGACAGATATAAGGCGTCAGGGTGGGGCCACAGAAGGCGCGGAAGGATTAGAGGGCCATAAGGAGAGACTTTGAGAGGGAGGAAAAGAGACGGGAGGCCTCGGCTGTTAACGCAGCAGCTGGGATCTTGGACGGGCGTTCCCTCGGAGTTGTTCCGCTGGATGCCTAACTGAGAGGCGGAGCGCGGCAAGGATGGAGAGGAGCGGTGGCAGCGGCGGAGCTCAGCGGAGGGAGGACTCTGGAGGAAGGTAGGTGGAACCCTCACAATGGGTGTCAAAACTATGACAAGGCCCAGGCCAAAGTTATTCTCTGGTTCAATACGGCATTGATAATGAATTCAGCCGATCAGGAAACTAGAATCTATACCGATGCGCTAATAGAAACCGTCTCTTTTTGTTCCTGTTTCGTATTGGGCGATGGGCGAAGGTTGGAACGAAATTCTGCGCATTCCAATTCATTTTCATGACCTAGTTCTGACACGTCATTCCATCTCCAGGCCTTTATGTGAGTGAGAGGATTTCTGGGTCGCGTAAATAAGTCGGAATTCATGAAAAGTTTCATTCTTGCCCTCTTTCATTACGGAAATATTCCACCCAAAAGTGAAGCCTAATGTCAGTATTATTGTTTTGCTTTGAAACAGGAAAAAAAATGCTCAATATTTGAATGTCGAGGTCCATGATTAAAACAAGTAGAGCAAACATACTTAATGCAAACTTATGCAAAAAAATGAAGAGCACTGGCGATTCCTTGATGACTTCCTTCATCTAGATTTAACATCAACCATACATAAAAATTGTCGACATGCTACGTATCAATAGTATACCTAGTTACTCGAGAAATAAACCGCCATTTTTCCTTAAGCCGTCAAATTAACTATATAAAAAGTTTACTCATCGAAAACTGATCAAATTGATGAAATAACAATAAGAGAGGGTGGAAGGAAATTTTGGTCTCAAGTTATGAATCATAGGTTGTAATTTGAAGTCGTCTTCATATGCAGGCTTATTTTCACATTTAATCCTCTCATTTTTGACACTACGATTAGTCCTGACATTCGTCATAATCAGGACTTCTGATTGATTAAATCCCCCAGCGCCGAAATTGCCAGCTGTCTCACCTGTCGCCCAGGTAATTCACGTGCCAGACAGCTGCTGATCCAGTAGTGAAGGCAACATGAAGGGAACGACTTCTTTCACTTTGTGAAGGAGAGAAGCTGAATTTGGTGGGAGAAGAGGGATAGAATAATTTCTTACGTAAGAGACTCCTCGACTGTTGACCCTCCATCGAAAATGAAACCCTCGAGAAATATCAAGAAGTTTCAAAGCGCCTGTTGATCTGCTCAATTATTAAAGCAAGTTAGTGGGGCAGGAAACAAAGGTTTAGACTTAAAAATTAAAACATTTTCTGTGTAACAATGCATCTCAGAGAATCGTTATCATAAAAAAATCACCAGCATAATAATGTTGTGATAGTATTCTCAGCGCTATGAACCCCCATATGCGTTTGATATGATTGTGCCTCCATCGCCATTAAATCAGTAAAACAAATTGAAGAAATCACTGGAGACACGAGCAGAGTAGGCAATTGGATGCAATCGGACAGAATATGACAACAATGTGACCGATTTAACCTATCGATGTGATAAACGAACCTTGCCTAATAAATGTATAGACAATATTACTCTATTACAACAGAATTCCTGAACACGATCATTTATGTTTCCCCTTTACTTTGTCATTTAATCTTTTTACGATAAATATCTTTATGTCTTCCAAAACATATGTTTGCCAACATGCAGGTCTTGCATCATTCGCGAGACTATAAATAAATTCTTCCATATCTGATTTTTGCAGAGTAATGAAGGGAAACAATAGGGTCTAAGTATAAGTCTTAGAAATGTTCGTTTCAGTGGATACAGCACATATGCTCTAGCGTTAAAATAAGATGAAAATCATCTAACTACTTCCTTTAACCCAAGAACGATTGCAAATACACACGCACTTCAGTCATTAGGGGGATAGGGGGTGGCTGAAGTACTGGCTTCCCATCCCGAGCGCCCTCATTCAAATCCGGCTGAGGGAGGTTTTTCATTAGTATACCGGTTCCATTTTGGATGCTGTGTATAATGCACTTCCAATTCAGTAATCCGTCTGTCGGAAGGGACGTTAAACTGAGATCCACTGAGATTGGCATCTTTCGTAAAGAGTAGGCAAATGCCGATGCCGAGTTGCACCCTACCACTCCTCAGATCCCAGACAAACCTTCTCGCATTCAACTAACTAAACAATCTTAAATTGCCCAAATTACGTTAGCTTCCGGTTACTCCCTGAATAACTACTAACTTCTCCGTCACCAATTAATTTAAGCAGTACTTTTTGACCACACTAATCATAGACGTCAAAAGTCTCAGATTTGATCTAAATCGCAAAGAAAGAAGCGTGATGGGAGTTTTGTTTTCCTGGAACAAAAAATATTTGAAAAACCATAATATAATTTCCAGCAACATAATTGAAACGATGAAAATATCCATGCTTCCCCTTTGCTACCCATCAAATCAGCTTATCTAAGCTTTTCCAATGGGTTAGGTTAAACATACGAGATTGAATGAAATAAAATTACAATTTTTCTATCATAGCAAAGGATTTCGGCTTCCCGTTACTTCAATATTTGCTCAAAGGAAAGCTGAATCTCGGTTTCCTAGAAATAATCTGCTCTAATGGTCTTTTCACAAAACCGCCGCATCATTTCTCAAACTCATATTTCATAAAATCATACTGTCCGCGAGCAACCAGCAAGCGCTCGCGCATTGTGGGCAGAGTGAACACAAAAATCATTCACCTCATAATTTCGAGGAAGATTAGAAATACATTTCCTTCATTTAAAAGAAACTAGGAATCATCTAGGATTCATCGGTTTCTTCTGTTTCCCTTTTCAGTGGTTCCTCAGAATCTTTTGTTTTTCCAGCACATAAAGTCATTAGGCAGCGTTCATGTTTTGACACGTCAAACATGGCAGCTCCACAAATACCGCCCATCGGAGTAAAACAAATAGCAGAGTCACCACATTAGGAAGATTGCAAACCACTTGCCTAGTAGGACTAGTCCTACTTTAAGTCCTTCCAAACAAGGAGAATATTTCAAATTTTTAAGCCAAAATTATCAAAAGTACATAAGAGTACAATCGCGCATGTTCTGTTTCTGGCTTTATAGTAGAGAATAATTTGAACAAGATTTATATTAAAAAATGAAATTAGCTGGTACATATCGAGGATAATATTAGCATACGTATCATTACGATGAATTAATCAAGCATATTAAACAATAACTATAGCGTTAACGCAATCCAAAAAGCCATGTGAGGAGAGCATATATAGATGTGACGTATGTTTCTAAGCTTCAGGAATAGCAGAGAGAAAATCAAACATTTCCAATTGCAAGAGGTTTTAGGGTTTCATTTGGCCAAGCATGTGGACACATGTCAGCCATCAGTAGACTTGGAACACTCGAATGTAAACATGCAATCAGCTTTTGACTAGAAGATACAGAGTTAAATGTACTTAATAAGTCAGGATAACACCACCTAAATACATACAAAGTGCCTTTCCAGGTAGCCGAGTTACGGCTCCCTGGGAAACCGCACGTGATGAAGGAAAAGGAACTAGTGCGCTTCACTACGATGCAAATTGTCTCCGACGGGCAAGTTTAAGGTGATGCACTCTCATAAATGACCCTAAGGGAGAAGGGAGAGAATTTTGGTTTGTGCCTCACTGGAAGGATTTTTGACAGCATTAGTACATGCTAGCATGAAAAAATCAAAAGAAATGTATGAATAAATGAAAGAACTTAGTGGACTCAACAGAATGAAATGGGTCCAAATATTTCTAGAACGAAGATAATGTGCAGGGGCTCTAAAATAGAGGTTTTCCTTTGAAAATACACTTTAATAACAAGTCTAAATAAATGTTCGCGACATGTCTAAATACTGCTCGCGGCTGAGCTTAAAGCCACCGAGTGCAGCCGCCGAATTGCGAATGGTGGGTAGAACTTTAGATATAGAGGTTTGCTACGAAATGATATGTCAAATCGTAGAATAAGCAGTCGTGGAAAAAAGTAGACGGCATTCCGAGGTAGTATTGGTCTATTGGCTAAGATAGGCTTCTCAAATAATAAAGAAACCTGTAAAGATGCCGTGACTAGGCGACTGGAAGCAGCCAACAATTATGTATCCCATGATTTGGAGGAAAGGGAAGCATCTCTTCTTCATATGGGTGAAAATAGAGACCACAGTGGTCGGGAGAGCGACACTCATTTCACCTCAGGCTCGACCACTAATGTTGATAGTGAAATTACATGTACTAACCACATTAACAAAAGTATGGTCATCGATAGGATATTGGCTCTATCTTCATTAATAGCGAATACCGATAATAACTAATTCCGATATCTATGAAACTGTGGAAGTATAATTTACTATTACCTTGGATTCATGGTATAAAATTATCAGGGGACTCAGGGGAGCTTAAATATATAAAATTATGTGTCCATATCTGACGGTGGAATGAGCAAGAAAAAATTGCTAAATAAGAAAAATCCAGGGACAAAACGGTAACAAGAAATTGGATGGAATAGAACTACACGCGCCGAAAATATAGAGGGAAAAGAGTGGAAAGAACAAAGTGTAATATGGAGCGTGGCTTTATATGGCTACAAAAAATGGATAAAACGACAAACTGACTCTAAAAATCGTCAAATAACGTGAATTGAATGATATTAACTCTCCTTCTCTCTGTCTTCAATCATAATGTCAATAATGGAGTTTTGGAAATACTTTGTACGGTAAAGAAGAAAAGTCCCGTTAATCTAGGAAAGCAAAGTATATGAAAGGATGAAACACGATAGGAAAAAGGTTGAAAGGTGACAGATAACTAAAACGGTGATGATGAGCGATGAAATAGAGGATAAGTGGGATAAAAATTCTAAAAATGAGGACGCAATAACTTCATCGGATAAATGGTTGAGGCAGGATAGTCTGAAGACGACTGTAGTCAAGAAAGGAATGAAGGAGGGAAAGGGGGGGGGGGGGGGGCTGGATTAGGAAGATGACGTTTGAGACAGCACGTAATGCAGGTCAACATGGAATCCAGAATAATTATGTAAATATGGAGAGGTTAGTCAATAGAAGAATCGAGTGGAGCGCTCTATCAAATAAATCATAGGACATATTACCGTAGAGCAAGATGACGAGGAATGCAATGCTGAACATCACATTCACTTTCTGTTGATGAAGTGGATTAGCTCCCAGCACTGACATTTGGAAGGGTTTATAAACAGATGTGGATAGAGACAGTGAACCCTGGGTCCTATTCTTGTTCATGCAATTTTAACTTTCGAAATTTTACATGATTATTAAAATCACTAAATTTTGAAGGGGAATCCGGTTTAAATTTACTGGCAAAAACTTAATCATATTTCAGTAAGAATGCCTATAAAGCGTAATATGATACACTTTTGTGAAATTAATAATACTTTGGTACCACTCAACAACAAGCACTAAAAATAAACTGCGTATTAACAAGTGAATATTTTACGAATATGAATTGAAAAGTGTATCAATTCCATTACTATGATACGAGATAGTTTTCATTGAAGTAAATTTCAGAATGAATAAAGCCAGTTCATTTAATTTATTAAAAACAAAATATCATTAATCCACTGGATGCTGTTTTTAGATGGGGTATTAAAGAGAAGCATTACCTCCGAAGATCTGACGGTGTAAAATTATCAGAGGTATAAGGATCAGACTCGGACGATTAGGCGCCATCACGTAAGCCAAGCTAAAATACCCAGGTGAATCACGCAGACCCGGTACCCAACGAGAGATAAGCGACATTCCTTCTCACGGTTACAAGTTCGCGCACAGAAGAAGCCTCGGCTCACTTATAAGCAAGAACCATTTATAACCCGATGGAGAGGGACTAGTTAGAAGTAGATGAGCCACACTATCGTGCAGCCGATTGTACAACACCAACTTCCGAGTTTCGGGCCGCCGTAACCCTCTCCAAGAACTACAGGAAGAACGAAACGGACGGACGAAGATTCCTTTTTTCAAAGTCGAGGTCATGACCTACTGAGCTGACCTCTACCCAAGAGTTCGTTACGCAGCGAAACGCGCAAGGAACCGCGATCTTGGGGCCTCATGCAAAGCGCAAACAGGAGCGACACAATTGACACTAGAGGTGGCTTGAAAACCATGAACTGCTTGCTCCAAAGGACGGCGAGAGTAAGGGTAGATCTTCGCCCGACATCCCAGCATGGCCTAGAACTTTGGCGTTGAGCTGCAGAGAACAGAGCTTCTTCACGGAGCTGGTGGGAAAGCGTAAAGCATGTATATAAAATAAAGACCAGGAGAAAAGGGGATGGTGCCTACCAGAGGAGGGTATCGATCCGCGAGATACTGAAGGTTATGAATACGATTATGTGCCATACGAAAGTTCGCGTAGGCAAAAGAACGGTTGAATAAGAAGCAAAATTAAGAAGAAGAATATTATCATAATGGATTATATTGGCTTCACACCTACAAGGACAATCAATAAAGTTTCTATTTTAATGGCCAAAAAGGGATGTGGGAACTAAAATGTAATAGAGGTTCTGAATAACGGATCATATATTTTGATGTAACCAGGGAGAAAACACGAAATTTTTTCAACCCTGGGACTTGAACCAAAAATTGAAGTTCTCAATTAACTACTCAATTACTACTACTATTACTAAGGAACAAAAACTTAAGTCATTATCGCCGTTGAGGATTGACGGGTCGTAGGGAGTGGAGCATGGGTGGAGAGAGAAGCAGCGTTGGCAACTAGCTTACTTGCAACAAAATGCGCCGAGAGGTTCAAGATATAATGCTTCATAAGACGGAAGGAAAACTGAACTCCGAGAATCCTTCATACAACACTTAAGTAGGGATCGGATTCAAGCTTAAATATGGAATGGAATGGTTGGCCAATACCCTAGCCATCACATCCAATCCCCTCGTTAAGAACCTCAAATCAGCAACTAATACGAGTGATGCTGCAATGCATAAAAAATAATGTTCAACTGATCGTTATGCTACTATAATTTTAGGATTAGCACTGCTAATCAACTAAACAAGTTATCAGGCTTCTCAAGTAGGTTAAAATATCACCTTGAGGTTGCTTTGCACTAAATAACCAAATATAATTATCACTACCACCTGCCCCGCCTTGAACGGTAGGACAATGGATGAGTAAAAGCCTCTGATTGACATCAGTGAACTCAAGGTGAAAAACAGTTTGAAGCTTCAATACCTCAAGCGATTCCCAAAGACAGAGGGAGGTAATTATTCAACTGGGTTCGCAGTGCTTGAGCCCAGTTTGACGTATACCACATGATGAAAATCAATACATATTGCTTTTTAGCATGTTCGATGCATTGCGATCGCAAAATGAGGTATTCTTGCGCGCTGGACACGTTGTGTCTAAGAAAAAAGAGAGCTTGATTGAATGCTCTTCGCCCAGGTAAATAATATGAAATTTTAATATCGTTAAAGGAAAACCAGTTCCCCAATAGCATACATTTTAATTTTAAAATTGATTGCCGTTTGGGCCATTATGTTTGTCCATTGCTATTACCTTTAACTCTGAGATATCCAGTGTAATAAATATCTTTCAATGTGTGATGCAGGAAAATATACAAATATTAATTTACAAATACCTCATAATCAATAGTTTTAATTGGGTTTCAAATAACATCCAGAAATGGAGTCTGATCGTATCCTTAGAGAAAAATCCATTCGATTGGCTAATCATTTTATCACGCGATTGGACAATAATACACAGTATATAATTAAGCAGGAATAAACGACCTCTATTTTACGAAAAAGGACGCTTAATAACTAATGAAAGAGGTCAATAGCTTTAACTTAATATATTTTAAAGTTTTCACGTGCAATTGTATACCAAGCAATGTATCTGGTCAGTAACATACGGGCCTGGCGGTCCAAATATAGGTATAGGTTTGAATTTTACCAAGGGAATGAATGATGTACTTGTATTGTGTCTGTCTCGTACTGTTGCATGCTCTTTTATTGGTTATAAAAGGCTAGGGTAGACGCAAAAATTTGGAGCACCTAAATACCGAGTTCCAGTGCTACTGAAACGCTTTCAATACGGAGGTGTCGATCATTATTAGTGCGGTCATAATTAACGATAGCACACTATCGTTATAACAGCTGGCACATAGCAAGCACATACAGGAAACATAAATTCATAATATCCTTCAACTTCAATAAGCGGAGGACATCAAAGAAATACATGTGCAACATAAATACACCGACACATGAAATCTACATTCCGCAAAAAGATTCAAGAAAATGGTAAAAAAAGTCTCATTCACCACATCGAAGTCTATCGAACATCATCCGCTCCTAAATGAGTAAATACGGCCGATCGTATCCTTGGGAAGTCAATATTCCACGGATAATTAACCTTTTGCACGCTCACTCAATCTCGGGAAGGGTCGTTTCAGTAAACCCATCCAATCGGAGGCCGGCATCCCGGGAACCACGAGAAAAGGGCCACTCATGAGCAGTGTGAGTGAGTTTGCCTTTGGCGAGAACTTTGTTCAAAAAAATGAACTCCAGGCGAAACTTACGTGGCGGGAATCGCACTCGACTCAGAGGTTGGGGTGATCACGACGAGGGCCGGAATCTGAAGCACGTGTGGAAGTTGGGCGGCTGAACGCTGTTGGGAGGAAAGCCGCACGTCGAGGCTAATGCTTCCACCAGCGTGTCGGGGGAGGGAACGAATGCTGAAGACTGGGGAGAAGGACGAAGAGTGTTGGCGGACACCGCGGACCACACTTAGCGACCTCTCGCCCAGCCCATCGAATTTCCTCCCTTCCCACAGCAGTAGACATAAATTGCAGCGGAGCGGCGGAGAGAGCAGGAGAATTTTTCCTCTCCGCTGCGCGAAATTCAATTAGCTAACAAAATATGAAGGCGGAAAAACGCTTGGCGGGGGCTTTCAAAAAAGATCTCAGAATGGAGAAAAGAAACAAGAAACGTAAAACCCACGCCGTTTACGGAAAACACTAATAACAAGCGAAAGCACCTAAATATAAATTCAATGCCCAAAAAACGTTATGGTTGCACAAAAAGGACTCTGTTTTTGGCCATAGTGATAAAATCAAGACTCCTGACGTCATTTTCATTCATTCATTCCCTGCTCAACTCCACGACAGCTAACCAAGTGGTAAAAATATTTATCCTCCTAGTCCCAATCGGACACGGTAGACAGATAGGTAAAGGGATTATTTCTGCATCACCTAACTAACGCTGATTTTCCTCTTTTTCACCTTCTTTTTACACCTAAAACGCTCCGTCAGGTTCTTAGACTCTCCTCCCCAAATTATACAACGCTGACTCTGACCCTCTCGTTGGTAGTAGACTTGAATTTTAGACGCTCCTACGTCTATGCTGTCTCGCATCATCTAGCCTAGTAGTAAAACCACGATAAAATTAACATTCATGCCTTTTGCGGGATTCGAACCCGAGAACTTCGCGTTCCAAGGCTGGCGTGTTCACCGGTTATTCATTGCTGACCCCTCTCCTTTTCTCTGGATAGTAAAATACAATCTTTGCATAGATTATTTTTTATCATCATCATTATTTGGATAAATATTGAATTCATAATTTACTATCTTTCTATCACTTACTGGAAGGCTGGACTACCTTTTCATAGTCGAAAGAGCGTCGTGAGAATTCGCCCGACACATACCCCTCTTTGACGTTTCGTGATAAATGGGCGGAAACAAAGAGCCTGCCTGGCAACCACAAGGTTTGAATTTGAATGCCGCCTAGGATATGGATGTTGCATTGGTCTTAGGATTGGGTTTCAGATTAATTTAGGTTTGAAGGGGCGATATAACCTCAGTGGTAGGAGAGCCATGAGCCTTAATTCTACCACCACCACAACCAGTAGTCCTTACACGGCAAAAACGCCGATGCGAGAGCTGTGCCGATGATACGAGAAGCCGCAAATTCCGACGCACAATTGCACCCACCTATTCCAAGCAGTGTGCTAGAGAAGGCGGTACATGGGGGAGGGATGGTGTGACGGAGCTACTGGGCTGGAGGAGACTCGCGGCTCATTTGCACCAGATTAAGCCAACCGTCGCGCAGTTCCGAGGCCGATGGGCCGACTCCGCCTGTGTGGGCGATTCTAAATCCGGAACCAATTGATTCCGAGAAACGTTCGAGCATTTCCAGGATGTAAAACGGGTATGGAGGAGCTAGCTGAAGGACGCTTTGAGGGCCCCAGAGAGGTAAATACCAAAAAGCCGTGCATGGCAGAGACTGGCACTGAGGTTTTCAATTAAGGTACGCGCCGATTCCGCACGGCATTTGCTCGATTTGAATCGTAAGGAAACTCAGTGAAAATCGATACAAATAGTATTTCACTGTCATCGATACACTCATTTCAACAGAAATTTTTCGAGGTTCCATTATTTTTTTATATACCATCCGAAATGCCTTCGTGCTTCAGGAGAAAAATATGATCATTTTCGATGTATTCAAATTTAAATAATTGATTTCATTCATATAAAGTTTTATGACGATTCAGTCACATGTACCCTTTCTTAAAAACTGGGAAAGATATCCACGAGAACCCACGACTGCGGATATTTGGTTTAATATTCTGCATTATTTTGTGTAAACGTTGGAGTGACTAATGAAAATATGTAGGTCCAATGATGAAATATCTATTCCATAAGTTTAATTCATTCATGGCGAAATTAGCCAATCCAACCATTCCACATTCCGGTAATAGGAGCCAACTTTCTTCATGAGCCGATAGATACGATCAAATGTCACGATTGAAGAAGGGTGCAGGGTTGAATTCAAGATGACCTCACCCATCGATCTACGACCAGGTTAGCCCGGTGGACAACTCACTCGCATACTAATCCGAAGGTTTTAAGTCCAGCCTTGGGCATATGTGCGGTATAAACTCTGGTGTTCCGGCCCAGGGGAAATTTAGTAAAAAGCGGCAGGTTATCGGAATTCCAGAAGTGTACGGGCCTCCGTAGTCCCCCGATACATAAATATAAAGCAAAAACAGACGGACGAGTTCGAATAATGTCAGAAAGCTTGTCAAAAAATCCTTAAAGAACTCAGTGAGAAAACATTTACGAAACTAAGGAACAAGCAGAGGGAGTAGGACGGTAGCAAGAAATGAGGCTGTCATACAAAATTTCAATCTGGAAACGAAGAGTAGAGTGGGGCCCAAATATGCACAAGGGCGTTAAATTACAGAAAAAAGAAACTTATAGAGTTTGAGAAAATAACAATAAAAAAACACGCAAGAATTTCTGGAAACAAACTGAACCGTCGTTGTACCTTAATGGAAATTCACGGCACTAGTCGGATTCAATAGAACGTCAAAACGATTGTAGTCTCACAAGAGTAATGATGATGATATCAAATTTAATTTCTAATCCTTCCTTTCGCAAAAAGCATGGCGTGATTGCTTACGGAGCGGTAGGATATAAGAGCTAAAGACCGGACCAAGGCTTTGTAATGCTGGCGTTAATATCTCACCTGATACGGGAAAGCTTTTCTTCCACCTTCATTAAACTAGGGGTAACGTTAGCAGAGGGTAGCTTTATTTCTCTGTTGTGCGTAATAATGAGTTCATAAATACATTAAATGTTGGAGTTGGGCTTTCTTTTCATTATCTGGCATATTGTATGACGAAAAAAAGGATTAAATGCAATTTAGCGGAATTTTAGAGGAATGATTGTGACTAATGGACCAAAATATTAGTTCCTCGCAAGTGATGTGTTATTTAGCCAAATCGGTAAACGTACATGTAATACGAGCAACAGTGTTACCTAATGCTTCTTACAGCAGATTATTTATATCAATCGTGTATTTGACTCGAAATAGTTCTTTGGAAGTAACTTAACCGTGGAAATATTTTACAGGATTTGTAAATATTTAACTACTCAGGTATTTCAGTATACATAATAATAATAGAGACACCACCGTAAAATATTGGGCAATGTAGAATGAAAATATGAAAAATGGCATATTAGTATGAAATACTATTGTTACAAAGAGCTTATTGTTATTATTTATCATCTTAAGGTCGAACATCTGGTAGAAATTGAACCAGTTAGGAAGAGATAGTGCGGTTGCCTTTGTTCCGACATTGATTGATATTCTCTATCTGCTATAAAAATAATTAAGGCCAACAGGTATTAGATGATTTTGCATCAAATTTTTCCATGTTCTCAGAGTATAGCAATTTATAAATAAAGATTATCAGTTTCTATATTGTAACGACTTTCATTCGTTTTCCCCGACACTTGTTCAGGTTGATCTTACTCTTGTAGATGGTGACGAGTCATCACTGCCACGCCTTAACGGTAGCATGTAGGGTGATTTGTAGGGCCATAGGCTATTTTGCTAATAGTTTTTATTTATCTGATCATTTTATCTCTGTGTGACTTCGTAGCACCACAATGAAATACAAATAATAATATGCCTCTTCCAAGCAACCAGAATGCCTGCCATTAATACAAAAAACAATATTCTTAAAAAATCAAATAATTTCATTTAATACTGTTTCATTAATAACGGAAAGGGAGACTAAATGACTGACGAAGGGAATGGCTTAAGAAAGAATATGTAGTAAATATTAATGCTTTCCTACACTAATACCTATGTGAATACCATCCTGTACGTATCCAGCCTCCTTGGTTTCAGGTAGTGCCACATTCAGAAGATTATTTGTGGCATTCCTGGATTTTCCAATTACTTTACCGCAATGCAGAATCTTCAAACTAACCATGCGGATAAAAATAATGATTTTCATCAAATCTCCTATTCATAGGACTTCGAAAATTCTCCTTCCGGAGATCGTCTTTCACCATACCTACCCTTCAGATTTCCAGGGTACTCCTACGCGCAGTATACATAGTTTTCCCTTTTTTCCAACGGTATGTGCATCAGTCTCATACAATCTCACCAAATTAATAAAGGGCTATTATTTTACAGTTTCCTCTTGCAGGAATATACGGTTAAAATTCGGTAATGACTGATTACTCAATAGCTTTTATCTCTACCACTATAATTTCATGGGCACATTTTATGAATTACTAAATAGATATTTAGGTTTACAATTCCGTGCTCAAGATGTAATGCAATAATTCATTTAATAAGGAGGAAGTGAACTCTTATGCACCCGCTACATCTATTCCTTATATATAATCAAATATCTCTCTTTTATGTCGATTTCTCAGATTATTCGCATTAAAAACATTTTTTGCTTTCCGTATTTTTTTTAGAGGATTGTTTATTTAAGTCGAAAATACACATGTTGTTGTACTTATATGCAGGTTAGAAAACTACGTGAAATAGACTGTATTTATCAATTAGTATGGTAGAAAGGTCAAAGTTCACTTATCTCCGCTTTCTTCTCCGTAAAATTTCACTGATTTACGTTTCTGTTGGCTACTTTTGACTTTCAAAATTTCCTACCAACAAAATAATTAAACGATTTCCTCTAAAGTAAAACTTTCCTTGCTATCCTCGGCGATTTCAACCAAAGCAGAAAATATTTCACGGCATAATCGTGTCACATAACGCAACAATGTAATGAAAAACGAATTTGAAAAGGAATGCGCAAAACTATTGATATCCATTTTTTTCACAGTACACTTATTTTGAAACCTATGTTACGAATATTGACGGAGCGGTGACTTGGGTTACACTGCAATATGCCGAATTTCGCGCGGTCGAAAAACCAGAACTTCAATAAAGATGCACCTGAAAAAGAGGGGGGGGGGTTGGCTAAGTATACCACGGCAAAAATAAATTCTCCGCGCGCTTACAATCCCCAGATAAAAAACTTTGCGGACAGAATTTAAGAGCGGGAAAATTTACGGCGGGCGGCGGAGACATTTAGGATTTTAACGAGAGCAAAAAAAGATTAGAGATCTCCCCCGGAGACCAAACAGGTGTCTGGTCGTAAGTAGGGACGTGGGACTCCACATGATGCGAAACTGGAGGAAGGTGGGCGGTGTCGAGGTAGGGATTCCGTGGGATGGGGTTTGAATGTCGAGGGGGAGAGATGCGGGTGGGGGGGGGGGAGGAAGACCAGGGGTCACTGGAGTTTCCGTCGGGGGAGGAGAGGGATCGATACGACGACGACCTGCTTCCCGCAGCCGCGGTGCGAATTAAGACCGATGGAGACGCGGGGGCAGAACATTTACACGAAGGGAATCTTTGGCAGGAGGGTCAACACCTGAGGACAGGGTGAGCGGCAGTATTTACAGGAGAGCAAGGCGACGAGGAAATTAAACCATTACGTGGTGAAAATATATCAGATGACTGAAGCTCAGAGCGTGGGCAAGGATGAAATATTTTCTCCATTAATAATAATACACAGCCTCAGAGTTACCTCATCAGTGGTTTCAAGTCTGCCTCACGCTAAAAGGCACCTCAGACCGGGAGGAGAGATGTAAGGACGGAAATGGAAGGTCTTAGAGGAAGAGTAAGGGAAAACCCTATGGTCGGCTTTAGTCTGCTCTTAATGAATGACGCAAAGAGAACCACAGCTCAACGTCCCAACCGACCCATATTCATATTAATGTTTTTATATGACTATGGATGAAGTCCTCTGGAACTTAATCGCAAAGAATACCTCAACAGCACGATGCCGTTCAATAGCATCCCTGGAGCAATTACTTGGGCAAGACTCCAATAAAGATATCATACCACAAAGGACAAAAAAAAATGAAACAAACAGACAAGAGCATGAAATAAAGTTTTAAAGCTGTACATGAACGAATCCAATAGTGATGCTTTAAGGATAATTAAATAATCCACTAGAACTAAAAACCCTGGATAAACATTCCTTGCTTTAAAAGGAAACCTAACGTTAGCTGGTGGTAGCTGGCATAATTCATTATTAACACCCATTGACTTCCAATATTTGCTACTTTGAGGGACCTATATTCTCTTGAATAGCACCAAATATCACCAAGTTATAACTATATGCTTATATTAGCAATAAGAATACCGTTCGGTTATTGAATTAGATTTTTTTCAAGAAAAAGAGGGAAAAAATGAGCCGCGATAGTAACTAACATTATCTATTCTTCCTCTGTGATGTAAAAATATAGACTGAAGTACATATGTATAAACGAAAGATACATACATACATAAGTCTTTATTGTTTTCGCAACAACGGCAACGGGTTACGAATATGAACGAAACATTTCTGTTCACAACTCTGGTCCCCATGGGAAACACTTAAAGCTCTTACAATGAAACAATACCGATATAAAATCCCAAGAGAATCACCACAAAGCTCTTGAAATCGCAATATCTCCGAAAAGTTTTCGTGGAGTTGAAAATTTCTCCATTATTTAAGGGAACATTTGGGCGAAGGATCTACGTTAGAAAATGAGAATTGTGTTTGCTCGCAAAAAAAAGCTTCATACTTTCCACCTCGAGTCCAATCTATCGGGCAAAAGCACGAAACTTGGACCGTAACTGTGACAAAAGCCTCGTAGTAATAGCAGGCAGACACGGACAGATGGATGTCGGGAAGCAAAGAGTGCGATGGAGACAAATCGAGTGCATCTGTGCACTGAACAATGTACATTACTCCGGCAGTAATGTACATTGTTCAGTGCACGTGCACAGTGCAGTACCGCTTGACTAAAGAGGATGGCACAAGGGAAGGACTTCAATCCCTCGGGCGCGTAAAAATACAGGCAAAGGCATTACTCAAGAGAGAGATGAACCATTAATGAAAAACAAGGATTCAGAGCACGATTTGGCGACCTGCATTGAGGCAGATCATGCTGGCTGGAGAGTAATCTGTTAGATTCTGAGGAAACGCGAGCCGAATTATGTAATCTCATAAAACAACTGCACCTCATCACTTAGCTCTTTAAACATGTGAGAAGGGTGCGAATTTCATAAAAAAACATGATAAACAAAAAGTATAGAAAACAAAATGTGACAAGCAAAAATTAAAAATCCGTTGCAATTTATTCTTTATACCGGCTGGATAGTCGCTTTAATAACATCGTTAAAATAAACTTAGCAAATTATTAAAATTTATGTTAGATGAATGTGCTGCTTCGATTTTAGACCATTAGCCACGAGAATAGGCGTAATTAGCGTACATTTTCTATATAAGGCCGTCATGTATTAACTCTTTTACCATTACGAGATTTATGGTTCATGATCAATTTTCGTGGCTAACACTTTTGTGTATATAGGATGGCTTTCAGGATTAATATCAGCTATTTTTAGATAACATAACAGCAACATCAAAATAATATAATTGTTTTTCTTCTATAATATTACTTTAGCTCCATAGAGATTTAAGGGTCTACGCACAGAATGACGCAATTCTGCCTCACACATCCCATTTTCCCATTCATTATTTGGACCTGTCTGCATCGGCACGAAACGGTGTAAAACGCTTCTCTTCGCTAAATTTCTGCTTACCGATTGAAAGAACATATTCACCTGGTGAGTTTTAGCGAACTGGATACAGTCAAAAATGAGGTCTCAAGCAATTGCCCTAACAGTTGAGGTTAGGCATTAGCACAGAGTTCGAATTTCCTTCGTTGGCCGTACAGGAAAGAGTTAAGGCCATAGTTAACGAACTCGGATAAGCGTGGGAGGATATAGCTATCGGAATAAACCGCCAGGTAGGGAGCATCACCATGAGATCGTTTTCAAATTCTCATGCAGGCACCAGCTAAACTTCAGGGAGGCTCTCGTTTCAGAGGATTGTTTTACATCATTAGTACCCGCGAATAAACATCAGCTGAATAATAATGGGGTATATATACGGTGAATCAACATACAATGTCAATACAAGCCCATTTTGTAGCGTGAAAATAGAAAAATAATCTTCTTGAGGTCAAAAAGCACGAAATTGCGGACATTTTCTAAACCCACAAAGGGAAACTTTGACTGAAATGTATTTTGTACAAATAATTTGCGTTAATTAATGGCGTGCGCATTATAACCTGAACCAAAACAAGATCTATAACATCATTCACAAAGTTTTGATTTTACCAGCAAGAATTTATTCAAAATGTACCTAAAACACATGCTCTTCACATCGTTATTTAGAAAGCTAGATGTAGTTAATAAGACATTTCTTTCAATGCTATGTTTTTCATCTTTACTTAACCGAGCAGAGGCATGAACCCTGCCGGAGGAAACTGAGAAGATCCAAGCCTTGAAATTTTGGCTTCAGAGACCCAAAAGAAGTCCTCAATAAAATAGAATGTCAATCCGAAATGTTGATTACGTTAAAACAACATTAATTAGAGTTTACCGGGGGGGAGGGGAGAGCGTAAAATGACGACGAGACCTACAGTTAATTTTCCGGCTGGCCGCCTCTATAACTCCATGGCTTCAAGTACCCTTGATGGTAACTTTCAGCCATTGTCACATGTGACTTTTACTTCCAATTATAACCCACACGGAATTAACGGCAAAAAGACCACGGAATTTTCATAACCTAAACCTTAAAAAACCAGCGGTAACTACGCTAAAATATTGCTTTAATAATTATATTTCTAATATTGTTGTTAAAATATCGCTCAAATTACAGCAAATTGTAATTATTGAGTTTAATATGGAACCCAGCGAATTCCGTAAATTTTTTGACATGCAGTGAAACAATTTAAACGGTATTTCATTAAATGATTGGAGAAAAATGACAAAGGTATAGATGCAACTAAGCAAATAGTTTAGATCGTCAAATTATTAAATTGATTTATGTGGATGACAAAATAATTCCCCAACGAAGGCACAGTAATACGAAAGCCGAATGGAACACGAACGATAAAAATGGAAAAAGACAAGAAAGGAGAAAGATAAAAAATCCCTGTCAAGGTGGATTTTTTACTTGTGACATTTCTGTTTTTAAGCACTATTAATAACAGCGGAAATAAAATTTAAGACGCATAAAGAATACATGCAGGAAATTTTCTAGACTTATGGTCCAAAATCTCTAGAGATAAGGTTGACAAATAGGTGTATCTTCAGCTGTTAATTCGAGTAGGAGCCTCAAGGTGTTTGATAACTCTCCGAATCCATTAAAAATAATTCTAGTTGATAATATAATTATAGTTAACATAATTCTATAAACAGTTACAAATATTTTTTTTACTAAGGCATTATTTTTCTAGCAAATTAAATGGTACCGGTATGCGTTGGACATAAAGCTGCTAAATTGTTTACGATTACGCGTGAAAATATTACCGTTCACTGTTAATCTCGTGATGATATTCTGATTTTTTGCCAGCTGCCTCTTCGTGTTTAGCTCCAAAATAAAATCCAGGTGGATAATATATGAAAAGTTGAACTAATGTTTCTGACCGCACAATTTGCTCCCATGGTTATTTGCTGCACATGCGGCATTGCCATCAAATCTCTGGCAAATTCCTATGATCAAGCCAAATATCGGACGCAATCCAATAGTTCACCGAAATTTAGCACCTGACCAACGAACGTTTTGACAAAATAAAACTTAACAAAAGGTCATGAGGACGGGGAATTCAGGTTTTGAAACTATGAAAATTTCCAGAAATATTTGGAATGAGAAAAACCTCACATTACGAGAAAGCCGAGAAAAATAATACTCATGAGCCATGGGATTATAAATATTGAAATCATTACCTCTTCAAAAAAAGGTACTGAACTACTTTTGATCCATTGCAATGTTTTCACGCCAGTCACGTTCAAATAACCTTTGGGATAAAACATTTCATTTCAGCGATGGCATCGTCCTATATAAATATTTGTGGGAGATCCCACATAAACTGGTCGAGTCCCTGAGGAAACCCGTCTAAAATTAATCCTCCACGTGGCGTAAAAATGTTTTTTCGAGAAACGAATCATAGGTCAGAAGTGAAAAAGGGATGGGTAGGGCGGGTGGGAATGGAGAAGGATACACACTGGGAGCGGGAAAAAGAGGAGGAACTCCATCGTCGTTACATGGAATTGCCGATGCCGCGTGCATTATTTGCTCCAATGGAAACGCTTGGGAGAGAGGTCCAGCGACTGGCTGTGACACAGATAAGGGGGAAAGCAGTGCTCGTACGTACCTACCCTCCGAGACCCATTTACGACACGAAAATTCCCTCTTTCCAGCTGAAGGTCGGTTCCGCCTACTTCTCTATTCCATTCCGACATACGTGGCAACCGTTGAAGGAAGTAATTCTTTTGCGGCAAATGCTATCGGTCGATAAGTTAAATATGCAAGATGAAATGAAGAAACTTGGGAAAGGGAAAAAGTGAGGAAGCAAAAGAAGAGATCATAGTGAGTGTAAACGATAATTAGTGGTAGAGTTATGCATAGATGATGAAAATTCGGAAAGAAAACTTTGGCCGGTTAGAAAGGAAAACGATTATGTCTATTTAAAACCTACGGACACTATAATAAGGCATGCTATTTGTAACAAATATTTGGAATTATATTCTCGTTGAAATCAAACGCAGAGTAACAGACGATACCTTAGCTGCATCCCGAAGATTTAAAATCACTATCTTTAAATTTCCAGACATTGAAGAATCCACGGTTCAAGGGATTAAAAAAAAACATTTTCTGGTATTTTCCTAAAATATTTTCTGGTTTCTGGGTATCCCTGCGATGGAACTTCATACTGGCAATGGTTCTCAAACTTGCAAGCGTTCTATTCTATGCTATAATTGCAATTCCCGGCAGGGTAAATGTGTGTACCGTCGCATATACTCAATCACGGCACATGAGGAAGATTCATAAAACGATAATTAGTGGTGGAGTAATGCGTAGATGATGAAAATTCTGAAACAAAACTTTGGCCGGTTAGAAAGGAAAACGATTATGTCCATTTCAAACCTACGGACACTATAATAAGGCATGCTATTTGTAACAGATATTTGGAATTATATTGTCGTTGAAATCAAACGCAGAGTAAAAGAAGATACCTAAGCTGCATCCCGAAGATTTGAAATAACTTTCTTTAACTTTCGAGAGCATGAATCATCCACGGTTCAAAGGGAACATAAAATATTTTCTGATTTCTGGGTCTCCCTGCGATGGAACTTCATACTGGCAATGGTTCTCAAACTTGCAAGCTTTCGATTCTATGCTATAATTGCAATTCCCGTCAGGGTAAATGTGTGTACCGTCGCATATACTCAATCACGGCACATGAGGCAGATTCATCGGTTTTTACAGTTCTGGTGTACATTTATATGTATCGTTGTGTACAAGTAGATGTTGTGATCGCCTTATTTTTATACACTTAGGGTAGATGGTGTGATGTGACCTTAAATATGGGCGCACCGAAAACCGAAGGCTCCTCTCTATTACTATTACTTGTGCTCAAATAACCTCGTGGCCGCTTGCGAAAAACTACGTTCCTTCCAGGGTATTTAAGAGCATCTTAGGCAAGTAAACCATCCAATTGTATTGCGTACAATGGGATAAAATTAACTCAAAGAAGAATTCGAGAGCTTCGCAGTCTCAGTCGCGCCCACATCCATTCGCACTCTTATATGACGACGATATTGCTTTAGAGCTGAAGGACTGGCTGCCTTTTAAGAGATTTTCCATGGGACGGGGCTCATGAGATTCGGAATTCCAAAGAAGAGGGATTGCAGATGTCGGGATGTCTTGGAAAGTATAACAAACGGAGGCTTTAGGGAGCAAGATGTGAACTGGAATCTGAAATATATCCTGAAATAAAAACGAAAATAAACATGCAGGTATATATATCGACAAACCTTTGAGAGCAATGACCTTTAATACACATACCTACTTCCGAGATTGAGGAAGAGAGTCTGTAAAAGAGAAGCCAATGACTTCATTAGCAGCAAAGCTATTGGAATTTAAAGTTGAAAATGAAGTAGCATGCAATCTGAAAGCTTTTCTGGAGTGGGAGGAATCGCAAAGGCGCGCAGCATTTTCGACGAAGGTGGACACATATCTAACATATTAGGAGTGGAATTGTAGCAGATACTCAGGCATCTATCACCAGGAAAAAAACCCTGACAATATCTTAAGAAAAGATTTTGAGAAATAAAAGCAAGATACTGAGCTTTATATGGACAAGAGACCTGGACTCCGGGGAGAGATCATGTAGAAAGATTACCTATCTACTTTATTAGAATTAGATTAGAAAAAATATTGTGTGTGGAAAATAGAAAAAAATGACGGATTGGTTGAACATGAAAGGTAATGAAGGAAACTTGCTGGCGGAAATTTGGAGGACTCAATGTTGGCGGATGGAAGAAATAATTCCTGTCAGTAGCACACTTAGATACTAAAGGTCGCTATCGACGGAAAAAAAACAAAGAAGAGGGTGTAGCAAGGATTATTTGATAAAAGGGGTAGAACGTGTGCAAACTGAAGACAGAAATTTTAGGGTAGGATCCCTCAAAAATGCTGTCCGAGTAGTAATATTCCATCAAAACATGCCTTAGGCTGAGGAATACTAGTAATTTTAGTTCTTTTCTTAAAGAGACAATTGTAAAGTATGAACTGGTCAATGTTTGGTATATAGGTTATGATAAAAGTTCACAATATTAGCTAAAGCATCGCCTAACCATCATGACCACACGTTACGTACTTGAAAACAATACTCAAATCATATTGCTTATGTAACCAAAAAGCATAATCTCCATAATTATTATTCACTGGATATAAATATAAAAGAATAAACTTTCGAAAGTTAATTTTGGATAATTTGTTATGGATGTTGGGAAGTTACACTATTTGGGTATCTTTCATTAAGAGTAGCGTAATGCCGACGCCGGGTTTTTCTTCATCCTTCTTCCATTACCGGAAAAAATCCTTCTGTTATCCAATAACCCACCTACTCTAAATGATAAATTAATTCATTTATCGGTTACCTCCCCCCATTAACAACTACTATTAGTACTCCGAGAAAGTCAGCAACCTCGCTGGAATCCAGGAACGGTCGTGGGAGGGTAACAAGCGTTCCAATGCCAGTCTGGATACAGGAAGCTCCCCACCACCGGTGAAGAAGCCATAGATGGAGCGATAAATCTCGATACAATAGGAACGAAACAAGAGGTGCATTGAAACACATTCAAACAGTTTGAGAGGAGAGGAGTCCAGAGAGGTTACGGAAGAGCCACCGACAAGAACAGAATAGACAAAAATTGATGGCGACAATGCCGTTTTCCTACGAAAGAGACACCAGAGGCAATGAATATGATTGACACACTCTTTATTCTTTTCCTTTTTCAAGGAATCTAGCTCATTAAGGGGAATTCATTAGCATGTGGAGAGAAGATTTGGAATGACGCCCGCCTGGGTCACGAGAATAGCAGAAAATGAAAAGTTAAAAATTGAGCCTTCGTTGAACATTCGTGGGATTCAATAAAACACATGAGAATTTTGAGAAATGTGTTAAAATCAGCAGGAAAATTTGAAAGAAATTAGCAGACAGGGAACAAAGTTAAAACAAATTACATGGGAAGGAAATAAAAATAGAAACAAGAATACCTAAGAGAGAGAGAGAGAGAGAAAGACGGAGAGACAAGGGTGTACGCTCTCAAGGTTAACGCACATCATATGCCGGAAGGTGGCCATGGATGACATTTTGTAACAATAACTGAAATGAAGAAATTAACACTTCGCAGAAAACGTGGCACTTTTAGTAGAGATTTGATTATATAAAGCACTGTAAATGTTTAAAGCATTTTGGAATATTTCCATCCAGTTGAGAAAATTAAAGGAGAGAGTGAAAATAGCAAACAGAGGGCATAGAGGTCACACAGATTTACTTCGAAAAAGAAGAATTGAAGTCAATTACATACGAGGCCATAATGAGGAAATATCCGAATAGGAACGCTATCATTGCATCACAGAGGTTACAGTTAGAAATAAGCAATGGAAAATTGATAGATAAGGCTTAATAACATTAGGAAGATGAGCGTCTGAAACGCTAACCAGAGAGGGGAAAAATGTGATGATCTTTAGAAATCATTACTTGGAGGATTATAATGAAAAAATAAGAAATTAAATTTCACGATACAGTTTCATGAACAGCTGACGCATAAGAAAGAGACTTACTTGGGAGCCCTTTACGACAATGGTTTAATAGGAGACATTAGGAAGGAGAACGGCCAAACCAAAAAAACCTAGAGGCAGGCCTAGGTGAAATTAGGGGTATCGAGATCATAATACAAAACAGTAAAATGAGAGCTGATCTTCTGATAAAACACAATTGACAATGAAACCTGACACCGAAAATAACTTATAAAACAAATAACATGTACCACAAGCCAACAAGAAAGCTACTTGAAACAGTTATTTGTTAAATAAGTTTCAAGGGACAATTTCTAAGCAAAAGTGAGCTAAATTACTCCGCTGAGTGACTTTTACGAAAACATCCTCCACACGTGCAAAACTTATGAAAGTATGCATAACCATTTACAACAAAAATTATCTCACAATCACCCGTTTTCATTCCAGATTTATGCAGTTAGGATGAATACTATTCTTACGACCAGGATTATTAAACAGAAGCCCACTGTGCTACTTGTTAATTTAAGGTGACATGTATTCATTGGGTTTCCTAAAAGGAACTTCTGCCCAAAAAAACTCACTAGCCTCGCCCGAGAATTTTTTATTTTTGCCACCTGAGAGCCAGAGCGAAACATTTTTTTCCCCGAGCAAACAAAGCGACCGTAATTTCCCTCCGCTACATCCCCCGGAGAGCTACCACCCTCTTCCGCCTGCTATGGAATCTCATGCATGCGGCGCGGGTAGGAAAAGCGATTTCCACGCCGACAACATTTGCATTTCCTCCGTCCCCGCAGCAGCGGCGGCGTTCTCCTACCGCGCTTCCATTACATCCCCGTCTCGCCTCCCTCCATCCACGACTCTACGCCCATTGGAAGGAGAGGGTGGGGCGGGGAATCACTATTTGCGCGCGCGTCGCTGCCTCGTTGTGCCGACTTGCCGAATGAATATTTTGATGCGGAAAGGCGCCGTCGTCGATTCCCGCTCCAATCTCCGATGCTGGCGAACGGAAAGCACTTCTCACACCATCATCACATATTTATTGTTCCGCCCATTCCTTCCGTGGCTCTTTCGAGAGCAGCCTCTCTCTCTCCTGCTCTCATTCCACAACTCATTCACAATTTATCCCGCAGGTATTTTTTTCTGGTCACACCACAAAATTTTACCGTGGCTCACAATATCGCGCTGCCTTCTGCTAAAATTCCCTAATTTTTTTCCACGTGATAGGAGTTATCTCGGAAAAAGGCTTCGATGGTCACGCAAGCCTTCCGCTTGGCCGCAGAAAGCGAACGAAATGATTGCGCAGCGGTTTATCAAAAAAGAGAGAAAAAAATTCTGCCGTTCGTAAAAACATAGCTGGGGAGGCCTACGGTGAGAAGATATCCGAATTGTCAACACTTGTTGCATTGTTACGGTAGGATCGATGTAAACCGTCTAGTATGGGTGTAACCACAGCCTTCTCTCTTTAACACACACACACACACACAGTTGCGTCAGCATAAGGGAGTTAGTTATAATGATGCTGTCAAGAAAAGTCAAGAAAAATGAAGAGGTTAGCAGTGCGTCTCCCTAAACATTTTTGTGACAGCGTTCTCGAGACGTAAATGATCGTTGACAATAGAAAAGTGCAGAGAAGTATTATTTGAATGAGCATTGGAAGCAATATGATTTGCACAGATTTCAAATCCTCACTGAATAAGTGAGAAAGTTGATAAGCGGGTCAAAAAATTTGACCTCTTCTATGTCGAGTCATTTTGAATACAATCTTAGAGGCGATTAATACCAGATATGAATGTTGGATGAACTCCACAGTTATTCTTTCGAAATTATCATTTCGATCTTCATTTTTCTTTGGAAAAAAGTGTGATGAAAAAAAAACAAAATATCAGCAAAACAATTTGGAGTAGAGAAGTTAAATAATTTTACTTCAGGGACTACGAAATTCTTTGAATACAAAAATACTGAAGATATACTGCAGCATATATTAGAGGAACATGGAAAACCATAGAGAAACCCTAACATATCACTAGTGAAACATAACGAAAATGAAGTACTTAACAAGTATCATCCATAAAAAGGCAATATAATCAAAGTTCTTTCGATGATGTGGATTAGTACCGAGAGTTGCTTTGCTTGCTCACCCCTCGATTTTTAACTAGCATGAGTGTTAAGGATTTCAACACCAAACCGTGGGCGTGTCCAATACTATAACGCAACACGCTTCATAAAAAAACCCCATATTTCATGACGATAAAAATTAATAAAACCTGGCAAAGATAACGTTAACGATACAAAATACCCGAGGAAATTTATGCACAAGCTCGTTTGTAATTTAAATTTTTGAAAGTCCCAGAGATTAATTTTCCATCGTGCTGAAATAATTTAAAAATCCTTCCCCAACGGTTGAAATAAGGTGGAAAAACTTTCCGTTTGAATAGCATAATAGCAGAATATTCACGCTTCTCGCAAGTGTCCTATCTCAAGGAGCGTGCGAAATATGCCAGATCATTGTAAGGTCTCTGCGCCATTAAATTTTCTAAAGAAGCAGGACTAGCGAAAGAGGAAAGTGAATAGTCATTAGAGACAACTAAAGAAAAAAAGTCGATTTCTTGAAAGTAGATAATATACGTGCGTGCACCAAATGGAGTTGGTGCTTCAATGCATTCGAAGAAGAGGAGGAGAGACAGTGAAAATGCATCACAGGGTACACAGGTACTATTCCAGTACATGTTTAGGGCGAATATAACTCCTGATGTCAGGAAAAATCAATTTACACTTTAAATTCCACTAAAACATATAACGCAATCTACAACTTCTTCCAATAAACCCTGAAACCACTGTGTAATGGTTATGGGGGATATTAGTGCATCAATTACGATGGATATCTATGAGTCAATTAATTGGAAATATGTTTTGATCTAGCAGAATTTCTGCATGGAAAAAAATCCACCATACCCGGGATCTAGCAGTATTTCCACACAGGAGAAGGAAGGCTTGATAGCTCGATTGGCAGACCACCAGGAGTATTGGGAGTTCCGGGTTCGAGTCTCGGTCATGGTGGATTTTTTGTGGAAACTCTGCTTTTGTGCATTTCAACGGGTGGCTCCACTAAGGTATTCGCGGCTAGTTTGCAATCCTTAAAATATTATAATCTCCTGGGGTGCATTCCCTAGTGCGGCATTGGCGCGAATAATACGAGGAGAAAACGATTATCTGACCTGAGCTTTTCGCGTTGCCTCACCAGCTAATTTGGAACTATATTACTAATAACTTATTGGGTTAATTCATCAACTCTCCAAGGAAAAAGGCATGGCTGAGCTACTTCCACTATTTGTAAACATGACATCAATTTAAATTTTTACCAGAGCTATGAAAACATTAAACTATAGCATCATAGAATAAGTCACGATTAAAAATAGTCCAATTTTAAATGAGGTTTAAATGAGGAAATCAGAGAAATCTGGTTTGTAGGTGCTCAAACTGCTACGTTTACATCACTACGTGAATACTGGGTTTTTATCAGACACAAACTAAGATGTACCATAAAATGTTTATGTATTTTATCACGATGTGCCCATAAACTATTGCAATTTGCATGCAGCGTGTGATCTAGGCTTTCTAACACAATTGTTTTGTAAAGCCGGTATGTAATTACGAGCCCATAATGTACGTTCACCCTTTGAGACAGAAGAGTTTATTTTGAATCGTGGGATGCGAATAAGGGAATATAGATTAAAAAGATTAGTAAAAAGACTTGAAAAACGTATTATTTTTTCATTCGAGTACAAACACGTCGACTGCGAAATTCAGAAAAAATAATTGGCGCAAGTGAAAAGAAGAAACGTAGTGTAAACGTAGGTTAATTAAACAAAGACATTGAGTTTTTACGAAAAATAACTACCAAATGGTAATGCACATACACGAATAAGTAAACATTTTCCGTCTTTCTATTGAATGGAGTCACACCTCTTTACACTGATTTACGAACTATTGAAGTAAATGAGACCAAATGAGGGGGCCAAGTACTTATAAGTATAGTGCGGTACAATGGTGGAGGGGGGAGGGTAATCCGATCTCCGACGGCCAGGTTTCCCCTTAAGAATGTGAAAATCTTTTAGAAAAACAATGAAGGAGATAGAGGTGGAATATAAAAAAAGATATTTTGTGGAATTACACTGCAGGATAGAGAATGAATACTTTGCACACCTTCAGCAGATTTATTGATTCGGCATGATTCACTACGCCGTAGCCTGATGAGTCCTTATGATGCTACACCGTAGTGAAACATGTACACTCAATATATTTATATTTAAGAATTATTGCAAAGTATTATTCATTCTCTACTCTTTTAAAAATACATTTAAAAAGTAAAAATATCATCCATTTCTAGAGCACAAGATGGATATTTCACATGGTTAGTAGTAGGAGATTAAGATAGTGCTCCCACTGCACCTTATCTAGCACCGTCAAATCTCACACAATTCTATCCTAATCTTAAGACAAAAAATCTCATGCGAGCGGCGGGATTTGAAAAAGAAACATTTCCATTGTCAATCCTCCTCTGCACCGACCCGATTACTATAGTCGGCGTGGGCTGTTATGGCACTCTAGTATTGATTCAAATATCCACCATTTTGTCTACCGATGGTTGAATGTTACCTCAATACGCAATAGTAATAAGGTACACTACTGACAGTGAAAAAGAACAAAAGTTACTGTTTTATTACTTAATCTCGATATTTCGTAGTATAATACAGTATTGATAGAGTTTAAACTGTTCGCTAACCAAAGAAGAACGCCACGCTGCGAAATTATGGCAATTATTATGCACTAGTGAAAGTTTTAAACTTTACAGGCACTTCCAAAACTATTGCAACACATGTAAATTACCAGTGCATTAAATTATTTCTGGCGGTATGATGCGCCTATGTTTTTCGTTGTGTAAATGGGCACAGGTGATTTTATGATGTACCAACAGACTTAAGCCATGTGATAATGAAAAATTAAAAGTGCGCAGCTTAATATCCCCAGAGTAACACTTTACCTCCGTTTGCATAATAAGAAATTTACAGTGATCTTATCATCTTGAATATGATACATTATATCACTTGACAAATGGTACATAATACGTTTGAATAATACATGCTTCGATAGCGCGTTAATATAGCGAGCATAGTGAAATATAGTAATATAGTGAACGGTCCCTGCAACATAAATTTAATCTCGCGACAGCTGAGGCCACTATTTAAACGGGAGAGAACAAGAGTAGGCAAATGTTTTCTCTGCATGCGCTCAATACACCAAAGATAAAATAATCCCACGGATGTGCTTGAAAATAAAGCGGGAATGGAGGAATCTTGATTAATGCCGGGCTCCAAAACCTTAATGTGGTGAGGTTATGGCCGCAGTGCCAAGTCAGATGCAGCTTAACCTAGAGTCTGAGATTCTTAGACCACAGAACAGTACAAGACACTGAACTGCACGCTTATGGTGTGAAGGAGGACCTCGGGCGGCAGGCCGCAACATCTCCGTGATACGGCGGTGTCATTCTCTCCTTACCACTCGGAAGAGGGAGTGCAGGGTGAGAGAGTTGGAGTGTGCTCGTGAATTATGAGTGAAAGGGAAATATGGAAGGAGAGTGGGAGGCAAGGAAACGTACTAATTTCCATATCAGAATGAGAAAACCCAACCCGTCCCTCCCACGACCGAGTGACGGTGAAAGGGGGGAGAGAGAGGGAACTGCGAGGGACGGGCAGTCGTTCTTCGCCATCTGTCGCCTCTCTTCCATTCCTTATCACAACGCTTCATTCCCACCATCCCTTATTGACTCAATCACCCTCCCAAGGCCCTCCCCTCTCCATTGGAGAACCCGCGCTCATGACAAGGACCTTACTGCATTCCACCTTCCCACTCCCAGCAAGGCTTTGCGATGAATTTTCTCTTCCCTTCGCCTCTGCGCTTGCCTTCCCTCAGCCTGTTTCTCGTGCTGAACATGCCACGAGGATATCAAAACGAAAGTTGCTTCACAAAGGGCTTGCGGGAGTGGGTCCCTTTAGAAGCCAGCGCCGCACAATGCGTCGAACCTTGAATCAAACGTTGGATCGAACGTTTGAGTCGAATGATTCGACAGTCGATTGAGGCAAGTGGTTCTGCTACACGATGTACAGAATTTTGATCCAATACTACTCGTACGAGGAGTACCTGCCAAAACGTCCGCAAGAAATATTAAGGTGTACCTCACCCTCTTCCCTCAACCGTGTATCTGTACTTCCTACGAGAACCTTCAACGCTTGATCAGGACAATGTCTATCCCAAAAGAGCCCATTGTATACGATTCCATCCGCTAACGCCACCACCCTATTGTGGGTCAATATATAAACAAATCCGCCCGCGTAAATTGATCTAGCTCTTCTAATAATTTACTGGGTGTAAAGCAATTAGCATAAAAATGTAAAAAAAAACGACTGTCGCTTCAATACATGAACCTTGAAATTGAAATATTCATACAAATACAGTAAAAAGTTACCTCATCATACTGATTTAAATACCAATTATACAATTCTGTACGTAGAATCAAACAAATTGTAACAATAATGGGAAATAATTAACTTTACTGCAAATTACAAGCGAGCGATTTTTGAAAAAATAGTTCTTTAGAGCGGACTCATTAAGTAATTCCTTTCTGAAGTTCACATATGACACGAGATACACCGGAGAGATCAAAAAAAGTGTGTCTGGGGACAAAACCATGCCCATTTGTATTTATACGTAAAAATAGAACGAGAAAAGAATGAAAGGATCTCACTCCACCGCATCACAGTTCTCGTTTATAAATGTTTCACATTTCACAGATTCCTCAACAGAAACTGACTTCGCTTGAATTCTAGTGAAATACGGACAATAAGAATAATCTCTATAGCCGGTTACCGCTTGCGTCGAGCTTCCGCACAATATGTCTAGCAACACATAGCAAATTCGCAAATTGAGGACGATTCCCACTCAATAACTAACCGACATATGGGTGTGTAATAAAGTCACCAGTAAACGGCTACATTCACACATTCGCAGCCATCTACAACCACTCATTTGTCAATTGTTTATATCTGGGTGTGAAGCATCGTATCCGCATTGAAATACTATGGTAAACATTTAAGGTATAGAATGCATTTTTAAACAAAAATTAAGCTGGCGCAAATAACACAACAGTTTCATTCCATTTTTTGAATATTTGTTATCTTTCTGGCTGCGAGGCGACAGCGGCGCCGTTATCCCCAATGGGTCGATATATATACAACATTTGTTTACATCTTGCAGGTTCGATATAGTTATACGATACATTGCGATATTTCCACTGGCCTGGCATGACACTGCCAGAAGCTCGAGGGTTCAAAGCTCCGCCACGCGATTCCACGAACTATCAAGAGTCCAGCATTTGAAGGTGTTCGTAGCATCGTGGAGCGACGGCTAGAGGGGCGCAGGATCGGAAAGGAGTGGGCCGGCGGAAGTATTCGAACAGAAGGGAAGGGATATGTGTCGTGAGAAAGGGGAGAGACGGCGGATGGAGTGCCGAGCAAGGATGCCGCGAAACAAGGTGGAAATTGGGAAAAGGAGAACGGAGGTGCCTGGAAGGCAGTTCCCGGCCGCTAATGAGTCAAAGCTCGCGTCCCGCATCCCTGCCTATGTCTTAGCGCTTGGAATGTCCGCGGGCAGGAACCAAAGGTATGCCATTTAACCGCGTAGGCAATTCCTATGATTTAAAAACGGTTTTAACACGCAAGGTCATTCGTGCCAAATGTCACTTTTCTTTACTCATCTTCCATGATTTATTCTTATGCTACTAAGTATTTAGCGGGGAAGCAAAATGCAAGTAGGTCAAAAGTAGGACTAAGAACATTACGTCATTATGCTTATTAAGGCGGCGCAGGAGCCCAGTTGGGCTGATTGTTGAAGGTCCCGTGTTCATATCTGGGAGAGGCATTTAGACAGGCCCACCAAAGCCTAAACTGTTAGTTTTGGTAACCACATATTTCCGAGAAAACCGCAGTTGGTATAGGGAAAATAACTACCCCCCTACCCTGATGTGTGATTTTCAAGGGCCGCTGGGCTTAATATCTCTTGAGCTCTGCCATCAATAACCAGACCAACATGGGCTGAACAGATATTCTCACACTTCTCAGTAGTAACTTCAAAAAGGGTTAGCAAACACGTTCGTTTATGAAAGTAATAAAGTGTTTTATTAATTGAAGGCTGTACTGTAACTTTTGAGAGCGTGCCAAAAAAATCCGACCCTGAGGTATTTCAAGAAAGTTATCCTTCTCTGTCGAGAGGCTTCGCTAACAAAGCCGAGTTGCCATTCTCTTAATGGGGAAGAGCGAACTCTTGAGGGAAGATGTCAGAGTTGGCGGGGGCGCAAAGCTCTTTCCTTGTCAATGTGATCGCGACTTTCTCTCCTCGACTGCTTCCGATGGAGATGGGCCACGCGCCGTCGTTGGCACCAGAACGATGGAAATAAGGGAAAAACCAGGGTCTTCTCGCATTAAAAAAAGCCGCGTTCAACCTTAAGGTTGGTCTGATTGATGAACACTAAGCCCAGTGGCACGAGATAATCTTTATCCTCGCCACATACGGCTTCTAAGAAAAACATATGGTATGCAGTGGACTTTCGGAAGCCCAAAACACTACCCATCAGGCGTCCACGCTTCTCTTACTGCATGCTTCAAGAAACGATACGTCCAAATGAAAAAAACTGTCTCCGTCCTCAAGGCATCATTGTTTGAATGCTCATTTTTATATGAATTGGAGTCAGAATCATTTTAGAGTAAAAAATAATATCAATGAGGAGAATTGTGAAAGTAATTTGAGCATAAAAATTTGTAAATAGTTATAATTACAAAGTGACATTGATTTTTCTAGATGCATAAAAATATATGCAAAGATAAACGAAAAAACTTTAAAAAAATTAAACTGATCTTTTTTAATTTACCGTCAATCCATCGCAAAAATTAGCTCACTTAAAATTCTTTGACAAACCTCTCCTCTAATATAATAATTACAGAACCTTCCATTAATAATAGTAAATAGAAGTAGTACGTAGGAAGAGGGAGAGATTACTGATGAGCTAAACGATTATGCAGGTAATATAGAGGTGATGAAATATGAACAACATAAAACCAGGGTAGGACATAAGCGTTTAAAGGTTATATAAGGCTTATGTAGATAATATAGAGCGTATTATAGGGCTTATGTAGGTAATATAGGGGTGATGAAATATGAACAACATAAAACCAGGGAAAGACATAAGAGTTTTAGTTCAAATTACGTTGCTCTTATCTCAAAATATTTCACTTAAAATTAAGCATTCAAAAGGAGGGAATAGATTAAGTATTTGACATCCTCCAGCTACAGTAAACGCTGCGGTTTACGGAACGCCGTGGCGATGGTTGAGCATGGCAGGCAGTTGCTTGTTTGTTGAAGTTGGGGCAAAATTGATTGAGCCAGCCGCAGGCTGTGTACCTGCATACTGGGTTTCCGTGGCCCAAAGCGACGGGCATGGAGAATTGGCGTTGAAGCTTAATCTCCAAGCACATAGCCCATGATTGGTTCATCGGGAAATGTTGTTTACCAAAATGAAGGAAAGTCGAAGGGAGGGAACAAAACAGTAGGATGGTTGGGTGTGTGAGATGAGAAGAAGAAGTGTGCCGCGGATGAGGAACGCTTCAGCGGTGGAGAGAAACGCTTGAGGGGCGAGAGGAGGGTGAGATGGAAGTCCACGCGAGGAAGTGTAGAATGAGAGAGACGGAGGGACAGGAAAATGGAGGAAAAGTGCAATAGGACCATTGTTACCACCTGCTGTCGAGGCATGCTGGACAGTGGTCATTCAGGTCCTAAAACGCGGCCAATCAATAGTGTTAGGAAAATCCCTCCATACACGTCCCCGGAGCGTGTCCATCAATGTGAACAATTAAAGCTTGTCTAAAGCCGCCGGCATGGCTGATTGAAATCATTAAGCGCAAACCAGTTCATCAACGTGCCTCCGAAAAACGACAAGGGAACCAAATGATTGGAGTTAGGGGGGTTGCGGTACCGGAATTAATCTTTTTGGCTTATTGATCAGGGTATGTTCTCAAGAGTAAATCAAATGATTTGTTGCGTGCTCAATTTTAACACCATGTAATTAACATGATTTTGTCCTTAAGGACTCAGTTACCATATGTTGCTTCAATTTAAAGTCGATTGAAACATATAGCAAAAATGTACAGGATATAGAGTAAATATCTATTCAGTGATCAAGAGTAAATAGAATGTAAGATTTTTTCCATCAAAATTTAAGGTCAAGGAAGCACTCGGTCATTGCTAAAATATAGACTAGAGAAGTAGCAATCATTGCTGAGGAAGATTTTTCTTAAGAGTTTTTTTGACGATTAATTTCGACTTGTATTTACTTCTAACGAAGTCGCAAGGTACTAAAGAAAAAATTCGCTAATGATTTGGCAAAATATTTCTGCCACATTATTTTGCCTGATGTTCTGAAAATAAACAATATTATTTTAAACGGTTAAAAATGAAAGACGATAGGAAAAATTCCCCTTCGGAAACTTAAAATGAATGGCTTTGAAGAGGGGGGTAGCTCAATGGTTCCAGCGTAGTATTTTTCCCAGCAGAAATACTATTATTTAAACCGCTGAACAGTGGCCGGAAAGAGAGACTGTAGTTTTCTTCAGGAAACCATGCCAATCACAACAAGACTCCAATATTTTCTAATAACTAACAGTGAGCTGCTCTTGGGAACTTAACGAGGTTTACCACTGAAATGATGGATATGATTCATTGCATTAACACGGTGGAATTCACGAGAGTATTTCATTGTTTTGCCAATCACCTTTAATCCCCGAAGCAGATTAATTGAGAGAGTCTCTTACTAATACAGCCCGAAGAAAATAGAAGGGGTACACGTAGTATATTTAACAAAACTTGTTGAAGAAGTATTGTCAATTGTAGACTAAAAAGTAATGGGACTTATTTGAGGAATAAAGCAGGATCAGAGTGTAAAAACGAGAGCTTCTACGCGATGAAAAACCTAAAAGGAGCGACAGGTGACAATACGCAGACGTGGAAGAGGGCAATGGAGAGCAATCGAGAGTGGAAGGGACATGGAGAGTGACAGAAAGACAGCTTGGAAAAGCGATTAACACCCCCTCCCGCCTCTTGGTTATACTGCGAGGAATCCTCTCTTTTTTCCAGCTCTAAATTTTCCCTCTCCCCTAAAATTACCTCTCTTTAATTATCAATTCATCCTTGAACGAAGGGGAAACGATTGATTCCTATCACTCGCTCTAATCCACCGCTTCTTTCTTTATCTTCTCCGCCTTCATTAAGCCACCACTCCCATCCCAGTCAACCACTCCTCTCCACGCCACACCTGCCACACCTGTCCTCTCCCTTGAGATGACCTCACATGTACCTAATATCAATTTGCCTCCTCCTCAACCTCCCTTATTTCCATCAATTACTAGTCCCTCCTTTCCATCACCGTCTCCTCAAGTCTGTACCCTCAGAGGGCAACGTGAAAGAACGGTAAACTATTCTACTGATCCCACCGGCATCTGCCAGTATCGTATATAGGGAGAGTGAGAGAGATATCATATCGTCCTTAAATCATTCTTTGACTCATAGGAACAGAGATAACGGTTTGGAAGTTATATGATTTCAAATGAATTAAGTTGGAATAAAGCAGATGATTTATTTTCTATGTCTAAGGTAAAGCATCATCAAATCATCAGAAACTCAAAGAAAAGAAAACTAACACATTGGTTTGCAGCAGGAGAGAAGAGGCCAATACCAATGTTAAACTAGGAAAACAAAAACTTGAGGAGGTGAAATAGTACTGTTACCTGGGAGGCCGAGTAACCAACGATGGAACAAGCAAGAAAGAAATAGTTATTAGAATAGTCCCGGCGAAGAATGTTTTCTACCAAAAGAAGAATCTACTTACAACTGGAAATACAAGTGTGGAAGTAAGGACCAAATTAATTAGAACATACACCTGGAGCATCTTACTTTATGGCATGGACGATGACAGTAGAAGAGAAGTCAAGGGTGGAATCATTCTAAATTTGGTGCTACCGAAGAATGGTGAAGGTTAAATGGATCGACAGAGTGAGTAACGAGGAAATCCTCAGAAGAGTGGATGGAAAGATAAGTCTTCTGAATACCCTAAGAAGGAGCCGGGACAAATTAATCGGATATATCATGAGACATGATGGCCTCAATAAGGCAATTGTCAAAGGACAAGTTACCGGGTAGAACGGCAAAGGATGGCCTCGTATGGGATATATAGGACAAGTAATGAAGGATGTGAAATCGAAGAATAAACGTAAATATGAAGAGATAAACTGATAGGAGAATTGAGTGGAGAGCTGTGTCAAATTTATCTCAGGATTTTTCAGTGATGATCATAATGAGATAAACCGCTTCAAATATCGCAGTTTGAAGGGATTTAAACTCCATCAATTCATATTCAACGTTACATTCTTGGATAGGTCTAAGTTGATCGAGTTCAAAATCCTAAAGGAATAATTGCAAATCCACCCATTTTGCTTTAAAACTTGTTCTTTAGAATCTTATCTGATAATAACGTAGGCCAAGAAAAATTACTGTAGTACATACAACATTTTTAGAAATGCATTGTAGACTTAGCATTCTTCCCCAACTTTTGAGAGGGCCTTAATGGGTTAAAATCCACACATGTTCTTACCTCAGCAGTGCAATAATTTTCAGACTTTGAGTAGCATTACACGCTTTTTCGTCAATCGACAATGGTATCAGTTTCTATAGTAGACGCATACAATTAGCATACTGAGCGATCGTCAAAAAGCTACAAAAACTTCCAGAAATAGGAGGTAACTGAATACGAGTTTTCAAATTCAAGGGGATATGACAAAACATTTGGAGATGCTCCTCATACGACTGTTAAAAATTACGGAAGCATACGTACTCGCACTCGGAGTAACACTTTCACACCTCTTGAATAAAAGAAGGGGAACTTGCGCTACATTCTATTCTCAGCTTACGACGCGTCGGGCGGATTGATGCGAGGCGGCGACAGGCTCTCTTCCCAGAGTGACAGCGACTGACACCTCGAAAAATTGAAAAATTTAGAAGGGGAGACAGAAAAGGAGAGGCGGAAAAATGTGAGGGCGGGAGAAAGTGATTTCAAGATGATGTGAAGGGTGGCGGAGGTGGAGTGGCGGTTAGACAATCCGGCGATAATGCAGCGCCGAGCGCAAAGATGGGAAACGGATATGGCAGG
Organism: Platycnemis pennipes; assembly: GCA_933228895.1. Classification (NCBI taxonomy): domain Eukaryota; kingdom Metazoa; phylum Arthropoda; class Insecta; order Odonata; family Platycnemididae; genus Platycnemis; species Platycnemis pennipes. Next base: position 26,724,125 of record OW121848.1, on the reverse strand, counting down.
TAAACAGGGAGATAAAGACGGATACCCCACGGCAAACAACCCCACAATAAACCTCCATGCCCCTACGAGGATAGGGAATTAATGATAAGGCGATAAACGACACCGACAGTATGTCGTGATTCGCCCAGCGATTGTTTGCTTATTGGGGTTTCAAATGGTGGACGCCGCAAGCATCTCCTTTGATTCAGGATCACCATGGAGGCGCTGACAGAAAATGGATTAATCACACGCGGCGATCGTCGAGATATTTCGCAATTCATACCTGTTTTAGGAGGGACAGTCCCGAGAAATGAGACCAATGCGTCGTGAAATAACGCGGACGGGATTCCATCCGGGAAGGTGTTGATTCTCCCCGATCCCACCACAACCGAGCCGTGCCGGCCGACCGTCATTTATCACGACAAAACCTTTTCCCCGACGCCACCTCCCCTTCCCACCGACCGAGGAAAGGCAAGGAAGCGAAAGACCGGAACTTCTCCCGAATCACGGCCGGCCGACCCTCGACCCCCCTCCCAACCGCTCCCGCGCGCCCCGAAGGGCAAGACCGCTCACCCCGCACCTCCAATCTTTTACGATAGGCGAGAACTCTTCGGATCCTCTCCACCAACCTGCGGCGGCAGTTGAAGGGATGATGTTTGGAGGAAGCGGAAAATACGAGAACCCACGGGCTCGCTCTTTTTTTCCCCTTTTAACTGTGTTTGCACGGCCGTCTTTCACGCGGCTGTAGATACTCAAGTGAGAGGCTTTAAAATCCCTGTCAAAAATGTGGCAATCCGTTTGAGGTCTCGCGCAAGAGTTACCCTGCTTCCCCAGAAGTGAATCTTGAGTGAAACGTGGGGGAAATACAAAATGTTGAAGGGAAAGGAGGAATTCACATTTATCAAAGGAAAACCATTTTAACACCAAAGGCTACTCTGTAAACTATTGGTGGGTGAGGTATTTGCGCCAGGTCTGAAAGGATGAAGGAAAGGAATTAGGGGGAGACTGGTAAAAGCTTAGGAGTGAAATGAAACATCAGAGGTGACAGTCATTCACAAGTGGAATCGCTTTTAGAGGAAAGAACAAAAGACCCTAATTCCAGCGTCAAATTAAGAAGAGAACCCACAAAATCCTTTAAAACACTCTGTTCACAATAAAGTGAAGCTACCTTTGAAATATCCTGATGATCTTTTAGTACCAACGGCATTATCCAAGAGTTTTCCATCATTTTCTATACATCAAAAGCATTGAAGGGAGTTCCTTGGAGACGTAAGCGATATTAAGATAACTTATGCCCAAACGAAAAATAAGAAGCTTGAATCGTATGCGTCGTTTGGTATTTAACAACACGTGGTCCACTTAAACATCATTTTTCTAGCAAAACTGACGCATTTTATTAAAAAATTGAGTGCCGTGTGAGTTAAATTATGCATGAAAAAATACATGACGAAATTTCTAGAACGCAAAGGTCTACTCCATAAATAACCTCATGATTTAAAAGTACATAGGATATATCTTATTGCTGAGTGCATGACTTTCCTCGACCTACTCACAGAAAAAAAAGCGATCATAGGCTCAAAGAAAAAAAACCTAGGCTTACATGTGAAGTTCACGCGTATTGACTTTTTCTTAAATAGTTGAAGACAATACCTGCACAACAATGCTTTCTAAGCACACTTTCTGATGCTAAAAAAATTCAGAACTGGGTTTAGGTGATTGAAGTTCAGTTTAAATCGAATTCGACACGGAGCACGGAATGATTTGACAGTGTTCTTGGATTTGGCACTGAATTTGTCTTCCGGGAAATATTTTACAGATGTGGAGGAGGAACTGAGTAAGAGCTGCCAAAACCTGACCCCCCTATATAAACACATTAACTAATGGCACCTTAAGGATATTGAGAGGCTCATGATAGAGACGATCTACGAGTCCGTGGAGTATATGTAAACATCATACGGAATCGCCAAAGAAGAGTTGGAGCTGTGGGCTTGGCGAGTTTACCGCATTTCATTTGAATGCGGCCACGTTTAAATTGAGGTGACTGGAGGAAGAAGTGCAGAAGCAGTCGAGAGAACATTAAAGATTCATCAGATTCAACATCGTAAAAGGCTTCAATAGCCAGGTCGACCACAATAAATTGACTTCACAGGTACCACATTACTATTTCTGTATGTACTACGACCGTATTATAGAAAAGAAACTACCTATAGAAATAGAATGGAAAGAGAAAATTTAAGCATGGAGAGACCGATTCTATTCAGAAGTTTGTGGAAACATAAGCTGGGAAGACTAAGGGGAAAGGAAATTGTGCACGCGTCAAAATATTAAAGGCCAAATGCCCATGGTACGAAGAGTTGTAATTACCGAAATATTCCCAGCATATTTTATCTTGAAGAAGACGTGGAAGCAGGCTTCAAAACGTCATTAATCACAAATGCTACGACTCGGCGGTAAACCCAGGAACCTTTCAATTAGAATTAATGAGATTCTTAACAGCTAAGAAGGTATGTACATATAAAGTTGGAGAACATAAGTTAGCGAAGGGGAGAAATTTGCATATTTTGGTCTTGTTTTAATAGAAAATATTTTTTAGCGTGGGCATGAAAAACGAATTTGGCAAAAAATGGAGCCTAAAAACAAAATAAATTGGTGACATATAGGTACTATTCAGCAGCATTTGCAAGACAAGATTAACTAAATCTTAGAGGAAATTCTATGGCTATGAAACTTGATAGTTAAGAGGTGGGAAAAAAAGAGAATCCTTCGAAATGCAAGTTTGGAGGTGGCTGAGAACGCAGATAATGTTCAGAGAACAAAGAAGAAGGAAGACTCTCGTAGGGAGCAGAGGTAAAGGAGAAGAATAAAGGGTATTGAGGAAGCATTAAAACGCAATTGACTCTTGGAAGCTTGGAAAAGGGGAAGATATTTGAGTGAGAGGAATAATCAGCTACACGAGGGAAGGTAGAAAGTAAGAAGAATTTGAGAGGGAAAGATCATAAACTGCCAAAGGCCCTGCAATTATTATGATGAATTAGTTAATAATGCGAATGCGAAGAACGCATTTATAAACCGGCACAACTCAGCTTCGCGGGTGTTGTATTACCATCGAAGACACCATTATGGTATAGACGCGAATCCGGTGCTGTCTTACGTCCCTGGAGACATCCGAGTCCGTCGTGGAAAACGATGAGTGTAAGATCTGTTGGAATTATTCCTTCTCCACCTCCAGGCAATTGGAGGCAACGAAGCCTGATATCGTTCTCCTCGACAATCTATCTCATGCCATGTTTGTGATCGATTTTTCTCTGCACCAAAACTGCTAAAAATCCAAAACCACTACCAAATCATACAGACAGAGAATCCACACTCAACGCACCGAACCTCACTCTTTTAGCTCAAAAATTGGGAGAGAACGAAACAAAACGGATACAGAATGACGGACGGACTGACTGACACGCTACAAAATTAATATTTATATAGATAATACAGAACAGGGTTCATTGAGGCTTGGTCAACAATGGCGCGAGACATTTAATTCAACTTTTACAAATTTCAGGCTAAAATCATGCTGATCATTTTTCCTTGTGTAAAAGAATGAATTAATTTTAATCGCCCAGAGGGAGAAAGGTCCACCGCCCGAGTAACTGCCTCCATTTGCGTTCGAATGGAGAACTAAATAATTCATTTGATGAGGAAATTTGATCCAATTAAGAGAACTATTTAGCGATGAATTTTCACCGCCGACACGTTAAAAAAAAAACGGTTTTCGAAACCTGTTTTTTTTTCTCAACCACTCAAATATTTTACAGCTTTTTTTTCCACACGGACAACAGCATGGCCTACTTTTCAATATTCTCTCTTTTACCTCACCCCCACAACGGTACTAGCCTATCCACCCACACTGACCCTGGATCCACAGATCCTGACTAGCACAAGTTAGAGGGGATCCCACTACCCGCCAATCCCGGCCATCTCCCCCATCCGCTCCTCAAAACCGCTCCCTTCGCTCGTTTCACTCCAAAACCGTCCAATTAACTCTCGACTTCACCCCCCTCCCCCCTGCCAGGGCCCTCCTGTGGCCTTCCCATGGGCCCACCCATTCATTCTCTTCCGCACCGCTCCCCTCTCCCTCGCCCACTTCACCACTCCTCTCGCTCGTCCCGGACTGAATTTTTCCGCCACCCGCACCCGCGCCCCACACCCGCGCCCCGCACCCCTCCCGCCGGCCTTTAACACGCCATTCGCTCTCACATCAACGTCCCCCTCTCCGCAGGCGACTGCCCTCCTCCAATTACCTCACTCCTTTTTATCATGCGGTTCGTGGGGATCCGAAAATCGCGTTATTTCTACAGTTAATTTGAAGTCTTCCCCATTCAACGCGCCTACGAATTCGTAGCATACATCATTCCGCTGTTCAAATACCACGACCCATGACAATGGACCAACACACGGATTAATTAATGTTACTCGAGTATCCAGCGCTGGGATAATAGGTACACATTTTTCAATTTTTGACCAACGAAGAATGAAAAAGTTTCTCAAGATTTTGCTTTCTTATAAACCACGAGGAACTAGCTTATAACGCAGTCCTAGAAAAATAAAAAAATCACTTAATCCCAGGATAACAAATTTACAAAAAATTACCAATAGGTTTAGATTTATATCCCACCAGGGGATGGAGGCTTCGATTGGCAAGACATTAATCTACATGTAATAGTACGAAAATTTCCTCTAATTCACTGAATAAATATCATATATAAACACAAAATATTCCACTAAACAAAAAACTGGATTTTAGCTTCACCGCTTAAATATGATGGAAATATCAAACAAAGGATACAATTAGCTAGACTCCCATGAGGTAAGTCCAATGAAATTTACCTAAACGAATTAAATAGCTTTGTCAAACAGTAACGGCCGAGAAATATTGCGATGGATTTCGAATTGACAATTTTTAATATGTTAATGAAGGAGATGAACGGGAGCGTGAATGATTTTTCCCCATATTAATAATGTTTAGTCTTTTACGCTTTATGCTTCCTCAAATATTTACAGCGTTTCACAATTTAACCAGGCATGAGGATACTATAGGATGTGTACACAGACTCTTAACCTTAACTTATTTTTTACCGAAAGAAAATTATTATATATTGTCAACCTACAGTTACACACAACGGTTAAACACCACGTGTTGGCGTAACAATCGGCCATCAATAAGCATTAGGTATTGGGGACTAGATGTTGGCATTACACCCGGCCAAATAATAAGCTGTGCGCCCGGCGATAATGATGAACAAGAATGCGGGAGAGGAGAGCGTCGTTAGTTACGAGGAGTTCGGGCAGTTAGTTACGAGGACGCAGCGGAATAAGACGCACGCTCAAGGCCGACGCTCCGAGAGTAAGAACGCGTCGGGGAAAGTAGGCCCAAGGATCTACGAGAAAGGACGCGTCGGCGGAATAAGACCGAGATTAAGACGGACGCCCCGAGAGTAGGACACATCGGGCAGATTAAGAAGCGAAGGTGAGGAAAGGAGAGTGACGATACGCTGCAGTACGGGTGAAAGCGAGGAGGCGTCGGCGGGATTCTGATACGGAAAGGCGCACTCCGGCCTGGTCTCACGGAGGGAGGTGCAGACACACCAATCACGATAAGTGAAAAGGCACCGGGACATTTAATATTTTATTCAAAAAACTTACGCCCACTTCATAATACTATTCGAGGATATTTTAATGGATTAATATAAGTGAATTTGTATGAATTCTGCAAATCGGGCCCAATTCTTTATTCGAAAAGAATTAAAAATACCTATTATGCACGAATGACATAATTAGTGCTCTTTTATCCACTGATTATTATTTATTGCCATAGATTTATGTTTATAAGTATATGTATGTGATTTATGAGTATATGTGGGCGGGAGGTAAGAATAATTGAGCCAGAAAGACGACGGATACATTAAGGTAACCGGGGCAAGAGTTACAACATATAGGTCACATTTTGCATTTCATTACAGAAAACGACAGACCATGTACAGACTCACTTCAGCGATTAAATATCAATAAATATCCAAAAGATAAAACCATTAGAAATGGTAGAAAAGGAGATAATAGAAGATTAGCTACAAAAAGAAAATATGAACATCAAATTAATCTAATATAAATAGATATAGGCTGCCAAATTTTCAACCAAGAAATTCTGTGAAAGGCAATACTGCGAACGCATGCATCGACAGATATGCGAAAAATTGTGTCTTTACTGCAAAAGGGGCGGAGATACAATTAATACAATGTAACTCCGCCCCTGTAATAGCCGTAATAACTGTAATAGCCGTAATAACTGTAATAGCCGATCTAAATGCATCCTTAACTAAAATAAAAAATTCATGCCTTTTGCGGCACGAAATTTAAATACGGCTGAAATGGCGTAATTGATTATACCATTTCAGCGAATTTATATTTTGGTTGAATTAATTAGAGAAAGACATCACATGGAAACGCAAAAAATAGCGAAAGCGTGTAACATGAGGGAGGAAGAGGTAGCTAGTATTTGAAGCAAAGTAAATTTGTTAAATAATAATCGCGGATCAAATTAAAATAAATGTTTTGTTTTTTCATGGTTGTCATGGGGGAAATAGTTTGTTGATAACGAGGATTAGGGGCATAACGATATTGAACACGAAAGAGAATGGTTGTATCATTGATTTGAATAAAAACTTAATCCAACAATTTGGTAGCAGAGCGTGGTTATAAGATACACGAGTGAAATTTCCAGGAGGTCAAGAAAAGTGACAAGGGAAAATGTCAGACTTTGGAGTTTCAAGAATCGAGCCTCTAACAAACAAGAATTATGGACTTTGGAGCATGAGATTGGTTGCAGTTCTTAAGGCGAAAGGATTGTATCAAGATATCATTTTCGGTGATGAACCAGAGAAGAATGGTGCTGATGCAGCGGCTGTGGCGAAGTGGGAAGCCTGGTCAAAGAAGAACGACGAGGTCAACATGCTGATCATTATGACACTTTCGGCGGAGCAGGCGTTAGCATGTCAAGGTATTTCCAATGCAAAAGAGTTGTGGCTTTTGTTAAAGAAACGTCATGACGGTGTTGAGAAACATAGAAAGACTCAGTTAATGATTGAATTGGCTAAATTAGAAAAATTAGAGAAAGAAAGCATTGACGGTTATTTAACTAGAGCTCAAACATTAGAGACTCAACTTAAGGAAATGGGTAATAATATTGAAGATTATGAATTAATTATGTACGTAATCGAGGGTCTACCAAAGAGTTTCAGTGAAGTTGCAACAGCGATTTCTTCCAATCCAACGGTGGATTTCGAATTCATGAGAGGAGCACTTTTGCGATATGAGGAGAAAAACAAGAAATCAACCAATGAAGGAGAGGTCAAGGCTTTTAAGGCGAAGGTGCAGACTAAGAAAAAATGTTTCTGTTGTGGCAAAATTGGACATTTCGCTCGTGATTGCTGGCACAAGGACAAGGAGAATTCAATTGAGACTAAAGAAAATTCAAAGGATTTTTACAAGAATAAGAGCAAATTCAAGGGAATTTTCAAAGGAGGCAAGAATCAACATGCATTTGAAGTGAGGGAGCATCACAAGATAAATGCAGAAAATGGAGTCACTTGGATGCTTGATTCGGCGTGCACATCTCACATGACTCATCAAGAGGAGTTATTGATTAATAAGAGGAAAGACAATGTGGAGATCGTGACGGCTGAAGCAGGCAGAAAGATTCACGCTGAATTTCGAGGAGAAATTGAAGGAACCAGCTATCTTGACGATGGTGAGGTAGCATTAACTATAAAAGACGTACTTTATGTTCCAGATTTAAACAGCAACTTGATGTCAGTTCCAAGTCTGGTCAAGATGGGCAAGAAAATAGTTATTGATGAAGATGGATTTGGAATTTATGACAAGAAAACAGGAGAATTAGTTGCACAGGGGATCTTTGAAGCAGATGCTTTTATGTTTCGAATGAGCACGGACAGCGATGAACGAGAGCTGAAGAAAGAAGTTTGCTTTAGCACAAGCGAAATAAATAGTAATTTATGGCACCAGAGGCTTGGTCACATTAACAATAATTATCTTTCTAGATTGGCGAAAGAGAATCTTGTCAGAGGACTCGAAAATGTGTCGATCAAGGACGACAACTGCGAGGATTGCATTCAAGGGAAACTGACGAGAGCACCATTCAAAGAAGTCGAAATCGAAGGTGCACAGCAGATCTTGGAAAGACTGCACGCGGATTTGTGTGGTCCAATGCAACAAGAATCAATTGGAGGGAGTAGGTACATGCTGACTATTGTGGACGAGTACAGCAGAAGATATTTCGTCGATTTTTTGAAGAGTAAAAGTGAAACTGCCGATAAACTGATCGAGTTTATTGAGAGAAAAGAGAACGAGACAGGACAAAAGGTCAAGAATTTTCGCTCAGACAATGGTACGGAATTTACCAACGACACATTGCAAGAATATTTCAAGAAGAAAGGCATCAAGCACGAGAGAACGACGATCTATTCTCCACAGAGCAACGGAATTGCTGAGAGAGCCAATCGAACGTTGGTGGAAATGGCTCGAACGTTACTCATTGCAGCTGGATTAACACTGATGTTTTGGGCAGAAGCCGTGTGGACTGCGAGCTACTTGCATGATCTTTCACCTACGAAGAAGAGGGATCAAGTTCCACTTGAGATTTGGAAAAACAAGAAACCATCGGTCAGACATCTCAGAGTTTTTGGCTGCAAGGTCTTCTACAGAAATGAAGATGTTCAAAAAAAGAAGCTTGACGTGAGATCAAAGGAAGCTGTGTTCGTGGGATACTCGAAGAACAGGAGAGCCTATCGAGTATTTGACTTGAGTGACAGGAAGATTCACGAGAGTCGAGACGTAAAGTTCATTGAAGAAAAAATGGGTTTTCAGAAGAAGGAAAAAGACGTTGGTTATGACGAGACTAACTACGTTTTTATCCCAATTGAGAGGCAAGAGAATCGAGACGAACGACACGAGGAAGAAAACAATTCAGGAATTATCCATGACGTTGTTGAAGATTTTCAAGGACAATTCGACAGTGATGATGATTCATCTCATAAAAATCCGTTGGTAATTGTTCAAGCTGGAGAGAGAAGAAGAGGGAGAAAAAAAGGTGACACGAACGATGTCCTGAAACAGAGACACCAAGAAGAATTAAAAGGAATAGAAGATGAATTAAGACAACAAGGAGTAAGAAGGTCAACGAGAGAGAAGAAGGAGCCCGATTGCATTGTCAATATGGTGCAAGAAATCAATCCAAGGAACTACAAAGAAGCAATCGAGTCCAAGGACAAGATCAAATGGATTGAAGCAATGAACAAGGAATTGAAAAATATGAAAAATTATCAGACTTGGGAAATTGTTAACAAGCCAAAAGAGGTAAAATTAATTCAAAGCAAATGGGTTTTCAAGAAAAAGGGAACCAAAGATGCAGAAGTATACAAGGCAAGACTGGTAGCTGATGGTTCACGACAGCGAATGGGAGTGGATTACAAAAGCTCTTACAGTCCAGTGATGAAGCAAGAGTCATTGAAGACACTGTTGGCAATTGCAGCGAAGAAAAATTACAAAGTGGAGTTCATTGACGTCGAAGCAGCGTACTTGAACGCAGAATTGGACAGGCATGTGTACATGAATCCACCAAAAGGAGTAAACATTGAAGAAGGGAAGATATTTAGACTAAAGAAGAGTTTATATGGACTTCCAGAAGCAGGAAGATGTTGGTTTAAGAAATTATCTGGAATTTTGAAGGAATTGGGATTGAAACCATGTAAAGCAGATCCATGTGTATTTGTCGAAGAGTCAAAGAAGGGATTTTTGGCAATTGGATGCTACGTGGATGACTGTATAATTGTTGGTGACAGTCAAAAGAAGATTGATCAACTGGTGGAAAAACTGAAAAAGCAATTGAAGATTAAGGTGTCAAAGGAGGATGAAGTGAAGTTCCTAGGAATAAAAATCAAAGAAGAAAAAGAAGGATTTATCATGGAACAATCAAGCTACATCGAAGAAGTTATTGAGAGATTCGGAATGGAGAATTGCAATGGAGTGAAGACACCAGCAGCAAGTGGAGTCAAACTTGACGATTACGAAGATTCGGAGAAAGCAAACAAGGATTTGTACCAAGAAATACTTGGATGTATTGGATATTTGGTGAGAGGGACGAGGCCGGACTTGGCATACACCTACAGCAAACTATCGCAGTACTCAAAAGATCCAAGGATGATTCATTACGAGGCGTTGAAGAGAGTTTTGAGATATTTAAAGGGGACCAAAGGGTATCGTTTGAAGATTGGCAGAGAAGTTGGAAGACTGGAGATTAGTTCAGATGCCAGTTGGTGTACCACTTTGGATTCGAAATCATTTGGCGGATATTCAGTGAAGATTGGAGACGCATTGATCAGTTGGAGAAGCGGAAAGCAGAAGATGGTAGCTTTATCAACTATGGAATCGGAGTTGGTGGCATTATGTGATGGAGTTTGTGAGGGCATCTGGTTGACAGAGTTGTTAGAAGAGCTGGAACAATTTGAAGTTGTTGAACGACCAATAAAAGTTCGAACTGACAGTCAATCAGCATTGAATTGGAATAACAATGAGAAGATCAACAAAGAAAACAGCAGGGTTCAGCAGACTTGGAAACTGATGTTTTGACCAAGGACGTCAGCGAAGCATTAATGAAGAAGCACATTCCAAACTTGAGTTTAATTATTTAAAATTTGTCACGCGAAAGGAGGAATTTGAAGCAAAGTAAATTTGTTAAATAATAATCGCGGATCAAATTAAAATAAATGTTTTGTTTTTTCATGGTTGTCATGGGGGAAATAGTTTGTTGATAACGAGGATTAGGGGCATAACGATATTGAACACGAAAGAGAATGGTTGTATCATTGATTTGAATAAAAACTTAATCCAACAGTACCCCTATCCTAGCGCCATCCAATCATGTAGATCGCATATGCGTTTCGAAATGGAGCAATCGCAGGTGCGGGTTAAGCGACAGGCTTAGGCTACAGAGCCATTTAGTCTACTAGAGAAACAGCGGCATTAGAGTCAAGCCATTAAAACCTACACTCCTAGCCTGCCAGAGGTGAAGCAAGAGCCTGAAATATTGCCTGAGGGCCATCCAGATAAATGGCCCGAAATCTAATACTAAAGAACCTCTGGAGGTGCGTTCCTCAAAATCGTAACCATACATCTCCCGGTAAATGTAAAAACTTGCTTCACAGTAAAAATAATAAAATACACTGAAGAGAAGCATTGGCCAAAACTTTGTCTCTGAAGTCTGAATAAATGAACAATAGTTAAAGGAGGTTATTAGAGTATCTTTGAGAAACTGGATTGTCATTCCAATACATTATTTTTTCTCTACGGGAGCATCCGAGGATTCTTTTTCAGAGCACACGGGTTCCAATATCCAACGTGATCCAACACTGGATAAATGAGTTCTTCTTCCGGCAGAGGAACTCTTAGCCTGATGAGTGTATTGCACGCGCAGCCGGGCTTAGCTCTTGGTGAGACTCACTCTCACTAACCAGACTAACTTTCGGGCTGAGCACTGCGGTTGGACCATATTCTCCAAATTAGGGAACTAAGGGATAAACAAGAACTACCACATTATTACGTTTTTGAAATGCATACTCTATTTTGGAAACAATTGGAAGACTGAAATTTTTCAACAGGTACAAAACGGCTTTTGAAAATTGAAAAAATGAAGGTAATTTAGCCTTAATATCTTACCCAATGAAATCGAATTCCGGAAAAACAATAATTAATAACCCATTATGGTTCGATGCTACGGAATACACTCTTCGTGAGTCACATTAATGGGCTTACCGGAACCGGAAGATAAGCGGAAATGATCTTAGAGAGTAGGTTAGTTATTGATCGCAGTAGTTGGTATTTGGGGGAGGCGACTCTCCAAGTTCTAATTAAGATTAATAAGGAATTAAAAAGGTTCCACTTTGGAAACTGCGCTACACCCCCAATCACTCACACCTCAAAAATACACCTGTCCCCTCTCCCAGAATCATTTTTGTCCATCTCGTTAACCTGTAATCTATCACGCTTTCCCACACCTTATTTCCACTTATTTTGAGAGGTTAGATGTAAGACGTCACCAAAGCAAAAATGTTATCACCAAGAGAATAACGCATAAGCGTTGAAACCGGTCTGGGAAATTAAAAATCAGCGTAGAATAGTGCAAAGTTTGTTTCTTTTCATAGGTTCCACCAATTGAGTTGAGGTACGATATTTTCCGAGATCGAAGAAAGGGTAATGCAAATCCCTACGTCAGCATGAGCCCTTATGGAAAGGCACCAAAGGACCACGGTTTATTGTCCTGTCCGACGGACGGAGCATTGCACTCGAACTGCTCTCCATGCAGCACTCAAGAAAGCATATACCGCCTAAAAGTCTCCATCGCCACTAGAGGGATTAGAAGCCGGGTCCCTAGGATAAGGGACCAGAACTTGAACCACCGCACTAACCCGTTATTGATCGTAATAAGATAAAACGAAGGGAAGAGGATAACTTTTGCTAGACACTTCATAACGTTTTAACAGGCAGGAAGTGAGGAATTTTAATGGGCACAACTATCTTCGAAATTTTAAGGGGACACTATTAGTCTGCCAGGCCTTGCATCCCATTATCTCCTATCAAATATCTTCAGAAAAAGATTAATCAACGTTCTTTGCCTGAAATTCTAAAATTAATGGCATATCAATGTTAATTACAAACCGCAGCCATGCTGAAAAAAACCAAACGCCCCCAAAGTACCTAATAGAACCAAAACGGTTTGTTGCACATGTGAAAATATGTTTGAATATGTCAGGAAAATGTAACCGTTACAAAATTTATAATGCAATTTCTTTCTGGAAACGTTGCGTTGTTCACATGTTTACTCTAAATGTAAACGTCACATTTAAGAGCAAAATAATGTGCTATTTAACCACCAAAGAATCCCCTATTAGAACACACACTAATCCGGCGAGGTCTTAATGAGCCTGCATGAACATACAAAGAAGAGCCTCGGGTGAGAAAAAAAATAAGAGTGAAGGAGAAGCCGTGACCCGGGATGAGAGGAAGAACCAGCTTGAGGAGGTGAGTGGAACAAACGAGGAGTGCGCAGACTAACCCGCTTCATTCAGGCGAAACGGAGACCGGCGCTTCTCCTCGCTTTCGGTTCCGCGTGCGCATAACGAGGGATGCTGGAGAGATAGAGAGAGATGGGTAGGGGAACGGGTTGGAGAGAAGAGGGCGTTCCATCGCTGGAGTTCTTCCCGAGGGAAAGAAGAAGGGAGGAGCACCCCAAATGCTTGCGGAAGGGAGTAAAATTGAATTGGGAGGGGAGAGAGGTCGAACGGAGCGACAACTGGCAAACAGAACGGGACGAGAAGGAAATGGAAGAGGAGTCGAAGGGTTGGAGACGACAGCAGAGAAGACGGGTGTAGGGAACGATTTGAACGCGAAAGTGAGAGAGTCTGGGGAAAAGAAATGGTTTAACTCGAGGGGGTAATCTGGCGAATTCTGTCCTCTCAAAATTCTTCTCCCTCTTATCTTCACTACACGATTCCCAGTGGTAGTCCAATGTTTTGGTATCACAAAATCCACCGATGGCTGCAGCGCAAAAGGCATCTTGAGAACGAGATAACGTTCGCTGGATGGAAATGTAAACAATGAAACACAACTACTCAAGGAGAACAGGGTTTCTTAAGAGCTTTGCTTCACCTTATCTACCAACAAATGACGTGTTTTGTGCGTACAGATAAAAAATATGCGAAAAGACTTTCTCTTGGATCGGCTCTGCATTTGGATAAAAGAATAAATCTTGATAGCGCAATATTTTACGCTTTTTATATCAGATATAATTGATTTAGTTGTAGCTCTTTCTTTCCACTCACCACTTTAACACGCACGCCACTACTCCCACTACTTTCAGTCTCTCCAGGGATAATGCTATTAATTCTCGTTTGTACGTCTTAGGGAGGAGCGGACTGCTACAGCATGAATGTTTATACACCCATATGAAAGAATATTAAGGCGCCTGCCTCTAAAGAATGCATAAGTCACATTTTTTCATGAGGTGGGGGACATAGCCAAATATAACTAGATATGTGTGCTCTAGGTAAATGCATAAGACACATGAAGTATATATAATGTCAATTTTACATACGAAACAAGTGTCTGCGCGAATAAGGTGACTTGTGAACCGAAGACATGCCCAAATGAAGGCATTGAAGCCAAAGGAAAACATACTTATGCGGAGACCTGAAGAGGTGCATCTGAAGTATTATCCATCCGGCATTTATGGAGAAATCGGAGCTAACACGTGAAACCACGTTGTCCGTCTCGATATAAAGCAGGTAAAATATTAAAATTTCACTTCATTCCTGAAACTGATTTTCTGCTGGGTGAAGTGAAAGCGATGGGTAAAATATTTCTTGAGGATATTTTGTGAATTCAATGCGAAATATTGTCATCAAACTTAAATACGTTCCAAAGTAATGCTTGCGATAGTGATTAAAATGTAAAACATAACCCGATAATCACCCAAACAAAATAAAATATTAAGTCGTACATAGGGATTGAATGGAAGGAATAAAATGGTTTTATGTTGCCACATACCAGCAATGCTCCCAAGATAAACCTCTTCGAAAGAAACGAGATGTTTCTAAAGAAAAAGGGAGCAAGAGAGGAAATGAAAAAAGGAAAAGTGGCGAGAAGCAAAGAGAGAATGGAGGAATGAAGCTAGGGGGGAGAATGACGAAAAAGAACGGAGGAGAGGAATTGAAAAAAAGAGAGAGGAGAGCGAGAATCAGCAAATTGAGGAAAAGAAATGCCACCCTGCGACGTGAGTGTGGGAAGAGTGAGCAGATTAGGAAAGGGGAGGAACGACACGTTGGTGGGGACGGGAGACACGAGAGAGGAAATAAAAACATGGGAAGGGAAGAGAGAGAAGGAAAGGGATAAAAGTGTGGAGAGGCCGCGGGAGGCCCAGAATCCAGCCATGAGGGCGAGAGAGGGGAAAGGAGGCTTAAGTGGATGTGCTCCGGGAAGGCGGGGGATCAGAATTGGAGGGAGAGGGCTCTCGACGGGAAGAAAGGGGCCGATCCCCTCTCGATGGACGAATAATAAGGGCCGCCGCCGCACGAGGGAAGACGAGCGGCGGCGTCGCGACGAGGGCGAAATCGGAGCCATTGGGGCGGAGGGACGACCGGACGTTCGCCCACCTCCCCCGCCACCATCTCATTTTCTGTCGCTCCAACCGATCAAATCTTCATCCAATAGGAAAAAAATAGGGAAACTTTTTCCTATTTGAAATTGGTAGGGAGAACGATATCCATGACTCACCTCAACACAAATTTATGAAGGATTTTATTTTTATTTTGTAAATCTTTTGCACAGATAAAATCTAAAATAGAATAAAAGAATAGGCCAAACAGATAAATTATGACGAACACGCAGCCTATGAGCTAGACAGAGAAAAGGCCTATCAGGACAGAATTCGAATCCGTGACCTCGCGGAAATCAGAATATTAGCAGCCAAAAAATACACAAATGGTAATGTATTTTGTGAATCTTTTCCTGTTCACCCTGTGAATTAATTATTAACTGAAGAATTATGGCTCTTCGCTCATTAGCAAAACTGTTTCGTCTCACTATTATAAAACTGGGTATTTTAATTTAAATCATTATTAACGCCTTGTTATTCATCTCTGCAGTGTGTGCATAGTTTTACACATTTATTTTTCTAAAATCCAATTTTTTTGTCATAGCAAAGCCGCTGACTAAAGTAATTAAACTAAATTATGTATTGTAAATCGTCAATTATGAAACGTAACACTTAAGGAATGAAACCTGTCCATGAGGGACTTCAAGAAAGACGTCATAAATTATTGAATGTCAACTTCTCAAACACATTTTTATTTGGAGGAATATACATACATATATACACAATATACATATATATTGGAGGAATATACATATATAGAGTAAAACTTACACAAAGATCTGGATTTTGAACATAAATAGTAATCTAGTAAGTCCAATATAGGCACTACGAGCATTTCATAGAGTACTGAGTATGGGAAGGAATAAGGGGTTTATTTTGGCTTGCCACCCGACCGGGTTTGACTCGAAAAGTCCGGGAATCCAGATGTATGTATGCAGTCAACCTGGACTCAACATGCCCACGAATGGTGAACGGCTATGAACGCTATCTTTTATGGACTATTTACAATGAAAAATTGCTACACCATATTCCCAATTTCACTTCGTCAGCAGAGGAAATAAAAAAATGGGAATAGACAGTTTACGGGAAAGCATTAAGTATTGCATCGCCAAAGTCATAATACAGCAGTTTTTGAGTCCTTACTAGCATGAAAACTCCCTAACACAAGATATTTGTATGCGAATCGGCAAAGGAGAATGGGTAAAGTCTAGTTGACCTAAGAAACAGATATGCAAGTCGTGCACGTGTTTCATTTCCTTTCTCGCTGGCTCTGCAATTCTGAGGGCTGGGAGGACACCAAGAGGGTGAGGAGAAAAGCGAGGATAGAGGCGTGGATTGGCGGAAAAAGTAAATGAATAGGTACGCGTGGAGGAAAGAATTTGGATAGCGACGGGACGCCATCGTAACTGGCTGAGCGTTGGGATTAGGAGAGCGGCGATTACAGGGGAGGATTTAGGCGGAAGTGACGTGGGGAGGGGAGGAATGGGAGGAAGAATGAAAATGAAACCCGAAATGGAGGGAGCGGGGAAAGAGCTCATAACAACGGCCCTGATAGAGAGTAAAACGGGGAAGAGAGAAAGGAAAGGGTGAGTCAGTTGAGTGGCACTGATGTTCAAAGGAGGTGACGAGGAAAAAGGGAAAACCACGTGGAGCACAAATGGGAGATTGAAAACGGCAAGAGTAGAGGTAAAGAGGAGGGTGGATTTCCCGTGGGTGGAAGGAGACGTATATCTGTTTACGTGAGAGGAAAGAAAATTGCGAGGCTCCTGCAATCTCTGTACGCGCACGAAAAATAGTCACTCGTTCCGGTGGATTAAGTTGGGTGCGAGTCACGTGGAAGACGCCTCGCTTCTTCCACGTCCTCGACTCTATTTCCCTCTCCCTAAACTCCTCATCGTTTCTTAGGGATAGTTACCAACCAGCCCTTCTCCCTATGCATCCCCATTTGGCAACGACGCGGCCCACGCATAGACGAAGGACCTCAAGACGGAAGAGATCCTCAAACCTCCCTTCTTCTTCTTCTTCTTGTCCTTCGCCCACGTCTCCTTCTCCCACACTCTCTTTTCGCCTTCTCCTCTTTCCGTCGAGCTCATCAACGAACCCTTGAGTCCTGCCGCGGGAAATCCTTGGATGATTCCTTGGTGATTTCCTCAATCGATGAGCAACCGAGATCTTTCTCACCTATCAACAAGATATTTCTGGAGATTCCGAAAACATCGTGAAACAAACGAAATTCTGCACCTCTTTTACCTCCAGAGTTTTGTAGAGGGCATACAATGTTACGACTTGTAAATGCGTGGGAGAACGGGACCTGCACTATTCCTTTAAATATTCATTTTTCCCGGAGCGTTAACTGAATCAGACTCTTCAATCCACAGATCGAAAAGAAAAGTTAGGATGGGGATTGTATTATGTGATATGAAAATTAACATGCGTTGCACATACACAAGATGATAACCCTTGGCAATGGATGGCTTTCCAATAACATCTTAAAAGAAAATAACCATGTTCGGCTTAATTCTGGCGCAAAAAGTATCCATCGAAATTAAACCCCGGTTAATGGTCAGTTAGATGGTTGTCCTTTCAGTCTCATTAATAGAAAATGACCAAAACCATTGACTCCATCAAAATAATATAAATGAATATTTTCAGACGATTGAAGGTATAATTTTCTGAATAAAATATGCGAGCTAACACCAGATATCGTGGTTTACAAACAAACTTTTATTCGGGATACAATCGCTTTTCGCGTCATAAAAATTCTGAGGTTTTACTAATCATAAATTACCATGTACCCTCCATCAAATGGTAATCTTAGACATATTATTACTTCAGCGTAAAAATCTATCAGTTTTCTTTTATCATTTCAAGTTCGATAAAAAATTCTTTTCCTAACCACACTTTTTTGGCGCGAATATCTCAGCAAAGATAAAACGATTACATTAATCGGTGGAATTGTAAGGCACGTCAGTCGTGGTAGATTCTACTCAGGAATGACGGTAGAATTTTCCAAATCCCAATAGAACCTCCTGGGAAATGACTTGCATTAACGCAATTAGAAATAGAAAGAGACAAAAAGTCGATGAGAGACAGTAGCGAAGGAAAGGGCAAGTGACTGAGGAGCCTCATGCACTGCACGTGCCACAAAATCTCCCAAAAGGACTTCCCTTTTGCTCGAAACGCATTCGCTTTAGAGGATGGAGTTGCTCCCAACGGTACCTCCCGAAGACGTTCATCACCGATAGTACTAACGCTTTCAGGCATGGATCGCATACGAAATGACCGAGTCCCTGATCCAGAGGTGGAAGCGTCGAAACTACATGGGGAGAAACATGAGATGGCACATCTGCACATAACGAATACCTCATCGCTGAAGGCTCCGAAATAATGGACTCCTCGGCACAAATATAACCGCTTCATTCAATGACGCGATGCAAATTAATTTAAAGCAATGTACATTGCTGTCACTCCATAAGCTAGCAAAGTAAAAAATAGTCATTATCATTATTCATCAATCCTCAGATTGGTTTGACCCAGCTCTCCACTGAGTTCTTCTATATAATCTCTTCATATTTACGTATTTATTCTCTTTCACATCCTTTATCACTTGTTCCATATATTTCACTCGAGGCCTTCCTTTGCCATTCTTCCCATCCATTTGTCCTTCAACGATTCTCTTCATCGGGCCATCGTGTTTTAAGATATGGCGGATTAAGTTACTCCGTCTTCTTCTTAAAGTTTTCAGCAGGCTTCTCTTTTCTCCCACTCTTCTTAATAATTCTTCGATTGCCACTCCGTCTATCCATTTAATCTTCATCATTCTTCTGTAGCACCACATTTCGAATGCTTCTACTCTTTTTCTTCTCCGCTTCTGTCATCGTCCATGCCTCACTGCCGTAAAGAAGCCTGCTCCAGATGTACGTCCTGATGATTTGCTTCCTTACTTCTACGCTTGTATTTCCAAATCTAAGCAGGTTCTTCTTTTGGTAGAATGCCCTTTTTGCCTGAGCTATCCTACTCACTATTTATTTCTTGTTTCGTCCATCGTTGGTTACTCGGCTTCCTAGGTAGCAGAACTCTTTCACCTCTTCAAGTTTTTGTTTTCCTAGTTTGACATTGGTTTTGGCCTCTTCTCTTTCTGCACACCAATATCTTAGTTATATTCTTATTGATCTTCAGATTATATCTGCCATTGCCCTTTCTATGCTTATTAATAGACATTATGACAACCTTCCACTATGTCAATGCTTCGGACTTTGATCTTATTAGAGTCTTATTCAGATCCTTCTGTCTCTGCATCATCAGGGAATCGTAGCATGCTAATTTTTTCTCGTTAGATGTGCACTACAGAAAACTTCTCTTTGAATACGTTGATAAAAAAATAGTATAAGATCAAAAACTCGGTTCAGAAGCAAACAATAACTTCTTCGATAACAGTTCAGAATATTATATGTATTATTTCCAAATGATTATGAAATAATTTACAGCATATATAACAAAACGCTCGGTTTAATTCTGGTTCAAATTTGCTGATCGTCCTAGCGCTCATTAACTTGGGACATATATTTATCCTAAGGATACTGACTCGAGCAGCAATACCTAGAGTACGGCAACAAGTTAAATTTTATTAATTCGTTTGGATAGTAGTAGTTTAAAGTAAATTACTTACATAATATTTTAAACTTCCTCGAGAGCTCCACATTAAAGGAGAAAATATCAGGAGTAATGCTCAGAATGACACTACCTTTTGAAGAAGACATCTTTTATACATATCTAGCATCTATCAACGTCCTACTTTATACCTCTCTCATTTCATGACTCGAACAAATACTGAAGCAGAGTTTCATCATTACCAAGCACAAAAATATGGTTGTGGGCATTTACTTGGTAATGAACTGCTCGATTTCAACAATATTGCCCTCTTGAAAACTAATTTTAACCATCCAAGCTTTAGAAATATTTTTCCTTCCCACTTTTATATTAGATGACTAAAACTGTAGATTAAATCGAAGCTTAAAATTCAAAGTATCCTTTCGATGAATTATAAAATTCAAAAGAAAGTGAGCGGAATGGACATGCGTTTCATTCACTGAGGCAGGATTGCAGGCGCACGTTCAGAAATAGGTAATGTCACTTAAAATGGCACGAGCAAAATCAATACGGGTAAGAAACCTAGCCAGCTCGCTTTATGATAGCTCTAGCCACAATTGCCGGAGAGACACTGCTGGGAAGTTAACTCACTGCTGGGAAGTTAACTCCGCGCTCTCTCAGTCTAGTCTCCGTCTCAGTTAAGCTCTCGTACCCCTCGAATCACACCCATTCCGGAGCAGACCCCCTCTTGTCCAACGTACAATTCTCTCAATTCTCAACTTCCTTCGCCCTTGTTGGCGTTCGCCCGGAAACAGTTCCACTGGGAACTTTTTTAATAAAACTGAACTCCTTGCCTCCCCTCGAAAGGTACTCTCAGGTATCAGAAACTCTTCCTCGACCTAACTGCCCTCCCGGTACTCCCACCTTCGGCCTCAACCCTCTCTGCAACAATAGACCTCCTCATCTTCCAGGGCTGTCCAAAACCACCCCAGTATTGCCCTTAATCGCTCCCTTCTCTCCTCCATCCATCGCCCTTTCGTTTTATGCCCACTAGCTGGCTTAAAATTTTCTTCCATCCTCCTTTGTCGTCCGTTATCTTCCATCTCTCTGCCCCAAAATTTTCTCCACAAGTCTGCTCCCTGTCTTTTATTTCACCCCCTCCCCACCCTACGCTCACGTTGACACGTTTTATTTTTCATGCCATTGTGCACCGCGCTATTAAACGAACGTGCACGGAGAACACTAATGCTGACCCTTGGTGCAGCGGAGTGAAGTCCACGCCGAGTAATCCTGACGTGATATAGAAGTGAAGAAGTAGAAGTGATTTAGAATCAATAAAAACAAGTAGTCTTAGAATTTTTATGCACTCCAAAGTCCATGCCTATTTCGCACCATCCCACCTAAGATCTGAATCAGAGGATAAATAAAAAAATTCATGTCACGGGTGACTTTTGGGCTGCCACGCAAGCGCGTTCCCCGTTAAACCCGATCGAACTGATTGAGGAGGTATAGAACCAAAGGTAAAAAAAGGCAATGGTAGCTGCTCTCGGAGTTAGATGAATGAACGAAAATAAATAAAACGGTAAAATAACGGCGAGAGTGGGGAAGGACGTAATTCCCAAGAGCTCGGAGCGGAGTGGAGATAAAGGGAGAGCATACTGCGTCATGACGGAGCAGCACAATGGAGCGTGATGAACACAGCATGTCTGCCGGTTCGTTCTTCACTCGCACGGTCGGATCAAAGAGAGTTATAAGAGAAAAAGCAGCAGATTTCTCACCACTGGTCCAATGAGTGCTCCGACAGGGCGAAGCTCAAACGGCAGGGCATATCAAACGAAAAAAAACAATAGAATGAGACTCGCGAGGAGGGACTAATAGGAAAAAAATGCATGAAAGGGATAGTCTATTTAACATCACGTTAAATATAAAACGGGACGTTGAAGAGCACCAAGCATTTATAAAACTCTGATCAGGGATTTTGTGTACGTCAAAAGAGGATAGGCGCATATGAGTACGATTATTGAATACATTTTCATTGCCCAAACCAATTCTGTTTACTTACCCTGATGGAGAACCTCATTTTGGATAATAAAAAAAATTCATGACTGATATTTCCTGAGGAGGACAGAAAGCAATATTGCTGAATACGACAGTTGGGATCAGGGGTTGATGACTGTTAAAAATAAAAGTTCTTGACTCATCATCGTCAATGCCTCTCGAAGTAATTAAGTAAGAAAATTTCTGACCTCCAACTTAACTTTTGATAACTGGCGGAGAGAGACGGTAGAACGATGAGAGAAAAGGGGAAGCCAAAAAGTGAGGCGGAAAACATTACAAGAAACCCTAAAGATGCTCGCAGAAACTTCAAGAGTTTTCAGGAACAGAGAGATTTGCTAAGATTATCGAATACTTAGAAGTTGCGTTGACTTGTTGAAAATTACGCACATAAAATACCTATAGGCTTTTGCAACGGGTAGAAAGTAGGCATGATCATCATCAAAAGACATTTTGAACTTTAATTTGGATCAAAAGGAAAAAATATTGAAGTTGAGAGAATTTTCAGGCGCTTACCTTTCTGTATTACCCCTACCTCAACCCCAAACTCCTGCCTTTTTCCACGTGCCTCTCCTTTCTTCTTGTGCCGATGTTTTGGCCCTTTTTTATATCCCCGTCACTTTCATTTCTTTTCAACCGCTTTATCTCTCTCCTCATACTTTCTCCCTACGATCCCCGCTGCTCAACATCTGCCACTGGCGAAATCCCTATCTGAGCATTTCCGGCGCTAACGCTAACTCCCGACCCTTCCTTGCCTTTAACCAACACGGTCTATTTGATTTCCATTCGCTATACTCCTCTACCCACCACCCTCCCATTCCACCTCACATACCGTCATCTCTCCCCCTCCACACTCATCATCCCTTCTCCATTAGCTCAAAACTCTCCTCCCAGTGGCTCGGAACATTTTCTCGACAACTCCTCCCGCCACCCGGCCATGATTTTGCTCCGTCAAAACCATTCTTGACCTTCCCTTCATCGGCCTGGGTATTGAAATACAAACGTATTGATGGAAAATGCGGGATTTAGCTAATGTCACACGGTCAAGAAGCGTCGAGGAGTTTTCGGTACTATCAAATCCAGGTTTTGGGATTTTCAATACGCGGGAAAAATATTTCTACGAACGCTGCAAGCACACCGATTAGATATGTGAAGGGATGCTCGGATCAGGGATATGAGGTGGTGGTAAAAGGAATAAAAGGTTTGGATTAATTGTGAAAAATTGGAACGAAATGTAAGGTAAACTAATACCATCTCTCAATAAAATGGAGTATCTGCATAATAGTTTCCAGAATCGATTAAGAAGGAGATAAAAACCTTTCAAAAATCATTGCCTGACTTTTGTTTTTATTTTATTACGATTAGCAGATCACATCAAAAAGAATGGTAGCAATTCATTTTACCCAGTAATCCCATTTTTCACCGACAATTATGTTCAATAAACATTATCCATGATGATACGACTATACCGCCGTATTCCCGACCCTCTATGTGACTCATTTTAGAATATGAGATACAGAATAAGACGCTCTCCGATATTAAAAGGAGTTACTTTAATAATAATTAACACACTATCAAGTAACCCATTTTCTAAAAACTATTCTGCAAATCTAATACAAATAAATAAAGCTTCTTAAATTGATATCCCCAAACTGATGATGATATCTCCTCCACGGCCATTGAAACACTAGTATCTAAATTATCCCATAAAGGAAGGCTAAAGGTAAAACTCTTTTTCCTTCAGTCCCTTTTAGAGTTAAAATATTTTTGCAAGGGATAGATTAATCAGTTTTTACTCTTGTTTTACTTCCGCAACGGAATAAAAACTTTCTACTACACCCATCAAAGACTGATTTTCTAAGCTCAAAGTTAGGAGTCGGAAAATAAGCCAATTTACTGGTAAATTGAGAAGCCAGAGCTGTGGAAATGTATCTCTAGTCTAAAGGTTGGTCATGCAGAAAATGAGTTCCAAAAGGATCGTGTTACGAACCATACCGGGCTTGGTGGGCCAATTAGGGGTTAACTTCTTTCATTCATAGTTAATTCAATACTAGAAGGGATCGGCTAAGTAAATAGTAGATTAGCAGCCAACGTTAAAGTCAAGTCTTAGTAACATACAGGGAAACGAACAGAAAAGGAAGGTTAAATACATCTATCTGACTGGTGGAAATGCGCTAACTTATATTAATACTAGGAAGAGCATTTCAATCATAGGCTATATTGGTAGTCCATCAACAACAGAATCCATCAGATAACAAATAGCGCTTTACGTGAACTCAAATCAACTACCTACTCCAAATTCAAAGCAGCACGATTCAGATTTATAGGGGGGCATGCTATCTTATTGGTACCAATTTTTAACAGCCTGCAATTAAACCACTCCCTCTTAAACAAGACATTAGAACTCATGACGCTCTCTGTTTCACCTAAAGTGACAGATTTATATGCTACAGATTCCCCCTGCGAAAAATAAAAATTCAGGGCAAAATAACGTGTAATTATTCGCTGTGACGGATAAGTAGTAGCAATTATTTGGGGGGTCATACTGATGGCTGAGGTCGTTTGCGACGATTGAGATAGGAGGGAGATTGGATACGGGTAGGGATTTAACAGGGAACGGAGGAAGAGTGGAGAGTAACCAGTAGTCTACATTGTCAGCTCCTAGAAATTTATTCCTGAAGGTCCATATGTGTAACGTACCGTCCGACAGACGGAGTATTGTACATGAAGTGCTCTCCACAAAGCAACCAAGAGGGGACCGGTATACAACCGAATAAATCTCTACCACCACCGCGATTCAAACATGGGCCCTCGTGATGGGAAGACTAGTACTCTAACTGCTACACTGACCCTATCCTCACAGAACATACTAGGCGAGTAACATCGCTGGCGTATTATCTACCTTTGTATACCAAAATCATTCACGTCGGGTTCGCTCCCAGCTTGCTTGCAAATATACAGGATTGCGGTGACCTATAGCGCAACAAGAACCTATTTTTCACTTTTACGAGCAAATGCTCTGGCTTTTCAAAGGCGCTCCACTTCTCAAGTGTTTACGACGCGTGTGGGGAGAGCCGAGCGTCTGGCAGAGATCGCAATCCAGTCTTCGTCCACTTAGCTCCCACTTCAACGGCCATTGCACCCCACCGTCCTCGACAACTTAAAAGCCGCAGTCGACTTCACGCCATCGTGTAATGGTCCTTTCTGACCATTTTCATTTCAATTCGACAGAGCGAGTGCATCGGGAAAGAGGAAAAAACGAAAATACTATCAACATTTGGGACAAAAATGTCAGTCAACACAATGATTCGCTACGTAAATTTCACATGGGGAAGATTTAATGACAGAGTATTTAATGTTGAATACAATGACTGATCGAGCATGCTACATCCACGAAGCAAATTGTGGGATACGATTATAGTAGCAGCTGATATAATGAGTGGTAGGGACAGGTAGGGACAGGTACAAACAACAAAGAATTACGAAGCGCTGTAATAGCGTTTATGACATCTTAATCGGGATAGTTCGATACCTAATAACTAACTTATACGGCCTCAAATTTGTTTGGTCTTACGAATTGCCAGGGTTAAAATGATACAGCACTGCACTATAGCAATTGTTTATTGCTAAACTGCGTAACTGTACCGCGTAGTATATCGTTATTAAGATATTTTGCTTATTATCATAATTATTTTACGTATTTGAAAAGTCCTTAAAAATAGAGGTTCACTTATGAATGGCTGAATTTGTATACCCACACGAAAATTAGCAATTTTCTAAATATTTTGGCCTTTGAAATTAGTTACTATTTCAGGATTTGAAATTAAAGCTTTGAAAGCCTCTCTAAAATAAATTAAAAATATAATAGAATATCGCTATTATTTTTTGTCCTTAGCTTATTTTAATATTGACAGAGTGACTCTCGATCGATAACCCCAAAGCCCAAATAAGCACTACGATATGTGCAACTGACTCAATAACAGTCCACCACATTTTTTACAGATTATATTACCTTTTAGCATGCTGTTTGAGGAACTGTATATAAAACTTGGGAACAAGCAGAAACATAGTACTGTCTTATTAATATTTTACGACACGTCTTGATCTACACCAAGTTCATTCAATTATGTACATAGTGCTCCAGTAGAGTCCAGAGGAATTACATTTCCTTTCAATACTATAAAGAAGTGGGTCCATGAGATTTACTCAAACTCCGGATCAATGACATTACCAAAATGCCAAGTTCATTTTTGGCGAGGGGTTCCAACATATCTTTGTATTCTACGGTTGGATGAATGTTTGGTCGCAATATGGGATTCTGGCAGTCAATTTCCTCAACAGACAGTCTTTTTTGATGACAAGGGCACATTAGGACACGATCAAAAACGCGTATCACTTTAGAATCACAAGCATAAAAATGAAAATATAAGCCGCAGGGAAACTACACGCAATTTGAATGTTAAATTATTCGGTGAAGCTATTTGACAACTGCAGGTATGTGAGGTTTATGGCTTCACTACCTTAAGAAGAGTGAATGAGGAAAATCTGTAAAAAATTCACAAAACTGAGAAATTCTGCGTCAATTACTTGCTACAGACTTTACTCCAATTGACTTTACTAGCGACATGTGAATACGTATTTGCAGCATATCTCAGTGTTACTCGTGAAAAAACCATAATCACAGGACTGAATAAAGATACATGCATGTTTTTCATCACTCATTTCACCACCTAGTTAGCAAAATTTTCTCGCAAGATGCATTCAACCACACCATAAAAATGCAAATTTGTTCGGCCCAATCTGCTCCACTTGAGAACGCAAGAAATGGCGTTGGTGTACCAGTATCCCGCGGGATTTTTCTTTCAAAATATTTCTCGTACAAACCGAAACAGTTTTCAAATCACAAAAAATGTAATACAGCCATTAGTATTTAAACAAGTTTATTTTTTTCGTTCCACATCCCAATACGGAAACATGTTAAATAAAACCATTTAATTTTTGGCTCGTAACGAACAGATTCTTAATGCAATTCTGCCTTTAGGTATCCTACACTAACATTGAAACCTGCTTTATAAATGCTGGCATAGATTTTAAAATTTCTCGGGTAACTATTGCCGATGCTTAGAACGATGAAAAAGTCTGATTTCAAGGGACATTTCAACGAATTTATCGCCCACTCCTTTTTTAAATATTTTAAACAAAAATATCGCAGCAATGATAGTAAAAATGATTTAAACGAGATGTCTGAAGTAGTAGTGCAACGCATTTCTGCTCCGAAAAAATCGCTGAATTTCAGCGGCATACAATTTTGATGCCGTCAGTGGTAGAGAAAATATTGTAGTTGAAATGTATAAAATACCGCGTGATACGTCCCTTGTAATAAGAGCGCTCTGCAGATGGAGGAAAAAAATATAGCTTCCTGTGACAACTTGAAAAAGGCCAAGCTTGGTGCTCGTATAATCCTCCATTAAAAAATATTGGAGCGATTAAGCCGTCTCTTGGAAGAGAACCCTTTGCCTCCCCAAAACTAAAAAAGGAACGAAAGAAATAGCGTTCGGAATGAATCCGGTGTTTTGGGAGGCAAGTAATGCATAGTGAGGATAAATCCGGCCAATCCGCGCCATTTACATTTAAATATGCGTCATCAGAGTAAGGGAGGGGAAGTAGAGGTCTTCTCCTGCCAAGGAGTAATAGTGCGCGCCAAAGAGGGCAATTTGGGACCCCGACCGAAGAAAATATATCCTGGCGAAAAAGCAAACATAATGGATGCAAAATTCCGAGCTCTGCCTCTGAGCTTAATTAACAGGAACGGCAAACCATAAATATTTATTACTTACTCTTCTATGTTATATTCCTGGCAACACCGCAAATTCAGCGCTTGTTAGGATAGGAACAGTAAAGAATTATTAAACAATTTAACTATTTTAGGTAACTTACTCAGATATATAAATTCTAATAGAGCTCAATTTAGGTATTTTTCTCTTAAATTATATTTTTTTCGTGCGGAAGATACTGTAGATTCATTCCAAATAATATATATACAAATCATCATCTCATCATATATATACAAAAATTTATCTCATGCAAACTATCGCCACATTAACTACTCTTATATATATATATATAATGAGAACGCATTAGATTCTTAAAGATTTATGTTCTTGGGGACACCGTAGCATCCACGATTCGGGCGAATTTCATTCTCAAAACTACTCTTTAATGAATGCCATATCAAATACCTCTTCTCCTCGACTTTTTCGTTCATTTCCAACCCATTAATTTCGATCCCACTGAATAGCCCGTATCTTCAAAACCCGTGAAAGCTAAACAAAAAAAACGAAATTTCAGAGCACACGCTATGCCATTTATCATCATTGCCTTTTTTCCGGAAGTTATAGAGGATACTGCAAATGAGAGCACTGCACCTGCGACATCTGGATTCCAGAATTTCTTGGTTCTACGAAGTAAAAGGAGCTTCATTGAAAACTTCGCGGGAACTTCCCCTTTTCCAGAATTTCTTTCATTAAAAAACTGTAGAAGCGAAGTTAATTCAAACGTACCTAAGAACTACTTTTTTTGCCAAACATGAAGGGATGTTCTGAGGGTTCTGAGTAAGATAAATATCTTATTCTGCAATTGAATGAACAATGCTCCGAGAACAGCTGCGAATGAGCCAGGTGCGCCCTCAGTTTCTCATTAGTGCAGGCCCATTAAACAGTCGTATTTTAAGAACGGCAGGGAAAGTATGTAGCAACAATTCTAGAGAAAGAGTGAAAATGAGGAAAATTAACCAGATCTTTACAGAGGGTATTCCGAGAAAGGATTACAACAATTATATTTCGACTAAATGAGTGCTGTGGAGCATTTCAATGAAGATGGAGGAACATAAATATCTATAATAAAGGAAGGATTCACAATTGTCCAAAGAATAAAAGACAGCACACAACAGGGATCCAACTAACGGCTTACCAGATTAAATGAAATAACGCATTTCAACTCAAAATAATTAGGATATATTAGTAAAGCAAAAATGGAAGGAAACCACATAAAAACAAAAATGCGCAATACATTCATACGAAAAGATTTATAAGAACTACAAAGATTTCTTATTTGTAATTTTCTTAGCCGAGGCTCCCTTACGGCAAATTAAAAATGTCATTCTTATGGGCTAATTACATAGTAATATATTTTTTTCCTCTTAATAGGAAGGTAATATTAAGAGAAGAATCACGTGACTAGAAAATTCAAAAGCCTAACACACATCAGATAATACATCAAACAAAGATTTAAAAAAAATATAAATGTGGGCACATTATCGAGATGAGAATACATTTCTAGCATTGCTTAGACTACAAGTACAATTTTGTTATCTCAAATGCATGTAGTTTTGCCGAGTGTATAAAAGACAATGCCTTTCATTCACTCCAAAATTGAATATCCTTCTCCGTATAAAAGATTGAGCAATTTGCGGTAAGTTATTCACCTTTAATTCTTAGAAATTATGCGGAAAAATTACCTTGAACAAGCAATTACGTCAGAAAAGTCAAAGGTGTTAGGTCAAGTCAAAATTTCATCTATATTAGGAAATTTATTCGGATAAACTTGGATTTTTTTCCTCTAGAAATGTTTAAAGAGAGTATTGATTACTGGCTAACTGATATTATTAATTTTAGAACTGGATTTTGTCGATTATAAGAAGTGCTGTAGACTATTAGATATGGGCACAGACTTTTAAATTAAGATTACTCCAATATGCAAAACCAAAGATAACTAGCACCTGAATATTAACGGAGAAAGCATCGATAATTAAAATTTTCTAAAAGGTACATATGTTTTCAAATAACTTTCCGATGCAATTCATTCTACAAACAACTAACTTATGGAGCCTTAAAAAAATCCCATGTAGGACCGTTCTGTACGTTGATTCTTTTACTGCGAGAGGAAAACCAATTGCTAATTATCTATCATTGGTCAGAAGAAGAACCGCTGTCTAAGGTATCTGGCAAAGGTCTTTAAAACCGATTCATGAAGGCATTAGCCCAAGTCCCTTATTCATTAATTAACCAATATAAAAGCTTTGCAAGAAACTATTAGCAAGCAAAAATGTTAAAAAAAGATTTAACAGGAGAGTGTATGAAGACTTAGCAAAATACGCTTTACTCTATCTTAATTAAAATTCAGCGCAAATCAAAGAACATACTCTCGGTACTTATAAAAGCCACGAATAACATTATCAAGAGGAAAGAGCTGCACTGTCCAAAAGAAACATTGAGTTTACCTCTATTATTTTGTGATGAATTTTTCGAAATATTTCCAAGTAGAAAATCCCGATGAAGGTGACGGTTCTTTTATTCTTCCAAGAAAAATGGCTCAGAATGTAAACCCATTCCATCAAAACGTACCAAAAGATGTGTCATCCTGCATGGAGAAAATTCAGTAAATATCACGCTTCAGTAATAATGACGCTTCATAGCTCTATTATTTCAGCTCTAAATATGAAATGGGAGAATTTGTCAGGAGCACTCTTTCTACACAAATTGGAAAGAGTATGCTTATTTTTACGGTCATCATTTTCAATGTCTACTTATCTTGACAATCATATGATGAGAGACAACGATACAGTGGCATTTAGAACGTAAGATAAGGAGTAAAAAGACCACTAATTTGAAGAAAAAGTTAATAGCATAAATTTAATGGGTTTGTAACCTTACTTCCAAGTGTTCCGAGCGGCAGCCTCTTCAATCTAAGCCCTTTTTAAGTACACATGACAACTGTAGTTTTCAGCAACTGAAGACACATGACGATCCGCGAGGGAGGAAGGAAATATACTCAGAAAACCAGAGATCAAGGACAACGCCAGAACTACAAATACACGGCGACAGGCGAAAAGGGACTAAACTGGGGGTTAGGAAGGGGTTGAAGTGAATGTGGGTGGGTAAAAAACGAGGGAAAATAACATAAACGTAGATAGGTACTCTCTTAATTTTTCCCGTGAATGTTTGGAACACTTCTTTCTGGGTTAATTGCCTTGATAGACTGCTCGAGCCGAAGATGACGGAAAAGATGGGAGTGCGGTTGGGGAGGGAGGAAAGACAAAGAACTCCAGTGAGGCGGTGGGGGAGCCATGGAGGCGGTATCGAGAGGGCAGCGTTACCGGGAAGAAGTAAGGGCCCAGCCTGCGCCCCTGAGCCTCTCGCTCGAGAGGTTGGTTGAATCCACACCCCGACGGCAAACAAGAGCTCCAAGCTCTCTCGGACTTCCTCCACCACCATACCCTTCGTCCTCACTCACCGCTTCCCGCTCTCTCCATCGCTCTTCCTCCAAAACGACCTCACCCACTCCTGCAGAGCCCATCCACTAATTCCATCGGAAATCCGCTTAAGGGTGCCGTATCCATCAGGAACGCCCTTAAATATTCCAACAATAACGCGCCCATTAACTTAATTCCCAGCTCCTCAAAATACCCCACTCTCTCTCTCTCTCTCTCTCTCCTCCTCCGTAAGCTTCTACTTTCATGATGATTCCTTGTGTTTAACCAATCTTCACAAAAAATCAACATGGGCTTCACTAACCGTCAATTTTTCATTCACTCTCGCTATCTCTCTCACGATTGCCCCCTTCTCGTGCGATCAGCAGCCAAAAACCTCCCTCCAATGAATCTAAACTCTTCATCACACCATTTGCAGTAAATAAAAACGTCTGAGTTATGTAAACCACCAACTGAAAACATCCACTCAAAAAATTTGGAGAATTCCTTCACACCTGAAATGTCCTATCCCCAAAATTAGACACGAAATGTCATTTTCAGGTAGCCAATAAGAATAGCGCGAGAATTTCATCAGATTTTTAAGGTGCTGGCTATAAAAATAATCATCCCTGTCATTTATACGTGCATGTTTCTCTTGGACTAAGTTAACTCGTAACATCAGCAGTCAAATGTTCGTACACCAACGAAATATAATGAAATATATAATTTCGTTCCTCCTACAAAGGAAATATAATGTAATGAATCTTCTTCTGGGCAAAGTTAAGACTACCCTAACGCTAGATGACTTCAAAGACTTTGTGGTAGTTCTCCTTTAAAAAAAGGAACTTAATTAAAACTTTTAAATCAAAATCAGTAAAGAAATTTTGTGGATAGCCGTGGATCAATAAGATGTTTTTCCAACAAGTGGCAGTGATGGAAAAACAAGAGGAGAAACTAATTCCGGTCATATATTACTGGATAAACCGGCATTTAATCCTAATAATTGAGTACAGCGTAGATTTGTTAGTTCATACGCAACGTATTTCAGCCAAATTTCACAATCTGGGGCTCAATCGAATGTAAAATAATCTGACCCAAAGTTTACGTGCAAGAATTAAGTTGGTAACAGGGCTTATGATTGTATGCCCTAACACGGTGACGATAACATGATTTGCCAAAAAACTGTAGTGGAAATAACAAAATCAATTATTGGCATTGCCACGAACCTCTGAAAACAAAACACCAAAGCACAACAAAATACCAAAGAAGCACACATTAACGGGAATACGATATTGGCAGAGTTTGAAGAGACTGATAAAGAAAATAGACTAAGGTAAGTTTCTTTCCATGTAGAACCAGCGATTTTTCAGGAAGATCCGGTACCCAGAAAATTAAACCAATTAGATTTTGCTGGAAATGTACCGGAATTCAAAACCGGGTCTTCAAGTAAATATATATTCACTGTATATAAAGGAACTGCGGTTAGAAAGGAGAGATAAACATCACAATCTGGCAGACATAGATTGCACACGACAAATTCTTAACACGAGAGGAGCTCCAGCCTATTGTCATTTAAGTCTTCGGCAACTGTAAATAAAAAAAACAATGTTACCAATATTTAATATTATCTTCTTCATTATGAAAATAAAATACTTGGAACCATGCCTTCTATACAGCAGTACATTGTGCAGAATCTTCATTTTGTGGAAGTAAAATATGGTTGTAATATGACACTCTATTTGATTATTTCGATCGATTTGGCATTATAATGCCTTACTAAAAATTAAGCAGCAACCATTTAAAATACTGATTTGAAAATATGAACAAGAATATTTTTTAACATTTTATTTTAACAGCAAAATCAAGCTGACAGCATTACATATCGTCAAAGAATCGTTCCAATCTGTCCCTATCAAATTGTAACCTATCATTTTAAATGAAATGTCACGCTGGATTGATTCCGATCATTTCCTCAATGTACTACGCCACATTGAATGATAACACTCCACCTAAATTACTTATTTTAAATATAAACAATCAACGTTTAGATAAACCAATCTAATCAATTCCTTAAATAAATACTAGCTTTCAGTCTATTAAAAAATCCCGCATTAAAAATTTCCCAAGTCCATCGCGGAAAACTGAGCCGACACTACCACTGGCATTAAACCAACAAGAGACCACCTCAAATATCGATTCCTTTAAATATTTGGGAAAGGATTTAAGCAACCGTCAATTTAAGGCTTTCGCCAGGGGGAGAAGTGGGAGGAGTTTCCATTTGCATCACTCTGGAGTCTATAGAATTTTTAAGATTTATGTTTTTTTTGGGTGGTTTCGGGAAGGAGAATGAAATTCGCCGAAGCAAGAAAAATCAAATTTCCTCGCTCGGGGCGGAAGAGCGATTATGGAAAAGGAAAAATAAATGGAAGAGGGAGCACAAAACTTCTCCAAGGCCAAACGCAGCACCAATCATTCCATAACCTAATTCCGAAATCGTATTAGTGAGCCTCTAAATTGACGCCAGTTCAGCTTTGAAAGACGGATGGAATAATGAAGAAAAGTCTACGAGCGATTTCAAGTCCGGTATATTTTTTTAACAACCATTGCGAACAAAAAGTTTTTTTTATTCACAGGAAACTAATGGACACGTCAGGCTGTCATGCCAGCTCAACGGTGAGAAAACTCAATGTTTATTGAAAATTGAGCGTCCATACATATGCAATAAATATGTGACTAATAATATGTACAGAAGAGATGATAATAAAGTACGGTTAAAATAAACTTCATTATTCAACAAATAATTTCACATTGATCACTTATCCTCTCATCACCTCTTTTCGTTTTTATTAATGCTATCAATTGAAGCCATGGGGAATTATACCATGAAAGCCATTCAAAGGATTATTGTTAGGTTTACTTTCCCTGAATAATTTGATACCACAAACCAAGCCAAGGTAATATTGGCAAACTAAAAGTGTGTGTGCTTTCCTACCACGGGCATAAATGTGTTTGTGCTGCGGATTAATTTGGGATGGACGGAGGGATTATCCTTGAGAGTTTACCTACAACACCAATTTCTATCAAGAGGACAAAACGCATTCCAAGAAAATTCAGAAGGCCACACCAGGGGTGCAAAGAACGAATGTTAAGCTGGCCGCGGTAGTCAGGTCGGTTGAACGATAGCCTGACGACCGAAATATCACGGGCTCGAATCTCCTAAAGGGAAGCAATTTAGTGTTCATATTGTGTTTTAACTAAGTCAGTATGAAGCTAAGCTTTATGGTGCGACGTAACCTAAGCAGTTGGAGCATCTAAAAAATAATTTCTATTATATAGAGATGAGCATACGCTTAAAGAAACGAGGAAGACACGCTGAGGGAAAAGTAGAACATATTCACATGGTGCCATGCACAGAAATCGTTAAATGAGACGAACATAACCAAATATTCCACGCCGGTGTCACACTGAGCGAAAATGTTTCTTGGCAAAAACTCTGCGATCATACTCGCTACGCCACTTAAATCCCCAATCTGGATGGTCACTTCTCCTTCAGCGATAGGACAAGACAGAACACACCCAAAAATTGACTGATGAGAAAGATGGGAATGAGAGGTTAAGGTAGGATTTTAAGACAGTTCCAAACTATTGCTGGAGGAAGCAGCTGGATTGACAAAAAGGAAAATGGGAAACCGTTAGTTAAAAATACAGCACTAGTTGAGAGTTTTCGGGGTAACCAGCAAAAGATGAAGAAGTGAAGGCAGAATAAAATACGCCGGACGAGAGGGTGGGGGACAAAGTTAGAAGCGATAAAGTTGAGAGATCGCATGAACCGTGAAAGACGACAGCCATTATGAAAAAATAGAGAGTAAAAAAAATGAATCAACAGGTGTTTAATCAAGGGCAATAAAAACGTCCCTTCATTATTAAGTAGGCCCACCATGAACAGTTTGCAGCAATTCCACCGGCAGGCTACGAAGTCAACAATAATCAATTTGCTCGACTTCAAAACGGTCGATAAAGTCCCCTTGGGGCCGACAATTTGTTGATCCTGTCTACTCTAAGGCCCGGTTTCACCAACCATCTGCTGATCGACGATCAAGTGACCGTCGATCATTTGTCAATTGACGATCAAATCCCTCTCCTATTTCACCAACACTTGATCGCAGATCATGATTGCCGATCGTATGATGGGTAATCTTGGAACGTAAACGCATCATAGAAATAAAAGGAGGCGTTCCAATGGCTGTAGCTATCACGTGATACGCGCACGCTTATTAAAAGACATAGCACCCGGGGTATTTAAAATATGGCTCAAAGTCGATCGGAAAATGTTGCGGAAAGAGAAAAATCTCGGCTCTTGGATCTCGTCAAGGAATATAAACAAACAAAAAACTGACGACATAACGATAAACAAAAGTTGGACGCGTGGGATGATTTAGCATTGTCTTTTATTGCCCAAGAAATGAACGTTGTAAGGTTGGAACAACAGCTTAAAATTTGCTACGAAAATATGAAGCGATGAGCTAAGAAGAATGCCACGGATGACAGGGCTTGTAGTATTACTGCTTCGCATTTAAAATAATCTTAGATACTTTTTCAGCCGATTTATTTCATTTTTCGCCATGCCTTCGCACCATCGGTGTCATTATACAAGACTCTTGGAAGTCATCTTCCTCAAAAATATACGATCAAGGGCATCGCATCATTGAAATCAGCAAGAATCGCTTCCATCCCCTGAGCAACTCAAAAGACAGTATGCAATATAGAGCAGTTGCGAAGGTATGCTCTGTTTTTAGTCATGCTTTAATGCACATTTCATTTGTAGATGCATTTCGTTATTACATTACTTTATTTCAGTTATCAACAACAGGGAAACCATTTTTGAGGTAATTTTCTCTTTTTCTATTTGAAACATTATGACATTTTATGAATTTTACATGTACATACATGCACCATACCTAAGCTATGCATTTAAAATCTTTTTTGTGCCAAGACATGCATGTAAAATTTTAAGAACAGCATTCAGATTCAATGAAAATAGAGTGATAATAAATATCATTCTTAATTCTGAATGTACTTTATGAACCACTTGATAACTCTCTCGATGCACCCTCTCCACTACTACTACTTCATATAACTTCAGATTACAGAAAAAATTATAGAAGAAGGAGATGCCCAACTAGATGCCAAAATAATCAGTCCTCAACTCAACCCAATAGTACACTTAACCCACGACCAACAACAACCTCAGTTGCATCTATTCATCCACTTCCTCCCATATCATGTATCTTCATACCACAAAAGAAATGGAAAGTAGAAACAAAAGCATCTAACTCCAGACAACCCGAAAAAGTGACTGATCTACACATTTAAAAATCCAAGTCTTAAATCCTTTTAAAGAGACATAGCATAAACAATTTGGATTTCATTATATGTATACAGTTTACATTAATTTATTTTGTTCCAGTCCTAAATCTCCTTTCTCAACAGCTATATATGTGTATGAACAATGAAACGGTGAAGATAATGATGAATGAGCGTAAAGTATATTCATAAGTTAGTGCAACAATAGAATAAAGTTTATTTTTAATATTTTTCATTCTATTGCGAATAAGGCATTAAAATTCACAGCCCAAACAGAATTTCCAGCACTTCTACTGTACATATTCCAATGGTAGTATCACATCATGAAATGGTCGAATTGAATATTCTTATATATAGGACCACCTTCACCCCTGAACATTATAGCCATTTAATGTAGAACCCCTCTGGCTACAATGATAGTAAGAGCCCTATCTATATTGACTAGAAGTTCCGTAGGTAAACTAGGAAACCTTCTCATATGATCCTGACGCAATGGGATTCATTGTTTTAATATGAGTATGATTGTTTACTTTACCCCTCTAGTGGTATGGTCTGCAATGGGAGTGAGTAGATACCTATGATCAGCAGGGATACCCTGCGAAACCTAACAAATATCCATTCATGGTTTCTCCTACTTCGAATTTTGCCCTTAAATTGAAATTCTTAACTACGGTAAGTACTGTCTGTGCACAAAGCCAGCCACTAAATTAGTTATTGTAAGGCTGGGGGTACAAAGAGCTTGAGCAGTAATAGAAAAATATGGCATTCGATCACGGATTTTCTCATAATTTTCAGTCCATGATGAGATGACAGCAATTTGAGTGTACCAAAAAACTCTAAGAGCTCAAGACTCCAAATCCTTCAAACACCAGATTTAGAGACATGGTGGAGTTCCCTAATTATGGTCTGCATAAAACTTTACCTAGAAATTAATTTAAAAATCATTCATATCTCTATTAAGGAGCTGGTTGTTGAATCGTTACACTACTAGGAGAATATGTTTCAATGACAGGCTTATCAGCTACTCTGCTACTACTACTACTATGGTTATGTTGGACAACAGTGCTTGGTTGTATTACTTAAAAGTCGGCAATAGCTTAATGAACGTCCAGATTGAAATTACTTGTAAATATGTTGATCCAAGTCAGGCACGTAGCTAGAAATTTGCTTCGGGGGGTCTAAGTGTAGTGCAGCGTAACTTAATTAGCATTTCCCGCTCCGTGCCGACATGTTACATATCTCTTTCCTTAACTTTTAAGTGCTTAATATTTACTATCACAGTGCCCATGCCTCTCTTTTCTCACTGGTGAAGTTCACTGCTTATCATCTACTGAAGAGGTTAATTTCACCGGCCCCAGAACAGAAGTTTAACACATGCACATGCATGCATACCAGAAAAGAACAATTATTAAACACACATGCATCAAGCTAGTGATCACGTTTCAAGACACTTAACACTTGAATTGTACGCAGTGTAACCTGGATTATCAAGCCGAGTTAAAATCAGAACAATAAAATTGCTGAGAAAAAATTGGGGGGGGGGGCTACGTGTCTGATATAAGTATTTTTCAATAAGGACACTGAAATTTTTTATCTGTTAAACATTGTTAATCATAATATTATCTAATAAAGGTTGACTGAAATACACGACACTTCTTCAAATGATGGTCAATCACAGAGAAACTATCACATAATAACCTACACAAGAAGTAATGAAAGGTCAAAATACAACCTTAACAGGTAATTTCACAAAGTGAATTGTTTTATGAGCCATAACAAGATGGCATGTATGAATTAACCATGAGCCACAATTAAAGAAAGCAAAATACGAAAAGCCTACACAATGGCATGTTATGAAAACACAATAATGATATAATACACATTAAGATTGAAATCAACTATATTAGCTACCAATCTTCATTATATGACATCTTATATTAATCCCAACTAGACGATATAAAAAAGATTTTTTTAAAAATTGGCTTGCATTTACCTGAGCTAACATTCAAGTGCAGTAGTACATGAAAACAAGACTCCTACTTAACAAGTACACTTTCAATTGTAGATAATAACTAGTTGGCACGTTTTAATTGCAATACTTCCCTACATATTACCTATAACTATATTACCTCGTGATTGTAGATATCCATCCCGAAAGAAATGGGCCTAACAAAGTGGAATTCACCATAACTTAACTTGATTATGGACAGAAAGTTCATTCACGCTAGCTAATTAACTTAAAATATTTTCGTACTAATTAACTACATTAATACAATTCATTTGAAGAACAGGTACAAACATAATCAATCTAAAACAGTCCCATCACTACAAGATGGATCACGAACTATTGAACAACGAATAAAGAGCAGTAAAAATAAAAAGAAACTAACATGTATTCAACGCATTACATACCGCTTATATCACGCAACATGGCTATATGGGTATTTCTTTTATAATTATTGAAAATAATACTGTATATGTGAACTCAACATCGGATATGGTATCACCTTGTACAGCAACATGCAAACATAACGCAATATAGTTGTTTTCCTCACTGGAAAAAGCAGAATCCTCAATTTTATCTTTCGAATACAAAACAAAATATGTATTCAACGAAAACATATCATATAGAGCATAATAATGTTTAATATTCGTAATATAATTGACAGAAAGAACAACAGCACACTACCAGGGCTGTCTACACCGTAGATGCACCATCACCACGACGTTCGTTATTCATTTCATGTATCGACACGGGAAATTTAACTTGATTCATAAATGGGTGAATATTTTGAATTGTACCTGTGGACGTTGCGAAATATCGGTGACTATTACTATTTGATCTATTAAAGTTTTCATAGCGTTTCTTACTCGGTTTTGGATGCCATTTTCAATGTTTTCTAAAATAAATTCCATTGCCGGCTTCGAGAATTTAAACCACAATTTGAAATGATCTTCCTCTGCATACAAACATATCATACTTTGAGGGGTCCGCTGTTGTTCCTTAAGTGGGATTAATCAATAATTATTTCCACATATTCGCCAGAAGACACTTCGAAATCAGCCAAATCAGTTGATTCTCGATTTGATCGTCCAAAATCAGCGGTCTACTTGACAGGAGATTTGATCCCCGATCTCTGCTGATTGTTGCTGGTGAAACGGAATCATCAAAATCGCCGATTAAATCAAGACTTGATCGCAGATCAAACGTAGATCGTTGTTGGTGAAACCGGCCCTAAATGTAGTAAAATAATGACAACCAGTTAAGATTTGATTATTTTAGGAATGCTTTGATGGTAAAAAGGTTTGCGGACCCCTTGATCTATTACGGTTTATTATGGTTTACGAAGCACTCTGCAAATCAACGAGGGAGATGTAGTATGGAGTGTCGGGCAAACAGTCATCGAAGAATTTAAGCAGATTCCACAACAGCTTCCATTAGAATGTGTTGCGGGTGGTAAATCATTGTAAAAAACATACCGTACGATGTCAAAACAAAAATGCAAAGTTGCTTTAAATCAACTAAACCTATAGATACATCAATCTATTTGAAACGGCGTTATTATTTTTTTACTCATACCGCGCCAGTAAGCACCGCAAAACCATCGCAACTGGAGATTGTCACGTACATGTTGATGACAAAAAAATCCAATGTCATGGCGAAACCAGCTAAAGCCTTTGCTAGTCTTTTCGACGAACCTTCGGAGAGGAAAAAACGATTTTTCCTTTGTTTCATGATCCCTGCTGTTACGCGTGACCGTCCAAAGAGCTCTTTCAAATTAACACACGCATGCGGCACGGTGAGAGAGACAGAGAGAGATTTGTTACAAATTTTGACGTCAGCGGGCCAATCATATTCCACGGTGCGTGTTCTCGCTGTCGATTGCGGCTTGAAAGATTGATGGATTGGCTGATTGATTGATTCCACCTTCGCCCCGTTCTCCACGGATAACGCCCAAGGACGATGAAAAGCCGCAGAGCAGGAAACCTGAAAACACTATCATGTGCCGATGGATGACTCAATTCCACAAAATTTTGGTCTTGTTTCCGATAAGAGGAGATTCTAATGGAATAAAGTATTCAAAAGTATTTGAGTTTATAACTTATAACAATTCGCTCAGAATGATACACGTAGCAATGACAGAAATATCAACTATCATATTATATTAAGCGAGCAATCTCTGTATGCATGTATGTCGCACCTTTCTCTCAAATTCTGTTAAAAATTTGGATATAGGGGTTTTGATGCCAGGAATCAATTGCGCGCAACATAACCTACATTAAAAATGCCCCAGGGGCCCCTATGAGGGCCTTCTTTTACCAACGTTTACTCCCATAAGAAAAGCAAAGGATGTAGTGGAGAGGTTTTTTCGTTTACTTTGTTTAATTGCCTGCAGGTTTGAAATGTTAATTTATACATAAATGAAAGAACAAATTTTTTGATCCTTGTATTCAATTTCCGTATACCCTTCGCTTGTTCCTGCAATTTTAGCTTTTACCTCGAAAATTTTAAATGTTTGCACTACTTCAACAATTGAATATTGTTTTTTCTTGGAAACCGCAGCATATGCATGGAATTGAAATTCATGCCAAGGTCTGTAGATTATTGCTAAGGTAAGTACTAAGGTACCAGTATTTATTTCAAACTAATGTAGCTTTTTAGGTCCTTCACATTGAAGATAAAGTCGTGTTGTTTAGCGTACAAAAATTACAATTACAATCTGTTCTTTGCATCGTCATGGAGATAAAATTCACTTACCCAAATCCGCATATAACGTGCACAAGATTAATTAATAGCCTGCTTCAAAAATGTTTTTAAAAACTACCTACAAGGAGTCCGATAGGATAAGTAGCACAGCAAAAGTTTTATCTTTATGTAATGAAATCTATGTTGATTTGCCGTGTTCATCATACCAAATCAATGATATTGACATATTTTGAATATTCATTTTAAGATGCCTACTAAGAGAAGGCCTTCAAAGAAGCAGACTTTTAATTTTTACATCCGCGATCCATAGAGCAGTCTGAAAGAGAACTTCAGGAACAAATGGAACTAGGTGATGACCCAATGCCCAGTATCTAAAAGAACTTTATTTCGGAGCAGATAGAACAAGTTGCTGACTCAATACCAGATAGGTTCCTCAAGTAGTTTAATTCCTAAAAATGAAGAACATTTCTTACATCAGCAATACCAATCTGGGTAGCAAAAACCACGTGTAAAAATAGATTACTTGAACTGATAACTGAGCTAAATAATTCTTACTCTCAAGAGAGGAACTACCGGAAAAGAATGAGTCAAGAATATGAGTCTTCCGATGATCGTCTACAACGTTCAGAAATGACACGTGAGCTTGCACGAGTCCAAAGAAATGAAGAATCAAACGAACAGAGGGAACTACGTTTGCAAAAGATGAGGCAACGACATAATTAACAAAGAACAGAAGAATCAGAATCACAAAGAAACCAGTGGCTTCAAGGCATGCGTTAACAAGCGGCTCAGAGGCGGGCAGAAGGGTCTGATGATCATCGTCATCAACGATTGGAAGAAGACCGCCGGAGGAATTCAAGGCAACAAGCATTACGGCTAAACTGAATACGTTCCTACAAGGCAACTACAACGGCTGATATTCCTTGCTATAGTTTGAAACCTTTTAGTGCTGCTTTTATTCCCTATGGGGAATTGCATTTTACCGAAGACGTGTATCAAATCATATTCATAGAGATTCGTCTGGGGACTGCTGCTTGCATGGTAGGATAGATCTACCACATTCAGAATTTCCGAACGAGTTAGCGCGATTGTTTCTTCGACGTAATTGATTTTCTAATGAATTTTATAAAAGGATTCGAAATTTGAATGCATGCAATGACTTCATTCACTGTAGATGACAATCGAACAATCAACAGTCGAGGAGTTTATAGTTGCATTGCTAGCGTTCAAGTTTATCAAAAACTTAATGCAGCAAGCAGCTCACCCTGCTCAAATTGACGATGGAAAATTGAACGGCCTCAATATAGACAGCTATACTTTTTGGATAATGAGGATGCTCATAGTGCACGCATAAACATTTATATTAATCATGGTGTCAGCGAGAATCTTATTAGTCTTTTGGAACACATTTTGAGATCTGAAAATCCTTTTGTTCGTGGATTCAACATGATGCTGGAAGTAAAAGAAGAAGCTAATAGAGGCGCTGCTGAAGTAGGTGTGGAACCACCCTATGTTAAGCAGCTTTTTGCATTAGATGATCCGTAGATCACTGAATGTTTAACATCTC
This sequence comes from Platycnemis pennipes, assembly GCA_933228895.1. Classification (NCBI taxonomy): domain Eukaryota; kingdom Metazoa; phylum Arthropoda; class Insecta; order Odonata; family Platycnemididae; genus Platycnemis; species Platycnemis pennipes. The sequence continues at coordinate 26,681,341 of OW121848.1, read as the reverse complement.
CCTTCAGAATGAAGTTGTGCCATTGTTAACCTCAACGCCGAAAAAAGCTTTCCGGATAGCGAGATAATTATTCGTCAACGTGGGAAATCTTTAGTTGATATGAACATTATTGACAGTCATGTTTAGCCCTCTACTTATACTCTATTTTAACAAAAGGGTACTTTTGGATTCTTTATAAATATTTATTTAAGAACACCCAATGCCAATAGTTAAACTTTTACTAGATTTGAACTAGCTCAGTACTGATTAGCATTTGGACCTCAACTTGCCCTTACATTTTCCTTCTGACATCAACCTAACCAATCCTGATCTCCGCCTTTTAAAGGTCAATGGTTTGCATTTTGGGGGCCGGCTTTTTCAGCAATATCTGGTTGATACTTATATAAGAAGTGGAACATGACCGTATCCGATGGATTAAAGCAATTGAAAAAAAACTTGCAGATAACTATACAAAAAAAATGCAATTTTTGAGTGAATAGGCTGAGAAACAGAATGGTGTTTTTGGTGAATGTATTATTTTGCCTTGTTTGTTTCCTAGATCTACACTTCCTCAGTCGTTGTATTCATATGGGAGTAAACTTTGGTAAAAGAAGGCACTCATAGGGGCCCCTGGGGCCTTTTTCATGGAGCTTACATCCCGTACAATTGATTCCTGGAATCAAAATACCCTTATATTCAAATTTTCAAAAAATTGGTTAGAGTCGTTTGCGAGTTGCGACAAACATACATACAGAGATAGATATTTTAATACGGTACCCTTATCTTTTCCTTTATTTTCCTACTATTATTAGAATTGAATACGTCTCCGTGCAACGATCTTTCGCCCAGGTACTATTAAAATATCCACCATGTAGCTTTGTAGCGTGCCATGTAGCGTGTAGCTTTGACCATGAACTTTTACTCTTGCTTGAGTATAGAGAATGTCCGGCCTAGAAATTTCTTTTTGCGTAGACTCATCAAAATAGGCAGCATATATACTTATGGAAGTCCAGAAGCCTGTTATAAATTCTTAAAAAATACAATGCCAAAGATGCTTTGTTGTGCCTCAGAGATGATAATGGCGAGTCGTAGTAAAATATTTCATAAAATAGTTTGGCAAATAACATTTCACAAAATAATGCGGTAAAGCATTGGCCCAGAGGGTAGCGTGTAGAGCTGTCCACCCGAGGTCCTGAATTCGAATCCCGGGAGAGGTTGATGATCCTGACACGTCCAGCCAAACTCAAGCTGGATTATTTTCTGGATCCAAGATCTTTCCGGGTAACCACAGGCGGCACAAAGAAACTGCGTACCTGATGTTTGGATTTCACCCGCTGTTATCCTCACAGTTACTATTACCTAAATATTACTGTCGGCGACAAATGATAGACCGTTGTGCTTTGAAATTTTTTACCGGGATGATAAATACAAATATGTATATATCGCAGATCAATAACCAATTCCGCGCACCCTAAGATAAGCGGTTTTGTCAAATTTATGACTTTGTAAAGCATCTTACGGAAGACTACGAAATCTATAACAATAAACTGTTGCAAAAAACTGCGAGAATAAACAACAAAGTATATAAATACACTAGTAAATTACTGCTACTAAAGTTTTCAGAAGGCACTGAGTCCTGGATCCTTTCTTCTCCATGGGAAGAAAGACATTTAAAAGTTATCCATGGAGCGTTATTCCTTCCTAATTTAATTTTCGTGAACAAACATGCTCGAGTTCTCAAAATATTTTGAACTCATCGGAGAGCATATTAAAAATTTATTTAAACAAGCAGAAATAGCCAAACAACATTAAGTAGTACACATTTAATTTTATGAGTCTGAGCACTCTTTGTAATTAACGGACCAGGTAAAGCTTCGTAGAATTTACTTATGGTAAAACAGGGGAAAGACGAAACTTGTAATTTCTATAATTAGTTTCGAGGAACGTTGTACCGGTTTCAGCCGAATGGGCCACCCTAAAGTATGTACACACAGGCCTTTAGAAACCGACGTCAGTATGTGGACTAGGAGGGTGAACTGCTAGTACGATCTAATAAATTATTTGTGCGTGAGATAAAGTTCACCTTCATTCTGTTTTAAATTTTCTTTAAAAATTTTTTCCGAGCGAAACACGGCATTTAATTTGAACGACTATTACACAAAAGGCAAAATAATCAATAACTATTGTCGAACAAGAATTGTTGATTATTTTGCCTTTGAACAGTTGCTGATTAACAATCAACAACTGTGGTCTGCAACATCAATATCTAGAGAATCCAACCGAGGATGCCGATGAGGGTAGTGAAGGAGCGCGTACCGATAATCTCAGGCATTTGATGCGAAATTAACTCACCACAGAATTAATGTCAATATTAAGGGGGGGGGGGGGGGGGGGAGGGTGAGGAAGACGACAGAAGGAGATTTTCAGGGCGATTACATGAACATCCCACAAAGTAATGAAAGAAGTGCGACCTAATATTTCCAGCCGGGAGGCTGAAAACAGCACCACGCAACGCGGAACTTGCCTCGGCATAAAACCCCAGCGAAGGGGTAAAAGGCGGCCCAATGCTTGCCTCCGGATGTACGAAGACTGTAGAGCTTGAAGGAAACAAGACAAGCTCAGCAGCTGTACGTGTTCCGCTCATTAGCTCTCACCTTATATATCGGGTCTTCTGAAAACAGTTCGTATAATCCAAATCTCCAATACTACGCGAGGAATTTATTTCCCGGTAACCCTTGATTCCAGAATTCAACCCTGAAGCATACTCGTCCCCACCTCCTGTCGTTTCTCATCACATCCTACCCATCCCTCTGGAATTCTGGGGAGGCTTAAAGATCCCAATCCTTCCCTTCATGGTGCCCCTTTGCAAAACCGCCATACGGAGCTGTTCAGAGGAATTCCAAAGATGGAGAAGGGGCAGAGTGGGGGAGAAAGAAAACATGCCAAGGTCGATAGGAAAGGATATAAGACCCCCAACACTCAAGGAGTCCACGATAGGAAAAAGAAACATTGGCTAAACCACATGAAAATCCTGAATTTTCTATTACCTTCGAAATGCCTGTATTTCCTGTTCCACCGAAAAACGGTGCTTTCGAAGAGAATGAGTGAACATTTCATATCAAATTCATTAAGTGTGGCCACCAACGTCAAGGATAAATCAATTAGATCACATAAACAGTAAAAGTCGTCTGCGTAATCATATTTTATGCTGGGGAATGTTTCCGGCAGCAAGGCTAATGAATTCCTCCGTCTAGTGCCTCCATGTCTAATAAAACATTTTAACCCGTAACTCAGACAACTTACGCGAAAAAGGTTTGACAAATGCCAATGAAAAGAATTTAAAAAATTAAACGCAAACTGCTCATCCAATGTACCGCTATTCAATTTCGCAGGAAGAAAGGGAGTCGTGGGACAGTTTACATACAGCTTTGTCGGCCATATTAAGCAACGAACTCAAAACTACAAACCGAAGTCCCTTCTTATATTTTTCGTTCAGTGCATGCAGGATGGAAAGGCGAATATGCCAAGTGGGGGAAGAGGGAAAGTGGAGTACACCATTGAAAAGGGAGGGGTGCATACAGGAGGAGGGGAAGATGAAGAACTGGGTGCGGATTGACAGTGTGGTGGACAATGACAACAAAAATACTATAGATATCGCTTCGATGCACGCCAGCATCACATACATTTCCTACAGAATATCATATTCAAATAAATGAGATTCTACGACCATTTTTTCACGGTTTTCATATCAATGAAGGATGTATGAGTATTTATTGGGGGCGTAGAGAAGATTTTTTACTTCGAGGGCGGCTACTAGAAACAGAATGCCCCATGACATTGGTTTATATCATAATATTCAGCTAAATGTTGAACAATGCCTCTTACAAGATAAGATACTCTTGCACAAACATATAACCTTGATTATAACAGTAGAAAGAACGTTGTGAGAGTGCATGGTGGATAGACTAATGCGTAAATTTCGATTTGGAGTGAGAAGGTAAGGAGGCCAATGGATGAATGGCACCAGGAGGCGAAAATGGATCAGAGAAGTAAGATTCCATTCCCTACCTAAGGCTTTCAAGAGAAGTATCCACTTTCATTCTCGCGAATATCTCACTTCAAACGTTAAACTGCAGCCAATGGGAATCCCAGGTGGATCGATTCCTGCTAGAGAGTCTGAATCTGAGTTACAAGTGACGGAGCCGATACTTCCCCGACATTTTTTGGAGCTAGTGAAGCCATCACAGCATTTGGGTTTGAATCTTCGGTCTGTCACAAATCAATCTAAATTGATTTCTAAAGTTTAGGTTTTGGATGAGAACAAAAATTATTTTACATTTTCCACAAATAACCCGAGGTAAAAGTACCATATTTACACTTATAGTATCATGCACAATAGATTAACAAATTATGAAAATGAAAGCATAAAGCCTTATTCGTAGAAAATAATACTTATATATTTAGATACATTCTAATCTGCAAATTAATGGCAGGTTAAAAAAGTCCAGTTAAAACCCAAACTATTAATTTATGTAAATTATAGATTGACTTTCATGTTTTTGGTCAATTAACAAGTAACGCCATCTATGCAATGGGTTTCGTAGAGTTGATTTATTAAATACCATAAATTCGCTATAGTTTCTTTGTAACCCTCCCTGCCACACGCCATTGCGGCGACACGTAGATGTATACGTAGCCGTGGAAACCTGATGATTATCCTTTAAGCACCATTGACCATCTCATGAATTCATATCTTAACATCTACTACAGATAAAAATGAAACAAAGCTAGGTGAGTTAGAAATTAGGTAGGATCTACGACAGTGGCAAATTAATTTACAAAAGGTTACAATTCTTTACAGTACCGGATGTTTCTGACACGATGCATCATCGTAGCTCGCAATCACAAAAATTACACCACAGCATTAAGGTGAGAAAGGTTTCTCAAACAATACTTCTCCGATTCATATAAATTTGGATTCTTTAAGATGGCTAATGCCTATAATTAGCTGCATTAAATATATTACAACTACCATTTAAAAAATCAAACCAATGGTGGTTAAACAGAAAAAATAAAGCACCGTGCACTCTAAACTCTCACTCTCACAGCGCTCTACTAAATCAATCAACAACGCTACCCATTCTTTAGAACTGGAAACTCATATTTGATGAATACATTGTTTCATGAGCAATATTATTAGTATTACTACTAGTCACCGACCACGGAAAGAAAACTTGATCAACAGGAAACGGAACCAATTCACAGACGTCGACTTTCGTTAAAACGAAAGCCACCAGGACTCTACGAAGGTTGACAGCTTGGAGGAGCGATAAGCGAGTGAAGCAGTTTCTTGAAGCACTCATAAGGTGCACCGAAGAAGCACTTCCGCTCATGAGGGCAACGGGAGGAGCAAATGTAAAGTATCGTAGCGGAGTGTGAGCGCCAAGCGTCACATTTTCCAAGACGCGCATGTTTTACACCGGGTCTCACTTCACGGAAAGTGCTCCACTAAATTAAAAAAAATTCCCAAGCCAGGAAAGCAAATATCGTAGCGACTTCTACGATATGGACATTTTTGGGCTTGAATGTCCTGTAAGAACGCAAATGCAATTTAGACAGAAGCATTGGAGACTACTCGTGGACTACTACACTTATAGTGAAAATATAATTATTGACAGCGACCAAAATCTTCTGTATCTTGACCAAAATAGACGCTGTTTCCGTAAAAAGCAAAATATACCCAAGATGGGCGAAGTTGAAAGAGGTGAGAGGCACATTTTGAATAACACTTGACAGTGAAAAATTAGTTCACACCAGCTCCAAAATTTATGATACCTACATTTAATTACGGCAGGAAAAAAAACATTACAGAATGCTGATAGTCATAGGTAAAGACCATCTGACATTTAGTAGATATCCCATTTGATAGCTAATGCACGCTCTTCAAGGCACACTTCTCGAAGAAACGCACCAAAGAACAAATTTCTCTACTTTAAGTCCTAATATCAGAGAGAATGCCGGCTCAGAAATGATTTCGCCAAGGTTTCATATGACATTTGTAGCATATTGTTAACACCTTATTTATAAAACTAAAGCGGGGAACTGTGTATTGATTTTTAATAGCAGAAGCGGAACCCCCACACGTTTATCACACTGTATTTTGAGCGAAAAATGTCAATGGATATCAACCCAGTTCAAATTCAAGTGAAAGCCATTATAAACTGAATGGCCTATAATTTTTCATCAGCAATGCCTACCTAATTCAATGTTAATACAGAAATTCCTGAAAGGCTAACAATAGTGTACTTCCGGGACACATATCGAAATTTCCACTGCAACATCCGCGAGATGAGTTCGATACATTTTTAAATTGGCAGATTGGATTAAATCTTCAATCTTCTGACAGCTTTATCAAATTATAAATAGGTAAGATGCGAGATGAGCTATCGACGAACATTCCTCGAAACCACAATTCCTTGAAACCACCATTCCTCTCTGAGTGAGTCGACTCTGGGAATCAAGGGAATCCGATTACCGCAAAACCGGTTGGCATCTGTATCGACGGATTACATAAATGCGCGGGTCGATCTCAAGACGCGACGAGAAACAGATACGGATTGCGGAAGGGAGATGCAAATAAACCTCCAAGACTGAGCTGCCGCCGCGGGCGATCCCAAATGCGAATTAGAGACTGCGGAGGAAGCCGTGGCTGAGACGGTGGAGAGCCTAGAAGTGTAGGAAAACAAAGCGGAGAAATAGGAAGCGCTGGGTTCACGCCCTCGGAGCTCTGGAATCCGACCAGATGATTATCTCCAAGTTGCGCAAGGGTCACAACTAAAGACTTCATATGACGATGCGATCTACATCTACGTAACACCCTGAGAGCCAACATGAGGGTGTGTGGAAGGGGTGTATGCTATACTTATATATATCATCTTTAACCAGTCTATTAACTGAAATAAAATGGGAATCATAGTCAGGGGGTGTATGCTATAGTTATACATACACATCATATTTAACCAGTCTATTAACTGAAATAAAATGGGAATCATTGTCAGATCGCAGGTTGAAATTTATACTTAATTTCCTAAATAAATTCCAAGATAATAATTTCAGTGATGACGTTACAAATATTTTGCAAACCCCAGCTTACTATAGTAGACTGGACCATAATTACAAAATTAGAGAAATTGATACCTGAACTGACAGATTCAAAATGTCCTTTTTTCCTCATACAATTAGGGATATGAATAGCGGTAAATATGTCCAATACGAGTGAATCAATCCATATCATAGGTAGTTGCATGTTGATATAAGGACTTGTAGGTAACCCAACTAACAGCACGTTTTTGCATGCTTAGTTTGCTATTTTTATCTTTTTAAATAGTGCAGTTTAGACTAATATATTAATACTAATCCTTTTGAATGCATGATATGTAGTGCATGCTCGGTGAGAATTCACCCCCTGCCACACACCTTTATGGTGGCTTGCAGGGTATTATGTAGACGTACATAAGTCAATTGATACGAGATCACAAGAGGACAAGCCTTGAGCATTTTGTGTGCAAGACTTGAGAGACTTTGGAGGGAAAAGAGGGTATAAACACTGGCAGGCATCGCCAGCTATGAGTATCACCAGCCAGAAAGGAGCAGGCCCGACGAACCCTGGACCCCGTGCCAATTCATCGTCAGTTAGGGAGGGTTGGTGCAATGAGATCAGCACCTTTCGACTCGGCAAAGGAAACAGCGTCGATTTACAAGCTTGATAGCCTCAAGCAATCCACCATAATCAATTTTGCACACATCATTGGGTGTTCCTTGAAGGAAAATCATTTTCCATGACAGGGTTGATTTCTTGAAGACCACATGGGGAATAGCCTGGATGTAGTATAAGGGTTTGGATTTTCAACTGAAATATTCACTATAACATCAGGATTATAAAAGAAAAAGGTAATAAACGATAATAAAAGATAAAAACGTACTCACAAACGTCCAATGGAAGAACATAGGTACTAATATTAAAAGAACGGCACTTAAATATTTACTAGCCAAACGTGGTCCAAGCTATTAAGGTAAAAATTGCAGCTTCTCAGTGGTAAAGGATTTAGGAGTAGTAAAAAGAGTGCAAAATAAAAGCCTACAAGTCAGGATAAAGAACTGTATGTCGCACGTGAGAAACTGGACCGCAAATGACACCAATTCAGCGTCAGCAGATAGTAGATTAGAAAGTTTCTTAGCCAAGCCAATCGAATCCTTAAGGCTAAATTTGGGAAATTTTTTATTATGGAGGTTAAATCACTCCACCAAATGAAGCCTACGATGTTATCTGAAATGCAAAACACCATGTACGAATTTTTGAATAAATTTAATAGGAATAATAATTCAAGTACGAAGGCAGAATGCTGTAGTGACATCAATGAAAAAAATACTTTTGCAGCAAATAAATTTCGTTAGAATGTTGATAAAGAATCAATTTACATGTTTAAAATTTTTTTGGCTAAAACCAACACCAAGGAAAATTTATGAATACCAGGATAAGGATAACAATGTAAATCCTGAACAAACTTTGAATCTATGGAAAATTTGGCGTGGTTGCTCTGCTTGAATCCGTTTGAGGGAAAATATCATGCAAGTATAGTATTGATATAAACTAAATTTTCCGGGAAACTCAAGATGCGAAAGTTCATAATGAATGACGTACTTTGCAGCACATAATGTTTGAACAATGTGCCTAATTTGGGCTTTGCTACCTGCTATACTAGAATCGCTGCATCATGTGTACGGTTTTAAAACACACCGTGAATACAATGAACTACGGTTGCGGTTACATGTGGCCTTAATACACCCAAAACCAGATCATAATGAAGACTTTATGAAAAATAGATAAAAAATTAAATTTTCCATAGCAAAATGAATGAATGGGCTCATATGTATTGCAAAGTTAGAATATGTCCAAAATAATAAATCATACTACGTAGGCCCACAAAGTAAATCTCCGCGAACAGAGCTGGCTAAAAAATAAGTTAGGCTTCCGAGAAAAGCTTAATGCTAGCATGCATGCATTTCGTGCTTTTTGTTCCGTGGAATAGTCAATTGGGGTAATGAAAGCCAGAATACGTGAGGCGGAATACATTAGGGATGGGTAGTATCCACCCTCTGGGTACTTATATCATGGCTGAATTAATGACGTGCTCTTGTTTGCTTCCCTCGCAACGGTATGGACAATTGACAGCGACTGTGCATATGTGGATACAGCGAAATAAATTCCCGCGGTTGATTTAAACCCATGAAATTGTACGTGACCAGTTTCTTTAAGGACTGCTTTACGGCTGATAAGGTTGACATGAATCCCACATAGTCTTTGGGTGATCACTGGCTTATACTGATAGATAGGCCAAATTTTCCGTCGTATGCCATCTAAATACGTGAAAAACTAACCTAATTCTAGGCAGGTTAAAATAATATCTCCAAAGCGTCATAGCCGAGTTAGTGCTTGAAAATCTAAGATACAGTTACACGTGGTACCCTTCCAAAAGTGTACTGTCCGGTAAATCGCATTTGAAAACTCTTCTCCTTTAATTGAAACCCTTTCACGTTAAAATTTAAAGAGAACTAACACGTCCGGTTTAGAGGATCAATATATAAATAATTATAGACTCTTTGAACGCTGATAAAGCATTTACAAACACCAGTGAGGCATGATAATGTCTCCTCTGGCGGTAAAGTAATGAGCACCTAATGGTGAATTATATATGAAATAACTGTGAAGAATTTTCTGGAAAAAGATACCAATAATATAGTACGAAAACATCGCAAGGATACAGCAAATGTCATCATTTGCACGATGAATCACGTAAAGGGAGAGGGCGTGATTGAATTTGCATGAATATCCGAAAAAGTAATCATTAACGGTTACTTCCCATCTCTGTTTTCAACGCACTTAAAAATAACATCATTAACTCTAGAATGCTGGCGAATCTGTCGTCAAGAGACACCAACCAATGCAAGAGGAAACGGAACGTCTCCGCGGAAATGTTTACGCGATTATTAATATTGTAGTCTAGGTTATGCATCGATAACCTCAGGTGCCATGTATCGCTCACTGATCAATTGTAAGGAGATAAAATAGGAACATTAAATTAAGTAATGAAAATTGAGGAAAAAATGAGAAAAATGTAAAGATGATGGGCTTTGAGAATCAACGAGATCAATGCGCTATCACCTTAGAGACAATTGATAATTTTTATGCTCTGGAGATGCACATTTCCAGACGGCATAATTAAACCCGAATCCTAATCAAATCATTAAAGTGATTTTACATACTTGTATCCCGAAATATTTATGCGTTAGCGTCTGAGGATTAATTGATGAAAACGAGTAACGAGAATCGCATAAAAATCTTTATTAATAGAAATGACAAAAGCCCGGTCAATAATGAATCTGCTTGAAACCCAGAGTTCGCGGGTTCGATTCCCTCCTCGCGTATGGATATTTTTGTGGATATATTTTTCATCTACACCTACCTAAAACTCTTTAAGCCATCCAGATGGTGATTGGCAGGAGGTGACACGTACCGCATATGCACTACTTATTTGATTTTTGGTCAATCTCAGAGCGTGCGATAAGTCCTTAGTTGTTAGAGTCCCTGTTTTCTAAGGCTGACTATGAAAAACTTAAAATTAGTGGTAAGAAAATATGAAAGGACATTACGTGACGAGTTTTAAAAGACAAGTTTAGTTTAACGTGCCTAGCGGGTAGTTCCATTTACAGGAAATACAACATGTACAATTCACATGATATACCCACGGAAAAGGGAACTCATACAAACATATCACCTGTGTCAACGCTCCCTAACGGGCTCCACGATAATCACAAGTTTCCATTTGGAATATATTCACCATCAGTATCTTGCGAAGACACGGGTTCCCAAACATTATGCCCCATTGCGTCCTTTCATAATCGTTAGGAAAATCATGCCCCCCTTCTCTTTCTTGTCTTTAAATAATAATTTAAATTTACGAAAGAAAATTTGCATGATTAAGGATAGACTTTCCTTGTGACATTCAATGAACATTATTAAGCTTCGTTTTAGTTAAAAACAAACCACAGTTTTACTGATTGTACGCAATCTATAGGCCATCACATAAAGCTGAATGACGGTTCCAATTTTCCCGACTCCGGAAATCATAAAATACCTCCAAACTCCGAGAGAAATATCCGGAAAGGCAGCAGTTGAGAGGTTTATCGACACAAAAGTGGGAGAGTTGTATATGTCCGTCCTTCCGCCATTCTGACTCACCCGCCGTCCGAGATCGAATCAAAGGAGGACACCGATTCGTGTGCTGCGGACCGCCTTTCGAATGGGGACGAAGAGGCAATCGAGAGGATCGCAATCAAGAGCCACAGAAAGTGGTTCGAGGTCCGTCACAAGGACACCCTTGGAGCCGCTTGCTCGCTTGGCCACTGACCACAAAGGGCGCTAGGAAAAGCGTTATGAGAGCCTTTCGGAGTGGCAATTGGAGGGTTGGTCGTTCGTTGGTGGGTTAATTGGGGGAGACCACACACGGCTAAGGTCTTTTACACCACTAGGGATAGATGGATCTCTTCGGGGAACGCAGAATGGGCAGAGTTAAATCCTAACGTCGCATCAGCCTACGCTTACCGAAAAGGCGCCAAGTGGGCCACAGTTAAACGACCCATACGACGACGACCGAAGTACTACACTAGATGCGATTTCCACATGGCACCCGAGTAGAGATTGATTTTACCCTAACAAATCTCTAGCATTGTAGGTAATTGAACTCTGTCCCAGAAGATGGGGAGTCGGTTATCTTCTCCTGTAAGATCTCCATCTCTCATTGTTAAGAAAAAATTATTTGAGACCAAAGTTTTGAAATCGATATCTGCCAAGGTTTTTCCGAAGAATACTATGCGTTCAAACATGTTATGTCCCCATTGATGAACGACATAAAAGGTGACCGATTAGAGTTAACGACGTCATCAATTTCTTCCTATACAAAAATACACTATGGAGCACGGAGAAATTCCGGAGATTTTTTATTTTGTGGTGTTGGGAGCGATCGCAGCACCACCTTATTTTGAATAAAAGAAGATAACCCAATGGATGAGAATTTCTACGCACCAATTTGGGCGGTGAAAGCATTTGTCATGTAAAAATTTGGACGTCTATAAAACAGGGGAAAGTTATTCATTGATACATTTCCAAATAAATAGCATGCATGCATTTAAGTCTATGCTATCCTCATGACTGCCATTAAATCCTACTCTATGTTCTTTCGCCTTTGTTTTACAGTTGAATGCTTTCAGTCACGTACTTTAGATACAATAGGCTTTTTAAGACTTCAATAACATAGGGGTATTTCCAGACACTTTTAGCCTGGGCATTTACGTACAATACCTTATCTCTCCTTTGCGACGAGTAATTGTATTTTTAACCGAAACATGAACGTACTCACGAATATCAATAGCACTTCCACAACGGTGCGAAAATACTCGTGCAATGAGAAAAGGCTGCAAACAAGGGCATCAAGTGAACACAAGCAGACCGTGGAGTGTCAGTGACTACACTATTATTAGCGGAGCTCATGGAAATGGGCTCCCCCCAATATTGATTTTCCCAAGGAATGCATATTAAAGAGCCATATTATTATTAATACCTTTCCTTGTACTACTAGGCTTTGCCAGTGAAAAATGGTACAATAGTAAAAAAAATGCAGCAATAACAGCTAGATTAGTTCGGGAAGCCATTAGCAGGAAGGGAATGCCAATCACTGTTATCAATAATTTTCAGAAACAGAATCGTCCTCTTCTGATCGCCAAATTTATCAGGATTCCGACTTCATTGCGGGCACAGTTTGTTAAGACATTAAACAAAAAATTAAATAACTAGGTCACAAGGCGACTAAAATTCAGATTATTTTGAATCTCCCTTCAGGTTGTCCGGAATTGCCCGGACATATGCAGGCTTGCAATCGATATTCTTTAAAATCCTTAATGTGTACAGAACTAAACTTTTATGTATGTCCACTTGAAGAGTATGGTTTACACTCAAAGTTCAAAAGAAAGAACGAGAAGTCTATAAAAGTGGAATATGATAGCTAGCAGAGCGAAAATACAAAATCCATCCGGAATCACTCCACCCTCTTCTACTGTACCGTCCGAAAGTTTTAACTCAGCAATCATTTGATAAGCCGTTCAAAAGGCGGCATTTACTCGACCAAATTCAACCAAAGACACAGATTCTCGGCCCATTATCAAATGTTTTCACGAAACACAAGTTTGCAAAATCGCTGGCGGTGAAATCATAGCAGCAATATCCATCAGGACTTATCATGGTAGTTAATCGTGTAGGCTGGAAAAAGAAATCGAACCGTAGAGGTCTGCATGCAGGAGATAAGACAATAAATGAGAATATTCCTACTTAGCATACATTCTGACTTCCAGTGTGTTAAAAATTTTATAATTCATTAAATTCTATCACTAAATTCAGCGGAAATTTTCAAACAATGTAGCATAATTATTATCCAGAACAATGAGCAAGAAACCTCTACAGAATAATAATACAAGACACAATAATTTAAATATAAATTATCTGCTAGTAAATATTAAAATACAAAAGAGAAATATAGGTTTCCGTGACTCGCAAATTGACCAAAAGTTTATCAATTCGGGTTTATCAAGTTTAATTACTCGGGTAATTAAACGATGATTCCTAATCAACAAAAAATACCTTATTTATTGCAAGCCATACGATTAAAATATAATATTGATAAGAATGCATGTTAGAGAGCAATGGAACGGCAAAACGGCACCATTGAAAAATCTGACGATTAAGAGAAAATAGAGGCATTTGAATGAAAAAGACTCGATCAATAGCGGGATCATATTTATTTGACAAGGACTGGAGCTACCTTGACTCTGACATGAAGGCGATTTCAAAAGTCTATGGCCAAAATCTCAAAAAGATTGCCATTACTTTTGTTTGAGAGAGCTGGAATAAAGTAATTCTCCTTAAAACAAAGCACGAGCCATCGAGTTTATGAGCAACCTAAGAAATACCTACCATTAAAAGTTCAAAATGCCTTCAAACAAGTGAAATTATTGTAATTAATCTTCCACCGCCGGGCCAGTTCAGTTATGTGCCAACGTGAGTTCAAAGATCCTGCTTTTAGCATGGATATTACATTTTTCTTATCGTTGAATTTCGTTGGAAGACACACAATAAAGATAGCTATCGGAGAACCGTAAAACCTTATTCCAGAGCTTTGGCATAATTGAGTTTATGTCTACCATTGTGCATGAACGCATTATACTAGAAAACCGCAAAGGTATATAATATTTTGTCGTCAATTTGCGGCCGAAATCATCCAAACCGTCCATCGTATAAGAGTGACACCAAGAAAGTAAATTTAATTGGGCATACCGTTTGCATATGACAGAACAAAAATATTTAGTGCTCTTCATTATTGATATAGTTGCAAAATCATTCCTTCAAAATTTGGAGTTCTGAGTAAAAGTATGAACTTAAGATTTCATAATTTAAGAGTGTAGCAAGACTATATACATTATTTCTCTCGGATAATTTTTTTCTTTGAGTTCGCGTATTCATCACTTCTTGCACTGAATTCTGAAGTATCACTCTGTAATCTTTAGAGCTGTAATTTACGATAACAATCGTAAAAAGAAAAGCTTAAGAATGAGCTGATAAGCAAATAGAACATATGACACCAAGAGTGCAAGGGTATTTTATATGCTTCCACATAGGAGCAATCAATGCATACACTGTATTTAAATACGGTGATATTAAGAATTGTGAGATCTTTTCCAATAAAAGTACGATTATTGCGCTCCGCTGCGCCATAAAGGGCGATTTATTCCCATCGTCCCCGTATCCTCTTAAGAGGCAGTAAATAATCAGAGCCAAGTGCTGAAGATAAACGCGATAAAAGTCGCAAGGCGACGTGTTTTATAGTTTCATTTCTCCACCCTGCGTCTCCCAGGAAGTGAGGCTAAATCTCTAAAGGTATTTTCGCAAGAAACTGCGGGCGAATTTAATAATCCAGCACTACCACATTAGGCGATGGAGAAGGGACTCCTGGGCCTCGGGGGGCTTAGCACTCATTAGGGTGGAGAAAGTAGGGGCAAGAGCCACTCGGACGGTAAAAATAATAATAAAACGAGGGTGGATTTAGGGGCTGGGTTATCAAGGTTGAAGCGGAGAGTGCGAAGGGAACTCGAAAGCGAAGGGTGGGGGGGTAAGAAATAAATCGGGGCTTGGTTAATTTGGAGATAAGAGCCAAGAAAGGGGTAAGGGGAAGAGGGGAATGAGAAGCAGAAGAATAGGGGGTGGGAGGGGCGAGAGAGGAAGGAAGGATGGAAGAGTAATTTATAATTACTTAGATAAGGATCCAATTCCTCCTGGACTCGGAAGGAGGAAGATGAGGATACACCTGGACTCGGCGTTTGTTAAAATCTTGGCAAATAACTGCCCTCGCCCCATTCTTTACCTCCTCTGTTGCTCGTAAATATTTGATAGGGGCCGTCTGGGAAACTGACATTTCAATTTCCCTCATCCGCTCCGGCACATTCGAAAAACGAAAAGCTCCAGTAAAACAGCAGGGGGAAGTGCAATGAGATCGGCATGTTCTCGCGATGAAATAACTGGGTCAAGATTACAAAATTAATTCCCTACTAGGGTTATCTTTTATGAGCGGACTCACGGGCGTAAAAATTTTTCCAAGAAAACTATATCCAGCTTTAAAAGTAGAAAATCCATTGACTAAAATATTTTGGCTAAGATTCGCACCTTGATTTGACTTATTATCCGGTACAAATGGCACGCACTGTAGATATTTAAGCAACAGGAATAATACAACATCTTTAAAAGAGGAATACTTCTTGGTGCTTTGACACCAAAACATTGAAAGGCATTCAAAGGATACTGAAACGAGTATAAAACGCCCCCTAGGGGTTGTACGGTAGACGATTTCCTTCCGGTATATTTGCAATGAGAAAATATTGCTCCCAGTGTGCTATCTAGGCTCACAACTGAGAAAGAATGTCTACATGTAGCAGGTGAATCGGATATATACGAATAAGGCACCAAGATAAAAATTATAATGGGGAAATAAGCTCTTTTACTATTTTTTTCCAGGCGCATATTCATCTCTAATCGCCAAGACACCACACTAAGCATACGTGATCACAATAAACAACATGATTGAATGAAACGAAAATAAGACAGAAATTTCAAACACAATGAGAAACAGTAAGAATAAGGGAGAGCTTAGAAGATATTAATACAGAGTATTGTGTGGAGAAACGCAATGGATTCTCACGTGTAGGCCAAGCCTCTATTGCTATTAATTTTATCGAGAATATGGGAAAGCTTAATTGATCGCTACTCGCTATCTCGCAAAACTGGAGTAACAACAAATATTAACTAGTGTTACATCCGAATGTTAAAATAAATATCACTTAAGAAAAAAATCCATTTAACATGCATTGCATGAATAAATATTGAGTTTATTCATGCACTAAAAACACTAATTTCTTCTTGGGCAGCTAATACCAAATTAATTTTAACAACTAACTGCTTCAAGTGTTTCCCATGGACGTGGGATGATTCTAAATCTGGAGGGTGTCGATGATTCGGTAGATGAAGAAAAGCATGCCGTCAGAGCATGTTCGTCTGACGGCTTCGAAAAAATCCAATCTTCCTGAAAGACCTAATTTCACATGCCCTGGAAAAAGTGATGGACCTGGAGTAGGAAAAGGGTCACCTGCCTCCGAGAACTCCGTCGCTTCGACGGGCGGAGAAAGGGCAAAAGCGTGGCGAAGGAGACTGGCTTGGGATGTGGAGAAAGAGAGAGAGAGAGGGGGGGGAGAAAGAGATGGGGAGAAAGATAGAAAGGGGGATAAAGAGAGGGAGAAAAAGAGAGGTCATTCGCGGATAAGAGCTGGCTACAAGACGTCTTCTCATTCATTGATGAGCTTCCCTGTCTCTGCATTCGTCCTCTCACCTCCACTGTCGCCTGCCATCACGGCACAGTTATTCAAAAGGGATTTTAAGGTGTGTAGGCGCCGTTGGATTCATAAGAAATCCTACGAGGGAAGTGAATTGGAAGGAGAGAATAAAAAAGCTCGGAAAATATGAAACACACATTAGTGACGTCAACATTACGAGATCAATATGGAAGAGGTAAGAAAACTACGGCACCTTTTACCGCTGGAAAGTTTGGTCGATTTTTCCCTTTATTTTTTTTTAAGGTTATTTATGGAAATTTCAATTGATGCGGGTGCAACATGGTGGGGCGTGGTGCTAATAAACTTCACAAAAAAATGAAAATTATGCTTTTGAGGATGGTACGAAAATTTCTCCAATCTTTTCTCAATTATTTAAGGTACGTGAAGGTCGACGGATGGAAGGCAGCGATGAACGAAAAAGTTTTTTTTTTACTCTTCTCCTTTCCTACCTTCTAAATAATGCTCCATGGAAGCGGGATCTGCGAAAAAATTTCCATCCGATTTATTGAGGGAAACGTACTGCGCCATAATGGCTTGCTGAAAATGCGAGAGTCAAAGCAGAAAAGTCAAAAGTCGGTATACTTTTTTTTGAAGGGTTTCTGAGTGAAAGAGGGGATCCTCTGCTTCAGATTGGAGTGAATCCATTTTAAGCAGGGTTTGAGAATAATATTTTCCCAAGCAAAGTTAGGACTACGAGATAAATATAAAGGTCCTACATTTAATGCGCTAATACTACGATTCCTTTCATGTTTTGCAAATACTCCCTATACCATCCATAATAATCGACTTTCCCCCAAAAATGAAATAAAAATGCTATTAATTTTCGGGGTTAGAGCTGTTATTTTCCTAAAGAAAGGGGGGGAAGAAGCAAAAAACTTTAGAATTGACAGTTGGAAAACACACTAAGCTAAATACCAAACCCACAATTATCAAGTAAAAACAACTGTATATAAAAAAAACTAACTAACATTCATTAGTTTTCGCAAAATTATGTTCATAGTTTGGGGGTCTCATTTTTATTGATTCCTTGCAAAGTTATTTCCACGTCCTCACGTTAAAGTAATTTCACCCCAGGGGTGGGGGTAAAATGTATGGATTTTAAGTTATATTTCCTTACCAATATAGTAGTTTATTAGAATGAAAATTTATTACACTTAAAAGAATATTCCAATTAATAAGCTATCATCCATAAAAAGTGACAAAATTCAGCTTCAAAAAACAATCAACTACGCACTGAGGCAGATATGCATGTGAATACCTAGGCATATACGTGAAAATCACAATTGTGCATCAGAAATTAATATTCAATTAACTGCATTTAAAAAACTCATTTAGAGCATAATAGCACTAGCCAAGCAAGACAGTAACATAGAATGAAAACTGAGAATGCTTACATTTTTGGCTGTTGTTGGTAGTTTATTTATTCATTTAAAGCATTATTCACATACGGCAGTAGCGCCAATTTACAGTGCAACATTTAACAATGAACATGAAAGAGGACAAAAGTACAATAACAACATAAAGATCAACAACGGTGAGCTCAACATGGATAGGGGAAATATTTAATTTGTTGACAGGTGGGACATAGCTTGGGTGGTGAAAAGGTTACATGATAAATAAAAAGGATCGACGGTGTGAGGGAGTGAATTAAGAAGGGAGGAGAGGCGAAATAACGGTGAGCGCTGAGTGAGTGATATCCTGGGAATAGGCAGGTGGAGTAGTAAATGCGTGCGGGTGGATCGAGTTGGTATCCTAAAGTTGAAGAGAGAAGGCAGTTCGGGGCAGTCAATGATCGAGTTAAGGGTATTGTGGAGGAGTTTTAAATCAGTTTTAAGTCTATGGTTTTGGAGAGTAGAAATGGAAAGAGAAGACAGAATAGCATTTGAGGACATATTGCGGAAATGTGGGACTCTGTGTTTGACTATTTTGGCAAAGAAATGGGGGATGCAATCAAGGGATTTTAGATTAGTCGGAAATATGGGACTCTGTGTTTGACTATTTTGGCAAAGAAATGGGGGATGCAATCAAGGGATTTTAGATTAGTCGGGGCTGATATGGACCGTATTGGGGAGCAATATGAAAGTACGGGAAGAACGATTTTTGAGAAGTAGGAATGGAGTGCTCTGGGATATTTATTTCTGTGAAGCGGTAAAGAAGGCCTAATAGGGACATTGCCTTACTTTTTACAGTCTGAATGTGGTCGGAGTAATTTAGTTTTTGGTCGGTTTTAACACCGAGGTCTTTCATAGTAGTCACTCTGTTTAAGGGAGTTGAATTAATGGTGTAATTAAAATTCAGGGGTTTTGTTTTGAGAGCAAGAGTCATGATGCTGCATTTTCAAGGGTTTAGGTTAAGTTTCCAGGTATCACACCATAGGAAGGTTTGATTTAAGGCAAGTTGAAGATTAATACAGTCAGAAGTGTTATTAATTTGCTTGTAAATCTTGCAATCATCAGCATAGAGAAGGGTATGGACTTGAGAGGAGTGGAGTTGAGAAGGAAGATCATTTATGAATAAATTGAAAAGATATGGTCCAAGGACACTGCCCTGGGGAACTCCAGACGTCACAGGAGACCAAGAGGAGGAAGTACCTGCGAGTATTACACGCTGGGTTCTGTTGGAGAAAAAGCTAGAAAGAAGGCTGAGGAACATACCATGTATGCCAAATTGCTGGCTGAGTTTACGAAGGAGGAGTTGATGATGGAGGGTGTCAAAAGCCTTGGAGAAGTCAAGGTAAATGGCATCAAGTAGTATTTTATTAAATAACCTTATACTTAGGTTATAGAAGGATTTATAAGTTGTTATAAGCCAACAGTGTGGGGAAACACTTTAACCGTGTATACTGATTGTGTACTCGGATTTTGTCTAGAGATGCAAATTTATTTTTTTACTTTGCATTAAGATTTGAAAATTATAATGAGTAGATGGGAATAATACCCAAATGGGTGAAAGTTGATTAAGCACTATCTCGAAGATGAGCACATAACTTAATGCAAGAGAGTACAAAATTTTAAAATCTACATCACAAATATAGTTTTACGTAAATCACACATTTTCAGCCATTGTGGAAAATAAAGTGTATGAATTTTAGACTTAATTGCCTTTAGTGATTTCTCAGGGGGCGCCACTGACCGCTATGGCCATGAGCAAAACACTTCCAGTCGTCACTCTCAGGGATGAGTGACTATCAATCTCAGAAATGAAATTTTATAGCCAAGCTCTACACTTTGCAAGAGATACCTTTTAGCGCGTCGAGAAATGTTTCGGTTTATTTATAATTTCGCTGGACTTTTACGCAGAAATGCTGAAATCCAGAGCAACTGAGCCTAACACTCAGGCAACAAATGCGGTAAACTTTGCAGACCAACAATTGAAGCTATAAGAGAGGGACAAGCATTGTGCAAGGAATGACGTGGTGATGCTTAAATTACGTATCCTCGACGGTAGTCTCGGAAGAGTTGAGTGAATATTTCAGGTGCTACTCTAGCACTGCGTTCCCGAAGCTATGACGTTTGACTGCTTTTTAAACTCAGCCTGTGGACATACCCTTCAATTTTTCGCATTATTGTTTAGGAAAAGATGAGAAAGGGAACGAATAAATGGATGTTTGTCCAGTACTTCCTGGGCAATGTGAGAGAACGGCACTCCTAGATAAAAATTTGATTATCAGCTCGTAACATAACCTTTTAAATTGTTAAGAAGAGAACATTAACCTCATATGTAAGATATTAATGAAAAAATGTAGACGAGGAGATTTCAATTGAAAACGAGTTTGATGATAAAAATTGTTAAAGCCTCCTAAATTATGAACGAATGAGCAAATATGCAATGCAGTCAAGTTAAGGGATAGGTACGTAGAAATTAAATCTGTGAATCTCAAAGAAAACTTTAATAGTGGGCTTCAGTGATGGGGAGGACAATGAAACGGAGAGGAAAATCTGAAAATGGGAAAAGATTGAAATTTGGTCAGAATAATAAAATGTATAAATTCATTTTGCTTTAAGGAAAACGTTGGAGTTTGTATACTCCTATCCCTTATCTCATTTTTCCTCTTTCTTTTTCTCAAGAAATAATGAACTGGGTAAAGCAGTGTTACTGAAACCTTTTGCTGAGATGGACCTGTAAATTCATCAACCAAATTTCAAGGAACGGTTGGAAAGATATCAGGCGCCCAGTCACCGGTCCACAGACTACAGCCTCAAGTACACGAAGCGAGTTTACAAGCTACAAGCCGGCTTTTTCACAAGCAGCTCGTAAACTAGTCCAGTGTACTCGATGCACTCGCTCCGTTAGCTGTTTGTAAAAACGCTCTGGAAAAAGTTGAACTGCCGGCGACTTTATACACCACTCGCCGGCTTTTGAGTAAACTAGCCACGTGTATTCACAGTAGCTTGTGCACAAGTTGCTAGTAGCATTGGTCTTAAAGATGTCGGACGAGCTGGTTTTAGCAGGAGTTGCAGTTGTAGCTAAAGTGATTAAAAACGAGTCAATTGGACGACAAAACGCGAAACGGAAAGTGCATAAGAGAAACGTGTGGGTGAAACAGTGGATAGGAAGACGTAGTGATTATGGTGCATCAAATACTTTACTAAAAGAGCTGAAGAAGGAAGATCCTGCAGCTTATAGAAATATTTTGAGAATTACAGCAGAATTCAGCTCAGACATAAGTCGTTTAAAACTCACATCCCTCAACGATTTGTTGTTGTAGTCTTTATCTTTGTAGTCTTTAATGTTCCACAATGTAGGAAATTGTTGGTACACCCGTAAAAACAATGAAATTATACTCGTATTCCACTTCATTTGCACAACAGGATCTAGGTACGACACTGTAAGGAAACCACCAAGTTTAGCAAATTTTCACAACAACCTAACCTTAACAGCAGACGACAACACGTGGTTTCCACACGCCAGCTAGTTGGCTACTGAGCAAGTGGGAAATTTTGTGTGTACTCGACTACTAGCGTACTCGCCGACACACCGGCTTTTTACAAGCCGGCTTGTTAGCTTGTAAACTCGCCCCGTGTACTTGAGGCTTACCACTTGAGCAGCACTGGGCAGAAGCACATTTCCACCACAAGATAAAGTAATATTCTGACTGGAGTATCAGGTGACGCTCGCGTTAAGGGAGTAGTGGTATAATTTTCCTCATTGCAGTGTTTGTACTTGGTGCCAGGCGCTCAAAAGGTTAAGGCTATTTCACTATCTAACTTACGTTCTTAAACCTATGACGATCACAATCTACCAAGGCCGGATTCGAACACACGACCTTTTGAGTAGCCAGGCACGTGCGTTCGACCTTGTTACCACGGCACGAGTCAAGCCAGACACCGTCAACTTCACGGCAGGAGTGTTAAGTCTTCGGTTATTGCAGGGTGAGAATGCCAAATTCCACAGCATAAATTGATTTTATTAGCATCGTAATGAAATTTAACTCAATGAAAAAACATGAATAAAGTTTTAGCAGAAAACTCGGGGTTTCAGTGATCGACACGAATCTAGGCAATGGTCGTAAAAACAGGAATACCCCACCCAATGAGCAGGGATTCATTTAATTACTCGGATCAGAAGGACGGGCGCACGACAGGAGAATGTAACTTGGAAGGATTATGCATGCGAGAGAAAGACAGCGACGAGAATTGAGTTGACCTAGTTTTTTCAAGTGTTCTCAAAGGATAAAGGCTATACCTACCGATTAAAAAGCCCTCCCGTCATGCTTGCGGGGCACTCAGTCGTTCACTTGGGGTTATCTCCTGGCACGAGAGGGAATCCCTGAAGGATTACACCGGGAGCAGGATCGTGGAGGGGTGGAAAGCAAGGGAGGGATGAGTTGGTACTAAGTGGTCCGGAGTATAGTTACACAACCCATCGAAGAAATATTTTTTCGCCGTTCCCCTACACTCGATGGATTAGGTTTCGCTCGGTGAAACTGTGGAGTTATAAATAGCTTCCAATAAAAATGGTAATTCCACAGCGTTACGGCCTGAACTCTTTCCCATTCATGCTTCTCATGCTTATCCACACTCCGATGGCCACTTCCTTCATTACTTGGGTAATAATTTGCACCGTCCCCTATTCCCATTTAACCTAAAGCGAGTTCTCACGAAAAATAAATACGCTACCAGAAACAATTTTCATTTACTCCAGGGATTCGGTTATTATAAAGGGATAGAGAAGAATTCGGTTATTATAAAGGGAATGAGAATATGGTTTTTTGCATACAAAGGCATAAACTTACTTCTCATTTAAGTCCATTCGCATACAAGCACTAAAGTACGTGATAGGGTGAAAAAATAAATCATTTCCAAAGAACTTATCCAGAATACGTGCTCGTATATACTCATTAGAACGTAATTGCAGTAGGACTTAGCCAAGGTCGAGCCTAAAATCCTCTACAAATCCAATAACTATCCATAGAAGTACATCAATTTTCATGTTAATCGCTGAGGTAGGACAGCTGTCTGAAACTTAAAACCGAATATCATGCAGAGTAATGACATGAAATAACTCTCTCTTCTTCTCACATTTTAGAATAAATAATTCATAGCTCCTTTCGTGCAAAAGGCATTAAATGAACTGCCAAACTACACAGTTTAAAATAAGAAAAATATGCCTGGAAGATGCAAATATCGCACGAAAAGAATTTAAGTGCTGTAAAGCAAAAAACAATACTTTTTTCCACAGTGAGCTGGCGTGTATTGATGGACATTTGTAAGCTGAAATCTAGTCCTCAGAAAACGCTCGGAAAAGCAGAACTCTATAAGTGAATTATTCACATCCGCTTGGACGAGAATATTTGTTCTCTTCCTCAGTCATATTCAGCGCCACTCCCAAGCAGGCGTCGGACGTGCTAGCTCAGTCGGAAGAGCTAAAGGGGCCACACGTTACTGGGGAAACATCAATGATCTGTAAAAATATTAACTTTAAAACTATGACTACATTTAAAACCCATATTGCAGAAGCGTGACTAGCAAACTGCGATCTTAAACCGCGGAAAATTACTGAAATACGTTACGCATAGGTAGTGTGTGATAACCTAAGGTTTCACTACTTAGAAATATAGGGATTACTAGGTAATAGGAATAGAAAATAAATGGAGGTTTAACATTTTATAGAGCTAAATTCGATGTAGAATTAAATGATCCCTAACATCAAAATATTTCAATCATACATTCTTCGAAACAAAAATTAAACATTTAACTAGCCCAAAAAAGTTCGATTTAGCAACAAGGCTAGAAAATTTTAGTGGCAATGGGAAATAATAAATTGGTCAATGGCAAGGTAGAAAGTAGACAAAATGTACAAGTATTTCCAGTGTTACGATAAATACTTGCGATAAAGACAGATGTTGTAAGATAACAGAGAGTGATGAGACTCATGGTCAACTTCTGACCGAAAATAAGATAATGCATCAGGTATCTACTTTTTTAATACCGATTTCAATTAAACGTAGCATAATACGCTGTTCCTACTATTAACTTGGAACATCAAGACTTGTGGTTGACGACTGAAACATGAAAACACCTCCTATTTAGGGTGATTAATGAGAGTACACATTTGTTAACCAAGTGAAGTATACTGGCACTCATCATCACCTTAGCAATAAAATTAGATGAAGTTTAAATGCTATTAGCATTATAGATAAATATGCTCGTGGGATGAAAAAGGAGCAATAACCGGTTCAACGAAGAAATCGCCACATTCTAATGAGCCGTCCAAACATGAGAAAAACCTAAGGTGGCCAAGTCTAAAGATAAGGTGATTGAAATAAAAGAACGAGAATCTTCATCAACATTATTTTCTGAGATATGACTAAATGTTAATCGTGTAATATTTTTGATTACATTAGTAGTTGGAGAGCGATAATGTCACAAAGAAACAAACAGGCAGATGGAATAAAATACATACCGCGCGTCCTTTACGGAAGAAAAAAATATAGCAGAATACGTGTCCAAATTCGTTGCTTACAAGGAAACGTTTTAAATTACGTCCAAACCAATGCCTTTCGTTCCTTCTTACTGTCTTTTTCTCGACCGAGTAATTTTTTCTTCAAATTTTGCAGTCCTTCAATACAAATTATTTTGAAATGGGTGACTTGTAAAAATAAGGGTTTGCGTGAACGAAACAAAACTGCGATTAATCGCAGAAAACATACTTTCAAATGACAGAAATTAGAAGGAAAAAAACGTCAACTCTCTCTTCATCGGATACATTTTTTTCCTCTGCCAATTGGATGTTGTGGCCACAATAAACGCTTCCCGAAAGGCCTTAGGTGTGAGAGACCAAAAGGGCGATAAGAGTGGAGATGTGTGAAACGAATGGCAGCAGGAAAGAAAAGAGAGGACCCCAAGGTCAGGTGGGGAGATCGGTCCCGAAAGAGCAAAAAGAGAGCCACGGAGAAGAGGATGAAGGAGAAAGAGGCGAAGGAAGAGGAATAGAGGAGGAAGCGAGAGTGATTTAAGGGGCCCAGGGGTTGAGGGAGGGAAGGAGAGGGGGGGGGGAGAAGTAGGTGGGGCCATCGAATGACCAAACTTCTCTCTTTTCACCAACCGTTGCGATATTTTTCCGGAAGCTGGCAATCACGTTAAGACCATAATTTAGACCCATCGTTTGTGATAAAGGGATAAGTATTTATCCCATTCCAAATCATTGGCTCGCGATCAGGCGTTCGCGTAACGTATTTACTGAAAAATAGATCGGGCGAAAAACTACCAGAACATCAGAAACATTAAAGTTCATTCAAGAGAAGAAAATTGACGTCAATAGGAAATTGATAATCACCGCATCAAAGGTCAACTCTTAGGAATACTATGACATCTACGAGGGCTACAAACTTTGAGAATCTGTAAGCCATCATTCAATAAAAACCAAGCACAAATGGAGTATCAATAAAAAAAAGTTATTTCTAGCCAGGAAACAAGTTACCTTTGGGAAACTCCACGAAATGCACAGCCTTAAACTAGCATTAAATTGAGCGAAAATTTTAAATATTGCCTTCGGCTCATTTGATAAACAAAATAGATAATTACAAGTATATAGTTTTAAAAAAATACATCACAATCCCGTTTCCTACACATAAGGCTAATTTCCTAACTATAAGGCGTAATCTTATCGTTTGAAAAACAATAGGGCCACAGCTGACCTTCATTAATCCTAGTTGGGTCACTCTTCGGACTGGTTCAATAGTGCAAAGAAGCAATAATTTGGATATACAAGCAAGAATAAATACGAAGTTAAATGACGCTACTGAGAAAATGTACGAGCATTTGCGAAAAACCAATTCAAAACTATGTGCGTAATGATATTCGCGATATTTTTACGAGTTTAACATGACAAATGAGAGAGAGTAATGGGCCAATTTAAGCCGAAAAAAACCAAAGAATGCCTTTTTGGACATTTTTGAAGACTCACACTAGCCCTAGGTTGGTATTAGGAACGGAAATTCCGACGGAGTTAAATTTTTTCTTAATCAAGGGTGAATGTTTTCATTTCGTATTCCGACAGCAGAACCAGGCATTAGCCTCGGTCCGAGCAGGAGAGAGAACGCTTGAAGACCACTGCCACGATTTAAGAAAGAATATGATGGGAAATGGGAGCGTTCACATCAGCCGAAAACGCCCTTGACGGGAGCATCAGAGCACCTCATCCATCGGAAATGAGCGAGAAGAGCGGAGAAAATGGTTGGGAGCACATCACTCCGAGAGAGCCCCTTCCCCCAACGGAGAATATTGCGGCAATGGCTTGCCCCTTCACGATTACCGCCGCGGAAAAAGCGCCACAGATTACGTGCGTGAGCGGAGATAAAGAGGCACATCTCCAGGGGAGCAAAAATTCATTAGCGTGTATTTCTGCCGTCATATGACTTCGATGCCGTGTGGTGCCTAGCGCACTCTTGGCTGGGACTGTGGGCCGCACCTTGAGATGCGGCTCCGGGTAGGTAATAATGAGTAAATGCTACTAGTTTTAAAATGATGTGAACGCCTTTTAAACGTAACTACTGCAATACCTCTTTCCTTTCCCGGGCTTCAAGTGAGGCAAGATATATTTCAATGCCCGTTTCGCTCATTTTAACAAAAATATTTACATACTAATGCAACAAGTTTAACTTCTTCATTCCATTCTTTAATTCACATATTTATTTGATCCTCGCATTGACCCCTTAAAAAATAATAAACAAATGGTAAATGGGTCATTGTAGAAAAATGCGAGTATCGTACTTATCTTTGATAAGCAATGATAATGCCATTTTCAGACGCATTTGTAATCTCTTACGTGCGAGATCTGGTACATTTCTGAAATTTAACAACAGAGATTATAAATGGAGGAGTCAATAATAACTTTACGCAAAATTAAATTGCGATTATTAATAGCAATCTTAATGTGAAGATAGTCGGAGAGAGAAATTAAGTAGAGAAGGATAATTAGGGACACTCATTGTCAGAATGTATCAGAGTTCGACACAGCAGTGACCTGCGCCTGCAGAAATTTCTGCAGGCGCAGTCACTAACGAACACTAACTAGTTAGCAGTGATCTGCACCTGTAGCAGTGACCTACGACTAAATAAAGTTTCCGGCAGCCAGTCGCCCGCCCACTGGTCCTCCGACCGAAGGCGACCCTGAAGTTGCTCGCTTGCACTCGTGAGAGACCGACCGCCGAGGTTCGTATAAAAAACTCGCGAACCAGCACAAGTTTGCACAAAAAGAGGGTGTGATTACATCTGGAACCAGCAGTGAAGAAGCAATAATTAAAAAAAAGATTGACACTAGGCTGTGCACTGTCCCCTAGAAATTTTAATATGTGCTTAGAGGGGGAAAGAGTACACTACTTAAAGGAAAGGCCATAGGTCAGATATCACTCAAAGATAAAAATAATAACAATAGTAATGGTAGGAAGTGGGAGAGAAGGCATCAAGTCCAATTATAAGCTTAGGAAGCAAAAACTAGAATGGGTGAGCGAGTGTCGCTATCTATGAAGCCGAATAACTAGAAATGGACAAAGCAAGAAGGAAATAGTCAGTATAACAGCACAGGCGATGAGAACATTCTACAAAAAGAACAATCTACTCACATCTGGAAATACAAGCTAGGAAGTAAAAAGGCACTTCGAGTCTGGAGCATGATTCCTTATGGCAGTAACGTATGGACGATAGCAGCAGCAGAGGAGTCAAGGCTGAGAGCGGTCGAAATGTGTTAATGCAGAAGAATGACGAAGATGGAATGGCTAGATCGAGTCACTAACGAAGAAGTGCTGAGAAGAGTGGGAGAAAAGAGAAGTCTTCTGAAAAACCTTACTTAATCGAGAGGTGGATGGAATGAATGGAAAATAAAGACCTCGCTAGAGATAAATGTAACACGAAGGCATGTGAAAGAGAAGAATCATGCAAATATGAAGAGGTTAGCCTAGAGGAGAATCGAATGGAGAGTTACGTCAAACAACCTTAGGATTGTGACATATAATGATGACGAGTAACAAGAGAAGAGTTTCAGCTCCGGCATCATGGAGAGAGTTATAATCAGGTATGAGTGGTTGATGAAGATTCAATATAATTAAAACCGGTTATCATAGAGAAAAATCTCTAAGGTTTTTCCTAAAATAATTTACCATGCGGCAGTCTATGCAGCTTTATAAAATATTTTTGTCTAAGGTGAAGCGTTACACCACACATGACATAGGTTTTTGAACATTGGATTGGAACCATTAGATCCTAATTGAATTAAGATTTCTGTTGCCAGGCAAACCGGTTCTTTTAGAATCTGATAATGTCAACAAGACATTTACTTCCCACACTCGCCTCGTCTCTCAAGTCTCCTACACCACCCTTACCCCCATCTTTCCTCTCCATCCATTTCTCCACCGCCTTTCAACATTTTCACCTTTGGCGACCCGAATCTCAGCGAAGAGCGTTGCCTATCTCTCCGGAGGAGCGCAATTTTTTCGAGCGTAAATCTTTTCCCCAGAGGAAAACAACCCTCCTGACAACTGCCAAAATCTTCGCCTCAATCACCTTATCAGAGTTTCGCTGCCTCTCTCTCTCTCCCACGTTCCCAGGGCGAAAAATAAACCAAAGTGTTCCCGTACGCGCCCCGGGTTCCACCCTCATCTACCGCCCCCTGCAAGATGGGGGAACATCGCCCAGTCCGAAAGCAAAAAAAAACACACACACAAACACACAATGCTTGCTGACGCCATTTGCCCTAGGTCAATCGCGAGTAACCATGGGAACCCTGGTCAAGTGAAATTTCGTCATCCTACCGAATGGGCTTCGTGGGTAAATATTCCACGCTCCTTAACGGCCAATGCGTTTCATTTCCCTTTCTCTCTCTCGCTGTCCTCACATTCCAAACCGTGTGACAAGCGCTCAATGGTGTTTAGAGGTCGACGAAGGGAAAAAAAGGCGAGAGGAGGAAAGAGGATTTGGGATGAATAGCGGAACTCGGAGGAAGACCACGCGGGCGCGGATTACTTTCTTTTTTTCCTTTTGAAAATTTGCTTTTCGATGAGAGAAAATGTAACCAGCGGGAGGCGAAATTCCCATCATCTGAGTTTTGGAAAAAAGGACTCTCACATTTAATGGGTTTTAAGGTTAAATTCATGAGAAGATTAAAAGCACACTGTAAGCACAAATGGCGTTACACAATACTTAATCCTATTTTTGAATACTAGATTAACAATCAACAATAGTAAACGAACCGTAAAAAGCAACAGACATTGCACTTTTTGGTTGTTCTGCGGCTTAAAGTAAAACTACAACAGAGCCAGCACAGCACCACAAAATATAAGCAAATTCCTACGTCATGAGCTGATGATATTCTCGCAAATCTACATCAGTATTTAACCTGTTATATGATAATCAGCATCTACATAATACCCTGCGAACCACTAAAAGTATGTGTGGCACGGGGTGAACCATAACCAGGCATGCATATTAAAGCAAAACATACGTAAATTAACGCTTAATATCATGCAGGCATACAGAAATAATAAAGAAATGTTAGTTCGATTTTCCACCAGGCCAGGTTTTCCATGCTTGTTAACGTTTTGATCTTCAACTCTGGAATCGTCCTCAGGAAAGTTGTGTGTCGTTTTGTCTGAGGTTTTCAAGTCTGTAACCGTACATATGGGAGCTTTTGACAGGTGGAAAGGTATAAGGACGGGAATTATAGGGCAATAAAGAATGCTGGAAAGAAACCAGGCACATAAACATAGCCTGCTCTTCACGAAAGGTGACAAGGGCATAACGTCCCATCCGACGGACAGAGTACTGAACTCGAATGCTCTCCACAGAGCACTTCAGTAGGGACCTGTTTACCAATTATATTTTTTCCACTGCCTGGATTCGAACTCGGGCTCTCAGGCTTCAATGCCTTACATACGTTATCTGAAGGTCAGGTGTCACGCGATTGGTCAGCACGGTGGGAAAGTTCCCAGTGGATCATTCCGGCGGCCGCGTTAGGAGTCCTTCACTGTTATTTTATTCTCTTCAACACTGAATTTTATGAGCCACTGAAGGAAACCCTGAATCATGATTTAAAATTTTCGTTTCTAATCGAATCTCAATAGCTTCTTTCACAAGGCAATCCCAATACCCAGTGGAGCGGGTTAGAATCCTGGTTACCTCAAATTGAAAGGCGCGAACCTGGTGGATTCTCTGATCACCAAGGACTGATTTTTCGAAACGACACTCAACTGCCCTGAGGATTATACCCGAGTCGGACATAGAAACGACAGTCAGTATGGACAACTTGACCTGGTGGAAAAACCCGAGAAGTTTTTCTTCATCAAGCTCATTGGGAAGGTACACATGTTCTTATTTCTTGCAAAAATAAAAGTCAAAATTTACGACAATTATTCTAATTTTCTCTAGTGTCCTTTGTTGTACACTAATACCATTCGCACTAGTGCGTGGAAAAAATGAATTTTTAAACCCGTCTTATTATTTATCTCTCTAATTTTCCCTTCGCGACATACCCTGGGAAACCACACTAGTGCTTTTAATAAATTAGTAATATTTGAGAATGCATCCACCTTAAATTTCTGCTGGAGATATTATGCGTTGAAACCTACTATTTCCGTATTAACCTGCAAACCAATGCAAGGGTGTGTCAGGGGTTGAACCAGTTTCGAGGACCAACCTTCAACCAAGATTAAACCAGGAACAAATTTTTCCTCCGAGTAACAGAAATTCCAGAGAGAAAAAAATAATTAGACTTGACCGAGACTCGAACTCGGAACTTTTGGTATTGTGCAATTTAAGCTGGCAAGATTCCCCAGGCAATTTCACGATCCCTCAATTTGTTTACTTCCGAGGGGAAAAAACATGGCTTGAGGATCAGATTCAAATCCGCATATTTGATCAAGCTTTGTTATTTAAAAAGGCTTGGAAGTTTGTTTGCAAGTATTCGATAATAACGTTAAATAAGAAAACTCAAACTTCATGACCTAAAAATATGAAACGCATATTACGTCAAATGTGAGTGACGTGTTTTTCGGAAATAGTAATTGGAAAAAGCAATTTAGTGGGCAACATATGGAAAAATGCTCGAGAGACAATTTAATTAACGCTAAAAAGTAATATACTCACAGATAATAACCCACTTAGGTGAGGAACATCTGAAGAATACTCACCTGAAAATAAAATAAACTGCAATTAGTACGACATTAATTTTCATGGAATTATGGCATATCAACTTAATTATTTTGGTTGCGTCCAAATAAACAGCATCCCGATCAGATTTATTTTGAGACATAAAGGCAATTTACGTTATCAAATTATCACAAGGAAATTATCTTACCAAGAAAGAAAAGTATCGTGCAAATGTATCTGAATTCATGCTCTTAAATATCCTTGTAAATGATTTTAAATAAGCACATTATGACACGAGTATATTCGAAGATATTTAATGTTTGATACACATCATTATCGACACAGATAAGAAACATATTCCATTAGACATGGCATGTTATAATTATGCATTTATGCCAATTCCGAATAGACGCATACATTACAATTCTATACACTAGTCATATACGCCTGGTTCACAGTAACTACTCTCGATGCATATATTTCCAGTAGTACGCTGTGTGTAATGAATAATGAGTGGCAATAGGAAATAATAATGAGTTCACATATGAATAAAGCACCTAATGGTAAAATAAAGCTACAATACTCCTAGTATAACTTTATCATATGAGTTTTAGTCCCAAAAAATGTAGAAGTGGTTTGAAGAACCCACTTTTGAGGAATATTGCAATTAAATCTCAAAGTGAGGAAGGGGTATCATCATGATGAGCAGTTTAAGACACAAAATGAAGAATTTTAAGAGGGAAATGGCAGCTTATGTCATTCATCGTGTAGGGCGTAGATTGATATTGGCCTATAGGTAGGATTTTTGTGAGCTCAGGTAGGTTGGAGAGAATCCAGACGTCAGTATATATTATTCTTGTCGGAAGAAGGCCAAGAAGTCCACAATTTAATGAAAAACAAGAGGGGTACAACAAGAGGGGTACTAAAATTGAAGTAGGTATACTCAATTATATCACCCATTTAGGTACAGATATTCCACGGAAAATATCTGTCACTGCCGGAACTTCAACGGGCTCTCGGAAAGTTAGCTAGCCAGCAAACAAATGTTTCGATACACGTATTCGTCTAACAAGATAGATATAGCAATGTTACGTTAACCGGTGACAAATATAAATCACCGATGCCATAAAAAAGGTGCAAGATGAAGAAAAGGAATGGGAGCCGGAAATATTACTTCATGTATATATAAATGCATAAAAAATTAGTTGATATTATTTTTTTCAAAAAAATTCAAATGATCAAGCCTCACAAGGTTAAAAATTTATAATTTTTCCCAATAAAATGGAATGACCGCAAAACTAGCACTTAAACATAAACTAAGGCAGTCACGATGGACATAGTTGATTTCCATTTCTAATAAGTCCATAAAACGCCCTCCGACTGGGAAAGTAGTGAATAAGAAATTAGGGAGTCAAACGCTCACTTCACTACGCTGCAATCAAGACAAAATTAAAATGATAGACGGAAAGAAACATCACTTAGGGAGAAAAACATTGGGAGGGTTAGGAAAAATAGAACAAAATTAATTAATATTTCAATGAGTCCCTTGCGCGACTTTTGAATCATTAATATGAGGGAAATCGATCCTACCAAGGAAGAACTGAATAGGAGCGACTCGAATAGAAATACTTGCGGAAATTCAGTGTCTGCGATTAATGTTTGCTATGAGCCACGTGAGTGATTGAATTTCGGAATCCATCTTTGCAATAGTAGAACAATTAGGTTTTAAGGTTCTCCGGCTGTAACGTAATACCTCACCTGCTAAACTTACTTAATTCTAAGACTAGCATAACACTCATGTCAGAGGCGGAATTCAAAAGTTGTATTTGAGTTTCCACGGTCTACTCACCTGACTAGCAAGACCGGCTCCGTCCTTCGAGCTATAATGAAATGTATCACAAAGCTTAAACGACATGCGTAAACCTATGATATTTGGGGTGGAGATTACTAACCAATCAATATACTTAATGATCACTGAAGTTTTCTAAAATGTGAGCATAGCCCTCTGCTGTCAGTGTTATTCTCAATCGCTCCAGAAACACGCCAAAAATGCTGCGCCCTTAAAGAATGTTAAGACTGGACGCCCTTGATCGGCTGCCATGAGTTATTTATGCTAAATAGAAAGGAAGGAAAAAGAGTTGCAACGTTCTTAAAGGAATCAGTAAGTTACATGAGATGTATAGATAGAAAAAAGAAAACGTACACGCATAGGAATATTTACGGAAATAATCGTATTTCCTTAAATAGGTGCTCAATTATACGTAAAACAATTTTAACAGCTCGCGGGATAATGCGAGTATGCGATGGTCCACCTATCAAACACCAATCATATTAAAAAAGTGGATTTAGTTTAAGATACACAACGATTTGGATCACTGCAATATATAGTGTATATTCCCTCAAACGCTTGCATATAATCAATTATTAACGGAAATATCATACTGTATGTATGCACGACGTTGAAGTTTGGGACCGCAAAACAGGGTAAAAATCTTTACCGTGAAACCATCGTTATCTACCCAGTTCGATCAACACAAACAAGGAAGCAAAACAGTAGGCACACAGTGACGTAAAAAAAGGACGCTTTCTGAATAAAAAAATACGATTAACTATTAATATGAATGTACACGGTTACAAAAATAATAAACATCGAAATGCAAATGAAATGTTATTTGAATAATTAATGACATTTTCCATGCACTGATTAAAGTTAAAAATGTTGTTGAAAATTGAATGCATGGCGAGGAATATTAGATTGCTAGATAAAAAAAAGCCGGAAAAACAAATTCAGTCGACGCATGCAGCAAACGTTTGCGTGAGAACCACCGAGAAAACTGCCGAAGGTATTCGTTTAAGCAGGACGTCAACTAGCGTCCATTGTGACGGGGAAGAATGGAACGTAATAAAAGGTCGTGGATTGGCTCATTTACCGATGCACCCGCCGTTGAATATCTACCACGAGCGGAGCCGCTGCCGAAAGCAAAGGCTAGGGACCGCCAGACAATGCGAGGTGGAGGAAACAAGGGGCACGGGATAGAAGAGAGCAAAGGGCTCAAGGGGAGTAGAGGTCGACACAGAGAAAGGCTAACGCCCACCATGACCCCTCGGGTTTTGCAGTAAACAATGAAGGGTAAACAGAAAGAAGTCTAGGTACACGAAAGCTGGAACTTCAAAAGTTCGAACACGAATTTGAATCGATAGAGTAATTCTCGTTTCCGGCGAGGCTTTCCGTTCGGAATCGCTGGATTTGCGAGTCATTACGGATTCGGTTGCCAAATATTTTCATTCCACCCCAGGAAAAAAGGCTCACAGCAAACAATGGATACAAAAATAAACTACGCAGCAAATATTATTAAAAAAACCGTAGGAAGCATGAGTGAATGTAAACAGTAACGCGTGCATTACGAGGACTGTAACTGCGTCAGGGATAAGCAAGCTTGGCCACTAAAAGATAGAGAGTTGATGTCCATCCCCGATTACAGTTATTGTGTTCATTAAAAGCTTATGATTTAATTCCTAGGGTGTGGCATAACTTTAGCCACTGAAGCTCTTAGAACTAAAATAAATATAATGACCGATTGTGCAAATAACTAGATGAGATACTGGGCATAGGCGTACCTACTTGAGGAGCAGGAAGGGATTCAATGTACACTTATAAATAGATGGAATTTTGACACTGATACGTGGAAGCTGAAAATGAAATTTTTTTCACCACTACTTTTGAAGGATTGCAAACAATATATAAATAAACTATAACATTTCCAAGCAATGATGTATGAAATTACTACGGGAAAATAAGAGGGAAAATGTAAGGCTCCATATATACATTATCTCAAATTATTCACAAGGAAAATCAAACAAACCTAAAAAAATACATGGGATTAAATGAAACTATAACATACACCTAGTCTAATATCAACAATAATATTATTTTTTTTAATACCCCTAGAGTGAGAATCGGAAGCGGAAAGACATTAACTACAACTCTCATTGTCAGCTCAAAACAAAATGCTGGCAAAGCAATCCTCAAGATACAAAAATACTTTACACAAGACGGAGGTGTCTCGCAGAATTGACGAGTCACGCCAGCGTTTTACCATGTCACATTGTCTCTCCCTCCCAGTTTCCCACGCCCCGTAGCCTTCATGCAGCTCTCATACACTACCGGTCTCTCACCACTCAACCGGAAGCCTCGTTACCGTAATCCTTCGCTTTCATGGCTTTCGAAAACACACACAATCGCGCCTCTTGTGAGCCCCTTCCCTGTAATTTCTGCAGACGGGAACTTGGGACTTGAGAGCCGACAATATGCACGTCTTCCAAATACCGAGGGGGTGAAATTTTCCAACTTTACGACGTACGTACTCTCCACTCTACCACCTTCTTTTATATGCGTCAAAGTAATTTTAAGCCATGGAGGAGAAGTCGGAGTGCTTTATTGGGGACAGTGTTGTAGTAGAGGCGGAATTTTTGCCTTGATTCACGGAGGCGCAGAAAAAAGTGTAGCCGTGAAACGGGAAGGTAGAAGGAATGTCGGCATGCCGCTCTAATGGAAGTCATCTGTTGAGGAACATGGAGGAAGATGAACTCAGAATGAAGGGGAAGATTTCAAAGAAAGAATATAAAGATGAATACAAAGGGGGAGAGATGATAAAGGGAAAGGAAAAAGCTGAGAAAGGGAAAGGAAAAAGCTGAGAAAGGAAATCGGAACATATTTGCGTCGGATGAAAATTGGCGTGAAAAAGTACGAATTTAAAAAAATGCTCGCCATGTGTTATAAAAACGAAATTAACAGAAATGCCTGCAAGGTATAGCGAAACACTCCGGGCAAGGATAGATTTATTGCGCATAAAACTCAGCAAAAAGACGACCGGGACTGTGACCTGTAAAATAAAGGAGGAATTGTGGCTTTAAGCCTCCTCGGATTTTTGGTCCATTTAATATTTTCAGCTCTCAGAATAAGGGGAGTAAGAAGAAAAGAGGACCAGAAATCAAGAAAATAAAGAACGGAATAAGTCGCGCCGAATACTTACAACTACGGAGAAGAAAGGGCGAAAGGTTAGGAACGGAAGGGTAGGAGCGGCATGCGTGGAACGAAAGATGAAGCAGTGGGAGAGTGGTAATGAGGGAAAGATTTGAGAAAGAAGTGGAGGGAGATATACAGAAAATGAGAGAGACGGAGGAAGAGAGAGCCGGAAGGGAGGGGGTTAGGGGTGGAGCAAATGCCAGGCAATAAAAAGGACGGACTGAGTGCTCTCCTTTTGTGCCCTCACGTACACTGGAGAGAGCCGTGCTCATTCTCTCGGGCTCTCTCATGCACGGAAGGGAAACCTCCTTGGGTCGTAAAACCACTCGAAAACCGGCGATCGGTCGGTGAGCCTTGGAGAGTGAAACAAAAGAAATTGCAATGCATTGCTGCGATTAAATAACGATTGGAATCCCCTGAAAATATAGCATTGCAATAAAAAGGAAGAGAAAAAATGATAATTTCTCAATCTTCATGCACCCAAAATACTAATATTCGCTTACCAAAATATATTACAGGGACAAAATAATGGATATCTAATAATTTCTCAATCTTAACTCTAGATTGATTAGAAGTACTGTTCGTATAATATAGAGACTAGTACCATTAGAGGGAGAGTACGTGAGGATTCTTATTCTTGTCAAGGATTATTGTTTTCGATTATAAATAGACCGAACCATTGTAAAATAAAGGAGCATAACTATTACGTGTTTTAAGCAATATGTTCCCTAGATGACCGACGCGATTGCTGAAACCGAGCTCACGTAATTCCCGATAACAATATACTGGAATATCAGGCCTACATAGAAGTAATAGTAGCAATAAAGCTGGTCACAGGTGTGACAAAAGTATAAAGGAACATAAAAAGGACACTCACAAAAATATTTTCCCGATATTTCGGTGGCCACTACCACCTTTCTCAAAGGAGAGGAGAGAACTCATAGAGCATAGTACTCATAGAAGTAAAAGCACACCGATAATAAGGTTAAATATAATCACATATATATTTTAATTCTAATATGATTGGTATTTAGAAACATTTACTTAAACGTTACGTTCAACGCGAAGATAGGTCTGGTTAGTGGGGTTAGAGTTCACAAAATGCTAAACCTAACAGCGCTGTAATTCACAAACTGTAAGGCTGCCTATTACTTTTCCAGTGTCACCTACGATTTCCTAGAAAGATATGTAGAAAAAACCAAGGTTGGGTTTGGCTTGATATGTTTGACGAGTGCTTGGAGTAGAACCATGGACCTCTGGTGAAGCACTCCTGCCTAATAATCTACCAAATGAGTAACTAATCTCAAAATTTACCGTAAAAATAAGTAATATTATTAATTTCTTAAGAATTTTAATTCAACTTCAATTAAGTTCCGTGACGCAGATAGGCAATACGCAATTGGGCAGATATCCAGAGCATTAAAATGTTACCAACAGGAACATAAGAGAGCGACGAAGAATGGGCAACTACGCGCTTCCGCCATCGCTGAACATACCTGGTCTGGTCCAACTAGCGACATAAAATTCAAAGAAGCGAAACCAATCGTGAAATAAAAGCAGTATTTTACGCAACTCATGCGAGAAGCGATTGAAATCCCCAAGAAACCAACGAATTTCAACAGAAAGGACAGCTATACGCTTTCCAGCACTTGTAAACGTGCACTCGATAAAAACACTCCACCGATAAGTAAGACCGCACCCCGCATGACCGAAAAATCTATCGACCAATCGGAAAGCACCAGGGTCGAAGAAGGGAAGTATTTAAAACGGATGAAAATGAAGCATCGACACTCCGGAATGAAAGACGCCGACTGCAACGCCGGCGAAACCGTTGTCCAAGAAACATGGATCTATGCTGCATAAATCCCGGAAGAATTGAATCTGAAGGCTCTATAATGGGCCTAGATTACGGGTTACTGGCTTTCGTAAAATCATCATAAAAGCGAGAATAATTACTGGAACAATAGAGCCGAAAAATATGTACATACTTGCTCCAAGAATAACTTTGGTAAGCTTGGCTGTACTCTGCAACGAAATGCCCTTATTGCCCAACTTTTCATGACGGTCTTCACCCTTTTCATGACGGTACATAAGAACCAAGGGCAAATATGTGAATATTTGGTGTTTCTGGCGAAGAATAGTGTTTATGCATGGAATGTCAGGAATGCTTGGAATGTGCAGCATATTCCCGAGTCAAATTAAAAAAGTTGAAAAGGGCTTTTAGAGCCGCAAAATATAAGGTACACACTTAAATGTAGTATGGGAAGAGATTTTAAATCGTAAAATATTTCGAATCAATGCTGATGAAGACATTTTTTAAATTAAAAACAGTATAAATAATTTTCATATTAAATACTAAAACATATAATTTTAATTTTCGAAATTCATAGGTATTTGGTTTTACTTTTTATAATATATTTTTACATTTTAAAAGTTTTATTCTCTCCGTTAATGCCCTAAAATTATGCGAATAAAATATGAATAACTGAGCAAAGCTCTGTCCCCCAGGTACTCCAGCTTACTTAAAAAAAATAAATTAATCGATTTGGGCGTAACTGTGTGGAATTGTGAAACATTTATCATGGCAAAGAGGAAAGAAAACACTTTGTACAATTTCCACAGAAATTTTTTAAATAAGTGATCGATTTTAACACAGAAGCGCTATTTTAAGGGGTACTGGCCTGTAACATAAAATATGGGCTATATATGCTTCATTGAGGAGGAAGACTCCAACGGAAGGGACGGAGGATGATATCGAGGATGAGGAGGCGGGGGTTGAATAGCATCAAGGCCTGTGGTAAGAATACTATTGGAGGCAAGAATCTTACGGGATTTGCGATTGGGAAACAAGTCAGATTTTAAAACCGTTAAAATAATCGGGAGCCTTTAAAGAACAGCCAAGTCATTTAAAATCCGTGCAATTGGTGAAACGGAATGTCTCAATATTTCCAATATTTATGCAACTCATATCTTTTACCGTTAGCATGTTTAGTTTTAATATGAAAGTCACTCAAATGACCAGCCTAAAGCAAGTGATAAGCGGAGTATGATTTGAAATCTGTACGGTTCACACTTAATTTAGGTTCATTAACTCCAGTTAGGAATTTCTGCCGTTTGGCTCAAGTACACACCGTCACAGTACCACAAAGAAGCGCAGACACGCCATTTTGTCCAAAAAGACCCCTTTGCTCTCTACAGTCACAAAACACCTTAACTATTGAAGTTGGGGAGAAAAAACGCACACTTAACTCTTTTTCGATATGTGTTTGCATATACATACTGTGGAAAATATGGCCGACAAAGAGTAAGTAACACCACATCACATTCAGTAAGTTCAAGCCTAGAATAATGCCGGACTGCACATCGGTTAACTTCTAGGCGGAACAATTTTTGAATGAGATGAGCGCTAAAACCATCATTTTTCCACATGGTTATTATATTCTGCAATTATTCATTGAAGCCGCGTCATTAAAATGAATAAAAATGAGTCTGAGGAGCGTTGAGCTCAGAACTGCTATCCTTTGAGAAAATGGTGCTGGAAGTCCGAGGGGATAATTACATCGGAGAAAATGTTTTTTACAAGTCTCGTTATTTAAATTTATTAAAATTTATTTATCCATCCTTTAAATACACCATTTGACATGGAGGTAGCTCAATCAATTTTCTGGACCTGACAATCTCCCAGCATGATAGAAAATACCAGTTTTCGATTTACTTTAAAAATACTTTCTCCGATATAATTATCTCCGTGGATTCCCAGCAACATTTTCCTCAAACGACAGCAGTCCTGATTTTCGAGGTCTTTGCCCCCCGTGCGTATTTTATTGCATGAATGGATGATACGCATGGCTTGCCCTTTTTTTCAAAGGGATTACCGCACATCCCAACCAATAAAAGAAGCGCTGTCGATGGATGCTCACTCTTGAATTACGATGGTGGCGGCCGCCGGGCCGTTGATTGCATCAGGGGACCCGCGGCCACCGGCAGTACGCGGGCGATCGATTTCCTCGTCAAAAATAGCTCGGAAGGGGCGCCAGGCCTATCCCGCCCATCCGAGCAGTTTTGTCTCCTCACGTGCGCGCGAGAGCAAAAGAATCGGATTCTCCCCGCTGTCACCTGCACAGGTTTCGGCGTGAAAAATTGCTCCCTTTCGATTGTGAGATGAGCTCTCCCTCCTCGTTCACTCCACCCCTTTCGGGGAGGAATAAACCGGGCACCCCCGGAGACGACGTGAAAAGAAAGTGGAGACTGCGAGAAAGGACGTTTTCAATATTCTCAGAGCCCACTGGAGAGAAATATATATAACCGAGAGAAAGAGGCTGTGGGGTTTCGGGTGCTTGTAGCGAAATTGCCCAGACCACCCTGAAGGGATATTATCGTCGTAGCTCCGAGGTCATCTCGGCCACTGCCTCGCATTCGGTGCCCTCACCCGCGATAGACTTATTCCCCCTTGCCAGTCTCCTCCACCACCCCTCTAATCTTCTCCTCTCCCTTTACGGCCTCGTTACCAGTGACGCGAGCCTCCTGGAGATCATGGGTCCTCTCATTCCCACCTGTAAGGGGGTGAATTGTTGGGCATCTCGGAGGAAAAGGCCATTGTGCCTCAAATTGCGGCGACGACGTTTCCCGGACGCTGCGGCGCTGACCCTGCCGGGAAATGGGAACCCCTCCGGGGAGAGAAAACAAAATATACATGTTACAGACTCCCATCACCCGCGGCTTCAAACACGGTCCGTTGTTGCGGAAAGTTTTAATTTACTTTTCCTCGCTCCCCCCCTTTCATGTGCCTATAACGTCATCAGAGCCCCCCCGACTTCGCCTCGCACTGCCCACACACCATCCCCACAGCTCTCGATCAATTTTCCCTCACTGAAAACTTAAAGGAGCACAGGTTTCTCAATTTCCCTTTCAACCGCCCTCCGTTTACATGTTTTTCCCGGAAGGGGGTCCGATTATTAGGACACACAAAAGATACGTTCTTTATGGGGTGATAATAAACTAGCGACTAAGGGCGCAAGAGGGGAGAGAGAAAATGACGGTTAGGGAGCAGGGAAAATGGGGGCATGAATGCCGTTTCAGGTCCGTTCTTTTCCCAACGGTCTCTTCCAAACCCTCAACCCGAGATGATAATTTCCCTTACATTTC
This sequence comes from Platycnemis pennipes, assembly GCA_933228895.1. NCBI lineage: Eukaryota > Metazoa > Arthropoda > Insecta > Odonata > Platycnemididae > Platycnemis > Platycnemis pennipes. The sequence goes on along the minus strand of OW121848.1, from coordinate 26,639,563 downwards.
AGAGGTACCATTAACGGGATATCAAATATAGATGCCATCTTGGCAGCAAAGACGCCGTAACCGTCGCTGGCCAAGCAGGTTCGAGTGGAAACCATAATATTCCCTGAATTGGCCGTTAGGCCGTCTTAGATAATGCTACTCAAATTAATGGGTCGTGACGTTTCTGCTCAATCTTGCACGTCCCCAATAGCGTCCTTACATCGCCACTAAATATAAGATGTCATTAGTCACATAGTTCATAGTGTCGGAAATACGAGGAACAAAAAGAGATATTGCGTGCACTACACATGCAGGAAAGGTCCTGATAAATGTTTTCCGCAGGACTCAATTGTAAAGCGTAGAACATTTTTTTAAACTTTTTAATAACCTAAAAGTAAAAACTAGCAGCCTACGGATGAATCAACATCCGGTTGACCCACGGACCGGAGGGTCTCGGGCGAAGCGTTTACGAATTTCCCCACCAAAAATCCCCTCGGTGAGATTTTCTGATTGTCAGCACTTTGAGGGAAATCGCAAATAGCCCATGGAAAAGAACTGGCTCCCTCTGCCCTAAAAATGTGAATTTCATTCGTCAATGGCATACTACGGGATGAACTCTAACCTTACCCAAGAAAAAAACAACCTTCGAGTGAGTGATATTAAGTTTATGGTATTATAAACTTACATCAATGCAATTTCATGTCAGGTTTAAATTCGTGAAGAAATAAGGTTTCTTTCTGCAAATGATTCAATTTCAAATACGTGCACATGCAGTGTAAATGGAAAATCTTCGCTTCAATTTTCACAGTCACCTGCAATTAGGATTCGGATATCGCAAACATAACCATTCACATATCAAGAACCATGTCTTGCCCATTACTAATTTCGTTTTGAGATTATTCAAGAGCAGTAGAAGTAAACAAGAACTTCCAATTCCACCTCAACCAAACGGGGTAAAATGAGGGTACTTTCGCACCCTGAGGTGTAGACTATTATAGCCTAAAAGGATGAGTAAGCCGATAATTTTCACATGATCAAATATACGGGCTTAGGCACGATTGAATACGAGAAATCGACAGGTTCCCCGTTACAGAATCTGACGCCACAAATTCGCCAGCGGATCCAGTGGGCATTGGAAATCGCGTCGGATCCTACTCTTCAGTTTCACGCTTAATCTGCCCTTTATCCATTCCTTCCGTCTCACTGCACCCCGTTCTCCGCCACCCTCCTCTCAATCACCTCTGGACCATCTTTTTCTTCCCAAATTCCCGTCAGAGCGTGAGTAGCACATATATTCAGATGATAATGCCGAAAAAGGAAAAACAAAATAAAAAGCTGGGAGGCATGATCGCAAAGCATCATAAAATCACATTTTAGTTCCCGAGAACGATACTTTTTACTTCCCGAAGTTCGTGAGGCAAAATGGATGTTTATTATTAACACAGATAGTAAAGATACCAATAGAATTAGTGGCTGAAAATAGTAAAAAAAAGACGAATTCATAAAAACTAGCGCAGTAAAAAAGAAATTTCACCGCAAAAAACAGCACCACTAATTCGCGGTCAATGTTGTTATACGCTGTATGATGACGCAAAAGGTATCCAAGCGAAGAGCATATGGCAGTTGCTTTTCAAAAATAACTATCATTAAGGTTTCACATTGAGGAATCCTTGCATGATGGTAGTTTAATAAAATTAACAGTAAGTACTGAAAACATATTTGTATTGCACCATCCGTTTTTTGGCAATTGTATCATAATGGGTATATTAAGTATAAAGACGATATAAGCAGCGAACCGGTTATGTATGGTGCAAGATAAAGGACACACCACAGCACAACAAAGGACATCTCCTCGGATTACCTTTCCTATTTCTATATTCATCCCTCCCAGCTCTCACCCCTCAACGGAACAAGCGTCTCCCTCGGCCTCCTCTCCCGTGTTCCTCGGCTGCGAACCTTGAGCCGGGTGGGACGCATGAATGGAACGTCCGGGAGGCTGCCCGCAGCATCACCTCCCTCCTTCCCCTGAGGAGGAGATGACGGGAGAACGAAAAGGGCCCCTTTCCCTTGGACCATTCCACCTCCGACCGCACATAACATCCCGGACTCACGCCCGCTCGAAATGCGACAATACTCCTCCCCCCTCCCTTTCCTTCAGAGAGCGTGCGTAGCTTCCTCCCTCCACCCGCGCAAAACCACATCTGTCGCGGCGGCGGCGGAGGCCGAGGAGGAAGAGAGTCAGTCGTCCAGGGAAGGAAGTGAGGTGGCGGAGGAGCTTAAAAATGCGAGGAATGGAGGTGTCCTTTTTCAAGGCACATTCTCCCCGCGTCCAGGTTGCCTTAAAGAGGAGAGCGGAAGGAAATAAAATTTCACGGACGGGACACGATGGTGGAAAATTCCTGGAGGAACGCGAAATATTTTTGGAAATGGTCCGAGGAGGAACGGGGCACAGAAAAACATTTGAGGGACACTACATTGCCTTTTTCATTCTCAAGAACTTATTTATGCGTAAATTCTACACTTTTCTCTATTTTTTTGCAGTTTTGACTAGCACTTTCCAACTAATTATCCTCTTCTTTAGTTCATTTATTTTCTTTCAAGTAGCACTAAAGAGAGCGAGCAAATACGACTACAACGCGAAGAGAATTGATTTTTATAATTTAAACTTCATCTTTTGTAAGCAGCAAACCCTGATATCGCTACTGAGCCTTAGCAGGATTTTAAAAGCAGATGTTGTTGTTAGCCGTGAATGCTAAGCATAGAAATATTCATCTTCTTTGTCTGACGAACGGAGAATGAAATCGGCCGATGATAGGTTTATCAAAAGATTGTTACGCCTATCGGCAGCGCAGCTATGAGGGAGTAGAACTTATTTCGCGAAGGTTTGAGGAAGTCATGAGCCTGACTTCTAAGTTTTCGTCTGCTGTTGGTTCCACCATGGTTTCAATCCGTTGTTGTTTCTTTCCTTTCTCGTGCTTGAATTGCACTCGTTGAACGAATAATAGATGATTTAATAGGAAATATATTTTACGAGTATCTTATATACCCTTCTAGTTTAGAATAACAGATACTCAAAATAGGAGTTTAATGTGTCGTAAAAAAGATCACAGATTATGAAAGTAAAGTGAATGAGTAACCGTGAGAGAATAGTTGCAAAAGTAATAGTGACTTAAACGAAGCTAACCACTCACTTCCAAACAAAATGCTTCTTCGGCTTAGATTACCACGCTAGCGATTGACACCCAATTGACTCCCAGGACGGAGTTAAATGCAAAACTTTCAGCAATAACGTTGGAGGAACTATGGAGCTAATGCGGTTCTGCCATAGTAGCGGAAGGTTGAAAGAGGCATTAAAAGGAATAATTTCCCCGTGATGTTGCTATAACTATTAGAAGACAATCCTGAAAATTAAGCCACTATTTCCACTTCAGAAATCAATTCTCCTGGCTCAAAAATCTGATAGCAGTGAAGCAGAGGAAACCATCAGAGAGGAAAGAAAGTGTCAGCTCAGCCAGAAAGGTACAAAGCAGGCAGAAACATGACAGCGAAGGAAATGAAATAATAGCGACTAATTCTCCTCCGAAATGGCGTCGAGATTTCGAGGGCAATTCCTTCTGCCAAGGAAAGCGTAAAGGCGCGGAGGAATGTGAAGGACGGGATGGGAAGACAGGATAAGGAAAATGCTTAAAGAGTAGACTGCGAAGAGGGAAAACTGGAATGTTGCCGGTGGAAGGGAGGTTTTAAAGGGTTGGAAGGAGTAGGAAGGAGAATGAGGACAGCGCTCATGAGAGAGAAGAAATGGTGGGGGTTCATGGAATAGAAGCGCAGAGGGATGCAAGATTATGTAGATGGAGCAAAGGTGAGCAAAAATTGTCCTCTCATGTGGAATGGGATCTCTTTTCATAACCTTGAATAAAATGTCTACAGGACAGAATGAAGCCTATTAATATTTACTAAACTATATCTCTCAAAAAGGCTCTATCTTGCTATCAAACAATGTTCAACGCCTTCTATCCACCCGGTTCAAAAATTTATCAAAAATAAATATCAAAGAAAGGTTTACAGTGAGCGTTATATGCATTTATTACTTTATTGAATTAATTGGTCTATTTGCATCAATTATTATTAGCTAACACGACTTAATTTGAGTGAAACTAGAATAAAGTCTAATAAATAAAACAATCTTCTGTAACCTGGTGGTATTCCACAGTCGAAAAATTTAATAAAAACAAACTGTTACAAAAATACAGCAGAATTTATACACTTCTCTCATGACCCGAGTTTCGACCGAATTATCGTCATCATCAGGTGAATCATCATTTCGAAATATCGTCATCATCAAATCGGTCAAAACCCTGGTCGTGAGAGAAGTGTATAAATTTAGTGGTATTTTTGTAAAAGTTTGTTTCTATTAAATTTCTAGAATAAAATAGCCCACCGTCAATCTTTTAAGGGCAGACATAAATTTATACCGCGAATAAAATGGTGAAAAGTCAAAACGATCAAATGGATTGCAACAACCTTAATAAAAATGGTCGGCCACCATTAAAAGGACAATTGCAGAAAAGCATGCAGGCCCAGGAATTCAGATAGCTAATATGCCGAAATGAAGTGCCATACAAGAGTACTTTTTTAAGGGTAGTAAGGAAATGGGAGGCGTGTACAACGGAGATCAAGGGAAAAAAACCCCTTCAATAGTTAAATATAACATACTGCATTTCCCTGCATTTCAATAGGTAAGGCCTGCTGTTTCCTTTAATTATTAACAATTAACTGGCTTGCCTAAAATTGAGGCTGAAAGCTGAAGTGAGATAGTCAAACGTAGTTCTGATTCACGGAGGAGAGGTAGATTCCCTGCATGAGAAGGAAGAGCAAAAGGCAATGAAGGAAGAGAAGCGAGTAAACAAAGAGGGAATGAGTCAACGAAGGCTGGGAATGGAAGGCGGGAAACGAGGCGGAGGGCGGTTGGGGGCGATACGTAGGAAGGTCTCAGCCAATAACACCTTTTTACGGCGATTCCGGGGCCCTTCACTCTTTCTGGGTCGCTTTGTCGCACCGCTATGCCACCTTTGGGCACAAGAAGGAGAGAAAAGATGAGGGAGAAAAGATAGAGAGAAAAATAGACCGTGGGCGTGACAGGAAAGGAGAGAGAGGATAAGAGAGGGAGGGAAGACCTTATTGACCAATAGAGAGCGCAGAGGAATGTTATGGCTAACACTGGCGCAACAAGCGAAGTAGGTACTTTCAATGTAACTGCCCTTAAACACAGATAGGCACGCAACTTCGGGCAAAGCCTCCGTCAAACTCAGAATCAAATGGCGCCGAGAGAAGGAACCGCGCCCTGGGTGGAATAAATGATGCAGGCCTTTCCGCAAGACTGAAGGATACGACTGCAGAGATTGTATTTTCCCACCGAGGAGTGATTATCCAAACGCTAAATTGAATTTTAATGCCACGGTTAAGCTAGGGTATTCCTCAAACAAAATGGGAAACCACTCAGACTAGTAGTTTACAGACCGTAAATTCTAGATTCTAACTACCGCATGAGCTAGGACTAGCACCTTTATGAGAGCTCTAACAGCATCCCAACCAGCTGGAATCAGCCCAAAGGCACACCTGCTAAGTAAGGGTAGGGATCCACTGGTATTAGCCCAAGAGGGAGAGAATTGTCAGACTGCAGGACATGAGAGCTCCCTCTCATGGAAGATGTAGCGCGAGACACTCGCACAGTCCAGGCATCATCTGGGGGCATATTTTAGCCATGGGCATACATTTGACGCTCGAGCCTCGGACCATGAGATCAAAAGCGAGCGCTCTGCCTTTCATGTAACGGCAAAAATATGAGCACCGACGTAAACAAAGCCTAACGGTTATGGTTATTGCATAGCCGGAAATAAAATAAGAGACTCGCATCAACAGTCATGCTAATACTTAAGATGAAAAAAATGTAACCAGCTGAGGTAATATGGCTTCCTTAGAGAGTGAGGAGCCCTCGGCTATGTGACCTGACCCTCGAATATGTGACCAAATCATAAAATTACCGTGGCGAGAATTACTGCACCTACGTTGCTCCGAATTGTACCACGGCCGTATGAAAGGGAGTGGATGACACCATCTTTACAACATCTCTTAATGGAGAATAATGGAGTAGGTCGGAACTTGAGGAAAATTTAGGTGGAATCAGATGATACCATGAATTACACCCAAAATATCGGCAGTAGGGGGGACCCATACGTCATCAACGTGATCAGTTTACACAAACGATCAAGCCGACAATATTTGATCTTACGAGGGGTAAACTAAAACTGTAAATAATTGTTTGAGCTAATCGTAGATTGGGATTTATGAAAAGGGTACTGGGTCAATGAGACGATCATGCACGAGAAAGAGCTACTTGCCTCTTGTTAAGCTCACATAGAATACGCTTCCAGTACAAATTTGGGATCCTAGGCTTGAATAACCCCCTTCCTTTCCCATCCTCATACCTTTCCTCCCGGTCTGATACGCCTATTAGAGCGGAAACAGAATTGAAAACACCCACGTACGTATGTTTCACTAACAACCTGGAGTGTGCACAACTAAGATTGGTTTGATTTCTAAAGGGACGGTACGACAAGCAGTTAAACGTAACCATTTGGTTAGAATAAATGGGAACTTTTATCAGAGTGTATGTTGAAATTTAGACTCAATCTCTTTTGTTCATTCCAAAACGATATTTTAACTGATGGAGTTAAAAACCTTTTGCGATCTCCGAATAGTAGATTACATAATAAGAATAAAATTAGAGATGTAGATAGTCGAGACAATAGGTTTAAGATAATTTTCTTTCCTCGATTAAAATAGGCAAGTATACAGAAGTGAATGTATTCAATAATATATACACCACTTTATCGCTATTTAGTATAGGCAGCAATGTGCCAGTGTAAAGGCTTTAAGCTAACCCAAATAACAACATGTTTATCCATGTTTACATTTTATCCTGCTGTCTACCTCGAGGGTGTGTGGCAGTTCATGCGTACTCAGGCAAATTGCGCTTTTAAAATTACAAAATTTACAAATTAGGCAAATCAGATTACAATTTAAAATCTCATTACATGAATCTTATATATTAATTTATAACATATAAAACTGATCCAACTCTTTTTATTTCTGTATTTTCTATGTTATGTATTATATATATATATATATTTTCCTTGCAAGAAAATTATGTTATGATGTAAACTACGCCCCATAAGAGCAATCGCTCCGAGGTCAATAAATGTTTTTTCTATTCTATTCTACTCGCAATGTTTTTTAAATACTTTTTAAATTGATGTAATTTTACTAAAATGTATGTACTAATCCTTTTAGAGCATCATAGGAAGTACACATTTGATGAAGATTCACCTCTTTGTGCACACACATCTTTGTGGTGTCTTGCAGGTTATTATACAGATGTAGATGAATGTTGGAGTAGCGGTATATGGTTTGGGTCTGTGCGTTTACTATAGGTCTGGCTTCTAAAACTGAGGGGCCTCCAACTCTATGGGGTGAATAGAGCGTTAAAGCGGCGTATCTCTCGTCACAACTTGTCAAGAGCAGGCTAACACGACACCGAGATCCTCTCCATCCTTCCTCCACTCCGAAACAAACAATCTATATACAGACACCCGTAAATTCTTAAAAGCATAATGGCCACATCGGCCGATTGCCTTCCCTAATAATAGCAACGAAAACCCTGAAATCGTAAAGATGGGTTCAATAAGAAATGAGATCATCTCACGCCTATCGAGCAGACAGTGGTTTCGTATGAACGGAACGCTTGAAGAATAAGCGTCATGAGTAGCTCAAAAATTTAAATCTGAAAAAATAATAAAATGTTTACTAATTTTTAGCGTTAAGGCTTTCATCTTAATATTTTCCTTATTTAAATTTCACTTCACCTTGAGTTTATTCAGACCAAAAGAAGTGATTTTTTAATGGTTTATGCTACGAGTAAAAATGAAAGCCTGTATCATTACAAGAAAATTACATAGACCGCATTCTACTCTCATGGCTAAAAGCACTCAGGTACCGTTTTCCCTTGGAATGCCTTGACATATATTCAATAACATGAATGAAATGCTAGAAGAAACTAAACATAACTGTAAACACTATTTGATATCTTAACTTACATTTGCTTCTGGTAATGTGTGGAATCATAAACGGAATCTAAATTCTACTCAAAATTCTAGTTTCAGCCGTGATTGAAGCGCTCTATCAGCGTTAACATGAACTGAAGCTCTGATACAGAGTAAAATATAGCAAAGAAGAAAGAATTTGCACGATACACTGACTTACCGGCAATTAAAGCAAATATGGGAATGCAATATCATGAGAGAGAAAGTCTGAAAATGTTTTCTTAATAACCAACATATTTCAACGAGATAATGGGTACACACTTTGCAAGCCGAGCATGCAGATTGACAAACGAAATATGCACCCACTGTGCATTTTATAATCTATCAGGGATTACATGGCATGTATTTCTCACGGTCAAGTTGTTCCCTCTCATGTCTCTTTGCTTTCGGAGGACAAAGTGGGAACGGAACGCCAAAATTGACAATTCAAAAGCAAAGCATCTGCTTTTCACACCATATTCAGAGCACATCGCGAATTCCTCATGACGAGGGACTTGTTTCGAAGAGGATTTCTCCGCCCGAGTCCCTACCGGAGGATAGCTATTTGCCGTAGCGTTGGTGCCAGCAGAACAGTAAACTCCACTTCAAATGAAAGAGGATGCCTCGCTTGAACTCTTCGGAAAAGACAATGGCGGAACGGAATGCGGCCTCTTTGTTTGAAAACGGAGAGGAAAAAGTGAAAGTGGAAGGAATTTTCTTCCAATGGGAGACACCGGTTCAGCGGGAGGAAGACGCATTAAGGGGAGGGGGGAGAGGGAGAATAATCGGAGAAAACCAATGATTTTCAAGGTAAGATTTGCGTCATGAGGCTGGAGTGGACCATGAAGTGGACGGACTTGGCATATCTGCGCAAAGGTACAAAATATTGTGGGAGCAAATGACTGTTTATCGACGGAAAGCTGTAGGCAATACACTCGATTTAAACTAACATTTATCACAGACTGAAACATAACCACCATATGACATCATTAAACCAGGCTCGTATTACATTGTTTGCATCGCATAATCATTCCCCAGAAATGCATAATTTAATGAAAACATAAGAATATCATTTATTCAGCGAAAATTCTATCAATTATTTATCAAAATATTGCATAACACGTTAGATGTTTCCGTTTTATTGCATCGGAATAATGAAGATTACAAGAGAAACGAACATTTGAAAATAATATTTTAGCCTCATTAACATTTCCTGAGACATAACGTAATCAGGCTTCTAAGGGTATGTTTTTTTTTATAGAAACCATCGAATTCGGCACTCACTTTCATGAAATTTTAATAAGTAACTACAAAGCCATTATTTTGCTTGTTAACTCAATTAATATTTTTGCGTAATTTGCACAATTTCATTGCGCTAAAAGCAAATTCATCATCTGGCAACCCTAAGGTGCAGTTTTTGAGACAAAAGAACATGAAATTTCATATTTCTGAGAAACGTCCTGGTGATAACCAAGTTCCATTTGGGAGATGATACAGCATATAGAGATGAGATTTTATGCCTATCAATCAGAGCTTCCTCTCCGAGGGAGAAAAATAAGCGGAGCTGTGAAGCATAACTGTATCCATAAAGGCTTGAGAAATCGGATACTCTAACTCTAGATGTAATATTTCGGTGGCTCATCGAGGTCTAGAACTGTTGAAATTAAGCTTGCTCCCTGACATAAGAACATCTCAGCCTTGATAAGAGAATGGAAGGGAAGAGGAAGTAGAGTCAAGCTTCGAAAGGTAACATCTACCCTCGTTAGAAATAAATAATGATTCCACCACTCACCCGAAAGGTTGATTTAAATGTTCCCTCAGGATTCCATGAATGAATGAATAGATTCGGTAGGTAATATATAATCAATACGGAACAGCACAATATTTATACCTCAGAAAAGGTCAGTGAAAATTTCCGAAAAAAGAAGAAAATTAATAGTTCGAACGGAATATCCACAGCGCTCCATTCCAAGAAGAATTTCCGGGAGGGAAGGAAAAGAGGGCGAGAGAAAAGGAAAAAAAATCATCTTTTGAACAGTTTCGATTCGTCAAAGGAGAAATTAAACTGACGCCGGCAAAGGGAGTTCAGACGGGAAACATTTTCACAAAGGACGTAATGGCTTTCTGAATTAATTACGATCGAACCGAGAGAGTGCTCACGTTCATTTGAATTATTATTTTCAAATGGTTGTGGGATGAGGGCAGAGATCTGGGCCTGGAATTGTGGTGCCCTTATCAGGATGCCGGCAGGTGACTCAAATGGAAATATGAACTGGCCGCTCCTCATTCCGCGATGCACTCTGGGGAGATGGAAAAGAAGGAGACGGGGGAGGTGGCGGCTGGTGAGGGTGAGCTGGGAAGGGAGTAGGGGGGTCGCAGCAGAGAGAGAGAGGGGTGATTGGGATTTCTAGAACCCCTCGGGCCCCAAAATTCTTTCCCTCGTCGTTTAATGCCGCATGTCTCTGCCTCGCCCTCCAACACTCCCCTCCTTCTCACTCTCTTTCGCTCTTACGGCCCTTTCTTTCATCCGCTCCCCACTTCATTTCCTCTCTTTCCGTCCTCCAAATCGGTAAACTGTTGAGGAAAAGTATTTCCCCGGGGAAATGCGATGAGGAGAGAGAGAGAGAGAGGCAGAGGGAGGGACGAGGGCGAGGAAGGAGGATGTGACGGGATCAAGTGTGGCGAACTTTCCCTCCCTTGCCTCCATCAGCCGCATCCCCCGGCCCGGCGCCGGTGGGCCTCCGGGAGGAATACTCGGTCAGCAAGCTGGTGGACAACAATAGGGGCGGCGGAAAGGGTTACGTCTCACGGGGTTACGGGAGGAGAGGGCGAAGGGGATAGGGAAAGGGTAGCTTGCCCTTCCCTGCCCCGATCAGCAAAGTGAGCGGGACTTAAGCGATAAAATACATTCTAAGTAATAGTTAAGTATGGATAGGGGGGGAAACCATTACCTTTACGTAATTTACGAGCCCACAACATATGCAACTACCTCATTGAAGGTAGACGTAGTAATTGTCCACTAATTATGAAGGTTTAACTAGCATAATTACTGTCAGTTTTTGACAGGTGAAGGTAGGTTTAAACAAATTAAATTCTTGATCCCTACATTTCACGCAATATCCGTTTTCAACACATCGTACTTCCTGACTCCCATTATCCTACTCAAACCACTCGCCCTTCTGCTTCTTGCCCCGCTTACCCAACGTTCTTTCTTTTATCACGCCTTTCAACACCCCTTCACCCAGCACCCTTGCCTGCTCTTTTCACTCCTAACGCTCCTAACTTCTACTTATTTATTCAATAGACTCCTTTTCCAACTCTACCACCCCTTCCTCGTCTTGTTGTGTTTTCTTTCCAACTCATCTTGTCGTCTCCATGCCCACAATCAAAGGCCCTAAGTCGTATTTTCACTCACTTTCCTCAAAGTCCATGTCTCCGCGGCATTACGCAAACCTACAACTAATCTAAAAAGCATATTTTTTTGTGCTGAAGATATGTTGGTGGATCATTATATGCTTCAAAAACGGGATTCAATACCTCGAGCCAAGGCACCAAGGCTTATCCTCGCAAAGAACGTTCAGAGAGCGTTGTGACAGGAGAAGGAAGAGGAGATCGAGATGCGTGGTGTATTCATCCGTGTGCCGGGAGGTGGTGGGATCGATGCAAGAGACCAACTTAAGGCGAAAATTAGCACGAAACCGGAATTAGCGATGATACGCCCACACAATTCCCAGGAATCCAGCGGAAATTGAGAAGGCAGCGGCGGGGAGTATAAAATGACGCGACTGTGCCACGGAATTACGAGGAGGAACGCCGCATCCCCCACTTGAAACGCACACCGGCGGAAGAGAATCCTGAAAAAACTAACAATCCACGCCTAGGCAAATCCCTCATCTAGCGAAACGAACAAAACAAAATCCAGCATGCAACGTTTGAATTAATCCCTTCATAACATTTCTACGGAGTACGAAGTAAGATACACGGACAGCTTGAAGAGCAGAGGTCCAAAGGCTGCGAACTACGGTGCAAACCATAATTCGTAATAGCGAAAAAAGGAAACTACTTAGTTAATTCCACGGTTGAGTCTTCCAAAATAAACCGTGGAATTAACTAAGTAGTTTCCTTTTTTCGCTATGTCTAAATTCCACAAAGTCAACTTGCCGACCATCGATTATATAATTCGTAATGTATCCCGCTAACTAAATCCAAAGGAACGAAATATATTTAATAAATATATTCACCATATTTAATCAGCAAGTCCCTAATGATAAAGTCAACACTAATGGTTAACAGGAATCTGAATTGCAGAGTTCAGATATAATATCGAAAATTCACAAAAAAATCACATAAAAAAGATTTAAAAAACTAAAGTTTAACCAATCGCAGCTGAAAAATTAAATTAAGAGTTTTGAAACAACGCCGAATGAGATACCGTTCATAAAAAGAATTACGTTAGTCACCGACCAAGGCAAGTCAGAAAGAATTAATATAACAAAGAAACCTTTATAAATAAGGCTACATCAATGCTTCAGCAGCGTATCACAGAAATTGACAGAAAATTGACGTATGACAGAAGTATTGACATTACAGGTTAGAAAATTATGTATTATTGGTAGCCAAAATTGTAGAGAATGATGGAAACCAGCCTATTGTTGTTCACGACAGAAACGAATTATATACCTACATGCTTCATAATGCTGAGGAGCGTGAACATTTGTAAGATTAATCTTCACTATATAATATTATATCCAAAAAGTGTTAAAAATTGTCACATCCCGCTCGACTTAAAATCAGTAGCTTTACAATCCTCGACTTTTTCTTTCCAACAAAATAAATTAATGCAACAAGTCTATACTCCGCAAAATAAATGACATTCGAGTTTCGTTGGATTTCCATGGGACAGAGAGGCTTAACGAAACTCTTTCTCCCTAGTCAAACCACGTTGATGAAAAATTCTGAAACCCAAAAGCTCTGAGCCAACCAAAGATATTTCTCTGATGAGACTCCTGCCAACCCATTACGATAATATGGGGATTATAAGTCGAGAAATTGTTCTAATAAAAATTGCACAATGAGGTAGAAAAACTATTTTCACTAAGGGTCGTTAAAATGTAATTGCTTCCTGAAAAGATGAGTGGCTAAATTTTGCAAGTGTTCTGCAGAAAATCATCTTTTCAATAAATGTTCGGAAATATTTTAGTGGACTATATAGAGTGAAAACGTATAGCCAGCGTCATAATAACTAGTGGCATTATATTAAGTTTTATGGTGCTTCAAATTCAAAGCATACCATACCAACCCAACTTCTCATTTATCTTAACCCAAAACCGAATCCCAATGTATTTCTCACGCGGTATTCTTGCCCGTGACACCTTTGATTCTAGGCCTGCGTTACTGACCTTATGACCGCGGCCGGTGACACATAAAGCACAATAAATTTACACCACTGTTTCCACACTACACAATTTTCTCGCACAGTTCCCACATATACGTAACCCAAGGCCAAAAGAGAAATACTAGACACGGTTTTTGAAGGGAAAAACAACACAGAAAATATCACGAAACGATCTTAATTATATTTGGCCTTTTGTGACGGAAGAGGAAGACAGCGTCCGAGATGGGAGAGTAACCTAGCGTTTATTAAATACACAAAAGCGAAAGAAACAAATGGCACTAATCTCCACAGGCAAGCAAAGAGAAACCATCAAAACGATATGAAACTCCAGGGAAAAACGTTATTTCGCGCCAGGATAAAAGCAACATGGCTTGTCAAACCACGCTATTCACGTTCCGAATGACACCTGGGACGCATTGAGCCGCCCAAAATAGCTGCTGTAGCTCCATTCATCATGCTCTTAATTAAAACAAAAGGTACAGCCCCGCAGGAGCTTAGAAATTTCTCGAGGACTACCAAAGTCTTTATAAAAATTTCAGCTTTATCACGGGAATTCTTAATCGGTTAAGAAGAATGAAAAAATAGATGTGAAATTATCACAGTCGGTGTCTTACATGACGATTTTTCTCTCAATTTCTAATCTAGCAAGGAAAATGTGTTTTAACATATATGCATACTTAACTATATGGTTTATACTCTATATACATACGCAGTTATGCTACCGTTCTTTCAACAGAGTAACGTTGAAAACAATACCAGTACAGGAAAGGGAAACCACTCCAACACTTTTCGCAAGATTCAATGACGGAAACAAATTACAGTGACACTGTGATTTTTATCGTAGCCCGCCGGGCACCAAGCCCCGCATGGTGAGAGGTTATGCTAAAACGGTCGTCATAATGCCAAAATACTTGTATATCAGGAGAAATTAGGAAATCAGAAAATGACAGCATCACAGCTGTAAAAATGGGAATGTGGAATACTAGAACAGCGCTCAGGCGCGGAGATAGGAAACGTTAAGGTGATTTTTAATAAAGGAAAGACAGGAATTCTAATAACTACGGAAGCAATAATTGTGGAGAATCTGATAACGGAAGGGAAGAGAGGGAACCGAAGGTATCCTTAGAACTAAAGAGAAAAATAGGCGCATGGTATAGAGCATAATCCATGTGAGCAATAGGCCACCATTTTTTTGGAGTCCAGAGATAACAGTAGGTCACAAGAAATGAACGGGGATGCAAATAAATTACATTCAGGAGCGAGAAAAATTATCCACAACTACCAGGCATAAAGAACGCCACGTGCCGGAATTTTACATAGAACAGTTTTCAATAGAATGGCCAAAATGTATTCCAAAGTAATATCATCAGGCCGCACTCATCCCTGTGAATCCTATACATGCAGGTGCTCCATGGACGTCAAGTTGCTTCTTGTACATACATATTCCCACGACTTCAAAACTGTAGCAATGAAATTTCAATGTTACTGCCATCAAAAATGTAATGATTACAAGAAATGTTTGAATCCAGACAAGTGTCACTTATGTTAGTACCCGTTTCTTTGTCATGATTGGTTTGAATTCCCAGGAACTCACAAATTTCGAACAAGGTATAAATAAAAGGTTTTACATCGAAAATGCAGAGTTAGGAATAAATGTATAGAAAGACAAACAGCAAATGCGAGTAAGTAATGCGAGACATCGCTAAGATAAGCTAATGGGAGAAGAGGCGAATTGGACATTTCGTACAGAGTTAATACGGAAGTGATTGGACGAAAAAAAATTAACGCGATATCATTTACTGGAGAAAAGACAGTTAATGCCATCTGAGAGCACAGGAAAGGCGGAATTGCTACAATGTAGAATTTAAAGGCGGGATTAAGCCTACAGCATAATTGTGACTATGATATGGATATGTAGAGCCCAAGGATATTGACTGGTAAAACAGAGAAGGAATTCAGGGGAATGAAAGCTCCTAAAGGGCTCAAAATGAAAAAAAATCCAAAATAACTACTCGTATATTAAGGGAAAAACGGGAAGAAGAGCTGTGTGCCGGGGGAGGAGGGGTAGCACCACCGACACGCATACAGTCCATATTGTTATTAACTATATTAAGGGATTTATCGTTGAGAAAAATGAATTTATCTCGGATATAAAGAAGATAAACACGCGGGGTTAACAAAATTATTTGTCCAAAGAGCACAGTTTAAGGACCTCATGGCAGATAAATTAAGTCATAATTAACTCATCAGATAAGACGTCTTATGGTATGTCCTTTTCGGAAGCAATTTCTTGGAATGACATGGCTGAGCTTGCCAAGATACGATATCGCCTCGTAATTTAAATCATCCTTCTATTTCTTTACACTTCTGTTGATATAACTATGGTGCAAATGGGACCTTGTTACATTATGCAGTGAGCTAAAGACGAGAGAAGAGGAAAAGAGAAATTTCAATACAAATTTCCCCGATGGTGGTCGTGCAACTGCCGAATTCATTTGGCCTCGGAATAAAGATCGTTTACAGTCGAATAATGCGATGATTTTATGACGATGGAAACACCAAATTAATGTGCATTTGAATAAATTTGTGCCAAGCGCTTGAAAAGCCGAAGTAAAATAAAGAAAATATGCAATGCGAACGAATGATATGGTTTAGCAGCACGGTATTGTATTTCAGATTCCCTCCGGATGTTTATCCATGACCCACTTAGCGAGTCCACAGGAATCAAGAAGCATAAGGCAAACTTATAAGTCAGAATACATTAATTCAAATTTATAATTCGCAGTTCCTCAAAGAGAGAACCTACAAAAACATATTCTCCTCACTTGGCCAAAAGTCGTTACGATTCGCATTTGTCGCTCACGAGGAACCGAAATAACTGCATAGGCTGACCACTTGGAGCAGGTACACACGATGGGCTGCTTGCATATTCGATACATTGTTTCCTATCCTCGAAAAGCCACGTTGAATAAATCCGTTACAAGGAGTTCAGAATGAACTGGAGGAGGCAATGACTTGATAGCCTATAGGTAAAAATGAAACCAGAATGGGGGTGCTTGGGAACGGCTAGCTCCTAACTACTCCGTACAAAACATGGTGTTGTACACGGCCAATTATACTGCATGTGTACTTGAACAAAAAAACAATCAAATCGTAACAAAATATCATCACAGCGATGTCATTTAATCTTTCTAAGGCTTTTTAAGAGGGGAATTAATGCATTTCATTATCCAGGGAGTTAAGTTTATTACTAAATATGGTTCGAATTTAACCCATTAGCACAACATATTTGGATATTGCTGGGGTATTCGCGCACTTTTCTGTTTAGTTGACATATTTTAAAAATGCATTCTATTTATCTTCTTAGCACTCTAATTTTTACTGTGTAAGAAACAACGTTATCCGTACGACTATCGTAAGTAGAAAGCTCATGTCCGTACCTACCAAGATGGCCACTAGCTTCTCAATACAGCGGCGATGCACCCCCCAAGTAGGTACATTCTAACCTACTTGATTCGTGGCTCTATGGAAGCTAGAAGATTTAAAAAATCCTGCTCTCACATGATGCAAGGATTTTTCTATGCGACATAGCCGAAAAAGACGATTTATCTCACATTATTGGGACCTATCTACGAGAAATACCGCAAGAATGGAACATCGGAAAGCCGCGTTAATAAATAAACCATTACCTACGAGGGAAGAGTGGAGGCGACAAAGAGCAAGGCCCTCTATCTTTATTTATGTGTCCCCTTTCTGGGGAGGAAATTATTTCTTCCCGCCTCGACCCGAGGCATCGGAGTCAGACGGGGGCTCTGCGGTTGGAGGGGGAGGATTCCTGAAGAGGAGATGCCGCAAGAAAGGGGCTCGGGCGATAATTTTTGCCCTCAGAAATAGAGGTCAGCACGTGCTGACGCAATGGTCGCCATTTTTCGCCGCCGCCTTTTAAGTCACCTCTTCCTATTTTTTTTTATTTCCGCCAGAAGTTTCCGCAGGTTGCGATTGGAAGAACGGTGCGACGGGATTGAAGACCTGTGGGCGGAAGGGGCGACCCTCGCGGGGGATGATGGAGGGCGATGAATGAAGGGAGGAGGGCGAGAGAGGCGTGACTGGCGTGCGCAATGGGAGGGGAGGGACATTAGAACAAGGGGAAGCTAGCCGCGCGGAAGGCATAAAAAGGAACGCTCCGGGCTGAATAAAGGTTCGGATGTGAACGTGTGCAATTGCGAGCTATGAGTTGGTTTCACCTTGAAAACAATGAAAAAGCTCGGGAATACAAGTCATGAGTTCCGAAGTTCGCATAGCGTCGGCACTTTCGCACTAGATAATTGAAAGATTAGGCTGGGTTTTTATCATAGTAATCACATTAAATTTAGCACATATATACTCATCATCATTAAGAATAAACATTAAGGATTATGCTCAAATGGGTAGGTATGTTCATGTGTAGTCTCTTTCTCCTGTTTCTCCTTTATTCATATTTATTTTACTTTCTTAAATCACATTTACTTATATTTTTCTGCTTCAAATTGCTATTGCGCATGTTCCCTTTCTTCTTATAATTTCATTCCTTGGCAGATCTTGGGAAACACCGCTCTACAACACTTCGTGGTATCTCGAAATACCCATATCATACCACTTTTGATGCAGTGCTGGTTTGTTGGTTATTCAGGGGAGGCGACCGACAGCTGAGGTCATTTGCGCCATTTAGGATAAGTGGGTAATTGGATAATGGTAGGAGTTTTAAGGGAACGAAGGAAGGGTGGAGAGAGACCCGGCGTTGGCATTAGCCTACTATTAACGAAAGGCGCCAAGGGGACCACGGCTTAACGTCCCATCCGACGGACGGAGTACTGAACTTGAAATGCCCTCCACTAGGCACTCAAGTGGGGACCGGTTTTCCACTGAAAAATCCGTCACTGCCGGGAATCGAACCCGGGCCCTCGGGATGGGAGGAGTAGGTACTCTAGCCGCCACACCATCCCGATCCCCATGATGCCGTGCTCTAGTTTCTCCAGCCAACCACCTTTACGCTCCTACCATGTTTAATAATCCTTTATTTAGCTAGCTCTCAATTTAGCAAACCTTTTCAATTCTTTTCTACACCAACACTTGAAAGCGTACAACTTCCCTTCACCCTCCTTCCGCAATGCATAAGTTTCTGAGTTACTGAATCCCACGCTCCATTTTAGAGATCCAGCAGATCATCTTTTCATCATGTTTATACTAGTACACTCACTCATGAATTCCCTCCTCTTCGTGAATGCTTGCCTTGTCCAGCGCAGTTATTCGCTTGATAAACCCCTAGCATTAAAATAATTGTAATCATTCAATTGTATCCTCCACGGTTCACACAAGACGTAAAAATTAAGAGTAGAGTGGTAAAGATTGTTGTTTTAGAGGAACATGGATAAAGCACTTAGTTGTGAGCTTATCATGTGCTGGAGTTTGATTTCCAGCGATGGCAAAATTAAAATATTTTACCTACAAGATCTTGCAAAGGAGAGCCCCTAGGAGGCTACAGTGAAACCGAAAATATCTATTAAAAATATATATTCGTGAACAGAAATATATACATATTAAAAATATATTATGCCGGAGAATGCGAAGTACATGGCAGTAGCAGCATCTGACATGAAATTAAAATCAAATCACTTCTTTGATGACATTAAAAAAAGCAGTTTCCATATTACATTAAAATAATGGGATCACTATCAGCCTAAAATATAGAGAACAATGCTAACTGTAAAAAATGAGTGATGATAACGGAGGATTAGCAGAAGACTAGAGCATCGCGATAAAATTAAGACTATGCGGAAATCAAACAGAGAATCTGTAACGAATAGCATATAACGCCCTTATTGCATATTTTATTATAGCCGCTAATTGGCACAAAACAAAAATTTTGTCACATAAAATATTGAAAGGGTAAAAATTGTATTTGAAAGGAATGTTATTAAATTTACTCATACTGCATGGGCACTGGAAATGCTCAAGAGAAAATTGAATAGTGTCAACGTATTTTTAATTACTACATTAAATTGAGCATATTGATGAAAAATCTAGGCATACACTCCATGCATACGAGTTTCTCATTTTCAATCTTTATCTTTTTTGGGGAATAATTTCAAATTTTAACGAGCAAAACTAAATGGAATAATTTCATAGCTATCATAATAAATGTTACAATCAAACTCACTCTTGCATTACAAATAAAACGCAGGAATAATAGACATCCTGTTGTTCCACCAATTAAATGAATACAATCAGTACGGATGCAAATGACCATTAATTAAAATTAAAGGCAGAGAAACCGCTTTATTTTACTTAATGGGAAACTCCAATTGAGAAAACCTCCAACGGGCGCCGTCATATAGGAGACTACGGGTTTACACCCCATGGGATTGTCACACCCAAGAGAAGTTCCAGGTTTACAGCTCTGGAGTGGGCTGCCATAACACAATAGCTGCACTTTCACTAATATAAAAGTCAAGATTTTATTTAACTTATGGCCCTTTTCGCCCCTTTTTGTACATATGATTTGAAACATGAGTCACATTAATATCAAATCCAACTGAAATTTGCGTTCTGAAACAAGTTTTAGAGTAGAAAAACCAAGAACCTATTTGCCTTTTTTTTTCCAGATGATTCGCGTCTAAGAGCAGCTTGACGGTGAGCTATAGAAGCTCTCTTTTGGGATAAAGTCGAATTTTGACACTACTTTCTAATCATCATCAAACAGCTATCCAATCGATTTTCCGTTCGGTGTCCTCTTCATGTTTTCGCTGGTATTTTTTTACATTCTTCGCAACTGACACGCATTACACGCAGCCTATCTAGTCACTTTTGGCCTGAAGACTATCTTCAGCATGCCTATTTGGCTGACTTGGTTGTTCCACCTTCTCATAAAAGTTCTCATCAGACTTCTAGTTTCTCCCAATCTTATTAATTCTCCATTTGTTACTCATTCTATTCCTTTCAACACCAATGTTCTTTGGTACTACCGAATTCCGAATGCTTCCAGTCTTGACTTCTCCGCGACTATCATCGTCTACGCCTGACTGTCATAGAGAAGCATGCCCTAGATGCAAATTTTAAAGAATTGCTTTAATTACCACTAAATGTCGAACAGCTTCAATATAATAAAGGTAGATAGATAGTGTAGAAATTTCACGAGCGTTACAACTAGAAATATTCCAACTGGGGCATTGACCACCCCATGTTTGACAAACAATTTTTATCCATCTTGTAGATCTAGAACCGAAAGTATAGCCCAATATGGTTAGTTATGCTATTGAAAGAAGGTCCTAGATACATCAATGGGAACGCTAAGATAAATGCAAGCCATATGGTATTCTGCGCATTGAATCTTTCTGGGAAACAAACCGTGGAAAAGGAACTTGCATCTCCAAACCTAATGTAGTGTGAAAATCACTCTCCACTGGGCGCCATATTGGTGAGGTCTACCGCCTCTAACGAGACAAATTATCGGGTTGAGCACTACCATGGAATGTATTTACACTTTGATTTCTCTCGTTCAAGCCCTTCGAAACGAGGCAAACTATTTTCCAAATGCAAATGAATTCTTATGACTGCTCACGCGAATTAGCATTACCTGCACTCTACCGGTTAAGAAACGGACACCACGCAAAAGATCATTCTTCTTTAGTTCCCCATACTCTCTACCTCTCATCATTCAAGCCAAACCGACCGTTCTTATTCTCTCCTCCCTCTACCCTGCTCACCTACCGCCCTTCTCTCTATCACGTCCTATCAAACACCCTTATAACTCGTTCCTCTGTTTGTTCCGAATTCAATGAAAACTTCCTCCCTTTCCCTAACATTATTCACTTCCTTTCCACGGAAATAAGAATATTTACTGGAAAGAAAAAACACATTTCCCTCGAAATCCTCAAACGACGTTTATCTTGAAAAGCGAAAGATAAATGGAGCTTATAGAAAGAACTCCCTGCATCGAGTTTTCCCTCTCGTCACTCTTCTTAGGCACGTTATTATGCAGTACAAACGACATATGAGGCATAAATACCGAAAGAATGGTAATATATCCAGGAATTCACATATCTGAAGCTTTCTTAAGTATATTCATCGCTCTAATATATTGAGTTGGCATACAAAAGATTCAACACTTGAAAAACAATCCTTCCTACTGTGTTAAAGAAGTGCTGATGAGGGTCAAAGCGAAGAGAAGCTGACAAAGACTCACTTATTTCCCTCTAACCCGTTAAAGCGACAAAGGACGAAACGCGAATCACCAATAGACACTCAAAGCCATAAAGCAGGCAGGCGTTAAAGGAGGACCTTCGAGCACAATATGAAGGCAGTGGACGTGAATAAGGGAGGATGACGTGTGTGACACCCCAGAGCCTCCGTTGATTCACCAGATAAGATTTTATTCGGGGCGGCACGGACATGGCGAGGAGAGCGTCTGTTTTGCACTTCTTTCACCCGCAGTAAAGGATAGAGGGAAAGAGATAAAGGGAATGCCGTCGAGAGATGGGGATGTATCACGCCACTTTCAGAGAATCCAGGATGAATGACTGGCAAGTCAGATGGATTAGATTGATTCCGAAGGTAGATCTTTCATCACTGTTGAGGGAAACCTCCAGAGGAAGTTGTGTCAGAATGATACGTAATTACGCAAAAGTGTAGCACATTTCTCCGGAAATATTCATGCACAGCATGCAGCCAAGTGTACTGATTCATTTATTATTTTGAAAAGCTATTGCGGACAAATTCCAAACAAAAAAGTGCCATTAACTTGAAAGGCAAATGAGAATTGGCATGATGACCTAAAAGATACCAACGATTTCATTATCATTATCCCAGGATAATGAGTAAGTACTATAGTAAACTGCAAAATATACTTAGAAATATTCCTTAACTTGTAGTCAAATTTGTTCATGATAAAGTTTCACACTTATTTCATTGCCTTTTATCACAACGTAATCAATTAACGTCATTTCGAATTATAACACCGCCACCAAACCTTTTAAAATAATTATTTCCAAAGGGTGGATGCCTCAAATATTTATAAAGATTAGATCTTAAATATCTGTAATATATAATGAACTTAAGTATCTGTAAAATGTCGTAGATATGAAAGAGAATGGACTTAAAGGAACAAGATTTGAAAGGGTTTGCTGTCAAAAGTAAAGGTATTAGCAATCAAAAGACGGAAAGTAATTTAATAGCGAGAGCTACAATACTTACGGAAAGGATGCATTGAGATCAAGACGAGAAACATGCAGGGTAAAAATTACAATGGAGGGCAGCAGTTTAGAGAGCAACACGGCTGCGGCAGATAAATGTACTTGACGAGATGATATCACAAACCTCGGAAAATATGAATCTCGCAAGTTTTAAGTTATTACATATATAAAATAACACTACTAGATTCTAACCCCAGGTAGTCAAATATTAGATAGCCGATAAATAATTGGCTAACGTAGGCATATGTTAAGAACTAAAGTTGCCACCAAAAACTAAAGAGTCATGGATTACGTTTCAAAGATATCATAAGGGCACAATGCAAAAGAGTAATGTAATAATGAGTTTGATAGTAAAATTAATTTTGCCTTCTGTAAATAAGGCATGCAAATATAAGCCCGGAAAATCGACGAAAATTAAGATTTCGAAGAGATCATCGGGGAAGACTTTTCCACGAAAAAGCGAAAATTCACTCCGCTCAGAGAAATTTCCAGGGAAAACTGTATCTTAGAATTGAATGAATAAAATAAGTTTATAGCTTCCTCACCTTCGCAAAACTAATATTATGCTTTACTCAGAAAACTATATTCTCGGGAGAATTTTCTCTTATATCTTCATTGAAAAGCTTCATTCGAATACTCATTCTTTCCTGAACTGTGTCTCAGTAAACGAAGAGACGCCAGCAATGTAGCGGAAAGAAAACTTTCGTCATTTTCTTGTAAAAATATGCTGATGATCACTCTACTAGCACCAGTAGGAAAATCACTAGCCTAAGGCAACATAAACCGAACAGAGTAAGTTTTTGGCGACTACTAACGTTAGTGAAGCAACGGAACCGAAATATATTCTCCACTGCATTGAATCATTTACCAAAATGCTAAGTTAAAGCTGAATGACGAGAACCGTTATCACGTGACTGATAAGAAATCATCATTTTCAAACGTATCGTAATCAGTTCGACGGAGTTTTTCAGAACTTAAAGGGGTGATATCAGCATTATCTTTCTGTAGCCTCAAAGTAGGTACATAAAATACTTCAAAAAAGATAATGATGAGGAAAAGATGTAAGGTATTTTTTTCGGTGTCCATCCATTGCAAGTGTCATAAAACGAAGGACGCTGACAAATGTTTATCACGAGTGGATGACTCTTGACTTTTAGTACGAGATTCAATCTAAAAAATCAAGGGACTTCAGCCTGTGAGGAAGCTCAAAACATATCAAGAGGAAATACAGAGTGCCGTGAATGAAAGATGGAATGAGTGCTCCATAGTTTTCTCCCACATTAATTCAAAAAAGTAAGCAATACCTGTCAGGGAAAATTTATTGCGACTTGAAATCCAAAATCACCACTCAGTTATATCGACAAAAAATTAGACATTTCCCAACGAGGTATATGATATCACAAATGAGCATTAAATCGGATATTAGTGTTGTCATATAAAGTAGCATATTTTCAATATTATAATGCAATGATTTTTTTCGTTAGTGGCTTGAAATTAAATGCAATTGTGTATCTTTTCAAGTGTGATGCAAATAAATTGTTTATCAAAAACAATAAAAGTGGAAACATGACGCACCCTACACTTCAACGGTAGAGCAATCGAAACGAGATTAAGTTATTGGGGTCCCGTCTACCTCTAATAGACGAATGGTTTTACTACGTATACGAAGTATGCAAACCAATATAAAATACCAAAACCATACCGCCGCGCCGCGCCGTGGCGTGAAAGTTTGCGGTTTGATGTCCCATCCCACGGGACGTTATGCTGCAGACCCAATTGGCACCATTCATCAGGAGCACACCAATACCGGCGCCGGGTTTCTTCCCACTCTTCTTTCACCCAATAAAATTTCCTATCTCTACCCATTTGTTCACCTATTCTTAATGGCGTAAATTAATTTAGTTGTCGGTTGCCGCCTCTATTACAACAACCACTGCAGTGTTTCAGAGAAGCAAGCAACATTTATCTTTAGTATTATCGAGTTTTTGTCGCACAGAATTGCGAATCCTTAGGGAAGGAGCAACTAGAAGTTGTGACGTCACTGGGGAATCAACGTTAAGCTCAAAAGGTGTCAATTTGAAATCGTCTTTCACCAAATTTCCTGGAATCCATGGAAAAGAACAGCATTTAATTTTCATAAATGTTGGTTATGTTCCTTTTCTATGCATTTTTCGGGGTCTGGGTGGTCTAGTGGGTAGAGCACTGAACTACTGGCATCTACATAATACCCTGCACACCACCATAAAGGTGTGTGGTAGGGGGAGGCCGACCGGAGGGTTTAAATTCCGAGCTAGAGCCTTTCTGGATGCCCCCACCTAAAATGCTCGCAATTCGATTTTCTGCGAGTCAGAACTTTTAAAGGAAATCTCAGGTGGCCCACGGAAAGGAACTGGCTACCCTGGCCCAGAATGAGTGAATCTCACACACCATTGACTTAGTACGGGGTGAGCTCTACTCTCACTTTTCAAAAAACAACCTTCGGGTGGAACACACATATATCGATGCATTTTTTACTACAATACGTACGTAAAGTATTGCTTTTCTCCGTTGATGGCGAAACAATAGCCGAAATCGCAGTGGAAGTAGTGCTCAATGGTACAGATTTGTGTCACACAAACCATTTGCAAGAGCAAGCCCACACAATTCTCATTCATTCGATCGGGATGATGCACTCTCCATCCCGGAATCGCCCACACGGCAATATTAGGGCAGCATGATTAGGAGCAGTGTCACGAAAAAAGAAGCACATTCGAGTAAGCACCTCCAGCACTTAAGCCCGAATCAAAATAAACTTAATGTGCTGACGCAGAATCGAAAACTCACTAACTCTGCTCCCCACCTGCCTTCACCTGAACCTGCAGCCAATCGAGAGAGCTGAAAAAATACGCAAGCCCGACAGGCAGCACGGAGATTCCGATCCGCGAGCGCTAAACCTCTCTCTCTCTAGGCAAGGGGAATCCTCCCTCTTCCCCCATCCGTAGCGAATTGGATTCATGAGCTCGATCCCGGCGGAGTCTATATACGAAGCACATTTCACGCACGAGGTCCATAAACGGCGTCCCTTGCCCCTTAATAACGGCATTCGAGCATACTCACCGTATCCTGTCGCAAACAGTTATGGGATGCAAGGTGATGGGTGGGAAAATCCACGTGCCACCTTTGCTCAACTTTCTATTCATTTCACGTTACTGAAACGTCGACCATACCGTGATGACATTATTCTAACGTAAAAACTTCATGAAGCGAGACCAGCTCAGGCTGCATGTTGTTAAATTTGCTCTCCTGCGAGAGGACTCAATTTCACGGGCAAAATTACTTTTTTAAAGCCAAGCATGGAATCACGAAATTTTCGTCTACCAAGGAAATCTTTCTGTCATGCTTTCTTTCATGTCTAGTAAAGCGAGAAGAAAGGCAAACAAACCTAGTGTAAAAAGCAGGCATTTCGCAACATATTGTCTATTTCATAGCGTTCATTCGTGGATATTTCTATCCCCATTGAGATACAAAAATCATTTGCGTTATTTTATGGTTAGAATAGCAATTATTTTTCCGAATGAAGTTACATTGAGCACATGGAAAAAAACAGGTTTTTGGGTTCAAGCACCACAATAGCAAAGGTTTAATAAGGTATTATGAAAACCGTTAATTAGGAATATACTACCTTAGATTCATAAGCTAATTGGCAATAAGGAGGCAATTTTACTTCGCAAAATACAACAGGTTTTCCAACCGGTGGGAACCATCCAACTCGCAAGACCACGTCAAGACCTAACCGGTGGGAAATGAGCGATATCATCTACCAGGGGCGTCGGAACTATTTTCGCTGGGAGGGGCCAACATTGAAAAGGGCCCGGCTCCTATGATAAGGTCCCGGATTTTTTTAGCGGATAGGAGGGGGTAGAGACTACAATTCAGAATTTAGAAAGTGCATATGAAGGGGGTAGAATATGTGCCAGAAGGGAAAAACAAGTTGGAAACAAGTAAATTTTAATTATTGAAGACTCATTTCTCAAGGGCCCTGGGCAAATCTGGGGGGGCCGAATGCCCCCTCTGCCCCCCACTTCCGACGCCGCTGTCATCTAAAATGTACGTATTTGCGGAGGTATTTCTTTCCTCGTACAATTAGGGATATGAATAACTTCAAATATGTCCATTAGCATAAATACCTGTGTATCAATGGATAGCATACGTGGTTGCATATTGGTATAAATATTTTAAGCTAACTAACATCATGTTTTAGTATGCTTGCGTTTTGTAAATTGAATAAGTTATCTCTAATTTATTTTTTATGATCTAACCTATAATAGCACGCCGGAGTTTTTACATTGCTTTTTAATATACCTTCACAGAACATGTTTGGCTTGATCTCCTGCACGAAATTTATTCTCCACGTCAATATACGACTCTAAAGAGATTCAAAAACTAATTCTTCTAATGATTTCAAAACACTGGTAAACCTATCGTAACACATTTTAACAAACTTAGACACTATTCGCTACTCCAATGCCGAAGTTGATGAAGTCAACTTCAACCGGACCCCCTAAACTCGCTCCATTCTATGTGGGGCTTAACAAATAAAAAAAGATATTGCTCTTTCATCTTCTCGTTACATTTTCCACATACTCATAAATTTTAGCCATCCGTAACATTTACCGCATATCAGCCGGATGCATTTTCTCCATTAAAAATCTTTAGTAATTGTAACGTCCACGTAACAAGAATTCCAACGTAGAACACAATTTTTGAAAAGTTTGTTTTTCTAAGGGGAAATAAAGAATCCTCGACATAAAGATGAAAATTAAACCAGATATCCACACATAGGATCTATTACTATATTGAAGAAAAGAGCGCAAAGCAGGATATTTTTTCGACAAGTGACTCTTTGCAACGCAGCTTGCAAAAATAATCTGCAAATTTTATGTACTCACAGATAAAGAAGTATAATACGCGTATTGAGCAAGCTATTTCGTAACACAATTCATATGTTTAGTAGTATAACATATTTTTAGTCTACATTACACACAGGAGTCAAATCTGCAATTATGAATGGCGAAACGATAGTGAGTAGTAAAAAGGAGCAAGGCACGAATAAACCTGTGTATATAAATAAACAACCTTTTTGGGCATTTCACTAGGATATCATGAATACTTTCCACAATCAATGGACAAACATGCACCGTTGAATCGCAAAACCCTTCTTAAGCTCCATGCATTCCTTAACAAGTATCTAACGGTAATTATTAGCGAATTTCCCCACAAAAACCAGGTCACAGAGAATGCATACCGCTAAATATGAAACATCGGTGGCCTAACGCCTCCTAAACATCTATTGTGCGAAGATATAATAGCATTTATTTCATGCCATATAACATGAATGTATAAATAAATTATCGAAGGATATTTATGAACTTACTCTTAGTAATAAAAGAATTGAAATCAATGGTTGAGATCACATTTCATTTGATTTTTCAGGGCAAATTAAATTTTAAATCCTTTGGGAAGCAATTATGAGTATTTTTTCACAGCACCAAGATAATTGAGGACCATCTGTTTTAGGAATGGACACCCTTTTCAAGGAAGAATGAATGATCACCTAGCGAAGGGAGGAATAGAGGGAACGGGTGACTACGGGGCGGATTGTCATATGGGCGGGGAAACAGTCGAAGAAAATTGCACGGAAGGGTGGCCGTTCGGTCGATATTTGGAATATCGACGAGGTCGTTGATCGACACTAAAGAAAGTATGAGGCCTCGCCCATATTGGCAATTAGCGACCGGTGGAGAAAGCACAGCCTAAAGTTGGCGACGTAATCGCTTCAAGTTTTTGATTGAAAGAGAAGGGCTGCAGAGAGGGAATAAATAAGTGACGGACGTGATTGGACCCACGTCTGGCATTCGAGCTGAGGATGGGAGACGCCGTGCGCATTAAAGATGTGGCTAATATTTGACACTTGTAGGGGAGGAGAATCCTGGATTTCAGGCTTCTCCATGCCGTGTACGTAGCGATTTAACTGTGCACTGAGCGTAGTTCTATACCAACATGGAGGCAATAGAACATACTATACAGACCACAAGCTTCATAGAAATATCAATAATGAAATATATTGATTTATTAATGCAAGATAAACTATATCGTATTAATAAGCCCATTGCAGCATACACGATCATTCAGAAATGCGATCAGAAAGGAGACTTTCTCTTCACTTTAGGCAAGAATAAGATAATAAGCCTTAAATAACCCATTAAAATTCATTGAAAAATTGTAACCTGAATGAAAATACCAGACCTAAAAAGAAATATTCCTTATATTAGAGTGTGTCACTTTGTGGAAGTTGCGGCAGTTAAACACGATTTAAAAAATACTTGGTGCAATTCGAAAATCGTATTTATTATCCGATGAATTTCAACGACTTGCAGCGTCATTTTCAAGGTAATAGATAAGTTTGTGGAGTTGCACCAAGAGTTTTTTTTATCATGTTTAATGTTTAAGGATGCTTATTGCAGAAAGCTATTTACTACTTGTAATCTGTTGAAAAGTTTGAAATGGTGAAGAAATGGGAGGAATAAGAAATGGAATGGGATGCTAAATATAGGCATTAAGTGTTTCCAACATAGTTTTAGAGGAAAAATAATAAGAAAAAAATTAAAGTGGAACAAATTGAAAGGAATAAACATATTGAACTCAAACATGTCAAGCATTTTTTCAGTGACAGGCGATAATTCAATTACAAATCAAAAAGAATCAACCTTCATTTGAAGACATTATCTTTGATATTAAAACTTTATTCGACGACCAAATCAATAATGAACAGAGTAGGACGAACTAGAAATGTTACCGTAAAACAACGTTGACTTCTGGACCCGAAATTAGTGTAGGGCGAGTTTCAGAACAGATTTACCTCTCAAATTATCCTTTGCAATAAGTCCAAATGAAGCCGTTTCAAAAACTAAATTAGCCAGTGGTTTCAACTTTCCCGGACTCAAAGGCGCCTCAGAGCAGAAGGAGAGGTGTTAGAATGGAATTAGAAGAACAATAGGAAGGGGGTAGAACTCGACATTCAGCACTATCCTGCTCTGGGCCAAAGGACCCGAGGGGGTCCATGGATTCACTTTCTAATTACCAGACAAGGAACTGAACTCGGGGTGCTATCTCAGCAAATTCAAGTATGCATTCAAACTACTTTTCGGCCTAATTTTGAAACAGGATTTAGGTATGGGAAGCAATAATTCAGTACTAAAATCACACGTTAATTATAGTAAGAAGAAAGCTGCCCGTCCTCAAGCGAATGGGGCAAACAAAAGCAAACAAAACTCCCATCAGCGTAAACATTTGATGCAAAGTAAATTCGTGTCTAGATTCTCAGTCACTTTACTAAAGGACAAACGATTTTATTCCATTTTCTGCAAATATGTAGCCACTACCACTGCAACGTTCATGAAGAAATTACTACCGCAATACAATGAATTAGAAATGAAAATATCAAGCTATTGCGTCCTCAGGTCATTCAGTGGTGGTTATTAAAGTGAATGGTTGTGAAATGAGCCTCAAACGATTGCAGAAATTTTCACTTATACGACTGGGAACGAGATTAAAATTCGCCACTCCAGGGTCGCTTCGAGCATAAAGTTTGACATTGAGCAGCTCGTGTATCATGCAAAAAACCAATTACCCGTCTATGGAGAGAGAGATATATGTCTGTCCAATTTCCCCTTCGCAATAAAGCGAATAAGCTGCAAGGGACCAGATTCGAACTTATTTGCCGCCAGGAAAAAAATATATTCCATCATTTGCTTGGATTTTGTTTCATTTCATGGAATTATTAATGAGGCAATAAACGCCTCTGCGGAGGGGAACCAATCGGGGGAAACTTACGGAAAACAATCAATCGAGAGTGAACTGATCCTGTCATCAATTTTCAGTGAACTGTAAATATTTCATTCAATGCTGTAATACCTATTTTGGAAGTAAAATATATATATATATTAAAGATCGACAATACGCAAAAAGCTGGTTTAAGAAATCAAGATGCTATCACCTGAATAAATCTGGAGTACGAGTACTTGTACATTCACGTATAAGTAAAAATCTGCATTTGATACGGGTAATGGGTTCGATAGAGCTGAACATAACAAGCTTATGCAGGGATAAATATTTATTCATATATTTACGAAATACGACGCACAGAATTAGAGATTTCTATAAATATCTCAATGGATATGCTCTATATTTCAGTGCATATATTGAATCATAAAATGAATACGATTCCCAACATTACCTACTTTGTGTATTGTAAGAATAAATAAAGAAAAATTCCACTTTGACCATAAAACGAATGTCTTAGCAAAGATTGATTATATGTACTGTATATTGAATTAAATGGAGCCACCATTGAAAAGTTACGGCTAAATCTAAAGAAAAGTACTGAACAGTTTTCAATTTTCCTCGGCTATAGTATTTGATACTAATGGGGTTGGTATGGTGGCTAGAGTACTAACCTCCCATCCCAAGAACTTGGGTTCACATCCGACAGCGGCAAATGTTTCAGCCAAATTCAATACACCGTCCGTCGGATGGGACGTTAAACCATGGAGCCCTCGGTTCCATTCGTCACGTAAAACCTGTAGATTGATGCTATAGATGGGTTTCTCCGCCCATCCTTTCTTTTCCAAAACTCCACTTCTGACAAATTACCCACTTACCCTTAAAAATGTACTATGCCCAATTTTAAGGTTCCTAAAACGCTATACTCACAAAGCTACAAATAATTATACAATCAATAATTTTTGACAGTACGGAGTAAGATAAATTATGACCATTTTGGATTTTAAATTATACAGCCCCAACGAGTAAAAGGAGACTGTTAGAAACCGGCTAGCGTTATTAATCCAACGTTAATTTTCAAAGCTAAATTTCAAGTTAATGCAAAGAATTATCACCTCACATCAGTGATGAAAACATGATGAAAACTTTAATGATTGATTAATTAAATATGAGCATGCGAGTAACATCTAATATTCCTATTCATTGAAATTTCAAAGACTCAGGAAAAATTAGAAAAAAAATCATGACTAATTACTACCATAACAAGCCTCCCATCTATATGCTTCAAATGATAATAAATACAGTTAATTTAATATAGTACCAAAAAGTATCACTAACTCTCTCCCCTTCAATGTGATTTCGAGAATAAAAATCATCACATTGATGCCAAATTATGAGAACTGCTCGACCATCAAGGATCGATATACAAGTTTTCTTTTTACCATAAACCAAGCAAAAACCGATATAGCATTTTACCAAGCAAAAGCCGATAACTACTGGAAATATGTAACTTAATTTCAAAATTAACATGGGAAATACATAACGAAGAAAGGTTTAATGATGCAAGTAAATACAAGAAAGAACTCATTTTAGAGTCGTCTCACTAACATCAATCCAGTGAAAAATTTGTCTGCATTGGTAAAAAATGAAATATAAAAAACAAAGGTATCACAGAATTGATACCCTTGGAGCAATAAATATTTTTATTACACCATTGTTTCCGTTTCTACGCCTTGCATTTGCCACAGATAAGGCACAGCGCCAGAAAGCCCAATAGCTTTCAGGCGATAATGATGAGGCAGAAGGGGCTTCACGGCGACAATCTGTCTATACGCAAGTATTTTCCTCGGATGTCAAAAGATTGAGGACGCATGGGACGAAATCCGGGTAAGAAGAGCAGACACATCGATTGAGTTTTTTTTCCGTGGAACCATATATCGGCTATTTATGGAGACTCGTCGTCAATTTGTGGCGGAGGGATAACGAGCGCTGTGGAATGACATGCCATGAAATTGGGAGATAGTCAAGTTTCTGGGTTCAACGGCTCTCGGCAGACGTCAGGTTAACAAGCCGAGAGTGGAGAGAAGGAAAAATGAGTGTCTTGAGAAGGAACGTAGGCACAGATTCGGATTGAGAGAGAAGAATAGAAGTAGCATCAAGGAAGCGCGGCATAAGGCATTTTGGGGAAGAGAGTTTTCGATATTTTCGATATGCATAATATATTAAAAAATTGAAACATCAAGGAGGAAGTAAGTATACTAAATCGATATCGAATTTAATATTACCTAAAGGACTGTGCCGGATACAATACAAAGAGTTCCTGGAATCATAGAAATCGCAGCTCAAGACGTTGAAAATCACTTGGAACTGCTTAATATATTTCTTGCTGCTCAGCGATACAAGGAATATTTACGAATGATTTCGCGATCTTAATTAGTAAAACTATAAAATGCATTTTATATTCTTTATTACACTTTCACAAATTTGATAGTAAAAACGAAACGTATATTAACAAATTATAACTTTCCTCAGCCCGATTCAACTTTTAAGAACAATAGGCATCAATACATGTGTATCAATATATGCGAAACATTGTTTTATGTGGTAGATAGACTACTTATCCTTTCAAATAAGTTATTTTTTTCACTGGATAGGCTTTGAAACATCATTCCACAAAATGCCAAATAAAGAGCGCAAACGTGAGGTCCATAGTTACGCCAAAAACGTCGTTATGAACTTCACAGTTATTCAACTGATATACCTACAATTCCTCTTCCAAAGCTGCTGCGGTAATCACATTGGCAAAGTGCCGAGCTCACAGCCCAAGGTCACGGATTGGAACACAACCTTGTGCAGAGATGCCGCGTTTGTCTATACGAGTTAAGTTTAGATTTGAGTCAAGTTAAACAGTGCAATACAACCCTAGCTTTTGACGCAATTTAAAACCTAATTCTAATTTATTTTTTCTCATCCCCCTGAGGCGTAAGATAAAGTAGAAGACCTGGAACAGCGGCTCCCTCTTTTCACTTCCGTTCTCCTCGGCAGCCCATTTCTCTAAACTAACTCATATCTATGAGGCATGCTTGTAACTTATGTAGCTGCTTATCATTTACAGTTGATTCGTAGCGTAACGAATAGTAAACATCACTGCATACTCTCCGATGATACAGGACCGTCAGTTCGTGCGTAATTGACTATAAAGTTTCAGAAAAAGCTCAATTAGGTTACTTACTGTTACTTCCGTCATCATTAAACTTTCTTCACGTACCCCTAATCATCAACCGCACACCACTTTGGGCCGTGAAGGCCGTTTTAAACGGTGAATGATCATACGAATGAACTCATTCGCGAATGAATTCAAGTGATGAACTGAAATTGCTTCCGCTTAGGGTGTTTTACCCGATGAATGATAATTAGAATGAATTCCTTGAATGTTATGTGCAGAAAGGTTGCACAGTGGTAGACCTATCGATAGTAGGTACATATCCATTCCCGGGAGATTTCCGACCAACGCAGCTGTATCGATGTTCGAAATTGGTCGGAATGGTTTGTTTACGTCGTCTGCGTAGTCGGATATACGTGATAGATTAAATAAAGTATGGTGTATATTTAGTAATTATAATATTCATTAAACGAAGCTTTCTAGATACTGAGGTTTAAGTTAATCTGAAGTAAAGTAGAGCTCTAAATGATGGATCGTAATGGTTTAATTTTCGCATCTACGGCTACAAGTGCCCATTACAATGGTGGCGGCCACAATTTGCCGGAGAAAGCTAGAAGGAGAGAGGAGAAATAGAGGTTAAGGTATCCTAGCCTGATTCAAAATGAACTGTTATTATTGGACTGTAAGGTCTATCGTAATTTATCAAGAAAGACGCTGGAGAAATTTCATACTATATTAAATCTCACCAGACATGATTATGAAGGATCGGACCCGACGACGAGGGAAGCAATTACTGTGACAAAAGATCCTTATTCAACCTTTGATATACATGTTTATTATTATATTGGCATTCGTTTCCGGCTGGCTGTCACGCAAAGATTTTTTAGCGACGGGCGAATCGTATCCATGACCGCCTACGGTTATAACGTTCTCAGATTACTCGGCAAGAATTCATGAGGGTAAAATAAGTTTAATTACGCATTAAATGTGTAGGTGTATCCATAGTAATAGATAGTGTACTATTTAAATGTTATATACGTGCTATTTGTTCTAATTTATCCCAGTTCGTGGTAGCTGTGATAGCAAAAAACAGCTGACATCCTCATGAATAGCATGAGAGACAACGGAAAAGTCCGATAACGATATCAAAAATATTTCAATTTATTGTTTTCAGTTATAATTTTCATGTTCTGTCCTAATACTGTATTTATCTATACCTACTTGTCACAAGAATTATCAAAATCTTAGAATACCTATATAATACATTATTTTCAACTCGACCTTCGCCCAAAACGTGATTAATTGAACTTCACCACGGGCGGCAACGCAAATACCACACCAACAACCGAAAGGAAGCTCACATGTGCCCTCCATCGCAGAGAGCTTGACTGTATACGATCTACGAGCGGGAGTTGAAATGTTTAGTCGTTCTAAAATTCCTCTTCAAAGGAGGAGAGCAGGAGTGGGTGGACAGGGGAGGAGGGGTGGCTGTCTCTTTAGATATGGATGCCAACTCTCGAAGAATAATTCCTGGGAGTTATAATCTTTTATTGAAGAGTAACAAATTCCGAAAGATGACATTTAGAACATATTTACTACACTAACGTGAAATGTGTATTCATCTATAAAAAGAGCATAACATGGCCATCAAATGAGATTTGAAGTAACTCTGCCGGAATTTAACATTGGATGATTAGACACGAATTCCTCAATAAAACTATAGAAATCAATTAACAACGTTTCAGGGAAACACTTGTCTCGAGATATATGGGAGTATGAAACTGTAACATAAGTAGGATTACTCGTCTAATCCAACTTACTCCATATGCATGCTGCATCATAAAAATGCTGCAGGTATATGATCGGCTGGGAGGTGTGATTTGAATAACATGAGGATCATTTGGCTCTTCTATGTACCGCTCATGCCGTTTGCTATTTTGCTAGAAGAGCCCCTATACTTTTCACTGTGATACAAGCCTAAGGATGACCGAGTAATTGAGTTTAAAAGAAGAAGTCTGTACGCAGGAAGCGAGATATTTTAAATATTAAAAGTCAATTTTAGTGAGTCTCACTTCGCACCCGGGAGGAAGAGAGTTGGCAAGCCTATCCGAAGCTGACAACTACGGTGGGGTGGGGTAACCGCTTCGCCACCAACTGCAGAGTCGCAATTTTCCTCGACGGGCGGGACGCGAGCTTTCATAGCCGTCGGTGCAGGAGATCATTTACTCCAAGAGCACACCACGCAAATATAGTACCACCTGCCTAGGCAAGCATTGCGCTCACGCGTCGCTATTTGAGCCTGTGATGAACCTGGCAAGACATGCCAGACGCACGAGAGTGCAACCCAGATCCGTGTTTGGGATAAACGAGCTAGTTCACTCCCGATTCCGGAAATCCGGACGGTGAAGCGATGACGGCTCCCCGAGGCGAAGCCATTCCGCACAGTGCCATGGCGATTCGGATGTCGGTCCACGCGAGATCGAAAAACGAATCCTCTTCCACCCAGTGAGTGATTCAAGCAACTCGCCTCAGGGATCGGCTAAAAAAAGTGAATATACAGTTCTTCATGCAGAAACAAGCAGAAATATTATGGCAACTAGGGGGCCGATGCAAAAATAGTAAATCTAATGCATATTTAAGTATTCGTTAGTACCAGACAAAATGCCTTCTAACCTACTTCTCTAAAGACCCGAAAAAAATGCACAGAATATTGCCCACAGGTAAATTTTTCCCACCAAAAGACGAATTAATCTTATCGGCGGTTTATCAGTTCTCCCGGGAAAACTGGCTCCTACGGTTCAATTTGTTGGCTGTATCAAACCTCACAAAAAGCTATTGACTAAGGCGACGATATTTTTTATCGTTCTCAAAGCATCTTATTTTATTTAACTCATTTAGATTTTAGGCGAGGTGGTTACTGCGAATAAACGAACTACATAGTTACCCACACAACATTGAAAAATGGGAAGTCGATCATTACAGATCGTGGAAACTACGGCTTCCTTTTCAGCATAATAATAATTACAAACAATAATTTGCTCACGGTCCGATTCAAAGGTTAGGGTGATTTAATCATCGGCCAAAATCAAGGAAATCTTCAATTCCTTCATTCTCGAGCAAAACTTTGTTCAAAAGAATAATTTCTATCAGAAAATTAATAAGTCAGAGAGTCCACAATTATAGGGTATCAAGAATAAGAAAACATTCTATTGAACAAAAATTACACTAAACGGAGTTCTGCATGCTCGACATCAAATATTGTATTTGATGTCGAGCGTGCAGATTTCACATATATTGTATTTAATATTTTGAGTACAAATTTTCCGCTATGGAGAAACTGCTGCGTAGCATACGTCCTAAGACAGTTTTCACAATTCACTCTGGACTAAAATCATAAAATATACTCATATTATCCGTTTGTATAAACAGATAATTCTACCGAAGATTCACCGACGAGAAAAACCATTCACTGTGCTTCTTAGTGAAAAATTATGGAAATGAATGTGTCTCGTAATTCATGCATTAAACCATAGTTTTCATCCGAAATAATAATACAAAAGGAGCAGTGAAAACCAAAATTAGTATTTATCAAATATGCAAACTGTTATTAAAATTAAGTGCGAGTGCTATAAAAACTATCCCCGGCAAAAGCTGAATTAAAACTTCATCCCCCATATCGAACGTCCCAAAAGCCTTGAACTTTGTTATTTAAGCTCTTACTATCGTTTTAGAGCGGCAGTGGGCACATTGACACCTTTCTTTCTTTGTATTCCAGGTGAGTTGAGAGACGGCAGCCTTTGAGGGAAATGGGATTATCGTGCCCGGAACGTGAAACAAGGTCACGTAAGTAACTTTTTTTAGCTCGCCATTCTGGATGAGAACTTCATGAAACAACGCACGTTGAAGAATGGCATTTTTGTGTGAGAGATTACGCAGATATATGCGGGTGGTGTCATATTCCACCAAATTAACGAGACGGTGAAACGCGAGGATAAGGATCAGGAGGGAAGAAAAAAGGGTGACGAGAGAGAGAGAGGAGAAGGGAGAGAGAGAGCTGAAACCCACGCAAAGGAATGGAACTGTTGAGAGATAAAAGTGGGACGGGAAGTAACACGCTAGCCAAGTTATTTAATTCACAGCCACACCCCCGGACTTGTGATTCGTTTCTTTCGTGCCGGCGAATCATACCACTTCCACATCCCATCCAACTCGTCTCCCTCTATCTCTCTCCCTGTTCCTTTTGATACCATCATGTGCGTTTCTTTTGATACCATCACCCTTTGTGGAGATCGCCTCCTGAATTTCCCTTCCTTTATGCTCCCACATGGTTGATCACTGACGCTTGATATAGTGCTACCTCTTTCGACCACCACTCCGTTCTGCTTCTCCCTTGACACCTGCCTTAGGGTAGCCCAAAAACATTTTATTTTTGAAAGTTGAAAGTGCGGATGCATTTTCGGGTGTCATTTTATGGAAAAAACACCTCACAAAAAATTCAGTTCCATCGCAAAATATTTGACCCTGCCGAATCGCGTTTAAAAATTTCATGCTCAGCTGTACACAAATGTGCCCACCTTACAAGGGCGCTTATAATATTTTTCGAGATTCTACCGCAGAAATAGAAGTTATCCGAAATAAAAACAATAAAACAATCTGTAGCGATAAAAGTTTCTATTTTGAATGAGTTTCTTAATTTTAAATGGGTTGGCTGACATAAACTTTACATTTTCCTTAACCTTTTCTCTTCCGTACTTATCGAACATTTACATATGTTTCTGTAGCACAAGCAGCGAGTTCTGCCTCTCACGTTCATAACTAGTTAGTTTTTTCTTCAAAATATAATCTTTGATAAGTGACACGCCCTTTACGGCAGTGTCATTAACAACTTTCAAGTGCTTGATGATCTTGAAACCTTTCAGGTACCTTTCATCCTCTAGCCATTCTTCAGGGCCTTTTGACAAAAAGCCTTGGTCAATTCCCGTAATGTCAAAGAATCGTCGAGAATTACTAGAGTTTCAGGTCTTGAATACAACGATTGGGAGGAAGTTGCGCCCGAGGACTGCACACATCCAACCCTTCCTTTGCAAAAGAGCTAACCATCGACCTCTTATCAGCTAAGGAAACATTGTAGTCAAACAAAGATAAGCACACAGGTTTCTGATGCGAGGTTATAAATGCCACAAATGGTTGTAGAATTTGTAGAAAGCCGCTTGGTAGTGTATGTCCTTGTGGATGGCGAGGGTTTTCAGAAGCTCGAGATCACGTGCTGGTGCACTAGATGCAACCGGACATGTGTGCCAGGACTTAATATACACGGAACCTACATAGCAACATATTTAAAACATGTTGTCACTCTCTTTGGTTGAAAGGCCCAATTGCTTTCCAAACATCTTCATTTCCAAGCAAGCTCCTGCAGCTCTTTCCCAAGCTTCTGTTGAATAAGAACACAGGCTCCATTTACTTGTCCACTATTCACGTTTGTAGTGTCTAAGACAAGGCCTATGAGTCGTTCCCGAAGATCCCAAGTAGTCAAAAGTTCAACTACTGCTTCCTAAATGCCAGTGCCCTCTTTCAACTCCCGAACGCCAAGAACGCTGCTCAACCCCTTCTCCAGGTACTAAATTGGCATGCGATCAGATCTAAATATGGAATTAATATCCAATACATGGTCGAAAATGCCCACAGACTATGCAAGAGATTAATGAGTAAGAAAAAAAAATTACAATAAGAACATTCACTGCTGGGTAGTAGCTTTCCATCCCAATGGACGACCAACGGAACGTCCGGATCAAGCTCTTTCTTTATAAGTAGGGCGATTTCTTCTCTACATTCTGGGCGTTTTCTTTGTAGTCGTGAACGGGAAGCAATTATTTGTACCTCTGGTTCCTCAAATCCCAACGATTTCACAGTGGCTCGAGCTGCTGCTTTTATCAACATCGATCCCCCAGCGGAAGTTGTCTGCGTTCTATCTAACACAGCAGATACCATAGAGTCATTCACATCGTGAATCTTGAGTTTATTTGGTTTGCTCCCTATAAATTCTGTAATAACACATATTATGTACAATAAATCAATACAATTACTCTCAAATTTTACTTTGACGATTTATACCTACCGTCTACACTATCTTAATCAGTACTTGCTTCAGATGAAGCCTCGGTAGAAAGCTGGCGGGTAGGAGTTCATTCTTCTCCTTTTCGCTGCGTGCTTTGGACCTTTCTGTTGCAAGCTGTTTCTGAATGTTTTTTTGACGATTCACCTCCTGCTTAGTGCACCATTCCCTATCAATTACAGCCATATACCCTATGCTGTCAATCTGCATAGAAATGTAAAATTGGCGGTCGTCTTCAACTTCAATGAGCTCAAGAGCGCTCCTGTGACCAATGTCAAACAGACGGTCCAGCTTGGCTTTAAATTTGTCTTCTATACTCATACTTATCACTTTTCAGGTTCTTGTCCTTTCTTAGCCTTCTGTATTCTTTATAAACATTCACAAGTTTTTCTGTACCATCACGGGCATTTTGAGTATGAATATTTTCTTTAAACCAAATTTTCAGCAATGAACTCAACGTGTGTCTGGCGATGCCTTAGGAATCTGTGGTACCAGGCGTTGAGTGCAGTCTTGTGAAGAAACTTTTAAGAACTTCTCGCAGAGTTGGTATTTTCCTTTTCCTCGTCAGGTTTTCATCAAAGCAGCCAACAACCAGCCACACATTAGTTTTCCCTCTTGCGATAGGCACATTGCTCTTCTTAAGCATTTCAACGCAAAATCATATTACCCTGTAGATAAATAATTCAAAAACACACAGCTACTGGACTTAAAAACTGTGTTCACTAATTCGCCACCGCTTTCGCCACTTGCCTTCCACTGCAGTCACCCGTACTGGGAGATCCGCGCAACAATACAGTCCTTATCTGAAACATTTTGTGGGACAATAATGCAGTCTTGTATCATTTCAGGACAATGAAGCAGTCTCGCACTATTTTATGGAATTTCCGTATTATTTTATTGATTCCGTCTTGTCCTAGTAATGAAAGGACGGAGTTTACTTATTCGCCAAATGATAACAGTACCGCTGTGAACGCTAATTCTCGATTTCCATTCTGTTATTTATGAACATGAGTGAAATTTATAATGCGGTAGAAGGGCTTTCGTCCCAACATGTGGATCCTACTATCTGTATATGATATATCTACTATTTGTCTTGGTTTTCTCATACAATTTTAGAAGGACGCAAACGGAAACCCTGTAGGGTAGGCAATCGGATCGACATAGAAGCTGGAACTTTTAGACGCGATTTGGTAGGGCCACACATTACGCGATGAAACTGAATTTTTTGTGAGGTGTTTCTTAAAATTGCACCTGAAAATGCATCCGAACTTCCAACTTAAAAAAAAAAAAAAAATTGGACCACCCTACACATGTCTAGATGCACGAGAGGCATATTTTCAAGATTTGCGGAAGGGAACGGGAGGAGGAACTCGTATAGAAAAATTTGCAGGGCACAGCAAAAAAGTAGGATTAGAAGTTATTTACTGGAAAGATGTTTTATTTATCCACCGATGGCAATAAAAATATTATGCGGAACAAGACAATCTTCTTATGAAATTGATTGAAAGCTAAGGACGTCCGAGGTAAATACGTAACATTTAAGGTAACAAATATGAATTAAATAGATGTTAGTCTTTTTCGGCTCTATCTCGTTGATAATCATAACA
The DNA here is from genome assembly GCA_933228895.1 of Platycnemis pennipes. Classification (NCBI taxonomy): domain Eukaryota; kingdom Metazoa; phylum Arthropoda; class Insecta; order Odonata; family Platycnemididae; genus Platycnemis; species Platycnemis pennipes. Next base: position 26,598,121 of record OW121848.1, on the reverse strand, counting down.
AAATAGGTACCTAAATATGTAATTATTTAGGAAATAAATAAATCTTTTCAAGCAGGATAAATTTTCTTCACGGACGAGATCTCAAAAAATGGTGTATGATTTTTATCATCTTTGGCACAAAAAAATCACGAGATTGAAAAATATGCTTTGGAGTCAGTTGGTATTCCGGCAGTCTTTCGAAGCAGCAATTTCATTAGTTGCATTAATCCATGCTTTCCAATACCCAGCATGTATATTTTCCGAAATAAAATTCTAAATTCTAACGCATCACTTTTATTTTTATTTTCCACGAAAATATAAGAAAAGGAATGCGATATGTACGGATACGATATTTATTTGGGAATGACCGCTGCTCTTTATTTCAAACTTGCACTTCAGTTCGAAACGTATGTGTTCGATTTTGCAATTGAATGCTTAATTAATAATATTATAACCCATATTTGTCAGGGTCGAGATTAGATTATGGATTTGAAGTTGACGTACGAACTTAACAATTAGTTGCAGCAAAACAATATTGTTACTAAAAGCCCAACATTTTCTTAATTTTCAGGAGTTAGCGTAAAAAAATCTATCGCAAATTCACACCACGATTTAATTCGCTCGGATGACGAAGGAATCATCATTATTATTAATTGAAAATATAAGCACTATGCTCATTAGTATTTTAAAACTCACATGATGAATAAGTGATATAAAAAATTAACTAAAGTCAGCCTATTGATAGATTGAATCAAAATAAATGTTACAAGAAAAAAACGCAAAACATATGTAACTCATTGGAGGGTATGATATTACGCGAAGACGTTCATTTTTCATCTCATTGCCGTTCAAGCACATTGCCAACATTTCTAAAAACATAGGCTATATTAACAGTTACACAATGCATAGAGAGTTTAAGACCCGAAGAAAATGTAGGTTTTTACGTTGGTAGGGTACCTACCTAAATGAAAGAAAAACGAAAACTAAAGAATTAGGCTGAAATATGACAAATAAATATAGCTTATGTAAGTAATTTTCGGCATTTAAAGGTATAAGAGTGATTATTCCGAAGAAATTAAGCTTCTAAACAACTGAAGATACAACCTTTTGCTGCGGAGCAACTGGAAGTTGATGGTACACTCCAAAACCCTGCATAGGACACTAACAATCGAGAGAAATTTATTTTTGGAGAGGACCTAGTTCTTTAAAGCATTAAATTTAATGAATTTATAAGTCTACAGAGAATAACAAATGCCATAAAATTAGAAGTTTGGGTGATATAAAATAATAAATTGTATAAGCCCATTGAATGGAAAAATATAATCCAATAAATTAAATTTTACGGATCTATCAAATTAATTAACATTTAATGTTATTTTTCCTTGTGGAATCAACGAAAATAATATCAAAATATAATATAATGGATCGATTGATAGGGAATTAATTTCAAATTCAGATTGCGCGATTAATTCGATAAGCACTGATGGTTGGAATTCCAATGAAACGTAAATACTGCCTCGTAAGTGATGATGCATTCTGCATCAAAGGATATTACTTATTTCCAAGCGCAAAATTTAAATAATACATGCCATTGAAAAATACTTGTCACAAAATTGGTTTTAAAAGGTTACATGCGAAAAAGATTTGTCCATGGGAACTGAGGCTCATGAGAATCCATACTGCTGATTATTATTAACTAGTACTAGTAATTTAATAATGCAGTAACACCAATGGTATGAAAAAATTATTCTAGTTTCATGCTATAGTTTGACTGATGGTTGAAGGGGTTCAAAGCTAATGATCCTCTGAAACTGTAATAGATTGAATTTGCTTACCCAATATCATTGGGAATGACATTGGCAGTGAACTACATAAAACCTCCCAACTTTTAGTTGCACCAAATGACTAAAGACTTAAAAATGTCCTCCATGATAATTTGTAATGCATTTTTGAGTTTTATTGTTTTATGCTCTCCATGATATACGCTTACGCTTGTTTACTGACCGCTTGTGATACCCGAGAGATACATTATATTTGTTTGATTGAGTATAACTTTATTTAATTCAATTCTCTTGTTGAAATATGCTCAAGCAAATTACGCAATACGTAATTTAAATTCTTACTGCGAAACGGAACTTGAAAGTAATGCAAGGTAAACAGAAAATGTTTAGCTCGGTCAGGTTTAAGGAATGTTTGAATTCAATTAAGAGCACCAAAACCAATTCCTTGTACCAAATTCTTCTCTCTTAAACAGAAGATCAGTTTGTGCCAGTGCGAGGGATTAAATATGTAGTAATGTAAGTATAACAATAGTGTTTTGATTTATTTCACCTGGCACTGAATTTGACGTCAAGGCATAGTGATCAATAATGTCCTTCACACCCGGAGAGAACTCATGTGCTCTAGTCCTCTAAAAAGTTGTACGTCCGCTTTCACGGACAACGATCAATGGTTAGTAGCCATTTACTATCGGATTCGACCATCGGTTCAATTCTGTGAGGAAATATGTTTCTGTCAGTTATTGGACAACAATACCAACCCAAACCATAAGGAATACCGCTCTTATAACGGCTAAATATTGAAATTAATCAGCTATTTACGCAAGGAAAGGTTACTGGGGATCACAGGTGGTTGGATGAAATGCTCTTTGTTTCATAATCACACTCACTCGTTTGTTAATCTCACTACTGTTTGTGTTCAACGGCACTCCCATTGACAATTAATTATTAGCGACAAGAGGTTTTAATTGAGATAGTGATAATGGAAGAATTAGGAATTACTCGGCATGGGAATAACGCACGTGAAAACCTTAAGTTTTTAAAGTCACCTAGGGACTGTCCACTATCTTAGGAGTGAAACACGCAGCCGGCAAGCGACGCTTTAACCTGCGACTATATTGAGAGTCTTCCATTCCCTTCACGGACAACTTAGCCTATCAGACAGTTCGTATGCCCTCCCAACCTAGCTTCGCACTCTCTTCGGCGGTCCTGATCCCTAAAGGTCCCTTTCCTTTGCCCCACCCACTTACATCACTACTCTCCCCGAATCGAATCTCGGAAAACGAAATTTGCTGCGACTCCTCCTCGTCGCTAATCTCTCCTTTCCCCATTCGGTCTCCACTCTGGCCTTCCCCCCTCCTCCCGATGCCCTTCCCAGTTTGCCCTCTTCCCTAGCCTTCTCCTCCCGGAAACACTATTTACCCACGATCCAGTCCTTTCGTCTTTCCCCTCTGCAACCCCAGCCTCTTGCATTCCGACCTTTGGATGCCGGTCGAATGATTTTCTCCTCGCTGCCGCGTTAGTTCCAGCTGCGTGGATCAAATGATTCGATTAGTCATCTCGAATATCCCCGAATAGTTCCTGATCGTGCATTTATGGGCCCTAGACTGGATAACTTAGAAGTAATTTAATATTACCTATGGACATTTTATTACGCTCTTTAACAGCATTTACGAGTAAACTTCAAACGAAGCTGCCTCAATAAATTCCTCCAGTTCTTCGTCAAAAGGCACGAGGACTCTTGTTTTTCCTCCCCGACTCTTGGTTGAAAAAAATTTTCTTCCTGCCAAACAATTTTTTTTTAAAAGTCGACATGCCACAAACGTTCTGGAATTTGGGGAAGATAGAAGACGAATTACATAATTAGTATTCGGAGTAGACGAAGTATCTGAATCATGTTGCAATTTGTCATATTATTTAAAATGAAGTTCACGTTTTAATAATCACGCAAGTCCTCACTTTTTTCTCGACCAGTCATCCACACCATTGTATTATTATACTGATTTATCCATGGATTTCATCAAAGAAAACATAAAAAAAACTATTACTAACATTATTTACAGAATCTTTAGTGTATTAAGTCACTCATTATGACTCAATATTAATCAAGCATAAAAAATACTTCGTTTTCGCTAAAAATATTCTGAATTATATTTCACTTTGTAACAACGATATTCCTCACTATTCACTGAGAAACCGATTGAAGCTCATTACTCACACACAAAATTTCCAAATTATTTTTCATACCTCTTTTCAATTCACACACACTTTAACTGTCCTCTTCATTTGTGTATCCCTTACCCCATTATTCGTCAGTTCTTTTCCATCCTCCACTCTCTTCCTCCTCTTTACTGATTCCAAACTTCCTTCCCTCTTTAACTTAGCATACCATCGTATACCTCATGTCCTACCATATACCTACATACTACTAACGAAAGTAGCAGCATTTGTTCTAAGACGCTCTTTCTGTGGTGGCTACGTCACTTGAGTCGCCGTTTTCTCCCCACGCAGTGCATTGACCCATTGTTCTTCACCCTCTCCTGCAGGGCGTTAAGAGTTTCCTTTCTTCTCCTTCAAAGTAAATCGGGATTCTTTTGCATTCCTTTTTCTCTCTTTCGGTTCCCTCCCGGGCCTCAGAAAGAGAAAAGGAGAAAGAACCTCCTCCTATCATCCCATCCCAAGAAACTATCGACTCTTTCCACGGAACAACGATACAAAATTGTCCTTTCCCATTAGGAGAACGGTTAAAGCGACGGATTCGTCCACATAGATGCGGAGAGTCGTCACAGATGTTTCGGTAGGGAGTGGGAGTAAAGTTGGAGAGTTTTCATTCCAAAAATTCCTTACTTCCTCCTCATTAAATATTTATTTGGTCATACTCTAGGTACTGAAATGAAATAGCTACTTATTGATGTAAAAATGGGAATTAAAGGACCATGTACTCTATTTTCGTAAACACACTCTCGAGAACTTCCAAAATGCTTTAACTGCCTGAGTATAGAGAAAAAACAAACCCCGTAGCTAAATTATTCCAGCTAAAATATTTTTTCTTTCACCATTGAAATATCAAGAAAAACAAGTAGCAAAGGAGTTGTGGCTACTACAAAGGATACTGTATTGGAGTAATTTTATGAAACCCAATAAAAACTAGAATGTATTATTTAGCTGTTCCTGTGAAAGAAATTCTTCTTCTCTTATCACCTACAAATTGAACGACAAATACAATTCATTGACTGAAGATTTAATGGTGACAACAGTGACATGTCAATTCTAAGATAAGTACTAATACTTCACTTATTCTTTCGCTTGTGTATTCTACGGTGCCTTTCATTGTCTTGTAATTCATTATTGCTACCGTATATCCTAATCATATATCAGATGGAGACACCCGGTGGATGATCCGAGAGAAGAATTGACACAACATGTCACAACAGCACCAGATCTTTCATTTATCATATTTGCCTTTATTGCGTCCATATATTACTTCCAGTCTTCTTTATAGAGTCTCCCTCAGCATGCAAAATCGGCACGAATTATTGACAATCATTTCCTCATTAACAGTCGCAATTAACACAGAGCACGGTAATCTTGTGCTCTTAATACTAATGACTAGGGACCGGAAAAAATAGCATCTATATTTTGCTAAATTAGCATCTATTTTTTTTACGAAATTAGCGTTTATTTTCCTGAAATTAGCATCTATTTTTTAGCATCGAATAACCTAGAATTAAATATCAATTCTTAAGCTTTTTTGCACAACATGCAAATTTATCATGACTTCAATCAATAAGTTTCCTTGATTCCATGAAATCCCTTTCATGACAAATTAATCTGACACTAGCAATTTTTTCTAAAATGAGAACATGGGTTAAAAACTGTCACGAAGTTTTTAGCTGATGTACTCCAGAAAAAAATGATTATTTAAAAAAATTGTCACCTAGTTTACGGCTGATTTATTTTAGAATTCAATACGACTTCATGCTAATACCTACTGATCATATCAAAGATTGTTTCCAGGTTCAAGTACCTACATACAAAGCAAGCCAGTCATGGGGAAGGAGAACTGTTTTAACCAACCAGTGACAGTGAGAGCTTTTTTCGCACTATAAGACAGTTATGAATGACAGTACAGACATCTGTCGAAAAAAATAAAATGTCAAGAAATCTTTGTATGAAGGAATGCCAACTTAAGTGGTTTTTAAGTTCTAGATCGTCAAATATCGCCGTGAATGGCTTCGTCATAACAGAAATGGCAACAACACAATTTATAAAATTTGGGAATTATGGACTTGACAACGTTCAATATTTCAACTTCAACCCAAAACCAACCAACCATATGGTTGGCTGAATTGGTTAAAAAAGTGTATTATATACAATAGTATCTATCACTAACTGTCATAGAAGGGAATTTTGTTTTTGAAATTTTGTATAGTTTGAATTCTAACCCGCATCTAAAGCAAACAGTGGGAAAACGGAAAATTTCATGGTGTAAACACATGGTTGTACATACGCTGGAGATGTAGGAAATGGGATGGGACCCAATAAAAACGCTGTAAAACGCGGGAAAACGAAAATTCCCGTAACGCAAATAAGATATTTAACTGTGCATCGTATCTGTCGATAATTGGGATAACCTGGTTGCACTTAAGTTTTAAAGCATGAATCCTCGTACTGTCTCGCATTTACAGTGCTCCACAAGACTGATGTGAATTCAAGTGCGTGCCCAAACACTATTTTTTACTGAAAAAGGTGAAACAAAATGCGCAACAACGCTCCTCTGTTCATTGCGCGGTATAATCATTTCACATATGTGTTTTATTACGTTTAAGTTGAAAATATGCTAATTTGATGTGTTCATATGATAATAATCATAGTTTTAAAGGATAAAAAAGGGCATAAGGAAAAACATATAAAGATATTTTGATTACCATTTCCTACTAGTTTTGTGTATTCATAACCTCATTTCGCACATTATTCGCATATTTACTAAATTCGCAGATAATTTCGCTTTCATCCCGAATTTTCGCAGATAATTCGCGTTTATCGTAACATGCGATTTTTTCCGGGTTAGTAATGATCATTTTCAGCATTTCTCACATTATTTGGGCATCCAAGAGAGCGCTAGAAATCTAGAGGGCTTCTACACTACTTCATTATAATAGATATCTTCAAGTTGTTCAATATTACTGTTTTCTTTTTTACTTTAATATTAATTAATTTCCGAATCGACCATGGCATATTTTATGGACGAAGTAAATGAGAAATTGCCAGTACAATTGCCCAAGCGAAAAAGGCATTTTACCAGAAGAAGCTTCTGCTTACAGCTGCAAATACAAGCGTGGAAGTGAGGAAATACTTCATTACAACATACATCTGGAGCATTCTACTACATATATGGTAGCGAAGCATGGACGATAATAGCAGCAGAGAATTCCAGGTTGGAGGCATTTGAAATGAGGTGCTACCGAAGAATGATGAAGATAAAATGGGTCGATCGAGTGACAAACGAAGAAGTCTGAAGAAGAGTTGGAGAGAAGAGATACCTACTGAAAACCTTAAAAAGAAGACGGGACAACTTAATAGGCCACATCTTAAGACACGATGGCCTTATGAAGACAATCGTCGAGGGAAAAATAAACGGGAAGAATGGACAAGGCAGGCCTCGTATGAGGTATATGGAGCAGGTTGTGAAGGATGCAAAAGAGAGGAGCTGCGTCAATATGAAGAGGTTGGCCGACAGGAGAATCGAGTGGAGGGCAGCGTCAAACCAATTCATATATTCAAACGAAAACAATGGGATAGGTAGGTGAAATATTGTTGGACTAGTCTGTAGTACATGATAAATGTTTAACATTACGAAGCATGAATGCGAAAAAAGTACATATTAATATATTTACATAAATACCCTTATAACCAGTAATTACTTCATTACTACGTAGATACTAACCATTTATTTGCCCGTTACTCTTATATGTAACATGTTTCTATGTAGTAGTTGCATTGAAGCTCCTAATTGCATATAATGAAAGCATGTTGCTGATTTTCACTCACTGCCACACACCCTCGCGGTGACTCGCAAGGTGTTACGTAGATGTACATTAACGTGCATATAAATTACATGCTTTACGGACAATAGTTTAAAGTCCAATTCGAGAAATTTTGAGAACTTCACTTGGGCAAATCTCTATGAACATGACCTTAGATCAGAAACTATTGATGAATCAGCGGAAGTCAGAAGTTGAACTAGAGTACTCTTAGTTGGAAACTGAATTCCCACGACCAAGTGCATCCTTTTCGTCCTGATCACTGTATTTACAGAGAAAATCAGCGACAAAATGTTCCGCTAGATAACAATCAGTTGACTTCCAATCCCGAGCGGACCTCAGAAGATACGTGAATACGCATCGTGAATAATACACAACACAGGAGTCTGAAAATCATGTTCCAAATACCCGAATATAATGGTAAAGATCGATTATGAAGGCAGTTTTGGTAATGGGGCGGTATAGACACAGCAAGATTGTTTTCTTTATGGTCGCAATCGTGCCTATAGTAGAAGCTTCCAAGAAAAAAGAATTTAAAAAATATGACTGCGCAAGTGCTAAAATTCTTGTTGCAAAACTAGCACAAAAGGCGAAAAAGGACTTTTTTAACGAAATAAGTATTCAACATGGCACTAGAGCACATAAGATGGATATTTTAGGTTCTTGTTTCTAGCATTCGACATGTTAAATCCATATTCGCATACTATAAGATCGTATATTATTTAAAAATGATAGCAACAATTAAAAAATAATTAGAGAATTAAATATACGAATCTGGAGAGAATAATCGATACGGCAATAATATACAAAACATTAACCTGCAATATTAAGATACTACATAAAAACTTCAATGAACTCCAAAAAATAAGAATGTTAAAAAACCAGTACTTAATACAAGGAAGATGCAAGAGCATGAGTAGGTGGTCGGAGTGACATAAAATAAATCAGGGTATTACTGTGGGTATAATGCTGTGTAAAGTCAGGAATTCTAAAAACACTTACCCAGTTTCGTTACATAAGCTATTCATATATGCCTAAAGATTGGGTGAATAGGTTTACAAAATGAACAGAAGAAATGCCCGGTCACTAACTTAAGATTTTCGCACAGTTGGAAAATGATGAAAAATCTCTTCCTGGACGAACCTTTGAGGCTCCGCATTAAACATCTCCAGGAAGTGAGCTTCAGCTACAGTGAAAAGCGATAAAGAATGCCTCTTCACCACGGAGGAGGTTAAAAAGCTTAGATTAAGACCTAAGCGATTTTTATCTGCAAAAGCTAACAAAACCGTCTGAAACGTCATATGGAACGGGAAGTTGGGACCATAAAAGAGCTTTAGTGCTCGGAGGTATTCGCTTTATATATTAGAATCGCTGGGCAACCTTGAGTTTAGTTGTCAGTCAAAGAATAAGAGATGACAGCGCGTAGAAGGGGTTAAGTGACAACAGGAAGCGATGAACGCGTTTTTACCTTTTTCTGAAAGGGGATTTAAAGGCTGATAGGGATTACAAAGAGAACAAACACTCGAAAGGATTAGGTCGCCCAGTGGAAAATAGATCCTCGATTACTGCCGGATAAAAAGAATTAACAACAATTAACTAAAGTAACAAAACCTTTCCGTAGCGTATAGCGTTTTAGCGTGCTACAATTAACTAACATTGAAAGAGACGAATTAGATATGACCAGGTGTTAGAAAGTTTACAGCTCAGAATATACGGAAAAAATATTTTTAATTATGAAGGCACCGCATTTAACATATTAATTCAAGAAATTACTCCTTCGATTTAAGCACTCTTCTCCCTACCAGCTTTCGACAAAGTGAAATTGAAACATGTTCAAATTCCGTTTAAGAATATTCTAAGTTAATAATCACAAGTGAATGCAAGATTATAAATTTTGGTTCGGTGTCCATCGCTTAAGTTTCGAGGAAAGGTATTCCATATTAAATAGAAGTTCCATTCCTCTTACTCTTTGTCACTCACTGTGAGAGATACTTGATAAATGTTTTCAACATTTCACATTTCAAAATTATAATTACGCTGTTCTTTTACGCTGTCAAATAACCTCTTCAACCTTTCCAAACGTCTCAATTAGTTAATAGCACGCTTTTACGGCCCAAATTTTGGCAGTACCGTTTATAACTTACTTTATCATTCATATGTATTACCAAAGTTGCAAAAGGAAACCTGAGGCAATCTGCAAGTTTGCATTCTGCTTCAGATACATACATAAATTAAAGCTATTTCTATCAAAATTCGGGATTTTCTCCAGTTCTTCCAATGTGACCCACGAGACCTTCAGACTATTTTTTATATAAATAGGCAACATTTATATGATAAGCTTACAACACTACTATGCTACTTTGTATTCCCTTCTATAAAGCATCTGACCTCGCATATTGGTGAAAAAATTCTATCGAAGAATTAGTCATACCAACTTCAATGTAGTAAAAGACTAAATAAAGATGTATTCTAATGATACAGTGAAAATAATTGATACAGTATTTATGTTGGCTATGCCTAAAACCACATACCACACATTAAAGACGGGATAGTTACCAAGGAAGAGGTATTCAACGGAAAACGGTTCAACCCCTTAACCCCTTAAAAGAATTTTCATATTATCAATCTAACTATTAAATGCATACGAAAGTTTCCACGGCGTTGTTACGATATATCCATATTTGCGGGGTCTACATACACATTATTTGGTTTAAGGAGGAGTGGCATTCGCTAGACATCCTGAAAATGAAACCGTTGTCACCCCAAGCCAGCGTACGCGGATGAAGAACACGAGAATGAAGAGAAGATTTAATAACATATATTTCTATCCATACGACTAATTGCATGATATGTAAACTTCGAAAATAACAGCAACTATGAAGCATTCTAGTAATAAAATTATTGAACTAATTTTCGAATATAATGCACATTAATTAATTGGAATTTTGTCCTGTACTTAATGAATGCATTCGATAATATACGGTCTTGGTTTCCTACAAAAAACGGACAATTATACTTGAAAACTTGGACTGTAGAAACCATCACCAAGCTGACAGCGAAATAAAAAACAATCGACTTAATTCAATCAACGGCAGTGTGGAGCCAGCTGCCTCAATTATTAAATGCCGAGTCTGGATAGGAAAACTAATGGAAATTAAATTCTTATGACGAGGAGAAGTGCGAGGAAAGGCTCCATCCGGCTCCCCGTGAGGGCAAACGACTCGAATGAAGCAAACAAACGGTATTGAGCAACAGCAGCTAGGGGTATCTGGGTAGTCGGGAGGCGAGTTACCGAAAACAAACACAAGAGGTAGGGCGAAAGCATATACACGCGCCCCTCCCACTTCGTTCCTCTCCCTTGACTCAGCTTTCTCTCGGACCCTGCGGTCGTTAGCGCGCGGGGGAGACGCGAAATACCCCGAGAGAAACGTTTCGGCCGCCAGCAGCGCTGGCGAGAGGCGAGGCTAAAGGAGGAATAACAAGAACCACTTGGAAATTACGGAGTTGGGGAAGGAAGTGTGGAGCGAGGATAGAGAAAAAGAGTGGGAGAAAATTAGAAGGGGGAAACATATGGGGAGCGACATTCTAGAATGCACCGGCCGCTACCCCCTTCTTTCCCTGAGTCGGCGTTATCCCACTTCCGCGATCTCGACTGACCCATTGATTGTTTGCCGCGGGGTATGGACGCGAAGCGGACTTGGCCACGGGAATCTGAGGAATGAAGCTTGAATAGGGTTTACTGTATAGCGCCAGTCGAATGGAAGCTTTACGACTTGCTGGTACGCCATTTCGCTCCGCCGTCTCGGCGTAAACAGAGGATGGAAATAAAAAAAACTGGTACGTACCATTCCAAAGGTGCAAGACCGCACTCAAAAAGAAGAAAAATATTTTACTCTCTAATATTTAGTCCAAAGGGGTCCAACCTCGTCCGTATAATCAAACACTATGAAAATAAACTCATTTATACGAACAGAAGTGAATAAATTGAGTTTTAATTGTAGTAAATCACTCGTACAGGGTTATTTCCCTTAATTTCCCGTTTGGCTGTCCTTCGTTGATGAGTTTTTCTTTTAACCAAACCAAAGATAATAATAGGTGTCAGGCGGATCATGATTTCTGTGATCGATTTACTTACGGAGCAGGGAGAGTGGCTTCGAGTGCAACGTCTCAGATCTCTATACGAAAAAAAACTGTAACACTAACACAAACAATGAGGTTAATGGTGATTCTGAAGAGAAAACATGCCCATGAAGCGCATTAACAGTAAAGTTAATCGATATTATGAGTAAATAATTCACTATGTTCCTGAGGATAAAATTCATCTAGGGGTAACGGATGAATATTTCTTGCCGAAGTGCCGAGAAAAATGTTTCATGAAACATCATTATCATCAGCTTCTTGGCCAAAAGTAGCTACCTGCAGTTTTATATTAGCCCTAAAGCTATCTATTTACTCTAATTGTTTTTTTAGCATCGCATTATCTCGTATTCTTTGTTCTCACTCGAATGATACCGGCAAACTTCCAGATACATCCTATCTGCGATACATTACGTATGAGAGGTATTTATTTCGTCGTGCTCATAGATAATGTAGCATCCCTCGTGTTAAGTTAATTTAAATTACATGTATTTATTGTATTATAAATTATACAGAGATTAGTTTTGATCACCAATCAACACTTACTGGCTACATCTTCTTCGCTGAAAAAAATACGAAAAGAGATGGAATTGCGATTAAAGGGATGACATAAATTAATTAATTTATTAATTCCAAAGAACAGTAATATTGACCTTTTACCTAGGATTATATAAAATCAAATTTAGGCGAAGGCATATATCAGCATCATAACCCATCAACAATCGTATCAGCTGATTTCTTCATATTTGGGTATTTCTTCTCTTTCACATCCTTCACCACTTGTTCTGTACAACTCATACGAGGCCTTCTTTTGCCGTTATTCCCGTTCACTTGTCCTTCGACGATTGTCTTCATCAAGACATCATGTCTCCTACCCATGCCATAAGTAGCGAGAAACAACCGAACAGATTGTGTTTCTCACTAAAAATGACGGAGGAGTAATTAAACACGCCACCACATAGACGATGAGTAGTTTATCCTCATCAAAACAACAATACGAAACATTCAGATTTTAAATGACGAAAAATACCGAAATTCAAACTTCAGGACATCAAAAATATGACTTGAACATGGTGGGGATGGGTCAACATAAAACTAAACGAGGGCCCATGACCTATCTTCTCTGCGATGGATACCCACGATAAGATCAGGATCTAAAAGGATTTTTACGCCTGCACCCGTTCACTGAACGAGGTAACCAAGGGAGTAAAGCCTATTTGTACGGAGGCAGGGTTGGGCGAATGGAGGGGGGTGCTAGGAGGACGGCGATAATTTTCGTGAAAAGAGAGGCACCTTCCATCTTACCACTGTGCGTCTGAGGCGTTTCCATGGCGACGGCGCCAGGGCGTCAGCACCGCTGCCCTCAGAATGGGATGAAAACTCAGGAAGAGGATTTCGTCATTTTCGGAGGGGGACTTGGGTTTGAGTGGGGGGGGACCAAGAACCCTTCGATCGGTCGACGGGATGACGCATGCCGTTTAATCAAAGGCCAGAAACCATGATATAAACGCAAAGACATCTGGGAAGTTACCGAAAAATCAGAGAGAGAATTTTGTTACGTGAATCGATTGTTGTCTCCACTTGTACCTCATTGCTCCTTTTCCGCATAAAAGAAATCATCGAAGCGGGCTCGCGGAATCAAATTACATTTTCGGCACCCACTACTCCAAAGGGTGCGAAATTGCTTTGCCTTCACCACTATATTCGCGAATCTATTTATACCGAAGCATAGTGGGGTAACTTCAAAGAGACGGAAAACACATTATTGCCTTGGTCACCGGCTCATTTTGTTTCTCTTTGGAATGCACTACGTCTTCCTCCCTGTTTTTACGGCGGATATTTGACTGATCTAAAAAGAGTACAGGGATGACTTATGGGCCTTTTTAAAACCTTTTTTAACGAATCTTTATGAGTGAAATTTATAGGATGAGGAAGAAAAAAATTACAAATTTCTGCCGACCTCTAATTCAAAATTCATTTCATTAGGTCAATTTTAGCCACGGCATAAGCAAATAAAGAACGTCACACCTAAGAAGAATTACACGGATATTTTTTTTTCAGGTCAGTAACACCCCTTCCCTTGGATATATAATGAGCTTCTAAACGGATACAGGGGTTGTAAATTACTAATATTGATGTAAGATGATGTCCATAATGATTAATTAAAAAAATAATAGACCTCGACAAATAGATGGAGAATTGTAACTCTGGAAATAATACAGCAATTAGCAAGATATACGAAAAGGAGGGAGCCCTCTTCCTATTCGAAAATTACTAAACAAGTTCACCCAGGTAGTACCTTCACGAAAACCGACATCAACATTAACCCTCCCACCCTGGCATGAAATTGAACAGTGTGAACTGACCGCGCAAATTGAATTAACAAGACAAAATAAGTCAAACATTCAACCATGGACATGAGCATCAGTGTAGGGGTTGTCTATTGGTAAATCAATAAGGCTCCTTTTTATACAGCCAGAACAACGTACAATATTAAATAACAGTGCATCGAAATAAGGAGAAAATTGACAAGCATCTCATCATGTATTCTAAGATGAAGTCGTACCAATACTTTCACAGCGCTGAATGGCACCTACAGAAGTACTACTGTCGCCGAAAAAATAAATATTCAATTAGGCTTCGAGTCCAAGATAGAAAAAAGCATAGGATAATGGGAATACAAGATTAACTCGTGAGACAGACAAGGGGATGAAGGAGAATGCAAGGGTGGCTAAGCAGACGTCACTCGCCTCCAGCGAGTTATTAATAATGCATCAAAATGAGCGAGAACAAAAAGGACGGGGCAGAGGGACAGAGGAGAGAGGGTTTGGATGAGGGAAGGCAACTCGGGCTCATTTTCCGAGACGCCTCTTACGCCTCGGAGGAGTGAGAGCCACAAGCACAAGGGGGAGGGGGCGCGGGTGCGCGGAAGGAGGATGAAGCCGAGGGGTATTCTCAAGGAGGAACGCCCAGGGATACGGGCGTTCCTCTCTTTACGATCCTCCGAGGGCGCGCCGAGGGGGAAGGAGAGACGGAGCAAAAGAAACGAGCCGACCGAAGACTTTTGGGCCACGCCATCAGGTAGAGTGCATGAGGCGAGGATATGCAAATGGAAGACGCTGGAGAGGGAACACTATTCTCGAGAAAATAATTCTATTATTTCATACCATCAAACTATGCATACGTTCTTAACTAGGCAGAGAACACAACAAGCAAGTCCATATTGATGTGCAAGGCCAAGTAAAAAAATTATTTATCTTCGTTGAGGGCAATAATAGTGACACTGGCATATTTGCTACGATGCTATACGTGTAATTCAGGATCAGGAAAACTCCTCTCCTGCAAACTTGAAACGCTGTATTTTAATAACTCGCAGGGGAACTTTGATCCCATTAATCATGAATACCTCTGCCCTTAATTACAGAAGATTAATTAAAAGGAATATTTGAATTAAATTTTCAGTATATATTAGCTTAGTTTTTAATTAAACAATTATGAAATAATGTTCCTGAGGAAGAAACATAACTAATGGCTGTAAAGTAAACAAAATATATTCAAAGTTCCAAAAACAGCCAAAGAGCGAACATTGTTTTAAAATCATCTCTATAAAATTAATGAGATAAACTAGTTGCTATGAGTAAAAGTTTTCTTTAGGGAACGATTACCTATGAACCGACATTTCGCGGTTAAAAATTAATAGGTATCATGATATCTGGCAAAAATCCCAGGTTTTTCATTCGTACTCGGTACTTCACATAAAAACGCACATAAACGGTGCAATAGGCATGGAAAGAGAGAAATGCAGTAAAAAACAGTGGAGAGAGGTTAACGATTTGCGGAAGGTCAGTATCAAATAATATTACCATATCTATATTATGATAACTATATAGAGACTAGCATTGCGCCATTTTGTCCCAGTATTCTCAATTGGAAATCCGGCATAGAATTTCAGATCACAAGAAAATCGCCATATCTAAGGGTTAGTCTAAATAAAGATATAAGGTTAACAAGTGAACAAAGGCCTTCCGAGACGCAGCAGTGCCCTAACCACGAATAATATTTTCCACGCATTGAGACAGGAATTTCAGGAATTTAAGATTCATTTACAACTGATAATCATGGATGCATTAGTTTCGAATCATGCCACAAAGGGAGAGAAGTTATGATGGAAATACCGAGCGGTGTAGCGCGGAAAACGGGGCGAGATCTGGAGGGAAGACGCCTGCCGGGAGGAGCGATGCAGAGATTCGGTGATTAACGTGAGAGCTGGTGGCGAGAGGAGCGATGTCTCTCTTCTCCCCTCGGCCCCGAGCAAGCATCCTCCTCCTTCCCCCTTGCCTTCGAATCTCGATTGCCCGACGAGGGTATTAATAAGAGGTTCGGGTGGAGAGAGTGTGAGAGTTTTGGGGCGTGGGCGAAGCTTTCGAGGGAGGAGTCTCCCTTTGACGTTTGTCTCCTTCTTATCCAATTCGCTCTCCCATTATCGCAGCACCCCTCCAATCCTATCCTCAACTCTCTCAAAACCTCACGTGGAGGGAACTAGAAAGTCCCTCCGAGGGACCTTGCTCCCTACTCTAGGTACATCCTTGGAGTGAGAGGATGACGAAGGAAGCTCGGGTGTTAGCGGGGTTCCAGAAGGAAAGAATCAAGTAGGCGGGATGGGAGGGGGGTGTTGGTTTGTCAAATTTTGACTGTGTTAAGGACGCCAACCTCCTCCAAAACCCCTTTCTCCGCTGTCGCGAAAGTTGTCTTGATTGCCGCGGGGAAGATACATCGGATTGGGAAGCCACCGACGATGACACTCACCAGAGGTTCTCCGCTTTCCTGATGGTTAACGGGCGCAGCGATTGAATTCGAGTTTCACAAAGGAATAACGAGCCACAAGAGTGCAGGCACCTTTGGAAACATTGAATACATACGTAGTTATGATCCCTGGAAAATCATAAACTACCGAAGTCTTCTCACGACGTTAGGCACACAATTAGAACTTAGAACACTGCCTTCAAGATAAATATTATCGACATGATGAACAAAGAGAATAAATTCAAGAGCAAACTTTTTGGTGGAGCCATCAACAAGGGAGAGTAAAAAATTCCGACAACCACAAATAAAAACGCAAACTAAACCAAGCAAAGAATACACAAATAGCCCTCGGAAATAACCTCTCAATAACTTTTCCATTTTTAGCACACAAGTTTTAATGCAGCAGTACTTTTATCTTTGTCAGGTAGGCACTAGACACGTTGGCTAACAGAACATTTTAATTACATGTAACTTAAGCACTATAAACTAACATTGGTTACGACACAAAATATTCTCAGCAATCCAAGTTCGCCATCAAGTTAATAAATATGAGCTGCTGACCCAAAAATAAGACGAAAGCAAGTAAAAAAAGACATAAATATTGAATAAAAGCACAAATAAATTTGTTTTTGAGATAGTAGATATTTCAGAACACTAGAGATCTCGGAAAAAGGAAAATCAATGTCCATCGGGACACTGCTATGTGATGTCATGCTTAAGACTAGCCAAGTACGCTCGTATCCACCATCCTCCTAAAAATATAATGATGGAAAGAAACTCCAAAAACTGATCTAAAACAGCTCGTGGCGAGAGCTATTGGGAGCGAAGAGTAGTGGTAAAGGAGCGAAGAGCATAGGAACCAAAAAGATAGGCAACCAAATACACTCACCGTGGGGTGACAAAAACGAGGACGAGATCCTTGGACAAAGTAAATAGCTTTGCTTGCGAGCGTGTCTACTCACGTCTTCGTTCACTCGACTGCGGCAGCCTTTCAGGCAAGAGGTTTTCCACGTCTCTCACAATGGCCCCTTTTATTTTTGTCACTCCATACCCTTACAGACACCACTACTGCTCCCCTTGTCTCTTTTGGAATTTGATACCCTTGTCCTCCAGAAAACAACCCTCTCCTTTAAGATTCCTCCAACTTCTCACCTCTGCCTCTGTCAAGACAGCCACCTGAAGTTAGTTTTGCACGGGTATTATATATTTCAGGAGGAAAAAGATAAAGAGATACAAACAGGAACGACAAACTTTGTTTTGGAAATGCTTTGGAAAAAATACCTTATAAAAAGAGAAATTTAAGACTAAAAACATTGAATTTTACTTGCGCTATACACGACAGCTTCTACCACGGGCTACATCCTTCTAAAACACACTCTAACCCAAGTCAAGTGGAATAGTTGAATGATCTTTACGAATAATTTTATTTTCACAGGTTACGAAGATGATCCCTGGAGAGAAACGAGGATCACGAACACCCGACTTACGAGATGTATTGATAGTTCTGGCCCAATTTACATGGAACGAAAAGAAGTCAATCATCGACATGCATGTGTTTTGGAGCCAGGTGAGGGAGGAGAGGGGTTTATTGGCTTTGAGGAGTCGTAAACACGGAATGAAGGAAACGATGATGGATTTATCACGAAGAATGGTGGGATTCAAGGGAAAAACGAAAACATCACGGGACTTAGGGACAACAGGTAGCAACCATGCCGTTTTTTTGCGGATAGTTTAACACTTTTAGCAGACCTGAAAAAACATTTACGGTAAGATTTATTAGGTTGACGGAAGGATTGAATGTTGCAAGCAAGAATAAACTATAGCCAATGTCTTAAATAAACGTTTCCTTCACATTTTTCATTCGATTGCTATTCCCAATGCACGAGGGCTCATATATGATGAAGGGAAAAGTGACTTAATATCTTCGGGAATAAAGTCTCTGTTAAAGGTAGGTTTGGTGAAGAAAATGTAGGTATTTACGTGCAGCATATTAGAGGATTTGCACTGAAATTATTTTTGTATTGTTATAATAATGATAGTATCTACATGATTATCACAATTGACTGAGGTTGGTAATGAACCTTTATGACCCAAATGCCGCGGGTTGGAATCCTGTCTCAGGCATGGATGTCGTATTTGTCTTAGATTAGTTATTTTGATTGCACAGTGTGACAATACATTAGTTGTTGAAGCACCATGAAATAAATTTATAATATTACCGCTCTTAATGATGTACTCACTCCGTCCGAAAGGGGGACTATTTTACTTTTGGAATATTTTACTTAAAACAATTCCTACATATATGGTTGAAGATAAGAAACAACACGATGAGCTGCAGCTCATCGAGGTAACAAAGTATTGGCTTCCCCTTGCCTTCCACATCATTGATTTAAAGTAATACATCTAAATGAACGCGAATGAAATAATAAATGAATTAGCACGCTGACGAAGATGCAATAATCAATGTATCAGCGCGGGCGCCTAAAGAGGGTCAACGCCACCAAAAATTATATCGATTGGAAGGAAGGTGACGAGCAATAAAAATACACCATCAGAGGGAGAGAGAGAGGAAGGGAGGCGTGGGCGGTGTGAGAACGAGGTTGCTGGGCGAAACATGACATCCCCGCAACTCTTGCGACGACAAAAGCCGTTCGCAAGGCAACCCTGGCCGCCTAAATTGGGGGTGGGAACTTGGAGAAGTCTAAGGGGCGGGAGTAAGAAGGTGAGAGGGAGGAATAGATACGGGCGTGGGGACTTAGCGAGGCATGGAGAAGATTCGCTGGGACTTGTTTGGTGAAGCGGGTAAGAGTGGGCTAGCGCAGGGAAAAAGAGGTCCACGCATTGGGTGAATAGGCCGTGGTAAGGGGAGGCAAACGAGAATAGACTGGGGGACGAGGAAAGAAATAGCGGGATAAAATGGTAGGAAAAGGTGGGCGGTGTTAGCGAAGGGGGGAAGGAATGAGGACGGATGAGTGTCGGGAAATTGAGGTGGATTTTGAGGACTGAAGGTTGGGATGTGCGAGTGAGGGGGGAGAGGTAGGAGGCTCTGATAAGAGGGCGCGTCCTCCTTAATCCATTGAAAGATGCTGAGATGTTGATCCCATGTGTCCCCTGTCTCCATGAAAGGTGGTTGAGTGGGGAGGAAAGGTACCGAGGCATAGAAAGATGGTACGTGGAGTATATAGAGTTCCAGGGGAATGGATACAGGGACCAAAAGGGATAAGCAAGGAGGAGATGGAAGCTCTCCACATTTTGGCGGCGAAGTCAAGGGCTTCGGACGGGCATTAAATATCCAATAACCTTAGGCTTATAGGAAATCAATTCTCAAACGTGCCCATACGCTGTGGAAAACTTTTCATCTTATAATTTCAAGAGGAATTTTTAATCAACATTTCAAATTTATCATCAGCATCCACAACATTTCCCACAATCATGATTGCGATAATCCTTTACTTATCGCCGTTTAGAATTAATTGACAAGGATTATGAAGTTTCCTGAAACAACCGCATTTCTTCGATTACAACATTTTACCATCGAAAACTGTTGTCACCAGCTATAACTATGTCAAAGGTTATTAATACTGAATACATTTTCGAAACTATACACTTGATAACTCTTCGAAGAGAATTATAGAACTGAGACATCGCAGAAATGAAAAAATAAATAACCATACACGCATTCACGCTTTTTCAAAATGTTTACGTATCACGGCATGTGGAAATGTGGCATCACGGCAAAATTGGAACTATTAAGTCACGAAGTTTGGAATTGAATTAAAACAAACGACTATTTATCCTAGAGAGTAATTGAGTAAAACTTTGAGCAAACACTTTATATTTATGCATTATTTTTTAATCAATTAATATTATTGATAAATATTATTGCTCACTCATGCCCACTATTTGCTGTAGCAACTTGGATGATCGCATCTAATAAATCGATAATGAATAAAATCGTAAGATCCAATTAATAACCGTACACAATACTCGCCATTAATTTTCATGTGTGGAAAATGTCAGCTTCAGGCTGAAAGAAGCAGCTTATTGATTTAATATCAACGCTATGGATCTCCAAGGCTCATTTTATTGGGAGACAGAAAAGACGGAGGAGGTGGGCGAAGGAACAGAGGAGACGTGAGTGGAAGGATGGATAGTGCAGAGAATCCTAGGCAGACCTGAAAACCCGGACGGATAGAACCTGGGCACTTTAGTAGCCCAAAACCAGGCTCTTTCTTCGAGCAATAATTTATGTCTCGCTGTGTACCCATCGAGGTTAGGCGGGGCATTATGTGGGAGTTGCTGGCGGCGGGAAGGAGAGGGCAGAATGATTAAGACAAGATGGGGTATGCCCGCGGCACCGGAGGTATTCAAAGGGAATCGCATGGGGAGGGGGGAGAAGTTTTGCTTCGCTCAAGGGGCTGTTCAGAGCGGGAGTGTGGGGAGTTAAAGAATTAATCCGTGAGTTTTATGCGTACGTTTTGGCCCCGCAGGAGGGAGAGACTGCGGAGAAGAGTGTACGGAAGGTGGGAGTGAGGAGAGTGGGTGGTGTAGCGGGGGGCAACAGTTGAAGCGTGGAGCGAAAGGAGAGGGGGAAGTGTCGAGGTGGGAGGAGGGTGAGAAGAACCCCCTTTCTCCTTCAGGGCGCCATTCCAGCGGCACTGTTGAGATGGCTTTTGTCACGTCGCTGGAGTTTACCGAGCGGCAAGGAATAAAAGGCATTCAATCTCGTGTATCCACGCTATTGGACTCGCTCTCGGGGCATGTTATGCATAAAGCGTGGAAGATTAAATGAATACACTATAGGGTTTGAGAAAATCAAGAGTGATATTTAGTGCAACAATAAGGCAGATGATTCGAAGGTAAAAGGCTGGATGGTCTCCATGAAAATAGGAATTCCAAATCGATGAGAAAACTAGGGCAGGAGGGAAATTACTCTAAGACGCATTACTACTGAACTTCCAAGGGCGTTGATGTGAACTTAAATTTTAAATTAGGTCTCGTTAGAAATATTTATAGAAAGTAAATCAATTTTGAATTGAATTTAAGGGGTTTCCCGTCCTGATAAATCCAAGCAAAGGATGCGCTAGAAGACCTTGAGATTTATTGGTTCATTTCATCGCAAACGAGCTCAATTATTGTTTTCCAAGATTTCTTGTTTGTCAGTGCCAATTAAACTACTCATACGCATCGGCAAATTTGTTCTCGAATATTTACGACACGCAAAAGTTACGGATCAGAGGTAATATTTAAGACAATGGAATTTCTGCGGGGAAATTGAATTTCGGATTTTACGAACACTAGCGATAAAACGGAGAAGACAATTTGAATCAGTGTAGAATACGTAATTTTGACATACATATTGCTCGCACAAGTATACAACAAAAAGCATAAGACAATCGTATACGTTTTAACTGCCAATGAACAAAAGGCCTACTTCGATACGATAGAGTAATCGATTACTCACGATTTATGTATAATGACACATGGTGCCCTTCAACCCTGTGCATTAATCAACGGTCAACTATAACAGGGATGATGCTAGCTATAAACCTCGTTTTTTGTGCTACAACTACTTACACTGTAATTCACTGTTCACCCTAAACTAATCCTTAATGATGAGCACAATATCTGTACACCTTGGAGAATTCGGGTTTGTTTAAATTTAATGGAGTCACTCGTAGTTTGATGTTTCTTGATCTTTCTTGTTTGATGTTAGTAAAGATAATTTCTTTAAATTCTTGTATTTTAATTTAGTTTCAGTGCATAAAACATGAGTACCAAAATGAAATGTTTTGCGCTTCTATCTTATCCGGCGTTCTAGCTTCAAAAAATGAATTTATCCATTTGAGGCTAATATTCTGGTCTTAATCAAATGATTGGTTTTGAGTCAACTGTGTATGAACACGCCATGTTTGACCAAGAATTTTATAACATAAATTTATTCATTACTATTGGTTTGCTTATATTTTAGTTCAAAATTAAGGGTAGTCTTTTTCCGAAAATGCCTCTCCAGAATTTAAATACTTTTCGGGAAATTACTTAGATTTTTTTAAATGTTGAATTTCCTAATTGATTCGCTTTCCTCCGTTATGAATATGATTCATGTTATTTAAAGGTTTTTAGTCAGATAGTTATGGAATCACTTAAAATGTTTTAGCAGCCTAATTGCTGGGCCGTATGCCGGTACATGTTTTTAAGGATATCTTTATTTGTGCTGAATGAAATATTATATTCTGTATGTGTTGAAGTAAAGTTTGAATTATAAATAAGGTTTAAATATCTGTATATCTGTGATGGATATAATTTAGTATTATCTCATTTCAGGCTAAAATAAAATGTAAAGCTATTTACCTCATTTTTTAAGGAATGGGAATTTCGAAAGGGAATTTAAAATTTTATTTCATCAGTCTGCAGCCTTTTACGATGAGGTAAGTTTTAGTTAAAACTACGGGAGAACTCTCTTATGGAGGAAAATCCGTGATTTATACTTGAAATGAAAGTGAGCCGTAAAAGGTTGATTATGTGTGTCTGTCTGTGGTAAAAAGGGAGTAAACTAAGATCTGGTAATTCTTCCACGTTATCTGGCTGGAGAGCCCAGCAGCTTAACATTGTATCAACTGCAGTCTCAGATATAATTCAGAGACAAATGCAAACCTTATTTACGATTTCGAAACAATTAGACTAGGTTTAGGTTAGACAAGTGACGAGAGGAAACTTAACAATAAAACAAAAGTGGATATATAATCTCACACCTCTCACTCCACTATATCAAGCTCCCATCCCAATTAATGACGGTAATCCTGCTCTTCCGATTTCGGTCCGTGGAAATCATACCATCAGCCAGGAACTTAGCGGGAGAAGAGGAAGTGCATGCTACCACAGAGACCCAAAACACCAGCTCGCGTTGGAACACTCGGAGCGAAACTAATGGAGATTAATTACAGAACAGAATTTCTTGTAGATGAGGCTGATTGATGCTTGGGATTTGTGGGAAATTATTTTACACATTAGTCAAGGTAAGTCCGTTTCGATCCGTAGGTAGAGGACAGGTGGTAATGCCAGGATATTAGCCGAATGGGAGGGAATGGGACTGAGGGGATAGTCCCCCGAATGGCAAGTGAAGGGAGTTCTGAAGGGTTCGGAGGGCATGGCAGGGAAAGAGAAGGGGGCATGGGGGGGGGGGGGATTGAGAAGGGTTGGGTTGGAAATTACTTTGAGAGCTTGGTGTTAGTCGAGGACTGGGATGACATGGGTCCTACAAAATTGACGCTGAGCATAAATTGGGCGAAGATAGACAAATGAACTGCGATAGGTGAGTCGGAGAAGGTAGCCAAGAAGATGAGGGTCTTTACGCGGCCACAGTCACCTCAGAGTGATGAAAGCACAATTACGGCTATAATTGCTTTTCTACGAGGCTGGAAATAATTCGTAAAAAGCGCGATCAAAATGCAAAAATAAACAAGCTACTCAGCAACGAAGTTAAACGTACGGAGCCCTTCACTTCACATGCCACACACTTTCATGGTGGCTAGTAGGATGATATGTAGATGAAAGGAGAATAATATTATTAGGAATAATATTTATATATTATAATCAGAGAGTGAATTGAAGACAGCAAATGAAACATTTTTTCCCCTTCCATGGGTACCTGAAAATAACCCAACTTCTAAGATGAATTCTACAGATTTCAACTTTTAATAGATAAATCATTGAGCGTCCCTAAATTATAAAATTGAATTACTCTCTTCCTAACTCAAGGTTATTTCTTTTTGGACTTTCTTGTATTCTTTCTTCTAAGTTTTCTTTAAAAACATACCGAGAAAAATCACATGGCCAGCATCAACACGGAATCATTAGGCAAGAAGGAGAACTTTAAGAGTGAATTTACACCTTTTTAAACATCGCCGTCGGAACGCACTATAGGTTGTCGGTTATTGTTGCCGTTACTATCTACCAACTTTCCTTCCTCTCCTAAATGTTTTGACATCTTTCATTCTTTACCTCTAAATCCTTCCCACCTCCGCTACCTTGCTCTATCCACCACTACACCTGCATCTAGAGCGGCAAGCATGAATGAGAGACTTTCATGAATCTTTTATGCGTAACACCTTTCAAATACCACTAATTACTCGACCAATCCTGATCCTCACGATTGTTTCCTTGGCCAGAGTAAATATTTGTCTGATACCCTCCTACTAAGCTCGTGATCACCAAAAACACTTCAAAAATAACTTTTATTTCCACGCACCCTAGTTTTCGCTCAACCATTATGACATATTTCTAACCTCCGCTAAAAGAATCTTAATACCATTATATTTTTATAATTGATATTATCCAATTCATTTCACACTGAACCTTACCGCACTGATTTTTACGTGCAATTGTAGAAAATTGGTCATCGGACTATCTTATGGCACATTATTCAATTCCGCAATCATTCACCATATTCTATGCCTAGATACGATACTCCAGTAAATCCATGCACCTCGTTAGAATCTTCGCAAAACTCTTAGTCAAGGGGAATGGCATAGAAAATAAAGACAATTAAAAATTTGCATAAAGTGATTTGCTAGGAGCAAATTTCTGCTTTAATTTTGCATCGCATTTACATCAGATCTACATGATGGTACTGAAGAGGTTCTTAAGGAGGAGTCTAGAACTATTCTTAGAAGGAATTTGAACCTAAACTAATAGCAGGTGCACTGATAAGCACCAAGAAATGATTTATAAGCAGAATCTAATTGTAACACGAAGTAAAGTGCTTAAATTTGGAACTATAAGTACTGTGATAACTCAAAAGAAATTTCGCAGGAAAATCTGATGAGATCCATTATCATCTCAAAGGAAGTCCGCGTAAACAGAGACAGGAATTCGCTGACGAGATGGTAAAATTAAGATCCTAATTGGACGCGGAAATAAAGAGAGGGAGCTAAAAGGAGAGCAATGATTATGAAAAGCAAATATTATAATTGCCCAGATTTACGCTCGGATACTTAAAAAGGGGGACGATGGGATAACAAAAAAAACGCTTGAGAGATAAAGAGAAGGTAGTGCAGAAAATAATTAGGGAGAAGAAAAATGTGGCCGAATAGGGTTGGGTAAGGGGAGGGAAGGGGGATAGGGTGGGCGTTGGGGGGTTTGGAAGGTAGTGTTGAGGGGAGATGAGGAGCGGGGATGCGCGGATGGTGCCACGCACAAAGCGGGGGCACTGCGGCGTGAAGCCGGACATGGACGGGCTTCGGAGGCGCCGAGAAAATGCTGGCGCAAGGTAATCCACGCGACTCTTCAACGCGCAGCAGTAAATCATTTTCACGAACTGCAGCAGCGAAAGAGAAAAAGTCAAGCCTACGCCAAGTCGCATATGACATCAGGTTCCTGTATTTAACTGAACACGGATCAATCTAATCTACAACTGCAACTCATATATGTTTAAAGAACGATTCTCCCTCGATATTAAAATCCATAATATACATTATTAGCAACGTGAAAAAATTCACGTTTTTCCACTTCAGGCTGCATTAACCAACAGAATATATGAAAGTAAATTTACACAAGCAACAATATCCAGGGATTTTCTTGTTAATGCCAGTTATAGTGACGATTTTAACTAAAATATAGTGACAAAAATCGATCACTATCAATAACTTCACCGTATTCAGAATCTCAACAACAGCCTCGCTTCCAGTGCTTACGTCCTGAAATATCTACTTCGAGTCAAATTGGAGAGCAGATCCTCCCTTCGAAGTTAGTATTACCACGCTGTATACCGTTTCCAACCATAACGAGGAGAATCTGTACGCCCTTTCAAACTAGTAATAGAGCTTTTATGAAGTAACGAGTGGAAGTTAGACTGTATTTCAGATTCTGGGCCACATTCAGAATCTCAACTCTGTTCTGAGCGGACGCTGACAATGAAGAGTAATACCAACTCTGCAGGTAGAATGGGTTCACCAATTTGACGCGTTGTAGGGATTTTAGGACGTAAGCCGTAGAGGCGATACTGCAGTTGAGATTCTGAATATGGCCCAAAGACTGATTAGATGTAGCTCTCCACTAGTTTCTCCCATCGGTTAACCATTTCATATTTACATAATTAAGTCTTTTCTATTTCATCCTTCACTACCTGCTTCTACATTTCATGCGAGATCTTCCATTGTTTGTGTCCCCACTCACTGTTCCCTCCATAGCTGCCTTCATCAGAATATAATGTCACGTGATATGGCCAATTAGGTATTCCTGCCTTCTCTTAAAGGTTTCAAAATAACACAGAAATAAAATAAATTTACAAATACTCAAAAACCGGGCATGTTGTGGATAAATTTTCTAAAATTATTCGCATCATGGCTGTGAATCAAGCCCTGTTTAAATAGCGGCTGCGCGAGACGATTTTAAATAAATAATAAAATACTCCACCACCTTCCCGAGAAAAATTAAGAGCTTCTCCACAATAATGCATTCTCATAACTTAAATAAACATTTCTACCACTAGATACACTTTAGAGTGAGCTAAAATATTGTAATTCCACATGAAAGAAATGTTTGACATACATCAGTTAAGCAACCTATGAAAGAGATACCTACCAGTGGCCACAAATTACAGGTTTTTTAAAGCATCTCAAACACTCAGTCAAGTTTGCCGACTCTTCCTGCGTGGATTGAACATACACTCTGACGAACAATATACTCTTTCAAATGGAATGAGAGAATAAATAGCAGCGTTTGCATTAAGGAGGGGTTTAACAGCCTAAGTTCACGCAGAGGAGGAGGAATTTAGATGAAAGGAAATTACTAGAGAGAAAGAAATACTTGTAATGGGCGGTTAGATGGGTATATGAACATCTTAATCAAGAGGAAAAAGTATCCACAATGACCAGCATTTGAATCCGGATTCTGGTTAAGGAGGATGATTTTTTCCGTAATTATCTTGCTATTGTTAGAACGAAGGTTTCCGCGGTATGGTTTGATCTCTGCATTTTTTCTCGGGGTTTTTAACACGTCAGTTGGATAGTAGACAACAGTTTCGCTGGTTCTCCTGCCAGCGTCTTCAGGTCGAAGGTGACCTGACCTGAAGAGGCTGGCAGGGGAGCCAGCGAAACTGTTGTCCACAAGCCAACTGACGCGGAAGAAAACCCGAGAAAAAATGCATTTATCTTAAATGCTATTTTGCATATCAGCGGGTAACTCAGCTAAATATTTTATCAGTTCGTTCGCAATCATTGAATATCAAAGTCTCCCTATGCACCATTAGCCCCTGGGCATTTTCGGGCCCGTTGCTGGGATTAGGTTCACTACTAGACTTTTACACCTTTGTAGAGGAATCCAAGACACGCTAATCGTCGTCATGCCAGCCTTAGCTGCAATATTGCACGTACACCCTACTCCCCTTATATTCTGAAAATTTGAGCTCGTGAAGAAATAATCTCATACCGTGAACACTTTCACCCGTCCTCGGAAGATTGCGGGGAAAAAAAAGGTTTAGATGATTAAAAATCGAGGAGAGGCATCGGTAGATGGATCGAGGGCTCTCTTCACCCGATTCCATCGTGAATACTCGGATGAAAGGCTGCCACATGCGAGGGGACCGGATAAGAGGCTGCCTTTTCCCAATTATAAAGCGCCGTTCCGAGATATTGTAAAGCGCGTGGGAAGCCTTGACGTCCGTAATCGACATCATGGGTCCGGGAAGGTTATATTCTTTTATTTTAGCCAGTATAAGAGCGAAAACCCAATTTTGATTATGTTGGGAAAAAAGTAATTTGAAAGTTAAATCCCTCGTCACAAGGCTGGCAGCGGCAGAATACATCGAGAGCCTTCCACCTGTTCACTGATAAGAGGAAGACGTGTGTGGAATGGGAAGGAAATGAAAGGGTGAGATGGTGGGGGAGCGGAAAGGGGGGGAGGGCGAGGGAAGGGAGCACTCGTTACATAGGATTAAGTTCTGGGTAAAGCATGGGAGGGATTCGTGCGACCGAAGGAGAGAGAGGCGAGAGCGATCTAACAGAGCTGCGGTTAAAGGGATCACCACTGACACCAAGGACCGTGAGGAGCTCACGACGACTTCCTTATCTCCCGCCCACCACACCCATCGCTTTGAGGAGACAAGTGGAGAGCGGAGAAGACGACAGAGGAGTATGTTGATAAACCAGTTCGATATTTCCTCCTCTGTTCACCGAGGCTGATATTGGGCTAACAAGCTCTTCACGACTGAAGAGCATCTTACATGCTCCAGAACGCTTGCCTTCCTAGTTATAACTGAGGTCTGGGATTAAAAGTAACCACTGGAATGGCTATTTTTAGTTGACCTCTTGTTAATCTCTCAAATCAACCGACATCATAAAGTGCCAAGGTGCATTCCGGACGAAACTGTGAGCCTGAGGTATTCAAATTCATCATATAAAATTAGAATGGCTCATAGCAAATAGTTTTCGGTGGATGTTCTGCAAGTAAAAGAGATGAGGTGTAAGATAGGATACATACTACATTAGTAAAAACACTTATTGCATGCAAAGAAAGGTTCCTACCCATAATAAAGAGGAATATTAAAACTGGCTTATATGGAACTTCTATAAAAAATTAAGGAGTGACAACTGCGCATTGAGAAAGCGAAATCCTAGAATACATTTTTCTGCAGGAAACGAAGAGCCTAAGGTGGATTGAAAACCCTTTTTCAAAAGTGTAGTGTTCAGATATCAACGCAATCAATTAAATAAACGTAAAGTAATTGGGGTTATTTTCCGCAACTAGGTGAACGACGAGCACATTACTTCCACATGCATTGATAGTTAATGTTTGTTCAAACTGATATTTAATACATGTACAGATCTACACAAAATATATTATTGTTAATAATGTATTATTGTTCATTGTTAGATAGGTACTTTCAATATCCATAAGAGCATTTCAGTTTTGGCAATAAAAGTTTTGCCTCCAATTACGTATTCAGGAACGGGATTCTCAATCTTATAGATCACAGATTTATCGAAAGGTAATGATACACATTCTGGTCAAGAACCGATAACGAGAAGCAAAATTTGACAGGTTTTAAAAATGAACTTAATGTTCGAATAAGAGATAAACGAGCAATGTGGTGTGACCTTACAGCGACTGTCGGAAAACAATGAGAAGGCCTTGATCGAAAAAAATTGTGACTACACGACCTTTCCGACGTACATCGTAGACTTTTAACTCCCCTGCAACTCGTATACTTAAATGTGAATTTCAATGGCGTCATGATCCGAGATCACAAGCGCGGGATCACATTTTCCACCCTCCCATTTCGTTGAGACGCAAGGATGGGGTCCTCACACTTTACCCGTATGATGGAAAAAGACTCTGGGCACAACCTCGGAATGAAGAGGTGAGAGACAAAGAGTAAGCCCCGATGCGCTCGTATCCACTCGAACCTTTACGCGTTCATCCGAGCTTAGTAATTCGGGGGAGGAGGAAGGCGCTTTTATGAATTCATGGCGCAAACACTCCGTGCGCAGGGCGGGGTTGGTGCGAGATTTCATCAGAACTTGGAGGGGGAGTGACCAGAGCGCGCGGTATCGAGTCAGACAATCCGAGGGACGGGGAGAAACAACCGAAGAGAGGCGGATGAGAAGAAAAACAAGCAAGAAGCTACACTGGGTGTAGCATTTTAATCGGGTCCCACGGAACACATTCACGGTCAAGTTGGTACTGACAATGGACACTGAGAAGTGCATAATTCGCGCGTAGTAAAAGCATTTTTCCCAGCAACCGCCTTATTTTACTTGGAATATCATTAAAACGGTATGGGGTTTTCGTATTTCCATTTAGATTTCTCTTAAATCTGAAAAATAAAGTCAAATAAATTGCATTTTTACGACACAATATGAGAATTTTCGAATAGAATGCTGAATTCCGTGCTTTCTGTCTAAGAAGCAACATTCAGCTTGCAAAAATGAAAAACTAAGCATTAAACTTACATGATATAATCAAACAGAGTGAAAACTATTTCCTCATATGATGAAGGAAAAAAAACTGTACGTCTATTTCCATCCAAGTCCTCTGGTATCCTGCTTACAATAGAATTCTATATCTACAATTATATATCATGAGATGTAGCATTTAACCAAGTAATAATTGTGGGCGATGAATGATTTCCCGAAATCCAGCCGATTCTTACAGTGAGCGTGGTTTTGTTCCACATTAGGGTTTGTGGTATAAATTCAGGTCTTTTTCTACACTTGTAAAATTATTCAACTTGGAGACAGCCCTTACCATAACCTGCTCACTGACTAATCAAAAAATCTGTTTATGCATAACTTTCCTAAAGATTTTTGAGAAGTTCGTTTTACGTCACTTTTCCTCCATACCTATTTCATAGCAATTGGAGATTTAGATAATAGGACACCATAGCGGTTATTAAAACGAAAGCAAATCTTTTTACAATTAACGAGCAGAACTGTTGTGATTACTTAAAGATTTTAACCAGAAAACATACATGTAAAATCCCTACCTTCCCCTCCCATAGAGATGGAAAAAGTTTCTTAGTAACCCTTTTGTACAGCGATCCGCGTTGTCCACTTTTATTAAATTCCCTATTTTTGTCATGGTTGGAATTTGAGTAGTCACCTCCTTGCAGCCAAATGACTTTCGGGTATTTTGTACAGTGAGTAGTTTAAAAAAAGCTATTTGCACAGACCACATAGTTAAATTATTTCACCATAGTTAACATATGAAATCATAGAACTCAGTTATTTTCCACTATTTCCAAGAGAACGACAGTTTAAAGCGGGGGTTGTTTTTGCAGATCGAAACCATTTCTGAATAATTGGGAAAATTTTTAGAAGGAGTTTGTACTGATAATTTCCTTGTTTTTAAATACAAATAACCACTGAAATTTTTAAGCTGCATGGCTTTAGCGTATGTTTTATAAATTTACACCGTTAAATTTCAATTTCCTCTATTGAATTTTAATGCAGCTCATTAAATGTTAATGCTCCTCCACCAATAGAGCGTTAAAAATGTAAAATTTAAAGGTTAAATTCGAGTTTAATAAATTTCGATATTACTCAGCAGAGCTTTGTCGTGAATTTCCCACTTGAAGAGTAAACATTTTACCCTAACGTGACTTTACAGTTCGTATTTCCAGTACCATGATCACGAAATATTCCATGATGGAGGACGCACAAATCCAGGCGTTAGCGAGCATTTTCACAAGCTAGAGCACACCATCACATTTGAATCACACTAAACCCGAGAAAAATTTGAGGGAACGAAAAGTCGATGACATCTACGTATACATGAGAGATATTAGAAATCCACGCGTTAGCGAGCATTTTCCCTAGCTAGGGCACACCATCACATTTGAATCACACGAAACCCGAGAAAAATTTGAGCGAACGAAAAGTCGATGACATCTACGTACACATGCAGGATATTAGAAAGGGAAACTCAAAATGACGCCGGAAAACGAAATAGGTACCCACTTTCACAGATGTCAACCCGAGCTACTCCATTGGATAAGTCATCCTCTCGCATGGCAAATCACAGAGGGGATATGATAGTGCGTGGTTGGGCGAGGGAAATGGACGGGATAAAAGGAAGGCTTGCCTCATTTACGCTTCGCTCCTAAAAAGAGCGCACGCGGCGAGAGAGCTGGGGCTTTCCCTTGTGGGAGGTGATGCAGAGGCCGGTGCCCTCACCGCAGAATTGCCGCCCCGGCCTCATGCCGAAGCATCTCTTCCTCCCCCACCGCTAAGTCTGTTAAGCCACGCACTCTCTCTCTCTCTCTCTCTCGCCCAGCCTCTACCCTCTTTTGACCTCCAGCTCTCTTCATATTCCCTCCACACCTCTTCGCCCACCGTCCTCCCGCTCTTATCTCCCAGCTCAACCTCGTGTGGCGTGATTCGCCTTTCGCCCCAAAATCAGCTTCCACCCCCTACTCTCTCCCTATCCATTGCCCCTGCTCTCCACTCTCCATTTCCCGATTCCCTCTCCCATTCCCCACCTTCCCTCCACGCATGAAAATACATGGGTGTCCAAGCTGTGACGAGAGAAACATTCTTCTTTATTTATCTCTCACTCTCACTCGAGATTTCGCTCAGGTCTGAAGTGCCTTATCCCTGAATCAACCAAACGACACTATACACCGTTACGCAGAGCATGCGATTAGAAATTATCATTGACCACACGTGGATCTGGAAATTTCCGTGGGGAGAGGGCAATAAACCATAAAATAAAACATGCACCCACTAATATTAAATAATGCCCTAAGTTTACGCAAGGATTCATTTTATACTATGCATTTATAATTTTAAGGGAGCACAATTACGAAATAATAGATAGTAAGATACACGATGCATATTAAGTCCGACCGCCTGGAAGTCCATTCGACAAATATTCCCATTGGGTAACCGAACCCTATCCGTGATTTCCCTCCCCATGGAGCTGTCCTAGCATAATTTTACACCGAACTGCTAAAAAAATACGATTTCATAAGAAAACTGTCCAATAAAAAGCGGAGAAGAGAAAAAAGAACACTGCAATTCCACATAAACTTTTTAATAAAGCACGACCATGGTTTCGCTGAGGCGCAGCATCTTTAGCATTCCCTTCTCCACTATGGAAAAATTCCAACAAATTAACCCGGAAACAGATTCTTACAATAAAAAGCGATTTATTGGAAAATATGTAGCTTTTGATGTTCAAAAAGCAGAGCTTTTGGATCGAGGCCGTGAAAATGTTTTTATTTATGATATTATCGCATTTCCAGAGCGGGAAGCAACTATTTATCTTTTCTCGAGCCTCCACTTTGCAAACACTACGAATTACATTAGAGACGCTCCGCATCTGAGATACTTTTTGGGCGGTGGGTGAACAAATTTACTGCCCTTCGTGAGATTTCCAGCATGAACTCGTGATAGTTCTTGCACCACCGGTGATATTCACTACAATAGAATACCCAAGGAAATTACACAGCCATCGTCGCCAGTTTAGCGTTCATAAATTTCTGCCAGAAGGACACATGAATGCCATTTTTTTCAGCGGATCCCTACAATAGCAAAGGGTAGTATTGCTTGGTTACCGAGCGCATAAACTCTGCACCAATCTCCCAAACGTGGGTTTTCCACAAATGGCCTCTCTAAGGCTGATAGGGAGACGAGTTTTAGGTGAAAGAACAAACAGGCAATTAAAAATAACTTAACCAAAATACTTAATTTGTACCTAAAGAATTCAGTTATTTCCCCAATTTCTTTTATCTCGTAATAAACGACTGAAGTTCACTGAAAAAAATATTCGCCATCACAAAAATTATTTGATTTAGTCCTTCAACATGTAGGATGAAAAAATTAAAATTTTGATTCTCACTCCGGTTCCATGCCACTTCAGCGGATATCAGATATTAAATCCCTAAATACTTGCTGCAGATTATTAGAAATCCAACATAAGCCCATCATAACAAAACATCGAATCGGGAAAAAAAGTATCGCCACTGCCTCTTGAATCTAGGAGTAAATCATCTTATCTTCAATTAGTCAGCGCTTCACAGTACTCCTCAGAGAAATTAGCGCCCTAGATTTCACAAGACCTGGATTTGGAAGCACCCAAATGCGTAAATATTACCAGATATGTGACTGTTATGGACATGAACTGAGAAATACATGATTTCTATGATAGCGATCAGCAAATAGGCTGACTCGCCTATTCGCAAATCTTTAAGAATTATAAATTAGTATTAATAAGTAAATACCTATTAGTATATAATTAATTTAGAAAGAAAGTCGTAGCCATATCTTTAAAATATAATGTTTCTCGCAAACTATAAGAGAAGAGGTTCGGCAATAAAGTAAAGTAGGTGAAATATTGATAAAATAATCTGTAATGCATGAAACATATTTTAGCATCACTAAATAAAGTATTCTACGGCACTATAGATTACTACATTTAAAGAAATGCCTATCTAATCGGTAATCACTCTATTACCAAGCAGATACTGACCATTTTGTTGCACATGATTCCAACATCTAATGTGTTCCATTTAGTAGTTAGCAGTAGCATGGTACTGCGCGAAGATGCGCTCCGAAAGCCTTTCCCTGCAGGGTCACGGCTGACTCGCAATTAAATGGGTCCACTGCGCCTGGTGAATGGGGGTCCCATTACACAAGTGGGTACCCAGGCGAGAGCCACGGAGACCAGCTTGTGTGTGTGGGCGAGGTAGTCTTGGACGCTCCGACGCCTCTGCGCATCCTCATCAGCTGCTCATCCGGAGTTGTCGTAGCCGCACCGATTCCCTCCCCTCTCTCAACCTGGCTCCTTACCTCTTAACCAGCCGCTTTATCTCTTAACCTGGTTATTTTGATATGACCCTTAGCCCGTACCTTGGCGAGTCAAAATATTTATCTACGAAATGAATAACAGAGGCCAAACTAGGACTTTCATTTGTACCATCAATGGCGCAATGCCTTTTAGTTGCATGTAAGTAATGCACGTTTCGTGAAATCTCTCCCCATATCAAAAACCCTTGTGGTGGCTCGCAGGGTATAATGCAGACGTAGATAAAGTATGATGCAAGGAAGGAGCAATGAAATTTACCGGGAGTAGGGATTAGGGACTTGGGGTCAAGATCGGCGTTGCGTAAGCTTTGCGGCGGGCTCCAAGGTACAGCAATGCTTGAAACAGGAGATGCTTAGCATAGTGAAATTGTTATCGCACTAAACGATCCTTTAGCAAGGAAAAACCTAGTAAGCGGAGATGGAATAACTTCGGAGCACAAAAGGAATGTACTTTCCTAAAATAGAACATGGATACAACGCTCAATACTTTGCCGAATTCGCAGATAAAAGGATTCAGGTAAGAAAGCAGTCAAAAGGTCACCTTGCTGGCGTCCAGCATTTCTCTAATGGACCCTCAAGGCAGACTTAAGCATCGCTTCGCACTTTCAGTGTATTCGTCACATAATTCCATTGAGCTACCATGCGAAAAGATGAAGGATGTTGATAAGGATAAGATGTCTGACCTTATTTCTGACCAACAGGAGTAATCAGCTACTAAAAATACGCTAACGTTCATTACCATAAAAAATAAATGATAAACCAGAAAGGGGAAGCTTTTTTTTGCTGCAATTAGAGAGCATGCCTATACGGCGTAATTGTTGAAAAAATGTTCTCAGTGTTCTCCACTAGGTCAGGATCGCAGGTCGACGTTTCGAGGCCCGAATCGGGCATTGAAACGTCGAATGGAATGAATATGCTGACCCGGTGGAGAACCCGAGAAGAGTTCCTATAATGTAGCCTTCTCACATCGAGCATGATTTCCTTGCTCTAATTTTTCATCTTCTTAAAATTTCTCAACTCCTTAACACTCTTTCACTTCTTCTATATGTGCCGGACATTTTTATCAATAACTTCAACCTTCAGCATATAATTCCCTCTAATTAGTAACTCCGCCGATCTAACCTGACTCATGATTTTCTCTATGAACTTAATTAAAGGCGGATAGCCATTAATGACGGAAGCACGGAAAGTTGTTCTTTTCTTGCTCTTCAGTGTAATTTATCTAACATCGGGAACAGTTATACTGGTACATTTGTTTGCGTGTTGTCATCCATTAAGATCGCAATGCCGAGGCTCCAAGTCACGACTACTTGGAGTTAATATTAGTATTTTTAGTACTTAGTGTTAATATTTAGTCTACTGCTTTTACTAAGTTTTTCATTACGTCGCAATTATGTGTAATTTATTTCATATTAAAGTCAACACATGTTTTCCTTCAATGCTACCCAAAGCTCCCTATTGGACTCATTCTATTCATTCTGTACTCCATTTGGGAGTAAAAAAAATTAACAGCAATATACACATGCATTGCGTTAATCAACATTTGTATACAGCAGCATAAATCCATATATTTGAAGCATTTCGAAAACAATGCTTTTTTATAGAACTTATATCACAGAACGTCTACCAGGAGCGGAGGCGGTACACGTCTCTGAAAAGCGGCTGGATTATGATTTTCACAATCGTTGAAGGAGTAAAATTATTTTGAAAACTACTACGAGTGCGTTACGAGCGGTCTCCAAACACCTGGGCAAAGATGAATTCTCTCCCTTGGTGTTTAAACACATTTTACGGGGCCGAAATATCTCACACAGCTGGCGGGCGCCGCCTCTCCCACCCCTAACCCCACCAGCCCTCCCCTTTCCCGGCCGCACTCGAGCTCCACGAACGACTCCTTCCGCCAGCGCCACACTCCCAGCTCCACCTCAGTTTATCTCCGGCAACTTTGTTCCCTCCCGCCCAGACACTGACACGGCAATTTGTGATTTCACGCGAAATTTCGCGAAGAAATATTTTATCGTCCTTTCCGCTCCTCTTTTGATGAGGGAGAGAGGGAATACCAAACCTCCCGATTAACGCGAAAAGGAGCTCTCCGTCCCGTATCCACTGACGTTTAACTGCTAGGGTACTTTAAGTAACCGGTCTACAGTAAGGTGAATGTCAATGCCGGAAGACTGCGATTATCTTCTCCCGAAAAGGATTATCAGGTAATTCTGCAATGACTGAGTTGAGCCTGCAATTACTGAAAGCGAGTGGTTTAGTATTATTTTATCTACCCTTTCTTCACCTTTAGTCAAGCGGATAAAATATAGATGAAATTATATATACTAATGATTGGGATTCAAAGCAGTATTTGGGATTTGTCTGAACATAATAGTACAGCTTGCACAAAAAATATATGAGCCTTTAAACTACCGACACCTCCGGGTAAGTTCAATGAGAAATTTGAAAAAAAATACGTTTCGAGATAAAACTCGTACTTTAAAAAAGCTATAGAAGTTATTAATACATTTTTACACCTCTAGAAAACATGAGTATCGTTGTTCATTTGGAAAGAGGATTACTTTCATTCGCACAGTTGTTTCTACCGGTGGGTTTTTTATCCGTCGTTGATTTTAGACATCTTAGATGGTTAATGGAATATTATTAATTCCTAATGCCTAGTTTAAAGACCTCCAGCCAGTCTTCCTTCCTCCGAGTCAAGTGTTTCAGCGATCGCCGAGCGAACCCCGCCCCCGTCCCGTATTCAACCTCTGACAAACTCCCCTAGGAGGCGTCGCTCTACGGTTTGCGCTCACCGCCACTGAGAAATGACACGGTTACCCTATACGCTATGAAACCAGGGTCATAAATAGCCAAGACAGCAGAGCCTCGAGGCATTTTGATCGACGCCCTTTGGGCAGGACTTACACCCCGAAGTTGCTTCTTTCACGCCAACTGCTCTGGGATCTTGAAGACGCCGCCGTCAAGTGCCTGCAGTTGACGTGGTTTCTCCCCTCCACCCCGTTCCCACCACTCCCTTGACATTCTCCAACCAGTCTTGATTTCTCCCAATGGGGAATCATTGTTATTATAAAGAGTGAATAAATATTTGTGATTCTTGGCAAAGTTTTTTTTGCAATTTGTTACTTTTGAATTCCATCGACTGTTGAAAAACAACAATGGTAAAAACCCAGATATTGTGAAAGCATTCCGAAAGCTTTCTGGGTCATTTGATATAAATGTCACTGAGTTTCTGTAATGTTAACGAAATTGCACAATCAGTGAAACAAGGATTGGACCACGATTCTTCACCTCCTTTAATCATCTATGTAAAGTGCCACATCTCCATAAAATCTTCTAGTACACCAGATTTTGCCTTCTAGATCAAATCCCAAAATCTAGAAAGCCCAAATTTCATTTCACGTAAGTTCTACGACTCCGAGGGAAAGAGTATGTTATCCATTACTGATGTGGGACACCAGAGTCTTACAGTTGATACATCGGCTCGCAGTTTTTACCCACCTCCTCTACCGTCATGATGATGTTACGCGTGTCCAATTTTAAGATATGGCAGCGGTGAACCATTTCGAAGTAAATTCTAAATATTTATCAATGAACGCATTAGCGCGTGGAGATGGAAACGACGTTAAGGAGGCCAATATTATGGCACCTGAAAATGGGTTGCTGCAGATCAGAAAATCATTTAAAACACGTCAAAAGCCTATAGAAAATTGCTATCTTGATTAAATAAGCCCGGAAAATTAAGATTAAGACAAAACTAATGCTTCTAAAGTGAACATAATAAAATATTAGCGTGGAAAACACGGCCGACGGCTGGTCTAAAAGCCCGCTTCGTCCCGAGGGCCATACAGTTTGCAAAGAAATGACCTATTCAGCTACACGCAAAAATATTTAAAGGGGTAATGCTACTCCCGCTTCCTATTTGCAGGGGGAACGTTAAAACCTGCGGCGCATTTATTTCCCGCCTTGATTTCATTTGGTTACCCAGTCTAGTTCCCAACAAACGAAAAGAAGAGAATGAATAATATAGCAAGAGGGATTGCGTGCCTGTCCGCCACAGGCTTCATCCCCCCACCAACTAAATGTACTCTAATGGAGACTTCGGGGAAAAAAGAGGAAAAGAAATCTTAAATCCTCAAAGAACACAAGAGAGATTGCGTGGAGCGATTTCACAGGAAAAAGGCTCGACTGCTAATGAAAAATGCGAAATAACAGAGATAAGTGAATGAGATTTGTAGCGTACCAGCTTATTTTTCGTCAATCAATTAAAAAAGCTGACTCTCACGCAACGTGCTGAATAAATAAACCTCCGATCTTAGTTGAGCCAGCTTATGGAATTTATACACTTTTGACTTTACCCACCTCTGCTTCTGTTTGCAATCATATTTTTAAAGTGATTCATAAATGTAGTTAAAAAATCATGCCTTGGTAATTATAGATAAATTTAAATTTACAAGAATATTTCGTCTGTTTGAAGGAGGTCTCATTGACATATTCCTAAAAATATTTCATCACAATCTAGCAAAAATGGGTTTGCTGACACAAGGACATTTGAGCAAAAAACATTATTTTATATTCAGACAGTAAAAAATGGCTTATTATATTGAAATATCAGAGAAACATTTGCGTACTGGTTGAAGTGGCCTTTGATATATTATCTAAAATTTGACAACTTTTACTGGAAAATCTTTATAACGAGGAGCAAGAAATCAATAAAAATGACTTGATTTCAAAGACAAAGCTTGTTGGCGTTGGCAGTATTAGGTTAAAAGTACTCAAACTCTTCATGTTATAGCACGGAATGTAGCTTTGACTTAAACCCTAAATTAACAAGGCATTTACAAGTATTTTTAGTTGACAGAGCAGTACATTAAAGAATCAGCTACCTTGACTGGCAAAGTAATTTCGCTCCATGATATACCAGGAGCCGATAAACTCGATGGCCACTGTAAATGCAAAGTTTCCGCGGAAGCGTAGTACTACGTTGATATACTCTAGATTCGCATTCTTTTATGTAACATTTTTGAAAAATGTGAGAGTCTAGTGCAACTGGAACGTTTGAGCTACAGTTATTAAAAGCCAACCGCGAGCCAAACGAAGTGGTCACTTATACTCAGGAAATGTAAGAAACGGCATAAATACTTTACAGCACCATTGGTTCTCTTATTTTACATTTGAATATCAATTTTTTTTAAATGAGATCATTTTCTGCACCCTTTTGCCCTACATAAAATTTTAGCATTAACAAGCAGTTCAGCGTAGATAAGTCACATAGTGCAAAATTAAAAGCGGCTGTTCTATGAATCCATGTTGCCATAAAAAGAAATTGTATGGAACACAAATGTGAGATATTCATCCCTAGAAACCATTACAAATAATGACTCCCCTATTGAAAAAAAAAACACCTTTTCCCCTTTGAGCGAGAGAGAGACAGATGGGAGATTCTAGCCATCCAGTCGTATTCTGCCGATTTTAACGAGCAGCCGCGGAATTTTCCACAATGCGGCGGTGGCGGAATACGGCTTCAAGGCCTCAATGATTCTTTCTACTCCCCACTGCATTCGACCGAGCATCACAGCAAGGGTCGACCAAACGACCTGCCCCCCCCCTTCCTTCCCCCACCTTTCGCCCCACGGGGGCAACAAAGGGGTCCCTTACCCCACCTGGCTCCCTCCCCATGCAACAACGGCTCCACTCCAAAACGCCGCGGGGAAGCTCAAGAGGGACACCGCCTGGCCATGCAACAAGCGGACGGCACAGTTTCCTCAAATGGAAGCGAAGGTCCCACTTTTCAAATTAAGCCGCCGCATGGCGATGCAATTTATCACGCCAGGGATTCCACCAAGGTTGGAATCAAAAATTATTTCCATTCGAAAAATAGCAAAGTTATCGAGAAAAAAGAGGACATGAAAATTACGCCCGCGGGCTGGAGCGTTTCATTTTTTTTTCTAAATACACATCGTTATTTTGGGTTTCCGGGTTGATTTTATATCAGTAACTGCAGAAAGGGATATTTTTCACCCAGGATGAAAAGAAAAATTAAATTGAAAATTCAGAATGGCCATTATTGCTATCTTGCGAGCGAGTTCCATTTTTCATGGAAATAAAACGGCTGATATGTCAGTGGAGGCGATGAGAGGAGAGCTGAAATTTTTACATAACTACTAAGCACGAATGAAAGGACGTTACAGATGGTGAAGTCTTCTCAGGATTTCCACCGGGTTAAATATTTATATTACACCAACCCACGGACGACTCATCCATCGTCTTCAGGGTGAGTGAATTAATTAAAGCCGTTGAGATGTATCCATAAACGGTTACAACAATCAGGTTCCTCCTGATTGGCCGGAAGGATCTTTAAAATTTGGATAAAATGGAGGATTTTTATCGTTTTTTAATTTATTTAAAATAGGATTCCACGAATTGCTGGGTTCATGACCCGGGTCTCGATTAAAATTATTTTTGCTTTGCCGTATCTCAATGGCCTCCTTAGCAAGCCTGTCCCAGAAGTTGCTGCAACGGCAGATTAATTTTGCGCTATCCCACTTTATCCTGGGGTTCCGAGTGCTACTATGTTCAGCCACAGCAGGCTTGCCAGGTTGTCCAAGCCTAAAATGCCTCCGATGCTCCTTAGCCCAGGTGGCTATCGTTCTACCAGTCTTCCCCACGTAGTCTTAGCCACATTCGCTAGAGATCTGGTAGACACCAGGGGTCATTAGGCCAACGGGGTCCTTCACCTTAACTAGTTGGTCTATCAGTTTACTAATTGGTTTATGGACCGTATCTATATTGTATCTGTTGAGAATTTTCGAGATCTTGGCAGAGACTGTTGACAAATACGGCAAAACTGCCCTGGGTACACGTTTCGGCTTTTCATCTTCTTTCAATGTGGCCTAGTCTACGTGGGGAAGACTGGTAGAATGATAGCCACCAGGCTTAAGGAGCATTTTAAGGAGAACCAGCTTAAGGAGCAAGGTGATTTTAGGCATGGACAAGCTGAGAAGTCTGCTATGGCCGATCATAGTATCACTCGGGACCCCAGGATAAAGAGGTATAGCGCAAAATTAATCTACCGTTGCAACAACTTCTGGGACTGGCTTTCTAAGGAGGCTATTAAGATCTGTCTAAACAAAAATAATTTTAATCTAAACACGGGTTATAAGCTTAGCAATTCGAGGAATCCCATTTCAAAGAAAATAAAAAGAACGATAGAAATACTGCTTTTTATCAACAATTTCGAAGATCCTTCCGGGAAATCAGGAGTAACCTGATTGTTGTAACCGTTTATGGATACATCTCAACGATTTTAATTAACTCACTTACCCTGAAGACGATGGACGAGTCGTCCGTGGAAAAGTGCGTTGGTGTTATATAAATATTTAACCCGGTGGAAATCCCGAGAAGACTTCACCAGAATAATCCGCCGGGAAAGAATCAAATCATATTTGACGTTACAGATGTTTCCTGGAACTTTTCGAATGAGTATAAAACAAAAAAGATATAGACTATCATTTTCACTGTATGATACATACCAAAAGGAAGGGAGTGGCACTTAAGATCGTTACTAGAAATTGAATAACAATAGAGGATAGGAAATGCAATTACAAAACTACATGAGCCCTAGGGCTATTAGATGATGGCAACGTGCCCGTTTAAGTATATACCCTGAATATCAATAACACTATCGCCATTAGGTTTA
Source organism: Platycnemis pennipes (assembly GCA_933228895.1). Classification (NCBI taxonomy): domain Eukaryota; kingdom Metazoa; phylum Arthropoda; class Insecta; order Odonata; family Platycnemididae; genus Platycnemis; species Platycnemis pennipes. The sequence goes on along the minus strand of OW121848.1, from coordinate 26,555,376 downwards.
ACTTTCATTATATCATCATGTATTAACTCTCTAAATCATGGTAACGGCATGATATATTTACATTGATAAACAAAAACGCCATAATACGGATTCAACGCTGTAGCTTGGATGAATAAATCTCTTTTGTTATGCATTAATAACATGAATGAATAAGTTAACAAAAAAAGAAAAAAATTAATGCTCATAAATTAATTAACACCATATGCAATAAAACCATTAATGGAAAAATAATAAATCCATCACAGTTACAAAATAAAAAATATTTTTTAAGATTAAAGGCTGGATAAAACAAATAAATAATGTCATATATATGTGGGTTTAAGTGCAAACAGGCATGCTTCTAATTTAAAATAGCGCTGCAGTATATTGCCAATTGGATTTGGAGTGACATAAATGAAACAAATAGAGCAATTACGTCCATAATACTTCTCTGTTGGACATGTGAGTTCTATTTAAGAATGTATCGCGGGAAAGAAAACACCAAGCCCATAGAAAATTACTGTCGCTACGTTCTCCGTTTGAAGTAGAAGGGCACGTAGAGAGAGAGAGAGAGAGAGAGAGAGAACTCAGGACTGGCTGGGATAGAATCGATAGGTTTCCTAAACGGTAATAGCAAATTTGCAAGTCCTTATTTCTAGGGCATTTATTGTGACTAAAATGAAATTACCTCACCCAGAGGTCCACGAAAAACGTTGCAGGATCAAGTGTGGGAATGTTTATTGCATTAGAGCAATATGGCCATAAGACAACTTTCAAAGCTAGGCCGCCACTTCCTACGCTCGTTGCGTTTATCGATTTGGAGAAAGTTTTTGGCGTTGACGGGAATTAAAAAGCTCGAATTTTTAGGGAATATAGGGTGTCTATGAGCAGAGAATTTAGGTGGAAGTGAAAAATTTAGACCCGAAGATGGAAAAGCAATAATATAAAAAGTAAGAAAATATTTTATTATGTAACCCGTAAATTTTAAGGCTATATCAAGAGACCAAGAAGGAATTAAAGGAAAATGCTTCAGGAGGTAATGCATGTAAAGAATGTACTTACACGTTACGACTAGTTGATATTAAGGCCCAGGAGATGATGAAAATAGATTTAAGAAGGAATCTCATTAACAAAGTGAAGAGGAAGCATCAAAGGACGAGGTACCGTCAGCCAACCATGATACTTGGGTAGCCCACGCTTATATATAGGCTGCGGCTTTCAAACACACTTCGGGCATGAGAGGACTTAGGATTAAGCGTGATTAAAGTGTGATATAATATTTCTATTTTAAGCAACTTAAAACACAAATCTACAGGGAAATAGCACCTGAAGGTTACTGAAAAAATAACTGGTAACTGCATACTTCTGTATAAGAGCAGAGCATTCGACGAATATCAATGATGGAAAGAAGATTGCTTTCTGGGAAATAGAACTGGCTGTAACCGACAATGCATGAAGGATGTAGTTAGTGGAATTTTCCCTGTGAAGAGGAAACATCAAAGCAAGTATACCTCTACAACTAGGACACTAGGGAAAAAAAGGAAGCACTTCATCATAAATTGCTTCTATACCATGCTTCCTATTAGAAATGAGGAATTAACCGTAAGAGCGACAGAAAAGTAAGATCGGTGGTATTTTAAATGAGATGCTTCAAAAGAATGAGGAAAGATAAATAGAGAAGCAGCTGACGAAGCAGTTCCAGGATGAGTGGAAGGAAAGAAATATCCAAGTCTAACAACTGTTAAAAGAAGAAGTGACTTACTTATTGGGCACACATTAAGACACAATTGCACGATGAAGACCCCATCGGGGGAAAAAGGGCAATCCATATATTACGTAACTACTGAATTTCTACTGTTTTGACCCTCCCCTCCTCCAATAACAATAAAAGAAAGATTCTTTATAAATGAATTATTTATTTCACAATATTATTGCTTATTCAATACTTATTATTGCTAAAATAGTTATATATTTAACAAGGAACGAATTTATGAAAAAAGAGAACACTTAATTGAACATGAGGATAAAGTGAAGAGATAGAAGGAATACTTGGAAGATTTGTACAATGGAAGCTATCTTAGAGCGGAAGTAATCGAAGAGGAAAACGAAGTCCATACGGATGGTTGGGAGCCCCGATCTTAAGATCAGAATTTGACGCAGCTGTAAGAGATCTGAGGATAAATAAGGTTTCGGGAATAGATGATATTCCTTCCGAACTAATTAAAAATGCCGGAGAGAAGACATTTACTCAGCTGTAAAAAACCATCTGCGACATATACTCTACAGGAGAGATACCCACGGACTTTGGGAAGAACATCATCATCCCTACTGCCAAAAAGAAGAGGGCTGAGAACTGTGAACATTTTAGGACCATAAGTCTGACGACAAATGCCTCGAAGATATTTACGAGAATCATCAATAGAATAATAGAAGGAAAAGCTGAGGAGTTCCTGGATGAGGACCAATTTGGGTTCAGAAGAAACAAGGGCACAAGAGAAGCGATTTTTTTCCCTCAGGCTACTTACAGAGAAGAGAATAGAGAAGAATCTACCAAGGTTTATCGCATTTGTAGATTTGGAGAAGGCATTGGACAACGTGGATTGGAACATGATGCTAAAGTTTCTGAAAGAAATTGGAGTATCGTACAATGACCGAAGAGTTATCCACAGCTTGTATAAAAATCAGGTAGCTATAATCAAATCAGGACCCAGCAGTACAGAAGCAAGCATAAAGAAAGGAGTGAGGCAAGGATGTGCACTGTCTCCCGTATTATTCAATGCCTACATCGAGAAAGCCATCCAAGAAGTCAAAGAAAAGTCTCCGGGTTTGAATATCCACGGGGAGAAAATCAGCATGCTACGATTCGCTGATGACGTAGCAGTCATGGCAGAAACAGAATTAGATTTAATGAAGACACTAGGAAATATGGAAAGAGCAATGACCAGATATCATCTGAAGATCAGTAAAAAGAAAACTAAGATATTGGTATGCAGTAGAAGAAAGGAAGCCAGGACCAATGTTAAACTAGGAAAACAAAAAATCGAGGAGGTGGAAGAATTCTTCCACCTAGGAAGCCGAGTAACCAGCGATGGACGAAGTAAAAGAGAAATTGCAAGCAGAACTGCACAAGCAAAAAGGGCATTTTACCAGAAGAAGATTCTGCTTACAGCCGAAAATACAAGCGTGGAAGTGAGGAAACGTTTCATTAAAACATACATCTGGAGTATTTTACTATATGACAGCGAAGCATGGACAATAACAGCAGCAGGGAAGTCCAGGCTGGAAGCATTTGAAATGTGGTTCTACCGAAGAATGATGAAGATGAAATGGATCGATAGAGTGGCGAACGAAGAAGTCTTAATAAGAGTGGGAGAGAAGAGATGTCTACTGAAAATCTAATAAAGAAGACGGGACAACTTAATAGGCCACATCTTAAGACACGATGGCCTGATGAAGACAATCGTCGAGGGAAAAGTGAACGAGAAGAATGGAAAAGGCAGGCCTCGTATGAGGTATATGGAGCAAGTTGTGAAGGATGTAAAAGAGAGAAGCTACGTAAATATGAAGAGGTTGGCCCATAGAAGAATCGAGTGGAGGGCTGCATCAAACCAATTCTAGGATTGTTGACCGATGATGATGAAATTGAAAAGCGTACAAGTAGCTAGTTAAAAAATTGAACAATAGTAAAACAGAAACGGTTAAACTGTCGAATAGGCTCCATGAGCGGTGCAATATGACCTAGATGTCGATGCACACCTATCACTTACCACCACTGCCACGACGAATTTGATGCATTTTTTCTCCGAGCATAACGGAAGGCTGGGCATTCACTCTCCATATCAATAGTGTGTCTTAGAATAACAGTAGTCGCGACCGTCCACCTCTCCTACTGACGTTGCGTAATTGACGCATGGTACCCAAAGTAAATGGGCTGAAAGGCTAAGAAAGGCCTCGTGTGATATATATGGATTAAGAAGTTAAGGATGCAAAGGAAATAAACTTATGTAAATATTGAAGAGCCTGGCCGATATAAGAATCGATTGAAGACCTGCGTCAAATCATTGTTAGTGATGATGGAAGGATCTCTCTTCCGCTACAACAGTGGTTGTACACGGGTTTCTACACTTGTTCTGGCGGCTATCGATTCAATGTAATCACACGCCAAGGGCGCCTGACCTCTAAAAGTGCATGCTCAAGGTCTCACGCAGGCTAGGGATTTAAGGTGAGGAGGCGACGCATTAAGTTACCGGCCTTGGCAAATCCTTTTTCCGATTGCATGCACGTTGTATCTCGGGGGATTATCACGGTATCAAATCCAAAGCTTCTCAAACATGCGTAGTACGATTATGGCTAGAGCAAAGACGAGACACTCCAAGGTCTTTGGATGCACAAGCCGTGTTGTGTTCTTAGTCACGATGGCTTCTGCGACGGAAGAGTGAGTACGGGACGGAAAATATGCTCTATTTGCTGAGCGAAGAAATTAAAAATCTAAACCAGAAAATTTCTTGTCAAAGTATAGAGATTTTACTCATAACTGATGGCGGAAATACTTACATATGTTTTTTTTCAGGGAATAAAACCAACGAGTCCCTGGAAAAGCATTATACCTCAGGAAAAGCAGGTTTATATGGTTTATTACGCAATGAATCGCATCAAAGAAAGGGAATAAAATGAGAAAAGCACATTATAAGATTTTAATATTTATAGGGGCGTAATCAGTGATTCTGCAAAATAAAAATGAATATGCAGATAAAAGCGCATACCTATATTTTTAATTCTCCATAATTTTAAGTTGTTGCATTAAGATCTTTAAAAATAGCTTTACTGAAAATACATTTCACATTAGTTACTTGGCTGGAAAATGAAATTCCAGAGCGACCGACATATGTTTTCTAGATAAACAAATGTAACTTAAGAGTGATGTTTCCAACTAGATGCAGCTAAAAACATTGTTCGCTATTATGACAACTAATTCGTCCTACTACATACGTAAAAGGATATAATCCGCGGGCAAATGCGATCTACCTGACTTTCTGCCAAGTGCCATAAAGTGAAATGCTACAGTTAACCGGAATCCTGTTTCAAATGGTCGCCGACCGAAAGCTTAATTTTCCCGGTGCATTTTTACGATATCCTACACCGAACTTTACAGTAATCATTCCGGAAAGAAAATGAAAAGGGAATACAAGATGCCTGCAAAAGCCAACAAATGGAGGTGGAAGCATTGGTGAGAGGAAAATACAAATTCAGCTGACAGCCATACAATATTGCCGTCGCAAAAGCTGGGTGCTTCCGAGAATTTTTCTGTTTTATTCCCTCTTCCACTTTCGCCTGCTCGGATCCGGAACATAGCGTTCAATCTTTCAGTCGAAGGTGGGAGTTATATAACACGGGAATGAGACGCAATTTCCTTTCTTTCCACGAACCAGAGCGGATTTACCCATTATTCTTCTGAGAAGGACGACGAAATATTTAAATATCCTATTCCTCTCCATGACCAATTCTTATTCAAATCCCTCTTCATGTATTTTCGTTCTTATCCATTCCGGAAAATGGCTTCGGATTAATAATTGTCGCCTTTATCCTCCATCGCTCAAATGCCCTGCAAGGCACTGTGCAGCATCCAGTTGTACATGATTTCTCTGTAAGCTAATACGAAAAAAATTACGAAGAAAAACACCAATTAAAATGAAGACAGTGACCAGTCCAACATGCGAGCTAGTAAGCATGACTGTAGGGAAACTTCAACTCCTTTTAACTAAAGTGATTTTCTTTAAGACCATAGCATATACCTAACATGGGCCAAATATTTCTCAGACACCGAAGATATGAAGTACCAAAGAAGTGCTAAAGTCAAGTGATAATTTATCGCTGTTTCTAGCCAAGCCCTGATGCCGTCCACCGAGTTAGGAAATACTGAGGGAAATCAGAGAGAGGGAAAAAATATTTTCGGGCAGAAGTTGCATGGATGAATTCTCATTCGCTAGGAAACTTTTTCCAGCGTCGTCATTCGACGTCGTTGTGCCTCTGTCGCAGCGAGCCAAATTCTGCCGCCTGGCCGAAGAACGCCATTTCTCGGCCAGACATTTCGACAAGCCCATGTAGCACGTAGGTTTTGTGAAAAAGCAGGTTCCTTATAAGTTGCGCGAAAGGTCACTAGGTCAATGTTACGTCGCATCCAATCACCCGACACAAGCCATGCCCGCTCTATTACGCCCATGATGGCAGTTAATATACCTAAGTGAAATCAAACTTACATAATCCGACTAGGGCTCTTCGAAATGCCATGGTGAGAGCATTAGCACAAGGTGCATTCTAAGTTTAGAGAGTCAGCATGCGCACGCTCTCATATTTGCCTTGTAAGACGTTAGAGTTATGCAAAGCTTCCCAAGCATGCATATACTTCCACGCAAGTCACCCAAGACGAAATCATTTAGGAGTTGAGGTATGCTCTTTGCGGTCGACGAATACCGATCACGCTCGAACAACCATTGACTTTGGTTCACTCTCCACGAGTGATTCGGTTTCAGAAGTTTATCCTTGGAATGAGGTGGATTCATGATTCTTGGTTGTTGGAGTTTACGAAGCAAATAATATATGATTATCTATGTACATGAATCATCATCGATTGCAGTGCCCAAACGGGACTCTCATCATAGCAATTACGTACTCCACTGAAAAACTTTAACTCTCCGCGAGACAGACAAAACCTGTTTTCACACTACGAATTTTGTTTAACATAAGAGCACGACAAATAGAAACCACGGAGAGAAACTAATTCATTTTAGTTCCTGATCTTTTAGCACTTCTGAACCAAGGGAGGATCCAAAAGGTAGGCGAAGAACTTATTCCTGGCTAAAATAGTCGGGTAAACCAAAAATGTAATTAAACTTTGCTTTTAATAAGTTTCTATAGCGAAATAATCTTTTACTGGTCACTGCTTTGACCAAGTAGAAGAAAACCCAGATAATGAATCAATGCTTTGTAAACCGACGCGCCTCTATATGTGACGCCATGTATTGATTAAAATACTTCGGAATTTCATTGCAAAATTTAATAAATAAAAAAAGTGGACAGAATTAATTATGGATGCCTAAGATTTCCAAGACATATGAAATTTGAACAAAGGCAATAAGTATGTTATATGAAGAATTCTTGAGCGAAACTGTCGAGAATTTCACAATAATTTTAAAACATTGGGGATTAAAAATGCTAATAATTAACGTGGATGACCTATTACGCCACTTGAATTATTAGAAACCATGCTCCAGAAGAACTCTTGAAAATGAAAAGGTAGAGGACGCATTTGCCGCATCGAGAGGTGTCTGTGAAAAGGAATACGAAGACGGGATCGAAGAGTAAACAAACTCTGCTATTTTTAGAAGCCAATAGGAAATGGGACTGGTTATAAAACCTCCAACGGAAAGAAGAAGTGGGAAATAAAAATATCAATAATATTGGAGGCCATGAAAAGTTCTGCTGGCAATGAGATGTAGCGAGAGAAACGAGGGATAGAAGATATAGAAGGGGGGAGCAGAATGTTTTTACGGGAGAATCAAAGGAGAGCTGGAACTTCATGGGAGGGAGTGGGGATGTGATGACGTTCAAGAAAATAGAGAGGAGGCAAATCCTGGGTAATGGAACGTGGGGTAGGATGTGGAGAGAAAGACTTTTACACGAAATACATGAAATGGCCCCGGGGAGTGAAAGAACAAATAATAGCGATCCCCTTACTCAAAATCGACTCTTTTCGCTTATTTCAGTCAGAGCCGATGGATACTCCGGTAAACCAATGACGTGAAGCATACGTGGTACCCGAGACACACTGCAGGCGGCGTCAATTAGTAAGAACACCCAGAGTCCTCTAGATTGCCATTAATAAAGTATATAGTATATTATTATAGTTTATTATTGGCAATCTAGAGGACCCTGATAACACTCATAAAAGTAACGTATTACGTAGAATCCCAAATTTGAATACAGTTCACTGATTGAACGCCTATTTTTACGCGTACTGATGGTCTAGATAATTTCTTTCATTTACCAGCCTTCATATTTTACGGAAACAATTTTTCCAACATTATACCAGTGATGTTTTTTAATTTTGACGATTTAGATTGATGCAACAGTATTTCAAGTGCTGATGGTGTTAGGAGCGAACCCATCCCCCTCAACCCTTCCATTCCTATCCCTATACCTTTCCTCCCGGTCTGAAGCGCCTATTAGTGCGGAAACAGACTTGAAAACACCCATGAACCCATCCCTTCCATTCATATCCTTATACCTTTCCTCCCGGTCTGAAGCGCCTATTAGTGCGGAACAGACTTGAAAACACCCAAGGATAGAAACATAGTAATGAAAATGAAATTTAAAAAATAAAACCACTCTGGATATTTTTGCTCTGAAATCAAACCCCAAATTGGCATTTTTTTTGGCATGAAAGTATCCACAGGGAGAGCAGTGCCAATAAAAAGGTATTTATTTCAAAATTATGTGTTTAAGTATTACTCTCACTTTTTAATAACTGGCGCCAGAATATTTCATCCCAGTATTGAAAAAGAATTATCGCCCTGGATCGGCAGGTTTAAAACCAAATTTCGATAGTTTTTCAACATGAATTACGTATTTTAACTGAAATAACTCCACAGCAAAATGGCGGAAAATGTGCCGTGCCGTATTAATACTTTTTTACTACAGATGTTAAAACTCCTATCAAAAACATTTCACTAATCAGCTACATTAAATACCCAAAAAAACTGGACGAAAAGTTATTGCCTTGAAGAATATACATATATACCGAGCATATTTTCGAATCATTATACATTTCAAATTTTAATTTAACATCGATTAAATAAATTTCATTTGAACAATGATGTATTTTTATCTTAGACTAAGTAGACGGTATGTACCTTCATGCCGTTTTAAAATATCTAAATTAAATGAAAGAATAACTAGCCTACGCGTAAACTGAATCCAGTCAGGCGATATTTTGTTAAAAAGTGACATGCTAAAGAAAAACGTAAACGATGTATTTCAATAAAAAGTGTGAAATACACATCGTTTCAATTTTTCTTTCAGTATTATGCGAGAGATGAAAAAAACTAAAAATTTATTTAAACATGTTAAAGATATTGTGGCACATTATACCACATATTCTGGATCAACTTACTTCAAAGCATAAGCTGCACGAGCGTTATAATTCACATTCACTGTTGTAGATATAAGTAAACCATAGTTTCACCACGTACTGATGTAGCTAAAGTTATCATTACCGTGAATGAATCAGGGCATTCATCATAGGGTGACACATAAACACCAAATTACAAACGACAAGGCTATGTGTAGACAATGACTCCTACATTTGTCGACAAAGATATGGGTCTTGGAGAAATTAATGTCAAAATAAATCACTGAAGGCTAACGGACGGCGGAAAAAAACGACGCTGACAAAAACTAATAGTCTGAGGGTTGAGATGGAGGAATTCCTGCTTATGTACAGGCGGCGGGAGGAATTCATGCTTATGTACAATTCCTGCTTATGTACAACGGCGAGCTTAGCTATGCGAGTATCTGGCGTAGCAGAAAAAGAACCCTATCCTTTTTATTTCCCCCGAACAAAGAGGATATTAAAATTGACGAGAAATTCAATTCTTCGAAGTTCCGCGCCTGCACATCGTATGACAACGGAGCATTCCATGAGCAGAACTTTGCAGACGCCGCAGCAGGATTCCGCAGACGACGAACAGCGAGATATATAAGGGGAGCGTCTGGGTAGCCAGCAATGGGAGCTATTTCCTCCTTATTGCCAGACTAGGGAATGTTGTTTTGGTACAAGGTAGGCAAGCATTTGCTCGGGAGTACACTCGCTGAAACTTTCCGGGACGCGTAAATGTAGTCGTGGGGAATACACCACTGGTGAACACTCAAAAGGAATAAAGTCAAGCGAGATGGAACTCTTTGAAAGCGGTCGAGGAATTCATTACATTCCTAAAGATTTGTAAAGTACATTTTTCTGAATTAATTTTGTCTCTCGACTTCTCTTTTCACCCAGAAATCATTATCTCCATACTGTAAAGGCATTTACAGAAAAGGAGCTGAGATCAAGCAACATAGCTAATTTGAAATTGACTGGTCACATCATAAATAGCCATATTCAGTACCACAAGATGAGTTTGATTAAATTGAAGACATATTGAAATCTAAAATAATGAAAGCTTCTAATTTGGCTTGATTGAAATTGTCTGAAGACTAGAAAATCCAAATGCCAAATCTCTCCGCTTGGCTCTCGACAGATTCTTACCTGTTTTGCCTGGCTCTCCCCGTTGATGATTGCCTTGAATATCGAAAAACCGGTTTCGGAGATATCGTTTTCCATAATTAATTTGGCATTTGGATTTTCTAGTTTTCGAACAATTCCATATTGAAAGCTGACTATAGACATTATGTTACTACCCACCTCTGCGAACCAAGGAGGTAGGGAGGGCCGTTGGGTGGTAAGAACGTTCAGAAGAAAACGATTAAACGATAGGTGGCGGCTTACTGACTTAAGTTTTGTCAACTTGTAAGATTTAATTTCTATTAAAGTTTAAGACTGTTTCTGCTTCTTCTCCAATCGAATATATAGGAAATATAGCTCAGCCAAGATTGCAAAGGATTCTGAAAACCCTAAGAGGTCCACCATCGGGTAATTTTTTATAATAAAAATATCACATAAGACGTCGGTAAAATACAAGCAATATACGAGAAAGGATTAAAGTTAAAGGATATGGGCTAGGGATACTCGTAGACTCGGTCCGCAGCTGATTTTTAAGTTTCTAATATTTTGGAAACATCATTGAAACTCCTGTTACACGATCCTTATACAACTTTGCACATGCTAATTTGAAGTCACGCAAAAAACATAATTAGAAGGAAATTAGCGATGACTTTTTAGTTCGCGTTTCAATGATGTAGCTACTAGGACTTTGGAGAGTGACATCTGATAGCGCATTTTGTATACATGCTTAAAAGAATTAGCGTTAAGAATGATTTTGTTCTTCAGAGTGAACTTTTTTTAAAACAGCTGTATTTCACAAATATATGCATATTTCATGAAGGTTTTTCTCATTTGGAATAATGCCATATATTTCACAAATTAGAGTAATAATGGCTTCATTGTGGCTGATGCCTTATGTATTTAAGTTAAGCTTAAATTATAGTTAAATTTTAGAGAAGAAAATGATTCTGCACGCTGAAAACCTATTTTTTTGCTAACTTTTCTTACCCATCATTCTACCTTTGAAAAAGACCTTCGACATTCTGCCTCGCCTCTAACTACGTATTCTAGTCATCTACTCTGCCTCCAGCCCAGCTTTTGCCAACAATTTTTTTTCCTCCTTAACCATGCTGAACACTTTATCTGTTCTATGTATACGTCAATCGTACTTTATTTCCATTCTCCTCCACACCCACATGTCTAAAGTTTCCAATATATTCATCAATCCCTTAAATCAATGCCGCTGATACATACAAAGCTACGCTAATATGTATATCAAGATCTTCAATCACATCTCCTTTACATCTCTGCTAACGTTCTCGTAACAAGTTCTCTTTGTGAGGATCATGTGCATAGAAAATAACGAAACTTAGATACTACATTTTTATTTATTTCTGTAACTCCTGACAGCCGGATATCAAAACAAATATTTCGATTTCGCTCCCCATTCCGTTCCGAGAATCGATCGATCGCTGTGGAAACCTGCGTAAGTGCAAGAATCCCCTCTTTAAAAGGCTACGGAATGGATGGAGGTGGAAAATACAGTGGTGGAGTGGAAGTTGGGCGAGGAACAGCTTGAGTAGGGGATGAAAAAGCGGGAAATGGTTTGTTGAGGCTTTAACACCGCCAGGTACAGGCGTTTGCAAGGACAGGATGCGAAGCAGGAAAAATAGAAGGGAGAGGCGCGTGCCAGCGCAGACGGAATTCGGAATTTTCGGAAGAGAGGGAGGAAAAGTAGAGTCGAAGGATGGAGTCGACGGAAAAGGGAGAAGATCGAAGAGAAGGGACTCGACGAGGGCAAGAGAGGCATCGGGGCAGGAGCTCTCAGAGATGTCGGATTCTTCCGGCTTCCTTAGCCTGATTCCCAAGACAAAGAGAGAGCGCAGCGGAGAGGAAGAGGATGAGGGCATCCATTATCCGGGAATGAAAGCAGAAAGTCCTTAGAAAATGACACACAGATGCAGAATCATTTACCCTCGCGGGGGAGAAACCCACATGCATTTCTCTTATCTCTCCTCTCGTTATCTCTAAGCGAAGACAGAGTGCGCATGGGTTCTCGGGAGTCTTCCAAGAATAGATAGAGATCACTTTTAAGCAAACCTGTCCAACCACTTTAATGACAACTCTGGACTAGATGGAATAACTCCAGGGTAAAATAATTTTAAAATAACTTTTGCTCCTTTCAGGGTCCAATTTTGTAACTGTTTGCCTGAGAGAGACTTTATCGATGATTTCACTCTTAGAAATCCCTCTTCAGAATTGTATACGGTGGGACACTTAAGTGAAAAGATTAAGTTGTTGCTTCAAAGTTAAATCATTTTATATAAACGCATAATATATCTACTGCAGAATACATGTGGCTTGAATTAAAATTACTCCGAAAGATAATAAAGGAGATGAGTCTCGAGGCCCAGCGTTAGCAAGTTGCTCGAGTATTAGGTCTATATCTTCAGCCTAGAAAATGAAAAGGTTCCAAGTACTGGCACTATTATTTTGATGTTCAATGTAGATAAAAAACGGCGATTCGTAAAACACATGCAAATGATGCATACCGAAAGTTGGAGAAATATGATTAAGTGAGCTGATTCCTAAGATTTGTTTAGAAATCGAATTATAGGGGGATAAGACCAAAGGTTTGTAAAATAAGGGTAAATACAATGTCCCATTTGGCGGCTTTTATAGTTATATTTAGACAATGATCAGGCAACCATTTAGGGTAAAACGAGAATCAATCACATTAAATTCAAACGTGAAATAATTTTACAGCATCAATGTTCAATTGTGGGAGAGTGGTTACTTTGTGGGTAGAGAATTGGGATCCTAACCGAAGGTCCCAAGCTCGCATTACGGGGGAGGCCGGAAATTGACTCCCAGGAAACCCAAGTGGAGTTATATTTAGAAATTTCTAGGTAATTACAGGCGGCACAGGAAAAGAAACAGGCCCCCGTTCCCCAAAGTGTGAATTTCACACGCCGTAGCAACGCGTTACGCTTAGTCTGTCATTTGTGAGCTCTACCCTCACCGGGCAGTAGTTTCAACAAAACTTAAATTCTTACTGTCCATTTGAGGTTCGCAACCCCACCTAGGAAATAAATTTATCTTCCTCCCGAAATCTTGAATTATAAAACAAATGACATCAAATTATTAATAAATCCCCATTCATTTTTTCCGTTCAAACTTGCCATAAATAACTCAGTGCTCATTACCCTAAGCACTGAGAGATGGCGGACCTCGTAGAAGCCGCAGAGGCTTTGTCTATATGAAGCGCCGATATCCCCCGCTTCAAACGACAACCGAGAGAGAGATAGCGAATCGATGAGAAACCCGACACACGTACCCATCTATCGGCCTCAACGCGATGACGCTTCCTAGACCGCCTTTTGTGCACTCGACGTGGGCCGTAATCCCAGCCGCACCTCATTGTGACGCACGCCAAGTTGGCGAGTTTGACATCTCACCCGCCGTAAAAGGGAGAAAGTGAGAACCCTTAGGGCGTGGAATGAGAAGGGGTTGGACGAGTGTAGTATGTGTGTATCGGAGGCCGACTTCTCAACTTCCTCCCTCCTGCCTTCCTCTGCTTTCCCTTTCAGAGCGCTCCGTGGACTCGAATGTGGCGGCTCGATCCGGGGGTTTGGGAGGGTGGGGGATGGGGGGTGGGTGGGGGAGGGAGATGGCGGACGTGACGTCACGCGGACAAGAGAGAGAGAGAGAGAAAGAGAGAGAAAGAGGAGGTAGGGGAGGCGAAGAGTCCTTTTGCGGGGGCGGATGAGTGAAGTGTGCCTCGCGACGGAAAAGTAGGCGGGAAGGCGGGGATTAAGGTTGTGGGGGAGGGCACGGCGAGTAGGGAGGCTGGTTTGGCCACGGGATGAGATTCGAGGGGGGTAGGGAGAGGGGGTGTTCGCGGGGGAGGGTAAGAGACCAGGGAGGGGGGGGGGTTTAAGAATAGAAATGGAAAAGAGGAGGAAATGAAGGGGTGAGATACGGAAAAGAGCCACAGGTATTAAGGGAGAGTGTTCGAGGGGATGAAAGAGGGGTAGCGGTGGGGGCGGCAGGGAAACGGATACGAGAGATGGATGGAAACGACCGCCATCCATCTACCTTTATCGACCCAGAAATGTTTCACGAAAAATGGTTCGTTCAGCTTTAAGACTTTGATTAAAGCCAAAACTAACTACATGAAATATTCAAGTACAGAAATGAGATGCGATATCATGGTATTCCATTTCTGGTGCTCTGTGCTATTAAACGCGTGGCAATATAAAAAAAATGAGAGCATTCGCACCACCCAAGTCGTTTGTTCCATTACGACGACTTTCACCTTCCAGTAATAAATGAATGAATGGCATACAAGACTTTATTTTTTTGAATTATCCCCACGAAGCCATTTCACAAATTGACAGTGAACACTGAGGACAGAACGGTTTTTGAAGATCACTGACGCTATTCTCATGGTTTGAAATTCAGTTCACGATTGTGCACTGGGTGTCTTTGATCAACTTATGCTCATATATCGACGCAATATGTATTTCATATGCATTTGAATTAGAAGGATGGAATAAAAACTAAAATGAAGGAGCAAGGATATAACTATCCAACTATAAATGGATCATAAATATTCAAAGAGAGCTCTGGGATTTTTTTACCGCACAAATGTACCTTCGTTGGAAAAAACAGTGATAGCCAACAGTAGAAATAGCTCTAAAAGATATTCAGATTATGTTACGAGTGATTATGTTTATTTAGGAGTGTAATAATCGTTCGTCTAATATTTAGTTTTCCCGTACGGCCATGCGCCGTTACGGCTAAGTAGCAAAAATCTATATTGAAGTGGCTGAGAGAGTTCCAATCTTCAAATATGTACCTAATTAAGTTTTCGGGACCGGTCCTGTTGACTAACATAAGGCAAATCAATTTAAAAATCGTCCAAATTTTCGAATACTGTTGAATGGGCTATCTACATGGGAAACGATGAATGGTATTCACGCACGGTAAAACGAGAGTTCGAATGGATTGGATGAGGTTCCTTGAACTAATTCCATCCCAAAAAAGTTACAGACGCATTTCAGCAGCATTTCAAATAGATACAGACCAGAGTAGATGACAGAGTACTGACCAGAGAAGTGGGCTGGACGCCTAATTGCTGCATACGTTGTCTAATTCATCGATTTCAATTCACTAACTCGAAGTCTAATGTGGGATCGCTTTTGTATTGTTGCTAGAGCACTGGCCTCCCATCCCGATGGCCGGAGATCGAATACTGGCAGTTACATGGTATTTTCATTGTTTAAATCGGCCCCTTATTAAGTGCTATAAGGATAGCAGTTCCAGTGCAATACTCCGTCCGTCGAATAGGACGCTAAACCGTGGGTCCCTTGGACCCTATCGTTAATATGTTAAGATCAGGCTAATGCTAACGCTGGGTTTCTCCCACACTCTTTTCACCGTTCCGCGAAACATTCCTACCTCTTTCCAAGTACCCATCTATCCTAATGTTGCTTACTGCCTCGGTTGTCAGTCGCCTTCCCCGAAAAGCACTACTACTCGAAGTCAAGTGCCAACAAGAGATGATAGCCAAACTCTGGGGGAAGGGCGTGGGCGATAATCCGTAAATACAAGCGTCAGGCCAACGTGACAACGGCGATTGCGATCAACGAGGTTAAAATGTGATTCCTGGAACTATCAAGAGATACGCAGAATTCAGGGATGCACACACGACGTCCTTTTTTCCTTCCTGGAAGCACCGACGATGAAAACAATTTGTCTCGCAGAGAAGAGAAACTTCGCCTCCAGCACAGCTTCATCTCACAACATTTCACAAGTACATTACTGTAGCGAAGAAATTTACGGTAACAACACCAATTCCAAAGTTTCCAGCAGGTTTAAGTCCAACCGTCCTTCAAAGGTATTCAGAAGACTATCAAACACGCTAAAATAACAAGAGGAAACCAAAGGCGTCCTTTAGAAATAAAATAACTTTAGAAGATCATAGGAGTAGGATGATGGTAGTGCAGTCATTGTATGCTGCAGGAGATGAGAATCCATGGCCAATGTTGAACTAGGGAAAAGCTGAAAGAACTTTACAATCTGGGAAGTCGAGTAACCTGCGATGGGTAAAGCGAGAAAGAAATAGAAAAAAAAATCCAGGCGAAGAGGACATTCTAACAAAAGAAGCATCTCATTGCAGCTAATGGATATAGGTACTAACGTAGAGGTAAGAAAGCACTTAATTAGGGCGGGCATATAGAGTGTGCTTCTTTTTGTCAGTGATGTATGAACGATTAGTAATGCTTGCCATCCCAGGATTCTGAATTCTTAGGGAAAATTAGCTTTTATCCTTATAAAAATACTTCAAACGGAAGGATGCATAGTATTTCCAGATAATAAATATTACAGAGAAAGAATTAAATTGATGAAAAGACAAGATTTCTACGGAAACACGTTGTTCGGTGCACCTTACTATATTTCTACCAATCACTCTTCATACAATATGCTTCAGTGGACGCCCTAAAAGAACTAACTCTCCGAGTAGCTTAATTTAAAAATTATTACTACATATGTTAGAGAACTGCGTAAAAAAATTATACAATTATTGGACTGGTAATTAGTGGTGAAATGCTGAGAATTTCCTAATAAGTCGACAGTCATCCATCAAAAGTTATTTAATGTGTGAGTGTTCTTGCCAGTGATGAGGAAAAAATATATGCCATGATATTTTCATTATTAAATTCTGTCAATGAAAACCGAGATTCAACTGAGAGGGAAAATATTGCGAAAGAGAGATATCGGGCCAACGACAAAACATTTGAAACCGTGCAAAGATAATAAAGACAATGAAACGCAGAAGCAAAACAAAATGAGAAAGAAGAGCAATAAAAACCTGGATTGTTTTTAATTGTTTCTGCCGTAGGTAACGTTGCAGAATTTCCTGATGCTAGCCATAACGACAAGGCACTTTATACTACTCCGTACAATTTAATTCACACCAATCGATTTCGGTGGTTTACAAAGTCTTTATCATGGTATTTGATAATGACGTCGTAAACAGTCGGAATCGTTAGGAGTGGAACAGTAAAAAATGCTTTGGTATTATGTGTGAATTGATTGATTTTAATTAGAAATATATTCCCATTTACGGGTGGTTTAATAAAAAGTACGGCTACTTTAGAACTGAGACTGTATAAATCAGTACCTTCACTCCACTAACCTGCTCTTTCACTAGCACTCATATCCGCGGTAGCACCTAGGGAATGGGGGTTCCTAGAAATCGGATAGTTCGCTCTATATAACGCCGAATGTCATTCCAAAAATATTCTGCATTTAATCCACGGTATCGATCAGTGGGTAGTCTCTTTTTCGGGAGGTTCTATATTATTTAGTCTCGGAGGGTTATATATCTATTTTCAACACTCGTTTTGCCAACAGAGAGACTTTTAGAACATTAAAAGTAACAGAGAATACCAAGTACTTGTTTTGATTTTTTTAAAGATTGCCGCAGAGAGAAGAGAATTTCTTCTGACCGGGAATTGAATCCGGATCCCTCGAACTCACGCCAATTTTCGCTGCAAAAGCGGAGTTTCTGTCCCACAACCATCCTTCACAATCAAATGTTCACGACGAGAATGATCGATTACCCGAAAATCTTTAAAACGTAGAAACAGTGTACGATAAACAGCAATAAACTAAAATTTCATGTTCGACTGATGAACAGATGTCGTCAGAATATTTCTGCGATTATGCAAAGGGCACGCGTAAAATAGAAATTCCACTTCGTAATAAATGAGAGATAGATTCGTGTCAAAACTACACTGATTCAGAAAAACCCCCAACGGGGCTAGATCAGCAGACGAAGCAAAACGCTTCTTAAAATTTCGAAAAAATTAACTTGGTTATATTATATAAGGGAAAATAGGGAGTGACCTATACTAAAAATTCGTTACACAGAAATGAGTTTGAGTGTGGAAATGACGGTTAAATATTTATTCATGTCTCACAGAGATTGAGAAAGATGAAATACTAGGCGTGGTTTGCAGAGTTGGAATTTAACAGCCAAAATGCGCGGAAACGTATATCGCTGTTTATTTGATCGTTGCAAAGAGTTCGTTTGCACCATACAAATTTTATGGCGACGGATATACCCCGCTTTTGCGCCGAATTTGTAATTAATGTGTCGAGGTGCTGAAGCATCTCTAGGTGGAAGGTTAACCGAATTACTACTCTCAGGTTACAGGTAAGAGATACGAGTATTAATGAACGATTAAGCAGCACATAATTTAAATCATATTTACCATCAGTTAGATGGACAATGAGAGGCAAGAAGTCACCCAATATTTCTTATACCATGCAGAATCCCGCACCATCTCGGGTTGATATATAATAGGATAAGACTCACACAAACAATGAACTTTGCTCCCACGGTCAAATTTGGATGATGGCACTTACCTGCAAAGACAAAAAATTCATTTCATTAGCTGAAACAAACTCAGATATTTAATAGTAAAATTGCCAACATACTGAATATTATAAAGGCAATAAATTATTAATATGATGTTAAATAGAGAGAAAATCCATCAGTTGTGATGGTAACTATACTACAAGCTTATTAACACACAAAGCAATGTCAAACATTGTAACTGCAACCACTTAGAAAAAAATACGTCTCTTTAAGAGATTTTGCCAGGACTTGACAGAGGACAGCATAGCAGGGATCAGATATGATCAAAAAAGTAGCAAGATTGAGTGAGAACCAATAAAATTAAGTTGGAATGTCAACATAATTTTGTGGCATGCAGCTTTAGTTACTTTTTAAATTAAAATTCTTATTTCAGTGAGAATTCTCATTTATTTGCTATTTTGTTAATGTGCGAAATTGCCACTCAATCATTCTCAAAGCATCATTATAAATTTATAAATGATGGACGCAAAAGAAAACGCATGATTTAAAGCACCAATCCTTAACAAAATTACTTCGCTAATAGGACCTACCACATTTATCATGGAAAATATGTTGACTATGGGGCGGAATTGAGTAATTTGTGTAATTAAGCAGACCACACAATTTTAGGCAAGCCAAAAGACGATATAAACAAAGTTATAAAAAATCCTTGCTAATACAGGAAGATTTTACAGTAACATTTGCAGGAAAAATAACCAAAAACTTATTTGTAAATACCTACATCACTTACAGTACACAACAATTTCAAATATTATTCATAAATGCAGCAAATTCTGAAGTTGAACCATCTAGTCCAAGATCATAATCCTAGAAAAAAATCTACACTGGACGGCATTCAAATCCCCCAAATTTGGGTTACCAGTCCAGTACGTCACTGACTTGGCTACCATGGCCAGCTGAAACGCTATTAACCCACAGAGAAAAACGGAATCTATGGAATTCGTAATTTGTTACATATATTTAGTTTAATGGTGCTTTTGACTTCAGTGTTGAGCAATGTCTACCTAGAAGAGAAGAAACAAAAATGCAATTTACCACATTTTAAAACCAAGTTTAACACGACCAACGTTTCAATGACACTATCATCTTTAGGTGAATCTGAAGATGATGTAGCATCACCTGAAGAAGATGCAGTATCCTTGGAACCTCGGTCGCATTAAATTTTGCTTAACTGTGGTAAATTGCAATTTGTTTCTTCTTTTCTAATTATGTTCAAATACCACACAGCATTCTCTGAATTCAAAGTATACTTACTCATATTTAGCGGGAAATTAATACGACTAATTAAGAAAAACACTACTATGGTTTTTAATGCCGGATTGGTAACAGTATCATCCCAGGGTTTCAGAATTCATATCTTATTTTACGAAAGACTTCAACATTTTAAACCACCTTTGGATAGTGGGGCATATTCGGTTCTATAAAAAAAATTGTAATTGTTACTAAAACCCGAGTTAATTATGTAAGACAAGTTCCACCACTTCCTACTGAAGAGGCAGGCAAAATATTAAGTGTGCCCTACAGCCACAATGCGGAGCCTTAGAAAAAAATGAACCGGACTAATGAGGATTTTACTGCTGTCACCAGGGAATCCACCTCTAAGTGGGGGAAAGAAATCATCGGGGAAAGAAGAAGAGAGCGAGGGAGGCAGTTTAGGGGGTAGTAAGAGGAAGATTGGGGAATGAGGGAGGAAAGGGGAGTGTGGAAGACGACACCCTTGGTTATCTTCCCTAGTTTATATGTTCGTATTTCCTCCTTCGAGGAAAAAGAAGCGCTTCACACCTTTTGACCGTTTTCCACGCAATATAACAAGACGGAAATTCAGTCCAACACACTAACTCCAAGGTATTCAGCGTTGCGTTAACGCCTCGATTCTAATTCTGAAAATCAACGTGCCTCCAAGTGGAACCACCACCATGCTTTCAAACTGTATCCGATTTTCTGCTCAGCAACGGAGATTTATTTATTCTACGCGAATGGATCTCGAAGAGAGTGAAATCACCTTGGCATGAAAAGCCAAATACGATTTAGCTTTTGGGCCTATTCTACCAGCAGAAGCCCAGTCCACAGAATTTGTTTCTGGAAGGAAAAATAGTTCCTCCTCGCTGAGGCATCGAAAAACTACGAAAATTTTGAGGTTTGACACTTGGAAAAATGTTAGGAAATGCAAAACAAACATCTGCTGAACCAATATCAAGTATAATAACTCATTTTCAATCCCTTTTCAAGTGGTAACTAAAAACGAGTGCGCAGGCGATAAAATTGATTGTAATAAGAGGGGTTAGTGACAAACTGTACCAAACGACTTGTGTGCAAACCCTACTTGGTACTGAAACAGCTGCAATCATATCAAACCATTTAATCGGTATCTATTACCATGACAGACAACACATCCCAACAGTAGCAAATAAAAACACCACTTTGTAGGATTCCATAAAATTTTATTGTAACACCGACCTAGGTTTCGATTGTATACCAATCTTCTTCAAGAAGAAGATGATTCATATACAATCGAAACCTAGGACGGTGTTAAAATAAAATTTTGTTGAATCTTACAAAGTGGTTTTCCTATTTGCTACTATCATATGGTTCCACCAAGTAAAGCCCGAGGACTTCCTTTTTAAAACATCCCGACTCAAGGAATCAAACGAAAAGGTTTCGTAGCCTGCGTCGTCATGTCAACCGGTCGCCCACTTGTCTACCGAGGCTTGCAAGCATTAATAAACTGGGTTGCCCTCTCGAGGGCCAGGGTTCGAATCCTGGAGATTTTTCACTGGTAAACCGGTCCTAACTCGTGCTGGGGGTGGAGAGTGCCTCAAGTTTAGCACTCAGTCCGCCGGATGACTTAAAGTGGAAGGCCCATTGGCGCCTTTCGTTCAGAGCAGACTAACGCCGATTCCGGGTTTCTCTCCACCCTTCCCCCACTCCCTGAAACACTTCTCTCTTCGCACTTATCCTTAATGGCGCAAGTAACTTTAACTTTTAATCACCTTCCCCAACAGCAACAACGAATTACTCATCCAATGCGGAGGCATATGTCGTAATTATCCCCAAAAATGTGATTCATTGTCTTTGCTTGCCCTTGCGAAAGTATGTCTGCCCTTGCTTTCTCTTACTCTCTTCCCTTCGCTCTCACTTTGCTATACAAAAGACAAACAATACGTGTTATCCATACCATCGAGTAAGTCTTTTTTCGAGCGTGAAGCGAAGTTTGAGCATTTGTAGGCGCTCAAACCAGCTGCGCTACTCGACAATAGCATGTATAGGACGTAAGCATGTATAGGCGTAAAAGAGTGATCTCCAGCGACTCCAATTATCCACTCAACATTTCTGCGGATAACAATTGAGCAGACTACTTCACCCTTGGTCTCCCATTTAAGCTCGTATACTTAAGCATTCGTAAGACGCTGTTATTGGATTGAAGTCAATTACTAGCACTATCAGACACTGTTCGGGAATAAAACACTTGAACATCCGTAATGATATAGATTTACTTCTTAATAGCTTGCAATATTTCGACCCGAAGTCACAGGTACTCCTACGTCCCTTCAATTCATCTTCCAGATACATCCTTTCCCTACACCACATCGTATCCCCAATAACCTTTCAGCAAATACGAACAATATTCAGTGACTTTACCACCTCATTCAAAAAAATTTCCTTCAAACAATTCATATTTCCTTTACTGTGCGGAGCCATACAACGCTGCGCTACTTATCTTTGTTTTCAATTATTTTTCCTTTTACGTATGTATTTCAAAGGGTCACATGTCTTGGTTCGGTCATGTTACTAAATGCATAAAAAATAAACGACCGTTTTACTGCAATGCATTAAATACCGATGCCATGTATGCTTGAAAATTGCCGTCATTAGTCCAAGTAATTTACTGCTTATACCCTCAACCTTCACGCCGGAGTGTTCATGTTAAGAAATTACAAAGAAAAGGTCTTCTGGACCGAGACCGTGACAAGGACCAGACGATTTTTGCCTTTGTCTTAAAATATCCTGAGTGGTGTAGTGGTTCGGAATTGGTCGGCATGTCAATAGACCGCGGTTTGATTCTCGATGAAGGAGACCTTTACATAGCCTTAGTTCAATGACAACACAACCTTAGCCTAATGGTAACACTAGCCGCCTTTTTCCGGAAACATCTCAGTAACCTTGTTACGGAGAACCTCCATTCCCAAATTTGTGTAAATCCCATGTTAAAGACGTGTCCAAGAAATTTATTAAGCGTTACCATTTGTTATGAACAACCCATATTACGACTTTCATTCCTAAACAGTAGGCAGGGTAAATAATCCAAGATAAGATGTATTGGAGTGCGGGTCGTTGACAATCATAATGAGAATTCAAAAAGGGACGAGACAAATGCACCCATAAAATATTCAATCCCCCGATTCTCCATCAATCCGCCACTGCTCCCTCCAAATGCCCCCTCCGCCCAGCCTCCGCTCACGACTCCTCACCTCTCGTAACCCCCTACCCTCACCCCCGCCGTCCCCCCTCACTCTCTGCCATTCTCCATGTTTCCCATTTCGCTCGCTCCTCCACCCCCACCACCCACGCCTCCGGACGGCCCCCGCTCTCCATACACTCTCCTCGGTCCTTGCCCCTCCCTCCCCCGACCCTCTTCCCAACCTGCCCTCAACCTCCTACCCCGTCTCCCTCGCCGCGAAATCGATATTCCCTGCCTTCAGGCTCAAGGGAAGAAGAAGAAGAGAAGAGTACGGAAGGAGAAAAAAAAGTGACCGAAAAAAGTTGAGGAAAAAGGCAGATTGAAAAATCGATACAACCCTCTTCCGATAGACGAGGGGATACGGTCATCTCTCTTACGGAAGGGGAATATTTTCTGCAATTGGAAACGGACAAAAAGTATCACTCTTCACGGCGGAAAAATTGAAATAAGCTTGCAATGAACGGGATTGTGAACGAGACCCGGGAACGGAAATGTCAGGGATTATCAGTAAGGACTCCTTTTAGGACAGAGCTAAACAAACCATCACCAGCATTTAATTCGCTCAAAGAAATGTGATCCAATGCACACGATGGTCCTAAACCTTCAAAAATAAAGATTCAGGCAAAAAGGTGTTGGTGCAAGTAGTCGATTGCGTGTGGGAAAGAGAATAAAAAAGAAAGTAAGAACATGTAACATATTCTGGGTGCAAAAAATTACGCAAGTATGCAACACATGTAAACTTCATGTAAATGTAAACCGCATAAATTGTAACCCACGAAAAACTGTAATTACAGTGATGCATTTTCAAAACGAATAACTCAGTCTAGAGTTTTCAAAACAGCTTCAAAACTGACACAAAAAGTTCAGCGCATTATTAATCACTATCATATGAAGTAAGATCGATCTTCAAGAAGGTTAGGTAACTTACAAACTGTTACGCTGAATGAATTCTGCCAATTTAAAGCTTATACTTTCATGAATATGATATGACCATCCTCGAGGAATAACCAAGGTGTTTAAATAGTTCAATAAACAGGGATAGTGTATGAATGAGTATTGCATTGTTTAAATTTCGTCTTCAAAATAAGATTACTGCCTACGTTGCTTATGCTAATGAACACTAATAAAAGTATCAAATCAATACACAATTCATATTTACGTATTTCAAATTATAATACGGAAACTAATTAATGTTCTACTGCGTAATCTGACGCATAAAATGTACCCAGTAATTCTCCTGAACATGATAAAAAGAGATGATGAAACTAAAAACGAATGTCCTATTTACTTTAGGACATAGCTATTTCTGAATATTTCGAAATTTCGCCTAAAACAGGAAGCTTCACGTAAGGCTTCAAGCATCTTGCACGTAAAAGTTAGCAGCATAATGATTTTTAGTATAAGATAAAAGTTACGTTTACGATTCAGACCACCAACGAGCAATCATACCCGCGAAATACAGAAAAAAAGAAGTTGAATTTTTGGAACTATTAATTTCCAAAGAAATGCTCAATGGATAATTGTGGACGAAATTCACGTTCGTAGTAACGATAGTGAAAGTCACATACATGGAAACAAAAGAGATCAGCTTTTACTTCCTAATTTCCCTCGATATTGTTTTCAATGCAGCTACACTCTAGAGAAAGCACTACTGCCTTCCAGGCGTAGTTTTCACGTGGATTGTTCAAGGTTCTTCGAGGCCAGGAATGGGCAAGGCCCGTAAGGAAAGAGAAATTAGAATAAAAACTACTCTCACCAGGATATCACGGATTGGGTCAAACGCATTAAAATCTTACGAGGACGCTTCAAAAAATATATTTATAATCCTCAAGTTCCGCGATCGAAAATATGGAAATGTGAGATAAAATGAACAGCAGAGAAAAATCAGAAAAAATTGTCAGGGTTTCATGCAGTTAGAAGGCTCGTTTAGCCTATTTGATAATACTGATGATTAAATTGTTTACTCTTAGGTTTATGACTTATATGGGAATAGCTCCCCCTACACACATGCATGAATATATTTAAGAGCCAAAGGAAAGAACCCACGAGAAAAAAATAAAGACGATAACCAGAACAACGGCAGAGTCAGGTAGGAATGAAGAGCTGACGGGTGAAACAAAATCTGGAGTGGAATACTGAAGACTTAGGGGTAAATCATTATCAAAAGTATCCTACAAGTAGATTCTAGAATAGTAGCAGCCTACTATTCCCTATCATGTAGGTTGACTAAACGGCAAAGGTCACGAAAAGGTCAGTGAGGGAAAATAAACTTAATAAAGTACATAATACCAATATCGGCTCCGGCGAGGGCGAAAAAAGGGATGAAGCACAACTTTGAATTGCAATTTATAGAAAATCGAAATGGAAGCATGCTGATAGCTTCCATTTACAACACGCTGAGCGATAATCTAAGTCCACATCACCTTTAATATTTGAAATTAGACGCTGGAACCTACTGGCACTAGTGAAACATTCACGGCTATTCGGTAAACAATATGTGCATTTTGTTATTGTATTGTATAGGGTTAAGAGCTAACCATATATGCATGCAATTATTTATTAAATTTTGAGAAAATTGATTTTATAGTGCATAAGTTATTTCAAGGGGAAACGAGAGCAGAAATTGACGCCTATTATTAATTACGAAAAGGAAAATCGTAACCATATGCCCACGGATATAATCAAAGAAAAATAAATCCAAGTAACCTCAAATACAAGGTAATTTCGTTTGATTATTCTTGAAATTACCTGACCGGAACCAAATGTTTTTTTCATGATAACATATTTCGTTATTTTAATCTCGAAGCTGTTGATTTCCATTAATCACCTTTATTACGAGCATATTATGCGGAAGGGAAATATCTATTTCCTGCAGTAAATTCGCTCATTTAAAAACTTACTCATTCCACATTTGACTTTATTTCAGGGCTGCGCTATCGCACCCACTCCGCATCTGCCTTCCTTCCTCTTCCGTAACTTTCTCCTGGCGACGCGGCTTGCCAAAGGGATAGTTGCCCGCGGGCCTATTCGTTCGAAGGCCGTCACACCCGCGGTTCTCCCCTTCCCTCCCGGAAGGAACTCTCGATAGACCATCGGGAAACGGAACACCTTCCATTACAGCCATATAATTCCCCAACCAGCTCCCATGTTTCCATCAACCCTTTCTCTCACACATCCACTCCTCACAGATGCGGCCTCTCAGTCTACTAACCATTCCAAAGTGTCTTCACTTACACCTTCTACTCCACACGAATTTCTATTTCCTCTTCTTTCCCTTCACCGAATGTCTTTCAATTCTCACGAACACAATGAAGATAAATCATTGGAGTCAATTCATTGTATTCACCAATGTTGCGTTTCAGCGAGTTTTTAAGGTGTGTAATTTTCATCAACAAAAAGTAGGAACCGGAGAAATAATATATTTTGAAACGCATAGGGCCTTTAAAAAATAATTTTTAAATGCAGCATATTTTTTCCCTCGATGGGATATTTCACCAATTTATGAATAACAAGAATAACCAAGAACCCCTATAGAAAAATTGCCTACAATTAAAGAATACACATATGATAATTGTTTGCATTGAAAAGTCAAAGAAAAGGTAAGCCCATCCGTCTAATAAAAGGCCAGAAAAGATAAACCTCATTCTGATAGTGAAATTGAAAAAGTTTGGAAAGAAAAGACGGAAAATTCCACACGTCGGAATTAAAAAAGGAACCACATTCTATCGAGAAACAGAAATAATTTAAAAATTGTTACCATATTCGTCATGTAATATAGCTGCCTCTAAATGAATAAAAGCTAATTATATAGGCCAAGCTCTTTTTCTCCTTTACTAAAAAAAACGCTCGAGACATTCCAGAATGAGCTGGAAGTTTAGTGTCTTCATAGCAACGTGGATTTCCACCCTACATTTTCCTTACGATGTTGGTTATTTTAGATTTTAAAATTTGGTCAGCATTTACGTATAAATTGAATAAGGGAGGTTAATTTTTGATCCCCTTTGCCTATAAAAATAAATTACGTGTTAAAAGTATCGCATTATTCAATGGTTGGTATTTAAATAACATTAACGTGATGGACATTAACGTTCCTAAAATCAAGTGCTTACGTTTAGTACTTTGCGAACATCAGCACAGTAAGGCAGAATACGAATCAACAATACATTCGAGAGCTAAAAATAAAAAATAAATGTAAAACAGAAAGCGGGACAGTATCACTCTACGCAAGGAGGCGCTTCAGGTCTTAAAAAAGTATTTTAATCTAGTTAGTTTGTCCATTTTTGCTATCACTATCGCAGCGGTCAATCTTATATCCTATTTGTGAAAAATATAAAGGCATTTAACAAATCCTGGTTTCTAAGAAAATATACAGGTAGAATATTCCTCTAAAACGTCTGAAGAACTAGATGTATTCTATGTAAGTGGTGAAATAAATATTTGGCAACAAGAAAGGAATCACCGTTTATATGAGACAGCGAGAGAAACTTCCTACCCTGGAACTGGAATTGCCACAGGCGCTCCTCTTTCAGCAAAGAGCAGGTAAATTTCCAATACATAATCTCAGTCCTACTAATTCTTAAGGACTATGGAAACAAATCAGATGCTTCCGAAAGAGAATTGGAAAATGTTACTATCATTATCATATTGCATCAGACATATGCCTTTTTAGATTCAATTAAAACATTTAGCACCAAAAAACGTAATAAATTGTAAACATATAATACATACCAAATTTACGAATAATTGAACCACGTATTAATAAGCAATTATATAAAAAGTACCACCTGATATGTGAATAAAGTGTGTAGGCCTGTTCGGTAGAAGGTAGTTATAGATTCACCATCTGGATAATGGTGTTGAAAAGTTAAATCGATGAAAATTCAAAGATGATAGGAAGTACTTGATTATTATCTACCAATTAACTGTCAACTACGCGATTAATTGTAATTAAACGGGTAAGAGGTACTGTCCTACCACGCTGAACTCCACAGTGAGACCTAGACCTACAAGAAACGTAAAAATTGGCGAAATACTCCTGTTAATACACGAAGAATTGCATACGTATATTTAACAAAATTCTGCCACTGATAACTACATTGCCCATCATGTGAAGGCTAAATAAACTATGGTGTGATGTACAAGATTAGAAATAAGATAAGAGGATAAAATTTATAGAAGATGGCCAACGATACGTATACTGTAATATGTATATAATGTAATAAAAATAAGATAAAACATCATTTAGTCACTGGCGCTTTAACAAAATCCACGAACAGAAATGAATTCGATAATGAACCGAAGCCAATGTATTTACTACATTATAATATGCTATATTACCTTGATAAATAAAGTTCAAAAAAACGTTGACAACGCTAA
The DNA here is from genome assembly GCA_933228895.1 of Platycnemis pennipes. Classification (NCBI taxonomy): domain Eukaryota; kingdom Metazoa; phylum Arthropoda; class Insecta; order Odonata; family Platycnemididae; genus Platycnemis; species Platycnemis pennipes. The sequence goes on along the minus strand of OW121848.1, from coordinate 26,526,855 downwards.
AAATATTCTGAAACACTGTCCTTGAGGTTGCCACACTCAGCGGACCTTCATCTTGAACAAAGAATGGTTCATTCAAGAATTACGCCCCTTAGAGTAAAATAGATCAACTAATCTGGTAAATACATCATGAAATTTAGTAATAGATTGCGTTTTGAAGAGAATAAAACACACGAAAGTGATTAATGAGACTTAGTTGCAAAAGAAACTGAGAACACTTGCAAAACCTCTCATTTTTATGGCAAATTATGGAGATAAAATTTCGATAAATATAAAAGTACTTGGAAATCTTATCAAGTAGTCCTCTTCACTTCATAAAAAAGCAATAAGGTAAATGCTAGGGTAAATTTCATAACCAAAAACACAAAATTATACTGAATGCTGCTGCATCGGTGTAAAATAAAAAAACTCACTTTATAAAAAGATATTGAAATGTAAAGAGTACACGATGAAACAGTAGTCGACGTCGCCAAAGAGCGTGGAGAGTTTTGACGCAATAATCAAGGAACACAGAGAACTCAATCCCTATAGTCTCGCACGAATGTACTCAACATGAAACAGTCAGCCACAATGTGGAGAAGCGTTATCATGGTTGGAGAACGAAGAATTTCTCGGAAGGAAAATAAAGGAATTTGGGGAGTCAAACGACTAGAATATGACGTAACGGATGTCATCGTTGAATGAGCTGTCAGATATGACTTCTTTTGCTGATCAAAAGAAAATTAATTGCGATCAAATAAAAATTGAAAAATTAATAACAATATTTTACCACAAAACACTAGCTACGAATGGAAAAAACAGCTGGTTTTCAAATACGAGCCTCGTTCAAAAAGTATGCATGATTTCACGGTAGTTCAACCGCTACTGAAATCCCAGTCTTGCTAATAGCACAGCTTATGCAATATTATGGCTTTTCTTAGTGTATATTTCGGTCGAAAATGAATGTTTTTTCGCTACATTTACGTTGTTTGCGATGTTTGAGACAGTAGAAGATGTCGCTGTCTGAGATACGCGGTCTGAAATCCGATTAGTGAATGCAGAAACGTCAAACTTGCTGAAACTCGTCCTAATATCCTTGAGATTAATGTTGATACTGCAATGAGCGATACTTTGGAATATGAAATAGGCAAAGCGGTTCAATGAGGGTCGAAAGGATGCCCATGAGAGCCAAGGAGTGGGCGGTCGGACTTCTGTTGCAAATACCTATACATTTAGTCGCAGACATTGATGAGGACATTCGTTAGTACGGGCGTTTCAAGCTTTCCTAAATATTCAATGACTTTCAGGGAGTTTCATAAAGACAATGTGACAAATCTATTAGACTGTGAAACGTTGTGTTATCATTCGTTTTACACAGTATAGCGGTGTTTGTCATCAGCAGCGGCGCCATTCTTTGCACAGAGAATAAACAAAGTGGTCTCCGGGTACGAAAAGTGCTTCAAAAAAGCCGAAAATGATGCCGAGGAATAGTTTAAGGCCATCTATGTCAAAATAAATTCAAGCAAAGATACTATGTGTGAATTTTTTATGCTAAAAGTTGTCTAACTTTTTGAATGGGCCTCGTTTATCGTAGAATATTGCTTCAAATGAATTATAGTCAAATGTTACATTTTATGAATAGAAGTAAGCATCAGAACGTACATCTACATCATGTTTCTTTACGGCAGTAGAGGCATCGTGATGACAGCAGCGGAGAAGAAAAGGGAGGAAGCATTTGAAATGTGGTGCTACAGAAGAACGACGAAGATTAAATGGATCAACCAAGTAAGTAACGAGCAAGTCCTAAGAAGAGTGGGAGAAAGAAGAAGTATTCTGAATACCCTGAGAAGAAGACGGGACAACTTAGTCGGCTATATCTTAAGTCACGATGGCCTGATGAAGACAATCGTCGAGGGAAAAGTGAATTGGAAGATTGGGAAAGGCAGGCCTCGTACGTGATACATAAAACAGGTAGTGAGAGATGTAAAAGAGACGAATTACGCCAAAACGATGAGGTTGGCCGAAATCAATCCTAAGATTGTTGGCCGATAACGATGATGAAGTAAGCATTCAGTACACTCCATAGCTCATTTGTTATTTTGAAGTTATGGTATGGATATCAATTATTCTATTTAAGATTTCTTCGTATGAAGTCCGCATTCAATTTGGAAGCCCTCTTCCTAGTAGGTACGTTATGATCCTTCAGGTACTCCCTCGCATTCAAAATCAACATCCAAATATCCATTTCTTGATTTTTTTCTTTCAAATTATGGACAATTCGATTCCGACGGCCTCTTTCCCATTTTTAGTCCCATCCAAGGGCCCCACAAGAATCGATGATGCTTTCACCCCATGCGCTCGAGGGATAATCTCTTTTGCTTTAATTCCACCTCTCCTGGCCCAACCGAGCTCCTTTCACTTCCATTGTTTTTGTATTTTTCGCAATGCTGTCGTAATAGCTATCACCTGTCTCTTTTTCCCGCAGTTCTAAAATTTTCCCTGAATTATATCTCATGGCGAGTTTCAACCATGGTCCTTCCAATCTTCCTCATTGCTGAAAACTAAGAAGCAGGTATTTCAAAGAGGCATGTATCACACCAAGTTTACCTGTTTTTTTAACCGTAACAAATGACCCTGAAAACTTAAAAGTGCTTTACAACACTAGAAACCATTTAAATAAGGGCAAAAACAGCATATTTTCATATGCATCGCCAGAAAGACAAGACAAAGGACAATCTAACTGTAATTTTACACCAGAGAGGTAAGATTTAATGACATCATACTATTTCACTTCTCACAGCTTGAAAGTCGCCAAGGATGGAAGGCAAGGGTAAACACCTTAGGCTTTGCGGTCTTATGTATAAACATATAAATAATTAGAACAATTCTCACCTTATGGAGCTTAGCGGACTCCACACTATATCCACTTACTGTGGAGTCCACTAAGTTCTCTCATTAATCCGTAACGGAAGACTTCCACCATATCTCGCCGGAATTTGTTTCTTCTATTAATTCTCATCCTGTGATGCGATAAAATAACATCGAGTAAAGAGAGAAAAAACTTTTCCTCACTTCAGAAAAAAATGAGGAGTAACAAAGTTATCCTCTCATCGTCGATAGAGAACCCAGCTAAACTACGGTTTAGCTCGGGGCGTACTATGCTAGGGAATATCATTACTAGGCAGAGTGACATCGACTTCACCACAGTAATCTTTGTCAGAAAAATGTTTAAAATCAATTATTCGGCAACTCAACGACCTTCCTCAACAGAACTGACAATTTTAAGCGGGCACTTGAAGGGTTGAAATTTTTAAATAAAATTGGTAGACGATAGCAACTTATAAACGTGAGAGCGTTAAATACACATAAAATTCCTGTGTTTATATGAAAAAGGAAATCGCTGTTTTCTTACTATTTTGCCATCATAATCCTCACGTCGACCGTGGTAGCAAGGTTTAAGTTGATTAACCTTCGCAGAGGTTAGAGGTTTCAGTTCCCCAATGCAGAAAGATAACTGAGCATCAAACTTCGGAATTTTATATTTGATACATTAACTGTATTAAAACTGCCTTACAATATTAAAAGTATCATATATAGTCGTAAATTTGTTGATACCATTTGGTTGTTGGTTCGATAGAAGATAAATAGTTGAATTTTTAATTATTTAGTATTTTGCCGAATTGTTATGATTTAGATTTTTGTTCATATACTCTATATTGATGTAGTAATTACTCCTATGATAAATTTCTACAACATATTAGAGTAAGCTTAAATGCAGGCCAATATGCTAGGATAGGCTATCCAATCCCTCATATATTTGCATAATTAACGTCTAAACAGTGTACGGAGGCATAAAGTATCCCTGTAATCGACTTCTAACGATGGAAATAGTTCACCACCACGAGGTACGCGCATGAAAGTAAAAGTTCACAGGGCAATATTCTCTGATTTTTCAAATGCCCGCCGACTCATTCACGAGCTGGCCGCTACGATTGCCTCAGACAATGCGAGGTAATCTCGTCAATTGCATTCACTGGAAGCACCCAAATGAATATTTCAGCAGGAAGACGCAAAGGGAAAGTGGAATATCCACTCGACTGTAAATTTCCATATTCCATGGCTCCAAATAGCACACCAAGAGGTACAGGAGCTAAGGGGAGTTCGAAAATATGTAAATCGACCGTATTCACAGATGAAAACCTGGTATTTGGATACATCAAAGGTTGTAATTAACCGCAAAACGTCAAAATGAGGGAACTAGGAAAAATGAAAGAAAAAAATTTGGGCGTAAGGAAAATTCCCATCCATAAAATATTAGCCTGATCTTGAGAAGGTTTCACAGCACTGGGAACGCAGAAGCCTTGACTCATTAAATAGCAAAGACTTTGAACAGCTTCCACTTGTGCCGCAGAAGAGCGAATGAAAGCAGTGGGGCCAAGGTAAGCAGTGGAGCGAGAGAGGTATGGAAGAGAACTAATTACTTGATGTGGCAAAATCGAAACTACATTATCTCACCAGAAAGGGAAGGGTGAGTAACGACCATGGTGCAAAGTAAAATACAGTGTATTAAAGAGTAAAAGGACATATTTTATTGAATGTGGGGGATGGAAAATATTCTAGGGAATATTAATGCCCAGGTATGGAACGGATATTTAAAAAAGTGCCATGGAGGATACTGTTTGCAAGTATTCTGCCCTTACCCGGTAATGAAGATACACAGAGGGATGAGATTAGCAGAAGGAAAACGGAATGGAGAATGCACAAACTATCATCATAACTGGAAAACTATCAGACAAATCCATGATCCCAATGTTTTAATTACCTTTATTTACTTGCCGAGCTAATCAATGACAGGGTTTACTAACTAAAAAAACTTCAAGGAAAATTTACTTACTTGCATACTTCTAAGTAATATTTTACAGTTAACTTATAATTTATGTACAATACTGAAAAATATGAGTAAAATGCACTTTGACAGTTTAATAATATAAGAAAATAATGAAAATCGTGAATGGATTAAACATGATTTCAACGAGAAAATACGAGGTATTTTCATTTTCAAAAATATGAAAAAACGAAAAAAAAAATATTCACTAACAAAGATTTGAAAAGAAATGCTGAAGTCAGTTATAAAAACTTTACATAAAACTTTTAAAAATAAAATAAAATCTCTGCATAAAATATTTTCAAGGCTATATTCGAAGGAAAGAGGGAGTTAATAAAAAAGGAATCACTATGCGTCATAATGGTGTTGTGGATAAAGAGATACGAAATAGTTGAATAAACATGAGCTGCGGAAATGAAAAATATCACTGCAAGGAAAGGCGCTAATGAAGGATGTAAAATTCAAAGAAAGTAGAAACATAAAGAGCGGCATTCAACACATTAATGCTTAGGATTTCAAGCATGCAAAAGGAGTACGTTGGATAATATTGACAATGGATGAAAATACTTTAGCAGAAACTATCAGCGTAATTGGAATCCATATTTACTAAGAACGAGCAAATATAGCCGAGCGCCGATGTACCTTGGAATGAAATCATACATATATGTATTTTAGCAAATAGCAAAAAGCCTATGTATTCAAAATTAACATTATAGGAAGTTCAAATACAGAAGCACGAGGAAGCAGGTAGTGAAATAAATACACAGTAATTGAAGTGCATTCGAGTGTCGCGTAGCAAAACATTGTTATGCCCTAAACGGAGTATGCTTCGCTTACGAAAATGCATTTTAAACATCTGTGCGAAAAGCAAATTCCTTGTTAGAATAAATATTTGGACGGCATCATATATTTTTGTTAACAGCCATATAACTCTGCTTATTAAGGAAGCGAAACAAGCCCACCAGTCACTGAGGAGTCAAATTCGTATTACACCCGAGATTTTGTATTTAGGCCCAGTTAGGCTTCTGAAAAGACACTGGCAGGAAATAAAACAGAATCCATCAAAGTGAACACGGAAATTGATGGTGAGGGGAAAATTATATGAATTAGGGCAACGTGAGAGTCCGAGAGGTGAGAAAAAGGAAGGAGGAACTTCGGTTGAGGGAAGATGGAGTCGAGTGGAAATGAAGACGAAGGCGCGAGGGTAAGGGGGGGTTAGGTACCATCGAAAGGGGTGGAGAAGGAGGGGGGAAACGAGGAGGAGGGGAAAATAGTAGAGTTGACTCCGGTAAGGGCGGCGAGCATTTTCCCAAGCCCTATCCTTGTCAGTCTCCTTCCTCAGCCATAAGAAAAGGAGAAATAAGGACTCCCACTTGTGAATCATTACTGGGGATGAAGCCCTTACGGAGGGGGAGATTGAAGGATTCATAAAGATGAATCGAAGGAATAAACACAGGAAAGGGAGCGAATCATATAATGAGAATAGGAAGAAAGAAGGGGCATGAGAGGTATGAGGTATGGAAGAGCCGGGTGAGGAGAAAGACTTGGACAGGTGGGAAGGCGCTAAGGACTGAGGAGGAAACTGTGATGTTAGTTTAGACGACGAGAGACACAAGAGGAGATAATTTGGGAACATAACAAGATGCTAGTAGAGAAGAAAGAAAATATTTACGGAAAATTTCAAGACACATATCCAAAGGGAATATATTTGGGAGAAATAAATGCCGGAGAAATGAGAAAAGCCTTAGTGAGGGCTTGAGGAAAACTTGATTTTTCCTTAAAAACGAACACACTTGCCTTTGATTAAGGCATTCATTAATAAAAGCATTCTTGAAGGCGGTAAGAAATTATTTACTCCCAATAAAAAGACATTTAACTCAAGTACGTCGCTAGTCTCTTAGAAAGAAAGGGCTTGAGAGCTGCTAGAAGAACTTAGCATTTTCCATCACCAAAGATAAGTGTTATCGGTCGGTGTGTACCAATACAATGAGAAAAGGAAGACCCCAACGTGAAAAGGATCAGTTTTTCGAGAATGACAGAAACATATACCTAATATATTTATATTTCCATCATATAGCTTATTAGGTTTTCATGTTACACTCTTGGATACAAAGAGAGCCACAAGTAATTGAAATTAAAAAAATTGAATTTCAAAAATATTTGTAACTTATAACGTTTTATCAATGCAAGTAAGCATATAAATTATAAGGTAAGGTAATACATATTTAATATGAGAGATATTAAATACTATAAATAAATTTTGAGTAAAATAAATCGGAAAGCTTGAATTAATTATGCGTTAACACGATAAAATTAAACTGACGGATCACTGCAGTGCTTTATAAACTGGATTTTAAATACGTGAAGAATGATTAAATAAATATCCAGCGTCAAAGGTAACCACTCAAATTTATTATAAATGGCTTCAAAATTAGAGTTAAAAGAATAGGTTCACATGGTTTCATCAGAAAATATCTGACCCTATTCAATACTTGATGAAATACAGATGATGGCAGAACGAAAGAATCGCTACACGTCTAAACACTTAGGGAAATGAAAACATAAAAGAAAGGCCCAAAATGAAATGGTATAAAAAGCTGCAGAATTACGCAAGAGTAAGGGTGTTCTAGAACACAATGTTATATTCTTGGTATACAAGCACTTACTAGATGAGTTCATTAGGAAGGACTTATGCCAGAATTAGGTCAGAATTAATTTTCATTTCAAATATGGTCAACGTAGACAATGCAAGCACAGCAAGAATATGCGCTCAATTACTCGTGAAGTTAACATCTAGTAGGTAACCAAACAAAATAGGAGTAGCGAAAAACAGGATTTTTTAGAGATGACCCGTTTTTTGCTCTGGAAAAGGGAAATGGGTGACTTGACCACATTCCTACAAGTCCAATTAGTTAGATAACTGATGAAAGGAATAAATAAAATACTCGCGTAACTTATATGTAGTAATCAACTTGAGAATTTCTACAGATCCAAATACAATAAGTCATTGTGAGAACGGTAGCCAATGGGAGAAGGTCTTCTCGTGCCCTCTACTTTTGGAGAGTCATACTTATAATGCTTTAAGAATCGGAGAAATACATCGTGAGGAAATCGTTCGGATAGGAAAACCTATGGCCGCATACCACTTATAATAACACTAAGACTAACCATCAAAATTCAACGGCAAGACCATAATTATATGTTAATGATTCGACAATGATACATCTTTTCACACCGTTCAAAAAGTTTCAACGTTTAACTCAATGAAACACATTTTGACTTAAATATATCCTTTGACTGAAAAAATATCCCATAAATAGTGTTTATCATATAGAAATGCTAGTAAAAATGAAATCAGTTATTCAATAGCATCTGAGCTGCATTAGTCACCGAGATATGCGCCACCTTCAAGCATCTGGAGTAAAGTCTTGTGTATTCGTGACAATTATACGGGCAGGAACGGATTATAGCATTGAGTTCAAACCTTGGTTCACCCATCGATTACAGATGGACGACTCCGAATTTTCTCATCGCATATTCTTCGGCTGTTCCTAGGACCAACTCTCAAATATATCACATCAATAACCTCTTCAGTTATGCTAGTGCAAACATACGCACAATCATTACTGTTAACGTTTGACTTTTAGCCCTGAAACCACAGGTTGACTCTGTACTACCAAACCTTCTCTCCCCTCCTAAATGTGTATGGAGACCAAGTATTGCAGGGATCTAGAAATGACAGGAGGCAATCAAAGAGTTCACGACTTGGGATAATTATATCAGATCCTAAACTGAATAGCACCGGGAGCCAGACTAGGGTATGAAATTGAATGGCACTGCCCTAAGTCTTAAAGTAATGTGTACTGTGCGCCATTTCTTTCCCTTTTCTTTTAAAGGCTCAAGGTCTCCTTCACTCGTAACTTTCACGCCAGGTAGTTCATTTCACTTCCACCTCCAATTTTGCCGCGATACCCTTTAGGGTATCTCCGAACGTTTGGAAACAGTGGCGCACTTCATTGACTTCGCGCCTGACCTGTTGCGTGGCGGTTCCTAAGCAGCCGTCCCTCTTGCCTTGCTCCCCAATTCAGCCCTTCATGGTTCCAATCAATTTCACACAACTTCCCTTCCACTACTCCTCCCCTTCCACCTCCGTCTTTCCTATTCCTCCCTCTCTTCCATCCAATGTTTTCTCTCCTCATCCCTCCATTGATTATCCCTTTCTCTCCCAACTCCACTTCCTTCTCCCCGTCCACGGGTTTCCCGAAAGATTGAAAATACTCTACATCAACATAAGGACTGCCTCACGTCCGCTGCGCCTGATGCTGCAGCTGCTGCTATGACGACTGCTGCGTAAAGGCCCTCTGATTGAGCATTACGTACTTCACTTACAAATGCTAGGACGACATCATCATCTAAGTCCAAGATACTGAATACGCCCCCAAAATTGAATCCAAGGGTCGCTTTCGTAGCCCATGTCACTTAAGCCTCTTAAGGATAACGGAATTTATAGCTCTAGGTCACATGTTCTCCAAGAACAAAAATAATTTACAGCAAAAAAACAATCACAGACTCAAATTTAGACTTATTCGTTGTGAGCAATAAATCACTACGCATTTTCATGATATAAAGTTGAATATTTTACACATGCTATTCCAAAAAATTATTATGAGTTCCAACATCGTGACATAAGAAACACAACAGTCTATGAATCACATTAGCGATGAATAACGTATCAATCAGAATATGTTATTAACACAATTTGAAACTACATAAAAATAATATCACTTTTTACCTCACTTGTGAAACTATTCCAGAGATTGGACCCCATAAACTAGAGTTCTTTTTGAAAACAGGTTGTGAAGTGAGCAGGATAGTAAAGAAAGTTTACATCTATGCTATTTACATCTATCTATATGGATTCATCAAATTTCATTCATAATAAGCAGTTTAAAAACTCGACCATGGACGCGGTTTTTATCATGGATTTTAATCTATTCATTAAGAAATTCAGTAAAATGGTCTCCAGTGAATATGAGAAACTTTATACGCATAGGAAAGTGGAAGAACAAGGCACTATCATATACAATTGAATCACAAGTATGGGTGGGGATTTATTTATAAAGGGAATCGGTGAGATAGAAATGCAGTTTCGCCGTTGAAAAATTCATGAGATACCAACCGGTAGAGAAGGGAGGTAATAATTTTCAAGAAAACACGGGGATTCAATGAGCATGGACAAAAGCAATATATGACCAGAATGGACAACCACGTTGGATATCAGGGAGTTTAATATTGCGAAAAGGAAATAAAAAAGGCAACAACTATTAACAAAGAGATAAGCGAAAACAAAAAAAGGGAAGCGGGATCAAGAGTGTATGAAAGATGATTCCACACCAACTTCCTGGAATTTACGAAAACCTATGTTGTATCACCGGCAAAAAAATTAATGAAACCTTTTTAAATCCCACTTTTTATTTGGAACGTAGGTACTACAAGTTTCATCCTTTATAGACTATGATAAGGTAGCAATGATGACGGCATATAGAAACTAAAACCGGCTTACCTTTGTGGAAGTTAACGTAGGTCAACTTTTTTATTGCTGAACACTAACATGAAGCGTAGGCTTCAATGCCAATACAAAAAGAGGTAAAACAAGGTTCAAAGTTTGAAGAATAACGACATAGTGCACTTGATTAGGAAGGCACACTATGTAAGGGTTATGAAGAGAAGATGGATTAAATAAGTGATAGGATCAACAAAAGAAGTATTTTTAATCGAGAAGGCCGATATCATGTGAATTATGAAACATAAGTATAAAGATAAAACAAAATAGCTAAACAATGATAAGTAAAGTGAAATTATCACACTGGGGGGGGGGGGAAGAAAAGAAGTAAACGAGTCATGCGAAGAACGTTATTCTGCTTCATCAGAATAATTCAGGCAAGCGGAAAATAATACGATAGCACTCCATTCCCTATTTGCTTCGAGATTTACTTGGAGAAGTAATGCTGTGAATATATAATCACTGTAGCTTAAATATTTATTTAAATAAAAAATATGATCACATAAACGCAATCATGGTTTAGGTGTCATCGAAACAAACATTTTCCGGAAAGCTGTATTTTAGCACTTTAGACGGTGGGAATAACCAAAATATTACAAAAATTACTGGTCTCAAAACATTACAAGTAACCAGTAATATTACAAATATTACTGGTCTCATACATTATACTAACAGGCATTAAAAATTTACACTCTTACCTTCAACTACAGGTAGACTGTTTTTTAGTCCAATAGAATCACAATTTAAATTAAAAGATGGATTAACTATAGATTTAGATATACGCAAACACGGCAAACCTACAAATGTTAGGATAACCTACCTGTACATAAGGTAATTCATTGTCACGAGACAAAGGCAGACCCTTGCGTCTACAGTTGATATCACTAAAAGAAGTAATAGACAAATATCATTTAACTGGAAAAATGTCAGAATCGTGAGGGGTGAGATAAGACTATGCAGAATGGACGGAATTTGAACAAATGTACCCTCAAAAAAGCCGTAAACTCCTCGTTGAAATGGATCGATTGAGTAACAAACGAAGACGTCTTAAGAAGAGTGGGAGAGGAGAGAGGTCTACTTAAAACCTTAAAAAGAATACGGGACAACGTGATAGACCACATCTTAAGACAAGATGGCCTGATGAAGACAATCGTCGAAGGAAAAGTGAACGGCAAGAACGGAAAAGGCAGGCCTCGTGTGAGGTATGTGGAGCAAGTCGTGAAGGATGTAAAAGAGAGGAGCTACGCCTATATGAAGAGGTTGGCCGATAGAAGAATCGAGTGTAGGGCTGCTTCAAACCAATCCTAGGATTGTTGACCGATGATGACGAAATGGATCATTGAGGACGAAGAAAAAAAAGTGGTCTGAGAATACACAGATACCCGCGCAAAAGAAGATAAATAGGGTGCGGTACTGCTGTATTCCGCATGTTGCGGTGGCCCGCAAAATGGGGAAGGGGGCCTTTGGACGTCAGAAAGTCCATGTAAACAAGCTTGCGCCACAAACAGGGTTAGCATGGATCCGCTTTAAGATGGCACATACATCAATGGTTCTATTAATAAAAGAAAGTGGCAATCAAACGGAAATAGTTGAGAGAGAGAGAGAGAGAGAGAGTAGGAAAAAAATAGGAAGAGAAATCAGTGGAAGGTGAGGGGCTGGATTTAAAGGAGGAGAAAAGTATGAAAGAGGGAGTAACACTAACTCATTAGCCACGGTGGGCATGAGTCCACGGAAGAGTAGTGTGGGGGCGAGATATTCCTCCGGGAGGGGGATTGCGTCAACAGAAGTGAGGGTTGGGAGAAATTGGCGGTGGGAGGGGCCTTCTTCGTCACAAAACCAAACCACTTGCTTCAACCACCCTTCCTCCCTCCGCATCTCCCACTTAAAGTCTCCTGGGCGTCTTGATGAACCCTGCGTCATCTTCGATTGAGTGCGCCACCCCGAAATAGCCCCAGCAGACGGTGAACACGATTACCGCAAGTTGAACGAACGCTTTTGTCTTAGATCAATTTTAGGAGGTTTTATGAGTCTATCCAGCAATAACGGAGCCTAAAGTACTCTTTCCCACGGAGACTGCTAGCATCCTTATAACTGCTTCACGCACAATTTACCAAGAGTTTGAAATGGAGATTCAGAAATGGGCTTGGAGACTGGCCATCACCATAAATTAATACGATTTTGGGGAAAATTTAAGCGGAGTTAAATACGGAAACTCGACTGCAAATAACTACCGTAATTACGTCTAAAAACCTAATAGGGAAATTCTGATTTTCATTCGCAAAGAATCATTATCAAAAGGAAATAATCCGTTTTGATACCTAATTCTAAACCATTAGGTTTTTCCTAAATTTGGCTAAGACAACTATCCTCGAAGACCTGATGGTTATTATGCTCAAGCACTAAAAACAGGTGTTGTAAATTATTGTATTGTGGTTTTGAAATAGTTTTTGTTTAATATAAAATCCTATTCGAAAGATACCACAAAGTTACCTAAGAGAAAGTTTTATTCTTTAAGTACGAGCATTGAGCGGAGGCTGAAAGGGAACTAGTCTCTCCAAATATTATACGACATCAAAAAAGTGTTTGAACATTTCGGAAACGGATATTAAAATACCATAGAATATGCTCACACCGATTTGAATTTTTTACAATCTTCAAACAGCACTCACAGATATATTATCGGCTAAAGTTTCATGAATCTTCAAATGGGCTTGATACTTGTCCCTGATTGATAATATCTAAATATACATGCATAGGCCATTCACATAAATCCTTCGTTAAAATAACTCAGCGAACGCCTGATACTAACATGATACAACCCGCCGCACATTATTGTGCTGTGGGTTGAATGTGTTAACGGGGAAATTTCCAACTAAAGTAAGCCGGTTAAGCATTGCAGTAGATAAATTACAAAACGTTTGCATTCATACATATTTTATTCACAAGCATAAGACCATTTATTATATAAACCTTAGGATATACTGCCTTATATCATGTACGTTGTAGGCTACAATAAATTCCAGACAACAAGAATTTAGATAATAATTATGAAGATTCCAGGATGATTACTGGTATGAATACCCATTTAATTATTACTACGAAAAAAAATAGGAATACATAAGTGGAAAGAGATTATGTGACATGCTGTTTACCATAATAGAAAACCGTTCAAGTAATTCTATTCAACTCAATAAAAATCTTAAAATACATATATGAAAAATCAAACTTGAACCCACTAAAATCAAACTTGAACCCACTAAAATCAAACATGTGTTCAGAACTATATTTTTCCCCGCGGATTACTTCGAGCAATGGTATCCATTTCAAGCAAAGACCATGGCAAAACATACATATATCAATTGAAAATCGAACAATTAAAATTTTATATTTACTTGTATCTTGCTCTATGGATGGGTTCAATTCCCTGATTTGATGGAAGTGTAACTATCCACGTTAACGATCTAATATTAGCAAAAATATTTCTGCCGTTCTGCACGGCAAGCAAATATGTTGAGGATTATTAGATGAAAATGAGTTATTAGACCGGGAATAGAATCACGAACGTTTGATAAGCCGGACCAATGCGCAAATCACCACGGCTAGGTTTATTCTCTACTAGGTATTTCTTTTCTACACGTAAATCTATGGAGATACTTGTATAAATGCAGTATTATGTTTGAGTTTCAAAGTAAGAATGAGGAAATAAGAATTTATCTCAAATAGAAGTAACTTATTGTTAGGGACACAAGCAGGAAGCAGGCATATGCGTCAGAAAAGAAGTGATTGGCTGGAAGAATATTCGAGGTCATGACCCTCCTTGCGTTCTTTCCTTGGGGGAACAAATGCAAGCCCGGCACTTTTCGTCCAACAACCGTCCTTCTCCCACGGTGATTTTGACCTCCTTTCTTTTATGGATGAGGATATGGGAAACTAAGATGAAAGAGGATGAAGACAGGAGGAGGAAGATGATGATGACGATAAAATACGGAGGCGGAGGAAGGGAGAACAAAGGGCGTTCCCCTTCGGACCGAAAAAAAGGTTAGAATGAGGCCATGAAGTTTGAACCTTGAAAAAAGAAAATGAGGTGATAAAGAAGCGCTTCAAAAGGATAACCGAAAAAAATATATATCGAGGCTAAAGTCAGTTTGTCAGAGTGAGGAAGGAGTTGAAAGAAGGGTGCCAGTCGATCTTCAGTGATACAGGGCAAATTCTCTTCATTTAGAAGGCGGGTCGGTGCCTTGGGTCGGATCTATGATTTCTCAATACAAAGATATGACACCCTTTCTACGATGACGACAATGCGTAGACTTCAAGTTCCTCTTATTCAGTTCATCAACTTTGACTACAATAGTATCCTACTGTCGAAGTTTTTTTATGAGATTAAAACGAAAGATACTACTACCACGACGTCAAACCTACCGTAAAATACATCGATTAGTAGAATTAGACTGCAAAAAGGTGACAGAGAAAAATCAACCTTCAATATACCGTATTAAGTAAACTAAAATTGTTTACATTTTCCTGACATGTACATTTTCCTATAGCTTTGTCATTGGAATTCCAAAACTCTATCTATACATTCTGGATCCTGGAATACCATAATTTGTCGGGAATACCATAATTTGTCGTGTTAATCGTCATTTTTTTAAATGGGCAACGTAAAGTGGGCCTAAAGCAACGATTTCGATCGACCAGTATATAATTGAACAAAACATCCAGTGGAAAGCTTCATACAACCATAGAGGGGAATAAATTGGGTGTGCAAAGATGAGCAACAGGATTAAATGAGATGTAGATGGGCTCTCGGCTAAAGATATGGGGATCGATGACGGGGGATCGTTGGATTCGTATATGGAAGGTGTTCCGCAAAGTAGAGAGTGGCTCATGGGATTAGGCGATAAGCGCGCTTAAAAGCCTTTCTCTTTTCTTAAACGGCACAGATATACCAAAATGCGTGACCCATGGACCGATATGCAGTATACAGTTACATTAAAATTAATCCGAATGATATTCATGCACAGCTATTTGAAAGCCAAATCAAGATTTAACATAAAATACGATACTCATGAGTACACTCGCAATTCCACGGTATGCTTCTAAGAAAGGAACTACCTACTAATGTACCTACACTTTGCAAGTCAATAACTAGCATAAATTTCATTAGTGAATAACATTTAGGAAAACCGAAACGACCACGTATGAGAGCATGAACTTCTCGTGCCTAATTTTTGCCATAGTGGAGAGCGGAAAGAAGAGTGAATCGATACAATGAAAAGGTTGGGTTTTATGGGACTTCTATGAGGAAACGAGTCAAGAGGAAAATTATGCCATCATAAAGAGACAGCAAAGTTAAATTTGGTGGACCATGGCCGCTAAGTGCCTCATAACCTTTATCAATTACAAAATTCAAATAATATGTTTCCACGGGTCAAACGCGACGACTCTTACTCCTGACCAGGCTGTACTTTGAGTCATTCATATGAAGTAAATACTTTGAATCTACTGGCCGGAGTATTTATATGAAAACGATTTGAAAAGAACTGCATTTTGGTTAAAACAAACAAACTACAAGTAATACCTTAACGGTAACGGCTTGCAATTCCTAAAGACAATCTGTACTAGCAAATTCTCGAAAATACATTTCTAAATGCGTTGGAAGCAATGTAAACAACGAAGCCGTTTAAACCAAGTCATCTTATACTGACAGTAAACAGCACTTATGATATGCTGAAGTAGTAGTGTTCGAAGGATTTACGACTGAAATGGCAATAAATACCTAAAACTTCTGAATTAGAGGCGAGGCTGTGTCGGACTTCAAAAGAATTCAGGAGCACCGGTTCGAGATGCTGAAGGAATGGAAGTTATGGTTTACGAATACGTTTTAATGCGAGAAAAGAAAATTAGCCATTCAAATGAATTCCACCATCATCCACATACCATAAAATCAAAAAATTAACTGTTTTCAATAAAGCGGTATACTTCGGGCTCGGGTATGACCGATAATCGCTGCATTGAAATATCCTTTACACATCGTTAATATATTTTTAAAAGTTGTAGCATTGTGCCTCTTCGTCACTTGTAAGTAGTGCATGCACGGAATAGCATTTGATACATGGCTTCACGACAGTAAGAGTAAAATTAGCTCTCTTTTGGTTTTAAATGAATATATGGTGGTGGTCCACCCCCTGCCACACACCGTTACATGGCCTGAAGGGTATAATTAGATGTACATGTAAACTGAAACACGTAATGCAATTTTGAATGTATTTTACGCGAAGAATTCTTATTGGAGTACTATTTCTCTCTTCCACTAAGTGAAGCCAGATCTTGTGAATTTTTTCGGCAATGATGTCCAGACAAGAATCGTAACCCATTGAACTGGCTCACAGAACAACATTTCGCAACTTTCAGATCACGGATAAAGCGCAGCCATCAATGAGAGAATTGTGAGCATTCTTTGAAAATACAACTTAGAGAGAGGAAACTTTTATCATGAATATTTATTAGACGTATTCACTCATTTCCGTAATCTGGAAAAAAATATACACGCCATCTATTCATAGGAGCAAATGGAATGATGAAGAAATTCTAGCGAGAGGAAAAGTGTGAGAGAGGAAGAGGGAATGCTAAATTTGAGACAATAGGGATAATAAGAGGAGGAAGAGGTTTAGAATGGGGGAATGAAGAGCAGGAGGAGGGAAAGTGAGGTGGGGTTAGTTTGGAGGAATGGCGAGGGGAGAAGTAGATTCATCCTTGAGGGAAATCAAAAGGAACAAGAGGACCGAGAGAAGAAGGATGATGAAACGAAGGCCAGGAGTGAGGGGCGTTGGTGGGGTCAGGATAAAAACAGCACGAGGGGTATCTCAAAGTAGCCATTTTTTTATACGTCCGTCCTTTTCCCAGAAGAGCCTCCGCTCTTTCTTTGCATTCCCGTAACCCTTTCTCGTGATGCTGCTTTCTTTTATCTCTTTCCTCTCGGCACGTCCACACCGGATAATTCGGGTCTTAATTAAGGGACGTTTATTAGCAGGACGGGCAGAATGCTTAATATGCAGCAAAAGGCTTCTTCTCTCACACGAAATCCCTCTCACCGATAAGCAAGGAATTTTCTCCAAGTTGCGCAACCGAGAACGCGCTTCTCTCCACACAGCTCTTAATGATTCAGAAGGAGCGACCGTGCCCGCGTTCAGTCGTTAGTTTCCGCCAAAAAACGTCAAATAATTTGAGCAAATATTCGAAAACGAAGGAGTAGTGGTAAGCCGAATTAGTTCCGAGAGCATCGTGAATACTTGTAGCACCGACGCTTAAGGGTAATCTTCTCTCAAACAAGGCATGTTAGCCCGGTAACGATGAGTGGGATTTGATGTTCACCAAGTGAGAGAAGCCACCAGCCCAAAAAGCAGAAGCATGGACTGGCAAGGAACTAGGTCAACCAAAGATTTATCCTTCAATAGTTTTTCTAAGACTGGTCCACAGCTAATTAGTGGCACTTACATCACCACTTGTGGGAATAAACAATGTGATTTACGCACTATAGTTTTCACAGAGGTGTAGACGTCTTTACGCTATTCTCCAGATAGAATTATATTTTTTGACGTACATATTTACAATATTTTGTAAGTGAAATCTTTAGCATAAAGGTGTTTATTGGGGTAAATGGACAAGGGGACGCGCTTTAGCATTTCCCACCTCTAGTTTTATCCCTATTGTCCTTATTTATCCTCCACCCCTGCATTACACTTTCATCCTCTTTCCGAATGTTATTAAGAAGAATACACCAATGTCAAGAATTTGAATGTCTTACGCATAGTCAGCGAATAGATAAATGTAAACATTTAAGAGGCGATAGAACAACACCTTACGGTGCCACAAAAACAGCTGTTGGATCGCGTCATCGAAATCAAGCCTTAATCCTAAAAGTCTAGCAAAAACAGCGCACTCAAAAAGTTTGACTTGGGCCCACAATATTCTAGCTGCCTAGCTGGTGAGACACCACCCGGGTTATCGAGGATGAATGTGACAAATATAATAATGGGAAAATTACAAAATCCATTTACTCTAGCGACGATTTTGCTGGACATAAACTCGCTTACCATCCAATTATATTTTTAATTACATAATATATTAGTAACGGCAGCGAGGAACCATAAAAATAAAATGTCAATTATCCAAAGACATTTAAATTATAGAGAAAATCCAATTTCAGTAATTTAATAACTTAAAGCTTGTGATTTTATAAAACCTTCATTCTGAAAATGAAGCCACTCTTCAAATTATGGAACGTAGTCATGAGGACATAAATCTTCATTTGAATGATTTCATTTACACAAGGCAACTGACTACTCGTGAAGACTCAATAGAGTGCATATGCTGAGGCAGAGAGAGTGGATTGAGTTTTAAGTACTCAAAATGGTTACAAGGCTAATGATTCACATTCATTTTTATTACCAGAATCGTAATGCTTCTTTTACAATCATTGTTACTGGATGCACATGCCCCTAAGAGAATTAATTTGAACGCAACCATGTCTCGAATCAAAAACATTTTTATTTAGAGGAACACTCCAGAGAAATAATTTTAGTCTATACTTTTGCGGTTAGTTATGTTTATTATATACAGTTGTGCGAAAATTACCAATAGAGTGAAATAAGTTTGGAACATTGAAACATTGTGACTTATTTTGAAACAGTGCCATTGGGATAAAATTAAGTTGAGAAAAAAAACCGGAGAAAACATCCGACATTTACAAAACTTAACGATAAATGTGAAAATTCCAGAAATGATATGGATATTCTTTATAGATAAACCTTCGGCATAGTGATAAAAATATTTCCGATTCTTTAGCAATCTAAAACTACTCAAGTAACTTGAATAAACCAATAATAACGAAAAATATTGATTCTTGCAGGAAATACATTCCTGAGTAAGGTCATCTGGAGATAATTATAAGCTTTGGAAAGGGCCGGGAACCTAGGTATAAATATACTACAATGCTATAAAAAACATTAAACAAAAGAAGTAAATACTCAAGGGCGGAAAGTAAAAAGACGTTCAAATATAAATCATTGTGTGTAAAAATTTGAATATTATACAGAAAATGAAATAAATTAAACTTTTAAAGCAACGCTAGACGAAACCTAGGAATCCCTAAGGAAAAAGAGAGGAACCAAAATATGGATCTGTTTTAAAGGAGTGACGGATTTCATTTTAGTGAATGAAGGAAATCACATGGGAAATTTGCAGTCAGGGTCCGGAAATCACGAATGCGTTTTCGTGAGAGATGCAGGTGAATTCCAAAATCCTCGGGAAGCTCAGTCATGTCGGAAGGAAAGAGGATGATACACTCGGGAAGGAAGAAGAAGAGGCTCTACATCCCTGGAGACGAGTCCACATCCCTTCCAACACCTCCTCCCTTCCCTGCTTCCGCGCATAATTTAAAAGCCGATGATTCGGGTCCCCTATGCACATTTCATTCATAAACCGTTCTCGTTTCCCTTCGCGGTGCTGAACGGAGATAGCATAACGTTTTACGAAGACGTGTGAAATGGTTGAATAGAAGTGTGGCAAAATGACGCCATGATTGGAGATAATGAAGCGTAAAGTAAACCGACACTTTTTACTTAAATATCCATTGGCTCTCCTATGTGAATTTATTACAAACAAATTGATGCAACGACTTGCCAACTGAATGAATTAGTTAGTTAGCTATTCAGTGAAGGCAACCGAACGCTGAGGCCACTTTCCCCGGTTAGGGTTTGCGGGTATTTGACTGATTGTAGGAAAATTTCAGATAATGGAGGAAGGGTGGAGAGAAACCCGGCGTCGGTATTAGCCTACTCTTAACGACAGGCATTAAGGGGACCACGGCTTAACGTCCCATCCGGCGGACGGAGTACTGAACCTGAAATGCCCTCCGCTAGGCAGTGTAGTAGGGGCCGGTTTGCCTTTGAGAAAAAAATCCGCCACTGCCGGGATTTGAATCCAGGACTTCGAAATGGGAGGTCAGTGCTATAGCCACCACTCCAACTCGGTAGCCGCTGGATAAAATTACGATACGTGGTAAGTCTCCACATCGTTGGACTGTTTTCACTGCTGCCAAGGACTTCATAAAGCAGCATGTTTTAGACCAAATTCTGAGTTTTGGGTTTAATTTTAAAATTTAATACTAAAATTAAAAAAATGAATACTTTAAGTTTCACTTAAAATTCAGCGATACAGGATAAGTACTGGATACAAAATGGAAGTAGATACCATGCTACTCACGGCATCCATGAAAAATGACCGGATGAGGCATCACTATTCAACACCATATGGAAGTAGATTCATTGAATTTGCTTATCGCTAGTATTTCTGCCTTTCTAGAAGTGATTTGAAGTACATAACACTTTTAAACAATAAACATATCTAACAGTCCTCCTATTTCACTACCATTGCTCTGGATGTTATTTTCACTTTCTGCTTCTAGGAGCGTTATCTAATTCCTTATTTGAATTTCTTGCTTTGTAAAAGTACAGTCAACGAAAGCTACGCTCATGGTCCTCTTGGCTACGCTATTATTTCACACTAGAAGTTGATTTTGTGATAATCTCTGTATTTTATTCACCTCACTTTGTTTGCCCTTATTCTTAAAAGGTTAATGAGTGCTAAAAATTCCAAACTAATGAGAGTTTTAATCGTTAAGATGGATTCATGCTCTCAAAATATAATTTGAAATCATAGTCAGTAGGACCGAGAAAGTGATACTTTGAGGATATGTTATGTGTTCCAGGTACAGTAATTCTTTCGCTCATGAAGAAATCTCTTATTGGAGGAAAACCAAATCGCTACACAATATAATGGGACATAAAGGCGTGTCATCCCCTTTCAATCTCCCCTTCACGTTCCCAGTCATAATCTTCCCTTCCACACGGCGGCAAGGTCCTGGAGCCAAAAAATTAAAGAGGTTAGGAGAGTCTTGAGTGGTTCCCACCCTGGATTGAGGCATGGGCAATGACTGACGAGGAGGATGAAGGAGACGAGCGCTGGGGAAAGGGAGCGGAAACTGATTTCGGCTGCGACCCCTCACGATTCTAATACTATGTCACTCCCTAGGGGTGATGGAAAGGGTGGAGAAGATGGAGGGGGGGGGGCAGGGTGGGGGAGGAGACTCGAGGGACAAAAGGTGGGGAGCGTGAGATGGGGGAGTCGAATTGGGAGGGAGAAAGATGAGTGGGAGCGTGGGGGGAGGGTGGTAACGGAGGGAGGGCCGGGAGAAGAGGGCGGGTGGGGACACTGTGAATGAATGGGTGTTTGAGAGGAGGCTTCGAAGGCGAAAGGGCACGTCGGGAGGGTGGGGAATGGGGTGAATGGATTGCCGCCGTCTCTGAGGCCGTGATTGAGCCCTCCGTCCCCGTTTCGGAAGGCGCGGGAGCCACGTCCGCCCCCTGCACGGGGGCATTGTGAAACGGGGGTGGGTCCCCCGCGTCTCCTCATGCCGACGGAAGTGTCGTAGCCTGGAGAGGGCGGTGGAGGGAATGGGCACTAAACAAAGACGGAGAGCGGCCCCGCCCCCCTTCCCCGACAGCACAGCCGTCCAAGTCACACTCCCCTGCCCATCAAGTTTCGCAATAACTCCTCAACGGAATGATAAAGGAGGTAAAAATAAAAAAGGAAAGGGAAGCCACGAGATGTATATTCCACAAACATTTACGGGGGTGCACCAACAAGTTATTGCCCTCCCAGGGCAAACATTCTCACACTCCACCCTGCTAACCCCTGTCCCTGTTTCATCATTTTCCTGCGTTTCCTCAAAAGGGTGCGGCATTAAAGCGAAGGCCAGCTTTTAATTAAAAGAGACCATCCAGGGTGATCACTGCACGTTATAAGGCCCCTTAGGAAAATATTTCGGGCAAGAATACTGCCTTGCTCCAGAGATGCCACAGTCGTTTTAAGGGTATAACAAGTTTAAGATGATGCGCACTAAATATTACCATAAAACAATTAGATTTTGTGCATAAAAGTCTCAGACAGCAATACAAACAACAATAAAGAGGCAATATTAAGGTGTTCAAATTGAATAAAATCATTTCTTGTTCCAACAAATCCTACTCTACACCCTTCATGGTAATTTTCCTTCCTTTAATTTAGGTTTTTACGGAGGCTTTTACGGAAGAAAAAAGTTTTCATCTTCAATGGATAAAATTTTGCATGCATGAAAAATCATTTGATAATTCAAGAAAATTTTATTTTTGATTATTTGTAGCGCTGTAGCATTCCAACATATCCCCCACGGTTTCAACTTTTTTCTTTTTCACTGGATGACGAGCTTCAGTGCCATTTTCTGGGACATTTATCAGTCCGAGGGAAGGCTACTTGGCGCTGCTCAAATGCACTAATTAATAGCAATAATTGTGATGAAGCCCACAGCGTACATTAAGATCAAAGCAGTTAACAACATGGACGAGCAAATTATCGGAATAAAATGCGTGGTTCTAGGTAATTAAAGTAAAGAGCACGATCTTAAAACAGGTAACTAATGATCTACGTTCGCAATTACTCTACAAACTCTCTTTTACCACGCCTTTGATCAACCAAAGACAGAATTGTGTTTTTCATGAGTAATTGACAAGCTGAAATGTATGCATACATAAAAAAATGACAACTTTTTTTTATGTATGCATAAAATTATTAGGGGTACTGAACAAAATGGGGTTATTGCCAATGTGCAAATAACAGTACATTTTACAAATTACTCACATAAAAGTTACGTAGAAAATGAGGAAAAATGAATTAACTGAGTAAATTCTTCGTAGGTCTTCATCAGGGTTAGACTCTCCATAGCGGAGTTGGAAAGCACAAGAGCTTACCTCACTCCAAAATAAATTTTCCTTTAATTTTGATTGGCAATCTTATCAACAAGTCCGATAATTAAACATGACAACGAAGGTAGATCATTTTGAAAGGGGGGTTACGTAAAAAATCTCTCCTTTCTGAACAAAAATAACCTGTCTTAAGCACTTCTGACACGAGAACAGGCGACGTATTTGGAGGAGTTAATGAAACTGTGATTATATCTGTTGTATATCAGAGCAGCTGAGGTCCTGTGGGCGTTAAGGATACAAAATATGCGCCGGATCACGATTCGATGTAAAGATGAAACAGCGGGAATCGACTTACGAAGAGTGCCATTATCAGATCAGAGATAAGGCACGAATTAATGGCGTCAACTTTTTTCGATGAATAAAAATCACTCACGATGATTTTTTTTAGGCATAACAGGTATCTATGTATATCTACTGACTACACAGTAAGCCAACTCTAGGGTGTGTGGCAGGGGGCGCGTTGTTACCGAACATGCGCTAAAGTTTACTTTAATATGTGCGTAAAGAGAGATACATTACATTGAGAAGGTGTATAGAGTGCACAAACGTATATTACCTGGGATTTAGCGCAATGAAAGAAAAACAGGAAACTTTATACTTTGTTATTGGGAATCATCTCAGTTACGCTAACTATTATTTTACGAACCGCGATGAATACTCCCGCTTCCGGTCGATCCTCTTGATATATCTGTATACATAAAATTTTCGAGAAAATTCCCACTATCTGTTAATATTAGACGAAGCACAATATTTCAAAGTTTCTAACCTTTAGAGTAATAATTGGCAAAAACTAAACTTAAGGACTCGTGCTCCTTAACTAAACGATCATGAAGGAAAAAAATGTGGGTTTTTTCAGCTCTGCATTTTAATGTCCACAGCTTCGGTGCGTCAGCATATCGCCATTAGCAGTCATAAATAAGAGCCAAATTTTAATGGTGCAGACATTGGAAACATACACTTCGAGAAAAGAATGAAATGAAGCCAAATCTTAGGTAACAGAATATAATAACAAATCATGAATGGCGTATCAGCGATACGCAATGCTCGAAAAACAAAGAAACCTCAACCAAATAATAGAGGGTCTATAAACAAATGCACGACAACAGATTAAACCAAACGTGTATCCCGTTCACCCAAAACGTCTCCATTGAATAGATGATGAGCACGTAATTTAATTTCGCGCCAATGCGCTATTAGAAGCTAAAAGGTACGCGCTAGCGCGCGTACTTATCGGATCCCGGGAAACCACGGGAAGGTGACTATATCACGCCCGACAGTGCACAACTCCAATGACACCGTAATTCAACCGGCAAATCCTCACCAAAGCACAAGAAACTTCAGGCCGATCCTAGGGAGGAGGCGCCGAAAGGGTAGGTCGAAGTCTGAGACACAATCACTTCCACCTTCTAGGAAAGACGCCGGTAGGGAAGATACGAAGAAAGAGGATATGAGGAAATAGGAGATGTGGAAGGAGGAGATGAGGAAGGAGGAAAAGGACGGAAGGGAGAGGAAAAGCAGCTCCTCCCATTCCTTCCTTCCTCTCTGCACACCCTTTCCCTCCTGACTAGGAACCCACTATCTCTCTCTCTCTCTCACCTCCCTGCTTGCCCTAGACCCTTCTACCCCATCTGGGACTTTCCCCGGGGGAGGAATTAACGCTCGGTTAGAATCCACCTTATCCCTCCATCTCAACCCTGTCGTGTTCCGTCACTCACTCACCTTGATGACGACACCTTGAGAAACAAATGAACTCATCGCCCCGAAGGATTCCTCAAGATACGGGGGATGGACAGGGAGGCGGAAGGTACGAGTAAGATGCGCAAGGGAGAGAAAGGGGAGAAACACGGGGAGAGATAAATAGTGAGAGATAGAGAGAGGGGCCGAAAGGAGAGGAGAGAAAACCAATTACGGCGAGGCGTTTGAGGGGAAGAGGTGGACGAACCTTTTAGGGGTCCTCTCTCTCTCTCTGGATATTCTATGACATCATCAATATCCTCTCCAGGGTATGTTGTATCCGGAACACCGGTGTGCTGGAGGATGAGACTGGAAATTTAGATCGCTATCCGCACAATAAACGCCCAAGGGCCCATGAAGCGTTATTATCGGCCCCCCCTATCTTTATGGAATATTTCTCGATCGTCAACGGGGACCGCACGGAAGAGGATCGGGGCAATGGAAATTTTATCGCACCACCGTGATATTCCCAAGTCAAAAGAATTGGATGTAAACATCACTACCACTCAATAGGTACGTATTCCACCCCCACGGCGATGGGGCAATAAGTTTTGGCCAAAGATTCTCAAATTTGAAACTTTCCATTATTAATGGAACAGGTTATTTCTTAGGAAACTTTCCCATTATTAATGGAACTGGTAATGAGTGTCAAATACAACATGCGATCTCTTCAATTTAAAAACCAAAAAGAGAAAAAATAAATAATAAGACGAAACGGACAAAAATGAATCAAATGACGAAAGGAGACTTAATTACGATTATTGTTGGACAGTTGACAAAGACAAAGTAAGACTAAGAACAAGTAAAGAATTTATAAATAATCGAAACAGACTACTCCTGTTGAGATCATATAATTGAAAACAGAACTAAAAAATGTGGAAAATAAAAAGCAAAATATTAGACATTCTGCAATTGCACGAAAAATAGCTTGGGTAGAAAAAAATTTCTCCGATGTACCCACCCTAAATTTCAAACTAAAACTGGAGAAAAAAATCAATTTTTAACGTTCGCTAAGTCCAAATTAGATGAAACTAAATAAAAAAAGTCCGTTAAGAAAAAATATATCGCTGCACCGTAATAACTTATGGAAGATCATTCAACCAACTGCGCCAAGATGCGAGATGTGGCTTGCGATCATTCAAACAAGAAATAACGCAATGATTAAGTATCTCTATTAAGTAGCTACGAGTAGCTCGATCAACCCTCGTACAATGAAGACACGACATAATCTGCCCTGAAGATGGAGTTCGTGTCAAACTTTGAAACGCTATGAAGACCAAAGATGAGTTTCTGCTAATCCTCCGTATTTACTCAAGAGCATTCTAAGTTGACACACCTAGCCAATATAAATGGGAGGTCATTTTGGCGATGTCCACAGATTTATGCACTATATATTACATGATATTTATATTTTAAAATTCTCAAAAAAATCATCATCAATCACCGATTTTTCTACTTATTTCAAGGTAAGGAGTCAAACTCTTAAATGACGGAAAATGAGAACCAACTAATATTTGAATCCTGTGATAATTTGTAATTCTCCCATCCTATTTATTCCTTTCTAAAACGAATGGACTTATTGATTATACTGCACACCGTTCGTCTGTAGCGACGATGTGACACCCTAAAATATCATTTATTTCCATACATTGTCCTACTACTCTCCGTGCTACCAATTACTCAAGGACCTCAAGGATATACGAAAGTTAGCAATACGCCAAGCGACGAATTGTCGCTTGGCCAAGCGACGAATATTCTTGTGGAAAATTGCCATTTTTTCTTTCGCTATGATATTCCACCAAATCAAGCCTGAAACAACTACCTTTATACGCCAAGCGACGGTTAGCAGAGAATACACTCTTATTTTAATGCTATATTAAAGTATGAAAATATGCTTTTCTCCAGTTTCATTCCCATTAGCAAAAGAAATTGGCAGAAGATGCTCGGGGAATGCTTTAGCTAATTACGTAACTTAGTCTGGTTTCCAGTTAAGAGCTTTCGCTTGTAGGCACAGCAACATAAACACACCAGCAGTAAACGTGTCAGAGTCTAAAATAACTACAGAGAACAACATAGTAATAATTATGTTAACTGTACGTAGAAGAGTTTTGACATTACTTCTTATTTCCGTGAATACGAGCCTTAGAAGAACTTAGCGTGTTTTGAATGCAAAAAAAATTAAAAACTGTGTATGGTAGTCAGAGATTGTTGAATGTAGGTAGTAAAAAACGGACTTTTCCGGAATTAAGAATATTAATGCCGTAGTAACATAATCAGGAAAAACTTTGAGACACTTAGGGCTTTAGGACAGATACAGACGGTTCAATGACCAAGAGCCATTGGCCTTAGACTCCTGATATTGGGTACTCAATTAGCTGTAACTTATACTACAAACCAAAACCATCAAAATGATGCGGAGCATATTTATCCGTTATACCGTTTAGATGAAATGGCCTGTTGACAGTCGTCGAAGGAAAATGAAACAGAAAAACTGCGGGGGGACATTATAGATGAGATGCAAGGAGCAAGCGATGAAGGATAATAATGTGAGGATATGTGATAGTGTGAAGAGCCTACCAGATCAATGAGTGGCGAAAAGGGTTACGTCAAACAAACTTAAGGGCTAATGATCAGCAAATACGGAAAACACATTGACCATACTCATGGGGGCAGGGAAATGATAAAAAAAACATCATTAGATTTACACTAATATAATACAACTACACTAACATAATAACAATACGATGTTATGAAAGCCGTGGATTTTTATTGATAATGGCGGATTGTGGCGGCTGAAGCTCATTAAAAAGACAACAAAAAAATTAGCTTATAATCTAGTAAAGTGCAAAAACTGAATTAGTGAAGTAAAGGGCATTCTGCGAAGTGATTTAAGTAGGTGGGGTTCATTATCCTTATTGCATATTTATTTGTAATATGGCCCACTAAAATTGCAGACCGTCTGTTTTTCGAGAGCCACACTCATCACAGCTGTTTACTCCGGTAAAATATGGAAGCAATGACGAAGTCATGTTTCATGTCATTCAATTCCTATAGGGGTAGTGAGAACATTTTAACTCTCGGACAACACAAAGTTGAGAGCGAAGAAGGATGCTATTTTACTACAACCTCCCAACAACACATGACACAAGAATGTGCTCAGTTATTTTTTGATCGGCGTTAGCTGCCGTAAATCATTTTTATGTGATTGATTTCCTTATAAATTGGAGTGCAAATGCGGGGTATTTACTGTTTTAAGCAGAATGAACCTTGAAAATGTCGTGGAACCAGTAGAAAGCTATCAACGTTTTCCTACAAATAATGACAATATGTCACCCTGTAAGCGCTTACAGGCAAAGCTGCGCTTAAAACTTCAAAATAATTAAAAGAAAGCAATTATGCATGAATGATTGCTTATCTCGACAAATGCGCGTGCGCCCGCTCTGGGGAAATAAGATGAGGCTTGCATGGCTATTTCGTAAGTAACAGATAACATGTACAAATTATGTTAGGAAAAAAAATTTTAATCTAAAGAAACAAATTACAATGGTAACTCATTGGCACTAGTATTAGAGTGCTATAGTAAAGTTCCTTTTCGTTTCTTTTTTACGTTCCTTTTACCTTTCAGCAACCCAGGGAAAGGTACTGCTCTTTTAGTTTGAAGAACATATTCACCCACATTTGGGCACCGTAAGCTAAAATTCAGGCTACTCGACAAGATACTGCTTTCAAAAATTAATTTGGAATTATCAATACTGTTCTTTGCATAAATATTTGAAATTACAAGCATCAATAACCCACGCAATAGTTTTGCAAAGTCATTGCAAAAATATGGATGAAATAAACTTTGAGAAAAATGTTTAAATAACATTTTTGAATTTTTAGTAGAGTATATAAATTAATAATAAAGTTTGAGAGCTATACTTTGAGTTATTGAGGATAATAAAGTTGCGAGATATGGTGGAGTCAGTCCATCACGAAATTAATTCCGCTCCATGCATCTATTCTTCCACTACCTAATTACTTTTTACCGATACCTTTGTATTTAACTTCATCCACGTTATATGCACGTGAAGCAAAGGATTTGTAAATTCACTAATTATATGGAAATAACCTAAAAACCTACAGACACAAGCATCAGCTATGCAAAGAAAATAGGTAGGTAGGTAGGATTATTTTGACGGGTGCTTCGACTTCTAGGTCATTAGCACCTCAGCAACAAAGGAAAAAGGCCAAAGACGAAGGATTAAAAGCCCAAGTAAATATACATGAGAGGAAACCGATGAGAGGAAATCTTGAAATTCCCCAGATCTTTTTTAGCACTGGTAGGCCCAAAATGCATGCCTATTCACGAAAATTTCCGTCGTTTCCTTCGTAAGAGTCGCTTTCACTTCCATTTCCCCCATCCTATCTCCACTTATTTTGCCGCACAACTTCCCTCTCACAAAACAACCTTCCAATCGATCTGACGACTTCTATTCATCTCTCTTTCTTTCTCTCTCACCCAACACTTTATAACCCTTCCAACCTATTCAACCCTTTTAGCGGGAGCGGGTTAGATTTTTGTTATTGGACATCGTTAACAAATCAGTTTAAAACAATAAAAAAATGAGCAACCATGCATGAAACACTTTAAACATTTTGGGTGAGAGGATGGACGCTTTTCCCATTGTGATACATGCGTAGCAAGCTGACGATGATTATTTTGCATCTGCTCAAGACTTACCAGAAGGGTATGAGAAAGATTTGGACGGATGTACAGGAGATCCCGCAGCACTCAATGCAAGGTAAAAAGACTGCATCGTGAGTAGACGCGCAAGGGATTACAAAAAATGGAATGACATTCATGCATGTCTTTCCGAGAGAGTGATGATAGCATCGAAAAATAAATCACGCTCACATCAAAAAATACACAAATTCTTATTTTAAAGCTTTTTAAATGGTGATTCACCATAGCCAGCCCACTTCATTTTAATCACTCATGGTGCTACTTGAATACCCAAGGATTTGTATATAAAAAGAGAAAGAGAATTGGACATAAAAAAGGTGGATATAACAGTGGTGTAAGACTTTAGAAAATGCTTATTATTCTACGGCGACGCTACAAATGATATCTAACGTACGAGACAACCGCGTACACGAGTTTGCTGGGCCTGCTCCTTCTTATGTCTTCGGTAAGCTTTGTTCGTCTTAAAATTTTTTTCAACATGTTCACGTTTTCTGCGAGACACAAACTTTATCGTGGTATCAAGGCTTCTTGGAGAAACCGTTGAAAAAAGTCGCTTTGCGTTTCGCACAAATATCACACAAATAATTTTAACTCTCAACTAGCCCAATGGAATTATATAATTATTCATTATATAATTCGCCATTATTTTCAATATGTGTGATCACTCGCCAAGATCCATCGATGAGAACTGTAGGTACACCTGTTAAGCAGCCTATTGTGTAACCGAATGTGTCTCAGTTCCCCCACCACGCATACGATATCTCTAACGGTGTATAGTGATCTATTCGTCGTAAGGCATTTATTCCTATGCGCTGATTCCGTCTCGAGATACGAGGCTTTGAGATATCATCACTTTTCGAGACTCTCGAAGTTTCTGCCGATGACACTCATGCCTTAGAACCCTGGACCGATTAAAAAGATGCATACAAAAAAAATAATTTTCCTGAGTTAAATATCTAACTACCTATGACCCCCTAATTATGAGGAGAGTTCGAAAGAGAACTAAGACTTTAATTAAAATAATACGTTGACTTGGAGGATATCGTGTAGAGTACATGTACAAGCAGAAAGGTATCAGTACATCTTCTAAGCAGGTATCTAAATATTTTTTCTAACGCGTTTCCTTGAATAGTCATTAAAATTTATTCCCAAGAGATAAGGGCAAAATATAGGAAAATGAATCACCTTATAATACCCTCATTGTAAGGTCAAAATATACAAAAATAGGAAGGAATAGAAATAAAAAATGCCTAAAAAAGATTTATACCGACCGCAACAAAATAAAACTAATGCCATAAAGACAGAAAGTTTGTCGTGGTTACTAAAACCACAAAGGTGACTTTCCCAAATTCATTCACCGATGGTGGCTTAGCTGGTGGCTCCCATTCCAAGCACCGCCCTTCGCGCTTGTACCAACCCAGCCTACAATACGGATCGTTATTTATTCATTAATTTCGGAGAACTTGATTGCGTCAATATTTGCTGGCCGCCGTTTCCTCACTCAAAGTTCTCGAATCCTGGCGCCTCACTTCAGATTCCTGCCGCTGACCTTACCCTGCGCAGAGCAGCGAGAATTAATGCACGCACACTCATTATCTTCCCTCAGCTTCACAAATCCCTCGCCGTAACTTTCACGCATCTTCCTCCCACATCCCTTTCCCCACCCTTCACGAAATTTTTTCAATGAAAGCAATAAAGGTATTAATGAGAATGTTTCTCAAAAACGACTTAAGAGCGAAGCAAACGAGCAGCGGGAGGAATCTTTACCTTAACCAAATTTTAATATAATCACAAATTCTCATCTATATGTGCGTAAGGAAACTCGAGTTCACTACGGTAATGGCACAGAAATAATATTGAAAAGAACAGGTGCACTCTCATTCAAGTCTATGCCGATAAAAGAACGTACTTTAAAAAAACTGCATTAGTTCGCCCACATATAGTGAGCAGACGATTGATTTATTTTCAGAGCTTAAAAGGGTACAAATAACACAGCATGGTTCAGATGACGGGTCCTTTAAGGTTAAGAAATCTATGCATGGTTTACTCTGCCATGTACAACTAAAAACTTCATTAATAAAACTATTACCTTTTAAAAAGAACCAGAGACCCCTGCGCGCCTGAATTTTATTTTCACAAACAGCATCTTACATTAAATCACTATATATACTCGAGCCAAACATACAATCAGTGCTTACAAGATGATCTTATATCTCCTCATACTGGCCACATTAAATAATCTCACTTCCACGAATACATTCGCTTATGAAATGCCAAGACCCATTTCAGTAGGCAGCAGTTCATTCATTGCGTGGCGAGAACGTGAACCAAATTACTGTTCCTTTAAAGTCATTAGAAATTTTCACATCCAAAAAATATACAGCTATTTGAGGAGAATTACTTAAGAATTTTCGTTTTCAAGTAAGTTTTCGCGGAGAGTATGACACAAGGAAGTTATGTTTTCCTCAACGCTCTCAGGTAACTGATAATCCAAACGCAAGACTGGCCACCATTTGCTTTATAAACGCGGTTAATAACGCAGTTTGTTTTTAACAGAAAAATTGATCCCAAGTGCATACACAACCAGTCCAAGGACAATAATAAATTGCCGAAGGCTATTGAGCCGAAATAAATAAAAAATCTTAATGATAGCAATATTTCCTATACATCACTTCCTTTCTAGTTGATTCCTTAAAAATCAGGTATTAATTCTACCCAGAACCTCACATAAATAACTCTAAAACACCTGAATCCAATTCGATGAAGGTGAATTGGAACATTCACAAATTTTTCCGGGAACGTCAAATATACACGATCTATTTCACCATAAAGGCAAATAACTCAGTGAAAGGCAGATCATTTAACCGACAAAAACCTGTGCTTCTATCAAAGTTATATATAGACCTTCATTTTACCGCTCCAAGAATCGCTGTCTGAAAAATGAGGCCCAAATATATTGAAGGTATCTCGTCGCCCCGATTTATTCATCCGCGGTGACAATAGGAGGAGAATGGAAAGCAATATAATGAGCAGGGCGCCCATAGAGAAAGCGGAGAGGAATGAGAGTGGATGAATACTCCCTTGCCTCCACCCAGTTTACCCAGGGTGAAGGCGGAGACGGATGTTTGCAGGGGTGCCAATTAAGGATTGCAATCCCGGGATCCCGGATGAAATGACAATCCCGAAATTCCGGGATTAACGTACACCTTTTCGCTAACAGGTGGCGCTAGTAAGTAAGTTTTCTTGGACATGAAATGCAGCATGTTAGACGTCTGAGTTCATTGACGAATATATTTTATTGGAATACGTCATTTGTCATCATTTGCAATGCATAAAAAACGGAAATGAGCTTACAGTGCGCGTGTTAAAGACGCAGTGATTGCCAGTATTAAAAAACATGGACAAAATATTCCAGAAAATGTTGTATAAATTTCGATGAATGGACTTCGCCACATGCAACTGAAGCTATATTAATATTAACTTTTCCTCTGAAAGAGAATCAAAGATCTGGAAATTGGGGCTTATCTGAATTGATAGAAATATGCCTACAGAAGTGTGTATTGAACTTATAAAAAGAGAGTGAGAAACTACGAAATTTATTTAGAAAAATACATTTACGCATTCACTACTGACGGTGCAAGAAAATGAGCAATGAGAGAAATGTTTAAAGCACTAGGCAATGATATGTTGGCATCTTTTAATATAGAAAAAGACTCTCTAGAAGAAAAAGAAGCAACTATCCAATGGTGTAGTAGGTACTAGTGGCAAGAATTCATAGAGTAGAATAGGAGATTTTGATGAAGAGTATTTACTTTACCCTCATAATGCACGGCCATTCCTGTATTGCATTGAGTGGGCTCGAGAAAAGACATAGGTAGCGAAGAGGAGGGAAGGGTTGCTTAAAAAAGTAAGGGAAAAAGAAACTTTTCGATGAAGGATGTAAGGGAGATATTTTATTTTCCTATTTCAAATGTCTTGGAACATCGCCAGACGTCACCCTCTACTCTGTCGTACTGCATTATTTGATTTTAGTGCTTTAAAGACGAGCTATATAACAATACCAGAAATTTATATAGATTAAATTGAATCCTAAGGGGTTGGTTTGAAACCGTCGGGATTATCTCTAATAGGTAACCAAGGAGTCACATGATAAAAACACGAATGGTTTCAAAATTTTGTGTGTCCGAATCTCTCTTTAAAACATCATTAATTGTTTTCACTGAGTTTTTCTCATCTATTCCAACTAAAGAGCCCCCAGTTGAGATATAACACAAGTGTAAACAAAGAATGAGGTTGCAATCAGCGGTTTTAACACACCAAATTTGCGAAGAATTCGTGTTTGTACCACGTTACTCCTTGGTTGCCTATTCGAGATAATCCCGACGGTTTCAAACACAGCCCCCTAGTACAATGGTTGCACGATAACAATTATAACCTTTCAGTAAGAACACATCAAGGCAGAATTTGCAGTTGTAACAGTCACTCGAATGCGTGGCGCAAAGCTACGCCTGAGTTAAATACCTGTCAGTGATCAAGGGACCAATATTTTTTCCTCCCTTGAAAGTACGTAAGAGTGTAAAAATGTATCTGATGCAATTGAAGTGAGAGGATAAGTAATTAAAAAAAAACTAAGCTGTACGGAGGATTAACTATAGTAATGCTGTAACCCAAATAAAAACTCAAATCATTGATAGATACACGGAATAACTTATGCGAAGATTAGAGACAAGGATTAATCTTAAGTAAGCGAAAATAAAACTCCTATTTCCTGGAGAGAATAATTTTAAATATTGGCAGGTTGTGGCTCGGGGACTGGGGCCAGTTATCATTACTTTTTCCCCACCGTCTTATTTCAACGACTTTCCTACTCGTAAACTCATGGAAAACACTATAAAATGCGTTAAGTTATTCAACACTATATTTCTGATTAAATCGGAGAAATTATTCCACGATGGCCTCAAGATAATTGAGATCTAATTCAAAAGAAAAGGAATTGATTCCTCCACCAGTTATTTAAAAAATTTATATTTAGCAAAGAAGCTCTTGGAACATCGTGAGAAAAAAAGGCCAGCAGCGTAATAGCAAAGTACTTGAATAGTGCGCTTGACACCCTGAACTCAACGAATCCCCACTATTTAACCTAAGTGCTTTCATTGATTGATGCAAGTAGGCGCTATGAAAATATTCTCACACCAGGCGCTCAAATTTGGTGGGAAAACAAAAAAGGGACACATACGGGTCTTAAAGTGGAGAGATGGCGGACAGGAGTAACCAAGATGATAATAAAAACTGTTATTTTAACCGGCTGCCAGAAATGGGTCGGAGACAAAAACAAGACAAACAAATACAGTCAATGGGCTGCATAGTTTAAGCAGCTCAAACAAAGCCGAAGAGATGGATAATAAGGATGGCAACTCGCATGTATATGGACGCTTCATTATGAGAAAATAATCAGTAGCGCTCTATTTCGTGATGGTGGGTGAACTTCAAGCTCAGCATTCAAACAACGACGCACGTGTCCGAGTCGAGCTCAGCCAGTTTTAAATGAAGTTTTTACAGCAAAGAAAAACATTAACATATGCTACATAAATTGTCTGTATGTTAAATAAAAATTGATATATCATAATTATTTGTATCATGTAAGGAATTGTTATTGAGCGCAAGCAAAAATTAATATGGATTAAACTAAATCATAAGTCGATGCATAAGCTATCTGTACACTTTAGTGCTAATTTATAATAAAACTCTATCTGTATAATATCTATAATTGTATATCTATAATAAAACCCGCATCTGCAGCTCTATTTTACTCAGCAAAGATTTTCATACACTGACCACCAGCAAGGTGCGTTACTTTACACGACGAGACGATAAGACGCACTGAATTAAGAGTTGCCGTGATTAGGTACGGCATTGACGGTGTATTATCAAATACTTTGGCTAACGTTAATACATTCGAAAATGGAAATATTTTACCAGTCGGTCGATAAGAAAGCCATTTCAAACACGCATAAGTTGAATAAAACAGGCAATTGCAACTGGTGTTTCCTTTTGGAAGTCTCATTGAGTTACCGCGGTCAATATTGAAAGATGATAGAGACAAAAATGCTGCGTCAGCAAGTGCATCGTTAAATTATTACCAAACTTTTGAGCATGACAGTTGACTTTGATGATGATCAACATTAGGCTAGGTATTGACAAACATTTTACATTACTGTTATAATTAATTCAAAGACTTGCCATAGGAGTAATAATTCATAAGTATTAAAATAAATCATTACAGCTATTAAGGCCAAATTTTTTAATGTTCAGTTAAGTTATTTTAAAAGTTACCCTGGAACTGGCAAACGCGTCATTGATAAAGACACTTGGGAATCAATTACATACAGCACAAAACGGTTACAAGATCGGTGTTAACAGTTGCCCACTTTAATTACAAAATTTGTCGAATAATTCGCGTAAGTGTAGGAATTATCCGTCTTATATACACATTATCCCAGGTGTAGCATATAATTTCTATCTATTCTCGTAATGCAGGAAAAATTACAACCAAATTATTTGAAGCAGAAAGCGCGAGACCAAAAGAAATCAACAACACATCGCTGAAATAGGCAAAAGCTCCGCTGGAGAGAGCTTTAGTGAGGCTTCTGAAAGCAAAGTCGAGTAAATCTCCAGCAGGGGGACTAAAGCAGCTTCTGTCCGGATATAGAATGAGTTCAGGAGTGAGAGAATTCAAAGAGGCTCCCAGCAGCTTACTATTGGCTCTTTTTTCGGGGCTTTGGGTTGTAGAATACAATCGGGAGTTTGAAGCCTATTGAAGCATGACAGTAACATATTTACAAAATATCATCACAAGGGAATTTTGATACAAAGGATCTTGCACTGGAGGATTTGCGTGACGCAAGTGTCAAATATTCGCACGTTAAACCCGTCTTCTAGAAGGCAACTATGATCCTGACTACGAGTAATACTCAGGTAAAAGACTGTGTAGGAGGAGGCAGATAAGTTGCATGCGGGATTTGAGGTTATCCCATGTGAACCATCACGGAAACAGTCAAGGTAAGGGAAGGAGAGAGAACAATTTCAATGTGAAGTGGGTGATTAGGGTAAGAGAATCACCAGAAAAGTGTATGTTAACACTGTAATGTAGGTATGTTTACGCCAAAGCTTCGTAAAGTCAATATGGTATTATCAGTTGCCAAATGTAAGAAGAGGACTTATGAAGACGTTATGGTAGCAGGGATGGAGGAGGGCTGAATCATTGCTGAGGTTCAGCGGTGTGTCCAGAGAAAAATTAATATATAATGGCGAATTTTGCTAACTTTACACAAGAACACCAAGATCATCAACACAAATGAATAAATGCAGCTGGCTCGGAATGCCTTCGATATACGGAGGCACTGTTTTTAAAGCGGTCTCATTTATTCAAAATATTTTGCTTATATTTTCCTCCCTATTGCCGTCGGTATACACACACTCTTCGGTTGTGATGTTTGCAGCATTTATCGAATCATGACAAAGCTTACACGCATAGAGATCAATGAATTAATAAAAATAGAAATCCATTAATGCAAAGAAATTAAAAGTTTTTGACCTGAGAGGAATTTTCCAGTGCTATTTGCTGCAACTAGAAGAACAAGTCTTAGATTACTTCACACATTGAACAGTTTTCTCTCAAAGAATATTTTTTCAACCTTCTTTACATGTACAATTAAAAATTCGATCATTTTTGAATGTTTGAGTTATCTTTAAACCACTCATTCTCATATGATTGGGCTGTGATAAAAGGAAATATAAAGAAAAGCAAAAAAATGTGTAATGAAGACCAGTATAATTTCAAAGGTTGCAGATAGAAGAAGCAAAATACGTTTCAGGCAGAAGAGGCCATCTCCATTCCATTTGAAAACACTTCAATTCCGCGCGGGGGTAAACACGAATGTTGCTACAAAAGACTCAAAAATGTTCTCAACGAGGAGTAAGAACGGTTATATTAATGAGAAATACTCAACAAAATAAAATATGAACTTTTGACACAGGTATCGATATCGACATTTTTGTACCTTAGTAATTAAAGTATGCATGAAACATATGACTAATTATCAGCAATTATTTATCCAGATGAAGTTGTTTCATTAGATAAATCATATTCCTAACAATAATGAATTCCCTCAACAGCTTCATTTCTGATTGGCACCGACACCGGAAACCCAGTGCCCTTCACATTCGCGAAATATGACTTCAAAAAAACTTAAGTTTTTGAGGCACCCTAACATGCATGAACTCGGGGTATGAAATCTGCGGCTCTCGAACCACCTGCGGTTCTTTGAGCACGTACAAGTGTCTGTAACATAAAATCAAAAACGAAAATAAAATAATCATAGATTACCTCATTAAAGCATACACTGGCTTCAGAAAATGAAACTATCACCTAAGAAATATCTGGTGATTTCCCGGCGTATCTGCTGCGTGAAGGTCTCTCGGGTCCTCCACCGGGTTATTGGGTCCATGCCCCCTGACGTTTCGATTCCCGACTCGGTCATCGTCTTCAGGCTTCAGAAGCTCTGAAGGCGATGACCGAGTCGGGAATCGGAACGTTGGCGGGCATGGACGCAATAACACGGTGGAGGACCGGAGAAACCTTCAAGAAACTATCACCGTTTCATTTACTGATGCAACATTAGTCATCACTATGACTTAAATCATTATTGATAAACAAATTGGACATTCACACATTTTCTTATGGCGAGTAATCTATTAGCTGACTGCGATTAATTAATACCAAAGTGATCATTTTTGAGCGAATTTCCGTATTTTAATAGAGATGTGATGAGAAGTACTCCATACTATAACACTACTACCAATATTCCTTATATATATATGCATATATTTATGGTTCGGGGAGAATATTTAAATAATGGAAAGGAATAGGTATCGTTCTACCGTATAAAAAGTTAGCCGACCCCTGATCATGATTATATAGCACCTTTTACTCTAACCTTAACCTTAAGGCTCAGTCGCATGTCCGAGTCCAGGGCAGGATCCGAAATTTTGGTTTTTCGGGCCACAGCGTTACCGACCACGCTTTGATTCACATTTACAACATCAAGGATCATTACCGTCTATTGCGGGAGCAGGGCTTACCCTTTTGTGGTAAGAATGGAAGAATAAATAATGCCTACAAAACCTTCCACTTAAATGACTCCTACCGCTGCGCAAAGATACTCAGAAATTTCACATGCTTACTATCCCCACCAAAACCTTTGGAAGCGACATTTCCAAAAATTCTCAAAAGCGGGTTCAAAATTTCGAGGGAAGGCGGGTAAGAGACTACAAAACATGACATTAGCACCAATATGCTGACGTCATTTCACTATCTCTGCTTGTTAGTCTTGGATTACATCTAAGGGAAATTCTTGAACAAAAGCTTAACTTTCGAATAAGCCATGACCAAACGAGAAGAGGGATAACGCTAGAGGTGAGGGCTGAAATATTAATGGTACAAATTTTATTTGTTAATTCCTTGGAAGGCACCCCAAGGGACACAGTGGACTGTAGGAAAAAAATATTCAGAAGGGATATCAGGAATGCACCAACTAGTGGCTCTATAAAATCAGAACAGTAGAGGACTCTCAACTGTTCAAAAAAGAAGATTAATATTTTACGCAAGTCATATCGTTTTGTTTCGCCCCAAGGGATGAGAAGCGTGGTAACGCACCCGGGAGCAAAAATTCCTGTAATGCGACCTCTCTTGAGAATGAAGAATAAAAATATTCCCAACTCTCTTCACCCGAGGATGAAATGTTCCCTTGTGAGATGGGATAATCCGCGACAGGGGGAGGGAGCAACAGGGGAGTGAAACACGGTGAGAAGGGGCGGGGGAGGTCCAGAGCATAAACGGCCGGCTGAAGGAAAGAATGGCCGGATATCTGAGCGGAGCGCGGACAGTGAAGGGAGAAGGAATTTCATTCGGGAGGAGCGGACAATGAATAGACAAGAGATAAACAAGTCTATGGCGAGCGGGAGTCACGGAGATCTAGTTCCCGCGGACGAATATTCTTTAGCGAATATAACATTTTTTTCGTACTTTTTGCGCAACTGTAGGGTTCTGCAATGCTATAATACACCCGCAACAAGATAAGATACTATTGTAATTTTGACAGGCAATATGAGGATGGCAATCAACTTGATGTATCGGCGCCCAACCTATGCGCATATTCATCATGCTCTATTTCCAATTGACTTCGCGAAGTAAATCTACAGACTCTAGCCAAACTGTTACAAGTTTTTTTAAACTATTAAAACGTGAATAATTTAATAAATTACTATCACAAGGAAGTTCATGTAATATTTCCTAATCTACATATTACTCGGTCCCAAACATTATTGGTGAATGGTCCCAGGAGACACCGGGAGAAATAAACACGCATAAATATTAAGTTGGAAACACATGCGTCTAAGTGAGCAGCTCTTTCAACAGTTATAGTTCCAGGTTCAGGAATGGGTTATCAATGCGAAAAAACCAAAGTGGGCTCGAGCTATTGTGGCAAAGTGGTGGAAACATTATCGTTCATCGTTCAATGTATATCAGGAAAAGGAGTGGGATGGTTAGGTGCAGGGAATGTGGAAAGATTTTCGATGGTAAGGATTGGGATGCGACTTCCCTGCCCGGGTACCACAATGTTCTTCGCTATAAAGAAAGATGCCACCAAATTATTTACTCTGGCATATGTTTCTGCAACCATAAGTAACTAAGGTTTAATCGAATACAGTGATTTAAGATACTAATAAAATGTGGACACAAGAGCTGGGCCAATACGCTATAATCAAGCTAAATTCTAATTTACTCACCAACGAGCGGAAGGATTGAAATGACATAGCTTTGGAATTTTTTAGTTAACTAGATTACTTTGCGCAATTGTGCACTAACTTTTCGAATGAACTGAACCTTAATTTCAAGCTGTTTTATCGCCCTATCCTTGACAATTCTCAATTTCACGATGCAATAACCAAGAATTTACGAAATATTGACGTAAACCCTTTTGATATTTCAATACGACAATAAATATAAATGTTGGCGAAGCTCACCATCGTTACTTTCTTCATGAATGAGGCCTCTCGGAAAATATTCCACTGAAGGATCCATTTATGGGGAGTGTCTATTAAGATAGTATTAGCGGAGTTCAAGGAGCATTACATTTATTCCCGAAACAGATAGCGGGCCAAAATAGTCTCCAAAGCCATTCTATAATTACGTCCTCAACATTATTAAGAATTTCGTGGAACAGACTTCTACTAATGGATTCGTAACTTCAAAGAGTTTGTATTTTCTGCTTTATCTCCTATCTCAGAATTGCGCTAGACTATGCTGAAAAACATGGCTTCCCGACGGCTACATAAACATAAACGAGCATTTCATTGCACGAATAAAGCATTCTGGATTAAGGATATGCCTAGTAGGATCCAAGGAGATGATGGCTTAGCAGAATAAGAAATTAATTCCACCGGGGGAACAGGGGACACACAATATTCGAGGAGAAGAAGAGAAAAGAAGAAAAACTAAATTCAGAGCAACAAACTATGTGTAACTACGGTCCCATAAGTCTTCACACCAAGCAAGTAGCTTTCGTGACTAAGTGCATCCGTACTGGTATTAAGGCAGGAATTCATAATGATGAAGAGGAAACACTAACTTTCGTAAATGCATACCAGATATGACAGGCATGTGAATGCACGGAGACAGGGAGGCAATTAGGTGAAAATTTACGCAGGAGCTATGCAAGAGCAGCTAGGACCTCAATCTCAGAAAGGCGCCAGGAGAGAGAAGAATGCCTTCGGATTTTGTCGACAAATTGTATTCTTGGGAACTGTAACATGAATAGGAGTTATCAATTCTTCCATACCCCTAAGAAAAATTCAACAAGAAATAATGAAACCTTCATGGAATCTAAGATTAGCTTAGCTAAAAATCATAAAAGACTAATAATATCCACGGTGGTCAGGTTGGTAATATGACGCTCTGGCAATCCAAAGGTTGCGGTTGGACTTCTCCTGATGGTTGATTTTTACGGATGACTTGGGTTGGTTCTCTTCTGCTCACACGGTAGGTACACGGAAAAAAATATTTCACCCACTCTGATTGATGCAACTTAATTACTACCACAATACCGCAGAATCGTGAAATTCAAGCAAACATTCACTAACATATTCATACAAGAACGCTTTGGATTTAACACTTAATACCTCCGTAAGGGTTTAGCTGTTCAGCTAAACCCAAAATGTTGCTTTTCAATCCGCATCATATAATCAATTTCTTTGCGGGAACTATTTTGCCTAAGCCATCCATATAGAAGTAGGAAACTAGTTTCGGAGTCCTATTCATCAACACTTTGAGGATATGACACAGCATCAGTAGAGAATCAAAAGTGTCGAAACCTAAGGATGTTAGCCTGCAACACACGAGTTTAAAAAAACCTCATACGGTGGAAGTCCTGAGTCAGATGCTGGGCTCATAGCCTCTCATTCTCAAATAGGGAGCCTATAAAAATGGGAGATAAAGAGAATTGTCTTCTTATTAAAGGATGATACATAAGCTACCGTTCCTACCCCAACGTTAATGACACTCTACGCGCGAAAATCTTCTCACGTAACCTTTGAGTACAAGAGATATTTCTTTGCGAAGCTAAATTCGAAGATTTCAACTGACTTTTTGCAGCGGATTAAATCACCTCTCGACGTTCTAACTACACCTCGCGTTTGACAAATGTCAATCAACGTCAGCTTGTACAGTCAGAGATTTCCTGATGAATGGGTAGGATTAACACATGTTCTGCGCCTTTCAGCTAGGGAGGCATCAGTTGTTCTTACACCTGAGTGAATGTGATAGCTTGTCTTATTTATGAGTGGCAAGGGAATTATAACATGTATTGAGGAATGAAGCTGAATGCACGCCGCATTATCTCTTAACCACCACGGAAATCAGATTCCTTTTCTACGTTCCGAGATTAATAATGCAGAACTTCTCCCATTTTACATGGAACAACACACCAGAAAACAAAACAATTGCTAACGCACCTCGAGCACAAAGATAACTGGAAGGAATATAAGCAGAGGAGCCTAGACGGCGATGAGAGATTTTGCTCGCAGATAAATACATTTGAATGACCTTACGGATATGAACACGGAATCTTAACCGCACCTCATTAAAACTTGCCGACCATGTGCAACGCATTGACTTCTTCCAAAATCCCAATACACCTCAAAAGATCAAAATTTGGTAAGACATCCTTGTCACGCTCTCAACGAACCGTTAAATTTAAAAAATAATGAGAATCATCAAGGTCAACATTTTAGGGCGGCCTTAATCAACCTTTTCGGAGTCAAAAACTGTACACTGAGTTTCAAAAACCGGATAGGTTTAGCCGAAGTATAAGAGGCACTTTGTGAGCAGTAGGAGAAAAACATAGAAGACTCTGAGACCTTCTTCTTCCGGCCATCATAAAAAAAAACAAAAAAATTGTAAGCTAGGTCTCTGCATTTCTTCTCGGGTTTTCTTCCGCGTCAGTTGGCTTGTGGACAACAGTTTCGCTGGCTCTCCTGCTAGCGTCTTCAGGTCGAAGGATGTTCAGGAAACTGTTGTCTACAAGCCAACTGACGCGGAAGAAAACTCGAGAAGAAATGCAGAGATCAAACCATCACCGTGGAAACCTTCGTTCTAAAATTGTAAGCTAGTTAAATTAGTTCCTATATTATTAAATTAACAGCCAAGAGGATTTGGGTTAAGTGAAATTTGATCAGAGAAGATGAAGAACCTAAGCCGAAGTAATAAAAGGAGAGAAGGAAGGAAGGAAAGGAGTAAGTTTGGGAATGACGGGAAGGATGCCTACAGGGAAGGCAATCAGATAAGTGCTGCGGGGCAGGAAACTGAAGGAAGAGGCGCATTGCACAGCAGTGAAGCGAGCGGAATGTGCCTCGGATACTAATTAGCAGCTGCCGCTGGCGGCTGCAGGGGCACGGAAGAATCGCGGGCGGGGGAGGCTGGGGAGGAGTTCAGTAGACAGAGCGGGCGATGGAAGGCTCCTCGGGGGAAATGAGCGAGAGCGAAAGGCGACGGGATCAATGGCTCTCCACGCGACAGCCGCCTCACGGACTGCTACAGCCTCCGAAGACAGCAGAGGACAATACGTGGGTCCACGCGAAATCTGGTCAAAAGGCGATCGGTAGGTACATTTCCTACAAAACAGCTCACTCCTCTCAAATCTGGGGCTGAAGCCGGAAGTTTTCCGGCCTGCCACCAGGATTCGTAAGAAATGCCATGGGTAAAAGCAATTACGAGGACAAGCCGAAAGCTTTAATCTGATCAATAGTAAAGGGAGAAGGAAAAAAAACAAAAAATTATTTTAACCAGTTAAAGGTGTAGCGTTTCTAAATGACAACTTATCTGTAATTTTTGTGAACGTAAAATAAAGTCATACTTCAAAATTTCTTGGAAAATAAAGCAAAGGTAAGTATATCTGTGAAAAAAACTTCCCTACTTGCCGAATTAACATCAACTATACCTCGATTTCTTCGCTCTTCATTTTTTAGGGGAAATTAATCTATAATCCTGAACTTAATAAAAAATAAATTATCAGCTATGCAACGAAATTAGAATCTTAGACTTAACAACGTATGTCACACAAACAGAAAGAACCTCACACAATATTTATCGCTTATATGCACTTAACTCCAAAAAGGTTTTCATTTATAAGAAATTCAAATTTGATTAGGGCACGATTAAGATTACCATAAGACGAACATTAAACAGATAATATTCAATTATCTATATCTCCGATAATTTAACAATGAGAAGAGATATTGCCCTTATCAAGGCCACACAAACGCATAATAAACGTGATGGAATGAAACAGAGGGTTTGTCCAAAGTAAGTTAAAGGGGAGAGAGAGAGAGAGCAATGCAATCCGAAAGTCCCGCATTATGACATTTGGGCAGCTTTCACCAAAGTCACAAGGCTAGTCCTCCATTTCATAGGACCATTTCAGCTCGCAGCGAAAAAGAAATGACACACGAGGAAGCAAAAATAATAAAGACAAACCGGAGAGTC
The DNA here is from genome assembly GCA_933228895.1 of Platycnemis pennipes. Classification (NCBI taxonomy): domain Eukaryota; kingdom Metazoa; phylum Arthropoda; class Insecta; order Odonata; family Platycnemididae; genus Platycnemis; species Platycnemis pennipes. The sequence continues at coordinate 26,482,011 of OW121848.1, read as the reverse complement.
GAATCCTCGATCCAAGACGATCGTACCCCTTGACTAACTAGCTCTCTCAAAACAAGAGTTAAGTAGGTTGATACCTTGGTAAACACGCCCCATTTCACTCAAAGAATCAGGTATCCCGTAAGCCCATAAAACTGCCTTTCATGTCTGGCGTACAGCCATCAAGAACGGGGAAAGAGAGTGAGGAAAACATAAGAGAGATACTCGTATTCCCACCATTAGTGCTCTGGAGAGTATTTACACACAAAGCCGGCATTTCTTGTCGCTCGCTCAAACATGACAGACCGAGAACTACTTACACAAGATTTACTCTCGAGCAAAACTGTCACCGCTTGATTAGGCCCCCTGCCTGTCAGCCCTTATCGAGGCGACAAACTAAGTGGAGAGACCAAGGGAAGGGAGAATTGGCTAAAAGCTCTCACCTTATCCCAGCTCAGATGAATCTCGAATTTCATGAAAAGGAAAACAGAAAGATGCGGATAATCACTTGAAAATAAATGTTTACCTGGGGGATGGGTATTCAGGGAGAGTAGACTTTCACGAAAAATCTTCGCTTTCTCAAACGCAAGAAAAAAAATTCAATGCTAAAAGAGTAGAGGATGATTAAAATTCTAATTTTGAATATTTTGGGAGGGATAAGCATTGCTAAGAAAAAATGAACAAAGGAAAATAATTAGGATGAGTACACTTTGATTCGTGATTCCATCGGAACGCACCATTACGCAATAGCATTTGTAAACAAAACTTCTGTGCAGAGAACAAAATCCTCATTGAGATATAATGGAATAATTACTTAATACTGCGAGGGCTTTTATGACATTGTAATTAATAAGGGTTAATTTTTTCCTGGGTCCCATTACTTTTACTGTCAGCTCCATTCCAGCAGCCAATGTCATCCACAGTCGAAAGTGGCGGGAATTCGGAAGAAATTTACGGTTTTAATTATTACACGGGATAATTATTATACTTGGAGCGAAAAAAAGACAACTACCCCGCTCCACATCTGGCTCTACCTTAAAACCTTCTTGAAAAGTTATTTTCTATTCAATAGAGAAATGAAATTTTCTAGCGCCAAATTACTGACAAGTCAGTACATTAAAACTTGCGTCGATAGAGAACAATGAAGCCTAGTAATTCGCGTCTCACAGAAGGAAGCACTGATTATTTTAAGATTTAAAACAAGCCATGGGAGTAGTAATTGCGGATAGAGACATAGTGGTAAACAGGACTGTCACAGCACGATTAAGGACTGTGTTGACATGAAACAGCAAAGCAAAACTTCGTGGACGAGAGCATATCGGGACAAATGCAACGATGCGGACGATGTCGCATCCCGCATCTCACAGGGATTCAATCCAAAGGGTGGCATTACACCCGAGGAGCTCTCGGAAAATGGCGACGGACGGGCGAGCACGATGATGCGTCTGAGGAAAGAAGAAGCATTGCGCGGAAGGTCGAATGGCAAGTGGATAGGGCGAGCGCCGAGCCTCGGACGCACGCCCTTGAAGACGCGTCCGTATTCCACGCCGCCTAGCTCCCTCCTTGCGAGAGCTCCTCCGTCCCTAAAGCACCCCACTCGTTCTTTTCCATCGCTCCATCTTGAAACACATTTCCTGCCCAGGTTTCGGATGTTGGAACGGACCCGTCCTTGATATGAAGGAAATTGGAGAAGGGGAATTCCTCTCCGCCGCTCGGTGGAGTCTTTTGTCTCCCCTTTGTGATACAGATTGAAGGAAAATATCTCACTTCACGCGAGATGAATGCCACGCAAGCATGAGAATATACGAAACATGGTAAGGGAATTGATAAGGTCCGGCTAAGAATTTCAGGGATCGTTCTCTGCCTCGCTGAAAATTTGTTGGGTCGGACACGGTCGCTGGATCCATAATGCCGCTCTTATAATAGATGTGACTTAAAAGCAATCAACATAACTAAAAATCTCCAAACTGCCAAGGTAGTTTGCATTCGTAATGGCAGAGTCCACCAAATTATGAAATTCCTAAGTAGGCGAGGGATGTACTGATTCCTTTCAGGTTCATGTGGTTTCGCGGGAAGCTTTGACACCATGAAATTCACACAGATTTGTTTTAGTCAGGGATATGCAAAAGCATCACTCACCTTTGAACCCGGGTTCAAACATTCAATGACCAATAACCTGACGCAACACCGAAACACCTACCTTTAAGGACAAAGGCGTTTTAGCCACGACAAGACACAAAAATACTGCCTGAAATGTTTGCTTTGAAGCAATCCCAGTGGAACGCAGTTTTCCCTTTTTTTCCATAAAAAGATTTCTGCTGTCTAGTGACTGTTTTGGATATTACACTTTGTTTTCAAATCATTGGTAATATGAGGCATGAGTATGGATTAACCATCACTTAGGTATAAATAAAAAATAACACGTACTCTTACAATGAAAACACGCAATTTTTATGCAAGATACGATCCGGCTTGTGATGCATCACCAGATATGTTTTGGCGTTTGATGATAGCTATATAAGGGAACATGTTCCGTATCTTAATAAAAAGTGGTGTGTAGCATTGAACATTTTATTTTGAAAAAGTACGGTATTCTTCCACAGCAGCCGTAGAATATTACCTTTAAAATAACACATCAGATGCTGGCAAATGATTATGCAGCGCCGATAAGTATTGCAAATATATATCCGAAATCCAATGGACCAGGCAAGGATGGAAATTTAAATTTCTAAATTTCAAAGCAAACTCAGCTGGATGGGTGTCCATCATTTGCGTGGCTACCGTCGCTCTGCTCCATTAGTTAGATAGTTACCACAAAATTGCGAGTGGAAACAAGTCACACATTTAACGAAACGGAACGAAAATATAACTCCCTCCCACTTTTCCGAGGAGCACTGCCTACAGCCGGCACTCGCGTGGCGTGGACACTTTCAAAAGTCTAGCCCGCTTGGCCACGCACCTTCCTCGTCAGTGGAGCGGGCACAAGCCAACGGACTCGTCTCGCTTCATTTCGCACAGGACTGGTGAGTTTGGGCCGGAGGGCGTGGGGAGAGTTCCACGTCCGGCTCAAAAACCTCTCCCGCGGCTTTTCATAATCCCAGCTCCCTTCCTTTCATTCTCGAAATGTTTTTCGAGTGGATCTCCCTGATTTGATTCCTTCCTCCCAGGGAATCCCTACGAAGATGAACATCCAAGTGGAAAAATAAAGAAAAACCTTTTGCGTCCATCGTTGCTTACCGAACTAGGATTATTCCATAGGATGAAAAAAGAAAATGTCCGCAAAACTTTTTCACCAAAGACGGAACCCAAAGGTTTTACTTTTCCATTATTATTGAACAGAGAGGAAGAAACTGGAAAAGAACAGAAGAGTTAAACTGTAGGTAAAATATTTTGCATTTTTTTTAAATATTAAAAGAACTCGATTCTTCAGCAGACGAATCGTACACTAGATTGTTCAGGGGTTGTCATCCCAATATTACGAACTAGCGAACTGGAAAAGAACTAGCGAAGTGGAGGCGGATAAAATTATAAGAGTAGCATCTAATTACTCACACACGAACTAAAAAGCAAAGATAATGAATGTTTCATCTTTCAGTTTATTAAATACGAGCTCGTACACGCTGAAGCCACAATATATTATCAGATTTCTTGATTCCAATACTGGCTTCACCAAAAACTCTTTTCAAACATCCATGGTATAAGCAAATATATTTTCCACTACAAAGGTAAATTTTCTATGAAAAACAAACTCATTGGAGAGTCAGAGAGTCTCACTTCTTCCCCTCTATCAGCTCCAAATGAATCAATATGAAGAAGGAAGTCAATATCTATAGGAAAAACGGAATGGAAATTAAAGCATAAATTTGTATGTAGTAGGTACCATTCTGACTGCTTGTACAGTGGGGTTCAGGAGGACGCTTTCAGTTATGAAATTGGGGAATAAATATTCTGAGAGGAACAAACATCTCACGGCTTGAATGATTCAGAGTGAGCCAAGCAAAGAGCTGGTAGAGTTAAAGAAAGGAAGGCGAGACCTTCCGTTCTTTAGTCACATATAGGGTCAACTATAAGTGGGATGTGTTAACCTTTACACAAATTCCCTGTTTTATTTTATTTAGACCAGGATTTCAGTGTAAAAATTGACGTCTTTCGCAAGAAACATTGATCGACAGATAATTGCATTAAGAAAAAGTATCTTTAAAAAAACAAGGGATGAGCCGGCAAAAAACAAATATGGGCAATACATTTTTCTCAAGTCGCAAGTGCGTAGTAAGACGCATGGGAAGGCCTGCAGCAGTCTTGAATATTTCAATGCTCCTTATAGTCTACTTACATTTCCTATCTCAACCTTTCCCCTACATTCACGCGCCTCACTATGGTTTACAGAAAGATCTCCTATTTTAGCAACAGAGTTTGTCTCAAAAAGTGTACGTAGTAGGTAATTTCAATTCTGAGAAGTCAAATAAATGCTTGAATGAAACTTCACCCCAGTCTTTATGAGCATTTGAAAGGGCACACGAATTCAAATTCAATTTATTTATCACACAGAGATAGAACACTAAGTGCAAATAAATCGCGGTAAACGATGAGTTATGGTTTGGCAAACGGTCTGCGCAATCAGAGAGACGGCGCGAACTAAGCCAATAGAATGGGACCAGCGTTGATGAAATTGCATACCCACTAAAAGAAAGGACATCGTAACGCTATTCGCCTCACTGCGGTGAATAATGACATTAATAACTCGACCAGAAAAAAACACACAAAACTAAGTTCAGTTTGTAGACATTCAAACTTCTGAAAGCTGTAAAATATGGGTATACATTTTTTAAGCAAAATCAATAAAGCGTAAGATGAAAAAAAATTCCGAGAAAGAAAGTAACCATTGAGGTTCGTGGAAAATAAAGGCGAGAATTGAAGCATACTAAAGTTTGTCTCTCAGACTGTCAGCCTCCAAACAGTTATTGTCGATGAAATTATCTAATATGAAATGTAAAGTTCGTCAGTAACGTATTAAAGGTGGTTAACAATGAATACAGATACAAATTTATATATTTGCTCATGAAAAGAAACGACTTTTTAAGAAATGCTTGCCGAAATTAAAGGTCCAACCATACCTGGTGAAAAATTTACTTTATCAGTTTATAGCTTTCTAGTGAAGTTTATAAACATTAATTAACACTTCAAGTGAAGTTTATTAACTCTTAACATTAGGCTCGACGACAAATTTTCACATGAAAGGTACGGGAAATGAGTGAAAGTAAAGGGGGGAATTTATTTTATTCGGTTTTAAAAATGACAACGCGGCGCAAAGACGCAAACGCTTACATATAAATCAGATAATTATTCATGTGTGCTTTCATACACATTATACCTATGGAACCAGTGTCCTAAATGGTACGTCTTTAAGTGTTAGAAATATAATATTTACCAATAATAGTTCAGAAAAATATAATTTTCAGAACAAATCAGTGCAAGAAAACACTCATAAACAACAACAAAAATAATAATAAGCTCAAACAAATAACAAAGCAATATCAATATAAAATATTGGTAGAACGTAATGTTTAACCGGAATATATGACGTGCGCGAAAGCTTTTTATTCAGTTCCCGCGGAAATATCATCAGCCCATGAATTCACGGTATTCTAACAACAACCATTTTAACCCTCAGCCCCACCTGGCCCGTCTGGAATTTCTTAGTCTGAGTAATTCTTTCACTGCAAAACTATTGGGTCACACCAATTTCATTTTCTTAAAGGCCATCAGGGAAGAATTTAATATACAAATATTTCCCTTAGTTCAAAACCTTTCAAATATTTTTTTTCACTTGTACAACATGCCATCGAAAAAAATGCACAGTTCAATAAATCCCCCAAGTATTTTAAGCACAATTTAAAACACATTAACTTAAAAGGAATTCATAGAGGCTCAATCAAAACGAATAGCCACCTAAACAGCATTCCAAGACCAGATAAACGATCAGTAAAACATCTCAAAAATTCACGTTGAGGTCAAACACTGAGAATTTCCCTTTCCACCAGGTTTTCCAATTTTTCCTCCTTATGATCTCGAAAGGGATATTTACCAGGAAAAGATAATTCTTGCCAGTTTATCCGAGGACAACCTAGATTTATTTTTCTTATTCTCTTCAAAGATAATAAAGATTGCTATGAGATAGAAGGAAAGAACACAAACTTCGAGAGGATAACTAAGGACACTTCCTCTAAATAAAATATTTCTTAATTAAAACAGCCCTCTGCGAAGATACAAACAGGACATATTATTGGGTAAGCATTAGAAATGTAACACTTTGGTCCTTTCACCCGTTATTTTCCAGTTTCGTTGTAACACGATCTGACCTCACTATCCTTGCTAGTTTGTCATTGCGAATTGCATGCAGACAGCATATTGATTCATGCTAAACGCATCGACAAACTTTTCTATAAATTATAGTATAATCTCTGTAGTGGGTACGGCACACGGAAAAAACTACTTCAAATACGAAAATAGATACGAATACTTGTAAGCAAACGATTGGGGTGATCCACGACAGTAAATTTATGGTGCCCTTAATGTGGGCATAAAAAGGGAGATTGCAAGCAATGTAAGTAGCCTGTCTGAGGATGGATGCAAGCAGGTTCCCTTCTATTTCCTCCGAACATGTGTCTACGGTCGCCAGCAGATCGGGATTGAAGGGGAAGGGAGAGGGGATGGCAAGGGGAACATTTGAAACGCGATACGTGTGACGATATAAGGCCGCGAGGCATCACTCGAGGAGATCTGAAAACGCAATCTATAGAATTCGAAGAGAGATAGAGGGGCAGGTGAAGAAAGGAATAGCCCAAGAGGAAATTGGAGACGTGTAGAAAGGGTCCGAATGTGGGAGGGTGAGAAGATGCTGGAGAAGGATAGAGCAGGTTTGGAGAGCCGCTTGGGGAAGAGAGAGGAAAATGGGATTGGGGAAAACGAGGGACGGATCGAACATCTTCCACGAATGTCGATCGACAAAAATCTTTTTTCTCAAAACGAAATATTCAAAAGAAAATCCTATAACGAAATCGGAAGCAACGGGAGCGATTGGCTATTCTCGGAACTTAATAGGTAGCCTCTGATTGAGGCATGCCAGCGGAGAGAAATAATCACATCACAATCCCATTCTTAAAGAAAAAATGTAAATAAGCAGTAATGGTTCTGAGCCTGAACCATACGACACAATCTCAGTGGTATCCATTTATGCGCGAGAGGTTAAGATGTGGTAGAACATTTCGCCAAGTCTCGTGAAATGAGTTACGCCGTTGTCTAACTAATAATGCTAATTTTCCTCGCAATTATACGCTGCGCAGATCAATTTTCGAAAAGATTGTCTCAAAAAGAGACAAATCATGGGAATAAATGCACAATGAATCTACCAACGAAAAGCAAGGGAGATATAAAAATGATAAAGATATTAAATTTACACTGACATCGTGAAAAGAAATAAATGGCACTAACATTTAGTGAATACGATTCTTACTCGGCCAACATACCACTCTCATTCTTCTTTTCCGATCATACAATCAAACCACTCGGTGCGTCTAATGCTCAGAGGAGAATGTGTTAAAGAGAACAAAACATTATGAATGATCTAATGAAGCTTAAGGAGGTTGGTCCGAAAAGTGAAAGTCATGTTATTTTTTTTATATTTTCAGCACTTATAGAACGTAAGTTCCTCTATCTAATAAAGTAAAGATAATTATACCAACCCATACTCCTTTTTGCACAAATTGCATTTGAAATTACATACGATTAACGGCGAGAATGGCCGTCACATGGGAATATAACGTTTAAAAATACCATTTTGCCATGTCATTTTTGCAAAAAACTGATATTTTATGCGTAATTTCACAAGAAATAAAATGACACGAAAATAAAGGCATCAACCCACCGTATTTTTCGCTAAATCCACCAATTTCTGCGCTTATAGCAGACGAAATGCGTTAGTTGTCTTCAAATGGCGCTGCGGTCGCTCTATGTAAATTGTATGGCGTATGAATAATATCATTACTAATGAGATATTAAAGCATATTTCAGAAAAATATTATAACATAATGTTTGATAGTAATATTGTGGTGTTATAAATTAGTAAATTCATTGAGTACATGAATTTATTTCTTTAGAGTAAATGCTGAATTGACTCCATAGTCGAGCTCATTAAAATTATCATAAAAAAGAAATCCTTCGACTTTACATCGTATTTCTTGTGATACTTATGACTTTCAATAGCTTAGGTAATTTTCTTTGTGAAGTAAGGATCACTTAGCAGGCATATACTCGTACTTAAATTAATAAGATTCCTCAGATAACTTGACTCACGCAGTCGCGAGCCAACCTCCTTAAATTGAAGCAAGGGTAGAGTAAAAGGTTTTACTCAAGAGCACATTCACAAATTAAATGAGTGACCCTGAGGATACGATTTACGATTCAAACTTCAAGTCTGTGGCCAAACGGTGCACAATATATTCAAGAAAGAACAGATTTTCTACGAATATATTCTAACGGCATGTGTAAGACAATACCACTATTCCTTAACAGAAACGAGATTGATATTATTTCTTGCATTAAACTTATGCATTTCCTTGATTGAGTTTTGGTCTTGAGTATCCACAAAATCCGAGGTAGAGCGGCATTGCCTTTTGAAATCAAATTTTAGCCGTGTAGGGAGGAGACGTACACAGAATTATTTTGGTTTTTCTTTCGTCCAGTGAGAAAATTTCCAAATAAGCGAGAAAAATGACAAAATATTTCGGATAAATAGCAAATTGTAAGTAAAATGTGTAAATGCGGTATCTTAACTTTTAAATCATGCGTGTTTGATACTAGCCGAAGTATTAATAGCGGAATAACGGTAATCCTGCGAGTCTGGATAATTCAACTTTAGTAAACTGGCATGACATTCAACTGGCATGAGGACCTTAAATAAAAGCTACTACCAACCAAGCAACTCCTTTGAAACCCGATTTATAACGCAAAATACTTACTTCTCATGCACCATTACGAACGGTAAAAATTACTTAAAGCCCTAGCTCCTTTCTCTAGGGATTAAAAGATTGATGGTAAGTTACCTCAGTAAGTAGCACCACCAGATAACGTTAACTCCAAAGAAGAGTGGAACTAAATTAATGGCACCGGCGGAAAAGGATTATTGATCGGACAAGGAAACACTGAATAGCCACCACCGTATCTCCCTTCCATTTTGAAAAACTATCGCATTACATGGAGACAAGGGCGATCGAAGGGTGGAGTGCTTGGCAGATTAAAGCGTCAAAAATGTTTGATAAATTGAGGAAATTTTTCGTCGGCATGGATATAAAAAATGACAGTGAGGGGAAGTAAGGACTGGAGGCAGTTCCGGCGTCGGGGATAATGCGGATGGTTGCGAAATTTTTAACAGGAGCCATGACTAGCCGACCGTCCGATGAATGAAGCCAAAGAGAGAGGATAAAAAAGGCGCGATTTTAAGAGGGAGGTGGGAAGAAGAGAAATAGAGAGATCGCGTGGCAGTGTGAGGGATGGGGGGAGGGTGGGTGGTCGGGAGTTAGGGGGATGAGGGCGACCGCGGTGGGGACGGAACAGGGCCAACGAGGACTCAACACGCGAGAACTAAGCACACCCCTGTGGACTCACAAACACGCGTCACACAGTGCAGCGGTTGAAAAGGGTCGCACTGCCCCATGACACGCGGGTTTCGAAGCTGGTTTTCGGGAACCACGATGAAACACGCTAACTGATTGCCTTTCCCAAACATGCATTTACCGTTCCAACAGGTATTAAAATACTGTATTTTAAAACAAAGACAGTCCCACCTTTTGAAAGCCCCTGCAACTCTCACTAAGATCCATTTGCAACAGTTGATTCCGTTGTTGAAACACCCCCGGGGTTTTCAATATGTAAAATTCAGCTCAACTTCCAATTTCCTGCAGAGGTGTACGGCGAGAACTTTGCGTAGTTGTAAGGTTGCATTCATTGTACTATGCTCATTCATTACATTAATTTTACAACAAGGAAAATTTCCATGTAGATTTTGTTCATTAAACTCAACCTTGGTGGTGCTGGCATAAGTCGATACTCGAAATTGACGAACTTTCATTTCAGCTTCATTAACTATCAGTTTTTTACTGGGAAAATAAAGAGCCGATTATAAATACTTTTTAAATTCTTTACCATATAAAAATGGTGCGTGCTAAAAGGCACGCACTACATAGTAAAATCATCAAAGAAATGTCACTCACGACATTTGAATATTTTTGAAAGGGAATAACTAAGCTGTCAACGTAACTAGAATATGAAATTTTGAGATATATTAAAAAAGAGAAATTTACAGCGAAATTACAGCCAACGAACTTTATATTATGTTCCGTCACGGAGGATTTTCGAATGATATAAGAGATAGGAAAAGTTCTCAGAGTGTAGGGGAAATATTTACTCAGGGAAATAAGGAGATGGTATCAACGACCTGGAGATGGCATATTCCCCAATCTCATATCTGCCCCACTCCGCATTTAACATCTTCCATTATTATTCTCGGAGCCGTGCGACCGTAAAATAAATTCTCATTAAGGAGGTTGAGAGAGTTTGGGTGGCTCATATAAGGGATAAAGAGGCGAAGAGCAGCAGCAAAATAATGGTAACGGAACCTACTATCGCCGGTGGGGCCAACTCCTCAATTCATTTGCCGGAGAAGGAGCGGCAGCAAAGGGTGAGAGATAAAGGCGTCGAGTTGTTTTCATACTTTTTGCCATAAATATCATATTGCTACTTTAGTTTGCTATTCCTTGGGGGCCACAGGATGGAATATTACATATTAAAATATCGGTCGGAATAGGCGCCGATGTCCACAAAGCACTATGGCCTTGAACGGCACCGGACTTCCAGGCGTAAATTTACTCTACTGAAATATATTTAGAGCTTTATAGCCTCAACCTGCTCCCCAATTACGTATTTTTCATACATACGTATCGATTGATACGGCGTCCATTGTAGTCACATTCTGTACCCAGCGGCTGGAGGTCCAGATTATCACCTTCAACAGAAACGCGACTTCACTCATTAACGTATAAACCGATACGCAACGATCGCTATATTTCGCAATACATGATCAAGATAAAGTGCTACAAAATGCATCATTTAGGGAGTTGTAACAAGGGAATGAGTAAAGATTCTCACGTGCATTTCCCCCTCAAAAATATTTTTGGGTCAAAGAGAAACCTAGAGGGCACCCAGATCCACCGAGCATAAATTATGCAAGAGACATTGATCGAGTGGCATTAACCTAATTCCAGCGCAAGTAAATATAACATGATGTGCACCACTGCACAAATAAATCTACTCTTTATCAACAGTATTTCAAGGGAAGTAACTGTATCGCCTTTTCGACTAAGGAGGGTTGAAAGGGAAAACATCTGATTAAGTGGTGGAACCCTGAGGAAGTTTGCAATAAATGGAAATACAAATTAAGGTCCTTGAATACGGACGTAGTTTCACGGCAGTACATTATTGTCAAGTCGCCAGCAAGTTAAACAATTAATATATGTAGTACAGGCAACAGCGGAAAAGAGAGAGGGCTTAAACAAGGTATTGGGAGATATGGCTCCATTTTAGGTCATTAATACTGTGAGATAATATCACTTATTCAGTTCTAAACCTACTAGCTGTTGTGTGGCAATAACGACATCCTATTAATTTTTAACAGGGAAAGAGTAATTATATGACGGATGGTCCGAAAATTAACTAGTTTAATCTCGTTCATCCACATCGAACATCGCATCAATTGCATTTGGTGAAGCCATATTTGGCCAAAAATCATTATAAATGATTCATTGGAAAACTACAAAATTATATTTCTAAATGGGCGGTCAATTAGTCTACTATTTCTTACAGATAAGGCGAAGACACCGTAGAGGAAAATTAAGAGAGCGATGAATTCGGAGATGTCACAGAGAGAAACGAAGTTTTTCTGCGTTCCTTTAATGTGAAAAAATCATTGACATTCACAGTGAATCCCAGGAGATGAATAAGAATATGATAAGTGATTGTATAATAAATTGTGCATTGACTGAATCGATCTACTAATATCACCTAAAGTTACACGTCGTTTAAATTGCTAGATTAACAGATTAAACTCATTATTTAAAGAAAAGTAAAGACTGTGCCACCATTCACTTAACACTAATGCATGAGGAAAATTTGACAAAATTCACTTAGTTCAGAGAGAAGTTGAACTCAAGAAGCTTAAGGATTTATCAGGTCGAATTTATCAACGAAATCGGCTAAAAACGAACAATCTAATTGCAATGAGCTCATTTTTTTCCGTCTTATCCTAAAAGAAACATACGAAGCCTAATTTTGATGAGCAGTAATAAAATCAGCAGATTTACAGAATAAATAATCGGGAAATGTGAATACTATTGATATTAAAAATGCGCATTCTTTAAGCGGTATTCAATGGCTGCAATAGACCTTGCCTTAATTACGCATCTTCTACAACATATTTCAGCAAAAAAGCTTTGAAATGAATCTTCCATGAAACATCTCATTCTCGGTACAACTGATGTTAAGTAGGTATAAGCCCTAAATTTGCAGCATTTACTACTTAATAAATAAATATACAAAATATATACAATTATTGGAGGAGGATTTCATTTAATTATGACAGCATTACCATCGTGATGCAAAATATGCTCCCGAGACGTTATTTATAAAAACTATTTACATGGGTCGATACAGTATTGTTTACGTTCAGTCAATTATGATACATATCTACAAAAGAGCTAATTCGATGTCATAATCACGCAGAGTACAGGCAAATATCGCAGCACTTTCATTTACGAATTAGAACAATTACATTTTCAGCGCCATGATGAAGATGAGGCATTTTCTCTCCGGCCTAAACAGCTGAGAATGCATACTACGCCAGAAACGATAATAAAAGTTTTTCCAGAGATAGAAAAAAGATATGCTTTGCGTAGAAAGTTGAAAACAACAAATGAAAGGCGCTCTAATTGCCTTACAGTGGTTAAAACATTTATAGTTTTTTCTTATTTCTGTAGAAGGTATGGACAAAATAATCCTGTCAAGCAGAAAAATAAATAACTGATTAAAAAGTTCGATTAAAATTGATACATAGTATTTCTAAAGCGCAAATTCTCCTACCTATTATTTATCAGCATATACTAACTACTTGTATACGTTTATTTCCTCAACTACGAATTTGTGAATTTTTGCTCAGCGATTTCCCGAGAAACATCACTGGTCGCAAATACGCAGTGCTTTTCACCTCATAGCATCGGAGCTCCGAGGAGGATATCTACACTGAATATAGACGATAAATCAAAATGTTTGCATTTCATGATTCTAAGATATCTATCCCATTCACTCAGAGTATTTTTCTTTTCTTTCGCAGAGTTGCCTCGAGTGTAGGGGAAGGATCTAGGACCAGTGGAACTGAGCCAACGGTTAATTCGCAGCGGTAAGTAATGAGCACCATACCTAAATAATACCGAAAAAAACGAGTCATTTGGAAAGTGGATAATATGTTTCATCCAACGTTAATGTACGAGGAAAAATTACTCAATTTTAAAAATTGAATTCGATGTAGTTAAATTGGATTCCTAATCTCACCACACTTTTTCCCCCACGACGACTCCTTTATGGTTGGAGCAATACAGGAAAATTCCAAAAATAATGACAGATCAGGGTAAATCAATATAAACTATGACTTGGGTTAGCGAATTCAAACGATGGCAACATCTGATTTTCATAAATAACGCCAACGATTAGAACTACCCTTAAGTGAAAAGCAACACGGAACAGATTCGATGCAGATTACCTAAATCAAGAGAGAGATAAAATTTCTTAAGCACTTAATAACACACAGATTCTCAGAATACCGGATACGGAAGCAGCAAATTTTACTTAAAAATAATTCAAACATGAATGCAATGGAAAACATCAGCAAACGATATGAAAAAGGGTAATACATTCCTCAAAATACAAGTACTGCCAATTTCATAACTAGCTCATATGTATCTAATACAAGTAGAAAAATATTTCCGTTCCTCTTCCGCTCACAATTCACTTCAGCAATTATTTAACCTCGAAAGTATCAGGCGATACTCAGTTTAAAAAAATAAGAGAATTCACTCTAAATATTCTCTAATGTTAAATACCCTTGCTTTGAACTAACTAAATAACTTGGTCTGAACTAAATTAATTGGACTAAAGACTTTCTTCTCCAGCATTTATTAATGAAAAATGGCATTATCAAGGGTCGTATCATTTGACAGTTGGCGGAAAAACATCACTGAAAATTTTCCACTGGCCAACAGCGCGAAATATGCTATCTTGATGGTAAGGTTAAACGAGCTAACGAGTATTAACAAAAGTGGAAATACGTCATTATCAGGCGACAAGAGTTATCATCTTGTATTAATCGCCGCAACGAATGAAACAGATTCAAAATACCGTAATACGTGCATAAAACGGACACGGCCAACAGAGACATCTGCGTGATCATAATGTTTTCTAATACAAATGGGAGATAACTGGAATCTTAATGATGAACATCCTTGAACACTCCATCACTATCCATTTATCTATCATAAAACTGGCAGCAGCGAAGTCCTTTCCTCACAATTAAGAAGAGCACGCAAACATATCATGGGCGACCACCGTTCAGAGAAGGGGAGCAACAACTACTCTCGACCCAAATTGAACGATAAAACTCCCCCCCCCCCCCCCACAAGTTCCACAAACGCATGTACAACGGAGCCACAAATACCGCCAGTGGCTTCTCATGCACAGCGCGCGCGCGAGAGTCAAAAGCCCATCCCCAAGAGATTCGTACACAAGGAGTTGGCGTGCAGCCAATCCGCTTAAATGCAGCGAGGAGACCACCTGCGGCCCAGGCCGGCCAATCCCTTGAGTAACCCCTTCCTTCCTCCCACCAGCTCACTCTTCCATTCCACCCTTTTTACACGCGCACCGACCTCTCTCTCTCTTACCCTTTCATCCTAAACTCGGGACGTCAATCTCCTAACCAGGCTGTATGTACCGTCACCTTTGGCCTGACTTCTCATGACCTTAGCTCTCCATTTCAGCCGCACTGAATTTGGATTTCCGCCCTGGAGTTATTATCTATTCATCCTATTTTTTTTGCATGATCCTAGGTCTATCAAACTGTTAAATTTGCGCAGAGCTTAAGTTTTGGCAAACCTGTGTTTGATCAGTTAGGAAGCTTAAATTCCATGCTGATGTGTGGAGCTTTAGCCTTGGTGTAGCGTTCCAACGAAAAAGGCTACATTTACATTAACCAGCAATAGAGTTCATTCCCAAGAAAACTACGATTCCGACACGGATAAGATAAAAAAACAGTACTTAACCACTCCAATACATTCCTTATTATGATAGCAGGTGAATATGTGGATGAAAATAACGGCAACCACATGATGACCATCAAGACCTTAAAAAAAAGTTCGTTTTCCTCGAATGTGGTCATTTGGAGAGATGACTGAAAACTAAGGCAGAACGTATAGATATACCTAATATAGTGGAGTTATTGCCTGATTTTCGGATAGAAGGAGTGAATAGAAATACCTGGTGTAGGATTTAGTGTTGTCTTTGACGAAGGGTACAAATAGATTCATAGTTTAACATCCAAACGTCGGACGGAATACCAGCTCTGAATTAACTCACCACATAGGACCCAAGTACGGTCTCGGATTCATCATTGCCATCGCCGGAACTCGGTTTTAGGCAACAAATCTAATCCAATACCCTTTGATTTTTATTCAAGCCACATATGTAGCCATAAAAAGGAACTTTAAATACGAATCCGAAAGCTATGACGGGAACTAAAAAACTATTTTACATACATAGAGTTTCAAAGAATACCAAATAAAATGTATCTGATTGCTTTCCATGAGGATGTATCTATCTATAAATCCAGAGCAAACTTAGAAGCCACAAACATTATACCACACGGCTTTAATACGTGTGTAAAAAGCGAGCGGGTAAGAAATGGACTGGAAGAGGACATTAGGTACCGGTACGGATAGATTGCTGTCTCCAGGCTATATCTAAGTAAGCTGTACAACTCTTAGGCCGGGGTTTGGTTAACTGATGAACCATCAGGCGCAGGACATGGGGATTGGTGAGGGGAAAGGAGCGTCAGTAGATTAGTATCGATTTGTCATTCACAGCGAGAGACTGCAGGAAGATGGTGGCTAGAGACTGAAGAAGAGTTCGAGGAACTACATTCGTCCATCCATAAAGTTCCCCGTGCTCCCCGGCCAAGGAAACGGCGGATATGGGCCATAACAGCGGTCCAAGGATCACGTTCTCCCTCCCGCGTCGTTTGATCGGATCCGAGTGGTGGAAACTTATTCCCTCCCCTTCGCGATCAATCATGTGCGTTTGCCTCAGCACGAGTGAAGGCGCACTTCTTTTCCTCTTTTTCTTTTCATGGGGTCTCGGAGTCGCCATCACAAGGTTAGTCATCCCACTCCCAACCCTGTTTTTATCGCGATGGAGATCATGTGTCATCCTGATGCACACGTAACTATCTTATATGGACCTGAACAAATGTACGAGTCATTTTTGGATCAGCGGATCATAAGGTAAATCACCGTATCACCTAGGAGAATGTCTCTTCGTGGAAAAGCAAGCAATTACCGAACCTGAATACTTCATAGAAAAATTAATTTTTCATTCAAAGGCGAAACGCATAAAATATTCTGCAAAGGACTTTGTATAATGTATTAAAATATTTGCGATAAATTAATGAAACGCAATGAAGACGTAAGTAGTAATATGCTAGGGTTAAAAATAGTGACTACCTGCAGTCACAGCATGAAAAATGACCATCAATTAACAACTCGGTTTCAAAAATTTTACTTTATAAACTGGACATGCTAAATTATCCTAATATACCTTTTATCTACTAGCATACATGATCGGGGATGTTATACTATCAATTAGTTCTTAGATATCAATTGATGCTACGACCCAACGGTGAAATTTGGTGATGCTCTACTCCGCCAGAATCATGCTGTGATTACCAGGAAACAATACATGAATTGATGGTATATTTGCTCATGAATTAGAAAATGTGAATTAAAAAAATGATATAAAAAGATGATGATCCACGTCGCGACATTGATAATTACGAATATACAACCTTTTTTTTTCTCTTTTTTAGGGTGTTCAAGAAGTCGTCGCCGAACAACAAAGTTACCCTTTACGTCAGCAGTCGCGACTTGGTTGTGCGAGAAGAAGGTGTGGATTCTTTAGAAGGAGTCGTCTTAGTGGATCCAGACTACGTCCAAGACCGGAAGGTAAAGCTTTTTTCAACGCTATAATGAATATTCTATGCTCACTCACAAGTGAATACATAATTTATAATGAGAATGAAGCAAATAATAAAAAAATCATAGTAAGCAATGAAGTAACGTCTTTGATGACCGTTGCATTATCACAAAATATCAGGAAAAATGTGCGAAGCTACATTATATTAATATTTGAGTAATTAAACAGAAGTGTTGAAACTAGCTATTCATTAAATAATGAAGATCTGAGATAATGAAACCAATAATTACTTTTAAAACAGAATACGCTGTTTGGCGTGCTTTTCTATATTTATATTTGAGTAATTATAAGGAGGCGTTGAAACTAGCTGTTCGTTAAGTAATGAAGCTCTGAGATGATGAAGCCAATGACTATTTTAAAAATAGGATAAGCTATTTGCCGCGCTCTTTTGAAAACCAATGCGGTCCAAGTTACTTTATCCATGGCTTTTTATAGAAGTAATACGAAAAAACAGGCACGGACGTGTATATAATTAATCTTTCTACGATAGTTAATATAGCCGGATACAGAAAGAGGGATAGTGCATCCCATTAGCATGGAAATCTTTAAGGAAAAACCAGGAATATTAATAGGGCACTGCCGTCTGGATTAATAAGGAAAATCCGTGGGCTAGGCGTTATTAAACTATAGGTAGCTAGCGAGAAGCAGAAGAAAGTAACAAAATCAAACGACTGAGCATACATGTACGTACACGGAGTGAAGGTCAGTAGATTGAGAAATATCGACCGGAGGAGAGTCATAACTTATGCAGGGATTCATCCGCCCCTTAGTGGGGAGATCTACTCCCCTGTCGTCAAGAATACAGTGGATGGCAGGGGATTCCAGGGGAAGAGCTGGGAATGCGAATAAGGGATTTGCCTTTCACAAGCTCCTTTTTCTCCCAGATTCTCAACTTCCTATCTTTTTCCTCGTTCTTTTAAGTTTCCCATAAAGTGGCAAACGAGGAAAAATGAATGTCAGGCGAGTTCGTGAATACTTATTTCACCAGAAGTATAGAACAGGACTCTTCTTCCGCATGCGTATGTATGCATGCGTGAATACGTACATGTACATGACTATTATTTTCTACTTCCAACACCAGTTGCAGTGATATTATGCTGTTTTTGAAGGGAATGTGCATAGATATAAAATGAGAAGATTCCTGTTCACCAGATATGGGTTGGGCAATAAGGCAGACCAAATCCCTTTTGCAAGCCTCAAACAGTTGGCGCAGTAGGCAAAAAAGAACACCAAGAAATACGTCCAAAGGATAACAGAAATACGTCAGTCACTGTAAAAAAACCTAATATACCAAACTAAACCTTCGAAAATCACCCACGAACCCCTTGACATCGCGTATAATTAACAAGAGAAATATTCAAAATAACTACTCCGAATCTATTTCTGTACATTTTTCTACCCATGGAAAGATGACAAGAAACTACCTCTGAATCACGCAGTCGTGAAATGAAACACGCACTACAAAAGCCTGAAAACTGAACGGAAATAACTAGAACGAGAACATTTTATGATAGGTTACGTCAGGTTTTTAGTAAATCATTGACTTATGCAAATCATAATGATTAGAAATAAGTTATATTTACCCTTTTAGGGAGATAAATAATATTTTATTGGTTCTTAAAATGAAGACCGCCGATAGTTTTTAAGGCGATACAATGTTTAGAGACACAACTCTTATTTCAGTGGATTTATATGGAATGACAGTAAAAAATTAACTGAACGATTACCGCTCCCTCAAAATAGTCTGTCACAATCCGAGTTGCAATCATTCAAAATCCACAGCATCAAATATACTCGCAGCTACTAAAATTTCAAGCAGCTAAATTTAGGGCGGGAGTATAATTTGATCGGATGTCCCAGGGAGTGATAAATTGCGATCGAGTACAATCCGGGTGAGTGGAAAACGAAGAAAAATGGCACCGGAGAGCAATCACGACGCATCGAGGCGGCTTTGATTCACCACAGCTAGTCCGGCGAGTCGGGCTGGGAGACCTCTTTAATGGACATGCAGACATTTATAGCACCCCATTTGTTACCACATGGTAGTGCATACTTAACTGACCCATACAATCACGATAACGGACTGAGTGCTCTGATAATGTCATCCACAGGTTTACGGCCAGGTAACTCTGACATTTCGCTACGGCAGGGAAGACGAAGAGGTTATGGGGCTGAAATTTTGCAACGAGGCCATCATGGCCCTGGGTCAACTCTACCCGCCGCACCCCCACGCCACGCCGCGGACGCTGACCCCTTTGCAGGTGAGTGCGTGCGTGTGAGTGAGTGAGTGACTCTGCACATGTGTGCCCTTGCATGTAACCAGGGCCGCCGAAAGGAGGGATGGACACTAATGGCATTAAAGGGTCGCGGCTCACCAGGATCACAATGGACAACCCTTAAGTGGAGTAGAGGGCAGAGAAACATTTTGCTCGATTGATGTCACTCCACGTGAGGGCCTTGAGATTTTACGGTACACTGAACGTGACATTAAATGCCAATGGTTGAAAGTGGGACGTAGTAAGTGTAAGTGAAATTACATCCACGCTGATCCTCGTCTCACTTGATACTTCTACTTTACAAATCATTTTCGGAAATAAATAGATGGGGTAAGGATAATAAATGTTTTTTAGATAAAATATTTTGATAACGTGAAACTTAAAACGCACAAAAGAGAGCGATTGATCACAAAAAATGAGCAAGGCACAATATTGTTCCATAAAAATTCCCCCACTATCCGTAAAAGAGATTTTTGCACCATATTTCTTGGATTTTCACTCCCAAGTTTTGAGATAATACGAAATATATGACTTATTGTCCCAAACTTGTTGATTATTGAAAACGCGGTCCAGATGAATATGGAGGATAAAAGGAAGGATAGTCTTTTTTGCCTGCTGTTTTCATAAGGGAAAAAGATGAAGGGCAGCAAATTACACTTACTAAGCTGATATGGTGGGCTAGGATAATCGGGATTGTAGAAAGGGAGGAGAGAAATCCTGCACTGACATTGGCCTTCTATATGAAAAACGTGCCATGGATCTACTGTTTAAAATCTTATCCAACAGACGGAGGCCCGAACTTGATGCATTCTGCATGAAGTACTCAAATTAGGACCGGTATCACAGAGAAATATATAATTTTAAATTTTAATGCATAAATATAATGTACACTACACTAGAAGGGAAAACCCCTTACAGAAAAATTTTTTAGTATAGTAGGAAGACGGATGTATTCAACACGAAAAGCAGACATCTCCATGCCATTTAAAATATAACGGGTGGATTCGTTCCATTCGTCGGGAGTAGGCGATGGTTTTTTGGGTCACTTCCGTAGTTAAAGGCAATAAAAAAACAATGTTTAAATCAATCAAAAATATCCAGAAGCACAATAAAGGAAAAGACCTTTCTGATAGATACGAATTAGGGAATATTACAGTAATTATACCTATTCGCTATGATTTGCATGTGATACAACCGTAAGCTTGCTATGCCTTAAATAAGGATTCCAAGAAAAAAATCAGGAAATAAAGAATTAAACATTACTATCTCACATATTAAGTTTGAGAGCGAGAGAAAAAAACTTGCAGTTAAATTTTCGACGTCCATATGACGGTAGGTATTTTATTTCGCGTGCCACGGAGAGCGAAATCACATTCAATTTTATTGCGTACTTTCAGCATGCCATCCATTTTCTTTGCCTGGCTGCATGATCTTTTACAAGCTATATAGAGCCTTGCATACACTATAAATTTAATCCATAATCGTCGTTATAACTTCGTGTGAACGCATAAGATGCTGTCGCAAAAGCACAGAAGCACGTTGACTTTGTGCGTTTCTGTACGCTACAAAAGCGAATGGGAAATCTGCCTAACACTACTGGTAAGGTAAGCAAGACGGGTTGAACGTAATTGCATTATGAGGAAATACTAAAGCCATACCACTCCAGCCCGGTATAGCGCCACATTGCTATCTCATCACATTATAAATCTCCTTTATGACGCATTTCCCAGATTGATAACAATGTACCATAGCAATAAAGAAGAAAAGTCGCTACTACGTACTTATGGAATGGAACAGGCTCACAGGCTAAAAAAATGGAGCGCTAAAGACGCAAGCTCAAAGTGAGAGGGAAGTTCAATTCAAAACTTTTTCTGCGAAAAGTTGCGGCATAAGTGTTTTCGGAACTCCTTCAAGGGAGCTTATTCAAGGAACTGTCATAATTTATAACGCGGATAAAAGAAAACATAATTAATAGCCCCAAGTTAGTAGACTAGTGACAAACGGGTAGATAAACGATGCAAGGTAATCGCGAGAAAACGTTTTACGCGAAAATTAGCCAACAAAATGTTGGGCCACGATTAAAAATATTGCAGATATACGGAAACATAAACACGAAAGGAGATTGTGATAATAGTTATAAGATTTCCTGGACCGTAAATTCCCCGCGGTATTTTATCTATACGTACATAGTTATAGGAGGGTTTTTGATGAATAGGTTATTTTAAATGTGGGAATGGATGGACAGTAACTTCTGGAATTGTGTGTGAGGGCCATGATAGCAAGGTCGGTAAGGACCCGACCCATTGGAAATGGGTTCGTATATTTTCTTTATCAAGTAACCAGTGGCAGTAAACAAGATGGATTTTAAGTTTAAACTACACGGTACGTTGTAACGTACGCTGTTAAAGAACCAATTCAAAAACAGAATTTTACAGATGATAATGAGCAACCTTTATCCGCATAAAAAAATTGCATATGCAGCTATTTACACCCTGTTTTTCTCCCACAGAATTAAAAAAAAACTGAACATTACGAAAAACTAATACTTTTTTCAAATGCGGAGTGAAACGTACAGAGGGAGGAACTGAATTTAAACTTGTCACATAGCGAATTTACTGAGAAACGAAACGGGTTGCGAGGGAAGATTCGTTAAGACACAAACAGCCGTGTTTCTTCGCAGTTGCCCTTCAAGACGAGAAAATGGAACCAGGAGAGCAATGTAACATATTTCTATTCGCAGGAAGCTCTACTGCGCCGTCTCGGGTCCAACGCGTACGCGTTCACCCTGCACGTGACGCCGCTGGCTCCGCCGTCGGTGCAGCTGGTGCCCGCCAAGGAGTACAACGGAGCACCGATCGGGACCAGCTACGAAATGAGGGCTTACGTCGGTGAGTACAAGCGAACAATAGAGAGTGCCTTCCACGGAGGGAATATCTTGCTCATCATTAACGCCATTTCAAGTGGTGTCAACGGAAAGGGAGAGCATTTCCTGAACGAGCTCTCAACTTCAAAAAGAAAAAAAAACAGTCCGAAAATGGTTCCGACTTCGACGTCGGAACCATTATTTCCGCGTGAATTAATTTTGAAAAGAGGACTCGTGAAGAGCGATTGGAAGCGAAATAAACGAGGGCGAGGTATCGATTTCCACTATCGTGGTTTGAAGGTCATTGGCACGGCCAAAACCGTATCCATACTCACTCTCTCTGCGCGGAATAGTACAGAATGTTTTTCATTTGTAAAAACGTACACTTCGATCCCCAGGGAAAATGTGCGTTTTGATGTACAACGTATGCATTCTGATCATTTTATTAATGAACGCGGGCGTGCGCACAATCACTCTCGAGATTAATTTTGCAATAAAACTATTCAAATAGCTAAGACCTCATCCACGGGAAAGATCATATTTAAAAAATGCGTTCCTAGCTTAAGGAGATCAACTAAGTAAAGGAAATTCGAAACATGAATCCTAAAAATCCTAAAAAAGCACTTATCTAATAGTAACAGAGTAAAGCACCATTAATTAGATTACGCTCAACCATCGAAACTACTGTCGGCGCAGAAATAATGTTCACTCGGGTTTGAATGCGAATAACAAATTAACAGCTAGGCCTACAGAAAAACTAATCCCACCATAATTTTCCTTATTTCATTCTGCGTTATTATATAGCAGACCTACATTTTTAAAACGCATTTTCATATTTTTTACAACAGCTGTAACGTAAAAAGTGTCGGTTTTATACGGAGTTCGAGCGAAGCGCTGACTTTGATGACTCGACATAGATGGTCATACGATTGCATAATTCTGCACCTCTCTCGAATACAAATAGTCATACAAATATTACTGACGGAAAATACATTTGCCGCATTGAAATATTGAAATCAATTCCATACTTAATTAATAAATCCAATACATACTAATACATCAAAAAGCGCACCAAAGAGTACCTAATGAATTGAGCTAGACATTCAACGCATGTTATGCCTCAAATATTCAACTATGGACTGTAATATACCTGTATTTCCAATTCCCTAAATTAAATAAAAAAAACATTCGCACATATCCAGAGGAGAATAAATCTACAACTAATCCATTAACCATGAGCCATGAACTCATGAGCCCTCTCAAGAAAAGGGTCTTAGGCCATCATTATTTCTGAAACTGCTTTCACGAAACAGGAAATCAATGAAAAAACGAAACAACAACATTCAGGGAATTCATGGGTTTTTCAACAAATTCCAAAACAGATAAAAGGTCTAATGTATTCACTGATGAAGGAGAAGAAACAGGAAAAGGCTTGCAGAAGCTGGTCTTAAAGACCGAGTAATCCTGGAGAGAGGTTCAATCATTATAGTAAAATAGCGAGGATTCGGGTAACTTCTATACATGATGGGGATGCGCGGGTGTGGGCAGAACAATTTCTTCAGCGATATAAAATAAAGAAATTAACTATTAAGACACGAAAATGAAAACAGAAATCCGTTTTATAAAGTTTATCTGGCACACTCCCAAAGACAAATAACGTAAAAAGTTTCATTTCATGAATATGTAATCTTTTAAGACTCTGTGTGTACTGCTAAATTCTCTCGAGAAGCAATTTTCAAGGAAATCTACATTCCGTCCTTAAGACCGACCTTGGATTAAGAGGAGGTCCCTGCCGCGCCAAGTGAGTGAAAAAGAGAGTCGCGAAGTTTAACTGAAATCACTCTGATTACCATTTAATTGAAGTTTATTCGCCCACCCTTCTTCTTTTCCCGGGGGACGAGTGAAATCCAATCGGAAAATGCGTTGCAGAGAAAACGAACGCCACCTTATAGACGCATTCAATTTCAAGATAGAACGATTGCAAAGCGCCCATCGGAAGCAAGAATCCAATTTCCTTCCCTTAAGAAATCAAGGGGAAGGCGAAAATAGTAGACCTTGAGGTGAAAGCTGGATACTTTCAAGTATAAGGAGAATACTGGAAGTAGCACCAGAAAAGAGTACTAATGTAAATGAAGAGTAGTGGACACGGAAGAAATGATACTTTTACATTTCACATGGCATGCACTCTGCTGGGCTACTGACAAAGCATATAGCCTCCTGTGCGTACGTACTCCGTCCAAGTATGCTGAGTGAAGTGAGCCATCAAGATCATTTCCCCTCAGCTCTAAATTATCGTATACGTTCACGATGAGTAACATAGATATAAGTTCAAAAGCATAACATCTTTTATTGTTGGAAGCGATCCTATTAGCAAAAGGCCGCCACCTTCTACCAGGACTTCAACAGTGAACTTGGGTGCAACTTCGAGGAAATATTTGCCTTCCTAACCTTTAGCGTCTACTTCCGGTCACAACGTCCAGGATAAAAAAATGACCTTTGGCATAACGCCGTTTTCACACAAGAGACACTGCCTCCTCCCACAGAGTCCATGACGCTGTTGGGTGAACATCAGCCAATTTGCTTATGTCAGGAGGAGGTAAGATGGGTTCGAACATTGATTTTTTTAACGGAAAACTTCCGTGAATATAACCCGAGGTAAAGTTCTTCAGAAGAACTGAGATTCGACCCCGTTCACCTCCTAGTGACATAAGCATATGCTTAACAGCTAACATATGTTAGCAAATAAGAAGAATAATGACCAGAGGTCAGGGTCAGAGTAGATGAGGGGAACCTTCGCTTCAATAAATACCCGAAATAGTATTTAAGGTCGATTTTTAATCCGGGATAATACGAATAGCAACGTAAGCGAAAACGTGGAAGACAAATCTTATCACTCACATGCTTCCAACGTTAATAAATGGTAATAATCCATGCTGAGAAAATCTACACTCGGCAACTTTCAGCCTCTACGGCGAGTACACGTGCAGGAACAAAGGGAAGACAGTTTGATATAATTTAAACATTTGGAGTATATAAAACTGATTTCTACTATTACCTAGTAGAGGTATGATGTGACGATGTTCGTCACATCATACCTCTTGACCTCTTATAGTCCGTGCTCGTGACACAAAGAAGATACTTCATCGGATGGGCCTAATGCCTTAGAGAAAGAATAACTGCTTTTACCCGATTTAAAATTTACCTTTTACGATAGAGCATTGGACCAAGGTATATCGTCAAAGAACACTTACCTCGTCCATTAGAATTATAGTCTAATATATTATCTACCACCCAGAGATAAAATACGGAATCGAAAGTTCCTGACAGCGTCTACAAAGTCGTCTATATCTAAGCGAGGAACCCGCAATGTGATGGGGCCCGCAGCGAGAATGAATAAATTCCACCTTATCCGCCGAAACGTACTGGAACAGCGTTTCAAGGATTAAAATCAAACTACACAATTCCACTTATTTGATGTACTCGCTAATGCATGCATGTGCAGTTTAATTCAAGAGAATGAAGTTTGCCATCTTATCCTAACCGATTGCTCGAAGAGTTGGTAGCGTAAGTAAAAAAACACTCGGTGCAAACTGACTCAAGGGAAAGCTGAATATTAACCCAACGAATCTGCAGACGTTAGCTCATTTCCTTAACATCATTATATCCACAGCATCGGTACGAGCCAGACATGATATTCTGTCCAACCTCGATATTTTGACATCAGCTGCCAACATGGACAAAGCTACCATCATCATTTTCTCAAAAGAATACCGGAAGAAAATCGAGACGATGGTGGAAGATATAACCCCCTAAGAGAACACAAAAACCTGCAGCCTAGGTTGAGCGGAGAGAGAGGTGGCATATAAAGCGCTCTTGCAATTCCTTTGAGATGGGGCCAGGTACTGCGGACAATACTCCCTTCAACTTCCATGTGGATATGCACTATGGATTCCGGAAAATTCCCAAAGAGAGAGACATATTGCCGCACCCAATTTCTCATCCGTCTTATTTCATAACTAAACTCTGGCCTTCTAATAAACTGATGCATAAAGTGTCTTTAATGGCATGATTCAATTACAACACAACAAAGGATAAACGGCATCTTGTGTACTAAAAAAAACTAAGAGGTATTAATCCGCAGAGTTAAACGATTGAATTCGACGGTTTATGGCGACATGGGCTCCGCAGACGACGAATCCTCACTTAAAAAGGCGGCCATAAAGAATTCCAAGGGCATACAAATGATATAATTACCATAGCAGTCGACTTTCCAAAAAAAATGACTTTTCTAAGGAAAAACTATTACGCGGCTGACGGAGATTTTGTGGACAAAAACATGGATCAGCTAATGCAATGTCTCCTCATACATCGTGGTCATGTGGAATGTGCTCTCCATGTGGAATTTTTATTAAGATACTCAAGAATTCTGCAGCTTTAAACATACATTCTGGCTTGGCTACACCTACTGTCTGCACGAAAAGGAAAAATATCCTATTTTTTAATGCTGAACCTCATGATTCAAAGTATCATTTTGTTGATGTAAATACAGGGCCCTCTCCGTTTAGGATACTCTGGCGCACAGAGATGCCAACGAGTCCTTTGCTATACATCCCACCGGAAAAATAATCACTCGGAATAATATCTGTGCACGATCTCCCATCGCCACCCAAAACAGAAAGCATCTTAAAACTCCCTAGCTTAGTCTAGATTGGTATGAGAATAAGCCTCATTAGAAGCAGAGGTGGAGCAAATCATAGCAGTCTTCGGAAAATCTGGCCACAAAGAGTAATAAGAAATTTAAAAACAAAAGACGGAATATGATGGGAATGATTGACTTTAAGCTGGGGTAAACATTACTATATATTACGTTGTCAGAATGTAAGAACGTATCTCTAGGATGATTCAGAAAGAAGACATAGAGACGTGGTTAAAGACGCAAATAGGTAAGATATGTTACCATCACTAAATGACCGGCTTCACCCTTTCCACGCAGAAGAAGTCAATGGAATATCACGATCAAGCAATTAAAGATGGCATACATGTTAAAACACTAGATCGCCGTCTTCCACCATAATAATGGATATGCCACCGCAGAGTATGTATCCTTCGAGAGTTCTGGGTGAAGAACACATTCATTTTATCCGAAAGTACACAAGTTTCATCAGGAAGAAAACTTACCATCCGAGATTAATACGAGAGGTTATAAAGACAGATCTAAGACCATACAACTTTAACCGAGACGAAAGCATTATATTCCCTGCCATTTGGGAGATAGATTTCTAGAATATAGCCTCTAGCTAAGGAGAAAAATCCAGAAAAGAACACATACCACAGCGCATCTCACCACCAAGAGATGTAAGGTGTAATAAGGATAATGAGCTAACAAGGCAAGGGACTGATGAGCTTCCTTCTCTTCTACGAACACGTGGAATGGAAACCAGAATGATTTTTTTTTATCCCCTATGATGTGGATGCGAAGGCTTGGCATCCGAGGTTTCACATGTAATTGCTCCTGATAATGATTAACACGTGGGATCAATTTTAATAGTATGTTACCGGTAAGACGTCTCTTTTTAATATCCATCAATTCTTCAAATTTAGTCAAAGAAATCAACTTTAAATAGCGAAGGGGATTATCTTCCAGGGGAAGCGGCCAAATTAAAAACTGGAGTATTAGGTACCATTGAAAATCCTGAAAAGACAAAAGGTCTTTCATACTTTTCTATTTTCTTTCTGTTCCAACCTTTCTTGAGCGAATAAAAATTCATGAAATGCTATTTTGGAAAATGCACTCCGCATGAACAATCCCACTGTCTTGTTTATTAACAAAAGTTTATAGACTAAGAATTTAAAGCCCTTAAGAAAAATATTTTACGGCTACACACTGTACTCGGGCACTACATCACCACAGCCAGACAATTGTATAGTCTGATTAAATCAAGGTTTCCACTTTAAAAGAATGTAAATTTTCACGCCGAAAACCTCAATGCAAATGATTATCTATATATATTAATTTTGTAGCGTGTCAGTCAATCAGTCAGTCCGTCCGTCATTCTGTGTCCGTTTTCTTTCGTTCTCTTCCAATTTTTGAGCTAAAATAGTGAGGTTTGGTGCGTTGAGTGTGGATTCTCTGACTGTATGATTTGGTAGTAGTTTTGGATTTTTAGCATTTGTGGTGCAGACAAAAATGCAAAAGAAAAATGGTGTTTTCCCTATCTTTTAACATGGGAAACCAGTTTCTATGCATATTTGTTTGCGTTGCTAAGTAAATGTGTTTACGTATTTGGTAAAGGGACAAAAATTGGATTGAAGAATTTGAAGAAAGTGGAATTAGTTTCATTCATAGTCATAGTCATTGACATATTTTGTGGTGTTTACGTTACATCCTATATTTTACACAGACGACAAGCAGGTGTTTCACCTAAAATATTTTAAAAAGCTCAAAAAACCAATTCTAAACAAATATAGGTAAGTACCGAGACGATTCCAGGAATATATTGCACCAACATTTACATCGTTTTGGGTATAATATTTACCAAATATTACGTCAAAACCATTTCATCGACTATATTAAAACCTTCTAGAATATTCCGTTTTTCATCAATTTACAAAAGACATTCACTTACATACCCACCTAAAATATTTGAAAAGGCTAAAAGGACCAATTCTATTTTTAAACCACCCAGACGATCCCAGAAAAATATCACAGCCACCTCTGCATCGGTTTGGATGTAATTTTGCAGCGTGTCAGTCAGTCATTCTGTATCCGTTTTGTTTTGTTCTCTCCCAAGTTTTGAGTTAAAAGGGTGAGGTTTGGTGAGTTGAGTGTGGATTCTCTGTCTGTATGATTTGGTAGTAGTTTTGGATTATTAACAGTTTCTAGTGCAGAGAAAAATGCAAAAAAACGTGGTTTTAGAGAGTGGGAGACAACATATAATGAAAATATGGTGTAGAAAAAAGTACAAAAACATATAGGATAATTAGAGTGGGACAAATTTCTCTCTTTATAAAGTAGCCATTTCCTTCTCTCCGAATACGAAATGCTTATGAAAAGTTGGTGCACATAAGTGTAAAAAAATGCAGACTACTTAAAGTAGTGAAGCAGTAACTGCCTGCCCGAAGCACAAGCACTACTGCCACCTATTGGTAATGTGTCATCAGCAGTTTCCAAACACTTTGTAAAAGCTCATTTGACACTAGAACACAAAGTTCACCTCAAGAGCACACCAGATAGACTGCCTGCAAAGCAGGCCGCAGGTCTGCTAGTTTACTTCCTTGATTTCATAGGAACTGATAAACGTGGGACCGTTGGTAACTTCAATTATTGCGATATTTACGCATGTAGATATTACTCAATTAATACCAACGCAAAGGGACACGCGATTTCATCAAGCAGCGACACTGACCTTAAAGTACAGTGAGAGAATGCGGAAGGGATTATGACGAAAATATATCAAACAAACCTTTAAGTGGCGAATTTTCTGAACAAAACCGCTTTTAAAACCATCAGAAAACATCTATCGTTATAATTTAGACCTCGAATTGTCACTGAAAGATTGCCAAGTATCTGTCTGATTTGTATCTAATTCTTTATAAATCATTCATTCCGATAATAAACTGAATTTCTCCAAGGTCCACAGTTTTAAAGCACTAAGATCACCATCAATTTTCTCTGAAGGCCATTAAACAGTACTTCAAACTACCTACTTATATTTCAGTATGAATATACAGGTTTTCAATGCGGTAAAAATAAGGAGTACGAAACAGTTTGGTGAAGTAGGACAATCGAGAGTAACTTTCGTATGAGGAATGGCATAGACGATGACAGGGAATGAAATAAAATAACCAAGGTAGAAGAGGCGTGAAATCCAATTAAGCATCAAATGGGAAGTACTAAAAAGGGAATGGGAGGCATTTGCCACTCGGGATGGCAATTTTAATGAGAAACGAAAAAGGTGGTCATGGAGAAATGAAAAGGCTTTAATGGAGGAAAAGGGACGACGTATGAATCAGCAGCTCTGAGGCGGGCAGTGGGAAGATGCCGTAGGCGCTTGAGAAGTGTTGATAAAAAGGAGAAATATGGAAAGGAGTGCGAATGAGAAGATGCGAAGGCGGTGGGATAGGGAAGGCAGGGTGCTGAAAATGGGCTTGGAGCGAATCAAGTAGCCGGCAACGGAAAGGTGTCAGCAATTCTAGGGAATGGAATATTTCGCCGTCAACAGCCCGTGCCAAAACTTAGCCATCCAATCTCACAATTAATGGGAATTATATTACTTACGTAGATCACGATCGCAACTGCATATTGATCCATTGGGGGAATTTTCATACCGAAAGATAAACGATTCAACCTATTGTTATCATCACTTCATTAATGCATAACTTCTACAAAAAGAGACAACGATGGACTAGAGACTTATGCGTGGTTCACTACAAGCCGACTACTACAGGGATTCGTTGTACGAGTACTTTATGGTCGCAAGTGACGTATTAATATCCGACCCAAGAAGTGTGAGTTTTCAACAGAAAATTATGTCACCACTTCCAGTAAACTCCTATGAAAATATTTTCAGAGGCTCTAAGTCAGGAATTATGGTTGGGGTATCTTCAAGAGTTGAATATTTTTCAGGATTCAGAAAAAATTCAAGTATTTTTTGCCTTCGACTAAGCAAAAATGCCTACGAAAACTCCGTGGTATTATTTCTGAGAGAACATTCTGCGTCCACGCATTCAGTCACGCAAGGAAAACTCACTCAAGTACATGCAACGAAAATTCGCTCGGAAAAGCAAGATTTATTCTACCGCATACTGCGACTTTTTGTGCGAAGTCACAGAATGATACACCAATGAAAACATAACTTATAAACAACTTGATAAACTCCCGCTAGCTTGTCCTTGTAGCTACCTCTAATGTATTCATAAGTAAACCTCACATCAAGGGTAAAATTAAGAAAGCACCTATGATTTTCTTCATAGCTGAGGGAGACATGTAATGGGCACATTAATCGTATATTCCCGCCATCAAAGCCAATGCAAAGTGCGACTAAGCTTTGCTCGAAATGTGTTCAGAGTACTAAGAACTTTTATGACACTCAGGGTCGTCGCAACTAGCAATAATTAGAGTGTCCTAAATGAAAGCAGCGTTTAGCGTAATCACTGCCTGATTCAAAACTGGTCCTGGGTCTTGAATACACGTTTGAAAACGACCCAGCGACTCTACGGCATGGCATTATTAATTATTAACGGAACTTTTGCTTTACCCTTCGTGCGCTCATTTATCGTATGCTTGATATTTTCCTCTACAGACTGAATCTACTGAGGGGGACTGCGATTATATGAAAGGGATGTGAACCTAACGTAAATTGCCTCCGGTTGCGGAATCACAAATCAAAGAACACTCCAAAAATACTATTTACTCGACTTTAATTTCAATGACAACGGGGACTAATATACATAAATTAATCCTATTTACTCAATCTAATTAAAACTACAAGGTAAAAAGATCCATCGCGCAGTACCAACGAGAAGAGGCTATTAGATACCACAACGAGTATTTATGATAGGATAACATAAATATTAACTCCAAAAATAACAAATAGACTTAAATATTTAATTGCTGAAGATAAAAAATTCTAAACCATTGTTTTACTTTCTCAATGGATTATCTCCCTTCGTAAATGCAATCACCTTCAACCATGCGAATGCGGATATAAGACCAAATAAGAAAATGTACGGCTATTGGTTGGTATTAATATACAGCTGGACGTTCGTAATAATTTCTGGATAATAGCTTTTTGAGCATTATAACATTAAAGTTACATCATTTAAATACCTTTCCTTAGAACGCATTGAATTAGAGAAAGATTTACTCCTATCAAGAGAGTTTCCCTTCTCTTACGCCCAAGCCAACAGCAACCGGTACCTACCGCTCGGAATGCAAAGGAAAGAGAGATACGGGTCAGAGAGAAACGATATCACGGGGCTCCTCCAAGTTTCATGAAATGGATTTACCCAGGCTCCAGAGCTGCCGTCGAATGAAAATTAAATCCAATAAACGAAAGACAGTGAAGAGGAAGAAAGGAATATGGCAGAAAGAGGGCCGACAAGACACTTGGGATTTGATTTCTGGTAACATAGGTGGAGTGAGGAGAGGTTCCAATTTGCTTAGAAGCAGAACTATTATCCTCCTTCTCCGTTTTAAATTCAAACAGTTAATTTCATCTACGTGTTAAATTATATTTATTTACAGTAGATGGATTAACCTTTTTTATGTGGTATCCCCTACAAAATTGTTACTGAAAATAAAATTTAATTGCCAAACACTGCTTGAGAGGTCATGCCAAAACATGTACGCTGCTATTGTAAAGACGAAACTTATGAACCAAAACGCTTGCATCACGTATTTAAGTAGGCATAAACTTATTACACAGCTTATTATTCAGTAAAACTCGATGGCATTGAATATTGCAGCTAATATGGATGTTGTGATGTACTTTGAGTAATATGACAAAAGTAAAGCTAAGCAAGTTCTAAGTGTTCTGACGTAATCGTTAAAAACAAATCACACCATTAAATCCACCTTTGGAAAAAGATGTAATTCCAGTTAACCACGTCCGAGAAAAAAACAAAAAATTTTCCTTGGTTATACTTGCGGTATCGTCAGAGAGACAATACATCGTTAACAATATATGGGCAAAATGGGTATGAGCTTGCATATACTAATACGTATAGGTACCTACTAATAGTGAGAAAAATGTTTCAACCGGCATGGCAATGCTTCTGATTCCTATTACCAGTCTATAAATGCAGAGGCGGACCCAGACTTGACTCGAATATTGCTGATTTCTTTGAAAGAGGCATTAAGTATTTTAGTATTTAGATGATTGGCTCTGAATTACGGCGGCAGGAAGCCACCAAGGCCGCGGGAAATGTTGTAACCCCAAAATCATTCTTGTTCCGCACTCAACGCAGACTGATTACTCGCGATCAGGAGCAATTCACAGCGATCTATCCAAGTCATGGAGCAAGGAGCACGACCTCGAATCTCAGCCACTAAAGCAATAGGAAGCGGCAAGACTCGGATTTTGAAACACTATCAGTCGGCTCAAACAAAAATCTTCTATTTCAGATGCTAAGGCCTGCATCCTAAACTCAAAGCCTTCCGATTGGACAATAGGAATCAGAAAACCTATAGCGATGCAAATTACATGCTGAAAAGTTATTGCAGTAATTAAGTTTTACTAATGCCCTAACATTTACAGAATATTAAAACTTACAAAACTTGGGCTACTTCCAGCGAGTTCATATTGATCAAAATTCTATTACTCTTCAACTTATGAGACGAAAAAAGAAGAGTAGAAATAGTTCCGAATAAATTTCTATCTAACTATTAATCCAACAAAACGAAATCTACATTATCGTACATATACATACACACACTTGTTTCCGGGGTATTTCCGCCTGGTCTAAACGATAATAAGTCACGTAAAAAGAAGTAGTCTCAATTAAATCCCGATACATACTTATTGACGTAGTTACTTTCCTGTGCCACATTATAAGCATATTTAAAGTATTATTTCAGAAGTATTTTCAAAAATGGAGCCACAGGAAAACCATCTACCAAGCAGCAATAGTGCAGAACGAGAGACCATTGTAACCTATGTGGAGTTCGAATGGACACGGACCTATTTATACAATCAAGTATGCAACACGATTTAAAAGGACAGATATTCAACACACAAATTCAAATTATAGAATATACTCTCCCATCCGTGCAACAACATATAGCTACAAATCAATACATGTTCCGCTGGCGGAAACAAAGCAAAATATCTTCAATACCTCCAAAACTATCCACGTCACTTTATCAATCCAAATACCATATGCTCCGCCACAGCACCGATCGGTCCATACAGTTCCACACTTCGCCTTCCCACTCCTGCCAGTCAATGCACTTCTCACTTGGTACTCCCACCTCCAAAACTTCCTCCTTCCCCCAATAAAACAGCCAAAATTCCAACACCAATCTCCGCCTCACTCGTGCGACGTGCCGCTCTCGCTCCTCTTCCTAGACTCCCCGCTGTTGATTCTGCCCCTAGCGACCGCGAACTACTATGGCGGCCTTGCGTTATGTTACATTTGCCCCGTCGAAAGAAATTTAGAAAACATTGAGAAATTCTCTTTCGAAACCTCTAAAATGATCTATGAAAGGTGGCCCCGACACCTCTAATTTTGACTTAGGCTAAATTTCATAGATAAATTAAACCTCCTTATGGTCCGTGACTGTGCATCTTACAAACATGTATACACTAATAACATCAAATAATATATATATATACACTGATAACATCAATAATAAGCAACGTAAATCCTTACTTTCTAATTTTTACAAACACCAAATAAACACTTCCATTTTATCATCATCATCATCACATATCATTACTTTCACAAATTTCAGTGGTCACCAAGGTAACCTTTGTCCTGCTCTATTCATTCATGTCCACTGTACAGCTGATCATTTGACATACCTCACTTTTATCACCACAGTTCACCAATCTCCTTCATTTCATCTCAACCTCAGTTACATGTTCATACACCCATACAAGCCTCAGAGGTAAGCCAGGACAAAGTATACATTCTAAGACATGTCTCAATCCTTACAACATCAACTCCTATCCGTGCCAAAATGAACTCCTTATCTTAAAACATATCTCGAAAGGCATTTCTAATTACCTTGTGACTATTTCTTCCGCTACATATTCGCTGCCTAAGTCCTGCCCCTCTTACTATCTTCTTCCTCTTTCTATATTCTTTCTTTCTCTATCGTCTTTCCCCTTCCTATATCGTGACGTATTCACGCGAATAGCTAGTATTCAAAATGCATTGGGTGTTGTGTGGTGTGTTCGATTGAACTCCCCGCGATACGGCTTTAGATTAGATACATGGAAAACACCTCGGTCTGCTCCAGTCTCCGGATGTCGCAACATAAATGAAAATTTTCCCCGTGTGTCTTTTATCTCATATGGTCCTTCATACAATGGTAAGAAACCCTGGTAGATTTTATTTTCTTTGTGTGATACTGGGCAAGTACGGACCAACACTCTGTCCCCTACTTTTAAGTTTATTATCCCTCTTCGTTGTTTTCTTTCATTCCTCATTCTTCTTTTTTCTCCTTTTGCTGTGATACGGTCTCGGATCGAATCAATAAGATTTTGGATGTCCTCTTCTTCCCGCATGTTCACCGAGGCCAACCACTTATCCCATACGCGCTCAGGCTTCCTCCTGAAGTGTGCCTCTGTAGGCGTTACTTCTATCGTATCGTTAATAGAATCGTTCATGCATGTTTCTACTGCCGGTAACCATTTTACCCAGCGATTATGTGTGCGATGACAGAAAATCCTCAACAATGTTTTTACTGTTCGATGGTAACGTTCCACCTGATTTCCTTGTGGGTGGCGAATGCTGCAGAATACTGGTTTAATCTCGTTCTCTTCCAATTTTCTCACCCAATTCCGACTAGTGAACTGTGTTCCCCTGTCGCTCAATATTCTTTTATATGCTCCCAGGCACGGCATGTGTTTTTCAAAAATGGCTTTAATAATTCCCTTGGTTGTCGCAACTCTTAGCGGGTACAATTTAATATATTTGGAAAATGCATCTAAGGCTGATAATATGTATTGATAACCATATTGGCCTTTCGGTAATGGACCTACTAAGTCAACACAGAGGAGGTCATTACTCCTTTCTGGAATTACTGTCTGCAGATCCGTATAAATACTGACAGTGGGTGCCTTCAAACGCTGACAAACTTCACATTTCGCCGTCAATTTTCTTATCTCCCGATGGCATCTGGGGAAAGTAAATCTTTCCTTTATCATCGCGTATAATTTAGCTGCCCCCAGGTGGCCATACATCTCATGTGTTTCCTTTATTAATCTCGGGAATATTTCCTCCGGGACACAGATCCGCGGTTTGCCCCTTTCTTCTCGCACTAATCCCGCCTCCGTCATTCGGTATTCTTGATTCCTTTGTTCTCCTCTCTCCAATGCGTTAATGATATCTCGTAGCTTCGGATCCTCCCGCTGTCTTTCCTTAATATTCCGCAAACCATTTTCTAAGTCTCTCGAGGGTTTTTCCGCGAGTATCATCGCAATCAAGGGCTCGTCAATAAGTATTCCTTCCTTTTCTTGAGCATCATACGGGTGTCTACTGAGTATATCTGCCACTATATTGTCTTTTCCCCGGCAGTATCGGATCTCAATGTTGTATTCTTGGATGCTCAGAATCCATCGCGCCAAGGTTGTATTTAATAACTTGCATTGAAATAAGTATGATAGTGACTTGTGATCACTGATCACTATGATCTTGGCACCCAGAATAAAACTTCTGTACCTTCCTAGAGCATGGGTTATTGCTATTAACTCCTTTAATGTAGTACTGTATGTAAGCTCCGCACCCCGTAAACATCTACTTGCGAAATAAATAGTCTGTTCTTCTTCCTTCTCGTTCAACTGGTAGAGTCTGCTCGCGATCGCGTATCCGCTGGCGTCTGTCTGAATATAATACGGTTTATGCGGGTCAGGGTGATGCAATATCACTGATCTGCAGAATTCCCTTTTTAGTTCATCGAATATTCGTTGGTGGTCCCCATTCCATTCCCACTTTCGGTCCTTCTTGGTGAGATCATTCAGCATCGCAGTCATCTGTGCATGATCCATGTGGAATTTTGCGTAGTAGTTTATTAGTCCTAGAAATGACTTAACTTGTTTCCTGCTCCTAGGGCGTGGGAAATTTCGGATCGGCGCAAACTTCTCCTCCGCAATCGTTATTCCTTCTGTAGTAATCTCATGCCCAAGAAATTCTATCTTCTGTCTACAGAACTTTACTTTGTTAAAATTCATTGTAATTCCCGAGGCTTTAAGCTTATCCAAGACAATTTCCAAATGCCTTAAATGTTCTGTAAAATTCCGGGAAATTATTAATAAATCATCAACGAAGTTTAAACAGAAATTGTTGACTTCATCCCCGAAAACATGATCAAGAGCTCTCACCAATGCACTGCTACTAATGGCACATCCAAAAGGTACTCTGGTGAATTGATAGATTTTTCCCTCAAATGAAAAAGCACAGTATTTGCGTGAATTTTGATCCAATGGGATTTGATAAAAACTTTGCGTGAGGTCCAATGAGGTCATGACTTTAGCATTCGCACATTCTTGAAATAATTCTTTCGGTGTCCTGGAGGTAGCATAGTCTGGCCTGATTATCTTATTAACAGCTCTGGCATCCATACACAATCTTATTGAATTATCCTTCTTAATAATGCAAACTAATGGCGAGATATAACACGACGTGCTACTTTCAATTATTCCTTCGACTAGCAGCTCCTTAATGGCTTCCCTTGCCTTCGTACGTAGATTTAGCGGTATGTTATAATATTTATTATTAAATTCTCGTTTCTCCCTTATCTCTAACTTGTACGAATACCCTTTTATTTTCCCAGGCGTACTCGAAAATATTTCCTTCCTCTCCTTTACTATTTCCGCTAATAATCTTCTTTCTTCCCCGGACAATTCCGGTATTTGTTCAATGCTGCTCTCTATTTCCTCCTTCGAAATGCTCGCTTTCTCTCGCTTTGTATGGTTCTCCTTTATCCTTATTTCTTCAATGTGCATCACCAGCTGTTGTGAATATATTTTTGGATCTTTGAATGGACATACTACCTTCTCCTTCCCGTTCCGTAAAATTACTTCATGATCATTGTAATCAACTAAAACCTCTAACATGTCTAGAGTATCTGTTCCCAAAATCATTGTTTTGATTAAACCGGGGACTACGGTACAATTTAATTCCACGTGGATGCTCCCTATTTTTATTGATGGGAATATCTGTTTCTTTATTCTGCCACTCCTTCGGCCAATCGCTCCCATTACCTGAATCCCTCTGACTGGTAGTTCCATCACTTCCTTAAAATAAATTTTGTTTTCTTCGTAAAATTCTTCATTAATACACGTAATTTCTGACCCTGTATCAACTAGTGCTCTGATTTTCTTGCCGCCTATCTCCACTTCTATTTCAGGACATCTTATTTTCGTATCTTCCACGTCCACTTTTTCCTCCTCCAATAATTCTTGGGGTGACAGTAAAATGCTTGCTATTACCTTTTCTTCTCTTAATTCTTCCTTTCTCTCCTTCCCCTCTCTCACATTCGTCCCTGTCCTTTTGGTCTTCGATGTGTTGGGACTCATCCAACATCGCGACCTTATTAGTTTTCCTGTCGTCTTTCTTCGCTCACCTCACTCCTTTCTCTCTCGACGACTATAGTATTAACTCGATCAGCTGGTCCACGGCGGTCATCTCGTTCTATCATTTGTTCATTCCTCATTTCGCGTCCCCTTCCACGCTCTTCCTTCCATTGTTGCCCTCGTCTCTCCGGTAGACGGTTCGGCATATTATATCCTCTTCTATCGTCAGGTGATCCGCGGAAGCTCGTCTCGCCTCGACGTTCCCGTTGATACTGCCAGCGTCTTTGAGGTTCCGATCTCATCTCCTGCGGTTGCTCGTATACTATGTTATCATATCTTCCCAATAACGTCAAAAATTGTGGTAATAACGTTATGTGCTGCGCAATGATGGCTGCATTGACCTCTGGCCCGAAATGATGCTCCAGTCTGTATATGATTTCGTCGTCTTCCATCGCGGGTTGCAATTCCTTTGCCGCACTAATTCGCTTGGTCGCGTACTCCACTCTACTTGCAGATCCCCTCGTATTATACTGGCCAGAATCGAGCATTCTTCTCACCTCCATCTGCTGTTGTCTACCCCAGTATTGTGCCAAGAATACCCGCTTGAAATTATCTAAGTCTGTGTGTAGATGCGCTGTGGCGGTCATCCATTCGCCAGCTTGTCCTATCATGCCTTGTCTGATGATCTTCAGCATATCTTCTCCCGTTAGTTGGTAGATTCCCATGTACTCCTCTAGTTCGCGGATATAACGCATCGGCCTTGCTCCTCGCCTCCCATCAAATTGTGGTATTCTCATGCTGACTGCCGGGACCTGTGACACGTTCACTCCTCTGGTTCCCTGCACCTTGATCTTCTCCGCTTCCTTTTGTGCAACCATTTGCCTTTGTTTTTCCCATCTCTCCCCTTCTGTAGTATACGCCATTGCTGATAGTTGTTCTATTTTCTCATCGTTATCCTTGAACCTATCAACCATCATATCAAATATTCCCCTTGATTCATCCTTCATGATTTCAAACCTTCTCGTCGTCCCTTCCTTTAATTGTTCTATTTCTGTACGAACCTCATAATTTTCCTTTCTATTCTCTTCTCGCAGTTCCCTCACTTCCGTGCGAATCTGACTCTGCCCCTCTTCTACTCTTGCTATGTAAGCGTAGACATTTTCGTTCCATTCGGCTTTCGCTTCCTTTATTCTCTCCTCAAAATGAGCTGCTAGCCTTTTTTCTATTCTCTCTCCCAATTGTTCGGATTGTTCGACGAACATGGCTCTTAGCTCCTCTCTTCTTTTCTCTTCTCGCTCCATCCTTTCCTTCTTTCTCTCCTCTTCCCTCACTCTTTCTTTTTCTTCTAACCATGCAATAATGTTAGATCCGACTGCGGGAAACTCCATTATTTTAAATTGATGAGTATCGATATTTATTCCCTTCTCCTCAAATGCCGATCGTAATCTGTTAATTAATTCTTTCTTAATCCCCACGGTATCTAAACCCAGTTGTTTTAATTCCTCGACAATTTCTGTCTTCTTTAATTCACCCAAATATTTAACAACCGTGGCCATTTTGCCCAAAACGAACGCCTCGACGAGAGAATTTACTTTAATTGTTGTGAATGCAATTTTTTGTTGACTGGACGCGCACGAAACTAAGCGTCCTTATTGACAAATTTTCCCGATATTGTTGACTCGCCTAATGGTTGCTAAATTCCCGTATTAAAACGCTTCCATATATTCCGCTTTCTCAGGTCTTCCGCGTGGTATATACTACTAACGTTTCCCTTATTAATTTTCCTCGCAAACGTTAATTTAATAAATCGTGCCCCACGTTGGGCGCCAAAATGTAACCTATGTGGAGTTCGAATGGACACGGACCTATTTATACAATCAAGTATGCAACACGATTTAAAAGGACAGATATTCAACACACAAATTCAAATTATAGAATATACTCTCCCATCCGTGCAACAACATATAGCTACAAATCAATACATGTTCCGCTGGCGGAAACAAAGCAAAATATCTTCAATACCTCCAAAACTATCCACGTCACTTTATCAATCCAAATACCATATGCTCCGCCACAGCACCGATCGGTCCATACAGTTCCACACTTCGCCTTCCCACTCCTGCCAGTCAATGCACTTCTCACTTGGTACTCCCACCTCCAAAACTTCCTCCTTCCCCCAATAAAACAGCCAAAATTCCAACACCAATCTCCGCCTCACTCGTGCGACGTGCCGCTCTCGCTCCTCTTCCTAGACTCCCCGCTGTTGATTCTGCCCCTAGCGACCGCGAACTACTATGGCGGCCTTGCGTTATGTTACACCATTTTTAACGAATAATAGCCGGCACCGAGTCAAACTAGACGACGAAAAAAATACGCCAAGGTAACTGAATGCTTTGGCCAGGAGAAATTTTCTCAGTAATAACAAACGCCATTCAAAAGAGGCAATGGGAATGGATCAATTCGAACGAATGGGGGAGAGCGTCATTTACTGCAAAGGGTTTGGAGAAGGGCAGTGGCGAATGGCCACACGAAAGAAGTTCAATGACCAGGAGGACAGTAAAAATTTACGATAGGGGCGAAAAATCGTATCCATTAATACTTTCTGGTGCAGACAGAAATGTAGAGAGAATACTTTTTGAGCCGCTGATGCGACTGGGAAGCGTAAAAGAAGAAATAAAGCTTTCTCCAAAGGTTATGAGACAGTCCACAGGGAAAAGGATGGCTGCCTTGGCATCCTACAGGTTGGTTGGTTATGCAGGGGAGGCGACCGACAGCTCAGGCCATTTGCGCCATTTAGGATAGGCAGGAAATGGTAGGAACATTTCAGGTAATGGATGAAGGGTGGAGAGAAACCCAACATCGGCATTAGCCTACTCTTAACGACAGGCGCCATGGGGACCACGGCTTAACGTCCCATCCGACCGATGGAGTACTGAACCTGAAATGCCCTCTACTAGGCACTCAATGTTTAACCCCAGAAACATCTGGGAATCGAACCCGGGCCCTCAGGATGGGAGGCCAGTACTCTAGCCACCACACCAACACAATCCCCCATACTGGCTTCCTAGAGCCTGGTTAAAGTAAGAATTCTCAACTGATAAAAGCACTGGACCGTAAATCGAGAGACCCAATTTTAACTCCTAGTCAAAATGGATGCCTTTTTCTTAAGAGAAAATTTTTGTATTGGCCATAAAAGAAAGCTAAGAAGCTAAAAAGATAGTCC
Organism: Platycnemis pennipes; assembly: GCA_933228895.1. Lineage (NCBI taxonomy): Eukaryota > Metazoa > Arthropoda > Insecta > Odonata > Platycnemididae > Platycnemis > Platycnemis pennipes. Next base: position 26,440,032 of record OW121848.1, on the reverse strand, counting down.
TACTCTTGAGGTTTGGTTGAGTTTCTGTCTAGTTTCTCTAGAAGATCAATAGACTTCCGATACTTAAATAAATGGAATATATATACATTTAATAAGCATAAAATATTATGAAAGATAGGTTGGGAATTGAAACGTGGTCTGGTAATGCTGCGCCATTAACTAAATTAATTATTCCTAAATCATGGGCTAAATCAGTTTCCGGCGTCAAATGTTCTCTCGGTGAAAAATTATTTGCTTAAATTAAAAATTACCAGTTAAATAGGCAGATTTCTGTAAAAATAAAATTATTCAGCTCAAGGCATAAGAGTTATCGACAATGCCGGCTATTACGTTCCCACGAATGCCCATCCACATACATAGGGTATTTTTCGCACTCCGTCAGGATATGTTTAATTAATTATTTCATTTATTTAAAAAGAGGGGGTCGCAATGATGACACAGAAGCGGTGTTATGTCTTTAACATAGAGAGTGCAGAAAGCAATAGGCCAGGGGAACTTCCGATAACCTCAACCATGTGATGATGACTCTAACTCGACGAATAAAATAATATGTACTCAAGAGTTTCTTTTGACCATGAGTACAACATCAGACGCAAGGGTCCAACTCCGTAAGCGACGTCATCTTTGTTTACCAAAATTTGCTGGTTCATTACTTCCGCAGTGGGAATGAGCAATACAGAATTGGATCCTAAAGAGTAGGATTATTTAATAGTTAAAGAAAATCAATCCTAAACAAGACGCTTCTTTCTTTCTAAAATGAAAATTGGAGCGCATTTGAAAATTGAAAAGGACAAGGTTAATGGTTGCAAAGGACGCGTAGACATTTCATTTTACTTATAAATAAGCAACAATGGGTATTCGAGGGAAGACATAAAAACAGTACAAACTTAATCCAGTTATTCATGAATTCACTTTAAAGAAATCTGAAATAAAAACTGAATGTAACCTAAAACAGAATCAATATCCATACTATTGATATTGTAAGATGCAGACGATTTCAGCCACAACAACTACGTTACGAATAAACTGGGTATGAAACTTGAAAAAGGGTGATATGAAACAATTAATTCATTTGAACCTCAAAAAGAATTTCAAGAGAACGGAACCTACAGTTATTACACGGGAGTTCTACTCTGCCGAGTGAATAAGAATGGCCCACGGCTATTCCTACGCTCGACTCTCAAAATGGAGGATACGATAAATCACAAACACAGCTATCGTGCGACCTTCGGATAGGACAGGACGAGAGTTAAAATAGAGTGCGCTAGGAAAGCCCTTGGAGATTTGGATGAAAAGAGATAGCTCTTAGAGTTGTAAAAGGAAGGGAGGTGAGAGAGCCAGGAAAAGACATGAAGTAGGATAAACTTGGAGGATGAGAAATATCAAGAACGTTTGGCGTATTGGGAGGAGAAAGAGAGAAATCGTCCGCGAACAGAGAAATGATCATCCATCACATTGGCGGTCGGGAGACAAAGGAGCAACACGAAAAGCCCATAAAAGAGACAACGGCCTTGATCGGTCTCTACAAAATGTATTTTTCCGTGACAGTCAGAATCGAATCCTTCACAAAAAAAGGACCGAAAAAAGGCGGAGCGACAGAAATTACAAAAAACTAAGATAATGACACTGGCATCACTCTACCACCAACGACAGCATAAATAATAAAAATCACATAAGATAAAGAAAAGAATCCGACTTAAAATTGTATTCTTGGCGTTTTTGGAGTTTAAATAAAATTCTAAGCTGAAAGGTATCAAATATTACACTAAGAACACTACCGTAAAGTAATAGAGCTATTTATTTTACGGAAGATTTCTCGCAACACGTTCAGCCCCAAAGAGTTATCCGAGGCTAGACTTTTTCCACTCCACTCGTAGGCTAAGATGAAATCGCCCGATGGTAAAGCAAAGATCATAGAATGAAAGGCACCACATATCTCTGTCAGAACCCGCACTGCCGCTATTCCACATCCAACTAAAATTATACCCGGCGGTGTACGCAAGGCGCTTGCGAGGCGATCCATCAATTTATAATTCTGAGTGACTAGCGAGAGATGCTTTGGGCTAATAAGCTTCGCAGCTGGTCGTCCATTCATCCGGAATTTTTTTCTTATAATGATTGATTGGTAAGCATGGCAACAGCAACACATTTAAAGGTAGGAAAGCGCTAAGATAATCACATCCCTTACGAAAATACCATCACACGCCCAGTTCCTATACGAAAGACATACAAAGAATAGTAGGTGAGAAAACAAATATTCATGAAGTCACAAGCAGGCTCACATTGATCAATCTATAGAGCCTCATGCAATGAAGACCAGTCGCCAAACAATTAACAGTTCAAGATAATACTATATAGTATTAATTTTAACAGTGTTTTAACAGGCTAAGGACAAAGAAATGCTAGTGTACTAAAGGTGACAAAATTATTTTTTTGTTGAATGGTCGTAAACGCAGGTTGAAATTTAGCGATTCGATGAAACATACCTCGTCCTTGAGATCAGGGGTGAATCAGTACCCATTGTTACACTATACTTTAAATACCAATAGAATAGGGTACACGGCCTAAAATAACATAATTCATGGAAATGAGAGGGGTACTTGAAGTAGCTTATAATTACGCAATCAAGAGAACATGAGGTAATTCATTGAGATTAGTTGTAGTGGAATTTCGCTCCAACATATATATATTCCAAAAAAGAAGCGAGTGAATTAAAAGTTCCCGAAGACAAAATGGACTCATAAATAACATACTGGAGGGGAAAATCGATGTAAAATTCCCACGAAAGGGAAAAAGGGACAAATACCTTGGGAAAACTAATAATGCCTTTGGTAAGAAGAATAGCAGAGAAGTAAAAGAGCTTGCATGGAATAGGAAAGGATGGAGAGCCGATTAGGATTCATACACTGATGATGATTCGTAGTTATTCCTACAGGGTGGAAAGCTTCTGTGTAAACAATTTAAACGCTGTAGCAACTACTGCAGCTTTTTCATGACATAATCTATGTTTACATTTATCCTGCGAGCCACAGCAAGGGCGAGTGGCAGGGAGTGGACCAGCCGTGATGACGACTTTTAGCTGGAAAAACAATTAATTTTTAAACTTAATCAATGACGAATTATGACGTCCAATGTGTTTCAAATAATTATAGTTTGTTTGCATTATAGTCGTGTATTCTCCAGTATAATCCAAGTCAGATCAGGAAGAAGGGCAAGCTACAATAACCCAGAGTATTGTTTCCGTGAAAACCATTTTGGAATCCAATTTAGGAATGTAATTGCGAGCAAACTAAACTCGAACTGAAATGCGTCCAGTGGAGACTGTCAGGTGCACGACGTGTGATTACATCTACGCACTGCAGGTGCGCGCATCAATTGGGGTCATATCTGCACATTCTCTCACGTCCACATTTGTTCCGCGGATCTATTCACAGCTCTGGTCAAAAGCAAGTCACATGTAGGTGGCTGTTATTGTGGCAGTGGCACTAGTGGCGAGGGTTGGGAGTTCACTGCTATACGTCATTGATTTACAACGCAAATCTGACGCAGTTACCCTGGGGTACTTAGCACCAGCTAATAAATAGCCATTTAAATCCCTTCAAATCCCTGAAAACTGCTCATAGAAAGTACCGAAATACGGTGAAATTTATAAATATTTAGAATGCGACATGAGGCCATTCCACCAGAACTTGGACTTGGAGAAATTACAACTTAAGTTGGTTTACTGCATGGAATACTATGACACAAGATGCTCTTTGGATATTGAAAATCTCAAATAAAGGTAAATAACTGGGAAAACTCAGCAAACAGTGGAAATAGAACACAATAAAACAATCCAGAAAGATAATCAGACAAATGAGAAGAGAGATATTCCATTTCTAGTTAGTTAATCAGGGGAGGCGACCGACAGCTGAGGTCTTTTGTGCCATTTAGGATAGGTGGGTAATTGGGTAATGGAAGGAGTTTCCTGGGAACGGAGGAAGGATGGAGAGAAACCCGGCGCCGGCAGTAGCTTACTCTTAACGAAAGGCTCCAAGGGGACCAGGGCTTTACGTACCATCCGACGGACGGAGTACTGAAATGCCCTCCACTAGGCACTCGAGTAGGGACCGGTTTTCCACTGAAAAATCGGCCACTGCCGGGAATCGAACCCGGGTCATCGGGATGGGAGGCCAGTACTCTAGCCACCAAACCAACCCGATCCTCTTCCATTTCTATTTACGAATATTTGGTTCAGTATACACTGTATTGTAGCAAAAAAATGTACTTAGTACTCTCAAGCTTTCCTTAAGTCTTGCTTCTTCTCTACACAGCCAGTCTTATCATCAGGGATGATGCTGTTATACAGTGAAACCCGGGTCGTAGTAAAATTTATTATTTTTGTGGACTTGGCTCGTGTTTTTTCTTTCTGTGTTAGCGAAACATTATTTCAACTACATATTCGAATGACTTCGTTATTTAAATGCATCACTGCAGTTCTGACTGCAATATATTTTCACCATATGCAAGGTATTAGAATTTTGGAAAGAGTAATGAAGTAGAAAAATTTTTGTTTGAAGTTTTTATCTTTTTAAAGCCACAATACAAATATATATTACATTCTTAAAGTACTCAAGTAACAAGTAATATATAAGTTAAAAAAGCAACAACCAATTGTGAGGCAGAGGGAACTTTATTTCACGACGCAAAATAAGTATATAATGACAACTTTCGGACGTAAACACAATTGAAGAATACCTAAATATCAGAAAACAAAGGATAAGTTATCAATTTAAATGCAATGGGGCTCTTTTATCAACTTTTTACTTTATTCACTTGAGAATAATTTTGATAATAAATCTGATTGCGTTTGCCTTACCGGAAACTTAGATGAATTTTAAAAGAGTATTTTATTATACGTGAAAACGTAAAACTAGATTCACAACAAACTATTAAAATGATTTCCTAATTTTTTGTCAACCGTTAGCTCGTTTAAAATATTTTTACTACACAATGATCTCACGCATCACTAAAACAAGAAATTTAAAAATAAATAGCTTCCTTACAAAATTCCATCGGTGCCTGGGAGAAAAAAACTTCCCCGTAAGTTAACGAAATGAGCACAGCACTCATGATCTGAGCAAGGCTAAGACGGCTAGTCAAGATCTTCCTAGGATTCGAAAACTGACTGCTTTGACTGAAAAAAGGCAGCAGTATTGGTAGGGCTGGTTTGTAGGAGCTTCAATGGCTGAGATTACATGGAAAAATTTAATGCAAAGCCAATTCTAAGAAAAACCTTAAATTAGGTCGGGATGAATTACTTTTGCGCCTCCGTTAGCCTAACTCACTCACTAAACTAATTACTGTTCTCAGGATGATACTGTTGCTATACCAACGGCACTAGACTTCCAGAGATTATTATCGCACACAGAGAGATAACCTACGAAGATCCAAGCCATAGGTGTCGTCTTGACCTTGCGCTACCATTATGTTTTAGAGTCTAAAGAGGGCTTCACAAGAGTAATTTGGGTCTCCAGGACGTAAAGAGAAGAAGTCTCTCGTCCCTCCGAATAAATTACGACTACGCCTTTGAGCTGCGCTGGTCTTGCTTGGGCGCGCGCATTTACAGGGAAGAGGGAAAAGGGAGACCTAAAGAGGATGCTGGGATATCATCCAACGACGGAGTTTAACACTTCTGCCCGGGAATGGTATGGCTTGCATGCGATATTATGCGAGAGCTGGTGAGTGTACGCTCTCTCCCACTCTCGCAAAGGGCTCCGATCTCGGCCCATTGCCTCCTGACATCGCTGCCGGAGTATCCACCACGATCCACGCCCAGCATCCTACATAAGACATCCTCTTTCTGCCTCGCCCATTTCTTCCCATTTACTGAGGGCACGAAAAGCCCTCTCCTCTACATCCCGAGGTAAACACGTTCTCCACGTGAGGGTACTCTTTGGTTGACAGACGCATCGAAGACTCGAGATATCCTCGCGCCCACCATTTACCAAACAAATGGTTGGCAGGACCAGCTCACCAAGCTGGTAAGTAAAGAATTTTAGACCAATCGTTAGGAATAGAATTAGAAATAAGATCGTTCCAGTCACGGTGAATAAGGTGAGGTCAAATGAATGAAGGTCACAAAACCTCCAACCGAGGAAGATTGTTTCGCAAGCCAGTCATTCAATTCGCTTTACCATTTGTTTGTCCCTTCCTCGCTCTCCAACCCAACCAGGAAGACACATACCTCCACCATAGAAGATGATTAAGTCAATCTACACGCAAGCCATACATTCTCCTTACCCTTCGTCTGACAGGTCGGTGCGATCAAAGGCAGGCTAATACTACTATAATGAAACAGGCCAGCAACATTCCCGATTCCGTGCTGGTTTTTCTAAACCACCACAATAAAGACGCCTCACAACAAAGGTCATGTTTTCTTCAAATACAAAGCGTCCAAATAATGATAATAAAAAGAATAATTAAGGATAACACATTCTATAAGCTTCCTTAACGAATACAGTATCCTCTTAAACAGGACACTTTTCGCGATATACTGATGTAAACGTAGCAGTTAAGAGGAAACCCAACGCTGAACTTCAAATTACAAATTTTTAACTGATAGCAACCCTTGTTATCATTTTCCCAGAAAATAAAACAGTAACATTTATAACATATTAACTGAAGACGCCCGTTGAAATCAAATGGTAGTCGTAGGAATCGCTTGTTGGGTGTTCTAACTGCTTACCAATGGTCTAACATATAACCTGCCACTGTCGCTGGGACATCTTGAAAATATATTACGTTATCACAATGATTTGAGGAAATGCGAACTATTATTGGTAATATTTCTCAGTAAACATCATAACGACAACATCTCAAAACAGGGGAACAGATATGCGAGTCTGAAAGTGTACTGGGAGTACCGTAGGACTAAGGAAACTAAGCAGTGAAGAGGGCTTTACTTTAGAATTTCCATTCCTACGTGAAATATGAGGTGTAAAGAAACTAAACGGATGTATTTCATGAGATAAGAAATCACACCGTATCCCCTAGGTTCTATTCATTTAAAGGAGTTAAACGTGAATCCAGAGATCTATAACGCAAAATTCTACCATGCCAAAGCTACCTTTCATTAAAGTATGTAACTTGTACCGTTGTCACCATATATAATTATAGCAGAGCAATCGAAAGACAAAAATAAAAAGACTTCTGAAAACCCTAAGAAGAAGACGAGATAGATTAATCGGCCATGTTATGAAACATGATGGCCTGATGAAGACAATCGCCGAAGGACAAGTGCACGGGAAGAAAGGAAAAGGAAGGCCTCGGATGTGATAGATAGAAAGTGAGATGAAAGATTTGAAATGGAATAAATACGTAAATATGAATTGATTGGCTGATAGGAGAATCGAGCGGAGAGTTACGTTAAACCAAACTCAGGATTGTTCACAGATGAGGCTAAAAAACAGCACCGTTGTCATAATCACGAGGGATAAACATTAGCCCACTTGAACGCAAAAACCTAGCCTTTACTTTCGTATCAGTTGCATCTACACCAGTAACTTTTAATGAAAAGCCTAATGCATTAATGTATATCGAATTTTAGTTTTGAGCATGATGTGAAAAGAGTTTTTTTGTGACTAAAAGTAAAACCTTTAGGCCAAAAAATTCTTTTATAACTTCACGGTCTTTAAATGCCTTAGCAGGTTGGACTGGGAATCGCCGGCTATTGAATTTGGTTTTGACATGTTTAATTTCACACGTTTAATTGCTGGTAACAACAATGGTCGCTGAATAATTCATATGAAAGTTTAAAAAATAATAAATTTCAAAGCTAATAAAAAAAGATGAAGAATTGAACAAATTCGAAAGGTTGACAAATTATCCAGAAAAAAAAGGAAATTGGGGAATGGTAAACAGTTTTCGTGAATGAAAGTTAAAGCCTTGTATACTCTGAATGATGAACAATTTCATTCATATTAATGTAAACCTGATTAACTCCAAGATAGGAATCTGGGTCTTTTATGCAACGAAAATAGGCAGCTAGGCAACTAAATGATATATTTCAAGAGCCATCGGCTTCTGAGCCGAGTGAGAAATGCCTGTAGAGCAGTAGAACCATAACAATGTATGAACTTTTCCCCATGAAATAAAAAATTTGTATTACACTTTGTACTGAGTTAATTAATCACAATCGATCACGAGTCCCGGGTAAATAAAGGCAATCTTTATGAAACAAATCACTCAAACAGTCGAAGAACGGCCGAAAAAGTAATTCATGATAAAAATCCTAGCCTGACCTAGCCCTTTTAAGGTTTTACTATGGCTATATGAATTTTCATTAATGCGGATTTCGATGTTTACCTCAAATTTAGGTTCCTAAGTCGGGAGTAAGGGCCACATTTAAGAACCTTCCACCTCCCAGAGACGGTATCGTTCTTCATTTCCAAGTTTTGACTCAGAATGCGCAAAATGCATCCACATGATGCCATCATAGAGATACGTACAAAATTGCTATCTTTATTCGACAGGGAAATTCGAAGATCGAAACCATGTAGTCGTGAAGCCTCGAAAGAATATCAAAGAGAGGCGCCAATGTACGCGACGTTGGTGAATACCGCTCGGCGAGCAGAACTCCCAACTTTGATGGGCTGCTTTCATTCGAAACCTCAGAGGAAGTATGCCATCGGTCGTCAGCATTCCCGCTGGTGAATAGAAGCGGCGAAAGACGGATAAATATAATGAGAAGACCCTAATTGCGCGTGTTAGGAACGGCAAAAACAAGACTCTTTTCCAAGGAAAGTAATTTTTATTCGAAGGCGCCTGATCACACGTTCACCGCGTCAGTGTGGCCAACGTTTATTTGGCGGCATCGGCCACGGTTAATTATAGATGTACTGAAGATTTAGTTCCATGTGACATAAAAGATGGATAAACACGGCTGCTACCCATCGATTGTGTATCTTTTCGCCATACGTCACCAAACAGATCGCCGTTTTACCAAGGGTCTCCATATAACATGCACGTTACTATTGACTCGTTAAGGCTCTTCGAGCGGCCTGTCAAGTGTTCTCTAAGACTTAGCCGACAAATTAGAACTCAACAAAGCATATAACCTATTTGATAAACACAAACATAGAACTCTATGCTAGTTTACAGAGGAAGTACTGACTACTGAACAACTATTAGGGGGACGCAATCAGCAGCTAAGGTAATTTACGCCATTTAGGATGGGTGGGCAACTGGGTAGTGGTAGGAATTCTTAGGTAGTGGATGAATGGTGGAGAGAAGCCTGGCGTCGGCATTAGCCTATTCTAAGCGAAAGGCGCCAACGAATCCACGGTATAATGCCCCGTCTTGCCGATAGGCACTGAACTTGAAGAGTAATCAAGTGGGGACAGTGTACCAATGAAATATCACAGCCAATTCCAGAATTAAAACCCATACCTAAAAGATGGGGAGCCAATGCTACCACACAAAACTGATCCCCAATTGAAGGATGTGAGTAAGAAAAGGCCAACAAAGTTATTCAGTGACTATACTGAAATAAATTTCTTTTCCCCCATTTTATCTTTGGAAAATACTGTTCTGGAAACAAAGGTGGAGAGTCTAAAGCATTGGGTGCAGGTGAAGTGAGGCTCCCAGCCCAAAGCGAGCATGTTGCCGTTTTAAATTAGTATTGACCTTCACATTGAGTGATGCCGGGTACACGAGGGATAAATTCAGTAAAATTCACTGAAATGCAGCATGGATTACATCTAGTTAAATTATAACAGCGCGCAAGGCATTGGGCTCTGGATTTCTTCTCCGACATTCGGACAAACGGAATAGGATATAGGTTTCACACAATTTGCATTTAAAATATCTTTAACTTCCTATGTGTATATAAAATCATCAATATTCTTCCCTTTGGACATTTGCAGTTCTTCCCTAAAGCTTGCAACTTATTACTTCATGCTGACATAAACGGTAAATTACCAGTTCAAATTATTCAGCATATGGACAGTCATTCGGGTTATAAAAATATGCTTTTCCCACATTCATCCCACACAGTCAGCATGGCGTTCCTAGGCAAAAATCACCGTGTACGATTCCACCCACTTACAAATTTCATAATGATCGAAGAAAAACTCCCGTATGAGCGACTTTTCTATTGTTTGCGTTTTTGGGCCAAAGTGTGAATATGACAGATGCTGAGAGACTTCGATCGAAACAAGATATGCACACTAATTTCGAGGTTCCTCTTAAATCAACTTTTTTAGTGTATTTCGAGACAACAATCGATAGAAATGCGTTAATTATTGCAAACGGCATAGCTAAATATGCAATTCAAGACGAAACCACCTTCCTCAAAACAACAAATTAGCATGAATGTAAAAAGGAAAGGGATGGTTACAGACAGAGGCATCCTATTTTGTGGACTACGTCTCCAATCTTCGGGTCACCTCCAAAGGAAAAAAAATGGTGGAAAAAGAAAGTGGACGGTAGAGGGAGCTATTGCCTGGATACGCAGTCTAAGATTACTACTACTTGTAGTAGTAAGCTTAAGACTTTTTGCAGACGATGCGGTAGTGTATAGGGGTATATCAAAAGAAGAAGACAGGAAATCGCTTAGCAAGAATTTAGATCCAATTCAAGAGTGGTGCGACAATTGACAGTTAGAACTTAACCTTATAAAATGTGTAGCACCTGTGTAGCTATCAATTATTGGAGGAGGAATAATTCGATAGAGCGATCCTATTAAATTAGTAACACGAAGATCGGAAGCGTTGAAACCATAAGGTATTTAGGTGTAACAATCACTAAAGATTTATTGTGTGGAAGACATCCGGGAAATATGCGGCCGAGCGAAAGGAAAGCTAGGATTTATAAAAAGAGTACTTGGGAAATGTGATGAGAAGACAAAAGAGCGATGTTACTTTTCACTTGTTAGGCCCCACCTTGAGTATGTAGCATGTATGGGATCCGAATGAATTAGGTTTGATCAGAGAACTAGGCAGTGTGCAGCGTAGAGCAGCTAGGTTCGTTAAAAGGTGTTACGATAGGTTGAGTAGTGTTTCAGATTTAATACAAGAATTAGGGTGGGAATCATTATAAGAGCGTAGGTTAAAATACAGATTAAATATATTAGAGAAATTTCAATCGGATAGCTTTACTGAAGATGTTAGGCACATATTAAAAACACCAGCGTATTATGATAGATTCGACCAGAAACATAAGATTAGAGAGAGATTGTCGTACTGATAGATTCAAAATGGCATTTTCCCCAGTACTATAAGAGAGCAGAATAGGCAGCATAGCAATAGTATAGGTAGGAGAAATATTTTAAGAGTAGTCTGTAGTGCATGATGTATTTATTAAATACTATAGATACTAACCATCTAGTTGCATGAGACCCTATAGTTGCTTGTTTGCATGTCAATAGTGCATGCTTGGTGATCTTCACCCCCTGACACACACCCTCGCGGTGGCTTGCAGGGTATCGTGCAGATGTAGATGTACGCATGTCCACATAATGGATGAAAAATTCATAACAGCCCCAGCGATCAGACATCGAACGAAGGAAGGAAAGAGAATGACATCGATCGTTTAAGTCCTGAGGAAAACCACACAACCAAAGAGAAGGGAAGGGAAAAGAGAACGAATGAGAGAGGGAAAGCTATTCAAACTACACCTTCGACGCGAGAGAGGGGGGTAGGGGCATAAGGTACGGGACACTACCTGTTTACACGCGAGGCGTTCAATAACGTCTTGGCTTGTATGTACTGATCATTGATACCCTGTCCAACACCGACAGGTAATGAACGCATGTATCAAGTACACGTCCGTAGAGTATACAACAAAACGCGAAACAATTAAAGCATAATAAAGCGATTAAATTTACTGATGTGAACTACTCTTCTCGTCCACTATTCTTCCTCATTCACCTCCAGTTCCTAAATACTACTTTCTCATCATCATCTGTCTACAATCCTGAGATTGGTTTGACAAGGGAGTTAAAGGATATAAATAAAAAGACTGATACATAGTAAAACAAACTGAAAAGTAACGGTGCTTGATTTTTCCGTGCGTGTTAGATCATGCCCTTCACACATTGAAAAAGCTCAGAATATAAAAAAGTAATTCTCATCAGGCCATTTCTTGAAGTTTCATCCGAGAATTGTGATCCGACAGAAAAACATTATTCTGATAAGCATGGGCTAAAGAATAGTCCTAATGCGATACTTGTTCATACGTTCACACCGCTTGAATGTTGTCAACGTGTTATCAGTAATATTCAAATCGCGACTACTGGCTACGAAAGAAGACTAAGAATTGGAAGCGTAGGTGGCGTATGGAAAAAGGACGCCGCTTAAGATTACCTGAAGACGGCACAAGAATGGTGAATGAGCGGTATTAAGAATTTCAGAACAAGATAAAGACTAGATTTGAATAAGAGATTAGGATAGATGAAAAGTGTAAATATTTTAACGTACCCTTATTACAAATCTACGACTATGGTGATGGACGCAACCATCTGCTTCCGTGCGATATTACGATGCACGAGTATTTTAAACATGGGTAGTAGTAGAGTAAGGTTATTAGGCGTATCGATGGCCATTGTCATTCACACCACGTTATTCAACATGACCAACACCAAGGCGTCATAACTCTTAGTTAACTTTGGCTCTTAGTTTCATGTCAGTAGTACATGTTTGGCGATCTTCACCCTCTGCGCCACAGCCTCGCGTTGTCTCGAAAGGTATTACGCAGATTTAGATGGCTTCATAAAATCTCTATATAATATGTTACATTAGGATAAAAAGCAATGATAACCAGCAAATTGAGAATTTTCTATGCGAAATTTAAAAAAATGAATCTATTTTCATTCACTTAAAATGTACAGAATTAACTTCAACCAATGAAAATAAAAAAAATTAATTTCTACATTTATTTATGAATTTAAATTTCCACAATTTTTAATATGCCTCACTACTCGGAGGATTCTTAATTATGAACGTCGGCCCGCAAAGGCAGATGCAGTCATTTTCACTAACGCGAATTATTTCATTAATTACACGCGAATTACGCGAGTAAACGGTCTTCTCTAGACCGCACGAGGAATTAACTAGCTACTTCTCCGTTAGATCGCAGATTTACGCGGGCGTTTTAGATACGTGGACCTTTCCATTTTCTGGGTTTCGTCGCTTTGCTTGTCTGAGGTGACTACGGTTTTGACCGGATTACATCGGGCGTCTTCAGGTCGAAGATGGACAAAATGGAGAGATCCACAAATACATACTTCTTTATTTAAAAATAATGGTAATATGGCGTACGTACCCCAATACTGAGAAAATGAGAGATATGAGAGGCTTAAACATTTTGTAAAGGGACACCAGGCGAAAAATTTCAGAATAAATCAAATACACCACTGATAGTTATATCAATATAAAACGGAATCCATACAATTTTTTCCAAGAAAATAATTAACAAATGATTTTCGAGGATAAAAATTCGGATACATACAGATAGTAAGGTGGAAGCTTCTAATTTCCTTTCAGGACACGATAATTAACCACAGGGATCGCTATTTCGCCCATAAGTGCTGAAAGTATGCGCCACGAACGCGAGCCTAAAGATCCAATCAACAGAGCTGGCAAGGAAACAAGAAGTGGGAGAGGAGACCGTGGAAAATTTGTAGTCCGGTCATACCATTATTAGGATCCATAAGGCACGAGCGTTAATGCTCGTACAAAAAAGGAAGGATGTAGCTAAAATAATAAAATCTACTTCACTTACGATAATAGTGGGAGAAGTGGATAGAAGTGGATAGAAGTGGGAGAAGTGGATAGAAGTGGGAGATAGAAGTGGATAGAAGTGGGAGAGGAGACCGTGGAAAATTTGTAGTCCGGTCATACCATTATTAGGATCCATAAGGCACGAGCGTTAATGCTCGTACAAAAAAGGAAGGATGTAGCTAAAATAATAAAATCTACTTCACTTACGATAATAAATACGCTATCACAGGACCTTGCTAATTTGTGTATCAATATCTTAATACACCGCAAACAAAGAATGCATGTGATTTGTATATGGTATGCAGTGCAGTCCTTAAGAATCAATTACTGGCGAATCGTTATAATGGAGAAACACGAAGATGGAAAAGTGGATGTGGCATGTAATCTCTTTTCATTTTGACACAATATTATAACTACACGACAGCCGGCCGCGTTAGTGCGGTCGGTAACGCGATGGCATTGGAAACCCAAATGTCGTTGGCTCAATCCCGAACTAGGAGTGGATGGGGTGATTTTCTTAGGATTGAGAATTTAGGCTAGACGGGGTGATATGATCTTAGCCGCTGGAGCACCTAAAGCCAAAGACTACTACTAAGCGAGATCCGAGGACCGGTTAAAAAATATATTAAGAGGGTGAACATAATGCTAGAAAGCAATCCTGTTGGTGCAATGACGACATAAAGATAATAAGGCAGTATGCAATTGATAAATAAAGCAAGAGATAAGAGAAAACGATGGCACAAAGTTCTAAAATGACGAATGAAGAATAGCAAAATGGGACGATTCTAAGAGAAAAATCGTGGAATTATTGTAAGCTTTCGGGCTAAATAGGAATTACAAGAAACGGCGGCAACATGCGAGAGGGAAATAAAAATAAGGCAGAACCAAGGATTTTTATTCTTTAGGAGCAATGGTTAAGAAACAAACAAATGCTCATATGAAAATACCACAAAAACAAATCAATTCCAAAGTATCATAAACGAAGTAGCAAAAAGCAAAGCCACAACGGATAATAGTGTTATAAATTGTTATCACTTAACTCCAAGTGGCTCGGAAGAAAATGAATTTGATTGAAGGCCATGATTCTAAAACCCTGAATACTGCGAAAAAGATTCGCATAAAATACAGTGAATATAGCCACTTCCACTAAGGTGCCTATATATTTTACTGCCAAAACTGTTCCGATAAAGTTTAGGCAGTAAAATTACTTAAAGCCCTCATCAACCATCCAAACTAAAAATACGATTCTTTCAGTAAGTTCACGAGGCCCAAAAGAAACGTTTTAACTCGCAGGTAAATAAGTTACTGGAGTCGGAAGACAGGGTTCAACAGTTTTCCCGTCAGAAAAAATATCCCCGATTATACGGCCCTTTTCTGGATTAAAACCCGCAAAACAGCGCGATCCACATAAAAAAGTCATATTCCGAAATGAAATGGTATGCAGCGATGCGCAGCTAAGTAAAGCCATCATAATGGATGGTTAAGACATATTTAGTATTCTGCTCAAAGTAGAAGAAGAATTAAGTCGGAAATTACTATCAGTTAATAGGACGAAGCACTGATAAAATCGCCCGAGGGAAATTAAGAAGGGTGTCTCGGGATGTTAAAGATTTATTAAAAATTCCAGAGTACGATGGTAGGTTATATCATACAGAAAAAAGAAGAGGGATTGACAATAAGACAGGGAGTTTTAAGATGCCATTATTTATGTGTAGGTACAATTAGGAACCAATCTCAATCTACATAATACCCTGCAAGACAACGCAAGGGTATGTGACAGGGAATGAACCATCACTAGGCATGCCTCATCAATCGGGGAGAATAATTATTATGCAGTCTTGTAAAAAACAAAATACTACTCCCCATTATACACTTCTTACATGGGACCAAAAGTTAGAATGCTACCGCCCCGTGGAAAATGTTAAGCACGTTAAACCGAAAGAAATAATAAAAATAGATAATGTACCTACATTGTTAGGTGTTTTTGCTCTGCAAGAATCATAAAATGAGCAATGCATGCCTGAAGTTTTCTTATATATCTCCTTGCTATTTGTATGCGAAAATAACTATAAAATGTCTGTCACGTATGATATTGATAGTAAATTCTACTAGAGTATTTTATCTATTAGAGCATTTTCGGTGATTGCTCACCCCCTGCCACGCATCCTAGAGGTGGGTTGCAGGGTAATCCGTAGATGCAGATGAGAATTCACACGTCAATCCCATCGAAATCCACTACCCCAAGCGTTGAACGCACACCGCCGAGGCAGCGTCGCCCTGACTAAACCCGCTTTCACGTACACCAACCCCCTCCGATCGGTAGAACACGCCCCAGTGGACACTGCCCGAACCCTCAATAATTCACGCAGGGAGAGGAAAGGCGAGGACGGGGACGTAGAACACGAACCCTCCCACTCTTCCGCTCGCCATAATCTCCCCACGCCATCTAATTTGCTCGCCTATGCGCACGGGTTCACATGAAGCGATAATCGCGCATGGTCGAGCACAATGGAGAAAACAAGTGTTCATGGGACTAAACACCACCGCAAGCTACACAATGATCCCATTGAAGGAAGTCCTAAGAGAAACATACACGCGATGCACGTCAAAAATTTTTAAAGGACGCAAATGAACGCCAATTCACATCGCTTCATTTTTTCTTCACGGGGATGTCCGATCGAAATCAGGAACGGAAAGTTGATCCAACCCAGGAGAAGACAGAGTCAATTGAAGCATTCCCGAGAGGGGATTTCTAATTTGCTGAGTGCTCCTCCAGCGAAAAATGCTGCTCCTCCTCTCGCTGCAATCGTCTCTTATTTCCCCCACGGGACACATTACGACGGTTCTGCTGAAGTCCTGTCCACAATTTCAGATAGAAGTCAGTTTTCCCAGAGCCATCTAGGTACCGGACGTAACCTCAGGAACTCTTGATTGCAAGGCAAGAGCTTTTGTAGGCCAGACGCTACTGGTGTCTGGTATCCCGCATGCTTCTGGGATTCCGATAAACCAACAATGGCTTGTCATCATGTTCCCAGCTTGTACCGCACACACACAAACAGACACTGGTTTCCGGAGCATCCGACACTTTTTACGTACTGATGACTAGACGCATCCGGCGTGGTTTGGCCGGGACACGGACAATACTATATTACTTCCTGCGAAGGGGGTACGAACGTTACACGTTACATTTTTACTCACGCTAAGATGATGTTCGGAAACATTGTGGCAAGTGTATCAAAGCGCGCACTCATCGTCATAAAAACCTTAGAAAGGTTTCATCCCAAGTTAAATCTAAGTACATAAGGCAAGTACATTTTAAATCAATCAACGGCAAGGTCAATACAACTTAACCAGAAATGATTACATTCAGAGCAAACTTGCTATTAAAAAAAACCCAGAAAAGTCATTTAGCAACAGTGGTGAAAGGTAAGCCTTGGGACAGAGCATGAAATTAGTAATAGTCATGTCATCGTTTATACTAAGAATGCATGATTAGAGCACTTCTATGATTTTGATCCAATATTTAAATGTTACTAGAGCAACTTCCTTAATCAGATAAAAGCGATTCACAAGAACGCAGGTTGAAGAGACTAGCGAAACAACCAGGAGTAGAAGGGTAATGACTGTGAGAGGAGATGACTTCCACGTGCAGCATCTTCCCTTGCTATTTTCCCTCAATTTAAGGTCCTCCAACGACAAGGATGAGAACCCACTCATTACTCCTTCCCGGTGAAATTTGAGTCATCTCATAAACTGCATCCTCTCCTATTCAGCGAAAATTGTCTCTCTGTTGACAATTCAGCTCCATTATGAAGACATTTCTCTTTCCGGTAGTAAACTTAGTTATTTTATTTCGTTAGCTTTTATGACGAGGAAGAAAAATTGCCCTTCAATCCCCTGCGTCCAATCCGCATTGCAGTGGTTGAAGGACAGCGCTAGCGAAAAATCAATTATAAAAATACTATAAACGGTACCTACTGATAAAATGAAATTATGGATAAATGAACGCCAACGATTAGAACAATAGCATTTGGCACTAAGAGATACATTTTCTGGAAGGTACGAGAGAAATTAGAGCATCGATAATAACAAGTCAGTAAACGACGAGTCAACTGAAAAGTGGAAAGGAACAAGGCATAGCTTTTATAATCTTCAACGCAAAGAGACAACCCAGATTAAACTGCCTTGACTTAAGTAGACGACCACATGTTTAATATCCCTTCGAGTCATAAAAATCCCTTCGACCTTTTAAGTGGACACAATTGAGAGCGCAAGTAGCCTCAGCTGTAGGTAGACTACTCCAACAGCAATAACCACCTAAAAAATATTATTGTTTGGTTTGGATGATGCACATTAATACTTTCCAGTTTGAGTAAATCGTTGACTGCCGATGGGAAACATTCAGTTACTTTAGTTTATTAGCAGAATTTCTTCCAACGAAAAGCAAAGAAACTAATTTTAGGAGTAAATATCCTATAGATTCGACTCATTATTGTCAAAAAATTATAACTTGCTAATAACGAAATTTTTGAGTCACAGTCATCGACATACGAGAACATTTAAAGAAATGTCTTGCCCAACAACTTAGTGTAGCCTTTTTTGTAGTCTTTCTATAAAAAAAGATTTTTTAGCTCCAAGTGAGCAGTTAAAATCTTTCAGGCAGTTAAAAAGCGAACATTATTAGTTTAGACAATGAAAGACACATTAAAGATCCACAACTTCCCAGTAAGTTTCTGCGAGACCAAAATGAAAAATATTTCGCTTTTTCAAAGGTATAATTGTATTTTCTTACGAAATTTAACCATTTTAGGACAAATATGCACAATAAATTAGTACTCAAACATGTCTCACGATCCGACACAATGAACTTACTTCATTATTATCAATTATTGATACGTGTTTGATGAACAACCCAAAACCATGAAACAGCAATGATGTGGTCATACTTACTATGTCACCCTGGGTATTGGTGCCACAAAACCTTCGTTAGTTAAACTCAGAGTAAAAGAGAAAGAGTTACAAGTGAGGAAAACGTAATGAAAATAGCTTGTGAACTCAAAATTAAAATTCATCACTATCTGCAACAGCTCACTCCAGTCCCAAGGAAAAACTCATTTGGTAATAATTTCTATGATGATTTCTCCAGTGCCTTTACCTATTCGTGTCCTATTACCTTTGATACTTGAGATCTTTCTGCCACGGAAAGAGAAAAAACCTACAGAGGTTATAAACATTAAAATATCGTATCGAAAAGAACACTTTAATTATACTAATTAATAATACCAACTGAAATCCGTGAGAGTACTATTAATGAGCCTGATATCACCGAGTATCGACAGCGGAGATACATTAAATGCCCTGGCTCGATTGACTTGTAATATGGAGACTGATGAGTAGGGAGCAGCGGTGCGGAACACTGCCTAGCGAAGTTTTGAAGAATGGACAGACGGATGATTTGGATCAATCAAAGGACATGTCAACGCGCCGACGGAAGGGGCGAAATTTGTTTTAACGCACCTGACATTTCCTCTTTGCTTTATTCAGAGGTTCAACCAGGCCGAAGATGAAATAAGGTTGGATCAATAATCAAAGGAAAAGCATGAGCCTTCTAACGACACCGGTGGCACGGTATTTACGGTGTGGTGAAAAACATTTCTGCATTTGGGAGAGCCATGTCGACGAAATATTGTCAAATTTACTCCCCCCCGGCTCACGAAAGCATTCCGAAAACGCTTTTATACTCTTGCGTCCAATTTTAGAGGACGGGATGAAACACGAGAGAAATAGAGAGAGCTGAAGTCGTTCATATTTCAGCAGCCTTGCGATTATGAATAGGTAGTTTGGTAGAAGCGGATAACTCGGGGTGAACCCTGATGACCCCAGGACGAATTCAGCTTCCTCACAGCCAGACTAACCGGCCTACTCTACGTCTGTTCCCTCACGAGTGACAGGCATTGATGATGGTACGCGGATCCGAGTGCCCTGGGGTGTGGGAGAGCAATAGGGCGGGAGGAAGCGAGAGCGAAACCTAATCAGGGGTGTGAATGTGGAATGAGAGGGTGCGGTAAGTGGAGAAGGCAGGTGGCCGACGGACCGTTGCAGAGCTGGTGCGCAAGGCGCAAATTCAGAGCGCGAGATGAGCAGCCATGAATCACAGAGGCTCTCGCAGAGCACAAGAACCAATAATTTACTACCCACGGAACAGTAAATACCTTGACGAGTCTTCGAGAAAATGAACAACACTACCATATTACTTCGATTTACAATAATTATCATAGAAAAACATTTCTTTCACTGAGCCATAGGAGAATCACATGTGATTGGTTTGGTAATTAAATACTGAATGAACGTTTGCAAGAAAATATGATTATAAATAGAAAAAACGGAGAATAAGTACACATCAGATACTCACTCCTGAGTATAATAGTTATATGTTCTCTAAGAAATTAAAGGTAAATTACCAAGCGCACATCAACATAAAATGTAGGAATTTGGATTTGGCTGAAGTCTTTAGTTCCCGAGTAATTTCACGGAAAAACTGAATTTGGCTATGTGGTTCCTCGATCAATTACTGTAAAGGATAATATCGCTGTCACGTTAAGAGTAACAATACAAATAAAAAATGTTACGATCACTGGATGCATGGTCCACTTGATTAAATTTATAGCAGTCATCTTCTCAATGACTTCCTTTTAATTAAATTTTTTCGTCTATGAAACTAAACAAGCTCTTGAAAGTAATCATTCCAAGTTTGACAGATGTCATTTGAAAGTATTCAACTGTTCAAATTTAAGAAGGCACCACACCCTTGCAAGAAATATCAGTGCTAGGGATGACAATTTGAAGGAAATATCTCAGTAATATCCTTTGTAAGTCATCAGAGAGCATTAGCACGAGCAAAACTTAAGTCAATTCTCTAAGAACTCTCACGTGTAAAATTTATCTCGTACTTCAAGGAGAAAGGGCCGAACATAAATTACCCCCCGAGCAATTTATGACCGCGCAAGACATTTTAATCCACCGCGCACTTTAATACGCCCAGATTAAACCTCCACCGCGACCCGAGAAATTATACGCTGGTCCATTTGGGGAGCCACTGGGATCGGTATAAGCAGGAACCGACATCATATTGCTACGTAGTCGTGGGTAACAAGGGAGAGCACTTATTCAACACAGGAAACTATCCAATAACGCCAACCAGCCGCCTTAGCGTCCTCACAAATGGAAATACTGCAAACACGACCTACGGACGGCAGTGCAAATATATACACACATGCACATCCGAGTTGGCTCGCAGGAGACGAACAAGAGGATGGAGAGAAAGTAAGCACGTTTTACTAGACTGGAACATGGGTTGTATATATTCCGGAGCGGTGCGATGAGACGTGGCCCTCCCACCTTTAGTTCCGCCCCGGCAGCGTTTCGTACGTGACCCCACAACTCCTGCTTTACGTTGCGGGCATGCCTGAGCACGAGGGCTTCAGCAACAGGCCGCAAACAAGTCTGACGTCTGTCTCTTACGAACGATACGACCGCACGTCACTCGGCGGGAGAGTAGGAGTAGGAGAAATGTAAGCGCGAAGAATGATCCTCGCGATTTTTTGAGGACGTAAAATTAACGGCCTCGTTAACAAGGGGAAATTGAGGAAATAATGTGGGAGAAACTTTCCAGCTCTAAGGGAAAGATTACATATGAATAATTTACACCATAAATGTGAAACTAAATCCTGTCTTATTTCTAGGCTTGTAGAATTTCAAGCTTTGTAATCTAGGACTAACTACCCAAGGAGATGCTACAGTACAAAAACGCTTCTTTTAAATAAGCGACACTCATGCCATTACTTACAAAATTTCTGAAATTGAAGTTGTACTGAAATGAGCAGGAGTAAAAACACCAACACTAGGGAAAATAAGAATAACACGAAGGTCAGCCAACATGCGTTCACCAACTTGAACCGTTAAGACAGAAGAGACAATGGAAAAATAAAATTACATTGCGTTTAGTTTCAATATCTGGCATATTAATACTAAATAATACAATACCAAATAATAAATGATTAATTTAAATGTCTATATTTCTAAGTAGTACGCTAACAACATATAAAGTGCAATGGAAAACATTCATTAAAGCCTTGAGCAATCAATTAAAACTTAAAAAGTGAAATAACTGTGGTTAAATACTGTGATGACCAAAAGACGGATTAATGTGGAAATGCGTGAACTTTCCATAACAAATTCTAGAATTCACTTCAATATCGTATTTGCTCGTAATATTATTTGCTACGGTATATTTGTTTTGTATCGACTTACGAGAAAATGAATGCATAAAGTAATAAATAGATGTATTTATTCGTCATCCGTCCCCCAATTAAAAGCAGCTGGAATAATATTGGAGGTAATTTCCAATAAAAACTGAAAAGTGAAAGGATAAAAATTTGCTACCGGTACAAATGGGGAAAAAATTGTAATAAAAAGAGAAGAAAAGTGAATAAAATGCCTAATACTATTAAGCCTTAAAATTACTTTTAACAACTGCTTTAAATTCGAACAAATTAAAAAAATACATTATTAATATATATGTTTTAGCAAATTTTTAACGCAAAGGTGGTGATCCGTAAGGTTTATTATGAGAATTTACCGAAATGCTCTTACAATTTCTCTAGGTAGTAGGTGAATAACGTGTACCACAGGCCCTAAAGAAGCTCTCAAGCGAATCTTAAAACGAATATGTGTTGAAAGGGAAGTCGACAACAGGCACACGAAATGACTCCCAAACCGAACTGGAGGCGGCCGTAAATCACTCTCTAAATGACTCTAACTCTGCTATGCCACATCAGGGCAGAACGACACACATTACACAGTATTTTATCAAGCAATCCCATTATCTTCAGGGAGAAAGAATCGGTGACGTGGTCACAATGGGAAGTAGAGAGGCTTAGAATAGCACCCAAATGGAAATCACCACAAAACTGAATAATACATATTAGGCACTATCACCGGCAGTCTTCATCGACTAAAATTATGACGGTAGGAACAGCACATTAAAGGATGGGATAGAATGGTATCTCCCACTTTTTTGCGCGTTTTTGAAACACCATAAGTATGGTATTAGTTAAGGCGGGGAGGAGACCGTCAACTGAGGTGATTTTCTAAGTTCTGTAGGTTGGTTATTGGGTAGAGGTAGGAATTTTCAGGAAACTGAGGAAGAATGGGGAGAAATCCAGTTTCGACATTAGTCTGCTCTAAACGGAAAGCTCCAAGAGTACCACGGATTAACGTCCCATCCGACTGACCAAGTACAGAACTCGAATGCTCTCCACAAAGCACTTGAGTAGGGGCCGGTTTCTTAATGAAAAATATCTTTCACTACTGCCATTCGATCCCGGGCTTTGGGGTGGGAGGTAGGTACTATACCCACCACTCCAATCGGATTACCTCTGATTATGGCGGTTTTTACAACATACTCCGAGACGGATGACGTACTTTGACTTCCTTAGACCTCTTCAGACGTGAAAGCAAATACTTGAATAGTTTTTCACGATGGGCGATTTTATTATTTTTTAAATCATTTATTTCCACTGAGACAAAATGTTCAGAAAGGGGATTCGCTATTGAACTCCCTTCCTTATGAGAAAGAGGGTAGACTTTACATCAGAACTCCGAAGCAGTGAAGGAAAAGTTCTGAGAGAAAAGAACGTCAAGTTTCGAGTGCACACCAAAAATGGAAAAAGTTCATGAGGTAGACTCGAACTACTGCTCAAAATTGTTTTCATAACCAGAAAAGTACCAAAGAATTTTACAATATTCATGATGAATTACGAACTAAGTTGGTAAATGGAGACGTAAATGATTTTTAATACATGTATTCATGTGCTCAGCAATAACTTTAATAAGTATAAAAATTCCTGTTTTTAGTAAAACTATGCTGGAATGTCAATCTTTACATCCACGTTAAGAGGGATAATGATAACGATTCTTGCACCTGCACCTACCGTCGACCAAAATATAATGTGCACTCGAATTAGAAGGGTATTTATGAAGTAACCTACAGAAAATTCAGTGGTATAATATTTTTTCCCGTTTTACTCTACGTTAATCGTAGACAATTAACTTTTTTTAACGTACATTTTTGCATTTTTCATTGCAGATTGAATGCAAAAAGGGACGGTGTTCTACAGTTACGTCGAATTAAAAAATTTATTTCTCAAAAACCTATCTGCTGATTAAATCTAAAATTTAACACAGTATAAACCTAATGTTTTACGCGTTATTAATAATTTTAAGAATTTTATCTACTCAAAAATAATAATATAATCTTTTTTATCAAAAGCATTTTTCTTGGTATTGGGTGTTCGAACAAATGTTAGGTATCTTAATTGCGTTGTAATCCTTCAATATTCAAATGTTATGATATATGATATTTAAGGACAAAATTTAATCCTTTTTCATGTGTATAATTTATATTGGTCTGAATGAAACAGGTCAGCGGCTATTTGTTGCTGTGAAGCTGTACGAAGTTGATCCGTCTCATTCTAAACCATATAACTGATACAAAAATAGATTATATTACCTTCTCAACAATTATGTATTGTAACATCTGGATAGCAAAGGACTACATATACATGATACCCTGCAAGCCACCACGAGGGTGTGTGGTAGGGGGTGAAGATCACCAAGCATGCACTATTGACATGCAAACAAGCAACTATAGGGTCTCATTCAAACAGTATCTATAGTATTCAAGGGATTAATACATGCATCATGCACTACAGACTACTCTTAAAATATTTCCCCTACCTATCCATTTGCTATGCTGCCTATTCTGTTCTCTTATAGGAAAATACCATTTTGAATCTATGAGTACGACAACCTATCTCTCTAATCTTATTTATCTGGTCGAATCTAGCATAATACGCTGGTGTTTTTAATATGTGCCTACCATCTTCAGTAAAGCTATCCGATTGAAATTTATCTAATATATTTAATCTGTACTTTAACCTACGCTTTGATAATGATTCCCACCCTAATTCTTGTATTAATTCTGAAAGTACTCAACCTATCGTAACACCTTTTAACGAACCTAGCTGATCTACGCATCACACTGTCTAGTTCTCTGATCAAACCTAATTCATTCGGCTGCATACTCAAGGTGGGGCCTAACTAGTGAAAAGTAACATCGCTCATTTGTCTTCTCTTCACTTTTTCCAAGCACTCTTTTTATAAATCCTAGCTTTCTCTTCGCTCGGCCGCATATTTCCCTAATGTGTCTTTCCCACGATAAATCTTTAGTGATTGTTACATCTAAATACCTTATGGTTTCAACGCTTTCGATCTTCGTGTTATTAATTTAATAGGATCGCTCTATCTAATTATTCCTCCTCCAAAGATTGATAGCTAAACACCTTATTAGGTTAAGTTCTAACTGCCATTTGTCCCACCACCCCTGAATTGCATCTAAATCCTTGCTAAGCGATTTCCTGTCTTCTTCTTTTGATATACCCCGATACACTACCAGTGGACCTACTACGCTACCCTGGGGAACTAACGATGTGACTTTGATTGTGTCCGACATGATACCATCTATGACGACCCTCTGCTCTCGCCCACTTAAGAATTCTTTTACCCAACTAACAACGTCATTATTTATGGCAACACCCTTGACCAACACTCTCTAACTTCAAGATTAATTTATCATGGGGAGCTTTATCGAACGCCTTTTTAAAATCAAAAAATATCGCATCAACTTCAGTACTGTTTTCGCCGTAGACTAAAATATCGTGTACGAATAAAGCTACTTGTGTGTCGCAAGAGCTACCTTTCCGGAACCCATGTTGGCTGTTTATGAGCAATCCCTGACTATCCAAATGCCCCATGATCGAACTGACTACAATGTGCTCAAATACCTTACAAGAGATTGACGTGAGTGAAATGGGTCTGTAGCTACTAGGTTCTTCCCTATCACAGCTTTTAAAAATAGGTGTAATGTTAGCTCCTTTCCAATCCTTGGGTACTGTGTGGTTCTTTAGTGTTTTATTAAATATTATTTCTAGATAGGGGGCTATTTCAGAAGATAATATTTTATATACTCTGGAATGAATTTGATCGAAACCTGGTGATTTGTTTTTACTAATGTTTTTTAACTGCTGCTCTATTCCTGGAATTTATATTTCGGGCATTTTCTCACTGAATGCGTTCGGCGGTGGTTCCACTACGTTTTGTGACGATGAGTTGAATACGCTTTGGAAGAAGGTGTTTAAAAAATGGCTTTTTCTACACTGATGGTAACTCCTTTATCGTTTTTAAGTGTGTGCACTGTGGACCTATTTCCCTGAAGCTCTCACATATGACTAAAACGCTTTAGGATTGCTATCTAAATATTCTCCTAACATCTTGCTCTTGTAATGTGATAACGCTTTCCGACATGATTTCCTTGCTAATGCTCTCGATTTTTTATAGTTTTGAACTAACTCATTTTTTTCCTCTACCGATAGACCCCGTCCTGCATTTTTCATCCTAGTGTGGCATACCCTTTGTCGCTTTAGTGATTTCCTAACCTCCAACAACTAGCTACAACGTAATGAAAATAGCATTTGTTCAATAACAAAGAGCCAAGAAAAACAGTTATGATAACAAGGATTACAGTATTAGTTTGAACAGATAAACTTCTCAAATTAATAAAAAAACGCGTACTACATTCTCGTTTGTTGTTCTTGAATTCAAACTGTAATAAAAAGATTGAAAAAAAAAACAAATTTTAAATGTGCAAGGATTAACGTAAAACGAACCAGGTAAAAACAATATGCAATTGAATTGAAGCATTTTGGTCGACAGTAGTACTTCGAGATCTGTACACACGGCAAGTGTGTCGCAAAAGTATTACAGTAAAAGAACGCCATATAGAGACCAGCACAGCCTATCAAAAACTATAATACACACCATTTTACTGGATTAACTGTACAATACAACAAATTTCTACCGGAAGTAAAACCTCTAGTAAAACAGAGTTAATTGTAACAACTGAAAACCTGTTAATCCTTTGGCAACGTAAAAATAATACAACGGAAATGTCTTTCGGTTAAGGACAACAGGAAATTCTTAGTTACCCAAAATCTACCACTTAGTGGATCAGTCTAATCTGACAGCGTTATTTTAGTTTTTTAATCGTCTTTGCGCGTAAATAGAATAAAAAGTTTCACAAAAGCGAGAAGAATTTCATATGGGCAGGTGAAACTTAAGATGCAGTGGGGGACTAGATACTCGGAGATTTTAGACCGTTGAATGCGCACAGCAGCGGATAAAGGTGGTAAATTAATTCATTAGGAGATAGTGGAAAAATAGGACAATTTACAAACGCCAAAGAGAAAATCAAATGGAAGTAGAAAATAAATAAACTGAAATAAGAGCATTAGTAATTGAAAATTCAAGTAGGAATAAAATTATATGAAATTACGGAATTCGCACCTTCGCGGATTATTCGAGGTAAAATTGAAAAGTAGTATCGTTCGTACTGAAACAACTTGATACATTATGATAGACTACAGGACGAATTATATTAAATACATTCATGTCCATCATGGAGACCGGGAAGGCTATGCGCAAGAGCAACGTCAAAAAAGAATAAAATGTAACAGAACTGGTCGGTCCCAGCTATACATTAAACTTGCCCCAATAAACCACAGATGTCAACTTCGAACATAACTCTGCGACCAGACGTGTATCAACGCAGATATTCGTGTAAGCTCATCCAAACAGAAAATGATCGCGGGTCTAAATTAGATACCGATGATTCCATTTCCTCCGGGCGATCCTATTGTAAACCTGAGCCAATTTTTCCTCCATCGAAATCCGATTTCGACAGCGGAATTCTTGGGAGGCCCGAACGGAAGGGTAAACGATTTCCGATACGATCTCCTCATTCCTCCCTCTTTATTTCTTTTGCAGCCGATAGGCCAGATGAAAAACCCCACCGAAGGAGTTCCGTCCGAATGGGCCTGAGGGTGGTGCAGAGGGCGCCCAAGAGGTGGCGCAGGGTGCTGGGCGCGGACGGAGGTAAGTAACGGCTGCGGCCGCTGGCGGGAGAAAGACGACCCCGGCGAAAAGAGCGGAAGTACTGGTCCATAATGTGGGCCACTTGGCATACAAAAGCCTCGACCGGTTCCGGATAATTAGTCGTCAATCGATGCGTCAAAGTTATCACTTAATCGAAGTGGATTAAAAGTAAATCATACTAAATAACCGTGGATTCCAGCTGCGTGGATTCCATCAGTAGAATCGATTAGGGAGCTTCGGACCTTATCCTATCCCCATCCCTTCCATTCCTATCCTTATACCTTTCCTCCAGGTCTGAAGCGCCTATTAGTGCGGAAACAGACTTGAAAACACCCATAGAGATCAGTAGAATCGGACAGATCGGAAGTCAGTAAACTCTAACAGCTAAATGCAAGCAAATAGTTGCATTAAAGAATAAGTAATAGCGTGTCTGCCATGTTAACGTATATTTCCCATAACAGAAAATACTTTTGCCAACGGACGACCAATATTAATATAGGGTAAGTGCCGTGGCTACAGTTCGGAAGTCAATAAACTCTAACAGCTAAATGTAAGCAAATAGTTGCATTAAAGAATAAGTAATAGCGTGTCTACCATATAAACGTATATTTCCCACAACAGAAAATACTTTTGCCAACGGACGACCAATATGAATATAGGGTAAGTGCCGTGGCTACAGTTCGGAAGTCAGTAAACTCTAACAGCTAAATGTAAGCAAGTAGTTGCATTAAAGAATAAGTAATAGCGTGTCTGCCATATAAATGTATGTTTCCCATAACAGAAAATACTTTTGCCAACGGACGACCAATATGAAGATAGGGTAAGTGCCGCGGCAACAGCATTCTGGTTTCTGATCCTGAAGGGCTCCGGTTCGAGTTCCAAAAAATACATTTACATTAAAGTTCTGCATTACTTGAAATCTCATCAAATGAGTATGAATCAAAGTTTAACTTCGCTCTTCACCACCTTTTGGGTGATGTGAGAAGAGGTCATCATGGTCGGCAATCCGTCCGCCGGATGGGACGTTAAACTGAGTTACCTTTCCCTCCTTTCGTTCGGTTTGGCTGATGCCAAAGCAGGTTCCTCCCACCCTTCCTCGGTTCTTGTAAAACAATCCCAATTATACCCAACTGACACTGACCTTTAACGGCGCAAATGAATTTAATTGTTGATCGCCCTCAAAGTAACTAATACAACGGATGAAATATTGCACCTTCATTTAATAACAATTTCGAAATTAAATTCCATATTTAGCACCAAATTACATTTTAATGAAAAGGTAAAGTGCCTACAGTACACATACATTTGATTAAGTTTACTCTAACGTTGCCCAATGACCTAATTCTCTGGCAACTATTTATTTATCCCTTATTAAATAGTGCATTAATTTAAAAACCACCGACCAACATGAGGTTATTTCCTTCCGTGATATACCCAACCCCTATCAGTAATGAATGGTTATTCTTCAGTAAACACACATGAAAGGTGAAAATTTGAACGTCGGATTATTTATATTTTTGCTAATTTGGAAGTATACAAAGGAAGACGTCCCCTCATCGTATTATTTCAATGCTTCCAGTTTTATTTTTAGATTATTGATTACTGAACTATATATACGTCTTCGGAAGTATGATAACAGCACTACGCAACACGTTTTCTTTATCAGCTTTTCCATGATACAAGGCTTGTTTATTGTAACTGAGGATAACAGAAAAAGAAGAGAAAGTCGGAAAAACTACTTTTTGCAATTGCAACTTCACAATTTTTGTAAAGCCAAGCGAGAAATAAAATGAAATTGATGAATTTTCGATCAAAACTATTTGAAGCAGGTAGTTGATTCGTCATTTAACACGACTCATGAATTTCTTACAATATGGTAGGCCTAAGAATACGGTATTTTGTTGAACAGAACAAGGCAAACTTATACATTCATTGTGTATTTACAGATAAGTACGGCCGGCTTTGGTCTTCGGTCTTCCAGTAACACCTGATAACATATAGATATATTTCATATTGGCGTTTTATAGGCCGTGGCTTTGGGAAGGGGGAGTAGAGGTGAGGATTCCAGGAATCGGTTTTGGGAGGGGAATTCAACAGAAAATAGAAGGGATAGATTAAGGAAGCTGTCGTTATTGAGAAGGTGAAGGTCTTTGGAAAGAAGGCCAGTCTTCCACTGCTTCCGAGTATCCAGCTAATCTCTTTTGAGGATAACATGCAGGACTTTTGAATTTATTTTAGTCCTATTGTCTATTTAGTCCTAATGAGTCCTATTTAATTAGATACGGCACGAAGTTGCAATACATATCCCTGTTACTGTGGAGGTCTTCTTCCATATCTGTTAAGGAATTCTCCTTATTGTCCGATGTAGTGCCTACCCAGGACAGTCGTAACACTTAAGTTTATAAACACCAGTAATTCGGTTAAGCTCAATCAGGTTTTTGTAATTGCTTAGCACATGGTTCGCCGTGTTTGAATTACAACTAGAGATACTGTGCGTGTTCCTGGGTTGGCGTGTGAAACGGTATACGAGATTTCTGATGAACGGCAACTTGCATATTTTAGTGCGGTTATATGGCGGAACAGGTATCGACGGGGTAAAAGCCACCATAAAGGTGTGTGGCAGGGGATGAACACACACACCAAACATGCATTACATATCATGCATAAAAAAGATAAGCTAAGAAAGTGTCAAAAATGGACTGGTATTAACGATTTCAATAAGAAATCATTCATAAACTAAGTTTCAGGTTAAATTATGGCTGGAGAGGAGGATGTTTAGCAGCGGATGATGGAATGAATGTAGGCATCTCGTGTGAGTGAGGATTGAACGAATCACTGGAAATTATATCATTGGCATGCGTCGGTTTCATACACACGGAGAAAATGATTTTTTTTAATAGTTACAATCAGATCAAGGAGTTGATAGTCTAGTGGGTAGAGCGTTGTACCTTGGCCTAAACCTTTGCGCGTTGTATGTTGCCCTATAATGGTGACGGCAATTTAATGTTTCCTCGCTCTCCAGCTCCGCTGCCGTCCTTAGGAGACCGGTCAGAAGAGGTCAGCGCGGAAGGATTGGGCGAGGGCATCGCAGGCGTGCACGGCAAGGCGGAGAAGGCCTTCCTGCTTCGGAGTGAGGGCCGGGTGGAGCTGGAGGCGTGGCTGGACAGGGGCGTGTTCGCCCACGGTGAGAACATCAACGTGCGAGTGGCGGTGAGGAACAGGAGCAGCAGGACGGTGAGGAGAATAAAGGTACGCAAAACAAGACCCATGTCGCAAAGAACACGTTGCGACTGAAGGGGGCCAAGAGCGCCACAGGTATATTCCCCTTCGAAATTGCCGATTACAAAGTTATTTTTTCTCTAAACTACATTATCTATTAACAACGTAAGTGCACAGATGCACAGAGCTCTACAAGATCTAGTCCAATGGCATCGAATGTTCCTCAACCCTTTTCCGAAATGCATATGCAGGTCAGAAGTAACAGAAATAAACACTAAGTGCAAATCCGAAACTGATAAAAAAAATAGGACTTTAAAAAAAAACTAAGGGCTAAAACATAAGTGAAAATTAAAGTAAACGTTCAGAGGAACAAATATGGAGCTTCAAATTTGTACTGTAGAGATACTAAGATGGTTCCGTAAATGTCATTTATTTCGGATTAGCTTAAATAATGAAATTTCGTACATTTATTTGCATGGTAACCGGTATTACGTGTGGCCTTCGCATGAGGCGACGCCAAACAACCATCAAGCATTCACATTATCTTGAAAGATGACATACACTAAGAACAACAAGAGTTTTTATAATTCACTTAATGGATTGATTCACCAATCTCTTGAATACCTTAAATTCAAGCGAGGATGATACATGTAGTCATCATCATTGGTCAACAATCCTAGGATTGGTTTGACGCAGCTTTCCATTCGATTCTTCTAACGGCCAAACTTTTCATTGAGACGTAATTCCTCTCTTTTACGTCCTTCACAACCTGTTCCATGTATATCATACGAGGCCTGCCTTTTCCAATCTTCCCGTTCACTTTTCCCTCGGCGATAGTCTTCATCAGGCTATCGTGTCCCAAGATATGGCCGATTAAGTTGTCCCTTCTTCTTTTTTGAGTTGCCAGCAGACTTCTCTTTTCTCCTACTCTTCCTAGCACTTCCTCGTTACTTACTCGTTCGATCCATTTAATCTTCAGCATTCTTCTGTAGCACCACATTTCAAATGCTTCTACCCTTTTCTTCGCCACTGCTGTCATCGTCCATGCTTCACTGCCATATAGAAACATGCTCCAGATGTATGTTTTGATGAAGTTTCCTTACTTCTACGCTTGTATTTCTTGCTGTAAGTAGATTCTTCTTTTGATAGAAAGACCTCTTTGCCTGGGCTATTCTACTAATTATTTCTTTCTTGCTTCGTCCATTGTTGGTTACTCGGCTTCCTAGGTAACAGAACTCTTTCACCTCTTCAAGTATTTGTTTTCCTAATTTGACATTGGTTTTGGCCTCTTCTTTCTTGCTGCACACCAATATCTTAGTCTTCTTCTTATTTATCTTCATCTGATATCTGGCCATTGTCCTTTCCATGGTTACTAGAGTATTTTTCAGATCCCTCTCTGTCTCTGCTATGGGTGCTATGTCATCAGCGAATCGCAGCATGTTTATTTTTTCTCCGTGGATAGTCACTCCAGAAGACTTCTCTTTGATTTCATTGATGGCTCTCTCGATGTAAACATTAAAAATTACGGTATACAGTGCACAGCCTTGTCTCACTCCTTTCCTAATTCTTGCCTCTTCACAGCTGGGTCCAGATTTAATAACAGCTACCTGGTTTTTGTACAGACTGTGTATAATTCTTCGGTCATTGTAGGACACTCCAATTCCCTTCAGAATTCCAAGCATTGAATCCCAATCCACATTGTCAAAAGCCTTCTCTAAATCCACAAATGCAATGAACGTCGGTTTGTTCTTCTTCATGTAGTATGCTAATTAAAAATCATAATTTTCTTTCGGTACACATTTCTCAAAATACCTGCGAATTCGTAACACTAAAGGTAACAGTCAAGAGTGGAGAATTATCTGCAGCGTAAAGTGACGGCAGGCAAATATCACCGTCTTCAATCCGGAGGACATAATCGTTACTCCTCTACGAGCCGTTGCCAGAGCCTATTAACCTGCGAATGAGGACAGCTAAGAATTTATAAGGCTCAAGGAATTCTGTCCCATAAGTTTCTGCTTCATCTTCTCCCTAGGGTAATTAAGGTGGCCCACTTCGTAAGCAATTTAGGTATCTCGTCATCGGGGTTCTGCACTCCATTAACTACATAAACTAAACATGTCTACGAGCTAAAATCCCCACCTACAGGTTCCCTGCAAGCCACCGTAAGGGTAACAAGTGTTGACTCCACACCAATCATGTATTTCTCTAATAAAAACTTAAATATATATTAACCACACTGCCAGTGTTACTGCATGTCGAAAAAAATCTAAGAAAACACGACAGCATAACTTAAAATACAACTCCTAATTACAAACAATCTTAGCGCAAGATGGGCAGCACAGTGGACATTATACGAATATTTATATACACAAAATAAACATTCTAGGAAATGTCTAAAACAATCGGTCGTATGCACTGGGAATTTGGAAGCTCATTTAAGGTTAATACCTGCATGACCCTTGCTCACTAATTGTCTTCCTAATAACTTAGAAAATACATCAATGAATCTTATATGGTGTTATTATGTAAAAAATATCGGTAGAAGATAATGGTTAAGGCAGTAAAATATCATGGGAAAATCCCATCAATGAATCTTATATGGTGTTATTATGTAAAAAAATATCGGTAGAAGATAATGGTTAAGGCAGTAAAATATCATGGGAAAATCCCATCAATGAATCTTATATGGTGTTATTATGTAAAAAAATGTCGGTAGAAGATAATGGTTAAGGCATTAAAATATCATGGGAAAATCCCAGTTTCTGCATTTAATACTTCTCTGAAAACAGGGAGAGGATTGCATGCAAACTGTAGGGAATTGAGAGTTTTCCATTTATTTAGAAGAAGCTATTAAGATCTTACCTCGCACATTTTAGTAATTAATCTAATTCCAGGACAGTTTTTGTAGAGTTGATTCCATAAAACAAACATTAGAGTAACAATAAAAAAATAATAGTAATATTTTCATGTATATTACGGGCATGTCTCGCTTATCCATTTCAAAAGCATCCAATGACCCAAGAAAGGTTCTCCCGATAGACCCAAAAACCCCTTAAGAAAACATAATCAATTCAATCAGCAAGTATAAAGCAAGGCAAAAGAAAAACTCCCATTAATTAATCAAATCTCTGTCATCATCAAGGGTCAACAATCCTAGGATTGGTTTGACGCAGCCCTCCACTCGATTCTTCTATCGGCCAACCTCTTCATACCAACGTAGTTTCTCTCTTTCACGTCCTTTACGACCTGCTCCATGTAACTGATACGAGGCCTGCCTCTTCCATTTTTCCCGTTCACTTTTCCCTCGACGATTGTCTTCATCAGGCCATCGTGTCGTAAGATATGGCCGATTAGGTTGTCCCGTCTTCTTTTTATAGTTTTCAGTAGACTTCTCTTTTCTATAGAATTCAACTTGCCATAAACCCCCTTTTGCACTCCTTTGCTGAGCAAGAAATAAGAAAAAACTTCATAGAACGGTGCTGATAATGGGCAATCTCTCTCTTCGTAGGTGCTAGTCGTCCAACACGTAGACGTGTGCATGTTTAGCAACGGTAAATTCAAGAATGTAGTGGCGAGCGAGAGGTCTTCGGAGGGCTGCCCCTTGCTGCCCGGAGCGACACTCCTCAAGACTTATCCCCTGAGGCCCACAAGGGGTGCCACAAAGAACTGGATCGCCCTGCAGGACACGCTGGGCGCAACCGCCACGGGCGCCGTCGGCGGGCCGCCCGTACCTACCCCACCCAAACTACCCGAGAGAGTTAAGATGCCAGAGAAGGGAGCAGACGGAGGGGAGCTAGGGACAGACGGTGAGTTAAGAACCAGAGCGATTATCAACATGAAGCTGGTAACATTCAAACAAATGAATTGACTCTGGTTTCGCGTATGGAATCTTCTGTGCTCCACAGTTTGATAGTTTTATATCAATATGTTAAAATTTAAAAATCGATGATGCCTATAACTGTCAAATTGTGATATAAACTATACTACGAAATATTTTATATCACCGAGAGAGCAACGCACTAATAGCAAACATCTCCCATATGAGATCAGGACACGATATATCGCGTAATACCCTAGTTATATTGAAAAAAAAACTATTTTTCTAGATCAGATGAGTAAAAAACTTTAGCACTTTTCCACAATATATTTAAAATAATAAAATTACACAATACGTGTTTCGGCTTACTAAGCCATCATCAGGTGACTCATGATGATGGCTTAGTAAGCCGAAACACGTGTTGTGTAATTTTATTATTTTAAATATATTGTGGAAAAGTGCTAAAGTTTTTTACTCATCCAATATGTCTCACTTCCACTACGTGACGCCTGATACTGTGAACTGTATTTTTCTAGAAATAATAATCAATTGTTTGACTCCATACTAAATGTAAGCACCTTCGTTAGCCATCTTAATCCTTACAAACATAATGCTTTCCTGAATATTGTCCTACAGTTTTCCCATTAGTGCCTGTCAGGATAGCTGTCCATTATCCTTTCCACGGTTGCTAGAGTCTTCTTAAAACCCATCTCTATCTCTGCTATTACTGCTACGTCAACGACGAATCGCAGCATGCTAATGTTTACCCCATGGATATTCACTCCTGAAGTCACATATTTTATTTCATTGATGGCTCTCTCGATGCAAACATTAAAAATTGCTGGATACAGTGCACAACCTTGTTTTTGCCACAATTTATAAAAATAATACCCGTTTTAACTACTTTTGTAACTACGAATTGCTGGGAAAAACATGTAGTCATCATGCTTTAGCATGTCATGATTAATGCAACTAATTGCGATTGCTGTAATGATGGGAAGGAAAAATTATAATTACAGCCTTGGTGCAAATATAGCATGCAGGGTAGGATGACTTATAATATTTAACACACTCGCGAGCATTGCAAGAAAATGAAAATGAATATTTTGAAAAAGAGCAGCGAAGAAATTTCTACGAGAATCACAGTACATAAATATTTCTTTTTGTATTTACATTATGGACGTGTTGAGAGCCTTATCTGTGTTTTCATGCGGCTACGGTCTTAGTCTCATAAATTAATATCTATCGCATTTATTATCAATATTCATCGTCATATACAACCTACACTCTCACCAACTCAATATTTTTTGCAATCGATTAATTGTAGACTAGAACGATGAATCGTACATTCAAAATGTGCATAGCGAAGGTTTTTTCAGTACATCATTCAGAGCATTATCAGATTCCACATTTTTGAAGATGGCATAATTTGAAAATGCCAAAAAAAACTGCGCAAAGGAGAAAATTATTAAAATTAGACAATTCTGAGGCTGGATTATAGATAAACGAAGATAAAAAAGGAGTGTGTGCTGTTTAACGAATGATGAGGGCCCAGTCCTTACAAGGGCTTATAGTGCATTCTAAAAAAACTCTACGCATGAATTGCTTTTCTATCCCAGAAGCCCATCGCACACATTTCTCGTGAATATCAGCTTTGAAGACTGTGTCAAAACCTGAATTTCTCCTAGCAATGGAAGTGTTAGGCAAAATGCATAATTTGCGATATTATGTGATAACATAAGAATCCTAAATCTGAAAGTGAGGATTTTACGTCCTTTTGGGTGAAATATAGAACGAGATTCATTCCCACGAACCACATCAGTCTTCGGGCTCGTTAGTTTGGTTTTGAAATGCTTCCCTGAGCAACGTAAACGCAGAAATGTAAATAATGGATTCTAAGTAACCACACTCATCATCCTGACTCCACGTTTTTCAACTCTCACGTTTCTTTTTCTCTCCTTCCTTCTCTCCCTCCCTCCCTTTCTGAAGGTCTTTCTTGTTTCTCCTTTCTTTGTCTGATAGCAGCGCATGATGAACACATCCATTTCATCGAGAAAGGCTTTGTTCTCTCAGAATAGGACGCGTAAGAAAAAGCTAAGATAAACTACAGCGGAACGTTAGGTAAGCGTCACGCAATGAGTGTGTTTGTGAAATTTGCAAACGAAAGGCAAACATTTTCAAACAACAGGAGTTTTTTATACTAGGCGGCAGGGGAACGTAAAGAAACACGCGTGCGCAGTTACAACCTCGAAGACGTAAAATGGCAAAGAATACTACTTTGACCAATGTAAGCATGAACATCAAGCGAAAGATGGATATTAAGTGGCACTTCCCACTGAAGTTTGAATTCGAAAACCGTAAGCTTATCCTAGGAATCCAGCCTTTCATCTTTGGGACATATGATAAACATCAAGGAAACACGTTATTCCGTGGGTAGATGCTTGTGGCATTGCTACCCCTTAGACATGAACTTAGAGCGAATGTATAGCCACAGACAAGAAATGTGATCATTGTACTTAAATGAGGACACCACTCACTAGAATAAATGTATTTCGTGAAACAGCCAGATTTTTTCTCAATTTTCATCCTAAATTTTGAATAACAGGATGAATGCATTCAAAGAGATTAGGTAATACCTGAGACACTCTCAGGACATTAACTGATGTAACTAAATCGTATGCTCAGAGAATACGATTCAACAGAAGGTACTCTTTCCTAAGTCCCATTTCTTTTCCCATGGAGCTAAATATTTGCCGGTACTAAAGGGCAAAATGGTTGGGAACATTTGTTTTGATGAAAGAAATAATGGTTCGTATTTTTCGCATTCCAATCAAACGCGACTTCTTTCCGAAACAGTACATTTCATGCCCTCTCCCCCACATGATAACACAGTAAAGGCCAATCTGCTGGGCCCGCCCGGGAGGACGCTGCGGCGCAACTCGGCCCCCAACCCTAAGACCACGGACCTCGAAGAGGACGAGCGGAAACCCTCACCGCCGCCGCCGACTGCCGCGAAGCCCAAGGCGCCGCCGCTGCCGTCGCCCCCCGCGCAGTGCCTGGCGTCGACCGTGGCCCGGCGGCCCGCGCCCCCAGGGGCAGCGGCGACCGCCCCCGGAGCGACCGGGGGCACCGGGGGAAGCCGGAGGCGGCGGCGGAGGCGCGTCCCCGGAATGCCGGGGGGCGGGAAGCGCATTGCGGGGGCCGAGGGCTGCTGCACCGGGGGCGGCGGCGACGAGAGGGGCGGCCGGGGCGGGCGCTGGAGGCGGGACGTGGGGGCGGAGGAGAACGGCTGGGGGGAGGAGGAGGGTGCGGCGGAGGACGGAGAGGAGGAGGGAGA
The DNA here is from genome assembly GCA_933228895.1 of Platycnemis pennipes. Taxonomy (NCBI): domain Eukaryota; kingdom Metazoa; phylum Arthropoda; class Insecta; order Odonata; family Platycnemididae; genus Platycnemis; species Platycnemis pennipes. The sequence goes on along the minus strand of OW121848.1, from coordinate 26,401,850 downwards.
GGACAGGGGGTGCATCCAGGACGACGAGGAAGGGGACGAGGATGAGGACAGGAACAACGTGTTCGCCATTTACGTCTCCTACTACGTCAAGGTGAGAGCTCCAAGTGGACCACCTATTGGCTCCACCACCCAGCAACACACCTCCCTGTCTCGTCCCTGATCGCTCTTCATTTTGCGCTTCCCATACATTCCATCACCTCTCCATGAGCTGAGTATGTATTTCTCTGCTATCCCAATCCATTTCTCACCTGAGTTCATTAGTTAATTTTCTTTTCATTTGAAATTTCATTCTCATTTAACCTTTCACATTCCACTTAAGCATGCTCCTCTCAAATATAATCGCTTGAATACAAAGCAAACTTTTTCTGAAACCAAGGTGTAGTATGAATTCCTGTTTACTCCAAGAAAATTGATGAGACCCTAGCCTGTCCTTAGCATTCCTTCATCGATAAAATCTCCAGCATTACTGCATACACTTGCATTTTTTTAAATTTTCCATGCCTTATTGCACCTATGATGATATTTATACCAAGGGATGGAGATCAGAAAACAATTTATACTTAATACCATTTCCTCATCATAGTCATCTCAAATTATTAACTCATTTCAATCACTTCAGTTATTCTTCTAGGGAAGAATAATTGAGAGTTTCCTGACGCTTACCCATAAACTGTTTCTATCGTGACACCACTACTTAATTGGCTTCCCCACTGGATTCAGATGCCACCCACTTCACTGAGTAACAGATGATGTATTTCTTTTTGCCAGGCTCTACCCTTTCAACCTATTGGGCAAGGGTGACCATACCAGAAGCAAGAAACCTTTCCCCTACTTGTCATGATGATATAGTCATTAGAATCCACAAGTCATACACACAAGTCCAGAATGTACTCCATGGAGTGGGTAACTGACAAGGTGAACTGGGTTTGCAAAATATCAAGCATTATTTAAGCTGTCAACCAAGAAACTACACTGTATATAGTGAGTGTTAAAGTTGGTATGTGAAGGGGTTAAGATGCTGATCTATCTCATAGGAAGATGAAGGAAATGAATTAACTAAAGGAAGGCAGACCAGTAACACCGAAACATGGAGGGCAGAAGATGGATCACTTGGAGCATTCCATGTACCTAAGAGCATTTTTTTTATAAAAATGGTGGTTAAGGTGAGTTAGAAATTCACAAAAGTGCCTATTACGTGGTTGTTTGCACCTCTACTTCAGGAAAACAATAGATTTTGTGGTAAGGTATATGTAAAAAAAATATGCTGATTAAGGATACAATTGTATAAAGAAAAGTAGAGATATGGGAATATTTGAGTTAGGGTAGCTACCACTGCTGATGTTGGGCCAGATGGGGTCTGGATGCACAAGAGTTAAGGAATGGAACTTAAGACCACTCAAAGCATAACATCCATGCATTAGTTACATAGTCCATCAATCCACTTAGACTTTTAGACTCAGGCACGTCTTTGACTTCCAGAATCAGAAAATGAAGAAAACAAACTTGCCCTAAGGCCCTCACAATGAAGAGCATCCTTCCAATAGCCTGTGCAATAGATGACTTGTACTGTATATAATTTCAAAAAATGTCTTCATCACAAAAGACTATCATTAATCCCAGGGTAGATTTCTCGTTACAATTTAAGCATCAAATAGTACCTAACAAGTACCATGCCCCAATACATTCTTCAATAATTTGATCACAATCATCATAAACAAGTTGCTGACCATATACCCTCAAAAAATTACACAAGGTAAATAAATAACCTACATTTTACTAGCATTAAGCAGGCATAATACAAGACATGAGGATAAAAATTCAATCTCTACAGCAAACCTCCACTATTTAAATTAGCTACTTTGAGGGATCTTAGATCACATGACAATGAATCTCAATTGCTAGCACACAATTTCTTTTTCCCAAAAAACTAACATTATGTCAACAAACATCACAAATTATCAGGTGAGTACAGCTAATTTCATGAGCATGTATGGTTTACACTTCCTCTTTTATTGAAGGTCAAAGCCATTATGGGTGGAGCAATGGGTGGAGCAATGGCAGTCAAATTACCATTCTCCCTTGTCCAGCCTGAGGATGATGATGAAGATGAGGATGAGGAAAACCATCAACAAGGACCCAGCACCTCTGGCACCAGGGTAACTGAAGGCAATGAAACTTCGGCAACAACTGAGGACACAACTGCAGGGGATGATGGTGGCGGTACAAGTCTCACCTGAGTGAGGTCTAAGGCCTCGGCCTCCTCAAATGCAGAGGGTGGAGGTCGGAGGCCAAAAGAGGCCTCCAAGGCATCAAGTAGAGCAAACCCCATTCGATTTCTGTGCTGTTTCCCCACAGCGACCACTTAGCGACCGTAAATGGGAATTATTAACTTGCTTTGAAACTGACTGCTTTGTAAATTACTGAGCCATCAAGAGTATGTGACAAAAAATCCTGTGGTAATGTTTGTTTAATGCTTGGTTAAAGATGAGTTAGTTTAAGTGACTCATTTAGCCAAAACATACTCTAAAGGATGGAAATATTTTTCATGAACCATGGTGATAAAACTAGCCAGATTCATGCCAAAGGAAATAAATATCTGGCTTGCTTGTTCGTCCCAATGAGCATATTTTACGCTTATAAAAATGGTGTAGGCAGTTCAACAACGTCAATATGATATTTTGAAGAGGACGATTTTGTAATGAAGTCTGTTGCAGAGGATGATGCCAATAATTTCCATGGTAAGTAATCCTAAAGTGTCAATAACAAATGTGTCTAATAAAACTCCACTTTACGCTTATAAACTCTCACATAAGCAGACAAATTAGAAGAGATGTGTGCTTTATTTTTAAAAAATTAATTAAAATTTCAGGGATTCAGAACCAAAACTGTCCAAACCCCTATTCTCTTCATTAAATAGGTTTTACACTGGAAACACCACAAATATCTAAAGCTGTTGTCTCAAGATTTAAAGGAGGCCTCCAAATTTACGCTTACAAGATGCAGTTAAGAGTCAATTAGGATGCGTTTGTTATTGGATTGAACTGAAAATGTGGAATGAAAACATTTTATAAGATTTCATTGCCACCCAACTAAAATATGTATCATTCTTTGAGTGAAGAATTTTACTTTTACCAAAATATTGATATGACAGGTCAAACTGCTTCTAGAACAGAAGGCAGGGTGATTCACTCATATCAAGATGTCTAACTCAAAACACCTGCACATTGAAAGTTTGAATTGCAGGTACAGTAACACATTTTCACTAAAATCTACAGCAAATGAAGCCAGAATTCAGGTATCATAAGGTGCTGTAAAAGTCTCATAAGTGGTCAAATAACTGTTATACATGCCCATGGTTATAAAAAATATATTAGATACATAAACCTGTCCTTAATTTATAGATGGTCATGCATTATTAATTATTAATTTGCTCATTAATTTATATCTTTCACGTTTAGCAATCATCCCTATAGTATATTAAAAGCAATGCCTAAAAGACACAGCAATGTACAGGCAGAGCAAACTGAATTCATTTTGAAATACCAAAGAATGTATATTTATCTATGAGGTCATGTATTAATGTCCAGAAGCTAACCCAATGCATGAAATGAAAAAGAAACAAAAAAATTTATTTTTTATTAAATATGAACTATGTAGGCTGAAGCTGTGCTGCAAATGGCATTCAGTGGAACAGAAGAGTGAGAAAGTAAAAGACACTCTCATCACATTGGCATAAGTAGCAATGGTTCTGCCACCGACTGGTCTCTTTTTGACTTTTTGGTGTTAAGAAAAAAAAAATATGTGGACTCTGTGGTTGTTGTCAGGCATGTTAGTATGCTGTGAAATTTCTTGAAACTCAAGTATTGTGTGTTCCACCTGTAGTACATGTTAAGTAAAAGCACATGAAGACAATTGATGTTGCACTTGGAATATGTTTGAAGGATGTGAAAGTATATTAGATATTATTACCATTTATTTACAAAATTAAAACATCTTGTGTTTTCTCAGTGATTTGATTCCTCCATGAACCCTTCCAACCACTAACACAATCACTATTAATATTACATTGCATATGTTGATGAATTTTCTTCACTTGCAAATTGATTTCAGCAACTCATTATGAATACTGGTAATGTGGCCATCCCAAAGTAATTCAGTGACTAACGACTAACTTAATGCCAAGAAGATGTAATGATTGAATAGTTTTTCAGTGCTAATCTTTGGGTTTAATTGATGGTTTCATACATTAATTTATGGAATTTGCTTTCATGCATAGTGAAATAATCCTCTTATGGAAATGTGTCCGCACCCTGATAGTGAACGATCTGCTCTGCCCTTAGAACATGTGTCTTGCAAAACTATTTTAAATTCAAGGAACAAATATACGAACAACCTGAAGGTTTGGGTATGGGTTCACCCCTATATTCATTGCTTGTGGACATCTACATGGACAATTTTGAGAATGAACTGCTTACATCTGTGAACACTTAGATGAAAAATGTCTGTGCTTGGTATCACTATGTGGACAATATTTTATGTGTGTAGTCAGGATCCACAAGGCAGCTCGACACTTTCATGTTTCAAACACCAAAATTTAAAGTTGACGGTGTCTGGCTTGACTACGTGGAATTCCTTCATGATGAGGTTAAGGAAACAATGCACTTCCACAAATATATTTATTTACTCACGACCATGGTTTCGATGCATAGCATCATCTTCAGATCTGAAGATGATGCTATGCATTGAAACCATGGTCGTGAGTAAATAAATATATTTGTGGAAGTGCATTGTTTCCTTAACCTCATCACCAAAATTTGAACTCAAACTTTGCCAAGCATCTTTTGGACGATGGTCATGAAAGTGATTTTTCCCCGGACTTATTACATTTTGAAAGGAAAGGCCCCTGGCTAGATGCTCTAGAGATAGTGGAAATTCTAAAATGTGTGCATGGTGATGGCAACATTGTAAACGACCTTTTGTATGCCTCCTGCTCCCCCCTCCTCAACCTCTCTCTGTTAGCCCCCCACCTCCATACTTCTGTGTTTCCACTATGTATCTTCAACTGCTGAATCCTTTCCCACCACCCACTGGTAATTGCACTGAAGGCTGTACTTCCAACCCCCCTATCTTCCCCCTCTCCCTCCTCCCAACCTGCCACCTTCTTTTCCCCCTCTCCCCCTCCTCCCTCACACATATACGAGCAGAAAACCTCTCCCCCCCACCATCCTCAACTCTATATAAGTGACAACATTTCTGTAATTCGTATCTGATGATGATGTTAATCCTCGAAACCATGATCGTAGTGTGAGATAAATAATTGTTGAAATACCAAGTTTATTCTTCATTCATTATGCATTTGGATTTAATGAAAAATGTAGCATTAAATGTGTATATTCTTTAGGCAGAGACAAAAATATTAGCAAAAAAACATGAACTAACTTTGCTCAGGACTAGGTGCTTACAGGATGAAGGTTTTACCTAACTATCTATGCTTGAGCAACAAAATTAATATCATCTGCACAAGGATGACATTAGATGGATTATAAGTCTCTGTGAGTACAAGGAATATGATCTGCACATGAATGATACCAGATGGGTCATTAGTTTCTTACTATCCACATACATACACTGTTTTTTACCTGAATTGTAAGATTCATATAATTTTAATTCCTTGTTTAGTCAGCCATAATAAATGATCAAAGCTTGGAGAGCAAAATTATCCAGTTATACTTAGCCTCCTTTAGATTGCAGGCAGTTAAATATATGGTTGAAGTATCCACAAAAGTACACAGCATATGGACAATAACCAGGGATGATAGGTTTACCTTTTCTTAAAAAAATAACTGGATAGTGCTCAGTAGGTTGTTAGATTCAAATAATGGGGTCGTTTATCATAATTTTATATTGCCGAATCTGATAGAGTTTGTAAAATAAAAAGACCCGTATTTTTTGTAGTTTTTTGATCCGTCAATTATTTCTCGAGTTATAAGCGGCTAAAAACTGATGTTTTTAACCCTTTCGGAAAAATGGGCATGGTGCAACCTCTGAAGTATATCGACTTCGTCCAATCACAAGTGAGCCCGCGAAGCTACTTTGCCTTATCACAATGGGGGGGAGACAGCTGACTCCACCAATAAGACAGTTGCGACAGCATCTGTGCGAGCAGACTTTCCGAGAACTCCCCTCCACTCCCTTTGCTTCCAAGAAAAGCAGTCAAGGACGGGAGGAAAATGACGGCAATGTTATCACAGCAGCTTTTTCGGTGGGCGTCACCTAATTTATTTAAATTTTTGATTTATGAGTGAATGGTTGTGGTTAGAAGATTAATTTTTTCACTAAAATTCTTTTTTTGTTTTTATCTAACGATTTCGTGTACAAAATTGCGATTTCGGTTCCGAGTAAACGCCCCCATTCCAGCTAAAAAAAGAGCCTTGTGTATTTCAGTTTTAGTTAGCCCTTAGTTAAGCAACATTTCGGCATAACTATCCACTTTCACTCTTATTGGCTATCTTGTCAAGACTAATTTTGAGCACATGGACAAAATTTCAATATTTACTCAAAACTTGGTCTAGATATGTTGCTGATATCTTTGCTATCTTCAACACTAATGCCTAATCCATTCACAGTTTCCTCAAAAATCTTAAACATCAATATCTCTTCATCAACTTCACCTTCAAGTTGAGAGTAACAAATTACTCACATTCCTAGACGTCACACTCAAATGGTCCAAGAACAAAATTTAATTTGGTATACAAAGAAAGCCAACACATACCAATAACTACATTTATTATTCCTCCTTTGACCAACATGCTCACAAGCATGTAGTCTTCCATTCCCTCATTAACTGACTTCTTTATATCCCCATTCACAGATCAGAATTTGATAAAGAACAAATATACAACAAACAGATTGCTACATTTAATGGCTACGCGGAAGAGCTCATAGACAAAATCCTTAGGAAACAAAAGAAAATAAGACATATTAGAGAAAACACCAACCTTATCCCTTAAATACATGAGATATATGTCAAACTTCCTATTCATCCAAAATCAACCAAAGGACCTCCTTCAGAAAACATAATTTCAAACCAGTATTTGTGCCCGCCAACAAATTTAAACATAATCTTGCCAATCCAAAAGATCCCATAGATCTTTTGATAGACCAAACCCTCTTGCCTGGAATGCAATTTTTTGTACAATAGCCAAACTAGGATGAACCTTAATACCAGAGTCAAAGAATAGTTTGTTGCCTGTTTCAGGCTAGACCACTTCCAACACCAATCAGTTGCCCAACATATACAGTCAGAAGTACATTGCATCACGATTGATGATGTAAAACACATCATAGACCACTTATCAGATGCATATGAAAGTATTCATAAGGAGTACGGAAGAGTTACGACAACACTATGAAGAATGACCATTGACTGATTTCTTACTGCTCAATTTCCCTTTGGGTACAAAGTAATTATCCCCCGCCCTTTCCTTAGCCATTCCCTTCCTCACCTAACCACCCCCACATCTTTACTATCAGTCTTTGTAACCACCCAACCTAACACTCCCTCCCTCAACCTCCCCCCTCCTAACTACATGCAATTCATAACCATTTCCTGAATTAACATTCTCCTCTGATGAGGCCTAATTGGCAGGCAAAACACCCAGTGTCAGTTTTTGATGCTGGGCATCCTTCCTACTTCTCCCATCCCTGCTCCCTTTCCCTAGGCTTGTGACAGGTCACTAGCAAAGGAGATTCCTCATCAACCCTACTTGAGAGCATGTTTGTGATTGATGAGAGAGACTGTACTCAATGTACAAACCAGAGTGCATGATTGTGAGTGAAGGGTCCCTTCTCAACCCTGCTAATGTGTTTATAAGATTCATCAGGGTGACTGTAAAAACCCAAGTGAATGAGTACTTGCAAATTAATATCAGTTTTTTAAATAATTATCATAACCCCCTCTTGATTTGTGTGTGCGCCCAATGGGTCACTGGGAATGGCCAACTAAAAATGTATGCATAAATTGATGAGAAGATGCCAAATAATGTTTATGGGATACACTAGAATGGACTAAGGATAGTGTTCAAGATTTGTAGAAATCATATAATTGAGCAATAAGAAGACCCCTTCAGTCACATCATATCATTAGGTATTAACTCATTTGGCATTATGAAAATACATACGTAGTTACTAATACTATGATCATTTGCATCTACCCCAATCAATTGATCATCAGAAAATCGTGTGAAAAACTGCAATTTAAATGCTAATTCAAATCTTTGACACATTTTTGCTTAGAAAATTAATCTTCATGGTCAATTAACTGACGATTTAAAAATAAATTCTACTAAATTTATGAAAAAAAATAAGAGCAGTAAAAAGCAACAAATAACTGGGACACTTGTATCAACTAATCAATGACAGATTAGGCCAATAATGATAGCGAGTATCGGTTATTGGCCATTTTCCCGATACCTTCAAGCATTTGTTTTTTTTTGGATAATTTTACTCGAAAATATTCGTTTGGTGAAAATCATCAAGAAACATATAACTTTGAAATCCCTGCTTCTTCAACTAAATTACCAACGTGTTGCACATTTGTTTACTTAGCTGCAATCTTTGTGACAGTAAAAGTGAGAGGTAAAGAAAAGCTCAACCTCCTCAAAAAGTAGATGAAAATCTATGTGCAAAGAAAGTTTGTTGAAATAGCGGCAAAAATTAAAGTTCTGCCATCAACTCAAGTTCGTTCTGCTCAACGCATATGTTGTTTGGTGCTTCCGTCTACATTTCAAGCTCGTTTTCTTAAAATATAAAATTCAAATATCCTGGCATGGTCAAGTCTTATGATGTTAACGCATTTGCATTAGAAATTTTAAAATGGAAACGAAGGTGTTGCCGCGTGCCTCCAATGTTGCATACTTATGGAGAAAACCCGGTTTCATAAATTGACTAGAATAACTTAAACGAATATAGGTAAGTAGGTAAATATTTGCAACTTAACGGACGTCATGGCAAAAGTATGTTTCATATTCTATCAAAATTTCCTTTCATTTGGGCTTTTCATATTGTTATGACCAAGAACACTGTATAATATACAGTATTCTTGGTTATGACAAAGTAACGCTGGCCTCCGCGACTCTAAAAAATGTGCCATTTTTCATCCTCGCTGCAACAACATGCCTCGAAAATAATAATTAAAAAAAGTCTGGTACCTGCATTAAACAAAAGGCTAAATTATCTACATGCTGATATTCTCTCTTTGAATTTCCCTTCCTCCTTTTTTGGGATATCAAGCCTCAAAGACGAGTCTATATATACAATTTTTGCCTAAATAGTATGCACAAAATGTGCTACATATTAGGTCATATAGCCATCATTAATTATTGAGTGCAAATCAACGTAAGGTATCGTATGTATTATTTGGGGGCATACTAATTGAAAATGAAACTTTGTTACAAAATATTAACGCCAGTAATGAAATAACTTTATAGCACACATATTGTTTCCCTGGAAGTAATAAAATGGACACATACGTCTTCAAGCCAAGAAGGCCTACCCTGGTCAGAAAGTTTCAGATTCAGTTCAGTTCAGGATTTTGGGTCCCTACAAAAACGTGCTAATGAGAGTCCACTGTATTTGGGTGTACCTGCAGGTTTGTTGAAAAAACTATAGGCAGTTCAAAAGCATGTACATGTTTTAAATTTGTTTCATCACAGTACCAGCCAGTTTGCCCTGACTAACGCAAATGAATCCAGTAACAGGTTAGTGGCTAAAGTAGCAGGCTTAACTTTAAGGAACTCATATGAAAGAAATTAAGACTTTGTACATTTCACACTTCCTTATTATTATCAACCATGGTTTCAACACGAAATGCATTTTTCACAGGTAATCACATTGCATGTGTTGGAACAATGGTTGATAGTAATAAAAAGGTTTTGACCATACCAAAGTGTACTTTATTTCAAATACTGATTATCTCCAATTAAGATTTATTATTGTTTTACTGTGAGCCTGTTATCAATGTATATTAACATTTTTTTTAAACAGAATGGATATTATGTATCTTAAGATCTTAGGTACTTCAGGAACATTTACTTAACATAATCACAATTTTAATTATAAACTGGGAAAATGGCATCTTGTCTCGTAATGCCCACTGAGGTTCAATAGAGTACTTAGCTGATACATTGGAGTGCAGTGTTAAGACCTGGGCAACTTTGATAAAAATTTGTGAAGAAAAGACCAAAACAATAACATGGTTCAACAAAAGGTATCAAACATTTGCATGAAACACCTCGTGAATACATTGCATATTACCTACCAACATTCAGTAATGAAGTCCATTGCCACAGCATTGGAGAGGGTGCAACAAAATAGCTACACAATTGATTCATATTGCAATTTGGAAGGAACTTATAGATAATCTGCTCACATCAATCCAAATGCAGTACATACTATAATTGAATGAAAGATATTGCCAGATTATGAATTCTGCACACTACTTTGCTTATCTTTTGGATCAACACCAGAAACATTTCAACATCACATTTGAGGAAAAGGATTCTGTCTTGGTATTACTGAAGAGGTACAAGCTGGGAAATAATTCCTTCCCACAATCATTAAATATATTTGGCCAGAGAACCTATGATGCTGGAAATTGGCGTAGAAGCTGTGGTATAGAAGAGAAAATGCTCATAGATAAGGATAAGCTGGGGCCTGAAATACTAGATAGTGAGAGGGAACAGGAATCACAAGAAACTGAGATAGGGAAGGTGGTGGGGATTGATTACATCTCAGCTGAAAAAATGGTAGACCAAGGAAAAGGTGGAAGAGAGAGATTTTTTAGGCTTGCTTGAAGGATATTCAAGTGGAGGGTGTTTCACCAGAGGGTTTAGTAGAAACTATTAAGGCCTATATTGTAAAGGGGAGTGACATGGGAATAATGGAAATATTATGGAAGATATGAATAGCTTTGGATGAAAAAAGACTGATTCAGAATTCATTCACGAACCAGAAAGAGCAAGTGAGATTGGTGGATGGAGACTCAGATTAGGCAGCAATATGAAGAGGGGTTTGGGAAGTATGTCCGTTGTAACTTTGCTCTTCATTGTTAACTTTACCTATTGAATTGCCAGAGGATTAAGGTTTCTGGACTGGGAATTGAACCACAGATCTTTGGCTTGTAGGGCCAATGCACAGATCACCACTCCATCCAGGATTCTTGTGCACAAAGTATATTATTTTAGGGTGAATAAAGAAACAAGCCCACTAAGCACATTTCCACTAAGAATTTATTATGTACCACCGGTTTCAATGCATAGGTGTCATCTTCAGGTACAAGTTATGATTTCAGTATAACATATACTGGTATACATACACAAGTGAGGTGGGAAAGGTGGGGGTGGATTGCATTGTTTTTGGGTGAAACTAAAAGATGGGCAGGTGGGGAGGGGGTTTATAGTCCCTTTTTCTGCATAATACATCTGCCTCTTAGGACTAAACTTTCCCGCAATGTTAGGCAATTTCTGAGCAAAAATTTTTTTGAAAGCAATGCCTTTTTTGTTTAGAGCACCTTCAGAGTCGATAACTAAACTCTCTTTGGAAGCTCATAAGTGACAACAGTTTGATGATTGTAAAAGCTGATAAAGGTAACGTGGTTGTTGTAATGAACTGGGAGGGCTACTTGAAAATGCTACGACTTCATTAACAATAACATTGAAACCTCCCTGCAATCCCACTAAAATTTTCAAGAAAATAGTACTAAGGAAATCCATGAACTCACCCACATAAATCATCAAAGGAAATGAGAAGTTCTGGAACTGAACCATACTTCCCCAGTGATTTTGTGATCATATTGAGAGTGTGTGTGGATGAAAACTATGTACTTCGAATTCAATTGCGATAATTACATGCCAATGGAAGGTCTAGCAATGGGATCTCCATTATTTCACCTCTTAGCAGACTTGTACATCAACAGCATGGAAATAAATTTATTTGAAAATAACCCAGTGAACACCAAAAATATTCATAGCTGGTTCCGCTGAATGGATGTTTTTGCAATATGGACAGGCACGGAAAGGAAAGACAATTTCCTCTAGACTTTGAACTTATAGTGCAACCAATAGTTTTCACATATGGAAAAGAGAAGGCTGCAAAGCTCTACTTCTTGGGTAGCACCGTACCAAAGGCATTGCAGGAATTCAAGTTCTCAAATTTTGGAAAAGATACCACCAGATACCAGATCATCCCCCACAAGTTTCGCCACCATATTTCGCAAAAACTATCCACATTTCATGTTATGCAAAATAGGCAGCTAAACATCCCCTTCTTGATTTTGAACTTTGAACATGAGCTACATTGATTGATTGATTAAATTGATTGCCTTACAGAATGGTTACAATGAAAAACTAATTGATATGGTGTTGAAAAAGAACATGCCACGCAAGGCAAAATCTGCACAGTACAATCCAATAGAACTGAATGATAAAGATATAAGATTGTTTAAACTACCTCATTATGGAGCCATCTCACAAAAATTTGGAAAGTTCTTCCTGAAACACCAATTCAGGGTGCCTATAGCAATAAGAATAATTTAAGGGCATTTTTGAGCTAAACAAAAGATAGGACAGACCCATTGGATAGGAGTGGAGTGAGCAAATTAAAGTGTCAGAATTGTGAAACATTTCATGTAGGACAAATGGGAAGGCCCTTCCATACCAGAGTGGAGGAACACAGGAGAAGTTTCTGTCAGGGGCATTGGCCCCAGTCCAACTTTGCAAGACATCTACTGGAGGAGGGTCATGTAAGTTACTTTTCACCATAGAATTGACACCTGAATGAAAAAGGGTGAAAGATGCACAAGATGGGAGAGTTGGAGATCAGAAGACATGCAAAACATGGACTCATAACAAATGATAATATGTTCGTAAATCACTCCCCACTTCTAGTTACCTCCCTTAGAATCTTGTTTCACATGAGGCCCATGTGGAAACTTTTGGCAGTACCAACAAATCTGGAATAGATTCCATCAGATACAGTAGACTGTCACCTTTTTGTATTCCATCATTTCCTCTTTCAATTGCTCAACCCCTTCCCCTATACACTTGAGGAATGGTTCCTCACCTTAATGCCCACTACATACCAAGCCAGCAAATCGAAAGCAAATGTTTGTAAGCTGAATTATCGAAATTTTAAATGCTGTATGGCTAGTAATGATTGCACATTTATTGGTAAAAAAAGGTGGGGGAAGGTGAATAACACTTGATGGGCAAAATGGTATTTGAAGAGGTGAAGTAAATATTTGATCATGCATGGAGTATCACACGAAAAAAGACATCCTCTGTGTATGCTTACTCTAAGTATCACAAGGATGAATAATGATGAAGAAGAAATGGAAAATAACTGTTGTTTACAAAATTAAATTGTCGCATTTTACGTGGAATTACAGTCTGTCAGCACTTTGTTGTGAAGACATATATAACGGAAAAACAGAAACACGATGTGCCAGATATAGGGAGTATAAGTAGACAACATTGGCTCCCCATTAGAATGAGTAAAAAGAATAGCATGTACTCACAATGATAGGGGGCCCACTTGAATCCACGGACGATTTTTTTACTCTCTTCCTTTCCTTCTTTACCTGGGCTGTGGACGTTGATGAGCACGTATTTGAATTTACCCTCACCGTCAATCTCCACATCGGGAACACTGGCAAGTTTAGGGCATCCAGAAGCCATAGCTCTCACTAATTTAAAAGACTGAACTGGGAATAGAAATGTTCAATCAATTTTCGACCGCTTCGAAATCCAAGACAGTGAGGCAAGTCAATCAACAATGAGGTATAGCAGCATTAGACTCATGCAATTCATTTCCCGATAGTACAACAGAGACAGAGAAGTCAGCATAATCTTATATGTAATAATCTGACCTCATGCAAACTTTATTACGTGAATCAACATTCACCATTTTTGGCTTCATGGCTATTTATAACTGGGCCCAAAAGTTTTTTATGCAAGCAAAATTTGAGAATATATCTTTTAAACCTAAAAGCAAGCAGAAAATAGTAACCACAATGACATTAAAAACGAGTTTTTGTTGTCAAATACCTTTAAAAAGACGACCGGCAAGCTGAAAGCAGACCATTCGTAAGGTGCCTTTCGCAAGTTACAACAAGTGAACGACTAAATTCGGTGATTGGGCTTTCTTATGAGCCGTGCAAATTTTCTGGTTTCGTTTTGAGTTTGTGAAATAAGTGAATTTTTCTTTTCGGCCTTATTTAAAGTATGTGAAGTTGTTAACCAAGAAACGCAAATTGTTAAATATGTAGAATTTAATACTGTCGTAATTTGAATCCTTAATTATGGTTATTGTTGAAGAAGCTCCTGTAGCCTACCGCTTATTGAATGGAATATTTACTGTGTACAAGCCGGCGGGATTGAATATTCATGAGTTAAGAAAAAGAATACTTGGGAATCTCAGTGCAGGTAATGTAGCATTAATTTTAATTTGATCCCATCTTTGTTTTTCGATTGGTTTCATCTGACGTACGCATTTAATTGTCTTAGGGAATAGTATATGGTTTGTCCATGGGCATGTACGACTGTTTAAATATTGGATTAGCCCTTGTGAGACGTTCAAATGATGAGACATTAAATGATTATCTACAATTGATTACATGAGTTGTAGAATTACCCCTCACAGCAGCAGTCTTGTGCATTGGCTACTCCAGCAGAAACTATAAATAACATTTTCTGCTTTCCATTATGGCTTCGTGGTAGCCCAGTGGGTAGGCCGTTGAACTGTTAACTTTAGGTCTCATGATTATATGCGAAAGTGGTTTTTACCATTGTAGTTTTTGTAGTGTCCATCCATGTCTGTATTTATCTGGGTGCTAGTCATTTCTTGTTTGTCCAATTTTGTTTTCTCTGTTTAGGCATAATTTTTTCCTAATATTGTTTCTTGTATTTAACATTTGAAGAATGTTACTTCATGCTTTTGGGACAAAATATTGTAAGTTTGCAAGATGCTATGTTTTATAAAATTCCTACTTTATAGATTTATGTGAACTAAAAGGCAGGCCCCCCACAAATCATGTTTTCATCGAAGGAGACCCAGAGAAGGCCCTCAGTGTCACTGTTAAGCCAAGTTATGCTGACATGCCACAGGTAGTTGGACCACGATACCTGCCAAAGGATATAAGGGTCCATTGGGCCACTCATATTGGTAGAAGAACTTCAGGTGTCTTTGGTAATTATATGTCTCATTTTAACTGCTTTAAAAATATTATTGTGTAAGAGTAATGAATATTTATTTACTTGGAAATGTGTTTGAAAAGTTGTTAAACTGAATTTTCATGTGGTATGAATATAGAGATAAAATTTAACTTCTGTGTCCCTGCACTGTACTTATGATTTTGGTGTTGTTAAAGTTGTTAACATATTTGTATTACTGGTTGATGAACTTAAGAAAATAATGGCAGTGGTATTAAAAAAAACTCTTCTTACATAAGCTACCAAAGGACGATATGAAGTACCAAGGTGACTGGTAGTCCCCGCAATGCAATGTTTCTTTGGGGCTATTGCTATAACATCTGGCTCATGTATGTTCTCCACATTGGCTGTGATGTCATTTTGAAAATGGATTGATAATTGCTTAAAAAATTCCCCTTTTATCATTCTCATGCAGCAAGGAGATGGATATGAATCCTTGCAATTAGAGACCTAAGCCGTATGGAGTAAGTTTCATTGAAGTAGTTTTGATATTACACACCATTATTTGTCTCCACATGTTATTTCATACATTAGCTGAGAAAAATGATACACATGACTCGGTATGATTGCAACAATTGTACTCACAGATATAGAGATGTAGATCGGCAGTGCAATGTATCATCCATAGAGGGGGCTTGAAGCCAACCTAACGCCGAGTCCTCTGGATTTCCAATAATAAACTATATAGTCGAGTTGTCGCATACACTTCCACAATTGGAATTGTGATGTTGGCCATCTTTACTCTCACAGTCCTATACAATCTATGCAACCGTGACTCCTGAAAGGGGACAGTCGAGGTCACAGGAATTACAAAAAGTGAATCATCACTACAAACCTGTCAAATCATAAGTTTAAAAAGGTGCCAAGGTCAGTGGTAAGGTCTTCAGATTCCTCTAATCATCGGTACAGTATTTAGTTTCTCCACTGTCACATTCAATGACTCTCAGAAATCTGTCTCATTAACCCGATTACATTTTGAAATGCCCTAAGGTGCCATTCCAAAGATGCCCATAACTCCAGGATGTAATACATTTGAGATAAAGGTAAACAGAAAATATAATATGGATGATACGTTGATCCTATTACTCGTGAATTTCATTCTAGGTGGTTCTAGGCGGACTATCTTTTATACATGATAGAACTACTGTTTTAATACACTCCTTTCGACGAATCCCAACCAAAAATATGTATTCAACATTGATTCATTCACAATTGAAACTGCTCCTATTTTACAGCAATAGATTCACAAAAAACTTGTATGGTAATCATCATAATAATATTTGAGACAAAATATGTTTCAGCACCACCAGCACTTAGCAAAGCTTTTTCCCACTCACATTTGGCTGTGGATGAATGAACTAATAACTCTGGATGAATTTCCCACTCAACATTTTATGACAGCATCTCACACGCAAAGTGGCATTATTTGATAAGCAAAATAGAAAGACAGTAATAGTACCAGACAAGACAAGTGAAATAATATTCTTGCTCAAATCCAGTTCAGGGAAGGCAAAATATTTTTGGGAAGCCATTAGATGAGTAGAGAGCTGGACATAAAAAGGGTTTCTTTATCTACTCTCCCAGAGAATTTCTCTTAATTCAGTGAACTATGGCTTCTTTTCCGAAAGTGATGTCAAGCAGTTGAAGATAGAACCATCCACCTATCCATGAGATTGTTTCCAAATTCGCTTGAAGAACGAGTCGTAGGTTTCCATGGTGAAAGAGAAGGAGGGTCGAGGGTTAAAAAGTAACATAACATTCCTGTAACGAATTTTGGATATAAATATAAAAAAATATATCTAGTGCTTAAATAATATAACAAATTGGTGAAGGAAAAGCTTTCATCATCTTCAGGTTTCCAATTGAAAACTTCAGTATTACCAGTCAGATACATTACTACTCGACCACTCCCTACTGATGTTAACGGAATGACTTAATGGTTTGTATGGGAGTGGAAAATATCAAATTTCATTTTTTTGTTAGCTTTTTCAAATGAGAGAAGAAGGAGAAGGGGTGAATTCCAGGACATTGCCAGGGTGTGAGACAAGGAGCATGGCCTAAAAGAAAAAGTTAGGAAAGACATAATGCGGAGGAAAGTTTGGTGAGAACTAGATAGTTAATGGGGAACATGCACTATTTTTTATAACTCTTTGAATGTGAAGTTTATTAGCTAAAATGTGCTTGGTGAAAATTTTGCTGAATAATTAAGTTCTGTTACAAAGATATTACTCTTTGAAAGTTGTACTTTTTCTGCAGCTTAAAAACACGATGTCATCGCATGATGTCACGGCACGGTATCACTAAGGGCGTTGTTTATCTGTTTATGCGCGGAGGTAAGTTGTTAAATGAATACTTGGCGATAACGTATGTATTTATCTCATTTGTTTATTGCAATAAACGATTTTATTTTGATTTTTTTATTTACGTAGCATGGATGGTAACGAGCAAATTGTCCATTAATTATATAATGCCTGTTTAGTGTCCAAGAATTTATACAACATCTATGCAATTGCTGTTTTTTTTAAGAAGAATGCTGCCATAAGGGTGTCAACCAAAGGAAATTGTCGGAATGTGCTTTTTTTAAAGTATTTTTTCAGTCATCATTTCGTTCAAGAAACGGCTAAAAACCTCAAAACAATATATTCACTTCGTTTTCTATTAAAAATAAATGTCTATCTCCATAGTAGTAGGGAACCTATACCGTGCAGTGACGTCAGAAGGCATTTTAGGTCATGTGAATTTCGTCAATTTCCGGGAACATTTTAAATTCATTTAATAATCTTTGTGTTGGGTGTAGAAAAATTTGGCTTATATATTTAAATTGGTGAGAAAATTTCGCATCAAGTACATCATTAGTCTTCGAGAAAAAAATTTCATACATATTCCCCATTCCCTGCTTGCATTTAAAATGCATGCAGGGAATAATATGGCTCCATTCTGGATGCCAGCTCAATTAAAACTTGGGGCAGGCAAGCTGTCGGTATTCCGTCTCCCACTAGGGCGATTAATTGATAATCTTACCATGTTTCAACTTCCCATGTGGTGGTCAAGACCAGAGAATAATGTACCAGCAGAAAGGAATCCGATTTTCTCTCAGAGTGATGGTGGGAGCACTCCATTTGTTGGGAAACTTTTTTCTCCCATAGCACAATTCTAACCAGATTTCCCATTCTGTGTCATTAATTATATTTTTATTGTTATATTTATTATGTAATGTTATTTTCTAAGTAAATTCCACCTCTTGAGTCTCCAGCTAGCATTGGGTTAAATTGCCATCATCTTGGTCGAAGATTTGAGAGGTTGCACTTACAGGTGATTATGTCCACCACCATTGGATAGGTGGCTATGTTGGATTTGGGTCATGTTTCCGAAGCAGGCAGATGGTCTCAAGAAGGACAGCCTTCTGTATTGCTCCTGCAAATGTATCTTCTCATGTTATATTTATTGTTGTTATTGTTATATTTTTGTTGTTTTTTGAAGCTCCTTACAAAAAGAAAGTGCTCATTAATTTTTTTTCTGGGAGCAGATTTGCAGTGATTTCACTGTCATGTTTCTTTATTCCCTGGCTAAAATTAGTAATACATACAGCTAAATTACCCTTGCCATATCAAGAGAAAAAAGGTAAGCCTTGCCATATCAAAAGATCTCTTACGGGATGAGTGGAACATGTGTCATAGAAGAGGAAAATGACATTTTAGTAACACCTGAAATCGCACAACCCTGTGAGTTGTCAGTCTGAAGCTTTTAGTTGGGTCAGCCAGTCCAATCAGAGTATTGAGGTCTCATGGGGCAACTTTCAAAAAGCTGCTCTCATTGTGTGGTAAAATGTTAATTGCCATGGTGGTCCATGTGGACCTTAGTAAAAAAAAGCCACTGTTGTCATGGTGATCCAAATGGTCCTCCATGTTTTACATAATGGATGCCCTATAAATAATTGGTTCTGAGTACTATTTCATAAATTGGTTCTGAGTACTATTTCATAAATTTCATTGTGATGAATTTTAAGAAAGCTGATGCATAAAAAGAAGGAACTTAAGTAAAAAACATTTTGTCTGAAAGTTAACTTGTTACCTTGTAGGGAATACATTTCCTGCTTCAAGTCCTTTTCAATTAATAATACCTAATTCTCATGAGTCTATCTTTAACATTTTTATATTGAAAAATAATTTTCTTGATTCTTGGGATAAAAATGCTGAGATAAATCCACACAGGAGAAAAAGATGTGTTATTTCTCAGTGCAAATTAGGTACCTACATAATTACTCTGATGTCTATTGGGATTGGCTTAGTTGTATTTTCATTGCAAAATTTCATATTGTTACCTTTCCACTGGAAATAAGTGATCCTGAATTTCCAATGTATGTCTCCATTATACTGTATGGTATATGTTCACAGCTGTATGTGTTTTGCCTTTGTTGTATTGTAGTTTTTGGAGTTGGGCCTGATGGAATTAGATCAGCCCTGAAGTTTGATGCTGGACGTCCCTTACGAGTGTACCATGTTTCTGCTCGTCTTGGTCAAGCCACGGAAACCTGCTTCATTTCTCCATTTTCAAAGGTCATAGAGAAATCATCATACAAGGGTGTTCGTCGCACTGGATTTGATAGAATACTTGCTGCCATTCAAGCTAATCATCAACAGCAAGCTTTCCAGTATGTATAAATTGTATATTTTTTGTTCCTTACCTGCTGTATTATTTCCATTGAGTGAAAAATAACTCATCGTTAAAGCTTACTTCTATTAAAAAAGCTTCTTCTGGTGAAATTGTGCTCCATAAAAATTGGCATTTTTATTGATTTCAACTTCAACTGTGGGAACAATTAAGAGGGGAATTTTAACTTAGCATCTTTTGTATGTTATTCCAGTTGACTTTCTATGAAGCAGTTTCATATTTTGCATGATGAATTATTTTTCTTCAGAATAGAATTAGCTACGGTTTATGTGACACTGAATCTTATTCAAAATTTTATTATTTTCTATGAATCAAAACAAGAAAAAAGAGATTCTCTACATATAAGAAATTGGAGGGCAAGATATTTTATTGCTTGAGTATAAAGTACAATGAATGAGGTTGTGTGTAGTATAAATGACATTTGTGTTTAATGACATGGATAATGACTATGGCAAGCAATCCTTGTGTGTATGTATTTAAAATTAGGTAAGAGTTCCAAGTTGAGTTTGAAATTGTGTGGTATTGAAACCCATATCTTGGGTTAGAGAATAAGTTGGAGGCATTTCTACTTTGACTTCTTCAGAACCTCTAATCTAATAAGTATAATTCTTTGGGGTTGCTTTAGTCCAAAACTCATTTAACTGTTTGGTTTTAAAAATATTTCTCAAAATGTTGCTATTATATGCTTAGGTTTCAGAATGTAAGAATATGTATTTGCTTTTGTGATGCGGCTTGTAGAAAAAATTAGCATGGTTGAGGTGTGGCTTTCAGTTCTTTAGCACAAAGCACACTCCTAGCAATTTTTGTTAGGATTGTGAAATTTTTCTCAGCTATGTTTTCCATGTTGACAGTGTTTTAATGTTGGTGGGCTAGGCATAAATCAACATTGAATTTAAATCAACCTTTATTTTGATTTATTTATCCTTATTAAATGCTAGATAAACCCGTCCACGTTTTGCTTTGGCTCAGTCTGATATGAAATGAGTGGGAAAGTAAATAAAAGTATTCTAGCAAACTTAGATTCAGAGAGAAAAAATATCATACAATTCAATACCCTTCCTTGCGTTGCTTGCCTATGCTGTGGAATGAAATGAAATGAAGAAAAGAGGTGTTTTTATCAGAAAATCAATTTTTTGCAAAGGTAATTGATTGACTGCATTTATTGTTTGTCCATTTTCTGCATGAACATAAAGAATAGACAATTTACCTACTCTGGAGCGTGCGACACATAATTGCCCATGAGAGAAGCAAACGTTTTTTTTAAATTCAAACTGCATACTTGCAATGATTGCCTTAGTGCTTTATTGATAGTCATAGCGAATGCAAGAAGTATTGGTTCAGTAACCTCTCGATAATACGAATTTTTATGTTTGTTTTCTCTAACTTTTGTTCTATTCGGCAACATTTTATATCTTTTGTGGTCATTGGTGAAAGCATTCTTAAAAGACGCATGTCTTAAAATATCATAAAATAAGTACCTACTATGTCAATGCTTTTAAGATGGCAATAATAGTGTTGGCTAAATTTCGTCCCAGTATCGAAAGCATATAGAAAAGAAAAGTTGAACGTTTTGTAATCGGAATTTTATTTTTGGAATAATCAGTAGAGACGGGAATGTAGTATGTACTCTAAAAATAGAATTTTGCTTCAAACATCTACACTGTTATGATGGCAACTTGCCCAACTGCACTTTAGTTGTCTTCTATCGCCCAATCATAGCTATAAAAAAACACGGAACTAAGTTCCTTTCCAGAAAACAAATCATTCACAAGTTATTACTTGTAGCATCTTCCGTCTATCGTCAGCAGATTAATTGATCTTGGGAGGTAATATTGTTTCTTTTCTACTACTAAGACGTTGATGACAAATGGTGCGTGATTCGGCATATTTTCCACATCATGTCCTCAAGGATTTTATGACAACCTGAAGTTTGGTGCATGGGGGGTTGTGGAGAGGAAAGATCCCAGTTGTGGGTGTATCTTTATCTGTCTTGCTGAGCTTGAAGGGGTTAGGGGGTGGGGGAATAGCATCGCGGAACGTTTGTGACGTTCCTTCCTCTTCTTCTGGGCAACCCTGGGGGGGTGTGGAGGTGGTTATGCGTGGATCTTCGTGGGATATTGGGGGGGAAGGGAGGGAAACAAAGGGGATGGTCTAGAGGTGTCAGAGTGTGAGAGGAGGGGTCAGAGACCCTCCTGATAACAAAGAACGCCGCATCCCTGACCCTCCCCATTCCACTCAACACCCAGAGCAGTTCCAATAAGCCACCACCATGTGCCCTCCAGGGTTGCCCAGAAGAAGAAGAAGGAACCTCGCAGATGTTCCATGATGCCATCCACCCACCCCCTCCCCTCCTTCACGCTCAGCAAGAGAGATAAAAATACTAGAGGCCTGCACATGGGTGCAAAATAAGGGTGAGGGTCGCCTGCCTGTGTGTGAGAGATAAAGAGAGAGGCTCAACCTGAAGACATTTGATGGACTTTTCCGAAGTATCATGAATGTGACCAAATCGAGAACTTGCCGAGTATAGGCATTCACCCAACAGCTGGGTGGGCAACCACTACGAGGCTGGGCGACCGCCCTAAGATCATCACCGATGCGTATTTTTCTCAAGGGTCTTTGCCGTTTGCAATATTTTATGCTCCCTCTTTTATCACCCCTCCCCTCAGTTTGGGCAAGTAACCCGGGCACCCGCCTGAAAGCAGGCCTCTAAAAGATACGCCCACAACTGGGACCTTCCCTCTCCACAACCGGACCCTTTTCCCCCCACCCCCATGCACTGTAAACCCAAACTCCCCGGCCGACATAATCCTTACCCCCACCAACACCACCCACTCAAATTTCCTAACAGCATCACCCGCCCTCACTCAACCTGTCCATGCTACAAGATTTTGGTGCCGACATTCCCTTCACAGAGAGTTGAGGTAGGATTGCTCACCTTAACCCATTGGGGTAAAGCGCCGGCGATTCGCTGGTCTACCTTATTTTGCCTTAAGGTGAAGAGCCGGTGATTCCCCGGTCAGGTGATGGAATTCAATGTTCTAATGCTATTCTTTTTTCCCGATTTTATGTACCACAAGTCTTTTTTTTATTCGGTGAAAATAAATTGTGAAATATTTAATTAGTAAATAATTTTAATTTCCAAAAATTTTTTTAAAAATTCCGTGAAATTTTTCAGAAAATTAAATAGAGTTTAAAGGGCAGAAAATCCATGGAAAATTAAGAGGCGAATGGGTTAAAGGCCGAGGTAGGGTTCACGGAGAGTTTGAACTAGGCTTGTGCGATGACTGATTTTGGTCAAAAAATTTGAAAAAATTTCATCGACATGCTTCAATGACGATGGCTGTCATCGATCATCAAATAGCGTGTACACGATGATCGATGAATTATGATGATCGATGCTATCGATGATCGGTGCAGATGTCTTGGTTAGCAGTTTGGTGTGGCTATTAAGTGAAGACTGAATTGGGTCAAACTTAATTGAGAAGGACAAGGCCTATTTATTAAAGAGCAAAACAAGCACCAAGTTACAAATTGAGTAACAGCTCTTTGTTGTGGTATAATAAAATTGTCATATCCGCATTTTCATCGGTGAGTAGATGTCAGTCGTCGAGCATGTTTCCTGCATCGCTGAAGAACTGCTCTGATGACGTTGAAGTGGCAGGAATACTGAGGTATTTCCTCGCGTACTTCTGAAGGCAGGGATACATATCCTCGCGGTCCCTATACCGATGTAGGTCGTCCAAAGATTTGGATAAAGCTGGGACCTCCTCGTACTTGTGGAGCTCCGCCAGGAAGGGGTCATCAGCAGAGGTAGCGTTTCTCGTGTCAGAGGCACATCATGACTCATCGGCATCAATGATTCGGATCGACTCATCAGCATCGATGATTCTCATCAACTCATCGCAATCGATGGTTGATGACTTCGGTTAATTGAATCATCGCACAAGCCTAGTTTGAACTGCCATAAATCCAGGCACACAGCAGCGAGCATGGAATGTGCCGTCACACGTAAATGAAAAGAGAACCATCCACATTTGAGAATGCTGGTAACTGGTAAAACAAAAAATATCCAGGATAAATAATAGCATTAGCTATGATTTTCTTATTACTAAAGATCTAAATGATATGCGGAGTTACATGTGGAAAATGATGGGGAGATACCGGTTTTTGTGGGAGGTATTATTATTAGTATTAAAAGCTATTATTCACTGATTTCATTTTTGATGCATCACAGTTGCAACAATGAAAGCTAGGCAGTCAAAAATAGTTTTGCTAAAGCAGTTTTTCGCCGAGGTTTGTAAGAATGAATTCCATTTTTTCCTGAGGACTGGGCCCAAAGTTCGTAATTTTGAAAAAATTGTTCTGTTTTGCTGTCACTGTTTTTTCACTGTTCGTGGAAAATACCAGGAGGCAAAAAGATTTCAAATAGACTACATGTTAGTGATGCAGAGATTTAGGAATCAAGTTAAGGACTAAAAAAGCTACCCTGGGTCAGACATCGACAGTGACCATAATTTAGCGATGATGAAATGCCTTCTAAAATTCAAGAAATTAAAGAAAACAGTGAAGAACATTTGGCTAGTAGAAAAACTGAAGGAGACTCAACATCAGCTGGATTTTCAGTAAGCAGTGAGAAACAACATAAGAGAGGACCTGACTGAGAATTCAGTGAATGAGTGTTGGGAAAACACAAATGTGTACTACAGGAAGCCACAAAAGAAGTTCTTGGAAGAAGAAAATTTTTTAAGAAGAAGCCATGGATCATGGTAGAAGTCTTAGTGCTGATTGAAGGAAGAAAAAGTACAACAATGCAAAAACTGAACAAGGCCAGCTCTGCTACAAAAGAATAAGGAACAAAATAAGTTGCCAAGTCAGGAAAACTGGAAAAATGTGGCTGGAGAGTCTATGCAAAGATGCACAAAATAACCTTGCACTTGGAAAGGTGGAAGCTGCCTATAGGAGAGTGAGGAACCACTTCAAGGAATGGAGTGCAAGATGCAATGCCTTAAGGGACTAGAATGGAGAACTTTTGATTGAAAATGAAGACAAAGTGAAGATATGGAAAGGATATTTGGAAGAGTTGTACTACGGAAACAATCTCACCTCGAAAGTGATCAAAGAGGAAAGCGAAGTCGAAAAGGATAATATGAAAGCATCAGTATCAATGTAGGAATTTGATGCAGCGGCAAGGGACCATCGAATGATTAAGGCTAATGGAATATATGATATTCCAGCGGAACAAATTAAAATGCAGGAGAGAAGATTGGCATTTGTTTGTGAAATGGACTTGACAGATGTTGAGGTTATTTCAAATTCATTCACTTTTGGTCTGTGAATTTGATCAACAGCCCTTTTAATATCATTACTATTGTCTCCTTAACTCTTTCATTTAGATGTCACAGTCACATTCTTACTACATCTGGGCATTATTGAAAATTTGGAATTTTTAATATCATTACTATTGTCTCCTTAACTCTTTCATTTAGATATCACAGTCACATTCTTAC
Source organism: Platycnemis pennipes (assembly GCA_933228895.1). Taxonomy (NCBI): domain Eukaryota; kingdom Metazoa; phylum Arthropoda; class Insecta; order Odonata; family Platycnemididae; genus Platycnemis; species Platycnemis pennipes. Next base: position 26,376,406 of record OW121848.1, on the reverse strand, counting down.
TACATCTGGGCATTATTGAAAATGTGGAATTTTCCCCCCATTCTTTTTCTGTAGCAATCATAGAAAGTTACATATATGGCTGAGGTCCTTGAATAATTGCAGATCCTGTACATTTATGTTAATTTATTTTAATGTTGGTCGCTGATGTTGATGACAAAGGTTTTTTTTTTAATTTCGTCCTAAATTCTGTACTTGCATCATTTGATTAATGAAATCATAAATAAATATTCTTTGTTTTTATCTATTATGGATTGAAGTTTCAAATGCTGTTGTCAATATTTCAGCCAAATTGGAGTGGATCCTCAAAGCCAGGCTGCATATGAACTCGCAGTACAAGGACCAATCAGGCCCATGTCCAGGAAAATACCTGTTCTCTATGGCCTGAAGTGCATTGAATTTGATCCTCCTGATTTTACAGTTGGTAAGTTATTCTGTGTTGAAAATCCTCTAAATCCAATGCATCAATAAGTATGTTCACAACATAGTGCAAAGTACTTATTTAGAGGATTTTCTCTTTGACCAAAACTCTACAAAATTATTGGGGAGTGTACATAGGTATTTGCATATAGACATTTAAATTTACATTTAATGCATTTGAACCTCTTTGATCTGGCACTGTTGAGACCTAGGTGTTGGTTATCCTGTCATCCCAAGGATGATATGAAGTAACTACAGTAAGAACTCAAAACATATTATGAAATCCACAGCACAAAAAAAATCAGTATATTGTAGCATCAAATTTCATAAAAATGAGTTCTTTTTTATGCAGGCATTAATATTTTTACCATTACTTGAAAAATGATAATCTTCACCTTGTATACGGCTGGGTATATGGATGCTAAAAGCTTCTGCAAATGGTGTAGAAAGTTTGATGCTGGTCACACTGGAATTCGCTATAAAGGAATATGTGGGAGACCATCTGTATCATACGAGATGATCTAGAAAGTTGATGTGATGTGTGAAGATCTGAGGATCACTATCTACTAGCTCTCTTGTTTGCATATTGAAATTTCAAAATTCACCATTCTGGGAATTTTTTCTAAAAATTTGAAATATCGGAAGGTGTTAGCAAAGTGGGTCCTGCCAGTTCTCAGAGAAGATCGCAAACGGCAATGCTTGGAAGATTGTCATGAAATTCATGAGTGGTGCATTAATGAATGAGATGTCCTTTTGTATTCCATTGTCACATGTGACAAAATGTGGGTTCACCACTGCACTCATGAATCCAAAAGGCAAAATTTTGAGTGGTGGCATTCCACTTTGCCAAGGCACCGAATATGCCAAAAAATACAGTCTGCTGGCAAAGTTCATGGTGACTGTGTTGTGGAATCGAGAAAGGGTATTGCTGATTGATTTCCTGCATGGTGGGATGACAATAAATGCAGATGCCTGATGTGAGATACCAAAAATATCACAGTCAATTCAAAACTGAAGAAGGGGAATGCTCAACAAGGGTGTGCCCATTCTCATTGGGACACTTCCCCTCATGTCACTGCAACAGTTGATCATCTAAAACATTTAACTTACGATAGGACATTGCAATATTCATTTGTTTTACACATTTGAAACAGCATATTGGGTAGAATGTGATTTGATGATGATTATGAGTGGAAAGATGTCTAATGCTATCTTGGTAAATTGGTGGCTAGCTCTTATGACACTTACATGCTAAAACTGCCACAGCAGCTCGAAAAATGAACTGAACTCAATTGATATTACATATGTTGAAAAACAGGTATCCCTGGCAAAACACTATATTCACTACTTGTAACATGATTGGCCATTTCTGTCACTTAGCACCGCCAAATTTCTCACTGAAACACAATTACTAGAGCTTTTGAAACTTGGTGAATAAACTTTCTTAATTTTAGTTAATAAAGTAGTGGATTCCCTATGACCTGCCAAAGATCCAATATTGCTTCTCTTTTACCCTTATTTGCCTAAATCCAAATTAATCTTCACCCAGGAACTCCTCTGCTTTTCGTTTTATTCTCCAGTTGATGATCCTTGTGAATATCTTCGATGTCTGTGATATCAGGCTTATGGTCCTAAAATTTTCACAATTCTCCACTCTCTTCTTTTTGGGGATAGGAGTGATGATATTTTTCCCTAAGTCCCTGAGTATGTGTCACTCATTTGGAAAATATGGGTGAATGTGTTCTGTATTACATTTTTAATTAGCTCTCCAGGAGTATCATCAATTCCAAAGCCTTATTCAACTGAAGGTCCCTTACTGCTGGTCAGATTCTGATCATAATATTGATGCTTTCATGTCATCCTTTTTGACTTTGCTTTTATCTTCGATCTCTTTCATTCTGACATTGCTTCCATTTTTTAACTCTTACAGATCTTTATTCTTTCCATCAGTTTCCACTTAGTGCCCCAACCATTTGACAAACCTGAGTTTTCTGAACAGGTCTGCATTTTCATGCTGTCAATGGAATGGCTACTGTAGTACCAGATTTTTCAGAGAGTGTGAATGGTACGGAAACAATTGGGCAGTGGGAAATGAACAGAAAATTTCCATGCAATGGGAATTTTCATTAGTTTCTTCTAAAACATTCCAAAGTACTTGTAGGTGACTTAGAAGGCTGGCTTTGGGATCGTGATGATTTGTCCAGCATGCCAATTTGGGTATGTGAGCCAAGGTGTTGTCTACAAACTACCTGCCATGCATAATGGTCATTTAAATGATTCATATTCTGTAAATTTTTCTTCAAGTTCCAAGAGAATGACGATGTTTATAAAAAAGTGTCAGTTACAATATCTAAAAAAGGTAAAAACTATTTTTCAAAGCTCTCTATTTTTTTAGCATATTCATAAGTAAAACAACCACAACAAAGAACAACAAGCAACGTCCGAATGAGGAAAATGAATAATTTTATAGCCTGTGGTAAAAGCACTGCCATCGCTCTGTGCTGGAAGGCCCAATATATTTTATATTTCCATATTGATTGCGTTGTCCCCGAAATCATTTGAAAAAGGTAATACCAGTTATTGAAATGGACCAGTACTGTCCATGCGTATGATAAATGTTTCGATATCATTAAATTCAGTCAAGTCCACATGTATAAAACCTGTTTATAACAAATTCCCTATTATAATGAAGTAAAGGCTATTCCCCATCAAAGAGAGGCTTTGAAAAATAGGTCCACATATAACAAAGTTTGCTTATTATGAAGTAAATATTCAGCCCCCTCAACTTCGTTATAAATGGGCTTGACTGTAGATGGATTTTCTTTGTCTGAATGTTTCTCAATTGGAGGAAAAAAACATTGCGTCGAGGTGGGGAAAAGTGTCAGCCCGCAAATCCAAGAGTCACAGTTGTAATTAAAATATTTAGTAAGTCTACAAGCTTATGCAGGCTTCTGTTTCACAGAAATGTAATTTTAAGATGGTTGAAATCATTTTCGAAAAGCATTTTAAAATACCAGCAGTTCCTAGTTAATGTGATAGAAATAATTCTTCCATCTTTAAACCTGCAGACATTAAGAATCCCAGAATGTGAGACGAAGGATTTTTCCAAAAGAACTCACACACTATATCATTTTTATTTGTTGTCATGGCTGGAAATGAAATGTGGTGATGCCAAAGAATTGTGAAGATAAAATGGATCGACTTAGTGACAAACAAAGAAATTTTAAGAAGAGTGGGAGAAAAGAGAAGTTTGCTGGCAACTCTTAAAAGAAGACAGGATAACTTATTCTGCCGTATCATAAGACATGATGGTCTGATGAAGACAATTGTCGAAGAGAAAGATGTCGGGCAGAATGGAAAAGGCAGGTCTCAGATGAGAGGTATGGAACAGGTTGTGAAGGATGTGAAAAATAAGAATTATGTGAAGCTGCAGATGTTAGCTGATAGGACAGGGTTGGTACACATCTTGAAAGTCAGGGAACTGAAAAATGGATGTCAGGAAAAAGTCAAGGAATTTCATTGTTGGTCAGGAAAACATGACCCACCTTCAACACCAATTGGGCATGTGACTCATTCAACTACACTATGGATCCTATACTTTAACATGATGAGGCATAAATAACAGGGTAAGGGGATGGGAATACAGTGTCAAAATTACCAAAAATTTGGAAATCCCGGGATTGGGAGCTTGAAACACGTGACCTGCTACATAGCTACTGGAGACAAAGAGACATTTTCTAAGTATTTGGTGAGAGATGATGTAACCAGAGCAGAGATTTTATGGTGCCTACAAACTATCATGAATCATTCATCATTCTCTTCCGGAGGAAACTCCGTTAGTCTTTTTCCTCTGATATTCCTTGATACAGTTTACTCTGGATAATATGAAGTTTTAATTATACGAAGCAAAGCAGCTGGTCCTGACGAAAATCCTATAGTTATAACATGGCAATATTCAAAAATACGAAGTTTCAACATTTGAATTTTTCAAAATTACAAACTTTGGGCCTGGTCCCCAGGAACAAATGGAATTCGTTTTTATGAACCTCGGCGAAAAACTGCTTCAAGAAAACTATTTTTGACTACGTAGACATCTAACAAATCAGTGTTGCCGATTGTGGTGCATCAAAAATTAAATGCGTGAATAGTAGTGCATTCACCTCCCAGGTATGCCAGTACCTCCCCATCATTTTCCACATGTAACTCCTCATATCATTTAGACCTTTAGTAATGTGGAAGTCGTAGTTAATGCCATTATTTATCCTGGATATTTTATGTTTTGCCTGTTAACAACATTTTATAATGTCCACGGTTCTCTTTTCATTAAAGCTTACTTGTGATGGCACATTTGATGCTCACTGCCATGTGCCTGGAATTATGGCAGTTCACACTCTCCGTGAACCCTACCTTGTCCTTTAAGGCGAGCCATCCTAGCTCAGCTCTATGTGAAGGCGATGTCGGCACCAAAATCTTGTAGCATGGACAGGTTGAGTGAGGGTGGGTGATGCCATTAGGAAAGTTGGGAGTTTGGGTTTATGGTGCATGGGAGGGGAGGGGGTAAGGGCCTGGTTGTGGATAGGGAAGGTCCCAGTTGTGGCCGTATCTTTTAAGAGGCCTGCAAATGGGTGCCAAATCCAGACCCTCGCCTGCCCGCGCCGGGCATCCTCAACCGTGTTCTCCTCCGCCCATGTGACGTAGACGCCCGACAGATTTGGCGTTCCGAGCACCCATAGTTTGGTACCAACTTTTGCGTGCTAGGCAATGAGGGTCGTCACGCAGTTCAATATGTCATGGCAACAGAAATGCGGAGAAGAGAAAGCATGTCACCGGCCTAACTGAACATCCTCGTAACTCCGGATCCGTGTAACTCAGATCCGCGTAAGTCGAGGACTTACTGTAGTTCTCCGCCACTGGTACATAGAATCCACGCGACTGGTATTCAAATATTTAATCCATTGACTCGATCGAATCTTTGGATTCGATCAAATCTTTTAACCTTGGATTCGATCGAATCCCTGCCCCAACCCTAATATTTTTTGTTGTTTTCACTTGAGTGTGATTATTTTTTTTGTGAAAAAAATATAAAATTAAATGATTTCCTTTATATTTCCTGCAGAAGTGCATTGCATTAATGAAAAAGAGGACTTCTTGGCACATTTGATGCTTGATGTTGCTATTAAGCATCAAACACTGGCTGCATGTACGAGGATCCGGTGTATCCGTCATGGGCCTTTCACCTTCCATGATGCATTGCTTCAGAAACACTGGCGTTTGGACCATGTTTTAGGTGCCATGGCAAAGAGCAAAGCAATCTTGAGTCAACAGGCAGAAGTGAAACCTCAGCTTCAGCCAGTCATGCATCAGAATGTGGAGACCCCATATGGAAAGGAAAGCTCTTTGTAAGTATAATGTACATAATAATACAGTTGAGCACCCGTAATCTGGGAATCCCTAATCCAGGAACACCCATAATCCGGCATGTTTGCCACTACCACCTACCCGGTACTCTGTGGAAACTGCCGAAAATGTTTTACAGAAACATCGCTTCATAACCTGCCGAGATTTTATCCCATTCTTAATGTTAATTTTCCAATTGCAAGAATGAGACTAATTATAACATATTAATTTCTGGTACTTCGTGTACACTGGAATTTTTCTGCAACTTGAACAAGCATACAAAATTTTCCAATTGCGAGAATCAGAATAATTGAAGCATTAATTTCTGGTACTTCGTGTACACTGGAATTTTTCTGCAACTTGAACTAAACATACAAAATTGAAGACATCGCCGAGATGGACTAGTTTACTGATCGGCCACTTTCAATGGCGCGTGCATTTTTTCTTGACCACTGGACGTAATTTGATAAAATTATTTGTTATCTGCTTATGTTACTCCCTAACCATGTCTAATCCATATAGTTGTGGCAACAGCAGAGGAGTGAGCATCCGTACAAAACGTTAACGATTGGAGAAGAAATGCAAGTTGTGAAAAAGCTTGACACCATTGAATCGATGCACCGATCGGTAAAGCATTTGTCTGAAACATACTGCGTGGGATCTTTGACAGTGTGACGATATAACACATCAAGAGGCAGAAAGAGAAAATACTCAAAATTTTACAGTTTAAAGTGACATGAAGAAATAGACGACCGAGAGAAAAACATATGGAAGACGATTTAAGTATTGATTTTACATCCCATGGTTTCAATTGTGTCAAAGTGAAGGGCTTAGTTAGTATTTCTGGCCAAATGTTAATGAAGCAGGCTAAACTATTTCAGAAACTGATATAATCTAAAAGACGTAATGTGGGAAATTTTGCGTGCATGGATTAGTATTTCACAGTCAGTTCTAAATCACCTGTGGTTTAAATTGTGGCCTACTTTGAGGCTTGATGTTGACGAAATAAGTGGGAATTCCAAAGGCTTTTATATTACTGAGGATAAAAATATGATGATGGAGTTAGTTGACTGTGCAAACAGCATCCATAACCCTGAATTAATGGAAATGGAATTGGTAAATTTAGAGGAATGGATAGCTGGTGACCACGATATCTCTCACCACACAACAATTTACCAATGATGAAATCACTGAAATGGTAATTAGTAACAATAAATCTGAGTGGGGATGAAGATGACGAGCCTGAAATTGTTGAAGGAAGACTGCAATTAATGATGATCTTTAAAGAATCATCCAGTTTGGGTCACCCGCGGTGTAGTGGCACCCACGTGTTAACGCGGCTGAATCAGCTGATAACAAATCAAGCACGGCGGGAATATGTTGCGCGAAGCACAGCATAAGAAATATCAGATTTTATATACGCTTTTCCAATAATAATATTACACTTTTAAATATGCAATAATATGAGCACTATGCTTAGCTGCCGTTATTTTCACTCACCCTGCAGCTTCAATACTTTTCAGTAGTAATAACTTTGTGAATTAAGAAAGCCATTTCTTTCTGATTATTTTGAGTGACCCTTTTAATAATTATATTCAGTGCATAGCAAATGAATATATTTTGTCATAAATAATTTACTCCTTTCAATGACAACGGAAGTCAAAAATAGACTAGTTGCCACGCATGACCCATAGTCAGGCAAAATCCCTCATCCGGCATCACTCCGGTCCCGACTGTGCCGGATTAAAGATGCTATACTGTAATAAGTGCAATGGGTATAATAATAAGTGCATATGAGATCTTGTCTCACCTTCTTTGCGACTAAGGATACTGGTTGACCATGTCTGACAAAATTTCAGTCAGATGCCTGATTAGTTCCTTTTCTTTAAACTCCTCTATAATCCTTTGTCAAAATTTTGATTAGTAAATTTATAAAACCAGTAGTGATGAAGTGTTAGACAATCTTCCAGATAGATTGGACTGTCGATAGCAATCTGCTGCTACCTTAGAAAGTTGATATTGGTTTTGGAACCATTAAGCAAGGCCAATATAAAGTGTCATTGAAGGATATCTTAGTGTATCCAGCATTAATTCCAAACGTTTATGAATAGCATTGTGTTGATATTCTAGATAAATCAATTTTCCTTCATGAAGGGTATTACATGTTTGGATTCAGAAATTGTTGCTTTTGGTGAAGAATGAACATCTTTTGGATATTTCGTCGGTGAAGAACATGTTCAAAGAGTTTTAGTACAGTGAAGCTTAAGTACCCTCAAGAGAATATGATAAGAATAGGAGTGAGGTGCTGCAAAAATTTCGAGAGCTGCAAAGAAAAAATTTAAAGTAATATAAAAATGCTGAGAAAGTTGGCCCATGGGTTGAAGCAGAAGTGCAATAATTGAAAAACCCATACAAATGGCACCTTTAATTTGTGTTTTGTTCCAAACTAGTCTGATCCAAGTTCTGCATGTTTCGATTCTGGCTAAATTCTTTTGTGAGAAACCTTTGCTAGGAGTTTTGTTATATTTTATTGACTTACAATATCTCATTGTCAGATATCCTGATTTGTTTTTTTTTCTTTGAAAGAAAACTTGTTATTTATTTTATTTACCCCTTTTTCAACATTAATATAACACAAAATAGCCTTCATATATTACCTTTTTACACATTGTCAACATATGCAGCTTTGATAGGAAATGCAATTGAAATATGTTAGGAACAAAGTAAAATAACACCCTGGAAAAAGCAAAAAATTGTCTGGAAAACCTGGAAAACTCATAGGAAATAGAAGTTGAATTTTGTCAGACACCCTGGGGTTGTTCAATAAATATATTGGTGAAAATGCAATAAAATAATCTTCTATTCAAAAGATTTTTTAAAATTTTTCAATGTAGTCTTGTTCCAGCTCTACCCAGCTAGTCTTGGCCCTTTGGTGTTCCCTGTTTCTTCCTCTCCTTGGAAAAGTTGGAAGTCTCTTAACCTTGAAAATACTCATACACAACAAGATGATATCTTCATTTCTTCCTTTTGAACCAGATTTTTAGGCTTGGAAATATGAAGAAATCACTAGGGTTGCTTAACCCCACTATATCGCTGAATTGGCTCAAGTCTAGTTAAAATTATACATGACGAATAACTGGTGGATGATAACGGGATCAATTGTCTGCCCGTGGCGCTGCATTGATTCAACAGTTTTATTACAGGTTACTGCAAAACAAAACTTATTGAAACTTGTTATCGTGTGACATCTGCATTGAATCAATAAAATTATTTTGTTGAGAAATTTTTGAAGTTGGATAACTGCTTGCGCTGGCCGACCAGCGAGGTAGCTCAATATTCTCATGAGTTGGTGATGTTATCCTTAATTACTCGGAAACCTAAATTTTAATATAATTGAAAATGTGAAATGGATGCGAATTAAAATATTTTCAAATGACTTGAGGGTTTTGGAGTTTCTTCTACGTTAGTTCATCCCTCTAGACGACAGTTTCGTCGGCATTCCAGATGCCATCTTCAGGTCCGAACATCGCATCCCATCAAATTTCCTATACTTGCATTCTATAAACAGTAAAACCCCTTATTTACACTTTTCTAGGGACTGCAAGAAAAAAGTGTAAATTGTGGGAAAGTGCAAATTGTGGGAAAAGGACAATTTTCTGTTTTACATACATACTTTAACAATACAGAGTAAATATATATATAAGAAACACTGATAAACTGAATTAGAGCAATATTATTAATTATTTCTCTAAGTATAGAGCTGTCCTGATTTATTTATGTACGATATATTTCTACCAATATTTCAACCAACCCAACCAACCATCGGACATCGTCAAGTCCATAAATCCCAAATTTATACATTGTGCAATGCCTTTTTTCTAATGATGAAGCCATTCATGGTGATATTTGACGATCTAGAACTTAAAAACCACTAAGTTGATATTCCTTCATACCATGATTTGTTGACATTTTCTTTTTTTTTTTTGACAAATGTTTGCACTAGCTAGTATGTTTCAGAATTACATCGCAATTTTTCATAATAATATCCTTAGAGACTGGTAATCTTCAATGTTTCGCTACATCAGTGTGAGTTGCATCATAAGGATCCACAATTTTTTATTATGCCTAAATTGAAAATATTCATTTGCTAAGAAGGCTTCTGCAGTACAGTTGAGCACCCTTAATCCAGGAATCCGTATCCGGTAACATCCATAATCCGGCAAGTTTGCCATGACCACCTGCCCGGTATTTAAGAGAAAATGCCGAAACATTTTTTACCGAAACATTGCCTCATAACCTGCCGAGATATTATCCCATTCCATTCCTAATATTTATTTTCCCATTCCGGGAATCTGAATAATTTAAACATATTAATTTCTGGTTCTTTGTTTACACTGGAATTATTCTTCAACTTGAACTAAGCATACAAAATTGAAGACTCGATTCGGAGTACGACTAGTTTTCAGATCGGCCACTTAAAATGGCTCATGCATTTTTCATTGAGCACTAGACGTAATTTAATAAAATCATTTGTTATCTGCTTTTGTCTCTCCCTAATCATGTCTAATCTATGCAGTTGTGGCGACAGCAGAGGAATGAGGCATCAGCACTAAACGTTAACGATTGCAGAAAAAGTGCAATTCGTGAAAAGATTGACGCTGTTGCATCGATAAAGCACTTGTCTGAAACACACTGCTTGGGAACTTCGACTATAAAACCCATTAAGAAGCTGAAAGGGAAAATCCTCAAAATTTTACTGTTAAAGTGACAAGAAGAAATGAATGACAGAGAAAAACTATGAAATAAGATTTATGTGCTGATTTAAAACGCGCGGTTGCATTTGCGTCGGAGTGAAGGGCTTAGTTATTATTTCTGGCCAAATGCTAATGGAGCAGGCTAAACTATTTCGGAAGCAAATATAATCTAAATTACGATGTGGGAAATTTCGCGTGCATGGAATAGTAATTCACAGTCAGATCTAAAACACCCGTGGTTTAAATTGTGGTCTGCTTTAAGGTTTGATGTAGACAAAATATGTGGAGATATCAAAGGCTTTCATGTTTTTGAGGATAAACATATGATGATGGAGTTGGTTGACAGTGCCAGCAGCATCAATAACCCTGAATTAAAGGAAATGGAATTGGTACAGAGTGAATTAGAGCAATAGTTAGCTAGCGACCACGATTCTCTTATCACACACAATCATTACACAGAGGATGAAATCCTTGAAATGGTAATTAATTACAATAAATCCGAGTGGGGATGAAGATAATTGGCATGAAATTGTTGAAGCAGGACTACTGTTGATGATGGTCTTTAAAGAATCATCTAGTCTGGTCGCCTGCGACGTAGTGATGGGAGGCCGTGCAGATGACACAACGCATTGACAACGAGCTGAATCACCTGATAACAAATCAAGCACGGTAGGAAATATGTTGCGCAAAGCACAGCATAAGAAATATTAAATTTGATACACCCTTTTCCGACAGTAATGTTATACTTATAAATGTGCATAAATATCATGAAAATGATACTAAGCTTATGTTATTTTCACCCACTGCAAAACTTCGATACTTTTAAGTAATAACGTTGTGAATCAAGAAACCAATTCTTTCTGATCTCTGTGACTCTCTTAAAAATGTGTTCAGTTAATGGCAAACGAATATATTTTGTTATAAATAATTGAATCCTTTCAATAAAAACATCCCGGACATCAATAAAAAACCAGTTGCCATGCATGACCCATAGTCCGAAATCCAGCATCACTTCGGTCCCAACCGTGCCGGATTAAAGATGCTCAACTGTAATTAGAAGATGACTCGAGGGCTTCCTGATGAGGGTAAGGAAACAATGCACTTCCACAAAATATATAATTTATTCACTCACAACCATGGTTTCGATGCTTAGCATCATCTTCAGGTCCCACAGCTCCAGGAACCTGAAGATGATGCTATGCATGGAAACCATGGTCGTGAGTGAAAGAATTATATATTTTGTGGACGTGCATTGTTTCCTTACCCTCATCATGAAGGAATTCCATGTAGTCAAGCCAGACACCGTCAACTACGAGGGCTTCCTATTTATAGCCATTGAAAAAAGAGTCGCTGAGAACAATGCCTTTTGGGAAAAGATGTCAGCGTCGCTCACAGTGATGTTGGCACTCTAAGGGTTAATAAGGAGAAAGAATGGATGAGGCAGCAATTCAAATAGTACTTCAGCAACTATACCATGAAAATGGCATATAAATGAAGTTCACCATTTTCTTGGTGAAGATGACCATTTTATGTGCCAATCTTGGATACTTTTTCCACAGCAAATGGTTACAAAGTGTTACAATTAGGGGCCTGGAATGCTATTTTTGGCGAAGATCCAGATGGAAGGATAACCGGAAGAAACATATTAGGAAACCAAAACAAAAGAGGAGAAAGACTGCTGGAGTCCTGCACACAACATAAGTTAGTGGTCACCAACATATTATTTAAAAATCACAACTGAAGAATATACACATGGAAAATGCCAGGAGGCAGAAGAATATTTTAAAAGACTACATTTTAGTGAAGCAGAGATTTAGGAATCAAGTGAAGGACTGCAAAAGCTACCCTGGGGCAGACATCGACAGTGACCATAATTTAGTGATGATGAAATGCCATCTAAAATTCAAGAAATTGAAGAAAATAAAGAAGAATATTAAGCAAGTAGAAAAACTAAAGGTGGCTCAACATTGGCTGGTGTTTCAAAAAGCAGTGTGAAACAACATAGGAGAGGATCTGAATGAGAAATCAGAGGAAGAGCATTGGTAAAAAATAAAATGTGGACTACAGGAAGCTCCAAAAGAAGTTCTTGGAAGAAGGAAAGCTGTCAAGAATAAGCCATGGATCATGGAGGAAGCCTTAGACCTGATTAAAGAAAGAATAAAGTACAAGAATGTGAAAAACTGAAGAAGGGCAGCTCTGCTACTAAAGAATAAGGAACAAAATAAGTCACAAAGCCAGGAAAGCTAGAGAAATGTGGATGAAGAATCTTTGCAAAGATGTACAAAACAACCTTGCTCTTGGAAAGGTGGAGGCAGACTATAGGATAGTGAGAAACCACTTCAAGCAAGATGCAATGACATAAGGGACAAGAGTGGAGAAGTTTTGATTGAAAATGAAGACGAAGTGAAGAGATGGAAAGAATATCTGGAAGAGGTACACAATGGAAACAATCTCAGCTTGAAAGTGATCGAAGAGGAAAGTGAAAAAACTAAACAGCATAGTGAGGTTGAGGTTGCTTTGTTTGAATGAAAATCGATTACTATACTCACTTCAAACGGCAAGAAATTAAGTGTTGTAAGGCTAAGACTGTAAGTGGAAACATTTACCTAACCGCCCGATGCCTATGAAAAATGGATCACAAATTATGGGAGAGGAACACAAGTGGAAGGCTTTGATATTGGCTGAAATTACATGCTAAGATCCCCAAAACCCTATGCTAGGAGAACAAAAACAATACCTGAATTTTTTTTCCTTGATTTGGGCTTAAAAGAGGATTGCATGTTTTACATTGGTGAACATCTTACACTAGAGTAAGTGGTTTATCATGAACCTACATTCGTCAATCTTCCATAGTGATATGACATATTTTTTAAATCACTTCTGGTGTTGCTTTCCCCAATTACAATTCATCTTTGGTTGATGTTTGAACATATTTGTATTAATCCAAAAGTGAACAGTCGTCAACACTGGTGCAGAGTTCCCATGAACTTCATCTAACTCAGCATTGATATGCGCAGCTATCCACTTATTGTGGCCACCGCTTAAAATTTTATTTTGGCATAATCTGGCAAAAATTGAACTTGCTTATTGAATGACCCTTGTAATATACGTTCTTTATATGAATATATGTTTGATTCCACTTCATTCTTCATATGTCTTATGTTTTGACTACATTTTATGTAACCTTACACTTCAGTAACATCCAATTACATAATAGAATTGATTTTCATCAGTTAAGGGGACTGAATGAGAAACTTAAAAAAAAAAGAATACTAATTATCATAGTTCCTAATCACCTTCTCTTTATGACTATAACTATTATTTATTATGCTATTTAGTACTAATCAAAACTATTCTGAAAGGTTAACCTTATATCTGATAATAATAATAATAATAATCTGATGCCATTTAGTAATATGTATCCTAGAGTACATTGGTAATATGGTGTTGGAAATTTGTTTTGATAGCTCTAACTTTAGATGAGTTTTGAAAATCCTTTTAAATTATGTATTTTCGATTGCTCTTACTGTGTTTTTTCATTATATTTTTAACAGATGCTGATATGTGGCAGCATGAGCCATGGTGGGTCCTCTTGGTGAAATAGTGTATTATAATATATGTATCATTGTTCCTGATCATTTAACATCTTGCTATGTATTTTAATTGTTATTGACTTTTAAGTAAATCATTGTTTTTTTGTAAAGTGTAGTGAAATTACTTATTTGCAACTAACCCTTCACCTGTAGATAAAATGTGTAGAATTTTGAGAATTGCTGCAAATATAGGTTAGGGTGGAAATTTACAGGCTTGACATTGGCAGTTATGTTGCTGAAATTGTTTTCCATTCTATATCATGGGAATAAGAGACAATGCTATTGAATGACTTTTCAAAGTGACTTTGCTTCTTATCTCTGCATTAGATGTCTGCCAGTTGATTGGTGCACATGTGCTGTAACATGTGCTTTTGAGCTGTAACAAAAATGAGGCATTTCTGATGGGTGTATGGAAATATCTGGGAAACTTCAAGAAAACCCTGGATCTCATTGGTGCTTCCCCATGCTTAACCAATTTAGCAAGCATATGATACATGCATAGGCTGACTTTTATTCAGGTTGGCTGCAAATGGTGAAATGCTCTATTGAAGAAAATATAGGGGACTGTTTTATAAGCCCTGAAGATGTCAAAAATAAGGAAATTAGGACATTATAAATCAGGGTTGTCTCAAGAAAATTAATTCCAGTTCCTGTCACCATCGTGATCTCGATATAAGTAATTAAATAGGAGGGAAAAATAATGGTAAATTTTAGTTTAAGCCTATGGAACTTGATCTTAAGAACAACAAAGTCATCTCTCTCATTTGCCACTACTTCCCAGTAATATTTCCATCCTTTTTTCTGCTAGTTATCATTTTTATGCCTGCCAATTAAAGATCCTTGCCTTTGCTAATTCATTACTAATTTCTAATACTATTTTAGTCTTCACTATTATGCCGGTTGCTCTTATGTGTAATTAGCATATGTTTAATGTATATTCACATTGAGGGTATTAGCTTTCATTGATTTTTGGTTTTTAAATGTATTTAGTGGGTATTTCATGAGTCTTTATGGTAGTTTTTTTGTCAGTATCATCAGATTTCTGAGCTATGATCTTTTATAAGTAACAAATTCTCTCATTGTCCTTAACATTAAAATGATTGTGCACTCTTAAAGATACATACAGAGGCTACATTTGTCATCCTATGCTTTTTAACAATTCTTATTTAGAAGATACACTTATTTTCATGACATCAGCAAGTAGGATTGGAACTATTTAGTATTACCGTGGAGACAATTATTTTATTATTATGCTGAGTCCTCTAACAAAAGAAAAAAACAAACTCAAGGCTACCTGGCAGGTACAATTTTGTCATTATTTCATGACTGTTTGCACACTTCTTTTGCATTCACTGCTTGGCAAATAGCTGAGCAATCGCATAGTTTTTTGTGAAAGGATTTATATTGCTATTACTGATATATACTCTATATATATTACTGATATATGCTCCTAGTTATGTATGCATGCATGACGGAATTCCAAAATCCTACACTTTTTTCACACCTTCTTTCCCCAAGGTGTGAGTTTTTGCAACTGGCTCCTCCTAGACCCATGTCAAAGTTCTCCGCAACATTTTAATCTGCCTCTTGAATGAAGTTTGAATTCAAAAGATTTTTGCCAACACCCTTTTTTTCCTAATCATTTTTGCTCTAAGCACACCTTTAAAATGATACGTAGTTGCTGATTTTCCTCAGCTTTTCCAATTCCTGCCCTCCCCTTCTTAGTTTTCTTTTCTGGGTCTCATTGCTAGAATTTTCATACGATGCTTCCTACATTGACTATCTAAAGTATTTGTCTCTATAATATGCTGTTTACTTGATCTTGGTGGTAAGAGCCTACTTCTATGCTACCGCAGAATACTGCCGTAACCACATATGAACTTTAACTTGTGCCGATTTGTTACTTTGCTGAGTCGTTCAGGGCTCAATATTGGAAAATATGGTGACGCTGTTTCACCCCACACTCCTCAATAGATTAATTAATCTGCGTTTTCAAGTACATGACCGCGCTTACAGGCGGATGAAAGGTGGAAGGATGGGGAGAATCCCATTCGGCATTAGCATGCACTTAGCGTCGGCATTATCCTGCTCTTAACGAAACACGCCAAGGGGGTCGTGGCTTTCAGTTCCATCCGACGCATGGTAGTACCATGATCCGACGGACGGTATATTATAATCGAATTCTCTCCACAAAGCACTCAAGTAGGGGCTGGTTTACTGGTGAAAGAAATCTCCCAATACCGGGATTTGAACCTGGGCTCTCCAAGTGAAAGGATGTAGTGTAACCACTGCTCCAACCCGGCACCCTAGGGTAGGGCTGAGCGGTGCAGGAAATACTGAACCGGTTCTCGGTTCTGAAAAGAACAATTTGTGATGGTGGTGCACCGGTTCAATAGAACGAGCCGGTGTTTTCTACTTAACCGGTGTTTTCTCCTGAACAGGTGTTTTATACTGAACCATTTTTTTGTGTAATTTTTTCTACTGAACTTTATTTTCCTCACAAACAGCGTATTTTGTCAAAATTTGTATTTAACATTTTTTAAGACGTGTTTTTTTCCGAAAAGTAGATATTTCTTAATAACGTGGGTATGCTTTCCTAAACGGAACAGTAAAAAGTGAGAATGTTTGCGTCAGCCAATGGTTTTTATGCGAGGCCTGGGCGTACATATAAATTGCCTTTTGTAATTGTAACGGCGATGAAATTAATATTATTGCTGACGAAAGACATTGCAAAATTTCTACAGATATTTATCCCCTTAGAACAACGCGTTTCGTTATTAAAACAACATTATTAAGTTCCTTGATCATCCTGGATGATAATGCTGTTGTAACAACAAAATGCTTCGAGTGCTTTAAGATACTAACTCATGCCTGGTGAATGAAAAGCTCTCTAGAGGCAGAGCGACTGGTGTCTGCGTACGAAATCTTTCCATTTAAGATCTGATTTAGGTGCTTCCAGAGAGTTAATATGTGTGGAGAGGCTGATTGATTTCGTCTGTGGCGCATAGTTATCTGCCTTTCTTAGTCAACATTTCCTTTATCTTTCGTCATGGCAACGAGGGTCTGACTTTGACATCTTTTTTGAAACATTATTAAAAATAGGCAGCCCGCGAACCACCCTAAAATTTCTGGCGACGCAGGGTGTCACGTCAACTTTTGTTTTAGCTAACCGTATTTTCCTTAAATTTTCCATTATTACAAATATTATTCATTTAAAAATATTTCACCATCCTTTGGCATAAAATATTCTTGGAAAAAACTTACAATAGCATTAATAATCAACGTTCAATGTTCAAATTTCGTTTGCATTTGACACATCTTATGTACGTTAATTCCCATCCATGCATGAATTGCGGACACGAATTTTGAGGCTGGCGTAAGCAGTTGCATTATCCTTTCACTTCTTGCGTGTAGCCGAGGTATATAGGAACTTGAAACAATGCTTTTTCCCCCACGAAGTCTCCCAAAATCAACCGCGTTGGTTTAACAAAAATTGCTACTGCACTAACCTGAAGGATTATTAACTCTTTCTTATTCGTTGTAAATGTCGGAAAAACAATATAACACGAAAAAACGATACATCCTGTTTATTTACGTGTGTGATTACGCTTTCATGGGTGCGTGCTCGCTCAGCACTCTAGCTACCGATTATTTGTATGACGACAGCCAGGCGGACAACTTATAGCTATGGACCCTGAAAAGTGGTAAATAAGCTCGAGGAAAGCGGTGTAAAAATCATAGTCCCAGCGGCGGTGCCAAAATCGCAAATTTCATGCTCCGGCGGTGAAAAAAATACTTGCATATTTCTCAATTTATACAAACAAAGAATTGTATTAGAGACATTGATGCATCTAACTTATTCTATCTAATCTTCATTGATAGTTAAAAAAATACACAGAGATACGCAAAATACAGGCATAACAAAGGTAACTCAATTGCCACCTAGCCTAAGGACGGTGTTGTATGGGTTTTCTACGGCCAATTTCCTTGGTACTGCTTCCCTGAATATTCAAAGTTGCGTCAAATATATATTTAAATATCGCTTTCAAACTCCTTTTGGCGATCAAATATGCTGAAATTTTTCGGCATTATGATCTACAGAGATCCTTTTTCTGATCAACAGTAGCTTCGATCGAACTATAGACATGTTTTGACACCAGTTTATCCTGCGATACTGAGAATCGGAAATATATGCCTGCCCAGACTTGTCTTTTGTAGGTACCTCCCGGCCGCGGCTTATTCAAAATGACGATGTCGGCTTGCCTTGACTTAGGTAATTTTTCTAAAATTACTTTCCGGACAAATAATGCGCCGCATCATACGTAAATATTACTGTGTCCCTAACTCGTACTTTTGATCGCCCCGCCAAGCAGGCGACTCGGGCGCCGAATAGGTTTGCTGCGGTGGGAATAAGGTCGCGCTGGAGTCACATCGTAAAATTCGGCAACATATACTCAACATCAGTCAGTGAATTCGATAGTTTATCCTTAAATAACTGTGTTTGTTTACCCAAGGAGTAATTGCGACCCGTCAGTCACAGCTTAATGGCACGCTCTTTGAATGAAATTATTACGTCCATTTGACAACTTTGTCTTTTCGCTCAACCCAGCGTAGTTATTGGTCCCATGATTAATGCGATGCGCAGACTTACTGAAATCATCTTTTACAAGCGCAATTCCTTTAATGGCAACTTTTCTGTAGATCTTTCGGGATAAATACTACGCAAGTCATTTCGGTGGCGCGACGAAAACGATGCGCCCCGACCCCGCCACCGTAAATACGATCTAGGGAGACTATGCAGATATCATGGTCACGCGCATCATCTGACTGATGGTCATGGTCATGTAAATAATAATTTTGTATTCATTTCACACCATGAGTTTGCAAACATTTTTTCACCGAATGAGACGTCTTTCATTCCGAGTCTTCACATTCATATCAAAATAAAACTTAAAGCATATCATGTTTTTTCGTAAAATATCGTACGATAGGTTTAAAAAAATGCGAAATTTCGCGCAAAATATCGCACTAACAGCCAAATACTGCTAAATTTCGCGAATAAAAAGGTATTCGCGTAATTTATGAGAATTTCGCTAGCGTGAAAATGGCAAATTTTGACTTAGTAGGGCTTAAAACATCAAAATAACAACATTTATGTTCTTAAAAAGAAATTCGTGAAAAAACTCATTCGCGAAATTTCAGGGTCCCTACTTATAGCACAGGAAAGTTCACAGGCGTGGTCGTCAGCCTGCGAGCAGAGACGCAGCGGCGTGAAAGCCGAGCAGCGAACGATCATCGGTGATTCAGAACCTCTTCCCCGGTGCACCGGTTAAGAACCGCTTCCCCGGTGCACCGGTTCAGAACCGATTCTCCGGTGATCCGGTTTTTTTCCTACATCTGAACCGGCCTGCCGGTTCTGAAAAAAACCGAACCGGTGCACCGGGAAACCGCCAAGCCCTACCCTAGGGTGTCTGCATGGTTCTACCTATTAAGGCCGTTTTACACGGTCATTGATACTGCGCAGGCTGTTGCGAGAACACTTGCGCAAGAAATATTGCGCCATGTAAAGCGACGACTTGCGAGGACAGGCAGCGCCACTGCGCGAACGCTTGCGAGCAAATCAGAACATGTTCTAATCTGATACATGCGTTCGCGCAAGTTTGAAGTTTATTTCTCTCACTAGGTGGTGCAGATGTAGCGGCAACGAACTGCCTGGGGAATTCTAGCAGTTATGTAGGTTGTTGACGAGTGAGTTGGGTGTTTTTGTTTGCACTCAACTCCTTAGGTAGTGAATAAAGTGCAATAATGGTTAGCTGGGCGATTAATCACGTGGAAGCTTAAATTTCGTTCGTAAAGAAAGAACTCGTTACCTTGGTACACAGCCGTTTGTTCTTGGTGCAAATTTTGGGCTAACTATACGGGACTAGGGTCTCCACTATTATGTTTAGACTATGGCTTAAAACATATTTTAAAGTGGTGGTAATTTATCGCATCTTTCACGTCCAATTAATTGCTACATGTTATGCGATATACCTATTTAGGGGTTAGATGGCAGAAGGGACAGTTTTGTCTCAATCTCGCCCCAATAAAGACCTTTTATTATTATTATTATTTACGGTATTACCGCTACTGAATGGTATATTGTCACTGACATAATGCACCGACGATTGCACCGTGTTAAGCTGTCAAGCAAGTGCCCTCGCAATTTTCTACGTCACAGACTTTCGCAGACGACTGCTCAAACGGAATCAAAATCAACTTGCGCAGTTTCAATGACCGCGTAAAACGGCCTTTATAGAGCCGTGGGGAACCTACGTGATGTATTCAACGACGTCGTTGATAACTATATTTGTGTGCATGTTTCAGGTAATATTTTATGCATCAACTATCTTATTTTATCTTTATTTTCAATTTTGCTAGCGCATTAATTTTTCATCGTTATTCCGCGATTCATGTTGACCGGTTTACATTGTACCTATACTTCTATACTTAAAAGTATCAGGTACGTTCTGTGCTTGAAAAAGAAGTCTCTGTTATCTGAAGTTAAATTGGAATTAATAACTCCTTGAAATCAGGGCCGTATTTACCATATAGCGTACCCGGCGGCAACCGGGGGCCTCGCGAGAGAGGTATTGTAAATATAGTTGTAAAAGACTATAACATTGGGGCCCTCATTCTAGATACCGCCGGGGGCCTCAGAGGTCATAAATCCGTCACTGCTTGTAATCCTTTAGCATTCAAGGAAAAACAATGTCTTTTATGAACTCATTTTTGATTAAGGTCATATAAATATAGAGCAACGATAACTTATATAGTTAACAACACATCTACATCTATATCTACATAATACCCTGCAAGCCACCATAAAGGTGTGTGGCAGGGGGTGAACTCTCACTAAACATGCACTACATATCATGCATAAAAATAGGATCAGTACTTTTATAGGTACTGTTCAAAACTATGCTATTTAAAAAAAGATAAAAATAGCAAAATATACATGCAAAAACATGCCGTTAGTTGGGTTAGTTATAAGTCCTTATACCAACATTCAGCTACCAATGTTATCCATTGCTACACTCGTACTGGATATATTTACCGTTATTCATATCCCTAATAGTACGAAGAAAAAAAGACATTTTGAATCTGTCAGTTCGGCAATCTATTTCTCTAATTTTATGATTATGGTCCAGTCTACCATAGTAAGTTGGGGTCCGCAAAATATTTTTAACATCATCACTGAAAATATAAACACAGTGTTGGCCCAAGGGGGTATAAGTTCACAAGGGCCTGCGTTTATGAAGGCCCCGCACTGCGGACTGATTTTATGGAGATCATATTTATTTGTTGTACGAAATTTATTTCATGGCCCCGCAAGTTAACTTCCCACCGGGCCACGCCCTTGCTTGGGTTGGCCCTGGAAACAGTATACTATGTGGAAGCACCTCATGTTTGCTTTAATACGGAAAGCCAGCGAGATTCCAGATCAATGTTGAACAATCCATATCTTGAATCACTTTGTGTGTCTTTGTCTTTTCATTTCTTGTATTACGAGACCTTTTCATCCAACCAGTCCAATTACAGCAGTGCCTTTGATATCTGGCGAACCTCATTAAAAATTTAAAGAAAACGTTTTCATGGCCTTTTTGCGAACTCCGTAAATTTTAACCTAGCTACTTAGGCGTATCTTTTGAGATCGTTAGGGATTCCTTCCTCGATAAAAGCTCTTCAAGGAAATATTAATTTTAATTATAAATCTATTGTAGAAAATAATTAGTCAATTTTTTACATTAAATTGCACGACAACGCAAAATAGAGAAGTGGGAATTTTCTATTTGGTTGATATCCGTGAAATGCGTATAATCCGTATGTTAGGACGAGGATGAAAATAGTGGCAAATGGTTGGATGAAGTTTCGGGTAGTGTTGTCGACAGATAAAAAGATCAAATTTTCAGGGCTCATGGCCACATTGGGTATCTAATATAATTAGGCCCCCTTGTGTGCCTAACGGAATTTGTCGGTTGCGTCGATGGATCAACATTTCAGCCGATATAGCTTCTTTAAGTCCAACTGAAGCGGATTTTTTTAGTTTGAGATGCTTGAAACGTTAATTCTGCATTTTTTTCCATCCAGGTCGAACTTAATAACTTCGATAATAATGCGTTATTAACATGTTGCCAGAGTTCATTACATAAATGACGCTCGGGGATTTTAAGAATGGTAAGGTTACTACCTATATACCTACTATAATTAAAAATAACGAAGTCGGAATATACTTCGCCGGCTTTAAATTGGAGAAAGTCGATGTGTCACATTCTCATTATGAATAATGATAATAATTAATGTGCCAAAAAGCATTATATATAGTTAAAGTGGATCTGGCAATGTAATGGTAAAAAAATTTTGCTTTTAAAATTAAGGCTTTTATATATTTTATCCTCTACTGATCTACAAGTTTGCTTATAACTCAATCACCAATCATTTTCACTCGAGTAAAATAATGTCAACCTACGCGTTAACGTTTTCATGACTTGTTTTTATTCAATAAACTTACGGTCCAACGTTTGAGGCTTGACTTTGTGGAACCACAAGATTGGAAAAGAAAATTGGCTTAGTGTATTACACACACACGTTTTATTGGTTTCAACCATGGTTTCGACAATTTACAAGTGATTATCAAGCTCTTGATAGCGACATGGAAATTGTCTAAACTTTGGTTGAAGCCAATAAAATGTGTGTGTGGAATGTAGAAAGCGAATTTTCTTTTTCAATGAACTTAATCATAGTAATGAACTGTAATTGGGTAATGGAATAATGTTAAATTTTTAGTCATTACTATGTGTTTGATCTTCACGCAATCCTTATCAACGCGAAAGTCGGTGCAGTTTGATTAAATTCACCAAGTAGGTATTACGGCGGTCTGAAATTCAAACGTTGATGAAGAGGTTGGGTCTCCTTCCCTGCATTCTCTGTGTCCTCCCAAAACCATCTAGGATACAATTTTTTGCAAGACCAGCTGGAACCGTCAGAAGAGACTTTTTTCGAATAATTCGAACCTCCGATCTCCGGTCAGTAGTCCAAAGTCCTATATGCTAGACTACCATGACGCCTAATGTTTTTAGTCCGCGAAAAAATCTAATGTGCTAGTGAAATATAAAAAAATATAAAATCGTTGAATTTACAATGTAATGTTACTATTTTTTCCTTATTTCTTCAAGTATGCCAGAGAGAAAGAAGCTCATTCTTTTATCAATTGTTTTTTTATTATCTGTATTTCTTTGGCGTGAACCATTGTCAGACTTTCGTAATCGGGATCTAGAGAAATTTAAGAAACGAACATTTGCTCAAAATGCATGACCATTGCTGAAATGAGTACCTACTGCAAACATTTTCCGCTCTTAGTTTTCAGCGTAATTATTATTATTCTTCTATTTTTTAAAGTGAGAATTGCTACCGCGGGTTTGAAAGAGAATGTATCATTGGGTCTTAGTGACATGTAAATCCTTTACCTTTGTCCACTGCGGCCTACACTATCGGAAATTACATTATAAAAATTCTTTTGAGGTATCTGACCTCTCACCCATCTAAAGCTCAGTCATTGATAAGCTGT
Source organism: Platycnemis pennipes (assembly GCA_933228895.1). Lineage (NCBI taxonomy): Eukaryota > Metazoa > Arthropoda > Insecta > Odonata > Platycnemididae > Platycnemis > Platycnemis pennipes. The sequence goes on along the minus strand of OW121848.1, from coordinate 26,352,638 downwards.
ACGTGCAAAGAATAAGAAGAATAAGAGTAATGGCCTTTGGCAGATGTGAGATTTATTTAAAGTGTTCCAACGTCAAATGTATTTTTTGATTCAATTTCAATGACGACAGTGATTAAAAATATAAAGAATGTATGAGGTGTTCTCATTCTACAGAAATGGCGATTTAATGGTTTTGAAATTGGAAAAGTACGAGTGACAATCTACGAGTCTATGACTACCTACAATCAGAAAAGCTTTTAAAAATGAATACCTGTCATCTCCGAACCTACAGTGAAGGGGATATACCAAGGGATATATGTATAATCTGATTGTATAGATATCGGAAAATCGTCATAGATTATTCTCATCGCCAGTTTTTGGAAATTTCCGCTAAGATTACTTCTCATTTTGTCGCCCTTTAATTGTTTGGGCGGCGGTTTTCAAAACTTTTCATTACCAATTAAATTAGTTTGCAGTCAGTGTGTTCACCCGGTTATTATATAATTTATTTTTCGTTTGAATTTTGAACTCTTTTCCCCCAAATTCATTCCGTTTCCTTCAGTATTAAGGAGAGACAGTCGGAGGTCCTAATCTATTTCAATGACAACCAGGTCGCTGAGTCAAAGGCCTAGGTCAAAAATTCAAAATTCGTTGTATTGTTATTCACAGCCCAAGGTTTGGTGCGAGACCAAGATGGCAATTGTCAAAGTGTGATTGTTGGATCGCTGAGAGCAGTTGCCTTGAAACCACCACGGGAACCGCATTGGAGGGAGCCAACGACCTCGTGGTGCTTGGAGCAGATGAGGTAAGTGATGATTACGATTCTCGGTGGGGCTCCCTGTGAATAGTGCCGTGATTCGTTGCCGAAGGACTTAACTTATTGCTATGCAGTCCACAAAAATTGTCGTCTCGGTTCTGTAAAGAACCAATACCTGGGAGCTAAAATGAGTGGAAAGCAAATAAGAAGGTGAAGTGCTGGAATGCTGAAATGAGATCCGGGGTACGAACCCGAAAGAGATCATTGTGATTGTTCAGCATTTTCTGGTCAGTGGGTTTTTATGGAAACTGAGGAGTGGTAAATGGGAAGAAACTGACTCTGCTGATGTGTGAATTTCAATCACCGTTGGGCAACCTTCGCAGGCTATGAACTAATTGATCACTACTCTCACCAGCCATGGGCCTGATCAACTTGTACGTTTCTATCAAAATTTAATATGAGTTTTATAAACATTTAAATCAAACGTTAACTCCTATAGATTACATATAAGTAGTTCTTAAAATTTGAGCTAACGGAGAAGTAATCAACATATTTTTAATTACAATTTTACGTTTATCATAATCTCATCCGTGCATTAGTCATGATGAGGTTAAGGAAACAATGCACTTCCACAAAATATATAATTTATTCACACACGACCATGATTTCGATGCATAGCATCATCTTCAGGTCCTGATTCTTCACATCTTCACACCTGAAGATGATGCTATGCATCGAAATCATGGTCGTGAGTGAATAAATTGTATATTTTGTGGACGTGCATTGTTTCCTTAACCTCATTATGAAGGAATTCCACGTAGTCAAGCCAGACACCGTCAACTTCATGCATTAGTCGTTTGAATGTTTTAACTAAAACGCTTTTAGTTATCCTTCGCCAGTCATCTGGCCTGAATCAAGAATTACATTTCGAGATATTTTTTTGTGCTGCCCATGGCCTGTGCAATACCGCCATTGGAGCTTTTCCCTGCTTCAAAAGAAAACTGAATACGTATCACGGTACTTTTCGAAGTTATGCGGATGATTTTACATATTTCTCAATCCATTCAGGTTATTGCTTGCACTTACTTCCTTGGAGAGTGCTGAATTTCCTCTTTTAGACTCTGAATGAGAAAGGTATATAAATCATGTACATCTTCATTCTCTTCGTTTTGCACTTCGTGACTTTTTCCTACCCTATTCTATTTTTTCTGCTCCGAAGAACTCGCTCTTCCACGCAAAAAACTAGTTCGGGCACTCAGCCCATTTCCACCATTCTTTTATCTCCCGAACTCCTCTCTTTCTTCGATTTTATTTTTATTCGCGCCCTCCTCTCTTTTCTTGATTTTTTACTACGATGAATGGTGTCCAGGTGGAAGTTTTGTTGAGTAGCGCGAGGGTGGAAGTCTCTGCAACGAAAAGGATTGCATTCGGAACTAATTCCCCTTTTATTTTCAATGTTTCTTTTATTTTAAGAGCATATTTGTGTGAAATCAAGCTGTTCGTTTGCATAACCATCCTTTTTCTTAGATACTCCCTTCCCTCTCAGTCTTTTTTATCACTGCGAATAGGTATATCTCCTCCTCGAAACTCGCACCTAAGTGGTCGATGGTCGTTGTGGACGATTTCCAAAATGTTGTCCTCAAAAGAGTTCGCACCATAGAACTTAGCTCCTTCAGCACGTCGCTGGGAAAACTCATGCCTTGAAACGTCACCTCTTTTCGCTTATTTTATTTGGCCCGTCTCTGCAACTGCCTTCCTTTCCCCACCCAGCGCTCCTAACCTTTTGTTCGTCTAACTCCATTCCCTCTTGCACTCAAGCAATCTCGTCGCCTATTATGTTCCAGGCTCCTTCGTAGACCAATGCTTTCCGCCACTGCTTCAAGTCTGGCCGGCCATTCACTCTGCTCTGTTCCATTGATAAAGGTCTTCTTTCTTTTTTCTCACGAATATTACAAAAATTATTACAAATCTCGTTTTTCTCCTCGAGCATTAATGGCAAATTAATATTCGTAACACTGTAACACTCTCACGTTACCAATGTTTTACCAATGAAACAGTTTTAAATATACGTATAATTCACGAGTTTTTAGATATTAGATAGATCACCTCTTTTTTATTCTAGTGATCATTGTTTAATGGATAATATTAAATTTGCAATCCTCCAGTAATAGGAATATCATTTTTCTCACACTCTTGTGTATGAAAGAATACTTCTGTCTTAAATTGAGTGAAATACATACATACATTGGTATCCCCAAATTGAACATACGTTAGTAACAAAAGAACGCGTCAGATATTTTAAACGTTGAGCTGTAGGAAAGTACATGGTGAATGAACGTATGTGCTAGAAAGAAACCCTAAGGATATAACCCGTGGAACGCCTATATTTTCTTCCCACTTCTATCATTTAACTTGGTATTCCAAGAAGTCTTTACCTTAACAGTCAGCTTAATTACATGGCATCATGTAAAGAGTGTTGCATAACTTAGAAAAAAATCAATATATATTGCGAATGGGATACCTATATCTCTTTTTATGTACGATGAAGTCTAACAAAATAAAATGAAACATTTTTTGTATTCCTCACTATTATTATTAGAGACGACTTGAACTCTTCAGGTCATTTACAAGAGGATAATCAAATTCTATTCTCGTAAATGACTGTCGAGCGGTCTGCAATAGTAATTGTGTGGAATATAACAAAGTTATAATTTATTTTGCAAGATGTCGAAATTTCAAAAACTAAACTTGCCTGAAGCAATATTCCTGTTAAATATTCTAAGATTAAGGTTAAGGTTCGAACTGAGTCAGAGTCTCTGAGGCAGAGTTTTTCATCGGTGTACTGGTCCCCCTGGTTTGAACCCCCTGATATTTTTAGTTATGCATTTTTTCATAAAACTGCAACTCTTGACTGAATAGGGCCAGTTGATCGATGCGCAAAAGTATATTTTGTAATTACATGAGAAAAACGCATTACGGATTAGTCAATATGTTGTACGGATGTTAATGATACTCTTGGTGACGTGTTTTTTCACAAGTCATTTACCATTCATTTGTACTTTTTTCTCTCCGTGACTGTATATATGCACATTACCATGCTTTTTATTGCATGCAACTTAGAAACATTTTACCAGATTTTCGTCGGATGGAATAGCATGCAAATTCAAGCATAAGATGTAATTTTAGGATAAAAAATAGTCTTTAGAAATTAAATAACCTGTAATTCCAGAGAAAAAATATAGTTTATGATAACGTAGGATAAATGTATTGCTTTATATCGGACAAATTCGTCGGGTTGACTGTGAGTAAAAGATAGATATTCTCAGATATTATGTCGACCTTTACCATTGTTCATTCTTTTCCATACCTAAAATATTCTATAAATTTTAGCTAATTTATGATAATTTTGATGTCCGTTCTAACTATATCACGTATACACAGCGTTGACTTGCGTGATGTAGTAACTGTTCACACATTTTGAAATTGGTTTACTTGGTCGATAAGGTATTATTATAAAGATAAAGACTTGAGATTTCTCTTTTGCCCTCCTTATAATATTAGTGATCCGTATTGTCGGTACATTTATGTATACTGGGATTGATCTAACTATTGTTAGCTGAAGATGGGGTAACTGCCGAAACTGGTCGATGAGTAATGGTCATGTATTAATATTATATAGATCAATAGATTATTTTTTCATTTTAATAATCTATTCATTAAAAATGGTACTTCGTGTAAAGATGAAAAATTCTCAAAAATAACTGTCGTAAAAACAATGAATGTTTTTGGTTACGCAGTGTATATATCTAGCGGGGGCAAATTAAGCAATCTAGTGCTTAAGCAACACTAGTAATTCAGGGAAATAGTTCATGTATAGGATTAAAGACACATTTTAATGTGTAAAAAAGATTTGACTTTCCATTCTCGCGTCATTTGCAGGTTTAGTGTAAGAGGTCTCTCGCGTATCTGATATCAGAGAGAATTATTTGACTGATGACCTATTGGCTGCCTCATTACTTGTTTTTGAAAATCCACATTTATTCATGCAGGGGATAAGAATGCCAGAAGAGAATACACAGGCACTGTTTCTGAATTCTACATAGTTTAGTAGAAAATATAAATTTTGAATTTTGAACCACCATTTATTTTCTTCATCCTATTATAATTAAAGTCAAACGTGGACACGGTTTCTGTAGCTTTGATAGGCGGCTCTTTTACATGGTGCCCCATTTTTTGATGGACGACCGTTGTTGAGGAAAATACGTGGACAGATGACATCTCCTTTTGCCGAGGACAGATGAAAGGTGAAAGCGGTGTTCTAAATGTGAAGTTCAAGGATGAAGAGTGTTTTATTAGCGAATGCGGAGGAAAATGGGACGAAAGATTTGATTTAATCGGTAGCTTTAGTGTCGCGTGTGCTAGCTTACGCCGAAACAAGATCGAGGGTTGAACTAAGTATTGGTGCTCAAAGCTGAGGATTTCGTTCCTCCTCCATAGTATAGAGGGTAAAGGAATGGGATGGAAGGGCTCTCGATGGAAAACAGTTAAGGTTTGTTTCAAATTAATCAACGGTTTCATGGCGGTCAGCGAGGATTGAATAAAAAGACCCATGAAATATTTACGTGCTGCGGTGAAAATATATTTTTAACGGGTAACAGATGTGCCATTAAAAAACTATTGTGTTCTCACCCTTTAGATATTCATATAGCTCGAATGAACTCATTTTGAAATGCATGATCAGAGGGAGATTGTTGCATGAATACATGAATGTGTTATTGACTTATTTTAAATAGAATTTCAGACGTTGAGTGATTGAAATATTATTTTTTCGTTTTTTTATTTAATTTAGAGATTTGGTAGGCTACGTATTCCTAATAATTTCGCCTAGGAAGGTCTCATACCATTGGCTATGGAGAACTCTCAACGAATTGTTGAAACAGGCATGACACAACTTTAACAAAAAGCCTTCCGCGGTCGCTGGAAATTTAAAAATTTCAAATCTTTGATTTCAAAAGATATTATTTGTTTTTTCCCGGAGACTGTTGCTGTTTGGTGCATTAAAACGGCTTGTTTTATAAATCTTCTTTATTTGTGTTACAGATAAGAAAAACACCCGTTTCTCACCCATATAGATTAGTTTAAAACCACTAACGATTGCTCAATCCTCTCGCCCTTCAATCGCCCAAGGATAAATCCTTCTAAGGAGTTAATTCGTTGACTTTTATTGAGTATGTAGTTTCAAATGGTTTCGATGAATAAGAAGGCTAACTATCAATTAAGTTATAACGTATGGATTAACATAAACCATTTGTTATTTATAGCTATCATGTGTTTTACTGAATAGTTAATAGTGAGATAATGAGATAGACTCTTAAATTTGATCAGCGGTCATCAAAGTTTTCTCCTCATCGTTGCAGCATCGAGAAAGAGTTTTCAGTAATATTCTAGTAATAATCTAATACAGTATTCAGTTATTGACAGTCTAAAATAATGTAATTCTAAAATGGAAATTATATGATGTCTGTTGCGTGTTAGAGATCTCTAGTCGAATGATATTTTGTAAATAATGTGACTTACTTATTATGCATCGCGGCAGTGGGAATCCCATTCTATTCAATTAAAATCTCCCTTGCAAATATATTTTTGAAATTGGTAACCGATATTTTTTCATTTTTTTTATTTATGAATATCCTTCTAAAAATTCTTTCCTGAGATCTGGCTGGCACTTTAATTTCATGGAGATTGAATTGATTGGTAATGATTGTATCTTTGTTTAGAATTAGTTTCTTTTAATTTGGAAAAATTTACATGTCTGCTGCTTTGATGCGGTAAATATATATGCTCCATGCATTTCCAAGTAAAGAAATCAATGGTAAAGAACATTGGTCGCAAATTTTAGTGCAAAAAATGTTAAATTTCATTTTTTATACTTAGGTAGTCTTAGCTGGGGAAGCTGTCTTTGAGAACAAATCAATTCTCTCTCCTTTGCATGCACGCATATGTCCTTAGTTTAAGTCCAAAATCATTATCTTTCCGTGATATAAAACTGAATTCATTTCATTGCAGTCTTCAGGATTGAATGCTTCTAGTACCCTGCGTCGATCCTTACCTTTGGTTGCTCTGCAACTCAACATAAGCATCCTATTTGGAAGAAACATATAACCTACGCTTAATAGAATTTGACTTTTCTCCTAAAAACTGCTCTAAGAGACGCGAGACAATCCTTTGCCATTGGAAATTAAAAATATTTCTTCAATTCTCTCATAGGCTTTTCCTATTTTTGAGCCATGCAATCAAATCCTATTTGCCGATTTGAAACTGCACCAAAATAAAGTGTGGGTCATTAGCAGTATCTTATCTGAAATTTGTACGAGGGATAAAATGGTTCGCGGTACATTGGTGGAATACTTTAGGGCTGAAAAATCTTTTTTAACCGGGATAACTTGTGTATTTCACAATAAAGTATTGTTTAAGATGTAGGTGACATACCTGGGGGTGATCCTTTCAAGAAGGCATACACACTGCGGTGTCCATTTCTCGATTTGCTCATGAGATATTTATTAAGTATCATATTGAAGGCTCGTTCTAAGTGACGGACTCAGTTAAGAAACTATGGGGCTCTCTGAAATGACTCAGGTTTACGTGTATTTGATAGTTATACGTTTGAAGATAATATGTTTCATAAACAGCGATTTTGAGTTAAACTAAACATATGAGAGAAATCTTACTTGAATAAGATTGGATGAAAATATATCCCCATATCCATAATCGTGACGTAACTGTGTTAAAGAATAGGGAAAACCTGAAGAGCCAATTCGTTTGACGTTCTTTCATGGATGCTGTAATTTCTTTTACACTCCATCCAATAGTCTTTCCTGATTGTGTCTCACCCTCGAGGCTTAAGCTGAGCGCACGCCTTGCGACAGATTCCATCTCATCCTGTTTTTACGTCATTTGAATAGAACAAAAAATATTCCCCTTTTGAATACCACGACTCCAGCATGCCAAAGCTACGCCCTGACGAATTCCGGGAAATTAAAACGCGTGTGAGAGACAAGAGGCGTGTGAGTACGTGGCGCGGAGAGAGGGCGTGGAGGAGAGGGCGCGGCGTGAGCTCATTTGAACTAGGAAACGGCGGTCGGGAATAAAATCCGGATAAAGTTTGAGCACTGGGGGAGTTTCGGATCTGGAGAACTCTAACAACAAGCAAGTCACGTATCGCCAGAGGCGCCTCAGTCGCTCCGCGTGATCGGAGGAAGAGCGTGGTAATAAAAAAAGAAAACGAGCACCGCGCAACCCATAAAATCTCGGCCACCCACCTCTTTCTTTCTTACGAGATGCTTCTTGTTGTGCGTATGTATTTATCTGAGAGACCGGGAACAGAGCGATCCGACAACCCCTCCCTCCCATCTTTGATAAAGATGTCTCGCTTATGAAAAAAATGAGGAGGTACAAAGCAACTACGGCTGTGGTTATTCCTCCCCCCCTCCTTTTCCACCCCTTCCTCCAACAGTCCCGGCGGAAACAACCCCAATTTCGCATCGAAACAACAGTCTTGCTCCTTTCTCCTCGATGCCCCGTACCCTGTTGGACCCCTGGAATCCTTCCATCTACGAGGGCCGTAATCCTCTTCCCTCATCCCTCTATCCATGACCTTCTCCTACCTTCCTCGATTCCCCTCAAACCCCCACGTGCTCTAAAACGGCACCCCTAGCGCCGACCCCCTTTACCCTCCCACCCTCTCCGGCCCAGAATCACCGACTCTGCACCCCCCATTTCACGGATCAACTGGCAATTTCTCTCCCTCTCTATCTCTCTCCCTCTTTGCCGGATCACGCACGCACACGGAGGCTTAGGCTGCGAGGAGAATCCGGGGAAAATTTTCGAGCTATTTATTCGCAAACTCTCGTCCCCGCCTTAACTCAAGGGCCCTCCTGGCATTCCCCTTGTGGGTCCCCACGATATCCCTACGACGAGGCCTCTCCTACCAGCACCACGACCGATCTTAGGCCTTCCCCTTTCTTTCCCAGAGAAACTCCGTTCGAGGTGTCAATATTTCATAACCCTTAAACCCCTCAATTTCTCTTCACCCACCCCACGCCTCCACCCAGAGGCCCGTCTCTGCGGCTCTTTCGACCCGGTCCACCCAGTGGGAGCCAGCCCACTCATTCTTCCTCGACCAACTTGAGCTAAGTTCTCCCTCTTTTGGTCGGAATCTCGGTTGGGGCTCCACTGTGAGAATTATTAGACCTCAGGTTGAATGTTTTGAACGACCTTTTGTTTTTTATCGCACCTTCACGCGGTGAGAAATGTAATCGACTTACCTTGAGAACTCAATCCATCCCCCAGAAATTTGCTATTGAGTCACTTGCACTAATACTGACTGCAATACAGTTTCCCCTATTGCAAATGGTATTTTCGATTGAATATTTTGATATCCACATTGGGTTTTTGTGTCTTCATTAATCAATTTAATTTAATCATATCAATTTAACCACAATTAGTTTAAATAATGCTAGTTGTTATTTGATTTCAGTGCGCCATTTAACGGAATTGTTTTAGTTTCTAAAAGTTTATTTCAAAAATTTTACTTTAGTTTTTTTAGACTGAAAAGATAACTCTAGCTACAAGCCTTGCACACATCTCACTTTTTTCATCTGGCCTGGCCTTTTTTCTTCTTTTCTTTTCCTGTCAATTGTAATTGTGTTAAAGATTATATTATCATTTTGTGAATCAAATTGGACTCATAAAATATTTAGGGTAGACCTGGGCTATTTCGATCATTTTAACATCATTGCGTCATAGCCAGAGTTTGAACTATTTGGAGAACTATTGGTTTGCGCCTTCTTTTAGTTTAGTCATTGCTCAAAAGAGTGCGATGAGAAAAATTTGTAAAGTTAATGAACCTTGGGATCTAGGGTAGTTCAAGTAGCTTCACAAAAAAATATAGAAATACCAAAAATGACGGGGCTATTCTGATCATTCAAGGGGCTATTCTGATCATTTTCGTTTTTACATATATAGCCATATATAACATCATATATTTATTATTCGGTTTAAGGTGAAAACAACTGAGAGCAAATTAACACAAAATGGCGTTAACTAGGTATAATGTTTCAAGATAAAGTATTAAAATAAATTTACCGCGCCGGCGCCGGGCGGTGCCGCTGAAATGTTGCAGCCACGTCAAGGAAAGTTTTTCGTTTGTGTAGCCAGTCTCTGACATTGCATTGTGTCAATCGTATATTGTGGCATGTTTTCTGCGTTCTCGGATCTGCATCGAATGCAACAAGCGACCACAGTAACATTTTCTCCTCTCTCTACTCCAGTTAATGCGACTACCTCCTTTGTACCTTTCTCACTGACAGGTTTTGACGGATTTATTTGAGGGGGAATCCCGTTTCATCCATGTTAAAAACAAGGTTAGTTTGGCATATCATCTCATTTTAATTTTCTTGTGGAAAGGTTTTCCTCCCTTACTTTGCTTTATTTTTCCCTAAAGTGTTGATAGGGTTCACAGTACATCTATGAAGCCCCTGTGGAGCTATGCAGCCCTTCACTGACGCTAGTAACGACCTTTTCCATACTTCTACCTTACATTTGCTATATTTATCCTTCCTTTGTAGTTCCGAACCATTTGCCAAATAGAATGAACCCCACATACATCAGGCTATGTTTATTAAATCTTTTGGAATAATGACCCGAACTATGATCGAAACAGCCCCTCAAGTGATCAGAAAAGCCCCGCAAATAGTGATCGAAATAGCCCCAAGAGTCATTTATTGTTTAATTTATTTATCAAAAGTAGATTAACTTAAGTAGACACTTAAGTTTATCCCAGGTAATTTCAGGTACTATCAGGATACGTTAAAGAAATATAAGTGATGGGTATACTCTAAGCTGAGGAAGCCACACCTAATTTCAGTTGGGCAGAAAGTTACATGCACATCTAAGAATTGATTAGTGCAACTAACTTAACTGTTTCAGAGGAATGCCTTGCTGTTTATACCACTGATATCTGCTGCGCAATTCGGCTACCACCCACTAAGGAATCACTCTTACCACCAACGTTGATTGAAACACTTGCTGCAGTACCGGATTTATGCAGCGAGAGTTTTTATTAATTTGATCGAAAAAAGGTTTAAGTAAATAAGGTCTACCCAATTGTACTCACATCGATACTTAGGTCATTTTAAAGCATTATTTTATTTGTGGAACATTTTAATCAATTCTTCTCATAATAACTAATATGCTCAAATTTCTCTCAATACTTCCTGAAACTTCCGAATTTCTTTCAAACTTGACACTTTTCTGATATAGGGTAACTCTCCTAAGCAGGGGAAAGTTGGTTAGAACCGGGTTAGTAGGTCAAAACGGGTACCCTGCGATGTCCGTGATCAGAGCAGCTACTTTGTTTACGGCAAACATTACTGATGTTACGATTCTCCCTTACCATTTTGTTGGATTTTATGGTGATGGTAGATCATTTGCGTGCACTATGTGTTGATTTAAAAAAATTGGCAGGAATTTTTAATATAACATCGATTACGACTGCTGGTTATGAAGTTCAGCCTTTGGAAAAAACCGGGTACATTAGTGTGAGACAAAGCCAGGCTTCATTTGGATATTTTTCATTAATTATTTTCTGATTCGAAGGTATTTCTTCCCGTTGTTACATGTAAATATGCAACAAAATGTGCCATGTTCACTTCTGGCAGAATGATTCTCCGAGTGCTTTCTGTTTTTAGTAAAATTAGCCTCAAAACATTCATGAAATGAGTACGTTTAGTGGCATGTGAATATATGTTTAGACTTATTACGATTGTTCTTCCTTAAGCTTAGAGGGATACAATATGCATTACAAGGTGTTTTAAGGAATTACTTGGTCTTGAAGTCCCTTTAGAAATTATATCATGCATCGTGATGCATGCATAGCGTGTTCAAGCTCTTCTGGTTGAAAATCAGAATATCTCCCCCTCCCCATGGCTTATGACCTTCACGTAGTTGGAAAGGCTTGCACGTTCCTATGCTCTCGAGAGCCGTAGCAGGACTAGAAAAGCAAGAAATTTAGCTCTTGTGGTGAGGCTGTTATGCTACATAGTTCGAAGGGTAAGAGTCGAAAGAACGGTAGCCCACTCAAATTATTTCCTTTATATGGTGGCTATAAAAACTTTCTGACATTATGAGAGTCTTCATTCATATGAAAGTCTTTCGTGCAAAAAGTGTTTAAATGATGAGAATATGACGAGATTTCCTCTCAACTATTTGAAAATAAACTGCATAGAGTATGCAAGGCATCCGGTGTCGTTATCATGCAGTCCCTGCCCATTAGCATCGACAAGAGTTGAAAATAAAGAGGACAGTACCGTTTAAGATTTGTTTGAATCTAAATACTTGAACTTTACTCTGGGGGTGGAAATCATAAGGAATTAGACATTTAAAATGAGGGGAAGAGTTTGGCTGTGGGAACTCGCATGGAATCGCATTTGAAGCTTCGACGAGAAAATAAAAATTCAAAGGAAAAATCGAAAGAAAGCTGCCGAAGAAAATTAGGTAGCGGAATATGGGGGTGCACCAAGGATATATGGTATTTTCAGTGGCCTTGTTGAAGGTAGAGTGCTGGGCAAGAGAGAAAAGGGAAGAAGAAAAATAGTCGGATGTCTATGTGAAAGACAATAAGTAGGACGCATACTGATCTCAAGAGGGAGATACCGAAAACAGAGAAACGTTCGAAATCTCCGAATGGGATAAGGAATCTACACCATTTTGCACTGAAGATTATTATTAAAATTATGTCTATAATTACGTCTTCTCATTTGGCTGACGTTCAATACAAATCATCACTTAAAGCATTTTAAGCCGGAAATCATAAGCTAAATTTTTTATACGACTAATAATAGTTAAAGTATTAATGACAGTAGTAAACGTTGTCTTGGGTCACTGAGTACTTTATGTTGTATTGACATAGTTGGACTTTGAGCGTAGTATGTGATGCCCCTCTATCTTTCACCCCTGAAGAGATACTGTATCTGAAGTGGAATAATTACCGTTTTGTAAGTGATTATTGTAAGAATGTCTTATTTCCTAAGATTTTTTCTGCTCTCAACTTCCAATTGTTTGCTTACCTTCTCTCATCGTTTTTTTCGTGAATACTTGGAATTCAGGTTTTCTCAGCTAAGAACGACATCAATAAGTGAAGAACAGACTTGCCCTTTTTTGCATTTATTTTATGATAGTAAAATATTGAATCTTGAATTGTATGTTGTAGTGCTTAATTTTTAGGGTTTCCATTGGCTAGAGTACGCTATTTGGGTCAGCATGAAAATTCATCGTTTTAATTACATTATAGGCTATCTGTGTTCACACGTGTTACACATTTATACAGTAATCCTTATATCAGATCGATGCTTTGAAAGTTTTCCTCTCTGACGCTCCATATTTCCTTCGATATCGGTCGAGGTCAATTTTAGTTTCTATTTTTTTGTCAATCCATTGGTTTCTCTCTCTTTGATCTTCCATTCAAAATTTATCGCTCTAGTTAATTAAACGATCACCGCATCGTGAGTGAGGCCGTAATCTCTTTGCTACCACGTATATCGGCGTTTTCCTTTTCTTTTTGCAATTGCGCTCTCTATCAGGTTTTGAAGGCTGAATTTCTACTCTCATCCTTTATTCGTGTATTTTTTGCCATTTGTAATGTCAATATTATGATTGATTCGTTTCTTAAATCTGGATCAATATAAATTCGGGATATTTAGCACCTCTACCTTAAAAACTTCCCCTTGAGTTATTCTGCCCAAAATTTGGTCCATACAGACAGATTCAGTGAAGAACTGAAGGCAACCTTGAGTAATACCATTGTTATTATTCCTGAATTCATAGAATTAAAAATAAATCCTAATTGAAAATTCTTTTTTAGGGTTCGTCGTATGGTTTCCCTGTTCGCATGTATTTCTTGAATGCTCGCAATCCATTTCGACACTCTTTTCATTAAATCCTGGTATGGCGTCCACAATCTCTTTCACCATGTTTAGAGTATTCTAAGACACTCCTTTGGTGCATGAAGATCTTAAATTGGTTTTTATGGCGAAAATTAGAGCGATGCTACTTCCTGAATAACATAATTACAAGTTTCGCGAAAATCACAAAATTGCAGAGGAGAAGAACCGCACCTAACCCCACCCTTAGATGTATAATTTTAAATTTCATTTACTAAATGGATACGAGCCTAACGGTTCTTAGTGGTTCTTAGCTTCTTCTCATTGCCTATAACACATGTAGCTAATAGGCTTTGCCACTGGTGGTTTCCAAAAGAGGAGTCACGAGAGCACAAATAGATTTGAGCATCATGATACAAAGGAGTAGAGTTCACCGGCAGGCAATTGCGTAAACATTGCGTAATTTTGAGTTAGTGTTTTGAAAACACAGAGTGATCGGTAAAATTTGATAAGGTATCACTAAAGATGCATCAGATACCATTCTAAAGGTTATATGATTTTTTATACCTTGAGATACTGAACTTTTTCACTCCAGTATACACTTTTATAATATAAATTTCAAAAATATAATTTTTCAATTTCTTCCAAGTTTTGCTGGTGTATACTGTCGACAATTTTTTTTATTTTCCTTTGGTATCACCTTTTTACCTTTACCTCTTCCCATCGCCCCCATCCTCTCTTTCCCTCATGTCTCTCCCTTCCGTTCTCTCCCCCCTGCTCTTCCCCAGCATCGCTCCTTTACCTGCTCTACTCCCCGCCTTCCCCCGGGGGTATCACTAACCCCCGACCCGCTGCAATATCGCCGACACCCAACTCCCCTTTGTCTCTCTTCCTCTCAGCACATCCCCTCTCGCCATTCTCGCCCCTGGCACACTACTTGCCTTCGAGGACTTCCTTTCTTCTTCCTTCGCCCCCCTCCTCCCTCTGTCACTCACCTCCCCTCCCACTCCACCCTCGAGTTCGCTCCATCCCTCTCTCCTACGCCTTTTCATATTTTTACTCCCGGGAAAAATAATTAATTTTGCTCCTGCCTCTTGACTGACATCGTGTACTACACCCGGGGTGATTTTCTCTCATCTCATTATATTACTCTATATGTTTATGCATGCTCATGTTCGAATTAATATATTTTTATATAATTATGAGTGTGTGCAGACGCGTAGTTTGTCGTTTGGCTCATCCTTTGTTATTCTGAAAGTGGTTCGCTTCGGCTCGTGGATGAACTTTGCTGAGTGAAGAACACGAATTCCCAAACCTCTCAGTTCGCGCAATTCGCGCGATGCAATAGTTACTGCAAGCTCGCTACTCGCTTTTCTTCCCTCAGGTAGGAATAAATTTTAATAGCTTTTCAACCCCTGATTTTTCCCTAGTAAAATATACTCATTTCATTTTTCCCTGTTGATGAACAAGAGAAATGTTGATAAAAATCATAACACCGGGTATAAGACTTCAGAGTTCGGCGCAGATTTGGCTAACTAAATATGCTGTTGAATAAAAGCCTAAAAATCATTTCGTTGTTCATTAGTAGCTTACTTATGGCTACCCGTTCCTGTTGGAATGAAGCGTTTTCAAATCCACGTGAGTAAGTATTTCTCTCAATAAGCATGCCCAAAAATGTCAAATATTCTGTGCTTAAAACCGGCTCAAAGTTCAATGCAGTCCCTGGTGCAATTATTGTCGTGTCTTTAATTTGACTATAGCTACAAGTCCTTTGTTTGCTGTTCTCAAACACTCGGATATGCGCGGGAATTTACCAACTTTGATTATTCATACTATAACTTGAACTCGTTTAGAAGCAGAAATACTTGCTTATCAGCGACCCTTGACTTTTGCTTTATCATGAATATGGAAATGTATTACAAGCGATGGATCCTTTTTTGATTATTTTTATAAAATTGAAAGCTTATGATTCTTAGAATCATAACATAACCATAATTCTAGCAAGCATTTTGAGTCCGGAATCAAGATTTCAACTTTAAATAAATATTACGACCTTAAAACAGTAAAAGTGTTAAGTATCGATGGTATTATTAATAGATTAATTAGATCTTAATACCATTGGTAAGAAAGAGAGAGCCTAATAATCTGGTCGTACGTTTATTAGATTGGTTGAGAGAGTCAGTTTATCTTTAGCTTTGATCTCATCTCACAAATGTATACCTATACATTATATATGGCTGGAATCATTCCCTCAGAGTCGGTATTAAACGAATATTAGCTGTGATTTCCTTTGAGATAAGTAATCTGGCGCTCAACCTTCTTGCTTTAAGATAGTCGAATTCCGGATTTTCTGAAAAGCCCTTGATGCTTATTGTTATCTCAAGGTATCACTTAATACACGTAATTGTGTTTCATGTATGAATTTTGAATATAAATTGGATCCTGAAGATATGTACTGAAGCCCTTTTTCTTGATGTATTATATAAGCTAGACGTCAGTCATTCATTATTAGAAATTCATAGGTAACTTTAGATCCATTTGGTACAGAGTACTAGCCTCCCATTTAGAGGGTCAAGGTTTGAACTCTGGCAGTTCCAGATATATTTTTGATGGTAAATCTGTGCCTACTCAGTGTGCTGTCTGGAGAACACTTCAGGCTCAGTAATCCATCTGTTGCGTCTGAAGTTTAATTATGGCATATTTCATTAGGAGTATAAAAGCAGATGAGGCTAACGCCGGGTTTCTCTCCAGCCTTCCTTCGCACTCGGCAAAATTCCTTCCGCTACCAAAGTGGCCTGTCCTGTCCTAAGTGGCGCTAATATTTTTGCTTCACCCGAATAACAAACGCAAATACATGACCTCCATTTCTTTCTTTGATTATTGGATTGAGGAAAGGATTTCAGCTATTGGTAGGTTGCATTTATGGGTTCAACACACTGGCCTCTGAAAAAGTGCAAGATTTTGCATTAGGGTTATATTTTCGTCGAATACTTATGGAAAACTGTTTGAATTGATGATTTCCTGGTGATAGAATTTTATGGTGGAAAAACTTCCCTGCTATGGGCGAGCGTACAACATCTAGAAACCTATTTTCGCCTGCGGAACATGCGTAGGTATGCGGTAGATAATGTGAACCTATCGTGATGGCCGTTTGGCTGTGGGCCATTGTCTGTCCAAAACTGGCACATTATCCGGAGCCTAGCCATGCCTGCGTTCGGACGAAAAAATGCTGCTCACCTCTTTCACAACCATTAGTCGCTGAATATCGTCCGCAGGACTACGTGAGCTTGATTTAAACGCTAACGTCCGAATCTGGAAGCGCGTTCCAAGTGCTCCGTGCTGCGGCGTTATCCACATGTGCAGAAAGTCCCATGCAGATCCCCCGGTGGTAAATCAAAAGATATTCGGGTCATCGCTCCAGCTTAATCGTTGGCGCACTCCCTACTACTTGCTCGCTCGTATGCAAACCCTTGCGAATGCTGTCGTCTCGAATGCACGAACGTACGTAAAGGCCTTCGCTTTCTTTTCCGGAAAGGTGACTGCACACGTATCGCGCCATAACCATTTTGCGAGCGGAGACCTGTGTACGGGCACGGAATGATTTCGAAATTCATTGATGTGCAATGGCGCATGTGAGGTTGTGTAATTTCTGCAACTTAATATTTAGAATAATATTACGTATTGTATGCCGGCAATTTCAAATAGAAACATATGCTTTAAGTAAATTTAGATTTTATCCTTTTATTGGAATGAACATTAGGTCACCTTCAGTCGTTTGATCAGTTATAACATAACATGATATGAAAAGAATTTTTGTAAATGAGGAACTGCATCTACCTGAAAGACTGTGTATTTGTTTTATTAAACTCAAGTATTTTGCAAAGTACACAAACTGATATTTTATTCAGTCTCTCTTAGCACTTCCAAGTTTATGGAGGTTGTGGGTACCAATGAATATTGATCATCTAGTTAGATAAGTACTTACTGTGCTTCATGCTCCTTTGATCACATCACTATTGTCCCTTTAACCGATAAAATAATACATTTTTATTGCATTCATTGTAAATATGAAAATGTATACGGCGTTGTTTTCTAACTTCTATGTATGAAATGATTCTTGTAATTGGTGTTGAAAACAACAAACTATTCAGAAAGCATCTAGGAAACGTTTACTTTAACTATGAATTATTTTAAAAAGAGGCAATAGAGATTACGATAACTACATACGGCGGTCGCCTTAATGATGAATTTTACAATTACTTGTTATGAAATCATTTGTTGTGATATATTTGGATTTCATGGCTTTGCGTCTCTCTTTATTTTGTTTGATAAATCCACTCTTTTTTTTAGAAAAGTATATGAAGTTTTCTCCTTTTTCTAATCATTAATTTCCCCATGAACATTTTTCTCCTAAAAGCAAATATATGCTAGCATAATACTTATTATTGGAAGTACATTAATGAAAACACTGCGCGTTTACCTATAACGATCACACGTTAACTCGAATAAATGCATCATTGCATTTACTGGTCATATGAATGCAAGATATTTATCTCAATTTAGCTGAATGAGAAACGATAGAGCTTAGGAGAAAACTAGCACAGGGAAGGCATGGAGCACATGGAGAGTAGGGGAGGAAAATGAATGAGGTTTGATGCAGAAAATACACGAATAACTATGGTTAGTAAATACCAACAGCGAAAATCAATCAACATATCCACCCAATAAAAAATAGAATTACGTTTCCTGAGAATAAATATCATTAAATTACATTATTTCATTTTTAAGAAGCTCAACTTCCAAAATACTAGTCCTGAGTTAACTCAAAGGAATAGAAATTACGCATAGATATTATTTGGATAAATTCTAAATGAATGAGCCAGTAATCATTGGTCTGAAATTCAATTCATAATAGCTTTCATAGAATCATATTCGCTCTCGGAGATGAAATGGGCATTTAAGATGAATCTTCTTGAATGATGAATAGGCTTATTGTATTTTCTACTCGGTCACAGAACTAAAAAAATAACTAGAGATATGATAATTTCTCTAGTGTTTGAAATCCAACAAAATATGCCGATAAGCCGATCTATTTCATGAATACAACTTTTAGGAATCGTTTAGTGCCTTAAAAAGAAAGTGGGTTAGGTCCTTGCTGAGGTAAGCAGCAGTCTAACATCCATTTCCTTGCCACCGAAACACCCTGCCAATCCGGGGCGTCGACGACAACCTCCCAGTGTTGGAAGTCAGCCAGCGTCTCTATGATATTATTTTCTCCCGTCCTTTGTCATTAACTTGAGAGAAAACAGAAGACCGTGCAAAAATTATGGACGGAGAGAGGTCATAAAACTTAGATCGCGCTCAACCCAGCGATCCCCTAATATGGGGGTAGTAAATGAAATGAGAATACTGCATGCATTTGGCTGAGGTACGAGAAATTATTTTAGAGATATCTATGAATGGACTGACGAATGAAGGAAATATACATGGACACAACAACAGCACCTCATTTATTTCAGAGGGAGAGGGCACACTGCTGTGTGCTATTCTTTCAATGATATCCTCATCAGTGATAAATAAAGTTAATGAAACTGAATGAAAATATGATTAGGGCTTATTTTATATGCTCATTGCAGATGTTTAAAAAGATTTTTCGTGAGACCTATCATGGTATGGCGTAAATGATTTGGGTAAGGGTTAAAGGTTAAAGGGTGGTTTGCGCCAGACAATTTAAGTTCATCAATCCTGAAAGTTACCACAAGACGTGCGGCAGGGTGTGTTCGGACGTGAGAATGAGATTTCGATGGAAAATGCTAAGGGCGAAACAGATGAAAAACGAGATTTAATTTCTTGAAGTGATTGTTGATGTTGTCAAAACGCACCTTTGTTTACGTTGTCCTCATTGTCTGTGGATAGCAAATTTTCTTGATTTTTGGTATGAATATTGATCGATTTTAATTTATCGCTTCCGTCTGTCCTCATTTTGTATAGTGAGAATAAATATACACTCAGTGTCAGACTGAAACTTGACTGATTTAGTCTCTCTTGCATCTTTCCAGTTTCCTGCTTTCTAACAAAGCAGTTTTGCTGTAAGTTCGGAGATTTTTTGTACGAAATACGCCTCCTTACTTTATTTCCCACCATAGTTTCGATTTAAATCTTTATTGTTTAAATACAAAATATTTCTAATGTATTTTTACCAGCCACAAATAACATTTTCTACTTTTTTACCGCAGCACATTCCCGATATTCGTGTAAAAGACCTAGTTTCTTTTAGGCAGTGGTTCAGATATCTAGCAAGCGATTCCCATTTTTAAATTTAATGCTAATGGCAAGAAGTGAATTGCTGTACTATTTTAAGGATTTATAGTAACCCCTAGTCACTACTCCATGTAAAATGTGTATGACACCCAATGTAATGATTGTTCTAACAACTATCCCTTTCTCCAGTCCCTCATTAATCTATTGAATATAGCGCGCCCTTATTTTAGTTTTAGCTGTTACGCTCTAAGCACTGTCCATTAAAACATTCTTTTTTTAATTACCACCCTCTTGCTTTTTTATTCTGTCTCCTCTGCTACGCAAAGCTATCAGGGATACGATCAACATGGTTGCCTCACATACCTCGCTGTTTAGATCCACCCCAGTGTGCGAGATTTGGGTATTACCCGGCACTCATTTTCTTTTTAAGGCTCTACGCATTTATTCTATGGATATTACTTGAGATGGTATTCCATTTTCTGCCAAAGAAGTGTTCTAAGCAAGACACAATATCTTTGAGTGACGCTCCCGTTGAGGCCGGACTGAGAGTCTCGTTGAGAGATACAGAAGTCAGATTGTAACCGTCGCTTTTGAAAATAGACGTGTGTGGACTACCATTCATCGGGCTTCTACCCTGCAACGTATTTGACATGGGTAAATGAACAGAACTCCGGTGCAAGAGAAAGAATTGCTCAAGTACTATTCAAGGGGGTGATGGAACGCGTAAACCCTCCCTCTACGTAATGGTTCATGAACAGGAAGCTAGATATCCATATTTTATAAATAGATACTAAAAAGAAAAAATATTAAAAAGAGGAGGAATGCTATTATTACATTACCCTCAGATATTGTACTGGATTCCTGGAGAACCCTTTACGGCAAGGATCAAATCGCCTGGTTTCAATAAATTTAATATGCCTCATAAATATTACCTATAAGTATCAATATAATTTTTCTGGCAGTGAAAGATTTATTGTTTCTGCCACATAAAAATGATTCGTGGACATAGTTTTAGAAATGGAAATATTTTCGTTTGTTTGAAGTGTATTTATTCAAGAAAATCCTTCCAGTCGTATTTCGATGGATAGAAAACATGATCCGTTTCAGGTAAAAATGTCAGAAGGGAAAAAACATCTTTTGCCTCCCTCGTCATTTTCTTCAAACATTTCAAACTGGTCACAAGATCGTACCCATGATCCCAAACAAGAGCTGATTGGTTTTTAAATTTTACAACCCTTATCCTTTGTCAGTGATATCATGTACACTTTTTTCTTTTTAATCTAAACTTACTCGGATAGTGAAGGGAATATTTTTCTATTAGTAAAAGTGTGCCCTGCGTGTTCGCAAAATCATCGCTTCTTTTTGATTCTTCCTCACATGGCGACTCCTCATACTATGATGTCGAAATGCCCACTCGCGGCGCTAGTTCTTCCCGTGGATGGATCCTGTTGGGAATGGTAGAATGCCATAATTGCATTAGCGAGGCCGGGAAAGTGCGGATGTTGAGATGGCCGCTCACGTCCTTAGCAAATGGACGAGTGGAAGAGAGATGAAGACGTGGAGAAGCGCGAGAGAAACTCGCAGCCGATAAAATGAAGAAAAACAAGGGAAAGGATACGTATCAGTGTTTTTATTGGGAGATATGTTCCCTTGCAACGCGTTTGGCGAATCAATATTGTTTTCAGATCCTCCCTCAAAGTCCCACCGCGTTATAAGTGCAGTAAGCTCGTGTCCTTGTTGGTTCCGTTATCTTTGTGGAGGAAGAGCGCTTAAACCTCACTCAAAGTGGGAATGATGATGATTTATTTTTGCACAAGACTCAGCTCATTGAGCCGGTATGGTGACCCAAAAGTCGCGGGTTTTGTATTCCGCCTTGGGCATGGATGTTGTGTTTCTCTTGGAATTAAATTTAGGATTAAGTTAGGTCGGATGGGGTGACATAATTAGTAGTATTTTTTTAGGGGCGTCGACAGCTTCGGTCATTTGCACCAAGGGGCAATATAAAATCAGCTGTAGGCGCGTCTAATAGACTACGTTATTCCACTAACATCCGCTGCATTAAATGCCAGATGACTACACAAGGAGTGCAGGGGCTGACTAATTAGTCTAAAGGATAAATTTTAGGATGGTTATAGCAACGGGTATTAACATTTTCAGCAGACGACGCCAATTAAATTATAATGCTGTTCTCGTGCCTGCTCGCAAAAATATCGAATTCGTTAACGAGAAGAAAAACTATGCACAAAATATATACACACATATTTAAATAATATACACAATTTATTTCGTAACAGTATCTTGCTGTCGTTTACGTATACTGAAGAACACTTCCAAAACATTGCGGAAATATCGTTTCCTTGTTGCTGCAACTATATAATGGATTGTATCTCTTTGTTGAAACCTTTTGCACCCCCTAAAAAGCTCTTTATACATCTGGTTAAAACCACTGTATTAGAAAGAGTGACTGCCAAATGCGGCGATAGGTTGAGGCATGAGAACTGGGTGAAAAATATAACATGACAGTGGATGGTGGATGATTAAAATTATGTGGATGGGCGAGACAGTAATTGTAGACCTACGTTCCCAAACTTTTTACTGGGTCAGAAAGAGCTCACTTCTTCAAAGAGTGAGCGCCCCCTGGCTCCGATATTTCCGCAATGTTTCTAGCACCCCCTTTTAGCGCTGTGACGTTAATGTCCAATGTGGTGTACGTAAGCGTTCTGAGTTGGCTACGCTATTTTGTATTTAAAGTGGGCACATAGAGTGGAAATGGGTTATCTCGCGCTAATATCAGGCCTATTAGGTGTCGGAATCCTGTGCACTGATTTTGCCCAATTTCTTTGTCATATATCTTCCGGTTGTGCTAACTCAATCGTATTTTTCAGACTTGGAGAGGGTTTCACTGTTATTAAATATTATACATTTGTTTGTTTATCTATTTATTTGCCTAATAATCTCAACGTTAAGCTACCTTATATTTTTTTACCACTTTCTTGCAAGTAATGCCGAAGGGGGCGGCTGTTTGCCAATGCTTTTATATGTCTCATTTCATAAAAGTCCCTTTAATTCTCCTCAGCGCTCACTGATGAATATGGCCGTCTCTGTTGAGAGCCTTATCTGTGTGATATTATTTTGCACATCGAGAATGACCGATTTTCAGTCCCTTTGCGTTCTCATTCCCCTCTGTTGTGCTCCTTCCCTCGAGTTCCCTACACCCAATTTCAACAGAATTCGTAACGATGCAAAGCAATTACGGGGAAGCTCTTCGTGGAAATTTATTTTCATTCCCCACTATAGACGGTAGCACTGCCAGCTCAAAGAGTCAAGTTTGCCTCTCATTCAACGGGCATTACTTGATTTTATAAAGTCACTCTTAATCAAGGTGATTTATTTCCCAAGAATTCGTCATTCAAACATTTCGTAAGAGGTAAAACGGTGCTTATTCCTTGCACCATTATGCCCAGGGTAAAGTGTTTATAAGAGAGACTCGCTGTGAGTTATTGGGGACTTTTGCGCTGGTAGAGATCAGCTTCCTTTTGGTTTGGTCCAAATTAAGATCCCCATGCTGAATTAAGTAGTTGTTTTATCTTCTAAGCAGAGATACATATTGGGTTTGTAATTACGACTTACATGATCTTCAATTGTTTTTACGCTGTTATCACCGCGTTTGGAAAATTATTTGACTATAATTACTAGAAACTAATAATTATTAGAGCATGATAAAAATGCTATTCCTCATAAGCATTTATTAGCTACTATTATTTCTTGTATTAATTTTAGCATAGCTCTTTTACCACATGTATTTGCTACTTTTAAAAGTAGGAAAGTGGATATGATGAAAACTTATAAAGATCCATGCAAGCTTCATCCTTTGCTTTGTTCACAATAAATTATAACTCTTCGAATTGTACCTCTTCTTATTTCTGCATTAACTAATTAGTTTGGTTAGTTTATTAGTTAGGGAATTATAGGAAAGATAACTGACGGTTAAGGTCATTTGCGCAATTTAAAATTGGTTGGTAACTGTACATGGGTAGGAAAATCTTTCAGAAAACGGAGGAAACGTGTAAAAAAAAACCTTGAGTTGC
This sequence comes from Platycnemis pennipes, assembly GCA_933228895.1. Lineage (NCBI taxonomy): Eukaryota > Metazoa > Arthropoda > Insecta > Odonata > Platycnemididae > Platycnemis > Platycnemis pennipes. The sequence goes on along the minus strand of OW121848.1, from coordinate 26,328,615 downwards.
TATTGCTTGCTCATGGTGCATGGCGCCATGGGGACCACGGTTTAACGTCCCATTTCATGAATACTGTATATGAAATCCTCTCCACTAAGTGCCCACTTGAGTACCCGTAGGCCAATGAAAAGCCTCTGCTACTGCCGGAACCGAAACCCAGGCCCTCAGAATGGGGAGCCAGTACTCTAGTCCCCGCGTCAACCCGGTCCCCCTAGTCAGGGAAATGGACCCTGAATGAAAATTTGCTGGATCTAATGATCAGATTTGATTCTTAAGTATGTAGTTTATTAGTTATCTCGGAATTCGAGCAAGTTTTCCACCTTGAAAAATTATTAAACTGCATTTTTCGGAAGAGAGCATTTTAAAAGGTAGGTATATCTTTAATTTAGAGTTGCGGATCCCTAAAGTTATCGTATCTTTAGGAGAGTGTTTTATTAGCATTATATGACCAAAGTTGATTAGCTTTAAGTTTGAATTACCTGGAATCTGTTGCATAGTTTGAAGGAATCATAATACAATGTGAAGGACGGCAGATATATAGGACCAAATTACTACGAATTTAACGTCGTAACATTCAAATATGAAGTGCGAAACATGAGCCTACATTGAAGGCCTGCTTTTAATGTAAATGTTAAACTAATTGTGTATAATTAAGCAAGTTAAAATTAACATTGGTTGCTGCTATGCGTATTTTTACGCCCATCCATTTCCATCATTTACTTTCTACCTCGAACGACCATACTATATCATGGCTAAAAGGGTTTTTGATGCTTAGCCTTTGTTCTGAGCGTGTTTTGGCCCTCAAGCCACTTTCTCCGTGAATGCGACTACGCTGGATATCAGCCGATCGTAAAATTCTCAACGAACGTTAAAATCGAAACGGGCATTGAAGAACAAAAACGTCGTCACAGCCAAAAAAATATTATACAGGAAGTGCTACAGGGATACATTAAAAAAGAAAATGTTTGCCAGAGCAAAATTAAAGGTTCTAACCGAGATCAAACCAATTTGAATGTGCTATATTCCACCCTGGTGAGCTGCGATTTGTTCATGTTACCGTTGGCCTTTCATTTTTTACGTCGTATTCCGTATCATTATTGAAGGGCACAGACCTGTATGATAGTCATTACTTTCCTTAGAATACTAGCTTTATGTACTTTCCTCAATTTTTTTTTATATTTTCAACATTTTCTCTGCCTTTTCCCTGTTGGTTAGTATTTTATTTTCTGTTTCTTAAATGCTCTTGGCAGTATTTTTCTTTTATATTCTCTCTACTATACTCTTTTTGCCTATTTGTTTATGATCTTTACTTTTTTTACTGTTGCTGTTACATTTGCATTTAAAAAATACTCATTATTAACGCGTTCAGCTTTCCTCCTCCACTTTTGCAATCATTCTTTTGTGAAATTTGCCTTATTGCTCGTTCCTTTATTATTTTCACCATTTATTTTAAACTTTATTTCAAGGCTTTCCATCTTTCTTCAGAATATCCATTTTTAAATTACTTACTAGAAATTTTATAAAATTAGAGATGATTTAACTTTTTGTAAATAGCAGTTTGGAATTCCAAATGTTATTCCATTGCAATTCTTTGACTACAAACTCTCCAGTCTTAAAACCGGTTTTATTGATCATTCCCTCAACATAAAAAATTATAAAAGAGCTATTGTTGCGCTTTTACAAATGTTGATTCCACTTTCCAAAATTCAGCTTCCAAGGTTCAATTGAGAACTAACAGAACCCTGCTATGCGTGAGTATATATGAAATATGGTGCAGCAGAGGACTGGAGACACGTATGCAGGTATGATTTAATCACATCTACCCTTAAGTATTGGTATATTTAGTGCATGACGTGAAATCACTATAATTTTAATGGTCCAATTTAATCAACATGTAGGCATACTATTCTGTAAAGCGAGTATCTTCAGCTGCGATCGCCTTAATCCAGGAGCACCAGCGTATCTTCCTAGATAAAAGTACTCTTCTTCTATACGAAAAGTTAGGATAAAATTTTGGTTACTTAACGCAATCCTCGTAATTTCCTCTAAAAATTTGGAGTCTCGCTCCCAAATGAAACAGAATAATCGATGATTCCTGGATTAATCCAGGAGGAATGGCTTGAGGCACGCATACCAAGAGTTTACATTAGCTCCCTTCTCAAACACACTCAGAAAAGATTCATATTCATGCTATCTTCATCTTCTCTTGCAAAGGAGTATAAACCAGAGAGGATTTAAATTCACTAGGTCCTAGAAAAAATAGTTGTCATGAAAAAGACATTAGTCTTCGGCTAGTCCGAAATGTTCCCCCTCCAATATTTGGAAATAAATACCTAATCGTTATGAATGAGGGTATTTTAAGTGAGTATCTCTTATATTTTCTTCTTATATTTTTGGGAACATTAGGTATCTAGAATAAATAATACATACAATACTGATGTACTCAGTTGGGAGTACTATAAGTTTTTGATGAGTTTAGTACTATTATATACAACGTTGACGTTCAAAGAATTGTATATATTCACTACTAAATATCTTTCAACTGCATTTGTCATTAAAATTTAGCAATAAAAATACCGTTTAATAGTTTTGCATCCAAAGTATCTTCCATAATTTTACGCTCCCCTGATGATGTAATATTATTTTGTGCCATTTCTGCTACTTGCGACTATATTGTATGCGTAACCTGCTATTCAATTTTTACACTTCAAATGAATAAAGACATTCGAATTATATTTTTTTTATTGTGGCACCATTAAAGGACTAACTTTATAAGAGATTAAGAGCTCAAAGTGCTTGGAACGCATGTGTAAAACATAAATTCAAATGAACTAAGAATCCAATGTTACATCTGTATGAATTAAAATGAAGCGCAGCAATTGGCAGCGGTTATGTTGTAGCAGTAATATTGACAGAATAGTACGTTGTACTTGCCTTGGGGCATTTCTCACTCAATTATAGGAGGCATTTACATAGCAAAATGATTGCCTATTATACGGGGTTTCCGATGTGAATTTTATAAAAAATAAGATTTTGCTCTGCTCTTTATAATCCAATACTACCTGCTTCTTTCCATTTAATTTCCATTTCCATATTACTGTCCTTCACTCCTTGAAGTGTATGAATGTAGTTTATTCCGCGTGTTCATACCTTAGAAACAACTGCATATTCACTTTTTAAGACGTTGGCTTAGATAACTTTCTGGCTCATGTTTTCTCTTTAGCATTAACTTTCAGATGATATAATTTCCGATATATTATGCATGAATTCATGGATCCACTCTGTAAGCTATTATCTGCTGATTAGTCAAGGAATGGAAAGAAAAGGACTCCAAAGAATTATGAGGAAAAAGATGCAAATATTTCCTTTTTATTTTATGATAATTTATGTGATTGAGCACCTCAGTATTCAACAAGAAGGTCGATTAACCGGTGAGGGTAGAACCTACTATTTACTACGCCCAACGTGCGTGTAAAATCCAAGGTAGAGGGATTATATGCCTATATGCTACCCCGTACTTAGTTCCTGGTGAGATAAAATGTCCATAACGTTACACTAATGCTTAGACAACGTCGAGAAAGAACCAACGGTCAGTATTTCAGACCTACTCTCGCTCTTGCCTTTATTTTGTGCCAAGAGTGAAAATTAATATATTTAAAAAAAAGATTGGCAGAGAAATTTCACCGGCTACTAAAAATAGTAAGGAGTCGACTATAATAAGCCGATTGGCAGTTTTTGATGTTTTTTTGGCGTCATCCATTTTATTGCTTATAGATCCTGATGGTGAGACGGTGAGAATTTTAAATGTAGTCCAGTTTATTTAACTGTCACCAAAAATACAACCCCATAAGTGGCGTACGACTTGATAATAGCGTGATGAAGAAAATTTTGATTTAGAGTTTGATCTCGCCCCTAATGTGAGTAAAACTCCGATTATGGTCTCGGTAACGAAGAAGCACGCCATGGATTCTTAATGTTTCTTCTTCTCGTAGTATTTATCTTTTATAATGGAGGAATTTAAAAATTATAAATCCCAAAATGCAAAATATATGATTTTGTATTCCTTCTGCTAAGTTATGGGCGCACTGACAACGTCTTTGGGCAGAAAACAACTCATTCTAATGTTTAAAAATAGAGTTATCCACAATATAATTGCTGAGTAGTGTACATACCTATTAACTTTGTAAACCCCCGTAGGGTGTAGTGGTTAGCCTCTTGGCATCTCACCTGAAGACCCAGGTTTGAATCCCGACAGTGGAGATTTTTTTATTGGCAAACCGAATGCTTCGTGGAGAGAATCCAATTTTAGTTGTAGGTCCGTCGGATGGGACATTAAGCCGTGTTCCCTTGGCGGCTTTCGTATAGAGCAGGCTAATACCAATGCTGGGTTTCACTCCACCCTTACCATCTCCCATCTTTGTACCCGTAAAAGGGATAGCACTTGTGAGTACGATTTTTGTAGCTTGGCTCTCCTTATGCGTGACTGGTTCTTTTTGTCTTAAAATGAAGGAATATTAATTGGTCATGATTTGCTATTACGGTCAGGCATTGACGTGTTATGCTTATGACTTTTTCTGATTTTTTAGTGAAAATTTGCTCCGGACGACAAAAAAAATGTTTCTCTAGCCTAGAATGTCCAAATGAGTTCTACAACAGAAGAAAGTAGTAAAACCGTAATGAAGTGAAAAAGAAATTTTATGACATTTCTTTGAAAAAAATAGTTTTTTATAATTTTTTGTATCTTTTCCATAAAAGAAAGGTTTTACACTAAAAATGTATCTTAAAATGCGAAGGGATGGGTAAAATACATTTATTTTATAGCTTTTAATGTGCTATAAACTTCTATGTGTCATTTTCATGAAATATAGCGCCGCATACCACTTAAATGGTGTTTCGAAGCCGAAAAATGTGTTTTAGCCTCTGTTGGCTTTAGGTACTCATGCGGTATAGTAGCTGTTAGACCCAATCCCATTTACTTTTGATTGTTGTCCTTGATATTGACATTCCATTTCCATTATACCCATGGTTTCTTTCTCATTTTTCCTGCCATATAAGTCATTATATGGGAGAAACCCTCATATGGTCCTTTGAGCACTCAAAATTTAAATCCAGCATGCATTTTGTGTTTCATCAGGCATATATTTCACCAACATTGTGCTATAGCTCCTTTATCATAATGGTCTTGTGGTTTGCGAGGAGGTTTGTGACCGCGATAAAATCTCTCCAAGCTGCCTTTTCTTCCTCATAGAGATTTTCTCCAAACTCTCAGGTTATTTGATATTTTTAATCTGTGGCCCTACAGAGATGCCAGCGTTTATTTCAGCTTCGGACAACTTAACACATTTCTCTAAAAAAATTGAAATGGCTCGGATTTTTGATCTATTCCTTTTTCAAATCCTTTCATGAGGCCTTGCCTCATATTCAGTGGTGGAATTAAAATTTTGGTTATATCGACCAATGGCTGCCATGTAACGTACTTCTTCCCGACAGAAAACTCCAGTCTCTAAGGATGATTCCAATGCTGATGGTCTGCAAAACTATCCCATAAGCAAAGGTAGCGCGCATTCTTCGAATAGCCTCCTTGCAGACCCATGAGGAACGATATCACCTCAAAATCTCCAGTGGCCTCCCACTTATGTTCTCAGTTTTTATAGCATGCTCTTAAAATTCGGAATTATCCTTGAGATAAACGGTGTACGCGATAGCGACGAAAGGGGCACTGGTTTCGTCACGCAGAAGGACTGATTTTAAGCTGTGGGTGAACCGTCTATGAACAGATATCATTGATTCCGTTCGCACTCTAATCCTGTCTCTTCCAGCAACACAAGAATGTTTTTTTGGTTCAGAAGTTAGCAAACGCTTGGAATGTACCTCTTTCTTTACTGATTTTGAGATACGTGCGCGGTTTCGGCCACCAAATTCAACTTTTTTCGTCTAGAATCCAAAATTTCTGATTTTGACTTAGGAAGAAGATGTTACACCAATTACTCATATCATTCTGATTGAGAAAAACGCTATTTTGTGTACTTCCATCGTCTTAAAAATGTTTAGCGAGCTTACGTGTGTTCTCGTTTCCTGGATGCAGAAAGTTTCTAATGTTGGTGAAGGAGAGAACTGGCGTATTGAAGCAGGCAAAACTTTGAAATGGAACGCAGGCGTAAATAAAGATTGCATATCTTGATACTCTATTCCGGCTTCAATTTTGGTCTCGTTATGATTAAATTTCTTAGCTATAATACCGAGGAAGCGAAGCACTTATATATGTGGGTCGTGTTCAAAGAGCTACCGCATGCGTGGCTAAAGTACCTACACATATTGGATTTTTAACGTCATGTAAGTGATTTATGACTCTATATTCCATAAAAATGACAGTGGTACATAGTAGTACGTACATAGCAAATTAAAGGTTGAAAAATAAAGTGTATTGTACTCATTCATTTCAAATTCAAAATTTCGTAAAGGTATTTCTTTTACAGAAAAGGTACAAAACATTATAGAAAAGTCATTGTTTTCGAAGAAATGTCATAAAAATTTCTTTTTCGCTCCATGATGTTTTTACTACTTCTGTTCGGTTGTGGGACTCATTCGGACTTCTAGGCTAGAGAAACGTTATTTTTTTGTCACCCAGAGCAAACTTAGGGTAAAAATTAGAAAAATACCATGAAAGCATAGTAATCAATTCTATGGCCGTAAAAAAAATCAAGTCCACAGTGATTTTTTTTTATTTTAGGACAAAAGGAAGTAGTCACACATAAGGAGAACAGTCTCAAACGAAAAGTAAATTTTGCTGCCGGGTGAAGTTCATCTAAATAACCTCGTAACTGTAGTATTGATCTTACTTATTTTTTTGTGAAGGGATTTGAACACTGGGAAATTTTTCAGTTTCATGTAACTTAAAAATGATAACGGAATGGAATAAGTATTTTTACATGTTATATTTTTTATTCCAAAATTTCCCCGTGCGGAATTAGTGATTGGTCATGATGACAGTTCGTTTATTCTGAGTTATTCTGGTATTAATTTTATAATAATAATCGTAAATTTAAATTTGTGGATACATTATTAATAACTTATTATTGCAAATCGATTTACATCTCCACCATTGTGCAGTACATAGGAACCAGAAATTCCTGTAAAACGTTAATCAATTGGGTTTTTTGACAGTTTTACCTCTGTTTTCACTATTTTTTCCTCGCATTGTTAAAGTAGTGGGTGTTGTTTTGGAAAAGACAGCTGCAGTACACTTGTTTCAAGCGAAAAAAGGATCAGAACGCTTTGCTGTTTTATTTCCTCGTGGAATTCTAAAATTTCAGTGCTAATGGAAGTGAAGCTTTATAAATGGGTGTTTCATCTGCATTTGATGCTTTAGTTGCTTTAAATAATCAATTTTATTTTCAAACTTAAAACGCAAGGATGTAAATTCTATCTCCAATTGCGTTAAATGCCATTAAAAGATTAATAGCCCTTAAATAAACTGTTACACATTTCCAATCATTAGATAATGCAGTAACGGGATGCTTATTTGCTTTAGCTGCAGTGAAACGATTCGTGATAAATGCCACGCAAGTAACTTTAATTAAAACGTTCTAGTAAATCATTGCAGCGTGATAAAATTTGGCAAATTGAATGAAGGGATTCGACTAACGCTGGTCTGATTTGAAATTGGTCACTTTTTGAAGCATGCATAACACATGCGATTCAATAATATTCATTCACTGGATATAACATTCGATATGGGAATAAAAAATATGGAGTATAATCATTGTAGTGTTTCATTCGTGTAATCTCAGGTTCCCATTGGTACCATGTTTTTATCCAACGAAAAATTCGTCAAGTATCGTTTGGCTTAGGATAACATTGTAACATTTCCCTGACATGTGTTGCTATGCTCTCGTTGATATCCTTGAAAATGACGATCGTTTGTTAGCACTTGAAATACGCGGCAACATATTCTGCAATGAATTTTTTTATTTTCATCAGATCGATGAAAATTTGGGAAAAAAAAGATTTGGCTTTTAGTGATCTGCTGGCGAAAAAAAATCAGCTGCTGGTGAAAAAATCATCAAAATCAAATTTTCCATAAAATGTTTAGCTTATAGACCTTGGCTTGGACCTGTATAGAGAAACACGTTATTCAAAAGAAACAGTTGTCTATATTTCGAGCGCAAAAAAGGTTAAGTAGTCTGCACGGCATCATTAATATCGCAAAAATTAACTGCCAACTTCTTACCATTTTTATGTTTCTACTTATTAAGAATTTCACACGTAATCTTCCTCTTGATCTGACTTTGAGAGAGTTATGTGCTGGTCCGCGTTATACAACATTGCAATGTAGTGGATTCAAATGTGAAATAAGTCCTGAGTTATTTTTTCTCTCAATGTCATCCTCACCATTCCGGGTGATAATCTGGTTGAGAGAATTGAGAAGAGAGAAAGAGAAAGTTGAAAGAATTAAAATGCTAGGCTTAAATTACGTTAAAAATAAGCATGCGATAAGTACGGGGTGTCACGATGCAAGGCACAGGAAGAGATAGGTGATGTGGGAAACGTCTAGAAATAATAAGAGGGAATAGGCAGAAGAGTTTAAGGAGTCGGCATTTGAAGTGGAGTTGAGGTGATTGAGGAGAAGGGTTTGGGATGGAAGAGAGGTGGTTAGCTGCAATGGGTGAGAATAGAAAAAAATGCGTGCGTAAGTCAGGAGTGAGGGAAGGCGGTAGTTAGAAGGGACAGTGGGAGAGGACGCGCCGAGACTTATGGACGGAGCGAGGGCACGGGAGATATTCGAGCAGTAGGAGTTGACCGTGGGGGCAGATATGGGCGGAAGGGAAGAGATATGGCGAGGGGGAAGTACGGAAGGCCAAAGGTGAGAGATGGGACAAAACAAAATTGGAGGGGAAGAAGAGGAAGTCTGGAGAAGTCAGGGTAGCGTTAAAGATGGGAGGAAGCGAGGTGATATGGGGGAGGTTGGGGATGAAAGAGGGAGAAAGAGAGGAAAGAACAGGGGAGATACGTAAAGTTTCACGAGGAGGGCGTCGCAGAGTTCATCATAGATTTTCCCTTTTTAGTGTTCATCTTCCAGTTCTTACTCAAGCCCAATTATGACTTTCGCTGGCTTTAATGCGAGATAAGACTAGAAAGGAAACGAGATTGCAAATTAGCCCTGCACTTGAAAGGTGTTGTATAACAACTACTAAGAAAAATTCCATATCTAACAAATTTTCAGTAAAAGGAAAATTTCTAGAAGGAGGGACTTACTTCCTCCTCCCAGAAATAAGGTAGTTTTTGTGTTAGGTAGAGAGAACGGGTTGGGATGTTATTAATTTTTTAAAGAGATTAAAGATGAGGGATTGTTACCCAAAATTTCTCCAATTTGGCAGGAATTCTTTGATGCCCTTTCTTTTGCGTCGTAATATTATGTAGAAACTATGTGGATGTGAAATTATTTATCCAGCCTAACTGATATCTGCCTAATATTTTGCTTCGTGTTTTATTACATCAACAGCTACATCTACGCAATACCCTGAAGACACCGCGAGTGTATGTGGCAGGGGGCGAAAATCACCAAACATGTACTATTGACACATAACTACATGGAAGACATGTACACGGAACCATGTCAGATAATAGGGTCACATGCAGCTAGCAACTATTATCTACATTGGATGATTTACATTTCGGGTGATTGAGGAGTATTTATAAATTTCATGTCCTCTAGGAAAAAATATCGATGAGAAGAGCTTTTCTCTGAGTACATTGTTATTTACAAACGACCGAATGCAATAACTCATGAAGAAATTATTTAAGACCTTAAATCTATAGGAATGAATATTAAGAATGGCTCAAGTTATTTGTTTCTTAAGAGTAGATATTGATGAAATATTAACTTGATGCAAATAGTGAGAAAAAAGATAATGGTAGCCATTAAAAGTGCAGAGGCTTGGAACGCTATTCCTCTGAAAGCAAGAAACACAATCTTAAATGTCAAGAAAAGCTTTTTAAGAACATTCATATGAAGATTGCTCCTATAAGGCAATGAAGGTGTGTATATAGTTGTATAAAAGGACCTTAGTTATTCAAATTGTGTTGATGCGGAAGAAGTATGAAAATCCTATATGTATATACTGAGGGTTCAGAGAAGAGAAAAAATGAAGTTTCATGAAAACTGCGAGAACCGCAACGGACAACCTTATCGGTTGCGTCTAGGGGTATGGTAATCTGATGATGACAGTCGTTGAGGGAAAAGAGAATAGAAGAAATGACAAGTAGTTAAAGTATGTGGATCGAGTGGTGACGGATTTGAGATAAAAGAGTTGTGTTAAAATAAAGTAGTCAGCCGGTCATCATCATTAGTCAGCGATCCTTAGATTGCTTTGACGCAGCTCTCCACTGAGTTGAGTATGAGATAGTCTTTCATATTTACGTATTTATTCTCTTTCACATCCTTCATCCCTTCTTCTACGTATCTCATACGATGCCTTCCTTTGCCGTTCTTCCCGTCCACTTGTGCTTCAGTGATTGTGTTCATCAGATCATCATGTCTCATGATGTGGACGATTTATTGTCCTGTCTTCTTATTAGGGCTTTCATAAGATTTCTTTTTTTCGGCCACTCATCTTACGACTTGCTCGTTACTTATTTGGTTGATTCATTTAATCTTCATTATTACTTTGCATAGAGAAATCAATTATTGAACTCTTCAAATAATAGACTTGATGGCCAGTGATGACGATGAGAGATGATTGTTGGACTTCGTAGCTGTATTCGGTTTCCTATCTCCCCTCTTGAAGGCGCCTATATAGCTATCTTATTGACACCATTCTTGAATTGGCGGCATTTAATGTATTATTCTATCTTAAAATGTACTTTCATCCTCGTTTAAAGGTTTAAACACGTACTTTCGTCCTCTGATTAAAATCGGCTTCATGTAGCAATTAAATGTTGCAATCATTGAATGGTTCGCTGTAATAGTATCATGGATTCAGGAAATAATTCACTATGAAAGCAAACTAAAAAAATACTCTTCACGGAGAATAAATTGAGGCAGATAATTGGGCATGCACAGATAAAATGCTATTGAGAAAATTAGCCTGTGGCTTAAAAATCCCGCTGTGATTTTTCACCTTCGTTGGAAGCTGTTAATACCCAAAACTGCTAAATCACTGGTTCAAAACTCGTACGAGTGTTTTATTCTCTCGGCAGAGCACTGGCTAATTAGTTCATCAAAAATACCACTTACCCAGTAATTAGCAATTTGTTTTTATGCGTCGTAAAACGTTATTAAGTAAAGGAAAACGCATCTTAATTCGGAATTTAGTCATTATCAGTAGCTTATTTATCTAACTTCCTTGCTGTCGGTGATAGATTAATTATGCTGAAGTTAATTGCTGGAATGGCGATAAGGAAAAGAACATCTGATATTGATCTCGAGGGAAAGAGTAGAGGAAGGTTAAGGGAAGTTACCTCGGATGGGTAGGTAGAGGAAGGAGAGATGGAAAGAAGTGGTTTATGGAGATCGGAAGTGAGGCGCAGGCTGGGATAGGAAGCGAAGAGCTGTAAAAGGAATTATGAATTTAGATAAGGTGTGTGGGATGAATGAAAAAATGGCACAAGTGGAAATTTGAATTGAAGTTAAGGACAGGGAGGAGGGACAAGAAAGTAACGAAAGGGATGGTTGGAGTGGATATTGGCCTTATTGGTCTACAGGCCCCTTGGTTGTGTTACAGAAAATAAATGTGTGCATCACGTTGCATTGACCCTTAAATTCAGAGGTTGGTTAAGTAAATCCTTTATAACCCCAATTAAATAACCCCAATCCTTTCTACTGGTGGTCATGATGCAGTGTGAAAATGCCAAAGCAAGGAAAGTAATTGCTATGTGTCGGGACCTAATTTTACAAAATCTCTCAAAGTGGACAATTTTAACGAAGTTCGTGGTAGTGAAAGAACTACAATTTTGTTAGGAAACTAGGTGTTAGTCTTTCTTAAGAATTGGAAACTTGCTTACTTTATATGTACGATGGGTCATCACAGTAGAGTCGTAAATATTATGAAATTTCAGGTTGTTTTAAACATGTAGTCTCTTGCATAAATCTCCAACTAATAAATGAAGAGATAAGGTTTTTTATAACCGGTGAGAGTTAAGAATCTTCGGGCTCATATTACAACTTGCATCACAAAATTATATGTTATATTTCATTTACACTGCAGGGCAAGCTAAAATAACCTTGGAAAAAACTTAAATTATTCCAGTGGGATGCTATGTTAATTCGCCTACTTGATAATTTATGGAGTCGCATGAGGATGGTGCAAAGGGTGAGATGGTTGAATACGAGTGGGGAATAATAATGGGTGACGAAGAGGAGGAGAACCTGAGTGGGACTATACTCAAAAAAGCATTGCTGACCATATTTTGGAGTTGAGCGGTCAGAAAGGGAACCGAAATTGAGAAGAGGAACAAAGGAATTATCCGTAAGGCAAGGCTTGCAATCGAGGTAATTCAAGCGTGAGTAGTTCAAATTTCCTAACGCTTTGAGGAACGATCCATTGAATGGCCGGTGCATTCATCTAGAAGTCAAATGCAATGAAATGAACGTACCTCTATTCATTATGCGAAATCCATCCATTAATTCTCCCTTTATGAAATTGTAATCGAAGATCTTCGATGGAAAGCGTTCAATAAAATATATCATGGGTGAAAACTTTTTCTAGATAACGATCGTTGATCTTTCGTCTCACCTATGTTTTTGACGTGATGCCTCCTTTGAAAATGAGTTTGTAATTAATGTGAAATCACTTTCAACGAATTATCTGTGGGAGAAATGTAGCACGTAATTTCCTACAGAACTAACATTTTTAATTTATAGGTGATATTTCCGTTGAACTTGGTTTGCAAATTAATGTTTTCCTTTCAAAGTCCTTACGGTGCTCTGTAACGTTAAAAATGCCATTCAAAAATATTAAAAGAAAATCGTCTCCAAAGTCTATATTGTACATAATATTTCTTTCTAACTTTAGTAACATGAATACTATAGAATTTTTCTGCTCCAATCACATTATCATTTGCTGATGACTTATTAGTCCGGAAAAATATCATTTCCTGAAGATTATTTCGCGGGGCGATCTCAATTCTATGTGCAGGAATTTTGTATTCTGCGAAACAGTTTGACTCTCGAACCACTTGAGTTCGGTAAATGATCGGTAATTCGGTTTCTGGCAGTAAGATGTTATAAATAAACTTTATAGAAATCCTTCCAATCAAAATATGTAAACATGGTATGTTAAGCTGATTTTGATATATGTCGATTAAAAAATTGCTTCAGACATTGATATTACAGTGCATTCAGTAGCGGTAGAATTCAGTTTTAAATTGACTTAACTTCTCAGTTCATGTAGCAACGTCTTCCCTCAGATAACTCTGATCCTAAACATACTATATTGTTGACATGACACTGATGGAATTTGGACTCCCGATTAGATCCAATGGGCTGCAATCCGTGAATCTGAGTATAATGGTGGGCGAGGGGTGGAAACTTCAAGGAGTTTAGTGCGTATGACTAAAATAATGAAGTATGATTCCAAATTTAAGTAAAATAAATTAAGTAAATTACCTTTTGGTATTTGATAGATGTATAATCTTCAATTATATGATCCGATATTTGGTGGGCGTTGATGTTAATCATACCCTTCAAGGAGATTATGTAGTTTTAAAATTTATCCTTAAAAAATTATAGAAACTATTGAAACTCTGAAGAAGTTTGAAAAGGTGATTAAGCTAACTCATAAAATAGATAGAAGGAAACCTAAAAATAGCTTAAAAGAGTGTCTTAATCTCCTGAAATATCAGCTGAGAGGTAATATCACAGAATAACTGCATTGAACAAAAAATGAAATTACCATACATGTGGTTATTTTTTAAAAACAATTTATTCTAATCTTTGCCGGATTTTCGCTTTATAGGAAATCTATCGATTTTTTAAGCTTTAAATGGGATGCATAATTCGATGATTGGTGTGGTTTATGGTTATGAAGTGAAAGTAAAGGGAGAAGATAAGAACGGTTGGAATCAAGAGTTCTGTGGTGAGGAGGTGGAGGAAAGCTCCCGGGGAGGAAGAGAAGGGAAGGAGTTGGGATCTTGCTGCTTGGGAATTGGAATTAATCAGAGCCGAGCGGTATTGTAGCCTGAGGCAGTTGTGTTTATGACCTTAAAACTGGGGAAACAGCAAGCGAACGGAAGGAGATTTAGAGGAAAGACGTTCGCATCGAAAGAAATTCAAGCGATGCGAGGAAATTGATACTTGATCAGTTCATTTCAGACATGCCTCTTATTAATTTGATGAATCGTCTGAAGTATGCTACATGAACATAAAGTGTTGACTAGGAATAAAATGGTTATAGTCTCCAGTGCTGTAAATTACAAAAACACGGAGCTAAAGTATGCAGGCGAGCTTAAAGAGTTTTGAGATATGACTTTTAATTATATACAGGGTGCATTCCGAAAGTAATGCAATTGAATTTCCCGCGCAGCTCCTTTTGGTAGAAGTGGGATTGGACCACTTGGAATAGGTGGAGGGGACTCTAAGCTTTGCAACAATACCGGTCTCAGTGCTCTCCAAGCTGTGGAAACGGCAGGACGTTAGTTTTTGTAAACCTCTGCGCGTCAACCGTGTCACGAAAAAAATGGAATCGACGATCGAGCAACGTTACGCGATTAAGTTTTGCGCTAAACTTGAAAAATCTCTTGAGGAGACTAACAAAATGATTCGTGAGGCTTACAGTGACTCTGCTCTGTCCTACTCACAAGTTTCGAGGTGGTTAAAGGCCTTTAAGGAGGGCCGGGAAGAGGTTCACGACGAACAACGCTCTGGGCGGCCGTCAACCAGCAAAACCGACAACAATGTGGCTCGTGTTCGACAATTGTTGGACTCTGACCGTCGATTGAGTATCAAGATTGTTGCCAATGAACTGAATTTGTCATCTACTGTTGTGTTTCGCATTGTTACTGAAGATTTAGCGATGAGGAAGGTGTGCGCCAAGCTCGTGCCCAAGGTGTTGTCAGATGACCAAAAGACCAACCGAGTGGAAATTTCAAGCGAACTTTTGCAACGTGTTGAAATTGAACCTGATTATTTGGACTACGTCATCACTGGTGATGAAACCTGGGTTTTTGAATACGATCCAGAAACAAAACGCCAAAGCTCTGAGTGGCACACCGACCAGTCCCCCAAGCACAAAAAGGCAAGAATGAGCAAATCAAAAGCGAAAACAATGCTCATTGTCTTTTTCGACAGCAAATGAGTGGTCCATAAGGAGTTTGTTCCTCAAGGACAGACAGTGAACTCTGCCTACTACGTGGATGTGCTGGAAAGACTCCGAAAAAGGGTCGTCAGGACGAGAAAAGACATCTCCACTACCTGGCAACTCCATCACGACAACGCACCTTGCCACAACGCGCTACGAGTCCGCGAGTTCCTGGCCCAACACCAGGTTCCAACGCTGCCCCACCCCCCCTATAGTCCTGACGTCGCCCCAGCAGACTTCTTTTTGTTCCCTCGGATTAAGGCAGCCCTGATAGGAAACCGTTTTTCGTCCATAGAAGAAATCCAATCAGCGGTGACGAAGACCTTGCGACAGGTGCCAGAAGACGCCTTCCAGGGCGCGTACCGGTCATGGCAGAGTCGTTGGAAAAAATGTGTAGAGGCCCAAGGACAGTACTTTGAAGAATTTTAAGTGTTTGTGCAAATCTGTTCAATAAATTACTTTAAAAAATAATAATTGCATTACTTTCGGAACGCACCCTGTATCTAACAGGGAAGATGGGATGCAGCAAGACGACATTTTGGCTTAAAACTTGTGAGAGTGCTGCTACACACCATCCGTTGATTTATTTCTATGCGCTTACCTCCGGGTTAATAAAATGAAGCACAATCACCTGCTTTCAATAGGAGACGACTAATTAAGTATTAGATAAAGGGTTGCGGAAAATGTGAAAAGGGCATAGGAAGGTCAATGTGGAGAAAACTCCACTTGCCTATAAAAATTTCCTAGGAAGGCAAAAAACTAAAACAAAGTGAGATGGGAATAAACCTATAATCATCCCTCTGCATCATTGTGCAAAATTATGTAAACCTTCTGTCGTTTCATTAAATTTTGATTTTAGACGTCGGTGAATCGTTTAATGCAGATTTAGTATGCATATTTAAATTTTCATCAATATTATAAGAAAAAAGGTTAGTTTTTCGCCAGTATTGATGTACACAATTGAAAATAAGGGCTGCTGCATTGATTTAATGATTTTGATTTTTTTATAAAAAAATCAAAAAAATTTAAAACGGCGTGACCGATTTTGATTAAAAGGGGATCTGTCATATAACAGTACATGATGGCAGTCAAAATTTGGTCAACTCTATTATATTAGGTGATTTTGAAGTATTATGAATGACATGCATATAAAAGTGTTATCATGGTGAGCGGGAATGTAAGGTGATAATTATGACCTCTCGATATTCCTTGCAATCATTTTTTACGACGTGTGGTTCAGACAGACTAGTGAGCTGTTCTATGAGGTGCCCGAATTTGATTTGTGAATAATTATTTAATGCAATTTTATAAATCCGCCTCTTGGTTATGCTTTGGAAAAATTCAGAATTTCATTTTGAGAGGGAAAATTTCTCCCACGTTTTATCCATGGAATATTTAATTATGCATATTACACATATATAAATATTCTAACTTCGTGTTCAAAATATGCATATTTTGTGCTGGAGATGAGTTCAAAAAGCAGTCATGATGTAAGTTAGTAATTATAGAGATGCAATTATGTATTAGTATAGCTATCCATAAGCATTTTTAAAGCAGGAGGTGCGTCATGCTGTCATAAACGGCGCCTTCTCTCATCCTTCCCCAGTGAACGCCACGCGGAACCGAAAATCCTCTTTCATGCTGGCGTGAGTGAGAAGTAACCAGACATTTTCCTCCCGTCTCACTGCAGGGGTTCTTCCGGGAGCTTGTCCTGAGCCGTGTGGGGGGAGGGGGGGCATTGGAACGCCTCTTCTCTCCCGATCCCTCCAGTCTCATTCATATCGAGGCCCATTGTTTCTTGGCGCGCGCGACACAGGCTCTGGGAAGAGACGGATTGATCGATGCCCCTTTTTCCGCCTCTCAACCTCCTCCCCCTCCCCTTTTGGCTCCTCTCTGTGTCCCTTCCATCCCTCCCTCCTCTCCTCCAGCGCAATACACTGTCTTCTATGCTTGAGGCCGATGCAGATGAAGATGCTGTCGTAGCGAAGCGCGCGCCTTGTACAGTCGTCGCCGCCCCGCGGAAGGGGCTGCCACCGTCTTCTGCGTTATACTATCCTTAAATCCTTTGCTCCCCGCCGCGACGAGTCTCCCCTACTCTTACCCCTTCCCTCTCTCTCGTCTTCCGACGCGGGGTGTCACTTAAACTGCGGTGGCGGAAGAATAATAAACCCGGCCTTCGTCTCGGACGCAAATGATATGCCCCCCCCCTCCCCTCTTCCATCAACCCCCCTCCCGCTCCCCACCAACCCCCATGCCCGTCCTCCGTGTGCGAAGCCGACGCTTGACTCCTTTCTTCTTCCAAAGCCCCCCCCCCCTCCTCCTCCAAGGGGATAGGGGGAGGCAAATGAGATTAAGGGAATGGAAGATGAGGCTTTCCCTAATGCCAGAGGGCCTTCATAGGCTAGGAATAATGGAAGGGAACATTTTAATTAGAAAATGTGGGAGGAGGCGCAGGTTAACATGAAGGCTAGAAGGTGATGGAAAAGCGAAGAGTTACTGGGAAATATATTTCAGCCTTCTCTTTTTAGAACAGTACTAGCTGATAAAGAGCTTCTGGGCAGGTTAGGTTCAAATTTTAAACTAACTTTATGGTGACGTGTGGTTTTATTTTTTGTGAATTTTTCAATGATCTTTTTTCGTCCTAAATGTTGGTCACTTAATAACTAGGCCTATTTTCTTGATGTGCACATGAGATAACGATAATGATTTTACTTGGAGAATTTGTCTTCATTTTAATCATAAAGTTAATTGATGATGGTAATAATAAATTTACTTCATCGTTGCGTACTCATTGGCAAAAGTGGATGTTCATTATTTATTTTTTAAGCTGAAAGCAGTGGGATAAACCGATGCATTAAAAATCCTATCTGGCAACAAATATGATAAGACAGGCTATCCGTTTAAATTCAGTTTTTAGATAACTTTATTTAGCATCTCGTATAATGCTCATGCCAACTTCGACCTCAGGGATGATGTAGGATAACACAGCTGAATGGTGGCACCGACCCAGTGGATGCTAATCCAACTCTTTATTCCCAAAGGGATTCCTTTATGCTTGGAGTTTAGGAAGAAATTCATGCCTAGGGCTTTATTTGCTCACTCAAATCGTTCCTAAGGGAAACGGGTCGGTAAATCCAGCCGTCGGCCTCCAAATAATTGTGAAACATGCTGGAAATGAGATTATGTATATTTTTGTGAGATAAATACATATAAATTATAAGAAGAAGGATGAAACCAAATTGAGTACGTAGCGATGAAAGCAGGACAGAAAAATTGTCGACTTAAGTGGACTAAAAAAGAGCGAATTCTGTGATAATAAGGCGTGATGGTCGGGGGATTTCATATGGAAACAATTCAGTTAAACAAAAACAACCAGAAATCCAGTAGCGCCGGCGGAGAAGAATAACTGCGAACCGGAGGCGTGTGGTTGAGATATTAAGTTGCTGCAGAGTCGGCGGAATCGTAAGAAATAGAAACTTTGGCGGGCAAGAGGAAAATGAAAAGATAACACCGCGAGATACTTATTTTCCGGGGGAAAAATCGCACATCTAAATATTTGCACGAAATGAGACGTATCTTTTTTCATGTGACTCAGTTGCGAGGACGATGAGAGGGACGAGAGCGGGCGTTGGGGCGTAGATGAGGAAGAAGTTCACGAGGAGGAGATCGGATTAAGAGATGAGAGGGAAGTACAATGGGAACGCGCCGGAGTTCTTCGGGTAAGAGGGCAAGGGGGGAGTGGGAGGAGGGAGCGGAGAGAGAGATTAAGGAGCGGGCGGGGGGAAGATGGGAAGTTGAGCGAGCTGAGGGGCAGGAGAGATGGGGTTAAAGGCGTGAGGTGGGAGCAGCGGTTGGCTTTTGGGCCTCGCGGAAGGGTTTTTAAAGGGAAGGCGGAAAAGGGGGCATTTCTGACAAGGAAATGCGACGTGGTGACGTCGGAGGTGGGTCGGGCGGAAGGAATGGGGAACGAGGCGAGCCTTTTGAGATGAGGAGTGAGAGATAGGCCTTCCTGAGCGGACGGCGGAGAGTTCGCGACGACAAAAAAAAGAGCGGGAAGTGAATGGGGGGGAGAAAGGTTAACGCGATAGTTAGGGATGGATAGAGAGAAGATTGGGTGTGGGTGAGGGAAGCAGGGAAGAGGCGCTCTGATGAGAGCAAGGAGAGATGGAGAAAGAGATACAGAATGAATTGGACGGATGGAGGAGAAAGGGCAATGGGAAGCCAAAGGGAATTAGCGAGCGAAGATTGGGGGCAAAGATGGAGTTATGGGAGAATTTCCAACAATTGGAAAAGGAGCTGAAAAGCTCACCAAAATGAGGCATGCAGGATGAAATTTAGGGAAAATGAAATTGAGGGAAATACGTCGGGCGTGTTCACTTCGCGGGGAGGGGTGATAAAGGGGACAAGAGGGTTAAGGAAGAAGTGTCTTTTTGATGGAGGCGGGTTCTTTAGAATCTGGGGAGTGGCAGTTGCCGTGAGGTACGCATTCGTGGAAGGATCCGTGGGAAACTTGTCTTTCTCCACTTTTACGTTCCCAGCCACGACTTAAACCACCTGCGAACTCGAATAATTATTTTCAGCTACGTGTCTGCCTGGTGATTCCTAATTTATTTGATGGATGGATATTCTCCAAGTAATTTTCATGCAGTATTGTTGAAGCTTGAACCAAGAAGAGAACTCTTGCCATGATAAACTACCAATAATTCAACCTGCTATATTTCATTCATAGGAACCTACCATCGTTTTAACACCAAATTAATTATGGATTTAATGTCCACGGGTATTTGAAATGTGACACTCAAATTCCGAAGTTTACACTTCGGTTTCATTTTACTTCTGTGAACTTGCATTTAGAGTACTGTATTGGACGGCATTAAAAGTACGGTTATGGCATTTTAGAATGTTGTGACGTTCATATATTGATCCTACAGTTAAACAGTGAATCTATCGATTCCTAGATCACTAATGTTTTTTCAAAAAAAGAACAAGTAAGACTTATTTTTTCAAAATATTCTTCAATAAAGTGCTAATGAAATTTCGTGCATTTTCTGCTAAAAAGAAGAAGAAGTGCATTTTCTGCAGACTCTGCCCCCCAAAAAAATCATTAATGAGTTGATTACTAAATGGCAAATTGTAAAGGAAAACAGAACTTTGGAAAGTTTGATCGGGAAACAGAACATCAAAGAATAAAACTTAACACTTAAGATCAAATTTCAGGGGCATAGCGGAGAAGAATATAATTAGATATGGTTCAAAAATTGAGGGAGGAGGTGAGAATGGTGGAGGAATATTAATTGGACCACACTGTGTTGTGGGTAAGTCGTGGTGAGGAAAGGGATGCGAAAAGCGATCTCCAGTAGTGGGGCGAACTGGGGGAAGGCAAGAGTTGAGGAAGTGAGAGTTAGGATGGAGAGAGGGTTAAGGAAGGAGATTAAGTAAAGGAGGAGTCTTAGAAAGGCAGGAAGGAGGGGGGATGGAAGTGGACTTAAGACATGGGATGAAGTAGAAGAGGGAAGGAATTTGTGACAAAGTTAAAGGAAAAGGATAACAAATGTTACTGATGGAGACGAAAAGAAGGAGCAAGGGGAATGATAAAAAAACCTGTTTGTATTTTTTTTATCCTTTATACGGTTGTAAATGTTTCGAGAACAATTGTCTATGTAGTTTCATGGGTTTAGTCGAGTATAACATCAGAGTAGCTTCCATTGTTACGTGAAATTCCGCTGTGGATACTAAGGGACGACGGAACAAAGATCTGTATTTGGAGTGAGGCCGCCTTTAATACCTCTCCAAACATGTGATTACATCTCGTTCCACTTCCCTCCAGCAGAGGGTGTAAGAGAATATCTCTTGCGACATTTGGTGGAAATCTTAAAAAAATATCGAAATGAGTTTGACTTCTTTGATATTTTCCTCACGTTATTTAGTGCAAAAATAAACTAAACCTAAGGAGAAATTACCTTGAATTAGAGAGTTTCGAAACCAGTGCTTCTTAGTTTTGAAGAAGGTTAGAAAATTACCTGAGAGCCTTATTCCTTTCGGCATTTTAAATCTTGCATATTGGTCTCTGTTAAGGTAGAAAGTCGGAGCACTGTATTCCCCAATGTCCAAGTTCAAATCCCGACTGCGGTAGATTTTTTTATTGGTATACCGATCCTCGTTTGGTGCTTTATATATTGAACTTCAAGTCTAAAACTCAATTTGTTTGATAGGATATTAAATCTTGTGAGCCCCTAACCGTATTTCGTTAAGAGTTGGCTAATGCCGATCCACCTGACGGGGTATAACTACTACCCATTTAGCATTATCCGTACCTTTGAGTCATTAAGTTCCTAAATGGTGTCAAAGACATTACCTTTCTGTCGCCTTCCCTGAATTACTATTTGTACCATTTCGAGACCATGGGTGCAAACTGGTGAATGTCTTTCGGTTACGTTACGTAGAGTTGATAAGTGCCTTAATTAGTGACAGTATTATGAAAACTCTAATCATAATCACCATTAGTAGACAATCCTGAGATTGGTTTAACGCAGTTTTCCACTGAGTTCTCCTATCAGCTAATCTCTTCATATTTACGCATTTCTTCTCTTTGAAATATCTCATGCGAGGCCTTCCTTTGCCGTTCTTCTCGTCGCATTGTCCTTCAACGATTGCCTTCATCAGGCGATCATGTCTCATGATGTGACCAATTAAGTTGTCCCGTTTTCTTCTTAAGGTATTCAGAACACTTCTCTTTTCTCACACTCGCCTTGCAAATTCCTCGTTACTTACTCGGTCGATCAATTTAATCTTCTTCATTTTTCTGCAGCACCACATTTTGAATACTTCCACCCTTGACTTTTCCGCTGTTGTCACCGTCAAAGCCTCACTGCCGTAAAGAAGCATGCTCCAGATAGTACCTTCTGATGAATTGTTTCCTTAGTTATACCTACCCTTATATTTCCAGCTGTAAGTAGATTATGCTTTTGGAAGAATACCCCCTTTGCCTGGGCTATTATACTGACTATGTTTTCATTATTATGTTGTATGCGTGCACGCATATTCACCAGGCATCCATTTACTGTGCTATTGGTGGATTACTGAAAATGAAGTGTTTTAATTTGGATCTCTTTAAATTTTATTCGAATGTTTCAAAATTGGGCAATCTGTGATGCTGACTAGACAAATTCTGTTATTTGTCAAGCATTTGCTTCACGTTTGCGATTTCTCAGAGCCACATTTGAATGAACCATCATATAGGAGCACATCTCAGGGGCATGCAATGCTCAAACTTCCTCCCAAGAAGCAATTCATGCAGTTATAAATCTTGCAACTACGTCGCTCACTTTCGGCTCAGTCTGTTGGAATCGTCTATTGTAACTGTGTATGTCGCACATAAAACTGTGGTACACTAGGTATTCACATGAAAAAATTTATTACCCGTAATGTTGTGTAGTCTCTCTATAAATTCCTGACATTATATATTAATGGTATTTCCTTTCTTCTTGTCTTTAAAGCTGATCTAGAAATGCCCAGTGAGTCACCGTAAAGGCGCATAGTTGTCACGTCATCAGACGTGTAAAAAGCCTTCAAAGAAGCCTTGGAGATAATGTTGGGGAAGCAATTATTGCTCCCATGTTCAAACTGTTTCATGGCATGCATAATTGATTATTTAATAATATCCGCCTGAATAATTCGCAAGCGTCATGGACGAGTAGACGTATAGCGTCACGAGATCACGTGATTTACAAACCAGGCGGGCTGTTGGATACAGCGTAACCACCGAGGTAGTTACGGATAGAGCCGTACTATTAGCGAACATTTACGATATTATTGCACCTTGACTATTGTTTTAAACACCGTAATGCCTGTTATTTACGCTAGGATTAGTGGGGTGGCATGCGTCAACGTGCCTGGTGGCTGACCCCACCGTGTATTGGCACTTATGTTGCTTCTTCGCGTATCCTAGGATCATCCTGTTTGTCTCAACCAACCCTGCTGAATCTAGAGTGAATGAAAAATAAGCATAACTGATGTGTTTACTGCGAGTGTATCTTAAAATATTAGAGGAAATATTCCTTTTCTTAGGCTGTAATTGCTTATAATTCTTACGCATCATTTTCTACGGTGATTAACTTATATAATTTACAGCTGGTACTAGAGTGAGATATAAAATGTTCCGTTAATTGACATTAGCCATGGAAGGTAAACCAGAAAAAAGCAGTCGTTAATAAAAAAGGTTATCGTAGGGATTAAACTATTCAATGTCTTCCTGTTTTCCCTGCTATTCTTATCTTCAACGCTGGGTGAATTCTACAATATGTTGAAAACAATTAATTAATTAAACCTAAATGCAATTATTATTGCCTTTAAATTAGCAATTATCGGGTTGTGCAAATCTTTCCGTTGATCTGCCACAAGGTACACAACTTTTCCGTTGCGTCGCTTGAGCGGTTCGAATGAGGAAGCCTGGAGAACCTGATGTTGGAAATGCGGAGAATGGACCTGGGTGTGTAAGGAATCAGTGAAATGAGATGAAATTTTTCCTCTGAAGAAGGAGACTTTTGAAGTGGAAGTTAAAGAATTATTCACACTGGATCAAAAATGGTAACGATGGAGTTGGCATAATGCTCAGGAAGTGTGCAGGACTGCGCTTGAAGAACTTCCGGCAGTACCGTGAGAGGATTATAATGGTGAAGATTGAGACCAAGGCTACAGATACTATTGTAATACATGTTTACATGCCTACGTCGGACTACGAAGATGGAGAATTGGAAGACGTCTATGAGGATATCACGGAAGTAATAAAGCACGCAAAAGGAGAAGAAAACGTTATCATTTTAGAAGATTGGAACGCTGCCGTTGGCGAAGGTAAAGATGGAAGAATAACAGGAAAATCTGGCTTGGGAAATCGAAATGAAAGAGGTGAAAGACATAGAGAATTCTGCACACAACACAAGTTGGTGGTGGCAAACACATTGTTTAAAAACCACGAACGGAGAAGATACACCTGGAAAATGCCCGGAGACAGAAGTTTTCAAATTGACTACATTTTAGTGTAGCAGAGGTTCAGAAACCAGGTGAAGAACTGCAAAAGTTACCCGGGTGCAGATATCGACAGTGACCACAACTTAGTGATGATAAAATGCCACTTAAAACTCAAGAAATTGTAGAAATAAACGAAGAACGTATGGCAAGTAGAGAAGCTAAAGGAACCTCAACAACGGCTGGCCTTTCAGAATGCAGTGGAAAACAAAATGGAAGAGGATTTGACTGTGAAATCAGTAGAAAAGAGATAGGAAAAAATCAAAATTGGGCTACAGAAAGCAGCAAAAGAAATTATGGGGAGAAGAATAGTTGTTAAGAAGAAGCCATGGATTACAGAAGAAGTCATAGAATTGATTGAAGAGAGAAGAAAATATAAAAATGTGGAAACTGAAGAAGGGCAACAAAAGCATCAGGAATGAAATAAACCGTAAAGCGAGAAAAGCAAGGGAAATGTGGATGAAGGATCTATGCTTAGATGTATAAAGTAACTTCGCAAAAGGATATGTGGGAGTTGCCTACAGGATGGTGAGAAATCACTTCAAGGAACGGGCAGGAAAATGTAACGGCATCAGGTATAAGAATGGAGAACTCTCAATTGAACATGAGGATAAAGTGAAGAGATGGAAGGAATAGATGGAAGAGTTGTACAATGGGAGTTATCTTAGAGTGGAAGTGATCGAAGAGGAAAATGAAGTCGATAAGGATGAATTGGGAGCCCCAATCTTGAATTCAGAATTTGATGCAGCTCTAATGGATCTGAGGATAAATAAGGTTTCGGGAATTGATGATATTCCTGCCGAACTAATAAAAAACGCCGGAGAGAAGACGTTTACTCAGCTGTACAAAACCATATACGATATGTACTCAACAGGAGAGATACCCACGGATTTTGAGAAGAACATCACCATCCCTATTGCCAGAAAGAAGTGAGCTGAGAACTGTGAAAATTTTAGAACCATAAGCGTGACGACACATGCCTCGAAGATATTGACGAGAATCATCTATAGAAGAATAGAACGAAAAACTGAGGAGTTCCTGGATGAAGACCAATTCGGGTTCAGAAGAAACAAGGGCGCAAGAGATGCGATGTTGGCCCTCAGGCTTCTTATAGAGAAAAGGATAGAGAATAATCTACCGACGTTTGTTGCATTTCTAGATTTGGAGAAGGCATTTGAACCCGTGGATTGGAATATGATGCTAAAGGTTCTGAAAGAAATTGGAGTATCATGCAATGACCGAGGAGTTATCCACAGCTTGTATAAAAACCAGGTGGCCATAATCAAATCGGGACCCATCAGTACAGAAGCAAGCATAAAGAAAGGAGTGAAGCAAGGATGTGCACTGTCTCCCGTATTATTCAATGCCTACATCGAGAAAGCCATCCAAGAAGTCAAATAAAAGTCTCCGGGAGTGAATATCCACGGGGAGAAAATCAGCATGCTATGATTTGCCGATGGCATAGCAGTCATGGCAGAAACACGAGATTTAAAGAAGACACGAGATTTAAAGAAGACACGAGATTTAAAGAAGAGAGGAAATATGGAAAGAACAATGACCAGCTATCATCTGAAGATCAATAAAAAGAAAACTAAGGTATTGGTATGCTGTAGTAGACAGGAATCCAGGACCCATGTTAACCTGGGAAATCAATAAATCGAGGAGGTGAAAGAGTTCTGCTACCTGGAAGCCGAGTAACCAGCGATGGACGAAGTAAAAGAGAAATTGCCAGTAGAAATGCCCAAGCAAAAAGGGCATTTTACCAGAAGAAGATTCTGCTTACAGCTGCAAATACTAGCGTGGAAGCGAAGCATGGACAATAACAGCAGCAGGGAAGTCCAGGCTGGAAGCATTTGAATTGTGTTGCTACCGAAGAATGATGGAGATAAAATGGATCGATCGAGTGGCAAACGAAGAATTCTTAAGAAGAGTGGGAGAGAAGAGATGTCTACTGAAAACATTAAAAAGAAGACGGAACAACTTAATAGGCCACATCTTGAGACACGATGGCCTGATGAAGACAATCGTCGAGGGAAAAGTGAACGGGAAGAATGGAAAAGTCAGGTCTCCTATGAGGTATATGGAGCAAGTTGTGAAGGATGTAGAAGAGAGGAGTCAACATTCGTCAACATGAAGAGGTTGGCCGATAGAAGAATCGAGTGGAGGGCTGCGTCAAACCAATCCTAGGATTGTTGACCAATGATGATAAATACAAATTTTGCACCACGCACCCTTAATGGTTACCGATGGCAAGTATGTTCCCTTATCAAACTCATCGTGACCAATGAATATACTTCTATTATCTTAATCATATTGAAGAATGATTCAAACACAAAAGGCAGTAGAATGAGAGCCAGCGCGGATGGATATTCTATATTCCTACATTAAGAGAATGGTAATATGAGGCCGCTAACTTAAGATCGAATCATTTTGACAACAGAGCGAAAGGCTAATAAATGATCGAAGGAATAGCCATCGAGGGAAAAACGCTATTTACTAAAGGAAATATTCATAATGGATAGTTTTAGAGGAAGCAAATGGGTATTGAAGTGTGTTTTGTACGCCATTCCTTAGAGTGCAGACTGAATATTCCCGTCAAACGGTTGATGTTACTGCTCTATTGATCTTTGTGATGTAAGACTTTCGAGTCTTATTTTGTTTTTCTCTCGTCTGTTCCGAATGTTCTCATTAGGTTAATTGAAATATCAGTTGCATTAAGTTATCAGTTAAATTCTCATGCTAAATATGTCACGGTAATTAAAATTATTAAAAATTTCAATTGATTGTTAATAAATTTTACAATTAAATAGTAACTCAAATGCAGTGTAATAGTGGTTTTCTAAAAATAAATGATTTATATAAAACACCCAATAATAAATTTACAAGGTTTTCTTTGGCTTTTTCTCTAATTTTGGCTTGCACCAGCTTATATCAGTGTGGAAGGAGATTTCCAGGAATAAAACTGTTTACTCTGCGAGATATCATGCAAATACGAAATTTATCCTTTTTAAAATGTGTAAGGTGCACGCTTTGAGCTCGAAAATAAATAAATTCAATATGCATGAATGATTGAGATTTTTGATTGTCTGTTGAATTTTGTTTGCATTTCTATGTTATAACCGCCGTCCTAACGGTGTACTTCATATGTTTACCACCTGCAGAATTTGTTTACCATGTGTAGAAAAAATTTGCTGTTTAAGAACCGTGGGGAACGGATGTTTGCGTGTGCTCTCCTCTCATTGGAATTCAGGAGAAATATGATTCCAGAGATCTCTGGAGAATTGCGAGTACATCAACGTGCGTTGCGTTGATAAAGAAAGTAAAAAAAGAGTGATCAAGAGGCGCACCAATAGTGCACCTGTCGAGTGAGAAATATATGCGTATTTTATTTCGAGTATTTTTTATAGTATTTTTTTTTATTTGTAGAGTAATTTTTGAACCGATACGTGGCCAATTTTTGCTACTTGGTCTCATTTAACACTCGTTAAGCTTCTCCCGTGTCCATTTCACTAATTTTTCCCTTTTGTTTGCTACCTGTCGAAATATGGGGCCTCAGAGAAAATCATTGTATGCATACACGCGGTGACGTGTTCTTTGCGCATGAGCATATTTTTTCTCAGCTTCTCATTTACCACAAACCATTTTTTATAGCATATTTTGAGCGCTGTATATTTACAACTGCTCTTCAGCACTGTATTTAGATAGCACATATTAGATGGCCTCCCATTGCTCTGTTTCTATTCCCTTTATTGGTAAAATTTATTTGTGTTATTTGTCTAAATCTTTCGTAAAGAGCACACATATGCAGTTTTACTCTCGTGAAGAGGGACACTCGAGGGTAAAACATTGCTGTGACGAAATAGTCCCCCATTTGGATTTCCGGGCTGGAAATGCCAGCGAGACCATATCTGTTGTTTATAGTTGGCAATTTAGGATTGGGAAATGGTACGCAAGGTGACCTTGTACTTTCGGTAAACATGAAAACCTGTAGGTTGGAGTGTGAATTATAGGAAATCCTTAACTTCAAGCGGACGATGGTGAGGGTGTGTGAAGAGTCCCTTGCAGTATGACGAGATGAGAGTGATGGTGAAGATAAAGTCCAAGCCTACCTGTGTAGTTTCACGTGCAGCTTTACATGCTAAAGATTCACAAAGCGGACGGAGGTTGCAGAAGACGTCCATAATGATGTCGTGGAACTAAATTATGTAGTTAGTAGAGGAGAAACACTTAAATAGTCCCAAGAGAATAACATTTCATAGGAGAAGGTAAATTTGGAAATATTACTAGAAACTGCAGATTGGGAAAACGGAATATCAGAAGAAAATGATAACTGGAGTTTCGTACGAAGCAAAAAATACATGGTGGTAGGCTCTTGGTTTAACAAATCAATAAATATGGCTCATGTAAAAAATGCCTTGAGAGGAAATTTTAATGTCTAATATAATAATAAATTTTAGTGGGCTACTGGTAATAATAATTATTATGCCTTCATTTATTCTGCGAATTTCGGACAATGAAGTCCTTCCTCTCTTGCAATTAACAGGACTACATGAACACCTACTCCTCAGTGGGCAGCGAAAATCCTCCCCGGTTTATATACGAACCCACTGGTTTGGGTGGGGGAGAATTTACTACGTTGCTACCAAGGTCGGAATAGAACTAGCTGAAACGTTGAAAAAAAAACTGGGCGGAGATATTGAACGTACTGATGATTTTCCATCTGACACATTGAACATTTTGAAGAACGTGTGGCAAGAAGAAATATCAATGCTAACACTTTACGGTCTCATCTTTCTAAGGGGACCAGAAAAAAATATGAAGATTTAAGATTTCAAGATCCTAATTGGAAAGGTATTTTAAAACACGATGTTGAAAGCAGCAGAGAAATCTCTCGGTGAAAGTAAAGCTGGTTAGAAGATTACCTGAATCGCGAACGAAGTTATGGAAACTTGAATAGAGAAGAAAGCACGAGAGTGCAAAAACTGAAGATTGGCAACTATGTGACAAATGACTGAGGAATGAAACAGGCCGGAAAATTGGTGAAACTAAGGAAATTTAGCAATAAATCATTTCCAGGAAAGTTGCAGGAAAAGGTATATCTCAATTGAAGCCGAAAGAATTAAACTTTTATTTCAGTATAGGTTCAAAGATAAGTTATTGGAGGGTTTCGTAGTTGATTTAATCTCAGTGGGAACATAATTAAAGAGGAAAAACATCTTCAGGAAGAGACAATCATCTTCACGTGGACGAGACAGGGCTGAAATTGGTTTGACGGTGTGCTTCATCAATCTGTCGTAGTCAATGGTGTCACTTATTAAAAATAAAAGAGAGAAGATGTTGATGTGACGGTGTTGTATTAATGTAGCTTTGTGTTCAGTGGTGTCGTAAAAGCTGGTTTAACGAAAAAAATGGGGAATCAACGTTAGCCTTGATTACAATGGAGGTGGAGGAGTCTGAGTGTTTGTTGTGATTAAAGGAAATACTAATGGCGGATTAGAGAGGAGTGAATGATAAAAGGCAGTAAAAGTTTTGAAATTGCTTCTAATCTGGGAATTTTCATGCAGTACCATATCTATATCTACTGAGGACCCTGAAAGCTGCCGCATTGGGGTGTGGAACGCGAGCATATAGCACTACTAGATGTTCTCGTATTGCTATGGAGAAGGCTC
The DNA here is from genome assembly GCA_933228895.1 of Platycnemis pennipes. Lineage (NCBI taxonomy): Eukaryota > Metazoa > Arthropoda > Insecta > Odonata > Platycnemididae > Platycnemis > Platycnemis pennipes. Next base: position 26,298,635 of record OW121848.1, on the reverse strand, counting down.
TGACCTTTATGAGTTTCACTATCCAAATCGGGCTTATCCTATAAGTGGAAGCTATACTAATTGTTTTGTAGAAAAATACTGTTTCTCAGTACAAATTCATGCAGTCCTAGTTACGCTCGCCTGTTACTTCTTCCAGTGATCAGTTGATAGTCACGGTGCCTCACTGAGGTTCATGCTGATATGGAGCACTGTAAAAGGGAATTAGCCCTCCACTCATTAATACATCTTGTATACATCTACATAACACCCGGCAAGCTACCATAAAGGTGTGTAGCAGAGAGTAAATCACACCAATCATACATTATAATATATCATGCTTAAAAAGGATTAGTAACTATATTATAGTCTAAACTCAGCAAGTGAAATATATATATCCTATAAGTATATATTCTAGTCGTCAGTTAACTATCGATTTCTTAATTCATGTGTCTTATTGACTTCTTTAGCATTTCTTCTTCATATCAGGTCTTAAATATTCCACCCCGTAGGTCTCATTGCATTATTTTGGATGACTCAGCTAATCCTTCTTTGGATTTAAATTTACATATATTTAATATCCCGTGGGCTACTATAAAGGGGTGTGGTAGGGAGCGAATCTTAACCTACCAGACTCTGCCTATCATGTTTAAAGAGGATTGGTAGCTATATTTGTTTGAACTATCACCATTTAAAAAAAACTTTAACAAGAAAATGACGAATAATGTGAAATATCATATTGTGAAAAAATCTATGGTAGCCTAATAAACTCATCGGAAAAGAGATATGCTTATTTTATTTTGCTGAAGCATTTACTGCAAAGAGGCATCATTTATTCAGTCTGACGAAGGGTATGAAGTTCATACTCCAAAAATTTTATTCCTAGAATATATAATCATCAGTCTCCTGATTGTTTGGCTGCTAAATTTTTCTGGATATATCTTCGTGTGTTGTGGTTATATTGATGCTTTCTGCATGGAACATGAAACGCTTTCGTAATGAATATCTTTCTCTATCTTATTTCATATATTTTATGACGCTCTGTTTTTATCCCTGTAATGACAGGATGATTTTCATTTCCTTTTCAAATTTTTACTAGCATCAATCTGCAAAGACAGTCGGCTCGTACGAAGCCCTACTAACGCAAGGATTCTCTTATGCTAAAGGATGAATAGTGTAATCACTTTCCCCTGTCTGTGAAATTGTTGTCCACAAATGGAAAATCCTTCTCCAGTACATCTATCTTCACTTTTATTGTTCCCTTGCTGTTTCAATAGGCTATTACCTTAAACTATTGCCTCTATCCTCCCTCATTCCTATCCAGGTAGCTGAGAACGAAGTAACCAATCAGAGATAAATATGATCTCTGGCAATTAAAATAAAATACTGTACTCTGTAATTATTTCTGACTCCAAGTGAAATCTTTCCCTCTACGGCTTTCTTATTCCATCCAAACACTATGTGAATCCTTGCAATATTCGGAAGCGTTGATTTTCACGAATACAACAGATTGGCACCGCGAGCGATGGGGTATCGAAATCGTTTCATCTATCTGTGCGAAAAATACATCGTTAAAAATTAAAAGCAGCTAACCCATTCCGCATTCAACAGATAACAGTTTATCATTATTTTTTCTGATTCAACAGCCACGTAGATAAGGTTGCCGGGGGACTTGAAGAATTGATTTTCGAAAAAAATGAAGGGCGTGAACACGAAATAGTCACGGTATCCGATCGATTTTACTCCTCGCCACCTTTTCTCTTGCGGAGGTCACCGGGCGAGAGGGAAGGATCCAGTCGTAAGGGAGCGTGTGTGAGATCGGTTTTGGGAGGACGGGGAGGGAAATTGAGGCACGTGACTCGCGAATCCATCACCGGGTCAAGGTCGCGAAACGAACGACCCTTCCCGCGCACGTTGCGGCTGCATGCGGGGACCGTGGGGTTAGGGGGGGGTGGGGGTAGATGGAGCGGGTGTCGCAGATTCTCACATCGCAGAACGGAGGGGCAGGCGACAGCCCTTAATTCCCCTGCAAAACGCCCTTCCCCTTCATAAAACATCCGCCTCCGACTCCACGCATAGTTCCACTGCTCTTGTCGGTCCCGTCTTCAGGGAATATGGGCGGACAATAGGGTCGGGTCATCCGCATCCTGACCCAAGGTATATCGCTTGGTGTGCCCTTTCTCTCTCTCGCTCTCTCTCTCTCTCTCTCTCTCGCGGTGACAGAGAGAATACGAGGTTAGATTGATGGAGCATGGTGGAAAATGGAAGAGAGAGTCGGGATAGGGCGAAGGGGAATCGTCCACGTAACCTAAATACCCTCGACTAAATATGTACTTTGTTGGCCGCTTATCCTCGGGGGTGGAGTACATTGTTCGGTCCCAGGCATCCTTAATCCGGGGAACTTTATTTAAAGGCTCGTCAAGCACACACCATAACCCTTTCTTGTGCGTCGGAGGGGTTTGTTCGCATGCTTTCATTAAAGGGTCGGAATTTAAGGGTCGGTAGACTCGGAAAGGGTACAAAAGAAGGAAAGGGTGTGATGGGGAGGGGAGGGGGAAGGGAGCAATGACGTGACGGATTATGATGCAAATGGTAGCAGCAACATTTTCCCTCCCCTTGAGGTCTTTTTTTACCATTTCCTTTTTTGAATATTTTTCCCGAGAAAATTACATAGTTTTTTTGTGTTAACCTTACTCATATTTCGGCGGTTGAAATGAAGGCAGCTCGAGAATCAAGGGAAATAGAAGTATGGTTGACCATGTGAAAAATTGCTCCCAGATCCTGTTGTAATTTCACCCTGGGGTGAACTCAATTAATGAATGTCAGAATTGTACCGCACGCAAAATACTCGTTGAGGGGAGCTCTCACACAACACGATATCTTAAAGTGAATTTCATGGGCGTGAGGCCAAGTCCTGCATTTTTGGAAGAATACCCATGAAAAATGAAAACACGAGCAAATGGCAAAAGCAAGCATTGCTTTTAGTACCAGACAAATTATTTATGCGTATTGACTACTAGTTATTAAATTTGCTATGCGTTATGATTTAATTATCTCTTTTTCCTATTATACTTCTGTTATATTTCACTCTATTGAGTCGGTGTCTGGTCTACTTTCAAGACTACTTTGATTAAACAGGAATAGTTAATGCTCTGTCCATTCATTTATAATGCTTTTGATGCATCTAACACGTCACGTTGATATATAAGCTTGCTTGTTAAAATGGACTTGTGCTTTTTAATTTACGTTCAAACACCAGATCTAACTCAGAATATTGATCATTAAATGTTATCCTCTGCGAAATAGAGTTAATGCTGCTGTTTATATAGGTATTTTTTTAACACCAAGTAACTATGTTCATTGAGTAATCGCGAAGATCTGTGTAGATAACTAGTGAATGATGCTCATCGCAGCTGATCGTTTAAGTTGATTTTTCTAATTGTTTATTTGGTTAAAAAGCTAAAGTTAGCAATAATATGGATATCTCATCCTGATCGAGAGAGGAGAGAACTTTTTAATGAGATGTTTATCCCACTCTTCAACGTCTTCAATGAATAGTAGACAGACATTCACATTGCATAAATGAAACTTATGGAATAGTGTATATGGGTGAAGCATGGAAACGGCTATAATAGTTAACACTCATTCTTTTTCATTTCCAGTTTTTTCATTCACTCATCCAGAAATATGACTTATGGATAAGGTTACGGCTAATTTTATGATAAAATCAAAGTTGTGGGAGAGTCGTGGGAAAAACCTCAACAGTTTTCTCTGGATCCTTCGCATAGTGAGAGTTTTAAAAAGAGGTACAAACAAAAACAAGGTTTTCGACCGGTTTTTAATTCGTTGTTCAACTATCTAACTGGTGAGATATCATATAATCCTAATATGTTTTATGGACGCGAAAAAATTTGAAGAAATCTCGTTGAAGGATATCTCAGTTTTTGTTTTCATATTATATTACTATGTGGTGTGGTGACCCTTATAAAATTCCGTAGTGGGGTTATGAATTTGAAACCTTTCATAAAATGTTTAGGCCTTTCAGTTTGAATGCCAAAGTCATGAATACCTGGTCATGAGTACAATTTTGTGCACCATTTTTTCATATTCTTAGTTGTAATTTTAAAGTAATAAATAGATACGTCCTTACCATAAAAAGGTGTATCCTTGAAATATTAAAATTTTGTTCGAATATTAAAGATAAATTACTTCAAGGTATCGTTTTGATCAGTTGCCGAATAGAATGACTTTTGTTTTGAATCTAAAGTGTAAACTGCGGGATAGAGACAAGTAATTAGTCTAAAAATTTATAAAGGGCTTTAATTGGCATCTATTATTATATTCAGAGAATGCAGTAAATAGATATTTCCAATATTTCTTCATGCATCTGAGGTTACTAAATGCTTAAAATCAAACACTTTATATGTGGAAATCAGTTAGATGTTATACTTATTATTCATTTTTTCCGAATTGGTTAGCTAAACATTTAATGCGCTTGCTAAATACCATACTCATATCTACAAGTATTTTACTGATGTAATGGATATTTAATTGCCAGTAAATGGAGTTTCTCATGTTTATATCACGGTACAGCAGGGCATTTCACCGTACCGTGATACTCTATAATGCTAAAATAGTGTTCAAATAGGTCTTTTTGAGAGCATAAATTATTTTCGGCGTCAAAAGTTGCGTTTGAACACACGTGACGCGACGAAACTAATTCTCAACTCGAATTAGAATGTGTCAGGCTAGTTTTCTGTCCATGGGAACTCCTTGAGTTTTAAAGGACAGGCTGAACTAGTGATATGAGTAAATAGAAATGCAAAATTTGTGTTGGTGTCCGCATCACGAAGCAATTCCATTAAAATACAATTCGGGCGCCTTACAATGAAAAGTTTTGTTTCAATTAATTCTTAGTGTTTATTAATGCTTATAGCCTCCGATTTTATTTAATTATAGAAAAATATTTAATAAATAAGGTATAAAGATTTGGAGCAAACCTCGTTCTTTGAAGACAGTAATAGTAGGGTAGGTATTAAAAAAAACTTGATTGAGGAGGAAAAGGGTTGATGAATTAAGCCTAGTTATTAATTCATTCATCAAAATAAACTTGTGATATTTGAAAATGGATTTGAAAAGAAATGGAAATTAACCAAGAACATTGAAGTTCCGCATTAATCCATCTGAATTAATCAATGTTTCTCCCACCGGGGCCGTATCACAGTAAAACTATGGTTGCCTTCCATTAATTTATTGTTGAAGTGCATTGTTCCCAATTAAATTCCCTTTCTACAAGATAAAATGATTCCACGTACTCCAGTGTCTAGCGATGCCGTTGTGGAATTCTATGTGAATAGTTAGTATTGCTCGTAGGATTGGAAATCAGTTTGGCGTGATGGCTGGCTTCCATTCCGAGACTCCGTGTTCGATTCCCGGCGTGGCGGATTTTTCAGCGGCAAGCCAGTCTTTACATGAGGAGGGCATTCCAGGTTCAGTTCTCCGTCCGTTAGATAAAACGTTAAGCCTAGGTTCCCTTGGCGCCTGTCGTTAAGAGTTCTCGGGTACTACATGCTTCACCAATTTCTATTACAGCGATAAAATGTTCTAGGTAATCTCTGGAAACATTGCTTCAGCCATGAATTTTGATTTGGAATTCGAAAGAAGTACTGTATGAAATGTTTATTTATTGCAATATTTATTGCAAATTATCAATTGCCACGTCCAGTAAGATAGGTACGAGATCATTGGAGTGACTACGAAATATAAGAGTAATATGCTGTCAAATCCACAAATGGAAGGAAATATTTTTTGTAAGTAAATTCACGCTTTAATTTTTTTCTTGGTCAAAGCCCGGAATTCATTCAGAAATTTCATTGCTGGTTTGGAAACTATTTTTCAAATCGCACAATATGGTCAACAATGATTATTTCCTAACACTCCCTTTCCAATTCTGCCATGGCTACTTCACGGGTAATTCTTGCCTGAATAGTTTTTTTAGGAACCACTTTTTCATCATTTCTATCTGCTCATTAAATTTCCTCCGTAATCCACTTGAGGGATTGAACCTCATGTTTCTCTTCCATTACGTTACTCAATAGCTAAAAACATCACCTATAAATGACACTAATTCACCTCTTACTTGGTGTTGACTTTTACTTCCTCATATTCGTCTGCGACATACATATTCGTTCTCTTCGCGATTCTGTGTCCTTTTTGTTGTCATCAACCGTGTCCAACTCGACGCTTCTAAAACTTGAATAAGATTTAGATCTTAATTTACTCTCGTAGTATACTGCACGTGACGTTTTTCGAATTAGAATTTGAGAATGTAAGGACTTTCTGTTACTCCTCCGCATAACGGACTAAGTAACTCGGTTTTCTCTGTGTTAATATCAGTCATATATATTTTTGTAGCTGTAGTACTTGAGATTCTTTGTTTTGCCAAGAGAATACAGGGAAATTCTCACTGGAGAAAATATTTAAACTAAAGTAAATTAGCTCGGATTTTATTAACTTCACCTAAGCTACAGATTTTACTTCCAAATGACATTTCCATCGAGACTACTGAAACCTATAAATAGCTATATGTTTATGCATGTTTATGGTAGAAAGTAACAGTAGCAGTGTAGTCATCTTCTGCAGATTTCATCTTCAGCACAGATGATATAACTTACAAGGTAACACTATTTGCTTATCTTGGATTCTAATCCCTCAGAAAATATTAGCTTTGTTATTCTTGAAATTTAAATTTTTTTAAAATGACAGTATGTTTAATATTATAAGCCAGTAGTTTTTCTTGTGGGATATTTTTCCTCTTCCTCTATTCTTCTGGATTTCAAATGTTTATATGCACTACTCATCTACACGTCTACATCTCCACGATACCCTGCAAGCCACCGCGAGTGTGTGTGGCAGGGGGTGAATATCACCAAGCATGCACTACCGACATGTAAACAAGCAACTCAGGTATTACGTTCCTTTATTTGTCTTAGAAGGTCCGGTCTATATCTACATAATATATAAGACACTTTTTTGTCTGAATCTTTACCGCCCTTTTGTTATACTTTTTGTCGTTCTAAATTCAAAGGTTTGAGGAAAACATAGAAAAGTATCACCTGATGAGTTAATACACGTTCCTTTACGCTCTATGAATCCCTGATTTACGATAATTATTAAAAAATATATTGAGTGTTGACAGAATAAATATTAACAAAATAAGTCTTTTCTGTGGGGAATCTTTTTTTCGTGACTATTATTGAAAACTTCCTCTCCTTACATTTAGATTGTATTAAACTAGCACTTCTTCGAATAATGTATGAGTTCCTACTGTTTCAACTGAAGGAAGGATTCAAATTATATTTTTTCTGTGGCAAAAAAAAACAAATAACCTGAATGGGGAATGCTGAAAGTTTGTTGGAGATGTAGAATATATTGTGCGAAGTAGACATGGAGGCTATACATCGGCCCTGGGCGCTGTGTTCAACCCGAAGTTCAGTCTGGTTGATGTATGTATAGTCGGAGAGTAATTATATTATATTTTGTAACTGCGGAGTGTTTTGCAAACTCCTACTTATTATGGGGGACAGGACCATAATCATAAAATTAGTCAAATTGGATGCTGAGCCGACTGGTTTAAGATGCCTTTTTCTCTTTCTAACGGTTTTTATAATCGATAATACATGAATAAGTTTTTAAATTGGTAGCCTAGTTAGTTTCATGCCGAAGTGAAGACCTTTATCCAACCCCACTAATAGAATGCTTGTGCATTCATGCTTTGTTCTTGAAATCTTTTTAATTTTTTTATATTTCGACTAAAAAGTAGCTACCAATCTTCTTCTAGCATGTTGGATAGTCCATGTATGCTGACGATCCACCTCCCACCACTCATCCTAATGGTGGCTTGCAGGTCATTATTTAGATGGAGATGTAGGAATACTCCCTATTATGTTTAGTCCATCTAGTCGTGCGAAACTTAGGTTTCAGCTAAGGTGGGAGGGTAGCATCCTTCCCTGGACCGCCTGCTATTTTCCAGAAAGTATCTAGTATCCAGAAATCGACACGGCCTTTGCTTTAGCTAAAGATGCTCACAGGCATTGTCTCGTGTTCAGAGGCTTCTTCTAGATTGAAATCGGAACTCTTGGGCCAATAGATTATGTTCTACCCGCTGGGAGAGCACGTCATCATGTTTTGAATCAAAGCTTATAGATGGGACAGAGAATTACCTATATAAGACATTTAGGACTTGCCACCTTTGCCATTGATCACGGTTCGCTCAAATTAGTTACGCCATCATATGTGGCGCCACTTCGGCATGAAATTCATAAGACGTTCCTCTGATAATGGTATGTGCTAAGAAAAATTCATTTTGAATTAACCGATTTTCATTTTGTCCATTGGCATGTACATGCATAGCAAGGATCTCACTTATTTGTAAGACGTTGCTCGGTGAATTGTGGCGGATCCAGTATAAAGTAATGGGTTGGAGATGTGTTTCCCAAGGCGATGATGAAGAGAGGAGAGGAATGTTGTTTAATGAAAACTGCAAGAAAGAGATGTAGGAAAGAGACGTAACAAGGATACGGGGCGAGGTAGTAATATTCGGATTCGTCACAGGAGCGTTGGCAGGCATGAGAAAGAACTGTGACGGATTTTTTACTTTCTTTTTTTATTTTTAACATTATTATTCCCCCCTTCTTTAATTCCTCCTCCTCCGCTGGATTCAGAATGGTAATTCGGATGGCAGGGAAAGAGGGGGCGTGGGGCCGCACCGCATCTACAACTTGGACTTCCTTCCTTCCCCACCCACCCTACCTCCCCCTTTCCCACCCCCGAACCCTGCCTAATAACTCCATCTAATCCCTTTTCGTCCTCCTCCCACCGCCCACGACCCTTTCACCACCCCCTCCCTCTCATCTTCCCTCATCCCCATGGCTCCCCACCTCTCTCTCTTCCCGCCCTCCCCCTCCACAAAATCCCTGTCGTACCCTCCCTCTTTTCATATTCCTTCCGACCCGTCCCTCTCTTTCCTTTGTGTGTCTACGGATCGGTAGGACCCGAAGCCTGTTCGGAGCTCAGCGAGAATTAGGGTACGACTTTGGGAGGACGCCACGGGGATGCGGGCAGAGTGTGAGTGAGGCATCGTCGGCGGCGCTCGGAGCGAGATCCGTGGGGAGGGGGGCTCGCCGGGTGGCACGAATGTGAGGTAGCGATGGTGGGACTGAAAAAGATAGGGAAGGGTTGTTTTGGGCGTGAGAATGTGTGGTAAGGAAAGGATGTCAGATTGCCTTGAGTTTTTATTGCAAGACCTTGAAAGGAGCGCTAGAAAAAATCAGATTGGGTTAAAAAACTCATATCTGTCTCGATTGACCCTAAGAAAGAATACCACATTGCAATATTTTCCGCCTGAAACAACTGATTTTATTGTTTAATTTCCATCATAAATATAGAAAATGATGTTTCAGGGACAGCTCTTTGAATAGAAATGATGACAGTATGGTTTACTGATATAAGTTAGATGGCAGAAAAGTTACCAATAGTTTTAACAATTGTGTCCTTGAGCGTTGAAATGCCATTTTCGCTATAAGGTCATCTATTTTTTTGTATGACATTACTCAAAGAACGGAGGGAAATAAATTTCTCCAGGGCCTCTTAATGTCTACGTAATTACATCTATGAATTGGACAAATCAAGTACAGGTGATACTCGTATCCTTTAGGGACACTCGCTTAATGATTACATGGTATATGAATAAAGTTTTATAATAGTAAAAGTAACATTGAGCACATTACTTGGTCTGAATATTTGCATCCAGTTTTTGGTGAACAGCCGGTATTGCGAGTAAATAATCTTATCGTTAGTAACCACATGACTGGCTTAACTGTAAATTAGCATTAGCTGCATTAGTTACAAGCATGTCTCGAGGATAAGGGATACAAATAAGAGAAATTGACTATGAATGGTGAAATTTTAAGCGAAAGTTAGAGGAATTCCTGTCCTTTTCACAACCTTTTGGTGACTAGTGATTGTGATATTCATTATTGCTGAGTATGCACGATTTTTTTCGGGTGTAGTGGGGTAAGTTTTGCGGTCATAAAATATTCATTTCCAAATTCAAATTGAATTGGGAAGTTCATCGTTACTTTTGGGTTTAGGTCGTTTAAATTTCTTAAGTGTGTAAAAGTTTAAATTTCTTAAGTGTCACAGTCACGGGTCACATCATAATTAATATTAGGTACCAGAAAAGCGACCTTATATGGAAAAATTGAAGTAATCATTCATCTACATATACATCTACACCTACGCGATACCCTGCAAGCCACCGCGAGGGTGTGTGGCAGGGGGTGAAGATCACCAATCATGCACTATTAATATGCTACTATAGGGTCTCAGGCAACTAGATTGTTAGTATCTACATGGTAATTAAGGGATTTGTTATTAATACATGCATCATGCACTACAGACTACTCTAAAATATTTCCCCTGCCTATCTCTTTGCTATGCTACCTATTCTGTTCTCTTATAGTACGGGGGAAAATGACATTTTGAATCTATCAGTGCGACAATCTATCTCTCTAATCTTATTTATCTGGTCGAATCTACCATAATACGCTGATGTTTTTAATATATGCCTAACATCTTCAGTAAAGTTGTCCGATTTAAATTTCTGTAAGAGATTTACTCTGTACTTTAACCTACGCTCTGATAATGATTCCCACCCTAATTATTGTATTATAATCATTGGAAAGGAAGAAGTAACCATATTAACAAATCGGAATGAAAGAATGTTAAAGAATAATCCTTCATTTCCTCTGATACATTTAGGATGAAAGGTTGCTTTCTGTGGCTTCTAAAATTTTTGTGGACTCGGTAATTTGCACCTCCTTGTTCTGCTGCGTACCTTAGACTCACTCCAGCCGGTTCATCGTTGAGCAACTCGGTAATTGAGTAGAGGCCTTACATTATTTGATCAAGCTACGAGCATGAATTCACCCCATCTGTTTTACCATTAGCCCTACCCAGCCGTGATCCCTCGAGTTTGTGAAGTTTTCCGGTTTAGGAACTTAAAAGTGCTTTATCATAGATAATTGAACAAGGACAGGAATCTGTTTTCGTCAGCACTCTCACGCTAAGCGTAATAAATGCGACAAATTCCCAAAATTCCGTCTTTTCCAGTGCTGGGAGTGATGAGATGAGGGTCATGGGTATCGGGAGGGGAATAAGATGAAGGTCTGAAGATTACCAGGAAGCAGGGGAGGAGAAAAAGTTAAGGGTCTGGATGTGGGAGGAGCAAGGGACGAAGAGTGGGAAGGATTGGCAAAGGAAGCCGAGTTAGGGGGTCGATAGGAAAGCCGAGAATGGAAGAAAGGGTAGGAGAGTGCTCGTGAAAGGAGATGTGCGGGAGGGAGGCAACAGATATGAATTTATTATTCAGTATAACAGGATCTTTAGGACGAGGGTTATCCTTGGTGCAACATATGATTAGTATATGGTCGCCATCTCGCGCAAAATGGACCCGTGGGGCGAGTTCAAAAATTACGATAAAAACGGGAGCTGAGCGGTTTGCTGCTGGGATGTGGTAGTGTCCTCACATGGAGTTTACCGCCACCGTTGGAGAACAGGACGGGGGATGGGTGGGGGAGGGGATGCGGCCCGAGGAAATGATGAGGAAGATGAGGGATGGGTCAACGCAAGTAGGGTGTGGGGGGGGGAGCAGAGGATGGACGCTGTTGCCTCACTCTCATTCAGGGGGCAGCCAGTCGGAAGGGTATGCCATGGGGAGTGGATGAGGGCTGTGGAGGGTGTGGTATGAAGGAGGAGGGCATCCTGGGGAGGAAGAAGAGAAATCGAGGTTGGTGAGTGAGGGGGAGGAGGGAGGGTTAGAGGCCCAGGGGGTTGGAATGAGGAGGAAGAGGACCCTGTCCATTAAAGGGTGGAAGGGCGGCTGGCTGGCGAGTTTGTTGGACCCGAGGCGTTTTAATTGGGTGCGGCGTGCGAGAGGGAGAGTCGAAAAAGAGAGCGAGGGAAGGCGAGGCCGCCCGAGCAGCGACATCTGTGGGGTAAATATGAAACGAAGGAGTCTGTCAATTGCACGGCTCTTGCTTTTTCGGTCGGCGGATCGGAGGAGGAGTATTTACGCGTGTGAGACCAAGTATCCGTGTGCGTATATGTGTGCGAGTGTGTATGACCCTCGTGTAGAGAGAGAGAGAGAGAGATAGAGAGGGGAAGTAAAGAGAGAGGCTTGGGAAACGGATGGGTGGCGGAAGGAGGTGGAACACACACTTACATGCATACGTGCGGAGGAGTGGGGTTGGGCGGCGGCCTGAGCCCCTCACCCCCTCATGAGTGAGTGGGGACAAGCAATCACAGTCCCCTCCACTCTCCTCCTCGCATTGACAATGAGGGAAACAAACACAGGTTCCTGAGAGGTGTGGGGGAAGAGAGGAATTGTTTTCGGGCAGGGCGGGAGGGGGTCGCAGAAGTGGGCGTGGCCCGCCGTTTTGATGGAATTAATTAATGGACGGAGTCGCCGGCGAATGTTTTGCAACACGAATTCGCTCCGAGAGGGTGGGCGAGTTCGGTGGAGTTGTCGGGGATTGTTGAGAGGGGGAGGAGAGGGGGTGGAGCGCGCGGAGGGTGTTTGAACCGCCCGAGGGGTGTCTAATAAGGTCGTCGTTTTCTCGCGTGTCGCGAGGGCTTTAAAGTAAATGATTTTCATTTTCGCACTGCACGCCAGGGACCTGGTGACAAATTCACTCCGAGGGGAGAGTAATTGACTTGAGATGGGGCGGAGAGGCGGTGAAGGATGCGAGTGGTCGGGGCCGGAGAGAGAAAGAGAGTGCTGCAAGCGGGGAATCGGCAGAGAGAGTGACTTTGAATTTTATGCTCTGTATTTCTGCTTTCTCATTTTTACTTTCGCTCCAGAAAAAGACGGAAAACCGTCTTCTCTTCGCACGGTTGCATTTTATTGCGGTATTTCAGGGATACTTTCGATTACAGCAAACTGATTCTAGGTAGGCTTTAATGGATCAAAACGCATTTCTTTTGTATCGTTTTAATGCTTGACTTCAGCCACCACCCCTTTTGGAATTTATTTTTTAAAAATATTTTCACATTTCTTCTATATTAACATGTTTTATCTGGCGCTGCACCGGAAAGGTTCAACTCTTAGTTAGCAATGAATTTTACTTCCCCATTCAGTTTTCGGTAATCATGTATTTTATGAAATATATTGATTCATATAGTAATTTTCATATTTTAAATGTTATAATCCACGTTAATTATACTATTACACTCTTAATGCATATTAGAGTTAAATGTAGTACGTATCCCTAATATATAATTGTCACCATTCCTCACTAGTCCTTCTTGAATTTATGAAGGTACATTAGCAAAATATTTTATAGGTAGCTTTGCAAATAAATGGTTGTGGTTGGTTATATAGAAAAATGAACAGAAACTTGGCAGTGTGCAATCGTATTCATCCCTTTCTGAAAGCTCTGGTAAATAGATTACCAAATCAAATATTTTATTTTTATCGGTGTTAGAAAAAGCTGGAATAATTTATATTATATTTGAAGTCAAGTACTTTTTAAACCGGATGTAATTCATTCTATGCCTTATGTCATATTATTTATGATCTTTCCTCACTGATAGAAATGAGGACTTTCCAGTCTTTGGACGTTCGGTTTTCTTTTCTGTGCTTAATTGGTAGCTTGTTGCACCTTTATTAGTCGGGCTCGCTGCCAATGCTCGTGTTTTTATAAAAAATTGAAGGCTTTTTATATAATTAAAATGCGTATTTTAGTTCGTATCTAGCAAGTAGTTAGATTGTTTTTAAAAGAGAAATGAGCAGAAAATAGGCCGCAGTCATAAAAAAATGAACGTAGTTTATATTAATTGTAATTCATTCGTTGTTTCGTAAAATTACACAACTCAAATCCATACATGTCTGTTCCAGGTTAATTTTTCATTTGTGAAGTTTTCTTCCATCAAAATTGGCACTTATCGTGGGATTGGAAATTCGATGTTTGCTACGCAAATTTGGCGTTATTTATTTCGCATTTTCAAACTCGGGAATCGGAGAGAGGAGTTTTAGATTACGCCCGAAGCTCCCCAAGGGAGACGACCCAAACGCGTGTGGAGTAGTGGCGTAAAAAAATTGACGCACGATAACCCTAAGTTTATGCGGATCTGGGTTATTCAATAGGCGGCGCCACCGTCTTTGCGGAGAAAAGTCTCTCGTAGTCGTAAAAATGGCGTGAAGAGTGTCCCCAGCAGTTCCTACCGTAGGAGTTTTTTTTGCGATTCGTTTTTTATCTGTTCTTTCGTCGTGTAGTTCCCGTTTTATATACCCGTTTATATTTATTTCCAGCCTCTTCCTTTCAGGTACCATATTCCCTCCTTTTTCCCTTCTTATTCCTCTTTAATGTCTCTTCCATTCAGTCCCATTTATAATCTCAAGCTTCTCTCTCCTTAACAGGAAATACCAGAAAAAACATAGGTAGTTAAAATGCATATGCCTCTGGTCGCTCTCAAAAGCTTTTTTATGGGCGCACCAGTTTCAGGTTTGAGGTAATTTTTATTAGTGTCACAATATTTGTATCGGTTATTCACGTGTTCTTATGCCTTTTAAGCTGCTGATTCAGTCAAAAATTTGCTCAAATACATTTCATAAAGAGGACAAGAAAATCGCTTTGAAATTGATTTGCAAGCAGGTTTAAGGTGCCTAATAAAATCTTCTGAGTGTCGCTCTCCCTATCTGATGAGGATAAAAATGCTGCTATGATAATTATAAGAACTAAGGTTACAACTTCAATTGTAATTTTTTAGGTTTTTAAACGGCACTCTTTGGCAAGCGATAAAAAGTGTATCTTAAATTGCAAGGGAATTTTTTACTTACATTCAGCTCAGGCTGTGGATTTCAAGACGTCACATTTGAAACATAATGAGCAGAAACGACAGTACAGAATTGTTGATTAGGACGTTTAATTAAAATTTATCCCTGTATTTTCGGTTGCTACAACGGTGTAGTAGATGGAAGGAAATCTCGTTCACATTATGCTTTATTAAAATATGTGTTTTCCCTATGTACCCTGCATCAGTTGTATTCTTCCTGGGGGACCATCCTAGTTCTTATAATAAGAAGTTCCATCCTAGTTCTTATATAAGAATATTGTTAAAATTAAAAGTTTCATCCATCGCCTGTTCACCCATCAAAGCTCATCCAAAAATTCAGCCGATATCCTATCATGAAGGTACTCGAGCGAATATCCCATGTTTGATCCTTATGTTCCTTTATGTGAAGTTTAGGTAAGATCTTTTTTTTTGGACGCATTACCAATTTGGAGCTTTCCGAGAAAAGTCAGCTTTTACAGCTATTCATCTTGGCGTGTCAGACAATATGGTCTACACAGAGCATGTGACTGCCGATAAAAATGATACCGCCGTGGTCACCGACAGTAATCGTCCCATGCATCGGAAGCACTGAGATCCCCTCACAATTTTTCATTCTTAACATCTCCGTCGTACCTTCCTACGTCCTCCACCCCTTTCCTCACCGTCCCCCCTCCATTTCTCCCACCTCCTCCTTCACCATCCCCCTCCCACCCTATTTCCTGCTTTACGCTTCGGCCTGCGACGTCTGGGGGCGATTTCGTGGGCTGGCCGCCTATTTTATGGAGAGCGCGTTTTATTGACGCCACCGCCCGGCCAACCCCCTATACCCTGGCCGACGTGGATTTTTTCCTCCTTTCTCATTCACTGCATTACCTTCCCTGCAGGAGACAGGGCATTGGGGGGGTGGAGGAAGATGTGCCACTTTTATTTACATTTATTTCATAAACTGTGCCGTTGGAAAACGAGTGCCTTTGAGGATTGGAAGGGAAGGCAGCGTTGGCTTCCACAGTGCGCATATCATTTCGAAATTATGACATTATTCAGTAGCTAGTCGTCAAAGGATTTTAATGGAATCAAGGATGAACTCCTCTTATCTATGTTTGGTTTTTTCACGCTGTGATTACTCTGCCGGAGAAGTCAAAATATGATACCATAAAGAGAAGGTCTAATACCGTAATAGTCTTTGAGCTCACTGAATGCAGAACTAGGTCAGATTGTAGCGCAATCGTACGGGGAGATAGTAAAGATTTTCTCCATCTAAAGTGGTGGATTAAGCTGAATTATTTTCGTATTTTTTATGAATTTAAATATATATCATATTTTTTCCCTTTTGAGCGAAACGTGCATGATTCGTTTCGTGACTTCAGAGACTATTTTTAAATTTAAAAGGGGAGGAATTGTGGGACTTTCACATATTAAATGGACTTAGCGCTTCTTTTTTGACTATCCAACCATGACTATTTTGATTGGAACGTAGTTAGCTTGGTAACGTTAAACGTTTAGCATGATATTAAGTTATTTTTTATTAAATGCCATGTGTCATAGAGCTTTTAATATATTTATTTACTATTGCGCTTCGATTATAGGTTCGATGTGTTTTTAAAATTATAATATATATTTCTCATCGTTAACCACAATTACTAGTCCATTTAAAAACAAATAATAATGAGGCACGGTTATATTTTAATTATATATCTAAGTATATAGCAGTTATATAAGGTTATTCCATATCGATTAGCTGCCAAGGCTCAACTGCAATTTTCAATAATTTCACATTTGCCCCCTATTTGCTTTGCATTCTAAATAAATCGATTTTTTATATATTAGGACTGCAAAATATCTACGTCCTAATCTTATATCTTATCTCAATACGTAGGTTGACTTATTCCATCTGTAACACTGAAGGGCACAGATATTTGCCTTTATTACGTTAAGAAATATATTGTAAATGTCAGTACTAACTGATGTGCATGCAATAAATCTCCGTCAAGCCAAAACTTTGTTGGTCATGCATTCCCTTTATGTTCTTAGCGTAAATAGAACTGAGCTAAGGTATAAAAATGGTACGAAGCAATTAATCGCGGGGAATATTTGTCCTTTCAGCCCTAAATTTTGAATAACATCAAATAATTAAAATAATGTCAAAAATTTCGTTTTTCAACGGTCGAGTTCTCTTTTGGATTATATTCTTAGCAGATGAAAACTTTACATTGTCAATGAGCAACTCAATTTGTTCATGTTCTACAAAGTCTCGGACAAATGAAACCTCTAAAAATGGAGGAAATTGGGGTACATATAGAAATTAGCTAATTATTCACATTAATTTCTATTGCCACTTAACTTAAGAATAATGAATCGCAACGACTGGCCCTAAGCATCGCATCAACTAAGAGAAGTTTGAAATAAACACATCAGCATAAAAGTTTACGGGATACAACGTCTTATCCACGACTCTAATCATTCTACCCAATTTCACCTCTAGGTATTCTTGACAAGTTTTTTGAAATATTCGTATCTTCTCTCCTTTCTTCATTGTTTTATTTTTAAGGCCCCAGTAATTTTAGCCCCTGCTCCTTTTCTCAATGCTCCCTTCTTTACAAATGAAAGAACAAATTACAAACTCTTCGATACTTTTCGTTAGTACAAGTCTTCTCTATGTATCGAGTTTTCCTGTTCATCTACCTTTCTTCCCCATTTTAGCTTTTCTTCGCTTGCCTGCTGTTGAAATTACTTTCTGTACCCTAAGTCATCAGCAGTGTTAAGAGCCGTTAATCGACGCTTCTCTTCTTCAATTTCCTTATGGCAACCAAATTAAGACTTTCTGCCATAATTTAACCTTTGTCATTACTTCGAGTACTTATAAGTATTGATTTCTCGCCACTTTTGATAGTTTATTATGCTGGTCCATTTTTCCTTTTGTCTTCACCGAAGGAAGATAATTCGTAACATTCTATACTGCTCTTTAACCTGTGCAAGTTTTGACGCTCTCTCGTGATTCGTGGGTTAAACATTTGGCAAAGCCTGTACCATTTTGGGTGACTTCAGGGTTATGACTACATAACTTTTGTTAGTGAGACCTTCAAATCATATAGAAAAGTTGGTTTGTAGTCTCAGCTTGAATGCATTCCTTAAATGACCCCGACACTTTACACACTTTACAACACTGAACATCTAGTGCCTTGAACCTCGGTGAAATTGCCACGCGAATGTGTGATCCTGAGTAGCCCACTAGTAGACCACTACTAGATCCTGACTATCTAGCAGTGGTCTAGGTCCGTGGTTCGATTCCCGCTCCAGGTGATTTTTTTCGCATGGCAATTATGGTGAACTTTAAACGCTTACTTTACTAATTATCGTTCATAAATATTAAATGATTCTCGATTTCTTTGTGTTCCTGATTTCTAGAGCTTTCAAGTCAGTTTATGTGAAAAACATTTGTATGGGATTCAGGTTATATTTTTATCTCCTTTGCTGGACTATGATATAATAATTAATTTTAATGCGGAGTTCTCGTAAATTAGGTACCTTGATTTGACATTTTAGCCACACTCAAGTCGTGAAACGGCCTGCCTGTCTCGTGAGTTATTTAAGTGAAAAAAATATAGCTAGTGACCTCTTATAAAGGACGTTTTGAATAAAGAATTATATTTCTTTGAGCGTTAATCTAATTTGGATTTTTTAGTACAGAGATTAAGGTATATAAGTGTCTTTATTTTATTTTTTACTTTCCATGCTTTCAACGAATGGTACTGTATTCAATCATAAACGTTGTTATAAAAGAAAGAAATGGAGTAGCTAAATAAAATCAGTGTACATCCCCAAGGTTGGCTTTTGGATATGTGAGGGTTGAACTGACGCCATACTAAGCCATTAGCGTGTGAAATTCACATATTTATGGTAGGGGGGCCAGTTCCTTTTCTTGGACCACCTTCAACTTCCTACGATTCGAGGAATCATAGAAAACCGCACGTAGAAATAGATTCATGAGGATTCTAGGTGGGTGTCCAGAAAGACTTCTGCCCGGAACTTGAACCCGGGACCCTGCGGTAGTGGCTCAGCATTCTACCTACTAGGCCACCACGACCCCCATACCGGAGTCACATGTGGTAGCTTTATTTCATAAATTCATGTTTCCTTCCCTGGAAATGAGAATAAATGGCGACTTCTTCCCATCTCACGCAAACGTAGTCAATGGTTCCTCTCTTTCAAATATAGGAGTACTGTGAATGTCATTTCACCATTTATTTCCTTATTGGATTCCTTTATGATCGCCATCTTATTAAGTTAAGATGAAGGTAACGGAGCGCGAAGGGGATATTTAAGTATCTATACATCGGAATTGTTTTTTCGCTACTGGACGGAATGTCCAACGGGTTCAATATGGAAACATATACAGTAATTGTTCTCTAGTGGGAAAAGATAACGACATTACATTACCACAATTGAGGAGAATATATCACATGTGCCTTAGCTTTCGAATGCAGAGCTTACATAGTGGAGCTCTTCTGGAGAGAGAATTTGTTTCTCACCGATGAAAATGTCATTAGACTGAGGAAATTTTAGTTATGTAGATTAGAATCCACATAACTAAAATATGTTACGTCACATAGTGATATTGTTACAGGGTACTCCAACTGTTAATATTTACCATGCAGACTATCCTGAGTCTAATCCAAGGAAAAAAGTACAATCAAGCCAGAGGTGGTATTCAAGCCGAAGACCATTGATTTTTCTTGCCTGTAGGAGACTGAACTGACTACCGCGACTAACATTTAATAATATTCCTTAAATTTGCTTATTCCAGGGTTATTCTAAGATATTTTTGACTCCATACTGACATAGTTATTTGCAATAGCTATAATGTTACGTTAAATGGAGCAGCATAAACGTCCATTTCCATTCCTCCAAATTGGTTTGCTCATTGGGACGGGACACCATGAATTGAGCATGCACCGAAAAGTATTTATGGTGCCTTGGGTAGTACGACGTGCGTTCGGATGCACCGCTCATGGTACATTTATGTCCAACGCAAGGCGGTGAGCACATGTATGTGCGGCAATATTTTCGCTTCAGTGCCTCCTCGGGGGAGATTTCAAACGGCTGGCGCTCCGAAAAGAGGTTACTGCGGTTCCTAATACCGTGACAGAGTTGGGAAAGGGGTTTGGGGGGGGGTGGGTGGGTGAAAAGCAGCCGAGGAAAACGGACTCCGGGAAAAAAAAGAGCCAAGAGCGAGCACTGACTCATCTGAAGTCATAAACCAATCTCTGCTCGGTTCCTTCTTTCCGGTCACGGGACCTCAAATTGCTGCACTTCGCCTTCCCTTCCTTTAGTAGGAGACCTACTTGGGTTGCTAGGAGGGTAGGGGGTGCTTCGGAGTGGGGGAGGAACAGCGGAGGAGGGATCTTGACATCTTGCGGCGGTTCCGAGATAATTTCTTTGCCATTGGATGCGTCGACGGGATAAGCGTTCATCAAAGAATTATTTCCCTTCCAATTCCCACCATCAATTTATAGCTTCGATGATTCTACCACCGCGGGATATGATTCACGGCAAACCCACATCATATTCTATTTTCAAATCATATATAAATGTTATTAAGCACTTGAACCGATTTTGTGCCCCTTTCCTTACCCCTAAGTCTTTCTTGGTTTGAATTTTTGAAGTAGAAATCAATAATATAATTTTAATTTTTTACAGTTCCATTATTGTCTTTCATGGCTTTGCTAATGTTCGACGGAAAACTTCCCTTCTCTTGAAAATGCTTTGCCAGGTAGCATTAGTAACTTTAAACTTTCATCAATGATATTATGTAGGAACAAATCTGCATTAATGGGGTTATTATTTAAATTTCATGATTCCTTAATTTTTATGAGAGATATTTATTCCTTAATTTTTATTTCCTTAATTTTTATTGTGATATATTTCAATCGTAAATGCTGTAGTGATCAAATGGTGTTTATTGTTTGCTCTCTACATTTGAATGATCCTTAAAATGCTACAATGCTACACCGAATGGACTTTAAACATTTTTATGAATGGAGGCATCAATTTAAAGAAGTAAACGGTTAGAGAGATCGGATTTCATCGGAGAAGATGGTCGTTGGTAAACGTGCTCCAACTCAGCTGGTATTTTTATGATATTTTAATATCAAATTGAAGAACTTGGTACGATATTTCTGGACTATCTTTGCATAAAAATTGTAAACTTTGTCGCCTAAGCATAAATTCGACGTCTTACATAAGCGGGGAAAAATATCTTGCAGAATAAAATGACTACAGGTTATTCTCCTTGCTACTCTAAATATTTAGCTAATATCTTCAATGTTCTCCTTCTCTCTCTCTTGGAGAAGTGTTCTATGTTTCCACTTTAGTTCCTCTCTCATCCTGCCTTTCTTGTCTTCGCTTTCCTCATGTATTATCTCGTTTCTTTATGTACCCCTATATACTCTCTGTCCATCTCTTCTCTCATCCACTCTTTTGAACAAACAGCACTGGTTACTTGCCCCCACCCGAACTTCCTCGCTCTATCAACCCAAGAGTCCTGGAAATCCTATGAAGCGGGAAACAAGGGCATCGGGAGTCGAAGCCGGCACTTGCGTAAACGGGGATTTTTGGCCTCGATCCAAGTGGCAGGCTTGTCGTTTGCAGGGAAATGGGGCCCTAAGGGCGTTGGAAAGAAATGTTGAAACGGTGGGCTGAACCAAAGGGGTAGGAATAAACAGAGGGAAACAAAATTTCGGGATTTTTTGGACCTTCATGGCTCGCGGATAATATGCACTGGCCTTTTAGGTGCTCCTGTGAAATCATGTATCCGCCGGTTTGTGGAATTCAATGCTCTCTTCATCTCCCTGCCCTGAGTGGAAGGTGGAAGGACCGAGCCCTGATCAGAGGAGTGAGTACTGAAGAAAAGTTCCCTCATAAGTTATGCACGTTTCTACCTCATATATGATGCAGACAGCTGGAAAGCCAAGCTCTTCACCGCGATGTATTTTGTTTCATTATACAATTTTTTGCATTATGGTGAGAATCTACTACAATGGAAGAATCCTTTTTGAAACTCCATGAATTGAAATGCCGCGAAATGACACTGGCCTAATGAGGATTATAAGGTCGTTGAGCATTTCGTAGTTAACGATAGATAACAGCCGCCTCTTCCGACAGAACCATTTTTTAAGGAGTAAGCCATCACTCACTCAGTGATTCAACCCGAAGGTTGGTTTTGATAGGTGAGAGTAGAACTCACCCCGTACTAAGCCAATGGCGTGTGAAATTCTCACATTCAGGGTAGGGGGGGCAGATCCTTTCCCTAGGCCACCTCTATCTACTAGGCCACCACGACCCCCTACAAGTAGGGTAAGCCATGAGAGAGACAATAAACTTGGAAAAGCATACGTAGGCATCACTAGGAAACATGTGTGTCCTTGCTTTTGATACCAGATATAAATTGAGCTGAGATCAGAAAATTCGCTAATATGGAAATTATATAATATATCATTTCTTATGTGGAATTTGGAAAAATATTATGTCAACGAATTAGTATTATTATTAATTAATCAACTGCACAAAAAAACTTTCCTTTGAATTTGGCGAATAGGCTTCCCTTGTCAGTGGTTAAAAATTCAACTACTGTTTGTTTGTGAGGTGATGTATTTCGGTAGAATCACGGTGGAAATAATACAAATTAATCCAATCAATTTAATTAGTATTGATAAAAAGCTGCGAAGAAACATGCTCATATACACTAACCAAACATTGAAGCGCAATTAATTATAAAATACAGTAGCTAATGATGCATAAAAGGTAATGTGCTGACATATAAGACAATAATTTAGCTAATTAAGACTCGTGAAATTATATTTTTCTAGCGAATATTCTTCGTAGTGTTTAACATATTATTTTACATAAAAATCTTTTAATTTTGCTACCTGTGCAATCACGGCCCAGCTACTAAGAGTTGTCCCATGAATCCATGATGATACCTCCTTTATGCTTTTGGTGAGGGCTAAATGAGGTGTTAGGACCCCTTGCGACCTTCCATTGGCGTAGGCAGCTCCCTGACTTACAGATTGCGGAAGGTTTTTGCCAAGTGACAAACTGAGGGAACGTAGGAAGGGTTTGAGAAGGTGGAGAGGATAAAGAGAGATTTGGTTCGGAGACCTTTGCTCCGCCGCGCCCCGTAACTTTCACTCCTTCCCCTCCCTTTCCTCTCTCTCTCTCTTTCTTAAGACTCATTCCCGTCTTGGTGCCCCTCACACCATTTTCCCTCTCATATCTAACGCGCATCTTTACCTCCGCAACCCGCCCTTCTCCACTAGATCCTCCTCCCCGTTTCCAGAATGGCAGTTATGCAAAGCAGCCGCCTCTTCCATGTCGCGTGCACTCGAATGGAGGACTTTCAAGGGGGTCGGTTTTCGCTAGGCATTCGAAATATCGTTTACGCAAAGAAGGAAAGGCTGAGGTGATCATTATTGGGGAAGAAGCGAGCGAAAGAAAGCTCTCTCCATTTCCGCATTTCTTCCGTCTCCCTGTCCCCAGAACTCGGCTCCCTTCCACTTTGATCCCGTTGTCTTTTGATTTCCCTGCCTTTCCTCCGCTTCCCTTGTTTCATTTGTCACAAAAATCAAGCGCGGGGCCCTTTTGTTTCGGGTGGTATTAATTTTTTTCGAAGGAAGGAGCGCAGTATCGAAGTAATTGGTGTTCCCTTTCTTTCCGATGGAAGGACTTGAGATTTCTCCTCTTCCTTTTTGTGTGAGATCAGATATTCTATAATATAAAAAGATAAGCCTAAAACCGATGCGCATAAGAGCAGCGCTTGATTACTTGGAGAACCATTATTTGCATGGATATGAAACTTGATATATCATTTGAGGTCGTCAATTTGCATGGTGTAGGCTAAGTTTTATTTTCCTGGTAGTCCTTGGCTCGACTTTACAAACTTTTACATTCAATTGAATAGTCGGAGAAATCGATAATTCACCTTGAAGTGCTATTTTATTTTCGATAATTAAATTATTTTTACTATCCTACAAACATCATACTTAAACTAGTTGGAAGATAAAAAAAATACCATATATAATCTAATTTATGTCATGAAATACCGTTTTTTGTTTCAAATTATGTAAAATTTTGTTGAAATATTCCTGAAAAATTCCTAAAGTATCAATCTGAAATAATACTATAGCATAAAATAGAATCGAGTACTTACTGCGAGCTCTGTGTAACTCAAAAGTAGTCGGAAGCAAGAGGAAAAACCCATTGGGTCATTGTTTTCACTTTAAGCAATGTTTATGCATTGAATGAATCCATAATATAAAAAGTCACAGATGATGAATGAGCAAGAATAAGATTATATTTTATAGAAATTGAAAACTAATTTTTCATGGAAACCGTCATGATAAGACCTACAAAACTACATATCACATACGTTTTGAGAATAATGATGATTGGAAAAGTAAGGTAAAAGAAGGTTTTTATGGGGATCGGGTTTATGCGTTGGGTAGAATACTGTCCTCTCATGCCGAGGATCCGGGTTGGAATCCCGGGACTGGCGGATTTTCAATTTGTATTACTGGTTCCTAATTGCATTTCTTGTGGAGCACACTTACTAAGTCCAGCACTCCGCCCGTCGGATGGGACGTCAAGTCGTGGTCCCCTTGGCTCCTTTCGTTAAGAGCAGACTAAAGCCGACGCTCGGTTTTTTGTCCACCCTTACTCCGTTACTTGAAAACTCCTTCCTGTACCCGTTTGCTCACCTATCCTCTATGGCGCAAATACTCTCAGTTGTCGGTCGCCGCCCTCAGGTAACTACAACTACTGATTTTTTTTATCCAATCATAAATTATGATGAAATAAATAAGGACGCCATTGAACAAATACAATAGCAGATTGTTTGTCCATTCTTTTTGAAAGTTATGAAAAATAATTAGTAATTAAACACGCGTGGATAGCAAATCATATCCCCACGCAAATGCTCACAGAACAAGGCAAAGGAATAGCTTAGGTGTGGTAGTCTCTACTCGTAACTTTATTGGAGCGCAGATCCCATAATTTAGTTTAACATTCTGCTTTTAGCTTCCGAACATGTTAGAGATGTTGCGCTGAAATCGGTCCCCGCATTCAACCCTGAGGCACTTGAGTAAACGGTAGCATTAGTCGTGACCGACTTTGACGTTTTTCATTTCTTTGAGGGAGACCTAAGCTGTTCAGGCGTTCGGGAAAAAAAATGAGAGGGTTAGGCCCTTTGACCTGCATTACACGGCAAAACCATCAATGGACGACAAAAGAAACGTTTCCTTCGGGTCTCCTCCGCCTCTGGGGTCTTGGACGTTTTTTCTTCTCCTTTCCCCTCCCTCCCTCCCCCCATTGTTGGTCTTTCGGCTCATGCGCCCGTCCGTCAACTAGGTCGCGATAAACCCCCTCCCCCACCCACCCATCTTCAGTGGCTCGCCCCCTCGCCCCCCCTCACGAGTAACATCCTCTCCAGTTGTCGATGTCCCGCATCCAATCCTCGGCCAGCCGTGCGCTATCACGCACACATCGGAGAAACACGCGTGGCTCCTCCCAGTCCTCAGCTCCCCCTTCGGACGTGTTCCGAACGAAGATGCCGGCGGGTCGGCTATGTTTCCCCCCTCAACGGTGGCGTCGTCATCCGTCGAACGCCAAGTGTTCCACAGGGTGCTTGGGAGATGGATATGCCTGCTGTGTGGCTTGTGTGGCGGATCTCATGCCTCTCTCTCTCTTCTCTCCATCTCCTTGTAACAAGCCCGGCAACGCAATCACGCGCGAGCGTAAACACGCAAGCGTATCCGTGAAGGGAACGCGCGCGCTAATGCCATGCGATATTGAATATACCTATCGTTGCTCCTACGAGACATTCACGTTTGATGACGAGATGGGATCTTGAGCCGCCTGGCAACGTACGGCATCACTTTTTCAATTCGGGAGCTGCGTGCAAGCTGAATGCGATATCCGTCAAGAAATTGGAGTAGTACTTACTATTGGAGTAGTTATCCGCATGACTCGAGCCACAGCTTAAGTGGGTGATTTGCACCATTTGCGATAGCTTTCGGGAAGAGTTAGGAACATCTCTGAGAGTGATGGAGTGGTGGAGAGAAACTTGGCGTCTGTATAAGCATATCTTAAGGGAAGGCGCCAAGTGATCCACGGTTTAACCTCCCATTCAACGGATGTAGTACTTACCTTGAACTGGTGTGTTCTCCACACTGAACTCAAGTAGCGACAGGTAGACCAATGAAAAATATCTTTAACTGCAGGGATCTACGTCTGCACAAATCCCTGCAAACCACCACAAAGGTGTGTGGCAGGGGGTGAGTTCACACCAAACATGCATTATATTTCATGCATAAAAAGGATTAGTAATTTAATTCCAGTCTACACTTCACATTTAAAAAAAAAGATAAAATAGCAAAGCAAGCATATGCTGTTTTTTGGGTTATTTAAGTTGACCAACATTCAACTACTTATGCTATCCATTGATACACTTGTATCTGTGCTATTGGATATATTTACGGCTATTCATACCCCTAATTGTACGATGTAAATACGACATTTTGAATCTGTCAGTTCGGCAATCGATTTCTCTAATTTTATGATTATGCTATCTTGGAATGTATTTAAGAGATTAAGTCTAAATTTCAACCTAATGTAGGTATCACAACGATTCCCATTTTAATACATCTAACAGACTGGTCACGATAATATAGTTATCTTAACGTCCCTTTACAAATCTTGCCGATCGCATTAGTCCACGCCTCTTCCTAAACGGGACATGGGACCCAAGGACAAACATGTGAACATGTTGGCGTTGGATCTACATCTACATCTACGCGATACCCTGCAAGCCACCGCGGGGGTGTGTGGCAGGAGGTGAAGATCAAGAAGCATGCACTATTGACATGAAAACAAGCAACTATAGGGTCTCATGCAACTAGATTGTTAGTATCTATAGTATTTAAGGGATTAATACATGCATTATGCACTACAGACTACTCTAAAATATTCCCCCTGCCTATCCCTTTGCTATGATGCCTATTCTGTTTTCTTATAGTACGGGGGAAAATGCCATTTTGCATCTATCAGTACGACAATCTATCTCTCTAATCTTACTTATCTGGTCGAATCTAACATAATACGCTGTTTTTTTTAAATATATGCCTAACATCTTCAGTAAAGCTATCCGATTTTAATTTCTGTAAGAGATTCAATCTGTACTTTAACCTACGCTCTGATAATGATTCCCACCCTAATTTTTGTATTAATTCTCAAACAATACTCAACCTATCGCAACACCTTTTAACGAACCTAGCTGCTCTACGCTGCACACTCTAGTTATCTGATCAAACCTAATTCACTCGCCTGCATACTCAAGGTGGGGCCTAACTAGAGAAAAGGGATGCAGGGATAGGGAAGAATGATTTGGATGTGAAGGGATGTGGGAAGTGATTTGGATATGGACCCTCGGGATTGGAGGCTGTAGCATTTGCTCCCTCACAAAACCGATATTTGAGTGGTTGGAGTTAAGTATTGGAGTTCGTTACTGATTCAAGGCTTGATGGAACCCATTTATGTACAGTGCAATTGCGACTTATCACATAAATCGCAATGCCTTGTCGTATCCACTCAGCATTAATCAACTTTTAATGTCTCAGATTCCGATTACGATCTTCTCACCCGACCGGTGGCGGTGGAAGGAGAAAGGTACGCTTGAGTGTAAACAGTATCAACGCACAGTGTGGGTTCTCAAGAGGTGCTTCACATGTGGCTAGGTTAGCAGCTTTTGCAAATGCACGTACAAGGAGACATTGTACGGCGTATACTTTATCAAAGTAATTTTCTTGCTTATTCAATTTTTAAAGAGCATTTAAAATTCCTCTCAGAAAACTGTAAAATGTTTAATTAATAGCACCATTGGAAATAGGGACCAAAAAACTATGCTCTTAGGGACGCAAAGGACTTGCGTTTTTGCATAAAAATAGCTATTTTTTCTGTACTAAATCTAAGAGCTCAAATAACTTATTAATATAATAGATACCGAAGTTTGAACTCAATTTGCACTTTCCTTAACAAACTTAGAAATTTCCAGTGCTCGGAAATGTCATCCCCAAGCCGTTCAACTGTGTCTACTGATTCAGGGTTTCAGCTTTCGCAAACTTATGCTATT
Organism: Platycnemis pennipes; assembly: GCA_933228895.1. Taxonomy (NCBI): domain Eukaryota; kingdom Metazoa; phylum Arthropoda; class Insecta; order Odonata; family Platycnemididae; genus Platycnemis; species Platycnemis pennipes. Next base: position 26,270,584 of record OW121848.1, on the reverse strand, counting down.
TAACCCTTTATGTGCTATGCACGCTTATATGCGTAAGTATGATTCGGTGCCCCTAATGCTATGCACGCTTATATGCGTAAATGTGTTTTGGTGCCCCTACTGCTATGCACGCTTTTATGCGTAACGGAGCTTCCTCAGAAATGCTACGCACGCTTATAGTCGTAGAGACGTATGGTCACCGCGTGGCCTTTCCTATGCTCCCAAGGACATGAAGACGGCTTGTTCGGGGGTTTCGAGACCCAGCTTAGCGCGAGCCTTTTTCGGCCGATTCCTCTCCATGCGGTCAACTATTTGCAGCGTTTTTTCTAAAAAAATATTTGTTGTCTACCTTAGAAATCTAAAGTTAGAAATGAAATCTTCTTTTTTTGCTAATCACATGGAAATTTCAAACGAAATTCTAACGTTAATATCAACGGAGTTATAGAATGTCAATCGACAAAGGCATTAACGTACGCATTTGGAAAAACTTGTGCTTCAACATATAGAAGCAAACTAAATCGGTCAATATGTACGCTAGAACTTCGTTTAAAATTTATACACGCCCAGATAAACACTAGGAATTCATTTAAAACATATAAAAGTCAATGCGAACATCAAATATTTGTTTACATAAAACATTGAAATTTCAGTCAGTTGACCGTGGACTGGAGCTATGGGGAGTCTTTTAATCCTTCTAGGGTCATGGACAGCGGCCGAGGAAAAAGGTCGGCGTCCCGCTGGGTTGGGTCCCAAAACGATAAGGGAGCAAACCTCTGCCTTCGGTCAACGCGAGAGAACTTCGTTGAGGAGGGTGCAGAAAAATTTCTAGAGCCTCGTAACGAAGAAGAATTTCCCTCTTCGAGGCTTCGGCGCGAAAGGGTTAACCCTTTGAGTGCCTATTTGAGGGCCCTCTTCTTTCTCTTAAGTCCTCTTCCTTGGACTGATTGCCACGGGTTTTTCCGTAGTACCCTCCCCTGCCCTAATCTTTCTGAATACCTAGCGGTTCTTGGTATTTGGCTAGCGCAGTGTGCAAAAGTTTTCCTCAGTTTCAGTTGAAATTTTGAGAAGAGTGCGTCGCTAAGGAGTAACGAATACGGCGCTGCTGGACGCTTGGGTCTATTGGAACGCGTTTTCCTCTTTCGTGTATTTTAAAATGTGAGTACTTTTCAATATTTGTAAAGTAAGAGAAGTGGATTCATTTTTAATATTTTTATATAAATAAATATTTAATTTAATCATAGATTATTACTATAATATCTGCAGTTATATATTTTTAACATATTATTTTTCAGCTTCAAAATGGCTCCCAAGAGGAAAAGATCTACCTCCGAGTCATTTATCCTTGATGTTTTGGATCAAAGTGATAGCGATGATGATTATATGCCCTCATCTGAACCTGATTCTGATGAAGAGAATGTTTCTGATCCTGTTGCTTCAACGTCTTCTGCCATCATCAAGCGTACTCCAACATCCCGATCAAGATTTTCGTCAGCTTCATCATCGGAATCTTCCTCTGATGATGATTTGGATGCTGATACTGAAGCAACAAAGGAACCAGAAGAGCGGATCTGGAGAAATGTAAGGAGAAAACTTAAGCGACACGCATTTGTAGGTGGAGCGAGTGGCTGCATTGTGAACATTCCTGAGGTATCCAGTTTTCTAGATTATTTCCTCGTATTTTATCCTCCACAAATTATGGCCAAAATATCGGAAGAAACAAATAAATACTATGTTTCTCAAACTAAGATTGAGCAGAAGACTGCGAAGTCGAGAGTTCATAAATGGGTTGAGACATCTTCTGATGAGCTTTACATTTTGTTTGCTGTATGCATGTTGATGGCAAGGGTAAAAAAACTTGACGTCAATGAATATTGGTCCAGGGATAAATTATTGCTGACACCGATATTTTCTGAGATTATGTCCAGAGACCGCTTCTTCCTACTTTTCCGATTCATTCATTTTTCTGATAACAGTGATCCTCATGAGGGGGACAGGTTGGTAAAAATTCGCCCAATCATCAACCACTTAAGGAATGTTTTTAAAAAATCTTTTTCTCCAGGGGAAAATTTGTGCATTGACGAAAGTCTTATGCTCTTCAAGGGTCGCTTGTTTTTGAAACAGTTTATTCCCAGCAAAAGACATCGCTTTGGAATAAAAATATTTGTTATGTGCGACTGTGAGACAGGATATGTGCTAGATTTCATTGTCTACACTGGATCGACAACTGATACAGAGGACCACAAGCTTGGTAAGTCGGGAGATGTTGTTGCCACCCTGATCAGCCCTTACCTAAATAAAGGCCACACATTATTTGTGGACAATTGGTATACGAGTCCGGTGCTATTTTCTTGGCTCTATAACAGAGCAACAAATGCTTGTGGAACTGTAAGACGTACAAGAAAAGAGATGCCGAAAATGGAAGAAAAATTAAAGAAAGGTGAATTGACCTTCCAGACATCAAAAGATCTAATTTCTATTAAGTGGTGTGACAAAAGGGAGGTCTGGATGTTATCCACGCACCACGAGCCAGGTTTTGTGAAAACGGGTAAGATGGATAGAATAACAGGAGCTGAAGTGTTGAAGCCCAACATAGTTGTAGACTACAACAAGTCAATGGGGGCTGTGGATAGGAGTGATATGATGATTAGCTCCATTGAATGTATAAGAAAATCGAGAAAGTGGTATAGAAAACTATTTTTTCATCTGTTGGACATTTCACTTCTCAACGCATATACGTTGTATAGAACTAACACGAAGAGGAAAATTCCACTGTCAAAGTTTCAACTCAGTGTTGTGAGAGAACTTCTTAAAAAATTTTGGAGGGAGAGGAAGAAGGCTGGAGGAGGGAGAAGATCATCTGAAGAAATGCCTTTCAGATTAACGGAAAGACACTTCATTGATGCAGTTCCTGAAGGAAAAAGGAAATGGTGTGTTGTGTGTAAAAAGAGTAATAAGAGACGAGAATCCAGGTATTGTTGCCCTGATTGTGATGTGGGGTTGTGTGTAACTCCCTGCTTTAAAAACTATCACACACACAAGACATTTTAACATTTGGATAAGCCTAACTTTTTTTGTATTTGTGCATCAGCATATTAAGAATTAAATGCATTATCAGTTTATCATTGTTATTATTTACAAATTACTTTTTCTTCCAATTTAAAATCGGGTGGAAATAAAATACGGTGTTATGCAACCCGCAACACGCGTAAAAGTTGTAATCCGCAATAGTTCGTTAAAATAATAAGTTAATAATTTTTTAAAATAATATTTTGCAAAAAAACTACCTAACATAGAAAGATATGCAAAAAAAGTATTCAGCAGTGGGTGAATATTTTCATGTTTATAATTCAGCATTGAGAGCATGTAAAACTGAGAAAGAATGTAGCAAATAAAGGGTTAAGCTGGATTAATTAAACGGGAAGTTTTAGGGAGTATAGTTACTTATTGCAAAATAATTTGAGGACTGGAGTAGGGCATGTTTATTTTGCTGTTAGAGCATCAAGGTCCTTTTTGTTGGAATCAATATTCTTCTGAAGGAAAAACGGACATAAGTGAAATTGATCAGTCCGTCGGGAACTGATGCCATCTATTGGATTGCATCCCGAGTTGGTACTGCGGAAAATGAATCTAAAAAATCCATCGCTAAGTGTGTGCAATTACTGCTAGGAAGAGTGAAACGAATTCTCTCATGTATGCCCGGCCTAATGAACTTTATGAGACCTGCATTCCGCCATATTTTGTCATAATTCAGTACCACTTGTGGAAGAATTTAAGTTTAAAGGCTCAGGATGTGTTATTCAAGAGTCACAAATGGACATATTCCTTAGGGAGGAACATGCTCGTTACGAGTCCGGCGGTTTGTCCTTGACAATGACACATATCATCGCAGAATTTCTATAAAAATAATCTCCTTTAAAGGTCTGATATTTTCTAGAGCAAAGACTAGACCGGATACAATTTGCTCTAGGCTCCAATCTGTCATTCATTTCACTGTTTCTGATGATTTTAAATAATTCATATATATAACGATTAATGACGATAACTTTTTATTTACGCTAAAAAGTTCGTTGATAGACAACGTTAACTACTTTTTTACGTATGCACTCCTATAACAAAAAATTTCGGTGAGTATTTTTTTTGCTTCAATGAACAATGTCACTTATTTTTATGCTACAAAGACTGGATCTAATGACGCAAAGTTGACAAGCCTTCTAACTCGACAACAGTCGAGCCTCTCCGTTGCGGACCACTTGCCAAAGAGTCCCAGTCCCTTGTCATTATCCACTAGGTGGTTAAACCCAAACTGAGTGATTTTCTGGGAATCTGAACTTCCTGGAAAACCACAGGAGGCCCAGGGAAAGGAACTGGCTTCCCTACCATGATGTGTGAATGTGGCACTACGTTGGGCCCATTACTCACTGACCTCATCTCCACCAACCCAACACCGACCCTTAGAACATAGTGGCCATGTATTTTTTACACTAGTGCCGAGGTTCCCTATCTTTTAGTTGCCCATTTACCCATTTGGTTTTCGATAAATAATATGGAGTTCCTTGATGATTATATCAAGAAGTGAGGATTTGGTTTACAGTGCACACTTAAAGAGAAATAAAAGATACTTGAAATGCTGCTGATGTGGATGACAAAGAAGGAATAGCTATATATATATATTCTAAATGCTAATATATATTAATCGGAATATTCTAAATAAGGCCGGAGAAGTGTTAAATAGCATCTTCCTCATACTCTCTTCTCGTATTAGCCTAGAACCCTTTTTTACGAATCTTAATCAACGGTTTGCTGCCTGATCCTTTTCTTCCATGACATGTCTTCATTGACGGTGATTTCCAAGTATTTAGTACATTCTAAAATAGATATTTTATTTTCTTTGATGCAATAAGTACTTCGGGGAAAGCTACTCTTTTTCCAAAAGTTAATTACCTTGCATTTCTTGAAATTTAATTCTACTCGTCTACTAACTCACCAATCATCAATCGCATCTAAATCCCTTTTTAAAGACTGACTGTCATCTTAAATCCTAATTTTCTTATACACCACTGCATAATGGGCCGGAAACCGGAGCTAATTATTTTTTTAGTACTGTAATGAGGTAATTTACCTAAAGATGTAATGCAAAATGAATTTTAAATAAACATATTATTTTTATTTTTAACTCTCTTATACCCACACGTGGGTAAAAGTTGATATAATTTCAGTAAGCTCAATAAAGGCATTTCATGAAGTTTCTGGCAATGTATCCTCCTCATAGTCTGTCAATTATGGGACCCCAGAATTCAAAGTTTATGCTCTCTAATACTAATATATTTATTCCCCGCAAAGTTACCAGTACCCCCTTCTATGTACCCTAGAGGTTGTGTATTAATTTCTCCTTCAATTTTGACGAGGTTTTAAAGCTATTATCACTCGAAACTTAATGACACTTAATGGTCTTACTCAGATGGATAACTATATTTAAACAAGAAAATATGGACATTTTAAAGATTCGAGATATTAGCGTGACAAGGATAGGTAGCAGAGCAATAGGAGGCTTTCGAAAGTCTGTGAGAAATGGTCCAGTATTTGACCCATTTTGGGCCAGATAATACCGAAAAATGACGAATGGAGTTTCCGACGTAATTGCAAGATGAGACAGTGGAAATGCGATGTACACTTATCTCTTTGACCGATTAGAAATATTATCTATTTATTCTGTACTTGGTAAATAAAGATAGCTCGTCATTTAATAGATCTTAGAATTTTCAATCACTGTTTCTATAGAACCAATGTTTCTCCATCTGCGTTTGCGGGACATACTATTGGATGTATTGTGACGAATTGATAAAATATATTCAATTTTTCTATTGGTTTAATATTTTTATGATGCTGGTGCTCCTAAAGCCATTGTCACATACGGTGGGCAGCAGGATAATGCGTTATATATTTTAATGCATTTCAACAAGAAAGATGGGAAATGTATAAGATAACGAATGAGTCGAGGGGATGAAAATATATGTAAGAATCGAGCTCACGAATTATCCTCGCACTAATTAAAGACCAGGAAAGTTGAAAATGAATTGACAAACATGCACCAAATTCATATGACGTTTTTTTATGGTAGACCGATGTCTAAAATGAGGTGGGGAAGAGCAAGATTCAGTGAAGTCTCTCTCAGAAATGATTTTCATTATTTTGACTTTGCCTTTCATTTTGATTCGTGGATTTTGGGTCAGGATGTTTAGGAGAGGCCTTTCCCGGTTGCTCGAATCATTATATTCGCCCCGTGCAGCAATGAGAGAGATTTTAACAAGACTCACGCCGTCCGTGAATTTACTTTTCACCCTCCGAAAAAAATCTCTCGTTACGTAACCGTGGGTGCGTCTCTGGATGTGAAAAATAAGTGCACAATGCGGAAAAGAAACGTATTTTTTTCGATCATGTGATCTGAATAAGGCTCCAACTCACGTAGCCTACTTTTAGTTTAAAAAGCTTCATCGATTCGCTCTATCTAGGATATTCCCTTTTCTATCTCTCCTTTGTTTTTTTTACCACTATATTAGTGCATGTGGAACACGTTGCAAGGGTTCTCTTCTTCAATTCTTTCAACGAGATCCCCAAATGGACTTTCCAGATTGCACGATCTCCCTCCTTTTGGCGCAATGAAAGTTTCAGAAGTGCTTTGGATGAGTCCCGTGCAACCGTGTCTCGCTAATGAAAAACCAAGTCTATCCCGCGGAAGCCACGGTTTCGATATTTTGCTCAAGTGATCCTTCAATTCTTGTTATCGCCTGGATGAGATTTCCTCTATTTGGGGATTGTAAGTTATTTCAAGAGTCGAAGAATTTATACCACTGATTAGGTTTCTTCCAATATGACTGACTGGCTATAATGCACTATTTCAGGGAAATTTTTCTATCCATTCATTGTGATCAGCTGTATTAAGGGTCAGACAAAAGTTACGAGTGAATATAAAAAGAGAGAGAGTAATACAATGAATAGGTATTGGAGAGATATATATTGACTTTAGTACACACATTCTTCTACTCTTGACGGGGGAGGGATCAAATTCGGAACCATCCGAGTTCTTGTATCATGAATTAAACCGAAATACATTGGCATGTTCGATCACCTTTACTTTTCTTCGATCCTTTGATGACAAATGCGTTGTGTACTCTTTCCTCGCAGTTTACGACAAACTCGAAAGGATAACTCCTGTCTTTGGAAAAAATGCTAGCTATTTTAGAGGAAATGTATTATATACGTGATAGTGTTTTTATCAATTTGAGAGGATAGTACTTAAACACTAATATTATTGAAAATTCTAATATTAGGTATTTTTCGCGTTTGGCCTTAATAACCAATTGAATGAAACGGAAGGTTCAGTCATTACCTCATATACACACACGTAATCATTTTATTATACCATTAGACATAAAAGGCATACAATACGGAAAAAGATAAGTTTAAACGTATAAGTCATAAAATATAACCTCACTGTCCAAAAGAAGAGCAACTTTTTTTAGAGCTCAGAAAGAGCCAAACAAATGAGCCAAATAAATTAAGCTACTCTGCTACAATTGTTTGTTGCTTTTATATTTTTTTCATTGTATTTGTACTTACCTCAGTTACACTCTATTCTCCACTTTTTCTACCACCTGGTGGTTTCAGGAGTAACTTTATGGAGCCAATGCATGATTGAAATGAAAATTTAACTTTGTAGGTCCACATAAATTTATTAACGAGTTAAACTTAAATTTATCGCCTTATGATGACGTTGGGAGTCGTAACCCGAGTCGCCTGTTACTAAGTTCAGGTTAAATTACAAAACCAAGTTTTCATTTTCCTACCAATATTTTCTTATTTTGAACTTACATAAATAACCAAGAAGAATGTAAAAGTATAAGAAATGATTGCTCAGCTGAAATCGTATTGGACGGTAATTACCACTTGCTAATTTCCAAAACTCTTTGCTGGCCTGCATATTGGATTACGTAAGAAGCTAAGTCCGGTGAAATGGCGTAAGCCTCATGAGATGGGTTTGGAAATCCTGTCAGGTTAAGCGCCCTAGGTCGAGGGTATTTGAAAAACTGAATTGATGTCCAAAGAACTTCATCCGTCGGAAGCACTCATGGCGTACATGTTGAATCAGCTTGCGCAGATATCATATTGATGGAGGGGGAAGGGTGGATAGTTTGAGCCACGAACCATTTCCTTAAGAGTGGATTTGTCAGAAGAAGCACGGAAGACGCAGAAAAAAAATAATGAAAAAAAAAGTGGAGGATTTCGGCACGGACATTGCCAAGGGAACCCATTACGCTGGATGAGAGAGACGGGAAGAGAGGCAGGGCCGTGAAGAGATGAAGAAGGGGCGGTCGGAGGGTACGAGAGAGGAAGAGGGGACTATATTCCTCCCTCCCTTCGCCTCTCTCCCTCCCCACGAAACTAGACTGCCGTGCGGAGGTTGAGGCGGGAGTCTACTCCTTGCGCGCCCCAGATGAAAGCAGCCGGGGTTTGGTGTTTGGGGGGAGGGAGGGGAGGGGGCGAAGGTGTGGAGGGAGTGTGTGTGTAGGATAGAAAGGGAGGGAGGGGCGAGGAGGGGTGTGAGCGGGTCAAAAGCAATCGATGGAAGGCCTCCGTGGCGGGTTAGCCGAGTGGAGTGGGAGCTACCCTGTCGAGAAAGAGGGAGAACAGCGCATGGTCTCCGATAATAACGTCACCGGTTCGATGCTTTGCCTCTACCATGGATTGCATTTCTCTGAAAGATTTTTTCTGCTCGGACTCATCACCTCTGCTGCATTTTTTAAAAAATGTTTTCGACCTCTAATTTTTTTCTCGAATGCCTCAGTGGTGAAGTGAAGTGTAGGCCATTGGGGTCACGCGGCCCCAGGTAGACGGATATTTTAATTCGGGTGCAGGAAGTTGATCCCTTTTGCTCCCTGAGACCTCGAGTACGCGGCACAAAGTACTCAGATGTGTCTTTGATAGAAAAACGTGCTAGGTAAACTTCCCGTTTGTGGACAAGGCGAACACGACTCAATCTACGCTACGGCGAACATTAGAAGAAATGTTGACGGACTAAATCGTTCTTAGGAATATCGGCAAAAACAGCTGTAAATTAGTTATGTGACAGATTACACCAGATAATATCAAAGATACACAGATATCACCAAATTCTCCGCGTCAGGCTAAAGAAGCACTCAGAGTTGTGAGCTCGAATTTCGAATTTATCTTTCTCGGATTTCGATAGTTTCTCCTATTCTCCAAGCTAGTGGAGAATTGACGTTGGTTTTTTTTAAACAAAAAGTTGAAGAGATGAAAGTAACCGATTAAATCTCCCCGTGGTTGCATCCTTCCTCTTTCTCGTCCATTCTCTCGCTTCCCCGTTCACGTCACTGGCTCGACGTCGACTGACGCGTCCCATCCGTCGTGATTTGACCTTGCGGGATAACCTTGCCTCGGTCCAATTCCATTTCGCTCCCCACAATGCGGCTCGGTTTCCTTCCGTATTTACTCCTCACGCTTACCCCCATCGCTTACTTACCCTGAGTTTTTCTTTTTAAACCCTTGCACGCCCCATTCTGGCTCCTTGAGTACCCGTGAGCCTAATCATCAGCACGGGTCGCTAAAGTGTCAGGAAACATCAAAATGGCACCTTATTACGGGAGTCCTATCACTTGGGGAACAACAGATGTATCGTAAATAATAGCGAACGAAGGTAATAAGGGGGATCGGGTTGGTGTGGTGGCTTGAGTACTAGCCTCCCATCCCGAGGGCTCGGGTTCGATTCCGATTCTGCGGAAAACCAGTTCCCACTTGAGTGCCTAGTGGAGGGCATTTCAAGTTCAGTACTCCGTCCGTCGGATGGGACGTTAAACCGTGGTCCCTTTGGCGCCTGTCGTTAAGAGTAGGCTAATGCCGACGCCGGGTATCTCTCCACCTTTACTCCGTTCCCTGAAAACCCCTACCATCACCCAATTACCCACCTATCCTAAATGGCGCAAATGACCTCAGCTGTCGGTCGCCTCCCCTGAATAACCAACCAACCAACGAAGGTAATAAATTCCTTAATTATACGTCCTGATATTACCGTAGGCCACAAGCTCGAATCACATATGGGCAGGATTTTCATCCCCCGAGGGAAGTGCGCTTGTGATGCCTTTGGATAAATTTAAGGGAAAACTTTGAAGTTCTGATTCCTCTCAACGAATAAAATCTTATTTATTTATTTTTATTCGTCTATGCTTATAATTGCTCACTATTCGATATTTGAACTTGTCGCTTCTTATTTTTCTTTGCTCGGACCGTTTTTTTATTTTCTCCTTCAGATAGATCATTTATTTCCATATTGGTTCTTTTGCACCTTGTCTTTTTGTTACGCATAATATTGGTGACCTTTTTGTTCTCGTTTTAGCTTATTCTAATATTTTTGCGAGTGTGCTTTCCACCTGATCCATCTGCAAGCATTAACTTTTCACTCCTCTTTCGCGTTTTTTGATCTTCTAAATTCGCCTCCATTGCTTCATTCAGTATTTTTTCTGTTCTACTAATTAGTTGTTTAAATTCATTATTTTCCATACTTATTCGTTGCGTACTATTACCTAATTATTTTGCTGGTCTTGTCACATCCTCTTCTACACCATGTTAAGTAAAATGCTACACGGATTAATAGACGAAAGCAGTAAAATACTCCTGATGGGTTCGAACGAAAGGCACCTAAAAGGTCCTCAAAGGTAGGGGGGATGGTCTTTTACTCTATTGTTGGTGGAGTATTTGTCCATTGTATGGCTAGGATCTTGAGTTTTACGAGAGTACGGATCATTGCAGAAAGATTTTCATTATCTTTTATATTTGGAAGTCATTATATTAACATCACTGCCATACGTCGGCTCATGTACTCCATATCTATCCCATATTTCACATTATCTGAAAATCTCCTAAATTGGGCTTCTCCTATTTCTATATTCTCCAATCATCTCATCGCATGTATAGTCTTTTCAAAATTTACTCTCACCAGCCAACTGAATCCATTTTTTACTCCATATTTATTTACTTTGCAATGCTGTCTCTTATTTATTGATGCTGTGGATCGGGTTTGTGTTGTGACTAGAGTTGTCTTCCCATTTATCGGCCTATGTTCGTGTTCCGGCAGTGGCCGATTTTTCAGTACTATAGCGCTGTCTCCTTGAGTGCTCTGTATCCATCAACATGCACGCAATACTCTACAAGCCACCGCAAGGGTGTGTGGTAGGAGCACTTTTGTAGAACACCTATCGGATAGGACAATAACCGTGGTCCTCTTGTCGCCTTTTGTGAAGTAACACATAATAGGGCGAACACAATAAAGATGGTGGAGATGGAATCGAGCCAAATCACAACATATATCATCATTATAATCTATAATAATCGAATTAAAGATTATGTTGATAAACATTTAAATTAAAATTCATTTAAAATTTGGTAAATCTTTAGGTGTTTTGTTGCATTTTTTATCTATAGCGTTCAAATGCTATTCTCTTATTAAGTTGTTGTCAAACGGAAGTTTGAGCATGGATAGCACAACCTTTAAGTATTTTTTTTTAGCATGTTGACCACTTTATTTATGGTAATATCTCAACTTAATAAAAAATATATTTCAATCTCTTTTGATATAGAAAATCATTTGAATCCGGAAATTTTAAAAATCAGTATACTCTCGAAGGCGTTCAGTTTATTGTTTCCATTTTAATAAGCAATTCCGTATGAATCCTAATAACATTATTAAAATATTATCTGTTGCCATTATTTTACGATTTTTCCTATGGCAGTATGATTTTGTGTTTTCATGCAAAAAACCATTTTTATGTTGGTAGTTTAGGGAATTCCTAATTCATACCTTTGCTGTTAGAAGACATCTTCAAGCTTGAATGCTGTGTATAACTTATAATTTGGGCCAGGTTAGATTAAGTCTTATGCCTTTAGCAGTTGATTATTTCATCAAGAACTTACAAGGAATCAAAATCTACTCAGACGATTAATAATATCCCAATTTTGGATCTTACGCTGGATAAATACATTGATTGCATCACAGCGGATTTTTTTCCTTCCCACTGCGGATTCACTTCCTACAATATATTCCCATCTTCTCTTTATTAATGACTTTAACTTGTTCTACTTCTCTGACGCCTCTCCCTTCTCCGTGTTGCCTCCTTTAATCCCTTACACCTTATCAATTCCATTCCATCAAGTTTTGTATATCGCACTGGTTGCACGTGATTGATCGCCGCCCTCTTTATTAAACGCAGAGCGCGCCTCCCCCTCCACGCCCCATCCTCACTTCCCTCCTCCCCTCTCCCCACTTTACTCCATTCTCACCCTTCTTTCCTCCTCACTCCCCACGTCCCTCCCCCATGTCGCAGTGAGTGCTCCGAAAATGGAGTTGTCTGTAAAATTTTTCATTGTTGCCGCGTAATCCGATAGTTTATGGCCTTTTACTCTCCGTGTTCCCGTTTTGTGCCTTATCTCCTATTTCTCCCCTTTTGTTCCATTGTGCGTCGTACCTCATGAGCCTCCACTCCACCCCCAGTCATCTCCCCTCCTCCCCTTCCCTGCTGACCCCCCATGTCCCTCGTCACCTTCGCCTGCTTCTTCTGCACCGTTGGTTCCGCCAGGAAATGAAGAGTCACATCTGTCTATTTGGGTTATCCATAGCAATCACGGTACATTAAGTGAGAGAGCCATGGTTTATCGAGCGCCATTAAATTGCTAGAATACATTGATTTGTACAATGGTTTTTAAGCCAGTTTTCAACCCTCAATTCAACTTTTTCCGTTATTCAACCATTGTTCAGTAAGTGAGAAGAAGCGGTGATTTTTATGAAGAGCTCTGTCAGCATGATTTCTGACATATTTAGGTATCTATAATTTTTTATCCATGAAAAGTATTAATTACACAGTTGTAAATAGATTTTAACATATTTTTCTTTCAGATCAACATATCTACCGGTATGTTGTGTATATTTTGCTTTGGTTCACACCCTCCCTACCTTATACCATTGAGATTGCTTGCAAGGTATACATTACTCATAAAGATGTTGACTCAAAGTTATCGGGTATGCTGGTCAATATGGAGAGTGGTTTTGATTACAAATAATAGCATCATTGCACTTAGTTTATGACAGTAATACACTTGTTATTAAATGAAAACTATTATTAGATCCAAAGAAATTTTTTTTTCATGAAATATAGATCATAAAATTGCATATTATGCCCTATGATTTTTAATTATACAGATTTTAGTGCATGAGATGAATAATATTCAGTGTATGAAGGCCCCGAGATGCAAAATTCAGTACGTGCTGAAAACGGCAGTGAAAAATGATTTTACTGAGATAAAAAACAGCGGAGAAAAAATCTTACCATCTGGGAATCGAACCTCTTACCTTTGGTTTCCAAGATCAGTGCATAGGGCTATACTCTCCTAGTATTTACAAGAATACTGGAAAGTATAGTGATCAGAAATTTGATCGAGTATGCTGCATGTCCATTTTATAGTTTCCAATTCCGGAGACCTTTATCCTTTGGAAATTTTCAAAGGAAGTTGCTAGTTGGTTATTAGTTTTTATTTATTCATTATTCCGTTTATATTAAATGAGAAAGGTGTTTTCATAACGTTCAGTAGTAGCCATACCTAATTTCTATATAAATTTTCAATGCTGAATTTAAATGGAAGATTTGCATAAAAATGCTGCATTCAATAATGATACTAGAATGAATTTTTACTGCAAATTGAATTTTAATCAGGACTACGAATGTTATACCGTTTACAATAACAAAATATTAGTGGTGCATTTCTATAATTTAACTAGTTATACTGGTGATTTGTTTTCGGATGCCTAAGAGATTTTTCTCGCTTTTTTTTTGGAAAAGGTTCGGTTAAAATAATTTGAATGCAAAAAAGCCCAGAGGGCATTGAAGAACTTACTGTGACCCGGTTGTACCCAGAACTTATCTTTTGCCCTTGTCTTATAATTCAAATTTATTTCCTTCGATTTTCCTGAAATCACTCCTGTAAATATATCTCTTATCTCTTTTTTATTGGGCCTGCGCTTTATTTACTTCTAGTTCTTCCGATCCGTGTGCTATATCCATCCCGCACTAAAATATAGTATATGTAAAAAACCATTCGCTATACTGCCTTTCCTTTCCTCTGCGGTTATAATAAATAATAAAATTTAGTAAATCTTATATTTTCTCTTTTAAATGTACCTATACTATAGTAAGTAAATGAAGTATATCGCAAACTATAGTAAGTAAATGAAGAAAGATGGGAACCTTTCCCGATGTATGGCGTTGGTGAAGGCTATCTGGGAACTCCACCGGGTCTTATGGCAGCAATGTATCAGGCAGCAATGCAATTTGACCCGGTGGAGCATCGTAGGTAGTTATACTTCAAGATTTCCCAGTCATAAGTCCACAGAATCAAGTTGTTGTATGTGTAAGTGTAATTTGATTTTTACTACTAAATTTCCATATACTCCTCTGATTCTGAAACCCATGCGTGATTCATATCAATATTTGCTTTCTGCTAGAATGGAAATATTTTCTTTTAACTTACAGGAGAAGATATTTGAGGTTTCAAATAGTTAAAATGCAAACTGTTTCAATATTATCCTTGCATTAAACATGACAGCAAAGTTCTCTTCTTACTTAGAAAACAGATTTGTGAAACTTATATGTACTTCTTCCATAAAAGTTGAAGTGATGTATGCACTGCCGAACTGCCGATGTTTGTGTTTCTGCCCATTGTGATTTAATTCCAATGCATATCATTGCGTGTTTTTATCTAATTTGGCTGAAGTTGGATGAATGAACCCAATGAAATACTTTTTTCTGCATAATAAGAATTTTGTATCCCAATTTATCGATAGGTCATATATTTTTTACGCATGCATAGCAATACTTTGGCAGGCTCTCTTGTGTTTTAGTCTAGCATGTTTTAATAGTAATTCTACTTTAAATTCATAGAAAGATAAAAGTGGAAATCATAAAATTCTGTCAAAGTTTGTCTAAAGTGGTACAAATATTTCATGTGCAATTTTTAAGGTAACGATTAGCATCTTTCCTGCTGTTTATGCTTCAATTACTTTGTCGTTAATATCTATAGTCACGTCACAATCATCAATAACTTAGTCAACGTCGAGTAATATGTAAAAGTTTACCAATTGATTGGTTTCCTCTTTCGATATTGATGATAGTCCCTTTACATGCTAATTTCCTTGTGATTATCTTCCGAATTAGTGCGTCCTTTCCTGCCTCGTTGCTAAACAAGGAGTGCTTTTGTCAAGCGGTTATTTTTGACGTGCTGAACGATTTTTCAAAGTTCTTATGGTTTCTTTATGGAATCCTAATAATCTCATCACCATGGATGGCAATTTCTAACTTGTAATCTGCTCAACTCACGCTTCAACTCCCTTCCCTCCAACCCCGTGAATTTCGACCCCGCCCCCTCTGATCCTCCTCAATTATATGTAACGGGGACGAGCTCCTTTACCCTCCCTCGCCACCCCCACTCATCAAGCCCATCCGCCTCTCCCTCCGACGGCAGTACACTCACATCCCGACAGCATCCATTAACCATTAGCGTCCTACCCCGGCCTTCAATGCAAACAATGGCAGTGAAGTTGGACTCGTTGGAACTCCAAACCCTGCAGCTTCCGTTCGAAGCGCACCCTTCTCTCTTCCTCTTCCCTGTTTCATGTGCGCTCGTGTAGGTGCACACATGAATTGATAGATTCGTTAAAACAAGCCCGTGAGAGAGAGAAAAAAAACTTGCCTCCTACAAGCGGATGAGTTGATTTTCAAGGATTACTAATGAAGGAAAACATTTTAGTTGGAAAAGTCTATGTAAATTTTAGGGAAATAGCAGTTTTGAGAATGATCACTCCACTTCATAGATAATTGTGGGCAAACTAGCCTCCTCCTACCCTCCTCCCTCCCTCCTAACATTCATACATTAGGCCTCCGGTGGTTTAAGTTTAACAATTTATTGTATTGCAGCATAATTTCCTCCTCAATTAACTGTGACTATCTTAGCTTCCTCCTTGAGCTTGTCATATTACTAGCCATTTTTTCGATAACTGAAAGGAAACGTGGCGTTTAGCAGAATTTCATCGTTCCAGGATAACACTTGGAGGCAGTGGTCTCCTATAGCTGAAGAATGGTTTCTTAACCGGTGCTGCCATCGCCTTGACCTGTACCTTCATTCACCATGCAGTGGAGCCCTGTGAGTTAAATTACATACTAATATAAAACATACATGCTTACCAAACTTACATACGTACCCAGTAATAGGGATGGAAAATGGACATTTAGCATAAAAGGAATAATTTAAGTTTGGTAAAGTCAGAAATTCGTATGAGATTCGTATGAGATATATGGAGCAAGTTGTGAAGAATGTAAAAGAGAGAAGTTATGTCAATATGAAGAGGTTGGCCGTTAGAAGAATCGAGTGGAGGGTTGCGTCAAACCAATCCTAGGATTGTTGACCGATGATGATGATAAACAAACCAGATTCAGGTGTGATGCAGTGGAAGCGTTCCATATTAATAGAAAGTGTTTTTGAATTCAAGTGAGAAACATTCTCACTTGAGAATGATGTAGTAACATTGAAACTAGTCAAAATAAATGTTTACTTCTGTGCAAAATTGCAATATCTTTCTATTAATAATAAGATGATGATGAAGTCAGAAATATACCATATTTATAACGAAAAAAAATTGAAGCTTGGAATCGAAGTAAGGTTGCAATTTATTCGTGCATGCCCTATGTATAGAGAAAATATACCCCCTATTCATCTACAACTTCTACGAATATACATATATTTAAAAAAATATTTACTAGCTATCCTTTATGTTCTCATGTCCGCAATGGCGGCCTAAACCTCCTCGCTTCACTCCCCATTAATTTACTTATGTTTGAAAATGTTTTTGCTGGTACTTCAGCAATTTTTCCCCCGCGCACCTTTAAAAAGGCTTATATATTCCATGCATTCAAGTTGAAGGTTTTTCAAAATCGGAAAGCGTTTACCAAATTTTGGGAATTTTGATAAATTTGTTCGTAATAAAGGATAGAAAAATATATATTTCATAGTAAGACTAAGCTTGTTATGATATTCCATTTCTAGTGCTTTATGTCAGATTATCGTTGGTTAATATATATAGTAGGTAATTTAAATTTTACAAAGAAAACATTGCTACTTGATGAGAAACAAATTTTTCCACGAATTTTCAAGGGAATATGTACAAGTATTTAATTTAAACTTGAAGTTGGAATATCAGGTGTATGATAAGTATTATATACTCTGTGGGTTGAAATTTTTAAAGTATTTGTGCACCAATTCTTTTGTGACCAATTTGTGAATCTTATTTTTTTAATTCTAGCATTGTCTAATAAATTCTTGCATGAAAAGTGACAGATTTGAGTTCAGCTTAATATTTTGGAATCTTTTTATATTTAGGAAGAAATAGTGACTTGAAGAATCGAAGCACGTTCTGAATTAAAGCAGACTGTCAGAAGTGAGAATATTTCCTTTTTTTAATCCTCTAATATGAATTACATACTGCCACAGCAGTGCGTTTCAATTCGTTAATTAATGAAAACTACACTGGCGCTTTCAGTGCAGTGCCAACTTCTGCACATATCGAGGCTCCCCTCTCCCCCCTGCCTCTTCTCTGCTTCTCTCCAGCACCCCCAGCCCGCGTACTGCTCCCCGAATCCGACGACGTCGATGCAGTTTTAATTGCTTGGCGCCGTCGGGGGGGACGGCTTGAATTTCCTCGACCGGAATGAGCGCGTTGTGGTGTGGGGACGCTGGGAAACAAATCGCTTCGATGGCTCCAACAAGTCACGTGACGGAGGGCGAGTCTTTGCGTGCGGGAGCGGAGGGGGTGGAAGGATAAGGGTGGGGGCATCAGCTCGAGGCAGAAGAATCAGCCTTTCCGTGTGGTGCGTGCAACGGGGGCTTTCAGAAGAGCTAACTCGTGTCCGGCGGACAATATCTTAGATGATTAGAGGGAGAGTAAGAAGCTGCGATCATCTATTTTTACTCTCTGAGGAGGAGATTGCCCTAAATGAAATCAGGTTCCGTTTTGCTAGGGATAATTACCGTCTAATTTCTACAAATGAAACGTTGCACTCTTTCTACCGTTGTTCTAAATAAAAATATTGGCTTCTTTCTCATAGAATAGTGAAATAAAATTTTATAGACCTCGTAAAAATACCTAATTTCCAAAATAGTTCGTCTGAGCAGGAGTGTATCTCGTATTGAAATAGGTTTCATTTTAGAATTGCATGTAATAATAGAAATTGGGGTTAATATTTCGAAATATTGGTTTTTTATGAATGGCAATATTCAATGAGGACCAGCTAAATGTGGAGTAATGTGGAGTTACTAATTATAATTTCCTCCTTTCCTTCTTATTATTAATTGTTGCTACCTCCACGTGTGCGTCTTGTCAAGATTACTTTTAGATCAGCGATACCATAAGTCTAAGTATTCATCAGCGAACGAATACAAAAAAAAATATGAAGGAAACTGTAAAACACACTGATAATGGCATACGTTACATTAGAAAACTAGGTGCACATAATTTTCTAATATATTTTTAAAATTGCAAATAAGGACATTGAATTTGTCAAGAACATCGTCTAAGTATCGCTCTTTCGTGAAATCAGATTCATCGTTTTTATTTACCTTTTCCGTTTAGTGAGTCTTGTTAAAAGTCGTTGAAAACCTTTCCTTCGAAGGACCTTTCCTCCATCTGTGAGCTTGTCAGATATACTGGCCAGAAATAATGAAGAATGCCTTGATTACATCTACACTGGAAAATGATTTAATTGTCACTAATTTTTAATTGATGGTATGTGCCTATTCCACAATTTCAAAAGTTTTAATTACAAAGGAAATACATAGACCTCTCATTACCTGACACATTTACCATTTTGTATGGCGATAGGTTTGGTTGACCTCACATTTCCTTGTTGTAGACATAAATTGCAATTAATTTCACTGTTATATTAATTATTGTTTATTGAGGGCAGTACCTATGAAAGTCTAAAACGGAATCATAGTGTCTTTGTTGCTTTGTAATAACAACTTCATTTGCATCAACAATAGATAAATTCATGCAATCGTAATAGCTTATTATGTAAAATCGATGTCATAAAACTATAACCTAGGAATTGAACCCTATTTATTCAGATATCACCGTTACTACAAATATCGGTCATCAACAGAACACCATAAAGATAGCCGTCCTTCATCCTTCGTAATGTTACGACATTCACCTATGTTGAGATTCCAAAAAAAACATATTTGTGATCGATTTAAGATGCCAGGACACAGAGATGATTCTTGAATGGTTGGGAGAAGAGAATACTTGCATGTATCGATCAAAGAAATCCTTAGTATGACGGGGATCACCTCTTGAGAACATCTTGGTGAGAGACTGACGTGAAGTATTAATTTTCCCACTGCTTCCGAATCTAGACCCCAACGCTTAGCCGCTTTGAAATCTTACGAGAGCAAACTTCACGAACACCTCAGCCGTTTTCCTTCACACTGAACAGCTTTTTTTCTGAGGGAACGTTAAGCGCCTTAAACTATTTGCAAATTTTCCTGAGGAAGAGTATTTCCGATTGCGAACGTTTTCCTCGCCCTCCGGAAGGGAACAGCAGGTCGCGGCGAACTGGAATTCTCGTAAATCCCCAAAGAGACGGAAGATTCGTTTTCTCCCTTTAAAGCAAGTTTTCATTCGAATTGGGTTTAATCAGTCGTGAGTGAAGCTATCGGAAATCCCGTCGTCGTCATCTTCGGATCGTGGAAACTGGATCCGCAGAGCGAGCATCGTTGAATTCGAAGGACCGTTAACTCATGCGACCCCGAGCGGAGTCGCATTTTACGTGCTGGGGTGCAATAAGAAAAAAAATAAAGGGGACCGATTTTTCCGCGGAAAATGACTTTATCGGACCGCAAAAAAAAAATACTCGGTTGTCTCGGGTGGGATGCCCGTAGATGTTATCGGCGATTGAGTCGGGTCGTTGTTCCTAATTGCCGCCGATTATACGCTACTCTTTTTGCTGTGACGCTCTCATAACGTTTTTTTTATTTTAATCCTTGCGACGCTGGTAGGAGGTGGAACGGGAAAAATATACCCAGGGACGAATCCGATGGAGGGACAAAGCCCAGACAGCTGGGTGAGGAGAACCGACGGATTTTTTTTTTTTAGCCGCCATGCGCTTTTCTTTTTTTTAGCGAGCGAAGGCGTGCGTGCGTGCGGGCCTTCGCCTGCGTTGGCATTCCCAAGGGGGAGGAGGGGTGCGTTGGGTTTGCGGCGATGGAATCCTTTGTCCCTGTCCCATTGGCCGTAAGCCGTGGGATTATGATTTCCAAGGGCGCGCTCGGAGCGAATGGTTTCCCGATTCGGAGGTAAAAGAAGAAAACTTTTGAACGGTGCGCCAACGCTCCGAGGCTCCGCGGTGTTCCCGTCCGTTCTGAAAGACCGTGGGGAGAAAAATATTTCCCTCTTTTCCATTTAGACGCGCATTTTCGGAACGTGATTAGCTTGATCTCACGAGAATGGGGGAAGTGCCAGAGTCAGAGCGCTCGTTCTGCATACACGCGATAAATACGGCTAAGCGAGTGGATTACAAAGAAGTTACTCGGGGGGGAATAAAAGAAAAAGTTACGACGTGATTTCCCTTTACGACATTTGGAAGTCGAAGCACCCGATGCTTTATACGAAAAGTGAAATTAAAAGGACGTGGTTTTGAGAAAGAATTCAGTTATATTCCCTCGCATTGGTGAAATATGTTATCCCAACAACATGGATTCCACAATCCATAACAATTTTAGATTATCATAAATATATTTGGTAGGCAGATTAAGTATCGAGTAATCTGACGTCTCATTCCAATCTGGTTGCAAAACTAATAATTCGAAGAGTATCGCGCTAATCGTGAACTTTTATGAAAGAAAGTGTCATATCCTAAAAAACAGAAGTATTTGTATGTACGGTGAAGTGAAGCAATTAAAGAATTTGAAAACTATGGAAAAATTTAGGACACTGATCTTGCAATAATTTAAACCCTTTCCTTCTATCATTTTCTTTGCGCAGCCTTAAACTAATGACAGTTGACTATGTTGAGTTTTGTTGTTGAAATACCGAGGGATATTGAAAATTGTACCCTTTTCCGTGTAAATACCCACTTCATTATAGCTGTTAAAAACATCTAGCTACGTTCGGTGATAATTTTCCAACATGAATTGGTGGTCTTCGTCGTGTCGTAATCTTAGATAGGAACTTATTTTTCTCTTCCTCATGACACCGTTAATTATGGTGAAAATTAAGCGATTGTTGTATGTTAGCAAATAATAAACGTTCTTCAACATGAACTTCTACGGACTGTTGACTCAAATCACGCGCCTCAACCCAGGATTAATTAACTCGTGCACTTAAAAGTACCACTTCCTCACCTGTCTCTGTTTAACTAGCCAAGGGTCATGTCTTTTTTTCGATGGTTTCATTTCGTATCGCGGTATTGATGAAACACCAATTGCGTGTTATGAATGTCAAGGCACACCCCGAAGTATGAGGCAAGTGCCGGATGATTAGGTTAATCATAATTGGATCAAACACGCAGTCATTCTCATTCTCGTGAATAATTAGGTCATAGTGAATGACGATGCTTGTCTCGACACAATGGCGGAACGACGCAAAAACAGCGTGGGAATGCAAGTTGCGCCGGAGGGAAAAAAGAACCGTGGCCTAAATGAGTCATCGACTATTTCGAGCCGCTTGCAACTACAACATGGCCAAAGGAGGAGGAGAATGGCAGGAGAATAGAGCAATGGAACAGCCGGAATCCGAGCTCTCGGCTGATTGATTTCCTCTGGCGCCTCTTTCTTTACCCCTTCAAAGCTGAAGGAAAAAAATGACGATCACATCACGAAGCTGCCGTTTCCACATTCCCCATTTATTACTCTTCACCCATATCCCTTCCACCCGTATCTCTCCCGGCTCCCCTTTTCCCTCAATTTGTGGTCCGGCACTTCTGACTCACCCCTCCAGTCATTCCCTAAATGTTATCTTCGGCCTCTTCCAAACATCCAACCCTTTCTCCCGCTATCGCCCCCTTACTCGATGGCAGGAAGCAAAGTACACGTTATTCCCTCAATATCGCTGCAAATTCATTCAAATCGCGGTCGTAGAATGTTTGGGGGTTGCTTGGATATGGCCCAAAATTTCTCCTTTTCAATCGAAAAAATTATAAAAATATTCAACCCTTGAAAGTAGACCAAAAAGAGTAAACCTTTTCCTCTCCTGCTCCCCAAACTGTGAAAAAATAGAGAAGTAAGTTTTTGACATCGAGTGCCGTCACGCTTTTGATTTGACGGAGTCTGCGGAACCTAAAACTTTTATATGTGTCTGCAGTTAAATACGGTTGGCTCTGTGTGACATTCGCGCTCGGCCACCGCCTAATTGCCCAAAAAATAAAAATTCCGTTGGCACATGAACCTGAATAAATGTCACAGCTTGTGTTTACATTGATTTGCCATTTTATCCTAAAACTTTATCCGACTCAATTTAAATGCGAATATGTGTCACCGAATTCATTTGATCACCTATAAAAGCTTTGAAAAATCTTGTCATTGAATAGCACATCCAGGGGTTATGAACGTAAAATTGAATGAATGATTTTCATATCTGCTGAAAATATTAATGAACCCGCTATTATACTATCATTCATTTTCCCAATGGTCTGGAAAGCGCAATCACGAGGTAGCCTTAGGGGTTTCCAAGAGAGTGACTATTTCTAAATAGTCTCCAAATTTCATGGCTGCTTCGATTTAACTCATTTCAAATTCACACATTTTAGTAGTTAAGCAATGGTTCCAAAATTCCGAAGCTTAACCTGTGATCATAGCACGTTTTGCAAGGGCTTAAGTTGATATGATTTTAATTATTACCGAAAAACACCGTGATATGTACCAATCATCAGCAGCATTTTGATTCGTGTGAGAAAAAATGTCTGTGAAACATGTAGCAATTATTTCACATGCAACGCTTGAATTTTGTTCTTGGTATACATGAAATACTATAGTAATGAACTGGTGCTCATAGCCTTAGAGGAACATTATTTTTCTTGAGGTTCTTATCTGCCAAAAAGTAATAGGATGCCACTGATCAGCTCCTTATAAAAAATAGTATCATCTCGCTAGGTTTGTCCTGTATACCGTCTCATTGACTTGAGCTCGATCTTCTTTTCTCAAATATTAATTGCAATACCTTCTGTGACGATATCCCGATTCTTCGTTGAACGTTTCTCCAGTAAAATATTATATCTTTATATTCCAATCGTAGAGATGATGACGCATTTTGCTAACCCATTTAAGGTTTATCTCCATTTTAAGTGAGCATGGACCAAATTTTGCTTCAAGTTACCATGTGCTGGCCTCGGTAGCCAGGTCAATAACGTACAGGCCTGGCACCGCAAGGGTCGCGGTTTAAATCTCGCTTCGGGAGTGGATGCTGTGATCCCCCTAAGCTTAAAAGCTATCTCAGATACAGACGAAACCAATATATGTAGGTAACTGTATAACACTTGTATCCAATGCATTAATGAATGGGTTTATTACTTGATCTCCCTAGCTTCTATGTATTTATTTGCACCATCATGTAGCATAAGAACCTTATACCAAATAGCTCATAAACCAGGTTGTAGGGCATTACATTTAAAATGTTGTCGCATGTCGTATTCAGTCTTTGATATCAAATTATGCTCCTCAATACTAAGGGAATTTTATTTTAACAAATAGACTCTTCTGTGAAAGTATATATTGTTTGACTATATTTTTGATTGAAGCTGGTCCGGAAGAAAGATACATTTAATTACCAAATAATGTATATATTTTTCAATAATTTTCCGCCATGAGTATTGCAGTCAAAACACTTTCTCTGAATTTATCGCTTTTCTGGGAAGTTATACAATTTACCAACCATATTTAAATTTTCCTTTCTAAATAATACCGAATAATAATTGAAACGAGTGAAAGATGATTAAACCTTTTTGTTGTGTCATGCCCATAGATTAAAGTTCAAACGGCATTGCATGAGAATGAATTTTGGCCAATAAAAATTTTCAACTATAATTTTATATTTGTACAAAGTATCTTACAAAGCAATGTTTTTAAGCCTCATATTTTCTGTACCTTGGGGCTGAGCTTAAAGCCGCCGAGTGCGTCCACCGGGTTGCGGATGGTGGGGCGACTTCTAGATATAGAGGTTAGCTACGAGATAAGCGAGTTAACTCGTCGAATAAGCCGTCGTGGACAAATAGCGACGGCATTCCGAGGGGGTATTGGTCTATCCCTGGGTGAGGTAGACCATTAAATAATACAGAAGCCTGTGAAGATGCCGTGACTTGGCGGCGGGAGGCTGCCAGCAATTATGCTTTCTAGCACCCGGAGGAGAGGGCAGCAGCTCTTCTTCACATGAGTGAAGGTGGAGACCACAGTGGTCGATACAGAGACACTAATTTCACTACAGGCATGGTAACATTTACATTAACGGATGTTGTACTGCGATGTGGAAGGCGAGGGGAAATCATCACATTATTATCCCGAGGAGTCGCAGCTACTTCACTCCTTTCTTGAATATCGTGACGTGATGGAACACTCTCGAGTAAAATATTCCGGAGGTAAAATAGTCCCCCGTTTGAATCTCAAAAACGCTTGTAGCTTATTTATAGGGATGGATTTGTTAATTTTATATGACAATTTGTGGATGAAGGGTAACTTTACCCATTTAGTGTTTGGTGACGGAATCGTGGAAAGTGCAGTGGAATCCATTATGGCTCGTTTTCGGCGTAAGGGATTGAATAGGGTGTCTATCATGGAATCTTGAAAACCATTATTCCTGGCAATACGTTTAATGAAGACGGGACCACTTAATGGGCATATCTTGAGACACGATGGCCTGATGAAGACAATCGTCGAGGTAAAAGTGAACGGGAAGAATGGAAAAGGCAGTCCTCGTATGAGGTATGTGGAGCAAGTAGTGAAGGATGTAAAAGAGAGGAGCTACGTAAATATGAAGAGGTTGGCCCATAGAAGAATCGAGTGGAGGGCTGCGTCAAACCAATCC
This sequence comes from Platycnemis pennipes, assembly GCA_933228895.1. NCBI lineage: Eukaryota > Metazoa > Arthropoda > Insecta > Odonata > Platycnemididae > Platycnemis > Platycnemis pennipes. The sequence goes on along the minus strand of OW121848.1, from coordinate 26,245,428 downwards.
TAGGACTGTTGACTGATGATGATTCTGTACAACATTGACTTATTTATTTTGCTTGCTTGGTGAATCATTTGTTGTTATGCTTGTGTTTCTGCAACACGTTCGATTTGTGGCTTGCTGATCGAGTCAATTCGTTTATGCATTGATCATTCGTATTTATAGTTACTTTTTATGAGTGTGGCTTTTATTCATTTATAAATATTCCCTCAGAACCATTATTTAATTTAAAACACCCGCCAGTGAACGTGATATTTAACTTTAAATATCGTTGTTAAACTCAAAATCTTTTCTCAATTATTTTTTTATTCCTGAGTCGCTTGGCTAGGATTTAGAGTGAGAGGCATTCCAAATTTTCCATTCCAAAGAGAGAGAGGCATTTCAAATAAAAGTCCTAGAGCCTATTAATAGAACAAAATTGATATTGTTATAGAATTTGTGATCTTGTATTTACAAATTCTTGTTCAATCTGCGTTGATTTGTGCTGTTCATGTTATTTAATATATAGGTAATTTTTTGATTTCTGAGGTTCTTAGATTTTTAGTTATTCCATAGTGCAGATCGTACTTTATCGGCGGGGTTTAGCCCTAGATACGTACTTTTTGTTTGAGGAGATGAGATATATGAATAAAAATTATTTATATCATCTGCTGAGATGAGATGAATAACTTTTGAGTTGGAACATGCGTTTTTTATTGATTAACTGAAACCGCTTGATTTAAACCGGGCTTTACACAGTATACTAACGGTATACTTATTCCATATTCACCAATCTTTGTGATCTCGATCATGCATAATTTGATTTTTTAATGCATTCTAGGAAAAAGGAAAAGAAACAAGAGGAAATAATTTGCTTCGATTTCTCGTTGATGATTCCATTCATTTGGTATCCGGATTCAAATTTGGAAGTGGCGAAGTCGTGATCTGTGCCTGTGAGTGATTTGACGTGAGAGAGGGAGGAACTCGGGTCCGAATCTAGGGCAGGGTAAGGAAGAGCAGCTGCCCTTGGAGCACCTAAATAGGGTGTGCACATTGTGATGGTATCAGTTTGGAGAGGTTTCCTGCAAGATGGGGATAGGAGTGATATATACCCTAGCCACAACCCTCTAATGCAATTCCGCTCCAGCTATTACATCGAGCAAGTAAACAGAAGCTAACTGATGTTTATTCAGGATGCGGACGCAAGATAGAGATGGCCCTTTTCAAAAGGAGGCACTAATGATTTCGAGCTGAGGAACATTTGCTCGAAATATCTTCTTCTTGCGTTATAAGAAGTAGTGATGGGAAAATAACGTTTTTTTTTTCATGCGAACTTTTTGAAACGCTGAATGAAAAACGTTTTAATCGTAAAAAAAAAACGTTTTTTTAACATTTTATTCCTATATTGCATTTAGTTTTACGTGGAAATGCATGTTGTTTAGACATTTATGCCTATATTATTCCTAGGCAATATAAACTGATTCATTGTCTATTCAAAGCAATAGTTATTTGCAGAAAAGTTGAAGTATACGTTGTGAGATTATTAGAAAATGTATGCGCAATGAGGAATATGACGTGTTGAAAATCACATGTGAATATTCAATAGTCTCTAACACGTTAATATTGGTGACTTGTCATATTAAAAAGCCAATAAAGAAACAAAATGAATGAAGTCATTTCACGGAATAGCTATGACATGTATAATAATCAGTATTAGGTAAATATTATTTTAGCGACTTGTAACTGAAGTTGTTCGGCATTTTAGAGCAAAATATTCAATAGGATATAACAAAGACACGTGTTATCGACGAATGCTGAGGAATCCTCCAATTTTCGCACGGTCGGTCGAAATTTTTTACATATTAATACGAGTTTTCTCTTACATAGCAGAAACTTCATCGAAAAATGTTTATATGTTCTCCAGTATTTCGACAGTGGTTTTGTATCTAATACAATAGGGGATTTATGAAGGCTTAATACAGTCAAATTACTATAAGCAGCTACATTTTTTGTTGGATATTCCATTCTATTTATGATGGCATATGTTTTGTTTAAACGGTTCTGTTTCGTAGCTTAGAATGCTAGAAATAAAAGAGTTCTCAAGTTAATATAAGAATAATAATAGTAATATTTATAATAAATAAATAAGGTCTTAGGTTACTATAATGAAGAAGAATTGGATACATTTTTTACATAGTTTTTTTAAATCGTGGACATCATGAACAATATCTTCCATAGCATTAATTACAGCCATACTTGTATTAAAGGCATGTATCATTTGGCAGTTATTATATAGTCTGTAGTGAACAACACAAAATATGCATATAACTGTAAACAAATACAAAAGATCCAAAGTGGCCGGTCATCTATGTTTTGGATTGGATTAGTCTGAATCTATGTCTTCAAACTCCTCGAAATCGCCATCAAGGTCTGATTCCTCACAGAAAATGAGTGAAGAAATGTTACCATCAACACCCGCAGGTATAGCAACTTCCCCTCTCTCATTATCAGTTTTCGAAAGATGATCTCTTGAAATTTTAGAACTTTGGTTTCCAGTAATTTCAAGTTGTGCTTGATGAAAATAAGTTTCAAAGCTATTTCATTATCCAAGCGGTTTCTTATTAAGTTATGAATACTTACGTGCGTGCTAAAACTTCTTTCCGTCGCCAAGGATGAGAATGGACGCGAAAGAATCTTTATGACAACTCGTGAGACTTTTGTTTTTACAATATTCCCTTCCAAAAAATCAGAGGCGAAAGTCTATTAGATACTGAAATGACGGTTTCTTCCTCTTATGTCAGCCGTATAGTTTGCCATCTCCGTATGAATTTCAGCAATATTCTCTTCGCTGAAGGTGAGATCAGATTTGGCGAGATTATCAACAAATTCGGAAACATCAGAAATTTCTGAATCTTTTATTGAGGGATCAAAAGAACGTTAACGAAAAAAACGTTTTTTTTCACGTTCTTTTCAAATCGAATGGAAAAAAACGTTTTGTTTTTATCGAGGTTCCCATCTCTAATAAGAAAATATAATTATTTTCCGTTTTCACTTGTACACATCGTGTCATTATGCTTTCTAAATTATTAACTAGAAAATATTTGGTCAAATTTAATTTATTTCAGTGTTTACCGATCTTCGTTCGATAAGCGTGGAAATATGCCATCGTAAAAGCGCTTATTTCGAATACTACTTGAGTGCCAGTTACGGTAGTGGAGGGATTCTGGAATTCGTCTTGGTCGATAAAGTGATAACCGAGCTCTTTATATTATTTGCTGCTACCACTTACCCTTACTCCCCTTTACTTCGCTACTCCTTTTTGTATGAACGTCTTCTGCCTCCCTCAATTCAGGCTCTAAAACCTATGACCCGATTTTTCCTTCTTTTCGTAGCTCTTTACCTGAATGCAATATTGCTGCTCTCGTCATTCTATTTACATCTTGGTTGCAGCTATACTGTTGGATACCGGGGGTTGTCTCGTGTGTTCAGCCTTTTCCTTCAATATTGGAAATAAATTTTCACAAGATAGGAAATAAGCTTTTTTCACGTTATGAAGGTGTTGTGTTTGACGAACGACAATTGCGTGACATGAAACTGCGATGAATATAAAGTAAATGAAATAAGTTTTCTGCAGGCGTCACTTGGAGTTGGACATGAATTTATTAATATCTGATATAAATTGGAAAATCACTCATGAAAGCATCGTCGCTGGGGCTACACATAATGGAGAGCGAATTTTCTATGGATCACTTGCTATTAATTCCCTCAAGACTTAGTTTTACAATTAAAAAATGAAAATAATTTTATTTTCCTATTTAGTTTTGGGTTTTACACTCCCTATTAAAAAGTCCTTACGATTTGCACCCTCTTTCTCAACTTTTCTTCTTTCAAAATTTGCCTTTCACACTTTCTTGTTCTTATTTTTCCCATTTACACAAGAAGATTTTTGTATTTATACTTCACTATCTGCCTATTTTCATGAGGTGATTATACGTATTTGTTCATCAAGTTATTAATCATTATCATCATCATCAAGGGTCAGCAATCCTGGATTAGTTTGACGCAGCCCTCCACTCGATTCTTCCATCGGCCAACCTCTTCATATCAACGTAATTCCTCTCTTTCACATCACTCACGACCTGTTCTATATAACTCATACGAGGCCTGCCTTTTCCATTCTTCCCGTTCACTTTTCCCTCGACAATTGTCTTCATCAGGCAATCGTGTTTTAGGATATGGCCGATTATGTTGTCCCGTCTTCTTTTTAGGGTTGTCAGCAGACTTCTCTTTTCTCCCACTCCTCTTAGGACTTTATTTGTCACTCGGTCGATCCATTTTATCTTCATCATCCTTCTGTAGTACCACATTTCGAATGCTTCTACCCTTTTATTCTCCGCTGCTATCATTGTCCATGCCTCACTGCCGTAAACATGCTCCAGATGTACGTTCTGATGAATTCCTTTCTTACGTCTAAGGTTGTATTTCTAGCTGTAAGTAGATTCTTCTTTTGATAGAATGCCCTCTTCACTTGGGCTATTCTACTCCCTATTTCTTTCTTGCCTCGTCCATCGTTGGTTACTCGGCTTCCCAGATAACAGAACTCTTCCAGTTTTTGTTTTCCTAGTTTCACGATGGTTTTGGCCTCTTCTCTCTTGCTGCTCTCTAATATCTTAGTTTTCTTCTTATTGATCTTCAGCTGATATCTGGCCATTGTCCTTTCCATGGTTGTAAGCATCATATTCAGATTTTATCAAAGCTGATTGGTTTTTATACAAACTGTTGGTAATTCTTCGGTCTTTGTAGGACACTCCAAATCCTTTCAGAATTCCAAGTATTAAATTCCAATCTACGTTGTCAAATTCCTTCTCTAAATCCACAAATGCAATGAAGGTCGGTTTGTTCTTCTCCATAGGTTATTAATAATTAATAGATATTTTTAGCGCCCTAATCCCATATTTTCACCAAAGCTCTTACGTAATAATCAGACGGCTAGGATTCAGTCATGATTTGTCGTTAAGGTATGTTTTTGTTACTTGTTTTTATTAAATATCATAGACCATTTAGCTGAGAGTCTATGTTCACTGTAATTATTCATTTTTGAGCTTAGCGTGTGTTGTGAAGCCGCTCCAGCACAGTAACTTTTAATGAATCGTGACATCAATAAGGCTTTTCAATATGAACCCTATAAGGAGAAGTAATTATTGTTGGAGATTGTTTTTATTTATCTCCCGATTTTTGCGGATATCCGTCAACATTTTGATTAAAAAATATAATGTAAGAAAGGACCTCTTTCCGAGGGCAATACTGCCATCACAGCACAAAAAATGTTATTACGTGACCTACTAGCTTCTAGGGCACATAGTTTGGCCTAAGGACATTATATTTTTATGCTTAGCAACGTAAGGACATTTAAGTACAGCGGTGATGTGACACTTAATTATTACGTCGAGGCAGAAGACGCAGTTTTGCCACCACGAGTGTAGTAATTGAATGCCGCTACGGTGAAACTGGGATGTCATAAAGAGTGAAGCAGGATGTAGAATGGCATCCACTCTCTGTTGGAAAGAATCGGAATCTTGGAGTAAAAGGGGGATGCCAAGCTTTGGAACGCCAACAAAGTCGTCTCTGCCGTGGACAAGAGGAAGCGTCCTAGTTGGCGCTGCGCTCGCGTGAGTGTTGGCCACCTCATTTTTCCGAAGAATCTGGCACCGAGCAGAGAAAATGATCTGTAGAATGTTCTTGAAGCTTGAAATTTTTCCCGGAACGTCTTTACCGTATCCGTACGTGTTCATTGCACGAGCGAGCGATTCTTTCATGTTCGCCAGTTTGCACGTCATAACAATTTCGTCGTTTCACTTTTCCCACGATGGAGTTAAAATAGGACCCTTGGCGAGGGCCATTGAGTTTCAATCACAGAAGTCGAATGCAGTCTCTCATTGTTGAGCCCTGGGTCACTGTAGGTACGCAGTGGTTAGAAGATGCCGATCGTTATAGGTACTGAATAATTCTACAAACAATGTTTTCAGGGAGAGAATACGATTTTAAAAATTTTTCCTCTCCAATATCGAAGAAAAATTTCACATTCAAAATTTGAAAGGCATACTTAGACGTCCTAGATGCTAAGAACAGTTAAAAATGTCGGTCCCTGGCCTAAATTCCTTGTCGGGAGAGTTATTATCTTCTTGGTGGCGTAAGTAATGAATATGGCTCCTAGTATAACATAACTATCATAAATTTTGTACCAACTGGCGAGAATACCAATGAACTTTCATTTTAAATATTTATTCAAAAATTACAAGAGAAAAAAGCAGGATACAATGTATTATGTGAACAAATACTTTGCAAAACCTCTGTTTAAAACGATTGAACACGACTAGTTTCGCTACACTTCAGCATACAGACTTTTTTTCCTCCTGTAGCATAACAATTGAGCCACCAAAATCAACACTGCAATGTAAAAAAATGGAGATTTCTAGGCCGGAGCCAATAGGCAGAAGCGTTGGTAATTAAGGAAACAATAGGAGACAGCGAGGATCAGGGAGTTATATAATAGACGCGGTGGTGTGGAGTCAAAGTGACGCGTGCTTAAAAAAGGGCATTAATTGTGAGCTACTTGGTGTCTGTGTGGGTGAATAAGCCTCCGTGAGGGAAAGGATATTATTGGTGTGATTGTGTTGTGTCTTATTTGAATCGAGAAAAGGCTAAAAAGAAAAGAAAGTGAAAAAGTGTATGGCCTGTTAAGTACGAGCCTGAAGAGAAGTGTATATTTATTTGTTTGTTTAGTTTGAATAATTTTGGAGTGCATTTCGTGAGGGTAATTTTATTTCCTGTACATGTGTTCTGTAATAAATGTGAGATGTATAGTGAATATGTTACACTCCCTTCCTTATATTTTAGACCGGGAGTGTTGGGGAGGGGGGGTTAGGAAGGAGGGGGAGGAAGGTGCGTGGAGGCGAAGATTTGGAGGGGAAAGGAAAAGGTTGGGGGTGTAGGAGGACTTGGTGACGTGACCGGTGCGACGTGTGCATTACTGTCCCAACAGCGGAATTGCAAAGTATTTGTTTGCCATCTACAACATGGATTTCCACAATGTATTGGACGCTTCCATTAAATAGAGCAGGATACGATACTTCACTCTTTCAACTGAGAAATAATGAAGTACAAAATCTGCTTGAATTGATGTGCACAAAAGAGCTGTACATTTTGCATCTTGTGGCATCAAACGTCTGTGGCCCACGATGCGATTTTATTTGAAAGCTGTTAATCCCATTATTTGCATTCTCTTAGGCATAAAATTATGCGTACGAATAGTTACTTGCCTTTAATTAGATTGCTCTATCAACCTAATGGTCTTGTATCCCTGGTTATGATTATGCTAATGATGGAGCAGAATTTCTCCCAGCGCTCTTCCCTTTCTCATTTCCCCTTCCGCCGCTCCTCGTTGGCTCTTCCGGCACAATGTGGGTCCTAGACGCCGTTTTCAGTGACAAATGTCAAACAAGCCCTATTTTGCGGAATTACAAATACCCCAGATATTTTCGACACAGCATTCATATATTACAATTTAGAGGCCCTATGATGACCTCTTGTAATCCTTTACGTAGCCTTCCTCGTAGTTTTAAAAAACTGTTTTCAACGTCTGTAATTATTTTTCCAAAAAAAATTATTTTAGCACATTATATCCAATACATATTTGGTTACTCATTATCTCAACATTTATCTGGTTAATATTATTTTATATAAAAATAAAATGTATGGCTAAAATATATTTTGGCTCTCATCATCATAAAGAGCGGAAATGCCCTAAACGTGGTATCATTTTACCAATGAAAACTTTTTCAATATTCTTCCCTTAGTGCTTAATAAAATATCTGCCATTGAATTTAACCGCGTTTGACAGCGTTTTATAAAATTCAGCTTTTTCCTGGATGGGGCTGGTAGGTATATTTGAGCTAATGGCAGAAAGATTTTTAACCAGTCGTCTTCCTCAGCTGAACTTCCAGACGGATCAGTTACAGGAGCACACTTTTTACACCGTTGCTGAATAAATGAAAAATATTGTGGGAGTCCCTATTTTAAAACCTCGCTAAATTAGCCATTTGCACCAGTTCACCAAGGAATATAGAAAGTATTTTTTATCACTTGGTTTCCTTAACTCTCACGATATCCGAAGCATAGGTGACGCATAATTAAAAATGAACAATATGGAATAGATAAGGTAGCTACGAAGACACCATTCACTGTGAGAATAAACCATTTACAAAGCCGTAACTCTAAACCAAGTTCTATGGCGTTTTTGATAACTTTACATCCCCTCATGGCCACGGAAGCATGCACACGCAGCATTTAAGGCAAATTTGGGAGGAATGATCCGTGATTCTCTGATTTTAGCTCATCATAGGTCCATTTCCATTTTGGTTTTTCAATATGTTCTTCAGGGTAATGTATAGTAAATTAAATTCCTTATTGTGAACCAAAACAGTCGAGATAAATCAGTAAAGCACATAATACCTTCTAATTTTCTAGGGAGCGTCATACACAACAAACGTCACTATTTATGCAGATTTGTTTTTCTTTTTGATTTATCCTGATGACAAAAATCACGTGTTCAAAGTTACTCAGAAATAAATTCCTTGCTAACTTTATCATGGTGTGCCTGCAGCACGTGGAGAAAAGGACATCCATTTGAAAATGTTCACGTTAACAATTTTTGGGCCTTAAAATGAGTTTTCGGGGCCACCATGTGGCGGTACTAATTTCAGTAGCAGTTGAGCGCCGGGGAACATAATTACTACCACTACTTCTACTTCTTAAGGATGAAGTGCTTAAGTTAGAATTTATTAGCGGTAACATTTGAGCGTGAGCCAAAAGTGAGGTCGGCAAGCGCCCATAACAGAGACTTTGTTCTCGTAATTGCCGTGCTCGTGGACTCGGGATGTTGACTCACAAGCTCGACTCCCGCCATGCGCTTTAAAAACGTGTTGATCTTACCTGCTTCCTCTCCCTCACTCCCATCCCTTCCTTTCACAGCCTAAACCTACGCTTTACACTGCCCACTTTTTAAGGAAAAACGCAACCACTCATTTGCGTTTAGGTTCGCTTAAGCGTTGCTGTTTCCGTGCGTAGTATAGCCTGCGTATTTTCACTTCTAGCATCAGGTACTGTGCTAATTAAAGGGAACAAATATCATCTCCGATGTTTCTTCCAGGGAAAATATGATGCATGGTGACGTTCTCATTTCGAAACACGTGAATGTTCTCTGTTGCATGGTACTCTGATGACCTTTGCAGATGTTTGCTGTAACATTTTCAGTTTTCCTAATTGACAGATGTAATTGTTTATCAGATGATGTATTGAGCATTATATATTCGTCATGTCGAATATCCACACATCATTATTAATACAAAAACATACGCACTGCGGAACAAAGATGAAATGGCACTCTGTGAGCATTTTTATCACTTTAATTCCCTTAAGTCTTGAGTGCTGGAAATTTGTATGTATCACCTAATTCGAAAATCATTTAGTGAATCGTATTTAACATCTAACTTAAATTAATGTGGGCATCGGAATGTGGAATTGAACTGTAAGGCATTTCGTAAATGATGTTGCGTCTAACTTTCATAAATCCATCTATCTATGAGTGAGCGACTTAATGTCACAATATCGATACTGCGTGTATAACTAGCGTCTGTGATCGTTTTCGCTGTGTGCCATCTCCGTCTTCTCGTTCCCTTCTCTCGTTGTTCTTTACAGTCCCTTGCGGACGAAGGAAATTCAAGCCATGACAATGGCTGCAGAGGATAAAGCCACGCATCAAGGCTCAGATTTTTCTACCCTGGAAAAGGTAAAGGGGAGGCATGATGTAGTAGGAAGCAGAGGAAGTGGAGAAATGGAGAAATAAATAAGGTGGAGAGGGAGTTATGTGAAAGCAAGGCAGCCTCACCCTTCGTCTCCTTTTTGCTTCCTCCGAATGTTGGACTCGAAAGTGTGTCCTCTTTCCCTGGCTCCTCTCAACTCACGCCCGTCCCTCCCCCGCAACGCCCCTCCCACTTCACCTCTCCCCACGCCCTCTTCCCCACCCCTCCAACCCCCTCGTCGCTCTATCACACCCCTTTTCCCTCCGAGAGGACCCCTCCTTCAGGTCTCCACCCGGCTTTTCATCGGTTCCGACTGTCTTTCGTTTTGCGTTCCCCTCAATAAATAAGTAAATGAATAAAACATCTCGAAAACTCTCTTTCTCTTCTCCTCCAAGGTTCTCTCTCTCTCTCTCTTTGGCGTACGTGCTGCCTCTTGGCGGGGAAAATGAGAAGAAAAGCTGGAGACGATGTCATGCTTTACGGTGAATTCGGCATTGTTATCAAAACGGTCTTTTTAACTCATTCCTCCTGTATCCCTTCCTCTCTATCCTCAATGGTACGCGGAAGGACATTTCATGGTTTATCTAGGAGCATGAAAAATTGCTATTGGGGAGAGGGGGGGTGGGGAAGTTATTGAAAGTTTCTGTAGCTCCGGAATGCAACTCTCAAGACCGACTGGAAGACAAGATCGAGGCGTAGTGTGTCATTTGGTTTGCATGCTATTCAGAAAAATTGACCGCACAAAAAATCGTGTATACCTCCGGAAAATATACTCGCTTAGTAGGGAACTTTCGGAAATATCTGTCGTTATATTTCTCCAAGGAATGGGGAAATGGCTATCGACCTTACCTGCTGCTATCCTCATGTCGGGAATAATGAATGACTTAAGATTGCGAATTTGCATCGTGACCATATTGCGTACGCAAAACCTTGGTGATTTCAAGATGCCTTTAGTTTTTCATTTTTTCTTCAGAAATATATGACTACCAGAGTTGAAGTTGATAGATCCATTGGACTCTGGGGTGAGCTAAGGCTTACCCAACCCCACTAAAAAATTCATAGTGTACATCTGGATGCTCGCTTTACGAGCATTGCGCTTTCTGTTATTTACTATATTCTTGGAAATTCTTTTTGTATACTTGACTTAATAATTTTAAATACCTCGCATTTAAAGTCCTGAAGTGATAAACAATGATATGTATTACCATCTCATACATATTTTTTTCAATCGCTAGCATAAATTAATGGCCTTTTTTATTTAAAATAAATATTTTTAAACTGAACTTTATTCTTCCAAAATCAAGAGAGACTGAATAGACAAAACAAGTAGCTTCGTGGTAGCAATTATTTTTATGCAGAGGAGATTGTGGGTGAAATTTTCTTCAATCTCTTGAGAAATAAAACAATCTTTATCCATTCAGGGCTTTAGCCAATATATCTTATGTATCTCTAAATATTCGCTTGGTGTGAGAAATCCTTGTGTAAATGGGATGAATACAAATTGAAGTTGGCAGTCTCCCTGAAAGATGTTAACTACGTGTTAACCACAGGGAATTTTCCTCAACGTCTCAATGTTAGGAAATAATGTGGTCATTAACACCTTAACAGCGAATATGCCAATACGTAAATCCACCACCAATTAGTTGTTGCAATTAGTCGGGAGAAGTATCTGACTGCAAATATTTTTGAATTGGAAAAATAAATTTACCTTATTTGTCCTTATGATCAGAATGAAGCCTTATAATAAAAACGGATGAAGTTCTCCTAAGAGTGAAGAATTACTTTCACGGGGGAAGGACGTTCAATGCGGCGATAGAGGTAAATGCTAAGGCCTCCGTTCAGCTAAAGTAACTTACTACATACAGTATGTCTCTTAAGTACTTCCGTCGATTATGCCATAACAGAAGTAATGATAATTGGAAATGATGATTTCGTCTATCCTGGAAAACATTGAGCTGTGGTTTATTTGGGAGCCGATAAGGGTTATTTTATTAAGAGAAAAGATGCCAAGGTTTTTGGAATAACCAGATGAAGTGATAAAGGAATGAAGCTATTGATTTCCGCAAAAGAGAAATTATAACTTTTGAATGTATAATCCTGGCGATAGGTAGGCGATGTTATGAAGAAGGATTATTAATCCTGTTAAAGAAGAATCTTTGTCTCAATAGTCATGGGCTAATCTGATGCTGGTAGTAGAATTTTTGACGTGGTGAATTGTATGACCCTTATAGAGAAAATGTGTAAAAAATATTATTTCTAAATCTTCTAAGAATAAACCAAAAAGAGAGCAAAAGACTGCCTAAAAAAAAGAAAAGCTTCCGTCAGCCATATAAGATTTACAACTGACAAGTAAGATGAGATGAGAGAAAAATTGAAGAAATGAACATGTCAATATCCAATAGTGTTAATTAAATGATTAGAAGGATTTAGGATAAACATTCCCAGTGATACCCCAATAAATGTAAAGAATTTACCGAGATTTTGTAAAAAAAAAGAGAGAGTTTCATTTTTTCACTGATAAAATGACTCTTAAAATAATTATTATCAAATTTTTGGAAACAAATGAAATACTTCATGATCCTGGAAAAATGCATTGCAGAAATTGATTTTGAAAAATCTGTAGATAAGAAATGTATACGCAACCTAAGGAAAAAATGTGACCTAATGAGAACTTCATGAAACCAAATTAAAAGTGGCAATTCTTCATTATTTTAATAAAATTTAACGTTACTTTATCCATGATTTACGTAAAATTTCAAATGTTTTACTTAATTTGCTTACGTTATTTTATTCAAGTAACAAAACATAGATTCTCCGTAAGCATGGAACTTAGGGACACTCGAGTCAACAGTCTTCCTTTTGAAAAAGTTCTACTATGATTCAAACAACTTGCTAAAACTGAACATACAACAATATCCTTTGCAGAATTAGATTTTTTTTAACGAGTGCGAAGTGATGTCGGCCTACCCTGGGCTTATATTGCTCGGCGTTGCCAACATTGTATTGTCTTAGCTTCACGTTCGTTTGAGTACAGTCCATATTATATCTAAAGTTATCTTCATTTGCACGTTTCATAATGTTACTATAAACTACCAAATTGACGCTTCCCTCTACGACTCTCAAAAATTGGTTTAATTTATCTTATTCAATATAATTGCAAAAACGACGTTAAAATAATTATAAATTTTTTCCAGCATTAAAAGAGGAACTAAATTATCTATATGCTGATATACTTTGCATGAATAAAGCTTCATCTTTTTTCAAGATTTAAAGTCTCAAACATGGGTCTGCATAATTTTGATGTGGACGATGCATAGCTTTTCTCCGTCAACAGAATAAGTGAATGGGATAAAAGGGGGTACAAAACAAAAGGCGTTCAAGGAAAAAACGAGTTTTTTATTGATATTAACATGTCTCTTATCACCATAATAACCATCACCACATGTCTTGATATTTACATCGATTTGGGAAAAATTATAATCATAAAATATTTTTGGATGCTAGTTCACCAACACCTTATGGTATGCATAATTGAGTTCATCTAGATTAAAAAGCTGTCTGTTAGGATTTTCAAAAAATGTTCTGGGTAGGCATGGTGGGAAAGGAAAGAATCATGCTGCATGCTACAAGCTCAATCATAACGCGGTTAAAGAAAATATAAAATTAGTTTTTCCATGCACTATGGAGGTAAGTTCTCTTTTCCTGATAGAGAACCGCTGTCATAAATTTCAAAAATCACCTACTTTAGATGACGCCGCTAGTATTAACCTTTAAAGTCTAGATTAATCTTGATCGAAATGATTAAGATTTGATCATGGGCTCGAACGTATGCAGAGAAGGTAGGGAAGGTTCGTGAAAGATCGTTATCGAAAGATTCTAATCTACACCTTACCCTTCAATCCACCACAAGGATGTGTGAACCATCTCCAGGCATATATTATCAATTAGAGAGAGAGATCATTTACTACCATACAAGTATGAAAAAAATGATACTCCCTTTATTCAGTACATACATAAAACTAAGAGTGCCAAAGCTCACCCCGAGTAAAATTTTAGTCATACAGTTACGAGAGGCGATAATTCTTTTAGGGAATCAAACATACCAGGAAAAATCGAGTAGGAATAACTAGCAGACCGTCGTTTAAGTATGTGAGCAAATTTTCAAAGTGAATTTCAAACCGACCTTCCTATGGTGATAAAAAGGTTCTGAGATAACATTTGATACCATCAGGAAAATAAAATTAGAAGTATGCTCCTCAGTACGGATAATTTTAAGATATCTTTCTTCCCACGTACAGTAATAGGTTATAATAGCGAAAATTTCAGCCGATGAAGCAAGTGTAATATAAAAGAACTATATTCCTTTGAAAACTTATCTTTCAATGGTATATACCATGTGTCTGCATAATATCTAATTTCTGTTATAAATAGTACTTCATCGAATAAAAAATGGACTTTATAACGTTTGGTAGTGATTCACCCCCTTCCACCGTCATCGAGGTGATTTTCGGGTAATGAAGTGTATATAAACGTATACCTTACCTCATGAAAACAGCGTTTTGTCTATTACCTGTATTTTATATAGAATTTTGGTGCTGGGTACCAATAAAATCCTATCGATTAAATTTATTCTTTCACATGATTGAAATTTAAGGTGTTATTGATGCGTAATATAATGCTGATTCGTGTGTTATCTGAAGATTACTGATCCATTTCGTTTCGTTCCGAATTAAATTAATACTTAATAATACCTTTACACGAATCTGTTAATAACATACTGTGCACGTCTTTTAACAGCATGGAAGTAACATATCTTAGGGATAGTGGTATGAATACGTAATCGTAAAAGTCTTATCGTTCGCTGTCACAACCCACGTGTGCCTTCTTGAGATTCGTAATGTTTTGGATAGTAGAAAGTTTGTTGTACTCTTTCCAGGCTGTGCCTGACGTGAAATAAAAAGTTTATGTATAGTTTTTTAAAATTTTGATATATAAATATGCACGTCAAGTTACATGTAATTTGTATGCAACGATTTCAGGACAAGAATCAAGTAAGATAATGAGTCGACAGTGATTACTTCTTAGAAAGAGAATTATAGAATTAATTTTTCCAACCACTATTTTGCTTTCAATTTTTCCGATACAACTTGTATTTATTGGTGTAGTTATATTATAATTGAACTGGAAGTTTCCACAACTGTCTTGTTGACTCCAGATATTTATCGGGTCCAACACATTTTGCAACTGTCAAGTTCATATCTGTCACGTTTGGCAACTGCTCACATTCTGAAGTTTACATACAGAAAAAAATAACTCTTTTATCTGATCTCAGAAAGGGAATAATGGAAGGAAGTGACAATCAGAGATTGAGTCCACGTCAGGCCGGGCATGCTAAATTCTGCCCAGCGTGCCGGAAACACCACCCGTTGAGGAGCAAAAGGATACGACTCACGTGTCCATCAAGAGAGAGAGAGAGAGAAGTAGGAGTGAATTACTTCATGAGTTGCTGGAGCTGCCCCGGACTTGGTAACGAAAAAGCGCATGGCTCTCATTAAGTGAGAGAGAGAGAGAGTAGTTGCGTGCAGATCGGCCTGTTCCGCTGCACCATCGAAAGCACCTGTGTTGAATAGTTAGCGGGGGAGACGCAAAGAGGAGCGGTGAGGGCTCGTTTGTTTTTTCGACAGCAGATGGGGTGAGTGACAGAAGGATTTACAGAGGAATGGTCGCAGGTGGCGATTGCGCGCACTTGACGCTCTGGAAACGGACGGACGGGAGAAAACGCGATGGTTTGCCTTCCAACTGGAGTGGCCCTCCTCCTCCGACATCGCTACCGCTCCCATAAAGCACTAGTGCTGGCCCAGCGTTTGGATAGGAACTAATTGCGCATTCCGCTCATGTTGAGGACGAACATGCTGCCTCTGAAAAAAAATCTGCTCCAAGAGAGATGTTTCGAGATAGACGGCTCTCTGTGAAGTATAAATGGAAAAGTTAGCTGAGGAAAGGATCGTGCGGCTGACGTAGAGAATTATTTTTCGGCTTTAAATGGCTTCTATCCTAATTATCGTTTCATTTGTATAGTTTAGTATTCAAGCAATAAAAGATTCCTGTTGTTGAAATGCTGGTAAATAATAAGGAGTCAAAAAACGTGCATGCATCTTTCATTTTCGTCCTGCAGAACTGTGACAGTTTGTGAAATGTAAATAGTTGAACTCATGACTCCACGTTTTTGCTATGTCTTCGTTTAATTCCTGGAATTAACTCTCGTCTATGTCAATATCTTGATTGCTTACTGGCTTCTTTCTAAGAACTTGCGTACATTTATCTCCATAAAGTAACCAGAGCAAAATAAATTTTATCAGTATATTTTAACCGTTATTTTTTCTGATTTGATATTTATGAAATTATGGAATATGTAACACTTCTTCCTAAACAGAACGTTTAAATGTTTATTTCTTCAATCCAGAGGTTTATATTTTGATGAAACATGTGATGGCTCTTTATTCTAAGTAGGCGTCATATACCTACTGATTTCTGCTCAGTATAGATCCAGTTTCGCACACCTACAAGAACAATCAAAATCTTTTCTAAGTCAAGGCTGGCTGATAGTGTAGCAGTGTCATGAGGTAATATTTTAAACAGGATCTAACCCTGGGCCACGTTTCAAGCTGATTTAAATGAATTTCCAAAGAATTTATGTCCTTTCATTCCGATTGATTGATATCTATTGAACCCTAAAAGCACAAAAGCAATTAAATACTTGAATCTCGAAGAGAAGCAATGTTTCAATTTTTTTCTACGTTTATTAGTGTAAAAAGTCCTGATTGCCTTGAAAGTTTTATTCCACTGTGCCGCAACGCTCAGTAACTCACTAATGGCTCGAATCTCCCGTAAACTAGACGCGTAATTTGTGCATGTGCGGCACTGCTCGCACTACAACCTAGTGAATCTTCAATTCAAGGATTTCGAACCAGCAGCAAAATTTCTGCTAGCAAACTCTCTCAATACTTTAGACAAAATACACTTGAAAAAAACTACTTTTGATCATTTATGGCAGTATAAGTATAAAATTATCCCATTTTTGCATCTTTTCCTTATCCTTTAATTTACAGTATTCATGGTGAGAATTCATTTTAAATAAAGATATTTTTTGACTGTATAATTTACCATTTAATTTACTTAATGCCCTATAAAATGGGCATTATGTTTCAGACATGTACATAGTAGCCTAAAAGCGTACACAGGAGTATACTTGGTAAATGGAAAGCCTATGCCGGTCATGAATAAACGTTGGATAATTAATTCTGATATTTGTCACTACATTTAACGTTTATCTACTTACGGTTAAGTTCACTAAAATTGCAATGGGAACTGGAACGGAAAGGGCATGGTGTTTCATGCAGTACAACCGACCCAGAACGTCCAGTTTCAAACTGTTAGAATGCGAGTCAAGCACTGCAATAAATGTATGCAAGACTTAGTAGCTGCAAGCAGATAATTCACGGAGATGTACAAAGAATTCACATTCATGCGTTTCTCTATTTGAGTTTCATGCAGGCATTATACAAATAATCTACAATTATGTTACCTATCTAAATTAATTATATCCCTGGTAACATTGATTTAATCCATCAAAGCCCCTTATTGGGTAAGGAAAATGACCAAATAAGGCAAACAAAAATTATTTCCTTATATCATGAACGTAGAGTAGTAATTAATTACATCTTACTGTCGTCTATACATTGATATAGTTATTTTTCCGCTGTCAGTAACTTTCCACTAGAAACACATTGTGGCAAATTTTGAAAATTATTTGAGCGCACTCCTCTGTAATATATTTTATCAAATTTAGAGATTCATTGAAAAACCTTTGGTGTAAAAGTTAAAAATATTTTTTACCCATCGTTTCCTTGGTCAAGTCCAGGTATTCAGAAATTCTGCCACAAGAAAAACGTGTAATAATTTTTCTTCAGATCTGGTGTTTTTTGGTCGATTTAAGTTCGTCTCCAACGTTTCGCTAATGTTTATTAGCTTCATGTATTAGCGTCTTCAGTGCTAAATACAATGCAAATCGAGGTATAAATGTATTAGCTACTCTTGAAATACGTATTTAACTGGAATAAAAACACATGTGCATATGTTTAACATAATTATTAACATATATTGAGCTATTATATGTTCATACCTTCTTAATTGCACACATTAAAGATGAGACAATCATACCCATGCAAAATTTACCGACGGAAAATGGTGCATTATTAGTCAAAATAGAGAAAAATGGTAAACATGAAATAGAAATACAATAGAAACGCAGAAGAAAAACTAAGCAATTTTCCCAGATCCAAAGAATATTAATTATTCAACTGGCAAACAAAAGAACGAATTGCAAGCAAATTACATTTTGTTTGATTGTATGCTTTACATATTTCGCAAAACTGAATTAAGAATTATTATCGCGGGAAACCTGAATATACCCAAAAGAAGTTAACAATTTAAATGCATTTTATTTTAAATGTTAAATAAAATTGTTGTGTTTGAATCTTCGTAAAAATTGATAAACATTAGTGATATTTGGTAAAATTGTCCGTATATAAAAAACCGTCAACTTGACGACCATACGAATGAGTGGAAAACATATGTCCAAAATAATGGGGAAGAACTGCTTGCATTCACTGCCTAAATTTTGCAATAAAAAAACCCTTGGCAAACGTTGAAAATTTAATTTTTGGTACCTTAAGAGAGAAATATGAAATTTCAAGGTGTATAAGAGGACCATGCTCTTTTCAGTTGATGGTATCAATGGGTCGACTCTTGCAAAACAATTGAATTTATATTTACATGAAAGCTGCTTTATATGAAATTTCAGTTTTAGGATATCGTGGATTGGCATTCATTTCATATGAAGCCCAAAACTAAAATCAGCATGTCGCTGGTAATCTTCATCAAATTCTTTTCCCTCAAATAGACCGAATTGTGTTTGTACACTCCTGATAGAAAAACTCTAATGTACCTCGTTTGGCACTGTTTATACAAATATTTGTCTGTATTATTGTAGTGTTGGCAAAATCATGTGAACATACAATAGACCCTGGTTTTACTGATTGCAAAGGAATTCTCCGAAATTATTCGAATAGGAGAAAGAATTCTAATAATTCAGAATGCCAAATAAGCCTAATTGTTTAATTTTATAACTGAAGATACCTCGGACTATAAAAATACATTTAAGCAGGAGAACCTAAAATTAAAAAGAAGTAAATAATCATTCAAACATATGTATTGATGCTTTGGTGAGGTCTTTCTTTGTCTCCACTGAAGTAAATAAATGTATATTCGATCGGATGCAACTTCATGCACTCTTAAAAATACTTCGAATTAAAACGTTGAGAAGGCTTTAAATTAATTTTTTAAGAACGAAATTAAACAACATATTGTATATAAACCAAGAAAAAAGTTGATGAACTTGAATACTCCAGTTCGAATTTGATCCAGCCCGAACCTGAGTGCTGACCGCCGTAAACTCTGATGTCGTAGTTCGTTGGTGTTTCAACCTATATTTTTCAGCATAATAACTCTGTGTGGATAAATATATCTCATTCAAATGCTTATTTTACTTCATCATCATCATCATCATTGGTCAACAATCCTAGGATTGGTTTGACGCAGCTTTCCACTCGATTCTTCTATCGGCCAACCTTTTTATTGTGACGTAACTCTTCTCTTTTACATCCCTCACTACCTGTTCCATGTATCTCATACGAGGCCTGCCTTTTCCAATCTTCCCGTTCACTTTTCCCTCGGTAATAGTCTTCTCAGGCCATCGTGTCTTATTTTACTTACAGAATATTAAAGCCATTTAATTTAAACCTGTCGCCAATATGAATCAACAATCCTAAGATTGGTCAAGCAGCTCTCCACTCGATTCTTCTATCAGCGAACCTCTTTATATTTACGTATTTCTTCTCTTCTGCATCACTTACCATTTGTTCCTCATGTCGAATATGAGGTCTTCATTGCAATTTTTTCCGTTTACAAGTCCTTCAATAATTGTCGTCATCAGGATCAATTGTCATCATGTCTCACGATATGACCATTTTAGCAGTAACGTCTTTCTCTTAAGGTTTTCTTAAGTCTTTTCTCCCTCTATTCTCAGGACTTCCTCGTTACTTACTCGGTCAATCTATTTAATCATCATAAATATTATGTTGCACCACCCAGACATCTCTTCCGCAGTCATCTTCCACATCTCAATTCCTAATAAAAGCGTGCTCCAGATGCAAGTTCTGTGGCCTTTATTTTCTGGCCTATTAGGTAACCGAAACATTTTGCTATTCACAGCCAAAGCATTTTGGCTTAAGAAAAAAATAATGCATCCATAGCAGTCGGAGCAGGTTTGGTTTTAGCTATACTAAATCCATTTTGTATCATTAAAATTATTTGTGCCATGCTAACTCAAGTAAGTGATTATTTTTCTTAATATGATAACCTGAGAACAGATGAATGCCATTTGATTTATGACGTAACCACTAAGCCCATTATAGCTGTTGAATGTTGATGCTGTACTTGGGTACTACATTTTCATATCTGGTATTTTCCGGCGTTTGATACGGGAGAGGGTCTCTCGGGTTTTCCACCGGCTCAGGTCTTCCATGGCCGGCGTTTCGAAAGCCATCTCGTCCTTCTTCTTCAGCGCCCTGAGGAAGGACGACGAGAGTGATGACAAAGGCAATGATTGATGAGTTTTGCCCTAATTCTATCTTTCTTTAAGTCTAGTGATTGTATGTTTAGCCAAACATAATAGTCTGCTAGTGTTTATGCGATGCAATATGCACTTTAGTGTAATTTTTAGCTAAAATGAGTCGAATTTCCGCGTGTTTTTCTTGAAAAATATTTTTCTTTTACAATGCGTAACAAATTCTCACATTTGATGCTTTTAGTTCGTAAGATGTTATATGATTTCACATACAAATTATTTTAGACCATTTTCAGCTCTTAATTTACAAAAAAGGCATTGCATTTTAGAGTTTGAGTATATTTTTGCGTACTTCCTGGTTATAGTTCACGATGAAGTTTCATGGTAACGGTTAAAAAAATCTCATTTGATCATATCCTATTACTTTTTATTCTCAACGAATTCTTCCCAATTATAAATATTTCCAACACTTCTGACGTTGAAGGGCATTAAAGGATCTATATAAATATCTTGATAATAGTCAGCTGCTAATGGACTACTTCTGAGGAGTTTCTTCGGAGAAGAGCTGACAAGATAAAGTTTTAATTCCCTCTCAAAGAGCCTTCTTGGCCCACATAAGCTTCAGGTCCCTAAGCGATTGAAATTTAAATAAGATATCGATTTTGGTATTACAGACCATGGCTTTTACTTCTCTCAACGTTACCGTTTCACAGGGATCGGTTTTGTTTTCACTCCCTGAAGTTCAACCATTAATGGTCTCTTTAATTGAGCAGAGTTCCTTGACAGTACATCATTAGGTTCCATGTGAAATATCAATTACCAGACATCAAAAGTCTGAAACGTTCCTTGCTTCATATTTTGATCGGCAATGCACTGGGGTCAAGTGATGTAATACAAAATTACTTATTTGTTGCCCACAGATTGTTTTTATTTAGTCAAATACCCTTAGAGTTTTAAAAAAATCTTATTACTTTTGGCGTTTCCTTTTGTCTGCTAAAACTCTGTTGATGGATGAAGAGGGAAAGCTATGAACTGATAGCTTAGGCCATGTGTGCTATAAAGGTGTGTGGTAGACATATAAGTATATATAGGGTTTGAAGAGGACGAAGAAAACATGAAGCATCCCACAAAAAGCGCTCAATTTCTGGACATTTTCTGCATAAAAAGTTTGGCCGGGATTCGAACCTTCATGGAGGATACAATTGGCTGTCGAGGCTCATCACATCGACTTGAAAGCCTTCTCTCTGTTCACTTTCATTCCTCCGTGCAAGCATTACAGTCTCATAATATCCCCCTCCATTTTTTAAGTAATGTGTTTTGATTCCGCACTAATAAAATTGCACTTTATCCTGCGTGTATGGTAAAGAACTTTACGAATCAGTCACGCATGATGCATCGAATAGTTATTTCATCACCAATACATACGCTTGTTAGAATCCTGTTTTCTCAAATCTAATTTCTGGTCCTACATATAATTGTATTTATTTCCTCTTCGGCTAGACAATACATCTTCCATGCTAATAGATCGTTGACACATTGCCGAACTTTAATGGCCAAATTTCTGTAAGCTCGAAAAATATATAAAGCGGGAAGTGCATACCTTATTGTTAAATTTGTTTCTGGAAACGAATTTTATTGCCATCTTATCAACGCGCAAAGAAGACTCTCAAGCGAACACTACCATTAAAACTACTGTTGATTCATACGATGAAGAGCAAAAGCGAATGCAAAGTGAAATGCGACTTTTAGTCCTTGTCGAGATGATAAAATATACTTTCCGTGAATTTATTGGCCAAAACAATGTGAAGTAGATATAGAAATTTTTCCCAGATTTTTATGAATTTCTTTCACGTAACGACATTTTGAATTTAGTTGCGTACTAGATAGCGATACATTCAATTTGACGCAATTTTAGAATACTCATGTAGAGTTAATTTCTTATATATTTCGTTAATTTCAACCCTTTTAATTTTTTACGAATTATTCGCATATAATCAGCATATTTTTCTTTTCATTTCGCCTCTCCTACTCTTTATCTGTAAGCAACACCAATCAGTCAGGAAACTACTTATTTGAACGCGCAGGTGGGCTTAAATATTAGTAGTATAAATTTTACTTTCTCTTATTGAATATATTGACGTCGTATTGCGAGTATGTCAAATGGTGGCACCAGATCATAATCAATGGTGATTTTTGCTTCCGCCAAAACAAAATCTCAAGCATTCCTGAAAAAAGTCTTTTAATAAACATTCATAATGAAACACAATTGTATTACTCCACACTTAATTTTAATAGCCGACCCAGGTTTCGGCAACTCAGTGCCATTTTCCAGATTTTTTATATTCTTTTAATAAGGTAATAAATTATCAGGATTGTATAATTGTAAGCTTGGATTAAATTTGAAGAAATTCGCGGTAATAAATATTTGGAAATTGTAGCTATCTCCAAAATGCCTATTGCTACGAACAATGTAATATATTGAACGTAGATTCTATTGAATATTTACACAAACACGATGACTTTACACATTTACTCACATACATCAGGGAAATCAGTGGAAAACCATGTGTAGGAAACCATGGATTAAGAGTCGAATGAGGAGCTCTAGGCAAATGCGATAAGAAACTACGAGAAAAATGCTGATTCACGTTTGTCAGGCCTCATTTAGAATATGCCGCTAGAATACGGGCTCCATACGAGGTATGATAAAGAAATTAAAAAGTGTGCAAAGGAGGTCAGCAAGATTCGTTTAAGGCCTTTATGATGATTGTATGAGTGTACTAGTTTAATAGAAGAACCAGGATGGAATTATTATCAGAATGGAGATTAAAATTTAGGCAAATCATTTAAGCAAATTCGAAACCAATGTGTTTTACAGATGGCCTCAGAATTTATTAGGAATTCCTGCTTATAATTCTAGGTTTAATCAGATAAGCAAAATTAGAGTGATTGATTGTCGTATCGATAGATCTAAAATGTCATTTTTCACACGTACCTTAAGAGAACACAACAGGCAACATAGCAAAGGGATGGGCAGGTAAAAAAATGTTGGAATAGTCTGTCTGTTTTAATATTAATAACCTATGTGCTAGGGAAATACAGATAAATATATTTAAATAAATCATTTTAAACCAGTAATTACTTCTTTACTATGTATATACTAACAACCTTGTTGCACCTGTTTCATTTAAAAAATATTCCCATTTAGTTTTAGCATTGTAACTCTTAGTTGAATTATTGTAGTGTATATTTGGTGATCTCCATCCCCTGCCATACACCTTTGCGGTGGCTCAAAGGGTGTCATGTTAATTTAGATGAAGAGGAATTGTTTTTGAGACTGCATTTACAAACCACGAGGGATTTTTTGGTCATTTTTACTTGGAAGGTTATCCCCTATGGCGTCGAGGAAATATGACGCGTAGGAAATTATAAATATTATACATATGGTATGCTATATTTGCCTTGTTTTGATCCTATTTTTACGCACTTAGTGAGTTTCTCAATTTACGGTTGCTAGGTCGATGTATCTGCTGAGTGGCAACCCAAAGGTTTGAATTCCAACTGTGTCATGGCTGTCATGTTTGTCAAGGGGTAAAGCTTAGCACTACGTTAGGTGACATAGTGCGATAATGCCTTAGCCGTTCGAGGAACTAAACATGTAATTTTACTTCTAGGAATTGCAAAATACCAAGAGTATATTCAAAATGTCATTGTTATATAAATTATTAATTTGGGGTAACAAATCGTATTTTTTTCCCCGGGCATTGATTTTTAAGCGTAAGCACGAGGGGACTTTTGCCATCTCGCTCATTAATGTAACACTCTCAGCTGTTTCCCAACTGGATTGCTTTTCCATTTAATCATCTCGTTTGAAAAAAAAACATAATGATGACTGCCTTTTCAAGCCCAATCTATTTTTTTTCAAAGCTGCAACTACTGTTAGTTTCAGTTGATGATTTTACCTAGATCCTGATCAGCTTTATTTCCGGATTTTTATAGTCTGTTTACAAGTAAATCTTCCATTGCAAATCGTAACTTCAATGGCAACGTTTATATCATATAGACCGTATTTGATTGTTGCATTATTGTATATATTATTTTTGATTTTATTGCATCGTATTGGCAACGTATACAAACATATAGATCGTTTTTGATAACATAGGTTGTATTTTAGATTAGAGGCTCTAAGCTAGTCTACAAACAGCATGTTTTTGCATGCTTGATTTGCTGTTTAAATCTATTTGTTAAATTGTTATGGTTTGTCTAATATATAGCTACTAATCCTTTTTAAGTATGCATAGGTAATTCCATATGCTTATGCAAATTATGCTTTTTCGTGAATAAACTCTCTACCACTCACCTTTATGGCGCCTTGCAGGGTATGATATAGATGTATTCAAAGAAATCAATCCAAAGTGGCAAAATGCCCTGAAATCCTAACCTCAAAATATAGCATAAGATTTTTCATTCGCGCTTACATTTTTGTGCTCAGATCTAATATCAACAAATAGTTTTCTGTGTGAAATTTGTGATGATATACTCTTGAACACTAAGAAATCGATATTAGAATTTGGTGTAGGCAATAAATTTAACCTTCTTTCTATAGCTCATTTGAAGTATTACGCATTTAACCTCGACTTAAAACAGTATTTTTGATTTGATGCTGGAATCAAATCATAAGCCATTTATCTTAGTGTTAATCGAAAGATCGTAGAGGCATGTTCACATTCACGCATTTGAACTCCTCTTGGGAGAAAAGTAAATGAAGCCGAATGTTGAACCTCGGAGAGAAGTGATTTGTTTTATATGGAAAAACAAACACGATGGCTGCCGTTCTCCTATTGATAGTTTTAAATGGAGGTAAAACGGAAATTATGAGTATTCAGTTTTTCTATCCCAGTAGGAGTTATTTAAATACGTTAAATAGAATCAAATATTTATCTTTTGGAAACATAAGCCTGCTCGAACGTCATATTGGAAGGTGTGAGATTGAGCAAAGTACACATCATACATGCCAAATATTAAAGAATTAATATAATTCTGATTTTTAGAGTAAAATATTTCAAGTCTGAATAAAAGTCAAGTTGAAAGTTAAAAAATAATATAATTGGCTTTATAGCGTTTCTTGTTCACCAAGTATTGATCATCCGCGTTAATCCAGGGACCTTAATGTTTCTGCCATTCCACCTGCAGTGGTAGAGATAATATTTAGTGAATTGTCGTGGGTTATGCCGCAATCTGCTTATTTATTTTCCATTAGTGCTGCCATAACTTTAACGCTATATGTCTCCTTACGTCTTGGACGTAGCATCAAACGTAGCTGTTGGTATCTGTGTTTCCAAAAACTTTATCACTTAAACCGTAACTGCAGCACGAAAGTTTTGAACCTTGCAGTTTGAGAGTGGCATTTGGAGCATTACGACCATTTAGATGAAACATTCTTCATTTTTATTCTGTTCACTCGGTGCTAAAGGCTGATTCAAGCTGGGCCGGATAGAGTTAGCCGGTGGAAGCGGGCGAGGTCGTTCGTTTCGGTAGAACTTCACTATGGATCGGAATCAAGCAAACGCATAAAAGTTATCTTAAGAGTGTGGTGTCCTCTTAGGATTACTGCGATTTGGAGAGTTGTGAAAAGATGATAAAAGTCATCACAAATTTGTCTCGCAAAGAAGGCAGTTACATATAAGATTTTTCTCAGTTATTATGATGCACCGGAAAGTATATTCTGCTTCGCCAAACACAGTAATAATATCTTTCTTTTCACAAGAGGCTCATGGATTTGTTAGATACTACTTCTCAGAATCAAACTAAAGAGTGAATCTATCACCTCAACTGACAATGAGACTTCTGCTACATGGATCTTTCCTCTTTATCCCCAATTGGTCCTTAAACTCACAATCACTTGCTATATTTTATGGTTATTGATTTCATAAATACCTTTATTCGGCTGACCCCTTGACATTTATGGGTACCACCATATTAGCATAATTCGTTTCTCTTATGCTTTTCACCACTGGCTCCTGATGGCTTGTGATCTTCTTCGCCTTAAGTTATTCGTATTCTTTTTTTTATCAACACGTTCCGTCACGTAACAATCATGCACGGCGATGTATGTCATAGGATAGCCCTGTCTTCGATTCTATTAAATTAAACATGAGCACCTGAGTTTTTTTTCGCCCTTGTGTTAAGAATTTATTTGATAGTTATTATTCCTCTTCGGTTCATTTTTTATTTTAATTTAATAATTTTTCTGTATCAATGCAATTTTCCTCGTCTACACTGCGGGTTAATTTTCTATTTCTCGCTGTTATAAAGAAATATAGCTCATAATTAAGTTCAAATTAAGTATTTCCGCACTAAAAAAACTGTATTAACTGCTGCCACTGAATTTATCTTCCATGAAAATGCTCTCTTTGCCAGGGATATACAAATATTTATTTCCTTTTTGCATCGTCCGATGCCAATTAATCCACTTACAAGTTACCAATAAGTGTAGAAATCTCATTATTTCGCCTTCCAAGTTTAATATTAGTCTCATACTCGTCTCTTCGATCTCTGGCGATAGCTATATCGCTTCAAAATCTGTAAATTATTAGCACATTCGTAGCCTGGCTGCTTTGTTCACTACAGGGTTATAATCAACAAGTTGTGACATATTTTCAGTTTCACTTCCGAAGCATCTGTGACTTCTTTTATTGTTTTTCCCTCGCCGGCATCAAATGGCAAGAGAACACACTCCCTTTTTCTTTGATGAGTTCTTGATTATTCAAGTAAGATTATTCAAGTATATTCAAGTATTCATATTTAATCAGGTTTAGGATTTGTAGGATTTTTTCTTCATCCAGAATTTCCTTCACTTATAGCTATATTTTTTATATGATTTTCCTCGCATGTTTACACAGACTTACATCCCTAAAGTCATCTAATTTATTTTAAATAAGGAGTAATAATAGTTGCTATGATTACACATATTTTTCATTCGGCTATTTACCAGAAATAGTGTTGTAATGAATAATGACAAAAGAAACTATGTTTTAATCCACAGCGTTTTTTTTTATCTGGTACTACTAGTTTCAACGCGTCACGGCGTCATCATCAGGTAAGTGTTGTAATATTGCAATATTCTTTCTCCTGTGATTTCAATAAACTTCTCAGTAACATCATCGATTCAACGAGCCTCATTTAAAGTCCAGTTCATAACTGTGCTGGCGATAGCTAGTGAAAGCTTTACTTGTTGGGAAATGAAGCCACGGACCTTTGGCCTTTTGGGGCAAAGCGCAGACTACACCACTCCCGGTATTCCAAATCACAAGGTAATTCGTCGGAGGGCCCATTAGGGATGGATCTCAGCCCATGTACACCAGAAAATATCACCCTTATTCACAAAGGAGCGTATGAAAATTGTGTTGGCATTTCATTCATGGAATAACTATGCCTTTAGCCGGCATGGGCTGATGTAAATCATTCCGTTTTTTTATGTTTGTCAAAAATGCATGTATTTTCATAGCTTTACATGCATTCTAGAGGATGGTGCCTTTTCACAAACAGTACAATTGAATGAGAAAATATATTATGTCTCGGATGAATCAATTTCATTTATATTTACAAGAGAGCCCATAATGTAGTAATAAATAGGTTAATTAACCTCCAGCCTCCTGGTCCCGAGCCGTGATGCAACGTATAAGTGAGCGTTAAATGTAACGTATTCAGTGAATTCGTTGTTATTATTGCTAAATAACCTTTTTCTTCTCTTTTATAGCATTCAAAATTCAATAAAGCTATTATATAAAACTTAAAAGATGTAATAAATTCCGAATAGCTTAAGGAAAGACCAATGGCGGAAACTTTTTCATTTAAAATCATTCCCTTAGAATTGACATTACATACGTAAAAAGAAAGACTGGGTTTAGTTTGTTTAGGAAGTTATATACATTAGAAGTATTTGACTTTGAGTAAAAATAATCCTTTCCGAAATGTTTCGATGAATATGCCAAGTGAAGAATTTGGTGGAAGTGATGAAGAGCCGGCAAGTCATTTCATTGCCAGCGTAAGGATTTGCGAACTAGGCTTTGAATAATTGATTTTGCTTAACCTAAAAGCTCTATTTAGAGCCGAGAGGGAGGGAAAAAATAATTTAATATTAAAAAAGGTCTCTGTAAGAAATGCATCAAAGCTTGTTTCTTGATGCGTTATTAACAGGATCTAAATGTGCATCAGTCATAATTAAATTGGAGTTACGTAGTAGTTTTGGGCAGTGAGACTCTACGATATTAGATTATTCCAAAAATCTAGGTCACCAACCTATTATCCCCGAAGATATAGCCTCCTATTTCGTCCTCACTAATGAAACGCAATGCCTCCTTGCTCTGATCATCACGTATACGCTAGTTCTTGTGAATTTCTACAAGCTCATCGTCGTCTTTGGATTTGCGGAAGGAATTTCAGACCAAACAGAAGCAGTTCATAAGTTCTCAATGCGAAGGTACCTTCGCGCCCTGAGCATAGTTCATTTAAGTGTATGAAGCCACGCTATGGCGCTCGTGTTTGACGAAGATTGTAGCTCCTATTACTGGAAAGCAATAAATGCTATTTCCTTACGCTCTCGCTGTTTTGACTTCTTCTCCAGCTGTCAATTCATCGGGATTGGTTGGCAACTGCTCTCCAGCTCTCTATATCCTCAGCCATCCTCTTCATTTCCAAAAACCGTCCACATTCCATGTCCTCCATTATCAGCTTCCAATATTCCAATCTAGGTCTTCCTTTATATATTTTGCCTTCTATCAAAATATTGGTTAGAATTTACTAAAATGTATTCCTTATTTAGTCACCACTACAATATTAAACAAACTCGTAATCAGTTTTAAGAGTAATTATGAGAATTTTAATTCGTAGCTATTAAACAGATTGATACTAGTTTTTCGTGAGAAAAAGTTTCAATCTGAAAAACTTCCGTTAAAAAAAACCCATGTAACTATTTATCCTCTATGGCAGTTAGGCAATGACGATGACAGCAGTGGAGAAGGAAAGTGAAGAAGCAATCGAAATGTGGTGCTATAGAATAATGATGGAGATTAAATAGATCGGCCGAATAAGTAAAGAAGTCCTAAGGATAGTGGGAGAGAAGAGAAATCTTCTGAATACCCTAAGAAGATGATGGTACAACTTAATCGGCCGCATCATGAGACACGATGGCTTGATGAAGACAATCGTCGAAGGAAAAGTGAACAGAAAGAATGTCAAAGGAAAGCCTCGTGTAGGTTATGTGGAACAAGTGATAAAGGATCTGAAAGAGAAGAAATATGTAAATATGAATAGATTAGCCGATGGCAGAATTCAGTGGAGAGCTGCGTCAATCCAATCTCATTGATCAGATCTGACTGATGATGATGATGGCAACTGAAATGTTTAGCTGATAAAGGATCGATTTTCTTGACATGAATTTTATTGCTGCCATCTCTCTGAGTCTTTTCGTAGTTGTACTAAGTTTCAACTTGCGAGCTTAAGATTGCTGAATGGCGGAATTTCAGGAGTCGTTGACATCGAAAGTGTTATCGGAGGATAATCCCATTATAATTGGCTTTATTGCAGTTCTCCTGTGTGTATGCTTATGAGCGGTAGTAAACTATGATGTAAACCGCTTACTGGTATCGATTTTATGATGAAGGGAGGCTTCCTCTTCATTCGTAGTAGCCAGATTTGTAATAATGCGTAAGTACCAAAATCAAATACAAATAGGCTATAAATCCAAGCTTCATTCATGGTAATGAAATCTATGACTGCAAATACTAATACCATGTGTACCATATGCAGAAAAAAATAAAATAATGGCTACAGTCATAAAATTTGATCTGCTATTCCCCCTGTTTCACCTTTGATTTAATTTATCTGTCACAATCGACCTTTTACACTTTATTCCATTTCACAGCATCGTTTTGAGTTTAATGTACTCTGTAAAATGAATTAGCAGGGTTTATTAAATTGTTTAAATTTAGTTGAATTAAAATGGTGATCAATAACATATTATCTTCCATTATTCATGTTCATTTTTATATTTATTATTATTCAAGTGGTGAGGAAATAGTAAGTATTTTATTCATATTCGTATCAACCCCAAAACCAATGTCAAACTAGTTATACAAAAACATGATGAGGTGAAGGAGTTCTGTTACCTAGGAAGCCGAGTAACCAACGATGGACGGAGCAGGAAAGCAAGAAAGAAATAGTAAGTAGAATAGCCCAGGCACAGAGGGCTTTCTATCAAAAGAAGAATCTACTTACAGCTAGGAGTAAAAGCGTGGAGGAAAGGAAACAATTCATCAGAACATAAAACTGGAGCATGTTTCTTCACGGCAGTGAGTCATGGACGATGACAGCAGCGGAGAAGAAAAGGGTAGATGCATTCGAAATGTGGTGCTACAGAAGAATGATGAAGATTAAATGGATCGACCGAGCAAGTAACGAGGAAGTCCTAAGAAGAGTAGGAGAAAAGAGAAGTCTGCTGACAACTCTAAAAAGAAGAAGGGACAACTTAATCGGCCATATCTTGAGAAACGATGGACTGATGAAGACAATTGTCGTGGGAAAAGTAATCGGGAAGAGTGGGATAGGCAGGCCGCGTATGAGAGACATGGAACAGGTAGTGAGGGATGTAAAAGAGAATAATTACGTCACAATGAAAAGGTTGGCCGTAAGAAGAATTGAGTGGAAAGCTTCGTCAAACCAATCCTAGGATTGTTGACCAATGATGATGATGATGATCGTATGAACCGAACTATATGATCAGCTTAAGTGTTAATATATCATCTTAAGTGCTAGTAGAAATTGTAGCGATACCATTCTTTAACTTGTTTTCTAAAAAGAGATAGGAGTTACGCATTCTTTAATACAGTCTTGAGATTCAATTGGCGTTTAAATCAGTACTCCTGATTCATACCTTTTATAAATAGTACACTGTAAATTAGGCAACTACGTCTATATAATACCCTTCAAGGCTTCGCAAATGTGTGCGGCAGAAGTAGAAAATCGCCAGGCATGTATAATCAAGTAGAGAGAACACTTACCACTATGCAGAAATGAAAAAAACATTATTCCGTTTTAGCAGTACCCCGTTTAAGCAGTACAGAATTTCTCATGAAAATGGTAGGTAATATCTTCCTCATTTTGAAAATATCTAGACATGCATTTCGAGGGCCTCCACGCCAATCATGCTTCTCAGCTTAACTTCTCTCAATCAGTGCATCAGAGTATAAAAATTGAAAAAAGGAATCGTGAGAGAACAAGAAGGAAAAGTAGTGTATATGTCATCTATCTCAGAGGAAGATTGCTTAGGAAAAGTCAGGGTAGGGGAGTTCCCACTCATGGGGGAAGGAGGGTGGAGGATGGGGGTGGAGGAACGGAGACGGAGGTGTGAGAGAGAGAGAGAGAGGAAGGGAGAAATAGGGAGGGAGAGAGAGGGAGTGTGGGGCAATGAAGAATGGGAAGGAGAGCTGAGGGAGGCGGGGCTCAGTTTGGAACAGGGCAGGTAGATGGCTTGATCCCTCGATAACGAGGCATGATGAATGAACCCATGCATCGAAAACTGCTCAATCCCTTTTGCGGGGATCCGAGCTGTCGGGCGCCAGGGGGAACGGGGGGGGGGGGGGGGGGAAGGAGAATGCTGGGGTGGGGAGGTAGGATCGAGGAGCTGGAAGGGGGTGAATGGAGGAGAAAGGGTATGAAGGGTGGGGGGATGCAGAAGGGGGAGGAGAGGAGGGAAGGCGATCATTTACCTCCGCCTGACCAGAGGCGGGATTAGAACCGGAGGCCCACCCGGTGGGGAGCCATCGACCGCCGCTGCTGCGACGCAGTGTCTACCTCCCCTCGTCCACTCCCACTCAATCCTGCACCCCACCGCCGAAACCCACCTGCCCGCCCACCGGACGGAAAGATAAAAAAAGGTGGGAAAAAGAGATCCGAGCGTCCATTTTGCCGGATCATTGAAAATAAATGAAGGGTAGGAGTGGGCTTTAATTTGCCTTGCTTAGATTTATTGAATAAACCGACTCTTCGATGGACTGGGCGTGGTGGTGGTGACGGTGTGGCGTCGGCTTCATACACGAGGAGTGGTTTAGGATTATGGGGGCTGTGAATGATATGCTCATAAGTCTTTTTCTCCGACCTCAATTCCAGTCATTACCCACGCGTCACTAAGGTCTCTGTATCTGTAACATTATTTCAGATGGTTTTTCTTTTATGTACTCTCGCCTTTTCCTGAAAGGAAACGTTTACATTTTTGCTACGGATGATCGATAGCTATTTACACTTGCATGAGCATAATCAGTATCTTCTCCTTTCCCATGAGTAAGGGTATGAAATTACATCTATTTTTCTTAAGATCCAATCGGAAACATGCCTTATTCGAGATTTTTACTAACAATATTTCTTACTTTAGCAATACCTGTGCAACATGTAATAGTGATCGTCATAAATGTTTATTGTTGATCACACTGTTATTATTCTACATTCATGAAATACCCTGCAAACCACCGCAAGGGTGGAGGGAGGGGGTGAATATCACCAAGCATGCATTACTTATATGCAACTAACAATGCTACTATTTCATGGCGACCTGTTAGTTATAAGGGCCACGAGCAGCTAGATGGATAGTATCTATATTACTTGGGTTACTATATGTCTGAATTACTATTTATTAGCGTCGATTAAAATTATGCTCTAATTATATTCCCATTAGTGATTATGCACTTCCCAATTCGAGGGAAGAATGTGCTCCTGAGCTCATGTGAAAATTTCGAACTATATGTGAAATCAAAACTATTTAAGGTAACATCAAAGAAAAGATTTTTTAAATAATCTTCTGTTGAAGATAATTTATCCAGGCATTAAATCAATTCATTTTTTTTAGATTTTGGGTATACCTGTGCATTTATACTTGAAATTAATTTTGATGAGCGAAGTGATAATATTATCGATAGCGCAATGATAACGTTTTACGAATTTTTATTAATTCATATTCATCAGCATTGTGATTTCGAGCGAAATTGCTGTAATTTAAGCACGCTACAAATATTTGGAGTAGATTTATTTCTTGTTTGTCTCAAAATAATAGAAAGTATCTATCCAATATATTTAGCTAAATAAAAAAGTTTGTATATTGAATTTCGAAATCAGATATGGCGTGTGGGTAATTTTAACGATGTTTGAAGCCTATCATTGCAAGGTAATCGTCGGCGTGCAATATCTTAAGGTAAATTGATATTTAAATATTGAATCATGTAAATAATTGATAGGTGTATTTTATATTAACCCTGCGGATTTCAAGGATCTCGTCATAGGCTTCATTCGGTGCGCAGTAATTATGTTTCAGAATAATTAGTAATCCAGCCGTGCTAGTCTTGTAACTGTGAGACAAGGGTGAATAAATTCATTTGCATTCGCTATTTCTGGTTACTTCAGTTTTCTGGTTCATGAGCTTCCAGAGTCAATAGAACATTCAAAATGTTCACCAGTGGCTCTATGGCGTATGTTATATTGATATAATTTTCAAGTCTCCGAAAAAACAATTTCTCGTGTTCAATGGCATTCTTCAGGCTTGTTCAGGTTCTTTTCATTGCATACAAATAAACGGCCTTCCATAGACATGTTACAATTCTCTCTCTGCAATATGCATGCCGTTAGTCTAGGAGGTTCTTATTTTTTTTACAGGTCTTTTCCTCCGATGCGATGATTGAGAAAATAAAATATGAAGTTATAGTTCGTATAATGCTACCTCCATTTGTCACGACTTTCATCCCCGATTGTCAATTTCCGTCTCTTTTGCTTTATAACCCTTTGCCAGCCTTATGCAGAATCTGTAGATTGTGAAGTTAACAAACTAATTTAGACTCAAAAACTGTCACATGCTAGCCGCATTGGAATAAAGCCACTCACTTTTACCCATTCAAACTTTTAACAGAACGTCATGTAATTCACTTTACCGCTAAGATTTCATTACTGTCAGGTAATCGCAGTAACTGGGGTAAAATAATTTTCAGAACACAATCTATATGTAATTTTAATACGCATAATGCGTAATCACGGGTTTTACCAGAAAATTACATTATTGACTCCTTCGTTAGCACAAGAATGTTGCTCAAGCATCTGCTGATTATCAGTGTATTTCCAATTTTTATTGCTCCTCTGTGTTTCAATTCACTCAGTAAAACCTACACTCATATTCTGTATAGCAGAGATCTGCAACCTTAAAGTTTCCCAGCTAGAATTGAAGTTGTATTCATGATTTTCTTTGACGCAATTGTTGGTGAATTTCGTATACAGGTGAAATGTTTTATTTGTCTTTTTTATATATTTATGCCATATTTCACTCTTCCTTAGTCACTAGCCTTGCTCATATTTGTTTTTAGTATTTTGCTAATTGATCATTTTAAGGCATGAGTGGTCGTATATATAATGTGAAGAAAATATAACTTCAACAAAATTTCGAAGTAATGAAGCTTTTCACTCGCGATACACACTGTCACAAATGGAAAGCAAGTATTGGATATTGAAGACATGCATGGCTGAAATTCCGAACGTACGTATGGCTCTTTAGAGCCTTGGCTGTGTCAGGCTGTGCTATATACTGTGTTTAGTCATGTACTTTTTTCATTCTCTGATGTTTCTGGAAAACCGTAACGACCCAGAAAAAGGAACCTCCCACCGCGATGTGAGAATTTCACGCGGCGATGGGCATAGTATTGGTTGAGTGAGCTCTAACTTCACTAACCAGGCCAGACATCGGGTTAAACTTTTTTTTTATTCAAATTAGTAAAATTGTGAAATTGCTTGTTTTCCTATTTTTCCATCTTATGCACCGCCAGCTCCCGTCAAACTCGAGATTTGTTTGTCTCATGTTTTCATTCCTTATCGTCTCTTTCTCCCTTCTTCGAGTTATTTTGACGAATTTTCATGCCCTTTATTTAGTGCTGTTAGGATTGTTTTTAGTTGTATTGCATTTTCAATTCTCTTCAAACGCTGCTGTGGCTAAATCATAGAACACAGAATGAAATTCAATACAAATCCAGACTCAACCCATTACTCCAATTCCTCTATTTTAGCTCGTGTCAACATCATTAAAGTAAAAAAAACAGTAAAATGATCGATCCTCAAACATTTTTTTAGTATTCGTCGATTCTTTCTTGGCACCATGCGAATTCAGTTAGATCTGCAGCAATTCCTACTCTTCACGAATTCCCCCCCCCCCCAAAGTCTGGTGTATTGAACATTGAAATTCAATAGAAAAGTTTGGTATACTATACGTAAGTACTCCTGAGAGAAGTATACCTTCTTGGTGTCACTCATTTTTACTATTCATACATACTACGTTTATTGTGCCTGGATACTGCTTTTGGCTCTTGCCTTATCTTCAAAAGTCTCAGCGTATTTGATAGCCTTTCCATGGGACGGGAATTTAATTAACCCCAGTAATGGGGATGAGAAATGTAGCAGAGACCCGAATTCGGTTCACAAAATTACTTCGTAATTAGGTATTCGTCTGCTGTTTACGTATCCCTCACGGTAGCATATGAATAGCGCATTTCCAATTACAAAATTAAAGTTATCGTGCGAAGGTGTTATACTCCACGCAAACTGTTGAGGAGATGAATACAAAAGAGAGGAACTATACTATAGTAATGGAGGAGGTGTGAGTGGTATGTAACCTCGTCTTTTGCGCCATGATGATACAAGTGAATGATAACCGTTGCTTGCTGTTTAATTAGCTACTCTACGTATTAATCACGTAGCTACGCGTTGGTAAAAATAACCCAGTTTATATCGTTTAGTGTGAGTAATGAGGCAACTTAAAATGCAGCTTGTGAAATAGGAACTGAGCATTCCCTCTGATCATTCCTGGTAATGAAAGATCGTAACCCGCTTTGGCATGTGATGAGATCCATTTCGATATGGTAACTCATAAATTTTGCATTAATATCCGTCAAGCTGAGATTGTAGATTTAAGTTTGTTAGGCTTAGGAAAGCATGCTGGAAGAGGCCTCCGAAGGTTTGACTCATTTATTGCAACATTTCGAGTATTTCAATGGGTCCTCTTCTCGTTCCACGCCTCATTACCCCTTAATATCCTACCATCGCCTAGTTGCTCCACCCCCGTGACTGCCCCGAGAACTGCGAAATGAGTCCCAAAACTCCGCCACGACGAGCACTCCCTCTTTCGTGACCTTCGGGTGACCCCCTGGTGCCGGGCACTCCTCCTCCATCTCAGCGAGTTCTTTCGATCCTTCTCTTCATTCCATTCACCACCGCCATGCATCCACCCCCTGAACGACCCAAGCCTTCGACATCATCATCCCTTTCCCTCTCCTCTCCCGACGATGGCGCTCCTCTGATTATTTTTTTTTTGTTTTTGATCGCCCTCGTAAATTCGTCATCCGGTACACACATAACAGGAATTTTTGTATTGATGCGTCCATTGGACCGTTTAAACGATATTCGTGGGATTCAGCAGGCGTAATCCTTTCGTATCTGTTGATCGGTTCCATAAATTCATTTTGATTCACCTTTTATTTTTCCTGTTTCAGTTTTAGGAAAGTGTTCGCGGCTTTGGATAAAAATTCCCATATTAATGTGAACGAATCTCTAACAGTTTAAAAGCCCCATTCACCTCTTTCGCTCTCTTACATTAATTTTTTACAGTTAAGAATTATTTTTTTTGATTCATGATGAGGTTTCATCAGCTAAGATTAATTTAGTTACGAGCCCAGCCACACCCAGTCGTTTGTTTTCCTACGTCTATATCTGCTAAATACCACCTCGAGAGCGTATTATTAAGGGTGAAAAATTACTAAATATTCATCACACACATGCATGGTTAGTCAAATATTACGAAGTAAGGGAAACTGTTATCATCCATACACCAAAGACCAGCAACTACACTCTAAGCATGGATAAGTGAATATAGATTTTATTAGTGAGTTAGCCCTATTTTGGAATAAATTAGATGCGAATTCAGTAATAGGCATGCAAGTATGCAATTAGCGGTTATCAGAGTTTTTTCAGATACACTGCAGAATAATTTCACCACATTCCACCTACCTATTCAGAAACTGTTTTGCTTATAATGATCTCTTATTTGTTGCGAGAAGAAAGCATTTTAGACCTACATGTACGGCAGTTGGAATTGGCGGCTCTCTGAATTTTATTCTGCTTATCGAAACCAATTTTAAATCTATATATCTGGGCGGAAAGAGAATATGTGACTTAATTACGAGAAAACTGTGCTTTAGTGTCCTGAAAACGCCTTAAAATTCAAATCTGAATCGAATTATGTGAGTAGATCCTGAATTAATGCCGTATACTCCTATAAACGCCAATACATCAACGCAAAGGTTTATTTATTTAAGGTCAGGGTTCATCATCATTGAAGCTCAGAAATTTTTTTTCGCTATTTTAGTTGCTCTTTTGTGCAGCTAGCAAGTATTTTACATGTGTGCATTTGACAAGCATGAAATTGAATCAAAATCTGGGCGAATTAAAGGCCCAAGGACTTTATTTCCCAAGTATTTCGCAAGATGGCTTCGACCAATGCCATTTCTTTTGGCAACATGGGAAATTGAGGCGTCCCACGTTATATCTGCATCCTAAAAATCTCTCCATTTAGTTTGCTTGTTTCGAGACTTGAATTTACTGATGGTAAAGTATTTTACATCATAAGTTATGTTCATTTTTTTCAAATAGATGGCTAAAACTCAGCTTTGCCAGCCACTAAATGAAATCAAACGGTTTTGGTATTAACAGAGATCCCAATGGTCTCAGCTCAGGCGAAAAGCTTCTTGCCTCTATGGTCGTTCCCATTTATTTTTCATCCAGCTTGCTCGCACCCTACCGTTACCCTTTGGGGTTACAGCAATGTGAAGGTGAGCCATTTTACACGCGATTCTGCCCGAGAGATCCCTCGTTTCGGGCCACTGAGAGCGCATCAATATTTTGCGGCCGTTATTTTTCTCCTCGCAGTTCTCGATCGTCAAATCCATCGCCTTTACTACGGCCGTTTAGTGGCTGAGGAAAAAAATGATCGCGGGGGACAAAGTCAACCTCATTTGTTTTGCTCCTCTCTATAACATTTCACCTATCTGATCAAATGTTATCCATCGGTGGAAGTGGATCTATTCTATTACGCAAGGTTATAAAAATATCATTCCCGAATTATTTTATCTTATTTACACTTCTACACGTTCAGGTTTTTGTTCGAAATCTTTGTAATCCACTTACATGTCAGCGAAGATGCGGGATGGAGCGAATTAAAATCTTTCCTTTTATTTTCTCTCTATCATTCGCCCGGTATCTCATAATCTACCAGCTTTTTTGTCCTTAATTTTCGCTTTGATTTTTTATTTTTTTCCCGGTGTTCTGCCCCGTATATAATTTTCTTGACTAACATCTCTTTACGCAACTTATTTCTTTAAATGCAGCCTGCCTTTTTTTGTCAAAAGCAGGGAAGATATTCCACAGAGAAAAAATCATTCGCCTTGACCGGGACTCGAACCCGGACCCCCTGATTTCCGGCCAGGTGCTCTACCAGTTGCGCTACCAAGGCGTCCTCTTTCTCTGTGGAAATTCTAGAGGCTTCACAGAGAAAGAGAGAAAGAGAAAGAAGGACAGAGAAAGAGGACGCCTTGGTAGCGCAACTGGTAGAGCACCTGGCAGGAAATCAGGGGGTCCGGGTTCGAGTCCCGGTCAAGGCGAATGATTTTTTCTCTGTGGAATATCTTGCCATCGTGCAACTCAGCGGGTAACTCCGTTAAAGTTTTCGCGGCTAGCTCGCGAGCTTTGAATTTGTTAAAAAAGCAGGGAAGACAACGATAGCGCTTGCCTGTTGTAGATGACTGATTCTCTCTCTTCTCCGCTTGAGCATAGCTTCATTTCCCTCCTTTAACTCTTTTCCTTTTAACGAGACAATATTGATCATGCATTTTTATATCTTAAAATATATTGTCATTCTTGGATGGAAAAAAAACAGGTCTTGTCAATGAAAATTATCACAAACCCCATGAACGATCTGAGTTTAGATATGGAAATGCTTTAAGGTAGATATAACTTTCAGGGTACGCCGAGGGCTGGTGCCACTTCTCACCCCGACAGGTTTAATATTGGAAGTTTATTGAAATTTATCAAAACAATGACTTTAAATAGTATTATATGCATAATTTATGTATACAATTGACTAAGGTTTCAAAGGGTTACTCTCATCTTCAAGATGCCTAACACCAACAATAACTCTGTAAATATATGCCTCCAGTAATGAAGGGGTGAAGATTGAGGGTGGGGAGGAAGGAGGTAGAATTGAAGGAAGTGGGCCGGATCGGATACGGTGGCGGAGGAAGTTTCAGAAGAAAACAACCTCCAGCGTGGATTGGGAAGGTAGTGTGATGAAGGTTAAAGGTGAGTCAAACCAAGCAAGCCAGATACTGATAAGTCCAACATAACAATACAAAAAAAACACGGTAACCACCACCTCTAATCCACGCTAGAGGTTGTTTTCATCTGAAACTTCCTCCACCGCCCACTTACTCCAATTATAACTCCTCCCTCCTCCCCACATGTTTCCCCCCTCCCCTACCAGAGTGCAATGCTAATGTGAGACACCTTGGAAACGACGGTGATCCGAAACAATCTTGGCCGGTGGTGTAAATAAATTGTGTAGATAATACTATTCAAAGTTTTTCTTTTTCAATTTGTTAGAACTCCGCAAAGTGAACTCTGAAACCATTTATTTGATTAGAATTTATTCGACGACGTGCGCGCTTGGACAATTTTATCGATAAAATTAAAGCAGGAGGAAGTTGGCACTGGCATATGTCAAGTTCTTTTCTTTCGCCTAGGTTGCAGAGGGCTTATCCCAATGGTTTCCCCTGTACGACATATTCTGTACAACTTCCATCATTCCTTTTCCGTTGAAGCGAAAGATAAGGTCTAGTAAGGATTTTAAATCCTGTATCATGTTAACATTCGAGTTTTTATAGTTGGCCCATCGTACATTTATCACCCCAAAAATCTACTCTTCCTTATTTACGAGGATATTCCATGAATTTCTTCCACATGCGCTTCTCTATTCCCATCTTCTCCGTCATCTTCTTACTTATTTAGTCACAATCTTTTTTTGTTCTGTTCTTACGCTATTTTTTCTTTCCCTGGTAAAAAAAATCTGTGATCTTAAAAGCCACATGAAGGAGCCATCTATGATTTTGTCCAAATGTGTGTGGAATTAATTTGTATACAGTAGTACTATGGTATATTCTATAAATATTTTATTGGTGTGTATAGGTAAATTAATGCTTAAAAGATTCATTTGTGTCACCAAAAATTCAAAATACTGCAACTGCTTCTGCTTCTTAAGGCCTTCATTACATGGGAGTGTTGATGTTTATCCAATGTTAAACTTTTGAAACAGCTTGAACTTTCCAATTCTCCACACGACTGATGGCTGATATAATTTTACCTTGCTATTTACGATGTGAAAATCGCAAAAAAATAACGGGATACGATTCATTATAAGTATCCATCGGGGAGACGAAACGCGCTGTTAAAACAGAGGTATGCATTTGAAGTTCTCTAGGCTTAGACCTGAAGTTGGAAGATGTTGATGGGGTATGATTGGCAGTGAAATAGCTAGAATATTTGCCAGGGTCATCGACTTCTACCCCGGGCCTATCTGATGAGTCATTGAGATAAAGGAGAACAGATATTATATCGATGGAGACCGGGGACTCGAATTCAACCACATGTGGTATCCATTCATCCTGTCCATTACTCCCACATAGTCAACGCTCCTCTCAAAATCACTGAACCTCCCTTGGTATTACCTAAAAAACTTCATTGATTCAGTCCAGTTTGGTGGGAGAAACGGCTCGGAAATAATAAACACAAGTTTCAACCCAAACTAGAGATTGAGGCACCCACAGAAGATGGTAGTTGGCAGAGAAAGATAACGAAGGTTATATTGTTGTTGATGATGTGTGATGATAGATTGAAGAGGGGGAAAGGGGAAGCAGGGATATTTAATGGAGATCAGAAGCATTAACCGGAGTCAAAAACATGGAATCATTAGTTATTATATGATCATTATATGATAGTATTTTATACATTTAGGTTAAGGAAAATGTTGGCAGGTGAGTGGGAAGAGTGGCAATCATGGATTGTCAAATTAGTTCAAAACAGTTATATTGGAAAGTGCAAGAGATGATAAGTTGCCTAGGGTAGCTGAAGAAATATTTAGGAATATGAAGGCGAGAAGGAATAAAAGTATTAACAATAAATCATTATCGTTCAAGTTATTATAAACCATGACGTCATAGAGAACACGCAAAGATTGAGAGAACTAAAATGAGTATTGGTGTTTGGCAAAGAGAACATGCAGGAGGGAGTCCTACGAGTTTATTACTAAATTATCTAGGGATTGATAAATGAGTTGCATGTCTATGACAAAGGAAATCTTATTAGGCGACAAAGCGTTAAGATGACCTTGTCTAAAGGGAACAAATAGAAATAAATAATGAGAAGGAAGAAAAATTATGACACGAAAGGGACAGAAATTATACAATGTGGGAGAAAATTATGAAAGCTTAGCGTAAAAATAGGAGGGCGAAGGGTGAACGCGGGGAAATATGTAGCTGTCTTAACTTAATTGTGGACAAAGTTTGACGTAACACAAAAAGCATTATGCCTGAAAACACACCCATTCCGAAAGGGGAGAACGTATGACTGAATCATTGAGCCATGATGTGAAGAAAAAAGTGGTTAAAGAGTTTGACGCGCAGTGTGGCGTTCGACGGTTTCGAGACATGAAATTCGGGATGTTAATAGGCGCGGGCTCCCGCTATTCTTATTTTTTCACTGCGGAGTACAGGTGCTATCAGACTTTTTCTATTTTAAATATTTTATTTGGCACTGAAAATCATTTATGCAAATTTGTTTAGTTAGTTTGTTTTAAAATCAGGAAAAGCACCTCTAGAAAAAATGCTACTAGAAACAGTAAACCGTCCTGCTCACCAAGGTCAAAGAAACCAAGCATTCAATTTTTGTAAATTGCCACTTTGATTTTCATACGACGCCGGTTACATTCAACATTTTTCTCTTTTATGGCAAAGCACTTATCCAATTAATTCTTTCCAGACAACCTAAATTGGCCTAAACTCTGCTACCAGACAATTAACAAGAAATGATGACCAGAAACTACTGTCCCTCACAATACATTATCAGGATATCAAAATTGTAGCATATCTATTTACAGAAACTGCCGTTACCTCCTCGGTGAAACGCAGAATCCCCAGGCTTGGACAATATTGAGGGCCTTGGCTTCTCCAGGGAAAAAAAGATTCTTGTGGTTTCAAGTCCTTTTGGCTATGCAAAGATTTTCAGAATGTCGTGATATATACAAGAAACATTTGGTCATATAAGAGACTCAAGAGTATAGGTTTACAAAGCACACAGAGGCAATAAAGGAATTAGGGTCAACAGAAGTTTTGAAAAAAACAATCCTTTAAATAGTTTCTTCCAGAGATTACCAATTCAAAAAATGCTCACCCATCACATGCAATCCACCACCGTAGTCTTCGAGTCAATAAATTTCCGAAATTATGATTTTGTATTGCAGAATAGAGCCAAAGTTAAATAGCATCAGTTGAAACGAATCAGCAGGTCCTGATCGAAGTCCTGCCAAAGTGCATGAATCAGCAACCCTTGAACGTCCCCTTAATTAGAAACTATATCTACACAAATAAACACTAATGAATGCCAAAGTGTTCTAAAGATTAGAGAGTAGCTGATATTAAACCTGATAGGTGTAATATCAGTAATATAGTATATTTAAAAGCGGTGACAGGGAAGAACGAAGTATCCAAA
Organism: Platycnemis pennipes; assembly: GCA_933228895.1. Classification (NCBI taxonomy): domain Eukaryota; kingdom Metazoa; phylum Arthropoda; class Insecta; order Odonata; family Platycnemididae; genus Platycnemis; species Platycnemis pennipes. The sequence continues at coordinate 26,202,018 of OW121848.1, read as the reverse complement.
GGCCTATTTCTCTCATTTCGTGTTAGGTATTTGATCATCTACTTGTCAGGTCGACCATGGTATAACACAATTCAATAGTTTTTCACCAGAAATTAATGCTCATGTTAGTTTTTTTGGATTAATAACGAAGATAAATATTGAATTAAGTAATCCTTTAGTAGGCACGAGCAAGGGGTCGTATAAGTGGTACCATATCCGACGAAAAAAGTCACATAGGGTTATCCGGGATACGGGAAGCGTAATAGATGAATCTCTTTTTCATTTTTGCATTAATGATATAGGTAGCGTAGTAGTTAGTACACTTAGATATTTTGGTGACTACGCGGTAGTATACAGAGAAATTTCAAATAAAGAAGGTAGGGAATCCCTTTATAAGAATTTTAATGCAGGTAAAGTTTGGTACGATCAATGGCAGTTGGCCTTTAACCTCAAAAAATGTTTGTCAATACATTGTTGGAAAAAGAATAATTGATGAAGCTGTCATTAAGACAGTGAAAACAAAATTGTCAGCGTTGACTACATGAAGTAGTTAGGTGTCACAAATACGAAAGAATTGAAAACATTCCATGGGGAGAAATGCAGCCAAGCCAACGGAAAACTAGAATATATTAAAAGAGTGCCTGAGAAATGTGTTGATGAGACGAAAGCGCGACGCTGCGTCTCACACGTTAGACCCCCGCTTGAATACACTACCAGCATATAGGATCCAATAAAGCTTGATACGAGAACAGAACAGAACTAGAAAGCGTGCAGTGCATAGCAACTAGGTTTGGTAAATGGCCCTATGCAGGATTCACAGTGAATCTAAATTATAAAAAAGAATTAGACCAGATTTATTATCACATCGTAGGTTATAATGCCTATGAAATCTTCTGCAAAAATGTCAAACAGACAGGTTTTCTACAATGTCACAAATATAATAAGTATGCCAGCGTATTTTGGCAATTTAGATCACGAAAAAAATTTGCGATATAGTAAGGCAGAGGTTCAAAAACTCATATTGTCCGCTCACAATTAGGAATGATAATAGAATACTACGAAGACACCCGGGGATCATTATTAAACAATAATTAGTGAGGAATATTTTTATGTATGCATTGTAGAATTTGAAGCAAAAGACGATGCATATTCCGAGGGCCCGGGTTCGATTCCCGGCAATGGCGGATTTTTCAGTGGAAAACCGGTCCCCACTTGAGTGCCTAGTGGAGGGCATTTCAAGTACAGTACTCCGTCCGTCGGATGGGACGTTAAGCCGTGGTCCCCTTGGCGCCTTTCGTTAAGAGTAGGCTAATGCCGACGCCGGGTTTCTCTCCACCCTTCCTCCGTTCCCTAAAAACTCCTACCATTACCCAATTACCCACCTATCCTATATGGCGCAAATGACCTCAGCTGTCGGTCGCCTCCCCTAAATAACCAACCAACCAACGATGCATATTTCATTTAGCATGTCATTATATTAACGGCAATTGCTCAATATAGTTTAAAACATAAATCAATTAATATACTTGGGGAATATCCCTGAATAACCATTAATAATTCCACTACTTTTTAGATACTTGACAAGATAGTTGCATGTATATCGTAAATGCATATGTTTCATTAAAATTAGCATTGTATCACAGTTTTTTGTTGGTAGTGCATGAATGGACTAGTGTTTCTGCATCCATGCATGATAGCAAGTGTACGATATATTTAATTCTTTCTTTTGTTTAAAGTTCAAGCTTGGAGATTGCTGCCCTCCTTGGCGCACGTCCTTGGTAGGGAATTCAGAGTATTATAAATAATATGTAGGTGCAGAAAATTCACCAGAAATTTTTAATACATGACGATGAAGGAATCAAAAGTGGCTCAGAGCTGACTAACATAACCACTCGGCCGCTGCGATGAAATGGAGTGAACTAAGGAAAGGAGGGGAAGGAATGACAAGGGTAGAGGAAGAGGGAGAGTGTGAGGGAATTGGAGGACGCAAGGGGAGAAGACACGGAAATCCGGTAAAGGGGGATGAAATGAGGATGTGGATTTTGGAAGAAGGCGGCGGGATTAGAAGTTGGCGGGCGAGGAGAGGAAAGGGAATAAGTGAGCTGAGACTGCGGTGAAGAGAGAGCTGGGGTGGAGCAGGAAGAAGGAAAGGGAATTGCCCTTGGAATGTACGGCTGGGTGGAAGGTTAAGAGGTAGGGGAGAGAGAGAGAGAGATTGGTAGAAGGGCAATTTGAAATGAACCTCATTGAGAGCAGTGTATCCCTTGCCATTCTTTGAAGGAAGTTCCGGGATTTCTGAAGCGCCATGGAAGTACAGTGACTTAAAAAACTGAAATCGGTCCCAAATCGAGTCGGCAAAGTTATTCGCAGAATACCACTGAAGGAAAATTAAGAGGTTGAGTTAAATGTTTGCGTTTTCTTAGCTCATGAGATAACAAGGTATTGAGATAACAAGGCATTGAGATAACAAGAATTTCCTTTCATAATATCTCAAATAAAAAATATAAAATTAATGATATAAAATCCAAGTCAAATTACAAATTTGAATCGAAGTCTATACTTCGGGCACAGCTATACTCTATACATAAAAATCTGGCGAGTTATTGAAACATGGTGATCGTTTTTTAATACCACTCCGGTGCAGAGGCGTAATAAAAAGTACTACGAGTGATACAAGCACAAAAAATCTTTTAAAAAAGATGTTTTCCTACCATTATCTACCACTCGACAGGATAATTAACCATGACTTTCTTTAAGGCCCGACTATTAATTTGATTTATGGGTACAAAAATTTCTCTCCAACAATGATTTTTTCATAGCTCACTCATAATTTTCTCACTCACTTGTCCGGTATTATTAGTAATTAGTATTTTACCACTTAGAATGTATTGTGATAATTAACTTCTATTTCGATTCTTTTATTCCCAACTTTCTGGAACGTCCTATTCCTAATTACTATTCCGTCATCCTAAAGACTAATTACATCCTCCATCTGCCTACTTAAAATTTCCAACAGCAACTTTCTCTCCAAGTACTTACTCATTCACGTTCCTTTCCACTCATAACTTTTCCTTTTTCTTCCGTCAAACCCAAAATTTCAAGAGCCTTCAATATTTTTGCATTCTCGATCCCGAAGGTTCAGGACCGAATTCAAGTGTCTATCCCTGAGTGTTTTCGATTTTGTATCCAAGAAACGGACCTCTCCATAAGCGCAGTGATCATGTGGCATCTCAAACAAATTTGCATAATTAATTTTCAGTGCCAAATAAAATATTTAAAATGGAGAACATTTGATAGCACTTGTACTTTGCAGTGAAAAAAAAGAATATCGGGAGCCCGCGACTATTTACGTCCCGAATTTCATGTCTTGGAACCGATGAACGCCACACTGCGCGTCAAACTCTTTAGCTACTTTTTTCTTCACATCATGGCTCAATTTTTCTGGTAAATTGTCTAACTACGGTAACCTTGAATTTTATCCAAAATTGAGAGAAACAATTCAGGGCACAAACCTACCGCAAAGTTTAAATTAATGTTCAAGGTATGCGACTAAATTTGCCGGGAGGGAGAGCTTTACTGTTGTGAACATTTGCAAAATATCCATCGCAGGCTAATTAACGATACGAATCTGACAAAATTACGGGTAAACGCAATACATATTTGCTTTGGAAGAAATACCTCAAACTTTCATTTGGCAAGGCTTTGATGTGGTTGTGCAGGCGCAATTAGCTGGAAGAAAGCTGGCAGAAAAATTAGCTGGGTTGGAAGGAAAAGTAGAGTCTACATCTAAATAATATGCTACTGGCTGCCGCTTTGGCGTATGGCAGGAAGTGTGGAAAGCCCTGTTTCTCTTCTGGTGGTGAGTGTGTGCGTAGGAAAAGCGAATTTATGTGGCTCCGTTCGACATTAAGAGCTCTCTTAATTTCCCCTTCGAACAAATGGAAACGATCGTCTCCCGGCCGTGCCGGGAACGATGTGCGGCGGCAGTGGGAATGTATTATGAAATGAATAATTGCTCACGGCCGCGTGGGCGCCCCAGAGCCGTTACCGCACCTAGTGGCCCGTTTTGGGCGAAAAATGAAAGTCGAGAGGGAGAGAGAGAGAGTAGGTGGAGGGGGTGCGTTGGCGCATGCAGACGACCGCAGCCTGTTTCATTATAATATTTGGTTTCTCACTCAGCCGTTGGCCCGACCTGCGGTCGTCCCGCGCCGCAGAGCACCCGACACCATTTCGGCGTGAATTATTCCGGAGTCGAGGGCGCCGGGTGCGTGCGAGGGCACGGCCCGCCGTCGGCGGCCCGTTAACGGCAAGTTGCGGCGGGGGACACCCTCGTTGCGTATGGACCGCCTCTTATCATTTTTTTCCAAGTTATAAAAAAATCTACCCCCTCCCGGGTAACTGCAGCTTCTAAGTGGGCTAGTATGGTGTATAGAGTACTCAAATTTTCCCTTCCCTTCCTATTAGCTTTCGTCACGGCATCCTCTCTGCCTAGGCCCTTTTACCATATTAGTTTCCCTCTTTGCCTGTTTTTAATATTTGCATCACTTCCATGATTTCTCAGTCTTCTTCTTTTCGCTTCCACTTCTGATCAAACTATCGGGTTGGCTTGGGCACTGACACCTACACCTGTATCTATACTCTGGAAGCCACCGTAAGCGTATGTGGTGCATGGAGTGAACCATAACCTCGTTTCCGTTATCAATCAACTTACTACCATGCAGGCATGCCAAACGTACTATTTCAAGCGTACAAGGCTTACATGCACCTTAGAGGCACAATGTAAGTACCCCGATCAAAATAGTGGAGATGAAGTTACAAGATACGTGAAATTTTGGTTATAAGGGAGATTTTATTGTTAGAAAGAAAATAATAAGATTTTACTTTTACAGAAAGCAATAAAATTTTACTTCCATCCAAAGACACGGGTTAGAGAGTACATGAGTGGCAGAGATTTTTCATAGTTTTTCCGGTCCTTATTTTAGTGCTTAATGAATGCCATTTCAGGTTGAGACTCCGTCCCTACGTTGGGACGTAAAACAGCAAACTCCTTGTTGCCTTTTGCTTTGAGCAAGTTAATACCGACCCCGAGTCCTTCTTCTCTATTCTTTTACACCTTACACGTCCCGAACTCTATCCAGATTATCATCTTATTCCAGATGGCTCAAATCACTTTGGTGGTCGGTAAAAATGTGGCTGCATTCCCGTGATCCTGAAATCACCAAACGAGCGTGCAGCAATGCCTCAGCTCGAGATGATGACGTACCTATGTGTATTTAATTTAGTTCTGCAGATTTTACTCGTGGATATGTTTATATGACTCATGTTTTCTTAAATTCCTAGCAGTTAAATTTATGTGAAAATAAGGAAAAATGATTAAATATGAACTAACGTTAAGGAATTTATAATTTTTGCGCCATTATGATGCACAAAACTTGGAAAACAAAAATAGGATTAAAAATATTTCACTTAAAATGTTTACCCAATATATATGCCCGAAATATTATGGATATTTTTGGTTGGGTTGGGTTTATTTGATATAATAATAAATGACTGAAGGGATTTGAATAATTTGTGGATGGATGTAATGCCCATCTTCAACAAGTAACGCAGGGTTGTCTTAAACTATCTTCGGTCACTTCGGCCCTTGTAAAGTTGTCTACTTATTTTAATTTCCTCTTAAAATATGCCAAAGTTAGAAAAAAATAGCTCGGACCTAAATAGTCATGATTTACAAGAGCAAGGCATAACTGATGACAAGAGTGATAATTTTTCTTCAGCTTCAGGTGCCCAGAGGTTGGATTGGGTTCGAAACCTGATCCTCGGGATTTCAACACCCATGATTTGGGTATTTGTGCGGTGATGTTAGTAGCAAAGAAAGCATGAATCGATCCTATTATTCCTCAGCTATTGACATGCGAGTTCTTGTGAGGCCCTCGGTCTTTAAAAATTTTAAATCCAAGAATGTCATCTGCTTTAAGTGCGTGGATTGAGTGCAAATATTACGCCATATTTGTTGGTCATTTTTTATTACCTGACGGGATGATAAAAGCAAACTAGGATGTAAAAATGTTCCTTAAATATGAAAAAAGAAAGTCAATAGAAATAGGAAGGTTAAAGCTGGAAAGAGTAAGAGAGAGAAAGGGTTTGAGTTGGAGACATATTCAAGGAGAGATAAGCGAATCTCGGATCACGAAAGTCCGTTTCAGCTGGTTTATAAGTCGGCCGCTCCCTGTTCGGCCGCCAGACACGCAAACTTTGACCACAGCAACGACGATAGTGAACTCTCGAAAAACTCAGTCTTCTCCCTCCCCACCCTTCTCTTCCCTTTCCCCTCGTCTCATCGCCTATTTCGTTCTCTCCGATAAGATTTCTCGATACTTCAGCACGTTTTATCTTCGCCGCTTCGAGGGTGTTTTTATTTTTATTTCACATCTTGGTCTCTCAGAAATTAAGTGCCTGAAGTCGACTGCTCTCTCTCACGAACACTCTCAACCGGTCCCCCCTCCTACCCTCGTGATAAGAAAGTCAAAGCAATAATTACTTGGTGGTTGGTTGGTTAGCTCGAGAGTTTGCACCAACAATTGAATTATTAACGCCTGCCAACTTCTGCTTTCATGCCAAGTGCGTTTAGATTGTTATCCTTCGCGCCTGGATTAAAACGAATAATTTTCGCTGGACTTTGTGGGCATGCTTTACGCTTTGAGAAAGACGTTTGAGGGTAAAAAAATAAAAATAACCCGATTTCGGAGTAATGTGGAGAATAAAGTGATACTGAAACCGCGGTGTTTTAAAAATTGCCTTGTTTTGACGCGCAGTTGAGTTTCGCTTTTTCAGTTTGACGATCTGCGATCAGTATCAATGAAAATGGTTCCTAAAATGTCATCTTTCGGTCATAATAAATGGGAAATGGTAGTATTTTAAGGCTTTGTAGCCTGATGGCCGTTCATGTTGCATGAATAATAAATGACACGTAGTAAAAAGTGACGTTTAACTATAGCTTTTCAATATGAAAATTTCCTATTAAAATTCATGGGTTTCCGACATCTAAATGAACGCTAACTTTATATTTTCGGTAACCAGATTCTTTCAATAGGTACTTGGCAGAACAGGAAAGGATCCTACCTTTAATCCCATTTTGTGTGATTTCTCTTACCTTTGGGTCCCGGTGTGGCATGCACTATGCAGTCCGATGTCACAATTTTTACTCTAACTTAGGCGGCTTATTTGGTGGTGAAGTCGTAAATTACAATTACCGACGCTGAAATGTCAACTGTGATATTTCACCATTAGTTGTGGTTTTTTTCTGTGACTTGCGGGATGAACGTTGGAAGTTTCAGACCTGGGGTACTAAAACTAAGATATTTGGAACTAGGGCAGAAGTTAAAAAGGAAGGAAAATGCTCCAAAGTGATGCTTGGAAAATGCATCATATGTAAGTTATATTCTTGCTAAAGTGTCTTAGTTTGAGATGTATAACTCTCAAGAGAATACGCAACCATCATGTCTCATAAACTATTCAAGCTACAGAACTCATTTCAGTTCACGCTCAAAGAAGTGTGTGCCTCGAAAGATGTCTTTGATGTATTTTGTATTCCACTACTCGTTCCCAGCTCTAGGTGATGTTACTATTTTAGAGTAGCTGTAAGAGCATAAAAACTATATTAAAGGTTAAGAGACTCATAAGCAGCTGGAGTTTCGGATGCAGTGTGCTTGGTGTCGTGCATCTTTGGCAATCTGTTTTATCAAAAACTTAATTACTCTTGCTCTATCCTGCTCGTATTAGTTGGATAGGTTTGAATCTATACATCTGACTCCAAGCATTTATACTCATGCAACATCATGAGAGAATAGAATATTAAGTACTAATGTGTATTCATTCAATATCTTTGGTTGATGTGATATTAAATTAACGACGTAGGCGGATTTAATTGTAAATAAAGTTTCCCAAGCCTTCCAAAAGAGTAAACTCCTTTTTAGCATATGATGAACTGAATTTGGCATATGTACTACGTTTCACAATACTCTTGAAAATTACTGCGTAAGTAAAACGTTTTGCCTCCTAAATAAAAAAAAATGTTTATGTAAATTTTTGCTACGAGAGAGTTAGTGTTAACCCAGACAATTACGCAAAACACTATTGGAGCCCACTGGAAATCATATGAACACATATGACACCGATATGGAATATAACAGATTCTTGACTGCAATGAACTGTCGGTTGCGTTTGAGCATCTACTAATTCTCCCTTGTATTCTTCATTTTACAGGAAACTAGAGTTAAAAGGAAATTAGTTTGGTGCAGTCGAGGTAGAAGGTGGTCAATGGAAGGCGTCAGACCCTTTTCAAGGGTTCGGAAGTAAGAGAAAATTTTTGGATCATCTTTGCCATTCTCTCTCTCTTGCCGAGCATCCATCTTCCATCATTGACAGTGCCACTGACAGCCCTTCAGCCATCCTCTGCGATTGAATTCAACGGTGGGCTTTGATGGAAAAGCTTCGGAACGTGAGTTATTAAAATTTTTTGGAAAAATTCTTCCTTAATGGCATGGATGGCTTGCGTGGCATAAGTCGATTCAGTTCCAGCGCTCTGCGCGAATAATTATTCTACTACCGGCCTCCAAAAATGGCGGAAACAAGCTTTCTTTCCGTTAATGCACCCTTTTTTCCGGTTCCGAATTAAAAATGTACCCCTGAGGGAAATTTTCGGGCAGAAGCTGACGAAATGTGACAAGGCTGGATGAAAAAAAATCACTCTGGATATTAAAAAAAAATCTCGGATTACTGGGAAAGGGAGCATAATAAACAAGGGAGGACCGCAAAAACACGCAATGGATGTTTTCGGGATCAATTAGGTTTCGGTTCATTGGTTCCTTACTGTTCAATTTAATATTCCCGAGTTTCCCTTCCTCCGTCTCCAGCCGCAGGGCTTCTCTCTCAGCGTAATCCACCCTTAAAACCCTCTCCGGGAAGACAAATACCCTGAAGTCGTCCTTTTCCTATCCAATAGGAGTCAGGAGCTCGGTAGAAGGAGACGGGAGATTCAAGGAGCGTAAGAAGTGCCCGCGTTTGCAAGTGCATCCCGATGCGGCGACGTCTGCCTTCCTCCTAAGATCGCTAAAGAAGAAGTCCTCCTTTTGAGACCGCCAGCGTCCTCTCCACTCGTCAGCTTCCCTCTGACTCTTTCGGCACTTCTTCGAGAACCTTCGCCTCTCTCTTCCTGCTCTGAGCCTTGCTTCTCGTCTCCTCTCCCGAGCGTGAATATTTGCGAAGCCGCGAATTGACTCCAGCACGCCGGCGCAGCGATTACCGTCCGCCTCAGTCTCAAAGGTCTCAAAAGTCGACGTTTTTCTATTTTTCATTTTTTATAATAGGATTACTTTGGAGTATCAATTTATCTGACACGCATTCATGACATGCGTTCTTGCCTTGTATTTTGGATTGCTGGCCAGGAAGGTCATGTGTTTTCTCATAATTTTTTTCCACGTGACGTATAAAGTCAATCTGTTTCCAAACAGTTGATTTGGTATTGACCCTTATTGGTACCCAATTTTGTTTACTGCAACAGTTCACGTTTACAAGGAAAATAATATTCAATCTAACTAATTAGTGGGAGAAACTTCGAGTTGATTAATGTGATCATTGCCATTCGCCTCAGGATTGATGATTTCTCTTGGAAGAATTGGGTGTAATGACATTTTATTCGCTAATGCTTTGTGTATCCTACTTTGGCCCATTTTAAGTTTCAGGCATTGGATTGATACAAAACTGTAAATTTTCCCGTATTCATTCATTTTGCATAAGTAATTCCGAATTTTTCTATTCCTACTAGAAGGAAATAGCGGTGAAAAATTAAATTCTCTACAAAATTTCTGGAAAAAATAAAAGTTTTTTCAAAAGCAACATGGTTGGTCAAACTACTAAAGACAGATTTACGTATATCATTTGAGATATTCAGGCAGCATTCAGGTTTAATGCTATTTTTCGAGAGCCTTTAGCTTTTCCGGTCACTTTTTAACGGGTATAATTATCATGTGTCAGCTGTCCTGAGATTGGTATGACGCAGTTCTCCACTTAAGTCCCTTCTTTGCCAACGTTTTAACATCTCTATGAGCCGCTCAATGAATCTCATCCGAAGATTTGCTTTCCCATAATCTCTTCCGTAGATGGTTGCCTTCTTCATGTATTTCCCTAGATAACTGAATTAATCAGGACCTCATGTATCAATAAAAGGCCGACTAATTTGCCCCGATATCTTTTTTAAGGTTTCAGCTACATTTATATAATACACTGCGAGCCACCTAAAGGGTGTGTGGCAGAGGATGAACTATCAGCAGGCATGCAAAACCAATCAGAGAGAAAAAGATTACACTTACTACCAAGCAGGCATGCAATAAATACTATTCCGAGCATATGCTGCCTTCATGGAAGTGAGAGGCACCATCTTACTACCCGAGGAAAATAGTAGGAATCTCGGGCTTGCCACCGGTTAATAGGCTCCATTACTGCGTAAAAGGCAGTAATGGAACCTATTAACTGGTGGCAAGCCCGAGAAACATTCCTTAATAGTATTTGCTGGGAAAATACTAGATCTTATATTAGTAGTAAATTATTTATATTTCCTACAAATGACATTAAATTGTTAGTTTATAGAAAATTATGTAATAATTGTGTATTAGTCAGATATTTTTCTATAAATACTCGATTATTAACGTATATATTTTATATCATGCGTGATTTAGTCGTGCTAACGCGTGTATAAATAAAACAAACACCGCATTCTTATTTCTACACAAAAATCTAAAATGCCTATATTGATTTCCCCATGTGCCTTCGCTGATATTTATTATATTCAAATTGTGCTCGCAAAAAATGAATTTTTAAACCTATATCTTACTACCTCTCTACTTTTATCTTCATGATCTAGCCTGCCATAGTACGCTGGTGTTTTTAGTATATTAGTAACATCTCCAGAGTACCTGTCCATTTTAAATATCCACAGGAGATTAATAGGTATCTGAACCTACGATCTGACAGTGGTTACTAAATTAATTGCTTCTAATAATTTCGGTTCTCTTTCAAACCTATCGTAGCACGGTTAAAAAACCGATATGCTCTGTGCTGCTCACTGTATAGGTCTGAGGTCAACCCTGATTTCATTAGATTTTATGCATTGGCTGCATATTCTAGGTGGGGTCCAACAAGTGAAACCATATTTTTTGTATTCTCTTCACATTTTGCTTGTATCGTTTTGAAAAAGCCTAGATTTCTCTTGGCTTGACCGCATATCTCCCGGATATTTCTTTTCCACGATAAATCATGAGTAATTGTAACACCTTAATTATTTATGGAATCAACGCTAAAAATGATAATTTTACTGATATTATTGGATCGATGTGGTGTATTATTACTCTTTAAAAAATGCATGGGTAATTTCTCATGACCATTTATCGAACCAAACTTGAATCGAATCCAAATACCTGCTAAGTGATTCCCTATCTTCTTCATTTAGTATATCTCTGTACACTACCACGTGCAACATTGACCTTGCCTTTTCTGTTCAACAGCATAGCATCATTCTATTTTATTTTTATTGATCTTCTGGTGATGTCTAGAAAATGTCTTTTCCATGTTAACTATTTTCTATCCTGCGTATTTTTAGACTGCATTTAGGTCATTTCAGAATCTATTCTATTTTCGATTCTCCCATAGCCACATGGGTTATTATTTAATGTAAATAACTTGGAGCTAGTTTTAATCCCCAGTCCAACATTTTCAATTCAATATTATGTTCATCATTCACGATATTTGCTTACGAGCAATTAAAGTGATTTATCCAGCCGTTTTCAGTAATTTTATGATACCAATTTTTATAATACCTATCATTTTGATGAAAACTCATTTACTGAAGGAATATTTTTGAGTAACATGACGCTGTGTTCTTTAAATTTACATTTTAAGAAAGAATGTGAATAGCTGTACGTATGTTCTGCTTTTATTTCGCCTAGGCATGGCTATTTCATTTTCTGGTGAAAATATAACAGTCACATAGTAATAGTGACAGTCATAGTGGGTGGTTTAATATCGATATATCAGTGGATTTTAACAGACACGTTTTTATATTTGATACAGCATTTAATCAACTATCGTGATGAAAGATTATACCTTTTTCGGTTAGATCAACCAAACCCATATTCGTTTCTGTAGAGGAAACTTTATTGCTTTCCCGATAAAATGCTAGATACGAGCTCGGAAGCCATGGACATTTTTTTAATGCATGCACAAATCTAGCTTACATAACCCGTATCCGAGTTAATATCCACAAGCTAAATATTTTCAATTTATATCAATGCCGTTAACATTTTTACTAAGGTCTCCAGCAGACAAAAAGTCATTGGTATTAACAGATATCACCATTGTAGAACATAAAACTCGTCTCTTGCTCTGACAAATGAAAAGTGCAGTCAATGAAATTCCAAATTGAAAAAAATAAATGCTGCGTTAAGAATCGAGTTGGATCATAAAGACAACTTTAAATGAAAATAAATTTTCTTTCATTAGCTTTCGAAGTGTATAAAAATACTTTACTTTTCACGCATTTTGAAACGAATATGCTCCACATGAGTACGCTACTTCTGATTTGATAAATCAAAGACGAATTTATAGTAAAAAATAACTCAATGTGTTATTATCCATGCGTTAGTTTCACTGTCAAGTTATTTTATAATGCCGGGTGCTAATTTGTACATTCACTCTCAGCATTTCCAATTTATCTAAAGGGAAGTGTCAAAATTTCCACGGCATTAGATGGAAGTTATGAAGCCCCACGCGAAAGAAGACATGGGGAAATTCTACCAGCTATTTGCGCCCAATTTTTCTGTACATTGCAATACTCGTTTTTCAGTTTTCGAAGAATATATTTATTTTTAATCTGAAATCTTCTATTTCTTCCAAGTGGCAACCCAAAGGAATTAAGACATATGTTGGTGACGTGGTGGAACCTTCGGGTCGTCATCTATGCTTGCGATTTGGTACTTCGGGGTGACTTCATTCACTTTATTTGCCAAGGTTGCTATCGTCTCTATTTCCTCATCTCCTTCGGTACCCAGAATCGTTTGTATGGGTGCAGACAAGCGACCCTACCACTGCAAATTTAAGAAGATATTTGACTCAGCTCCGCCTGCCGTCGTTCGTAAATACCTGAAAAATTGCGAAAGCGTTCGGTATCCCATCTCTTCGTGCTCTAGATGTTGGCGGATGCGGTGCTTCTTCGAGGCTGAGATTCTTCGGATGAGATCAGATTAAAACTGTTCGTACTTTTCTTCGAATGGTTGCTCGTTTTCAATCTCCCCTACTTCCAAGACATCCGTTTTAAAGCCGCGATACAACATACTGGAATTTATACATATTATGTCATCCTATGTGATTCCCTGGAGGCAGAACTGCTCCTCCAGTTACGCGGACACAGCGTTGTTTTCTCCGTACAGATCGGTGAGACGCGAACAGTGACGTGATCCAGCATACTTTCCTCAGTGGGTAGGTGATTCGGATCCATCCCCTGTCCGTGGTTCCGCAATCACGTCGGTGTCACCAATAAATATCACGATTTGGTCTTGTTATTATTTATAATAAATAGATTACTCCAGCTCTAAGAATAAATTTATTCATCCAATGCTCCAAGAGTACCATCGCGAATGGACGAACAGGCTGTACGCGAATAGCTGGTTGACCTACCTCGTGGCTTATTTCACGTGTGGGTTTATAGCTGCCCTCCGGTGCTGTGGTGAGTGTGATGGGTCACCTTGTAAGGTGTCGCCTCGCTACTCGTCTCCGTTTGTCGTTGGGACGTCTTGGTGTGGTGAATTAAACCAGTCCTAAACCATCTCTATACCCCCTCCTATCTTTCCCCTCCGTCGCTTAGCCTCCCGCCCAGTAAGCATAAGTAACTCCCCCAAAACTCCTTCAGCTCTCTCTACAATACCTGTATTGCATATTCAAAAGTTTAAATTTCCCGGAATGCAATTTGAAGACGTTGATCTGCAACGAAACCTGGTAGTGATTATAAAAACTCCGTGTTGAATTGTGACCTTATATCTTCCTCCAAAATCGTACTTAATCATCCATACAGTGTGTGTTGAAGAAAGTGTACATATTCTATTATAGCGTCATGTTTAGGATGTTACTCTACACCTTTTTCGCAGAAATATGTATTGGACAAATGTAATATAGCTTTAATGTGCGTCTTTTTTATCTATTATGCGTGGAAATTATGATTATAAATACAAAAGAAATGAAGTGGATATGTAGATTATTTCACACACGTTATAAAAAATTCATACATTCCTCATTATAAAAATGGTTTCTCCATCGCAGTTTGACTCATACAAAACAAAAAAATTCCAAAATTTAGGGAAAGAAGTTCGTTGATGGAAAGTCTCATCGGAATGCTCTTATTGAAGCAAGGCTGTAAACTTAAATCGAGCACTTCGAAGCACCAATTAGGTTGTCGACAGAAACTGATTTAAATATAAGGACAAAGGTTAATGACGAAACATTGCCATAAACGCCACTCGTTTCCGTCGCTTTCAAATCATCTCTTCATGTGCTCGCCGAATGACTTTGGAAAAATCCGCGCACTCATTGAACCAGTTGTTTTTCCGCATCCAATGTCATTTCATTTTCCTTCTCTTGGAGCTAGTGGCTTCCTCTCCCTCTTGTGAAGTGATTGGTGGAAATGAGGCACGGGGGGATTGCCAGATGTTCCCCGCTCCACTTTTGGCGTTAATAAAGCCGTCCATCGGTACGTACGTGCGTTCTCCCCTACACCTCTCCTCCTCAGTCCTCTTTCCCGCATCCGATCCACAAATATCTTCCTCCCTCTCTCTCTCTCCCGCACGCGATCCGCTCTATCATCGTCCGTTCGCTTCCCAAACCTCCACTTCCATTCGCCCTTTGGCCAGACCTCTCCCATCAATCGTGCCATTTCCTCTACGCCCATATCTTTTCGGTCCACCCCTTCGGGAATCCGTGAGATTTCCAAGGAAATCGACCTCTGGAGCGTGTGGAAGCCAATGTGCGACCATTGTCTGTCAAAAGATTGAGGGAAGAGAGAGAGAGAGAGCGTGAACGGTGGGGAGGGGGGGGGGGGGGAGGAGGAATGTGGGGGGAGGGTACGTGGAGGTGGTGAGCAGTGGTTTCGGAAGTGGAGAAGAGGGAAGGGTTTGAGACCCGAGGGATATCGGCGGCTAGACTGAGGGGACGGCGAGGAGAAAGGATATGTGAGGGATGAAAGGGCGAAGCGCAGGACCAGCGAAAGGTTTTAAAGGGATCGTTACACTCGCTAAAGGGTTAACGTGCGCAGGACGCTCGATAGGACGCGCACTGGTCCATAATTGGCTTCTGCCGCTGACCATCGCCATGGACGGCTTACAACTTGGCCGCGGTTTGCTGCAGAAACACCAGAAGAGGCCCGAGGGTGCGGTGGGGCGGTGCGGGGGGAGCGTGGTGGGGAGGGTATTTGCAGGGTGGTGGAATTTATGCGACAAGATAATTACTGCTGTCGAAGGGAAGGGGAGTGGAATGAGGTGCGGAGGAATAGATAAAGACAGTGAGGGGATCGGCGTCGACCGACTGACCATTTGAGCATGCAAGGCTTCGGGCTATTCCAGGAGAGAACGGTGCGAATGGAGTATGTAAAGGAGGAGAAGAATATAATTCGATCACTGGTGCAGACTTACTTTTTCCGTTCTGAATTCACAATGAGGATGAATTGGAGGTTGACCGAGGTAGCTTCACGTTTGATTTTGTTTTATGCCATTTACAAATTATT
The DNA here is from genome assembly GCA_933228895.1 of Platycnemis pennipes. Lineage (NCBI taxonomy): Eukaryota > Metazoa > Arthropoda > Insecta > Odonata > Platycnemididae > Platycnemis > Platycnemis pennipes. Next base: position 26,186,216 of record OW121848.1, on the reverse strand, counting down.
GCACTTGGTATTGTAACATAATTTTTATCTATTAAAAGCATGTTTGCTGTAAATTCAACCCTGCTACACACCTTTATCGCGGCCTTCAGGATATTATGTACATCTTTTATTGTTATCTTTATACTTCATTATATTTTGCGATATTGTCTTCAACGTAAGGATAATACGTGCAAAGTAATTCCGTGACGGTTTTTTACCCAGCGTTCCGGGAAATGATTTAAGTTTCTATGATGCCTCTGTTCTCTGTATCACAATTGCTTCAATACGGCATACAAGTGTTTTATCGAAAGTGGTGATTAATTTCCACGTAAAGAACAAAAAAACGCATATTTTAAATAAGAAAAATAAATTGTTCATTGATAGTAGTAATTTTCTAATTTAATTTAAAATGCAACATATTTTCATTTACAAAATGTCCAACTTTTATTATTATTATATGTGAAAGGGTTGTCATATTCACTTATATTCATGAAGAGCATGATGGAATTTCAGTAGCGACCTATTAAAACAGTTGGGAATATTCATTTTTTGATGGATCGAGGAAATTAATTGCTTTTTTGTAAGATTTTATCTCGAGGAACCTTTCTTCAATTTCCTTCTCCTCCAAGGATGAAATGATCAGCCGATATTCTCTTTCATCAAGTTCGCGGGAAAGTTTTCGGAAGTTACGATCGTTTTGATTGATTTATTACACCTTTAAAAACGTCATTTCCAAAGCTTTCTTTTTCATTCTCCATGAAATAATTTTTTTTCCGGAAAGATCCCGATTTTTAATTGGCACGAAGTGATGGAGAAAAGGCATCCATCAACTTTCCTAGTCCATGAAGTGAGAAAATTCGGATTAGCCCCTTCAAAGTTCAATTCCATCAAGTTTGCACCCTAGCTAGCTCGACATTCGAAGAATATCAGCGTTAAAGAAAAATAACGGAGATTCCAGATTTTGGGATTGTTGCCGAATGACTTTGGAGGATGATACACAGATATTAGGTATCTTGTATTGTGAACTCTTCTACAAGCTGTTTCACTTGGCCCCATAGACCTCTGCTAATCCTGTTGCATTCTGTACTCTAGAGATCCCTTAAAGTGCATTGCCGTTCTACATGTGCGCTTGGAGTTGTATGACAAATGCAAGTTGTATGCATTGTAAATGAATCCAGAGAATATGCCCGTCTGTAACAGGCTTCAGGTTCCCAAATCTAAGTTGATTGGCAAAAACTCAGACTGGTATTCAAACAATAATGATCTGATGATTCAAACAATGATGCTCTGATTAATTACAGAGCTTAGTGGTGGCTGAGAAGGGGAAAATTATAATCAATTTACAATCAAATTTCACTCACGATGGGTATTTAAGGGTATTTTTCATGGATGATATCTTTTTCAACTATATCTGATATTTAATCTTCCAAAATAAAGAGTGAAATATTTTGGGAACCTCCTCCTGCTTTTTATTAACTAATTTCAATATGAGAAATATGAAGTGAAAATATCGCTGTTAAGGATGAGGAAAATATTTATCCGAGATTTGCTGTTGATAAGTACCCACTCTCTACCCAAAAGGACTGTGTTACGGTTGAAGTGGTGCTCATGCAGTCACTCTTAAATCTGATTAAACGTGAAATTTACGAATGAAATTCGAAAGCCAGTCCTTTTCCACTTGCATTTCTACAGGAAGATGTGGAACCCAAAAACTTAGTCGTATCGAATTCAGGTGAATTATGGGAAGACATTACACGGATTTAAATCTAGGATAAACTCGCTGGTAGGTAAATTGCCTTCTTATAGATATACTTCAGCTTGAGTATCTTTAAAGTTATAAAATAATTCAGTAAAATAGACTACTGAAAAATATTGAGAAATTATTGGAGCATATTTTGATATGCCATCAAGGTCTAGGCTTAAAAACGAATGCCTCCAAATCACATTGGAAAAATGTAAGGAATAGTATGGTGCCTTCCATTCTCTGATTCTTTACCATTAAAGTCAGGTTTTCACCAGGTTTTCCATTTACGAACCACCATTCGCGTCGTATGAGTTGAATTGCATCTTGCATGTGTTCTAACTTTAATTTTAAGAAACGCTGCTGTTAAATTTTATTTAACTTCTTATTGTGATTACTATTTCATTCCGGTAATTTAATTGAATCAATATCTTAATTATTCTTCCTTTATTCAAAGTAAGAAATCTCCTTAAACTGCTATAAGTAAAGAATGTTTTTAGCATGTATTGTCTTATATATTGGTCCATTTCTTTCTCGGGGACCCTTATTTGCTACGAAATAGGACAAGGGCAACTCTTCTGTAATGCAACAAAAAATCTGTCGTGTCCCAAATGTTTGCTTTTGTTGCAGCATTTGTTTTCAATGTAGCATTTGTTTTCCACATAGTGCTTGTTCCATGTGTCCTTTCACTCCTACTCTTTTGTGTGCTTCTTCGCTTCGCATTTTCTCTGTTCATTTGATCTTCACTGCCAGCTTGCAGCACCAAGGGCCTTCAAAGGATTCCTTTTTCCCTGATCCAATTTTCCAATGTTCCATGGCTCCGATCCATCGAGAGTGGCACACTTCACACGAATGTTTTCACTCACCTTGCTTGCCTGTAACCGTATCTTCTTTGAGCATGGTAACTATATCTCCTTTGCCTCTTCATCGTGAGCTCCCTTCGCGCTTGAACAATTCTGCACCTGATTTCCGGCGAATCTTTCATCCCTTGCTCTACAGCTTCAGTGGCGAGAGAGAGATTCCATTTGCTCTCGATTCCCTCCTCATAGCGCCAAGCGCCTCATAGCAAGACCAGATCCAAACTTCTCTCTCTATTGTTCACTAGAATTTTAATTTCCACATGCTGATCTCTTTGCCGTGTTCCGCGATATTAGTCTTCCATCGCTATTATCATGGGCCGGAAACAACTGGAGCTCAACCATTCAGGACTTGACTGCCAATGCCCTTAACACCGCCAGAAGTCGCTACTATTTTTAAGGTTTATTTCTGCGGTATAATTTTCAGTTTCCAAAACTTTTTGGCACAATAGTTGAATTTCTGAAAAAAAAATTATCAACTTAATCGGGATTGAAACCCGTATTGCTTGAATTCATCTCATGTGCTTTAGTCGGTTATACTACTAAAGAGACTCTCTTCCTGCTACGTTCTAAATGATTTACAGAAGTGATTCTCAACCTGTAACATTTGTGGTACATTTTAGATTTTTTTACTTATCGAATTTGGTTTATCTTCCTATTAATAAGAATAATTGGCGCTGTACATTAACTAGTCCTTAGGTTGGAAAAAGTGCTTTCACTACCTTCATCATCCTTTGGGCGTGAGATAAACAAATTCAGAAGTTGGTCGCACATAGGTTTCGGAACCACTGCTTTAAAGGAACAAGATGTTGGATGTACTACCGAATATGCAATGCACATCTGCACAATACCCTACAAGCCGCGGGTCTAGTACAACTCGGCGCGGCCACTTCGGCGCGGCCGTCTCGGCGCAAGCCACCTCGGCGCAGGCCCATCTCGGCGCAGGCCCACCTCGGCGCAAGCCACCTCGGCGCAGGCCCATCTCGGCGCAGGCCACCTCGGTGCCACATTTACAATGAAGTGTAGGAGTTAGTTTGTTTACTTGGGTTTATATCCCCCGGCCCTGACCAAATTCCAGCACGCGTTTATAAGACACTAGCATCAGAAATATCACCTTACATATAATATTTCGTAAATCGTTATCTGAGCATGTGGTTCCCAAGGACTGGAAAATGGCTAATATTACACCTTTATTCAAATCCGGCGATAGAGAAGATCCTAGCAACTACAGACCTATCTCACTAACATCGATATCGTGTAAGATAATGGAACATATAATAGTTAGTTCGATTATGGGACACATGGATAGAGAAAATTAAAAGATAAATAAAAAGTAAGCTTCGTCTATTTGCCGATGACGCAGTAGTGTACAGGGAAATTCTATGCCCAAATGATAAAGAATATTTAAATATTGACCTACAAGCAATTGAAACTTGGTGTGATACATGGCAGTTATAATTAAACTTTAAAAAATGTCTTGTAATGAACTTTTGGAAAAAGAATAGCTCTCCTCCTAGCACTTACAAAATAAGTAATAATGAATTAACAAACATGGAATCCATTAAATATCTTGGAATAAGACTGACAAATGATCTTTCCTGGGGAAACACATTCGTGAAATAATGGGTCAAGCGAATCGTAAACTGGGTTACGATAATAAGGTTATCATACCGGCCCTTTACAAATCTTGCCGATCTTCTCTGCACACGTCAATATAGTTATTTATACCGATTTCATAGGGATCCCATACACCAGAAGCATATTCCAAATGAGGTCTTACAAGGGAAAAGTAGCCGATTTCTCGCACATTATCGTCACATTTACCCAGTACTCTTTTGACGAATCCCAGTTTACGATTCCCTTGACCCGTTATTTCACGAATGTGTTTCCCCAGGGAAAGATCATTTGTCAGTCTTATTCCAAGATATTTAATGGATTCCACGTTTGTTAATTCATTATTACTTATTTTGTAAGTGCTAGGAGGAGAGCTATTCTTTTTCCAAAAGTTCATTACAAGACATTTTTTAAAGTTTAATTCTAACTGCCATGTATCACACCAAGTTTATCTTTTAGCTTTTTATCATAATCGCAAGTTATTGGAACGAAAACTACGGGAATACCAAGCGCTCAAAGTTGGGCAACTTGATTTTACGCGCAAAAAACGGGTACTTTTTTGAGAAAAAATTAAATACAGGAAATACTATGAAGCCGAAGATTTTTTAAAGTAAATGATCCAACGTAGAAATAAACTCTCTCTTGTATACTTTTTGTTGCATTGAAACTGATCGCTTCGTTTAAACGATAGAGCTCCTCAAACTCGGGTGTCTTGCTTTTTTTTACAGACTAGTAGATTGCCGAACTGACAGATTCAAAATGTCCTTTTTTCCTCGTACTATTAGGGATATGAATAACGGTAAATGTATCCAGTACGAGTGTAGCAATGGATAACATTGGTAGCTGCATGTTGGTATAAGGACTTAAAGCTAACCCAACTAACAGCATGTTTTTGCATGTATGCTTTGCTATTTTTCTTTTTTTAAATCGTGGAGTTTAGAAGAGTAAATAATATATACTAATCCTCTTTAATGCATGATGTGTAGTACAACACAATATTCCTTTGTTGTAGTATTTTTACATAAGCATCTGTCCCGGTACTTAACATCTCTGTTCTCCGCGCCGAAATGGGCCTGCGCCGAGGTGGCTAGCGCCGAGGTGGGCCTGCGCCGAGATGGGCTTGCGCCGAAGTGGCTTGCGCCGAAACGGCCGCGCCGAGGTGGCCGCGCCGAAGTGGCCGCGCCGAAGTGGCCGCGCCGAAGTGTCCCATTCCCACAAGCCGCCACAGAGGTGTGTGGTAGGGGGTGTTTGGTGACCAGCCATTAGGTTAATGGGAAAGGGAACAAGAGAAGAGAGAATATTCGGGATGGTTGGAAATACTAATATATATCCTAACCAATTTGAGTTACGAACACGAATTGTCCACGAGAAAAATAAACTCTTACATCACAAAGTGAGCTCAAATCGAAATTCGCCGGGCAATAGTCCAAAACTGCTTTTTTTGAGATAACGTCTTGAAACGTGGCACATATACACACAAATGATTGATAATTATGGAATGGTAGTCATTTTTCATAGGTATTACCCGTTACGCCCGTTACTTAGATACAGAGGCTCAAACACGACCAAATTTCGAAAAAAGCGCCCGCTCTCATTTTTCTTCGAAAATCTTAAAAGTTGAGCAGATATAGGAGTAATTGAAAGATTTTCATTAAATAAAAACATAACCATTTGTGAACAGAGTACTTTGCCTATGCTATGCATAAGTTTTAGACATTATTGCCTATATTTGAGTGCTATTACGTCACATAATGGCGGACCCTTTTTTTAGACAAAATTTTACATAAACTAGACAATATAATCCTTATTCGGAAAATGGTCTCAGGGATACTTCATCAGAGTATAAATTGAAGATATTTGTAGCTTATTCCGTAAAAATATTTGAAAAAAGTTCTTGACGCCGAGAATAACTCGATTTTTGATCGCGCGTCGCCGCCCGGCTTCGTGCAGCGGGACCTGGAAATACCGAAACTCCGTTGGATTTTTCATGTTGTGTGGATATTTACTCCTCGAATTTAACTTTTTCAGGCTATGCATGCTGTCACTGATTTCTAAAGATTCCTTATTGAAGATTTTGCGAGGATATTGGTTCGAGAGAATGGATCAGTGCACTCGTAACTGCGGTAAATTTGTTTTTATTAGGATAATTTTCGGGATCATGCTGCAAATTACGAACGTGTTTCAACTCTTGAGAAAGAATGCGGGTTCTCGGGGTACCATACATGTTCTCCATAAAAAGGCAACATTTGAGATTCCCTTCTTTCCCTTTACCCTCTCCTCCTCCACCCCGAACTACGTCTTTACTACCCTAGGAGGGTGGCGCAAATCGGAATGTGCAGTTTAAAAAAAACATGCTTGCTTCGCAAATTACAACTTGTTGTTGCTCTTTGTTATCTGACTCTTTGATGCGCCAGAAGAAATATTAGTGGATACTCTCCTGCAAATAACTTGGAACTGACAATCTCTGAAAATGAATATTTAATGGTAAGGATTACTTAAAGGGAATAATTTCCAGAATATCATTCTTTATAGCTTCTTAAATGAAATTCAAGCTTCTGTTTAAAATCAGCATGATTTCATGAGTTTTTACAAAAAGCTCTGTTGTGCGCATTATCGTTTTTTTTGTATTGAGTGACATACTGGATCATTAGGATTGAGCAGATTGAGGGATGGATTCATTTAAACTTGAGTATCCAGTGTTTTTGCATTTTTATTTCGGAATACTGATCACACAATATAATAATGTCAAATTGCAATGCTCTCGACGAAAAGTAAAGTAATATAGATGAAAACATAATTAGATTAATCAATAATATATTAAACAAAACTGGAAAACTGATGTTGTTTTTGTTGGTAATTTCTTCTTATTCTATAAAGAAACTAATTCATTCTCAGCAGTCCTTAGTGCAAGAGTATTTTATTTTTTAGATCTCCATAGTACAGTATTACCATGCAATTTAAAAATGTATCAACTGGTTGATTTTCGGTCATTATCTCTAGCCCAATCAGCGTCAGCATAAGAAATTAATGGTGATAACATGATGGAATTATTTTTAGAATATATCAGATTATAATTAATTTTCTGTTTCACATATCTCAGAATTCTCTTCAAAGCTTTCCAAAAATCCACACTTGGTTTTCATTGATATCTACTTAGGTAACATACTGCTGTGGTTAAATCTGGTATCGAACTAACTATGGCAACACATGAGAAACCTTATTAATGACCTACACTGCATTGCATAGCTCATATTCGTCATTGTGTTTTCATCTAACTTAAAATTTAAATCTATAGGTGTATCACTACCCCTACAATTCTCCATACCGTAGTTTTTTTAAAACCCTTTGCAAATACTTTGTTTGATTAATATAAATATTTCCTTTCTCTTTAGTAACTGAACTTCCTAAATATGTTAACTTCTCACTACCCAAATGATTTCCACCCTCAGAGCATTTAACAGGATTAGAACATTTAGGATGAAGGACATCACTTGAAAATTTGATCGTACTCCAAATATTTTTCGTACATACATTCTCAAATCCCTCCATTTCAAGCTATAGAGCGGACATGAGAGCATTGCATGAGCAGAACCCATCTCCCCGCCTATGTTGGCGGGTTTGACGCGCAGATGATGCTAACTCCAGACGAGAAGTCGACGCCAGCACCTCCCCCCCCACCCTTGTCCCCTTGGTGATCTCGTCGATTGAATCGAACGATATTGCACTCACTCACGGTGCTTCTCCCTAAGCGAGCGCACCCTATCGTTCACCTCGTCCAATCGCCGCTCAAATCGAACAGGTTGCAGTGAAGGGGCGAGAGCCGAGTGGCCTTTTAAGCGAGACCAGAACGAATTGCCGCAACGAATCCAATTACTTCCTCAGGCGATCTCCAGATAATGAGAAACAAACCGACAAATCCGTGTACGACGACGCAGGGTTATCGGGAAGTGTGAGCATTGTAATACATGTCCCGCGCGTTTGTTGAGTTAACCCTTTCTCTGGTCCAGTATTTACCTTTTCCCGCGCCTTTCATGCTGTTATTTGTTCGTTGACTCTCTTCGCTGTTGAATCAATCGCCGTAAATTATGTGACCTTTAATCCTTCTCTTCGCTGTGTTCCGTTTGTAATCCTTAATGCCTTAAGTGATGGATTTATTTCGTTGACTTTTATATACTTTATATACCAACCCAAAACAGTTGATTTCATTGATTTCTATAAGTTATTTATATAGAACGAATATTCCTAATTATTTATTGTAAAGAAACGAATAGCAGAATTTCCACTAAGAAAAACATCACTCACTTTGACCGGAACATGAACCCGGAACCACCTGATTTTTTCCCAGGTTCTGTAATAGGCGAATGATTTTTTCTCCGTAGAAATTATGCTCTTGTGCGTACCGGCGGTTAACTCCGTGAAGGTTGCGGCATTTTCGCCTTCCTTAAACTTTTTAAGGGATTAGCATTTTCCTTGGAAAACTTTGCCCCAAGATTCCCTTGAAGTCATTAACAGATTCAATCATTTCTCATAACTATCAGTGAAATGGCATAATAAAAAACGCCAACAATCGTTGGCACCTTGCTCGTCGTCCTGAATTCACGGAACTGGGTGTGTAAAACTGATAGCCATTGTGTCCGCGGGGCGATCGTGGATGTTACTCAGCCTTCCAGGATACTTTAACAGGTATTCACTGCGTCAGCATAAAGTAAAAAGTATTTTGGGGTTGGTGTGGATGCACAAGAAAATTATATTAAGGTAAAAGAGAGCTGGAAAGGTTGAAATGAACGCCATTTGGAGTGAGGTTGTGAAAGGCGAGGCCTCTTTCACGCTAGGATCTTAATTACGAATTCTACTTGCCGTATTGAAATATTACTTCCATTACGTTTGATCACAGGCTTTATTCTGCATTTCCTTACTGTATGTAGTCCTTTTCATTTATCTTTGCATTTTAATTCTAAACTTATGGTATAGCAGTTTTGACAAAATTTTCAACATTCATGTTTCAATTTCATGCTTTCCAATGCATTTCCAAGAACTAAGTAATGAATTTAATATGTATCCGCATCATTTTCAAAATTTTTTCGCCATGTAAATGATTTACATTATACTTTAAAAATTCCTTTTCGTAACGTTGGTCGCCGGCTCCAGTTATTTCGATCACTTCATTTGTGTTTATCTTGTGGCATGCCATGTCAAATTCTTTAATATCAATTTGAAGGAGCAGGTTAATTTTTCATTGATACCAATATCAGCTATAGTCAATATGGGACCCATCTTCTCACTAGGTATTTATAATTCTACTGAATCTGTATCGATGAAATTACGCTACTTATCAAATTTATATAAAAAATCATGTTATAAATCCATGTATTGGAATTGTACATACATTGGCATTTCAATGCTTCCATTCATGCCACCCAATGATTTTGCAGCCGTGGAGTCTACTAACTTTATCTAAGTGCCGGGAATTTCTCGTTGATTACGAGTCATATTGTTATTTTTATCTTGACCGAATAAAAGATAATACTTATAAATTTGGTCGAATATTTTCATTTCTCTTGTAAATAAAAACGAGTGAATAAATTTACTTTTCTATTTAGACGTATTTTGTAGATAATAATAATAGATACGTGAATAATTTTAGATGAATTTAGTAGGTATTATCGAAGAGTATTGGTGTTGGTTAAGTATTAGCGGAGATTTTCAAGGATAAAAAGGGCATTGAGAATTAAGGGTGAGTTTAAATGAGAACTATGGGTGTAAAGAAGGACATAAGAGAGAAATTAGAAGATACGAGATTACAATGATTTTTAGATCATCAGAGACATTGAATACAGTGATGAAAGAATCCTTAAAGCCGCTCTTGCATGGGTACCAGACGGTAGAAGCAGAAGAGGTAATCCAAAGGATTCTTGGCTAGACAGGGTGAGGTAAGGTATGGAAGAGAGGGTCTTAAATAAGGAAGACGTACAATATAGATGGAAGGCAAAGATTAAGCAAAGGACTTGTGGTGTGTATAGGACTTGTGTGTAAAGGATTTACGGGTTTTGAGTGATGCTGTTTGCTGATGGGAACTGCTGTGAGTGGTAATTCCCAAGAAAATATAGAGTAATTGAGCGAAGGAACTGACAATTTTCATTGGCAATAGACATTGTATTTATATATACATCGTCCATAGCATCCCGAGCCAGCGAACTTAAGTCCTTACTAGTCTTTATTCTTTCGTATTCCTCTCCGCATAGATTACTTCATTATTTTTTAAACGTATGCCCACCCGCTGCATTAAAAATGTTTTGGACTTTTAAAGTGCTAATAAGTCATAACTTATAACATATGCCATTGGTTTATTTTCCTAGCATCAGTTTTAAAAATGTTGTCACTTCGCCTTGGCAGATAGTCCAGCATTATTTACACTGCTCATTAAAAGATCTTTTTTCTACTAAAGTCATTCTTGTCGTTGTGTCCTTGCTACCAAACCTTATATTATCCTCAGGGCAGCTCAAATCATTGCATTGATTTGTTTGATCAATATTATATCTCAACGTTTATAGTTTTAGCAAAGTTTTCTAGCCTCATGGGAATTGCATTGCATTCTTCATGAAATCATTTTCTTGCCTCATACTTTCTCATCTCACACTTTCTCCCTACGTATTTGTCGTGCTCATTTAACGCTTGGTGTCGATAAAAACTGAGTCTATGAGATTTCTGTCAACTTTTAGCCCTTCATCAAGCTACTCCCCCATTGTATTTCTCAGAGTCTAAGTCAAATAAGTGTGAAGAAAACGAAACTACCTGCATTAAACCTGTTGCCATTCCTATCATCTGCTTCCATTGAACTGGCTCTCACGGAGCTGAGCATAAATTTCAAATGGGATAAATATTTTGCTTTTCAGTTCTAATTTATTTTATATCAATTAAGTTATTTCGGATTACTTAGTCGAAATCCTTCTAGAAATGTGCCTTAGAAGAACACTATTTGTAGCTATAATTTTTATAAATTTTCTTATTACAGCTGTTATATTCCATGATTTCTTTTCCTGGAACAAAATTTATTGCTCCCAATTTGGAGCTGCACTTTATCCTTCCATTTGTTACCCTTATGATTACATTTGCATCATGTGTTAAGATTTTTATCCATGTCATTCCCATATTTCCGACTCTCGTTTCTCCTATTTTCAGCAATGTGAAGAAACATTGCCTTTACGAAATTTTAGGTTCCTTTCCGAAAACATGATATGAACATATCCATACATTTTTGCTGTTCCCTAACGTTAAATTCTTGAGTGCTTCCGTAGGGCTATCATTTATTTTTATTATTCATTAAAACCTATTTTATCTCAAGCTGTTTAATAAAAATAAAGTTTTATTTTATTTTTGTTTTATCTTTTACACGCCTACTGTGCGTTTTTCATTAAATCTGTAATTTAGTTATCCTGATCTAGGAAGGAATAAACGTGTAATACGAGAAATACTTTAAGTAAAATAAACATAAATGCATACATTTACCACGGAAAATCCAAAAGAAACAGGTGAGATAAACGTGGTGGTGAAGAAATTGATGTTTTGTTGAAAATTAAGAAATGAATAAATAAACCGCATTGTTAATGCATACGCATAAATACTGAAATCTTTGGTATTTCGTTTTGAAAGTGGAAATCAGAAGGTTTTGAGTAAAATATAATTCGTGTGTATTCTTGGATGTTATAAATATGAGTTATAGCGATAATAATCTGCCATGTTGGGAATTTTTTTTATTTTTTCATGAATACGTTACATTTCATTCTTGATTTTTAATTGAAGTTCATTTGGATAAAGCGTCCAAAGTATCTTAGGACTACCATTTGGCCTTTGGTTTTCTCACTAAAAAAGAATTTCATTTAACTGAGCGTTCGATATAAAGTAAAATTGAGTTGAGTGTATGAAGTTGAGGGAAGTTGACTGCAAGAAAGGTTGGAGACCTCTTGCTTCGTACTTACTTTTGTTAGATTCGGTGCCTAAATTTAGATGCTTTTAATCACTACCGAAGTCTTCTAAAGATATATCATCTTGAGCCTCGCAAACCAAACGTCATTGAGAATATTCAGTTTTCGATGGCAGAATCCTTTTTCAGAGATGAATCATTTCGCCGTCTCATTATCCATACTCAAATTTCACGGAAATCCCTTTCAATTCCTTCATCTTAAATTGTTTTATTATCTCCTCTTTCAACTTCACTCCTAATTTCCTGTAGTTTCCCTTTCTTTATTCTTTCCACATGATGTGCTCCGTTTTCTACGTTCTTCCGTTCCCCTGATTTCCGGAAGCGAGCTCATCCGATTGCTTGATCCACCCTTTTCATCTCATTGAAATTGAAATCCTCCCTGAATATTTATGGCTTTTGGAAACTATGCATAAATCCAAGGAAATATATCCGTGTCGATATTTCAAAATCTCTTTTGTGTATTTCGTTATAATCAACCGATTGGTTGAGTGAGGGTTTTTGAGCTATTTGTAATTACTAATTGCTATCCACATTACTGTATGAAACTCACTTTAGAGATGCAGTCTTGTTAATCGTGATTCAAATCAATCAGTAAACTGTCAGTAATTAACCGAAAGATGTATTCTTACAATTTAAGAGACTTTCAAGAAGTTTTTATCGCATGATACTCTTGCCCACGATAGTTATCGTATGTTTTAAGCATGTTTAACTGCAGTAAAGTTTGCAATAAATCCATGCTTTCTTATATTTTTCATTTAGTCAGAGATATGGTATAAAAATGAAATTGGCTTATTTTGGTTGATAGCGTTCTAAGAAAATAACTTTGTACTTTGCACTTACCTACTCTTATTAAATCATTGCATTTATTTTTTAAATTACTGAAAATGTCAAGTGAGCGTTGAAACGCGTTGCGATTTAATAAAAGTAAAACGAATCAATCTCTTATAATGAAGATTTATTTTTATTCTGAAAAAAAAAGAAATATTTCGCTGCAGACTGAATTTTCTTTCGTCGCATAGTTTCCTAGGCTTTATGTTTTATCCTGAAAGAACTAGTTTGGTGCACCTGCTCATTCAATTGGCTAGCGTTTCCATTTTACCACATTTATTCTCTTTTGTGTGCTGCACTACCTGCTTCTTGGTAATGGTCATTTTGGGTAACCGATCGATAACTTGCTCCATTTTTAATATGTGGGTAGTTGACTTAAGGTAGGTCTTTTTCAGGAAAGAAGGAATAGTTGATCAAAAGCTGCTTTGAGATAATCATTCTCTTGACAAAAGAAATTTTAAGGTTAACGACTTCACGTCCCATCCAAAAGGAAAGCCACTGTACTCGTAGAGCTCGCCACACAGGACATAAATGAAGACCAGTAAAACAATGAAAAGTCTCAGCCATAGCCTGAATTTTGAACCCAGACTCTCGAAATTGAATGCCAATACTATTGGTACCAAAATGATTTGATCCCTATAAGTGGATGAAATAACCTTCATTGAACCTCTGACCACCCATATTGTTTACCAAAGTTTCAGTGCAGAACCTGAATCGTTGGCGTAATATGGTCACATTCAATTTCACGGAATTCTTTAGCAAAATAAACTCTTGTGCTCAAAGTAATATCGGGATTCGGCTCCTGAAATTGTGTCCATGTCTTCAGGGAACCCTCCTCTTGCGTAAATATATCCGTAAACTTGCAAAAACCGGAGTAAAAAAATCATCCTCAGCCCCACGTTCAAACGTGAAAAGTTATCGGAATATGAAATTAAGGCCGATTGGGGAGTGGAGCAAGGCTGGGGGCACACTAGGGGGCAGCCGGACCCCGTTTCTGATTGGTCTCCGCGAGATCCCTTTTGGCGCGGGAGGGAGGAGAAGAAGCGGTAGGGCGAGTGAGAGGGAAGTTTGGGAGAGAGGGTGGCTCGGAGGGGGAGGGAAAACGTGCGAGAGGTAGAAGGGACTGGAAGAAAGGAAGTAAGGAGAAGGGAAGGTCGGTCGCCGTAATTGGATGATTGATGGCGAGCAGTAAGAATGAGGGAGGAGAAGAGGGGGATGGATGGGAGAAGAGAGAGGAGGAGGAGGAGAACTATGCGGAGTCAGGCAGAGAAAGGAAACAGAAGGGGAAGGATGGGTGGTTGCGTTGAAGAGGGAGAACCCGCAGGGGCAAGGGCATTTGGAGTCCCTGGTATATAGGGTAGGGCTAGTGATGTGTGGGAGGCTCGGGTGTGGAGCCTGAGCTGGGGGGAAGGATGTGAGATGAAAGTGGGGGTTTTTGGAGGGCATTCAGGAAAAAAAGAGAGAGAGAGAGACAGAGAGCAGCGGTTGGTTGGCGAGGGAAGGGTAAGGGGCGTCTCTATCGATTGGTCCCCGAGTTATATAGTCTTCTGTTGCACTGCTTGGATCCCCAACCCCGGCTGATGTAATTGGCAAGCCCCATACAGAAAGAATGCCGAGTGGGAAAGGGGATAAGGGCACAGAAAGAGGGAAATACGTGCCGACGGATACAGCATCCCTTGCTCGTCAAAGAACTCTGGGACGGCCCAATCCCGGTGAGAAGTGGTGTGGGGATTCATGGCGTGCCAAAGTGACTTAATTAGCTAGATGTCCTCACATAATTGGTCAGGATTTGACCTGGACAGCTATGCGATTGATAGCTTTTGTTGTGCTAATTTGGCCGAGTCTATCTAAGAGGAGGCATGTCTCTTACAGAAATGGTGGAGCAGTTGAACGGAGACTTAGACATAAAAGTATAACATCGTTATTGAGGTTGCAATATGTGGGACTGTGTTTTCTACATTAGTCAGGATTACACAGCACTAAAGATGAACACCAGAAAGTAGGGACTCAAAAAAATTTACTTGCATTTCATGATTATAGCGGTATAATTTACGGTCCTAAATTTACACATCGTTTTGAGTTAAATGCAACGATTGATAACTGGAGACTTTTATTAACACAGTGTATAACTAATCTGCTAGTTTTTTTCATATTACTAGAGATCGTGAATAAAATGAAATAGGATCCTTATATAGAATATTTTAAAAGTTGAAGTTGATCTATTATTTGTATATTCCGTTAGATGTGATAATGCGAAACCTTAATCGTTGCGATTTTGTGATCAACTTTTGAATAAATAATAGCGGATAGTAAAACGATCATAATTTAAGATTGTGGGAAGAAGTTAAAATATGCAATTACACACGTTCTATAAATCCCGAAATGCTCCAGGCATAGCATCCAACAGAAAAGAGCGGCCGTTGGTCCTCGTCTATGCCAGATTCCCATGCCAGAGCCAAATAAGCTGAAAAAATCCCTAACCATTCAAGAAAATGCAGCCAGCAATGAATACCCTAATTCATCAGTGAATACACGCTACAGTTATGAAACTTCCATCATCATCTGTGTTTTTAAGTATGTACCCGAATTATATAGGCATTTAATGAAGTATTAGCATTTTTGTTCTAAGTTGCATGTAAGTATTCCATGCTTGGTAATCTTCAACCCCTGCCAATGACGTTCGTTATGGCGAGCCGAGTATTACTTAAATGCAGATGTATCCAGTTTTTCTACAAACTTATATCACTAAAGCAGACTTGGTTTTTCTGGTCAAGAGACTTTGTTCTTCGTTGTTATTCGAGACTTTGTTCTTACTTTGTTCTTCGTTGCTAGCTCTTTTGCATCCTAGTATATCTTTGTAGGCATCATCTCGATTATTCAAAAATCCTGAGATTGGCTTGGCTCTGCTTTCCACTCCATTACTTATATCGGCTGACCTCTTCATATTTATGTATTTCTTCTGTTTCACATCCTACACAACTTGCTCCATATATCTAATCCGATGTCTACCTTTTTCTTTCTTCCCGTTCACTTTTCCCTTAGCGATTGTCCTCATCAGGCCATCGTGTCCTAAGATATGGCCAATTAAGTTGCCCTTTTTAGAGTTTTCAGCAGACTTCTCTTCGCTCCCACTCTTCTTAAGACTTATATGTTTGTCATTCGGTCTATTCATTTTACAGTACATTTACCCTCACGTAGCGCGGTTCCACAAGACGCGATTTCGTTAAGACGCGGTCATAGAAATGTACCCAATTTCACAAGACGCGATCTTTATTTTCGATAAGACGCGCTTTCAGAAATCTCGATCGGAGCAAACCTGGGAATCACGCTCCATCGCGATTCTGTACATTGGTTCAAGGATTAGGAATAAGGTTCAAAGTAGTGCGCCTCTCGAATCAAACCACAATGTGAGTAAATAACGTAATAATTCATGATATTTACTGCGTATGCATCATTTCATTACGATACATGTAACTTTCTGCCAATAACTAGGTATTGGTGACTTCCTTGGCATTGCATATTTTCGACGTTACCGTGTATATGTTCTCCAAGCCTTGGTTCCCATTTCCTTCAAGGTTCTCGATTAGGAATTAGTGGTGAAATAAAGTGTAGCCCAAGCGAAATGACTGAAGTTTTAGCTATTTCGGTCAGCCAAATGTATCAAACAGTTATTGCAAACAACAGATTAGTTTCGTTATATCGTCGCAGCCACAAAACGATGCTACCATATTGGTCCTCGAGACAATCTTCAAGAGCATCGTAGCACCGTGGAGGAATTACGTACGGCCATTATGCTGGGCCGGAAAATTAAAATTTTAGACAAACTGAAATCAGGACAAAAACCTCATCTCTAGGGAGAAAACACGGGATAAACGAGTCAACATTCTTACTATACGAACAAATGAAGGAAAAATATGAGCTGACTTCAGTGCAGGAACTTCTGGTGTCGAGAAAATAAAAGGATTTCCAATATAAATGTAAATTTTTGTACGGTGGAAAATTGTTTGTGGCTATGGATGTTTATCATATCTGCTTTATAAAAAATATTTGTGACCAAAATTAAATAAAGGTGACGCTAAGTTCAGCAGTAATGCGTCTTAGTGCAATGGTTTAACACAACACGAGGTACCTTATCTGCACAAAAGTACAGAGTCGTCTACCAGTACAACTTTTATTGTGAGTTTTTAATGGTTTGAGGAGATTATAAAACGATACAATAACCATAACATGATGATAGGGGAACATGGGGAAAGTGCATCTGTTAATTATCAAACAGCCCAAAATTTTATTCCAGAGTTATCTGCCCTGATTGAAGAAAGGGGTTATCTGCCTTAACCAACTTTCATCGCCAATGAGACAGCCTTGTTTTGGAAAAAGATGACGAAGATAGCCTAAATTTGAAATTAGAAACAATGAGCACCAGGATTTAAGGCCACTAAGCATCGCCTTACACTGTTTTTTTTCAAATATTTCAGGTAGCTTAAATTGTAGGCCGATACTTGTTAGTGCTGAAAATTATTGAGTTTTAAAGGAAAAAACGTAAGTAATCATACTTGCGCCTTGGAAATCAAATCATAAGAAGTGGGTGAACGCAGCTTTGTGTGCAGAGTGGCTCAAATTTTGCTTGTTTCCGAGATCTAAAAAAGAACAACTTGAATTTTAAGACCTGTTAACACTTGACAATACCCCTAGATATCCAGTCATTCTTCAAAATGCTGGAGAAAAAATTAAGGTCTGTTTCTCCCTCCAAGTACGACATCAATTGGCAACCATTGGATCAAGGAATCTTGAAAATATTCAAATGCTACCAAACTAGGCGCACTTTCAAGAGACGGCTACAGGCGTTTGCAGTAAGCCTATTTGCTTGATCATGAAGTTTTGGCCTTCATTCAAAATCATGGATGCAATTAACATCATATTGGATTCGTGGAATGAAGTGAAGGAGTCTACATTGAATGATTGCAGGAAAAGCCTTTGTTCAGAAGTGGTGAATACTGTCCTCGGGTTTTCTTCATTCGAATAAATAATCTCCGAAATCGTAGCTGGCAATTGCTAAGGGGGGACAAGATTTGATGGCAAGCAGGAGAAAGAGGTAGAAGAATTATAAAAATCATATCACGAGGAGGTGACGGAGTGGATCTGCAGCTATTTCAGACAACTGTTGGAACTGGAATTAATTGCGGCCAACTAAAATATTAGGGTTAAAGGGGTTAGTGAATTCAGATAAAAATAAGTGCCTTAAATTGACCGTGAAATCTCTCGAGGAAGTTTTTAACGCACTCCACGAATTTCAAGAAAAATTTCGTGGAGTTTATCCGTGCACAGAAGGAAGATTTACCACCTTACTGTGACCTATAGAAAACCATGAAGAGCGAAGTAAAACTGCTTATTACATAGTTCCTCGAGGTTACGTTTTAGAAGGCATATTTTCTCCGCTAATTGCTAGTCCTCGGTTCTAACGATTCTACATCCACTACCGAGGTTAATTTGGAAAACGCGGAAAAATAACGTTCATCTCAGCTGGAATTAAAGCCTTGGGTGCATCGGCTGTCAGAATAAATAGTATTAATTACTACATTACAAAATGGTAAGTAATATTATTGTTGCAAACCATCTGATTATCATGATGCCCGTCCCCCGATGATGCTGCCTTGAACCTATGCTGTGGTGAGCGTTTTAAATTTCTGTACCTTTCACACTTTTGTTGAAAGTCAAATTATCGTGAAGTTCATTTTTATATTAACCAATATGAGCTATGAAGATAGAAACGGCTGATTGTTCCATTTTCCGTGGTCCCATAAAATAGGCGAAAAACATTTCGTGCTGAAATTTATTTAAAAATATTTTGTTGCCATCTTGCAAGAAATTGTGACGAAATTTCAATTCAAAAAAGTAAAGAAAAATGATAAATTGGCAAATAAATTCTTTACTTTGAATTAATATATCTAAAAAAATACCATGTGAAACATAGTAATTGAAATAATATTCAATTCTATATACCCAAAACTTTGTAACTGTCGTTGAAAAATATAGAATGAATTGGGACATTTGAAATGGACTTGACTGGAGATTTAGCGATATAATGTACAGGTGAAGTAGAGTAAGGAATAACTGCCTAAGAGACGTTATATTTCTAAAAAGAAGGGTTATTATGATAGAAAAACATGGAGACAACCTTATGCCCAGAGGGAAAATAAAGAGAGCAAATACCAAGATCATGGCGTCAAGAAATAAAAGTCGCAGAATGAAGAGGATTAGATTCACGCTCAATATATATGCACTCACTACTGTCTTTGACTAGAAATCTTGGCACCAATGGAAATACCTTTCACTAACTTCATCACTAACATATAAAAAAAACCCTAAACCCACAACAGCCAACTTGCTTATCAAAGAATCGTCACCGTGCGGCTGCTGACGTCACGCGGGTACTTCAGTCGTTCGCCATCACCAGGGAATGCCACCACCGTACATTTCAACGCCATTCAAAACCAAATTTTTAGCTACTATCAATTTAAATAATAATAAATACTGCATAGATATGGCACTAACAAACTTTCATTCAGGTTTCGCAATTATTTGCAGAAAACTAAATTTTAAAAGTTGTATACTTTTCCAAAAAGTTGTCCAGGGGAACACACAAGTAATGGCTTCCCATCTTCAGTTTCCGTGATTAAATGTTGGCAGTGGCGCAGAGTTGTATATTCTTCTTGGAAAGAGATCTGGCAACTCTAAATTAATCTTTTTCCAGTTTCCTTTTTATTTAAAGCTTGTTATTTAGTTAACGATTCATTCCACTGCTCTTGAGAATCGGATCATACGAGAGTACCACCTTCATTTGCTTCACATTCAAATTCCGGCAGTGGAAGGTTTGTAAGTGTAGCAGAAAGTATATCATTTGCAGAACACATCAAGCTGAGTATACTGCCTGTTGCATTGGATGCTGTGTTGCGCTCTCCTTTTCGTGTTGTATTTAAGAATTGGATAATAGCAACACCAGGTTTACGTCTTTTACATCCCAAAAAACATTCCTATCCACTCCCTAAAACTAGTAATTCCCAACGCCTTGTATTACCAAAGTACTACAAAACTTCTGATGACCAAGACCACTCGTTTTCAAATTGAAAGATTGAAAGATGTCTTTGATGAAAGAGTGAAAAATGCCACTTAATGAATGGTTACGAGATATATCATTCATTTAGTTTTTACCTATCTCTCCTTACTTTCTTAGAGCCCTTTTCTTTTGGGAACACCAATTTCAATGGTAACCGGACTTGGAGCATGCCTCACTTTTGTTTAAAACCACATGCATTAGCCGACCTTAAATTTCCAAGAACATCTTTCCCATCAACCATTCCACGTTTTCATCCTAATTTTAAGCTAAATCGTTCTCGTAATTGAAGGTGGAACGTCTGGGAAAATTAGAGAACCACGACAAAATAGAAGGAAAAGCTTTTTGAAAAAAAAATTCCAGGGATAAACGTGATTAAAAAAATGAAAAACGAGCAACTTTTTGCGAGACCATCAGTTTTCCTATTAAAACGTATGTATGTGCGTGCGGAAGGAAATTTCGTTTCTCCGTGAGCAGAACAAATAGTTTCTTTTAATAGTTTCTGGAAGTTTCCTAAGTGGAGTTGGGCGGGGGGAGGTTAAGTGACGGGTACGGTTTTCCGGCGGTGGCAGCTGTGTGAGGGGTCGAAAAAAATACCTAAAAAGAGTCCGTTGTCCGCGTCTTTCATTTTATCTCCGGCATTTTGATCCGCAAGTGATGACGAAGCTGCCTCCACCAACGTCAATTTGACCTTTGGCTTCGCTTCTTTCATCGGGTTACCGTTTTCATTACCTTCACGCCAAGACCTAATTTACGCACAAAATAATACATCCTATGTGTACTAAAGCAAGAGACAAGTACTCACACTCACCTGACAGCTCATTACAAACAAGGAGAAATATCATTTGAGAAATCTGCCCACAGGCTTTAAAGCTTTGCGCTGACATATAAATGATAAAATTTTACGTAATTTTTAATCATCTAGCAAATTTTTTTTGCCCACATCTATATTTTCTCTAGAACACTTTAAGGAAGAAAAATGTACTTAAAGAGGAAAAAACCTGAAACATCATGCATTTATGCCGACGCGTTTAACTCACTCTCGATTAGTTATTTACTTTCTAGTTAAGTAATGAAAGGCACTCTAAAGAGTTTAAGATCCTTTATAAAAATTTCCACACATTTATTTTAAAAACTATTAAAAAGTGACCGCCATACTAACTTAAACGCATGAAAGAAATGGAATTAAAATCTCAGCTTCTAAATATTTCATAAATGTGCTAAATATTTTTGATTCTTAAAGTGCAAAATTATTAGAAAATGAATAAACAATTGAGAGCATAATACTTAGATAAAGGCTAATTAATAGCTTTGCAAATACAAAAACGAACAAATATTAGATAATGAAAGAAAAGATAGTTCAACATGGGTTCATCGTAAGTTCGTTTCTAAAGTAACGAGTCGCACGTAGTAAAGTTTATGTCAAAAAGGATAAATAGAGGTATTTAAAAATGATCTTACCGGCAAATAGTTGCACGGCAATCAACTGGGCAAAACTAATGAGCCATAAATATATCCTTTTGAATGCTTGGGAAGTATTGAAAAATTGGGTGGTAAATATCAATTTCATGCACTGCGAGGGAGAATATGAAGCAATAAGAATATTACATAATGCAAATCTTTTGCGTGTGAATACAAGATTAATACGGCATGCAACAGGAAAGAGCAAAGATGAAGTGTAGCAAGATAATATTTATAGAGGGATCGAAATAAGGTAAGAGTTTTTCAGGGTTGGGAGGAGAGGTAGAGTACGTAGGAGTTTATGTGGAGAAATAAACTTCAAATTAATCTCAACTGATGATAGATGTTATTTATTTTATTTCTGTTAGCCGAATATCGCTCTGGTTTTAATTATCCTTCGTAGAGGAAGACCTTAATAACATTCAGAGCATATTTGTTTGCCTCTGGCCCGAACATTTAGTTCATGTTAGGTGATGTTTGGTTTATCTAGATATAATTAAGGAAACATTTACTTTTTTACAATTCAATCCTTTATTTTAAAATGCATTTGGCATCTTTTGGGAAGGGTTTTAGATGTTTTAGACTATGTGTGATGAGCAAATCGTGAAGCATGAAGATTCGGAGGGAATAGGTGATGGAAGGTTAACCTGGCCAAAAACGAGGAGATAAGGAGAAATGAAGGAAGGAAATTATAGATACGCACAAGCGTACCCACAGCATGAAAAACACGTGAATGGGTGCACTTGAGAAAGGGAGAGAATTGAGGAAAAGAAGGGGAAAGGAAAGAGAACAACTGAGGGGAGGATTAGAGGAAGGAAAAGTTGGAAAGAGAATTGGTGCGAGAGAAGAAATGTTCTTAGGTAGGATGGACGGAATGAGAAAGGAAGAAAATTAGAAGTTAAAGGGCAGGCTTTTACCTAAGGAACATTTCTTAAGGATGCGAAGGAGCGAGCAATGGGGGAATAAAAAAGGGACGGGAGGAACAGGAAGTTAAGGAAAAGACACGAGGGGAACAGGAGTAGAAGGTAAGGAGTCGGAAGCATCTGAGGTTATCGCTGGGATGAGAGGAAGGGGAAGTTAATATGGGGTAAGAATGCGAAAGTTGGAGAGTGAAGGGAAGAGTGGAGAGTTGGACGCAGGGGTTGAGATGGAGATTTTCGGAGAGACAAAGACCATTAAAGGGCGTTAATCGAGGATTGGATGATAGACACAGAACAAGGGTAGTAAGGAACAAGGGAAATTAATATGGTTCAAAAGAATAAAGCATGAAACAAAAAAGTGGAATTGGCCAGGAGCATTATCAAAGAAATAATCTGTATGTTACTGTACATGAAGTTCTGAATTTATCTTTTGGCGAGTTTTCATTTGTTTCCATTTCAACTTGGATAATAATTTTATTGGATGTTAAAATCGCTTGCGTAGCTAAGTAATCACTTTTCTCGAAAAGCTTTGCTATAACGTCCCACATATCCTCTTGCTATAGAGAAATAAATGCAATACCATATTTTTGCTTATTTTTTCCAGTCATAATGGAATGTTTCAGAGCTCTTTTTGTCTTAAATATACATGAGTTGTAATTAAAATTGATCCATTGGATCTAACCATTTTTCCTGTATTCCTGCTGAAAATAAACTTTAAGCATGTTAATTGTGCGGAGGGTAGGTTCTCTTCTAAGTCAACAGAAAATAGTTTCTGGATGACATTGGTAGATTTTCTTTAGATTGCTTTTTATTTCGTGTTTGCCAGGTTTAGCCTAATTTCTCTTAGAAAAAAGTAGTTTATAAAAAAAAGAGTGAAAATAATTTCATCCTTCTCTATCTGACTGCTGAAGAATAGTATGTTATATATATATGTGTGTTTCTTTTTCAAGAACCATTTTCCTGCATCTATTTGAGTGAGCAACTAAAATCAAAGCCGAAATGATTTGAAATACGTCAAATTGAGTTTTTGAGTTTGATATCTGTGAAGTTTGGGACTTATGCTGGCCGCATTTTCCTTAAAGTATCTACAGAAATATTTTTGTTATTTTCAGGTAAATATTGATGAATTTTTCTGTAGTGCATTCACAATATATCGAAAAATTCTATTTTTGATATTTTCCAAATATTATTTTGTAGTAACTTTGTCAAGGTAAATATATAAAATAAACTTAAAATTTTGACTGATCTCTTGTGTTTGAGGGTGGCATAAACGTCTTTGCCATAAACATATTATCCATATATTTCGTTTTTCCTTGCGTTATTGTTTGACTTACTATCTATATATTAATGGAAAAGCTTTTTTTATAAAAATTCTCCTTTATTACATGTAAGTTACTCTTTTTGTGAGAATAAAATCCTAAGTAAGAAATATTATGTACAATTGATACAAGTCTTTGTTTGAGATGCAAAATAATCCACTAAATAAAAATCTATTTCATCCACACTTTTTTCTTTGCTTCTTGATCGACTTCATCGACTTAGTCAACTACAGAACGCTAAGTTGCTAGCGGCATCATTAGTAATTGCAATTTATTCCATGGACGTGGTGTATCGTATCGCTGTCTTGTGGGATGTACTTCATGAGATGGTTCAAGTGCCCTCCACATTGTTTTCAAGTAGGGATCGGTATTCCGTGTAATATCTCGTACCCGTGTCATCAGCCAAGTTCATGCTACTATGAGTGAACTTGTGCGTAAATGTTCCCTTCAAATACGTTATTAACAATCGTAGGCTTGAATTTTAGGTGCCCTAGGTTAGCGTTTTGGTTTTTTTCCGTTCCCAGCAGTTAGGGGTTTGGTCTAGCCAAACGCCTTATTACAAGTAGGAGATTCATGCTCGGAGCTCTCTTCGAGTCAGCGAACTTTTTTTTTGCAAGCCGGCTCCTTATCACCCTAGGTGCCGTAACCGGCAATAATTTGAGAAATGCATCGTTTAATAGTAAGTGTATAGTAACTAATTGTAATTTATAACGTGTTCTCTTATATTATCTAACTGGTTACCCTATCCTGTGATTGTAACCACGGACATCGTATATGTTAAATACCAAGGATATGATATTTTTCAGAATACTGAAGCGATGAATAAAGTAGAAATATTTGTTTATGCAGCGAAAATTTTGAAGTGAATTTGAGTTGAAGTAAGATTTTAGTATAAAAAAATAATATAACTAAATTATGCACGATCTGGTGTTTTCCCGGCGAATAATGTGATTAAAAATCTCTCCATTTTTGCACCAGGTCAAGTTCTCCAATTCCTCCTGCAAGGTTTCGATGTGTAACTCATCCATCGTCAATGGGGATGCAGGAATCCAAGTACCGTTCCGTTCAGAATTGCCCGCCAATTCACCGAGAAAAACGAAACGTCTTTGCTCATCCCATGGATACTGGGATCGCATCGTAAATGTATCAATCAAGTTAAGGCTGCACAGCAATAATATTAAGAGGGACACCGGCTACAACATTAGCAGAACATGGGATCACTTCCTAAAAATCAGAGGGAACGGACGACCAATCATGAGACGTCGAGAGAGATATGCGATGTCCGACCAATCAGCGGCCACATGACACGGCATAGGACGGACAGGAAGGACAGTGTATAATCGGGAAATTCCAAACGGAACGGTGCTTGGATTCCTGAATCCCTGATGACGATGGGCGAGTCGCAAATCGAAGCGTTGAAGGAAGAATTGGAGAACTTAATCCGTTGCGGAACCGAGAGATTTTTAATCATGACTAAATGATGTAACTCATTTAGATGAAATTGATAGGCTTTTGGCTGATGTAGGCCCTTATTAATGAAGTTTGGTATTTCTTTACATCAAAAACTCAATAAAATTGCATTGAAGACTATGGGCCACTCGAACATCGAAACATCGGCATGAATGCAGAATTTGACCGGGTGGAGTACACGAAAAGCTATAATAAACGCCATAAGCCAGGAAACACCGATATGTTTTTGAATATTAATATGTGCAGTTATATTTGTATGGAATTCCATTTAGTTCTTTTTTAATGAGATATTTGTACAACTGCAGATTATCTGACATCATAGTACGTGTTTTATCACCTTTAAATATTACAAATTAAACCATAAATAAAAAAATTATGCCAATTGTTTCAAATAAAACCTGTAGTTTCATGAAAATATCGTCATGCTATGACAGATTTGTTCTAGGACTGATTCTGTTGGCTATTATTGATAAACCATTTCCACTTAAAATATGCACCTTTGAGAGCTAAGCATAACTTACACAACATAGGAGCAACGAAAAATTAGAAGGCACCATCACACAATTCTACTCATCAATACAAAAAAATAATAATTCAAACATTAACATGCTCAATGCAAATCAATTATAGAGACGTGATATTTCAAATACTGAAATAGTCCATATAGATGCTATAGTCCAATAGATAGTCCATATTAATGGTGCTTGGGGGAGATATTTTGAAACCATCAACTAAAATCAATTGAAGTGTGGTTCTTTTGCTCACAAGTAATTAGTGGTTAATTGACTGTGAATGAGAAACTTTATATTTTTATCCAAGCCTTAATATAACTCCTCTAGACCTAATGACGAGGTTGTCATCATTTTGGCATGTGAAATGAGTGAATCATCATGTAAATTCGAGGGAATCAATCTAAGTTTATTTTTGACATGGTTAACTTTAAATGGTGTAGATTTACAACCTTTTCTCTCTTTATTTAGCCCATAATATCTTCTCAAAAATGGTATTTTTTCTGTATGGATTTTTACCAGCTATTTTTTTTCTTATATCCTACATTAATAACTTTTTTTGTCTTTCTATTTCTATTTGCTTTCTGTCTGTAGCATTTTCTATTTAACTTCTATCTATATATAGCTTTTTCCCCGTTTTTTCCAAAGGCACCTCTTAAAACCCTCCTCTTGGGCCAATACTTTTATCTCAAGTGTATTTATTTTACTCATTATTTCCATGCTTTCAATAATCCCTTATCCACACTATTACTCCTAACTGCTTTCATAATATACATTCTTTCTTCTAATTCAATTAGTATGTGGTTATTTCCTATTTCCTTTCAAATAGTTTTATACAATCAGATTAATGCATGTATTTTATATATTAATTAATAAACTTACTTCATGAACTGATAAACATTTGTAGTGTTAAATACATCTCCATTTCTATACCATTTTGATACGGTTATTTTAATGTTTTCCGCCGAATACTATTTTTATTTTATTTAAGCTTGAACGCAGTGCAAAGTAGAGAGAATTCAATCTTATTTTCCTTCTCTTGAAAATGGCGCTTATTCAAAGACACTTTTCTATAGTGACTATATTCACTTTGATTTTTTCTCATATTTCTTTGTTAGAAGCTTCTGTAAAGTAATATTTATTTATTTTCTTCAATACAGCTGTGGTAAATATTGCTTGCTCGCAAGGAAGTTAGCCTATTTCATGGAATATGTAGGCATGGAAAATCACTATTCATTTAATCTATCAATCAATCACTATCAATTTAATCAGTATCAAATGCATGTATCATTTCTTTCTTTTCTATGATGCCAGAAGGCATTAGTTGTTTAATCTTAAACCGAAATAAATCATTTCTGATCGTTTCCTTCCGTTTCTGCATGTTATGAATGTAAATCTGTGAAGTACTGACAATAAAAGATGAATTCTTGGGAAGGATAATTATCTAAGAGCCTTTTCCACGGCATTTTGTGCCTCATTCATTCCAGGGATAATGGGAAGATCCGATCATATAGCAGTAGCTTTGTTAGGCATCTGCAGATTTGTTAGTTTTGTGTGGAATCGCATATTATGCTATTACATATTACGTGAACTAATCTAACATTTTTGTGTTTAGATTATGTATAAGAGCTAAAGCAATTGACTGCGCCATACGTATTAGTTAGTTTAAATTTCACTGACTGACTAACACCTTCAATTTTTTTATTCATTTGGTCACACCTGAGACTTCAGTAACTTTTTTTATTGCAGTTATGAATCCTTAAACGATGCAGAAAGGTTTTTTGAGATAAATTTTCTATTTTGATATAATTATCATCTAAAATAACATCTCGAATGATGATGAACCCCATCTAGAGAGCAAACAAACCTGTGAAATCTTCATTCCTGCCAAAGGGTTATGATGTGAGAAACAAATGTGACGGTGAAAAGTTCCTGGGTTCCTCAATTGGTTAGTACATCTATTTATAAATCTCTAAGAGACTGAATTTATTTTAAATATCTTTTGCATTGAAGTCAAACATGAAACGGCAAAATTTTTTGTCATACAAAACTAATACAGCCGCTTTGCTACACTATATTTTCTGCTTCTGAATGAATTATCTATATTATATTTCCTTATCACTCGTCAAATCATCGTCTTCCCTTACTGGGTGAGCAAACAAAGGTTTTTCTGTAGAAAGAAAGAGGAAAAAAGAGGTAAATCTGAAATCATTCTGATGCTGCGTCAACGGCCAGATAAAGAAATTGCGACTTATTTTTTTCACCACTCATAGTTGACGCATTTGTGATTCTCAATTAAGACTAGAGGAAGAGGTGGGGTAGGAAAAGTAAAGGAGAGGTGCGGAGATGGGTTGCAGAAGGTATCCTGGGGAGATGAGGAACGCAGGCAACAATGTGGAGGGGTTGTTTTAAGGGACAGAGTATAGTGGGA
This sequence comes from Platycnemis pennipes, assembly GCA_933228895.1. Taxonomy (NCBI): domain Eukaryota; kingdom Metazoa; phylum Arthropoda; class Insecta; order Odonata; family Platycnemididae; genus Platycnemis; species Platycnemis pennipes. Next base: position 26,157,995 of record OW121848.1, on the reverse strand, counting down.
TGAGCGGAACGCAATTTTTCATGGTGCAGCCGGGACTGTCGTTATTGGCTGCTGTGGCATCGGTATTGAAGGGGAAGGGAGCTAACCCGAATAATCAACTCTAGAGAGGCAGAAATTCGGCTAATGAGCAGTGGAACAGCGTCCGGGGATGGGGTGTAAAATTGAAGAAGGTTGCCGGAAGCAAGGTGTTTAGCTTAAAGGGGTTGAGTGAGTGGAGTTGGTGGGGCAATTTTGTGAAGGAGGATGAGGGGAAGAAGAGAAGGGGAAAAAGAATTCGGTGGTGAGCGAAGAGGGTAAGGGAGAAAGCCGCTGGGGAAGAGAAAAGGAACGGGATGGAAGTAGATGAAAGAGTAAGAGAGTGAGACAAACGGAAAATATCTTTTGGCATTCTCAACCCCAGGGGCGTAGTGGTGAACTGGAATCCTCTCTACTCCTCTCTCCTCGTCTCTTTTGCTCTGTTGAACCCCCACTCCAAAGAGAGGATTTCGAAACAACGGAAGTTTTCGGATTCATCCGTAAAAACTTTGCCCCATTCACTTGAACAAATGATTCTGGGAGGACTCATAATTATGACCCTGATGAAGTGGATGATATGAGGGCAAGAGTGATCCGCGCCTGCCGATTGAGTCCCCTGGAAGTCGTACGCCCCCCCTCAACAGGGAGGGCACATGGTGCGGAGTGGAGCCGGAGGGAAGCATGGGGATTAAAGGCGCGTGGTTGGAGGAAATTTGGGGACTGCAGTGCGTCCTTTTTGAAAATCCACCCGAGTGATTTATATCCCTCTCTCTCTCTCTGCCCCCTTTTTTATTTTTTAACAATGACCCGGGCTTTAAATCATTCGTTTTGAAAGGGTAGAAATATCAAGTATATTCGTCAGAAATCTAACGGTTCTTTTCTTGGTAACTTTTGCATCTTTTAGAAATACAAATAATTTAAGAATAGAAATACTCAGTGAGTTACGATTAGAGAATATGAAATATTAGCTCTTATTGAAATATATATTTCCAGTGGCGTAAAACGTTTGCATCTTCGCGAAATATATATCACCAAAAGTCTCAATGGACCCTAGACGGTGACATGCGTAGGGTAATGGTTACTTATGCGCTTTCGATTAGTCGGTCGCTACCTCCACTTCTGGTAACAGACCTGGTGTGGATTAATAATTAGTGCACTAAAAGTACCTTAAGATTTAATTTATTTCTACCAGCATAATAAGTAAAGTGAAAGCTCGTGTTACGGTTGAGATAGTTCTAAAGGCACTTGTATATTTTAGTACACAAGTGCCTTGAGAACTATCATTTTGACTATTCATTTATGTATGTACTGGAGTTAACTCTATTTTGTAAGCTCTATTAGCTTTGATTACAGGCCTTTATGACAGAAGATAATGTGTTATATGTCTTTCTCTGAGATAAATATTTTACCTCAGTCAAAATACTCTTTGATTTAGGCCAAATTTATTTTATAATTACGTATCCTTGTGTATATGCAACCTTTCCGTCGCCAATGTGAATATTTTGCCAGCATTCAAATAAGTCAGATTTATGTCTTTTAAGTCTTCTCTTTTTACTCGGATTATAAATATGTTGGCTAATAGAATTGAACTTAAATTCCAGTACTCTTAACTCCAAGTATATATTTTCAAATTATTTGATTTAATTCATCCATAGCATCTAATCTGAAACATTAACTTTAATAAACATTCACTTTAAATTTTCAATTTGACTCTTATTAAAGACGAATATTTGTGTGTCTAATAACTTCTTTTCAATATGTGCCAAATAAATTTGCCATTTCACAATAAATTCTCTAAATTATGCCCTAATTTCATCATTATAAAAACTATATATTTATTCAGGGGTAACTATAATTGAAGTATTTCCTGTAGGTGTTACTGGAAATGATCTTACGCATTGAACAATGCGTTTCATACATTCCATTATTTCCGGCTTCACTTCGTGAAATGTTTAGTATCCACACTCACATATTTGCACTTTTTCACATAATTTAATGAGTACACTGTGTTTTGCCGTCTTAAGGCATCACTAGGTACACATATTGCAAATATTTTTTCAGCATGGCCAATGTGCTGAAGAATAAAATTTGAAATGTAGTAAAAAAAGTAGCTTTGAGCCGGAGAGCTCCAAGTCCCTGCATTTTGGAGGGCCTCTAGTCACAGGAGGAATATTTATTTCGTAGGAATATATATTTATCATCTCTTTTACTTCATTGTAATTACATTGTTGCAAATACGATCAATTATTATATATCTCCGTGTAAATACATTCAATGCTATAAAATATTTTTTATGATGAAGAGTGATTTTTTATTTTAACTAGGTTTCTCGGCCTCAAATCTTAGTTCCCCGGGGTTTGGTAAAATCTAAGGGTACTTTTGTAGAAAAAATAAATGTACTGAAAACCATTAACCCAGGAAAATGAAATTCCCTTGTGCTCAACTTAAAGGTTAATACGTGACAGAAAATATATATATTTATACATCGTATGTGAAGGGAAGTAGAAATAATTAGCAGTAGTCTATGCAGTCTATATAATTTATGTAAGTCTGTGTAATTGAATTCAACAATGCATAGCATACTTGAATATTGATAGTGTTTCGTGTATGTGATTTAAAGGAAGAAACTCAAGTCATTTAAAAAGAGTGAGTTAAAAAGTCGTGGTCAATTTATGTAGCAATGTCATCTGGTTTCATGATAGCATGCTAAGTAAACTGGGTAGTTCTATCTCCGTTTAAAGCCTGGGGGATGAGAGTGAGTGTTGGAAAGGGAAAGGAAAGGGGATCAGTGCGGGTTGGAAGGAGGAGCAAGTGGAGGGTGTCTCGAGATGTGGTGGCAGGGAAGATTGTGGGGTTGATTGATTGGCAAGGAGCGGAAGTTTTCGGTTGGGAGGCAAAGAGGCCGGCACTTGTATAATTAGGGGAGTGGAGTATAAAGCTCGTGGGAGATGAGGATCACGCGTCTAAATTGTGGGAATTGCGAAACCAGGCATTTCGCAAAGTCATGAGGAGTAAATGATAGTTTGATCGTTCTCTGAAGATGTAGTTAATATTGAATAAACGTACAGGAGGAACTTCGTTTACACTGTACTCTAATTAACTTTTCGGTTCATGGAAAGGAAAATCATCATGAGTGTAATCAACGAATATTAAATTGCACTAATCCAATTTCTCACTAATGATAAATGTGCGTTGAAAATCTCTTTTGTTTAAAATGTAATTGTTATAATTTTATTCATTAAATAATATTATTTACTACTCCATCATTCTTAAAATTTTAGTAAATTAAAAACCGTAATACACGCGAGAGTTATCGAAAAACTAATCATAAGGAAGATATACTTTATTCAAATAATGAATTTGGTGTCATAGCAGTTTCTTTTTGAAATTCCTTTCACCACAACACGGAATTCTTCTATAGTTAGTCTTCCATAGCATATTCTAAAGTTGTTTCTAGAGTAATCAAGGAAATAGCATTTTGTTAACCTGGTAATGGCTAATTTCAACCACACTTCAAGACTTTTAGGTGGGCTGGAGGTGAACACACCAGAAAATTGCCTGCAAGATGGAAACGAACAGAAAGAAGCAATCGCCCAGTTAAGTATCATGCATGCATATGTGCCCACACATTTGTGTTGAAGAGGGATCACAGGTTGAGACATTCATTTTTATTGCATAAAATCACAATTTCAAAACGTCCATAGTCCTAATATTTGCTCTTTTCTCATTCCAAATGCAGTCACCGAAATGAATTCTTTTATATGCTATTCTTCGGATAAACGATCGGTAAATGTTGGTATTTTGTAACAATCAAAGAAGCGATCGCGTAGAATAACATTGTAGCATGGAAACCTACTCTGTTTTTACCATATTTAACAAACACATATCGGGATATATTACATTTAGATTCGCACCTAATTATGAAGATGGAAATAGAAATACAATATATGAATTTAGTAGTGCTTATATCGAAACTTTCTGGGACCAAAGTCCTATCAAATAACCTGGTATTCTATCCTATCTGGCATCCTAACCGTTATCCTTTGGTATCAGATATCTTGTCCCATCGATTTTCGCAACTTAAGATTTTGGTGATATTACTCATCTTATTAACCTATCTCTACTCCAAACCACGAGTCACGTGCTTCCCTGCTGCAATAAAATTTTATGATGTTTTGGTTGATATAGGCTTAATATTCTCCTCATATGTCAATACTTCAGGATAAGAAGTATATTTTGCTGCTGTGTGTAATCGTACATAGAGTGAATGTATCGTAAGTTAAAATCCGAGAACTGGAAAAGTTGTCAAGCGAAAATGAAATTAAACTGGGGACAGAGAAATCAATGCCCAGGATAATCTTGGCAAAGATGTTGAAGGGAGATGTTTAGTTGAAACCAAAGGCAAGTGGTTTAAATGTAAAGAAGTAATGAGGCAAATGGGGGAAGTTAAAAGTCACAAAATAAGCGGCGAATTGAACAAATGCTGTGCATAAAGTCAGCAGAAAATTATAGAGATGGTAAAAGTTGCAAATTTCCATCTGCTTTGTGAGTCTGATATTTGATGCGTTTAAATAGGTTTTCAGTCCTTTTGCACAATAATCTCTTTTTATTTTTAATGTTCCTCATGCATCCCTTATATTTATGAGTCTTAATTTAATTAGCCTTACGTTTTTTAGTTTCCTCTTTTATATTTTTGCACTATGATCTATAGACAGATATGTCGCTTCACCTCACGTTATCAATAGTTTTTCTATCTGGACGTGCCCTTGGCATGTATTCACTCAATATTCGTCGTAACCTTGTTTCATAGACGATTTGAAGTACAAAAAATAAAATTTGTTTGTAAATATATTTTTTAAATGAACTTACTTGAATCCATGAAGAAATTTCCTGCATTTATGCCAGTATTAAACTCAAGCAAGCCACTTTGCTTGTAGAAATAGTTGAAGAGAGTAAACAGTTGAGGGAGAAGGCCTATCTTGAGACATTACTTTCCTCCCTCATCAGCAAAGGCACTATGACCATCATCATCATAAGTCATCAATCCTGAAATTGGTTTGACGCAGCTCTCCACTGAGTTCTTCTATCGGCTAATCTCTTCATATTTAAGTAATTCTTCTCTTTCACATCCTTTACCACTTGTTCCATATATCTTGCACGAGGCCTTCCTTTGCCATTCTTCCCTTCCATTTGTCCCTCAATGATTGCCTTCATCTGGCCATCATGTGTCTTGATGTGGCCGATCAAGTAGTCCCGTCTTCTTCTTAGGGTATTCAAAAGACTTCTCTTTTCTTCCACTCTTCTTAGAACTTCCTCGTTACTTACTCGGGTCGATTCATTTAATTTTCATCATTCTTCTGTAGCACCACATTTCGAATGCTTCCACCCTTTTCTTTTCCGTTGCTGTCATTGTCCATGCTTCGCTACCGTAAAGAAATATGCTCCTGATGTACGTTCTGATGAATTATTTCCTTACTTCTACACATGTATTTCCAGCGGTAAGTAGATTATTTTTTAATAGAATCCCTCTTTGTCCGAGCTATTCTGCTGACTATTTCTTTCTTGCTTCGTCCGTCGTTGGTTACTTGGCTTCCAAGGTAACAGAACTCTTTCACCTCTTCCAGCTTTTGTTTTCCTAGTTTAACGTTGGTTTTTACCTCTTCTCTCTTGCTGCACACCAGTATCTTAGTCTTCTTCTTAATGGTCTTCAGCTGATATCTGGCCATTGTCCTTTCCATGGTTATCAGCATCTTATGCAGATCCCTCTCTGATTACGAACATAAAGTTCGCAAAACACCCATTTTCCATATAGATGACATATTTTACACATATGGGTTTGCTCTAAAGCAGGAAATTCTGTCGGTAGAACGACCTCCTTTGCTCGTCCATGGAAGCAAACGAGGCTTATACGCTTCGAAATACACACGATGAAATGAGGCAACGCCATGTTGTACAAAATAGCAAACCTCACGGGGTCTCATCTCGAAATATCACTGCCCAAAAACCACTCTTTATTCTGGAAGGGAACTCCCATTGCTCCCGGAATTAATTATTTTGAAAAAGTCGCGTCTCCAGTCATGCTCTCGACTCCGAACATTTTCCGGTGCTCAAGTTCCTGCCTCTTCTGAGATGAGGCATGGAAAGAAAGCGAGGGCAGTGCGGTGGGTAGAGAGCGAGAAAGAGAGAGAGCGGTTGTTTGGTGGAGGTAGAGGGAGATTGTGGGCGAGGAGGAGGAAAAGGGCGCGTGGAGACAGAGGCCTGGAAGTGTCAAGGAACTCTGAAGTGACGAGAGGGGGCGCAAAGTGACGTGTGGCGGGAGGGCGAAGACAAGCTGCGGGGAGTCTTGTGGGGAGGCCATGGGAATCAGTTGACGGAAGGCTTGGATGTCTAGCACCTGCCTCGAAGAATGGACCGGAGTTTCGCTCCATCATGAACGCGCGGGCTCCACCACGCGCATTTGTCGGAGATGGGAATGTGAAAGCATTTGACGGAGCATAATGTATCAGCTCGCATTACATCTCATCCAGGACTAGTAGTGGAACTATGTTTAGGCTCTTACTGAGGCTCCAACTCCTATAGTTTTATCGCACCGCCTAACGCAGCTTAATCCTTTGCTCATTGCTAAGACAAACACAACACCCGCAGCCGAGGCGGGATTTGACCCTCGACCTTTGGATTGACAAGTTAGTACTTTGCCGACCTGGCCACCACGACCGCCATCTCTCGTACACGTACAAGCAATCTCTTTGTGAAGGGAACGCTGTACACAGTGGCGTAGCCAGGATGTTTTCCAGGGGGGGGGCAAAAATAAGTTAACGTTCCATTACACAAGTTCGTTTTTGCCCTTTCATGAAAAATATTAAGCTTTCTTAATACAGATTGTATTTATTATATTTCTCCCTCTCGTTGAATGTCAACGGGCACCTTCAGCTAGTTGACCTGTAATTTTTCATTCGCCTAATGAGCCAGGGGGGGGGGGGGGGCAAGCGTCCCACCCTGCCCCACCGTGTCTACGTCCATGCGTACATGCCCTCAAAGTTACTACTCTATAAAGATTTGTAAATAAGATCATAAAGGGCCGAGAATGGCCAGACTTACTCTAATATAAGTTTTGAAGTATATAGAAATCATGATTATGACAATCAATTTAAAATATTAGGCATTGAAACGATGGCATTGTATTACCCGTACTGGTATGTAAAGTGTAAATTAAAATGAAAATCATTGCGATGATCACCAAGCATCAGTCAGTCAGATTCAGGATATAGTTGGTTTGGGAAACAGTATATTTTTCCAATTTAACGTTTTTAATTTTCAAAGACAGAGTTTAATTTGTCTCATGTTTCCATTCTTCTATAAAAATAACTCAAACGCATGTTAATGCCTGCGTTTACAATGTCCCTAAACGAATGTATTTTCTATTATGATGAAAGCTCTTAAATGTAACGCTATATAGGTATATGTGAATACATTTCCGACCGACATTAACTCTCTCTAGGCTCCGGTTTATGTGACGAATTCCAATTACCCAAAATAATGCGATCACGAGGGACGGAGATAGAAGGGACCAGAGGGGAGGGATTATGTTGGAAAGGATTTGATCGCTGAGAGGATAAGGGCGGCGGAGGGAGCGGAGTTCCACCGCATGGCTCAGCGGAGACAAGGAGATCATCGCGGAATGGATTCTTGGGTCAACGCTTCTTATTGGTCGACGGAAAAGGCTGCCTTGTGATGGATGCTCAATCTTAAACGTATGAAAAGCTTGGCATTATGTTGCATAAATATGAGGTTTAAAAATTTTGACATTTTGAATATATTAATGACAATATGAAATTCTTGCCAAGAAAAAATTTACTGCAGATCCGAGAAAACAAAATTGTAACGATTACGCATAGCATTATTTTGGGCAAACGCTGTCTTCATACAGCTGAAAATTCAAAACTTGAAGTAAGGAGTCAATAGATTGGAACTTCTGTCCGGAGTTTGCTTCTTTATGGCAGTAAGGCACGACAGAATAATAGCAGCAGAGAATTCGAGGTTGGAAGCATTTCAGTTGTTGTGCACTAGTACTCAAATGTTAAAGGAAAAATAGATCGATTGAGCGATAAACGAAGAAGTCTCCGTGAAAGTGGAAGGAAATACAAATGAACTGAAAACTTTAAAAAGACGACGGGATAGCCCTTTCAGCCACATCTTTTAGTCATTATGGTCTGATAAGTTAAAAGTTGAGGGATATTTGAAGAGAAAGATGAAAGAGGACGGCTTAATATGAGAACTATGGAACTACAATTGAAGGATAGAAAATAGAAGAACTATATGCTATATGCGTATGTAGAGGCAAGCGGATACAGGAATAGAGGGGAGAGAGTTTCGCTAAATAAATCTTAGAATTGAGTGTTGGTTGGCTTTTTTAAGCTTTTGACGTAATCATAATCGTTGCTTTCGCCGTTTCTGTAGATATTTTTATAATTATATTTTAATATTGTAGCAAACTGACTCAAGGATTCAGTACAATCTCGTTAAAAGTAAAAAAGATATTAACTTGACAGTTCAGTGTACAAATTCGGCTATTGAAATTAGAAGGCATTAGTTCTCTATCTGAACTTCTTTAGTTCTGTACCTACGACATGTAGTATAAGAATCTTTACTGGAGATACACTGAAAATTATTCAAAAAATGTTGCACTATAAAGGGAAAGAGAATGTAGTTGAGGCATGAGAACCAGCTGCGGAGTGCGGAAAATACAGATTACAACAAGTTGACGTTGCCTCTCCTGTTTCAAAATAAGGTCTGGTGTAAAGTTCTACTGCGGTAAAGCATGTTTTATTCGACCCCATTTTCTTTGGTCTTGAATAGTTAAACCGTAGCGCAGTGCACCGACCGAACCTTTTTAAGGTCCTACGTGTCTCTCGCGTCTTTTAAAAGGCTCCAAGTTTAAACCTCGTGTGGATACATTAGTACAGAACTGCCTGCCCTACTCAGTAATTTTCAAGCCCTCCGGTGAAGTCTTAGCCGGAGGAAAATGAAGTTACTCGGTGTTCGTAATTCCCTGTTTATGTCCCAGTGAAGAGTAAAGCATTTCCCAGCATCTAGCCAGTTCTTTTTGCAGACCCTTGAAATTCGTCCCGTGTCCATGGCCTATCTAAGGAAGAAAAAAAAGTCTCACGTGTTACTCGGAGAGTGCGCTGATAAAAGCACACCAATCTGAAATTCCAGCAATTAGTGGAGAGCAAAGTGTTTTTCATTATCAAGGTCGCCGTTCATTCCATTATTCAATTCCGAATTTTCGGAGAGAGGAAATTCGTCCAAGTAACGCTGCCTGCTGCGGAACATTTACGACGCAACTTTATTTCCACGTTCATTTGTTTCGAGGGAACAAGTTCAAAGTTACGAGCCGGACGAGGAGAACTGGCGGCACACACTGGCTGACGGACTTAATTATTCTCTCCCAAAACTCTGGAACCTTCATTTACGAATCGCGATGTTTTTCAAGTGAGGTCTTAAAAAAAAGACACTGAAGCAAAGCGGTAGCAAAAAAATTAATTATAACGCCGCTCACCTAAGTGATGTGTCTCTTTATTTAGACCGGCGCTGAGGAGAGGAAAGTAAATAAAAAATCGGGAAAACGTGAGGCAAAGCACATTTCAACTGTGTACGTAACATAACGCCTTCGTTTTACGCCAAAATACATGCATGCACGTGTCATAAGCGCTCGAAATTTGATGCTTTGCGAGGGAGAGATGGGGGGAAGGAGGGAGGGAGTAGTGGCGAAGGCGATGCGCGATCGCCACTCGAATTCCAGCGGGTCATGCAGGACACAAAAGAGAGGAGGGAGATGTGAAGGGTGACGTCATTCGACGCTGAAGAACATCCAGCAAAACGGGGTAAGAGAGGGGAGGGGAGAGAGAGGAGAGGGCGAAGGGGTAGCAAGCGGAGGGGAGGAAGCGAAGAGGGGGAGATGTGGAGATAGCGGGAGCGCGTCGGAGGGAGAGAATTGTTAGGGGAAGGGAGCGGAGGGGTTAGACGAAGGCGGAGGGAGGGAGGGGGTGAGGGGGGGAGAGAGAGAGAGTGTGTGGTCGGGAGAACCCTGTGAGGAGGCGCAGGGGTGGAGGGGAAGTGAAGTGGCTCCCCCCTCCCACTCCTCAAGCGCTGGAGGGGGGGTGGAGAGGGAGGAAGGGTTCCTGAGGCAGAGTGGGGCAGGATCGGCGTAGTTAGAGGCGTGGGAGGGAGCCGGAGCGAGCCCCGGAAAAAGAGGAGGATCCGGGAGTAAGGGACCGGAGGAGAACCGGCCCGGAGCTCGAACTGAATGTTCCAGCTCCGGGTGCTGACGGGAAGGTGGATGCCGGTTCGAGCGCCTGCCGTCGTGGTGGCGTCCTCTCGCGCGCTGTCTCTCTCATTCCGACGCGGGAGGGAAGGAAAAGCAATGCCCAAGGAGGAATCGAACGCCATGAAAAGTGTTATGAAACTGTGACATCGCTTCTCTTTCTTTCCGACGTTTTCTCTCCCCGATTCGGCCGCCGTGGCGGTGGGGTATGGAGTGTTTGTGTGACAGTATGGCCGTGCCACGGTGAGGAGTCATCGCTTAAAAGAGTGAAGAGCGTTACCGCTCTCCGGTCCTCCCTCTCTCTCGAAGGAGACAGATTCGTCTGCTGCCCTCCCTTCTCTCCGGATTGTCAAGTCAGTGCCAGACCTGTCTCCCCCCTTCCCACTCTGCCAATCTCTCTCCTCGTGTGATCGCGCGCCTCCCTACCCTTGTGACATGTAGCGGCCGAACGAGTGCTCTCTCGGAATGGAGTTGACCGTCTCTCCCGCGCCGGCCGAGGAAGGAGGCGGCAGCTGACCCAGCGGTGCGTTATCCCTCCCAGAGTGTGGTGCTCCGTTCTCGCTCCAGTCCGATCACGGCAGTGTCGTCGAAAGGTGTCCATGATCAGGGTTCACCCATGGGAGTGTTCACATGGGAGGTTATCATCCTCGCGTCTGTGTCCTTGAGGACGTCAGATCATTCCCCTTTCGACTGCTTTCCAAAGTACGAATGTCGAGACTGATGTATTGATGCTGGTGTCCGAAGTTAAGAGAGGGAGAGGTGGGCCGTAGGGGGGTGTATGAGTCGAGAAATGTTTGACATCGTCACAGGACTGTAGACGGTGGTTTGTTGGACTTGGATGCGTCACGAAGAGGCTCTCCAACTGTCACCAGATGTGACGCCGACTTTCATGGGAAGAGCAAGTCATCTTTAAGCGCTCATTTCTGCCTTTACAATCCCGTTCTCACTGCCATCGCATCTTGTGGAAAAGTTAACGCTGTTCTGCCAATCCTCCCGGGTGAAATTCTGTAGAACCATTCTTTAGATAGTTGTTAAGGAGTCGAGATGAGTGACAGCGACTCACAGTGCGTGGAATGAACATTTAATGCGAAGCCCAGAGTTGACGTTAATTCTGTTTTGCGAGTGTTCCGGAGTAGAAGACGACGGAGCAGAAGAAAATACCTCGAGTTGTTTTGTGACACTTTCTTCTAAGATTCGTGGATTCGTTTCCCCCAGGGATTGAAGTGCGGGAAAAGGGAGAAGTGTGTCGATCCGATTGTATGTGGCGCAGCCGAAGGGCTTCTTTGTTGCATTCTCCCCTTGGCCCTTCCATTCTTTCCCCCTTTTTTTCGTTTGGATGTTCGCTCGGAGCTCCCGAGTAGATAAGTAGCGCGCGCGTTTAGATGTCCAATTCCTTTTTCCCTTCGGGTGGAAAATAGAGGGAGTGGAAAGAAAAAAAAATATGCCTGCAGAGAGTGATCTGTGAGACCGAGTTTGTTCCCTTGTTTCTTTTGCGCCTCCCTTGCTTTTGGAGCGAAGAGTTCTCGAGGATTTTCCCTTCGCCTGAGATCCCTGCGCCATTCACCGGGTGCGGGACGCCGGCGGTGGCGGAGACCGGCGACGCTGAAAGCCGATAGGAGCAGCGAGAGCTCGGTAAATAACATTTGAATATCAATCATCGTGTCTGCAGAGCCGATCGCTCCTGCACCGGAGTCCTGGGTGGGAATGGCTGGAATGGGGATTTATACGACCTTCATGCATTATCGCTCTGTCTGTCCTTGACCCCGTGGGATAATGGTCTCCGCGTCCTTCGATTCTGAATTTACTTCTTTCCCGCGTATTTCATTCCACTAGACTGAACGTTGCGCTTGGAAATTCATGTTATGATAGCCTTTTGGCTGTTGCACGAGTGAGTGTATGGAATGGAATGTTCAAGGTAAAATATCTCTCGAGGTCGTGAAAAATTTTGAATGGTGGTGAAATGTTATTGATACTACTATTGGAATCGAGGGCTGGCTTTAGCTTAGTTTATAAATGATAAGGCCCATAGCTTCAGTACCTGATGTATGACTTTGACAGAATGACACAGAAAAAGATCGTTACATTTTTTTCGTATTCTATTTGTAATTTCCATACCATTACTCTTTTGAATAAATGCTCGAAACCTAGCAGTGTCTGAATTGCGGCGATAAAGACGACTTTTTAATTTCAGGACCTTCGTTGAAAGAGCCCAAATAAGGATAACGCTGACATTAATTATCGTAGTGTCGTATTTTTTATCTGAAATGATTTTTACTGACCTTAATTACCATTATCATTCATTCCAGTAATAGCACAATACATCCATCTATATTTTTATGTTAAACGCCAATCCCTTTACTTTCCTGTAATTTGTCTGATCAAAAATGTGTCTTGGCTCGAATCCAGACACATTTGTCTTACAGTGGATGTTGTATGCGTCCTAATATACGATCCTAGTTTAGATGGTGCGAAATAACATTCGCTGTTGGAGTACCTACTTAAAACCCAAATCTGGTACTATTAGTATCTATATTATTTAGTCAATTGTATTTATCTTTATAGGTCTTACTTATCTGACTTTTTCTTTGTCAAAAAAGGAAGGAAAGTTAAACTTAATTAGGCCGTTTCTACTTTGCTCAAACTTATATATACACGCGTCAGTGGCATTCACACGCGTAATTGCGCTCACAATCATGCCAGAAAATCGGTAAGGGCTACGCTTACCGGTACGATTCTTCGTCGAGCCTTGCGGTGCGGAGAGTAACGTCTTTGAAGGCTAATACTTCCTTAGTTTTATATTCAATTGATAACTGATGCCATATTTTCTGAAAAAAATGTTGCGTGAAGAAAGTTGCTAAGTACCTTACATATGTAGTTCAATATGAAAAAGATTTGTGTACCTTCTATTTCCTTCTCACAAGTGCAATTTTCTCTTGCGACGTCTACATTCATGACACGGTGTAGTATTGCTCTCTTTAATAGATTCATGTATGCATACCCCCCTGCCTTTGAAACACAAGTTTTAAAGAAAGGAATCAATGGTCAACGCGACCGGTCCCCGTTTCCCAGCGGACCTTTCGGAATATCGCTCACTCTCTCCCCTCCTCGACGTATCGAGGACAGGGGATATTCGACCCAGGAGTCCCTTTATTCACCGTCCAGCGAGGTGGGCGGCCGCCGCTTTACGTAAGAGGCCGTGTGTGGCGAGCGCGTGTCCGAGTCAGTCTCTCCCCGAGGCATTTGCTCTTGAATAAAGAGGAACACGCCTGAAATTCCTTCCCTCGCGTGGGCGGAGACGAAGGAAAGGAGAGAACGAGGTAGGCAGGGGGTGAAAGAAGCGAGGAAGAAGAAGCAGGGAAACCCTTGACCTTCCCTCCATTAGTCGTGGGGCTGACGTCCACGGTTCCTCGACGACGGCGCGGATTTCCATGCCTCTCCTTTCCTCCCCCTCGGCCTCCTTGGGACCTCGCACTCGGGCATTTTTTTTCTCCTTCTTTCTTCCCGGACACCGCCATTCCTTCTCCGAGGGAAAAAACCTCACCATCGCCCGAATGCACGTGAGACTGGCTTTGATTTTCGGCCGCCGTGTGGCGTGTTGTGCCGTCGGCGACCCAGTTACCCTGCCGCCGGCCTCTTCCTCCTCCTCCTCCTCACTGACTTCATTTCTCTCTTCTTCTTCTTGCCTTTCTTTCCACAGAAACACACACACATTCCCCGCATCTGACTCGCACCTCTCCCCCCCGCGACTTGCCACTGGCCCGGGATTCTCTGCGTTGGTTGCCATAGAAACGGAATCTGGTGCCACGGTTCTCTCTCGCTCTCCCACTCACTCGCTCCTTTACTCTCGGCGCCGGCGCCTCCTCCCTTCCTTCCTCTCTCTACTCCTCCTTCCTCACACACCTCCCTCTCCCATCCTTTCTTCTTGGCCTTTCTCTCTTGCTTTCGCGCCCCCAGGCTTTCCTCCACCATGGCATTTTTTTCTTCCCTCCCCCTTATCTTGCTCTTTTTTGTTTCAATCTCTCATCCTCTTATCCCCTTTCCTCTCGTGTGTCCGTCCTTTAACCTTTCTCAGCTCTTATCCGTAGCCTTTTCTCTTAGAGGTTCTTCCTTAAACCACTCTCCACTTTGGTTTATTTTCATGGCTCTCCAAGTTGATATCCGGAGGTTTCAAAACTTTATATCAAGTTGTTATTAATTCTCTATCGTTCACAAAAACTGGTTTTGGCATTTAATGTGGCGTCAAAAATTTAAGTTTATACGTTCTCTATACCCTTCCTGCAGTAGAATACGTATGCACGCCCACCCTCTCTCCTTTGAAAGTTCAAATTTCCTCCTAAGCTGATTTGAGGAGGCTTCCATATCCCAGCATTTTCCCATCACTTGCATTCTTTTTGTTAAGATCGCAGTAACCTCATCTTTGTGCGCCACTCTTATTTTTCTATTAGTATTCTAGTAACAGCATACCGTGACACTTCCAGATAAACTTAAGGTTTGAGCATTATATATCCTTAAATATGATTATTATTCTGAGATTTCTAATTTTGTTACCAGATCGTAACCCTCTGGATTCCTAGCTCCACGTAGTACTCAATGTTTGCTACAATATCATCGTGTTAATGATTCAAACTGCGCCTAACTGCTGCCTGCATCCGAGAAGTTACCATGCTAATGGGAACGCGTGGGAACTGACGCTTGACCCAACGGAATTGGACTTGGGAAAAGGGAGTGGCCACCTAGGTCCAGAACGCGTAAATTAAGTCCATTAGCTTTTCTTGTGCTCTAAGAATTTTCATATGCGGTCTTCTTGACTTTGTCTCTTCTTGTTCGTAGAACATGGCCGTACCGGGAACCAGCGATACACGTTAAAAGTACGCTGATGTTAGTGGAATTGCTTTTTTACGAAATTAACGACAACTATTAGATATATCTATTAATTTAAACCAATGGAAACGTAAATAAGGTGTCATAGTGCCTACAGCAAATTATTCTCAATTTCAACAAGGAATAAAATTCAAACTATTCATCTTCTAGGACAAGAATTTATGGTTTGGTAATGTTAAACTAAGCTCAAGTTTCCATTCATACACCGTTTGATTAATGCAAATAAAGAGATTTATTCTTCTGAACGACTACAGCAATAAACTAATTGTGTATAGAATTGGACTAGCATTCAAGTAGAATTATTTTTCTAAGGTTGAAGCTCTATACGCTCGTGGTAATTTTTCCTCTTCATGCTATTTTTAAATAAATTGATCCTTTAGATCAAAATGAAGAGGCAGAAATCATATTAAAAAATGTAAGGCCGAACCATATCCTTTCCCGAGGGTTTTCTACTAACTGGTATAGTTGAGTTGACCAAAAATTAGGCCAAATGGAGTAGGACAAATTTATGAATATATGATTGCGTATTTTGATCCACTTGTCATATTAACTTGTCATATAAAGGCCAAAAGTTTTTTTCTTTATTTATTTAGTTTGATTATTATGCGGTGGGTCATGCCCATTGATATGATTTATATGTATGCATTCTGGCGTTAAAAAAAAATTTCTATTTATTTTCCTGCAACGGAATTTCTCATCATTCTTTCGCTCCTGCATATTTGTAGCCATTCCCTCTCCCTTTTCCGCACATAATCTGTTTCTCTTCCGCAAACCCTTGGCATTCTCCTGCCACTCCATTCTCCTTTGCGCGCTTCCCCTCAGGAGAGCCGAATTTTCCTCCATTCTCGTTTCCCGGAGTCCCATTCCACGTCGACTTCACCTTCATTTCATTTCCTCATCGTCGGAGTTCGAGTGGTCATTGTGAGGCCGCTGCACTGTCCTTCAAAACCTATTTGTTCCGCTTAGAGACCGGGATGGTGGTGGAAGCTTTTCGCCCTCTTAACGCAGCCCTTGTCGCCGGAGCAGTGCCTCCCGTGCTCCCGTTGGGAAGAGTTGGGACTGGACGCGCCATTAGCTTGTCGGCAACGCAAACATTCGGCTGGAGAGAGAGAGAAAAAAAATGAAAAAAGCGAAAACCTGAGAGAAATGTCCTCAGGTCCTTATGTGAGGCGGAACATCTGAGAGGGGGTGTAGGGGGAGGAAATAGGGTTGGGGGTCCATTCTCTCCTCCACTCCGACGCCTAGTGATGACCAGATCCTTCGCTGAATTTCACCGTCGCCACGTGAGTGAGACATCCGCATAATTTACAGCTTAATGCTGCTCGAGCGCATTAGGACGGTGAAAGGACAATTTCGCAATTACTTTTACATTAGTAAATTTGAACTTTTTTGGAGCCCTGTGTGGATATTTGCGATTCCATTTGTAACGGGGAGCTATCCGCTTAACACCAAATGCATACTTCAGATTCTTCTGAGCTAACACACCTCTCAGACCTAGCGATAAATTGAGATTATAGAATTTGTTTTTTTGGCTCCAAAATTTCATCTCATATTGCAACTTCAGGAACTCTACATGTAGCTTTCCATTTAATGTTTATTCAATTTAGCATTAAATACTGAAACTGAGGGAATGGATTAAACTATTAAGGTTGCTGGTTTAAGGACCTTTTTGACTTGCTCTTTGCTCGATTCATGAGTAACGTATTCATTCCTAAGTATTTTATTTTTTGGCAGGACGAAATAACGATGAGCATACTCATTAGCAAATATCAATCCTCCTGCATACTATTTCATTCAATCAATCTTGATTGACTCTCATGGAGCAGGCCAGGGTAGTCATTTTGTTTTCAAGACAGCATGATAAGTCCTAATTTGTGTGATTCCCACCCGCCTTGAACATGGGTAAACTGCATCACTGTATTATGCCGGGTTAAGTAAGGTTAGACGTTGTGATATAACCTAAGCAGTTGGACTATTTATTTTGCTATAAAAAAGATTCTCAAAAATGACAGAATTAAGCAATCTATGTTGGTCACACAATCTTATAAAACATAGTTGCTTGGAGGTATATACACTTCAAGCTTTTGACCCATGTTTGAAATGTTTGGCGTAATTTTTATTGAATTCTATTCCCACTGTGAGATAATGTTCATTAACTCTCTTTTAGAGATAATATTTTACGGAAGTTGGTGGGAATTAGAATACAGTGCTTAAAAAGCATGCAAAAAGTTCTGAATATGGAAGCAAAATTAAAACCTGAATATTTTGATGTCAATCCCTCATATTTGACTAATTCTGTGTTAGCTGTGTTCACTGTGTTTGATTTTTTCTCAGAATCATTCACTTATCTCTCTTTCTGACCCTCCTGTCTTCACACTTGCTTTTCTTGACAAAGTTGCCTAGTGTGAATTTTTAAATAAATTGGTTTTCCATAATTGGAGTGAAAGCTATTTCTAGAGCCTCTGACATACCCAAAAATGACTATCTTGGGAAAAAGTGTGCGAAAATACATAATTTTCGTACAATTTTTCTTAGAAAATTTGTTATGAACCATTTTCATACAGTATAGTTATTTATTTTCAAAGGTAGCTATTTCAAGCGAACGATTGCTACTTAATCTCCAGAAGAGTATCAAATTAAAAAACGGAATTTAGCTGTTATTTTGGTGTCGTGCACAGCAAGTGTTGATACACGACAAAGGATAGTTGTGTTATTGATTATTCACATTTAACATGTTAAGTAGCTCACTTGATATGACTCATGGTTTATTTCACTCCTGAGACAACGTTCAGATTTTCATTAACCGTTTTTCTACTTCAGATAACCTCGCAACGATAATCTACCCCTTGTACATACGTACGTGTACTGCATCATTATATATCACATGCACACCTAGTAGTGGCTTTCTTGGTTTCTTTTTTATTTTGTAAAAACTTTACTGATAAATGCCTCGAAATCATTTGATTTTTGAACAACAATTGACTAAATTTGATATCAATCTCGTAATTAGCACCGCGAGGAAACTTCAGCCATACTACTTAATATTTGCTTTACCTTTTTCCTGTCATGTGAGGGCATTTTTCACGCTCACAAAACGTTTTATATGACAAATTAATGCAGAACTTTATGATGTTTGAAAGTGAAATATCAGGTACTTTTGAAACAAAAAGTTGCGTTTAAACCTGGATTAAATTTTCCCCTTAATGGTAAACCGTTTTAATGACAGAATCAAAGTCTTTGGAACAGATATGTGAGCTAGAATTGAGGTCCTTTCATCAAACTTGTGGAAGTCAAAGTACTTTAAAGTTTGCGTGACTCAAGATGAGGGTGTCGAGGGGGATGGGGAAAATAAGATGGATGGGTGAGGTGAGGATTGAGCGTGGAGGAGGAAAAAGAAAGTTGGCGAAAAGACGGAGGGGTCGAAGCAAGAGGGTGGAACGAGTAATTGGGGCATTTGGAAACCGAAAACCATCATTGAAGGAAGAGTGCTGAGTAAATGAGTGATGAGGAAGACGCCGCGCCGGTCTTGGTAGCCAGGTCGGTAACGCGTTGGCCTGGAAATGTTATTATACCACCTCGAAAATGGATGTGGCGTTTATCTTACATAAGTATTAAGTTCTTAGGTTGAACATTGCGATAACACGTTAGTCATTTTTTGCACCAAAAATTCCGAGTGCGAGGAAGACAAAAAAAGAAAGATGCCAAGAGGTATGGTGGTTTGTATGACTAGGTAGAGAGCTTTCACTGCAAAGTAGTTCTTTGTATTTCGTCACATAGTAAAAAAGCAATTTTATAATATATTTTCATTAAATAGATTAGATAGAAATAGATCATTTTCATAAATTTAGGTAATCGCCTTTCATTTACATTCCCTCCGCCAACAACTTCACTAACATAACAAATTACTAGTGCCTGGAGTTCCTGCGCTCACGGAGGGATTTTACGCGAAAATACCACGTTGTTCCACGAACGCTGAAAAACGCCCTCTCGACGCCAGAAAGGGGCTCGATCAAATGAATTTCCGCGAAGTGCCTTTTGTTTCGACGAATGGACGACTGAACGAGTAAGCCATTACGTAACGAGGCGATGAGGTTGAACGGATGAACGGGGGCGGTTGAAGGGAGAGGGAGGGAGAGATGCCCTTTTTCTATTTCTCATTCTTTCTTTCATCAGTACAACGCTCACTAGTTGTCCGTGGGTAGTCTTCTTCCAACGAAATTTCTCTCTCAATGATTCTCTTTCCTTCTAACGCGAGAGGCTTTTCTGTTCATTCTTTCTGACTTTCCCACGTTTCCCCTCTCCAAAGGAGGGAGCTACTGCTCCCCGTCTACCTCAGTGCCAGATATTTCAAAAATTAAACTTTTAAATGGTTCTTCAAACAATAATTCTTCGTTTATTCACTGTTAATTTGTCATGTTTGAGAATATTATTCCTAAATTTCCATTCTTTCTTATTCCTCTCAACCTGTTGTAAAAGCAAACTATGCTGCTTAATAAACTAGAATCAATTGATCATCAGCAAGAAAATATTCTATGAATAGTACTTCCGTTGTAAGTCGTATCATTCCGTACCTGAAACTACTAAAAATGATTATGAGTTCTTCCCCATTCCTCTGAAATAATGGCCTGAAGGCCCGGAGAGCCTTGCACTCTGATACGAAACAAAGCCCAGTATTTAAATAGAATAGTCCCTCTCCTGTCTTTAAATAAAACCCTATGTTGGTCTTCTTCCGCTTTCCTAGACCACTGGAATTTACCAGATTACAGGGAAAGTAAATTGTCTTCTTAGTCCTTGGCTTCCAGTTCTTTACTTTTGATGAACAAATTTCACTCCTTTCAAAGTTAAATGTTCGAAGATTGCTCTTTTAACCTATGAAAACTAATCTATGGTTATTTTTATGGGTAATTCTTCCACCCGAGACTAATTACGCTATACTGCCATATTCTGGAGATTATTAAATGTGGTATAAACTCTTCTGGAGCAACGACTTATAGGATAAATTAATATCTCCTGAGGTATCAGAGTTCTAGAGAGCTTTACTTTGTGAGTTTTTCATAAGGAATCGTACAAATATTATTTTTACCTTTTTATATCTAAGAAGTTGTATAAAATTCTCCTTGACCTCGAGTACTTGCTGGTTATTGTAGATTGTTTTGTGGTTATTTTAGAGAGAGGGTGATTATAAAAGAAATCGAGAATTTTTCAGATTAAAAAGTTTCTGTAAGGTTTATTAATTTATTGAATTAGTAATATATATATATATATATATATATATATATATATATATATATATATATATATATATATCACCCGCATTGATTTAATTTTTGGAATAAACGGGAGATATTCTTTAAAGAACTATTCCAAGTAGAAAGCAAGTGTTAAATATATATTTATTCCATTGTAATATATAGGATATCTATCGAAATATATTCAATGAATAAGACATTTTAATAAGCATCGTTTTAATATATTGATAATGTAGCATATTTACGTTTTAAAAGTATAAACCATAATGTATCCTTAGTTTTAACATTGAATCAGATACTGATAGATTTTACATAAAGAATTATACAAAATGTTGTATTCCTCCAAAAGGAACACTCATAATTTTCATGTAAGATCTCATTGAATGCCATACCTGCGTTTTCTATATCTAATATCATCTAATTATAATTGACCTTTCTCTACCCCTCCAACCCTGAAAAAATTGTGATTTACTCAATAGCCTCTCAGATACCGAAACGAGACATTTATCATTGTGTGACATTTTCTGACGCCTTGAATAAATTCTTTAATTTCATTGGCAAGTATCCGGCGCAGAGTTAATTACCCTCGCAAAATCCGTTGAAAGTGAAAAGCGGTGGCCATAGGTGCTATGCGCTAAATTTATCGGCCATTAAATGATTTATTGAACCATACCTTAAGGGTCTGCATTACTCAACGCAGCCGTGTACGCTATTGGAAAGCGTGGTTGTTAACAGGTTTCACAACCTCTAGGTGACTGAATCCTTCAGGGGTCGTAGGATGTATCCAAGCTTGTGTTAATAAGCAAGTGCTATTAAGAATTTGGCAAATTACTTCAAGACGAGAGAAATCATGCTTACAACTATATTTTGCAGAATTTTCCGTGGATGCACAATGAGAAGCGGTGAAATCATGGTATTAATTTTTCTACGTATTGCCTTTAAAACTAGAACATCCACCCGAATATTATTAGCTTCATACGCCTCAAAACAGTTTCTTTCCCTTGAATATCGTAGATTGCGTCAGATTGGTTTTAATATTTGGGTTATTTAGGAATTTAGAAATATGCCTTTTAAACGATACAGGTTTTAATATGTTATTTTAACGGTAGGTGTTTTCTTACGGGGAGTCGTATTTCATGGCGTTTTTCAATATTAGTAAGGGAAGAGGTTTGTTTTTGCTTAAGCATCAGTAAGGCTCTGAGGACAGTGCTGATAGCTTTCAACGAGCTACTAATTTGCTCTTATGCCATGACTTCATGATTTCTACCTTTTGGTATTATAGCGCGCGATAGCTTTTAACCAGCTACTAATTTGTTCTTAATCCGTGGCCCAGTGATTTCTACCCTTTGATATGACATCCATGCCCTCCTGTATACAGAAGGAAAGTCACCACTCGTATTAATCACGGTTGAAGACAAATGTAGCAGGTGGTCTCTAGGGAAACAATCTATTAGTATCGTATTAGGTGTTATAGTTCCACGTGAAGTTTTCACTGAAACCCAAACTCGGGCGTAGCGCAAAGTGCCCAGAAACTGATCACAATGAGTCTCGGCGCCGCTGACTCAGCTTCGATGTGCACAGTCCGCGGCGTCCTCAGTATAACAACACCCGCCCTTTTCCTCAGGTGGTGGGGAAACCAGGCCACTCTCTCCGTTAGGGGAGTGGGACGGAACCGTAGGCACTGACGGTCGAATGAATACAGGGAGAGGTGCGGACTTCCTGCTCTTGCTGCCGCGCCCACGCCTCTGCTCATTCATTAGTGCGCCCCGATAAAAAAAAAGAACTCGCGTGAGTCGGAATGTGATAAGATTTCTCGATCCCATCCAATTACATTCTTTTGTTAGTCTGTCATTTTCCTACCTTCAAGGGTAGGGTTTTGCTGTATATCTTCCTCTTACAGGAATAGAAAAATCGATCTTACTATTTTTATTATTATGACCGCATACTCTCACAACGAGCCCCTATAGATCTTTGTCCAACTCGTGTCTTGAACCAACAGAACCTGTTTATTATGCTTGAATAACAATGATTTGTGTTGAATTCTTCTATCAAAAAAAATTCTTTACGTCAAAACTCGTCATTCAATGCTTTCTTTTGATTAAGGAAAAATTACCACATTGATATTTTAGATACGCTGCTGAGTTATTATATCTATTTCTTCATATACTATTTAAAGTAACAATGGTTATTATGCTTATTATTGTTTTTGTAACTGTGCACGCATTTAATTAAATATCACGAATGTTATTGGCAGTACTGGATTTCTACTGGATGAAAGACTCATTTGAATAACTCATTAGAATTGCAGGGAAGAATTTTTATTGAGATGAATTACATCACTGGATTTTAGCGATTGAGTTAGACTTCATGCATACTTGGAGATGTAGGACGTATACGAGGTATGTAAGTGTAAGATATTTGATGAAGAATGTTTTGCCATTACATGAGGAAGTATGAGTCACTTATTTTATCGTCGTTGATGCAGCATATGAGTAGGCAGGTCCAAATATTCACTTCTCTGTATTTTTTTTCTTAATAGGTGAAAGCGCGATCATGATTTTTAAAATGCTATGAATTTTATAAAATATTTGATGAATTCTAGCATGGAAATAATGGAGATGAATGCTCAGGAAAATATTATCCTGGGTCCTAGATAAAAATGGATGTTAGATCGATAATTGAGCATAATTAATTGATTTTCATTAAAATATGATTCATGTAGGAGACAAAGTTGTATTATTTATTTCCCTTACTTTAAAAACAAACAGTCATTGGTTATAGTCTACTGACACCTTACATCAAATGCCTATCAGATATTGTAATGCTATATTCTCTGGAAAACGAGTGAGTTTAAAAATGGTCCTATTTTCTGCGCACTAGTGGATCGGGTATTTGGTGTGACTGAAGTTCCCCATGACGAGGGCCCAGGTTAGAATTAGAGCTGTTCACAGTTATTTTGCAGTGGCAGACCGTTATCTACCTGAATACTGTGTGGAGATCTTTTCAAGTTCATCATACAATCCGTCTTACTGGAGATTAAAACGTGTGTACGTTGGCACCTTTTATTGAGTGTAGGCAAAGTTTTAATTCGCCCTTGTTGGTTGGTGGTTGGTTTTTGATTTTTTAGCGTTCTTTGACAGCTAGGTCAATTCGCACCACTCAATGTATTGATCGCCCTTGTTATGAGGGACTAGGGTTTATAAAATAAGGGTAGCGAAAGGTGGTAAGGTATGGAGGAAAATGATTACGGAAGGGAATTTGGCATGGAATTTACCAAGCGGAAATATGATTCGTCGCACGCATATCGTCATGACCCCCTATGCCCGCTGTAAGAATCATCCTCAAAGAATTTTGTTTCAGTATTATTGATGTAATATTGCTTACACTTTGTGATTCGCTTAAGTTGCTCATTTATTCAATAAAGTGATATGTATATGCTACTTTGGTGAAACATGTGATTTAAAATTATTTGTTTTACTAAGAATTAACATTAATTGATAGCCTAAAACTTAATTAAGAAATGTTTAGGGTTTTTTCAATCGCAGAACCACTATTATTTAGGCATTAAATTATGAGGATTACAATGGGAAATGATGCTATCTCTGTAGGCCTCTCGGACCATAGAGTCTATTATTCCAATTTGTAAATGAATTCACAGTGTGCTATTATTAATCGAACGGTCCGCGGCTTTGAGAGGAACAAGTGATAAGCATTTGTTAATTACAATGTCCACGATCAATCTCTCTGTGATTCTAATCTCATATCAAGTCATCTTGGACCTGACTTTAGTAGTTTTGTGTGCTCGATATCATGACAGCTAATTCTAAAATTTATTTGCGTTTCTCATTTTTTTAGGCCGTAAATAATTTGACGTTTTATTGACACCGATTAAATCTTTTAAGGAATTCAGGCATTTAATCCGATGCCTGTCTTATCATTTCTTTAAATTTCGCATTATTAAATCTTCCAGCTGTTTGACCGGAAGCGGTGCTTACATTTTCCCAATTAACGAGTTTTGATGCACCCCTACGTTCTACTATTAAATGAATGTCTCTCACTGCGAAAAATATTGACTTTGCTCTCAGTATTTTACTGGAAGGAATTTTGTATTTGCATTAAATATTTTAATCATTCAAGTTCATGCAGGAAAATTTAATTGAGATATTTTTACTGGTGTGGCCAACAATAATCATGGTAACACAAGAGTTAGAAAGAGGTGACGCATGTGAGGTGAGGCAAGTATCCCATGCAGGAACGATGAGATGAAATAATTAAAGACAACGCTCACGAGTGATTATGTATTACTTCTAATAAAGCTACTATTTACATTAATGCTATCTCCTCAAACTGATTTGATTGAGTGCCTTATGCATTTAAACCATTTTATAAATTATTGCGTATTTTAATGAAATTGCCTTTCCTTTCCTTAATGTTAATGCTTGGAAAAAATTCATCAGAAAATATTTTTCCGGAGCATGCTTAGTTATGACTGTTAGGCATGCATGATAACAGCAGTAAAGAAGTCAAAGCTGCTGTCATTTGAAATGTGGTGCACCACAGACGAGGTACACGTAAACGTAAAAACGGGAAAGGAAAGAAAGGCCTAATATGGGATACATAATGAAATTGGTGACGGATGAGAAAGAGAAGAATTTTGTAAGTCCGAAGACGATAGCTCACGCAACAATCGTGAGAAGAGCTTTGTGATATCAATCTAAGAATTGTTGGCTGATGATTAGAATGATATTGAATTGCTTTCAAAGTTTCGACTACACCTCCAATATGTAAAAGCTTCGGCAATCTTCAGCTACATCTACTGACTTACCATTCCAACCACCTCGAGGGTGTCTGGCAGAGATGAAATATTATCAAGTATTCATGCACTATTTTTCATACATACTAGCTTTATAATGAGAAATTACTATATAAATATCATGCGGAACGCACAATACTAATTCCACTTTTCATCCAACATACAAGGCAGAATATGAGAACTACGGCAATCCTGTGTTTTATAAATTAATGGCAAATGCAGGCATTCTCAGATTTTCAGTGATTTCTCTCATTTATACCTCTTTCTACACCTCTCCTGTAATTCTTGTAACTTTAGTGGTAGGCAACCAAAATTTGAGTTTATTTGCTTCTTCTTTTTATCAGTCTTCAAAATACCAGTTCCTATTCCAATGTCAATATTATCTCAGTGCATTCTGATACAGGCTTCATACAGTAGAGTCCCTCTAAATATCGTGAAATATCTAAATATCTGGAAGGAATAGTTTTTCCCAGAACTGAGCCGAAAAATACATGTGCAATTGATTATTAAAATCAGAAGCAGATCCCAGATTCTGGGTTAGCCTCTTCTGCATAGAAAATACTCTTGACACAAATGCCATGTTAAATCAGTGCCATCTAGAAGGAATTTTCCAAGTGATTTTCCATTATTTTAAAACTACTGAATGAATTTTACTGTATATTTATTCAATTTCATAGATTCACTTTGCAAAAATGAGTCATAATTTCATGTAGGTCTTTAAATAAAGCTGTTATTTATTATTTGATAATATTTACTTATGCTGAGGTAGTAAATTGGTAAAAATCATGGGTCGTATAATCGAAAAATACGCAATCGAGAGTTATGTAAGCAATAGAATGCATTTGAAAAACTTTTTTGGTGGTGAGTCTTAAAAATCTTTGCTTTTTTATTTTAGCTCGCATGACGGTTAAGAAGGAAATTCCCGCACAAGGAATATATGTGAAATAGGTTCCAACTTTTAGCCCCTCTAGGGAAAACGCAGTTTGATCCCATAAAGTGCTCAGTGGATGGATGTATGTTAACTCCATTTGAAACTCAGGTATTTTATTAGCTTGAATTTGTCTGGAAACGCTACCTCCGAGTTTGACTAGTTTCTTACCAATGGCACTTAGCCTCTGCAAAGTTTCCTCTCTCTCTCTTTTCTTCCCGCTCTCTCCAAAGATTACCAACCTCAGACTTCCATTCAGCCAATCGAAGCTTAAGACTCAATTTAGCATGCAGTCAAATTAAATCATAGGAAAGGGAGGAACTGGAGGCAGCGCACTTTTCAGTTGTTTTTTGCTCGCTGCCGACAGTTAAAGCTCCATAGTCCCCTTCATGTGCATGAAAGGCAATGAAGTCTCACCAAAGGAAATTCCTCCGCTTTCTCAGCCATCGCTTCCTCGCAGACACTCAATTCTACTTCCGATACATTTATAGGAACTTTTGCCACACATTTCACAGGCTGCAAGCGGGTCATAAAAAGCCCTACTCCTTTTTGGATCTTTAGTTCCTGACTGAATTGCGATCTCCCTTTAGGGTATTCGTGGACATTATTGTCACTTGAGAGTACCTATGTTTCCATTACATTCATTCTAAAGATGAAAAATTCTATGACTCATGAATCCTCACTCATTCAAAAACTTAATTACTTTATTTTATTTATGCTTCTTTCGACACTTTCTCTCCTGTAATTATAATGGGTTTGAAGAATAGTGACCAAAGTTTGAGTTTAATTGCTTCTTTATCTATCATATCCTTCAAAGTACCAGTAGGGAGCAATATTTTCCCATGATTTCGTTAATTGCCTGCTCAGGCAATCTCTCCTCACCCAACATGGATATTATTTCTTCGTTTGCTCTCTTTAACCGACTTACACACTCCATCCTCCTTCAATTTCATCAAAAGACTGCTGCACATTTAAGTCCGCTTTCTCAAAAAACAAGCCTTGATACCTGATTATAAGATAAACTTCTTCTTCCTAGCATTTATCTCGCTTACTTGCTTAGCCTGCTATTCTGTACCTTCCTCTCAATGTGTATGCGGTCTAATGCGTATTCAGGTGGGACGTAAATCGTACCAATCCTTCCATTTTTGTTCGTAACTGTAGATGACATTTTCGCCAAAATTTGGCAAAAGGAATACTGTGGAAAACCGATACTCTGTCCGAACAATTTCCTGGTAAATTTTAGCAGACACACTGTAAATATAAATCTTGGGCCTAAATCTTCTTTATAAGTCAATTTTCTCAAAAGTTCTTACCGTAGAACATTTCAGCGTCTTGAAGACAGGAGTTTCATCAGGGCGAAACACTTTTATTTCTAATCATGTCAATTTTCTAAATATTTTTGTGAAAATAATTGTTGGGCCAATAGTGATTAGGAATGATGACTTTTCTAGTACTTATAAATTTGTCATGACAGAAAAGACTAAGTTGGATGGGTTTACTTTCCGGTAATTATCGATTCCGATTTCCATATTAGGGTCCGTGAATCAATAAATTCTCTGCTCCAACTCCGAGTCTTGGATTCCTCGAAGGAGGAATACTAAATCACTTCACAAAATAGTGAAGCTCGCAGTCATAGTCGCTGACTGTAGCTGACTGCTAATCCATACCCTCTCCTGTCTCTTTCAAGCAAAACTCCGCTAAATTATTTAATATTCGGATGTTCTGCTTTCCTCTTGTGAATATTTTAAAGCATCCCCCATCCTACCCGCGAATAAACACTGCGTTGAATTAATTATGTATCCTAATTCACTTGAGGATGGAGAAATGCAGCCTTGGACAGGATGTACGGTTGAGGATGTAGGAGCCACCAGGGACGGCAGGGTCAGTGATGAAGGGGAAAGCGTGGTGATCAGACGGTGGTTGTGGTGTGAGCTCGACGTGTCGTTGCCTTCATTTCGGCACATGATCTCGACGAGAACGACCTTTCAATACTCCTCTTTTCATTCCAAACTTAATTATCTCTTCACTTATGCATTTTTCCTCGTTTTTTGGCATTATCTTGCTTTATTACCACTTTAGAGTGGGCCTATTTGCTTACTGTGTTAGAGAGGTTGGACACATGAAGCCATCCATTGGATCCAATTTATGGAGAATTGTTTCATGCCACCAGCGGATTTCAGTTCAGTAACATGTCTGCCTGGTAACACACTGAGTAGCTGCTTTGAATCCCGCCTTATTAATGGATACTGGGCTTGTCTTATGCTTGAGAATATAAGTTAGATGGTACAAAATTACCCGAGGTGTTATGGCGTCTATAGAGACGCTATAGGTGTCTTTAAAGGAATAAAATAAAGTCTATAAAATTAATTTAATTTTAATAATTTATACTTTAAGTAATTTTATGTTTCATAAAAAGTTGACTTACTGTCAATATGCGTGATGAAAAAAATTCTTGTTTTTCAAATAGGTATTTCCAAAGTTAATGTTTAGCATACATTCTGATAATTGAAATGTGCCTTCACAATGAGCAAAATTAATTTCTTATTTCTTTTCAAAACTGAAAACTTAAAATATTATATTTAAATATTTAGGGACATTTTTGTTGCACATCTTATATAATACCTAGTCGTTTATTACAATATTCAGAGGGCAAAAAATACAAGCCATTTAACTCAATTAAAATAACGTAATATCTAGATAGTGATCGTTACAGCAATCTTTTGCCTTAACTGTCGATAGTTGTTAGGTTTCAACTTCATTAGTAGTTTAAAGTCCAGATAATTACATGCTTAGGTTCCACGACTGATATACCTATTCCTTGAGGCATGGCTATACATGTTTATGCCGCTGAAGACGGTGATCTTTGCTGCATATGAATTTCAATTGTCTTATGAATTATGATGAGGGGTCACAAAACCTGTGAGAGAATCGAAACAATACGAAGGAAGCATATAATCACCTTTCCCAGGCTTATCCTTTCAACTACTGGAGAAATTATTTTCCCAAAGTGGTCAATGGATATGTAATCAGCTACTTCAAAAAGTTTTTATTAGTGATCATTGCAACAAGAGTGTAGGCCTTGGATGAGAATAGAGTTTTCTCGGGGGCTGTTTTTCATGAAATCAAAAACTCACTCACCAAATGAAATTAATTTTAAGATAATTCTTCAGCTTTTTCAATTTTTACGGTCATCATATATTGTTAGAAAAACTTGCTTTGAGGTCTAAAATAAAAATTCGCTGTGCCCTTTCCATTTGTTCTATTTTTTTATTGAGTTGAATTCCTGCCTTCTAAGTGGATAAGAATTGGAAAGAAACATGAGGACCTGATATTTTCTTGCATGGTTTATTTGGTTGTTTTTTGCATGATGTGATTTTGGTGTTTCTTTACCTGGTATTTTTATGCAGTTACTTTTTTGACGTGTAGGAGGAGGAACTAATTTGGTTGCTACCAAGGACACATTTTTTGTATTTTTTTTAAATATTAAGTCATCCATTATTGGTTTGAATACCCATCGTTATCGGCGAAGGATAGTAGGATAGAAGGATAGGCAGAGGATAATAACATATAGTGGTAATTACTGGCTGTCAGAAGATGGCATCACCTCGAAGAATCTCTCTCTTAGTGGCATAAAAATCTGAGAAAAGCCGAGAGACGTGAAAAATACTGGATATGATTTTATTAAGCTCGGGGAGAGCTGGGTCGAAACAGTGGGTAAGAATTCGCCTCTGCCAAGAAATGAACGGGTCGTCCGCGGTGATGTGGCGAGAAGCTGGAGCGAAAAATCTGATATTGCTGAGGAAGGGAGCAGGAGGTGGAGAGGCATGGAAGGGAACTCTGGAACGAGCGAGCGGAGTTGGGGAAACTTGCATATTTATGAAGCGTCGGTTTTGCGATGATAACTTCGCCTCTGTTTTAATTCCGTGCAATGCCTTTCCAAAAACATTCCTCCATCCGCGCGCACCCAACCGGTCCTTTGAAAACCGTCCACTTAATCATTGAATTTCCCCTCCACCTGCTTAGAGCCGTGTTTATCTTCATAAAACTCAAACCGCGTACTGCCCGTCCCTCATAAATTCTACGTTTTTTTTCACCCCCTCCCATACATCTTCCTGCCCACCCTTGCTTCCTCTCTCAGCATCCACAACCCTTCTTCTTCAATCCGGCGGGGAAACCATCCTCCAGGCACCTCGCGGGCGCAGGAGCAGAAGTGAACCCCATTTGTCCGCCGCGAATCTTCCTCCTTCGACTCCTACCTCCCCTCCTGCACCCCCTCTCTCCTCCGCTCCCTAATTAACTCCATCCGGCTTCCCTGCCCCTCGCCAACCCTTTTCCTCTGCACCCCTCCTACCCCCTCTGGACTTCCACCAACCCTCCGCCCGCCATCACACCCTCCCACGTTTCCACCCCTCGAACTATTCGCTGGACTCGGCTCTTTACCCGCCAACGCTTCCTCTCCTCCCCAGGCCTCTCGCCATAACCCACCGTGGACGGAGTCCAAACTATAAAGTTCCCAATAATCGCTGAATTAGCGCGGGGGAGTTGGGGAGAGGGGAAAGGTCATCTCTCGCCGCCACCCTCGCCAAACACCCTCGTGTGCGCCCCTTCCGCTATCGACAAAATGACAAGGTGTGCGCGTTCCCTTCACCTAATGAGGAAGGAATCGCTCTTGATGCTTTCTGGGGTGGAAATGCGGCAACTTGCGTGGGTGCGCTGCGTGTTTAGGTCTGCGCAGGCGGGAGAGAAGCGGAACTGCGTTGTCTCTTCACCCACTAGCGGCTTTCAACGTGGCTTTCGTGGCAGTACGTAGTTCCCACATTTGTGGACCCTCCTTAAATGCTTAGTGTGTGCGGATGTCACCTGGAAGCATGGATTTTATGCTATCGTTTCTGCTAGTATTTTTAAATGGCGAAATTGAATCTAATGGTAATGAAAGGGGGCGTTTAACCAGCAATTGAAAGAGAAATTTGTAAAGGATCTCCTACAGAAGGTAGTTTGACTTCAACAAAATAATTAACTTAAATCTTGCCGGTCCTTCCATAAAAGCCCTATTTTTAAATATTTTTATCGCGGAGTTATTCAGCACCCTTCATTGAACATTGAAAGCTGCCTTCATTGAAAGCACGCTTCATTAAAAGCTGCTTCTATAGTAAAAACACATTAGGAAAACTGTTAGGGAGTACAAAAGACAAAATAAGTGCTGAAAAACACAGCGGAGTATATAAACTTCAATGTAATGACTCCAATTCTTGTCGAACAGGAAAAACTGGACGGAATTTCAACATCAAGGCAAGGAAAATCATTCATATTTTATTAACAACAACCACATTACACACTTTGCCAAGCACCTCTTGGACTACAACCACACTAGCAAATTCAAACCAATAATCCTTCACAGAGAAAATAACGACCCAAGGCTTGACGCACTCCAACAGTTGGAAATTTTTGTGGACCAAACCTTACCCAGTACCACACTAGGTAATGAGCAATTGTATTCTCACCACTCACCACTGTTTAATATGTTTTTCGCAAAATCATCACAGACACCACTCACTTCTCCTTAATGTGTCCCTTCAGTTCATTCCTATCGCACTTCACCACCCTCATCTACCTCATGTAGTGAAGATTCATCTGCGGTTCTTACTTCCCCAAACTGACATTCCCTTCCCTTTCTCCCCCTCGCTTCCCATCCGGATCCCGCAACCCTTTTCCTCCCAACCCCCCCCCCCCCTCACGTCCCCGCCCTTTCACCCGCTTCAAGTGTATAAATGCCATGTACCATCCTGTAAAATTTGCCAGATGATGATACGCTGTATCGAAACCGGTCGCAATAAAAATTCTATCCTGTGGACCAGCAAAGAATTTTTTCTCCCTTGTGTTCACCATGAAGGAGTTCCACCATTGCATTTAAAATTTTGCGTTTTTGGCAACTACTTATTGTTTTAAATTCATGCATTTTGGTATGCGTAATTATTCATTGATTTCTCGGGAATACGAGCCTTGTCTCGGATTGGATGTCCTCCTTGGCCTGGTTTTGGTTTTATACATAGCTTGAAGAGAAAGAGTTAATTACCATCCACCAAGTTTTTAGACTCTCTTCATCCTGGAGAATCCCTTATTCTGTTAAATTTATAGTTATTGCTAAATATTGGCGAAACAGTAACAAGTATCCCATTCAATTTTTCATGATAAAAAACCTAAATGTTATCATGAAAGTGTTTTCTTTGGGGATGTGGTAAAAATGCATGGATTGTCTTCATGTAAGTTTTTTTATTAAACCCTATGTGAACCTCTATATGGACATATTTGAAAGTAAACTTGAGGTTACGGACATAATACGTAGGAACTTACAAACGAAGGAAGTTCTTTAATTCTCGAATAATGAACTTCATGCGTTCGTTTAGTTTAAAACTTTGGGTTTAAATTTAAGACTATTTCAATCGTGATATACATCAATTAGTGGATTATGGAATTTTTTTCACTATAGGAATACACATATTATCATTATTAATGTTATTTTTAGAGTCTTATTAATCAATTTTCCTTGAAATTCGTACTTTTAACTTTCGTTAAGGGCCTATTTATGTTGGTTCTGTAGAATAATGATGGTTGTCTCTAAGAACTAATCATTTAGAGAAACATGTCGATTAAAACAAAGATGAAGTCAATTTTATAAACTTTGGTAAAGATATGTAGCGGTGTTTCCAGAGTTTAACAGAGGAGATGTTAACGCGGAGCGGTTCTCTTTTTTCCCCGCTGTCCTCCGATCCCTCGTACTCGCGCGACTGGCGTCCCAAGAGGCGAAGGATGCTCTTCGATCGAATGGTGAGCTCTGGAAAGCCCTTGAAAGACAGCCGAAGGTTCTCCTCAATTTGTACTGAGGTATTCACCAATAAATTCTAGACCCTTGGATTTCATTTCGACAGGAGGTTCATTCAGTTACCATTTCTCTCTTTGTTGATGCGTCTTTAATGTTCGTGGGTTTTCTTGTGCTTAGCAATAAAGTTTGATTAATATTGAAAGAGTTTTCATTTTCTCAATTTTTAATTTTTTTCAAATTAACCAGATTAATTCTTTTACGTGATTACCATAAGGTAATAATAATTTCTGTAAATCTAAGGTAACGTGAGTCTCATAAACCATGTTTATTTGCTAATATTTATGAGTAAACAATAAATATTGTAGTCTTTTTTAGGCGGGTGAAGTGTAAGTGCATTTGCTGCGGCTAAAATATAGCTTAGCTTCAAGAATCCAAGGACGGATCAGCGATATGCATTCTCTATTTTGGAATTGTGTTGAAAAAATTGGTGTCATATTGTACTCTGAATATTAGTCGCTTCTGAAGCCCTTAAAGTTATTTCTTCCATTTATGATCGATAATACTCCGATATCCCGGTGAATCACACTTACAACTAGGTCTTCATGAATGCAATCTACCAGATTCAAGCGGCACAAAGCACCAACATTGAACATTATTCCTAGAATTTTGGTATTCTAGAGGATTGTGCAACTTTTGTGTAAAAGACAGTCAAATTACCCCAATTACTAACGTAAATGTCTTTGGCATGTGATGCTGATGAGTATAAATCGCATTTATTTACTCTACCTATTGACGTGTTTTTTTCTTGAGCCGAGTGTGCGGACTATAAGCTAAACAGTGACATTTTATTTTGCTAGCGCATTCGTAAAATATTCACCGATTCAGAGTTAAAATTGATACCAATGAAATATTTAAACAAATGCATCATTCTGAGCGTACGCTATTGAAGATAAAGTTTCTGACTGCGGCTGTGCTATGCGGCTATGCCATGCGTATGCTATCGAAGGTAAAGTTTCTGACTGCGGCTATAAACTATTCTTAGAGCCCTGTTTGCAGCTAGGCTTAGTGAATTACGTTCATTGCATTACTTGGCATGTAGTTTTCAAGTTTGCATGGCATGTTCACGACCCCGTATTTTGTTCCACTTCCACCTTCCTAGCCAGCATATCACTTACAACTCAAAGCCTGTATTCACTGTTTTTTCTCGTATCTTCTTCAATTTTCCATCCTTGTCATCTTATAACCACACATTTTCTTTAAAGCTAGACTTTCCTCCTTTGCTATGAAGACCAGAGGGATCTTACTTGCATTAGAGACGGGTGTCACGCAACTTATAATGGGAACAAATAATATAGCAAGATGTTCATATTATTGATAATCCAGTATTTAATTTTTTACCGTCGTCGTTGCTTCCACGTTCTAATTTGGTGTGATGCTCGAGTGAGAGCCTAGAGATTCCTTATTATGCTAGGCTCTTTTTATTCCTTTCAGTGCTTGTACAAATTTTGAGTTAGAATATAAGAGTTATTGTGTATCATAAATGCTTGAAATTAATGAGTATTCATCATTTCCGATAGGTTTCACGTCTTTAATGTCTGCGACTCTGCGTCCTTGTTTTAAGTTGAGAATTTTTAAGGCATCATTGCAAAAACCTAATGGAACATAGGTCGTAACATGTATAGGCAAACTTGTAAAACCAATTCGCCATAGGCTCTCAACACGCGGGCGAATAGGCAAACGAAAGGTCATGCACTTCGGGGAAAAAATAAACTCCGAGGCAAACGCGAGCGGAATGTCGGAAAGCGTAACATGAAGGTGGTGACGTTTTTATTCTTTCCCCTCCTACCGAAGTCATGAAAAGAAAGCGTCCGGAGGGACATTAAAGCCTTGCCTCGTCAGTCCTTCATCCCCTCCTGCCTCTGTTCCACGTCACGGATTCATTTCGCATAGTGCTTCGCCTTGAGGACGCTCCAAGGAGCTTGGAGAGAGATGTGGTATTATGCGGCTGGACCGGGACAGCTTTAATGTATTGGAAGTGAAATAAGGAGACCGTAAGATATGGTGCATTGCATTGCCCAAAACAAAATTATAAGAGGTAGATACCTATTTTAAGAAATATTTAACTTAAAATTATCAAAAAAACATATCTAATGTATCATTAAATGTCTTAAAGTGAATATTGGATTGATTCTTTTAAAATGGCTTGGAGCCAATCCGTAATGCATATATTCATCATAAATAATAGTGTGATTTTGCAAGCATGTCATTCCCGAATTTCTCCCATCGTTTCATGGGATGTTAAGGAATTGTATAGAATGTACCTATCACTTACCACAAAATTGTTCATTATTTACATATGGTTTTCACTTCTGTTCATTCTAAAATATTAAAATTTTGCCATCTCTATTAGCTCCCAAATAGGCGGTGAGTACAGGAATAAACCTCCTTCAAATTACATTCAGTTGTTTAAAAACATACAATGTTATATTCATGTTTGTGTGAGAACATACAATTTTCGCAGATGCCCTTGATAGACACTTTCAAAAAGAATAATAATTGGTTGCAGGCCTTGGAGTTAGACTTTCTTTTTTGGCAGTTTCATTTACGCTGCAATATAGTTGCGAATGTTTGGGTTTAAAGCCCCCCAAAAACATTCCCGTAATTTACTATTTTATATATTTTGCACTAGCGTTAAAATTTTGCTTATTGGGGTAAAAAATATGGTTACATTGTCTTCACAAATAGAGAATGTTAATTTAATTATTGTTTTTGTGAATGATAATCTAAAAATCATTTTATCATGATGCGTATAAATATTAATGAAACACCCCCAAAAGGAAATTCTGCGTACGATACTGTTAAAGACACGTTAATTAGCTTCGAAAAGGGTAATGACGCTAAAAAATCTGCTAAGCTGAGAGACTTGTTAGTGAGAAGTCAGCCACTAGAAGAAAATGTTGCGGGGTTTAGGCTGTTGAAGATAAAAAAATGAAAATGATATGTAAATAGGTTGTAGTCGGAAAATAAAAGATTGAAGGGAAATGCATTTTGGAAATTGGAATGACATACAACGGACTAATCAACAAAATAATCCGTAGTTAGGAAACAGAACCTTCTAACGGAAGAAGAATTCAATAACTACAATACATACAACCTCTGGAAAAACTTGAGTTAAAGGTAAATTTGGAGCAATGCTCCATATCCGTAAGGTTTAAATGGCTTAAAAGATATACCTAGATAACTTAAGACAGGAAGAATTTTGAGTGGAAAGTGGAGAACTGGTTAGCCTACCAATGAATCGAGAGTCCGATGGGTTAAGCGAATCTCAAAGTTGATTACTGATAATGAGGCTGATGATGGTACTAACAATAAAACTATTCCACTCTCATTATCATTTGATGTAAAGGCGCATCTCCTACAGTATTGGATGTCTTTGAACTAATAGCATTCATGTACCTTTATATAAGTAATTATCAAGGTAAGTAAGTCTCTTCATTTATATTTAATGGAAAATATGGTAACCAGCTTTGTTCAGCCAAAATACTGGCAAAGTTCGGCATTAAAATTTTTCTACCTCAAAGAAATAGCAATATGTTTAGATACCTTAAGTCACTTATCTCTCAAAGTTTTTGTATTATCAGTCATTAATTTTTATAATTATGGAGTATTTGAGCTTGTCAGTGGTTGCGAACTCATGGATGTTCTAGGGCTTAGGCTCTTCCTTCTCATTTATCTGATATTATCGGATCGTGCAAATTTTCCATTATATTAGCTCTGCCTCTATTGAAAAAGTATGCTGTTTTTTCTAATATTATAATTTCTTTTAATTTTCTATATCCTTCATCGTCACTGGATTTTGCTTCAAAAGTTTGAACAACTATGTCGCTATAATTAATTTTTTATCAAATCAAGATATGAAACGCATCCCGTATTTTTTGTCATAAATTCTTTCCAATGGATTGCTTCGTAACATGTTTAAGAAATAGTTTATTTACCCTGAAAGAAATAGATTGACACTAGAGCTAGTCCTCGACTAACCAAACTTTGACTTATTATATGAAGGTTGTGTATTCGATGGGACTCCTAAATTTCTTTCTTTCTGTTTAGTATTTCAAATTATTTATTTGTAAAATTCATCCCCACTGGATTGACTTCATCGCCTACTTGGAGCATAGTCTCTTCCTTCTTGTGGTTTTGGCGATCGTGGTGGCCAACGCTTCCATCAACGACGACGAAGTTTTGGCATCCAGAGCGTCTCAATCACACGGGACTCAGATGCACGCTCTTGTTGGGAAATGAATTCAGGCGATGCACATAAGTTGATTAAAATCTGGTATGTCGGTCACTCTCCCTGCTATCCTCCCTCCTATCTCTCTCTCTCTCTCTCTCTCTCTCTCTCTCTCTCTCT
The DNA here is from genome assembly GCA_933228895.1 of Platycnemis pennipes. Classification (NCBI taxonomy): domain Eukaryota; kingdom Metazoa; phylum Arthropoda; class Insecta; order Odonata; family Platycnemididae; genus Platycnemis; species Platycnemis pennipes. The sequence goes on along the minus strand of OW121848.1, from coordinate 26,120,557 downwards.
CTCTCTCTCTCCCTCTCTCTCTCTCTCGCTCTCTCTCCCACCACTCTTTTCGGTTTTTAGTGTGTATGTATGTGATTTTTCATTCTTGTCGCTCGGGTGAGAGCGTTGCAATCTGTTGGAGGGCATTACGTCGCGGTGGAGGAGGCAATGGAAAGGGATGAGGGAGAGGGGGGCATGTGTGTTCAGTGCGTGTGAGTGCATGTGAGAGTGGTGGAGTGTGTCGTGGCGAGGAGTTGGGTAAGGGGAACAGGATATGCAGAGCGTGAAGGATAGACGGGAGACGGGGGCAGGGAGGGCTTGGGGGGGGGGGGGGGGGTGGAGGGAGCGGAGTAGTGTTTGGCGTGGGGTGGGGAGGAGAAGCAAGGTAAAAAAGCGAAGGGTAGGTATTTGCGACGCTGATATATATAAAGGGAAAATCCGAGGAGTTATTGGATCCGTCCGTCGCGTGGCGCGCTTGCACGTATTTCATCGCTCTTCCATTGACCTACGAAAAGGTTGACCTCTCTGCCTCGGCTGGAGTGTGGCCGGAGGCCATTCGATAACGGGAGATAAAGGGAAGGGGAAGGATGAACGGAGGAGTATGCTGACGAAGCTGGATTAGATGAAACTTAGGGCTTAAAGAGAAAGAGAATAAATGCAAAAAAGGCTCAATTTAGAAAATTTAGTGTTGAACGCATTTGCATTAATTTACGTCGTGTGTCTTGATAGAGTAATCGGGAGATTTTAATCGTGTGAATTATATGTACCACTCAAACGTTCAAACTTGGGTCCCGAAAAATAGAAAATTCATGCATATGAACTGCTCCTACATCTGCAGAGCCATCTCAGTTGTGTGAGGCAAAGGATGAAATATAACCGAAGGTGCAACTCTAAGTTGCAGCAATTGATTTGTTGCTCGGTAAAAGGGAAACCTATTCGTACTTACTTACTCATGTACCAGTATTCTTGCACTTACACACCAGTGAATGGTGATTTGTAGTATGTATGTGCGAAGTAATATATTTTTTCTTAAAGTGTTAAATATTTCTTTGAATTTATTAATTATAGTTTTAATTAGGCATACAAGGCTAATTAAATTGAGTTAGTTGTTCTAAGTACTTTTTATTGGTAGAGTATACTTACTTCTATCTATCCCGTCATTATGTTGATTTTCATACTTTCTTATTACTGTTGAGAGAGAGGTATTTACAATATCTCCGCAGGGTGGTCTGCCTGTCTTGTTTTCCTGATCGAGGCGACCGCTATACGCACGTTATTCTCAATATGTTGAATGTTATTAAAGAGTAGTTTGCCATCAAATTTATCTAGAAGATTTAGTACAAATTTAAATCTACTCTTTCAATAATTCTGAGACAAAAATCAATTAGTGTAACAACCTTTCACAATATCACTGTGCATTATGTAATTAAGGGGTGTCCAAGGTTTTGAAGGTAGTGGGTCTTTTCAGTGGTGAAAAAATTTTCTTGGGCTGCACTTTTCAACAAGCATTTCACTTTTATCAAAAACTATTTTTTTATGGATAGCAATATTATATGTCTACTAATTTTCATAAAGACAAATGGCAAGAAATACACCGAGACAAATACAGAAATTGTCTCATTAAGCAATCATACATATATTTTACATTTAATGTGAATAAGTTTTTGGTGCTAATATTTCTCCTTTGGCCACATGCATGACCATTTTGGGCCACCGGGCTCCACACCCCTGATATAATTGTAATGTTCTTCGTGTTCATCAAATTTTACTGGAAACATATTTGCATACCATAATTGACAGTCCTCCAGGCTGGTTATTCTCCCTTTTAGTTTTCACCTCTTGATGTCTTCCGTGATGGTGACAGTGATGCTCAAAGGCCCTGCATCGCCCTATATGCGATATCTGACTTCGGTATTCTACTCTTTTTTCCGAGTGTTTATGCTTGCATATGAAGTTAATTGAAGGTGCCGTAATTGAAGCAATATAAGTATTATTGGGATGAGAAGTAAAAACTTTAGCGTTCCACAGGGTAAAAAGATTTATTCCGACATGTTTCACTTCACTGAAGCATCATCAGGTACATGAATTTATTAATTATATTTTTAAGAAAAAATAATATAACTGTTCCGTATGCTTTTCCATGCGGGACATTCTGACGCTATTCTTACTTCATCGGTGGTAACACAATCAACAACCACATTTTGCTTGCGATATTTTTCAGCAGTTCTGACTCAGTTTATTGCATAATTATATAGCTTGATTATAGAGTAAGTCATAATATGGCACGTTACCGATTCTGTATCTTTTTGAACTTTATCTTCTTCCGTAATGTAAATACCAGACCAAAAAGAAGCAAATCTTATCTGGTGCACAGACCTTACATTCTAGCAGGATATTCATAACAGTACTGAATGTTGTAGCAGACTTTGCTTTAGGAGGGAAGTCAGAATTTAAAGAAGTACTGATGCGTAAAAAAATATTGTTTGTCTAGATGTAATTCTAATCAAGAAAATTGAGTCATAAGAGTTGATATAACTTAAATGCTATTGATGAAAACTTATTATTAAAGAGTGCAAAGTGAAAGACAAAATCCCGAAAATAAATCAGCCATATTTTTTGGTCATCATACTAATATATAAAAATGAAGTGGTGTCTGTCTGCCTGCCAGCTTTATGTCACGCATCTCCTCAAACACTACTGAACCAATTGAGCTGAAATTTTGAAGGATTCTAGCGTATACAATATACATAAAAAAGGTTCAGGGCCCGGGTTCGATTCCTGACGCAAATTAATTATTTACATTGATTTAAATGGACATTTTCAATTTATGATAGCGCAAGAGTTTTTTCTTTCACTCAGCAAAATAACTAATTATTAGTCGATTTCTTTCATTCTTTCTGTATTTAATGGAAAAATAATTAAACTTTCTTTATCTTTTAACCGATTTACTCTTTGCTCTCCAGGTTTCTGGGCATTGTGTAATTTATGTTGAATTTTACTATTTTTTCGGTTATTTTCCGAGCGTTGCTAAGGCCATTGCCATTGTCGTCTCTGAAATGAAAACATCGTTGATGCTTAAATATTTCGTCATAGCGGGATACCGTAAACGGCATTGTGCTTTTCGCGAGTACATAGGAAAGTACTGAAGGCATTGTAGGCTATTCGTGAAGCAAGATCAGCCATATTTTTGCCCACAAAGATGCTTGCTGACTGCTAGCGCTACTCACAGATTTAGAAGTTTGCATTCGGTCCAAATTAGTAGTATTCAAATGAATGCTTCAGCGGTGTTCAAATTTTAAGTTTTTTATTTCTTAATTGGTTCGTGCATATGAACAAAACTGGAACGTGAAGAGAAGACATGGAACGCTTTCGAAATCGTCATCGAGCGAAATAGCTTGAGATTTGAGATAGTTTAACATAAACAAGGGAATTAAAATGAAATCCCAATATTAAATAATGTCTCATTACGTATTCGTGGATTGTTTACTAATACATTTGCAGCATTACTAAAAAGTTCGTCCGAAAGAGATGCCGTTAACTGCGTTGCTCTTTTCGTGAAGGTATTGAAAGTTATTAAAAAAGATATCGCAGCTGATTCTTAAATCTATATAGGCCATTTAATCCGGATAAATCGTAAGGGGAAACTTTTGTGCTATTCCCGGATTAAGAAGGTAAAACTAAAAGTACTTAAATGACAGTTTCTGTGGGGTTCAAAAAGTGAATATTTTATAGATTTATACCGTATTCCGAAGTGGACCGCTTTCATGATTTTTGTATTTTGAGACAAAAGTACGCGACAAGAAACTTAAATGAAGTCTAACCAAAAATAGGAGTAGCAAAATGAAAAAAATTGAAATTTAGTGGCATCAAATATCCCGTAAAAGGTGTGAACATGGGTAACCGAGCGACAAGTACCTGATTTCATCATTATCATCGGTCAACAATCCTATGATTGGTTTGACGCAGCTCTCAACTCTTAATTCTTCTATCGGCAAACCTCTTCATATTGACGTAACTCCTCTATTTTACATCCTTCACAACTTGCTCCATATATCTCATACAATGCCTGCCTTTTCCATTCTTTTAAATCTGTACTAGGTTATAAGAAAATAATGTAATCTAATTAGAATTAAAGGCATTAATACGTATAAGTAGGATGTTCATCGACGCCACTGTCATGAAGTGGGAGAATTGAGACAAACATAACTTATATGAACGCCCTGAGAAAAATTCTTTTGCAGAAGGTTTGAGTCCCAAGATTCCCAAAAACCCGAATCTGGCCTCATTGTCAACAATAGAGACACATTTGTATGCACCTCCCCTTCTAACATACTTTGTTTCATATGGCCTGAAAGTTACTAAATAATATTCTTATTTTTGTAAAGGCCCAGGCATTAGTGTAGACACTAATCATATGTTTACATTGGTTTAAATTGTCTTCATGGTTCCGATACCGACTTGAAGCTAACTCCATAGCAAAAGTTTCTCCCCTAATTTCTTCCCTTCCGCATATATTTCGCCCCTTCATGGAAAATGTCAAAATTTCTGAACACAATTTGTATTTATTTAATTTCTCCTTCACCTTCAGCTGATAATAAATAAATAACGAAATGGGGCCTGCCGTGGATGTTGATAACGCTCCGGTAGTGGAAACCAAAAGGTCGTGGGTTTAAATCCCACCTCTGACTTGGACGTTAAGTACCTAATAGTATGAGGCTTAAAATTAATTTAGATTAGACGGAGTGATTTTACAGTTAACAACATCAGCAGTTGGAGATCATTAAAGCCAAATTCTGCTACCATAACCATATAAAATGAAAACTTTATGAAAGAATTCGTCCTTCTGATACCCTTGATTCCATTAGAAATCTGAATTTACCCAGCTGTAATGACTGAAACGTTAAATACAATATCACTTTTATTTTATCCCCATATAAATAGTCATTTTGCGAATGGAAAATCATTTTTCTCAAGTATATGAGCGAATTCCTTTCTTTCTTTCACGACCATCAGGGAAGGAGATTGAAAGAGCTTAATTCATGACCTTGTCCCCGTTTTTTTTATGAGCGACGGAAACGCCGAAACTCTCCATAGTTACTTCTTTTACGACTAATATTCCGGCGTGCCGTGTCCTCCTTGCTTGCGGTTGCCCCCCAGGTATGATGCAGATTACCACCGCGCCCAAATTCCACGGATCGCGGACTCCCCTAGGCCAGGGTCCTTTGTGACCCTTTGTGAGAGGCTGGAGAGGTAGGGACGGAAGGGAGGAGAGAGAGATAGTGAAGGAAGTCGGAAATAGTGAAGTCGGACGGTGCAGGGAAGGGTTGGAAGGGGGAGGTGAGGCGAGGGAAGTGAGAGCGAGAGCGGTTTATTGCCCTGGAGCACACTCACGCCCACCTCCTCACGCACGTGATAGCACGAATATCAAGAATTGACTTGAACGTAGAAAGAACATTGATTCTAAGTGAGGCATTAATGATTTTTGCCTTATGAATTAAATTATTCTCCGATTCATGTAATCACGCATCAAAACAGTCGTAACAGACAATGAGATAAGTATGGATTGTGGAAGGAAGAGAAAATAAGCTATCTACAATCCACGAATTTAATACTTACAGCGATCTAGGTTTCGATACATGGTATTATCTTCAAGTATATCCCTAAATCTTCCTGCAGTTAATAACATACATTGAAACCTAGGCCGTTTGAAGTATTAAATTTGTGAATTACAATATTTTTTATTTTCCTTCCATTACGAAAACAATTCCTCAGAAACAACTTATTTTAGCCTTTATCGCTTAGCTTTTTTTAAATATACATTGTTTTGCAGTGCAAACCAATGTTATGGCCTACTTTGAGCAGCTTAGTTTAAATTGAGTAGCACATGCTCAGACCAGAGTCTTCTTACCAAGTAAATATCGTCAAATCAGGTTTTTTATTTTGGTACAAAACGAAATTACCTAATTTCATTTCAATTACCCACCTTCTCGTGGCAGGGTATTGATGAGTGACGCCAAAGTTAAAAGAAGACAGGAATTCAAAATATGTCAAACAGTTAGTCCCAATTTTTGAGTTTCTCTCTCAGCATTTAAGTCCATTAAAAAAATAAAACAACAAAAATAAAAGTTACTGAATGATAAACTTGAAAAGAGTATGATAAAGCTTCGTTTTATTCGGGACGGATATTTATGCCTATGTATGAAAAGTATTCAGTGTTCTGTTTTTGCAAAATGCTGGCTCATTGCCTCCCACCATTTTAATACACTGAAACTAAATTAATGCCATAGCACTACATAGTTCAATAGTTAGTCAAGTCCGATATTTTCAATAGCGGTAAGGTTTATCTACATTATATCCTTGATTCTTCCTATTCACTTTCGATGGGAATTAATTTAGGTAGTTGATCTTCATTGGTGTGGAGTTAAATCCAGCGTCGTGAAATGGCATTGGATCAAGGACGAGAACAATGGAATTAAAGGTAGATGATTACCTAACAGGCTTGTGTGTGACACGAGTTTACTCTATTAAAACCTTTCTCATAATGTGGAATGGAAGTATTTCGAACATATTGAGAATCAAGATTTATCTCTAAATATAACTGGAATTTATTTGGCTGATTGTAAGTAATTTAATTTATTAAATCAAATAAATTTAGCTTCGATTCTGGGATTGAAGTTTGCAAAGTTAAATTACTCTCAGAAGAACGAGGAGCGTAATGAAGAAATAGTCGAAAATTAAGATGAAGGATTCAGCTCATTAAAATGGCCTTTTACAAATCAAGGATTTCCTTTCATCTATGCCGGCCGCGGTAGTCCGCAGCAACCTGATTTCCGTCTCCGTCTCGAGGTAGTCTTCGCAGTGTTATTTTTTGGATTAAGTTAGGTTATACGTTATTAAAATGGGGATCCGGTTACTGTGGTGGATAGATTTCTCGTTTCCCTTGACCAGGTCCTGGGTTCAAATTCTTGTAGCGCCAGAGATTTTTCGTTGAAATACCCATCCCCAATTTCGTGGGGATGGGTATTCCCAATCCCCAATGATGGGAGTAGAGTGGGACGCCAAACTATATGGACCTCTAGTGGAAAATCTTCTCGGGTTTTCCAGCGGGTCAGGTTGTCCATGGCCGACGTTTCAATGCTCGACTTGGGCACCGTCATCAGGGTAGATCACTCATCTGGAGTCATCACTCTTTCTACAGCTAGTTTGCCGGGAAAACCTTCGATCTTATTTCATGGACCTCTTGTCTACCCTTTCATTAATAGTAGGCTAATGGGTTTCCATCCAACCTTCTTCCAATCCCTGAAAGGTACTTTTCTTTACGCAAATAACTCATCCACCGAGCATGATGAAAATGACCTGAGATGTCAATCCCCTCCCCTGAATATCTACTGCTGCGGTGAGGCAAAAAATCAGAAGTAGCATCCAAAACCTAATTATACTAATCTTCTTTTCACCTCCTGAAATTCTTCAGTCTTTCTACTTTTTTGTGTTCTTTGGTTCAACGTCCCGAGAAGTTATTGTGACCTTTTTAGCAGACAGTTGCCTCAGAGACTAATGAATGAGCCTGTTTAGTAAAGCAGGAACGTTTTGACATTATGGATCAAAACTTCCTAATCACACCCTCTCTCCAGTTGAATGTAGATGCCTAATGTGACTCACTTAGCCTTCAGCTTGCCCTGCTTCAAGGTCTTCCTCTCCCTTAATTTGAGGTTGCCGCAGTGGTTGCATGGCCTCTGTGCTCGGTTCCGTTTTGGGGTTTCGGTCATTGCTACCTGAAACTAATACGATTCCGCATCTCCGTTAAAAGGAAAATCTTCCGCATGCAAGGAGAAAAGTGTTGGCTGAATTTTGCAATGTCTCTCCTCTCTCTCGGAGAGGCTCAATGGCTGCCACGTAGGTATTGAGTGAAAAAAAAAAGTTTTGAAAGGAGAAGGGTGGGAGGCTTTTTAAAGAGACTTTTGCAAGTCACTGTACTTGCACGTTGGGGAGTGCTTGAGAGAGGTCGACGGGAATGGGGAAAGTGTATCTGAGTGAGAGCGGTGGGTGGGAGGGAAGCGGAGAAGAGAAAGGTGTCTCTCGGCAGCAGGTTGATGCGTGCAGAGAGAGGCGCGGTGCGTGGGGGAGCAGGGCAAAGCCGCCCTCGCACTTTACAAGACTGCAGGGTAGCGGCGTGCGGCGGGGACGTGTGGAGGAGGTAAAGACTGAAATGGAACACGATAGATAGCTGGAGAGTGCGAGAGGAGGTGGTAGTGCAGTGAGTGGGAGATTGAGCGTGGGAGAAAGTAGGTGGGATCGCTGGGTGAGAGTGAATAATAACTCAGGGATTTCGCCTGACCCCAGAGAAATCAATACCGACATCTTTTGGGGGGGTGGGGATGGGTAGGAGAAGGAAGAGAGAGGCAGAGAGCGGGAGAACGAGAGGGAAAGGGAGGAGGAAGGGTGGGATCGTGACGGGTGGCGTAGGGTTATCTCATTAGGACGGGGATCCAGACATACACGCGCTCGCGCGCGTTGACGCACGTTCGTTCGCCGACAATCACGCGTGGGCGGGGGCCGTAGGCGGACGCACAGTGGCCGAGGCCCTCCCACGCAGCGGGCTAGTTGGTCAGTGGGCGGGAGAGTAAGCGTTCTCGCAATTGAAAGCGCAACCGAATTTCAAATAAGAAAGTGGGTAAGTGGAGTTGAGTGCAGGGAGTGCCGTCTGGCATTCAATTAAGTCCGATTTGGTCCAATGCATGCAAACTATCTCCCGAGGAATGAATGAGAATTCTATTTGTTTTTGCCGTCTCATGAATCCGAGTCGCCAACATTCCATTGGTGTTTGCTGTGTAGGTGTGCTGTGTGTTGGTTGAGCCGTGAGATCCAGACATGTGAGTGGCACGAGTGGAAAAATCTGTATGAGTTGGAAGGGAGTCAAGAGTGGCGGTAATTCGATACTATCGAGCATTTCATGTCCCTATGATTGAATAAAAAAGCAAATACAATTAGAGATGGTGGATTACACTACGTTTAGGGTGATGTGGTAAGGTAGTTATGGGAAGGTAATTCAAAAGAGAATTGAATTCGCTTACCTGAGCTCATTTAAAATACTGTCGTTCTTATGTTCGTACGGGGCAACTTAATGGGCCACATGTTGAGACACGACGGCCTGATGAAGACAATCGTCGAGGGAAAAGTGAACGGGAAGAATGGAAAAGGCAGGCCTCGTATGAGGTATATGGAACAAGTTGTGAAGGATGTAAAAAAGAGGAGCTACGTCAATATGAAGAGGTTTGCTGATAGAAGAATCGAGTGGAGGGCTGCGTGAAACCAATCCTAGGATTGTTGACCTATGATGATGATGTTCATAAACTCTTAAGTGTGAGTTTTCCCTAAGACATATCAAACATTGAAAATTAAAATTATCCAGTTTTACTCCATCCCAGCACCGTATTTGAAGGGTTGCTAACTGAGTCATTTCTGCTCCCATTGATGATTTGCATGATGATGATTGCATCATTTATTCGGACATCAATTTTTAGTCCAGAATTATACTTCAGATTCCTAATACACTTTATCTATTACCAAAACTTGGATAAAGAATGAATATTTAATGGTTCACCTGTGCTCATAAATTGTCCTATGGCTAAAACTCCAAGCGATAATTATATAAGCTTAAGATCAGTTGCAATGGATGCTAGAGGAAAATTTAGGGTTAGAACCCCAGTTATGATCGCGATGATTGTTTCAATAAGGTACTTAATTAATAGACGTGATTGATATTTGATGAGTATAGGATAAACATATATTCTCAGAGAAACTGAATGATCCAGGGATTATGGACTACTGAAATTAAATATTTCTGAAAAAAACATGAAGTAACGAATGGGAATATATAACTATTATCTGCATTCGAATAAAGAATTCTACGAAAATGAATGTAATTTTTCCAGGTCTTCCGAACAAGTAGCCCTCACTGGAATGCATTGCATACCTATGGATGAAATCCTTTATAAAAGAATGGAAGAAGAGTAAACCTAGTTTCCCCAGTAAATTTAAAAAAGAAAGCACTGAACCTAGGTGATACAATGCCGAAGTGAATGGACGAGTTTCTACGAGTGTAGCAATGGATAACATTGGTAGCTGCATGTTGGTATAAGGACTTGAAGCTAACCCAACTAACAGTATGTTTTTGCATGTTTGATTTGCTATTTTTATCTTTTTTTAAATAGTGTAGTTTAGAAGAGTATATAAATACTAATCGTTTTTATGCATGATACGTAGTTCATGTTTGGTGAGAATTCACCCCCTGCCACACACCTTTTTGGTGGCTTGCAGGGTATTATGTAGATGTAGATGTAAACAGATGTAGTAAATGATCGAACAGAAAGTACAAAAAGTGCTTGAAAGCCCACTTCTTTCATTGTATGAATCTGAACTGTGTAGAATGAAAAAAAGTATAAGCACGTTGGCTGATTGCCGAGAGTACTAGATCCGGATTCTTTAAATGCACGAAGGTCACGTGATATAGATGACGCAAGGTATTCGTAGTTACCGTTCCCTCAGGTCGAAACGTGCGAAACTGGCATAAAATATTCAGTCGATGAAACGGGTCGATTTCTCAATCAAATAACACCTACACTACCACGCGGTCCGCGAGGTGCGATATGCTCTTGATTTAAGTCCGTTGACTCAGGGGCTTGATGTATTGACTTGACCCATTCCTTGTCTTGAGCACACACGAAGTGGAAAATGTGAATGTCCTCTGCCTGTGGCGCTATGCTCCAGTGGGTTTCTTTGCTCAAAGCAAGCCTTCGTGCTTCCCCTGCGAGTAACTGGTAATAATATCAGGAGCCTTGCATATATTTAAACCTGGCTTAGTTGGCCTTATTATTAGGTTTAACAGCCAAAGGGAATGAGGAAAATTCGGATAATTTTTGATGAAATATATTTTCGTGTAATTTCTCTTTTCTTTACTTAAACCAATTGTTCGTAAATTTAATTTTCTCAATAAAAATGAGGAATTCGATCACAATAAATTGGTAGTTTCCCATAACTGTTCTAAAATATATTAATATAGAATGCAAAATCGAAAATGTTGGTTTTGGAGGATGGACGGTGTGTTATACAAAAACTAAATCAAAATTTTAAAAGAGTCTAAAAATACGTGATAAGCGAATACATTTTTGGCATGAATAAGAGAACTTTTAGTGTTTAATTTTCTCGTAAAGTTTACCTTAATTCGATAATCAAATTCACTAGACCAAATATGTAACAAAAACACTAATGCATTCACTATGGGGGAATTTAATTTATACGTGTGACAAACTGATAAATGACTTTTGGAAAAAGAGAACTGTAAAAGGTCTATGCAAAGTTTAATTTATTATTTTATCATTTTAGACTCCACCGATGAAGATTGAACTCATATCCTAGAAATAGTAAATGTCACGAATATATGGTCCGAATTGAAGGAGGCTGCGCATTTTTACTGGAATCCCAAAGGAGAAGTTTTGGGTTCCCCAACTAATCTCGTTAGACTTTGCTCTTCATTCGATTAAACCTTAATCATGCTTCTGTTGAATGCTTTCACCCTTTTATTTTCCGCTGCTGTCATCGTCCATGCTTCATTGCCGTAAAGAAACATGCTCCAGATGTAACTTGCGTTGAATTGTTTGCTAACTTCTACGCTAATATTTCCAGCTCTAAGTAGATTATTTTTTTTTGGTAGAATGCCCTGTTTACCTGGGATATTATACTGAGTATTTATTTCTTGCTTCGTCCATCGTTGATTACTTGGCATCCCAGGAAACGGAACCCTTTAACCTCTTAAAGTTTTAGTTTTCCTAGTTTGACGCTGATTTTAGCCTCTTCTTTCTTGCTGCACACTAGTATCTTAGTCTTCTTATTGATATGCATCTGTTATCTAGCCATTGTCTTTTCCATGGTTACTATAATCTCATTCAGTACCCTCCCTGTCTCTGCTATGAGTGCTATGTCAATTTGTATTCAATTATCCCGAGCATGTGATGAATAAAACAGCGTTAAGAATAGACCTTCCGCAGAAGAATAACGACCTTCCAATCGGTGTTGGAGTCGGTGTCTGAACGATATTTAATAGTTTTAAGATAACTCATATGATATCGAAATATTTGTTACTCGTCAAAAGCTGTTTTTCTTAGAAAACCAATTGTCTATTTCACCGTGCATTTTTAATAAAAATGTGATTAATGCTACCTAGTATATGTGTTGTTCGTGATGTCTGCACATTTGATCTCTAGAAACAATGCGTAGGTAATTTATTAGAAGGCACATCATCCTTTCCTTAGACGAATGTATTTTCAGAGTCAAAGTACAAAAGGCTCTCTCTACCTAATGATTGACCGAAACTCCTATTGGTAACTATATAAATATGGAAGCTGATTCATTAGGGAACGGAACCTCAATGAAAAATATAATTTTATTTCTTTCAACGTATAAGTACCTACCATCAGTACTAAAACTTCCTTGTGAAGGCATGCGCTGTATGATGGCGTTAAAATTTTGGCATACCATTATAGAGCTGAGGTGCTCAATGTTTTAAAGACGCCGGGCTACTTCAGTATTGTCTTGGGCAGCCCTTTTTCACAAATGCATTTTGAACACAAACACAAACATGTAAGTAATGGTAGCGTCCTTTACTTTTCACGCTATTCTTCTGTGGACGATCCTTGTCTATATCTTCGATTCAAGTATTACGAGGTACTATATAGTCTTAAAAGTTTCACTTTCACAGCCCCCTTTTTGGGAATAGGGACTATGAAATTCTTCTCGAAGGACATGGGCATCATGCACATAGGTAATGTCTTATCTTTTGCATTTTTAATTAGCCCAGGGGCATCATCAATTTCAGAAGCATTATTTATTCGCAAGTACCTTACCACTGCGTCCAATTTTGATTCTACGATTGAGACTCTCATGTCATCCTTGTATACTATGTTTTCTTCTTGTGATCTTGGGATGATAACCTAAAGAATGAGATTGCCTCCACTGTATTTATATGAAGAAGAAATCTTTAATTATAATCCTCTTTAATAGATTGTTTACTATGTATTGGAATGAGATTTTCAGCAATTAAATATAATTTAAATAAATAGCGAGCTATCAGCGCCTTTTTTCAGTGAAAATGAGAACGTGAAAATACAGCACTCAATCAGTATTTGTGAATGTGAAAGCTTGTCAAAAACTCTCTCATGGGATTAAAAATTTTCCTGAGAATAATTTTCCCGTATGTATTTATTTATTCAGGAGTATCATTTGAGTTTGCTCTCATGGCCATTGATAAATAAATATTGGCGAACGAGTTAATGTGCAGGGGGAAGATCCCGGGTGGATAAGGGATATGTACTCAGGGGTAACAACAGAGGATGTTGTAGGCTAAATCAATTCGATCACATGTGAATACGCTTTCGGTGAGCAGAAGCTGAGGCTTTGAGTCAAGCCTTTTTGAATTCATGAAGAAATTTTGTTTTGCCAACTCTTAAATTCAATGTAGCAATTTTCTCTTTTTTATGATATTCTGAAAAAATATTTTCCAAGTATATTTAATTGGCGACATTTAAATACAGCACCCAATGATCGATCCTCTATCCGTTTTCGTCTCCATGACATGTCTTATACAATGGGGGCGTTTACTAGGAACCGAAATCGCAATTTTGTACACGAAATCGTTAGATGGAAACAAAAAACGAATTTTAGTGAAAAAATTAATCTTCTAACCACAACCATTCACTCATAAATCCAAAATTAAAATAAGCAAAAGGTGACGCCCACCGAAAATGCTGCTGTGATAACATTGACGTCATTTTCCTCCCGTCCTTGACTGCTTTCAGGGGAGGGGGAAGGGAGTGGAGGGGGGTTCTCGGAAGGTCTGTTCGCAAAGATGCTGTCGAAATCGCTCCCATTGGCCGAGTCAGCTGTGTCCCCCCCTTTGCGATAAGGCGAAGTAGCTTCGCGGGCTCAGTTGTGATTGGACGAAGTCGATATACGTCAGAGGTTGCACCACACCCACTTTTCCGAAAGGGTTAAAAACATCAGTTTTTCGCCGCTTATAACTCGAGAAATAATTGTCGGATCAGAAAACCGAAAAATACGGGTCCTTTTATTTTACAAACTCTATCAGATTCGGCAATAAAAAAATGTGGTAAACGACCCCATTGGAGGAATATTATGTTTTCACGAATTAAAAGATATATGATTTTTTTATCGCCTAACATATATTTTCCCATTATCTGACACCTTATGGAACTAAAAAGTACGCGAATCATTTCCAGAGGACGTTTTCCCCTACGGCGAGGTCCCCGAATTGTTTAGGGGTTTGAGGGGACGCAAAAAATTCAGGTTGTCCCCGGTGGTCCCCTGGATGCGGGAAGGAAAGAATTGAAGGCTCGCGCTGTTCTATTTTCGTATTTCAGCTCTGGAAGACGTCTGACAGCGTTAAATGGAGGACTCGTAGCACTGGGTGATGGAAGACGTGGGCGTGTCCTTTTTCGGAGGGAGGAAAAGGGTGAGGGGGCGGGACTCTGGAGAAGAGGAGAGACCCTGGGATTCCTTCCTCCCTTAAGCTCCCCCTTTGCTCACACCCTCCCCCATCCACCCTACCCCCTTTCCTCCACCCGCACCCCACCCCCTATTCCCTCTCTCACCCCCTCCCCCGGAAAAGGCCCGACCGCCCCCCCACCCACCACAGTCTTGCTCCGCTTCGTCCCTAGGTCGCAAGGAGCCGCCACCTTCGGACAGGCCGTGCGTGAGAGGAAAAGGAAGAATAGCTGGTGGGAAAGGGGTGTGAGAAGAAGTTAACGGCGGCTAGGGGGTGGCATGTCGCATTTAGGAGAACGTTTTATTTATGTCTATATGTATATTTTTTTTCGAGAGGCGACGCTGAGCCTTTTCTTTTCCCAATCCTTTATTTTTTTCTGATTTTATTTCTCTTCAATACTGCATGCTTGTCCGAAAGCGATGGCCATAAAACTCGAGAACGGCTGGACCTGTGCCTCTTCCTAAGTTGCTCCCGTTGGCTCTTGAGTTCTTCGGTGTATTTTATGGTGGACTTTCTTCACGGTAATAAATGAAGCAATCACGGAGGTGGACAAACATTCCTTAGATTTAATCAGCTAATTCTTTTGTCACTTTGAACGAACTTTAAATGAACTACGTTACTACTATGGTTTTGGGTTGTAGTTATGGTGCTTAAATGTCAATAGGTTGTTAGACGTTTAAATGTCACTCTACGAATCGCAACTGAAGACTCAGCTTGGTGAGTTGGGTTATGATTTGTTTTACGTGCTTTTATAGTGTGTACCCTACGGGGACGTTTAAGGATATTAAATTATTCCTTTGCCTAATTATAATTCTAACCATTAACATGCTTGCCATTTGCATCTCTTGCGCTTAGGATTAGCCTTTTAAATTCAGTTATTTTTCTCCCGCACCTGTTTCACCATGGCTAATCACCAATCCTAAGATTGATCTAACACAGTAACTCATTTCATAATTATTTCGGCTTACTTCTTTATTAATCTTGTACTAATATCTTTTCTAAATACTTCGATACTTACTCCGTGCATCCCATCTCATCTCTTTCTTTTTGCATTTTTGATTTTCCTCTCTAATGAGAATTCACTTTTGTAGCACCGTAAAATAATGCTAACCGTGACGTTAGCTATTTCTTCCGTAATTAAAGCTTACAGAATATCGATAAGGGAATTTATTGAAAATTAAGTCATGTTAATCCGTGCAATGAATGGATGCGTTTTTACTGGAACTAATCGTCATGCAAACCTATAAAATTACCTTCTGCAAATGTTAACACTTAAAACTGATGTCCATGGTACGTTTAAAGTATTTAATTCCATCTTCGCTCGTTTCATGATGTGCTTAAATAAGCATAGCCATTTTCTTGCAAAGCCTTAGGCATGGTATAAAAATGAGTCTCGCCCCGATATAGTGCATTGTTACGAACATTGCTGGAAAACAAAATTTTGTTTTTCTCGCTAAGGATAGTTTTTATGATACCTGGAGGAATGTATGTTGTAAAATGCCGCATGTTGCGAGCCGTGTGCCATATGATTCCACGGTTCGGATACCTTTCTGTGAGGATTCCCCTCGTCTTGTCCCATAGCACGAACACACTCTTGCGAGGCAATGGCTGCGATATGCGGATTTCATCCCCCCACCCTCTCTGGGGCCTTCCTTTCACGGCAAACTCACGTATCCGGGATGGAACCCATATATTTTTGTACTTAATCATGTTTGCGCTCTGGAAACTGGCCGAGAATTCTCCACGAGTAACATTTCGTATTCCCAGTCCTACTGCGTTATCCCTAAAGTATCTTATAATGGAAATTAAAATTTTTAATATTCCAGCCGGAGAGAGGGGGAGGGTGAGGGAGGAAATCCCGAAGGCAGTGGAGCGAAGTCGTTGAATCGCAGTTCCGAAGACTCGGGGAAAATGCTCCGTTTGCCTTTCACTCCGCCGTATAATAACCTTTCCATCTCGTTACTCGGAGTTCTCTCCTCTCCTCGCTTTCGTCCCCAGGTCCTCCGAAAACACACCATCATCGCTCAGCTCCCTTCGTATATCCCTCCCCTACCCCGATACCCTGACCCCCCAACCACTCTCTCTCTCCCTCTCGCTCCTACCCCCCCCGTAACGATTTTGACGTAACCATCGAAACGAGATGCGGCGTTGGTGCGGCGGCGGTGTGGAGATGGTTACGGTGGCGACGGCGAAGGAAGGGAAGCTGTTTTGTGATTGGCGGATCGATAGTGGTCGGGGGTGGAGGAGGAAAGGGGTTGAAGTGGTGGTGGTGGTTTGGGGGTGAAGTGGGGGGAGGAGGTGGAGGGGCTGGACGTGTCTCCGCCGAGGGAAGGGATGGCTGTGGCTGGCGACCGACGAAAGGGGTTGGCGTCGCGTCTCCCGCCCGAGAGTCGGTCTCTCGGCCAACTGAGTAGGGAGGACGATGGAAGACCCGTGAAAGGGGTGGAAATGGGGAGGATTGTTCCATTTAGGGGTGGCTCGAGAGAGAGAGCGACTTCGAGGGGGGAGGAATCGGGGTGGGAAGGCATGCATGGGTGGGAAGGGCGCAACTTGGCCGTAAACGGGTCAAGGCCGGAGAGGGAGCTGGGAGGAGATTTTAGCACGGCCATTCTCTTCAACGACTGCAATCCTCTCTCTGCCTCTCTCTCTCTCATCCTTTTCCCCATCATTAGATGCATACTTAATTGGCCAATATTGGTCCAAGGTCCACTTCACTTCATTTGGTCCAGGCCTTCGTGGTCTTGCTCTGAACCAGAGAGTGGGTGTGAGAATGGGGTTAGGGGGGCTGGCTAAGGACTGGGCGGTCGGTGGGAGGGTCGAAGTCCGGTCGGGGCCTGAATTTGTGTTTGCGTTGTGTGGGCCCATGTCCATCGGAGGCATCCATACTCTCCTCGAGGGAAATGTCCTAATGAAGGGAGGGAGCCGTTATAAAGTCACGTGCTTTCGTGTGTACGCGCGTTGCTCAAAGGCTTTGGGATCAACTGGCTTGTTCCCTTGTTCTGTAATGGGATCGCGTTCTTGTGTGTGCGCGCGCGCAAAGTTTTAAACTTCCTAAGGGGGATGCGGTTAATGTGAAAACTATGGGAGGCCGATGTTTACCGCGAGGTGGGGCGTTTACTCTCCCCTGGTGAGCTGCCGCTGGGCACGGTCGGAGTGCGCCTCGCTCGTCTGCAGCTACAGCGAAAGAGAGGGCCGCACGAGGAAGATGGGAGCGAAAGGGGAAGAGGCGCTATTTTTACGCCGGCGTCTGCATACAAAAGAGAGCGGTGAAAAATCGAATTCCCGGTTTAATAATAGCCATTCAACGCCTTCGAGCAAATTGCATCATTATTCGTTCAGTCGATTGCAATAGTGGGGAGATCGGTTTTATTTCTCGCTTGCCGAATCCGTCATGCCCATCAAAATCTTGTTTTCTCTATAAAGTTCAATTTAAGAGGTCTTTTAATTGCATTTTCTCCTCACGGGTAGATGTGCTGCTTGTTTGCATAGCTTTGTTTCATTCACCCAGAGATGTTAAGTTTCCATTCGTCTATTGTGGCGAACCACTTGTGGCCTCCGACTCGTGAAATGATGAAAGCTCAACGTAACAATTTTTTTCCTACTCATCCTCACAATTGCTGGGTAAAATTTTGGTGCATAAAATATTTTCTGAGGTGTAATTTCGGTTCTTCTCCAGAAAAAAGTGACTACTTGGACTTTGAAATGGCATATCTTCCTTCTCCTCCATTTCCATTCAATGCCTTTCTTTCTAGCCATTTGTACCGGCAGTTTTCGCCTTTGCGGTCCAAATATCCATGTTACATGCCACGAGCGTCAAGATCACTATCAGTATTTAATATGTTTTTAAAATATCTAGAAAAGTATTCCAAGAGTTATTTCGATAGATTAAGTCTGTTGTTGAAAATGAGACCTGGTTGTCGAATTTAAAGCCTAATAGTTAGTAATGTATATACATAACTATAATAATCCTATATAAGGACAACGTTACACTGTAAAAAGTAGATCTGATTTTAAGGCACCAAAGCGATCTGAATTTCAGATGCAACAATTTTAAGACAGGGTATGTTGAATTTCAGCAGTAATATCTTGTCTAAAAATAAGGCAGGTGAACGACTGAAAATCAGACCATCCAGAATCCTGCTTCCTCTGCTTCCTGCTTAACTGCTCCTGTACCAACCATCCATGTTCCTGCCTCTTCCGCACCTTGCACCCGTGTTCCTGCCTTAAACCAGACAGCGCTTAAATTCAGATCGCACTGAAAATCAGATCAACTTTTTACAGTGTAAACAAACCGTGGCATTCTCTCCTAGAGCCGCAAAATATCGTCAATCACGTCGGTCATCAGATATTTTCGTTCCTATTTTCATAAATATTGTAAGTAAATAACAAAGCAATGTTCAGTCTTATCCTAAAAGGTCTTCATAATGGTGTCAAATAGTACTACACAGAAAAGAAACCGCAATCAGTTAAATCATGGGACTAGGGAACTCAACAGTGTATATTTTTAGATGAAGCTCCTTCTTCATAAGTAATCTCAATGGAGTCCGTCAAGTGCCCCCTGCCAGGTTTAAGAAATGGATGCTACTAGGATTTTCTAGACAGACATTATATTTTCCTTACTCTAAGTGAATATTTCGTTCTAAATGATATCGTATTTTTGTATGATCATTGTAAATATCAGGCAGGGATATCGAGTAAATTGGTACAAGGAATTTTTACGATACCCATTTCTTTGTCTCAACAATCTGTTAAAGCAAATGTTTTGATAAGCCAAATTAGTTTGCTCTACCTGGTCGTATTTCTTATAGATGTGTGATAAACGTACAATGGAAGAATGGAGAGCGGAATAAATCAATAGTGGATGGGCCAATACTTGCAGCATGGATATCCACGATTGAATTAAGTCAAGATTCATATTTCTAATTCTGTGAATGAGACGGCGTGGTGATTCGAAAAAGACCCTCATTTGATAGTTCATTCTGCCTCGTTATGGGCTGTAATAATAGGATTTTATCTTACAATATTATTAGGAAAATATGCAGTTTTGATACGGTAATAAAAAATTTCACAAAATTCCCATTAGCGATTTTGTATTGGCGAACTTCACCCACTTCACTAAGCTCAGTGGTGTGTGAAATTCAAGTTTCAGTGGGCGGAATGTCGCCATGCACCGCCAGGATTTCTGGCCGAGATCTTACTATAGCCTATGTTGGGGCCTAACATTTTCGCGAGTAGTATTTCTAATGTTACAAAGGTGGCGCTTAAAGGTGAGCCAAAATATCCTAAATTTTTTCTGTATCATAAATAAAATTAATTCACTGGTAACTTTGTGGAATTCCATCATGAAAATTGAGTTATTCAGGATTTTACAAACCACGATAAACTGTTGTGGCTTGTAAAAGTTATAAATAAATCGATTTTCTTTTGAATTACTTCCCGTCTGTATTAAGAAATCGGTTAACATTCAACATTTTACTACCTATACTGTAGGAACGGCTGTGGTAAAGATGTGTTAAATGCATGTAATATATATATCGTTATATTCTGTGCAAGAGAAGGCATGGTGATTCGAAAAAGACCCTCATTTCATCAAGCGGTAGATTTCCCGCTGCGATAGCTTTCTCTGTAAAATCAGAATCAGATTCATTCATCAAGTAACCTCAGGGCGCTGGGTACCACCGTCCTCTTAGAATCCCTTCACCCGTAGCTGTTGGAGAGCTCGGTTTTTGCATCTTCACAAAACCAGTGCCTTCTCAGAATTGACACACAAGGGCTTCTATTTTGGCTTCCCCTTAGCTTTCTGCTCAACCAGTTATCACTCAGTTTCACGGTACTCATCTACCAATTAGTGCGTTGTGCGGTCAAGCAACTGAGAAATTATATCAATACGTACTTACTATTGGTATTAATACGTGCTTTTTCTTAGCTGTTAAGATTGATTTGCAATTTTTTATTTCAACATCTTAACTGTTTTCTTATTCGGCTTAAATATGTGGAATCGCTGAAGATTGAATCGCTTACCATCAAAAGCCTTGTTGTAATTATAGGCTGGCGTCAATCAATGTGTAGCTTTATAGTTAAGAAATGAAGAGATCATATGGTCGTATTAAGCTCCAAAGGGTTGCTGGTTTTAAAGAATTTTACTCTCGTGAAGTACACGAGGGTTGCCGCGCGTAAAACGTGGGGTTATATATTAGGTCATACAATTAAAAATTTTACGAATCGCCGGAATTAATTTTTTCTCTAAGCTTTAATACATCCTACATATCTCACAATACATTACGAGAATAATTTACTATCACCAATTTAAGAGAGAGCTCTGACTACAGATATTGATTGAAATCATTGCACAACTTTCTCTATCCATGGTTATCAAATGTTGAAACAAGGTGATAGGAAAACCTTTTCATTAATAAGTGTTGATTAAAATTCCTTGGTGTTATTCAAAATTCAAATGGTGATTTTCTGTCCTGTTCCGTCCTGAGTCCCCTGTGCCTGGCGGGGAGAATTTCAGAGATTCTTCATTTCTCATTGAAGGCCATTAGTATGGTGCATTAGGATCAGGTATTTTGGATGCTGACTAACGAAAATTCCCTCTGTATCTTTTTGCCATCACCTTTACACTTTTGCATCGGCAGACCAAAGGTTTGCTTGTTTTTGTGAGCAGAAGAATGGTGAAGGAGCGCGTACTTCTATTCCACGAGCAAAGGGCAGGATGGTCTGAGACCCTTGTAATTATCATCATCTGGGGAACAATATCTTTTCTCACACGCAAAGGTAAGGCCTCTTATGACCTCAGATCAGAAGGAGCATTTCCACGGAGCGATGGAATTAGTCACATCTCACACTGAGGTAAGGTGAGGAAATATACGAAGGGCTTCGTTCATGGGAAGAGGGATGATGACTGGTATCATCTTTTAAAGGTCGGTAAAAAAGAGGTACTGCACACTATAAGCTAGTGAAAGAATATTTCTTTCAAAGTTGGCCGTACGCTTTTAAAAGTACGTTTCTCGCTCTCCATATTACGCTACAAAAAATAGAATCATTTCTCTTAAGATTTTTTCGCCACTTATTTATTGCAGAATCGGTTGTAGGAATAGCATGCGCCTTTTTTTAATGTGAGAGAAAACTTTTGTTGATCCTTGGCGCAACGTTTTTTGGCGTGAAGTATTTCCCGGTTGTCGCAAGAAAAATGAAATACCACGAAATTTGCTCCAATTGGCCGGTTTGGTCCGTGTTGGCGAACGTCACCATGTACTAAGCCCAGCGGTGTGTGAAATTCAAACATCAGAGTGGTGGATCGGTTTGTTTCAATGCGTCGCCAAGGTTTGTCCGAAACACATCGTTTACGGGAACTCGCAAGGCTCGGATTGTAGAAATAGACTTGGTTTTCCGATACCCCAGCAGCCATTATTATACTAAACTGTATCACCTATATTCTTAATATGGAGACAAAACGTGGAAGGGGATACCGATGGAGAGAGAGGTCAAGAGAATTAGGATCCCATCCCCAGCTCGATCCCTGTAGACATTTTTGTAACGAAAGAAAAATACTGGCAATTTTCCACAAGAATAAAGACATTTACTTTTGACGGTTTCGGTGTACAACACCATCTTCAGGTGTAAATTAAATCTCAGACATCAGTATATATACAATTTGCTGTGAGGGGAGGGAAGGTTGAAAGGGGGGGGTAGGAGGAGGGGGAGTATGGAGGGGTTGGAGAGAATAAGGATTGGGAATTGAGAGGAGGGTGAAAGGTCGTGGGTGTTGATGGGTAAAACCAAGCATGATGGCGACCTGGGGATGGCCCAGGTCGCCATCACGCTTGCCCAGGTCCAGGTTGTTCTCTCCAACCCCTCCATACTCCCCCTCCTCCTACCCCCCCTTTCAACCTTTCCCTCCCCTCACAGCAAATTGTATATATACTGATGTCTAAGATTTAATTTTCACCTGAAGATGGTGTTGTACACCGAAATCGGTCAAAAGTAAATGTCTTTATTCTTGTGGAAAATTGCCAGTATTTTTCTTTCGCTATGATATTCCACCAAATCAAGTCTGACACAACTACCTTTAGACATTTTTGTAGTTTAAATGTCCCCTTAGATCATTTTATAACTGTCCTTTTAGCTGTAATTTTTTACATCGCGAGTTAAGTAGCGTATTGAGCTATGTAATCAATCAAAGCCCGTAGGATTTATCAAAATTTTCTCTTTCATAACTTAGTAGTATGCAAAGTGTAAAGACGTTTACGGCAGAAGAATTTTTTATACAAAACCGCAATTAAATTTCTCCATGCACTTTTGGATATGTAAAATATCAATTGTGTTTTTCTATACTCTAAAACCTACGAAACTAGTTCATTCTGCCTCGTTATGGGCTGTAATAATAGGATTTTATCTTACAATATCATTAGGAAAATATGCAGTTTTGATACGGTAATAAAAATTTCACGAAATTCCCATTAGTGATTTTGTATTGGCGAACTTCATCCACTTCACTAAGCTCAGTGGTGTGTGAAATTCAAGTTTCAGTGGGCGGAATGTCGCCATGCACCGCCAGGGTTTCTGGCCGAGATCTTACTATAGCCTATGTTGGAGGCCTAACATTTTCAAGAGTAGTATTTTTCAAAGTCTTGACTTTATCATCCACTTGATTGATGACCGCCGCACTGCTCCTCAATTCCCACCGAATGCGCTCCCTCCAGATCATGGAACCGAAGTGTCAAAACGTGCGGCTTCGAGAAATTTGATCCCGCGGAATGCTGAAAGATTCGTAATTGGATGAAAATGTGCGGCGCACACCCCCTACCATATACTATCGGGTGACCTCGACTAATCAGTAATTTTAGTCCCTATAACGGTTAAATGGATCGTGAAACGTTTAGGCGGGCGCGGGTCGCGCATGACAACGCATGCTCAAATTACATCGCGCTGACCCCCGGCGCAATATCTCTTTCCACTCTCTCAATTCAGATGTGACGCGGTGCTGGAGGGAGCGGAAGTTGACTCCTCTATACACACACCCACACCGCGATTCCGCCGAGCGCTGCGGTTCAGTCATCCGCGTTCTCAACCCACCCCCCTCCCCTAACAACCCCCTGTAAACCCTTTAACCCCCCTACTTCCCCCGCGAACAGGGTGCACTCCGCCTCCCTCACCACTTTGCCTCAGCTTCCCTAAGCTCCCGTTCCGAATCGGTTATTATCGCAGTCACCGGGGACTCTCTGTCTCTCTCTATCCGCGTCCTCTGCCCTCCTGTGCCGGGGGCGGCTGAAAGGGCCGGCTATGGGGCTGTTCGCTGGCGTGGAGGTGGGTGGGTGGTTGGGTTAGTATCGGTCAACGGGTTTTCGTTGGGTGGGAGGTGAGAGAGAGAGAGGCCTGTGCGGAATAGTGCCGAACTAATTCCATATTCAAATTCAAAGTCCGTCGACACGGGAACCGTTATCAATTAATTGGTCGCGGCCGAGTTGGGGGGGTGGGAAGGGGCGAAAGTGGCGTGTGACGATTCGTCCGCCGGACTGCCGAATTGCCCTTGCCCCATCATTCACGAATCGTCCCCTCCCCCGATTGGGTGGCCGGCCGGGGGTGTGGGGGGTGAGGTTGGTTGCGGACATTGCCAGGGAGAGCGAAGGGATGGGGAGAAGAAGGGTAGGTGGATGGGGGTGGGAGGGCTCGGGAGGGTGGAATTCCATAGTATCTCGCGCACCCATCCATCTGCGTCATTTCACGGCTCTCTGGGGGAAGCTGGATGGAGTCGGCCTAGACTGTTTGTCTTTGCACCGGATATAAGTTATATCCGAATGAACAGAAAGAAAATCTACTGAATTTCAGTAATTTCAAGTATCAAATTAAAATCAAAGTAGCAACTTAAATCCTAAATAATTTTGCTTTACCGAAAGATACAGGTAGTATCATGGGTGTCAATCCTTAGTTCCAACCATTTAATTCTTACAGCGTGTAAGTGCTAACTGGTACATGGGAAGTGAATTGAGTTTCTGAAAGTTTGAAATAGTATGTCACAAATATTAGCATACCTACTTTAGAATGACTGTCTATGTTGGCCAACACATGTGGGAAATCCAACTTACGAGAATTTTTCACCTACATCTCACAGCAATGGTTGGCTGTTTATTCAGGGGAGGCGACCGACAGCTGAGGTCATTTGCGCCATTTAGGATAGGTGGGTAATTGGGTAATGGTAGGAGTTTTTAGGGAACGGAGGTAGGGTGGAGAGAAACACGGCGTCGGCATTAGCCTACGCTTAGCGAAGGGTGCCAAGGGGACCACGGCTTAACGACCCATCCGACGGACGGATAACTGAACTTGAAATGCCATCCACTAGGCACTCAAGTTGGGACCGGTTTTCCACTGAAAAATCCGCCACGATCGGGAATCGAACCCGGTACTCTCACGGAGTTGAATGATTATATGTATGTTGTTTGCTTCCAACTTGTCATAAGCGATAATTGTTGTAATATATCTCATTATGTACTATTCTACGAATTGGCATGAAAAAGATGAAGATGATACATCTGAAAGCAATATAGATTATTCGTGTGCCAAGATATTGCATATTATGATACGATAATATACGATATCTGCGTCGGAAAAAGGGAAATCTAAACACATCAGCAATTGTTCTGTACATATAATTACTCTAATTGATATTGCCTAAAATATTTCTCCCAAAACTAAACGATGCAATGGATCATATTATTATTATTGGCCAGAGGTAAATAAAAACAGCATATATTAAATATCCTAGTTGCTTTTTTGTAATCTAGTAGTCATACGTACGTGAAAGTGCATTCAGGTATGGCGGAAAATGTTGCGAGTCTTCCTTAAGAATTGCCTATTATTAGTATTGATTTGATGAAAAATATTTAAAATATGTTCCGTCTTTCTTAAAATTTTGAACCAGCGGTATGAAACATTTATCGTAAGGAGTATTATTGAAGTTCTTACATTACCTTAATTTATTTTTTCATAAGAGCTTGGATCATGAAAATGTAAGAATGGAAATTGGAATATATATAAATCTGAGTAACAAAGAAATTGGAGCGGCAATAAAATGTCTTAGTGACTTTCACATTCCTTCCACAAAATTGGAGCTTCGTCTTTCGACTTTATAACGAAATTGGAATTACTATAATTTTTATATAGTAGGTATATTACACAATTATATTCTTCACTTTCCACTCATGTGTTCATTAATATCTAGTACGTAATGGAATCATGTAGCTTTATTTTATAGAGAAAGAACCTAAGGTAAATTTTAAGTAAAAACATAATTGTCAAGTGAAGAATGAAGCTTCGGTGAGAAGTTTGAAGGCTAAATGGAAAATAATCTAGCGGTCAGGTGGAGTAACGATCAGCTGTTGTTGTCATTTTTGACCTGGAGGATTAGGTGTGTGTTTAATTTTTGGGGAAGGCATTAGTGCTACTGTGGGATGGAGGATGGTTGATAAAAGGCCAGGCATTTCCATTGACCCAGTTTAAAGGAATGGCGCAAAGAGGTCCGCAGTTTAATGTCACAGCCGTCGAGAACCTTGCGCACTTGAATTATTCTGCTAACGGTCGAGAGCTTGTCCTACTGAAATATTTGTCACCCCCGCCGAGCGGATTGAGCTCACAATAAATCAGAAGAGATATTCACTCTGGCTTTATTTTTGCTACCTCAGGCGAGACTTGCCATATTAGCACTGCTTGCATTATATAACAGTAGAAGCTCTAGTCAGAGGCTTATTTAACTCATTACTCGTTATGTCGAATTAAAAAAAACTTGTTTCTTCCCGTAAGGGATTCTTAAAATTACAAGAGGTATGATATGTAGCTAATGCTTGTGTTTAAAATTCACTTTACCGACTCATTATGTGAATTCTCTGCAACATTATTTAGGGCAGGCTGTGAAAACATTTTCGTTACAAAATTTTGGATTTCTCTTCCGCCATCCATGAGGGATGATTAAAATATATTCGACTCTACTGCCATAAATTGTGGTCAAGAGATAAAATTCAAACTTAGCTATAAGTGCGGCATATGGACTTCAGCCAGGGCTATTCGAAAAATAGTACATTTTTAAGAATTTCTTGAATAGGTTAATAGGTTTTTCCTTTTACATCATTGCATAATACTCTAGAAAGGGCACACGGCGAACGACCATGGTAAAAATGTAATGTTCCCTCGTACATTCAGGCTAATTTTCTGAATTCCATCTCTTAGCCGCGTGAATGTTAGTTAATTCAACACGTTATTACGGCTCTGGTTTGGAATTCGTCCCGTTGAGAGATATGAAAGACTTGGAGCGCGGGCCCCTGACGAGACTCGTAAAGTGTTGGTGCATCAGCCACCATCGCCGTGACCACGCGATCCCCAAGGGGTGCAGGAATGAATGGGTGCGGGGGAGTGGAAGGGCGAGGAGGCGAAACACAGGACGCTGCAGTTTGCGTTAGCAACTAACTTGCTCGTCTCATGGGAAGTGGGCAATTTTCAAGCCTCTTCTGCCCTCCAACCTGCTCACCCTGTCCAGTCTGCCCCTCCCCCCAACCCTCTCCGGTGACCTCGCTTGCAGGGGGCGGAGTGGTGTGAGGGGCAGTTGTTGCGTGTGGAGAACGGAGCCGCACTGATATCCCGGCCGACATTATGTCTCACTCGTGCCGACTCCGGTCCCTGCCTCCAGTTTGGCAGCGGGGCGGATGGGGTTGCTGGACTAGACGGGCTGAAGGAAGAGGGGGTTGTTGTGTGGAGGAGGGAGGGGTGAGTGGCTCAAGGGCGCGTGTGCAGTTGCACTCGCAGACGGTAAATCACTGGAGGAGGCGCGCGCAATTTGGCCACTTTGCGCGGACGCGATTTTGAAATGGTGACCGCACTTAAAGCGCACGCATGCGAGCCGTTGAGTACTCAGTTCCGCTTTCTCGTTCCTTCCTCCCATCCCATCTCTCCCTCACCATTCTCGTCTGTATCTTCCGAGTACACTGCAAGCCACCTCGAGGGTGTGTGGCAGAGGGTGACTAATCACCGACATTCACAATTGCACAGGCCAAAATTGTTGTAATAACTACTTACTCTATTAGAGACCATAAAGGGATCAGATTTGTGCCGGGGATGGAGTAATAGCTTCCCATCCCGAGACCTTAAATTCGAGTCCTGGCAGTGAATGATTGGTATACCGCTACCCACTCGAATGCTATGTGAGGGACACTTCAAGTGCATTACATTCGTCCGTCGAATGGGACGTTAAGCTGTTGACCCCTTGGCTTCTTTGCTAGGAGCACGCTTATAAAAATACTGAGTTCTCCTCGGTCTTTCATACTTTCCCTTAAATATTCCAGGACCTACCCAATAGCTCACCTGCCTCAAATGGTGCAAATTATGTATGTTGTGGGTCGCATCCCCCGAGAAATTAATACTGACTACCTACTGTTAATATTATGTGAGAAAAATACTACAAAGTCCACTTTTTAGAGGTCACTCAAGGAGAAATTTAAGAACAACTGCGTAAATTATTTTACGTTTAGTGGATCATGCTGATATGAAAAATCTTATAAAAATCTACACCATCCATCCTATTATGTCCTTGGAAACGTCGGTTTAACTTAATATTGTCCATTGTTGTACGGTGTACTTCTTTCTCCCTGCCAAACCCTCTCCCCTGCTTCACGCCCCTCTCCTTTCCTCCATGCATCCCACTTCCGTCTCCCTATCCCGGCATTCAGTGCCCGGTATCCCTCCCG
The DNA here is from genome assembly GCA_933228895.1 of Platycnemis pennipes. Classification (NCBI taxonomy): domain Eukaryota; kingdom Metazoa; phylum Arthropoda; class Insecta; order Odonata; family Platycnemididae; genus Platycnemis; species Platycnemis pennipes. Next base: position 26,092,288 of record OW121848.1, on the reverse strand, counting down.
CCCCCCACTCCCTATCCCGTGTCAATTGAGAGGTGGCCTTCCTCGCAGAGCGATGACCGACGGCGGCTGAACTGACTGGATGCCGGCCGACACCGCCCACTCTCCTCCCTACTTCTTCGCTTCCTCCACCTTCAATTGTTTATGGCGGCCCCGGGAGCGGGCTCGTCCCTTCCCGTTAAGTCCGGCCGTCCGGTGCCGTGGTCAGGAACTCCAATTCGTTGGCCTGTCGTCTCGATTGTTAATGTGTCATTAATCTCCACCTCCGTCCCCGAGTCCCCTTCCCTGGTCTCCTCACCTCCCACCCTTACTCCCTCGAGAGTAGGATAGCTCCTCCATCTGTCTCCTTGCGTTACCCCTCGTCGTATCCCTCGCCATTATCCCGTTGTCTGTGTGCTTTTGTGTGTGTGTGTGTGGGGGGGGGTTGGGTGTGGCTAAATACCCTCGGCATCCCTTCCATTCTTCTCTGGGTCCTCGAACGCGAGCGATGCCGTCCTCCTCATCACTCCCCCTCTGCTTCCCGTCGGGTGGTCGATGAGGATTCAGGATCGTGGTGCGACGAATAAGAATTAAGTGCGAGGCACTCTCGGAGGGAAAGGTTGACGGGTCTAAATATAATTTCCTCCATTCGTATTCAAGAGGGAGAATGGCTGGTTAATGCCATTCGACGTGTTTCCGTTGCTGAATTTTTTAACGATGACCTACTTCTTATTCACCGAAATGTTACTAGCACTTCTTTTACTTGTTCTTCTGGCGTTGACGCAGGTCACGGAGGGATTATGCTGACTGTTTTTCATTCGCAAAGCGGCCTGATAGTTTGCCTTAGGTTAGTCATGCCAAGGCAGAAATAATCGGCGTTTGTTAATAATTTCGTATTTGAAATAGGAGGCAAAAAATATAAAATAACTATAGAGAACTTTGCTTGGACAGTACTCAATAAAAAAATAAAACAATGTCATAAATGCATAAATCTTTTGATTGCATAAAATCTTTCGCATGGGTAGTTCCAGTGAACGTCGCGACCAGATAGCCATGTTCATCATGTCCTGACAATCTAAGTCCTGACAGCCTGATAATGCTAAGGCTGCGGGTTCGAATCCTGCCCAGGGTATGAATGCTATGTTTGTTCTAGGATTAAGAAACTTATGCTAAACGATATAACCTTATACGTTTGAGTGACTAAATTGAAAGACTACTTCTACATGAACCCGGGAAACAAATACATTGGTTGTATTAGTAACTCGAGGGAGGTGTCCAACAGCTGAGGCCATTTATCTCATCATATTTATTTATTCATGTACATTGTGTTACACAATTTTATTTCATAACAAGGCAATGCATTTCTTGGCATCAGAAATTAATTGGTGTCTTCCCTCTTAAGTAAATAATTTAAAGGCAGACGCTGAAAGAGTAAATTGAAAAGGCTCCACGAATGTCAGAGGGTAGGTACCTCATTACACAAATAGGATGCGCTAATGGTGTGACGAAGGGCTTCCATGCTAAATTAAGGGACAACTAACGGCTCATACGCACTTTTCGTCGTGGGTGCACGCTGGTGCTTACTCTGAAAAAGTCAGAGAGATAGGAGGGTCTGTTTTTTTTAAAGTTTTAACAAAAAACAGGAAAGGTGGGAAATTAAGCATGGATAGAAAATTTAGAAGGCACAGAGGAAAGGTGAAGGTAAACCTGGCGTTAGCATTAGTATGCTCTTAACGAAAGACACCAAGAGGTCTACCGTTGAACGTGTTGTCCAACTGACGCAGTTCTGAATTCTAAGTGCTCTCAACAAATTACTCGAGTCGGACTGATGCACCAATGAAATATCTGCCACTGCCGGGATTCAAACCGCAACCCCTCGGGATGGGAGGCCAGCGCAACAAACTGTCATCCATGAATCATTGAATAGGCCATTAATTTTTATTCCATTTTTATCACATATTTTATCATAATTAAAATTATAGAGCCGCATGTGTCATAGAAGAAGAAAAATATAATGCGGTGACGATAAAAAGTTAATGAATTCTGCCCATGTTTTTTGTATTAGTAGGAAGCTACGGGTGCATTTAATCCCAACTCATTGACTGGGTGTTTGTAACATCGAATTTGAATATTTATTTAAACGCCATCATCTATCACTAGTAAGATATGGCATTGGAATATATTTCAAATGATCTTTTATGCAACGGAAATTTTACTTCATTCTTAAAGATGGTGTCTATTCACGTTCTCAAGTTAAAAATGCAGGATACCATTACAAGTTCAATTCACCAGATAAATATAGCTTAATGCTCTACATAATTCACATATGAAACTACTCATTGAATATTAGTGTTTATTGGTGTTTGAAAAACATTTGAGGATAATAAATTTCATTGGAGTTAACCTAAGAATGCTCGTTTGTGACGATGAGTAAAGATGTTAGGAACTTTAAATTTGCAGTGTGGTAATTCGTGGTCCCCAACGAATGTTACATGAGGTAGAACCTAGACGGAAGTTATCCCTTTGCACTCGCAGTCATTGCCTGCGTGCTCCTTCAAAGTTGGTAGCGTTTGCTCGTAAAAACAAGGACGTCAACGTCTAGTGGACGAGATAAACGTGTGAACTTTCCGCAGTGTTCCTAGAGATCCTGATCGCTTGTGATGACGGAATGGGAACGTGCAGAAGTGAACAAGGCCTTGTATGAGAGAAGGGTTCATTAGTCACAGATACAGGCTGTTGGGGATGCTTAGTGTGGACTCATAACACGCAAGGAACGGAGGCAGGAGAGATGAATAGCCACGCTTTTGATAGTGACAGCTGTCATGGGTACAACTTGGTCGAATAATTTTTCTCCTTTGAAAGAGATGCGGTTTTGTGCATGATAGAAGATATTATCTGATTTTTCGTAGCCTTGCACTCTTTACACTCCATCTGCGTAACCAAGCGGGTGTTGAGAAGACATAATTTTCCAAAGTATTTTCATAGGGCTTCATTTATGTGGCTTATCATGCAGAGAATTTGCTTTTATGTCCTTGTTTCAAAATGTTCACCTCAGATACACACATTTTCCACCTAAACAATGCACTCAGATATTTTCAAATTCTATTCACTAATTTATTTTAATTCACTCTCCGGACGATGGAAGAGGAAGTGGTATATCCGATTCCCTGCACTTTAATTCTTGAATAAAATCTTTTACCTACCCAAGTTTTTCTTCCCGTTTCCCAATCCGCGTGTGTAATAATTTAGTAAGAATTGTAAAGCAACTTTTAGTCAAAAATTTTGAGCATTGTACACTAATAAAAATGTGAGGCGTAGTAAATAAGTGTCTATTTGAAGAATGAATTTGTTTATCATCATCAGTCAATAATCCTTAGATTGATTTGACGCAGCTCCGTTCTTGATTCTCCTAGCAGCCAACCTCTTCATAATTACATTATTCTTCTCTTTAAAATCCCTCACTTCTGGCTCTATTTTTCTTATATAAAGTCTTTTTTGCCATTCGTCCCATTTAATCGTTCCTCAACGATTATTTACATAAATATCGTGCCCGAGTATATATATAGGGCCCAAGTGAATCATCGACAAATTCATCCGTACAACAGCATTATATTCTGCACGCCACTACAAGGTTGTGTGACGGGGTATTTTATATTAGCATATGCATTATTATATTTCTACGCAATCAGATTGCTATTAATTACTCCGACGATTTTACTGGTGGCAACTAATAAATTGAATTGGGTGAATTGCGACTTCATATGTAAAACTTTCTCACACCTCAGACGTACATAATGGTGCTGATACCGCACAAATCTTACAATAGTAGTTATATTTCGAGTTTTGTGGCATAATATAAAAGACAATTAAGCTACTGTATTTATTTATTTTCATTAATTTATTAATTGCATTTAAAAGTGCAAGCAGAGGTAAAGTCCATAATACCTACCCTAAATTTATTGTTGGTTAAGTCTATTATTGTCAATTATTTTACATGGAAAGAATGATATTTTCAAACCTCTTCATCCTACCAACTAGCTCTCTAAAATCTATCGTTATCATATCTTCTACCGTATTATGATCGTGTTCTAAATATGCATATATGTAACTTCTTTTGAAAAACTACCACTTGAATGTTTTCATTTTATTTTGGCTGTATTCAAACTCACTACCAAACAATGATATATTACTGGCTCGTCTAGCAATTTTACACATTAGTAACCTTATTATAACATTTTTTTACAAATCCACCCGCTCTTCCTTACACACAATACTATACCCGAAATCAAAACCAACTTCATCTGGCTACTTGGAGGTTCAAGGTTTAGCCTAGTCATTAAGGCAATTTGAAGACAATACTTGAAGCCAAAGACTCATACCATTCCTTTTTTATGATTTTGCAAAGGATCCTCAATAACGGATTTCATTTCAGATGGAATTCATAACTTGAGCTCTTACAGATGACCGATGTGATAACATAATAGTCAAATGAGGACATTTTCCCCCATATCCTGCTTAATGTAATTTAATAAGAAAACGAATGTTAAATTTTGTTTTTTGGATTAGAATAGATTTAAAGGGCCAAAGTATTTCATAGCTAAAGAATATTACATGCTAAACTATTATTATAGAGGGGAGAACTGTATCATTTTTGAATACTAATGATTAGTGGCACCTTTAACATTGTTTCCTTACACAGTACATGCGAATGTTGAATATGAATTCATAATGGTTTAGCCAACGAGCTCCATACTAGTGGTTAGATAGTTTCTCTTTTAATATTTTTGAAAGAAATGGAGATATTGCAAAATATATAATTCCAGAAAAATTAGTGATATGAAGCAGGTGCTCACTTTCGCAACCTTAAATATCATTTTCCATTAGCTTTACAGGAGGCCTTTTTATCTAAGCTTGATGTCTGATAGAAATGGTTTACTTCGTGTCCTTTACGATACACATTTCTCAAAGAGACTGTAGCCATGTTGTTAAAGTATCAAGCTATAATCGCAATTTTCTGGGATCATTCGTCAACATATGAAGTTGAAATTCGCCGATTTGTAATTATTTCCAAAATAACTTTCGATTTTTTTAATTCCACCACTATTTATAGTTATTTTGGTGTCATTTTACTGTATAAGATTTTGTGAACAAATTCTGCTCTTAAGGTCAGTGCGAGAAGGAATGTTTTCAACAACGTACTACAAACCTAGTGTCAATAAGACTCAGTATAAAAGAAAATACTAATGAATTTATTCCATTAATAGACTTTTTGAGCTAATTATTTTTCACCTTTCAATAGCTGCGTGCTAAAAATATATCGTTTATAATGTTTTCGAGAAAAATACCGGGTCAGTTGAAAATTCCACCACCAGATGACATATACCAAAACTATACAGGTTCTATGATTTAATCTTATCTTGTTTTCGTCCTGAATACATTTACCTAAAGGTCACAAATATGAGTTAATGGAAAACAATATTTGTGAACTTTACTTCAGCTAGTGAACATTCAACATGAATGGTAAACTGACTTCAAATCCCGATGACTTTAGTTCTTAGTTGGAAAATCTGATGCTCCCGCGAAGCTCATGCCGTAGTCTAGTTCTGCAGAAAAAAAACTTGTAAACTAGTTTAGGGATATGCTTGACGTGCTAATGAAGCGGAATTGGAAAATTGCTCTTCTTTCTCTCTCTCTCTCTCTTTCTCTCTCTCCACAACCCTTTCCCATCTATCGGGCCACAGGAGCTATATCCCGAACCCACCCACCAACTTCTCCCCCTTGATTCACCCCAGAGCAGTACAGAGGCTCGAGGCGACCCCTCGACCACCGTCAACCACTTTCCCAATAGTCAACGGGGTGGGGTGGGGAGGCAAGGGTGCGGACATCCGTGGACCGCTGAGCGAGTGGGAGAAGAGGGGTGCTGAGACGCTGGGCGCGCAGGAACGAGTGTGAGTTTGTATTTGTGCGACGAACTCCTCGAAAGACTGCGTTGACAACATGCCTCCGCCGGCAATAATTACGATGGGAAAGGAAAACGGGTGAGGGAAGGGGTGTGGATGGTTTAGTGGCGGGTTCTCGGGAATTAAGTTGAAGGGGGAATCGCAGAGGCAAGCCGAGGAGGGATATGACTTTTCCTTTGTCCCGTAGTGTGGACATGAATATTCATCGGCCGATGTGGAGCAGAGGAGTCCGTCATTTCGCAAACTGGAGGTGGTTTTTGGGTTCCCGGGAAGGAAGGGCCCCCCACTTTGATGATAATCTGCATTTCGATTTGCATTCTCCGCGCACGGAGCTTCTCTTCCGCAGTAAAAATATTCTTTTAAACCGTCTTACGGCGTCTTCTTGCAGGCTGTAACCTTCATGTAACATAGGTATCTAACTCATCTGCTAATTCTTCTTCAAAAGATTCATTCAACTCGAACGTTTCGTCTGCCTTGCCTTCTGGCTTTCGTTCAAAATTGCAAGTTTGGGGTCTTGAAACGGGCATATTATGACTTTAATCTTTTAGTTTGTGGCACCGTAAGACGTAGCTACTCCTTTTAATGACGTCCCTAGTCTTCTCCTGTTGCAGGTGGAGTTCATATGAGCTTACTGTGTTAGATCTAAATTAGTTTTCGTCGTTGAATGATAATCAACAGCAGATGAAATGCTATTTACAAATATTGTTCAGAAAATTCCATTCGGTATTAAAGTCAGCCCCACTGCAAATGTGTAAAATTTGTGTACATGGTTTTGGTATAAAAACGTTTTCACAGCATCTAGAGTGGAAAGGTAGGTACGATAAGTTCCATTAACAAGCACCTTGTACTTAGCAGAAGCCATCAGTAACTTTCCGTACATGGTGTTATGAAGTAATTTTCAAATTTCTCTGCTCATCTGCCCATCTAAATACCATGCTTAGCTAACTTATTTTCACTTTGCTCCACGGAAAGGTTGTCATAAATTTTGCCACTATTTCCATTGTAAAGATATTATTTCTAACTCTCCCATGCAATATCTCTATCTATATTGCGTCCTGAGTTCTAATTATTGCTTTTTGATGTGCCAAAAATTGGCGTATACTTCTGATAATACAGACATAATACAATAATACAACATAATACAGACAGACAGATTTTGTGCATAGTTTAATTTCCTAATCATATTTGCGCCAACATGATTCAAATATGTTTTTTTTCCTTCTATTTTCACGTAGATATTATGTACCGTGCTTTACACACTGAAAGCAGCCATTAAATTCACAAAATATTTTTTTCTATTGTTCTAGTTTAAAAAAATAGTTCACACTCTTTCTGGAAGAGGGACCACGAACATGCGATCGCTACGAGTTCGCTCCCGTAAGCTCAAAAGAATCGCATGAGCCCTGAATTTTGCATGAGTAGGCAGGTCACTGCCATCGTCGCCTGCGCCGTCGGCGGAGCAAGTCGGGGAACAAGCAAGAAGCTTAAGAATTATGCGACCTTCTCTCCGCGTTATCGCCGGCGCAGTAATTTCTAAGGCGTCCCTCTTTGAAGTTGAAGGCCGGTTTCCTAAAGGGCTTCCGCTACGAATGAATTGCACCCTTCTGAATAAGGAAGCTTTACAGGGTCAGAAAACATGGAAAGAAGTTCCAATGCTCTTACGCGTCTCTTGTGCACACCAACCAGTAAGCCGCAAACGTTCCTTCTGCTTCCCATCAGCAGAAGGCAGCGTGACAATGCTCTGCTGCTGCAAAGAATGATGACTATCAGAGAGCAAATCCATGAAAAGAATGCTAATATATTTTTCTGCACCCTTGATTGCTTTTCAGCATTTTGAGATCATGACAAAGAGGATATTTAAATTCACCTCTCTTTTGTCTGAAATTCTGGCATGCATTGTATCTTCTTTTGTTACGTACTCTTAGCTTTTACAACTCAAAGGTGCCTCTGTCAGTTAGGCATATTTTTGAGTAGTTTTTAAAATTCTCTATCTTACCACTTATTTTGGAAAATAATTAAGCTATTGTTATTTCCAGGATCTTCCTTTGAATTAAAGTCTTTCAAATTAACCAAGGAATGCAATGGGATTTAGGTTGACCTGTTATTAATTGACGTTCAATTATATTACTATGCGGAATTTCATCGGAAATATATGGGAAATAGCAAATACAATAATTCCATCGAAAACTTGCAGAAAATGTTCAGCAATTCATAAGATACTAAATGATATACAGCGTAAACGGAAAGTTGAGATTCTAAAACCATTTGCAATCACAACAAAGACTTCATCATAAAAATTCTAGTTGTAGTTTCAGGCTAATCATCAGCATTCAATCAGGAATAAAATGTGGGCGTGTTGATTTTTCTTTCATTATCAGAGCATTTCGATTCAAATCGGTTAAAACCAACGATGAGTTGAATTCCATAGTATTTCTTGTAAATACCGATGTTTTGACACCATGTCACACTCTTGAGGTGTCTTGCAGGGTATTCAGTAAATATGTAAGTGGGAATTATTCTTTTAAAAATCAGTGTGTTTGATAAAAATTACATGAGCCTAGGTCTATTGAATAATGAATTTGATAAAGCATTATATATCAGTGCAGTATCAAGGTTCTAGAAGTAGACAAAAAATGTAAAAGTGTAAACATTATTAAAGTGCTTTGCTATGGCTCATCGATCGTTGTATTCTATGCTACTGGTTAGTAATAGTTTTTTATTTAGCTTTAGCATTCCATTTTGTTCCGCTTACTCTTTTCAGTAGTATTATAATGCAATGACACCGGATACGCTGAGACCTAATGAATGCGTCTAGCAATCATTCGGTCTAGAATGGGATTGGTGATATAATAAGGCAGGCCAGTATATCCATTCGGGCGTTAGATAAATTTCCAGGCAGTACACGTTTATATTTATTAGGAATATAAGTGAAATAGGCAAGATGGAGGCAGTGTAAAGGGGAAAAGATATGATATCATATGAAGTTATTGATTTTATTAGAAATTTGAGTGGTATTCAGTCATCAAATTTCCATGTTTTATTACATTTCCCATCTTTTCCACTAAGCCCTAACGAAAGTCTATCAGCATCCTGATATTCATATTCTTGTGCATCTATTATCTTAAAAGACTTAATCCACCTCCTTTTCTGATACGTCATTCTAGTTATATGTATTTATTTAATATTCGATCTGGAATAAAATTCGGGCCTGTAAATTTTTCTCTCATAATTTGAATTTGTTTTTGAATTCAAATCACTGAATACCGACGATGAACTCATTCCAGAGGCATGTTGAAGATTGCAGACATTGAAGTTGGGAAGCAGACGAGTATTTCTCTAAAAGAGCCTTACAGAGCTACTTTCAAATAGTGTTCTTTCAGGAGTACCAGATTTCTCTGGGTTATCACAGGCATCATTAGGGAAAGGAAATGAAAGGAAAAGCCTACCTAATCCGATGAATGAACACCACTCACTCAATTTGTCACTCGATGTGGATAAAAAAGTAAAAAAAGGCTCTTTAATTTTTATATGACTGATGAAGTTGCCTTTCCATCACATGTAATCATGATCGCGTAATCCCTGAATATTTTAATGACTAATGGGCTCTATTAATACTCGCGATTGACGAGTATTCTCGATTATAGGCATGATTCATCTTTGAAATTTCAAAAGATGCAAATGAATTCTCTTTCCCGCAGCAAGATGCGTCCATCGTAGAAAACTCCGTTCTTCAGGGTACGCCTAATATATTACGTCGAATCCATGGACAAATGAAAACTTCCTCTCTTTTGTGTCATAATGTAGTCAAGAGAAAAGTGTAGATATGATGTTTCTATTCATGGATGTGAATATATTTCCTCCTACAGATCCATCATGTGTTCTTTTTCCCTGCATATCTCTTTTTCACTTCTCATCCCTTACGTATTGCTCGCAACCTTTGTTGAGTTTTATAGAGCAAAATTCATATCATGTCTCCCTTTAAACGCATACAGTGGGATTGATAATTTTAGAAACTTTGCTACTTAAGCTCGTTATGAAACACTGCCAGCGTATGTTCTTGCTTTCATGCCCCTTTATTTCCATTGTTCTTATTTTATCTTAGCTTTTCAATATTTGAATCTGTGGAGGCATACAAAAAATTTATAATTCAAAATTGTGTATCATTCTAAGTGATTTTCTCGAGCCATACACGGAAAAAAATAGTTTTCCAGATACAACCGAACAGGTTTGATAGGAAAGTTTTCGATTAATGTTATTATATTTTCAATGAAAATAACCATGCGATAGAAAAAAATTATTGAACGATATGATACCCCATTGTTAAACATTTCGGTAGTTAAGAATTTACTTGAAAACACGAAACATTTCGGCTAAAGTTACTGAATCGGCCTGAAAGTCGCAAGAGTCTGATAATCTCCACCACGCTTTCGGTAAATTCAAAGACCCGATTTAGTGTTTGCTTGAAAACATCTAACTTGTCGAGATTCTGTTCGGTAGATTTTATTACCTTGCATGATAGTCGCACTGTTTACAGAGATGTGTCAATTATTGCATCGTTTATAGAAACGTAACCGTGCACTTTGGAAATACTGCTCTACAGAACGGGTTAACCATATCAATGGGTGCCCAATCCATCTAGTTAGAACTAGACTCTTTGCGTAAACAGTTCGTCGTAATGGGATGCCTTAAACGGCACTGTGCATTTCGCGTAGGTTGCGGCATTGTAGGTTATTTGTGAAGCAAGCTCAGCCATATTTTTCCGCACAAAGATACGTGCTGACTGCTAGCGCTACTCACGGATTTAGAAGATTTGCATTCGGTTAAAATTAGGAGTATTTAAATAAATGCCTCAGCGGTGTTCATATTATGAAAGGTTTATTTCTTCACGGGTTTGTGCATTTGAACCGACCTGGGGCATGAAGAGAAGAGATGTAACGCTTTCGAAATCGTCGTCGATGGAGATGGTTTGAGATATTAGATAGTTTAGCAAAAGCCAGAGAATAAAATTCAGATCCCAATGAAGCATAATGTCTCATTACGCATCCGTGGGATATTCATTGATGCCATTGCAATGATGCTAAAAAGGTTCATCCAAAAGCGATGCCGTAAATAGCATTGTTCTTTTCGTGAAGATATTGAAAGGTACAAAAAGAGGCATCGCAGCTAATTCTTGAATCTAGATCGGCCATTTAATATGGAAAAATCATACGGGCTTATTTTTCGTACTACTCCCAGTTCAAATAAGTTTGCATACGGTAAAACTTATAATAATTAAATGACAGTTTCTATGGAGTTCAAAAGGTGAACGATTCATGGATATATACCGTATTTTGAAGTGAACAGCTTTCAAAATTGTTGTCTTTGAGACACAAGAACGTGATTAGAAATTTAAATGAAATTTAATAAAAATAAGCTAACAAGAGGAAAAAAAATTGTAATATATTTATGCGTCAAGAATACAGTAAAAGGTGTGAATATACGTAACTGAGCAGCAAGTGCCTAGTTTACGTAGGTTAAATATGTACTTGTAAAAGAGTAGAATTTATTCTAATTGGAATTAAATTTTTAATATCCATACGAATTTCATTGAATCCACTGTCATGAAGTTGGAGAATTGAGTCAACAAAAATATACATAAAAGGCCAGAGAAAATAGTTTTGCAAAATAGGTGGGTCGTACCATTCCCAAAAACTGGCTTTATTTGGCCCAGGTATAAGCCCAGGCAGTTATTATACGTTTACATTGGTTTAAATCATATTTATGGTTCCGATACTGGCCTGGAGCCATGGCTAACTCCACAGCTCCACCAAAGGTTTTTTCGATCCTTCATGAAAAATGTTAAAATTTCTTAATACAATTTGTATTTATTATATTTCTCCCTCATTTTTCAACTTCTCCCTCAATATCAACGGGAATACTCAGCTAGTATATTAATAATTTAATATAATATCCATGTACGAGGACAATAAAATAAGCAACCCGTCCTTTGTTGGCGTTGCAGACTCTCTAATCGATCATTCGAGTGGAGTGAAATTCCACTAGTGTTCAAATGACCATACTGAGAACATATATAATAAAAGATGGGATATATGCAATATGGAATCATCTGTTTGTACACCTGTATCGATACGTTGATGCCTCAGTGATACTTATTAAACATTATAACAAATAGGATGAGAACAATTGGTTAATTATACCTTACTTTCTCTCTCAGGGGCATTAAATAAAAGGCATTCACTTCATTTACATCCTGAGACAGCTCATAGCAACCGGACAATATTTTGATATATTGTTGTTCTTTATTCATAACATCGATACAAAGGCATCATACATATCAATAAAGAAGAGGAACATACAAATAATAATGTAACTATAAGACGGAGAACATGAAATACAACCAATAAAGATCACTATACACAGTATAAACGGGAGTAAAAATAGTTTATTGATGGAATATGATACAATTATAAAATCACAAATCGAGATTAAAATCAAAATTAAACGTCTTTTCCTTCCTACAGCCAAAACATTAACATTTTTCCTTGTCAGTAACTAGAGCAACCGCAGGATCATACACTTGCATCACATAAGGGAAGGATCGGGCACCAATGGAGCATATAACATATAACAATAGTATAAAAATAGGAAAGAATATTAAATGCAACCAATAAAGAACACGATACATAACATACAGGGAAGAGAAAATAGTTTATAAATGGAATATGATACAATGTCTATAATTTACATTACACGTCTTTTTCTTAATACGTCCAAATTATTGAAATTTTTCCTTGTCACCATATAAATATAGAGTAACCAAGGATCGTACATATGTATCACATAAGGGAACAAGCGGGCACCAATCGAGCATGTAACTTAAGAAAAAAAAACATGGCACATATGTCATATATGAAGATTTCGTACGGGGGCCAAGGATGTAATTTTCAAGACAAAACGCACTTTGTTACATACACGCACGTTAAAACATTTAATAGCCTAACTTAAATGCATCCAAAACTATAAACTAACAAATATATAATTAGAACGTACGAATAAGCAAACAGAAGCCGTTAAATGTACCATTAGCGGTCTGCACACCTGTTTCTAGACGTTACCGTAAAATTACTTTGTACACTTACTTATGAGGAAGAGACCAAGAAATGCAAACACAAAAAATAATATAAAAGGGAGAAAAAAGATTTTATACATATACTGATATTCGATTACAACATAGTAATAATGACAATATAAAAACATAATTTACCACAGAAAAAAACAAAGCGCAAAATGTAGCGGGAGAAAAAACTATTTTACGAATAGAATAATACAGATTTTTAAAAAATAAATACACCATTTTCTATTCTACCCTGGATTTGTTTGAGTAATAGGTTGTGTTATATGTACAATAGGGGAACATACCAAAAGTATTTAATTACCTCTACAATTTTATTTTCTGCATGTAAAAATAGCACAAGAAATATAAAACACTCTCTTCTAACAATTTAATTTCTCAATAAGCCTGCTCATGATATTTTACAATGAAAATACAATTGTAATAACCATATGGAAGTACAACATAAGTAGGTATATTCTGATAATAATGAGCATAGGAGAAGAGAGAAAGCGTACTTTATTATATATTAAATTAAATGTTTGTGGTACTTAACTGAAAATCAATGTATGATAAAAATTTAAAAAGGATAATTCTATATACAAAACTTGTAAATTAACATAATACTAAGAAAATATTATCGAAAGGTATGCTTCTTTCTATATGAAAAAGCGAAAATTTCCTTTAGTATTCAGCTTGAAAAGATAAAGCTTCATGCACATTAACGGGGCATTTAATATTGATGCCTGATCTTTTACCGCACGATTTTTATCCTAAATCACGTGAATAGTCTGCTACGAAGAGCCTTAAAATCGAAAAGAAAACGACACTTCATTAAGTTATAGGTTCGTAAATTGAGCAAGCACTCCGAGGGTAAACGATCACTGTACATACACTACTCATATGCACTTGAAAGAAACAGAGCATAAGGCGTTTAGCTTCTGGAGGTGATTACATGACACGTATAGGGTTGAAAAAATAGTAAAATTTTTATCGTTGCCTACGTCGTCATGGCAACAAAAATCGTAGAATAGCAATAAATGATAATTTTGCATTTCTTTTGGTGTAAGTGATGATAATTACAATATAACATCATCATTACTTCACATTTTGATAGTGGAAATCATTCCAATTTTCATGAACCTTAGTCTAAAATAGTTTTGCAAGAAAAATAAACTCGATTGATGCCCCTAAGTAGAGGTAGAGCATACCAAGCTACCCTTGGGAAGGATAGTAAACAATAACAAGCCGTTAAGGAAACCGAGAAATACACGCTTACAAACAGAATAATATAAGTACATGATGCAATTAAAAACCTGAACAGTAGACGACAACAGTAAATATTAGCCAGTAATAAGGATCGCCTTCTTATTATTGGAAAAAACAAGAATAAAATATCAAAATCAATGTTATGGAGATCTAGTGGAACAGTTCTAAAGATTTGAAACTAGTCCACTGCAATCATTTAATCGTAAATAAGTATGTCGTGACACTGATGTTTTTTAAAGTTGTCCCAATTATAAAAATATGGTTTCAATGCAATGAAGTCGTTTCCTGACGTTGAACAAAGGATATGTTTCAAAGATTAATGTAAAGTCACATGAAGTAAAGATTATTAAGCCTAGAGTATGGCTACTAATCTTTTCAATCATGGTATATCATTCATATTTGGTGTGAATTCACCCCCTGCCACAAAGCTTTATGGTGGCTTTCAGGGTATCATGAAGATGCATATCGGAGCAAAATCATTTGAATGCAGGTATACAATTACCATCGAAACCACATACAGCCAATTTTAGGCACCAGTTCACATCAAGGAAATTTACAATTCCAAAGTCATAAGCGGTATGGCAACACAGTTGAGTGTCGAAAAACATAAACAAATTGGAATGTGGCATTGATGACTTAAGTCAACGGTCAAACACATGTGATTTGTACTCTTCACACAATTAGAATTATCATAATAAAGCTGACTGGCCTAATAATGTATAGTTCTTTTTTAATATAAATTAGATGAATCCGGTTCCCCTAGATAATAACGTCATCTGAGTGACAGCTGAAATTTAAAACGTAAGTTAGATATTAATAGATAAAACCTGATGACTTTATAACCTACCAATGTAGAGCATCAAAGCGGACTGGAATTTATATCCGAAATTTAAAAAAATATCAAAAATAGGAGGAATATAACTTCGACGTAAAAACGTCAGGATATTACAATTAGAATTCCATGAAAAAAATATTCAACCAATATGAAAATCGTTATCAAAATTATAAATCATGAGGGAGAAAAAAATGTACAAATGCAAAAATTCATAATATTCAAATTATCTTCAGAATAACAGGGTTTGAAAACAAATGTAAATATGAATTTTTAAACGGGTTTTGGTACCAAAATACAGCCGTACAATTCACACGAAAGCTTGTAGCAGACAGATCACAGCTAGCAAGATAATGGTGGGCTACGTGGGTATAAGGGGCCTACAGAAGGTAGCATTGCAAATGGAGAAAGTACACATTTTCGCGAGGAAAAACTGTTTTTGTAAACCTAGCGAGAAATATTTTTCAGCCTACGTACGGTGGTCAATATTGCTACCATTGCCGAATAGAAATTTTCTGATAATTTCTTCCCGAGTTTCAATGGTCGATATATTCCACCCACTGTATCAATACGGCTGTATGTAGAAATAATATAGGCGTCGCAGAGGCCAGTATGTAAAAACGTGAATATTTCTGAGACAAAATCTAAGTCTGCGGATAAGTCAATATCTTGTGCGAGGGAAAACTTGGAAAATAATAAAATCAAAATTGTAAATTGGGCTTGTATTGAAATTGTCACGACTTTCTCAAATACTGCATCAATCACAGTGAACATTCACACAACACACACACACGGGCGTTATTCCATGCCGGACCCAGGAGGTCAACGCCATCGGCTCGTTAACCTTTATTTAACGTGGCGTTTCCCCCTGCGTTCCCCTCCGGGCTGCGCAGAGGCCTATTCCACGCATTCACTCCCAGGGCCAGGGCAAGACGCGACGAGATCAAGCGGACTAAGGACTGTTAACTAAGCATCTAAGTCATTAAGCCCTATCTTCCCACCTAAAATCCACCCAGCCTCTAAATTATATCTACAGCTTAATTCCCTATAGCTACCTACCTATTTAATTCGATATACCTATCGGCGCTGACCCTGTTCATCATCATTCATCCACCAATCAACAAAACAATCTCAAACATACCATTCAAACGTGTACCTGTAAAAGAAAACACATTCATGGTAAAAACATAAAAATTTAATTAAATCGTCATAAATTAAACCTCTACCAGGACAGAAAATGTCTAAACATGGAATAGTTTAAAAAGTAAATGATGCAGAAGCGCATAGTGGCGCTAAGAATATAATTCCTGCCTAAGTGAAAAACTAAGAGCCCGTGAAAAAGGCAAAACCGGAGTTCAACGACAAACCGTGGATTGACCCGAGCCAAACAACCGAAGTGCAAACGCCTACACACTATGAATGCTAAAGAAATCATAGTACCGCATGAGAGCATAAAGAGCATATAAATGGCGATATAAACGAATTATTAACGTCAAACTCACATTAAAGCCTTAATAGTCGCTGGAAGTCGTCGCCAACGCCTCCTCTTTCTTATCCGCTGTCGCCGCCAAGCTATGAAAAGGGTAGGTTAAGGCAGGTGAATAAAATATACAGGAACACATTTACATAAAATTATATACACTAGAGTCTTCGTAGTTCTCTTGAGGTACACCAACTGATGACATAGACACCCACTCACACCACACTGACACCCTTTATAGGCACCCACTCACACCACACTGACACCCTTTATAGGCACCCACTCACACCACACTGACACACTTTCACACTGCCACTATTCTTCCCTTTCCAGGTTCACACCAAACACTTTCTTCGTCACTTTCCACAGTGATCACATCCTCACTACACTTATCGGCAGCCCAGGGCGTTGTGGTGTGGAGTTGGCTAAAGAGAGAGCGGGTTAGTACATATATAAATCAATATATTGAATGCCAAGTTGCTCACATTTAATACAGAAAGCTGGAAATGCATACCATAAAAATGCAGTAGTGGTCACCCAGATACTAAGTACACATGAGTGCACTTCGTAACAGGCGATCCACATCCAAGAATTTTGAGATTTAATACTAGAGCAGCCTTCGCATCCACAAAATAATGCTAACATATAAATGTAAATCCTAACTACCCTGAGATTATGATGAGCCAGAAGGGCCTTGGATTCAAAATCTTAGAGACTGACTACATATCCTACCCTCTGACAGGCCGGGGCGTTGAGGAGTCACCTAAGGAGAGAGCGGGTTAGTACACATGTGAAACAATACATTGAATGCCAAGTTGCTCACATTTAATGCAGAAAGCCGAAAGTGCATTTCATAAAAATGCGAGGAGTGGTCACACTGAAACTAAGTACACATGGATGCACTTCGTAACAGGCGATCCACATTCAAGAATTTTGAGATGGAATACTAGAGCAGCCTTCACATTCGTAAAATAATGCTATCATCTAAACGCAAAACCTAACTACCCTGAGATTATGATGAGCCAGAAGGGCCTTGGATTCAAAATCTTAGACACTGACTACATATCCTACCCTCTGACCGGCCGGGGCGTTGAGGAGTTACCTAAGGAGAGAGCGGGTCAGTACACAAGTGAAAAAATACATTGAATGCCAAGTTGCTCACATTTAATGCAGAAAGCCGAAAGTGCATTTCATAAAAATGCGAAGATTGGTCACACTGAAACTAAGTACACATGAATGCACTTCATAACAGGTGATGCACATCCAAGAGTTTTGAGATTTAATACTAGAGCAGCCTTCGCATCCACAAAATAATGCTAACATATAAACGCAAATCCTAACTACCCTGAGATTATGATGAGCCAGAAGGGCCTTGGATTCAAAATCTTAGACACTGACTACATATCCTACCCTCTGACCGGCCGGGGCGTTGAGGAGTTACCTAAGGAGAGAGCGGGTCAGTACACAAGTGAAAAAATACATTGAATGCCAAGTTGCTCACATTTAATGCAGAAAGCCGAAAGTGCATTTCATAAAAATGCGAGGAGTGGTCACACTGAAACTAAGTACACCTGGATGCACTTCGTAACAGGTGATCCACATCCAAGAATTTGGAAATTTAACACTAGAGCAGCCTTCGCATCCACAAAATAATGCTAACATCTAAACGCAAAACCTAACTACACTGAGATTATGATGAGCCAGAAGGGCCTTGGATTCAAAATCTTAGACACTGACTACATATCCTACCCTCTGACAGGCCGGGGCGTTGAGGAGTTACCTAAGGAGAGAGCGGGTTAGTACACATGTGAAACAATACATTGAATGCCAAGTTGCTCACATTTAATGCAGAAAGCCGAGAATGCATTTCATAAAAATGCAATAGTGGTCACCAAGATACTAAGTACACATGGATGCACTTCGTAACAGGCGATCCACATTCAAGAATTTTGAGATGGAATACTAGAGCAGCCTTCACATTCGTAAAATAATGCTAACATCTAAACGCAAAACCTAACTACCCTGAGATTACGATGAGCCAGAAGGGCCTTGGATTCAAAATCTTAGAGACTGACTACATATCCTACCCTCTGACAGGCCGGGGCGTTGAGGAGTCACCTAAGGAGAGAGCGGGTTAGTACACAAGTGAAACAATACATTGAATGCCAAGTTGCTCACATTTAATGCAAAAAAGCGAAAGTGCATTTCATAAAAATGCGAGGAGTGGTCACACTGAAACTAAGTACACCTGGATGCACTTCGTAACACGTGATCCACATCCAAGAATTTGGAAATTTAACACTAGAGCAGCCTTCGCATCCACAAAATAATGCTAACATCTAAACACAAAACCTAACTACCCTGACTTTATGATTAGCCAGAAGGGCCTTTGATTGAAAATCTTAGACTCTGACTACATATCCTACCCTCTGACAGGCCGGGGCGGTGAGGAGTTACCTAAGGAGAGAGCGGGTTAGTACACATGTGAAACAATACATTGAATGCCAAGTTGCTCACATTTAATGCAGAAAGCCGAAAGTGCATTTCATAAAAATGCGAGGAGTGGTCACACTGAAACTAAGTACACATGGATGCACTTCGTAACAGGCGATCCACATCCAAGAATTTTGAGATTTAATACTAGAGCAGCCTTCGCATCCACAAAATAATGCTAACATCTAAACGTAAATCCTAACTACCCTGACGTTACGATGTGCCAGAAGGGCCTTGGATTCAAAATCTTAGAGACTGACTACATATCCTACTCACTATGCTTTGGCCTCGGAGCGTCCGCGTAAGGCGTCATATCTGTGAAAAAAGCTGAAGACATCATCAAAAAATAAGAATCATTCATCACAAAATAATACATCAAGTAATACATCGCCAGCAAAAAAGGCACAACATAATACACGAAAAACATGAACAAAATATTCAGGGCAACAAATTATACACAAACACACTGTGAAAAAATGTTCCTGCCTAGAATCGACTCGCTAGACAAGTGGCCACTTGTCTTATGTGTGGGGGAGTGGCGTTTATGGTACCATATTAAGTCGGGGCCCCGACATCATTTACCAGGGCTTATATACCACTAATCAAGCTTGATATACCAAAATACCTTCTCATTTTACCAAACAATGACCACGTCTGATCAAGTCTGGAAGTAAGTTTTCCTAAGTAGTAATATATACAAACTAAATATCCACGAGTTCATATTTTGCTCAGGTTTACACAAGATATCTTTACCTTTTAGACCGTAGAACCTGAAACAAAGTTAGTTTTACCATATAATTGACAACCCATGAGCAAACCAATGTCTGTCCTCCTGCTGACACTGCTCCCTTTCCATCTGGTTCGGGTAGTTTGAAGATTCCTCACCGTAACCGTTACCTTCTGGAAAATGGTTTTCTAATCGTAGCCCAGCAACAAGTCCTGCAATGACAGAAAAAAATTTAATAAAAATCAACGTGTCGCCAAATCAATCTGACAATGTACAAAGAATATACTCTAATATCGTTTTATGTATCGTAACTGTAGCCAGCGTCCTCATTCTTTACCCAATCCAAAGCTCATAGTGGAAAACTAGGAAGTGGAAAGGATTATATACAGGCGTCTGTCATAGTTCCATCGTATTTTATTAAAATATTATATTACGAGGTCTTACGAGGCATTAGATGACAAAAGGTTACATCAGTTATATCAATTGTATTAAAAATACATAAGATAATTACAAACTAAGAGGACTGATAGAACAAGATGTTATCTAAAAGAAACCTAAAAAGAAAGGACGAATGAATCGGCAATATCTTAAGGCAAGATGGAATAATGAGGACAATAGTGGAGGGAAAAGCAAACGAAAGGAATGGAGAAGAAAGACGGTGCACGACATATTTTGAGAAAGTTGTTAAGGATGTGAAAGAGTAGGGTGGTCGAGAAGAAAAGATTAGCTAAGAAAAGAATCAAGTGTAAGGCTGCGTCGTACCTATCAAATTTTAATGGTTTAGATGGTGTGTTTAAGTATCAATACATAGAATATTGAGAATATCGAGTAACAATTCAAGAATCCTTCAAAAAATACGCCAAAAACAAGGGCGCTCTTCTGAGCCTAAACATGTGACTCTTCTTTCCGATGACCGTCCTCCTGAATACAGAAGAAAATAATAACTAATAACCATCTGAATAAAAAAACACTAGTCTCCATAAATGAGATTCCTATAATGGAGCAATGTTTTTCAATGCGAACAAATAAAACTGCTACGCAGAGTTAATTTTACGACAAGACGCTTGAAGTCGAGAAGAATTGATAAACATCAACGGCGAAAAACGGCGACTTTTTAAATTCCAGTCAATTTGAGCTCCAAATGTTAGTAATCACACTTAAGTAGTAATCTTCAGAGCAAAAGAGCGAAATTCGAAACCATATCCTAAATTAAACTTAACTATAGTATTTTACTCTTCGTGCAGCTGGTCAATCTTAACTTAGCTGTTTCTGTTTTGCTGTTAAGAATTCATCAAACTTGCGAGAATTATTTACTGAAATATTAATAATTAATCTTACGGCAAACGAGGTGATAAAATTTTAATTCTTTCAGCACCCCTTAGTTGATTAGGTTGATCAAACCTGCATGACACCTTTTAAATTACAAAACGAAAGCTTTTCCGAACGATAGATTTTGTCTCCAGCTCCTCAGAAACTTCCTGAACTGAGATGTCTCAAAGATAACTTTGAAGTTGAAAAATGCAAATTTATACTTGGACCCTTTACGAGTCCAAATAACGCTGCTACTCCCGAGAGTCATTCGTCAACGGCGTAGTGAGCAAAAGCATAGTGAGTGGACTCCGAAATCGTGGACTAAATAATTTTCAACATCCCATGCTATACACGGATACTCATGGTATCTCTTGCTACGGAGCTAAAAAAATAATAGAAATCATAAAATACCTTTCCTATCCAGGCCGACTGGAAATTAGTATAAGCAGGAAGAGGTCATTATTACAGGAGAACTATGCGTATTCACCTAAATTCGCTAAATATTGACCTCTCTCGCTTACGGTCTCTAAGACCGAGTTACCGATAAATTATGGACTATCATCAAAAGGAGCAGCAATTAAAAATATCTGCAATTCAGCCACCAAATGCAAGTTTCCTTATATCCTGTCTCTTCAAGTGGGTAAACGAAGTCTAATTATAACTGGAAATCCGAACCGAAATCGAATCTTCTAATTTATACTCAGTAACGTATGTAGTTGTAGACAATTTGCCTCGGTTGACTCCTCCTAAGAATATGTAGAAAGAAAGGTTGACGGCTCTCCTCCTAAGAATATGTAAGGGAGGTATTAATGAATTTTTTCTTCCTATTTTAATTTTAAATATTAGCAGACTCGAGTTTAACCCATTTAAACTACGTATTTGGCATATTCATAGCTCGCGAACTAGCCACAAAAACTTTAGCCGAGTTACTCGCTGAAATTGCACAACAGCAGATATTCCACAGAGAAAAAAATCATTCGCCTTGATCGGGACATGAACCCAAAATTCCCTCACATACGGCCAGGTACTCATCCAGTTGAGCTCCCAATATCTAATCATAATACATAGATAAATGCCTATAATAATTGATAATGCCTATAATAATAGATAATGCCTAACTTCATTACAATTACATCATATTATTTTACAAGAGCATATAGACCCAAAAATGCTTTTAAATAGTTGCGTCCCTCACGACCCCAAACAAATAACCAAGTATGTACCGATAAATAAACAATTCATATAAAAAATATGAAAAACTTAATAAGTAACAATCACAGTCACTAAACGCTAGTAAGTATACTTTACTGCATTTTTTACTGCTAAATGAACACTGGAAATTGTGACTTATGAATAAATACTGTCTCACAGGTTTGACATTACCTTCTATTACGCATTCATAACATTTCATTTACCAAAAGATTAAGAGCAGAAAGGCAGAAGCAGGGAACACAAGTGAATTTACAGTGAACTCAATCAGCATCTTAGAATATAGAGTGACTGTTTTGGAGAACTTTACTTTGGCAAGGGTTGCATTCAAAGTATACAAGTGATATGAATAACTTCCCAAATACTTTGTAATACGATTTAAATTTATCCTCTGAATAGATATTACGAAAATTTCCATCAAAAGAGTACCGGGAAAATGTGACAATCATGCACGAGAAATTAGCTACTTTTCCCTTCTTAGAATTTATTTGGCATGATACGCTGCCAGTACAAGGAATCCATATGAAATAGGTGTAAATAATGCACTGGAGCGTGTGTTGCGAATATCGGAAAGATTTGTAAAGGGGCGGTACGATAACTATATTAGCAGAATCAATGTAATAAACGAATTAAAATGTGAATCGTTATCAGATCGTGGGCTGAAAATGTTTTGCGAAACCCAGCTTACTATGGTATACTGGACCATAATCACAAAATTAGAGAAATTGATTGCCGAATTGACAGATTCAAAATGTCCTTTTTTCCTCGTACAATTAGGGATATGAATAGCGATAAATATATCCAATATGAGTGTATCAATGGATATCATTGGTAGCTGCATGTTGGTATAAGGAGTTAAAGCTAACCCAACTAACCGCATGGTATGCATGCTTGCTTTGCTATTTTCATCTTTTTTTAAAATTGAAGTTTAGACTAGTATATTCTTATTAAACCTTTTTATGCATGAAATGTAATGGATGTTTGGTGTGTTGCCCAATGTGTTTGCAGTTCACCCCCTGCCACATTCCTTTATTGTGGCTTGCAGGTATTATGTAGTTGTAGATGTATCCTGTACGTATCTGAGAACGCGGACGGAAGTCGTGAAATTCATTACAAAACTCACGAGGAATTGGCTTGATGATGAGGACGCAATCTTCACAATGGAGAAGGTAACACTACTCATTATCTTGTGTAAAATGTGAGTAGGGTAAATTGCAGTTGATTCTATCGAACGAAAAAGTTGATAAAAATATCACAACAACCCAGTATCCTGTACTATTGGAAATTAAAACTGGCTAGCAGAGGGCATAAATACGGAAGAATTATGTCTATTCACTTACAGTCTTAAAAAGAAAACCACTGATAAACAGGTAGTATCGTCAAAAGGAGCATCATCAAAAAGAGTACACAAGAAAAATAGTATCAAGTAATTCAGTCACTGAAAGAAATCTCCGTACATCCTGTCTCTAGCAAGTGAGCGAAGCCCAATTCAAACCGCAATTACGAAGGCCGTTATAGAGATGACACGCAATCTGAAACTTGATGCATACTTCATATGTTGTTGTTGGCAACTAATCTCAGATACTTTGTTTTGTGTTTTTTTCAGTAGCTAACATTTGAATTGGTACCAATTAATGCATAAAGTCAGAATTATTATCATTCATCTTCGATGACACTGAATTTTATTGGTTAATTTTTCTGAAATATTGGAAATATTTCTTATTCCTCGATTGTAAAATACGCTATTGGAAGAAGGGCAAGTCAACGAATGTTGAAGGTCCATCAACAAACCGGATGGGAGGAGGAATCTATTGAGGCTTTTGATTTGAATAACGAGACAAATTTTGAAATTTTCCTCTCTTAACCGCAATTTAAAAAAATGATAGCATTAGCGGGCGCATTACCAAGATCCGTCATCGAACTACTGGACAATAAAACGTTGACCGGTAATTCAACAACAGCTGAAAAGTAGTGAAATTCAATCTGAAGAGACCCTCACTCTACGTTCCTCCACATCATCTTGCGATCAAAGTAATCACGAGCACAGAAGGTAGGGAATCAAGTACCGGTGTCCTCAATCAGCCACTATAAACAAAAGGCGTATGCTTTCCGAGTAGTACATTTATGTGCTAAGGCTTGGATTACAAGTAAATTATCAGTAATGATGAAAAAGGAAAATATCTGAAAAAACAATAATTCAAATGTACCCTCAAATTAAAAATACACTGTAATACAATAAACTCCCGATTTTCCGATCTAATGACTGGTAAAGTGTGCACGGATAATCGGGAAACACGGATAAATGGCTGTTCGGTTCTTCCTGGATTCGTTCGTATACGATGCCACGAAAATATATAAATTCCCTAAGAAAATAACACAGTCTGCTAATGAAAAGATGAATGAAAAGATCCTCGCTGTACATAATAGCATTTTATGACAAAAGAGAATCCACTTTAGCTGTCCGGGACCCAATTAAATGCTGGAAAGCCTCGGGTGGCGACACGAAGCCTGGCGTACCACATGGACCAGTCGGTAGTGCCGTACTGAAAGTCATGATTGGAGGAAAGTAACAAAAGTAAATTTACCTTTGAGACCACTGCTGATACACTAAATACGAGTCTGGCGATGCACGGATAAACCCCAGTCACTATAACGCGCGTACGGATAATAAGGAGTCTACTGTAATTCAATTGTAAGACATTACGAGCATGTGGATGGAAATCACAAAACTAACATCAAATCTCAGGAAAGCCTGTCTTTTAAATAGCAGATTATCCCTATTACATACTTTCCATTATCTTGCGTCATTTGGGAACAGGGTTATTCACTCGTCGTATATGATGCTCCCGAGCGAAAAAGATTGACGGAAATCAGTAATACTGTTATCCCTTTCTATGTTAGAGTGCTCTCCGTCACCGTCTGCTGACATCGCTTAAAAATGTTATAGAATAGTGACTGCGTTTTCAGCCTTAAATTGCAAATTCGAAAATTATGGCTGTAAAGCCTGGGTCCATTCAAATTAATAAATAAAGTAACGTATATACATATCTGTAACTCATTGAAGTCGTCGTCAATGTTGGGCGTATTAAACAAATCCTGTCACAGAAGGTTGGGAATTGATTGGAAAATAATAAGCTCATAACTGGAGATGGACTAAGAAGGTTATGAAATATATATCAATTGTTAAGAAAGCAGATCACCAACTTAAGTTATCCACGAAAACAAAATAGTTTCGAGGGGGTAGATAGTGAAGGTAGAACGACTAAAAGTTCAGTTTCATCAATAGCAATTCTTTAATCCCGGATCTATATTAATTTCAAGCAGAACGAAAGAATAGCAGACTTCGATTTCTAACAAAGCGTAAATGGGAAAGTGTCAAGACGAAGCAAGAAAAGTCGAGAAGCGTCCGAAAATTTGTAGACACTCGAAAGAATCATTCAAGGTTTATGGCGGGAAATAGCGGAGGACAACCTGGCATCAATAAGAAATATCGGAATCACGAAAGACAAGGCGAACAACTTTATGTGAAAATGAAAGCACTTGTTAATAAAAAAAACAATGGCACTGAAGCGGACTTACCATACTGAAGACCGTTCCTCACATCCAGATTCTCGCATTCCCAGTTTTCCCTCACTAAGTCCCACGTCATCGTTGACGAAGGTCCTGTTTTACGCTGAGCGTAACTCGAAATTCCTCCTCCTGTAACAAATTTAAACCATTAACAGATGAAACCTACATAATTGCAGCACTTCTGCTGCAAATATCCATCAATTATTGGAAAAATAACTTGTAATATTTGCAGCGATGAATCACTAAGTAAAGATAGATTTTAAAGTCGTAAAATAAATGGTACATTTATTCTTGAATCCAGGGAAATAAGTTACGAATTTCCCTTTTGAAGTCACTGCAAACTCACAGAACGTTAATAATGCAAACCGATTTAAAATACAACTTTCTTAAATTGGTGCTAAAAACTCACCTGGCCTTCCGTCACCGCGTCCCCGCGAGTACTGAAGACCGAATGTCTGATAACTGGTATAACTGGCGCGTTCTTGCGTGACGTCAACGAGACTGGGACCAATCACTAAAGTGCAATGAGAATTCGTCGTGATTAATAATTCCGAAAACGTTTAATACATATCGTGGATTTAATTATTTTCTTGCCTATTCTATTGCTGGATACACATTTTGGATATTAATATTTTCCCAAAATTGCAACATGGTTAGTTTTCGAAATTAGTTTATTTAAAAATTAAGAGCGCCATCTGCTATTACTTCCGTGAACTACTCGTTTTGGAGGGAGAAAGAGACAAAATGGGAAAGAGACCGTTGTAATTATGACCTCCCTGAACTATCGTATCGCAACGTATAAAGATTTTCAGGTCAACCACTCTTAAAATCTGATACCTGATTTCCATTTCCAGCACCAGAATGACTGCGAATTTTTAAAAACAGTTTTATAATAAATATTTTCACATTTGCATGCCTATCTACATTCAAGTAGGAATACCATTATCATCTTCTGTGGTTAGCAATCGGTTGAATGTACTTCTTCAATAAAACCACTGGAAACCTCTGCCATACACCCTTGTGGTTGCCTTCTGGATATTATTGGAAGTATCGAGTGTAGCATATCTACATTAACTTCCAAACAAAGGTTAGTACTAGCTAATTGTAACTTTTCTACTGCAATAAAAATTAAATTTATCGGCATCCTTCGCAGAACAGAAAACTTCAACAAAGCAAATCACATTTGGGCGTGGGTAAAAACTATATATGCATGGAAAATGGAAGCGAACCAAGCGATTGCTTACCTTTAAGGAACTCTTGAAGAAACCTGTATGATACAGCAAACGTAGCTTCACAGCAATAATTTACGGTTAATTCTTCTTGGCAAGGCACTAATAATCAAAAAGCATGCGTACACGTCACAATATAACTTAGTCACTTATCACTTGATTCACAAAACTAAACCACAACAGTTCATATCTCACTGGAGAGGTTATGTTGGCGGCCAAAACACTGCTCGGTTCTTGATTAACACTCTCACAAATTCTCTAGATAACCTATTGACATGTATTACCATCTTGAGGACTTTCGATTTAGTAACAGGCTTCAATGGGGGTAGGATTTTTTGAGCAACATAATCTTCACGGGGTTGTTTACCATTACGACACTTGCCAACATGACACATCGCCAATCTTAGACCCTTTCACTCACTGAAACACAAGCGGTAACAACATGTAAAAGACTTTAAACGAAAAGCAGCTTCTTATTACAAGACGGAAACGTCTCATGGAATTCTCACATGGATTTCACACCTCTGATCAGCTGTACACGACTGTGTTCTTACCTCGTGCGAAGAAAACTAGAGACTAAAGCGAGGGATTGTTTCCTTCTTGAACTTGGAAAGCCGTTGGTTTCACAATCGCTGAAATGATTCCTTCTCACTTTCACTCTCAGGGTCGAGGGCATAGCACTTCAGAAAAAAAATAACGTTGGTAATTGAATGCCAGAAGAGCGGACCTCGTCCGAAATATTTCAGTGTCCCGTCAATGAAATCGATGTTTTTGAGTGAAATAAAATGAGCACCTAATAAATATACATATTTTGTGAAAAGTAATAACCTTATTGAGTAAAACGTAATTACTGCATTGAATTAAATGTGATGAGTATATTGAGTGAAATTTAATACATATGTAATGGGTGAACTTGCATTAGAAGACATTCAAAAAAGACAGACATTCGAATGCAAAAATTCTCTCAGCCTCCGTTGTATTTGCGGCTCTAAATTAGACGATATACACGCACGCCGGAAGATTATAATCAGTCAGCATTTTTAGAGCAAGGTTATCTGCATCCTGATTTCAGCAATGAAATATTGCTGTGATGAACTGGACAAAATGTTACAACTACGATGAATTCACCTCTGATGTAACTAAAAACCTTAAAGTTTAATTAATACCTACTTATAATGCCGCTGTTGTAATTTGTGGTGGCGGCCGACAGCCATGGCATTTGCGCCATTTAGTGTAGGTTATGGAAGAGTTTTGAATTTTTATGGGAGTGGAGGAAGGGTAAAATGAGAAACCCGGTGTCGTGTTTATCCTGCTCCTGAAGAGAAACGCCGAAAGGGGTCACGAGGAATCGTCATAGTTTTACGTTCCATCCGACCGTCGGGGTACTTGAATTGATGTGCTTTCTCTACAGCACTCACTCCCAGGGAATGGCATAGGCACGGAAAAATTACATCCGCGAGTCCGCGATTTGATTTTACACATGCCACTAAAAGGTAATTATAATTTTTAACGTATGGAATGGATGAAAAAAGAGAAAACTAATGTTTGTCGTAAACACTTATGCCGCTTGCAGTCAATCTCGCAGTTGTAGCTTTCACCAACTCCGATTTCTTGCCTAGATGGAAGCAAATATGTGATCTTGAACGTCCGCGATAAAAGGCGGAATTTATTAAGAGTCAAACAATAGAATATCCAAACATATGCTTCTATCTTCATCACCAATCTATCTTCACCAATTTATCTACCTAACGAGCGTCTCGCTCTTTGCGTTCATAATAGCCAGGATGACATGGGAAAGAATGGAATGTAAGCACGTCAAGCCGATTTAGGTACATGCTACAACATAATACCATGCAAGCCGCGGAAATGGTGCGTGGCAGAGACTGAACTAGATATGAATTATCAACTAGAGATAATAAGATTACACTTCATCTACAACTACTTAACACTTATTACCATGCGGATATACAAAATATACCACTCCGTGCTTACACGAAACAGAGGTACCATTTTACCATACTGGGTAAAATAGCAGATGTGCAGTTTTAATGTAACCAACTAACATGCAGATAGCATTATTTGGTTCCCAAAACCTACTAGATGTGAAAGGCATGAGGAATGGAGTTGGTTGGCTGGAAGGTGAATATGACTGGAGAGGAAGTGTTGGCGAAAACATTAAACTTGAGGGAGAAATAAGAAAGAGGCGGACGATGTAAATTAGCGGATCAAGAGATTGGAAGAGGAGAGAATCCTTGATGAACAAGGAGGTGGGAGGAAAATAGTAAAAGTAGGGCTATGCTTAGTGAAACGAAAAAAAACACTTTATGTAGGAAAAAGCATTCGTTCAGAAATTGTCGATATTTGTCAATGAAACCCATTGATGGAAGATACCTAGTTGATAGGTATGAACCTACCAACATTGGTACAATACTTAGCGATACGATTTGCACATTATCTACGTCATTTCCACTGTTGTATGTACCATAATCAAGGGATTTCCAGTTACCTTCAGACGGACTTGACCGGCGTTTCTCGCGAACAGTAATATCCCCACGAACCTTTCAACGCACATTTCCAATGCCGAGACAGGGGTGGACCCAGGCGTCAGGTTTTAATTTAATAAATAACGGCGTTACAATTCAACAATAGCATGAATTCACTTACAAGTGAGTGAAGCAGAAACGAAAGACTATGCATATTGTGTCGAAGGGTTTAACAAAAGATCTTGCTGGGACTTAACACGGGGCAGTGCCCAAGGAAAAGATTGCCGACAAATCGTGATCTAAGAAGTTGCGCGCGATCCCATAACCTTCTACAACCATGCGAACAGTAAAGCATAAACGCGGGGTCAAGTTGAACATTTAACTGGCAGGGTTTGATGGCAAATAGAATGATCAAATGGGTAGCATATTCGACCGAGGTCTTAGTCATTAAGAAGCGGCAAGTGTCGAGTCTCTAGATGGAGTATTTGAGGTCAAAACTGACCCAATTTTGCCGTGCAAGGAATTGGATTTTTAGCGACCGCTGCGTGTGAATTCGTCGCTGTTCTAATTAAGTAATTTGTTTTTGCAGTCGTGATAAATTCGGTCTTTAACTCCTCGATCGGTTATAAGTGCAATTGCTACAGCATGTATCCATTTTATATTCCTTAAAACCCGCAACCACCGCAAGTGTAGCAAGTAGGGAATGAACCTACATTTAAAAATAAAAGATATTTCAAATTCCGCGTACAATTCATGCAGGAATGCAAAAATACCAGTCCGTGCATGCACTACTTACATACAAATGATGCTACTAGTTTGCTATGCTTTAATTTAAAAGTAATTTGTGGAAAACGTTAGATATTCATTCACGATAACTGTGTAACTAAATTGTTAATGCATACAAAGCATGTAATAATTATTGATGAGTCTGAAATTTATGCATCTGCAGAAATTAATTAATTATTATTTTCTATAATATTCATAAGAAAGTAAAGTTGAAACATAGGTACTATTATTACTTATTAAAATATACCGCAGCTATTTTTAATTTCCCTATTCATCGCCGCTGTAATATATTTCTGTTAAAATATTATTTGGGTGTGTTACCTGGGCCTCGATCATGGATCTTCATAAGGCAAGCGCCAGCGTTATCGTTATTTTTTTATTTAACTTATGTCAGAGAGAACTTAATCTACGTTCTTCATTTTTCACACAGCACTTCAAATCGCTTATCACAATTAGTCGAGCGAATTTTATACACTGTTATTGTTAACCCTAGGCTACTCTAGGGGTAAGCGTTAACGATAGATATAGCGGTAACGCGAAAGATGCATCCGTGATTCCACACCTGGTTGGAGTAAACATTTCAACTGGAGCTATAGTGTCAGCGTAAAGGCTGACTCAGGAGATATCCTATTCCATTTATCGCATTGGTATTTTATAGCCTTGGTGGTGCCGAGATTGAAGCGTTATTAGTGCATACTGCGTAATGCACCTCATTTTGGTGGGAGATGGTGGTCACCAGCCCCCAAGGAAAGCAAGAGATTCTGAGTCATAACCCAATGTCTAAATTCTAAAGCGAAGCAACTGAGACACCGTCTTTTGACCACAGTTAACGTGAAAAAACGCCGTAACTCTGACTTGCGTCGAATGGACTCATATCTTCTCCCACCAAAATTAAGTAAGAGTGCCGAGCGGCATTTGACCGGCAGGTCTAGTTTTACCGCTTTACTACAAATACGGGCCGAAAATTGGATGAAACGGAGGGAGGGAGGTGAGAGGTAAGCGTGTGGTATTGTGAGTCGGATTTAGAAATTTCCCGCCCAGCAAAGTAACGGCACACTTTGACCAAATTGAGTCCTCGGCTACATCGACGTCACAATCCGCTCGATATTCAGTGACCGATGCGTCAACCAATGCTACCGGTAACGGAAAAGTATTCATGCACAACGGAGCGGAGGTTTCAAAGATTATTTGCTCTCGTACGTTAAGGTCAATCATGGAAGAGTGGTCTTAGAAAATGTTATAATTCGGTTTTATAGTGATCCAACTTGAAACGTCTGCGGTAACATATACCTGAGCTTAATTGTAATGCTGGTTTTAGCACATATCGTACCCTCTGCCACAGGCCCTAGAGGTGGCTTCCAGGATAGTTGGTAGACGCAGACAGATGTCTTGGTGTGATTATAACCAGCGACTCTTAGATTGCCGAGCCGTATCTGGGAGGGTGGGTCGTGGCAAGGTTCGTACTTGATCAAAAATGATCAATGGACACATTTTAATATATGACTTTGAGCAAAAACCTATTTACTGCCCTGAGGCATGTACTGAACAGCCAGAAAAATAACTGATATGAAAAGTGAAAAGATGGAAAATTATGTTGCTAATGCGTTTAACTGCGATTCCATTTGCAAAGGAACAAGTCGTGATTATGCATCAACATTTACTAACTATTTTGTAAGCAGCCCTTAGGGTGGGTTGCAGGGGGGTGAGTTTCACCAAAATCCACCACGGGCATGCGCTAATATTCACCTACGCTACCCACTCAATGAGAGGTCATAAATAGCATGCAAGATACAAAGTAAAAACTCCAAGTTTAAAATGTCACATTAAGGAAACAAGGAACAATATTAAAAATATATTGCCGTAACGAACGATTTTAAAATGTCGTACTCCCTTCGTACCATAAGAGAAGATAATAAGGAAATATAGAGGGTGAAATATTCTTAAAACAGTGCATGAAGCATGTTTAAGCGTTACTAATCCATGCATGCTAAGGAGATATAGATAAATATATTTAGAGAATTGCATTTAAAACCAGTAATCACCTCATTACTATGCAGATACTTACGTGACTCATATCTAAATATGTCTCCATGAAGTAGTGGCAGATAAGTAATGCATGTTTGTTGATCTTACCCCACGCCAACCACTCTCGCGGTGGCTCTCATGGCATTGCGTAGATCGAGATGCAGATGAAATATTTGTTAGCTACCAGTAAAATACATTTAATATGTTAACGGTTCATGCGGTTATGCCCACATCTTGAAAACTCCACCATCTTATGTGCTTCTTTTCTTGATCTGTATTAGTATAATGTGTGCGATTGAATACGCTGTTAAAGGAAATTTATTTTGTGAAGGGGTCATAGTGTGGGAAGTTTTAATATTATTACAATCGATGGTTATCGGGGGAAAAAATGGGTATTTAACCTCCCTGGGATGAAGTTTATTTTTCCAGTCTTATCTAAGCGGACTTATCTTACAATGTTGCATGCGCTCTGGGCCTTATAATTTTCTCGGTGTTGGAGGTGAACTCGTCTCCCCTGTATCTATAAGCGAAAAGCTTCTTCTGGCTTGCTGTCTTCGCGTTTGAAGGGTTTCGTATCCCATTGTCTCCAGCAACGAAGGTAGACTCACCCCCTTATCACAGTATCACAGCAATTATTAACAAATCTGGTTGATCTCCACTAAATTTAAAAGGAATCTAATTTCGTCATCAATCCCATTTCCCAGGTTTCCCAAAAAGAACAAGAGGCATATTGTTTTAACCAAATGTAACGCTTAACGAAGTAACGCCTCTCGTAGGCAGTAGGAATACCCACAATTTTTTTTTATACGCAGCCATAACACCATCAAGATATGTAAGACCAAGATAGCTTCATAAAAATAACTCCCGTTAACATGAAAATACAGTCACTCACATTGCACACAACAGACCCATAAGTTTTAAGTAAATCGACCAGAAATATGAAGGGCATTGGATAGTACGAAACAGAAGATAAATTGTCAGTAGAATAGCCCAGGCAAAAAGGACATTTTATCAAAAGAGGATTCTGTTTACAGCTGCAAATACAAGCGTGGAAGAAAGAAAAAAATTCATTCGAACATGCATCTGAGGCATACTTCTTTGCAGCAGTGAAGCATGGACAATAACAAACAGCAGCAGAGAAGTGTCTCACAGTGTATTGAGAAGATGTAGCGCATATTTGTTGATAACTCACCCCCCTGCCACGCACCCTTAAGGTTGCTTTTATTGTATGTAAAAACTCTCATCCACCTACAGATGGCACTGCATATGTGCCAAAGGACTTTACGAAGTGGGTTTAGGGTCGCAGTATTTCTTCCAATCTCGAGGGAAACGGTTTGAATCCTTGGCAGTGGAAGAGATTCTCCATTGGTCACCAAATCCTTATTCGAGTGCCGTATTATCGCCTCTTAAAGTTCAGTTCTTGGTCCTCGAATGGCATTGTGAGTAGATCCGCTGGAATCGTTACTTAACAGCATGCAATTGCCGGCACCAGATTTTCCTCAACTCCACCGCTACCCACTTGTCCTTTACGATGCAAATGCCCTTAGTTACCGGTCGCTTTCTTCGATAACAACGGCAAAAACAATGCATACACGTCACTTAATATTCACGGGCCTCGATCATGGATCTTCATAAGGCGTGCGCTAGCGTTATCGTTATTTTTTTATTTAACTTATGGCAGAGAACGTGATCTCCGTTCTTCATTTTCCGCATAGCACTTCAAATCGCTTATCACAATCTGAGGAGCGAGTTATATGTATAGACGGTTATTGTTAACCCTACTCTACTTTAGGGGTAAGCGTTATCGATAAAGATTGCGATAACGCGAAAGATGCATCCGTTATTCCACACCAGTTTATGAAGAGATGCTTGAGAAGATTTTAGAATTTCTGTTGTCTAAATCCCTTATTCTCTAACTATACTAAGCCTCTAGTAATGGATAAGGTGTCAGTGAACCGGATTCTAATATAGCGTTATCAATTAACGTTAAACACATAGTTTTTTGGTAATTAAAACTAAAAGTATTCAAAACTACCATCCAATTTCATATCAACACATACATGTTGCTGTTAAATTGGTTGCGCCAATCTACGCCATTTGATAATCTACGCCTAAGTATCACTTTTCTTGAGTAGCAAATAGTGCGGTAAAATAAACAAAAAAGGCTATTTTTGTTCGATTAATTTAACCATACCCTCCAGAATACCGAGCAGGTTCGGTAAAATTAACAGAGAAGGCTAGTTTTTCTAGATAAATTTTATCGTACATTTTGATAATTTTCACCAATTTTTTTACCGAACAGTCTTGATAAAAATAACTGTGACATTTAATTTTCCATATGAACTGAACGTTTTGATAAAATTTATTAAAATATGATAAATTCGATCAAATTTTTGCAGTGTAGATTGTGAATGTTTGTTTATTGATACCATGCTTATTGCATATATAATTGATTTCTTGCCGGATTTAAAATGCTGTCACTTTATTGGCTCTATTTACGTCCTTGAATAATGGTTTTCTTTCTGTATTCAGTCTCTATGCTAGGGGATACATCTTACAGTTATTGAAATGCTTTCAGTTTTAAGGGTCTTCTATGTTTTCTGAGTTATTTTCATGAATTTATCAACTCGGAGATAGAAAGACATTAATGACACAGCACAATTTATACCAGTTGGTAATATTGTGATCTACAGGAGTTGGCGAAAATTATTCATCCCTCGAAATATACTATATGGAAAGTCATTAAATTAATACATCATGCATAAATAAGATGCTGAAAAGGGAAATAAAAACTTGGGACTGGATGCGTGAGCATTATCGGTCGCCGTACGGCTGTGTGAGTCCCGGCTGACGAGAATCTCCCATCCGAGTCCAAATTAACAGGACTCGACCATAAAGTCCAGGGTTGTTATTTTTTCGTGCGCCATTTCATCTCCCGTCCCTTGGCTCAGGGAAACAGGGAGTGGTGCAACAACATGTTGATCAAAAATATTCGAAGAGGATTCGAGGGGAAGTATTGCTGCCGGAGTGAGTCAGGAATAATTGAAGGCCGGAGCGGAAGGAATACTCCAAATCTGTTCCATGAGAAGCAGCTGCAATCTCGACGCCAGGCACTCCTTTTGCAAGGGGATCAGGGAATGTTTGCGGCCTTGACAAGGGCAAGAGGGAGGAAAGGGAATGGAATATTCAGAAATGTAGGCAGCAAAGGGGAAGGCGGAGTGCGGTGGAGTGCAAAAAGGGTGGACAGTGCCTCTCGCTCCCTCTCTCTTGGTGTGAGGAGCCGGTGGAGAGGGCAAAGTGGGAATTGGAGTGGGTAGAAAAGGAAGAAAGGGAGGAAATGGTGGAAGTTGAGGGAAGAAGGGAAGCGGTAAAATAAGGGATAGAAGAGAGTGAGGGAGAGAGAGATGGGCGATAGCCTATGATATGATAGATGGACCGAAGTGGGTGAAAATCGAAAGGCAAAAGCAGTATATCTATTCGCCAAAGCATTCCCCCTTGCAAGATATTTTACCCGAAGCAAAATATTGATAAAGATTTATTTTCATTCAATTTTATAGGTGGTGATTTATATTCACATAAACTCAATGCGATGATTTCGCATTGTTACATACTATTTTAACAATATAGACAACGTCACAGTCTAAAATATATATTTTCAAAAGTGCTCTTTAGTGTAAAAGTATTGAATAAAGTATACAATACTTCTGACTGTGATTTAGAAAATGACAGATTTTAGTTGCTGCTTCGGCAGTGGACTGATTCTGTTGCATGGTAAATAAGTCGTCAACGATAGTCTAAGGACTACTTTTGAAATAAAGATTGCTTGGTAACTGACAAACATAAATTTGGGAATCGGAATGATGAGATTATATGATAAAACGTGGCCATGAAAGAAATTTATGGAGTAAATTACATTGCATACCACATAAGTCACTGATAGTAGATTCTGAAGATGTCCCTTAATCCTTGAAGGAGATTCAAAGTCCTTGACCCTTTGCTCACTGGTGATAATATACCGACGGAAAGCAGATATACCTCCGAAAGTCGAGATGGAGTTTTGTAGTACGTAAATATTTTCGAGAAATGCATGCACGAGATGATCCATTCGAGTGGCGAACATGTTCAGGCTGGAACAAGAAGGAATGAGGGCAGGAAGGGATGAAGGGAAGGAAGAGGAAGCGGCAAAAAAGAGTACAAATGTGGGATGGAAAGAGACTTACTGGCTTGCAAAGTGGAGTGGAAGGGTCAAGGGTGAAGTACTCGGAGGAGTAGCACGCCGAAAAGGCTCCGGTCGTAGCTCAGGGAATGGAAAAGGGAGGAGAAGCGTGTAAATAGGCAAGGGCGTGTGGCGAGACAGAGAGAGAAGCGAGAGAAGAGAGGAAGAGTGGACGGGAGAGTGGATTTACGCGTGCATGGAGAGAAAGGGATGAGGGGGCTATGACGAAGGGAAGGGTCGGGGAGAGAAAGTTAGGAAACGAAGCAAAAAACCGGAGATAAAATCAAGCCCTCACTACGAAAGAGAGAGCGAGTAGAGTGTAGAGAGATGAAGGGAGAGAGAGAGGATGGAGTGTTGGAGGTGCTGGGAAAGCCAGGAGGGAGAGAAGGACCCCATGCAATATGCATGTATCCACTGCCTCTGCATGACTACTTTCACGGGTTCCCGCTTCTTCCCTCTCTCTCCTCTCCTACCCTGCCTAAAAAAGGTTCCTTCCCTTTTTCCGTCCCCGCCGCCGCTGCCCTTACCTTGTAGCTCCCTCCCCCGCCTCCTCCTCTCATCTCTTCCCTTTTCATCCGCTTTCTTGCCATCAGAGCGCAGCGCGGCGATGCTCATTACCCTTTGCTCAACTCCCTCACTCTCTCTCTCCACTCACCTCCTCTAACCCCTTCACACGGCATACCCACTAAGTACTCCGCGTAGGAGAATTTGCAAAGCCCCCCTCACACATCTCATAGGTCCTCACCGTCGCGATACGTTTCCGAAATCCTTCGTACTCCATTTTTTTATCTAGTCTAGGTCTCGGCGCATCCGGAGTTGTTCGGGGAGACGGAAAGATTGCAGTAAAATAGCCCCAATAGCGAATACTTTCCGATGGAAAGGCATCAAGATTTATGGAGTTGGGCAGAACGTGCAAGAATGGAGAAATATTAGCGTTAAAATACTTTTGAAAACTTACGCGCGGATACTGTTCCATTGTACCTTTTGATTAAAAATAACACTGCAGCAGTAGCAGAGAAAAGAAGAATTAGAACATATGTAATTGCGGTGTAATGTTAAGATATTGGTGATGAGTGTAACGTTATTTTCGCATATTTTCCCGGAGTTTTGCTTAATTTTTTCTCCGATAAAAGAAAAATATTTGGAACTTAAAAGATGAAACAGTCTCTTACACGAAATACTAGATGAAGATCGAAAGAGGCAGGCAAATGGAGGGTAAAGTTCGACTCATACGAAGGAAGGAGGAATGATAAGATTTGAACGTAGACTTATAGAAAAAGCATATCGGCAGGGCAGCTTTAAGGATAACAGGCTCTGGAGGATCTTATCCTCCAGATGTTAATCTGTGACGTAAAGCCAAAACATTTGTATTTGAAATAATCAAAATCTCTTTCGCAGTTTTGAGATTTTCTACGCCGTAATATCTCTTTCTTGTGGCATCAAAAGTGGACGGAAGATTTCTTATGCAGCAAAGTGAACGTATCGTCTGAATGCTTCCTTGGATGCAACCCTTCGTTTGGAATCATCTCTCCAAGATGGCGTTTAGACGGAAGTTTAATGAGACCGCGGCATCTGGGTTTCTCTCGTGATAATTTCCTTTGTCTCCCTTACCCTCTGCTTACCACCATTTTTTCAAGAAAATGAAATCCACCTCTTGTCTCAATGCAAAGGCTCTCTTCTTCCTCTTCTTGCTGATCACCCCTTTGCCTCCTTCCTTCAGTTCACTGACTCGGAGTTCTTTCCCCTTCCTCCGACGATCATTTCCTCTCTGCACCGGCGAAGGAATTTTCAAAGGAATATTTTTCGCTCTGTGAAAGTCATTGTCATTGTCCTCCCAGTTGAAAAAGTTTCGAACGGATACAGAACATTTTCACTCACAGCCATCGAGGATAGAAGTACTATTATTCAACAAGAACTTAGTATTTCCCTGATTTTCTTCCTTCAATCGTCGTTGAATATTTTCCAATCATTGACCGCATATTCTTAGGTTCCTCCTTTTACCAAGGTCTATTTCATTGACTTTCCATCGACATTTTTTCTCTAACTCGATTTTCCTCCAGAATAGATTCACTAGTGCCATAGGCTTTCCTTTTTCCTTAATAACGATTCACCCATGTACTTCCCTCCATGCGAATGTACGCACTTCGAGCGAAAAATAGTGCTCTTCCTTCCCTCTCCAAGATCGTTCTGAAACGTTTTACACTCCCATTCACATTCAACTCTTTACCTCGCCCCTTTAATAAGGAACCAGCTATTTCGTGCAGATGGTTAATTATTCATTAAAAGACTGACATTATATATAATTAGTTCTATTAATCATCGTGCAGTCAAAATGGTAATCATTGGTCATATTGCAGCAGGACTCGGTGTAAAGCTACTCGTCTGGGCCCAAAGTGTCACTGTTGCTTGCTTTGTCTATTGGAGGTTTATGGCTTGGTTCTGCAAACTTCCGCCTAATCCTTAAGATTTCAATCAATAGTTCCAACTGTAATTTTTTGTGAGCCTGTGCAATCTAATATAATCTAAAGGACGCCATCCCATTGCTGATATATCGGCTTTTATCCCCGAAAGAAATATACTTATGGCATACGCTGCACTTCGGACTCAACATGAATGAGAAAATCCCTACTAATAAATATATATTACATTGTTATTCATAACATTATTTTATTACTATCAGTATGTATTCATTTATGCATAAATTTTCATTTTACTGTGATACTAACAATTGAGTTACAAGTGTCTCGTGAATGCATATCAAAACCTGTTTTTAACAGTTAGTAGCATTGTGCCTCTCAGTTACCTGTGAGTAGCGCATGCACGGTCTGGTATTTTTGTATGGCTGCATGGTAGAATATACGTAAATGTAAATTGAATTCTCTTTGTATAATAAATTAATCCCTGGTGATGGTTCACCCCCAGCCGTACACCTTTGCGCTGGCTTGCAGGATATTTTGTAGATGTGCAACTGCTAAAGTTGTAAGGCCACTTTTGATCCTAAGACTAGAGTAGACTAAAGCTCGACGCAAATGAGGACCCACGGCCTTCTGGTCACCAGGGGGGTTGTGTTTGGAACCGTCGGGATTATTTCTAATAGGTAACCAAGGAGTCACGTGATACAAACACAAATGGTTTCAAAATTTAATGTGTCTGAATCGCTCTTTACAACATCATTAATTGTTTTCACTAGTTTTTCTCATATATTACAGCTACAGAGCCCCCAGTTAAGATATAACACAAGTGTAAACAAAGAATGAGGTTGTAATCAGCAGTTTTAACACACCAAATTTGCGAAATATTCGTGTTTATACCACGTGACTCCTTGGTTACCTATTCGAGATAATCCCGACGGTTTCAAACACAGCCCCCCAGGTTAAGGTTGCTTTGCCCAGTGGCAAGTATCATTATCGTCCTACTGTATCTTGAGTGCCCTATAGTCTACTCCAAGTATCCCTGCGCAAAAATATACTCCTGCAGAAACTAACGTGGACTCCGTTGTATGTACCACGCGTCTACACCAGGGCGCAGTCACATCACCCATTGCATTAATTCAAAATTATGAATAACTAACTGACCACGTATGATGAAATCGAATATATAAGAGCATGCACTTTGTGGAAATGATTGATTGGTGGGTGTGTTCAACCCGAAGGTAGGCTTTTGATAGGTGAGGGTAGAGCTCACCCCGTACTAAGCCATCGGCGTGTGAAATCACACATTCAGGGTAGAGGGGCCAGTTCCTTTCCCTGGGACACCTGCGGTTTCCTACAAACTTCTGACACGCAAAAAATCGAATCGCGAGGATTTTAGGACGGGGCTTCCAGAAAGGCTCTTGCCCGGTTTGAACCCGGGACCCTCCAGTCGGTAGCTCAGCTCTACCCACCAGGCCACCTTGAGCCCCAAACGATCGATATCCATGTTAAAGAAAAAGATCAGTGGTACTATTTCAAAACTCTCATCCATTCCACCCCTTTCGACCATTGTTTCGGCGCCTGATAATTGCATAATGTACCGAAACCATGGTCGGAGGTGTGGAGGGTATTTAAGTGTGGAAATTTTACCAGTGATCTTTTTATTTAACATGATGAAAACGATTTTTATCCATAGATTTGATAATATTAGGTTGCGAGGAGAAAGGGTCGGTATTAACATAACAATGAATATTAATTATTTAAATGCATCAATTTACCATATTTATGAGGTATATTAATGAGCCATCCAATTTAGTTGTACTTTTCATACGCATTATTGCCATTCTTTCCCACTTCCCATCATGCAATCATACGCCAATTTGTCATCTCGTATCCATCTATGTCTAGAGAAGACTGGGGTACAATATAGGTACCAGATTATTAATGGATGGATGAGATGTATCATTTCACTACTTACCGACTTTTTATATAAATAACGCGGAATCAGGAAGAGAATGTGAAGAGATGCCCAGGAATGCGGAGTCAGGATTCTTCACTGACCACCGAATGATGGTGTCGTGTTGCTCGTTTTCTTCTCATTGGGAGGAAAGAAGGTTACAATGACTGTCGGAGGAAGCGCAGTCACTCTTCTTAGTGTTCCTCACAAATTTCATCTTCGCTTCCTCCCAGCCCCCTCGAATATCCTCCTGTCTATCCCTCCAAAATACTTATTTTGCGGTTCTATTCCCCTGGCACACAATTTAAGTTATTTGGGCCTTAAATTTAGCATGTCTCTTATAGCTAAGCCTCAAACAACCGAATGCGTCCTCCTGGTTGCGGAAAATAAATTTTATTAGGCAATAATTTTATAACAGTAATATAATTTAAAAAAAATAGATTAAACAACTGAAGTTGTCTACTATCTACCTATTATTTAGATAGTAGACAACTTCATTTACGAGGATTTCGCGTAGGCTCGGGCATCACCTACACCTCTAAGAAGAAAGATCACCAATCATTGAGCACATAGGTGTGCAAAGTTCAATCTTCAGGATTAATTCTCTCTTGCCGTATGTAGTATCCCAGATTGAAATGGTTTTGGAAACAGGTAGCTTTTATCTGTAGTGCTCTTACAATTCACAGTACATTTTTGAAGCTCGAGATCTATAGATTGTTACAGTAACAGTTAAATAGAGTCGCGGAATTATGACAACAAATTTCTGAAAATAAAACGTTTACAATATTTATTCCAACTCCTCCTCAGCAAAAATTAACACAATTATGTAATGTAGGTTTTTTCGGGGAGCGGTGATGGATATGAAAAGCTGATATGACACAAATCGAACGTCTTTAGATTTACCCTCATTGATTTCCTCTCCTCGTTTGGGGAGAAGACTTTAGTAATCAACAAAGACATGAAAGTATGATTTTACTTAACAGGGACCTACTCTTTTATCCACTGTCACCAATTATTCTAAGGAAATTCAAAAGATAAAAACATCAGAAATTAAGCACCAATTATGCTCTGGAACGCATTAAAATCCAAAGGAAACCATCAGATATAGCTAAAATCCCAATTTTACTTACGTCATGCCTTTTAAAAATTCATCCACTGCAAGGATCTTGTGCATTGCTTACCAAACAGAAAGAAAGGCGTCAATTCCGTAATGTAGCTTCGTCTCGACGAAATGGAAATGAGAGAGAGAGGGAGACGAAGTGAGATTGTAAATCGGAGGTTGGAGATGAGGAGAGAAGAAGTGAGGAGTAGAGTGCGATAACAATACTCCGGCGATGGAAAGGCGGATGCCATAGTGGCTACTTTAGGGTAGGTCGAGAGGTCTGAGCTGGCGATTGGGAGCACAGAGATGTGGACTGCGCATCGTTGTGGCAAAGGGGAAGGAGCTAATCCCTTAATTGACAGATCGTGGGCTATGCATTCGGGGGGAGGGAGAAGAAAATCCGTCAGTTTAGTTCGCGG
Source organism: Platycnemis pennipes (assembly GCA_933228895.1). NCBI lineage: Eukaryota > Metazoa > Arthropoda > Insecta > Odonata > Platycnemididae > Platycnemis > Platycnemis pennipes. Next base: position 26,049,722 of record OW121848.1, on the reverse strand, counting down.
CGCCAGCGTCACCACTATATCTCCCTCTCTGCTGCGGTTGCGCGGACAAAAATGGCATTTTCATCTCCACCAGAAACTAGTCGGAATGAAGAAATGTATTTCTACTGTTGTCTTTTTGGCTGAGTGAGAATTGTCACAGATGGGAATAGCACCAAACAGGAAGTGGGAATTGTTTATTTTTGCTCCAGTGCATTTCATCCAGTCCCCATAGTATTTTTTACAACCTGAATCCACAGTTTTCCTTCGTGGACTTTCGTGAGGTTGTAGATGTAAAGATAGTACCATTAGAATGGAATATTATAGCGGAAAACACACACGCCCATCATAAGAATAGGAATGTATTTGTGCAGCCAATAAATATTTCCCCCTCCTCAAATTCAAAAGGAAAAGAGGTTATCGAATGTAAAATAAATAGCTGCCAAATTTAGCAGTTTTAGCATCATGTAAATTTAAGGATCATAAAAAGGCTACATTAGATTGCTCTACACGAGTTTGTTTGGGCACTCGATTTCGTTAAAGAGGGGAGTACTTCTTTTTTTCTAGCAGTTTTCGACAGTGCTCTACTTATTTTATAAAATTATAAAGGTTCAATCTATTAGTTTGTGAGTTTTTAAAATTTATCTCAATGTGCTAGCTGAAATCGTACATCCGGCATTTTCAAAAATATTGAAGATATGCATTCTTCTTGTTCCCCGAGAAGGATAGATCTAGTACGTAACTGTTTTTCTATTAAATATCTTTGCTGTATAATGACATTATTTAGTAGGTAATAGAAAAGTATTAGCTAAATTACATCTATTTAAACTCCCATTCATTTGACTCGATGCTCATATCAGAAAAAATATCTTTCGATCCTAGTGGAATTTAGCATCGTGAAATCCGTGTCCTCCATGGGACTTCAATTTCGTGGTATTTTGTTGGATTTTTGAAGGTCCGATACGTTCCTTGGACGCATAACACGTGAGAAAATAGACTTTTATGTAATTTTTGTGTAGAGATACTGAACTTGGGTATTATATTTATATAAATGTGGGTGGAATAAGCTATTTTGAGTTTTCTGATCAAAAGCATTACTTGTATTATCAGATTCTTGAAATAACTTCATATGCTGTTAAATATTGGATTATGACATTTCAATTCATTTACCATGATTTAGGTTGTTAGTGCGCAGTTTTAATTTCCATTGATTAAATTACTGCTTTTCCTAGTGTACCTATCTATGAAAAATTTACTTTATGCAAAATATTTTTTTAACCGATATAAAGTCGTAATTTAAACACAAACTACTCGTAAAAACATGTATTGGTTTGATAGTTATTCAAAATGCATGTGGAATACTTCTTTCTGGTAATAAAATTGATATTCTCAACCTCTCAATGACCTCAACTCAAATGAACGGCATTTACACGCAATTATTTACAATTTCCAGCAATTTTTATAGTTTTCTAGAATATGCTAAATATCACGATCCACCGTACATAAAATGAAGGCTATTTATCTTTACCTCCACCGATCATTCGTAAAGTTTGTTTTTTAATTCTATATAATTATAAAGTTCTTTATAATTATAAAATAAATAATTAAGCACTTAATCTCAATTAGTGATAACTTACAATAATCTTATCAGTGATAGAATTTTGAAACTCATCCATCACATTTCACTACTGGGGAGTACTTTCAAATTGTTTACAAATCAGTTGCCATAGTTTAGGTGGTTAGGTCGTCTGCAAATAATTTTTTGAAATAGCAGATATTACACAGAAAAAATCATTCGCCTTGATCGGGACTCGAACCCGGATCCCCTGATTTTCGGGTCTAGTCCCGGTCAAAGCGAATGATTTTTCTCTTTGGAATATCTGCTATTGTGCAATTTCAGCGGGTAACACCACTAAAGTTTTCACGGCTAGTTCGTGAACCTTGAATTTGTTCAATTTTTGAGTCTATTACATGGTACCGTCTATCAAAACCATGACATTTTCTCAATAGATCTGGAAAGCCCAGTCACCAGCGTTGAACGAAACGAAAAAAACATTTTCATTGGAATAGTCCAGTCCAAAAGAAAATTCTCTTTACAACTACAAATACAAGCGTGAAAGTAAGGAAACATTTCATTAGAGCATACTTCTATAGCAGTGAAGCATGGACGATAGTACTATCAGTGAAGCCAAGGCTGGAAGTATTCGCAAGGTGATGCTATGGAAGTATTTACAATGCGGTGCTATAGAAGAATGATGAAGATAAAATGGATTAACCATGTGACAAACGATGAAGTCCTCAAATCAGTGGGGGAAAAGAGATGTCTGCTGAAAGCTTTAAAAAGAAGACAGGACTACTTAATTGGCCATATCTTAAGACACGATGGCCTGATGAAGACAATCGTCAAGGAGTAAGGGAACGGGAAGAATGGCAAAGAGAGGCCTCGTATGATATGCATGTAGAAAGTTGTAAAAGATGTGAAAGGGAAGATTTATGTCAATATAAAGTGGCTAGATGATAGGAGAATAGGTTGGAGAGCTGCGTCAAACCAATCATAGTATCGTTAACCTAGGGTATTCATGATGTACTTTTTCCAATTAGGTAGTCCTTTAAAGAGATTTAGCATGCTTAAAATCAGGGTGTCCTTTTTCCCTCGTGCAATTGGAGATGCGAGTGGCGGTGGATGTGTCCTATCGAAGAGTAGCAACTATAGTATATTAGTATTAGTATACTAATTAGTAAAGTATTAGTATACTAACGGAATGTTTTTGCATGTTTGCTTTGCGATTTCTGTCTTTTTTGAATAGTGTAGTTCTGACTACTATATTGATGCTATGCCTTTTTTAAGCATGAACTGTAGTGCATGTTTGGTGATAAATCACCCCTTGCCACACACCGTTGTGGTGGCTTGCAGGGTATTATGTATATGTAGTGTGTGTGCTGCCAATATACTAAAGGTTGATTTGATGAATTTTGCAATTTTCTTTAACGCTAAGCCAATTTCCCCCGAGAATAGAATTAATCTTAAGCTTCTAGCGAAAATACATTCATTTATCTAGGAATGAGCATCAGAAAAACTGTTTTATGAACTTATTGTCTGTATTTTAGTTTGGTTACGAGAAAATCAAGATAAATTAAATTCGTTTTTCTATATTTCTGCCAAAATTTTTCGACCATGTGTGTGTACTATGTGGGTGGATACGGAAGACCATCGATTTATCGCCAATTTTTCTAATCTTGCCCACTTTATTTTCTTCCCTTTGATCCATGTTGCTGCCAATATTTTTCTCATGAGGCAGCTTGATTACCCCTTCTCACATTCATTCCCATTGCTTTGACTCCTCCCTCCCCAGGATCTATGCCTGCACCCAATGGCTCTTAAACCGAGCCTTCTTCAAAGCAGTGCTTTCAAAATTCATATCCCTTGAAGTGCTGCTTCCTTATCAGCGACACGAGCATTCTTTGTCGTAGAGGCAAGAGTAGCTTTTCTTTCCAAAATTTCTAATTCTGTTAGCATTCCACGTTCATTAGCATATCCCTTGAAAAGCCACTTTACCACTCGCAGTCATGACTATTTCTCATCTTTCTGGAGTACCTTCTCCTCCATTCTATCTTTTCGAGTTCAAGAGGCCCCATGCACTAGAGCCAAGTCTTTTCAACCAAATCAGCCTCATCCTCCAAGCCTTCCCGGAAACACTTTACTAACTTACTCTCCAATCGCCACTGACCTCATTAGCAATCATCCTCAATCATCTATCATTAGCCAATTGAACCACTTTAATCCTTTTAAAAAATCCGATAATACTCGATGCGTCTCCCCTGTTTCTTTTATATTCTCTATCTGCAGGCAAGCTTAAATGACTTAGAGCGGTAAAAATACAACCCCCTCCTCGAATATTTTGCATCCTCCCGCTAGGCATCTGCATCACTCCCCTCTCTGGCGCAGACTCACTCATCCCCCGTTGACCCTTCAATCTCTTTCCCTCCCTCCCCTGGCCCTCTTGTTTCTCTTCCCCCCCCCCCCCTTACGCCTCCCCTTCGTTCCCCCTTCCCCTTTCACCGCCGTATCCCATAATCCCGCCTGCCTCTGTGCTAGGGGGCGCACCCTCAATTCCATCCCATTCGCCTCGCTTTTCGCATGGCAGCGGCTCAAAAATCTTCCTCGCTTTTGTACAACCGCCCTTTCCGCCCACCCCCGTCTTCCTTTTTGGTTCACGCAGCCAAAACTCACGCTATAATTTAGCATTTCTGTTCCTCTTTTGTCTTTCGTTCCTTCTGTCTCACTTTACGAGGGAGGGAGAGAGTGGAGGTTGGAGGTCGGTTGGTTTTGAGGGGGATGGTCCACCCCCTTCGCCCTTCCTCAGCCCCTCCCCCCTCCTCCCCCTCACAATCCAGCAAAGCTTCCCCACCCACCCCCCCCCCGCCCATCTATCCCAAGTAAGTTCCCCATTTCTGCGAATACTCTTTCCCACCCTCCAACCCAGCCCACTTCCCTTCTCGCTCCCATGTGCCCTTTGTTTTATTCTCTCAGTTTTCATTTCTTCCCCCTCGCGGGCCACTCCTCCCCCTCCGATCCCATACATTTTCTCCACTCCGTGCATGTGACGTTAGTACGAACCTTGCGCATTTACGGGAATGCGTTTTGAGAGGAATATCTAAAGGCAATGCTATCGCGGTAATAGAGGGACGTGGTGGCACTCTGCGACCATGAGCTGCGGTGCGTATTACAAAAGATATGTGGTGGCATAGCAAATGCAAAAACGAAAGTGTTGACTTGATGTTTATGTCTCAACCAAATGAATTGCGGAGAAAATTGAGGGCATGCATTTTGGATCACTAGTAGTTTGACATGAAATATTCTGGATGTCATAGCGCTCTTTCCTTGGTGAGATTCTGGTTCATGGAACTACTGTAGTAACTGCAAAGCGGAATACTGTGGCATATGGCGTTGCATTATTAATTTTTCGCGGTGGATGTAAAGTCCAATTGAAATGCCATAACTTCTCTCATATTATCCATTCCTTACAAAGGTTAGGCCGGGTATTTTACAGTCAGCATTTTCTTCAAAATTATCCCTTTTGTTCCCGAAACACCTCTGCTCACATTTCCTCCTATTCCTTCACGTACTTAGTTTTGGAAGAGTGGCTGTGAGTATAACGGTATGCAACCATGCATTCAGTGTTATCTCTTCTATTTGATTATCACATTTTATATTATACTTCGAATTTCATTCCGGTGGCCCTCATTTTCTTGTTCCAGAGGGAACTTTCATATAAGGTAGCGCAGAATGCATTTGAGTGCCACAACGTATAAGAAGGACTTGTAAACTATAATGGCCCATTAACCATTTAGTGACCTTTATGTTCGTGGTTTGCAGGTGAGTTAATGATATAAATAGAGTCTACAGTACAGATATACTACTGTGTAAGTCTGGAGTAACACTTGTGACAAATATATTTGATCCTGGGGAGCAAGTACATTTTATACGATCTGGAGACTGGAAATCAGGTCACCTCAGAGCGCGTTACTCATGCTAATGATTTCTATCATCTGATCTGGTCTTGAAGGAAAAGTAAACATATTTATGCATGTATTTTCATTCCAAAACACGTTTCCCTTTGAATATTGTTTTCTTTGTTACAGTAAAGTAACATCCACCTCTGAGTCTCCGGCTAGCATCAGGTTTCGTTGTCGTCATAATTCCCGAAGACTCGAGAGGGGTAGTGCCTACGGGTAGCCACGTCCACCACCGTCGGATAGGTGGTTACCCAGCATTAGAGTCATGCGCACGAAGCAGGCGGTGGGTCCCGAGAAGGACAGTCTTCTGCATTGCACTTGCAGGTGCATCCACTCGCGCCCTGCACGCTGAGATGCACTTTAGATTCTCAGCCTTCGTTCGAGAGTCGAGCTCTTGACACCGCAAAGTACGCCCACGATGAGGACTACCAGTTTCACAGAGTAGCCCGCGTACATTTGCCGGAGTTCGCACAGCAGATCTTGATATTTCGACCTTTTTTCAATCTCCGTCGCTGGTATGTTCGTTTCGGCCAGTGCCGAAAACTCGATTACAAACATGGCATGCGAGAGATTGTCGAGGAGAACAATATCAGGCTTCGTCGCCTCCAACTGCCTGATAGTTGGGAAGGAATAATTCCACCAGATCTTACACATATCGTTCTCTACGACGGACTCAATGTTTCCAGGAGCGTAAGGCAGCACCGGATTCGCATCAATGCCGTAATGGTGTCTTAGGTGGTAACAAAACACCCTCAGAGCCGAGATGTGCCAGTGTAGGTATGCGTTCTTCGCATAAAAGCTACAGCCAGAGAGTAGATGACCTCAAGTCTCCGGCTACCTTCGTCACGCTCTGCATCTCGTGTCCGTTACATTTGCCCCAAAGATGAGGCAACGGTACACGAGGGTGTTGATGACACCATCTTGGCACGCGAACACGGATCCATCGGTTTCGGTCTTCAAACCTGCGGAGCGCAGGAAGGCCAACGTGACCTCCTTCGATAGGCCATGCGTTTCCAAGTTTCGATAGAAACTTCCGTGCATGGGCTTCTCGGCATGCTTGCGGAGCAGGGTCTTTTGCTCTGCAGAGTTTATTTCGAGCTTTAACACGTCCACCTTCAGCGATAAGATTGATTTGTTGCATGATTCTCCGCTGGAAGTAAGGTCCAATTCCAAACCGAGGCCGCCTGCTACCCTTTTCGCCGCCTGGAATAGGAACGCCCCTTTGCCGACACTCTCGTGTTTCTCTACGAGCAGCATAAGGGGGTCCGTGCTGTGGAACACGCGGCAAGCCGTATTGAGGACTACTCTGTCATGAAGGAACTCCAGGCTTATCAGCCTGGAGAGTCTCTACCACCTAGCTTTCTCGGGAGATACAGTCTGGCGACGGAATGAAGACTACGATAGATGGTAATCATCTTCCTCGTTCCCCTGTCGAGGTTTTGTAGCTCGTTGACATTCCATTTGATGCTACCGAAGGTGTAGAGCAGTGTCGGAACCGCGAAGGTGTTGGTCGCAAGAACCTTGTTCTTGCCTGGCAGGTCAGAATATTGTTTATTGTAATTTTTATTTATTTATTATTTAAATGGTAGCGGTGCATCGTCTGTCAGGCTCAGGAATGAGGGCAGTGGACCTGGCGGCGCTCTAAAAGGTCAGGTGTTTTGAGATTACGGTTGGAACGAGCGCAAATACGCCCGCTCATATGTTGGCATTCAAATCCACGCACGCGCGAGCGGTAAGTTTGCGGTTCACGTCCTGCGACGGCGTTCCACGGATATCCACTCTTCTCAACTCTCCTGGCGGTCCATTCACGCCCCCTGCGCCTTTCCGTCGCATCGGGAAGTCTCCCTCCTCCACCCCTTAAGGAAATTAAATATTTCTGTGTCGGGTCGTGACCTCTAACCTATTTCCCCTTCTGCTTCCTTCCCCTAACACAAATTTCTACGCCCTCTTTCTTTACTCTCTTCACACAGTTCCTCTAGGTCTTCATTTAAAGCTTCTTTCTCTCTCTTTCTCTCACATACACAGACCCTTTCTCTCTCTCTCTTCCTTACGTCCTGGAAACCCTTGGCGCCTTTCCCCCACCCCTGCCACCAACTCATTCCCTTTGCACCGCAGGGAAAGAGGAGAAGAAGATGTCCCGAATGAGATTTCCGGCTCCGTCCTAGAAAAGAGACCGGAATTTATTTACCATACCCTTTTGCCCACTCCCCCTCCTCTCCTCTCTTCGCTTGTTCCCCTCACCCCCGTCTACTTCCTTCTTACTTGTCTCTCTCTCCCACTCTGCAAACTCGAATATATATTATTTATGTTTATTTTTTCCCTCGAATCAATTTCCTCAGAAAGCCTTCATCTCCTTCAATTCTAGGAATATGAAAAGGTTCTCATTTCCACCCTTTTGAAGGAGAGGGAGGTTTCCCTCTCTTTCTCTCTCATCATCGAGTTTCTTTTGTTTTTTTCCTGCCTCGCCGTCCTCATTCGCTCTCGTTCGACATGCTGGCAAGGACGCCTCCTTTGCATCTCGGAAGTCGAGAGTTTTCCTCATACCGATTTTTGCCATGGAAACGTACCGTTTCTTTCAGTATTTAATTCTCGGCTCTCGGTTGATTAAATGAAAAAATGCGAACTTCTCATCTTAAGACTCAAATCTTACCCGGTGGCGCTCTGTCTCTTCTGCACTCCTGTATTAAATGATTAAAGATTTGGTGTACTTCTTTTCCAATTAACAGTTAATTAAAATATAATAAAAAGAATAGAAAACACGATTTTTCATCGTATTCACTGCTCAATAGCACTTTCCAATAGCTGCCATAAAAATAAGGAATCAAAAGAGTATAACATCATAACCAAATCTTCATACTGAATTAACACGTAAATAGTCCCTCATTTGACAGCGAGTAATCGGATTATAAATTTGTGCACTTGAGTCTAGTGATGTGTTGTGATCCGTTACTTTTAGCATATGAAGATATCTCCCTTTCTGGTATTTATCACTCAACTCGTATAATTTTAACGTATCATCTATGCTCGAGGAGTAGGAAGACGTCATGTCACATAGTAAATTTATTTTTTATGCGCATTAATCATCATAAAGTTGCATGGCAGTCCCTAGGAAGTGGTTATGCAGACAATCAAAAAGTTTTATGTTACTTTTTCAGGAAATCTTGAAAGTTGAAGCTGAAATTCAAAATTCCCCTGCCAAATATATTTTTATCATAAAAGTATAATATTTAACTTTATGCGCCCTCTTTCAACTATAGTTTTACATTTTTTTAAATTTGTTATTTGCGCCTTATCAAGTTATCATAAGCTTAGCGCTTAGTCTTTTGAGCTCGATTAAAAAATTTAAAGCTAAGTAAAGAATACAGAAACGACAAGGCTATGGCTTGTGGTGGAACGTTTCAAACTACATATATTTTAAAAGTCTAACAATGAATGGAAATTATTTCGGTGGTCGATATATTTTTATATTCGATTTAATTTTGTCATAATTAGCCATGTACGCATCGTTCATTTTGGGAAGCATGAGGCTTCAAAGTATAGTGAGTGAAGTATATGGAAGATATTTAAAACTAAGTTTTGAACCAATTAGAATATGAGTTGTTCACCTTTTCGCTTCAATTATCCGGTACCTTGAATTTGTAGTGTCATAGAGGTTTCTGTATTCCGTATGTTCACGGATATCTAAGGGGAGTAGATGAGCTGACTGAGCTGGTGTAGCAGGAAAAATGCCCGGTGGTGTTCTCACAGGTCCCAGGGGCAAGAGCCTCTCGTGGAGTCGGAGGAGGTGTGTTTCCCCCCTCCTCCGCCTTGAGGTATCCAGCTGCTGTAGAACCACGTTTTAATTTTCCCTCCGGATTAATCCGAGTGGCAAGAGTTCACTCTTGCCTCTTTTGTCTCCCTCCCATTTTCTGGCGGATTCGCTTATCTTTATGACCGCTTGACCTTTTATTTCTCAACACCAACCCGTGAGCTTCCGTCGCCCGTCTTATTTTTCCGCGCTTCGAATCTTTTCCCTCTCCCCGCATCATCCCTCTTCTCCTCCCAAACATTTTTCGCCTCCCTCCAAGGGGAGAGCATTTTTCATTCCACTACTCCCGATTCACGCCTCTCACCTCCCGCAATTGTCCCTCCTCCGTCTCCGTCGCGGCCGAGAAAAGCCTCCCTCCCCCCCTGGCCCTCTCCGTGAGAGAGCCTGCAACATTTTCGTCCTCCTTTTCATCCCTGTGACCTCCCTCCCTCCCCCGCCTAACCCCACACAACCCTCCCTCCCGTTTCTCCTTTCTCCCGAGCCACAACCTGGGGCGCCACACCCGATTCCTCGACGTTTTCCTCAGCCTCTTCTTGCTTTTTCCTTTCACTCCCGTCCCTATAACCATTTCTCTCTCTCCCTCACGTTCTCCTTTATCCTCGTCCCTCTCCTTATCACGTCTTCGTATTATCACTCTTTCTTTTCCTCCCTCTCACCGCATATTCCCCCGCACAAACGGCCACCCTACTTCCCTCTCTCTCTCTCCCGATTCGACCTCATTTTTTATACGTTGCCCCATTCATTTTTTTCACGTCCCCTCCCCCGCCCCCGCCATAACCTCTTTTGCGCCCCATTTAACTCATTCCTTGACCTCTCCCACATCCCATTGTTCTCGTGCACAAACCCCCGCGTCACCTTGCTTCCTTCCTCCTCCCCCTCTTCCCATTTCCTCCCCTCTTCCCGTGCGTCGTGCTTCATCTCCCCTGTAAACACGGCCGCGCTCACCGAATTCGATAGAACCTGCTGAATCCGGCCGTTTAGGCGCCCATGCTGTAATGACATAGGCGTGTCTCGACTTCACACCCTCTGTCCAGGTCAGTTTTTTGAGGGATTAAGGGCTCAGTGTCCCCAAGTGACTTAGCTGAGACAGTTATCAAATAGCCGATTGCCTTTTACGCTTTACCTCTCTTTTACACTTTTCTTACGCATTCTTTCTCTTCATTTTCACCTTCGTTTATAAAAGAATCCCAATAATGTCCTTCATAATCATGACTATTTTTTTGGAGTGATTGGAACTACACAGTTCCTTCATCCACATAGGCAGAGTATTTGGCTAGGCTTCTTGTATTTTATTAAGTAACATGATTTGAAATATTTTGATGCGCTTTGTCTCTAAACATATTTCTATTTCACCCCTGGTGATAATTTTAGAGATTTTTGTAGAAATTAAAATTTAGAAAGTTGAGTAAAATTTTAATTTTTTCAGCGATGCTATCTTTGGGGTACATTGCAATAATATGCCTACAAATCCTCTCACAGAAAGCAAAACTATCTTGTAACAAGTTTTAACAAACAGGGAAGTAAAATTATAAAATACGGAACTGCAGTATTATTCTTTTCTATGAGTACCGCACGAACTAATTTGGGCCCTAGGCATTGGACACCAACCTTTTTTTTACCACATCCTGATTGCCTATCCATTCTCAAATCAAGTATACAACTGCAATTACAAATTTCAATTGCATCAGAAAATTAAATTGCATTGAAAATCCATTGCCAAGGATTATTAGGTTTAATACATGCAATGACATTAAGTGCTAAACCTTATTCAAATACAAGGTCAAAAGAAATTCTGATGTTTTATTTTGAGCGGAGAGATTTACCGTTAACACTTTTCCTAGCACTACTCATCCATTTCTCTATGTAGTGTAGAAATTTATCAGTGGATTTGGTTTGTTAAGAAGCTTGAGAATTATGATGAAAAATCGATTAACAATATCATCAAATAACGGTTATTGCCAAGCATGACCAAGAAAAATAGATTAGAAAATAATTTCAAAATTTAGCGTAAAATAATTCAATTTCGTAACATGAACATCGCTTCTTTAGCTAAAATTATAGCTGTTTGGCTTGAAGCGTTAATAATCTTATGCGAATTAGCTAAGAGCCTAATCTCTTCACTATTCATAACGTTCAATTCTTATATTCTGCACTTCCTTATTTTCGAAAACATCTTATTTCTTCTTTCATTGTCTACTTTTCAAATCCTTCTCCAGCTAACCGTATTTTGCCTTCCCCTTTTTCCGCTTGAACTTCAGTCTAAGCTGTCCGCGTCTTACTTCTAAATGAATTAAGATCTACCAGGCATGGAGCAAGCTGAGATTTCCTCTGCATGTCCCCCTCTATCTCTCACGCCTGCATTCACTCGTCGTTTCCTCTCCGAATCCAACCCTCTTCCCATTCTATCTCTTGCTTTCCTTTCTTACCCCTTTCAGTTATTTGCATGGATCCTCTGTCCTCGCCAAATTGGCAAACGTGCTCGTGTAACCTGCTGAAACCACAAAGTTATTTTTTTGCAGAAATCTGATATTAGTTTCAACCCTAAAAAATAATGTTTGGCAATGGCAATTGGCTGGAATGTTTGGCAATGCAACGCAATGAAGGACATTTCTGTGGCTGGATAATAGATTTGTAAATCAAATCACGCTGAACTTGAGAATTCATTTTTACGTTTCCAGTCGGCCAATGAAATTGGGTGTGCAGAATATTTTCCCTTTGCATTGAAACGGGCTTTAAGAGCCATTTTCACATCCGGTTAAACATAACCATTGATCAATGGTGTGAATTTCAACTCTACGCCAAAAATGTTTTCGAAAATACTAGAAATATAATCACAACATCTAGAAATATAATCTTTCTTTTATGAATAAATATTGTCCACTTTTCATCATGGATTTATTTCTATTATATTTTTATCAGTGTTCCACCTGCTCTGTTAGGTTGAGATCTGTAAAAAAAAACATCTCTCACTTACATGTGGATACATGTAGTTTTCTCATTATGCTCTCCTTTTGCCCCAAACGCTTCCTATTGATCTTCATACCGTTCTAAAATGCAATTAATTTTTCTCTCTACCCCACATTATTGAAATCCTCTTCATTTTCAGGGCAGGTTGTTAGCTCATATTGTCTTATTTGTTCATTTTGGCCATGTTTGTGAAAACGTTTCACAGAATTAAGACTAATTCTGCTACAATGATTTATTGCAAATAACGTTATAAAAAACAAAAAATATAATTTATCGCTAGCATGGTTATATATATATATATATACTACAATAGAGTAAGTATATTTACTCTATATATAACCATGCTAGCGATAAATTTGATTTTTTTCTCATATCCATAATTGTAATATTCGTGTCAAAAAGAGAACAAGTTCCGTGCCAATTATCAACTTTGCTTCATTATTTTTCAGAGATTTTTGGAAGCTTGAATGATTTGAATTTGAAATTTGAATATTGCCACAACATACTAGTGTAGCCAATTTTTCATATCTACAATGAAATTATATTTTCATAAATTAACATAGATCTCATATTCACTCATGCCATGTTAATATTTTTCATTGTGAGAATAGACATGTACCACTATAGGTTTTTCCTCGCGTTATCGCTTCGCCAATTTCTGTCTCCTTTGTCTCCTACTTTTTCCGCTATGCACCACACTTTTTTCTTTATCTCAGGTCCCTTCTCTCCTTTTTTGCCCGTTATTTGTAATTTATTTCATATTGTTACATACTGATTTCGTTCTTAGAGGACATATGTCCTAGAACAATACATTTTTTTCAATTCAATTCAATGGAATCCTTTTGCATACCCTCCTTAAGCACTCTCCGGCTCGCAGCTAGTTCTAACGCTTCCTTATTCGAAGCCCCGCTTCGCCATACCTCCTCTCTCCATCCCTCTCTTTTGTTTTCGGTTCATTTGAAACCCACCTTTGCCCTGTTTTCCTCTGTGTCTCCTTCCGCTCTAATCCATTCTGGATGGCTGACAACTCTTGACGGAGATCTGCGACGCTGCCTTGAGACGGAGAACAGCGTTCATTATGATGACGCGGAGGCATTACTACCTATTCAGCGAGTCTTATTCTCGACGTGTATCCAGACCGGTGAATTTCCTACTTGGTGCCCTTGGTATCCCTCCTAATGGGTGTCGGGACGCGTGGGAGGGTATTTGAGAGTTTCTGCTCGGTTGCCTACGCTCCTCGCTTACAGTTATAAGGGGCGAGAGAGGGAGAAAAAAATGCCGAGCATTCAACACAGTAGCAGTGAGGACAATTCCCATTTACAGGAAGATAACACTCCCGCAATGAATATTTTTGTCGGAAGAAATTCCAAGAGTAAAATGCGGTAGGAATCTCTTCGGAAAGGAGGAGAAAATCTAAGAAGTTCATTTTTCATAGAGCTTAAGATTCCAGATGATATGCGGAAAATACTTGGATTACTATTGCGGGTAGCGCATATCAATTCGGAATTTTATTTGTTGAAAGCCTTTGTATGAAAAATATTCCTCATGATAAAAATTTGGCTGATAGAAGAATCGAGTGGAGGGCTGCGTCAAACCAATCCTAGGATTGTTGACCCTTGATGATGATGATAAAAATATATCGTGAGGATTTCCACCTAAAAACCAGACCTTCTGTAAATTATTGTTGCACAAAAACTGATGATATTCTTTCCGTAGATATGCGTCAGGTTTAAATCCATCCCAGATATGGTACTCTAGGATTCAGCCTTCAAGTTATCTGAATTTTGAATGCTTATTGCCTTCCCATTGGTTATTTGGTTATCCAGTAAAACTCAGCTGAGTGACACCCGGAAGATGTTTGTCTTCAGTTTAATCAGCTATTATTACCATTCTTTCCATCGTATGGCGAAATAAATTGGGCTCGTAGATGGATAATTTTTCCTTGCCCTTTAAAGAGGCTCTCTTACCATGTGTTAATATACTTCATAATGTTCTGTGTTCTTCAGATTTTGAGCCATGGAAAACGGTACCTATCGTCTTGAAACGAACAGTTGAGGTGGTGTTGATTTTCACTTTGGTCCCACCATTTATCGTATCCAGTTTGAATCCGAGTTATACTTATTATTTCTAAGGTCCATTGGTAATTAGTTGCAAGAATAAATACGCCTGGAGCAATTAAGTGGTAATTCCTGGTCAAATCTGATGCAAAAATGATAAAATACAACTTTTCAAATTTTCCGTAAGAATCCTAATTAAAATCGCGAGTATCCCCCTTGTCACCGCTCATGTCACGCGAGGCTTTTAACGAACGAGTGGATTTCATGAGGTCCCCAGAAAACGGAGGCCCAGCGCTGCACCCCCGAGTTCGTTCTTCCCCTTGCGTGCATCATTCTCTTTTATTCACCCCCTGGCATTCCTCACACTCGCTAATTCCCGCTCCTCCTTTCCCTTGGCTCCGTCTCATCCATAATCATGCTCGTGTTCACATTTCTGCTCACCCTCTCGCCTTCCGCTCCCTTCCGCGCCAGTGCCAACAGACCCCTCCCCAAAGCGCACCTACTTCTCGCCGCCGCGGCAATAATTTCTCTTCCGCACCCCTCTCTGCTCCCCCCGTCCGCTCCTCCTCTGTACTCCTGCCTCAGCCTCTCTCTATCCAAGCCAACTTTGTTTCTTTCCGCCCCGCACATGCGGCAGGAGGGCCCAAGATACCTTCTCGTTTCCATTAGGGCCGTGTACGGACACATATATTAAACCGCTCAAAATTCTCGTGCCCTCGAGAATTTCTTCTAGCGTGGCGAGCGAAATGGTCGATTCAGTAAACAAAGCTGGAATTCGCGTGAATATGTTGGTTGTTCTCCGACGTGCTGTGTTTACAGCAGTCGTTTAACATTATAGTAAACAAGGTTTTATGCTCAAAATTTAATAGAAAATCAATGCGTACGTATCTCATTACTCCTATTTTTACCAATACACCCCAAATAAATCTTTAAAAGTACCTACTTGTGCAAAGTTAAGTGAGTCAAAATCAAATTTTTTCTTTTATTCTTAAACTTAACTCTGCTATGTTTTCATAAAATTCCATGAAGGGACAAAGTGCTTAAAAACATTGTATGAATACCTCTCGGGACTTCCACCGGGTTAGTCTCTGCTGATGCCTGCTGTCTAAAAACATGCACATTTGATCGCAAGATCTAATCTTCACTAATTAGCCATTAGCGAGGTTGGAAATTTCTTCTAGCGCTCTGCCAGATGAAGAAGAGTCGGGGAACGTTTCGTTCCCCTGAAACTTCATTCCCTAATAGCCGCATTGTCAAGTGGCGCAAGCCCACTTGAGCATAACTTTAGCTTACTGGCGTGGTTTCCCGGCAGCCAATAGTGCTTCTATCTCCAGCACTTTGGAAAGAGAAGTCACATTTTTTCTTATCCTCTTGCAACGCTTTCTAAGGAGCCCTAATATCTCTATCTCTTCCGCATTTGTTTCCATCCCGCGTCCCTTCTCGTGAATACCAGAAGGCGTGTGGGGTGCAAGAAGATCTCGCTCAGTATTCTGCGACATACTTTCGAGTTAATTGTTCTCGCTTCGCATCCCCTTCTTTATCCCTTCCCGTGGTCTCATCGCTACTCCATTCTTTCACTTCTCACAACACACCGTTCTCCCCTTCTTTTTAGCTCCGTTTCCTCTTTTGGCTTCATGCTCGCCTTACTTCACAACTTGTTATTTAAAATGTACTTCAGCGATTTCGAAGCACTTTCCTCTCCAGTAGTGACACTGTCATCGTATCTTTGTAAGAATTACTCGGAGTTATAAGTTGGAAAGCTTCTTAGAAATTAAATCATACATGTTTGGATTTGGTTAAAATCCCTTGCTATGTATGCTACTAACTCCATTCTTTTTTACCTGAGATAACAATGTTTCAGTAATTATAATCTTTCAGACACCACCAGAGGCAGGTTTTTGTGCTTATATAGGCCTTGGAGACAGTGTTCAATTTCGATCAGATTACTGCTGAGTATTTAGTGACTTTTTTCGTATTTTTATGTCTGCTGATAATTCTCGGAGTGGTGATAATGCTGAGCTTTTTCTTGTTTGGTATAAACCATATGGATAAAAACATTTCATTTTATTTCTGACTCATGCCACTGATTTTAATTGATTGATAGTGGTCTATCACCCACATATGCCTCTTATGGCTAATATTACCGATTTAACCCTCAACTAGTCTTCAGAAGCTTCATACCCTCCTATCGTGACCTTAGTCATACTCCTGACATCTTTGCCGTTGACATCTTTTCCTATCTTCCTTTTATGGACCCTCCTTCACCCGCAAACGGTACCACTCGTCTTCCTTTGCTTCTCCCATCTTTTTTTAATTAACCTTTTCACGCACCACGAACCACTGAGTCCCTTTAGTAACCTCCTTCACCCTTGTGACTGTCAATCCCTTTGTGATGGCTAGTGGTGCCAGATGAAAAAAGAGACTACAGTTTCAATCTCTGCGCACGGCAAAGGAGATGTGCCGAATAAATATTTCACTATGCACTCTTCTAGCATAGTTCAGGTTTTAATAACTCAGAGAGTTCTCTTGCTCCGAACAATGAAACAATAGATTTCTTTGTTGCCTGCTTTGAACTTTGATGCGAAAAACATTTGACGTTTATCCGACAGTAATGCTTGTGTTTAAAGTGGCTGAGTTTCCATATTTTGTGGAAGAGCTTGGCTTTAAAATACTCCAAATATGTACTATTCAAGAATAGAGATGGGCTCAAGCTTAAAAAAGACAGTTGATCATTGGTGCTAGTTGGAGCCGGTTACAGATTTGTCAGAATATGTGAGATAAAGTCAGATGAACGATGTAAGTAGACATCAGAATGAAAAAGACCTAGGTGACACGGAAATAATATCTTGTGCAGAATAATAATTTAAATTTCTTTGAAGCTAAAATCACCAAAGTCATTGTATTTTGCATTGAATACAATCTTAAGTAGTAGATGGAGGGTATTTCAGTGTACTTTATATGAGCAGTAGCCGAAATAAGCCGGTAATATGCATTAAAAGCAAACCACTCGACTGAATGACCAAACAAGTGGCATTACAACTGAAAAAAATATTAAGTACTCATAGATAATTCATCGTATTGAGCTGTTATCCTCGTTCCTGTATTTGCGCGTATCGCAATGTATGTGGGTTGAATCTTAGAAGGTACGATAGTCACCCCAATTTACTGATGCTAACCCCATAGCTTCTAAGAAAGCTACTCATTTGGACAATAAAAGCATGGAACATTTAAGCGTATTTCAAATTGCAACTGATTTTTCTCAATCAATGTTGGTACATACATCTTGATACATCAAGTGAAATTCAATTTTCCTCAAAATGAATATTTTACTAACAAGCAAGGTTTCAATTTGCTCTATCTTCCTCAGCTTGAGGAGCCTAAAGATGTTGTTGTACATCGAAAACTAGTTTTTTAGTAAAATCTTTATTTCGGATCGAATTGCATTTTTAGTTTATCCTTCAATATGTTAAAGTTACACCGCATCTCGTCTGATATCTCCTTATTTTTTGTGTATCTCTTCTTTTGCGTTAGTTTCCTCCCATCTTTACTTATCCTTCCTGTCCGTCGTTATAACAAATCCACTACAGCCAAAACTTCCCCTTCCCTCTCGGCTACTCAAAGCAAATGTGCAATTTAAGCCTTTGTGGTCGCGTTTGGCTTTCCACGAGTGCCCTTTGTCGCCTTTATTTATTTGCATCCTACTTTTACTACATGGTGACTCTTTGCCTTTTTGTGAATATCGCGTGTTCTTATTTCGTCAGGTGATTCCATAAATAAACAATGCGAGTCGGGAGACCCTTTTTCACGAGTCTCCTTTATATTCTCCTTCCTTTTGCTTCTCTCTTTCATCTTTCCCTCCACTATTCCAGTGTTCTCTTTGCCTTTTAGTATACATCATTGCGAGGTTTGCGCGGATAACAAAATTGAATAAAGAATGGTTTACGCTTGATCTTGCTGAATGATTGCCTTCTATAATTTTTCTCGATCGATAGAAGAGGGAGATCTGGGGTTGGCTTTCGGGTTGAGCACTTGACTTACTCGAAATAATAAAGTTTCTCGAAAAAGCGTTTCCCGCGCGAGTATCTGCTTTTTTATTCCTCGACAGCAGTCCTCGTGTAATATCCCCTTTGAGGCCGTGTAATCCATGTGGCTCAACCTTGCTCTCTCTCTGTCTCTTGCGAGCGTTGACTAACGCATTTATACTGGCGCAGAGCCCTCCTCGCGAGGCCGTCTCCTCCTCAAACGTCCTCCGGCCCCGCCTTCCCTCCTCCTTCGCTTCGCCCCGCATGCGGATCCAGCGCCGTTCCCATTAGTGCGTTGCTGCAGCCACGTCAACCACTACCCCCTGTCCCCCGCCTCGCCCCCCTGCTCCCCTCTTTGCCTCCCCCGCCCCCTCGCCCACCCTACCGCCGCCGCGGGAGGGAGGCGTGTGGAAGTTTTTAAGAGGAGCTCAGATCCCTTCCTCCCCCAGATCCCCCTTCCTACCCCCGCCAGCTCCTCCGCGTCGCCGAAGACCGTGCCTTATTCCTTTCCCTTCTCCCCATGCGAGCACACGCAAAGCTCTCCAGTGACACACATGTACCCACCAACAGATCCCTCCTTCCTCCCGCTCACCCGCTGATGTGCAATCAGGGTCCCACCCGCTTGTTCTAAACCTTTCTACCTCCTCTTCCCCAATGCACATGCGGACTGTCACCGTTGCTCAGGCCTAGATGCTGCAGCGGGAGGAAGAGAGGTTGGGTGGTGCACTATGAGGCTCGAGTTCAAATTTCGGCGAGGGGGAGGAGAAGGCATTTGGGGGATCGTCTTCCAGCCGGATGCAGTGCTTGCTTCCCCCTTTCTCCCCTCCCTCGCCCCCCACCCCCTCCCCGCCTCTCAACCCGCATTTTCTCCTCTTGGGAGAGGGAACACGACGTTTTCCTCCCCTTCCTCTCTCCCATATCCTCCTCCGACCGCCACAGTCGAATACATTTCGCTAATAGAACGGAGATGTATTCATCTCAAAACTCCTTGTCGTCTCCTTCGGGCATCTCCTCGCGAAATTATTCATGTGCGATGATGAGATTTTAGGAGCGTGGTAGCCGTGTAAAAGTTGAGCGTGTGCTTGGATCGTGTGACTGCCGGAGTGCACTGGCCGAGGGAAAGATGACTTCGTCAAAATGAGAGACGTCGCATATTTAAGTCTAAATACTCTGCTAATGATAAAAGCGTCTTTGGTGGTCAATGTGTGTTTCGCAGTCTGTGCTTCGTTTAAAAATTTTTTTCGCTTTCCATGGTTATGCGGAACGAAAAGTGCTTCTGCTTAATTTAGTTGCGAATGAAAATAAATTGTTTGTTTATTTGACATAATGATCTAAATAAGAGCTTCAGAATAAATATTTTTCATATGTTTGTGTCACTTCAATTGTAAATGTGCATCAAGTTTAAATGTAATGTTAGCAGAGGCCCAGTGTCGCAAATGGCGTTTTACAGAGAAATCCTCTAGAACTGCACTTTTAGAGTATTCATTACGTGCTTGGTGAAAATTTACACTATTTTTGCCAGGCCAAACGCGTCCATTCCCGAACTTCGTTTGCCTGGTAACTCCATGGAACCTTTAACGTGTGTATCTCGCTTTCATAAAAATAATTTCCTTCTTTTCCATCTATGCAACATAAATTACCATTATTTAATCCTTTATGTTCTTCAAAAATACATTTATTTCAAGAAATAGCCGTGTGCAGATATGAAGATATATCGCAAATGTTACAATAAATTTCATTATTGCGTGCACGTGTTTGTATTGTTCCTTTTAATCCATTTTTAAACATTTAACATAAACTTTGCTGGTGAAAGACTCTTATCCACTCTTCTCCGAAGAAAAAAATCATTACCAAGAGGAAAAAGCCTCAATTCATTAAGCAGGTGAACATTTCATTGTGACCGGGTGACTCCTTAAGCATGAAATATCCACTCTGTTCTAATTAACGGCTTTTACGTTGGGCTGTGGACGGGAATGTTTGACCAGTTTTAATGATGGCAAGGTTGTTGATGGGATTAGCAAAGGGTAAATGGTGGGGCTGATACTCCCGGTGTGCTTGTAGCATTCCAGTGGAACTAAAAAGTGACCGTGCTTTTACAATAGAAGATTGGGTAGGAAGTGCAACTGGAATATGGAAAAAAGACTCAAAAAGGAATAGTTTACGCCCCGAGGAGTGAGATTCATTTAATCGTCGTTTCCTGAACTATGCCACCCCGTGATACTCTCAAAGTTATTTCGTTAGATGGAAAGAGTCTCATCTAAATCGAATTTCCAAAATACTTACCAGTGCTCCTCGTGCCTATAGCGATTCTCACTAACGAATGCCGGTGAGGGAGCACACCCTTACCGTCAGAATTGATCGCACATATGCCTTCTACTCCATTCACTTGCATGCCAAGATGGGGTATGGTTTTTTTCTCGTGATTATTATCCTATAAAGCATATCTTCCTCCTCTTTCACCCTCTACGACACCCCAAACTCCACACAGATGGGTTGAGGGAGAAGCTGTGCTGTGTAGTAAAACTTATTATAGGAGTGAAGCGTGGATGACATTTTTCTTCAAAAATATACTCCGAGGACGAGGAGCAAGAGATGTGGGCCAGCTCTGGAACAAGTGGGATCTTTGAATTTTTGTTGATGACGTCCTATAATTATTGTGATTATCATCAAGCTAATCACTTACCGTTAGGGTATCAATTGAAGTGAAATTCTCTTACCACTAATCGCTGAAGTTGCAAGGTTTCAAAGCAAGTTTTTCTTTCATTTTTAATCTATAGAATTGCAATTTGTTTGCCAAGTTCATCGCTGTAATATTTTCTGGCAAGTTATAAATCCTGAATATTGATTCTCACGCTTCTATCTACGATTTGATTGCATTGAGTAGTGAGTCTAAAATTATACCACAAACTCATACTAACCCTAGGACCGTAAAAATCCAGGAATTTTTATTTTGGTACCTAATACCTTCAAACGGTTTTATTAATATTCACACTTCTACTGTTCAAACATTCACTTGCAGTGTACTTGTGCAAAGAACGGGTCGCGTTAATCTCATCAGTATTGACTCATGAAATGATGTTAAATTCATCGGCTTCAGTTTATCATATTGCATTTAATTTCCAAGCTCAATTTGAGCACATTTCCAGTTCATGTACAGCTCGAATATCCCATCACTGATACATATCTGCCTAATCTTCTGAAAAACGTGCTAAAAAATTAAATCATCAATGACTGCTATGATTGCATAATTTGATTTTTGATGCAGTAATTCATACTCCCATTTGTAGAACTTCACTCTGAGAGACTCTACGATGTTATATTTGTCATAAACGGTACAAAATAATCCGAGACCGTGGATAAGGAGTGCTATCTTTATGTGAGGCGAGGTAAGGAAGAATTAAAAAGTCAGTCACCAAGTTGTATATAAGAATTGTAAGGGACCCCTCAATTACTTTTTGGCGGTGAATAGTGGTAAATACTATTATAAGTAATTCTTATACAGGAAAGCTTATTCCTTACTTAGCTACTCATGCTAAGATTTAATTGTTCAGAAGTGTAAAATAAGAGAGTGTAACAGAGCTTCCATTCTAAGAATGCTTGGAGAAAGAGAATATACGTAATATTCAGCACTGTATTCATAAATATATAGGTACGTTATCGGAATGCTTATTAAATTTCATAAGGTTTTTCTAAATTTCTTAGAGAATTTAATACTAACTAATAATTTATAGGAAGAAATAGATTATTTTGTAGTGAAAAAGAAATCAAGTGCTATCCATAGAACTATTAATCGCATTTTATTTCATAATCTATTACTATTAATCATAATGGAATTTTGGGATAAAACTTTACGGAATTTAATCCACCACAATGGCTATCACCTACTTTTAGTTTCGTTTCCCTTGGATTGGATACTACAATTAAGACCGCAATTCATTCTCACTCTGCAAAATATAAATTCAGACGAGACAGGGGATACCCTGCTTGGTGAAAGTTGCATTTAATAATTTCGTTAGTTCAGATGTAGAATTAACTCAGCTGTAAGTACGGAATCCAAATAATTTATCGTCCTCTTTATTTCCCCACTCAATTTACTTCAAACTAACAATACTGATAAAGCTTTCTCAATATATTTGGCAGCAATTACTTTCGTTGCTATGCTCCGCTCTTATCTAATTTGCAACATCTTGACTGTTTTGAAGCTGCAAGGCAGTTTTTATTATTTCAAGTTTTCCATCGATAGCATTTTAGAAACAAAATATCTTTTGTTTCAGCCATCAGTAGTTAAATTACCTTTTACAAATATTTGTAATGTATCAGTAATATTTTTCGCGGGCCACTTTAATTAAAGCTGTCTATAAAAGGTCCTCATGTCGCTGTAACGTCATGCCTTGGAATTATTCGCTATCGAGTTTCCTCATTGGGAATGCAATATCGCACATTTCTGCCTTCCATCTCCATGACTCCTGCGTGAATCCAATCGAGTCAAACACGATCCTTCCCCTCTCTCCCTCTTGAATAGGCCTCCCTACGTATTGGAAACTGAATTATTGAAAAATTCCCGTTGTTTTTTTTTTCACTACCATTGCAATGCACCCACATGGACTTCACTCTTTCGACTCAAATTAACACAGGGCATAATACTGCCACGCACCGCACCTGTCCCGCACGGATCAAATTAAGGGAAGGGTGGTTGGGAGTAGAGGGGGTGGGGGGTGGAATGTGATTCATTTCCCTCTGCACTACTCTCACTCCATCCTCGTCTTTACTCCTTCCCTTGATACATTCCTCCCCTGTGGATACTCGTCCTGCGATAATACTCTCTCCTTTCCCTGACTCCCTCTCTCACGAATTTCCACAGTCCCCGTGCAAACCACTTCTCCCTATCTCCCCTCCCAGCCTGCCCCCGGGTTCAATTAATTTAGCTGTTTCGACGTCGACGTCAGCCGCGGGAACGCCGAGTTGCAGTCGGAATACCGCGCGTGTGTGATTGATGTGTTCGATATCTAACGTTTCAATTTTTCGAATACGCCGTGCGGATTCGTAGGGTACGGTGGCGCCATCGCTCCTCCGTGTGAGTTATTGCAATAAAGATTCGATGTTGCCCCCTTTTCGTGGAATTCTGGGGTTAAGCATCGGGATCGGTGCAAATAATTGAAGACCCGCAGTGTGAATTCATTCGGAAACATTCCGATCATTTTTTTAAGATGCGCTGCTGTTGACATTTGCCGAGGGTCGAGGGATAGGCTTGCTTTAATTCAGCTCTTAGCAAGGCCAGTTATCTCCATCTCACCCTAGTATCTGACGGCTACGTCAAATCACTACATTATGACCTCATATCCTTCCTCGGAGATAATGTTGTTGAGCACCCTGCTGTCAGTATGTCACTGATCGTAATTAGTAACGGATCGTATGACGGGAGCAATCGGGACATCTATCGCTCAAATTTGTCTCGCGATGCAGATTCACATACTCTGGTAAATAGATGGTGGCATTAAATTACATTAACTAGGGAACAATGTTCACCTAGAAGGTGCAAAGCTCAAGCAAGTATTTAATAATGGGATGAATTTAGCTTCCATAATTACTTGTTTTAAATCCCAACATTTGGAATAGACCATTAGAACTATACGCAATATTAGATATGAGAATTAAAAACTGACAGACCAAGTATTTTAAGAAGAGCTAATGATCTTACTTCAGACGTGAAATGCAGCACGTGCTAGGGTAACTCCGAACTCGTGTACCTATGTATTAAAAAATGATATCTCGTCAATATGAATTTAAGGTTATTTCCCTCGGTCAAGAAATGATGTCAAATGAAATGAGTTCACTACTTTTGTACTTATGTTTTGAGGATATCAACCCATTATTAGGTTCCATTTTTTTACCTATTTACTTTTACTGAATGATCGTTTCATTAAAGGTATGAGAGATGAAGTCAACAATGAAAAAGACAAACATTTTGCCTTTACTTTATTAATTTTTAAAATTTTGATGTGCCTAGGAATGTGCCTGGAATAAATAATTCCATTTTCCTATCGATATTTTTTATTCAAACCCATATTATTTTACATTCTACAATCTATACCTACAGCCAGGCATGACGCAGTATTTAAACCGCATATGTGGATGACACTATGACTTGCTCTCTATAGATTAGAGCCTAAGGGTACCAATGGGATTTTCCACCTTTTTATATTGATGCGCAGTCGTTATTCGGAATTATTAAATAAATTATCGCTTTTTTAGCAAACAAATCAGACCCTACAATGCCTCTGAAGGAAGTCCTAAGGCATGAAATATAGGTACATGTCCGTTCATTCTCTATGGAAAATAATAATTCGTGGATTTCTTTTATTTTTGAGTTTCGTCCCATTTTCCTTTAACGAGTGACTCCCACGGCAACGGGAAGTACGAAATGGGAGTGAGGAATTCTGTTCCCCTCGGGCAAATGCTCTCGCCAACCCTCCCGTGCTCTCTCCTCGGGGAGAAAAATAACCCCACCCGCACCACCGTGGTACAGAAATCTATTTCATGCTCGTATCTCGCTCACCTGACACTCCCTCGCATGCCCCTAACAGGGGTGTGGCGTGGTTCATTCCTTGTGGTACTCATTAAAGCGGGGGAAATCATAGAAGTGAATCAGGACGTGGCAGACGATGAATAGAAACAGATGGCAGGGCGAAGGGGAAAAGAAAATGTTCAGATGTAGAAAAAAATGAAAGGGAGATGGATAGGGAATATATAATTAAGAATGAGGGATGGGAAGGAAAAACACAGGAGAGAAGTGGATTTGGATAATGCAGGCATATATTTCATAAGGAGATGAACAAAGTCGTTTTATGGCTTTAAAAAGGTACCTACTATATAGGGGACCTGATATCATTGAGTGTAGACCATTCAGTTTATATAAAAACAGCACTTCAGAGATTTTAGGGGTATGGGATGGAAATCGATAATTATAACTGGCATGCAAAGCAAATCTATAGAATGTACGTGGAATTATTGTGGATGCTGGCCTCACGGAAGTAATCATGGATACAGAAAGGTTCATTTATAATCTGATCAATCTATATATATATATATTAATTTTGTAGCATTTCAGTCAGTCAGTCCGTCCGTCATTCTGTATCCGTTTTGTTTCGTTCTCTCCCAAGTTTTGAGCTAAAAGGGTGAGGCTTGGTGCGTTGAGTGTGGATTCTCTGTCTGTATGATTTGGTAGTGGTTTTGGATTTTTAGCAGTTTGTGGTGCAGAGAAAAATGCAAGAGAAAAGTGTTTTTTTTTCCTATCTTTAAACGTGGAAAATTAGTTTCTTTACGTTGCTAAGTAAATGCGTTTACGTTTTTGGTATAGGGACAAATTGGATTGAAGAATTTGAAGAAAGTGTATTTAGTTTCATCAATCAATTTTGTAAGTATGAAAATATTAATTGACGTTTTCGATGTGCAGACTGTGAAATAAAACAACTTTGCCTACCGGCCCTGATCTTGTGTATGAAATGTGAATATCAAAGCTAGGCGTTTTGAAGTACTTTTCCAATAGTTGAAAGAAGGTTATAGGCGTTTATTATGTATTAATGTTCGTTGCTAAAGTTAGAAAATACACCCACCATTTTAAAATTATCAATTGCTGGCCCACACCGGAACCATTACGTTTTTTATCAATTTAAAATAAACCATTCACTTATATCTCCACCTAAAAGATAGTCATTTCGCACATTTAATAAACCAGATTAAAAACAAGTGTTAGAAAAACAATATTTGGTAAGCATGTAGATTACTTAGAAATAGTGTAAACTATGAGTGGACACAAAAGGCTCAACTCTGTATTGGTCATATGGAAAAAGAGTTGCATTTGGAGCTGTTGGGCAGATTACAATGAGTCTTAAATTTTGGGTAGTAAATTCACTTCATGAAGAAATTTTAGAACGCAATCGACACGTTGGAAATTGTCACCCAATACCTTGCTCAGATCCCCAAATATTTTGTGGTGTTTGCGTTCCATTCTATATTTTACACAGTCGACAAGTAGGTTTTTCACTTAAAATATTTCCAAAAGCTCAAAAAACCAATTCTAAAATAAATCTACCGAGACGATTCCAGAAATATATTACACCACTCACATACCCACCTAAAATATTTGAAAAGGCTAAAAGGGCCAATTCTATTTTTAAAACACCCAGACGATCCCAGAAAAATATCGCAGCCACCTTTGCATCCGTTTGGGTGTAATTTTGCAGCGTGTCAGTCAGTCATTCTGTATCCGTTTTGTTTTGCTCTCTCCCTAGTTTTGAGCTAAAAGAGTGTGATTTGGTGCGTTGAGTGTGGATTCTCTGTCTGCATGATTTGGTAGTAGTTTTGGATAATTAGCAGTTTGTAGTGTGGAGAAAATTGCAAAAAACATTGTTTTTGAGAGTGGGAGACAACATATAATGAAAATATGATGTAGAAAAAAGTACAAAAATATATAGGATAATTAGAGTGGGACACATTTCTCTCTTTATAAAGTAGCAATTTCCTTCTCTCTGCATACGAAATGCTAATGAAAAGTTGGTACACAAAAGTGTAAAACAGTGCAAAGACTACTTTGAGTAGTGAAGCAGTAACTGTATGTCTGAAGCACAAGCACTACTGCCACCTATTGGTAATGTGTCATCAATAGTTTCCAAACACTTTGTAAAATCTCATTTGACACTAGAACACAAAGTTCACCTCAAGAGCACACCAGACAGACTGCCTGTAGTGCAGGCCGCAGGTCTGCTAGTATGTTATTGATATCAGCTTCACATTATTCCGGTTGAGAAATATAAGAAGCACCTTTAGGATGTGGAACGATGTGTTTTTTACAGAATTTTGTTCCACATATGGGAAGGAAGAGAGGATCACTTCATAACTGATGCCGCATAATTAAAGTAAAATTTCGCGAATATTTCCCGCATAATAAAGAATAGTTTACCCCAAAATAAGCTCCTTTTTTAAAACAGCTCCTTGCCATTATAAATCATGTGTGGTCATTCCAAATATAAATTTAAGTAAAGTTAGACGAGCTTTTTCCCATCATTCTTTACTTATTTATTACCTTATGCTATATACTGATACAATTTTTTTCCCTCACCGTTCCTCGGACAATCTCTTGGACTGCATCGTCTGCGAAGAAAGAAAATCGTCCTTTTTATGGGACTGTTAGAGTGGAGTGTGGGCTAAGATTGGAAAGCAATAACCGGTTAGGGGACCATGGGAGATTGACTGGAGGTGCAGGGGGAGACGTACCAGGGGGCAGCTGATGCAGGGGCCTCGGATGAACCCGATGGGGGTCGTGGGCCAGGGCAGAGGAGAGCGGCCACTTAGTAGGGGTGTAAGTGAGGCATTAGGATGGAGCTAGGTGGGTAGCCGGCTTCTTTCACGGGTCAGGGGGGGAGCGGGAACGGGGGGCAGGGTGAAAAGGACGGAGAACGGAAACGAGATCTCTAAAAACACTGGGCTTTTAAGGCCCGGCCGTAAATCTCGCCAAAGTGATGGGTTTCGAGGGAGAGGGCAAAGAGGGAGGCGTGGGATAAAAGAGGTGCGGAGAAGGGGAAAAAGTGCTCAGCGTTCGGGGAATCTAGGACAATGCAACTTAAGGGATGGGAGCTGAGGGGAAAATATAGGTAAAAATCCTCTACCCTTACGTTCTGTCGTTGTTTTCTTTTCGTCTGTGACACGGGGGCGCGACCCTTTACTGGGTCATGCAGAGTTTTTTTCATCGGATGGCATTGCTGAATGAATCTCCGTTACTACGCAGGAAGTACGAAAAACATTAAGTTGGTGCCCCGAGTAACTGCCTGTATCCGTAGTAATTACGCTTTGTATAGAACTCAATTCCGGCAGCGCAGTTCCCCGAGCTACCTCGGATGCCACATCAGCTCTGGACCACTGCGGTGTCCAATAATTTTTACCTACAATGGTTTTCATCCCACCGTGCTTATTTCATTTATGCTGGAAGAAAAAATGTGAAAGTTAAAAAAATACTTGCAAATCAGAGAGTGGTAAAGCTGTTAAGAAATTGGGATTTGATTCTCAAAATATTCAATACCCTTAGTTCAGTTATTCCATGCGTAGTAGCAGTAGCTACTAATTGTAAACTTCCCTAAATATCTAGACTAAAACGCTCTTCAGCACTCTATTAAAAAAATTTTGTCGAAATCCGTTCGGGACTAATTTGTAGGCCATTCAGTATTTGCATAGCAGCACATTTATTTAGCGAATCATTCATGCTTTCATGCTTGCATGAAATAAAATATGTAAGATGCATATTTTCCTGCTTAATAAAATGATTATTCATTTTCCAGCTTCATTATAAAATAATGTTTTTAGTCAATCACCTTATCCTTTTATTGACTAGTGCATTAGATAATAAATGGATTGTATATAAGTTGTGTGCGCAGATATCATACCTTACACATTGCTTTTGATATCTCTTCCTGGAGCTATATGTTACAAGTACCTTTATTATAGAGGCAAATTAAAGAAGATTGTGGTTGTAAGGCCACTCCAGAGACAAATTGGCTGCTTAAGAGCAGGTTGGAACGCACGAATAGGCTATATTGTTGCTGACGGGTGAATTTTTTTTCCTAGTTTAAGAGAATCTCGTTGGTGGTTGCCGAATTGGTAGAGCGTTGAGACCACAGGCTCTGGGTTCAATTCCTATACATTTCTCTTTGGTTATGTCCAGATAAATCAAGCTGGGAGATTTTCTGGGCACCACATTTTTCGACATGAAGGCAGTTCACCTACCATATTATGTGAATTTCTCACGTCTTCATTGTTGGTGATTGAGAAGATTTATCCATGTAGTGAAATTCTTTTTCGATATTATATTCTTGTACACTTGGAGAGACCATTAACCCTATTGATTTGGGATGATATCATCTGAAGTGCTCGCAAGCGAAACCAAAATATTGATCATCAAATGTTTGAAATTTATTTTTGTCATAATAATGCGACTGTAATATATTAGCGTGTTATTGTTTTGATTGGTAAATAAACTCTGTGTGAGTTTCACTCGTTTTATTGTAATCTCAGCTATTCTGTGTCATTTTTAATTCTTCCAGGTCTTAGAATATGCATGTTGATTTTTACGGCAATATGAGACTACAAATTGGACTTTCCCCGCCAACCAATCCATTTCCTCTGTTCTAGGTTTCTGCCATATTCCCCATTTTATCTACCTTCAGTAAGCCATTACACATTACGATGCATTGATAGATCGGTATATTAGATACACTCGGTATTTATTTGTTTAAATTGTCAACAGTCTTATGAAAGATCTTTTAAACTAAAGAAATAGGATATTATGAGACTTTTCAAGAGATCCAAATATTTCATTGCTGGCTCACAATAATTTATTGTTCATGAATGATGTTATGCATGATGTCTCAGAAATAGCAAAATACTTACGAGTCAATATTTGGTAAATTCAAGACAGTATTATCCTTTGAGGAAAGTTTTCATACTTTATACTCAATACCCGCAGTCTTAGTGCTCTGTGAATTACGTAACATCTGTTCTCAAGTCACATCTGTCTCTTATTGGCGCTTCATACCGGGAGAAAAGTTACACGAATGGGAACGAAAGTGTAAGGAGGAGGTAGGGTGGAGAGAAACCCGGCGTTGGCAATAGCCTGTTATTGACAAATTGCACCAAGGGTACCACGGCTTAAAGTCCCATTTGACGGACGGAGTACTGCTCTCGAAGTGCTCTTCACAAAGTCCTCAAGTAGGGGGTGGTTTATCAATGAAAACTATTTCATTGCTGGGAATACATCCTGGGCTCTCGGGGTGAGAGGCCAGTATTCTACCCTATACACCAACCCAACCCCTCACTGTGTGTTGCGAAACTTTCCTTAGTGAGGCATTCTCATTCCATGATGACAATAATAATTGTGCTTTTTTATTACAAAATTTTTTACAAAATTAGTTGACAGCCGTTTCGTGGATTTATGTCAGGGACTGTACCAGAACCAACCAATGGCATATGGCACGGAATATTCTTGCGTATTAGAGCAGGAAGTGAAATTTCCTTTCATCCCGCTTTGGTTGTAAGCGTTTGGCACAATTCCTGGGCTAGTTCAAAACATTAGTGACACCTGGCGCTCAGACTCAGTACCTCAGGGCTGGTCGGTTGTCTCCAGCAACGTTCCACGGTGTCATAAAGTCCGAAGTACTCAGCGATGCTTTCAACGTAATTTCATTATCATGGATTTCTGAGTGAAGAGTGAAAGATTTCTGAGAAATCTTTCCTCTTTTCTTTGTGAATGCCCTTCAGTTTCATTTAATAATTGTTCCATATGGAGTATCATTCCAGTTTGTAGAAAATTTCATGAATGGTTAATATTCTATTCTTTGTCACTAAGCGAGGATTATACATCTTGAACGCTATTATATTCATCCTTCTTTTGTTCCAGAGTTTTTGTTCCTTAATTAGAATCTTACAATCAGACCTGTAGCATAGTCAATTTTTATAAAATGTAGGATTTTTGGATAGCGTTAGCTTTCAGTTCAACTTTTGCGATATGCTATCAAATGATCCTCGAGTTGAAATCAGTTTTTACGCGAATTAGATGAGCTCTATAATATGATATATGTTGTGCAATAGCACTTTACCCCATATTTCCTCTGGGAGTTGTTAAGGAGGAATTGTGAATATTTTGTGGTAAGAGAAAATCAACATTGACCATTTTTATCACTTTGATATAGTTCTGTAGCTGTGGTAGTTACATATTGTATAAGCATTTCATTGTGTGATTTCCGATTTAAATTATTGCCGACTTATTTTTAAAGAAAACTTGGCATTTTCAGAGAATACCCACGTCGTACTACCTTGCGTGTCAAATTCGCAAGAAGCGGAATCAAGGAAATCAAAGCAATCCCCGTTTTCCTGAGACCATGAATTTTTAACTTTGCAATTTTCCCTCTTGTTTCACACAACCACATGGTCTTCGTCGTCATTAATGGTAAACTACTATTGAATAATTCATTACTCACGGCATAATAAATTTTCACCGATATAACGCTGATTTAGCGCAGTTGTGAGGGATATTGATTCGTCGAATTCTGTGAAAATTTGGTGGTCGTATCGTTTCCATATCCAGAATGGAAAGAAAATGAAATCATTTCTCAATTCGTATGCATAATTAAAGCTTGCCTACTTTGACCTTCCGTGGTAAGTAAGTAGACGCGCGTGGATGTTTCTCTCGTTTTATTTTTTTTTTAATCTTGAAGATGCGGATAGAGGAAAATGGAATTTTTCGGAGTTAAATCTGGAGTTGGAGTTGGTATGGTAAGGTGGTAGCGAGACAGGCTGCGGATCGCATTTCATTCTTTATTTGTCTCCGCTTATTTTTCGTAGTAATCTCCCTCCACTTGACCCCGAAGGAAGGTGATGCAGGGGGCGCTGGGATGAAGGGGAACGGAGGAGTTGGAGCGAGGGACGCCCCTCTCGGCCACCACCAGCTCTGTTATAACCATCAGGGATCGATAAACATGGCGGACGAGCGCTATTCTCTCCCTCTCTCTCCTTCCTATCACTGCCTGCTTTCAACCCTCCTTTCCCGACTTCTCTTTCGCTCTCGGGTCTTTCCTCTCCCTCTCTGCTTGCAGCCCGCCTCCTCTCTCCCACTCCGTGTTTACTATCCGCGTTCCCATAATTCAATGATCCGCTCACTGTAGCCTCTGTACCCTTGCACTCACCCCTCGCTCTCCAACCGAGCCTCATAAGCCAGAGACTCTTTCGGCGTCACCTTCAATTTCACCAAGAAATTGAAAGATCTTAATTTCACAATCTATGTCTCTTTTAAAGGATTGTTTGCTCAATATAAAATACCCAATGGTTTTTATTTCTCTACATTCCTCATAACGGAATTCATAGAAATTTGAGAATATTTAAATACGGGCGTAACTTTTTTTCTGGAAGGTGAGTTTTTATAATTTGTAAATAAGTTTAGTAATAAATTAGTTTTATCTATTGTTTTGAAAATCCACACACTATAACTACTGAGCACTCTACAAAATATATTAGAAGGGCTATGGCAGGAGTTGAATTATTGCGGTAGTGTTAATATGCTACTGATTATGAGAAAATTATTAATATTAGCCCGGACAGAAACCGCAATCTTAACTGTTTGCTTTGCATGCAAGGAACTATTAAAAAACGGTACATATATGCGTTATGATTTTAATTGCTCCTGCGTACATGCCGAAAAATCCAAAAAAAAATCCGTATAACTTACCCTAACCATTTGATCGCAAATTGACTGTGGGAAGACCGAGTACTTGAATCTCTCGATGATGGAGTCTGTTTCTTTAATCTCTTCTGTGTTATCATGCCTTTTGATAGCCTTAGTGTTGATAGGCACGAGTAAAGGGTACTTATCCAAAAGCCTTAGTGTGGCTACCTATCTCTGCGCTCGAAGGCTATCCCATCCCAATGTCTTAAGCAACGCTGTTGCACTTACCCCATATTCATAACAATTATTCATTTATCTCGCACATCTTCTTGGAATTGTGTCTAGTCATTCTATTAATTCATTTTTTCGTAGATAACCAATACTGGCAGCATATTACACTATTGACTACTCACTAATGTAAAACGTAATGGAAGGGCAGTGGTAATTTCTGGAGGGATGAGCGCAAAGTAGTACATAGGGCTAAGGTGGACGAGAATCAGAAGTAGTGGCTCTAGAAGTGATTATAAAATTTAGAAGAAGGATAGTGGGATTTGCCGAGTGAGTTAAGGATGCCCTTGTGGAGATTATGGCGGATCCAATCAATGTAGTCATGATGAAAGTTTACTCTTCGATGAAAGGTCAAACGGAGGGCGGAGTGGATGACGCTATGTAAACAGCTAGAAGAATTGGTAGGAGACCTTGCTTGGAGAAACAATATTGTGATGTACAATCAGATTACAATGGTTGGCAACGGTTGGAATGACAATGGATCAAGAGCTGGAAGCCTGACCCCAGCATGGTGAAAGATAAATTATGTTTTGTAGGATGAATAAATTATCTATATTAAACAAATGGTTTTAAAAAAATATAAAAACGGAAATGTAAGTAACACTGCCAAGACACCTATTATACGTTTCACCACCAACTTTTATATCTACCCGGATTCACGCTCCAGCCACTACAATAGGGATCAGGATCGATCCAGGTGGATCCAGGTGGATGAATGGAGTAAGGATGTTAAGGAAATAAGATGTAGAACCTTAAACAGGGGATAAAAAGAATACAAAAAAGGGAATACAAAGAGTTAGTCAATAGCCATTGAAGCGATAGTAATGAAATACACAGTGTAAAAAAAACAGTAAAGAGCTCAAGTAATACAGGAATAACAAAAGCAGCATGGTCAAACAATTAGATGTCCTCAGCTCAAGCACAAGAGAATGGGTAACGAGAAGCTGTGAGTAATAGAAGACATAAGGTAACGAAAATCAAAGTGTGACGTTAGCACCAAGTTTGATCGAAGAATCTGTATGCACAAAGTTGAATAATAATGTGGGTCAAGAGATAAATAGAGTAAGTGAAGAATGGCGGATAGGGTAGTGGGATGAAATGATGGAAGAGACTTAAAAGGACAAGGGACGATTTCCAGGCGTAAATTAAAACGTTATGCGGCAGTAAGGAAGGGAAAACAACCTCATCTTCAGGGAAATCCCAAACTCCATCTTCATGGCAAGTAAATTGATGATGGATCCAAAAAAGATTCAGGCTAGGTGGGAAAAATAAATGGAAGGACTATATGTACGATAAACATAATAGGCGTTGGCATGGTATGGATCCGAGACCTGAGCTCTCGGGAGATTTGGAGAGAATAGATTGGAGGCTTTAGAGATGTGAATGCGTTGAAAAATGGGAAAAGTGTGATGGACGAAAAGAGGAAGAATGATGAAGTGTTGAACATCATGTGGGAAGAAAGGAAGTTGTTGGCGGAAATTACGTGGAGGTGGATGGGACAAGATATTAGGGACAATGGAGCATTGGAAGCCTTATTATTGATAGGTATTGAACATAGATTTCTCAGTAAGTGAGAAAAGGATTGAAAAAGAGGCGTTACTTGGAGCTGTACGTTGAAGGAAGGAAAATTAAATGCAAGGAAAATACCAGAAAAAATTGGTTACTCGAAATCAATATTAACGAATAGAATAGCTCATGTATAAGTGACGTTTTTACCGATAACTATTTACAGATACTGCGTTTGGTTCTGTTCTTTATGTTTAAGTGTAAAATTAAGCACATGAAAATATTCCCCCAATAAAGTAACTATACGAATTTCTGATATTCTTGCATAAAATATTTTTTCATAATGATTTTTTGTGCTGAGGAGCATAACACGCATTTTTTATTTATATGTGATTTTTATGTGCTATACTAAGATTTTAGGTACCAGAGTCCTCACATTTTATTCACGTATGGTTTCAGTTTCATGCTATGCCATATATATATATATATATTAATTATGTGCACATTATTTTGTGTTTCATGTGGCACTGAAGGGATACTGATCCATAAATATTATGTATCATTTATTTCTAATGCTTATCATTGCTGTCTGTATAAATTTATCTTACATCTCGTCAATTTTGAACTCAGTAAGTGAATGGAACAGTATTTGCTGGCGAGGAACTTGAGTGCTTCCTAATAATGACACGATGTGTTTTCACTTTCTTTTTCATGACATTTCAGAATTGACCATGGAATTATTTAATGTAGTCTATTCCTGGCATTGTAATGGCAGCCATGCTGCTCCGGCAAGTCACACCCTATAAATTTTTCTTTATTTATTTTAGCGTTTTATTTGTGATGAATACTTCCTCTCTTATTGTGAAAGTGATATCCAAAACCTTTACGCCATCCTAAGTAGCATTATATTTGGACACATTTATACCACTGCGCATTGGTTCTGTCTCCCAAGCCTTGTCTGTTCCATAGGACTCTCTTCCTGCTACCTAAGTAGTGATTCCCTTTTTCCCTTGCTTTTCCATACCCAGCCCCTCTCCCACACCCTTATACCCACGGTCCATCCCTCCAGCAATGCTCTCTCTGCTCATATTTCATTCACTTATTCCCCCCCTCCCATAGCACTCTTTTCTCACCCATCTCTTCCCCATCCTTTCCTTTCCCAGGCGCCTTTGTCGCGTGGATGCTCGTATCTAAGTGCGTCTTTTAACCTCTTTTCCCTCCTTTCTCTCGCTCATTCATCTATTCCCTCTTGCTCATACCTTTATATTTCCAAACGCTACACTTTTGGCCTTTTTTACGTATTTTTTCAGCAAATATCGAAGAATTTTTCTACTCCTACAGAGAGTGTATCTGAAATTATTTAGGGCCCGCTGAAAATGATAGAAAGGTTAACATAAATTCTGATGGGTATATTGTTGAGCGCTTCTGAAACTAAACTTTTGGGCCTGCTGCAAATATGAGAGCTGTTCCCTTGAGTGATAATGGGTAAACTCGAGAGTTAATATAATTTTCTATGCTTTTTATCTTGCATTCTAGCGGTGAACTATGGAATATGACGGGAAAAAATAAAGTTTTTACATGACCTTAACAGTGTTATAATAACAATAAATTTTACTTTTTCTTTAAAAAATTTTCGGACCCACTTATTTGATATAGCAACCAAATATTCACAACACATTTGAATAATAGTTGGATAATGTGAGATTGCGGCAATCAGTGGATATCATAGACCGATGTTGTCAAGTTGAGCACATAAGTGACAGATACATGATCTGGAAGGAAACTAGCTCTTTAAGTTATGAATATAGCTTAAAGAGGGACTGAATAAGGCCAGAGAGGTGTGCAGACTATAGCATCATCTATAAACACCCTAATGCAGGCCAAGATATTTTGTTTTGCCGTGGACTTTCATAATAAAAAACTGAATATAAATAATCTAAATTGGAGCTAAATTAAAGCTGCAATTTGAACTCCTACTTGTGAAAAGGAAGAAAGGAGCGTAGCATTAAAACGAACAGTCGTGAAAAGAAGAAACTGGTTATTTTTGTATGTAAAAATTTAAATCTTGAAAAATAATTCCACCAATTGAAAGTTAGTGTGTGGTGTTGATTTATTAGCTGTATTCTGCCATCTTCAATATCACTTTTACTTTAGTCTAGATACCCATTTACTTCTTATCTTACGACGTAGAGGGTTGAAAAGTGATTAAGAAAAAAGATTGTTCAACTGGAGTATTTAACAAATTAATGGATACATATACAATAGTATTGCCATGTTTAAGGAAAATTCTCATGCATAGTGTTATATAATCATTCATTAAAAAAGAAAGAACTCAAATTGAAAATATTCAAATGCAGTATGAAGTTATTTCCTTCGTGGCGTTGTGTTAGAGAACTCAATAGGCATGTGACGAGAACGCAGAGCAACTATGGGCCCATTTCAGGTGCAGATGTAGGGTTCTAAGGCATTCTACGTAAGTAAGTGTGGGCTCCGCCTCAGAGCTGTTTACCAAGGAAAACCATTTTCTACAGAGAAAGTGCGCTACGGGTTAATGAAATCTTTTGAATCAAGAAAACTGTTTCGTGGAACTATGATACCAACAGCTTGAGTAGTTTTCCTCAATCAGAGTCATATTTCTCCCGCAGCACTTCTCATTATCTCCCCCGGCCAGGACATCATGAATATCTGCATTCCAATTTTATTCAGTTGTGCAAGGAACTTACAGACAACTCTTCCTCGACAACTCTTTCACCTTCTCCTTTTGTCTGTACCTCCACTCCTCCTGTCTCTTCCCCTTTAGTACCCTTTTGTGAGAGTTTTCCCGAGTCCCTCCGTACGCCGGTCCCTCTTCCGCCTCCCGAGCTTCCATTCAGCCCCTCTACCCTCTTTTGTGTGTGCGCACATACT
This sequence comes from Platycnemis pennipes, assembly GCA_933228895.1. Lineage (NCBI taxonomy): Eukaryota > Metazoa > Arthropoda > Insecta > Odonata > Platycnemididae > Platycnemis > Platycnemis pennipes. The sequence goes on along the minus strand of OW121848.1, from coordinate 26,012,468 downwards.
ACGGGAAGTCTTGCGAAGGAGAGAAGCGAAGAAGGGAGGGAAAAAGATTAGGGAGGGAGACGCTGATGCTGAGGGAACTGAGGGTGGGCGAGGTTTGAGCAGGGTTCGAGGGAAGCTTGCATCGCGATAAATGCGGTAGATACATACACCTTCGCGAGGCAAGTCCTTTGGAGCGGGACAATGGTTTTAAAGGGACTTTCCCGCTCATGGTGACGTCGTCGGTCTGCGGTACATACAAATGGGGAGGCAGTGATAGGCAAGGAAGGGATGGAAAGGGGTGGTTGTCCAAGAGACGGCTCTTAGGTGATGGCCCTTGGCTGGATGCTGATATGAGGTCTCCCCCCTTTTCCTTTGCCTCACTCGCCCCGTTCACACGCTCACGGTGGAGGAGGATGAGATTGCAATTGCTTCGTGCATATCGAGATGTGCTCTGGTAGTGTGTGGGAGCCTGTGGGTTGAACGAGCGTAAATAACCAGAGATGGATAGTCACGGTGGAATAGGAGGAGGACTATATCTACTTAGGGGTAAAAAGTAGGTCAGCCATTGTCGTTGTCGCAAATAATACAGCACCATTTGGGTCACTCTTGGACCAGTAATCCATATTAAAGTTTGTCATCGACGTTAGCAAATATCCCATCACAATGAGGACGCTCTGATGGTCTCCGGTTGGTTTCTCAAAGTAGATGCTTTTTGGGAATCATATTAGCCAAGGTTCATTATTAAACTCTGGATTAGAGTGCACAATTTGCCGTTTAGTTAAAGTTTGTGTGGTGTTCTTTAATTTTAGCGAGTTCTCATGAAATAATTCCTCAGGGAACAACATTTGTATCGTCTTTGGCGTCGTTTCAATTCCCCTTATTTAATTTTGTTATCAAAATTCAACTGAAATATGGACTGAAATTACACATAACGGGAAATAATCTCCATCACTGTAGTCTCTTTTAATGGTTTAGCTTCCGTTTCATCTCGTTTTATTACGAGGTAAATAGTGAAATTGATGTTCTCGTTAAAAAAATGTTATGCTACCGGTATTCCTTTTCTGTTATCAATTAAAAGAAAAAGCCTCGTGTAAAATACCCTTTTCTTGACGTAGAGGTGTTCAACCATTTTTTTCACATTCCTTCTGTTCTTTATTATCTCTTAGATTTTAATGACCATAAAATGTTTGTATCAATTCAAAATTACATCCTCACCAAGTGGGATTTTTGAAATTTCTAAAGATTACGTAGTTTTCTAATTGCCGTATTTTTTTCCATTTTTTTATGACAGAAAGGTGGAAAAACTAGGTATATTTAACGTTAACCAATCACCTAAAATTTGAATGCGATATTTTTTCAATAATCACTTACCATCAAACAGCAGGCTCCATTGCCCTGAATAATTGGCTGCGCTTACCTCTTCTAAGTAGTTTTAAATAATAATAATAATCTATTCCGTATGATGGTTAAGGACCTTTTCATAAAAAGCGGAAACTGAAATAAAGATTATTGAATATTTTTAAATCAAAGATGCGCTCTTTATCTCAAATTTATTGCATTTCATATAGACTTGCGCAGATATCAATACGAGATGGACGGCATGAAGGAGGTCTAAATCAATAACACGGAGATGAATGGATGAGTATTAGTTTAGAGTATCAGCCATATTGAGGTTGACTAATATTTCTGTAGGCCCTAGCCAAATTTTATGCACCAACATATCCATAGTCTGACTAAAATAAAATATGGAAATTTTGCTTTGATTTTTGCTTCAAACTTTCTGCAGCTGCAATTTATTAGTTGGTTTTAAATCGAACCTCTGTGTATTCTGAAGCCAAATTTCAATAACTCGTAGAATGATATAATTTGATCTAATGCTTAAATCAATTCAGAATGTGCATTATTTTCCCTTTGTATTTTGAATTTACACACGTGACCTTGACTTTTCTCTCTTCAAAGGGAGCTATTTGAGTTTCATGCACATTCCTCTAGCAGTGATATATATATATATATATATATATATAGTTTACCAGGCTAGGAATAATTAATATTTATGACAATCATACTTGGCTAGGCCTCCGTGAAGAAGATGAAATTCAGAAAAAAATTACATTCACGTTCCATATTTCCAGTTATATTCCATCGTAATAGCTTCATGGCCTTTTCTGAATGAAAAAGAGATGACCTGTTGTTAACAGGAAAAAATCCATTCACTCAATTTTGGATGTCATCCGGACGAGGAAGAAATCAAAGAATGATGTTTACAAGAGGAAGTGAAATCTCTTTGCCTTTTGAAATGGCAAAGTAAATAGATTTTAATACTGATCTCCTGAATCCATCTTAAATGATTGATTTTAGTATTGGATCACTTTACTATTGTCTGACCGATATTTCACAACATGTCAAGGACATTTTTTTCACCCTTTCCTCGTCGAAATCTACAGTGTGGCTGATTGCAAGACGTAAATCAAGACTCTTGGAAGGAGTTTGTGGAGGCGAGGTGGTTTGTTGTGGTGTCAAGTGGTTTCGCGGCCTCGGCTTTAATTCTTCTCCCACGTCACTCTTTCAGTAAATCCGATATCTCCGCCCTCCCATCATCCCTCGTCAATTACACCCCTCACCATCCCCCTATTCCTCGAAAACCGCCCCCTCCATCCCTCTACCTTGACGGCCTCAGTTTTTTTTCCTCCCTCCGCGCTCAAGAAGACCGTGAGGAAAAAAATAATCCCCCAGTGCCCACCCACCGCACCAACTGCCCGAGCCCTCTTACCTATTTGTCTCTCTCTGTCTCTCTCTCTCCTTCCTTCACTTTCCTCTCCCCTTCCCGTTCTCTTTCGTGTTTCGCATTTGGTTTTTTGCGCTTGTCCCGGGGACGGATACAGAGGAGGCACCCGCGCTAAAAGTCAACGCTGTGGTGTCCACCACGCTGTGAACAAGCGTGGAAGATATTAATCACGGGGATGTGGCTTAAAGTGACCGAGCGAAAGGGGTGCGTTGAGGGCTTACATCGAAAAAAAAGTGACACGAGGGAGGGGATTGAGGGGCTGGGGGGGAACCCTGGTGGAGAGAGAAGTGGAAAAAAAATTAAAGGGGGATGAAATCGGTGGTGATAAGGGGTTTGAGGGGAAGAAAGTTAGGTTTGAAGGCGGGAGGAGAGGGGAGAGAGACCCAGAGGGAATTTTCCGCTACGATATCTCCCTCCCTGAAGAGGAAGAATAGAATCAAGTACACGTCACACGAGTATTATTTCGCTCGCTTGGTAATGTGGTCGCCGGAGGCTTTCAATGAAACGGTGTTCTCCCTGAGGGGATGCAATTGTAAGAAGAGTTTTGATTCGCTGGATATGCAGAACTATGTCTTCATTAATATTTTTAAACTATTCCGGTTTCTTGTGAAGGCCTCTTCAAATTGTGGGCAATTAATATAGCGCCTGCTGCTTAGCTAATTTCTCCTGCAACTGACTTGCAGCTATTATCTTCTTTATCATAAATACTATTATCGAATAACATTAAAAAATTTGCTAAAATTGTATTCAAATAATTTTTTCTCGATAAATCATGAATTTTCATCCTCACATCAGATCAATAAAATTCCAAATTACAAAACACGCGTAAATTTTTATTAAATTATATTTTTAATAATTTATTCCAATGAAAACAACTCTTTGTCATCCTTTGGGGCTAATTAATTAAGCCCCTTTTCAATTAATTAATTAATTTCACACCAATCATGAATACATCTGGCAAATAAGTTTTTTCTGCAGTAGGCCGCTTTCAAACACTTAAAAGAAATTCTTCTTCTTAGAAGAAATTCTTCGTCACGTTTTGGGAGACACTTCTCAAATTGTCTCCTAAAACGTGATGATAATGTGGATCATTTTTAACATAATTTTCAAATACTGAACAATGCTCTTAGTTTGAAGGAAAAGCATGTATTTCAGAGGGGCATTAAGAAGAGTCAGTAAAAGGTCGTAGCGTTTTTATTCATGAAATGTTTTTAATAACTTTAGCTTCAAGATTTAGCGTATGTGGTTACATATAGGCTATAGTCTATAGAATACTCTAATTATTTTAAACGTTTTCCAAAATTATTGGTACTTAATATCAATAATGTTCTTCCATTTAGTGACTACCGGATGTTCACTTTAGTAAAGATTATTTAAGTTAAGTAACAAGAGAGACTCTTTTCGAATGCAATCTGCTATATTGGACATTTATACTGGTTATTTATAGTTTGTATAAAAAATGGAATATTTCTCCGTTTTCAGCTTTCATATTAAACGAAAATCATTTGACCCGGAAATGACAATCTCAGTGTTTTGCATTAAAATGGGTGACTTTGATGTGAGCAAAAGCAAATTTAGGGAGAAAATACAGTATTTGCACAAGTAACTAGGTTAACTCGCCGGATATAGTATCTAACATAGGTCATGCTTGCGATGGTCTGCTTTTTGGAATCCGGTCACGAAATTAAGATTAGATGAAACATTGGATGGGAAATCCGGAAGATGTTATGATAGATGAAATACGAATCGAATTTGCTTATAACATGCGGAAATAGATCATTTGAGAGGGATGTATTAAACTCTGAAGCAGAGGACTACAAACGTAATGACTTCATATACCTATTAAATTTTGTCTTACAATCATTCCTCAGACTTCAATCCCCAACTCTTGCATTAAAATCATATCTATATGGATTATCTAGTACTCGCAGTCATATGCACTCCGGTTGCGGAGGACTCACTATCCGACAGTTCTTTGATTCCACGGTTATCTTTTAATCCAAAATTTCAACATTGTTGAATTCAACAATATTGGTAGAACCAGTTATTTGTAATTTGTCCGGCATAATGTGTTTTGTGATCAAAAATGTTAAGATAACTCCTCCGCGAAGATAGGATGTTGATGATTACAATTAGGATCAAAGTTTTTATTTATGCTTTGATTGTATATCTGTTTTCATTTTTTTCTTTCTTATCAATTGCTCTTTGTATTAACAAATGGCCATATGAATAACAAATGTATATTTGCTTATTTGAGATCCAGTAAATGCTCTCAATCATTGCCGGGAAAATATAAATATGGCGTGAAAAATGTTTTTGGTAAAAGAAGGTCATGTGAATTTTTAGTGATGTAGATTCAGTGATTCAGTAGCATTATTTTCTCTTAGCATTTTCTACATCAAGAATCTTTTTTTTTGACCTCGAGTCTTATTTTGAATGGATCCAGATTGAAGCAAGGGTATTTGGATTGCGAGGAGCTGTCTCTTAAAGCTAAGAATCCAGTGCTGTAATCATTCTCTAGGAACTAGAAAAACGCTATTCTTTTCCGTTTCAATGGCCTGAATTTTTCCCATCCGGTCTGGAAACCTTCAAGGGGAGAGTGCGTATCGAGCCACTCTCAGTGGGTTGCTTCCCCGAGGCATGAGAGGCAACGGGGTAGACGAGGGTGGCAGTGGAAGCGGAGGGATGGATGTCCTGAGTGTGCCAAGGGTGGGACGGGAACCCTTCGGGTGAGGGCTGGAAGATTCCCTTTTTCCCGGGGTGGAACACTATTGGTAGTCGAAAGTAGGTATGACAACTCTGCTCGGAATCAGCAAAGTGGCTCCATTTTCCCTGTCAACGTATCTGGGGAAGTAATAAGAACAGAAATCTGATGCTCTCCATGTTACCAAAGTCGAGTATTGTCTTGATCCAAATATTGTGGAAGTGAGCATCGCTGTGCATGTAGATTATTAGCGCCAATTAACATCATCAGCCATTGTCAACAATCCTGAGATTGGTCTGGCTCAGCTCTCCGCTGAATTATTATTGTGTCAGATAATCTCTTCATATTTACGTATTTCTTCTCTTTCACATTCTTCATAACTTGTGGCAAGAGTCTCTGATGCGGAAGGCAAGGAGAAACCACCTCATTACTATCCCGTGGAGTCGCAGCTACTCCACTCTTTTCTTTTTATATAGACGTGATGGAGCCCTCTCGAGTACTCTTTTCCAATTTTGTAGATAAGTATCTTTTTTCTCTTGCAATTTCTGTATTTGTCCAATTCCGGTATTTGATAATGTTTTTTTTAGAGTAATGAGACTTTATAAAACGATTATTATTAGTCAATGTGGGCGTCAATACATTGTGCTTTACATGCAAATAGCTCCAGCTCAAATTTTATCATAAAGAAATAACGTCAACTTTATTTCAGAATGAAGGAAAGGACAAAAACCAAATTTCCGCTCGTCAAAGGTATTTCACTAGTTTACGTTATTATTATGGATACTGTGGTGTGAACATGTATCCTTAAAATCTATCTCTTTGGAAAAAGGGCAGAAAGTACGCAAGGAGCGCTTCAATACACTTATAGAAAAAAATATGGGTTTGGTTTACCTCATATATAATGGACAATGCGTCGTTTTCAAAGTGTTAGCTAAATGATTCTTCTCTTAATGGCTAAGAAAGCATGATTTGTAGATAGTAGTATTAGTCCGCCTGAAAAAAAAAGACTTGGCACACTCATTCTATCGGAAAAAGTAATGTTGTGTTTGAATCACTCTGTTGTATATGCAAGTATATAGGCAATGTCTCTTTGTCATTAGGGCCAGATAAGAGATACATTTCCCATTGACTTATTGAAAATATTAAGAGGAAATGTGGAGAAGAAATGATATAGATACTTGAAAATTTTAACTCTCATGCTAGTGAAATAATGCATATAGTCTATTGTCCTCTCTCTCAAATGTCGAATGCTCAATCCATTTCTATTTTGTACGATGATGGAGTCTCAATTTATTTAAATTTGCTTCTACAGGGGATCGGGTTGGTGTGGTGGCTAGAGTACTGGCCTCCCATCCCGAGGGCCCCGATTCGATTCCCGGCTACTTTATTTCGCTCCTCTAATTGAACCCTGATAGCAAAAATCACCTCGTTGATTACATAACAGAAGGGATTTGCAAGTCATCATAATATGCAATACATTGGCACACGAATAATCTACGTTGCTTCCAGGTGTATCATCTTCATCTTTTTCATGTCAATTTGTAGAATAGTACCTACATAATGATAGAGATATATTACAATAATTATTGCTTATAACAATTTGGAAGCAAACAACATACATATAATCATTCAACTCCAGATTCAACTTGTTGTGATAGGGCATGGGTTCGATTCCCAGCCGTGGTGGACTTTTCAGTGGAAAACCGGTCCCCACTTGAGTGCCTAGTGGAGGGCATTTCAAGTTCAGTTCTCCGTCCGTCGGATTGGACGTTAACCAGTGGTCCCCTTGTCGCCTTTCGTTAAGAGTAGGCTAATGCCGACGCCGGGTGTCTCTCCACCCTTCCTCCGTTTCCTGAAAACTCCTACCATTACCCACCTATCCTAAATGGCGCAAATGACCTAGGCTGTCGGTCGCCTCCCCTGAATAACCAACCATGCTTCTATTTCCTCGTTGATTGAAGCTGTAAACCTATGAATGCGCGCCACACTGCCAGTGATTACTTTCATTCCACCAGATGTGATCTTCCCGCTCTGATGAAATTTAAAATGACCATCCTGAAAGCAGGCCGGAAACCTGGCGCAATTACCGGAGGAAGAGATATTAATTCAGTTGGCGAGATAATCGCGGAAATATGAGAATGATAATGAATAACGGACATCCTGTTTCCGCGGAGCGTATGAGAAAATCGTATGCATGCGGAACGCTTGCTCGTTTCCCTCTCAAAAACATAAAATATACGAGTGGCGAAGCGCTTTCTGTGAAGCGAACGTGTGCGATGGGTCGTTTTTTTTTCCAGGAGGCAAAGTCGCAAACTATGGACGGGGGTGTAAGGAAGGGAAAGAGCTTTAAATTTTATGCGGAGAGGGGGGAAAGGGGTAGGGAGGGTATGAATGGGTTTGGTGTCGTCGGTGTGCCGTCATCGGAGGTCGCGGGTGTGGTAGTGGTGGTTGAGATGGGCGGGAGAGAGGCCAGAGCTGCGAAATGGTGGTGGGGTAGTTGGGAGGGGGGGGGGGGGGGGGGGCGAGTTGTCAAGTGTAGCGACCCAGCGGTGGAAGGAGGAGGGTGGCGGTGGCTTGGTTGTTTGTTGTCCGCGCGAGCTCGGGGTGTTGTGATGGCGCTGGTCATTCGTCGTGCTGCGAGGCGATGTAAACGTCATAGCGGTCACTAAATTGAGAGAGAGAGGGAGAGAAGGAAGGGAGGGGGATGCTTAATGGGTGGAAGGGTTGGAGAGGGAGGGGTGGCGGAAGAGAGAGGGGGACTTATTATGTGTGGGGAACATCGGTGCAGTTGCGGGTCGGTGGGCTAGGGGGCGGGGAGTGTGGAGGTGGGGCAGTATGCCTTGCAGAAATGGGTTGGGAGTTGCTAAAGGCGAAGGTCGAAACTCTGTAAGCCCTTGTACACATGGATGGGCTGCGGTGGGATGGGAGGAAGTGGTGTGAGAGGAACGGTGGGGCCAGTGATCATTATTTTTTTTGGAACGGAAGTTGGAAACATTTCGACTGCGATGCATAAATATTTTCGCTCGTATCTGTACGAGCGTGCCACTGGAGAATCTCATGCATGTCAAAAAAAAAGCGATAAAGGTACGTGTAAATCGATTTCATCGCTATAGTTGAACTTTTTAATGGAAGCAGTTTCAAAGACTCTAAAGCTCTCGGACAATACATGGCAGAATTCTGCCATCAAAATATGACTGAGTTAACACAGAGAGAGATGCAGAGAATTTTATTGATGACCAAAATCATGCAGTCAACCCTGGACTGAACTCTTTTTGTTTCCAAGATGAGAACGCATAAATTTGTAAAATATAGTCTGTTCACGAACCAATATAGGAAATTAGTTTCTTTTCGAGCTACGTCCTAGCATATATTTTCCAAAAGAGTTATTGGTTTGGTTTTTGATGAATCCTATTGAGGAGCCTTTTGAATTTAAGCCATAATTAAAATCGTGTAGCAAAAAATCGCACCGATTGTGTATCTTGGAGTGAAGCTAGCAAGGGCGTTGACAGATTAAGGGTTACGAGTGAATATATAAAAAATTAATCGATTCAAAAGGCACCGAAGTATAAGATAAGGACTTTGATCGGCTCAACCTGACGCTCTTTGATATATTATTTCCGTCTGTTTTCTCACTTATTTCATTCCACTCCATTTTACTCGGAATACTTTAACTATCCGGCTTCTTGAAGTGACGCAGTGCTTTCCCAGAGTAGGTCTTCGTAAGCATCCACTATCTTTTCCTCCTATCTTGATGTAGCAGGTACTGAGGTGGTGAGTTTTCGTTTGGCTGACGGAAAAGATAAATAGAGATCTTGTGCAGACACATGCACCCTTGCTCTCGATCTCCTGCGCACTTTATTTAATTTGAGAATTTTCTCAAGAACGATCAAGCTCTTTCCCTAATTTTGCGCTTAAGGTTAACCTCCAATTATGAGTACTTTATTTGAGAACAGAAACCAATAAAATCTCTTGTGGAGGCTATTACCGGATTATGTCCTCCAAATCTTAGCAAATATACATTTATTTATGAAGGCATTTGTATTATTGTAGCATATAAATACTTTAAACGTTAATAGTAAGAAATAGTACGATCCACCGTTACCTTCACGCCAAATCGCACTACCATCCGGCCAAATAAATAGTGTCATGACCAGTCTAATCCATCGGTCAATGCGGATCAGTGACAGGGGCGAATTATCCAGAAAACTAAATCCAGGATGCTAACCGAAAAACGCAAACTAGAAGCCATTTTACGCCAGAATGGGTACAACGACGGAGATATCCCCCGACCTTTTAGAATAATTAATGACAAGGGCAATCGGCACCCGCAGAAAACAATGCCCTCGCAACCTGATGACATCACGATCACGAAGAAAGCATGTATCCCGTACATAAAAGGCACTAGTGACAAGATAGGAAATATTATAAAAAAATATAAAATCAAAACCATTTTCAAACTTCACCTACAAGTTAAATCGTTACTGAGAAACGTTAAAAATAGGACGCCCCTGCAAATAGAAGGAGTTTACAAGATTCCATGCACAACATGCGGGAAGAAGTACATTGGGGAAATTGGACGGAGCATTAAAACGAGTGTAGAAGAGCATCAGCGGACCACTCGACGCGGACAACCTTCGAAGTCGGCGACGGCAGAGCACGCGACCCTTGATCATCAAATCCTTCGAAAAATCTGAAGTTCTCTCCAGGGTCAACAAATTCAAGCCTCGGCTATATCGAGAGGCCATCGATATAAGAAAACAGAAAGCCAACTTCAACAGAGATGGTGGCCTTCAAATGAATCACACGTGGATGCCCGTACTGAATAAACTTTCTACCTCAATCTCTCCCCCCTCTCTTCTTCCGCTTACTACACCCAATCCACCGACCTGAAGAGTATATATTTACCAACCCACATTTCCATGCATTAACTTTCCCCCAGAAGCGATCAGCAGGGGTCGCGAAACGTCAGGCTAAACTGATTACGCGGAAGACCCGAAAAGTTACTTTTATCAGCACTATGAACCGCGAAAGCGTCAACGAAGAATATATCATCTACATCTACACAATACCCTGCAAGCCACCGTGAGGGTGTGTGGCAGGGGGTCAACATATTCAAGCCTCGGCTATATTGAGAGGCCATCGATATAAGAAAACAGAAAGCCAACTTCAATAGAGATGGTGGCCTTCGAATGGATTAAACGTGGATGCCTGTACTAAATAAACTTTCTACCTCAACCTCTCCCCCTCTCCTCTTCTTAGTTCCTCCTCGTTAGTATAGAACGTGTGTGTATCACGTTAATTCAAATAATATATGACGTTAGGTATTTCGTTTTATTTAAATTTATCAGGCTTTCCAAACATTTCCAAGTACTTGTGTGCTGAAAAAACATTTGCGTATTTCAATACACTTAGAATACTTAGGTATCTACCCCATATATGTGTGTTGATGTGTCGTCTGGTCGCAGGGTGTGCGTATACAAGGGCTTGGGTGAGGTTGTGTGTGTATAAACTCTCACCACCAGATGACACCACCACCCTGGTTCCTTTACGACAAAAGTTATTCCGATAGTGGAAAAAGATCTCTCCACACTTGAGAACTGAAAACTTTCCCACAAAACCTCCATTCGCTTCTCCACTTCTTTTAAAGTAATCTTCCCTTTGAATTTTCTAAGCGTTGTATTCGTTTACACAGAAGTTCGGCGTAAACGCGGGCCTGTTGACTTCACGCTCCGTGAATTTCTAAGCAAATCGGAGAAAGTGGCTTATCCCTAAACTACCCGGTCAGCACGCAGAGCGCGTATCTCAAGGCTTCAGGAACTAATTAAGAAACTTGGAGTTTCTCTTCTTGTTGAAATGATGTCATAGTGTATACAAGGTTACTTGTTTTGTTGAATCGGTGTTCGGAGGACTTAACTTCTTCCGTCACTCGTCAGAGTGAAAGTCAAGCTTAGTAGTATCCATTATTAAAAATTTGTTAGCATTTTTAAAAGAGTGCTTTGAGTGTGAAAATCAAAGATGTGAACGTAATGAACTCAAAACATGAGGAAACTTACCATAGAATGTTCTTCATTGGTAATTGGATGACATTTCGTAAATATTTGGGAAATGAAGTTAGTTAATTTGGAAATTCACGACTGAATTGTGTATCAAACAAAGAATGACTATGGATAAAAATATTTTTAAAACAATGGCACAGCATCAAACACAACAGGCAATATTCTTGATTAGATGAAGTTTTAAATATTGGCTTCAGGAAAATTTTTTCTAGCGAACCTTACTTGGTTTTATAGGTAGAATCACTGACTTAAAATCAACGAATCGTTGTAACTTAATTTTAATAAAAAATTAATATAAACATCCCTGAGTAATAATACCAGTTTTCAAGTTCACCGCATTCCAATCAGTTAATTCTATGTGTAAATCTTTGAGAATGTTTTATTGTAACATCGAAGTTATAAAACAGTGATTATCAAATTTCATTGAAAGTTGGAAGGGTGTAACGTTTCATAAAAATGAGTGAACTTCATTTGAACTTTGAAAAAGACATTGTCTACATTCTACATTGTCTACCTCTGCTACCTGTGATTGATTTGAATCAGACATTTTTATCGTTTTTTTAACCTGTCACTTAGGTCTTGGGAGGGAACATCATAAAAGAAAAAGGTGGAGCATGAACAAAGTATGGCATTTTTTATTGCTGTCCCCGCGAGGCTTATTACGGAGTTGGAGTGAAAATAAATGGGTTGGAAAAAGAGCAGAATTACGGAAATATATTTTAGATTGTCCTTTATAACCTATCAGAGTTTCTTTTGCGCCCTATTAGATCATTCAAGGACAAAGAGGAGAGAGATTTGCATGAAGGTAACTGGGCAACACGCTTACAATGGTCTTAGTGGTCATTATGGTTGGGTGATGACGGGCGCAAGACAAAAAAAAAGAGAAATAGAACAAAGGTGGCATGGAAATTTCTCTCTCCCCCTACAGTCTGTTAATGGGTAAGATATTCAACGGGAAAATAATGGAGCCGCAGAAAAAATCATAGTTTGACGAATGCGAGAATAAAATTGGTGACGAACGAGTGAGTGTGAATAACATGCCATCGTGACTTTTCAAATTCCGGAGGGAAAAGGGAAATAGAGGTGGATAAGAGAAATGTGACACGGAGGTTGAGAACGACACATCAAGCTTGCCATTTCCCGTCCTGTTCTCCTATTATCCTTCCAACATTCACCCCATCCATTGAGACGGTGACGCAAATAGTATACTTCCCGGGGATATATTTCCAGCTTCATATCCTAGTATCACTTTAAGAGAGCGTTTGTGAAAAAATATATATGGTAATACCAGCTTCTCCATGAACTCTTATGAGAGTCAATTTTAGTAGTGTCTCTGGTCGTCCACGTGAAGGCTTTTCAAAACAGAAAAATTTTTATTGGCGTATTTTATCAACGCTTTCGCTAAGTGGGAGAGAATAATATATTTCAGAATAGGAATTAGATTACTTATTGTGCCTCAGATCTAGTGGTTCATATTCGTTGCTTGTAGCTTCATAAATAATAATTTAATTTTCGAAAAAAATGCCTGAAGCTGAAAACCTGATATTATCATGCATTCTTATGTAAAACCCTTAACGTGCGTAAGGTTAGGACTATCATCTGTGCAAAAAAAATAGTCTATAATTTGCGAGTTGACGGGATTTAATGAATTTTTAATGATTTGAAGTTTCAAATTTTATACCTAATGGTTTCTAAAAAAACATAGCCTACTGAAGAACGTTTCACAAGAGTATGAAGGTTTTGGGATATCCATTTTATAACGGAGTATGAATTGTACGGGTAAGCGGTGATTAAATATGGAAGAGAATTTGGCGAAGTTGAATATGTTTTAAATTAAATTAAATTCGTCTCAGATAAATCCTGTAGCTCCCTGAAATGCTTCCGAGTTCCGGGGAAGCGATGAAAAGTCAAAATCCGTGAAATTTTCATACAAAGGAGACGGAATTCTCTAAATATGATACATTCAATGATCTCAGCAATATTTTACCGTTGAAACATATCCTCGAGGACAGTTCTCTGGATTACGTTCAGGAAAACTGCGTCCAACCTCAGCTTATTTGATTTATTATGTATTTCTGCGCTCAGTTAAGCTTAGTTAGAAACGGATTTGTATGGCAGCATACAGAATATGAAAGGTAAGAGGTGCAGCGGTCGATTTTGCCGGTGAAGCGTATCCAGCGAGTTAATTACTCCGTATAATGAATTCTGTAAGAGTGGTATGCAATAATTTTTGAATGTATGGTGAATTCAATTAAATCTCCACGTTAGTTATTTGAATAATTAATTTTATATAAATGCATAAATTTGCAAAACGCTTTTGCTTCAATACTGGTTGTAGGGGTACCAATTTTAAAGGTATTCCAGTTGCTAAGGCTCAGTTAACTCATTTTACCTAATAATCATCACCCTTAAGTTGCCAAGCACAAGCACACAACCTGGCTACCTTAGTGGGCTTTCATATTTATGTTCACTGGTTTTTCATTTCATATTCTACCGTGATGTCTCCATTTTGAGAAAATCCATTTAAGTAACTTACAGAACCTATCATCTGTGCAAAAAAAATAGTCTATAATTTGCGAGTTGACGGGATTTAATGAATTTTTAATGATTTGAAGTTTCAAATTTTATACCTAATGGTTTCTAAAAAAACATAGCCTACTGAAGAACGTTTCACAAGAGTATGAAGGTTTTGGGATATCCATTTTATAACGGAGTATGAATTGTACGGGTAAGCGGTGATTAAATATGGAAGAGAATTTGGCGAAGTTGAATATGTTTTAAATTAAATTAAATTCGTCTCAGATAAATCCTGTAGCTCCCTGAAATGCTTCCGAGTTCCGGGGAAGCGATGAAAAGTCAAAATCCGTGAAATTTTCATACAAAGGAGACGGAATTCTCTAAATATGATACATTCAATGATCTCAGCAATATTTTACCGTTGAAACATATCCTCGAGGACAGTTCTCTGGATTACGTTCAGGAAAACTGCGTCCAACCTCAGCTTATTTGATTTATTATGTATTTCTGCGCTCAGTTAAGCTTAGTTAGAAACGGATTTGTATGGCAGCATACAGAATATGAAAGGTAAGAGGTGCAGCGGTCGATTTTGCCGGTGAAGCGTATCCAGCGAGTTAATTACTCCGTATAATGAATTCTGTAAGAGTGGTATGCAATAATTTTTGAATGTATGGTGAATTCAATTAAATCTCCACGTTAGTTATTTGAATAATTAATTTTATATAAATGCATAAATTTGCAAAACGCTTTTGCTTCAATACTGGTTGTAGGGGTACCAATTTTAAAGGTATTCCAGTTGCTAAGGCTCAGTTAACTCATTTTACCTAATAATCATCACCCTTAAGTTGCCAAGCACAAGCACACAACCTGGCTACCTTAGTGGGCTTTCATATTTATGTTCACTGGTTTTTCATTTCATATTCTACCGTGATGTCTCCATTTTGAGAAAATCCATTTAAGTAACTTACAGAACCTTTCCGGAAAAAGATCATTTAAATATGTCATACCTACCTAACTCATAAAACTCATAGTTAATTTGAAATTCTAAACGACGATTACTGGATACATGTGATTGTATCTTGTTTATGGAGATACAATGCCTCGAAAATATATAGTGCCCCAAGATAGGTTTGGAAGATTTTCATATTTATAAATCTGTCATTCAATTACATTGTATTATTATGCCAAACATCGGGAAATTTCATTACCATCCGTGACAATACTAGACTCACTGAGCACACCTAAAGGAGCAGAGCCTCATGACACTTTTCATCGATCTTGAAATGCTATTACGCCATACTAAAGTAGTCACGCTGGTGAACTCTCATTGACACTCGTTCCAGAGTGTATATTGACCGAAATAAAGTGAAGTAAAATGCGTAAAAACTCAATCTTCCAGACACTGTTTTTAATCTCTAACGCGGTTAAATCTAAGTGCCAAATGGGTGTTTTCCTACCGCCCACTAATGACCTTCCTGGTACGCAACTAAGACAACGTTATTTCACGCATGGCTCTCACAAATATACTTTAGCAATTTGATTTTGGTTTGGATAAGTATTCATGATACAACCTTTATCATTTCCCTTGAACTTCCTATCATGTTAGACGTTCATGTTACCTCAGGATTCGTCTTTGCCAACGTTTCTGGATGATAAAATACCATGAAAAGAAATACCGTTCTTGAAATAATTGAAAAAAGGCCGAGGAATACAATCAAACTCCCGAGAGGTAAACGAGCTCATGAAGGTAGCTGGAGAGCAAAAATTGAATTAGATGAAGGACGGCTACTTCGGCTGTAACATACATTAAACAGGAAGTGAACAGTGGAAAAAATAAATTTTTTACACGAAGTTGTTACCAATTATTTTATTCTTGTAGGTGACACAATATGTATCATGTGAAGTGAGAGCTTAGCCGAACAAATCTTAGAAATTATGGCCAGTGATGGTGAGAACGTTATGTAAACAAATTCCCCATTGAATATGTATCAACATCCGTCGTACAAGCATTAATGTATTCTATATTTTTCGAATGTGGTTTTTTTCCTTAGGATGACTGAACATAATAAATCAAACTAATTGTATGGCATACGTATTTCTTGAGCTTAGTTTCTTGAATGCAATAATTGTCTTGGGTGATTCTGTACTTTGAGGAAGCTACTGAGAAATACCACTTAAAAGTGTTCAAGTTCCGCAAAATATTCAGGATGAAGGAAGGCACCAGTGAGAAGAATGGAGAAAATATAACCAAAAATTTATAAAATTTAACGTCATATCTGAGCGGAAAATCATCGGGAGGGGGACATTTCCTTGGAAAATCCCAGGGATTCCAAAGATATTCGCAAAATCTGACATTTAATTTCGCTTCGGTAGTGCCCTTGAGCAAGGGGAGAGAAACTTCATTTGGGAAAATAAAGAAAAATCCTTCAAGGTCGGCGCCCATGGAAGATAATGGCGTGGGAGTCATATTTTATTTCACCATAAAATCCTCCGCGGCAGCTCGCCCGGCCGCGCGGATTACGGCAGCAGCGGCGGCGAGGGCGCCCGCAGCGCCGCCGGGCGGGAGGGGACGCACATACCACGAGTTGGCGGGGGTGAAAAAGTGATATACCCTCTCTCACAGCCATCGCTCCTTCGCATTGCTTTTTTCCTCCGGCTTTGATCTTGAAAACATTCCACACAGACGTGAGAGGGTGGAGAGGGGTAAATAAAGAAGGAGGAGCAAAAAAAAACGGCTCAAGCACTCTATGAAAATCCGCGAAATGCTAACAAAAGTGAAGAAAAAAATAATGATGAAATAAATGATCCACAGAGGGATCACCCAATGCACTCTCTCATACCACCCCCCTCCATTAACCTCCCCAACATACGTAAACCTCTTCCCCCCACCCGTTCACTCTTGAGTGCGTGCGCTTATTTGAGTGCGTGTGCATGCGGAGAATTCCGTTGGGAGTTAATTGGCCACGTGCCCGTGAGAAAGGGAGAGGTTTTACGAGAAAGGCAGGCTCTAGTTTTTTTAACTCGTGCCACCTTTTCACACACGAAGCCTCCTTTACCTCCACTCCTCACTCCCCCCCCCTCCCACATCTCGTTTTGCCTCCCACCTCCCTTTTCCGTGCGAGTAAAATCGGAGGAGATTGTTATAAGCGGAGAAATGTGAGTGATGCACCACACGTGAATACTCTCGGAAGGGAAGCAAAGAAGAAATCGAGCAAACGCGAACTTGATTGATTCGATTTCCTTTCAAGATTGTTTTATCTCATGCTGTATCTTTTATATGACTTTCTCGCATGTCTTCAAGGATGTAGGGACGGAAGGAATGCAATATACAGCTGATAGGGTTCTGCTCTCAAGTTTTTCCATAGTCTTGCTCAGACATACTGAGAACTTGGCAGACTTTTATGCATCCGTAGCATGTCGATGCTCTAGATGAAAAAATCTCCCTGAACCGAGATGTGGATATTTCTCCCAAAATTTTCGGTGCCAGAGAAAATGAAAACCTTATTAGGTAGATATTGGAGAGCATTGTTTAGTAAAATTCTATGTGAAAAAAATGCTCAGGTAATACTTCATTATTTCGAAAAAAGGCCTTTTTTTAAGAATAATTCCTTCGGAAGGAAGGTGCATTAGTACGAGTGATACTTCGTAGAGTTCACACGGTTGCATTTTATAGTGCTCGTTATATATTTGGCTGGATGTTTTTATATGCACTACTTGATATTTACTTTTTCCGTGTGGATGTATAATTATCAAGTTCAGATACATGATAGTACGCAATTAAAATGATCCTATTTCGTCACTTAAAAATTAAGGGATCTCTAAGGCAGTTATATAAATGTTCGCAGTGAAATGCGATTGAATCTTCTTCGATTGCCCTCCTGAGATAAATTCGGGATTGCTCTCTAATTCACAGGGGATCAGGTATGCATGGACTGCTTGAAATTCAGGTGAGGCAGTTGCAGCGCCTCGTCTTAATGAGCTACATTTACATGCCGTTAGGCTTTGACCTGGAAGTACTTTGCCCTTATTTTCCTAAACGACCCATTTGTGGTAAGTCCTGTTTTTGTTCCGCAAAGGAAAGTATCATTTATGGAGCATAAATACTCTACAGATAATACTTTAAAAATATTATCATGTGGATGAAAATGGTAGGAGCACAAATAAATGAGTGCAAAATTTGAGGCAGGGTTTCCTGTGAAAGGGGATGAGAAGGTGGGAGGTCAGAGAAGGGTGGCGCTGGTCACCTCCATCCACGGGCCGAGCGTTCATGGCACGATTTACGTTGCAAGCAATATCATCAATCCATGGGTGTCGAGCATATTCGTACGTTCATCGCAAACGTGAGCGAGTACCGCTCGTTCGTATCGCCTCCCTCCCCCCCAGGGGCTGTTTTGCCTGCAAGTGTGTGACCCCGTCCACATTCACGCGACGGCGCGCGTGCATTCCAATCAGCATTCGCATTTGGAGAGAGGGAGCTCGCGATATGACCCCGAGCCGATGCTTCCCTTTTCGACGAATCACCTCCAACCCCACTCCGCCGCCTCCTTCCTCCCTCCCTCTCCCCTCCGACCTCCATCCCTCCCCCTCCCCCACCTTCCTTCCTCACCTCTCCTCTCTTCCTCTCTAGCCAATGTGCGCATGCTCCACACGCCGGCACCTGCATCTTGTCCCTGTTCCACTTCCCGTGGTCGCTGTTCCAGGGGATGGGGAACGTTGAGGCCAAAGGGGATGGAATGGAGTCACTGCCGTATGTTTTCGAGCCAATTCTCAGGGTTCAAATTCAAAACAGAGTAAATCCCCTAATGAGATCGACAGCACCCGCTGGAAACTCTTTGGTTCTCCATTCCGGCTTCGATCCGTGAACCCTAGGACCTATTTCACTCAACTAGTGTCGCGTTGGCTTGCATGATGTTTGTAGCTTTGACCTGATCTGCAATTCCACCGGGAAGGTTTCTATCACAGAGCCTGAATCGTGCAGTAAATGCTCAAGGCGTTGCTATTAGACCAGATAATGTGAGAGCTAACGTTCCTCAGAGGAAAAACCTTTGAAAGTATAATAAATGTTTTAAATACTGTAGTGTTTATCAGAAATATTTACTTTTTATTTTACATCGCTTCGCCACTTGCATAAAATTACATCCGCTCTCTCTATTGTTACCACTTATCAATTACGAAATTTACACTTGTAATCACATACCCTCATGTCTAATAATGCCGAGTCTTTGATTTATTGTTGGAATGACGAATATTAGTGCTTTGCACATGTTTTCTTCTATTTGTCTAGTGGTGATGATAATTTTTTCTCTAATTTACCCCACATATTAATGTTTAACATAAAAGGTGAAAAAATTTGGTTCCATAAATTTCTACTGCTCCATTTAAAATATTATATTTGATAAGAATATTAGACGATATTGCAAATTATCATTACAATGGCACAATCAATTTGAAGTGCTTTGATCACAGTGTTTTATGTTTATGTACTCAATCTCTATAATGTTGCTTGAAAAATTTATTCCCAGGTATATGCGTCTAAATTATTTATTCTGATTGTTTACCCTTTTCATTTTCACCCTCCCTTTCCCACTTACTTTTCGATATCTGTCTACCCATACCAGTATCACCTTTTATACGAATAATTCTTTTTCACACCACCCTCTATCACCTTCTGTGTTTTTGCTACTCGTTGCCGGCATACGCACCCAAGCTACAATGAACAAATTAATTTGGACGCGTGCATCAGAGCAAATAATTCCAATTTTCCCAGTATTTTTGCAATTTTTTGCCGCTTGGTTTAATCTTTAGAGCCGAAAGGGACAAACGGAATTAATGGATTTTTTTTCAGTAACAAACACATTTGAGACCAACTTTAATATAAAAGTGAACCGAAGAAAAAAAAGTCTCTCTTTAAATGCATGGAACCATTCGCCCAAGCAAATGCAAAGTGCTGTTCCAAAGTTTGATATGTATTTCATTATCTTTCTCGTATATATATTTCTGTTTCAGGATCATGTCAATTTAAAAAGTTTCAGCCAATTATATTTTTCGTTTCTCTAAGACCCCACCCCTCAGATTATGAAGAGAGCCCTCATTAATTTTTCCGATCTCGTAGCTCCACGTCTTCTAATAGCGAAGTGAAATGAGCTATAGATAATTTTAACTTCTAAAATATTTTAAATCGAGCAGCAATGTGGTGCTACTTAAGGCATTACTCCAGTTGAGAAGGAAGCATTCTTTTTATTTCTGTAATCAATAAATAATCTTATTGTAATGCTCTTACTTTACTTCCTGAGCATTAAAATTAGCATCATGTATTTCAAATTCCAGATAAATAAAAACGCGTGCCCATGTGTATCAGATATTAATAATGACTTTTCACTATCCTTTTTCAATCGTGCATAGTTATTATCAGAAAATTGCATTTTGCATATCAGTTTGCACACCCACATCACTCTATCCAATTGCCATTTTATAATATCCCTTTCCACTGCTACCCAGATAAGTGTGTAGGTACCTATCTTGATATTAAACCACTCTATTTTAACAAAAGGTTAGTCTGGCCAATGAGAGTAGAACTCATGAAGTGGTAAGATTAACGATGGGAATCATTCACGCAGAAAGCTTATAGGGGGTTAGAGAGAGTATCCCCAACCCAATTTTTTCCCTTAAAATCAGGTACACAAAAAACAAAACAGCTTAAGTATCTCTATTAGTCCGAAAGCATCGCCCTGATCCGAGAGGTTTTAGAAGTAGTAGACTTGTGTTTTTAGGCATTCCAACTGCTAAATTTATATCACGCCGTCTAACCTATGATATTTATCATAAGACGAGTGAAATATCCATGACCGAGGTGCGATTGGAGCCAATGACCCTTGAGTTGCAAGCAAAGCATATAACTAACGTCGCAACCGACGCTGTCTACGCACTCGATCCCAGAGCCACGTGCCAGTAGTCTAACGCTCTACTCGCTGGACTACTTTTGTCGTAAATATCAATTATAACCTAAGAATAAGTACTTACTTGGCGTTATAGAACTTTCGCGCTCATTTTAACGTATTTTGATAGCAGAAATGTCTCTATTCTCCAAAAACCCTCCGCTGTGCTTCAGTTCCGTAATTCCAAGTGACGTTTCGGCTCGCGGCTTCCTGTCACCTTTCGTCTTATCATTTGCTTCCACCGCGCCGATTTGCCGCAGTGCTCCCGTAAGCTCCTCTCCTTATTCCTTCGCTAAGTCTCTACCTCCATTCCCATAATCTGATTATTCTTCTCATATTCTCCCTTAATTTCATTCGTTTCTCCTGTTTTCATTGCTTGAGATTTTCTACTGATGGTTTTCATTAAATGTTTCATATCATGTATACAAGGGATGTATCATTACCAGCTTGATATTACAACAATTCAATTGAAAATGTTTTCTATGTATGAATAAAGGCAATACAACAGAGGATACGAGGTTAACTTTCCTCAAAACTAATCAGGATTTTTCAGAGATTTAAGGGAAAATATCAACTTCAAAAATGGCTTACGGTGGTAATATTCATGTAACATTTTACTTAAAGTCCAGATAATAATAATTTTAAAATATATCCTTTTATTCATTTTAATATCTTTATTTTCATGAAATTGAGATAATATTTACATAATGTCTTTAAAGAATTGTCAAGCATTCCATACCACGCTTAAAGATGATCTATTTGCCACGTGAGTTAAATCAGCAATTTGCCAAACTACTTTTAATTAAAAAATATAAAGATATGTTACCAAATCTCTATCTATCAGATTAAAAATCAAAGAGTGAGCATTTTCAGTTTAATTTAATCGTTTAATCAACTTAGCTCTTGTGACTTTTCCCATGCCTTACCTACTAAAAAGGTATGTGAAAAAATTATCTAACCTCCGCTACCAAGTCATTTAAAATATATACAGATGAACTACTTGAATCATTCCTGTATTCACTATAAATTGAGTACTGGTTTTCAAAATAGTAAAATAGCAACTTGGTTAGGGTGAAAATTCATACATGGGTGTTTTCAAGTCTTTGCCCGCACAAATAGTCGTTTCAGACCGGGAGAAAGGTTATAAAGATAGGAATGAAAGGGATGGGGCTTAGAAGGGTCTGGCGAATACACGAATCTATGAGCCGCGGAGAAATTGTTATTGTCTCCACAGTTTTGTCTGATACCCCATTATTAGTATTTTTAATTCATATCCTCACCATTTACCACACAAAAACATGTATGTGTCATGAATTGAAGACTCGAAATAAAAGAGGCTCTAAGTGACAAGTTCATGAATTGAGGAAAATGAGTTTTAAGTAAACGAGGTAATTGTTAATAGCAGTGGCTCTTTAACCGCTATCATCTTTTGATTGCAATTGTTACTAGAGTTTCATTCGTGGCAGTTTGAGCCTATTATGCATTATTGGGCTTGGCATGTAGATCCCATTTTACACAAAACCCCAAAATTTCATATTGTGGCACTTAGAGCCTTTTTTATTTCAAATCTTCATTTTACATTATGGACCTTCTCTTTTCCATGAGATATTATATATTTATACTGAAAAAGATGGATTAGAGTTGTATGTCCTAACAATAAATAGTGTGAATGAAAACTTCAGCGAGAAAGTCTTGCCTTGAGAACACTCCATAGACAAATAATGAAACGAATGTCTTGAGCAAAGTAACTTGCATGGAGAAATAATATAATAATGTTACTGAAAGTCCATTTCAGGTTAAAAAAAACAGAATCTTCTTTGCACCAACATTATCCTCATTTATAAAAGTTTAAGGGCCTTGAACAATAATTATTTGATGTTGCCTGCGTTCAAAGGAAGAGATCTCCGTGATGAAATATTAGGATATTTAATGAAGAAGGAATGCGAAGAAAAATTGAATGTGAGAAGGAATACAACGATTTTCCATAAAATACAAGAATAATTCCTATGGTAATGGATAATTGTAAAAGATGTTTTGCTACTCCTCGAAGAGGTATTACTTCGTTTTCAGTCCAAAACTTTCTCAACCATGTATTTATTTGTAAGTATCAAAACTTAAAGCTAGATTCTCTGCAGTAAAGTAATATTCGGAATTTTTTACTCATATTTTGATTAACTACTTCAGTTTAACTTTAAAGGACAGATGCTTTTAATGAATAAGATTTTGAAACGTATTTCTTCCGTAAGTAGTATCTGAACGTAGTGTTATTTTTCCCTACCCATCGGGCATCGTTTAAGTGTTGTAGAGCGACTGACCCATAAATAGGGGGATCGGGTTGGTGTGGTGGCTAGAGTACTGGCCTCCCATCCCGAGGGCCCGGGTTCGATTCCCGGCAGTGGGGGATTTTTCAGTGGAAAACCGGTCCCCACTTGAGTGCCTAGTGGAGGGCATTTCAAGTATAGTACTCCGTCCGTCGGATGGGACGTTAAGCCGTGGTCCCCTTGGCGCCTTTCGTTAAGAGTAGGCTAATGCCGACGCCGGGTTTCTCTCCACCCTTCCTCCATTCCCTGAAAACTCCTACCATTACCCAATTACCCACCTATCCTATATGGCGCAAATGACCTCAGCTGTCGGTCGCCTCCCCTAAATAACCAACCAACCAACCCATAAATAGGTGATTGCTCATGTATTCCAACTGATAAATGGAATAGTTCTCAGTCATTAATTTCATGATATATGTTTAGCCGGTCAGCGTTTGTAAATCCAAATTCCGGCATAAATATTGATTGGGATTTTGGTGAACGATAACCTCAATGATATCTTTGATGTAGAATTACATTTTGAATTTATTATTGATATTATTATTAAATGACTATATATGTCATGTCATGTTAAATTCATATGTGCTCATAAATAATTATACGCGCTTCATCCCAATTTATTACTTGCATGCTCATAGGGTCATATCACTGGTTACATTATTCATTAAAACATGATTTAATTTTGCGGTCTTGATGCCAATTATTCTTAACACATGCATGAAAAATAGATAGCCTTTATAGGAGAATTTAAATAAAATGTTTCGCAAACCTTTTTTCTAGAATACACTTTTGCCTCAATTCTAAGTGAGTTGGGGACGAAAATAGTTTGGTACAGAACGATCCTTTTGAACCTTTATTTTTTATGCCATAATGTTGCCTTCTCACTTTTACGCCTTTTTTGCTGAAAGAATCTGTATACCTATTATATATCGATCGGTAATTAAATTTAGCTCTTCAGTATGGGTAATTGACGAGTATTAGCGCTTCAATGATATTTGAATGTAAATTTCCTTAGTTTATACAATTCCTGTTATAACGAGTCCCTAGCATAATTATGTTTTCCTTTTGAATATCCATCCTACCATCCCTATACCTGTGTTACGGGAATTTTAACACGGGCGTGTTAAAGGCGCATTAAGTGTTTACCACATGCATATGCCTTTGCCCTTTTGCATAAGTTATGTTATGAACTCTTGTCTGTTTTAATGCAACAGTGCAAACAGTTTTTCTGGGGATTTATTACGGTCATAATTTAATAAAGATCGATGCTACATTGTACAGATGCCTTTAAGCGATGATTCCTCACGCGCCAGTCTTTATAAATTCATAAGCTTCCGCGATAGTAAGAAACAAATCTATTTGATCCAGCACTGTATTCAATGTTAACTGCCAACCCACGAGAAGTCATATATAGATGTTATTGCTTTATGTATGAGACCAGTTACTTATTCTGTCGCGTTATGGAATTTTTTGGCATCTCCCTATTTTCTGGTTCGCATCGTTGGACGTTTTCCCTCAGACGACTCTCTACCCTCCTGACTTAGACGAAGGACTTGACCAAAGAGAGCATAACATGCTCGCTAACGACATGTGCGCCGACGTATCCAACAATGGCTATGATTCCCAACGCAGCGATATAGGCCTTCACCGTTTTGGCTGCACCATTGGGCCGCACCTTTCCCTAACTACATCAGCTACGACTTTTATAGCCCCAGTAAGCGAAAATAACCATAATATAGAGCAAGCACAAAGGCCATGACGCGGTATGCAGTTGCTGGAGTCAAAAAAGTATTTCTAATGCTCCAATTGAAAAATTTCACCTCTCACATCTACCATTCCTTTTTTTTACCCCCTCAAAAGCTAGTAAATCATGCCACTCCACCTTGTACATACATTCCGAAGAAAACTCTCCTGATTTCACTCACCTCCTCTCACGCCTCTTCGAGTCTGTTCGAGTCGAGACGGCAAGCGTCATTGTCATTTTTCTACTCGCATTTATACCTACTATACATTCATAGATTCCTGAGGGAAATTAAGTTCAAACAGTTGTTTGAATTCCACTTCGTCCGGTATATCTGAAATACACTTACTTGTGTAGTTTTGGTCTGAAAATACTTGTTTTTCTTTCCATTGTCCTCATCCCGTCGCAACTAAGATTGGAAAGAGTGCTTGTCCAGGACGAGCGTTTTAGACGAAGAAAATATTTTTTTCTTCTTGTGTTACGCTACAATATATTACAGGACTCATAAATATATCTATGATGAGAAAATATTGGTAGTCTATGTCAGTGATGGAAACTATTACTATCAAAAGAGTGGAAATTCATAGAGCGCATGCGCTAAAACTCCTTTACTCCTAATATCGTGTAGTTACCTATGTAAAAGCTACAACTTATCATGCAAATACAAAGTAAATTATGGACAAGGCGAATGATGTTGAGTGGATGGGAATAATCGTGCGATTCGTGCAAAAATAATTTCTTATTAGGAATCGTTATGATATATAATTGAAAATATCTTGAGGAAACAACGCTTCGTAGCTTCCCTCTCTTTCATGGTCTTGAGCTGGCATTTCTGCCTCGTACTTTCTCAGAGCGTGTAGGTAAAGCCCGTATTTTAATTTTTCTCGCGCGTTATCACGGCTATTATTGGTAGTATAATATTTGGAGGCAGCGGCCTGGCTCCAACTTTTATTAAGTATTGCCACACTAGGCCATTGAATCACAATCCCTGAGATACATGACTTCTTATTGGTGTGGTGATAGCATGAAACAATCAGAATCTTTATTACGATAGTGTGTTTAATTAGGAAGAAATCATTTTAAACGCAACTTCAAAATTTGGAAAGATTTTTTTGTAAATAAGCAAATAAGTTGCAAAATAAATAAAACAAAAATAATATTGAAGTTTTTCCACGTGTTCTATTATTGACCTTGAGTAAGGTGAAGCTAGGCTATAATGGTAGGAAACTGCCGTATATTTCCCGAAATCGCGTTGCAATGACTTAATTTGTGTTTTTAAAGAGTGCTTTTATTAGTCTGACCATTCCATAGCGTTCTAAACTCTGGAGCACTTGAGGTCTTCAGAAATAGCATGCAATGACATAGCGCGTTGTCTCGCCAATCTAACTGCCAGCTCTCGGTTCCAACCAATCCATCCCTATTGGGAAAAATCACCTCAAATTTCCTTGCGTTTTGCGTCTGGGGTTTTTTAATGGCTCAATAAATATTTCTCAGCCAGTAAAATTTTTGTGAATAATTCTTCGATTTTTCACCAGTGATACTGATATCGACGATTCTATAGCCAAAAATGATCATCATGAAAACAGGAATTTTCAGTCAATACTACTTTAACGTAAGAATTAAAACTTTCTCACGCTTATTTAGTCGGCTTTGCGCGGTAAGCTGGAACGTACGTCGGGAAAACGCTAATAATCAGTTGCTGTGGATGCTGTGGTTCCGAAGTTCAAAGTTATAAATAGTGCTCCTGGCATTCAATCAGTTTGCATGAGAGTTAAAAAGAGTAGAACGTAGCCACACTCTCTTTCAATAATTGCAATTATTGAAACGGACATTTACAAAGCTGGGTGTAAGATTATTCATTTTCTCCCCATTTTTTTCATTTTAGTATAAACAATAACTGCCGTAGCCGGCCGAGGTTGGCGCAGTAATTTTGGAGGCTGGAATCTCAATTTGTGCATTGGTTTATTTAGTAAATCAGTGATTTTACGTGAAATCAGAAGCTTTTTTTTTTTATTGGGAAGCCCAACCTTAACCTTTGAAGCGTACCAAATTGAAATAAGCGTACATAAATGAGTTACGCTTCCCTCCGTTTAATTCGCTCTTTCCTTAACTGCTTCCCCCATCTGCATCACTTTTTTTCATTCCCTCTAAGGGCCCTCTCTGCCTCCACCCTCTCCCCTCACGTATTGTTTCTCATCCCTCCACTCAATAACCACGAGACTCCTTCTCAAACCTCCATATTTCTCCCACCCCTTATATTCCTTTCAGCTGGAATCCCCTTTTCCGTTTAATGGGCTTCGACGCCGAAATCCGGAAATGGAAATCCCCGTCCTCTGGGGTGAAAGGGGATTAGAAAACAAGTGACTGCCACGAGCGAGCAAAGGACGAAAAGTGGGAAGTGGTGGTATTGAAAGGGAGTGGAGGTTCAAGGTGGAGGTGAGAGGGAGAGAGATGAAAGTAGGGATGGAGGAGAGCAGGTGGAATCGAATAATTTTTTTTTTGGAGAGGCAGTGTTTTCCCACTTATCGATACGAGTGGATGGAACCATGGGGATTGAAATTCAGGCATGGATTCTGCTTATGCAATGCTTCGATTTTTTTATTCCTTTTCATTTATCTGTAATGTTACCCCGTCCGCAATTCCTTCGGGCGTCTGTAGGGTTAAGCGAGCACGGAAGATGAGAACTTACAAATTTTTCTACTCAGTCTCTGTTTTTGCGAGGGAAAGGAGATAGGAGAGGTGAAATTGGATAGAGGGTGATATGAAAAGGAAAAAGGCTAAAAAGAAGAGTCTATAATGTTTTGTGGAAATGGAAATGTGGCGGAATGGATTAAATGGTTGCGAGTTGTGAGCGTTTATTAGCTGCCTGTCTGCGATGCCAGAAAGAAAAGAGGTTCGGGCTTATTGTAAACAAAGAGGGTTCCATATCAATTGCGGATTGTGTAGAGTATGGTTGAGGGAATTTGACTTCCACCCTGTACTTTTCTAATTGACGCCATCAAACCTCACCCCTCAATCCAGCCCCCACCTTTTCTCCGTTTCCTGCTTGTTGCTCGCACTCTTGTTTCTTTCCCACCAATGCACCTGCTCGGTCCAGTGTCACCGTAATCCGCTCCAATTATTTTAGAGGCATGAGAAAGAAGAGACGCGGTGATTTTATCCAAGATGGCACTTTTCGTTCGCATACGCGGAATGGATTTTCGTTTTCTCCGTTCTATCTTCCTATTCCATTTGTGTAATTTCTCATTCGCATTTCTCTCTCTCTCTCTCCATCCAACTCTTCTCCTGTTCTCTATTTTGTCGTCTCCTTTCAACGTATCAGCCCCCTTCCCCATTATGTTGTGTTGAGTGGCCCTTTGACGTCATTTTCCCGAATGAAAGTGTAGCGGGTTTAGAAAGGGGAGATTTATAATATTACTCTCGTGGAAAGCATGGGAGGCGTACCCACGTTCCCGTTTATATCAAAGCTGTTCTATTTAATACAACAATGAATCTCACTTAAGCATGCTCCAATGCTCAAGGTCCAGGAGGGTATTGAAAGGTTACATTCTATTTCTCTTCCAGCCTAATTCGATGCATAGTGATTCAAGCACTGAGCTGCATTGATGCGTGCAATTGAGAAGTAAGCCAATCAAGTGTATTTACCTACTATTCCAATTTTGTATCTATTCTTCTAGTTGGGTGGACAAATCACTCTTCATTATAATGGCTCCATAAATTATTTAGAGTATATATTAATTATACACCATCAGTGTAAGAAATAAGAAGAATTTAGTTGTTTCGTCAATAAACATGGCATTTCAAGTCCATTTTTAGTTTTCGCCTCAATACTGCTTATTCTAGGAGGATAGGGATAAATAATTTACGAGCGAGGAAATCCTGAAAACCATATGGTTATTACTTTTGTTTTACATAACATACATATATACCATTAGTTTAACATGTATACCACATTTACCAAAATAATGTTCAGTTTTCCCTCGTTTATAACACGTTCAAGGGGTAATACTGGGTGCTGGAACCAATAAGCTTTTTTAACTGGTAGTTATGAGTTTCACCATCAGTTAGGTGCAACCAAAACAAGCACTTTTAATTATAATTGCACGCCCATTGTCTCAGCAAAGATCTAATAGATTGCTGATGCCTATTGCCTTTTTCTTCTGTAATCGTGCATTAAATAATCACGTATCCGACTTGAGTCCAAGAATTATCTCCATACATGCCCAATTATCTTGTAACACTGCGCTGAGCAGTATGTGAGATTAACGAATCGTAATAGCTTTATAGTGAATAACCGTTTATAGAGGAAAAGGTTCAAGGATTTCTATGACATATCTCGTTTAGTGAATAATTGATTTCCACAGGATGCTTGGGTTAGTTCATTAACTTTTTTCGTCACTATTTTTAGTATTTCACTCGCTCTACGATGAAACATGTTACTCTACAGTTGACTCAAATGGAAGTGCATGTATCCGCATCATGTATGTATGTAGCATCTTGTGTCAAGTCAGCAAAAACATATGCTCAGCATATGCCTAGCATATGCTCAGAAGACATCGTCTTCTGAGCATATAGTTATAGACGTTATAGACAATTGTCTATAACGTCATCTCCAGATACCAATGAAGAATCATCCAATCAGGATCGTCATCACAGCCGTCCACGATACCATATGCGGGTGGGCAATAAATTAACTGGCAGCTTATATGTTGCTCCACCTCCTTCATCTTATGGCTTCCCATCAAAAACACGCGTTATATAATTTGCAGTTGACAATATCACCATAGAACTTCATTATTTCACTCGTATCCTTTAACCAGTCAGCTCTTTCACGTAAGCTTAGTTGTTGAACCCTTTTGAAACTCTTATAATGATGAAAAGTTTGAATATACATCAAATATGTAAATTCATTGTTTTACTTCTTTGACAATTGACAGTTTCCAAGCTCCATCATTAGCCGCATTAGTGGCTCTAATTTAGTACCTAAAAATATAATGGATTCTGTTAAACTACACTAAAAAGAGGATTTAATTCCTTTGAAATGTGTATTTACCCCATCTGTTATTATACCTTGTACTTATTTTATTGGTATGATATACTCATGGCATATAATCTATTTTCGATAAATACTAAGAGTAGGGATTTCATAATATGAGTTAACATATTTATATTTCAGTGTTTTGCTTGTCCGATGCTTGAATTTCGCTCGGATATTAGTGCAATGTATTTATAAAGACAATGACCTTGTTGTACGATATTTTTAATCACCATGCTTGTTTACATTTCAGGGTTTCTCCAAGCGGCATCTCGGTGTTTTTTTAGCATCTTGGGTCGAGGTGGCATCCTAGTTTTCCCTGGTGAGTGCAAATATTTCTGCTAAGCATTTAAATATTGTAATGGAGGCATGAATAAGCACAATGTTTGAACAATCTGTTGTATGTTTGCCTTCACGACAGAATATAAATGACGTATCATATCTTCAAATACCCTCGAAAGGGATAGATAAACTTTCCATATATGCATACGCTGCCGAGATTTGCTTTACCAAAGCCAAATTCGTACCCTAATTACTAGGGCCTAAGCGCTTTATGCGTTAAATCATGGTACAAACTACTCTGACTGAAGAGCCGTTTGCGGTTACAACGTCCACTAGTTATTATTCGTTTACTAATATCGTTTTAGTCCTCGAAATTAATGATAGAGCAGTATGCAATAAGGAAAACGAGATGATATTAATTTAATGATTTGAAGTTGCTCTCACGGTTTACATGAATTAGAAAAAACTGTTCATTAAGCTACTTGCTTTAAGTATAGCAGGAACGTTACAGCTCAATGTATCCGGTACATATTCTAAATGATCTGAAATGTGCTTTATGTCTGCTATGAAATATCTCCAGTATGACCTCCGTTGTCTAATTGACTTGAACGTTTTTTCCTGCATTCAAGCGAATAGATAAAATCTATTCAGATATTCTGATTATTTCCTGTTAAATTGACAGTGCTCTTGATTTAAAACAATTAATAAAGTCTTGTATATTATTTCTTTCGGTATAAACCTTCGATTCCACACATTTACTCGAATTGTATCGCAGAAGGTGGCATGAAGGGTTTCATATGATGTGAATAACTGAATATGGACACTAAATGTAAATTACGTGACAGCTAATCGTACACAATGATTCGTTCTCTAGTATGACGCACTACGCATGCATGATTTAATATGAATACGTTTCAGGACAGGTGGAGAGAATTAGAGGAATACCTCATGCACAGAAGAATTTTTCTCTTTGGCTACCATCTTTTCTATCATATCATAATTTCCCTCTCCTTTAATCTGCCTGAAAAAGGAAACATTTTTTTTTAATTTCAAAACGAAAAAAATTGAAAGTGAAACGTGGTGACGGTACCTGCATTTTTACCGACTGCAGTACCATGAGCACACGTGAATTGAACTTGGAGCAGACTCTGCTCCGGTGTGAGTAGGACAAGACAAGAGGAAACGAAACAACTTAATTCGTTCCCCGGAGGCATTCATTTTAGCGATGTGAAACGGAAGGAGCCGAAAAAAATGGCGGGGGCAATATAAGCAATCGAGAATCCCCGGTATACCGCCTACCTCATGCGGGATTAGCATTCTCGCTGGGGAGGGTTAAGGAAGAAGGAGAGCGAGGGAGGGTGGGGGGGGGGGGGGGGGCGGGGATTTAACATTTTGAAACAAGGGGAAGGGAGCGGCTGTATGTGTGTTCGCTTGAGAAGAGGCATGTAGAGGGGGATTAGTGGAGCTGGAAACATTCGTGTATTTGGTCGTGAGAAATGAGGGAGTCGGGAGGTGGGAAGGGAGGGTTTCGGGGCTGGTAATAGGTTGTGGGGAAGTAAGAGAAGTAAGAGTGGGTGGCACGGTAGAATTGAAGCTCTGAAGGTAGACAAAAGGGTAAGCTCTAATGAAGAAAGACTATCTTGTCCATGCACTAAAAGAGAAAATCAAGACAAATAGGAAATGTTTGGGAAAGAAAACGGTGAAATTAAGATGCAATATATCGCCAACTGCGTAGTTCACTCACGAGCCAACTACAATGGAAGCTGAGCTTAATCCAGACCCATAACTTGAACATTGCGTTATCAATATTTTTATTTCGCCTGGGCACATCTTGTTGTTAGGTTCTCTAATGGTCAAAGTATGCCACGTGTTGAAACCATTCAGTACTAATTGGCCACTTTAAATATTTATCCCTATGGCGAGATTGAAATCTTTAACACAGAGGTTCGTTACCTATCTCGGAAACTAGAAGGGAAAATTCTGTTTTAGACAAAGTGCTAAGGAGTAGTCACGTCCACAGCTGGAACTGTATAGAGCCACGAACGAATAAAATCGTTATGAGCAAAGCATGGAGATGAACTTTTTATAATACGGGTGCAGAATGATAGAGTTGGGGTTAAATTGCGCATAGGAGGGTAACAGGTCAAAGTATTATGTGTTAATAGAAGTTGCGCATGGAAGGTATTTTCAAAATAAAATAATGATATTTACTAGGGGAAAAAAGTAAAAATTATTTATGTATGATATTCACGGAAATAACAAGTTTTAATTGGTGAATTGAGGTCACCACATTGCCTTGGGCCACCAATGGTTATGATAACCTCACAAGAATGATAAGTTTATAAAACGGCAGATGTTTCAGTGTATTTAAATCATTATTATAGTCACTAACCACTAAAATTGCTATTTATTTCGAAGTATGTTGTAGTTTGTAATATCCGAAAGCAACTTAGCATCCACGATTGAAGAGCCACTGTTGGCAGTAGCTACTTGTAAGGTCAAGTTATTACACGCTGACGCCAAAATGAGTAGGCTGCGAGGAGGAGACATAGTATAACTGATTAAAAGCATCACATGAGCAATTTATCAGCTCTACTGATATAAACGAGAATACGGGGAAGAAGGATATGGTACTTTCTCAACGTATGATTTGAATGTGGTATTCTCGGATCTCCTTTCGGGTCATGGAGTTCATACTCCCAAGCTGGTCTTTGGAATATATACTGGCCATACTGCAGGCCCAGGTGGTGGCGGGGTAAAGTCCTCTCCTGCTAAAAGGGTCGCGGGTTCGAGTTCCGCCTGGGTGGGTTTTTCTCCACCCAGGGAATGGATGTTTGTCAAGCTCTGTTAATTCATCCCCTGGGAAACATGATGACAGGAAAATGCCTATTGAGTCCCAGGGGTATATGGACCAACAGAATATTCCGAATGAAAAAAAGTGGTTTTGTGGGATCTGACTTGTTCCTAGTCACCAGGAAAGCTGAAGATGAGAATGAGGATAACTCTATGATGAGCACATCGTTTGCGAAAACTGGAAGCCCAATGCATTATTGGCTGAGCCGAATCCTAGAGAATTGGTTCTACGTTCCACATTCTCGTAATAATTATCCACTCTGAGCCCGGCACCATAAAGCACCTACTGTGGTACCGCAAGTCCAAATGTTCGAGTCCTTTCTCGAATCCCCACGTGGTGTTTGTTTAAGGATTCAACTCTGATTAGTTGATTCGACATCACCTATAAATGATGGAATTGGTACCCAACACCAGATATTCTGCTTTCCTCATGATTCTGTTCCTGTGACACAATCTTCTTTCGCTGCATGCACTCCGCCGTCTTCCCCGAGTCTCTTTCTCTCCAGCCGCGTCCAGTCGAGCGGACTCTCATGATAGAGAAGAGTGGAGGAATTGGACGAGGAGGGAGGAATGGAGCGGGAGAGCGGTTTATATTCGTGGAGGAGAGGATTGGGGATAAAGTTGTGATAGGGGCAGTATAGGCGAGACCGCGGAAGGATATAGAAAGATATATGGAAAGGGGGGACGGTTAGGGGTGAGGTCTGGTGCCGAGGGGATATATTGGGAGATGGGTCGGCGGGAAGGATGTGCGAGGTAAGTTAGAGGTCAGGAGAGAAAGGCCGACATTGCCGTGCCCTTCCCTTTAACGACCCCAAAGCCGCGGCAACGGCACCTCACTTGGCTTCCACTCGCACCTGCAGCGGACACACAACTCGCGCAAACATATATCATCAGATTCGCCGTGATTTGTTTCGGAGGGAGTGGGAGGAGGAGAACTCCTCCCCTCCCCATTCCACCTCATTTCGGTTGCGCATGCGCGGGAGGATGGGTTAAAGGTGGTTGTTGGTGCAAAAGTGGGTTTTGTGCGTGGAGGAGGGCTTCAGAGAGAGAGAGAGTAATGACGGCATGTGTGGGCGTGATGTGTGCGCGAGTGTGTTTGCTCGCGGGGGAATGTGCGGAAGTCGTTACGCTTTTGTTATCGGTGCGAGACGTAATGAGCGAATCTGAGAGGACTGTAGTCGGAGGACGATGAAGGGGTTAGGAGAAAGGAGGATTGATGAGGGAGATGAGGTGGGTGGATGGTTGTACGAGCATGTTTAAATGGGCGGGTGGGTGATAGAAGACAGGGTGGAATCAAGTGAGAAGGGTGGGGCTGTTTTTGCTGGTGCGGGAAGACGGTGAATCGGTGTTTAGAGATTTTACTCTTTGTATACTGAATCGCCCGGGTGACTTGTGAAGATTGCAGTTCTGTCTCGTTGGATAATCTTCGCGTTCATCGTTCGTGATTGCGTACATTTCAGAGGAAGGAGAGTAGTCTCAAGAGAGGTATTATTCAAATTAGAAAGCATAAATTGTAATTAAAATAAAAAAAACCGCAAAAGTGCGATGAAACCGCAGATGATGGCCATTTCCGCCGATTTGGGATATCATCCAGAGAGAGATTTATTATTTTTCCCTTCTCTCCTTCACTTCCTCCCCCACTCTTGT
Organism: Platycnemis pennipes; assembly: GCA_933228895.1. NCBI lineage: Eukaryota > Metazoa > Arthropoda > Insecta > Odonata > Platycnemididae > Platycnemis > Platycnemis pennipes. The sequence continues at coordinate 25,977,613 of OW121848.1, read as the reverse complement.
TTTTTGCGTTTTTTTTTGGCAGTAACAGAGCGCCTTTTTCATGCTTCAAGAGGAGCAAGTGTAATTAATTTCCGCGACATCGCTGGGATTTTCAGCAACCTGGGTCCCACTCTTATTTTCAGCTAATGGGATGATGACGCCCCCAGGCAGTATGCCTCTGAATTTTCATCGCTTAAAGGAATTATTTTCACTTTAAAAGCGATGAGTTGCTTAAAATAATGGCGTCAAATAATTCTACTGGTTTTAATTTTGCAGCTAAAAGTTTGCTGCTGCGATTGGGTAATAGGGAGAGCTTTGGGATTCCAGGTCGTATGGAGATGTGTACTCATGCGCAAACATTTTTCTTAAACGTCGAATTTAGGAGTAAAATAACTTTTTAATTCATCTCCAATTCCGTAAATTTAATACTTTCAACATCCCAGTGAGAAAATGCAAAACCATTTTGGCATGTGCAAAAAAACAATTTTGATTAATGTACCCTCCATAGATTCAGATTACATCCATGACGAGCTTGAGAGAATGCAACTCCTAACATCCTCTCAAGTTCAACTGGTGAGAGTGATATAAGTGGGCTCTTTTGTTATTCGTACATTTCAGAAAGCTCAAAGTCTTTGCAGCATTTTTTCTATGTAAGTTGGAAGCAAAAAAGAGATAGGTTGAAGAGTGAGCATCTGGGTGATTTTGGCACGTAAAAAGAATTATTGCTGAATATGACGGGAAATCATCTCACGCAGTATCACATAAGTGGTCAACGTACGATAGAGAATCCAGGATACCTTGAGACACGGCTCCAGCTACATAATAATGAAAATTTCTGGCCAGGCAATGAAAGGGGCAAACTTTCTGCGTTTGAAATCCTTGCTCAGTAATAAAGGCAAGTGCAGCAGAATGTGACGCAAAGAAGGTGATGGCAACAATATGAAAAAGCTCACAAACAATGTTGGAGGACAGCAAGTTCAAAATTATTAAAGAATAAACTAGGAATTGCGGACTATACCTACGAAGGATTATGTGAACTAAGCTTAATGCATAGCAGTGACTTCTGGATTGGTGCAATAAAACTATTTACTTTTCATGGGATGAATCAGCGTTGGTTCAGTAATGCGCAGAAAATTAATTAAAATTGGGTTATACTGAAAAGAGACCTAATCGGCTCTAATAATGATTGATGAGACTAGCAAATCCATTTGTTTCAACTCCAATGTGATGCATGTGAAGCTATGAACGTATATTGACCCTGTAGGTTGTAAGTTTGGCATCAAGATAAGAGTGCAGCCTATTTTGAAATCGATATTCAAAATTGAAATTCACAAAATATTGCTTCGAAAACTGATATTCGAGCGATTTGTATCGAATTTTTTAGATAACCTAGCCGAAAGGCTTAATCTATAGGTGTTTTACAAGAACTTGAGGTCTTAAAATGCTTACATTAAAAAATATTGATCAACTCATCGAAAATTACCCCCTTTCTTTTTCCCTTTCCCCCATTTCGTTTCTTACAATCCTTGCCTACTCCAATTCTGTTCCATTCACCTGCTTGAACTTTGAATGCATAACCGTACCCTCTCCAGCAAATTTCAGTGCCCATTAATCCCACACCCGACAAGCTGCATCACTCGCATTCAATTCCTCGCACGGCTCACTTTCCCACCATCATCATCACAACCACATATATATCCTGCAGACGTTGCAAAATACGCGATGTCTCTTCACCGCTACCCGATATCTAACACTCTCCTTGCCTCCTCCTTCATCACCTACATCATGTACCTACACATTTAGAGCTTCGGGTGGAACCCATCTTGTGCCATCATGTGATAGTGAAACCATGATGGCATCTAATAAATACTAATGTTGTAAATAAGCATTATATTTAGTTATTCTCTGTACTTTATTCATAGTGAAGAAGAGTTGTATAAAGGATGGAAGTGTGTACATTTGAGTGCATAAGTGGGAAGTTAACTGATAGCCAGCGCTATTTGTGGTTGAATAAGCGGTATTTAGTCCGACGGTACAAAAACTGTAGGAAATGGGTTTAGTACCTACAATGAATCGATAGATATGAGTAGTAGAATGATGAACTTGGGATGAAAATTAGAATTAAAAAGATCAGGATAATGAGATCCCTGGAGTAGTACAAACAATATCAAACTAGAGTAGGTAGAAGAGTTTCTTATCCTCAGAATATTTTGGATAACACTGATTATGCCTATGGGGCAAGCGGAGAAGTATTGCGCTGGCTGAGGAGATATTCATGTGGAGAGGTAAATTTATGAAGGGTGTTTTAGTTGAGTCATGATATAACATTGTAAAAATTATAATTTAAGTGTGCCATATTTGATTCAGATTCTGTCTTTGAGAATCGAAGAAGATTAGGAATTAGACATTTTTGAATTATGAGTGGAGAGAATAAATTAACTGAATTTTCAAGCAGTAGTATGAGGAAACTTTAGCTTTAGAGAAGGAGGAAATTAATTTCTTCGAAGAAATTTTAACAAATCGAAGAAATCCGACGGAGAAAATTCCTTGTTGAAGAGGCTAATAGAGGGTAGATTTTTTGTCAAGCGAATGATAAATAGGAATGCTCCTGAGATTTTGGATGGTATGAAGGTTGATGGACAAAATGTGATGGCTCAAAGAGATATTTAAAATAATATTGAATGGAATGATGCCAGAGTTTGTCAGCAGTGTCGGGACTTCTATGAAAGGACTACTAGACAACCCAGAAATAATGAGATATACTTTTAAAGGAATGCTAGTGCGATGATTTTCTAGCCCATAGATAATTCATTCTCATTTTCTTTTTATTCATGAGGCCGTCTCATGGCTAACTCCACTCCATTCTGAACCAGTCTATTTGTATTTTTCTTGTGCAATCTCTTTTCCGTACGCTTGAGAACTTGTTAACGTCACCCGAAGATCGATTCTGCATGCTGTTCTAAAAAAATAATCGGCTCTGGAGCCAATTAGGGAGACAACACTGGCGTTCTTCCAAGCGATCGTAATTATCGCGGTTCATTTTTTTTCTATCTCCGGCGAAGAATGCGCTTAAAGCCCGTTTCACACGACACTTGATTTAGCACAAGGTTGAGGATACTAGCTAGCCTTGCAGTTTAATGTAAATAGGACCAGTATGCTGGGTAGCAAGCATGATAGCTATCATACGCAATGAGATAATTTATTTCATACTTGATGCGGCACTAGTTTGCTAGTAGCTCCCAGCAGGACCCAGTGGCCATCGGCCAATCACATCACGTTATAGACGCTGTGCGATATTCTCTTTTTTTTCAATTAGATTGGAAGACCGCTTCATATCACGCACAGGGACACACAACATACAGAGCTAAGTTGCTCCTTCACTAATAGTTTCTCAATCCTACGGTTCGTAACGTGTAGTCTTCTGTAATGTTTTCTTTTCATTGTTAGCACAGTGATATCTCTGTGCCTTTCCTAAATCCCTCTTTATTTCTTTTATATGCTTATCACTTGGTGTTTGCGTCGGGCTTTATGTTCTATCTCAATTATGTTCTGGAGAAAACAATTATGCTTCAGGGTGTATACCATTTACGTGAAGATCTTTCTTCCTCGACTCATTCTAGTTTTATTTCCTTCGTCCATTTAATCTTCAGCTTTTTACTCCAGCTCCAGGTCTCGAAATGTATTATGTTTTTTACCAGAATTTCCAGTCATGATTTTCCACTGACCCACACTTTGCACGGATATATTCACGTACTGCTTTCTTGTTTTGGTCTGTATTCTGTTTGAGCACAGGAGATGTTCCTTCATCATGAATGCTTCCTCGGCATGAGCCATTTTGCAATCTTGCAATATTTGCTTGAGCTATTTTAATGTATGTGAGTCATACTTTACACATATATTTTAATGTTTCAGGCTTCACTTTATGAAAGTGCTTCACAGGAACATAATTGTAACCTGGAACGTTTCACATTTTGTTTTTCTCTCCTATGGTCTCGACATTCAATGATCAAGTTAAAAATTTCTTTTGAAGTGTCATCGTATAGTCTAACAGAAGGGAGGAGAATGAAAGAATCACGTATACTTCCACGTTAGGTTTTTTTTAAGTCGCTTCCCTTGGTCGACGAAAAAGTTCGGCTGAACCAGGATTCAAATTACGTACCTGCAAATTGCCACGCTGATGTGCTAGCCGGTTACGCCATCTAGCTAAACGATAACTCCGTGTTTCAAACAGGGGGTTCATATCACCATATACCCAAGGAAGGCAACCAAGAGATTGCGTACAAAATATTTTTTTATTCACAGTGAGTAGAAGATAGACGCACACACAGTGAATAATGCATGAAGAAGCAGCAATCACACAGCAGAATGAAGTGAACGAAGCGTTTTAAAATGCATATATATGATATACTTTAAACAGTAAAATTTCCAATCGAAATTTACAGCTTTTTTTTCAACATCAGAAGTGAATACAAATGTCAGTTATTATTGAAAAATTAATGCTCTCAAGAACTGCTTGCTACGGAATGGTTCAAGACGGTGAACTATTGGAACATAAAACGACAGGGCATAAATGCTGGACGGGGATCAAGTTATACACGGATCCTTGGCTCTAGCGTTCCCCATTATGACCGACGGTCATAAAGACGGATCTGTGGCCCTCAACTCACGTCCTATGCGCACATTAACTTCGTCTTTGTCAGAGCATTGGATCCATAGGAGAATTGGAGCAAAGTGATGGCATTTCTAATTATTTCCAGTGATGTTATGAACCTCCTACCACATCCCAAGAGATCTGGGATTCGCGTCGTATCAAATTTCTTCTCCCCTATTCCACTTCTTCGACAGAACTCGCCATGCTTTTAACGGGGTATTGCCGCTGACCCATTTCTCCAGCCGATTGAGTTGAAGGGGAAGGAGAGGGATGTCCAGTGGAGGGGGGGAACGGAGAGACTCGTGGAGAGATGGAGTGCATGAAAGCTCTTGAGCAAATTGCTTTGAGGGAACACGCATATTACGTGGTGCCTGCGACCTTCATTGGACAACAATGCGGAGAGAATGGAGTAACAATGAAGTGAACTGAAGACTAGAAATGGGAACGCGAGCACATTCACTCAACAAAAACTTGGGTCTGTTGAGGTTGGCGAAATCGGACAGTAGCGTATACTTGCTCCTGTGTTATTTCTGGGTTACGGCTGGAGAGGTGAGTGTGTGAAACTTACTTGTTAGCCATACGCTTCGAGGAAATTTTGATTAATGGCCGATGAGTAAGATCTACACGATGGAAACAGATGTCCTGTGTATTTGTTTACTCAATCGCATATTTCGCTTGAATGCATCGGGGAAAATTTAATCAGTTTGGAAAAATGGAACTTGTGAGAAATAAGCTCGTCGTTGAGCTGAAATGCTGAAAAGCAGAGTTGAACGTGATTATAATAAACCAATTCATGCTCAGGTGATACCATTCAATATCCTGCTGAACATTTTTAATGCTTAGACACTTGCAATTTTCCGCAGAACGTTGATAACACATGAAAAACGTCCACTCGCTTCGAAATGGCGTTGCAGCTCCAGAATAAATCAGGTGCTGTTATATTTAATTCAGAGGCCACTATTGCTATTCCACAATCTCAGAATTCCAGCTACCTAAAATTAGCAGCTGTTTCTGGTTTTATTTAGTTATATTAGCTTACTTTAATTTAGTGTTTGACATAACCGACATTTTTCTAACTAATTTGATGATGAAAAATAGTCCATAAAAGATGGAAGTCTCATGCATTTTCGTGATCACCATATCTGAAGACAAGTTTTACACAGATTTCCTCCAAATTTTTTTTCTCCATTGTAGTGGTAAGAATTTTTTCACAAATTGGTTAGGTAGGTTTATTGCTGTAAATTCCTATAAATTTTAACCTTTCACTAACACCAGTTTGGATTTTTTCGGTTTCGTACAATTCATCTATCGATTTCCACTGTGCGAGTGGTTAAAATGAGAAGGTATTTTTAAAATAAGTCCTTGATATTTAATCGGTGAGTTTATCCAGTGCATTTATTTATATTTTAGCGTAATTTCTACGCAGGTCTTAGTTCTTAGTCTTGCACGTAGCTCAGATCTCTAGGAAGTCAAAAAGTATAAATATTTTGGCACTTCTATTGCTTTGAAAGCAAGTTCAGTAACATTTAATGTACCTTATTCAGCAAGAATTCAGCAAGGAAAATTACTGTAAAAGCTCATAATCTTCAATGAAAGTTTTATAACTGTGAGGTAGCTTTAACTTAATATGTTGTGTTGGGAACATATTTTTCTTCATAACACCACTGTATACTTAGAAATGTAGCATAGCCTGAAAGACCTGCTGGCCACAAAATACAAAATTAAATGATTCTCTTATATGATTTGTTCTCATATGATAATACATAATTGGAAGAATCAGTAATCAATGAAATGAGAGCCTACCTATTCTCGAGAGCAAACGGTTCTTAGCGACTGCAGGCATTATTTTTCACCGTTTGAAGTAGCTATTTAAAAAAAAGTTTTACTGTTCCACTGATAGATTTCTTTGATCCTACACGAAATTAAACCTTAAAATCTTAACACAGTCAATTGATTAAATTTTTCGTGGTCCTTGTCTGCGGTAATATTATTTTTGGGGGGGGGGTAGCTCCGCGTTCCAATGATTATACCATAAAACGTGTCTCCAGCTGCGGAGAGGAAGCGTTGGTGGACAACCACGACAACACGGAGCTACCAAATAAACATATTACCATCTTAACACAGATTCTTGAACAGGGTTTTCCAGATTCGCCGCTCGACCTGCATGTGCTCTGCTTGGTTCAAAAGAGCAGCTCCGTGCCTTCTAGATCCCGCTGCTTCCAGGGAGCGGCACTCCCTCGCCCGCACGCTCGCATTCACTTACGTGCCTGGGGAAGGACGACCGCCCTGCGGTGCTCGATCAACGTGAAGTTGAAGTGGGAAGGCGCTCGGGGGTGCGAGCGGGGGCAGGAGAGCTGGATTGGCGAGGCTATAGGGGTGCGGGGGAAGGGGTGTGGCGTCCGGGAGAGCAGCAGCGAGGAGGATAAGGGTGGGAACGGGAGGTGGGGGGAGGGGAAACTTCGGAACAATTGTACCCCTGTTCTTCTGTGTTCTCTAACGAGACGTATTTCGCTGAATTCCGCTGGGCGTTAGTTCAAAGGTCCCTTGGCCTTTCTTGCGCATAGCCCACGTAAGGAGGGCGGGAGGAAGGGGGACGATACCCTGGGAAGGAGGGAGGCTGTAGGGAGGTGACTGGGGAAGTTAAACGAAGGCTTTTGGCCCGGCTCATTCTCCGCACCCGTTCTCCTTCCTCGCTCTTGCATTATTGCTTTATCCCCTCGCCCCGGCGTAATTAGGTGTGTCATTGTGCTACGTCCAAGTTCTGCGGCCGTGGTGGGCGAGGAAAAAATCGATTTCCGCCGATTATTTTTTTCCGCGCAAATCGCTGATGAGCGTACGGGATGTAGGCCGCGATGACTCCGGATATTAATTGAGAAGAGAAAAACCGAGAGGAAAAGAACACCAGATGTCATTACGAGGTGAAAAAATAAATTAGAGGAAAACCACAGAAACCGCGATAGTACAAAATCGTTGCTGATAGTGGCCCTTCCGACCTTTTTTCACTTTTTATTGCAGGTGGAAATGGATGCCACCGATGTAACTTTATTTCGCAATTAATCGATTCCACTTTGGTAATTTTTTTATTCAGATTATATCGCTGAAGTTTGTAAAAATGCGCTCATATAATTCATATGTATAAAACTCGTAATTGTATCTTTAAGATTACTATTTTACGTAACATATCCACTGGTCTAGACTGTTCATTTTCCTTCCTAATGAATTTAAATGACTTGGTCTTAATAATTCACACCAATAAATCTTGAAAGGACAAAAGTGGTATTTGTTTTACAAAGTATGAGTTGCATCATTTTGAACCTGAAAGGGGGGTTCAGTGGTTCCTTTTGGTCCCCGTACCCTCTTTGGTTTTAGTAAAATATGAGGTAACTCCTATTCTTATGTTCATATGCAATCAAACATTTTTTAATAAACCAAATCAATTTAAAGTGTAAAGTAACAAACATGAAAGTTGCAGGGCGGCTAACAGACACCGCCAGCATTTAATAACCCACACTCGTTGATGACCTGTCGATAGAATGTAATGCACATTATTTTTGTATTTATTTACCTACTTTTCATTTAACCTTCTGACAAGCTTTCAGCTCCCCCCTAGGGTACGGGTACCCCAGGTTGGAAACCGCAAATAAAATTAAAATATAGTTACTTGCAATGGTCAGCCAAATTTATCATGTTAGTTTTCACTCCTACTTTAATTCTTGACTTCATAAACTTGAAGACATTTGGACCTTCTGATAGACTATTAACTTTCTTGCACATTTGCACATTTTATCTTTTGTACACACTCTATATTAAAGTCGTATTTTAGAGTTTTACATATTAGACGTTATGCAGCCTGTATTTGAATACATTTTGTTTAGTTATTTAAATAATAGTATATTGACGTGAACCCTCTTTGAACCTCAGAATATCGAAGATTTGGATCTGTGGATGGTCACAAATTAACTGAGAAACTAGCTGAAATAGCTTAGTCTAGTTAAGGATTTTTCAAGATTCAATTTTCATCAACTTACGTAGCTGAAACTCTGCGTCTGATTCAGTAATATTTCAAAGTAGGTAAATTTAAGACGAGTAAAAAAGGAGAGTTTGAATGTACTTTTTTATCTATCGTTAGCGTCCTTCAAATGCGTTCTATCATACTAATCATTTGATGCATGAAATGCTTGCTCTTAAATATGCTTAAGGATCTCAAAATAGTTCATATCCAATCATCTCCATGAGCCATTATTTGGTGAAGCTGAACTCTTCCAAAGGTAGTATCAAAAGAACACAAGGGCATTACAAAGTCTTCAAAGGCGCATTGTAACAGCAAAGTTAACGTTTGTCTTCGTTGTGACTCAATTTCAAAGAAATACAAGCACGTCCTATCAGCTTATTATAGGAACCTTAAGCTATTTAAAAATCTCTTTTCCATTGATTCCTTTGGCAGTGAATGGTATGTTATACCGTCCCCAAAAAGAAAGTTCGTCATTAGTAATACCGTGGGTTTGACGAATTGTTTATCTTTTGTTTCTTGTACATTTTCTTTAAGATGAATGCCTATTATATGCATAAGAGCGCAAGAATGATTTTTCAGAATTCGGAAGGCTTCTCTCCTTGTACTGTTAAAAGTTGAGTTTATTTTTTTCTTCGAACCTCTTTTGGCTAACTCTATATTCCTACGAGCAACAGAAATTTTGTAGCTATTCAATCTCACTTTGTGCTGTTCTTTGTTGGCAATACCAGTTGGCTGGTTTATGATGATATTTATTGTTGGCTAAACTGTACATATTGTATTAGTCATTGGCAGGGAGTTTGCAAGTTGGCAGAGGACAGAATCCTCAGTGTCATTGAGACGTTACCTCATTTTATCTGAAACAATATTCTCTTGGACTTGGGCATTGGTTGATATTGAACTGTGGTTCAATATCACTCATAGTTCGGACAAAGTTTTATTTATCTTTTATCTTCTTGCTGCAAATATAACTAAAAATTTCTTTTGGGAAAAGATCAGTTTTTTTCTTTTTTGGCCTGTTTTTCATATTGTGGAAGTCCAAGGGAATATTTTAAATACAGTTGGATTGTGTAACTATTAAACCTTTGATTTTGATTGACAACATGTATCAGTAACCTTATAAGGTAGAACTGCTGTAAATAGTACTATCAGAAAAGCAGCTTACATGAGCTAATTGATATGTGTTTGTATTGTTATTTAAAATACACCTACTTTTTAAAATATTTTCATACTGCAATTACTAATCTGTCATTCATCTTAATCATAAATGATGTACCCATATTTTCAGTATCACCTATTGGCTTAACTGTTTCGTCTTTTACCTCAAAAAGCATTTCTATTCAATATGGAATTCCGTATTGAAATGTATGTCAATCCACTATAATTTTGGCTAGAATTCAACGGCAGCCGCCTTTAAAATAATATGTCAATCTTGCCTTATTCATCTTTATGCTTATATTTCCTTGTAATCAGTTCTCCAGATCCCACTGACGATGGAAAATATCCCATTTTTTAAATGATCCTTTCTCCTATTTGTCATCATGGACCAGTCAATCTTAGTGGAAAATTCTCTCATTGTGGCAATGAAACTTATTGACTAAATAAAAATCTGCTTGGATATACTTTGGGTATTCACTTTGCATCTTCAAGACTGACCCTTCCATTTTGCTTATAGCAAGCTCTGGCTGTGATGTGACGTAGATTGCACATGCTGCTTTCATAAAGTAACATCTTTTTATTGAAACAAATCCTTCCGTTTTTTCCTCCGTTTGTACTTCATATCTCATTCCAGATTCCACTTCTTATCCTGTTCCACAAATTTCTTACTGGCCAAATGTTCTCTTGAAACCATCGCATCAGAAATTATATTTGTTTTTTTTTTTGCTTTTCTTAAAACACCTTCATGTCTTCTCCTGGTATATCTCCTGCTTGTTTGTTTAACGTTAATCTGCTGTTACTGATACTAAGCACCTTTGAAGACTTTACACTTGTGATGTTTTGATAATACCTTTGGAAGAGTTCATCTTCACCTGATAATAGCTTGCTGAGAAGTTTGAACCCATGTTATTGGTACCTGTTTCTAAAACATTTTATTTATTTTACTTTTTTCTATTCTTCGAGAGCCTCAAATGACTTATTTCATTTTGCTTGTATCATACTCACCTTGTCCGTCACTCTTGTTTTCCAAACTCGAACTTTTAAATATTCACCGGCTCTATACTAGATTTAGAAATTCTCGTTTGTATAGACGCCACACTTTCTGTCGTTGCTATATCCGCAAATTCAAGCTGCCCCTGGCAGATAGCCTGTTTGTTTTAAGGCTTACCACACATCCCATAATGCTCTACTAAATTTTTGCATTCAGATGATTTCTTTTACGCGAATTCGTTCTAAAGAAAACCACTTCACATTCATATTTTTATGTGCATGCTTTTGGACTATCATCCTCCATCTCCCGGGCTGTACTACCCCATTCCAACATTATTACCCCCATACTCTTTGTCCCCCTTGCCGCCCTACTCAGCCTTTCGAACTATCTATCTGCCCTTGCGCTCTCCCGCCGCCTTTGGCCGATTCGCCGCTCCCCCCCTACGCAATCGCCCCGAAGGGCCAATCAACTTTCCTGCCCCAGGCGCCTCGTTATTCCCACCACCCCTACTCACAACCGACTCCTCGCAGCCCCTCCCGCGTACCCAGCCCTGCCTCCCTCAACACTATCTCTTCAGTTCACCGCATCCACCTCGACCATCGTGAGATGCCCATACACGCCCTCTCTCTTTCCCTCAAAAATAGGTTTTACTCCCATGCTGCCTACCTCTCCCTCTACTATTCCAATTTTCCCCCTCTTTGTATCGCCTTCCCATGTTTCTCGCTTTCTTCTGCCCTCCCTTTAGGGGTTAGATGGAAGAGAGGGGACTTTTAGTCTCAATCTCGCCCCAATAAAGTCGCTTATCTATCTATCTTTCTATCCCTTCTCTTCTCAAGTTATTCTTGGCGTTTCCTCGGAAGGAAAACAAAGCGTTCCAAAGCCAGGTCCTCTCCAAACCATTCAGTGTCAATGCCAAATGTCCCTTGAGTTAGAGGTTCCTCAAAAATATTGGATATTTTTCCTTTATGATTATAATTGCAAAGTAGCATTTTTATACTGTACATATTTCAAGATTCTTTGTGGGATCTGTAGGTTCATGATAGGGTTTTGTTATGAGAATTGGCCATAGTACGTCGTTCGTGAAGGCAAATTATTAGAAAGATCAGATTGTCATGTATGATTCACTAAAGAGTGAGTTAAGAATATAGGTATAATGGGGCTATATATATAATATGTAACAACACACCCTTTGCTATAACTAGGGATGAAAAATCCCTGAGATATGAGGCTTATGATTTGCAAAGAATTCATGTGAGTACAATGGCTGAAATAACTCAATTTCTTTCCAAGTGAAACAAATTAAATTCATTATATTTCCTGTAAAAATCAATTTTTACGCGATAATTTGAAATTTTGGCTAGAATAACAAGATGCTTAATTTAAAGTAAATGGCATGGAAATCTTATTTATAGAGACGCGCCACCACATTCTCACTGGAACGGCGTCGTTTCATTCGATCTACATAGATAAAATAGTTTGCAAGTGACTACATTTTATGAAAACGTATTTTTCTACTATCTCACTTGTTTTTGGACCATCTATATCGATGGGAGTGTACCTGCAGTGTTTACGTTTCATCTGATCGAGGTTGGATTAAAAAAAACTCTTTTCGATTTCTCTCTCCTTACTCTTCGTTTTTTCCGCCTGTACCACACTGGGTTCCCTTTATATTCTTTTTTTTGGAGCCAGGAGCGCCTACTACCTGGATTATCCCCTTTCGCATCTCTTTGGACCCGCGAGATTTACGCCGCGGCGGAGAGCCATCGATAGTGCGGCTCTCTTCATTTGCAGGCAAGAGGGGAAAGGTGCTGGCGCACGCAGGGCGCGTATTATCCACCCCCACTTCTTTCCCCCCTCACTCCCCCCCCCCTCCCCTTCCACCCAATGACCGGTCGATTTGCGTTCCTCTCGTGTTCCGCTCTTTCGCGTGGGTGCCCTCTCCTCCGGCCTCGGGAATTACGAATTTCGGCGCCACCCTTCCGCCTCCCATTCTCCATCTCTCGCTTTTTTTTCCCTCCTCCAATCCGCGCGGAAACAGCGTTTTTCATTGATTGACCCTCCTCCGAGCAATCACACTTGATTAATTCACTCCGAATCAGAACTGCCGGCCTCTCTCTCTCTCTCTTAAAGTTTGCGGCGTATTCCCTCGGCAGACGAGGCTCCGTGGCTCTTGAACAAACATTTAAATCGCTGCCGAGGTAGGTACACAGTCCAGGAAGCTGCCAGTTTTCGGAGCTCACTCTTTTTATGGCAGTACATTTTTATCTTAATAGGTTTGAGAGAAACTTCAAAGCCAACGTATTACAGGTGCAGCTGACGTGTATACTTGTTATTTGTTGATTTTATTTCTCTAGTAAGGCATATGGGTAATTATTTTTCAGATTACTTGGAAAGAAACGCTGGTAGTAGAGGTATATTTGAATCATAAACCCTGCGGCCACGGACGGTACAAACGACGTAGAACGAGGTCTGCTCGCTTCAAACTAAAAGTAATTTTTGTATACCCTTTACTAATACTAGTTTACCATGCAGTTCCTTGTTCAAAGTGGTACACCATCCCGCTTTATTGACAAAATCTAAAATTTTAAGTGGAATTTTAATTCAATAAAGCTAATGAGACACAATTAAATCAATGGTGGAGTGCATAAAATGACATTCAGTCTAAGAAATGCCCGACCACTAAGGATAGTTAGTAAAGAGCATTTGGTCTTCAAATGTGGTAAAATAACCTTTTTCGTGCATGTCTGACATGATGAATTATTATTTGAAATTAATTCTAAATCAATCTATTAATAATTAATACGGGTAAGTTCTTAATAACAAATTAAATGTGGTAGTGAGGATACTTGCCGTAAACAAATCAACATTTTTCAGGGCTGCCTATTGCTAAGATTTTATCATAATCTTTGTACACATTTAGAAAAGACATCTTGCATCATGGCAACATTTCAAATAACTGGTTCTAGCTCTGCAGTCCACCTTTTGAAATATTGTATGTTAGCCAGCAGTATGAACACCATGTCTTCAAAGTACTCCAAATTGTTATTCTCGAAGTCTTCATATGTCTCATGAAAAACTGCGGCAGATAATAAGCTATTAGCGAGGGATAGGTTCTAGCCACGTTGAAATACCGGTTCCTGTCAGATCACCGAAGTTAAGAAACGTTGGACCTGGATGGGGATTGGAGGGTGATTCTCCTCCATACCTCGGCCAGGGTAATCTTGTCCAGTGTCTGCAGATAGCGGACAGGTAAAACTAGGGTTGACACAATGGAAACAATAAGGTCTAATTGTAAGTGATAGGAAGGCTCCAGAAGGGTCCCTTCAAATTTTATCACCTAAAGCTATTGGTTAGAGTAAAATGGCTCTAACGTGAATCTTGCTTGAAAGCTTATAACATATAGATCTACTGATTTTTGAAATTCCTGTACTTTCTGCCTGCCTTTTAGAATAAATTTTACATTGGATAAGATACTGCTAGAAACGATGAGCTATAATTCCATTGACTGGCAGACTGCAAAATTGATTTTTGTGACACATGATTTCACACTGCTGTGTAAACTGAATTTATTTGATGAGTATAGGTAATTGGGGCTATTCATTTCAAACTTATTCAAGCAAACTTATTGGAGGCATGAATCTCGAAGGCATAACTATGATTTTATGTCCAGTCTTTAATACTGTCGATGTAACCAAGTCCAAAATAACACTAAATCTATCTTTGCCATTCCTTTTTTGTCATTTCAAAAACAATGATTGTTGGTATTGATAAGGATCTTGCGTGGATCATAATTAATCTTCATACACAATTTTTTATCACCTGTAGATACGACATCTCTCTTATTCACAGGAATAACTTCGACGTAAGAAAATAAAACGTGAGGAAATTTGGAAGGAAATGACTTGGATTTCTCCTTTGAATCAATTCTATTTTTATCAAATAAGAGTTTAACGTGACCAGATTTCCTGAAGGTATCTCTTTTTCTCTCATTCCGTGTAGTCACAAGGCGGTTTGTAGCCCTGAAACTTGGAACATCCTCAAATTTGTTCAAGCACTCGGCTTTTCTATCGGAGCTCATGCCAAGAAGTACGATTAGTAGTTTGACTCGGGTCTTATAGCATTATCTTCTCGTTGCTTCCGGATCTTTGTAAAACTTTACAAATATCCTAGGAAAAAATTATTCACCCGCATAATATATGCACTGGCTAACTCTATAGACTATGTAAGAAAATATATAGCAAAATAGTAAATAACAGAAACGCTATATAACAAAAGCACTATGTAACAAAACTGGAAGAGGTTAAAAGAGTTCTGTTTAGGAAGTCGAGTAACCAAAGATGGACGAAGCAATAAAGAAATAGCAGAATAGCCCAGGCAAAGAGGCTACAGAAGAATGATGAAGAACAAATGGAACGACGGAGTTACAAGCGAGGAAGTCATAAGAAGAGTGGGAGAAGAGAGAAGTCTACTGACAACTCTAAAAAGACGGTACAACTTAATCGGCCATATCATGAGACACGGTGGCCTGATGAAGACAATCGTCGAGGGAAAAGTGAAGATTGGAAAAGGCAGGCCTCGTATGAGATAAATGTAACAGGTTTTGAAGGATGTAAAGGAGAAGAATAACGTCAATATGAATATGTTGGCCGATAGAAGAATGGAGTGGAGGGCTGCGTCAAACTAATCCTAGGATTTTTGACCGACGATGATGATGATAATATATGCAGGCCATATTTTGTGCAATGAGTGTGAATAATTTCATCATATAGAGGAGAGAAACTTAGTTCATCACATGCCCTTGCACTGCAAGATGATGCTAAAAGCTTAAATCTCTCCACATCATGAATTTTAGCAAGAAACCATTAGTAAGATTCCTTGCTACTCAGATACACAAGTCTTGTTTGCTAAAACTTGGTTGATTTTTCCTGTTTATTCTCTTTCCACGCTTATTCAACGTAAATTTCAGTCTTAAAATTCGTAGTCTAAACGCTTTTAGCCCATAAAAATATAATTTTGGTCGATGGTACGAAAGTCCAAGAAGAGATGTACATGTACATTGCAAGGTTCTTTTGCTAGCGCATAACTTTTCTGGAAACAAATTTGCTCTTGTTCGTGGATGCGGCTGTATCTCATATCCTGAGTTGGAGTTACCAACACATCCGTCCTTCTACTTGATAGGTACATAATCATCTTCTTTCCCATGGCTTTTTTCCAATGAAGTACGGGTATCCCACTTTATTTTGGACGAGTCCCTGACTATGTTATCGAAGAATTGAGCTCCGTAAAGCCACCATTCTAGTTTTGATTTGCTATTTCCCGTATAAGAGGAAATCCGTTACTGGTTTAACTTAAGTAATATACGCCTGGTGAGCCTAGTTTTTGGCCTAATTGTCCGTGGTAGGTGAAGTTGCTGCACACTAATGTAATAATTTCTTTAGAATAGGTTTAGATACTTCTTTGCATTCATGCATGAACTAAATACATTATTTTTACACTTACGAGTGAGATTTTTGGTTCCATTTATTCATTATCTTTGTAAGATAGATTTATTTTTAAGTGTACTTTCTATTTGAGTATTTTACTCGATGCCCCTACCTCAATCATTTTGAGACGACACATGAGGTGCCACGTAGCAGTTGACAACAAATGCGTAGTTTCCTTGCACTCCTTATTTAGAAGGCGCCCTCTGATACTTTTCATGGTTTCCGTCATTTGGCCCCGACCGACGTCTTATATTACGAATATATATACGAGAATACCACCATTTTATAACATCTTGTTACGTTTTCATTATTTTCTTTCTTCACTGCTACTATCTATTACTCCACTGCTAGGCGTGGTGATTACTTTAATGAAGAAAAATATCATAATTCCTCAGTTCCAATGGTTCATAATCATATTTAAATAGATAAAAATCACAAAAACAACAATTTAGTAGTTTTCTTGTTGTTTTACCTAATTATTTTTTTGATCGTGAAATTATCATTTTATCAAAAGCATTTTGGCATTTTTACCCAACTTATTACGAAACAAATGCTGAATACTCTGCTTTAAATTGTTCCCTCTCTATTTACGTATATTTATAGTGTGGGTGGTAGCACGAGCAACTTCCATTGCTCCCTCCAATAGAGGACTAGGTGTTAAAGAAACACGCAAGCTCTTCCCACCGTGGCAAGGTCTTAGTTAATGATGCTTGTGGCCTTTAGAAATAAAAGCGTTGTCTAGAGCAGAGAAGAGAGCGAGAGTTTTCATTTTGAAGCTTTCCGTGGGAATTACTACCCAATAATGGCTACGCGCTCTCAACGCAAACTGCAGTGCGGCATTAAAATTAGGCAGCGCCGTCGTGAATCTCTAGATGGCCTCCTTGTCGGAGTAAGGCTTAAAGGATGGGGGCCGTTTTAGACGTCTCTCCTCATGCGATAATTAGCTAATGGCTCCCGCTCTTGCCGAAATGGCTGCGAGTAACGATACTGCCCCTCGTTCTCTCGCACTTCCGTCATTGGATGGAGACGGTGGAAGAGGAAGGCAGACCAGACTCCCGCTCTTCGGCACACGAAGCTTCCTAAGACACCGTATTGTTCCTGTGATGTGTCTCACCTCTCAACATTGCCTTTCAAAATTTCATTGGAAAGATTCAATTTATTGAAATGCGAACATGGGAAGAAAATATTTCCAGGGATATAATTTCCACCTATTCTGATTCATAATAAACGATTTATTCTCATTTATAACTTGTATCTACTTTTCTGGTAAATTCGGTGATTATTATATATTTCGTAGATTCTGACGATATTGCCTTTTATTCGAACATATCAGACAGATGGCAAAAATTTGCAATTTACCACATAAAAAAAAAAAATTATTCCGACCCGGGTTTCGATGGCACTGCAGCATCCTCAGGTCAGGTTGACCTGACGATGTTGCAGTGACCTGACGATGTTGCAGTGCCAACGAAACCCGGGTCGGAATAAAGTGTTTTTATATGTGGTAAATTGCAAATTTTTGTCTTCTTCCTATTATATATTTGTTTTTGAGAAACATTTGATTTTCACAAGCGTAGAAGTAAGGAAACAGTTCATCTGAACATACATCTGGAGCATGTTTCTTTACGGCAGTGAAGAATGGACGATGACAGCAGCGGAGAAGAAAAGGGTAGAAGCATTTGAAATCTGGTGCTACAGAAGAATCATGAAGATTAAATGGATCGACCGAGGAAGTGCTAGGAAGAGTGCGAGGAAGCAACGAGGAAGTGCTAAGAAGAGTAGGAGAAAAGAGAAGTCTGCTGACAACTCTAAAAAGAAGAAGGGACAATTTAATCCATAACTTGGGCCATAACTTGAGACACGATGGCCTGATGAAGACTATCGCCGAGGGAAAAGTGAACGGGAAGATTAGAAAAGGCAGGCCTCGTATGAGATACATGAAACAGGTAGTGAAGGATTTAAAAGAGTAGAATTACGTCACAATGAAAAGGTTGGCCGATAGAAGAATCGATGGAAAGCTGCGTCAAACCAATCCTAGGATTGTTGACCAATCATGATGATGATTTGATTTTCGAAAGATTTAAATTAGGCAGATTGCTGAGTGAAAGTGTCAACAATCAATGAGAATATAAACGGAATGTCACTCTGTAAGAATACAAAGAACTGGACGGGGATTAAAGTTTCGATGTTTTCAGAGAAGAAAATACGTGTATTTTCAGTGCACTGAGAGCTAAACGTTGTCTCATTTATAGTTGGAATGGAATATTTGCGTCTTCAGAACAAAAGAGATTGTACTACATACAATTTTTATTGTTTTAACAAGAATTCTTAGAAGAATCTAGCTAGAAATTGATATACCGAATGCCGTTCTTTTCCTCCGAGTTGTGTGATTTGCCAACCCAAATGTAATTTGACGTTCTTACACCACTCCTTCGTTGGCCCGTTAACAGTTCGACGAGGAAATGGTTAACCTTGAAAATAATATTATTACTGACTACGAGTTTTTAAATCCTGACCCATCCCAAGATTAATTGCTTTAAGCTCTTCCTACGGAGCATGCCGTTCCATTGCTACAGGATTGACGGGCACTTCAAATTGAAAGGCATTTTCTCTTCAACTCAATTTGTTCTGGTATCGAGTGACCTTCAGAGGAGATACGAGGCAATAATACGACAGATAAAAGAGTTTCTTGGGGTCGAAGAAAACCTTGACCTTCCGGCATTTATGGGGCCTGGAAATCAATAAGAGTGCTCGCCCAAAGGAAGTCATTTCGACAGAGCAGGCTGGAACTTTTGAGTCTTTTTTCCCCGCGACGCGGATGCGCTGGTGGTGAAAAAAAAATTATATTGGAGGCAAGCGCAAAGTGGAATATGCATGGTGTCGTGCAACGTGTTGCCGTTATCACCACCATTACCCTCATCGTTCTGCAGAGGGAAATTTCGACGAGTCGCGGGCGGAAAACAAAGGGTGGGAGGAGGGAAATGGGGAGAGCTACGGGCTCGGTCGACATTCCACGTAATAATTTCTCCTCCGCAGTATTTGGTTTCATTTCCGATTCAAACGGGCGCGGACACGTGGCGAGGCCCCCAGGGGGGTGGATGATGACGGAGAGGGGTGGGTGTAGGGCACGGAGGGAGCAAGAGATGCCCGGAGCGAACGACGAATGGGAGGGTTGATTGAAAGGGGGTCTGCTTCCCTAGCGTCAGGGAATGCGTGCTCAGGACGTGCCAATTCCAGGTGAGTGAGACGTTAACCTGCCACGACAAGCGAAGTAGTAGCACAGTGACGACTGCTATATCCGCGACACCCATAATGGAACGTAAAATGGATTTGATTTCGGAATTGTGTTCAGTGGCAGAAGACAGCCCGGATTCTGAAACGGTTTTATGATAAGTTCAGCAAGGAAGTACTATTGATCGAAGAGTTAGTTTAGGGTTCATTCCAAGTCATAGGTTGAAGTACAGATTAAAAATAATGGAGTTTAAAAAGTTTTTAAAACCCCAGTTTTATTACGCCAGGGTTTAAATTATGTAAAATTCAAATTTAAGAGATGGAGTAAAACTGAGAGGTTTAAAATGCCTTTTTTCGCGTCCAATGGGCCATAATTTATTAATTCTAGTTCTCCGGAGAGATTATTGCAGCACTAATTGAGATTTTAGGTTTTTGTTCACGTCTACTCTAAACATTGAGTGTTAAACGCATGAGGGTATTTTTGGATACACCTTTCGTATTATGACGCCTAACGAGTGAGTCTTTCCCCCCTGCTGTTTGTGGGTATCTCTGATTTAGTGGTTGTCTATCTATTAACGCATATACGCAGTACCTATATGGCGAATATTCACTCCCTGCGAACCACCTTCGAGATATCTTCCATGTTATATGATACATAGAGGTGAAAATTGAATAAGCTAAAAAAAATTACCTTCCAGAAAATATTGGTACTGCTTTTAAGGTAACCCAACGACTTGCGTTATTATTATTTCTAACTCTTGCCTAATTACTCGAGCCTAAGACAAACATAGCATCCATGTCTGAGGTGGGATTCGAAACCGCAACCCTTGAGTTGACAGGCTACCGCGGTCAGCCCTTCGGCATTCAAGCCTGCATTTAAATAGACAAAATATTTCCCCCGAGATTAAGTTTCATTTCTTTGGTTCGTGAGAGAGGATCTCTTTGGCATGGGTATGAGCAGCCAATGTGCTGCAGAGTCATGGCGCCTAAAATGCTCTTGGAGGCTCCAGCATTTCGGATCGCCACCCAGTGAAATCAAAATCTAAGTTCTATTCAATAGGAAAAGTTTATTCTCAGATGCTTACGCTGATGCTATAGGTTGACTGCCCTTGGCGTTGACGCAATGCCCGTGGCACCCACTAGTGTCGCAGAGCATGGATTGTTTTCGTAAACACGTCCTCCAGACTTTAGTAAATATTTCGGGCCAAACTATCCTCTCCCTCTGATTACCTGCCTTAGGGTCCCTGATGTCGTGAACGCCTGATATTCCAAGGTGCGACCCCATGCCCAGGGCAGAGTGAGGAGGTAAATGGTGTGCAGGGAGGAGGGGAGTGTTCGAAGTTGTTTTCAGAGGTGAGTTTATGCTGTGATGTTAGATTCGATTGAAAAAATAATCAAAATAGACACAAATGTCGCTCTTCCATTCGTACCTGTAGCGTTTTAGGCTATGGTAAACATTGTCACTATGGCATTATTCCGTTCCTACCTCTAGTCGTTGTGCTCACATGCCGTGGCTTCCATGAGCTTCTTCTGAAAAATGTTTATTCCGCAAAATTTGCTTCACGGCCTACTGCGTGCCTACTATAAGCTTATAAATTCATGACAAAACTTATAATATCCTAAATCACCCACCGAGTATGCAATTGCTGATATATGCCTTAAGTATTTGATGAATGGCAGGGTTTCGTTTCTATACTTATTGAAAGAGATGACTATGAGAAGAGAGTGGCTTGGCATGCACATTTGAAACTGATGTAGTAGAGAAATTTTATCTACTTACTTTACGATATTTATTTTCTTCCCTAATTAAGGCATTGAAATACACCTCTCTTGCAGGTATTCAGGCAGGTATCTAGCATGATATTATTTCCAAGTTATTATTTGGTTATTATTTCATTGAGATGTCATAGAATATAGCAGTAGGTACTTAGAATAGGTATGAAAACTTATTTTACAATTGATGTAGTCTTCAGTCAAAATCTTGATGCAGTGATTCAGATCTCAATTTCTTTGTTGCATGGTGAATTATCTGTCACGACGATAGTTCATGTAACTCTTCGTGAGAGGATTTGCAATCATTATTTCCATCGACAAGGCCATTAATTGTTTTTCATTGCAAAAATGCCTCTTTTCTTATAGTAACAAGCATTTCACACGATATGCTGTTAAATATTGCACGTTGCCTATAGTTTATTGCGATTTCGTAGTGACTTTTACACGATGTGAAATACTCAGGATACAACATTTTACACCAAATTTGCTCTCTTTTATCAGAGTAAAGCAATAGATAAGTGCTATTATTCCTTAAGAAAAGATTAAAAATTATCGCTGAGCTCTACGACCTCGCTACCTCAACTCAAGTTTGCATGTAGCTAGAGTCAATTTCAAATCTTTAAATGCAAGAAATTTTGCGAATGCCACTTCTAGGAATCAGCTAATTTAATTGTATTCCTACCATCCAAGCTGTTTCCACAGTGCTGCCTACCCTCCGTCCCATTCCGTTCCTTATTTCACTTACTCCCACATCCCTTTCAGACACCCCTTGTGTCGAGCGTGCAAACAAACTCGTTAAACGCGCACGGTTGGAAAAAAATAGGGCTTTGAAGCTATGCATGCGCCCAAAAAAACAGAGGGAGCTTCTCGCGGCTTCCGCGCGCGACAACAGCGGCGCGCCTGTCGCTTTAACCGAAAGAAATTGGAGGATGTAACCTGGGGGTAGGATGAGTGGGAATAAAGAGCAAACGAGAGGAGGATAGGAGAAAGAGAAGGGAGAGATAGGAAGATATGTGAGGACGGGATATGGTGCAGAGGAAGAGGAAAGACAGTTAGGCATTGGTGGTATGGGAAGGAGAGAGAGAGAAATGTAATTTAAAATAAAATATGAAAGAGTTAGGGGCGGGGGAATGAGAAGAGGTGGTGAGGGAGGGTGGGGTAACGGAGGGAAGAGGAGGGGGTTGAACGGGGGCTCGGGGGAAAATGAAGGGACGGGGGCGTAATGTGCGAGGAAAACCACCCCCCTCATCTCCCCTTCCAAACCCAACTCTTTTGTAGTGGAACCCCCACCTCCCTCTCCCCACCAGCCCCCTCTTTCCACGAATCCTTTCTCCCTCCGTATCTCCCATTCTATCCCCTTTTGGATTCTACTCACCCTTCTCCCTTTTTTCCCCATTTCCCACCTGTTTATCCTAGTTTTGTTTTCGGCGCTATTTGTGCAAGTTTCTCGTCGTGACCGTCCGCTCTTTTCCCACTTTTTTCCCCTTGAACTTTTTTTTCCTAAATTCGTTCGTTCCCGGGACAAAATCATTGTCGTTAGTTTCTTTGTCGATTGGTTCCTAGTTCTTTTTCTTTCAAATTCTCCTCCGTGAGGGTCCAGGCTTTCCTCATCCTTGGGTCCCTGCTCTATTATAGCTCTAAAAACCCACTCCCTCGTCCCTATTTGTCTATCCCTACGTGCTTCTCTCTCCGTCCGACAGCTAGCTTTCTTCCACTTTCCCGCCCTTTCGACTCTCCCTTCTTTCTCACGCCCTCGTCTTTCCAATTTCTATTACGTCCTGCTTGGTTCCCTAGGTCCCTCACGATTTTTTTTATTCCTAGGCCGCCCGTTTCTTTTTAAAGCCACCTTGGAAGGGAATTATTATTTTATTTCATTCCAGCATTGTATTTCTACGATTGAGTGAAAGCAGCCCTTCAAAAACACGAGGGGGGATGCCACTCGTTCCAATCATTGTGCCTTAGGTCTTTCAGCTTCGCAATGAAGTCGGAGGTAGAGGCAGTGGACTCAATCAATTAGATTAGCCGCTGTAGTTCTAGGTTGTTAAAATGTGGTGTTTTCTTTTATTTTCCTTGC
Organism: Platycnemis pennipes; assembly: GCA_933228895.1. Lineage (NCBI taxonomy): Eukaryota > Metazoa > Arthropoda > Insecta > Odonata > Platycnemididae > Platycnemis > Platycnemis pennipes. The sequence goes on along the minus strand of OW121848.1, from coordinate 25,954,264 downwards.
AAGAAAGGAAAGGAGCTTATTTGAGACACTGTGGTATATATTATTTTATTATTGCATTTATACGGAAGAATAGGTCGTACACAGCTTTATTTCAGCTTTAATTGCTTTCCAGTTAATCTTTTTTTTATTTATTTTCACATTCATTAACCACATCTTGGTTATAAATAGTAGCAATATGTGCTGTAATTCTAACCATGATGAGAAATTAATATTGATGGAAATACACATCCCATCATTCGATTTACTGTTACTTCTTTGCACGATTTTATTGCCTATAACTATCCTGTGTGAACTAATGTTTTCTCATAGATGTTTCCTTTGTAAACACCATTTTTTTTAAACCAATGTGTCTCTTTTCATCGCGTGAGAAATATATAGCAAGTAGCAAAGCAAGAAAAAGAGAGGAATAATATTAATATGAATAGGTTAACTGATAGGAGAACCGAGTGGAGAGCTGCTTCATACCAGTATAAGGTTTTTTTTAATGATAATGATGACGTTGTGCCGTGTACCAACTGAAAATAATTACCAGGAATAACCTAGTTATTGCATGCCCTAGGCCTATCCCGTGGTTATTTACCCTATACCACTGATGATTTGGTGATTTAACGTCAAATCACAAGGATCCTTTCAATTTTTAATGAAGGTAGTGTTTGATGTTGTTTGCCTTACTACGAGGCTTGGCTATATGGCTGGATATTTCAGGGTTAATTTCCTTTGTTGTGGATAAATTGTCCCACAAAATGTGCAACATAATGATTGAAATTCATCCTGGGGTTGGAAAATAATTGGTAATACCCCTAGGAATAGCTATTTTTAAGTACTTAATATGTTTTACAGAACTGTTGAAAACGGTATGCTAACTCAACTTTATGCCAAAATCGATTTCACGATACCATTGCCATATACGATAGTGAATAAATGACACGATTGTCAATTAGTGTGCAAAGTTCATAAAATATATACATTAGTGTGTAATAATGGTTTTCAGCTTACTTTCAGGTATAGCGCAGTTGAAATACTAATATTCTTCAAACCATTAGTAGGCCTATCTGATGCATTTCTCTTCCTATACTTTTAAAAATCCCTTAAAAACTGCTAATAAAAAGACAGTCACTATTGAAACTTAAAGCCTTAGCAAAAATATTCAACATGTTCACTGACTCTTGGTATATGAAGATTTGAATTTGTTTTGAAAAATCTCTGTAACATAACTTTTCTTCGAGTGATCATGACGTTATTTCTAAGAGGCATCCGTTAAAATGCCATTCAGAAATGCAATGCGGTTAAAATTTAGGTGAGTACTCAATATTAAATAAATACTTAAGGTTAAAAATGGTTCTTTCTGAGAAAACCACCACTCGGAAGTAAACAGGCTAAATATTTTCCTAGTTCGATGATAAAGTATTAGTCGATTCGATAGAACGAAAAATAACATTACGTTTTTAAGGGAACGTGAACCTACCTTCAAAGCATTTGTGCTTCAACGTGGTAAAAACGTCAACCTATCTCTATCATTTGTGGCTTTCGTTGGTAAATACCATATTTAAAGTAACAATTCTGTCTATCACTTCTATCGCAAAATACATTTCGCATTGCGTTACCTGGAAGTGTAAATCAGTGATCTCAACCTATCTTCTTCAGATTTATAGAAAAATAAGGGAAAAGAAATACCAAAATATTACTGAATTTTTTATGACATGCCCACCAAAAACTACCTCTTTACTTAACTTAAAGTTTGAGATGCAACATATGAAGCTTATATAGAATTACACGTGAAAAACTGTCTGTGAAGAATGGAGATCCATATTTTTATTGTTTTAACTAAACTCAAGATTCATTTTATAATTATTTTAGGAAAAAAACTTCTCCTTAAATATTCTACAGTTCATTTTTTTCACTTGAGGTTCTAAAATCCCTATATTATTATGAATGACAAAATAAACTTTGTATTTCCACTATTTATTCTCTCACACTACTACCATGGTTTCGACGATTTACGTCATCCTCAGGTATGTTAATCGACGAAACCAGCAATTTTATCTTTATACGATTATCAATACCAGGGGGTATAACAACAGAGATTGATTGTAAGACATTGGATTTAATTAAGACTTTTCCATCAATTTACAATTTGCCTTAGCATATCATCCAATCTTAATTCCACTGCTGAATTGTTGAATGGTCTTAAAAATAACCCTATTTATTCATCAAAGTATTTCAATCATTCCCACCTCCATTGCACAAGTTAATTGTTGTCGGCTGTGAAAATGAGTCCCCATTTCAATGTTTTTGGAGGAACTTACGTAACTATTGGTTGGTTGGTTATTTCGGGGAGGCGACCGACAGCTGAGGTCATTTGCGCCATATAGGATAGGTGGGTAATTGGGTAATGGTAGGAGTATTTAGGGAACGGAGGAAGGGTGGAGAGAAACCCGGCGTCGGCATTAGCCTACTCTTAACGAAAGGCGCCAAGGGGACCACGGCTTAACGTCCCATCCGACGGACGGAATACTGTACTTGAAATGCCCTCCACTAGGCACTCAAGTGGGGACCGGTTTTCCACTGAAAAATCCGCCACTGCCGGGAATCGAACCCGGGCCTTCGGGATGGGAGGCCAGTACTCTAGCCACCACACCAACCCGATCCCCACGTAACTATTTTTATGCTGTTGCTGTACATGAGAGTTGCCAGAAAAAGTCATGTCATATTGGAAATAAAGTTTTAGATGACCTAATGGAAAACTACTCTGAGTAATATAAAATTATGTGACTTTTCTGTCCGAAGGTAATTATTCAAAACCATAAGTAGAGCAGAACTGAAGGAACTGTAAAATTCCTTACTTAGTTCAGTTCAATTTTTTTTACGAAGCTCAACCTCTGCCAAAACTCGTAGGTATAACCCATAAACCACATATTTGCACGATTTTATTACCTTTTAGCCGATAAACCTATTGTTTTTACCCGAAATAAATCATTTGTTCGAAGTTTCTTCATAAGGAGTGGAAGCCAGACAAAATGGCAAACACTTATGAGTAAATAGCTGGCATAAAGATAAATTGCTCAATAAAGAATTTCAGCGTTGCGCAAAAATCAACGCCGTCTCCCCTCCTCGTTTTTGTCAAGCGCAAAATGGCGTTTTCAAGAATTCTAAAGAATTATTTTAGTAGTAGTATCTCTCCTGGGTTTTTAGGTGGCCAAGCGTCTTACGTTACAAGCACACTGTCTAATCCTAGGAAAATCACAAATCCCTGCTCTGTGTAAGATTTGAACCCGCAAAAATCAGCACGTTACCAATCTGGCTGCCATCACTAACAAAAATTATTTTCCGCAGCATTCTTCAGTACAAATGGAATTACTGATACTATGCGGTTTGAGAGAGTAAATTTGTTCCGCAATTGCCACTGCTGTTTCAGTGTGCAATAGCTATCGATGGAATGTTTGAATAGGATTAGAATCGATTGCTTGGAAAATTAAATCAGTTCATCGCTTGAATTAAAAAAAATACGACCCATTGTTTTTAATAACGGCATAAAAATTCAAAAACAGCATTTGGGCATAGCCTTTAGCGCTTTATTTCCTTGAAAGGCTTGAAGGGGGATTTTCCGTTTCATCTCCTATCCCTCCTTTTGATGTATCCCTGGTTTATACTACGAACCCTTACTCTTCCCGTCTCTTATTTTCATGTGCGCTGGTATCTTTGTACTCTGTGCCACGCGCCCTGTGTTGTGGCTTTCCAGAGTCGGCTGTATACGAGAGCGCGCGTGTGGATTCCTCTGTCCGTTCTCTCCCTCCCATCACCCACCCCCCTCCTTTCCATCCCTCTCTTTCATTCCTTCCTCCCACCACGCCTCTCCCCTAACCTCGCCACCAAGGAAACAAAGGGGTGACCGCTGCGGAGTGGTTTGCCTGCGTCTCCTGTCGACTCTAAGGACGGGCGCCTTTTAATCCGTTGTCGCCGCGAATTTCCGAAAAAGAAACGACCGAAAAGATGACGTTCCAGGCGTGCGTGGGAAGGCTGGGGACACGAAAAGTCAATTTCGAGGGAGGAACGTCTGGGATCGACGGCCTTCTGTAACGCCACTCGTTTGCTCCGTTCCGTGGACATCTCTTTGATTCTTCAAGGGGAGCGACGAGGAATGGAATGCCACATTTCGTGGAAACATTGCTTTATCTGATCTTGAGGAAATTCCATTTTAAATGTACATTGTCCAAGTCACTACGGTCCACTTTGTGCATGAGGCAGCGTGATCACTAGTACATATACTGTATATGAAGAAGTGGTAAGAGAACTGGAAAACTGTCCTTGGGGATCGGATTCTGCGTCCAGTAGGATTTTGTGTAAGACGTTTTCGGGACTGGATGCAAGGCTGTGGTCTCCTCGGTGCTTCTTTTTTAAGATCTTGCTGATTTGGACGCTAGTTTTTTTCCCACCCTTGCTACTTTTCCTTCCATTCCCTTTCTTCCACATTCGTTTACGGTCTTAGACCGCTAACAGACATTAAAGTGCCCGTGACGATAAACAGCCCATTGTTTACATGATTTTGGTGGCAAAAGAGCAGGCTCCTCACCCTTCAGCCTCGTATTCAAATTCCAGCTGGCATTTCATTGGAATTCCTATTTACATGCCGTGTGCCTAACGTACAGTAATCCGTCAGTCATGTGGGACTTAAAAAAAGTAGGTCTCTGGTTGCCTTTCGTTTAATGAAAACAAATACCTGGGATGAGTTTCTCTCTACCCTTCCTTTCTCTCTTACTATCCCATATTAACAACTCTCCCTCCATCTACAGATCCGTTTCATTACGACGCAAACTCGGAAAATCACGGGCGGCTTCCATGTCGTTGAATTCTCTGTGTTTAAACGGAGTGATAATAAGCTCTATTGCCGAAGAAACATTTGGTCGGCCATGTTAAGATTTTATGGTTTCTATCAAGAGAAGCAAAGTTATGGGTAAAAGAAATAATTCCCTCCCACTCCGCGGTACTTGCAATTATCTCCAATGAAAAAGTGATTACCGGTTCGAATTGGCTTTTTTACGACTTCATCCCGATAGTAGGTAAACCGGAAACCTTATAAATGGAACCTTTAGACTACGCTATAAATCGGAGATAAGAGAGACAAAAGAGGAAAAAATCACTAAATCCTAAAGCCTTTATTGGTCAATTTTGGCATTCAATCGAACGGAATCGCCCGTAGTAGCCATTCTCTTTTTTTAAATACAGTGTTTCTTCAGAAAGGACGATCATTATATAAATTTTCGAGGACGTTTTAGTCTCCACAATTCCGTTACGGGCGTTTTTTTTACATTAAATCAGTTAGAGTTCCAGATAAATTTATCTACTTCTGTGTGCGATACCTATAATGTTGAGATTTGAACTCATAGGTACCATTGTGCATATTCTTCTGTGGCCTATGATGCTAATAATACACCCCAAGTGTTTTTTCTGTAGGATTTTCAAGCGTTCCAATCATAGATTATTCTCAAATTTTCTTCATAAGTTAGGATACATTTTATCGAAAAAAGTAAGGCTATTTTGGAATCAATATTAAACAATGTCAAAGTAGGTACGTCAATATGAAGAGGATGGCTGATCGAAGAATCGAGTGGAGGGCTGCGTCAAACCAATCCTAGGATTGCTGACCGATGATGATCAATGTCAAGGTGTAACGGATCATAGACTTCTCTCGTCTTCAGTCTGATGAAAGCGTTATATAATGTAGTATCAATTCAAGCGTGTAGGGGGTAAATTGTTGAACTTTCCCCGATGTTTAGAAAAATTTACTTGGGAAGAACGTAGGCTACATAGTACACTAGTCTAAAATGAGCTCTCATGCTCAATATGACCCCATATCTACTTTTAATTCCCCTTTATTCACTTTACTTCCTTCCCATTACCCTTTCCCAGTCCTCTGTATAAATTCCTTTCTTCCTCATCTCTCCCATTCTCCTTCTACTCTCATTTTCGCTGTCCTGCAAAACCAAAAACTGCGGCCTTACTCAGTCCGGAAAATCTTCCTTCCTTCCCTTTCTCCTCCCTAAGCCTTCAACCTGAGTTTCCATTCCCTCCTTTCCGTCCCCTTACGTCCATCCATCCTCCCTCCCCACACGTTTTTTTTATCCCTCTTTGTTCTCTCTCTCCCCATTTATCCTTAGCGCTTCCTCAGCCCATCTGACCGTCCGCCGTATTGCTCGCCGTTCCCCATTCCCCCGCCATGACCGCATGTTCCCGACCTTTTCCTCACATTCTCACACGTTGTGCCATCAGAGAACTTCTATCTTCAGGCAAGATGGAGGGACGGAAGCACGGGACAAGAAAACAGAATAACCTATTTAGACGGGCGGTGTGGAGGAGGGAAGAATGTGAGAGCCAAAGTAGTGGAGATGTTTCGGGAGCGAGGACACTCAAAATGTGCCAGCGATGGGAAAGAATTTAGAATAGGAATGGTTTCGTTATTCAAGGCCGAAATAATCTGCTGCATAATGCATCAGTGGTCCAAATCTTTATAACAGCGCGTACCGCACAGCAGTGCTTCACGAAAACAACACATGTATTCGCTAACGTTGGCCTTGCAGAAGGAAAATAAAATACGCTTTTCTCATGAAATTTAAAAAACTATTCATAAGTCTGGAGAGATAACAATAAAATAAGATATGAACTAAGATTCGTCATCCGCAGATAAACAAAATCATGAGTTTTCTATTTAAATAACCAAAGCGCTAATGAAACGGAAGACACTAATGCCCTGAAATGAATTTACGATGTGACTGCGTTATTCCTCATCATTATCACGATACTCGTTTTAAATCAATAATTTTCAATTGAATAAGAACCGCAGAGAAACGTGTATGATGCCTATTAAAGGAAATGTGTCAATGAAGGTAATTTGAAAATCAATTGTTCCCATTTTTCAGCTTTTTCCTCTTAACTCCACAACTAAAGTTTGCTACATTCCATCAAGTACACTTATATGCTGTTTGCAGCTATGTCAATATTTCACCAAATAAACTTGCCCACTATTGCTTTGATTTTTCTCAAAGTATCAGACTTACCGTGATAGAAGATGCTTTTGCTTGAGGTATCAAACTGAAATTACCACGCCATATATGCGTCTTGGAATAGCGTATTTCTAATATGCTATCCTTATTTTGAGCACCTAATTTAAGGACTCAAAACTATGTATAACCTACTTGCCGGTAGTGAGACTGGATTTCTGGATTTTTTAATACTTGATTCCTTTAGCTCTCTAAACTCCAATCGCGGCCATTGATGTCTGATTTATGCAGGGTTACTGTAGAACACTGCTTTAAGCTTACTGTAGGATTTAAGCTTAAGATTGACAGTGATAAAAATAATTGGGAATTATAAATAATCTCCATTAAGACAGCACATATGGGAAAAATGATTTTGGGGCCAACTGATATGGAAATGTGATATTACATGACCAAATGTAGGCTGTTTGCCGTATAAAGGTATTTGCATGATGGTTGACTGCAATTATCCTGAAATAAAAGCAAACAAAAGGAAAGACTTGAGGCAAACTGAGAGGCTTGAGAAAATAAATTTTCAGGGAAATAGGGTAGGGAAGGAGAAGCAATTTGGAAAAGTGGAGAATACTTGGATATTATATTAATGGAGAGGAATGTCATTTTAGAATTCTAATAAATTTAGCCTCAATTAAATTTATTCCTCTATTCCAATTCTAAATATTTGTAAAGAACACGGGACTTTCTTGAAGCATATTTCTGATTTATGAAGACAGCCAATGCTAGAGAGGTTTTAGCGTAGAAAAGTTTATCATTCACTTTTTAAATACTTTTTCTGTGCTAAATGTATAATGCCTTCGCTAAATCAATCCGAAGAGAAGTCCTTGGCCACAGCTCCTCTGCAGCTCAAATGCTTCCATATATACGTAGATGATACTTTCATTGTGTAGCATCACTGACATGAGGCACTAGTCGAATTTTTACAGCACATAAACGTCCAACATCCTAACATTGATTTCACGATGAAAAAGGAGACAAGAGGGCCGCCTATCATTCCTAGACATCCTCATAAATCGTAAGGATAATGGAACACTGGGTCATGGTGAATACTGGAAACCGTTGCACATAGACACGCATCTTAATAGCGGTAGTTACCAGCACCCCTAGCAGAGAATGGGTGTCCCATCTGGCAGTCACCAACACTGCTGCCATGAACGGGACGATTCCCCGAAGGCATCAGGGAGTGCAGACAATGAGAATCCCTTTGCCGACGGCAGTCAGATTCCCCTTCACGTGGAGGAATAACTCTGCAGACGGTAGTAACGTTACCGGACGGCGGATCTGAGATGAAAGCTCGGCATCATCAACGATCAGGGCCTCCAGGCTATTCTGGATATCTGAAATAACAACTGGGAGGCACACCTGGAGGAAGTACTCGACGCCGAGGATAAGCCGGAGCCGATATGGAAGGCATATCGTAGGCTGCGAGCATCCAAGCAGCATTGCCAGATGGATCCACTCATTTTCCGCGGGATAGAGGAGGATTTGTTGTGATCTGGCTAGGGGCGAGCTCTGAGATCCGGCACACCACTGTCCCGCAGGGCTCCCTCCTAGGGCCAGTGCTCTTCAACGTCTGCACCTACGACATCTCTCGGGAACATGGGTTGTACACGGTCCTGTCCCTGTACGTGCACGGCGTGGCACTTCTCACAAGATCGCAGAGCAAGGAGTTGGCAATGAAGGGCCTCAAGGTAGCCGTAGACTACCTTCTGACCTACTTAAGGCGGTGCAGGATCACTGTAAACGCAGGGAAGGGGAAAACATCGCCTTCTATTCATTCGAAAGAGCGCCGCTAGGAGTCAACCTGTCGTTAAATGTGGTAAATCGAGGTGAAATACCTCGGAGTACTTCTGGACCAAAAGCTTCTCTGGAAGCTCCAAGTTGAAAGTGTCCAGACAAAATCACTCTTGCTCCTAACCGGCTCCGGCCAATTCTTAACTCGCGAGTGTCAAGCATGGACACTAGGTCTGCGACACCTAGGTCTGCGACTGCCTATCATCGCATATGCAGCGCCTGTATGATCATGGGCGCCCAAGTCCACCCTCAGCAGAAGCAAGGTGGTGCTAAAACAATGCACTTTGAATTATATTGGCGCACAGTTGCTCGGATGGCGTTGCTGAGATGCATCGAGAAGGGCAGTTGGTGGCTATAGACGTCCTGCTGCCGAAGAATGCATAACGCTTCTTCGAAAGAGCTACGGATTCCAACCGCAAGACCATCAGCAACCTCGCAAACATACAGATCTGTACAGATGTCATATGCATTTACTAATAACCCGTACGCCATTAATGATCTTATTGCTGCTTATTAAACAATATTTGTATATTGATATATATTTAAAGTGTTGAGAGATACTTTTTAATGCAATATAATCTTCTATTTGTTAAAACGTGTTTCTCTTTTTCTTTAAATCCCTAAATATATTAGATTGAAATGTCACAAGAGCATAATTGGATCCCCGGTGCTGAGTTATTATTCACGTAACTTCTCGTAGTAGCTCTGTTAGTTTTGAAGCCACTTTTATTGTTGGGCCTTTCATAGCGTTTAAAATGACTGACTACATATCAATATTCATTCTAAATCAGACACAAAATCCATACCGAATGTTGGATTGAAAACCCTGACTTTAGGCTGAAAAGTCAATGTATTTTTGATCTTGCTATCCTAAACGGCATAATCTCTCCTTTTAGATCAAAAGGTGAAAATATTTACATATTTTGCGAAATTGTTTGTTTTCCTTTTGTAAAAATAACATGCTATTTCCAAAACGATGTCAGGGTGATGCTAAGAATGGACGAGTAGGAAACCTGTGACCAGGAAGCTGTTGATGAGGGATTGTTTCCGGAGTACATTTGCGATGATATGATTGGTAACGCTCGCCTGTAAGTGGACTGATTGTCGAAATGAGCAAATCTGGGAGTGCCGGTGATATTGAGTTGCGGAGGGAAAAGGACCTCGTGGTGTGGGAATGGGGTAGTAAAAAATCTTTATTGTCCGGGGGCAGGAAAGCGAAACAAAATTATCCGAATTAAAAAATTAAGCCTCTGTTAGATATTACAGTTGGCAAATTAATGTTCAGAAACTGAACGCAGGAAATTGAGAGAAGTCTAATGGGCTTCACATCAAATCGTTGACGACACGGGCCGAAGTGAACAAAAAAGCATCAAAGTGCCACCACAAAACGAGATAAATAATGCCCGCGGTCATTATCCACACACCCCTGACAATCAGCCAGTTACATGTTTAATTAGTTAACACAGGGTCGTTATTAGGCCACGCGAATTGGAGCGGTAAGGCTCTGCCGTTTTTGGATTTATATAAAGCGTACAAAGCTTAGTGTTTTGCTTAGTTCCGGACTCGGTGCACATTTGCCTGTATCTGTTGTCTGTATCAACATTAGCAGAAAAAGGAGAGTGGATTACGTAAATACCTGCTACAATGGTAAATTGTAGTGACCTCACTCCAATTAGCTTAACACATTGATCTTAGCCAATTCAGAAATGATTTTAAAATATAGAAAAATGATATACGCTTTTTTATTCCGGCAAAATATGTATAGATGACTCTATAAAATTTGTTCAAGTATCTCCCTGCGTGAGCGCTAACATAAGATTAAGACCTGGAATCTACATTAAAGTCCCAAATGCAGTGTGTGCTGAGTGAAATATTGTAAGATAGGGCAGTAACTAGTTTGAATAAAATTTGGGTGCAAGGTAATTGCAAATTGAATTAGAACGTGGTTGGCGAGAAGGTGATTTTATACAGGGCGAGAGAGTGTGTCAAGTGTGTCAAGTCATTCAGCAAGATGTAAGAGGAAAGAAATCAGGAAGGATAGTCGCGGAGATCGAAAAAAATGCGAAGAAGCCCCGTCGTAGGAGCAGTGGCAGGAATACGAATGGGAAAATGTGAGGGAGGAAACGAAATGTGAAACAATTGAAGCGCGAATAGAGTGGGTAAGAAAAGGATTCGAAGAGCGGGAACCGGAACGAGGCTGACGTGAAGAGAGCGCCTTTGATTGAGATGCATTGTCTCCACACGGCACCGCAGCGCAATTAACTCATTGCAGCGATGTGGGCTTTTACGCGCGCGACGCGAGGACTCCTAGTATTTTTGCGCATTTTTTCCGAGCGGATCGTTTTTTGAGTAAATAGTCGCACTCGTGGTGGGTGGCATGAATGCTCGAGACTTGTTGAGCCGTACTGGTGGGCAAAAACAACGCGTCATATGAAGCGACTTTGAAATAAATTCAGTGTGTCATAAATGCGTATGAGTTTCAAACTCCTTTTCATAGCTATAGCGGCGTTCATTGCTACCTCTTCCGACTCCGGCAAAAGATAACGTGGAAGCCTGAGAATGGATCATTATTCCGCAAATGGCCTCTACATTCTCAGTATTCAACTTTATTGCTACAACACTGCACATGGAATAACGTCTTTCAAAGGGAAAATATCATTTTTAAACCGTAGGTACCATATATTTCATAAATTAATGATCCCATTTTTACGAGATATTTCCTCTTCAACAACATTACAGACAATTTCATGGATTTTGGGACAGTTCTTTTCATCTATATATAGCTAGTTACAGCGGATACCCACTTTTACTGGCCCATTTTTTCTCATTGCATCGAATTTCGGCCTTTTTTGCCCTGAGTGCTCTATTACTGAAGCTAGTTTATCACATTCACCCATTAAGCGAAGTCAACTGGTGCGATAACTGAAAAACCAATGCTGATCTCGTTCTAACTGAACGAATTCGTATCTGGTAGGTTCCAGTTATTTTCTTTTCGTCAGAGATTATTTCGTGTGTCAGCCATTTTCTCTCCATAAGGATTTTTACTCTTATATGCTGACTCTGTTCCATCTGATGGAGCTATTGAAGAGGAGGGTATCTCAATAGTACTGGCGTTATTGAAATAAACGTCTATTTTTCTTGAGAATGCCCTCATGAGACTGGGTGAGAACAGTTCTCCTCTTTAAATGTGGGTCTTGCATTTGTTCTACACATCATACAGTGCAGTATATCGGCCGGAACCTCCCAAAAAGTATATTGTCGCCACTAACTCATTTGTGCCTAAGGTTTATGTCCAATTTAAATCACTACTTTTACGACGTAACTAATGACTATCTGAGATAGGAACTGCATACACTGTGGAGAAAATCAGGGCGTTCCAAATAATGACTCCTCTTAATGTGCTAAAAGTTGCATTCTATCGGAAGTGCTGGGTAGACAAATTTAAGAGAAGAGATTGAATGTCATTAAAGAGTTATTCCATATACACTAAGAGCTCGAGCTTGAGGTTAATAAATCATTTAACTTCTGTCCCAACTCTGCACTATCAGAAATGAAGGAAATGGCGAATTTGGGTAGCCCAAAATGTTCAAAAATTCCTCTAGCAACATCCACGGCCACAATATGAACCAAGATTAATACTTTTCCAAATGGTTTCTCACTTTTTTATCGGTTTACCGCTGTAGTTTATTCGTTTCAACCATTTTATACTAATGGTGATTCACCAAATCCTGTATCTAATTTTTACACCAGCACCCAGGGAAGCATGTATGTGTAGATTCCAAGGTCACATGCCGTTCTATATTTTATAAAGTGTACCGTTCTCGCACAGTGCCATGGCGCATGGTCTATACTCATCGAATTATAATGCATTCCGTAAATTAAAACTCATTTATTGGTGGTATTAAGACTATTGCTATGTGCTTAATTGAGGTTCTACTTCCAAAAGCTAATCATTTCGGTAAAATATCACATGCGTAGAACACAAGGGTGATAGTACGTAGTAGGATGGTTTAATTTAGGCAATACTGTTTCGGTTGTACTTCACATTCGCTGGATCATTTTGCTTTAAATTTCTGTTTAGTCGCTTATCTTGGAGATATATATTCATGCATGAGATACAATACTTCGTTGGCTAAACTTCGTAAACCGCAGATTGCTTTAGTGTTTGAGGAGCAGGAGCTTGCTTCGCGTATATTTTGAGCTCGCATTCTGCTCGGGTACCACTGGCATCTCATAACTCAAAATTATGAAAATTGTTCCCTCAACTACTACGTCTTCCACCATTACCATTTATTAGATTTTGCTATTTCTATTTCTATACCCCTGGTGAACACCATTATAAATCATATGCACTGAATTACTCAAGCCTTAGCCCTGAGTTAAACTGCGATCGATTTTCTTATGTCATTAGCTTGGTAGGAGAAGCATCCTGCACTCACTGCAGCATATGAAAAAATGGATATTGACATTAATTTCCTCTTCTTTTCAATCTCCGTACCTTTTTAAGTTTTGATCCATTCATACTCAAAAGGATCGTTTATGAAAACTTGCCCTAAAAAAATTTCTATCCCAAGAAAATATTCGTTCGTCTTTCCAAGAAGTCTATGGGCACATACCCTATTAAAATACATCGTTCGTCTTTCCAAGAAGTCTATGGGCACATACCCTATTAAAATACATACTACACAAAATTTGACGCCTAAATGGTATTAATTTCGAGTGAATGAGTGTACCTCCAAAATTTAAGTAAATATTTAAGTAATGGTGATTAAAAAAATATATTGTGGGCTGTTTTTTTTTATCTCGTGCACGCTGTGTTGAGAAAATTATATTCTTATTCTCTCTACTGAAAATTATCTTTCTTTGATGATCATTGAATGGGAAAAGGAGTATCATTTCCATGTAAGTTGATAGTTCGTTACTTTATGCGTTAACTCACATTCAGTACAAATACTTTAAGCCAAGTGTGTTGTCAGTTCTTGGTCAAAATAATTAACTAGAATATTTTATTTTGCCTAGTCATTTTATCTACATCAGTCGCGTTTCTTTTGAGGTAGGTGCCTACAATCATAAGTTTAGACCCTTCATTCATTTTAAATGTCTAGTTTTGTAAAAAAGCTAAAGTAATTGTACATAAAATTTTCTTAAAATCATAACCAAATCTGGGGACAACTCAGGAATGCGTCTATTTTTACTATGAATCGGTTATGCTCGATTTTGTTCTAGATCCTCCGGCTAATTGTTTCATATATCTCTATGTGCGCAGTAAGAATAGCATTTCTATAATTTAGAAAACCGTTGGGTTTCCAATTATTAAAAAATATCTCTCGTTTAGTTTTTTGCTCAATGTTGTTTTAGTATCAGATCCTGACTAAAATCCTAGTATTGTTTTAGTACTTATTAAAAGTGGTCATAACAATCAATACTTGCTATTAGTATTTCTAGTAGAAATATACTAATATTATATATATATATATAATAGTTCTTTTCTATGTAAATTTAAAAGATTAGGCATACTATTCCACTTTGGTATGAAAATAAGTTCATTTTTTTTGCACAATTTTAGCTCCCTTTTTATACTGAAGGATGTGAATTATCATAAAAACAGATTAAATGACGATGAAGCCCACATATTTAGGGATCTCTACAGCTGAGTCATGAGTACCGATGAAGAATCAAATTCCAAACCACTTAGCTATCTCCTTCTCTGATCAATCGATTGTGATTTCTTTTTTCCCACGCCTTTCTATCCGTATGGGGTACGTACATTCAATAGGAGTCAACATCAAGTACACTTTTTAGGCTAAACTTTCGTTTAATTTCTGGAACCGTTCACCATAGAGGGTCATTTTATTGGGTAGGTCAATCGTCTTTACTGGATGATTAGCTTTTATAACATTTTTAAACAACTTATAAGATTTTAGGCAATACTGCGAGGTAATTATTATAAAAATTTTCTTTAAAATTGTTCTAGTTAACGTTACGTCTATATGGAAAATCTAAATGATTGTATGCAGCAGAGAATATCTCGCAGATATGGATCTCGCGGATGAGGGATTTGATCGTAATCATTTTCTGACGGAGAGGTAACTGCCAGCGATTCGAAGATCCGCGAGCGTCATCCCAACGTAGATTCCATCAAATGCGTCATTTCAGTGGATATCACTCGCTCGGTGCGTTCTGTTTGGCAATAACTTGATTTCTCATCTACGACTTTGAGATGGTAAATGTCTGAAATTCTCTCAATCCGTCGCTGGAGGCAAACCGTATGCAATTTGACGAATCCTCCCATTTTGTGGGGCAAAGACTCACCGATACCGACGATCCCCGGCGATTAGCGTAAGGAATAGTGAACGAGGCCTAATCGATTCGTCTCCTCCCTCCTGCGTCTCTTCCTTAACCCCTCCCTTTGCCAAATCACTTAGAGTGTAGACGTATGAGACAGCCCCACTCTTCGAAGATCTGCAGGCGTGTGATGTTTTCCGAAGGGTTTAGGGAATAGTTTTCTGTTGGAGGATGGTTGCACTCGAGGGAAATGTTGGAGGGGTTCGAAGATATGACGATGGTTGATCGGTAGGGAAGAGGTGAGAAGGAATGCGTCGCGAAGTGTTGGATGGGGTGAATCTTTTCGCGAGCCCGCATCGCTCCCTGCCGAAGAGGTAGCAGAGACGCTCAGATCAAGAGGAGAGAGTGGAATGGATGCGGGGATGGGGAAGTATCTCTGCTTGGAAATGGTTTTTTGAGTCAAGGAGGGTGGGGTTGAACGAAAGGAGGAGGAGTTGAAAGGGGTCCTTTACAGGTTACCGGTTTCTATTGGAGGAAAAGAGGGAGATAGGAGGCACCACGGTGGAAGATAAGGCAGTGGCGGCGGTATTATGCAAAGAGTTTCCGGCTGACGAAGGTCTTCGATTGGGATGGGGTTGAAAATGCGAGATTTTGAGCTCGTGTCCGCGTGTGGGCGATGGTTGATTGAAGCGGTGAAGGAAAGGGACTTCAGGGTAAAGAAAGAATGACAGAATGAGGAAAGAAGTGGATAAGGATGGATTTTATAAATTACTTGAGCTTTTTCTTTCAAATGAGTGATAAAGAGCTATCACGAATGAAATGGGTGTCACAGACAGCCTTGGTATTACATCGCGACAGCCATTAGGCCCAACATACAAAATTCAATAACTATGTTTCTGTTCCTGGGAATTTGCAATAATTATTAGAATAAAATTGATATTTTGACTAATATCTCTTTCTTTCACTATCAAATTTAATGTATCACTTGGAGTAAATACGAATTCATTGGGAGCCATGATTGTCCTCTAGTGTCGATGGAGTCCATGGTAATCTATGGTGTACTACGAAACCCACCTCAGCTCCAGAAAGTCTGAATCGTGAGTTATTGTATGCAGCCTTATTCAGCCTAACTTTATGCAACCCCAGCGAAAAAAATGTCTGCTGGATATGCACTAGACATATACACTAAACTTATAGAAATGTACGTAGAAATGTATTTTTAATCATAGATTTATTGATTCTCTATTCCATTGTTTACAATAGGCATGGCAGGGTATCTGTCTCTGTATTCACTCCCTTTTTTTGGTAACCCTTTTTTTGGGTATAAATATATTTTTAAAATTTCCTTATCTTATTTCTTAGATTCTATTTTTGATACAATCGCCCATAACAAACTGAATTATTTTAGTTAGATACAACTGTATCCAAACTATGATGATTAAAAAAAAATAGTTTAAAAGACGGTCGGTATTTCACCTTGCACCTGAAAGGCGATTGTCATTCAAATTCTTACTGGACTTTAACACATTGACTTAATCATCTTTAATAGTTAAGGAAACTTTCACTATCCTCGCAGACTTTCCATGAACATATAACAACACAATTCATATCCAAGCTTACTCATCCAGTGTGCTAGGAATGAGGCTTCTTCTAGGAAAACTAGCATTGTTCCGATGCTTAATCACCACATTTACTTAGATATCCATTTACGTCCTAATAGACGCTTGACTACGCCAGTTATATTCCAGGCACTTTTCCCTATCGATTTGCCTTTTTTGGTGGTTAAATCTTGGAAATAAATTCATTCCCATACAAACCATTACTGTTACTACATATCATATTGTTTTTAAAAGCATTTGTTTTTGGATGCTCTTATTCAGAAAGTTTGTTCCTCCAATTCATTCAAATTCAAACCCAGTTCCATCTTATAGATAGCAGGTACACCAGTAAAAGTTTGATTTTAGGTCCGTTTGTTACTTTAAGTGAAGAATATTTTAAAGAAAACGTCATCTTGCGCCTTGCGTTTGACTAGGTTTCCCACTGTAAACTACTCGCGAAGTTAGCATCATACGGAATAGGCAGTAATATAGTAGGCTGGGTAGGAGACTTCTTACATGAACGCGTTTAAATGGTGGTATTAGATGGTGTCAGCTCAGGCGAAGTAAACGTTACATCGGGTGTTCCCCAGGGAAGCATGATAGGCCCAATTTTATTTCTGTCAGTCAGAACAGTCTTTAACAGTCAGACTTTAGTTAAAGTTTTAGATGCGATCGATGATTGGTGTGATAGTTGGCAGCTAGAAATAAATTTGAAGAAATGCGTGGTGTTGAGCTTTTGGAAAAAGAATAGCTTTCCTCAGAATAATTATTGTATCAAAGAAAAGGAAATATCTAACGTAGAATCTATTAAATACTTAGGCGTCATCATCACTGAAGACATGTAATGGGGGAAACACATCAGGGAAATAACTAGAGTAGTAAAACGTAGATTAGGATTCGTAAAAACGGTTCTAGGATAATGCGATGAGATAGTACGAGAATGAATCTATTTTACACTTGTCAGGCATCATTTAAAATATGCTGCTAGTATATGGGATCCGTACGAGGAAGCTATGACAAAAGAATTAGAGCGTGCGCAAAGTAGATTCGTTAGATTTGTTAAAGGCTGTTATTTATTTATTGTGTTTAATGTTCGCCCAAAAATACATAATTATAGGGTGAATAATCCAAAAGTATAAGTACAAAAAATAGAAATAAACTGGTCACAGCCACAAAATAATAACAGTCAAGATTAACAATACAAAACATACTAAATAAATAGGTCAAAGCCGTGAAAAACACAAAAATCAATTTAAATCACTTCACAAACAGATCCTTTGCTTCTTTTAAAAAGTAGCCTTTCCTTATGTATAAGTCCAGTTCGTTGAAATGCTTGCTACACAAATCCTTTGTATTGGCGAATTTGTACAATAATTGGTATTCACCTTTGGTATGTAAAAGGTTCTTTTTAGCCTACTATTAACATTAGGAACTATGATTGTTATTTCTTTCAATAACTCATAGGATAGTCCCATATTGATGACATCATGAAGAAAAAATCTTCTTTAATCACTGGCAACATACAGCGAATCAGCTCAATATTACTCTCGACTGATTTGGTTAGGACAAGATCAAGAAATTTTCCGTAACTATTTTCTGCAGCTTTCTTCTGTTTCAGACCCATTAAGTTCATGAACATCAACGACTCAATACATAGTGGTGTTTTCATTTCAAAATATGACATTAATGTAGGGAAATTAAAGTCTCCAAGGATAAATATTTAGCTGTACCTGTAGCTTGTAGCTGTAAAGCTTCTATTCCGGCATTCTTTAGTTTTCATTTTCAACTTGGACGCACGTAACTACAGACATTAAAAATATAATCCATTCGGCTACATGCTGTATGGAATGCATCCTGCCATTTTCTTTGTAAATCTGGTATTGCTTTTTCCCTGGTTACAGAATACACGCACATCATGAGGTGAGCTAAGTGCGCAGATATGGAAAAAAATATGCTTTGATCACAAGGGTGAAGTTATGGGTTTCAATCTCGGTTAGGAGTCCGCTGCCTATTACATTTGCACCGCATCGTTAAATAAAAACCTCACGCCTTCCATGCACTTACAGACGTCTTTTGACCAAGTCATTGTTCCCAGGAAGGCATTTCCTCGCGATATCCTTCGTTTCATGCGTCGCAGAGGGTTGGAGAAGAACTAACTGCGACCGAGAAAGAGATCTGTGTTCGCCCTCGCACGCGTTGGCGGAAACTTAGGAGCGAGAGGCGGAATCATTTGTCACGGTCCCATTCTTCCCCGGTGAGTGTGACTGAGAGCAAATGCATGGCGAGGGGCGACGTAAATATTTGAAGCTGTGCAAACGGAAATGGAGCTCGGGAGTGGAGCGGAGACATGGAAATGCGGTCGGGAAGGGGGTGAGAGAGAGAGAGAAGAGAGAGTGCCTAGGCGAGAGGAGCGAATTGGGTCCATGAGGTGAGTGGAGGAGGCAGTGGAGGAGGAGGTCGGGGAAGAGGAGTGAAGGGAAGAAAAAGTTTGCAGGAACCGGAAAAAAATTGAAATGGAATGCCGCGGGGGACACTGGAGGAAGAGGGGGTGAGGACAAAGGGAGGGTAGAGGTATCAAAAGGACGATATTAAAAGATAACATGAAAGAGAGGAGGAGGTGCAAACATGTGAATTAAATGAACCGGTTTTGTTCAGGCAAAATTGAGATAGCCAGATCAACTCTTCCACTGAAACCATTTACGTGAATCCATTACATTTATGATCCAAATTATGGTTCAATCTAATTCATATGGATTCACATAAATGTAGCGTTATTGCCTTTTTCTGAGTGCATTAAAACACGGAACGGTGAGCAGATATGATTGGATGCATTTGCGGAAAGGATGTGCTTGACAAATAAAGAGGATTTCCAGAATCAAAGACCGCCATTAAAATCACGCATGATGAAATTATGAATATTTCTACGGAATGCCGACGAAAATTTGCAGTCAATCACGTTATCTGAAATGGTAATTTGAAATTTCTGGGAACAGGTTGCCATAAATGATCACAGTGATTTATGGAGGTAATTAAAATCCACTGTGACATCACCCATTGATAAAGTAGGCAACTTTTAAAGCTCTAGTGGATTGCCGCGACCAATTTTTCATTTATTACTTCCGCTAAGTAGAGAAAAAAATCTAATCGTTTCTTGAAAAACTGTGTATGGTACATATTTATTTTCGTATTTTGATAGATTTTCAGTGATATTTTTAAACATCCTCCCTGATTGCACTAATAACGAGGTTCTAAAAGCATTCCAAGAGCATTGTTCTTTAGCAGAATGCTCAAATATTAATGAATATATGTTAAATATGATTTTTGTTCCTATTCCGAAGAATTGTAGAAGAAAAACTACTTAAGGTGATTTGATTGAAAGAAGGACTACCTATCCTTTTCTTTTTTTGATGAATTCCATTTGTTCACCAGATTTAAGTACTGATATGGCTGAAGCAACGAAAATGCAAGTGCCTCCGTATGAAAACGAGTGCTGAGCATGCAGGAAATCGTGTGCTTATTGTCATTGGTTTCCCTTCATTTCAGAGCTATAAATAATATTTTTATTTTGAGAAGAATATTTTTAAGTACATGATGGATTTCTGTTTAAGAAGGATAAAAAATACGGATATTGTGGATAATCAATCTTAGGTCCTCTCTAACCCTTTTTCCGTTACCCGGACTCGTTGATGGAATCGTTTTTCCTTGTTTTTTTCGGCCATGAGTGAGCAAGAGTGCAGACGAGGCCTGCCACTGGCTGGAAAAAGAATTCATAATAAAAGGAAGAGGAGAATTAAGCGATAGGAAATGAATTGCAGTCATCCCATCCTTACCCAGGAAATATCTGTCGCGTTTAATCTTCCAGAGGTGAAATAGTAGGTACATGCACCTGCACATTATGAGAAATCCAGGAAGAGTTCATGTATGAACTACTTTATTTTAGATTAAAATAATGGAAAAAGTTATATCAATACTTGTCTCTATTCTCTGATAGCGCGGTAACCAAAGGTGTAATGCTGTACAGCTAACCGGAGATTCTATATACGAATACATGAGATGCCAATGGGCATGTCCAGGACCTAAACGGAGGGTATTTTCTGTATGTCAGACCTTCCTGAGAAACCGCAAGAAACACTTGGTTAGTTCTGTCAAACACAGAGTAGTCAACTTTCAGTTTGAACAAACCAAGTTTAGCAATTAAACTACGTATCTTAAATGTCACATTCAGGGTGAAATGCAGTGACAGACTAATATAAAAGTATCATTTGATTTTTAGGTGTTTTTGATGCATTGATTATATCATGGTGTAGATATATCTCACCCCTATGATCAAAACAACTTTTATTTTATTCCTGATGATCAACCTACGAGAAATAATAATAATTTTATTCCACTTCTAAGAAAAAATTAAACATGCAAATACAAATAATACAAAAAACTTCAATTTAGAGGGGAATATAGGTACCCCAGAGGATTACCTGTGTTGGGGTTACCATCATAAACAATTGCAAGCAGCGGCTGGTGCTAATCTGCACAAGTATTAAACTTAGTGGCTAATAAACACTTTGTATATTCAAAAATTGTGTTCAAATCAATGAAATAGCACGTGATTATTCATTTTTCGTTCAGTTCATTATGCATTAATTTACTTTGCAATTCCATTCGTATTTCATGAAATTATTATGACAATTATGCAGCCAAGAGATATTCAGGTCAGTAAAAATAGAGTAAGTGCGTGAAGACTCTGTGATTTTACTTTGATATTATATATATTATGCTTGAAATATAAATAAATTTTGCATACAAACCTTAACCTGGTAAAATCTAGCCTGCACATTTTTAGAATGCACTAACTTATATAATAAACATTACATTAAGAATAATAACATTTTAGCAAGAACTATAAAATTAGAATTTCCAAAGATAGTAAAACGTATCTTTCAAACCCTATTCTTATATTTATCCATCGTGGTAGTCAACACGAACATCTTCAATCAAAAATATTTGTTGTCTAAATTTATTTCCCCGAAACTAATTTATGACTCAGCATAAGACATAGTTTTCCAGGCATTCTCCAAATGTATACGTCGATTAAATTGTTCGGACTATCCTTTTCAGTAAAACGTCTAGTGTTTTATAACAACCTCGAAGAAATGGGACTTGAATATAATTTCAACGTAACTTGGTAATTGTACGCTAAAATAGTGTAAAACGTAATTTTGGCAAATGTTAGTTATTTTCTCTTACGTGATATGCAGGGTTTGTTGTCATGGTTTTATTTCAAAATCATCTCAAGAAAAACAATTCTGGTTTTTCTATGGAAAAAATGTTTGCATAACAATGCTTGAGGGAATTAAACACATTACGCGTCACACTCACTGAGATGAAGGGATTCAGTTGTTATGAACATCTTAAACTACCCCTAGTATGAGTCATTATGAGACATCTACAGATAAAACTATGTTAAATTAAAGTAGCATATTATCGTCATGAATGATATAAAAGTGCATCGCACGATGTTTTGGGGATTGCTTTAAAAATAATACGCCACGAATTTTTTGCATCACATTTTCATTTCCTTGATTTGAACCCAGGAGACGACATTTCCTCCTTTATTCAACATATATGACTCGGAATCGCCTTAATTCTGCATATAGAGATTCTATATTCTGCAACTGAGTTTTATGGTCCGTGATCTCATCAGCTGTAAACTATATTGTAGTGTTATAGATTGCAGCGACATGACATTTCGGTCAGTTTCATGAGGAAAACTGCAGTATCTTCGTTATTGAAAAGGATTTGGGAAAGGTTGGGGTAATTAAAGGGCAACTTGTATCAAGACCAACAAGGGCAAGTTGTATCGACAAAACTATTATTCCTAAGATCCCAGTAAAAACAGGAATTTCTTTGTCATTCTCTAAGAAAAATATTACCTCTAATCTGAGTTATTCCATCGTTTTAGTCTTGAATTTTGGCTACCGTAGCTAGAGATTGGGCGAAATAATATGTGTAAGCCTTGTATTAGTTAAGAAATTTGACTCCATGGGAAATGTTAATGTTTTCATCACGTATTTCTTTCGATCCTACTTCTATTTAAAAAATCTGAGGATTAGCAAAGCCCTTTCCTTCTCCATTTCTTCCTTCATCTTGTTATAATCCGAGTTGTATTGGTTTAAAATCCCAGCCAAGGTATTTCTTCTTATGGTTCTCACAAAACTTCTTCTTGGTGATACATTCCATTTAAGCTGCGGTCTATTATTATTCCAAGATTTCGGGTAGATACGCGTTAACCAGACGAAATTTTTTCAAATTCTTGTCCTAGCCTCACAAAAAAAATCCATACCCCTTATTTCGGGTGGTTTTGGGAGCCCTACTTAATAGCATTGCTTTGCATACCAATGTCTATTACTATGGAGCCAACCCAAAAATGCTCGTAGACATTCTCTTCACTTGTGAGTGCCTTTTGAGAACCTGATAGAATCTATCCATTTTCGAGGAAGTAAGGGTGCAGTAAAGGCAAAATTCTTCTCGGAAATATTATTTTGCATGAAAATTCTAGAATAAAATTTAAGTAGAGCCACCGAAATACTCTCTAAGGGAATGAGATGGTTTTCATTTTCCTTTAGTCTTTAATAAATTGATGGAAACAAACTTGTATGGACCTTCAAATGAGTTTGACAAAATGTATTTAATCCAGTGCGCAGGATATTTTTTCCTGGGTGAACAATTTTAATTTTTGCATTATTTACATTTTATTTAGTATAAAAATCTTCTAGAGAATGGAATTGATTCTATACAGAAACGGCAGCATAAAAACCACATCACGGAATATGTAGTCATAAGATTTCCTTTCACTTCATCAGATTCTTTTTTAAGTGTCTCCTTTACTATTTCCTACAAATTGTTCACTAAATCTTTGAAAAAAAACTGTGTGCAGTCCCAGTTCTCTACTTGAGGTTGGTTGAATATCGAATGCTGTGTGTCCCTCAGATGATTTCATTTCGGACGTGAAGAGAAAGTATAAGAGAGCATAAAAGGCAGCATAGCAAAGGAATAGGTAGGTGGAATATTGTGTCTTAAGTGTATGATGCACGTTTTAACATTACTGACTCATGAATGATACGAAAATACATATAAATATATTAAGAGAAGCGCCATTATGACCAGTAATTACTTCACTACTTCACTAGATACTAAGAATCTAATTGCATGTGACTCATATATGTACCTAACATGATTCCGTGATGTTGCGTGAATGTCAGCTATTAGTTGCATGTAAGTATTGCATATTTGGTGAATGTCACCCCATGTTAAACACCATTGTTGTAGCTCGCTGGTTATTAAGCAGATCTGGAAGAAATTCACACCGGGCAGCTGTGCACACCATTATAATGGAGGCGATGGCCGATAAGCATCGTTGCAAGGCGTTCTGAACAAGCATTAAATCCTGTCGTTCTTATTTGACTGATGCGCTCAAGGTTCGGAAACATCCGTTTTTCGGGAAATAAAAACTGTTTCCACTGTATTACCTCAATCTTGATGATGATGTTAAGACATTGAAGTAGATAATCATCGCGGCGGCCTGGCTTTTGTTTCACTTTAGTTTCTGCTCCAACTCCAATTCCAAATATAACGCTCAGTGATCGACGAGAAAAACTGTCTCTCAGAGGCGAAATGATATACTATCATTAAAATGGGCTTTCTGGGACATTTTTTGTCTTAATTTGCATTTATGCAAAATACCTGTCATCTGTTAGTCCATAAATGGAAAATTTGGAGAAGCGGTTGGACAATAATGCTATGAGGTGAAATGGCATACCAAAACATCTTTTATTTCGGGCATTGAAAAAATACGCAGAATTTTTTTAGGAATAAATGGTGTGTACGTAATCTTTTGGTGAAAAATCAATTGTAGTTTTTGTTTTTTTTTGTGAAAGCCTTCTGAATTCATATGAAATTCACTAAATTTGCGTTTTTGGCAGTACCAGCAAGAGATATAATGTTTAATTAAAGTAATATTTTTACTAAAAGGTTTTGCATAACTATTAAAGCCGCTAATTTGCCAGAATGACCCTTCATGTATGTGCGATACCGAGATAAACTTACGGACTCTATGACAGAGCAGTTTTTACTTCGCTTAATAATAGTATTACAGCAAGTAAAAATCTTGAGTTCATACGGCTCTTAGTACGGAGTTACTGCATTGAACTGGCACTAATTAAATTTTATTCAGGCTAAATCAAAGGTTTCGGAATAACAATAAGTATAAATCTACTTAAATTTAATTTTTCTTCATATCACATAGTTGATATGAACTTGTATTAACTTTTCTCATGGTCTCCTAATCAGTTATTATGCTAATGGTATTGAGGTAATGCTAAAATGCATTAAACAAGACATTTTAAAATTAAGCCTGAAATACTGAATTCCTAACCATTCATGATGGGGTTAAAAAAACAACGGTAGCCTAGCCAGCCAAAAAATAGATGATATTAAATGATGAGCTAACCAGAGGAACCAATTGATTCAATATTAAGAACAATCACAGAGAGACGAAGCTAGCAAGATTCTCTTGAGGTTGAACGGCTTGAATAAGCAAAAATTTGGGAAAGCAAATGCTGGGTTAAGTATTACCCCCACTTGACTAGATAGGCTTTTAGCTGGAAATATATTTTGGCGCAAGCACCACTGTAGAGTAATGAATTTGGTAAATAAAGCATTCAAGAAGAGAATCAAGCAATCGTGGAAAAATATAGTTAAATTCTATATTACGGAAATAACTCGGGATAGAGAGATATAGATGCAGAATTGGTTGAAAAAAATTAATAGGAAGGAAAAGTGGCTGGTCAATGTATTGTAAGGAAACGGGATGTTGATGTAAGTAAATAGACAAGAAAAGTGGGTAGATGCTTCAGTGAAATTATTGGGTTTGTTGACGGAATGGAGTTTTTTCATAAAATATTAAGGGGTAAAACGGGAGTCACTATGAATCAGGGAATCTTCGACTAACCGAGTGTAGCTTTTTGTTATAATATGGTACTTAAGGGAATATTAGGCGTTTTTGTCACTGGCCTCCATATCGTGAAAATCTTCAGAACTAAAAACGTTTTTTTCTAGATCTGAATGAATGCCTATACGGAATTCTTAAATCCTTTGAAAGAAATAAGAACCTGAACCAGCGATTGGAAAGGCGCTTGTACACGTTCTGCCTCTGAAGAAAATTGTGGCATCGATATGGGGGAGAGGTGAGTCACCATTCAATCAAGGATATTTTAGTTGTACCGTCAAAATCCGGCGGAGCGACCGCCCTCTGGGACAGGAAATTCAAAGAACTTCGGGAGGGTTTACATTTCCGCTGCGCACCGACAAAGTTTCTTCTCCACCAGACCTTCCCCCGACTCCTTCCTCTATCCCTGCCCTTCTCCTCTTTCTTCTCCCTCCCCCGATGCCCCCGCAGTTCCCAAGGCACTCGTTTTCCCTCGGACTAAACCTCGTTCAGAAGTTCTGTTTTGCATGAGTCCGCGAAAATTACGTGCCCCATAAGTTGACGGCTATTACCTGCCTCAATATCTCCTTCGCGCAAGCGATGCACGTACTTGCCCATTTCATTTGATTCCCTCCGAGTGTGGAGATAGGGATGGGATGGAAGGTTTTAGGACGGGTGGAGCTGAAGCCTGTGCCAAACTGGGGCAAGTTGGAGAATGTATAGAGGCAAACATATATTTATGTAGGTAGGTGGGCGTCAGAATATGAAATGTGGCATAGAAACGTATTCGTTACGTATGAAATCATGATGAAAATGCTGACGTATCCAACTAAATATGATACACCACAGATAATATGCAATTAATTGGTGCCTGCAATGTTGAGGGATGGGCATCTTGAGGGCTTAGGCCAGAGTTCGGAGTGGGAGGAAAATCTGAGCGTTAGGACGCAAGGAGGAAGAAGGAGAGTGTGATCTGGATAAGACGCCGTCCCTCAAGTGATAATGAGGACCAGCCTCGCACATGAATGTGAATGCGGGATGCTGAGAGGGTGCATGCCCCTCTGGTCCCCTCGTGATCAGGTGCGCTCGTCTTCGTGGGGTGCCAGCCCCCGTCGGTCCGAGTGGTGTTGGTGGAGCACGCCTTCTCCTTCCTCGTCCACAGCCTCCTCCGGCACCGTCCAACGAATGACACGGGCAAACGCTTCCGCTCTTCCTTCCCACCTTACCTTTTCCCTGCACCACTCTTCCACCCACCTCCCCAACACATTTCCAACCAAAAAAAACCCTTTCCCACAATCCTCCCCACTTGCCCCAACCCTCAAAATCGTACGTGCCACCCTTTAGCCCATATCTCCGCCCCAATGCATTCCACTCACGCCCCCGGCCAGGGCCTTCCTCCCTCCCTCTCTTACTTCATCCTCCCATCACGCCTTTTCCTTCCTCCAGCTGCAGCCTCCTCTCCTTCTCTCTCTCTCTTCCTCCCTGTGGAGTCTCCGTGTGTGTTGTGGGAGATGCGGGGTTGAGGATTTGTCGGGGGCGGGGGAGTGCGGGAAACGACAGTCATTTGTCGCCATCGATTTCCCGGCAGCGACGTTCGCAGCGAGGGGGCGCGACTCTCCCTCGTTTCCCGTCTCTCTCCTTTGCATAACACGGCCTCCCCTTTCTTATCCATCTCGTTCAATCCTTCATCTTCCCGCGAGTACAAACACGAAGCGGTGTATGTCCAATACACACGGTCGTTCGTTTACCTCTCTCTATCTCTCCTACTGTTCTCCTCAAAGGTTCTTCATTTATGCGCTCGTGCCCGCCCTTTCTCTCCACACTTTGCAAACTTCCCATCAGCCAGCTCTTTCTTTTGTTGCTCCCCTCGCTTCGTTTCACCCCAGCCCAAGTTTAACGCAAAACACCACCACTTTCTATTCTAGTCATTTACATCCAGACGAGCGAGCTTTCGCTTCATTCGTTCTTGATAGATAATCATTGCCTAATGAGAGGAATGAAGATGAGTGGAATTGACTACTAGATTTGATTCCAATATACCCCTTCGGCTTAGGACACTCAACGTCGATTAATCTAAACAAAAGAATTCTATTACAAAAAAGGCATGCGTTTTCTATGTGGGATTCAAACCCGTGAACGATGACCCCGAAGTTGCCTGTTGCCCGGTTGAGAGAAAAAGAAAATGCTTTTTTAAAATCATTCATATATTGATAATATTGACGTTTATATATTGTGTCTCTGATATTTTTAAATAAATATTGCCATTCTTTTACTGTGACTCCACTTCTTGATATTTTTATTACGTGTAATCTTTTTAAAAATTAAGTACTGCAATGAAGCTACATTTAGCTTATGAAGTGAAAAAACCTTTTGCAGACTGAGCCAAGATAGTACATCTACATCTACGCCTACCGCAATAGTATATTTATGTGGAATAATTTTTTTATTCCTCATAACATTTTTAAATAGATAATAGGCTTTGCAGATTATTGAAATAAAAAAATACCCTTTTCTACTACTCTGTTTAGAAACGTGGGTATAGAGTAATAAAGTACAATGAACATTAATTGAATGACAATATTTTCTTAGCTCATCAAATTGATTGTTTTACTTAAATGCTGGAATGATCATTATGTGTTAAATGGACCTGTTTTGGGAAAAATATGGCCATAAAGACCGAAAAGCTATGACTATAAATTTTGAACCCATATCAGCAATATTTTTATGATAATATTCAGTTTCGAATTTTATATGGGGAGAGTTTCTGGGATTTCTTTCATGTCCATTGCCGACAGTTTTGCCAGCGTTTTAGTAAAGGAAAAGTAGACATTCCAAGTTTTTGAGGCTGAATGAAAAAGAAGGTGTCATCCCCCATGTATATCTTATATGTAAGTCCCAGTTAACGCAAGTAATGGCAGGTGGTCAGCATGACATTCAATTTAACGTGACATATATTTATCTGTGGAAATATGGAGCACAAAAGCGAGAGAAACAGAGTTATATCAAATAATCTCACCCCCTGTTCAGTCATTTTTATCGCCAGTATCCTAGTATCCTATCTGAATGTACTTACAATGGTTGAATGGCTTTTTTTTTAGATTATTGTGCTTTTCAAAGGTTAATGGTTTATTTCTTTAAGAGTAGCTATGTAGTAAAATTAAACTTATAAAAGATAATTTCTGATTAGAGATTCCTAATTTCCTATTAACCCATCGATTCCCATCTACCGATTTCTTATTTACCTATCGATATTTTTTTTCTAGTGTATTGTACAAGTAATGCGAATAAAGCAGATAATTGTTTTTTTTTAATGATGGGAAATCTTTTGAATATTTCAAATATTCCGTAATCTTTTGCGCGCCCATACTAATACTTTTTTTCGCAATGGGTTTTGAGGGGAATGGGGTCAATGTGAGGAACAAATTGGCAAGGAGCAGGAAAGGATGGCCGGGCACCGTTTTTTCTCCGTTTCCTACTATGCCACTGGTCCCGCGTTGGCCATTAAGATGGCATAATCCATGGTATTTGGTCCGTATACAAATAATTTTGAAGAGTGGTTTGCAAAGTAACACTTTTTAAACTATTGCAAACATCAAATTCCGTATTTCCTGTGCTCTCATTGACCGGAGATCTATATGACAGCAATAGAAACGGGATGAATGTATCCCAATCGTGTTGTTGTTCATCAACGACTTTAGCCAAGTGGGACATCAATGTGGAGTTGAATCGCTCCACCATCTGCCTGGGGGTGAGGTGGGGTCGTCCTACTTTTGTGCATTCCCAGCAGTCTGCACATTTCTTGGAACAGGCATGATTCAAAGTTTCGGCCCTGATACAAATGGATCTCTAGTGGGACACCGACCCATTCGTTGACTAGCTTCTTCGCTATTGTAACTGCTTCCTGATTCGTGATGGCATGCGCCTCCGGCCATTTACTGAAGAAGTCCATCACGACGATGATGTAACGATTCCCCTCCACGGAGATGGGGTATGGACCCGCCACATTAACCGCAATTCTCTCCCAAGGCATGCCAAAATTGTAAAGTTTTAATTTTCCGCGACTTCTTGTCTGTGGGCCTTTTACCCCTGCACAGGTCGTACATTTTCGGCACCATTCCTCCACATCATTGCGGCAGTTAACCCAATAAAACCGCTGCCTAATTTTAAGCAGAGCCCTCTTTACCCCAAGATGCCCTCCAGAAATGCTATCGTGTACGTCTCGTAGAACATCGGGTATCAGCTTTCGAGGCACCACTAACTGCCTTTTCTTTGTTTTTCCGTCTTCCGTTTCCCAAACTCGTTAGAGAATTCCATTTTCCTGAATCAGTGAGTCCCAGTTGCGCCCAGTAACTCTTGGTCCGCGAGCTCATCTGTTAAATGCCATTCCAGGCTGGTTTAGACCTTTCTTCCGTCTTCCAAGCACAAATGGCCTTAAGATCGGTATCTTCTCTTTAGGCCTCACGAAGCGAATCTTTATATAAAGCCCAGCCGGCATCACATCTTCCTAGTCTTAAGCGGTTAATTTCATCCATCTCCTTAGACTCCTGTCTGTTACGGTACGAGCAGTTACTCGGGCATGACCTCCGAGACAAAGCGTCTGCGTTGAGGTGAGACTTCCCATTTCGATGCTCAATGACGAAATCGTAATCTTGTAGTTTCTCAAGCCGGTGAGCCACATGACCCTCAGGTTTAGTAGGAAGAGTACCCTGAAGTTTAATAGCCACTGAATAGCCACGTGGTCAGCTCTCAGTCGGAACGGTCGTCCTATCAGATATTTACAAAAATGCCCTAGTGTTTTCATTACAGGTAATAGTCCTCGTCGTGTCAAGCAGAAATTTCTCTCCGGCCTCGCGGGTGCTGTGTTTTTACAACCCCCGGCTCTGGCTTCTGGAAGTTTCGCGACCGACCGCGACCGTGGTCATATTTGACCGGCCCGCACCCCCATTGCCCGCTTGCACCCCTCATGCTCGTAACACTGCCCCCTTCCTGGAGGTGCTCGATCCGAGTAGGGCGCGAAGTGGTCAACGTGTACGACCTTGGGCTTGTTCCGAGACCACCTCTGTATTCGGTACGTCGCGTCATTTATTCTTTGGATTACCGAGTAAGGCCCCATATGAGAAGACGCTTGCATAAGAGAGAAGCAGTTCACGGGCCATCTCGTATTCCTCATGGGTAAATTCACCCCGTGTCTCTGCCAATAGGCGGTCGAACTCCCGCCCACTGGGCTCGGCTCATCCACATCACAAGTATCGTCGCACCGTCGCAGCCACACAACTTTGCCGCATTTTCCAACTATAGTCCTTTTCTTGAGGAAAATGTCAGCCTGCCCCGGGTAACGCCTCCTTCCACAGCCCTCTCGCGTCCTTCCACTCCGCTCCTCGGTTGGCCGACTCTTCACAATCTCTCGCCTCGGGTTTCACTCCAACTCTCCTCCGGTCTCGTTGGTTCCGTCCTTTTACAACCCCCGTCTCTGACTTCTGGAAGCTTCGCGACTGAAGTCGTTGGTCATACTTGACCAAAATTGCCCGCTTGCATCCCTCATGATCGTAACAATATCTTCCTTTCTCCTAGCTATCTTATGGAGAAATCTCCATGTCATGTCCGGCTCTGCACACCAAAACTCTTGCTTTCTTTTCTGTGTCAAGCTTGGGAAAGAAAACATGAAATCATAACCTTCACTTGGGGGTGAGAAATGATTTTCGTATTGCATAATTTTTTAATGATACTACCATCCATTGCTAAGAAAAAGTTGTTTCACATAATATAAATGAATTTTTTGTTAAAATCATTTTACATTAAGACCTAGTGTACACATCAGCAATAACTTCCTGTAAGAAGTTTAGCTACGATCAGATTAATGCTTTTAAAATAATTCATTTTCTAACTGAGCGCTCCAATGGAAGTGGTAAAAAAACCTGCAATTATTTGTTCATTATACGATAACATTAACGGAATATGATAAAAATTTGTTAACATCGTTAAAGTCAGAATAAAATAAGGTAAGTTTTGATGTGACAAGTTATTGCATAGGACCTTGAGTAAACATTTTATTTTCACCTACGTTAAAATATCTATTTTCCTCAACAGTATTGGTGATGAGTGTGACAAAAAAATTATATAATAAATATATTTAATATGTCCGTTTGGATAGATAATCCAGATCTTTTGACGTAGGTATTTCTATTCGGTGCAAGTCATATCCATCAGTAAACTTGTTTTAAGTGCCAAGGATCATTTTGTTGATTCACTACAGCTTGTAACGGATTCCATCAAGTTCATGTAATTTACGGCATACAGGTCGCTAAATTTTTTATCATCTGCTGATTCAAAGTTTTGGAATGGAGATCCCTGAAAGGCTCAATAATGTCCAATTACTTATATATATTAGATCTTCAGTTACGGTTGTACTAATCGATTTTAAATAATGATCAACATACACTAAAGATCACGTGGTAACTAGTTTGCTGTATAATCTTTGATTCAATGCTCAAAAATATACGCTATTTTACTGCCAAAAATAGAATTTACTGTTTGCCTAGAACTCACTGTAAACGACTCATTTGAATCCATTGCCATTTTTTAGATGTTACACTACGATACTATAGATTTCCCATTCGAGGGAATCTATTTTTGCTATTCCAAATCCCTTTAAATAGCTTGTAATTTTAGTGCTGGGTACAAAGGGTGAATTTTGACCGGGAATCTGAGGAGTCTAACAAAGCTCTTACATGATTTCAACTTCGATGTTGAAACTTCGAAAAGTCTAAATAAATTGTAGCCTATCTGCGCTCTGAAGCTATATTATATTTCGATCACCTACCTGTACCATTCCACTTGCTTTATCGGCACATAGCGTTTAGAAATTTGTTATCTTTTCAGTTGGTTTGAACGTTTTAGTGTGGCTGGAAATGAAATGAGGCTTTTTTGTGATAAATAAGCTTATGCTCACCGTTCGAATTTCCAAAAACTTTGCCGACTCATATCGTTCCGAAACACCTACCGGAAGTGACAAGTCAGGATTGATGACGAGTTATTCGAAATCCACTCTACTAGTGCCAGCACCTATCCATTAGACCACATGTACATGACCACTAAGAAATTTTACAATCGTTAGTGAATGTATTACACTATGAAAGTTCCTTCAAACAGTGGTATGGATTTATTGTGTATGAAAGTTGATCTCCTTGACCAGTTCGTGTCCCAAAGTTTTTTCATTGTAAACAGAAGTTTGTAACAGTAGTACAAGTAGCGTATCAAAATATTTAAGTGGAAGATATGTACGACAGAATGTATAGGCTCAACGCTCCAGCAATGCATAAGTTTTAGCTCAAAACGTAGGTATATTGATATGAATAGAGATAGTACTTAATATTTAGCACAATTTA
Source organism: Platycnemis pennipes (assembly GCA_933228895.1). NCBI lineage: Eukaryota > Metazoa > Arthropoda > Insecta > Odonata > Platycnemididae > Platycnemis > Platycnemis pennipes. Next base: position 25,921,173 of record OW121848.1, on the reverse strand, counting down.
TAATGTGTAAAGAATAATGATCATAAGAATGCGATTGTTTTGGAATCATTTGGTGGCCCGGTGAAGGTTGCCAGGTCGGTAACGCGCTGTCCTGGAAACTCAAAGGTCAAGGGGTTGAATATCTCCCAGGGCAGGGGTTATTGTTTTTGTTCTGGGATTAAGATCTTAGATTACGTGCGATATAACCTCAGTAATCGGGGTACCTGAAAACCCAAGACTACGAGTAAGGATACTAGGATACATTAAATGAGGTCACTTATTTCAAACCGAAAGCGGTAGCCTGATTGGTAATGCTCCAGCCTTACTTACTTACTGCCTGGGAGGTCGTACGCTTGAATCCCGCCTAGCATATGGATGGTGTGAAGGTCCTAGGATTAAGACCATCTACGAAATTCTTTCTAGAATAAAAATAATTTTTAAATTCTATGTTGCTCATATTGAAATATATTAGTTTCAGTGCTACAAATACAAATAAAATAAGCTTATTTTAATTAGTAGCAGTAAAGAAGCAATCAGTAATTCACTGTGTAAGGAATACTCATGGAATTATGATATATCAACAATCAATTTAAGGAAACACATGCATCGATACGGTGTATAGTATGTACATATATATGCAAACAAATCTTTAAAAACTCATTATATCTCTAATGGCGCAAAAGATTTCATTCACCTGCAAAAATAAATGTGTTCAGTCTGGACTTGATTTCTCAGCTGCCTCTCTGGATTTCTCATAATTTTCCTAATATGGCTGAGATGAAACTTAACTTTGCATATCTCTGGTTATTTTTTGTTTTTTTTAATTATGCAAGGAATAAAGAAATAAATATTGAATAAGGCCCACTATTCTGAAGCAAACACCGTTGAGGCTTGTTGAAGATGAACTGAAACACAAATTCCTGTTTAGTATTTTCTTCATGATTCTCATATCCTGGTGTCCACAGGTTTGTAACATAATCAAGTTCTAACTGAATCTAATTGAATGGTAAACTAGTTATCGAGAAGATTGCTCGGCATTTAGTTGTATATCTTCCAGTTATTATCCTTGTTCTCTAAGCAAGTGTAATCTTGTGACTGCAGAGGATGACGCCATTTATCCAATGAAAAATCTCATAGATAATGCTTAATTTAAACATAGTTATAGAACAAATATCCCGCATACGAAGAGCTTACGCTCTTTATTGTTGAACCACATATTTCTTTCCTCAAATATTGAGAATGGTGAATTTTCCCGTCCCTATCAGCATGCAGAGTCCTCTGTTACGGATGTCTTTTGTCCTAATCGTCATGCCCTCGTTAGGGCGTCGGGCCATCGAGTATTAAAAAAATCCGCATTCATTTGGCACCAGAAACATCCGCAAAAGCTTCAGTGGCAACATCTCCCTCGCCTGTGTTTCTCCTTTACATGGGGTGTTCATCGCAAGCGAGTCCTCATTGTCTCCCCCAATCATCTTCTTTTTCTCCCTTGCAGTACAAAAGCATCATCCCCTCCTCTCTTTTATTCCTGAGGTCTTATTCCTCTAGCATCTCCCGAATTCCAGTTCCCGTCTGTAGTCTCTATTTGCGTACTCGACGCGGCCCCTCCGTATATATTCCGCTCCACTCCTCCTCATCACCGAGGCATGTCGTGTCTCTTTTCCCGATATCCTGTTTCATACATTCCTTGCAAGCCTTCCGTTCTTCCTTTTGCGCGTACGAGTTCATCTCTGTCCTTCCTCCTAATGTCTTGACAGCACAAGTACCAAGAAAATGATTCTATAGCAACGATTCTTTTACTGTATGGCCGCCGTTCTGTCAAAAGAATTTAGGATCCCTCCATCACGACTATATAAAATAACAGGTTAGCTCCAAAATGTCTGAAAACATTACCCCGACTTGACCTTTTTATTTTTCGTTTGTATAGGTTTATCTCAAATTCTTCCCAAAAGTCTTCAGAGAAAATTACATACACTCGTTATTCAGTTCAAAGTGTAGCTAATACTCCGATCCATCACCAAGTTCACTTACTATCCCTGTTTCTTTCTTCTTTAGAAGCGGAATATAGCCTGTATCCCAAGCAGATGTTTTTCTGGCCACATTCACCCTGCCTACAAAGAGTTAAACATGAGCACCCGACGGAGTATGTGATTCCAGATACAAGCGCATAGCCCTAGATTCCCCATGCCCAGAATTCCTACTCTTCCTATTTTAGTCAAGCAGGGTACTGCAGGAAAAGGCTCCGGTATATCCTTGGCAATTTAGGACGTATCACAGTCTTGCGCTGGTCTGAAGGTAACCTCATTACTCATTTTACACTGCTCCAACTTGTATGCCTCTGGAGCTTATCATTTTTCCTGGTATTGTGAATCAATTACGACAAAAAATAAGATATGGCTATCTGAAAAATATTGCTTGTATATGAAATAGATTAATAAGTAATCTTGCGTGAGGGTATTGGACAGCATAACCCAGTACGCAACAATTCATTTATTTCATAATCTAATACCTACCAAACCTTTCACCCAGTCTAGTCTAATACTCTGTAAAAGGAATGAGTAAATGTTATTATTTATTAAATTCAAAACTCCTTGCTGCTCATCAGTCGAATAAAATTGCATATATTTCAGCTACTGGCTGTTATGAAATTCGTTTAGCTAAAAAATCATTTTTGGGATAAACTGCGTCAGAAATGATTTTAAAAGCCGACAATTCCTTTTCAATGGTGTAGGCTTCTTCCCGGTGGTGTTATACTTCGTAATTCATACTGTTCACGCATGTATATATTCCTCAAGCAATTTTTATCTGTGAAACTGCCAACAAAAGTTTTGATCAGTTTTTATACCCTCGATACTCAACATTCAACCATATATTAGTGAGCAAAATGACTCTAAAAGAGGTTTCGGAGAAACAAGAATTAATTTAAAAACGGATAACAAGGCGGATAACGGATAACTTGGCATAGAAAATACCTTATCTTCCATTCATCCTTTATCCCATTTTTAACTCAGCTATTGTGTCTAAAATGTTATTAATTTTATGATAGAGAGTAGAGGCCAAATTATCGCTGTAATAATTTGATTTTCGCAATCTTGTCTTGGACTTACTTTGGAATTAAGCTTATTTAATACACTATTATATTAAATATTGATGAATGTTTTCCAATCTACAGCAGAAGACAGGTTAGTAACACGACATCCTGGCAAACCAAGGGTTGCGGGTTTTAATCTCACCTTGTGCACTGTGTTTGTCTTAGGAATAAGACAATGCATTAGACAGTGAGATGCAATCGCAGACGTTGGAGGGTCTTAAAACCATTTCTATGAATTTTACCACTGTCATGACGAATGTTTTTAGTAGTTGATTTTGCATCATCAAAATCGTAGGGTTGTCTTTAGGCCACGGACTTCAGTCCGCATTTCATCAGATGAAACTGATAATCTTTTCTGTTGTCACCTATAACTTTTATTCTTGATTTTTATTTCCTTTTGTGACACCCGATTAATTATTTTAACAGTATTAACTAACTTAGCTGAATTTAGAGGCATACGATAGGTTTCAGAATACCTATAATGACAGCAGTATGCATAAAGCGTACATATATACTTAGCTCTTACAAACTTACTTTTGCAAGGTTGATGAAAATAATAAATCTATTCATTTGAGAAAATTCTCAAACCATTAATCATTAAAATAATCCTGCAGAGATAATAGATATAGGTTATCATACCTGGTGGATTTATAACTAACACTTTTTTTAATTAAGCAGAATTACACTTATTAGTGCCTTGTATGTACATTTATAGTATGTAACACCCCCTGCCTACACCCTCGAGGCAATTATCAGGGTACTTTGTAGATTTAGATGCAAGCAAACTCATTTTTTCTCTCTCGTAGATCACTGTGGTGAAATTTTATATTAGTGTAATCAACCAGATTATTTTACTTCCAATTGATTGATTTCGTATCATCGTAATAACAAATGATATAATGTATCGAGGTTCACTGGCACCCTAAGTACTCTTCATCCGCGATACCTAAAAGTCACGTTCTATCGGGCCCAACTGAGAAACCAATTGGATCTTTGAGCTGGTCCTTTCACCACCCTTCTCTTCCATTCTTTCCCTCCTCTCCATCTGTCCCCTCCGCTCATCGTCTCCGCCGGCGATCACGTGATCCATCGCGTGCACCAATCCTTCCCTCTCCGCAGAGAGCTTGAGTGGAGGCAGGGGAGTGGTGGGTCGAGGGTGGAAAGGACATCAAGGCGGCGGCGTCTTCTCCACACTCTCCTCCTGCAGCTCGGCGGCGTCCTTGGGCGTCCGGCCCACTCTCTCGAAGGGGGCGGAAGAAGTTCAGACTGAGAGGGAGGAAAGGAGGAGGAGAGGGAAGGAATCGCTCCTTCGCTCCGTCGTGTGCGCTTGGGAGGGGGAGGGATTGCTCGCCTTAGCCAGTGCCTCCAGAGTGGAGGTGGGAGAGAGGGTTTGGGTAGCTGAGGTGGAGGTGGCTTTTGGAAGGGAGAGGGCGGGTGGTGAGAAGGGAAAAAATTGCTTTTTTTACGTGAGCGGAGAATTCTCTCCTTTGGGATTTCCTTCCATCGTCTCCACGGTGACTCTGGGAAGTTTTTCGGAGGCAAAGCGAGTTGGTCTTGGCGAGGAGGGAGGCTGGAAGTGGGAGTGAAAAAAGAAAATAAGGGGGTGGAGTAAAGAGAGGGAAAGGCACTCAGGGAGGGAAGGGGGTGGGGAGAGGGAGTTTCATCGGAGGGGTTGAGAGGGGCGTTCATTCGCTCCATCCCCATTCGATTTGCCACTCCCCCCCACACATACACACCTCTCCCATTTCTCCCTTGCCCGAAATAAACCCGGGACCTCCGCCGCGCCGAGGAGACTTCCTCAAGCACTACCCCCTTATCCACCTCCTTACTAACCCGTCCCACAAAAAAAAACTCTCCGGTTCCTTTTCTTTCACCGGGAATGTTTAAACGCTGAAATGGAATAATAATTCAGGCGGAAATTCCCCATTCCCGCTTATGCTCCAGTTTTTCTCCATCTCACTCCCTTTCGTTCTGATCTTCTCGTCTCTCTCTTCACATTTCTAGCTTCACCCTTTCCTGCAACACTCCCGTCTCTCTCACCCTTCTCTTCTCAAAGATTGGGAGCTAAGTTTTCAGAACTTTTAGGAATATCTCTCTGCTTTAAGTAGTTAGTTCTCCTCAATCTCACGATGCCTGCTGTCTTTCTTCTGCTCCCTTCCTCCCCATGACCCTAAGATCATACCGCTCTTATTTCTTCCGCTATCCCTACGTACCTGTTCTTCGAAAATCTGAATTACTTTCAAGCGTGTGGGATATAATATCGAATCGTCAATGGGAGGGAAGGGTCCGCATAGAGGGGTAGATAGTAGTAGCTGGAGCACGAGGGGTTTGTCATCAAAGCCTGGGTCTGCGTGATTGAGACTAGATATTAATGCACTCCAAATCCTCAGGCTATATCTGATAAGTTAACCTAGCTTAGCCTAATCTTAATCCTTAGGCAATCCTCCTAACTCATGTTAATGGCGGATGTTGCACCAGTGACCGTTAAATTGTATCTGTTGCTTTACTGACCCCAACTATGGCCAGCCTGAGGTCAAATGAAAAGGATTATGCAATCATCAGGAATTGAAAGGGAAATAGCTATATTTTGCTAGTAAATTGCTTGATGCACTTAGTTATAAATTAAATTTTAGAGGAATAATCATTGGAGCGGGATTATAATACCCGGTGGAAATTGAGTAAGAGCGCCACTTCTGCATCATATATTTTTACTGTCGAGACAGAATTTTAGCTGGTATCCAGAGTTTTATTTTGGCTATTAGTATTCACCACAATTAGTGATTATTAATTTAGTGCGTATCAAATATGGCTGGATCTGTTCAGTTTGGGTACACTCATTCACATGCCTTTAATATTGGCTTTAATAATAATAAAATCAAAACTATATAATGGCTTTGATTTTCATATTGGCCTTCAATGTGGGTATATCCAATTGATCAAATTTAAAGCACACATAGAAGGATAAGTTATTGGTCCAAGTGTTCCTTGAAAAATAAATATCTGACTACCACACTAACCAGTGTTGAGCTTGCCCGAGGTGAAGGCCACTGCGACGACTGCAGGTAGCCAATTATCTAATTTTCGTTCAATTGAGAATTCCCAACAATGCTCATGAATCGATAATTAACCCAAATTAATGGTAAAATTTTTCATGCTATTACATTGAGAACTAAAAAAATGCAGGGAACTATTATACGAGTTATCTTTTACTGTGGATACAAAAGATTCTTGCAAAAAAAGAAGGCCATGCGGATTAATCTGAGGAACTACCTCCATTCATATCCTGATAATGAGAAAGTTTAACCGATCAAGTCAATTTTGTGCTCAGCTACTTAGTAGTTAAGAGGATGGACAAAGTAATATTTTGTTCCAAAAAATACATGGTCTTGCCGTGGTGGGTAATTTTAACCAGCATCATGGCTTTATATATAATTAGAGCTCTGCCGTGAGTTTAATTCGCTTTTCTCTATTATTGGTTCATTTACTACTCCTATTCATTACTTAAGGAATTTCATGGTAATTTTGCTTACTGAAAATAAAGCATTACATTTATCCAATCAGCCGCTTAATGATGGTCAAGTGACACATTGTTCAACAAATTGAGCTCACGACATTCACTACCTCAATTGATCAACTTTAATCATAGTCTTCTTTTAGTATTGCGCGTGGGATATAGCCAAGGTAATACACTTAAGCTCTTCATTTTAAGTATAATGAAAACATTAGCGCACTGGATTGCCAATCTTCCCCGTATCCGAGTATTTATTCGGGAAACACTAAAGCGTGAATTACATCTTTTTCCGTCTAATGCTTTACCTAGTGCGCAATCAAAGCCATTTCCGCATTTCAATCCCTGGGGATTCATTCAGGTTTCCCTTTAAGAATTTTTGTTTCCTAGGCGAAATAAACCCAATTATGCTCTCCGGATGCTCGCTCACAGCGAAAGGCTATCGACCATTATCCATCATAGAGTTCACCGGCGTTAGGTCCTCGAAAGGAAAAAAAGTCGAACCCTTTATTTTACCTCCCCTAAAGAGACATCCCTCTTTTTTTTTTAGTGTTTTCACGTTTTGCCCATTCATCGCTCGCGTTTGCATGATAAACTCTTCTGCTGTCCCTAGAGAGCGCGCGGGTGCTTTTTAAACTTTCATGGCAATGGCTTCGCTTCGACAGCAAATGGGAACAACTTCTCGTGCCAGCCAACTACCCCCCTCCTTTAAATTTCCTCCCGACTTCCCTCGCACTCCGATCGTGATTCCATTTCCAAATTGTGGGATAACGAAGTTAACCTGAAATGTCGGAGTTAATTTGGCGTCATTACTGCTGGCTCGATACACGTCTTGCCAGTCGAACTGCATGGAATGGGTGGCATTTATGACGTAATTACTGGAGTTGTCGCTCTTCCTCTAACCCATTCGTTCCACATTTAGGTTATTACAGCCTAGTGGGACTCTGCAAATGGTGGGTCTCAAAATCAGTAAAAAACAAATTGAGCACTTAGTTATTATTGTAAGCTCAAGATCTAAGTATTACTGGCATTCGTTCGCTCATTCACATTTTTCTACGGGCATGTGATTTTGTTTTACTTCCAAAACTCGATAACATTTTGCATCAAAACTTATGAAATCCTTTTAACGTGTTAATGACCCTTAATCCTTAGGAACTTTTAGCATGTTTTTATTGGTTTACTTCATTAATAATGTCGTCATTGGTATTCTGCACAAGATCTGCTGGAACATATGTCGATGGCTAGTAAAATTAATGCCCGGAATAGAATCAGATAGATCTGTTCTGAGCAGGTATGTATAAGCACGGAGTTGAAGCATAATATATTTTCAATGACTTGAATCTAATATCATTTCATAATTCCAGTAATTTTCTGCATTGGTAGAGCATAAAATATTGGAAAACTCAACTAGCTATCTGAGCCTAAGCGTTGGCTAAAAATGTAAGTCTATCATTCTTTGTAAATATTTTATTTAAACTAAAGTAAATAAAGGAGATTCTGCGTAACACTCCTTTGCATCACTCCATTACATGAGTATTTTATCTATGTTTTCTGTTCATGAAGAAAATCGTTAAATCATTTAAAACTATGAAACTATCAACAAATGAAACTATGAAGAAATTCGTTATTTTTATGAATGAAGAAGGTGATAAAAGTGAAAATTGTTGGCACCTGTTATAACTATTTCAATGAAGAGGTCAGCTGAAACGCTCCTTTTTTCACGAACATCCCTTACGTGTTTAAATTTCAGCATGCTATTATCAAATATGAATAATATTTTCTGCATAATAAAATGCATAATGTCTCCTGACTCCTCCTCTAATGTCTCACTTGTATTTTAATACTTCTAAGTGGGTATTCTTTCAACTGCCGGAGTATCAATGCTGATCCTAACTTACAGTAGTTGATTTTCACGTATGCACCAACTGCTGAAGAATATTACATCAACTAACCTTAGCGTACCATTGAGTATGATGTCCTAACCATGTGTAGAACTTGAATATGCTACACCAAGATTTCATGGACCAAATTGCTAACCAGTCTGTTTATCCAGATAGGAGAGCCATCAAAGCAGCTCAAGATTTGGCCTAAAGTATTTTATGAGTATTTCGCAAGAATGACTGTTATTTTATTGATTTTTTAAATCTAATTCATGTGTTGACCATGTAGACAGCGCATTATGAGTACGTGAACGTGATAGAAGAGCTGTGATTAATTCATATTGACAGGTCAATCCGTCCCCGTATTTCTGTGGGGCTCTATCAATGAGTTTCCACTTTGTGCCAGTGCTGGAATGAAGGGTGCGTGATTACTCCACGTGGGTCGTTCGTTTTCCTTAATTTTTTTAAAATCTTCCGGAATAATTTGCAAATTACCACTGAAGCACAACACTGCCGCAGAAATAAATATTTTAAAGTTATTTCCCTCTTTTTGAAAGCTTTTGATTTGAATACGATTACTTTTTAATGCATAAACAAAGCACGTGTATTATGCAACCCTCCTCCTCCTAAACCCCTCTGGATCTCAACTCTCTCCAGCCACCGTCCTTATCGTAACAATGCATCCGCGATGCTGTCAAATAGCTTATCCAGGGATTCGACAACCCCTCCCCCACTACTCCTTTCCCGCGAGGCCTTGACTCCCCTCTTTGATAGACCTGAATGCACCTTACGTCCCCGTGCTTCGGAAAATAACCGCCCTCCCAACTCCCCAAACCCTCGTCGATCGATGGCCTCAATTAATGAACAAAAAAGGGCCGAAAAAAAAGGGAGAACTGCCTCCTTTTGTGTATCGACTCGCGCCTTCCCATTGATTCAGTTCGCTGCGCGTGTATTGCGGGCGCGGAAGCGGGGAGGGCGAGGGGAGTGGAAAGGGGGAGGAGAGTGGTGGTGTGGAGATGAAGAGGGGGAGGAGGCGAGGGGGGGAGGGGGAATGGCGGATGAATGCTAACGCGCGCCCTCACACGCACGTCAACTCGGTGGAGTGGGAGCGAGTGAGAGAGAGAGAGAGAGAAAACGGTTACATTTGTACGTGAGTTTGTGTTTTTATTGCCCTTTCATTACTTTATTCCGTCGGAGCCCTGATCCATTTTCAGTGGGCACGATCCTTCCATCCCTCTTCGGTTAGCGTCGCGAAAATTCCTCAAAAAACCACGGCAAAGATTTACGCTGGCGCGGTTGGCGAGGGCCGGGCGAATGTTGGAGGGAGAGAGAGAGGGGGGGGGGGAGAGAAGTATTGAGAGGGAGAGAGCAAATCCGAAAAAAAAAAGCTAGGGTGCCGAGCGAGCGAACAAAAGAAGAGCATTCCGCGCTCCTCTCCAAACCTTTCATCAATCTCTCCTTCCCCCTCCCCCCACCATTCCCCTCAGCTTCTCACTTCTTTGGCTGACGAATTATTTTACCCCTCCGCTCTAAACCTCTCGTATTTTTTTCCCCCTTTCGCCGAGGTGGGGGTGGCGGTGGAGGAAATTCAGACTCCCGCTTCCCATCCGTACTCAGGAGATATCCGCCGCGCGCGCCACGGACACATTACCCCCAGCTCCTCCACCATGCTCTCCCTCCCTCCAGCGTTGACCTCATCCTCGGGAACCGGAACTTACGTACGTAATCAGGGAACCCTGTTGGCGTAGAAGGGGGTGGGGGGAGTGGGTGGGAGAGAGTGGGGAGGGAAGGAAGAAAGACTGGGGTTGAGCCGTTTCGGGGCAGAGGTCGGCAACCTTGCCGAAGAGAAGGGGAGCCAATTATCTCATTCGGGGGAATGTGACGAAATGCACGCGGAGAGTCGATGTGGACGCGCGTAAGCGGATGTCGTTGGAACGCGGGCCGATGCACAATGTAGCATCGTGACTAGCAGGCACGTCATTTTCGCTTTGAATTTTTTCGTGCGGATATTCCAAGTTCGTTGGTGTTTCTGGTAATTTTTTCCCATGAAAACGCAATTGCAGACCAAGGGAAGGGTCATGTGTTTTTTTTTTATTCTGCCGAATCAATACTCATTACGCATCTGGGAAGTTTCGAGTATTCTTCCGACTTCATCAGAGTAGTGTTTTTTTGCTGCCAGTTGATAACCCGAGGTTGCGGGTCGTAGTATGTATGCTCGAGTTAATATTTGTTTGGACAAAAAGACCGTTAATTTTACCAAGTTTACGTGTAAACGTCCATGATTCAGTAGTTATTTTTTGTGTTTGTAAGGCATTCAAGCTGTCCCCAAACAGAATTTCATGTTCTTATACAAGTAATCTGGATATTTAGTCTAATTAGCTGGATTACACTAGCGTTTACGTTTCACATCGCTTATTTTTTCTGGTGTCAGTAATGCATTACGTTCAAAAACTGTTTCAAAGTTTTTGGAAAATTTTGTCAAAAACTTTTACCTAAATTTCCAATTTCTCTTTTAAAATAAAGGCCCATGAGCTTTCATTTGAAGACATAACCCCAAATGGAGCTCCATTTCCGGCCGATATATGAATCAGTCTCCATGTGCAAACACTCGGTAGTTTATTTTTCAGAGACATAATACTGGGGAAATTAGCTGGTGGCTGAAAATGCAACAGTATTTTATGATACCAGGGACCGAATGTTTGAGTATCTGCTCAATCATGAATGACGTTCATAGAAAAAAGTTATCCCAGCAAACTCGCCTTGAAAGCAGATATTCAGTAAGTTGATCATTTGACTACTCCTTGATAACCCTGATCGCCGGGAGGGAGGATTCTTGCTATATAATTCCACTCTTAGCTAATCATCCATTCAGATAGAACAATGTGATCTCCCGAGTAAAAAATGGGGAAATTTATCTTCAGAATCCATGACAAAGTCCTGAGTTACATTGCTACACATGGGACTGGTTGTATGGTGATTTGAACCGGTATCGCAATCAGTCAATATCTTCGAGAGGTTATCCAAATAGGAAATGGTAGCAACTGCTTACGCTTGTTCATATACAGTGGTAAAAGCACGTAATATGCTCATTCTAGCATTATCACTCTTTACGTGAAAATTTAAACCAATTGTATAAAAATTATATCTATGCTTTATCATCCTTAAATTTTGGAATTAAATAAACGGTATCACAAAAATTTTCCTGGGAGAAAAAGTCCGTAACTAATTATATAACATGATAAAAATATTCGCTGACTATTATTGCCAAGCGTCAACCTTTGGCTGTAGTGGTACTGAAGGCTACAGTTCAAAATTGTTGCAAACGTATAGTAAATTATTGTAAATAGGTTGAAGATGAGGAATTATGTAGCAGTGTATGCTGTTGATTTGGAATGTAGCAAGGTATATTAGGGCACCAGTTTAAAAATATGCTTAGCTGTGCTTGTATTACGTTTGCACGACTGTATTTAATCTACCGCTATGGATCCCTTTTCTCTAATCGTATCTGTGTGATCCCACCTGCCATACTCTTATGGATTGTACGAGTATGGCATGGAGATTTGAATCAGTATCGCAATCAGTCAATATCTTCGAGAGGTTATCCAAATAGGAAATGGTAGCAACTGCTTACGGTTATATAACACAGAGTGCATCTGTACTCAGGAATGCTACTATGAGCACAAAATGTTACATACGCATACTAGAGCGTCTAAGAAACGTTCTTTTGTTGAAAACGGCAAGAGATTTGAGCAAGCGCTTTAAATTAATTTTTTTTCTAAAATATTCTTCCTACATGCATTGGATGGCTGGAATGTAAGAAGAGCCTTGGCAGATATTCTCCTCGATTGTTTTGGAGTCAAAGTGGTTTTCATCCGGCGTCTGAGTCAAAGCAGTGTGATTTTGTGAAATATTTCTATGAATCACATGAATGAACTTATTACATTCACCATGATTAATGCAGATGAGCACTCTATTCCATTCTCAGTAGCCAACGGATACTAGATTATGGTTGATCTGCTGATTTATTAACTCAGCATGTTTCCTTTGAGGCATTTAATGCCCTCCGAAGTGCAGATATCCCTGCAGATATATTTTGATCCTGTTATGAATCTGTATTTTTGTTTGAGACCCAAAAACTTATTTCTTTTCATTAAACGAAATTATGTTGAAGTGCAAATTCTTTTTAAATTACCCTATGCAGGACTTAACATTACTAAAATCGTAAGAAAGCAAAATAATTTATTCAGTATTACAAATTAGGCAGTGTCTATTTCTCCTTGATTTTCATACAGTTTCCATCGTTACTAATTCTCTTCATAGAAAATATTTATTTATAATCCCTTTCACTAGCACAATGGCAGAATATGGATATAATGTTACCTTACGTCATTCTTATTAAAATGCCATCTATTTCATTGAATGGTGGATATAACAGTACTCAGACTTTTGTGTTTACAATAAGTGAGAATAGGTGGCGACTCTATACAAGAATTTTCGCAACAAAATTAATGCATCGGTCATTCCGGCGTCTAAATCAATTCGACTTCAGCGTGATTACGCATTTTCGTTTTACAGTTAATATCTATTTTTTATTGGTTCAGTCTAGAAATATTTAGAGATGAAGTACATACATTAAAATTGTAAATACAAAATCTCAGCAAATGAAGCTGTTTCCTTCGTTACTAATGAGTTGCGTTCTAGAATTTCATTTCATCCATTTCTAATTTTTCATGCCCTTTGTTTTTGTGATCATTTTTCAAGAAATTCTAGAAGGAATAACTACAATCGTGTAATTAGTTTGGCTGTTCGCCTTCCGCTCAGGAGCGATATTATTGCTCACGCAACCGTCCTGATGAGGTCAATGCAACTGCCTCTTCTTTCATGAATAAAATTAGTTAAAGTCTTAATATTCGAGAAGATATGTTTCAGAGAGTGACCGAGTTAAAAGAGGTTTACGGGAACTTAAACTTATATAATTCTGAGACAATAGTATTTCAAATGAAGCAGAATTGGATGATGAACTTTTTTCTCAATTTTAGTGCTCTAGAAGACCAGTGGAAATTTTTTGGCCAGCCAAAAAAATTAGTGGATAGTCAACAACGCACCATGGAATGGAAAATTTTAAAAAGGGGATTGTGTTCTTTTTAATCTTTAAAAGGAGTAGAGGAAGAGGCTTTAAAAAGGCTATCAGTTAATGACCCTGATTATTTCACTTCGTTACGAAGTGCCAAAGAGTAAGGAACTAGTATCCATAGCTGCTGTTAGAGTCGGGTCCTCCGGAATAAAATTAAATATGAGCAAGAAAACAAGGCTCCTGAGGGATGAATGTTGGAAAAAATATTATTTTCCGATTTAAGGCTCGATGCAAGAAGCCTGTTTTTCCTTGTTGTGTGTCTTCTTGCCCGTTTTACCCTCCGTACTATTGTCTAATGTTTATAAAAATCAAGGGAAGGCTTGATCCCTCATATCCTTGCTGAATCATTCGGTTAGCACGTATATGATAGGTTGGGTTTGAGTGAGGTATTTTTTATGTTTTTTAATAAGTATATATTCAACCACGAAATTGAAAATGTCTACCTCTGTATCGAGAAAACCTCTACTATATAAGTCTTAAGTCACTGCTGTCATTCCTTATTTGTTATTCTAAGATAAAATTTGCTCTTTATAAGCTGTGTATCAGTTCCTGTCAGTAAACAATACTGTGGCGTCTCTCAGCACCATGTATATTTTATCCTTCTCATTTGCTATAGGTTAAATGAAAATAGGGGTTAAAGAGATTAGAGTCCTTTACATACGTACTTATTTAACGTTATTTTTAGCAAAAAAATTTAAATTTAAATCTAAAATTTCTGAATATTCATTGGTGCCATTGATAATAGTTTTTTACACTAACCATGTGTCTATGAGGATACTTCGGAAATTGAATGGCTACTTTAATACCACTAACATTTAATCTATTTACTAAAATTACCTAATTAACTAATTTGCTATCGACAACATTGATCTGTTAGCAAATATTCCGCTGAGAAATAATAATCAACCTTGAATGGTAGATTTTCGAGGTTAGTTAGCTATTCAGGAATTTGTTCTAACATGAAACCACAAGAAGCAAACTTAAGCGTGAAATCTTGAGTTCAAGCAATTAGGATGTGATTATCCCTGTCGGGCACTGTTGAGGTGAAATCAGCTTTATCAGCTATCACGTTTCTTCATGCTATGATTTTTTTTCTGATGTTTAGGAGAGAAAGTTATTTCGGCGTAATTTCTCTTCAATAGGCTTTCCGTTAACTTTTGGTGTATATGCAGACATTTCTTGGAATCCGGTTTAAAGAAGAGGTTTTTTTTTCTCTGAAATGACAATTTTTTCGTTTTCTGGGATTCAATGAAACGCCAATAATCCGAGATCAGCTTTTCACCCTCGGGGCGTGATTGAATGCAATGGATCGAACGCTGTAGCGCGCTATCGCTTCCCGTCATGTCACCAGTATCGATGGATCCACTTACGGCGTCATCGAAGCCTATTACCTTTCACATGCGCACACTCTATCCTGCTATTTTTAACAACGTTAACTATGCGATTCGACAGCGAGAATACATGTTCCTCTTGCTCTCTCAATTCGTTCAAAGTGGCCATCGTTTCCCATTCCCTTCTGCTTCTTCCGCTAGGTATGCTGTAAACCAATGTGTGGAGGATTGAGAGGGAGTTATTGTGAAACGTTGAGAAAGGCTAGTGCATCAACAATGGCGCATTCGAGCCTTCTCGGTTCTCTCTATCAGCGTGCCGTGAAATTCTCTTTCGCATCGAAAGCCGTAAGCAACGTATTATCACAGAAATTTAAGTTTTTATCACCTTTATTGAGAAAAGCATTCAAGAAATAATTCCCATTTTTTAGCATCTTTTTCTATGGATTGGCATCTTTTTCTATGGATTCTATTTTCTATTAGCATCTTTTGTCATAAAAATTAAATATATTTTATCATAAAAATATTTTCTACAAGCTGGTACTACAAACATTATGCGATCTCTCACTTCCAGTGCATGCAAATGTTTTGTGCTTCTACCTCGTACTTATATGCAACTGCATTTGATATGATGCCTTTGTATTCAACGCAATTAGTGTGTCAAATAGTTCTCATGCGATCAGGTATATTACGCCAAAAGCGTATTCCCCCAGTGATGTCTGTGAAAGTCATGAGTTTAGGAGCAAATGGTTTAATGTAAGCCCTGCGACACAATCGGAGCAAAAGTTACCCTGCCAGTCTAGAGACTCTCGCTGCATCCCAAATTAGTTGTGATTCATGAGAGAATAATCCTTTGCACTTCGTATCAGCTATGACAAAGCTTTGCGGTTTAACTGCGACTTTGAATGCCTGCCATTTTCCCGTGTTTCTTCTCCATCGACTGACAACGGTCTATGTTTACGTCGTTGAGTCGAAAACCAATTTTTACTTCCGTTCGCATTTTTTATCTAAAGCTTCTTCTCATTGCCTTATGTATCTGAAGAGCAAATGGGCCGAAACGAAAAAAATGGCCTATAGTTGATTTGAATGTTCTTGAATATTTTCCGCGACAAACTGCAGTCTCCAAAATATGCATACATATTTATAGCGGTAGACAGGTTTCCTTTCTGGTGGGGGGCGAGACTAGAGTCCCCGGAGGACGAATCGTGCATCGAATTTATGATCACGCGTACTCGGGAGCGGTCATTTAGGAACGGTTCGGACAAACAACCCGTCAGTGGGGGGTTGTTGGGGTGAAGTTTTATTTCAGTTATATATTTATTCGCCCCACAATGTGGAGGACTGCTTCAACGCCCTGTCTTCCCCAGCCAAACCTCCCTTCCCCTCTTTCGCCCCTCCCCCCCATCTGGCCGAAACAGCCCTCCCCTCATTTTCCTCCACCACGCTATCAAACCACTCACCCCCTTCAACCCCTCGGAAACCCATTGTTCGCTCGCTCGCCTCCCGCCCCCATTACGTATTCTCGTCCCGCGCGCTGCCCCCGCGTAGAGCACGTCCGTGCCGTTCCTTCCAATAGGTTAGCCGCGCGCCGAGCTCCCTCCCGCACCAGGGCGTGAGGATGCTCGAGTTATGGCATCCCTCATCCCTCAGAAAATTTATTTTATTTTTGATCTATTACTTCGTGTTCCGCGAAATTTCCCAACCGAAAAAAAATAGGAGTGGCGCAGATGAAGGATGCCCAACCTCTTTTTTCCACATTCTCTCCTGTTTTCTCCCCTCCTGACTCGCACACGCATGACATTGCGAGCTTTATTACATCCTCTTTGTAATACGAAAGTGAGTAGTAATGAAGCTATGAATCCGAAGTTCTTTCAATAGCGGAGTATATGAAGACTGCAGTGACTAAGTAGAGGTGGTTAGGAGTGGATTACGGATTCCTAGGTCGAAATAAAATTATTTCTTCTTGAAAAATTGGAAAGTAGTACCATTTCCAGTACCAATAGTATTAGCACGAATGGCCATAGAAAATGGCGGATTATTCCTGAAGAAGAAAATTTTAAATTTTTTCACAAATGATCTGCGGCTACAGTCGAAGACATTGCTATCAATAGTGGCGCCGATTCAAATTTCTTTTGGGTTAATTTGTTCAAATTTAAAATGGCACTGTTGTCATGAAAGCTTATCTGGACTCTTTTGTCAGAACTATTAATTTTTGTTGTTTAAGCTAAATTCATTTCTTCTGTAACTCTTCCCGTTCTTTCTCGCATTTTTCTTTCTCTTCCTGAATAATTGGTGTCCATACGTAATTGATAGTGGAATGGAGGACATTAAACTTATTCAAAGTATGATATAATAAAATTTATATAAATTAATAACATAATTCCTCTTGATATATTTTAGTGTGCCCCAGTAATGCAGTCAAGACGTTTCGCTCTTCAATTTTCTATTTTAAATTGTAAAGGAATAGTTATGTTTTGTTCTTTTTGACGAAAATGCCATTATTGTGCTCATAGCGAGGTTATTGAGAGAAATATTGTACTTTTTTGATTCGTGAGAGTTATTTAACCTTTAGACTATCATTTCGGTTATTTTCCATCCGTGTTTCCTGCAATGCTACATATCTTCCCTCGATTATGTCATCATTCATTCCATTATGGAAAATGATACCTCATATCATAGTAAAAATCATTCGAGCGGCATAAATTTTGAAAGTATGTGCTCAAGAATATCTTGTGGTAGTGTTTATTCATTACATTTGCTGGTAGGTTCCAGTTGACTAGCTGATTGAAAGCATTTAGGTAGAAAATTGGCAGCTTAGCAGTCTATCGTAGATACCTGGAAAGTGTTCACCTTAACTGGAGGGCTTTTTATTGTCTCTCAAATGAGATTATTCCCATTAGTATTAAAGTTAGCAGCACATGAGCATACCAAATACCGGTGGCTATTTTGATAGTCAGTGAAACGAGAACAATCATTCTTTCGTGAAATATAAATTCTTGGTATGTGTGGTCAAAATTAATAGTAGTATTGAACAAAAAGATCAGTTTAGGATTTATAGATGGGTATTGATTTTCTGGCCATAAGCTTTTATTTTCTCGTACAATATTTCAAATTGTTGATTGCTTCTCTCAAAAAGATGCTTATTTTCTCTTTCAGTACCAAATTTATTGAGGGATACTACTATCTCGATGAATTTTCATTTACCGTGTAAGAAGGCATTGGATACCATTAGCATGTTACTCTTTCGTTTCCTCTTCCATTACTTCATGACTTAATTGTTTGCAGATGAAGATAAACTAATGGCGTCAGGGAAATACTGATGAAATCTACAATAATGACTTGTGATTATCTTTAAAAAATGCGTATAATTCTCAATTCTCTCTGGCAAAATAATAATCGCATTAACGAAGCAACAAATTGTACGAAACGATATAAGTAAGTGCAATAACATGCAAATAATGTCCAAGGTATTCGCTTACAATTAATAAATCTCTCAGCATCGTGCTGCTAAACTGTTTCCTAAGTGTATTCCTGTTTCATTTACTTATCACGACGATGGGGACATTCATTTTTTTCTCTCTCTCTAAATGAGAAGTCAAAAAGAGCCATGGCGAAGCGACCGAAGTAAACGCCCCTTGGGATAATCCATTCTACTGAGGCACATCTTATTTGGACCATTCATCATGCGTGAATTGGAGCGGAAAAATCCCGGCGAAAACATGGCAAAAGGAACGGAAAGAAGCGAGACAAAAGGCTTTGGGTGGGAAGGAAAAATCAATGCAATTATTAATTCCGGCGCGAAGCGTTGACAAAAAAAAACAATTAGGAATGAAAAATATTTAGGAAGAAACAAGAAAATTAATTTCTCTTGAGATAAAGAAAAGCGGGCGTCGTAACATCTGCAGCGACCATTGATTCTGTCACGGCGGGGGATTAAGTGCTGGAGATCCTATTAGCAGCGCCACCCTCCCAGCTCCACCCAACCCCACCACTCACAACTCCCCACCACATACCCAGCATATTTTTTCCATCGTTGAAAATAAAATGGAGTTTAAAATACTCTCGGGATAATTTCTAGTTCATAGGGCCATAATTTGGTCCAGGGGCGCATAAAACCACTTGTCCGACGATAAATCCCATTTTGAGTCCCTCCCTAATCCTTTAATTCTTCGCTCGCGCGGCGGCTCTCGGATTATTCGGCGATTAGCGCTCGTCGGAGCCGAGGGAGGGAGGGAGGTGTATCAAGGAGTAAGGCGAGAGACGTCGCCGGCTGATGGAGCACTGTTGGGGGGTTGGGGAGGGTGTGGAAGAGGAGGAGAGAAGCAGGGAGGAGAGGGGGGCGGGGATATCGGATAGCAAAATGGCAGGACACTAACGACCCGCCGCACGGGACACTGGATCTCATTTCATGCATGTTAAACAACAAGTGGAAAATGTGACAAATGTCGGACGGCATACAGTGCCCCCTCGTTTCCTTCCCGAGCGGTGGATTGCCAGTAGGGGAAGGGTCGTTCGTGGCCATTTCTCCACAAAGGGGGGTAAGGGAGGCGGGGTCTCACGTCCCCTTCAGAGAGAGGACGGGCGTAAAGGCCCGGGCCTTCCGTCTCTCCCCCACCTCTTCGCGGTGAGCTTAGAACTACCCACGTACCTATATCCACTCTGGGGCATGTGGGGAGGGAGGGAAGCTAAGTTTAAGTGTAATGGATATATATGGTGCTCTTTAGGGGCGGGATCTTGTGTGTGTGTGATGCGTGCATCTGCATGAGAGTGCGGCGAAGGAGGAGGGGGGGGATGGGGGCGGAAGCGTGGTGGGAAGGTGGAGTCTTGCCGCGGAAGGAGTGTTTGCGAGGCATGAGCCTCCTGTGTGCGCGAGTGAGAGTACGCTCTCAAGTTAGTTCAGAGGGCGGCGGGCGGAATGCCATCTCAGGAGAGCAATGGTCGCGACTGCGGCTCGAGACTGCTTTTAATCTTAGATGAGAGAGTGATTTGCAGTGAGGGAGGTGGTTTTGGGAAAGCGGGCCCGATGGAGAGTGGAAAGGGAGTAGAGTGGAGGATTTGGCGATGGAATGGGGCGGAAGGAAGTGTTTTCTGGAGGGGGAGGAAGGGTAAGAGGAAGGTTTTGTGGGCCCGGGAGGAAATGCCTCCTTGAAAGGGTGGAAGGGGGGGGGGCATGTGAAAGGTGAGATGGGCCGGGGTGGATTTAGGGCGAGAGGGCGCCGTTAGTAGCAGGTATATGACCAGGTTCACAGCGTAGCCTTTACGACCAGGAAAATTAAGTGCCCCTTCAGATAATGCAAACCATGCGTTATGCGGGGGAACTTGGAAATATTTTCCGTTCATTCCCCTCCCGAGATATCGACCCTTTCATGACCGAAGTAGCCCTTAGGATTAACGAGGCTTATGTGCTGTGATCAGCCGGAAGGTTGAGTATTTATTTAAAAGGGCTATAATTAATAAGAACGCAGCATGCTAGATAGTATTTGACGCCGAACCAAAAATACATTTTTTGTACGTTGAAATTGCAAATCCTAAGAATGAACCTCAGGACTTAAAGTCTCAATTCAAATAGATTTAAGTGAAAAAAAGTCAATAGGCTTGTTATGTGAATCCAGTATGCTTCATCTTTTGCTTTTAGCATTGCTATTCCATGCATATTTATGGAGAGTTTATCTCAAACTTTCAATAAAATAATATTTATGGATTAATTGGGTAACTTGCAGACGATATAAAATAATTGGTTCATTCTAGGAATTTCCTCGTTAACTTTTCATGTGTGGCTGATACTGAGCGTCTCGTCTATGAGTATTGTTTCCAAAGTTTCTGTCTTTATGTCATATTAAACTCTTAATTCCTTCTTTCTGATTTCCTAATTACTTCTTTGTCTCACAATAAGATAAAATCTGGAATTGATTAAGTAACAGAATTATGTATCAATTAATTATCCATGTGCATTGAAATATATTTCTTACATGTAATATGTTATGCCCTACTATAATTTGTGTAATGACGTTGAGAAAAGATTCTAGGTGGACTCTAGTTGCACTTAGGTATCTTTCTAGTTGCACTTGGGTATCTTGTGCACTGTAGAACAGAACGTTTAACTAAGTGGGGCGTGGAGGGGTGGTATCTGGGTCCGGTTATTTTTGGGAGACTCATAAAAATGTAACCATCACTGAAGACAAGTGAAGGCACTCAATTTTTCATTATTAATCCTAAAAAAGCTCTAGTAGGTCCACGAAAGTTAGTGCGGCAGCATTTATGAAACGTATCGTGATAATGTTGTGCTTCCTCGTTCTATGCTCTTTCTATAGAACATAGAGTCAATCATCTCCATTGTTACTGATGGGGGTGATGAGTCTAAAATAATGCCGTGAAAATTTTGGCTATAGCCATCATGGAAGCTCTCACTCCTCAGTGAAGCAAACTGTAATCATTTTATAATATAAAGAGGAAATCCTCAGGCTTCACTTGGTGGAACCGCATGATAGTAAATAAAATGATTACTTGGTAAGATGGATCCCCATGGACCCATGGATCACGTGAACACCTTGTGGGTATATAATGAGCTCGCGGACTCTCCGCGCTTACCTTGATAATGATTATTAAACAATCGAAACCTAAGTCAGTGAAAAATAAATTTGTGGAATCTTACCAAGTAATCATTTTATTTACTATCATTTTATAAGATAAAATATTTGGATAGGTAGGTTATGCGTACGGAATCTCCCCAAAACCAGCCGGATGAATGGCCTCATGGTAAAATAAGAAGAATTTTGTGAAAAAGAGAGATATCAGCGAGACTTAAATATAATAGATGAAGTCCTGCCTTACGGACTATTTTCACATTTCTCTTTAGTGGATGCAAATAATGACGTGGAAATCGATTCCCAACTGATTTTTTAAAATCATTTAAATCATGGGACTAATAATCCGGTTTGAAAATCATCTGACACGACAGTTGGAAACTCTATTCGACTGAGGTACACACTACCCCACGTCGTTTGGTGAATCACTTTAAATGGAGAATTTTGTCGTAAATAGATGGTCTGGTAAGTTTTGATAAGGTCTTTCATCATCTTAAAATTCCACCTAAGTTTAAAAACTATGTGGTTACCCATGCTGTTGCAGACATCTACCTTGATTCGGAAAAAGGCGAACGGAACAAACCTTATGAAATTTGGAGATTGTATTAGGCCTCGGTATGTGACTCCTTCGTGGCTGAGAGGTATTCAAAAGTCGCACAATTTAAGTTATGGTACTAAAATACGAGTATATTCAAGGAAAAATAAAACAAAAAGTTTTAAATGTGTTCCTGGAATACTATTTGGTGTTTAAGGTAAAAGCTCTAACATTTCAAATAAAATCATAAAGCGTCCTCTGTAACTTTACTTTGAGGTTTATCTACCGTGAGTAAATTAGTTTACTGACTCATTCAAAATATTAGTTTGACGCATGTGCTCTCTGAAGCTTGGTAAAATGCTACACATGGCAGCTTAATCCCGCACCAATGCTTAAACTACCGATAAAAACGCATTTGCGAAACAATTTGTTACATTTTCGTCATAAACGAATTCCTCATGCAGTTATTTTGGTGAGCGTCATTTTAAATCTAACTCCTACATTTCCAGGACATTTTAAATTATCTGGACTTATTTTTTACAATTCACAGCCATTAAAAGTTGCGGTGAAAAGATTTAAGCGGTCCACCGAATGCGCGGGCACTTCAACCTTCCCGCGCACCCTTTTCTCGACTCCCTCTTTCCGTGTAACGATTTAAAAAAATATGAGAAACTAAGAAGCGTGTGAGAGTAGGTTTAAATTGTGGGAAAAAAATGAGTTAAAGGTCCAAAACATGAATAATAATGTGAAGAAAATGAATTGCATTAATATATATATGGTATCATGAGAGCATACTGCAATGTGAGGGAAGTAGGTCAACAGTATTAGGACCTTCACTGGCTGCCTGCCTACCTGGCTGGGTAGGGGTTTGAGAGGAGGGTAAGAGAGCAAAGCAGGGTATCCAGGAGGGGTGGAAGTTGGAGCGGGGGGAGACAGGAAGGTGGGGGGTGGAAGGGAAATAAAAAGATGCAAAAGCAAAAAGAAGGACCTATAGGTATACTGGAAAGTGGGTTTTTTTCTAAATGCATCCAAGCAGTTTGGTGTGTGCCCTTCGTGAGCAGAAGTCTGAGGAATCTAGGGAGGCCAAGAACAAGGAGAATAGGGGAGAAGCTGATAAGGTGGAGGAAATTAAAGGAGGATGGGGATGAAAAGGGTTGATGAAGGTCAAAGGGCGGGAGCAGAGCTGCAGGTAAATACACTCGAAGAATTAGCGCGAGACAAACGGAAACCCCAAGTCAAAACTAGCTCTCACCCCAAGGAGAAAGGGCGAGGGAGGCAAGGTTTTAACAGTCTTGAGACCTAAGTTTAACCTAGCGTCTTAAAGTTAAGAAATGGAGAGCGAGAGGGAAGGGAATAGGTGAAGTGCCTTGGAAGGAACGGAGAGGCAGTTGTCTTTCTGCCCCATATTCCGTAAACACTTGCTCCTCTGCCTCTCCTCTTCACACCTTCCAAGATCCTCTCCTGCTCCTTAGTCCGCAAACCCCCACTTAATCTCCTTACCACTCATTACGAGCGCCGTCTTAAAGCATTTAGGTCGAGATCCACGGTTTTCATTCGCCTCTCTCGAAAGATCAAGGTGAGAAAGATATGTGGGATAGGGGTAAGGGAGATGATTGGGAGGAGTGTATGAAGTGTAGATGTAGGAATAGATTTTTGGGGGGGTTCATATTTGTTTTTGATATTTTACGCATGAGAATAAATATTAATAATTCTGATTTACCCGCAAGGCTAATCTCAATACTCTTATTTGTATTTTTATACATTCTTCAGCGAACTAATTGATCTTTAACTCGCCATGATACTAACTTGTAACCGATTTGAAATTGAAAACGAATCCTTTTACCTTCCATTCACATCTTTGTACCTTTCCTCCCGGTCTGAAGTGCCTATTAGTGCGGATACAGACTTGAAAATAAAGTCAAGGAAACTGCCGGAGCGGAATTCTCTCCTTTTTCTTTACTTTCTTCGAAAATATCGCTAGGGTCCTTTCGGTACTCTGCAGTACACGGTGCTGATAAAATTATTAAACCATTCCATTTCGTTGCAGTGTGACCGATTTCGTATATTTGAAATATTCCACATCCCGCAATCAAGGTCTACGAATATTGCCTAAAAAGCTTTTTAATTCTTTTCATTAATAGCTGCGACCTTCCAGAAGATTGTGCCTAACTTTAATTTTTAGGTTATTCACAATACTGATATTTAAAATATACTCCTTAGAATAATTATCACTAATATTTTTCATATTTTCAATTATTTTCGATCGCGTACGAAACAAGCAAGCAAATAGATAATGGAAAGGTAAAGCCTGATTTAATCAGGCGTTTTGGAGAGAAGTATAGGAATTTAATATCCTTTGTGTAGTAATTAACTTGATGAATGACCACATATAGTGAGGCTCAGTAAATTTTAAAAAAATATGCTAAAATTATGTGTTGGTATTAACCGACGGAAATCGCAATTTTAAAAACCACGTAATTGATAAACTACAGGATATTATTTTGCCGTTAATCAAGTGAGCTGAAAACTGCAAGAGAAAAAACTTGTCCTCTGGAAATGTTCAGTACAATCGATAAGGTAATTGAGAGTAAGAAAATAAAGTCATTATAGGGTGTTTTAGATATAATTTTATTTTGTTAATTTACAGTATGACAACAATGCTAAACTGAGGTGATCTGGATGAAGATTGCAAACCATATTCAAACTTTGCGAATATATTAATGATATAAGTTAAATACACCTCTGACATACACCTCGCCATATGTGAGACACCATTGTATTTCGATGTGTGAAAAATAAGAGCAGAAAAAAGCGAGACTATACTGATTTGAATGGGGCAACTGTTGCTACAAAGATCTCTAGCCGTAATCTCCGGCAGACTGGTAATTTGATTTGATGGTATGCTCATGTTTCCAGGGGTGTTAGCTCAATGTAAATAAATCAGTCCAGCCTCCAATCCCGAGGTAAAGTCGTATTTGTAAAACATTGCATTTAGTTGTTAGATTTCAATTTCAAATGCCACGTTTATTTTGGAACACTTATTTTCTCATCAAGTTTTTTAAAAAGTTTTTATGGTAACATTCTATCCGGTGACCATGTTGAATCCTTAATTGATACATTTAGCAATACGCTTTACAGCGTTACTCAAAGCATTTTATGGCAAATAAAAAATTAAGTTATTTGGATGATGATTTTATTTAAGGGAATGATAGATTTGTTTTACTCATAATATTCCACGAAGTCTTTATAATTTATGCATTTAAAATTGCTTCAAGGATACGAACGATCAAATTATACATAAAACGAAATATTAATCACCTGCATTAATATTATCAACGTAATTTTTTATGAATATTTACCACAAACTGACGCTAGTATCCCACCTTTCAAACATACGTGAATAAGTCTCGTTACAACAAGCGTGATTGTAATAGATGCTAAAAGTTGAAGAATAGAAAATATTAAGGCAGTTATGAAAACATACAAAACAATGGAAAATTATACAGAATACAGATTTTTAATAATCGTGTGATTGAAAAAATACGTGAATATTTGCTTGCATACGATTTCGGTCGTAGACGGTGATACCGTTCAATACAGTATTTCATCAGTTTTACATTTTTCCGTAGAATTTTAATTGATATGTTGTATATATAATATATATTATATATAATATATGTCACATACATAATATATGTTATATATAATTCTATATAATAGATAAAAGGCCATTGGTTTTGTTACTAACAAATTATCCGGCCTCGTGATCTAAAATTCTAGGGTGATGATGGCTCACTTTTTGCCACAACCACTGCAGTGTTATTATGTAAAGCTGTATCTACTGACTATCTCTAGGGTGTATCGCAGGGAGAGTGTTGTCACCAAACGTGCTCTACATACGCTAACTAAGTTTTGCTACGCACTTAAGGGCAGATTTCAATCAACATCATGTGGATCACAAATTACAGACCAGGAAACCTTTCCAAACATGGTTCAGGTTGTAACCATCCACTGTAAAAAGTAGATCTGATTTTAAGGTACAAAAGTGATCTGAATTTCAGATGCAACAATTTTAAGACAGGGTATGTTGAATTTCAGCAGTAATATCTTGTCTAAAAATAAGTCAGGTGAACGACTGAAAATCAGACCAAGTGGACTTATTTTCAGATAGGCCTATGCTGAATTTAAGACAGCCCTGGTCTGGTAATAATGCGGGTTGCTATTGAAATTCAAGCCTACTCTGAGGGGATGTCTTATTTTAAGGCAGGTGCAGGACTGAAAATCACACCAGGTGGGACTTACTTTAAGATAGTCCCATGCTGAATTTAAGACCAGGGCTGTCTTAAATTCAGCATGGGCCTATCTGAAAATAAGTACCACGTAACAATGCGGGTTGCTATTGAAATCAAAGCCTACTTTTATGCGATGTCTAATTATAAATATTAGATATTTAAACACTTCACACGAACACAAACCAAAACCCTAACGTTTCATATTTTTATTCGATGATACTGTTTCACTCACTAAATTCTTCAATAGAGCAAACGTAAGTCATAGAATTTCCATTGAAAAAGATTCCAGGACTGAAATGGGAACATATGGACAATAACTTCAAAGATAATATGAAAATGTGTACTTTTATTGGAAACAAAGTAATCCATACAAAGTCTTCGATACCACAGATGTGTGTCGGTATCTTCAAACCGAAGCAGGAACTGTCACTTGGTGAGGGCGACTATTTTTTAGTTCTTAAAACCCTGCCGCGTAGACAAAATAAGGAAGTTTACTCTCAGGATACGTCATCAGACACAACTGGCTCCCTTCTGCAAATAAACTAAGTATCATTGCCACATTTTCACACCATTAATTCATCGCACGAAACTTATTTCACCTACTTACAATGAAATTTGACTAGACTTCGAATTTTACTTCCTTACGCTTCGTAATTCTTGTTGACATCCTGCTCCCTGAGGTTGAATGAAAAACACTGCGTTTTGTTTATCCTGCTCCCTGGTTACGCTCCGCCCATCAGTCTCTGCTATTGGCTGGTTAGCTCCAATTGCGGAGCCAACCAAGGCGTGCTTATTTTCAGCCCGGGTGATCTGAATTTCACATCACAACCATCTTATTTTCAACATGCAGTGGTTATGGTCTTAAAATAAGACGGAGGTGTGTCTGATTTTCACGCATCATGAGTCTTAAATTCAGACCACTACCTTAAAATCAGACAGCGCTTAAATTCAGATCGCACTGAAAATCAGATCAACTTTTTACAGTGTCCTCTCTATTGAAATTATTCGGCCTTTTTGCTATTTATGAAGCTCTTCTAATTAGGCGCAGATAATAATCCTCCGTCTTAGCCAAAACTTGTGTTTTTTCGAATATAATTTTATGCCCAGGGTTCGAGGCATAATGCTCGGCGGCCGCTGACTCGTTCCATTTATGAAGCTCCATCGCTTTCTAATGCTCCTTAAGCCTCTGGGAGATGGCTTGCTTGGTCTGTCCCACGTAGCTTCTGCCGCACCGGCAGGCGACCTCATATACACCATCCCATGGATTGGAGGGGAGGATGGCTGACCTTCGGCGATGGTAGGATGTTTTAGCTTTTTTTCTCCGTACAGAAGCGGGTAATGTGATGATTTTGAGAGACGCAATAGAATAGGAGAAATTGGTGCATTTAATTCCAATGCTAAAATGTTATCGGTAAGCAATAAAAAGACTAAAATTGATATATCTACCATGAGCAATGATTTTAAATAAAGTTATGGTACTTACGCTTCTCACACATTTCTCTCGATGCTTTTATGAACAACCTTTCTAACGGATAAAGGAATAAAATCACTCGAGCTCATTGGCAATCGATAGCCTAAGTGCTGTTGAAGTCAAACGGAAGAGGTTGGCGAACGTGAATGTTGTACAGTTGAACAACTGAGAGGATCTGATATTCAGTGGCCTTGACATTTACCTATGGCTCTCCGGCTTTTTATGCGGAATTTTTCCAGCTGGGATATATTAATATAAATAAATACTTTGTTTATTACTCCAACCCAGAAGCTTACAACTTAACATCAAAGGTAAATCAAGGGAGTAACATCAGGTAGCCATGAAGGTAAACCTGAATAATGGCTACCATCGTGAACAGAATAGGTTATGCTTTGTTATAAAGGAAATACAGCATTCAAATTAACAGTGCATGTATAAATAACATTATAGTTTCAAAAAAACATCCTCTATTCTTTCTTTAGTAAACAACCAAGATCGTGTATTTTTCATTGTTGAATTCAGGGTTATTGAATTAAGACATGGAACAGGTAATAAATTATACACTTTAGCTCCTATGTGCAAGAAAAATCGTCTGAATAATGTCAGGTTCGGTTTCGGTAAGGAAATACGTGTTTCACGTAGGGTATAAGGAGAGGGATTGTACAATAATAACCCAGTATTGCCACTTCTTATGTAAAAACGACGTAATACTTTATAAATAAATACATGTCTTAGGGGAAGCAACCCTAGACAGCAAAATAGGGGAAAGGAACTTTCAAAGCGACTCTTTTTTAAGATAATATATAAATATTGCTACTGTTATGATAAGCGAATTAATTTTATGGGCACAGCAACAGAGGGAAAGGAGGAGAGAATGTTTCCCTTCACTAAAGGGTGCAGCCCTTAGGACATACATTGCTTGTCTGCGAGTGCGTGTGGGTAGGCGGCGTGTCTTATCCTTCTCACCCATTACCATATAAGGAACCAACTAGTTGAAATGAGAGGTGTTGGGGCTTGCTTATCTACTCCCTTGTCTCCGTATCTCGCAAACTCTGGCTCCTTCCCCCTCCCTTGCTTCTCCTCACCATATTGCCACAAGTGCAGCTGCTATCCAGGCAGGGACAAGGGAAAAATGAAGAGGGAAGGAGAGAGTATAAGGGAGAGCGTGGAGAGATAAGGGACTCCATTTTTTTCACTTCCCCCGACCCCTTTCTTCGCCCCGTGGATCCCGGAACGGTTGAATACTTAAACAGTGACGCATCTCCCTCGGGAGTAAGTCAACCGAGGGACGTTTATTCAAAGGCTCCTCGCGACACCGCTTTTGCTTCAAGAATACCCCCACCAGCCCTCTCTCCGACAACGACACCCAACCCCCCTCTCCCCACCTCCACCTCATCCACTCCACCACCAATCCACATTCTTCCGCTCGACCTCCCCCTCTCCCTTTCCCTCTATTATACACCCTGTGCACACACACACCAGCACATGAAGCGCCCACTGCGCTTGCCTTCGCCCCACTCTTCATCTCTTCCACCCCAGCACTCAATCCCCCATGCACCCGGTGCATTGTTTCAGCCTCGAAGTCGAGGTGGTGCTGCCGAGGAAAAAATGCTTAATTTGTCGAATGCTATTTTATATCGCGGCTTTCCTCGTGCTCTGCTGAGGGGCGGGAGGGGGGGGGGTTCTGGGTTTCATCCCTGTCGGATAACGGGTGTTAACCCTCGCCCTCTCCCCCTGTGGGGGTGCGAGAGAAAGGATTTTCTGGAGCTATATGTAGGCATCTTGATTGCGCTGGGTGGAGGGAGGGAAGTGGGGATATTGCGTGATATTAATGAAGAAAGAATGCAGAAAATTAAGATTTCAAGTAAGATATCCTTTAGATGTTTTCCAAAGAATCTGATGGCTGAATTGTCCAACTGAAAGCAAAAAATTCCTACCAGATATCTCCTAGTATATTAATTCAATAATTTAAATTTATTTGTTCAGATTTTTTCATAGCTTATTCTCTCCCTTAATCCCAAATTAAATCCCTTGGCTACGCTTATTTTCATAATTTTGCGACTTGAGACTAAAGTTTTTGTGGTATTTTTCCGTTAAAAAGGTACTCTTATTGCTGATTAATTGATTGCCAGTATCGAATTATGTATCATGCAATGCATTCATGCTAGTTGATTTAATTTTTTTTCACTACTGTGCGTGTTCATAAGCACTTAACATATTTAGTAAATAAAAACTTATAGACGAGTCTTCATCAGCCATCGAGAAAAACTGAATTAATCTTCAGTAGTCTGATCATATGGATATGGATTACTAAAATGAAGGATCCTTCATTTTAGTAATATCTTAATGGGTTGTGTTATGCCAAAAGTATTGAAACCCCCTCCTCTATTATATCACCCTTGAAAATGCATGGCAACAACTTTGAAACCCACCAGTAATTTTCAGCCGAGATACGTGTAGTGCCAAACAAACTTCTATGAGAAAACAGCCAATGCAATATTTCCTTATATCTTGACATTTTAGCTCCGTTAGGTCTGCATTGTTCCTACCCCTGCATTGCCCCATGCATTTCAAGACATTTCCATATATCTCCGGGGAAATACAAGTGGGCACATATAAGCCTACCTCGACTGTTTGATAAATACATGCGTTGTATTCACGGGAGTCACCAACGTGACACACTTCGGCATTCGACGCCGTCTTCCGATGGAAGCGGTGCATGCAGCCTGCTGATCCCCGGAGGATGTTTAGACGGTCCCGATCTGAGTTGCAGATCTCTGCGACAAATAGCAGAACTTAGCAGAGGGAGAGGGATTCGACTCTACGGTGTCTGGAAGGGCACGTGGTGCCATCAGGAGAATTAAAAGGCCATATTCTTGGTAACAGTAGGTAACCGTACCTACCTGGCATATGGTTTTTGTACATATTATAAATATAAAAATCGGGCGCTGTTTTAATATTAAGGAAATTAACGAAAGAGACACGAGAGCTCATTTGCGTTTTCGTCGCCGTAGCACTTCAAAGCTTGCATAGCATGTACACAAAAATTCCTCAATATAGTACTGTATTCCAGCAACCAATTTAAGGCACATTAAACTATTAAACTTTAATGTATTTGTTTAATATATACTAAGGTAAAAATAAAACGGAATAATGTTTTGAGTATGCTGGGGCTAGTAATAGTATAGTAGTCTAGTAATAGTATAATATTATATAAAATATGAATCAATGCAAATAGTTGTAGAAATGTAATTCTAGTAATACATTGCTACAATTTAAATGTTATAAAAATTTAAGAAATCCACGAAACGACAAATTAATTTTCTCTATCCCAGCCGGTGATGAAAATGGGATAAAAACTCCTTTTTCGGTCTGATTTATCCATAAATTCTCATTTTGCATTCCTTCATTGGACCATCTTTGTTGAGAAAAGAGGAAGCATTATGATATTTGCCAATTTTTTACAGCCAACTTACAAAAAATATACTGGCTTATAAAAAAGTCGACTGGTCAGTCATCATCAAATTTAATTCTTTTCCTGGAAATAAAATTGTCGTTATAGTAATTTGCATTTACTCGAATCAAGGGCATGCCATTTTTCGGTATATGTGCCCTGAGCACCGCTTGAGGTGGGGACATTTGACGAGATTGCGATCCACCTGGTTCTGACTGATAGAGAGAACAGGGGTATAGCTTTCAGGATTTTTCTCGGTTAAAATTAGCTAAGATCTATTTAACGCCCAACTATCTTTTACAATTGAGAAAATTTAAAATTTTCTGTCATTTTAAAACATACGTCCAGTTAACTTCTTCTAAATTTCAAAATTTAAAATAAGGTTAACCTAACAGGAAGTCAAATAATAATAAATATTGCAACATGTTTTATGGATGTAACATTATGATTTTTTAAATACTCAATCCCTATTTTATTGTTTTATGACATAGCTTACTCTTTACAATTTTATTTAATTTAGTTTGATTTGAAAGTGTTGATGGAAGCTGGCCAGTTGGGACAGTGGATATTAAATAATCGAGAAGGAAATGCTTACTTTGTAGACTGCGCGTATGAAAATTTCCCGTAATCCTTTTTCGCGAATCTTCTCATGTTTGCATGGACCAGTTATACTCCCCCACACCTCCACATTCCCTCCTAACTGGAATTCTTCACCCAACCCCTTCCCCTAATGTCATTAATCTCTGTGTGGAGAGAGGGCGACCGAGAAAACAAGGCTCTCCCTTACCCCGTTCGTCCTAAATCTCCCTCCTTTCCAAAGCATCCCCTCCAAATACACACACACACGTCCTCCAACCCGCGAACCCAAATCGCCTCATGCTCCACACGACCCATTCACCTTCCCTCATTTCCCCAACTTGCTCCGCCGTCACCCTGGGGGCCCCTTAAAGGTTGTTCAACCTGCGGAGCACACACTCCTCGCAAATACTCTTCACGGGAGGAGAGAGAGAGGGAACGTAACGAGTCGGGCACTCGTGCGCCCGTGAGTGCGAGTCGCGGGAGTCGAAGGGTTAGAGAGAGGGGAAAGAGAGAGTAGGGAGGCTTAATGCGAGTAGGAAATATGAGGGAAGGATTTGGTGGCAAAGGGGTGGGGATCATCCGATGCAGTGGGGTATCCTGTGCTGGGAGGGGTTAGGACCTCGGCACTCCTCTACGGGGGGGTTATGCGGGAGAGGGGGCGGGAACTCGAAAAGAGAGGAGAATAGAAAATATTTTATTGCCACAAATTTTATTTTCCTCTGAACTGATTAGCTGCGTCCCTTTTTGCATCCTTATTTATTACCTATAGATCCAAGCATTCGAACCTCCTTCTTCTAATGAGCGACCACAATGACCTCAAGACCTGCATCTCTACTTTCCTTTCGAAGAAAGATCTTCCTTGAATATTATATTGCACTTTTAAATGAAAAATTGATTTAGGTTACCGGGTAGGTGATAGGATTAGGATAGATAAGTTATAATTTTGTATTGTTTTAGTGCCAGTTTGAACTATTAGGTCCACAATGCATGTTTTTTATGCTGGATATCTCCCAGTATGCTGTGCTAAAATACTATTGTAGCGTAGATTCTGCATTATATCAATCGTAATCTCAAATTGAGCAGTATAATAACCATTACTACATACTATTTGATTATTCACTGTCGGGTGTGCTTGAAAGATATTCCGTAGATGTTGACCTAAATTCAATGCTTACTGTTCCATAATTATATAATCCTTCGTACTATCACTCCTTCTATTTTGACTTCAAATGTTTTCATGCGTAGTGATATAGTTTACAGTAACCATAGTATCGTCATCAGCAATAGTTTGTAGGCTAATAATTAGATGCAAAATTATGTTCATCATTCGCATAAAAACACGAGCCTACTTTTTATTTTTATTCTTTTGCCCATCTCTTTCTTCCAGTTAATGCTATGTATTTAAAGATTTAAACAAGGAGATATTGGTATCTATATAGCAAAATTACTGTCCAAAACCACCACATCGTCTTACCAATACGCACAAAATGAGTCGGTAAAAATGCTTGTGATAGTGAAATTTAGGGTTAGGTCCCTTCAAAAAGGATATTAGAAAAGTGAGAGAGAGAGTGAGCGGAAGGTGGATCGTTGGGAAAGAGGTAGGAGAATAGGTTATAAAAGGAAGTCTTCAGGAGAGGGAGGGGCTGGGTGGCAGTAACACCTTGACGGAAGATGGATATTGTCACCCATGCGTGGGAAGGGCGCAGGTTTTGGTACGTGAGTAGACTCTCCGACGGGAAGGGAAGAAAAATGGCTTCATTGCCGAGGGTGGAGTTCATTAGCCCTCCCTCTCTCATTTCGCTTGCGCTCCATGCAACGGCGGAGGGGCCAAGCATTGAATCTTCAAAGAAGGTACGCGAATAAGTCATTCGCTGAGCAAAGATTTTTGACAACCTATCAGCAGCCACAGACCTTTGAATTATCTCGTCAATGCATTAAAAATTCTCCCCCATCAACCAGCAGTGGTATGACCCAGGGGTCAGAACTGCGGCTGTCAAGACATAGGCTACTCCGTGAGTACACACATGTGACTATGGAGTAAAATTAAATATTAAAATAACTATATTTGCATCATAAAAGGAAATTGTCGTTGCTTAACTCACTGATGGCAATGTCCTTAACTTCAAATCGACTAGTTACAAACCGTCACAGGGAAAAAAAATCCTTGGTTAAATTCCACATAAAATTTAATGAGGTAAAACCTAGGTTTCGCCCTTTAGGGCATTATCAGGTACAATACGAGATTACATATCAGGTACAATACATTATCAGGTTTACCAAGTATTTTTTTTTTCTTGTGACATGCATTGGTTCCACAGACCTTCGCTTTCTACGGTGGTGTAAAATACAAACTGACTTTATTCTGCATCTACATCTAAATCTACACGATACCCTGCAAACCACCGTGAGGGTGTGTGGCAGGGGGTGAAGATCACCAAGTATGCACTATAAACTTGCAAACATTCTACTATAGGGTCTCATGCGACTAGACTGTTAGTATCTACATAGTAATAAGGGATTGGTTGCTCATACATGAATCATCTACTACAGACTACTAAAAAATATTTCCCCTATCTATCCCTTTGCTATGCTGCCTATTGTGTTCTCTTATGGTACGGGGGAAAAATGCCATTTTGAATCTATCAGTACGACAATCTATCTCTCTAATCTTATTTATCCGGTCGAATCTAGCATAATGCGCTGGTGTTTTTAATATATGCCAAACGTCTTCAGTAAAGCTATCCGATTTATATTTCTGTTAGAGATTTAATCTGTACTTTAACCTACGTTCTGTAAGTGATTTCCACCATAATTCTTGTATTAATTATGTTGCACTACTAAACCTATCGTAACACATTTTGACTAACCGAGCTGCTCTACGCTGCACACTGTCTAGTTCTCTGATCAAACCTAATTCATTCGGATCTCATACACTGGCTACATACTCAAGGTGGGGCGTAGCTAGTGAAAAGGAGCATCGCTCTTTTGTCTTCTCATCACATTTTCCAAGTACTCTTTTTATTAATCCTAGCTTTCTCTTCGCTCGGCCGCATATTTCCCGGATGCGTCTTTCCCACGATAAATCTTTAGTGATTATTATTACCTTTCTCAGGATATGCACGATCAGTGCGTACACTCATTAAAACCAAAGATTATTTATTCAAATAGATTTTCTTTATTTTATTAAAGGTAAAATAGTTTTTTCCTGATTTGATTTAATTTTACATTGTTTTACATTACATTGTAAAATATAGTTGCATACAGTTTAAATTGACAAAAGAAAAATAAATGAATAATATTAATTTACACTAAAAACATTTACACTTAAAATCATTTACAAATAATGCCCTGCTAAGCCTATGGCTTGTCAGCCGGTGCTCTTTTTTTGCTCAGAATTTTATCAAATGATTTTTATTCAAACAATTAAGTAGAAAAGACTAAAAACTTATGTTGATATAGCTAAAACATTTATCCATCAGGAAACGTCTCTTTAATTAAATATAAAAGAAAACAGATTTAAAAGCGTAAATGTAATAAAAATGTTATTTGCTATAGTGTTATTTTTTTCTTATTTTAAGAATTACAGTCTTGAATAACTTTCAAATTTTAGCGAGCAACCGGTTCCACTCAAAATCTTCCCGACCCACGATCGGGTCTATTGCTCTTGAGGTTTCTAGGTATACCAACCGCATCATATAATCCTGTTCAGGAACCAATGGTTTAATATTGTGAGTGACAAGATAGTTTAATTCATTATCCATTGCTTTTGTCATATTATTCAGACATAACACGAACTAAATTGTCTTTTTCCGAACGAAGCTTGTCGTTTGAATTCCATGATATTTAACTTTAAAAAGTTTTCAATGACAGTTTCTCTCTTCCTCTTTATTATGTTCATAAGTTTTTTTAAAATTCAAATTTGTCACCGGGGCGTAATTAATAGAGAGAGACTTGAATTTTAGCATATTTTTTCACGTTAAAATAATATCTATTTACGCGGAGATGCAACCAAAGTAAGATAGGAACAGCTTCCGTAAAAAACTCATAAAAATGATTGCTAATATATAACTACAATAACTATATGCGTCGCTATAATATATAATTTTAGCAATAATAAAACATTCATTACTGTTTCGCGTATTATTTAGTTGAATAGTAACTTCCAGCCGCAAAGTTTTCTTTTGCTACTTTTATGGTGTAGATAACAGCTCAGATGCCTTTCGCTGCAAAGGATAAGAGGGTATTTGGTAAAAGGTTACAGTTGTGGAAGTAGAGGATGAGAATCTACATTAAACAGCACCCTGCAGGCAACCCTACGAATTCCTTTTTTTTGTCTAAAATTCTAAAACGAATCGTGTTCACACTAGAAATATGCATTTCTTTGCTATTTCTATTATTATTTTAGTAAACTGTGGTAATAAATGCTCATACGGCATTTGTTCCACTGTTCTACTGTTAAAAGTTTAATCTGATATAAAGAGTACTGAGCTAATTTTGAAGCTCTCTCCATGTGGCACTCAATTAGGGCCCGGTATGGATCTCAAAATTCTTTGTAAATTCCGGGATTCTAACTCATGATTTATGCTTTGGAAGCCTAAAAGGCTAGCTGAGGTACAGATTTGATCTTCAAAATTACTGTATTGATATAGGAGAAAGACAGGTCGGGCCCTTTGTGAACACAAAATGGTTTGGTTATCATTTTTGTCATATGTTGAGAGGAAGTGTAATGGAGGGGTGAATATGGGTTTCAAGGGATTGGTTGGAAGAGATGAATGCTCTTGGTTTTTGGGAAAGCTCAGGAGATGGGATCGGAAGGGGAGTGAGCAGGCACTGTGGTGGGGTGAAGGAGGGAAAATGGGGAATGTTGCGGAATGGGAAGAGTGCTCTGTATATTTGTGCGAGGTGAAAGGCAGAGGTTAAAAGGAGGAGAGTTTTGTCCGTGGAATTGGGTTGCTTCAAGGGCAGCGGGGAGGAGGGTGCACGGGGATTTCGGGCAGTTTGAGGAGGGAAGGTTAAGAATGGGTTGCCCTCCGGGGGAGGGAGGGGACAAAACGTGGAAGATGTTGAGGTGCCGGGGCAGGGGGGAGAGGTCATGTGTGCTCGTGTGAGGACGGGTGAGCTGCGGAAGATGGATGGTGACTTGAAAGGTGCGGGGAGGTGAGGGGGAGGGACGTGGGGAGGGGAAAAGCGGGGAGTGAGGGGAGGAAAGATGGCTGGAGACGAGGGCAATGCAGGGCTGTTGCTGGTGTGAGTCCGTGAAACAAAAAGGTCTACTCTTGTTTAGTTTTGATTAACATCCGTCCCGCGCGTCATGTCTGTTTGAATCTAATCCGGTTAAGGTTGTATTACGTTGTTTGAGCGGCAAATGCGGATAACTTGTGCTTGGCACGGGTACAAAAGGGAGGGGAATTTTCGGAAATTGCCTCGAGAGCGCCCGAAAGGGAAGGGGTGGATGGTGAGAGAGGGAGATGGATGGGAAGCGGGAGAGGGAGGCGGAGAGGACGGAAGTGAGAGAGGGAGAGGCTCGGGAGAAGTTGAACACGCGTGCAGTACATTGTACATGTAAGAGTGCTCTTTCAAAGTTGGCTGTGGCCATGGAAGTCGCTTTTCTTCTCTCTCTCTCTCCCTGGGACAATGTTTTCAATGCGAGCAGAAGATTTTTAAGTTGCCCCAGGACAGACAGCCAAGTCAAAATGTTCTTCGCTACCATTATGTCCCAAACAGATCGCAGTGTATTTTGATGTTACTGAACTCATGTTTTCGATTATCTATAGTAGTCTGTGTAAAGAAAGTTGAGCTGAAATTCGCCTTTGAGTGCGTTTATTGCTGCTACTGATTCACCTACATCTTTCCTCTATTGAGTAAAATTTGTTATATTTCAAAAAAGAAAATGAAAAGAATAAAGAATGCATTTGTAATATGGAATTATGGCATGAAGAGCGTTTTAGAGAGGAATGATGGGCAAAATTCCTCATATTGCCCTGAAAACTGTTTGATATTTGCTGCGTCTTGATATAGATTGTAAAATACGTTTGAGCACATATAATCCATTATTATAACGTGAGTGCCTTTTTTTAGTCAAGTAATGTCTAGTATTAATGAGTTGAATTTCGTCAAGCTTTTTTTTTGGTGTTTTTCAAATGTCTGTATGTGAGCTAATAATCAAGGGTATCATAATTGAGCAACTTATCTTATATGTCCAAATCTTTATCTCGTGTTTGTGCTTCCTAGATCTAATAAGTTTCATAACATGGTGTAAATACTTAATCAGTTTGAAATGTAGTACGATGTGAGCGTGTGGGATGTATATTTGTCAATGATGATCTCTGAGGTAACTGAGTCGAATACAATTACTAGCCGGATACAATATCCCGCATCATAGGAAGTATAGCATATATATTCAAACCAATAGGAATGATTTGGAGTAGAGAAAACTGTACTGTTTGGCTTCATTAACACAAGAAAGCGTAATTTTGGTATGATAAAACCTAATTTTAATCAGAGGACAGATTTCTACATTTTTATGATCGAAGCGGTATAGCTGCTGAAAATATTTCATTGAAATCATGATTTAAAATGTGCCGAGGCTATAACATAAATTGAGAGATTATATTTTTCATCTTTTACATTTTTTAATTTTTATTGCTGATATTTAAAACCCTGTGTCGTAATGCAGTATTTGAAATCAGTGGATGTACTTACATTTCATATTTGTGGAAAGTTAATTGAGTAAGTTAATTCAAGTTCAATGATGCAGTACGGAAATAAACTATGATTAAATCATTTGGTTCTTATTCTATGATATGGTTTATTTTCTGCAGTAGTCTATGGTCAACGAATTTGGGTCAATATTGTACAGGCGGATGGACCAGTAGACCCTAATTTATTGGCAGAGAGCACATTTTTGCTAGTGGGTCGAGGAGCTGAGAAATTCTTGGATGGATCCCAAATTTTTGTCGGCCGAGCATGGTCCTTCCTACATTCACTACCGGTTTCGGGTTCTTCTATACTGAAAGTCAGGCCAAGCTTATAAGTCGGGCAAGAAATCTATTGATCGCAATTTATTCAATACAAATGATTTAATGCATTATCCAGTATTTTCATCCTCCGACTGCGGTGGATAAATATGATCTGTATTAGTGCCTTTTATGAGAGGAACCAGAGATAATGTTCCTCAGTCACGGCAACTGAATAAAATATATGCCCATGCTTATGTATTTTAACGGGTTTCTTTATTTTTCCTTTAATATGCAGGAAATTTGGTTTAACTACATGAGCCCATAGAAATTATTTTTGCTATAAATTGGATCGTGAACTATTTAAGTGCTAAATAAATCTCAAATCATAATCCTCTGAATGATGAACTACATTATTGCGCCATAAAGGGTTTTCTCTCCGATCAAAATTAAAGGACTTTAATTTTATTGACTAATCCAAGTCCACTGCTAGCATTTGTGACTTCTCTCTAATTAATTATGACATTTATGATTAAATGTTATTCATACAATAATAATTTCAATATTTCTTTACCTTGCAGGTGAGTGCAGTTACTGCCCCTTTAATATATGATGAACTGGTGATTTGGGAGGTGAGTTTTTTCTAACACCCATTTTTTATTTCTTTTTTGTGCGCATATTAGCTGATCCGCAGTAGCGCATAATGCCATTAATTTTCAATATCTTACCAATCAATGCCACTGTCTACATATTATTTTATTTTAGTTCACTTATAGTTTTCCGCTCAACTGACTGCAATATTTTCTCTTCCTCACTATAATGAATAACATGTACTAGTAGTACATCATCTCTAATTTACTTTATCACAGTACATACACCTACGCAGTGATCTGCAAGCCACGCCTGCAAAAATTCCTAGCTTACAATTTTAAATTATATTCATTATTGGCCATTATATGGTGATTGGCGATATGGCATTAATAAATTGGCGTGAATTTAGGCCCCTAGTGACTTATTTACCCCATATGACCTTAGTGTAACCGATAACGACAAGTTTTGT
Organism: Platycnemis pennipes; assembly: GCA_933228895.1. NCBI lineage: Eukaryota > Metazoa > Arthropoda > Insecta > Odonata > Platycnemididae > Platycnemis > Platycnemis pennipes. The sequence continues at coordinate 25,881,325 of OW121848.1, read as the reverse complement.
TAATAGAAATACGTTACGTGTGGAAAAAATGTTTTTTTGAGAATTTTGGATGCAACATGCATCCGAAAATATTATTTTCTCTTTGAAAGCTTGGCAGTTGGACTTTCATCATCTTGCACCATCTGCAAAAATGATAGAATTATAACGGAACGTGAGTGCGTGAAAATTTATAAATTTAAACTGGTTAGCTTCAGTTTTTGAGTAAAAATGTCACTTAATAAAAGGTGTTAGTAATTTCAAAGAAGATTTGAGTTGTTTGATGATATAACATGATTTTTCCTGAACTCATGGAAGCTAAAATTTTACAAAGTGCACATGATTGGCAGTCCCTCTGTGTAAGTGACCATTGTAATTTGGTGATCTTTTTGAATGTGACTCATTTGAGGACCGTAGAAAGCTATTGTAAAAAGCTGCGTGACTTCTTTCAATTTTAAAAGTGTTTTTTACTCTTTTATTTGTCCCATAAACTAGTAATCTGATGACACTATTCTGAAATTCGGTCACCATTAAATTTTGCAGTGACTCCTACTTCAGTTCAGCGCCTTTCATTGATCGCTAAAAATAGTATTTCCACGGAGATTCCAAGTTTTTCCCCGGGAAGAGTGTTGCGACTGAACCCAGCGAATGAAAAGTATCAATAGCTAATAGTGGGAACAAAAATTGGAATCGCGGTCGTAAATAATTTTCGGTGGCCAAACGAGTGGCTACGATGAAGATTTTCTAAAAGTCCCTTATCTATATCTACGCAATACCCTGCAAACCATCGCAATGATACGCTGCAAACTGATTCCTCTGGCTAATCCTGCCGACAACGCAAAGATAATGAATTTCATGCAAATACAAAAGACTTTCACAAAAAAGAATGAATGTAACAGTTGATTTTTCACCAAAATATTGTTTACTCATTTCTGACAAACATCCAATGCATATTTTCATAGTCCAAAATAAAAGATGATTTGGAATGCAAAATAAAAGATATTTATAGTTTAATGCACAGTTTAGTACACAGCATGAGTGTATCAGTCGACTAATAACGAGAGCTCCAAGGATTTGATGCTTGTTCAGAATACCTCGAATCGATGATTATTGGCCTTCGCCTCCAGAAGAAAACGGTGTGCTTAGCTGCCGATTGTGAAGTTCTTCCACATCTGCGTAATAACCAGCGAGCCACCACGAAGGTGTGCACTAAGGGGTGAAGATCACCAAAATGCACTACCTTCATGCAGCTAATTGTTAGAGATGCAATGCTATTACTTCATAGAAACATGTTAAACATAAGAGTCGCGGGCAACTAGATTGTTAGTATCTACATAGCTAGTAATGAGGTTATTACTGGTTAGAGTGTCATTTCTCTAATTAAATTTACCTGTTTTTTTCTAGTATAGTAAAATATGTATCATTCACTACCGACCACTCTAGAAATATTTCACCTAACTATCTTCTGCATCCAGATATTTGGAGAAGAACCTTCCTGTGACCAGTACCAACATTCTCAAATCTTTCATGCTTATTTTCTGTAGGCCATTATAATTATTGTGCACCACTTAAAAGTTGCTAGAGCAAACAGTTTGTGACCAAAGTTATCACTGAATGATCTGAATATGCTCGATCAAAGGCAAAGTGATTTTCGGAAGGGACAAGACACCCAAACCGTACTACTTCCCTTAACTGAAAACATCAACCATGCTATGGATAATTGACCATTTACCGTACTTATTCTATTCAACGCTTCCCAAACATTTGACTCTGTGAACCATATTATTTGACTGCTGAAGCTAAAAGGAATACAATCTTTCTGAATATGCAGTTTCAGCTATATCTTACCGGGAATGCAAGTAGTAATTGAAACAAATGGCGAGGCACATATCTTGTTAAAACCTGACAGAGAAATGGTTCTAGGATCTGGCCTTAAAGCATTACTGTTTTCGTTGTTCATCAATATACTACCGAGATTTGTAGTTGACTCCAAATATCTTTTTGCATGTCGATGAATCTCAAATTTATAAGCATATAACTCTAGAAAACCTATCCCACAAAATTGCTAGGGTAAATTCTGATATTAACACCGTATTCACACATGGGAATAGACAAATGTTCTGAAATTAAACGAAAATATAACCGAGGTTATATTTCTTGGCAGTAGAAATGTTACCTTCAAGATAAATTTTCACGGGCAAATTTCCTATGCTGCTGATTATGTTCCCTTATGGTTCGCGGGAAATAATGACATTTTAAATCTATTGGTACGACATCCATCTCTCATTTTATTTATCTGTTAAAATATGACATAATACGCAGGGATTCTTAACATTTGTCTAACATTTCTAGTGTACTTATCCATTTTAAATTCTTGCATGAGATTTAATCGGTATTTTAGCCTACGACCTGGTAATGAGTCCTACCTTATTCTTCGATTAATTTTGATACACTGCTAACCTATCGTAACACCGTGTAACAAATCTCGCTGCTCTACGCTGCACGCAGTCTAGTTTGGGGATTCATTCGGATCCCTTGCGCTGTCGACATATTCTAGATGGAGCCTAACAAATGAAACTTATTTGTTAACAAGAAAAAATATCTGATGCATTGATCGAACCGAGCAATAGCATAAATGTATAATTATTAGGTGATATTTAATTCGTTTACCACCAGTTTATTACTGTAGTGAGGCTTGATATTAAATATGAAATCGTGGAAATTTATACAAAAAAGTAGTTACAAAACGTAGAGTGACGGATTTTGTGTTTCCTAGCATATTACATGACCTAAGTTCTCTCGAATAATCAATCAGGTAAATACCTTTTTTTATGAGTTTTACACTCGTTTGGAATTTTACACCGAAATAGACAGAAGACATTAATTTATTTTCCATTAGTTTCCTTCTAATTTTGGGAAGCACTAGGATATTTTGGTTCATGGCTCATAGGAGACCACAATATCATATAGCAGTCCTTTTCTTTCCCATTTCATTCCATCCATTTAATTTCCGGCTTGTTGCCGTAATTTTTTACATTGTTTTTGACCTTCGAAGCTCCAATTTGTATTCATCATGCTCCCGTCAGGCACTAAGAAGTCTTAAATCTCGAGTTTTGAATGTTAAAGCGCAGTCGGAGAGATAAATCCTACTTGATTATTATTGTATATTTGGAGCTTGTTGAATTTCAAAATATTCACGTACATAATTTGTTATTCATGAAAGTTCCATTTTTTCAGATAATGTCGCTAGTTAGTGACTGACTTTGCTTCAAGTGTAGGTACTCTAAATATCCTATTACTGTTTAAACGTATCATTGCAGCATATGTAGTGATTATTGGGCAATGTTTGATCTCATAATGAACAAATAGTGGGTTAGAGAAGATGGTTTGGGGAAAGAACCGTTTTTACTCTCTAAGATATTTTATAGTGTCCTTCTAAGAATGAATCAATATTGTATAAATAAGTAACTGAAGTGAAATAAAGTATGATACAAGTCGTTTGCTTCGTGTTTTGGGAACTACCAACATTTTTGCCATTTTAAGGAGAGGACGCATCTTCATGGAAAGCAAATAATTATGAGAACAACTCCCTGCGTTATCTATGCTTATTTAGCGTCATCAGTTTGAGAAAGAGAGAGGAAGTGAACTTGTTTTGAAGAAGGGACAATTTATTCGCACCATTTGTCCGAAGATTACTGTGAATTCCTGCCTAAACCATTCTCACAGCTGGAAATCCGCGAGCGGGAGTAAGGGTGCGTACATTTTTTTCCCGCGCCATTGGAGGTTTGGGAGTGCGGCCGGCACCCTCATACGTGCGCCCGCCGTTAACGGTGGGAAAGCCTCCCCACCCTCTGCACCCACTGCGGATCCCGCCCCCGCACCTTGCGGTTTCCCTCATTGAGGGGGGGATTCCCCCTCTCCTTTCACCCCTTTCCCTTGCCCCTTCCTCCACCCCTACGTTAATCATCTCCGGGAGTGGGAAAATGGAAAAGAGTGCCAGGGGCTGACTGAACCCCTGCCCCCCCCCCCCTCCCCCCCTTTCCCCACCCTCCACAGCGAGGAGAGTGGCTTCAAAATAACTTCGTGACAAATCTTTCGCCGCGACGCAAATTGGACTCGTTTCCAAAAACTCCAATTGAAATATTTCCTTTCGAAATTTAATTGTCTTCGGCAATTATTCCCGGAGAGCAGTATTAAAAATTTCATCGGAGTGCGTTAAGACATGTGATTTTCTGGGTGGTTAACGAAAGCCATACGGCACGGAACTCGTCTTTAGATCACTGCCTGTTCAGGGCGATCTAGCTATCAGTGCAATGCATAACCGCAAGAAAAGTGCTAAATTTCAATAACTAATAACAAAATTGCAAGCTGCAGAGCGCGCTTGAAGCAAAAGTATTGAATTTTTATGGTAGGTACTTTAAAATAGAACAATACGGATTGCGATATTCTCACGCATGTTTTCGCCAAGCGCGAAAATCTTTATTATGAAATTTTTGAGAATCTTCATGTCCTTATTGTCTCATCTCTGTATCACTCCTGTTATTTTTTTTAGTTTTAATCAAGTTCTTCCACATACTGCTCTCTTTCTTAAACTTTTTCTTAGATTCAGTAAACAATCACGTAAAATATGAATAAATATCTGAGAACTAGTTTTTAATGCCTTAGATATTTCCCATAGTTCTTGCATAACATTTGAGGTTATGTTAAAATATTCTTACAGAGCAGAATTTTAATTAGTCTGTAAGCTTATTGTGTGTATAAAGGGCAATAGATTTTAGTAGTTGCCAAAGCAGAATTGTTGTTTGAGTGTTAAAAGGCTCAGGTTGCCTTACACTGCCTATTCTAAGTTCTTAGTCCTAAGACAAACACAACACCTATGACCGAGGCAAACCCACGACCCTTGGGTAGCCAAACCGGCTATTTACTAACACGAGTACACTGGCCATTAAGGATCTTAAAGATCTAAAGTAATTTGATTGGAGATATTTGAAACATTTCCCTCTGTAGAGGCTGTCTAATATTTTAATTTTTATCAGAGTACTTCATATACATTTTGAATGGCTATTGTTTCTAACAGAGTAGCGCAATTACAAAAGTTACGTTTTCATCACAGTAGAACTTGATGGTCTCTCTTGTATTTCAAGCATTGTTTAGTGCCATTATTTTTTATTGCATCCAAGATTCTGCAGCACAAAAATCCGCAGCCCTTCAACGGGGCAGAGACCGGAAGGTGGCAGAGGAGGGTAGGGGTCGTGAGGGCATGGGGTGAAACGGTGGAAATTTTCAAAGAGAGGAATGTGGAGTTCTTTTTTCGCCAGGTGGTGCCACATTGGTGCTGGGATTCGTTTCTCTGCCACGTTCTCCTCTCCCTCGGCCGCCCGCCCTCTTCTTCCTCCCCTCCTTGTCCTCCCTCACCAGCCTCTACGCCCACAAACCGTTGTCAGCCGAACCTGCCTCTACCCGCACCCCTCCGCAGCCTCCACTCCCCGCTCTCAAATCCACCCGAGGCCGTTTTGGACATTCCATTTTCCGTTACTCTTGGAGATATCAACATCCCCCTCACCTTTACCCTCTCTCTTAACCGTTCTTTCTCCCATTCCTCCCTCGTCTCTTCCGCTTTTTACATGCTTTTCTTTTTTCTACTACACTTCCTCTCCATATTCTGTCTTCCTTGTTGTCCATTATCCTCTTCCACCCACAAAAATTAATTCTGCTAAAACGATTTTTCTGTCGCTTCCGCTGCCTATGGCAAATATGGTTTTTTGAAAATTTCTTATTCTACTCTTTGCAGTCATTTATCTGTGTTTTTATTTCTCCCTCCCTGAGGATTTTAATTCTGGTCGGAGATAATGGAACTGCTCTATAGTATACAATCATTTGGTATTCTCTAAATATTATTCCCCATTATTTATTATTTTTTTCCAATGTAAAATATTCATGTCCTAACAAGCAGCAAGAATGCTATGATACTAGTGGGGAATAAATTTATGAACAAATGAAGAATTACAAATTCGTAAGCACTTATCCATTTTGTTTTTGTAACATGAGCCTCCAGCCATATTTATATTATGCTAGAAGTGGCTTTTTAGAGATAAAACCATTTTGTTTAATCTATTAGTCTTGCAGAGCATAAGATTCCTCTTCACTTTTAGCTTTTGAAGTGCATTTTGAATAAAATCCATATGGCGTAGGTATTCCCAAGTTTCGCGTCGTAACGGCAGAAAAAATTTTTCGAATATCTCACTTTTAGATCCACATTAACTTTAAGACACTAACTTCTTATGCCTATCGTTGTAAAAACGCAGCTGTCAAGATGGAAAATATGTTCGGGCATTTGATAGTTAAAATTATTCTGCCATTAGTTGAAACATCTGCATTTTCGTCATTTTTAAACGGAAGACTCTTATCAAATGCTTCATGCGGCTGAATACCTTCTTGTGAATCTGAAGTTATTCATCGGCTCTAACGGCTATCTATCTATCGACTTGACTTCTGTGGTAAAAAATAAAATATACACACGTTATGAGTTATCAATTTAAATGCCTACCTTATTCAATTGATATACTATTGGGAAGGCGTTTGACACTGTATGAAATGAAAATGATTATATATACACATGCGATTTTCTCCAGAAGGTAGAACAATTTGAGTTATATTTTCAAATTTTTACATTAAACTTTTAAAGTTTTGCCTTAATTTTATTTTGCTCCGTAGTTTTTATGCTACCGCATCAGAGTCTCAAGTGATAAGTATCAAGGAGGAATTAATATAAAACTCATTCTTAAATTTATTTCTCAAGTGATGTTCTTTCGCTCTTACTCGCATTTCTCGAATGTGAATTGGTAACACGTCCTTCCAAAATTTTAAAGGTTAGCAGTGAAAAGTAAATATGACGGTACTCTTAGATCAGATTCCATAGAGTCCTCTGAACTATCACACACACATTTTAGGGACAAGAGATCCGGCTTCGATTCCCTTTTAACTAGACAAGGATAGGTAATGTGATGTGCTGCATTTACCATAACAGAATATGGAGAGAAGAGATTTAAGGAAAGATTTCACCAGCTGGTACAAGCCTACGACAAAATGACTATAGGAAAATGGGAAATAGAACTTTTCTCGATAACCCTAGCCATGAAATGAAGATGGCAATCTTCCCATCCAGTTAGGTCCTTGTCCCAAGGGCATTATGTCCCTCTCGACTACTTTCAAAACCGCTAGTGCCGTTTCTTCTATTGCATTGTCCTCTTCCATATTTCACTGCATCCTCTTCCGCCATCTCCCTTTCTCTCTCACTATGCCGCGTCAATTCATTTCAAAGTTCTCCTTCGTCCGAATCATTTTTGCCCCCCCCCCCCCCTTGTTCTCCACGCTAAATCCTCTTCCCCCGGCGTTATTTCCCCACGATTCCTCCGGGCACGGCTCATTTTTTTCCCCTCTCTAGTCAACCCCGTTCGTCTTGCCACGCCCCTCACTCTCCTCCTCACCCACCACCCTCAGGCTGCACGCTCTCAAAATCCGCGGTCGAGAATGTGTTCGGACGATGGAGAGCGGGCGTGAAATAATTGCACCGTCGCGTTAGGGGACGCGTCGACTCCCAGAGTGTGCGGACATGCTTGCCCGCACTGGTGGCCCTTGAATTGCTCGCCACGGCTTCTGTTTTGCTTTCGTGGGTAGGGGAAGGGGATTCGTGGACGGAGAAAAAAGTGAACCGGCGTTCGGGAATAATCCTCGCCGGGAGCGTCTCGGTGCGAAAATATCCGGCTCCATTCAATTGTCCCCTCCCGGCGATATTCCTTGTCCAAATCGAACGCTGGTTGGAATAACGCCGCGGCTCGTCTCGCTCTTCGGAACAAAAATCTCTTATCTCGAGAGCCATGTGCCGGCTTTAATTTTGAACGCCTTTGTGTATGCTCGTCAGCATTCCCCTTCGAGTAATATTTTTTCCTGCACGGAGTCTTCAACGTGGCGCGAGATGCTCTGAGTTTTTATTACCAGCGTGATTATTTCCGAATGCGTTGTGCATTATGCCGTAGAAGTTCAACTCATAAGAGATCAGACATATCTTCAACATTTTGTTGTTCTCTTGCAAGTTGTAAAGGATTTGGATTCTATGTTCTACTGACCTGTGGACGTTTCTCAACTCTCGTGATGGGAATGTAATTATCTAAAATTGTTGCATAAGAAACGTTTACTTAGCTGATAAATGTGTTCGATATGACGTGGAATGGAACCGATGCATATAGTTTACGAAGCTTTTGAATTAATTCCAAGAAATAGTTTTATATTATTTTAAAGAGGAGCAAGTAGCAGTGGTATGACCTCTGATAAAAGCTCAAAATAATTTTATACTATTAAAAATGAAATCACCCTGTTATAAATTCTGCTTTTAATTATATTCTAGTATGTTTATACTGTTGACCTTATGCTAGTGAATTGTAGATTACCAAGGATAAATAGTAGTACAGTGCACAGGTGGGAAATTCCAGGTGATTATTTCACTCTAAAATTAAGGGTTCATTTCGGTGGCATTAATCTCCTGTAGCGACTCAATTTCTCCTTTAGTCCCATTTAGTTCAGTTTAGATTAAAATAAATGCTACTTTTTCCTATATTCATTCTCAGTTAAGATGAATTGCATCTAGAATGCCGCTTTTCAGTCAACATGCTGGAGGTACCCATAACCATTCCATCTCTTTCATGTTTAAAGAATATGAGAGTGGAGTAAGTTTTGGTGAAAACTTGTTAAATCACATTACCCCGGAAGAAAAATTAAAACACTAGAGAAGGAAATTGCTTGGCCCATTTTTAAAATTAAATATTAACTTAAACTATCTAATTAATCATAAATTAAATACAATTAAATTTCATCCTATGTTCCGATGTAAAGTATTAATTAAAAGCCTTGAATCGGTTGTAATTTCTTCATATGTTATACGATATTTTCCCCCATTATTCATTCTGCTTGATTCACTTAGCCAAGCAGTAACTAATTTCTCAATTTTCTATTTCGATCATAGTTAAAAAAATTACTAATATGAGTAAGTGTATGGACTTTTTTACATCTTGTCGGTCCCGATGATAAATTTATCGCGTGATGAAAATACTATTCAGTTTATTTTACTAATTTCCCTCTGCAAGATTAATAGCGCTAATGCTTGCGGATATCCTGAAACTCTCCTCCTTGCAATGGCATCAGGAATGATTTATATCGCGAAGTAATCGCGTTTCTGTTGAATAGTGTCTCCTATGGGCGACCACATATTTTTCCTCCCGGGATTTATGATAAGGTCCGAGCGGCCTTAGAGCGGATCCGTGGCCGTCCTTCGGTTATTTCTGAATTGCTGACTCAATGGGAACGCCCTCGACCAGCCTGCGCATTCAAGCCGACCCCGTCTTTTTTCCCCGCCATGCCCACCCTTCTGTTTCATCCGTTGCTCCCTCCTCATCCACCTCATTTTTTCTCCTCATCTATCATGCCACTATTCTCTCACTCCGTCCTCTCCCGGGCCCATCTCTCTTGCTGAAGCACAAGCATTTGGCAAGCCTTTCCCACCATCCACTCTCTCGGCAAATTCTCACGATTAGCGCTCGGTTGTGAGCAAATCAGGGATCCCAGGGAGCGGCCCGCGCCTGCGAGTCGTTTTCGTCGTTTCGGTTGCGCCCTTCACGCGATCTTGAATTGTTAACTCCGGCACTCTCCATCTCTAGAGAGAGCGCTAAACTCCATTTAAACAAGATGAAAGAAACATAGCTGTATTCGTTATGACCATTATCTATTCCATCTTGATTGGTATTTTTACATTATAATCGTTACCAAGAAAAGTGGTTGTGTTTTGCAGGAAAATTTTTACTTTTATTTTCCATTACAACCAAAAACAGCACCAATGGTCATCGGGGTATTTAAAAATTAACAACAGACGAGCACACACATCCATGTCCTGAGTGGTGAAAAATCCACTCAGGCAGGACTCGAACCCGCGACCCGAAGGTTAGCAGGCGAGGATTTTAACCATGCCACCACCAGGGCCGACAAATGATAATAGAAGAAACTCTGATCCTCTGAAACTCTGAACCCAAAAAGTTGAAGTATGGACCGAAATCATTCCTCCTTAAAATGAATATAAGGAGTAAACCTTACATGCTTTCATATATCCTATTTTCTCTTGTTGTTATTATCCGACTCTTTTTGCAAGTTATTTATTTTGATTACCGAAGATTTTGTCTCTCAAGGAACTTCTCAGCCTCGTTAGTGGTGTAACCCTATATCTTTTACCAAAAATAGCGTCTTATATGGTTTCAAACTTCTTGGACGGCGACAGAGTCTCTGTTACGGAAAAGGATCAGAGTTTCTCCCTATTATTATTTTTCCTCTTCGCGCTTCTATTTCGTCATTCATCACTCTCTCCTTTCACCTTAAGCCCTTCTCTGCCGTCTCTCCTTTCGAAAAGAAACTTCTTCCCCGTATCCGCTCATCCTTCCCTAATACCATCCCTTGTTCGCCCTCTGCACTCTCCTCCACCCCGGAGCGCCATCCAGAATCAATATCCGAGCAATAATCGAGGGGCTCCATTAACCCTGTCAACCGTGTTCTTTCGCTTTAAGGTCCCTCTACTTTTCGATAAACGATAGGCATTTTTTTGGGTGCTTCATCAAAATAAGGGAATCGCAATTTAAGCTTTGATTTGTAATAGCCGTATATCCGACTCCTGCGAATAATAATTTATCTTCTTGTACCCCTCAACGTCCTGTCAATGCCAGAGCATTCCCCCCTCATCCTTGCCACCGCTCTTCGGTGTGAGTATTCCTTCTCGATATAAATCCATTTGCGCCCGCAATAGCGTTCATTTCTGCTGCGATTTTATGCATGGGTGGGCAGCAAACCGAGAAGATTAAGTGCGCTCGGAACGGCGGTTGGCCGTGTTAAGCAAGAGTTCGAGCTTTCATTTTTTTTTCCTCCGGCCCCTCTCCCAAGGAGAAACCCTTGCTCACTGCATTCGATACCCTCAAGTTTCTCCCCCCATCGCCTTCCGATGCCCACCTTCCCCCGCCACCCCCTCATCGCCCCCTTTTGCTCCCTCCCTCCCATCGCTCCCCGCTCGGCTGCCCCAGCAGAGCGGCAAAGCCCTCGAGAGCCTCAGAGTGCTTGGATTCCAATTCCGAGAGGTAAATTAGCGCGCCTTCATCCTCCTCACCCTTTTGCGTTAACTCACCGTGTTGGGCTGGATCTCCCTCTTTGCCCCGCCCGCCACTCATTGTCGCTGCACTTCTAACCGTTTCCGCCCGTGCCTTTTAAGTTACCGTCGCCACGGAAACCGCGGGAGCTCCTCCACCCACATCTCCGCCCTCCCCCGCTCAACCCCCTTCGCTCCGCATTCCGCCCTCTCCCTCGCTCCTCATCTCCCGCAACTCCGATCCAGCTAATCCACCCCTCGTAATGTAAACCATAGCGTCACCTTCTTTTTCCTCGGCTTGTAGCGGTGGGTGAGCCTACCGGGTCTCCGAATTAAAAGTATAATCGCAAGTTTGGGGATGTTTCCTCGTTCTCTCTCCGCGTCTGCCTCCTACTCCCCATTGCCAACCCCTTTGCCTTTAATTCACCATCCTCAGCCGCATTGTGGTGGTTTTTCTCTCGTCCTCCTTCTTGCTCAACCTTACCTTGCCGGAGGAGGAATACACTGGGCGAAATTAACGACCTCTGTCGCTCTCTCTCCCTCTCTCATTCCCTTACACTTATGCCGGTGGAAGTTGCACCACGCTAGACGTTTGTTTATATGTTCCTACTTTCCCTATATTTCCATTCCCATTTTGGAATTTTCAACTCGTCTTTGCGGCTCTCATTTTACTACTATCCGCACTTCCTAGTTTTAAGTTTTTTGCTGAGTTTTATGAGAATTCAAGCTGATAAGATATAAGCAAGGGCTTGAACCCCCTAATTTATCTTCACCCGGCGTCGATAATGAGAAAACAATCTGTGAGTATGATAATATTTTCCTGATTCTTGCGGACACATGGGAAAACATCATATTAAATTTTTTTGCGCTCGTTGTTTAAAATTTCATATTTGGAAACGATTGAGAGACAGTCGGAAATATTTTTTTATTTAACCTTTGCTTAAATTTTAATGTTAGTTAAGTTTATGACAAAATATTACTGCCTATTGTGAAAATTAAAAATTGGTTCGTTTTATACGACTTATTTTCTTGGTGCTTATTTCCCTTTGGTGCATTATGGTGCTATTCATATTTCCTCCCAAAGTATAATAATGAAGTTATATCAATATTTAAAAATGATAAATAAATGCTATCATTGTGTGCTATTTTTATTTTGTCGCAATATTATAGCTACTTGGATCGAGCAGTACAAAGTCTATGTTTTCATGCCATGCAACATGCATATAACATAGTGTAACATACTGGTTGTATTAATTTACTCATGGTAGGATAGTATTGGGTTGGCTTATAACTCTTGGCTGCGTAAATATCAATAAAAAAGTATGTAATTTTCTCTGCAAAGTGAATAATGTGGGATCATTCCCTCATATTTCATACTTGTCGAGTTGATTTTAGTAACTGATGGTTTGTTGATTTTTACAACAGTTTTGGAATGCAAGACCCATGTATTCAAAATAATGATTTGATCATAGACCTAAAAACCCATACATAAAGGCTTAGAGGACTTGCATCGAGCCACAAAATATAATAATGAGCCAATTCTTCCGTTATATTTTTTTCGGGAATGCTTTTGCTCGGCTTCAATCTTTTTTCTTCCAACCGCTGCCATGTAGTTAATTTTATTTACTCATTAGGACTGTCGTCAACCACCTGTCCTGAGGGGATTGAGCTTGTAGCGCTCCGCGCCGAGCCTGATTCCAAATGATTCTAAACCACCCTCAAACGGCTGATTGCAGCCCATTAACCATCTATTTACTCCATCTGAACGTGGGTAGCCAGCTATTCCCACGAGCTGGGTTCCCGGGAAGAGGGTGGGTGAGCAAAGGGGGAAGAAAGGTGGGGCAGTGGGAGATTCGCTGGGATCTGCATTACGGATCGCGGATCGTCCAAGGTTCACCCCAAATCGAGTTTGGGTGCTGCTCAATCACAAACCCCGCCTTCCTCCCTCCACCCTACCTCCACCCTCCCTCCACCGGCTCGGGCTCATCTCCTCGCTGCCTCCACGACCGACCGACCAAATTTCCACTCCACTCGGCGCCGGGTTCTTTTCTCCCTCGGGGGAGGCGGGGTTTGGGCCCTTTTCTTCCCTGCGCACGCCCCATCATCGCTTCCCCCTGGCATGCCGGGATCAGCCTCTGCTTTGCCTCAACGGGGAAAACCGCGAGCGAATCTTGGGGCCCTCTTGCACCCACAATCCGGAACCTCCCTACCCCTTCCCACACCACTCACCCGATCCTATCCCTCCTCCATCCTTTCTCACCACGTGTCTCCCTTCGTCCCGTCTTTTCTCACCCATACGCTGTTCTCCCTCTTCTTCTCCCCGCTCCCTTCCATCTCTTCTCCTTATTCTGAATGGTGGTTAATCAACAAACTTACGTTCTCATTTTATTCCCTTTACAATTTTGATAGGAGTTTGGAAATGGCAATTTACTTGTGAATGCTGTGCATCCATTTATTACTTTCTTCATATATGTATTTTACTCTTTTCTCCTACTTTAGCACTTTAGTAATTATTGCTCTTGCTTTGTCCCAATTTTTTATATATCCTTCTACATGCCTAACTGGTCCACTCTTGGTCATCTATTTAGCAATAGTTTTTCTCTGTCGTCTTTGGTAAAAATTCGCAAATTAATGCAAAATTTTGATTAAATACACAATCATAGTCTTTTTCGCCCAAAAATAGGTACCTATATTTAATAGTATTCCCAGAATTTTTCTGTCACTGCTGTCTTTTCTAAATCCTTTGTGGTCGTATTAATCATTTTTTTCCTTGGAGAAGAGTTACTTATATTTGTCGTTCCATAACGTTGGATAGGGGAGCGTGGTGGCCTAGTGGGTGGAGCGCTTGGCTACTGATCGAAGGGTTCCGGGTTGAAATCCGGGTGAAGCCTTTGGACGCCCCCGATATAAAAATCCTCGGAGTGCGAGGTTGCCTAGGGAAAGGAACGAATGAATCCCCTGAATGTGTGAAATTCACACGCCTGTGGCTTTGTGCGGGGTGACCTCTATCCTCACCTATCGAAACCAACCTTCGGGATTGAATCACTGAGTGAGTGAACGTTGGATAGAGCAATCGAGAATTATAATTTTCCTTTGCCACCAATTTCAATTCAGCTTAATTATTTTGTTAGATGCTTTGCTTTGCCACCCCATATTTGTGTGTTGGTGACAATGAGTGCAGGGGGCTAAATGAATATAATTTCCCATTATTCTTCATTTATATTCATCACTCTCTCTCTCTCTGACATCTCCTCTGCCTATCCTTTATGCCCCTTCGCAAAGGGAGTTCACGTCCCGACCTTCTCTGTCGAGGACCCGGGCTTTTCGTCCAAGGACTTGAAGGATTTTTTGCAAGCGGTGCCCCTGCCTCCTTCCCCCGGATGGAGTGGCGGGTGACAGCGCACTTCCGGGTAAAGCACGCACTCTGACCAAGAGGACGTAAACGATGCGGTTGACGCTGAATCCTGCCTAGGGAGGCGTAGTAATGGTCTATGGGTTGAGCGCATTGAGTGGGTTGATGGGAAATTAACAATACTAGTGAGCTTAATTAGATTTTAGGGAGATAAAAGCAACCAGGAATGTTACTTCAGAAATTTATGAAGAAGTCAGACAACAGATCTCATTGTGATAGAAAAATCGGGAAAGACATATTAATATGTGCAAAAATGTAAATGGGACTAAGCTTTGCTCTGTGTTATGTTTAGCCGTAATAATTGTAGGAAATTAAGGAAATAGAGCTAAAATAAAGGTTTAAGCAAATTCAAATAAATATTTTCAAGGAAAGATAATTAACAATATCTTTGGTAAATTAATGTTTTGTTGTGTTTTATAAAGTAATATGGTATTTAGGTACGATGTAAGAAATATAAAACAAATATCTTTATTCTCATATTTTAAGTTGTATAATGATTGAAGTCCATTTTATTTAAAATCTCTTTTTATGCTACATTGTATGTATGCCAAGGAATTTCGAGCTTTAGAAACACCTTTAAACTGTTTATTTTCTATTTTTATCCCCTTTTCTCACTCATTTGCATCAATTCTCCCCCTTGCAGCCCCGTTGTGCCATTTTTTATTTGGGCACTCCTTGAATGTGGCCATCGTCTTTCTTCTCCAGTACCTAATTTTACTGCAAAATTCAGACGAAAAAATTATTCCCTGCTGGGGACTCTCTACCCTAATCTTAAGGGTCCGAAGGTTTTTTTAATAGAGGTAAAGGAGAAATTTAAGTTTACATTTGCGAAAATAGAAGAAAAGTATCTTGCTCTTTAATGGTTTTTGATAAAGTAGGTACGTCTTACTCCTTTATGAAATTGCCACCTTTGTGATCTCAGCAGGGTATAAATCTATTTAATCTGGCGTAGTTTTCTCAATTCATACTTTAAATCTGTGTTTTAAATAATGTAATTTAAAATAAATTCCTTTTGAGCTCAAAGTTTTTGAGGCTAGATCAAAAACTAGAAGCTTTGGTTGAAAAACACCCATCAGACTGTGCTGTGTTGGCACACGCGCATTGGACTCAAGAAGGATTGCGCCGACGGTGGCGCCGAGAAGGAAGAGGGGGGTAAGCGACGGGGTTGTGAGAAGAGGGAGAGACAGGCTGGCTCTGGGCGGGTGAACTACGGGGAGTTCGGAGAAGGTGGTCCCCAGGACTGCGAGCCGGGATCGTTCTTGTTTTCAGTTCTGCTCCTGTACCATTTTGTTGTTTGAATATACCTTGTTATTTACTGTTAAGGTCCGGCTTTCCAGAGATTTATTGCCCTAGGCGGATACCCAGCTGTTTCAAGACTAATAGAAAGAATTCCTAACTTCTCGAAATCTGCAGTTTTTCAAGGACCATCTCTTCATCTTATCCTTTACAAATTCTTTCTTTACTTATTGAAAACCCTGTAGACAGCGTAATCATGGAGCTCATTTTGTATTCAAACTGTGGATAAACTAATATGCTCGATTTACCATTTGTTCTTTTCACTCTCATCTATTGGACAAAATGTATTCACTTCTCATTATATATACTCTTATTATCTGATTAACTACTCTATTTAATATATTTGCTATCTTTAGAGGTTTTTAGGCAAAAAAAATCATTTTAATTCAGACAAAAGCTTTTTTAAATATGAATAGGGTTAATAACAACGAAAGAATAGGATCTATAGAACATGAAAAACTAATACTGCATTTGTTATCGGTTTTGGTACACAATTTTTGGCACAGTTTTTTATTCAAGTTATAGTAAGTTTATATCGTAGATGTTGGTCCTAAATTCTCTATGCAAAGGTGTTTCTTACAAGTGAAGTGGTTTAGCATTTGTAAATCTAAAATTGGCATTTAATCATCTTTATCTCAATTCTGAAATGCACACAAAACGCTAAATCCACCCCCTTTCCTTGTCTTACTGCCGTATTGTCCTTTAGTTGATGATGCCAATCATAGTATGTCACCAGTAAGAGTACAATAAACGATTTGTGATACTTTCGCCAGACTATTCCATTATCGAGCCGACGCCAACGATGTCCATCTCTCTGTTTCCATGTCAGATGATGGGGTTTGTGCAAGTGACAGCTTCCACTAGAAGACGCTATTGTAGTCATGATTACGATTAGTTACCCCTGGACCCTTCCAGGTCAATGAGCAGAAATAATTACATGAATCGTAGAGATAAAGGCCTTTGATTAAATGCAGTAGGGTATTGAAAATACCCTACTC
The DNA here is from genome assembly GCA_933228895.1 of Platycnemis pennipes. Taxonomy (NCBI): domain Eukaryota; kingdom Metazoa; phylum Arthropoda; class Insecta; order Odonata; family Platycnemididae; genus Platycnemis; species Platycnemis pennipes. The sequence continues at coordinate 25,864,470 of OW121848.1, read as the reverse complement.
ATCATTTCCTATTTGAAGGCCCGTATGCCGTAGGGCAAGTTGCGGTGAAGATATTGGTCTAGAGAAAGCCCTTTGAAAGTGAAAGTTCCTTCAATTTATCGTTCGCAACTACGACGAGATAGAATTAAAGTGTTCTTTTTTATGAAGACCCAAGCGTACATTTGAATTTATGATACACTTTTAAACGAAAAATCAATATTTGGTATCCTTATGTAAATATATTTCATTTAACAGCTTTCAGGAATAATATATCTAACACTGTAAAAAGTTGATCTGATTTTCAGTGCGATCTGAATTTAAGCGCTGTCTGGTTGTAAGGCAGGAACACGGATTTAAGGTACGGAAGAGGCAGGAACATGGATGGTTGGTACAGGAGCAGTTGAGCAGGAAGCAGAGGAAGCAGGATTCTGGATGGTCTGATTTTCAGCCGTTCACCTGCCTTATTTTTAGACAAGATATTACTGCTGAAATTCAACATACCCTGTCTTAAAATTGTTGCATCTGAAATTCAGATCGCTTTTGTACCTTAAAATGAGATCTACTTTTTACAGTGAAGTAAAAATCTTCAAATCCCTTTCCATAGAGTTTCAAGGTATAATTTTAAGAGGAAAATACTGAGGCCAGGAGTGAATGCCAAGTGGTTGAAACCTGACTGGTTTCAACCACTTAGTATTTATTCGGATACACGCATAATATCTAATACTTATGGTACACGTAGTCATGCAGATTTATCCCGTGACTTGAATTGCGTTAATCGGGTTACTGGTGGTATAACAGCACTTCACGTCTTACATTGGCCATTTCTCTAGCTAGTGCGCTCCCCTGACCGTCACAAAAATTGCCCCCCCTTCTCTCAGTACCCCATTCTCCAAACCCCCTCTCTCTTCCCCTCCTTACGATCCCAGAATCCCTTCCGGAGTTACTGCCGCTTCCAGACAGTTTAATAAATCTGAATTACTCCGCATCCCCCTTTTTGCCGCAATATTTCATCTTCATTCTTAAAAATATTCCTCCTGGCTTCTTGTTAAGCGGAAGGAAGACTTTTTAAAACTCCAGTCTCGACCAATAAAGGCATTTTTCTTTATTCGCCTCCATATTCCTCCCCCCTCTCTCCATCTCTCCTTCTTTCACCCCTCTACCCATGTCCCCGCACTCTTTTATTCCTTTCGCAGTTTTCTCTCGATCAATCTATCCATCACCCATTCCTCCTTCCTTATATTTTCCTCTCCATCGCCTCCCCCTTCCCAGCATGCCAACGCTCTCAATCATCCTCCTCCTCTTCACCTTCCCCCCTCCAAGCTCCCTTACTAACTCACGTCGCGCACCAAATCCAAACCACTCGAATTCCTCTTCTTTTCCTCCCCCCCTCCCCCCGTGTGTATATATATATGTATATATACACACACACACACATATATATGTGTGTGTGTGTGTGTGTGTATATACCAAGGATAGAATAAGGAAAAGGGCTAGGTAACACTTAAAAGGACGAAAACAAGGAAGGTGGTGAAGATGGAATCAAGCCAGATCACAACACAAAAAAGCTTGAAGTCTTTGAAGTTTTCGTGTATGATTGTATATATAAATAATGTAAATATTTATATGATATAAATATATATATATATATATATATATATGTGTGATTTATACTCACTCTAGTTTAAGGAAACGGTCAACACACCTTCTTACAACGTGTGAGACAGAGGGGAGAGGCCATGGTGGAAGAGTAAGGGACTAAGAAAGAAAAGAGGTAGACTGGACGCGATAGGTAGGGAAGGGGAACTTATATATATGTCTAAAAATACTTTATATCTTTTATCCATACTAAATAAAAAGGTCACCAGTACAATTGGTACAATTTCCACACTTTAATCCCTTCCACACCTCCAACCATGGTTTTGGAACACTATGCCATCATCAGGGTCATCATCACGCCTTGATGATGGCATTCTGTGCCAAAACCATAGTCGGAGGTGTGGAAGGGATTAAAGTGTGGAAATGGTTCCAGTTATCTTCTTATTTAACATGGATATCAATATTTTACACAAAGAAAATACGCTCTCATATATTATCATTTTCATATTTAGTAAACATATTCTTGAACATGGACACAAGATAGACCAACGGTTGAACCTAAGAACAAATTACTCCACCATAAAGGGTTTACAAATCTTTTATGATCATTTTATAAAGAGTGTCGTTTATTTCTTGACTCCCAGTGACCACGAGCACTTTTGCCCTTAAGTATTTAATAATGCCTTTGCACCGTAATCAGTCCCACATCTCGCTCACGTCCTGCAGGTGTCTCTAATTTGACTTGCGCGTGATGAGAATTCCTGGCGGTAATGACTTCAATGATGAAAGATCGTCTGTTGTTCTCGGGACCTCTTATTACTCCATCGCGGAGTCCGCTTCCTCGTTAATGTACCGCATTGCACCCATTTCCCTCTTTTCAAATTCCAGGCAGATCGTCCGCTACCTCCCTCCCTCCACTTTTGCCTAATCTCCCTCCGTCACCTCTCACCAACCTCCGCCTCCCCCGCCTTCTTCAACCACCTCCCACCCACCCTCCCCGCACCCCTGATTCATTGGCCTTCCCCTCGTCTCCCCACCCCAAAACTCCCTCCCTCCCTCTTTCCCCCTTCATCCAATTACTCCTTTATCTCCTCCTCTGATGTCACCTTAATTCCCCTCGTTTTCTACGAATCCCTCTCTAGCCGCTCTTACCTTCATCTCCACAACTTCTATCACTGGATTTCACGTTTTTATTCGTTCGTTCAGATAGCCTAACCTCTGCCCATCGTATCCCCCGGTGCCCTATGATGACATCTTCTTGCCTTCTAATTGCATCCTTCTTGTCCTCCTTCACAGCGTTGATCTACCATAATTTCTATCACTGCTAAATCACTTTGTAATCGTTGATTTTATTTTTTGAAACGGTCTGTGCGTAGTGTATCAGAACTGTAATATATTTTTCATTCTCTAAACCTTGTATCGAATAGCAAAATATAAGAATAATGCGCGTAGTTAAATACACATAATCCTAAAGGCCTTCATTATCATTAATTCGTAAAATGTATTTCAACGACATAAAATAAATACAAATACAAACGGTAATAGCACTAAGCCAGCTAAAATTATACGTTACCGATGGCCATACGTGACATGAATTTCAAAAGTGTTCATTCAGAACATAGAAAATACTCAACAAATTTTATTATGCTGGGGGTTACAGTATGCGAGCCGATACTCAGTTGTAGTGCAGTTGGATTAACTCAAAGAAAATCTAGTTTTTTCCCAGAGACCGTTAATATTATACTCTAGTAGTAGTACTCTACTAGTTAAATGATTTAACTAATATCGTTCAAACTGCTTTGAGTACAATCTTCCCTCTATCATTCTTTTGCGATCGATAATTTACTAGTTTACATACCCCTGTTATGTAATTCTGTCGTGTTCGGCTCAGTTCAGTATAATCCCGAAGTAATTTTAACTTCCTTGCTAACTCAATGCTAGTTCGATGGAACTGCTGGAACGGTTTAAAAAGGTAAAATTCTTTAGCACAACATTTTCTTTTGAGAGCCAATTTTCCCTCAAAATAGCGTTTTCGGGGGTAAATCTGTGAAACTCTTGGAGGAATTAAGGTGGGCTGCTAATTGGTCTATGTGAAGATGTCCGAAGGCACGAATGTCCGAATACAAATAAAATTAGGGAAATTATATCTCCGAAACAGATTTTTTGTCTGACTTAGGCAACCATCTACGGGAAGAATATATTTTAACCTGCAGAGCTGATTAAACTAACACCTGTTATCCTCTGTAGATGGTTGCGTAAGTCAGCCGAAAAACCGGTTTAGCAGATATAATTTCCCCACTCTTGTTGGCAATCTGATATTCCTGTCTTCGGACATCTGTGAAACTCTTGCATGAAGGAACACAGAATAAAAATTTGTTTCCACGCCAACAGTTTATTCGGTACAATGGGCTTCAGCCATAAGTGCACCACTAGTGCAGATTCGTTGTACCCAATGATGCCCTAACGAGTTAAACCGGTTGTAACTACATTATGTGGAATACGATCTTTTAAGCGAAAATTTTGCATAGATCTTAATTCACCGATTTAAAAAAGAATATTCATTCATGCATCGGGCAGCATGTCAGCGGTCAGCGGATAGTGTTTTTTACAATTTTTAATGCTGACAGCAACACGTGAGCAATGATCAATTTGACCATTTTACTTTCCAGATTAACATCTGCTCTCTGCAGTAGTAGTTTTCTCACAGTTTCATTCCTTCTTCATTACATTTTACTTTTATTACGACCACGAGCAACATTTCTGTTACTATCTCATCTCCTTTTCCCCTATAAACCCTCGCTTTCCATAAATTTCCAACTCTCCAAGTAATATGTTTCCCAAATGACTCCAGTAGCCTTCATTTTCTCCCATTTTGAGTCCTCTATTTTCTCCCTGGATTCCACTCGCTAGCACAATTCCCTTGCTATCTCCGCAACTATTTCCGGATCCGAGCATGTACTCCTCTCTCTATTGTGACTCGTCTTGCTGAACCCACTTCAATCACCCAGCTGACCACGTTTGTTCCACGCCTATTTCCATCAGGTCTGCAATCACACCTACGAATCTCTCTCTCTCTCCACTCTAACCACAAAATTCCAGGGACGGTGAATATTGCGCGTTTGAGATGCGGCTGACTGTGATTTGCAGGACGATTTGTGCGCCGTCGCTAATCTGCCTTACCGATTATCTTCTGTCCGGTGCAATATGGAAATCGCGCGTGCGATACATGGATGCATGTGCTCCTAATAATTCATTGCTCAGAGAAATCTCACTATAGTATTCTCAACATTCCAAATAGTGCTTTGAAATTTATATGTTCCCTATTTATATTACATTTAATAAATTCCATTCGATTTAGATGACTATGGAATCACTATTGCCCTCGACAGCGAAGCCATAGTCGTCGAAATCTACTGTATTTTATTAAAAGCTCGACGTGAAATGTAAAAGGTGTGTATTGATTATGTATGTCTTATTGTTCCACAATGTATCGCCGTATTCCATGGGTTTTATCGTTTATTTCATAAAGACTTTTCTCAGAAGCAATACAAAGTTTCAATTTTTAACCTAGCCTTATTATTTTGTCTACCTTTACTGGTCTTCTGTTCAGTTTGCTGAAACACTGAATAAACGCCTTCTCATTTTCCACTATTTTTATGTAATGCTTAATCGTTGATGGTGAACGCATTTTTCATTTTCCCTTCAATGTCCTGCCATCTTACTTACCATTCTTTATCAGTAGATATGTTCTCTCTTTGGCTTATTGTTAGAGCATCATGTGTCGTAGTAATTTTAAGTTTATTTACTAACAACGGACTTTTCGGATTGTTTTCCGTGAAAATTCCAATGAGGTTAGAATCGGACTACTTACTCACGCTTTTCTGAATAAAGATAGGTAACTTAATTGATTAGCTATATAAATTTAAAGATGGCCATTTAATGCAAATTAATTATTACAACCTATTAATAAAATAGAAAAACTAACAAAAATACCATCGAAGAAGTCATAAAGACTCTACGAAATCACTATATTTTACTATTCTTCTGATAAACTTCATTCTTTGTAATCCTGATCAAAAATACAAGCAGCATCTGCCCAATTTTCCTCCTCGAATTCAATTTCTCATGTACAGTTGGATTCGACACCATAGCGTCATCCACGAGTGATAACAAATGTATTCACAACCAGCTGCGCGGGATCTCACTTTCTGCGTAAACATCAGTTAATTAATTTGAAAATTTTACGCGACATTTTTTCTGAGATCGTGGGTGGGATATCCGAAATTGTATTTTGAATCCCATCCTGCTCACTGGAATTCTCGACACCCTGCGCTACATTCCCGATCACAGTCCTCCTCCCTCAACTCACGCTCGCCTCCATCTAGTCCTCTTCTGCTCTCGGTATATATTCACTCCCCACTAGATCCTCTACCCACGGTTTCACCTTTTCCCTCTCCTTTCCTCGGTCTTCATCATTTTTCCTGCTTGTTTCTACCTTGGAGTTTCTTTTCCTGTTTTCGCGACACCGGCAGGGCATTTCACACGCCTCGACCTCTCTAAACATGCCTTTCTGTTCGGATATTCCTACTTGTTGTTAACTTTGGGCTTCACAGTCAAAGGTTCACCGACTGACATTTCAGCGCTAACGTTTGTTTTCTAGATTTCTCAAGATGTACGCTTCCTTACGTCAACATACGTTGCGGGACGGACAATCACGGTATTATTGTTTGAAATCCAGATACTCAATGCAAGGATTCTTGACGCTGCCCTAGTGATATTTATAATCAGCATCGATAGAGAGATGAAAATGGATTTTTTGCATGCACTGTCATTGTCACCGGTGTTAGCTACCTTGATGAACAATAACCTCACACGTGATGACATGCTTTATCTCCTTCTGTAATCAATGTGTGCAGTGCAATAACATTTATTTTTCTATGATACGTTTTTTTCATTTTTCATAGCACGCCGAATTATGACATATATCTAAAACTGTTAACATAAATTAGGACAACTATATGTTTTCATGTTAGTTGCTTTCTTTTGTACTCTCTATGTACAATTCTTTCGTTAATTGGATATTAATGACTGTACATAATTATATTGTGTTGCAATTTTCTATTAATTTCATCAATAATTCCTTTTCGCATCGTAGATTTTGATGAATTGTGATGCTGCATTGCTTACTGCAGGTTCAATGCACGAAATTTGATATAAACATTGCACCATCGCATATGACACTATATCATACATGTTTATCTGGATTCAATTCAGTCTCTCATAAACTTATTGTACATTATGGTACGCTTTAATTGGATCGGGATCGTGGTTACCTGATGGATTCGCCCTTCACTCTCAACTGCTAATTCATGAACTTGGAGTTTTTGAATCAAAATATTTATGTTTGCTGGTAAACTGTGAGCCAAACGGGTAATATATGTGAAGTAAGTACAAGCGATTTCATCGTATGCAACTCGTACGCCGTCGAATCAGATTGAAAGTTTTGCCTTCATTGTCCATCTTAGTTTGGCCAATACTTGCGTCCTCATCTGTCCATATTTATCCTCTCTTTTTTCCTCTGGGTGATGGAATCATTTTGTTCGTCTGTACACTTCCCTTCTTTCGTCTCTTGTCTGCCTTCCCTGACCCCCTCCTCTCTTCCGCACTCCTCGCTTTCCCTCTCTCTCTCTCTTCTTCTCTTCCTCTCTCTTGGGGATAGGGCGCCTCATGGATCAATATCGGATAACCTTGCCCCGAGCGAGACGTAAAGGGTTCTGCTCCCCCGAAGAAGATGAGACGCCAAAGAGGTCCGGATATTCCGGCGAGAGTGAGGGCTGGGGCTAGAAGGTGGGGGAACCCGCTGCGGGGCCAGGCATCGCATCCACCTCTCGAGTTATATCGTGACGATGGAGTGACAGAGGCCAACTCGATTGCATTAAATGTCCCGAGCAGCCTGGTCCACGACGCCCCCGAGCACTGCGATCGCCCCTTGCTCTCCACACTGTTGAAAAGGTTATATTAATCATACCAATCCTCGGCATGCTTCTCGTTCCTTCCTCCCGGGTTTTCTCCTTTCTCTCTTCCTGCTCTTTTTTCTCAATTTTTTCCATCGTTTTCCTTCCCTTTGTTCGCTTTTCCTTTTACTATGTCTCCCTTTGTTCTCGTCGTTCATTACATATGTTTCAATTTTACCACTCAACTCGCACCTAGAATGAAAAGTGACAGCATTATACTAAGTGTGTTCTAATGGGCAGTGGAAAATAGTTGGCCTGGACGTGAGAGTTTAAGTTGAAACGGGACAATTTCCACGTCTCCATTTGACTATTCATATCTGAAGCGTTGCCACGTCTTTTGTTTATTGCTCATAATATAATGCATACAGGTTTTGGTGTCAAAAACAGTCTATAACATCACACAAAATGGATAGCCATTATTATCATTCGACTTATCGAAACCTTAGTAATTCGTTTCCTATCAGGGATCAATGTGAATTTTATTGCCAATGTTTTTCATTAGAGCCAACTCTGGTTTTAAAAATATAATTTCCTTATTTTTACGTGCATTCTACATTTAAAAGGCTCAGTTACTAGCATTATGCTGAGGTAGCATTTTTAATAATTTTGTATAAAGACAGCATAAAATCTCCCTCCCTTTACACAGGGGAAATTATTATTGTTCAAAGCTATGTTAAGATTTTATTGAATAAAAGCAGCGCACAAGGCCGTACATTTTATTTATATATTTTGTGAATTTCAAGAAAAAAGTAAAAAACTCGAATTTAAATTTATTTCAAATATGGTTTGAAATATTTCGTGCATGAACATCGGCTCATTCAGAATTTAAAAAGAAAATCCACATTCATATTGGCTTCCCCGATTCAACAATTTTAATTGATATTTGCCTAAATTTCTTCGTCTTTGAAATACTGGACCCCATTAGCTCCGGCAAACAGTTTTCTCCGTTTTATCCAAGATCTTATTTTTTGGTGAACTCATCTGATGAATATAAGAAAATTTTGGGTACATAAATTTCTTTAATCAAAAAGGAGAATAACGCATAGAAAATATTATTTTTAATCTCAAATATTTCCAATATTTGCTATCTCCAATATTCAACTCTTCGTCATTTATTTCCATATTCTTCCATATAAAAGGGCTTGACCCAAAGAAATGTATTTTTTTCTTATTTCCAGTGATCACTCTTAACAAATAGGTTACTACCTAGAGTAGTTTCTCAACCCGTTCACCCTTATCGACTGAAAACTACTATACAATGAAATATATTATTCTTAATTCATTAAGGTTAGTTATAACATTACTCTATAATTGAGTATAAAAATTCATGTCTATTTGAAAAGTAAACGATTATCGTTGATATTAAATCTGAGGCCCCCCAAAAGCCATTTGCATGCTGTTCTCAAGAAAAACGGTCCTCTTATGTGTGAAAGACCTCTCTGTCTTTTCTTTCAACTCAGTACTAACCTCCTTCTCTTTATGCGAGAAGAGAGCATTGATTTATCGTCTTCGACAAACATTCTTACGCTCTCCGAATAAAAAGACGAAAAAATTGTGACCTAACAAAGCGGTTCAAAGATTCGATCGGGCGAGAAGAAAGCCTTTCAAACAACACAAATCGGCTCTCTTTTTTCTTGGGCGTTAGAATAAAGGAAAGAGAAGTAGAACGAGAGTCCCTTTTGCCTCCTCTTCTGCTCTTGAGAATACGGGCGTTTATCGTGCTTTACTTCAGTCCTCCCCCCTCTCCCATATCGCCCACTTTCCCCTTCCCCTCTTCCTCCACCCTCCCCCTCCCTCTAGGTCCCCTCCTCTCCACCATTCCCCACGCCCTTCTTCCACACAGGGCCGCAGTCTTATCCTATGTTCCACTCTCCACGGTAATTCCCCCTTCACACTCTCTAACACAGTAACACACTGACGCACACACAAATGCTCCAGCACACTCCCCATCCCCTCTCTCCTCATATAACTTTCCAAATCCTCCAATGCCGAATCCTCCTCACCCTTATCCTTTCCTCCACAAGTCCCCTCGCAACTGGTCGCCTACGCACTCGAGGTCTTTTTCCCCTTCTCTCGATCTCCCACTCCGTTAACCCACCCTCTCCCCCTCTCACTTCATCAGTCCCATACTAAAACCTCCAATTTTTCCAGCACCGCGTCGCCGACCAACTTTCTTTTCTCCTCTCTCTCCCTTTCTCTCCGATGCCCTTCACGACTTCCCACCCCCCTCCCTTCCCCGTTACACTCCTATCACTCCTCCACCCCCTCTCCTGCACCCCCGTATCTTTCCAGGAGCTCACCTCCTTCGGGGGTGGCACTCCACCACCACCATCACACGGGTGGTCTCCCGTCCCACTTCTCTCTCCCCCACCCGACCTCCAAACCTCCTCCTACAATTTCTCCACCTCCCGATTCATCCCCAGACCCACCCCCCGACCCAGTCTGCCCCCATTCCCCGGTGGCATCAGTAGGGAAGGGAAGGGAGGGGAAGGAGGGAACGGAGAAGTGGTTGGTTTTACAGCTGAACCGACGCCCGGACCCGTGGCTCCCAAGTTATAGGTCTTCCTCAAAAACTTAAATCTTTCTTGTCCCTCTTCCTCAGATGTCTTTCCCTTCCAACATAGACAAATTCGAACATTCACCACGACATTTACAAATTCTTTCTGTCTATACAGCTTAAGCGCATGAACAGTGACATTGCTTTCGTTTGGAGAAGAAACTTTGAGACTTGATAGTTAATCCAATGGGATGCCATAAACTTTATTATACATAAATCTATACTGTTGCATATAAAAAGGCACATAAAATAGTTTAAAAATATGACATGATCCGCTTATTGAGTATGAATAAGAATAAAACAATCGTCTATTGATCTAATCCTGATTTCAATCCTCGGACTTGTGAAGTATTTTATCTGATAAGCCAAATGATTAACCAATTGATATGCACAATAATAAGAGTTCGCTAAAAATGTAAACATTTTTATTGGTATTAAAAGTATGGAGTTAGGCGTCACTTGGTGGAAGTAACTGTAGTTGATCATAATAAAAAATGTACTTGGTACTATTCCATCCTGGTATTTTAATAACTAATCGATTTTGACGCAATTAGCGTAGCTTTCAAGGCTTTCATACATGACAAAGAAATGCTCTCCAAGCACGAATTATTTTTACCGGCATTTCAAAGACCCTGTATGGCAGTTCGTGTTAACATCTAACTCAAGACTTCTCAAAAATTTTTACGTCGTGACACAACCTTTCACGGCACTTTTTCACATTTTTATAGATTCCTTTCGGTTGAAACAACTTGAAAACGTGTTAATCACATCATAATTGGTATATCCAATACAAAGAGATTTTTATGAAAGCAGTGACTAATAATGAGCGATTTTATTGTCCAGCAACTTCCAAAATGACTTTTAATTAAGTTACTTTACAAAATAAATGATCTAAAGGGAATGTTAGATGAATAAACGTTAAAATGTATGGTACAATAACAATACTTGGGCATATTGCTTCAATTCGGCTTGTCTGGAGGTAAGCTAAATTAGCGTAATAGTCTACCTGGAAAATATATGACCTCAGGAAAAGCTAAAGTTTCGAGCTGAGTACTTTGGCATATTATCACTAATTCAGGGAATGGGCATAACCTATTGCAACTGTAAGGATTAGTAAGTGGAGATCTAATAGTCTCATGTCAAATGTTTTCATTGCTAACCAATGTGATTAAATTAATTTTGTTCCAAATTTTGAAACGTATTTATCAAACTTTTTTAAAGTTAATCATTGGAAGTTTATGATGGATATAAGGAAAAGGGAATGGAAGGAAGGAAAGCTGAAAATAGTTCTGATACGAGTTACCATTATTAATCTTTTCTATAAGTTCTTTCTACCATTGAATATATTCTTCATTAATTATTAGTTGTGGTTTAAAATGACCTCCTTATGACCCACATGTTGAGTAGTCTGAAATTCTGCTTTATATCGCTAAATTATTGGCCAAATGACGACTTGCTTCAATTTTCAATTACATGGTCGTGTGTCAGCTATCATTGTTAGCAAATTGCAATTATCATTTTCTTCCCTTTTGGAGCTACATTAGGTATTTCACTAAATGTGGCATAGGCTGGGTGTGCTTTGAAAATTAGCTTTTTGTAACACATGCATATAAAAAAAGAATGAAAATAATTTGATCATTATGAAAATGCAGTATCATTGAAATAACATTATTTTGTTAAATCCTCTACTACAAATTTCAACTTATGCTTGAATTCTGTATAAGTTTTTAGGCTTAAAAATTTTAAACAATTTACATTTCCCTCTGTACGCTGGTTACCCTTAGCTTGTAGATAAATGTGAGAAGCTTTCAGTTTTTAAGCAGTTGTCAATAAGAAAATTTCGAACATATAACTTTCCCCAATCTCCCATAAAAACCACGTCTTCCCCAAATTTTAGTTCAATGTATTCCCCTTCATACAGTTTACCTGCCTTGGTTTCTTCTATTTTAATCCCATTTTCAACCCTTAACGTGGGCAAAATTCCATCTACGAAAGTACCTCTTGTGCGAAGCACTTAGCGGCACCCTCAGTCATCACCGAAAGATTTCATCTGAGGCACGCCTTTCAGAAATAATTCAGCCTAAGGAAATATGCATGAAATTACTCTTTTTAATCCCACTTTCGATTGTATAACTCCCCTTGAGTTTCATCTCCTTTTATGAGGGAAGAATGGGCCGAGGAAATGCGACTATACCCCCAAGGAGGACTTCCTTTATCGAACATTTTCTGCTTTTCTTCTCCACTTCCCTTATTCTCTTCCCCGCAGCTCCTGAACCCAACCTCCCTACCTCATCTAATTTTTCTCTTATATCCCCTTTTTCATATTCTTTTGATTTTTTACCTTCGCCCGCAATATTCACCATTCGAAATCTATGATTGCGGATTCGGTCGTATTTTATCAATTATTATTATTTTTCTGTTGCACTAATGCACTGTCGTCGTAGCCAAATAACTACGCTAACCACTTCTGGTGATCTATTGATATGGGTTCTATTTAAGAAATGAAATGCCGTTAAAAGTTTTAACCATAGCCATTTTTTACTTTCAACTTTGACTTTTATTCTTAATTTAATACGGCATCCATAGAGAACTATCTCATTAAAAGCTCATTACTACTTACCTAATTGAAACAGTTGTCTTTAAATCGTGGTCAGTTTTGAATGATTGTGAGGGAAAAAATATTTTCAGCCGATGTCACTAAAACTCTCCTTTCACATAATGTAACACTTATGAACGGCGTCTTAGTTCTGTAGGAATAATTTTACATTTAGCTTTATGCATATTTTCAAATCTTTGTTTTTTCAGTACAGCTCTCACAATTTTTGCATTCATGTCTTTTACTGCTACTCATCACAGCATGCTCTCTCCATTTTGTGCGCTCTTGCAATCCTCTCGTTATTTCTTTTCTCATTCCTTCTCTTTTGCCTTCACCCTCACTATCTTCCTCTTCACTTCCTTATCTCATCCTTCTCAAGGATCTGGGTTGTGCCCCCATGTGGTTGAATTTGCTCCCGTGCGCCTACATTCAGACACTTGTGCGCTCTTACCTCTCTCTCTCTCTCCCTCCCTCTATCCAAATATACCCCAATCATATTTCTCCGTCCCTTTCACTTCCATCTTCCCTCTTTCTCCCCCTTCTCCCCTCCCCACATGACCCCTTTTCAGCTTCCAACCATCTCCCACTACCCTCCCCTTCCCTCTCTTCTAATCTCTTACCCTTCCCCTTTCCTCTGTGTCTCTCAAGCAATATCCCGCTTAATTACTTTTTACCTTTCCATTTTGTCCTTCTCCACCTCTTTACTGCTCTGCGATCCCTTCAAACCTGCCATTCTCCTTTTGCTTCTTCTCCTCTCACCTCCATGCCGACTCCAATTTAATTACGCCGGCCTTTAATTTACTTCATTCGGCTTATCTTTTGTTACTACCACCTCGTTGCTTCACTAGCATTTTGGAATTTTGAAATGTGCCCGATTTTTAGCTTCCACAGCAATAATCATCCCGGTTTACGGCGCGGGTATTTTAGAAATCTCCTTCAATTATTTCTTTTTCTCTAAATATCTCTCAGCAAATATATTTGGCATAGGTACTCCGAGTATTTACATGATTATATAATTGAAAATTAGAACATACTTATTAATTTTCCACACGACTTTAATTACCCTACCGGTTTCAACACATTGGTACCATCTTAATTTCAACTATGGAAAAGTTCAACAAAGTAAACACCGAGGTTGTTTCTATGATGGTTATATAAGCAAAGGTTTTTTCGGTCATGGCTACTGAATTACAGTAGGAATTATCTATATAAGTTTATATCTGCTTATGGATACTAATATAGGTAAATCTTGATGAAATACGATTTCTCTTGATGAAATACGATTTCACAATAAGGAAACATTCTCGTGGCTTTTATCTTCCACCTTGATGTGCTTTATGTGCTTGATGTCCCTTGATGTGCTTTATGAAACCTGAAAACATAGATGCTTCTTTTTCTCTCGTGTAATTCATAGTAGCTAGACGACCACACAAGAAACATTAAACAAAATTTAAAATGCTTACATTTAGCTGGATTTAGTGCACCGAAATAAATGTTGATTATTTTTTATACAAGGCCTCTGAAACCCTTAGTTTTAACATCCTTGAAGTATAAAGAGCTATGCCCTGTTCAATTTTACAATGGTGTAAAATTGCCATACATAATTTACCTTGCTCTTAGTTATATTCAATGCAGGTTACGCTCAGAAACTCCCTTCCATGCTTGATATTTTTTTACCTTCATATTTGATTAAGAGCATTTCATCCTTAGAAAATTGGGATATATCGACATTTTGCTGTAAATTCCATCTGAACCATTAGGAATTTTAAATGCCTGTACGAAGATGCATCATCTGTGGCTAATGATTTCAGGATCATAATTACAGCCATTTCCCGTAGATCAATTTGCTATCAAAAATTTGCAAGCATTATCTCCTATATAGATTACGGCTTCTACATTAAAATGGGACTCTTGTGGTAATGTCATTTTTGCATCTGACTCTTTAATAAGCTTTGCTTGTTAGTGGTGTTGGTAGGATAGAGCAAACTAAGTCAATCGATTTCCGAAAGTGCTCATAATTTTTCACTCAAGTCCTTAATTGGCCTATCTCATGGTTGAGACAGAAGGCTCAAGCACTTAGGCTTGCCCGTTTTTGGAATTATTTTCCGCTGCCTCTCTTGCAACCTAGCTCGTCGTTATGCCGTCCTTATCCCGTTCAATAAGATATCCCGGAGCATCTATCTATTCCCGCCCTGCCTTCTTCTTTCCAGCCTCCTACGCCCACGCTATCTTCCCGCATCATCCCGCGCCTGTGAAAATCCTCCCCACTATATTCACCCCAGACCACGAGCACGGTCTCTCCCGTATTTCTTTCAAAATCACTCGTCTTCCTTCCCCCATTTTCGGATCCCCGATTCCTTCTTTTTCTCCGATTATTTCCCCCCGTTCGGCTTTGCACAATTTTCCATTCCCTTGCCCCCATTTCTCAAATCCTAGTTCCCCCTCCCGAAACTCGCGCAGTATTTGTCTCATTTTTTTCCCTTCTTCTTTTATGATTCCACCCGTCCGTTTGCTTTTTCCCTTTCTCGACCAATGGGGACTGTTCCCTTATCTCACGATTGCAGAACCTGAATAAATGGAGCCCCGTATGGTGAGATCCGTGGCCATTTTTAATCAAACTCTGATAAATATTGTATGAAAATTAATAATTCAGTGTTTCTCCGTGGCCTGGCCCATGAACTGCTATATCATTTTCCCATGTAAACAAGAAATTCTTGGACCTCTTCGGGCGAGGAGAAATTTTCCGTATCCATTGAAAGGCACGATTCCTGCCTCCATCCCTCCCTCCCACCTCCCATCCACATCGAAATTGTATGCTTTCAATAACTCCGGCCCCGTCTCTTTGCTCCATTTCCGATCTCTTCTGTGGTTTAATTCCGAGCCGGTTTTTCCCATATTACCTGAGCCTCACAACCTCTCTCTTTCTTTCTCTTACAATCTGATCGTTCAACTTCGGCCGTTGCCGTGTGGAAACGAGAAAATCCTCGTTCATCTTCACTGACTACATAGGCTGATGGTACCATGCTTGAGGCTTGGATATATGTTCTGTATGTAAATCATGAATTGAAAGCATAAATTTTATCCGGAATATAAGGATCATTTCATTCGTAAGCATTATTTCCGTCCGGTGACGGCTTCTGATTGGTTACTTTGAAATCTGTGAAGGATTGCTAAATCATGACCCAGATGAAATCAGATCATAAATGAAGGGTGATCAGTTTATTGTAGTGTACTCTACTCACTACCACTGGCATGATATTCCACCTGTGTGAGATACAATACATATTAAAAATGCATATTTATAAAATCGATGGTCGATGGGCAAGTTTACTTGGTGGAATTTAGACATAGTAAAAATAAAAGTACTTGGTTAATTCCACAATTTATTTGGATGCACTCAAGAGTTTATAGAGTCTATGCAAATAAATTGTGGAATTAACCAAATACTTTTATTCTTACTATGCATATTTAGTTGGTTTATGAAAACCTTTTCTTTACGATAATTCTGATGTTAATAATAATTGGTACTAAGGACAACAGAAACTAATAAATACGACTTGTCATATGTTAAAACTTACTGACTGAAGTTTAAAAAAGAGTCGCTACAACTTGTTGCTATAATATTTGGCAAAAGATAAAACATATAAATAACAATCGAAATAAATCCTTATAAAGTTCCACATTTACATCCATGAAATGGTCAACTATTAACTTTGTCTATACTACCATATTTCCATATTGTTTTCTGTGGGTAAATGCAGGTTTCCATCATGTCATATTTTATATTTCCTATATATAATCCAAAATATCCTACATATATATATTTTAAATATTGAAGCCTGAATGGAGTAAGTATTAGTCAATTACAGTATCCTGATTTAAGATGAGAGTGTAATGCTTTACCTCTGAAAAGACAAGTGACGACAAATTCGGGAATTGCATTTCTAAGTATGTACATTATGTATTCAAGAAATATTTTCCTTTTTTTAATACAAACATAAGAATTTCTATGGTATCCATTCATTTTCCCTTCCATCTTTGATTTTTTTGAATAATAATGGAGTGTGTATGAAATTAAAGCCGATTGATGTTTATATTTCTTGCGCAATATCGGAATAATGGAGTTCGGGAATGGATCTGTCACTCCGTTGCATAGCGCTTCCTGGAGTATCCCACATTTTTCTGCCCCATCGAAAAGGCTGCTGTCAATATTTTTGAAAACTTTGACGCTCTTTCTTCAATCCTCTCAACTCCTCCCCTTGTACTTTTTTATTCCAAATTTTTCTCGCTCAAGACAATCCACCCTCTCACTTCCACCGTCGTTTCCTCATTTCACCCTTTCATCTCACTCACTCCCTCTCACTTCCCCCCTCTCCATCTTGAATCCCATGAACGTTACATGCGACGGTGGCGACTCGGCTCGGCTCCCTGCGGGGGAAACTCCCATGTCAATGTAGTTGAGTGCCTCTCTCTCTCTCTCTCTCTCTCTCTCTCTCTCTCTCTCTCTCTCTCACACACTCTCTCTTTTCCCCCGTTCTCCACTCTCTTCTTCTTTTACATCGAGCTGCCGTCGCGTGCGCCGTGGCGCCGTCGTGGAGACAAAGGAGGAAAGAAACCTGGAGGAAATGAATAATGGCGATGGGCGTGAAAAATATGAGAAGGAGGCTTCGAACTCGCGTGCGTTTACCCGGAAAATAGAACTCCTCACCCGTGCATATTACATGGCCTGGCAGCCTCGCAGTCACTGTCCGTGGATTTGGAATCAGTCGCGAATATAGGGTTCGCTTGGAGGGTCGAATACATTCCGCGGCTCACCGTTGAGTCTTCCTTCTTTTCCATACTTTCTTTATGGGAGCGGGGGGATCCGGATGGGAAGTAACAATATGCCGGGAATTGTTGTCCGTGGTAACGTCTTAAGGAGGAGGCGGGGGAATGCGTCGGTCTGTTGATGGTAACCCGCAAGGGCTTTTAGTGCGGGGTGAAGGGATGGTTAGGTAGGTATATGCGGGTGCTGTAGTGCGGTCGGGTCAAATGCCATGAAAATGCCCAAAACGTTGACGAGATGGCCAATGTACGGCCCGAAGGGCACTATCGTGTATGCGTGCCTGTTATATCGTTCTTCGCGCACATTTCGTTTAAATTGCGGTGACCCCCATCATATTTTTAGTGCCACATCTTCCTTCCTTTTGCCCTCATTCCGACTGGAATGGGAATGTTATTTTTCCCCCCAGCAAGACCTCTTCTTCGCACAAAAGGGCGGGGTAGAGGGATGGAGGCTTGGCTCGCGAGTCGAGCAGATTTTTGCTTTAAGTAGTTTCGTGAAATTTTTACTGAGTGGAATTTTCATTATTGCATTAGTTCAGTTTTTCGGCAGAACCAGTTTCTGTCTCGAAAGTAAATAAGAGTCCAGTCATTCAAAAGCTTACAATTTTGAGAATTCATTATCGTTTTGGCTTTTATAACATCTACGAACGTCTTCTTTGCTCCATCCTATTTTATTCACATCTCTACTTCTCTTTCTCCCTCATTCTCACTTTTCTAAACCTTCATTTTTACGCCATTCCCTTGCCCTCCATGGAGCAAGGAGTGAAAGGTAGGGACGCCCAGTGGTAGGATAGAAGGAAGGATGGGATGGCTGATGATCACGTACTTCGCCCTAAAATATAGCTCGTGTGAGAATTTGCGGAACGCTTGTTCTCACCTCTAGCCCTGCGACGTGCTCTCGTGCGAAGGGAAGTGACGTCATGGCATCCCCTTCCCTTCCATCCTATCCCCCACCTCACACTATCCGCGCACGTACTCCGAGCTTAACTCAGTTAAATCAAATAATGTGACGTATACAAAGGTTATTCCACGAACTGAGGGCGTAACATGAAGCGAGTCTGCCGGAGCATTTCTCCTTAATACAATTCTAATTCTTCACCCGACGGTGTTGAGAGGAGAAATGCACATTAAGCTAGGCCTTGTGGTTTATCAACGTTCAGATAATTAATTCTCTCCCTGGAGTCCTTTTTGCTCGTGCCCCGCCTCCGGAAGAGGGTGCTATAATTTTCGCCTAATATTATAAGCGCACAAACCGAATCTCTGACAATATTTTAATAGGGAGTGTCAAGGCTGTTACGTTTGATTACCTTCCACCCTTGATATCAAGCAGTGTGGAAATAGGATGTAGCACATCATAAAATTATTTCATTATATCTATGAAGCTGTGCATGGAAGTACATTATACGCAAACTTTAGCTCTTTTAAATGAGCTCTTTTATTGGACTAAATATGGAAATATGTTCATATAACGGAAGGAAAAGTCACGTAAAAGCTTTGTGGCACATAAAGAAGTATCCACGCACCGAGAACAGTATGTTTTAACCCAACTTCTTTGAACGTGGAAACCAATAATTGTTCCAATATTTGAATGAAGTAATGCCGTAAAACTATTAGTTGAATTGATGATTATTAAGTTTTTTGTTTTACACAATATAAATGGTTTTTTTGATGTTTTTCTCAGTTTAAATTCTATGACTAGGTTCCTGATATGCACTGTAGATTTATACCATCACGGAACACATTTTATTGCCAGTCATGATGCTAATGAACGGTCTTTTTGCATCCATAGACTTGATATTTCTATGATATCTTTTTATGTATTAATCAGCCCCTACCATAATCTCTTATTCTCCAACTGCTAAAATTGATTACCCTTTGACGTACGTTAGAATCGAGTTTTTATTCACGAATGCTTGAACACGGAAAGATTCGAGTCGTCTTTCCTTTGACCTTTTTCTCTCCATCCAAACTGCAACTCTGTGAGTGAACTTATTGCCATATATTCTCAACTATTGTTAAGGTATTCAATTTTTGAAACGATGGATTTACTCTTCACTTCGAGAATAACTCTCGGCTACTTTCAGATTTTTCCTTTCGAATCTGAGGGATAGTTGGGAGCAAAAATGAAAAGATACGAAAAAAAGTACGAGTCCCCCAAGTTTTCTAACCCAACGCTCACTCGAAATGGATTCTGCCACATTTTCCTGCACCCTCTCACCCCCCCCCTACTTCATAGTCCTCCCTCTCATCTCCCCCCTCTCCTCCTGCATCCCATCTGAAGCAACTCGAGCCCGCTGACCCGTGAATATCATACGTGGATCATCGAGGATCAATGCGGTGCCCGATGTTGTCCGCTCCGTTGATTGTGACTCCATTCAGAATTTATTCCTCCGCCCCTTTTTTGGCGTTCGGAATATGGCCACAGAAATGAAATCCTTTTGGCGAGAATAACGTGAGCCTAGATAATCTTTTTATCATACAGATATACATGTCCATTTGGCCTCTGGATCATGAATTGCAAATGCGGTTATTGTCAGCATGTCCCGAGTCTCTGCACTATTATTTCAGAATAGCTAGAAGCTGCCCTTGTTATGCAATTCAAACGCCGTTTTCTTTTTGCTTCCTCGCGTTCATCAAATTGCCTCATGCCTGTAATTTTTTGTGCATAATTCAGAGCTGGAATAAAAATGATCACCGATAAATTAAAATACGTATGATTGGGCTGAAAAGATTCTGGATGCATAAAAGGGAAGACGGTCGTCCTAAAGAGTATTCCCAAGCTGTAAAGTGTTGATGAGTAAAAGTAAACGGCATTTTACTATTTAAATCTCTTATTATTAATTATTTATAAGGGATTATGATGAGGCTGGCCATTGAACGGATTTTTACTATCTCCAGGTTAGCCTAATGTGTTCGTGATTGTAATAAGTACTTTCCATGTGTGTGTTGTTGAAAATTTAAGCTTCTCGGAGTCACTCAAAAGGCTCGTTAATTCAGGAAGTAATTATTTTGCCAAGATATAATGCATGTTGTAAAATGAATTTTTTTCCAAAGAAATAGAATGATTATGAAGTAAGGTTTTAAGATTTTAAGGTCCTATTTCTTTGGATTTTATATTCGAAGTACCAGAACGAGCATGGACTTTGGTGTGGATGGAAAATGTTTGCGGGTATGAGCAGGCTGCAACATGCTCGTGCAATTGCTAAATTATATAGAGAGGCGGTGAAAGATGAATGATTAGTGAAAGAAAGGGTATAAGATATTTTGGGAAAAGCCTGTTATTTATGGATTGGACTTCCATTTAGGTATATCCCAAAAAGTAAAAATGGTTTGATGCGCAATAAACATTATAAAAACATGGTCATAGTGGGAAAATTATTACTGGTTATTGTGGTGAAATATAGTGAATGTTTATGCTAACTCCAATGAAATTTAAAATAGTACCCATAAGGGGAATCGCCTAATGGCCTTTTCTCTGTCCTAGAAGTTTATTTTCATGTGGAAAATTAATGTTAATGAAAAATATTGGTTTATTCACGTTTTCGGAAAAAACACCTTGATTGTTGATTACGAGTATTACTGCAGCATTCTTAATGATGTTTATTGCTAGTTTATCTTCAGAGTAATTTTCACTTAATCTGTCTCAGTATCCCAAGTTCATTTAAGTGTCCAATGGCACCCACACTTCAAAATTTCAGCATTGCTAGTCTTCAGGATTTTTTCAATGCGTTATCTATTAAGGCGAAACGTTCCCGCCCGTCCCGATGTTCTTATTGGCGAAAATAACTGTATCATTCAAATACATGTTAATGTTTAACTCAACTTCCCACTGTTTTATTCAAACAGCAGTATTTATTGAAAAATCTTAGAATGGAATAAAGATGTGCTTATAATATGGCAATGAGTCTCTCATACCAATAGATTAGGAGGTGCTTCTCACTCCTACTTCTTTCTACATTACATTAGGCCCTCTTGAATAGCTTTATGTTGTTGGTCATAAAAATGAATTAACTTGCCACATTGAGTGATCTGAGGAAAAGCATAGCGTCCTGCGAACATTTGCAGCAAATAATTCACATTTGAGCACATTTTAAGTGTAGTATATATTTATGAGTACACGTAAATAAATTTTAATAAATTATAATTCAAAATTTCCTTATTGAATTATATTAAATACGTTTTACCGTACTATTCCATATCTTTCATGGCCCTCATTAATTATGCAGTCCAAAGATAGAGAACGTTAGGGAACGCGTGATCACTTAGGTCGTTTCTTGAATGGGTGAATTAAGATAATCAAGTCAAAAACTCTATTTTAGTCTAATTATATTAAGAAAACATATGTCTAACGAAAATAGGGATTCATGATCATTGAAGTAAAAATGGAAATAATCCGCCTCAAATTCGTAACTCAAGGAAATTTTCCACTTGTAATGGATGTGATATAGAAAATGTTTCACAGCGGATGTCCCTTTTATCCTAGATCGAAATCGGTTACTGATTGTTGAAAGAATATTGAGCATACCACATACCCGAATTGTACTTTAATATAATCAGATAGTAGATCGGCATGGTCCAAATCAATGGTTTGGAAGGATAATTATCTAATCTCTGTTTAGATTAGTCTGTAGCATTAAACTTGTGGAGAGGCCCAATTTAGGATATTGCTCGTGGGGCATATTTGGCTAGATTTATTTACGGCAGATTAGATCATGATGAGGTTGGCCAATGAATGGATTTTTACTATCGCCAGGTTAGCAAATATTTCAATCATTGCATCAGCATGCTCCATTGAGCACATTAGTACGTTTTATGGTAAAGAACCGCGATGAATCCTCAGGTATTGTACTTAGGATTATTAACGTCTAAGGATGGTATTAATGAAAGGTTAATTACAATGACCTGATTACAATCGTGTGCTCAGAGATAAAATGAATATTTTAAATCTCAGCGTGGAATTGCGAAATTTAATCGATGGAATTCTACATTAATAATTGCCAAGAGATTTTTGCACGAGTAAAATCCTCTATATGACATTTGAATACAAAGCTTTATATTACATGTATGTTTCATCACCAAAATTTCTCACATTTTTTGAATTGCGTTAAAGAAACGAACTACCAAATGAAATAAAAAAAATCACCTTCATTTCGAGAAAAATATGTTCAGAATGTTTTTATTGAATCCGAATATTTTTATTTTTCCGTTTTATTTCCTCACGATAAATTAGATAGAACTTATACGAAAATACAAGAAAATCCATTGTTGTCCAGAGTAAGATATTTTACTAAAATTTAGTCGTTACATTGAACTGGGCCATTCTGAAAATCTTCTCCTATAGAAGCCGCCTTAAAAAAATCTAATTAGTTACTCTTGCGCCCAGAGTTTTTCATTGAAATATTCATAAGGAAATATGAAAAATTGCGAGTCCATAACTTCTGAAGCATGCATGAAACGTTTTTTGACATGATTGGATATGAGAAGTCTTATTTTGATTCTCTTGCTTGCTTTCTTTGCCTCTTGGAATTGATTTCAACTCCCCTGATGTCGCCGGTAACTTGTCAACTGAGTTTAGCCGCGAGGAATAGTCCTGAAGAGTAATTGGTTTCCACGATTGGGTACGTACTTTGATCCCATATACTACGTTAAATAATCCGTGCGACGTACTTTTTTCGCGGAAACCAATTTCGTAGATATCGGTGTAAAGCAGCCACAACGTTCACTCAGTTTACTAAAAACTTTTACGCCATCAGGATAAATATTTTCATTTTAATTGAGATATGGATGTTAACTTTGCAAGAGTGAAGTATGATGTGAAGAGGTAAACGATGAATTATTAAAGACAACCGTACTACCGAAGTTCCCATTTTGTGGCTTGTACAAGCTTATGACTTTAAATCTTGGCAATTCTTTTTTACAGCCCTAACTATCACTATCATTACAATTTCCCTCCACAGTTTTCCGTACTTTGTCAGCAAACTTCATCAAATAGAATAAAGAAAGATTTTTGCATGTTAAATTCCTAATGGGACGAATATTTTAAATGTGGTATTAGAAACAAATTTTTGTACAGTATAAAATTATAAATTATTTATTCCTAAATTCAACAAATTTGAAGCCTTGGGTGTTTTGATTTATTAAAAGCATTGTAATTCTCGTAATTTGTTTGTACTCTGTCACGTCATTGGAATGTAATGGTTTCAATAAAGGATTACAGTAAGTGATCCGTAGTTATTTAAGCAATTATTAAGGTAAGAAAAACTTCGGGGTACTAATATCGAGATACTAATACTACACAATTAAATTAATCTGTATTATAGTAAAGGTAATGTAGTTATTGAAAATTTTGAAAATATTTAAGGAAACGGGAACAATTATTAGTCTTTTCCAAAACGCACGCTCATTGAGCTCATTGTATCCCAAGATTTCTTTATTACTCTTTAGTAAAATTATAAATTCAAGTAACACATTCTAATGAAAAGTCATTTTATGAGCTCCCTACTGATTAAATCATCAGCGTCTCGGTGGATACATATATAACTCAAGCACTCTGAAATGTTTGAACGATAGGCCTTACGCTGGACCTTTGTATTTTGTTCAAGTGCATTTTTTTAAACAAATTTAATACTAACTTTTGTCGTTTTATTGTATTTCCTGCTCTATGTATACATTGTCGACGTTGACGCTGGAAATAAACAAAATACCACATCCAATAAAAGCTCGATTTCTTCTGTTATAAGTATTGCAAAGCCATGTTTACCAAATTTGAGATATACAGTGATTGCAGCTGCAAGGTTCTGAAGTACGTAAAATTCCGCGCCTAATGTATATGAAGACAATCAAAGTATATGATGCATTGCAGAGTGGTTCTAATTGATGAAAATCAGCCATCGATGAGAAAAATCACATCAAATTCCACTGTAAAAGCTTGCAACCATTGTTCACTGAAGGGTAGAAAATGCGCTTGGAGCTATGGAACAGGCTATCCCAGTACTGGTTCAATAAAGGTCATCATGTTTTGCCGGAAGGTTTCAGAACAACGTGGGTCTTCCCCTTTTTTGGATTCTGCCTGCAATATCTTCCTCATTTTTGACCAAGCGAGGAGAAAAAAAGCACAAGGGAAAAAATATGGGGGTTTCACTCAAAGGCATGCGCTTTTTGGGGTGGAGGGTGTAGGAAGTGAACTCTGGGGTTGAGTTGAGCTCGGAGGAGGAGCAGTTAAGGGGTGGGATGGGATAGAAAAGTTGGCAGATTGGATGAAAAATAGGGAGGGAGGAGGTGAAAGGTGGGCCCCGGATGGGGGGAGGCCTCCGGAGGGTGGGGACGATAAGGGAGGTGCGTAGGGAGTGGAGGGTTCGTAAAAGGGTGAGCCTCAATGGTGAGGTTATGGGAGTCAGGGATGTGAGGCATGAGTGATGCATTGTGGGTAAGCAGCGGCAGAGCAGGAAGGCAGGGGAGAAGGAGAGAGAGAGCGTGGATTTCGTTGTATCGTCTCCGTCGTGGGTGGTTGAGGTTGAAGCAAG
Source organism: Platycnemis pennipes (assembly GCA_933228895.1). Taxonomy (NCBI): domain Eukaryota; kingdom Metazoa; phylum Arthropoda; class Insecta; order Odonata; family Platycnemididae; genus Platycnemis; species Platycnemis pennipes. Next base: position 25,839,381 of record OW121848.1, on the reverse strand, counting down.
CGCAGGGAGAGAGGGGTAGGAGGAGATGAGAAGATGCCCTAGTGAAAAAATACATAACTTCGGATCGTGGGCAAGATGAGAGTCGAAGAGCAGCCGGCTTGATTCGAGCATAGTTTCTTGTCGACGGCTCGACCAACTCCATCTTTTTTATTTTTATGTAATAATCGGCCTTTTATCATGGCCATCCTCATACCATCTGCCTTACCAAGCCTTATATTGCTCTTATCCCATATCTTTCTTCACTTAGGTCTACCAAAGCCCTGAATTTACTGTTATCCGTTTAGTTTCCTATAAAGATAGAGGTTGTATAAATTGGTTTATGATGCATCAGTATTCGAAGTTTGTATTGCACGATTTTACCTAACCTTAACTCTATTACTACAACGATAGTCTCCGAACCAGCGGCAAGGTGTTGAATGAGTTATCAACGGGTAAATTCTATAGTGAATTACCTAACCAGATGCCCCAGATAGCACATAGATTGTCTGTCATTGATATAACCATGGTTTTACACTCTTCACTGAGAATTACGGGATTAATCAGTGATAAAGATGAAATCACGAGGAAGTAGACCGGTAGAGAGTGGAAATGACGCGAATCTTTTTATAAAAAATGAACGAAGAATGATGAAGATAGGCTACTGAATAATTGCAACATATTTCAGAAAAAATAACGCGTTTTTTTAGAACAATTATCCCCTACACCTTCAACACTACTAAAGTTAACTTCTCAAAGAACTTGCACTTGATTGAAACTGCAGGTGCAGCGGTGTACATTGGATAAGTGCAAAAAAATTAATGGGCGGAAGAAGGAAGGAGGAAGATAAAAAATATGATAGAAATGGTTAGAATAAGGGTACTGCCAATGTGTAAGGAAAAGGGAGAAAGGGGGCGAAAAAGGATTGAGTTCATTGAAACATCGAGGGTGATCAAATTATATTTTATGGATGGATTCAAGGCGTGATGTTTTCAAATATTTATGGTCAATTTAGACGTTCCTTTAAAAATAGAATATTCCTTCACTCAAAAGATCACTACTACTCTTTTCGGTTCAGCACCTGGTTCTGATTATAGGCATGAAAAATAGGAAAATAGGGTTGATTTGTTGCTCCTATATCTGGATTCCGAATTAAGGTTTTTTATGGAGGCCATATATGTAGTGATGTAGTGTGAGTCGCCGTGATAAACCGTATTTCAAAAATAATATTTTAATATTCTTTTTTCAAATTGATTATCATCATTGACTGTTCTCTCAATAACTATAATATTGTTTTTACTTTATGTTAATGTTATAAAAATGCTATTTAAATTACCATAGTGACTTTTCCACTTGTATTACTGAATTGGTAATACATGTTTAAAATATTTTATGCGTTCTGTTTAATAGGCATTTCCCAAGACTTCCTTTGTATTTATTCCATAAGGATCTTTAAGTACCAAATCCCCACAGGATGTTTTTATGTTAAGAAATAAATATTAGGTGCATAACTATTTTATTGAATACAACTGTTGCAAAGGACAGTGTTAATAAACGTTTCTAAAATAATTTTACACCATTAAAATTGCATACAACCAGCTAAAGTTACGACTGGTATTTTGCACAAGATGTTTAAAGCATTTTTTAATAAATGTGTTTTACAGTTCTAATATCTATTGAAACCCTTCACTGTATTTTAATAGGCGAAATAAAATAATAAAGTTACAGCTGCCTCATTGTGAATTGGGTATGAACTCTAATAGTGATTCCGAAATATCAATAACCAACACGAACGACACATCCAGTCTTTAAAAGGATAACTCGTGACATTTTGAAATAAAGGTAAATAATACCTTGCTATAAGCTTACTATCTTCGCTTGAATAACGCGCAGTACAAAAAATAATGCTTTGTTTCCGTATAAATACAATAAGTGTCATTTTGCCATAATGTGAAAAAAGTAGGGAGCCAAGAAATGTCGTTTCATGGAAAAAATATTGCTACCTCAGGCACCGATGTCTTTGTGCCTGGCGTATCCTTATACGCGCCTCTATTTTTTATCACAGCAATCCTTCGAAAGAGAGCAGTCAAAGTTTTCTCGCCGCATTCCCGTGCCATTTCCTGCCCCATTTGATGGAGGGGTCTTGTTAAATGATGCAAAGCGTTCAGCCGACACGGCATCTTGATGAAAGATTACAGCAAGATGGATGCGGCTTCGGGCGCCTCAGGGTGACGCTGTGGGGGGATGAAAGGGAGGGATGGGGTGGACTGGAGGGCGGATGAGGTTGGGCGGCCGGGGTGGGGTGAAGGCTTGGGAGCAAAAGAGAGAGAAGGAAGAAGAAGGGGTACTCTGGAGATAAGAAGAGTTTTCAATCGTCAATTTCTGCTCGATTCCCTATAAAAGCCAGCGGGATGAGATGAGTGGATATGTATCCGGTTGAACCGCAGGGAATCGGAAAACTCTGAGGGAAACGGAAGGTGGAGACATAGTATGGAAGGGAGGTTTGGGATACGGGGCGGGAGAAGGCATGGCGGGATAAGGGAAGTAGGGGGGGGGGAGTGAGTTTCACGGAGATAGGGGATATGGGTGGTGGGAGAAAGCGCATCTTACACGGCGCATGAGGTTTGGCGGCAGTGGCGCAAGGAGTTGGAGACGGTTCGGCGGAGCTCTGGAAGGAGAATAAGGAAGCCGGACTACGTGATGGAAGGAAATGGAGAGAGCGGATGGTATCCGGAAGGAGAAAAACAAGATGGAAAAACACTCCCGTGCCCAGAGCGTCCTTATTCTTTTCCGCACTCCCCCAAAAAATGAAGGCATTCGTTCACCTTATTTTACCGTGCTCGGTGACTGCGCCTTCTTGAGCTTTTGTTTCCTGATTTCGGCAGATTCTGTTCTGCTTCAGAACATCTACTTTTCTGCTCTCATTAGAGGTCTGAATGAGCTAAAATTTTAGATAATAATGACCGGTAGGAAGAATTAAAAAAAAATATTCCGTTTTATTAGTGAATCCTTCCTCCATCATAACATCAATTTCCACAGTGTATAGGTACTGTTTTGGATGTATTTCAAATATGATGATTGCAAATTTATGTACCAATTATGTTAAACTTTTACATAATACAAATCCAATTGCATGAATACATTATTATTCTGAAAGTATAATGGAGATTCTTATTAAATAGATTTTTTTTCTTTCAATGGAATTTAGCATTCCTTAACCAGTCTTCGATTACGATGTTACGTAAGTAATGGCAAATTTTACGCAATATAATCCGACAGAATGATTATATTATTATTCTGAAAGTATAATGGAGATTCATACGAAATAGATATTTTTAATTTCAATGAAATTTATCATTCTCTGTCCAGTATTCCATTATAATGTGACGCAAGCAATGGCAAATCATATTTTTCTATGAAAACTCATTTTTTACCTAATTGGTAGCATTATAAACATGAATATTATTTATTTACCAAATTGGTACAAAATTCTAACAAAATAAGATGTTTTTGAGCATAACATATTTTCGATACTTGTACTATATTTATACTACTACTACCTGTGTCTAAAATTCCCCTGAACGATAGTAGTTTTCTTCTTTGACCCTTAAAAGTTTCTATGGCTGCAAAAAATAGAATTTTTATGAATGATCTGCATTGTACGGTTTTCAAATATCTAAAACATTCGTAGAAACTATTGAAGCTAATAATAGATTAATGTATATTTTATCAAAATTTTCAAGTTTTAATTTTTATGATTTTGCTTCATCTGAATTTTATGCACAATAGAAATAATCAATAGATATTGTGAAATATTACATTATCTCTCTCCTGTATATCCCATGATAACATGCAAAATATAACTAGAATGTTTGTTTTTGCCATAGTTGAAGTTTACCATACCGAAGGTGAAATATGGATTGCAATGCGATAACTTATAAGCATGTGAAAAATCTCAATTAGGTTTGAATATTTTCAAAATACTATCGCACTCGGATTAAATTTTTCAAGGATCCCAAAGGAATGATGAACATTCATTTGCTGGTATATTTTAGGCGATCTGAGGAAAATTTGCGTTTTAGTACTCCTCCGAGGGTACTCACCTGAGAATTTTCATGCTATGTGCAATATCTTGATTTGATCAAGTTTTCCGTTCCAGCATGAAGAAAAATAGTGAAGAGTATTCGTTATATATTCACAGTGCTATTACGGATCCTCCTTAAATGTATAATTTTTCATTATTTTTAAGTGAGTTTATTATCATTATCCTAATTGAAATGTCTTTTCATCGCCAACGATGTGGGTGAATATGAAACATTCTTTATGAACAAGATTTAAGTGTTCATTTCTGAGCAGATTATTTTACAATGAATTAGGGGAACGCTGTTTTTGACACTGATTTGGCGAATGGTTCCTTCCGCGTGCCTTCTTCACTCATGTGAGTCACAATCATGGATAGAATTTCGGTAATATATTCTTCGGTAGGGTCTCGAGGTAGGGTAGCGAGGTTTCCGACAATACTCTTGTAAATATAATCGATGGTCGGCAAGTTGACTTTGTGGAATTTAGACATAGCGAAAAAAGGAAACTACTTAGTTAATTCCACGGTTTATTTTTTTTTTATTTTTTTTTTTTGGAAGACTCAACCGGTTTCAACCTTTGCAGGTCATCATCAGGAGTAAAGAACAGAGGGGGAAGGACGTGAATTTATACCCGAAGATTTTGGAAGGAGGGGGGGGGGGGGGAGTTTTAACAAAAACAATGAGAAGGTGGTGGGGTAGGGAAGGGAGAACAAACCAGAAGGAACCAACAAGGGCAAACTGCATTAGACTATGGAGATGGAGGTGGGGGAACCGGAACGGAAAACAAGGGAGAAGAGGTCGACGGAATTAGGTCATTAAGCAGGCGGTTACCATGTAAATTCAGATGAGATACAATTTCAAAATTTTCTAAGAAGTCCAGTTTCTTACCACTGTCACATACATGTAAAAGCTTAGGAGAAAAATCGGAAGAATGATCTTCGTCAATCAGATGGTTGGCGAACATGGACTTTTTATCTCCTTTAACAAACGATTTGAAATGTTCTGATTTTCTTACACTTAGTTTCCTTCCAGTTTGGCCAACATACATGGAGTTGCAACCAGGAGTGTCACAGTTTAACAAATACACACCACTCTTGTCGCCAATTGTCGTAGTTGTGGGATCGTATTTCCATATTGTGTATCCTGGCGGTTATGCAATTTTAAGAACACATATGTATTTGAATTTGCTGATAGACAAGGAGCCAGGCGTCGATTATGTGGGCAATGGAAATAAGCAAGTGCTTGAAAATAAATATGTAGCAGTAGCGCTGTATCAGTTTTAGAATAACATTATGATGATTAAAGATGTGTGTGACTTGACGTTCTCTTTTGAGAAGTTTCTTCGGCTCTTGGCCAAGTAATCGGCCAGTTTTCTTGCATATTTAATTCTAGCTACTGCTCGTTAATTAACATTTATATTAATTAAAAAACTTTTGGCATTGAGGAATTGGATAAAAATTCGAAGATTCATCTTTTTACGATCATGCTTAGCATAGAGTTATCCATTCTATGTACACTTCAAGTGTATTATCATGCCGTACCGTTTAGGAGTTCCTAATGGCAATTGTAATAATATACGTGGTGCTTTTCTTAGCTAGTATATTTTTACTGATGCATAGCGTAATAAACCAGTGTTTCTTTCAGAGTATTTAATTATTATTCATATGATTTTTAATGTTTATTGGACAATGGCTGAAAGAAAGTTCACTCTGGATATCAATTTAGCGTTGATCTAAAAAATTGAACTTTTATTGTTTCTCGTGATATATTTTCAAAATGAAAAATTGACTAATTTTAACAGTTATTTTAGTAGCTGCAGCATTTTCCTAATAATAAAGAGAATAAATTAAACTATATACTTGAAATTTATGCATTTTCACCGAACAATTTAAAGAGTATAATTTAAAAGATATCCTTGAAATGTATGCATTTGCTATGCGACATAGCGATTGACCATCTTAATGCAGAAACATGAAAAAACCTCTTTTCCCAAACTTCCTCAAGAATGACCACATTTGGTTCCTTTTATGAAATAAAATACCCTCATATACAGACCTTTTGGATTACATAACGTCGCTTGAATATATCTTTGCAGGTTAGTCAGCCGCCCATCTCACGGGCCGCAAAACAGCAGCCTTGGTCCCTTTTTCTCCCAACCCCTTATACGCTTTTGCCGTAAAAACCGAGGCCTAACACCTTTCGCTGCTTCTACGCGCCTCAGCGGAAAAATGTTCGACATTCGTTCCGTCAAGCACGTATATATTTTTTCTCCCATTCCATCGCATTTGACCTCTCACCCGCTTTAACTCCTACCAACTCCTCCTTTCTCCCCAACCTCTCCGTCCGACTCCTTTTCCACCCTTAGGACTTTCCTCTCACTCTAGATAGTTCCCCTTTCGCACATGCAAACGCTCTCCCCACGCTCGGCCACTAACCCGTCCCCCCCGTATATGTCGAGCCCCGAGAACCGACCCCTTTCCCGCTTCGTTTCACACGCACAAGTTTTGCGATTGTGTGTCTTCCACCCAGACCACCTTTTCATCCTCCTCTTTCTTTTCCAAACGCGCTGAATTTATTCTTTTCGGACTCGTTTTTCCCTATCTTTCTTTCTCCCTTTCCCCTCTCTTTTCTCCGGGTCGTTGTCTTCTTCCCTGTTCCATCCTTCTTCTTGCTTGTCTTCCCTCATGCACCACAATGCAAAGCGCGGTTATGCACGCGTATTATTATCGTATGCGAGAACCTTCTTGAACCATTTCATTCGGTCCTCCCTTTCCGTGCTCCTCCGCATTTTTCAACTTTTTTCCTCCACTTTCGCTCCTAATTCTCAGGTCCATCAACTGCCCGTGCTTTTCTCCTATGAACTCGACTGTGAAGTTAAACAGACGCCCGTTTACTAGCAATAGCTCTTTTTCATGTCAATCTGGGGTGAGAGTTAAGAATCACAGGTGACGCTAAGACAGTAGGCTGTGCGATTCCCATCCACCTCGAGTCTCTCCCTCCTTCTGGATCTGACAATGTTCCTCGTCTGGACGTTGCCTTTTCCCTGTTTGAATCACGCCTCTATTTTTCTCTTTCACTCTCTCTCTCTCTCTTTCTCCTCATCCCCCTCTTACGTGATCCCATCCACAACGTTCAGCGAAAATACTGACTCGCTTAAAAAAATTCTTGCAAAAATAAATAAGTCCTCACTTTCTCGTCATAATAACTCTTTCGTACACTCTTCCGCCTTCTTTATCTCTCTCTCATGACCCAGAGGAACTGTGGGCTCTACTTGGGTTACATGTTTGTTTCTACTACCACTGTTGCCGTACCCAGAGACTGACTGCCGAACAGTCAATTAGACTTTTCCTCTTACCCCGTTTGAAAACGAGTACAACGAGTACATGTCCAAACCTCAGGATTAAATATTACTTATTTCTTTTCACTGACTCTTTTACATTATTTGCGTTATCACCCCAAGTTCGCTAACTGTGGAACACGTATCGTATGGTACATTAGTTTCCTAGTTTTACTTACGTATCATATTTCATTAATTTAAGGTAATCGCAGATTTTTACCTTCAATGATCTAATATAAGTATTGGCAGTTATCTTCTGAAAGCTTATGCATCCTTGCTATGTATTGTAAACGAGTACCAAGTCAAATTGCCAGATAACTCAATCATTGCTAAATGCAAGAAATAAATTAATTTCATTGACTAGATAGAATAAGATTAATCCATCCAGCATTTGATATGTTTAACATTTAACATTTTATTCTATAATTGAAGACGATTCTAATCGTTGAAACCAATTCCTATTCCATTTCCTATTCCTATTACTTTTTTAAAAGCAAGACAAGATTTAATACGAATAAATTACCTTTGACATTCTGTTAATCTCTACGTAATTTCTCCCTGTTTCATTTCTTTATAAAACGCCTCCTCCAAAGCTCCTTGGGTATGAATTTTTGTCAGAGATATTTTAACGAATGTTACGACAGCAAAAAAGCAGATAATGAAATCCGAATACCTCCTGGGATAACTTTTTTCACCATTTTTTGACTGCGATCCAGTTTTCACCAGCGTATGAGCAAGTCGGTCACAAGTTCTCAATTGGAATTGACGCGAACGCCCTACGGACTGAATTAATAGAATGGTGCTTCCATGGTATTCGCAGTGAGGTAAAATTCGGAAAAGAAAACAAGGAAGGTGTATACGGGCTGTTTGAGTGCGGTGCACTCTCATCCTCCCTCTGTCCATTTCACAGATAAAATGACTCTGCGATTCATAACACTCGCGTAAGCCCACGAGCCTAGCGACAAAAGTGTTTCTTTGTGGTCAAACCTTGGGTTGACCAACGGCAGGGGACTGAGCGTCCGTCGCGCATATCAAGTTCAAAGGATTAACGGGTTAGAGGGGACTCTGAGAAGCATCGCGAACACGTACTCTGTGGTGACAGCATACGTGTGTGTACTTGTGAGAGAGAGAAAGAGAAGGAGAGCATTAGCGTGTATGCGTAAGTGGAGGGTGGCTCGTGCATGGAAGAGCGCATTTCAAAACACCGTATTGCGGTTCACAGCGACACCATGTTTCACGTCTTGTGACTTCAACCACGATAAGGCGACGACACCAAGTGCCATTACCTCCACCCCATTCTGCGACCTCACCTACCTCTTTACTCTCATTTGCAGTATCCCTGTATTCCTCGTTTTTTGTCTTAAGTAGCAAATGTGTGGTTTTTATGCCGAGTCAAAATGTTTTCACCATTAATTTATGTTTCTTGTGTTCACTATTCTTTCACAAAATTGTATTAAATCTTGTAAGCCACCACCCTAAAATCTTTCAAACAGGTATGGAAATGCAAAACAATTGAAGTGAACTTTCAGAAGTCCATCAGTGTTTTTCATTTTTCTAAATACTGTTCATTTTCATTTCAAGATACCTTATTTTCAGAAATTTTATAACACGCATTATCATTCGGAATCAGGTAACAAAGGGACACTATAATCTCTCTCCTAGATGTATGGAAAAACATAAATGTTCTTCTGAAAAATTGAGTAGCTGTTCAAGCTGTCAATTGTAAATTCAAAAAGTTTAACATTATAGTTTTTAAACTCAAGTCGATAAATTAATTGAGTAGATGGATCAGTTATGAAATAAGTCCTTTGTATCAAATGATGGCAAGCCAAAATTTATTCTATGGACATGACCTTGTCCATTTAAACGATTGTGATATGAAACTAAAAGGCAATTTAAAAACATTATTGTACATATAGTCCTGCATCCCAGGAGTCCGAAAATAATTACTTCCGTCTTATGCTCTGATTAAGTTTGGCCGAATATTCTAAATTCATAGCGGCTGAAAACCTTTCTTCGTGATTTTTCAAATATATTTTACATTCACTGGTATGTTTTCATAGGGCATAGTATAAATGAATGTGAACATTTCAGTATCACATTTTCAATCAACTTTAACTGAGTTCAGTCAGGATTCTGAAATAATAAATTCAGTTGATTGATTGAATTCAAGAACATACATCTGGAGCATTCTACTGTATGGCGGCAAAGCATGGACAATAACAGCAGCAGAGAAGTCCAGGCTGGAAGCATTTGAAATGTAGTGCTACCGAAGAATGATGAAAATAAAATGGATCGATCGAGTGGCAAACAAAGAAGTCTTAAGAAGAGTAGGAGAGAAGAGATACCTACTGAAAACCCTAAAAATAAGACGAGACAACTTGATAGGTCACATCTTAACACACGATAGCCTGATGAAGACAATCGTCGAGGGAAAAGTGAACGGGAAGAATGGAAAAGGTAGGCCTCGTATGAGCTATATGGAGCAAGTTGTGAAGGATGTAAAAGAGAGGAGTTACGTCCATATGAAGTGGTTGGCCGATAGAAAAATCGAGTGGAGGGCTGCATCAACCAATCCTAGGATTGCTGACCCATGATGATGATTGAATTCAAGATGATTATCATAGCCAAACCAATTGTTATGGAGTTATTCATACCTATTTGTTATCTTAATCAGCATGGTTCTCAATTAAGCCTTTGGTATAAACTTATTTAATACTGATAAAACTCTCAATTCCGGTTTTTTCGGTAGGAAATTGCATCCATATTTCAGATGTGAAACTTATTTCGAATTATTCACATATTTTTCCTTGCATACATTATATATAGGCATGTCTTTTTTTGTAAACGATTTAAATCTAAAACACTGTTTCTTCTACGCATAAAGAAACATTTCCTTAGGACATTGTGCATTGCTGTAATAATTTGATTTGAGCCGGGTGCCTTTTTTTTCATCGTTATGGTCGCGAGCCTAGAACTTAATTATATCAAGCATCTATATTTTATGTGCTATCCTTTTTTCTCATAAAACGATTTTCTTCTTGCACACTGAGTTCATTGTAAATTCATGAATATCTTTTTTGCGATATATCCTTAATTTGCAATCAAATTTAATTGCTTCTCGCACTCTGAACGGTTTGATTCAATATCTAAGAGGTCTTCACGGCAAAATATGTGACAAATGATGTGCCGTCAAAAAAAGCTTGTTTTCCATTTGACAGGCGCTTTCTGAATACGCTTATTTTGACTTAACTTCGTTTTCGGAAGCTACGCGAATTAACGCAAACGGAGGGAATCTTCCACTACTCTTTCTCCTCCCTTTCTCCTACCCCCAGCTCCACCCATTTTTTCTCATCCTATTCCCACCCCCCGAACACCGTTCCCTTCAATTTCTTCCTCGGATGGATAAAGTTCATTTTACCCATACCTATCACCATCCAAAGCAATCTATCGAATCGAATTATCGATCAATCCGAAAACATTAACGACTTCACTGCTTGCGCATTCCGATAAACGCCATGCCCTTAAGAATTCCTTTGCCTACCCAATTTTTTTCCTTTTCCTTTTTTCCCACTTCTCTCACCCACCAATGCCCAGCCCGCATACATTGTCCTCTCCACCCACTCCTCTGATGTCGTATCAGCCGCTCCTCGTAAACTCTCGTCCCAGAACAATTTCCCAGCCATTGAAACCTTCACCAAAATCAATGTCTCCCACGTTTTCTACCATAACAGTGATTCTAGTCGATCTGCTGCCCATTTCTCTTTCCTCCAAAATATGTGTCTATATCTATATATTTTATCTCTTGCTTATCCAGGCTTTAGTAAAAAAATTAAGTATTTTTTTAGCATTTTAGCATTCCAAAAAATGGGTAGTGATGAATTAAATATATTTGTGTAATCTGGAAATGAATAAGAACACCAAAATTTGTCTGTTTTTTAATGACACAATTTGATATTTTTCGGGAAAAAATACCGGATGACTTTACCTCATTTGCTAGCTAATTTGTGTTTGAGATAATCGAGTATGTGTAATATATCACAAAATTATTATATTATAAAATTATTATGTAAATTAACGCAAATGCAAGGCAGTAGGATGTTGGAAAATTAGAATAGAATACTATCGCGCATTTTATGAGTGATTAATGATTATAGGTTTCCAAACCATCATTTTTTGAAAGTATACCGAGATATGTAGTGTTTTGACAAAACCAAAATACAAATCATTAATTATGGTTGAATCCTTTGTTTGATGTGAGAAAACTTTTTAATGCACAAGCAGTTTTAATGGGGATGAATGTTCTTTAAATAATATGCGCCTATGTATATTCATAGCGCCTATGCGCCTGAGTATATTCATCTTTCTTTACCTTAATTTGAGCCACATTCATACATACTTCCGTGTTTGTAAGGATAGTATAATTTAAATCCAAAAAGCATTGGCAAGCTATATTAATTCACTTTATATTGCACTTTCCTCATGAGAGCATCCACCTCTCTGTAGCGTGAAATGAAAGTTTAAATATGGTATTCGTCAGAAGTAATGAGAAACAATTTTAATAGTTCTTCCTATTCCATCCCATTTTCGCTAATTTTTTTACCAAAAATAAAATGTTTGAGAATTAATCGATAGACTTTCAAATCTTTACCACTCGATTCGAAAATCTAGTCAGTAGGCTCACCACTTTTGCCCAACACCTCAGACTTTATGCGTCCGCTAGGCAACCCTCTGGGTGCAAACCCGCCCCTTTCTAAGGACTCCAAGCTCTTCCCTACCCTTCATCAACGGCATCCCTCCTCTCCCAGCGTAGGCCACTCCCACCAACCACCGCCTCGGCGTCCGGAAAGCCTACCGCACAGAGAAGACTCCTATTTCCCAGCCGGCTCTCAGCCTCCCTCCGTTTGCCCTCGCCGTGAAAATCCATTAACCGGCCTCACCCCTTATCCGACCTCTTCTCTCGCTCCATCACTCGAAGCAATCACCCTATCTCCTTCCCTCGCGTTTGAGGCCTCCCTCCCTCCATATCCGTTTCGCCTCAACCTCCTCCCACTCGTCTAACTATCATCTTCGCTCGCTACCTCCTTACCCCTCGCATTTTTTCGTGTAGGAATCTCCCCTACCAGGGTTGGGACACTCCGTTCTTTCCCCTTCTCCTTCCTACGGTCGTCACACGAAGAGAAATACGCAACCCCTTCCAAGGTTCTCTCCTCCTCGGGAACCCATTCCATTCCGCCTCTTGGACACAAACTCCCCCGCTCGCAAATATCGCCTCCTCCTCTTCAATTTCGCGAATCGCATCGATTCGCGTCCTTCCTTCACTCCTTCCCTTCTCCTTCTTTCTTGCTCCGCGGCAATATATCTCGTCCTTCTATTTTCCTTCCCCATTCATCCCCGGTTCGGTCGGCAGTTTTGTTCGGCCCCATAATCGTTTGGTTCCCTTGCAATGGATTTTCCTCTCTACTTCTCGCGTCCCGCAAAGCGGGAGAGCCGTGTAAGGATTTTCTTTACATTTTCACGTGATCGTTTTGCTTAGGAGGAAGTTGGAGATGTAGAGGGCATTGCACTCTACCCGTATCGCCAAATATTCCTTGTATTTTGGAGTTCTTTTCTTCCCATGCTACTTCGCCTCGTATCTCTTGTCATGTTTCTTTATGCTATCACTTTTCTTTTTTTTTCAAATTTAGGGCATGATGTGTTTGATTAGAAACTGATATTTCTTCCTATTGAACAATCATTGATATAGTAGTTGTCAGCCTATTGCTTTTCTTTTGACGTTAGTAGCTCATATTTTTGGTTGTGCAATGATGGAGATGTACCGTGTCCTGTGTTCTTTAGCCCAGATTCTAAATGAAGCATTGCATTATGTCTATTTATTATTTTGATGGTGGCCCAAGTCAGTCCATATCATGCGCGTTCCCTATTTAAAAAAAAATATCATTTCTTTTCACTGCTCATCCAAGTCATTTAATTCTTTAAGAGAGTTGCAACAACAACTTGTGACTATTGTTCAGTCAAGGTAAATTTAATAGATCTTACACTGTACAATATCCTCAAAGTGCAGTAAAAATTTAAATACCTTAATATTTCAATTTTCATTGAATGAATCTAAAACCAGTTAACAAATATGTTCCCTAATCCGTTTATGTTCAGCTCTTATGACTTTATATCATCCTACTGTTAACTAGAAATTGTATCGTATTAACTCATGGAAGAATTAAACATAAATCAAAACCAAATGCACTCAAATATCTGAGACACTTCTATTTTTTCTATGGGAAATATTTATTTCAATGATTGGTAGAATTAATTTAAAATATAAATCCTGCTGACTACTCGTACATGTAGTAATCACTATTCCCATAAAAGTTGAATGGAATATCTTCCATTATAATATTTAATTGCATTATTGTCTTTTCATGGAAAAATTTAACAGTCATATGTTACATCAGTATCAACATCTTATCTTAACAAATTGGGTTAGCATTTTTCTTAGTGTCAGATCAAAACGAGGTTTTTAGCTAAGTATATTTACTATTATGCTTTGTTGTAGACTATATAAGCAAAGTTTCTTTTCCTGTACAGGTATAATATATCTCTAGAAATTGTTGTCTTAGTAGCAGGTCGCAATTGCTCTATAAGTTTAACATTACTCGTATCTGTCATTTGAATATAAACATTCCCCCCCAGAAAGCCGTCTGCGGCCCTAAAAATCCCTCTCACTGCTGTTGCTTTTCCCCTTATTTGGTTTATCTCCCCTCGAGAACTCTTCCTTATAAACTCCATTCTCCACATACCATCCATTCCACATTCCGTTTACTCGCTCTTTACCCAACTCCTTGTCGTGTCCCTCACAACCCTCATCCATGGTCCAGCCTCCCCTTCCTTTCCTCAGAATTGTCGCTCTCTCTTTTTCCATACAGGACCCCCACCTCTTTCCGCAACTCGGCACAATTTTCCCTTTCAAATCCAGACATTTCTTCCCTTTTCTCTCCGACAATCTGCTCTCGCCCACCAAAACGACTCCCTCTCACCCTGTTGAACTCTCTCTTTCTCTATCCCTTTCTTCATTCGCGTCCCCTTGCTTTTGGTTCGTATTCCTTTTGTCCGGCAAATTTTCTTTCCTTTTCTCTCACGCGTTGCAATCTGGCCGTCATGTTTTCCCTCTCGTTTGGACCGGCACCAATACAAAAATGGATACCTAGAATTAGTTCGTGGGTCGCCTGAGAATATTCAAGGGAGGTAGAGAGCGTAAGTGCGAATCCCTGCTTCTCCGAAGTCTCTCGACGGTTGCCGGGTCACAGCATGCGTTAAAGCGTCCATTTTCCGTCTGTATCCGTGCGACAAGGCACCCTGCCTTCCCATCGGTGACCGACCTCAAGGTCATACGGCCGAGGAGCAGGGCGGGGTTGAGCTCCGAAAATGTGTCTGTTAGAGCCCGAAATTATTTCCCGCAAAGAATAATGCACCGCGATAAGCAGAAAATTGCAAGGGCACATATAATTAGTTTTTTTTTACTGGGGTACTGATAAAGTTTCCTTTCCATTGGAATTCGTCCGGTCATTCAGCGGTGGGTTAAAATATGGAAAAGTATTCGCGCTACATATCTCTTCCCTGGAATTATTTTGTCAGTGTCGGTCTATCTACTCTCTCTTGGCGGTGCTCTTCATTTAGACATGATTGCCAAATTTTCCAGGAAAACCGTAAGTTTTAGGCGAGAATCTCTTCCCATCATCAATTTCGCGTAGCCAAGTAAGAGTTGCGATTGTACTTGAGAAATTTTCAATCCAAATTTAAGATAGGTGCCCAAAATTCTATTAATTTGGAGTTCAAACATGCCTTTCGCCATAGTATACACAGATTGCAGATATTTTGGTATCCTTTTTCAACTCCTAATGTATTTAAAAGATGAATTTACATTGCAGTTTATCTAAATGATATTTTCTAGGAAAGGGTGTGGTTCTCTCATTATTTATTACATTGCTGTAAATAATTTTAGCTAATGAGCCTTAACTCATGCAAAGGTCATTATTGTTGCACCTCAAGGCAACAATGAAGTACTAAAAATAAATTTTACAAACGTAAGTGAACTGTAATTTTATGAAATCCTTTGAGAGAATGAGGTTAAACTCTATAGAGAAAAAGGTTTTTGATAATTTGTAGTTTAAAGCATGAGTTGCTGATTAATACTTTCACGATAATGAAAAACATTTCATGCAATGCATTTCATTCTCATATCGTATCCATTAAATGCCCGTTAAACTCTGGCAGGATATCAAAGACTTGCCGACTTATTAAACTTGCCGACCATCGATTTTATTGAAGAAAAGTAAATTTTTTCATTACTTTTGTGTTCTCGCTTCACTAAAATACAATAAAATCTACAAACCTATACGATGTCAATTTTAATGCATCCATTTTTATTTTTGTGCAAATACTATCATCATCCGCATTTGGACTCATATTTCGAGTTCATAAATGAATCAATCATATTTATAGTGACGTACTGCATGCTTAAAAGATTCAACTAATGACAGTCTCTACATAAGGTACAAATATGACTCCTAGATAAGGGTTACAGTGTGGATAAATGAACCACTGAGGGGTACGTAAGGGAAAAACGGTTGTGAGCTGCTGCTATAAGCAATATGTCTCTCAAACCGTGAACTTTGCTCGGTAAATATGGTTATTAGTGAGTGAAATCTTCAGGTTTGTCTAATATACTGCATATGTATATATATATATACATATATGTTCTAGAGCATATATGGCAGCGTTCACATTTTTATTGAATATAATGCATATTACTTGAATCAACTTCGATCTTTTCCTACAGTTAAAACTTCATTGAATTAATATTTTATTCCCTTTATCCTTAAATAACTAATGATATGAACTTAATTTTTATCACCACTATTTGATGCCATCTACCACACTTTAGAATAATCAAATTAATAGCAATTTCTTCCATAAACATATTTTTCCTAAGGTCATCATTAAAAGATGAAATGAATTAATGGCAAATTTGAGTGTTAAAGTTTTATCCGTGTTAGAGAAACTCTTATCATTTCTGCCCGAAGATTAATTCTGCGGGACGGAATATTCACTCTTATTTAATCATTTACGTAAGAGGCTCTTGAATGATTTAGTGGAAATCACCAAATCGCATTTTCCGTGTCAATTATGTCTTTCCCTCAGGACTTTCTTTATTCAATGATTTTTATAGCAGTCGTTGATGCATGGCACAGCTTATTTTATTTCTTAGGTACCGAAAAATGATGAAAATTAAATAGACTGGCCTAGTGACAAATAAAAAATGAAGAGTGGAATAAAAGAGAAGTCTAATAAACACATTAATGAAAAGACGGGACAGTTTAATTGGTCATCTTGAAATATGTTAATCCTAGATTGACTCCGAGAAAAAAGTGCACGGAAAGAATGGCAAAGGAATGTCTCATATGAGATAAACGGAGCAATTAATGAAGTATGTAAAAGAAATGAAGTGTGGAAACGAAGGGATTAGACGAAAGGCGAAATGAGTGGAGTGTTGCGCCAAACTAATCTTGGGATTTGAGACTGGTGATGATTATTTTATTTCAGTTAATGTAGTTTTTGCCCAAAACGATGACAATTTTCCTTCCTATCTTTCCTGGATGCCATCTCTTCTCCGTTTCACCACTCAGAATCAAATAAAAATGGTTCGCTATCGAATTAAGCGACATAAACACCTTTCACGCCCACTTGGATTGCTTCCCTATTCCACTGAGCTCCGGGGGACCCGAAATATCTGTCCCTGACTCTATTTGTCCCATTTACACGCTATATAGCCGCTCGTAGATATTGTAGGAATCCCGATCACGCCTCAGAAACCTAAGCCGCCGCAACTAGTTTGCGGTTGTTTGAGCGGCGGCTGGGTGCTGCCGAAACACTGTGGCCCCGGAATGAAGCCGTGAATAGAGAGGAAGTGGGGTGGGTTCCAGAGGGAAGGAGGGTGGTGTGAGGGGGTGAGAGGGTGGAAGGGGATATCTCTCTTGGTCCCCCCCCTCCCTTTTACGCCCCCCTCGCCCCGGATCTCCCTCTCATCCGTCCCCCTCCCACAGTGTTTGTATTGACATGCCATGTGCCGGCTGCCTCTCCACGCGCGGCTTGATCTCTTGAGGTTTGCGCCGGGCCAGCCGACAGTCGCACCGACATGTCATCCTTCTCCTTCCAAAACTGCACCGACTCCTATTCCACCCGTCTTCATCTCTCACGACCAGAGCGATCAAGTCGAGGAATTCCAATCCCATCTCGAGTTCTAAGCCCTACGCGCCGTGTGACCCCGATGCAAAACCGCGCTAAACCCTTTCAGCGTCGATTGAATCATTTTATTAATCCTCCGCGAGTGTTATGCTTTCCGCGTCTCTGGAGTTGGTAATCATTGATCGGCTTAGGTCGATACAACTCAACGAATTTCAAAGAAACAGTGAGACATGGGGTGAAACAATTTACGCGGAATTGCCCTAAAATGGAGGATAAATGCCATAGCTTTGATTATTAATCATATTTTGTTCGATCTGCGATGTTATGGATTTTATTTGTGCATAATTCTTCCTTTTCTCTTGCTTTTTTGATTCTATAAACTTTTGCGGGTCACCTGCTTTCTTTTATTTTTTCTCTCAGTTGTGCACGCTAAAAGCTTCCTGGTGTTCTCTACCAATTTTTGATGTTTTCCTTTCATTCATTCCTCAACTTAAGAGTTCGTTCCGAAATTTATCATACCATATTCTGGCTCTTCCATTTTTGACCCCTTTCATTAATTTGATTTTTAAATTCTATTTATTTATTACATTTTGTGTACTTCAAAGATTTGTGTTTCTGTGATAAAACTTATCCATTTCCTTGATTGCCTAATGAGCGTGTTAGAGCATTTTTATAGTGACTTCACCAAAGCATGGCTCAGGAATTGAATCCTTTAGTTTAAAACATATAATTTTGGAAGATGTATTAGATACGCATAACTGAAAAGGGAGAGACATTATAGTATTTCTCCTAAATGTTTATCGTCGTTTGATGATCCTATCAGCTAATGAAATTCTAGTAATTATGTATAAATGTGTATTTGGGTAGGGGTGTGGATATAAAATAGCAATAGCATCAGTCTAGAACAGGATATCCTAGCCGGAGTCCTCATTGTCCCCCATTGGCTCTTAAAACGTTTGAAGAATTCCAAAACAAATACATTAAATTTCGGGGGTCCATATTAAGAGGAGAAAAAATATTATATATGGGTGTGGGGGTCCACGTACGTGAAGTTAGAACTTAGTGGATCCACAAGCTAGAAACGGATGGAATACCCTTGGTTCAGGATGTAGAATAAAACTAATTATAACATGATCATGAAATATAATGTTACACTTATGAGAAACCTGGACTGTGGGAAAACAAGAAAGGAAGAGACATGGTGCTACGAGTGCTGAAGTTTAACTGGAGAGAGAAAGTTATAAATGACGAAGAGGTATTTAGAAGAATAGATGAAGAAAAGTCCTTGGGGCGAAAAATCCGAACGAGACGAGACATTCTAGTCGGACGCCTTCTGCACGTTCCATTTTCACCATTTCAAATACATTATAGAAGGAAAAAACAGACTTGTATGGCCAAGAATATTGTATATTCAACAAATAATATACGACATGCGGTGCTCATAGAACCCAGAATTTAATAGTAAGTCGAGAAAAAGAAACTGCGGCACACCACCATTCATCTTCACAACCAGAACTACAGACAAGAATATTTGGGTGGTTGAAGGTAGTAGTAAGAGAAAACATGGCACCAGCGTTAGGCTGTCCTTAAAGAAAGATGCCAAGTGGTTTAACGTCCCATCCGACGGACGGAGTAATGAACTCAATGTGCTCTCAACATAGTACCAAAGTGAGGACACCGTTACTTATACGAAAGAAAAATCTGCCTCAGCCGGGACTGTAAACCCGGCCCTCGGAATTGGAAGTCAGAGTCTACTCTCCACACCAATTCGATCTCCACTTCATCCCTCATTGGAATTCAAGCTAACGTTACATGCGACGATAAGTTTTACCGCCAAAGCACAATATTTCGTCACAAACTTGCTTTCATCTGGCTGACTTACAGACTACGTCAATGTATTTACTGTTATTAAGAAAATATTTAAACAGATATCCCCAGGATTCTTTGCTCCTTCTTATCCTTGGCCATTTTGCTGTGCCAAGAATAGGTCCTCTGTACTCTCGCAGAATTTGTAGGATGTCTGAAATAGGATCTCATTCTTAATTTGCCAAAGATAAGGTTATTTTTTTAGAGAAATTTACCAAGTTTGATATCAATATTGTGAGAATAAATCCTGCAGAAATTCTCCCTTTGCGGCTATTCAAAACCATCTTACTATTCAATGGGTTTGAAAGCATATTTTTGTCCTAGGGACCCCCTGATTGCTGTCATCCCGGACATTTCTCTTCCTTTGTGAACCAGTTTCAACTATGGAACTGATTACATCGTCAGAAAATAAATTTAAGTTGTTTTAGTTATTTTGGTGGTGACTGGCAACTCAGTTCACTTTCCACATTAAGGATAGGGCAGTAATGAGTTTGAAGTGCTCTTTACAAGGCACTCAAGTAGGGATCGGTATGCTAATAAAATATCCTCCCCTGTGGGGATTAAAACCCAGGCTCTCGGGATAGAAGGCCCGTACTCTTTACCATTACACCAAACCGATCCTCAAAGTATAATTTTATGAATAAAAGATATATTAATTTTTTCATAGGTATTTCTTCATAAATACACTACTGTAATCGCGTGTATTTAAACATTTCAATAAATGTGATAAATCGAAAGCAGATTTCTTGACCTATTTGGTCACAATTAAAAGTAAATTTTATACTTGATTATTGAAATTTCTCATCTTTCAGCTAACATAGCCATATTAGATGTGAAACTTCTCTTTCAAGAGAACAATGCTTCATTTTTCATGAGAATAATTTCGTGCTTTCAATTATGAAAATGGAATTTAATATTATTGTTATGCTGGTACGCATCACGTGAAAGAGATCAAATAATTCCTTTTCTCGCCAATGATGACAGATGATATCCATGGCATCTCCATTATCTCTTGCGGCCATGTACCGTACTTATATTTTATTTTAAAATCACATAGAATAGAAAGAAAATTTTCAGATAAGTATGAAGTCCCTTAATTGTCGCTTTTTGAAGAATCGCCCGCAAATTTTCGAAATGAGGTAATTCTCCGATAGATGCATTCCTAATATATTGGGGTTTTAATACACTTATGATGACGGAAATCTCTATGCTTAAATATTAAATCTATGATTTCGTGTTAGTGAATCACCTTAACGGAATACATCATCAATGCTTTGGCTGATTTCTGACTGTATAATGTGTATTGCGTAGAATGCGTAAGACGTTATTTTTAAATCCTATTACTTATGAATTAGTTTCTATGCCTGGTTTCTATGTCAACCAATATTCTTTCATGAAAAATGCATATCAACATGTAAGGACAAAATGGTTCAGGTATTCAACCGCCTCTGTCTGGTTGATAAGAACGATGGTTGAGGGCAGGGGATTAGGTCAGATGGACGCAGCCAAAGGTGATGTTGGGGCAGTGACGCGGGACGTGGGGTCGGCTCGTGTTGGAATATGTTTGTAGAATATGCATTTATTCCGCCAAGCAACTGCAAAACACGCATTGCTTAGCTGGCGGATGGGAGGCTGTGGGAGTGGACGAGAGAGTCGGCAAAGAGCCTTGTCAGCGATGAATTCCCGTCAACTGCGTTGCGGTCGCATACATTTCTATTCCCGTCCCATCGCTTCTCACTCGAAAGATTTTTTTCGAGCCCGGAGTGTTTCCAATTACAGGACGTGATAGCTTCTGGTTTGCAGCATTGCCTATTGGTTAGCGAATTTTTTACGCTTACTCGCTCACGTCACACCATTTTTTCCTAAAATCTGTCTCATCTAACAGTAGATGGGACATAGTCTTTCTGAACGCAGATAACTTCAGATACACACCTTTTTTCATTGTGCTGGAATAAATATTTTTACTGATTCGCTCGTGGATTAATAAAAAACATGCCAGCGGCGTGTTCCATGAGGTTAAAAGATTGTTATTTCAGTGAATACGATTGGATGTCTGAAGATTTACTAATCAAAAATATCAATGATGAATTTTCATCTAACGTTGTTATAGTTTTTATCCATCTTTAAACAGTAAAATATAAGTAACCTTAAACTTTAAATCATATCACACAGTCATCCAAGTTATACTTTTTCATAAATCGATATACTGAACAAATTCTGATACAAAAATATAATAGATTCATAAAGCCTAATATGATGCGTTAATATGTTCAATATTTCACACCACGGATGTTCAAATTATTTACGAGATTATATTGATGAAAGGCTTTTAAAATCTATTAATTTTAAAGATCTTTTCCATATTTTCTCTTCCTCATGGCACTAAACTGTAGATAAACATGATGAAAGGGTAGAGAAAATTTAAATTTTTTGCCCACATACTTTTATGCAAAGAGGCAAAGAGGAACGGCTCTTTTGTCTCAAATGCATCTCCGTTATGACTGTTTTGATTACCAGCTAGTTTTTGAAGCAGAGGAAGAGACGATTTTGGGATTATCTTTTTTCGTTACATTTTTTGCCGTCAACCATGCATTGCTAATTCATTGCGTCAAGTTATATTGTTCCATTGGATACCACGAATTCCTTCTCCGGCTCGATATTCGTGATGATGCTTCTGATTCCTTCTACCTTTTTTGCCCATAACCCCCTTCGCTCCACAAATCCCAATGCATATTTGCCGTTTTTATCCGTGCCCTTTCTGTATTTTAACTCTTCCCTAAAAAAATAACGAAAACAAAGCATCGACTTTGTGCTCCCCCGGAACGACTGCTCGCCTTCAAATTGAAAATTCCAACGGAACATACTGACCCAACAAATCGGCGGGTTATTTCTCTATTATTTTTTTCCCCCAGAATGCTCCGAATGCAGAATTTCCTCATAAACGCGTGAATTTAATTAGTGGTGCGGAGTCGACCCGTGGGGTCGGAGGAAGAGGGCGGACGTGGGGGGGGGGAGAGGATGTGACGTGACGGTCGGAGGTGGGGGCGGCGGCGTTCGCCGATTGGACGGAGTTAGGTGATAGTCACGCGGTGACCGTCTGTGCGAGCTAGGGCATTAGAAAGAGAGGGTGGGAGCCGGAGTGTTGGGATCGTGAAATACTATGGAGTATGAGAGAAGTGGGGAAGGAAGGAAAAAAAGGAGGAGGCGAGGTCAAAATAACACGCGGTGGACGGTAGTATTTTTTAAATCCTCATTGCTACTCCATTTTACACACTAGAGTGAGAGCGGATGAGAAAGAGCAGTTGAGAAGAGAGAGAGAGAAAGAGAGGGAAGGAGTCATGAAGTGTTGATAAAGGACCCGATGACCGTTAGGGCGCTAATATAATTCGAACGGGTGAGAAATTACATGGAGCTGTGGAAAGCCATTTCCACAACCCTCGGCCACGGAACCGAGAACGGCTGTACCCACGGTATTGGCAAGCGTGCGAATGAGAGCGCTCGTGTGTGCGGAAGAGTGGGACAGAGGGAGAGTGATATTTTGGATTTCGGGTCTTGCGCCAGGGAGGATAGAGCCCTGCGGCCAACGTAACTGCATCCAATGGGAGAGTCATTAAGGGAAGTCAATGTAACTGGGTGGCGGGGTTGCGGTTGATTCGAGGGATATCCGGGAGCTAATGCAAGCTTTTTTTTCGTTTTCTGTTGCCGCGAAAAATCGTACGAGAGGGTAGGAATGAGTGTGGAAAATAAGCTCAGCGATTAGGAAAAAGGGGGTGGCGATGGCTATTGTCGCGGTGAGCATTAGAATGTGAAGGAAGTATTTATGGGAAATGAGGAGAGTGAGGTTATCCGTTGAAAATTACATGCTTTTGATCGATTAAAACCGAGGGATTCACTGCTGTTACTGGCTTTGATGGTTACTGTGCTGATTTTATTGCGGCTCGAAATATCTTGCCTGATTTGTAAGATCCATTGTTAAATGAGCTGTTACTTTTTCAGGAATTTGAAAGTCATTTTTAATGCCTCATAATTGGATCACAGAAAAAACAATTTTTATTACGTAAATTACATGTACTTATAACATGTGCATCTATGAGAATTTTATCAATATTCTAGCCTAAAGTTATGCGTACAAATTATCATTACCTATTTAAATTTACATGTAGATTATTTCCAAGGTGTAGCGTGATTAATATTTCGATATTCCTTATATACAATTGATGTTGTAATTTGCGGTATTTGAGTACAAGACAATCAGTGATTCTCTCAAATATGGGCTCTTTCATGAAGTATGAAAATTTATTTTCATAACGCTAATGAGCCACTCAATCCTTAGTGCTCTTAGAATGCCATTACTTATTTGTGGTGTGATATGTCTCCAAACTGTGTGATATCATTGGGCTGCTTGCCGGATGTCTCTGTGTTTAATCCCGGAAAGGACTTTGGGCATATCTAGAAAAATTCTAGATGCCTCTTTGGAATACCTGATCTTCTTGGAAACTGCGGGCTTAGGGTAGGGAAGTGTCACCTCTCACCAGATGAGTGAAAGTCACTCGCCATTTGATATAGTAGTTGGTAATCTCACCCCTCTCCAACCGTCTGGCTGAGTACAGCATATGTAGCTAAATCTGTAGTAAATTATCTCAATTGAATGTAATACGTACCTAATTGTACCCGTACATAGCGTAATTTTGCCTTCACACCCGAGGAGGAACATTTTATTGTGGAGTAATTGGTATAATGTGTAATCTGACGAGTTTTTCACTTATAGATGTCTTCACCTACCTCAAAACGCCTAAAATTAAAATCTCTGTTCAATATTTTTTTACAAATGCATGGTAGTATTTCCTGCCATTGGATATTTGGTTATAGTAAATCGTGATTTTTTCTTTTGGCAACATTCAGAAGAAGGTACGTCCATTAATAACCGCCTGCCATTAACTTTGGAAGAAGGATTTACCCTTTTTCGTAGTTTAGCTATGGCACTACTCTCCTCCCTCCTTTTATTTCTAAACTGCCTCTATTAACGATTTTCTAGTGGCTGAATAAAATTAAGGGAGGTTTATAAGGGATTTTCTTTTTAGTCAACGTATTTACATGTGGAATATCTCCTGCCACACTTCAGCATATTTCTGTAAAAGTTGTGGTTATTATCACTAATAGGTATTATATTTTCATCGTAAATGTGATTATTTTTTTAAGTATTTACCTCTGAATATTTTTCCTTTTGCATTCATCTGATTTCAAGGCTTTGTTTTACCTATTCTATTAGGTTTACTTTTCAGTATTAGTTGTTAATTACATGTGGTTTATTTGCAATTTTTAATGACAGCCATATCGAAATATTGTCAGCAATGTACTAATTAGACCTAGATACCTGAAAATTTTAGGATTATATTCAGAGAAATAAATTGCCTTCATTACCTAAAAGCCTCTATAAGGAAGGAATTTGTGGCAAGTGAACCTAGGTGTCATTAAATATTTTCTGTTTTATATTACTCTCTTTCACGTACGTACATCTCACTCTGAAGAGGCAAGTGATATTTAATATCGATATTGCCCAGTCCCTATTTGTTTACGAAAGCCCTCCACGTTCCCCTACAATAACTTTCCCTCGCTTTAATGGAATGAGTGTAAATATACTCGTTTTACGGATTCTCTGAGCTCAATGGAATTTTCCCACTTTGCGCTGCTTCTGCCCTTTTGTGTTCCAGAAAAGCGAAATCGGATAGCTAGCTTCTTCCCTCGGGGAAAAACAAAAAACCGCCTTTTCACTTCGTCAGATACATCACCATCGCATCGGATTCGCAAAAACCTTTTTAAGAGCATCACGACATGCTATAAATTGAAACTCCATGTTTTTCGAGCACAAAAGTTATCGGCTGCAAAGAGATAGAGGCGTTAGAACACGCATCCTTCCGCGTTTCCCCCGTACAAAAAAAGGAAAGGGCAAGGGTTGAGGAAACGCGTTATCTCGTCAGTGTTGGATTTACTTTTGCTCATAGTGTGCAACAATATCCGTTATCCGGTTTGCATTATCAGGTTTGTATATAAGAAATTAAGAAATAAACATGTACCTCCCCAAAAGTGTTTTTCATCCGTGCAAATTTCTCAATGGATGAATAAAGGTCATTAGCGTAGCCATGAAAAATCTACGTTATTAATGTTCACATACACGATAAGAAATAACTTTATTACAGGTTAGGAATATCCAGGAAATACTCCGAGTGGGTGCTAAAAGAAGAAAGAAAAAAATTTAAAACTACTCCAAAGCAATGCATCCAAGTAATAAAAAAGTATCTGTAGAATATGTAAAAGTATGTAAATCCGTCGGCCAGCATTTGGTCAACTTGATCTTAAACCTTACTTAACTATTCCATTGCATGCTAAACTATATTATTATTATTTAAGGAATTATTTCAGAAAACACTTTGAAAAAAGTGGAAATAAAATTAATTGTTTGACAAAGGGTTTTTAATGGATCGAAGGCTGTGGAGAGGTTTACAGGAGAGCAAGGTTTTGTTGGAACTATCGAAAAAAGCAAGGAAGGAGCGTGGTGAAGGAGCGTTTTCTCTTGAGGGGAGGAAGAGGGTGAATAAATAAGGAGTGGAATAAGAAAGGAACATTGGCGGTACGTGCGCTCCTCTTCGTCACTTTTGACCACTGATCAATTGCTGCACGCAATAGACGTCACTTCAAGTTTCTTAATAATTTTCCAATTGAATTTTTGAAGCACCGCGTGGCGATTTTAGCCAACCGCTCATAAGAAAAGACAGAGTAGTTTAAAATAATATAGTCTGTTGCATCATTATTTAAAAATTTAATTGGGCTACATTTTACTGTCAAGAAGTATATGGAGCAGCTTCGCAGCGCGTATCGTCAGCATTCAAGCCTTCACAAAGCTTGAATGCGAGAATGGAATGCCTCCTGTCCTACCCCATCCTATTGAAGGTGGCACGAGATGCCAGCGATGGCAGAGGATCTCAATTCTTAGTTTTGGCAATGTGCGGTCAGTGTAATTTCCCTTTTGTACTCGTCCGCATTATTTCATTTATTTTTCGCAAATTAATCCTGGGCCCTACCTTGAGTCGTGTTGGTTGACATTTTTGAGCCTTTTCTAATTCCAATTGCCTCGTCGGATAATTAATAGGATCGCGGAAGAAGAGAATTAACTTTTACTCTAGCTAAATTCTGCGTCTTGAAGATAAAAATACTGAGTTCTTCTTTGGGAAAGGCGTGTCCTATTATGCCTGGACTCAATGAGTAATCTACACTAGAGCTCACTTGCGTTCCTTGAGTTGGTATGCTAAGACATACAGTATACCGCAGAAGTATAGTGTGTTGTTATATATTCCCGAACACATTTGTATAATTTGCCTATTTAAACCAACCGTTAACGCATAATACTGATAAAAATGACGGCTTGAAGGAAGAAAAACAGTAGAAACTACGATCCAAACTTCGAACTAATTTTGTGCGTTACTTTCATGTACGGCAGTAGCCATAAAGCTAAAGGATATTTACAACGCACTGTCTCCTAATCGATGTGTTTTCAGTACCAAGTTTCCGAAAGGCTTGCGATCAGAGAATTTCGCATTAAATGCCTTCACGGCAGGAGGAGTGGATGGCGGTGTAGTTGAGTGCGTGAGTGGGGGAGGGAGGAGGGGTGAAGGAGGGTGCTGCCCCTCGATCGTGGGAGATGAGGTCGAGACCTTAGAATCGGTTCCAATTTCGTCTCGGGGAATTGGGAATCGCAGTCTCCCCAGGTGGTGTGCGCAGGGGAGGCGAGGAAGGGAAGGGAGGGCGGGCTTCTTCTACGGTGGGAGGAGGAGGAGCTAGGGTATACAGACGAGAGACGGGGGACGGAGGAGGCTTTTATTTACTTTATTTTTACTTTTTCTTCGGGAACGGTGGCAGAGGAGGATTGGGGGGAGGGAATCTGACGACACTGAATAGAATGAGGCGGAAGCGGTGGAATGGGGGAGGTGTTAGTCGAGGGGGTGGGAGGAAGCCGATCGGGGTTGAGGGCGAATAGTTGACTTAAGGAGCGGCGTGTGTTCGCCTGCGTTTGGATTCGCGGTGTATCAGATGTGTCGCCGTAAGGAAGGCTGAGAGAGAAAGAGGGAGCAGAGAAATTGTGGGCGTAGGAGCGAGGTAGTTTTTTGTTAAATTTACGGTTTGGAGGGGAGATGGGGAAATCCCGGTTATCTATCAGGTTCTCACCTCAGAACCAGAGTTAAATGAAAAGTGTTTTTCCACGCTTGTAATATGACATGTCACAGTGGGTGACTTTGCATGGTTGAAATGGGTCAATTAATGCATATAGGTGTAATATAGTTTTGCTTATAATTTTAATATTAAAGATTACCCCGTATTCCTTATTGTACAACATTTATTTTTAAAGTCGTTTCTTCGTGGCAGTTTCTAGACTTATTGCTTGAATTATTTTATTTGTCTCTCAGGAACGTTAGTGTTACAGGCAGAAATTAATGCGATCATTTGCTTGAAAGTCACATGCACTCTATTTATTAGAGATGTTATCACTTACCAATTTTTTCTATTATTATCATCAAAACAATGTCCCATGTAGTGCATGTTTGAATTTTACAAATAACTGCTCTTTCTAGCACAGATTATACAATTTCCGCGAAAATGTCAATCACTTGATTTCATGGAAAGAAAGCATTGTTTGTCGTGTTCTATTAAAAGACTAATTTTATCGTCATAGTGCCATAAGAGCTATTTGCGTAATGATGAGTGCTTCCACTCAGCAATTAAATAAGGAGATTCAAATCTGCATGGAGCTCAAATATGAGATTCGTATTAGGGGATATATTAAATAACGTGCTGAGCGGTTAATCAGATGGCTTAATTGCCAAACATTGCCTCTGAAATGCCTGCCTGTATTATTTACCATGATATCGTGTTCTGTATTTGCGATGTGATTGGCCTCAGGTAATAAGTAACTCCAGTCCAGGCGCCGATGCAAAAATAAAATGCTTTCCATCTCAAAACGGGTAGTATTTCACCTTTGAAATTAGGATTTCTTCAACCTAAAAGTACTGCAATGATTTTTCATGTGGATGATTATCTGTTTGAATAAAAAAAATTACTTTTCCATGGAAAAGAAATATAATGATGGTCGTACTGTGATGCATATTATCCTGTAAAATTCACCGATGTTTACATGCGATTAAAATAGCTCGGGGTTTTTAATATTCGATTCGTAGCACTGTATTATGACGAAAAGTGCAGTTCATGTCAATTATCGTCTAAAATTTGGGAAATATTTCTCCACAATACCTTTACCATATAAAATACCAACTCTCTCCTCCTTCTCGAAATCTTTATCTTTATATTTCATCCTATATACCCTTTCTCCTTACATTTTTCAACCTTATTTTCTGAGTTTCTTGACAATTTCCTTTGATCCCTTCTATGCCTTGGTGGCTCTTCATTTTTGCCAATGTTTCTGTCCACCTCTTGCTCTGAACCTACTATTCAAAAGCCTCTGATATTATTAACCTCATTCCTCAAAGTCCAGACCTCGAAACAATAGAAGGCACGATTCCTGCCTCGATATTAATTTTTAATTTTCTCATATTCTCTCTATTTTGGTGTCTCTGTAAGGTCCCCTTTTTTCAATTGTATCTTTTCTAATGTAATTCTACTTCTGAAATCCATGATTCTGTATCCATTCTTAAAATCTGTTCCGTATTCTGTAATAAATATATAACTGGTGTTATAAACATATGTAACACCAGTCATATATGTTACATACACAATTATAGAATATAAACTCATAATAAGAAGCGAATACAAACGATATTCAGATTTAAGTTCCAAATTATCATTATGCGGCCACAAATCTAATTCAAATAAATATTTATGTGTACTCGCAAATAATCCGACCTTTGGAGGAAAGCATTTATATGTATGTCTACGACGCATGTAAATATGCACATGGCTAGTTATTAATTGCATATAATTCCCCAAACAGAAATTATTAAAATTTTTATTGTTGTTTCACATGAATAAAACACACAAATGTAAATGTATTTTGTAAATCATAGTAATAAGCTTTTTTACTAGTTTCATCTTGCTTTCGATTATGTTTTTCCCGTATACTTTTTGTAAACTGCTGTGAATAAGAAATGAAGACTTTTTCACTCGGTGATGCATACTATTTACGTTGCAAGTGGTTAAATCATTATCAACTATGATTAAATCATTATTCGTTCAAAATTGCATATTAATCTGTTTTATCACTGTCACTTCAAATATCCTTAGGTAATCGAAGTAATATTTATCCAATTATTAAACTCTGTATTATCAGTTTTTTGATTTAGTAACGTAGTTTGATTGTAGGCAAATATGACAACTTGTTACTTTCATTAGTGCTGAAAATTCCTGCACCTTAAATATATCTTGTGTAAACACAGTAGGACATTATTAAGCTTGTATGGAATTTATCATAAAGGAGTCTATTTCTGCGGGTTGCAATTTTTTTGCCAAAAATATATTATACAACGCTCAAAAATGAGTAATATTCCGTCATTCCGTCCGGCCATCATTCCGTCACAGGGTTAGTTACTTATTACTCCTCTTATTTTCTGCGGCACGAGAAACCACTATTGAGTTCACACTTAATCCTCGAACTCTTTTAACGTCGCCATCAAAGGCATTTCTATGCATTACCACTTTAATTGTCATGCCATCGATGGTGTCTCCTTCGTCATAAAATTTCCAATTTACATTTGGTAATTATGAAAAAGCTCTGAAAAAGCATTTACTATATGTGTCTGCCTTAATTCCAGGTCAAAAGATCCTCTCAGGTACCAGTTTGTATAAGAAAAGCATAAAAGTTATTTCAAACTAATTTTTCAAAATTTCCTTAGAGATACTCACGAATCTGTATAACTTACTAAGAAATAATTATTACAGAGCACCAGCAAGGAAGTTTTTCTTCCCTTATCAGTCCATCGTATGCCCCACACTCTTCCACTCCTAAATGCTTTTTGCCTGCAAACGGCCAGGTGGGCAGGACATCCGAGGCCGAGAGATATTTTCAATTTAGATTTTGCTCAAGAGCTCTATAGATTTGAGGTGCGCGGAGGAACATCTGAGTTGCAAGGTCGTGATCTCCTTGCATCAGTTGCAAAGAAAAAAAGATTTGAGGAATCTGGCGAGCGAATTCTTCGAGAGGGGCGGGCGGGAATGGTGTTCCCTCTGCAGGGGGTGGATGGAACCTGGGAGCAGCACATCCGGTGGAGATAGGCGAGGCGCATCTCCCAAGGCCTCGGGTGACGTCGCGGATTCGGAAAGCAATTCCTTCGCCCGCGTTCCTTGAGGCGATCCGCCACGGCCAGATATTGGCAAGAAATTTGCCGAAACGGCTTATCCAGGGAAATGAGTACGGTGAAATAAGGCTGAAGGAAAGGCTGCTTTTCGGGAGAGAGAGCTTGGGTCGAGGTTAAAAGGGCAATACCTCTTTCCACTAAGTTGCGTTCTGGAGATGAGAAATGCCTTCCGTCACGATTTCATTGGGCTGAAAAAAAATTTCCTGAGAAATTTGTTTCAAGTTCAACGCACGGATTAAATTTTGTACATAAGAGTTATCTACCTTCAGTACTACTTTGCGTTGGACTTTCAAATCATGTATTTCATACTTGTTAGTCATGTTTTATGGAGTCTATTCCAGAAGGAGTATTAGGCATTTGACTGAATTTTCTTTCTTAATGCAAAATTTTTAGTAACAAGAAACCATTGATGACGGCCATACGTCAGTAATTGATAATAAATTATCTTCAATTTCCATATTATCTTTCGAGCTTCCAACTCTAATTGAATCCAAAATTTCAGTCGTGTGATCTGGAAAAAATTTGTTTTTATACACGAATACATATTTTATTATCATTACACCTGCCTACTTATAGCATGCTTTCCGCAAAAAAATGAGAGGTTAATGAGATTTTTTTTAAATGTTTGTTCAGCCTGATGAATATTTTATTCCTCCTTTGAATTCAAGGCGCATTACCTCCAAACAACTGAGAACGTATTCTCTCATTAGTCTTAAATTCGGAATTCAACTATTGACTCTGGCAAATCGACCCAGTTTTTGCTTGAGCTCCGTCCAATTTGGGGATTCATGAGATATAAAAACTAAATAAAATAGTTCCACTAAAGTTAAAGCGCATAGACTTTTGTTTTAAAACCCCAATTACCATTTTAATACTGCTTGATTTTTGAGCACAATGGAAATGGATATTTTCCTACGTCACAATGAGAACTAAGAAGTACGTAATTAAAAAATAAAGAATTTATTTTAGGGCATTAATGAAAAACCAATGCCTAACTCGATCCAAATTTGTTGTATAAAGTGAAATAAAGAATCCAATAGCTATGTATCTTTCCACTTAAATTTATTCGGTACAACTAGTTCCAACGCATAGGCGTCATCTTCCGGAACCTAAAGATCACGCCTATGCGTCGAAACTAGTCGTACCGAATAAATTTAAGTGGAAATATACTTAGTTGTTGGATTATTTATTTGACCATGAATTTCCACATAGTTACGCCGCAAAATTTTGAGTAAATGTTGTAAAAATGCCGATTTTACTTTGTTCTAAAGACTAGTGTTCTCCATAAATGAGGAAGATACTGGTTATCAGAAAATTTGGTCAAAATGGAGATTGTTGGCCACAATCCACATAATGTACATTTTCAATATATTACATTTGGATAACAGTAATCTAAAAGTGGATAGTCATAAGTGTATATTCAATAGATTTGCTTTGGAATCCGGGAAAAAGGCCGCGCGTAATCATTCATGTTTTTGGCAGTCACGAACCCAAGGTCCTTTGACAAATTTACACGTTAATTTGCCTTCCATTTTTGCTTTATTTTTCTTCTAGCAGTTTCTTCAAACCTCAGTATCAGTAAAAACGCTAACATCCATTTTTCTTCGTCTTCAATTCTCTATCCATTCCGTATATATTCGTGTTTAGTTCCTCATCAAGCCATACCACATTCCAAACGACCAAGGTCGAACATATAATATGTCCGAAGACGACATGCAATTTACTCAGCACGCATTAGGAAAGTCAGTCTCTCTCTAGATTTTACGTGGAAATAGAAAATGCCGTCAAACTGTTGGGATTTTGGTGGGCCTATCCAAAAAGGTCCATCCCGGTCTATTTGGACCCGGGACATCCGGTTGTAATCCAGAGCTCTAGGAGATTCGTTTAGTCTATTGGATAGAACTTTCCCATTCCAAGATTCCGTGTAAGAATCTCGGGTGTGCTGATGAATTTTCTTTGGAATGCTGCTTTCTACTTGAGTGATGTTGGGAGATCTCTTCAAGTTTATTATGTATTCCGTCTGAGGGATGAGAATTGAAACCGTATACATCGAGCCTTTTGTTGATAGAAGCCATTGCCAACGCCGCGTTCGTTCTAGGCTTTCTCCGTTCCATGAAATACCCCTACCTCTACCCAAACCCACCTACATACATTACACCAATGATCTTCGCTGTTGGTTGCCTCCCCCGAATAAGAGTCGCACGTTTCAACCCCTACTCACTGAAATTCGAGACCATCCGTTTCGAACCCCCTGTCACTATTTCCTCTGATTAGGGAAGAATAACTAATGATTACTCTGTTATTCAGCATGTTACATTTAGTATTTATTCTCACGCCCCGGTTGTAGTACAGTATCTTCAGTTATTGAAGATTATGTACTGTGGTAACAACGGGTCGTAAGGATACATTTGAAATGTCGGCTGTGGAATTGCAGTCTAGTCTTCACTTTACTTTCTGAGATGGAAGACTTCCACCTATTCAAGGTTAAAACTATTTATTTTTCTTTCTCTAACTGCATTTTACGAATTTCCTCCGCATACCTTCTCCATTTCCTATCTTTAGATTGTTGATTTACATTGTCATATCTCATCAGACTTTTCTATTTTTCTCAATGAAGTCATCTCAAATGAAAACTGCCCCTTCTCAAGAACCAATAATCTGACCTGATCGTAGTTACGTACTCAGTTTGAGATTTAATTCTGCTTATTTAATATGTATTTCTAGTAAGAATATGAGTGGAAGGAGCATGAGGGATTTAGTTATTAAGGCAGATATGTAGTAGGCGTTATAGAGGCATTGACTCTACGACTATTTTCTTTTGGATATCAGCTTTGAAAATCAGCTTCGTTCATGATAAAAGGAAAAGTGAAGGGAAACAAAGTTATGGACGAGACGGAAAAGATGAGCAGCTGAAGGGGTCTGAAAACGCGGAAAATAGCCAAGTAGATTCCCTCTCACGGAAAGGTAAATGGGAGGATCCGTCAAGCATGTGTACATTAAAACCAGGCATTCAACACTGCAAAAGAGAAATTGTAGACCACCTGAGAATCTATTTGTATTCCTTGCTTGCAGAGTGTAAATTATTAAATAATATTAAAAAACCAATTCCTCTTGTATTCCGAAGGATCGTGGACACTGTTATCATGATGGACGAATTTGGTGTTTTAAATATTGGCATACAGCCCTTGCTTGAAGGCGATCTATTATGCCAGTCCCGTTACACACGGCCATTTGATTTCTGGTAATTTGAACGCAATATGAATACTATTTTTATGAGTATCGTGAACTCCTGATGGTGTTAATTTTTTGCACTATTTCATCCATTTTAATTGTTCCCTTTATAAGTAAACACAATTACAACATGACATTTTATGGTCTAGGTAAATATAGAGCGTAGAATGTTCAATTCTCATCCCATATTTCCTATCCTTATCCTTAATCTAAAATATCTATCTTTCTGTTCAGATGCATTTACAGGTTTCTTCACAATCTATTGTGATTGTTATTATTCTGTTATATCCTTCATATTATAACTCTATCCTATTATAACTCCTTTAAATCTCCTCTAAGTCTTTGACGCATGATTTTCTTAATACACTTAAACTTTATAGTCACCTGCTAAATTTCGACGTCTTCAAGAGCTATAACTGTCGGATACCTAGAGGTGATAAAAACTGGTGATGTGGTTGTATTTATAAAGTCTATAATTATGGTCAGTTTTTATAACAAACAAAAAATTGATGGCAAATTGAAACCTTTATGGCCAGATCTCATCTTTTTAAAGTGACTTCACGACATGAAATGACCCAAATTCAGGATGAATGTGAATGGAAATGAGGTAGCTGGCCATTATGGGTAAAGTAGCTATGGAGAGCACTTCACGGATCGTCCATAACTGAAGTCAAAAATCGAAACGAAGCCCGCGATCCGTCAAGCGAGAAACCGGTGTCCCCGAGACAACTACCAACTCAGCCTATTCCCCTGGCTTTCTCGCAAAGCTTATGATGGATAATATCTCTTTCCCTCCTTCGAGTAGACCCAAAAAATACCCTTGTAAAAAGCGACAATCCCTTATCCCTACCTCTGCTATCTATCTCATTCCTCCCCCAAGTTTCCTTGGCGAAGTGGAAGCATTGGAAGTGGGTTGGGCGCAAGGGAAGGTGGGGGGAAGATAAATTGGCGAGATGTCAAGGAGGAGGGCGCAGGAGAGGGAAAGGGACACTGCGTGTGTGTGCGCGAGTGCGGAAGGTGTGGGAGTCGGGTACAGAGCCGATAGGGGACGGAAGGAGATTAATAAATGAGTGAGCGAAGGGCCGATCCAGGGAAGAAAATAAGATAAGGGAGGAGGAGGTTTTGGAGTTGGCGCGGTAGTGACTGTAGTAGTGATTCCGAGGGTGCAGAGTTAAAGGAAGGTTGGTTGGTTGGTTATTCAGGGGAGGCGACCGACAGCTGAGGTCATTTGTGCCATTTTAGGATAGGTGGGTAATCGGGAGGAGGAGGAAGAGAAATGGAGGAAGTGTTGAGAGAAACCCGGCATCGGCATTAGCCTACTGTTAACGAAAGGCGCCAGGGTAAATGAGGTTTTCTTTACTGATGTTGTTGTCATTGTTATTCAGGGGAGGCGACCGACAGCTAAGGTCATTTGCGCCAATTAGGATAGGTGGGTAATTGGGTAATGGTAGGAGTTTTTAGAGAACGGAGGAAGGGTGGAGAGAAACCCGGCGTCGGCATTAGCCTGCTCTTAAAGAAAGGTGCCTAGGGGACCACGGCTTAACGTCCCATCTGACGAACGGAGTACTGAACTTGAAATGCCCATTACTAGGCACTCAAGTGGGGTCTGGTTTTCCACTGAAAAATCCGCCACTTCCTGTAATCGAACCCGGGCCCTCGGGATGGGAGGCCAGTAGGTACTCTAGCCACCACACCAACCCAATCCCCTTTAAAGGAAGGGGAGGAGAACTTAGCAGTCAAAATGTTTTGGTCAATTGGAACCAATCTATGACACTAATTTTTAATCATGTAATGAGAGGATATCGAGGGAATCGGTAGGTGTCGGTGTCTAACGTTAGAAACCCGATCAATTATTGACCCAAACGGATTCAATTTCTCTACCCTTTTGGTAAAATAAGGCGTGAGCACTTGATGATTCTTTATCCTAGATTGGATTTCATGTGAAATTTTTCTTGAAGTAATTCAATTCCCTTGGTGTTCAGAATTGGATGGCACGGCCCACCATTTGAATCCGGGCCGCGGTACAAACCAGTCGCGTTTCATTGAAATAGTAGCTTTAAAGGATCGTGAACGGTCGATCGTTCCCTCGTATAAAATATCTATTTAAGAGCTTGGTGTGCCGAGACGAGTGCAAAGTTGTGTGCCGCCGGGATAAGTAATTCTACTGATGTGCTCTGTTGAAGAGTGTTCATCAAAGGATCCGTTCAATAGTGTATCTTCCCACGGCCACTTTCCGATTATTAATAATACGACTTGAATTTCCAAAAGGGTACTACCTTATTCACAGAGAGAGTAGTCCTGAGTATTTTAGTGCACCAACTGTTTTGTTAATATTTCACTGTCAACCTAGACTAAATTCTGAGACAAACTCAGCATTTATTCTTCAGGCAGTCCCCATGTTGGCACCTTATCGTAAATATTACCACAGCCGGTTTCAGATCGTTTCATTTTTGTTTATATGCATCATAAAAACTTATTGTTGTATCTCCAGTCTCGTAAGAGGTAGTCTGCGGTGCTCCCAAAAACAAATATAGTCGGGTGAACCGCAATAGTGTCATTATTATAAATTTCTGCAAGATTCGTGGTAAACAATGTCGATGGAAAAATGTAGACGCTAACTATTGGTAGTAATCCACACCGCATCATCCAAAAAAATTGTTCATAGCGTCTTCAAAAATCCGGGCACGTCATCGGTGAGAGCGTACCGTTAATTTCGAAGAAAATTGCGAGGAATCCTGAGTTGGAGGCATGACACCCCTTGCTCACTTTTCTCATCGTTTTACGCCTTTGAGGGAGAAAGGGTAAGAAAGTATGGTGGGGGGGTCCGCTAAAAAAAGAGAGGAGAGTGGAGCTGAAAGCTAAAGACTTTTGAGGAGTTATGTGGGTACGTGAATGACCAAGGGAAGAAGAAGAAAGTTGGAGAGCGAAGAAAGGGAAAAAGAGGAGAGCCGTGGAAAATATGAGAATAGCACTAAGGTTGGAAGTCGGCCAAGAGAGAGAATAAAGTTGGAGAGGGGTAATGGTAAGGAGTACTGAGGGTGCAACGGTAAGTTCATACTCCGGTTATCCTCATTAGCTTGTTACATTTCCTCTGATACACCTCCGTCACACATTTTGCTCCAAAATCCCCAAAAAGCTGGTGAAAATATGAAGATAAGCTTCGACTGTTATGAAATTTTAAATGTGAGCTTTGTCAAGGAATTTAATGACAAATGTGAAGGTAAGTCATTTAAAACTGGTGTCTTAAAAATGGCGAGCAGTTTTATTTTGAAAAACGGCTAAATTACATGAAATTTGTATGCTGTGTTTCCGATGTCGCTGATTGCAAGGCAAAAATTGATTTTTAACTCAATATTAGATGCGCATAGGGCACAAAAACTTGTATTTTTCTGCTAAGAAAACATGTTCCCGTACTCCCCAAGTAACAACTTTGAATTTGAAGTGACGAAAGCAGTTAAAAGTTAGGTCACAACTGGCAGTGTAGAATGTCCACACATGGGAATTTAATAGCTAACTTGAGTATTCTTGTCAACAAGTGTTTACCTGGCTGCTAGGCATTAGGAACCATTGTGTGCATGTTTTGCGGAGTAATGCGTGTTATGAACCACTCAAACCGTTTCCATGGAGTGTGAGGAGAAATGTAGCCTTGGGTATGGCTACATGAGGAGCATGAAAGCTAAATGTCTGACTGGAAATAACTGTGAAGAACTCACACTAAACCTACGTTAACCACTTGATAGCTGCTGTTCCTTATTCAGCGTATTCATGGTACGACTATCTGACGTAAAATAAAAAGGTTATGTCTCGGATCCCTCCATGGGTATCGATGTATTTTTTTTAGACAAAGTTTAAAATTGAGTAATCCTATATGCTTTGATGCAACCTTTGCAGATGGAGCCATAAAAATATATAAAATTATACTACTAATCATTCAATGCGCTACCTCATGTATTTCGCCACCATCTTTTAATGAGAATTCATTGAATGCATCCATGTAATTTTTCTCTTATGCGTGAAATTTTACCCGCGAACTCACTGAGTTTTTTGAGGTCCAAAATAATACTCATTGAGTATGTAGGGGATTTTCGGTAAATAACATAATAAAGAGTGGATTGTTTGAAACTTTGTCAAAAGAGGGAGAAACAAACCAACCTGGAAAAGAAACCCAAGCTTGGAATATGACTGTCGTCAAAATGGATGACGTAATGAACGTTTCCAGTGGATTAGTCTAAATGTTTACCTTGAGTGATGGCGTAATTTTCCTAAAGATAGCACACTATTTGGTGGCCAATATTTAAATATTTACTTACTTGTAAATTCGGGAAAAGTTGTTTTTCACGTATTAAAACTTGATTAATATTTGTTTCTTCAGCACAATTGACATGGTAGTAGAAGAAAAGAGTTACAATTGAGTATGAATTTGCGAAATATTTTCACTACTGCCTTCAGTTTTAAGCTGCAGAGGGGTTTTGCAACTGCCAGTAGAAAGTAAAACACATGATAGATGAATATTTGTAGTGCGTCATTCTGGAAAAAAATGTATTATAATTTGAGGAATGATCAATATTTTTATTGGTAGCGGAAATACTAAATACAACGAAAAGAGAAAGAAGTTATGATTAAAAAGCCCTTGACGGTTAAAGTTACGGAGTGAAGGGCAAAGCTTTGAAATAATGAGAGTTGCATGGTGTGCAGTACTTTAAGATATAATATGAAAGCATGTTGAAAGGGAAATTGAATGGGGAAAGGGAGAGAAAGTGGTGGGTGTGACGAAGGTAGTCAAGGTAAAGAAATGCAATTGCGTGTGTGTAATAGGGTAGGGAAGGGGCGGGGGAAAAGGATCCGAGGAATACGGAGGCAAAGGGAGTGTGGGCGTGGTAGGTATGCCGAGAGCCGTGAGTGGGTGTTCAGATGGGTGCGGAGGCGGGGCTGCACGCGATATTAGCAGTAATAATGATGGGAAAATGGCGGGATTTTCCGAGAAAGTGCTTCAGTACTTAGGAATTCCGAACTCGGCGTAAAATACTTTTTTCAAGCATGGATAAGTTATGGGGAGAGATATTCATAGCAATGGAAGGGGTAGGGGGACAAAAAAGCAGGTTGAAGTCGGGGAAAAAGGAAATGAGTCTTAAATTATTGAATAAAGAATTCGTGGAGCAAGGGAGGTGATTAAAGTAACCAGCTACCGTTCTTTCAGTGCGTTGAATAAACTTAGTTGATGCATGTGGAATACCTTACTGTGTACAAATTACTACTGAATTCTTACGATCATTTCTACTTTCACAAGTTTTTTTTATATTTTTACATTGCTTAGCAATTTTTTATCACCATTTAAAATTCCAGTTAATTTCTTTTACGTACTAAGTGATGAACCTCTAACTACGGTTTCTTATCTAGCAATCAATTCCGTGTTCCAGAATTACGAAACCCAGTTCTTAAGTTAAGTTTCCTCGAGTCCTTAGAGTTTGATGTAGTTTACAGTTTCTCTTCATTTACGGTTAATTACTGAATGCCATCGTAATATTTTTAACCCATGAAATAAATATTTCAATCAGCATCAAAAAATAATTATCTCGCTTCGTTTTCACACTTCTATTTCAACTTGGAAGGAAAAATATTACCAAATATAGATTCCGTGGAGGTGATGACTGCAATGAGACTCCGTGCGAGGAAAAATATTGAAAAAAAATATTTTATCAATCTATATTCTTTCAAATATTTCCTCTGTTGGATTTAAATAATACCGTTATCAATGGTCAAGGCTGACCTGTGATAAATTACTCTTCCGTGAAATTTCCGTAAAACTGTTGACGAGAAATGAAAAATGTTCGAGCAGCTTACTTTCCTAACCAAGCGTTGATGTTTTGCGGCAGGGAAGGAGAAGAACTCCATATCCTATTTCATCTTGAACGGGATATAAATTATTGGATTCTATAGAATATTTCCACCGGCAAAAAATTGGTAATATCCGGCGAGCGAATTGGGTCTCTATTGAAGTCCCGCTTTTATGCGAGGATCAGCGCGATGTGACGCGGTGAATAGGGAGTCTCGCTCTCGACGAGATCTTGAATTTCGCATGCACTCCGAATGGATTCGCGCCCTCTCTCGTTTTCTGCTGCCATCATCATCGCGGCCCTGGGCGCGGAGGTACGTAGGTGCCTGGCGCCTTCCCTGGCGCGGATCAGGCGAACTACCGAACAATACGAGCGAGATTGGAAAGGAAGGAAGGGAAAAGGGAATAGGGGAAGAGTGTGGTGGGCAAAGTCTCTGCGTGCGGAATCGTGCGAGAAATCGAAGGTCGATGTTTGGTGGAATGCCAATCGCTACGCGTCACTGTTTTCGGCTAACGTTCATTTCGAATCAACTCTCAACTTCTTCACCGTCATCACCTGAATGTGAGCTTTAAATAATGGCGAGAAACTCCGCTTTGTATTCATTTTCCCCCGTAATTATAATCTAGCACCATTTCTGTGTATTCATTTGAGTACCGTAGCGTAATATTGTAATATCTCTGTGGCCCATTGATATCCAATTTCTATTCATTTTGAATTCTATAAAACTTGCGCAGCAAATAATGTGCACCTATTGATAATGAAAGAATAACATTTCATTTCCACAGATCATAATAAATTTATCCATGAAACTACAAAGTTTTTTTTAGGAATATCATGAAGGGTTCCACCAATTGGAGCCTCTCAGCATATAATTTATTCCTTTTCCCTTTTCAAGAAGAAGAGCACGAAGTAATTCACTTATCCTCTTTACCCTCTTATCTTTTTTAAGTAATTCTTGGTTCCCCGCATTTTTATTATTTGCAAACTTCCCCATTATATTATGCTGTCAGGTGGTTACGTTATTTCAAATTTTTCGGATCCAAATTTTCATTCTTTACATGTACCCTTTTTCCGATGACTTCATTTCCCTAATGTGCCTCTTTTATTTTTGACGGCGCCACCGATGAGAGCTCAGCTTTTTTTTCTTTTTCTTTTGATTGATTACTTCCTTACATTATATGATGATGATGATATCGTCACTTTTAATTTTTTTGTTAATTTTAATTGAGCTTACAAAATTCGTTAACGCAACATACATACGCTGATAGACTCTAATTAAAATGCAGACTTTGATCCGAAATGTAGAGGCTTCAACTGTATATCTTAATCTCTAAGCCTTATACGTTCGTTACTTATTATTCACTTTCTTAAATTTCCAGGCATTTTCCTTGTCCATTTACTGCACTAGGGATTCAATTTCACTTCCAGTTGTGGGCGCAAGTTGTTCAGTATTTATTATAAAATAAAGAGAGACTGGTCTAATGGTGTGTTCCGTTCCTTCATGCCCATGAAACATGATAATTTTACTTCACATTGCACTACTTTGAACCTCTGTATTCCCGTGGTGTTCGGCATAATTGTTTATTGCTTTCACCTATAGTGCACTATTGCAAATTCATTTACCAACATATAACAAATTAATAATGTATAGTAAATATCATTATCATCAGTCAGTAATCCTGAGATTTGTTTGACATATCTTTCCTCTAAATTCTCCCATCAGCTAATCGCTTCTTCTATTTCGGTGTATATAATATAATAAATAATTTCATAGCTGTCGAGTTGCACCGATGATAAAAACCATGTTCCCTCAAACACTTTTAGATTTAATCTATCAGTGCATGGATAAGTAACACGTTTTCCTTATCCAGTATTTTTCTGATGATGAAATAGAGTACAGAGTAGACACAGTTTTCGATAGATATATCCAGCTATTAAGACTTATGATTGTAAGGACTCACATGGACTGTGCATCAGCTTTCGGGATCCATTTATAATAGGTTTAATTTGGAAACTAAGCACGAAAGTAAGTAAAGCAGAACGTTTTGAAGCAAACTTCCATGAACGTACAGTAAGTGTTTCATACACGACTGCAATGCAAACCAAGTATAATTCTTACCGAAGCATTACGCATAATACTTCGTCAGTGACTAAGATTTTTTACAGCTAAATTCAACTTCATGGCTAGTCACCTACCATCCCCTCCCACTCATCCCCTTAGGGTTCTGGATCCCCTAAGGGTAAAATATAGATTTAGATGAGTTTAGATAGATAGGTAGATAGAAAAACATTTATTGTTCAGGAAAAATCCATAAGAACAAAAATAATAAATATGATACAGTTTGCAGGCACATCGATAATTACAAAAAAGAAAAACTTGGTGGAATTGGTAGAGGAAAGGGTGAAAGAGAGTGAGAGAAAGTGAAAGAGAGAATGGCAATTTAGGGAATTGAATTTGACGTTACTAAGTTGCTCACATGATTTCGATTGCCCTTTTTCCAATTTCAAAACTGTTCTAATATTTGAGATAATTTTTTAACCGTTCCGAGGTAACGTAAAAAATAGCCTTCCAAGAGTACGTCACTTACTTCCAAAAGCAAATGATTTATTGACCTTCTTTGAGTTAGACGTTTAGTATCTGCTTTTAAGACAGGAGATGGTTACTCGTGGAAAAAATTCCATCAGAGCCAGAATATTTTTTGTAAATACTATTTTATGAATAGATCCCATTTCGTGTCCATTGTGCAAATTTTAAATCTATCCAGGCGTTCTTTCAGTCATACTGCTGTCGATGCTTAAATATGACTAATTTGACTGTCTCGTTACGAGGCATTTGCTACCCAAACGCTATGTATAGAAATCATACCTATTAAAGCCACTTATCCAGATTAATGTAAACCTTAATCCTAATAATAAATCCCTAAAACGCATGCATTAATATACATATGACGGCTTGAAGTTCAATTTGTCGAAGTAATTCCAGCCGTAAATGTAATAGGAACAGTGTTTATGAATATTATTGAGTGATCTTTTAACGTCTGTATTATGTATATTCAATGTTCCTAAGAGCATTGATGATACATTTTTTCTCTAGAAAACTTGATTAAGTGCTAAGACCATTGCATTACATGAAGGGAATCAATATCAAAAGGCAGCCAAAATATTGGTATACTCCCCTTTCGTACTGTGGCATTTCTCCACTCCTTTGTAAGGAAATATCCGAGAAAACAGGAAGGGAGCCGCTCTTGGCGGTGGAAAAAGGTTACTTTGTTGAGGAAAGGGTGAAAGGGAGTGAGAGAAAGTGAAAGAGAGGTATGGGCGGGAAATAAATGTCCTGCACCAATGTGCCTGCCGGCCTCCTGGGCGGGTATTCAGTTCCTTCGCCCGGAGCCTATCAAACCCTCCCACGCACCCACTTCTCGTTCCCTGTGTCCCGAAAAACCGTCCCGTCATTTCTCTTCTTTTTCCCTCTTCCGAATAAGAGTCCTGACCGTCTCGGGGTGGCGTTCTGGGGAATGAATGAAGGTCTCAGCCGAAGGCCCTTGGGAGGGAGGGGGCGAGGGGGATGGGGGGGGGGGGGGGTTTAGAGGGTTGAGGGCATGGGAACAGTTTAGAGGAAAAACCTCAGACACGGCAATCGATAAAGGGGGAAAATTGGGTGGGTGCTGTGTGGGATGAATTTTACGGAGGCGCCGATCGAGAGGGGAAGGATCCTGAACAAGGGGGTGGACGAGTATCGGCGAAATCAACTCCAACTGATTGACCAGATATGTGGCGTCGTTGGGAGCTTCCCGAATCCCATGTGGGAGATATCCCCTCCCCCTTTTCAATCCCTTCCTTCCTCCCCCTGCCCTCGGTCCCTCTCCCCTTCCCTCTTCTCCCTCTCCCCTTCCTCCGCCTCCTCACTCTATTCTCTCATGCCTTTTATTCCCGAGCCAGACTTAACCTGCTGGCCCCAACTTTTCAGCTCCAATCCGTCCCCTCCCATCCACTAATCCCCGATTCCCCTTCTTCTCCACCCTCGCCGTGACCTGCCCTTCTTCGAATCCGTCCGCCCTTTCCCACTCCCAAAAGTCCCATTCATCCCTCCCGTCCACTCCATCATCTTCATTCCGCAGTCTCTATCGTCTGTCCGTGCGCATTGTCTCCTCGGTCAGCCCCCTGATTTTATCGCTCGACCGAATCCATCCCTCTAGGAACATGGCAGATGAGTCACTTCATATTGGTTTCAAGTTTCACCTCGTACTTTTTACTGTAGCTTCCTCTTAGAGCGGTTCTCGATGTTATTATTGAATATATCTTCATGTCAGTACTGCAAAAATGTGTATTTAACCCAAGGATCTTAAAATCTGGAATAGTTGTACGTGACTGTTACATGCATGAAAATATTAACTATTTATCCTTTTGAAGTGATTATAGAGTACATATTATAGTAATTTCATTAAATTTGAACAACTGATGCAAAACATGTCATTGAATAAAAGAAAAATTCCTTAACGGAGTTACGAGGAAATGTTACTTTTTTGTAATATGAACCCCTACATGTGCAAATTTGCTTTACAATTATCTTCTTGGCCAAAATTAAATATGATATTTGGATATTACAAAGTCGGTTTCATCATTCCACCTTGTTCCTTGTGAGCAAAAGTCCGAGTTTTTCTTTAACTTTCATAAACGCTGACTATTAACCCTTCTAAAAATATTTTAAATATGACTAAAAGGTCTGTTAACGAATTCAAAATTGGAGCAACAAGCCTTGATTTTGGCTCTGCATTTCTTTCGTGATTGCTCCGCATATGTTGACTTCGCTTGACAACAGTTTCATCGGTTGATGAGAGTTTCGACTGATTTCGACCTGAAGACGCCAGC
The DNA here is from genome assembly GCA_933228895.1 of Platycnemis pennipes. Classification (NCBI taxonomy): domain Eukaryota; kingdom Metazoa; phylum Arthropoda; class Insecta; order Odonata; family Platycnemididae; genus Platycnemis; species Platycnemis pennipes. Next base: position 25,794,587 of record OW121848.1, on the reverse strand, counting down.
TAGAATGCCGGCGAAACTGTTGTCAAGCGAAGTCAACATACACGGAGCAATCCCGAAAGAAATGCAGAGCTATTCATTGCCACGCCGTGGAAACCTTCGAACGAATTGATTTTTTGTAGTTCATAGTATACATTCAAAGAAGTTAAAGGTTAAATTATATTTATCTTTAAGTTATAATCAGTGTTTTTGATTTCACTTCCCGGGTTGCTATGTAATTGGTAAAAATACCGATTTATCCAGTTAAAATTCGCAATAAAATTTACCTATTTAAAACATTATTTTAGCGAGCATTCGGAGCTATCATTCGTCTATCGGCAACGGTACCACAGATATCATCCGTGGCATTTTTCTCCAATTTGATTCCATTATGGCTAGACGTCACCCTAACAGTCATTGGTGCACTTGAAAAAATTAATGTTATTTTTTGTGGATGATGAAATTTGACGCATTTTTAAAAGTCGAGGGAACAAATTTTCTCTCATTTCCTCCGCAAGCGAAATGGGTGAGATATTTTTTTGAACTTCCAGCATTTTAAGTCATTACCCCTTTTTTCCGAAAAAAATCCGATTAATCCAAGCAATTAAATTTTTAGCAGCTGAAATTGGAGGGCACCGAGGAGAATTAGCGGGAGGAGACAGAGCAGGAGAGAGAGAGGGAGAGGGAAAAGAGATGGGTTGGTGAGGGTGAGATGATGATGTGGGGCAAACTAGAAGCGGAACAAAGCGAAGGGGTGACTGTCAGTGGAGATTAGAAGGGCAAAGAAGGGAGTTGGATTGGTGGAGGAGTCGTTTTTGGGGGGGGGGGGAAGATTTGATGAATATGCGGAATGGGGGCGTGGGGTGGCAATAAAATGCTTAAATCCGGCAAAATGCACGGAGAGTTAGGACGATTTGACATTCATTCCGTGGAAAGTCCTCCCTTTTCTCCAATCACCTCTCCTTCCGTTTTCCCCTCCCTCTCCCGCTTCTGCCAGATGCTGGACGGAATGGAGTGGCCTCTCTATCTCTCTTCCTCTTTCTCTCTCCCTCTGGGATAGAGCACACAGACATACGCGGTCGCGCAACTCGGGTCGCACACGTGCTTCCAATCGAATGCAATTTCGCGGCTTGCGGTGGCGCCATCACACACGCACACACATTCACGACGGGAGAGGACTCCAAAATTTTGGGATTTTTATGGTAAAATAAAACGGAGGTTGGAAAGAAAAAGTGTCGACTATTTGCCGAAAGACCCCTCGCGCTTATCCCGCACTCTCATGTGCCGTCCCCTCCGACTTAACCAGCGTCCATTCGCACCCCTTCCTCATTTCGAACCTCATCCCCCTCTCTCTCTCTCTCTCCCTCGAAAAATCCACTCAAGGGTTCCAACCTCCACTCTTTTTCCTCTCGTTGTCACCCAAAGTATTTTTCTTTCATTTTCGTTATTATTATTTCCCGCTTCCGCCGCCAATCCCGAGGGGCGCTGGCGGTGGCAAGTCGGCTGGATAGCGACGATTCGTGCCATGCGGCGCGTGTCAGATGGAAATGTTGTCTGCAGTGGGGACTCCCTCTCTTTCCACCTGCGCCCCCCCTCTCCCCCCCTCCTGGACGCGTCGGGCCCTCGGCTCCCACAGCTCGTGCCGCCACCCACTCCTTTCACCCATCACCATCCCTCTCATGAACTTGCGAAAATAATATCTTTTCCCTTTTCGCTCGGAAACACGCCAGAGGAGTGTGCAAATGCAATCAGGCGGTAAGTATTTATTTTTGCTCAGCACAGATGTCGTCATGGTGTTATCCGATGGACTCCACAGGGAGAAATAACGTGATCAAGGTTATTGATTCACTTTTCATGCCAAATGAAGAGTTTTATATGTAAGGGCAGGTAGATTGCGTAATCAGGTATGTAGAAATATACGGTGTTTTATGAGGACTATTGCAGGCTTGCCTCTCGTTTCCAATGATTCTAAGTGAGAGATATTTTCTGGTTTCCCATGCACTCCGTATTACCTCTTAGTTTTTAGATTATTTAGGAGTTGACTGATAACATAATTGAAATAAGGGTATAACTTGCATTATAGCTGTCATTCATGAAACACCTCACCCGTGAAACTGGCACCATATTCTAGCTAAGACATGGACAATGACAGCAGCAGAGAAGTAAATGTTAGAAGCATTTGGAATGTGGTTCTACAAAATAATGATAAAGATAAAACGACCGAGTGACTAACGAAGTAAGAAGTCTTAAGAAGAGTGAGAGAAAAGAAAAGTCTAATGAAAACTTTAAAAAGAAGACGGGACAACATGATCGGCCATATTTTGAGACATTTGGGCCTGATTATGACAGTCGGACGAAACGAACGAAAAGAATGGAAAAGGCGAGCCTCGGATGAGATGAATGGAACGAGTTGAATATGAATATTGTAAAGAATATGAATAAGAAGAAATATATGAATGTAAATAGATTAACCCGTATAAGGACCAAGTGCAGAGATGAGGCAAACCAATGCCTTGTTAACTTATTCATCCTTAACTGGATGGTTGGATTGCTAAGTGATGATATTATTTAACCACGTATTCATTAATTTCATACTTCGTATTTCTATGGGGAGAGTGATGAGCGTCACACTTCGCAATCAAGCAATTTGAACGCTGAATTCGATTAATTATTTACACGCTAAGCGTGGTCATCATTTAATTTTAGGGATCATTTGAGGGAACTAGAGCAGAATTGATGTGAGAGTTTTTTTTAAATCTTATGCAGTTTAAAAATAAGACGAATATCGTATGAAACCCAAATTCGAGATACTTTTTAATTTCGAATATATTCTGAATATCTTTGTCAAGCGACGCGTAAATATTATATGACTGCTAGCTGGCATGAGCAAAAGGGAATTTTTTAAAGATTTAATGGAGATAGCGGCGGGTTGGCTGCATTTAGCAACGCTTAAATTTTCTCTGCAGCGACAGAATTATACTCTTTAACTAAAATCAATTCCATAATTGTTTATCACCGTTAACAGTTCATCTTTGTTCGTGAAGATATTATTTCACAGCTGCCTTGTATCAATTTGATCATCAAATCATTTCCTTATCTTCTCCCTGCAGTGACGCATTTATGGCCTCTGAGGCCCCAGGCGAAATCTAGGTTTAGGCCCCCAATGTTATAGTCTTGCAGGCAGCTTGACATAGACTTTTCCTTGCATATTAAGACAATATGAGCACAAATATATATCACTATTAATACTTTTCTGGTTGGAGCCAGGTTACTTACAACTATATTTACGTTTTCTATCTCGCGAGGACCCCGGCGGCCGCCGGGTACCTACATTGTGTGGAAAATACAGCACTGTTTCTCTACCATTTTTGTCACAAGATTTATGGCCTTTCAAATGTCGATCATTGTTAGTAAGCTATATTTATAATGATGGCATTCTTATAAGTATTTAGAGCCTTCATATGTGTAGTTTTTTTATTTTTCTTGCGTGGCAATAACTAAATAAAATAGCAGTGGCACTGGAAAGTAGAATTAAGGCAAAGAATTCATTGATGCAATGCTGATTAATTGAACTCCCCATTCTCTCGATATAACGCTAAATTCACCGTTACACTAGCATACCTGCTGCCTGCTCTGCAGGCACTTTTCATGAGCATTTCGTAGGGCAGAGAGAGGGCAATAGCCATTTTATAAATAGAGAAATGTGTGCCACTATAATTATCCTATATATTTATGTACTTTTTTCTACACCATATTTTTATTATATGTTGTCTCCCACTCTCAAAAACCACGTTTTTTGCATTTTTCTCTGCACCACAAACTGGTAAAAATCCAAAACTACTACCAAATTATCCACACTCAACGCACCAAACCTCTCTTTTAGCTCAAAACTTGGGAAAGAAGAAAACAAAATGGATACAGAATGACTGACTGGCATGCTACAAAATCAATATATATTCGATTTCACGTGCTGATTTAGCAACAAACATTAATACAGAATAAACGTTTTATAACTTTCTTTCAGCTATTAGGAAAGTAGGTATCCTTCAAAACGCCTAGCTTTGAAATTCACATTTCATACACAAGATCGGGGCCGGTAGGAAAAAATTGTTTTATTTCACTATCTGCATATCTAAACCGTCAATTAGTATTTTCATACGTACAAAATTGATTGATGAAAGTAATCCCACTTTCTTCAAAATCTTCAATCAAATTTTTGACCCTTTAACAAAAACTTAAACACGTTTACTTAGCAACGAAAACAAATTTGCATAGCAACTGATTTCCCATGCTAAAAGATAGGGGAAAAACCATTTTTCTCTACACCACAAACTGCTAAAAATCCAAAACTACTACCAAATCATGCAGACAGTGAATCCACACTCAATGCAGCAAATCTTGCTTTATTAGCTAAAAAAATTAAGAGAGAACGAAGGAAAACGGATACAGAATGATGGACTGACTGACACGCTACAAAATTAATAGGTATATTTAGATGGTTTTAATGAAACCTCTGTTAAACTCAGTTTGGACTTAACTCCTGATGGCGATGAAGAAAAAGAAATAGATAAAAAGCCATTCTATTTAAAATTTTCGGTTGCGACATGTCAGCATCAAATCAATCACAGCATCAAAAGACCTTATATACATCTACATCTAAATAATACCATCCTACTATCCGTAACAGTTTGTGGTAGAGGGTTAACTGGGAACCGGGAACCCGGGAACCAGGCATGCATATAAATCAAATGTTTAAATTGATGAGTTTTTTTTAATTTATAAAATGCCTAGAAATAATGAACATATTATAAGAAGTAAACTAGTCTCACTTGCGATACTGTACAAAAAGCCATCATTTCCCGTGTCGGACATAGCAAATAATCAGTAGTTAGGTCAATCCTGCAAAAGAGTATGGTGCACATAAATTGTCAAATGCGTGATATGCTCAACTGACTCCATGTAATTTCCAAGAGGACGCTCGCGTTCGCGGGGAAGGGGAGCGTGTCGACCACACCGTCTGCTCTTCAGTGGCTCCGCGTCTCAGGTGCCCCGCACCACACCCCGGGTCCCGTTTTCGTCCGGTCAGATTGGGTCGAGGGCGCAGCTGGCCGGGAGCGCGAGTGTGTCGGTTGCAGGTGGTCCTGAAGGCGGTGAGGACAAGGGAAAGGGCGTCGGGGGAGGGAGAAGTTGAACCGTCGATATGGAGATGTATTCGCGCAATGGGAAAGGTTTAGCCGTTGGATTTGGAGCCGGCGGTGGCGTGAATCCTTCCGCATGAGTCAGGACCGGGGTGTCAAAAACGACAGCTGTAAAACGGCCGACCCTTTTTATGTGAACACTTTTTTTTCGAAAACCGTAAAGCTCTTTGTCCTTCACGGTCCATGTTTTTCCAGCACCCTTTGGTGGGCTTTGTTCAAGGGAAGGGATGACCATGTTGTCCTTTCGCTGTAAAACTTAAAATAATCTGATTGCTGGGTGATAACTGAATTATCATGGCATTATATTGGATTGGTACCTTGCTTTGTTTGAGTTTATAAGCAAGGTTTCTCCCCCATGTCTTTTGGATTAATTTATTCACTCTCGAATGTGCCCAGCGGGGTTACTCTCTCCTAGGATGCTTTCATTCGCATCCATGTGATGCTAGATGCGCCAAAGTGAATATCTACCTCTTACCAGATGTATTTTATCACCCCATTTCATTTAATATTTCTTAACAAATGAATTCTCTTGTTTCTTGAACGGTGAACTGAAAACTGAACTTTTATGCTTATATATCTCAAAAGGGTTATGTTTTCCTTCAGTGGCCTAAGGAGCTTTGCATTACAATTAATTATTTTGTATTTTTACCATTTGTTTCATGAATTTCAATGTATATTTTTCGTCGAACTCGAATATTAAATAATTTTTCTTAAGTAGGATTACTAATATTATAGGAATTATTGGAGTGTTCAAGATTTGAGCTTCCCATTCGACCTCAAGTTTGAGCTTCCCGCTATTAATTGCTTTGCATTTGTAACTTTTTAAAATCGGTCGAAGGTTCTAAAATGATAGTGGGAAAAATGTTACAAGGCAATAGAAACCCAGAGCGTTAGTTTACCGAATCATATTGGTTTAACAGACTCGTTTGACTGTGCAGAGAATTAAAGCTTTAGGTTTAAAATCTGTTTCCATCTGGCATTTATATTAGCAATCATATTACATAATTAATAATTTCGGACGATAATTCATGGAAGTCTTTACTATTTATTATTACATCTAATTACTGGATAGCAATACACCAATCGAAAATTACGTTTCATTATTCTTCCAATGAAAGCCTAACACATGAGAACTCATCAAATTGAAATATAATATTTTTAATGACCCATAAATTATTAAATAAGTGTTTGGCAACCATAATGAAATAAACAACACATCAGCCTATTTCATGTGTTTTGGGAAAATTACGCTCCATACGATTCATTTATTGATGCTAAACTAATGCATTGATCATTATCTCAGAAAGCTAAGAAGTTTATAAGAATTACGTGCAAATTAATTATATTTTAAAATAAATGTTTTGATAGCATATTTCCCAAATCAACATAGTTGTAACTCTAATACATACATACATAGTATTACAATCCTAGGATTGATATACTGCAGCCCTCCATTTCTCCCTATCCCATGCCAGTTCCTTCATTTCCCTATGTTTCTTCTTCCCCGTATCCTTCTTGACTTGCCCCAAGTACTTGTCTCTTGGTCTTCCTCTCGGGACTTTCCCTTCAATTTTTCCCTCCATTATGCTTCCCATTCTTGTGTCTCATGACATGGCAAACCCATCGTGTTCCTCTTTGGCGTATGGTGCTCCACGGTGCACTTTATTCTCCAATTCTTCTGTATACCTCCTCGTTTCTCACCCTATCCGTCCATTTGATCCTCAGCATCCTTTTCCAGCACCAGGTCTCGAAGGCTTCTATTCTTTTCTGGTCAGTTTTTCCAATGGTCCATGCTTCTGATCCGTAGAGTACCACTGCCCACCGAAAGGTTTTCACGTACTGTTTCCTTATCTCCAGTCTTATGCTATTCGAGCAGAGTAGTGGCCTTTTGGCCAATAATGCCGTCTTAGCTTGGGCTATTCGACGCTTGATGTCTGTTGTACTTCTTCCACCCCATGTGATGGTGCTCTTGATGTAGGTGAATGATTCCACTTGCTCCAACCTTTCTCCTTAGAGGCGGACGTCGGCCACTGTTTTCTCTCTTCCGTACACAAGTATCTTGGTTTTCTTCTTTTTGGCTTTCATGTTGTATTCCTGGAACACTTTTTTTATTATGTTCAGTGAGTTCCTTAGGTATTTCTCGTTTCCTGCTACGATAGCGATATCATCAGCGAAGCGTAGCATGTTGATTTCTCCTCCATTCACTTTGATTCCTTTCGTACATTGTTCTTCTATTTCTTTTATCGCTTCCTACATATACATATTGAAGAGTGCTGGTGACAGGATACATCCTTGTCGGACTCCTTTGTTAATTTTAGCCTCTATATTTTTCCCGTCTTGCGTACATATTGTGACCATTTGGTCCTTGTAGAGCTGGTAGATGATTCTTCTGCCATTTTATCCACACTAAGTTTTTCCATAATATGGCACATCTTATTCCATTCGACATTATCGAATGTCTTCTCCAAGTCCACAAAGTCTATGTACAATGGTTTGCTCGCGTGGATCATTTTCTCTACCAGTAGTCTCAGGCATAGTATTGCCTCCCTTGTCCCCCTAATCTACCTTATTCTAAATTGGTTTTCTGGCAGGTTTTCTTCGATTATTCCTTCAACTCTTTGCCTACTATCCGAGTAAGTGTTTTGGAGGCATGTGACACCAGACTCAAGGTTCGGTGCTCCTCGCATTTCTCAGCCCTTGCCCTCTTCGGAATGGTCACCATTGAGCTCCTCCTGAAGGCTTCTGGCAGATTTCCGGATTCGTAGCAATATTGGATTATTACATATAGTGCGTCTTGCGCTTTTTCACCAAGTGCTTTATTACTTCTCCGCTGATTTTATCTTCTCCAGGCACCTTTCCAGTCTTCAGGTCCCATACTGCTCTCTCGAATTCGCTTCTTAGAATTGCTGGACCGCGGTTGTCTTCTTCCACTTCGTTCTGGTCATTCGTGAATGCTTCTCTTAGGGGTATTGGGCCTCGGTATAGCTCTTTAATATACGTTTTTCATCTATTGCTGGTTTCTCTCTCTTCCATTACCAGTTTTCCATCCGAATCTCTGATGTTTTTGCATCTTGGTTTCATTTCTCCGAAGTGCCCCTTGATTTATTTGTATGCCGTTTCTTAGTTCCCTTTCATCATATTCTCGTTGATATTTTTACAGCAGCTTTCAATCCATTTCTCTTTGGCCTTTTTCGATTCCCTGATGACTTGATTCCTTATCTTCTTATACAGTACTTCTTCTGTTTCATTTCTTGCGTTCTTATACTTTCTTCTTTCTCCTATGAGGGTTATAATGTGCTCCGTTATCCATGGTTTCTTGATTTCGACCGTCTTGCTCGCAGGTTGTGCCTCTACTACTTCTGTGATAGTCTTCTTTAGGCTATTTCATCTCTTTACTCTACTTTAGCTGGTTCCTTTGCTATTTCCAGCTTCTCATCAATGGAGGCAGCGAATTTTCTTCTCCTTTCCTCCTGTTGCAGTGCTTTAGATTCCATCTATGTTCACGTTTCGTCCTTCTAATCTTCTTGTATCACAGTTGACTTTCCATTACCACTAGATTGTGGTCATTGTTGATATTCGCCCCGGGGTAAGTCTTGTAATGCTTCACTTGGTTCTTGTAACTCTGATATTTAACTTATTTTTATGGAAATGCTTATAGAATTCAAGTTAAAACGTATAATTCATTTACAAATATAAATTAATGGACGCAAAAAAGTAACGTTCATCTCTAAAGAGTATTACCATTTCCACTCTTACTCTAGGGATATTCCTGTTTATTGCATTCATATTCGAAATTTGGTCATGTCCTATTGTTATCTGCTCTTTTCGGGCTAGATATTATGTGTGCTTAGCATATATACGCGTACATGAAAACCATATCACTTATCTTGTTTTAAGCTGAATTCTTAATCCAATGTAATGCATTACTTCATATCTTTTCAGGTGAGTACCAGCAGCATCAAGGTCTATCAGTACTTCACTGTTACTCAGCTGAAGTACGTGTTGAAGAAATCTTCTGGGGTTTTTTGTAAGTACTCATTGCAATTTTGTCTGACATATGTATAAACTATTTATTTGGAAAATACTGCTTTCTATCAGAAATGACTAATGGAATAAGAAATAGAAAACTCAAGTGGTCTACAAGTTGAACTATTTTAATGTGATTTACTTCACTACACTGCACCATCTTCAAGTATAAACAGCCCTGTGTTACCTTGAATTACAATCAGACTTGTCGTTGCCTTTTACATTCCACATAAGAATCCACAAGGTCTCAGACCTCAACAATACACCTAAAAACTATAAATTCGGAAAAATAAACTTTTTGCGTACACTGACTCACTCTCGAATATGAGTTATTTCTTCTTTCAGAGATATACAACCTGTTATTTCCACCCCAAGTCCTTCGCGAGATATTTCAGATTTCATGTAGTTCTGAATCGAAGGAAATGCACCTCGTAGATTCAACTTTTATGGATTTTTTAGTGCTATTTTGAACACAAGAATCATATTGTGGTCAAAAACTTTCCATTTGAGCTCAATATTTTGGTGAGTACATGAATTTTGGTGGTTGAAATAGCCAATTTTTTCGCTAGATATAGCCATAAATTTTTATTCACTGCAACGTAAATGAAATAATTAATATTTTTATGCAGGCCTATTTTCCTATTTTTAGTTTGGTGAGAGACATCGGAGATTGAACAATTCCTTCCCTTTCGGCATAGAATGATAGTATTCTATCAACCTGATTGTATTAGACTACCCAAAATTCCGTGAACACCATACCTGATCAATTACATTCAAAGTTAATGACACTTAAATAATCTGTAATTTCATATCATGGTCTTCATTCAGGCAAATTCAAACTGCTGTGTGAGATAATGTAATTAAAACGGAAATGTGGTGCCGGCCTGTTTTGTGAGCATGGGAAATGTTTGCGATAAATGTCACCAGGTTTTTCATTTCGAGCACCCTAACTCTTCAATTTCGATTCTTGATGCCAATTGAGGGAAATAAAACTATTTGGAATTGTTGGTGCCGAATGGAATCAATTTTTTAACGTTAAATGGTGTGGTTTTTTTGCAACTTTCGATTCAACCCCGACCCAGAACTCCGGCGAAATACGACTCTTATTTTCTAATTTCATTTCTAAGGATCTCTTTCAATTTGTAACCCTTTCCATTCCTCTGGAATATTACTCGGAACCGCTTCCTGTTTTTTCATTAAAAATCGCCAAATAATTCATAAATAGTGGTTTTTAATTCAAACGCAATTTCCGGAGTTTACTCTGTCCGGAAAACTAAAAAAAAATTGCAAAACTCTTTAAATCTCGGCCCAAGTTATCAGTGGTACAGCACGCCGTCCCCCCTCTCCCTTGGGAATTCTGTGAACTCTTGTGAAATACTTATGAACGTGAGTTCCTTTTAAAGCAATTAGATCCGCGTTTCCTAAATGGAAAAAAAATTACAATCGAGGTGGGCAGTATTTTTTATGTTTGTAAATAATTTTGGCTCCTACGTAGGCTTATTGTTCGACGCTGGGCGATTTGAAAAGCATCAAAAGTTGATGTTTTCCTTGCTGTGGATGCTCATTAATCCAATGAACTGGGTTGTCAGTTTTGCTCGTTGGCTTTCGTGTAAAAATGAATTCGTCTCTTTTACTCGCACTCGAGAAATCACATCCGATTGCAGCCTTTTGACCTCTGTTGCCTCCATTTTTCACGTAACTCCGACACTTGTAAACTTCGCTCGTTCAAAATTATGAGTGGCTCTGAAACACCTGAATTGAGTTTCTTTGCACGTTGTAATTATTGTACCAGACCTATGTTTAACCTTCCATGTGGGGTTAGAGTTTAAAAAGATAGGCATAGAAAGAGTAGATTTATCGTCACGTTAACCGTCACTCGTGGACTGTATTCCATTGCAGCTTCTTTTATTCATAAAATATTCCTGAAAAGTTATTCCCTCAAATACTTGTTCATTATCATTTCCAGTTACAGTTAGGGAGATGTTGATTTTGTGGGTGCCACGTTACTTTTTGTTTTCTTTAATTTTTATTCCATTTTTCCTCTTCATCATCGATTTGCACGGTCATGTTGGGGCTGCAAGGCCAAAAAACATGTTTCATGACATAACTAATGACTTGGCCTCATAAACAGGCCACCTTTTTTGATTTGCAAAATTTTCCTAGTACCTATGGACTGAAATGCGTTTATGACAGAATTGGTATAAACATTTTTACTTAATTTACTCAAAAAGCTAAGCTCCCTAAACCTTGTCGTATCGAATGAGCCATAATTTTTTTCATCATGGTTATCAATTTCATTTTTAAAAAAAACATGATAAATATATTATCAAGCAATACGTCTATAATGCACCTACACTTATTACTCATTGACTTAACAGCTGGTTCAACTGATTTACACACCCCATACGAAATCATCTGTTGAATTTTGTTATTTTGTAGAAATAATGGATTGCCAATGGCAATGCTGATGATCAGCTCAATGAATGAAGTATTTATCTACGATAGTTCAACTTTACGCAGCATCCTAAAGTGACAGTATTCCGTTGTATTTTCACAATTATGGTAATAATCTTGTTAAGTAGAGTGTGTTTACGCAAAAGGGAGGAACTATTACCACGCAATGCAACGGAAAAGGTTAGATTGTTTTCGAGTATGAAAGGTATATGCTGATGAGAGGTTAATAATACAAATCGTCACACACAGAAATATAGAGATAACTCTTGATTTGGAATAATTTCTTCGTATTTTTCTCATAATTAAATATCACTTTCCGATTATACTAAATAATAAGATAATATCATCAGTGAATAATTTTAACACATAATAATTATAGTGTAGGTTGTTCCCTATATGCATATTCCACAGTGCTGGGCATGTAAATATGTGTCGGGTAACTCATAGGTGAGAGTATGTACGAACTTGGAAAGTAGCTTGCTCTTCTGTAGCTTGGCTCAAGTGAAGCATTACGACTGAAAAACATTTTTGAAATTTCAAGGGTACAATGGTCTTCAGAGAAGCAGGTTGGAAAAGAACATTGATACCCATTGCTCGAGTCTCGATTTCTATGGTAATTTTTATTGATTGTTCCAGCTGATTATGCTGGCGTTTGTCATCTTTACGGTTAACATTTTGGGATGTTTAGGGAAGAGCTTTAAGACCGAATCTGTACCATTTTACCTTAATGTTTTCAGTTCTCACCCACTTCCGTATTTTCAATGACCAAAACGCTTAGAGGATAATTTACAAAGTCTCACATGTCCATCCGCCGTTTAAGGTGAGGTTTTCCTGGGAAATACTCTCTACTAATGCTTTCATTTATTCTTTTTTATTTTCCATAATTTATTTGCATCCATTGGTAAATGTGGCTCCCTCTAAGGAAGCTATATTGTAGATGCCCATTATGCAGATTGAGTCAAACGTTTTACATGAAAGAGAAACCTCTAGGAACCTAGAATCCTTCATGCTATTTCAAAATATAAGGGTATGAATTTTGAAGCAGTGATTCCTCATTTTATCGAAATAAAATATTTCCAAACATAATTTTAACGTTATTGTTTTGCTTGGATAACTCATTTTGATATGCTCCGATAAAGGCATTTCCTGTTCAATTTGTGACGCAGTACCAGGCATATGTTAAAACTCATATTCATTAACAGGCAGGATATGAGATCCAAGGACTCAAAGTGAAGAGGGTTAGGAATGCTCAGGCGGCAGCAACGGTCGTCTCTTTAAACGGATCCCGAGGGCTTAAAGGGGCTCATAATACCTAGAGTACTCGCTTCAGAGAGGAATATTTAAATTCACTCTCTTACTACTTGTTCTTTTGTTTCTGGTAAAAGTCTTTGAATAACTTTATGATACTTTGGCTTCCTTCGTTTGTTTTGTAACCAAGCCTAGGATTGGCCGGTATAGAATGTAGAAAGAGAGCTTTACACTCTTTAATTATCTCCATGCAGTCTTTCAGGCTCTATTAATATTATCACTTCCCACTTACCATTCCCGTGATATGACGATGGATGGGATGGACATCTTTTCAGTAGCAATGTTCATTTCAGCGATGGTAAAATTCTTTACTAGTCATGGTAGTTACTGATTAATTGCTCTTACTGTTGCATTTACTTGCGTAACTATAGATTTTTGCTAAATTAAATCACAAACTGAGGATTGGAAATGTAAAATTATCGTGGTATTATGCCATTGGAGCGCTTTTGAGGAAATCTTAATGTACACCACTTACTATATCCCTTTTTTTTGTAATGTTTAAATTATTTCTGTTGGAATTTCCGATTTATGAATGAAATTTGCGCATTGAAAGGTAATTGTAATTAATTTTTAAGGTGGTTGCAAGGCAAGACTTATGAATGAAAACTGCACATTGTCTACGACTGTTGCTACAGTATTTACAAGATTCATTAACAAATACCTATGCTACATCTCAGTGCTCACGCGGGAATAAAATATATAATGAAGCATCTGGTAATAAAATTATTAATAGAATTTTCTGTATGATAGGTTAAAGGAAGAGGTCAAACTAGCATAATGTTGCAGAATTATGTCTATAGCTCTATAAATTTACCTGTCAATTTTTTTTGCTGCATCAAATCGTGGTAAAAATAAAACACACATTTTACAAATATGCACAAGTTTTGGGCTTCAAATTTGTCGTTTCATTTTCTTTTGCATCTTCCTTCAGATATTAATAACTGCCAAAAGAGTGGGAAATGATATTATAGACTAGAAAAAATACGACCACAACGGAAGACAATGCATATTGCTTCATTTTGAAATCCATCGTCTATGTTTCTCAGCATTAAAATACAAACACGAGCCTAATTCCCTCACCTCAAATAGCGTTGCTAACGTATTGAATGAAATATATACTTAACTAGCATAAGATTTCAGTTATTTGAGAGAAGATATACTCACTGAGTTCATGGTATACTAACGATTTGACTTATACTTTTACCATTCCACTGTTAAAAAAAACTTGCTGGAATCATAGTCACAAATATGAAGGCACTGTGAAAACCCTAAATGAAAGCGGTCATTAACCAGCAATTGTACCTCTATATAATGTTTTTCTCAAGAATTTAGCTGCAGATAGTGAACTTACCTTACTCATTAAAAGCAGTCATTAGTCTCAGATTTAAGGCATGTGAATATTCTCCACGAGATATTATAAAGTGATATTAGATATCAAATTTGACATTGCAAGCTGTGTTCATTTTAAACCCTGTACATGTACAGAAGGCATGTACAGGACCGTTTATGTTGGATACAGAAAATAATCTACGATGTGAGGATATTAACCCTTGAAATTTTACGGTGGATATTTTTCGCATAAATTACGAGAAAAATTATTCCGTATTTTTCGACCCTACGTTATAGCTGGGGCGGACTTTAATGGCTGCGGGTGGTACACGTACTTTATTTCATTCCCGACAACCAATTCCCATAGCATGTGTAAAAAAAGTGTAAAGGGCCACCCTGGGGCAACTGCTTTAATCAACTTCCCCATGCCGACCCTATTATGATAGAAAATGATTATATGGCTCATTATCGCGCACCCAGGCCCCATCTCCATCTCCCCTTCGCCATTTTATTCAGTTTATTTTTTTACGCCACAAGGAAGGAAAAAAATTTCCCTAGCTCAAAATCAGTGCGTATATTTTACACGCTTCCGTCTCATCCATCGCAGGGGGAGAGTCGCGTCACGCGAGAAAACAGTCCGCCGTCTCCCTTCTCCTTTGTTTTTTAATACGAGCAGCATCAGCAGCAGCGCTGTCCTGAGGAGTGCAGCGGAGAGGAGGGAAATAAGGGGGGAATTGGGTGGGGGAGAGAGGGGAGGGGCCTTCTCCCCTTTCCCCCACCCTCCCACAACCGCCCTCATCTTAACGGAACCGCTTTTTCACGGAAGTTCTCCCTCCAGCCGAGCGGGGGCTCCCCCACTCCCTCCTCGTCTTCCTCGGCTCCTCCTTGGGCCTCCTTAAAACACATCCCTCGGGCGGGAAAGAGAAAATTCGAGGAGGAAGAGTGGGACCGGCTTCGGAGGTAAGTTGAGGTGAGCAGGCAGCGATGTGCACTCACGGTCACGGGTGCACGTTCACTGTGCGTACTGTGTGCGACGGTGTGTGGTGGGGTCACGGATCTGGAGTTTTGGGAGGGATATCGGCGCTGCTATCGAGTTTGGAGGGCTCAATTCCCTGGGCCTATGAAAATACCATACCCCCTGCATAAACATAATAATATGCTCCCGAGCACACTGTATCGGCGAGCTAAAAATGTGAGCCTTTCTTCCACTCGCTGCTCAAATTAATGGAGAGGGTCTTCCGGTTGTTATCTCTCCTGGCCCATCTCCGTCAGTATTTCCAATTACAAGGTGAACCCCTTCCTCTCGCTCTTATTTTTTTTCCTTCCTCTCTCGCGAAACCCTGGCTCCGCCGCTAGGAGGCGCTAAGGGCCGGCGGTGAACGGGGGCATCGGGGGAGGGTGGGAGGCGCTAGGGGTCGCGTGTTCGAGGAGATGAGGGGGCTGAGTGGGACGGAGATGCTAGCACAAAGCTCTCCTTCCTCTCCCTCCCCATCCCCCCTTTACATCCCTCCTCCAGTGTGCTGGCCAAACCGCCACCTTCATCCCTCCGGCCTGCTCTCCCCTTCAACGCTCCGTCTCTCGCTCTCTCCTTCACTTCCTACCTCCCGCATCCCCTCCGCTTTTCGCCTTCTCTTCCTTCTTCTTCCCCCGTCCCATCCTCCCACCCACGCTCTCATATGGACCCTCCTTATTCCTCCTCGCCGTGGCTCGTGTGCGAGTGGGAAAGGGCCCGGATGAAAAATGCATCGAGGCAATCCCCAACCACTCATGACCACAGCCTCTCTCTCTCTTTCCTCATCTCCTCCCCTCGTCTCCTCTCTCTTTTCCTCTCCTTTCCTCGCTTCCTGCTCACACTTCCTCTCTCAGTCTCATCTCGCCTACCCCGTGATGTTCCACTCCTCGGCCACGCTCTCTTTCGGCATTCTCTACACCTCCCCCCCTTGTTTTCCATCCCTGGTTTTTTCATCTCTTCTCATCTCTTCATCACTCTTTCTCTCTCTCTCTCATACCCCTGACCTATCGAATTTTGTATTTTTTTTCTTGACAGCAGTGGCATGTCTCGATCGTTTCGGGAGTGCGAGAGAATCAGAGCGAGACATATTTTTTATATTGCCTCCTTAATCACCTACTGTTTTCATAAATTTTACCACAAATAAACAATATCCAGTGCTGATGGAGGAAACCAGCAGAAAATCCATCGACCGAAAACGAATTTGAATAGATAAAACATATTTAATCAAACATTAGTGATATATTTTTCTTTGGAATTGTACTCACAAATATCGCCACGATTTTCCTCCTTAATTTTACCTTATAATTTTTATTTAAGGAAATACTTATCACTTCACACTGTATGATCGGCCGTAATATTGAACAAAAACTGCTGTCATTCCAAAAATTATATTTTACCTAAAGTCTTATGGAATCCGTCCACTTTGCAGGATTTTCCACGCGTAAGAAATAAAATAAAGCGTATCTAAATAAGGTTTGGTATGAAGGATACTATTATTCTGCCATTGAAGCTCCACATATGCATTGCATCCCTGCGATAGCTCAATGCCTCTATTTCAATGCATGGGTGCGTAAAATGACGAGACTAAGGTACTCTTTTCAATTTATTCTCGACACACGTCTTGTTCCTCAATGCCGGTACGGGTTACGACGGTCGCGACAGTGAAAATACGCGACAGCGCGCAATTTTCGCCCGGACTAGTGTGGTGAGTCCTCGTGATAACACGGGAAGGGCTTTCAAATAAATCTCATAAAAATTACACAAGAGAACATGTGTTAGACCATTGCATAGGACTTCACTTCCTCCTCCTAATGAATCCTCCCTTGTCCCGTAAAAGGTGTCCCTGCCGCACCCCCGTCGCCCACAATTCCTCTGCTTTACACTTCCCAGCATCCCTTCCTCTTCTGCTCCTTCTCCCCGCCCACGCACTCTCTCTCTCTCCCGTTCATTCCTCCCTTCGCCCTCTCACCCCCTCCTCCCGTGACCTCTCACCCAACTTCCTCATCCTCACCCCCGCGGACTCTTCCACACTCGGCTCTCCTCATCCCAACCCGTCTATTTTTATCCCATTAACGATCGCACGTCATCTCATGTACGTGTTACTCTTTCCTCCTCCCCCTTCGTCCTCGTCGCCCCAGACTCTCGCCGCCCCTCGTTTGAACCCCCGTTGCCCTCTCATCCCGCTCGCCTGCCCCCCTCCCCTCTCCGCAGCTCCACCCCTCTTCTCTCTCCCTTCGCAGCCACACTTCCCTCCCTCCCTCGCATCCAACCCTCCCCCCACCTCTATTCACCCCCGCCACCCCTTAACTCCTCAGGATTCCCTGTTGGGAACTCCATTAGCAAGTTGCCCCGCTAATGCATTCCGTTCCCTCCTTCACCTTGCCTCTCTCCTCCCTAACACGGATCCCTATCCCACTCCCCCCGTGACCCCGAGCCCATCCTCGCCCCTCCCCCATCTATATCCAACCTTTGCTCTTTCTCTTGTCCTCCGTCTCTCGTTGGATAAGCCAGTAGTGGAGGTTGAGGGTAAGGACTTGACTGAGTTTGCGTGTGTGTACGAAATGAACCGGCGCATGGCGTGAATCCACCTAATTTCTCCGCATGCCTCATTCCGAAATGGGAAACGAAATCAATGCTCGGATGATACCCATCGTTTCATCGTTATATACGTGCTTATTTCCTCGGTTGACATGTGGACGAATTCTTGCTATCAGCTTTAAAAAGTCAGACATGCTGTGGAGTCTCTGTAAGATGAGATAACTTTTATAACTGTCCAGAAGTCATGAGAATGTTCACAAAGCAAAGCGGCCTAGTTGATTAGACTCCAACAACATAGGCAAACGATAAGATTAATTACAATGGAGCATGAAAACGACAAAGAAATTTGTCAATATTTTTGAATTGATGTAATGAAAAAGTTTTGTATAATTTCAGGAGTATAGCAATTGAAAAAATATGTTGTCAAGAAAAACTTACGAAGCTTCAAATTTTAGCGGGGGAAGCGGGGATAAAAAATTCGTCTACTACCATTAAAAGTTCAATTAATTTTGCTACGGCCATTTATGTTGTTTCTTGTGTAAATCAGTAACTGTACAAGATGTTAAATTACTGTGGAAAATCATTGTCAACCGTCAGTTATATTCATGGACGGAATTCCTCTTCTTATCCTCCAGTCAATTATTAAAGACTGAACTGTGCGATGGAGGAGTGAATTCAACGTTTAGGTAGTTTGGAATATTTGATGCTCCTCTGAATGTGTGCACGGAGATGTCCTTTTATTGCTTCTTGCATTTAACCACGACTCATCCTGGCTCAATTCGAATTACACCCCCTTCCCCATACGAATCCTCATCTCTCACTCGTGCATATTCACCACCCGGGACGCGTCTGTTTGTCCTCACCTTCGCAGAGCTGCCCACCATCCCATCTCTCAAGTCTGGACCCGCCCCGTCCACACCTTCGATCCGGGAGACTTTTCCCATCGGCTCCTAAGCGGCTTGTTCGGTTGTCGTCCCACCCTCTCCGCCCTCATCTCAATCCCAGGGTCTCGTGATTCGCGACCTCGGGCCCCCTCTCTCTCTTCGTCCATTCCCAGGGACGTCTACCCCCTCGCCTCCACTTCATCCCCTTGATTCAGTGTTCCCATCCCACCCCATTTACATCCATCGCGAGCGCCCTGTCCACCTCCACCACCTCGCATCGCCCCACAAGTTCCCACTCTATTTGTTCGCCGCGCGGACGGCCAAACATATTTGTCCGCTTGGCCAGGATTGTCGAACGGTCGTCTTCTGTGTGTCCCCCGGTCCATTCTCCCCGCCTCACTCCACCGGAATAGCAATGTGAAGGGGCAGGCAGGGAGGGCGAGGGTGGGAGACTGCAAAATGGGGTTCCCTGACGAATGGTGGGGTGGAGGGGGTGGCGGGGGTGGTGGTGGGGGTTAAAGGGTTCGTTAGAGCGTGGGAGGTGTTGCAAAGTCGTGGGAGGCGGGGAGGGGAGTGGAGTGGGGGCATCGTACCTAGAGGGTTTCTGTAGGCGTGTGTTTAGTGGGGGGATGAAGTGGAGGTGTTGAAAAATATGGTAACTGCCCTTCATCGAAAGGGACCCAAACAGGTAGATTATCTCTCCTCGGGGACTATAGTCATTGAGTGGACCCGTGAAAGGATTGCAACAAAAACGAAATATTTCGCAGATTGATGAACCTCCAAATAAAAATATTTCATGCAATGGCAATTGACGCATGTAACTTGTAAATCTGCATATTTACTCTGTCAATTAATATAAAGAGTTCAGTAAAAAAGTGTGTTTTACGACGGACAAAAATTGTCCTCTGAATTGGGATCTGGGCAGGTAACACAGGAGACTATACGATTCTAACTCA
This sequence comes from Platycnemis pennipes, assembly GCA_933228895.1. Lineage (NCBI taxonomy): Eukaryota > Metazoa > Arthropoda > Insecta > Odonata > Platycnemididae > Platycnemis > Platycnemis pennipes. The sequence goes on along the minus strand of OW121848.1, from coordinate 25,774,906 downwards.
CTCAGTAAATTTTCGGACATTCAAACCCGTCCTCAGGTCATTGTGGAGGTATTAAATCATAAAACAAGGACACAAAGCAAAACAAGTGTCATCTTTCGAGCGTAACAGACAAACTCCCTATTTGGGAGATAATTTTTTGCGTGTCACTGAATGGCTGCTTTTTCAATATGTATCTACATATACACGTATGCATACACGTTTCATACATCAAACATAAAAATTGAATCGAATGCAAATAAAAATACTGAGAATAGGACTGAATGAAGGGAGAGGAAACACATAAACGACCAGTACAAAGTAAGTGGGGAAGGGGGAATAAAGCAAAATCAGAAGATAACAATTTTCAACTGAGAAGGGACTTGAAACATATCTCCGAATTTCTGAGCTGACGTGTTATTACACGCAGCCGAATCTCGGCTTTGGCTGGTTAGTGCAATAGTAGTGCATGCATAACTTGATTTCTATTTGTTTACTTCACCCTCCGTTTGCGGGTCAATGATTCTCTCAGGGAAGTGCAGCTGGGCGGTGGGAGGGAAGAGGGGTAACAGTCTGGTTTGGTTAGGAAGCGAGAGGATAAGAGAGAGGACGAGAGTGTGGGAGGATATGGGGTCGGTGGGGTGTGGGGACGTTTTGCATTCCCTTGGCCGTTTAAATATCCCTTTGAGGTTCTTATATGTACATATGCATATCCTGGATCCGGAGGCAGGTACACAGGTGAGCTTAGATCAGGCCGTCCAAGCAAACATTCATTCCCTTCCGCCGAGATAACTTTATGCTGATGAGTTTGGGTGAGCAAATTTAAAGGTTTTAAATACATGCCACATGACGAGATAAAAGAAATAGGTCACTTAAGAAGGCTGAGGATGCACGCGGGCGTTTAAATGATATCAAATAAGGAGAAGGAGGAGAGAAAAAATTCTGAATTTTCCTTCGGCGGTTGATGCGTATCAAAAGCCGGCCGGCGTCCTCCTTCAGTGGAGCACTGCATATGATTAAGGTCATTTGAGGCAAGCGGTACAACTTCACTAAAAGCGTTTTCTCGGGTGTCCATTTGGTAGAATGAATGCTTTCATGTCCATACCGTAATAGTCACTTCGATAATTTTCGCAAAAATTCCTGGTTTCAAAGCAGAAAATGCCCGGCAGTGAAAATACGACTACGTAACTATGTTGTTTCAGTGTCAAAGCCACAAGGGCAAATAACATGGCATTACATGGCTGTCTGAACATATAATCAGCCGCCGTTGACTAATTAACTCGTGGTGTAGACATTTGTGGAAAATTGTGTTTATATGCGCACGATGTTCCCACACCGGAGTCGTATTTGGTTCATGCATGCACGCGTGTGCGCCAAATTGAACGTGTACTCGAGTGCTCTTTTTATATTGAGCTCTCCATTCCATTGCAATGTTCCCTAAAAGACATTTATTATGGCTGATTGATCGCCTTTGAGATTTCTCCTCCCCCAAGGTGAAATAATATGCTCGGTATATAAGAAACCTGCTTAAAGTTCAAGTCTCTATGAGAAGGCAAAATATCTTGGGCTTTAAATCTCCGTGGAAGAATATGCTCTCTCTACGATCGATGACTGGGAATGATGCCAGCCATCGAAACCAGGTTGAAGACTCCGGACTAATGATCATAAATACCGCGGATTCGCACTTTGTTATATTGAAAAAAATGTTAATTTTTGAATAATAGTGAGGTTAGAGGTCTGAACTTAAATTGTAGGTAGTAAAAATGGCCGTTGGACCAGCAGAAGTCGTAGTCTGCATCTACAACTACAGAAAATAGAGTTTAGAGGAAGATATTCGTAATTTTTTTCAGGAATTTGGTCATCCATATGGTGAGGTGGCTTAACATACCAATGTGCCACCTCTCAGTGAAGGCATATTTTGCTAAAATGATAGAAGGCCACTATGACCATCTGGCATCAGTGCGAATGGTCTTCATGCGCTAATTTTCCTTGAGTTGTTTTGTTTGTTTTCCTTGTTTTACATGAGTTGTGTTTTGTTTCATTTTAATTTCGATTCCCTTTTCTTATATGCCCTGCTTCTGTTTTCTTTGAGCCTTGGATTGTTAGAGAGTGCTATTTTTTGAATGTCGGGGAGGAGAAAGAGGAGAGGAGGGTGGGCGAGACTTCGGGTTGACTGAGAGGAAGAGCCTGTTTGTTGTCCGCTGCAGGCACGGCCACCAGGTGCTAGGTAACCGTTTTCCTCTCTCTAATCTTCGTCCCTCCTTTCATCATTCTAACCTATTGTTATGGCTTTTGTTTTTCGTCACGTTCATTACCTCAGGGGTGTTTATGGGACCTATTGCTTCCGCTCTAAGACCAACAACACCGTGAGCGTAAAGCTAGGTGCTCCAAATAAGCGGCTGAATTCCCATTCTCATCAGTGCGAGAAGGGAAATATGAGTAACTTGATGGGAGGTAATCTAAGAACATGCGAGCTGAAAGATTAATGTGAAATATATTTGGGAGAGAAGCCATTTGGAAAGGCTTACAAGCACAAGCATTTCATAAGAGGTGTGTTTATGACACACTCTACTTATTTTGTTTCTATCCATGGTAACACCAATCAAAGTTGTTTTTTTTAATGAAATCGCACTTCTCGAAGGAAATTAAAGGGTATTAAAACATTAAGGGAAGTCTCAGTTAGGAGAATTAAATGTCTCAGCCCACACGTAGCCTAAATATACAATGCTAATTTAAATTTCAGATCAGTTTATTAGCTAATATTCACAGTGACAGATATGACGGGAAATACTAAGCCTGAAATGATTTTTTTTTCAAATGAATTAATAGATATTTGAATTGATGCGGATCGCGGTTGCCAGGTCGGTCACGTGTCAGCATGACAACCAAAGGTCGAGGGTTCCAATGTGTCATATAGAGCTGACATGATCACCATAAAATTTAGATGGTTAAGGGCTTATATAGGGGAGTATAATATGACCGAAGTCGTTCGAGCATTTAAAAATCCACAAACATCAGTTGAAATCTCATAGTAAAAGAGTTGTATAAAAAATAAGTCTTTTATAACTTCAAGTCTCCTTAGTTCGTTTTTTCAGTTCATAAATAATTACCGGAAAATTAATTTAATTTAATGTAATAGCCTTGATAATTGTGTATAAGTTGGAAAATAGCTATAGAAACGTTGAAGTTAGTAATAATTATTTAGTCATCTTTTGCGTATATGACGATGATATTAAGAAATATTTTGGCACCGCAAATATTGCTGTCACAAATGATTGGTGCCACATGAATTCTTATCAGATGTCAAGCTGACTCAGTTGACCAGAGACTGAGTGAGGCTTTCCGGAAGCAGGATGGGAATTATCAATCCAAATACATTGGTAAACGTCTTAGAGTGATCGATTTTCTTGTAAATCGATCTTGAAAAGTTGCCCGTCTCCACTCGAAACCCTATCTCCTTCGCATCTCGAGCTGCATAATGCCTCTTACGTTTCCCCTCCGCCGCAGCACTTAAACTCTCCTCCGCTTGACTTACTTCCTCTCGTTTCTCTGCTGTGCATTCCCAAGTTTTCCCTCGCACCTCTCAGGAGGAGCCCTCACCGCACAAAAGTTTCCGGAAATCGGATTGGTGCGGTGGTTTAAGTGCACCAATAAAGCCTGAACTTCCCACGCCGGCTGCTCGCGTTCTAATCTCCTGAGGGACACATTTTTCCTTGTTATTCCGATCCCTACACGGGTGCGAGGTGAAGAGACCACTTCCAGTGAAGAACTGCCCTCCGTCACAATGAGCGATAGTCCGCTGGCCACCTCTTGGGGGAGCTTCGTCAAAAAAAATGGGCCTTCATTGACGTTGATCGTAGTCGACTGTTTCCTGAATGTGGGTGTCGGTGGGGCGATTTTGGAAAATTAGGACTTGAACTCCACTTCTTTTTCAAGCAGCGGCGGCAAGTGTAGTGCACCAATGTGACTCAGAATAAGCCGTGTAGGAAATCTCTCTTTCTTCAAGAGAACCATATTCTTTAGAAACCATATGTTTCCTTAACGTTAGTTTTTTTCGGAGAATAACGTGAATTATTCATTTAAATATGTATTATATTTAAAGAATCAGTCTCTTACTGTTCTTTAGTTTTCTCAATCCATTTCTTTATTGTATACCAGATTATTTGAAGAATGCTAGTTATTCACGATTTTATTTAAGTCACAGCATGTTCATTTGACCTTTGAGTCAAGTAACTGTGCAATAATTCTGGTCCTCTTTCCTCCGAAAATTGCTCGACAGTGATGGGAAAATATGGCATCTATACAAATGCGCTCAAGTGAAAACAACTTGGCATTTGACAAAAATCACAGTACAGTTATTTAGTGCACTCAAGAAACCATATAATGGTAGAAATGAAGTTATCGTGGATTGAGTCTCACATCATATACGTTATTTGCATCATTTTACCATCTTCTGCTCACAAGTCTTACCATTATTACCTTAGTTTTCAATTTGCAGATGTCCATGGATACTATTCTTGATAATTTCCTGAAAATTTTCGGTGAATGAAAATCGATATTTACAGTGGTAAATTTGATAATGGTCCCTTAATACACGATGGATGTTGAGAGTTAACCATTTCACAGGCCAGCTTTACCATTATCAAATTTACCAGCTAACCATTTATTGCCAGCTTAACTAGCGCTTCTCAGGTAAAACCCACTCCCCAGCGATCAGAATGTCCTCTCAACAGTAGGACCTAAAGTTAAACACTATCCTTGATTTTCATACTTTAGGCAAGGGAAAGTAAGTAATAATGTAAGTGGATTTTTCAAGAAAAATCCACTAACATTATTACGTGCGTAATACTTAGTTCGGCATTCACCCATGGCGAGGAAGCAAAATGGCATAAAATTCAGCAAAATGAGTGTCATTTTTCATCCTTTGAATCCCGGTTTGTTTATAATATCATACCTATTTTCAATTCCTTTAATATAATATGGGTAGATCTGCAATTGATCGTGGTTTATATTTATCTTTATTTGGCGAAGAGAACTAAATAAAGCTCTCTTACTTTGTATTTATCGGCAAACCCCGCTGTAAATTTCCGATTGAGTGGGAACAGATTATCCCTTTGCTGAATGGCATCCCGGGATGATAATTTTTGTGCATATTCTCCAGTGTGTTCCTTTTGTTAGTCCAATTCATATTCAAACTGTTATTAAAGAGGAAGTATCGCAGCATGCTCACTTTCCGACTATATTCCATCTGTGAATAAATATTTAAAGCATGTTATCATTACTCATCTCATGAAAATGAACCCTTCACACAATGCGAAAAGGTATTATTTGCTGGTGAATGGAACCGTAAATTGAAATGTTTTCATTGAAAATTCAGCAGGCGTAAAAATTTTAGCAATTAACAATGAATGGGTTCGCTAGCTACCACCCCGGTTTCTCATATTCTGCCTTCATACAACCTATTTAGTAATATTATATTCAGTGTCTGATCATGAAAACCAATGCAGTAAGATAGATAGCCCACGTAATAAAACAAGATATTTGTGGTAGGCGCTTCTGGTACGGTGCGTGAGAGTAGGCTGAGTATATTAGAAGCAATTGACGATGGTCTATTATTTATTGGCACTTTTTCATTTAGAGAAGTGACAGAAGATTTTTCAGCCTAATTATTCAAAACTGATGTTAGTAGAAGATTTGGAAAGACGCTAGGAGTGTGCTTTACATGATAATACGGGGGTATTAAAAATCTCCACTTCTATTTCTTTGCCAGGGGGGAACAAATCAAGGTGTGATAATAAATTAAGTAAATTTGTAAAGGAAATATCCATTATGAACAGTATTGTGAAGGTAATATTCTGCAGATAACTACCCTACCGACAGGCTTGGAGGATGGAATTGAGGTGAAAATTTTCGTCGGAGGAGAACGGCAGCATGAGTGTAGGAGACAAACCTTCTTACTATCTTTGAATACAAAGGTCTGGAAGGAAGATAAACCATGGTCACAACATGAAAGAGGGATGTTCATGCCAATGGCTCTTACTGCCGATGTGCCCTGAAGGTTAAAGAGGCCATGTTAAAATGCTTATGCATGCAAAGTGGTAATATCTTTAACGAAGCTTTGAGAGACGAAGGTAAGCATGGAATGGTATACATGCAACATGGATAAGACAATTTGTACAAAAATATGCCCGTGCAAAATATCTTAAAACATCAACAAAGACATCTAATCAAGAATGTAGCATGTGGGTTCATATGATGCGTAGAGTACCCACTGGCTTCCCATTACAAAGACTTGGATTTCAGTTCCAGCATTAACAGGCTTTTAGTGGAACGCCGGTCGTTTTTTGAATTCAGTTTGAAGAGAGCTCTTTATTCCTAGTAATACGTCCACCAGATAGTGCCTTTAACTGTGGACTCCTTCTCACCTCTCCTCACCACTCCTTCTTATGATAGCATATTTTCCATTAAAATAGATGATGATAAGACCCAAAATATTACTATTAACCAATCGATCAAAAGTAAATTCATTAAATTAGAGGCTTCGCATTCTAGTTTTACCTTCGACCTCGGCTTATAGCAGCTTGATCTGTCCGATGTGCGATACGGAAAGGATCATAAAAAAATTCCTGACCCAGATAAGAATATCCGTGACATACGATAAAATATCCTTATTTTCCGATGAAAATCCTGAATATCCAGGATCCATGGAAGCCCCATGAGTGGGAAAAGATATCGGTTGGCGAGATGGAACGGGAGGGGAGCAAAGAATAGGACATTTGAAAGAGGGAGAGAGGTGGGTAAATGCTTTAGAGCGAGGAGCACTCGGAGGGGGATCGTGAGGGTATGGAGTGGAATTAAAAATAAAATGACCGAAAACAAGGTTCGAAGGGAAACGAGGGAAGACAAGATAGGAGAGTTAGAGGAGGGAGTTGGAGGCGTAGAACGGTGAAGAGGGACGGAATCGAGGGTTGGGAGAAGAGAGGAAAAAAAAAGCATTCGGGTTGAGATTGCATTATTGAGATGGGAGGAAAAGAAATCGCTTCCCGGCTCTTTTCTCTCTCTCTCTCTCTCTCCTCCTCCTCCTCTCGTCAGTCACTTTTTCCCCTGCCCCGCCTCTCCCTTCCCTTGCTTGATCTCATTCATTCCCTTTCCTCGCGTTTTCGTTCCTCCCTTGCTCTACGCGTCCCACTCCCATCCCGTTTCATCTTCTCCCTTTACCGTCGACCTCCCCCTCGCCATCACCATGAGCATAGACGGTTGTAAGTTTTCATTTGTTTTATTTTTTCCCAACACTTTCCCCGGGAGGTTTGAATATTTTAAGGGCTCATTTCCAGAGTTTTCACTTGTCCCTCCCCCCTTCACCGCCTCGAACTTCCATCCGCCGCTCCCACCTCTTGTCCCAAGCCACCACTGTCTCTTCGTCCTACCCTTTCAACCTCCTTACTCCTCCTGCGAGCCAACACGCACACACGACTGCGAAGCTGCTGTACAGCCTTGCGCACGGCACTTTTCTCGAGCGATATCCCCGAACAACACACTTTCCTCCACTTCCTCCATCATTCCTCCCCTTACCCTACCTTCCTTAAATGCTCCCCTCCTCCTACATTTTTCGAGTGATGGAGAAGATATCCATTCTTTAAGATGCATAAAGAGGGAAAAGCTATGGAAACAGGAAGGTTACAAAGTGAGCCAAGTCATTCCATTGTTATGCCGCGGTGTATTCACTTGACTGAGAGAGTGCGAGGTGATGAAGTAAGATTCAAAGGCCAGTTAGAGCGTGACGATAGGCATGTTGATAGTTTAAAGTCAACCTGCTTGCAAGCGACGCCTTGGAACTTAATTTCGGGTCAAGGGAATTCAGTTGCTCTCCGTAGCATCTTATTTCCAACTTTGCATAATGAAATGCAGAAATTAGCTAGAATCTGAATGAATTTGAGGATCTATTTTTCATTCCTTTTACTAGTCCTAATTCAAATGTATTTACTATACACAGTTCTGCGGGCCACATTGGTATTTTACATGCGTGATTTAACACACTTTGCAAATCGAAATATTGCAAGAGCATAAAGTTAATTTTGCGTGTGAAAATGTGTCAACAGTGGATAAAAGAGATAAAAAATAAGCATTGATTGATAAGAAAAAAATAAACTTATAAGTAAGTTTCAAACTGTAAAAATGTGAAAAGGCTGCAGTATGGAAACTATTACTTGATTCCTTTTATTAATCCAGAAGATCGCGAAATTTCACAAAGTGACGCCTAGTATTATTAATTATATCTTATGGAAATTTTTCTGCTTCTTTATCTGAGGTATCATCTAGATTGCATTATTTACAATCAGCTTAGTATACTTTCTGCATGTAAAGCTGAGGAGCAAATGTTTGTGATAGAGCGCTTACTTACGTATTATTGCGCATTGCTGTCTCATATGCATATCGTTTTTCTGAAGGTAATGGCACTCAATACACGACCTAGATTTATAGAGACTTATTCCATTATATCTAAGTGATATTTTGATACCGATGATACTAATACGCTATTGATATCTTATGATAAAGTTGAGGTATCCAATGATGTTTTGGAAAGTTTTATCGTAAGACAGCCATTTTGAAGGAAGGTATTATTAATATATTCACGAATGAAGAGGAGCCTTGACGCAATGATGCTGGTTGCTCTTGAAGTTTTCCAGTCGTTCAAAACTCCAAATTTTCCTCACCCTCGTTTGTAAATTTTTACCGATTCATTAATAAAATATTCATCTCTTTGAAGCAGCATTTCGAAATCAGAGTCGAGAAACGGCTTCAAACTTTGTCTTCTGCTCGTATCCCTGCGGAAATCCAGAGCTCGTGCAATATCCTTTCACATGAACTCTCTCTCTCTCTCTGCGCATTCAAATTTGCAAAGTGATTCTCTTGCATTAAATCCTACTAGAAGTTTAATCATGTAAATGCTTCGATCCGATGTTATGCCTACATAATCTCTAGAATAATTTTACATTATTGGTTTAAAATAAATCTTAAGTAATTTCTTATAATACACTGTTATAACTGCAATCATTTAATTGTATTTATATAATTTTCTCAGGAATAAACATTCAGGTTTCTCCAAAGAATAATTAAGCATGATAACTGCTTTTGTTTGGGAGAAAATTTGGTTATCCGGATCGAAAGACGTATAACCAGTTAGGAAATGTGATCGTTAATAACTCTAAGGATCTTTTATTCATTCAAAGCTTAAAAACTATAAGTGAGATTTGTTAATTTTGGTACCAAAATTTATTCTTAACATACTTTTAAGTAAATTGTTATTTATACATATTTTTAATAATATTTATTTATCCTATGAAACAACACTACAAGCACATATTACATTTCTTTTAAACATTGTTTTAGCATTTTCAACTATTTGTATAAGAACATACATTCAATGGCTAACGCGGCTAAAAGAAATAAGAACGTAAGTATTACATTTCAAACGAGTTTTCATGGAATAGATGTGTTTAACTTTCTGAAATCACATTTTTGCCAGTTACTATCGGAGTAAAAGCCTAATTATAACGTTATCTTAATTAATTCTTTCTGTTTTGAATCTCCATTGAATAGCTTGATGTTTACAATCAGCGATTTCATGATTTAATATTATTACCTTGTGATGATATTTCACAAGTAATTATGCTGAACTCAATACTTATCCTGATGATAATTAACCGTAGTTAATCAGTGTGCTGAAGAAGTAAGAAAAATTTGCCTGCGGTCATGCCTGTGACCATGAGTGGGCAATACCTATGTAGACACGCATACAGCTATTTTTACATTTGCATCAGACTTTCCCAGTGGATGGTCTATTAATTTATTTAGTTCACGGGAAGGTATTTCCATAGTTTTACTTATGATTAAATGCTACTGATTTGATGATAGAGATTCAGCATCATTTGGGGGAATACTCCGACTCTTCTGTACCTACTATCTCTCGCTCTGTCTGCTGTCTAGCTGTCTACTCTGTCTAGCTGTCCAATCCATAAGTTGTCTTTCTTCAAATACGCAAACTTTCTATTGCGTTTCATCCTACGTAACATGTCATTTTTCTTACTGTATCTTCTAACTTTTATAGCATTGACGATGATCCCATCGCCCATAGTAAGCTGGTCCATCCAGCAATTTTTATCTCCAAATTCCCTCCAGTAACTTTCTTTCTTCCCGTCATTTACAAGTTTCCAAATCTTCTTCCTCTCTCTTGTTTATACTTTTTCATCCTCACCAAATGACATAACTTAATAACCAATCGTCTTTCGTTTTTTATTTCTTCAGGGTCTCTGTGCAATACAATGCGGCGCTTCTTATATGTATAACCTTTGACTCACCTTTAGTTAATACCTCTCTTCTTGGATCATGTTACAATCTATCTCCTATTGGTAAATATGTATATTTATCAGCGCAATTCCCTTCCTCATGTCTTGGGTACTACTGCAACCTTTGACTTATGCGTTGCACAATCAACAAAGCTTCCTCACTTAGTTCTCAAGCCCAGGCTATTCTCACCACTGCTGTGCATATGTTGAAGTGTCGTGTGGTTCTTTCGGGGAAGGGGAGCAATTCAAAGAATACGACGGGAGTCGATAAGGAGACAAGATTTATTATTGTACAAGCAGTACGTGGGAGTCGTACTGAGGCCTAGCGGGGGATGGAGAGGGAGTAGCGGGAAAGGAACTTACTTCGCGCGGGGTCCGGCCAAGGGTCCCCAGAGGCGTGGGCACAGGATGCAGGTGCGGGAAGCGGCGAGGGCGGGGTCCGAACCAGGGTCCCCAGAAGAGAAGGTGGCGGGGTCCGAACCAGGGTCCCCAGAGGAGAAGGCGGCGGGGTCCGAACAAGGGTCCCCAGAGGAGAAGGCGGCGGGGTCCGAACAAGGGTCCCCAGAGGAGAAGGCGGCGGGGTCCGGCTAAAGTCCCCGGCGAAGGAAGGGAGTGTCGGGATCCTCCTTGGGCTCCCGGTGGGCAGGTATGGCGGGGTCCGGTGAAAGTCCCCAAGAGGCAAGGGTGTCGGGGTCCTGACTAGGGTCCCCAGGGGAAAGGTACTCGCCAGGAGTCCGTCTCGGTGCCCGCTTTTATACACGAGCACCGAGTAAGTATGCAAGGGTGGGGGGTGGAGGACCATACAGGATTCGAAGGGCGTCGGGAAGGTTCCAGGAAGTCTTAAAAGCCGAGGGAAAGTGGGAAATGGTGAGGAGGGCGGGGGAGGAAGAAGGGATTGGAACGTAGGTTTTCCCAGCGGAATCCGTCGCGGTCAGAGGCTTTCGGGTGCAGCTGCGAGGCAAGAAGCGTGCGTAGGAAGAATGGATCCTTGGGAATGATGAGGGAAGAACAGTTTGACGCGACTCCAAGGGGTGGCTCGGCCTTTGCGCGCTGTTTCGCCACGTTCGTGAACTGCCTTCCCCACATCATCCCCTCGGCAAACAAGGCTACGGGGGGGGGAATAGAAAGGATTGAGTGGCCTCAGTACGCTCGCGCGTCACATGGAAAATACACTAACATACACAAAGCACACTATACACACAAAAAAAATGGTTTTGCATGCATTCGTTACAAAATACCCTTATCAGTATACCCTTTTTTTTAAAATACCCTTTTTGTTTTATCTGGTCTAAAATTATCTCCAGCACTAACAAGTAGAATTAAGACAAGATACTTTGAGCAGTACGCCAATCATTCACAAATGACAATTAAGTTTGACATGAAGAAAGTATTTAGTCACATGAACACTGCTAACCGAATTATCCGTGTCCTTCATCTTATGTCAATAACTATTCCTCCTGTAGTTATCAAGGTGTATCAATATTAATTACAAAAATGTTAAATATTAGTCAATAAATTACAGAAAGAGCAAAATAACAGTTGGGAATGGACACTTCTCAACTGCAAACCCATGTCAATATGCACCATTAAACAAAACATTTACTCCGAGAAGTTTCAAACCAAAATCATAATGAATTAAAAGAATCATAACATGTCTTTTAAACTCCTTGATAATGATGCTGCACTATTGCATTCTCAAATATTTACATCAAGGTAAACTAGCTTGTCTTTTTCCAATGTGTTCACACCATCATTATGCGAGTTAGCACTGGTTTGACAGACATCTAAAAATCACTTCATCACTTCCTTTTATGCTATCATATGCGAAATAACTATCTGACCGTCACTTCAACACAGTTTTCTTAAGAACCATTGGCCACATTCAGTTTAAAAGTACGATATTACACAAAAAGATCAAGACACAGCGGCTTATTCAACCATAATAGCACTATCCAACATTTTTCACCTCTAATGAACATCTTCATTAGTAGTTCCGTCACAGAATTTCCAGCTGTTGCCACATTCATTACATAGAAACTCACTCTGGCTTGACACTAGGGGGCAAGAGGTAGCAGGTAGAAAGCGGGGGGGCCTCGTCGGCGCGGAGCGGTGTTTCGATCTCCGTTGGGCTCTCCTCTTCCTTCGGTAATTTAGGCGCCGGCGTTGCCTGTGCGTCTCCTGGTCCCATCCTTGCGGTGATAATTGCGGTGCCTCCGAGCGCGGCCCGAGGGAGGGGCGGCACAGGTTCACGTCCGACGTCTCTCCGGCCACTGATGTCCCGTGGGGCTCCGCGGACGTAGCTGCTTGCGTGGTGTCTGTGGAGCCGTCGAGGAAGGTGGGAATATTTGGGAGGGGATCAGGCGGTAAAGGAAAAAGATTTCGCTGGTGAGCGATTAGGCGCCTATCATTCTCCACCTGCCAATAGCTACGGCAGAGATCCATTGCGGTAAAATATTTCGCTCCTCCCAGCTGATCGAATGTTTCCTCGATGTTGGGGAGAGGGAAAACTTCCTTCTCTGTCACGCTATTCAACGCGCGATAATCTACGCAGGGGCGATATTTCGGAGGTCCATCGGGGGAGGATTTCTTTTTGACAAGAATGAGTGGCGCGGTCCAAGCGCTTGTGGATGGCGAAATGACACCTTGAGCGAGCATCTCGTTAATTTCTTTCTCCAGAAATGGTCGAAGGGCGTGAGGAACACGATAGGGCTGTTTTTTAATGGGACGAGCATTCCCAACGTTAATAACATGCTTGACTAAGCCAGTGCATCCAAGTGGAGTTTTTCCATGAGCGAATATATCGGAATATTGTTCGATCAAGGTTTTCAAGGGGTCTCGAGCTTCTTCCGGTACGTTATCAAAATTAAAAAGTGACAACAATTCTCCAACTTCCGTTTCTTCCGGCCAGATGGGCGATTCTTCCTCTCCCTCTTGCATGGATAATATCTGACATTCGTCATCTATTTCCTTGACAGCAATTTCAGCGTTAGCTTTTAAGATTTGCTCAATATTAGTTAGATTGCACAAAAGAATGTTCACTGATCCATCGCTAAAAACTTTTGACAACGACGGGAGCACAAATGTTCCTAGATCCGCTTCTTCCACAATGACAATTTTTCCGGCCAAATCTTGATTCCACGCGGAAATTAAAACTGCGGAAAACGGTGGAATTTTCACACGCTTTTTTATGTATGCAACTCCGCATTTTTCCCCATTTTGAAGACACGAATTGGTTACTAGAGCCGTAGTACAAGTATTTGATGCAACATTTCCCTGATCATCTTTATCCCAGAGATATTCTTCAACCGATAATGCGCGTTTCTCAGAAGTATCACGTATTATTTCTCCCTTTGTTCCAAGAGCCTCTTGTCCCTCTTGTACTTGCCTTTCGGCCGGGAAAATTTCACTCTGTTCAAACTCCGTTTTAGCGCAATGTTCTTCCACAGATTCATTACTCCGCACATTTCCCTTTGTTCCAAGATCCTCTTGTACTTGCCTTTCGGCCGGGAAAATTTCATTCTGTACAAACTCAGTTTTAGCGCAATACTCCTCTACATAATCATTACTCCTCACATGTCCCTTTGTTCCAAGCTTCTCTTGTACTTGCCTTTCGGCCGGGAAGATTTCGTTCTGATCCAACTCGGTTTTTGCGCAATCCTCAAATACTAACAATAAATTCGCTGCATCAAAATCATTCGTCTCTGGTGATTCATTTTCCAATTGTACCTCTAGCTCTTCGATATCAATTAAATTTTTAGCTATTTCGGGCGTCTTCCGCGGTAATAATGGCTCCGGTAATGTCTCGTTGTCCTCTTCTCTTAGAGAAGAAATTAAGTCCACGTGAAGTGCTGAACTCTCTACAGAACGTGAATGATCTTCCTCATTGTCGAAGGAAATTAATTGCATTTCATTGGAAGGCTCATCTCTAGATTTTAATTTCACTGCGTGCTCGGGAGTTACTTTCATTGTGCCACTAGCTAAGCAAATTAGACTTCCATAATGCGTCATAAAGTCCAAGCCAAGGATACCGTCATATGTAGTCTCTCCCAAATCGACAACAAGAGCGTCGTGGGGGTAGGGGTGTCCATCAATAACAAACGGAATGTTACTTTGCCCCGAAGTTTGCAGACAATGGCCAGATGCGCTCTTGATTGGACGATGGTAGTCAAAAATCGGCAATTCTTGAGCTGGGAATATCCTCTTGTGAATGATCGTGACTGCTGCTCCGGTATCCACTAAAAAACGGCAAGATGTTCCCAATATTTGCAGTGAAATGGTCCTGCCAGCCACGGGTGCGACTGCTAAAATTACTTCGTCCCCGACCCCGCGGTCGGGGTTGCTCCATTTCCCGGGGCGGTGGATGTCCTTTTGGCCGGGCAATCAATAGGACGGTGACCGGTCAATTTGCAAATGCCACAGCATAGAAGCGGGCAATCTTTTGAAAAATGGGAGCTGTCTCCGCAATTATAACAGCATCTTGATCGACAATTTCTTGATATGTGGCCTGCTCGCCCGCAAGAGTAGCAAGATCGGCTGGCGGTTAGTCTTTGAGCTGGAATGGGAATCTCCCTACGAGCCGGTGGTGCTTGGGGGTGGGGAGGGCGAACGTTTTGGCGACTGTCAATGTGATGCACTTGTGGAATACGGTGTGAGGATAGGGGAAGTTGCGGAATAGTTCTCACAGACGGGTGATGCATACCTCTCGTCGTCAGGGAATCATAGTCGCACGCGTGCACATATTGTGCGTCTATATTTTTAGCAGCATAACTCCTGACGGTGGATTCTTCCTGGAGTGCAAATTCTTCTGCTTCCAGCATATTTCTTGGGTTCCTCACGTGAACAAAACGGCCTATTTCCTCGCGCAAGCCAGATAGGAATTGCATTAAAAGTCTATTCTCCAGCATTGCTTGCGTCACCTCAGAGGTCCGATCGGAAAATGTCTCATTTAGTTGCCGCGCGATTTTCCGAAGGCGAGTCGCGTAGTTGGAGACAGATTCAAGAGGCTGCTGGATGCAATTCGAGAATAAACGTTCAAGTGATAAAGGCGAGATACGGGATGTGAACCTTCGTTTTAAATATTTAGTAAATTCTTCCAAGGATATGAGGACGTGCGGATTCGCTGAAACATATTCGGCGGCAGAACCTCCTAAGCGTAATCGAGCGACACCCAGCGTTTGATTATCCGTCCAAGCACTGAGATGACTCGTGAGTGTCAACTTTTCTAAAAAGTTTTCCACTGAAACTTCGTCGTCGCCGCTAAAAAGGGGTATGAAATACACTTGTCCGCCAAGCGTGTTTGCTATAACGGAACTCCTTGTGGTAGGGGGCGAATTAGCGATATCTTCCGCCGGGTTGGGGAGTATAGAGTTAACAGTGGGAGTGAAATCGATAAAATTTGTACATTGCTCTTGTCTACCGAGGGAAGATATATCCCGTGGAAAGGAAAAATTTCTTTGTAACCAAGCCATTCCAAGTACATTCAGCAAAACACAAAAATCAAACTAAAACCGTATGGAAAGTTCACTTGAAATTATTCACTAATATCGACTCCCTAAAATAAAATAAGTGAAACAGAAATATAATTTCTGTCTTTACACCTGACACCAAATGTCGTGTGGTTCTTTCGGGGAAGGGGAGCAATTCAAAGAATACGACGGGAGTCGATAAGGAGACAAGATTTATTATTGTACAAGCAGTACGTGGGAGTCGTACTGAGGCCTAGCGGGGGATGGAGAGGGAGTAGCGGGAAAGGAACTTACTTCGCGCGGGGTCCGGCCAAGGGTCCCCAGAGGCGTGGGCACAGGATGCAGGTGCGGGAAGCGGCGAGGGCGGGGTCCGAACCAGGGTCCCCAGAAGAGAAGGTGGCGGGGTCCGAACCAGGGTCCCCAGAGGAGAAGGCGGCGGGGTCCGAACAAGGGTCCCCAGAGGAGAAGGCGGCGGGGTCCGAACAAGGGTCCCCAGAGGAGAAGGCGGCGGGGTCCGGCTAAAGTCCCCGGCGAAGGAAGGGAGTGTCGGGATCCTCCTTGGGCTCCCGGTGGGCAGGTATGGCGGGGTCCGGTGAAAGTCCCCAAGAGGCAAGGGTGTCGGGGTCCTGACTAGGGTCCCCAGGGGAAAGGTACTCGCCAGGAGTCCGTCTCGGTGCCCGCTTTTATACACGAGCACCGAGTAAGTATGCAAGGGTGGGGGGTGGAGGACCATACAGGATTCGAAGGGCGTCGGGAAGGTTCCAGGAAGTCTTAAAAGCCGAGGGAAAGTGGGAAATGGTGAGGAGGGCGGGGGAGGAAGAAGGGATTGGAACGTAGGTTTTCCCAGCGGAATCCGTCGCGGTCAGAGGCTTTCGGGTGCAGCTGCGAGGCAAGAAGCGTGCGTAGGAAGAATGGATCCTTGGGAATGATGAGGGAAGAACAGTTTGACGCGACTCCAAGGGGTGGCTCGGCCTTTGCGCGCTGTTTCGCCACGTTCGTGAACTGCCTTCCCCACAGAAGAGCCCTGGCGGTAACGAGAAGCCTTGGTCAGGTTCTCCAAGGGATATCCTTATCTGTACAAAGGACTTAGGATAAATTTTAAATAAGTCATTAGTCCTTGACCTATGATTACTCACTTAGTGATACTACCCGAAGGTTGAACTTTGATAGGGGAGAGTAGAGCTCACCCCGTGCTAAGCCAGCGGCGTGTGAAATTCACACATTCAGAGTAGGCCAGTTCCTTTCCCTGGGCCACCTGCGATTTCCTACGAAGTTCCGATACGCAGAAAATCGAATCGCGAGGATCTCTCCCGGGATTTGAACCTAAACCCTCCGGTCAGTAGCTCAGTACTCTACCCACTAGGCCACCACGACCCCTCCTTGCCCTATATGTCATTATATTTTTAGTCTATATATTTCTTCTACCGATGATCCCTTTGACGCCATAACATATTCACAATTAATCTCAACGTTTCATTCCAAAGTACATTATCTTGAACTGTTTAGGTATAAACCCCTTCAAGTCGTTTTTTTCTCCATTTTTTCTTTCCCATTTTCTTCATTCTTTCTTTCTTTCCTTCTTCACTGAATCTGTTGGTTAAAAAAAAACTGACCAGCAAATTTGTCGTTCACATTCCACCACAATTAAAACTAGAGCTTTATTTTCTAGTAAGAGAAAATGGGTGACTGCAGGCATCAGAAAAACAATGCAACATACTTGAATTTGTAAATTCTAACTTGTAATTTGTTGAATTTTGTCATATATTTCTAATAATTTAATAAATATCTTATACATAATCCTTTAAATCCATATTGGGCGTGTATTTGAACGATTTGAACGTATGGGTCCAAATATTCACATTTTCTGGGGACACGTACACAACATTGACGTGGATAGTTGTTTGTGGTAAATATGTTCCACATTTTAGAAGCATGGTGCGCATAAGGTGGTGTTATTTTCCCTAATTTCTTCTTTTCAGACGTCATGTTTGAGGAATTTTCTCCGTTTAAACTCGGAAATGTAGGGCATAAATGACGAAAACGTGGTTCATTTATATTTATGTGCTCATTCCGTCGTATACATTCCAACTACACAGGCTCTTTGAAGCTGAAAATACACCTACGGTGATTATTTTTAATATTTTAAAGCTAGATAAATAAAATCGCGTCCCTTAATTAAGTTCAATAGTTCAACCTGAGGCCGCGTACACATTGTCGACAAACACCTGCGCTCCACCTATTTATTCGAAATTAATCCGAGAGGCCTGAACCGGCGCACCACGCCGCAATTTTTCCCGCACTTGCGTAATGAAAACGCGTCGGCGCAAAAATCAGCAGTAAAACAGAACGAGGAGGAGCAAGCAAGCAGTACGCCGTCGGCGAAGTCGTGGTAGTCGTCGTCACGGCAAATGGCCGCCATGTGTTTTCCCTCTTCATTCCTCTTTTAATTATTTTTTCTCTTCCCTCGATCGCTCTTTTCCTTTTTTCACCCGCAGCTCGCGCGCCCCCTCCCCCACCACCAAGCAGTTCCAACCCTTCCTCCCCCCGCGCAACCACGGAAGCGAACGGAATGAACATAAAAAAGCCCGAAGTCAGAACGAATGTTGTAAAAGATTCAAGGCAAAGAGGGAGCATTTGTGCAAATTTCAAGCTCTTCCGAGAGGCCAGGAACCTTTCCCTTCTTCCATCCCTTACCCATCGCGCTTCACACGGACGTGGATACCTGCCCGTACCATCTCCACCCGCCACCCCTCCCCTCGCATCCAGCACACGCCTTCCATTCACCCCATCCTCCCTCCCTCCTCCTCCCTTTCTCTCCCTCCTCCTCCCCTTCTCTCCCTCCTACCCTCGACCACACTTCTCTTTCCATCTCTCCGTCCTCTCACCCACCAAACTGCTTCCATTCTTGGAAAATTCGCACTCAAGGAAATTTTTTTAATTGCATATTCTACGAGACTCCTCCTCCGTCGTTTTAATTCTTCATTTTTTTTAGGAGCCCGCGCGGGAGCTCGCGGCGTGGTGTCGTTAGCCGGTTACGCGTCCCCGTCTTACTCTGCCTCCCCTCCACTCCACCCCACCCTTTTCTCCACCCCAACATCCCCCGAACCCCTGCGTCCCGAACCCTTCCGCGAGTTTCCCACGCCGGTAGCATCTCCTCTCCCTCCCCTTGCCATGTCTTACTCCAGCGTCTCGCACTCCTAAAAACCTTCGGACGGATGAGGTCGAGGGGAGAACAAGGGAGGGAATCGATTGCAGCAAAGGTCCGAGGGGGTGTGGGGGGAGAGAGAGAGAGGGGCGTTCTCTCGGACCCTTTCGAGAGACTTGGGCTGAGGATGTGATGGACGGGCAGCGGTGGCCCTGGAGGAAATAGACGGGTTCAGCGGCCGTCGGTGGGAGTGATGGGATCGGTCAGGGCAGGAGATTGACGTGAGGGAAGGAATGAAAGGTAAAAATCTCTCGTTTCTCATGAAAATATGCATAGACCGTCAATTGAGTGCATAGGTGTGGATAACATGACACATATTTGACAAATTATCACCTCAACGATTAAATGTATCATTATTAATCATTTAAATCTGTTGGGGTATCTGCGAATGGCAGCTCTCGAGCTTGAGTTGCTAATGTAGAGCTCCCAGTTTCCACCTATGGCGCCCGTTTGCAGTCAACGCTTTTCTCTCTTGCCGAGACCATTAAAACAAAGTACTCTCGCCGAAAAGCATGATGATCTTTTTTACGGGATGATTAATTGTGAGTGAGTGTACTCTTACTAAAGATTTGGAAAGTTGGATGAGCAGATCTTTCAGGTGAATTAAATATTAGGTATGAACTACCTGAAATATGGATGACATATACGTCATGATAGTACCTCAGAATCTCAAGATATTTTTTCTGACAAACTTCGCGCTAAATAATATTACATTCCTGAAAGAGATTTAAGCCATGGTTAAATGAATTTCATATTCCACCATGCTATAAGCAAGTGAAATTATTACTATTTACAGCATGTAAGTAAATACAACTTACGATTGTGAAAGAGTTAAGATTAATCATAGAGGGGAGTAAATCTTTTAGCAAAATAAATAAAACGGTCCTATTCCAAAAAGCTATGTGAATATTCTACAGCTAGACTAAATCATGTATGGAAAAGATGCTTTAAAAACTGGGAAAGAACTGCCGGTCTAATAATTGATATCAAGGAGTGGTAACTGACCCTTTTTCTCATGTCACCACATTTATCGTCGCAGGAAACTCTCGAACATCTGGTAGAAATGAAAGCTGGAAATGTAGTAGGTTATTTGCTCTGTACTGCAACTCGGCAAAGAATTTTCTAACACTCGACCCTAAAATTGCGTACCGCCAGATGTGTAGATCATTCGGCGTAGAACTACCTCCCTGGTTTTTCCATGCGTAGAGACGAGTCATTTAAAGAAATTCCAGTTGACCTGGATATATACAATATCTGTCGACACGATAACCTAGGGATGCCATATCGGCTAAAAACATCGAGTGGTCAATGTTTCGATGTTTATAAAAGTACTCACCACTCACTCATTATTCATTGACAAAAAACATCGATGTTTCGATGCATCGAAATATTCCTTTTATGCCTTCATACCCGAGGTTAGGTATTATCATAAAGGTATTAGGTATTATGCATCAGAAATTTTGCATCTTCTTAAAAACTTGCAATTTTGAAAATTATTCGGAAATCAGACCTTATTTAGTAAAATATTGATAAATAATGCGCAAATATTTTTTCATTGAATTTATTTTTAAACATAGAAAACATATCACTGTTTCATAATGTAATAAAGATAAATAAATATAATACAGCAAAAAACAAATAACACAATAAAGTAGGTGTACCTGTTCCCTAAACATATTCTAAGCTTGGTAGTATAAAAAAAAATAAATTTGAAAAACAGTGGGTTTATAACGTTTAAACCTCCCAGTATCGGTAAGGAACACTCTTTGCTTAGTATCCAGTGACCCCAACACACTCCTGTTATCTTGTACCAACAAGTTGAGAGCTGATACAGTCATCTCAGAAGGTACTGATGTAGACATGGTGGATCATGTTCTTGGAAGGCAAAACTGGGATGAAAACATGAACGATTTTATACCTTCACTTGTTTCCCTACACGCGAACGATAGATGGCGTAATTAGGTTCGGCGTAGGTAGGCGTAGGTAGTTCGTTCGTATTTTTTAAAGGCTTATGATAATCAGAAAAATTAATTATTGGTCAACCAAAAACATTTATTATACCGCTCGTTGAGTTACCGATGTTGTGTGTTTTGAAAACATTGAGTCGATGCTCCATCGATTGTCTTACCACTCGATGTTTTCGATGTATCGGCAAAAAAAACATCGAGTAGTCCGATACGATGTGACATCCCTACGATAACCTCTCAAAAAACTCTCTGCCTATGCACAGATCGAAAGGTGAGGAAATATCATGAGCCCGTTTCTTATTCCTGAATGCAAGTTGAAGGTGAATAGAAGGATGTGATTGCAAAGCCAATTATGACCAAAGACTTTTATTTAAATAGTGATAATATTGAAGATGAGGAGCCAAGAATATCGTAAAAATGACCTACATGAGAAGTGCATGTCCGTTTACACCATGAATCAGACGCATCTCCTCTTTCTCCCAACATTCGGCCCCCTTAATCTTTGGCTTCAATTTGGAAAATGTAAAAATCCGAAAAGGATGGAGATCATGTCATAATTTCGAATGCGAATATTTATGAATTTTTGATCATGAGTAGGTACATATCTTTTCTTTACTACCCGCAATATTTTCCAGGTCTATGCCCTCTACTTCTGAGTTCAAATACGATGAAAACTTTTTTCGAGTTTAGATTGCTGGATATCTGGCGGCCGGAGATGTGTCCTAAGCAATGCTTTTAGAATTCGTTATCTGGTGTGGAAAGCTATTCATGTTAACCGCTTTATTTTTATGAGCAACATTCCCACCTATAAAAACAAGCATTGATATCAACTCTTTGATTACATAAGACATGATTAAATTCAATATTTAATGCTTAACGCTCCTTCCAAGTGGCAAAAGCACCTATTTATCTTTGACACAGTTGTTTCCAGGTGATTGATAAACGACGATGGGGATGGTAAAAAATGTATTTTTCTAAAAATTAATACGCACTGTGAATACTTATTTAATTTTTTTATTGCAAACAATTTAGATATTAATTTCTTTTCGGTAATTTATAAATATTTGTTTCCAAAATAGCACGTTAATTAGAAAATATATCCACCATTATAAAATTTTCAATAGCTGTCCTACACTCAAACCATTGTGTTTTTTACCTATTCACACATAAAGCATTCACTTATAGAAGATAGATAGAATTATCTTAAGGTGCTGTGACCACTAAGGTCATTTTGCATCTATACTAAACTAGATTCAAAGCAAGTGTTAGAAAAACAATAGTTGGTAAGTAGATAGTAATACTTAAAAATAGTGTAAACTGTGAGTGGACTCGATAGGCTCAACTCCGTATTGGTCATATGGCAAAAGAGTTGCATTTACACCTATTAGGCAGATAACAATGCGCCTTTCTGGGCCTTAATTTTTAGGTAAAAAATGTATGCTTCAAGAAAAAATTTTAGAACGCAATCCATACGATTACGATTGTCACCCAACACCTTGCTCAGATTCACAAATACTTTGAGGTATTCGCGTTGCATCCGATATTTTACACACCTACCTACACATTCCTACACCTAAGCCGGGGGGATCGGGTTGGTGTGGTGGCTAGAGTACTGGCCTCCCATCCCGAGGGCCCGGGTTCGATTCCCGGCAGTGGCGGATTTTTCAGTGGAAAACCGGTCCCCACTTGAGTGCCTAGTGGAGGGCATTTCAAGTACAGTACTCCGTCCGTCGGATGGGACGTTAAGCCGTGGTCCCCTTGGCGTCTTTCGTTAAGAGTAGGCTAATGCCGACGCCGGGTTTCTCTCCACTCTTCCTCCGTTCCCTAAAAATACCTACCATTACCCAATTACCCACCTATCCTATATGGCGCAAATGACCTCAGCTGTCGGTCGCCTCCCCTAAATAACCAACCTACACCTAAGCCATTACGTTTTTTAACAATTTCAAGTAAGACACTCACTTTTATCCCCATCTAAAATATTTACAAAAGCTCTAAGGACCAATTCTGTTTTTAAACCACCCAGAAAATTCCAGAAAAATATAACGCAAACCTACCTACACTCAAACCCTTCGATTGGCATTACAATAACATCCAGCACCAATCTACGGGCACCGCGCAGCGGTTTGACTAATGCGCGCAGCGCGCGTGAACCTCTAGTTGTCAATAATTAGCAGTATTTCAACAAATACAGGAATATTATAGTGTAGAATTAAGTTCTAGAAGCGCATGTGAAGAAGGCAATATAATCTAGAGATCAAAGAAAGCTGGAGGAAGCAGAGATAATTTTATGAATTACCTGAGTATAAAATACGCATTGCGTATTTTAAACTGAGAAAGGATATTTTTCTGCATTTGAAAACAGTTCGAGAAAAGTGTAAGTATATAAATACTGATGGGAATACTGGAACAAAAATTTAAAGCAGCTGGAGAGAGGTAAATACAGGGTCGTTAAACAGGAATGTTAAGACAAAGCTGGAGAAAAATCTGATTTAACGTCTGACAGTGTACTTCGCGGAAACATGAAATTTAAAGAGAGAAGATTAATACAGACTTAGGGCTATTGACATTTGCGTGTGAAGAAGGTGAGGAGGGTAGATAGGAAGACGGACATGAAAGTAAGGGACATAGTGGAGGGAAAGTAGTTCACTGAGGAAGGCAGGGCAAGTGGATACAGCAGGTTTAATTGGTGAATGTGATTATAAATATGTGATAGAGGGAAGAATGAGGTCTAATCGGGGTAGGGAGTGGAGAAGAACGCGTAATTTGAAAATAATAATGGCGTGTAGAAGCTATGCGGAACAGAAAAGGGAAATTATATGAAGGAATAATTTGGAGGGCGTAATTTTCTATCCATCAAAGCTTGTATTAACCGGCAAAATGATAATAAAAATTCGGGTCAACTAATTAGTTATGAGGTATGACCAAAAACGTAGATCATATTACGACTACTGCAGTGGATAAGAGCGATACTTGGACATAAAATGCCTGAGTACTCATAGGATGGAGGACCAGATGGTTTTTACGAACACGGTGGAATGATTTCGACTAGCTAAGTATTTTGAAGAATTTTAGTAAAGAAAATAAGTGTTATTTTCCTTTGACAGAATTCTGTCTTTAGCGAACAAAAATGATATTTTACCTACTCATTACGCCACTAATGGTATGCATGCAAAATTCTGGGCAAAATGTGAAGGAAACGGGCTTTCTCAGCCCGCACGACATCCATTGACATAGCCTTAAGTGCTTCTTACTTTCCACTGCTAGGTTGGCCTCAAAAGAGTAGGGCACAGAGAATAAATATTGTTAAGCTATCGAATAATGATGTCTCTGGGTAAAATATAAATGCTCGGGCCTGAAAAATATATAATATGGTGAAATGTGAAAAAACTCAAAGCTAATTTTATTTGCATTAGCTTAAACACATTACAGGAACTGGAGGGTTCTGGGAGCCTACATTCACACTGAAAGCAAACTATTCGTATGCTCAAAACCAACATTAATCAATGGATGAAATACAGTATAAACCATACATTCGGGATAATGCTTTATTAATTAACTTAATTGTGGCAATATGGTGGAAGATCATACACGGCAGAACTCTACTAGGTTTAGGACAGTTCCTATTCGATCAACTTCTTCAATACCCGTATGATGAAGGTGAAGCATATGGACGGATTAGCTAGTGAAAAAGAGTGTGAGAAAAGGGAGGCTTGATGGACGCTTCAATAAGTAGACGGGACAGCGTTATCATCATTCGTGCATCTGCATTATTACCCAACGAGCCGCTGCAAGGGCAAGTGGCAGAGGGTCATCTTGAGACACGATAGTCTCATATACTCGTAGACAGTTACTGAGGGAAAAGTGAATGGGAAAAACCAAAAGGGAAAGTTCCAGAATTGAAAGTTGAGATAATTCGCATTTAGGAAAGGAGTTAAAAGAGAAGATGCAGGTGATTTTGAAGAGCCTAATAAGAAACTGAATAAAGAGCTGCATCAAAGCCTTCTTAATTTAATGATAGTGATTATTATGCAACGAAAAGTGTGATGCATTAGTTTTCATGAAAAACCTTTGCTATTCATATAGGCTATTATTTTTTTTCAAAATTATTCTATTTCTACATACTCGAGCAGAAATAAAAAGTGAGATTCTACTAGAAGATTACAAGCAGAATCATAGTTTTCAACACCAAGGTCATCCTTAGACCCATGTACATTTGAACATTAGGGAAATTAATTTTATTTCTCGTATCATTGTCGATGTTTGAGTTACACTCTCTTCAAGTAGAAGAGTCAGCAGACATATCTTTCATTGTAATTTCAGCATCCGTCTTTGGACTCCTGAAAAATAATAATGATAACACCTCATTAAGAGAAGAAAAGGATTAATCGGCTCGGCCGTGCAATAGGAAAACTGGGGTAGGAGAAGGGGTGAAGGAGAAAAGGGCTTGTTCCAGGGGAAGGATGTGGGGTCCACGGGAGATGGGGGAATTTCATGAATACTTGAGAGGTGTGCGCCTCCTTCCTGTTCCATGGGAGGAGGGATTTTGTTGGTGTTAGGGAGGAGGGACCGGGAGGAATGGTGGATTTCGGGTGGGGGATGATGGGTGCGAAGGTTGGTAAGGGAGGCAGAAGAGGGAGCAAATGAGGACGCGTGAGAGATTGAGGCGAAGGGGTACATCTTCCTTCATTCCCATCACAGCACCTCAAGCCACCAACATTTCGCACCAAGGGGAGGCCCGTCCTTCGGAAAACAACCTTCGGCCCTCCGTGCGTCTCAGGTCCCTTCGTCTTTCGCCACATACCCCTTTGAGGCCTCCAAATCGGAAGTGCAACTACTATCCTCCTCATCCTCTCCTCATAAAAAATGCGTGCACATAAATGTTGATATCTGTAATGAAGAAGAAGTGATGAAAATTCCATTTATCCCTTTTCCATTTAAAAAGAAGATATTAGATAGAGTAAAGAATGAAAGAACATATTGCTCGATAGATAGTGAAAAAGGGACCTCAAGTATCATTTTTCACTTTCCTTTCATTCTGCAAGGAGTACAATTGAAAAAATAGGGAGATATCATCTGGTGATTCATGTTGCGCAGTATTGAAATGCATTAAAAAAAGCATTTTACTCGAAAGATCAACGGTGTAAGGGAGAGAGAGTACGTATAGGAAAATAGTGTAATAAACTCGAGTTGAAAGCCTGATGAATATCCACCAGATAGTGAGCGTGAATTGATAATCTCCTAAATCCTGCGAGCGGCTATCAACGCTTCTATGCGTCTTTTATATGAAGTTAAATGGCATGCGTATAATGTGAATGCTGCAGCTTTAGTGTTCTCTGTACACATCGAATAAATATTAATGATAGATCTCTAATTACTAGCCTCTATGTCTGTAGTATGACAGTGAAGATATTTAGCATTCTACTTAAACATCGGAAAAAAGAAAATTAAATCAACTATTGAAAACGAACAAAGACAGCAATTTTGAGTAATGAGATCATTTTTTCTATTATTATGCATTTATATATATTTGTAGTACGCCTGAACACAAGGTTATTCAAAACTTTGTTGCTCCAACTACTTTAGTCGCAAATGTTTACCTCAATCCGAGTAATCCGATTTTATATAGGCTTTGTGGATCCATGCAAGCTTGAATATGATGTAGGTATTGCTGTGCAAGTTATTAAAGAATACATGCATCACCGTTTTTAAGTGGCTTAATTAATAGACAGCGAGGAATTCTTATCGGTAAATCGTTAAGCACGCTATACATTTTATGTTTTAACTACGTGTTGTGTTAATTTAGAGCTTCCCGGGTATAGTATTTGCATTAATTCCACAGCTATGCAAGTTTTTGAGGAAAATTATGGTAACTCAGTGAAAGCAAGGTTACAGGCAAGACCCTCAAATTTGGAGGTTCGTGATAAAATTTCGAAATACGGTGAAATGCAAGCTGTGTCACCACGAAGGGGGCTGTTTATTAAGGCAGTGGGTGAGGTGCTTTGGGAGCGTGGGAGGTTTTTTTCAGGATATTCGCTCATGAAGAGTGCGGAAAATAGAAGCAGAAAGATGAGGAGGTGAAAGAGAAGGCTGGTTATAGGCACTGAAGTCTGGGCAGACTTTAGGTGTCGCTTCCTATAGCTATTGGCTCGGAGAACGAGGAACCTTGTTCAACGGCGTTGGGATACGATCTCGCATAAAAGAGAGGAATATTGAGGCACATAAAATCCTGAAAGGACGATCTGCGTCACAAAAACGTATGTTCATTTGTCGTCTGTTTGGTAATCAGTCCTTGAAAATGGAATTGTGGCTCATAGTTATCATGAAGTCACACGTGCAAATTATATTCTTGGAAGCTAATAAAATATTATTGAGCTGAATGGAGTGAATGGCGCGTTTAAATTTAATGGTTTTCCATTTGACGCGTAGGGGTGCACAGAAAGGGTCTAAACTAATGTATTATGATACGTAATCCAGCTTTACATCTAATAAGAAAATTCTCCAAATTATGTGTGAGTTGTTTAACACGTGCTGTGAAGAGTTTAGTACAGCCTACGTATTGGTGAGTGACATACATAAAATTGCCCATCGGTAATTTATGACCAGACTCATAGTAGTTTGTATTAAACGCTCAAGGATGAAAAATGAAATTTACCAGCTCGTGTTTGCCGGTAGGTATTTGAATGCAGGATGTCATCATAATTTTACCCAGTGATATGGAAGTTATTCAACACCAATCATTTTCATTAGTAAAGTTAATCATAAATTATAATATAAATATACATAGATGTGAATAATAAAATGAGTCCGGCTGAAAGGCCGGATTATTGTATTTGAATTTGTAATGTAATTTTCATCACAAATTTAAATACAATAATTCAAATAACAAAACTAACTTAACTAGAATGTAATAAAATATTGTAATGGTAATCTAATAAAATAGGTTATTTGAAATTTATAGCAGTAAAGTATTAGAAACAAATGCCATTCTTGAACCTCATAACAAAGATTTTCAAAGTAGCTCTCCGTAAAAATGCTTGCGGAAGAATATAAAATCATACATCTACAACAGTAACTGCTCTATTGGTTTTACTTACTTTAGTGTAGCAATACTTGTTTGGTGAGTTATATACGCTTACCATGTGTTGATCAATTCACTCTATTTGTACTTAGTCGTTGGTTTAAAACATACCTCTTGTACGGGAGTGGTGCTAAACATGGTTAATGACATGCGATCAACAGTACCAGTAGGACCATGACCAACAACCCCAGTCATTACGCCTTTGACAATTACTCATCTGTTATGGAGAACACTTCGGTCACTTAATGCCTTTATAACGAATTGGTAATCAATGAACACTAGAGATTTTATAGCATTCAACAAAATATTGATTGAATCATTTGTTGGTGGATTTTTTCATAGATTTTCACTGACAGTATTTCTACATTTAAGTTCACAGCAGGTGTTTCCATGAAATATCTTACATCGTTTTATTGAATTGCTAGGGACTAGTTTTAAAGACATCCTGATCTTTATCACAAAATGAGTATTTCAAAGTGTTTTTATATCTATATCCATGGCTGAATTTTAACCCCCATACACCCAATTACAAAAGGAAAAAAATTCTCATTTAGCTGCCCCATTTCATGGGATGTATTTAAATGCTAAAGGTGAATAAAAGTGAGAACCTGAGAGAACACTTCCATTTTGAAATATGGAATCCTGAGGATCATATCACCGATCTTCGAAATGATATGTACCTAGATCCACAAAAATGTTTGCTTAAAAACACCACCAATCCCAAGGTAATTGGCCCGATCTCCTCTATTATGATAAAAATATCTTTATTTTGCTCATTCAAAGCACTCTGCAGTTTTTGATCATCGGATGGGATAAAATCACCAGGTAATTCGAAAGTTGCAAATTGATAACCCTTTATACACTATAAGCAGAGTACTTCCAAAATTGATCATTTGCTAAAAAAAAGCGCGTTAAATTTATTTTTAATAATACGAAAATACAGGACTCATTTCATCCTTTTGGGTGAAATTTTCAACCAGTTAGAGAGACAAAAAATTACTGGGGATATAAAGTGAGAAAATGATCGAGGTAAAAAATTTAGATATTTAAAGATAAGGTTCGTTTCCCCAATAAAATATAGGTAAAACAAAATATAATTGAGCAATTTTTGGTTTTATTTAATGATAGGGATTTTTGTTTCATGCAAGCGGTTTGGATAATGCCCAATAACTCTTTCTCCTATAATTTGCAATGGTGGTGGAAGTTGCAAAATGATAGTCCTTGAGCACGAGATAGAACCAACACCTTTTCACCCTCATAACCGCTGAAGAGCCTGCTGCAGTAATATTGCTCATCCGGGGTCTCATAAATTTATCGTAAAAAAGGAGCATATTAGCTTATTGCGGAATTCTGAAAATATTTATTTGATTCATCCAATTATTTAGTAGGTGAATGAAAATAAGTTTGGACCCACTTCTACCACTTGTTCAATGTTGTTGAAAAGAAAGGGTACTCGCTGCCAACCCATTGCGGCCGGGTTTGAATCCTAGAAGGAATTTCACTTAATCGCAATTTTACGGAATGAATGAATGATCTTCTCACGGCATCATACTTTGATTCCGTTGACCATTTCTGGTTCAGTGCTTCATGCATACATCGGATGGGGGGTCCCCCTCGGCGCTTTTCGCAAATAGGAGCAGGCTGACGCTGACGCCAATTCTCTCTGCACCTTTTCCCCATTCCATTATTAATCAAAATCATTTCCTTCTGATCAGAGTACCTTTTAGTGCGCGGCATACTTGCAACCAATGTTAAGACTCGTGTCTCTGTCAGATGATGTAATCACCATTTTGCTTTACCTTAATCGTAGCTTAAAGCCCTCATTTCTTGACTTGAACGACTCTGGCTAAGTATAATAGGCCAAGTTAGCTATCGTGAATTCGTTTTAAAACAGCCACCGCTTCTCCATAAATTTGAATTAAATGCACTATTCTTGCAAGGCTTAAATAAGAGTTCAAAAGGGTTGACACCAGAAAGCTTAATGTGCAAAAAGTATCAATTTATGATATCATGACCGCATAAAAGGCATAACGCAATGTCTAATCTTAAGACGTGGATTTGTTAGTTCTATTTTTCTCCTTTTTATAACGTGGCACTGCCTTCATTGGAAGGGATGAAGGAATGCTGTATGAAGATACATTTAGGAAAGACAAAGGTGATGCAGTTAATTACGAAAATTACACGAGTGTGAAAATAAAGGAAGGGATAATAGAAAAAGTGAAAAGCTACAGGTACCTAGGAACTATGATAATGAATGACTGGAGAAATGTTGCAGAAATAAAAGGAAGAATAGCAATGGCAAAAGAGGCCTTCAGCCAAAATAAAAACTTACTGTGCAGTAGAATCCTGGATATGTAGTTGAGAAAGAGGCTAAGTGTTACACATGGATCGTTTTCATGTATGGGTGTGAATCATGGACATTAGGGAAGAGAGAATTAAATAGAATACGGGCTTTTGAAACGTGGTTGGGGAGAAAGATGGGTGGATCAGTTGAGAGATGAAGAGGTATTAAATAAAGTGAAGGAAGAAATATCGCTCATAAAGAGAATAAGAAAAAGAAAGGTAACTGGTTGGGCCATATGATTAGAGGGAGAAATATAATAGCCTTGGCGTTAGAAGTTTCGCTTGAGAGAGAGAAAAAGAGAGGAATTGGTGGATGAGGTGAAGAACACCAACTACAGTATGACTAAAGAGAAGGTTCGGGACAGAAGCGGATGGAGATAAAAGTGGTGTACGGGACCTGCCAACAGGCAGAACACCAGATGATGATGCCCATGCTACTCTATGCACCTCGTTATGCTCCTCGTTGGTCAGTGGCTTTCCGTCTTTCTTTCTTCACTCTACTGTGCGCCTTGATTTCTGTTTCTTCTCGATATTCCTCCGCTCATCTTCCTTCACCTTTTTCCGAATCCGGCCCTGCGCTCTCTTCTCGAATCCAAACCACCACGACCTTTCATCTCCCGTCCGATCCGCCCTGAATATCCCGAAGTCCCAATACGCCAATTTGCTGGGACTCAGAAGAGTATTCTCCGCTTCTCTCCCCTTCTCACCCCATTTGCATGTCAATGGTCATCCCGAATGTACATGTGTCCTCTCGGCACGCGTAAGAGAGGGCGGGTGGAGGATGTCGGGGTGGGACGGGGTTAGCGTTCGTTGATGAGGGCCGATGCAGTCCGCTCTCGGTTTCCATTTGTACGTGTTTTTACACCGTGTGGCGCCACATGTGTTTTCACGGGGGAGTCCGAGTGGGTTCGTTGTGTACCTCCCCCCCTTCCCTCTCTCCCCGCCGACCCTGCCCACGGTGACGGCTAACTCCCACGAGGGCATTTGAGGGAAAAACGGCGTCGAAATAAAACAGCGAGTAACGAAATGAAGGAAACGACCCTCCCCTCAGAGAATCTTTTGTTTGTTGTTGTGTAGTAGCGGAGTTTCCACCCACGCTCCTTCTTTCCCTTGCATAAATGCCTCTCTCTCTCCCTCCCACGAAAGCCTCCCACCGCCGTTCCCGCTCCTTGCGGGGGTGGGCGGTCACATCCTCCCCCTCTTCCATGTGGTCAGGGCCCGCATGTGCGCACTCGTTCGAGTTCATTTCAGTCCGTTTTGTACTCTCCTCGGAGATAAAAAGATTTGATATTATTTTCCCTTTAAAAATTATAAAATGCAACCCATTTTCGAATTTTTTCCTCTATAATTTTATAGTTCAATTTATGCGTCCACTGTACCTTAGGTAGCAATTTGAAAGGGCAAAGTATCATGCCAATTTTTTTTTATTTCCAATCATCCCAATCCGTTTTCACGGCCTAGTTCTTTATATTCCTATATCATGTCTTTCAAGAAATAAGCGTTGAATATTTTTCTAACACTGAACATGTGCAGAAGGCTTACAAATGCTATAAAGAATTATGGCTCACCTCCCACTATTTGTGCCAGAAGGTGAGTACAAACTGAATTGCACCAGTATCAATCTCCGGGTGAAAATTGATCATTTTATTTCCTCCAGAAAAGTGCTAAATGTGCACCCTCGCGGTGGCTTGCAGGGTATCGTGAACATGTAGATGTTAAATCCTGAACGCAAAATTCAGATAACGTACCATGGTGAGCTATCGCGGATGTATGCTAAGCAATTGATAAGTTTTACTTGCTTTAAGCCTAAGATTGTCTATGTTTACAGCCGTCAGATTTTAACTCTGCATTGTATTTTCCTTAAGGCTTCCCTACAGTAATATGCCAATTACATTTTACGTTAGATGTGCGAATTATGTATATACGTATGTCCATCATTGAGATTACCATTGCATTGAAATTCATGTGGATTTTTAAACTCTCGCAATTTTCATGTAGTCAAATCTATCGCCAATATGATCAGCTACACTCCTACTACTTGTCCTATCTAATTTTTCCTTATTACGTACTTTAGATATGTTTTGTGTATCAATAACGACCATTTGCCATCCTATAGAAATTTTTCCGTAATATATGTTTTTTCATTTGTCAACTAATTTACGTTAGCTATATAAGAGAAGTAGATATTTGTCGTAAGAGGTGTGTACGTGCAACTATCGTACGATAGCCTTGGCTCATTCCGTGGTGAGGTATGATGTTAATTATTGCAATATGCATGCGGGTATTAAGTTTGGTTTTCATGTGGTTAAAGTATTTATCGTTCTCAAACGGAAGGCATGGGTTAAACCAAGTCGTTTATGTTAACATTCGAACCTGAGTCAGCCTCTAGAATAACCTCTTAAGTTTCAAGTACTTCTAAGTGATTTCGTAACTTCCCTATATCATCGACATAAATTTAATTAAGTGCTTAAAGGTCATCGTGAAAAGCTTACTACACTAAAGAAACATATTTCTCTTAGTATTGAGTACAAAGGCTCTTCCTGCTGTCTTCCTAATCTGTCTTCCTAACACACGTTGTGATTCCAGGAAAGTCAACAGTGAATAAGTACTTACTTAAATAATCGTACAGAACTCCATAGATTTAAACTCCCTTCCTATTGCCTCTCGATTGCTTCAACACGTGTGATTATCATTCATATGTATACATATATTGATCGGCAAGATCTTCAGAGGCGTTTTCTGCGACTGAAATTTCCCTATAGAATCGCAGTAGTCTTTTCGTTATACATCCTCCCTCCTCTGTCCTCTTCAAAGCGTCAACGGTGTTAACCTTTGATTTTCAACCGCAAAATTTCATAGTCTCATGGTGGTGGAGACAAAAGACCATCAGTTTGGATCATCCGGCCAATGAAACAGCCCTATTAAAGGAACTCATGGCTATGGTTTTGACCTTTTGTGCTAAAGCTCATCCGGGAAAAGAGTCGGATGGGAGTTAAGACCTCAAAAGTGTTTGAGGTTGAGCTCCACCCTTTCTCCTTTTGAGGTGGGAGTTTAACGCATAAATGCGTCTTTCTTTAAGTTTGTTTTTTTGGGAAATGGTAATGGAACGTTGAGTGCACACTCACCGGGCCGTTCTTTGAGAAGAGCTTAAAGTGTTATCGCCATAGGATAGCCGCCTAAATGCGCAGTTGTACTTAATGCTCTCATTATTATTCGCCGTATTACCTTTCGCTAATCGCTTGGAGAGGTAGCAAAAGATGTATAGGGAGAGAAAGAAAAAGCATTCGTAATCCCCTCTAAAGTTCTCACGGAGAGTTTACTACTTATCCTGTAACAAACAGGAGTCTTAGTACAATGGGAAAATCACGTATTTTCTACCAGAAAAATTTTACATGCGTGAATTCTCAGCTAAAAATGAGCAGCATTGAATTCAGATCAGCGATTTTTCAATGGATGGCAATATCTCTCATATTATCCGTGTTCAAGTCAGTCCAATATTAAATCCTTAGTCTAGAATCTTATTATAAAACCGGTCATTGCTTTGAAATCCTGAAATCAATCGAGGCCCCCTATTCATCCGTGAAATTCGTGAACATTGCATTGACTGTTTTCATTACGCTATACTTTGTTTGGAGTTTGGAACAGCTTTATGAAATCGTCAATAACCGGTATCAAATATGACACTATGGCATTGATGCTAAATGTTATGAAATTCATCTTGTGCATCATGTATTTTCATACATAATGCGCTCTCTAGGGAGCAAATACACTTTTATTGCCATAGGTTTTACTGTCTTTATTCCACCAATTCATTGTTGAGATATTTGTCCTTTATTTCCTGTATTTTTGCGTAGACTTTTGGAAATATACAAATAAGAATTAAGCTATTTTAACAAATATTCGATATTGAACCCTCTTTGAAGAGAAAGCATGCATAATATCTTACTTAACTTCGCCTCAATTTAATTATTCTACGCTTGCACGTATGTTCAGGCTTTTGATATCTTCACTCTATATTTTAAATCACTCCCTTGAAGTTTTTCTAATGTTTTTACTTATTTTACGTACTATCTAGTAATGGTTTAAGTTATTTAATTAGCATTATAATTACTGTATCTTATTTCATCTACATCCAGTGATCAATTTTATTCAGCAGTTACTGTCGTACGTAGCAAGCAGTTGAAATTATCTGTGCCGCTGTGAGTGACGAAGTTCCTATAGGTAGGATAAAGCGGGCATGAGACACCCTACTTTGGCATAAGACTCATGGAACCATCAGTTTTAAGTAGAGTTTCGAGGACTGAGTGCTGTTTTTTACGTGTTCTTCACATGGCGCTCATGTATGGACTGGTATTCATTCCTCTGTTTCTCTGCCACAGCTGGGATTCTAGCCCGCGCCCTCAAGGTGAGAAACATATCTCAATCCACCACCGCAACTCAATTCATTTTTCCTTAATTACTTTCGCCTGAGAGAGTGCAAATTATTTAATCCGCCAGCGTACCTGAAATACCTACTATTAAGTGCCACTTAAAAATCTTAAAATTACTTCAAAAGCCACAGCATTTGGAAATTCGCGAAAAATTATGAACAGAGTATTTAAAAGAGCGAGGCACAAAGTGTAGAAAAAATATATATCCCATTCCTAATTTATTAGCCATATAAAAAACAATCGTTTGCATGTTTTTCTCTAATAACTATTTTACTTTCTAGCTCATTTTTTAACTTTTTTCTTCGATATATTACTAAATAGATTAGAGAAAAAAAGGGGGAATGACAAAATGTGCTGCCAGAAATAGTTGCTGATGACTTTTGGCACAAATTATTGCAAAACAATTTTTATATGATTAATTACGATTTTTACCTAATTCTGTACTCTCTCATAAAATAATTATTATAGACTTAGTTATATTTTGTAATGGACTAGATGCAGTTTCTCTAATGGGCTTGCAAAAGAGCCGTTAACATACGTTGATGAAGTAAAATACTTTTTCCGGTGTGCCTCTGACCAGCTATATTATACCCGCCTATTCAAATACGATGTAGCCCATTCTAAGCAATTATTGTTACGGAAAAATGGATACATTGAATATCTACGGCAGTCAAACACTCTAATATTTATGTCACGAATAATGCGAGTGTAATTCGCGAGTTCTCAAAATGTTTCTCGCATCGTCTCAAAACAAATCAGCTTCAAATTTATTTGAAAGGCTTCGTTTGAATTTTAATCCACATTCTTATATCCTAACTTTAAAACTCACCTGAGTATTCTGGAAAACCTGCTACATGTAGTTATCATTAAGATCTCTCACTAATCTAGCCAGTCAAGTAGAGCTCATGGAAATAATACTATGTACGTTATTTTGTATTATTCTTTGGTTAGAATAGTTTCAATCGAGGCGTTGCCTAAATATTTCAAGTCACTCATGCCTTCACGGATGATCCGGTCCTCTTGTTTCTCCCAAATATTCCCTGTTACGCGATCGATGACTCGCAATCCCCATTCCCTTTAAAAGTATCGGCAGCACACGGAATCCGTTTGATCCGTCTGACCGAGTCAGAAGGTTTCGAGGACGTGGTTGAATGCCTCTCGGGAAGCGTTGAATAAAGGTTGGTAGGTGACTAAGAGGGTGATGTTATAGGGATGTGAGAAAAAGGGGTAGATGAATTTTGCCGGAATGCCAAGTCTTGGAGGGCACGCGAGGACTGAGAGATTGGAAAGCTGTTTTCAGGGCGAGATGTGGAAAGTAGAGGCTTTCGACGCGCTATATGCTCGCGGCCTGATGACGAACTCATTAAGGTATGACTTGTGTGAAAATCCTCCCATTTCATTTGCAATATCGAGGGGTGACAGGCAAGCAACGTACTGCATATCAAGCAACCCCAGGTGGCACGTGTCAAATGTGCAGCCTTCGCTTGCCACCCAGCAAGCTTGGTGCCTTCCAGGACATGGAAATGCAAGCAAATACGGCGAAAATGTGACTGTGGCACTCATAGTTGGGGAATCATTGCTCTCCTGTAAGAATAATTTAGTGTCAAGTACCCATAATGGCCAAAGTAAATCCTTGTTTAACCTTTGCTGTGTTATGGTTTTAATGTTTGTTTAGTAATCTTGATAAACAACCTTCTCTCAGTGACAGATGTTTACCGACATGAAGGAATCTCAATAATCCTCAAAGATTAAAGGGTTAGTTTAAAAATTTATCCGTAAAAATAACTAGTCATATTAGGTGATATAAATATTGAATGATTATTTCCAAAGTTCGCCTCAAGCAGCCGAAATGTGGTTTTGTGGACGCTTCCAAGGACCGGTTGGACGGATAGGAAAACCAATGAGCAGATCTTAAAAATTACAGGCTACAAGGGATCTTCTGGAAATAGCTATAAAAAGAAACGTGGAACTCATTGACCACCGATTCAAACATGAAGGGTTATTAACAAATATCTTGGAAAGAGAAATTCCGGCAGGCACAATTTTAATTCCACGAGGAATACACAGAATTGAAAGTTATTTGCAGTGCAGTTACTCTTACCTTTTGAAAATGAATGAAACCACGTAAATTTCGACTCATTTAAAATTATCAAAAATGAATAGGATATAAATTTTTTGTGTTACGTACTACTCGTTAAGTAGATTAGCAAAGAGTAGTATCTTGTGTATCAAAGTCTAACTGTTCTGCTAATGATGCATTCTTAAATGTATATCTGATTAGAGATACGCTCAGGTGCTGAGCGTATTTAGCTAAGCTGGCTGCGCTGGTGGATCGTGTTTTAATTATTATTACATATTTCAGCAAAGCTGTCACAATAACGATAATATTCTAATCAAGATTATGTTCTTTCAAATAATGTCCGGCTAATTATCAGCAAATCCAAAAATCAGGAAATGTAGTGTAGTAACGGCTTATATTTACCCATAAAATATAATTATAACGCGTATAATGTCTGAGAAAGGGAAGCAAGTACTGCGAAAATACTGAAATGAATTCTCGAATGGTAAATCTGAGAGACATTCCCGCCAGTATTGACCAGCTAAAGGGAAATTAATCAATTATAGTTTGTCATTAATTCGTTTCTATAATTCATACATATTTTTCCTTTTTGAAAGCTTCATATGATTAAAATCACCTGTTGGCATTACATTTCATATGAATAAAGCATTAAAGTCTGACTTTGCAGTTCAATATGATGCATATAATATTAAGTTTTTTGTCCGAAATTCCTTTATGTATACATCCTTTGAATATTACTTTTCAAGCACTGCTAAACAGAATTTTGACTTAAAAATTTAGCCATTTTTTAATAACCCCATCCTTCATTCATTCTGTTAGTGCATGTCATCTTTTGGCTTTAAGCAGTGATTCGTGTTTCCTGTTTCTACTCAATCCATCTAGCATGGCGTCTTTAATCGGCGTACCTATTTCATTATCTACGTCCCTAGCCCTCTATTTTGGCATATTAAATCTCGCATGCACTCAATTTTTTATCCTTGAAAATTACTCGCGTCGATAAATGATTAAATTTGCAATATTATTAGAATTTTCTTTTTAAAGATACTTGTACTGCTAGAGACCTTGTTTTTCATCATGTTTTATAACGCACGGACAATTTTTAAAACCAAATCGCCATACGTTTGTGATCGAGAGGCTATAATTTACCTAGGGCTGCTTATAAATGAATTAGCTCTATTATATGGCATTCTGGGTAGCGTAGTGGCCTGAGCAGTGGCTGGACAATCCTGAGCTGCTTAACTTGATTCCCGACTTTATGACGGTGCCACATGCAGATTTGAAGGCATATGCTGCCTTGAGGGATTTGTTTTGACTCAGTTTCCGGGAACGTGGCAAATGGTGGTTGGCAGCATGCTGTTAAGCCGGTGATGTTTCTGTGGTCTTTAAACGAGACGGAATAGGAGGGAGGAAGTTTCCATTATCAAGCTAAGAATCGGTCACTTTTCATGGGCCCACGCTTTTCTCTCCCCACTAACCTTGGGATTAAGAAGATCTAATGGATAAGATTTTATGACTCCCACTAACCCACTTGTAATATCTTAATCCTAAGACAAACACAAAATTCATGACCTCAACGAGATTCAAACTCGTGACCTTTGGGTTACCAGGCCGGCATGTTACTGACCTGGCTACTGTGGTCAGCAACGTTCCTCATCTCGGAAGGAATAACACCTTGGCCGCGTAATGAATGCATACAGCCCTGTCGAAGGATCATATTCTGACGGGATTTGATAAGTATCAGGTTGTGAGTCAGAAATTAAACTTTGACCGATGTTTAAAATTCAGGAAAGGTGATAACGAAGATGTCTTAGGGAAAATCGATGAATTTTTATAGCAAATAGAGTTGATGAACCTTTTATTATAAATACTCAGTTGATTCATTATGCCCATACGCATCATCAATTGTATATTTAGTTTAAGCTTAAACCTGTAATAAGAGCTGGGATCGTCTAGTTTCGAAAGTCACTGACGTCGAGGTACTCGGCTAAATAAAACTGTACTCTATTTTTCACGATTTCCGGCTCAGAAGACCTTCCTCCTTCAACTTTCAGCGCATCAAATCGTCCTGCATCATTCGGCAGTGGACATATCTTGCATCAGATTTTCACCCTGTTTATTTTCAGGGGTATCTAACTCCACCTAACTCAGTGACTCCCAGCCTTTTACGCTGGTGGAACCCTTTAAACTGAGGTTATGATTTTGGGACACCTTTCTTAGATTTTTTTATATTTAACCAATTGGGCCTCCCTCTTCATCACCTACGGTAATTGGTGGTTTACAATAATAAGGGCTCAGGTTGAAAGAAATATTACCACAATTTTTTTCATATTTTGGGCGTGAAAGTTACCAAATCAGAAATTGCTCCTGCGAAACATTTTTCGTTTTCCCGCGGTAATCTCGTGGCACCCTGAAGTACCGAGGCGCACCCGTTGGGTAGGTACCTTGCAACATTGATGTAATCGTTCTGTACTTTTCTCTTTGCAGAATAGACCGAGGCTATCGTCATGCTGGACCGCCCGGGGGTCGTAACATGGATCGTGGCTCTCTCGTCCGTCCTGCTGGCTTTCGGCGGCGGCGGAGGCGGCGGCTGGTCGGGAGCCGGGGGCGGAGGAGGCGGGGGGCTGGCCGCCGCGTGGGGCGTTGGACCCTGCCGCATATCCGAGTTCGCCTGTGCCAGTGGAAAGTGCGTCCGTCCGGACGCGTTCTGCGACGGCCGGGACAACTGCGGCGACGGCTCCGACGAACCACCCTACTGCACAGGTGAGACCCGGCAGGAATGAACTCGGATTCTTCTTCTGGGGACTCCCAGAGATATTATTCAGTTACGGCAACACGCTGTCAAGGCTCGACGATGTCGATATTAATGCCTCCATGTCGTAGCCTCCATGTGTACTGATCTTCACATGCAAATAGCTGGGATTTGTAGATAAGTTGATGTCACTGGATCTACATTGTCAGTGAATAAGACCTGTGGTACTTTACGAATTAAATTTCTCTAATGCCTACTATAGGTACCTTGCAACAGCAGAATTTCCACAGAAAAAATCATTCTTAGGTACGGGACACGAGCCCGAAACCCCAATAATTTCTGGCGAGGTGTTTCAACCACGTAAGCTACCAAGGCATCCACCTTCCATGTGATAAATTGTACTTTTTTGTGGCTTAAATGTCATAATATTCTCATTGTCTTCGTTCCACGGATTTACTGAGTTAGGCCCAAAGCAACTTTAGAGTCTTTGTCAGTCTCTTTTTCCGGTATAAAAGAGGGAGATCTGGATTCAGTGCCAATGATCTCTTTTTTAAAAAGTGAAAAGAGCTGTGTGGAACTAGTTAATATTTTTTTATTCCTGACGAATCTCCCTTGTTCTTGTGGCATTCATAGAGTATTCAGCAGTCTTTATTTTTTTACATTTTGCGGTGTCATTCGCAAATCATCTTATATTTCTCTTTAGGTTTTCATGTATTTCAGTGAAATATAGCCTACTGTGCGGGTTCAAAATCTTTCGGTGCTGGAATCAAATAAGCTATGTCATCGATATCCCACATGCTAGAAAGCTCGGAAAAATATCCGGGCATCCTGATAGAATAAAGCCCTCCATCCAATCCATCATTTAACGTGCTCTAATATATGAACTCAGCTCCCGAAATGGCGAATTCCCCTCGCTTCGTATCATTCAGGAACATAGAGTATGCACGCCAACGTTGAAGCTGCCGCTTCAATCACCCCTTGTGCTTTTAATATTCTTTCCTCCTCCCTTCTGAAGAGAGAATAAATGTACTTATCAGTCCCATTGTTTTATGAAATAGCCGGTTATAGTTTGCAGATTGCAAGTGATTTTGTTGTAGTGGCGGTTTTCTTTGCCTGTTCGTGATGTGATTCAGTTGCTTTTGCTTTTTTACCCTCTCTATAAATCGAACTAGTAGTAAAACTAAGGTAGTGGATTCTTCTTGTCTTTTTATAATTTCTAATTTAATGAAGCTACCTTTAAGGCTTCTCCATCGGGTACCAAAAGGTTTCAGGTTTTATAACTTTCGTAGCATTTTAATTATTTCTCGGCTTCATTAAAAATGATGTCGGTGTATCTGTAACAAAATTTCAGCTATATTAACTTCAACTCCCTCTTTTTAAAATATGTATTTTAGACCAGGCTTTGTGCAGGCTGGAGGAATTATTTAATAAATATAGTATAATTAGTATTCCACCGGTTGATATAAGTTTTGATTTAGCGTCCTTATCCAGCTGAGAATTTGTGAATCCATTATACTATATTTCTTTATAATATATCAATCTGTCTTTGGATCAGCTTATTTTCATCCTATCCTCATAATCTCCAAATTTTCCTTTCTTTTGCTTTCTCATCTTCGCTTTGCCGGCTTTTGACCTTCAAAAACTGCTTTCAGCTTCTCATTTTATAAACTTCTTGGTCCTTCAATACAGCCCACCTCCTTTTAATTTCCTGCCAGTCGAATTCTTTTTATTAATGGTCCAAGTTCAAGGAATGGCTCTTCTCATTGAACTACATTCACATCTACTTGTCCCATCACCTACCGTTGAATGGCAAGGTGATGCATGAAAGTCTTTGCTGTATAGTATTTTTAAAGAGATTATATAAACCAGGTTGACTCCAGGTGACAGTAAAATGAGTTCGAGTGTAACTTTCTGTTTTCGTATTTCAGAGTTTCTCTTCTCTAGTCTTTCAGCTACGCATTTGTTTATTAATTTTCTTTTTTTAAATCAATTTTTTATCAAATTTTAATCAATTTGATTTATTATTAGTCATTTTTTCGCCTTTTCAATCAACATCAAGTTTATAGCTGATAACTTCAGGCTTGACTATGTGATACCTTTCCATTATGGAAAATAAAAGAATGAAACTTTGTTTGGATCACTTAATATTTGAATAAGCACGACCCGGGTTTCATAACATAATTACCTGAAGACCAGTTACACCTGAAGATGTAACTATGTTATGAAACCCGGGTCGTGCTTATTCAAATATTAAGTGATCCAAACAAAGTTTCATTCTTTTATTTTCCATTAATATCAAGTTTCAACAAATTAGAAAATATACATTTACAAGGGCCTGTTTTTAAAGTTAAGGAATTTCCTCCGAATTTAAAACAATGTTGGTCATATTTCTGTTAATTCCAAGTTTGCCATTACCGTGTAAGAGCTAAAATGGTTGATAATAAAATTTTAGGTCATTATATCTAAATCTTAACAAAATCATCCGTAACCTTTTTCGGGTATTTTGGTGAGAGTATTTGAAGTCTCTTCTAGAATCTAGTCTTTATTTATAATTTTACTCAAACCATTTTAACTGAAATCAGCTAAATGTTGACAACGTATTTCAGCTTAGTGTAGAACTTTCATTGAATTTGAAATGCTCATCGTTACTTAATCGTTCAGCTGTACTGATATACGTACATATTAAATAACACGTTATGCTGCGCCATCAAGGGTTTTGCTTGCCTTTCCGTGATATTAGGTATTCAAAACATTCAATGAATCCTATTATTTCAAACGTAGCTGTGCGTATTCGGTATGAAACAATATCCTTTACAAACGTATACATGTGTTATAGCATTACCAAAGCTTGGCCGTGTAAATTCGATTACACGACATTGTATCGTTTGTGTCATTTTTTAGAGTAATGTTTTATGCAATACCTGGAGGACCATCAAAAATTCATAGCGTAAATGTGAACAGTGATGGAATCCTCGAAAAAAAAATTACCACCTTTCTCTCTGTTTTCGATGAATAAGACTTTTCTCAGCATTAAAAACATGGGCTTATTTCATTTTGCTGTCATTTTTCAAATTCTGCTACGTGCCACCTCCCTATTTCGATTAAATACAGGAGAGTAAAAGCTTCTGTATCGATCATCTCTCATTTCGGAGGAAAGAGCTTTGAAATTTTTCGCATACAATAGTTTTCCACCGCGTCCTGCATCACATCTGCGTTATCATCTTCCTGATGTATCAGTTTCAGTTTTCTCGCATCAATGCTTAACCTCACAGATAATCTACGAGAATTTTATGTTTTAATCCGGAAATCAAATATGATAAAGCCTTTTTCAGCTTAGCACTAATTGTAAGATTTGAAAGTTTTTATTGACATTGACGCTAATATTGAAGATAGCATTCAGTATTTTAATTTATTTTTTCTTTAAGTATAATTTCTATTAGTCTCATATGCATTTCTTCTCTCAGCCACTTAAATGGCTGCTAAAGTCTGAATTTTCAATTATGCACAGGAAATTTTTAACATGCATTTAAACATTGGCTGACTCTCCAGAAAATTTTGAAATTCACGTATATTCGCGTACGTGGCTCGAACAAAGTCAGATTTAATATATTACCGGCCACAGTCTTCATCATTATGTATTCCCTGGTTCTCTATTTCTTCAACGACGGTCTTTATCATGCCATGATGCCTCAAGGTATGGTCGATTAGACTGCCCAATACTCATTCAAAAGTTTTTAGCAGACTTCTCTTCCCTCGAATCCTTTTGAAACTTCTTTATTCGGTGGATTCATTTTATGTTTATCATTCTTCCGTAACTCCACATTACAAGTGCTTGACTTCTCTGCTACTAGTCTTTCATACTCCACTGCAATGAAGAAGCATGCCTCAGATGGAAGTTCTAATTAAGTACTACCCTTCCTTGTATCTCTGCATAAAATTGTTTTGGTAACATGCCCCTTCGCCCAGGCTCTTCTATTGGCTAATGGTGCCAAAAATCATAATTTACGTAAACGATTGGTACTAAGTTTTAATCTACATTTCCACTCTTGGCATTGTATTTTATTTTTACGCAGTTGTTTCATAAATAGTTTCTTTAGGATATCGGTCGTTTCATTTTGCTGAGAGTGGCATGCTTCTGTTTCTCGAATTTGTCTTCGGCATTATTTCATCCCTTTAACAAACTATTTATCAAAACAATTATGGTGGATATTCACTCCACTCAAGTAAGAAACAGAGTAGGAAGTGGATCAAACTATAATCCTGGCATAACAATCGGCATCGAGGATCCTAAAGCTCGTTTTACGTGCTGAATTAAGAAATGTTGGCGGGTTAACTCTCTCGAGCTCGTGCCTATGTATGCGCGATGGTGATAAATTGAGGACGCGTACGGTTGTTTTCTGTTTATTTCCCCTTGCATCCTTCGGCGGGAGGGTTTAAATTAAATAGTCGAAATTCAGCGACGGGAACGAAAACAAACGAATACCGAATTTGGAGCCAGGGGCGCTGCGACGAGGCAAAGAATGGTGGGTGTGAGGGGGAAGGGTGTTAGAGGGTAGGGCGGAGGGGAAAGGGGCTATGAAGAGAGGAGAGAAATGACGAGTGTGGTGGGGGGAAGGG
Organism: Platycnemis pennipes; assembly: GCA_933228895.1. Classification (NCBI taxonomy): domain Eukaryota; kingdom Metazoa; phylum Arthropoda; class Insecta; order Odonata; family Platycnemididae; genus Platycnemis; species Platycnemis pennipes. Next base: position 25,730,647 of record OW121848.1, on the reverse strand, counting down.
GTTCCTCTCCAAAGGGAATACAGGGGTGGGGAGGAAAGTAAAAATAAACCAAATCGTTTGAAGTGGGGAGGAAGCGTCTTTTCTATCTCCTTGACACCTTTTACTCCTCCCTCTCTCCCTCCTTCCCCTCCCCCTCTGCACCCATCGGCCCGATGCAAAGCCTCGTCCCATATTCCCCCATCCCCAGCTATCCTTGTGTGCCCTTCGTATATTTTCATGCCTCAACGACCGGGGGCAACAGCACACGACTGTTAATATTCCATTTAGCGAATACGCCTCCGCTTTCATTCGGAGAATGGGGAATTGTTTCATTTACCCAATCCCCTCACGGCGACGGAGGGTAAGTTACACGGCTTGCTGAAGGAAGGCAACGGAGAGGAACTAGATCAGGTGGAGGAGGAGTGGAGGAACGTCGAACTATGCCGTTCCTTATTTTCCCATTCGGAACTGGTCATAACTCCGCAGTACAGGGAAGCTCATAAACTTTGGTTATATGGCTTTGAAGTGGCAGGCTGTGCACGGCACGAAATATTTCCTGCAGGAAAAGAGATGAAGGAGGAGGATTTTATCGCCCCGGAGACTTCACTGGCTACGCTCTGCATCAACAGTTTCGTAATGTCTGCGTTGTCTTTTTTTTCAGGCCTGGAAACCGCATCGTGATGGTTCAGGCCTTATGATGAACGGCCACGATGTAGAGCAGTGTTCATTGTGGTAGTTCTCGATTTGAGTATGTGTATCGGAATGTCCTCGTCACTGAATCTTGCCAATGTATTTGTATATGCATCTGCATCACTTGCAATTCAGAAATGCTAATTCAGGAATCCATAGTCATGGCGAAAGCATGAGTGTCGCTTGGTTAATGCCATTTCAAGGCTTTAGCTTTATAAGCTATGTCTTGCGAAGCTAACGTTGGCAAAACTCGTTTCATGAACTTTGTTTGACTTGTTTTACATAACCAATTCCAATCGCCTTTTCAATCAAGGAATACTTTTTTCAGTTAGTTTGCCCATAATTCTTGGAGCGTATTGATGTAACTTTGTAACATAAATGATTTTAATTCACTACGACCTAATATCTGTACTTTCTTTTCGTCTTTTTTATTTTCTTTTCTGTCTTTCAGGCCAGTACTTTGTGTTAATGTGCGTAGATAATGACTTTATTGTACTCACAGCGAGTTCTAAAAATTGCACTTGATCACAAATAATTCTGTTTTGATAACTATTTTCACTTCTGACAACCTCTGTTTTCGGTCTTCGGAATACAGAAGTGCACGTTGTATATGCCACAATTATCTTTATGCTCCTTTCTCCTCCTCCTATTGGATTTACGTTTTTGTTATTTTACTTTATATATGTAGTTCTTCCTCAATGTTTGACTACTCGTGCTAAAAATTACCTTGTCTTTAATCATGATTTAATTTGTGAAATATAAGGCTAGCTGTTTTTTTTGCTTCACCGCAAGAAACTAAATTATGATGATGGATTATAATTTCGATATTTAACTATTAAATTCAACGAAAGTAGTGAGCAATCAGTAGCAACCAAGCTATTCTAGAATTTAAAAAATCCCAAAAGAATTTGTATCATCGTCTTAAGGACTGATTATTGTGCAAACCAGAGGGATCGGGTTGATGAGGTTGTCCTCCTATTCTGAGACTTCGGGTTCAAACACTGGCAGTGTCCAAGTTATTTTAATGGTATACGTATTTATGGTGTAAATGGCCTTAGCTGTCAGTCATCTCTCCCGAATGCTTGCCTTATGCCTTTAGCATGTTACCCTTGCTTTTATTTCTGCTGCCAAACCATTCCTATCGCGGCAAATCCAACGGGCTCTGATGCTCATCACTGCAAATATTCCTATAAAACCGATATCGAGAGTTAATGAGATGCCAAGAACTTCTGAATTCATCCCATTGCACAAGCTATTTATTTATTTAAAAAAATTATTATGTGGAGTAATTATAAATAGGTGTATCCTTAGACTCATTAAGTAGCGGTATCTTTAAACTCAAGGATAAATGTGGGCATTTCTTCTTGCCAACTGTTCTTCCAATTAGAGGGAGAAACAAGTTGTTTTTTTATGCGGTTTAGTATTAAGTGTGAAATTCACAACGCGTTTCGGCACTGTATGTCATTTTCAAGTTTATCTGAGCCCAAAGTCACGCTATTGTATATATTAAATTCATAATCTTTTAAGAGATAATTTATTGTCCAGTGCATATTTTGTGCCCATATACTTAACACAGCACTTGTTTAAGAGTATGTCGTAGTCAAGTTCCTCCCTAGCCCCAAGTCATACTATCCAATTCATCCATTTAATTGACAATTTTTTAAAGAGGTTAACACAGAAAGAAAAAAAACACGAGCCAAAACCACAAAAATAAACTTTACTGCGACCCGGGTTTCACTCTATTACATCATCGTCCGGTGATGCTGTAATGACGACCTGCACCTGACGATGCTGTAATAGAGTGAAACCCGGGTCGCAGTAAAGTTTATTTTTGTGGTTTTGGCTCGTATTTTTTCTTTCTGTACTATCATGTTTCGCTTCCACTCCATATCGCCTGAATCTTCAGAATTTGTTTTTTAAGAGGTTTTAATTTTAGTGTCTAGTGCATTTTTGTGCCCACATCTTTAGCACTGCAGTTATTTAAGATCTTTGTCGGAATATACCTGATTTGTTTTGATCATATCGTTCCAAATGGACTCGTTGTGCAGCCGCAATAACAATTACAAAGTTTTTGTCAGAGCTGATCGTTAAATATGCCAATAACTGACACTCTGGAGCTCTCATTAGGGATTTCGGAGGTTACCGCGGATGGAAATTTTGACACCATTTTTGTCTCCCTCTCCCCATCTGGTGACCTCCCACTCCTGCGGCGGCCGCGCCCAGTCTGCAACCGGACGTATTACGGGGAGGAGGGCGTGACGTACGAGCTGTCCGTGGAGCGGCCGAGGGGCGGCGGGGAGCGGCTGCCTTTCCTCTGTCACCTCACATTCACTGCCACGGGGCGGGGTCACGGCGACATCGTGCAGGTAAGCAAGCACCGGAGAAACCTGGTGCTCATCTCATTTCCGTGACTGAACTTGCATTCTCGTCTCCTCCTTCACGAGAATTTGACGATTACGTCAATTTGAATCATCGATTCGCCACATGATTTTAGACAAACTTTGCCGTTGAATTTCATTGGCTGGCTAGCCATACGTTCTTCTTAGTTAGTTATGCATATGTAGGTCCTTTACTAATGCCTTGCGACTATGGACAAAATCTTCTTGCTAATTGTATGAATTGTCTGGCTACAATTCACAACTTCATACTGATTATGAAACAGTGTAATTAGCAATTTATTGATACAAAGAACATTTTTTCGATGCCATGTTGACCTTTTATCACTAATGATTGGAATTATCCGTATTACAAAATATGGTCAATTTCAGTGGATGGCCAATGATCGAGATTTCTTCTTTCAATGCAATTATAATGGCTAATATTTGTACTATTAGGTAAATAAGTGTCAGCTTCCCGTTATCCAACATCATTCACTTTGGTATATTTTTGCATAATACATGACAGCGAATGGTGAGAAAAATGTGTAGGGGCATAGTAGTTGTCTCTTTTGTTCTTTGGTACAAATCCTCTGATGCCATTGTCTAGTGACTTTTAAGTCACTTTTATACCGTGATATTTCGATTGCATTACGTCCTATGCTTATCATCTCAATGTACGTGACATATTTACAATTAAAACCTCCTAAATCACCTGAAAGATTCGATAATATATTCGAATGGGTGTGGGAGAACAGGTGATATTTCATCCGCAGAAGAATACTTTGTAAACCTTGTAACAAATCTTGCGAACACGAATGCTTTCTCAGCCTAGCTGAGTGTGCTCTACTGGCTGGCACGAGACCATGCCTATTCGAAAAAGTTCCACGTCGGGACGATCATAGGGGAGGGGATTTTTCTGATTCCATGACAATCAACCAAAGCGCTAATTATGCACATTCGACCCATTTCCACCGTCGCTTTTATGGGAGGATGATGCTCGTTTCCATAGCAACTGCCGCATCTCCTCCTCCCACCCGCGAAAGAGAGGAGGAGAAAAAAAATGCAATATCCTCTTCTGATTGAATAAACCGTTACCTGACCCACCGACCGGAAAATTTATCGCATTTTATTATTTACCGCCCTTGCGCCTTTTGGGCACGCAAGAGAAGGGAGGTGGGGGGAGGGGATGCAATGAGGGGGAGGGAGCGGGGTGCCGGGCGCGGCGACTTCCCCTCCGGGAATTCGCTCCCGCTTTATCGTAATGCTGGCATGGCTTGCATAATTCAATCCTCCTCCCCCCCCCCCCCCCTCCCCCACACTCCCGCACTTGGTTCCTCTTTCTTTTATTTTTTGTATTGAGCCGGGAGGAGGGAATATAATATATATTTTCCATTCGAATGGACGTAGAGGAGAGGGGGTTTTATGAGGGTAGGGTTTTACACGGGTTGGGATAGGGGGTGAGGGAATAAGGGAGGATAGTGTGTGTGTGTGTGTGGGTGTATGTTGAAGGGTGGGGGAAGGAGTGAAGAAGTGGGAAGGGAGAAAAGAACACTACTTGAATGATTAGCTCGACGGTAGGGGATAAATAAAAGAGTCGGATTTTTTCGCAGGATTTATGCCCACTAATCCGAATTTTTTTCAGTCCCCTTGCCGGGAGGGGTTTAGGGGCATGAAATAGGGGTGGTTCCACGGCTATCACATGGAGTGGTGGGCGTGGGGGGTGCTGAAGGGAGCGGGAGGTCAGTGGGGGATCGAAGGGAATCAGTGGGGTGTGTGGACATCATAGGGAGTGGGGGACGAAAGGAAGAGCCGCCCTCTAGCCTGCCAGTGGAGGGAGAAGGGGCGGTTATTTTTTACCGCGGGCGATTTTTGTGGGAGCATTTTTGGTGGTTGGGAATTTTTCCGGGAAAAATAGACCGACTTCTTTGGCACGAGTGTGATATACAGCGGGAAGGAGAAGAGAAAAATCCCTGATTGGGAAAAAAATTCGCCTCTCTGCAGACCGCTGCCGAGAGGGGAAAAATATCTCCCTCCGACGCTCCTCGTGAAATATCTCCTTTTCACTCTCTACCTTCCCCATACACTTAAGTATTATATGTACAAAGCGAGGCTTCTCTAAACAGGACTTACTTTTAATTTGGCTCGAAGGAAACAATAGTGCACCATAATCGTGGAGCAAAATGCTCATTCTTTCCTCCGTGAGTGTTATACGATATCTTTTTTTTCAATATTTCCGTTGTCAGATATTTGTGTTTAGCCTCAGACCATAATGGCACGTCTTTTGAAAGCTTAAAAAAGGAGTCACGACAATTTAATTTTCCACATCTTGAGGCATGATGGCCTTGCGTAGACGATTATCGAGGGAATCTTGGATGGGAATAATGGAAAAAATTTGATATATGGAGCAAGCATTGAAAATTTAAAAGAGAAAAGTTACGTAAGTATGAAGAGGTTTGCTGATTTCCTCGATTGGAGAGCTGTGTGAAACTAATCTCAGGGTTATTGATCTATAATGATGGCGATGATGAGCCTTAAATTTCTAAACATGCATTGTTTCAATTATTTTGTCTGAAGGCCTAAAATTATGTATGCAATTCAAAAAGTCTGCAAGTTTGTGTTATGGTTAAAATCGAACGTTTAGGATTAATACAAATTCATGAATAGTTGAGTGGCCTATGTTTCAAGAAAGAACGATCTATGATATTGGGGAGGAGGTGGCCCTAGAAACGTTGCTCTAGCATTGGCAAAGACAAGTGATAAATGAAATGAACGTGCAAGTGGACTGATGTTTGGAAATGTGAAAACCGGTAATGATCCTTATATGCAGGCCAAGGTAACATTTATTGGAAAACTGAAATTGATTAGTTAAAAAAACGCATTGCCTTTATCATCTCTTGGGCAAGGTATGCCGTCAAACTTCCCATTGGGTTAATTAGTTAAGTTTGGCATGTAATTAAAATCGATTGGAAGGGAAAAGCAGCAAATTGCATCAAGCCACACCAACCAAGAGAGTAAATTGCTTGCAAAATTAATCTGCACTTAAGTTCCAGTCCCTTGTTGATGGATATCAATTGGATGGAGGCTTGTGTTCATGGATATTAAAGCCAATATTTTCGCTCGGTTACAAGTATTAGCATAATATATGGCTAAAAATATTCATTGATTGCCGTCGTAAATATTTTTTCAGATTCGTTTTGGGAATTCAATAATCATTTCCAGATAATGAAGGTTAGTGCCGTAACTTACTCTTGTTGACGGAGAAACGTAGTCTTGACGGTCGTATCGACTACTAGGCCTTAATATGATTGATATTTGGTTTTTGGCTATATGAATGATTACCAAAAGTAAAACTACACACAATAGATGATTTGAGGATGAATAATTCATCTTTATCAAGCCAATCCAGACTGAAGAACGAGGAGAGTTCACTTCAGTTACTTGCGAAGTGTTATGGATCAATTTTCTTCGGAAACAAGTGACTGAATTGGGTCCATTTATGTATACCAAATAGATTTACTTTGCGACGAAATTAATTTTTTAACCGTGAAATGTGACAGTGGAGTTTTTTAACGGAAGTTAAAATTGAAATAATACATCATTCTAGAGTGAAATTCAATTTGCTGAAGCATAATTCAAATATACAGCGAATGTTTCACCCACATTAATAATGGAAATAGTTAGTTGGTGCATGCTTACCGTTTGCCCACTTTGGGCCCAACTGCCTTAGTCACGATATGTCTAGATCAGTTGTATATGGAATAAACATCCACTGAGCTTCCTTATGCACGATAGCCGCTAAATGTTTTACAGATGAAACAGATGTTTCTCCATCCACTTTAAATCATTCCATGATGAAATATCCCGCTTGATTACTTGGGTAGCAGATTTTTCATTTTTCAGAAAATTTTTGTTCTATAATTTTAAATTTACATGGTATGTCAAAAGAAATTATTGAATATAAAATTCTCCGTGCTAGTATTCAATTGCTTGTTTCATCGGTAGCGTAAATTACGCAACGCTTGGAGATAAGCGACTCTCGTTCTAATCAATTGAGGTAAACATGGTTCATTAATGAAATTAATTTCTTTAAAGATAATTCTTCATTGCTCGCCCATGCATCGTTTTCAGCTTTAACTTTCAATTGTATTCCCATGGATTTTCAATGTATCAACCGTACATATGAGTGGGAATGTTATTGCGAGATCGGGAGGAGAACAATGATTATCACAGAGTTTATGGTTCTCAGTAACAGTGGTTAACTCCACCTACCTAATTTCATCTGCCTATGCAAATATAATAATGTGTTTTCAAATTAAGATGTCCATGTCATCAGCTTCAGAAGTAGAATCTCAAGTGCTAAAATTTGAATAGCTAGCCATTTTCATGGGGAATTGGATAAATTACTTCTCCATGTAGTAATTATATTTATTTATTTATTATTCCATGTATTATTACACATCTATTTATTATTCTGCACTCTATTTGTCACATCTTCCTCACGTGCATCTCTTAATACCAACAACCCCTTCGCATTTTTAATTTTCCTCCAAGATTTTCGACTTCCCCTTCGTCCTAGTATCAATTTTTCCGTACGTGCCGGACGTAACTCTTTATCATAATAACAGTTCCCGAAATAAAGGAAATTAAGGAGACTTAGGTGAAAAAGATGTCTCAAGTATCAGATTTTCAACGGATCTGAACCGAAAAGTCCATCCGTTACGCCAGAAAATTTTTTGGATTTCTCTTTCTCACAACTTATTGTATCATTTTTGCAGTGTGATTCCGAATAAATTGCTATTATTCATGCTTTTTTGTATTTTTTCGATTAAAAAAAACGCTTTTTTGGGAAATTTACCCTGTGCTTCGTGGTCCACTAATGACGACTGTAATTACGAATAGTATGCCAGTCAAAAGTTATAACAGTCGTAAGTTTAATGCTTGGAAAGTTAAGTAGTGCAATTCAATCTGAAAATCCAAAATTTAAAAAAATAAAAACACTTTTGTAACTCCCACGGCTTTTATTTGGAAGTCGCAAAAGAGTGTTTATTTGTTTCAAGGATGACGCTCTTTCCACGAACAAGCTTCGCGATTTGTATCTGAAAACCCAATTTGTTTAAACATTTGCTTAATGGTAGAGCTAATTTAATAGACATTCTTTTGAATAATCTATAGCTATTTTGAGTGACGAAGTTCTACCATCAAAATTTGCCCTACTTTCCAGCCGTACTTAGTGCAAAAATCCTTCCCAGACCTCACTTTACAGCTCCCGTTTATTGGTGACATGAGAACCCTCTTGGAGATCTGGTTAATGTGGTTAATAGAGTTATATCCACCCATCCAGGAGACCCGGGTTCTCCTCCCAGTGTTATGCTATGCCTACAATACTCAAAGCAGCGTCTTTTGTTAGCAGAGGAATATTGGCTTCATTCTGTAATAGTAAGATGCTGACTTCCAGTTTCTTCCTACCCTCCCTCTTTTCTCTACGAATTCTTTCTACTCACCCTTGGTTGAGGTTGTATATGACCTTGACTTTCCCTAATAACATAAACTAATAAAATCCATTCACCAGCCAAGTTACCAACCCCTTCCTGTCTCTTTGGGTCTTTCACAATTTAATTTGGCTTTGTAGTGATGGTTAGGCAGGAATGGTCCGATGGGCAAAAACCAGTGCGGAATAGGTTTTGTCTTCACCTCATTTCCCGGGTGCATCACACCCAGAATCCCCATTTTCTCTTTTCAGCAATTGGCACACACTTAACCAGCCCTCCGATAAAGGCTCGTAAATTCTGGCCTCGGTTAAATTCGACTTTATGATTCCCCAGTGTCCCCGTGAGGGCTAGAGCCGACTTTCAAACGCTTTAAGGCCCGCTACCACCTCATTGCGCCTCTTGTTTATTCAAAAGCTTCCCAGGGGAACCGTTAAGGGAACTTCTGTTTAATGCTCAACAAATGAATGAAGTTAATTTTATGCTTTGTTAATCAAACCAGGTGGATCTATATTTTTCTCACTATTTTAATATTGATTTTTTAGCCCCACTTGGACAAATCCTAAGACGTACTTATATTTTTGCGATGACACATAATTTATGCCAAAACATATGTGCAAACCTATCGTATATGAGTTGTGAGGAAGACATAATTGCTGTTGCTCTCACATGTAGGAATGCAAGTACTTAAATTAGTTTCCCTTGTAGTTATTCTGAAATCTTGGTTGCCTAAACAGAGTATCCACATTTTTTTGAACTGATGTCCTTGTGATTGGTACTTTAAATTGTTAAAATTTAATTAAAGATGAAAAAATTATTATTAAAAATACATCAACCGAATGGTCATGGTATTAAAAGTCGTGATTGACCCCATGCTTCCCAATCAGATTACCTACGGGGAGGCCGAGCTTGAAGAAATGGAGTTAGTATGAGCTAGATACTTAAGCCCAGTAGGTAACCGAGCAAGCACTCAGCAATTGAAATTGAGATGTCAAGTGTTTGCTTCATTACTTTGAGCAAAATAATATTTTTATTTTAACTTCTGAATGTTTTTCTTATCATTTCCATTAAGAAATATGACATAAGTTATGTAGAAAAGAAAATAACTTGTTTTATATCCTTAGGGAAAACTTAAAGTTTATTCAATCTTAACTTCATTATAAGTCTTCTGTGAAAAGGGAAACTTCATACTAATCGTAACAAACTAAAATAACGGTTAGCCCTTTATTTTTTCTATTTGTGATACATGTGCTCTAATTTATTACTGAATTCCATCGTATTCCAGTGATATATTAATATCTATATTTGGTAAGACAGCGTTCTCAAAGTTTGACATGATATGTGATTAGAAACGGTTGAAGAGCTGATATACATCATCGGGGGACGAGAAAAATGCTTCACTAAATTTCAAGAAAATGCTTTCTCCAAAGGCTCAATGTCATATCACACTTGCTTCTAATAAGGTTTATGGTTTTCATTCGGACGTTAAACCGTATTTCCCATGGTATCTACTGCGAAGAGCAGGCTAATACTGACACGGAGTTTCTCTCCACCTTGCTATCCCTCCCTTTCCAATTCTACCCTTTACATTCTACCCTTGTACATTTCTTTCCAGACTGAAACACCTTTAAGGCGGGTACGTATATATGACGAAAGAATCAGAATATATCCAAATAGTCTTCACCGAAGTGAAAGGAAATCCAAACGATGGCATTATAAAAAGATTATTTACTCTCCTGCTCACCATTCTATTTCTCCTTCTGCAGATTTAATATAAGTACGAGCCATGTAACCACACGGCATCCTCCGGAGGCGTACTTATACTTTAGACTATAGTATTTACAATCTTGCCATTGTGATAACAATGCCATTGTTCTGAGATGCAATGTGCTTTGCTTGTTGACAGACAACCAGGTTTCTTTCAGTCTTTCAGGAAAATAAATGTCCTTCAACCTTCTGGCTGATATTTTGATTCCCCACAATATTATAGCTCCAGTATTGCTGCGAGTGTTTTTCTCTGACAAACAAGACAAAATAATACAGAAGGTTTGAAATAAGTGCGGAAATAACAGTGTAGTTAGTTTCTAACGTAAACCTTTCATGAATTCAAATTTACGGCAAAAGCAATCTTGACAGTGAAGAGAAATTCGTTACTCTCTAAGTTTCTCGAGCCAGAAAACGAATCGCAGTATTTATTTTTTCCCTCGCCAAACTAAGCCAAGGGGAAGATTTCCCTGCCAAACTGGCTCCGCATAATACGTGCATATCGGATGGGATATTTGTTCGGGATGGCAAAACTTCCTTCGAGGATAGGAGCGGGGGAGGAGGGCGGAAAAGATTCGGGTTACCGACGATATCACGTGTTTGCTCGCAACAGTCGCTTTAAAAGGAGAGGAGGGTGCGCTCCCCCACCCCCTCCGCTGTGGTGTGACGCCTCCCTCTCTGATTCGTTTAAGCGCCCCGACGGGTGATTAATGGAAAGATCCTCAAACATTCGACGACATCCGCCTACTTCCCCAATCCTCAACATCGTCGAACCCCTCCCCTCTTTGACTTCCCCCCTACCCTTCCCAGTCCCCCTTCCCGTCTCATCCAAGAAAACCCCATTGCGCACCCCCACCATATTGGTTTTAACCCCATTTTCCAACGCGGCCGCCACCAGCGGCACCAATCGCCCCAGTCCCGGGAAAACCAATCCGTTTTTTTGTGACAAAGGGAAGCGGGAGGCGGAAGGAAATTTGTAAAACGCGCGTGTAAATAAATGGCATCGGTTTTTAGGAAGACGGGGGATGGAAAAAAGGGGACGAAAGAGGGCGCAAGTGAAAAGAAGCCATCCCGAAGTATACCTTACGTAGCGGTGTAATACATATGTACGCATCGGTGGTGGAAGAATAAATGAGAAAGGAGGAGAGTCGGGAAATGAGTGCCTGCATTGGTGGAGGACACTCCGTGGCGGTAGCCACAAGGAGAAGGGGTGAAAGAAATGGGAGTGGGTGTGTGTGTGTGTGTGTGTGTTTTGAGGTGGGGGAGGGGAGGAGTGTAAGAGGAGAGGGGCTAGGGAAGCGAGAGAGAGGAGGGGAGAACCTTTCGCGCACAATGGCTTAGAATAAAAGGTCTCTCCCTCCTTCTCCCACTCCCGAGTGCTCCGTGGATGTTTACTCTCCTTTTTCGCAATCTCTCATTCCCTCTCCTCCCACGCACTCCCCCGCTTGTCCTCTCCTTCCCCCTCCTTTCCCCTACTCCTTCATCCTGCCTTGCCTCTCCCCCCTCTAACCTCCCCTCACCCCAAGGAAGAATAGCCGGGAAAGAAAATTGATTCCGTTGCCTCTGGCCAAGAAGAGACCGAACACAAACAGACGCAGCCTTGACGCCTTCTGTCTCCGGGAGCATTGCTCTCTCTGCCCTCTTCTCTTTCCCTCCCCCTCTCTCTTTCCCTCAACTCCATTTCTTATTCTTGGCCTCCCACCTCTATTCCTAAGCATTCTCCTCATTCTCCTATTTTTATCCTCTCGTTCCATACCCTTCTACTCCGTCTTCGGTCCGCGTACGTGCGCCACAATCATGCCTCCTGCAACAGCTGTGCACCGCTCTTAAAGGTGCTCCAGTAAAAATACTGCCCCAGTTACGTGCATGTTTTTCGCTCAGGTAATCCGGGTTCTTCTGGTAAACGAATCATCCTCCGCTATTCCATTCCTTCCCTCAAAAGTTCATTTCGCGTTATTCTGCGGAAAGTTCGTCGTTATGGTAATTTTTCATTGGCCTTGTACACGAAGTATTATATGATTTCTTAAATATACTATGAAAGTAATCTTTTACTTTTTTATTGAGACAATTACCTAATATTACAATAAAGAAAGTATTGTTCTTACCTTCTTGATTCCCCTGATAGGTTACATATACTTATATACCAACCTACTTTTCTCTTTTCAAATTCTCTAGTCATGTTTTATTATTACAAATTTGTCAACTCTTAATGTTTTGCCTCTCCATTTTTATGTGAATCATTGCAAGCTTCTTACTTCTTTTTTAAAGTTTTCACGTTTTAAATATGCAATAACATTATTTGATTCCTCACTGTATTGTATGCTTAATCCGTTTCGAATAATTAGTTATACCTCTTTTGAAATGCTTGCATATAAAATTCTTTGCATCTAAAATTTTACAACACCAGGAAATATTTTCAAGTAATCATCCTCCATCCAAAGTTAAGAATTTAACATGTTTCTTCGTAGCATCATGCGTTATCTTCGAACTTTGGGAAAGACTGAAGCCAAAAATCCTCCGTAGTACAACCTTCACAGCTGAGCCCTACTTCAGATTTATAACAAGTTTCATCTCCAAAAATATATTCCCTTAAGTGTCTCCAATTATTTGGGACAAAGAGCAAAAATAATCAAAACTTTTTACTAAATAACCCCATTACAAGCGTGCTCTGTTGTCTTCTTTTCTCCAGCTAAATCTTAGTTCGTGCATTCCCTGAAACTCAGATTCTTCAAACTCTTTGAAGGGTGTTTGCTAATTATTTCTCTTTCCCGCACAGTAGAATTTTTGGCCCAAATCTTTTCCCTTCCATGACGTTAATCCACTTTAATTGGTCCCTCTCGATCATTATAATTTTTTGTCGTTGTTGCATTCGAAGAAGAATAAAATGTGAGCATATTAAGCTCAGAAAAAGTTTTTAGGTCCAAATTTGATAAAATAATGATGCGAAATAAACTTATTTACCTCGGCTAACTCAGGCTCTCTAAAAATTAGTCTTATCTTCTCTTTTACTTTTCCAATTTTCCTCGCTGTCTAATAGCCTAGAAGTACCTTATGTTGGTCAGGGCGGATACTAATTTTCCTCGGCAGACGCTGAATCTGATGTACCATGATTGAAAAATGATCAGCCTTCACAAGTCTCCGCAAATCTTGGCACCTTCAGTGCTGGAAGGCCAGAAGTCCGATCTTGAGTAAAATTCATTTCGGAGAAATTCCCTCATTTTCCTAACATTTTTAATGCACGATAAATTCGCTTGTCGTTACTTTTCTTGGGAAATTTTATGGCAACTATGGTATGGCAAGCCTCGGTATGGCCGGTAACATGCAGTCCTGTAACCTAATGGTCACGGATATCAATCGCGCCAATGGAAATAGTGTCATATTTATCTAAGGATTGTGAATAAGTTAAACCGTACGCTGGAAATAATTCAAACAATTAAGTTCTATAAAAGTTTATTCTTCGTACATTTACGTTGCGTTCACCTCAAAGGTTTATCTGCCTGATGAAGGTAGTGTTCGCCAATGATGGCAAATAAACTTATGCCCGAAATGTATTTTAAAAATGCGCGCATTCCCTGTACCATCTGCGGTTTTACAGGAAGATTTTGTACTCAGAGAATGACACAGCTAGGGTCCGGCAGGATTTAAACCAGGCATCTCCCTTTATCAGCCCAAATCTGTACTCACTTGGCTACCACATCCACCGTCTGATCCCTAAACATACGTACATGGTTGGGTGGTTTTTATTGACAGACTTACGTTGATGTGAAAATGTGATTCTGTTAGAAATCCTATCCGATAACCTGTTTATAATTTCTTGCTTCCACCTTTTTACGGGCAAGGAGAAAATGGAATTAATTAGGGCACTTGTGCCTTCTTCCTCGCTACTATTATCGCATGATTACGCATTTTAACTAGTTATATACGAGCAAGAGTAATATTGATTTTTGGCAACTTCTAATAATGCAATCCTCTTCCGTCGTCTATTTGTACTTTAATATAGTTTACGTAACGGCTCTCCCAGCAGCCTTCATCAATTTTAAATATGGTGGTAAGGTGGTAAGGAAAAGGAATATTAATTAACAATGAAAGATGCTTTGCATGGACTTTTAGAGGGGATATATGAGGGAAAAGATAATTACTGTCCCTTCCTATCCAATTTACTGATCTAATGAATCTCTTGCCTGCTCCTTCGTGGGAAAACAATCGTCATGAGGGCTATCGCGAAGAATATTTCGTTCTTTCCCTTTAGCCATCTCATACGTTGGCTAAGGAAGCCGACTCTTGAGCCTCTAAAGCCGCTAGCTAGAGTTTGAGACCCCGTTAGTTTACACTACCTGTCGCATCTGTAGGTATTCATGCTCATTCGTTAGATAGGTTTGAATGAAATTAATCTGTAGAAGCATAACCCCAATTTTGGCATTGGTTATGCCCAGAAACGCCGATCCTCTGGAGTGCAGCAGTGTCCACTGGATTATTTTGGAAATTGTGACCACTTAGCACTGTAATGGGACTCATGAGAGTGTCACAAATTGTTGCACCTAGAGATATTTATATTACTTTCCAAATTGTTACGCTTGGTTGCCCAGTTGAGGCAAACATGATAAAAAATGTAAGTTATTCCCGGCGAATGGCTGAAGTAAAATTTTCTCGGGCCTCACACTGGGTGATTTCGTTTAATGAGCACCGATATTTCCATGACCGAGTCCGCCATCACCGCCATCGGAGTGGATCTGGAGTGGGTAAGGCTATTGGATAGCATTCCTTTGATTTGTTTAGCGCTGGGTTGGATCCGATTGGTCCGCACCTTCTTTCAAAATTCTTAACGGTTTATAGTATGTTAAGAGTCTCGCCATATTTATTTTACGGTCGAATTTCACGAACTGCTTCGATTGAAACCGTGGTCGCGTTTTGACGTTCTTATCTTGCAATCGAATCTCCCCTTCCTCCTTCAGAACACGGCCCCGAAATTGATTCGAGCGGAACAAAATCTTGGTGTTGGCAAAGTTAATTCGGTGGTCTTTCTCGAGACTGTGCTGAAACCGGTCTTAAAACAAATATGAAAAACACGGCGGAGCTCTAAACAATCTTAGACGTGGCTGTAATTAAAAGGAGGTTCGGACCAATTGGTTCCGAGATAGGGCGCAACAATCTAAAGAAATGTATACCTAACAGTCTTAACATCTCCGAATCATTCATTATGATGACGATGGTGAACTCAGTCATCAAAACGTCAGTGAAAATTTACGATATCACCCGGTAAGAAACCTGAGAAACATTTCTGTTAAATACATTTATATTTCCGAAATAAATTCCACACTAATCTTATTGGATATAAATAACTGGCAAGGATCCAACAAATTGAAAGATTTACAAGGAATAATCTGGATTCAGAAAATGAATTTACGTTTTGTAGAGCTTGAAAGGAGGTAGATGCATAAATATTCAAATACTGAATGGATTAATGTAGAGTATGATGAAAGTAATGTGGTGAAAGAAAGAATTAAATACGCTGCTGAAAATAATTTTTATGAGTCTACTGCACCACTCACCTTTGCATAGTGGAATGTAGGTGACAGGCCGAATAAATCAGTAACAATTATGCGTTAATTCTATTTACATAAGAGTCCTTAATTTAATTATCTTCTTTTATTAGCTTATCACTTACTCTTCGAAGTATTAACCATTCACTTTTCTACTCTACGCATCCGGCTTCTTCCCTTGATCTCATCTCGCCCGCTGCCTCTTCCTTCCGTCCTTGCTCTCTCACTCCCTGACGATGCCGTGGTTTAACCCAACGGAGAGGAAGGACCAAGGACTGGCGGTTGGATGAGAGGAGGTGAAAGGGGGCGCAGAAGTAGAGGGGTTGGAAGGGGGAGAGGGGGATGTTCGTGGGACGCAGGCGCGAAGGCACAGGGTCAAAGAAAAAGTGCGGGAGTTGCGTGCTTCCTCCGCGGTGAAGAAGGGAGGCGCCACGTGTAATGGCGAAAGGCCGTGTTTGGGAAGAGCACATAAATGACTTGTAGAATGAAAAAGTGGCGAGGTGCGAGCGGGAGAGGAGAGGGGGGCGTGGCTGGGCGGGGGGGGGGAGTGTTGGGGGAATCGGAGAGTGATTCGGAGGGAAGGGGAGATTGGACTTTGGGGGCGGTGGTGGCTTCGGACTGTGGGGAGGGCGAGGATTGAAAGGAGGGTTTCTGGAGACAGGATCAGGCAGGAGAGAAAAGGGGACACGGGGCCGATTGGCTTCCCTTTTTTATTCCCTTTGAAAGGGTTCCCCGTGGTGCCGAGGTGGTCCGATGCCGCCGAGGGGCCGGCTCCAGATAACGTATCTTGCGGGAGAATCAATCATTGTCAAGGACGTCGGATTTCGGGAAGGTGATATCAAGTTGTCTCTCCCCTGCGCAGAACGATTCATCGGAAGCCCGCTTGTGACTTATGAAGTGGCTTGTAGCTCGATTTGAGACTAATGGACAGTATACGTGTTAATGAAACTTGCCTACAGACTGGTTGATAGAGGTGTGGGGTCTCAAAACGACTGCGCATCGAGCTCTATATAGTGGTGACGTTGCAGCTGATAACTGCTTTCAAAAGTTATTAGTATTTCCAGCACTTCGATAAATTTTTAATGAGATGATAATGTGCTCATTGATCCATCACAGCTGCGATTGGTATCCCCCTATCTTCAGAATGATATCTCCGTCTGTGGAACACTAAAAATTGTAACTATGGCCTTTTCATATCATGAAGTGCATTAATTAAACTACACATCGCTCAAGAAAGCATTAAAAAGAACAGCTATGCTGAATTATCGGAAAGGATTAGGTGCGTAGACAATGGATTCATAAGTGATGAGCATAGAATTTATGCTCTATTGCAATAATCGTTTATATGTAAAATGAATGAGATACTGCTCTGGTTTTTTGTTTAATGCCACATCCTCATATGATGCTTATACTTCATTGTAGCCATTTACTTTTGAAATTTACACTCGGAGCCACAGATGGTTTTAGCACCATGGTGCGCTATTATAATTTTTTGGTGGCAACCGCATTGATAGTATACCGCTAAAGCCACCATTATCTCCATTTTTAATTTTACATATATCTCAGAAGGCTTGTAACGAGCAAACGCTATTTAGGCATTACATACTTTTGCATAACATACAGACTTTATTTCATTTAAGCAGTGAAGGTATGATTATGGCATTATGTGTCGAAACCATTGGTTGATAGCAATAAAATAGTGTGGAACGTGACAATGTGTTATTTATTTCCTATGAGTGAGTTCCACAAAAATAAGCCTGCATGAACCTATAGTCAGGAAATCAAAAGAAAGGCCATGCCAAACACCATTTCAATTCGACAAAGCAGTCTTTTGTGATAAACCTATTATGCATCTACATAGTATACTGCAAGCTGTTCGAAGGTGGGAGACAGGTGTAGATTCATCACCAAGAATGCACTGAACACATTCACTAATAAATAAGCTAATAAGTAATAAGGGGCATGTGTAAGTTAGCATGCACCAGGCACGTGCAAATAAGTTTATGTGCGGTCTTTAACTACCATTCACTTTCTAGTTCCATTTTCCGCCACATCTGCGTAGATCAGCGGGTGGGGACACCAATTTCTCCCTCGTTACAGGAGGGGTCTTCAACCTGAAGGTGCCTCATGTATTTAAGACTTCGTTTCAATGGTATCAAATTAATGTTTTTAAAGTCATTTCTTGAATAAGATTTAATTCTCGCATTTTGCAATTAGTTGTTAAATTCGCTGCGTTAAATAATTTATATGTGCTCCACATAAGATCAGAAGGGTTTCAAATATCTCTGAATGATTGCTAGAATGTTTTCCTTTTACATTACTTTCTTAGCTGCAATAGGTAACTGATAGCCTACTCCATTTTATAATTGCCAAATGCAGTTGCTTCCAATAGCAAACAATGGCAGGTAATATCTCCACACTCTTGGAGATAACTACAATGGACCCTCTATTTCTCATCAGTTCACTACATTAAATTCACTATAGATGAAGAGGCGTAGTTATCACTCACGGATTATAGGTAAAGCTTTATTCATTAATAATTAATGAGATAAATATGTAATGAACGACAATGATTTAAAATACTTCAATGCAAAGTATTTTCTTAGCTTCTCTTCATCAAACAACATTCGTTCTTATTTCAGTTGAATTATTTAGCCTTTTGGCTGATTTTTTAAATGAATCCTAACTATTTAATAGGGATATGTATATGTACAGTCCCATAAAAGTGATGAACAGTACACTAGAACATCAACTTGACAGTGATGAACCGTTGTAAACATTTAGCTGAAATAAAATCGGAACCCTTGTTATCCAATTTCTGGCCTCACTTTGCGTCATTTCAAAATGATATCCATAAATTTTGTAATCAGCAATCCGGAAATTAGTCATCCCTTCCTCCTTGGATAAGCATTCTCGTTTGAGGGGTCGTAGCAGCCCTGAGAATAATCCGAAGGATCCTTTTTAAAGGTTCAAAGCCGGCTAGTGGAGGAACGCTGATCTTTGGAGCAATAAAATTCCCCGCGGAGCGACGCGAAATGGATAAACTTTGCCGACGCGGAGAAAAGTTATCGGAGCATCGCTGGAAAACCTCAAGACAGCTATGGGAGCAGGAAAGGGGGGAGGGGGGCGGTTTGCTCGTTCCTCAAGACCCAAAGTGCGCGCACTTTAAGACCTTTCACTCGGTTGGATGGGTCGTGGGCGATCGCCCGGGGCGGAGGGAGCGCGCCCCATGAAGTGGAGGATAGCGAGGGGTGGCGGAGGAGATTGTAAAGGGGTTGGAGGGTTGCGGGATCTCAGAAATTAGCCGTCTTACAAATGATGCCGTGGACGTCCAATCCTCCTGCCCTCTCCTCACCTCTCTCTCCTCGTGGTCTCCGAGACATTGGCACGTCGGGATACGTATCCTTCATTCCTGGAGCCATCCCACCACCCCCGCGACAGGAAACTAGCCCGAACGGGTGGAAATAGGGAGTGAAAGAGCTCGCGGGCGACAAAGGCTCCATTCTCTCTCTGAGTAAAAGACGGAGGATCTCAGCTCGGAAGAGGTCGACAAGGAAGGGATGGAGGAGGAAGTGGTAGGGGAAACTCGAGAGCCAGATTAAGTGAAATCAAGGGATCAGAAAAGGATCGCTATAATTGCGTTGGCGAGAGAATGAGAGAGAGAGAGAGAGAGAGGAGAAGGGGGTGTGGATCGAAGAGAGGGAAGAAAGAGTGAGGGTTGCGAGGTTGTGTGCGTACCAGTGCGTGCGTGTTTTCACGAAAGGGGCGGGGGGGTTGGGTGTGGGGGAAGGGGTTTCGGAGTCTGAGCTTGGAGATTGAGAATAATGGCGCAGGAGGAGAGGCGGCCATAAGGAAAATAGTGCGTGAGGAAGAGATGCTGGGGGATGAAGATTGGAGGGAGAGATTAAGGATGTCTGCGAGGGTTTTGGGGGGAAGGGGAAATTGAAGAGGAGAAGGGGTAATGGGAGGGAGAGAGGCGTGGAGAGAATATAAGGAAGGGGAGAAAGATGAATGTGAGGAGGAAGTGAGGCGAGGGAAACTGCTTGGTGAGAGTAGAAGGGGTTGAAACTATTAGGGGATGAATGGAAGACTCGACGCTGAATAAGCCTAGATTAGAAGAGCTCAGTCACTATTGAACGGAACGGATGCAGCAGAGCAGAAGTAGCAGTGGTCTGGCAAGTCAGCACACAATGCATCATAAGACTGAAAATAGGATTCGCATAGGTAGTGAAGAATAGCATAGCACTTTGATATCTCTATGTATTGATTAATATATCACCCTACAGAAGTGTGATCCCTATTAAAGATTGTTTCAATGAGAAGGAATGGCAATACATTTATTTAATATAAATGCGTTCATGCATAATTTACCTTACCGTTCCAATAAGAGTTAACACTGCCAGTGAAATTTAATTTAGTTTATGTAGATGAAGAAATGCGACCCTGTGTGAATAAATCTTTCCCTCGACCCACGATACTTATATGTATACATTAAAAATTTAAAATCTTATTCATTTAATTCCTTTTTTCAATTTTAATGAGTTCAAAATACTTTACCTCTATATCGCTCTAAGCTTACCAGTGGATTTAAGTTGATTTACCAGCGGATGTTTTTTTTCCTTGTCCATATCCCCAAGTATCATTACCACAAATCTGTAAGATAATTGAATTTTCATCCACGTAATCCAAATGGTCACTAAACATTCATCTTGGAAAAAATAATGACTTACGTTCCTCACTCTTCCATACATTTCTATTGCTGGAATATCCCGTCTTTCAAGACACATTCACTTATCTTAATATTTCTTTAAATGCATCTCAGGCACTCCATATACAAGCTTTTGCTAAAATGTTCATATTCACTTCTCTTTAATACAGTTGGAGTTCACTGCAATAAGCTGCCATTTTTACTTTCCTGCACAAACACTATTCTATGATATGCTCCTCGTGCAGCCATCTATCTTTCATCCACAATTTAACTCTAGTTATCCTATCTCCATCAATTCCAAATTTGGCACTTGCTCGTGAAGATACACAAAATCATCATAAACGTATTCGATGATATTTGACGCCTCTATACCTGACCTACATACACTCTACATAGCATTACACACTCAACCCTCCAACATCCTTCCAACTCCCGAAAGTCAAGCGTGGGTAGCAGTGTACCATCAGCATATTGATCAACACAGCCGCAAATCTCCGTGCATAACATTCTCTCAATTTAATAGTCCATTACGTCAGAATCAGAGCAGTCAGAGTCCCTGATGATGACACGTGAGTGTTGAAACCGGTTGGTTAATAAAAAACGTGTGGAAAATTACAAAGTTCATTCTTATTTTCAATCATGGAAAAATTCCACAATGTGACGGGCGAAGTTGTTTCATCGGTTAGGTTACATCCTTGTCGGACTCCTTTGTTAATTTTAGCCTCTATAGTTTTCCGTCTTGCGTACGTGTTGTGGCCACTTGGTCCTTGTAGAGCTGGTAGATGATTCTTCTGTCACTGTAGTCCAAGCCAAATTTTTCCATAGTATGGAACAACTTATTCTATTCGACATTATCGAATGCCTTCTCCAAGTCCACAAGCGCTATATACAATGGTTTACTCACGTGGATCATTTTCTCTACCAGTAGTCTCAGGCATAGTATTGCCTCCCTTGTCCCCCTATTCTTCCAAACGAACATTGGTTTTCTGACAGGTTTTTCGAATTATTCCATCAATTCTTTTGCCTACTATCCGAGTAAGGATTTTTGAGGCATGTGACACCAGACTCAAGGTTCGGTGCTCTTCGCATTTCTCAGCTTTTGTCCTCTTCGGAATGGTCACCATTGAGCTCCTCCTGAAGTCTTCTGGCAGATTTTCGGATTCATAGTAGTCTTGGATTATTACATATAGTGCGTCTTGCGCTTTTTCACCAAGTGCTTTATTACTTCTCCGCTGATTTTATCTTCTCCAGGCACCTTTCCAGTCTTCAGGTATCTTACTGCTCTCTCGAATTCACTTCCTAGTATTGCTATAACGCGGTTTTCTTCCTCCACTTGGTTCTGGTCATTTGTGAATGCTACTTCTAGGGGTAATTAGCCTCGATATAGCTCATAAATACACTTTTTCCATCTTATGCTGATTTCTCTCTCTTCCATTAGCAGTTTTCCATCCGAATCTCTGATGTTTTTGCATCTTGGTTTCCTTTCTCCGAAGTGCCTCTTGATTAGTTTGCATGCCGTTTCTGAGTTTCCCTTCATCATATTTTCGTTGATGCTTTCACAGCAGCATTCAATCCATTTCTCTTTGGCCTTTTTCGATTCCCTTATGACTTGATTCCTTAGCTTATTATACAGTACTTCTGTTTCATTTCTTGCGTTATTTTACTTTCTTCTTTCTCCTATTATGGTTATAATGTGCTCCGTTGTCCATGGTTTCTTGATCTCGACCGGCTTGCTCGCCACTTGTACCTCCGTTATTTCTTTGCTATTTCCAGCTTCTCATCAATGGCAGCAGCGAATTTTCTTCTCCTTTCCTCCTGTTGCAGTGACTTTAGCTTCCATTTTTGTTTACGTTTCGTCCTTCTTATCTTCTTGTATTTCAATTGACTCTCCATTACCACTAGATTGTGGTCACTGTTGATATCCGCCCCGGGGTAAGTCTTGCAATACTTCACTTGGTTCTTGTACCTTCTCCTTACCAGAATTTAGTCAATCTGGTATCTGGCTCTGTCTCCTGGCATCTTCCATGTGTATCTTCTCCGTCGGTGTTGCATGAAGAGAGTGTTTGCCACCACCAAGGGCTTCTCACTGCAGAATTTCACAAGTCTTTCTCCTCTATCGTTCATGTTACATTATAATTCAAAAGTAGTAGAATAACAAGGACTCTTCATCCTCATGCATTACAGAAGCATCGGAATTTATTGAGGTCTTAGACTCTCTCCTCTCTCTCCTCAATTTTAGTCTGCGGATGGAATCACAATCCAAAATTTTAACTCCTGAAATACGTCTGTAATCACTCCTCCTATTACATTTTGGAGATAAGCGAATATTGTATCTTACTCATTTCAGTGACCGCCTCTGCTAACGGAGTACGCCTCAATGTCGTAAATTTTTGGCTGGCTGCTTCCAGAATAACTACATGTTTTTTTTCTCGTGTGATGCCACGTGACCACGCACACAATTATTTTGCCGTATCTCCAGTTAAACTATTTACTAGATCTCTATCCATTATTGGTTAATTTAAGATTACGATGTTAATCTTTTGTCGTCAATGTCTTTTCTTCAATATTGTATACATTATTTACTTCAATGTACACAATAGTAAAAATACTACTGAATACCCAACTTTGGCTTTTAGATACTTGTAAAAAACATATTCATTCAATTTTTACCTGTAACTCAACGGTCTAATAACCCATGGTGAACCGAAATAATACTTACTATATTATTTCTTTTTTTGCAAATTCCTATAATCTTCCTTCGCCCGACTCTTCCATTTTCTATTTTCGAACTCAAGTTACCATTCATTGTAAGAGGATTTCATGATAACTTTGGTATGACTATTTTATTCCCAGAGAAATGCTCTAAAGCCGTTCTTCTCTTGTCTCTTGAGAAGTGCTGATGGAAATTAATCATCACTCTTCTCCCTTAATGTGTAATATGGAACCGTCTAATTGAAAAATAATTGCAAACTCACGAAGGTGAGGTAAACGCTTCCTCAAGTGGAGGAAAACCGTATATCCTCGGATTGATTGATCCCCTGAGAAAACATTTAGCCTCCCCTTATGCAGACAAGAGAACTGGCAGAGGGAGGAAGTGTATTACGGAAGGGAGGGAGAAGCGTTTGCCGGAGAGAGTAGGAAGTATTGCTTAGCAAATCAGGCGAGATACGAGGTGGAGGGAGTTAGGTAGTAAGGGAAAAGAGGCTGAGAGCCTGGCTGAGCGCGGGAAGGGATGCTTATATCTAAGTTGACTCAAGATTTCTGCACCCAGTTCCGGAAACGCTGCTCAGGCAGTAGCGTCTTGTCTTAAGTTAAGAAAATGGAGAGGAATAGGTGATGGAGATGCTTGGCGAGAGAGAGGGAGAGGAAGGAACTATTCGTGAGAGCAATGAAGAGCGTGGCTAGTGATGGATTTTATGAAAATAGAATGCAATATAATTCGCCATTTTGTCAGAATTAAATAAAATTTGTTCATGAAATATTTATTTTTGGGGTGTAATATACTTCAGCTTCGTGCACTTATCATCATCATTAGTCTACAATCCTCAGATTGGTTTGACGCAGCTCTCCACTGAGTTCTCCTATCGGCTAATATTTTTATATTTACGTATTTCTTCTCTTTCACATCCTTCATTAGTTGTTCCATATATCTCACTCGAGGCCTTCCTTTGCCATTTCTCCCATTCACTTGTCCTTAAACGATTTTCTTCATCAGGCCACCGTGTCTTAAGATATGGCCGATTAAGTATTCCTTCTTAGAGTTTTCAGCAGGCTTCTCTTTTCTACCACTCTTCTTAATATTTTTTCGTTGGTCTCTCGGTATAACCATTTAATTTCATCATTCTTCTGTAGTACCACATTCCGAATGCTTCCACCCTTTTCTTCTCCGCTTCTGTCATCGTCCAAAGATCGTCCATGCCTCACTGCCATAAAGAAACATACTTCAGATGTACGTCCTGATGAATTGTTTCCTTACTTCTACGCTTGTATTTCCAGATGTAAGTAGGTTCTTCTTTTGGTAGAATGCCCTCTTTGCCTGAGCTTTTCTACTGACTGTTTCTTTCTTGCTTCGTCCATCGTTGGTTGATCGGCTTCCTGGGTAGCGGAACTCTTTCACCTCTTCCAGTTTTTGCTCCCCTAGTTTAATGTTAGTTTTGGCCTCTTCTCTTTTCCTGCACAGCAATATATTAGATTTATTCTTATTGATATTCATATAATATCTGGCCATTGCCCTTTCCATGCTTATTAGAGTCTTCTTCAGATCCTTCTCTGTCGTCTCTGCTACGAGTGCTACGTCACATGCACTTTTAAACGTGATATTTAAGGGAGAATATTTACGAAAGGCAGTACGGTTTATGGTTACGGTATGGCAGTAAGTAGCAAAAGGCAGTATGAAAGTATTAGTTTAGTGGTTCTCCACTAAGCTAATACCTTCACCTAACGCAAGCATACTTTCCCAAAAATACTTGAAAACTGTGATGAAATGAAGTACGCAACCCAATAAATCTATGGAAAGTTATAACGTCTGCATAACAAATATCAACTACAACCATGAAAGAAGCCTGAATGAATGAGGAAGAGTGAATACCCAAATGTGAGTGTCCACACTTACAAGCTGGTTAGCCATACAGTCTCCGTACATTAAGGTTAAGTTCATCTAGGGAGCTACAAGGGTGTTTTTTTAGTATTTACACAGAAATTAGTTTAGATACAGGAAGGAAATCTATTGCAGACACTTCCATTAGAGTATATCCAAATTCAAAGTTCCTGACAGATCAACACATACAGCAAGGCTGCACAATACAGCGTATTCTCATCTAATTAACTACCAAGTGATCAACCAAATGGACGAATAACAACACAAGAAGCTACTTCGTGATGAGATTCCCATCGTCATCAGTGCGTGCTCAAGTGCGATAGGCAATACTAACGATAGTAACAAGGCACTCGAGGGTTACTCACTGATATTTACGCCACCAAGCAGCACGAAAAAGCATATGCGTGACCAAATTCCGATGGTAGAAATGGCTTGAAAATAGTTAATGCCAACGCAATGCTAACATATAGTAACAAAACCTATATGATGAGAAATTCATCGAAAAACTTTAATGCCTTACCAAGTGTCCGTTCGTGGAATTCAAATATACTAAATTTCTGGATTAACAGCTGCTGACAGCGCAGAATTACACATTTAGAGGCTTTACATCGAATTTCAACGAAATTATATCACTTCTTATACAGCCAAACTTAGGATAAACGGTCTTTATCACTGTTATTGCAAATGAAAACAACAATTTCTCAACCGACATTCAGCTTAAATGTAGAGGACGTACAGGCGGACTGCGATCTTCGTTTGTCAAAGGTTTCGATGTCGTAGTAGTAAAACTGATATTACGCTTCTAGTAGTCTAGATACAAAGTTAAATATCTAAAATTTAAATTTTTAGAAGAGCTGAGTAAATATATTAATTTATAATATACGACAACGTTTCATTAATAACCTACTACAGTTATAGATAGCGTTACTGCAGGCGGTACTACATGCGCAATGCCAGTTGGACCCATATGGTTTCTATCTTCCTAGAAATATATCTCCGGAGGTCATTACTAGTCGTACTTAAAACATCTGTACGAAAACTTCGAACAACCTCCCTTAGCAATGCTAATTCTTATTGAGGCGACTTGGGGCTGGAATTTAGCTATTACATCATTTCCGCCGTAATTTTCTAGAAAATTTTTAAGAAATCTCAAATTTATATGCATAAAATAACCTTAAAATAAATACAATCACCACATTTTGAGCTTATACTACAGATATATGTTTACTTCCATCTACATCAGTCATGAAATAAAAAAGGGAATTGTTGAGTGTTATTGGCTGCCACGTCGGAAAATCGAGAAATATATTTTCAACAAGGGATAGTCGTCTTAATTAAAAGGAAACAGTATTGGGATCCGTAGCCCAACATATTCATATTATTATCCATTCATGTATATCAATGATTTGTTCATTATGTGAAAGAAATTGGATTAAGAATTCCACTTTACAAGAAAATTAAATGTCTATTTTGAGTTAATTTGAAAGAGTCCATAAACGGCTATACTGCGCGAGCCTTGTTGTTGACGTCTTAGGTACATAGATGACATTGCAAGGCATAGGGAATTTTCTCCACCTGAGCTTACTATTGCGTTTCAGAATCCCTGGCAAATCTTTGGTAAATATGCACTAAGCTTGAAAATTCTCCTCCGTTGAACATGATATTAAATAGTCGTCTGCTAACTTCCTATGCTCCTTTCTAGTAGTCTTCTGCTACTGTAAACATAATAAAAAATAGGACACTACCAAATCCACATGTCTATAACGATGATAAACTTGTTCTCTAATATGCGAGGACTTGGAGGAAAATCAAATATTAAGCAAGAGAAAACGATAATAATTCATTTGAGATATTTGCTTCCGTAGTTTTTATATACCTTATTCTTAGTTAAGTTAATTCATTTCCCATATTTTTCGGCAGAGGTATCATTTGTTCAATGCAGAGATATTCATTTAATATTAGATGTTGGAAAAGTTATCAAATGAACCTGCCGTTGAGATACAAATATTAGGGGAATACTCAATTGAAGTTTTAACAGGATAAGAAGCATTTCTTTGTGTTTTCATCCCAAAACTTTTCCACATGTTTCATCGATCATAGCTACTTCACTGCAGCACTTTACATGCCACGTACAAGCTTTCCCAAGAACGATGGGTAAGTTTGATGAATTGTCCAATGTCGGACTTGATATCCCAAAATAAGATGAAATGAAGTCATAGTGAGGATCACATGGCTGACGCGGATGAGAATCGATCATGGAGGCTGAAATATGTGGAGTCAGCGACAATTCGCAGCTGGATGCCGATTTTATGGCTTGCCTTCGCAGTTCAGGTTGAGAAAAGTCGTGTCCCATGGCTGACAATATAAAAATCGTCTCCAAAATTCTGGCTCCACAGTTCAAGCTCAGGTATGGGTCCAATATTAGAAATGTTGATGAATTGTGTGACTTTAATTTCGTCACAGAGTTTTCCGATTTCTTGTTCCAGTGCTTTGGCCCGTTCCAAATTGCCCTTTTTCGCAGTCCATAAAGTCATAGTTTCAGTTATTTTTTTACATTGAACGATCACTTTTAAGCGTGCGGTATTCAATAGGTGTTTTGTGATGTATTCAAATCAATAATACGGTTCGCGACAGTATTGGAAATCACTCCTTGGGTACGCCGGTACGCCTAATGTCGCAAGTGACAAATGCACTGTATCGAAACTGCCCCTAGTTTCGTAAATCAAAGTTGGTTGCTTAGAATTTACAACCAGATGTAAAAATTATGGGGCGGTTGCCACAATCAGGGTCGGGAGTCGGATCCAGGATTTTTTTTTTGAAGGACGCTTGTTTGATAGGGAAAATCGGAGCATTCGTTCCCAGTTGCAAAAAATGCGAGCCAGAGGGCAAAAAATTCAGAGCCGGCCGTTCGACATTTCAGGATCACTTTTAACGCACGTTTGCCTACAGTATGGGATAAATATTTAAAATTTTCTGTGTTCGCCTGCTAAGTTCAAGCCAGGTTCATTACTTTTTTATTATAAAAATACAGAATATTATATTTTTACCGGTTAGGGTGGTTTATTTTTATTTTGTGCTTCTTCAACGGTCCATTCCTGCGCAACTTCTTTCCTTGGATTAGCATGTTACCTGTCTCTTATCATCTCATGCAAAGTGCCGTTTTTTCCGTACACTTGTCTGCTGAACCCACGCAGTCATGTACAGAGTCCATCGTATTTCATGGTGCGTAATAGATTATTCCGCCCACTTTCTCATGATATCGCGCAACGTTTTTTCTCTCATAACCAGCCGAATACAAATTTTCATTAGACGTTCTTTTTTCCGTCTTCCGTCATTCCTAAATGGTGAAAGTTTATTATTTCCTTCACAACTTCCAGAAGTCTTTCATAGTATCAGAGGATCGTCATTTGTGTCATGGTATTGCTGCTATTTTTATTGAAAGCAAAATCGTGATGCTTATTTTCAATTGATTTGTAATTCAATAATAGAAATGCGGGAGTTATGAAAATATGATAAACGGCTTTTAATAAGGCCGAGAATTCTCAGGAACACCTTCCTCTCATCTTGATATGGTGGAAGGACGTGCGCGTTACAACGACCCTCAGTGCTCTAATGGTGGGATAAATACGA
This sequence comes from Platycnemis pennipes, assembly GCA_933228895.1. Taxonomy (NCBI): domain Eukaryota; kingdom Metazoa; phylum Arthropoda; class Insecta; order Odonata; family Platycnemididae; genus Platycnemis; species Platycnemis pennipes. Next base: position 25,701,875 of record OW121848.1, on the reverse strand, counting down.
GAAGCTTATGATAGAGACCCTTGTCAGATGAGTCTAAGGGAAGAAGGCAGATTATAGGTAGGTCACCCGGCTTCTATTTCTCCATGAAGCGTGCACAAAATGTCGTCATAATCCAGTGGGGTGGCTTATGAAGTTATGGTGTCGCGTTAAAAACTCGATTGCAAGCTGCAACGTGAAACCACTGCAATATCCTAATTTCAAGTTTAGCTATGGCGAGTTAAAATAAAATAATGATAGTACAAAACTACAGGACATTATGGAAGCCTCGGCACAGGGAGAGAGAGAGAATCCTAGCCGCTGTTGTATCAAACAACCTCCTTGCGCAGCAGAAATGGAAAGAGAAGCAAAAAAGAAAGAGTAAGCAGTGAACCCTAGCTTTCATAATGGAGTTGTTGAATACTCGTACAATTTTCAAGTCGGGAAATTCGAAACCATAAAAATATGTGGAAATTTTCATTGAAAAAATTATGGAAATTATGGTATTCATATGATATGGTTGTGCGAAGAGGGTAAGGGGGACTGGATGTACTACTGGAGGGATAATCATAGGTTATTTCTATGTAAGGGAAGAGAGGCGACGAGGTGTTTAAGTTCCGACAATGTATGAGAAAGGATTGTGACAGTGGCAAAATTAAACACAGATTACTCTTTGTGGACATTAAAGCACACCCGATTAAATTGCCTGTAGTTCATCCTTGCATGATGAAAGGTACACATAAGGATAAGGAAGTGGACGACATTTTCGAACAGCTTGATGAAATGATCAGAGATGTCCAGAAAGTAAACATTTAATTGCCATGGGAGATTGAAACGCGGAGTGAAGAGAAGAAAATTTGATCACGGAGTAAAGACCGGCTGGGTACAGCGAATAATCGAGGGGAGGAAGCAATTTAGTTCTGCCGGGTGAGTGATTTTAATCTCCATGATTAACTACATCGATGGTGTAATTATGCATGGGATACGCCGAGGAATACCGAGAAGTGTCCAATAGCCTATGCTAGAGCCAGCCTTAAATTGAGGTACAGAATCCTTCATTCTCACAGATTCGTAAGAGTGAGTATGAATCCCGGCTATAGTCTACTCCTATTCGAAAAAGGCTTGGCTCTAATTAGCAGGAAATGACAAGTAGTGAGGTGTAGGTGTATCGAGGCCTTAGTGGAAATGAAGTTGTGATAATGTTATATCTCAATCATTATAGTTTGTAAATAAGATATATAGAGAGCTACAGCAAGGACGATAGGAGCAGTAAATGCGAGATGGTTTATGAATCCTCCTATTTCAGTAAAGACTGAAAAAAATTTGAAGAGAAAAAAATTCGATTTCCCTTGGCTTTGAGAGAAGAGCAAGAAGAAAAGTAAATTAAAATTCATCAGTGATAAAAGAAAGAAGTGAAGAAAAAGTGTTGAAATGAGAATTTTGAGGGTACGTAAAATTTTTTGGAGGGTAGGAAAGTAAAACTACTCTACGTTAGAAGTCTGAGAATCGTCAAGAGGCTAAAATGGTAATACAGGAGCAGCTCTCAGAGACATGGCGGAAAAGTTTTGGCTTGAGCCAAAATAAATACAAGAAAGGTGGATGAAATACGTAGAGGACCTTAACGGCAACTAGATTAGAACTGTCAGCTTAAAGTTACAACGGGAATATGACATGGATGTGGATAACTTGGGTGTAAGGTTATGAGGCGGAAAAAGCGTTCACGGAAATGAAAGTAGCAGTCGGCATGGACCCCCAGCACATCCCAATGAGTCCCAGCACATATAGTCAAGAGTTCCTTGATATATAGAAAGGAAAATATTTTTTTTACTTGTAAAGCAATTTTGAGATGGTGGTATTATAGTAAATTAAGGTAAGTATTTGCAGTCCAAGTTATTGCAAATACCCCCTAAGAATAAAGTACTCGATGTACTTAAGCATTATATAATGAATATTTTCATTTAGTTTGCAATAGCAGGGGTCGTAAGAGTACTGAATATTAGCTTTTAGAATGAAGTGAACATTATGCATTATAGGACAAGACCAGTTAGGATTTAGGAAAGAAAAAGGAATTCGTGACGCACAGCTGTTATGAGAATGATAATACAGAAAAATAAAGGTTTTATTAGGATGGGTTTGTGGATTGACGAATATAGACCGATGAGCGGTGAGTGAGGCGGGTAGAATGAGCTTCCAAGTACGGGAAAATGCTCTTAAGATTAATTGGACTTGTCCTTAACCAAGAGTTAGTGAGTTAGTCATACAAATGTCTGCAGGCGTTGTTTAACAAGTTAAAGTATCAGTATACATAAAACGGTATTAATTGTACCCTCAGGAAAGTAAATATAATGGTGTTTTGTCCAAGTTTGAAGATAATATTAAGCATATATGTTAGAGATAATGATAATTTTAAGTTTCTGGTGGGCGTTTCAGATGAAACCAGGTTTATTAGCATGGACATTGGAATTTATCGTATGCGTAAAAACCCTTTCGTGATAGCAATAGGAGTTAATGACTGAATTTGTGCTAAAACTGAAAGAAAGAATGGAAATTTTAAGTATGAGATATATTATATTGTGAGATTGCGAAAATTGGTATTAGATTTACGAGTTAGAGGCCTTTGAGGGAGGTAAAGGTGATAGACAATGTATGATGAGTAGAGAGGTACAAAGTATTTCAGGTATGGAATGGGAAAAGTACTAATTGGGGTTGATTCCAAAAAACCAGATCAATCGGATAGAAGAATCATTAAAGGGCAAAGAAATAATTGAAAACTATGATGAGGGGGAGATCTATGAGCAAGACAAGAAGTAAACGGAAGCATTAGGAATCTTAAGTATTATTAGTAAAAATAAACTATGTGAAGGATTTAAGACGTTCATAGTTACTACCAGAGTTCTACCTAAAATAGGCAACAGAAGATCTAGGCTCGATTACACGTCCATTATGCCAGATCACCTCTCATGATTCCGTTGACATCGCCGTCGTCTAGCACTATCTTTCCCCTGCATTGCATTTCTCCCAAGTTTTTCATTTTCCTATTCTTTCCTGATGCTCTTCAAATCCCCTTCGTTTCCTTCCTTTCCCTCTCATCTATAAGTTTCCTCTCAATCGTGGTTTTATAAAGAGTGAACCATTTCTGCCTATTTCGAATGTCTCCCTTTAATGTTCATTTACCCATCCACCACACTTAATACTTATTTGTCCGTCTCCCTCTCTCTCCAACTTTATCACCATCGTCTTCACGAGTCACCAATTCTAAGATTGGTTTGATGCAGCTCTCCACTTTGTTGCCCTATTTGCTTAGCTATTCATATGTAAATAATTGTCATAAATATCTATAAAAATATTCCAGTCAAGGCGAATGCTTTTTCTCTGTGGAAACTCTGGTATTGTGCATTTGGATATGTATATAAATCTTCTATTTTACATCATTCACCACTCGATCCACCCGCTTCATGCAAGGCTTTCTCTTGTATGTAGTTCCATATACTTTTCCCCGGACGATTCCCATCATTACACCAACTAGTCTCATGACATGGTCGATTGAGTTTTCAGCAGGCTTCCCATTTTCCCACTCTTCATAGCGCTTCTTCGCTAGTTATCATTTTATCTCTGTCTCATCCATATTGCCTTTTCATTCCTCCCGTATCCGCTCATATCTCTAATGCCTCCAAACCATGCTTGTCCGTTTTTCAGGAAGACCAAAGTTTGTGGAGTCTATGAATGGGGTTTATGTAAAATTAGTAGATTGGAATGACTCCTCCTGACCTCCCTATGGAGAAATGTATGGAGTGGATGGAATTGTTCAAGAGCCCACCCGTTATGTGCGAAGCATCCAGGATGGTGACGATGAACACATACGGAGGCTGCGGGCTGGGATGGGAGTTTGTGGCGGGGAGGAGAGAAGGGGATGGAGGAGAGAGGGAAAGAGGAGTTGGCTGCAGCTTGGCGGCTCCGTTCTCTCCACTCGGAGGGAGGAGGAATCCTAATTCGGTGCATTTCCCTCATCTTGACGGTTGAGAGTTCCAGAGGAGTCTAGGGGAGTCCGCTCCGAAAGCTCTCTCTGCGGCGAGGAGGACGCGAACCGGAAACGGCGAGGCGGACGGGTTTGGGGGGCGAGGCTCTGATGAAGGCGCGCGCTTATGGAGGTAAATGTGTGTAATGATGAGAAGGGGGTGCGGGAGTGGAGTAGGGCTCAAGGGGGGAATTGAGGCGAGCAGTGGCCGATCCGTGGAGGCACTCGGGACGCCCGCCCGAGCGGAGAGAGGATGAGCGAGGGAGACTCCTCAGGCGCTTCCGAAAGCAGCGCCCTTCAAACGGTCTTGTTTTCCTCCTCATTATGAGCCGGGGCTGCGCCAGACAATCGCGTTTTTCTCAATTAGAATTTTAAAGTGCCTGCCAAAAAAAATATAATGATGGAAAGCAACGTCCAGTTTGACCCGCCTGCATTTATTTACGCAAAGTAATGGAATAGGCTATGTTGATCATGGAGTAATATTATTCCTTAATTATAGCATTTCCTCCAAAGAAAATTAAGGAAAATTGCAAAGGGTTTATTTTGTAGGAATCGTCACAAAAAATTAGTTCCTTCACTGAACTTTACTATGCTAATCATGGAGTAATGCTATTAATTATTTAATGAATTTTCCCTAGAGGAAATTAAATTAATGTTTCACAAGATTGATTTTGTAGGCCTCGCAACAAAAATTGGTTCCTTTACTGGCCCTTATTATGTTTATCATGGAGTTAAGTTTTTCAATAATTATTGCCTTTTCTCTATATTAAGTTAAAGTAAATTTTGACAGGATTGATTTTAGATGTCTCGCTATAAGAAATTGGTTCTTTCACTGACCCGCTTTGGGATAAAAATACACTATACTCTCTACATACTATATATACTACCTATTATATATATAATAGCATATTATATTAGCATTATAATAAATCAACTATACTACCTACATATGATTTATAATTCACCTCTCCTATTTCATAAGTTATATTTTAGTACCTAGTTAATTTTTTGGAAAACGTCAACACTACCTGTAAATGTGAAATTCATTAACTGGAAACTTATTATCTGTCATCAAGTAAGCCCCCTAATATTCCAGGCATAATGAAAAAATAAATCATAAAAACACGATGTGCAATAACCATCACATTAAATGTTTAAATTTGACATATTTGCATTTTAATGCTTATCCTGACACATCACATCCTGACACATCACATTCTTGTATCTTTTTATTAGTAATAGTATTTAAATTTTCCGGGCTGAAGAAGTGGTATTTCTCTTCAACTAAGAATGTGCAATGCCTTGCGGTAAATAACAGGTTAAACGTTAAACAAAGAGACTTGTAGACGATTATAGTTGAAGTTTTATTTATCCCTAGCCTAACTTTACTACTGGGGTATGCACGCCTTCGGTGAAACTTAAAGTTCTTTAAAAACATTCTGTTGATTTTACATTTTTAGCATTTTCCTGAAAAAATTGTTGCTCAGGTATTTTTAGCAAGCTATTAGTCTTAATTTTATTTCTTATGCAACTTCTGTCGGTGTATTCACTGAATATTTGAGGAAATATGGCCTACTCGTTTTAGCCCCTGACATCCTGTTTCAATTTCTCAAGGTTCCTTCGATTAAATTAACCCCTTGCTAGCTCATAAGTTAAGCAAAATTTCGGCAAGAATTTTTCCAAACTTTTGATAAGAGAATCTTTGATATCTCACCATTCAAAGTAGCACGAGTTGTTTTCATTTCGACAACAGCTGGATAGAATCCAACGTTTACAGGAGAAACTTTTTACCGCTTTATTTTTTCAATTACTACATCTGGAATAAATTTAGCATCAAGAGAAATATTGCCAGAAGGGAATTTCTGTCACTAAAATTTATGGATTTAGTTCAACAGTACAATCGATAAATTGACTGATCACTGGTAGCCCATGCCATAATCTAGGTCTTTTTTATGAAGCATTTGTTTAATTACTATTGAAGTAAAAGTGAAAAAAGTTCTGGGCGGGAACTGTATTGCATTAGATAAGTATTTCAATGTTACAATGGTGGAAATAGCACATAGTTCTTATTATTTAATTTTCCAAATACGATTTTTTTTACAACATGTTATCGCTTGCAAGTTGCTCTACAGCCTTAAATTCAGAGACGTTTTATTACGTATGGGTTGAAGGATGCTTTTTTCTGGTAACCGTCAACGTAAAAAATCGATGCCTTCGATCGAATCGAATGCAAATGCTTTCTCATAATACTGAAGAAACACTTCTTACTCCTCCAATTCTGGATCAGTAATAAGTAATTGGCTGGAGATCTGCATTAAGTAGGTAAAAGAGGGAATTTTGCGTACTGTAAGAATCCAACTAAGCATATAGTAAAAGAATGGATGAAACTTATGCTCAAAACATTTTGAATGTTTTTGACTTTGACACTGATCGTTATCTTGAACGTGACTTCTCTATGCCTTGAAAATACTTTTAAAATACAACTTCGTAGAGGTCGATATTGTTACTTCTCTGATTATAATCCTATAACTATAATTCTTATGATGAGTAATTTTTAATAAGTTTTATATAACAAATTAGGATGGAGATTCATCTACCATTTTTATGTGATGAAGGATGGATGTGTTTGTCATAAAACATCTGCCTGCAACTTGTGTTCGAAGCAACGGCTTGAAATATTGGTGCATGTTGGTAATCACGGTGCAAATCAAATAAATGTAGGCATTCTAACGTTACCTCTTCTCAGATAAATCTAAGCTATTTCGCAGAATTCGTCGTCCCCATACTAATTTAAAGGAAAAATGGATCTTATTACCATCAACTGAAGTCACTGTTCGCGGTAGCCAGCTCGGTAACGTTCAAACTTGGCATCACAATAGCGCAGGTGGCTTTAACTGTCGGTTACTTCCCCCAGAGCAACTACAACATTGGATGGCAGAGTTTTAATATGCTGGTTTCTTCAATTAGTAATGAAACCAGTAAACCTGTGAAAAATTTACGCAAGTTCAACCTTTCACGCCATCCCCTCACAAAAAATGATTTAGTCGTTTGTTATCTTATAGGAAGGGAAGTGTATGTGTTCAAAATTGCAGAGACAGTACATGAGTCTTTACATTTTACAATACCTGTTATAACTTATTTATTTACACTATTTTAACTACCGTATTTACTCGTGTAAGCCGCGCACCTTTTTTCCCGAAACACCGGTGAAAAAATAGGGGTGCGCGGCTTAAACGAATCCTCCAGATTTTCGTTTAAACCGCGCACTATTTTTCCTCATATTCCTGTTGTTTTTTTCTCCTCAGTTTCGCATTCTGTAAACATATCGACGTTAATTGGTAAGTATGGTCTAGTAGTAAATCGTACAATGTAAAGTATTCTGAAATTTCGAAGTAATTTTAAATAAAAATCCAAAAGTCTGAGCGTACGACGGTACTTGAAAACGCTAGATCCGAAGAAACGCTAGATCTGAAACACCACTTGACAAATTAATAGATTTATCGTGTAAAGATCGTACTTAGGACAACTCTTTGTAGCACTGATATGTATTTAAATCTACATTGTATCCTGTAAGCTGACACAAGGGGGGCGGCGTCTTTATGACTTTTCAAAGTCGTAAGCGGAGTTTGTTTCAGTATCACGTATCTGTAGCAACATTTTTACGCAATAGATAGCTCCTTTTGTGTACACATTAAAGCTACATTGCAAAGACACGACAATGAATTTGTTATATAGTGGCAAGAGTCGTATGCTCAGAGATTATACCTTCTTACTATCCGTGCGTGAGTGTAGTAAACGAGTTCGAATCGATCATCTAGCATTTTAAAATAATTTGCAATTATCACCCTAAAAATGAATTCTCATGTGAAATTGCGATCGTTTCCCGTGAGTACAAAACAACATATTATCAGCGATGCCGAAAAAGTAGAAAATCGAGCTGCAGGAAGGAAATATGGTGTATCTGAATCTAGCAGTGACGAAAACTAACAATGGGATATTATGATATGAATATTCATTAGTGAGTTACGATTCTATTTCCGCGAATATGTTTTTCTTTAGTTTTATAAGAATTATAATTGTTATTAAATTGAGCTTAGTTGTTTCCGTGTGTTCCCAAGACTTTCCGGTGTTGTTAAATCGTCCAAGTCCACAGCTACTGCGCAGAGAGCAGACGAGACCACCGCTATGGTACGGATGGCGTTCTGCTTTTATTTGTTGATATGCCAACGGATTTCCGTAATAATAAAGTAATCACGGGTTGAAATTGTACATATTTCTGCAATTATTCCAGTTAGATGTTAATTTGAAAAGATGCCATTTTTATAGTTGGATGATGTGTCGTATATAACTGTGATTACTGTGAGATGCTACGAGAAAAAGATGCACAGTAAAAGAGGCCGTGTAGGCCCTGCATCAATGCACGACGCGATGACGATCGTGACGATATTAACACGTAATTACATCAATTAATGTGAAAGACGTACATGTAATATAGGCACAGCATTCTCTTAAAGAACGTTCATTCATGTTATGACAAAATGATGCCGATTCAAGAGCAAAAAAAATAATTTTCTGACAAATAATTATTTTCCTCACGAGCCTTCCCGAAAATAGGGGTGCAAGGGATACACGAGGGCGCGGCTTACACGAGTAAATACGGTAATATACATGTTTTCCGCCGGTAATAATCCGTTCTTCTTCAGTGTTTATTTATATATTCTCCATGTGGGCGTTCTCGTTACCTTAAGTTTATGTCTAAAACGCCTTTCTTTTAGCCTTAACTTAAGGGAAAAAAACCGTGTTTTAGCATTAACTAAGTATGCTATATCGGTAGTGACTGAGAAATCCTATCCAATGATATCTTTCATTTCAACAGTCTCTATATTACTTGGAAAAAGGAATTTTGGCAACAGAAATAACATAAAAATACTTAGCATCATCCACACTTGTATTTATTTGTGCCCACCCGCGCTTCAACTTATCAAAGTCATTCTCGAGGCAAACACGGGTCTAGGCTTAAGTTGAAACGAGGGTTGGCAAAAATAAATAGAACTGTCGCTAAGTTACTTAGTAAAGTCCACATGTGCATATTTTTACTATGAAGTTCCACAAAGTTACGTCTGAAACCTTGGAATTTATACATAATATATGTGATCATATAGCCCTGATAAGCGTAAGATGTTCAACTGGCTCATAAGGGGGCGTTAGATTTGGTCTTAGAGCTAGTCAAAAGATCCCGACGAAGGAGGATTCGAGAGGAGGTGCAGTTTGTGGTCGAGCGACGTTGAAATATACGAGAGAGAATGGAGGCAATCGGAAGGGGTTGAGAGTCACCCGAGTGACTTCTCGCAAGAAAGGTCGAATCGGGGGGTGCTGGGAGGTCAGAGGGTTTGAAAGGGTGGAAGGTATAATTAAGTGACGTGAATTATAAATCGGAAATGCGCAAGAGGAGAAGATGCGATGCAATGAAGAGGAATGAGAGGGCGGTTTTGTTATGAGTAGAATCACACGGAGGAGGCAGGTGGAGAATGAAGTCGGGGGGGGAGGGGGTTTACTGCGGATTCGGGAGCGACCGGAAATAGCCCTGGAGGAGGCGAAGGAGAAGGGTTTTAATAGAATGGATTAAGGGGAGGAGGGACGTGGAGGGTGAACGGGCATGGGGTGGGTTGAGGGACGACATGAGGATCCAGAGAGGCAGAAATGGAGTGGAGTCAAAGGACTTCACAGATAAGAATGAAGGGCTTTGGTCTCCATTCAAGGCTTCCTCGAGTGTACGTGACATGGGGATATGCGCTTAATATCAACTGAATTGTTATGTCCAATCGTTCGCTGAAATACATAAACAGTAAGGTAACGATTAATTTAATTTACAACAACCCAAGACATTACACTATTAAACCATCAGTTCATTAGAATACAGTATTACATTGGCAGTAACAATTTTGTTTTGGCTATAAATTCACTGCTGGTGAAACTATGTATATTCAAAATGAGATTTCATGTTAATGTTTTTTTATGTTTTTTTTTGTTTTTTTTGAAAGGCAAAATGTAACATTCGGATTAATCATTCATAAATTCTTCAACTATTTGTGAATATACTAATGATACCTTTAATTTGCACCTCTCAACATTCCACTGCTCCCTAAGAGTTTTAAAAGAGTGATACTTCATAGTGTGGCATTTCGTTGAAATGACAGAAAGAGTCTTTCTGGTTCATGACGTATAATTACTCGATCCACAAGATCCAAGCAAACAAGCAGGAGGCAGCTCATAATTAAAATCACGTTTAGGACGGAGTATTCATTCCGTCGGTTTGTATTATTTAAAGTTAAGTGAATACTTCTCGTTTTTAAACTTAACAATTACTATTTCCAAAAGTAATCTGAGCAAATAAAATTATCTGTAGAAAGGAAAAAGAAAGGAGGCTTCAAATACGAAATCACCGAGTTGAAATAAAATTAATTCCAGCTGCAAAAACAGGAAGTAGTCACGTAAAATTATTTTTTGGTATTAATTTTACTCTATGAAGTTTATCAAAAATAAATATGACACCAAATGCAACCTGACGTGGTAGAATTAATTGTTCATGTTCCATTCTCACGTCCTCCTTTATCCGTAGCTTATCCATTTAATATGAATTCTAATTTAATCATTCTCCAGCGACCATTCTAGATTTTTTAGATGCTTTTAATCCATACAGGTAATGCAAAGTTAATATTTACTGCTAAATTGAAACTAAGGTGATGCGATGACAATTACCTTCAGTATATTTTTGGTTTAATTCACTTTATGAGGCTTATCATTTAAATATGTAATTGCTGCTGTTATTTATTTAGTTCAATTCCTCGCTTTATTTTCCTTCTATATTGAATATAACCTTCAGTTAAATTTAGCAGTCTCCCAATATGCTTGTTCAATTCATTCGAATTGCATTGTTTACATTTTAAATTTTTCAGTTTAAATGCATCATTCCCTAGCTCAAGACAGTTATGTGTTTACACAACACAGGTGTCGACCAAGTAAAATCTCGTATACCTATAATATCTGACCCATTGGTGCTTCTCAATAGAGTAAATTTTTGTAAATATTATCTGCTATAATATAATCACTCTGAGGTAGAGCCAATGTAGTAGTTGAACCAAGACATGGAACTGCATTAAAGGTTGTGATTGGAATCGTGTCAAGTGAAAATCAAGGAATATTTTCATTCAAGGTTTTTCTTTAACCTGGCTCGGGATATTAAGGTTTCCTTAATACTCTGATGGAAATGATAAGGCAGGTTATGGTGACAAAAGATCTGAGTATACATTTTTTTGGGAAGTGAGGAAAGAAATTTGCTCAAAAGAATGGAGAGCAGTAGGCTTCATTTTATTAAATACAGATTTCATCATCGGTCAACAATCCTAGGATTGGTTTGACGCAGCCCTCCACTCGATCCTTCAATCATCCAACCTCTTCATATCGACGTAGCTCCTCTCTTTTACGTCCATCACAACTTGCTCCATATACCTCATACGAGGCCTGTCTTTTCCATTTTTCCCGTTCACTTTTCCCTAAACGATTCTCTTCATCAGGCCATCGTGTCTCAAGATGTGGCCCATCAATTTGTCCCGTCTTCTTTTTAATGTTTTATTACTTCTTCGTTTGTCACTCCATTGATCCATTTTATCTTCATCATTCTTCGGTAGCACCGCATTTCAAATGCTTCCGGCCTGGACCTCTCTGCTGCTATTATTGTCCATGCTTTGCTGCCATATAGTAGAATTCTCCAGATGCATGTCCTAATGAAATGTTTCCTCACTTCAACGCTTGTATTTGCAGCTGTAAGCATAATCTTCTTCTGGTATTTTCCCTTTTACTCCGTCTATCGCTGGTTACTCGGCTTCCCAAGTAGCAGAACTCTTCCATCTCCTCCATTTTTTATTTCTAGTTTAACATTGGTCCTGGTTTTCTTTCTCCTACTGCATACCAATACCATAGTTTTCTTTTTATTAATCTTCAGAAGATATTGGTCATTGTTATTTCCATATTTCCTAGTCTCTTCGTTAAATCTTCTTCTGTTCCTGCCATGACTACTTTGTCATCGGCGAATCGTAGCATGCTGATTGTCTGCCCGTGGATATTCACTCCCGGAGACTTTTATTTGACTTCTTGGATGGCTTTCTTGATGTAGACATTGAATAATACGGGAGACAGTGCACATCCTTGCCTCACTCCTTTCTTTATGCTTGCTTCTGTACTGCTGGGTCCTGATTATATTATGGCCACATGGTTTTTATACAAGCTGTGAATAATTCTTCGGTTATTGTATGATACTTTCTTTCAGAAACTTTAACATCATGTTCCAACCCACGTTGTCAAACGCCTTCTCCAAATCTACAAATGCAACAAACGTCGGTAGATTCTTTTCTATATTCTTCTCTATAAGTAGCCTAAGGGCCCAAATCGCTTCTCTTGTGCCCTTGTTTCTTCTGAATCCGAATCGGTTCATCCAGGAACTCCTCAGCTTTTCGCTCTATTCTTCTATAGATGATTTTCGTCAATATTTTCGAGGCATGTGTCGTCAAGCTTATGTTCCTAAAAAATTAAGAGTTCTCCATTCTTGTCCCTGATGCTGTTACATCTTGAAGCCCAGTCCTCTTCCGTTTCTCACCATCCAGTAGGCAACTTCCACATTTCCTTTTCCGAGGTTGCTTTGTACATCTTCGCATAGATTCTTCATCCACATTTCCCTCGCTATTCTCGCTATACGGTTTATTTCATTCCTGATTCTTTTGTAGCGAAGTTGCCCTTCTTCATTTTCCACATTTTTATATTTTCTTCTCTCTTCAATCAATTCCAAGACTTCTTCTGTAATCCAAGGCATCTTTCTGACAATTGTTCTTCTCCCCAAAACTTCTTTTGCTGCTTCCTGTAGCCCGATTTAGATTTTCTCCCATCTCTTTTCTACTGATTTCATAGTCAAATCCTCTTCTATTTGGATTTCCACTGCCTTCTAGAAGGCCAGCCGTTGTTGAGGTTCCTTTGGTTTCTCTACTTGCCGTACGTTCTTCATTGATTTCTTAAATTTATTGAGTTTTAAGTGGCATTTCATCATCACTAAGTTGTGGTTACTGTCGATATCTGCATCCGGGTAACTTTTGCAGTTCTTCACCTGGTTTCTGAACCTCTGCTTCACTAAAATGTAGTCAATTTGAAATCTTCTTCTGTCTCCGGACATTTTCCGGGTATATCTTCTCCATGAGTTGTTTTTAAACAATGTGTTTGCCACAACCAACTTATGTTGTGTGCAGAATTCTGTAAGTCTTTCTCCTCTCTCATTTCGATTTCCCAAGCCATATTTTCCCTTTATTCTTCCATCTTTACCTTCGCCAACGACAGCGTTCCAATCTCCTAAAATAATTAAGTTTTCTTCTCCTTTTACGTGCTTTATTACTTCCGTGAATAAATATTTAGCTCTTCAAAATTCAAGGACGATTCTTATCGCATAAGGACTTAGCAGAAGTAATGTATAATATCGGTCTAGGGCATATAGATGGTATGAAACGCTCCGTGGCAGTGTTTTAATATTTATTTAAGTAAAGCCTCGTTTTGCTTCTTTTTGGGCACTTGGTGGAGAATTTGGAAGCATGTAGGGAAGTAGATCAAATATTGACGGGAAATGAGTAAGTCTGTCGCAAATTAATTGTCGACTACAATTAATGCTTCTGCAAAACATCAAGTGCTGCAGATAATATGATAAAGTTTAGCAAATGTGGTGCTAGTGGTTGTACGTGAGACAAATTGGTGCAAAAATTATTTCATGCTTTTTCGGTTCATTTCATGAACGAATTTAGAGCTCGCGAGGGGTAGGATTGAAAATCAGATATTTATTTAGGCTATAAGATTATTTCCCCTACCATTTTGGTTACGTCTCTCTCTCTCTCTCTCTGAAATTATCAATTTGGGTACGTGGAACATTTTGATCTTGTATAACGTTGGCTTCTAGATTTAGGTCATATGAACTAGCAAGAGACTAGCTTCATTCTCAATGGAACGATAAAAAGAGTTGTTTATGTATCTTACCTAAGATAAAACTGTAGTATGTCCTAATAATCGCTTATTATCTCACCCATTCTTTATCTAATTTAACATCAACTCTTCTAAACTATAGCAGCAATTACCATGCATACCTGCTTATCATAAATATTGCAAGAACATGTTTGTGTTCACTTTCCTCTGTAACCGCTTCCGGGTGGAAGGTAGCCCGAAAGAAGCATCTGTTGCTAATATACCCACTAAAACCCCAGCGGTACAGTTCCATGGATACCGGAGCTCCTTAGGACCCGACAGATGCCCATAGGGAAATAACTAGTACCCTGAATTGTACATATTTTGCATGCCATTGTTATTTAATCTCTCGTAATAAAAAGTACAGATGTCATGTTAGTCTAGTAGGGAGAGCACTTAGCTATTATTCAAAGGTCCCGGGTTCAAATCTTGAAGAGGCCTCGTTACATATTTAACTAAATCTAAGCTTTTTCATTGATAGAGTATTAATTTCCCGCAAAATCATATGCGGCACGAGGAAAGGAACAGGTCACATGATGAATTTCACACACCGTTTCTGATCATCAACTGTGTTTTCAAGTCAGTTTCCGCACCAATAGGCGCTTCAGATCGGGGGGAAAGGTACAAGGATGGGAACGGAATGGAGAGGAGGAAGGGTGGAGAGAAATCTGGCGTAGACTCTAGTCTACTCTCAATTAAAAGGCGCCAAGGAGACCACGCACCGGTTTAACGTCCCATCCGATGGCCCAAGTACTGTACTCTAATGTTCTCCGCAAACCACACATGTAGGGGCAGGATCTTCCACTTCCAGGAAAAATATCTACCAATGCCTGAACACAAACCCGGACCCTCCCTTTTAGAGACCAGTACTCTAACCACTACACCAATACGACCCCCCGATTTTGATTGGTAAGCCTAACACAGTAAAATCGACACTTGGGTTTAAGACTGTGGTTTCCCCAGTAAACCACATTGTTCGGTTCGTGCACTAAGTTCCATTTACTTCCAGCGAAAGAAATTTATTAGAGAAGAAAATCCAATAACAGCAGCTTAATGGATGTTAATAATCTGTCAGACCGTTGATGTTTGCATAAATTCATAAAATATTTGCCTAAATTAAGATGTGTAGTGGATGGTGTCGTCAACGGCTTTCGGTTGCTTTTTGTGAGAGAATGACTTGCGCGATAACTTTTTATCAGGAAAAGAAGAATTAACATCTCTTCCTCCCGCACCCCATTCAATTCATGTATATAAGGAGTGTGAAACATTGTAAGTGCGTAAGATGCTGCTCTGCGGTGAAACCGTTCTAATAACTTATTTTCCTGATATCAAGGTATTCCACCAAGTAAGGTCTAAAACCATTATCGTTGACTTTTTAGTTTTTCCACAATTTTTCTTTGTTCCACATCCTGTTTTAACGTGTAAACGTAATAACCACGGTCCCAATGATCCTACCTATCCCTATAATAACTTAAATAGCGCGCCGAGGAAGTACATTTTGGCAAAGATATTGAAAAAGTATGGTGGTGAAGAAAATGGCATACGAATGATATGGGAATGAACGGAGAGGATGGGAATGGGACTACGTTGTGGTGTAAAGTTGTATGGGTTAAACTGAGGCAAAGGATGGGCATTAAATATCAGTTTTACCAAGCTATTTCTTGAAAGAATGGGCATTGAATATCAGTTTTACCAAGCTATTTATTGAAAGTAGAGCAGTGTACGTTATTTTTCCTCATTGCATACTAATATATGAAGAATATGCTTCAGATCTAGGGTTCAAAGTAGAAGACTTTTGAAACTATGAATTATTGCTTTCTTTCATCACCCTTCCTTGTTTATTGTTATATAATTCCATGAAGCCTATCAATGATAGCTTTGGAAATTTAACTTGCGTGAAGTATTGACTTAACATGAGGCGTTTCATTTCATAATTTTGTTGGGTGTTACACTGAAAAATCCGTTAAAGTTAAATGTTTCGCAGATATTAAAATGCAAAAGGTTAAAAGGTATCCTCTCCTAGACCACATATCTCATGCATAACTATGAGTTAGTACGACAATCTATGAATATATAAATTGAAGCACACGTGAAATAGGCATTTTCTTTAGGACTATAAATCAGATCTTGTGATGGTATAAAATATGGTGTATTTTCACTGCAATTTATGGGTATAGAGGCAGTAATTTTATAGGGACGATTGATACTGTATTGTATTGAATTTTTCTTTTAACCACGTGATTGTTGTTTACTTCCGTCAGAATATTTGAATAGCATTTTCATTGAATCTGGTACATGGATTTATCAATGTGAAAATTTCATGAATCAGTTCTTTTCTTCTTTTACTGAAGTTGGTTTCTCTTCAGAAAATGAAAGCAACACGTAAAATATAAAAAAGGCGTAGACATCGACTGAACAAAATTGATTAACTTTTTTTGTAAAACAATAAATTGAAAACACCGAGAATAACTCCTCATAAAACAATCGAATTACTTATAACCTGAGAGGAATAATTTGGACACGCTCTCGATGCTTCCATAATTACATGCAGTCTATAGTTTTTCACCTTATTCCTCACGAAGAGAAACTTTTAGCCTAGAATATAGACAAGTTTCTTTGGCTTCACCGTAAATTATATTCTCGTCTAATTCAAATTTTTTTTTAAACTCCTTTTTCGGAGGTGTTCAGGAAATTCAAATATAAATAATAATTTAAATGTGCTGAATCGCTAATATTTTGTTGGATGAGATTTATCGTTTGAATTCTTTACTCGCTAATCGCTTTAGATTCAACATTTACCTCATAATCATTTATGCATATTGAAATGCTTTTTGAAATACATTTAGTTTTATTATTCCAGTTACTTCAATGTGATTGAAAGTCTGAACACATCTTGGTGAGTTTCCCCACAGTAAATTGAATACAAGTCACATTTTACGCGCAGTACCGGTTGTGCTTTCCATTTATTCAATAAATTTCGTGAATATTTATCTAGACGCTTTTATTCATCCAACTATGGGAATATTCCATAAACTGAGATCCCCATCATTTATTATTTTAAATGCATCGAGTCAATCTTAAATACAATATCGTTTTCTGCAACTTTGAGTTCATTCTTCTACAAAATTGAGATTTTTAATAAGTTGAGTTCATTACGTTAGCCCTGACACATTCGAGAATACTTTTGTCATTCATCGTCTCTGATTCACTGCTTTACCTTATCCTTTGCTATATCCATGCTCAGAAGTACCATGTGCAAGTCCATGGAGTGCTCATTTATTTTACTGCCTATCATGTGACGTTTTGGCTTTATTGTATGTATTCATCGGATCGTTACTAGGCTCTCACATTCCAATTATTGATTTACAATAGGAGTTTAATCAACTTATTACGTGTATCAATATCATTTAAAGAACAAATAAATTTTCATTTGAGTCCTGAAAAATATTTATATTCTTCATTTTTTTTGGATCAGAATCCTCATGAATGATGTTTATAGCCCTAGGTAATTCTCAAAAACGTAACCAGAGTTGAAAGCTTGGGATAAAGAAGGATCCGAGAGTAGGAATCGTGGATTTTTTGAGACGAATTGTCTACATGAAGGCTCTACTGGGAATAGATGGGTGGGTCCTAGGGCTATCCGCGAGAAGAAAGTCAATCCACTGGGTTCACGTGATAGAGACTGAGGAGTGAATGCTTTTTCGTCCCTGGAGAAATCTCGCAGGAAGAAACGTGAAAATAAGAGAAAAGGAGGTGGGGGCATAAGGGGAAGGAAATGCAATACAAGCTGAGGAAGCAGGGGTCGCAGAAAGATGGACAAACGTGAGCAGGGTGGAAGAGGGCGATTTAAGGTTTGGGGAGCGCTTTGGGAATGGAGCGAGTTGGAAGAGGAGCCAAAGAGGGTGGAGGGGGAGCCCTCAGAAGAGTGTAAACTGCCGTGAAGTCGTCGGAATGTGAACGGGACGAGAAAACCCCCTCCACTGAAACTCAAAGACGTTCGTCGAGGGTCCACTCCTATGCGGGCATCCATCTCGACGAATACAGCTAAGTACAAGCCATAATCCAGAGAGAATGCGTGTGAAAGGGACTATACGCGAGAATACGTGCTATAGAGCCCCACGATCCTCAGATAAAATTACATCCTTTGCCAGTGTAAACAGCAGTTTATTTCATTTTCGGTATTCTCGTATTTAATCCCAGCGAAATTGATAACATCGAAAAATGGGATGCCCTCCATCTTCAATGGAATTTAGTCATTTTTTATCTTGCATTCTCTACCATATTGTCTACTACTCTCTTTACATAGCTTTCAAATGGGGAATGATATACTTGTCAGAATTCTTCCACCACCGTGATTAGAACCAGGACCCTGGGAGCCCGGATGGGAGATCCTTTTCTATCCACACCATCTACCCGATCCCCGCATAACATATTGATTTGATAGGAAATTTTATGGAGAAATCAGATGCCGCCTAAGTTATGACCTTCTATTCATATTAAGGCGAAGCAAACTCTTGAAAAAAACGACCAATTCTTTTCTTTCACCCAAAAGATGATGATGGGCAAGATTAGTAGTGAATTATCTTATGATGTATGAAGTTTTGATTAATTTTAGTGATTAGCTACCTAAAATAAATCTAGATTGGTTACCTCCAGTAAACAAAACAAGCATTTCTGAAAAAAACTTATGTGAAAATTATGCATTGTCGTTATTATTCGTAGAAACTTCTGACAACTAACGTTATATGCGTCAATTTGGATAAGAAATTCTTCATGCTTATCAATGCTTCATTTATTTTACAATGTTACACTTTGTAATGATTTACTTTGGAAGCGATTAAATTTATTATTATTATTATTATTAGAAGGAAGGTATTCGGATAGAGGATGGAGTGTTCCGAGATCGGGGAACCCCGTTCAACATTAATCAACTCTTAACAAAATGCACCGATGGAATCCACAGTTTATCGTCCCATCCGACGGACGGACTACTGCATTCAAAACTCTCTTTACATAGCTTTCAAATGGGGACCGATATACTTGTCAGAATTCTTCCACCACCGTGATTAGAACCAGGACCCTGGGAGACCCTGGGAGCTCGGATGGGAGATCCTTAATCTACCCACACCATCTACTCGATCCCCGCATAACATATTGATTTGGTAGGAAATTTTATGGGGAAATCAGATGCCGCCTAAGTTATGACCTTCTATTCATATTAAGGCGAAGCAAACTCTTGAAAACTAACCCCGCGTGAAATAACAAACTTCCCAAACATTCCATGGAAAGCATTTATGATGATCCGGCAAAAAGTCTTCAAATGGGGATCCAGAAAATGCTAGTGTGCAATAAGTAGAGCACGAAAATAACAGAATAGTGGAAAGGAATGCCAAGAGGGATAAGGGTTTCTAAGAATTTTATTGTTGACGGCGGTGGTGGTGGTAGAATTTGCAGAGGGATGTGAGGAAAGGGGAAATCGGAATGAGACCCCACTGAAGGTGGCGGTGAGAAGCGTGGGTGGGAAAAAACGGGATAGAACGAAAAGGAGGAAAAAAGGAGTGAAGAAAGGAGGTAAATAAATAAGGGAGTTAAGTGTGTGAGGAGTGGGGAGGGAATGGGAATTGGGGAGATTGTAAAGGCGGCTTTTTTTCCTCTTCTCCCATGGAAACGAAGGAAAAGTTTCCAGTCGCGAGGAAAAGAGAAAGATTCTTCTCGGGAGGACGTTAAGGCGGGTGATTGCGGAGGGTGGCGTAGGGTGGGGAAGAGAAAAAGGGGTGCCGGGTTGAAGAGGGAGGGGTATTTGGGAAAAGGAACGGGAGCTTCGAAGGCATCCGCCGTCAGAGGCCGCGGCGCTCTTTTTAAGTGCATTAACTTCCCGGCTGCGTGAGGGCACGGGGCGGATGTAGAGAAGGCGCCCTCGAAGGGGCGAACGGGGGCGGGGAGGGGTGGTTGGGCGGGGGCGCGGAGGTCGCCGGGGGTTGCTTGCGGCGGGGAACCGGAGGGGAGGATATTGATGGGAAGCATGCGATGGTGGCGAAGGAAAATTCGAACGCCCCGGAAAGTGTTTGTTCTCTCCGCTCCCCAATTCAGATCTGAAATGAAAGCCGGGAAGAAGAAAAAGAGCCGACTCTCTCCCTCTCTCCAAAATGCCGCGGTGCAGTTCGCGCGATACGGGGAAAGAAAACAAACGTCGCCGGGTGTTGAGATAAGAAGCCGCGATGTTTTCTTCCTCGAAGTTTTTAATTCGAGTTCTTGGAGGGTATTCCTCCGCAGCAGCGCACTGAAGGCTGAGGAGATGAAATTGATAACGATGGTTCCCCGTCATTAGGGCTGGAATCGCGGTTTCCCCATCCTGCCCTCCCCCGATCTATTCCCCTCTGACATCAACGAACGCACAATTTCCGAGGGAAAGAAGAACAAGCCCGGGAAACAATGCCGAAATTATCTCTCTCCTGTAAGGTTTTTTTAGCATTGATGATTTTTTAATGAATTTGTTTACTTACCGATCGCACTTAGAAAAGATTTTTTTAACACCTGCGATTCTCTTTTGTATTTTTTTTTTAAATCAGTATCTTCTCCTCGATCGATTTTGAGCTCATCACGTAGCGGAGCTCATCGGAGCATTAAATTCATGCATTCGGTGATGTGGGTGGAGTTCCTGCCAGTGATTTCTCCGAATGAGCGTACTCCATACCATGCATTTTGCAAGAAGTGTCCACGGAGACTTCTACAAGGCCTGAATAATGATCCACTCCCTTGATAATTAAACAGATTGACCTCTGGGTTATTGCACTGTTCCTAATGCATTGATGAGCAGTAGTAACGTTGTGAACGGATGGTCACAGAGTTCATTTGTTCATTTACACCTAAGAATTTATATCTATGAATAAACTAATGAGAGCAATTTTTGTGATTTCTATTAGCTGCATACGGCCACCGTGAATTAAGCCCTTGGCAAATCGCCCCTTCCATCCGTTAATAATGCCTCTTTGTTATCTTTTTTAAAAGTAATTGCACCCTACGTCACTGATTCCCAATGGGTGAAACGCGTCCCAATACTGGGACCCCAAATCCTACTATTTGGGAATCGAAGGCGACGGAATACGCTCCATGCCCTTAACTAACGGATAAATCATGGAAATTCGTGCGTATAGGACGTACTCGATTACCGACACAAGTGCGAAAAGTTGGAAAACAATTGAAATTCTCTCTGTACCTAGTTGAAGCTTGGTTTCGCGAAGGGATTTCGAGTAACAGTGTTGCGTTCACCGGTAGCAAAAATGACACGACTAAGATCAATGGCTCGAAAGTTTTAGGAGCGTGAAAAATGGTGTCTTTCACCTCAAAAGTTTTTTTTCGCTCAGCCAAAGACACGCATCTTTCCTAGAAATGTTCACATATTTTGGCCCCTTATTTCTCCCTCGACGAATTCATTAAATAACAAAGAAAACGAAAGGGTGTATCAGGTAAAGACAAACTTTTATTAATTCGGATTTCGCGTGATCGCGGTCGGTTCAATCTACCGCAAAATATTCTCCCATAGCCACTTCCCTTTACTTTCCATTCCCCTATCCATATCTCAGGGTACGCAGACTTCCTGAAAACTGGTCACCTAACCTTTTTCAACCTTCTTCTCCACCACTTGTTAAGTTTCTGTCAACGATCAAGGAGAAATGACTGATTTTCGAAGGCTGACAATGAAAAGCGGCTGCTAAGGATGCGACAATATCGCAGATGGTAACTGAAATTGCGACATAATGTGAGAAATAAATTTTGTATGCTTCTTTCCATTCATTCCATTCAATTACCTCATGATCATCCTTTTTGTATCTTTCAAGTGTACGATGATCAAGTATGGTGGCATGTTTCTCTCGTTGAAGGACTGCCAAAAGTCACTATTATACTCAACATATTGTTTAGTTTAAGGTGAAGACATTCATCAAAAATTTGCAGTCCATAAGTTGTGGTTATTTTAGCATATTTGTCATTTTTTAAAGCCTTAGCACTTTTAAAGCCCAAGACTTAGGCATTTTATCCCTGTCTATTAGGAAAATTACTCAAGTTATCTCCAATTATGCTTTGTCTCCTTTGCAATTCGTCCTCCAGGCCCTCTTGTTTCTCGTATTCACAACCATTTATTCATAGGGTCCGCTTTAAATTTAAAATTTGAGTCGATGGTTCTGATTACTCCATTGGTTTTTCTTCATAAATTATCTAGACTCTCAGTTGATTTAGTGTGTTTTGAGCTCCTAATTATTCTTCGCGACCCTCATTTTGATGCCCTGTTCTTTTTCCCGTGTAACTGAATTACCAACCTCGCCACCTAGTTAACACGGTCTTCGCTTTTCAAGAATCTTTCCTCAAAATACTTCTTTCCTCTAAGAATTTCAATCCCCAATGTGTTCACCAACTATTAGGAAATTTAAATTTACATCTCTGATGTTTCTGAACTTGTTTTCCTTGAACAACTAACATGCTGCTACAAAGTTTCACTTCAGTACCTTAAGAATAGTAATTTAACTGAAATTATTTAATTTCGTTTCTTTTTAAATTTTTCTAGTCACGAGTGGAATTTTGCTTGACTTCTTTTAGTATTTCCTCGCATTCATTTATCAGACCTTTTTGCTTTTCCTTCACAAGGCCAATTATTGGCGTCACTGACGGCCTATTTTAGTCACTTTTTGTTCTTTGAATTCTATCGTTGCCTTGTTAGACCTACACTCTAGTTAGACTCTATATTTGCCACTGGTTCCTTTTCTTTATTTATTTATCGCTGATGGATGCTTTTACCCTGATTTTTTTTCTTTTTTTCATTTTTAATTTTCCTTGATATCGTTAACCCCATAATAATCTTTGCACTTGTACCACACTATGAACTCTTGTGAGCTCCTATATTTCTTATCCTCTCCTACAAAGTTCCGGCACTGCTTCATGTGACTCGTATGAGACAATCGCCTTAGAATGTAGTCGTTCGATTGTATGGTCCTACACCATAGTATCTTCCATTTGCAGCAAGTTAGCAGCAAGAATGTTTGTGTACGCTCACCATAGATACGTTTCCAAAGTTTCACTAATCAGAGTTTGCTTGTTTCTCAGCAAATATTCTCGAAAAAATAAATCTTTGCCCCAATGAACTATTTTAAATGGGGTCGGTCACATTGGGCCTTAATAAAAAGTTCGCTATAATTTTTATTAAGGCCGTTGGTTCCATTGGTTTCATTTGGCAACCAGTAAATCAAGTGGCAACATGTAAAAACAATACACTTGCGATTAGAAAGATTATAAATGCGAGAAATTTTCTTTATGAATTTTAATTATTTTCCTTCACCTAATATTTGACATTCTAATGATTCTTTGTTGTAAAAAATTATAATTATTGTTCATACGTTAAAAGAGCAACTTTACGGCACAGGGAGGAAGCAAAGTACGAATTTTTGTCCTAAACACGTCATTGATTGCTGATTTTAAATTAAAAATTAACTTATCTATGAAGTATTTAAGTTGCAATTCATTTATAATTTTTGCTATATTGATTCGGGTAAATATCACTTTCCCCGCATATATTATGATTATCTCTAGCTACATGGAGCCTTGATCAGCCTTTATTCCAATACAGTCATACATAGTATCTGTTCATTATATTTTTTTGCTCTTTCCCGTTCTCCTTTTAGCCAAATAAATCACCAGAATAACTTGGAAGTTTAAAGCCAAGAATACCTCTCTAGTACCTCTAAAACGTGCCTCTAAAACATAATGAAGTAAGTACCAAATTATCATGAACTTTCTCTATTATTATTTCGTTTTTACGACAAAAGTGTCATTTTTTTAAAAATTGTTGTCATATCCACGCAGTAATCATTGCTTGTATTTATTTTTTCTTAGGAAAGTTGAATTATTTTCGATCTTTTGAAAATGTTTTGCATATTTTTTGTATCCATGGTGAATTCACCGCGAGGTCTTCCAAAAGTTACTTATTCTCAGTCATACCTGGGAAGCGGGAAGCTTGCTATTATATTTTTTTAAAGAAGTAACTCCTTTTGCCTTCTCATTTTCATTTTGAGATCAAGCACTTACGTGAGCGTAGCGGTAAAAAGTAATGATTCCCTATTCGCATTTACGGAGCTTCAACTCACGGAATATGCAGCCCCCAGGTCTCAGGGACCCGACCTCCGCGGCTTTTAATACTAAATGTCTGCCTAAACTCGGGAGATAAAACCGTGCTTGTCAGACGGGCCCCGGCGATCCGTCTCGCCGCGAATTTGTCGTCCCGGCGTTTAAACTGTCACCATTCGCCCCTTCGGGGCGTTCAGGGGCGGCCTCTATCCTCCCTGCCTTTTTACAGCGGGGGAGGGGGGTAAGGGGGAAAGTTTGAGTGTTGGGGCAAAGTGAGTATGATGTGGAATGAGGGAGTAGGTATTATGTGTGGGTGTTTGCGGGGAGAGGGAGGAGAGTCTCCTTCACCCGCGCGAAACCCCGAACATCCACCCATTCCCTCTTCGCCAGAGAGCCGACGAGTCTGCAGGCTGGAAGCCTATCTCCGCGCGTGTGAAATTACACTACTCAGCCCACTGAATAAATCATTCGTTTCAGGGGAGAGGAGGAGAACGCATTTCTTAGGGAGGCGTAAGCCTTAGGGGTGAGATGTGGTGAGGGCAGCGGAAAGGAAAGCCGCTTCTAGTCACACAATTGCCGAGGAGAGGAAGAAGTAGGAGAGAGAGTCTTCTAACTCTCCGTACCTTGGGAAGGTAACCGCATTATCGCTCAAGACGGAGAGTCGATAACAAAACCCCAAAGTCATGGACTGCTACCAGCAGTCCTCCCGCTCACCTCCCTCGCATAGACCACTTTCTACATCCCTCCTCGGCCCAAGAAAATCCTCTCTTCTCCCCCAAATTCCCCTTTTACCCATGCTCACTCACCACTGCCGTGGAACTCTCAGACCTCTTTCTTATCCCCGCCCCGAACCGCTCGCTGTTTCCTAGGACGGCTGGCTACATAAAGTTTTTTTTGGGAGGTGTTTTGGGAAACAGGATGGGAAAAAAAGTTACGTGCTTCGGAAAGTGGGTTCGTGAAAGATAATGGGGAGAATGGGATATGAGGATGTTGAAGGGAGAACTGGGAGCTAGCTGCATGTAGAAAAGAACGGCTTGGAGGGTTGGTTGCGCTGATGGGAGGCTCGGGAGAAAGTGTTGGTGGTGGAAGTCGGGAGTTGAAACGGAGGTGGTCAGGATGGAGGAGGGAGGTAAGGGGCGATGCTGGGAGAGGGATGTCAAAAGATGGAACGACAGCGCCGAACTTGCTCCGATGTTATCGCTTCGTTCAACGTACAAGTGCGGGGAAGGAATGGAACTTTTGAACGCCAATTTGTTTACGTCGTGGCACAGAAAAGGTCTGAGATTACAAGGTTCCTCCGATTATACGAAAGCGATTCATTTAAATTGACGGTAAGTTGGAAACTTCATTCTTTGAAGGTAACTGATCGGATCTAAATTCTTTAATAGCCTTGCATGAGTAGAGTATGTTATATCGACAACTGAAGAGTCAACTTTGTTGAAAGAATGGTTTTAAATTTTCTCTCACTGATGATCAAAATATTTGTTTTAAGTTTTTCCTCAATTTTATAAATGAATATACATATTTATTTATAATTCATGCTTTCTGCTGTGGAGGAATTTTAAAATTACCCCCTCTTATGCTCTTCGGCTGTTTATTCGTTCATCATCGTCGATATGAGTCTTGCAAAACTTGTTATCCACTATTCCCCCTCCTTTTCGTTTTCCTTCTCACAAAAGCGTGGCCTTCATGTACCTATTTCACTTTCCGCTCATACCTTTAAATCTTTCACATCTCTTTCTTCGCCTCTTTTCCATTAACCTCCCTCCATATCCAATCTTCATGCGGCGCCTTTATGGTACATTTTTCTTAAGAACTTTTATCAGAGTATGGAAAGTACACTGCTTTTGCTCTAAATTTTCAGCAAAATACTATCCTTCATGTCTATCATTCCCCGTCAGTTTCACTCAGTTCATTGCTAAGATTTTCTACGACATCCTTACACTTAGATCCCTATGAGCTTCCAAAATTCAATATGATCTCATGGAATTTAAATGTAATTATAAAAAAAAAACCTTCCCTCTTCATGACATTACCGACATTTATGAGATGAAAATGATTATTTGTTTTGCAGTTAATGTTTTAATTATTAGTTGTTAATAGTGGTAGTATGTAATATAAAATATTCTTTTCTCACTACCATTTATGTGGAGCCTAACACAATACAAACATGTCAGCTGTGATAATAACTGTGATACTCAAAGCTTTATTAATGAATGACCTGCTGAATATGTTAGTCATTTGTTTTGAATAATAAATACCACCATGCTCTTCAAACTTTGAAGCAAGAAATGTTTTAGTAACCAGAGAATTATGACTAATTGGTTAAAAAAAACTTACATCGGGGTTAGGGAGGGCAGCATGATCCGTTGTATGTAATAATAGTTCTTTTCCCCTTAAAAATTCATAAATAGTTAAGGCATGAAATAGAACAGGCCAGTCAAAGAAAACCACGGGAAGCAATGGAAGACTGAGGTTTGAATCTAACGACGGTAGCAAATATTGCTAGCTATCTCTGCGATGATAAACTTCCCTTCGTCGGCGTAATTAATATGCCGTCGTGGAGGATCCTAGAAACGGATCCTGGGGAAGGCTGGTCGCTCCAGAGCGGGCTGGGAAAGGCCGAGTTGAGAGGCCGGAGGGAAAGAGATAGGGGAAAGGCACGAGGGAGAAAGGGCTCTCTCACTGCGCTGATAGACGGGCGGACGGTTTGGAGTTTGGCTTGGGATTGATTGGAATTTCATTCCGATAAGGCCGGAACAAAAGGGAAGCGATCGAGAGGAAGGGAGAGAGGGGGAGACGTGAGGGGACGAATGCTTTCACGTGAAAGAGAAATGGGAAGAGAGAGGTAGAGAGAGAGAGAGAGAGAGAGAGATGAGGATGTTTCGCTGTGTCGGAATTTTGACGTCCGATAAGCGAAGGAAGGAAGAAATGAAGAGGGGAAGCAGATGGGCGGATGATTAAAGTGAGGAGAGAGGGAGAGAAAGGAGAGATGCAGCCGAAGGGATGGTCGGAGGGGGTTGTGGGGGAAGAAACGGGAGAGAGGGGTGGTGTTTGCCCGGGGGGGAAACGTTTGAGAGGTCCTGGAAAACACGGGCGAAAGCGGGAGTGAAGAGGGCGCCAAAGTAAGGAGTGGGAGAGGGGGGAACTAAAGGGCCGTGGGAGCGAGGGGAAACACAAAGGAATAGGCAACCAGAAAGACGGCGGGCATGTGGGCGGGGTCTGCTGGGCAAACAGTAGTTGCGCGGCTTTGATTCCTAAGCAACGATTCCCTCTGATATTTGTTTGCAAGAAGGGAGGAGCAAAAAGTCCTCCTTCAAGTCTCGAGGAAGCATTTATACCGAGATCCCGAGGAAGGGCCACATTTCGAATTTCATGAGAACATTGGAACTTTCCTCAGCCCAAGCATGTCGGACGGCGGAGGAAAGCCACTCAGGAGTCGAAGGACCAATCACCTGGCAACGCGATTTCTTTCCAAGTTGAATGCAGCACAAGGAACATTCTCTACCCCCTATCCAAGGAGCCTGGTCAGAGTCTGCAAGCCAACGAATGCCTCTTTTCAAAAATAATTTTGAAGAATCCACGACACGATGGTAGTTAAATGACTTTTGAATAGATTTTTCCTGGAAAGTAAGCATCTTCATTCAACTTTTTAGCCAATTAGCCCAAAATTCATCGCTAGCATTAGTTACTTATGATCATCAAAATTTAAGATTTTAGAAATCTAAAAGAGAAGACAAAATTGTCATCGGAAAGAAAGATCTTTTTAGGCTTCATCATTGAGATTAAGATGGAGATTATGATGATGTTAGCACTGGTATGTCAATATCCATCTACTTGTGTAGTGATTTTAAATTGTTTTAAATGATATAAGCTATGACCAAGACAACGCTAAATCGCGACACCGGACCAGTGTTTTTTGGTTGCATTTATGCTATGGGTTGCTCTTGCCATATCATTCAAGCCTAGATAAATGCTTGATGAGAACTTACAATTTCGCATCACACAGAAATTATGCAAATTAGACATTTTTCTGACCCTAGGAAGAACAGTGACCGTCAATATCTTGTGCTGAAATACCCCTCCTCCCACTACTAGGGTTGCTACTTAAGAGTTATGTGCATGAAACCTGATAATCAATATTCAGAGCTAGAGAAAATGTTACTCACAGTCAAGATTTTAAAATCAAATAGATTTTTCCATTGCTGAAAGACAGGATTTTATAGGCTCAGACAACTTCGAGCCCGTGGGAAATCGTGTAAGGATGAAAAATTTCGACAAATGGTTATGGTGGCAATAAAAGAAAGAGAATTATAAGTTTCTGGAAACTTTAACTGAAAAATACAAAAGGAAAACCTTTGAAAAATGAACTATAGGAAATGAGCGAAAAAAGAGAGCATTATTTAATCACCACTCCGCACACTCTAAAAGGTGAAATGAAATGTAGTAGACCTGGATACTTTTTTTATGGCTTTACAGATTAATTATGCTTTCTTTCTCTATTGTAATATTATCAAAAGAGAAGTTACTAATTAGGGGAGGAATGTCACTATCCGTTGGGAATGAAAAAAAATTAGTTCGAGCGTTTTAGTTATTTCCAATGCTTTAAAAAATGCTTGGATAAGGCATTTAATGGTGATATTTTCTGATTTTTAACTAGAAAAATTGTGAATTGATTTTCGGAAAAATTTTTTTTATTATAATATCCCAATTAAGTAGTTTTTAGAATGGCAATATTGTGGCTCATAAGGTTTCCAACTCTTGAATTTGAATTTGATAAGAATTGATTCATTTGAGTGAAATATCATGGAGCTCAGAATTCCAAAATAAAATAACTTTAACTTAGAAAGAAAGGCTCGCAAAAATTAATACAAGCTCTGAAAAAGCATGCAGTAAATATGCTAACTGTTATAGCGTAGGAAGGAAAAAAACCTAATTGTTCAATCGAGCAGAAAAGTTGTATAAAGGGGCAAATATGGAGTAAATATGAGATATGAACTGTTCAGTAAGATGAGTAAGCATTAAGTGGATTATGGTTTTAAAGTTCTCCAACTGCTAAGATTATATCCATTGTTATAATTTTCCTCAGTCCTTAGTCTTACATTAGACAAACACAGCGTTCATGCCTGAGACGAGATATAAACCCGTCACCTCTGTTTCATCATGCTGGCGTAAATATTGTACTCTCCCCTGTAGACTCCGGCATCAGCTGTGGGAAAGTGATAAAGAATATAGAGAAATGAATGCGGTAAAAGAAGCATCAATGTTCATCATTGTTTGTGGTAGACTTAGGTTTTTTCGTTCTCCAACGGGTTAGGTTTTATTGCACCGTCTAGTCTTAGCTTATATTTCGAAAATGTACACAACTTCCGCTCTCTAGTCAGGAATCGAATTCAAGACCTTTGCGGTTCCGAGTCGACATGTTACCTCACGGCTACTGAGGACAGCTCAAACCACCATTTATAATGTCGGCGTGCAAGAAAAGCCAGCTCTTCATGCGTGGGAATCAAAACAAGACGACCATACAGAAAAGAGGATCGGAGAGAAATGGAAATATGATAGAGGGGGGCGATGGAGACCTCATGGATGTATCGGATGGCCAGTCACATTCTCCAGGGAATGGAAAGAGACGAGAAATCCGCAGCGGGCACGATACGGCACGGTGGTGAAGACAGTTCAGGAAGGAAAAGTAAACGGTCAAAACGTCGGAAGACGCTGCATCACAAAATACACATCTGGAAATAATGGGCGACCACAGACTGAAAAAACACGACTCCATCAGAAGGTCAGCTAGCGGCAAAAATGCGGAAGACGATCGCGTCAACCCTTGGACTCGGGTGGTGACTATATGTATATAGGGAACATGGAAATGCTTACACAAATATTTCAGCTCGCTTGCCTTCAGCTGACATTTCTCTCTCCACATTCATGGTAATTTTTATATCAGCTTAGCATGAAACAGCTTTCCTAGGTTCTTAGAAAGGTTGATGTGCCAAAATATCATATCCTGGGTATTTTCTGCATGTATGTTGAAATGCTTTCCAGAGCTAGGGTGCGACAATAAATGCGAAAGAAATTGGATAAATTGCTGGAAGAAATGGTCGGAGAAAAGGTTCTGACATCTTCAAGTCTAAAAAATTAATCGTTGACGAATTGACTTTTTGGAATTTCTCCACACTAACAAGAAGAGAATGCTTTGTAATTTTTCACACTATATTTTACCTCTAGTGGTTCCAACTTTTACACGTCATTATTAACAGGTTCAATTAGTAGAAAATTGTTCCTTACTTGTCGGTAATAAGCCATGCCAACTGAATATTAGAGAAATAGAGTGGATTTCTTAAATGAGCTTGTATAAAATAATAGGGACTTACTCTCTAATCAGTGAAACTGTTATATATAGTTGGGTGGTACATTTAAGAAAGATTACATGTCGGAGAAGCTAAAGGCCTATATTCTGAAAAATTAATCTTCAACAAAACTTAAGATAGATGATATAAAAAATTAAGAAAAAACACTGAGTATTTTGAATAATTTTAAGGTAATAAGTTACTCTGGACACGAAAATTATAAGAAATGCATATAATGTTAGTGTTAAAATTATTGATTTTCACCATCCAAATGCGAGGGTAATATTATAGTTCTTTCTATATAGTGGAGAATGTGAGATTTCAATGGGATGCAGATAGACGAAACAGTTCAGTCTGAAATTCTGATAAATTTACAACTCGTATCATTTTAGCAGCAGCTCTATACAAGGGGTGAAATCACATTACAAGATGTGCCCTGTTCGCCGCAGCATTCTTGTTCCTCCTCCAATTCCTCCCTACTTCTGTCTTCGAGTATGGAGCGGTCACCAACGGTCCCGGAGAAAACGTACGGAGGGACGAGGAATCGTTTGCACAGCCCAACCGTTTCCAACGCCCGCCCCCTCCCCCTCCCACTCCCCCTTGCACCCCGCCCTCCTGAGATGGAGAGATGCAACCCTCGAGCTGCCCGGGTGGAATTCGGGCCAAACGTTATGTATGGCGGAGTCCGAGAGAGGATAGAGCAGGTGGGAAGGGCGTCCGTATAAGAAGGGAAGCCTGACTTTCTGCAGCCGGGGTCCAGAGGCAACAGCGATTTTCGTCCATTTTTTTGCATTTCCTTCACTTCATGCGTAACTTCTTTTCAAGCTGTTTTTATGCTTACGTACTTCTCTGCGCTTAAAGTTGCAAGTATTACAGACTACTAGCGTTGTTGTAAGGATAACTTCAGTAATTTTAAAAGATTTAAATCATGTATTCTCTGAATCTTCCCTGATAATTTTACCTTTTCTGTATTTTCGATGATGATGAATAAATAATATATCAACTCCAACCGATAAAAATTATGAATTCACAGGTAATATGCAAAAGTAAAATTTTGAAGGTTCTATTGAATAATGAAAGTGTATTCAGGAAGAGAGCCGTTACTAAAATATCTATAACATTGCAATTATTGAAAAAAGTAATTTGATTTTGAGATTGTTGAAGATTGATTTCGTCCCTCGATGACTGATCCATTTTTATGTTGATTTTCCTTCAAATGCAAACTTAATAATGAGGAGTTGGAAATATCAGAGGGAAGGTGTCATCGTGTTAGTTGTAATATTTTCAAATTATGTTTGAGGAAGAAATTACTGGGATTAGATATTATGGATTTGTTTTTGATGAGATTCATTCATGGATTCATTCTACCTCAATTCAACTTATATCAGCTTCAATTACCGATTGCGTTAAAGATATGTGGTGTGGGTAGCATGAGACCTCAATAGAAAAAGCCTTGGGTAATTTTCAATGAATACTGATTATTCCCCATTTTAAAATTTTATTATATTTTCGAAGATCCGTGCATCAAATCATGTGTGCTGCCTCTTTTGCATGAAATAGAGCTGCCTCTTTTGAATGAAGTAATAAATAATTTATCCAAGCAATTTCTTTCTCATATTTAATGCAGCAAATTATAAATATAATTTAAAGTGTTGAACGTTTTGTTATGCTAATGAAATTGACATGTACTCGGAAGATGATTCCATCTATTTATTCTTTACCATATTTTTATGACATCTATGATAAATTAAATTCATCTGAAGCATAGATTTACTTGATAGCGTCACCTATGCTCCTTTTTTCATATTATTTATTGATATATTTTTATTTATGCTTATACTTGAAGTTGACAAAATTATTTAATGTTTTGAGTGATTTATAATATCCTACATTGATTTCAATTTTTTATTCGAATCAATTTTATCGTTTTTAGATCTATTTCATCTTCATATATTTCAAGTTATTTTCGCAATAGTAGGCTTTTTTTTATGTGAGGGTGTAAACTTCAATGGTGGGTTGATCGACTTCAGGGTTTGCTATTCTTAATTTGGAAAGAATTTTAAAGTTTTTCTGTGAAATTTTTGTATTCCCTGTCCAACTGTGCAAGAAATATAGTATAAATGTTTGTTGTATGCATAATTTAAACTTATATGTAAGGTATTTTGATGCTTTGTGATGCTGATGCTGTCTTATTCTACATATTTTCTCCTCTGTGTTATGGCTAGGATGGTAAAATATTCATTACTTAAAATATCAGTTACTTGTTACAGATAAGTCGATATATATTTTCATCGCGACAGGCAAAATGTCGAAGTGGTTTTTAGCAACAACGAATATGATTAAGAAAACTTGTGTCGTGTGGCCTGTTACATGGAGAAGAAAGTGAACGGAAATGTTTTCCGAGGTAAGCTTGAGTTCAATATTGAAGTTTCATATTTTGAGACAACGCTATACTTGTCATTACGGCTAGGTAACATTTTTACATTATCTAGTGACAAAAGAGATGTTTATGGACACTTCCCGTTGCAAAACATAAGTCTTTATATTGTTCATTAATTCTTTCAAAATATGTATTTCGTATCAAATATCAGAGAAAATATTTAAGGAAACGTATACGTAGGAAATACTGCCAATTAAATAAGTATTTTTCTTTGAAATAATGCTTACATCTTTTCTCTTCGACACCAAAACCTCAGATGCATAATGGTAAAATATTAGACTATCTACTTTAAAATGGTAACAACTTATACGGGGACAAGAAATATTAAGTTTTCCAGGGACCACTCTAAAATAGATGGAGCATTATAATATTCCACGCGATTATTATTATTCACTCCACTGGTTTCAGCCTCTTGAGGTCATTATCAAGAAGAAAGTGTCTTTTGGGTGATGTCAATATTCCACAAAGTTAACTGTTGCCTACTGTTGCTACCTCAAGAGATGTTTGGTCAATGTAAGTAGAAACTCTGTGCCAGGAAAAGACTGGAACTGACTTGACTTGCGTGACACCCAAAAGGGAGTCGGAAGTACCAACACGGTGACGATATTTCGAGGTAAAATAATGGGAGATTGAGGAGAGCTGGAGAGATTGATTGGAGAGAAGGGTTGGAGAAGGGATTCTCCGGATGGAAAGCAAACGGGCGCCTCGAAGAAGGATGCGAAGGGATGAAACGGAGACATGGGAAGAGGACAGGGATAGGGAGGTAGTGGTAATGTGGCGGCGCGGAAGGATATGTGTGTAGGTGCGGGATTTGATAAAGCGCGGGGAGGAGCAAGAGGGGGAGGAGCGGGGATTGGACAGGGTGCGGTGCGCAGGCGAGCGATAGGGGACTCATAATCTCGCTCAGGAGAGGCGCAAGAAGAGCGGAAATCATGGCGGCTGACGGCAAAGTGCGAAGGAGGAGAAATAATAGGAATGAGGACATATGCTTGGGGGCTAAGTTATGTTTGAAAGGAGAGTTTGTGCCGTAATGTTCGTTGTACTATACTCTACTCTTACTGTTTTTCCCGGCCGTTCAGTTTTGTATTTCTCCATCACTCGTGTAGAAATAAGGCTTCAGGTTCACGTTCGTTGAAATTAGGTTCTCCGTAGTTTTATCAATCTAAACTTATGAACCTCGAGAGCACAATGGTGTCATGCTCATTAAGTCTCAGCTCCTAGCATGTATTGCTTTGCTTGCCAAAGTCCCCAGCCTTCCTTATGTGTCGACACATACGTTCTTATTATTTGAGAGGTAATCATAGGGTGAAAACTTAATTTCTATTATGTAAATAATTCGCTAACTTCCGTAAAATATTTGGTCTGTATTTTTATTCACCAGTCTTTGTACTTTGAAGAGAATATTTTTAGCTGTCTCACTTCAGCAGCTTAGTACCAATAAAAATTTTTATTTCTAGGTTCTATAAATGTATTGCCATTTACTTTTGTCATCTTGTGAAGATTTACAAAATATAGATCAAGCCAAGTATAGATAATTTTCTGTAATAGTATAATGGATACATGATAATCAAGTCGGTAGGCCATGCTACATTAGGCAAGAATAGTGCAATGGAGTTAATTACCTTCGTAAGAACGTGTTGTTATTGAAACTAAATACACATTGTTGCCTGTGTAATCCTCTTTCAGAACCACACTGGATAACGAACTTCTGCTGAGAGAGAATGGGATGGAGGGCATGGAGAGATAAAGAGAGAGGTGGTTAGGAGAAGTTGGGAAGAGGCGAACAAAAGGGGATTTGGTTTTCGAATAAATAAGATGAATCTCCGTGATTGACGTTTCAGTTTGTCGAACCGGGGCGTTTCTCTGAAGCCAAAGCCTATTCAGAAGATAAGCCTAGCATAGGGGGAAGGACGTAGTCGGCTGCGAAGTTTCGGAAAAGGCTGGGTTTCCAAGGTGGAAGGAAGGATATGTCGTAGGAGAAGGAATGAAAGCGAAGGAAAGGGGGCGTTAGAAAGAGCTTAAAAGTGTTGCGGGGGCGGAGAGGAGGGAGGGAGCGAGGCGGGGAGAGGAGCTGGGTGGAGAGGAAAATAGGGTGAACGTGGGGGTTGAAGAACTTGGGAGGGAGAGCCGGAAGGAAGGGAGGAGGGGAGACAGACGATGAATAAATGCTCCGGGAGGAATTAATAAGCCGGTCGGTTTCCTGGCCGGGGAGGGACGGACAATGGTAACGACGCCCAGCGAAAAGTAATTAGATCGTCACATGAGCGGAAATCGACGGGGATGAATCCTCTGCGGCTGAATGCGGAATTTTGTCACACGATTTCTCCGGCCAAGTCACCCGATTCAGTTCCATTGGGTAAATTGCCGGGGATATTCCTTTTGCGCAAGCGATGTGAGAGACCTTGCTTTCGTGATGCCGGATTGGGAGACTATAGCGGAAATATTGGCGGAACGTGTGGAGAGGGTGTTGAGAAATTTTTCAGTTCCGTGAACTCCAAACTTGAGCCGTACCACCAAACATAGGCACTTAAAAGTATTCATTTAAAGGGGAGCACGCGTAATCCGTTCCCTTCGACCAACGAAACCAATAACAAGGGGAACGATATATCGTAATGGGCCTATATTTGTGATGCATTCTTGTTTCACATGATCTTAAGACCACATACGTTGCATACCGCATGCGTATTTGTGTAAAATTTTTACCATTTTTCTAATTTTGCGTAAAGTTCTTTTAAATAGTGGCAATTTGGTATTATATTCTGCAAGGTAGCAGAAAATACTCCTGGAGGAAATGAAGTGTAATATGTTTGAAATAGTTTTCTGTATTTACAAAGCTTTTTGTTCAATATTCTTGAAAGTTGTGGGTTCTACGAGTCGCGATTTAAAATTCCAAGTTTAATTCTAATAAAACTTAAATAAATATGGTATTCGTTCATTTTTGAAAATTATCAGCATGAGCTTCCATTTTGGGTGAATGAGTAGGCTGCTGAAATATGTACTCATAGGTATGAAAGAGGTGTCCATTTTACATAATCAACCAATTTTATCCAGAACATTGGAATTCATTTAAAACTAAATCCGTTTCTCTTATGCTTTTAATATACACGTAGCTTATTGATATTCAGATGCAGTTTTTAACGAGTTTTTGTGGATAAAATAAGACTAAACGTTGTATCATGGAATCTATTGGGAGAAAGCCATGCCGTAGTTTAGTTAGAAAGAGGGATTGTCATTAAATGATCATTACATTACATCTTTATCGCTGTCTAATAATGTATGAAAAGAAATGGAGGTGAGTTATTGCATTCTACTTTTTCTAGATAAAAATATGGAAGCAGAATATAGATAAAGCATTGAATAAGACGGACAACAAAAACCCAAATATAAGAGAAAGTTAGCATTGTCGAGCAGTACGTTGCAGTAATGAAGAAGAAAATATATGTACTTGATAGTAAATTAGGTTCTTTAATATGCTGTCTGAAAATTCAAAGTTCCACATGAAAAAATACTTACAAGGTGGAGAAGATAGTAATACCTATGAGTTTTTAAATCAATGACTTGAAGAATTGAATAAATTATTCGAGAATTAGTGTATGGTATTGTTTTTGCTCTAACATCGTAGCAGAGAGCCACATAGAATTTTCATAAATAAATTCCTGGTCATTATAGATGACTATAATATCACTGCACATAAAATGTGTGTGCAAGGTTATCCCATACTTTAAAAATGAAATAAATGATTTATAGTTCTTATTGTATTGCGGTGACCATAAATCGACCAGAAAAAAAGTTGACAGATTCACTAGCCGTGTTCTGGATTAGGAAGAGAGTACAACAATTTCAATAAAGCGGAACAATAGTTAGGCATGGAATTGACTCAATGAGACAGCCGGCCTGGATGGGTTGGAGAGGCAAGGGCATCGTAGTTAAGGAGGCGGGCGGGTGGAAGGAGTGGAGAAGGGGTGGAGGAGTGAACCTCGGGAGAAAGGAAATAGTTGGGGGTGAGGGTTGAGAGTGGGGGGGGGTGACTGAAGGGGACGGGGCGGGGGGGGGGCATCCCAAGGCTGAAGGTTGAGCCCCGGGTGAATTATTGAGTGAGACGAGGCAGCATCCGTGATGAGGCAGGACCGACTCTGCCGGGGGGTGGGGAGGGGAGATGGGTTGGGACGGGGGTGAACTGGATCGCAGGAGTGGAGGTGTTCGAGGCACGGTGGGTGGGGGTTGCAAGCCCGAGGAAAACTCTGCTCGCTGGTCGAAGTGAAGTGCCAGAGAATAAAAAAGTGAAAAAAGGAGGCATGGGACACACGCAAAAGGTTTTATTCGGACAGAATTTTGGTTCCTCAGAGAGGGGTACCCCATGTTTCTTGTAACCGATCACCCTCAGGGTAGAGTTATTAGAGCCCGCTAACAGGGATCAAACTGTAGCAGTGTTCTGGAAAAATCAAGTGATCATGGAACAAAGATGGTTTTAATGGCATAAATGAGTGCTCTCGCTATGTCGTAGGTGGGTAGGAACTAGTACATTTTTTCTCTCTGAGTGAAGGTGTTTTAGACACCCACCTTCAGATTTTTCGATTTGAATAAGATGAGACACTCTATCTGGAGGATGAAAAAAATATTTGATTAGGCTGCGCCACAGTTATTGACTCGGCATTGTCCGTGTAGAGGCTGAAAGGGTTTTTTGAAGAAAGATAGGCGGATGGTCCTCCAAACACACTAATTAAGACGCTCAAGTCGTTGAAGATAATTCATATCCAAGCAAAACTTCATAGTGCCCTCTTGAATACGACTATATTTCTTCGCATTATTTCCAATGAACACGCTAGTAATAATGTTTAATGATGTTAACTTTATTTGATAGATTATGAAACTACATTGTAGAGAAGTTATCACAACACATTTCTGCAGCTACCTACTTGATGCTCGAAGTAATTGTTCCAATAAACGAAACGGCATCATGATAGGTAGAAGTCTGCTACGGCAATTTCCTCAAACGCCGTTGAAGATCTTCTATGTTTTAGCTGTAAGGATATAATCAAAATATTTTATGCCAAATGGTTGAATTATTTTCATATCGTACTCAGTGAGGGTTTATTCGTTTATCACAAACAGCTCTATGTAGGATTTGACTGTTTCTTTATCAAATCAAAGGTGTACCTTTCTTTTAGTTTCATAAAAGCCATTTTCAAGTGTATCTGTGGCATCGTTTCCAAAATTACAAAAATAAGTAGTATGCTAAAGATAAGTTGAAAACATTCAAGATTTCCATTTCTGCGCCAGGAAATCTTTTGAATTAATCAATTGATCTACCTATCTATAGCTGTCTCTCTTTAGTGGTTGATCAAAATTTATTAACTCTAAGGTGCTTTTTGGTCGAAGCCAACGAACCAGGCTGTTCCGGAGTGATTCAAACAATTTATTGAGTCTGATAAGCTATTATTTGCATTATTGTGATGAACTATTAAATTCATTATTAATAAATGATTACCACTAATCAAAAGGTATTTATTAGGCATCCCAAATTATCAAGCTTGGTAAATAGAACCCATTAGCGTATAAAGAAATGAAGGAACACTCCATATTATGAGTCCATATTTGTGGATGACACTTGAAGAAGCCAGTACCGTGATATTTTTGTACATCGGCAACTGCAATTATCGCTTATATTGGGTAGATATTTGGCGCGTTTATAATAAAGTGATGAGTGAGAAACTATAGATAGTGAAAAAACATTGTATTAGATAGAAAAATTAAGTAGAATAACCCAGACGAAGTAGCCGCACAATATACCGCGTTCTAATTCCATTTTAAGTTGTAAAAGTGTTGTAACGGACTTCCAATAGGCCCACAACGTTGTCACAATCTTTATAACTTATTTCAAGCGTAGTTGCACCACATTCACAACGTGACCAATCGCGTTGTAAACATGCAGTGAGATCATCATTGCTACGGGCTTTCGTCCACCTTCACCAGCGCTGTTACAACGCGAAGCCAACGTGGTTATGCACGTTTTAGGTCTGTAGAGAAAAGGTCCTTGCAACGTACGTTCTCGCGCAGCCCCCTATGCATTTGTAACACGGCAAAGTGCGTTGTGAGATCATCATTTCAGAGGGCTTTCGTGCACTCTCAACAACGCTGTTAGAACGCGTGTAGCGTTGGCGTTGTAGTTATGTGGAGAAAACGTCCTTGCAACGTATGTTCTCGCGCAGCCCGCTATGCATTGGTAACATGGGAAAGAGCGTTGTAAATTTTGTTCTCAGCTACTGCCACGTTATTGAAGACACTTATTTATCTCTCCTGGAGTTTGAATAATATCATTTATGTATATTCATAACGGTCATGCTAAAATTTACCAGCAAAATGGCTATTTGGGAAAAGTTTTAAGGGCGCGAAATACTCCAGTGGCTACATTTTAGTAAGTTAATAATCACAATCGAATGTATGCCAGCCAGCAGCTGTATGTAAATGGCCTACCAACTTGCCATTGATTGATGAAAGCACTACTCAATTAACGGGAAATAGGTTGTATGATAGGAATATAGGTATAGGGAGAGGAATGTAGGTTAGGCAGCTGTAGTATCTGAATGAACGAGAAAAGTGGCTATCACTTACATAAAATGTATTTTTGAAAAAAAATATTGCATTAAAATGCAATATTATTTTCAATTTTGGTGCTGGATGCACTCATGCAAGGTATTCTAGAGGGGTTTTTGTTAACCATTCAATTGGCTTTATAGATACAGCTCCACGTGCATACGTGCCCAAAACGGGCGTACACGATGATGGCAACGAGGCTACAACGCGTTCACAACGCGATTCTTTACGTACATGCAACGCGATAACAACTCGTTTGCTACTTGATCCCTCCCAGGCACAAAACGAATTCACGATGGGATAGCAACGCATTTTCAACGCGGTTCACAGCTAACTATCTAAATTTTACCAGGTTACAACGGTAGCTCTTCGAGGCTACAAAAACTAACCTCCAACGAGTTCGAGTACTTCCTTCGTCAGGGAAGGGTGGAAGGTAAAAAAGGCACATGTGAATTCGTTCTCGATATTTTCCATGGGCACGAAAAATGGAAAGGAAGAGAGCGACGGATTGAAGGAAGGTAAGAAGATCTGAGAAAAGAGAGTGGATTGAAGAAGGGGGACGCGTCGGGGTTACGGGCGGAAGAGAAGGGAATAAAAAAGGGGACAGGAAATGAGAAGGAAAGGGGAGGAAACAGGAAGGGTAGGGGGAGCAATATTACGCATTTCACAGGAGTGAAAGAAGAGAGGGAGTGAAAGAGTTTTTTTTATCGTAAGAAGTGTGGATGCTCGGTGAGGAAGTAAAGGATTTGAGGGAAGAGTGTCGAAAGTCGTGGAGGAGGATCGCGACAACGGCTTCCCCTCTCGCAATGGATTCGATTGTTGTGTTGCCAACGCTCCTGGCCTCTCATTCTCACCGTGGCAAATGAAGGCCCTCCGGAAGAGTTCACGGTGTTTGTTTTGAAATGTCTTTTTTCTGCGACTCGATGGGTCTGAAGGAAGTGGAGCAGCGGCAGTGGTATAAAGAGAGAAAAAATCTCTAAAAGCATGCCGATGGACAAACAGCTCTTATCTGGGTTGCATTCATTCGCCCCTTCTCGCGAGCGTTTACTTTCCTAGAGTTTCCCGAGAATGGTCTGTTTTAATTCCCACGCAGGAATAGTTTCTATTTTCTAGAAGGAAATTAAGTATCTCATCGTCCTCTTTATAAGGTTTTCTTGATATAATTTCGACAGTATAACTTTTACTTAAATTATTTTTACAACACGAATAATGCAGCTAGCGTCTTTAATACTTCATCTTGAATCGTATTTACTTTCCTTTCGTATGATTATTAATTTGAATGTTATTTCAAACTCAACCTTATATACCATACAAGTTTTCTTCGCCATATAATGAACTGTTTTTATGTATACATTAACCAGTCATCTTGTATTAGAGCGAAAAATCACTTTTCCTTAGCAAAACTTTGAGACCAGTAATTAAAGTAATGAAAAAAACTTGGAAATGGTGACGAGTTCCGACCAATCAGGAGAGGTGGCCTGAGAGGTCACAAAACGTATACAGTACCTACAGTAGAAAACCTGGAAGCGTCATCAACGATGATGATGGGCGAGTTGTCCCTCGAAACGTCGGCCCTGAAAGACCTGACCTGGTGGAAAGCCCGAGAGATCTTCACTCAGTTAATGCGCCGGGAACAAAACGAATCCTACTTCACCAGGAAACAATTGCACAGAGACCTCGACTTTTTTTTTACTGTTTTCGATTGTTGGACATCGATGAATGACAGCGTTCTTTTACGGTGGCATAAAATTCTGTAGAATGGGTATATATATATATATATATTACATATGTATATACATACACACTCCGAAAGGGAGTAGCCCTCCCTATCGACCTTTTTTTCATTCTGCTCGGAGGGAAGGAAGGAAAGCTTGCGAATCCAGTTGGTGGGAGAGACAACAACTTTTAAAGCGGCAAATGTGAGATGGGAATAAGACGTTTGTTTGGTAGCTACCGCGTTCCAGAACAAATAAGCGCTGAGAGCCACGTCTCCACGGCCGAATAAGTAAATGTCCCTAAGTTGAAACGGAACAATTCAAAAATATTCGAAAAGAACAACGGAATATATACACACAGGACGGAGAGCCTCTCCCTTCTTTTTTTCGAGAGAGCTCGAGGGGAAGAGAGTATTCATCGAATAACATGAGAAGGTTCCCAGTGAATAATGTATCGCAAATAAGAAGTATTAAGCGCAAAAAGAGATCCAGGTTAAACAAAAATGAGAGAGCTATCAAACCCTTGGCTTTTCTAGAAAGGAAAATGATAACCTCTTGTGGAAGGAGTCGCAGTATCTCTTAGATTTGCTGTACTTTAGAAATCAAACTGGGGATCGGGATCGTGTAGTGGTTAGAGTGCTGGCCTCCTATCCCGAGGGCCTGGATTTGATTCCCGGTAGTGGCGGATTTTTCAGTGGCGATCTGGTCCCTACTTGAGTGCCTAGTACAGTACTCCGTCCGTCGCATGGAACGTTAAGCCGTGATCCCCTTTGCACCTGCCGTTAATAGTAGGCTAATGCCGACGCCGGGTTTCTCTGAAAACCACTATCATTATCAAATTACCCACCTAAATGGCGCAAATCACCTTAGCTGTCGGTCGCCTCTCCTGAATAACCAGGAAGTCAAATTGCAAGGAACATTTTTTAAACAATCAAAATTTATGCCGCGCTAAAGAAAAACTTATAGCATTGTAAAATTTTATATTGGCAAGTTGCTTTGATATGGCTGTATGAAGGCTACTTCTCGATTGCTTGAATGAGGTTAGGGAGATCAATTAGCTATAAATCAGTAAATTTGTACAGTGGGAATTTTTCATTTTATACTCCGCATATTTTAAATTGAATCAACCATTACTGCTCTCGTGTTTTTCCTACTTACAGTGTTATAAAAAATCAGTTTAACGGCAGAGATTGGGCAATGTTGATATCCCTCCTAAGTACACTTTTGGCCTGAAATATGCTGTAATATATCCCCTATGCACATATCTTATTGAAGTTAATTCATGGTCTAATATTTCAAATTCCGTAATTTAATTGGTCTACAATTTAATTCTTACGAAATAATTCTTACTTTTTATTGCTTTCATATTATTCTCCATCATTTTCACCGACTGACACCGCAATTATAATCGGTATCTTAACTGGTGGTTAAAAAACTGACCCATCGATCACCAGCAACCTCAGCTTCATATTTTAATTAATTTGGTGAACGGTAGGGCGACTGTAGCTATGTTCACGGTGAAAATGTTTACCTCTGATTCGCAAGCAACTTAATGTGTTGCATTATCGGTCAGAGTTGTTGAAAATTAATTTTCCCCATCCTTCTGCCCTTCTCCCCCTTGATAAAATGTACCAGAGATAAGGCAGAGCATAGCGATGACCGAAAGTCTTTGCAAACAAATTCATCCATAAATCTGTTTGTTTCCCCAAAAATATAATCTTTGCCCTTTTCCCACATTGCCTCCCTTACCAGTTTTTCTCCTCGTCCCATTCGCCTACCCCAATGTATCCTTTTCCTTACGTTACCTCTAACACCCTTTTAATAGCTCTCTTCGCCTCCTTATTTCTAAATGCCTCCCACCCTGCGTAATTCCTCTCTTTCTCCTCTCTTCCTCTCCTTCCCTTCAACTCCTTACAACTATCGGCTTCCACACTCGCTCCCAAAATCCTCTCCACAGCCACTGTACTCTCCTTCCCCCTGTCCCCTTCCCCAACATCCATATCTCCCCCATACCAATGCAATTCGTTCCCCAACATCTCACCTGTCACCTGAATAATACATTTTGCTCTACTTATCCATTCCCGCCACGCAAGAGCTCCGTGGCTGACAAGTGCGGAATAGGAGGGTGGTTGTGGGGGGAGGGGGGACGAGGGGGTTGGTCGGCGGTGCGGAGCAGCGCTGCGGGGGGAGGGAAGGGGAAATGTTGGCGGGCCGGAGGAAGGAGGCGGGTATATGCTCCTCGTGGGGGAAGGGAGGGAATATAAGGAAGCGGCGACGGAAGAGATTTGGATGGATGGAGATTTCTTCGGGAGGGGGAGGAAGCAGAGTTGGGTGGGTGGGAAGGAGGAAGTGGAGATGGGGTGGAAGGAGGAGGAGGGAGCAAATGGGAGAGGGGGTGCGAGAGGAAGTAGATATGAGAGTTGCTGTCGGAGTGACGTGCATAGGGAAAGGAAAGGGTAAGAAAAAAAGAAAGAGCTTAAGGAGGTGGAATGGAAAAATGGGGGTCGGATTGGTGGAGAAAGAGAAAGAAGGCTTGGGGATGGTGGGGGGAGTGGCTAGCCCTGCGAAGGTCTCTTGGTTGGAGGGGACACTCTTGAGGGTGTGGTGGCTTGTCGGTGTGGAAGGGGACGGAGCTGTAGACGCGAGAGGCAGCGTGAAAATCGCGACTGAGGGAGAGAGAGGAGGGATGGAGGCGTTACTGGGGCAGGTCTTGGAGGGCTAGGTGAGGTTCCCGCTCTCCTTTCTTTCGAGAGTGATGTGCCATTCGTTTTGCCGCCGCGGGCAGACGGGATCTCCTACCTTCCGGTCTATCCGTGATTTTC
The DNA here is from genome assembly GCA_933228895.1 of Platycnemis pennipes. Lineage (NCBI taxonomy): Eukaryota > Metazoa > Arthropoda > Insecta > Odonata > Platycnemididae > Platycnemis > Platycnemis pennipes. The sequence goes on along the minus strand of OW121848.1, from coordinate 25,657,800 downwards.
CTCCGGAAGCCTCGCGAAATTTCGGCTCCGCATCAGGGCCTTCGCAACTTTTCATCCGGTGCTCAGCTCCGAGGAGGGGATCCGACGTGTTGAGCATTTTTTCGCGCTCATCCAAGATATTTCATTTCTCCTCATGAGCGCAATATTTTATCTCTCATTTTTCGGCTTTAATTTTCCCATCCCATTACTTCAATGTTCTCTGTGATTATCATTTGGGGAAGATGGGAAGAAATGGCTGCTTTCACTGGAATGTAGTTTTTAGCTGATTACAAATGCTTCCATAGAGTGCTAAGGTAGAATTGACCTTTTTTAGACCGGCAAAAGGTACTCATTTCCTGTGCCGGGTGTTTTTTTTAATCCTTGATTATTTTCATGTGCATTGCATTAATAAAAATGATTTATATGTTCATATCTAATAAAGTACAACTGATCATCCAACGTGCTTGGATGGTGATCCTTTCAAAGTTTAGTTTTAATCAGTGGCAGGGTTTCCTCTCCTCCCTCTAAACAAGCCAGTCACTCTAGCTAGGTAACTTTAATGAACGTATTTATCTGGAAAAATTCGGCGATTTGACTTCAGAATACGGATAAATCAGTACCTATCTGTTTTTCGCTGAAGCGTCTCTTCATTCTGTAATTGCTACATCTACTGAGGTCCTCTAATCGGGAAACTTCTGGAGTGATTTAACTTGACGAGTAAAAATTTTATATTCCAGTCCAGGGTTAATTGGGACCCTTCTGTTGTTGTAGTAGCACAACGGTATACGGTTTTTTTCATCATTCAATGTGCATTGATTTTGTAAAATGTGGAGCGTGCATTAAATTTGTAAATTATTTCTTTTTCTAACGCCGAACAAAAATTGGTTACACGAGTCTAACTCTAATTAGGGCGTAGCCAACGCTCATTTTTTTAACTGACTGGTACTTTTATTATCTCATTACATCCTCCAAAGGAAGGTTTTCATGTTCCAGGTAGCCTTTTATTTCATATAAATAATAACAGCTCAACTTTTCGTGCTCATGGGTGAAAATATCAAAATATAATAATAACAGTATTTAATATTTTAATACTTCGTTGTGTTTAGTGCAGTCCATACTGCTGCTCATTGGTATTTACTCTCTAATTATTTCTTCTGCAATTTAACCCAAGCTTATTATGAGGCTTCATTGTGACGTTCGTAACTTAAAATCACCTCTATATCAATAAATTAAAATTTCAGGGACCATGGAACACTTAGAATTGTCCATGCATATACGCCTTTACCTTGACGATGTGAAAGGGTATTGTTATCTGGGATTAATTAGTGAAGAGCGAAGCAAGAAATAAACAATCAAGTACCACAGAAAAAGGGGGCAATATTAACAAATGAAGAATCTGCTTAAAGCTGAAAATACAGGCATGGAAGTAAGGAAACAATTACTTGTCATCAAAATATGATCCATATATATATTCATCAAAACATATCTGGAGCAGGATTATTTATGGCAGTGGGGCATGGACGATGGCAGCAGTGGAGAGGTTGAGAATGGAAATTTTTTAAATGTGGTCCAACAGAATGATTAAGTTGAAACGGATCGACAGAGTGACTAATGGAGAATCAGTAAAAAGAGAGTGGGAGGAGAGAGAAGTCATTTGAAAACTTAGAAAAAAAGACATCGTAATCGGCTATATCTTCAGGCATAATGACCTTATGTACACAATCTGAGCGGAAAAAGTGAATGCATGCTCAATGCTCGGAAAGCATGGGAAAGGAAAAATTCGAAGGAGACATGGAACAAATGGTGAAGGTGATGGAAAATAATTGTGTGAATGTGAAGGAGTTATCCGGTATGGAGATACTATCCTAAGATTTTTCTGTTGTGTCAGACTAATCTTAGGATCATTGACTTTTGAAGATGATTATATTTTGCATCCCCCAACAAAATTCTTGCACATACCTTATCAAGGGTCTTCCTATGAAATTCTTACCAAAGTCTTTTCTCTTAATGACTGCTTTTATAAGAGGATTGTCTCTAAAAATCTATCAAATACATTTATTAGATCTTTTCTTAAGAGGAGAATTTTTATTTTTTTACTTACTTCTATTTCATTATATTCTGTTCAGTAGTTCCTCATTATGTCAACCCGAGATTCGTGATTCTTTTAATGGTCCACATTCCAAATAGTTTGTCTTAACTCTTTTAATACTCTTATTTACTTATCCTCTTTTTAATAATGCTAATTCTCATGAATATATTTACAGTAAAGTGTTTTATTACTTTCAGGATTGAACTTTGGACATTTTTTGTCTTCAAATAATGTATTTTGGTTCTCGGCTACTCTTCTGACCGTTTTTTTCTTGTTTCATCTCGCTAGTTATTTTTCTTCCCAAACAATATGACTCAAACTTCCTTAAAGGATTGCTTGCCCATTTTAATTAAATATTAAAATGGGCAAGCAATTAGTAAAAAATAAAGCTTCAGTTTACCTGAATGCTCAAGAGACAGTAGATAGCTGCTCCCATTATGAACACACTATAGTTAGCAAACTGCATGACAGTGGCAGATTGGCAAGTTGAATTATGCCTAATTTGAGATTAAATTTACTTTTGCTCTTCTTTAAAGAACATAATAATTGTTTTTTTCGTGCTTTTCTCGAGGTCCTGTTACTATTTTCTCGGCGCTAATTAATTTCTATCTTAATTTTCCTTTCGTCTTTCGAATACAGTGCATTTCAAGCGCAAGAAACATGCTGATATTCCACGAATATTCACTACATAAGCCCCCTGCGCAAATTCTGTGGTTGATCATCGTAAGCAGTCTCTTAACAGCCAATGGAAATAGCCAAACTCAAAAATGTCTATTGTAGGAATAATTGAAGCAATCGTTCTCTGAGCTTACACTGTTACATATTAGAGCCTGTTATTATTCATTGCTAAGCCTGGATTTTACCCCTACTCGCACTGTATATGGCTTTCCTATCCTCCATCCACTGTCAGAAAAACGCCGATTATCTCTCAAACTCCATCTTCTCATGATCACAGTAAAAAATAAAGCCTCAGTTTACCTGAATGCTCAAGAGGCAGTAGATAACTGCTCCCATTATGAACACACTATAGTTAGCAAACTGCATGACAGTGGCAGATTGGCAAGTTAAATTAAGCCGAACTGGAGATACATCCCTAGAAATAGCTTAGCAAAATATGTTTATCTCTTTTTTAGGTTGTTAGTCTAGTTACTATGCCGTGCATTTTTCGATGTTTATCTTGTGAATCACCATCAGTCTACAAACTCGAAGAAATATTAATTTTTCGCGGACTTTTCGAGATTAACTGCCTTGTTTTTTTGGAAGAAAAACTGACAAACTATGCAACTCAGGTAATTTAACCGTCATCAGTTCCAGATCAAGCCAATTTCCATATCACCCTAAATTTTACAGCAGTCAGCACCTTTCAGCCAGAAATTTATTTTTAAATCCTTGGCTAACGATAGCGTTATGAATATATATCAGTAATTTAAATGTCAATAGATACATATTTTAATGATCATTGGTGGAAATCGGGTGTAATGATCGTAGGTACTACCAATTTAATGACAAGCACTGCATGAGTGATTAATATTGGCTTGAAAAAAATAAAAAATAGGCCTATTTCCTCACCACGTGGGTATTTTTTGTGCGATTGGGAAAATTAATCCAGCTTCAAACGAAACTTGAATTCAAAGCTAGGAGGCGATCCGAAGCATTGCATATTTATTAGTTTGTTCGTTCACCATCCACTCAAACATATGTCTTGTAAAATATTTCTGTGGTTTTAATTCGGTGCGAAATCTTTAATGATCTTTTCCTAAAGCCAATCCTCACGCCTATTACCACTCAACGTTGACGACGGTTCGCCGTTTGGGTCTTCCAAAAACTCGTCGGATGGACGAGCGATGGAGAGGCGTTTGCGTCAGCCTCGGATGTCCCGTCGAAAACTTGGACGGAGATCAATTTGAGAAATGACCACGCGGAGGGGATTGGCGAGACTAACAAGTAAAACGGCGACGAAGAACCCGCTACACTATAGTCACCGCCGCCGCCGCGGCCGTTCCATATCGCTCAGCCGTGAGGAAGTAGGTCGGCGAAGAGGATGTGGGGGAGGTGAAGGGGTTATCAGGGGTCCGGAGCGAAGTTAGGGGGGCGAGAGAGGGAATGGGGGAGGAGGAATGGGGGCGATGCGGATGACTCCCGAGGTGAGTCTGGGAAACGAGATTGGTTGGAGCAGAATCGGAGCTCGTTTGCAAGACCACCCGATTGCGTTCGTTTCATGCACCTCTCTCCGACGACGTCGACCCGAAAGCCCAGAAGTTTCCAAACCATCCCCCCCTCCTCCCCGTCTGTATTCGCCTTCCTTCTCCACTCTCTCTCTCTCTCCGGTAGCTCCGGGGGCTTCTAAATCTCGGAGAAGTCGAGGATTACCTCGGAACATCTCGGTCGGAAATTAAATTTTCCGGAAAAAACATCAAACCAGGGCGAAGGAGTTTTATTTTTCCTTTAGCAGCGCGGGCACTGGAGTCCTTGAAGAAGGCTTCCTACCGTACACGATGACTCTTATCGATGGATTGGCGGAAGTTGTACTCTAGTCAGCATCCTCCCAGATGAGATCATACGCGAGATTATTTCCATGAATCAAGGGCAAAGAAATCTGAAGAGATGAGGAATATCCTGTGCTTTCCAGGATGCGAATGGACGCAGTCTTCCGTGCCGGAATTCTTCATCTCTGAAAATGCATACAGAAGAGTTTTGACAGCTGTTTTGCGTAAGGTGCTGGTCACCAGTTCGTAAAAATCCTTTTCAGCGTTCATAGATTGGTTCGAGAGAGCCTGACTTACCTACTTCATCAATGTAAAACTTAAAAAAAAAGTCGCTGCTTTTTATTCAGATCGAGCGTTAATACAGAATGGATAGAATAATAGAGGAAAGAAATTCCTTTGTTGGCGTAGTTTTTAATACCATATTATACAGTAGCTAAAGAGTATTCTCAACTAGATTGATTGTACGGGATTGAAACCTCATAGAGGATTGAAACAAGGCTGCTCAGTTTTGTCTCAATCTCGTATAAGGTCTGCATTTACACTGCAAGCGGAAAAGTAGCTTACGATTTTGAATTAGCCTACAAGTTTCATTGAGATATTGAATGACGAACAAGCCAAGTTTGTTACTTTGGCTAGCATCTCTATTTTGGAAAATCTCATAGAACAAGGGATTTAACTACTACTAATATAATGAAAACATTTTGCTGATCTTTTCTACACATGAAACACTGTCTCATAATGGATCTCTCTGGTTAACTATAAGTGTGACATACTTTACCTTTCATTATCGTTGATTTTACTCCTCTTAACTAGTAAAATTAATACCCGAATCTCTTCGCCTTAACCTATATCCACTTTAAAACCACGCATTGCACTTTCTTAAAAAATACCAATTGATTAAAATTACTCCAATTGTAAAAGGCGCTTCATAGAGTAGCAAAACGTGAAAGGTTAGGATAATAAAATTTGGACATCGCTAGCAAAGTCCTCTGATTCCGCACTCTTGACCCTTGAGATCGGTGATCGAGGTTACCGTCAATACTTCCATGTAGAAATACTGATTTTTATTGAATTGGCATGCTACATTTCAAAGTGTTGAAATTAAAGGTATTGTGTTGTGAAAAATATAAAAAGTTTGATACTGTATGCTTAGTTTACTCTGGAAAGCAACAGCAGCAGAAAAATCAAGGTTGGAAGCTTTTTAAACTCGGCGCTACAGAATAATGATGAAAATAAAATGGATGGACCGAGTGACAAAGTTAGTGACAAAGTTAAGTTATAAGTGACAAAGTTATAAAGATAAAAATTATGTAGCCCTATCTCCTTTAGGATTGAGATAAATTGTTCTTAAGTGATGACTGAATATACCAAAAGCAGAAGTTGGATAAATATTTTAATAAAGGATAGCATCTTGTCAAATTGTAATCATTTTAGCGCATGGAGAGTGGGAGACCAGAAAATTCTGCTAAAAACTCGAAAAAAAGACGGAAAAACTCAATCGGCCATATCATGGGATATGATGGCCTGATGAAGATTATCGACGAGGGATGGAAAAAGTGGAAAAGGAACGCCTCGATGATATACACGGAGGAAATATTGAAGGATGTGAAAGAGAAGAATTATGTTAATGTGAAGTTGCTAGCCGATAGGAGACTTACTGGAGATCTGCGTCAACCGATCTAAGACATATTGACTGATGATGGTGAATGTGGCCTTTGAATCTAAAGGCCAAAATAAATATACCTATGTATTTTGTTCTCATTTTTTAGTTTTCACAATGATCTATAACAGCTTTTGCTCAATAATAAAGGAAAGAACAGCAATTATTTTGAGCTCAAAAAAATGAAAATGGTAGTATATGTGTCGATAAATATTTTAATAAATTTAAGTTAAAGTAGCAGCCATAACTTGGGATTAAAAGATAAAGATAAAAATTATGTAGACCTGTCTCCTTTAGTATTAAGAGAAACTGTACTTAACTGATGACTGAATATAATAAAAAGCAGAAGTTGGATAAACATTTTAATAAAGGATAGCATCTTGTCAAATCGGAATCATTGCACATGGAGTGGTAGAGCTGTTGTTTTCCCAGCCTAATTTGTTGACTGGAATAAATCCATTCGTTTGCTTTTTACTCCAAACGATTACATGCTCCAAGAGTGTGGACATGATTCAATGCTTCATGGTGTTTGTAGTAAAGCGATCTTCCAGAGTAGTCACAAAGTGATTGGTGTTCATAATTTCTTTTCGAGCAATGTTTTGTGCTTCTGCTGCTTTTAATTTACTGCTTGGCTTCTACTCTGGTGTTTTGCCACATACCCTTATACATAACACATCACTTTTTCGCTCGTAATTTTAGTATTTGACTCATTTTCTCAAAGATAATTGCTGCTTCCTATGTTTCGTGCTTGACGAAAGATATTTTTTTATTAAATCTCCTTCGATTTATCGCGATCTTATTTTTGTTAGAGAATCAATCTTGATCTCTGAAGTAATATTTTAAAATTATTTCGCCTCCTATTCCTAGTTACATGTGTTTACACTTAATAGTTCTATTGGAAAAGGCTGTCAATAAAATGTTTAAAAGGCCTCATGCATTCATTGTAAAATGACTTGCCAAGTATAACGTTTGAAATGAATTATTGTTAAATTAACTTCTTGATCCAGAAATCCTGAAGAAAAACTTTGTATCGATCAGTTTTTGGAAAAATTGAATTACAAAATATTCCAGTTAACGTATGATCTAGTTTCAAAAGATTGCTTGAAACAGGCGAAGAATGAAGATATCTCGTGAACGAAGAGATGTAGTGGATCAGAAACATATTACTTTTCATTATTCTGATGCTTAGTGATTCCTGCCTTTAGAACGTCTCTCTAAAATATAAAGGAGCATACTCATTTTTTTCTGCGCGTAGCCAGAGAATCATTTTAAAATATGCGTGAAACAAGACCTAATGCTCTCCTTGAGTTTTACAAGACCTTCATCGCCCGATTTGTGGACGAAAAAAAAGGAATTTGCATGGTATTGATTCCGATTTGAGCTCGGAAACGAACGCTAAACTATTCCAGTCAAGATTCCGGGATTTTCGGAGTGTCTTTTTATTTGATGAAGGTAATGGGTGGAGCGGAGGAAAGGGTTGGGTGCGGAAAGGAGCCGCAGGGGGTGAGGAGGCAAGGGGAGGGTGGGTAGAGTCTAGGGGTGTCGGGGAGGGAGAGGGGTGTTCTGAGGTGGCTGAATTAGGAATTAGCAGAGAGACGGGAGGAAGAGGGTCTGACGGGATTATGAGAGGAAATGGGAATTCTGGAAAGGAATAGTTTGGGCAGGAAGGAAAGATGGAGAGGGCCATGTGATTTGAGGGGGAGTCCCGGGGAGTAATTATTAAAAGGGAGAGGGGGTAGCGTTTTCGTGTGCGGGATCCGCAGATTAATTCCTGCTCTGCGCTAAAGAGACAGAGCAGTGTGATTTTGCTCGGAGAGATTTAATATAACAGGAGGCTTGCACATCGTGAAGTGGTTAATGCCGCCAGGGTTTGCTAGCCGTACGTATTGAGGTCGGGACAAATTCTCCGTGCTTTGATCAATCATATGTGGTCATTCCTGGTTCAAGGAATAATGGAATGTACGTCGGAATGGCGGTGGGTGTATGTCGGCGAGAGTAGAGGAGACGCTCATTGATTACAGGAATGTCGGAGTAGAAGTAGTGAGAGAGCATGGTAGGGAAAGAGGGCAAAGGGATAAGGATGCGGGTTTTGAAGTACACAAATATGTGAGCTTGGAGAAGGAAATAGGGTGGAAAAGGAAAAGTTTGAGGCTGTTTTTATTTAGGACAGACAAAATATATGTTTCCATTTGGAGCGGAGAAAATAATTAGAGAAATCGACCGCACACTGTGAGACAAAGTAGGAATCTGTAAGACTCTCAGGAATTAAGTGATGGAATAAGGGGTAAAATTAAGTTTAATAATCATGTGATTAAGTGAGAAGACTCATCTTAAATAATATAATGGAAAAAATTCACATTCTAATGCAAGAGCGAAAAACTGGGAAAAAAACTGTGGGTAAAACTTCGTGAGGTTTATAAACATTCACTTCCATCTTATACCTAATTTGAGTGTATACATTAAATCGAAGACTGTTTTTTTCAAAAATTCAAGATGTATTCGTTTGTTTTATGTGGTTTCTATTCCTCAAATGGAGAAGAATACTTTAAAATAGCCGTTTATATCAGGCCCCCATAGTGACTGTCCACGCAATGATAGGATATAGCCTCTTATTTTTTATAGTAACAAAACCCAATGCTCATGTTTTTCGAAGAAGTACCCTCAGGCGTTACTTTGTGGAATTGAAGCATCATGGAAATAAAAATGACTTGGTATATTCCACACCTTTTATTGCAAGAACCGACCGCGGTTTCGACGGCTAGAGCGTCATTATCAAAGCAACCTATAGTGAACCACTGATTCACTATAGGCTGCCTTGATAATGGCGCTCTAGCCGTCGAAACCGCGGTCGGTTCTTGCAATAAAAGGAGTGGAATATACCTAGTCATTTTTATTTCCCCCATGTTTTTCTCTTCGTATGTAACTAGTTTGAGGAAATGAAACAGCTCTCATGTTCAACTGCAAAACATACTGTCGTACACAGCCGTTCCATGCACAGAGAGCAATTGCAAGGAAAATATTGCTCCATTGTTTATCATAGGATTTATTACGATATTCACCTTTACTGCCAACTTTTTCTACCATTTCCCTTGCAAATATGTATGTTAATGCTAATGACGTTAGACCAATTGAAATCCTCAGTATTAGTTTACCTTGAAGCCTTTTTAAACAAGTCTCCTCCTGGGATTCCATTAATTTCTTGTCTGTAGGGCCAGTGCTACTTATGGCCACAATTTTTTTCTTCTGTTTTGCGCTCTTTAATGTCCATCCTATTAACAAAAGTATGATTCCGTGAATTACCGTGCAACTTTTGGATGAATGATCTATTTAATTTCATTTTAGCCACAACAGGATGAAATAAATCAGCCATTCGCATATTATGGCTTACATTTCAACTAAATAGAAGATCGGTGGAATGTTCAATTCGTGAAAACTTAAGTTGCAGTAAGTAAGTAGTTAAGTAGGGCGAAATTTTATCAGAGATTGTGTTGAAGGTTATATGGTATTTTAGCTCACAGTAAAACCAATTTCGATCAATAAACATGACCTTTGGAATGATTACGTCGGAGGCATGGTGTTGACATTGTGATGTTTTTATTCGCTGAACTCGGGTTATTTTACTCCGTATGGAAGTCATGTTTCAAATCATTATATCACTTTCTTCACCTGATTCATTGAATATCGAACTTATATATTATAATAAGACATCAAAGGATAATAAGGGGAACAACGTGCATCTAATCAGTGCATGATAACCAGGCAAGTGGAAATTAACGTTCGTAAATAGAACACACGTTTTAACACTCAGCACACATGTGATATTGTCATTCCTAACAATTCTGCTGAACATGCATTCATAAAATCTATCCGTTTGTCATCAGGAGTAACCAGTGTAAAGTCAAGCGAGTGTATCTAACATTCCTCATGAAAATGAAGCTCATAAATTTGAAATTTTTTGCTTCTTTTCAATTTAGTTTTCATTGGCATAAGGGTGATTTTACTGTAGAAAGTTATGAATTAAATACTACAATTAACACATTAGAGCTCATATTCCTCAAATTATCAAAATATTCACGAATATTAGAATTGTGAAAATAGTACCTTTACATGGCATGAGAGAAAATAACTGCTGTCCCACATTCTTCCGCATTCAATGTCAACTCCTTCCAAAGTCTCCGACATGCTCATGTAGCTGTCCTTTGGTCTAACCCATACGGTCTTTCCTGGTATTTTACTTCTTTATATTTTTACCAAATCCACGGATATACAGGGTGGATAGTGAATCTATCTGTTCCTCTGTTGAACTTTCCTCTGCTGAACTGCTGAACACCTCATGCTTGTAGACTGTTTTACTTGAGTTTTTCTGTATATGTCTTCATTTTACATTTCACTTATCAACTTTAATCTATTCAAAAAAATCATTTCTTCACCACCCAACAGATAAAAGGGAAAAAAATATACTTGAGCAAACATTACTTTTTAAATCAAAATGACCATGAAAATTATATTAATTTGGTTCCCAAATACCATGGAAACATTCCCCTGGTTAATTAATATCCATTATTAATTCAATGTCCTTGAATAATTTTTGAATGTATTATAATGCTGTTACATAGCTTTTTGCCAAACTAAAAATTAGTTAGGTATACCTAAACTTATAAAGTTGTGAAAGCCTCCCACAAAGTTATATTTCTTATGAAGAGAGTTGAAGATGAAACAGAATAATAATTGTCAGTAATTTTAAGTCATTTTACGAGAATCTATGATGTCATGATAAAATATATCCATGGGACATATATAACAGCGTAATGATGAGCTTCAAACTAACGGAAGGCAAACATATATATGAAGTTCAAGAGTGCTCTCCATCAAGACTAAATGGGTTACGATTAAGGGGACAGGACTCTCTCTTGGATTGAATTCAATATCGCTCACATTCCAAATTGAACTGCATTGTGAAAGTAAAATGGTATCCAATGGTGTCCTGAGGTATATAAAAATTCCTAAGTATGAGAATTACTGGTCTAAATTATATCCTTAACTTTATCGGCAGTACGAACTGGGAATCTCTTTAAATGAAATATCGTAGTATACAAGTAATTCCGAAAGAAATTCATGTCACGTAAGATTGCATATGTAATGAAATAGATCATTTATCATGACTGACGGAAGAAAGTTTTTTGAAAATGCCCATAGATATTTTGCAATACAACTGCTCCCTTCAGTTTCCACGCATCCATTTTCAATGCAAACAGATGTGCCTAGAATCCTAGAAAAAAAAACTTCTTCGGGATATGAAAAATTAGTCCCAAATAACAATTTTTTATCACTGAACAATTATCACTGAAACTAAAAATGAGTATGACGATTGCGTTAGGATTAATCACAATATTTAACATATGAAACGTTCGTGGTATAGTTACAAAAACTTAATCCACAAAAAGAAACATTGCGATTTTAATTCCTATCTTAAATTGTTTACTTAAATAACCTTAATTCTTCCTTACATTACTGTACAAACTAAATAATGTACAATATTACCTCTCAATGGATACAAATTTCTAAAATTCATCCTAGAACTTCGTTATCACGAAGATAATATCATGGCATAGAAGAAGATATCTCACGAAGATATCCTCGTATACAGTATTCGAGGTTTTAAAAATATTGTATTTGTAGTACCACGTGTGTTTCTTTCAATATTTTGGCAGTATCAATAACTTTGACTTCTAAAATACGTCATAGTCAAGCGCAACAGTGACGCGCAACGAGTAGTATGATTATTTCATTGCAACATCCCAACAAGAGACTTTTTGGGTAAGGGAGGGAGTCAAGTTTAAATATGCGAAAGTTTCACTCAGCTGCACTGGTATTATTTATATTATTCATGCTCTTAATGTTACCGAGCCCTGAGTAAAGGAGCATAATATATTTTACTTCTACACTTGAAAATCCCTGCGTATGTACACTTGAGTTCTAAATTTTTACGCATAGCTAGTAATGAACTGAGTGTGTTCTTGTAGGGGTGCTGTGTTCCCCAGTCCTATACCATAGTATTATTATAATTTGGCACATGGCAATTCACGTCCATTATCACTTGTAAAATCTCATTACATTTCTTAACTTATAAATTTCGAAAGTGCTTCATTTAATCGAGCCAGAGACCACATTTATACATTACAATACCAAAAAAGTATCTAGCGAAGCACGGAAACAGCAGATACTTTTAATGAGAAACCTAGAATCAGCGCAAATCTTGAAAGCCTTCACGCTTGAGTGACAATACTCCGAAGAAATAATTCGTGTAGCATCATTGTTTTTTACTACAAGTAATAATTTAAGCGATTTTTCCTATGGAATCATTTTCCTTAATTACCATTCATTTAATATGCATCCAGCAAAATATTTTGATTTGCACCTGAGATAAATGACACAAAACATATTTTATGGACCCTCTTACGTTTTTTTGTTCAAAATCAGAATTAGTTATAAAATGATGCTTGAAAAATGTCATAGCTTTCGAAAATCAGAGAACTTTGACTCAGTTTGCGCACAGCCTCAAACTACTGCATTGCACGAATCTCGAATGAGGTCAGTCAATGCCGATAGGTTTAGAAACGGATACTTTATAAAATAAGGAAATAATTCATTGCAGCTGTTTCATAAAACTTGTTTTAGATTTCAATTTCATCATGCGGATAAATCCTTCAGTCATTTGAACGTACACCACTAATTTACATCATTCCTCGTACATGGTCTTTTGTCTGACTGTAATAATTCACGCGCCACTTGCTATGTATATGCCCATTGATTGAACAGATATTTTGGTCCCATCATATTCATTTTTAGATACAAAAAGTCCTGGAAATAACCTTTTACAAAGAGATCCGTAAAACTGCGCAAAATGCGTGAATCCTATGGTCATTTCATAAGTGTGGGGAGGATAGAGCTGAATCAAAAATCTCCTTTATCGTTACTCAATGCAATCATGCTGAAGTGAAATCAACGCGATCATAAAAAAATATGGTAACGAATATTTATTTCAGCAAAAAAAATGAAGCTATTTTTGTAATGTTCAATGTGATAGTCTTGATTTTTTGCTGTAATTTTCCTCAAACCGTCAATTCTTGTATGATATTGCGAAAGTAGTTCATCAGCCCAATGAGCTGGAATATTTTGTACATAATAAAAGGTTCTTTGTATTTGAGCATGAGTCTAACCCAGTGGTTGAAATTATTTTATAAAAATATGCGTGGGTAAATTAGGGTATAACTCTTTTGGCCTATATGCCTCTCTCATCTCTTTTCCTTTTCGGATTACCTGCCAGCGCTAAGGGTCTCTCTCGCCAATTTACTTTCTCTTCGGCCCCGAGGAAATTCTCTGACCCTAGCCTCTTGCGTTTGAGCATTAACCGGGATGGGAGAAAATTTTCTTCAATTAATGAAAAGGACTGGAACGAACCTTGGTTGTCGAAAGCAGGTTTCCTTCTACGCAAAAGACAAAGATCCCATTCCCAGGTCTTACGCTGAAATTGATGGCAAGGAGAATAAAATTGGATTTGAGGTTGCCCCAGGGAAATATAAAAAAATGTATTCAGCTTCGGAAAAACAGAAGACGGTGGGAAGCGAAGTGACGTCGTAGGAAGCGCGAGATATGTTACGGGATGAGCTCTGGAGGGAGAGAGGCGGGGGAGGGCAGGGATGTGATGTGGTGATGGGAAGGGGATGGGGTTGTTAGGCGAGGCAGCAGGGGACGAAAAGAGGGCACAGTGGGAAACAAAAGACAGGAGCTGGCGATGAAAGCAAACAGAGAGTCGTAATGCGGAAGGGATAGAGAGAGGGAGGGCTGAAGGTTGAAGGATGGGAGGAGAAATTGCGAGCACAAAAGAGAGCAACGGAAGAAGAATACGCCACCGATGTTTGGCGTGGACGCACGCGTGGGTTAAAGAGCTTTAGTTCACCCCGGTGTAATGAAAACGGAAGGAGTTTTCAGTCCTTAGGAGCTCATGAATGGATATTTATGCCAAAATTAAATTACTCCCTCGGTGAGCAGTCTGCGAAGAAGAGGCCAGCACTTGAAAATGCTAAAGAGTTTTTCACGTAGGCACTTAGACCTTGGCGTTGCCTGCATTTTGCTTCCATTCAGATGTCAGATGAAGTAGCTTGGATTGTCCGTCATGAATAAAAGCGTGGCAGTGACGAGGCCTGCTGTTCAAATAATAATTGCCCGCCACGGTTTCAGAAACAATTTCCAAGGGCTTAAGTGTAATAAGTTTCGGAAGAATTCAGCAGTGCTAGAGAGAGATAAATCTTCTCATTTTTGAAAAAAAACTTTCTTTTTATTTTTTTCTTGGCGTTAAATGACGTGACGTTATTTTGTAGCTGTCTCTCCATTAAATGAGCAATGTGGTGTTTCTTCCGCAAAAATGCAACTCATCACTTTCGTATCTGGTTTTAACTACGTCTGACGCTAGAAGGGAGGCCCGAATGTTTTAAAGGCATTTTGTAATGTCTTCATTAGCAAGTGCTCAAGGGTTTTAGCGTTCGTATTAAGGTGTAAATTCCATTAATTTGTTGGATGAAGAATTCTAAACCATTTATTCTCAATTTGAGTTACTTTTCCCGGAACAGGATAAAGATCTGCTTGGCCAAGTGATAAGCCGTTGGAAAAATGGAAGTTCCTAGTTCATGTTTTATTACAGTGATTTTCTTCACAATGCTAATCCTGCTGAAACTCTAGTGTATATTTTCTATGGGCATTTATTTTGGAAAACTCTACCCGTGTAATCCCCCTTTTCAACAGCGCCCACTTATAAGTGAGAGTTGAGGAGGGGAAAATGTGACATCAGTGTGATATTTTTTCAACCCTGGTGTCTAACAGTTGAATCGGATTACAAGCGTAAAGCCCTTGACGACTGGGGAGCAGAACACCGCGTGATCCTTATTACCGGAGTTCGCTAACACAACCACTCACGCCCAGCTCCACACGACGACTTCGCATTACCGGAAATAGATGCGAGTGGAGATGCACGAGGTGATCTTCGAGAGGAAGGGGAAGAATGGGGCATGGATCAAGGAGGATGAGGAAAGCGAAGAATAAGAAAGACTTCGGGCACAGAGGGAAAAAATAAATAGAGTCGAAGCTAGTGAGGGTTATTTTAGAGATAGAGAGGACAGGAAAAAGAAAACATGCTTGAGGGGAGCGATATCTAAAGAGGAGGAGTCGGTGCGAGTGAGAAGGAGTGAGAAGGAACATCAGGAGGGGTGGGAATACGGTTGGGGGAGGTGGAAATGGGATGGAAGGATGCTAACTGGAAAAGCGGATACGGAAAGAAAGGCCGGGCGGGAATGGGAGAAGAGAGGAAGATGGTGGAGAGGTCACGACTTACGTAGAGAGGGATAGGAGGGAGGCGCGGGGGGATGGAAAATTGGAGTTCGGAAACGTGCGGCAGAGGGTTTACTCTTTGGGAGGGGGCGGAGGTGTTGGTGCGCGGGAGACGGGATGGGTGGTGCGGCGAGGCTGGGCAGATGAGAGGGCGCGAGGCGAGTGTTGGCGCGGCAAGAATGACTTGGCTACTGAGACGGCCTTCTTTCCCTCTCCTTCACCCCGCTCGGGAGAATGGAGGGGTGAATGCGACCTCCATAAACAGGGGAACCGGAGATGCCAGGGGCCGCGACTGAAACGCTATTCCCCGCGGGATTTCTACCTCACTCTCTTTCCCCTTCCATCTGTCTCGCCCTCCCAGAAATCCCGCTGCCTCTTTGCCTCTCTTCCTCCACGCTATCTGCCGAAACAGAGGAATTCCCATCGGCTCACCTGCACGTCGTACCCCGGGTCCTCTTTTTCCTATTTTGCCTCTCTCTCTCTCCGCGGCACACCCCCTCCCCCTTCCTTCTCCCCGGTCCCCCTCCGCGGGTTTCTCCTCGATTCTAGGATTGCTTCACGTGCATGTCCTCTGAGGGATTCCAGCCCTTTTAATTCCGCCCTACCCCAGCATTTCTCCCTCCGGGCTTTCCTCGTCTCCTTCGGGATTCGTCCTCGCAGCTCTCTTGGGCCCCACAAGC
The DNA here is from genome assembly GCA_933228895.1 of Platycnemis pennipes. NCBI lineage: Eukaryota > Metazoa > Arthropoda > Insecta > Odonata > Platycnemididae > Platycnemis > Platycnemis pennipes. The sequence goes on along the minus strand of OW121848.1, from coordinate 25,641,522 downwards.
CCGAAATTAAGGCACTCACTGCATACTTGAGCATCGTTCTGCTGATATCCATGGCTATTTTATCACTCATTGTTTTACTCAGCATTACTTTGCGTATAACACTGCATTATCGTTGAATGATATTTCCCAATTTAAAGAAATGTTTTTATCTACTAGTCCTCACCATTCATTTCACTGCATGAAGTACCCAGAATACACCTACTGAATTGAAATCTGTACCTGTTATCTCCATTCACTCGGGAAATTCTCAGTTTGAAGCTTGTGGTGCATTATTAGGTACGCATGTGGAATCAGAAACCATATGATCATAATGCATGGTAACCATCTAATTTTAAGTGAGCATGATTTTCTTCTAACTTTGATTGAATTAGAGAAAAACGTTTTTTCTCCTTTACATTTCAGCTAAGTAAAAGTAGGATAAAGGCATTATAATTCTTTGGTAGTAGCTCCTGGATTAAACGAACAAAAGTTTCTGTTATTTGCTAACAAAAAAAATACTTAATGTGAATATCAGCAGTTTCTTGGATTTAAATATTTATCATGACATTCTTACGCTTTCCTTAATAATTCCGCTTTCTTTTAGCCAGGGTGGATTCATTTCCCACAACGTCTTATTACTTAGAAACTGCGTTATTTGATAGAAGAACTTTTTTAAATATTGTGCAGTTTATTATGTTACCTTATTAGCCCCAAGTTGACCCTCTTAGTTTCTCCTCCATTATTCCGACACCCGTAAACCGTCACCATTCCTCATGGAGTTCCCGTAGCCATTTCTTCTTAATTGGTCTTCTTATGCTCTCATTATTAGCCACTCCACGTAAGCTAGATATATCTTTGGAGTTAACACACGAATTTTATTCCATTAAGTCCTGAAGTTTGTAAGTTAAATATCGTGAATGAGGTGAAAGATAATTACCTTTAAAAGTCATGATGGTAAATAATTTATGGCAGAACTAATAGTAGCCAGTACCCTAAAATTATGATTGCCATTCAAATATTCCTTTTTTAAACCACAATTCTTCCATGCTATTAATTGTGGCGCAGTTGTCTTTTCCGTTTACTGTTACCGCACTTATAAGTGCTCTGTTTCAAAATATGTCGTTTCCTTTCTTACTTAACGCTACTTTATACTTGAAATATTGTTTTCTCGCCATAATTAAAACTTAACGAACCGAAAACATCTTACTTTTTATTATTTTCCCCGCTCTCTTTCAATTCTATTTGGAGTTTAACGAGTTCGTAAAAGTTTTTTTAAAAATTTCTCCCCCCTTCTTGGCCTCGAAAACTTTTGTTCTTCCTGGAACTTTCACGTGCCCCTGCCCTCTCTCTCTCTCACCGCCCATGTCCCTTTGCCCTCCGTCATTCGGAACGAGAAGAAAACGCCACCAGCATTCCATCCTAAACTCCGCCGCGCTAGCACACACGAACTCATGCTCCTTAGGACACGTCACTCCTCCCACTCCGCCTCCCTCCCCCTCCCTCACTCAATGCGCTGCCCAAATAGCTTTCTTCACTTTCTCCCCAGAACCCCATTCTGCCCTTCCATTTCTCATCACGTATTTACTCTCCGTTCTCTCGAACAGTGCTTCAAAAGTTCCTCATCGGCCCGAATATCAAATTCTCGTTGCATCTAAGGGCATGGAAATAAGTATAATAATAATGTATTTACAAACAGGCTCGAGTTGAGAGAGATGGCTACTCTCCCTTGCTCACTTTTTTTACATCTAGCATTTTTGGCATCCCGCCAAAAGAAAAATGTAATACTAGGTGAAATTTCTGGCTAAGATGTAAAATCACATACAATATTAACATGCATGGGCAAACACAACGCTAGTAAAGTTAAGGCTGAGGATATTTGAAATGTCGTGCGAAAGGAGACATGGATGTATAATATTCATAGCAAATAAATTATGCGTATATTTTTCTCCCTCACAAATATAATAGGCATATGGGTGATACATTTTTAGTGAAGAAGTACGATAAATTTAAGGGTAAATATTTTCATTCCATAGCTTTGAATGCAGGAGAAAATGCCTCGGGCGATTTATATTAAATGTTGGTATCTATCAAGTTCTAGTCTCAATAGGTAGATGACTGCAGAAACGGATGTAGGGATTGAGGGTTTTTGCAAATAAATCCTTATATTATAGGCCTTTTTGACTTAAGCACTAACTTATTATAAGCCACTCTTTTATCACTTTTGTTTTTTGAAGAATGTTTACGAGATGATTTGCTTTTTATGCCTTGCAATTAGGCATCAAGGAAACACAGTTTCCATCCTAGTCAATGTTATTTCAAATGCTTACATTTCAGTTACCACAGACCACAGCTGATTAATAAGTCAAATATCAGTAGTTGCCCTTCACTATAAGCGTTGGTAACACTTTACTTTCAATGATTAGTGTGGCAATTGAGGATATTAAAATGAGTAACAACTTTCATCGAAGGCATTAGTTCATGAATGAGTGTGACATTTTTAACTATATGAGTTCTTTTATAATGTAAAGGTGTTTTATTTGTTGTAACCGTCAAATCAGCAATATTTTATGCACTGTATTACAAAATTGTTTGTCAGCTTGAAACTGGATATTCTGTTTAGCATTTTCAGCCAAGTTTCAGGTATTGAATTAGGTACGTATTATTCACATTTTCATGAAATTGAAAACAGACGAATGTCGTCATTTAATATCGGGAAGTGAATCATTCAAATGTGAAAATTTTGAGTGCTCCTGTAAAATGATAGCAGCAAATTTCCATTATTTTAGCTACCGTTTCAAGATTGACCAGGTTACACAGGCATTTTATGAATAAGACTAAAAAGGACCTGGGCGAAATTAATTTATTATACTTTTACAACTTTCATCATTACCTACTGGTAAATAAGATTTCAGTATCAATCAATTCTGTTTTCTTAATATTCTCATATTGAGCTACGTCAGTAGTATTGAAAGTTTTACATTATAACAAAAAAGCATTAATGGGTTTTACAACACACTGATAACTCAGAACTCATTAGCATGGAAAAAGTCTTTGAATTTCATGGAGGAAGATTTTTACTTGACACCCGTGTTTCTTTCTTTTACTGAAGACATATATTGGATCTCAAGAACTTTTTGCCAAAAGTCGTAACTTACGAGCTTTAGAATGGTGTCAATTTATTAGTTACCCAGGACATGCAGAATTGCGCAGAATAAGTTTAATTGGAGACGTATGTTGACTGGTTCACGTATAGATACTGGATACGCACACTTTTCGTTATAATGTATATTGCAGTTGACACGCATTTATTTCAAATCAGTTTGAAAAAACTGGTCTCCCACTCTCAATATGGGAGAAATTTAAATGATTCATTTGATGACCCGTACGAGCGGCGAGGTACAAATATGGAATGCGGATATAAATGCTTTCTGGAATTACGTGAGGCCGTTATATGAATCGACAGAAAGCATGGAATTCCGAGTTAAGGGCAATAAATTTGTCGTTTTCTTCTGTGTCATTCGTGTTTGACCCGATAAAATATGATATATTTGAAATTTGATTAATTATCAATTCAATATTCAAATACAAAATGTGATGTACTCCTCAAAATGAAGGGTCCAAACCTATAATGCATATTCATGGGAACTAATAATGGAGTAATTTAAAAAAGTATATTTACCCATTAGAAAGGCTACATTCCCGAAGAGAGTGAATAAATTGTTGATACAATTGCACCTCGTAATTTTGCGTAACAAGTAAAACATTTCATTACATTTCCTTTTTAAATTACACAATATTAATATAGCATTTCTCAGCAGTAGAGTCGAATTAATGTGCAAAAAAAAAAGGATTGAATCCTAGTAGATCCAGGCAGTTTTTCTAGGGCTATTATGTATTTAGTGCAACTGTAAATATTTATCAAACAGCGCCCTCTCTGATTACTGTAAGGCCAATTGAGAGAAAAATTTCAACTGGTTCGTTCCGAAAGTCTGGATACCCGAAAATTTCTTGGACTATTGTTTCCATTCGAGAGCCTTGATTTTTTTGGATTTTGCATTACGTGAACGAAAAAATATTGGGAAAATCGGAATCATCTCGTTGTTAATTATTACAATAGGGAACCTAGCTTTTGTCGGTGAGGCATAGGTATTATCGGCATAAATACCAGGTGCCTAGAAGCAGGGCAAACCATCACATGAATCCAAGGAGAGTCGTTATAAGTTAAACATATGAAGTGATGGAGAACTCTCAAAAAGAAAGTTATGTATTATTCGATACATCGCTGATCCCAATAACGCAAACTGATAGTCGGTCAATCAATCACTGATCAGATCGGTATTTTTTCTTAATTTGATGCAGATAAATTTCATCCTGAACCCGCCGGTGTGAAGTAAACGAGCCTACTGTCGTCGCAGAAATGATGTACACCGATTTTTGATGGCTGTATTCATATTTGGGCCCGCTTTAAAATTAGATAATTACATAATGTAATCATTTTTCACCGTTGGAGGTAAATATTTTGCTAAAGCTTATCCAGTTATCCCGAAAAAGCTCTTGCATAATCTTTCTGAGGATTGAGGGCAAGGAGAATTTATTAAGCAGTTTTTTTTAGAACCAGTCTCGCTCTCTGTCCAGCTGGATAAATCTCAAATGTTTTGCTCTCCTCCATGGAGAGGAGTTTTCTCCCTTGGGAGTAACGGTTGGTTGGAGGAGAGGGGATAATAAGACTCCGCATTTTCAACCCCTTCCACTCTCTTAAATCCCCCTTTGCCATTTATCGGACTGCTGTTCCTTCTGTTTAAGGTTGCAGCCGAGATAATTCAAGGCGATCTTACGGTCAGTGGATTAAGCCACACAGTTCTTATAAATGAATATTAATCAGTTTTTTTTCAGCTTCAGAGTTGGGATAGCAAAGGAGGATTGGGAATAAAAAAAAGCTTGCGAAGGTTTGAGAGGAGCGTAAGACGAGGTATAACGTTGAGGGTACGGCAAGGGAAGGTGGCAAGAAGACAAGCGTTGACTTAGAAGAGATGTGAAAATGCCAAAAGAATAGCTAAAAGGAGCGTAAGTAAAAACGCCATACCTTGAGTGCCTTCTTATCATCAATTTTTTTATTTTTTTATTTTGAACACGGGACCACAGCTAGCAGAGATTGTTGTTGTTTGACGGTGTACTGGAAAATAGGTAGCAATGGCAGAATCCAAGTCATCGTGCCAATCAAGTTTAAATTTCATAGAAAATAATGATGACCGGTCGACAGTAGAGGCATTTTTGGAACAAAAAGATCAAGAAACAATACAAAAGTATCAAGAGCATGTGTATATGAATATGCACTAACAAAGACACGCTATTTCGGTGCCACGATTAAAATAATTCTTTGTGTTTTAGTCTGAGATTACCAAATTTTATTTTTGAAAATATTTGGAATAGTAGGTATTGAGTTTGCAGCTGACAGTAAAAGAGATGTGCAATTGAAATGGAGTTTTTATTTAAAAATCATTCATCAACCTCTAGCGTACTCCGATCATACTTGCCCAGAAATACCGTGGTCGTCTCTCACTTTTTCGTTACACAGGTGCTAATAATAGCTATTAGCGGTCAGTTTCCGAAAGTTGGCCGTAGCGAAAGGGTATGCCACAGAGAAAATTATCATTTTTCCGCGTACAGAAATAAAGTATCGTATGTATCTTGAAAGTTACCAATTACCTAGATTTTACTGAAGGTCTCTGCTATCGTAAATGACGAAAATGGAGCATTGTTGAAGGCTTCCGCGTAGTGATGCGCTTAGCTTATTTTTCGTAAGATTATGCATAGTTTAAAATCTTATTTTTGGGATATAATATTGAATTTAGCTAATATATCTAATCAGCAGCACTAGAGCGCAACATTCAGGGTGTTGGTCATGAACGGAGAGATTTTATAACATGAAATTGAGGAGGAGAGATAAGATAAGTTTATTTACTCTTGGACTATATAATCCCATGGAGCACAAGTACATGACATTTACATTTATTTATATTTTAAGCTGCTGATTATATTTACAAAAACAACGTATGGTAATAGCGATATTATGACATGCAGGAGACAATATTAGAGATTGGAATTATCTCTGGAAAAATTGCATAAAAAGATTAAAGACATAACACAATGCTTTGTATAAACAGCCACTAACATTCCATAATTTACAAAAAATAAAACAAATAAGTAAATGTTACATTTTATATACTGTTTCAGAGCTCTCTTGAATACATACACAGATGTCAACAACTTTATATTCTGTGGAAGAGAATTCCACAATTTACACGATGTTACATAAAATGATTTATTGTATGTAGTTGTTCTATGGCATGGTATTATTAAATTCGTATTATTTCTAGTCATTAGATTTTTTGTCCTTATTATGTACATATCGATCATATAAATACAATGGAATCTTTATATTCAATAATTTAAAAATAAATACACCCATTTGCAGCATGTGTCTTTCTTCAATTTTTAACCAATTTAACATCCCATAATACGGGCTGACATGTTCATCGCGTGAGATATCATATATTGAAAACACTTTATCAGCTGAAGCAATTCAGACACCTAATACCTGTTCCGCTTCGTCAAAAGCTGGTAACCTCTTTAGTTTTACCACATATAGATTACTGCTCGGGTGAGATATCATATGTATATCGGAGAGGGGGCAAATAAAAGGATTGAAGAGGAATGGTGCTCCGCGATCGAGGATGGAGTAGTAGTATTGCGTTGGTTTTCTTCATTGATTTTAAAGCTGTGGCATACCTGAAAAAAACAGCGTCCCTTGGTATTCTGTGGGAAGGCGGGAGCAGAGGGAAGAAAGTCACAGAGAACAATAGGATTATATTGCCACAAAAGGAGCGAAAAATCGAGTGTGGAGGGAACAGCGTCGGGGTTGGATTAGAATTGAACGGATCGGGTGCGAATAAATATTTAGAGGTTGATTGGAAGCGGAAAAGGTTGCGGAAAGTGGAAACACAAACGCGACAGTTTAGGTTTATTGATTATTTTATTCCTCTTCAGTCTCCTCTCTTCGCGGAGTCTTTACCAACTGCGCTGGCGTTGCCACGTCCCAAAACCAATCTAGGTACTGCATGCATTGCATAACATTACCATTTTTTCCCTTCCAAAAGCCCGTATGCCAAAACAAATAATTATTCTTGAAGAACGGTCGCTGAAATGGGGCACTGAGCATGGCTACGATAAGATTGCTGTGAGGATAGATTGGAACGATTACGTTCATTTTTTTAATACCGAATCAGGTTGTGCGAGAATCTCGTACCTGGATATACATGTATGTACATAGGGACGCCGCGTATGGGAGAGCAGGTTTCTTCCCGCACCTAAGGGGCGCTATGTCGCCACACAAAATTAATGATATTGCAGTGGACAAATTTGATGTAATATGATTGTGGGTGTAAGATTTTATTTGCAAAAATGCGACACATATCCACGAGATGATCCTGCCTCTGCATCATAATCCACAATCGCTCGCACACACACATATCCTAGAAGCCACCAGTATTCATTTTATTCTTTTCCCATCAGGTCCACGTTTCACCGCACATTGATACCACAAAAGCGATTAAATTTTGTTTGGGGATTTTTTCGATAACTTTGTGTTGAAGTTCTGTTTTTCATAACTTATTCATCAGCGTAATTGGTTTTCTGACCGGGACACGTTTTAAATCACATATTCTGGCCGTAATTGCATTGTATAACGGCGTTTATTCACTTAAGGATACACTTTTTCCTGAAAATGTGTAATGTGCATTTTATTAAAATCAATAGGTATCACATATTGCCATGTGGTAACTTTTGCAAGGTAATATGATGGAATCTTTTGATTTCGAGTGATTTCCCAACATGTTTACTGAAGTAATCTGGGTACCTTATTCCATCCATTACTTTTGTCATTTGTATTATTGGTTGGGACGTAGTAACTACTTTTGATTTATAATCTTAGTAGGTACTCAAAGACAATTTTAGTTAATAATATTCTTAAATTTAACCCTAATGAATAGCGCCAAGGATCTAAGTAAATTAGCAAAGATATTGAAACTTGATTAATTATCAAGGAAAAATATTTTTTTCAAAATAGTCTCTATGATCATCTAGTTGAACAGGTAATCGTAGCCAAATTAAGCGTTAAAGCTATTCAATAATCCAAATGTGATCTAATTAGTTACTAGTAGTTAATACAATTCCGTAGTTAATAACGGTTAAGAATGATCTTTGTTTGTCATGTTAAAATACATCGGCGTTCTTGGATATTAACTGCTTGAATCTCTGAAAATCTGTTTCCGTCGCTTACAATACACCTAGTCCCGGAGGTGTAGTCAGAAGATTTGTTCTGAAATATTATTTTGATTATTGAAATGATTTATTCACGAAAGTGAATCGTGAAAATATGCTTTATGAACGTTAGAAATATGAATGAATGAATGTTTATTAATTGTCCCAGGGCTGTGCCCCATAAGGACAAAAGACAATGTACATAGTTATACGAGCAACAAAAATATAATAAATCAGACAATCCATACAATATACAAGCTGTGACAAATTAAATATAAATTAAAACAATTGGCATGTAAAAAGGACAAATGCGACATCGTTAGGACATCGTATAACAAATTACATATACATACATTTCTTGAATTTCAGAATAGGAATATGACATTTATTGATCAAAGAGTAACATTTCGTAATATTTCATATTAAAGCTAGCAACGGAAGAACAGTTTTTTTATGCTTTTGGTCAAGGTGTTCCAGAGATGACACGCAGAAACTATAAATGAATTTTAGAACTTCGTTGAGCGATGACCAGGAAAATATAGAAACTCAAGATCACATCTGGTACACATCTCTTTAGTGGAAGTTTTGGCAGTGAACATGTCGAAAAGATATTTAGGAGATTTTTCTTTGAACAGGGAGTACAAGAAGCACCCGAGGAAGTATTTCCTTCGGGTCTTAACATTGAGCCATCGAAGTTCATTGTAATAGGGGGTCAAGTGGACATCTCTGCGAAGATTAAAAATAAACCTGATGCATGAATTTAGAGCCCGGTGTAGTGTGGTGTTATCTTCTTCATTCAGGTCATTGTAAACAAGACAACAGTAATCAATAGTGGGGAAAGGTAACGATGAAATAAGCATTTTCCTAGTGTGTTGAGGGAGAAATTTTGAATGCACTTTGAGCTGGTGTAAGATTGTGTTGATTTTGCGAGAAATATTGTTAACATGATTGTTCCAAGACAGACTTGAGCTCATGGTGATACCTAGATTTCGAATAGAGTTTTAATAGGGAATAAGGGTGCCGTTGACACAGATTTGAGGTACATTTTCATAGGGCAAGCGATTTGTCATCTTAGTACTACCAATAATTATTGCTTTGGTCTCACTTGAGTTTAGAACAAAGTTGTTTTGCTGGGACCATACAGAAATAACTTTAATATTGTCGTTCATTTTTTTGATTGAGTCGTCAATTTCGTTGGGGAAACAATGACGATATATTTGCAGGTCGTCTGCGTAAAGCATGTACTTCGTGTGCTCTAAGTCGCGTGGAAGGTCATTAATGAAAATGGAAAAGAGCAGGGGACCAAGTACAGAACCTTGCGGCACTCCACAGGGGACTGTAGTCCAACTGAAAATGTTCCCGTAAGTGTCCTTTACGGCCTGTCGACGGTCAGACAGATAAGAATGAAACCAGTTGAGGACCGAAGAGGAGAAATTCAACTTCCTCATTTTCTCAAGTAAAATAGCATGGTCTACCCGATCGAAGGCCTTGCTGAAGTCAAATAATACGAGTATCGTCACCATTCTCTTGTCAAACGAACTTCTAATGTCATCGGTGATTTTCAGAAGAGAAGACTGGGTGGAAAAACCGCGACGAAATCCAGATTGAAATTGGTCAAATTTATTGTTTCGAGCGTGAAAATACACAACTTGGGAATGAACAATGCGTTCTAGCGCTTTAGAAATGTTGCATAAGATGGATATTGGTCTCTAGTCTGACGGATTCACTGGATTTTTTATCTTTTTATTGGTTTTATAAGAGACGATTTCCAAAGGGTAGGAAATTTAGAGGATTGTAGTGAAAAATTAAACAAATCAAGGATTATAGGCATTGTGATACAATAGGAGATTCTCAACATTCTGTGAGATATTTTGTCTACCCCGGTGGAATTCGATCTTGAGTGGAAAATGAATTTATTGAGGTATCAGTATTGATAATTTCAAAATAGAAATTTGAGTTTCTGAAAGGGACGAGAGTATTAGATGTAGGGGGTAGGGTAGAAAGAAAAGAGTAGCTGCTAAGGCCTGTGTGGGCAATAGTAGAGAAGTAGAGATTGTTTTGATCGACGGTAATATTTTGTGCAAGAGAGATTTGTCGGTGACGTACAAGACCTAAATTCCTTAGTTCTTTCCATACTCGCTTGGAACCTTTAATGCCAGAGAGAGCGTTGGCATAGTATTTGCGTTTGGAATCGTTGATCAAATGTTTCGTCTGGTTCCTTAACTTTGTAAATTGAGCGTATAAAATTGGGTTGTTGGAACAAATGAATGCACCGCGTATACGATTTCGTTCCCTCATTTTCTCAGAGATTTCCTTGGTCAGCCAGGTAGTGGTAAGGACCTTAGGTTGACATGTTCTCACAGGAGCATGAAGGTTAAAGCAATTAAGAAGATTTTCATTGAATATTTTTAGTTTGGAGTCGATGTTATTGGCCTGATACACTTTAATCCAGTCAGTGGTGGAGAGGTCATCAAGAAATCTTTCTTCGTTGAAAAATCAGTGAAGTATCTTCTTTAAACGCCAACGAGTGTTATTTAATATTCTCGCGTGATGAATTATTTTTTGTAGTTACAATACCTTCATTTTCAGTGAACTGTATACAAGGAAATTCATTCAAGGCAATTGTATATATAATCGACACAAAAAGAAAACAAAACAAAATGTAAAAGTTCCAGTACAATTATCCATTGTTAAAAAAAACTCAGGCTGGAATGAAGCCTCGGATTAATACGCGAGGGCATTATTCGCTGCCACCGTATAAATAAATATCTCTACGAACAAGACTTTGAAAACCGAGCTTATTTTATTCTATTTGGGATCGCGTGTACGGTTTTTCCATGAAGACTTTTTACGTTCCTTTAGTTCTGTTTCGTTAGTAAGAATAAGGAAAGCCAGATTATGCTTCCACGAGTTGACGAAACGTAACTTACATCCCTTTTCAAAAAGGCGGTGGAGTAATAAAGCTGAGTAGAACAAGTAGAGGAGGAGAAGAATGGTAAAATGCACGAATGAAGTGTTTTTGTGGTGGTGGTTTCATGAATTCTGTCCTTCGCGGTCCTCAAAAATGTCTGTTTATCTAAATGGCTTTGATAAATATTTCCCACCCCACTTGATACATACTCCCACACATGATCAAAACGAGTAGTCTTTCAAGCACATTACATTTTGAATGAGAAGGAGATAAAAGCATCATTGTTAGGTAAAATACCCCGATTTATAAAAATGCAGTATTCAGGAAGATATTTGTCGGTAAATTACCTTGGCATTAACTTTCTATGCCCAATCTGTTTGTCTTACCTATAATTGAATCTGAATCAATGTTTTTCTGACACATTAAATACCACTTTTCGAAAAATATACATATTTTTAATTTTCAGTACTTCACATCTTCATCCTCATTCATTGCAGTTAAAATTTGAAATAAATTGTGCATAGTCCATGGAACTTATATTAAAATTAACTTACACCCGAACCTTGAGCAAAGCTATAAAGAAAAAGCTTTGGTATATGTTGAATTGGAGCGTTGCGTTAATTATATGACTTGGGTCCGAGAGAATAAGAGAAAAAAATAAGACTGAAGGGTTTTGATAGGGATATGGATGTTGTTAAATAAATTTCAATTAGTGCTAAGTAAGATAAGTCAGGAATGTAAGGATTTGGTTGATGAGGAAAGAAAGTCATTGAAGTACAGGACAGGAAGAGTAAGTGTATAGGACAAGTGAATTGGGTCGATAGAATCCTCATTGTCACAATTGGAGAAAAAATTATGGGAAGTGAAAGAAAGAGGGAGAAGGATAAAATGTATTTTTCCACCAGATGAAGGAAGATTATCTTACGAGCACGATTATCTGTCAAGAGAAAGAGAGAGAGTGCGTATGGAATAGAAGTACAAAATTATTTATGCAGGATTTATTTGTAACATTCCATCTTGATGTTATTTTGACTGATATTGTATGTTCCAGAATGAAGGGGAAATAATTAGAAGAACATTCCTGGGATAAGGAAAACCAGGATATATCTAAAGGCGTAGAAAAGAAGGAGGAAGAATTTTTAATATTATTTCTCTTGAATGACGATTGGGGGTAGCGAACTATGAGGTGGAACGAGTAAGAGGTGGGGGGAGGTGGCGCTGGAAGCTCAGAGGGATGGACGTAAACGGTACAAGGACTGAAATGGGTCACAAGTGGCGGGGGAGGGAAGTCAGCGGGAGGGGTGCAAAGAGGTGGGCGGACGGGAGAGGTGAGACAAATGATCGGGGCGATAAAGTGTGAGTGTGGCGTGGGTGCGCTTGGGTGGTTGGGGGGTTGGGCGAAAGGAGGTGAAGGCGAGGGGGCGTAGCGTGCGAAAGGATGGGTGGGAGGACAGACGAGGGCCGCCTCCCTCGCCTGGGGCCTCTCTCAACCTTCGCCCCCTCCCTCCCAACCCTTCCACCCTCGCCCTCCTTTTCCCCCCGAGCCCTCGCACCCCATCCCGTCCAGTTCATTCCTCCAGCTATGCCATGAAAAAAAAATGTCCCTCCCACCGAAATTAATGGAAAGATTCACTTTCCAGCGCGTGAAAGTTAGTGCCTAGGAGTGCATTTCGTCCGTAGAGACTTCTGTCGGCTTTTAATCAGCGGTACTAACGCATCTATCTCTTCAGGAAACGAAGTACCTATTATTAGTACCCAAGCAATGGGCCAGAATTTCAGTAATCCACATTAATTACTACCAAAAATAAGAGCAAGAGATTAGCTTTTATAGACAATAACTTTTTCTTCTAGGTGGAAAGAAAGTAGGCATAATTAAGTAAATATAAAATATGAAATCAATGGGTCTTTTTTCATATCAATGAACATTTTTGAGCTTTTCAGTCAAAAACCAAGCCAAAAGTTCTCAATTCTGATGTTTTCCAGAGTAAATATGACTAGGTGAGAATGGTTTTGGTGGTAGATGAACTCATTTGTTCCAAGTAAGGGAGGAAACCTATAGCTGGAATTAAATTTTCATGCTCAGAATTGTCCTCAACTTCAGCAATGGTATGTGAGCTTCCATTAGTCTGACCTGGCGCTATTTTTTTGCCAAGAAGTAGTTATTTGTTTGAGCATAGATTTTGATCTGATTCTTTCTACGAGAAATTCATCCACTCTTGCTCAACTCCTAAAGCTCCTCCAGTTCATTTTATCGTCCCCTCTCTTCCACGTAATCGTCTCTGCATTCTCTCCGCTCTACCAACCCAACGCTATCTATCCATCTTGTCTGGACCCGATCCCCACGCTCCACTCCCTATCTTACCCATTCTCGTCTTCGTAAGATAGTCAGCCTTTCCAGAAATGCTAAGTCGTTTCTTCTTCTAGCTATTTATATTTAATACTCATAAAAATTAGTTACGCAATCGTTTATCTGCATGTCATCATCGCTCACTTCATTTGCAATGGGTCGTACAAGGATACGCGTAAATTTGACCTAAAATTGTAATTCACTTCTCTTCGAATAATAATTTCATCAAGTCATCTAGTGTGAAATTTCTGAAGTGCGACTTAAATTGGAGATACGTTCAGTGTGCTTTATGTATCATTCCGGTTTATTTCCACTTCACCAATCGTTAATTCTCAATCCCTGGAGTCCTCTGCAGGACTGCTGGCCTCTAATTGAAATCGACGCTTCCAGCCGAAAGTAAACAAATTTGCTACTTTGTTGTGTAAACCTCGTCTTAACTGGTTTAGGGACTGCAAACATTTAACAGCATCACTAAATGCGTGACATCCTCATAATTACGAACTACGGTGCAAAATAAATAAATAACCGGGAAAGCAGTCATTATGATTCTCGGAATGAACTTTTTTCCACTTTCTCCGACCTGACCTACTCCTCTTCGTCTTCTTTCTCTCCTCCTACACACATTTCCCCTTTTAATCTCTCTGCGATCTCATTCCCTAGCATTTTACCTTCCCTTGCATTCACTTTCCTCCTACTTCACTCCGCAGTCTCCCTCTCTCCTTCTCCACCTTCACCCCTCTCCCTCGACGGTCCTCACTTCTCCCCCCCCCCCTCCACTCACCCCACGCACCCCAAACACCCACACCCGCCCACACCCCAGAGCTCTTTAAGCGGAAGGCGCTCTCATAAAAAATGAGCGAACTCAAGACTGCATTTTTTTATTCCCGGCGTTATCTCCTCCACGCCTCTCCATTTTCGCCGGCGAGGGACGCGTAAGGGGGAGGGGGTGGATGCGCGGGAGGTGAGTACAGTGAGAGAGGCTGAACATGTTCCCGGGAATAAAAAATTGGAGGATGTTGCTTTCCCTCCATCTCTCTCTCTCTCCCTTTCTTTCCTTGTCTTCTCTTTCTCTCTCCCTCTTACATGGTACATCTTCACTCCCATCCGTGTTTTCTTCGCTTTTTCCAATTTGGATATTTTTCATCTCATTTCCCTCTCCTTATCATGCTATGATTGTGCGTTCCCTCCCATGTGCCCGCCCTGCGTCATTCTCTTTATTATTGTATTCGTCAAAATAACCTTTCCCCTCGCATATCGCATTCCCCACCCTGTTTGCGCACTACATTTCTCCTCTGCCACTACCATCTCTTCACATTTTATTCGCAATCTCCGATACTCCCGTTCCACCCTTCCCCCCGCGTAATCTTGCTATCTCTAATATCACTTCCTCTTCCCCTCTTTCCCTCAGTAATTACCGGTGAATATTGTGAATGAGCTCCTACCCTCCATACTACGGTTTTGGGATAATGGTAAGGCTTCGCTGGTCTACTGAATGGCTAGTTTGAAGTGCTTCCCAGCTTTTTTCGAATGTGCTCACTGACAAATCCTTACCCCAGCTTCTTTTGCCGCCTAATTAATTTGATGGCGGCAATGGTGTTGGAGCATCAATGCTCACGCCGTCTGGAAGGGACTTTCATCAACCGCAACACCTACAAGTGGATGGGAAGGAAACCCTAGAAGAATCTTTTTTCAAAATAAGCCTAAAAAATCTTTTTTCAAAATAAGCGATTGGTGGTAGATGTAATATTTCCCTTCCTTAGAGGATAAAAGTATTCGGATACAAAAATACGAGAACATTTTCTACTTCGTTTCCCATTTTACATCAATTCTTCACTTAACTTATACCTTATTCATGAAACTTATATTTTGACTAGAAAAGTATCCTTCCATTTTGGAACCTCACAAATTCTCATTTTGAAATTCTTGCCCAAAGTGAAATATTTTTATAATTTGTCGTAACCGTATTTGAAGTCTCAGGAAAAAAAATACAATCGGTGCACAATGAATCGATTTGATATGTTTAAAGTAGACTGTTATTACTGTGAAAAAGTGAGAAAAAACTTAAACTGCGCTATTAGTTTTACATTTTTTTATATTAAAATATAGATGAAACTCAAGCCAGCCGCTATAGGTTAGTAACGCGCAGAATGTGCCATACCAAAGGTTGTTTTGAGACCCTCTAGGAAATGGGTCGCATGGCTGAGGTTAAATTAAACAGTGGCATACATACATAGTATTAAAATCATAAGATTGGTATGCTGAAGCCCTCCATTTCTCCCTATCGCATGCCAGTTCCTTCATTTCCATATGGTTCTTCTTCCCCGTATTCTTCTTGACTTGTCCCAAGTACTTGTCTCTTGGCCCTCCTCTGGGGACTTTCCCTTCAATTTTTGCCTTCATTATGCTTCCCACGTAATTGTTGTGCCTCATGACATGGCCAACCCACCGTGTTCTTCTTTGGCGTATGGTGCTCCACAGTGCTCTTTCTTCTCCAATTCTTATGTATACCTCCTCGTTTCTCACCCTATCCGTCCATTTGATCTTCAGCATCCTTCTCAAGCACCAGGTCTCGAAGGCTTCTATTCTTTTCTCGTCAGTTTTTCCAATGATCCATGCTTCTGATCCGTAGAGTGCCACTGCCCACACGAATGTTTTCACGCACTGTTTCCTTGTCACCAGTCTCATGCTCTTCGAGCAGAGTAGTGGCCTTTTGGCCATGAGTGCTGTCTTAGCTTTAGGCTATTCTACGCTTGATGTCAGTCGTGCTTCTTCCATCCCAGGTGATGGTGCTCCCGAGGTAGGTGAATGATTCCACTTGCTCCAATCTTTTTCTTTGAGGCGGACGTCGGCCACTGTTTTCTCTCTTCCGCACACAAGTATCTTGGGTTTCTTTTTATTGACTTTCATGTTGTATTCCTGGAACACTTTTACAATTACGTTCAGTGAGTTCTGTAGGTCTTCCTAGTTTCCTGCTACAATAGCGATATCATTAGCGAAGCGTAGCATGTTGATTTCTTCTCCATTCTCTTTGGTTCCTTTGGTACCTTGTTCTTCTATTTCTTTTATCGCTTCCTCCATGTACATATTGAATATTGCTGGTGATGGCTTACATCCTTGTTGGACTCCTTTGTTAATGTTTTTTCCTTCTTGCGTACGTATTGTGGCTACTTGGTTCTTTAAGAGCTGGTAGATGATTCTTCTGTCACTGTAGTCCAAGCCAAGTTTTTCCATAGTATGGAACATCGTATTTCATTCGACATTATCGAATGCCTTCTCCAAGTCCACAAAGGTCTATACAATGGTTTGCTTACGTGGATCATTTTCTCTACCAGTAGTCTCAGGCATAGTATTGCCTCTCTTGTCCGCCTATTCTTCCTAAATCCAAATTTATTTTCTAACAGGTTTTCTTCGATTTTTCCTTCAATTCTTATGCCTACTATCCAAGTAAGGATTTTGGAGGCATGTGACAATAGACTCAAGGTTCGATGCTCCTCGCATTTCTCAGCCCTTGCCCTCATCAGTATGGTGACCATTGAGCTCCTCCTGAAGTCTTCTGGCAGATTTCCGGATTCGTAGCAGTCTTGGATTATTCCATATAGTGCGTCTTGCGGTTTTTCACCAAGTGCTTTGATTACTCCTCCGCTGATTTTATCTTCTCCGGGCGCCTTTCCAGTCTTCAAGTCTCTTACTGCTCTCTCAAATTCGCTTCTTAGTATTGCTGGACCGCGGTTGTCTTCCTCCACTTTGTTCTGGTCATTCGTGAATGCTACTCCTAAGGGTATCGGGCCTCGATATAGCTCTTCAATATACTTTTGCCATCTATTGCTGATTTCTCTCTCTTCCATTAGCAGTTTCCCATCCGAATCTCTGATGTTTTTTCCTTTCTCCGAAATGCCTCTTGATTACGTTGCCATCTTCCACGTGTATCTTCTCCGTCAGTGTTGCATGAAGAGGGTGTTTGCCGCCACCAAGTTCTTCTCACTGCAGAATTTCACAAGTCTTTCCCTCTCTCGTTCTGTTTTTCCAGCCCAAACTCTCCTACTGTGTTTCCACCTTACCCCTATCCAACCACGGCATTCCAATCTCCCATAACTATCAGGTCTTCCTTCCCTTTGACTGTGCTCAGGACCTCTTCAAGTTGCTCGTACATTTCTTCGATTTCTTCTTCCGAAAGGTTGGACGTTGGCATGTACACTTGCACTATTGCTATATCTGTCGGTTCCCCTTCTATCTTGGTTAGCATTACCCTTCCGTTGTACTGCCAATATGCCTGCACTCTACTTCCCCATTCTTTCTTCAGAATGAATCCAACTCCTGCAATCTTCTGGTTATCACCGGAGTATATTACTCTCTACCCATCACTCCAGATGTGCTCCCGTCCACATGATATCGCTCACTCCTACGATGTCTAACTCCGTCCTGGCTTTCTATGGCCATCTAAAAATGGCATATACATTTTATAATCGTGGAACCTCTAAATATAATTGTACTTCTTCCACTAATTTTTGAATTATTTTCAGCAAGTAGTGTTAAATACCTACATGTAAGATAAATGAAGGTGATAACTGAAAGAACGCACCAACTGGTAAAGCGAAGAGTGTAAGAAGTATTATTATTATCGGCGCATTGATCATACAGTTTAAATCTTTTAATTGAATGCCTTCAAAATGAATCTACCCATGTAATGTTTACATATTTTAAGTCAGTCTGTGAAGTGAAAGACAAATCATAGCGAGTGCATGTGGCATTTTGTTTGGAAATGCATTCTTGCTTCCTCTACGGGTACCACTATAGGGCATTTGTGATGACAGACTAATTAAATATAAAATTGATCGAAGCATTGAAAAAATAGAGGTCAATGCATCAGTGCTTTATTTTATAACAGATCTTCAAATCATTGAAGTTTGAAATCTCATTTCTTTTTATTTCCATGAAAACAAAATTTTATTTAGATTTTCGCTCACAATTCTCATCCCCTTCTCCACAGAGATTAAAAAATTAAGTACTAATACTACAGCAGTTATTTGTGGAACATTGCATTGACCGCTCTGTTTTTTGCTCATTTCCTGTTCCCTTTGAAGTCTTTTATATATTGTATGCAAGAATGCTTTCACAAGTTTTCCTTGCTTCAAATACTTTTAAACTTTTGAGTTTTTTTTAATTTTCTTGCTTGGACGGGTGATCATTATTTAAAGTTTTTCTTTCCCTCAACTTTGATATCGTTGCGTATGTATTTTTCTGCTCTTTTTTCCTATCATCGTAGAGGGCTTAATTTTTCAAACGATAAATTACTTTTTAAGTAAATACCGTCGACTGCACCAAGAGATGTTTTTATTTTCATCCAAGCCTCAATTTTGGACTTTCCCGACCTGAACATTTTGCACGTTAGGTTTAAATGGTGGTTTTCTTTTTCGCTTCAAAATTTACCAAGTAACAGTCTGACCATATCCTTTATAATCTTCCTTCTTAACTAGAAACTGAAAATGTCAATCGGATAAATGTGCAAAGAAAATTACAATTCGCCTGAAATTGATCTGTGAATAAATGAATGCTTGTAATTAGAAGGAGCTAGTGGCCACCATTTTTCTGTAAAAATCAAATAGGTATGTAGTAAATTTATGATTTGGAAGTAACTTACGCATCGATGTTAACTCAAAGAAATGAGACAGCAATTCGTTGTCTAAATCATCGTCAGTAAAATAACTGCAAGCATTTAAACGGCGCTGCATTGATTGATGGTTCCTAGTTCCTTCATTCCATTGTGACCCTTCACAAAATAATCAACAAAAAGCCTGAAGAACGACAACTAGCGCTGCCTTTCGCCAACTCTCATAAAGAGCGGATCAAAATGGGAAGGGGAGCGTGGGAGCAAGTGCACTGCGCTGAATTCCATGTCCCGCATAATATTTACGTTTGTGCGGACGAGTCGAGGAATGACAATGGCGCTTGTCTGGATGACTGCTTTCCTGTCTCTCCCTTCGTTCTCCTCCCCAACCTTTCTTTCATGTTCCTCATTCATGACTCCCATTATTTTGGAGAGAACGAGAGGAGCGCTCAGCAGAGGGCGGGATACACACGGAGCACACAGGACCCGGGAGGAAGGGTGGCAGTGGGGGACGAAGGGAAGGCACTGGGGTCCCGTCCCCGCACTCCTCACCCATTTGTTCGGCTCCGTATGATGATGATGATGATGCATGAATCACGTTGTTGCAGCGCCGCGCTCCGTTTTCATCGAATGTCATTCCTTTTTTTGGCGATTGCATCGCGTCCTCGAAACCGTTTTTTTACCATTATTTTATGCGAACGGGTGATGGAAATCGGAGCAAAAGCAAAAAAAATATACATGTTGTTCCGTAAACTGACTTTTATCTTTTTTTTGTCACCCCCTTCAAAGCACTGCGATTTGTTGCGTAAAAATTAATGCCTCTGGGAGGATATAACAATCACGACAGTTTGAGCGGCGTGTGCAGAATGCATGTCAGGGGCCTTGACGATTTAAGTGAAGGTCATGGAGAAATATTTGGACAGTTATTTATATTAATTGATATTTTATGGAAATAATGGCGAGGGCCATTATTTCTGCGCTCTGATTTTACCAAATTCATCAATTCAATGGAAAAAGGGACATATATCATTCGAAGCGCTGCATGAGGTTTCAATTCATGCGATAGATTTATGCTTTTTTGTATATTTTGTCCTCCCAGAAAATTATTTGTAGCAATGTATCGCACTAGAATGCATATTAGAGCACTTTGGACCCTTTGGATCATCAGCATTGATGCTAATTTCCGTTGTATTACAGTTCCAATAATGGCTTTGGATGCAAATTTTTACACACGCTCCCATTTCAGATAATCAAGGAATATATCATATAGTCATGAGATTAACACTCTAGTTAGTGAATATTTACAAACCAACTTTCCACTCTATTGCATACTTCAAGCTAACTAATGCAACTCCTTAGTCTGTTTTGCACATAGCATGATTTTCATTTCGCATGTAGTTGCAAATTATAACATTTTACTAGTGATTATTATCTTGCTCTACTGGGGTCATAGTATGATCTTTCCATCGCTTATCATGGTAAGCGTAGCATTGTTTCACTGACTGATATAATTTTGCGTTACTTTTATGGTCAAAGTCAAAATTTATAATTCCTTTATCAGTCTCTGAGTATTTTCTCTTCTGCATTTGCGTGAAAATTTTCAATAGGGTGGAAAAATGGAACGCAGCTATATTGTGTATTTTGCGTGGGTAAAATATCAGTTAAAAATTATCTGTTATCATAAGTTCCTCATTAATTTTCTGTAAATGAATGAAAAATTATACTTAATCTTTAATATTGAACTAAATCAATAAAATTTAGCAATTGGAATTAATGTTATACACTTCTATAAATATGCCAAAAATTATGCTTCGTTCACATAGCTACTTTTTATTTTTAGCGTTAAATGTACTACACATAGCATATACGCACGGCCAAATCATAATTAACTAGTGGTACTATTTTATTTTCGATGAAATGTTGTATCAGTCTTTATCTTGACCTTAAGTAAACCTTTATGTGGGAGATCTCTTTTGCCACAGAAGCTAAAATCCAAGGAGAGTGTGTTTTATAATTAGGATGTGAGCAATGAAAAGAATTTCAGGAAATGTTATGTTCCAAGAAAATTCGAAAAAAATAAGTGAGGAACATAAAATTATATTTTGTTGTCCGTTTGTTGATCCACGTTGAAAACTGAAGTATGTTTTTACATTTTAAAAGCTGTGTCGCCCAAATGTGGTCCTTTATATCCTTTTGGGCTCTCCTAGAAATCGAGCAGAACCATACAAATATCAGTTTTGACGGAATGACATCCCTTCCCCCCCCCCCCCCCCTCCCTCTTTGCTGTCGCTTATGATGATAAAGTGACTCTTTCATTTAGGAGATATTTCCTGGCCTCGGAGAATACGTATTCTGTCACATCTGTTTTCCTTGGACCTCAACAACCTCAGCCTTGGTTACTATGGAGAGTCAAGTAAAACCAGAAACGGTGCTTACTGGCAATAATATTTCCCACCTCTTCAAACAGTATAACACTTCTGTGTGTTAATCATAAGTCTTGATTGTTAATCATAAGTCATTACTCTTGACGGCTACAGTTCACTTTTCTCAAATCCGATAGCTTGAACGAAACGTTTTTTGCTGCTTCTGAACATCCACGAAAATGTTTCTAAGCATGATAGTTAAATCCCAATTGACATACAACTACAAATTGGTAAAGCAGCAATATCTTCACATTTATTTTAAAAGTTAAGGACCTTTTAGTTCATTACTATTAGCATCATTAATTTTCAAGGTCAACATTTTTCCAAATCGTGCCATGACCACCTTTGGAAAACGATTATTTAATAGGATATTAAACTAGCACTTTCCCCTGGATTACGTATCCTTTCGACAAAATGCGTCAATACTTGTATCAAAAGGTGTTGAAGAAACATTTTACACATTTAATTTTGGATTAGGTCAAATTGCTAGACGATTTCATAAGGTTAATTGAAATGGCAACTACCTCATTTCTGATACTGAAAACCTTTTGTTAACCTTGTAACATTAGAAAGAACTCCCAAACTTATCAAGTGTAGCTGTATCCAATGTGAAGGCTGACGTATATTTATGACCGTTGGAAGAAGCGCAAAAGAAGTGCATCATTTAGGGCTAATCGTGAACTATTGCTGCATTTGGCGAAGCAACGGGATTATGTTGCATTAGTAAGCGAATTTTACGATCTCAGGTAAAACAACCTTAGGCATCAGTGTTTTTACATTACTGCTGTATTTACATCGTTCATCGTAAAGGCCTTTACTTTTGATTGTGTGCAGCAACGTGTCGTAATAGTAGTAGTACTTACATGCTCTTATTTACTAAAAGCGATCGGGTTATACAGATCGCTTTCAGGTAATACTCTAATATGTTGTGCTCATCCGCAATTTCTCGCCTTGGCATACATTGTGTCTGGGCCAGATATATCTTTCAGTCTTTTCATCAAGCTTAACCAGCGCGTTGTCCTTGGGGGCATGCAAATTTTAATACAAACTCAAAGTGATTGGTTCCTGTATTTGTGTTCCGACTGCAGATATTAGAATCAATTTACTATACCCACTGCAATTTAATGCCCATTACCAAGATTAAAATGCACCAAGAATGAATGGTACTTAATTTTAAACATTAAATCTGTTTTCATTCGTTGGCATATAAATACTTAGTAGCAAGCGGTGAGGATAATGGATTGCTATGGTTGGAGAAAACTAGAATAAAAAATTCACGTGAAAGTTTCAATGGGAGGAAGTATTTTAATCAATTGCTGTAGATGAAGATGGCAGAAAGACTATTGAGCGAGCATTAAAGAAGCTTGAAAATATGATGCCGAAAAGTACAAATCACCAAATTCTAATTTGGATCCATTGAATGTATTCAATCAAAACTTGTCGCTGTCGATTTTTTTTCTCCATCCCATACTGACATTACTTGTTCAGCCTACCAGAGTTATTTTATTTTTGGAGTACATATATACGGATTCTATTATAGTATTCAACCATTGAGGAATCAGAAGGTTCATACGATGGTGTACGATAATTTACGAAAATTATGAAATAAAGAATGCTATATTGCATAGAAAACAACTACTTAACTGTAGAATTTAGTTTCCTGATTTTTGACATCGGTTGCGTTGTTAAAATTTAGATTTAACGTACATTTACTCCAATAGGATAATCAAATATAGGATTAATTGATTAAGTGCCATCTGTAACTGAAAAATTGTTCTATTCTTGTTTCTTTTCATCAGATCATCTTCGACTCCTTCCAAGTGGGCCGGTATGATCCGACGCCGTCTTCGGCGATCGACCGGTGTCCAGACGGCCACCTGCAGCTCTCCGAGCTCGGACGGCCCTTCACCGGAGGGTCGTGGTGCGGGGGCTTCGCCACGAACAACGGCCCCGCCTCCGCCCCTCAGCAGTCGCAGACCCAGAGGCACCAGCCGCCCCCGCCGCCCTCCGCCCCCTCCGTCTACTTCAGCGAGACGGCCACCCTGACGGCGTCCGTGAGGCTGTACCGCCCCAGCCCCGGCTTCTCCCTCAAGATGCGATACCGCTTCCTGCCGAGGCGGGCCGCCGTCCTGAGGTACGGCCCCGCGCTGCCGTCGCCCTACTCCCCGGGCTCCGCCGCGGCCCCCTTCCCCTACGACCGGGGGGCCGTGGTACCGGGGACCTACTGCAGCCGTAACTTCGAGGATTGCCACCGCCGGAGATCTCCATCGTCCGTGTTTGGCAAAGGTGAGAAACCTGCAAATTGTTCTTTCTACGTCCGTCTAGGCGAATGCTACAGCAATGACTGTGGCCTTGAGCACAATGGGCGCAGATTTTCAGTGATATCGGAATGAATAAGATGCTCTATTCAATAATATTCTCGGGCTCATTTTTTGCAATGTATGGTTTAAGTAATTCATCGATTTATTAGCTTCAAAGTAATTTAGACTATCGGCAAGTTTACATCACTGTTAACATTTATGTTGATGAAACTTTAACATTAGAAGAATTATCCACTTTCGTTTTCGAAAGTAAACGGAAATACTCAGACATAATTAGATTAGTTCTTAACTTTGTTCAAAAAGCTTTGGATTCTTAGTTTTTTTCCTCTCCATTTTGGGTTTTTTTGTATTGGGTGCTCTGGAAAAACCTGCAGGAATGAAAACTTCTTTCATGGTTTTCCCCGTAATTATGTTCCCCAAAGAAACTCATCCAGGGTATGAAAGACATAATGCTGTACAATTAGCAATGTGATTCATTTATATTACCTGGGTATTACTTAGAAGGAAGAAATTTTACACCCAGCATCACCGGTCTTCAATCTTATATTCGATTTATCCAGCTGCTTCTATTTCGTATCTGCTTACTCCTTCAAATGAACTCGATGTTTCTCTTTTACATCCATTACTAAATGCTCCTTATATCTTCCACTAATTCTTAAAAAGTATTCCCATTCACTTTCATCTTAACTACTCTCTTTATTAGGCCATCAAGTCACGAGGAGTGTATGATAACTAATCTACCGATATTATTTCAAAATTTATATGAGATTTATTTTATCTTTCACTCTTTTGAAACTATCATCATTTATCACCCCATCATTTAACCACCAACGTTCTTCTGAAACACCACCTTTCAAGTGCTTTCATTTTTCTTTCCTGCTGCTGTACTGCCTTAGTGATCATCCTACATGCTTAGTTTCAAAAAAGGGTTCTTATATTCCCAGCTTTCTGTTTGCAGCCGAGAGAGAAAGTATTGTCAGAGCAATCCAACTCTTTTACCTATGGCTTCTCCCATTCCCGGTTATTCTGCTTCGGAAATAGCAATAATCCTCCACTTTTTCAAGGTTTTTATCCGGAGATTCATATTTGTCTTCCTTTCACTCTTCCTCAGTAAACCATAAACTTAGTTCAACCCCCAGGTTATAGATCATCAGTATCTTCCCTATGCTTGACAGTGTTTCCCTTGAGTTTTCTGTGCTGTCATCAATGAGAGATCCTCAGTCGTCAAAATACTGCATGCTAATATTTTTCCCCATGGATAATCAGCCCCAAAGCCTTCTCTTTGTTTCTATAATGCTCTCTCGAAAAGATTAGGTATCAAAAAATCAAGGTTGAATAAACACATTCATACCCCATAAATTTCTTAACCCTTATTCATTACTACTTGAGGAATAAATGTCATCACACCAACCTTGTCAGCATTCAGAAGTTAGAAAAAGATTCCACCACATTTGCAGTTACGGTACTCATTCTTTTACAACTATTTTTTTCTCTAAAAGTGTACAGGCCTAGCTATTTAACTACTCTTGCTTTTTTTTAAACCAAAGTTTTTTCATCCAGTCATTGCTCTACATTTCATTCCACTATTCTGCAAAGGAACATATACAAATTCTGCTTGGCATGTGTCGGAGAGTAATCACATTCTTTCAGCTCTATTTTTCTGTGGTATAGAGATAATAATATTCTTTCTAGTACGTTGGTACCTTTCTAGTTGAGCACGCGTTTTAAGTCGTATTTAAAAGTGTCGTCAACATTGTTTGCCTAAAATATTTTATACCTCTGCAGCAACTTCAATGCCACCACGTTTATTTATTGTTAAGTAACGTTCCAACTCCTACGTACTGCATTTTACTATCTCTGCCTAATGCATTCCTGTCTCAAAACTCCATCAAACAGACGGTCCCCTCTGTGTCTTTTCCCACCTTGATTAATTTTGCATCGTGAGTAATTCTACGGTAGAATTTTTGGAGGTATTCCTTCCATTTTCCACTTTTCTTGTAGGTACAATTGTTCTTATCTACCCTTATTCTTCCGAATATCATTTTGCCTTGTGAATAGCTTTTCGGAAATGATTTCCTGCTATTCTTCTGTAAAAGATTTTCCCTGCTTAAATTTTAATTTTCCGTTGTTCTGCTCCCTCAAATAATTTTCTGACTTCTCTCACGATGCAGGGCTTCTCTTTGTCATCTTTTCTTCTCCCTATGGGTTTCATTACGGCCAAAAATGACTATTTGTTTTTATATTTGCCATCTTTTCATTCTTCCACTGGAGTAATCAAAAGTCCTCTACACTTCAAGTTCGCCAATGTATTGTTTCCTTTATGTTCCTTCCTGATCGAATTTCTTTACTTTCTTGGCTAAGCAATGTGAGATAAAATTTGCGTTTCAATTCAGTGCTGGAAAAATAAAAAGACAATATCAGGGAAAATAGTATCCGATTCATTTCTATTAGCTCTTAATTGTTAATTTGATGTAGATCCGCAAAGATGAAGTATTAGCGTAGTTTTTCTTGCAAGCTGAAAATAAAAACTTATTTGTTTAATAAAAAATGGCCATTGACAGGTTGTGAGCCCCAAAAATATTTGATTTAGACTCCGTGGGATTCACGTTAAAAAAATTGTGTTTGCCTCTCAGAATGGTATAAATTACCGTCCAAATTTCGCACATTCAGTCTGTTCAATTTGGGTTTGAGAGTTGTTACTGTTTTTTTTCTAGTTTGGGCTATGGGGCCGCAACCAGGATGACATAGATCATTCATGGTACGCTGCGTTCCAAGTGCTTGTTTTCTTTTTCCCTCCCTACCGGATACTGATGATTGAAGGGACTGGACCTATTCAAGCGATTACAAAGGACACCAGATGAATACGGCTGTGAAAGCCTTTTTTGGATTTCGGCTTCATCTCTCCTCAATTAAGTACCATCATCACATATTCATGTCATTTCTAAGGCATAAGCGGCTCAGATTTACCTGATTTGGCACCTCAACCGTAGCAGTGTTGTTATTACCTTTTCAGCTGAGCTCTGGTATTCGCTGAGGAAAAAAATATGATTTGTTCCTAAATTCAAGGACAGTAATAAATGAATGTTAACAAATTTCACTGGGCCAAGCCAGATACATTGAAATTATTCAATCATTTAAATATTACCCACCGGTACGTTCTCTATCGTACTGCTATTTATTCAGATTCTAAAATTAGGTGTTTTTTCTTCTCCAAGAAGAGTGGCAGAAAAGGAAAGGCTGCTGAAAATTTTGAAAACAAGACGAGACAACTTAGTTGCCCAGGCAAAGGAAGAAGGTTTATGAACTATACAGACCAAGTAGTAAAGGTGTGAAAGAGAAGAATTATAAGAATATAAATTAGCTGTTACTAATAGAATAGCGTGGAGAGCTGCGTCATACGAATCAGAGGGTAGTTAACTGATAATGATGTTGTTCAATGTCATAATATATACAATATATCTATCTAACTATCCTTTCCGCTGCATATATATTTAAGAAATATGAAATTATATGTGCTTCAATAGATAATGCAAAAATAGGTTCTTTAATCTTGTGGGTTACCCCAGTATGAATTTCCATTTCAGTTTTTCTTGTTGGCTGAAAGCATAAATATTTTCATGCATACTATTCTTCTTCGGATTTTATCATTGAATATAACTGGTCTTGAATTACTTTAACGAAGAACGAAACTTAATAAATATCCGATAACCACTTTTAACTTCATGACATTCAAATATACCGTGGTTATAGGTAGGTGTGGTTCTTCTCGAGCACCCTTTTCTCACTACAACTTCCCTTTCGATCGTGATACTTCTCCTACGAGGAAAACTATCAAAAAGCTCCAAGAATCCACCTTGAACTCTGTTTACTCTTCTGTCCTTCATCCCCCTTTCCCTCGCCTTCGTGCAAATTGTTAAAGGAATTCATTTCAAAAAAACTCATATTTGGGTACGTTCCCAGAGCTCCAAGTGCTTTCAGCGCGTGTACACCATCTTCACGGCACACTTCCTTTCCCTTCCATCAAACGTTTTCCCACTGCAGCGGCAGCTACGGAAACTCCTCCGAGTAGAAAAATATCGCACACGCTCACTCAACTTCTCTCATTAAAAGCTCTCCGTTCCCCTGCCAGCATCCATTTCCCACCCTCAACCCCTTCACTTTCCTCAACCCGGTGCATACTTCAGTGTCTGCTCTAATAAGTTCCCCCGAGTAACTGCGACTCCCTTGCGTTATCCCGGCGGATGCACCGACGTTGACTCAAATACCGAATTTGCGCATTACATCCGCCCTATAAACTTCTTAAAAACCCCGTGGAAACATTCGTTAAGAACTTTAGTAATCTTGAATTCCAGAGGTTGAAAGTTGATGTAATCTGTAGGTATCAGCCGCATGGTTGCGTAGTGGTAGTCGAGAGGCCATAATTATTCTTTTTGCTCCATCTGGGTTAAATAAACCGATTACATAAACGTCTTTCCTTTCTAGTAAGCAATTCACCTTTTTCATTTCCCCCCAAGGTCAACACTGAATAGCTTGTTAGCCCACCATCTTTTTTCCGTGGATGTTATTCAGTTTCCTTAAAATCACTGAGTCGTTCATCAAATTCTTAAAATGTTATGTAATTTTTTTCCACCTCTTAAATATTAAACCGGTTTTATTTTCAATTCACCATTTTAATCACTCTAGTTCAAATATTTACATAATTTATGGTGTAAAAAATTAAAAATACACTTTTCTCCTTGAATTGTAACCTTCATCTTATCGTAAAACCTCATACGTCTTATTTTCCCATTGAACTGCCACTTTCCCTCTGTTCATAAACTTCTTTTCAACGCTGCATTTCCTCTCAGTTTATCGTTCGCCCTGTCACATTCCATTCCATCCTAAATTTTCTTTCCTCTTTCTCATATCTCTAGTTTCCTTACATGCTGTGATGAACCTCAACATCAATCGTCTATTATTTATAATGGAGTCCATCCACTTGATGTAACTCCACCAAATTCCTCCAACAGTTTATCGTCTTTCTGGTCACTCCATTCCCATCTTCCTTCATCTTTCTTTCTAATTATTATTGCATTTTTCATATCCTCCAGGCTCACATTTCAAGAGGATAGGGTTCGTGCGATGGCTAGAACATTGGTCTCATCCCTAAGTCCGAGATTTAAACCGGGTAAATGCAGTGAATTTCTAGCGTTATACCGGCCCACATTTGAGTAATGCGTGGGTAGCACTTCAAGCGAAGTACTCCGTCTCTCGGATAGTATTATATAGTACAAGCTGAAGGTGTCCGTCAAACTTCAACGGTAAGGAAATAAATCACATATGCAGAGGGTATTAAGAATGTTTGAAAATGTCCATAAAGGATGGAAACCGACATTTCTACATCTACATCTACATAATACCCTGCAAGTCACCACAAGGGTGTGTGGCAGGGGGTGATTTCTCACCAAACATGCACTACATATCATGCATAAAAAAGGAATAGTGTTAATATAATAGTCAGAACTACACTATTTAAAACAGATAGAAATTGCAAATCAAACATGCAAAAACATTGTGTTAGTAGGGTTAGTTTTAAGTACTTATACCAACATGCAGCTAGCTACCAATGTTATTCATTGCTACTCTCCGATAGGACATATTTACCGTTATTCGTATCTCTAATTGCACGAGGGAAAAAGGACATTTTGAATCGGTCAGTTCGGCAATCAATTTCTCTAATTTTATGATTATGGTCCAGTCTGCCATAGTAAGTTGGGGTTCGTAAAATATTTTTAACATCATCACTGAAAATATTGCCTTGGAATTTGTTTAAGAGATTAAGTCTAAATTTCAACCTGCGATCTGACAATGATTCCCATTTCAATTCATTTAATAGACTGGTTACACTAATATAATTGTCGTATCGTCCCTTTACAAATCTTACCGATCTTCGCTGCACACGTTCAAGTTCATTACTTAGACCGATTTCGTAGGGATCCCATACACTGGCAGCATATTCCAAATGAGGTCTAACAAGGGAAAAGTAGCTGATTTCTCGTACATGATCGTCACATTTACCCAATACTCTTTTGATGAAAATTTGCTATGTACATTTTACTATGCACATATCATTGGCTCAAATTCTACCTTTGAATTCTAAATCTAATATGCCAATGTTAACTACTGCCAGAAATTAAATCCAGGCCTTTACAAAATTGGGAATAAATTTCCTCTCTCTTGAGGCTGCGGGAAGCCAAGTAGGTTAAAAAGTACAGTAGCGGGAATACGCATGCTAGCCAACCGATGAAATTGAGCCAAAATGGAGGTGCGCAGAAGGATTAGTTCTCACTTCCTCGGCACACAACGCTTCGTTTTCTACGACCACTTATGGATTTCGTGTGTGTATTAATGCTAGATATTCACTGCAGTGGCGTCATAAACGTCTTTCATAATGGATAATTAAGGAAAGTAATAATTCGTTTTATTCCGCTAGGAGTTACTGCTATTCCCAAAATTTGGTACAAACTTCACCTATTTAAAATACATAGATGACGTTCATGTATGCATTTACACCCTTTGCGCTGTTGATTTGAGGCATTTTTTAGAACAATTCATTTTTCCTTAGAATTATTTTAAGTGAGCGTTCTTTCCGCATTTGCATTTTTTTCTGCATTCCATTATTTTTATGACTTCTCGAAGTTTTGCCACTTGGAAAAATGACTTGATCCATGAGTAATAATCCAAGTTTAACTACATGCATGTTGTTATTGTATGCAGTCTGCCAACTGCATGGGCAGTAAGCCCGAATGCATGTGCCAAATAATATGGCCGACCATGATTCATGAAATAGCTGCCTTGTTGCCTCCAAAATCTTTCAATGTCAGTTCTAAAAACAAATCCGTTACGGCATCTCCCAAGAGCTCTTTATGCATCATCGATATTTTTATTCGGAGGTGATGGAAATGACCTGAGCTATGCTCGGAAAAGACCCGGGAAGAGCAGTAAATGTTGACAAAAAAGTATGCATTTTAAATAAATCACAAATTATGAAACGAGTACATGAAAAAGAATTTTTGAATCCCTTTACCTTAAGAGCAGAAAAATGAAGGAAATCGATTAAGCATTTAAATGCGTCAATTAAAACTCCTTGCGCTCTTTTGAGTTGAAAAGCCAAATCTAAACAAAGGTAAACACATAATTACCTCCAGGATTATAATCCGGACCTTTACATAAATGCCTATAGTTTTTCCGAGCTTTTTATGGCCCTAGAAACACAATGCAGTTCACGACATCTCTCTAGGATGTACAGTTTTCTTGATAGAAGGGAGGGACGGACGGATGGGCGGGCAAGAAACAAAATTCGACAATTTTAATTATAGATACCTATTCCGTGGAGAGCTGGCTAAAGCAGACGCCAGGATTCTCCTTTCCTATAAACCCCATCGGCTTTTTCAGCTGGTCTTTATCTTTCGGAACAAATGACCTCAGCTGTCAATCACCTTCTTTGACTGCAATAATTAATTCAAAACTCAACCCTGCCTCCATCTGATCTAATCCTTGTTCCCCAAGGGCATTTCAGGTAGCCAAAGAACGCCAAGATTCATGTCATACTCCTAAAACCTTTTCTTCATTTGGAGCTTCAACAGTTTTCATTGTTATAAGGTCTTGACTGACAGAAAATTTCACCTGTAGCTATTTTCTCCATTATATTCATGTTTCTGCACCCACCTTCGTCCCAGTATCTAATTTGCTCTTCACGTCTTCCAGTTTACATCTCTATATTATATATGTTACTTGACTTTGAATTTACTCGAAATTTTTTTAGTGGTTAATCTCTTAGCTATAGATTTATCATGGTTTATCTGTGATTCCTGTCAGTAGAACCGTAATCACGGTGGGTCCATACCTGCTATTTCTATGCACTCCTAATCCATATAAGTCGTCTCCACTAAGCCACGTTTCCTAGGTAAAATCTCCATTTTAATTTCTGTAAATTGCGTCTGCCTTCAATCCTTTATTCCCCCTGCCCGTGCATAGCTAACATTCTCCCCACTCTATCACCTTCATCATTCCCTTATCTCTCAAAACGACTCTCATCTACGGTTGTGCCTTCGAATTTCTTCTGTTAACGTCCCTTTCTCTTCTACAATGCGCAATAACTCCTCGTCCGACCACCCAGTCAAAAGTCTACTATGTCCGTTTGTTCCCTTTCTTCAAGGACCAATTTTACGACCCATACAAATTATCGCTTCAGATAATCCAATAAATTCAATCAATCATTCCTCTGTGTCTCCACTCATTATACTTTTTCATAAGGCTAATAATTCAAAACCTTAACCCACACTCTAGCCCATTCTGACTCCCCGCCTGCTACATTAGACCTGAATATTTGGTTGAGGAACAGGTTTATAATGTGGCGTCTACTCTTCCTATCCATTTCTAATTTTTGCAATACGCTCATTAATGCCGTCCAATTTAGGACAAGGGCCTTGCCACATTAAAACGTTGACTTCTGTCAGATCTACATGGTCCTGAGCCTTCCAGTATCGATAGTCCACAAAACAAACAAAGTGTGAAAAAACCATTTCCAACATCTTTGAAATGTCACTTCGAACTTTAGTCACCGCATCCATTACTCCTGTGTCGTCCCGCGCCCCATACCTCTATTGAGTCAAACTGGTCATCTATCAAGTATTCAGTTCCACAGGCCTTAAATCTCTGCAGATAACTCTAATAATTACTTTTGCCCATATTAAAGCGAAAATACAACTCTATGTCCAGCACATGATTTGGCTTTTTGGTTATTTGCGATATTTCAGAACTGACCACTCAAATTGAGTCGAAGCCTCGTCTCAAAATAACCTACAAATAAGCCCACGAAAGTCCAAATTCCATATTCCCCTAAACTCTTTTCATGACTCTTCAACATTTAATATTTTTTTTGCTAGTTTTATATAGACATTGCTCCTTTTCATTATAAGCAGACGCTATCTCGATCTGTGATGTTTCTGGAACCATGCCGTCCCCTTCACAGTCACATGTTTTGTAGGATTTTAGTAGTAGGTCAAATTCTTTTTCCGTTAATCTCCTTAGTTTAT
This sequence comes from Platycnemis pennipes, assembly GCA_933228895.1. Classification (NCBI taxonomy): domain Eukaryota; kingdom Metazoa; phylum Arthropoda; class Insecta; order Odonata; family Platycnemididae; genus Platycnemis; species Platycnemis pennipes. Next base: position 25,608,540 of record OW121848.1, on the reverse strand, counting down.
TTTCTTTGCTTTGTCTGAATTTTACCCGATTCTCTCTTCGGTTTTTCTTTCTTCATACATTCTTGTCTATTACTGCTTTGATCGCTTTTCTTTGTCTTTCTCCTTAGTTCTTTAACTTTCCTCCACTTTTCCTCTTTTCGAGAATCCAGCAGAACTTAATTCTCTTTTCCTTACCAAGTTTCCCTTTCATCATTGGTTTGTGTGTTGCTTGGTTCTCTATGATTAGTTTTACCTTCCTCAGTATACGTTCTTCCATTTACGTCTTTCTTGCATCTTTTATATCATTTCTTCCGTTCTCCATGATTTCCTTTATTTTATTTCGTTTATCTATTTGTCTCTTAAAATTTGTGAATTCTCCTCATTAAGCCTACCTGTTCATCATTCATTTATTCACATACCCCAAAGGCCGATCTGATTTTTATCATTAGCTCCTGGTATTACATCCCCTTCGTTTCAGCTTAGGTAGTTTTTGCATTCCACTTCTGTGTCCCTTTTCTTTCCCAAATCCTTTTGAGTTTGTCTAAACATCTCATTAATACTATAATAGTCATTATACTTGTAAAAAGTTTTAGCTATTACGAGTGATTGGGGATAGGAGTTGATGGGGAAACCTAGGAAATGGACCTCCTGCGCGGAGGTAAAGTTCCCCGTCAGGCAGTTATGGCTGTTCAAGTTTGAGCCCTTATCCGCAAGGTTAACGACGAGTGAGTGTCCTCTGACAGTGACACACGAGCAGTGCAAGGACGATAGTGCCGTGCATCTCACGGCCTCGCGATGCTGTGGTCCATGCGCACTCAAATGACTCGGAGCGCACGTGCAGCGAGATTGAAGGATGGTGTACGGGGGGCGTCGAGATTCGAATGCTGTCGACCCCTGCGGAAATGACAGCAGAAAAAAAATAATAAACGGCAAAGAAGGAGGAGAGCATATCTCCCGCCGACCATCAATCCGTCTGCCGCCTCCTCTCCCACCCCCCTCAACCCGACCTCGTCAACAGGGCCTCGATTTTTCACGGTGCGCGCGCCGAGGAGACGAACGGACGACCCGACCGAGAGCGGCTGCCTTCGTGAGTGACGCGGCGAGGCGCGTGGATTTTTTTGAGGGATAGCTGGAATGCGCTGAATGTGCCAGACGAGATTGTAAAAAATACAGTGGTGGAGAGCGTCAAGCGTATATTTCATGATTTTCCCCACCAAGTGAGATGAATCAAGCAGAGGAGAAGGGAGAAATTTGTTCTCTTCTCGTCAGAAAACCTATTGGGAATCAAATCTTCTCTTTTGTCACGTATGGATAAAATAAATTATACTTGAATTCCTGACACAAAATTCTAAGCTGTGTAGATTTTTTTTAACCTTATGAGTAAAGCTTTTCCGGGAGATTGGGGATATACCTTATATAATTGCACATAGCTTTCATCAAAATTTGGCAGACCCCAATCTACCATTATATTTCGAGTGCCGGGTAGATAAGAAAATACAGTTGTCATGCAGTTTATCTCGGCAGTCATGAGGGATATTTCATCCAATCTACAATTTACTTAAATAATGCATAAATATCGTAATTGAAGAGTAGATGAATTCTCCGTTGGAAAGGAAAGTCAAGTGAGGACCCCTTTACTGAACCAAAAAAGGTTCTTCCTCTCACCCAACCGAGTTCTTGTACCAGCTGTGTCATCTTTTTTGATACCTATAGCAGTAGGTAATGTAGTGGTCGCATTTTAAGGTTTTGTCATATTGATTTTTCATCTCTATTCAGGTAATGCATGTGTAATTTATCGGATTTAAATTTTGTAACTCTTCATTTAAGGGATAAGTGATCACAATGCACGGTGTTTCGTTTAGTACAAGGGCCAAATAGTGGTTATGAGCTAAAAAGTTTGGTATAATTAAAGTAAATATTTAATTTTAGAGCTATATTTACAATTAAACGCATTTATCTTAGTATAGCAGAATATAGACTTCCTGGCATACGCTGAAGCGGAATACTGATTAACTGTGTAATATTTAAAATGCTAATTACCAAAGAAGAATTCCTGTTACTCACTTTCTACATGTTTCTCCCCACTTTATGTCCCTTAGCACTTTTCACGTTTTACCTTCGTTTTCCTTCCTGCTTTTTCAGGCTACTTTTGATAAATAAATACACCAAAATTAACAAATAATTAGATTATTTTCAATTATTTCACTTTAAGTTTACAATTAGTAGCAGTACTAGAAATATTTCACTTGTTCCAGAAAATATAAATTGATATTTTTTACCACTCTCATTTACGCTTAAACTTTAACGTTTAACCCTGAGTCAACCAACTTGGTTAATAATAATAATAATTTTTATTCCACCTCTAAGAAAAAATTAAACATACAAATACAAATAATACAAAAAAACTTCAATTTAGAGAGGAATATAGGTACCCCAGAGGATTATCTGTGTTGGGGTTACCATCATAAACAATTGCAAGCAGCGGCTGCTGCAAACCTATACAAGTATTAAACCTAGTGGCTAAATAAACACTTTGTATATTCAAAAATTGTGTTCAACTCAATGAAATATAACAGTACAGAACAGTAATAAACAATATAACAGTACAGACAGAATAAAAATTAATCAATTTAACAATCTACATACAAAAAAGTACATATTTTAAACCACCGAGATCACACAACAATTTTAATAGCTTTTCCACTTCATCACTCTCCTTGGATAACAACCATTTTTTAAGTTTGCCCAGAAATATAGCCGTGGACTTTTGTTTCCACAGTGCAACCGGAAGGGAACAAAATAACTTTGGTGCAAGACATACATATGTTTGTTTGAATGCTTCATTACTGGGTTTAGGTATTACAGTACCTAAACCTAACATCGAAATATCTTTTTTTGACCTCAATTTACCAGAGTATTCGGTTGGCTTTGTTCTGTTTCCACCACGAATATAAAATATCTTGAGCACCTTAAAAACAAATAGATACCTTAGGGGTAGCACATCAAACGTTTGGAATAAAGGTAACGAGTGCATAGTGTTTGGCTATTTGAATATCACTCTGGTGAGCTTCTTTTGGGCAATCTGCAGATTAAGGTAAAGATGTTCCCCTACGGAACTGGAATGCTGCGCACACCCAGATTTAGAATTGGTAGTTATATCATCGTACATAAAGAGGTATCACTCACAGTCCTCCAAGTATCAACCTGACGTATTCATTTAACTGGTTCAATAAATTAGTCCTGCCATCCGATAAAATAAATTACAAATAATTCAGGCAAGCAATGGTAACACACAGGTGTAAATAGCGATATTTGCGTAAGTAGATGGACAAGTGTTTCCATGATGGGCAAGTAGCGTAGTTTCTGAACCAACGGCGATAAGTCTCACCTCCACAGTCTTTAATGCTTCCACTTGAAAGCCCCCAGTTGCTTATTCTGCAGCTTCTAGGAAGAGTACCTACTGCTCTCCGACGTGTCACTCGATGACATTTACCCCTACGTGAACTTCAGGATGTTACGTCACCGCGAACTTTGTGTGTATTTAAATGGTTTGTTTGAAATAACACGGACTTTGGGTCAATTACACCAAAAAACGATTATGAGAATCCCAAAGCATCTCAAACTCCGCGTTAATGTCTTTGTTTTGGAGCGACGTAAATTCCGCCAGTGAATGTCTGAATAAACGGCCTTTTATACGATTTTCCCTCGTTATGCATTATTTTTTGATTGCTTCCAGCTATTTGACCCCAATATTGTTAATGCTTCGCTACTTTGAAACTAATTTCCTGCATTGCAGTGAATATTCCGCTGGATTCTCACGTATAATTTTTGTTTGGTTAAATGTTCCCAGCTGAAAAGGCTTGATACTAATTTAATTCTTAGATAAAACCGAAATCTACTATTAAACTGTTAATTACACATCTTCTTATTAGATATGATTAAACTGAGTCTCAGGCAAATACACTCTTGCTTTGTCGTTGCTCCATTACCTAGTACGATGCGCATTGCATCATTGATGCACACGTTGTAAGTATATAGACAGACGGAAGTAGATAATAGCGACTGAACAGGGCATACTTTGATTTCTTTCATTTTTCATATTTTTTCCGTGACACCTCAAGAATTTCACGAATGATATTAATATTGCTGCATGAGAAAAAATGTGTCCATATGTAACGCTACAATTGAAGACCTTAGTGCAAGAACCAGATAATGACCACTTTTTGCGAAAATGAGATATCCACAAAGACATGAAGCCCTTTACCAGTAGACATAGTCATTTTCGATGGTAAGTTCTAAATAAGTTCAGCAGACATTGTTGGAATTTTACGTTCTGCTCTCTGAGTGCAAGAACCAGATAATTAATAATAATGCTCCAGCAAGCCGGAGTTTTCTCGAAACTTCACTTTTGGTTATTATCTTGTTCTTGCACTCAGGTCTTCAATTATATCATATTCGAGCGTTTGAGCAGTGTCTTATATTGTATTTTCTTTTTTTCTCGGACTTTTTGTCCACTACTCATTTATGCCTTTCACTCGGGCGACTACGTGAATGCTTTGATTGTGAATTTGAGAAAAATGAAAGGCTCTGTTCACGCTGTCATGCGGGAATCGGTACTCATCCATGGCCTCCGCTCCCTTCCCAGGGGGAGACTCCTCTTCGGACCCCGGGGGCGGCGGCGGGGGCGTGGGCGGAGGCGGTGGGGGCGGCGGCGGCGACCTGCCCGGGGCCGGTGGCGGCGTGTGCCGCCTGCAGTCGCCCAACTACCCCGGCGTCTACCCCCGCAACGTGACCTGCTACATGAGCATCCGGCAGCGGACCGTGCCCACGTGCAAGCACGCCATGATCTCCGTGGGCCAGGGCGACGGCAGGGTGCGGCTGAGGAGGGGCGCCCCGCCCCCCTCGCCCCCCCTGCCATCGCAGTTCTCGCACCTCCAGCCCCCGCCCCCGCCCAACCCCAACGACCCGCTCTTCCGGCTTCTGATGCTGCGGAGGCAGGGCGAGGAACTACTGGGCCCCGGCATGCGGATGGGCGGCGAACTACCGCCCCCGCTGGGCGGCGGGGGCCGGCGGGGCGGAGGCGGCGGTTACGGCATGGGAGGCCCCCAGAGGGTCAACTCGAGCACTTGGGACCCGTGGAGCGGGGCGTACGCGGACGCGGACCCTGGCGGGGAGGGCGGGCACTACCCGCCGCACCACCTGCCCCATCCCCCGACGGTGAGTGACCCCCCACCCCCCTCCCGCGCTTGAAATGTTAATTTGTTTGCTCCACCAGCGGAAAAGGAGCGAAATCCGAATCGCATTTGCAAAATCCGGTGCGCGCGAGGACGGTTCAACTCTGGCGAACTAAATAGTGAATATATATCTTCCCCATGCACCCGAGCACCTACCTGAATTTTAGGCTCTGTGAGCCTTGGATACGCATTCGAACAAAAGCATGCCTTTTAATTTAAGTGCCGATGCTATGCGACACGTTTCAAACTTCGTATGACCACGTGGCATCGATTGGTGGTATGCTAAATATGCGATAACGTAGAGTGAGAAGTTTATCCTAAAGGGATTGCTCGCTTTCCATTAATTTCATGAAGCTACCATAAATATTCCGTATTGCATACACTTTTAAACAAAGATATACAATCTCTTTTCCGTCAGAGCTCGAACTGTTGTTGCAATGTTATTAAGTAGGTTTACACTATGTTTACCCGCATAGTGGACTATCCAACAAAAATTTATAATTTATAATGCTGCAAATATCCCTCCAAAATATCCCACCATTATTAACAGTTTGACCTTTTAGCTATGAATGCATTGAATTTTTAATCCCTCGGTGTGAAACTTAGTTGAAAATGTTTTTGACATGGACCTTTTTTATTCAGTTTGATATCAAAAAGTGTATTTTCCAATGAGTGAATTCAAATGCCGGATTTATAGGGAAAACTTTCATTCGGGCTTTCGGCTGCTAGATCGAAGTTCCTAGAGCTGGAACGGGCGCTAATCCCACCACGACCTCGACTTTTATGCGAATCGAGCTAATGTTGAATGATTCGAAGTAACATCGAGCACCGTTCATTCTAATGTTGAAAAATGATCAATACACTAAAAGAAACAGTTAATCCAAATTAGTGATCGGGATTATTTTAGCACTAAGCGTAGTTTCCCTAATTTCTGCTGACCGGGAGCATAATGAAGAAGACATCTTGCCAAATTAGAGTATGATATTATTTTCTCGTGACAGAATTTTAATTATTAAAATATGATATTCCATTCATCTAACCTCTCTCATTTATAATGAGCTTATTTTTAACTCCGTCATCTGTAAAATATGACCCGGTTAATTTTCCTCTAGTTAAATACGTAGAGAATTACCTTCGAGTGCAGTTTTGAAAAAATAATCCTCTATTTATTTATTTAATCTTCATTAAACACGGATACAACTTGTGAACTCATTTAATCATGCTTTCATTCCTAGCAACTTGACGTGAAATCCAACGGGTGCGATGTAAACGTAGAGATTAAATTATGGGTGTACGGCTTAAGTACCATGTGTGTTATCTTATCCCCACACCTTTTCTGAATGGTTTTTTATCAACCAAACGAGGAAAACATTTGGAGAGTGCATTCCATGCAATTCCCCTATTATTCAGGCCCTCATTATTCGTCTTTATAGGGAGGCGTTGGCGTCACTTCAAGTGGCGTCCGCCTGCTCGAGGGATCGGATTGTGGCGGTGGTGACCGCGACTGGCTCATTTTCTACGACGGGCCCTCCACCGACGACCCCGTCCTCCTGAGGGCCTGCGGGGGTGACTCCCTCCCCCGCGTCACCGCAAGGGGCCCACACATGCTCGTGGCGTTCCACTCGTCTCCCCTGCCGGCGCCCTTGGGGCCTCCACCCCCGCACCTGGCCAACACGCCCATGGCCCACCCCTCCCCGCTGCCCGGAGGCCAGCAGGGAATGCCCCCGGGGCCCGGGCAACAGCAGGGCGGAGGCCCCGGGCAGCAGCAGTCTTCCTACTCCTACTTCCCGCCCTCTCCGCTGAGGGGCTTCGATCTGAGCGTGGACGTCATCTTCGTTGACTCGGACTCAACTGACTACGCCCGCGACGACAAGTAAGTTTGAAAAAAATCTTCTCCCTTTCTACTCCTTTCTTGTCTCACTTTGTGAAAGAGCATATTATTAAGTTAACTATTTGTACTCTTCCACACAGATATGTCATAAAACCCAATCAAGGTTTCAAATCTTTAGCGTCATTATCACGGGGAAATGTGACCCTTGAGATTGACCCTTGTTAATGACGGTTGAAATCTTGGTTGGTTTTACCAAAAATCTGAGTGGAAAAGTGCACTAGTTTCATTTATAAGTATTTCTCTTTTTTATATTCACTACCTCACGAAGAAGAGTGAGATTGAAAATTTCCACTTTTTTCTTTCCTTCTGAGATTAAAAATAGCTCAACCTATCAGAGAGCGATCCCCCAAGGAGTTGTCCAAATCTTACGTAATGGACTCAACTTCAGGGTTATTTCAAATTTCTATCCATTTCGGTCGGTATCAGATCCAGTTATGGAAGAAGTAGAGTTTTTTTTAATGTTTCATGACAGTAAGTTTATCTTCGATTTCATTTGTGTGAAGATATTTAAATGTTTCTACGCTCTTTCAATATGTCATTAGTTATGTACCAGACTTACCTCTCGTGACTTCATCGCAAAGTAAAATATTAAACGAAAGGCGCTGATAAGGAATTTCCTTACTTTTCAAATACGATTTTACTATGCATCACTAAAAAATAATCCAGTATATCTATAGCTTACTAGAGTGATCCCGGTTGACGCCGTCATTTGATAAATGCATGGTTTTATTTATAAAAATTCACGTGTAATATTGGTACATATTCAAATCAGTCGTACTAAGAGCGGTCATTAGTTGCGTAAGGAATCAGAATCCAAACGGAATTTGTTCCTGGAGTGTTCACGCCCTCTGACGGCCGATTATCATTTGAAGGTTGCGGTACAAATTATTTCTCAAAACATTACAATTCAATTATCCATGACCTCGTCAGTAAATTCCTTGGGATTACGTTTTTTCATCAGGTGAGAAACATTGTAAATTCTGAATAATACCAGAACTGGACGAATCCCTTTCCATTGCCTCTTCTAAAAGTGGATTAAAGTGTGATATCATCGGGCTTTCTCTTCTTTAAGAATTTTATTTTTCCATTTTCGGAATATTAAAAAATAATGTACCTACATAACAGTAAAATGTTTAATGCCTTCATTGCATATTCAATGAAATTAAACGCTAAGTCTGTCGTGTCATGGCGATGCTTTTGTCTATTCACGACCATTGTGGAGAACCCGAATGTTTAGCATTCATTTCTCCACTTCGCTATATTCATCATGAAAACGAAACGTATCCACCCAGTAAATTATCTCGGAAAACATTAGGATGAGGAAAAGCATGTATCTTTTTTACTCATTAACTTCTTATGTGTACTTTATCGTCTCGGAGATGGAGAGAGAGAGAAGCCTGGTTTACCGTACTACTTCGAGATTTCTCCTCCAAATAAAGCCCAAATTCCACCCTGCGAATGAAGAATCTGTTTTTGTTTTCTGGATGTAAAACATATGTTCGTCCCTTAATAACATGGTGATGCGTATCTCTTAAATTGATTGCGCAGTCACGAATGAACGTCAAAAGAGGCCTCAAAGTGACGGGTAAGAGGAGGAGGCTGATGCCGTCACAATGTGCTTACACTCACCTTAGGCACCTTTAAAAGATTACCCTCGTCTTAAACATTTAAACATAGGATGAAATGGTGAAAGTAAAAACCACTATGGCTGCAGCAAAAAGTTATACTGAGGAATCAAATATTATTTAGTTGCTTTCAGATATTAGACAGCTGATAAAATCGTCTCCTCTCTAATTCAGATACCAGACACTTTTTCTAGAAACCTAGCACTGGACAATATGCGTTTTTATAGTAGTTTGATGTCAGAAGCAATCCAAAAATATTTTTTTTTTACCTGTAAATGTTCACACATTCCGTAAATGACACATATTCCACACATTTGTAGCTGTGTGTTAAAAAGAATCATCAAATGAATCGTGAGATGTTCCAGTGGAGAAAAAGACGAAATATTTTGAGTTTGTCACGGTTAATTTTGAGTCAGCATCCATCATTTATGATCCAACGTAGAAAGATTTAATTGGAGAAGATACATCAGAAATCAACTCAAACCTGCGGAAATGGCTTTGGGAACTCTTCGGAAAATTTTGGATAAAAGGACACTCCTTTCTGTATTTTAATTAATTGACTAAATGCAAATCGCAAAAATTGGATACTAGCAGTGGAAACGTATTTCTACGCCGACTTAATCATCAAGTCAGACAGGCGCAAAATAATAAGAGAGATCAGGCATGAAGCCTATAAAGTTTAAGAATTTCTTTTTTGCATTTCACCACTTGCAGCCAAACGACACAGCTTATTACTTTATGAAACGTTGTTTTCTTTTTATCTGTTGCATTCTTCAACTTCATCGTATTTACCTTGATTACCCCCTGTGATAAATTGCCACTGCTACAAATTTTAGCGGTGAATCACATGATAAAGAGGGTTTGATGAATTTAACTGAAATACTTCACGTAAAATAAATCCAAACAGAATAAATATGAAGGCAATTAAGTTTGCGGGTACTGAAAGATTTGTAAACCAGGAAAGTGATTCCTTTTTAGAAAATTGCATTAATTTATTTAACCCAAATGAATTTTTAATTTGATACGAAGGTAAAGGTGAATGTGCTATGTGTTTTGAAACTTGATCAAATAATATGGGAGTAGTTCGAATCCCTAAATAAGCTAACTCCATTTACTTTAAAAAAAGACTGAAGGAACTGAAGGGACAGCAGCAATATGCCCGAAAATTGCATGTTATATACATGTCTTGTTCTTATGAACTGAAAAATTTTGGAAAATAATCGTGGTTTTGTTTTTACTCTTTTTTAATACATTATATAAATTAAGGAATTTGAAAAAAAATATGAAACCTTTTCGCGTACCTTACTGCAATTTCAAAGTCTAACTGTCGTAATCTCCCTTCAGAGTTTCGTAATCTCTTCTTTTCATATCCGTATCGTGTGAGTTAAAAGAAATAGGGCAATTTACCCTTCAGGCTACATTACATGCAAATATTGGAATTTACCAAGCGTAGCAAGTTCCAGGGTATCGCTGTATCATTTCATTGACAGTGTTCCCAATTTATCTTCCTGGATTGGCAACATAGGTCTCCTTACGTAGACCTGAATCATATTTTTATAGCGAACCAGTTTGCATGAAAAACAGCGTTGCCGTTTGTATGAAAAACATTCCACTCAAATCCACGCTGAAAATATTATCTTCCCTTTTCATTTCTGGAACAAGCTGTTAGTCGATGGAAAGACATGCATGCCCTCGAATCAATATCACCCGGCATTTACCAGGTATTTGAATACTTGATGGAGAGCTGTGAGAGGTGATAAGATATTGAGGCGGAATGAGGTCCGGGGAAACGGCTGATGGGGACATACCAATCTCATTGGTATGCGAGGGGGGTTGAAGAGGAGGTGCGGAAGGAAGGAACGGATGATAACGGCGGGAAACAAAAGAGGGCCGCGAGGATGCTGTCCGGCAAACCATCCAATTGCAACCGGAGCAGTCGGCGGGGGGGGGGGGAGGCCGTAGAACAGTGGCAGCAGCTCGGCGCGCGGCGGCGGCGGCTGGGTTTGTTGCAGAGTGAAGGTGCTTCACACACAAACATGAGCCGACCTCATTAGGAGAGTAACGACCGCGGGTGGGATGTGAGGAATGTGGGAATGTGAGGGAGGGGGGGGGGGGCACGGCGACTCGGCGAGAGGATTATGGGAAAGGTGAGGGAAGGGGCGCGGCAAAGAGTGACACCGGGCTCTTTTTTCATTACTCTGACCCGAATTAACCGGCGGCTATCTCAAAGCAAACATGGCATTCCGTAATCTCCGTCCCAAGGTTTGACCTGGAACGACTTTTTTACCCCTTCTTCCCCGTTAACTCCAGTCCTCGCGTCCGCCCTTCCAACCCTCCCTTTCCCTTCCCCACTTGAGTCCTTCGGGGAGGGCAGAGTGAGGGGTCTGCTGGATGGCGGGAAGGTGGGTGACTTCACTCCGCATTCCGCTGTCCTCTGGACTCTTGCTATGCTTCCCAGCCCCCGAGCTCTCTGTCCCCCTCTTCCTTCTCAATCCCTTACCCCTTTCCTTCCTTTCCCCTCTCATCTCCTCCTCGTCCCCTTGATTCCTCGTCCTCTTCCTCTCCTCATATGGTTCCAATCTCCGCTCGTACTTTTCGCCGGCGGTCCACCTGCTGGGAGCGAGCACGGGTAACGTGTATGTACGTGGAGGAAGAATAGAGAGAGGGAATGAGGAGAGGATTAATGAAGGATTCGGTTCACACGATTCTTCCAGCCGCTTCGGAGGGCATCATAACCCTGATGGCCATTTAGTTGCGCGGTGGGGATTTGTGCCGGGATCGAAGATGCTCGGAGAATGGGGCTTTCTTTAATCTTTTCACTTCGTGCGGGGCGCCCTCAAGTAATCTCGTTAGAGGGATTGGCGTAGAGGCGTTAAAACAGGAGTGTCGGGTAGTAGGGACGGTCGTTTAGAGCCCGCCAAGGCAAATTTCCATATCTTTTTCTTGCTATATCCTCTTGGGTGCGTGTTAATCGAGCGAGGGCTGGAGTGGATGTGGATTGTCGGCGATTTGCATGCACAGTCGAGAGTTCGACGCTTCATTTGTCCAAGAACCTTCCTTCCCCAATTCCACACCCCGCTCTCGGCTTCGCTTCGCCGTAATCTCTCTTTTCATCAGGTCTCGAGTCACCACGTTATTTCAAGGTTCACGGCTGATTTTGGGATAGCACCTAGGACAGTTCTTTAGGCAGAGATTAGGGAATCAATATACCTGAAAGTTTTGAATCCTCCCCTGGCATTAATCTCGCATTTCGGTGGTAGTTTCGTCAACGTGATTTTCCACGGGAGAGGATAGCGGAGGTATCTGAAGGAATGGAAAAAAGGTTTCACAAAGGGAGAATTTCGTCCGTCTCTCTTTTTCGATATTCTCTTTGAGCTGTTCGGAGCGCCTCTGTTTTTCCTGAGAACTGAGGTGAAGGATAATACTGAATTTTTTAGAGGAGACAATTAACCTACCTACCTAGTTTTATCACAGTTGATTCGAACACGCGGGGGAAAATGTAATTGCAGTGCAAGTTTTTATGTCCTTATTATTTAAAAATATGGAGGGACATGACATAAATATGAACTTTTTCGATCTAAAATAATTTTTACGTATCTTATAATGAATCCATTATGCTTGCTGCAAAATGCCTTGATAGAATTATATTACGTGAGGAGTCATAATTTTTCCTTATTTTTAACATGCATGTTGACATTTTCTGGCCCTATAGTGGAACTAACTCATATAGGCAGGTATTTCATTAAGCGCCTTCTTTAACGGGATTTGGGTGAAAATCCAGGAGCTAAACTACTATCCCTTGCTAAAAGAATAAATATATGATATAAGAGCAGAGTTCAGAGGTGTGACTAACACTTAAACCCAGTTTATTATTATAAAAAGGAATTTTGGATAACTCTCTAAAATTTAGAGTGGTCGTTTTTCATGTCCATTCAATGCATCTGTACTCTTCAGACCATGAGGAAGGCATTAATGTGAGAATGTGTATCAGAAAATAATGTAGTTGAAGAAATCATACCGTGTTGAGTCCGCAACCGTCCCTCTTTAGATTAGCCGTCAAAATTACTAATTTCCCATTCTAAGGGTAAAAATGACCATACTTCTTCGGTGTTAATTATTAGGTTTTCTTGTGCCTATAATTACATGAAATTAGTATTTTAGTTTCAACTAAGATCAAGTAGGTACAAAAAATTTTGAGATCTTTGTATGTCCCATCAGCTACCTATATAGAAATGAACACCCACTGAATAAAATGTGAAACCCCCAAACAAAAACAAAAAATACTCAATTACTTCCAGTTTCCTCTGCAGCCTGTAGAACCATTCTTGATTATAGCTCACAAAGAGACATAGTGTCATATTTGAAAGTTATATTATATCTAACTTTAAAAAATGCTGTTTGAACAAAACTGTCATCATCACTTCCTTTCGTCTGCTTTCGCAATTTTTTTACCTTTAGTCAGGGATTGGCATAGTCTATAATCATCCTCCAACTTTGTTAGTCCATTGGTTTCTTCTCTTTCTAACTTTAACTCTCCTTAATAATCCTCCTCAATTTCTGCCTTACCTCTTAACCTGATGCATTGCCATCCTCTTGCTCTTCGAGAGCCTTACCTTAAAATCAGTCATTGTGGTGATTATATTTGTTTATTATACAATAATTTTGTGAGATCCTTCCAGAGTCATTTCTAAATTTTTCTAACTAATAAACTCAACTTTATCGTATCTTTCATAAGCGTTGTTTTGCTCAAGAGGTTTTAAAGCATATTTATCACTGAGTTTATATGTCCCGTATGCTGATAACATATATGCTCATGGCTCCTGTTAGGAAACTTGTTGGTTAAAGTTATCATTAATCCGTAATCTAAAAGCTGCTGAAATAGATATTTATTGTACATATTTTCGTCAATCGTTCTGGTATGTTTCTTCAAAATTTGGAAAACTATATTCATTCCCCATTTTCATATCATTGTCTTATTACCCTTTTTTGATATTTGATTGGTCAAAAACTCATCTCGGTTTGTAATTTACGCATCTCATTAATAGGTGATTCGCATTCGACGTAATTGAATGTATTTTAGTCCAAGTCGATTGAGAATATTGGTGCTCAGTCAACTATGTAATTTAATTGCCTCTTCAATCGAACCGTAAATAATGCAGTTCTACACTTCGATCACTCGCAGTTCAAATTAATCCTATCGCTCCAATGTTGTTTAAAAAAATTAATGATACCACATGCTAACTATTTTATTAGGACTTAAAGCTTGTTCAAGCCACTTCACATAATTTACGTATAGCATGAGAGGAATTAATAGTTTGGGATGATATTGTGCACAATACTTTATTTTCAAATGTGGTAATCAGATAATAAAATAAATTCTGCTCATCACACGTGTTGTCAAATAGCTGAAAAAAGTGTTGTTCCGTACTTGTCAACGAGTTTGTTAAGGAGCCTTGTTTTGCTTTCCAAAATATTTAAATTTTATGCATGCCTAAGTATCTCTTTCAATAAGGTGTTTTATTTGGTCATCAATTATAAAAATGAATGTTTGGTTTACCACTCTATCTTTTGTCGAAAAATTCAAAACATTTTGTTCCGGAACCGAATTTCGTACTCAGCCAAGCTTTTATTTTAAATAAATTAGGACATCGTTGAATCGCCAACGACTCAGGACAACCTTTCATATTATTTTATGAGATAGTGGACAAACGTTCGAAGAAATAAGTGTGAATATTTTATATGAGCGGGTGCGACTTAAGAAAACAACAAGTAACTTGATTTTCTCTCTGAATGACCCACGGTGAGAAAAAAAATGCGGCGATTCAAAGGACTTCCCTTGGTCGATTGAGATGCACTTTATTGACACGAGAGGCGGAGGACCTTCCTCTTTTTGTTTGGGAAGCCCGGCGAGGTGGAACAAAGTTTTTCGACGGGGTAGGTGGGCGGGGGGGGGAGGAGAGGGACTGATGATGCTAACCTTGTAAGAGAACCCCCGCGCTAAGAGCGAAACAACGGGGAAGAGGTTGAATTTTTAATTCGTCAAGAGGTTCAGAGGGGTGAGGTAGCAGTGGGGTGGAGCGGTTCTTCCTTTCCCAAGACACACTCATTCTCTTTCTCATTCAAAAGGGGTGTGTGTAAAAGGAGTGGGGATAACAAGGTGTGCAGGGAGTGGTAGTTTGGGGTTGTAGAGGCTTAGGGGTAGTGGAAGGGAGGAATGAGGAGGCCGGTGACACCGGAATCCGTCCAAAGAGCGAGAAGAAGGACGAACCTTTAGTGACATCCTTCCGACTTGAAAAATTCCTGCTCGAAATATCAAAATTCTCGAGAGAAAATGTTGAGAAAATAGAAGAGTAGTAGATTGCCAATTAAAAGTGTATGGTTTAGGATTTGGCCCTTTTCCACTTTTTGGAGTAAAATGTCTAATTCTTGGTATACACTGATTTTATTTATATTTTTTGTCCTATGGCACATCATTAAACTGGGACCGCATTACTTACTAAAAAATCTATATTTCTTCAATTTTAAGTCTATGTTTTTTTTACCTCCTGGGATTAATTTCATTTATTCCGTAACATATGATATCTCTCCCTTACATTTTCTTGCTGAAATAACACCACCTGAGGTGTTTGATACTAAGACACGTATTTCATTATTTTATATATGCTCCCATGGCATTGTCCAGCCTTGAATAAAGACGTTTTCTACTGTTAAATTCGTATTTTCCCAGAACGTTGATTTTAAGAAGCTTCCAGGAGAAGAGAAATGCCATAACGGAAGTTTCGGCTGACCGTCAATGTTATTCAATTTAGCCATACATTCCGAACGCCACTTATTACTTCAGCCTTATATCTGCTCATCTTAAGTAACTAACTAAATGGATTTGCGTTACGGAAGGCCATTGAGACCTCTTTCTCAATCAACGAAATGAAGGTGCTAAAAGCTCATATTTTCCGATTTGCAAGGGATGGTCAATATTGGGGCGGGTATAACAGATGTTCCCCGAAATTTCCAATGAAAATTACAACAAAGTATAAGATTTTAACAGCTTTCATTTTTGCCCATGGGAAAATTTCAGAACATTTCAAGTTCCATTTTGAGCTATCTATGAACAGTTGCCATTCAGCTGCGTCATGGGCTGGAATTCCCAACCCCTCCATTAAACCAAGTACGCTATGGCAATACACAAAATCACCGTCCTAACGAAAGAATCACAGAAATACAGTTTCTTTTAATCGAAAGTAGGATACCTTAGCTCTTTTTCAAGCAAGCTTTTATCGTGCTACCTGGTCGCTAGGAGTTCTGAAGGTTTTTTTGGATAGTCCGAAATCTCGTGCCAAATCATTCAGCACACGTTGATCAAATCCATTAAGAATGGAGACATCTTCAACCTCAAAATCTTCATCATTGGTTTCACTTTGATCTTCACCATACACAATTTCCTGTTCTTCATAAGAGGGTAATTCTTTGAAAACTGGCAGTGGGATTTCATCTGGTTGAAGCATAGGGCGTATAGTTTATGGTAAAAGGATACTCTATTTTACATTTGTTTTTCTCGTTATAAACTGAAGTTTTCACGATACAAAAGTATCAGTCACTTGAATGGTCTCTGGACTCTCACCAAATCATAGGTATACCAAATTGCAATTTATCACGTGTTCCCTACATCCACATCCGCAAACTCTTGACACACTGCTTGCACACTTTGTGAGGAGTCCAAGATTTATATTTATTACCAATTTTCACTTTAAAATATGCAAAATGGGCTTATTTGACAAATTCAATGATGTTGGCCTTAGACTGGAAATAGTGAAACTGCCACACATGTAACAAAATGAATCAGGGCAATCCTATGATTCACGCTCGATCCAGCGGAGTAAGGTCACTTTAAGATAAGCTGTAGAGAAAAAATTTGATGTGATAGAAGAAAAATATCTGCAGTTTTGAAATCAGTATACCTATTTTACTTTAAATCAGCTGAAAAATCAAACTCAACATAAATTTTGCAAAAACTTGTTCCCCAGTGTAATTTCTCGGAAATGTAGCTGATTTTTTAAAGTGGATTTATCCGAAACTATTAACCAGTAAAATGGTCTTACTTTACGAAATGATTTGCTTTATAATGTTCTGTTTTCCACTGTCGATTTCCGTTTTATTCCAGTTGTTACCAGTGCCTCCAACTTTTCAGATTTTCCCAAATATTCTTTACCTACTCCCAGAACTCTACTGTAACATTAATAACTAGAGTAGTCGATCATATTATGAATGGAGAAAATTAATTTGGTTATTGAAGAGAAAAGAAAATATGCCTTTCGGGTCAGTGCTGCTCATTTTCCAATTGAAAGATAATATTAAACATTTATGAAAGCTGATTTCATCATTTCAGATAAAGAGGTCTGAGTAGAGTGTATTTTGGTTTATATGTGTTCCAATGGTTTAAGTTTTATTTCACCAATTTGCAGCAATATTATTGAGATTATTCTGTTCAAATGTGTTAAGTTAGGGTGCATCAAGCAAAGCAAAGGACACGTGTAAAATGAGTGTTTGATCAGCAAGGTTATTTGCTAATATCATGCTGCTAATTTTTGTAATGCAAATTTTCTTTGATTAAACGTGGTGATGATAGAAAGATGTGCTAATAAAGTAATGCTATAATTTGGAATCATAGCTTGTTATGCTTGCAGAGAAGCATTAGATCATTAATTCTAATAATTCTTTTCTTTCTATTGTGTAGAACTTCTAATAGCGTACATCTGTAATAAACAGAATAAGGTCGCATTTAGTTCAACTTGCATATTGCATCTATTCATTTGCATTCCTTGCAAGCATTTATTGTTGTATATTCCGGAATGCATTTGGTATCCACTCAAACCCAAGCGAAAAAATATTTGGTACGAACAGAAATCATTTAATTACTAAATGTGTGCCTAACAGATTCAACAAATTATTACAGCTGAGGGCAATATGAATCAGTAAAATGCGCCACGCTTTAATAAATGAAACCAATCTGTGAGTGCCCTGAGAGCTTTCCAGCAATGTGAGTGAAACATAAGCTTGATTGCGTTGAACCACCGGTAAATCTCATGATATTAATAGCTCGAATCATAACACACAGTGTGAAAATCTCAGTTTCAGGTGATTCGTAGTTCAGTAATGATTTTTATGTATTGATTGACTTTCCTATATGGGACACGATTATCTTTCCGTAAAAGGGATAAAATATACATCTTCTGCAAAGTGTAGATATTGAAATAGTGTTTCAATAAACTTCCTTCCATGATGAACTATCCCAAGCTATTCTAACTTTAATTTGTAAATCTTAATACACTGGTGTTTATGTATGAATCATTGTGACTGAGTGAGTCGTCACTTCACATCACACCTGGCACATCTACTTTTTCACTCTAAAGGCCTCCTATAACGATCAACGCACGTCTTTTAGGATCTACATTGGATGAAACTTCTCACTGTTGATCGTCAGCCCAATCTCTGATGGACATAGACAGTGTCAACCGTAGTTGCTCAAACTCGTCCTGAAACTCAGAGAGGCGTGGAAGAGTGAAGTTATTCCATGGAATCAAGTGTAATCACCTCATCGTCAACAGTCGGTTAAAACACATTACCACGGGAATCAAAATTGAGAAAAAAATGCACGGCGTGAGCTTAGTTTTATGCTTTTGTTAAAACGGGGCGTAATCTCTCTTTAGCAGGGAGAGCATGGGGGAAGGGTGTGGGAAGAGGTCCTAATTGAATCCACCTGAGTTTCTCCCTCGCGTCGTATATTGGAGGTGTCGGAGATTTGACTCATTCCCCCTCGCCACCCACCCGCTCCGAGTATACCACTTCTCTCTCCTCCTTTCCCCTTCTTCTACCCCCTCCCCTCCTCCCTCCCTCCCACACGATTCGTATGAATTCCCACCCCGTCCCTCTTGATCTTCCCTCTCCCGTCCAACCCTCCGCATTCGCATCCTCTCCCGCGTTTGCTTTAATCTGCTTTCCCCTCCCTGCTCTGCACTCTGTCAGCGTGTTTCTACCTTCCATCTTCCCTCGTTCTCCCTCTTCTTTTCTCCCTCTCCCTTTCTCCTCTCTCTCTCTCTCCTACGCTTCTTCCCCTTTTTATAACGCCTTCGTCCCCCTCCCGCGTTGAATGTGGATCATAAATGTAGCCGCATGGTGAGATAGCATGGGAGAGGAGTTAACGCCGTTAATGTTGGGCAATGGGCCGCACTAAGTTGATGAATTTGTCTGTTACGCTCGAAAATATAAGACACAAGACCAGCAGAGTTGACATGATATTATGAGAAATCCACTGAATAAGTGGAAAATGTCAGTGTTTTGAAGAAATATTCTATTTTTCGCCAAATTATTGAATAAGGTAAGGTGTATGTAATACGCATGAAATTTGTTCCTCGTTTACATATTTATAATGTACTCGATACGAAAATTTCTCACAAATTCAAATATATAAGCCAAAATTTTCTATGCCAACCACAAAGATTATTAAATTCTATAAAATAGTTCCAAAATTTGCCGAAAGTCACGTGACCTGAAGCGCCTTCTCACGTCACTTCACGGTACAAGTTCCATACTGCTACGGAAATATGTTTATTTTAGAAGAAAACGAAGCGAATATATTGTTTTGAGGATTTTAGCCGTTTCAAAATCGAAGCGGTGACTGAAAAGGGATTTAAAGAAGCACAATCCGACAATGATGACTTTATTTGACTCCCCTATGGTGACATTCTTCTTAAACAAACAGCGATTGCTTGTTCATAGCAGATATTACCTTAATGAAAAAAAACAGGGCACTATACAGGTATTATATATTTCATGGACGATTTTGTCGATAAAAATAATCAAAATATGTTCGTTTATTGCATTAAACAAATGAGATAAATGCACATGTTTTCGCCAAGTATTCATTAAACAACTTGCCTCCACGTACAACAGATGAACAACCACCATACTGATGCCGTGCCGTGACGTCATGCGATAACGTCGTGTTTTTAATCTTTCGAAAACGTAGAATTTTTAAAAAGTAATATTTTTGTAACACAACTCAATTCCTTGGCGAAATTTTCGCCAAACACATAATCACATAACATTAAGCTAATTAACTTCACATTCAAAGAGCTATAAAAATAATGTATGTTTCCCATTGTACAAATGCGTTTATTTACACATTGTATACACAAACATTCACTTTCTAACAATTAGATATTTTTCTATTCTTTGGGTAAAACTCCCCATATAATTCCCTTAGTCTCCTTTTCTTTCTCTCTTCTCTCTAGCTCCTTCTTCCGTGTCTATTCATCCCTGACACATACAGCTATCGGCTCTCCGTGAAAGCGAACGCCGTACCGAGAGTATAATTGTTAGCGATAGAGGCTTTAAGAGATAAAAAGAGAGCTACGTATGAGGCGTCCTCAAATGATTTTTAACCCTTACACACTCATATATAAATTGCATACAGAGATGTCACTAGATTTTCCACGGCACAACTTTTGTTACCAATCCCTTAATTATGCACCAATAAAGTCTAATGCAGAGCTAGATCATTTAATTAAAGGCCGACTTAGATTTGTGAAAGCTCGGAGATTGTAGTGGCTGGGCTTTACAGAAAGAATAACAGAAGAAGGGGATTGTCAAAAGCATGATGAGAGAATAGTTTTACCACTAAAGAAGAAAGGACAGACTGATACTCAAATGCATAGATGATGTTACTGCAAACCTGTAGTTAATTAGCATTGAGGGATGGAGGAGTATAGTGAAAGATAAAGGGGACTGGAGGTATATGGATGGAGGAAGATGGGCTCACCAAGGGCAATAGCACTATGAAGAGAGAGAAAGAACCAACAATAAGAGATTAAAAGTATTCTACATGGGTATTAAATTTCTGAATTTCTGAAGAAGAAAAACATTTTGCTGTTTATATATTCTTATGTAATGAGGCCTTTTCTTGGAAATTCCAGCCAAGGTTTGTGTCTTGATCATGCCCTTCTCTTCATATCAATGTAAAGATCAGAGCAAGAATGAAAATTCCTCAACTGATAGAGTTATGTGCGTGGGACCTCCGCGCGGGAATCCATGTCTCCGGACACCACGCGAGAGAAATGGGAAGAGGAAGGAGGGAAATGATGATGTCAGTTGAGAGGAGGGAGGATAGGGAGGAGCCGAAAGACAAGAAAGAGTGGGGATGGAGCAAAGAGAATGAATAAAAGAAATGGGGGGGAGGGGAGGTGCGGAGAACAAGAGTCAGGCTTTTAGCGGAGGAACCCTTCGCGAGCGTCGTCACGGAAACGGCCCCTCGGCCTCGGGGAACAGATTCCCTGCCGCCCACTCCACCCACCCCCTCGAGGCGCGTGGCTCCTCTCCACATGTCTCCAACCCCTTCTCGGCTGTCCTTCCGCCCCCCTCACTCAAGGCACGACCCCACCCTGGATTCACCCTCCCCCAACTCCCTCCCCACCGACCTTTCCCCGCGGAGGGTCAAACAAGAAACAATGGGGGGGTACCTCGGGGGGTGGGGTGGGTGGGGAGTGGGGAGAAGCGGACGTAACGGGCGTTGAAAAGGGGAGGATGACGAGGGTTTTTTTTATAGGGAGACGAGGAGGGGAGGGAAGATTGGAAGGTGAAGTTGCAGGAGGTCGGAAAGGGCGGATGAAAACAACGGGGAAGCGGATGGACAATGGTGCGGATTGTCGAGGGCGAAATTAGGAGTGCCGCCGAGTCCCAGTGATTCCAAACCCAGGGTGCTCCACGGCGGCATTCGAGCTTTCCGTGCTGTTTAATGTTTTAACGAAGGAACGTGGTGGAGCCCTTAAAAGCCCCCGTGATCCTCGGGAGCCTCCAGGATTTCCATTCTTCCTTTATTTCTCGTAATTGTTTCTTTATTCGCCTGCAAAGTGGGAAAATTGCTGTTTTCTTATTTGTGAGAAAGGATTTTCCTATTTATTTTCAAATGCATAATCCAATAAGGAATGTTGGGATTATCCAAATGGAAATAGTTTTATTTGTATCTTTAAGAAAGGAAGAGAATAACGCAGGTTACGATTTATTACAACGCGCATTTATTTCTCACTGACTTTCCATGCTGTGCTATCATCATAACTTGTCAAAATTATGGTAAGTGAGCAGTAAATGTGTGTGCTGTTGCCACAGCTTTGCTCTTTCTTGAAGATGGATTTCTTACATGCAGGCATTACAATCTCAATTGAGTGAACTGATATTTTTACCAGCCACAATCGTCGTGCTACGTTTTTTTTTATTGTTATTGACAAATATTTTCATAAGGATGCGTTTTCAATGTTCTACAGGAATACAAAATTTAAAAAGTTGGAATCCAGTCGGTAGTATATGAATCTGGATAATTCATTCAGGACTAATCATTCTCAAACTTTTCCCAGGGAGTACAGCGTTGGGTTGCTAATCAAAGATATTGGCTTGTCTCAGACTAGTGTTTGGACATGTAAAATTATACAATTCTCCCCAAGTTGTGCAGTTTTCCGTAAACAAAATCTTTCAGGGAAACCAAAGGCGGAACAGGGAAAGGAATTGCTACCCTCCACTTATCACACTTTAAAAATTAAATTACATGCTCCATTGAGCGTTGTACTTGGTGAACTTTACTCTAACCAGCTAGTCCGCCCTGTGGCTGAGCTCTCTGGCAGTAATATGATATTTTCCTAGAAAATATCGAGGGTATGAGTCGGTCTCCTAGGAAAATTCACTTGTATATCCGCCGATATTGAAATTTGTTGCCGAAAAGGACGAGTTGTGTCTGGGCAGTGCTGAGTCTTCAATAATGAGGCCCTTCTTCAGGAACTTGACCCACATCCCAGGGAACCATGAAAATTAACACAAAAGTCCGCAATGATTTTATCACCCTCGAACAGATTTTTTTGTATGAAACTCAAGTGCGGATAAAGCCGATGCTTCCCAATTTTTTATCATGCCTAAGGTTATTGTGTTTTGGTGTTTCTGAAAATAATTTGCACCATAGAAATGCAATGTAGCCGCCATTATAAAGTTAACCGCAGAAAAAATGCTAAATAGTGTATATGTTCTTCTTGTATCAAATTTGATTCTAAACTATTTTATTTTATAATGTTAAATGAGTTTAAAAAGGGTCTCATCTAGAAAACTATTGCCCACTCTCCACCACTATTGTTTGGTACTGATGGACACGGATAATTAAATCCTTTCGTGTTCTGTGGGGAGTTTTATGTTGAAGGAAAAGTTGGAGAATCGATTCGTTATATGCAAAGCACTCTTTAGGGCATATAAAAGTGCCTCACATTAAAATAATGAAATGGCACTTATAATTTAATTTTTATATCGTTTTCTAATACGGAATAAATATTAAGTGTTGGCCACATATTGGAACAACCGGATTCATTTCAAACAGAAATTTGCATGAAATAAATGGATTTTTATTATTTTGGTCATTACCCAAAAACCCAATGGTCAGCGGAAATGTTTCCAAATGTGGAGGCAAAGTTTAACTCGTAGATAATTACTAATATCTAAATGGATTACGCCTTTTTCCTCGTTTTTGGTCAATGCCATTTTTATAAATAAAATGCGTAATTTGCTCATGATCTGATAAGCAATTATGTGCAATCCTCGTTCTTTTACTGCGTTTAAGGGAGGGCAATTACTTATGCTATTCAAACTTTGTGTGTGGAGTCATATTCATTTTTATTCCATAATTGGGTATGAGCTAAAATGTTGTACAATCAAGTTCCTAATTATTATCTGTAACCCATTTCCTATTAATTCAAATTAATGTGATTTACCTTGCGAAAAAATTAATGAGTTGGAATTTATGAATAAACTAAGCCAATTCAGAAGTTTAATGGATCACTGAATGGCATATAATTACTGAGCACAGGCATTAGTGGCAGATAATGGAGTTGAGGTCAAATAATTTACGTATTATATCTACATAAAAATTTATACTTGGGAAGAAATAAGTGGATGAAATTTGCAATTCTTTTGCAAAAAATTTGCTAATCTATTCTGTATTCCTAGATAAAAGTGACTAAAACATTAAAAATATTGAAGTTCGCCTTTAAAATCAAAATTTTTTTAAATTTTAATCGGAATTTAACGGTATGTATATTAAATTATGAGTAGAGTACAAAATCAGGATGGTTACTCTATGACTTCCTTAACGACATGCCTGAATTGTAAATATTCTTTCTCATTTCCATTGATATTCTATGACTCTCAGTCATTGTCATCATACGGTGCTGAAACTCAAAGGATGTTTTACAGCTATAATGCTTTACCTCCACTGAGTTTTAACATGAGTTTCTGTCATCAGTAAAACATATCGATATGTATAAGATCTTTTGCAATCACTTTTGGATGCGTTGCCAATAACATATAGTCAATTAATGACTTATCTCAATTGTAATCTAAAGAGTATCATTAAGTGACACCATGATTATATCCAATGGAAAAACACTCAGTATTTCATCTACATTTGCAATACCAATCGAGCCATCGACAGGTTATCTGGAAATTGTAGTGTAAATTCACCGTTCATGCAACTAACAGGTACAATTCTACTACTCAATGGAAGCATGTTACATATACGTTCACTGTAAACTTCCAACTAAACGGTAAGTATCTCAATTTCAATTTACTAATTATTATAATCCGAGCAAAAATGACGAGGTACAAAAAATAAGCGTATCCATGGAATTAGAGCAGCATGACAAAATCGAAATGTTGGATTCCCTTGGTGAGCATTTGCTCATTGCATCTTACGCTTTTACGTCTCTGGAAGCCATGGATACACTGCTTTTTATCTAAAAACAATCCGTGAATATTGGGGAATCTTGGGTTTACTGTGCCAGATGAGATAGACATTTGGAAATACGTGCCATATGATACGATAACCCGATACCCTTGTTTACATCCAGATTGCAATCATCTACTCAATGGTGTATACAAGCTTTCGTGATCTTTGAGAATATCTTTGCCCCTCATATGAACTTGAAAATTTTTAAATTTTACAATTGTGAGCAATAGAACCCACTCATAATATGTTTTAACTGTTCGTTCATAATTTAAGCCACGATTTCACGCTGGCATTATTAATGGATGCAATCGGGTTCACATTCCATGATAATTTATGTCTAATTTTATTGATGAATCCCCATTCAAAGAGGACATTCTATCAAAATGAAAATCTATTTACAGCTGAAATTACAATCGTGAAAGTAAGGAGATAGTACATCGTAGCATGCACCTACACTCTTCTTTGTAGCAGTAAGGTATGGACGATGGTAGCAGCAGAGAAATCGAGGATGTAGGCATTCGAAAGGTACAGAGAATGATAAAGGTCAAGTGGATCGACCGAGTGACTAACGAGTAAGTCCTAAGAAAAGTGGGAGAAAAGTGAAGTCTTCTGAGAAACTTAAAAAGAGAACAGGAAAGCTTAAGCAGCCATATCTTGAGGCATGGTGGTCTGTTAAATCGATCGCCGAGGGAACAGTGAAATGGAATAATGGAGAAGGAATACCTTTCATGAAATATATAGCGAGAATTATTGAGGACGTGAGAGAGAAGAACTAAGTAAATATGAAGAGGTTAGCTGATAGAATAATGGAGCGGAGATCTTCGTCAAAGTTACCGATCCACAATGAAGGTTAATGAAATCATGACATTTTTATTTCTATTTTCTATTTTACTTCAAAGCTATATTTACTTACTTGTCTACAGCTTGCATTTGCTGATCCCTGATATACTCCATTATTATAAAGTCACTCCACCCCCTGTATATGAGGTTATGTTCTGTTACACGTAACGTCAGTGAACTTCAACAATTTTTTTTCTATTTTCTCAATCTGAACGAATACAATTTGATCATTTTTCATCATATGCCAGAAGTTGGTTGGTTGAAATAATATAAATTTGCTCCTGCAGATGTAGAATTTAAACCTGTTACAGTCGAAGAATTCCTCATTTTCTTCTTTTTGTGTTTATTTTCAGGAAATATCATTTTTTGTGTAGTAAGTCTAAAAATTGAGCTAGTGACCCTTATTTGTAGTAGTGAAAAAAGATATTCTATAGTAGTTATATTTTATCCCCAATAATCTTTCTGCCAATCCCAGCAAACTTTGATGCACTAAAACATGAGGAAAGTCCTGCCAATGACACCATTTGAGTTTCACGTTCCGGCTTTTGATGGAAGAATTTTAAATTTTAAAGGACCTTATGGAACAGAATTGACCGCATGGGCCTCGCTGCTGCAACATATTTGGTATTCATATAGCACGCATGTGGTGATATTTAGCGGTTGCCAAATTTGTTTTTTTTTAAGAAGCGCTTCGGACGCACACACGCTGCAGCAGGCAACGGTCGCCGTATATCCGTTGGCCGTTGGAAACGTTTGCATCCCGATGCCGTTTTTCCGTGCAGCAAAAACGACGGACGCGTGAATGAACGCGGATAAATAACAGGAGGAGCAGAGCAAAACGTATGTTCCGGGGAAATGAGCTCGTGGAAAGATTTGGAGTTGGTGGGATTATTCGGGAATTATGGGGAAGAGAGGGGGAGGGGGATGAGGCAGGTTGGTTTTTTGGATGAATGGAAGAGACTCGTGGAAGGGAAGGGGGGAGGAGGGGGAAGAATATTTTTAAAATGGGACTGGAGGAAGGAGAGGAATGGAAGGAAGGGAAGAATGTGGAGAATGGCGTGCCAAAAGCGACGGGAAGTACGGACGAGGAAAGGAAGGAAGGAACGGCTTCAAGGGAGGGAAGAGAAGGGGATACTGTCCTCGTTGGTTGGTCGATTGTCCGCTCCCCCCTCTGGGGCAATACGCCCCGGCCCGGGGCCGTACAGTGAGAGCGAAGGAATCCCCAACCAACCCTCAGGGTGAGGGGGGACGAGCACAGGGTTTCGGAAGGAAAAGAGGATTAAAGGTCAGTAGTTGGGGTGGGGTGAAGTTGGTTCAGGACTCGGGAAACTGTGGAACCAGGTCCGGAAAGGGGTCCGTGCGTGATTCGCATCCGTGGGAAAGCGGATGGAAAATAAAAACTCTATTCATAGGTGCATTCTTTCCCAGCATTTTTCGACGAATGTAAGGGGAAATATATCCATAACTGTGGGAAAAAATATTTTCCACGTCTCTATCACACTCCATGAACTGACATGATTGTTTGGTAAACTGTTACTATAATATTAGCGATGCATTTTCTGGCCGTTTCTCAAAATTATGGTTACTAAATTGAAACAAAATCAAAGGAATAGTTACGATTCTCTGCCGATAATTATAACTTTAAAGCTTTTGTTGTTACGGCAACCTTGATTTTTTATTTTGGGCAAGTACAAGGGAATAATTATACCTATTATTCTCACCAATTAATGAGGACTCCTTGGATTTAGTTTCGGAACTTAATACTAAGATTAACGTAACCCTTTGGCATGCTAAAATCTCCTCTCCGGCAAAAGAATTTTTTGTGATCTATAATTTTTCCTCTCTTTATTGTCTTTGCATTTAGGCCAGACTTTGTTTGCCAATGGATGCTACACTGCTATA
Source organism: Platycnemis pennipes (assembly GCA_933228895.1). Lineage (NCBI taxonomy): Eukaryota > Metazoa > Arthropoda > Insecta > Odonata > Platycnemididae > Platycnemis > Platycnemis pennipes. Next base: position 25,581,261 of record OW121848.1, on the reverse strand, counting down.
CTGCTGTAAGTCTTAATAACCGTACTATATTAAAAACATTCCTTTTTTACCTTTCTTCGGAGAGATTCCTGCTATCTCCCTCATTTTAGTGTAAAATTCAACATCATGATTTCCTGATTTCATATTACATTTTTATTTATATAACTGTATCACCAATAATTACAATTGCTGGCAATAAATTTTTGGTCAATATAATAAATTACGCGCAAGTTGTTTGTATTCGATCACTTTTGAATATTTGCTCCAATGGATTCATTGGCTCTAGATTATAAAATCTAAACCCTTTTAACGTAATGTGATTATTCCACCGATAAGACTTTTATGGAGAATTAGTGACTTGCTCAATTCAAAATTAAACTCAACGTGGTGAACTTAACCCTCCCATGCCCAAGGTATTTCTCACCATCCGTCGCCTAAGGGGGTATTTCAACTACCCCAAAGTGTTTTTCGTAACTAATACGCTTTAGGGGTGAAAAATAATACTAACACAATTTGTATTTAGTAGGTGTACTCATATTTTAGTATTATCATTGTAAATATGATACATAGTTATAGTGCTAGGATAATATTTTTATTTTTATTTGGTGACATAGTAACATAATTTTGATAAACGCTTCTGAATAAATTTGACAATGTTTTTAATGCCGGAAAGTCTTGAAAATTTAAAATGAGCATAATGAGCATAATGAGCAAGAAAATGTATCTATAATGAGAGATAAATGCATACATACTCTTTCATACAATAATTGCATTCAACGATTTTTATATCTTTCTTATGAATGTTATGTACATTGCAAGCACGTGCCTTGCATCTCACACATGTGCAAATATCTTTGTGCCTGTCATATTTTCTAGGACATAAAACACACCTAAGAGGAGAGGATAACTTGCTGCCATCTTCATTGTTTTCATCATTGGCGCCCTAAAAGTTATACCGCAATATTTCATTGCTTCAACAGTTGCTAAATACAGACCGTTTCTATTAGATGCTCTTTTCTCAATATGGGGTTCTGCGCGAGCCAAGCTCAGCTCTTGTAAGAAAAGTTTCCGTCTAATCCTGCAGATGATATTTCATTCTGGATGTTTATGAGTCCATATAATATAGACATTCAATGCTGGCATGTCGAATATTTCAAAAAATAGCCTGAGTGGCCACCTTCTAGTCACTTTACGCAACTCTACTCTCTTTTCATATTTTCCCCACTACTGCACCCTTTGTGCTGTTATTATCCATCGGGTTTCATTTTATTCTGCTGTCGACTAACCGACGCTTCATGATGCTGAATGCCAAATATGCCTTTTATGTAGTTTTTGTACGTAGGAGACCAAAGTCACATTCTTGGCAAAACCAAAAATAGAGGAAAAATCAGCTTATATTTTATTAGGGAGTAACCCTTTGGGTATATCTGCTATATTCAAACTCATTGTACCAATTAGTGTCAGATTCTTTTGGAGAAGAGACTCAGAAAGGGGTAATGACGTAAAAAAGTTGTCCACTGTGAACCATCTTCCGCTTCCAAGATATGGTTTCACCAAGTCCAGAACTTCATGCTGCCGTTGATTCACCTCCCGAATATTCCAACATATCCCTAAGTAGACCTGTGCATTCAAAATGTAAGCAGTTTTCGGATCGGCGCACACCCAAATTTTAATCCCATAACATCCTGGTTTGGATTTTATATACACACGGAAGGGGCATTTACCACGAAATGTTGGTAGCGGTTCGTTTATTGTTATGTGCATAGGTATTTGGAGGAAAGTTTTTCACGCAAGGGAGCGTGAATATATCGAACTCAGCCCTAATAGCCCTCAGCTTTTCGCATAAATTTTCCATTCTTTGTGTTTGAGTTAATTTATCGTCAAACTGTATGACTCTAAGAATGCTCTTCGCCCTTTCTCTTGACATTACAGCACTAAAGAATGAAAGTTGAAATACTGATCGCTTAGTCACAGATCACTTAGTGTGTTTTTACACGCATGAACTTTTCTGGAAGCAATGGGTAAGCCAAAAAACAAGTAACTCTCTAGGTCACGTTTTGCCACTCCATTTCATTTTTGGCATGATCTTTATTGAATTTTGCGTACATTGTACCAGCTTCTCTGCTTGTCTCAACACATACAATTTCTAAGATATCTAATGCCAGAAACAATAAAAATCCATGCTTGAAACTCTCAATTCCTGAATTGCAATCAGTCAATCCAGGTTTTCCCTTGACAATGTTGCTTACTATCGTGCGACCGACGTGATACGGTTTTCCGTTTCATTTCAGTCCTGACATTGCTGTGAAAAAATCTTCATCAGTTTCTAAAATTCTTTCTTCGTCTTCTGATTCAGATTCACAATCAAACTCATTACAGAATTCTTCCTCTTCTTCCACAGCATCATCCTCTTCATTTTCTGAGACATTTTCAAACCCCGGTTCATTCTTGTCATCTTCACTCAAATCTGAGTGGCTGCATTCATTACGATGTGGAACATTGAAAACTATATCGGATTAAATTAATTTTTCCAGGGGAAAATAGACATTTCATTTCATCATCTTGCAACAACGAACGTAAAAACAGTTGTCAGCGTAGCTATAGCACATCAGTTTTTCTTTTCGAGGTAACCACAAGCATTACAAAGATCAGCATGAAATAAATTGCTTTTCGCGCAAACGTTATAGCTCAAAATACATCAAGGAAAGCTCTCCACATAAAAAAAATTGAAAATATATTTGAACCGCAGTAGCCCAAGAGGGGTAGTCTAACTACCCCAAGAGTTTAATACAAAATATTAAGCTGATTTGAATGGATTTTTCATTGTTTATAAGTAATAATAACAAAAGGCTTGGGGTATTTAAAATACCCCCTTGGGCAAGGAAGGGTTAAGACCAATCCACGGTACAAATTTTTTCCGTCAGTATTGTGCGGCGCTACTCCATCAATGGTGACCACAAGATGCATTTTTATTCTGTGTCTTGTGTGTGGTAGATCAGCATGACCATTCTGCTCTCTATAGCTTAGATATTCTTTTTTGCCCTTTTCCTCTTTTCCCACCCTCCATCCCTTCCAATATGAGCTACCAGTCATTTTTTTGATTCACACGAAGTGTGTCCTCCGAATCCAATTTTTCTTCCTTCAATTGTTGCTAGAAGTTCTTGCTGTTTGTGTATTCGTTTGAGTACAGCAGCGTTAATTGCCTTTGCTTCCCACGGTACTTTAAGCACCCAGAGCTAAGTCCATATTTAGGACGACTCGAGCTTTTTTGCTGTTGCCAACTTAGTAGTATATTCCTCATCCTGTTGCGCGTTATAGAAGTATAGATCAAATTATGTACATGACAAATCGAACCCTAGGGTTAATTTATAGATCTGAACATGCGAGAACTATCTTCAATTTCTGTATATCATAATGGGCATTTTCGTGTTGTAGTTTAGCTCCATGCTTGATCTTTAAAATTCATGTATCAATACTCTGAGGTAGTTAAATATGATCACCCTTTCAATCCATGAGCGATTGAGAGTTAATTAGTTTTTCAAACTTTTATATACGGTGATTTTACAAGCACGGAAATTAGAAATGGTAGTTAAATACGGGAAATAGTCAGGTAGCGATGGAAATATATATAATAGCAGGTCAACAGACATGGGGAATAATGGTATGTTAGAATGTTATTTCTTAAAGCAGAGAAATCAAACACGGGAATAAACTATTTTAAAGTAAACTATGATAAAAGGACTACGTTTTGTTTCCTACTTCAAACAACTACCTTTTGAAGTTATTAATAAGAATAAAGTAAAGGAGAAAAGGTTATTCTAGGTGATTCTAGGTCTAGTTTAGGCCAAGTGAGGAGATGTAAATATATCACGAAATAGGAGAAATGAGGAAATAAATGTCTAATGTCACAATAACTTAAATTAGGACACAGAGAGAAATAGTCAGTAGAATAGCTCAGGCAAAGAGGGCATTTTTGAAAGAAGAATCTACTTACAGCTGGTAATGAAAGCGTGGAAGCAAGGAAACAATTTATCAAGAAAGCACTGGAGCACGTTTCTTCATGGCAGTGAGGCATGAACGATAACAACAGCAGAGAAGTCAAAGCTGGAAGCATTCGAAATGTGGTACTACATAAGAATGGTGAAGAGTATGTACATCTACATCTACATAATTCCCTGCAAGCCACCATAAAGGTGTGTGGCAGGGGGTGAACTCTCACCAAACATGCACTACATATCATGCATTTAAAAAAATTAGTACTTGTATAGGTACTGTTCAAAACTACGCTATTTAAAAAAGATAAAAATAGCAAAACATACATGCAAAAACATGCCGTTGGTTGGGTTATCTATAAGTCCTTATACCAACATGCAGCTACCAATGTTATCCATTGCGACACTCGTACTGGATATATTTACCGTTATTCATATCCCTAATAGTACGAGGAAAAAAGGAAATTTTGAATCTGTCAGGTGGCAATCAATTTCTCTAATTTTGTGATTATGGTCCAGTCTACCATAGTAAGTTGGTGTCCGTAAAATATTTTTAACATCATCACTGAAAATATGGTCTTGGAATTTGTTTAAGAGATTAAGTCTTAATTGCAACCTGCGATCTGACAATAATTCCCAATTTAATTCATTTAATAGACTGGTTACGCTAGTAAGGTTATCATACCGTCCCTTTACAAATCTTGCCGATCTTCGCCGATGCAAGCGCCGATGATGCTCCGATGCCGATGTAAGGGTAAGTTAACATAGGTTTTGAAGGAATTAAAAGAAACTGCGTAGAAAGAATATGCGTCTTATAATAAAACTATTTTTCGTAATCAGAGAGTCCTAGGAAGATATTCCCAATCAAAAATGGTAGCGATGTGCAGAGAGCAAGAAACGTTGCCCATAATTTGCATTTTTTCTGGCATAACTTCTGGTTTAAAATGATGAAAAAGCAAGGAAATAGAAATAGGAATGAAAGTAAGATGCGAAGTGGTTAAGACAGATTTGTGTGAAATTCAGAGCTAGAAAGCCATCAACTTAAGACATTTTGGATATTATGAGGCTATGTGGGTATCCTTGCACGCCAGAGGTGCAACGCGAAAGGCTTAGGATGAATAATTATTTTAAAAGCGGGTGTTTTAGATTTCAGTACTTCATCTACATCTGCTCAATAACCTGCAAGTCACTGCAACTGTATGTGACCAGGAGTAAACCATCACCAGGCATGCATTATCTATCAGAGAGAACACTTACCACCATGCTGAATTGCAAAAAAAATACTACCCTGCCTAAACGCTACTTGTATAAAACAGTGTCCTAATGGTACTATCCTGAGGAAAATATTAAGCAAGCAGTCACGAGATACAAGAAATGTTAGCTATAAATGATACTTAGTTGTTAGGTATTATAAACTATTATAATAGCTTTTAATTACGTAGTAATTACTATTAATAAATTAAATTATGATCTTAAATGTGGTTAAGAGAGCATTCCAATAATAATCATGGAATAATTAATCAAGAGCATACGAATAATTAAAAGAAAACTAGGCAAGGATGCCATGAAAACACCAATTACAGCATGAAGATTAATCCATGTTTGATACAGAAACGAGATATTATTTAGACCAGAATAATCGTAGATTTTAGACGTTTGAGACTGTTGAAAAAAAATTGAGGGAAAGTTGCGTTAAGAGGCAGACATAAGATAAGATAAGATGAAAGGAAATGACAGGAAAAACTGACCGGATAAAGTCGAAAGGGGCAGTAAAAGTAGATGAAATATGGAGAGTTAACGGTAAGTGAATAAATGTGAGAGAGGATACCGCTGTTCGAGAGTGGGAAATGCTGCAAACGAATGAGGTTTTTATACGGTATGGAGGTGATCAGCAGAAATGAAGGGCTAAAAGGAGATGCAACATGGGGAAAGCGGGTTGTTTACGAGAGGGGATGGTTACGGATAACCCCGCGATAGGAGGCGATCGAAGGAAAGGACTATCCCATTATTGGGGGAATACGCGATAAAGATCTTACCAAATTAAGGATTTATCTTATCCCTTTCCTTAAGACACATCCCTAGTTCCTCGCGTAATGCCTAATTCCGCAAAAGCGTTCTTCCAAATGTCATTATTTGCTCTTTATTGCCTTGATGAGAAATTCACACAAAGAACTTGCAGGGTAAACTTAATTCGTTGATCCAATACGGGGCTTGATTAATTGATACTGAATTAAACGCAGCCACAGTTTATAGCCGCCATCATAAAGACCCTACTAAGTACATTTATTGCCGAAACCTTTGTCAGCTGCGATGATGAGAAGATGTGATTTGGGCTAGAGTACCGCTACGCTTTCGAATGAAAGCCAGCAACGAGAGGAAATTTTGCATTTGAGGAAATCATGTTATAGGAGCTTTTAAATTCAGCGTTGATAGCCGGATTTATAATGGGGGATTGTACGCTGATTGCTTGAAGGTCTGTCACAACAGGGAAATTATGTCCTTGGAAACCGCGTGCAACAATACTTAAGATTTATCAGCCAGCGGCATTTAAGACTTTGCTCGTATATTACTAAAATTATGGTATTTCTGGGTAAATCACGTTGGGAATAGATTTGAGAGTTGCTACGCACCTCCAGGCACATTTGAAGCTGTACCAAGAGCTTCATCTTATCAATCCCTCTATTATTACAATATGTTTTACAAGTTCAAAGGCCGAAGCCGCATCTCTAAATTCATTGAATGCATTGCATATTGTATCATTGCATTAAAATAGTTACGGTGAAATGTGAGCACTATCTATGGCAGGGATTGTTCACTATGGGTACCAGCACCCTTAGGAGTGCGAAAAGTACAAAATATTGTTATAAAAATATATTTTCGTTACGTGGTTTCAAGAAAAGAGTAATCATATGATATTAAGTTTTGGAGTTAATTCCAGTATACAAATATCGCAGCAAAACATTAATGCTGGGTAAATTGTTTTTATATTTTTATTGAGCAAGGAACTCAATTTTCTACCACTATAGTGAATAAATCTCGATATTTCAGCGAGTAGGTGCGAGAACAGGTTTTGTGAGTGCAAGGGGTGTCAGCAGCTAAAAAAGTTAAGAACAACTTATAGGGTGATGGTGTGGAAAGCATGCGGCGCTGATAAATAAAGGTTAGTGGCGGAAGATTTCGAGTGACAGGGTGTATGACATATTCCTTATTATTCTGCCTCCCTTAAACCATCTCTGTTGGGTGGGTGTTTAAATCATGTCATTGTCTTTTCAAATGTTTTTCCTTTTTTTATTGATTTATAACTCGTTGTAGAATTTCGATGCCCGTTTTTACCTTTCCCAAATAATTATGTTACAATGGGGAAATATCCTTCCCTTCCGACGGTAAAATACTATCAACAGCTCTCCTCATTAAATTTCATCCCATTCGGAGAGAAATATGAACCATCTGCTACCATTCATTTGGATGTGTAATCTCCGAAGTATCCGCCAGAGATATTAATCTTCGTTTTAAAAAGAGTTACATTGCGGGGCGCGCGCTACAAACTCCCATTCGTCACAAGCAGCTTTCCGCTACATTATTCTTTATTCCCCTATATCCTATCTCGCTCCCAATACATCATTATTCCGGGTAGACCCTTAGCGCCGTTAATCGATGCGTCCCATAATCATTCCAGCTCTCATGCCAACCTGCGCTAAGACCTCTCCTTCATATCGAATGACCCCGTCAATCCCCTCCCCTATCGGAGTTGTACCGTGGCTGGGTCTATGGTGGGAGGTTATAATCGCCCCTTCCCCATCAACTCCTCCTCAGATCCCTTTCCCCGAGATCTCCCCCACGACGCCGCCTCCTCCGGAAGGGTAAGGTAATGGTGGGGAAGGAAAGGGGGTGGCGTAGGGGGTAGAGGGAGTTGGGCTATCATATCAGCCGCATTGTACTCACCGCTTCCTACTGCTTGCTGCCCGTTTAATCGGTAATTAGCCACCTCGTCCTTAATGGCGGAACCCTCTCTCGTCGCCCCCTGCGTTTGTCCGTGGGGAGGCTGGAGGAGGAGGGGACCATTCCGCGGTGGACTTATCAACCGGAACTGCGATAGGGGCGGCGGTGCAGGGGGGGGGGGATGCTCTGCGAGGGCGGATGCCGTAGGGAGATGGGGAAGGCGTGTTCACCCGTTGCGGTGGAGTCGGGTCTGTCTGTTGCAGAGGGAATCCAATGCGGACGGGGCAGGCGAAGGGAGGGTGGGCAAAGGTGTGGAAAGAGAGGACATGTGCGGTCTCATGGATTATTTCTTGTTTGCACAAAGGACCGAGGATGTTGACCGTGGGGTATTCGACATTCCTCCGGAGCTCAAGGCTTAAGTAACGGAGATGTAATGTAGCTAGGAATAGAAAAACAACTGGGAGTAGCCATGGACGCAAATGCTCCTCGCATAGCTCCTAGAAAGAATTTTACACAAACGAGACAATGTCCAGGACGCAGTACCTCGTTAAACCTTTGGATAGCTTGCTCTAATGAGTTGGAATAGAGAAGTAATAGCCTCGAAACACACAGAACTTGGGCCATCTTTACTTACCACTATCGTGAGAACTTTTCTTGTTGATTATTTCGGTTCTCGTGCATAAATAAAATACGTAAAGGTCCAACTAAAACGAAAACGCGTTACCACATTACTCATTTTATTTAGTAGACAATGGCAAGGTCCAGACTGTTTGTCTATTGTCTCTAGAACTGCCGAAACATTACTTATGGTGCATATGGGTGGTTGACATTTAAGGAGCCATCCTCACAAATTTAATATTCGCCCACGGTTTCAATTTACATCTTGCGAAATGTTCTTTCTCATTTTTTATTTCTACATAGATAGCATGACAGCCAAGTTGCTGAAGCATCAAGCCATAGCCCCCGGGTTCGAATCTGGGAGACATATCTTTGAAATCTCATGTTAAACACAAGCTGTGAGATTGGATTCTATACATTCATTTGATACACGGGTGACAGAGGGAGGGAAAGTCTATCTCCTCTGCTGTATGAATTTCACTCTCCACCGTAAATGTGCTCTAAGTAAACTGTGTTCTCATTAGTGTAACTGACATTTAAGCCCAGCACTTAAGCTCTATATACTAGTAAAAGGAGGTATCTCATTACTTATCATATGTGCACTGATGACATTTTTGTTCAAACTCTAGTGATGGCATTGTTTGTATCTCCGTCAAATTATTGATCAAAGGTTATTAATAACTATCATAAATAAAATATATAGAACCGTACATATGAAATTGCAGTTTCCGCTAACGAAAACTTTACAATTAATCTGATTCGCGCTTTAATTAATTTGCCCAACTACAATTTGCATGAAGTTTTTCCACAGCTGAGGGCAGCAAGATTTTTAGTTGAATACTGTTGAACAAAATATGTTGATACGATAGTTTTTACTATTTTCGCAATCATAAGCACCAATAAATACTGACATTCACATTTTTTCTGTTCTTTGTCGCTGAATTCCAATTCACTAGACAGTGTTGAATGAATCCAGAAGTTAAGAACACATCGTAAGAGCCACACACAACCAACCTCAAATTTATCTTTAATTCTCGTTTTACACAAATATGATCTTTGATACTTTTTATATTTCTAGTTTAAAATAAGTAGAATGTATATAGCAAAATTAGAGGAAAGTAGCTTCATGATCATTTATTTTTAACGCTTTCGAAGAGAGAGCAATGCAGAGGCAAAGTATAGGAATTTAAATTCGTGAATTGATCTTAATGTGTTTATTCTGAAAAGCTTCTCCATGCGACAGATATTATCCACCTCTCCATATATAGATATCAATCCACTTTTGGATACATATACGAGGGAATTATTAATAAATTTTATTTTCGTTTCCAAGGACTTTAGGTAAATTGTTAACTATTCTCAGAAATTATTCTTAATCATAAACAATTTCAAAAAACTTACAATCACAAATATTTCTGAATAATTTGTATTTTTATTATTTCTTTTCTCCTCTTAAATGCTCTTTCTTTGTACAGTGGGAACAGTAGATCCCTGCTTCCGATTTGTTGTGGTATTGTTCATTAAAGTGACTTCTGCCTTAGCATATCTATAGGAAACGTCAATTGTTTTCTTTTACTCAAAAAACAAATTGCTCCCTCCAACTTGCTAATATCCATTTCTTAGCGAGAGTTTGGTCGGCAGCGTGTAAATATTGGCCGCCTGAGGGATCTGCCTCTTAGCAGCAGGGCCTGCACAGAAGAGTGGTGACAAAAGAATGTGAGTACGCACTTTCTGGGGGTGAGGGAGAAGTGGAAACAGTGGAGGGGCATGAAAATGATTCGGAGGAGTGTGAAAAAACAGAAGAGGGTAGTGACGGGAGGGAGATGGAGAATTAGAGAAGGAAGGCAGCAGCCTTCCGTGAAGTGCCCGTGAAGTGACTTTCTTACTTCACGGAGTGGAGATAAAAGAGGGGAGAAAGGGGAGAGTGCGTCGTGTCATCCTCGAGAGTGTTGAATGAGGTGACGCCTTCGTTTACAGGGGGGTGGTTCGGAGGGAGAGGCACTGCCAGTGGAGTGGGGGTGACGAGGTAAAGGGGAGTGAGAGGGAGGGAAGAGAGAAAATATCCAGACCCCTCTCACCCGAGGGCACCGAAGGTAACCATTAGGCTTCGTGCGTTCACAAGCTTTGGTTTGCTGGAATACGGCAGGTGATGACCGCGCTCACGTCTTTGCAAAGGGAGATGTCTTGTTTCTTCGAAAGGGATGGAAGGGAGGGAAGGGTACGGTGACGAGAGAAGAAGGCTTGCAGGCACTGTCAGACGCAAAGTGCACTCGGTCCGTCCGCAAGACGTGCTTGTCCAAGCGTGTGAGGAAGTGTGGAGGATTCTCTCCCTTCAGCCCTCCGTGCGGCTGCCTAACCCCTCCCCCCTCCTCACCTCTCTGCCCCCTCCCACCCTGCGTAGATTGTTTGAGAGCGGCGGCTCATGTTTACTCGCCCCCGTTCCGACGAAGGGATTGATTCTCTGCGTGGAGATGAATAACTCAACTTACGCTTGGGTGCAGCCTCCAAGACTGTGCCTCTGCAAATATTGCGTGGTCAACACGGTCATGATTTTGTATTTCGGTCTTCTATTTACCCAACGTTGTCTAGTCCACCTGACGAATGAAGCATTTTCCGCCAACATTCACGTGGTTATTTATTCTTGACAGGCATTTCTGGAAGATTCCCGAGCTGAAATACACCTGATCTGATTGAAAATGCTATTTTCAAAACAGTTTTTAGAATTTCTTTTACTTTTAATCAGTTGAGAATGTCCAGTCTCACTGAAGTGCTCCCAATGTCATAACAAAAACGTTCAAGAATAGCTTCTTTTGTACCGCCTCACTAATGCCCTATAAACACATGAGTAGGTTATGGCATCAACATTCTATTGTGGCACTATTTTTCAATAAGTCATCCAAAGTTCATTTGGAAAGGGATTTAAAATATCCCTCCATTCTTCTCGATCCAGTATAAGCCTCATTCAGCCCCAATAGCTCTTCATGCTTATTGCAGACTCCTCTACAAACCTTACTATCCTCTTCAATCTTTCTACAAACTCTTGCCACGTTTTTATTTGCCTTTTGAATCGCTTACGTATCGCATCCTTGGAACGGGTCACTCAGAGGTTTTCAAGTAATTGGAATCTAAACCCGTGTTAAGTAATATAGGAATTGGATCAGTGCTGGCAAAGGTGGTAATCATAACGCACAGCCATATCATTAGATAGCTCTACATCAGGCTAAATTCAAGGATATTTAACATTCTGCAAATACATTAGCGGAGTCACCAACTGAAATACACTATAGAATAATTCATGCAAAAAAACACATGGTCAGGGATTCTAACCCGTGATTCCCTGATTCCAGCCAGGCGCTTTTCCGATAGAGTTGCTAAGGCTTCCTTCTCCACTGTGAAACTAGATGTCTTTAAGGTCAAGATGTTGCTTGCCTGCCTTGCATATAAAGAAAAAATGTTTTTTTTTCCTTGAGGATATTATGCTATAGATTATTTGTATTAGGCTAACTAATAAAACACCTCATCATAATGACGGCACTTTCATTTTTATGTAAAGCTCATCAGAATTTGTTTTAAATCAATTCTATTTCTATATTCTCAAATCCACTTTTTAGTAATCCAACCCACATTTGTGAGGTTTCTTAAGAAAATTTCTTTCCTTTTCCAGTGCACTCTATTATTTCAATGCTATGTTCCCATATGTATCAATGAATCAATCTGTTGTACCAAAATTTGCATGAATTTAAAACTTTTCATATAAAATCTCCCCTGTAGCTTTTAAGTCACCTCAGGGACGTGTAGCAGAGAGTCAATGAATGCCAAGCTTGTACCATCTTGCAAACAGCAATTATATTACCGGTTTTGCAAATAAAAATAAACTTATCTCGGATAAGAAATGACTTTAAATTCAATACGGATTCTAATCACAAATATTTATCCTTCGGGACTTATGCTGAACAAATGTTATTCAAATATTTTTGGTACTATGTCAGTCGAAATGTCAAAAACACCCTATGCATATCCTTTACGCATCATCACTTACTGGGTTGGTGTGGTGGGTGGCTAGAGTAATAGTCTCCCACGGTGGTTTCGAATCTCAGCATCAACAAAGATTTTTCACCTGGTAAAACGGTCCACTATGTGTAGAGCAATTCAGGGCAGTACACCGTCCACCGTATGGGACTATAAACCGTGGACCCCTTGGCACCTTTCGTTAAGCATAGTGTGATGTTGACGCCGCCCCACCCTTCCTTCGTTCCCTTAAAAGCGTCTACTTCTACCTGATTACCAACCTATTGTGAATGGCGCAAATGACCTTAGCTATCGGACGCCTCCCCGAATAATTCCACACAACCTGCTTGGAAGTGAGGCTCTGCATCTGATTCTGTACCTACCTTTCGCGGATTCTCTCTCCCCATTCAGCATTCCTGTTCCCCTTCCACTACCTGCCCCTCCACTCCATTATACCGCGCTTCTCAGGCTCCAGAATGGCCGTCATTCAGACCCCTGTGTCGGCGACACTACTTAAGTTCCTTTTAACCCTTTTGGCCTTCACTTTCGCGCCGCTCGCATAACCCCTCACCAGGGATCTCCCCTAATGGCTCCCCCCTCGCAGCGATCGTGTCGCAAAAAATACCTAATTAATCAATCAATCACTGGGTAGCCACCTGCTCCGCTCCTCCCCCCAATCATCCCTCGCACCGAGGGCGTGGACACAAAGCCATTTCCAGCCTCCCGGCCGATCGTCGATGATGGAAGAGAACCAGATTTCACGGCCGGGAAGTGGCTGAGTGGCTTAAACAGTGTGGCGCAAAAACTTCGAGCGGCCCTCACACACACTGGAGCCATTGCCGTCTCACCAATCGAGGATCCGTTTAAAACACTTTCCCTGGCTGAATCTTTCCTGGGTATTAAGAGAGGATGTCTCACGTATTATGTTATTTCAGGCGTCACTCTCCATCCTTTTATCTGCATCATAAACCACATTATCAGCAATACGAATCAAATAAATGTCGAGAAATTGCATAGATTCCATTTTCCGCTTTTATGAAGGCCGTTTTACACGGTCATTGAAACTGAGCAAGTTGATGCTTATTCCGTTTGAGCAGCCATCTGCGAAAGTCCGTGACGTAGAGAATTGCGAGGACGCTTGATTGCCAGCTTTACACGGTGCAATCGTCGGTGCATTATGTCGGTGACAATATACCATTCAGTAGCGGTAATACCGTCAGTATATCGCATAACGTCAAGATCTGTTAAGTAGCAATTAATTGAACGTGAAAGATTCGATAAAGTACCACCACTTTAAAATATGTTTTAAGCCATCGTCTAAACATAATAGAGGAGACCCTAGTCCCGTATACTTAGCCCAAAATTTGCACCATGATGTGGGCCTAGATAACAAGTTTTTCCTTTATGCACGAAATGTAAGCTTCCACGTGATTAATCGCCCAGCTCATCATTATTGCACTTTATTCACTACCTAAGGAACTGAGTGCTAACAAAAACACCCAACTCAATCGTCAACAACCTATTTAATTGCTAGAACTCCCCAGGCAGTTCGTTTCCGCTACATCTGCACCATCTTGTGAGAGAAATAAACTTCAAACTTGCGCGAACGCATGTATCAGATTAGAACATGTTATAAATTGCTCGCAAGCATTATAATCTTTGCTCGCAAGCAGTGGCGCTGCCTGTCCTCGCAAGTCGTCGCTTTACACGGCGCAATATTTCTTGCGCAAGTGTTCTCGCAACAGCATGCGCAGTATCAATGACCGTGTAAAACGGTCATAAGGTCCGGTTAACGATAATTACCGATTATAATCGGTAGTTGGAGTGGTCATTAAATTAATTCCGTAATTACCGAAAGTTTCAGTTCCTTTGAGTATATAAGACTGCCTACTTTACAAATGTGAGAATTAAGTGGGCAATAGCATATAATATCTGTAGCATGTCTTCCGCAGGGCATTCATAGCAATCACCCACTCAGAAGTAATATAGACATTAGTGCAATATTTAGCGCGTGTTTGGTGATGCCTCAGCCCATGGCACACTCCTCCTAGATGGCTTAAATGTCCTGAATTTAACCTGACATTAAAACTTAGGGTGAAATAATGTCCAGGAGTGTTATGTGCTTACCCTTCACCGTTTGTTTATCATCTAATCACAAATATTTGTATGGAATTAGTATAGTTTACAGATAATTGCCTGATAAAAGTATAATGAAACAAATAATTCAGAAACTGTGTGTTGTGTGAAGCTTATTTTTTTCCTACGATAATGTATTTAAGTTAACAAGTAAACAATAATATAGTGATAGCGATAAGGTACACAGTAGTGGAGTGGAGTTCTGTCACACGTTTACGGCCGTCATGAGGTATTTAATAGATAAAGATGCAGGTAAAACTGGATGTAATTTATATTTTTTAATAAATATTTTGGATGTATCTCAAAAACCTACGTTGATTAAACCAAAATTCAATCACTCTATCAGCCTCTTAATTCGGCAAACATGAATGAAAATTCTAATTTATTCTCGCTCACACAAGTGGAGAAAAAACAGGCATACTCAGGAATATATGCGTCCATCATCATAAGATAAAACGATATTAATGGGTTCTTGTCTCCGTGACATAAATGGATAAATCAACTGTATCTCTGGGGAGTGCAAATCTAAAATGTGACATTAAGCTTCAGAAAGAAAAATCTCGTATTTCTTCTTCTTGCTCGTTATCTATGTTAATATACATAATCTCCCTGGGCAGCAATAAAATGATAAAATATGATTGATTAACACGCAAATTAGTAGTTTATGTGAATCACCAGTGTTTTACTAATGTTCCGTATTGCTGCATGAATGTCAGCTTGGCGGACAGATTGTTCTTTACGTCTCATTTGTAACCTAACAAGTGATTAGATTGTTTTATTGTGATTTTCAGGCCTTTTTCATATTGTAACTATCCTAAACAAATTCATGCCCGAGAAATTTGAATATCAATTCAGCCGATCGAGCTTGGGAGTATAATAATAGCTATAGTTATTACAATAAAATAGGGAAAATTGTATATCACTGCAGATAGTACCAATTCCTTCAAGAAAAGATCGGAAATAATGATTTTCTTCCGGAATTGCCTGCAAGTCAGCTAAGCAAAGGGTCTTACGTCACCTAGCATATGGGACACACGATGGAAACAAGGGGAATCAGGCTAAAAAATATTGAAAATTGATGTAATTTATTGCATCTAGCTCGGAATTAAGAGAAGATGTATCTGGAAAATAAGTCCACACCAAACCACACAGTTCTTCAAACTACCTCTTGGATGAATGACAAAGGGGGAGTCATCACCAAGTATGCACTACTAGCGGTATTCAGCAAAATGATATGCTACAGTGCTACACTAATAAAAATTGCTGTTAATTAAATATGCATTAGGCACTTGAAAGTAAATGGTATAACAATACTATGATACATTATTTTTATTTAGATGTTTGTTATATTTTTTAAATTCCGCACGGTACCTATATATTGAATTAGGCACATAACTTTGCAATCAGTCAGTATTATCAACGAAAAGAATTTTTTTCACATCAAGCATCATCAGCTAAGCGATCCATCAGTAAATAATATCGTCCATAATGGCTTAACTCTTATCCTACTCATGATAAAAGAGGTTTAAATCACTCAGTTTAGTAGCCTCTATCTAAAAATAGGTCGTAATTCAATTGACAATTATATGAGTAAGTTCCCAAAATAGCCATGAAGTCATTGGAAAGCAATTTGGCTCCGAATTAATTTAATAGATTTTATCGATTAATTTACCTTTCTTTGGAGAGATTCATTTATGGGTTCTCAACATGTAACTCATGTTATTCTCTGATTTAAGGGACATAATAAGGTTTTAAAGTTATTACCATTACCAAGGCTATTGGTAATGCAGTCTATTACATTGCCTTACATAACCTTAACTCTAAGATAAATGTGCCAGCCTAGCTGTAGGCTTACCGGATCCTTAGCAAATATGACAAAATAAAGCGCTAATTAAGTACGAAAAAAATATTAGAAACTTCAATATCCTGGGCTGATGTTCAGTGAATATATATTATATTAACTGTCGCGAATATAAAAGTATTCAGTGCTGATGTGAAAGAGTGAATTTCCTTATGAAGAGGCTGATGTGAGGTGGCAAGCTTCGTTTGAATTTATCAATTAATCAACCTTCTTCCAGATTTTTTCAAGAGCAATCCATCACATCCCAGCCATTGTTAATCTTACAAAAGTAGTTTTGGCTTTAAAACATTAAAAAACCGTCCACCATGGCCTATAGACAGCCTTGCTTAGAATGGGATGGTTTTCAACAAATTGAAGGGGTGGATAGGTAGATGAATGGAGAAAATAGCATCTGAACTATTCGACTGTTTTCAAACTTATCCTCAGGGCTAAACTATGGTGTAATAGACTATATAAAAATCCCGATCAACGCAGGGGAATTCGGTACCTATTAAAAACGTTTGGTATTCTTTTAGACGCTGTGGAAATTTTCTGTGCAAGATTTTCAGCCACATTTGTCATAATATTCTTGGGCAGGTTTTTAAAAAAAAATAATTTTTATTATTTATACCTCTCTTTTTTAAGCAACTACTGTCACCCTCTACCAAATTTCTATCCTGATACTCCTTTAAGTTCCCGATATACCCCAATCAAGTTTCCAATATACAATGTGCAATGACTAATTTTAGACTTTTTTCGCAACTCATTTTTTTGTCTTCTAATAAATGAATCCAATTATAGCACGAATTCTTAAAGACACTCTGTATCTGAAATCATCTATTTTTTCTAGATTAAAATTGTATTGACCGTGTTGAATCGTGTTTCATACGATTTCAGCATTTTCTATAGCATAATCCTCAACTCTTTGTGTTTTTGGTAGCCTTGTTTCCTCCTATTTGTGTGTTCATCTGTTTTACTCCAGCTCTCATATAGCTTGTATGTGTGGTTTCATAGTTTCTGCTCAAATTCTCTTAAAAATATCAAAAATTCGTACATCTCCCAAACATTTCCTATTCCTTAAACAATTTCTAATTCGCAGAGGGCATAAATGACCAGCATTAAAATCTATATAATTGAAATTTAGGGCGGAAAAATCAATATCAGGAGGAATAACTGAAATCTCTTCCAAACTTTATTTGGGAAGAGTTCAGTGACGACCCAGCATAAGCATCAAGTTTTAAAATTCGGAAACTTTTTTTAGAACTCAACCCAAGCTCTCATTTGCGTGGCTTGTTGATTTTTTCGTGATTTCCTGCATGATATTTCTGGGTAACAAACTTGCGTAACGGTGGAGAAAATCCGAAAAGTTAGGGGCGTAGCCCCGCACCAGCTTTACAACTCAGCACCCATCTACGCGTATGAGTTAAGGCACGGACGTTGTATGTCCCAAATCGATTGCACTCATTAAATATCCAAGTAGTTCACTCAACGGAGTGGTGGCTCTCTTTAGATGTTGCTATTCTCCCACCCACCCCGAATGAGGTAAGGAGGAGGGTGGCGAAGTGTTTTCCAGAGGAAGGGAGGGTTAAAGGGAGGGGGGGTCGAGTCCTTGCGAGTGGGGTGAGGGGGATGGGGGAGTGAGCTGGTTGTTAAAAGGGGATAGATGGAAAGGAGATGGCATTTTGTGAGACAAAGACGTAGGAGGCAGGGGAGCGAAGTTGGAGGGAGAAGGGAGAGGTAGAGGGTGGGATCGCAAAGGACACTGGGAGTGGTAAGGAGGTGGGGAAGTGAGGAGTGGGTGAAAGGAGGAGAGGGGGTGAGTGAATGCGTCGAAGGGAGGCGCGGGGGAGGGGGAAAGACAGGGAGTAGGTGGCTCCATTCTCTCATGAGTGGCTTAAGCCCCGTAGTTCGGTGACAATGGACCGACTCGCGGGGATTGTTTTCAGGATCTGGAGTGGCTGGGAGTAGGAATGGGTCGGAAAAGGAGAAGAAGTTGGACGGGAGAGGTGAATGCGAAGGAGTGTGGGGAGATGGGAAGGGCGCGAAGGGCTCACGATGAGGAGGGAGGAGAGGAGAAACGTCGTCTGGGGGACTGAGTCGGGAGGATTCGAGAGGTTGTGCGAGTGTGGACCGCGTCGGCGCGGGTAAGACGGTATGTAGCAAACATTCTAGTCGGGAGAAGAACAAAATGGGAAGATGGAGGGAGGGCAAACGGGGAAGAGAGAGAGAAGGGACCGTGAGGAGTGATGAGAGGAAGCCGAAACCGTCTCTTTATTGGGCTGGGAAACTGTCCCAGAGGCAGTGGCACGTTCGAGTATGAGTCACGCAGGAGGACGGGGAAGGATTTATCGGGAGATGTGGGCTTTCGCGGGGATGTGTGTGTGTTTGTTTGTGTGTGTGTGTGTGTGTGCAGGAGGGAGGAGCTTGGTAATGGAGAGGGGAAGGATGGAAGGGGAAGGGTCTTTTTTTTTAAGGGTTCGCGGGGTCGTGCTGAAAGGACAAATCTTCGGGATACCAAATGCACAAACGAAGTGGAGAGGGGGGAGGCCTTTTAAGACAATGCAAATGGACAATTGACGGTGCTTGAGCTCAGGCGGAGTGGATAACTCTTCTGTCCCCTGAAGAGTATGCTCTCGTTCTTGTATATGCTGCAAAAAAGAATACAAGACGACGCTGCTTCTTTTTGTGACAGATCCACCCTGCTACATAATAGAAGACATCAGTAGGAGGTGAGGACCTGGAGGGTTCTTTAGACCCCTGAATTTCGAGATCGTTGCCAACACAAGGATAATAATCTTCGTAAATTGGCTGAACTATGCCAGCGAAGATGGTGAAGATATGGATGCTGACTTATAAAAGAAGGCAGAAAAGTACAAGTTGCAGATAAATAGGAGTAAATCGCACTGTCAGAGATGTTCCACGAAAACTGGACAGAAACTGTTAATACTTAATATAAGTATAGGTACACAAAAGTATGGTTAATAAAAGAACACTGCTAAAGATGAACATAAAAATGTAAAAAAGCCAAACTAGACAAGAAAATACTTGTGAGGGGCTTAATAAAATTACAGTGACCACAAGGTCTAGATAAAGTAACACGCGGTGAGGTATTGAGAGCTATGAAAGTCTGCCAATAGAATAGTAATTGTTTAAAAACAGGAAACCAATCAACTTTATGTACGAGAAAGGAGTCCGGTAACGCATAAGCATCTGAAGCATAACATCTTCCATCGGAAGATTTGGTCTGACAATTATTCCACCAAAAAGGAGAATAATGGAAGAAGTGAAAATGCGGTACGACGAGAGAATGATGAAAATGTAATGGACAGATCGAATTGTATATTATGACGTTCTGCGCGGAATTGGGGGTAATAAAAGGAAGAAGCTTTTAGATTGAACCGCAAAAAAGAAGATGCAATCTCGGTGGCCATACCCCAGGGCAATACAGACTGCTGAAGAGTTTAATAGACGGAACGGATGGGAAGAATTGCAGACGAAAACTTAGAATGAAATCCGTCGAGCAGATAATGAGAGACGGGAAAGAAAAGAGTCAGAAAGGGATAAGCATGCGAGTTGGGGATTGAAGGGAGAGAGGAGCCAACCAATCTTCGGTTTGATGACGATGGAGGCTTTCTCATTCAACCCTAAAGAAAACCATGAAACGGAAAATAGACCACTACGTTATATTATACCTGTATCCATTTTTATTAAAGATTTGGGATGTGCATGTATGCGTGTTTTCTTGTGTTACCCTTTCGATTGCTATCAACAAGTACGCTTGATATTCTAAATTAGACACGGCAATAGGTAAGTCTTTTGTTGAGGGCATGCCGATGAGGATGGGTGCGAAATGTCTGAAGTAAGAGAAACTCTGCCAGGAAACACGCATGCTATTAACATAATCCTCTTTATTTGAATAAGGTGTTACGATACTAGTTTTACTTTGTTATCATCACGCAAATGATAACTTTCTCTCATCCAGAGCTTGTGCCAAGGGATTTGCGGATTCTCCAAAGAGGAAGCGTTATTTATAGTTTGAAAAAAATGGTGCACTTGTATAAATCAGTCATGTATATCTAATTGAATGTTTTTTAAACTACCATAATGTGGGAGTGTAAAAGGTTTTTCTGTAATAAACAACTTCTTGGCGCGTCATTTGCTCCCATATGGTGAAGATTTATTGATATTATTACCTACAGTATGAATAGGAGAACCTTAACCATATATTATAATGTCTATGCTATGAAAAATCAAGCGTATAGAAAGGTTTCGCTCTCATAAAATACAGTTCTACGGGAAGTCTGCCAACTGGGCTATCAAAGAGTTAGCATTTAAATCCATGTGGAAAGAAAAATACTAGAAACCTATTCTTCCTAGAGCCTCTGTCATTTTATATTAATAGTTACAGAGCTATAAGCTATTATGGTGTGATGAGAATCCAGGATGTTTGGCATTTTTTAATATGCATAAAGTAAAATATGAAGGGAGAGGTGAAGGGAACTTCTCTTCCCCATGTGAAGTATAACCTTAATTTTACATCTGCTGGGTTAAGTTCTTCTATAATATAAAACGCAAATAACCAATTTGTTGTAATTTTGTCTTTAAAGGCAGATTAAAATATTTCGTTCCCACTTTCACTTAACTAGTGAGTAAGTACTATTTGGCCGTAAGTAATGTTTGAACTTTTATTCTTTCTAATTTATCGAGCATTTCTCTACAATTACGAGAAATAACGAAAGTTTTCTTGCATCTGCTGTGGGCTTATATCCCACAGTATAAGGGTAAGAAAGTTATTCGTGAGGAAATAGTGTTTTAATTTTGTTGTTGTGTATGACCATTAATGCTGACAAGAAATGTAGCCCTCGTGACCTTAAAACTGAGCTGCTGTGCGCTCACAACCGTTGACGGGGTGAAAGGAAGTCCAAGACCCTTCAGTTTGACCTTGTCTTTGGGCCCAACTAGTATTGATTTAGTTGGCCGTGAGCCTCCCCACGGTGCATTTGGGCAAGGTGTAGTGAACAAAGAGTCCTCGTGGCCTTGTGATTTATCATTTTATCCACAGAAAATCACGTTTGAAATGTACTTATTCTTTCTCTCTTTACACTTAAATTCACTTACAATACCTGTGCATGACCAAGTTTATTGGCCTCCTTTCTTGTTTCAATGTGAGAAAATAAACTTAGCTGATATTACGCTAGACTTCACTTTACTCTAGAGTGCACTTGATACTTGGATAACTCCAGGTGGAATCTGGCTGTCAAGTGACTGTGGTTTATCAAGATATTTGCTGCCTATACCATTAAGGATTGCTGTGTAAAGATATTTTTGTTTTGGTGAACATTGGCTAATATGCGCGCTGAAATATGTTCAAAATAGGAGTATTATTCACTCAGTTACATATGATTTGTGCATGCATAGACTAAATTTTTTCATACATGTATGGTATTAAGTGTAATTTTCATCCTCTCCGATAGAAAATACATGCCTGTTAACTATCCATACACACTCGTGTTGGCTTACAGGGCATATGTACCTACTTACATGAAATATCAAACTTTTCCTGCCACAATTTGCTGTGCTCAGTAGCAGTGTTTCCCCACCAATTGGATGTGTTCCACTTGTGGGGCTTGGAAACCTACAGCGCATGAGGAAGAGGAAGGTTGTATGCACTCTTCATTTATCTTCTGCGAGGATACCGTTAACAGGGTCATCTGCAACGTTCTTATCAACAACATACGTGCAAAAATTCGGAAAAAATTAACTTAGTTCTTCTTGTCTCTCGGTGGGACATGTTTTTTCTTTATGGAGAAAAGTTAGGCGTAAGATGCAAAAGGTAAAAAACCCGGGTGTAGACGATAATATTACTAGAATTTCTGTCACTCCCTTAGCGTCTTGCAGAGGAAGGTATTAACCATCTTCGAGTCCAGCATCAGTCCTTTCTCTGACGGAATGTGAGGTGGCATCCTTATTGAAACAAAGTGGCGCTTGTCGTCGTAAGGCGCTAGCCCAAGTCCCTTGGCCGAGGCAAGAGTTTGGGGGGTGGAAAAAGGAAAGGGAGCTTGTGCAGGGATCGAGCGTGTGACGAGGAGTTTTTGAGAGGGAGGGTGGGTGGGGCGGGGAGAGGATTTTCCGGGCGAGAGATGAGTGAGAGAGAGCCTGCGGGGGTAGGGAGATTGTGGGAGGGAGTGAGAGGAACTTCGGCATCGCTTTCACGTCGTGTGGGCTGAGTCTACGGGGTCCACTTCTCCGCACTATCCGATGCGATCTCTAATAACAGGTATGACGTGGGCCGCCGTTTATCCGACAGCAGTCGGAAAAGTTTCCTGTCACGCAGCTCGGCCTCGGGCAAAGCTGTCCCCAGCGCCACGCTCGTCGGCACAGCCTAGGGTTCGTCCGTCTCCTCTCTCCTTCCCCCACCCCCCTCGTCCCCCCGAGGGTCCACGGGTGAGGGAGTGAAGGTGGGAGGAGGGGGTTAACTTTGGTAGCGCTGTGCTGCGCTGTAGATGGAAGATTCGCTAACTGAAAACGCGGGGGCTGGGAGGGAGAGTGTTTTCACAGTGTGGGAGTCAGAGAGACGAGAAGGGTGAGGGATTAATCCTCGAGTGCTGACAGTGAGGAAGCCGTCCCCTTTTCCATCGGCGTGGTGTGAGGAAAGGCTCTTTTTTGTTGCGAGACGTTCGCTGCTCCTCCTACGCCGCGAGCTGACATGCGAGTAAACTTCCGTTCAAGCGCGAATCTCACTTTTACGTCTTTTGTCGACTATACCGGGAGGTTTAAATGGAAACGATCTCCAGGGTCACGTCTGTCTACGTAGGTGAAATTTGTGCGTATCAGGAGCCGACTATTGATCGGTAGTTTAGACTCTCCACCATACGCGCACCTGTTTTCCTTTCTGTTTTGACGCGAGAAGGTACACATTGCCCCTCTTCCAGCAATTGATTGCTCAAACATCCAGTAGGGCTTTCAGAAAAATAATTTTTTCCATATTTTAGGTGATGATAGAACGAAGGAGGAGGTCTAGAATAATGCTTGCCAATGTTTGTGATAGGAATCAATGTGGTTGTTTTTTACTTTAAAAACATCCTGAATAGTAAACGTAGTCCGCAGCACCTGACCTGCTTGAAATTATTTTAGTATTTTTAATAAAATTGGAAAATTCCATGTAATCTTAGGATTGAAATTAGAAGGCTTAGTGTTGTTTACAAAATGGATAGGAAGAACAAAATAGTCAGTATGTGCACACTCAATGCCCGCTTGAAAAAATAATGATGCACTAAGAGAAGCCGTGTATGCATCTGTGATGCCTACGCATATCTGCTGATGATTCTCTCTCTACGCCGTTGAGTTGGATGAAAGATCACTCAAAATATCTAGACTATGTGAGGTATATCGGATGGAACCGTCACGCTGCTAATGATTCTAAAGATCCACGTAAAAGGAACGACCGATTACCTTTAAATAGGAAAATTATACCATTCTAAGACCACATAGAATAATATATTTATAATATTATTTTATTGTATTCTAAGAAGTATTGCAACTTTAGTGCACTAGTAAAACCGTTAGAAAATCATTTCTTGAATTTATTCTAGGAGAGTAAGGCAAAGGTCAAAAGAAGAGGGGGTTTCAAATAGTTAATTTCTCTCAATAAGCGACAAATCACGCGGGTAATATTGATTTCACTGCAAATGTTATAAAATAATGTTCACAGTGGCTTACTTTTCTTTTACAAGAAAAAGGCCAGATTCCTATCTATGTGCATATTCTTTTTACCAGGGAAATCAATCAAGTGGAAGACTTTCACTTCTGAATTTTTTAAACGGCCGGGAAAAATATTTTTTTAAGGGTCTGTTTCTAAACGACCCAATAACTCCCGCTGTCTCCTCAAGGAGTTGTATTAACCACCTTCCATCTATTCCTCCCCCCACTCCCTCTGCGTCACCCTTCCCCTTCCTAACCTCCCCTTTATCCTCTCTTCACCCCCACCCCCGTTCCCCTTCCACAGACCCATATCCTTCCTTACCATCCCTTTTAAGGTGGATTAGCAATCTTACCCCCCCCCCCCCTCCCCACCCTCCTTCCCTCAGTTTGTTTTCCGGTGCGGTTTCCGTGAGATGGCTGCCGTGGATGGCTCCGAGAATAAGACGAGCAGAGCTCATCGAGTTAAAGGGGTGGGAGAATGGGCGAGGGAGATAAAGAGAGGAGGTGCCGAGGGGTGGTGGAAAAGGGGGTGTTTTTCGGGGTGAGGAAACATCGCCGTGGTTGTGAGAGCCTGATGATGGGGACGAAGGGGGTGGGACGGCTCGCTAGAAGGGATCGCGTTACGAGATTGGGGCGAGGGAGGATTTTGAGGAGCGCGGCATTAAAAAGGAGGAGGGTGTGGGAGTGTAGTGTATTCACGGACTGATGCGGGGTCGAGAGAACTAGGAGGGCACATGGGGAGAGAAGGGGTTGCGGTGAGGGAGGTTGGCGGAAATACCCCACTTTTACATGAATGTGTAGCTGCAACGTCAAAGGAGGGAATATCGTTTATTTTTCCCACACCAAACGCTGAAGTTCTTCTTCCTATGCTGAGCCCCAATCTCATCGTCTGCATAGCATTTTTTCATCTTATCCTCAAAATCACATGCTCTTTTTGCTATTTTCCACTTGTTTTTATTTAAATCATTTTAAATTTATCGTATTATTATTTTATTATCTCTATTTTATTATATTTATTCTATTTTATTATCTATAATGTTTTTATTATTAAATATTTTTAAATTTATCTTATTTATTTATAAATCAAATTTATGTTATTTTATATTTAAATTTCTCGTGCGTATGGTGTGAGCACACATTAATTGGATAAAGAGTGTTGAGTCTTATTTTTAGTTTCAACAAATAAATGCTTTGTAATTTTCCACACTATTTATTACAATATCGACCTGTTTTGAATCATCTTCGTCGTTTTCAAGAGGCTGCTCAAGGTTGAGAATCCTCCTGAAAATATCGCAAATGCGCCGAATTGGTAGATTTTGTCATAAATAGTGTGTAAATTGCAAGGTACTTATTCATCAGCATAGATAAATTCCACCGAGTAAGTTCTCCGACGATTAGTTTTATTTTTATTGTTTGGACGCTCTACTTCATATAATACCTACTGTTCCCCTAGTATTTTTTCATGTATTGCATTTTTAATTTTTCTTTATTTTTTCAAATTACGCAAATTGTTTCTGTGGGAAATTTTTATTTTTATTTGTATTGCGATGGTTTTGCGAATTATTTGCCAAAAATCATTGAGTAGCCAGTGCAGTAAAATTGAACGGCAGATTACCAAGGTCTATTAAGATCAAATATCCCACCGTACATACTTGAAAACCTACACCTAAATATTGCTCCATGATCTGCTTCATGTATCACTCAAAAATGTAACTTTTCTCGATGCTTTCGGCCCTTCCCTCCTTCCTTTAGCGAAAATAACTCATTGTGGTCAGTTGTATATTACATTTCACCCACATTTCAATTGTGAGCTCTAGAGGATCAGATTGGTGTGATAGCTAGGGTACTGGCCTCCCATCCCGAGGACCTGGGTTTGAATTCTCGCACAGGTGGATTTTTCATGTGTGCATTCGAGTTCACTACTCCGTCTGACAGATTGTACCGTGATCCGTGGTCACTTTGGAGCCATTCGTAAGGAGCAGGATTTCTTTCCATCCTTCCGCTGTTCCGTAAAAACTCATAACTTTACCCAGTTCTCTCCGGCGTAAATTACCTCATAGCCGATTGCCTCCCCAAATAACTGCTAACAACAAAAATACCTGTGAATTAATGGGCCAAATTACTCAAATCTATTTCAGTCTGTAATTATGTTGCATTTGAGGGAAGCCCCACGATATACTGGGTATGAATCATTTGTTTAACTTTACAATTACAAAATTTTTTGTGCTCCCGAATAAACTTTCAAGAGTTCCATAGCAGATATTAACAAAATGGATATCCAATTAGCCAATTGTACTGACCAATAACGTCGGAAACTTAGCCTATATGCATGCAATAAATTAGTAATAAATTAAAAGGATAAATACGCTCTTGCACTTGATTATATACTTTCTCTTTTATGAGTTTATAGAGGATAGGTAATAAACAAGGTCAAAGAAGAACAAAAGTTTAGAAAAATTTGATGAACCCAAAAAATACGTCCAGCTTTTGACGAATGAATTGATCTTGATTAGAATTTTAATACACCTTCCATCGGTTGCTAGGATTGTGAGAAATTGGATCAATATATTGACGGCATTCGCTTGATCATCAAAATACAAATAAAATAGAGATAATGAGAGGTGAAAACAGCAGTTGAAATAGGATTCGTGAGAGACATGATCACGATTACATGATAAAATTCGGAGATGAAAGATTGCAGCCGCGTTGAAAAGCCCTATAGCTGTCAACGAATAGATAGGGCAAGGCATTAATCTTATGATTCGTCCTGTTTATGAGACTACGATATATGAGAGCCTTTGATCTTGGAAATTCTCGAGCCTTCTCGATTTGGAAGTAATTTTCGCAGGACTCCTGCGAGAATGCGACCGCAGCATTCTGAACATGGGGTGCGGTGCCTATGACGCAACAATCTCAATAAGTCGGTGATTTGAGACATCCCTAACGAGATATATAGGGACGGTTGAGTGAACGGAGCCTAGACTTGGGAAATATAAAAAAGGTAGTAAAAAATGGGAAAAGAGGAAATTTAGCTGGCAACTGAAAAATACTATGGGTAGTTTCAGTTAGCAGTAGTAGTATTTTATTAAGGGTCTGTTGGCAACCAGGTAATTTTCACCTGTGAATAGTCTCTTTACTAGAGAAGAGGTTACATTACGCTGACAAGGCGCTTTTTCCTTAAAATACATGACCTTGAGTACACGAAATGATACCACAAGGTGTGTTCGCAAATAAAAGTTATTTTATGTTCCTCGCTTTTAAATTCCGTATAAACTTGTCGTGTATCAAACAAACAGCTGAAAATACTGGTAGTATAGTTTCCTAACATCGTCGGGTTAAAAAAAATTACATTCGCTACTCCTGTACCATAACTCCTCCATTACAAGTCGCAACGATAACGCTCCAATATGTTCCCTTGATTCGGAGGTACTCAAATTTGCTCTATTTTAAGTGAGATCCGGATGGGGGAAGGAAATTTCATTATATTGGCTTGATTTGTAAACGAGGTAGAAATATACGAAGTGCCGAAATGAGTTTTCGCGGGAAATCGTTTAACGGAGAGACATTCAGTGTGAACTCAAACAGTGCTTTAAACACGCCATTTTCGAGGGTGTCTTTATGTTAATTGGCATTAAGCTCTCTCATCACATGGTAAAACGATTGAATTTACACTCCCCATCAGAGGAAAGGAGGACCGTGTTAAGTCTCCTTCCGAATTGATGGCACCACGCTTCTCAAGCGTTCCAACGAGTAATCACTTAAAAGGACGAACAATACATATGCATTGAAGGCATCAAT
Organism: Platycnemis pennipes; assembly: GCA_933228895.1. Lineage (NCBI taxonomy): Eukaryota > Metazoa > Arthropoda > Insecta > Odonata > Platycnemididae > Platycnemis > Platycnemis pennipes. The sequence goes on along the minus strand of OW121848.1, from coordinate 25,553,250 downwards.
TGTTAATGACCCGCATAAATCTCAAATTATTTCAAACCGTAAAGAAGAGTAATCAATATATCAATATTAAAAATCTATTATATGGATTGATGTCTAATTGTTAATATTAAGGTAATTACTGAAATGACATACAGATTCTAATAGGTGATCTACAAAAAATATACACTAAAGTATATTATTTGAATTCCTCATCAAACGTGAATGATACTTATTATTAAAATAAAAAATAATTTATTTTATTATCAGCTCTATGTCACCTGCTAGGATACCATGACTTTCTATTGCCATTTACCATCATATACATTGATTGCTGTTACCTCTTTACGGAACCAATGCTGTTCTATTTTTGGATGAGTTAGAATTCTTAAATTTTTTAGTGGTGGTAGAAAAATTTTGTTTTTCCTATTTTATTTGCAGAAAGACAAATTTTCAACTTGATTGCCAGGACGTTGCAAAATTTTGAATGCTCTTGGAAGATATTCTCTGAATTCTAGCCTACTTTACTACCTAATCTTGGGAAAAAAACTAAAATCTTAAAGTATAAACAGCAATACAGTGGCTTTATCTCTCTCTGGCTATGCCGGATCTGGTTTTTACTCTACCATCGTTTCATATTTTAATATTTTAATTCACAAAATCAATGAAATAATCGATAATTTACAGCTTACTTGAATAATATTTAGGTAATGCGTATTGAATGAAAAATCTACCACGATTCGAACTCGATCCCTTGAGTTGATCAGTCATTTACTCACCAATATCTGTCTAGGAGGGAACCTCTTTATCAAGTACCTATTTTAGAATGGAACATAGATTAGAGGGTAAGGCTCATATGAGTAAGGGTATTTTATGAATCTCAGTCATCAGAGTATAATTGTTACATCATTAAATTCCAGTTCAACGTCAACAAATAATAATTACCGTATTATTCGCATTGTGTATCAAAGATTCTTAAAGTCGTAAGTAGACTATTAATTCATTCAAAGAATTCATAATTTTTTAAGGTAGACTACTATTTCCACTTAAAACTACTTAGAGCCATGCAAAAACTGCAGTAAATATCATTCACTTGTAATAACTAGGGAATCATGGTGGTGTTGTTGTTCTCGAAGGCTATTTTAAATTGCATAAATATATTTTGGACGTCTTACCATCCCTTGCTATACTGCTCATCTTGATGGTGATACTTACGCGTCGATTTTAAGTGGCCAGATGAAGACAATCGTTTAAGTGCTGGTGGACGGGAAGAACGGCAAAAGGAGACCTCGCATAAAATATGCAGAACAAGTGATGAAGAATGTGAAAGAGAAGAATATGTAAATATGAAGAGATAAGCTGTTAGAAGAATCAAGTGGAGAGGTTCCCCAAACCGATCTTAGGACTGTTGACTGAATATAATTATGTAAGTTGACAGTTATTACAAGACACTCAAAGAGAGAAGATAGTATCCCTATTAAATGCTTTGTGTCCCTACTACACGTGGTCACCATGATATTTCAATATCATTAGGATAATTAAATTCACTCATTCTATCGCTATTTAAGCGTAACTAATTAATGCTTGTGCTAAGAAGGGTAATTCGTGCATAGCGTTTACAAATCAATATATTTCAGGCATTTTTTTGGATTACAAGAGTATCGGAGGGTAGGGGTGTAGGCATAGAGCAAATCAACGTAGTAGTTGCGTGAACGAGAAGCAAACGACGAATCTTGCAGCAGATTAGTTTACCTCCTACACTATCCTTGGTGTTTTCAAGTCTGTTTCAGCACTAATAGGCGCTTCAGACCGGGAGGAAAGGTGTAAGGATATGAATGGAAGGGATGGGGGACCCCTCGTTCGCTGACGTTCGGCACGGCTTCCACTTCCACAGAACTCAAACTCACCAGATACCTTTGAAGTATTGAGTTGGTCCTTTGCTCTTTCCATCCGTTTGGCCTGACGACTACCGGTCACAGGTACCAGTTTGGACTGCGAATTTCGTATTACTGACGAGAGAGATATAATTGGATGCGTCACCGGTCTATGAACTCGCATAAAAGGCTGAGTTTCTCCAGTGCCAAGTGTACCAGAGTCCTATACATAGCGACTATGAAACTACAATTTCGTACTTTGTAGTGATGTAGCTGCTATTTAGGGGCCTGTGGTGTGTGCTGGTATGCTCTGGACCAGGGGTTCTCAAACTTGTTTGTACTACGCCCCCTCCTGTAAAAATGGAGACCTTCCACGCCCCCCTTCACAGTAAATTTTGTGGGCATGTGAAAAAAACAAGTATTACATTGAAAACAAAAGATTTATTTTTACTATCACAAAATACAACATTATAAGTTTCATTTTAAAGAAATACTTTTAAGAGAAAAAAATCGACAAAAAGCTATGTATTTTTGCTATAAAATAGTTTTATACAAGTGGATTGTTAAGTTTTCTAAACATCAAGGTTGATTTTAAAAATCTACAACATAAAATTAGTTAAAGAAATGTATGGATTTTTATTACTTAGAGATTTTTATTTTTAACTGGTCTCGCCCTCACGCCCCCCCCTGACAGGTCTTCACTCCCCCCTGGGGGAACGCGCCCCCCAGTTTGGGAACCCCTGCTCTGGACTCATGTTGAGTCCAGAGCAGGGGTTGTTCATGTACATTGGGTTCATGAGATGGCTTCATAAAGCATTTCTAGGGCCCGGTTTCGGATCCCAGCTATGTAAGAGATTTTTAGCTGTACACTAGTCCCCACTCCAGTATGGTGAGGAGGTCACCTCATGATTTGAGCTCCGTCCGTAGAATCGGGAGTCAAACTTTTATACCGGAGGAGTATTTCGTTAATATTTCTACCTACGTTGAGTTTCAATCCACCCATCCTCCGTTCCTTGAAAAATTCCTTCTTTGTTCTACCCAGTTATGCAACTATCTTGCATATCGCAAATAACCTTCTTTACAGGTTTCCTCCTATACTGTTGCTCCCTAACCAAATCATCGACAGTAAAACACACTTGCAATGTAAGACGTGTTCAAAATATCTGATTGGTCGATATCCCTTCATCGTCCCTGATGATATTTGACTCTTCCCAGTAGCAATCACCTTCTCGCGGGCATCGCACGTCAACCGTTATGAGGATAGGTACGTGTCCGGTCCACTGACATATCCCTGTTCACTACTTACGGGATAAGGTAGCTTTTCTGCCGGGGATTAGGGTGGCAAAGGGGGTGTTGGGACCACCGCAGAAGCGGCCCCAGGGCCCTCGCCGCGGTGCTGGAGGGAGGCCTTGAGAAGGGGTGTCCTAGCGGGAGTGAAAGAAAATAATGTTCACGCATCTCTTCCTCCTCCCACGCCCTCTCCTCTGGAGCTACGGCCCTCAGTCGAGTGGGGGAAGGGGGAGTTGGAGGTGTCAGCATGGGTGGGAGGAGATAAAGGGGGAGCGTAGGGAGAGAGAGAGAGAGGAGGAGGGAGGCAGGGAAAATGTTGGGATCCGTCGATTGCGGGAGCCCTTGCCAAAGGCGGGTGTTGGGCGTGGTGTGTGTGGGGCAGGAACTACACGGATCGACCTCGACGGTGGCGTGGGGCCATGTGCGAAGGAAGCGATAATGCGAAATATTTCCCGACCAACCGTTCACTCTTCCAAGAAAGGACTCTCGCCTTTCTCCCTCTTTCTCTCCCTGGTTAATCTTAAGACTTCTTCTTTGCGGTGGCGGCGTATGTTATCTGAGCTATTGAGCTGGGAACAAACGTTCGAAATCTATTGGTTGGGCAAGGTTCCGCTCCAGCCACATGGAATATTTTCTTAAATTATGGCTCTATTCCGTTTATTTTGCCTGCTACGTTATCCTTCTCCAGCCAATGACTAATTTCTTACGCATCAAGTCGCCAATTTTTCACTCTCACATTTACATTTGTGGTTTGATCGTTACTCTCTCCCAAGCGGGAATGAAATACTTACCATCTAAACAAATAGTGACCAAGAAGGGCGATTGGTAAATTAAAATCATATCCGATGCATACTAAACTGTTGGCTTCATTCCCAACTGCTAATATAGGGAGGAGTTTGATGTCAAAGTTCTAGTAAAAATATCCAAAATATCAGACATGAACCGAGTAAAGTCCAATTACTTTAACTGAAGATAATATGGGGAAAATGTGTTTCTGGAAACAAAAGAATACCTGTAGCCATAAAATTAAAAGTAGAAAATTTCCAAAAAAGCAATTCCCATTCACTGCTCGAACACAAAAGAAAAAACTTAGTTTTTGAGTCCACTTTTCGGAACGTTAAATTTTGCGTGGATTGGTTTACCAGAACAATAGTATCATAGCCTTTAATTAAATTAATCTGTATGGTAATCTGGAACATAGTGCACTAATACACGTATTTCATCATTATATTGTTCCCTTGGTGCATCAGTGTATATTTTCATTTTTCAATTATTGAGCGGTGATACCGGCCTCTTTCAGTCTTTTTTGCCAGAAACTCCTAGTTTTTTACCTAATAATGAGCCAATATTTATAAAAAATTTAATAGAGAATAAATAATGGGCATTTGAAAGATAAGCAATATTTTTCCACGATATAATGCGTTTTGAATCAGTTCACTAAGGAATTAGGAAAGTCATTTTTATGATGCTTGTCTCGTAAATTTTACTGAAAAAGCATAACTATTATCTTTTAAGGCCTGTACAACAGGCCCTTGACACGTGATATTTGAGTCTCATCAAGATAGATTTGTCTTTCTGAATATTGGTCTGAGTGATCCTATTTATTTATGCTATGTGATCATTTCGGTGATTCGGGGTTAATTTGAATAGATGGTGCTACCACTCTTAACGTCGTATATTTCCATTAATATGTATAGTAAATATTCATTGACTTTTGCATACTATTCATTTAAATTTCTTATTTCAAAATCGTTTTTCATCTGGAACTGGAATAATGAAAAGCTAGTCGCTACTCACATCTTTCTCAAAGAATATCATGGATTTGCATTTACTCTTTGTATTGGATTTCCCTGAGTACCACTTCAAAAAGCCTTGGAAAACATAAGTCCAGTCACAAAAGAGCTGGAATGGAGCTCTATTCTACTGAGAAACTAACTGTTTCAAAGCTACTGAAACTCCGTTTCACTACGTTGAAGGACAGCATGATTTAGAATCAAATTCAGGATGTCATTAACTATTCCAGCACTTGAAAGACTATGGAATTATGGTGCAAGGAGCAGTAACCTTGCCATGAACGAAGCCAACTCGCATAACTGGAGAATGGACTCGAAAACCTAGCCGCTTCAAGGACATTTACATGGCGCAGCGAGCAGAAACGTCGCCGTCGGCTGCTTTAGGAAGAAGCACCACTGAGCGAGTGATGATGAGCTGCTGGTGTTCATTACGTGTGGCCCGCAGGCTTGCGCAGAGTCGTTGTCTATTCAGACTCCCGCAAAGCTTAGTCTATGTTTTGAGATTCCCTAAATATCTAAGGAGACCATGAGTACGGATTTCTCTTGTATGAACCATAAAATTTTCCGCAGATTTTCCCAATAGCCTTTATTAAAATTTGGATGTCAATTTAAAGTTGATCCAGAATCGTCAAAGATGCAGAAAAGTTACCGCTATATGTTACTTGCAGAAAAATTACCGCTCACACAGTCATTGAAGTTATAACTTTGTATATTTTTAAAGCATTCTCATTATTTTTTAGTTAGGCGATTCATTCCCATGGGCAAGCGAGTGAGTTATGCCGGCGGAATCAAGGGTAATGTTTTTGTTATCTCTTCAGAATAATTATCTCACGGTTTCTTTCCCAAGAATTCGCGTAGGAAATGGAAAAGTATTGACGTTTACTAAAGAGGTTTGGGGACGAATGTGTTTACCAAATTACAAGTGAGAAATAACAAGTACCTTATGATGTTCATATAAAATACTTGTGCAAGTACAGTCACTGCATGGTAAATTTCTTTTAATTTGCCATCCATCACTAATGCATTTCAACTTCTCATAAGCACACTCCAAGCAAAGGAAGACACAGATTGGATTAACTTAGCTTCATAGGATTAATACAGTGTATCTGTCTATAGGGATTCTTTTAACATATTTTTTTCTCAAAGGTTCTGGAATATCTTGCACAGTAAAATTATGAAGTTTACTACAGTGCTTAGTGCTATCAATAGTTAAATTAGGTTTTAAGCTCCTTCAACTACTAAGGTTATATCGTGCCATCTAATCTAATTTAATCCGAGTTTAATCCCAAGCCAAAAAAATGAAACTCCTATGAAAGTGCAGAAAGTGTATCTTGGCTGTTAGCACAGCTTTGCTGAGAAACCCTAGAGGTTTCGCAAAGTTGTTCGCAAGGTTAACGTCACTCCAAAAATTCAAAACACACGTATTTGAACCTGGCAATGCAGATCAACTTCTACTCCCACGCTACAGCAGCAGGAGAGATATGAGTGAGTTATCACTCACTTATATCTTTCCGACTGCTTTTGTATTGCTCAGACCGACTCCTATTGGTTTGAGAAATACAAAAATTCCCATGCACAATACAAGGCTTAAAAGAAAACAAAGTAAAATTATTTCAAACGATTTACGCACAGAACTTCATTGCTAACTAAGTTCCTTTTGCAATTAAACTCAACTACTGCTGGTGACCAATCTCATGGCACACGTCCTTGCTTTGTCTCACAGGAAATGTGAAGAAAATGACTGTTCATCTACTTCTAAAATGTAGAGTTAGATAAACAGTCATATGCGTGGAAGGATTCAAACCAGTTAACTTTTGAGAGTTATGCCAACGCATTAATGACCTGAATAACGCAGATTTGATTTATCCAACACTGTAATAGGCTATGCATGGCGATTAATCTAATTAAGTTCATAGCATAAGGCACATTTTAGCTTAAATTACGTTTATATTAAAATAATCCTACGTAAAAACTAGCTCGGTAAAATTCATCACCATAATTAGTTTCCCAATTGCTGCATCATTGTAATATCAGGATGCAATAAATTTATCATGTTAATCAATAGTGATAAATCTTCAATATTCTTTGACATTTACTTCTCTATTCATAAATCCCTAAAATGGATGTTAACCTACTTGTCTCAGTATGGTGATGCCGAGGGTAATTAAAATTTCTTTGAATGATATTTGAATGGCGCTTTGGCAGAGAGTCTTATATGAATTTAATATTTCTCCATTTCATATTATTTACCCTTTATTCATATTATTTCCCCTTTTAATAATCATCTTAATTGGAATCCGAAATGATTATAACACTGAAAGGAGAAATGCGAAAGGAGAATACTTTTGGAAAAGGAGCGCGGTACAAAAAATTTGTAGCGAAACGGAAGTTGCTTGAGGAGGTATGAAGGCTCTATAAGAAGCGATAGACATTACCTTTTAAGGCTGCAGGAATGACTGTTGAAAATTTGCTCGAGGCCGCGTGCGTGCTCTTTTGTGCGTTTCCAAGAAAACGCCATCTGTGTTGAAAAGGCCCGAATTTAAGTACCCCGATGGCGTTTCCGATGGGGAAGGTTAAAGCAGCGCTATTTGTGATAAAGGCCGACTTAATTTGAAAGTCATACGCGTGGAAGAGAGGCATAATCGATTTCTCATCAATATTTTCTCTTGGTGCGTTTTCCGTCGTAAAAGAGGAATGTATTTTTTTCGTGGGATGGGAAAAATGTTATCTTTGAACTACCGGAGTTTTTTAACGCACTTCAGAACACTCAACCGTAATGATGCTTGGTTTATGATGCGGTTGTAGTACTTATGGAAAATCAACCTCTGCTTTTCTAATAATATAAAAGTACATTATTTAATGGCCTTGATTAAGTTCCATAGAAGAACGCTTTTACTATGGCACCATTTAGCCCCAGATTATTATGTATCGTTACCTTCTAGTACTAGTCACCTTCTATTTCACAGTACTTCTAAGTACTAGTCACCTTCGATTTACTATTCCAAGAAGAGTTCGCATGCTTGGTTGAAGGAATTAAAATAACTCTCACGAGCCAGCCATGTATTCACTGACATCTTTACAGTGCTGGCCTCTGTAGCCAAGTCAATAACTAACTCGCCGGCCTAGTACCTCATAGTTTGTGGGTTCCCACCCCACCTTAGGCATGGGTGTTGTGTTTGTCTAAGGTTTAGGTTTAGCCTAGATGGTGCAATGGATGGTCGCTTTTTTAAACAATGTTTGCATCTAAAGAAAACTAACCCTGCAACCTCGCGTTACAGTTGGCAAGACTTGTGGGCAAAATTTGTAATCAGAACAAGATTAGGTGTTCATTACATATTTTGACTCAGAATCACACTGTCGATCACTTTATTACCTACAATATATTTCTATTTAGATTTACATATTCCCGAAATACCCTTATCTTGCATAAAATCCTCTAATTTTAAATCTGGATCACCTTTTATTGATCTTTCTTTGACTAAATTTTGTATCCTACAAAATCTTTTCCACCAATCTACAGATTCCTCCTTATCTTTAGCCTTAACTAATTCCTTTCCTCGTTACGTTACCGTGTTACATTATGTCCTTTACGTTACCATGCCAGCGCGTTACGGGCCTAGCCACCCTGGCCGGCCTCGGAAATTTTCTTATCTCCTATATTGAGAACCAATGGCAGGTATAAAAAATCGGCAAAAGTTTTTCATATGTATCTGCATCACTACATCTGCGCTAGTTCTAGAATCAATCCGGATGCGAGGAATTCCAGTGTAAATCTTCTCTCCGCTTCTTGATAATGCACATTATTTTTTTAACCTGCCTTTATCCTCATCCGCGAAGAAAAAGAGCGGGTGGGCCCCTCATTAGAGTCAACAATTTGCCAGCCTTCGTGCCCCGACTTTCATATCCCATTGACGCGAACCGATCATTTTTTTATCTTCCAGCCAGTAAAAACAAGGAATGCTCTCACCTTCCTCCCCTGCTCCACGTATTAGCCTCTGAATCGTCTCGTCCGGCGGCAGTTATATCCCTCGCCGGAGGCCCTTTTGTTTCGGTCCCGTCCGATTTTGCACCGTCGAGTACGGCGCAGGGTCGAGGATATCGCCTCAAATTAGCCGGCAACGGGCGCAACAAAAGTGAAGCTCGAAATCAGCTGCCGTGACGGGATCACCAGCGATCGCTCTCAGTGCGGGCGATCGCTTTCCGTCTCCCCCCAACCCCGGTACAAACCCCATTTACTCCTCCCCCCCTCCACCTGTACCCGGACCCACCAAACGTTCCGCTTGAAAAACAAAGGCAGCGCGATATCCCGCAGGGCGGAATTTTGAAGAGGGGGCGGTGATAAAGGCGTTTTGGCGCTCGTGCGGGTCAAATCACATCGCGGCTCAGTCACAAAAGACCGCATTCCGCTTTTGGGGTGCCGCGCCCTCCCCCACCCTCCCCCGTGTCCCCCTCGAGTTCCGTCTCTTTCCATTCCATCTCTGCCTTCCATCGGACTCTCTCTATGGGCGTATAAATAATTGTAATTCCTGCCTGCCTACACTCCTATCAATCTTTCTCCCTCGCTGTCACTTCGTCGTCAATTAACCAAGGTTAACGACAGCGGGAATTTCGATGACTCTCAGTGACCAAACTTCGAATTCGAGCATGAAGTTCCTCGTGAAAATCGGATACAAATCTCCCAAGTCATCCGCAATATTTTAATGTGAAATCGATATGATAAATTCTCGTAATGTGTTTCCAGAAATTTGCATGGTAATGTTAAAAGTTATACGTATTACACCACTGTATCATCATACTTTATCGACTTAATGTTTTGTGTACTAACTTACATTCCTTAATGCTTATTGCATAACTTGCTAGTAATGAGAATGATTACTTATGCTGCCTGTTTTACTTTCGCAATCCTTAAAGTGTGATCTTAAATTTGTGTACATCATGCTGATTGATATTTCTATGTATCATCGTATCCATTACCTACTGCTGGTTTATGTGTGTTGCTATCATAATACTTAAACGCGGTGCTGTATAATAGATTTAGTAGTGCTGTTGCCTTGTACCCTATTTTTTTTAACTTTTCTCATTTTTTGTTTGCTGTGGCATGTAATGAATTTATCAATGTTTCAGGTGACTTAAAGTCCCAGGAAAATAAATACTGCTTTCAAATCAATTTAATTCAAATATTTTACTCCAAAAATGTTTGAATTGAGCTCTTGTCACAGTGATCCTGTTTCGTTTCTCAGTATTGTATCAGATGGAGATCTGCTTTCTGTGGTTGCTGGAGTACTGGCTTTCCATTTCGGGTTCCAGTTTCAAGTTTCGGTAGTAGAAGATTTTTGTAGTGAAATCCTGGTCCTTACTTTTGAGGAGTGAACTTAAAGTTCAGTACTCAGTCCGTCGGAGGTGTTACATCGTTTGACCCCTTGGGACGTTTTCCGCTAGGAGTATGCTCATGCCGACAAAAGGTTTCTCTCCACCCTTCCTCTTCAGAACCTGAAATGCCTATCTCTTCGTCAATACACAATGGCGCAAATGGTCACAGTTGTCGGCCGCCTCCCCTTATAATTTCTGACTTGTTATCAAGCGTCCTTCTACGAAAACGAACTTAAAAAACGAGAGAAAAGTTATATTGAGTCGGCATGATAATGAATTTTACCCCTAAATAATTTGTCTTTGTGCATAGCACTGTACTGTACTGCATGTATTCTGTTTGCTTTGTGAATGCGAAGATATATTTCAAATGGAAACACCTCTTGAACCCTATTCCCCTTTGCGACGATTCGTTGGAAAAAGTCAGCATCAAGGACGACGCATTCCGTCCGTTTTCTACCCTCCACCCACCCTCTCCATCTCTCCCGCACTGAGCTATCCCTTCGCTGTCGTCGCTACGCTACCCGCTCACTGCCAAACCAGCTGCGTGCTCCACTGTGCTCGGAGATTGCGAGACTGGGTCCGGAACTCCTTTTCGACGCTGCCAGGAAGGGCTGTCCATCAACACCTTCCATTGGAAGGTCGCCCCGTTACCTCCCTTAACGGCTACACTCGCTCGCCCGGCCCTTTAACGTCTCTCCCGCCCACCCCCCGCAACGGCCGTCCCATTAAGTGGGGATGCGGCGCATTTGGCCAAATAAAGGGTGGCGGAGAATGGCGGGTAAATGGAGGAGGGCACCCATTCGACACTGACAGTCAGTAGGCGCTGGTGCGTACAATGGAAGGCGTTGGTGCGGGATAGGGTGAAGTGGGAAGTGAGTGAGTGTGGTTGGAGGGAAGATGAGGAAGCAGGCGATAGGGAAGAATGCGTGCGAGCTACGCGATAAGTGCGAGATTGCGATGAGTCTCGAGGAGCTCCAGGGGCGCTTTATGTGCGTGCCTATTATTCTTTAAGTTACAAGTCTCGTAAACCCCAGCTTTAACTTATGTAAGCATATATAAATTCAATCATTTTGGGTATTCTTTTCTTCCTTAGGGGCTCAGTGCATAGATGCGTTTACGCAAAGAGAAAGGAAAAGATAGCGTGGAAAGTTTTCACGTTTATATCCCTTGCCACAGTTTAGTTATGTAGCCAGTAAATTTCTCATATTTGATATGGTCTTCTAGCATCGGCGTAGATTATTTTAAAGAGAAAAACTTTCGTTAGCCAAACCTCCAGCACCAATGTATACCTAATGTACGTAAAGAGGCTAGAGGGTTATGAATTGCCGGATGATTATGATAAGTTTCCCGCATACGCCTGTGAATGGTTACATGTTGAGGAAGGAGAAAAGTATCATTACCCCATCTAGTCAAGGTAAAAAAAGGGGGTATGGCCAGTACTTAAATTTTACTTCCTGTGAACTAATTTTATGAGCAAGCGTTTATTTCATAGAATCTCAGAATGAAAAAAATTAAGAGTTTAGGGGCAGAGTCATGATATAAAAAGTATAAAAATATGCTAAATTGAACCGTACAAAATAGTAAAATTCTTTTCAGAAAATATAAATTATATGTAGAAAAATAATATCGGATTATTAAATGCATGCGCATCATTCAAAATCTACTAAATTAAGCCAGAGATCATTTGGGAATTAAATGTAAGGCAAAGGAAAGCAGTGTGCTTCATAACAAATTATAAACGGCCATGAAGTAAACCCCCAGTATTAATTTTAAAATTCCAAATTAAAAGAAGATTGCCCGCCACATTAAAGGTATAACAGTTTATTAAAATCATTCAAGGATTACTTGGCAGTATATTTCTACCCCTAATGGCATCTTTTGGACGGAAAGAAGAAACGAGAATGTTAGAGATAGGGAAAATAAATACTGGATAGACTTTCGAAATTCGAGCATTTCCACTCAAAATCCCATCTACGACCAAAATACTGACGCAGCTAAACACTATCTACGTAATTAGATTTTCTTGCTCATCCATTTTTTTCTCCTTAATCCTCTTCACCTCATAACTGTTTTTTCACGGCTGATGACCACACAGCCCCCAGGAACATGCTCTTGCAATGGCTCGCAGAATATCTTGAGTATTGACGCAGATAACCCTCTTCTTGCTTTACATTTTTTGTACTGAAATGCCCTGAACTTCTCCACTTTTAATTTAAATCCATAATTCCTTTGAATGAGCACTTTAAAGCTAGTTTTCATTATATTTGGCTAACTTTTTCATGCTATTTATATCGTGGCAAATACGTTCTTTCTATGTAGTTATTCAGGAAAAATGCAAAAAGTATTCTAAATATTGCTTCCTGAAATGATACCGAGCACTTTATTCTCACCCTCTTTTGGCAAAAGATACTCATTATAATCTCACTTTTGTTTTCAATTTTTTTGTATTTCATTTTTATCAGCCACTCACTTAGCAGTATTTTCCTGTTTTGCGCACTTTTAATCTCTCTTAGGCAAGGGACATTCACTTAGCTGGCGATGGGTGTTTCGCAGATTAAGTACGTCTACTTTATTCTGATCTCTCTATGCCACGAGTAAAGAGCATTTCCTCTCCACTACGGGAAACATTTGCTTTCATAAAGAACAGTAATCTTTACACATTGAACCATATACATAGTGTCCTGAGGTCTTGGCTAGCTGGGTGTATGTTCCCAATTACCTCTAAATGCTTTATATTATTTCTTGTGTTTCAAAAACTGAGATCACGCTAGCACTTACTTTTATTAATTTTCATTTATTTACTCATTACCATTTATTTTTATTTAGTCAAAATAACGACCTACCAAGTCGTAAGTTGGCAATAGGTACCAACGTACCAAGTTATAAAAGTGATGAAAATATTAATGCAATTAATCTTTCAACATGCGTAAATTTTCAACCGTGCCTTCAGTTGCTTACCGGATCGATGTGGGTATTCCGCAGAATATTTTAGTCATAACACAGTGGTTGTTATCCAAATAAACTTGATAAAGACCGTTTTTTAGTGTTTATAATTATGAATTTGTGGTTGGTAAATATAAAGTCTGTTATAAATACATTACCGATACATTTTATTTTATACTACATTTCCTCTTTAGAAAGACTTAAAGAGGATCTGAGATTTTATATACCAAGGAGATACATTTCCTTCTATCCTCCTTTATACCATTTTTATTCCCATCACTTAAACATCTTAATTTAAGATTACAACGATTGTATGTCTTTATGTAAGCTAATTCGAGCTATAATAATATCTAGGGAAAAATATCCTCATCCGTAACAATATTCCTAAAGATAAGACTCGGAAAAGGAGAGTAATAAGACCCCACCAGTTCTCATGCCTTCTTTAATCCTCTACAGCCCTTAGCCCATAATCTACAAGTGTTCCTACATTTTGAGGTTAAAATAATTGCTGCTGTTTTGTTATTCAAAGAAGAGAACAAAAAAAACAGAGAATTCTTAGTAATGGAAGTAAGACATAATCCCAAAGAGCCCACGGGGCCGACTTTAAAATACTAAAACAGTCTCTGAGAATTCAGGGACGATTTGACTTGAATTTATAGTGTAAACAAACAAAAAATAGGTCGTTTTTATTGAGAAACCAAATCTTTTACCGTTTTCCTCCGATAGATACTAAATTAGAGTTCCTCGACTCTTAAAACTGGTAATCTTTTCTTTCGGAAGGGAAAGCCTTTTCCATCCATTTTCAGCAGTGGATAAATAATATGGCTGGAAAATTGGCGGTACCTAAGTGTTGCGCCAAAATTTTCCATCAACTTAAACATTTCGTTAATACTAATAACGGATAAAATACTTTCCGAAGTTTCAAAGTTGCCAACATTCATTGCATTATAATCTATTTCTTGTCCAAAGGAGTAACAATTCCTCCGTGAGAATATTTTAAACAACATTGCAATAAAAATCATCCAAAATAAACGTTTTTAAAATGCTGAAGCTCAGGTCCAATAGCTATTAAAAAGGGGTAAGGAGAGTTAAGTATTATTCATGCCAAATATTTTGGAAATGAATTTGCCGGATATGAATATGATGTAATGGAATAGTAATAAAGCTAAGATAGCCTTATTGCTATTTCATATCGCCCTATTTGGTGCTGAAAAAGATTCAACCTGTTCCTCTGGGAATTATGAGTGTTTTATAAGACTTTCTGTTTTCAAAGCTTGTGTTAGTCTCTTTAACTAAAAGAAAGAGCTAAGAGATTTTTTCGTAGTTTGAAATGGCATTAACATGGTGACTGAAGTCCATAAGCACAAATGTCCTATGTTGTACAAAATCTTGTAATTGGTTACAATTATTATTTAAATCAAGATAGATTGTGAGTACTTATGCTTCACAGCAGCGTAATTAAAAATTTCTCAGACAAGATGATGATAACTTTTATTATTGAATTCTATCATCCTCAATAAATGAATTATTCTTTGTTATTTAATTGAGTTATTCTTATACGTGTATATTCTTCTTTTAAATAAAAGAATTTTTTAACGCTTAAAATCACAACTAAAAACGCTAATCACCCACTTTAAGGGGCCGTGATACATAGCTGTTTTTCAGACCTATTTTTCAAGGAAGATTGCTCCAACAGGAAGCTAGATATCGGAATGGGGTTTTCAGTAATTAAAAGAGAAAGTATCAAACTATTACTCTATAATCCTAGATTTTACGTAATAAGCCTTGTTAAAAATATATCTCGATGTAAAAATAGACCTTTTTGTTGCAAATATTGGGAGACAGAGGGGCTATTTTTTTAACTTTCGTTATTATAGAGTACAAGATTCAAGCTTAGTCTGTTGGATCCTTGAAAATTATTGATTTTTATTAAAAGACACGCTGCTGAGATATTCTGAAAGTAATTTATGTTTTTCGCCAACTCCAGCCCAGGGATACGCCTCTAGCATCGTGCAAATCACGAAACAGTTCACACATTCTCCGCCTACTGCGCTACTCAAAAAGTGGCACGATCCCTCTACCCTATATCCTAAAACGGTAACCTTGAGGTGTTGGAGCTAGGGGGAAGGGAAAGTGAAGGCGGGCGGGAAGCAGAGGCGAGTGAGACGGAGTGTCTGCTTTACTGACGGGTTATTTCTTGAGTCTCAGCTTAGGTTGTCGCTCTCGGGGTGTCTAGTAACAGTCAAACTGACTAATTGTCAAGTCTCGAAATTTCATCGGAAGCGTACCGATATCGGAAAATTAAAGTAGGCAGTCGCTTGACATTTTCGATGGCGAGGAAAAAAAGAAAGGGTGAATTTTTGGCCAAGCGGAGGGAAGAAAAAAGGTAAATATTGTCATTTTTTGTGAAAACACTATCTTAATGTAATGATATATTCATGTGTAAGTATGCAAATTTCTATTATTCGAAACCGGCGTCTCAAAATAATGGGAACAGAGTCGCACGTAGGAGGAACTTCTTGCGCTATTGAAGAAACCCCGTCCAATATTGACGATTCAGTAGCTGATGAAACTTTGCATGATTCATTTGACGATATGGCAATTGCCGAAGAAGGGAAAAACGAAGGTTTATCCGGTGGAGTAACGGGAAGAAGAATTATCGACTTAAAATATGCGACAAATCGGTTTCCAATTTACTGAAAAGGTTTAACCTAAATTTCAACCTGCGTTCTGATAGTAATTCCCAGCCTAGTTCTTCTATTAAACTCGTAACACTTATACAATTATCATAGCGGCCTTTAACAAATCTAGTGGATCTCCTTTGCACACGCTCTAATTCTTTTATCATACCTTCCTCGTACGGATCCCATATACTAGCGGCATATTCTAAATGAGGCCTGACAAGTGTAAAATAGCTTCTAGTACTCTCTCATCGCATTTGCCTAGAACTCTTTTTACGAATCCTGATATATGGTTTGCTACACTAGTTATTTCCCTGATGTATTTCCCCCACAGCATGTCTTCAATGTTGGTGAAGCCTAAGTATTTAATAAATTCTACGTTAGATATTTTCTTTTCTTTGATGCAATAATTTTTCTGGGGAAAGTTATTCTTTTTCCCAAAGTTCATTATCGCGCATATATTCAAATTTAATTCTAGCTGCCAACTATCACACCAATCATCAATCGCATATAAATCCTTAGCTAAAGAATAACTATCCTCTTAATTTCTTATTTCCTTATACACTATTGCATCAGAATAAATACGTAAATATGAAGAGATTAGCCGACAGGACTCAGTGGAGAGCTGCGTCAAACCGATCTGAGGATTGATGACCAATGATGACTGCTGCATCATCGGCAAAAAGACGGAGCTTGCTATTTTTAGCTACTGTATTCAAGTCATTTACGGAGAGAAGAAATAAAATTGGGCCTATCACGCTGGGGAACACCCGATGTAACTTTTGCTTCGCCTGAGGTGACACCATCTAATACCATTCATTGAACGCGTTCATGTAGGAAATCTCCTATCCAGCCTACCATATTACTATCTATCCCGTATGATGCTAACTTCGCGCGTAAATTACAGTGGGGAACCTTGTCAAACGCTTTTCTAAATTTAAAAGCGCTGCGTCTACCTGTACGTTACCTTCTCCGGAAACTAAAATATCATGAACGAAAAGACCTAACTGATTTTCGCAAGACCGTCCCTTTCTGGACCCATGCTTATTTGTTATCAATAAATCCTGGCTATCGAGGTGTCCCCTTATTGATGTAACTATCATATGCTGTATAATTTTGCACGGCAGTGACGTTATTGATATTGGTTTATAATTCGATGGATGTTCCCTATCGCCACTTCTAAAAATTGGGATCACGTTTGCTATCTTCCAGTCTTTGGGAACCGCGTGTTCTTCGAGGGATTTGTTAAATATTACTTTAAGATACGGTGCCATTTCGAGAGCTATTTCTTTATACACACGAGCAGGAATTTCATCACGACCTGAGCTCTTGTTCGGGCTAACATTTTTAGTAAGGATACGATTCCGTTATAAGATACAATTATCGATCGGGGGCATTATTTGTTGAAATCGGTCTGGTATTGTTTCGAGCAAACTACGCTTAGATTGATTAAAAACGCTCTGGAAAAATAATTCAACAAATTAGCCTTATCTAAATATTTCGCCCCTATACCCTTTCAAGGAATTAACCGTTGAAATTTTAGTTCCCTGTACTTCCCTAACATATGATCAAAATGCTTTCGGATTCCCCTCTAGTTGTTCTCCAAGTACTTTTCTCTTGAAACCACTTTACGCTTTTCTAAGGGCTATTTTTGCGGCTGCTTTATATGTAACGTTCGATAATTTTTGTAGATTGCTATTAGCTACATTTTTCTTAGTTTCGCGTGGATAACTCGTTGTCGTTTTAAACATTTTTTTAACCTCCACGTTGTACCACCCTGGTTCCCTATTCTCACTCTTATACTCACTCACCGTGTAATTTGGAGGAACTCTTTCCATGTCTGCATCACTATTTTTTCTGATGTTTAGAATTTTTCAAAAGAAGTCTGTAAGTCACGTTAAAATCTGCTTTACTTAAAAGGCAAATCTTTCTTTTTAATTTTACATTTTTGTCAGTATTGAGGGATAATTTAACGTGTACTACCTTGTGGTCACTTATTCCATCGACATTTTTAACTTCAATAACTTTTTCATGGATGTTTGAGGCAAGTAAATCGAGAACATTCTCCCTTCTATTATGCAAATTTACTATTTGATGCTGCGTATTATGCGAACAGGTTAAAAAATGACGAGCAGATTTCTTTTTCCCTACCCCCAGACTAATGACTACATGTTTTCCAATCTATCGATGTTGTATTGAAATCTCCACCTTTCAATAATCTGTCGTTCGTTGGTATGAGAATTAATGTGCCTGATCTGTTTCTCGAGTTCTAATACTGAGTGTACATCGGAATGGGGTGGTCTGTAGTAGGCACAAACGTATATTACTTTCAAATTACCACATTTAGACATTAACACGTGCAAGCCAAGCTACCAGCTGAGACCACCTCCTATTTGTTGCAGTTCTTACGGCTAAACTGTTGTCACAACAACCAATCAACGCGGCTACCCTGAAAAATGAAGTCTATTCATGACTTGGACCGCGGACGCGTTCTCCTGCAGCTACGAACCCCACTAGGACCAGACCGGCTCGGTTCTTAGAAAAACGTAGCGAACGCATTTCCGCGAATTCCACGTTGCCACATGGTATAATGTGGAGTCTGCCAAACAGTTTGGTCCCATCGTATGTTGAAATGGCAACATTGCGTCTAGTGGTCAGCATTGGAAAACTCCGCGGACGGAGGGGATGAGAGGGAAGGGTCGTTATTGCCTCATTACCTCTGCGCAAAGAATTAATGCGTAGAGGAGACACTGAAAAAAAATATGGCTGGTTGGGTAGGCGCCGACTCTGGTAACTCTACCGGTCGACGGAAAAACTATCTCCATCATCTCAGCACTCGAAAGCGAAAAAATAATCATGTACCACGGCGCCTTAACTGCTGTGGAGAAGAAATTTAATTTATTTGTATGTTTGTGAAATCTTTATAGTACTAGCAAAAATTGTCTAGTACTAGTTTTCCTTCTAAACAGAATTATAATTAAAGAAAACGTACTCGAGTGTTAATGGAATGGAAATGGTTTGTTTTACTCCTTAAATAAAGCAAATTTTGCTTCATAATACCGTTTTGGGTTGATAAATTTAAGAGGGGTTTTTCATACAAGAAGGTTTCTCGGAGCATTTCCTGTTTCCTGTCAAATGGAAAGTTATTTGTTCGTGAGTGCTTTTTTATGAATTTTGGTTCTTCTATACACATCCCTACCTACCAACATATTCTACTTGAAATGAAAGATGGAGTGAACGGACATTTAGGTAAATTGAAAGTAATTTTGTAATTTTTAATAAGCATAATTTTTACCCTTTTATATTTCCACTTTGGTGAGCATGGTTACGGCTGGTCCAGGTGCATCTCATGCATTTGCTGAGACGAACAACGACGTTCAGCTGTAGAAGACGTAGTTCAAAAATTGGCATCTATTGTATTTTGGCTCAAATTTCCTGGTGCCCTTGTGAAAGAATTAAAAAATGATGATGTTATTAAGCTGTAATAACTGTAGCACGCACCTCAAGTTCCATATAGCTAGAATTTATTTTCAACTCTACGCATGTCAAAAGGATTTCAGTACATTAAAAAAGTGGGGAGGAAAATTATGAACCGTAAACATTCAGTGGAGGCTTATTTTATTCGTACATTGGCGCACAGTGCGAAATACACATCAGCACATACTTCCGTATTCAATTTCATTGATGCTATAATCAATCACTGTCGTGAACCGGAAGGCGACAGATCATTTCTTAATGGGTTGGATGTTCGACCCCCCTTTTTCGCCAAGAGCGCGAGGTGAGCACTTCCGTTTAAATGAAAAACTCCTCCGCTGCAAAGCGCCTAAGACTGTCAATTTCATGGTGGCTGTTTATCTCGCGCCCCTTTCGCGTATTCAAAGCGGCAGCAGTCGCTCTGGCATCGAGTCTCGCTCCGTGTGAAACCGATTTTGAGATTCGCCAATGGGTACCCGTTTCGTTCTTTTTTTCCCTGTGCCCCGACGGGGTAGACACTGGAGCGATGGCCGTCGATTGTGGGTTCGGGCGGTGACTCTCGCCGAGTGGCGGAAGGGCAGGAACACAGGAATTCGCTCTTCGTTCGCACGCCGGAGGATTTTATTTCGCATCACTCTCTCGAAGTAACGTCTCCCCCCCATCCCCACCATTTCACCCTCCCCCCCTTCCGGTGTGAAATACGTAAACCTAAATGCATACAACGGATCGATACCGCGAGTAACGCGAGAAGCATTTGCTCAGGTTACTGCGCAGTTCCTTCGTAGCAGTGCTGCGACCCAAATCAAGGCCGGTGTTAAAAAAAATTGTCGCCATCAGTCAGCAATCCCGAAATTGGTTTGACGCAGCTCTCCGCTGAGTTCCTCTATCAGTTATTCCTTTCATATTTACATATTTCTTCTATTTCACATCCTTCATCACTTGTTCTATATATGTCGTATAAAATGCCACCCTTTGCCGTTCTTCCCGTCGACTTGTCCTTCAACGATTGTCTTCATCAGGCCATCATGTCTCATGATGTGGCCGATTAAGTTGTCCCTTTTTCTTCTTAAGGCATTCAGAAGGCTTCTCTTTTCTTCCACTCTTCTTAGGACTTCCTCGTTACTCACTCGATCGATCCATTAAATCTTCATAATTCTTCTGTAGCTCCACATATCGAATGCTTGAAAAAAAAAATGTGCGCAGAGAGAAGAGAAAAAGATGGAAGAAGGTTGTGAACCAGGAAAAAAATAGTTCTTAACATTCTCCAAGTGGACAACCCATAGCTATCCGATTCTAAGGGGATCGGGTTAGTGCGGTGGCTAGATTGCTGGCCCCCGAACCCGGATTTTTCAGTGGAAAACCGGTGCCTAGTGGAGGGCATTTCAAGTTCAGTACTTCGTCCGTCGGATGGGACGTTAAGCCTTGGTCCCCTAGGTGCCTTCCGTTAAGAGTAGGCTAATGCCGACGCCGGGTTTCTCTTCACCCTTCCTCCGTTCCCTGAAAACACCTACCATTGCCCAATTACCCACCTATCTTAAATGGTGCAAATGAGCCTAGCTGCCGGTCACCTCCCCTGAATAACCAACCAACCTCCGATTCTAATGAGAGGAAGTTTTTGTCAAAGTGGAAAATTAAAACCCTATTCTTTTGAACTAAACATTGATTCAAAAAGTAGGTCGGTGCAGTGGCAAGAGTACTAGCCTCCAATGCCGAGGAGCTTGGTTCAAGTACTGGCAGTGGCATAGATTTTTCCATTCCATGCCTGACCTTACTTTAGGTACTGTGTGCTGTGGGTGGGTGCGTGACACTTTAAATTACTCCGTCCATCGAATGGAACGTAAAACCTTGAACCTCTTGGCTTCTTTTGTTAAGAGGATACATATGCCATGTCTGGCTTTCTCTACTCTCTTCGTTCATTATCAGAAAAAGTCTATCCAACTTCAACCCTTTGCTGTAATGGCAAATATGACCTTAGGTACCGCATTTCGTGAACCATTATTATAGTGATCAATACAATTGATTGCTTTCCGCTGGTTCATTTGGTGTTAAAATATTCGAATTAATCTCAATTTCATCATTTGCGTCATTTAAGGTTGTGATTGAAGTATTGCAATTAAATTGTTTTAGTTAAGACATAGCCTATCAATAGTGTTATTATTTCATAGTACCCGAAACCTTTACAGCTTTTAGAGTTAAATCGGTACCTAGTTAAATAGAATAAAGTAAGAGTTGTTTAAGTGAGGCCCTTTAATGATTCTAATTTGGTTAGTTTGTTCATAGTTTTCCTCGGGTTATTGAATTTTAGATGGCATTGCAACACTGAGTTTATCAATTCTGAAAATCCATGAAAAAGTCAAATTTTTCAGCAAACGGGAATTAAGTGATTAAAAATTGAAACTTCACCAGCCATTGTAAAAGAATGGAGTAAAAAATAAGGAAAATAAGGAAATGACACGTGCCAGGCGCGTAGGCGATCATATTGTGATTAGAAGGGAAGGACGAGGGATCTCTGAATTCAAATCTAGACCCCGGGTATTATCATCCGAAGGAAGCGTATAGTAGATGCTAAGGGGAATAGATTCGGTCTCACTGGTTTTGATCCCATTTATATCCTACTGGAGGAAAGGACCTACTAAAAAGGAAACGGATTTAACAAGTATCGTTGGAATATGTAAATGGTCAAATAAATATTCTTATTTTAGATTCAGAGAATAGAAAGGTTCATATTCTAGAATTTTTATAATCTAAAAAAAACCCTATTTGGGGTTTTCTCCAGTTTAGTCATTAAAAATTTGGATAGATTCTTCGGAGGGATACTACAGGTATATTTTTTTTTTATTTTCCCTCGGAGTGGCAACTAATTTGCTTTGGAGCACCTGACCATATGCTGGTTGTCCGCTTCCTGCATAAGGCAAGAACAACGCCAATTGACCTCATCTGTTCTCATTTTAGTTGTTATGCCATCCTCGCGTACTTTGGGAGTGGAGATTTTTTCGTATTACGTCTTAAATTAAAAGCGGAGGGTTCGAGGAAGGAGATGAGGGGACAAGAATGGGAGAATCAAGGAAGAAGAATGGAGTTGTGAATTATGGAAGTACCGAGGATAAGGTTGAATTACTCAGTGTGACTTTATTGATTGTAATTTATTGGTATTTTTTTAATTTAATTATATTCTGCCACTAAAATTTTAAAACCATTATATATTCAAATTTAAATAGTGTTACGTCAACATGGATCACTACTTAATGATGTAGAAAAATTTTTGATAGTTTTTAAGGTCCTGATGAGCCTACTACATTCGCTGTATTTTTTACAATGCATTTGCAAACATTTCCCGGTAGCTAATTGTAAAATAAATGGGCGCGACGTCAAAATGACAAACCTGCTTCTGTAATTGAAAATAAGAATGAACTTTGTAATTTCAATCATGGAAAAATTCCACAAGGTGACGGCCGAAGTTGTTTCATCACTGCTTCTGTAATTTTAAGACTTTCTTCAGTCGTAGGCTATTGGTTTAACTTTCATTTGAGTTTTCAAAGAACTAACCACATCCCTCTTCCTATATACCTCATTTATTTAAGAAAGAGAATAATGTTATGCTCCTGCTAATGATTCCTGGAATATATCATCTATCCCTCTCGTCATGTGGTTTCCCGCATTGGTAAAAAAAATTTGGATGCACGGCTTACGTTTTGAGTTGGGATTTGCCCTGCATGTCGCTCGTATAGACGCTTCGATGGTTCGCGCGGTAATCTGTCGTCGAATGCACTGCTCTCGGCATCAGATCAGCAGAAACCTCGGGGGTTTTTCAAATGCACGGGCCAGGGAAAGAACTGCAAACAGACTCACCTTCCATCATGGCGATTAGGACGACTGGACTGAAAGAGCGTCCATGATCGAATGAACGGCATCTAGATTCCCTTTTGTGATCCGAAAACCGTTAGTTTGAAAGGGACAATTAGTTATTAAACGTGTGTTTATGATGCTCCAACGGCTGTAGTTGTATCACATGAACGCTAAGCTTT
Source organism: Platycnemis pennipes (assembly GCA_933228895.1). NCBI lineage: Eukaryota > Metazoa > Arthropoda > Insecta > Odonata > Platycnemididae > Platycnemis > Platycnemis pennipes. The sequence continues at coordinate 25,529,824 of OW121848.1, read as the reverse complement.
TAAATGTAATACTAACGTAGCATAAAGGAGATAGCATCATTTGGTTAAGTTTTCCATAGTAAATACAAGGAAAAAACAATACTAATTCCATGTTAAAATATATACTACACTATCTAGGATTCGCTTCTCTGCAGCATCATCAGGTGGTATTAAAAGACAATTATCTTTATTGTAATGCCATCTGAAATATTGCAAATCAGTAAAACCCAGGTATTGCAATAAATATTTTAGTGTGGAATTACAGTGCCGTTTTTCTTCGTCCTTCACAAATAAAGCAATTATATCCGAGGTAGAATTTGAGTCCTCGATATTTCATTCGACAATTCAGTACCTAAAAACCACTTGCTTCTGCATTCTCCACGGATATAGAATACCTGGCGACTTCTACGAATGATACTATCGAGTCCTCTTGAAATGGCTATGGAATGGAAAAGAAGTAAGAGGCCTGAATGATTCTTTAATTAGAAGATGATTCTCTTCATTAAGACTCCGGATAAATGATCTCCATCGTTGCCAAATGGTATCCTTCAGCCCTTCGATGCCATGCTTCACATTGGATTCATTATAACCTCCCCACCCTTCTATCCTAAAATCTAAAAGCTCGCCTCGGATTGGGGGGAACAATTTCGTTCCTTTGGTGCGTAGTGCTTAATCCGGCAGGTCAATTATGAGCACGCTTCAGGGACCTCGCTGTTCACATCGAGATTCAGCAACAGATCGCTTGGATGCTACGGACAGTTTAATGGACCAGACCATGCGTGAAACCTTTGATAAGCCACAACTGGTCTAAACTCTGTAGGCTAAAACACGCGATGAATCCTCTCTCTTGTTTGAGGCGACCAATCTTTGGTGCCAAAATTGTTTTGTTATCTTTCCAATATGCAGATATGAAGTATTGCGCATCTCAAACTATTTCATTTTGCATATATTCGAGGCAAAACGGCTGATTTTATCAGCATTGAATGACCTACGGTTCACGACCATGACTTATGTGAATTAGTGTATAAACCAGATAATTTTTGAGGAAATGTAAGTTAACAACTAATTTAAAAACTTAAAAAATGAAAAACTTGGTTAATTGTTGCGGACCATGTAATTATTCAAACTATAATTATACTCTTTCTTCCGTGTTTTCTCTTGAAAACAATTTTTACCACTTAGTTTTGTGAACTTTCATTCTTACATGATATTCATGGGCAAATAAATCTTCAGCTAACAAGAGAATGAGTTGCTGGAGTGAATCTCTCACGGAGTATGCGTTATGCATGCGATTAAAATGGTGAGGATTCCCTCGGATTATTCAAATGATATACCAAGAGAAGGTATCCCATTTCAGTAATTGATGCTTTCAGTTAATAGACTGAAGGTATCTGTTTACACGCGTACCATGATTGGGACTAGCATATAAAGGCTTTTTGCCAATCGTGTCCTATCCATTTCACCCCGTCTTACACTGTCTCATCACTACAATTCATTACGTTAAAATATGGTTTTACCCTCATTTCTCTTCCTCCAACGCATGTTTTATACTTGCTACTATCGTTCAATATATTTTATGGAGCTTTTACTTTAAAATGGAATATTTACACCATGGCATTAACCTGGTGTAAAATTGGGAGTATTATTCTCACCATTTGCACTTATAGTTTTGAAATCAGTAATGATAACGTCGTCTGTATTTTATTATGACCTCAACAAATCAGCAAAAAGCATGGAGAATAAACTTTTTGTAAAATTATCATCAGAGAGGAAAACAATTGAAATTACTAAAAGTTACCGTCACATAAGCATGCATTTAAAGAAAGATATAGCAGCAAAATAAGGTGAAAAAACTTATAATTTCTTCCTCTTAGCCACAGTAGTTTTCATTTCTCTTATATTTTACTATCTCTTTTTTCTTATTCTTACTATCGAAGTGGTAAAATGTAATAATTTTTCCAATAATTAAATATTAAATACATTAGTCTAATATTTTAATAATTAAGGCAGACCATACTCCTCCAACGTACTTATTTAGTTGACAGCAATCATTTAGAGTTGTAATTGAGCTATATTATCAACTTAGGTTTGGCCGAGAAAAACTATTTTTCTGTAATTCCAAATTGGTTCTAAGAAATCATGCAAAATCTATGATCTAAGCTTGCAAGCAAAAGCAAAACAAATTATGCCACCTTACCAAGAGTCCGACCAATCAGAAACAACGAATGCTGAAATGATTCTGTTGGATATATGATACGATTTTCCATCTGGAATACTGGTATTCTGTATGGATATATAATGCGATTTTCCAGATGCATAATCGTGTCATATATCCAACAATCCGTGTCTAATCCGAATGTGTGCAAATTCATTTTCATGCTGAGGAAAATTTATTTTATGAAGCGATAATGAAAGTAAAAACTGGGTAAGTTAACTTCTACTGTTCTGCTTCGCTGATGTGCTTTCCAGCAGAAGCGAATTACTTCCATGATCAACCATTTACATGGTACGTTTTCTAAGTTCCCCTCTGAGTGATGCAAACCATCTTTTCATTTAAGATGGAGCATGGAAAATTTGAAGAATGGCATCTCGATTACGTCCTGGCTAAAGCCACGGGTGAAACATTTCTTTACACTCTCTTCAATTTTATTTCTGAAGGAGCCACATACACGTACATCTAAATCCACTTACAGCGCCGGAAAGGGAGCAGAGAAATTTTGAGCAGCAATGGAAATGGAGGAGGGAGTCGGGAAGGAATTGGTGTAGCACTATGAATCTATGATTTTATTTACCATCTTAAATTTGCCTATTTTATTCATTTCTCTACTTAAACTCCTGCTGGATCTAGATCGTAAGTTCATAGGCAGTGAGGAGATGAAAGTTTGGCTAGCCTAAGGAAGAGAAGTAAACGAAAAAGGCAAGGCAAATGGGGAGTAGTGAGGTGGGTACGGGAGGAAGTCAAAAGGGGAAAGGCAAGCTGGAAAGAGGAACGAGAGGGAGAGAGACATAAATTTCATTGCTCAAATACAGTAATTTCATTTTCCTGGGTCGTTTTTACTTTGATGACCCACACACAAAAAAACTCATCAAAGAATTGAAAAAAAATACGTTAGTATGTTAACTCTATCATAATGACACTCGCGCAAAAGGGAAAATTTCGTATATAGTACCACGAAACGTACATACAGATTTTAAATAAACATCATTTCCGAAATAAGAAGGGCACCATCGAGAGAACGGCGCGCAATTATGAATGCAAATCTACTTATTTTGATTACCGGACGAATAGCCGCAGAGGACACGTATTTCGACATGCAAATCAAATTATATCCGGGAGAATAAATTAGCACCTGTAATATACGTACTCTTGAATGAGCCATTTTTGCCACTCAAATTAGAGAAAAAGTATCTTTTCGCTTCAAATGGCTCCATGTCATTTATGCTACAGCAAACATTCCGCGTCTATGGCGTGGAAACTGAAGATGAGGGAAGACAAGGGAAACAGGTAAAGGAACTGAAATGGGAGAGAGAGAGAAATCTCGGAGTACGAGGAGAAGGAAAGACTGGAGACTGATAGAGGAGGAGTCGTAACAAGATGGGAGACGCTTCTGATCCGGAGGAGGCGGAATGATTTGACGGAGGATGGATGTGAGGGGGAAACTGCCGAGGAAGGGGTTCAGGGGTCAGCACCGTCGTCGCTTGTTATAGCGAACGAGTGGCATGCAAGAGGAGGAACTCCTCCAATCTCTTCGAACTCAAAATCATCTGACGCTGGGAATTCCGAACCCATCCGATCAAACCTCTAAGCCTTCCAATTATTTTCCGCCCAAAATCCCTGTCCGGATTACGCATGCTCTGTCTGAAAAATGCGGGAATCAGTGATTTTCTGTCGAATTCGGGGAGATGCTCATGACACTTGGTCATTATAAAGTCATTAATGACGAGGAAAAAACTATTTTACGAATGATTGAAAAATAAGTGATCTATGAAATAGAGCCGAAATATGCGTTGCTTGAGAACCACCACCATTTTGCTGCGTATATTTCAAGTAAATTTCGGGTGGATCTCTTCAGCATAATTTATTCAAATAATGACAATTTTTTTGTTATGATTCAGGAGGAGGTCCAGATTTTTTTGGTGTCTCCATTAAAGGATTATCAGCGCTTATATGATCTAGCCCAGGCAATATAAGTATTCTAGATGCATAGACTTTACACTTTCTTCAATGTATGTCGGAAAGTTTTCAAGTTATTTTAAGGGATAGGTCAGGCTCTTCCGTCTCAAAGACTTGCCGAGCATCGGCATCAATGATGTGCTAGACGCCATGGTGTTCTGTGGCGAAAAAACTTCGTTTTACAGCCGCTTGGAAAGTATTTCCTCGTAATTATCGTAACTATTGAGCTCGAGGCTCTCATTTAAAGAGACAATCACCTGGTTTTAGAGTCTATATAATTTTTTTCAAATGGTACATGCACTGACAGTAGGTTCTCTCGTGGATTAGCGTGGTAGAGTAACGATATATTGAGCTACATGCTTCTTCGTTGGAATGCACTTTGATACGGATTCGTACGTGCAGTTATGAATCAATCAATCCTCTGTCCGACGAATAGCATCGGGAATTGAGAACGGCACGCCGGTGCACGCGGAAAAAAATCATCTACAAGAGACTGTCATATTGGAAATCGTGAGATGACGGAGAAGGATTGCAGAGGAGGCGGTGGTGCGACTCACGAGAGGACAGAAAGAGAGCGAGGCGCTCATCCCATGCCTACCATCTTTTTTTCCCTTCGTTTCCTCTTCCTCTCGCGTTCCGCCCTAGTCCCGTCGACGCCATATCCTATATACTGCACTTCCATTTTTTTATTGTCTTCCTCGTAGCGCACTCTTTCTCTCTCCCTCTCTCCTCCGCCATCTCCGATTCAAAACGAAATTGATTTTGTGCACGCCGCTTTGAAGTGCGCTCGGTGCGATGTTTTAAGCAAACAAGCAAAACGCGGACTTATCGTGCTGCAAGCCGCGTTTTATGCGGATGAAAGGGAGGACTAGGGGGAGGGGAGAGGGATTGTTTTGGTGCTTGTATCCCGATTTTTCACTGCGGTGTGCGTCGATAAAAATTTATATACACTTTTTACCCTGACCATTTGATCGTGCTCTGTCACTCACAGTAATTGTTACGCGAAATTAAAGGGATGGGAAAGTAAGGTTTTTGGAGAATAAAGTGATATCCAGCGGATGAAATAATATTTAGCGTATCAGTAGATAATGAGGACTGCAGGATCTGGTTTTGAAAACTACATTTTTTTATTTAATTACTTGATTCAAAAAGTACATCGGATTTGATTCCTCCAGAGTACGTAGGTTTTAAATTTCAAGTGTTGAAATTAGGACCATTTAATGATATTGTTAGAAATTTGACATTAAAGACATTTGTAATCTCTAAAAGTTACAGTATACATTACATTGATACTTAGATCATTCCATTTTAGTTTTGGATGTAAAAAGTCGAGACAAAAAAATTGGAAACCTATGATAAGGAAGTGTTAGAGGGTTTATGTAGCTACGAAATCTTTTCCTCATTTTAACCTTAAAACTGAATGATGAAAAATATTATGTATATATATTTTAAGTTTCCATGAAAAAAAGGAACAAATGGCTCAAAATTTATCTGCACTCTTGGGTCCAAAGATTCAAGTTTCTTGTTGAAATTTATATTTTTTTGTCTCCGCGTTATTTTTGTCATCATCCCTAATATCAACTGGGTTCATTGCAGCTATAGATGTAACAATATTGCTGCAAATGTTAATTAATTGCAATTTATTTCCTTCTTATGACATTTTTCAAAGTTGTGCCAATAATGTTGGAATCTGAAGTATGAACGAAAAATGCAATTGCAAGAATCACTTGATACTTGACAGCAGAATAGTTTCATTTCCCTCCAACATACTGTTATTTTTTTGTGAAGCACTTCACATATGTAAAGTATAAAATGGAACGCTCACCCAATGAATTGCAAAATATTAGATGGTATATTTGTGATAGTATGACAGACTATGAAGTTCGCATCTGCAATATCCTCGGATTTGCCATGCTCGGCCTTCCTCTGTACCCAACACTCGGGAACGTCCCAGAATGGACGACCAATCCGTCGATTGTTTTTGCTAATCTTCCATTGTTCTGTGGCTACAAAAACTATCCCTGATCCCAGTTCTCTGGCATTCCCTGGTTGAAATGTATTTTCTCTTATTTCGCTGTCACTCGTATTGTAACCTTTCATTTTTGAACCAACTTTAACAATCATTGTGATTTGCTTCTCGCACTACAGACTGCTTTTTTGACGGGCACATAGTAACATGCCATACGCGCCAATTTATAAATTTTCTTCCATTCTGATTCGTTTAGCCTTGTTTAGTTATATAGAATAAGTGATGAATGATGTGAAAGAGATGAGATACGTAAATAATAGCTTATAGCAGAATTGAACTGCAGGTAAACTGCGTAAATCAATCTTAGAATTGTTGACTAATGATGATGATGATAATTTTATGCCATATTCAGTAGGAATTAATGCATTATTAATTTTGTCTAATGAAATTTTTGTACTTAATATAGTTTTGTCAACAGAATATTATAAAACTTTTATACCTTTTTATTGTTATACCGATTTTAATTTCGCGTTGATTCTATTTGGCCCAGAAATTGATTTCAATTGACGAATGAATTTTTTATTCATCTTCGCATTTTATTCCTTTCGTCTCGTACTGAATACTTTAAGCACACTTCATATTAATTTCCGTGTCAAAACAAGAAGTATTTCACCCCTAAAGTATTTGTCAATTGAAATTCAGAATGATATCAATTTATCATTCTTTTTCTCATTACTAACTAATCTTTCCACATATACTGATTATGCTCTAACATTCCTCCTACTCCATTTTCGGGTTTTGCTTTATATCCCTGTTTTTTTACATTTCTGAGACTCGCCATGTAAATATCGCATTTAAATCATTTTTTCTGTGATATTACATTTCATGGCATATCTTCAGTAATCTATAGATAAATGACATATTTACCAGTTACATTGAGCTAATCTCCTTATTTCTACATATTTCTTCTCCTTCACATCCTTCATCACTTGTTCTATGTATGTCATACGAGGCCTGTTTTGCCGTTTCATGATGATTTATGATGGCCTGATGAATTTGGGCTGATGATTCATCAAGGCCGAGTTGTACCGTCTTCTTCTTAGGGTTTTCAAAAGACTTATCTTTTCTCCCACTCTTTTTACGACCTTCTCGTTTTTCATTTGGTCGATCCATTTAATGTTTATCATTCTTCTTTAGCACCGCATTTGGAATTATTCCACCCTCAACTTCTCTGCTGTTATCATCACCCAATAATGCTAATTTTTTTATGAGTAATGCTCTTTAATGCCTCTCACAGGCATTCTTAAATGTGCTCAAAAATAACAAAAGATTCAATAAGCAGATTATCTTTTAAATAATGGTTTATAATATGCATTTATGTCCACGCCAATCGTATCTCACCAGTTTTGCATTTCCTCTCACAATTTCTATTAAGTGTTTATACTAGGGTAGGCCGAAAAGAAATGCACACATGCTTGTAGAACACGAATGAAATGACATACAGAAGCACGTCTGATGGCATTCGAAAATAACGTTTCCCATCTATACTCATGCGCAGTTTGAAGGCATTGCATTCATCTAGTGTGTTTTGAGTGGTGGAAGTATGGAGATGTGTTCTAAGGCTATGTCAATGCGAGTGAAACAGCTTGCTGCTATCGAATTTTCAACTGCTGAAAAAGTGACTCCTACTGAGATTCTCTCCTGCAAGCAATATTAATGCGTTCTCAAAAGGTCTCAGGTTTCCACGCAAATCATGCAATGATCAATCCAGAGCCTCGAGCAATGCTTTGTGCACCATTGTACATTCATCCCAAGCAATAAGTTGGCATTTCTGAAATATTTCTCCCATGCCGGATGATTTGGATATGTTGCACGTGAGAGTTTCAATGAATTGCACGTTCAATGGTATGCACATCCCGTATCCCAAATCATTGTCAGATCGCAGGTTGAAATTTAGACTTAATCTCTTAAGCAAATTCCAAGGCAATATTTTCAGTGAGGATGTTAAAAATATTTTACGAACCCCAACTTACTATGGCAGACTGGACCATAATCATAAAATTAGAGAAATTGATAGCCGAACTGACCGATTCAAAATGTCCTTTTTCCCTCGTACAATTAGAGATACGAATAACGGTAAATATGTCCTATCGGAGAGTAGCAATGAATAGCATTGGTAGCTGCATGTTGGTATGAGTACTTAAAGTTAACCCTACTAACAGAATGTTTTTGCATGTTTGCTTTGCAATTTCTATCTTTTTTTAAATAGTGTAGTTCTGACTACTATATTAATACTAATCCTTTTTTATGCATGATATGTAGTGCATGTTTGGTGAGAAATCACCCCCTGCCACACACCCTTGTGGTGGCTTGCAGGGTATTATGTAGATGTAGATGTATCGTCGTTTAAAGGCTGCTTATAGTGACGATGTTCTTGATAGGTCTACTGTAAATCGATGGGTTATAAAATTTCGTGGTTTCCAGCTTTGGAAAGCCATAATTGTTGATTAAACACGCAGCGAACATCCGATCACTGCCACAGACGATAAACATTGCAAACTCTTTGACAATTTGGTTCAAATTGACCTGCGAATCAATCAAAAGCGTATCGCAAACCATATTGGTATATCCAAGGAACGTGTTGGCTTCATTATTAAACATTTTGGATACCGTAAATCCTGATCACGATGTCTACCACGCCATCTCACATGCAAGAACGAACAGCGTCGATTGGAGTGCTATGGGAAACCTGAAGTTTGAACCGATTCCACACTCTCCTTATTCCTTCGATCTAGCGCCTTACGGTTTTTATTTTTTTCCTCTACTAACAAGATACCTTAAGGATAATTATCATTATACCGCGGACGATGAAGTGAAGGCAGCTATCGCGAGAAGCTAGAAGGCAGCTATACCTGGATTCGAGAAAGGTTGGAAGAATTTTTCAGTGACGGAATGAAAAAACTTGTTACGCGTTGGAAGAAATGTGCTGGTCCTAACGGGGACTAAGTTGAAAAATAAATGTATGATTTTGAAGCTTAAGAAATTTATTTTAATTTAATTTTTTCCCGATCTTGCTATTTGTTTTTTTTTTCGTTTCCAACAAGCATGTGGACATTACTTTTCAGCCTACTCTCGTATATACATGGAATGCAGCTGTAATTATCTTTTAAAGAAACTTTTTTTGTAATAATGTCATTCAATGCTAATTGTTTTCGTTTTTTGTGTGAAAGAACGAATCGCAAAATGAATTGCAAATGAGTAGTTATTTAGTTCAGAAAATTTTCGAACTTCATTTGAAAGAGCCATGGTAGAGTGCATAGAGCATTGGTTGTAACTGATAAAAATTCATAACTATCCCTAATTTCGTTGATGACAATGAAATGAGTTGGACTATTTATTCATACTTAACTGAAAATATTATGACTTTGGAAGCATATGGAATGGAAATCTCATTTATTTATTATGCTTTTGACTGCATTCATCGAAAGATTAAAAGATGAAAGTTACATATCGGTACATATAGAACGCAATACACAAGTTAGTTCATGGAAAATTAACCAGTTAAAGAAGATGCATATGCAAAATTTGAATAATGAATACCTTACGAGTCTCATTAAATAACATAGCAATTGCATTTTCATTTGCTCTGTTCATGTGGTCAAATAAGCCTTCAAATATAAATTTTCTATATCCCGGTTATTTAATTTTTTATTAATCTAATTAATTTTAAACTAATTTTGTTACTCTAATAAAATAATATTGAAAGTATATTCAAATTCCTATAAACCAACTGCTACTATCATCTCACCATAATGAAATCAACAAAAACCCTCATACATGAAATGTGTTATTTAGAAGTTTCATTAACTGGACTTTAATTTTAATGCTTTTGGGGTCTCTCTATCCTTACTTATTCTACGCGCATGAATTGCTTGTACGAGCTGAAACTAAAAAGCTCAGATTTTTATTAAACGACGCGTTTATATTAAAGCGGAGTGCAATTATGCGCTAAAGGTCATCGCAAAAACATTGGTCTGCACTAAATTTGGTCGGCTTACCGGGCCTTGCGAGCTCACTTCAGTTTATTTTATGTAAAATTTCTTTTTGGTGCAGCGTAGGCATTAATTATTAGGAAAGAATTTTTTCAGATACAATGTACTAAGGAAACTGTTCTCTAAACAAATATTAAGTCTACTTGGTCGAAAGTTAGGTTATTTCCCCCAAGAACCATGAGAGTAATAACAATATTTTATTATTGTATAACTTTTAGTTTTTATTTAATACATATTATTGCTCTTTCTTGGAGTAAGTCCTATTGCATGTTAATTCTTGACAAACTTATGACCTGGGAGAGCATAGTTTTAATCATCACTCTTGGTAATAATTCAAAAGAGCGATTACTGCATACAGGAATATTTATGGTGTGAAAAAACTCACCAACTTCAACTGATGGAAAACAGCTTAGTCGACTTGTACCCGCTGTTCCCGACTGAGAATCATTCATTTTTAAGCTACTTTAAATTACTCTTTCCAGGTGAAGTGATTTTTTCTAAATGCCTCTCCAACTCATTTGCAGTATCTCTGAAAAACTGAGATGAAACAATGTCCAATTCTTTGCTTCCCAAGATCATGCGCCTCTTCGTACAGCGCTCGTTTGCATTGTCCTCAAGGTCTTGCGTCTCTGAATCTCGAGGAGGAGAAAAGAACCCTGAACGATAAAATAAGAAGGCACCCACGCACGTGAGCTAATTATTGTCACGAGCTAACCTCCCAGGGTGGAGGGAGGAATATTAAGAAAGAAATAAAAGCATGCCTCGAATGCTCGAATTTTCAACCTTATTTTCCAGATGTGCATTAAAAAGCTGGCCCCCCCACTCGAGCGAGTCTTTCTCTCCCTCACATTTGTTCTCTTACTTCCAGGTGCGAGTTCATCGTGAGCGCCTCGCCTTGGGAGTGGGAGGGGGGCCCGGTGGGCCGCGGAGCGGGTGGCAGGGTGCACACGGGCACGACCGGGGGCAGGGTTGGCCCCGGAGGCGGCGGGAGGCACGGCTACGTGAGGAGCCCGCGGCACAGCCTGCCCCCGAACACGACGTGCACGTACAAGTTCGCCGGAAGGGATGGAGATATCGTGTGGATATACTTCCTCTCCTACAGTCCCCGGCCGACGCCCCGCTTCATTATGCCCCAGGGGTCAAGGTCAGTGCTCATAAGCAATGCAGCAGAGGGAGTGTGGCGGAGGGGGGGGATGGAGCGAAAGCACTCCGCCCCGGGCGGGAGATGCGAGCGGAGGGACGGCCCCGGAGAAGGCGAGGGGCAAGGCCTTTGGTGGGGAGGGCCAGGGGCAGATAAATCCTTTACGTTGCTTCACAGGGGAAGAGGTGGGATAAAGGATCCTGGAGTAGGGGGGGGCAGAGTTAAGGGGCAGCCGAGTTATTTGGCCCCTGCGGCTCTTCTGCAGAATTTCTAATGACAATTAAACTACGAAAGTGGATAGGGTGGCGTGAAATAATAATATCAGATGAAATTATGAGCGGCCCCCTTTGTTGATCCGATGCTTTTTCGAGAGTGACACGTGGCTGCCATTTAAATGCTTCGATTGTAAACAGAAAAATCAAGGTGGCCTGTTATTTACGTGAACCTATGTATGTTCTCTCGACAAATGTCCTCTTTCCTGGGTGGAATTGCCTTAATCACCTCTTTGAGACACGGATTATATACTAAAGCCTCGGAATTAACGCATAATTAAATAAATCTAAACCTCCGAACCTACAGAGCATCTAAACTGCTCTGTAGGTTCGGAGATTATCGTGAGCATGTAGAGTGTTATCCAATTAAAGCAGGATCAAAATTGCTTTATCAGATTGTGATTTAGGGCATGAAAGTTTCCTTGATAAGCGAAGGAATTGTGCATTTCTCCTATGCAAAGCTGTAACTTTGATGTGAGCAAAATAAAATTATGAATTAAAAGAACGAAATCGATTGTCAATACTCTACAGCAGGGCTTATCTCTAGATGATCGAAATTTCTAACAAATTTCGGTCAATTTTAAATGCAGCAAATTGCCTAGTTACAAAATTATTTTTTATGAAGAAAAAATTTTAATGAAACCTACAAGCGCTGTACTTATAGATCCTTAGGATAAAGTTCGGATCTAAAATAAGCCTCATGAAATGGTTAAGTTTAAACAATCATGTTCTCTTAGAGATACAGTTACATGAAACCGAACGCACCATTGTGTGTTGTAGTATGGACTGTCTACCGCACCTCGTATTTAATTTTAACGCACTTCTGGTTTTGTCATTTACAAGGTGAGCATTTCCCTTTTTCATATACATCTGGGCTCTGAGGTTTGTCAAGATACTTTTTTAAGGTAGTATTAATATAAAACCTACCTATATGCCAACTATAACTATGAGTTGATATAATACGACCAATGAAACGTTTTACCCCTTATGGGTGTCTAAAGTGCTCTGTTGTGCATGTCTCTAAATATTAATTGACATTTTCTTTCCATATTCCCCGAGTGAATCCTCTAAATAGTGACTTATTAGTTTTCTTCCAGTTTCCATGCACCTAAATGCACTTTTTTTTACTTTTCTTCATATTGGTGGTATAACTTTAGTGCGAGCAATGCATGGCCATTCAGATATCTGACAATTTATCGGGATCATCGGGTTTTCAACCTAAATAGATCCTGTGTTGGTGTCGTATTCACCCCAAATAGGTACTGAATGATTTTCTCCGTTTTCCCAACACGTTTCCGCCGCAGGAAGACGAGCGACAGTGATAGTCTCCTCGAATGCACGACGCGGCTGCAGCTCTGGGACGGCTCCCGCCTCATCCAGGAGCACTGCTCGGGTCGACCCACGCCTTCCGCTTCCTCCTCCTCCTCCATGTCCTCCTCCATGTCCTCCTCCTACCCCATGAACTCGCAGTTATCCTACGGAGATTCCATGGCCCAGCTGAGGACGCCAGCCGGCGGAGACAGCCACACGTACGGCACCGTCCGGACGGGTCCTGGTCAGTCGAGGGGCGGCGGCGGCGGCGGAGGTAGACTGCTCTCCGAGGCGGCATACGGTCAGTCTTCCCTCTCCTCTTCTTCCAGAGCTCATTGTTCTCTTCCCACGACTGAACATGGATTTCCTCACATTTCTTCACTTTTCGTTCCTGTACTGGGGGCGTTTACTCGGGACCTAATTTTGCACACGAAATCGTCAGATTGGAACGAAAAATTAATTTTAGTGAAAAAATTAGTCTTTCAACCAGAGCCATTCACTCATAAATCAAGAGTTAAAACAATCAAAAGGTGACGCCCACCGAATGAGTTGCGTTAAAGATTATTACGTCATTCACCTCCCGTCATTGACTGCATTTACGGAAAGGGAAGGGAGTGGAAGGGGGGGGAGGCGGAAGGTCTGCTGCCACAGATCCTGTCGCAACCTCTTCCATAGGCAGAGACAGCTGTGTCAACATTGTGATAGAGCGAAGGAACTTCACAGTTTCAGTTGTGACTGGTCGAATGGTTGACGTACTGGTCCTTTTAACGCCCACTTTTCTGAAAGAGTTAAATATATCAGTTTTTCGCCGATTACAATTCGAGAACTAATTGACAGATTGAAGAACTGAAAAATACGGGTCTTTTTGCTTCATTAACTCTGTCACATTCGGCAATAAAAAATTTGGTAGACATTCCCCTTGGTGTACCATTCATCTTTGTATTAGAGCTATCAGTTTAACAGATATCCATCCATTTTCAAATGTACGAGTGCGAGGATTTTATTAGAGATCCGAGGTCCCGATAAAGATCCAGAAAGCAACAGAATTGGATCGCATCTAGAGCAAGAAGGTTTAATTTCAGTAAGATGTTGCTAATGTTGAAAAACATATAAACATACTTTTTTCTTTTTATTCCAAAAAAATATTAATCCAACCATTTAGACTTCAGAATTCACACATCTTCAAATATATATACATATGTGTATTATCCAGTACATACAATTTTTTATTCAGTACTTTCATGTGGATTTACGAGTTAGCGTTGATAGCGTATAAGCGTATCGAGACGCTAAAATAAGCATTTCATACTTTTTTTACCAAAAAATGTATTCTGAATAATTTAGTGTTTTAAACATCTTGCATGCTGTTTTCGATGTTGGAATTATTTGGGCATTATTTTCAGCCAATAAAGCAGCTGGGTCATTTGCCTTCAGTTCCTTCTATCTTTTATATTTCAACTTTAAAGTTTTCGCACAATTTTAGAGCTATCAGTTTAACAGATATCCATCCATTTTCAAATGTACTAGTGCGAGGATTTTATTAGAGATCCGAGGTCCCGATAAAGATCCAGAAAGCAACAGAATTGGATCGCATCTAGAGCAAGAAGGTTTAATTTCAGTAAGATGTTGCTAATGTTGAAAAACATATAAACATACTTTTTTCTTTTTATTCCAAAAAAATATTAATCCAACCATTTAGACTTCAGAATTCACACATCTTCAAATATATATACATATGTGTATTATCCAGTACATACAATTTTTTATTCAGTACTTTCATGTGGATTTACGAGTTAGCGTTGATAGCGTATAAGCGTATCGAGACGCTAAAATAAGCATTTCATACTTTTTTTACCAAAAAATGTATTCTGAATAATTTAGTGTTTTAAACATCTTGCATGCAGTTTTCGATGTTGGAATTATTTGGGCATTATTTTCAGCCAATAAAGCAGCTGGGTCATTTGCCTTCAGTTCCTTCTATCTTTTATATTTCAACTTTAAAGTTTTCGCACAATTTTAGAGCTATCAGTTTAACAGATATCCATCCATTTTCAAATGTACTAGTGCGAGGATTTTATTAGAGATCCGAGGTCCCGATAAAGATTCAGAAAGCAACAGAATTGGATTGCATCTAGAGCAAGAAGGTTTAATTTCAGTAAGATGTTGCTAATGTTGAAAAACATATAAACATACTTTTTTTCTTTTTATTCCAAAAAAATATTAATCCAACCAATTCAATCTGTGAGAATAACAAGAAAATAAAATGAAGATTTATGCACAAAAATGATGGTTCTTTATATGCAATTATGCTTAGGACTAGTTGGAACTTTGAAATATACCCTTATATTTCTGAATTACTTTGACAGTACTGTGAGTCAAATGTGAGCGCTTGTTCATTTCAAGCTAACCCACGTGTTCAGGTTGTTAAAACTCCACCTGGCAATTCAAAGGTCGTGGGTTCGAGTATGGATGTTGTGTTTGCCTTAGGATTAAACTCAGGACTAAGTTAATTTTGGTGGCGCTATGTAGCCTTAGAAGTCATAGAATCTGAAAACATAATTAAAAAATCATTATTATTATTTCCGTACAGAATTAGGTGATCATTTTTGTTCCTGTAATTTAACTAGAACAATTAGTTTAACAGATGTTCATCCATTTTTAATTGTATAATTGCCCTAAATCTTTTAGTCTTTAAAAGCAAATTGAGTTTAGTGACCTTAAAAAAAATTTTTCTTGTTTTTCCTTTCATTTGATTCCTAATACGTGCAAATATCAAGATCACGTTCACCTCAGTCGTTTACGAAGTAGATCCGGAACAGAAACAAACGCATACATGCTGACGTTGTTAGTTAGCAGATACCATTAGATACGTTCTTGCCTATTTTTTTAAGTGTCAAGCATTGCCTATTTGATGGAAGTTGCGCTGTCATTAAATGATAAATTTTTCAGAATTGAGTCGTCGATAGGATAGTTTCACCTCAACAACCCAGGTGCTGCTGGGGGAAAAACTACTCCAATGTGAGAAACGACATGCCTCAATACCTTTTTGACAATGCTCATTGTAATCTTGGCATACTTTTGGGAAAAAGAACTTTAGTATGAAATGTAAAAAAGTCGTGATTTAAAGCCTAAAAAGCTATACGCTAAAAAGAGGTTTTCCTCACACCTTTTCATCGAATCCTATTTCGTATGTTTTACACATCGGTGATTATACCGCGTCATTGGTAATCTTTGATGTACTTCATTATTCCTCTACAAATGTAGTAATTAGCATCACGTTTTTTACTTTTCTGATGCTTTTCTAATTAAATGGAAAAAAACAAGCCTCATATGAGATATATGGAGTAAGTTGAAGGATGAAAAGAGAAAAATTGCGTTAATATGGAGAGGTTGGCTGAAAGATGAATGCAGGGGTGCGGCAAACTAATCCTTGGCTTGTTGATGACGATCATGATGAATAGTAACACTTAAATATTAATTTTTTTCTTGATTAAACGGAGGTTACATTTTTTATCTACAAAGTCTGATGTGTTAAAATGGACAGAAAAATCAATTGTAAGAATAATAGGTCTTCAGAACCTGGTAATTAAAAGTACCATTCGTAGTGGCTGATAACGTGTATAAAAACGATTTCAAGAAGGAGATTCCAGTGATTAATTTATAGTAACAATTGAAAAGATTTTTCATTTAAAGTTATATTTTATTATACTTGATAATGTGTTATTCACAGTAAATTTTTATTCCTCAAAAATCTACTAACACCCAACGATTTCAAGAAGGAGATTCCAGTGATTAATTTATAGTAACAATTGAAAAGATTTTTCATTTAAAGTTATATTTTATTATACTTGATAATGTGTTATTTACAGTAAATTTTTATTCCTCAAAAATCTACTAACACCCAACGATTTCAAGAAGGAGATTCCAGTGATTAATTTATAGTAACAATTGAAAAGATTTTTCATTTAAAGTTATATTTTATTATACTTGATAATGTGTTATTCACAGTAAATTTTTATTCCTCAAAAATCTACTAACACCCAACGATTTCAAGAAGGAGATTCCAGTGATTAATTTATAGTAACAATTCAAAATATTTTTCATTTAAAGTTATATTTTATTATACTTTATAATGTGTTATTTACAGTAAATTTTTATTCCTCAAAAATCTACTAACACCCTTTAAAAGAAACCCAATTGATATTTTCTAGAGTAAATTATTTTTAAAAGATTTTTGCATTCAAGGGGTAGTAACATGAGTATCGGAAAATTAATAATTGTGTTCCGTGAAACGTTTTTAGCTCTTTGGTTTGGCATTACATGCGAAATCCTGAATTAGTTTTTGATTATTGTCGAGATGAAATTTTTATTGATGAGTAAAATCTTGGCCTTTTAGTTTTAAAAATGTGTTGAATATTAGGTCAATTTCAAAACTTATATTGATAAATTGTATTCAGGTGTGGGAAATTATAGAATGCATTGGTTTTTTGTGTTCTTGGATGTTAATCACTTTATTGAAATAACATACGTGGAACGTAAGGATACGGGTAGTAAATACTAAATTTGGTGTGAAATGCGAATATAAAAGTGGATAATGACTTTATTTGACAGTTTAAGTTTTGCTATTTATCGCATATTTACAACGTTGAAAGGAAACAAAAAGTTTTGTTAGGATGTATTAAAACTTTATATTTTGTAGGCATATTGTGAATATTTGGTGAGCTTAGGTCTTAAGAGAACTATTTTCAAATTAATG
Source organism: Platycnemis pennipes (assembly GCA_933228895.1). Lineage (NCBI taxonomy): Eukaryota > Metazoa > Arthropoda > Insecta > Odonata > Platycnemididae > Platycnemis > Platycnemis pennipes. The sequence continues at coordinate 25,512,170 of OW121848.1, read as the reverse complement.
AAATACTTCGAAGGTCATGTTGTGCCAATGACATGTATAAAGTTTTAACCACGAAATGCGTCTAAATTTTGTCAAAATAGAGGTCGGGTTCCTCACTGGCGCCCTATTTTCTGATTAGGTTGGCAACACCCACTAACTTTATCATAAATATGGGGTGAATACAAAGGTTGCGGGAGTTTCTGTTGTGGAATTGCGTGATTTATGCTCTCATGAGGAATATTCTAATTAAACTTTTTTCTTTATTATTTTATCATGAGTTTAAATTATACAAATATATTACCATACAGTAATTATTATTGCATTTTAATCCTACAGTAAATATTCATTTGCATAAATATTATTTATTTTGCTCACTTGAATGATTTTTATTTTGAAAACAAATGTCAAAAGATTATGTTTTGTTATTTTTTCACGATAATAACTAGGAGCTTAGCATAAAATCCACGAAGTGACGACCTCTTAATGTTAGTGAGGCAATTAGCGGTTACGGTGAAAGGCAAATGGAGATGGTGTTGCTTTATCCTTAGGTAAGGTATCCTAAGAAATTATGCCAAAGAATGTGAAGAAGATATCATTAGACAACGAGTGAAACTGTCCACAAATATGCAACATGATGTCCCGCATCATCTGGAGGGAAGGTGATTCATTTAAGTGAAGGTAGAAAGTACTGCATTGGTCAGTTCACCAACACACATTTCCGCTACAGGCTTGGCAACAATTACTTTTGGGCCAACAATGCAGTGATGTGGAAGCAAACTAAATCAATTTTTATAATCGTTGACCCACACCTATCACACGTTCTTTTAATTTCTTTAATCAAATGAGGTTGTTTTAGAAATTTCTCCACGATATTATTCTGTTAGTTAAAATGTAGTATTCTGGAACCCTGGAATATACTGTTCAGGAACCCTATCTGAATCTCCGGATGGGGAAATGCTCCCTGAAGACCTACATAGTAACAAAATCAGGAATAAAACGAGGAATGTGTGACCACCTGGCTCTTTACACTGGAGTTCACGGTCGTTGTTTATGAAGACATAAAGTATAAATTGTTAACCAAAAAATTAAGTTGTATACTGTGAAAATTTTCCACGATAAATATTTAGGTATTTTAGCTCCACTTCTTGAATTTAGCACCCGTGAAGGTATGTCTTTATGCTTCTACTTTCGGCATTCCTTGTTAGGTAAACAGTCCGCTTCCCCACTTTGTAATTCTTTCAATCGAGGAAGAGACGAAATGAACCCTGAGTGTCCTCATCTCTCCCATTAGCGGACCCTGGTAGCGGCACATACGGCAACGTGAGGTCTTCGGCGGGCGGGTCATCTTCCTCCTCGTCCTCCTCCTCCTCGCGCCACTACGGGACCATCAACTACGGCGGTCGCGGCGGGGGCGGCAGCCTGCTCCCTCCGCTGCCCCAGCAGCCCTCCGCCCCGCAGCTGCCCCCGGTGGCCGCCCCGCCCCTCCGGCTGTGCGCGCACGCCTCCCTGCGGAACTCCACGCGGCTGACCAGGCCGTGCGACACCAAGACGGAGTCGTACGTGTCTTCGGGCTCCTCGCTCGCCATCTCGCGCCTTACGAGGATCGCCACCGCCCTCAGCCCAGCCTCCTTCCGCCTCCGATACGAGTTCGTGGACACGAGGCTGCCGGGGGAGGCGATGGAGTACGTGGGGAGCGACGGGACCCGAGAGACGGGGGCCGGGAGAGGGGGCAGTGGGAAACGGCAGCAGACCGGGTCCACGCCCGGAGAACGGTGAGATACCCTCTTCCATAGTGCACACGAAAGCATTCAAGCAAACATGACGTATTTTGAAGTAATAGAACGCAATTATTGCCACTTGTGGCGTTGACTTTTTGATGTTTAGGAATCTATTGCTTTTGCTGAAGCATTAAAGGTATGAATTAATATATATCATCAACATTCTCATAGCGTTTTACCACTGTTAGTAATCCATAGTAACCACAATCTCACCCACAATAGTTCTTCATGTTCTCAATCTAACTTGATTCCGTCCATGACCCCAAATCTCTTCCTTTTCAGCATTCCCCTCAGTGACTCTTTATATACCTAATTTCAGATTTTCCCATCCATGTTTTTAGGTTCCGATTCTTTTATCCTCACTGATAAACTAATCTAGTAACTTTCAGTATTTCTTCATATTTGTCTTTTATAAGCTTTTATTTCCCCTTCCTTAACCTTTTTCAGTCCGTAATTCATTTCATATCGCTCGGAAACTATTTGCTAGGAATTTATTATCTAAATCTGCATTCACTTTAGAAGAAAACAGGAGAATTAAGAACAATATTTCCAATTTTTTATCTAACATGGTGATATCTAATAGGTAACGATTTCCTGCAATGTTTTGTAAGTATTTATCAGTCTAATTGGACAAGAATGTTTTGTGATTAGAAACTATATCTTTTGAAGAACTCAACATCTGATTTACCACTGTTGGTTCCCGTTCCTGAAGCTGAAGCTGAAAGCTGAAGGCTGAAGCACCAGCACGTGTCTGCCGTCGCATCTCATATTTTAGACTATTTTGAAGGGGAAATACGCTGTAATATACTGATAATATACTGTATTTGCTGGCATGCAAATACAGTATATTATCTCGTTCTCTAAGTTATTTTTTATCAGGTGTCATTCAGTCCATGTTTAAATTATATCATATAATACCAAACATCAGTAAGAAAGAAATAGACCACTTAGCTATACATGATATTCTATTTTTAATGTTTCATATGAGACGTCGCAATGACGAGCAGGATCGATGATGGATATGAGTGTCCTTAATGTAAGCGAGCGAGCAATAGTACCCTCGTATCTCTCCACTGCCACCTTCCAGCATCCACCCCTCACAACACTCACAGTGAAATATCTCTTAACGTGCTCACTTCCTCACTATCCTTGAACTGAAATTAGACCTTCAGAATATATTTCTTTTTTCCATGCACAAGTTGATTGATTGTAAAACTGAAGGACATTGTTCGTGAAAATGATCAGTAAAATAAGAGCTGTTCGTGTTTTCGCCTAATGAAATCCAAGTAAGTAAAAATAAGTACACATCTCACCTTTTCGCGGTTAATATATCAATTTCTATTGCGTTTTGAGTCAACCACATGCACATTTGTCAACCCATTGATTGTGCTGTAAAGCCATTTTAAGTATACATCCTTAAAGATATATACGTTGGCAACACTTTAATGTTGTGATGTCTGCATATGTTAAAGGATAATTCTACTCGAGTTTGTACGTAAGTAGAGATGGTTAGTTGTGATATTGTGAATATTTGGTGACCTTAGGTTTTAAGAGAACTATTTTCAAAGTAATGAAATACTTCAAGGTCATGTGGCAATCAAGTTTTAACCACGTTAGTTGTGATGGTTGTGACACCAGGTGGTTGTGACACTCCGGTGTTGTGAAGCAATTAAATTAAAAGTAGGCGTTACAATGCTGTTGAATCTTGCTTAGCTTTATGACCATTTGTAAGGGTATGAAGTTGTTTATATGTGGACAACATTTCATCGTGACTGCTGCCTTTTTTTTGAGAGTTTTTCCAACACAAAATGGTGAATATAAGTGCGAAATGGCATCTTTTATCAGGTTGTTTAAATGTTGAATTTAAAATATTCATTTTCTATCTAAAAGATTCAAATATTTTCTTTTCGAGGCTATAAAATGACTCCAATTTAGTGATAACCTTTTTCCCATATTTCCTAATACTCATGGGTCTGACATATTACTTCAATTTATTACTCATGACCCGACGCAATTAGTAAAAATCGTAAAAGGGTTAGTAATAATCGTGAAGGATATATTGTAGCATGTATACATACGAGGATCGTTGAACACGGTGGATGTTGTAATAATTGTAACTTTAATTCCGTAATTTTGGCCATCGCAAAATCACACAATGAAACTATGTGATGCATACAGCTGAAACTCTAACAGCTGACTAGTTAGTGCTGACGAGTGCTTCTTACTGGGAAATTCATTTTCGATACTACGAGCGCAATCTCTTGGATTTTCTAAGGACTTATTGAACGACCCTCGCATCAAATAACGATAAAAAGCTGAGAATTCACCAGGCGTCCAAAATTGGGTCATATTGAACCGAGGTGAGTAGTAACGAAACTTTTTTACCCCGCGAGTAGTTAAGTTTTAAATAAAGAATTCTCCCGTCAAGAAACTTTACTCTTAACCACTTCAACATGAACGTTATTAAACCGAATTACTCCTAAAAAATTGAAACCTGGATGAAATCATGTCTTTTCACTCATTTTTTCCATGATAAAAAATAAATGGTTTTTCAGTGGAACTATTCTGTTTAATTATTGTGAAACTATAGTGATTTTTTATGAATACATCAAAGTTCGTTCTTCCAGCCTTCTTAGCATCCAGAAAACTCCGTCTTTCCTTTTTCTCCTGCGGAGGTAGAAAACATTTCCTCGCACGCATCCTTACGAATCAATAAACCCTGATGCGAAGTCTGCGATTGCTCACTCCTTTCATCATCACCGCCATTCTAGGCTCAAAACGCAAAGATGCCAAGCGCCATCTGAACATGTGATGCCTGCACCTCTCCCACGGGGGTTGAATTCACAGCAATACTCTGCTGCGCGCTCAGAATTTTATATTGGCGAATCCAATGCCCATCCTTCTTTCTGCTGTGAGATGGTCTCCCCCCTTTCCTTTTGCACTCAGTATATTAGGCAGATGCAAGAGAAGCACTTCGATGACTTCCTCTCAGCTCCTACAACGTATTACTCTCGGCTGATATACCGTCGTCCATTTCTCACGTGCAATCGGTGAACGTACGGGCACAAAAATATCCCTGTGCGTAATATCATATACGCTTTAACCATTTTTCGTTGAACACGATCACATATTTCTCTCCGATCTCCGCGTCTTGTCCGTGTTCCCTTGTTTTATTCAATTTCTATATATTTTCAATTGACTCTACCATTGTAATCGCTTTCTTAGAATTGTCTTCACTCTATTCTACTTACTTTTTTAGAGATCTTGACTTAACCTTACCCTTGCGCATTACCAGTTATTTTTTCTTTTGTCTAGTGTACTGTTTGTATTTTGCACTGTATGGTGATTCAGTGTTCATTCAAAATAAGTATTTGATGACTTTACTACCTCATCAACGTCTTAAAAGCTTAACCTTCAACCACATCTATTTCATGAAACAGCCTTGCAAGTGGGCTTGATAAATTATCACTTTGATAAAGTCGATCCTTCATTTGTTGATTTGTAGGCAATTCTCGTGGCAATATCTAATTCTGCATTCACTTAAATTTCCTGTCTTAAACTACTATAATATAAAATATATCTAGAATGGTGTTTCAGTTTGAGACCGATATTCAGAAGTTTTATTAATTTATATATTGTTTCAAAATTATTTGCCGTCTTTATTTTCTTTTTCATTCGTTGTTAAACAATATTACCAATTGTTTTCAGGTATGCAATGTAATTACTCCCCAATGATTTGGGTAATTTTTTATTCTCCTAAAATATTCGCATTCTGAATATTTGTTAAATTTCCCTCTCACGTTTAAATTGAATTTAATGTTTTATAACATCAAATTGTTATGAAATTGTAAATAATTTGTTGATTCTTTTCTGGATTTCCTCTGAAGGTAAATATCAGTGATTACAATTCAGTTTTTATGAACAAACTTCTTTCGTTCCAGAAACCACCTGTAATGTCTCGTTTCATTTTATTGAAATCACTTTCTCCGTTTTTCATGTTTGCATTACGTTAAACGAAACATACAATAATTTACTGATCCTCTAAGGGAGGCTATCGGCATTTAAAAAGTGAGAGGACCGAAGCATCATCTGAGAGAATGCTGTAATTTCCTCTACCTCTCAACAGGGGCTATGGGAGTTCTCCTCTGTTTCCCGGGGCCTTCCTATCTGGGGCTTGGACGCCGAAGGGGGAGAAGGATAGTGGACCCAGGGGCCCCGGCAGCGGCTGCCACCGCCTCCTGCGCCTCCGCTCCTCGGCGCAGTTGCCGTCTCCCAAGAACGTCTTCCTGTACGGCAGGGGCGGCGCCGAGGCCCTGTCTTGCGTCTACAGGATCGAAGCCCGAGCGGGCCAGAGGATCCGTCTGACGATGCACAACGCCACCTTCGGAGGCAGTGGACGTGGAGGACTGGAGGTTGGTACTGCTGCAATGATTCTTTAATACATTCACTCATTTACGATTCAAACTGCGTCATCCAATCTCTCCTGATGAAATATGCGTTTATAGTTTTTATTTAAGCATTAAAAATGTTTCTATTTATGCCGTGAATGACCCTACCCTCTATTTCACCTTAAATTTGAGATGAAACTCATTGATTCGAGCTATTCCGCTGATACATCGACACGCCACCCCTGTAAACGACTCATTATAGTGCATGATTTTATTCGGATAGCTGTACTGAACCTACGAAGAAATGAAACCTTCTCCTCTTGCAGCAAAGTTAAAGGGGAGCTATTTTCACCTGTAAATGGCTGGTGTGAAATGAAGTAGCACGGATGGTGGAAGTCTAATTCCATTTATTCGTTAAAATAATGCATTTAATCAAGAAACCGAAGTAATTTGAATCAATTCTACTCCACACTTAATATTTAGCTATGAAATTGTATGTGAAAAAATTTAAAACCAAACTTTGCTAATAAAACTTATGCTGATTAATATGTGTTTCTAAAGAAAGTTAGAAAAAATTGAGAAGCAATTGGGAAAGACCTAGAAAGCGAAGTCACATTCTTAAGAAATGGAGACTGGAAATCGTTATGAGGCCCAATAAGTTATTTTTACACTAAGCATTATTCTACTACATGTTCTCACAAATTCAAATCTGAATTTGTGAGAACATCTGCTTCCCAAGTGTCAAAAAGCGAAAAAAAATCCATTTTCCTATCAGCTAATTGTAACTTGTAAATATGTTAAGACTGCGCATGTTTTATCACGATTTTGAATGTTGTATTTCGTGTTTTTTTCATGTACGGAACGATTATTGCCAGTCTCTACTTGAGTGCTATGTGATGAGTTCTTCCATTTAGTTCAGTATTCCGTCCGTCGAATGGGAAGTTAAACCGTAGACCACTGAGCACCTGTCGTTCATAGCGAGCAAATGCCGAGCCAGGTTTCTCCGCAACTTCCTCCGTTCTCTAAAAAATTCCTACCTCCAACCACTTATGAAATGGAGCAAATGACCTCAACTGTCGGTCATCTACCCAGGATAACTTCTACTATACAGCACGCGATTTTTCTTTTTTATATTGGAAAGAAGTTATTATTTTTCTCCCACTAATTTTTTTTATGCTTTTCGTGTCCAATATATGGAAACAATGGTTCTGCAAATACAATTCAATGGTGCTTCTCGGTTTCTTATTTGAAATCTTTGAATTCGAACTTGGGTGAACTTTGATGAAGCGTTCAAGAATAATGAGGTCACCACTCAATTTTCACTGAAAGTCACACACAGTGTATTATTGAACAGCTTCAGTATATCAGTGCTCCGAATTATTCATTTGTATATGACACAAAATTAGTGGTAACCAACCTAAAGAAAAATCCCCTCTCAGATTCGAGAGAATTGGACAAAGGAAAAGAAAATTTGAGTGAGACACGTCAGATAGGACTTTTGAAATATGGAGTAGCAACATGTGATATGATTTATGAAAATGACCTCGAGGTTCTCTGAGTAACTCAGAAAAGGCACTGCCATGCGTCATACAACTACTTCTTTCCTGCACTTGAAAAGGCGTTCAAAACTCTCAAGAGTAATTTAATGGAAACACTTTAGAGTTACTCACCGAGATGAAACATCAATATGAAAGTTATAACATGTTAACTCGGACCTTTTGTAACACATGTGCTTAAAAGTGCCCTCTTTTGTTTTTTCTGATTGTTTTCGTAATAGATTTTCATTGATAACAAGTATTGACTCTTTAAATTTTGCAATCTAAGTATTGAGTATTTCCTTGCTTTACCTCCTATCTAAGTATCCCTTGAGTATTTCCTGAAGAAAAATGCTTCAGATTTACCTTTTCGTAAAAAAAACTTAAAAATAACGAGAAACCGATCACTCTTTTTTCATATGCACAATGAGATTAGCATAAATTTAGATTGATACTTTCATAAGCCTGTTCTTTCAACCCTGTGAGAAGGTCCATGCTGAGAACCAAAGGGTTAGAGAAGGTACGGATTATCAGTAACAAAAGAAATAGTCAGTGGCCTTCCTGCTGGAGAACATTTTCCGTTGATAGTGACAGTTGAGTAAGCAATTAGTGGTCAAATTGTGGGTTACTATTTCAAAAACTATATGTTCGAAGTTGAGAACAGTTTTTGGAATGATACTATTTGTTTTGGCTAATAGAGGCAGAATATTTACCGCTAATCTCATAAAAACTTCGTGCATGATATTGTGACAGTTCTAATGCTAGAGTTGATCAAATTATTTGACATAGGTAATAGGATAAAGAACATTCATGCGAGCGAAAGCACTTTTTATTTAAAAAATGAAATTAATGGTCTATTGGTCTAATGTTTTTAATTTTGGTTTTACTTTTCATGAATGAATAAATTATTTTTATTATACATGAATTCCATTCCCTCTTTCAATTATATCAATTGCCATTTCACCCACAGGAACTGATTTAGGCTCTAATGAGTAGCATTTTTTTATTGATGTAGTTAAGAGCTGACTCATTTTCATCTCCGTCGAATCGAAATGAAACCGTCCTTTTTCATAGGAAGTACTGTAATTCTTTTTCTTCTGAGGAAATAGATATATTTTTTCCGTAGTAATCCCTTCAATAATTAATCTAATTCATGTTTTCATTAAAAGTACAATCCAATACCCGTTCTTTAAGTTTGCTTTGCTCACTCTACATGTAAATACGTTTCAATAAGTTGAAATAGACATTATGCGCGTGGAGAAACAGCGTGTATTTTTATTGAAAACAGAGAAAGGTTCGTATTTGTATTAAAAGAAACACGTGCGTTAAAGAAATACGTGTGTCAAAAGAAACAAATGTCAATATTTTATTGTATCTGGTTTATTCAAAAATGAAGTTTGATTATTGTAAAAGACTTTAAATAAGAGCAAACATAAGTGGACAGAAAAAGGGGATTCACTAGGCACCCTGGATATTGAATGACTCAATTTCGTAGAGTAGACTTTTGATATAAAACTATTTTTATGTTGTTTTCACTCTAATAAAATTAATTAATTATGTAAATGTGAATGTAATTGAATGTAACTTCCTGACCTCGCTGCTTTTATCCACAATTCCAAACTCGTTAACAATAACACGGTAAATTCCTTTATTTACATCCTAATATGTTGTATGGGATTTGGCCTCGAGCAATAATGGTGTCTGCGGTACGATTTCGTGTCGTTGGCCGATACATAGTAAGAGCTAATTGTATTAAAATAAACATACGTTAAGGAAATACGTGTGTCAAAATAAACAAATGTCAATGTTTTATTTTAATCTGGTTTATTCAAAAATGAATATTATTAAAACGGAGAAAGCGGTGATGAAAGCCAGTGATGAAACGACGACGATGAACCACATCTCTTGAGCGTTGCGCCTTTCTCCGCCTTTCAGGATGGGCCCTCTCTTCCGACGGCGCCTTGCGTCACGGGATCCGACCCCCACACGGGGCTGCCCTCCTGCCTCTACGCCCCGCCGCCCCCCGTCCACCCCCTCTCCCAGTTCCAGCCCCCGACCCCCCGCCTCGCCGAGCTGCGCATCTGGGAGGTGCCGTGGGACGACACTCGGCTGCCCTTCGCCTGCTTCTGCTCCAACCTCACCACGCCCGGCTCCGACTACTCGCCGGGGGGCGCGTCCGCCTCCCCCCCGGCCTCCACGCCCTCCACGCCCACCACCACGCCCTCCCCGCCCACCAACACGCCCTCCTCGGGCCGCAAGGACGAGCCCCAGGAGGAGAAGGACTACTCCACAGGGCCGCTCACCATCACCTCCAGCACGCACATCCTCGAGCTCCACTTCCTCGTGTCCAGGATGGCGCAGTGGGAGGACTTCAACCACTTCTCCTTCCATGCGTCCTACGTCACCGTGCCCTCCAAGGGTGGCGGCGGCGGCGGGGCGTCGACGGCGTGCCCCGACAGGCACCGCCTCCGGGGATCCGGGGGCGAGGTGGACCTGCCGCCCCGGCGCAAGAAGAACGAGCCGTGCGACGGGTTCCCGTGGCTCCTGGAGGCGCAGTCGCAGAGGAGTCTCTTCATGATGACGTGGGGCACGTTCATGCCGCTGAGGCCGCCTCCGCCGCCCTCCACTTCGTCACAGCCCACGCCTGGAGGGACTACGGCCTCCACCGCCGCCTCCAACGTCGGAAGGTGCCCCACCAAGAACCGTCTGCTCGTGTACACGGGACAGCCACCCAGGTGAGTCGCTCTTTCTCTCTCTCGCACGGAGTAAAAATGAGTAGCCGTCACGCAATCGAAAGTACCCAAAAGGAAGATAGATCCAAAAGTCAGTAAGAAGAAAAGGGAGGAATTATTCCTTCCATTCCTATCCTTATACCTTTATTCCCGGTCTGAAGCGCCTATTAGTGCGGAAACAGACTTGAAAACACCCATGATAAAAGGGAGGAAAAGAAAAACAAATAAAATTATACACCGATATTTAGGTCATCTAATCCAGGGGTTTCTATAAGATTCGGTGTAACATAATGATGTTGCATAAGCATTGGAATCCGGATTGCACACTTAACATTTGGACCCTGTGGGTTGTCATAAGTCATTTTATCCAGGGGTTTCTAATTTTTTCTCTCGAGTCCCACTTTTCATCCTCTGTAAAAACTAAGTTCCGCCTACGTATAAGGAGAGGTTCAGTTTATTCCGACTTTTCACGCTTATGTTGATGTATACAAATGTTGTAGACATATCTATTTGCAATAATATTGCAGAAGTTAGGGGTAAGAAGCGAATTCGATATGTTCAAGTCCCAACCGGATTTGAAGTTCCACTGGTTGGGCAAAACTAACCTACGTGACCATCAATAGAGAGGAGAATCAATGGAAGTGGATTGCCAACCAAGATGATCAAAATATCAGTAAAGGAGTTTATTCCTTTTTCTTCCTCTTTCTTCTTGGACTTATTACATTTTTGAAAGTTCTCCTCAACCATTTTTCTCAATAATGTTACAGTTATTTGATTTTAATCAAGATCCTGGGGGATCTTGGATCATTCTTCCACATTTTTACCATCGTTGTCAATAATGCAAACTCCTCTGGAAGCACACTACTCATAGAGACCGTCCAAGCGAATCATTCTATTTAGTTGGTAACTTGAAGCACCAGACAAAATATGAGGAAAACAAATCTTAGGGGCAATAAAAAAAATAGCGACAGTGTTAGAGAATGGGTTAGGACAATACATAATCGAAACCCTGGTGGTCGATGCTCATAGTTCAGTGGTGACGCTGGCCTGTTCGGAAGGTAACCCCGTCTCCAAACCAATTGTGGCTCATTTGAACCATCCTCAGCCTTCATATACGTATAAATATCAAACGTGCATCTTAATGACATTTCAAAGTAGCGCTCTATATTTCAGGAAAATTTCAAAAGAACTTCAACTACTGGAGTAGAAATTGAAATGGCATTATCTTTTTTATTAACATAGGCTCTTCATCAGGTGCATCAAAGACTTGCTATTATGTGATATACGAATAATGATTTTTACGTTCGAGTTGGAGTCCCTAATCTAGTTATTTCAGCTCATCCTGGATCTTACTTGGGTAGCCCTCAGCAAATGGAATCGTTATTCAACCACCCGTTGATATATTGTAAACTATGGAGTACTTTCCCTCTCTGTTAAAGATAATCATTCCGCAGTTTATCTTCCACTCTTACTTTTCACAAAGAGTGAAAGTAATGCTAAAGTTTCTGACCAAGTGGTGTCAATATTTAAAAAGTAATGGAAAAAATAAATTTTTTATACAAATGAAATACCATTTTTGAAGTTTAATTTCAATACAAATAAAATGCTCATTAATTTATCTAATCCTTTTATAAATACATTACGAAAATTGAAGGTGGTTTAATGACAACAAAAGAGTTTTCTTTTCTTAAGCTTAACCTCTTTTCTTTAATTGTTGTACTCACATAGATTTTTCTAACTCCATTTTTAATGACGTGCAGTGTTTAAAATTGCATTTTCCATCAATGCCTGAAATTTCTCCTGCACGTCATTAGAAAAGTTTCGAATTGTCAGGTGATCATAACGTGAAGTAGAATTCAGGTGATTTACTACCCATTGATATGCACTTATAAAGATTAAATAGATGGGTCATTCCATGTCAAATCGACCAGGTGATTGCCCTTAGGGTCACCGATTTTGACCAAATTTGGCATAACGAATCCATTTGATAAGAAAATGAAAACGCCTTAGTCGTTTGGTGATAAAATTGGTGAGAAGAAGATGAATGAGAAAGTTACTGAGATCTGAAGACACCAGAGTACCATAACGTCGGCCGATAGGCGGGCGGGTGGACGTCGGGCCTTCACTCAAAAATATTTTGCTTTCTTAAATGAAATATTACCTCTGGAAAACCTTTTTAATATGTAGAGGAGGGTTGTGTCTACAACATATAAAAAAATGAGAAAAATCAAAGGCACAGGTACATCGTCAAAAATCAATTTGAAATGTTAAAATTGTGATAAACGTTTTAAAATTGCATATATTTCACAATATAATCCCCTATTATATTTTTCCAATTTAAGGTCTTTAAAATAAGCCCTTAAGCACGTATGTAACTTAAATAGTCTCGGAGATATATTGTAAAATGTGTAGTAACTTTTGCAAAATTCTAAATTTGCAACGTTGCAATATTTCGGAAACGGCTGCGTTTTTTGCAAAACGACTTTGGATTTTTCACTTTTTTATCTAATGGAGCTGTTATGCCAAATTTTGTCAAAATTGGGCACCCTAAGGGTCATTTTTACCCATTTTCTGGTCGAATTGAAGTAGAATGACCCAGATATACATGCGATCTTGTGTAATTCACTCCAGTGTTAGTAGCATCACGCTGAATGGTAATCATACTGGACTCACAGGCGTGATAGACGCATATATAGACTCTCAGGAAAAGAAGACTCCTATCCTTCCTTTCTATCTACTAAGGGGATCTCCCTTAGTGCCACCAAAAATTTCTGAAATCACACGAGTTATCTCGATTATCCATGCCAATCAATATTTCATCAAATAATGTACATCAAGAAGAGTACCTTGCAAGCTACATAGAGGGTGTGTGGTAATGGTTTAAATCACCGAGGATGCAATTACGAATATGCAGCTAATAGGTATTATACTACTTGTGATATATGAACCTTTCACGCCAGCGTCTTCAGTGCGCTTATGCTCCTTCTTAGGTACATAAATAAATAAACTCTAGCAACAACTTGTGGGTAGGGAAGGGCAGTAGAGGTCTTTTTCAGTCAACGAATTTTTCGTTACCTGAAAGCACCTAAGGCAAGATTTACAGATGACTTCACCCACCATACAATAGCAGATGTCCACTGACACTTTCTTCACTCCCCTACCATAGCACATTGCTTCTGGCGTTTATTTATTTTCAATGCACCTTTATAACCTTTTATTCATATTCATTATCTAAAATAAATATCTATGCGAGTATAAATTCTGAAGTTTCAAGCGATATCGTGTGAAACGAAACGTACTCAGAAATAACGTAAATGGGCAATATCCACAAATATTTTTTTAAATACAATCTAGGTGCATGCTTGGTGATCTTCACCCCCTGCCACATACCCTCGAGGTGGCTTGCAGGGTATCGTGTAGATGTGTAGATGTAGATGTAGGTTTTTTTTACAGCTCATCTGACAATGTTATAAAACGCGAAACATTGTTTGTAAAAAAATGTTTATTCGTGAATATTGCCCATTTCCAAGTGGGCATAATTCATATTTCCGAGTACGTATGATTGGAATATGTATGTAGGTATATATATCGAGTAGGTATATATATGACAATATTCAAAGTAGTGTTTTGGCCGTGCCCTGCGGCACTGTTCCTCCCGATGCGAAGTGCAGGCTACCCCCAACGGCCCTCCCTGTGTAGTCTCTGGGAAGTACCTCCACTAACTTCTCTCTCTCTCGCCCGCGACAGGTTGCTGCGCGTCATCTGCCCCACGTCTCCCAACACCCGCCACGCCGCCATCCACATCTTCAGCGAAGACTGGTTCCTGACGACGCCGTCGCACCCGCTGCTCACGCCGAGCACCCTGGTGCCCACCACGACCTCGCTGCCGTACACCACGCCCTACCCTCCCGCCTCCGCGCGCCTCCTCAAACTCGTGCTCCTAAGACGCCACTACCTCCTGGACCCGCCCCCGCCCCCACCTCCGCCCACCCTCCTCCTCCGACCCGTCATCAAAGAGTCCTCAAGGCACGCCTTCAGCTACCTCCAGATATCCAGGCCCAGGACTTCGCCGCTCCTGCTACTCAGGTCAGTCCCCTCCTATGCATAGGCATGCTGTTGAAACGCTTCAAATATAGCGTTTGCTGTTAGCAGAGGGTATTGCTCTCGACAATAATACACTTGCTGATCCAATAATTCTGATCAAATCAATCTCTCCTCCATAAATGTACCGATATATTTTTATAGATTATACATATTGTTATGAACTCACATAGATTATTTTGTACTCAATATTTAATATTAATTTTATTAGGAACAAACAATGTTCAAAACTCATTTTCCTAGGCAAGATCTGTATTTATTTGAAAATACTACCACATAACGCTTCAACTTTCTACGGACTTTTACTACTTTGGTGTTTATTTCACTGCTTATTACACTACAATCTCCAATACACCTACTTACTCTTCCACTAGCTTTCCTCTAGCTTGAATTATTTTCAAATAAAATCCTTCGGTACCTCCTTAGTTAAGCATATAAGACTGATTAGCCTATTAATAAAATCTTACCAAATCTTGTTACTCTTTGAAGGTATTTAATTTATTTCCGCAAATTGCAGTTTATTTCTTCGAAGGGTCAGCAACAATGGAGTCAAAAGGCTTCCTCACATCTTCATTTTTATTTTTTAGTATTTTTTCGCTACTTCATCTTTCGAACTTCTTACAGAATTCATCTTCTCAAAAGTAATTGGACATAATATTTTTAACCGCTCCGCAATGGACTTTCCATGCCTCATTGTGAAATGTAAATACGCAGCAGGTAATTTGGACTTTTCATTTTGAAATATAGAAGGGTAATACCTAAGTTCTTATTTTCTTATTTTTCAGAATAAAACTTTCATCCAAAAGTTATATCCTTGATTTGTACATTTTAATGTAATATAAATATTTTATTGCAAACATTTTTAAATGGTCAAATGAATTTTAGTACTATTTGTCACTACGCCTTTAAAATGATTTTCAGATGCCTTGGCGAAACTTTCAAAGAGAGTTGTCTTTGTTAAATGTAGTAGCCTGTATTTAATTATCGGATCAGAGTTATGCAAAATCCATGCAGTGTACGGTAAAATATGTATATTACATCCGATTCCGTTATTCCACACGTTTTCTGGTTAATTCTCGGCAATGACGTCGGTGCAGCTTGGTATAAATTATTTCTCGTGTGTCATGCCTCCATAAATCATTGTATCACAATTTTTCACGGTACTAATCATTATTGTACCACACAGTAATGGTAAGAAAGAAATAATGATGTAATGTTGTACCAAACCTCTGTATCTCAAGATCTTAAAAAAATTGAAGGACGAGCGCCTGGCACTGACTAATAAGTTTTTCTGAAATACACAACCACAAATATGGGCCACAGAAGGTGAAAACTAATATACTCTGCATTTAAGGTCTGATTTTTGAAGGATTGAAAAATTATTCGAGTTACTTAGGGGAGAAGACAAGGAAATAAAAGTAATTATCTCTTTCTTTGAAACGATTTTAGCCATAACTTGGTGAATTTTTTCCATAATTGGAAATACCTTAACTTTGCAATATTCCACAAAAATATTTTTTTTAAACCCCCAACCGGTTTCCACACATACGTGTCGTTTTCAATGGATTGCCGTCAAGGCAGTATATATTAAAAATATTTCTGCAACATAGCTTGAATAAAAAAGGGACGCACAGAAATACAAACTAAATTAAAAATACTACGCAACTTAATTTCGCACTTCACCGCTTATGTCGTAGATTCTCAGCTACCGAGTGAACATTCAGGAGCGCATTTTCAAGTAATGAACGTGGTATTTGGCATCCCGGGTGGCTGTTTGTCTTGGTTTCCCTTAGTCAAATCAACAGCAGAACCATTCTGAGTTGGCTATGACGCATTCTCGAGGCTTCTACGCGGAATCTGCAGAGCCTGGTGAGTGAGAGGAGGTCTCAATTAACCGGTGAACTTTTCACGGATATCTCTTCAGCATCGTGAGCATCGTGGGAGTCTCAATTCGGAGGCATTTCCAAGAGAATATCCTCTCTAGAAAAGCGTTCCCACCCTACTGTCTCACATCAGAGGGACTCCTGTATTTTCCGTCGGCAACTGGTGTCGACTCTTCAGCTTTAACTGGCCCTCTCACAACATGTGGTTGTGGTAAAATTATTGTATGCCCAGTGGTTTTTAAGCCATCATTTATGGCATACTTGAGAGCATTAATCTTTTTAAAAAACTGTACGTTTTTCTGATCGTTTTAAAATTTCAAATGAATTTAAAGAGGTAATATTTACGATTTTGGGATTTTTCGGATTCATTTGAGGATTTCCTTTAGACAACCTAGAGATTATTTAGATTACAAAGGGCTATTCTATGCGGTGTTACCTCCACTACCGAAGAAAATTCGTTTCAGAATCATATTCGTTACCCGAGGTTTCATTGTAATTGCATTTTCCTTAGCATATCCTCGGATACAGTAATGATTCTGAGGCAAAACTAAAGCCACCGTACTCAAACGGCAGTGATTCTAAAAACAATTGGTACAACAACACGGATCATCGCGGCTGCGTTATGTTACCGCGATTTTTTACTAAAGCATTCGTCAGTAGAATCCATGTTCGTAGGCTGAGTGCATATTCGTTTGTCGAGTCCGAAAACCAGCGAAAAAATCGTCGTAGGCCGAAACATTCGTTAGCCGAGTCACACGTATTTTGAGGTATCACTGTGTTATTATTTAGGAAATGAGTTCGCCGTCAAAAAATCCACTCCTCCCTCCCTCAGGTACGACGACCCCTCGCACAACGCCAGCTTCGAGAACCTCCACCAGCAGCACCGGCTCCGTCAGGAGGGCGGCGCGGACACCCAGGCCGGCGGGTGCGGCCGCTACCGCTGCCCCGAGCTGGACGCGTGCATCGCGCCCACGCTGTGGTGCGACGGCGTGCGCAACTGCCCCAGCGGGCGCGACGAGGCGGAGTGCCCGGACCGGGCCCTCCAGGAGCTCAAGAGGGACCACCCCTTCCTCGGGGCCCTTCTCTCCCTCCTGCCGCACTCCCTGCCCGCGTCCATCGGGGCGCCCGCCGCGCTG
The DNA here is from genome assembly GCA_933228895.1 of Platycnemis pennipes. Lineage (NCBI taxonomy): Eukaryota > Metazoa > Arthropoda > Insecta > Odonata > Platycnemididae > Platycnemis > Platycnemis pennipes. The sequence continues at coordinate 25,494,638 of OW121848.1, read as the reverse complement.
GCCGTCGTGCTGCTGCTCGCCGTCCTGTTGACGGCCGGCACGGCCTGCGCCTCCGCACTGCCGTGCCTGCTCCTGTGGAGGAGGCGGAGGAGGAGGAAGGGGGGCGGCGGGGGGCTGGAGAAGAAGGGCATGGGGGGCGGCGGGGGCCGCCGGAGGAGGGCCCCCACGGAGGAGCTGCTCATCGGCGCGCCCTCCTGACGCCACGCCTCCCAGTCTGTCGAGTACATCCACGTGGACAGGGAGACCACCGTCTGAGGAGCGAGCTAGCCAACCTTTGGGATTTCTCTCATTTCGAAGGGACGGGGGAGAGCGGGGATATCCACCCCTCCCCTCGCTTCCCTTCTCCTCAAACCCTCGAACAGGGGGTGGCGAAATGTTTGCATTCCCCAAATCGTTTGCTCAATACTCTCTCGAATACACACACACACACGCACGCTCACTGGAAACGTGACATCCTAAGAAATGTCTTCGCTCTTCAGGTGATTTACTTTCAACTCCACCTCAAGTAATGGCTCGTCTCGATTCTATTCGGCCCCTTCTGGCTGCTGGAGTCGATATTATCCTCAGGATGTACCGGAATATCAGGAGAAATCCAGAGGAAGGATACTTTCCTTGTAAAGAGAAGCCAGGGTCCAAAGAACTCTTCTCCATTCGAGGCTACCATCATGATCTCCATCAGTGGCATGAAACAGAGCACAGCATTTTACACTCTCTTCGGCAAATTTTTTGTTTGTCTCTCCATATGGAATTATTTTCACGTGCCTATCCTACTTTTCTACTTCAAAGTTGTCATCAAACCATGCGTAATATTTTCCTAAATTTGATAAAGTTGCTCTTTATTAGTGTATCAAGCGGGAATACCTGCAGGAATAGAAATCGGGTATTATATTTGGTGTGCGAGTTAAATGCTGATTGAATACCCACATGAAAGGCATAGTATGTTCACTGAATGTCATTGTTCCTAAAGTTATTGTTTTTCATGCATTAATTTAGGTTAAAAATTTATTTTCACAACTCTGGGATAGTTGGAGAATCCCCTATCTATATGTTCAGGTGATAAATGCTTTTCTGCCAGAGTGACAACGTTGATTGAATATTCAAGTATAAGAGGGGCATGTTTTGGTGTAAAATGTATTTCCTCTTATCAACTCTCTGTAGTGGTCCATTGCTCAGCTCCTCATTATGGAAATGGTGCCCTGTGATGTTTTCAATCACCGAAGAAGTTAACAGAAGAAAAAGATCAGCCATATTTTGTGTGTCTGTGTGTAATTATGTGGTTTCCCTGTTGGTGGTTTTGGAGAAGTTGCAACTTAACTCGACAGAACTGAAAGGTAGTTATGTGTTTTTAACAAAAGGTCCTGTGTATGCAATGAGTGAATGTTTTCTTACAAGGAAACAAAATAAGAAGTGTGGCTGAGGGACAAAAAGGAATAGTATGCATTTCAATTCTGTGAAATGCTTAAAAATGTTTTTATGAGAGAATCAGATAAAATATGAGGACAACTTTTTTATTTCTCTACCAATTAAGCTGGATATAGTTGGAAATTTTAATGAAGTCTTCAAAAAACACTATGCAGGTAGAAAGAGATAATATAAAACTAGAGTTGAGAATAAATATGAGAAAATTATTCACAGTTAGTTTTAAATGAATTTAGAATTATATGTATGTTGATAGTGTACTAAATAAAATATAAACACAATTAATTACACTACAGAGATATTGGTGGTATTGACAACAGCAAAGTCATTATATTTTCTGCACATGAACTAACCAAACGCACTGCATTTTTTAAAGTTTCTCATACGTGGTAAAATCATAAAGATTAGCTAAAGAATTAGGGATGAAAATCAATTTAGTTTCTAACATGTTTCTTAACTGATGTTAAATACATCTTAGAGTTTAAATCCAAAAGAAGAAAGGGAGATTTAGCTCAAATGCGTTGCTAAAATGCTTCATACAGAATTTCACTGACTTTAGCCCTGCTCAATTTAAAGACAATTCTTTATATCCTGTCATTTTCCTAGGTGAAACAAAATTTGTGTACCAGCTGTTGCGACTGAATGAATGAACATTTTGTTTCGTCTGTACTTTTGGTCTTTTGAGGACATGTAATGACTTTGAGATGAACGTGAAATATAAATGCCCTGAGTTCCCAATAAAAGCCAAATTATTATGTGTGTGATTCCAAAATGATACAAAGTGGATAGGATATATTTACCACAAAGAGTTGAGAGGAACTACATATAAAATGAAAAAATGTTGATTATGGTTAAGTATTTATGACTGATGAGCTAAATCATTGTTTCAATCCCTGTTTCATATTACAGTTCAATTGTTAATGGTGCCAAATAGTTTAGTTTGTAATCATCAAGAATGGTAACATCAGAGTTAAAAGTATTGCAAAAGAATGAATCATTGTTTGGATTTTAATGGTGTGTACTGTCCACAATATTTTTAACCTTTATGAATAAATAATTGAGACCAATTTGAAATTATGAGCTTCAAGTAGAAAATATTATAACTTGTTTTCTGTTAAATCAGATTAAATCTGTTTTTATTTTACATAGAAGGCACGACAGAGGTAACATAAATGTGTAAATGATCTCTTGTCCTTACAAAATATGCTTCCAGCAGCTTAATTATAAGAAAGGACAACTCTTCCAATAAAACTTTCAATAGTTTTAATGATGCTATCTATATTTTATGACTTTGTTACATCAAAAAAATTGGCTGAAAGTTGTTTTTACAGTGCAGCATCATTATTATCAAGACCTTTCATTGAGCATTTTATCATGGATATATTTTTAAAAGCATTTGTTACAATAATGAGTGATTCAATTTCCTGTTGACAGTTAATCCATTGTAATTGTCGTGTTTAGCATGCTTTGTAGTTTTGAATTGCTGGCATGTCAAGGAAAAATAGAAAGATGTTTCTTTCATGACCAATATCTCCAGTATTATTTGAATTGTGATGTTTTTATATTCATACATTGCATACAGGGTTACCACCATCCTTGAGCTAATAAATCCACTCGTAAAAATAACTCATGACTGAAGTTAAAAAGTATGAATATTATGTATTATATGTTGTCATATAGGTATGGAAAAGGTTATATGTTGACTGATAGGAGTTCTTTATGCTGATATTTACAATTTGTCCATTATTCAAAATTAAATTGTAATAAATCAGCTAATTATATGACGAAGTGAACTTGAACAAAATAAGAGGCCATTCGGATAGCTCCCACAGTGGTGGTAATACTGGTTGCAATATAGAATATTTTTTATTTTGGTGAAATGAAGAATGTTCACAAAATAGCCGCAGTTTCTTCCCAAACTGGTGCCAAGTTTCAAAGCTGTCACTCATTAGTATGTAGTGATGCATGTCAATATCTGATTGCAAAGACAAAGAGCTTTAATTGATCACAGTGCCAAGATTGCATATGAAAAACTATGTGAGATTGGAGGGAAAATAATCCTAAGATGTTTCATCCCAGGCGGCAGAAAATTCAACCATGGCCAAATGTGGTGATCTTTGTGCTTGCAATCATAAACAATACTTTTAATTGATTTAGTTTCCACAAAGGAGTGGAATGTGATGGAATAAACTAGGAAGACTGTCTACATCTTCTTCAGGTCTGTGAATAATTTAGGACTGAAAATACTATGATTCCCAAGTGGAAATATTACATTTTAAACGTTGCAAATCTCTAGATCTTATTTCAATGGAATCGCACTTTGAAAACCTGGGAAGGGTCATTCAACTCAAGCAATCAACTTCTAATTACATGTGATTGTTTTGGGGATTATTTTATTTGGCCACTTTTATAAGATTTCATTATCAATTGCATACTTACTGTAATTAGACCCTTGGTAGCCTTGGTATTTGCATTCCTAAACTGTGGAGATATCTCTTTAAGACCGGCAAGAGGATTGTGTATGGTGTAAGTTAAAATTCTCAATGCTCAACAAAGGACTGTTAAAATATAAGTGTGGTCCTCCCTTATAGATTCAAAGAAAATGGGAAATGAAATTGTGAGTGACACTGTTTAAATGTTCATAGACGTAAAAAGAGCATTTTGTGTGGCTGAAGATGAGGATGCTTGTGGAAATGAAGACTCATCAGGCTGTATTAACAATAGATCAAAATGAATAGAAGACATAGTGTACAAAAACATTGATATGCCAAAGTGAATACCCACATCACACACTGCCATTTTCTGTTACTAGTCTGTCCACAGCACTTGTAAAATATTATGAAATTAATATATTAATTATTACAGATATCAAGTGTTTCATTTTTAGATTCATAATCACAAATTATGTATTATAAATGGTCCATGCACAGCACAGTTTTCTTTTTTAAATCATGCAGTTTCAACATAGAGCTTAGAATATCGGTGGTACATAGTGGTAATAGTATTAAGTACAGTAGAACCTTGGTTATCCGGCCACCAGTTAACCATCACTCCACATTATCCAAGGTTTTCAAGTTATCCAAGGTCGGCATTACCCCAGATGTGATCTCAGATAATACTGAAAAATTCAAACAAATATGTAAACATACTACTGTATCAGTAGTACCATGGCATATGTACTGCAATGTAGCAAACTTTGACAAGTCAATACTTGCTTGGTCATGATGATCCATTGTTACATCAGTCCAACCAAAGTATAGTTATTTCTTGTTTCAATATCATAGCAATGTTCCAAAAAAATAAAGAAATGTGTTATAACTATCAAACAAAACTCAGAGACCATCAACAGATTGGCTAAAGGTCAAATTATTCACACTGTAATTGCTGATGATGGATTTGGAGAAACTACTTTTGGAGAATAAAATGGCCTAAATTAGAGCATTTGCGGGGAAGGGAGTCACATCCTTTACCAAGGGTAGCCAACCCCAACATAATAAAAGCTTGTAGGATATTTCAAGCCTGCCACATGAACGGCAGTGAAATTCACATTAATTGTAGAGAAATGAATTCACCTGCATCGGGAATCAAACCACGGACCTTTGGCTTTCCATGGTTACTGTGCAGACCACAACGCTACCCAGGATCCTTAATTCCCATGGCAATTTTACAAGGTTCAAGGTACTAGATTAGGTGCCAAAACGCCAGGCATCTACCAAGTTCCATGAGAATGAGGCGATGCCTACATCGGAGAAATGGGATGCACAATTTAGACGCGGCTAAAGGAACATAAATGGCATCTGAGGCTGGGGGACAACTGCAAAAATCCACCATTGCCGAACACAGCATCCACCACAGCCACTCCATCTGGTTTGAAGATGCCAACATCCTGACACAATGCTCAAAATATTGGGATCGTGTCATAAAATAAACCATCAAAATTCGACTGGAAGGCAAAAATTGCAATCAAGACACTGGCTTCTCAGTCAGTAATGCATGGAATCCAATGATAAAAATCATCAAAAATCAACGGAGCACTCCTGACAGCAGATTGGTTGCCAAGATGCCATTCAATCTCGCCAGCCAATCACCTGACCTCCCGGCAAGGGTATATAAGGTGGCCAAAACTTCAATTCGACACTCATCTGCACTGATGACAGTGCCTTAGCTGAGCACCAGCCATGGACAACCTGACCCAGTGGAAAACCTGAGAAGATTTTTTACAATGTGTCATCTCTATTTGGCATAACTTCTTCTCACATCAACTGTGAGAAACATACAAGGCAAAATGTTAGGCTTGCAGCTCAACTTATGTCCCATACCACGGCCACAGCTTTGAGGCACTATGATGTTGGTGACAAGCAAAAGAGGCTAATTCTAGCTAATTTTATTGAAAATTAGCTAGAATTAGCTAGAATTAGCTATAAATTATAAATGGTTTAACATTTTCAACAGTCGTGAGCCCTATGCAAATATAAAATCTAAAAATGCTATTGGCACTGATTTAGAGTCACAGGCGGCAGATCTTGAAAATTTCCATGTAATGGTCTCTAACATGAGATGCATGGGCCAGAAATCTCTGCTACCATTTCAAAAAGCTTTTTTGATGTAAACGTGTTCTCTAAAAGCCTTATTTATTGAGATGAAATCCTCCAGTGATTGTTCATATATAATGACATTGAATCTCAATCAAGATAGCTTGGAGAACATCTTTTCTCAGTTGAGACACAGAGGATGGCTTCCTGATCATCCTTCTCCATTAAATGCCCTAATGCAGTTGAGGATGATCATTCTTGGGTGAAATCAGGGAGTAATTTCAAGGAACAGCAATACAGATTTTGCCTCAGAAGAATTCATCATCGAGAGGATGACGAGAATAAGTGGTTTAAAGTTATCAATAGCCAAAGTTAGGGAAGTACCTCACTCAGCAGATTCATCCAGTGAGCTACCTAGTGACCCATGTGACCAAAGGCCTAGTTCTAAGAGTATTTCAGAGGAGGCCACCAATGATGGCCTGCTATATTTAGCTGGGTGGATAGCAAAACAATTTCACACCAATCCCCATGAGTTAGGCAGTTACACTCATCAATTGCCTTCAGATAATGATTATAGGTTGCCAACTTAGATTAGCCATCTATCACTTTGAGGTTTGATAGAACCAAGTGACTGGTGGCGAGTGCAAGTGTTGAAATTTGAAATACTTTTCCAAAAAATATGCAAGAAGAAGAAAGTCATCTATAAAACCATTACAGATACATTTTACAGAAAAATAATCACAGAAGTTGACATCCCCAGTGAGGTGTCAAAAACTTTATTGTTACAAAGGATAAACATGTATGTGCATTAGAATAAAATTTCTTAATAGGGAAACAATATCCGACAGGCTACAGTGGAAGAAGAAAAAAGCTAAAAAAATAACAACTTAGTCCCTTATTGCATAGATACTTTTCCATTGTCTTGGATCTCCTGTTTTTCATTGTTTTCTACAAAAGTAATAGCAATAAATGAATGATATTGAATATGAAAGCATTTTAATTTGTTGTCAGTATGTAAATGCTTGTTGAGTTTCATTGTCAGTGACTTGGATTGAATGCGACAACACTTAGTGGAATAAAGATATGATATCAATAAATATTCTAGTACCACTCATGTGTTTCATGATTCCGAAAGTATGCAACACTTCTGAGTGATTATCATTGGTATATCATCCCTCCAGTTTTTTCAATCTTCTGGCAGGGAGGAAAGGTACTAGGATGAGAATGGAAGGGTGGAAAGAAACCTGGAGAGGAATGTTTGCCGTGTTCTTAATGAGAGGCGCCAAGGAGACAGGAGTATCTCAATAACAATCCCTGATGTGACATAGGTAGTAGTCAGTGATGTATGGTCTGCAGGACAGCAAATATTAAATAGTCAATTTTGTTATTTATATCCATCACTTTGTTTATTTATGTTAAAAAGTTTTATATGGTTTTATATACTTATTTAAGTTCAATAATTGTCTGTTTATACCAAGATTTGTAAATTTTGTAACAAAATTATAAATATAATATACATATAGGTATTATTATGTATTGCAATGAAAAAACAAAACTTAATATTTATAAACATGCTTATAGTTTTCAAAAGCTGCTTATTTGAAAATAAACTTTAAAACTACCTAATGTAGCAAAAACTTATGTACATAATACCCTATTTTGTTTATGCAAATTACTCAACATTGTCTTGATATGATTTAAGAATATAAAAAACACTGATTTTTTTCATAAAAGTAAAATTTCCATGGGGTAATTAAATATGGACCTTGTTACCACATCTTATGTACTTCCCTTCAGGCATGATGCATCAAGCAGATATTCCTTCCACACCATACTCCACCCACATCACAATCAGTACCAAGTAACACCAGTAAGTAATCAATTCTATTGTCTCTCTCCTAAGTTTCTCATTGTTTCTCTCCTTGTATGTTGTTTATATCCTTGTAATGTCTTTCACCTAGCTCTGTGTTTACATGTTTCCATTTTCTTATTTCCTCACTCCTTTCCATCGTTTCAGCTGTTACCCATGGGTTTTTGATCCTCCTAGCATCTACGGTTCCAATTGTTTTCTCAGCTGCTCTTCTAATACCCGTCTTTATTATTTCCCAGCCTTCATCTATTGTTCCTCCTCCCTCATGAATCTATCCACAAGCCCCATATATTCCCTTCTCTGCGTACCTACCAATCAGTGCTCCTACCTCCTTTTCTTTTATTCTCCTTCCTATTTTAAACCTTTTTAGTCTACTCCGAAATTTCATCACCACCTTGTTATGGTCTGAGTCTGCACCTGCACCTGAGCAACTATGCGATTTCTTCATGCTGTTTCTGAATATTTGCCTAACCATGATGCAATCTAGTTTACGAAATCCAAACCTATATTCTCCCAGATATTTTTATCTCTTTTCTCCGTTCTCTTATAAATGCTTAGTTGTAAAAACGACATTCATTGCATGATAATGATAATCCCCCCGAGTACTTCGTTCACTCATTCCATATTCTGTGTCTTTAAGTTGCACTCTACCCTGGTTTCTTCTTTGCCACTACTGTTGTTTTAGCGTCTTTATCCGCTTAAGGGTTTCGCTAGATGACGACCGCTGTCTGGTAACTACGGGCACTGCAAGGATTCAAGTCTCTACTATTACTCGAGTTAAATTATTCATGGGAAAGTTGAAAAATGCTAGTTTCCCAAATTCTGAGATTTCAGGCGTGACTAAGTGGAAACGGGATATAACTGCACTTGAATAATGAGCAACTTCGACAGAGATAACCTCCTCTTAATATCGAATTTAAAGACCGCGAACTGGCCGCGAAAACTTTAGCGGCCTTACCCGCCGAAATTGCACATTAGCAAAATATTCCACACAGGAAAAAATCATTCGCCTTGACCGGAACTCGAACCGGCCTAAATTATAGAGGCTTTAAACGAACAAATTTTACCGGACTGCTGGATATAAACTGCCATATTGCAGCCGTAGTCGTGCGCATGGCGCCATCGTCCACGAGGAGCATAAAATTTCCACAGAGAAAGAGGACGCCATGGTAGCTCAACTGGTAGAGCACGTGGGGGGGGTTGTGTTTCAAACCGTCGGGATTATCTCGAATAGGTAACCAAGGAGTCACGTGGTGTGAACACGAATGGTTTGCAAATTTAGTGTGTCTGAATCGCTCGTTACAATATAATTAATAATTTTCACTTGAGTTTTTCTCATCTGTCTCGACTATAAAGCCCCAATATGAGATAAAACACAAGTTTAATCAACGAATAAGGTTTTAATCAGAGATTTAAACACACCAAAATTTCTAGCCATTCTTTTTTGCACCACGTGACTCCTTGGTTACCTATTCGAGATAATCCCGATGGTTTGAAACACAACCCCCCAGGCCGGAAATAAGGGGGTCCGGGTTCGAGTCCCGGTCAAGGCGAATGCTTTTTTTTCTCTGTGGAATATCTTGCTAATGTCCTCTTAATATATTCGAAGGCGTGCAGCCGCTAATCTCTGGTCTCCTGGGGTGGACGTCGGAAAGCAAGCGCTGGAAGAACGGCCTGGGGTCATGTGGATCCTAGGGAAAACCCCTGGCTCTTCTTCCTCTTCTGTTCACTGTTCCTTCCCTGGTGGTCGCTCGGCCTTGATACCCTCGTCCTGGAAGTCTGGTGGTGTCAGCCGTCGATAGGGTTTGGGGAAGTTTTGGTGGGGAATCCCGCTGTCTCTGTCGGAAAGAGAGGGAAGAGGGTTGATTGAAAAAATGGAGGGGAAGTGGGGTAAACGGGTGGCTAGGAATAGTCGATCGATAGGAGGAGAGGAAGAAGATAACGATGCACCTCTTTGAGCCTTCTCTTACATGTGTAATTCTTTCCCCACCTCCGACTACCTCGCCGTATTTTCCAAACCCTTGGGCACTGAAGACTGTCCACAGTTCTCGCCTTTTCCATCCCCTTCAACCGTCAACCCGTCTCACCACTCCTTCTTCTGCCTCCTTGTATAAGCTTGTTTACACTGATATATGTAGACTGAAGATGCTGTAAAAAGCGAAAACCGGTCGCAATAAACTTTATCTCTGTGTAAGTTGCTCATTATTCAAGTGCAGTGCTGGTTTCCCGTTTCACGCCTCAATAGACCCTTGGAACTATCTGGGTAGCCCTGAAATGAGTAAATTTTTATTGCTTTCGCAAGTGCAGCTCCAAAGGTCACGGTGGCTCATAACACTACGACTAGGCAACATCCTTGACTAATGTTTAGGTTTTAATTCATTCACGAGACACTAAAATACATTATAAAATGTTGCTTAGTCATTTTCTGTTGTTTAGCATTGCCGTTGTACTTGAACATTTTAAAATGGGGACGTATTGTCGGAACCGAAATCTCAATTTTGTACACGAAGTCGTGACATGGAAACGGAAAATGGAATGGATCGGAGAGAAAAAATTAATCTTCTAATCAGAGCCTTTCACTCGTAAATCAAAAATTAAAATAAGCAAAAGGAGACGCCCACCAAACAAGCTGCTTTGAAACCTACTACCCCATCCACCTTCCGTCCATGGCTGCTTTTAGGGAAAGGGAACGGAGAGGAGGGGGAGAGGTCGGAAGGTCTGCTCGCACAGATCCTGTCGCAACCACTTCTAGTGGCAGTCAGCTGTGTCCCCCACTGTGATAAGGCGAAGTAGCTTTGCGGGAGTTAAGATTGGACGAAGTGGATGACCTGCTAGGTCGCATGCACGTCCACTTTTCGGAAAGGGTTAAAAACATCAGTTTTTTGCCGCTTATAACTCGAGAACTATTTGATGGACCAAAAAACGGAAAAATTTGAGTCTTTTTATTTTAAAACCTATGAATTCGGCAATAAAAAATATGGTAAACGACGCCATTTTCGAATGTAGGATGAAGAAAAGGCGCCACTGCTAATAAACAACGTGCTAAAACTCTTAGGTTACAAGAAATTGAGGCACCAGTGAGACAGTTGATATAAATGTCATTAATTCAGTTACACATTAAAACTCTGCCGCAGATGGAAGGGAAAATACTTGCCGGACAGTCTTTGAGAGGGGCCGGCAGGTCGTTTCAAGGTTTCATCTACATCTACACGATACCCTGCAAGCCACCGCGAGGGTGTGTGGCATGCGTACATTTGCTGAGTACATTTTGTGGGAACGTAATTTTACTGAATTCCAATGATCCCCTGATATTCCCAGTGGCAAATTCTGTCTGTCAGATTCATCAGCATGCAAGTACCGTATATTCCAGGGTTTAGGAGACTTCTCCATCAAAAAATGATACAATTGACGATAAGTAAGTCAAAAATAACATGCTTAAAATTTCACAAACACAAATGCGAAGTTGAAACAGACTCAAGAAAACGTTACACAACAAAATTAACTCAACTGCACTCGAAGCGAGATCCAGTCCCAGACTGATTCTTACTCAGCTGAAAGTAGATTTACCCACGTTACTCAAAGCCGCTCCCTTTCTGTGTATATTTCCGTTAGTTACAATGTTATAAAAAGTCTGTCTCAATAGCCACCAATACTCCCTCAAAGCTCTAACTACGTGCGTTTCTCATTGTCAGCAGCGGTGCCCCCGCTCAATAAATTCGCAGTCAGCTACTCGCAGTTTCTTCTGTGACATACAATACCTTCTAAGGTAGCACATAGTAGTACGTAATTTTTTTATAGATACAAGTTAGAAGTGTTTACTTCAATATAATAATGGAAAGAACGCAGGATCTATCAATATTTTTTTTCGGTCTGCATTAATTCATCAAACACGTTAAAAATGCATTAGGTTCAAAATGTGTTCTCTAATACCAATTAATATAAGCAAATAAAATAGTAGTCACCGGAACTCAAAGATCAAATCCCAAAGCATACATTTATTTATGCTTAGTGAATAAATTATTCTCATTTTAGAAATGAGTGGAAGTTGAATATTAGTACAAAAAAACCGCTGGCACAGAGCAGGACAGAACAGTCAGTTATAGGTGCAATTCCAATATAAAATGTGCACTAAAATTGATAACTTTGGTACTATAATACGCCATAAACATCTCTCTTCTGGGTTTAAGAGAGAAAAAAGGTATTGAAAATACTTTATTTTTGGACTTTTGGGCACGTTTTGGGGATTTGGTCCCACTGTGGATATGCATGGGTGGGCCTTGTCGCGGCCGTCGCCTCGGAGAATGCCCCGCCCAGGATTATGCGCGCTCGGGCGTCGAAATCGACCTCGCCAGTGATACACTTTTTGAAAAAGTTCAAATCGGTGTAGCGCAGCTGAATGGGGATGGGCATAATTTTTCGCTGCTGCGGAGGTGGGTGGGGAAGATGCAATGGAGCCCTCTTCGATGGACGCGCTAGGCCTTTTTAATGTTTTCCTGAAGGCAATCTGTTGTCAATACCGAGTAAAACGTCTGCCGGCCTTGGTGCCATTTGATTGCGGATTGTCCGCGAACCCGCCTCTCACTCAAGCTCTTTCAAGGATAGGAGTGGGGGGTAAGGCTTTATGCTCCTGAGGGCACATGTTGGGCAGCCTTCCCCCGACTCGTATTTCTTTCACTTCGCAATATGGCAATATTCTTCCCCTTGTCCCATTCTTACTTTTTCCCCTTCCCCTTGTCTCATTCTTACTTTTCCCCCTTCCCCTTATTCCCCTCCAATCCTTCAACTCAACGTATTCCCCCCCCCCCTTCAGTGACGTCACGCGCGCATTCCTTATCGCTTCCCCCCTCGGAACAGCTGGGCCTTCTTCGTTCCTGACTCCTTAGACCTCGGACACTGCCCTCCCGAGATGGCTCAGCGGAGTTCAGCTGACATCGTCCGCTACTTGAGGTTCACGACGAGGTGGCCACACCAACGTACACTATTGAGTGAGGACTGTATTCCAATACTAATCACGTGAGTTGTAGAATGATTATTTCTTCGATTTTCCCGCATTTGTTTTTTAATTAATCCTTGGAATAATTGCATTTTTCGAAAACAGTGTCATACGCTTAGCCACGTGCCAACTTTTCAGGTCACTTGTGCGTCACCAATCGTCCGGAAACAAGATTTCAATTTGAAATGTGAAGTAATCTGCCAATGCTCGTATGCGCCGAAAAGGTATATGAACATCTTAGTCTTAGAAGTCTATTCGCTTTCTTGAGGTACTAAATTTTCAGTATTAACCAAATTTTCTGGATTGAGCTAATATTCCTTCACATGTATCTTCTTTTCTATTTCCCTGCTATTCAGTTCCTTAAGCTTGATTTGAGCTGTAAGCGGTGCGCTGATGTGAAACGTATCCTCACTTACTAATTCTGGAATTGAGAACTCTGCTGAGTGAAGTGTTTGTCATCCGATTTTGAGAACATGTTTAAATTTCCCTTCATATCAATTAAATATCGATGTAAAATCCTGAGTTTAAAGACTACGTGGCTTCTCAGTGGTTGTGCGTCAAGTTGTTTAATGGGGGATGAAAGTTTGAATCCGGGAAAGTAAAATTGCTAGTAGGTCTCAAATGTTGTTAGGCCATTTTATACGCTATCTCCCACAGATTTAATCACGGCGGCTGACCCAAGAAGAGGGCTAATTCTCTCGGGAATGTGATATTACGCCAAATACCTCAAGCTCAAAGTTCCATTAATGTTAACATGTTTTGAGATCCACTCCCTTCGTTCTAACCTGTAAGTATTTGAAATATTTCTCGTTCGATCTTAATTTCTTTAGGTTAAAAGATTTATCTAATTGTAGCTGGTGCTTTTGAGTAATCGTGTCAAATAGTTTTTCTGGGCCGCTCATGAGCCATTTTACTTAGGCAGTTAGGCTCTGTGAGGCATTACTAAAGATTTCCAGCGCAAACATTCAGAGAGTCATAGGCTTAAGAAATACCATACTTTGGTACAAAATTTCTCTTTTAATGCTAACTTCGTAACGTAGGTCACATCGGATCGAAGATTATTCTAATTAGTAGTTGTGATTTCATAAGTGCCCAGAGTGCAGTAATAATGCCGCTTGAAATTTTGTGGTGGTAGTTTGAAGTGATAAATTTGTTTTCGAAGGGAGACGAGTGATGAATGATTGAGGACTTAGAATGTCGTTTATATTAGACCATGGGGTTAGGACCTCACAAGTGACTTTTCCAAATTTTTGGTCGCTTAATTAAGGTGGATATTTTAATTCAGAAAATTTCTAATGTTGCAGATGGGACAGAGTATGCAAACGCATGCCAAATCAAATCCGAGGTTCTAGCTTCCGAGTATTTAGATGTTAATCGGTACCTGAATCCGCTTTCGGCGTCCCCTAATTTCATTAAGACACTTAAATACTTAAGTGTCTTCGATTAATTTGTGATAATTAAGCAATATACGCATGCTTCTACATTTTTCCTGTCATTTCGTATTTTTTCTCCAAAGTTCTGTCTGGGTTTTGCAGATCCAATGATTGACCGAATGACATCCGGGATTTCGCTGACAATTGCGTCGATCTTGTGATGGGAAATGTCGGTTGATTCCTGTGAGTGCTGCAGCGGCGGACGATTCGTCGGTAGAACACTTGTTGCTGGAGAATCCGTTTCAAGAGAACCCAACGGTGGAGTGCCTGCCGTCGGAAATCCCAACGATGGAAACCTGCTCGCTGGAGGGGTCGGCCCTGGAGTTTTCGACGCTGGAGAAGTTATCGTTGGAATGCTTGAAGCAGTATCGCCAAATGTGGAACCATATCGTCGCAAATCGGCGTAATCCCCAGGAAACAGCCACATCGAAGATGGGGCTCGGGATAGCCGGCATTACCGGATATTTCCGGCAAGAAACTACGATGGAATCTGAAAGTGTAAATCTTACGTGACTCAACTCACGCCTTTTGCTTGTTAAATTTGTTCTTCGGTAGAGGTAATGGTTTTACTCACTCATATTCCTTCATTTAAAAATTAACATGTACTGAGTTACCTTGTTTCAAGTCTCCATGGAGATCTCCATTCTTGGTGGCATAAGCTTGGCATAGAGTTCCTAAATTATCGAGTGCAAATATTCTTTTAGATTGTTTTTGATGACTCGCCACATCTCATATAAATCATTGGAGCAGTAGAATCCTATTACTCCTGCTCTGCATTAGTAAGTACCGTAGATTGAGTAACATCTTAATTATTTCCGATGACGCGATATGTTAAAGACAAATTCATAACAAAGACTAGCAAGTCTTGGCGAAAAACGCAAAAGAAATTTTAGTCCACCACATGGCATCTAAATAATCACCCAACTCCCGTATTTTGTTTTATAGATAAGTAGATTACTTTTTATATTTTTCTTATAACGGAGTATGCAACAAATCTGGAGGAATTGTGCCGCATTCGGGGTAGTTGATACAAATCCCACTAATTATTTATCTTAGAAATTTTACACACTTTGGATGTTGTTTTGCACCGACAGTTTAGGTATTTTTAACCATTCTTGTGGATACGAAATTAATGGCTCTATAGAACCCATTAATTAAGAAGCATCATTTTTCCTCCTTTTCAATTCATCATTACTAGGTGCACTACTTAGGTTACTTCGTTTATAGTATCTTGGTTAATTTCTTATGCCATGCAGTTTTTGCACTTATTTGACTTTTTCCTTTCCAGACTTAAAAAGAAAGGGGGATCGTTTTGCAAACGTAAGCAAGACCAAATTAAAGGACTATGAACTATGCACGTAAAATCTTAACGGAGTTATCCCGGTCAATATGATTTTTCTGAGGAAATCATTCTATGATAGGCACAGTCGTTGACTTCAATTAACTGCTAAACTAAAAGTTTACCAGTGTGTTTAACGAAATGCTGTTTGAGTTAGTTTTATAAACATTTGCTCAATGTTCGTGTTTAAAGCTTGGATCCTTTTTTCTATAAAATTCCCTCGATTGAAATATTTTGGGCTGCAGAAACCCTACTGAAGTGCGAAAAACTTCAATCAATGACGGAATTGCAATTAGACTATTTAGTCCTAATAAGTTTTGAGCAAAAACATAGTTATGTTGGGGAAAGCACCTCTTAAGTATTATGTTGAATCCATTCCTTGGATGGTTTATTTTTAATTAAGGAAGCCGCTCCAAAGAAGTTTACAGACGATACTCGAACATTTATTTCTTGATGAACACAAAAATCTACATTGAGGTCCAGGAATACTTTTTAATTAAAGTCTTTTAATTTAAGTCTTATTTAAAATTTACTCAAAAGAGATAGAATAATGCCATTTGCAACTTGGAAGACTGCGGATTAAAATTAAAATATTCCTTGAATGGTAGCAGTCACTGTGGTAATAACCTACATTAATCATTCGTTAATTCAGATTTTTGCACAATTAGTTATCCCAGTGATAGGAATGGCAGTGCACTCAATTTTTGTGCATTTACGATATTGAAATTAAGTATATTACGATTGAATTAGTACTATAGCTTTGATCTATTCCCAACAAATCTGTCCTGATCAATGAAAGAAAAATAAACTTACAAGTAAATTTAAGCATGCATGTAATTTCATATGGGTAAAATTTAAACTTCATTTTTGCCAAAACTTTTGCGCTTTGAAAATAAAATTTCCGAATGCTCCTCTGATTTGAGTGTGTAGGTATACAGACTTTCAGTCATTGTGGTATTCCCTACAATTCCTTATGTAGTTAGTTTTCAGATTAAAAACATTTGCAAAGAGGAGATATTACCAAAACTTTGAGATGGGTACATTGGCAAGGTAAAGGGAATTCTCCATTTATTTTCATGTGTTAAGGAAAGTGATTAGGATTCGAACTGGGATCAGGAATGAGAAAAGCAACTTGAGGTGGATGAAAAAATGAGCATGTGTATGGTTGTTGGAAGTCAGAAGAAAGAAATACAGTAGAAACTCGATATTAGTAAATCAACGGGACCAGAAAAATCGACAATTCGTAATAGCAAATATCATATGAACGAGTATCCTTGACCTCCTTGACCAACATCACGATGAAGTTGTTTTTTGTTTCCTGGAATATATGCAATCCCGCAACGTACTTTCATGATTTACGATGTTATAATTCATGAATGTATCTATAAATGTGTATTCATGTGAACACAGTACAGCTAAATACAGCTAATTTGTTCCCTTTTCTCCAATGATTCAGAGGCAATCAAGCGTCTTTGCTAAATTTTCGTACAGCTTGGACAAGGCCTAAAAAGTTTCATTAGCGCATTTCTTTATATTACTTTTATCTCTGCTGAAATTGTAACGTATGCATCGGCGATGTATTCATATTTTTAAGCTTTTATTGATGTATGCATGCACAACGGAAGTGCGCGATTTGCGTGATAATTTGCAACTAGATGCTGCTTCGGATGTACAGGTAGAATTTAGAGGAATAAATTGCTGCGAAAATAAAACCAAATGCATAACGTTTTTGAGCGCACATGCGCAGTAAATTATTACTGTACTAAGAATACCCCTCATTGATTTCAGTTTGGGGGAAATAGGTAGCAAAAAATTACAGAGATCATAAGAGGAAATGCTGGTTGTCGCTATTACTTACTCGCGGGCAAGTATATCTGTACTTGACAAATTTACATTTTTTACTCATCGTTGGCAAAGCCGAATGTATTTTTAGTCGTATTGGTGACATGTGTTATGTACTACTTTTTCTATGATTCATGATGATGTTCATGCCAACGATGAATGATTAGGAGCCTTACTCTGGCAAGGAGCGTCCAAAAAACGCTACCTTGATCCGTCATTATTCGTAAAAACGAGTAATTTTTCCCTTCGGGGCGGCAACCCGAGGTTTTTTATTTCAAAACGTCGTTATTTCGTAATATCGAGTACTGTTACATATATTTAGATACACTTATGGTCGGGACCGAAGATTTTGCTTTGTGATGTCCAAGTATCGTAATTTCGTGTTTCTACTGTAACTGAAGCAGATGAATGAGGAAAAGAAAAATGGGTATGTTTTGAATAAAAAGAATGAAGATGTTAAATCGCTCGTGTGGTATGCATAAAGGCAAATTTTTCATACTATTCAACCTTATTTCGGTGAGGAAAATTACAAATGCTGTCCATATTTCATATCATTTTAAAGAATACTTGTAAGAGTCAAAATCAACGAAAATTATTCACCTATCTCAATACCCAACTCTTCTAAATAATTACTGATCATTCAAAGACACCTCTTTAACAGCCATGATAGAGAAAGTTAACTTTTAGGGTCTTGATTAGGATTTACTTTTCGTAGTTTCTCCTGCTTATACAGCTTTTGTTTTTATCAAGGTACTTCGAGTTGGTCTGCTGTTTAAATCATAAAGATGGAAGCTTCCAAGGTGCCTAGGTGCCAAGAAGGAAGATATATATTAAGCAGGGACTCAACACTTCTGTTGATGAATTTTGCCCTCTGCATAAAGTAAGTGCTTGATTGCGTAGATATTTCTATACCCTCACGACAATGTTGTCAAAAGCAGTGGCAGCAATCATTGAACTTTAATAGCTACAAAATTTTTCTGAGAAACTTACGCTGTGATCATATACTTGATATGATTGTTACACAAATGCATTACTGCTTTAAGGCAAGAGTTTTAGATTCCAACAGCAGGAATCCTATTTTAAGCAGTAGGACGATGAGTGTGAATTTTTAAATGATTAGGTTAGATTAGTTCTCATTTTGGAGGCATTTTAATGAGTGGCAGGAACTGTTTATTCCCCATAAACTGTTGTACCAAATGTTTTTACGCAGTTATCCTGGTGATACAAAGCACTAGCATGTAAATAAATTTGGTTTGATTTAATATCAGAGACTGATACTGAAATTGACAAGGATAGATATCTTCATGTGTTCAATTCTCTGTATTCGTTGTTGGGGCTGTTGACATGGAACAGCAATATATTACTCAAGAACTTTGTATAACTTACACAGTGTTCATGTTGTGTTGTGAATCTATTATGTTGTCAGTATAACCAAGAACACACTTCATGTTGGCAGCACTGCTGTGACGAGTGGTCACATGTGTTCGCGTGTGGCAGAGTATCAGTCTGATTCCGGGTCTGTTACCGAGCGGTCGTTCTTGTGTTGTATCCATTAATATTATTTCTTTAAGAGGCAATAAAGGCCTTATGTTCATTGTAGGCGGATTAAGTTATTTATGTCTGAATAACCCAACAGGTTATGGGCCCAGACCACAGAACTCGTGCTATTCATAAAAAAAAAAAAAAATTATCGCGGCGGAGATTATCTCGCGGGAGAATTTGACTGTCTGTAGCGCTTGTGCGATTGAAAGAGCACCATGGGAGACGGTGTTGGAACAAATTCTATCTTGGCGAGTATTCCAAAATTGAAAGGTGTGCAAGACTTTCAGGACTGGAAATTTCAAGTAAAGAATTATCTGGAGAACAAGAACTTATGGGTAGCAGTCGTTCCGGAAACCGACAAGGACGGTAATGAGTTGCCGTTAAATGCAGATAAAGACAGACTAGCTCGCACAACCATTTGCATGCTGTTGGAACCCGTGTGCTTTACCAAAGTACGAAATGCGACCTCAGCGAAAGCGGCCTGGAAGAATCTCTGTGACGCATATGAGGACAAGGGTTGGGGCAGACGCCTGCGACTTCAACGAAGTCTGTGGCATTGCAAATTGGAGACATCGCGATCAATGGATGATTATTTGACGAAAGTAATGAATCTTGCTCATCAGCTAGAAGACATCGACGCCAAGGTTAGTGAAGATTGGCTCATATCGATAATTCTAGGCGGGCTAACTGATCATTACGCACCGTTCATCATGTCCATTGATAATAGTAAGGAAGTAGTTAAAATTGACGAGCTAATGAATAAACTTTTATCTGAGAGTGACCGGCAACGATCCAGTGAAGTACCGAACCGTGACGATGTGGCCCTGTACACCACAGCGAAGAAGAGTGCCTATGGTAAAAAATTGGGCAAAGGGCGTGGAGGTGAATGCAGGACTGCTAAGCAAACTGATGGGAAGAAGTTTGTATTCAAGTGCTTTAAGTGTCATGCGGAAGGTCACAAAGTGTCTGAATGTCCAGAGAAGGATGACTACAAACGAAAAGATTTCTTTGGAGTGAAGAGAAAGAGTGGACGAGAAGATGGGCATGCCTTAACAGTACATACTGAGCGGTTAGTTCCTGGAAAATGGTATGTAGACAGCTGCTGTAGTCATCATGTATCACCCGAAAAAAATAAGATGGTAAATTTTTCTTCTCGGGGATCAGATCTTGAAATATCTGTTGCTAATAATGAAGTTATCAAGGCTGCTGGCAGTGGCAACATCCCAATAAAATTGCCGAACAGTCGTGAAATATCGTCAATATCTGATGTCTTGTATGTCCCAGAGGCAACTGCTAATTTGTTATCAGTTAGTAATACTGTCCGCAAAGGGTTTTGCATGTTCTTTAGTGAAAAGGAAGGATGCCTAATCTTTCGTAAGGATGGATGTAACATTACCGGCGATTTGGTAGCTGTGGCCAAAGACATCGGTGGAATTTATCAGCTGGAGGTTGAAACTAAGGAAGATGTGACAGGGCATGAGAATCCACAAGTCTGCCTTATCACTACTACTACAACCAGACGGCATCAACAGGAGAAAACAAATCCTAATGCTGAGGTGCAGTGGCATCGGAGACTGGGACACCTAAACAGGCAAGATATGACTAAATTAAAGACATTGGCTTATGGTGTCAATTTTACAGGCGCTATGGAGATAAGTTGCACTTCCTGCATTGCTGGAAAGATGAGGAGAGCTCCATTTGAAGAAAGCTTATCAAGGGCAAACAAGAAATTGGAACTTGTGCATGCTGATCTCTGTGGGCCAATGGAGGAAAAATCTTTTGGAGGGGCAAGGTATTTATTGCTGATGATGGACGATTATTCCAGAAAGTTATTTGGATATTTTCTTAAGAGTAAAGCTGATGTGCTGGAGTCGTTTAAAGAATTCAGGTTGTTAGTTGAGAATCAGACTGGTGAAACTATAACAATTCTCCGTACTGACAATGGGACTGAGTTCTGCAACAAACCATTCGCTGATTTCTTAAAGAAAAATGGAATTAAGCATGAGAGAACTGTGCCATATTATCCAGAACAAAACGGGAGAATCGAGAGAGGTAATCGAACTGTCATTGAAATGGCCCGAACCCTACTTCATGAAGCTCATTTAGATAAATCCTATTGGGCTGAAGCAGTGAATACTGCAATTTATATTAGGAACAGGTGTCCTAGCAAAGTAATTTCAGGAAGTGTACCAGAAGAACTTTGGAGTGGAAGGAAAGTTAACCTTTCTCATTTAAAGGTATTTGGTTGTTTAGCACATGTGTACGTCCCAAAAGAGAAGAGACATAAATTAGATCCAAAGTGTGAAAAGATGATATTTGTAGGTTATTGTAATGAGACAAAAGGATATCGTCTCATGAGCCTCAAGGTGCCTGGTAAATTAACAAAAGCTAGGGATGTTATATTTTTTGAAAGTGTCTTTCCAGGAGGCGAGAAAAGTGAACCAGAGGTGAACCCCACTGTCGTGACGAGTAACTGTGCTCTCTCAGAGGCAGTCTCTGAAGTTAGTGATGGTGAAGCAACTGAGGGGCAGGACCTGGTGGAAAGGGAGGTGTCAGATAGTCTTGATCGTAGGTACCCATTGCGAGAAAGGAGGCTGAAGGAATTCCCTGATCACATACTCTATAGTTCGGTATGTACCAGTGTGGAGCCAGAGTCCTTGTCTCAGGCTTTGTCTTCTAAGGAAAGGGATAAGTGGATGCAAGCTATGCATGAAGAGTTAGATTCCCTGAAGGCAAACGATACTTGGGAACTTGTAGATTTACCATTAGATAAGAAGCCAGTGCAAAATAAATGGGTATTTAAGATAAAAAGGGACAGTGAAGGTAATGTGATTAGGTATAAGGCAAGATTAGTGGCCAAAGGCTTTACCCAAAAATATGGTGTGGATTACTTTGATACTTTTTCCCCAGTGGTAAGGTACTCAACATTGAGGGTGCTCTTTGCTCTATCAGCCCACTTTGGCTGGCATATGGACCATTGGGACATTAAGACAGCATTCCTACATGGAGTACTGAAAGAAGAAGTGTATATGATGCAACCAGAGGGTATGAAAATTGCAGGAGAAGAGAAGGTATGCAAGTTAAAAAAGGCATTGTATGGTCTTAAACAATCATCCAAGGTATGGAATGAGGAATTGCATTCTGTTTTGTGTCAGTTAAATTATAAGCAGTGTGACTCTGAACCATGTGTTTACAAAAGGGTGAGAGGGAACTGTATTCTTGTTGTTGCAATATTTGTTGATGATATTTTTGTTTTTGGAAATGATTGTGTTGAAAAGGAGATGCTCAAAAGTAAACTTATAAGTATGTTTGATTTGAAAGACCTCGGAGCAGTAAAAAATGTCCTTGGTATGAGAGTAATAAATACAAGTGATGGCATATTGGTAGATCAAAGCAAATACATTAATGAAGTGTTGACTAAATTTCAAATGTCAGACTGTAAACCAGTTGATACACCTATGTTAACAGGAACCAAATTATCAAAAGGGAATTGTGATTCTAATTTCCCTTATCAGTGTTTAATTGGATGTTTGATGTATATTGCTATTTGTACTAGGCCTGATATTGCTCATGCTGTTAATGTGTTGTCCCAATATAATACATGTTATAGTGATGAACACGTAAAAGGGGCAAAAAGAGTGTTGCGCTATTTAAAGGGGACTTATGATTACTGTTTATTTTTTAAAAGGGGTAACCAATCAATACTTAATATGTATGGTTATGTAGATGCATCTCATGCTAATGATCTGGTAGATCGAAAATCATATACAGGACTTGTGTTTATGTTAAATGAAAATGTTGTTTCCTGGGAAAGTAGGAAACAACAGACTGTAGCTATTTCCAGCACGGAAGCAGAGTACATGGCTCTCACTGAGGGTACCAAAGAATGTATGTACTTAACTAATCTTCTCCATGAATTAATTGGAAAGATCAACTGTGTACCAATTATCTTTAATGATAACCAGCCTGCTCAGAAACTTGCGATGAATAAAAGGTTTAGCCATAGAACTAAACATATTGATGTACGTTATCACTTTGTAAGAGAGGCTGTAGAATGTAAAATGATTGAACTTCGGTACATCCCAACGGAAGAAATGATAGCCGATATTTTTACAAAACCTTTGAGTGCATTTAAAGTTGCAAAATTTAGGAAAAGGTTGAATTTAGTACAAAATGTTATCATGTGAATATTGTTTCTTTGTTGGTGAGAAGTGTGTTCTGGTTAGGGGGTGATGTTGTGTTGTGAATCTATTATGTTGTCAGTATAACCAAGAACACACTTCATGTTGGCAGCACTGCTGTGACGAGTGGTCACATGTGTTCGCGTGTGGCAGAGTATCAGTCTGATTCCGGGTCTGTTACCGAGCGGTCGTTCTTGTGTTGTATCCATTAATATTATTTCTTTAAGAGGCAATAAAGGCCTTATGTTCATTGTAGGCGGATTAAGTTATTTATGTCTGAATAACCCAACAGTTCATGATATTACTTTAATGCAACTCGGTGATTTTATGAAGTTGGATGTTTAGTTACTTGCTAAGTTTATGCTGATTCAACTTGCAAATTATTTTGTGTTGTGTAATTAGACTACCATGATAGCTGTATTCATCCCTCCTACCGCACATCAGTTTACAGTTACGACCTTGGGAGTTTTTACATTCCATAACTTTGTGCACATGCCGTTTCTAATGTCATGAATCCGAAGAGTTGTACTACATCAAAATCACCGTGTGAAGTTGAAGAATATATCAGTGCATTCCTTGTGGTCTATGGTCTAAAGCTTGGTTTCCGGGTGCTTCTTGGCATGATGCATATCCACAAATTAATCTCTTTGTACATTTTTACGGCTGTTATGACACTTAAGGCATTAAATGAATTCTGTGGATTGTTAATTTCTAACTTCCCAATTCGTGTCAACTGACATCATGGGTCCAAATTATTTTCCTTTGTGCTATTATTTAGATGAATTTGAGGGATCTGAGATGTCAATTCCCTATGGTTTGTCCTACGCAATGAATTTGACTGTCTTCCATGAGTGACATCGTTGATTCTTTTCTATCATTTGAGGAGATTGGAGAATAATGGAATAAGACATCGGCCAATTCATACTTTTCCACATATTTATTTAAATGCGCATGCTTTAATCACATCTTCCAATTATAGAACAGTTTTATCAGGAACGAACTGATATTTGATGCTGCAAAGCTGTTTGTCAACGTAGAAGTAATTAGAAAAAAAAAGAAATATTAAAGCTGGAAAATACCTCGGTAACTTCAGAAGAAATATTGCATTTGTCAAGTTTACCAAACAAAATCATATTCTATACAATGATGACTTTCACCACAGATGAATTGGTTAGCAATCCCATTATCCTCCATTACTAATGGAATACTTTTAATGATTTTGAAGGAAAGTATTTCATTTGAACATGACTTATTGAAGACTTTAATTAAATGGTATTGATACTTCGATGTTTTATACTGATTTGTATAGACGTTTCACTAATATGTCTAATTTCTAAAGTTTTTAAATACCCATCATGAAAATATTAATTACACAATCTAAAAGGCAGAGGTTCCCTTAATTCGACTCACCTCAAGCTAGAATGGGAAACGAGCACCACTTTGGATGTACATATTTCATTTCATCGGGTTGAATATACGGGGTGATAGACATTAGCAGCCTCAATATATTAAATTTTGTTATTAACATCATCTCCCCTAGAACTCCTATATAAAATATAAAATCCCCTATAAAATTTTCTATACTATTAATTTATTATTGCACATAAAACGAATTTAATTGCCTTGTACTCCATTTTAAACTTCATAAGGTGTCTCGGAAACACGGGCAGTTGACGTGACAAAAATAAATTGAGAGTACTTACTGAATTGTGACATGTAAGGGGCTACATATAACGGGCAAATGGAAAGGGATTCCAAAACGAGAATTACATAAAATTTCAGCTCTCTGTAAATCGAACCTGTTATCCCTCACCTAGCGATTAACTGAGTATTTACTGTTGAAATTGAACAGTAACTGTTGAAATTAAACAGTATACTGTTGTATTTTAACAGTACCCTGGTGAAAATAAACCGTGACAGACAGTGTGACAGAAAATGTGATAGAAACGTGAACACCGTGTGCTTATAATATGACAAGAGCGTGAGTACAGTGTGCATACAGTGTGACAAAAGCGTAAACTGGAACTCGAAAGCGTGATAGACACTGTGACGGTACAGTGTGCGCACAGTGTTCGTATACTGTGTTCACAGTGTGAGGACACCGTGCACACAGAGTGAGGACACTGTGACTAATACCCATGTACACTGTACAGTGTGCTGCACATTGTGGTCACACTCCATCATGCTTTGAAGGGAGCACAGTGTGCATACACTGTGACTAATAGCCTTGTACAGTGTGCATAACAATGTGGTCACACTGTCCATCACGCTTTGAAGGGGGCACACTGTGCGCACAGTGTACATTCACATTGACTAATACACTTGCACAGTGTGATACACATTGTTGTCACACTGTCTGTCACGGTTTATTTTCACCAGGGTAACTATTGAATTCAACAGTTGGCCTGATTTAATGTTGAAATTTTCAATGTTTTTTTGCAAGAGTAACTGTTGAATTCAACAGTAACGGTTAGATTCGACAGTTTTTTCAACAGTAACTGTTATATTCAACAGTTTTTTCAAGTTTTTTCAACAGTAACTGTTAACTTCAACAGTTTTTTCAACCGTAACTGTTAGATTCAACAGTTTTTAAACAGTTTTTAAACAGTTTTTCAAGTTTTTTTTCGCAAAGGGATGTCATAGCTTGATTCTTGAATGTAACTTGGTTTTCTCTGTAATATGTCTAAAAAAATTAATTGCCAAGATAACCATATGGTATTTACACACACAATATTATGTTGGAGGTTAGTATGTTAAGCAAAGGTATTTATTCATAAATACTTCTCGGGTTTCCAGCCGAGTAAGATTTTGAGTTTTTGACGTTTCGATGGAATACTCCATCGTCCTCAGAGCAATAAAGCTGCAGGACATTCTGCCTGCGTTTATATAGCCGGCTATATAAGCGCAGGTGGAATGCCTTGCAAGCTTTATTGCTCGGAGGACGATGGAGGAGTATTCCATCGAAACGTCAGTAACTCAAAATCTTACTCGACTGGAAACCCGAGAACTATTTATTAATATCATTCGCCGAGACAGAATAAAATCATATAATGGAATTTATTGCCTGTATTAAGGTACCATTGTCTTGCTTAAGTTGCTGTTAATGACATTTTACCCACCATGTAACTGCAAAATGAACTATTGCCTGTAGCATATTTACCGTGTTTACAGTACCTTTAAATCGGGTAAGTGCTCTGTAGTTACATATGTACACTGCCCTCAAGTTGTTTTTCATGGTGTTCTCTAAGTCCGTGAAGAGTGCCCTGAAACTGTGCACAATTTCATCATGGTGTCCTTACACTTTGCACACAGTGTCCCCATGCAGTTCTTTGTGCCCTCACCCTGGATGCCCAGTGTCCTCGCCCTTTACGCACGGTGTCCTCACGCTGTGTGCACGGTGTCCACGCTGTGAACACAGTATACGAACGCTGTGCGCACACTGTACCGTCACAGTATCTATCACGCTTTCTGCACGCTCTTGAGTCCCAATTTACTCTTTTGTCACGGTGTGTGCACACTGTACTCACGCTCTTGTCACATTATAAGCACACTGTGTTCACGCTTCTGTTACATTGTCTGTCGCACTGTCTGTCACGGTTTATTTTCACCAGGGTACTGTTAAAATACAACAGTATACTGTTGAATTTCAACAGTTATTGTTCAATTTCAACAGTAAATACTCAGTTAAGCGCTAGGTGAGGGATAAAAGGTTCGATTTACATAGAGCTGAAATTTTATGTAATTCTCGTCTTGGAATCCCTTTCCATTTGCCCGTTATATGTAGCCCCTTACATGTCACAATGTGAGTTTACGGTAAGTTAATATTCATCCGCAAAAGTTGTTAGCTTATTCTTTGGAGTTTATACAGAGTTGGAAGAATATTTAATTGTAGATATTGATTGTAAACAAGTTATTTCAGTGACACTGAGGCTAGACTATCTGTTTTGGAACATTATGTGAGATTACTGAACATTTTTTGGAATTACCTACTTTTTGTTTCCCGAATTGCTTTTTAAACCATAGCAATATTTACTCTCAATTATCTCCACTTTCAGGTGTTTTGCCTCCATTTTTGCTGATTTCCTGGACAGATCTTGCTTAGATTTCTTCACGCTGCCAGCTCGTTGTTGTTCCTGCAGTTACTGGAACTCGTGGGAATTGCCCCTGGATTGGATGAAGAGACTTTACACTCCAGCTGATCATATTGGAAGAATGTATCACTCAATTGCTTGTACCTCTGGAACTACAAGACAGATTCAAGAATTCTAGCTGCCTGTGATGTTTCAAGAGAACTTTGTTGCATTGACCACCGTAATTCTAATGTACTGCATGCAGCCATGCCAATAGAGGGTTGAGTAGTGTGGCTTCATGCATTTGAAAGAATTGGTACTTATCCTTTTTCATACTTTACTATTTTGATATTTAAAGGCAATTACTTGTTGAATGTACTTTGCTTTTTTGCTCCAATAAATACATGTCAACTGCCAATACATTGTTTAAACTTAGGACTTTTCACCACTTCTCACTGGACGTTGAAATATATTAGCAAATAAGATAAATAAATGAGAAAAATAGCTCATCGGAGGCAATTTAAGGTACGGGGCCCAATGCTAATGAAAGTCAGGACCCACAATTCTATTTTTGATATAGTATCACCCTACAAGCATATTTCATGGAAAGAAGGGAATTATCCGAAGAACTGTCTAGTGAGTTCAAGAAGTTTACATATGGTCTTACCATGCTTAATGAGATAAGGAAAATGAAAGGATGGTGATTTTATTTTGATGAAATTCACATAGGTACCTACATTTTAATGGCCCAGGTAAAATTTAACATTAAATAGCAAATGAAGAACTAACATTTCACAACATGATATCCTAGATAATAATACACGTATATAGTTACAAAGATAAAGTGCACATTACGTGAAAAAATCTACTTTTCTTTTCTGGCTGTCATTGAAGCAAATTGCTGTCTTGTATCATTGAAATCTAAATCATCTTTTTATGTGCGGTGATGATTGCAAGATCTGTTAGGCAGACTTGGGACACAGTAGGTCTCAACTCATATAAGTCATAGTAATGCCACCAAGTTTTGGTGGTACTAGCGAAAAGCGCTAGCATGATTGAGAGTTTTGTAACTCCTTGTGAAAAATATAAACAATATGAAGTTACTTTTAAGATATGAATGTCATCATCATCGGTCAGCAATCCTAGGATTGGTTTGATTGAGCCCTCCACTCCATTCTTCTATCAGCCAATCTCTTCATATTGACGTAGGATATGAATGTAATGTTTTTAATTTAACCAAATATGTTCATATTAATTTTAAAGCTGAGAAGCTTCTTTCAGCACTTGCAACACTAAAAGAAATAGTTTATATGATCCTCAATTCTATACAAGTATTAGGTAAAGATCCATTTTGTAATGCATGAAATTAGGCTTCTCTGGCTGATAGATTTTCTGAAAAAAATGCATCTAAATATTTTTAACTCATCAAATAACTCATTCCTATCAATGTCTTTCCCAGCCAGCCCAAATAAACATTTTACCTTCAATTTATTTGAAATTTACGTAAATACGTCGTAAACAGTTTACTTGGTTACAAGTTGCTTACGTTAACTTTTAAGATGCATCTCGTGAAAATCGTGGCCACATGTTGTCATCGTGGAGTAAGCAACACAGAAGCGGTTTACCCTAACATCCGCCATAATGCATACGCATCAAATATTTTGTTTGCCGTTTATTCCCTCACTACGTATCAAATGTGCAATTAAATCCAGTGTACCACCTTTAAAAATTTTCAAAAATAAAAAAGCTAAAAAAATAAAATAACATAGGTAACACTAACAACCCTAGGTGGCTCAAGAAATCGAACCCATGATGATCGTTTCGGTATCCCGGCACGCTATCACTAGGCTAACTGCTTCACTGATGTGAAAACAATCAGATGGCTAGTTTTTATGACTCGGTTCTTGTATGAACTTGCACCGATTCATGAATGCGAAGTAAAGTTTTAATAGTTGATTGTAACTATAATTCATTACATAACTATAGGTTAAAACTATCGAAGGAACTGCAGTGATGATTTGGGATCGAATTTGCTTTCCTAAATTGTCGAACACATGAATTCATCGTTAATTGTGCTGGATCCAGCCAGCACAGTGTTAGCCATTTCTGTAAGTTGAAGGGAAATAATTTTTTTTCTTCGCGGGAGCATTATTAGTTGCCTATATACAAGGATATTTTTAGGGATATGAATAGGGACGAGGAAAGCCTTTATGAAAGGCTTTCCTCCGTTGTCGTTAATATTGATAAAAAATAGATCTGAAGAATGTTAAATAATATATGTTATAGTGCCATTTGCTATTGTAATATTGCTATTCTATTAGAATGCTACAATACACACCAATTTCTTGCTGGATTCCTGGTAGGTACAATGATTAGACCGACTACCTGTGTACATTTATGGCAATAACGTGGTTAACAAAACAAAAGTCATTACATCATTCATAAAATCAATTTTTGTGTATTTACGACTACGGAGGAAAGCCTTTCAAAAATAATATAGGCGGAGAACTTATTATTATAACTATGGTGCGTCCCTTTAAAGATTCCTGGTCATCCTGTTGTATAGGCAACCAACAATGCTCTCGCGAAAAAATTAACAAATAATATCAACTTCGATTTTCACACAAACAATAAAGCGTGCAACTGTAAATTAAGGATTTGCCAGAAGCGGTGATCTTACTCCTTAAAACGGTACCACAATTATCGATATTGTTTGTGAATGAAGCAACGTATTGACTTAATTTTGACTATCGTTAGCGTAGTGACAGCTTCGAAAATCCCGGCGCTTGTTTCACCGAGAGGGGGCAGATATGTAGGATAGTAAATTCGAAGTTCAGCAATAGATGGCAATGGCAAGAAAGTTAACTCCTGAACAGTTTATGTTATTCATAGGGATAGTTTATAATGATTTGGTGGTCAATAAAGTATGACCGGAAAAGAACAAAAAGTCAGTTAACAAACAAAACATTCAAAAACCCTTATTAGTTCAAGGAGCAGAT
The DNA here is from genome assembly GCA_933228895.1 of Platycnemis pennipes. Lineage (NCBI taxonomy): Eukaryota > Metazoa > Arthropoda > Insecta > Odonata > Platycnemididae > Platycnemis > Platycnemis pennipes. The sequence goes on along the minus strand of OW121848.1, from coordinate 25,464,418 downwards.
GATATGAATATTTAAAATGAGCTCTCACGATCAGGTATTGCGTAAATAGTAATCAAGAAGGCCAGACTTGCAGTAACGACTGACGACAGAGCATGATTGGTTCACTGCCTTTGCAATGTCCTTTACTGGCCCGGTGAGGCCGCCACTATGGCCCACCCTTGTAGCTGGTCGTAATTGACGCCGCGAGGCTTTGTATCCATGAAGCCGATCCTCTTGAGGTGGCGTGGCTCACTCGGCAGAGTAGGTGTATGCGGTTCTCCGCTCTATGGGTTAGCTTGAGAGAGGGGACTTAAGGGAGGGGGAGTCTGTCGTGGAGATGACGGCTCCTTTGCAGAGGGACCAGTCGTGGTTGATGGCGGGTCCCTCTTGGGCGGGGGGAGTTTCCCGGAGGGGAGACGCCCCCTTGCTCTGGGGTGGAAAATTACTCAGAGGGGAGGGCTATGTCGGTTATTTTTTCACTCTCTAATACTGTCTCAATACCCAAAGAAACACTACTTTCTAATACCATTTCTTCGAAATGAATTTAAGAATGTAAGGGAAGAGACTTGGGTTCTGAAAGTGTCCACCCTTAAACCCCACCCCCAATCCCCCGCGGACAAGCTCCCTCTGGTTCATGTTTTCCTTTTTCTACGTATTGATTACTAATTATTTTTACTCATTTACTCACTTAATTATGGCTGCATCCAAGTAGATTTTCCTCCGTCATAAGTCTCTTATTTTATTCCACCTTACCATTACAATTATTTTGCACTATCATTAATATTTATTCCCCAAAATCAAAATTTATTAACCTACTCGTCCACCCCTTTTGGATCGCTGACTTACGCTACAGAGAACACACCGCCGGCCGACTTCTACCATGCACCGCCAGGTGCCCCCACCATTCAATTTTCTTCCCACATATTACTCAACAAATTCATACCTTATTCATATAATCATTCATATAGTCGCACCATGATGGGTTTTGAAGAACTTTCATCATTCACCAACTTAATTCTGCCTTCATTTGCACCTTTACCTCCGACTATTATACACTTGCACGGCAAAGATAAGCATTCAATGTTAACATATCACCAGTTCAATTTACTTTTTATTTTCATTTCAAAATGTTACACTTCCAATCAACTTTTATCACTACTATACCAAGGGTTTCACATGAATCGGGTTTCACATGAATCATTGATAACATCAATTTCATAATTGCTTTCATTACATCAACAAAATCGGCTGCTGGTGTTTTTGCCACCAAATCAGGACTGGAATCCTGCCTCTTGCTGCCAACCTCCTATGCTCAGCAACAACTGAAATCAAAACATCCTTCCATCAGTCTTACCCAAGAACATAATTTGCATCCAGAATATCATAACTGCTTCAGTCGTCATGCATTCCAATGAGCTCTATCAATATCCAAGTTATCGTTTAATCTTTATCTCCCATAATTTTCACCTCAAGCCATTACAACCATCTCTGATTTGACATCTCAGCAGGCCATGAATCACCGTCACTACAATATTTTACACTATGTGCTGTATTATTTCATTTTAAAAGTCCACTACAACCTACAATTAACACATGAAATAATGAGTTCCCTTGAATGGGGAACTGAACCTACTTGGGAAAGAAGTTAACACTTTTCCCACAGCTTCCCAATCAAACATTTTGCTTTCCCCTTACATCCCAATTATTACAGTATTCAATACATTGAATTTTTTCTGGAAAATTGTTTTTATCTCTTCTAAAATGCCTTCAAAAATTTTTAAATATTTTTCATGGAAAACCCTATCACTTAAATTAAGCGCTCTGAATTTGAGTATGTGAGCTGAATTTCATTTGTTTCAGAGGTTGGTGGGATTAGAAATTTAGGTTTATATCTGTATTGTGTGATTTTTACCACCAATCTATTGTTAATGAACCATTGAAATTCCTTTTAGTCATCATACCCAGGAAAGGGAGTTGGTTATTCTTTTTGTATTCTATTGTAATTTGTTATTTAGGATTGAAATGGTTAAACTGTTTTTAAATAGTAACTGATAAATCAAACAAGACAGCAGTTATGTATAAAGAAAAATATGACCAGAAAATACAAAAGCTACTGAAGGATACAGAAATTTATAGTGAAGCTCCTAAAAACAAAAATTTAACAAAATCGCTTCAAACCAGAGTAAATTCCCTAGTCAGAGACTTTTCAAAGAAAAGAAGTTTTATAAAGAGCCCTACTTACGAATGTGCTAAATTCCTTTCCAACATCCTTAGTCATTTATCTTCAGCTAAATACAATATTTGAGATTCCTTTCAATTTTATGAAAAAAATGATAAAAAAATATTCCAATTAGAGTAAATTCTATTTTTATTGCCTAGTACAGATTTAGCCTACTTAAACCAGGTACTTGGTCGCTTGCTAAAACCAGGGGGAATCCTGAAGGTGAGAAGAACTTTAAAAACCATATTCGTTCAAGTAAAATAAGTGATGATCGGGAACAACTAAATTTCCAGCATAATGTTTTCTCCATTACACCACAGCACTTTACCAAATTCACTTTCCTAATAGATGTGACACCTAATTGGCTATCCCATAGTATTCCTACTGTCAAATTTATCTTTTATGCTGTAAAATGTTTTCTAATTTGAGAATAGAAAAAAGATACTCATCGACACAATGAAGAACAAAGTTCCCTAATCTCAGCCTTCCTCACACAACACCCTGCTGGTGCCAAAGTTCCCACATCAAAACAGGTTCCACAGCTACTTCCCATCAAACAGGATCAACAGCTGATCAGCATGGACCTGAGGGATCAAAAAGCATAAATATAAGCCTTAGCCCAAAAGCATTTTAATAACATCTGCCCATATAATAGTTGCAACATTATGATCAATAAATACAGCCAACAGAAACCAATGTAAAATAATTTTGCTTGAGATGCTTGCTTGGCATGAATGCAGAGATACAGAGAATATAATATTATGAATACTTATTATATTCTCTGTATCATTTAAAAATGCAGAAAATCATACAATTGCACATTATTAGTTACTGACAATCACCAAAGCATTCATGCCAAGCAAGCATCTCGAACCTTGGAAATGGCAAGGAATAGTAATTGGGCATTTGCCTGTAATGAGGAAGGATAAAGAAGGAAATTCTGTATCTGCAACTTCTACAAAAATATGGTCCCCTCATTACTCTATGAATATACGTAACAAACAAGGTCATTATAAGTACAAAAAAAGGGATTATGATTATCAAGATGAAATGATTGAAAATATGGTATGAAATGCAGTCATCGTTGGAATAATTAATGTCCATTTAGACCTACCTTCACTGATAGAAAACTAAACTAACTCTACTCCTGATAAGAAAAGTGAGAGGAAAAAATAATGATTTCTTAAATTATAATTACATAGTAATAAACATTGGGGAAAGTTATGAGATGAAAGAAAAGTCATGTCAACTTCCATGCCATATGGTACCATTACTAGCCATTAAAATGACAAAGGACACTATCAGTTGTAATAACAATAAAAAGAACAATGGAGCCTTTACACGGAGATGAGGTCAACATGAATCAGGTGAACCTGCTGTAAAACAGAAAAGATAACATGTTATATGAATAAGGGTATAGCTACAGCAAAGATCAGAGGAGAATCGCCCAGTAGAAAGAATCGTCAGCTGTAAGGTGAGTACTACTGTTAACAGAATGCAGCAGATGTGTCAAGAAAAAACTGCTGTAGAATCTGATAGAGGAAGGTATTTTATTACACAAAAACTGACTTTCAGGAAAGAAGATCAATGATGAAAGACAAAAATAGACGCAGTCTAGAAAATATACGGATGTGTAGATGCGGAGGGTGTAAGTTTAATAGAAGTGCAGACCAACAAGGAAAATAAAAAAAACAGTAGGGGAAAAGTAAAAAGAAGATGGAGTACGCAAAAAGGATGATAATTTTTCCCTATGAAGATGCCCCATTATTGAAATATCAGGGAAATATAAGCCCTGAACAGTTTATTCAAATATCTTACAAATGCAATAGTAATAAAGCTTTCAGAAAATATGATTTTTTTCCAAATTAATAATTCAATGGAATAACAATGTACAAATGAACTGGTAAAAACATTCATAAAATAATTATTTTGAAAATTTTAAAGTGGAACTTCTTTGTATCAACTTCTTCAAATGACTAGATATGCCAAGGACGAAAGTCAGTTGAACAAAGAATTGTTTTGTGTGTCTGGACTACTTGATGCACTTTTATCATATTACCCATTTGTGAATATTTATAAACAAGAAAAATATCATTTGATGAATAGGTAATACCATAGAACAGAGAGAATATTGAAGATGAGCACTAACCTTGTTTGGTCAGGAGATAAAATGAGTTTTAGCAACTTTTAAGTTCCTGGATAGCATGGCAATGCTCAATATTGCAAAATAATAACAGATTCAAGCAAATCATTACAACAAGTAGCCTTCACGAAAAATTCCAATGCAAAAAAAATTAGTCTCTGTTCAGCGTTGAAACTTTGATAAATAAAATTTGGGTAGGGTCCATAAAAAATTTTATTGAATCGCACTGAGTACAGCATTTTGGTCAAAGGGCTGCACTCCCTCGAATGTGGATGATACTGGGGGTCTGCAGTGTCTGGAATCAAAGTCCCGATGTCCTGCAACACACAAGGTGCTGCCAAGCATCGAGACAAGGACTCCAGACATGGCTGACTCCCAATATCCTCCACATTCAAGGGAGTGCAGCCCTTGAAGATCAGTAATGACTAAGGGGAGAGTCATCCAGCAGCAGGGTTCTTGGTCCAAACACTGCACTCCTGGCCCCTGGAATGGCATCGTTGCAGATCTGGGCTGTGTTCCTGAGTGGTAGGAACTCGCCGACAGTCTCCATCATGGCTAAATGGATGTCTTCAAGTGAGAAATTGAAAAACTGAAAATATGAGAAGAAACATACCCTGTTGGAAAAATAATATAGCAAAAATGGAGATAGTTCATGTGAATGGTTGGAGAAAGTCCACAGTATACTGAAGTAATGACAGTTGTAACAAAAGAGATCAAGTGCAAGAATTAGACAGATGCTAAAATATGCAATGCAGTTGGTGGTAGTGGAAGGAAAAGGAGATGACTTCTCTTGGAATTATGTATTATGCGTAATACTAGAATGGCATGAAGTGCAAGTTGATAATGAGTGTTTTTAGATAATTGCATGGATGGAGCTGCAATGGAATGTCTGGAATACCTGATCTTTTAGTAGCTGGTAATACAAAATGGATGGAAAAAAATAAATCATTATTAAAAGGTGCTTAGCTATTAAACAGAAAAACTGATTGAGTGCAAGACTCAATTGAGCAATCAAGAAAAGGATGAAGTTAGGATAGACAAGTAAGTCGGCGACAGAAGGTTAGCGGGATGACTCTACTCGAATATTTAATGGCTTTAACAAAAGTAGAATGATGAGAATGTGGATATCATGGAGTCATAAGAAGTGATGTTTTTAAACGACACCGTATGATCTCTTAAAGAAGGATCAAAATGGATGTGTTCATTGAAGTATTAACAACAGTTAAAGAAACATAGCTGGAAATGGAAATATGTCATTAAGGACACAGCCAATATCTTAAGGAAATCAAATGAAAAATCAATTGGTATTATTCAAAGAAGAAATATTTTATGCTTACATTTTGAGGTTGCATTATGAATCATCTTAGGAGGTAATATTGAATGTATTTCAAGAAGTGTGTAATTTATAGCCAACATTTCACGTATCTCATTACAGCCGGCTTCATTTTTTTCCTCATGGTCGTTGTATAGTGATTCATTGTTCCATGTAAGTAGCATAAAAATGGGGTAGTATACTCTTTGCGGGGGGTAGAGGGGGTCGCTTCACTGGGCTACTGACCGGAGGGTCTCAGGTTCAAATCCGGGGCAAGAGCCTTTCTGGACACCCCCATCTAAAATCCTCACGATTCAATTTTCTGCATGTCAGAACTTCGTAGGAAATCACAGGTGGCCCAAGGAAAGGAACTGGCCCCCCTACCCTGAATGTGTGAATTTCACATGCCATTGGCTTAGTGCGGGGTGAGCTCTACTCTCACCTATCAAAACCAACCTTCAGGTTGAATCACTGAGTGAGTGATACTTTTTGCATCCCTGCATGGTAGTAAGAATTTGGTAATGACTACCTGGTGACTGTTCATCCCCTGCCACACACCCTTGCAGTGGCTTGCAAGGTATTATGTCATTGTAGATGAATAGATGCTTTAAAATTGATGACGATATTTGAGTGCGATTTTATGGAAGTGAAGGAAGTATACGACACTGTTCAGTTTGATCCATGACCATCCATTGCATAAAACTGCTGGTTGTAAAATGCTATAGATGATGTGTGTGTTTTTAAACGATTGCGAGTACACAGCTGCGTCAGGTTGGCTGAAATGTTTGCACTGTTCATAGCAGGAAAACGAAATGAGTCGAACCCATCAGATATTATTTTAAAAATATACGAGGACTTGAAGGACAAAGAGGAAGTTCAGTTGAAAAGTTTAGCAAAAGAGGAATCATTGGTATGATATTCAAAGAGGAGATAACTCAATTTTATTCTACAGTTTTGCAGTCTGATTTTGACACTTAACAACAAGGTACTGCTGGAGATATGCAAAGAAGAGGTATTTGTATGACTGGAATTTGATCGCAGTGATTGGCCATCATGCTGAGGTGGTGACAAGGCATGCATAAATTTTAATCTCATGTTTACTTCCGAATGGAAGCCCCAACTCGGTCATGAAGAAGTACGAGCCCCAATGACTAATTCCCTCCTTGGTATTGTTCCATTGTTCACACAGAAGGAAAAGAAAGTTTCATATTATAGTGGGTAAACTAAAGGAAAATCAGTGAAAGGTGAGTGCCTGGAAGAACTGAGGGAGGATTTACATAGTTCGGGCAAAAGAACGACATAACATAATATGAAGAAAATGCTGATGATGAAAGAAAAGTGGCATGTTACGAGAACAACTCCATTAAAAAACACCGGAAAAATGTATTTGATCATCTGCTGACCTTCATGTGAATTCTGAAGCTGAAAACATTGTCCATGCATTGAAATGGGATTTTTTTCTTGAAGACATTGGTTAAAATAAAAAGATTAATTTTCGAACTTAGAGAAAGGGTGATCAAACAAGATAGATTCCAATTCACACATATGGGAAGAGATTGCGTAGTATTGAGAGCTGACGTAGTAATATAGAGGTAATCAGCGTTGTGAATGAATGATCTTAGCATTAATACAAGTTGTGAACTGAGGATTCCCACCACTTGATAGTCTCCTGATTGCATCTCTTGAAAAATTGTTCACACTGTAAAATATAGAGGGTGTGATCAAAATGGTAAAATTGGGTACCAGGTATATCCTCGGTGTAATTATGTATTATGCAACAATTATTGTACACTTTCACATACAGGAAAGTATTGTATTTTGTTCATTTGTGCCCCTGCCCCTACTACATAACCTTGCAGTTGCTTGTGGGAAATCATGTAGACAGCAATGAGAAAAATAAATATTTGGGAAATAAATTGTAAAGGAAATACTCAAAAGGAAAACAGAAAAAATAATCAGGGCAAAAATGACCAAATATGGTGAGGTAATCAAAGATGGATTACTAAGTCATTGACTTCTGGTGGAAGTACTTTGAAATTAGAAAAATAAATATTTTGGAAATAAATGGTAAAGGAAATACACAAAATGAAAGCAGAAAAAATAATCAGGGCAACAATGACCAAATATGGTGAGGTAATCAAAGATGGATACTAATTCATTGACTGCTGATGGAAGTACTTTGAAATATATCACTCCAGTGATGAAGACGATAATTCGTATGAGATCGAGTGGTAGCTTTGTTTCAAGTATTATGACAGAAAACGAACAAAATAACTGAAAATGAACAATACTTATTATATAATACATAATTACAGTGAGGGCATACCTGGCTGTAGAATATAAACACTGTACTTCTACTAGAATCAGGTAGAGAATCACTATCCGATCGCAGACTGAACTGCAAAGTAAATATTCTGTGGACATATTTTCTAAAATATTTTTTAACTGAAATATATGTTTGGAAATAAATGAAAAGTGAAATACTCAATCAGAAAGCAGAAAAAAGTCAGAAACAGTAATATTTCATAATATTATGCAGATGATCACAAAGATAAAAGAGGTAGAAATTACGGGTGAGTGGGTTAAAATAATAAATCGTGCTTTTGATGATTGGAGTAGGTCCCATCCAAATGTGTTAAACAAGACAAGATTTTCTCAATTTAGTAAGGTTGGACGAATCGTTCAAATTTATATAAAATTGAGAATTCATGAAGGCAGAGCTTATACATTTATTTATGAAATATGATGGTGGATATTTTTAGTTAAGGCTTATATAAATATGGCACAAGGGAAAGGTTACGAAAGATATTCATCCATGCATCAATAGAAATGAAAGCTTAAGTACTATATTTATATAGCTAGCTATCTCTGGTAGGTACCCTCTAGTCCAGAATGGCAGCACTGTTTCATAAATCACATACATTGTGAAATGGCAGGAGTGATTCCATCGTATGATAGAGAGACAGAAACATAGAAGTTCTGCCACGAAATGAGGACATGATGACCAAATAATTGCATGGAATTTAAAAAAATTTATTTCTAAGAATAATAAAAGAAGACACCAAGAGTGTGAATATGGAATTACTGACAGTCGTTTGAGTGAAAATTTTAAGTTGTAACGGCAGCATGTCACGTAAGTATGCATAATAATGATGTTGAAATTATGGGACACTATAACTATGGGATCATATGATATGGGATGAATATGAGAAGTATGGGAAGAATAACTAAACAAAATAAGCCAATAAAATTACCAATGAGTAGGAATCATCACAAAATATTGTGAGGACATTATTTACAACAGATGGAGTGTTTTCACATCTGTGCAGCATTTTGGATGTCAAAGGATTTAGAAAAGACATAAAAAATAAAGAAATGCTTCAGTAAAATACGTATTAAGTATTTTCCAAAATAAGAGCATTAATTTTATGTGCATACATCAAAAAAAAACTGTAAATATATCTTGTGTGATACAGTATGCATATGAAGTCTCACGTGTGAGGAAGGAGGAGTAAGGATTTTCAAATGTTGACTCAAAGAGGGATGGAGGAGTAACTGTGTATGTAGGAACACAGACAAAGAAGTATGTATGCAAAAATATTAAAATTATAGTAAAGTAAAAGGTCATTACTTCAGTAGATTGAGAAATTTAGATACTTGTTTGCATTTTTGGATGGAACTGGCTAAAATTCTAGGCTAGAAGGAACAGAATTACCCTAACAAAAGGAAGATTTAACGAGACGGTTTTATCAGTGAAAATTCAACAATAAGATGACAAAAAAGAAACTAATGCAGGGGAAGCAAATGCGTGTGTTTTGGCAGTTGGTTTTGAGGAAGAAGATATGAATAGTTGACAACTATTTGCTTAATCTCTCTATTAAGTATTAATGCTTAATACTTAATAGAGAGCTGCAAAACAAATGTGCAAATAATTTTATAAAAAGATGAGAAACTAAAAGGGTAATGGAAGCAAGGTAGAGAAGAGAGTGTGATGAAATGGAAATATCACTGCCAGAAGGAATTATGAATGTGCTATATGCGAAAGTAAATATTATTTCCGATTGTCATAAAGTGAAAGTGATTGGGAAAGGCAGAAGAAGTAGTATTTGGCATGGAAGAGACATGGATAGATGGAGAAATATGCACTTTAAGACCTTAATGATAGAAATGATGACAAATGGGCATAAACGGGGAAAGAAAATATGACGCAGTCAAAGAAACTCTTGAAATATAAAAGTTGGATTTTAACATTACTAGATCTCAGCCAGAAATGAAGTCGTAAAAGGCTGTAAGACAGGACGATATCTCGGTTGAATCAATGAATAGTCAGGAAAAGAAAGTACGACGAAAATTTTTTACTTATTCATTGGATCTCTGAGGAAGGAATCTGGTTCAAGAACTTGGTAACACCAGTATTGATCTCCATCCCAAAAAAGAAAAAGTGCAATTCTGAGAATAATATAGTACAATGAACTTAATTTGGCACCCTGACTTAAAGCATGAGGCATCGTAGTGTATGGAAGAGAAGAGGGAGAATGGCTACTTACGTGAAGATAACTTTAATTTTTGGAAGGGAAGGGCAATCCTGAATGCTACTGGAGTGGAGAGCTTTATTAATGAAAGTGGAGGGATTTATTAATAAGGAACTTGTAGTACAATCGTTATGTTTTTCATTGCTCCTCCGACTATGAGATAGCACTTGATGAAGTAAATTGAGGAAAGTTGTGTACATAACTTCCGAGTTGCTTGTCACTAAGAATACATGACCCATTGAAACATATGTACAGGATACACAGCACAGGTAATAGCAGATGGAGAATCCAAGTGTACAACAATAATGGCTGTAATGGTGCAAGGTTACCCGTTGTCACCCATGTTCTATAACTTGTGATTGCCTAAGAAATTTTAAGGGTCGTGTAAGAAAAGCTAGATGCAGGAGTAAAGGCAGGGGAAGGTGGATGAAGCCTGAAAATATGTCTGATTTGCAGAAGAACAATTTACCTAGTAGGCTAAGGGGTTGCATTCACTACTAAATACCTTACAGATGTAGTGCATGAGATGAAGAAAATTTACGGTTGCTGTGAGGAAAACTCATTTTGCCCAGTGATGAGCACAATAGTAAGAGGAGTGTAAAATAAAATCCAAACGTTTATTCCCACATTGTTGTCAATGATAGGCTGTTTTACTGGACTGAGGAGAATTAATGAATACATTACAAATGATGAAAGAAATCAAGAGTAGATTGAGAAGGCAACGATTCATTCATAACTTATATATGTATCAAGCACTATAATCAATACCTGCGAATGGAAGACTTGGATGGGCAATTTGAGGACCAGAATTTAGTTAACGCTGGCCATTGTCTCCAGTAGATATGAATATTTATGAAAAAGAAATGATGAAAGAGGTGAGGAATGAGTTTGAGTTTGGTATAGCAGTGAAAAGATCAAAAAGGATGGTTTGCTGATGATCAAGCATTAATAAGGCAATAAGTAAAATCTTGAAATAGCTGCAAAACACTTTACAAATCCAGATTTAGGATATTGGTCAATCTCATTATTACTGAAGCAATGAGAAAATATGAAAATGAGGTAACACGAGTAGGTAGGTAGGATGGGTACCACTGGAACGTGTGGAGTGACAACCTAAGTGTTATGGATATCATTTTGTATTGAGATATGTGTACAAGAAGTGATGGGAAGATTTACATTGGAGGATGAGGGATCCACTTACTGGATGGAATTTCTATCAGAACCGTTTGTAAATATTTAATGGCATGGTCAGTAAGAGAAAACATTGGGCTCAGCATCATAGCATTCCGTGGCCTGAACCTTAGATAAGAGGGTGAGATTATATTGGAGGGTAATTTTAGTCAATGTTTGGAAAATAATTGATAAAAGTACAATGTACAGAATAAAAGGCAAGTGAAAAAACAATAGGATTCACTTGGGAAAAAATAAAAAATTACAGGAGAAGTTAATGGAGAGGCAAAGTAGATGGATAGAGCAAGAGGTATATAGAAAGTGTATTAAAACAGAATGTCAAAATATGAGATAGAGCTTTAGACAAAGGAAATAGAAGGTTATTGGATTGGCATTTTTAAGGCATGAGGTAAACAAAGCAGATTCAGGAGTGATGTGGTGGAAACATTCCACATTAATAAAAAGATATTACAATTTTCCTCAAGTAAATATTTATTCCGACTAGTTCCAATGCTACTACATCATTGTCAAGACTTGAGTCTAGTACTAGTCCGACCAGTAAAAATTGCAATATCTTTCTATTAATAAGGCATGAGGTGTTAGGAACTGAAACAATTAATAGTGTGCAAGACGAAAAGGTTCTAAAATGACAAAAGGGATTGGAAGTTGCCCATGAAAGCCTCTTTTTAACGGTAGCAGACACATGAGCAATAAAATACATGTGGATTAGGATTGACTTCAAAACCCTGATGTTCCACGTGTTTCTCTTCCCCCTCCCTTACCCACTCTTCTATCCCCCACCCACTACCCTGTTGGAGTACATAAGGATGCTAATAACCGACATATGAACCTTGATAGTGACATTTGATGCCGAAACCATGGTCAGTACCAATAAAGTGTGGAATGTACAACAAAGTCACAATTCTTCTCCTTTCAGGACATATGGACATGCATATCTTTTGTAAACCCATTAGTTGCGAAACTGATCTTAGGATGGTAATGCTGGAGTAGGTACAATGTCTGTGTAGAGTTCCAGATGTGACTGAAGAGCCTCATGCATTATAACGAAAGGATAGTTATGGCGAGGATAGAGACCAAGTCCTTAGATATCGTTATGGTGAGGGTTTGCATGCCTACGAGGATGAAGAGTGGAAGGCATTTACGATAATAACAGAGAAGTAATGGAAAATGTAGGAAGAGAAGATAACTTAACACTTTAAGGAGATTAAAATGCTAACGATGGGGAAGGTCGAGTTGGAAAACAAATACGACGGGAAAATCAGAATATGAGAGAAGGGGAAGCCTCCTGAAATTTTACACCCAGCATAGCTCAGTGGTGGTAAACACATTACTCAAAAACCTTATTTGAGGATATTCTTGGAAAATGCCTGGAGATAGATGGCTGAGTATTTGACATTAAGTATATTTTAGTGAAGCAGACTGAGGAACTATGTGAAAGACTGTAAAAATTGCTGCAAATAATGATAGCAACCATTACTTATATTTTTGATTATGTCATTTGAAACTCAGGAAATTGAGGAAAACAACGAAGAAAAATAGCAAGTAGAAAAAATGTAGAAGCCTGAAAATTGCTTGGTCTTCCAGAGAGCAATGAAAATAAGATAGGAGAGTACATGACTGTGAATTAAATAGAGGAGGATATTAAAGAGGCCGCAGAAGAAGATAGAATTATTTATTTATTTATTTACCATCACCACCGAAAACAGCATATGTGGCCTTTACATCGGGGTATTAACAATGTAACATAGACGAGCACACACAACCATGTCCTGAGTGGTGAAAATACCTACTCAGGCGGGACTCGAACCCGCGACCCTCAGGTTAGCAGGCGAGGACTTAACCACACCGCCACCGGGGCCGACAATTAATCAAAGGGAGAAGAAAATACCAGAATGTGAAACCTGAACAGGAAAATTCCTCAAAAGAATAATAAATTAACAAAGTCTTAAGCGAAAAAAGGCAGAGAAATGTAGATGATTTCTGCGGAGATATAGTGAAGAACAATTTCAATGAATAGGAAGCAGTAGCTTAAGTAATGAGATAAGACAGAAGATCAGAGAGCAATTAATTGAACTTGAAGACGGAAAGTTTAAGACGGAATGAATGTTTTGAGCAATCATGAGATGGAAGTAACCGAAGTGTAAAGGTAACAGAAGAGAAAAAAAGTCAAAAAGTAAGAGGTACACACATTAGAGATTCAATATAGACTATGGGATCAGAGATTGAAGCAGTAGCATGAGATCTGCCCAAAAAATACGAGGCTCCTGATTTCAGTGATACATTTATTGAGCTAAATAAAAATGCAGGTTATAATATATTATCCCAAATGTTCACAAACCATTTGTATGCAACTGAAGAGATAATAACTAACTTCCAAGAAACGCTTTTACTTCCATTCCAAAAGAGAAGAGGGGAGGGAGATGTGAAGGCATTGGTGGCAGAAGCCTGACCACACATGCCTCAAAGGTCTCATGGATCTACAGCGAAGAACAGATAAAAAGGTGATGATTAATTGGATTAAGATCATTTTGTAATCTGGACAAGCAAGAGACCAAGAGAAAACCTTTGGTCCTTAGCCTACTCATTGAGAAAATATTGTGAAGAACAATCCAACTGTCGCTGTATTTGAGGGCATAGATAAAGCATTAGACAACATGGGTGGGGATTCAGCACTGGGAATCCATAAGGAAAATCGTGTCACAATGACGAAAGAGCAGAATTTACAGTTTGCGTAAAGAGAAGATGGCAGTGATACAATTTGGGTACAGCATTAAAGAATCGTGACTAAGAAACAAGCGAGTCAAGGTTGTGCATTATCCACCAAAAACTTCCATGCTTACATCGAGGAAGCTATTAAATATATAAAATAGAATTAAAAATAAGAATTCAGAACTAAATATCATTGGAAAAAATTAGCATACTTCATTTAGACCGATTACAAAGCGGTTATGGTGTCCACAGAAAGAGATTTGTGAAATACCCTAGTGAACATAGAGAGTTGGCCAACTACCACCCAAAGATCAGTAAAATAACTAAGTAATGTAATACAGTAAAAGGCAGAGACCAATGTTAAACTTGGAAGTCAATATATAGAAGAGGTGAGCGAGCATTGCTACCTGGAATGCGAATTAACCAATGATGGACAGAGCGAGAAGGAAATAGCCAGTAGAATACATCCCAGGCGTGGGGGATGCATTCTAATGAAGCATCAAATTACAGCTGGGTCCCTTAGATAAGGTCATTCCATGTCAATTCGACCAGGTGATAGCCCTTATTTTGACCAAACTTGGCAAAAACGTCACCATTACATTGGAAAATAAAAACCCCCAAAACGTTTTGAAAAATACGCGACTGTTGACGAGAAATTGCAACGTTGAAAAATGCGAATTTTGCGAAAGTTACTACACATTTTAAGATATATCTCCGAAACTAGTAGAGTAACAGATGTGAAAAAGGACTTTTTTTAAAGGTCTTGAATTGGACAACTACAATAATGGATTATATTATAAAATATAAACAATTTTATGAAGTTTATAACAATTTTAAATTTTCAAATCTATTTTTGACGATTTATCTACGTCTTAGATTTTGCTAATTTTTGTATAATGTTGTAGATAAATCCTCCTCTACAAATTAAAAAAGTTTGCCAGAGGTAATATTTCATTTAAGAAAGAAAAATATTTTTGAGTGAAAGCGTAATGCCCGCCGGTCGCCTCGGCGCCCGGCTAGCTCCCACCTCTGGCGTCTTCAGATCTCGGCAAACCATCTCTTTCACCAATTTCAACCGTACACATACTCTTAAATCCCCTTTTCCCGTGCCATTCTACAATTGCTTCCCGTATATGTGCGACCACCGCCCTAGAAAACACGAGGGCAGCACGAGACGTTAAAGTAGTCGGCCTCCGATAGCAATAGACAGACGTAATCTCGTCTTCGGTTTCCACTGCAACTGGCTTTTTTAATTTTTTTAAACTGATATTTACTTAATTTATGGAATTTATTTATCAATAGCAGGTGTTTAATCCTACTATTTCAAAGTCTCGTTCAAATTTTTTTTCCTGGGAGTACTGACTCCCTGTTTTCTTCTCTTGGTTTCTTCAATTCCGCTCTTTCACGGTACTAATATATGCCTTTAACTACAATGACACTTCAGACGTGTATTCTGATGTAGTACCGTATTAAAGTCCAGCTGCATCATAAGCGGTAGGTACTCTGGTAGTCGTCCTTGGAGGCATAAATTGATCGATACTCTTTAACTAGTTTAAAGTAGTTTAAAGTAGTCGGCCTCCGATAGCAATAGACCACAGATATAGAGACAAAAGATTATTTATCTTAATTGCAATATGAAATTAAGATAAATAATCTCAATATGCAATAGACAGACGTAATCTCGTCTTCGGTTTCCACTGCTATTGGCTTTTTTAATTTTTTTTAAACTGATATTTACTTAATTTATGAAATTTATTTATCGATAGCTTATATCAATATCAATGGCTTACTTTAACCTTCTTTTCCAACTTGGTGCATTTTCCCAAAAAACACTCTACATGTTGCAATACGTTTCAAACAATGAACTTAGGAAAATTGCTGTACCTAAAAACTCAGATCAAGTACGTAGATATTTTTTGCGTGTCCTTTGATTAGAATATTACATGGCATGTTCGACGGCATGACTACATTGCTCATTTGAAATTTTCATGTTACTTGAAAGAAACAACCTGAAATTATGTGCAGTCGTCGTTGTGGGATATTTATCCAAGATTTTTTTCTCTACCAAGACTCATTAAAGGTAATAGACTCAGAATCACTGTGTAACTGCCAGGCTAGAGTAAATTCGTTTGCATGTTGAAATAGGAATACGAACGATCAAGTCACTCCTCTCAGTCGGGTTATTATTTCAGACTTTATGAGGCACCACCGCTGCAATATGTTGCAACTGTTACATCGTCGAGATTTCAGGACCGATGCTGAATCAACTGAATGGCATGTATACACCACATCTCAAGGAGAGGGTCCAAGTGACGGACTTGGGCTTAGGCGTAGCGAGGGGGTGGGGGCGGTTCGCTCCAGGCCCCGATTTCAGCATAGGCCCCCAAATTTTAGATTTTCCCATTTTTACCACACCCATAAAAACCTTAGTTTGAATGAAAAATTGGTTGTCTGAGCTGTCTTTTGAACTAAATCGTAAACTTGGTAATAAATGAATTGATGAGCAAAGAAACAAAGTATGAACACCGACTTTGGAAGTTTCTAGGCCCAACGTACAGCAATGACATAAGCCCCGATGAGCAGAACAAGAGAAGAGGGCAAGGCGAAGCAGGTCGCGCAGATGTGCAGACGCAGAATCAGTGGTTCGCCACTCGTAACCCACTCTACCCTCCAGCCTTTGTAATTCAACTCTCTATGCAATGAACGCGATGTCTTTTATATCTCAATTTTCCGATTATAACACGCATATATTTTCACAGAACATTTTTATGAGGAAAATGTGGGAATCACCATTTACAATGCGCATTCGACTTTTTGAGAACGGCGGTCCTCGCTATTATCTGCCGCTCCGTTCAGCGCCCAAAAGAGCATCGTGCAAAGAAATGCTACCTATGTATAACTTTGCCCTATACCTACTCACGTGACCTTTTCGTTTTGGTTTCCATACATAATGGTCTATTTGTAGCTGCGAAACGTTCATTCGTATCTATGGAAATATTTTATTCAGTTAACAACTGAATTGCTATTCGCTACAAAGTGATATCAGTATTTAATTCGCCATAGTTTTTGTCTGTTCGTATCGGACTCCGTCCGATCTACTTGCGAGGGATATGTTATTATGTAATTTTGAGATGCTACTATTCTGAGGTTCTAAATAGACAATTATCAGAACCTTGTGGGTTTAGTTGCTACTTGGCTTTGAGCTATCACATCAGGATACTGTGGTCGCCTATTTGTTGCCGATGAGTCTGAGTGATCGGTTCGTATTCGCTGGCAGATAAAGTGCCCGATTTCTTGCTATTGAGGCGATTCATACATTGTGGCAGATAAAGTAATGTTAGAGCTCACCTAGAGGGTCCGTCGAGGGTCAATTATTAAGGTAACGACAAATCTTTGCAAAGGCGTTTATTCTAGAGATGCACATTCACACGCGCAATAGTTTCTTCTCTTGATAATCTTGAGAAAATCTTGATACAAGAGGAACAGCGGAGGTGTTAATGACAAGCATTTGTAACTTCAATTTTCTTAGTTTCCTGCACTTGTGGTCATCATCATTATAATGACTATAGTCATCAATCCTCAGATTGGTTTGACGCAGCTCTCCACTGAGTTCTTCTATCGGTTAATCTCTTCATATTTACGTATTTCTTCTCTCTCACCTCCTCCATCACTTGTTCCATATATCTCACACGAGGCCTTCCTTCGCCATTGTTCCCGTCCGCCATGTTTTATTTTAGGTACATCTTGCCCAGAAATACTTGCAGCAGATTGGAGGGATCAGTTTTTAAAAGCATGTGTTAAAGCTGAGAATCTGGAATATCTTATTAGTAGAAAGTTGGGAAGAACTGGTTAACAATTCTTTTCAATATGCGAGTACAACTTGTACTAAAATAGACATAGATATTGAAAGCAGGAGACGCAAGCGTGTTAGAAAAATGACAAGAAAAAAATTTAATTCTTACTACTGTAATATTTAAATCTTTAACTTTTGGGTTTGATTTCTGTTGTAAAAAAATAATGCTGTGAAATAACAACTCTTCATGTCATAACTATAAAATACCTTTGCCGATGCAATAGCATGCTTACGTAAATTTTCTCCGGCCATAAGCCGGTACTGGTACTTGCATCAAAGTTATTAAAAGTGTGTTAGGATGCATTGAACCTACTATTCTGCGAATGGTGAGATACATGACGAATTCAATTGATAAATAGTTGATTCTGGGTCTGCAGGAATACAAGAAAAAGGCATCTTCCTATTATACTTGCGTAGACTATGTCAATATTATAAACTCCAACTAGGCCCCATATCGAATAGCGCCCCAGATCCCCAACCATGTTGATACGCCTCTGCTTGGAAGTAAGCTGAAGAGATCAATGACACGTGCCAATATGAACTTCAGTTATAAGGAACAAATTCAGACTCTTGTAGAACTTTACAAATGGACCCTATTGAGCGTAAAAGGAATGAACTACGACTTAGTATACAGACAGCAATGATAAAGAAAGAAGAGGCTGGCGAGAAGATTCCGGGAGTACACTGCCGTGGAGTGAATCCGTCTCTACCGTTCGGCTATTCCACAATTCAAAGAAGACTTGATGATTAAAAGCCGTTCCCAGGCAACCGAAAGAACAAGTTTCCACTTTTGCGGAACAAATTTGGATAGTTTAGAGGAGAATACAGAAGTGTTTCAAGATCAAGTAGGACGTAAGTGTATTCTCGATGTTAAATTACCTATATAGGAAAACATTATTTTACACGACTATATTCCACTTTTAAATTATAAGTCTGCTGCAGTGAGGCAACCACATCACCATCGGCCATCCAATCCACGAGCACAGCAGTACGTCATCAGGAAAAACGGAAACGAAAGTGATTTGTTCTTTCGATTTCCCTTGGTTTTTTGCTGCACTAATCATTATTGTAATCATTTACAACGTTCATATTATGCTGGATAAGAGAATGAATGGGACGAAGCAACGAGGTAACATATATTGAGCATGAAAAGGGTGCAGAATATTCTGTATTTTTATATTCTTACCTTCTGATTCTGTTCAAGTTGACTGTAATATATAACGGTGTAATAACTACTTTAAAACTTGGGAATGTGAATTCATTTTAAGATGTGACAACATTTTATTTTAATAAACGAGAGGTTTATGAATAATATTTTCAGCACATCTAAATTGCGAAACTAATAATAATAATGTTTTATTGGTCAGTCGTATTCAAAGGATACACAGACCTCGTCAAGAAAAATAGAAAAATGTACATACATATACAAGAAAAAAATTACAATTCATTACAAAAGTTACAATTATGAAAAATTACAATTACAGTTTATAAGCTGCAAGTTAAAATACCATATCACAGGTGTTATGTGTAAAAAACTCTCCAACAGAATACAAAGCCTGTAAGGC
The DNA here is from genome assembly GCA_933228895.1 of Platycnemis pennipes. NCBI lineage: Eukaryota > Metazoa > Arthropoda > Insecta > Odonata > Platycnemididae > Platycnemis > Platycnemis pennipes. The sequence goes on along the minus strand of OW121848.1, from coordinate 25,444,913 downwards.
AAGCCATGAGTGAATCACACTCTTGAATCTAGCCAAGCTAGTCAATCTGGCTGAAATCGGTAGATGGTTAAATAGCCTGATACCTAAATTATGCAGGGAAGATTGGGTTTTGGTCAATCTGCATTGGTTAAGGGATAAAAGATTATTATATCTCGTGCTGTAATTGTGAGTTGCACATCTTGTAGGAAAGAGATCAAGGTTTTCTTTTACATATATCAAAACTCTATATACATACAGACTATAAACAGTTAAAATTTTCAATTCTATAAACAGTGGACGACAGTGCTCCCGAGATGTGGAATTAGTTAGTATTCTAATGGCCTTTTTTTGCAACAAAAAAACAGATTTTATGTCAGGGGCATTCCCCCATATTTCCAGACCATAGTCCAAGTGGCTGTTAAAAAAGGCAAAGTATATACATCGCATGAAATCAGGAGGGACTATCAAGCTTAGCTTTCTTAAAATAAAGAGAGCTTTGGAAAGCTTTTTGTTTACCTCAGTGATATGATAGCTCCAGCTGAGTTTAGTATCAAGGTAAAACCCAAGTAACTTAGTTGGCTTCAGATTACCTGGGGCAGACTTCAGGCTACAGATTAGCTTTTGAGTTTTTTCCCTGTTAAGTACAAAGCCATTCCATTGCCTCGCATAGCATAGTAATTCCATTGCCTCGCATAGCATAATTTATACTTTGGCTGATTCCGAAGACTTGCATCATTCATACCTATGTGTGATGTATTGTTGGGGAAATGATGACAAAATTAGGGTTACAAAGAGGTTATCAAGTTAATTAACGAGAACGAAAGGAAAAGTAAAGAATTTCAGGGTGTTCATGGGGCCTGGAAGTCTATCGTATGCGAAGAAAAACAAAATATCCGTTGAGTTGTGATCAAGGAGGTAACCTCCTTGGTTGTGATATAGTTTTGCCTTCCCAGTGGTTTGTCGTGAGAGTAAAACATGAATGAGTGACGGTTAAGCGCCACCGTTTCCTTGAAAAGAGAAGTGTGGAAGAGGTTTCGGAAAGCATACAAAAATGTTATGCTAGGAAAGTAGGATAGAGGCTGAGCAAAGTAACACCGAAAGTCGAAGATGTAACGAGGATTCTCTAATATTCTCCGAGGCCGACTGCTGTAAGGCCTCGTGCCGCCCTCGTGCTTTCTAGGGCGGTGGTCGCACGTATACGGAAAGCAATTGTAGAATGGCACGGGCAAATGGGAATTAAGAGTATGTGTACGGTTGAAATTGGTGAGAAGAAGGTGTGCCGAGATCTGAAGACGCCAGGGTACCATACGGTCGGCGCTAGCCGGGCGCCGAGGCGACCGGCGAGCGTTACGCCTTCACTCAAAAATATTTTTCTTTTTTAAATGAAATATTACCTCTGGCAAACTTTTTTAATTTGTAGAGGAGGTTTTTATCTACAACATATAAAAATTTAGCAAAATCTAGGATATAGGTACATCGTACAAAATAGATTTGAAAATTTAAAATTGTTATAGACTTTATAAAATTGTTTATATTTTGTAGATATCTTGTAGTGAGCAGCACCATACCAAACTCAGTAATGCTGAATGGTAATAATGAGGGAATAGGTAGTTACTAACAGAGATGAAATTATGCTTCATGAACTTATGCAAGGAAAGGTTCGAAACCGACGTAAGAGAGTGGGAATTGGCGATGAAAACCTATAATCCTGACCGGTAGTGCACTACCAGCAATAAAATATACTACGACACGAATGTCTTCTGACACGCTACACTTTCCTTCTTTTTAAGTTTTTCATATCTCGTACCATCTTTCATGACCTTCCCAAGTTCCTCTTCAAACATCCCCCTAGCACACATCTCATCTTTCGTAGCCTTTTGGAGCCTCATATTTCATTAAGTCCTTTATTCAATTTCATTTTTCCCTCCGGATTTCCCATTCCAAAATCCTTCTCCTGCCGCACACAACCACTTGGTATTTCTCTACCTCTAACCCATGCATTTGCTCAAGTTTTAATGCACCAACATCACATAATGTCCACTTTTAACCACTAGTTAACTCCCCAGCCTTACTTTTACTTGCTTTATCATTTTTTAATGTTATACCCAGCTTTATCCTAAGCCCATCCTATACCTATTTGTAAATCGCTCCTTATGCTTCAATTTACGTCTATAATATTTACATGTTCAAAGTACATCAGCCTTATTATATCTACATTAGAGAACCTTACCGTGGGTAAAACATAAATATAGAGGATTTTGGCAGGTGAAAAATCATTTGACTCCACCTAATGTCTCACTTGAAGAGAGTTTCCGGTCTTCCTCCGCGTTGGCTTGTCTCTGGGCGAAAATAGTTTCTCCAGCCACCCTGCTGGCGTCAGGTCAGAAGTGTGGATGCATTCAATCCGTCTATCTTGTACAGTGACTTAGGGGTCCTAGGTTGGCTCTGATTGGCTGAGAGATCAGCGCTGTCTCCTGACTGGAATACTCTCTTCCAGGTGTGGCCGAGAATGCATCCATCATCTCGGTTGTAATTCTTCAGGGGATGGATATATTCTAGGTCACATTTCGAAGAGAGTATTCTAGTCGGGAGACAGCGTGGCTCTCTCAGACAATCAGAGCCCAGCTAGGGTCCCCAGGCCGCTACGTAAGATGGACGGATTCAATGCATCCACACTTCCGACCAACTTCCGACCACACTTCCAGAGAAACTGCTATCGCCCAGAGACTAGCCAACGCGGAGGAACACCCAGAAGCTCTCTTCATTGATGATTAACCCAGCGGAAACCTTAGATCTAAATGTCCCACTTGCTTACGTAAATATAATACAAGTTGTGTGCTAGCCAGTAAATCTGAACTTCTTATTTTACGAATTATTTTAAGCTCTATTTTCAAATGATTTTACCTTGATCGTAATGCACCGTCCAAATTCTCTTCACATATTGCTCTAACTGATCTCTAAGGAGAATGAAAATCAAATATCAGAATAATATTATGCTAATGAAGTACATCATGACTTCCTGTCGCCCAAAAAGGCTTATTAAAATGGTAAGAAATAAAAATCAGTTTCACTTATCGGACCGGACGACAATGGAAGACGTCCATGGGAAGGGTTGTCCACTGCCTTGTTGACCTCCCTTACGACCCTGATGCCTACTTGAAGTCGTGATGTTACTCTCTGAAGCTGAATAAAAAGAAAACTGCAGCCTTCTGAGGCGGGGGGGAGAGGGGGAGCTATAGACGTTTTTCGATGAGGCTGAAAGATGAAAGAGAATAATGATAATGAAGGCATGAAAACATAAGTAGTATTATTTTCAACACAGTAAATAGTATGTATGACAAAATAAATTTTTCATATGGTGGATACCATGGTGATGTAATCATGAAATTTAATGCAATATAACCGACATATCACAGATAAATCAAAGTATGCACTTACTATACACTTATTCCATAAACGTAAGTTGACTGAAATGAACAATTATTTTATACGTCTTTGATGTAATTGGGGAAAGCAGAGTCTTCTAAGAGGGCAATAATAATTCGGAAACTGGGAACTTGAGGACGATATCATGGTAAGGAATGCCAGAAAACAAAATGACATACTTGGAATGAGGAATCAGAGATTCATTGTTCCCAAGCACTATTTACGATAACAATAAAAATTTTGGCTAAAATCACCTAGATATAATTATCTTCTATCTTAATCAGATTTTTCCAAAACACCTCTTTATCATCTTAATTTTTTTTCATGGATCATGACCAAACACTTCCTACCACATACTGTAGTGACAGCATTCACGCTACATGCAGATGTGGTATGCATCGAAAATTCGTGAATTTTGCACGTCTACTCGCAACCCAAAAGTCATGGGTTCGAATTCCGCCTAAAGCAAGCATGTTTTGTTCGGATGGTGTTTTCGGCCGTGACATGGTCGAAACGATTCATTGTAATATAAATGAATAAACTTAAATTTTCCACAATTTTATTTTTATCCACTACCGGGTTTCGACTTATCATCAGGTGTATACTGAGTATACTCCTGATGATGACTTAACAGTTGAAACCTTGGTAGTGGGAAAAATAAATCTGTGGAAAAATGAAGTATATTCATAAATACATTACAATGTTTTGTTCATTTTAGGATTAGAGTTGGAAGCAAGTCAGATTAGACCAGGGCCTCGATTATGGATCTTCATAAGGTGTACGCTAGCGTTATTGTTATTTTTTTATTTAACATATGCCAGAGAGAACGTGATCTCCACTCTTCATTTTTCGCGCAACACTTCAAATACCTTATCACAATCAGTGGAGTGAATTTTATAGACGATTATTGTTAAACCCTGCGCTACTTTAGGGGCAAGCGTTATCGATATCTACAGATTGCGATAACGCAAAACATGCATCCGTGATTCCATACCAGGGATCTGTAGACTTTTGAGACGGAAGAGTCAAAACTGTTTCCCACAAAGTTTTGAAATTTATTCGAGACACAAATATATATTTGCAAATAAGGAACATTTAAAGTAATACTGTAACAAGAGATAGATACAACATCTATAGTCATGCGTCATCTAACATCATGCGTTAATCAGTTGATAACACGCTACCTGACAATCCGGCAGTCCCGGGATTGCATCCAGCTTCAGATTGGTATCACTTCTACCTTAGAATTAAGTCCTTTGAGACAGTTCGACTTACCCTATACAGCCGGAGTCACGTAAAATTTAATACTACACCATCTAATCCTAATAGTTCTTTAGTAAATTCAAGGTAATGGTGACGGAAATTGCTTTTCTTTCGAGACATTTTTTTTCTAATAACCTGTGATATTTGAAACCCTACGGATTAAAGGTTTTGGGAGGTTCCCAAAAAGGTGTCCTAGATTTTATCTCGAGACCGTTGAACTTGTTGAGTGTTTGTACTTGTTGTGATATAACTCAAGCATCAATACGTTGTGCAGTTGTTTTCTACTGCTACTATCCTTATTCTTTTGTTCGTGACTCGGCCCATGCCTGGTCAGCTGTCTCTGTCTTTTTGTCAGTCTCTCGATGTACACGTTCTGATGTGCACGTTCTTGTAATCCAAGTACGTACATTAAAGTACTGTTCATTATCTGAACCTGTGAATTACGTTTGTTCTACCTCGGCCTCTAACAGGTTATGGGCCCAGAGTGTCACGACTGCAATATTAATTAACGTATTCACTTTCCGCATTCTCGCAATATATTTGAACTTGCGTTTTGAACGAAAATGTCGGATAACGAACAGGAACGTTCAAATGCTGCTGCAACTGTTCACCATTCGACACCCGTTGACTTCGCACAGTCGGTGTTCGTTGCACCGGCAGGCGTGCCGGGTATTGAGAAGTTGGAAGGCGAAAGGAACTACAACACGTGGAAATGGCAAATGAAGATGCTACTCATAGATTATGGCATGTGGGAAAGTGTTACTGGTCAGGACATAGATCCAGTCAAAGATCGACGCGCGCTAGCAAAGATCAGCTTGGCTGTAAAACCCGTATGTGCTTCTCACATTTACGCCTGTAGCACAGCCAAAGAAGCATGGAATAATCTACAAAAGGCTTTTGGCTGCTCAGGGCTGACTCGTGAACTAATGTTAGAGAGACAGTTAATGAGAATGCGTTACGAAGATTTTAGTTCCATGTCCGAATACATTAATGGGATCCTTTCCGTTGTGAATCAGCTGGCAGATATCGGCGTCGTTGTCCCTGATGACAAAGTTGGGAAAATTTTGTTAAGTGGTCTATCGGAGTCTTTTGAGACTTTGGTGCAAGGTTTTGCGTCCACTCACACTGAAGTTAGAAGTGAGGAAGTAAAAAAGCTTTTGATAGAGGAGGACTGTCGAAGAAGTGCCAATGCGTGCGAATCTTCACTAGCATCCGTCAAATTCAGGTCAAGTGCTTCTCATGCCCCTAATTCAAACAAGAAAACTGTTCCCAACAACATTATTTGTCATTACTGTAAGAAAGAAGGACATAAACGACCTCAGTGCACTAAGTGGAAGAGACTGAAAAACAAAAATTCCTCAAGTTTTCAAGATACATCAAAAAATTCCAAGAAGTTTGATGGCAATGATGGCTTAGTTCTCATGACTGCTGCGACATATAGTAGAATTAAAATGCCAAAAAATCAGTGGTTCTTCGATAGTGGTGGAAGTCAACATCTGACATCTCGTGGTGATTGGATTGATGACCTCAAAACTTCTGTGAATGCTGATATTTTAACGGCTAATGGTTCTGTAATGTCATGCCAAGGTGTTGGAAATGTGCCCTTTATTTTTAGTAGCAATAGTTCTCTAGTTAATGGTACAATTACTGATGTGTTGCTTTGTAAACAGAGTGCTGCAAATTTATTGTCAGTATCTAAAATTGCAGAAAAAGGTAAAGTACTTGTGTTTGACAGATATGGTGTTAATGTGTTTGATGAAAATGAAGTTAACATTACAGGTACAAGTCAGCTTACAGGTAGTGCTGTTGGTGGCATTTATAAATTAGACCAAAATGGAAAAACCACAGCAACTGTTTGTGACAATGGAATGCCTAAGATATCTACTATGGCAAGTGCATCTCTTGTATGTCCATCTAAAGGTATTGTCTCTGATATTCCTAAACAAATTCCTCATGTTGTAGACGATGTGAACAAGGTTTTACCCTTTATGATGAATGTCTCCAATGTATCTAAGGAAATTTGGCATAAAAGGACAGGGCACCTTAATTACAAATATAAGTTAGATCCCAAATCAAAAGAAGTAATTATGTTGGGATATGGTCCCGGGAAGAAAGGATACAGATTAGGTGATATACATGATCCTAAAAAGGTTTACATGTCTAGGGAAGTCAAATTTATTGAGACCCTAATGGCTGGTGATATTCCTATTGCAAGTGAAAACAAAGATATGGATAGAAATAAGCTTGAAATTGACAATAATGTTATCATTTTTTCAGATAGAAATGTTCAAAATGTGGATGCTATGAATGATGTTGGTACTTTGTCAGAAAACAATATTCAAAATGCACCTATTGTCAATGATATCCCTAATGTTGCGGGTTGTAATAGACCCTCACGCATGCGACAGCCACCTCGTTGGCATGCTGACTATGACATGTCCTTTCAGGCTTTGACTGATATGTCTGTCAATATTCCTAAATCGACTAAGGACGCTTTATTGGATCCCTTGTGGAAGTCAGCTATGCAATCCGAATATAATTCTTTAATGAATCATAGAGTATGGGAACTAGTGGACCGACCATCAGATTGTAACGTTGTAAAATCTAAATGGGTTTTTAAATTAAAAAATGGAAGTTCAGGTGAATTTGAAAAGCACAAAGCTCGCCTGGTAGCCCGAGGTTTTTCTCAAACTTATGGGATTGATTTTCATGAAACATTTTCTCCAGTTGTTAGTTACACCACACTGAGATTGTTATTTGCGTTTGCTAATGAAATGGATCTGGATATAAGTCACATGGATATAACCACAGCCTTTCTAAATGCAGATCTTAATGAGAAAATATACATGGAACAGCCAGAGGGTTTTTCAGTTCCAGGAAAAGTATGTTTATTGCGAAAGAGCATTTATGGATTAAAGCAATCCAGTAGGATGTGGAATAGAAAAATTTCTGACGTTATAATTAAAACAGGTTTCAAACAGTTAAAATCTGAATCATGTGTTTATGTGTGTCATAGAAATAAAAATCTTACCATAGTGGCTTTGTATGTAGATGATATTTATATATTCTCAAACTGTAAACAAGACAGTAAAATCTTGTGTGATTCACTGTACAAAAACTTTGATGTGAAGTTACTGGGTGATGTGAAAGATTGTTTGGGAATGCGTGTGATCAGAAAAAGAGAAAAGGGAATTATTTCTCTTGACCAGGCTCAATATGTTAAAAGGCTGTTAGAAAGATTTTGTATGACTGATCTTAAACCTGCTCCTACACCTATGGCTGCTGGATTGGTATTGACCAAAGCCACAGATCTCACTTTTATGTATAGTGGAACTGTACCATATCAGGAAATAATTGGTGGGCTTATGTATTTAGCAGTTAACACGAGGCCTGATATAGCATTTGCAATCAATAAATTAAGTCAGTATAGTACAGCCTATGATGAGTCTCATTGGTCAGCTATAAAGAGAGTAATGCGTTATCTAATAGGTACTCAGAATCATGGTTTGGTTTATGTTAAATCTGGAAATTTAAATATTAAAGGGTATGTTGATGCTTCTTATGGTGGTGTGCCTGGTGATAGATGTTCACAAACAGGTTATATCATGCAACTTGGTACCTCAACTTTTAGTTGGGAATCTGTAAAACAAAAAACTGTAGCATTATCCAGCACAGAGGCTGAATATTTAGCCATAACTAATGTAGTGAAAGAAGCATGTTTTATTAACAATTTAAGTCAAGAGTTGGAGCTGAAACTTGGTGTGATAGAAATATTGAATGACAATTTGTCTGCTCAATGTATGGCTGAGAACAAGCAAACTTTGAAACGCAGTAAACATATTGATATAAAACACCATTTTGTTAAAGATGTAATTGGGCGTCAGATTGTAAAAATGAAATACAATCCAACAGATGACTTGGTTGCTGATATTCTCACCAAACCTTTATGTAAAGAAAAGCATTTATATTTTTCTAGGATTATGAATGTTGTGAACATATATGATGCTTAATTTAAGGGGGTGTGTTGAGTGTTTGTACTTGTTGTGATATAACTCAAGCATCAATACGTTGTGCAGTTGTTTTCTACTGCTACTATCCTTATTCTTTTGTTCGTGACTCGGCCCATGCCTGGTCAGCTGTCTCTGTCTTTTTGTCAGTCTCTCGATGTACACGTTCTGATGTGCACGTTCTTGTAATCCAAGTACGTACATTAAAGTACTGTTCATTATCTGAACCTGTGAATTACGTTTGTTCTACCTCGGCCTCTAACAGAACTCATAGCACTACTCGCTCCGTTCTGAGTTACCACGCCACCACAAATGGAGAGTTGAGTGGTAAAAAAGCATTTCAAAGACAGTCCACCAGCAGGAGAGAATTTATTTCCTCGCAGTATAAAAAATCCAAACTTCATAGTAATCCTATGTCTCCTAACATCGTAAGTTTCCTGCGAACAAATTCAGAGTATGCAATTTGCAACATCAAAATATTATCTATTGAAATGAAACTACACAACTTTCACCGAATATGGTTTAATTTACAAAATACCATCGTTCGTATGCGCTATGAAAACAGGAAGCCTCGAGGCTACTGAGGAACGGTCACGACCAAGAGTGAGGGGAAGTAAAATATTTCAACAAGGCAGGTGAGGGTTGAGGGAGATGTAGGAGGGAGGGGTGGAAAAGGGTTGGGGGAAAAGAACGAAAAGACTGAATTCAATGAAATAGTGAAAGGGGAGAGCACAAGGTTACTTGGACATCACGGGCATTTCATGCAAGGTCTCCATTGCTGTATTTGACCAGCTGTTAGAATCCGCGAAAGGGCCTGAGTTAGGCTAGACACACACCCCAATACCTGCAAATGAAGTTATTCCAGACGAAAATAAGGATTGCAGCTGAAGAGGAGTTTGTTGGTTAAGGAAACATTCTATTCCAAGAGCAAGTCCTAAGCTCGGTATTAAGGCAATTGAACATAGTCATGTTCTTTTAAAAAGTCGGCGTATTAAGTGTTTTAAACCATTTCTGTTGTAAACAAATTTCATAACATTATTACAGAGCATAATGGGTTCGTTTACCATAATTTTTGCCGAAACTGATAGAGTTTGTAAAATTAAACTACTCGTATTTTTCCGTTCTTCGATCCCTCAAATAGTTCTCGCGTTATAAGTGGTGAAAAACATATTTTTAAGCCTTTCGGATGAGTGGGCGTGCGAAGGACTTGTACGTCATCCACTTTGTCTATCACAACTTAAGAGTGCGAAGCTCCTCCGCCCAAATACAATAGGAGACACACAGCTGACTCTGACAATGGAAGTAGTAGCGACAGGATCAGTGCGAGAAGACCTCCCGCCCCCACCTCCACTCCCTCCCCTTCTTCCCCAACAGTCACGGACGGGAGGTGGATGACGTAGACATCTTTAACGCAGCTCGTTCGGTGGGACGAGGGCGAAGGTTACTTGCTTCGTGCAAGGAATCGCTTGTCCAGATGGCAACGATTTTTTCAGGAAGAGAGAGAGAGGGGGGAGCGCGGAGAAATCCGGTATTGACATGTGCCCTCTTTAGTCGCATAATGGCAAGTGAATCCAAAGTTTCACGTCCCACCCGGCGAACGGAGAGAAGTAGATGAAAAATTTCTAACACAATAAGCAAACGAGGAACAATATAACTTTGAAACCCAACCTCTTGAGACTCCATTCAAGAGGAGAGATTTTTTCCGAGATTAGAACTTGGACCCCTGGAGTTGGTATCAACAATATTAGCCACCATTACTGAATGACTTTATTCCGAGATCTATTCCCTCTCTCAAATATAATACAAATTCAATTAAACATTCTCCAATTACCGCTAACAAAAAAATATGTAAAAAAAACCTCATTATCTGCATACTTACCCAAGTGATTTGGAGACGCGGAATGCTACAGTAGAAAAATCCGTCAGACGGGATAGTTCCAATGCACGTTTGCATGAGCCTGAACTGACTGAGAATGTCAGAAAAAGAAAATACGAGAGAAAAATTACACATGAGAAAATGATGTACGAATGTTGTCTACTTTGGAATGCACGTGAAGATCGGGAATTTCGTGTTATGCGTAGTTCACAAATTTTAGCTCATTAAAGAAAGCAATAATATTAAAACCAATGTTATCTAGAAAATACCACAAAATGAACAGTATTACTCACCTTACCTTTCGAATCTTACGATGTACCTCCATGCAAAGTCCCCATACAACTGAATGTTTCGTTCAAAATTCGCCAGGTAGCGCGACGTACTTTTTGGCAGCATTTTATCGGTGGGAGGGGAAATTTCTTCTCCAAGAAGGGCCTCCTCTGCCAAGGAGGCGTGGAATATGGACTATATAATGCCCCACGGGAAAATTCGTATCGGAGTTAACTTGCACGGGGACTTGAATCCCAGAGAGCAGCCAAGTGCCTCTCAGCATAATAGGTTAAATGGAGTTCTTCGGCAGATCATTCACAGCCGATCGGGAAAGCACTTGCGAGGGGAGAGCTCGGATTGGTGTAGTAGCTAGGATACTGGTTTCACACCAGGGACCCGGGATATCGAGGAGAGGAGTGAATCCCGGCAGGGGAAGATATTTTTCATAAGTAAAACAGCCCCTACTTCAATGTTTTCTGTATAAATGCAGACAAAGCATTCATTTATCGTAATTAAATATGAACAATAAGAAGGAAAATGATATGTTTTGATGACATAGGAATTGAAAGACATCAGAGAAGGGATATTTTTTAGAAGTGAGAGAGATTTTAAAGTGAGAGAGGAGAGATTTTTTTATGAGTAGGAAATGTATAAGAACAGGTAGCTCCAATCTCTCATTCGTTGTGGGTGAAATAAGTGACATATCATTATCTATTTTTGCTTGAGTATCAATATAAATATGCATTTGGGGTTTCAAAACTGTATTCACGATGATGAACGTAAGGAATGCTGGCGATAAATAAGCCGTGCTTCATCATTGCTTAATTTAGGGGGCGTTGTCAGCTTTAGTGTATACGCATTGTGGAGCGGTTGGGTTTCCGGGATATACTCCTGGTCCATTCATCTGTGTGACGACAGTTGCGTCCTGAAGATGCCTGCTGAAACGTCGGGAAAACTGTCGTCGCAGAGATGAGCACACGAGGAGGACATTCCGTAGACCCAACGATTCCGTAGACCCAATTGGATGAAAGAATATACTTGATAAGTCTTAATAAACTTTTCTGGTCATTACAATACCTGCTGTTAATGCTGGCGCATTCACTAACAAGCAAAGGGTAAAGGGGTCCGGATTCAATGTCTTATAATTTTTAAAAAAGTTTGGCACAAAACATGCACCATATTTATCCTGTGGAATTAACTTTGATGCATACTTGGCACTAGTTTAAAAAATTCTATAGGACATTTTTTTCAGAAAAATATTTATAAACTTTATTGAAATTTTGGCAAATTTTATCATCAAGCACGAGCCTCGTATGTACTTCGATTACAATATGTTGTAAATGCTTTGATAACTTGGACTAGGTAGGAGTGCGCCAAATGTATTCACTCATAGGTATTTGAGTACCCTAATGAATACACGGGTACCAAACGAGTACATGAGTACCAAAATGAGTAGATGAGTACCCGAATGAATACATGAGTACTTGGATGAGTGCAACTTTCCTTAATTAAACAGTTGCAGGGGAGTCGGAACTATTTTCACTGGGGGAGGGGGGGCAACCTTGAAAGGGCTTCTAAGAAAAGGGCCTGGCACCTAAGAAAAGAGCCTGGAACATAAGAGAAGGACCCGGCACCTGAGAAAAGGACCCGCATTTTTTGCGGATAGGAGGTATTAGAGACTAGAATATCGATAAGAGAGCATATATGGGTGTGAGATGGTATGTCCCCAGACAGCACCAAAACGTGATGAAAGCATTTTATTCAGTTTTTCAAAAGCGTTTCAGAAACGGCAAATAACGTGCTGAAACAGTAACAAAATGAAACCATTTTTTCCGAAAAAAAAAGTTTTCACTGGTTTTTGTGCTCTCTGGGTCAGAAAGTACACACTACGACTGAAAGGACCCGGGGCAAATTCTGGGAGGGGGGGGGTCTGGTCCCTTCTGCCCCTCACTTCCGACACCACTGAACAGTTGGTCACCCTAGGTGCTTCGTTCGCTAAGTCCTAAAAATTTTAAATCTACAATCCGATCCGAGTGATATGAAAGGTCCGCAGATTTTTGGATCCGATCCGACCTTTCCTAGTAACCTATTTTCTCCTTTAAATGTTATCTCCAAAAATGAGATAAGTATGCTCAATGTTGTATTCTTGATTAAATAAAACTTGTATGCAGTTAACTGGTGAACAAACTACCCTAAGAGATTAATAACACCTTCCAAATATTATTAAACACACACCTTCCAAATCGGATGTTGCATGGGTGTTGATAATATTTTCGGTGAATTAACGTATCAATTAAGATATAATTAAAGTAATTATTAATGATCTCCCAGAATAAAAAGTAGCTTTTGTTTTGTGGCAAATTTTATCCTGTGTTAAAGCTTTTTGACACTCAGTTCAAAAGATTTATATCAACAGATTTTGGTTCCCAGTTTATTTAAGAAGTGATAATTTATAGACTGGGTTTACAAAACCATTCTCACAGAATGCAAGCTCATTGCTCACATTAATATCAAGTACATTCAAGAGGCTTGAAATGGTAGATTATGAATTTGTCGGAAAATAAAGAAGTTGTGGAGAAAATATAATGAAGAAATATGTTGAAGAGTGATAAGATAGAAAGCTTAAAAGGGATAAATATACACACTATAAATGGAAGTGAAAGGACTTACTGAAACATATGACATATACCAAGGATGGGGGGCAAGAGTATCATTCACAACTAGAAAAGATTTAGGTACAGTGGATGTTATCTGAAGAAAACTTTTAAGGCAAAGGTGCACAAGATACTCAGGTACATTGGGATGAAACGTGGCATTATTTCATTAGAGTAACTCATATTTTTTGTTAGTTTTTGACCAGCAATCTCCAATCTAGATAGTGGGTCAGTTTTACGATGACTTTAGAATTCCCATTTGCCTATCCACTACAAAAGAAAAATTAATTATTCTCAACTGAAATCTTTTTAAAATTTTTCCTGCTATTGGGCAGTTAATGTTACTGGCAGAAATTTAAGACTGGAAATTACAAAATACTTAGTACCTACTGGATTTCATTGAGGTTTTATGATGAAATGTTTTCAGAATAATCTCAGCAGTTGCAATACAGTTTCTCTTTCCTCCATTTATTATTAAACTGTAACTGGGAATTAACTTATGTACACACTAGGGTGCCTCATTTTAGCACCTTCTTCTCAGGGAAAATGCAATTCCTGGCAAAAGTGGCCAACCTACATGGACATTACAGATTAAAAATGTTTTTGCCTCTAAATTTTGACTGAAAACACCAAAATTGTCATTAATTTTAGATTGGTAAAAGCATATATATTTTAAGGTGAGAAGGTGCCACTTGTGATGAAAACTGACATTCAAGCTACATTTTGCAAGCTATATGCCCCTAGGGGACTAGGGATGTCTCCTCTGAGGGTGTAAAACAGGGCTAATTCAATACAATGAAGCTCTTTTGTAGCTCTTTCCATTCTCATCTTTTCCTTCCCCTAGGGGCTTGTAGCAGTAGTGGAGCATTGCTGCGATATGCCATGTACACTCACAACAATGTTTCACTGCACCATGGTCACCAACCATTTCTACAATACAGCAGCACTTCCCTTGCCTCACCCCCACAGAGACAGCTTGACAAGCTCTGTGCCTGACATTCTCACTTAAGCTTTCCAAGTTTGCATTGCTAACTCTCAGTGGCGGATCTATGGAGGGGGCTAAGGGGGCTATAGCCCCCCCCCATTGGGTCGAAACATACACTAGATAAAATCGCAATTTTTGGAGTTTACCACTTTGTACAAAAGTATTTAGTTATATTTTATAAGTATTTAGTTATATTAGTTATATTTAGTTACAATGGAAAAAGCTCTACGTGTCAAAAGTCTATGAAATCTGCTCATGGAATTTCAACCAAACATGTTGGTCTAGTGATCGATAGAAAAAAAGCAAACATAGTTGAGCAAAATGGAAAACGATTGAAACCCATAATAAAAAGAATACTATTTTGTGCCCAGAACGACCTCCCCATGAGGGGCCATCAAGATGATGGCAATTTGAGCAGTGAAGAAGACCAAGAAAGGGCTCTTCAAGGAAAACAGGGGGTTTTCAAAGTCTCTTGTCATTTAGAATAGATGCAGGCGACGAAGACTTAAAATGGGATGTTTCGGCATGCAGACGCAATAACACACTTATTAGCAAAACCATCCAAAATGATGTGATAGAATGCATTGGTGATTTTTTACGTTAGAAAATTGTTGAAGATGTAAAAAAAGCCAAATATTTCTTCATAATATGTGACGAGACTACCGATGTTATTAGGAAGGAGCAACTTACATTCTGTGTACGATACGTTGACATGAACAAATCCATTGTAAAGGAGGAATTTATTGGCTTCATTGAGCTCAAATCAACACCGAGCTTGGCTATAAAATCAACGATAGACGAAGAGATGTCAAAACTTGGCTTGTCATATGATTACCTATGTGGTAAAAGGTACGACGGAGGATCAAATATGGCGGGAAATTTACACGGCGTGCAGGCCTAATATCGCAGCAACAGCCACTCGCAATTAACACTCATTGCTTCAGTCACTCCTTGAACTTGTGCATCACAAAATGCTGCGAAATCCCAGCAATAAGAAATGCTATGGGAACGGTTGGAAAGGTTTCTGTCTTCCTATCGGCCTTCACTAATCGAGTAAATGCTCTTATCGATGTTCTCGAAAAGATGAATTTCTCCGAATCAAAGAAACAGAGACTGAAGGCACTTTACTCTACACGATGGGTCAAGAGTCATGACAGCGCGTGTCACCTTAAAGAGTTAATTGTTCCTGTTGTCACAGTGCTGGAAGATTTGACTGACAACAAAACGCCAGAAGTGTCGTCTGAAGCGTACATGTTATCCTGCGCCATCAAAAAAAGTGAATTTGTTGTTGGCCTTGAAGTTGCAGCCTACTGCCTTGGTTTAACTTTAAGGCTAAGTCAACAGTTGCAAATCCCCAAGCAGGATATCTTGTCTGCTTTAGTTAACGTAACTGACATTTTGGAGAACTTCAAAAATATTCGGCGCGAAGCCGAACTTGAGTTCAAAAGTCTGTACGAAAACTCCCTTCAAGTTGCAGATGAGCTGGGGTTTGAAATATCAACACCGAGAACATGCATGCGTCAAAGAAACAGAAGCAACGCGCCCGCAGAAAATCCTGAAGAATAATTCAGGAGATCAGTCTTCCTGCCTCGTTTGGATCATTTTATTTCAGAGATAGATGCAAGATTCAGCAGAGGTTTCTGTGGAGTACTTCCTCTTGAAGGCCTCATCCCCTCCAACCTATCAAGATTCACGGACAAGGAAATTCTAGCTGCTGCTGAAAAACATCAAACCTATACTGAAGAGATTAGAAGTACCACCTTGATGGTGGGAGAAATCAAGATGTGGAGAAACAAATGGAGCAACATATGCAATCCGCCTGAAACAGTATTTGATACAATTAAATAATTGGACATTTCTTTTTTCCCAATGATCACTATTCTCCTTCAAGTTTTGGGAACGATCCCTGTTACAACTGCAACAGCAGAACGTTCATTTTCAACGCTAAGAAGGTAATTATAATCATGTATTATAACGTTTCTAAATCAGCCAAGTTATCATACAATTTTTTGTTTGTTGTTTTAAAGATGTTTTTTGTTGTACTACTTTTTAATAATGTATGTAAAATATTTTTGTACTTTTTCTAATTACATATTTATAACATGTAAAATGGGTTTTATGTTTGGTTTTAGGTTGAAGACTTATTTGATAAGTACTATAGGAGATTAAATGGACTGGCACTCGCAAACGTGTCAAAATAAAGGGAGATACCAGTAGACGAAATAATCAGTATATTTAGCAAGGCTAAGAATAGACGGATGAGTGTAGAGAACTGGAAAAATATTTCATAACGCAGCTTCCACAACAACTAGGCGAAGAATGTCATTATTGATTTTTAAATAAAACCGTTATATTCAATAGGAAGTAATTTTTTTTACTATTTTACAGCACCCATTATAAATTCCCCCTTTAATTGTTAAGTATCTCTAGTTCAAAGATCAACAAGCAGTCTAATTTAAATTAATCACAATTACATTTGGAATGTTTTTTCCTATTTTAACTTCCTGACAGTTGTTTAACGTAAGAATTTAGTAATAAAAACAAATGAACTTATCTAATCATAAAATTGACTTATCTATATTTGCGTTCCTTATCATTAAGTCATACTTTAAAAACTAGATAAAGCATCATCATAAGTTTTTATTATTAATATTACCGGTATTTCAATCTAGGCCCATAATATCCACCATAAACCTTTTACTAATAAAACGACCTACTACATGTGCATAGTAGTGTCTTTTTTATCAAAGAATTAGCCTAAAACCACCGTTTTTGAATCTTGAAAATCCCAAATTTCCAGAATCCGCGAACCCCCCTACGGCTGAGGGGAATTACCCAGACCCCGGTTAGCCCCCCCCTTGGTCAAAACCTAGATCCGCCACTGCTAACTCTCACACACATTTCATTTTGCTTCTTTTGTTCTTCAGTTTAAGTAGATCTTCTGGATCCTCACAGCTCTAGTGCTGTTTCTTTGATTCGCTCACTGATCTTTTCTTTCTTAAAATTTGACTGCATTCCCAACTGTGTTCTCTGGATTGGTGCAGCTTTTCATTCAGGCTTCAGAATGTCACTTTTGAAGTTCGTTCCACTGCCTACTTCAAATGATGGCCAAACCTAGGTGACGCTGAAGGAGGCATTGAAGACAAAGCAGAGGGCAATTTTGCTAAGGATGAAGTATTCACTAAACCCATATCTAAGCCCAATCTAGACTTCACTGAAACTGTCAGTGTTAGTTGTTTGCTATTCTAGTAATTACTTGGTTACTAAATCCAATCCAAAAGAACTTACCTGCGGGGTTCCACAGGGGTCCCTTTTAGGTCCACTCCTGTATTTATTGTTCATAAATGACCTTCCAAACCACCTTTCCCACAGAAAAACAATTCTTTATGCAGATGATACATCTGCCATAATAACTGTAATCAGTCCTCAAAATTGTATTCATTTAACCAATGAGTCAGGTCAAGGTCAAAGCAAAGGTGATGTAGTAATAACAACCTCATGGTTAATGAGGACAAAACTGTGTTTTTGCAATTCCTCCACAATAGTTCAAATAAAATTAATCTCCCCTTCAGTAATAATAAAAATCACCAGTTTATCACCACTAAATTCTTGGGTCTCATTATCTTGGAGTGCGTTGACTGGTCTCACCATGAGCAAGCTAGTAAAGTGTCTGTGGGCATTTATACGCTCAGGAAATTATCATCTATTGTGTCTCTTTGACACATTAAAGGTATACTATCTAAAATACACACTCATTTATCCTATGGCATAATGTTCTGGGGCAATTCTACAGTTGCCAGGAGAGCTCTCTCCACTCAGAAACAAGTAATAAAGACAATGTATCAAGTGTCCATTCGAACCCCAGGCAACCCAATTTTTACTAAATCTTGAATTCTAACACTCCCATCTCTCTACATTTTAACTTGTATATGCTTCATTCACTCCAACTGGAACAAATTTCCCACCAATGCTACTTTCCATGACCACTGCACCCCTTTCAGAAACAATGTTCACTCTAACCAGTACTCCAGTTCTCTTTGTTTAAACGGCCCTTACCACTCAGACTCCAAACTTTTTAATAAATTACCAAGTGATATCAAAGTTATAGCCTCACCTAATCTATTCAGAAGTAAGTTTAAAAAACTACTCCTTGACAAATGTTATTATCATGTCACTGAATATTTTAATGATTAACTAGCTCATACTTTGTTTAGAATGACTCCTCCTTGTATATAAAATTTGCAAATCACTGTCTTGTTCTTTATTTTTCTGTTTCTTTTGGTATTCTTCAAGACAAAACATGATGTATTATGAGTCTTTTGAAACTTTTTGAAATTTTTGATGACGTATGCAGTTCAGTTTCATGATCATGCACATATCTGCCAATGGTGAAAATAAAATATTATTATTATTATTAAATACTAGATTTACAAAAAAATAAATAAAGAATTGATGTTTTCAATACTTAGCTGAGAGCTTTCTGGTAGGTAAGGAAAAATGTCTATACTGTAAGAGCGAAAGAGTTAGAAGAAAGGAGGTACTGAATAGATATTATGGAAGACATTAAGGGAGGCAGAAGTTATGAAGATGTAAGTACGAACTTGATGAGGGATAATGAATTTATAATGAGATTAATGATGATGAGAAGAGATGATTAAATGATGATTGAAAGCCAGGATATCCATATAGGTAGGTATAATTTTATAAGAATATAAGATATAAATGCTTTTAAATTTCCATTTTATTAAAATGTCAATCCCTTTACAGAATCTTATTTATGTATATGTATATTGTTCAACATGATTTGTGCCAACCACATTGAGTACAAAGGTACAAGTCTTACAATGGAAAATACTTTCAATTTGCACAGACATACCAAAAAATGGCAAAGTGAATGCAGAAAAGAAATAAATACAAAAAGTTATGACAATGTACTTCTTAAATTAAGGTTTACAGAATACACTATGACAGCTTTAAAAAGTCTACGATTGCAGATAATACATATACCATATGCATCATTACACTAAATTTCATGAGGAAAGACCAAAACAATAAACAACAATGAATAAGTCAAAGACAAGAGGTTCGTTGAATACTGCAATGAAAAGGTAAAGCGAATCTTAATTTGTGTAGCCAAATTAAATATATAGCATTTCAAATCTTTATAAAGAGCCATTAATTCTAGAATCACATTTTTGGTAAGAAGAACAGTAACGAAAGAATACAGATATTTTACGGCTGCTACTAATACTTAGGAAAAAATCTCAAGATCAGGAATGAAACTTATGGCACATATCAATTTTGTTAGCATTAAATTTGAAAGTAATTTCAATTTATATATTATACAATCTGCTACACATTAAATCTTTCCATGGGGGCTTTCAGTTTCATGATCTATGGCCTCAACAAATACACTTATCATTCATATAATTTGATAAATAAATAAAATAGAAAAGTCTTGTTCAAAAACCATTTCCATTTGTTTTTGGTCTAATATTCCCAGTCAGACATTTCTAATAAACAATGTCACATGCCCTGTAGTTAACATGCAGTCATTTCATCTCCAAGGAGGTGAAACATAGCACTTCTAACATGCCATATGTATATGGTACATTTCTTAAAATCACCCATTGATTATTATTATTATTCATTGATGGACTTCATCACTCATTATGGTAATAAATGCCATATGCATTAGGTCACTGAGTACATATTTAGTGTTTTCTCGGGAAACACATTCAGAATAGTTATGATGGTCACATGTGACCAAGTCCAATAATATAACCCTTTGCGAAAGATGTCTGAAAATATCTTAGTGATGTTCTGATCAGGAACTATTATGATTACACACTTCCATTATTAATGATCGATGCCCTACAAAGCTCACACTTACGTTAAAACACTTGCATGTGCCTCACATAATGCTGTCATGATATACCATATTAATTCATTGTCAGGAGAACACTGTGAACTGCCATTTGAGGTTGGCCAGCCACGAAACTGGACCACATGGTACCACTACATATGATGGACATGTTGTGCTGCATAGATGAAACAGAGCATATTTTTTTCAGGTGCCATGAAACATTTGCTTACCACAAAACCAAATGATTTTTTTGAAATAATAAATATACTGGTAATGGTACCAAACTTTTTATTGTGCCCAGTGACTGGTGCTTATTTTCCTCAGTTGGCCAAACTATCCTCAGAATCAGACAGAAAATTTTATCCTGACACAAAGGGAAAAAATTCAAATATTCTCTTGGTAAATACTTGATGTCCTAATATATGTTCAATCTTTTAAAGAAGAAATTATGATAAGAAATGCACAATTCAAAACATATTACACTCCAATGATAACACCCTAAAATATAAAAATGACTACCAAACTCCACAATTCAGGGAATAAATTAAAAAAATGAATAAAAATTGATAAAGTACATTACATGTAAAATTCCACACAAATAAAACAGCCTATCACAACATGACATATTTGATAAATTCCAAAATCAGTTTGCTTTTGTTGTATTTACAAAAGTATAATCACATAAAATGCTAATAATTTCTAGCATGAAAAAATGTGATTTAAATGGGAGTTAGAAAAACTAATCAGAAAATAGAGATGATTAGAGTAAAATACACATAAATGAAGAATGAAACATTTTGTCCCCTACACCTTTCCCTGAGCTATAGCTTACCAGCTTCACAGGAGGAAAATTTTGCCAAAATCAGATAATCATAAGAGAATAGAGAACATTTATCACAAAACTGATTTTCTTTGACTATGCTCCAGTATACATCCCCAAAACAGAGAAAAATATTGCCTCTTTCTCCAAGGGTGATCATTCACTGCATTTGCTCCAGAGATGTACTAACAATTTTATTTACCATCTCCCTTTCATTCTGGTAGAAACTAAACTATCTACACTCCAAGTAAAAAATAACCCTTCCGCTTCAATGCATTATCACAAATACAATCTCACAGGTATTTTGAAGCTATCAATCTCCAGACTCAGATTCTGAGAGAACAACTATCTCCAAGTTGCCTCCTGCCTTACTTCTTTTCTTCCTAGAGAAATCACTGACTAATGAAGATTTAGATTTCTCTTGACCAGATGAGCTAGGTTCAACTAATTCCATTTTCGATGACCCTTCACCAGCCTCTATTTTCACTTGTCCTGAGCATGATGCAGACTTTTTATTACAGTTACTATGAAGAGGAATGTAGTCTGCTGGATGCACGGGTTCACTATCACTACCAGATTTCTTTTTGATTCCTAGTTCAGCCAGGTTTCCATTTGAACACACTCTGCCCCTATTATTCTGTGATACTTCGGTAACACTTTTAGTTTCACTATCACTTTCCTCGGCTGAAATGAAGAAAAATAATCATGAAAAAAAAATCACATAAGATGTTAGGAATTTAGATACCCACCTTCTTAAAAGCTGATTTGAAGTGAAATATTTTAATTCAATCATGTATATCAGTTTTCTACTCAGTTAAACATTTCTGTATTGTAAAAATATCATACGTTTGAATGACGAAAGAAATGGAAATTCTATAAAATCACGGAGAAAATTTTTAGCTCAATAACATTAATTTTATTTTTTGTTTTGGGATGAAAAAAATACCATAATACATAACACAGCTAATGAAAAACCATCCATTGTTTCAGGTACTAATGCCACAAGGTGTTACAGCTCAGGGGAGCACTTAATTACTGTATTTGCCGGCGTATAGGACACACTTTTTCCGCCTCAAAATACACCTAAAATGTGGGTGGGTGTTGTGTCGGTAATCAAAATTGTGAGTTGAAATTTCATTAGGCCTAAAAATTCTGGTACATATACAGCAATACACAAATATAAGTATAAAACTGTTTTTTGCCCTTTTGCCAAAGAGTGGATTCGAATAAATCATTTCCATAATTTTTAGTCACATGAAATTAATAAGTAGCCTGATATATTTCCCACTCTCATTACTGTATGAGGGAGGATTCCAGTAAAATAGAATTCAGATCCATAAACATTTCAAGGTTACATTTCATCCACTGTACACACATATCAGTGATCACAAACTACTCAAACATTGGCCACTGAAAAGTATGGCCGTGGGGCATGGGCGGAGTAGTCGTGCTGCAAACACAAACATCTTGAGCCACATCACTTTTTAATAACTTATATTTCATCATCCTACTCACTGTTTATTTGAAACATTAAATACAAGCATAACAATAGAAAACACTCACTGTCAACTGCCATTTCTCGGCTAAATATTCATGTGATTTGAGAGCTTTGGTGTACCACAGAAGGTATGCTTGAATCATTCAAGAATAATTCTGGTACGTGACTAAGTACTCACTCATATGTTTTTACATTGCGTTTGGGATAATTTTGTACTGGAAAAGTCCCATAATTTTTCCAATGGCAGTTTTGCTAATTACCCTTTCAGAATTTAGAGCAATTTATATCTCTACCATGCAAATATGCTACTAAGGGCCAGTTTCACCAACGAAGATAATCTTTTTAACTCGGTTAATTTTGGGATTAACCGAGTTAATGTGACTTCTCTGTTTCACCAGTACCATTAACTCGGTTTTGGTGCATTATCTCGGTTAATATTTTTACCGGCCGTTTTCGCGAGGTGAAAGCTTATTAACCGAGATAATACTGTAAAAGCAACATGGCGCGCAGGCGATTTTGTCAGCTACTTTTAGATATTAGTCGAGACATTTGAGTTCAATTATCGTTATTTAAGGCAATTACTAAGTTGATTAAGGAACGCGCAATTTATTTGAACCTAAAACCTGAGATTTGATTTATCCCGAGTTAATAAACGCTACGAAAAGCAATTAGCAACAATTCAGGTGAGGTCTTCTTGGGATTTCCACCGGGTTAAATATTTATATACTCACCCTGAAGACGAGTCGTCCGTGGAAACGTTGGTGTTATAAAAAGGATAAATAAAAGCAAATAGCACGTATCTAACCTCTAAAACTCTATCTTATTTAAATGTAAATAGTACACTTCTCACAATAGGCACTCCTACACACTTCAACCATAATTAAACGTATTTTATAACGCTCATGAATTCTTGCTGAGTAATCAGGGAACGTCATAGCCGCATACGGTCATGGAAACGATTCGCCCGTCGCTAAAAATCTTAGCGTGACAGCCAGCCGGAAACGAATTGCAAAATGTCAATACAATTATAAACATGTATACCTAAGGTTGATCAAGTATCTCTTGTCACAGAAATTGCTTCTCTCGTCGTCGTGTCCGATCTTTCATAATCACGTCTGGTGAGATTTAATGCAGTACGAAATTGCTCCAGCGTCTTTCTTAATAAATGACGATAGGCCTCACATTCATATAAAAAGTTTATTTTAATCACGCCTAACGTACCTCGACCTCTATTTCTCCTCTCTCGTAGCTTTCTCCGGAAGAATTGTGGCTGCCACCGTTGTATGGACACTAGCAGTAGATGCGAAAATTAAACCATACCGATTCATTATTAATAGCTCTACTTCAACTCCGATGAACTCAAACCTCAATATCTAGAAAGCTTTGTATAATGAATATTATAATTACTAAATATACACCATTCTTTATTACACATATCACGCATCACTTCTAAACAATGCAGAAGACGTAACAAACGTAAACAAACCATCGATACCGCTGCATTGGTCGGAAATCTCCCGTGAATCGATATGTGCTATCGATAGGCCTACTTAGGCTGAATTACATCAGCTGAATTAAATCAGCTGAATTACAAATCGGTTAGGCGCTTTTATTTGTTTGTTGACGTCATGAGTATGAGAAATTTACCAACCTAAACATTCTCAGAGAAATCTCGGTTTAAAAAAACCGAGATAATAATAACAGTGGTGGAACGCAAGCAAGAGATTATCGAGATAATAATATTAACGGAGATAATGTAAACTGCGATAATGGGACATTTTACCGTCGTTGGTGAAACTGGCCCTAAGTGTGCTCCACAAGCTTGGCATAGACTATACATCAACTTTTACCACTGTGTAATGCAAGTACAGTAGAAGCCCGGTATAGTGAGTACGGCTTATTGCGAGAATCGCGTTATAGCGAGTGATTGTCTTTGTACCGCCAAAAGGTCTATGTTTTACATGTAAAATAAAGCGGATATAGCGAGGCCAAAAAGTTCCTTCCACGGTATACGCTTGGTATTATGACAGATATCTCTCGAGGGCGATGTACCGTCTAGCAAAAATAAACTATTGTGTTTTGTATTATCTGCTAATTAAAAAAAAAAAACAAGATGTGTGCCATATCTACAACACCTAAAGCCAGTTATATCCAAACAGCGATTTACCGCCTTCAGTACGCCCTGCGCGCTCCCATTTTACGTTCTTCTTTTGTTAGGCCCAGTCATCAGTGGGAGGGGAGTGGGCGGACGACGAGCAAGATGAGAGTAGGAGAGGGAGTTAGGTCTAGGCATGGGCGATATTGATAATCGGGGCACGATAAGATATCGGGGCACGATAAGATCAGGGTACGATAAATATCGCTATAAATATCACGATAAACATCATGTTAAAATAACATGATATCGCGTCCCGATAAAATATCACGATATCGCGTCCCAATAAAATATCACATTATCGCACCCCGATAAAATATCACGATATATTATCACGATAAATATCGCAATAAAAGATCGTGATATTGCGCTCGTTCAAATGTAGCGTAATCGCGCCCGATGAATTATCGTGATATTGCGCCGGTTAATCGTGTCGGAAAAAGACAGCCGTTGAGTTTGCCTTCTCTTAAGCTGGAGCAAGTATGTTTGAAAACTTACTATTCTGCTATCTGCTAATTCAAATTCTCAGCAGTTCTCTCACACTCTCTCTTTCAATTTCAGTGGTCTGATAGTTGCCGTACTTGCGTGGACAGATAGGTGATGTACTTGCTCCAGCTTAAGGAGGCTCCACCGAATTATGAAGTTGATGTCATTTTTGTGAAAATTTCAGGACACATCATTTTTTGGCCCTGCTATTGACTGGCAATAAAATAATTTGGCCTTTCCATAATACATTTGAAGAAAAAAGACGTTGAAAATCAGATATTTTTTGGAGAACTTTTAATTGAACAAGAAGATAATGTAAAGTGATAAAGGAATATTTGGAGCAGTTATACAACTGAAGTAATCTCAGTGTGAAGATAATCAAAGAGATAAATTAGGTGGAGAAGGATGATTTTGGAGAGACAGTATTAAGGTCAGAATTCAACTCGGCAGTAAAGAACCTACGGCTAAATAAGCCTCACGACATTGATGATGTTCCTGCTGAGTTAATCCAAAATGCAGGAGAGAAGACATTAACCCGAACTGTACAAAAACCATCTGCCACAAGTAAAATTTAAATTAGAGGAGCCCCCCTGGCACTTAGACCTATTTAGATCCTTTGTGCCAACCCACATTTAATCTGCCTGCCTGCCACTTGCAGACAGGAGACTGTAACAGATCACTGTAATAGATGTATGGATGAGGGTCACACATCCAAACTCCATCCCAGCTCTACGTTGCTTTACTTTGGTGATCTGATGGGAACCGGTGATTCAATGTGGCCAGGCCCTTGCTCATGTACTCAAAAGGAGAGATCAAGACTGGGTATCAAGAACCGACTCATTCTTACAAAATATAATCTTGAACCATAAGTTTATCTTGATTATATTAAAAATGAGATTCAGGTACCTACATGGATTGAAAAACTTCCATGCTCAGCATCCTCTAAATAGTGATAATTATTTTGGCCAGATGAGTGTCCACTACCATATAGACACCACAAAATGTGAACTGATCTTTTGATGATAATTTATGGGGCTGAATAACAGATGATCAGTCAAACCAGAAAACATAGATTGAATTAGAGTAAACCTAGAAGCATCATAGTGTATTATTTTGAGTTATCAGTTAACCCATTGGCTTAGCATTTTTTACTCCTTTTTTTGCCACTTATTTCACTATTTTTTATTGAAATCATATTTTGTATTTTTTGAAATCAATTAAAAACATTTTACAGCCCTTATCATGGATTTTTTTTGTATTTTGAGAATATTAATTATTCATTAACAACACTAGTTGCGAAAAATCTGTGAATGATAAAAAGAATGTAATAAATATATAAATTGAGGAACCTGGCCATTTGCTGGCTCTTTATCGGAAGGCCAAGTTCTGCCAGCCGGTGAATCGCCATCTCTTTAAGCCAATGGATTAACTACATTGAATTAGAATCATAAAAAACAAACTAGGACCATTTTTAACACTCCAATCAACAAAACTAGGCACCATGATTTCAATGCTTTGCAAATGCAATACACATTACACTGAGTTTCTGCCACATACATTAAAATAAACCTTAATGAGAGTATAAAGTGGAATGAAATGATTCACACTCAGATGTATTATGGAGAAAAGATCAATGAAGAAATCAATCTAGATTTGATTAACACCGTATTTACGCATGTAAGCCGCGCACCTTTTTTCCCGAAACGCCGGAGAAAAAATGGAGGTGCACGGCTTACACAAATCCTCCAGATTTTCGTGTAAGCCGCGCACCATATTTCCTCAGATTCCCGTTGTTTTTTCTCCTAAGTTTCGCATTCTGTCTAGTAGTATGGTTAGTAGTCCAGCAGTAGTGCTATACTAGTCTTCGCAGCATGGTCTAGTAGTAAATCGTACATTGTAAAGTATTCTGAAATTTCGAAGTATGTAATAAATAATAAAAATCCGCGTTTAACAAAGTCTGAGCATACAACGGTACTGGAAGAAACGCTAGATCAGAAACACCATTTGTCAAAGCAATAGTTTTATCGTGTATAGATCATAAGTAGGACAACACATTGTAGCACTGATATGTATTTAAATATACTGTATCCTGTAAGATGCCGCAAGGGGCTTTATGTTTTTTTTCAAAATCATAAGCGGAGTTTGTTTCGGTATCACGCATCTGTAGCAACATTTTTACGTAATAGATAGCTCCTTTTTCGTACACATTAAAGCTACATTGCAAAGACACGACAAAAAATTTGTTACCTGGTGGCAATTGTCGTATGTTCAGAGATTATACCTTCTTACTATCCGTGCTATCCGCTCCAAGCATTAGAGTAGTAAATGCGTTAGAGTCGATCATTTAGCATTTTAAAATAATTTGCTATTATCACCCTAAAATGAATTCTGATGTGAAATTTTGATAGTTTCCTGTGAGTATAAAACTACATATTATAAGCGATGCCGAAAAAATAGGAAATCGAGCTCCATGAAGGAAATATGGTGTATCTGAATCTAGCAGTGACGAAAACTAAGAATGAGAACGGTTATGAGATGAATATTCATTTGTGATTTATGATTATATTTCCGGGAATGTGTTTTTATTTAGTTTTATAAGAATTATAATTGTTATTACATTGAGCTTAGTTTTTTCCATGTGTTCCCAAGACTTTCCGGTGTTGTTAAATCATCCCAGTCCACAGCTACTACGCAGAGAGCAGACGAGATCACCGCTATCAGGTACGGATGGCATTTGGCTTTTATTTGTTGATATGCCAACGAATTTCCGTAATAATAGAGTAACCACGGGTTGAAATTGTATATATTTTTGCAATTATTTCAGGTGGATGTTATTTTGAACAGATGCCATTTTTATAGCTGGATGATGTGATCGTATGTAACTGTGATTACTGTGAGATGTTATGAGAAACAGATGCACAGTAAAAGAGGCTGTGTGGGCCGTGCATTGATGAACGACGCGATGACAATCGTGACGATAATAACACGTAATTCAATCAATTAATGAGAAAGACATACACATAATTTAGGCACAGCATTTCTATGAAAGAACGTGCATTCATGTTATGACAAAATGATGCAGACTCAAGGGAAAAAAATTTTTTTTTCGATAGAAATATTTTTTCCTCACGAGCCTGCCCGAAAAAATGGGTGCGCAGGATACACGAGTAAATACGGTACATCTTTTTTTCAACATACATGATGATGAGCTGATGTTAATGATATCCTCTGGATCATCTTCTTCCTCCTCCTTCTCCTCCTCTTCATCTTCACTGGGTGCAGAGTTCTCATCATCAGTCTTCAGCACTACCTCCTCTGGCTCATGCTTCCCATCTACTTGCTTGACTACATAACTATCAATTACCTGAAAATATATAGCATGGAGGTAGAAATGGTTTTGAAAGAATATCACTGGAAGCATGTTGATATCATGAGAAAACACAAACTAGAACTTGTACATGAAAATACTTTTTTTTGAACCCTTATCAAAATACTCAACTTAAAGTTGACTGATAGCACAAGGTTTGGTATTCAAACCTTCAATGCTACTTTAAGCTAGTAATTACTAACATAGTGGCATACACTATTTCATTAACAAATAGCAAATCAGCAGTACCAAAAAATAATCAAATGCACCAGAAAAACTCTACACAGCAAAACTAATTTATCTGTTGAATGTTAAATAACATCAAAATAAAAAATTCATAGATGAAATTTTCATTTTGTAGATAATCTGAGAGATCCATTACTTTCTAGCACTAGGCAACATAAGATAGCTGAAAAACCAGCTTAACTTGATTAACATGTTCACTTCGGCGTTGTTCACCGGTGGGTCACGCAAATGCATCTAGTGCTACCGCCATAAAATTCTTTGAATTATCGTAACTCGTGAGGAGTAATGTGAGAGTAGGAATCGAGAACTTCTCGAGTGACTTCACCCAGAGATTAGTCACAATTCAAACAATAGAGTTTATGCGCCACTTAGTGAGACCCACTGGTGGACTACGCCTCCCAGTGTCTCCTGAAACTTTTTTCAGCGTGAGCCACCGGCTCCACCGGTGGGTCGCGAACAAATTTACATATTTGCATATTATATCCAAAATATAATGTTTATCTTTTGTTTTCTTTTTCTGTTTCTTCACTTTTTTACAAATTTTATACAAAAGGATGAACAATATCCAATACAGTAAAACAAATATCAACTTTGTAAAAAATAATGAGAATGTTTAGATACAAATATATGGCCCATAGAATTGAGATAATAAATATACAAAATGAGATAATTGACTAATAAGCTTATGGACCATAACATTTCAAGATTTAATAAAATTTCAAACATGTTTGAATAAAACATTTTCCTTTCATCTGAAATCATAAATCTAATTGTGGGCATTGAAGCAGGACAGGCACATGGCAGGAATTCCCTCGCAGCCCAAGCAAAACTGGTGCACTTTTGGTGTGGCAGATTGCACTGCTTTCCTTTCTTTGCCTTTCCTGGGATAACTGGCATAGCATGGGAGGCAGCGCTTGCGTTTGTACCGTTTCTTGGTATTCTTAGGATAAGTTCCTAGGCGGTGACCCTTCTTGCTGCTCCCAGCTGGAGCTGGGGAGTCCACCCTCCCATCGTCATCATTCTCGGACTCAGAACCCAGTAGCGTTCTTGAGCCAATCCCTCAGTAGGTGGAAGAGCTACCGTGCCCTTGCCGGGCGAACATCATCCGAAATGCAGACACTTCTTTTTTCTGAGACCAACTACTACTCTTTCCAAAGGATCCCCCTTCCCTTTTCTCATAGTGTGCGCAGGGCTGGGGAATGGGAGACACACGGACTGGCATCCATATCTCACAGACTGGCACGAACAAGGGCAGGGGCAATAAACAGAGATGGATGGGAGTTTCCTGGGTTTTCCGAGCGTCAGCAAATCTTTAAAAACATACATTGTATTGTTGGCCCTCTCTTCCCCCATCCCACGCCAGGGTCTAGCCGATAGCGTGCCCCACATGGCCGGTGGAGGGGCAGGCTGGGAGCGAGGCTGGGAGTCGCCTCCCCCAACCTTCCTCTAATCTCAGGAAACAGCTGAGTGTTGCCACTTCAAACACCATCCCTCGACAGCAGCCAGAAGCTCGGAAGGACTGTGACCCGCTGGTGGGTCACACCGACCATGCAAAACGCTGAGTGTGACCCACCGGTGGGCCACACCGCGCTGTGAGGGGTAGGGCTTTAATTTGTCCCGCAGTGAACGTGTTAATAACTATGCATTGGCTGATTCCCAACTGAACTTCATAAGCACAACACACTGCATATTTCCATTGTCACCTAGCTAGGACATAGCCTCTAACCCAAAAAAGACAACATGACTACTTAATTAATAACCAAGGCAGCAAAAGCTGCTTTATATCCTGTCCTTTTATAATGTCTAAGGGATAGAATATTATTTAAAAATTAAACTTACTTCTGACAACTTTTCTCTATAGATTTTTTTGTTCTCCAGCAAAGCCCTGGCAAGTTCTTCATTCTGTTCAGCTGGGTCACATATATCTGTACCATTATCAGATGTGGATGGAAGGTATGTCAAGCAGCAGTTCCAAAACTCATATACACGCATTTTTTGAAGTTGATTACCTAGCTTCAGGAAGGCTTCAGAGGCTATTGAAAGTTGTAAAAGGAAGCAAAAAATGATAATATTTTACAGACAGGAGGTTATTACATGCTTATATATGTATGTTCCAGTTTCATGTGTGCATGTAGCATAATAGATTCAATACAATTCTTACTAGTGTTTCAAGAAAATGGGTAAATTGAAGAAAAAAATATTTTCTCAACCACAAAATTACAAACAACCCAATAAGAAAAAGAATGACTAACCAATTGACTTTATTTGTTCTTCAGTGAAGTCCACATTGTTATTTAAAGTCTCTGATGTAAGTTTATAGATGTCAGTAAAGTCGGGAAAACATTTGGTTTTGCTCATATATTTCTCAATGGCTTGATTTAGATTCGGATGTTTGGTTCCTAAAATATGAGTTTCAAATAATGTCAAAAAATAAAATTTAACAATACCATGATTTAAACCATTTCAAACTTAATTCCAAACCTGAGAAAGGTATTTTCTGATGATTCAATCTTCTCACTTCACTTATCTTTCCACAGGCTTCTTTCCACTTAGCCCAAATAGCATATAGCCTCTTCTTGTACCTGCAAAATTGAATTTGTATTTAATTCTATATCACTGACTTCTAGATGATAGAAACAATTCCAAAAATAGCTTTTATCCAACTGAGTCATCATATGAAAATATTTGTATTTTTAAGGCATACATTAAAAGAAATAATATTTTACAAAATAAATAATTTCAGTGTAAATACACATTTTGCATTTGAATCGCTCTAGTAACTCATCTTCACAAGGCATTTATTCTAACCATTTATTTTACCTGAATGAAATCCTAAAACCTTCTTTCCCTTACTGTAGAGTTTAAGGATTAGTTTACTCTCCTATTTCACTCCACTCAGTTTAAAAATGAAGAATATTTGATAAAATGCTTAAAAATCACTGAGCACAGCGAATACATTTCCAGGAAAATGCACCTTGGGTCCCCATAAAGTTTTTAATTCAGCTGCAAATATTATTTAACACAAGCATGAAGAAAAATCATAAGACACAACTCTGTGCTCAAGAAGTAGGATCAACCAATCATGACATCCTTGATACAGAGATGATGTTTGTTTCTTATAAGGATGAGGGGAAAACCACTGACAGAGTTGAAAACATACCATTTAGACTCAAGAAGATGTAACAGAGCTCAAGGGTGAGGACAAAATACTCGCACAAGTACAAGATTCAAGGACAGAGATTTGGTGAATGAGGCCAACAAGAAAAGGACAAAGAACGCCATCAACTTGAGGCTACAATTAGGTACATTAATTTCCTCAAATCAGAATTAAAAAAAGGTTTGTTAACACCCAAATTTTGGCCTTCATGCACACAATGGGTGAATGAAAATGGATTTAAGAATAACAAATAAATGAGACTCTCAGAGACTAAAAGTGATGCATGAATCCCCTTTTCCATCCACAGAGTATTCCAGTGCTCCACTAAAAATTAGCCAATAGTGGAAGGCCCAAAAACTTTTAAAAAGGATTGACAAGTTTAGTTAATGCAACTAGAATACCCACAAATAGTACAATTACTTTGATCAACTGATTTACTACAAGTGGAGACAATTTGTCACCATCAGGCAGAGACCCTTTTCCACAGTCTTCTTCAAGTTCATACACATTAGTAAGCTATGAATGTCCCATATGAAATACTAGCCACATATATCAGTGACTAGACAAAGTCATGTGCTGGCTTGAATCCCATCTTAGGTGAGGATGTTGATACACATTATGATGGTACAAGGTTATATAGAGATTGAAAGTATCCAAGAAAATCAATCTACTATAATAACAAAGATTTGCATACCTTTTTACAAATAACAAAAATAACTTAATACCAGAGCAAGGGTCAACTTCGTCAATTATGTTAGGTGGTTGGTTTACTTTTACCATATGTTCCAATTCATAGCCCACAGAAAACATGAGATCATCAGGATTTACCTTTCTAGGCGCAAGTACTCAGAGTTCTCCTCAGCATCCCAATCAACTTCCTTTTCTTCCAGCTTTTTAACTTTACGATATACCTTCTACAATGAAAGACAAAATTTAAAATTAGAAGTTAACATTCACTTCACTAAACATTTTGACTAATGAAGTGACCAGAAGTAGGATATAAATGTTTGCAACAACTAAGACATTTTAATGTTCAAAGGTCAACATGAGACTGAGTGGCAAAAATTTGCCAGCTTTTACTATTAATTTAATCTTTATAGTGACAGAGAGCTGAACTAGGGCTGGGTGGTGTTCAGTGGTTCTTTTTTTAGAACCGGCATGTCCGTTCAGATGTAGGGAAAAAACCGGTGCACCGGGGAATCGGTTTTTTACCAGTGCACCAGGGAAGCGGTTCTAAACTGGGGCAAATGGGCATCGGTTCTGAACCGGTTCACCAGGGAAGCAGTTCTAAACTGGAGCACAAGGTCTTCGGTTCTATAACGGTGCCCCGGGGAAGAGATTCTGAAAGACCAATGATCATTCTCTTCCCGGCTTTCACTCCGCCACCTCTGCTCGCAGCCAGAATGGCTGGCAACCACGCCTGTGAAATTTCCTGTGCCATAAGTTGTCTGCCTGAATGTCATCTCACAAATGGCCACTAGAGTGCAGAGTGAAAACTCACCCATGTAAAGCATTGTTACATGCGTAACTCAAGAGGATGTTGTGTTTTTCATGTTATTTTGTTTTGTCGACGATTACAACAATTAAGAAAGAGTTTATACTCCTTCAGGTTAGTTCAGTAGCAATTTTTATTACACCAATGCTCTTGGTTCTGAGGGACTTGGTGAAGGAAGGAGCATTGTTTCAAGTTCCTATCTACCCTGCAACACGCAAGAAGTGCGAGGATAATGTAACTGCTTACGGTAACCCCAAAATTTGGGTTCGGATGGGTGCAAACTATCGTACATGAGATGGGTCAAATGCAAACGAAATTTGAACATTTTGACGTTGATTCTTAAGGGGCCGTGGGACATAGCTGTTTTTCAGACCTATTTTTCAAGGAAGATTGCTCCAACAGGAAGCCAGATATCGGAATGCGGTTTTCAGTAATTAAAAGAGAAAGTATCAAACTATTACTCTATAATCCTAGATTTTACGTAATAAGCCTTGTTAAAAATATATCTCAATGTAAAAATAGACCTTTTTGTTGCAAATATTGGGAGACAGAGGGGCTATTTTTTTAACTTTCGTTATTATAGAGTACAAGATTCAAGCTTAGTCTGTTGGATCCTTGAAAATTATTGATTTTTATTAAAAGACACGCTGTTGAGATATTCTGAAAGTAATTTATGTTTTTCGCCAACTCCAGCCCAGGGATACGCCTCGAGAATCGTGCAAATCACTAAACAGTTCACACATTCTCCGCCTACTGCACTACTCAAAAAGTGGCACGGTCCCTCTACCCTATATCCTAAAACAGTAACCTTGAGGTGTTGGAGCTTGGGGGAAGGGAAAGTAGAGGCGGGCAAGAAGCAGAGGCGAGTGAGACGGAGTGTCTGATTTACTGACGGGTTGTTTCTTGAGTCTCTGTTTAGGTTGTCGCTCTCGGGGTGTCTAGTAATAGTCAAACTGACTAATTGTCAAGTCTCGAAATGTCATCGGAAGCGTACCGATATCGGAAAATTAAAGTAGGCAGTCGCTTGACATTTTCGATGGCGAGGAAAAAAAGAAAGGGTGAATTTTTGGCAAAGCGGAGGGAAGAAAAAAGGTAAATATTGTCATTTTTTGTGAAAACACTATCTTAATGTAGTGATATATTCATGTGTAAGTATGCAAATTTCTATTATCCGAAACAGGCGTCTCAAAATAATGGGAACAGAGTCGCACGTAGGAGGAACTTCTTGCGCTATTGAAGAAATCCCGTCCAATATTGACGATTCAGTAGCTGATGAAACTTTGCATGATTCATTTGACGATATGGCAATTGCCGAAGAAGGGAAAAACGAAGGCATATCCGGTGGAGTAACAGGAAGAAGAATTATCGACTTAAAATATTCGACAAATCGGTTTCGAATTTACTTAAAAGGTTTAACCTAAATTTCAACCAGCGTTCTGATAGTAATTCCCAGCCTAGTTCTTCTATTAAACTCGTAACACTTATACAATTATCATAGCGGCCTTTAAGAAATCTAGTGGATCTCCTTTGCACATGCTCTAATTCTTTTATCATACCTTCCTCGTACGGATCCCATATACTAGCGGCATATTCTAAATGAGGCCTGACAAGTGTAAAATAGCTTCTAGTACTCTCTCATCGCATTTGCCTAGAACTCTTTTTACGAATCCTGATACATGGTTTGCTACGCTAGTTATTTCCCTGATGTGTTTCCCCCACAGCATGTCTTCAATGTTGGTGACGCCTAAGTATTTAATAAATTCTACGTTAGATATTTTCTTTTCTTTGATGCAATAATTTTTCGGGGGAAAGTTATTCTTTTTCCCAAAGTTCTTTATCGCGCATATCTTCAAATTTCATTCTAGCTGCCAACTATCACACCAATCATCAATCGCATATAAATCCTTAGCTAAAGAATGACTATCCTCTTAATTTCTTATTTCCTTATACACTACTGCATCAGAAGAAATACGTAAATATGAAGAGATTAGCCGACAGGACTCAGTGGAGAGCTGCGTCAAACCGATCTGAGGATTGATGACCAATGATGACTGCTGCATCATCGGCAAAAAGACGGAGCTTGCTATTTTTAGCTACTGTATTCAAGTCATTTACGGAGAGAGGAAATAAAATTGGGCCTATCACGCTGGGGAACACCCGATGTAACTTTTACTTCGCCTGAGGTGACACCATCTAATACCACCCTTTGAACGCGTTCATGTAGGAAATCTCCTATCCAGCCTACCATATTACTGTCTCCCATATGATGCTAACTTCGCGAGTAAATTACAGTGGGGGACCTTGTCAAACCTTTTCTAAATTTAAAAACGCTGCTTCTACCTGTACGTTACCTTCTCCGGAAATTAAAATATCATGAACAAAAAGACCTATTTGATTTTCGCAAGATCGTCCCTTTCTGGACCCATGCTTATTCGTTATCAATAAATCCTGGCTATCGAGGTGTCCCCTTATTGTTGTAACTATCATATGCTGTATAATTTTGCACGACAGTGACGTTATTGATATTGGTTTATAATTCGATGGATGTTCCCTATCGCCACTTCTAAAAATTGGGATCACGTTTGCTATCTTCCAGTCTTTGGGAACCGCGTGTTCTTCGAGGGATTTGTTAAATATTACTTTAAGATACGGTGCCATTTCGAGAGCTATTTCTTTATACACACGAGCAGGAATTTCATCAGGACCTGAGGACTTGTTCGGGCTAACGTTTTTTAGTAAGGATACGATTCCGCTATAAGATACATTTATCGATCGGGGGCATTATTTGCTGGAATCGGTCTGGTATGGTTTATAGCAAACTACGCTTAGATTGATTAAAAACGCTCTGGAAAAATAATTCAACAAATTAGCCTTATCTAAATATTTCGCCCCTATACCCTTTCAAGGAATTAACCGTTGAAATTTTAGTTCCCTGTACTTCCCTAGCATATGATCAAAATGCTTTCGGATTCCCCTCTAGTTGTTCTCCAAGTACTTTTCTCTTGAAATCACTTTACGCTTTTCTAAGGGCTGTTTTTGCGGCTGCTTTACATGTAACGTTCGATAATTTTTTTAGATCGCTATTAGCTACATTTTTCTTAGTTTCGCTTGGATAACTCGTTGTCGTTTTAAACATTTTTTTAACCTCCGCATTAGACCACCTTGGTTCCCTATTCTCACTCTTATACTCACTCACCGTGTAATTTGGAGGAACTCTTTCCATGTCTGTATCACTATTTTTTCTGATGTTTAGAATTTTTCAAAAGAAGTCTGTAAGTCACGCCTAAATCCGTTAAAATCTGCTTTACTTAAAAGGCAAATCTTTCTTTTTAATTTTACATTTTTGTCAGTATTGAGGGATAATTTAACGTGTACTACCTTGTGGTCACTTATTCCATCGACATTTTTAACTTTAATAACTTTTTCATGGATGTTTGAGGCAAGTAAATCGAGAACATTCTCCCTTCTATTATGCAAATTTACTATTTGATGTACTGCGTATTATGCGAACAGGTTAAAAAATGACGAGCAGATTTCTTTGTCCCTACCCCCAGACTAATGACTACATGTTTTCCAATCTATCGATGTTGTATTGAAATCTCCACCTTTCAATAATCTGTCGTTCGTTGGTATGAGAATTAATGTGCCTGATCTGTTTCTCGAGTTCTAATACTGAGTGTACATCGAAATGGGGTGGTCTGTAGTAGGCACAAACGTATATTACTTTCAAATTACCACATTTAGACATTAACACGTGCAAGCCAAGCTACCAGCTGAGACCACCTCCTATTTGTTGCAGTTCTTACAGCTAAACTGTTGTCACAACAACCAATCAACGCGGCTACCCCGAAAAATTAAGTCCATTCATGACTTGGACCCCGGACACGTTCTCCTGCAGCTACGAACCCCACTAGGGCCAGGCTGGCCAGACCGGCTCGGTTCTTAGAAAATCGTAGCGAGCGCATTTCCGCGAATTCCACGTTGCCACATGGTATAATGTGGAGTCCGCCAAACAGTTTGGTCCAATCGTGTGTTGAAATGGCAACATTGCGTCTAGTGGTCAGCTATGGTACGAAAACTCCGCGGACGGAGGGGCTGAGAGGGAAGGGTCATTATTGCCTCATCACCTCTGCGCAAAGAATTAAAGCGTAGAGGAGACACTGAATAAAAATATGGCTGGTTGGGTAGGCGCCGACTCTGGTAACTCTACCGGTCAACGGAAAAACTATCTCCATCATCTCAGCACTCGAAAGCGAAAAAATAATCATGTCCCACGGCCCCTTAATGCTCAGATTCATAAGTTCTTTCCAATAATTATTTTATGCTGAAGGAAGGTTGAGATATTTTGAATGAATAATATTTCAAATAATGTTAAATTTAAGGAAAATACAGTTACTTAAGAAAAAATTTGATGTGACACCCTGTGTCGCCAGAAATTTTTAGGTGGTTTGCGGGCTGCCTATTTTCAACAAAATTTAAAAAAAAAAAAAAAAAAAAAGGTGTCATAGTCGGACCCTAGCCCCATAATCGTTGCAAAGATGAAAAATAAAGGAAATGTTGACTAAGAAAGGCAGATAATTATGAGCCAAGACGAAAGCAATCAGCCTCTCCACACATATCAACTCCCTGGAAGCACTTAAATCAGATCTTAATTGGAGAGATTTCGTCCGTTTGCAGACACCAGTTGCTCTGGCTCTAGAGAACTTTTCATTCACCAGGTATGATTTAGTAATTTAGCATGATGCATTTTGTTGTTACAACAGCGTTATCATCAAGGCTGATCAAGGCACGCAATAATGTTGTTTTAACAACAGAACACGTTGTGCAAAGTAATATCTGTGGAAAGTTTGCAATGTCTTCCTTGAACAATAATGTGAATTTCCTTGTCGTTACAATCACAAAAGGCAATTTATATGCACGCCCAGGCCTCGCATAAAAACCATTGGCTCATGCAAAATTCTCATTTTTTTACTATTCAGTTTACGGAAGCGTACCCACGTGAACGAAAAGTACTTTCTTGAAGGAAAAAACAAGTCTTAAAACACAGGTCGAATAAAAATGTTGGCAAAAATCCTTTTGGATGGCAAAAAGGTGGTTCATGAGGGAAAAGAAGTTCAGTAGAAAAATAGTTCATAAAAAATGGTTCAGTAGAAAAAACAAGTTTCAGTACGTCGCTAGTGGTTTTTTTCAGAACCGAGAATGGTTCAGTATTTCCAGCACCACCCAGCCCTAAGCTGAACTATCAGATCACAGATTGTGAGTGCAATTTCATTCCTGAACTGTGTGAATACTATCTTAATATTTGCATTACCATAAAAGGGCCTGATATTTCCCCAAGCAGCATAAATTTTCCCCACCTTATTACCAATGTTTCATTTCAGAGAAATGGATACTATGTTGTTGACTGAGAGGGGCTTCTTAAGTTTTTGGACTCTTTGGCAACACTGCAAGACATGGAGAGGTTTTTCCAGTAGTCTTACATGAGCTAGTGAGGAGTACAGTTGATTTTGTGAGGAGGGTGTTTTTGTAGATATAAAGTTCGTGTGTAAAAAGTTGCTGCTTGTCGCTCTCAGAAGGTGAGCAATGGATTTTTTCTCATATTTCACCATATATTAGCAGCATTATTAGTAGTTTTATTCACAACCACTGCGAAGAATGGTATTTGCAAGTTTCTGGGACAATGCACCTTTTGAGAGAATTCCATAATGATTTTACCCCAGATTTATTATCTAGGAGAAAAGTCACCTAGGAATATCTGGCATCTCATTCCAAGAGAATGTTTTATGGTTGAATTACCACTGAATTTGAGTTTTCGGCATTTAGCCCTCCCATATCCTTATTCTTTATTTTCATTTATTTTAGGTGAGTTAAATTGCCATTAAAATATACAAAAAGGAAAAAATCCAGGAGCTAAGAGGCATAAGGATTACGATGACGAAACATTGAAAAAAATGTTTGGAACAAATCAGGGCAATCCATAGAAAGGCAGAAGAGATGCATGGAATATCAAGGACTCCTTTGAATAAACTTAAAAATAGATTCATCAAAAAAGTGGATGAACAAATTATTTTTACTTCCGAGGAGGAACAGTGCTTTTGCGGCATGTTGTATTTCTATGTGGGACAGTGGTTTTCCAGTGATTAGGGATGAAGTCATTAAGAGAGCAATTTACCTCTAGCTGCATAGGTTGACCTATTTGCATTTCCCTCACGAATAAGTAATGGCAGCTCTAATGTTATGCATCCAAGCACACACATAAACATTATATTATGAATTTATAACATCAAACACGTTTCCCATCACAATTGTTCCGCAAGGGTCTCTCAATTTTGATGGATAATGTCAAAATAACTGAGTGCCGGCAGCCATTTTGAGAAAATTGCTGAAATGGTGTAAATTTTTATTGAAGGAATGAAAAAGCCACCATTTTTATTTCTGAGAATGATAGCACATATGTTTGGGATAAATGTGATTCAAATTTTATTAAGATTAAATAAGGCCTTTTTTGTGAAATTGGCATTAATTGTTAACTATGTTATTTGCCGAAAAATGTTGCAAAGACAATGTTTAAGAATTTTTTTAAGGATAAAAAGAAAAGTCAAGGGCTCACTATTTTTTCCAAAAATCTCATAACCTTGTGGTCATAGCTGAACAATTTCATTGGAAATAATTCAGAAATGGGTGAGATAGAACTTTTTGAGTAAAACAGTGCACCTTGAGAAGTATGCACCATGAATGGAGGAAATTTTGAAGTCTACTAAAGTTTGAGAGGCTGTAACAGGAAAACTACTTCAGCTAGGTAAAACAAATTTGGGCCCTTTTCTCGCACTGGTGAAGGTATTATACATAACAAGTTTCATCAAAATCCAGGTTGGTGGGTGGCAAAACATTTTTGTGGTTGAACTGAGATGGAATGACCTTTGTATTAACCCAGCATTACTCGTGTGTGATTTCCAATCAAGGTTACTCGCGTGGTGTGCTCCTGACATCCCATTGGAAATTTTCATTTAAAAATGGGTTACACAACATGTAAAACTGTAAAAACCATAAATATTATTTAAATATATGTTTTTACTTGTAGTTTTTATGCTGAGGAGGAGGAGTTGATCGTTTAACTTGTAATCTCTAACCATTGGTGGATCTAGGGTGGGGGGGAGTGGGAAAATACCCCACCACAAATCCAAGAGGAATAGTTTTTTGCAGGGGCTAAGTTCTGAGAGTTAATGG
The DNA here is from genome assembly GCA_933228895.1 of Platycnemis pennipes. Taxonomy (NCBI): domain Eukaryota; kingdom Metazoa; phylum Arthropoda; class Insecta; order Odonata; family Platycnemididae; genus Platycnemis; species Platycnemis pennipes. The sequence continues at coordinate 25,404,136 of OW121848.1, read as the reverse complement.
GGCTCAGCAGAATCTAAGTTGCTCAGATTAATGAGGAACATCTCGGTTGGTACACCGGGTCGCAGTGTTCATTGTAGCCGACGTTACAACACTAACCGAGCGTCATTCTCAGGGCACAGATGACTCACCTTTTCCCTGAGGACATGCACGATGAGAGTGTTGACACGACTGCTACAATGAACACTGCGACCCGGTGTACCACCCTAGAAGCTCCTTGTTCACACATCCATTGGGCAACTTAGATCATAGATTATTTTCTGAGTGCTAATTTGGGGGGGGAGGACGGTGGGGAGGACGCTGTCCCCCAAAATTTATATCTGGATCCGATTCTTTCTCTTACGTACAATAAATTACTTTCTCAGAGTCTTGAATATGAACTACTGTGAATACTGTTATCATTGCATAGGCACCATAGTCTGTTGTCTCTGCGTACTCACAAATTTTGCCGTAACTTATCAAAATAGCATCATCCAGATCATTTTCATTTCCGATCTTCTCCTTATAAATGGCTTTGTCAATTCCCTCGCACTTTCTCGTAGGAATTTTGATCTATACATCTTGCTTCTTTGACATTGACGTTGTTGTATATAACAAAAGAGTTAATGCGTGCCACGTTTATCAAGTGGAAAAAAATACCATTGGCCATCTAGTAGTATTTCTTGAAATATTACGTGCTACGTACATCTTATTCACTGTGTCAACACCGCCCTAAGGCTACCTAATGCCCTAACGTTACCTATAAAAATATATTATCTCTGGTTTCTTCTTGTCACCTGTCTATGCTCATACTACTATGCATTGTTGCCAACAAAATTATATTTTTACCTTTTTTGGGGACGTAAGATAAGATAGTCATGTTCTTTTTAAATCCAAAGAGACTAATATTCTCCTCCCTCTGTTTTGTGCACACCATCTTAGGAGGCAATTCCCTTTTTTTCAGAGTTACCACCAGTGTCAATTTACTTTGTATCAATCCTCTGCCAGGGGAACACTTGCAAACCAATTGTCAGCTGTGATGTTTCTCCACGTCCCTACAATTGGTTCCACTGAGCGTTTTACCACATCTTAGGAGTATTATCTACTTTTTAGGGTCGTTCAGGTTGACTCCCTGCATATATGTACCTCCAAATTGTAAATATAGAATACATTAGTGTCAACCAATGAAAATATTTCTATACCATATCTTGCAGGCTTATTTGGGAGATATTGCCTGAATGAATATCTCCCCCTAAAGCCGACTAATTGCTCGTCTACCGTTGTGTACTCCGATATGGCATAGTTATCCTGAAACCTTCTCATCAGCATTTCAAAAAGTTGACGAATCGGTGCCAATTTGTCTATCATTTTTCTTTCTGCCCTACTGTTTATATAATCAAATCTGAGCCACTGCAAAAGAAAACGGAATCTTTGATAATTCATGGACACATAAAATAAGTCAACACCCTAGCCATATCGATCCTATAAATCCTTTTTATTTTTTCGCCCAGATCTATTTGTTCCCGTGAAGAGCAGACGCCCAATGAAACATTCATTTTTTCCCTAATCCGTGGGACTGGCATCTCTCACACGTGAATAATTCAAACCTACTTTTTGAGTTTAAATATTTGTGCATAATGATATTCCTCACCTGAAATTATACCATTCAAAGTTGTAAACTATAAAAATCATGTTTCTGAAATTTTTTGGCAGTAGAAAAATCACAATTAGACTTTCCATATTAGGTACGTACTTACTGGGTGATGTGCTACATTTGTAATGAAGTTACGTATATGGAGAAAAATAGAAGATATACCTATAGAATAAAAATATGGAGATAAGACAAATAATATTTTCGGAGTTGTACGCAGTCGAATCGAGCTGAAAATCTGAAAATTGTGATATAATATTCTGACCATTCAAACATGAATATAATTACTATTTAATCAATACTATTCAATGGTAGGATAAAACCAAGAAAAACCTATCTCACATAAAGCACATGCCGAGGAGTCTACAGCGTGGAGTCAATTGGGATGTTCAGAACACCCCGCGCGAGTAACGCCGTGAACGAGAATATACCGAATGATTTGAGAGGCATCCTCCAGCAGATAAAAGTAAAATATGATATAGCATGTTATATTGTAACATAAATTTCACAGTTACAAAGTTGCAACCAAAAACAATGAGGCATGGAGTAAGCATTGGTCGTAGGAGATTGACTGGCTTGAACATCATCCCCTTTTGAGGCTACTATGCAGGTTGTTTACATTGTATACCTGTGAATGTTGGTGTTAAAAGAAAGATAACATATCACATTCCAACTATTGAAGAGTAGAGGCCAATGAAATAAAGACTAAAAAAATTATACCATGAAAAATAGGGCGGGGTGTTCAGGACACCCCGTGCGAGTAACGCCGGGTTAAATAAAACTTCCACTTTTTAGTACTCCATGACATAAAATTTTAGGGTCAACAAAAATCAGAATGCATTATATTTTTTTATCTTTGAGTGCACATTATTTTGAGCATGTTTTGTTTATTTTCGTAATATGGTTTTTGAATACTTTTTTTTAACCATTAAATACTAATGCTTGGTATCAAATTCAATTACTTGAAGTAATTGCTGGCTGCTGGCTGAAAAAGGCTGACTTTGGTAATATCTCAGGAATGCCTCAAGTTTTTATATTTTGCTAAAATTCATTCTTTCCTCACATATGGCATTATCATTTGGGGCAACTCATCCCAATGTAAGAGAATTTTCTCTCTACAGAAAGAAGCTGTTAAAGCAATTGCTGGTGTTTCTATTAGGGAACATGGCAAACCCTTTTTATATCAATGAAAATTCTAACTCTACCCTGCGTTTACATCCTTCAATGCTCCTACTTTGTTAAAGAAAATCCCACTATCTTCCCACCTAACAACTCATTCCATGCCCATGACACTCGGGTTAATGGTGATGTGCACCTCAAAAGGTTCAACTCCAGCCTTACCAAAAATGAAGAGGAGGCGAGGCTCACATTTCATGTGTGCTCGTATATATAACCATCTCCCTCCAAAATTGAAAGGTCTTTCCACAGTTGGGAAATTCAAATATGAGTTGAAGAACTTTCTCCTTGAGAATGCTTTTTACAGTGACTCAGAATATTTAAATAGCTAATTGTGTGCTGTAACTGTTTATAATTATGCTGTGTTTTTACTTATGAATGGAATATAATTGACGATTTTCCCATGTCTGTATGACCAAATGGAATAAAGAATTATTATTATTATAAATTCTAAATAGTTATTACCTCAAACAAAATCTCCAACTTTTTGCAATGCACTTTGTTAACTTTCGCATCTTCCTCTCCCTCATCTTCACTTACATCACTGGCAGCCTTTTTACACTGTTTATTTGATGAATTATCTGTTTCTTCATCTCTTTCATGTTTTCTTTTCAGATTGTTAGCTTTTTCTTTAACACACCGAAGCTTAAGTTCATCACCCACCTGGAAAAATTTTTGGAATTTCAATTTTCAATGTAAATACTCTTCCATCATGACAATAATATTCAGCCATTTGTGATTATGTTATTGTACTGCAGTAATATGAAGAGAATGTTTGGTCAATGATTTAAGGACAAGAATAAACACCTACTCTTCATAGATGCATTTGGATCTGGAATCAGAACTGTGAGAGCAAAGCCAGGCCTGCACCATGAGTTTATGGAAACTAGCTGTAGGGAGGAGTGGAGAAATCTTATGGTGGCCTAAGGGGCCTCGGTTGATCAGGGCGTCATAGTTTGGCTCCATCTGAATTGTATTCTAATATTTTTTCAGGATATCAAAATGGATTGCAGGGTCATTCCATGTCAAATCATCACAGCTCCCAACCCGACCATCTCAGATGTACTTGAAATTTGGTAAGAAGTTAAAGCACATGAAATTGTACTCATACACAAAATTTTAGCCCTCAGCTATTCATGAAATTCACAGAGCAGGGTTGCAAACTTGACAAAAAATGCAAAATATTCCCTCGCATGGTCTACAAAAATAAATCATTTCTTAGCTAATAATTGTGGGAGAACCTTCCTGTTGGTCTTATTTTAAAGCTAAAGGAACATAGTTTGCATAAAAAAATGTTATATTTTAAAATACTGATTTTTTTATTCCAAGGTCACAAGGTATGACCTTTGACCTCGAGTATCTAAAAAAATGTATCTTTAATTTTATTGGGAAAAATATATGTTATACAGTTAAATGCATTCTATCTTTGGTATAAGTTTCATTTTGGGATGGCTTTGGGAACAGGAGTAAAAAAATCATGAAAATATCATACTTCACATTCAATGGAATAACTTAGCATTTACGTATGGAAATTACCAGATAGAAGAATGAAATTTAATGCTCTATACAACACTCAGGAAAATATATAATCAAAAACTACTTAGTGCCTCCTCTTAATTGCTTCTTCTGAACTCTTGAGTGTCCAAAGCTGTTAGTGTGAAAGTTCGCCCAGTTGCAGTACGTGGATCAATCTTAGCGAGAACTTGTTCCCTTGGAATATTAAGTATGTCTGGCTGGTGAGGATACACATATGATGGTGATGGCCCTTTGGGATGTAGGAAGCTGACCATAACTTCCTGTGAGGCTACATTCACACTCATGACACAACATGACATTAGCTAACCACCAGGCATCACTATAGACACAAGTCACAAAACCTTTTATTTCTTTGAGAGACAATGTTTCTTGTGGGATATTTGTTTCATGCACTTCACTGGTTGTGTCTGTTGAAAACTTCTTTATTATTACTTCATTCCTTGTTCCTGGAATGAAAGTATGAAATGTTTGAGTTCCAGGTCTTGCTTCTTCATGTGGACTGTGTAGCACCCTCCCATTTTCCATTATGTCTTTTTGACACACATAAACGAAGTTCATATTCTTAATATTGTCTGTTGCCCAGACAAACAATTGTCTTGGAGTCATAATTTGATCAGTATAGATATGTTGTAAGCTTGCCTTAGCTGCTAGCCTCTTTAGTTCCAGCTAGTCCATCACATGAATTCTTGCCATGAGATGTGGCAAAGAAGTGCCACTCAGCTGGAATCCCAAAGTCAACTTTGTGTTGTACCAGGTTTGAAAAGTTTTTCCTGTTTTTGTATTGGCCTGCACACCCATCTGAGAAATAGTATACCTCAATTAAATTTTGCATGTACTGTTTTAGAAATGTAATGAGATGCTTTTGAAATGTATGTACAGCTATTGTATTGTGTTGCAAACAGTCTGAAATAACTACTAAATTTGTACATGCCAATTTCCCTGCAGGCATTTCTCTGTAGTAGATGGCAAATGGATGTAGGTATTGTTGCTTGGGCATTATTCCAGTGGAAACCCTGCACCTCGTCTTGTAATATGAAAGAATAACTTTCAGCAAAATCACACAACACGATAATTTCACCCATCTGTAAGTCATCTTTCAGGCTTTTCAAATATGATGATTGCTGATCAGCAATGAAAGAGTGTGTCTGTAATTGTATTAATTTAGAAATGAAAAACTCTATTAGCTCTTCGGTGGACTTGACAAATGTCTCAAGTGTGCATATTTGTGATGTAATCCACTGTTTGAAAGTAATATTTTCAATGACATTATCTTCTAGTATGTTTTCCAATATTGTCTTTACATTATTAGATCCTGCACATTCAGCACATTGTTGGAACCAACACTTTACTTGTGGTGGATTGCACATCATATTTGCCAGATAGTGGTTTTAAGTCGACAAATTGATACTGTGGTCTTCCATTTGCTTGTTTAATTTACACCCATCCATTAATAATTTCACATTCTGATGTAAAGAACAAATACATAGTGTGTGTGCCACTTGCTCCAACAAGAGCACAATTTTAGGCCGCAGAGGGGCAAATTTTGAAAAGCCAATCTTTACACCAGGATATGACTGTTTGAAATGAACATACACTTGGCAAGGTTGTTTAAAATTAGCCTTTTTTGTATGTGTTCTTTAATACCACCCGTTCCAACACTCACAGTCTTTCTTGCCATGCATAATTCTGCAGACATCATCATTGCAGTAAAAGTTCTTCACAGTCTCAGCAACATTTGGATCCAAGCTCCTTCCTGGTTTAGGATTTGGTGTTGACAAAATCCCACGTTCTTTTACAAATTGCTTAGCTTTAAGTATCATGTAGTTACTTGCGAGTGGAAATTCTTGCTCAATTCTTATGATACTCCAGTGTTTAGGAAGGAGGGTCAAAATTGTAACTTTCTCACTTTTCATAATAGTTTCTTCAAACTTTTCTTTTAGTTGTTGCTGTATGACATGACAACCATCATTGTCAAGCATGGGTTCTTCAGCTGGAATGTGAAATATCTCCTCTTTTAAAAACTTTCGCAATTTTGATAGCTTTCTTTCTGCAGTTTGGCTCTTCCTTCATTCTCTTCTTCTTGATAGGTGATGCACCAACACTACTCAGACTTTCATTTAATGTTTGTATAGCAGATTCAGTCCTGAATGTGTCCAATTCCATATCACTTTCTTCATCAACTGATATGCTTGGTTCTTCCGCAGGAACAATCAATTTTCTCAATGAATCTCATTTCTCGGCATTAGGTTTGGTGATTTACCGACGATGGAGAGATTTAATAACCCTTAGAGTTTTAAATTAATTTTTGCTGTTTTTTAGCAGGCGGTAGATAACTTTCCCTCTCGATGAACTCATTACACATGGAACAATTGATGAGGTTGTTTCCAAAATAACTCATTTTCATATCATCCCTAACGGGGTTTTAAACCAGATCGTTTTGAGATCTTGTATTTGGAGGTGCGCAGCCTTTGCTTATTCTTCTGCCACTCCACTCATACTGCGCATCAGAAAGAGAGAGAGCCCTTGAGACAAGTTTGAACTTGTGTGATGGATGCTTTGTGCAATAAGAGCATAAAAATATTATTTTCACTCATAATTCATAATTTTTTTACTCCTGTTCCCAAAGCCATCCCAAAATGAAACTTATACCAAAGATAGAATGCATTTAACTGTATAACATATATTTTTCCCAATAAAATTAAAGATACATTTTTTTAGATACTCGAGGTCAAAGGTCACACCTCTTGACCTTGGAATAAAAAAATCAGTATTTTAAAATCTAACATTTTTTTATGCAAACTATGTTCCTTTAGCTTTAAAATAAGACCAACAGGAAGGTTCTACCACAATTATTAGCTAAGAAATGATTTATTTTTGTAGAGCATGCGAGGGAATATTTTGCATTTTTTGTCATGTTTGCAACCCTGCCGTATGAATTTCGTGAATAGTTGAGGGCTAAGATTTTGTGTATGAGGACAATTTCATGTGCTTTAACTTCTTACCAAATTTAAAGTAAATCTGAGATGGTCGGGTTGAAAAGTCCACTTTTCTGTGATGATTTGGCATGGAATGACCCTGCAGTCAAAGGAAAGAAGGCCACCCCCGATATATAATATAAATAGCAGGCTCTTTTCGAAAAGAACAATGAACCATTAAAATTAGATCCTCTTTCATTTTTGAGGAATTCTATCCAAAAATTATTTAGCAACTACAAACTTTTTATTTTCCTAAGTTTCCTTTCGTAAGGCATTTACCAGTTATTTACCAGTAAGGTATGTTCAGTTATTCAGAGAAATACAATAGAATATGCTGACTTTTACATGTTAAGGCCTGTAACCATTCTATTGCACCTAATTTTATAAATGCCAGTTAAATGAAGTCATGCTATCAGGCTGCATGTAATTATGATTGGGTAGGCTAAATTGCAAACTGCACAGATTATTAGGCTTCCCCAAATGAAAAAATCAATTAGACTAACATCATATCAACTATTTCCAGTAGAGAGACCATGAATATTTTTGTACTTTCTGCTAATTTGTACATTTGGAATGCTAGTTTTTATCTCCCAACTCGCATAAACCATATCACACTTTACCAACTTACAAACACTGACTAAGAAAAATATCTAACAATACTTAAATGTATGAGGGTTGGGCCAAACAATAGGCAAAATAATGATTACTCAGTTCAAATTATCAACTCATTAAAAAAAGGATTTTAATTGCAATGAAATGATTCACTTAGTACTTCACACCAAATGGTAAATGGTCAGATCTAATTGGTCTTTTACTGCAAGACAATTTAAGGTGCAGTTCTTTTACACAGAAGACTTGCACATTTTTCCTCAACTGCACTACTAGAATTACCTATAAAGCTTATGCCAGCAACATATCATGAAATTTTGCAGTCATAGATCCATCAGTGTGTGAAGAAATAAGGTAAGAGAAAGTAAACAGTGGATTAAGGTTGCATTGGATGATAAAAGGAAAAAGGATTTTCTAAGGTTAAAGTGAGAAGAGGAGAATGGCAGGAGAAAGAGTGGTCATCAGGGAAATAGATTCCGGGTTTAAAACCATACAAGTGTATTGTTCTTTCACAACCTGGTACCAAAACTAGGTCTAAGTACAATAGGAGTATAGTAGTCCAGTAAGTACAATTAGAAATGGGATAAAATTTCAAAATTTTCACTGCCCTAGTTGGATAAATACACGTGTATAAGTTAACATTTAAGGGTAAGACAATCCAATCAAATATATAGCAAAGACCAACTTGTTGCCAGCCACGGTAGCCAGGTGGCTAACCTGCTGGGCTAGCAAACCAAAGATAAAAAGTTCAGATACTGCTTTGAGCAAGGATATCATATTTCTCTTTCGATTAAATTTGGGAATAAATTAAGCCACACAATAAAATATATCATCAGCAGCAATGTACATAAAACCTTAATTCTACTATCACCAGCAATGCATAACCTTAACTGAGACAAGATTTAAAATTACTCGTCCCTAACACCTACTTCCCTCTCAGTTTCTCCCGTGTACACTTCATCTTCAGTGAGGTGCAATGAAGTACACCCTTCGTTAACTACTAATACCCTGAGATAGATATTTTCTCAGAATACAAAATAATATGTTAGAGAAACGAACGAAGAACATGCAGAGTGATAATACTCACAATACTGGGGCATTTTTGGCATACCTCTTTCATGTGCACGAAAAGGTTGCTTGAATCTCTTTTCACCATTTTCTGTGCAAATCTAACAGCGTTTATAAAAGCATCGGATCGAGTATAATCCGGAATAGCATTTTTGAACCGGTGGGAAAGTTTGTCTAAGATCTTTTGCATCATTTTTGGATCACCTTTCCTCTCAGTCACCTCGATGTAATGGCAGATCTTGAGGAACTGTCGAAAAAAAACCAGTTTAGATTCAAGTATTCAAATGCATTAAATCCCGTTATACGCGCAAAACAATTCATTATAACCATAGAGTGGCTGGGTAAGTACACAAGTATAACATTACTTTTTGAAAGGTGGACCAGCTTTCTCCGGTGTAACCATCGCAATCCATGCCCTCATCCTGATCATTTTCGATTCGCGAAAGCTCTACCCTGCGATTTTTTTCCTAAACGAAGAGAAAATTGTATAACAAAGGTTACAATGATGACGTGAAAGGCGAGAAACTTAAAACCGGTATACAATTATAAGAAAAATGGTGCAAACCAACAGATATTTACTTTCCTATCTGCAGATGCAGCATTATCCATGGCACTTTGGGGTCCTTTGCTCTTCCGCATGGTACTCCCATCATTGTTCAACTTTACTTTCACGGGCATTTCCTGAGGAGAATAAATTTAACCTTTAAATTTGTTACCTACACAGTACACTATAACTAGTTCGCAAAATGCGTTCCGACACGGAACAGATGCATCTGTTATGATTATAGACCCATCATCAATTATTTGAAATATTTTTTTAATCCTGAATGCGGGTATGAGGTGAAATTTTAAAGCAACCGGACAAATTAATCCACATGTCTCTCTATTTACTGGCATGTTCAGATCCTTCAGTTTGACCAAATAATAGATACTTATCACACTTTAGTGCCGTGAATTGTCACACCTCGTTTCCTTCTTCGCCTGATGATAATTGTATGATATCACTCATAACATGTATTTTTTTGTCAAAAGTTGAACCCAAGTCTATAACCCTCTCGCTTCCCGCCGCTCCAGCAGGATCCACTATTTTCTGGACGCCGTGACGTCAATCAGCTTTCACAACCTCAGAACCACAACTATTTTTCATGATTTACAAATAAAATGACGGTTGACGGAACGAAAAGAAAGCCGCGCTAGTTGCGCATTAGTGGAAGTGATTGTCAACATCGTCAACATTGTTCCGAACAATGTTATGAACTGGGAGTATTATGCATTTATCGCATCCCTAGTTGTTCTTAGGATATTAATTAATGTTATGCAAGTATTGTGTTAATTAGCTTACACCAAGGTTTCCTTTTAGGAAGCATTTGTTAAAAAGAATTTACTTTTAATCATGGCCTGACTAAAATTTGTAAATTTCCCATGTATTATTAAAATCAACCTTGGTTTAACATAAGGTATGCGAGTATAGGAGTTCGGCTCGCGTTTGGACTGTGATTATACTGATATAATTTTAAATAAGATAAAAATAGTATCTTAACTCATCTTTATTACATATTCATGACGTAACTACATGTATATGTTATGTAAATTATTTTTAGCATGTTCCTAAACTCACAAGTAGAAAAATCGTCTTAACATGTTCTTACTGAGTCCTATAATCTTTTGGACTGTGGTAGGACCATTGAGAACATTATAAAGGATTGTTCCCTGGTATGCCAACTTTTAGTACGGGTATGGTACCGTATACATAAAGGGTTGTTGACAAATTGCTGTCATGACCCTCCAAAAGGACACCCAGACAATACAGTTTATCATGTATTGTCATAGGATATGAAAAAAACAATGAGAGCTACAAGTATATCAAAGATGTGACACCTAATGCAGCCTGCAGAGCAGATATCCAGGCGCACAGGTCGCAATTTTCAACGATCATATCTCTGCCATGAACATTCATACTCACTACCATCATTTTCATTTATATACACACCCACAGCACTCCCAGGTGACAGTTTTAATCATCAAAGGTTTGTCTCGGCAAACATATTCTGAAATACTTTACGCAAACTAGCAAAGAGGATCTTCTTCTTGCCTATTTTTTTATTTATAGTTGGGAATACAACTAGGGACTTGGTTAGCAACCGAACTGCAATTAAACATTACAAATGCCGAATAAGGCTTTAAAATGTTGCCACGACAAATTACTCTGCATAAATGAAGAAATATGTAAATAAGGGGAGAGTAGATCAGGAAGGTTAGAATAATAATTTCTTATAAAGGATTCCATGGAGCAGACGAATATTGCGGGGATGGGTGTAAAGCGGAACATCTAAAGTCAAAGCGGATTTAGAAGTATTTTATAAATTCGAACAATTGAAATTTATTTATGAATTATTGATACTTATCAAATTTTGCAGATCGTTGACGTGCAACATACAATTAGCTAAACAATATATTTGGTACTCACAGTTTTATATTTACTAGTGTTTTACCAAGACCGATGTGGTACATTTTCCTCTAATAGATGGCAGGGTGTCCAGCTTTTTGAAATGCGCTGTTCTGGCTGTTCCACGACTTGGGGTCTCCACCAGCGAAACGAGCGAAACAGCGAAACCATGTCAGCCATCCCCTCCCTCACCTTACCCAGAATTCAATGCATACCACCAGTGTTAGTCAGCCATGTTAAGGTGCGAGTGGTACAGTGGTGTGTTAGTGCTTATGGTTTAATTTGCTGTATTTTCGTGGATTCAGGAAGGTGGAGTGCCATATAAACATTGACAGAGATACCTTAGGAGTGAAAATATGAGTTGGGGAATCGAGCTTTGGGTGAGTTTGGGTATTGTTTTAGTTTTTTTCGAATTGTTGTTTCCCCGCTCGGGCTCCGGGCTACTGTCACGGGAGTACGAAGACGTCATCGGAGATTTCGCCGTCCCGCTCACATACTCTCTGTTTTGGGATACTCCAATATTTAGATTGTGTTTACATTTGCCGCACTCCCTCTACTACTCTGTATTGGGGAACAGTTAAGAGTTACAGTTTATCGATATATTTTATACGATCTAAAGTTATGTATTAATGAAATGCCAATGTCGTGTTTACGAAAATGCATGTTGATTTTCCCCAATTCCGGGATTTCAGTGATCAATTGTTTCAACATCAAAGATGATTAGACATTGACAAGGAATCATGAGTGTGTTTTTGTTATATTTCTCCCGTGCATGTTTATACCCTGAGGTTGTTTTCATTTTGTATTTTAGTTGATAAATATTCCGTGCAAAAATTATACTTGTTCATGATAGTCGGTTAGATATCGGTTGGACAGTGACGTGGGTGGGGCGACATCGGTTTCTTCCAATGCCTTGGTATACCCATTCGTCCTACGCTGAAGTGGTTCTCTTGTTGCCCTTGGAAACGACTTGTTTGCAGACTCTGGCATCAGCACGGTCATTACCCACCCATTAATGTAGCTTGTGTCTTGTGATATTTTCATCAGAGAAGTTTATGCCCCGCTGATTTTTACCGATTGCTCCTTATGGGATGAACATACGAACATCCCAGGACTTGAGATCAGCTTTGTTTACTTTGGCACAGAGGGGAAACATTGAGAAGCCCAGATATAAACCTAGAGTAGTGAAATCGCGCTTTGTCTTCTGCGCGGTAATATCATTTTATTTTTGAAATCGTCATTGGAGATAGTTTTGCGATGTTAAGTGTTACGCATGAGTGTTTGAATTGGAATAGGAGTGCATGTCATGTCATCGCTTTTAGCTGTTTGTGGTTTTGACGACGAGGAAGTACGATTGTCTTCGGTGTTCGCTTGACTTGTTTTGGTAGCCTTTACTGGCATAGGCTCCGGCTCTATGAAGTCAACATTTCTGTTGAAAGTATTATTTGAAAATTTCTTTGGAAATCGAAGCCTGATAACATTCTCCAAATTGATTTGGTCCGAAGGGTATCCGTTGAAAGCAAATAGCCGAAATAGCAGCTCAAGTAAGCATTTTATTTTAGGGTTTTCCTATTGATGCCTTAATTTACTCCACGATACAAATATTATATTCTGACGTGCTAGCTCGACGAATGACCCGAGATTAAGATAATTTCTTCCGTCCATGCTTTGTGCAACAACTGTCTGAAAACTAATAACTGTGCGAGAGCTGGGTCATGAATGTTATTGCCAGCCGGATCAAGAATATTGTTCGAGATAACAGAAGGTTATGGGAAGAATATCACGTACAACTGCGTTGTTGGTATAAAGTATGCTTGGTAGATTTGGATTTCAAGTCGTAATAGGGTGAAAATGAACCGTGTGTTGAGGATAGTACTGCTTGATGTAAAGGATACGCTTGCAATGTATCTATCCTTTGCTTGCACTCAAAACTGTAGAAGTACAAAATAATCGGTCGTGTTGAAACATGCAAGAATGAGGAGAACAATAGGGTTTACAGAAGGTAGATTGATTTGGGGTTTACGTAAAGACGAGCGGTGAAGATTCGGCCATGGAATGAGTAGTGTTCTGGATCGGCAAAACTGTCCTTTGCTAGGTGAGCTGTGTAACTAATTATAACGAAACATTGTATAGCCAAGCATGTAGAGCATGCAACATTATTATCACGGTAGGACTTCGAGTGAAACCTTCAGCTGACGCCTCCGTTAAAAATATGTTTTCTCTCGAAATGAAGTAGAAATGCGCGACCTGCCTTGAATATGAAAAAATTGTAAATAGAGAGAGGAACTGGTTACTCTTTGTTTTTTTAAAAAGCGTGAATGCTAAATTCAAAACGGCAGCTCTTATATTCCCCCAACTCTAATTCATCGTCTCAACTGTGGATATCGGTACTGTGGAATAGTTCGTTCGATTTGTTTATGGTCGGGTAATTATTTCAGAGAAAAGTATTATCGGCGAAACTTATCGTGCTCTGTGGAAGAAAAACTCTGATTATTTAATCTAATTGGCGAAATAAGAATTAATAATAATAGTTCAGAGTGTATCTTAATGCAAGTTACAGTTTTATGAAGTGTATTGTTCATTTGTCAAATTAAAATCAACCTTGTAAAAAAGGAAGAGGAGTGTTTTAATATTACGTTTCATTCAGAGTGGGATGCTGAACTTGCTCATTGCGTTGTGACGCAAAACGCTGGCGGAGTTCGTAAGCTCGTTAACCTTCTCTGTCACTTACTACATGTAATGTCACTTACTACATGTCACTAATGTACTCGTATTCGTCACTATGCCATTCTAATCTCATTCTGACATTACGAACCTTTAGTTTTCTGGCCCGCAAGTGTACGCGCTGTGGACTGGAGTACTTACGGGCAATTTCACCATGCTAAATTTAGAGGAAATTACAGAAACCGTATACTGTGGAAGGTAGAGACCCGGCAAACATCGGAAACAAGATCGCCACCTAATCTGGGCATTGTTAAATAGATTGCGTCCATCGTCTCTCGAATAATACGAACCGCTTTCAAGTGATTTGCGAAGACGCATGGGAAATATTTCAGCAAAACTTGCGGTCACCTCCTTGGCAGTCGCACTCAATTCAAAGAATTGCTAAAATCTTCATTTTCCTTTCATTTACAATAGAAATTTCGCATCAGTATTCAAACGTTCTCTATTCCAAGAGTCCCAATAGTCGCATATTCAAGTAAACTTATCGAATAACAGGAAAATGACAATTCAAGTCTTAAAGTTTTAAAACGACTGAAAAAGGAGTCTAGCTGACGGAAAGTCGATTTGTTAGAATTAAGGTGAGGATTGAGCGAAAAGTAAATTTCCAATGAAAACTATGAGGCCCGGGTTTGATCGGGTTTGGTGAAGAAGTTTGGTGTGGTGAATTGAGTACTGGCCTCCAATTCCGGAGGCCCGGCTTTGAATCACGGATGTGGCAGAGTTAGCGGTTAAACTGGACGCCGCGTTTCTCTGTGCCCTTCCTCCAAACCCTAAAAATTCGTACCTCTTCCTATGTACCAACCTTCTAAGCTGATCGTAGATGTTCGATGTCTCCCTAAGAAACAACAAATTCGATGGACGAATGACTTAAGTGGTGATGCAATGATCTGTCTGTAGCCGAAATGTCGCATTAAACCGTCTTAGGAGAGGATGTAAGGCACACTCATCGACGTGCCCTGAGGGTTGCTGGAGGAAAGGTGCTCTTCATCTACATCATCATAATACCCTGCAAGCCACCATAAATATGTGAGGCAGGGGGTGAATTCTCACCAAACATGCACTACATATCATATCTTTAAAAGGATTAGTATTAATATATTAGTCTAAACTGCACTATTTAAAAAGATAAAAACAGCAAACTAAGCATACAAAAACGTGCTGTTAGTTGGGTTACCTTCAATTCCTTATACCAACATGCAAATACCTATGCTATGGATTGATTCACTCGTATTGGACATATTTACCGCTATTCATATCCCTATTTGTATGAGGAATAAAGGACATTTTGAATCTGCCTGTTCGGCAATCAATTTCTCTAATTTTGTAATTATGGACCAGTCTACCATAGTAAGTTGGGGTTCGCAAAGTATTTTTAACGTCATCATCGAAAATATTATTTTGGAATTTATTTAGGAGATTGTCTAAATTTCAACCGGCGCGCAGTGGTCGATTTCACTGATTTAGCGGGACAAAAGTATAAAATGCAAGTTCCTTGTATTAATGTGTAATTGTGTTTAGTACGTAGCCAATGAACCAACAAGTGCTATGGAGAAGAAATTACACCGAAAATGTTAGTTTTTTCAACGGTAGCGATACATTGAAGTGGAAGAATTAATTTCTGAGCCTCTAGTCACACTCCGAGGTCACAGCGCACCCATCAATTTCGGAGGTATATCGGTTCGAATTTGAGTGATATTTTGAAAACCTTCACACAAAATAGAGAGGGTTGTTTCTGGTGGGTAATCATAAATTAATATTCGAGAAAATTTGCAAGGTTGGGTGTTATAAGTATCGCTGAACAATTCATTACAAATAATTATTAATTTTTGCCCAATTGATTTTTAGAGTTGACGTACAAAAAAAGTTTCACGAGGTTTCACGTAAAAATGTTGTGGACTTCAATCCTTCAACAGTTATCTATGAACCAGTAATAGCGGTATTTGCGCCTACTTGCGCCGAAAGAAGTTATTCTCATTTTCCAGGAGCCGTGCACGCCATCTTGCGAAGAGATTTCTAATTTGAGAGTAGTATCTGGCATATAAAACGTTGTTATTTTATGTATGTATGTATATATATACATTAATTATACATTATTTATTTGTATTAACAGTCAGGAGTTTACTCCAATTAGAACAAAATTTATCAAATGGGTTGTTCAAGGAAATATTTCATAATTCCTAAAGAAAAAAATTATGATTGAACGAAATTACTAATGTAAATAAAATATCAACAAACTTGAAGGTAAAGTAATCTTGAAGGTGTCTTCATATAATTTTCTGTGACGCGTGATTTTTGGTTGACTGCTCGGTCATTATGGAAGGCGATGTTTCAGGTAAATACTTAATGGTAATGTTGTTAAAGTTCCCAATGAAATGTATGGTACAATACCGTGCTGCGTGAGTGTAACTAGGATCTTATGTTGTGTAATATGCTGTTAGAATTCGGCCCACTAACAAGTCTTCTCGAGATAGCACGCTACACTTCCTGATATTACAAATGTAACCGTTAGTAAGTTGTTCAATGATAATAGCAATGATTCTGCCCACTCCCACCAAATAACGTTACCCTTGTTTTCAGGAGCTGTGCGCACAATTCGGCGCTGAGACTTATTTGAATTTATGAGAGAAAATAATCTCACTGGAAAATCAACACCACCGCAGACAACAGCGCAGTTAATCAATTTTTCATTTAAAAAGATAGTATCTGACAATTGTGATATAGAAGAGAATTACTTACTGAAAGAGCGAATCAAACATTTTTCGAATAATTTCCTACTACCTACGCTGGAAGGCATGTGGCAGGAGTTCGGCAAAGTTCCTGGTAAAGTACTCAAAGTGGCTTGATGTGAACTTAAGTGCACAAAAACAGTCACCATTGTCTCTCGAAATAAGCTTAGGGGATAAGGTAGGCCGCCCAAAGAAATTGTTCTCTTCTTGCAGCTCAAAATCTAAGAGAAGAAAGATTGAAACACTTGTACAATCTCGAAGCCCTGAAGAACTTGCTTTAGCTGCGAAATCTAGCTTTACTTCAACTGGCAAAATAAATGTAGCACAAATCATAAAAAGTGCTACAACGAAAAGCCCTCGTTCAGTGAAAATAATTTAAAAAGTATGTGAAAACCCATTTAATTCTTCCACCTCGAAACCCTATTCCCCTGAGGAAGCTTTAGCATTAATGGTAGAATTGAAATTAACTAAACTTCAATATATTGCTATGCAGAAGGGAGCTAAAGAAAGAAATTTTGATATTTATCCTTCCTACTGCTCAGTTTTAAAGGCAAAAATCGAGTGCTACCCTATACAGGAATCGTTCACTGTATCAGAAACGTTAGCGGAGGTTAAATTACAAAATTTATTAGACCATACAGCAATGTGTCTGATGAAAGTACTAAACGCCGTATTTACTCAGTCTTGCCGCGGATATGACAAAGTATCCTTTCAAATGAGTCATAAATGGGGATGCGACGGCAGTTCAGGGCACTCCCTTTATAAGCAAAGATTTTCCGAAAATCAGCATTCTACAGATTCCGATGTTCTTTTGACGTCAATAGTTCCTTTACAGGTTCAACTTGAGCAAAAAGAAACAAATCAAAAAGTAATTATGTGGCAAAATCTAAGGACGTCCTCCACAAGATATTGCAGACCAATTCGACTTCAATTTGTGAAGGAAACTCCTGAGAAAATTAGAGAAGAAATCTAACACATTGAGAAGCAAATAGCTAATTTGACGCCTACTAAATTAACCATAGGAAATAAAGTCATTGTTATTAAGCATTTGCTGTTAAATACAATGGTAGATGGAAAAGTCTGCAACTCTTTGATGAATAATTTATCATCTCAAGTGTGCTACATTTGTGGTGCTTCTCCAAAAGAAATGAACAATTTTGAAATTGTTAAAAAACGACCTGTAAATACTGCAGCATTTAACTTTGGCTTATCTACGCTGCATGCTCGGATTCGATTTTTCGAGTGTGTCTTGCATATATATTACAGGCTAAAAATTCAGAAATGGCAAGTCCTGGGAAGACAGAGAGAGTAAAAGATGCTTATCAGTTAAGGAAAACAGAAGTAATAAATAGGTTTAGATCGGAAATGGACCTCCTAGTCGATGTAGTAAAACAAGGATGTGGAGCTACCAACGATGGAAACACCTCTCGCCGATTCTTTGACAAGCCAAGGAAAGCTGCGGAAATTACTGGAGTTGATGAGAAGTTGATTGAACAGTTCTCCATTATTTTGCAAGCCATATCAAGTGGATATGGCCTCAACGTAGAAGCATTTAGAGAGTATGCCCATGACACTGCTCTGCTATATGCTAGCCTTTATCAGTGGTTTTACATGCCCACTAGTGTCCATAAAATTTTGATCCATGGAGCAGACGTGATTGAAAGCATGGTTTTACCAATTGGCCAATTATCAGAGGATGTGCCAGAGGCAAGACACAAGGAATGTAGAGCCTTCTGGGAACATCACACTCGAAAAATGTCAAGAGGGGATACTAATCAAAACTTAATGAACCTATTATTAACTAGTTTTGTACGAGAAATCAGCTACTTTTCCCTTGTAAGACCTCATTTGGAATATGCTGCCAGTGTATGGGATCCCTATCGGTCTAAATAACGAACTTGAACGTGTGCAGCGAAGATCGGCAAGATTTGTAAAGGGACGGTATGATAACCTTACTAGCGTAACCAGTCTATTAAATGAATTAAATTGGGAATCATTGTCAAATCGCAGGTTGAAATTTAGACTTAATCTCTTAAACAAATTCCAAGACCATATTTTCAGTGATGATGTTAAAAATATTTTGCGGACCCCAACTTACTATGGTAGACTGGACCATAATCATAAAATTAGAGAAATAGATTGCCGAACTGACAGATTAAAAATGTCCTTTTTTCCTCGTACTATTAGGGATATAAATAACGGTAAATATATCCAGTACGAGTGTAGCAATGGATAACATTGGTAGCTGCATGTTGGTATAAGGACTTATAGCTAACCCAACTAACGGCATGTTTTTGCATGTATGTTTTGCTATTTTTATCTTTTTTTAAATAGAGTAGTTTTGAACAGTACCTGTAAAAGTACTGAACCTTTTTTTATGCATGATATGTAGTGCATGTTTGGTGAGAGTTCACCCCCTGCCACACACCTTTATGGTGGCTTGCAGGGTATTATGTAGATGTAGATGTAGTTCCGACCCATTAATTTCGGCCCTCAGGAAATTACCAAATAAAAAGTATAGTCAACTGCCTAGTGCCGTCATAAGTTTATTAAAAACTCCGGAACATGTTGGAAATGACTCAACGGATACGGAGAGTGAATGAATATAATGTGATAAAACTGAGTAAAATATTTTATGCGCAAAATAATTTGAAATAAAACATGGTAATGGTACAAATATTGAATGGAACAAATATTGAATGGAACACCTGTATTCATATTTGTTTAATGTGTATTGTACTGCAAATAATTTCTCTTTTATTTGAAAACAATGCAGAAACTTTTATTACTCCAATTATTAGAAGATATCACAAACTACGAAACTTGGGTAACAATGCACAGAACCCTTTTTTAATGCTATATTTTCATGTTTTATTGCTTTTTAGGTTTATAATTCCAAAAATTTCCAATAAAATAAGGCTATTCGATCGATTACATTGAAAAAATAATTTTGTCCCTCTAATACTCGAAAATCGACCACTGTGCGGCGATCTGAAAATCATTCCCATTTTAATTCATTTAATAGAGTGGTTACGCTAATATACTTATCGTACCGTCCCTTTACAAATCTTTCCGATCTTCGCTGCACACGTTCAAGTTCGTTATTTAGACCGATTTCGTAGGGATCCCATACACTGGCAGCATATTCCAAATGAGGTCTGACAAGAGAAAAGTAGCAGATTTCTCGTGCATTTTCGTCACATTTACCCAATATTCTTTTGATGAATCCCAGTATACGATTAGCTTGACCCATTATTTCACGTATGTGTTTACCCCAGGAAAGATCATGTGTCAGTCTTATTCCAAGATATTTAACCGATTCCACGTTTGTTAATTCATCATTAATTATTTTGTACGTACTAGGAGGATAACAATTATTTTTCCAAATATTCATTACTAGACATTTTTTAAAATTTAATTCTAACTGCCATGCATGACACCATTTATCAATTGCTTGTAGGTCATCATTTAAATATTCTTTATCATTTGGGCATAGAATTTCCCTGTACACTACTGCGTCATCGGCAAATAGACGAATCTTACTTCTGACCACCTTATTGATATCATTTATTTACAGAAGGAACAGGAGTGGACCTATCACACTACCTTGTGGAACACCTGAAGTGACAAAACATACTGTGTGTAAAGTGACTGAAGTGACTCTTGGGGGAGAGGTCATGATAACCAAAACTGGAGCGGTGTTAAACCGGTAGCATCTCTTTGGCACTCTTCCTTGTGGAGCATTAGGAAACAAGAAGTTGTTAGCTCATGCTGATGGATAAGGAAGTCACTTGTTATTCCACCACTTTTTCTTTACGGGAGACACTTGTGTGGCAGCGCATGCCCTCTTACGATTCGATGCGTCCTGACTAAAAGTGTTTAAATAGCTGGACACCTATCCTATCTATCCCTTGTTCTCAGTCATGCTACCTCATATCTTGACGAAATTGGCAGTGTAGTGAACTATAAACAACTTAAGATTATTTTGAATGGAAGGGCAGCAAAGTATATCATTTTCTTAGCTGCTTACTCCATCGTCTAGTGAGGGAAACTAATTCGTGGGGTAAATGCGTAGATTTAATCTAACTGAATAGATTGGCGATTGGGGATATATTTCCTCCTCCAGCTTGGTTGTCATGACGTGGTATCGCAAGCAGTTATTTTTATTCTGTATCATAAACAAAACAGCTCTGCCACGATTTTATCGTATTTAGTTAAGAATTTGGTTTTCATTGCTAGTCGCGTTTCATCATGTTTTTTCCCATGATTCCTCCGGCTTTTGTACTCAACGTCTTCGTCTTTCGACTTGCGTTCTCTTATTTCTTCACAAAATTCTCATCATATTGCCATGCATCATAAAATTGTGTCAGTCGTGTTCTAGAGAGCTTAATTCTGTAATCATTAAATGCTGCGAATATTTCCTGTGCGTCCCCTACCCCTCTGCTTTTTATCGCATGCTTCCTAACTCGCATGTTTGCTCGAAAGTCGAGTGTTCGATCACGCTCTGTACCCGTCATCTCATGCCACGGAAGTCTAGGTGACTTACCACCAGAAATTCTCCGTGCTTTAAACAATTAGGTACTCTGCAGCACTCAATATTTCCTGTTTCATTTGTAAATTGTCCTATAGTAAGTTTTCGTTCTTTATTTCGCACTGTAAATAGAAATTCTAATAGTCACGTGGTCATAAGATGCGATTCATATTTTCGTCACTCGTTTCTCCCTTATTTTTATCGACCACTTGTGATATTTCTTTGTCTTCTTTCTCGGCGATTCTTGTGAACTCGCCATTGCCTTTTGGGAAGTAGAAATTTTTGTAATCTTTGTTCTTTTACCTGTAATTTGATTGAATTGTATTATTCTAGAGTAAAAGCATTTATTTCCAAAAACTAACTTTTTTGCATGTGAATGTAGTTCAAAGTTTTTGGATTATTGGAGGTGATAGATAACATGATGCTTCATGATTCAAACAAAACACAGCACTTTGAAAGATTCCTCTGGTATTTATTGGCCTTAACTGGTTTTGACTTTAAATCAACTTCAATTTTCAAGAGGTAGAGCCTTATTGGAGGTCAATAGGTTTGTTTAAACCATGTCACAGTTCCAGAAAGACAGTCCTTGTACTTTTACCCCTATGGTGCTTCATGCCCTTCATAGGCTTAAATCCTTGTAATCTCCTTAGGCACACTTGCAATAGCTTTCATATTATGTACCATGCATTGAGCATGTAGATATTGATATGGGTAGAATCGAAACTGAAATCGACCTAGTAACCGATGGTGAAGGTAGAAGTAATTGTGTCGGTATGTTGAAAATGGTGATTTTCGACTCATATTGGAAAAAATGGTTTGGGTATTTTACGTCACTGCGTTTGAATTGCGAAGAGAGAAATATATAATGTAGAAATATAGGAGTTAACGACGGGTGGTCGTAAAATATCAATTATTAACTGGGATGTACTCGTAACCTTCTGCATTTGTCGGTTAGTGAAGTCTATGTCCGAAGGTGACCCATATTCCTGAACGAAGGGTGACTTCTCAGCGGGTGAACGAAGTTGCTTTCCTCTGACTGGACCCATCAACTGCTGCTTAATGGCGTCTTGAGATTCATTTATCTGGTCATTTCGGGAATTATATTTAATTTTCCGTAATTGGTTTATAGAGCCTGCTGTTTGAAGAAAAGACCAATTTAATCCATTAATTGTGGGTGGAAAAATAATATTGGTGGAGTATTCGAATCAATTGAGTCATCTTACTATCCTAAATGGTTTAAATATGTTTCGAGCTATTGGATAGGTTAAACTCATGCATTAGTTCGATGATGATTTCAGCTTCAGTCTCGTATGCACTAGCTCTTAGGAAGAGGCCTTCATTCTTTCAGGAGAGGCCTCTGTAACAGAATCTCCACGCCAGAAACTTTTAAACTACTAATCATGGCATTAGCTGCCAAATACACGTTTAATTGGTTTAGTATTGATGTGATTTTCGAGTAAGATGAGGGCCAAAAAGTTTGGTCCACGTATTTTCCTTGGAATTTTATTTTTGTTAATTTTCCTGATTTCCTTTGTCTGATTAAGACTTCTTCGTGACATTGTATATATATGCATGGCAGCCGCTTACAGCGTTCTTTAACGCCCTTAAAAGGTGTATTAGATTGCCTCAATAGCTTAGCTTTTTAAGGTATTTGGTGTGCTCGGTTTCCTCTCGTTTCGACTCCTGGTCTTTGTTTCTCTCAGCAATAAATGCATAAGTGTAACGCTATTGAGGATAATCGCAGAATATTGACACACCCTTCAGTTTTCTCATTATCCCAATCAGAGCATTTAACTTTCTTGGTGTTACCTTATATTGTACGTTAACCATCTCAGTTGGTATTAGTCGTAGAGTTCTTTCTTTATTCCGCTGTCCGTTCCAAGGGTAAATGCCCCCCACCCTCAATGCTTTTTTTCTAATTTATAATGCCCACGCAGTTCCTGCGTCCATAATGCCTATTCGGATCGTACGACCTACTTCGTGGAGTCCCATCTTTCACGGCATTATGCTCCCAGAAATGTTGCTGTGTGGAAGAAGTTTACGTCAGTTTTAAATTTTACGACGTCTCCTAGCGTCTTGAATGATCTTTTTCTTTGTTTGCCGTCCTTTGGTTGTGCGGGCTACACCCCTTACTGGGAAAGTCACCTGATGGAAATTACTTCTTGACATCGTTTAGGATAACATCTCAATTCTTTAAGAAAAAGTTCTCTTAAATTTCAGATAAAAATGAATCACGTCGCGTATTATAGCCTTAATCTCAACTAACAAACTTCGGCTCTAAATGGATACCTAACCATTTAGGCACATTGAAAAGCAACATGTGCCGTCCTACGATATCTCCTCCAGTACTTATGGAATGGGCTTTCTTTTTCTTTAAAGTTTTTAAAGCACCAGAAATTTCTATCAGTCTATTTAAATTTTCCTATGAATACCGGATTGGAGCTTCTTCAGGTGGAATTTGTTGCATTGCCCTTTACCTCCTGGGAAAGTGAGAGGCTGGCTCTCCGTGGAGCTGACTTAGCTACCTGGTGCTCTCCTTGTCTTTATAGAGAGCGCGACGCATCTTCTCTTCGTCACGGCCCAAAGCTTGTAAAATACTTCTATCCCGAGTTACGAGAATGTGCATCTAAATAGCTCGAGTTTTCTCCGCAATCTCCATCGGTTGCTGCTTCTCCCAGTGGCTCGCCGCGACGATAAAAGGAGTGCGAAGTACTACCCAAGGTCCCGGCGCGGTTTATTGCCCTCTCGCCTTCGTCCTCTCCTCCTCCTGTGGAGGGGAGGGATGTATGTATGTGTGTGTCCCGTGACAGTGGAGGCAGGAGGAGAGGAACAAGTGTGCCCTCGGACGCTCTCCTCACTGGCTTGAAAGACGCTGCATCCCGAGCGGCTTGGTCAAGGGAGCTTGCCATCAGTTCAGCGGTACGGGCTACTCCCCAATCACGCCGCCGAATCTACATATATATATTTGAGCTATTGCATTCGAAAACCGTCGAAGCGATTTTACAAATATTTATCCCTTTCTTATTGATGATTTTCTCGGTTATCAGAAAATAGTTTAAAATTGTAGCTTGTAGTAGTGTTATAGGCGAGTTGTGGACACATACAATATATAGGGGTCGTGGTGGCCTAGTGGGTAGAACGCTAGACTACGGTCCGGAGTGTCTCGTTTTCAAATCCCTGGCAGAAGCTTTCTTGGGCACCCCATATCCGATCCTAGCTGTGCGATTTTCTGATTGACAGATCTTCGTGCGAAATCACAGGCGGCTCAGGGAAAGATCAGGGTAGGGTCTGATATCACATGGCTTTGGAACTGGACCCCGGCCCTTATTTTTACACGCCAGTGGCTTAGAGTGTGATGAGCTCTACCCTCATCAAACCAACCTAGGCTGAGGCTTCCATCTGGCACCAAACCAGTTGAGGCTTCTTTGGCGATTATTATTGGTAATGGCTTTCGGGTGGAACACTGGGATATCGAGAAGTGTTATACCTGTCAAATTAGGTGTTTATGAACGAGGAATTCCCCAAATACTTCTATGGGGCTAAAAAATCAATTTTCAAAAACTTTCCATTGTCATGTGTACGTACTTCTGAGCCACTTATCGGCATCGTTAACCAGAACCTTGGGATAAGACATGTAATAAGACGTAATTTCTCTGTCTTTCCCCGAAGTGCCCCAAAGTGGAAGCAAGGTGACCTATTCGGTCGGAACTGAGGAATTTTGGAATTTGAAATAATGTCAATTCTTGCAAGTCTGGCAGGTGATGATGATTAAAAACTGCTTGGATCGTTGCTGTTCCATGAATTCATCGAGGAATCGATCCTCCCTTGTTTCTATATTTCGAGAGACGTCCTCTAAAGTAATAAACAAAAGTAGATTTCATTTTTCTTCTCATTCCCCCATTCAATGAAAAATAAAACCTTTAATCTTACTCCTCAATACTTCTCTCCCTGAGTGAAGCCCTGTACTGCTTTCATCTTCCCCACGTCTAATCCATGTTCAATACTAGTATGACGAACGTCAGTTTTGTAATCCTGTCAGGTAAATATTTTTGAATGCGACCCCCAGTCCCCAAGGCAGTCATATATTAGTTATGGCGTGCCTTGCAGGTGGTTGGTTACCCGGTCGACGTGGTGCACATTGGTCGATTGTGCGTCGATTTTGAGTTCACGTTACGGTCACCGATATTATAAAGTTCGCCGAAGTGGGGTGATATTTTGGCTTCGGCTAGAGATTCGACCATGCGGAGCGCATGAGGTATCGGAAGCGATTTGGGCCCAAAGTGGTGGAAACTCGTCTGGGCGGAACGAAATAAGGGAGAAGGGGCGTCTGAGCTGGTGTCTTTAATCCCCCCCTCTCTCCCTGCATCTCCCGACCGCCGCACCTGCTCTGGGCAAGTGGACGAGGCATCGGGAGGAGGGGAAGGCTGGGTGTAGGCAAGGAAACTTGTGTGATCTTACACTTGGAAAGAGGGCGGGACTGGCCATGCGCTGTAATGTGTAAAGACTCCCGAAAAATGAGTTCATTCTCGAGTTGGTTTTGCTCGTTCGGACGTTGCATCGTTATGGGGCATTGTCCAGTTAAACTTTCAGGTAACTGAATCCTCTCTCTAATTAGCCCACTGTCCTAAGAAACCCGCACAAACTTACATCTATATCTACGTAGCACCCTGCGAGCCACCGCGAGGGAGTGTGGCAGGAGGTGATTATCACCAAACATACATTACTGATAATACTTAATGAAAACATGTTAGGTATATGAGTCACGTGTAATTAGATGGTTATTGTCTACATAGCATCGAAGTGATTGCTGGTTATAAAGGTTTTCCGAAAGGTATCTATCTGCATTTCCCTCGCACTAATAGGTTAGCAAATTTGACTCACGCTTCATACACTACAGACTACTCCAACAATTTTACCTACCTATCCCTTTGCTATGCGGCCTATTATGTTCTCTTATGGTACGCGGGAAAAATGACATTTTAAATCCATCATTACGACAACCTATCTCTCTAATCTTGTCTATCTGATCAAACCTAATATAATACTAAGGGGTTCTTAATATATATGTACCTAGCGTCATCTGTAAGCGAATCGGCTTCCACTTTACTTAAAAAGGTTTATCCTAAATTTTTCCCTGCTATTAAACTGTCAACTCTAATACAATTATAATTACTGCATTTTACAAATCTTGCTGATCTTCCTTGCTCAAGCTCCAATTCCTTTATCACACCTTCCTCGTACATCAACGCATCATATCTTACGCACTTGATTTCTATGGCCTGAACTATTATTGTGCTTCTACTCTTTCCACTAATGTGCTTATCTCGTCAGTGTCTGTGGACTTAACTATGCGTCGCAGTCGTTGAGCTCCTCTGGTTTCGTAATTCGGAAATGTGTTCGGCCGATGCGAAGGTGAAGTAACCTTATCGCTGGCGTACATCCGTGGTGGCCCCATCCGCTCTCGCATCTCGAAAGCCTTCTTTCTTAAGTTCCTCCTCTCTTACAAAGATCGCACTTGTGCTGCAAGAAAGCCGCACGCCTCGCATTAATGCCTTCACCAGTCTTTCATATCAATTCATGAGTCCCGTGCAGTAACTTACTGTTTATGAAACATATTTACTATGCTATAGAATTTGATATCTTAGTCTTTAATGCCATAGGCATTTCGTCGGAATCGATCATCCGAACACCCTGGTCTGATTTCATGTACTTCAAATTTTACTAATTCGCTTCTCTACGTCTAGGTATCGTTCTTAATTTATTTTCTTTGTCGCATGTGCCTGCCAATAGGTACATACATTTTACGCCACCCTATCATATGATCCTTATATTCATTTCATACCAGACCATATTCCTGCTTATGATCGTGCCTTAAATCGTATCATAGATTATGAACTTAATTACTTATTGATGTTGAAATTTGCTGCCTGCCTTATCGAAAGCTAATTACTTAAGTTTAGATGGTAATTATTATCAGCGCCTTGTAAGCAAATTTGAGGTAGATATGTTATCCGATGACAAGACGAGTGAAGAACTCCGTCGTACTGCTATGGCCACGATGATGAATAGGTAACTACGTTCAATGCGTCTTTCTCTTCGCGCACGATAAGGGATAATAAAAGGAGACCTAAAGAGCCGAATCCGTTCGTTACGTATGCATGGTGGTAGCTGATTATTGCCGGATACAGTATATCTGCGAAAAGCTCTCATTGCCGTTGACCTGTATGTACTGCCATCTTCCGTTAAAGCTGAAGCTTTGAAGCCCACCACTGTAAATGTAGTCTGACGCGTCACCCATCAGAAGTAGCCGTTACTGCTAGTTCCAGATCTTCCGGTAGAGTTGAACGCGGTTCATTTCTAATGATTTCCACCATGCCAGACTTCTGGTAGGTTACGATATAGATAAAAATGATGATGGCGAATAGTAGTGATGTCTCGTTTCCCTGCCTGCCGTTTATCACCTATCACTGTAATTGTAGTGCTGTTTATCAGTATACGTTTAGCATGTACGTCCGAATCGTTACGTATTATCCTCTGTGAAGGCTTGATGAAGGATAAGCTCCTCTCCCACACGCCCTATAGGTCAGTAGTCGCTTATTTGGACGTCATGGACCAACAAAATAATATTATTCATTGTAATTATAAAAAGAATAATTGACAAAAGTATGTCAGGTCCATATTTATCCACAGTAAAATATTCTCATAAACCATCGATGGTCCATGGCTCTCTCAGTGGTTCGTACGCTGTCTGTAGATGTTGATAGGTACATCCTCCCCATAACCATTTGGGTGACTTACATTTCAGGTTTGACTTAATATTTCCCTCCATCGATCACCCTAGCGAAACTTGATTAGTCTCGCTCAATCTGAAAAAAGTATTTCAAAATTCACCTCCTCAAATATATCGTCGAAAAGATTATTAGCTGTTATATCTACCCCGAGGGAACGTCATCATTGTTCTAAGTGGAGGGAAATTGTCATGGACGAGATATACAATGTTATTCTTTTATTCTATAGTTACTCCCAGTACATATTGCCAATTTCCGCACGTTTCAGTTCATTTAAGAAAAATAACCAATCTGCTAAGGTACTCCTGAGAAAAGTCAGACGGTTCCAACTCTGTGGAGGATTAGAACACTTCTATTATTTTGTTTTTTTCAGGACTGGATGGTATGTTTTATGCACTGCTCTGTAGAGTGACCTGTCCATAATTTCGTGAACGGTAATGATTTATCAGACCACAATGTCCTCAATCTTAGCCTTTTGCTTCCGAAAAATTAAAGATCCATCATGTGAGAAGCTCTTGAAATTCATCACAGGAAGTTCCACATTTTGGCCATTTTCTCTTTCTAGTCTTCTCCTTGTGGATTTCGGAGATGAGTTTCCTCCCCTGCGTCACTCTCCGCTGAACTTCTTCCACCCTCGTCTCTTCCCTCTCTTCCCCACATTCACTCGGTCTCGCAGCTGTCTCGAAGTTTCCTGGCGGCGCAGACTATAGCGTCACAACTTAGACTCTGTCGTCGTCAATTCGTCGTAGGTCAGGAGCGTTGGAAGGCCTATGGTCCTATGAATTACTGGATCGCAGTGCCTGGGCCCTTGTTGTGGGTTATCCTAGACAGCTCATGTGGGCTTCGGTCCGGGTTGAGCACTAATCTTTTCCATATGCCCATTAATTATTTATTCAGTAATTAATGCATGTTAAATAGTTATTTTAAAACTCTCCCAATAGTGCCATCAGCCTGTTTTTACGTAAATAATGTGAAGAACTCTAAATAATATTAGTATACCATCCTTGGGTGGACACGCTGCTACAGAAGTATTAATTGAGATACAATGATCCCCCTGTGGATTCCCATGGTTGAAAGTGACCTGCAAAGAATGCAAGAAGGAAATAAAAGTGAAATAAAGAATTAAATTGTGGTGAAGGTTAATCTCTGTAGCCGGAAAGCGTTTAGTGTCAGGTAACTATTTACTTACATATCTCGTAAACCGGTTAGCTGGCTCTTGTCAAGGGTTGTCCAAAGCTTAGTCTGAAACTCCCCCTGACTGATCCTTGGCCACGCACCTGATCGTGGGAAGAAAGGTAAACTTGAGCACTGCTTATAACGCTTTTTCTTCGGCCTTCGTTTCTGTAATACTTTTTTACTGCGCACGTGGCACCCATACGTCGATGTTTCAAATACGAAGAGATGGCGACCGACAGATGAGGTCATTAGAGCCGTTAAAGAACAGTTGTTGGTTTCGGTAAATGTAGCATGTATTGGAGCAAGGATGTAATGAAAGCCACCTCTACCTGCGAAATGTGACTTGGGGTGCATAGTTCGACTTTCCATCCGAAGGACGAGAAACCAACCTGGCAGTGTTCTTCACTCAGCACCACAATTGTGACAAGTATTTTCATGAAAGCTCTATGCTACAGCCGGGATTCGAACATTTGAAACCTCAGAATGGGAAGCCAGTAGTAATGTTGCTACTACTGATTCCCGTTCCCCTACGTTCGGCCGAAAAACTTCAGTTTATCCTCTCTCACTGTGACCACTATGCCCGGAGCCACGCCCCCAGCCATCGCCAGACGTCCCTCTGCTATATAATGGAAACGTGCTGGAACTTCACTTTGCTAGAAGTGGTTTAAAAATTTTTGTGGCCGCCTCGCAAAAAATTGGGTTGTAAAGGGAAGAGCCAGCTGGGCGTTGTTGGAGCTCTTACTCCCGATCGTCGTTCTTATTTCGGATGATACCAACAGTGCATTTTCACTCGGATACGGGAGAGATATTTTCATCCTCCCCACACCCCGTTTCCTTTGACGTCTCAGTCGAGTCCGCCCGGCTCTGGCGGTGCAAAATCCTCCTCCTCGAGGGCCGTGTCCTTGGAGGAGTGGACGGTTGGCGCGGAGGGCTCCCGCCCACGCGACCTGTGGTCCTCCTCTCACGGATATAATGTGCGTTCCTCGTCGGCTCCTCAACCTCGTTTTCCTCCTCCATTCCTCTCCCCTCCTTCTCTCTACCCACCGTACGAGTTTCCTCCGCCGCGCCGCCTTAAACGCGTTCTCGGTCCCGAAGAGGAAGGAGATTGTCTCTCCACGTTTGGTAACGGTTTAGACTCCAGGGCGTCCGAATTCTTTTTAAATCGTGACTTGAGATGTGGGTGGCTAAGATCACGGAATCGATCTCTCTGGCGTTTCAGGTTTTTTTCTTTGACAGGCAGTGCAGAATAAGCCTTTTCAGTTTAAAATTTCTCGTAAATTACTACGGATCATGATGCCTCCGAAGTTAGATTATCACCAGTTAAATGGATGGTGTTTTTCAGTCTTCAACTATGATTGACAAACTGTTGCTTAAGCTTTTGATAACTTAATTTTTTCAAACGTCTATTAGGTCCATTTTGTTCTGCAAAATTTCTTTTCCTCTTTTGCTGACTTTGGAAACATCTTATTGAAACCATTTTAATATTATTATCAACGGTACTGATGAAGCTTTAGTTGAAATTTTAGAAATTTTATTCCTTCAAATTTAAATTATGAAAAAAATATTTTCTATATCCTTGTTTGCATTTACCTTTTAAAGCTTGATCCCGCAAGAAGTTTATAAGTTTGGAATTATTTATTGAAGTTCTTTCTCGAGGGTCGCCGTTCTGCTACCGATCTCGTGTCTTTCATGCTCCAGGGTGTCCGTTTATGGGGAAGTTATGCCTGTGTACTCTTCGCTATAGGGAATATTACAGTTTATAAATAACTTTTTCTGTTTGTGTTTGCTTCAAGTACGATTACTGATCTTGCTGTCTTGCTGAATATTAATTTCAGCGAAAAGAAACAGCCATGATTGGAATATAACTACTTTTGGCGAACATTTTCCGTGATTTTTGCGTAAAATACTGTTAAACAGTAATTGATATGCGTAATTTTCCATGTTTTGTTCTTATAAGTATTCTCATGCTCATGTAAGGATTCACGGTTGGTTATTAATATTCAGTGTCAGTAGCTTGTTAAAATGTGAAAGTTAATATTGAGGGTTTTGTATATACGGTTATAAGAATATCATGGAAAGGAATATCGTTAGTTTTCAAGCCTTAGGCAAGTTCGACGTGCATGCCCAAGGTGGGATCAACCCGTCGACCTTCAAGTTACCAGGCCTGCTCGTTGTCCAGCAGGCAACCGCGGCCAGCTGCCGCAGTTCTTCGGCGTGATTGAAACCATTTGTTTTATTTGAGTGATAATCATACTTATTCCGCTATTTAATGTATCTTTTACCCCATATTGTAGATCTTCCTAGCAAGTGGAGAGACGGTGAGCAATTTACCACTTCGACATTTCGTCAAAATTAGACGAATCGATGTCGATTTTTGCATAAGAGTGGGTCGGATTCCGTTTCAAATCTAAGATATCAAAATAGTGTGGTTTTCCGTTCATCTCTCGTCACCGTATGCTGCAAAGTCACATTTGTGGTGTTCTTGAATCGGTTATATTTCGGGCCATGCCTCGCACGTTCTTTCCATTGACTCTCTATATCCGTCCGGAATTCTCGTGGAAAAATCTACGTACCGGAAGCTTATTCGGATGCTCGTCATTTATAGTCTTTCGCCCACGCGCATTCTCCAGACGTTCCTCCCTTCTCCTTCCCCCCGATTGTGTCAGCATCCCCCTCCGCGGTCCGAGTCTCTCCCTCCCCTCTGGCCAGTCGCCGGCGCCTATCATCCCAGCAGATATCTTCGATCACCCACGCACACAATGGAGTCCGTATGGATGACGTCACACCTCTTTTGGGGGGATGGGCCTGGAGGGTTGAAGGGGGGAGAAGCCGCCCGGTTTCTGTCGCTTATGTTAGTTTCAGCATCCCTCTCTCTTTCCCTCCCTACCCCCATAGCCGTCTATTTCCCGAGCACATTCCCTTGTCCGTCCGTCCAATTGATTGCCTCACTGCGCCTAATACTCGGTCGGCCTCTGCCAAGTGCCTTGCTTGGTACCAGTTCCCATTTTCCGCCTCCTCACCCCCATTCCCGCAACTTTGCCCTCGACCCTTCGTCATCTCCCCACTGCATTAGCTCTCTTGCCTATCCCCATCTGCAGACATGAGCATTTTCTCGCTCAGATGACCTGGGAAATAAAGGTCGTTTTAATGTTGCGTGAGAATAGGTGGGTGTCACGCGTTCGAAGACGTTACTTAGTCCATAAAGATTCTCACTCTCGCCTTCCCATTTGGCAGTTACTCCAATCATGTTGATTTAGAGGTCTCCTTCCTCCTTCATTTCCTGGTGTAAATAACTTGGTCCTCAGTCGTCATATCGATTTGGAAACGACATTTTGTTCTCACCTTGGTTATAAATCGGCATGCTGCCAATGGTAATAACATTCGCCTTCATTTTCTCTTAGCATTAGCCTGTCATGAATGGTGCGAAATCAACCCCCATTCAGCTGCCCCCAGTTAATGCCCCGGCAAGCGATCTGAACGTCACTTATCATTAGAGATCACGCTTGACAGCTTATCAGTTTTTGAGGAAGTAAGATATCAGTGACAGATTATGAGTAGGTACCTGTTCATAGAGCCGACTTAGGGCGAACCACACTTACATGTCAGTGATCATCTACTCGTAACGTTTTTTTAATTCGTGAAGAGCTGCAGTTAAAATTAATTGAGTGTACGATTCAAGTAATATAACTCATACCTATATGTTGCTATGCGTTGAAAGTAAATACATGGTATGTGTCACTTCTGTAGTTCATCTAATTCCCTTCATTTTCGCATCCAGTGCTGCAGATACATGGAATGATTTTTTGACCTTTCACATTCTTAGGGCTTCAGTGAAAAAAAAATAGTTTCCCTTGTATCTGGTTGTATCTGGTCAAACAAATAAATGCCTGGCAGTAGGGTTTGTAGTGTGCCAAAGAGAGAGAGAGATCCGATAGCTGAGGTCTTTCGTATAAAAGCGAGATAGGCTAACTTGTGGACTGGAAGTATTTTAAGAAACGAGGGTGTGGATGACAGAAATCTTGGTTCACTCTTAACCTACCATCTCCATTTTAACTCACCATTCAATGACCACGCAAGCGTATGTAAAAGGATCGTCGCCTTACATTTCTGTAGCTCCACTGGAAGTTCAGGTCCCGAGGATTTAACCCTGGACTTCATTTGGGTGAAGACATTTATCAGCCCTGTCAGTTGATGTCATAAAACCTATCATATTATCGATTTTGAGGAACTAGAATACTCAGCAACAATCATTTAGAAGCTACATTATTTTTGACTCGCCTATTTCTTTCTGAATTCACTGTAGTTCTTGAGCGTAATCCTCTGTTTTATAGTCAGTAAAAACCAGTCGTCTCTCAGCCATTTTATTCTTCCGCGAATATATTCGCATTGCTCTCTCATTTACATATTGGCATAATTGTTTTACGTGAATTAATATATGTAGAAATGTTTTCTACCGACTATTGCGCTTGGGAAATTTAAATTGGCCGTAAAGGGCAAGTAGGTGGGGAGTATTCGTAATAGACTATCCATAAGCAACAAGCAATAATCATTGAATACTTATGATAATGATGCGTATTTATATTTCCTCATAATTTTTAATTACTTTGTGGTGCTTCGATGTGATTTTTTTAGCAATGTACTTAGTTAATTATGATTTTTTCAATTTTATGTTACCATATGGATTTTGTTAGTTGCTTGTATAATGTTACGATTTCGGTGTTATTCTTTTTATCTGATTTTTTGTTTAATTATTCATGGAGAGTACGGCCAAATTTATGTGGCAGTTTATAGTTTATGTTACGAGGTGTACTATCAAATTATAAAATGTCCCATGCATATTTAACTCTTAACATAACCTCCAGTCATTGTTTGAATTAGGCGTGAAATCGTCACTTGAAGAATGTAGTCATTAAATGTCTTAAAATTCTCTTCTGCAATTCGTGGCTGTCAATCATCCATAGTTGCAGATATGAGAAAGACCTAAGTGGCTTTACTTTTGCCTATCGTAGTCATACATGCGTTCGTGGC
This sequence comes from Platycnemis pennipes, assembly GCA_933228895.1. Lineage (NCBI taxonomy): Eukaryota > Metazoa > Arthropoda > Insecta > Odonata > Platycnemididae > Platycnemis > Platycnemis pennipes. Next base: position 25,369,726 of record OW121848.1, on the reverse strand, counting down.
GTTCGTACTTCTATCTCCGCGCGTATTTATTAATGATTATTTTATTTAAGCAAATAGGAAATTATTATTACATTTTCCGCTGCGTCGCCAGCTGTATCCGAGTGAAAAGTATATATTCCCCCCGCTCAAATCTTCCTTCTGGAGCTGTGATTTAATGGATGGAAATAACTCTTCTAAAGAATGCTCACTGAAGTCTTTTTATGACGGAAAGAAAAACTCAACGAGTTAATTTTTTATTAAGGAGTTAAAAATGGCAAAACCTAAATGGATAAATTCGGTAATCTCTAATTTTAGCTGTTTATCCAATCTGGGAACGTATTACGTTATCTTAACCAACTATTTTTACGTCCAAAATGCTTCACATGTGGTTCTGTTTCAGGTACCTACTATATAAATATCCAAGAGGATAGGTCATGATGTTAAATGGCAATTTCCTGTCGTAAATTTAAGTGGTATGAATATATGGATTCATGAGTGTATTTATAAACTTATACAAATTGGTACTCATCTTTGGAATTCAGTTGATTGGACGACGAAAATTAAAGATAAAAGAAAGTCATTGGTAGCTAGTATTTTATAATCTTTGTTATTCTTAGTTGTGATACGTGGTAAATACCTGTACCTATTTCTAAACCGTCTTTAAGTAAATGAAAATTGGGTCCCTGGTGTCAGGAAAGGTAGGAATGGAAGATAAAGGTTTCATTTCTAAGTGTTTATGGTTTAATTTTGGTTATTTAGAATGTAGTGTAGCCAGGCGAAATGTAATTAAAGCTTTATGCTAAAATTCAATACTAGGAAACCCAGCCCTAAAGTTGTAAAGCTGTAGATTAATGTGCTTTGCTTGTTTCGCCAAATTCATTGGTTTTTGGAAACCTCTTTTCCAGTGATTTTGGTTTTCATCAATCTTTGAATGACGTAGAAGGAATCGATTGAAAATCACAGGTAACCTCAGCCGATGGAGCTGCGATGCCGGGTGAAGTGATCGTGGCATCCTTTTGTTAGTCCATTCATCTCTCGGCACTGGCCTTCCTGAAAATTCCAGTTTTTTTGAGCTGATATTCAGAGAAGACGGAGGGATTTCAATATCTAGTAGAGTTGGCGACGACGCGTCGCCGAATTCGGCGTCGTCTCTTTGTGTCTGTGAGTGCGATTCGTAGATGGATTGGGAGAGAGAGGAAAAAAGGAACCTCGGCGTCGATAAAGCTCTCGCCCCACATTTGCCGCCTCTCGCTGAACAGAAGTAAACAAACAGAAGCGATGGAAAAAGGAAGGGCAGGGAGGATTCTCCAGGCGGTGGAATGGCTTTGGCGCCCGTCCCCAGCGGTCCCTTTACCCTTTCCTCCTTGTCCTATCCCTCACTAACACACAGACACCCTTTCTCCTCGGACCCTGGGATTCCCGCAGTGTCTCGTTCTTTCGTCGTATCTGTCTCGAGACGTCTGGGCTTTTCCAGCTATCGGTGTTGCAGTGGTAAGAGGCAGTCCAACTGGAGAGGGAGGGCAGAGGGTGTTACGGACATTTGGGGGGTGTGGGTGGGGATGGAAGCGTTGTTGAAAAGAACATCGGTGCTTAAGATATCGATTCTCTCCTTTTAGTATCGTGTCCTTTTTTGATAATTTGGTACTGATTCGTCCACATTGCGGAAAAGCTTGATTTATATTTGTCCCATGGAAAGGGGTCATCCACAATTACGTAACGCTGCTTTTCCACTTGTGTCACCTCTCCCTTCCACCCTGTTAACGCTCCGTAACACTTTCTATCCAACCCCTGTATTACGTAACCCTGCCAATGAACCCTCTTTTATTTGTGAATGAAACATTATAAATACCCTGTTTATTCCTCATTACTAGTATTTTTATATAATTATTCGTTAATCATTATATTTATAATCGTCATTATTATTTGAACCAAGAATGTATTTATAATAGTTCTCTCAGCACTACGGAAGGCTGGACACACCCTCCCTGTTTATAGTGTATCGTTAAAGTTCACCCAACCCTTCCCGCCATACGGTTATGTATCATAATAATGACCCTAAACGCGTGTGTTCGACTGCTTCTCCCTTGTCGTATTCATATGCAATTCTAAAATGTCATGCATATATGCGCATTCAGTAGTTTCTTATTGGTTCCATGCTTCAACTAGTAACTTTAGTATTTTTTCCAAGCTGATTTGATACTTAAATACAAAGGCACCTTCATACACGCCGTTTATTAAACTCGGCCATTTAAAATCGTGGATTTCAACTGCTGTCTCGTCGCTCATCTTTTCGGGAACCCAATCGGTGGATTTAGTTGAAATTCTGCGGTGCGTCGTGCATCGAGGTATATTGAGAATGGCGAAATCGTCTTGGGGAGAATCGAGTAGTCCTGTGCATCGATGCTTGTAGCTCATTCCTTTGGGGGAGCATCGAGGGGTGGCGTGGGCGGCCGAGTGCGGAGGGGGCGAAGGGTCGTCGTCGTCGGGAAGGAAGGGAACCCAAGTTGGGGGGAGGAGGGGGCGGCGCCGGAGGGGGAATGGGGCTAGGGAGCGCCTGAATCGATCTCCGCGCGTCCCTGGCTGACTCACTCACTCTCGCCCTCAAACCACCCCTCAGTCCCCCGCGCCGCAAGTCCTGCTTTCCTCCATCGCTGTGTACACAGCCGCACACCAACTCACTCCACCCACGCTGGGTCATGTAAGGAGAGCGGAGCTGGGGGGGAAAGGGGGTGGAGCGTAGGCAAAGTGTAGGCTGTCGAGGGATTTCCAACGGGCGGGCGTTGCTCTTGGGGTACGGGAGAATGCAAGTATGTGAATGATGTCCCTGTTATCCTTGCTTTTACTTCTGTGTTGAATTTACTCGGTAAGAATTTTCATATCCGTGAATCAACTGTATCTCTTCCCTAGTGTATATAAGCGTAGCGCAAATTGCCGCTGCCGAGCAGTTAACACTCCCTGGATTACTGGAGAGACATCCCTTTATTTTCACCTGAAAACTCCGCGTCGTCCTTTAATAGCCAATTCCTTCTTTTGTGGTGACGGCGAAAGTAAATACTTTAAATGGATCGCGAAGGATTTTGTATATTCAATTCTTCTATTTTTCTCTACTCTGGATAATAAGAGGGTAGGGTAACATTCTTCATCAACTTTTTAAGCTTCTACATAGGGTACCTTTTAGAAAGTTACCTTCCGTCTGGGAACATCGGAAGAATTTTGGCAACCCCTTTTAATCCTTATTGAATTATTATCCATTAACCCCTTTTTTATACTTAAGTCTTCGAAAGAATATACAATTCGGTCATCATGCACCTAAGCCTATGAACCTAGATTGGGCGTGTCGTAACAAATTAATTTTGCATATATACCAGGGTGTCGTGGTAACCTAGTGGGTAGTGTAGGGGCTACAGACTGGAGAGTCCTGAGTTCAAATGACGGTCAGAAGCTTTGTGGACTCCCCCACCTAAAAATCCGCCCTGTTATTATAATTTCTTTGTGTCAGAACTTCGAAGGAAACCGCAGGTAGCTCAGGGAGAGGAATTGGCCTCCCTTCTCTGAATATGTGAATTTCACACACACGCAATGGCTTAGTACGGAGTGAGCTCTAACCTCTATCAAAAACCAACCTTCGGGGTGAACACTGATCATGCATTCGAATCCGAATTTGTAATTCCTGGCTTATCTTATTCTTTTGCTCAGCGGTTCCCTACATGTGGTACGCGAAATCTTAAGTTATCGTAACGACATCCTCTGACGTATAATTTACCTGTGTAAAAGTTGGGAACCACAGCCATATCAGATTTTACGTGACTATGATGGTCACCCACAGTTCTGATTGAATGAAATAAACTGCCCGTTACTTGACAGTGGCTTTAGCAGTGGAAGAGAGGAAGATGTTCTCATGGCGCGGGAACGTGCCGCCGGGCATTCGCGAAACTAGACCGCAGTCGTGTGAGTTCAAGGCACCCGGCAGCCAGCGCGGCGCGGCGTCGCGGCCTAGTTGCGTTCGGTGCAATCAAATGACGCCGTGCTTTTGGCGGGGCTGCTGCAATCTGAAATAGCTCCGCGTCCGCTGGAATTGTCAGAGCGAGGTCTGCCAGGTGCCGCATTCCACGTATGTAAGTGTGCCGCTTTCAGTGCGTTTTGTTTTTCAAGGTCACTTTGCCGAGTGCGGTTTCATCGTTTTCCATTTCATTTGTATGTTGGGAAGTAAGACCGTGGTAGAGCTCATAATTTGAAGAAAAGGTTTTACCCATCACAGCAGGATCGTGGGAATTCACGACCGGTGAAATGACGTGTCTGTGATCTCGTACATTTATCTTAATGCCTACATTTTTAACTTTAAATAAGGGATTAAGAGTGCAAAATTGCGTGACTCTTAAGGATGCTAATTTTTTTAAGAATTTGGAAAATGTCTTGCGATATACTACTCCATCGTCATATATGAAGAAGTGCATGACAATTTTCTCTCGTTTTTGGCCAAATATCCTTTAGTTAGGCATAGTTAGAAATCAAAGAGTACGTTCATGATGTTTTTTTTTAAGTTAAGTCCTATCGCGAAACGTTCCGATGTTAAGTAATAAGCTATGGGTTTATCCTTACTTTTGCGGAACAAAAAGGAGCGGGAAGAGTTACGGCAAAAAGGATTTGTAGTAACACTGATTTATATTTAAACCTGTTTACATTCCTTGGGGAAGTGACCAATATTACTCACAAAATTCATTTTCTCTTTTCGAACCTAATCACCGGTAGAAGTGACTAATGGGAAAAGAAAGCAATAGCAATTTCCTGGGCGTGGAGGAAAAGGGAAGTTATCTCTTATCTGAGTTTTCCTGATGAAGGGGAGATTCCCCTCCTTGGGTTTACCTATCCCCCACCATTTACTTTGGATAAGGCTGGTCCAGTCTACGTCATCATCTTACTACTTCCGTGTGTGACCAATTTCAGAAAGCGTTAAATGCCACATTGTGTATTATTCTCGCTTTAATCATTCTCTTGTCCGATTAGTTTTTGTTCGATGAAGGATGGACTCGTCTCGTATTAAGCCCTAATTTTAAGTGTTAAAACTTTCAGGATAAGGAGATCAATTCCTTTGAGTGTTTCAGTTTATATTTTAATCGCGAATCATTGCCTTTCTGAGTCAAAAAATCATTCCGCCAGGATTTTTCTTTGATGCCCTTTACGTCTCAGTATGTTTCGAACCCATGGCCCTTCGGTTGGTATTCCAGATTCCTTCCCATTGGGCTACCATGGCGATATCATGCTCTTATGTGCTTTAAATATGCTCTGTAGCGAAGAATGAGTGAGGACAACCCATTCGATAGTATTAGCAGCTTGAGGTACGATTGATTTCATGGTTTTTGCTATAATGACTAATCAAATTTTTATTCTTTTCCACAGTGACGAATGAATGTTTGTATTTATTTGCGAGCCCCAATAAATACCATTTTACTCGATTGTTTGGTTAATCAAGAAATAGTTATCTTAATTGTATCTTTAGGATGGCTTTTATAAATTGCTAGACGAGGCGAAACCCGGGAATGCTATCTTCATTGCTTATGAGAATTATTTGGCCCAGATGGCTAGTTTCTAATATCAGTCGTATTTCAGGCTGTGGCCTTTACATTAACTAAAGGTGCTATTTGAAGTAATGAGCTCTTTTTAATGTGCCTTACAGATATGACGCTTATGTCAGCATTTTACCATCCTTACCGTATAACTTTTGGAATTATAGGATAGTCAGCAAAAGAAACGCGTGTTAAATATCATAGCGACTCACCATGACACCCTTCTTTCATATTTTACGTTAGTGATGAATTAGTCATTGATTTTTATCAAAAAATTAAGTCCCTATAACGTCCTATTCTTTAGTGTGTTTTACTTGCCCCGTCAGCATAACCCTCCACCATGTCCTTTGTAGCTCAGTCGACCAAGGATGTCTCGTAGATGAAACAAGCCGCATTCATAATTTGTTTATATTTATTGCGGAAGCGAGTGGTTGAGAACTTGGTTTGTCGGGAGCCGATAAAGCGAAGCTGAGCAACGGCCCAGGGGGTGGAGTGAGGCAAGGACGATCGTGACGCGCTCGCGCTGTGTATCTGTGTGTATGAATGCGTGTGGGATGAGGAGTTGTCGGTTGAGTCACCCCTATCGGAAAAGGGGCGGTCGACAATCTTGGCCGCCCTATGATCGTCCTTTCTATGTTTTATTTTTTCCTCCCCCCCTCACTGTCCTCCCCTCCCTTCGATTCTCCCCGTTTTCCGTTGCGTCGAAGACCCGTACTCCGCGCCCTCTGCAGAACATCAATTCCCGCACCCATCTCCAACTCCCGCTCTCCTTCCCCAATTTCATCAACCCCCCTCCCTTGAGGCCCTTGAAACCATTTCCAGTGAAGCTTTGCTCTTTCTCTTTCCGTTGTCCTGACCCCACGGCCCTCACTTCCTCCCAGGGCGTCGCCATACTTCCTCATTCTTTTTTACTGTACGTACTCCGTCGAGACGTTGGCCGATACATTTCTCTGCGATCGCTCTCTCTCTTATCCCCCATCACTGTCTATATCTCTCTTCCTCTGGTACTTTCCGCTTCGTGACAGGTCTTCATGTCCTATCGTTTAAAATTGCCTTCTTATCTGGAGATAAGCTCTAGAAACTTACTCGTGCTGCGACTCTTTAAGTTGCCCATTGGTGTTTTTGAGCGCCCTTAAGTGCCATCGTGTTTGCCGACCGGTCTGTGTTTGCTTTTGTAGTTCGTCTATGCGTCTCTCTATGTACATACATGCATGTGTCTACCCACAGATTCCCAACGTTATAAGAATTACTCACTGCCGATATCTGCATTCTGTCAGAGTTATTAACAATCGAGCAATACTGAAATGTCGGAACTTGTGTTTTTCAGCATGCACGGTGCTGAACGTAGTAAATATTTGTAAATCGCTTTCCGTAGTTGTAAACTTTGGTTCGATGTGCTCCGCACTAAACATTTTACCAGAATGTATACCAGTGGTAAACGTGCCGGTCGTGCGCGAGACGGATTCGAACCTGCTACCTTCGGTTCGCCTGGCTGGATGCTTGTTCGGCGTCCGTCTTTTTCCTTTCTGCCTCCTCTTGTGTTCGGTTAACTGATAATTCAACTAAAATGAATGGCTATTTCATTAATTATCAAAATAACTTGTTTTATAATACAGCTCCGTGTTACATTTATAGCCATTGTGGCGTTATGCACCAAATTTTGCGCAGTTGAATGAATTTTAACATTAGACCGCTTTATATTGTCCTTGTCATTTCAGATGCTATTTCGAGATGCGCAGTGAAAAGTTCAACGTCTAAAGGAACGATTTGTGTGGAAAAATTTCAAATACTTTTACGACTGTGCGAAAATAGCCCCTATTTTTTTTCCACACATCCATCCCATTCTACACTTTAAATTCAATTTATACGCTCTGACGCTTCTTCGGAAGATGAAATTTATTGCTTCTTGTGAAACGACCGTATCTCCCAGTGGTGAGGATATTTTTAAGGTCACGTACCTTTAATTTTGGATGTGGTACCGGAACGGTGGCTTTAGTCGGGACGGTGCGTTTTTTATTATTGTGACCGTAAATTAGACAAATGATAGTTTTCCGTAACTCTTAGCTAGGTTTTGTTCATTTTTCGTAAGCAATCTGCAATGTTTTCTTCTGTATTCTGATCTAAATTTGTTACAGAATGGCATTGAGTTGTTCCCTTTGATCGATGAACCGTCCACTGCCCAATGGGTGACCTAAAGGAACTAGGGATCGAAATAAATAGCCTTTGAAATAGATGCTCCCATTCGTTGCTACTCATCTCCGTTAATTATAGTCCACGAGTGTTGCCCACTTCACCAGCTGCTGCGGCTGTTGCCACCGCGTTTGTTTGCGCGCCTCACTTCGTGTTCTAGTCGTTAGTGAGTCAGTTTGTGGCAGTAATTGTTAAATTCGAAGGATTTCCCTCTTATAGTGATGGCTCCGAAAAGCTGACTTGTGAGCACCGGAAATTGTAGTCCTAGTAGCACTTAACCATTATCCCCACGCCCGCCTGCTCATCATCAATGAAAGAGCAGTTGATTATGGAATGTTGTTCCCCTTCGTTTATGAATGGCCCGGAATGGACGTAGGAAATTAGAGGAATGCCTATAGTTCTTCGATTCTTGGCCGAAACAGCAAGTAATAACTTTTAGATGAGATTGATATGGGTCCCCATGCTGTCGAGTTATTTTTTTATCATTGTGCTTTATCTGATGCGATGGTGAATCGATGCTGTTTACAAAGTTTTGGTACATATTTGGCTTTTGAAGAGATAATTAAATGATCAAATAGGTTTCATAATCGACAACAAACAGTCTGCTTTAGCTAGAAACGTATTGTTTTGAATTCGAAACTTAAATTTTGCGTGGAATTATGAAAGGATGACATGTTATCCAACAGAAATCCGCTCGTCTAAAGATTTATATTGGTACTAATAATTACTACTACTGAATGCTATGAATGCCTAAATAAGCTCCTCGAATGCCAAATGTCATGCCTGTCCACGTTTTTCTTTCGTCTTAACTTCACCCATTCCGTCAAACTATGTAGTAAAAGGAACCTTACCTTGATTCAATGATTGACCTGCCTGTTGAAAGAAATTTGCTCTACATTTCAATACGATTGACCTTTACAGTTAGTATCTTAAGGCTCATTTTCATGCATATAGCCATAAATTAGCATTTTAAGTGGGTAGTAGTGCATGAAATTTGATGTTTGATAGATTGAAATCAAATTCTGGCATGGGATTAGTTCTATATTTGTACATAGATTAATATTCCATCTGGCAGTGTACATATTGTCCAATTTCTAGAATTTATCTCGTAGTCGAAGTTTCCTCATGATGAAGTGCGTGGCATTGGGAAACAAAAGGTCGCTGTGTTCCGCAGAGTACGTCCACGTTGCGTATGGGAAGACTTAAAAGCTTCTCCCTCCCGTATACCAATCCACCTCTTCTCCATGACTTCACAGAAACAATGGGTTCCGTCATTATGTGGGTGTATTCCCCCCTTCGCAATTACGTACCTAGGCGGAGCGATGATCGGGAGGAGTGGGAGAAGAGATTCATTCGCCGAGATGAGGGAGAGGGGCGTTCTGAGGTAAAGGGAGTGGGGAGAGGTTTGCCTGTGAGAGGCGGCGAGGGAGCATTTGGGACGGCCCGTTATGTCCGGCAATCGGTCGGCCGTCCGTCCGTTGATGATGATGGTCGGTGCCCCGTCCGCTTGCACGCTCCGCCGAGCCCTTCTTCTCGGCTTGGGAGGAGTGGCCGCGTTGTTTTTGGCGGAAGGGGCCGCTCGCTCTGCCGGGGGCGAATCGCCGGCGACCGGCCAGTCGGCGCCCAGGGCATTCCGAGAATGAAGGAGCGTACAGGCTCCCGTCGAGAACACTCGTTTCTCCATTAGCTCAATGGTAGTTTCCAGTGTCGAGTGCCCATAATCCATTATTGGCGCTCCGTTTGCGACGTGTTTCGAGTGCGAGAGAAATGGTGAAAATCGGTCCTAAATGTGCTTATGTTGCTAGAGCGTCTAAGATTTTGGGTTGGACTGCATTTAATGAGGCAAAGAACGCTAAGACGTTTAGGTGATATCCTCAAAACCGGTGTATCCAAATGAGTGTGGAATTTCCCAGCAGATTAAAAAATTCCGTCCTTCAAATGGAACGTGTGGCGTCAGTTGAAGGCTGCCTTTGGGTACCGTTACGAAATTGAAATGAATTAAATTGGCTATCTTGGAAGTTGCATTCGATATATTTCTTGGATGAAGCCTGTAGGGCTTAAATGGAACACTCGGCAGCCGAAAGATAAATGTGTTCGTGTTGTTGTTTTAGTTGAATATTCTATCGAATTTTCCTTCTCGTCCACTTCACTCTTAAACCTAGCTTCGTCTCATGTTCTCTTAATAAGCTTAGTCGGGCTATCTTCGGCTCACCTCTTATTTTTTATTCCATATATCCGAGCGCGAAACCATGTTTAGTTTTATCTCAAAGGACTCTCATTATCGTAATTAGCGTACCATTTAGTAAAATTTGTACCTGTACTTCAGCCCGGTGTTTCATTTTGTTAATTTCATTTGACTGTTAATCGTTTTTTGTCCTTGATGCCCCAATATCTCTGTACACTCCTCGTGTTGTTATGAAAGTCATGCAGATCCTGTTTTTACTTTTCGTATAACATTCCGGAAATGGTTAACGTTATAAAATGAATGGAATAACTGCCTTGTTCTCAATATCTTTTGACCCTCACCTTATTTAAGATTTTCTTGAAGTTTTTCGATGTACTGCTTTACTAAATGGTGGTGATTGCAGGTTAAAAAAAAGTCTGCAGTGGCATCTGATCCATCTCCGCCCCTGTGGGTAGGTATTATTTGACCTACCTGGTGTTTTCCTGAATTCATCATGCGTTCGCAGCACCAGGAAAATGATAATAGTGGATTCATAAGAATTACCGCTATGAATATTTTTAGTGCGATCGTGGCATGTGGCAGTTCAAATTAATTGATAATCGTATCAAAGTGTGGATCATCAGAGGTTGTGGTGTCACCGTTAGCTTGTCATTATCTGCTTAGTCGATAGTTTCTCTCGCGTGCTCTTCTTTTTATTATCTAATACCACCGAAAACAGCACCTTCAGGGCCTTCGGGGTATTAACAACAATTAACAACAGACGAGCACATAGAGTGGTGAAAAAACCCACTCAGGCGGGAAAGAACCCGCGACCCTCAGGTTGTCAGGCGAGGACTTAACCACGCCGCCACCGGGGCCGACGTATGTGAACGTAGATGCGGAAAAGAAAATAAGATTGATTGGGGTAAAGGGTTAATCACCAGTTTACGAGCACGGTAACTATTTTCCTAATCCTAGCGAAGGAAACGTGAGCGTGTGCCTTTCATTGAGCCGAGCTCTCCAGGCGAAAGACATTGGCGAGCATGATCGTTGCGAAGTGCACTCGAAAAAGACATGATGCGAGTGTATGCGGAGAGAATGATTTTGCGACGAATCCGTGCAGTCAAGGACTCGTGCGGAAGGAAGGGGCCGTCGTCAAGCAGTGCGCGGGAGATGGTGGGGAGGGTGGGAGGAAGGAAAAGATGAAACGAGTACTTGGAGAGGAGAGAGGGGGGGGTGGGAAGGAAGGGGTAAGGAAGCGGGAGAGGTGCATGCGCGTTAAGTATAAACAGGCATTCGCAGTGCGAGGCTGCAGCAGTCGTTAGCGAATGTCGAAAGACATTGCGTCGGCTCGCGAGGGGGAGGTGTTTGGATTATTGACGGATGGGGTTTGCGGCGAAGCGGAAGGGGAGGCTGAGGCGGGGGTGTCGCGCTGCTGCTCCGTGGATGAGAGGGAGAAGGGGTGCCGGCACGCGGGGTGGAAGTAATCGGCGCCGAGACACCTTTGTGCCACCCATCTCAGAGGGATGGGGGGGGGGTTTTCGTGGGATTTTCGGTGATACAGTTATGCACAAGGGTGGCAGGAGTAGTTATGTTGTCATTAGCAGCGTAACTACTTGAAATAGTGCCCTGCTTCAAGTGCGAGATGAGTGCTTCATCCCCTCCATAGTTAAAAGCGGATTTTCTCATATTGCCACCATGCCTTTTGATGCATGTTCTTCACGGTATCATGATAACTCATCCTTAAAATCATTGAATACGTATATGGCAGAACACTAGCAGGACCTCCACTTAGAAAAAATGTTCATCTTGGCAGAGACTCGGAATCCCCTAATTTCCGGTTAGTGCTTTATGCAGTTAAACTATCAAAAGGTGTCCTTTTTTCCTGATGATTTCTAGAGGCGTTTAATGAATAAGTTGTTGACGAGATACCGGATATACTTATGCCGCGAAGCAGCCGTAATCGTGCGCATTGCGCCACCGTCCACGAGGCACCAACTTAGGACGCTAAGTGGCTTAGTGGCTAAGTGGCTAGTGAGTAATAAATCGAATACCGAAGTCAATGTGCTAATCATAACTCATAATCATAACAAAATTATGTTGTTGGGTTTCCATTATCATGTGATCTCATTACTGATACATTAAATCTGTGACATCATTGTTTTGATAAGTGTGTTAAATCTTAATTTTAAAATTGTATTATCTATCATTCGTATCTACCAAATCGTTTACTTGGATTTTTATTCCTTATAGTAGGTACATGATCGTTGCCAGTTCGCGTGGCTATTTGCATCAAATAGTTGGTGAGCACAAAATTTTTACATTAATTAGAATATGCCAAAAGGTCTGTGCCGAACTAAACCATTGGTGCGGCTTTTTGATACAAAAAAATAATTAAAGAAAATCTTCAGTAAGCCTAGAAAGGACACTAACCTGGTATCATTTCAAGGTCAATAATAGGAAAACAAATGTTATGGTAAATAGTAGAGGAGAAGTCATGTCCAATGTTAAACTCAGTAAACAAAAGTTAAGAGGTACATATTGCTATCTGGGAAGCTGATTGACCAGCTATAGGTGAAGGATAAGTCAATAGCACAGAGTAAGTTTATTACCAGCGCCTATTACTCTGTGGTAATAGTCAGTATATTATCCCAGGTGAAGACAATATTCCTCCGGAATAAGAATCTAATTGCAGCTGGAAATACATTCGAGGATTAAGGTCACAATTCATCATAACATACATCTGGAGTGTGCTTCTGTACCTATAGCAGTGAGGCGTGGAAATCAAGGCTGTAAGCATTCGAATTGATGTGTTACAGAAGAATAATGAAGATAAAATGGATTGAACGATAGAAAACTAAGAAGTATATAGAAGAGTGGAAGAAATGGGGAGACCTATGAAAATTAATAAAAAAGGCGGGACAACTTAATCGGCCGTATCTTGGGACATGATGGCCTGATGAGGACAATCGTTTAGGGACTATTGTATGGGAAAAATGGAAAAGAAAGACTTCGCATGAGACGTATAGAGCAGGTAGAGAAGGATGTGAAAGAAGAGAAGTATGTAAATATAAAGAGGCTAACTGATAGGAGAATCGAGTGCAGAGCTGCGTCATACTAATTTAGAGATTGATAACCAAAAATTATGCAGCGCCTTTTTGTGTTGGAAAGCAACATTAAGCGTATTCGATTGTTTCAGTCTCCTCCTGAATGAGTTGTTATTTATTTCAAGGTGATGCGCATTAATTTTATTGGATCAATTGTCCGCATCTTTTTAATTCCCCCATTTAGCGAACCCGAATTCCTTTATAATGGCTTCAAAGGGGGATTAAAACTGTCAATTTTGCGGGAAAGAAGAGAGCGCTGGTGAAGAGAGAGGTTTGAGCTGCGTATATTCTCTGCACTTGCTAATGCAGCTCTAAACCTCATGAAGTTTGTTTATCTGCAGGCGAAAAAAATAACAGGAAAATAAGGACTCGACGGGAAGTACGTCTTTACCCTCCGATTTATCGAGTATTTTTCCATCTAGTTTCCAGAAATTAACAAGATCTGCAGAATTTGGATCGCATTGTCCTGAGAATTTTTTTTCTCCCAGGTCTACTATTGAATTCAGTTGCATATGTTTCGGGAACCAGTGTGTCGCCATCTCAATTACGCGTGACTCGTTGTCCCTCTATGGCCTCGCGCTGTGCGTATCGCCACCACCCCCACTACTTCCACATCCATAGAGGGGGGCTCTCTCAATCATGTAATGATGGTATCCTTTTATGACCCCCTGTCACATCAGAGTCCTTCCCACTTCCCCGTCATCCTCTCCCTTCTTCCCCCCGCTTTGGATTCCGTTTTCGTCCCACCATCCGCCTTCTCTCTTCCCCCCCGATTCTTTTTCCACGTTCACCCCCTCTCAAACAGACCATTTAGGGTGAGTCATCCTCTCAGCTGACGCGCCGGGGCCATTTTCCTCCCCTCTTCCCTCAAATCCTCGCCCCCTCCCCTCCCTACTTTGAGCCTCTCTATCTATCGCCTCCCACTCCCCTCCTCCCACCTTCAATAGCCCCCAAGTTGCCATAGTTCCGTCTAGCCTTGGGTGTGGCAGTCGCAGTAATTCATCTGGCGTGAGGTGACGAGTGTATGGATGCGTGGTTGTCAGGGGAGCGTCATCCACGGTCCCCATATCTCGTGAGTTAAGCTATTAAAACACTGCGGTGACTCGTTAATTATCACCCTAATTCATCACGGAGTTCAGGACGTGTAGTTGATCAAATTGTTTGTTTGCGTCGCCACCCGTTGGTGTGTCTCTCGCTCCTAACCCAGATTAACGGTGCACGAATCAGGGTCCGAACTCCCTGAACCCACTCACGCATTCACTTTTTCTCTTCAGATCGTGCAATAGGGTCCGTTATATGTATGTTCCTAAGGGTAGATGCCGTTTCACGTAATAACGTGTATTTCATATAGAAATTTGACATGATATGAGCATCTTGTTGCCAGGAGTGCCAGGTTATTGAAGCATTTGGCTAAGTCATTGGACCTTTGGTATAATCATTGAAATTGTGTTAATTCATTTTACAGAAGGGAGGAATACCCTCCTAAGCTTTGTAACCTGGCCTTGTCGCTAAGAGCAGTCCTTCAGTAAACATTACATTTCTCTGTTCTCGTAACGAGCTATTATTCCGAATTTCTAATCCGTGGATTAAATTATCAAAATATCGCACTCTACACTATTTCTTTTTCATCGTATCGCGTCACCGGTACACACCTGCATTGAGGAAATTGCAGTATCCCATGCCTCTTTTTAATGTGTTCTTATATGTATATTCCTCATAGATTCTTTGTTATGTATTTTTTATGCCTCGCTAGTTTATCAGGTATAAGCCTTTACTACAATGTGAGTAGGTTTTTTACTTTTTCCCCCAAGTTGCGCATTACATGTAGATTCCTCTGTAAGTTTGGGATGGATGTTATGCATATATTCGTTCTGCAAATAATAATAGAATAGAAATTAGCAATGCAGCATCCAACCATTATTTGTATCACATAATCCACAGCGTTATATAAAGGAATAAGCATAAGCATATTTCGCTAATAGTCCTATCCCTAAGGCGTGTATCATTCTTTCAGTTGTGTTTTTGGAACCAGCTACTCTCCTCCTTGTCAACTCTAGGTATTCCGGATAATTCTGTTCAGAAAATAGTCGTAGTGCTTGCATTTATGGTGTTGCGGTAGCATGAGCATTACAAACCGGTTCGCTGCCGAACGATTTATCCTTATAACATTTTTGCCCTCCGTTTTTACTAATGTGAAATGAAAAGGCTATTTTTTATCGCGTATTACTTCACCTGTTCTAGTGGCGTTTCCAGTTTCCAGGCGTCGAGTCTGTAGAAAATATTTTTGCGATCCACAGGTATTCTCATTCCGGGGCATTCTTTGCGGATAAGGAATCCGAACGCCGTCAGCTTATTTCCTTGTAGCGTAAGTGCTTGTTGCGCAACCTAAAGGCGGACACTACTCTCTCTCTCTCATATTTTCCGCGCTGTTCTTCCATTGTGGCAAATATTTCCAGTGGTTGTACTGCTTTCATTTTTTTGCGAAGTTAGTCGCAAGTTAAGAGGAGATGAGTTTATGGAGATGGGATGTCGAAGGGTCACCCGATTGCGTTGACGCATGTTGTCCGTTTGTTCTGTACGCCCCATTTTGTGTGGTGGCTTATGGAATCCGTTCGCTTTCTTCTCCCGGCCACTCTCTCTCCCCTCTTCTCTGTAGAGTCTGGCCTCCCTCTCTCACTTTCCATCTGCTCGCAGTTCCCACCACGCCCTCTCTTGAGTAGAGCGAGGTGTCTGCCAGCGCACAGCATAGCTCCCATTCCGCGTGATTGGATTTCGAAAGTTGCGGCATTCTTTCTCTCTCTACTTTATGCCCTTAGTGCTCAGCTATGCGGTTTTCGAATGAGATTGGCTGGCTCGAAATGAAAAAAAAATGGCCTCGTAACAATTTCTTTTGCTTGATTTCAAAGGAGGAAGAGATTTAAGGTTGTAGGTAGGCCATTTAAAATTTACAAACGCTCGAAAAATGATAATCGGATCGAATTGTCAATCTTTTCCCTTATAACATTTGCCAGTAGTTGAGTTATGATATATATATTTCCGTCTCCGATCTTAGTATGAAACCTTTGAGATCAGTCATGAAGCAGCTGTCAGTTTTACCTATAGCATGATCGTGATTACCATTTGTTATTGCTTTCCCTAATGACTTGAGATTGTATTTATTTTCTCATTGCAGCTGTCCCATTTCCTAAGAATTATCATGTTACTATCCTGAAAGCGTATGCATTGGTTTTCTCAGATTGTGTCTTTAATTTTTTCGAACAGAGAAACATTTCAATTTTGGTGAGATAGGCACTCACTAAAAACAGTCTCTTGAATAAGTAGCCTTGTGCAGTATGAAAATATTCTGCCGAATACGTTTTTTAAAACTACATTTGTAATTAAAAACTTTAGGGAGAATTGCGTTGTCACTTGTCCTAATAGGTTCCAACAAATTAGTTTCGAAAAATTCAGTTTAGCTCATGCAGAAAGAAAAGAATTCTATTCTACCTAACCAAATCTTGATGACTCATCTATCCAATTGGATTCCGTAGAGTGTAAAACCCATTCCCAATGCTGCTAAGCCGTTTCTGGTGCTACTGCCATCATCACAATGGAATTCCATTGTGCTACTGTGGATTAAAAAAATAATGTTAATGAGAGTTTTTCTCCCAGTTACACCATTTTAAGCGGTCTAGTGATGACACCCCTGTGTTCTCGATACGTTTTTTGTGTTTTTCGTGTTCTGATCTCCTGCCTGATCTCCTAGATATTCTCTTTAAAGTTTTAGCACACTCTTCCACTCTTTTTTCCACTCTTCTTAACTTTTCTTTTTTGTTATTATGTCGATTTATTTTATTTTCATCATTCTGCTGTTACACCACGTTTCGAATGTTTGAATTTTCAGCGGTAGTATCGACCATGCCTCACTGCCTTACACACGCATGCTCTTGGTATAAGTAGTAATGAAGTGTTTTCTTACATCCAAACTTATATACCGAGCTGTATGTGGATTTTTCTTATTGCCTTCTTCGCCTGTGCTATTCTACTATTTCCTTCTTGCTTCGTCCATCGAAGATTACTCGTATGTCTCAAGATATACTGATAAATATTTTCCCTCCCTCTGCCCGCCGTGCCGATCGATAAACAATCCTATGTGCCTCTGTAACCGTTATCGCGTGGGACACCCACGCGATAGCTCCACTCCCAGGCTGTACGTCGGACACGCCTCCGCCGGCCCGTTCTCCGTCTTGGGCGCGGATTCTTCGCGACGTGCTGCGTCGCCGCAGCGTCGTCGTTGCGAAGTGATGGAAAGGTGATGGGCGGGGGGACTCTTTGTGCGGGGGAGGGGTGTGGGGACCGCCTCCACCCGCCTTGACTTCCACTAACGGTGCCGAAGGCGCGTGTGGAATTCTAGGGATCGATTATCTGGCCCGCGGTTATTGAATTGCATATTACTTCTACCGAGCTTAATCGTGGCAAACGCATTTGCATTTTCTCTGGTATAGCAGTGGCAGACAGGCATGTAATCGATCGCTTTTCAAGACAACTTGGCAGAATTCAGCGGAGCGTATTGACAGCGTAGGTATCGACTGCCCGAACTGACTCGATTCACTTTAATTGAATTGTTGGTGACGGGTTGACTTTGTGGAACTGTGACATGTTTAAAACAAGATATTACTTAGTAATATAACACTTTTTCAAATAAGTGAGTGATATTACTCGGTAATGTTTCTTGTTTTAATCAGTTCTGTTGTTCTGTGTCGGTATTAATTTTTTTCTACGTTTCTTAGGAGGCTTTAACTTCCATTCTTCTTTATAAACATATTTTTTGGAATTAAGGATTGCCAAGAAAGACTACATGCGTCAAAAGCAGTAATTAAATTATGCTTGAAGTGGGTAGCAATCTTAACAAAGTATATATTTCGACTTGATTTGATCTCGTTTACTTGTAATAGTTAAACAATGAGGAAATAGTAGATACGGGCTTAGGCGTTTGGTCTTAATTCTTTGGTAATGCGTCAGTTCTTATTACTGATGGAATAGTATACAAATCTTGCATTCAAATGACATATTCTTTCTTCTTACTTGGGATGAGAAGATTTTTACGAGTTTTAGTTTAGGAATAAGCCAGTTCAATCAGCTCATGTCGCATTTATCGTTAGGTAAAAGATCAGCAATCTTAGGCATAGCGTTTTGATACAATAACTCTGTATTTCGCCCAGCAGATACTTGAGCTACAGATGTGTCTGTACGAGACAGAAAATCTGTTTGGTCCTTTTCTGGTTTGCGTCTGTAATAGGTCTGACTTCTTAATCTGTGCTGAATTTTTAAGGTTTTCGAGAGTGAAATTACGATATATTTAGTATTCATCGTAAAGTCATGCCCAAGAGAAGCCATTTCTCCATAAATTACAAACAGAGAGGCCAAGTTTTTAAGACGATATATAAAAACAGGTTCTAAAAGTTAGGGAATTACACATCGGTCGCTTGCGACATTATTATTCATTGAGTTTAAATAAAATCGTAGGTGATCTGTTCGGTGTAACTGGGGTTACATCCTTTGAGAATACAATAATAACGTGGTGACTAGCAGACCTGCTGCCTGCTTTGCAGGCAGTCTCTGTCTGGTGTGCTCTTGAGATGAACTTTGTGTTTTTACTTTATTTTTGAACTACTCAAGTGGGAGCAGTGGGAAATGTGGGTGTGTATATGTTTCTCAAAAATGAAAACAATTTTGGATTAGTTTGTGAAACATAAGTAAACATTTTGGAGTAAAAAAATTAATATTTTTCATTCCTCTGTGCAATGCTCACTGTAGTGTAGACTATGAGAGTACCATTTTTGAAATAGTCTTTAAAAACTCACTCCAGTAGTCTGAGGAGAGTACCATTTTTTGAACACGTGTGCTACGCATGTTGAGTGATTATTGATCGAAAAATAAATGGAAAATTTCCGCCTTCTATCACACATCGAGCCTAGTAAAACTTTTAAGTAGTTATTTTGCTGCAAACAATTTTCACTTTACAATTCCTTTCTCACTACAAATAGTAGTCGACTGAGGAGAGTACCAATTTTTGCGAAATCTTAGTGCGCTCATCGTAGATGTTTTGGACAAATAATAAACAGCAAATTTCCGCCTTCTATCACAGAGCCTTACGAAAATAAAAAAAGTCGCTTTGGTACCTTTTCTCAATTTTCAAGAGCTAATTCCATGAACTTATCTCTACAAGTAGTCATATGATTTAGCAACAAACATATAGGTATATAAACTTCTTTCAACTATTAGAAAATTACTTCAAAACGCCTAGCTTTGATATTCACATTTCATACACAAGATCGGCGCCGGTAGGCAAAATTGTTTTATTTCACTATCTGCTCTTCGAAAATGTCAATTAATATTTTTATCCTTACAATATTGATTGATGAAACTAATTCCACTTTCTTCAAATTCTTCAATCCAATTTTTGTCCCATTACCAAAAACGTAAACACGTTTACTTAGCAACGTAAACAAACATACATAGCAACTGGTGTCCCACGTTAAAAGATAGGGAAAATACCATTTTTCTCTACACCACAAACTGCTAAAAATCCAAAACTACTACCAAGTCATACAGACAGAGAATCCACACTCAACGCACCAAACCTCACTCTTTTAGCTCAAAATTTGGGTGAGAACGAAATAAAACGGATACAGAATGACGGACTGACTGACTGACTGACACGCTACAAAATTAATATACCTATATAGATGACAGAAAACTGTCACCCTCAATAGTCAGTAAGTGTCACATATTTAAACACGGGACTCCATAAATGCGCGTAATATAGCTCTATCCAATTTAATGTATTTTCATCCATTTTTTGTCGGAAGTGCTACTTATGTCGAAATCGTGATGATTATTCAGAAGTCACGAGTCAGAATTCTGCCTTTAACTTTGATGTAACTCTTGTCTTGGTATCAGTTTAGGTGTCGCTGAAACATCTTAAACATAATTTCACTACTATTAACATTTTTCTGCCGCCAGAGGCTATTAAATTTCCCTGTACCTATACGATAGCTTAACAGGTTTCCACTATCGGAGACGTGTCCGAAAAAAAAATTAATATCACTTATGTCAATTAATCTTACGGAGATCTCTGAACACTGACTCTTACGCTTTCTTTCCGTTTAAGGCATGAACTGTCGAATTACTGGTTTGAACTTTCCTTGATTTTATGGATATTCACGGTGACCTGCTCCGCTTCATAAAGAATTGAGACATATCATTCCCTCACTTCAATGGGGACAATTGATGGACGTGGCGGAAGGGCTCCCATGACTCATGGAAGCGCAATTGCCCCCGTCATTTTTTTTATTTGGAGCGGAAGGAGGAAGCAGGAGCGAGATAGCGGCCTGCCTCATGTGGATGGGGTGGAAGAGGCTCATTATCTGGTCTGCATTGGCTTGAGGGTGTTGAGTCGTCGAACGGCGAGATAATAGCCGCGAAAGGGTCTCAGGGAGAGGCAGAGGTGAAAGGAGAAATGTCGTGAGAGCTCCCGTGCCCATGATGAAGGGCGTGTCTCTGCCAACCCTTTCCTCTCTTCTAGCCCCCCGCCCTCTTGTCGCTCACGTTCTCCCTCTCGCTCCTAAGGGGTCTTCCCGAGGACGAGAGACTTGGTGACAGAGCATCTCAATCTTCCCATTGTGTCGCACCTCAGACCTCTCTGCCTTATCCATTCTTGTCGTATTCTTTCGATCTTCCAATCTTTTCCCCATTATTCTCTCCACTCACACCCTTTCGTTTTTCCTGACCGCCTCCGGCTTTATTTTCCCTCCTATCAAGGCAGCTTGTTGCGTTCCACCGGTACGTCAGTGCTTACTCGGGTGCTTGAAGCTCTGTTGTCATTCGTGGAGTATATTAATTATTGATACCAGCTTAGTCTAACGCATCTAATCAAGCAAGTCTAGCTTTCCCCCATGCACATAGGATCGGTGTAACTCCTTTTACATGTAGTTATTTGTGTTTGTCACGAATGATTTTACATGTTTCAATATTTTTGTGAATCGTCTACAGATGAAAACCAAGTGGAGTGAATAAAAATAGAAAAACTTTTACCTAGATAGCCAGAAGAGAGGAATCATGCGATATATTTATAATTGTTAGCGGCTAGGAGATTCGAGCGGAGAGTTGCATCAGACCAATCTTAGGATGGATGTTCGGTGACTGTGGTATGCCGGAGGTTAATTTTTAGGATAAAACGTGCATGAACGTTTTAGAACTTTACAAATTGTGGGTAGTTTTTGTGAAACATGTAGTTGCAATCCAAAAACACGCCAAAACTCCTATATGTGCTATAAACTTGATTGAATACTTAACGTCTGTTAGAATGTATTGGAAAGTAAGCATGGTGGCAAGGGCAGTGGGACGAATGCCTGTGTGTTTTTTTAATAAATTCATTGGCTTTTAATACTTTCGTGATAAAAAATAATCATCCCATATCGTCAATTTAAATCTCCACCTTTTCACATTTTTTTCCTCCTCTCCCCCTAAGCATTAAATGACTGAGGAGGGAATCACGATGATATCAGACTGCTGCCCTCAATCAGCTCCTTTTCGTCGTCTCTCCTTCTCAACTCCCTTGCCTCTTCCTCCCCATTTCCTCCTTGCCGTCCCTCTCCCTCCGCGGATCGCGTGCCAGTCCTCGCAGCGAAGTCGGCGACCTGTTGGATCCCCTTCTGACCGCAGGAGGGGATCCCTGAAATCCGAGCGCTCAGCCCTTACTGTCTGTCGGTGGCTAAGCCGCCCTGGGTTTCTGGTTCGGAAATAAAGAAGAAAAGACTCGCCTTGGGTCCTTCGCTGCTTATGCGCTTCCTGCGAAAAACCACGGCTGCCGCTGGTGTACGACCCAGGTAACCTTCGCGGTCGTTTCTTACTAAAGGTTATCGATCCCTTCCGTTTTCTCGCTCGTCCTGACATTTTTTCTCCATTGAGTATCCGTCCGGAATAAACGTACCCGAGTTGGCAGAAACGGGATTCATTGAAGTGTGACTTAAGTCGGAGGTGCGGAGACTTAGCATGTTCGAAAATCTAACTAATTTTTTGTTGTTTTGCTTTCATTTGCTTTAGGTGTGACATCTTTAGATTTCTGGATCGTCCACACGGTGCTCTTGGGCGTGTGGTAGATATATTTAATTGGTAATCCGGCCCCTACTTGCGTGCCTAGTGAAGAACACTTGTGAGTTAGTATTCCGTCCGTCGGATGTGACGTTACGCCGTGGTCCGCTTGAATTTCGTTAAAAGCTAAAGGCCGACCGACGCGACGCCTGGTTTCTCTCCTCCCTTTCTTCCCATCCATTTCTATAATTTTTACTTTTCTTCCTGATTCGAAGCATCTTTAAGCGCAGAGAAAGACTTGAAGTTACTGTTATATATATGTGTATTTACCATGGATTGGCAGGAAGTGAGACATGTTGAGCCATCTGACCTTGTATTTTGGACCCTAAGGCGGCATACAATCAATGTCATGACAAACAACTGGCGACACACAACGCTTTGCCTTCGCTTCTCGTCAAACGCGCATTACGAAAGACAATTAGTCAATTTTGAAACGAAGCGTCAATGTTGAAAAGGCTGCGGAAAATCATTCGGCTGGAAATGACTTCCATTGCTACTGTAAACATTGCGTAATTTTTATCTTGTATTCAATTCCATATATGAAGTGCATTTTTAATTTCGAAACTTTATTGTAGGTACAGCTGGTAAATGTATAATTTATTGTACAAAGAACTGGTACGGTGTTTTTCCCCCTATCCTGTATAGTTCACATCGGTGTCCTGCTGATGATAATTATCAGTGAATTAATTACTGTTAGGTTGAGAATAAGGAAGTGTAAACTATTTTCTTTTTTGTTGTTATTCTCATTCCTCATGAGTTAAAGTACATACAAGCAGTGGCATCAGTTCATACGATGAGGAACTATCTTTTCGGGAGACTGTTTAGGTGGCTTTCTAGCTATTATGTCGACAATAACGAGTTTTCAATCAAAAGTGGCAAATGCTGTAAGATTCTACTGCATGTGGATGGCGCAGAAAATCTTGACGCTCTCCTTTGAAGGCCAGAGCACGAGAAAAAAATAATAATTCGGCTTTTATTCGGGCGACATTTTGGCTGTATTCTAGTCATCTTTTAACCTTGTTCCACCCACACATCATCTATATTTATTGTAAAAATATACCATAATACATATTAACAATTTCGCCGCGCAAAAAGAATCTGAAAAGAGGAATGAAGAGGTTTTGAATGGTGGTAGGAGAATCTCACCTGTTCTAATTTAGACATAGCCCTAAAAGCAATAACCTGTGTGTTTATTGGAAAATTTATTTGAGTTACGCAAGAGGATAATCATATTTTGCTTTTCTCCTCATATTTCTTGACTAATTATGTATTTTGTGTAAAGCATCGTTAACTTATCTGAATACTTACAATATTTAATTTTCTGTTTACTTGGTGAAAGTTCTCTCCATTTTCTTTCAAACGTGGTGTTCATTCTACATCACGTCCTTTCCTGATTGTGAGATAGGAGTGGCAATGCGAATTGAAAAAACATATCCCGTTGGTGCAGACTCTGGGAAAGTATTCTTGATACTACTTAGATACAGGCATAAATTGTTGCAGCAATGGACAAAAGTGCTATGCTGTTGGGGCGGAATTTCAATTATTGAAAAAAATTGAAATATCAGCGTCGTATATCCGTAGGTCGTGCCGCGAATACTGCGTATCGCGATAGTGAATCCTGCTTCCGTCCTCGATTTGTCCTAGCGTGAGTAAATGTCGCATGCCTTTTTGTCGTCATTCTTGCCGTCGCGTGAGAACGAAAGGGTTTCGAATCTGGAAGCAAGTGCAACTTCCAGCGGCCACTCTATTTTTCTAACCTCTTCTCTTCTATTTCAGGTGAGTACTCATTGAGTCCTTCGCCTCCGCTACTGCATCGCCCTGCTGGAGGAGGGGGAGGGAGAGTGCTAGGATAGCTCGCACTCCCGTTGATATGCCGAGTTCACTCGCACGGAGAAGGGATCCTTGTTTGAGCCAGGAGAACTAAGAGGAGGTATCAGCCGCATTCGGCCGTAATTGCTTCCTGTTCGGCAAGTTCTCCCCTCCTTTCTCTCACCCTCCCCTCCTTTATTCCCCTTTTTCCCCTCCCCCCTCTCCTTCGTGTAGCAGCCTTAGGGGTAGCATGGGGGCGGGGTGGGGAGGTCGAGACGGGATTCGATGGCGGAGGAGGGGCTGTGGCAGTGGGCAGCAGCATTCCTCTGGGTCTCGCGATCGACTCCCGTCTCTCCTTTCCGGTCCCGGCACAAAAAGCATCTCTCCGTCTCGCTGCCACCTGCCACATGATCTCCGATTCAGTAGCTCCGTCCGAGATGGACACGGTTGCGACGGCAATGCGCTCGAGGCATTTAATGCTGCTTGGATATCAAGTTCAAGGGGTGAATCCACGCTTGCATCTGCTCGAGAATATTTTTTCTTACCTGAGTGGATTTTCCTCGAATGTAATCAAGGCCGAGACAATATTGGATTGAGGGAGTAATGAGAGCGTTCGATTCGCTCATTGTTAGTGAAGCAGGGGAAGAATCTACTTCTCATACCGCTCACCCCTATTTGTTAATAAATTACTGTCTGAATTTTGGAACTCCTAGAAATATTTTGAGCGTTTAAGTTTTATATTCTACATGAAAGTGGAGAATGCAAACTCGTGTTCTCTTTTGTATTGATGAATATTGCATTGCAGACCTTATTGTTATCTGTACAAGATTAAAGGTACAAAGTACAAGTTTTTGCATCTTTGTTTGCTAATTTTTCCAGTATCTGTTGGTCCTTTTTAACACTAAGCGAAATAAGCCACTTAAACTTGTCAGACGCAGTTTTTGCTCTAAGCTGTGGATTGATTTACGCATAATACGTTATTGAACCTGGAGTGAAACACACCCCCCGCACACTACTACCGATGTCACTGTCTTATTCAGTATGTGGGTATCAGAACTTTAATATTTCCTGTTTTTGAATGCGGAATGCATGGAATTCCCTTAACAACTGTTGGAGTCTATATTTTGGTTTTAGATGTGTAAATTATGTTAGCTTTAACTCCACCCATCCTTGATTTTCCTATAATTTTTGTTGCGTTTTTCATTCTTCACGCGCTTTTCTTTGTTAGTTGCCGATAGGAGGCATCAGCTTCCTACCGGGAATGTTTTATATTACTTGCCCATATCATTCTCTGTCTTGCTATTTTCATATAACGTGAAATTGAAAGCAGTAAGCGGGTTGCGGTACACGGAAGCAGTGATTCAAGTGTACATATTCACATGCGCACCTTTTTAATGAGGTTATGGATGAATAAAAAGTAAGACAGTACAACCTTCCGCATGTGAAGCCACCTGCTGGATGAAATTATAGACTATTCATCGACCTATCCATCGAGTTGACGAGGCAGCGTTCCGCGAGAACTTAAGCCTCGGACTTAAGAAGGCTTTATTTAATTAGATCCTGGCTCGGTCACGTGATCAGTGTCACACATCCGTTTCCCCTATTATCGTACTAAGCTCAATTCTGTCTTCTCACTGTGACAATGTTTTGAGTTGTCTGTTCTCATATATTCCGAATTTGAGCCGAGGCCTTTTCCTTCAAATTTTTTCTTGACCCTAGTTGCTTATTCACCGTGAATTCTTTTAATTTCTCTCATTTTTCCCATTGAATTTCTGGCCTTGATGGCGACGATTCTATCCCTTGTCTTTACTGTTCGATTCTGATACTGCCTGGCCAGGGTATTTGTGAGGAGTATATACATTTGTGTTGTGAGTAATTTTAATTAAAAGATAGGAAACTCTAGAATTGCGAAGTAGACGGGTAAACCTCAGCGGGGTTAAACGCTGATATGCGCAGTAGCTTAATTTCCTTGAGAAAAAAAATCAATAACCTGGTCCAGGACTCGAACCCAGAACCCCCGGATTTTCTGACCAGGTGTTCTAACCAGTTCAGATAGCAAGACGTCATTTTCTGTGGAACTCTTGGTGCTTTGATATGCGGAATAGCAGAATTTTCGCTTGTTCCTGGATGAGACGAGTCAAAGGAATCGCGATTTATATTATTTGTTTATTTAAGTATTATTATAAATATTAGGATTCACATTAAACGCAAATTTCGGTAACGATCTTATCTAGAATCGGAGCGTTCAATCGCCATTGTTGCTCTTTCATTAACGTCGTCGAATAGCAATTATCGAGTTAAGCATTGCGTGCAGATGGCAAGATATCACGTTGTCATTGCTGTAAGAGTTCCGCTAGAGACGATGGCGGGACGATGCCTTGTCGCGCGAAGGGAGAGGCATTCTGTTCTGTCTGCAACCCGGTTGATTTCTCTAGGACTTCATTCGTGTGTTTTTATATAGGGTCACTGTAGGTGTTTTATTTTTTTATATTTGTTATACGGCTTTGAAATGAGATCGTAGTTTCATGCATGAAGCCTCCCAAAGAATTCCGCTTCGCGTAATTATCTGTGTGGAACCCCATTCAGGCAATGCGTGTATCGCATAGTTAACGATTTGTTTCCTCTACGGCATGGAGTCCATCAATTATTATTCAGGAAGAGGTCTCGTTAATTAATTGATTGTTATTCAATGGAACTGGAGCACCAATTTGCATTCTTTTCAACCAGTTAATTCATTTTCACCCTATTAACACCCTGCAATTTCATGTGTTTGTAAAAAATAATTTTACCTTATTATGTGCTCTTCATTTACAAATAGGACAAGGATATAGTTTTAGTCTAATGTGATACCGTTGATTGTACCAATGGACGATATTGCACGCGACCTCGCGTTAAATAAAGCCGTAATGTCGATTAATGTACTATGGCGTCGTGTAAAAGCTCTCCCTCTTTCAGACCTCATAACCTGCCAATAGAAAGAAACCCGAGTTTTGCGTCTTCCAATCTGCTGACTTTTGAATTGCCGCATTTTCATTGTAGAAATTAAAACTTCGCTTAAAAAACAAGTATAGGAAGCAATGATCGTTAATTTTGTGGATGACACTCCATCTTTGATTAAAATTTGAACTTAAAGAGTTTTAGGGAAACGAATTTCAGATACATGGCTGAAATTGACCTTGAATCCTCACTCCCTCGGGGCTTAGAAAGATATTTGGGAAGCGAGCGCCTCTTATGTCAGATAGCTGGAGGAGAGGTTTGCCTGAAAACAGCATTTTCTTATGGGAATATTTTAGGAGCGTGACGATAAAACGTTTGGCCGCATTAGCCATCGTGTCTACATAAATCAGCTTCCCTCTCGAGCGGCAAGACTATTCGTGTCGCTGGACCTATTTTCTGGCCCAGCCTCCCTTCTCTACCATTTTCCTTCGCCCTCCCTACCGTGCCTGCCAATGCCCTGTGTAAAGGATGCCGTAGCCTTTCCTGACTAAGCTCCGCAACCCCCTCCTTGTTTGTGCTTTAAATTAGTAATCAATTTTGATTATCTTCCTCCGATGCCCCAGGGCACACGCTCAGGATATTTACCATCGGAAAATCCCCCCTGTTCCCGACCCTATTAATTCCATCCCATATGGTCTCTTATCATCATTCGTTGTGGCACCTTCCCCTTATGAAGATTTTACGTTCATGGTGTGTATGCTTTCAGTATTAAAAACGTGTATAGGTAGTTGTTATCAGCGTTAGTCATGATCATGATCGTCATATGGAGAATTCTTTTGCTTCTACTTCATTATTACCGTGGGTTAGTTTTTAAATCCATGCTAGGAATCAGGAACATATATTTGGGCTGTTCATGTAAAACCATAAGTAAACTATTTTCAGACATTTTCCTCCTTGATCCCTGCGAAGAAATTGAAAGGCCCTCATTGACCTAACCATTCTTACCCAAACTTTAATTACTGAGTTAGTGTATTTAATTCCTCAGCCTTCTCGGTTATTTGATCACTCTTCCAATAAGAGTTATGCTCTGTCGAGAATGGGGTTTTGGCGTACAGCTCATCCTAAGATAGCAAGGGTTGTCCACTTATATGACTATTGCCCTCGTCTATAGGTTACTCGCTCGAATTTAGATTACTCGATCCTCCTCAAGGTTAGGCTTAAGGGTTAGTGTGGGTCTCTTGAGTTATATCTCTTCACGGGCACATGGCCTCAAGGAGGACGCGTCGGCTTTGAAATAATCTGAATTATGATTGTGATATTCTTCTAATGCGCCTATTTTCGACTCCAGGGCCCATTCAGCCGCCATAGAAAAGGGTCAACTCTTATTCTGCTGCATATTTCTCCCTCTAAATTTTATCGTCTCTCTATATTTGGACCCAGTGCCATTTTATAGGTGTGGTATTAGTGTTCCCCAGGAGTAATATTCCTTCGTCGCAGAAGCGTTAAAGAGAGACAACTTCTAGCACAGGTTTTTCCTGTCGCCGAATTTTCAGACGGACCTAAATTATTGCTGCGGACAAATTATTGCCACTCAAAGGATTTTTTTGATTATCAGAATATACAAATACATCCCGTGTTCAAATGTAATTTCAAGTCTGGAATTTCAGTGATTTGATGCGGAACGTCAAAGTGTGTGATGCATCTTGTTTTATTAAAGGTCATTGGGGCCTCCGTTTATTCGCTCTGTATTCCCGAATGTTTGACCTTATTAGCTGAGTAAGTGTATTTCCTTAGCTGCCCAAAATACCCGAGAATAATTGAGCGTCGTGTATCATTGATTACACCACATCGTCACGTTTAAATCAATAAGGGCTGAAAACTAATGCGTTATTTAAAAATTACTTTCGAGGTAAATATTAGCGGAATTGGTGGAAATATTAGTGAATAGCAAGATATCCCTTTTGTATATTATCTAACTTTGATTCTAATGTAAACATCACCTTGGAGTTGAAATAAGCAATATTTATTGTTAATAATCTGCTTATTTCCTGAAAATATATTTGTGCCTACCAGATAAAGACGTTGTATGGATAGTTACCTTCTTCCACTGCTGTGATAATCGAAAGCATTAAGGTTTTACTTGTGCTTCATTACTTTTACTCATGGTGTCTGCGCAAAGTCCTTTCATTCTTCTTCTAATTATCCACCGATTCCCCGTCGCATTGTGGACGTCTTCAGAATAACTTAAAAGCGTCCCGACCGGTGTAACCGCTTTCACCCAGCCCCGATATTGTAGTCCTTCCTCCTACTTCCAGGAGACAGCTCAGTGTTTGGTCTTTAGTGCGTTTCTTTCATAGGTGAATGGTGGTTTATCAACACTATTGCAATGCGTTCCCTTTTGTCATTGGGCTACTATTCTGTGCTCGCTTTGCGAATGAAACTTCGGTACACAATTGGGCACTCGCTTAAGCTCTTTTATCAAGTCCAAATTGAAAGGGGATCCGGTTGGTGTGGTGGCTAGAGTACTGGCCTCCCATCCCGAGGGCCCGGGTTCGATTCCCGGCAGTGTCGGATTTTTCATTGGAAAACCGGTCCCCTTGAGTGCCTAGTGGAGGGAATTTCAAGTTCAGTACTCCGTCCATCGGATGGGACGTTAAGCCGTGGTCCCCTTGGCGCCTTCCGTCAAGAGTAGGCTAATGCCGACGCCGGGTTTCTCTCCACCCTTCCTCCGTTCCCTGAAAACTCCTACCATTACCCAATTACCCACCTATCCTAAATGGCGGTGGCCTCCCCTGAATAACCAACCAACCAATCCAAATTATAAGGAAAATCAGGTTTCCAGTTATCTATGGAATTTTTAATATTAATGAAAAAATGAACCTGAACCTGGTGTGTAAAATGTAATTCTTTGTTCTAGTGTGCACGTCGTGGCTTACAATTCGCCAATTAAATGTCATGTACAGAATGAACTAAGGCCAGTCAATTGTCATCTGATGTACAATATATCAAGTATTTGGGAAACTACCGATATCTTACTTAATTTTAGGCTTCTTCTTTTTCTAAACTTGAGCATGTGCGTTTTATGAAAAGACTAATTTTTTGTTTGTGATGCAAAAAAGTGGGGGTCGTGGTGGCCTAGTGGATAGAACATTAAGCTACTGACCGGAGGGTCCCAGCTTCAAATCCCGGCCAATAGCCTTTCTGTACACCCACATCTAAAATCCTCGCGATTCGATTTTCTGCGTGTCAGAACTTCGTAGGAAATCGCAGGTGGCCCAGAGAAAGGAACTGGCCCCCCTACCCTGAAAGTGTGAATTTCACACGCCATTGGCTTAGTACGGGGTGAGCTCTACTCTCACCTATCGAAGACCAACCTTCGGGTTGAATCACTGAGTGAGAGTGAGTGATGCAAAAAATGTCTATTTAGACGTCGATGGCTTGATTCCTTGAATGATAAGTTGCTCTAGTTGCAGACCATTATTTTGTCTCATTCTCATATGGCACTCGTGGTACAGTCCAGAATGTTTTAAAATTGATAGTCATGGCAATAAAAGTTTGTAATATGCCATTTAAATGCTAAAATACCCGTGTGGCAGGTTTTTATTGAATGTCAGTATTTTTTATTCTTGCTCAGTAATTTTAGTAATCGCCTCAAGATAAGAGTGTAAAAGACGAAAACTCGAGCGCTAACATCAAGTAATTGAAATATCGTTCAACTGATGTAAAACGTTTTCATCCAAATTGGTCGGCTTTTTCCGCATGTTGAATATGCATAGATACCTATATTAACAGGCTCTATTTTGAGGTTAGGAGGTACTCATCTATAAACGTTGTTTGCAAATGTGTAATCGCTGTTAATGCCGTTGCAGAAGTGGTAGATTGGTTTTTTTTCGGTGCTCCAACGGCTAAGTTTATATTTTACCGTCTAATCTAGGTTTTAATCCTAAGACAAACAAAACATCCACGCCTTGGGCGGGATTCGAATCTTCCCAGCGACGCTTGGGTTGCCTGGCCGGCGTGTTACAAACCTTAATAGTGGCATGCCAGTTACATGATATTGAAGTAATTTGATCGCAAAAAAGTATAACTATTTGCCTTATAATGATGTTGATACACTAGTTGTTTTAGAACAGCATCAGACATTGTCCATTGAAGTCACTCTCTCCGCCCTATGGTTCGAAGACTTTTCCTGTCTAAGTCTCGACGGCTTCATTGAAACAGCACATCTCAGATAATATGTTTGGCCAGTTTGGCTCACTTAAATCATTTTCGTGGGGCATGATCCCTCGGAAAATCACCGCAACGGTCAACGTTAAAATTATGTCACTCTCCCTCCCATTTTGGCATGAACTATTATTTCGTAAGAGTGGAAGCAATCTTCAAACAGTGCTAAGGTCAAAATTGGTCAAAGCTACAGTATATAATGGCATACTGGTGATTGATGGTTTGATTTTCTTGGACCCCATACTTCATCACAATCTCTCCGGCGCACAAGAGAACGAGCTGATGTGGGGGCGTGTTTTGTTTATCGTGTTCTCCCATCTCCCTTGTCATTAAGCTGTAGAGGGAGGGGGGAATATAAGAACTCATCATCCGGAATCCACCAATTTAGCTTGGTCGTGAAACTCGCTTTATTGCGTCATTAAATTGATTGTGGCGGTGATGGGAAGGATAGAGTGCCTCGTCGTGGGATCTCGCGAGGAACCTTGCCAAGTTCCCTAGAGCTAGAATGTTCTCCTATTTTGAGGCATTTCGAGAGAGTGCTCCTATGTTTCTCTAATGTTCTGGCTTTCTGAGGTGCGCCGAACCTTCTTCGCGGTCTGTGAATTTCGGTTCAATCCATTACGCAATGGTATAGTACGTTTTTGGCATCATTGTCTTCATTAAAAGGTAGATGTCGGCATTCGTTATCATGTTACGTTATCCGTGACCTTCGGAGAGTATCCATAAAGTCTGCGAAATGTTAGTAAATAATTTCAATAAATCAAAACATTCAAATATGAAAAGCAAAATTAGGGTCTCCTAAAGACGAGTCAGTCTTGGAGAAAGTTTTCATGCGGTCGACCCATTGCGACCTTAACTGAGGAACCTCTCCGAGTTGCGATTATAATTTGGGTCGCCCGCAGAGGTTGCGAAAAAATCGCTGAAAGCTGTGGGGAACTCGTGCGTAATGGGGAAACCCGGTGTCGCCAGGTGGAGAATGCGAAAGCGTCTGCGGTGGCTCTAGCATAAAGTTTCCAAATGTGGTTCTGTTTTTTAGAGCTCTTGCGCCCGTTCTTTGTTCATCAGTCGCGTGAGTGCACGTTATAGATCACAGGGCATGACTGGTAGAATGTGTTCTGTTTTTCTACAAAGGAAGGTGCAAAAATGGTTGTGTGTGCATTGTCACTGGTGCAAAAATGGTTCTGTGACATGTGGTAAGGCCCAAAACTTATTTTCATTAACTTCCTCATTATTTCTGTCAGTTTGAATACCAATTTTCAACTCCTTGTAAGCTGAGTTCAATTCTGTTTTGATTTAGTTTATATTTGAAGCATTTCAGGAAAAAAAGTCTTGAGTTAGCAATGATCTGAAATTTAAATAAACCATGTAGCTGTTGGATGGTCGTTTATTTAATAGCGAAGGCTGTTTCATTCATCTTAGCCCAGCTAATTAGACTCCGATACTATGAACGTTGAAGTACGAGGAAGAACAGTCGAATAGAGCGTGTTGCTGTGTTTGATGTAATTTGTTGCTCTGTTTATCTTATCAAATCGTGAATCACTGCAACTCCGCGAAAAATTGAACTGTCAAATTTTTCCGCACAGAATTTTAAAATGTTACCTTCTCTTTGGAGTGATATTTCTGGAATACTGCTTCCTATTTTTGCGAACGATCCTATCTCTTTTCATCTGAATTGTCGCGTAAAATTATTCCAGCGTTCAGTTTCCGTTTTCGGTCATGCAGTGACGCTCGGTGTGTCCTTGAGAAAAGCCGCTGCATCACTTCTCTCGTTGAAAAAGTGGTGCATTTTCTTCCCCAAGTTTCGGTTTATCTCATTGTATGGGGATTGGAGGCGAGTTCTCCTGTGACACGAACCAATCGCATCCTTGGAATTCTGTATTGACACAACAGAGATGCTCTGCCTTAAAGCGGCTTGCTTCGGAAAATCGAGAATCTGTCAGCGACAGTCTGGTAGGATCGTCGCGGGACCCCTTCGCTCGCAATCAGATCCTTTCCTTTCGTCCCCCCTCCATCCTGATTCACGGGTCTTAAGTCCCCCCCCCTCCCCCTCTCCAATTACCCTTTCCTCGGCGCAAGCGGAATCGCAAGAGATCGCCGAGACCTTCCCAATCCTTTCTTCACCCCCCCTTCCATCTTTATCCTTTTACCCCTTCATTCTCCCTCCCCGGTTCCAGCTGTTCTCCTTTTCCCACTCTCCATCCCCACCAGTCCTTTCTCCTTTTTCTCTCTGCCATTCCACTTCAGGATATCTTTTGTTGGAGTAAAATTTTGCATGAGTGTCACGCAAGCGTTCTACAATGCAGGTGCTCTTCGATTTCAAAACACAAACCTCTTTAAAAGTATCACTAACTCAATGTTTTTCATTTATGATAAATATATTATTCTTCTAAATGCCTTATGCAATTTTGACAGTTTTACTCGCAAGAAAAGGTTTGGTGACTTCGAAGAACCTTAATTCTTATTCATTTTTAGCTCTTAACATAATTTTCTGTGAAATTATGGGGACATTGACTTTTATGCATGCTAATAATTCTTCGTCTATTTTCTTAGATGGCGCTCTTAAGCCGTTTCGTCCTTCCGCCTCTTGTTTATAAGCAGAGTGCCAGGAGCCATGTCCAATGGTATCCAGTTCTACGATATTGATAGGATTTCTAAATCCATTCTTTAGGCTTGAGAAAGGCATTAGACCTACGGGATATTTGCACAAGTTTCTACCAGTCCTGAAATAGTCAGTACACACTCTTCTCTTTTACTCGGCCTCCAGCGCCATCCACTGAGACTTCTCCTCTCCCCACTCTCGTTTATTTTACCATCCAGTCCTCGCGTCGCTCTTTCCTTACCTTCCGTCTCTGTCTCCTCACTCAACCCACTCTCCTCCCTTTCGTCTTGCTTCGCAACAACTCCCTCTGACGACGAGAGAATGAAAAGAGATCAAAAACGACTCCTCCAACCCACTCTCCGTAAAGAATTCCTTTTGATCCCTTTTTTTTAGCGGCTGGGTATTAAATTCACTCCGTGGGTTGGACGGGTTGGGGAGGGGTGGGGGGCATGGTGTGGTGGGGAGGGAGGTAGGGAGAGATGACAATTGATTGGGACGGGGGTTGCAGATTCAGACCAAAGGGGGTTCGGGGAAGGTGATGGTTACGCGTGTGGTTTTCGGAGCAGGGGAACGAATGTGAGCAGAGGAAGTTACGGGGGTGGGTTAGGTGGGGGAAGGAGTTGCATTGGGTTGCGTGGTTCGGGAGGGAGAAACTACTGGCAGGTGGGAGGAGAGGTGGGGCAGTGATTCTGTAACTCCGCCCGATCGGAGGCGCATTCAGTCGTCTGTAGCCTTGAGGACTCGATCATTCGTTCACGTTCCGCGACATATCCCTCCTTCTTCGTCCTCTCTCTCTCTCACTCCCTCGCCATTTTTCTCTCCCCTTCATCCAATGGGTGTAAGTTGCTGGTAGCCTTCGTTTTTTGCGCGGAGGCGAGCCGAGAGAGCTCTTGTCCCACGACCAGCTCGCCCAGTCTCTTGAGAGGCGATCACGTGTCGCCGTAGAGTGAAGTTCTCAAAAACGATCAGATTGAAGTTCTCAAAAACGATCAGATTGAAGTAATAACCATGCCTTTTCGAAGCCTGTTCGGTTGGATTTCATTATTTTCCATTGTGCCCACCTTTAAAATGAAGCGAGATCTTAGCGATCCCTCTCTCGTTCCGCTTCGAATTCGTCTTTAACCGAATGAAAAGGATGAGAAACCGATGTTTTGACCTTGCGGCGATGTTTTGGCCGGAGAAAATTTGATAAGTTGGGACATCGTTATCTTTTTTGTCCTAAATTACTCAGGCACTTGTTGTCGGGGTCGAAATTGATGAATTTCTTGACTCATTTTAGATGTGGAGTTGCTGAAATGTAATTCCTTGAAACCTATCGAAACAGTTGGTGTTCTTGAAGGGAAATAATGTAAGCCTGTTAAACATTATCACTAAATACTTCACCGAATGTTTTGTCCTGGATTCGGCGTCGGTTACTAGGCGATGCTCCTTTCAAATCATCACAACGCATTAGCCAGCTAGATGGACTGGTAACTTCATAGCCACTGGCAATGTGCACCCATGGGAAATGATTCAGAGTGCCCATTGACGCATCTAATGTGATTTTCTGTGGACTCTGAACCCCCTCATCCACAATGGAACGCCTCGTTGCATTACCCTCTTACGGCTTAACGGGATTCCTCTCCGCATCCCCTCTGTAGTTTCGGAGGTTTTGTGTATTTGGTGTATGCGTTCGCCTTACGCTCAATTTCATCTCTCATCCTATTACGTGGTTTTTCGCAGACTCACTCCACTCTGCTTGCATATCGAGACAAATGCGAAAGCAGGGACATTCTACGAAAGAATGACTCCACGAAAATATTTTGTACTCAATACCTGACCTGACTACACTTAGGTATTTTCTTAGAGCTTAGAAACATGCCTGGGTACTACTAGGTGGGGATAGAAGTTGCCTGCTGATTCCCAAGGTCCTCTTGGAGAATTCTTGTAATAGTCGATCTGCGCGTTCTCTATTTTACGTTGTGGAAATTCAACCATTTTTTCCGATAGTATTAAACTATGGTAGCTAAGCTATGGCCAGGGAAATGATAGTGAAATGCATTTAGATATTCTATTATTAAATAAAATATCGCTGTACGTACTTAGTGTGAAAAATATTCAATGAAATCGTTGGTTATCTATTGCCATTTTCTTAATTTTTTCCTTAAAATTGTGTTGCAATGATATTCGACATTATTCGGATTCGGAATCGGATTTGGAATCGGGTTGCTCTGTAGTTGGGCATTGTTTCGAATACTACAGCTGTTGTGGATAAATGTCTTACTTTAGGAGTTAAGGTTGTTTGAAAAACAGCGTATTAGGCGTGTATCACGTGCATAGGAGAAAGTTTCACGCTCGGCAATTACCCCCAGGTCATTTTATATGTTGAGAGGATTTACTTCTCTGGCAGACTATGCGTGCACGTGTTAATACAAAACATATGCGTGCATGTATTATCATTAGAATAAAGTTCGCAAAATAAATGTAAAAATAAAATCATCATTCTGCGATCAGCAGGAAGTGTGATCCCACGTCGGCATTCGAGCCTGGATTCCACCGTTACCCCACGCTGACTGCCATCATTTAATAGAGAGCCAATAACGGAGTGGAAGAGAACCTATCTTGTTTTTCAAAAAGAGTTGGCTCATTGACGGATATGGATAGAGGGACGGTCGCAGAGGAATCTCGGGAGGAGGACCAAGTTTTCCCTTTCTCTTTCTCATTTTTTTATCTTCCCGATTTTGTGGTGGTGGTGATTCCTCTCAGGGAAATGCGGAGGTTGGAGTCGAAGAGGGAACAAACGCGGGGCTTTGGAAATGTGTCGGTGAATCGATGCTTGCGTACGCATGCAGCCTTATGTAAGATTCAGGGCGAGCCGCTGTGTTTGTAGGAGAGAGGGATAGGCAATGTTTCGGGAGGAAGAATGGGTTGTGCATTATTCAGGGGAGCTTTGGCGGGTAGGGCATCACGACCAGGGCCCTCTCTTACCCCCGTTTCGTGCTACCGGAGGGCGTGCTTACACTTTGCCCGGCGGGGGTAAAACTTGTATCCTGTTCCTGAACATCCCGCTTGTTGTTACTCTCATTAGGGTTTCTGTAGAAAATTGCCCATTTTACTTCCAAATTACATTAAATAATTTTTCTAGTTAATTCGGTCGTGCGATTTGGAAGTGAGTTTCAGTGGAAAACCTTTTCATTGACTTGGTGATGATCAGAACCGTGTGGGTGTGTAAAGTAACATGAACTAAATCGTGGATTTAGTTCATGTTACTTTACATTGTAATTCGTGACAATCTGTGTGGCAGAATGAAATAAGAATAAATTGTTTCTACCGGAATTGCTTTAGGCGTGCATCATTTGAGAGATAATTGCGACTGAAAGTTTCTTTTACAAAAAATAAATATTTTACTCTGCAAAATGGTTGTAAAGGGTCGTAGCATTAAGGCCCTATTTTTTAACGCCTTGGAGCTGCCGGCATTTTTTAAAATTAAGGAGGTTGGCTCGCGACTGCGTGAGTCAAGTTGTCAGAGGAATCTTATTAATTTAAGTACGAGTATATGCCTGCTAAGTGATCCTTACTTCACAAAGAAAATTACCTAAGCTATTGAAAGTCATAAGTATCACAAGAAATACGATGTAAAGTCGAAGGATTTCTTTTTTATGATAATTTTAATCAGCTCGACGATGGAGTCAATTAAGCACTTACTTTAAAGAAATAAATTCATGTACTCAATGAATTTACTGATGTATAACACCAGAATATTACTATCAAACATTATGTTATAATATTTTTCTGAAATATGCTTTAATATCTCATTAGTAATGATATTATTCATACGCCATACATTTTACATAGAGCGACCGCACCGCCACTTGAAGACAGCTAACGCATTTCGTCTGCTATAAGCGCAGAAATTGGTGGATTTAGCGAAAAATACGGTGGGTTGATGCCTTTATTTTCGTGTCATTTTATTTCTTGTGAAATTACGCATAAAATAGCAGTTTTTTGCAAAAATGACATGTCACTATGGTATTTTTAAACGTTATATTCCCATGTGATGGCCATTCTCGCCGTTAATCGTATGTAATTTCAAATGCAATTTGTGCAAAAAGGAGTATGGGCTGGTATAATTATCTTTACTTTATTAGAACGAGGAACTTAAGTTCTATAAGTGCTGAAAATATAAAAAAAATGACATGACTTTCACTTTTCGGACCAACCTCCTTAAGAAATGAAAAATTAGATAACTATTATCATCCTGTTAATTGTAACGCATTTACGAGTGACTAGTTCGTTTCTAATTCCGTTCTCATCTGATTCTGATGTAATACCGTAATTTTATCGTGCACCAGTAGCCATTTTACTTTATCTTATGCTATGCAAAATTATCCATTTCTTACTCGAACGAGTGCTATGTGTAATTCCTTTTGATGCAGTCCAAGTCGAGCCTAATTTCTAGGGCAGCCCGTGCATTTCCTGTCTCAGTTCCGCTCATCCAGTTCGTTCCTCACCCTTTCATATTCCCGTAATTCAGCCCCACTTAAGTCATCACGCCTCCGTTGATATTCGAACGCGACGTATTCGAAATGCGGACTCGTTGCAAACGAAATCTGTCGACCACGGAATGCCGTTGGGGTCATTGTCTTTCCCGGCCGGGACTGCCTGCTCTCTCTAATGTTCAAAATCATGCTCGAGGAGAATACTTTCCTGGCTCGTACGAATAGCATTCCCCGTTATTTATTGGCATTGATCCTTATCATTGTCTCAGGAATTGGCAACGTGCCATTAACTAGTGTTGTGTATTTGATGTGATTTGATATCTTCCCCGTTTATCATTTGAAGGCCGCTTTACACGGTACATTTTATTGTACAAACGAATGTATGAAACTGAACGAAATTGTGTTTGTCGGAATGGTATTAGAACAGGTTCTATTTTCCGTACAGTCATTCAGACATTCGCACAAGCGTTCACACAATTTGCCGCTTTACACGGCACAATTTTCTCATGCCAGCGTTTGTACAAGAAATTGTACAAAAAATGTACCGTGTAAAACAGCCTTGAGTACTTATTGCTTAAGTATTTTTATCCCTTGGTGACCTTAACTAGGAGTATGCTGACTCTGACGCCAGATTTTTGCCACCCTTCCTTGAAAAAGTCCTATCACTACCCAACTGTCCACGTATTCTATAATAAGCGCAAATTCAGGCATACTCAGTTTCCCGTCACCTCCCCGAATTACTGCTGATAGGGTTTGGTTTAGGGTTCTCCAACTGCCAAACTTGTCTCTTATTCT
The DNA here is from genome assembly GCA_933228895.1 of Platycnemis pennipes. Classification (NCBI taxonomy): domain Eukaryota; kingdom Metazoa; phylum Arthropoda; class Insecta; order Odonata; family Platycnemididae; genus Platycnemis; species Platycnemis pennipes. Next base: position 25,330,745 of record OW121848.1, on the reverse strand, counting down.
TATTCTAGTCATTTGTTCCTTAAACAAGTATGGCATCCATGCTGGGGTTCCACTCCACGATGCTGTTGCAGACAGTCGGGCGCTTTACCGACCAGGAAACCGCGGTCTTTAATTCACTCGCCATGATGCGTAAAGTGCTCATGTGTCAACAGTGATTCATCGTTGCATTTAGTAATGTCTGCATAAATTTTGAATTAAAATCGTGTGTAGCTAATTACGATTGCACCCGGCCCACCAACTTTTCCCAACAGTCTGCCTTTCGCGAGAAACATCGGCGTCTCCGGATCAGAGCGCACGCTGTAGGATCACGAGGTCAGGCAGGCGCCCCCTCCTAGGGCTATGATCACAAGATCCCCGCGCGAAAGATTGATCGCTCTGTGGCGAAGAGCGGCGACTGTTTAACGAGGGAAATATGCGGAAGTGTTTATTTATTGTAGAGAGCGTGCGGGCCGAGAAGTATCTCTCTCGAGTCGGGGCGATTGATTTGTTATTCATGGATGCCTAACCCCTCAGAGCACTTTCCCCTAATGCGAGGAATTATGGCTTCATTTATTTATTTTTGTTTCATGCAATCCGATTGGCCGGCGCCTCGGCTTTGAGTAAGTCAGTCTCTCCCTCGTTGTCAGCTCTTTTGTTTTGTGTAGCATTTCGATAAAGTGGCTGGATATTATTCTCTCGATGCTTCGACTGCAATGAAGATGGGCATTTTATGGCATTTGATATTTATTGTATATGTTCGCAATCATAGATATTTAGGGAGTGATGCTATAATCAGGTAAAAATGCGACATGTGGCTAGTGAAAATTTGACCATTTGGTGAATCGCTAATCATGATAATATGTCAAAAAAAGCTACTGGCAACTATGAAATATTTGTAAGAAAGAGTTTTATGGCCATTTGCGATTATTGGTAGTGTTGTAGTTGTTTTATTGTGGGATTTAAGGCTTATTCTGGTCATGTCGTAGGTCGCAAGCCTTTTGAAGAATGATGTGTACAAACTAAGAAGAACATCTAAAAAGAATAATGTGTGTAATAAGTTATTTAGTAACGGTGAGACACAGGGAAAATGAAAAATGTACGTACGGATATAACTTTCGTCGAAGGGTTACCCAAAGTTTGTGATAGCAAGACCAACAAAGGAAATAAAGCTGCTCAGGCTGTATCACCAGTAAATTAATATCCGTCACCTTTGGCCACCTTGCCTTCGCGGCTTGTAATGATTTATTTGGCGAAGTTAGCGGTGAAAGTTAAAAAATACTGTTTGACATTTAATAATGTCACGTGCTCTTTTAGTCAGGTTATTTTTATACGATAACATTTCCTCAAACGCGCATGCAGTTATGTGGTATACTCTTACACTAAGTTTTAATAACGTAAAATCGTAATAGTTACTTCATTAATTTGTCAAAGTCGGACTGACTTGATAGTAGCAGAGTTATGATGTTATTTTCGTTTCAGCGGAGAATTTTTTTATTGCAATTTTTATATATTTTCTTATTCGACACCTTATGTCGTTCAGACTACGGCAGTGAACGTAGTCGATGAAGAATCCGAATGGACAAAATTATATGGGATTGCCCTTCAACCTATCTGAAAAGCAAATGGCAGTACAAAAAACGTGGGAGGGTCTTGACCGTCTTGACATAGAAATTAAAGTCATCGTTCATCTGATTACGTGAAATTTGAATTCGTTTTGCGTTTAGTGAGATACACACTAAACACTTAACGAATTCCTCGTAGCTAAGTGACTAATTGTCATTTTTATATTAGTTGGAGGGTTGTGGATTAGGCATGCAATGAAGTGTAATCGTAATAAAACAATTTTAATTCCATTTACTGGGAAGGAGTAAGGTTACTTGAATAAGAGGTAATTAAGGAGAGCAGACAAGTATAATACTTTTTGGGCGATATTTAACATGAAACGAACTTATTACGTGGAAAGCAAAAGCCAAAAAAACAATCACTAATGTGGAGAATCACCTACCACGAGGTGTTGTTAAAAATGTAAAGATGAAGAAGATAGATGAACGTCTTTATTGGGGCGAGATTGAACCTCAGAATCCCTTCTTCCATCTACCTCCTGAAGTTCATAAATCTGTCTGAGAAGACATATTTATGAAGTGCAGTACCTTAGGCCTCCTAAGCTTACGAGTCGAGCGAATGAGAATGAGAATTCATTGAAGGCCCTTGAAGTGCTTGTGAGAAAGTGGAATATATACAGTGGACAGAAATACGAACTATGAAGTGATTGATTTACATGATGGGGTAATAAGCAATTATATGGAAAGAGTGGAAGGAAATTATAATAATGGGCCATAGTATTCTGAAGGGCGTAATAGAAGGGAGAAAGAATCCCCGCAAAGCAGGAAGCAGTAGAAAAAAGATTTGATTGAGTTGAGGGTAGTATATCACTATTTCCGAGATGTTGGACAGCAGGTTTTGTCAGATATTTAGGATTTTTTTCTGTGCCATTATTTAATAGCTTTAATATCCGCCTTGATCGCCTTTAAGTTCCTCCTTAAGTTCCGCCTTTATGTTCCTCGGTGAATTTAAATACATGGTGATTCAGTAATTGATGTTTATTAGCGTCACAGCTGCCCAACCTATATTCTTGAAACGATTAAGACGTCTTTTGAAAATAAAATGAGATTTAGGTGTCATTTTAGCATTTGGTCATTTCCGAGAGGGGTCCTCAGACATCTCCATGTTGCGGAGTGTCTGTAGGCGGGACACAGCCAGCCTCCGAGGCGGTAGTAATGCGGGAGAAATCGGGTGGTACGTGGCCCCGAGTACGAGGCCTCCCGGTTTGCGCGGCCCCCGCAGATCACTTTCGCCCCGACTGCCGCCCCCGCGCGCATAGACGCGACGCCCCGCCCCCTCTCTCTCTCTGTTTCTCGCAGGCGTCGCTGCCTCCGCGTTCACCCCTGGTCGAGACGACGGGGCCACCGCCTTCGAGAGTCAAAACACTTGCCGACGTTCACCTTCCCCACCTCGCTTTAACGGGAATCGATTCTCCGTCGCTGCTCCCTCCCTCGCTCCTCTGTCTGGAAACCCTCATTCCATTGAGTAGAAGCACGTCTTCCCATCCCTCCTACAGCCTTCCGTTATGCCTATTCCATTGCCTCCGTGCACCCGGCCGAGGCAAGGTGCGTGAGCATGCGGTCTGAGCCCGGTCACCTGCGACTCGCTCTCGCCGTTGACCAGTTCGTCCCCGCGCCAGTCCGGGAATTCTCCCTGCGTCCGCACTCAAAAGTGTTTTCCCACGTACCTACCTCTTTGGTTTCCCAAGGAAACCCATGCCACATTGGTATTGGTTTCTTTGGGATTTTTGTCATTTTTTTGCTGTCATTTTTTTTGTTTCTTGGTACTCTGTACATTTATGATACTTGTTTCTTTGCATTGCTTGCTCTTGATCCTTTTAATTTTTTTTAATCAAAATTTCCTTCGCACTTTTTAACGTTACGAGTACTGCATACGTAAGGCCAAAAGGACTTACACTGGACTGAAGGACTGAAGTTTCATTCATCTCCCAAAAACGTTTTGCCGTTAATTGGCTATTTCGGTAGGCATGAGCTCGTCTCTTCGCAAAGGAACGTGCTCATGAATACGGAATCAGTTCCCTGCGAAGTGCATATCCCCCTTCCAAAGTGTCGCGATCTCCCGTGAAGTGACATCAAGGGCCTTCGTTCGCCGTGTCGTCCTTGGGGTGCGTGCGCGCAGTGCATTGGCTTACGCGGGGCCACATGCCCGCGCCCTCCAGCTTGTTGCTTGGAGGTAATTCACGCGTTCGTGAAACAGGAGAGTGACGGTGATGTGCGTGTGTGAGCGATGAGGGCCTTTCCGTCGCCTTGCTCGTGGAAGGAAGCTGTTGCCTCTCGTGCGTAACTTGTTTCCGGTGTATTATCGCGCGCCGCAGTTCGGTCCATTCGGAGGATGCTGGCTGGGAAGGGGCCTTTGCATGTGCTGGTGGGAGAGGAACGATTTAGTTGGAGGGGGAGGGTCGTGGGAAGGGAGGAGGAGAGACGTGATACTGGAGTGGAATGCTTGAGGAGTCCCCTCCGCCCCTGCAAGTTCTCCTCCTATTTCCGACGCCCACCATCACTTAAGGAAGCAGCACACCCATTCCACTCTTCCTCCACCCGCGTGTCCTCGACTTCTCCAAGAAACACGCTCTCAATTTACGCCCTCAGACCCCTTGCGTTTCTTAATAACCCCCGGCTTCGTCTAATGTCCTATACGGCCGTAGGACATAATTGGGGAGGGGAATTTATTCGTACATCACGGGGAATGTGACAGAGACCCTTGTAACATTTAATAAAGTTTTCGACGACACGAGACATGACACGCAAAGGATGTGTTTTTTTTTTAAATTCCTGTTACGGTTGATCTCAAGGAGTCTTGTAAGAAGAGAAGTTTATGGCTCATTCCCTTTTAAAGATTAACTGGTTGAAACTCCTTATAAGTACTCAATTTCAAGGTTTTAAAACGTCATTACTTGCCACATTGTAAAGTATGACTGTGGTTTTTTTTTTATTTTCCAAACTGATATTGCGCAGATACGCGTTTTTGTTTTCGCTTGAAATAATTGATAGTGTCAGGCGAAGAGTTGTGCCTGAAGATGACCTAGTAAATCGAAACCGGTCGCAAATAAATTTATTTGAAATAACACAGTTTTCGCTTTCATTTAATCAAAATATTCGCTTGAAATGTCCGATTTCTCATTCGAATATTTTTCTTCCAATTCTAATTCCATGAATGGCTACTAGCAAATACTAAATTCCGTCCCTGAAACTTTCAGGATGCCGTCGTCACGAAACACGCGTGTCCCTTCTGTATTACGAAATGAAGACCTTCGGAGGATTGAATTCTTGCAAAATATCCAGAAAAGTGAAGCCTCTCTCCAATCTATTCTTTCGCACTTCATGTCACCACCGCTTTTGATTTTTTTTTCGCAATACTTAACCGACAAGTTTACATAATACGAAAATAATGCAATCCCATTGCATGAACGATTTTCAATGCTAGGGACTTAAAAAACTTCACATTCTTAAGTTATTCTGGATGTATTCTCATTTGTATGCAGTTGAGGCGTTTTGTGACGGTGACGAGATACCAAAGAAAAATTGTAGCATCAGTTATACGTTTAATAGGCAAAAAGCTTTTTCTCTCACTGGTTATGTTTTGGCTCAGTAACGAGCACTGCTTAAAGGTCTCGGGCAGTATACCTGATTTCAAAGATTTTTTTGACCTTTATAGACCGTATGCTTCGCAATGAAAACGAACAGGTTCCTGTGAGTTCCTCTTTTACATTCCAACTCGCATGCCTAATGTAATTTTTACTTTGTTTTTTTTAGAAACGAGATACTGTTAGAGGTTTAGGTACTTCTTATTTTGATCTTAGAAAGTGCCTGTAATACGGTAATTGGTCAAACCAGCGTGGCGATGGCCTCTTTCTGTAGTCTGAGATTTCTATAACTAGGTCGGTCGTCTCCTTACAGTCAGTCCCATCGACACATCCACTTAATTTCTCAATAGCATAACTCCGTGAATCAGGCATGTTTCCTTCTTTTTCTCGAAAAAAATTACTGAATGCAACTGCATTATGCCTTAACACTAGGGAACTATCATTCCGCGGAAATAATATGTTGGCGAAAAAAGTGTTATATTTGCATTTCAATGATTCCGGCTAATGTTTGGGAGACGGTAATTGCCTGAAATTAAATCATTTTCGATGATTTTTTTCTCGTTCAAGTTGTGTTGATTCTGGATCACTTTCATTAAGAATATAGACTTGTTTCTGTAAACGTCTTCTATATAATCCTGAGATCATTAGATCCTTACATTTTTCCTTGAGCTGTAAAAAATATTTGGTCAGTTTGGTCATTATTTATAGAAGAATATGAGATTAATGTGGTCTTGTTATATTCTTTATCAATTTCATTGTGGCAAATGTATAACAGTCAAACAGATGGCAAGAAGTACTCTTGCATTCTAAAGAAGGTGGTATTAATCTTATCTCAGATGAAATTGGTATTTTCTGTTTTAAAAACTTAATTGTGTTTGGCAATAAATGGCCGAGATAAATGCTAAATTTACGATTCTTAGATAAACTTCTTTTCCTCGTGGAATGTGGTCCCAATAAATTTCGGTGCTTTTGAAGTTCTTTAAACTTTCGATCTAGTAGTACCTTCTTGCAAAGAAATTTCTGTGTGAAGGAATTCCGCAGCGCTCTCTGGCCAGTGTGCGGAAGAATTTTTGTGTTCTCCCTTTCTCCAACCCGCTCTTTCCTCCTTCACTCTTCGTTCAGTCTTTGTCCCATCGTAGACGTGAGGAGAAATTCCTTTATGGAGGCCAACGAGGAGTAAGAGAGGAGAGAAGGCGTTCTGCCAAGGGAGAGGAGAATGGAGAGAGGAGGAGTGGAGAAACCGTTATGGAAATTTAATTGCGAGTTCACCGCGACGTCTTATGTGTGCGTCTTTCCTTCCAAAACACCCGTACGCCCTTCATAGTTTTTGTTCGAAAGAGCCCAAACGGTTAGGCCGTAAACATCTCTCTCCGATGCTCCGAGAGTAGACCGCGCTCTATTGGGTCCATGGTTAATGCTGTCGAGAAAAGAGAAAATAATTCGTCTCCTAAAGAAGATTTCAAATTCCTTATCACGTACTGATATCCATTTGCCACATTCATGTCCGACTTCTCACTGAGAGAGAAATACGATGCGCATTCTGTATCGAGTTAAATGGATTTGTTAGCGCCCTCTCGTCCTCGTGTTATTTTGTCTTCAGCAAAACCGAAACTCGTGACAAGTTAGCCTACTCACTCGAGTGCGTTTTAGAAATTAGAAATGGATATTAGAGATTATAATTTGTAGTAGTTGTATTATAATTCTAATCTCTGGCCAAACACTGTTGTGAAATTTTAAACGCACCTGTCTTTCAACATTATACCTACTTGCTTTAATCTGCTAAGTGATGAACAATTGGTCCAATTACAACAAATTGTATAACTCAATACTTATATTATTTTTGGCAGTTAATAATTACTATCTTTTAATTGTGAAAACGTTGTATTTTTGTCTTTCTTCCCTTAGTTATTCCCCAAACATTCTTTCCATGTTATCTTCAGTTATCCTTCCCCTCCCTTAGTACTTACGTATTGCGTTAGGTGAAGCAATAATTTGTGTTAATAATTAGTTAATTCAAACGTCACGTATATATATGCCATCTCTGTAGTAGTTAATAAATGGTAAGACGTATATTATAAGTTTATTTAAGCGTTCAGCCGACTTGATGCCCTTGAAATTCGTGGCAGAAGGGCCTGAAAAGAGAGGGGGTGTTTCTCGGGGCCCACAGCCCCTGGAGTTTTTTTCTGGCTGCCTCTCTTCACCCTTTACGAAATAGCATCTCCGGCGACGCCAGGGCATCGCCTCGCTCTCAAGTAGTGCGTGTACCCTCTTGTTCCCCCTTATCTCACCTCCTCCCCTCCCTGTAGGGCAACTTCCTCCTCTCCCTTCCACCCATTCATCTGCGTGATACACACTGCCATCCTTTAACGCGTGAGAACCCTCATCTCTCACGGTCCCTTCCGTGTGATCCCCGCTCCCCTACTTCCCTCATTCAAAGGGGAGAAGAATGGGACCCTTATGATTCCTGTCTCCAATTACTTACTGCCCATGTCTGCGTTTCGCCTTGTAATACTCTGCCTTCTCTTAGGAGCGGCCTGGCCTTGTAGACCTGCCTGTTTTATTTTTAAAGTCTTAAGTTTGAGGTCTTCTTGGAGACGAGAAATATTTGAGAATGTGTAATAATAGTTTTGCCATTCCTCCTCAAAACTGTATAACTGACAAAGTCATCTTTGCGTGCGCGGTGAAGCCTTATTCTGCTCTCATGCTGCTCTGCTGCATCCTCAGGAATAACTGTTAAGCCGTCACTGTTACTGTTATATGTTACCGAAGTCAATAGCTCCAAAATTATTGTGATTTTTCTCTGTTAATGTAGAGGAAACTTTTTGATAGTTTGATACATGATATAAACGTTTAATTTTTCTGCTCTCTATGAGGCTAAAACCGTTGTGGTCGCAAAAGATTTCGGAAAATGAAATGTTTGCTGTCGTCGGAGTATTTTCTTATTTTATCTGCAATCATACAAGATAATTAGATGGCAAAAGAGGTAATGTTTGTGTCTCGTCTAATCTCACCACAGTAAAGAGCTTTTAATATTAATATTTATAAAAAAATACATATAAATAAATTTATCAACTTTCTCCCTCCCTCCCCCGGTTTCGTATTTTCGAAGCATTCATCTTAATTACAACTCGTGCCAAAAGCATCAATAATTGATTGACACGGAATAATGAAGAAAACATTTTCTGTTTCTGATTCCTGCCTTAGGTTTTTTTGCATCTGGATTATTCTGTTGGTCCGTATACCCCTGGGATCCCAATCGGCATTTTTCTGTCATTAGGTTTCGCAGGGGCTGAACCAACAGAGCTTGACAAACATCCATGCCCTTGGTGGAGAAAAACCCACCCAGGAGGGACTCGAACCCGCGACCCAAGGATTAGCAGGCGAGGACTTACCCCGCCACCAATTTAATTAGGTTTTCAGTAACTTTTTAAAATTGCCTGTCAGAGGTAGTAGTACCGAGTAGTGATTTTAACCCTCGCGTTAGTACCGAGTACCTAGTGATTTTAACCCTCGCGTAGAGAATATTTGGGCTTTCAAATCATTTGTCTCTTATTAATACTTGTACCGTTGTTATTTCCTTGTATCTTTCGTATGACCGAAATTGAGCGTTCGCCTCTCCTTTTTTTGTCCCTCTCTCTTATATTTAGTGTTTTGTTTTTAAATCTGTAGCCACCCACGTATTTAGTTGGCTCTTTCCCTCTATCTTTTCCCCGAGTTCACCTACCTCCATCGGGTGCCAAAAAAACTGTCTATTTCTAAAACAAACCCACTATTCGTTGTGCCCCGGAGAAAGGCGGCAGCCTCGTCTGAGTGGAGAATAAGTATCGTTTCGTGTTACTTCGGTTCGATTCGGTCACGAGGGTGCATGCTGCCTTTGTCGAGCGGCTTCTCCGAAAAAAAGTTCTGACCTCAAAAAGCTCTCTTTTCTTTTCTAAAGAGTCCCCACGCGTGGGAAATGCGTGCTAATCCGTCCTCCCTCTTTAGCTGCAATAAAAAGTATCTCACGTGTGCGGTTTTACACCTGAGGAGAGTTCATGTTCTTGTGTATGCCGTCTCTACCTGTCTCGTACCTAAGGAAGTCGTTTCTCCTTCTCCCTTTCCTCTCGCATTCTTGCATCCTTTCCAAGTTTAGAATGAGCGTTTCCCTCCCTCACCTCTTCTAGGTCAACGTTCCTAGGTTTACGGTGGAGAAAGCTTTTCACAGTGTCCCATTGGAGGTCGAACAATTCATAAGGATTCGATTCATTGTCAAGTCTCCTGTGGATAATTAATTGGTAGCTTCTCAAGTAAAGTATTAAATCAATTCAATCGTTTGTAAGCATGGCAATAGTCCTGAATCAAATGGCGCAGCTACATTATTTACTGTAAACTTGGTTTAAAGTGTTTCTCTGGCCGAGGCTACATCGGACCGTCTAGCCTAAGATCGGAGTCGTAAGATTGACTCTCATTCTTGCCCGAGACGGAGTTAAGCGTGGTCTTCTTCAGCAACTTGGTTTTGTTCCTTTCGTGTTTCCATTGTAATATTTCCTCTTATTTTTGGCTATGATGCAGAATTTTTATGCTATAAGCAGTTTAATGGAAGGATTTCCTGTTGGGAAATGGAGTGTTGTGGATGTGCAACTGTGAATCAGAGAAGGAAACGGAAGGGGAAGATAGAACAGTTTCACCGAGCAGCCATTGTTTTCGAAGTTGGAAAAAAGGGAAATTTTCGCGGGATATCCCAGAAACCTTTAGTACCAAGAATCCAAAATTATCGGCGGTGCACCCAATACCCAGCAATTTTTCTTGCCCAGTGAGCATCGTTGCAAGAAAATGATATCAATGGTTCCCCGTCAAAGACCCGAAGGTTTTCTCAGATCATTAGTTGGGAATCTCTTAGTAAGAATCGTGTGTCGTTCAATTTGAGCTTGAGTAACTTTATTTAAAAAGTAATTTATTTTAATATGATATGATTCATTAGATGTAGGAAATCTGTTTTGGAAACCTAAAAGTAATTATTAGATGTTGGTATAAAATTTATCTGTAACGACAAATAGCTTATCAGTCAAATTTTTGTTCATAAAATTTGTTCCTCTTAATTTTTTTAAATTCTCTTTATCACTGTTTCTTAATCGTCTCAAGGTGATCGAAAAATTCCCTATATTTCAAGAAAAATTGTTTTAAAGGAAAATATATCGCTTTATTAAAGCCTTTCCATACTTAATTCATGTTGGTTGTGTCCTCTCTTTGATTAAATAGCATACCTGCGCAGCAGTTTTCACACCTTTCGCCACTACGGCTGGACGAAAGTAGTGTTTATCAACAAATGTTTTTAAACCCTCCCACCTCTTAAATTTCATTCAACAGTTGAACATTTTCTTATTAAGAAATAACCTACAGGCGTGTAGCGTTGTTTTACTTTTGCTGTGGTCTCCTAGTTATAGGTTGACGTAATGGAACCAACTTGATGCCAATACCATTAACTCTCTCTGATTTAAGTTTAAGTATCTAAGATGATGGAAACGGCATTAAAACATACCATTCTCATATTTGTGTGTCTTATGCTGCCAATTTTTCTTTTCCAAACTGTGAAAACTCGTCGTCTCGTATTTGGGATCAAAATTCTCATATTGTTTTATCATATTGTTCATCAGGGATCGGGAGGATGTTGCGCGACTACATTCCGAATGCATGTCTCCAGGCGGAGTGGTGCGGGAATCACTGTTTCGGTCTCGGGTTTCGCACGCGCACATCTCAGCGCCATCTCTTCTCCCCCCTTAACGTCCTCGGTGCTTGCTCAAACACCGCACTCAGCGACGGGTTAATTTTTTGTTTTCATCTCTCGCTTCGATTTGCGTGACGTCTTGCGGGCAACTCTCCTCTGGGTCGAAGTGGGTGCCGCGACCCCTCCCTCATCTGCCCCCGACGAGCGGGAGGGTAGCAGAGGACGGGGTGTGTGTGGCCGCCAGGGTCTGCTCAACGGGATATTGAGAGATGTATTTTAAAGCTGCCATGAAAGGGAACGCTTTGTGTGTGACCGACGTCAGGCCGTGGGGCCACCCTGCCTCTGGCGTCGATCGGAATTCACAAGAGGTGCTTGAAGTCAAGTCGGATCGTTGTGCGATGGAGTTACGAGGCGGCCTTTCGATCGCTCTGAGACGCGATGCGTGAATGAGGGCTTGTTCACGAAGCCAGGGACGATCTTGTGCTTTGCTGTGTCCTCTGTTAGGCGTCCATATTCTGTAAGTTCCATGTAGTTTCCCGCTCTTCTTTCTTTCAGAGTAAGCAGCGAAACGAAAACTTCTATGGTGTGTCTTGTCATCTGCCTGTACCAGTTTGTAGTTTCTACGTAAGGATCATTGTCATATTCTCACGACTAAGTCCTATTTATAGGAAATTCTTAGCCTGGATAAGTTTCTGGGATAAGGGCATTGAGTATTAAGCATGCGTACAATGATTATAAAATGACTGATAATCTAAGCTTCCTCTTATATTAGTGTGCCGGAATCTCGAGGCCGTGCAGCGGTTAAATTGCCAAAGGTTTTCAGTTTTTACCTACTCAGGTTGGTGAGTAATATTTTGATTTAAGGATAATATACGCTGACTTTGTGCTCAGGAGATCAATGCCGGCACTACCGCTTAGTCATTTAGTATTACAATTTTTATGTTTCATTGGAATCATTTCCATGGAGTGCCTTGTCGGTTGCTATTTATTTCGCAATTCTGTACTTATGGAAGGATCGCGTACTTTCCTGGCCAATGATTCAGGCGATGCTTTCACAACACGTCCTCTGGATGAAGTAGTTTCTGGTCGACGTTTCGGCACCTGAGTCCGCCATCGTCCTCAGCTACTTGTCCACGTCCGCCGCGCCGTGAAGAGGAAAGCGGAATCAGGTGTCTAAACGTCAGTCTCTCACGGTGGAAATCTCTTGAGAACTGCATTGAATTCTACTCCTGTTTTTGTGCCATGGTCCTGTTTACATATTATTTTCGGGTAGAGGGCAAACGAGGTATCTACATCTACCGAGGTCTCTGCTAAGCATCTCGTGGGTGAGTGATAGGGCATGAATAATCACCAAGCATGCAGTATGTGCATACATCAACTTGTTGATAAAATATTATTAATTTGAGATAATTTGAGTGTAAATTATTGCTTGATGTGTGCAACATTTCATTTTGACGTGGTAATTGATTTTGTGGTAGAATCAGAAGGATAGTAAAAGAACAATGGGGGCTTGAAAGGTATTCTAGTAAGACGATTCTAGCTTAACATTTCCATTCTCTAATATTTTATGTGAACCTCTAATAATATATATGAAGGTCTTTGAAGGATGTATTAGAGAAGAAGCGCACGACTAATTCCCGATTAAAAATTCAGCTCTCCACTTAATGATAATTGGTGCTCAAAGCATTGCACCAATATTTCTCCTTGGTTTATTGGTCGTTGGTTGCCAAAAGAGCCGCGGTCATCAGTTCGTTGCAAATAGACATTAAATGCCCGGCAGCAGTCCAGAACTACGTATAAACCTCGTTCTGGGAGACAAATAGGTCGTTCAGTTGCTTACTGCGCACTTACCTACCCTTCTACGCAACGCTTGAATCTTACCGCGCTTCTGGAGTGGGTTTTAATTTTTTGAAGCCACGTTGGCGGCGAGTTTTCTATTCGTTCGGATTTCATCCCTTATTGACCAGATCATGCAATCAACGGGGAGGGGTGAGGGAAGGAGGTAGTTGGGGGGAGAGGGACCCGACCGCTCGCTCCGAACTCGGATGCAGATGGCGATCGGATCATGTGACGCCGAGTTTGACGTCCCCAGGAGAAATGATATGTGGTATCGGGAGTGAGGGATACGTGGGCGGAAGGGTTGAGGCACTCGCTAATGGAGGAGGAGAGGGAGGGGAAAAAAATGGAACGAAAGAGGTCCCTTGGGGGCATCGGATGCGAGTTGTTACGAGGCGGGCGTAAATGAATGGACCCCGTTGTCCCCCCGCCTCCCCCCTCCTCTCTCGGGCCCATTCGTCTAATTGACGAGGCACGTCCGTCGTCGTCGCATGCGACTGCTGGCGTTTGTACCAGTGCTTCCGCGTGGATCGCCGCCGTATTGCATCGTTCGTCGGAATCGGTCTCGACCGTTATTTTTCGGATGTCGTCCCGTTTGTTTCCGCGGCGGTCTCGGTGAACACACGACGGAATCGCCTCGATGCGCACCATCAGTTGCTTAAATTGCAGAACGCTCCGCGCAGTGCGGTGAATTATATTCCGTTTCGTCGTATATGCTAGGTGTATGTGTTTTGGTGCACCACTGTTCAATCGTCATCATTGTTCAACACCCACGCTACGACAATATTTCAGAGTGGTTTTATTTCTTAGTTCCCAGCCGGAGGCTATCTACCAGGAGTTTCTGATATTCTTGCTGCCGGCTTATATTTCGCTCATTGAGTCATAATATGGCGGAAAGGTAAATGAATAGGGTATGGGGATATGGAAGGGGAAAATGGTGTATTAAGGTTGCTTGTGTGTCAAGTGCTCAGATGAGACGTAGTCCCATGGATGATGCATCAATAGTTCATTATCGGTTCGATCCAACCTTATTGTAAGTGGTGATGGTCCTTTTAGTAGGCAAAGAAGGGCTGGAAGTTTGCTGTCCATCCGCATGCCCTGATGAAAATGAACAATACCCCCCCCCCCCTCCCCATCGTGCTGCCTTTTAAAGTGTTTATTTTTTTAGATGGCCGGTGTGGCGAAAATGTGTGAGGCGTTGATGAGGCCATTTGAGTCGAGTTGTTAGCAGGTTCGCGTGATAATCCGTTGATTAGAGCCTTTGGAGACCGGCTTCAAATCGTGGTAAAAATGCCTTGGGTATCCCTAGTTAAAATCCAAGGAGTGCTTCCAAGTCCGACCTTCTCTGCACATGTTCTTGCATTCAGGCTTTCCTTGCACGGCTCCTAAACGCTGGCAGCGTATTCTAAAGGATATCTGAGTAGGAAAAAGTTCCTTTGCAACGCATATACCCTGAACCCACCAACCTGATCGCAAGCGACGGTTAACTAAACTAATCATTTCACGGATGTGTTTTTTACCCGATCTGTCATCAGTGATAGTCACACCATGTTGTTAATTGACTTCACAATTGCTCTTATGTTTTTAATTTTGCGTACGAATTTGGGTAACTACTTTTTTTTCCAAAAACTGTGTACTGGAGTTTTTAATATATTTACTGTTAAATGATCTCGTCATGTAGGCTCTTGCGTTTCACAGTAATTTTTTAAAAAATTCATTCGACTGCTTTTAGACCTGTGGTAAAAACGATTGTCGTTTAATTTGTTTGTCATCGCTTGCGGAACAATTACGATCATATATCTTGGATCGTGATTTTGGAGAGTGGTATTTTAAATGCAACTGCCCTGTATAGTGTGTTGAAAAGTACGGAGGAACATTTCAAGATCCTAAGACATCTTTAGTCAAGGACTAAGGAAACTTCCTCGCGTTTCTCGTTAAGCTTCGCCATTTCGCCCACTGTCTCTATCAATACTACTATTTCTCTTCTCCTCGTTCGGCTTCCAGTGCGGCTGGTGCATTCAGAACGAAAGTTAACTCCTCTGGCCAGCATCCACACATGTACCACGTGCCAGCTGACTTCTGTCTTGGCGTCCTTTCCCCTCCTTGTCCGTCAGAGGAAGTGGAGTGTTGGATTGGTTCGGAATGGAGTGCACGAGGAAGGTGGGAGGGAGCAGGATTGAAGATGCTTGTTCCTGAGCGGGAGTCTGGGCAACACATGCGACGCGCTAAGGGCACGCGCCCAAATCCTACGTTGGCCGCTCCACCTCTCCCCATCAACAATCTTTCCCTCTTCCCATACGACTCTTTCTGGCCCCCTTGTCCGCGAGGGAGGACCCGTCTATCAAGCCATCCATATACTACGTGCTTCTTAGGTTGGCTAGACAGGATTGAGTAACCTTATACAATTTCGGCAAGGATAATTTTGAACGCATTTAATTAATATACTAAGAGAACCTTTGGCAGGGAATTGTAAAGATGTTTGTGAAAAGCTTGATGCGTAGCGTGGCTTTATATGGATCTGAGATCTGGCCGTTAGGATAGATGATGATAATTAATTGGAAGCTTTAGATTTGTGGGTGTGGAGGAGAATTGAGGATAGACGGAAAGGCGCACGAATGAAGAAGTAATGAACATAGTGTTGGGTAGGAGAGGAGATTGTTGGGAGCAATTGGAAGAAGCCAGAGTAAGTGGATGGAGCAGGTACTTCGGGGTGATAGAATTCCGAGTACGTGGGGACGAGGAAGTAAGAGGAAATGTACTCTGGATGGTAAGGAGAGACGTTGAGAAATATGCCGACTTGAAGAGAGAAATAGCATAGGGATGGAATCATTAGATGAAGAAAATGCAAAGATGGGTTGGGGCACTCCAACAAAACTTGTCCTAACCGGTAAAAAAAAACTATCAATCAATTTTCATAGCCTTGAGATTATTCTCGATTATAAGCGAAAACGAGGAACGAGTTTATTGCATCCTTTTGTTGCCTTGAAAAGAAATTAACTGCGTATTACGGTACGATCCTGTGGTTGGATATATTCATTTCTCTTTCTATTTTTTTCCTTTAAAATTTGGTATTCCGATTGGATAACGTGATTCCGAGAAAATTTGAAGACAAATGTATCCTTGTATGCTGACCAAAACAAAGGAACTCGCGGTCCTTCGATGGGTTTCATCGTCCTAAACCTGGGTTAGCCGACTATATAAGAATTATCTCAAACCTGCAATGAGCAGGAACCTATTTCGCAGTAACTATATATATATATATATACAAAACAAAACAGAGAGGTGACGGAAACATAGAAACACGAAAAGGAGACACTCACAACAGTTTGGACGTTTCCGCGGTCATGCCAGCAGCCAACGGCAGTCAACCCTCTTCCGTTGAAAAAGGCGGCATGACCGCGGAAACGTCCAAACTGTTGTGTCTCCTTTTCGTGTTTCTATGTTTCCGTCACCTCTCTGTTATATATAGTTCAATATAAGTTTATCACAGGCGTGATGACACAACAAATAGAAAATAATGAAAAGGACTCACTGGTATCCTTTTCATTATTTTCTATTTTTTGTGTTTATCAAATATCTGATATCCAGTTTTATTCCAATTTCTGTCATGGCATGTCTTTTCTTTCTGAATTTACCGCGATTTTACTACATGCTGTATTTTAGCTTTAATGAAATTAGAAAATTTATTTTTGGGCTGATTTCGCAGTTTGATCCAACCCTACTGAATTTTTGAACGACGGTTCTCTTTCGAAATCTCCGAAGAGAACTGGTAATTCCGCTATAACATACTTTCATGAGGATTTAAAGGAAAGGTGGATTGAAGTGGGTAGCGCTACACGCAGTATACTCCGCAGAAGTAAATTCTAGCAGCAGCATTGGACCGAAGAACTAATTTGACCAGCAGTGTTTCCATGGCTGCACCCCCAGTAGATCTACCTAGCTAGCCTTATTATTTGCGTAGAAGCCTGGAGGGACTATAATGAAGCAGTCTCGCCATTCACTCGGTTTCTTTCTATTCCCTGTAAGAGCTCCTCTTTTTCGCCTGCCCATGCGCCGCTCTTTCCCGCAGCTTCTCTGATTTATATTCAGTGCATTGACATTCGTTTCGTCCGAAATTGGCGAACTTAAGCAGAACTGCGTGAAGCACATTCCACCGAGTATTTTCTGGGACAGCTTATTGCAAGAGGGCCGGGATCTTAATCTCAATTTTAACAGTTAGACAAATAAAATTCCTCGAAGAATAAATGTTTCGTGGCCTTTGATCCGAAGGAGATAAAAACGGAGACCTTATGCGGCGTTGCCGTAAGTTTCATCCTTCAGGCTACTTCCATGCTTGTGCAATTTTTCTCATTTAATATTTCAATATTCACTGTCCTCAATTCTCTCATCGAATGCAGCCCAATGTAGCTGAGTATCTGAGGCTCTTGTTACACCGTGTTATTATTTTTCTTGTTGACATAAAAATACTGTTGCGATACTAATTTTCTTACTCGATTTGAGGTCTCTATTTCTTAAATTCAGTCCAAAATATTACATTTTGCTTCTTGTAAATGTGGTATCGAGAGTCATTAGCATTCCGGTATCGCGGGATCTTTGTTCTGGGAAGTCATTTATGATTCTTGGTAGTACCTGTTTGTTATCGGGAGGCGACCGACTGCTTAGATCACTTGCCACATATTGAAGTGGGTTTTTAGGTATAGGTAGAAATATTTCACGGAACGGAGAAGGGTGGAGAGAAGCCTGGCGTAGGTATCGTCCTAATAACTCGCCACAATGAGTCGCCAAGGTGTCTACGCTTTAGCATCCCATCCGACGGATGGGGTACTGAGCTCTAATTTCTCTCCGCACAGCACTGCCAGGTTTCGAACTCGTGCCGTCGACGTGGGAAGCCAGTCGCCGCTACACCGACCGTATCCCCGACTTATGCTAGTTTGATTTGGTCAAGCGTATGACAAGCGACCAGCAAAAATTGTTTTTTATTCGTATTTTATTCTTTGATATTATCGCGAGAACGTTTCATCAGCCGTTCGGACATTCAGTTCACCTGTGCGTCACAAATCTTCCTCTTCTTTCTCCCAAGGTGTTAGTCTCCATCGAATCCCACTAAGGTTTGCACGCCTACCTAAGCCATTGTGGTTTTCCCTTCAGCTATATTGATTAGCCTTTAGCACTTTTAGCCTTGAGTTATCCTGCTGGTCATTCCAGCCACTAGAGACTTGAAGTAATGTCTCGAGTGGATTTTGTCCGAGCCTTGCTCGCCCACTCACTCAGCGAACGTGGATTCTAATCGTCCGCGGCTCTCTCGGCGTCAACGAACTCCTCTGTCCACGTGTCCTGCGACCCAAGCCAAACTTCGTGAATTCCATTTAAGGTGTCACGCCGATGGCAATGTTTCCGTGGTGTCTTTTATTATTGATGCTAGTGACGAAGATGGGGGGGGGGGGGGAGAATGACAGCCATGACGATTAGGACGTGATCACTCGCACTTCGTGAATGGTCAAAGAGTGATGGATCGTGTGGAATGAATTTTGTTTCGGTCGAGAACTGGAGTGGGGTGGTGAAGAAAACGGGAGGAAGTCCCATCTGCTTGCAGGAAGTACACGCGTCCTCTGCGAGGGGGGGAGCTGCTGGTTTGGGATGCGATCCACTTCCTCCGACGCCGCCGGCCGCCGCACAGGATGCGACGGTGCCCCGCGAAGCCCCGCCGGTTGCGGCTGTGTGCGTGCGGGTGTTAGATATCCACGGCCGAGCGACCTTCCACGAGTCTCTCCCTATCTCTCCTTGTTTTTTTCTTATTTTTAAGTTTCCTTTCGCATATATTCGTCGAGTTTATACGATTTTTGTTCTTTCAATGTTGGAAACAGTGGATTTATTCGGGGGCGCAACTTCTAATATAGTGATCTGCATCTGCAGATTATTCTGCGAGCCACCACTAAGGTACCTATGTGGCAGAGGGTGAAATAAGGGTATCATAACTAATCATGCATATCATCAACATCACGTACCTATACGCACTAAGGGAGATATAAACGTAAATAAAATAAAGCTTAATATTAAAACTTATTAGTCAAGTATGCATGGACATCGTGCAACCAATTCATTAGAATGTAAGATGTAATATGAGTGATGAGTCGAACTGTTTCTCAGCTTTCTTGTCTCGTTTTAATTATTGCAGCCTTTAAGTTACCATTTATTACCTTTAGAATCCAGTATTTGTTCAGCAGTAGCACATTGTGGTCTGTGTCCTTCTGATTATACGTACTGTGAGGTGATCCGTAACCCTGAATTTGTCACGTACATGTCCAGTGGTAGCAACAACGATTATTTAAATTATACCTGAAAAATAAACGCACGAAATGATCATTTTCAGGGATAGGTCTGATGATAAGGACTCCATCCGTTTTCCGTCACATGCGCGCGTCTTTTTTCCGTTCCTGAAGACGTTGGGGCCAATCAGAGCGCACGGCAACAAATGGAAAAGTGGCGTCACGTGTGACTAGTATTCGAACTGGCATTGTAAACATCTCGAGTATTCAAGGTCGAGGGTGTCACTTCCTGAAACATTTTGACTTACCCTTGTTCTGTTAGATGCGGCTGTTAGAATTGTTTTGCGTACTAGGAATTAAAGGCCATTCGGAAAGCTTCACATTCAAAACCTGTCATAGACTTCGATTCGATGAAGTTCGTTTGTGAATTTTAAATGAGTTATTGACTGCTTATGACGCGCCACAATTTATGGCTACTCTTTCCCTCGCCTCTCTTCCATTGCCACACACCTTCTCGCTGGAGCTAACGTTTCTCATGGCGTAGCTGTTTTAGTTCGTGCCGTTTTGGTCTCCCAAAGTTGGCTTTTCGCTAAGGAAATATTAACGGTGTTGAGCTACTTTTAAGAAGTGGTTCGTATTAGTTTTTAAATTGATTCATAGGTTCCTTGTAAATGGTCAGATCCCTCATTTGTTTTAACTATGTTGCGGAATTATTCACTCACCTCTGTTGTGAAAATGAGTAGTTGCGTCCTTGATTTGTTACTTCTTCATTACCTTTCAATGTTTTGTAGAGAAATTGACTATAACTTCTAGTGCTAAAGTTTTACTCATAGAACATAATTTTACTTTAATTATATTGGTAACTAAAAGATTAGTTCTTAAGGATATTCATGACGCTTAGAAGTGCAGTTCATATTTTATATTTTTATCATAAATATTTTTGCGACAATAACAAAATGTTACCATTATCATTAGCGTCTTCAAGCTTCAGATGAACGGATGTCTCATTGGTTTCTGCTACCGTAAGAAATCTCAGTACTGTCGTGTGTTATAGTTATTTTGCTACGTCAACGAGAGTGGATTGTGTCAGGCAGGGTGTACTAAGTTCCGTGGCTTTCTTTGTTTATTTACGGATGCCTTGCTTTTAGGACGTGGGCATGGGTCACGTGGCGCATTGGTGGCAAAACAAAGCAAGGTCGCCATGTGCACCTAGCGACACCTCTCGACTCGTGTTTTTCCCACGTCCCGCTACGCTCAAGCGGTAACTGGGGTGGGATAGTCTCCAGCATTTTCGCTGTTGATGTTTTTCTCATACGTTTAGGACGCAGAGTACTGTGTGTGCACTGTACCTTGCGTCCTAACGATCTTTGCGTTCTTTGACGATTCCCCGTGAAAAATGTTAACTCAAAACCGTCAATCCTAGCAGGAAATAGTTTAGTAAAGAAGGATTATTCCTGCTGCGAGACCTCTAGAAGGGCGGCTACTCGGCAGTGATACAAATGCGTGATGGAAGAAATTTCGAGAAGCGTGAAATAGTAAAGCTATGTAGGGAGTTTATAAGCTACGACCGCTGCGACTAAGTGTCATTGCTCGGGAAAACATATTTGGCGCCACTTAATATTCATTGCCATTTACGTTTGGTATATATTCCTAATTTGAACGAGCCTTGTGTTGTCAGTGCCCGCCGTTCGTGTCCTTGTCTTTGTCTTTCATATGCCGTATCGGTCGATTTATATTACCCTTCCTTTTGGCCTTACTTCTCTTCACCGTGTGTCATTTAATTGCTATGATGATGCGTTGGACTTATATTGCCTTCAACGCAACAATTTAGGCAATGGAGATTTTTTTCTTCGAGGTACTGATGAACGCTAAATTAAAACTAAATTGTAATTGAGTTACTTTTTCGCGGTTATTAATTCGTTTTGTCCATGGTAATCCAACATTCTATCTCAGCATCCCAAAGACGACCTCTTGAAGAGCTTATCAAACTGTAAAGCTTCTTATTTTCCGCTGGCTTGTTTGTTTCAAAAGTACTGAAAAGAGTAGATCAATGAGTTTTCCAAATTTGGACTTCGCTTCTCGTGTGCGAATCTGAAGATCACCTCGAAACTAAAGCGGTGGCGACACCGCTTACTTTTTCAGGCGTTCTGAAAATGGAGAAGAGCAAACTGGATATGGTCTGGTGTGTGCAGACTTCCGGGTTCTTAAAACACGTATCGAGGTTATGATCAGTGGGAGAACCATTGGTGAACTTCACTCCTACTAGTAGTGCATCATTTAAGAGGGAGGATCGTTCCCACTACATATGGTTGGGCCCACCAGTATCGTGCGTTCATGAATTATCGATCTTGGTTTTGTTTCATTTACGCGAATTACCCATGATTAAAATTGTTGAGAACTGATGCAATGGACCCAGAGTTTACCGAGATATAAAGGAAACCCAAAATGCCGGTGTGGAGCGTTGCATTCTTTGTTCCCCAATTAAAAATGTCCCTCCCGAGCCCTTTTCTGCCCGTGTCGTCACCACCTTCGGCTCCTTTTGGGGAGGGAAACTTCGGTTGCGCTCCTCTCCTTGGTCGCTGAGCAGTACGTGCGTATTACCGGTCGCGGTTTTCTTTTTCTTTTCCGCCTTGCGCTCGAGTGTGACTTCTCGCAGAGGGTTTGCCTTATTTTTTAGGGCCAGGCACCGTAATACGCCAGCCGCTTCACATTTGTTCTTTTTGTTAGCTCGCGCGGCAAAGACTCCTGTGTTGCCTCGCCCGAGAGAGTTCCAATTCAATTTTACAGACACAATTATTCCAGGGAAAGTTTCCCGCAAAAAGTCCCTGTTCCTTCGTATTGCCTAACTGGAGGAAATTGGAACAATGAGATTCGTGGTTTTTTCGTTGCCGATTTTGGTAGGGATTGGAGCTAGGGTATTGATTCAGTTTATTACCCCCGAAAGACTCACATCCATCGTAAATGGTGTCATTGCTATTATTTATTTTCAAATTAAAATAATAATTCCACATATCTTTACGTTGCGGTGTCAGCAGTTGTAGTGTTCAGTACCCATGCATAGATAATTTTTATTGCATATTTATTTTTACGTTCATTAACTGTATAGTGTCATTGATTATTTGGTAATCATTTTCATATGCTTACTGATGTAATTCTTACTTCACTTGCTGTACCTATTGCGTGCTTACATCGAAAAACCTTGAAAAGTTTTTTCCAGTATAAGTTGGCTTTTCATAAACCTTTTATTTTAATTTCAGTTTTGTTACATTAAATACCGGAGATAACCGCATTTTTATTGCCTTCCTTTAAAATGTATGTTGATCACGCTTGGTACAAGTGGTGCAAACCACCTGTTTCTGTTCAGCGCCTTTTTTCTTCAAAACATATTACTCCGATCGCGAGGATTTCCATACGCAAGGACTCTCCTTTCGCTTCCATTCTTGACTGGGGATGCATCACGACGTGAAAGCTTCCTTCGCGGTCAGAAGTGTGGAACACCTACGCTCATATTTCCTCACCGTTACTCATTACCCAACAGGAAGTGATGGGAGCCCTCGAATTTCGTGCTTTACCTTTCTTTGTTGGAATTCGGGTAATGCGTCGTGAATAGTTTCGCCAGAAAACATAAGAACGTGGTAAAAGCTGTGGAAGTTATATTCCGATTGGAGGAATTTTATTTATTTCTCACTGTTGAATCTCCATTGGTATCAGGCTCGTAGCCGGGGCGAGGGGAGGGGGGGGGGGCGGCTTCTGGTGCTTCAGCCCCCCCCCCTCTCCGAAAATTTTTCCAATTATTTAGTTGTTCTAATTTGAACTGGGTATGATAATCCGGATTACACTGCGTATGTGATCACTAGTTTTATGCTTATGCATGGTTAATAATTGTTATTTTCAATATGGTATGTATGTATGCGTTGAACTTCGTTTCTGGGGCCGGTCAAATTAACTGTTTCATAACAAGGTAAGCAATGACCTTTGGCAGCGAGAAAAGATAGGAATGGGAACTGTGAAAATTATTACCAATCACTGAAAATTAAGGGAAGAGATTTCTAACATGTCGGTACCGATCGGGCAAGGCTGATTTGTTTCAAGTTGCGCTGCACTAGACTTACAGACACCCCTCCCCCTCGGGATTCAAACCAGCGACCCAAAGGTCGCTGATTTGAATCCCGACTTAGCGATGGATGTTGTATTTTTCTTGGGATTAAGATCTTAATTTAGACGGTGCGATATAACGTTAGCAATTTGAGTACCTAATAATCCAAGACTATCAATCGAGCTGAATCTAGTCGCTAATTAGTAGATTTCTTAATTTTTTCCCTAGAGTTCATTGGTTTTCGAGGTAGAACGATCCAATGGATTGCAGCGGATGGTTTTATTAATTTTTTCTTTTAAATTTCTGGTTGCCCAAATATTATCCGAGGAAAGCTCGGCTATATTTCATTATATGCATGCATAGACGCATGTTTTTATTATTTCATTGATGTCTATCATCAAATTGCATTCCAGTGCCGAATATCCGCTATTTAAATTCGCTTAAATTGTTACTAGAAAGCGTTGAAAATAAGGCCACCAATAATCAGAAGACGTGAAAATTCCTTAATATTTACCACAAAAGCCTTGATTTCGCCATGGTTCTTGAAGTTTAACTTTGGCACACTGTAGTGCCGCTACGTAGGCTATCGATTAGGGTCCAACCGCGGAAAATGTAAGACGAAAGGAGCCCAAAATCCTTTCCCTCCCTGTCGCAACCACACCGACAAAAGAAGACGGCATCGGAGCGTCGCCCTCACCTGGTGTGGAAAGGATGCTTCGTCACTCGCCATAATCTTTGGCAGCTTTGCCAGGATTTCCTTTGAATTCGAGAATTATCTCAGCAATATTGTTCAGGAAATTTAACATGCTAAATCAGGACAATGGAGTTCTTCTTCTTAACCACGGAAATTTTACAATGGCGTATATTTCATCATGTCCTGGCAGTTATCCCGGAAGATAATCCTTCCTTTGGACATTAAAATTTGCAGAGTAGCATGCAGGTCACTTCGAGGGTGCTTGATATTATGTACGTGAATAATGACCAAACATGCCCTAACAGCTATGTAAGTACGTAATAAGGGATACTTCTTGGAGGCATGCAACATATACATTCAAAACTGCGAAGGAATATAATTTTATTTAATGGAAAGGCATTTGCTTATATTCACTAAAGTACTTTCTACATCAGGCATGTTAGGGAACAGTGGTTTGTAGTGCTAAGAACTCTTTTGAACAAGAAGATATGGTGTTGATGGTGTTTTGAACAAGAAGATACTGGTTTGGGTTCTGTGAATTAAAAAAAAATATTAGTTATTTTAGTAGCTCTGGTTGTCCTAACGTGGTATTATGATTCCCTTCCATCAATTATACGAATGTGAACCAATACTTGATGATAAAAAATGTAAGTTCTAAGAAATTCACTCTGTTAGCCATGTCTTTATCATTATCTGATGATAATGAAATCATTTGCTTCTCATATTTGTCGTAAATGGAGGTTTTTTCATCAATTGTGTTTTTAAGCTCAAAATCATATGGTTATGGTGTCGTAAGTCAACTTTTAACCAGCATTTCCGTTTTTGTAAGGCGCTTTCTTGAATGGAATACAAAAGTACTCACTAGTAATAATGTTTCGTTGTAATTGCATAGCGTTATGCAATTAGTATAAATTGTTAAACTTTTGCCAATATGCTATTTAGTTTCCATTTTGTATTGAAACTGATTCTCATATAACGAATTAATCCAACGCAGTTAAAAATATTTTGTTAAAACATTTTCTTCGTTCAAACAGCAATTAATTATTAATAGCAATTTTCCGGACATTTGAGCATTTTTGTATATCACGAGCCTGTTGTTTATCTGAAGTTCATTTCCAGTTTTCTAATGGTAATTATTAAATTTTACCAATTTTTATCGGATAACAGAAGCATATTCATTTAAAAAATGACGGCTCTCGCTGAATATTGTCCTATTGAAATATTATTTTGATAATCGAAATGGAAGCTTAATTGTAATGGCCCTATGAAACTCTCGTCAGAATTTGCTGTATTTCTTTTTGACACGTGGAAATGCGTGAGACACGTAAATCGTAGGTACCTACATGCTGAGCAAATTCTTACTGTATATCTATGCCCGTATTCGATGAATGGAGTTATTGCGTTTGTATTTATACACCGGGCTCCGTAGGTTTCATGTATGTTTCTGATAATAACTGTCCCGTATCTATTGCGTCGTATATTTTTTCTTTAGTGTTTAATGTGTGATGTGGGGAATTTCGGTTTCGTGAAAAGTGACCAGCTAGTTTCTTCCCGACTTCAGCTGGTGAATCATCCTCGTTCGGTTCACGGGGGCGGCGAAGGCGTCATGAAAGCTAAGACTTCCATGGATATACAAGACTGGTATCCGGTACAGTCACTTGCGGCTAAGACTTTCAGATTACGAAAGATGCCTGTCCACCCGCCGAGTGAGAGGTCACTTACTCGCTCTCTCGGAAATCCATTAGAGGTCGCTTCGCCCCTTCCTCGAAGGACGTTTGCAAGACACATTAATTCTCTGGATTAGTAGTCAGGCGTCCCACTTACCCATGCCTCCTTCCACTCGTCTTGAAACGACTTTTCAGCTGTTCCGCCGGTAATTACACTCTTCATGGACGCTGACTAATCATATCTGTGAGTCACAATTTTTTTGTTGGAATGAGTGTTAATGTGGCTCATATTGAATTATTGATTGGTTAAAGTTTTCAGTAATTACAGTGGCTAAATCACGAATTTGGTCTGCGTAGTGGAACTTCATCCGGGAGTTAATAATATACTTACATACATAAGTTAACATAACCAAACTGAGTTAACATACATTCTTAGATTAGGCTTTCGCGAAAATCCGTGTGGCTAAAAAAAATGATGGGAGAAGGAAAAGAGTGGCATATGAGTAATAGAGGTGCCTTGGTTGAAGTTCCTTCACTCAAGCCTGGAGCACAAGAGATTGAATAGAGGTACAGGAAATATGGATTTCCCTCTATCACCAAGGTGGTGTGAGCTCACTCTTTCTGTCGGGGCAATCAACCACCCACATAAAGTAAGGGATTCAGGTGTCAGAGCTGATGACTTTGTCTTCTTTTCCCTTTGCGCCTTTCGCAACTATTGTGCAATCAAGGCCTATCTCGCAGCTAATGACGTGGAACATAATTGCATTCACCCGTTGTTTTCTTCGCATATACTCTACTGAAGACTGCCTCTAATATCCCCTCTATCTTTGTGGTGACTTGCATGGTGAGCTCATATATATTGCGAAATGAGTTAATTTTAGTAAATGAAAAAATGCTCACATTTGTACTACTAAATAAAAATTATTTGACGGTAAGCGAATGAACTATTGCATGTGGTATTAATTGTTTGCGTTGATAGTATTAGAATGTGGGTTTTAGGTGCTTCAGGTACTTATGCACAGTGTAAAATCTAAACTTGAACTTTACATAACACGGTATATCCATTTCCAAGGCGGAATTCGAACCACAGACCCATGGGTTGCCTGGCCGCAGCGTAATGGACCTTCTCCCGCGGCCTGTTCTTTTCGCGTCACACAAGTGTACCCAAACATGGTGTTTTTTTAATGAGTGTTGAAAGGAATTTCCTGGTGCGGTCTTGCATAGCTTTGCAATAAACTGAACCGATTGGGAAACCTTTCGGGAAACTCATTCATCTTCGCACTTTCCCTCGGCGGTTATTTCCTTCCTGCCGCCTCCTCTCCCGTCACTCCACTCATGCCTTGTTTTCTGTCGCCTAGTTCCAACAGGGATCCCGCAGAATTTCGTCTCCCTTTCGTCTCTCGTCGGACCTTGACTTTGACCGCATCGGAAATAGTCGGTGCGCGTCACTCGGTGAGACTTATCGGTCCGGGCAGCCCCGAGGGAAGTAGTTCCCTCAGCATGAATTCGTTTCTCAGCGCAAAGTGTTATCGCCTCCCGCCCGGGGCGGAAGATTGGGCAGCCGATCTCGACCAAGAGCAAGGATTATTTTGGACGCCCGTTTTTGCAAGCCGTGAAAAACTTGGACCTTCATCTTTAACCAGCCTCATAATAAACCGAGGGAGGCTGCATGTTCACTGTCTCTTTCTTCAATTCTTCCACCCCGCAACCGAAAATGAAAATTAAGCCGAATATTATTCACATGTTATTGTATATAAAGACTCCCTTTCATAAATCATTGTCGCAGTTTTAATGTCATGATGGTAGTTAAATCTTTTTCTTGTGTTTGATGTATTTCACTGCGTTACCGATGTCAATACTTGGTTAATATTCGCGAAAATTTCATCCTGTTCGTATTTACTTCATTCTGGCTCACCATGCGAGCTGGCAGATTTTAGGATGCTGTTTAGATGTTCATTCCCGCGTTCTGGCCACCCTATTTTCTCCTCGTTAATGCATTGCCCCAATTTTACGCCACGGATTAACGAGAGTTTCAGCGCGGTTTCTTTGCTTACAAGCTTGGTGAGAAAAAATAAAGTTTTTCAAGTTTAAGTCGCTATTGGCTTAGGCTTCATGCGTTCTCGCTTTCAGGGTAAGGGACATAATGATTTTCAACGTGATTCCTTCAGTTATCCACGATATAAGACTAGGAAAACTCCCCAGTCTCGCCGTGCGGGTTAGGCTTTGGATGAACAGAGTTGACACACGAAGCTACGTGGAAGCCACTGACACTAAATACGTATAAACTATACGTGTTAACGTGTAAGCGGCCGCAAACCATAATGAAATCGTTGAAACCACCTTTCTCCCTTGTGTGCCTCATTGGCCTTCGCTCCTTTATTGTGTGTTTTGTTTGTGCTCCTGGGACTTGACAGTGCAAAGTGTTATCGCCGAAATCGCATGTGGTTTGGCCAAGTTTTTGATCGTCAATATTAACAATAGGTTTTCTTCCACTTACCCTCAGTAGCAAATGGTTAAAATATTTTTGGAGGAATTTGTGCTTTACTTTACCATAAGGTGGTGATGTTCACTCACTATGTGTGTGGCGAGCTAGCGCAGTGGTTGTAAACAAGTGTCTCGATCGCCTGCCTCCGATTGCGACATAATTTTCCTCATCTAGCGGTCTTTTCCCGACAGCCCGGAGGACGGGGAGTGTGAGGAAATGCCGTTCCTTTCCCAGTCCATTGCTGGCGGTGCCCTTTTCCATTTACACTTGACCTCATTGAAATTTTTTCACCAACACCCCAGGGAGGGCAATTAAAACAATATCGCATCAGGTCCTCAAATTATCCCGCCCACTCACTCTTTTCGCTGGAATTTGTTGAGTTTTGGTGGTATCTTTTTAATGCTTCCATTTCTTCTTTAATGTTCCACAGTTCACTTTTACTTTGAATCCCTCCACCCCAGTTCTTTCCTTACATTAATTAATCATCGTCTTCTCTTCGTGGAGTGGACAACATGTCGTCGAGTGACCTTGCTACGTCCCCACTGTGGCTCTCATTTTCGTGCCTGCAAAAAAAACGACCGCTCCGCTTTCTCATCGCTCTTGAGGGGTTGACGGAAATATTTTAACGTATATTTTCCCATGCGGTTGTAAACGTTGTTAGTAGGTTTATGGGAAGGAAGCTTCCCTCTTTAGGCATATTTTCTCGCTATGTTATGCATTATATACTATCGCGGGAAGAAATGATAATGTGCTGCATCTGCTTGGTCGAGCTTTTTTATTCGGAAAAATGACGAAGGGTTAAGAAATGCCTATAGTAAGAGTTTTTTGTTGATGTGAAAATAATTTTAGTTCAAGCTTCTCATCGTTTACAGATTTTGAGGCATATGGTTCCAAGAAAATTTCTTAGATCTTGGGTATAGCAAGTCTCTCCGAAGACCACTTTAGGCGATACAATTTCTTGTACAATCGTTTGTATAAACTGAACGAAATTGTATGTTTGTCTGAATGTAATTAGAACAGGTTCTATTTTCTGTACAGTCGTTCAGAAATTCGCACAAGTGTTCATAAAATTTGCCACTTTACTCGGTACAATTTCCTCTTACAAGCGTTTGTACAAGAAATTGTAAAAAAATGTATTGTAATTGACTTAAGAGGGTCCGAGTCAAAACCTGAGCGTCATGAGCAGTAGCCGTTAAATTCTCCCACATGACTGTTAATCTTCTAGTTTAGAATGGGGGCGTTTACTCGGAACCGAAATCGCAATTTTGTACACGAAATCGTTAGATGGAATGGAAAAACGAATTTTAGTGAAAAAATTAATCTTCTAACCACAACCATTCACTCATAAATCAAAAATTAAAATAAGCAAAAGGTGACGCCCACCGAAAATGCTGCTGTGATAACATTGACGTCACTTTCCTCCCGTCCTTGACTGCTTTCAGGGGAGGGGGAAGGGAGTGGAGGGGGGTTCTCGGAAGGTCTGCTCGCACAGATGCTGTCGAAATCGCTCCCATTGGCCGGATCAGCTGTGTCCCCCCCTTTGCGATAAGGCGAAGTAGCTTGGCGGTCTCAGTTGTGATTGGACGAAGTCGATATACGTCAGAGGTTGCACCACACCCACTTTTCCGAAAGGGTTAAAACTATCAGTTTTTCGCCGCTTATAACTCGGGAAATAATTGTCGGATCAGAAAACGGAAAAATACGGGTCCTTTTATTTTACAAACTCTATCAGATTCGGCAATAAAAAAAATATGGTAAACGACCCCATTAGATACCTTTTACGTAAATGACCCAACTGTAGTCTCTAATTAAAGCTTTTTAGCATGGATCTTAATTTTGTTGATGAGCCATTATCTTTCTTCTCCATAGATTATCAACCTGATTTCAACAATTTATGTTTATTTTTATGCTTTTTTAATATTTTATAGTAACCTAAAAAAATGACAATCTATTTGCCGAGGTAATAAAATAGACAATTTTTTTGTATTTCCTGTTCATATATATATAATATATTTCTAAGTTGAATCGCATTGTAATGAGAAAGAAAAATTTTATTCATTTATTAAAATACCTGTACAGTTCAGAGTAATAATTTAGTTTATTTTATTTTGTTTTAATAATCAATTAGGGAAGGTATTATTGTAAATGGGTCATGCAGTTCATGTAGCTCCATGGAAAAAGTTTTGTGTTGTGGTGACACAAATATCGAAATTTATAACGTTTAGTATTAATTAATATTTGATATTTAATGTTTAATTTTTAAGTTTGGTGGTGCATTTTGATTATAATATATTTTTTAATTAATAAGTCTGATCTGCTAGTTAAATAATTATACATGTATTGTATTTGCATTTTTCATATTTATGCCCCTTCGTCAAGCTAAGCTTGATGAAACAATATAGTTACTAAAAGAAATAAATATATTATTATGAAGAAACAAATATATTATTATAACGTTTAATTTTTTAGGTTGTATGAAAGTAGTTTTCCGGTACACACATTTTTTAATCGGTACATATATTTAAAGTATTTTTTGAACTAAAAAAATGTGTGGGGAATGGGAAAATAAGGACTATATTCCCTATACTAATAGAGAAAAATACATCTATCTTTATATTAATCTAGAAAGTACAAGATTCTGTCGTAATATCATTGACATATAATTGTACAGTTTCATACTGGAAATGCATTCGGAAATACCTAATAACCCATTACTTATAGCATTGGAATTTCTTTTTTATTTCCACTCTGATTACAGTTAAATTTCATGCATGTAATTAGGTACATACCTACTAGCTTTCGAAGCATTCGTTTGGAAAGTCACCTTTTTTGCCGCAAAGCCTGGGCTGATTATTCCTTACTGGTGTCGTTTGGCTTTCCCTAACAGAGAATATCTCCAAAATGACACTAGCATAAGTTGGGAAGGAAGCAATCAATGTGTTGGGGAGCGTTTTTCTCCCGGAAAGGTCTGCTTAGGCGATAAACACTTGCCCGCCCCCCTCTGAGAACCAAGAAAGCCTTCGTGTTTGACGGTCTCTTTGCTGGTCGCCTCCTTGCCAGTGGCCTTCTTCTCTTTCATTTATTTACATTTTTCGCGTCAGGCTGTGTCCCTCCCACCCGCTTCCCGTTCCCATGTCCTCAGCCCGGCCGGCCGTTGTGTTTTGACGAAGGGCACGCACGTAAGCATACATACAGAACGCGTGCACGTGTGAGATGCTTCAAAGTTGGATCCTTGCCAGAGGAAGTCGCCCTTCCCCCCCACCCTCCCCCATCCCACCCCACTCCGTGCCCTCTTTCATTTTGGCGGTGAGAGTTGGCGAGCGGGAGCCACTGCGAATGAAAGTGGTCCCTCCCACATCGTGCTCATTTCATCAAGTCCTCCCCTCTTTTATTTGTTTTATCCGCGCCGGGGTCTCTGCGGAGTTTGGCGACCATCCGAAAGCAATGTGCTCCGCTGCTGTTTTGCGTCGCGACGTTTGCAAGACCTTAAATCTCGCTCAAGAGGTTGGAGGGGGCGGGACCCACGACCAATCAACAACTGGGATAAAAAGATAGTGGACGTTTTCGAAGTCGGTCGCTGATTTGCTCCTTCAGCTCAAAAGGGTGCTGTGTGTTTGATGAATTTTGATGCATTGAAAACGATTCCTGTCCTATGTACTATGTAGTACCAGATCATCGTGCTTTCGTTGTTCGATTCCAGTGAACTTAGTAGCCGGTCCTCGAAGTGTCATTTTGTTTTCCTCGTGAAGAGGTGAGGACTTGAGGCGTGGCGAAAATGAATGAAATTGTTAAGTTTTGAAAGTACGTGAATACTATCGAAATCCCATGACAGTGATATATCGTGGAGGCGTTGAAGGTCCCTCGCGAAGTATGCGAGTCTCTGTTGACCTTATGAGTCGATCGTCTCTGATTGACGACGAGAAAATTGAAGGCAATAAAGAATTTCTTTTCTTGCCGACGAAGAATTTCTTATTCTGATGCGCGGTTCGTATTTTTTTTGGGATTACGTTGTTTAAAGATTCTGATGAAGTACACCTTCTTGGTTTTTTTAGCGTATTTTTTTATTTATATTGTGGTATTGGGCTTCCGTTTTTTCACAAACTTCCATTTTTCTTCGATTTTTTTTAGTAAGAGGTGTTAGGAAAATATTGAGAGAGCGTAATGAGTAAAAGACCGCCATGAGTGCCGGAATTTTGAATTTCTCGTGGGATCCACACTCAGTGGCGATAACAACCAACCATCGGGTTAAACCAGTTTTAATGATAGCGTTTCACTTTCACGCCTTAATTTTTGATTCCTTAAAATTAGAACCAATGGATGATATGCATTTTTGTAACCCGACCGTGCTATTTGGCTTATAAGGATTGAAGATCCATACTGTACCGGGAGTTTACTTCATTTTTAGAGGTCTTTAAGGCTTTTTTTATGGGGTGATTTCTTTCGGTGTGTTGGAGAAATGTTATCTCTCATGCTGTGTCCCTCATGGAAAAATTTGCTCCTTCAAAGTGTTTTTCCCATGTCCCTTAAATGATTTTGTTGAAAATAGCGTGGGTCGTAAATAAAATTCTTCTGCGATTTTAAGTCTTTGGGACTATATACGATGGTAAAATATTTGTTGCCGTGCGGGTAAATCCTTTTCTGTTACATTACCGGCAAAATAGAATGACAACTTAGAAATTTTACACAGTTTTCCACGTAACTCCCTTTACCGTACCTTTTTGAGTTTTGCCTCCCTTTGAGATGACTCGGCCGTCGAGGACTTCAGCGCGGCCCGTAACTAATTCTCCCTGCTCCACGGCACTCGTCTCGCCCGCCCCGAGAGGCTCTCGCTTTCCGTCTTCTCCCCCTCCCCCCTGCACTTTCTCTGCCAGCATCCCCCCTCCCCCATGCATCTCCCTCAGCCGCTGTCGAGCCTCCTTCGCACTCTCGCCCACGGACAATCCGCGCCTGTATTGTATGTTTCATCCCCCTTTCCCCTTTGCCATGGCGATCGAGCGACCTTTTGTTCTGGAGGTTTTTGCAGGCGAGAGGGACGCGAAATCCTCTTCCCTGTTACGCTGGATGCACGAGTGCCCTCGGAATCTTTGACAATCTTCTGCGTCCGTTTTATTTTTTCAATCTCCCCTTTCATAGAGCGTTTCGCCTGCTATTCGCTCTTAGCGGCTTGGATTGTATTAGTGCATTTTTTCTTCCAACGAATTTCGGTCACATTTTACAGTGGACGTAGGTATGCATGCACAAGAGCATCGCTCGTAAAGCTGCCATTCCGTTCGCAGTTAAAAAAATGTGATTCTTTACCGCTAGCGAAACATTGGGTATTCTTAGTATTGCTATCCGTTTCACGAGTTAATGAAAATCTAATTTCGGGGTTATTCGATGAAGACGATCTAAACTCCCCTTGTGGGAGACCCCTCTCGGTTTATAACAAGTGTATTATATCACCCAGATTTTGTGGAGGGGGAGAGGGAAAAAGAAAGGAGGAATAGGGTAATTGCGCGTTTTGACTCCTAAGGAAAAATGCATCGAGCTAAGCGCTGTGGAGAACTTGCGATTTATTTGATTTAGATCAAGGTTTTTTTTTAAAGATACTCCATCTTATATACTTATATCGCACCGTCCAACCTAGTTTATTCCTGAGGTTAATGCGAAGACGAACAAAATCCATGCCCGAGGCTGGATTCAAATCCGTGACCTTTCAGCTGTCGGCCCGGTGTCTTACAACCTGGCTGCCGACAAAAGCCAGAGCCTCGTTAGTCATCAGGGAGAACAGGTGAGTCGGCTCAAAAGCGACCTCAATTCCCGCTTAATTCCCCGATCTCAAAGGATTGCTCCTAGACAAGGGGAGGTAGAGTGGCGCTTAGTTCAAACAGCTTCAACCGCGTGCGGGGCTCATCAATCTATGACTTGATGACAGTGGACCACGCTTTCGCAATGAGGAGATGCCAGATCACTTTCCCATTCGCGTAATGCTGCAGGTACGAAATCTGCTGGCGGTAGATATATTAGCCCGTGTTTCTGTGTTACGTATTTTGAAACCATAGATAGAGAAGTACATTTATTTTGTTAATATTGGTCTACGGTTGGCGATTTCCATGTCATATTAACAGTCCTTCTTTATGAAGAAGTCAATCCTCTTGCTTTTCCCCATCATCGATGATGTTATACTATCTTCCGTCAACCTTTGTTTAGATGCCTTAAATGTGTGGTAATAAAAGTAATGACGAAGACTGAATGAAGTAACTGGAACCTACGTGAAAGAAGACTAACTGAATAGAAGGAGTTCCTGAAAACAAGGAAGCGTGGACTACTAAAATCTCGCGCCGAACCGCTGGGATTCAGCGTGATGCCTCTTTAGTTGGAAACAAGGCAAACTCCTCCGCATCTGGAGATCATTAATTTTCATCATTGTTTACGTTCTCATGAATGGCAAACGCTTGGTGGCGGTAAAAGTGTTGAGAGGAGCACGATACGCGTAAGCCAGAGAATCTATTTCCTTTTCTGCCTTCACTGGGCTGAAAATACAAGAGTCTCAAGGGATTCCCAAGTAAAGTGGACTAGATCTGCCCCGTTCTGCAAAAGCGATATTTTACAGTTTATTCTAGTTATATTAAATATGGTAGAAGATTATAGGATACTCCCTCTCATTTCCTCTTCCTTGCAGCTGCTGACTTAAAGCCTGTGATTGCCATGTCGTGGCAGGCCCCTGAGACCCCCTCCTAACCTCAGAGGCCAGTCAGGCCCCTTGAAAGGGAAACCTTACTGGGGCTTCTACTCTTCACTGGCATTTCACAGTGCACTCATGTCTTAGAAGTTAGCAATAGTTTAAGATTGATGAATCCCAAATGGAGGAAATACTTTTCTCCAAGTTCCTAAATATAGTGGTGTACGCAAGTAAAATTATATACAAAGTCAGAATATCGGAGCTAGATTTTACACCTCGTTAATTTCCATGTTTGCAATGAGCACAAAGGAACCCAGCGTGAGAGATAATTGGTTTGATGGATTTGGATGACAGAATTTAGTCATCGTCTGTTTCAGATGTGTATCATACCCTACGACCCGTGTTGTACAATAACTATTTAGTTTGGAATTGCAGTGCAAAAACGAGGATAGAGAAGAAATGAATTCAAAGAGTAAAAATTCACAAAGAAATGACTCTATTTCCTAACATTGAAAATTTCCTCCGAGTGAAGTCGGAAACAGTTTCCTCTGCACCGTATGAATTTGCACACGTGCAGGTAGAAATGAAGTGGGACTTCATAGGCATCGAAGAAGTTTGTTCCAGCAGAGAAACTGTATAGGGTGTTGTAACAAGCATCAGAAAACATTGCAATTGCTAATACGGCGATCCAGCCAGAATCTTTCTCTGCACTTATTGGTGACTAGCAATATTGGGCGAAGTGATATAAAATCTAACTACCTCAAGAATGATTTTAATGCCTGGAATTCGTTAGATAAACAGTCTACCCCTTGCCACACCTCCTCGAGGTTGCTTGCACGGAAGTCGGTAGATGAATTGTACTGACCCAGATGACTAACAGCTTCTGAATTGTTTTACAACTATCCGAACAGCTGTAAATGCTCACTTCACTTGATGAGTCAAATGACGTGAGTTAATCATGAACTTAAGGATATTATCAACCTGTTGGCGGGTGCACATTCCTTGTGAAAATTATAGTGTAGTATTGTCCTGAGAGACGTGAGCTAAAGGTATTGTCGGATTGTGATAGAAATGCTTATTCTTTCTCCACCGCATTCATGTGTTTTTCCGGGAATCATTCTTAGTTGCCAACAATGTTTAGCCTCACTTCCTCTTGTTTGAATGTCTTCGAAGTCAGGGGAAGTGAATCACTGTGTATTTGTTCCCCTGCCCCCGAAAGCGGCATTCTCACAGATGGAGATCCTCAATGCCAAACTCCGGGAGATGGATGTGGGTTTGACGTGTTGGATATTTATCGTGGATGTACTGATTTCACGGTTTTGTTTCTGAAAGATTTATTTTAGAGACCAATGACATTTGAATGTCCTGCCGTCAGCGAATGGACTTATTTCCGAAGGTTTAATGTTAGTCTCGAATTACACGACATTAGAACTCTTGAGAGTACTTTTCGTCGAAGATTGATACCAACACTTGGCGGCGGATGCCGTTCGTCTTAGAAGTTTAGATTTTTGCCGTAGTTACTCGAGGGTTGATTGGTAGCTTAGAACGGATCTTGGAGGAATTTATTAGGTTTTTGTGACAGTAATATTTGACTAGGAATGTCTTCATAAAGAAAAACGTGGCCCCAAAATAAAATGTTTTTTTCGGGCATACTTTTTTATTATTTTTGAAATGATTTCGTGCTTCTATTCTAATGACTTTGTAGTGGTATTTATGTTCCCGACAGGGAGTCATTTTTATGTACATTCTTCTGCTCCCAAACTTTGTATTTCTATATTACTCAATTCTTGCGCGGCCAATCTTCCGTTAGATACCTGAAAATAACCACGTCTCGATCATGTTTAGCTACATAGCCTTGAACAATAGCCTTGCTTATTGTTGCCTTCGGGATGTGCCTAATAGTTAGTGTATACATTGTTCTCGACGACCTTAGCTACTATTCATAACAGGCATGTGGAGACATAAATATCATGTGGAAGACAAAAAGGAAATATATTCAATCGTGAAATATATTGTTTTATTCGTCAGTTGTGTTCAACATTATGGAAGTGATTTGCCAAAATTTTACCCAAAATATTCCGATGTTTTATATTACAAAGTTTTGATTGAGGAATTTTGCTTGCGATATCGATAATCTGTGTCTGTTGTTTTTGCTTTCGAGTAATGATCATCATTTTGACCTTTCTTCTGCGAGTCGTCAATGCGTAACGAATAGATTGGAATAAATAAGTGGAGTTCGATCTCTCGCTCCTTGAATCAGTATTGATCGCGTTTCATTGTCTTTGATTCGTTATCGGGAACGTTTGTTAAGTGAGTTAGGCCGTAAGTGAGGCCTTTGGTTGCCAAGAGAATTTCTTACTTGTTCATCGCAGATCTGCGATAAGGATTTTTTTTACGATGATGCCGCCTCTTAATTTTAATTCGATCTGAGATCGCTTGTAGTTCGTCCGTGACTCTTGTTTAAGAATAAAAATATTTAAATAATATAGGTATATCGCTCACTATATTCCCTGGGGCCTGACCAAGAAATAAATTTCTGTTTGTGGTGTCATTATTAGTCAATTTTTCGGTAATGAACTTTCTTGTGCCACTTATTTTATACGAGTAATGTTCGCTTTTCATGCATTCCAAGTTTAATAGATGGAAAATTAAATGTTGCAGTCTTATCTTAATGAAACTGTTTCACAGGAAAAGAATTGCAACTTTGACTTTTTCATCCTTTATTTTTTGCCGTCCTTAGTTTCGACATGCAATGTCCTTTGCCGATGTCAACCATGATAATGACGATGATAAACATTGAATGTCGAAACATTAGTCGGCTAAAATAAAGTGTGGAACGTAAAAAATTGTAAATCCTGTCATAGATTTAGTCCTGTATAAATGGTATCGGCGTTCCATAATGATGTTTATCTTCCTCTCTTAAATGTTGAACTGGTAGATGGGTTTTTTCTGTGCGCATCTGGGTATTGAGATTAATTCATGTGTATGTACCTGAATTAAAACTGAATTACTGTATAAGCTCCAATGTTTCGGGTTAAACTTTATGGAAGTTCATGTTGCTCAAATGATAAAAACACAGCGTGATTCCGCTAAATAATTTATTGGTGCGAACTAGTTTTCAGCGCATTGGCGTCATATTCGCTCTCGAAATTTTAAGGCAGAAAGTCGTCGTAGCTCTCCGTCGTGAAATGGAGGGGAGAGAGATGAAGGTTGCAGTGAATAGGGTAGGGGATAGTGGCAAATGGATGAAGTGTGGAAGTAGAACTACGTTAATTATGATGATAGTGAAGGAATACGCGAATATGGGAAATGGTGAAGTAAATGGCCCAACGCGCTTGCTTGTCGCCTCCTCCAGTGAAAGAACTCTGAAATTAACGATGGAAGGTGTAATCAAAAGAGATGCAGATTTTGCGTTTTCTTGTGAATAGCTACAGTTATGCTCTTTGGCAAAAGTTTTTTGGATTTTTATACTCTTTTATTCAGGCAACACTAAATGGACTTTGCATTAGTTTAAATTTATATTACAGGAGCTCTTTTGGCGCTCTTTGTCCTCTGCTTTCAGCTCTAACGTGTTTTTCTTGCTATGCAGACCAACACTTTTAGCTATTCTCTTCATCTATGCAGCATAATGCCGAAAAGTACATTTTGGCGTGATATATCTTTGGGTGAATCACAAAGAAAATGTTGCTTCGGCCCTATTCTGTCGTGAGGGGCAACTGGGTGACCTCAGGGGTTACGGATTAGGAACTTGACCGTCTCCAAAGCGCTCAAGAGCTCCGCTCAGGCATCTGCGCAGATACATTATGACTCTGCGGCCTCGATATTCAAGAGTAATTTGTTAGTGACTCGTCTTTTGAAACTGAATTCTAATAGAAAACCTGCTAGCTCACACCTAACAATGGGGAGGTGTGATTCTTAACCTATTTCATCCCCGCGGTTGAATCCTGAAATGTATCGGACTTCCACTCTCTTTTCCATCGTACCGATTTTTTTCCTAGTTTCAATGCCTGTTAAGTGAACACTTTGATGATCATACGGCTTACTGAATATCAACCTCTCTCTCTCTATCATAGGTAAAACGGTACGGTTTAGGTGCTCACATTCTTTTCCAAGCCCATAAACGGCATCAGTCATCTGAGTCACTGCAGGAGATTTTTCACAAGGAATACTAGCCACCCATTTTCATGCTTCTCCCTGTCGCTAACTCGTAATTCGGAGTTTTTCCACGCGGTGACTGATAGCCAGAAGCTCGCAAATTCCTTCACACCCGTTCGTTAAAGGTGCGTGATGTCACTCGCTGCCAGCAGTAGTCGAAAATGAATAACTGCGCGTGCGGAGAGAACTAACGTTGGAGGAGAAATTTGGCAGCTGTTTGGCGCATCAACCTGTCTAGAGGTCACGGCGGTGTGTGAAGGCTTTATTTTTTTTACTAATGGCTTACCTTTCTTGTGCCACTGGCGGCACCCAGGACGTCAACGCCTCTTTGATTCTTCTCCAGAGCATTTCCTGTTTTACCTACTTGTTATATTGCTTTGGTTTCCATGGGCCCTACACTGCTGGATAGGTTCACTTGATGCCTAAAGTACTCGTTGGTTTTTCTTACTCTTACCCGAGAAAAAGATTCACGTTTTGCGTGATGTCTTCACTTATAGCCGACGCCTAGGTTTCTTACCTAACTGCTTGGTTTTCGGGAAGTCCCAAGTCTATGGATAGTCTGTATTCCTTTTGTAAGCCCCTCAAGCTGTTTCATGGTGCTTCGTGACACCGAGAATACTTGAGAGCGGAATAATATGTGAAATTTTGGTTCCAGCCTAGGTCCTAGAAATTTACCTTTTTGGTGGGTAGTGGCGTGAGTAGTAGGCATTTATGTATATTAATTCCGTTCGTCAACCGTTCTAATGCTAATTGAAACGTTTCGTCATCTTCATTGGTCATCAATCCTCAGATTGGCTAATCTCTTCATATTTACGTATTTCTTCTCTTTCGCATCCTTCATCACTTGTTCCATATATCTCGCACGAGGCCTTCCTTTGCCATTCTTACCGTCCACTTGTCCCTCGACGATCGTCTTCATTAGGCCATCATGTTTCATGATGTCGCCGATTAAGTTGTTCTGTCTTCTTCTTAGGGTATTCAGAATAATTCTCTTTTCTCACCCTCTTTTTAGGACTTCCTCGTTACTTACTTGGTCGATCCATTTCATCTTCATCATTCTTCTGTAGCACCACATTTCGAATGCTTCCATCCTTTTCTTTTCCGCTGCTGTCATTGTCCATGCCTCACTGCCATAGAGAAACCCACTCCAGATTTACGTTCTGATGAATTGTTTTCTTACTTCTACGCTTGTATTTCCAGCGGTAAGTAGATTCTTCTTTCGATAGAATGCCCTCTTTGCCTGGGCTATTCTGCTGACTATTTCTTTCTTGCTTCGTCCATCGTTGGTTACTCGGCTTCCAAGGTAACAGAACTCTTTCTCATCTTCTAGTTTTTGTTTTCCTAGTATAAAGTTGGTTTTGACCTCCTCTTTCTTGCTGCACACCAATATCTTAATTTTCTTCTTATTGTTCTTCAGATGATATCTGGCCATTGTCATTTCCATGCTTATTAGTCTTATTCAGCTCCTTCTCTGTCTCTGCTACGAGTGCTATATCATCAGCGAACCGCAGCATGCTAATTTTTTCTCCGTGGATATTCACTCCAGAAGACTTCTCCTTGATTTCATTGATGTCTTTCTCGATGTAAACATTAAAATATACAGGAGACAGTGCACAGCCTTGTCTCACTCCTTTCTTTATTCTTGCTTCTTCATAGCTGGCTCCAGATTTAATCACAGCTACTTGTTTTTTAAACAGACTGTGGATAATTCTTCGGGTATTGTAGGACACTCCAATTCCTTTCAAAATTCCAAGCATTGAATTCCAATCCACGTTGTAAAAAGCCTTTTCTGAATGAACGAATGCAATGAACGTCGGTTTTTCCTTCTTCATTCTCTTCTCTATGAGCAGCCTAAGGGCTAATATTGCTTCTCTGGTTCCGTTACTTTTCCTGAATCCGAATTGATCTTCATCCAGGAACTCCTCTGCTTTTCGTTCTATTCTTCTGTAGATGATCCTTATCAATATCTTAGTCGTCAGGCTTATAATCCTAAAATTTTTGCATTTCTCCGCTCTCTTCTTTTTGGGAATAGAAATGATGTTTTTCTCGAAGTCCATGGGTATTTCTCCTGTTGAGTACATGTCACAGATGGTTTTATACAGATGGGTTAGTGTCTTCTCTCCTGCATTTTTAATTAGTTCTGCAGGAATATCAATTCCAGAAGCCTTATTCATGCGAAGATCCCTTACTGCTGCGTCAAACTCCGATACTGTCGCAAATCCTGCTTGATGACCTATCTAATCACCTTGCCGTGATAAATAATATGAAATGGAGTGGATCTTACTGCATTGGAAGGAAAACATGACAGATAGAAAAGAAGATAGTGAGATTAAGGTAGCCTTTAATTTGGAATAATGGCCTATTCTCGATTTCGTTTATATAGTCTCAGTCTTGGTAGTAGTCTTCGCCATTCAGCTTGTAATAGTACATACAATATGTAGTAGCCTAGTTGTGTGACAATAGTTCATGTTTGATGATCTTCACCCCCCACCACACACCCTCGCGGTTGTTTTCAGTGTATTGCGTATATGCAGATTCTTCTTTACTTGACTGTCCCGACTAGCGTTGAATGGAAGCTATCGGTCGGCGGAGAAGGGCTTTTATGTCGCTCCTCTATCCTGGCAAACGACATGAAAAACTCTGCTCTTACTTAGCGCGGAATCAATTCATCTGGGTTCCATAACTAATCATTGTAGCCTTGGAGTGCATGTATTCTTCCCATCCGGAAGCGTACTCTTGTATATTTCTCCGGTTGGGTATTCATTTGCCCGTCGTTGGAAATCGATTCATTATTACGAAGTGAGTTTTCTAGACCTCTCCTACTCAAACCTTTTATAGTCGAGTATTAGGAATCTAGTTGACTCCATGTGGTGACTCAAACGGCCGTGAAAGGCCCCTCGAATCTTACCACCTCTCCCAAAGACCACCTGATCCACTCCAAGTTTTCTTTTTAAGACGCATTCAGAGAGTTCTGCCGAGTAAGTAAGTTCTCTGGCCCAATTTCGAGAGCCTCAGAACTCATTTTGGCCTCCCTGGAATTTAGTTATCCCCATTTCGGCTTAAGGTTTCTTTCCCTTTTTTTCTCCTCCGACCGCCCCGGAGGGCCAACTGCAGCCTTCGGATAGAGGATGGAGGTTTTTTTTGAACAGGGTTTTAGCCAATATCCTCAACCTTCAAACCTCATCTTTCGGGGCGGAATCTTAGGAAAAGGATCCGGAAGGGATCCCTGTCTTCCTTCAGTCGACAAAAAGAGCCTGGGAACCCTCGCCTCTCTCCATAAAGGGATTGTGGGAAGGCGCGGGTGCACCAGGCTTCGCTCTCTCGGCCCACCAGAATCCGATAGCTGCCTCAGCTTGTGAGTTACGTTGAGAGTGCGTGGGCCGCGATTTGAGTGTGCAGGGAAGATAAGTAGAGTCGACAACGTCTCGGCTGTCTCGCTCGGTCTCCGTCGTCCAATTCGCTGCGCCCCCGGGATTTCTCGTCCGATTTTGCAATCTGGAGGACTCGCGTCCACCTTCGCACTCGTCCGCTCGGTCTCCCCGTTTCCCCTGCCCCTGATTTCTTTCTCTGGTCCTTGCCCACGTATCACCGTGTTTCAGTGCAAAACATGGAGGTGGACATAAGTGAGAGTGACGACGTTCTCTTCGCTTTCGTTTACCCCACCAGATTATCCTGCCTGGTCACTCACAAATCCAGAGCCCACTGTTGACAATGGGGTATTGAGACAGTGGGGCTCTTTGAAACGCATGCATATAAGTAGAGCGTGTTTGGAGACAACCCCTGGCACCGTCCCTCGAGGTGGCTCGCAGGACATGATGTAGATGTATGCTGGGTATGATGTAGATTGGTAATTTCTTGGGATAGTTGGGTGTTCGAGATTCGTATCCGCCCGTTGAAGTCATTCTAATTGAAGTTTTTACTCTTTATTTATACCATATGATGGCTAATATGGAAAATGTATGTTGGAATGTGAATAAATGTGTTGGAAAAAATGTGTCCTTTAGATTTTTAGGTATTTGCCTGGTGATAAAATTCTCTCGCTTTGAGAAAGATAATTTCTCGATCGCAGGTAATAATTGAGCTGCCATCCGCGGCTGCGCGTTTTCATAATTTGCCCATTTTGTTAATGTATTATTTTCCTCCTGTGGAAAGTAGGCCAAAATTCCCTTTTGAGGTAGTCGTTTCTGGAGTTGGAAATTAAAATACTTAGCAAGAAATTGTGATATTTGCCTTTGGAAGCCTAATATCGGGACACGATTTCTTATGGTAGTGAATAATTACTTAAATGTAGTATTGGAAATAAATTTGAACCCCAGATCGAACCTTTCATAGAAGTTTAATGGCTCGTGCGAGAAAATACTTAGGCGCTATGCGCGCTACTGCATTTTCCATCTGAATCTCAATAGGTGTTAATCTATTCTACCATTCAAAGGCCCTTCATTTACTAGCATTTCTCGTACATTTGCGTAATAACCTGCAAGCCATAGGGTGTGTGACATGGTAAACCATCAGCGTATATTCATTTTAAATCAAGAGGTCAAATCCTTTGTTAATTGCGAGGTTTTCATTAGATCTTAAAGTTAGAATAAAATAAATATAAGTCTACTAAGAAATAACGTATTTTCACATGCAATCTTTCATTGAACGCCGTACCATGTGTGGGTCGGGCATCATATATAAACAAATATGTACTTATTTTCTCAATCCTGCAAAAGATAACCAAATGCAAACCTCTTGGACTATTTCTAAAAGGCCGTTAAACCTTGATACCGCCTGATAAGGTCTCCTGAATTAATAGGTATTCATATTTTAAAAATCTGAAAAATATAGCTCGTAAATGGTCTTACTATTCTGCGAAGCTATCTTTCCCCGTCTAGACAGCTCGGCTTCTTATCCTCTTGGAGGACCGTTTGCTCCTAGTCAAATGTCCTGTCTTGGCTCAACTTTATATACGTTGGAAAAAATGAGAAAACTCTCTAGTAAACATTTCGCATCCTGTTGACATGGTGTTCTATTGGAACTTTCCAGATTATGCAGCCTTT
Organism: Platycnemis pennipes; assembly: GCA_933228895.1. Lineage (NCBI taxonomy): Eukaryota > Metazoa > Arthropoda > Insecta > Odonata > Platycnemididae > Platycnemis > Platycnemis pennipes. The sequence continues at coordinate 25,286,954 of OW121848.1, read as the reverse complement.
TGTTTTGCAGCCCTTTTAAGATGGTTAAAGTCGACGTATCTTCTATCGGGTTTCAAGGGAATAGGAATTTATTTTTTTTAATGAAAAATACGAAGAACGACGAAAGAAAAAAAATCAACCCCATCGCTGTTGTGATTGAGGAAAAGAAAAAGGTACGCGAAACAATTACTTTTTGGAGTTATTTACGCAGGAAAACTTAAATTTAGCTTTAGTAACTAAGCTCTACGGTGTCCCTTTCGTGTGAACTCCTAGAACATCCGACCGCACGCCGCGATGGTCACGAACGGCGCGCCGCCGGGACCCTTTTGGGTAGGAGCCCTTTGTTGTCCAATGATGTTTTCCTTCCTTCCAACCCCAGATTTTTCGAGATGTTCCTCTATATTTTTTTCTAACTTCCATCTTTTGAAAGAAGTTCCCTTGTCCCTTCCTTCCACTGTCGGCCAGAAGTGACTCTCGTTATATCCCGATTGCTTCAGGGGGACTTCATAGGGTGTACACAGTCATTTCCCAGCAATGGAAATATTACCGTGTTATTCATTTCCTTGAACAATCGCCGTACAACCTCTAGTGCAAGAAAAATGATGCGACCTATCATTTCGCGCTGTTAATAGTGCCTGCGAAAAGCGTGTGACCCATTGAATTTTTACATCTGCTTCTACATAATACCCTGCGACCCACCATAAAGGTGTGTGACGGAGTGAATTCACACCAAACGTGAATTATATATAATGCATAAATAGGATTAGTAATTATATTCTAGTCTAAACATACCAATTGAAAAAAAATAGCGAAGCAAGCATGCAAAAACATGCTTTTAGTTAGGTTAGCTTAAATCCTTATGCCAACATGCAACTACCTATGTTATCCATAGATACACTTGTATTTATACTATTGGATACTATTTATGATTTTTCAATACCCTAATTGTACGAGGAAAGAAGGACATTATGAATCTATCGGTTCGGCAATCATTTTATCTAATTTTATGATTATATTCCAGTCTACCATATTAAGTTGGAGTTCGTAAAATATATTTTACCATCATCAGTGAAAATAAAGTCTTGGAATTAAGTTAAGAGATTGTCTAAATTTCAACCTACGGTCTAATAATGATTCCCATTTTAGTTCAACTAATAGACTGGTTACAGTAATATAGTTATCACACCTTTGCAAATCTTGTCGATCTTCGCTGCACACGCTCCAATTCATTATTTAATCCTATTTCGTAAAGATCCCATATACTGGCAGCGTTTTCCAAATGACGTCTAACAAGGGAAAAGTAGCTAATTTCTCGTTCGTGATCACATTTGCCCAGTACTCTTTTAATGAATCCCAGTTGACGATGACCTTGGCCCATTATTTCACGTACATGTTTACTCCAAGAAAGATCACCTGTATGACTTATTCCCAGATATTTAATGGATTCCATGTTTGTTAATTTATTATTTCTTATGTAGTAGGTGCTATGAGGAGAACAATTCTTTTTCCAAAAATTCATTTCTATGCATTTAAAGCACAAAATGGACGCTCCTTCTTGCATTATGTTGAAAAAATATTAAATAACCTGCAAAAATGATTTATTTATGAACCTTAAAGTTCTGCAATAAAAATTGTCTTGTCACCTTCTTGTTCTGTGGCGTTTCGGCCAAAGAAAGTCAATGATTGTATATTATGTGACACTCAAGTAGTCTCTATTTATCCGCCAAAAGAAAAACTGCTTAGAAAACTTTGAGAAGGAAATATCACTACACAGTGTATAGGACTTCACTTCCATGATCGTTTGCAGGATATTTCCTACCGACACTATGTAGAATCACTGAATTCTCACCGATGGAGGGAATGCTGCCTTTCCTGAGCGAATGTATTTATGGATAGGTTCCTAGTGTTCTTAGAATGAAAAATATCTTCTTGAGACCCCTCTTGGGAATTCCAGACTTCACTGCACATGCCAAAGTTCAGAAAAAAATATACGTATTTCTTAGTAGTTTCAGGTAAGGTTTTATGTTGATCGGGTAAATTAGAATAATTATCTTGAAACTCACTATCTGTAAGTTCCTTCGCATGTACATGCATCGGATTCCATTTAACTGATGTGGGTTTCTCGACTCTTATTGTAGCTCTTTTTCCCTCTTTACAAACGCCAGATCACCTATTGGTTAAGTTTTCGCTGGTCTGCGACCTTTCTCCCAGAAGTCAGTGGGTCTCCACCCCGTATCTGCCTCATCGTACCTTGGAAATGGTAAAACTGTGTCGCATTTTCTAGGCTGATTTCCCAAGAGAAAGCTGATGGGGAAGGATATTGGCAGCGAAAACCTGATCACTGGCTAATTTTTTATTAATCAAGAACGTGTACGAATTCGTGGCACTGTGCCAAAATCGGAAACCAATAGGTGTTCATGAGCACCTACACATTCGCCAATACGTTTAGAAGTCAATGTGCTGCATTATGCTATGTATTTGTAAATTTACTTCTGCACATCTGCACAATACCCGCTAGGGAACGTGGCGGGTGGCGTTAGGGCACCAATCTTCGATTACCTATCGCTTCGCTATGGCCTGACCAATGAAAAATAACATCTCTCGTCGCACTTTTCCACCACGTGTCTAACAAACACAGGTGAGCATTCTAACTATTAATTGGGAAACAAATAAAAACTACTTTGTAGACTCTTGTGTAGTCGCAGTACCGTGCTCCTGTTTATTAGTATTCACCCACTGAAATGGGGCGACGAACGAATAGATACCGTCATTTGAATGGTTTATCATTTTTAAATGTAGATTTTGCAGTTTCGTCAAGTAATATGGAAACTTGTACGAGCGATATTCAGGAGACATTCAGAAGGAGAGGACAAATTATCTGTCTTAACGAATAAATATGGATAAAACTCAGCTGAGCCTAATTCATTTTTCGCAATAAACTCATGAGAACCAACATTTTCCTGTCGAAACCACGAACTTTCAACCGGGAAATGGTAAGATGCCAGTGCACTCACGGCCGCCACATGCATACGTGCCCAGCATAGTTGCGCTTCATAAAGGGGGAGATCTATGTTGCTACGTTAAGTTAGTTTTGCTTTAGTCTACAAATCGCATTTCATTTTATTAGATAATTCAGTTTGAAAAATGAGTAATCAAAATGCTAGTACATCAGGGGTGGAAATAAAAGGTGTGAGTGTGCCGTAATTTTCACAGTTCTTCTATATTTTATGCCTAGTGATCTTAGGTTAATGGAAACTGGAGGTGATCACGTGACAGCTTCGCTATTAAATGCAGTGCATCAAATATTTCTCCAATTTTGGTCGCCAGAGCATTATATCTTTTAACGATCATCGCTACATGTTGATGGCCCTCTAAATCCATGATTCCTTGTCGTGCTTGTGAAAAAGTTTACCGGAAACTTCCCCCCTCTATTGCTTCATTTATCCCATTTGGCAGAATGATGCTATTTTACAACATTGTGCTGTTTGTCTGCGGCGCATAATTTTCGCGTATTTCCGTGCCTTACTCCGCATCCTGTCTTGGTTTTTCCAGCCCTGTCGGGAATGGTTTTCCTCCTTGACGAATTCTGGTATTTTTATGTGGTGTTTGTTTCCTGGTCAGATAGTAGCTATGAAATATTTCATATACCTTACGGAGATTCATTTGTTTCGTATTCGTATTTGTTGCGAATCTCATCTCACCTTCGCATCAAATTCAAAGTTTGCAATTAGTTCTTCGTGCTATTTTATCCAGTATTGGACATCCAGTTGTCTGCGGGGGCTAAAGAATTGTGGGCGTAGGAGAGCCGGCCGTCACGATATGCGTGATGACGCTTCGGATTTCCCTCGAAGCCGTGACGAAGGTGTAGCGAAGGAAGTGTTTGCTTGCTTCGTATTCCTGTGATCAAGTTGCGGCGGCTGTGAATCGATGCTGCACATTGGACGTATTCTTTTATGTCTACAGAGATTGCTGAATGCCTATAATGAAGGTAATATTAGACTTCGTTTAAGTCGAATGCAAGATATTCCACAGAGAAAAAAAGCATTCGCCTTGACCGGGACTCGATTTCCGGCCAGGTGCTCTACCAGTTACGCTACCAAGGCGTCCTCTTCCTCTGTGGAAATTCTAGAGGCAGGAGCTAGATGTTGCCGGAATGCTAGACATGTAATGTCACAGAGCAGCCGAAGTCGTGCGCATGGCGCCACCGTCCACGAGGTTAAAACCGACTTCAAACACTGAGGTGCTTACTTTTATAACAAATTCAAAGCTCGTGAGCTAGCCGCGAAAACTTTAACGGAGTTACCCGCTGAGATGCAATTCGTTTAAGTCGGTGTTAGCCTGGTTTTGGCGGAGGGCGTCTAGATTTGCATCCTGTCCGATGTTCGTCATAGAGAAAAACTTTTTTCTCAGCAAGTGCAAATTGGGAACGCGCTGAAATTTACTCGGCCGTGGAGATTCAGACCAGGGCCCTCAAAGCGAGAGTATTGTGCTCAATACACCTCAGCGATCTGATCCCTATCGTATGAATGTAAAGAGAAAAGTTTAGTCCGTGTATTAATATCAGACAAATTTTGCCTTATTTATCTGCGTTTTTGTTTTTGGATCATTAGCAATTGCGGACTGCGTGTCGAATTCGAAGTCCCATTTTGTCCCTTTGTATTCTTAACTCACTGAGAAGGGCGATGTTGCACGGTGTTTCTTCGGTGTCTCACACTACTACCCAGACCACTCGTTTTTCGATATTTGAAGTCTTCCCCGTCCTTAATCCTCCAGATAGACCCGAGAGACCTATGTACTCTCCTAGAACAGGCCTCGCATGAAAGTGGACGTAACTGTGTTATTTACCTTTCTTGTATGCGTAAGAGCCTATCTGAGAGATTATACATCTGAGATTGCGTGATAGTTTTGGTTTACGTATGGCAACATCTTTGGGTGTCAGTATTAACACCTTCTTGAACGTTTTGGAAGTTTTCATTCTTCATCATCAAGCAGAGCAATCTCTTAGTGAAGGATTATGAATTCTTTGATACAATCTCGTTTTTTTCGGGTCGGGAGAGATTATAGTCCCTACAGCTGCTGCCTTTTCTACATTCTCTTTTTGTGTGCGTCAGGAAAGTCCAGTTATTTCCTCGCCCAAGGCTCTTGCCACCGTTGCGTCCCTTTGTTCCGAATTGACGGCGCAGTTGGCAGTTGTTTTGGCTCAACTGTGGAGTCGATCGCCAAAATCGAAGGCATGAGAGGGAAAGTAGTAGTTGCGAAATCGAATTTTATGAGTGGGTGAGTCGTATTCGGAAAATGTCTTTTCCGTGTAATGCCCTTGCGAGGGACGTGGGAGAAGCGAGTGATGGTGGGAAGACGAGAAAGGAAAGGGGGAGACGGGAGGCGCTGCTCGGGAGGGTGGTCGCCGGTGGATGATGCCAAGTGGGGTGGAGTGTTCTGGAAAGGAAAGTGATGGCTTGGGGAGGGAGGAGAGAGGAAGGAGAGACCATTGGCCGACGGTGGACGGAGGTGGAAGTTCGTCCAAGTTCTCTCTCCCTACCCTTCCCTCGATTTAATTTTGGGCGGCTAAATTAAGAGATGTTTGGAAAGAAAGAGAGAGATGCCGGGACAGGTGATTGTGTTCGTTGCGTTACCTCATCGGGAAGTCATTACTATAAAGGTTGCCTTACCGATTATGGTCGGTTTAGAAAAGCGCCTATACGTTCCTCGACACTGTAGTCTACCCTGTTTATTAGTCCTTCATTAGCTCCGTATTTTTCCTTCCGTTCCTCATCCAATCCGGAAAAGCCCATTCTCTCCCTCTCATTTCATATCTTGCCAAACATTGGCTCACTCTTTTGCTCCCCGCTCTTCCTGTAAAGGTATCCGTGGACTATTAATACTGATCTGTGCGGGATCTAATACTGCGGGATAAATCGACGCACGGAGTTGGATAAATGTCCGAACATTCTGTCAGAGGGAATGGAGAGTGCGAAAGTGAGCTCCGTTCTGACTTTTTTCCCTCTATCAATACTCATGGGTGTTTTCCACTAATAGGCGCTTTAGACCGAGAGGAAAGGTGTAAGGATAGGAATGGAAGGGATGGGGTCGAATAAGGAGATAAGAAATCGGTGAAATCTCTAATCATCATGGGTGTTTTCAAGTCTGTTTCCGCACCAATTGGCGCTTCAGACCGGGAGGGAAGGTATAAGGATAGGGATGGAAGGGATGAACGTTCGCCATGCCATCAACCTATATTGCCTGGTCCATCTATTCTTTCTCGACGATATTTCCCCCAGCTACTTCCCCTTCTCCCATAATATGCCCAGAATTTCTTCGTTTTGTCCTCTGTTCTATCCATTTATCAGTTATTTTTTCAAGCCTTGTCCATATTAACGTCTAAAATGAGTCCAGTCTATTTTCATCCTCTCTCACCAACTTCCGCGTTTCGACCCTATCTACATCTACCGACTAACCTACTAGTTACCTCGAGGATGACTGGCAGGGGGGTGAGTTATCACCTAGCATTCGCTACATCTACATCACTGCGAACTTGTAATAATGTTTACACATACTACCTAATGAGATATTACTATGAATATCACACCATAATACGTTTCGCTCCGTGTGAGAATCTTCGCCGACCTTCCTTTTAGCATTCTCACTTAAGGTCTTTGATATTTTATCTTTCGTTCCTATTAGTCTCTCTCTGGCGTTGACGCTGTTCTCATGATAATGTTTGTCTATTGTCCATTTACGCCTAAGATACTGCAAAGGAAATCATGGCAAAGTGGTTGTTTTTTGCTCACTTCTTTGCCTTATAAGCGAAATAGTTATCTACCCGTATGCATTTAAGAGCAAGAAATCCGCGGAAAAGCAGCATTCTTCCTTGAGCAGGCTAATCGCGGCCAATTCGTGGATCCTACAATTAATTATATTTATTTGGACGATCTTATAACTGAAGTCTTCTGTGTTTATCTCAATCCCGTATCTCTGACCCTGATTTTGCAAGGCGTCGACTTGAACGGCTATTCCCTGGCTGTCTGGGAAACTCAACGTTTTGTCGTCATTGAGCTGTATGTATGCCACTTTTCATGCATAGAAATCCTTATTTCAAAATGTAGTTTCTCTTGTGAATAGGTACTTGTTCCTATTCATAAGAGAAGCCTTGTAGATCCTAGTGGGAGAAGACCTAGAGAACAAGGTAGATAATTATTGTCGGAGTACTTAGAATAATATTTTGATGAAACGTGTAATTGGCCAGTACTAACGGTAGTTTCAACATTTGTTGTACTGACTTAACATATTTTGAAAAGCAAGCTGCTTTAGTCCACTTTACCCAACGTCTTGACACCTGTTCTGGTATGTTCTGTTAAAAATTGAGATCAGTAACCATGATTTCGCGTTCACGCATTGTCAACGATAACGTGCCGGATATGGAAAGTACGCTACGCTTATTTTTCATGTTACGGTGATTTTATGATTTCAATTATCAAACGCATATGTTGTGCTTCATCTACATCTACGTAATACCCTGCGAGCCACCGCAAGGGTGTGCAAGGGAGAGGGTGCGCAAGGGAGGCTAATGAAATAATAACAATGCATTATTATTGTGTCAACAATAGTAATGCATTTCGTGAGTATGACCCAGTGAATTCGGGCTTCGCTCCCACGTCCGAAGTCGAGAAATGCGGCATGCTCCGACGTCGTCGGGCCCCCAGGGCGGTAAAGTCCGCCGTCTCCGACAGTTCACCCAAGGCACGAGAAGTCAAGCGCTCAGCTCCGTGAGATTCCGCGGGTGACCTCGAAAATGTGTTCGCTGGGAGTGAGTGGACTCGCCGCAATCCTAAGGTGTGTTCCCATGACGCCTGGGAGTGAAGGGAAGGGGAAGATTTTGGAGGGGAATGGCGGGAGGGAGACGAAGAAAGAGGGAGGGAGGCTAGCGAGACGAAGGAATGCTGTTCCCAGGGCGGGATGGGCATTGTTGCGGAGTTTCCCGCTGAATTCGATTAGGCAAATGTTTTCCTTTCGAAATGGCTTCGAAGAGCCTTATATGTGTGTGAGCGGCTTGTATTCTGTTAAGGTTAATGCCATCATAATAATTTGATCTGCGCTTAGAGTGTGGAGAGTTTAACTTTCATTTCCACGATTGGAAGCAACTGGGATAATCCTAGAGGGCTATTGAAAAAGTCGCACAGGGTTTACAATCTACGACCAGCTTACTGTCTTGTTAAAAGAGGAATATTATATAAAGTTTATGTACATATTTAGTCACGTAAGTATGGTTGTCGACGCCGAAACTAGGCCCAACTTCGACGACTCGATCATCTCCCGTACGATACAGAAATATGGACGTTCTCCTGTTCGAAGAAGGCTATGACGGTCATTACTTATCGAGAAAATGGGGCGTATATACTGTATGGACTGCAAAATAGCGAGAGGTCTCTTTCAACCATGCTTACTTAATCGTTTTCCTAGGCAAAGGGTGGAGTTAAACAGCCAGTCGATGTCGTTAAAAAAATTGCTTTGATAGGGTAATGAAGATGATGGCACCAAGACGGTTGGTTCTATTACCATCGTTGCCAAACATTTTTCTGTTACATTCTAGCATCTTTCCACTCTTCTCAGCAACATTGTGTTGAACATTGTAGATGTATTTATTTTGAACTTTATATATTTCTGTTTATTTCTTGCCCTTTTCCCTCCTATGTTTGGCTATCCAAAGCGCTTATATGTCTGAATATTTTTCGCAATCAACTGATTAAGTAACATTGAAAGAGCGATGGTGATTTATCTAAGATCGTTTTGTGTAAGCGTGTAATCTGTACTGTTGAAGTTTAACTTTGAATCATGATATTAATAAAGAATATCTTCTTTTACTTTCTAACAGGACCAGTATGATAACATAGCAGCACACACTCAGAAAGGAATAGACTTCTTGGAGAAATATGGGCACTTCATCAGGGATAGGTGTGCCATTGAAATGGACTACGCTGGGAAGCTCAGGTAATATTAATCATAAAAAAATATATTTATGACGATGCCATAGGTGATGCGGTATAAGGTTCAATTTTTTTCCTGTAGTGCCTCTTGATGCTTTAACCCTTTACGAGTTGCATGAATTAAAGTCTGAGTAACATTCTGCTCTTTGGTGTGATCTATCTGTTTTCATGCCTGCATTTACTTTCTAAGAGGTCTTATTTTATTTCCTTTAACTACTTTTGTTTCTCCAAATGTGGGTGCCAATAATCGCCTTTATTTTTCAGTGCAAATTCGAACATATTTTAGAGGTGCTAAACTACTAAGAACCGAATTAGTGTATTTGAGAATTGTTCCGTTTTATATTTTTCCATAGGACATTACTATTATTCCTGCATAGTAATTTTTTGCTGCATGATTTGATTTTATTCCCTGTCGAAAAGAGTTCGGAGCATTCCTATGTGATCATAATTATGCCTGTTACTCGATAGTTAGTGACCCAGCGATTAGACCCCAACTAACGGAATTTGTGACATACCGAGAAAACTTCACCTATGCCGTCAGCGAAGAATGTACGGAAATAGTGTTGAAATCGCGCAAGTTTTAAGTAAGAACCCAATTGTTGATTATGCAGCCGCGGTCGGATCATGCCCACGTTTAATTTTAACGCGCGCCTAGGGTTAAAGTTAAGGTGAACTGTTGCAACCACGCTGTGACAAACGTGAGCGGTGCTGCGTCACGAAGGTCGTGCGCCGAATGTCTGTCCGTCCTTCCTTCCTTAACAGCTATGGTTTGGCTGCATTTCGTGCCATCCGGCGTGCCTCCAAATCGCTTCCCGCCCTGTCTCTGACTTCGTTGGCGTCGTCGCCCGCAGCGGGGGTGCCCCTCCCCTGCCAGAGACTCTCGAGGAGGCATTTCGTAAGTGGAGGTTTGGGGTCGTCAGTGCTCGCTCGCGGCGCCACACCTTCCCTTCCCAGTTGAAGTGCTTTCTCCAGCACTATTGGAGTCCTCCTAAGTGCAGAAGCCTCGGCGCCGTAACCTGTCTCAAACGGAGAGGGTGTCATTTATAGGGTCTCGTCCTCCCCCCTTAAAAACCCTTTTCCCGAGCACCTTTTCTTAACCTGCCCTTGTTATCTTCCACTCCAACCCCTCCGCCACCCCTGTCTCTTGCCCTTCTCCGGCATGCACTACGCCACCCGCGCCGCCCACTCCGCTTTTCCACGCATGGCGAAAGATCTAACCTGTGGATTCAGAATGGGGATGCGCGCCATTTGTCGCCCGCGGAAAAAGGCCACCTCTCCTTCCCCTACCCCTTTCTTCTCCCATAAAGGGTTTTTTCAAAAGGTCTATTCAGGCCTTTTGATCGACTCGATGCTTGCTCTTCGTTATTTAAGGAGCAGATATCTTTTTCTTTTTAAAGTGTATCCTTTTTTGTGTGCGATACGGTTTGGAATGGTGGTGCAGTGGAAGCAATAAGGATCTCTGTACTGCTGATATGAGTGACATTTTTCATGTGTCGAGACAGAAAATACATTCTTTCATGCAGTATTTCTTTGTATTTATGTGCATGAAAGATTCGATAAATAATGTCATAGAGCAGGGAAAAATCTACGTTAATATTTTGTTGTCTAATAGGCATTTATTAATGATTCATATTCTTAAGATTATGCGTAAGCAGTAAATGCGTAGGTTCATTTGAAAATTTTATTCTCGGTTTGTGTCACAATCCCGAAATGGGATTTCCCATTACTGTCGCATTAGTATTGCCTTATGACTTAAGTTGCGGAAAGTAAAACTAAATTTATACCATATCGAAAATTCCATAGCTTAATCCATGTCTCGTTCCCTACTTGATGTTTTTTTTCAGGTTCTTTCCTAAGCAAAAGTCTTGTTAGTATAACATTTCGAAGGAGTATGAAAATGTGTAGGTACTCACCTTCTCCGTATTTTTTTTAAATAGTGTAGTTCTGACTACTATATTAATACTATTCCTTTTTTATGCATGATATGTAGTGCATGTTTGGTGAGCAATCACCCCCTGCCACACACCCTTGTGGTGGCTTGCAGGGTATTATGTAGATGTAGATGTAGATTGCGCCTGGGCTTGCTGTATACGAAGCTAACGGTGATGTGGTGGATAATACCGTAGGGACATAGTCTCAGCTACTGCACTGTAGTTAGGTATCATTTCAGATGCTTTTCGTGATATTAGATCTTCACCAGTCAACGATCCTAAGATTGGTTTGACGCAGCTCTCCTCTGGATTCTCCGTCAGCTAACTTCTACAAAAGCTTATTTGTATAGTTCTTCTCTTTCACATCCTTCGTTACTTAGCATATGTATCTCATGCAAGGCTTTCCTATGCCATTCTTCCCTTTCACTTGTCCCTTGAGATTGTCTTCATCAGGCTATCACGTCTCAAGATAATGGCCAATTAAGTTGCCCTGTCTTCTTTTCGAAGTTTTCAGCGGGCTTCCCTTTTCTCCTATTCTTCTCAGGAAGTTTAGTTTATGATGAAAAAAAATTTAATGACAATGAAGTATAGTGTGTAATGTATTTGAAAGAATGTTATGCGTTGTGGTATAGTCCTTTATTATGCGTGGGAAAAACGAATCCTTCTATCGCTCGGTCCGGCAGTTGTTTTCTCTAAATTTGTCACTTCTGTCCTGCTGATGCAGTGTGGTAGAAACATGCATGAAGTGTCATATTCGAATCCGTGTAATTCGAATTTTTCAAATAACTTTAATCTTGGGGAACAACCTTATAGTATTTAGGGTTTTCCAACCAAGCTCTTCCAATAGCCGAGTGACACTTTCTGTATGTTTATTCGAGTTGGTTACATACACGCTGCTTTACTCATTTTCTTATTCGGTGCCCGAATAAAATATTTATTCATTGGGTCCCAAATTCTTGTTACATACTCCAGGTGATGTCTTACAAGTACGAAGTAACATCTTCATTTTTACTTTTTCGCTTGTACACGTTCTCACAATTCATTTGTGGCATTGTGTGGTATTGTGGCATTTAAACTGATAAAAATGTCAATTTAAATATGTCTAAGTAAAGTAAAATCAGATATTTTCGTTACGGAAGGGACGTTGCTTTAGGGCTCATGGTTTTTCACGGCAGACATTCTATTTACGAGGATTTTCGCGACAAATGTGAATCCGTTAATCTACATTTACGTAATACCTTGCAAGCTACCGCGAGGAAGTGTACTTTGCGCACAGACTGACTGTTTTTGTATTTGTTTCCTCACGTTAAAAAAAACAAAGCGGCGACTTATATTTACAACCGTGCATTTAGGATATCGACTTAGTGTTGGCTTCTAGGTGTGTGATCAATAACCCTTGGCGGGCTGTGTGTAAAGCGTTTGGCTTCTCTCTCCTAGGTTCCGATGTCAAATCCGGGTAAAGCCTCCTTAGACAAGCCTGGCTTTTCTCAAGCGGAATTTATTTCTGGGACCACTTCTACTCGATAAATCGCGGGATTTCAGGGAAAGAAGCTCTACCCTGGTATTCGAACCCCCTTCCCAGTTTTGTGTGGCCTACCATCACCTATCGCATCGCGTTAACTCGTTATGTCGCAGGGCCTTTGTATTTTAATTTAGTGTGCAGCTGAATAATTGCTATGTTATTATTATTAGTGATCTACGCTTAAGATACGTTAAGTTTGAAATAAAATTCTTATCCCAACCCATATGATCCACATGATGTCCTCCTTCAGTTCAGCATGCCTCATATTTTTCTGTCGTAATTAACATCTACATCTACGTAATACCCTTCAAGCCACCATAAAAGTGTGTGGCAGGGGGTGAATTTTCACCAAACATGCACTACATACCATTCATAAAAAAGGATTTTTAATAATATACTAGTCTAAAATTCACTATTTAAAAAAGATAAAAATAGCAAAGCAAGCACGCAAAAACATGCTGTTATTTGGGTTAGCTTCAAGTCCTTATACCAACATGCAGCTACATATGCTATCCATTAATACCCTCGTATTGGATATATTTACCGCTAATTATATCCCTAATTGTACGAGGAAAAAATGACGTTTTGAATATGTCCGTTCGGCAATGCTCTTTTGATGAATCCCAGTTTACGACTAGCTTGACCCATTATTTCACGTAGGTATGTGTTTACCCCAAGAAATATCACCTGTCAGTCTTATTCTTAAGATATTTAATGGATTCCACGTTTGTTAATTCATTATTGAATTATTCATTATTATTACTTATTTTGTAAGTTTTAGAGGAGATCAATTCTTTTTACAAAAATTAACTTTCTCCTCCTCCACTCCGCTTACCCCTCATCCCTCTTTCCTATATCACGTCCTTCAAAACACTCCCGCCTCTGATTACCTGCTCGATCCCTCTACCTTCCGTTTATTTACTCAGTCGACCCCTTTTTCTTCCCTACCATCTATAGCACTTTATCGTTCGTCTTCTTTTACACCCGCCTGACCGTCTCCATCATTCTCCATTGCCACATCTCATAAGCCGGAATTTCGAGTTTGATCTCCTTTCCTCAAGGCCCATGTTTTGGCGCCATACAATTCCACACTCCATATGAGGGTTTTCAGCAATCTCATATTTTCTTTTACTTTTCTACTCAACGACCCTGTCCCCTTCTATGAGTAAATTCCTCTTTCGCCAACGCGATTCACCTTCGAAATTTCACGTCTCTTCCCCTTTCTCTCTTGATATGTATATGTGTACTGTATATGTGTAATGTATATGTGTACTATACAGTGGACAATTTAATTGCCACCCCTTGATATCCTAGCTACTTCTAACCTGCGGAAGGTGCGGAATGTGATATTATAATGCCGATCCGAGGGCAATGGATGAGTGTTATTGCCTCCGCATGAGATCCCTTACGTTATAGGGGCTGACAGCTGAGGCTCAGCGTGCGATTGTTCTCCCTCCGCTCGCGGCCCGGAAGGCGGAGAGGTCGCGGAAGCTTCAACGACGCCGGCGACGCGGTTTCGTGCGTCTCCGTCGCTTTCTCTGCGGTCATGGCTGGGATTTGAAAGGGTACGGGGGAGGGGGGGGGGGGTAGATGGCAATCTGAGGAAGCGAGAGCGGGGACTGGAAACGGTTGTCGACACACTTTTTCGGTAACCAATCTAAATTCGTGCCGATAGATCATCTCGAGTGACGTAATTGCTGATTTTTTCTGAGCTGTGGTAAAATGTTCATGTTTTTATTGCGTGCATTCAACGAAACGATTCATTGTGTGGTCGAAATGAACTTCAGTTGGGAAACGCGGGGAATCATGTTAGTGCCGTCGTCTTTTTTAAATTTCCTGGCGCGTTATTTAACGTTGGGCAGACGTGGGAAGTGCTTTTCGAAAGTTTATTTCAAAATATGAGATTTATAGTATAATGGATCTCACTTACCCTTATTAGAGTCCTACGTGATTTAGACTTTTCCTCCTATTACCAAGCTAGGATCGAGATTACACTTGCGAAATTTTCTTCTTCAGGTTATTTTTTTGGTCAAGTGGCTTAGCTACTAATTTTCATGTGATTTTGAGGAGATAATTAGGTGCTTCACAGAGAAATGTTTTTTCCGGACATATCTGTAGATTTCATCCTGGAGTAAGTGCATCATGGATGCTCCAATTACCACTCTCACGCCCTACAAATGAAAAATATTGAAGTCTTTCATGACGATTAGCGTCATATCCTTCATCCCATCGCTGCCTATTGTATAGTAAACGTGTCTTACGTATCTATGCATAAAAAAATAACTCACTTAGGTAACAGCCTCGATTCATCTCCCTTTTTCCGTCTAACTATTGCAAAATTCAAGTAATATGGCGCTTACCTCATGTTTAAGTTATGCATATTAAAGATTTTATTCATAGAATCCATCATGGCTGCCACATTGTTTAATAGATGTTTAGCAAGTGTCGTTTGCGTTATACCTTTAGTATCGATTCAGAACAACTTTTTCGTTACTCGCATCCCCGTGGTATTGCCTCCGTCGATTCGATCATATGATTTTGTTCCCATTGCTTCAGTAATTATGAAGCTGGTAGATATCTTTCCATTTAATTGACTTTAAATGTGAGTTAGATTACATCTTTTATGTAACAAGCGTAAATCGATTCTTGAAAAGTCCTCCTATCTTGGTTTCCATCCCTTCGCGTTAACGATATTGTCAATCATTATGTGGAAAAATTTTGGAATTCCAGTAGGCATCTTCAAAGGTACCGTTTTAATAATTCCCGGAAATAAAAATAATTTCTAAGAGAGCTAATTCACTGCTGCTGATAAAGCTATTTCATGATCACGTGCTCATGCTCAGTGCAGACAATTTTGTACTGTTAAAGCATCACAAAATTTCATTCCTTACGTTTTTCAAGCCATATAAATATCAGCAATTTAAGGGCGCTGCTACTTACGCTAGTCGAGTTAAAAGATATTTACAGATGTACTGCACACTAAACTACCTGCGTGTGTACCTACCCACGTTCTTTGTCTATTTTGATCCATTTCTGTGCGTGAAAAGATTTTTTTTATCTATTCCTACGTCAGTCTATCTCTTTAAACTTATTATTTGCAAACAAATGATTCGTTATATGAAGTAGATATCAAAATATTTCTGACTCCTGAAGGCAACGAAAGGGAAGGCAGGGAAGGGAAAAGAAAAAAATCGGCTTTGCGACGTCCGATTTCCTCTCTACGGTCTTGTTTTCGCAATGCTAGAGATTTCTTTTGGGTTGTCCAGATGCTACTTTAACATTCTTGACCATATAAGAGCCACTGATTCCAATGTCACACATGGTGACATACTTTTCCCTTTGCTGGATACCTGCTTCTTTTCCACTTTTTGCCTCTTAGCCTGAAGAAACGAGGTTGGTCAGCGTATTTATGGTTTAACGAACGCACTCCCACTCTGCAGAACAAGAAAGTGACTTATATTTTGTGGTGCGCGTATTAAGTAAAACAATTGGAATTGCAGTGTGACTTATCCCTTTCCATAACCCGTAACTTCTCATATGTCGCTCGTTGTAGGAACCCCCATGCTACCTCCCATTTGAAAGTGTGACAATAAGTGTACAGCTCTAAATGATCCAGTGGCCTAAAGTGACTTAAGTAATATCCACTTGAATACCATCAACGTAAGCAATCAACAAAATCTGAGATTTCAGGCCTGATTGAGTGGAAACTGAACATACTGCACTTGAAAGATGAGCAACTTCCACAGTGATAGGGTTTATTACGACCAGGTTTCGCTTTTGAAGAGTTGAAGTTGCTAATTTTTTTTAAGTGTAGTAGGCAATTAACATAATATGTCAACTGATTAAGAAAAATGCTTTACCTGACCTGCGGATTTTATTTTTATTTTCGCCACTAGTTCGGAATTCTAAGAGTATAGAACACTACTATGCTATAAATAGCAAAAAAAAGTAACGGGAGAGAGCCAGTGAATTGTAACTCAAATATTTCTGCGACCTTTGAATATTCCATTAGCTACATACTTTATTCAATTAAGCGTTTTTTTCTCAGCGAAAGGTAATGCTTCGCAATTATTATATGCTTTCAGTTGGTCCTTTTATATATTTTGTTTGATATTTCAAGGCAGTTTTTAGGATTGTGGAAAGCTCACGATTTTTCGCCCGAATTGAGGTCGTAGTCGCCGCCCTTGCCTGATGTGAGAAATTCCTTGCGAAGTTGGCTCTTGCTTCTCTTATTTCCCTTTGGTCCTAGTGGCGTTTGATGCATTTTCCCTCGTCCTCGATCGGCTGTGTTCTCGTGAGGCATTCCACCATAACTTTCCCTCGTCTTCTGTCACTCAAATTCATTTTTCTTCAATATTTGGATTCATTAAATCACCAACGTAAAATGGGATTTCAGGTTTGCGGCAGGCCGCCGCCAAGGATATTACTGGAAACTTAAAAAAGAGAAATGGTGCCTTTGGCCTGGAAATACTGAAGGTTAATTGAAATCCACCAATCCTCCGCTTCGCGTTGAATTTATCACATTTTGTGTAATTCCCTTGGCTGGTATTATAGCTGTGTAAAATTCTACCATGTGAGCGGTATCTTATTTGTGTATTTACGATAATGCATGCATGATGCAATGCTAGTCTGTAACTACTATCATAGAGTAAGTATAGGAGTCTATGCCTACTCTATACTACGACTATATAATTATCATCACTATTACGACATTGTTCCCAAACGTAGTTTAATATACGTGCCAGTCTTTCAGATTCTGATGTCACCGGCGCATGAATAATATTAAATTTAACCTGGAAATCTTTGGATAGTTGGAAATAATCTTACTGCTACTGCCTAAGTCTAGAATCAATGGATCAGGACCAAAATTCGTATGCTGGAACTCTGAGTATTAGGTACATTTGTTTCTTTTTCAATTCTACGTCAAATTAACGATATCTCGTGGAATATGTTTCTTTCGCGGTACAGTTAACCAACATGCACTTACATTTCTACTCTCTCAGATTTGTGTGTGGAGACGCTGTGTTATGGTCTTGTGAACGATCGTAAAACTTCAACAAGTACCTATCACCCTTATATATTTCTTTTGCATTAAAGTAGCATTTGAGTAAGGGGAGAAATCTTCGTATAAATCATATAAAGTCGGTCGTGAATTCGCTCGCAGTTCCACTTCAACGTTTGTCGTTCTATCTGTCTTGCAACCTGGATCTTCGCTGGAACTACCACCTTCTCAGTAGAACAGACGGTATTGAGAGGTTCGCCGGAGTGAGGTCGAGGGTGAATGAGAGGATAGGGAGTGGGGAAAAGTTATAGGGTGAAGGGATATTGGGAAAGAAGAGAGAAATGGAGCAATACTAGTGTGACTTATTCAGTCCTTCCGGCATGCCGGCTGCATTAGCTAGGTTGGGAAAGCGCCGGATAGTAAACTTCAATGTCGAGGGATCGAATCCCGCCTCGGACACAGATGTCGTGTTCACCATAGAAGGCTGCTAATATTGCTTGCTGTTAGTATTAGATGTAGTTAGACAGTGCGTTAGAAGTCGAAGAAACTAATAATTTAATATGTTCTCCTACTACATGTTCGGGGCCTGTTGAGTTGAAGGCTTAATAGGCTTTGAAACTTCATCCAAAAAGATGATGCTATCTTGTTCACAGCTTGGTATATATTTTCAATTATTCGATTTGCAAAAATAATTACTTTAGTGACGAAATTTAGTGTCCTTCTCTTAGTGGGGTGTCCTGTGCAATTTTTGTATTTGTTTCACGGTGCACGAAGTTGATATCGTTGCCTCGATATTGGTGCCCACGCGAATATTTACTTCAACTATTCACTTGTGATGGGGGGCTAAACCGTGTAACAATGATTCACTTGCTCCCACAGGCATACAAGCGCTAGCAATTTACGACCTGGGATGGGATCATGGATCTTTCTTTCGCGTTACCTATTACTATCGTTATCAGTAACATCGACGTAATACCCTGCGAGCAACCACGAGGGTGTATGGCAGGGGATGAAGATCACCAAACAAGAACTACTGACATGCAACTAAGCTACTATTTATCGCGGGCTAAATCCTCCAGACGCTAGAGAAACGATAAGTCCTCTAGAATTTACCTACTGAATGACTCATACCTCTCACTTAAATTGGGCAGTTTGAACACCTTACGAAATGATATGAAGTATGGCAATCATTATTTCGCTCTCGTGACTAGTTTCATTTCGCCCTTTGCTTTAGTCCCTTCAGTTCCACTTATTCCCATTTAGTTTCGCATCCGCATTTTGCTCCCGGCGACTTAACTGTTGCAGTTCATAAATTTTCCACTTTTCGTTTCCTTCGATCGCCGTTACCGGTTAGCATTGAGATCATTGAGGAATTTTGGGCTTATTGCCCGCGATCGCGTCGACAGATTTCGATGCAAGGCGAGTTCCTCGGGGTGTGTGGTTGGAGGGTTCGAAGGGAGAGAGGGTGGGGGGGTGAACTATCGATTTCCTCCCCGTCGCCCGATACGGATGGGAATCGAATGGAATAGGGAAGGCTCTCCCTCCCCTCCCCAGCCTCCAGAGTCCTCCTCTGGTACCTCCTTCCCCTCAATCGCCTACCGTTCCCCGTCTACCAGAGTGGGAGGATGAGCTTTGTATTGTTGTCCGTGTAATGTTTGTGCACTTACATTTTTTTCTGCCTTTTTCTTCCTCGTGCCGCCGTGAGCGGCAGGATGTCGTTAATTATTTTTTTTGACGTCGCCGCATTTTCTGTCGTGGCCATGGATAGCAAATCGCATTGGTTGCCGGAAAAACGGGAGGAAACTGGGTAAATTGACCGTTCCGTTCGACGGTCGATTGAATTGCAGAACGGATGGGTACTTCCTTGTTTTGAGCCTAAAGAAATTTTTTTCGTATACCCCGGTTGTTGTCCCCCGGCAATACACTGTCACTTGCTCGTGCGTTTGTGTGCGCAAAAGACATGGTTGGATTCTCAACCGGGAATAGTTCTCACCGGCGTAATGATTCAAAGGAGCTATTGACAGGACTGAGTTATCTTGGAATATGAAGGTCGTACTCCCCACGACTTTCCATTTTTCTGGAGATAAAGACAATGGATAATTCGAAATTTTCATATGCGTATGCATGTCAAACAGTTGGTCAGTATTCTTTATCCTTAGGTTTATTTTCGTTGTAATGCAGCTATCGTATTGTCGCTGCTATCCTCACCATGTAGACCAGAGTTATCTTCCTTCCCACTCTCCTTCCCAGGAATCATTTTTAATGACCGGCAAAGGGTGTGCGCGTTGTCGTGAGGGTCCTTTCGAAGGAGTTGAAGCGTTAAATCGTTTAGCGGAGTCCATTCAGGCGGAGTTTTCGGGGCGTTGGTCGAAATTTAGGAAACCCCAATACCTGCGACGTAAGAAATTCTGGTCAGTAACTAACCTAAGCTCCAGGTTAGGTTCGCAGATAGTTTCTTATTCATTATTTTTAATGACGCATAAAATAGAAGCTTTGCGATGCGAAAGATAATTTTAAAATTGTGTCGAAGGATCTGAAAGACAACAATTGCGTAATTATTGTTCCAGTTTTCTGTTGCATCTTTGAATGAATACATTCCTATTCAATTGTATTCTGATAGTAACAAAAAATGGTGACCTGCATACAGGATCATCTTTCTGTCCTCTAATTACAGTCTGATAATATTTTTTCAAATCGACCGCCCCTTTCCTAAATGAGCTATTTGGTGATGCTCATTTGCTTGCGTTCCCATGAACCGATGGAAATATTATGTATTTTCAAGGTACACTATGGTGCGTTTGCTTATCTTTGTGTTTACCGAAATCAACGAGTTCAGTGTCAGTTAATCTCGTCTTAGCTACTGATATAATTTTGATGCCTCTTAGTTCAACGGCCTACTGCTTTAATGTCTACGCATTACTATTAAAGGGCAGTATTTGATAAGAGACTTCGGATACGATGAAAGTTCAATGAGATAACGCGCGTATAAAGAAAACTTATTCAAACAACCTAAAATTTAATGTGTACATATATATTTTGTAACACATCTAAATTAAATGTTTTCTTGATAAAACTTTCTCCTTGATAATATTGTGGTACTTTCAGTGGTAAACAAAACTTATACAAAAAATAGCTTACTATTAAGTCTCATGAAACAGTTTTCTTTCTTGAGTTGAAACTAATTTGATGAGTACATCTAGATTTTCTTGAAGGAATCAGAGCGATATAATTTTCTTAATTGAGTGAGAATTTATTTTACTGCTTTAGTTAATGTCATTTTCACGTAAACACTAAAATGTCACGTGCACTGGTAAATCTATGCATACGTTAGTACTTTTAGGTTTCTTGATGAGAAATAGCGATAAACGTTGGGTCATATACTCACACTCAAATACTGACTAGCATTAAATATCCGCTTTAACTATCAAGCAACCGGGGAAAAATTTCAACCAGTATTCTGAGGTACAAACTCGTCCTGCTCAATGCGAAAATCCGTTTGGTGGAATTTCCCCAGTGTGGCCACCGTAGATCATACCGCGGTGTCAACCGTATGTCTCGACCCTTGACACTCGGTGTTGTCCATCACAGGATTCAAATAATGGAATCAGGGTATCAGGGTGAGTTGATCAATGATACGGGTTGATATGTTATTCGCACCGATTCGCCTGTGGCACTTGGGACTTCGTCAAAATCATTCTGCTTAAAAATTAGCGTGAAAAAAAAAGATTTCGTTAAAATAATGAGTGGGTGAGGAATGACGAAGTTTTTAGTCCCATCCTGTTCACTGCAATAATAAAGAATAAATGGTATCCGCTATTTTTGTGGTGTTGGAAACGAAGTTTATTCTGTGTTTGGTAAGTGTTTCTAACATTTTAGTTGGTGGGTTTGTTGGAAGTTGTTTACTACATTTTCGACACACCCCTTCAGGCGCCGACGTCCGTCCTCCCACATGAATAAACTGCAATAAGGCAATGGGGGATCCTTTAAAACTAGGCTATTACCCTTGCCCCAGTGAACTGAAGTGTCCAACCTGAATACCCAGATTAGTCGCATTCCTTAAGCCCACCGTTTGAGCTCTCTTTTGTGCGCCATTCCATGCGTCGGCGAGCGGTAGTCAGCGTCGACGACAGCGCCGTCCATGGTACTCTCAGCCCCCCGAGCATCCATCCCCCTTAGGACAACAACGCGGTCCAAAATGGTTTGAGGAACCCGGAGTCTTGGGAGGAGATTTGGTGGGCATGATTTGAAGTGCCTGGGAGGAGATAAGAAGGGCTGAAAAGCGACGCGGAAGAACTTTAAGGTGAAGATGAGATCAGAGGTTTTGGTTACGGCCTCTACGTGGGGGAAACGGGGGACGTTCTTAGAGGAGAGGGGTTTTCGCGTAAGTTTTCTTCCAGGGCGTGGTTGTGGTACGCTCGGCACTGCTGCATTCCTAGGGATGGTGGGGAAAAAGGAATGGCGGGGGGGGGGGGAGGGCGTGTGTATGTGGGGGTGACGGGGTTGCAGGGGAGGACAGAGGGGGGGGAGAGGCATCCGCCCCCTTTCGGAGTGGGTTTCCGGAGGGGAGAGAGGGGTGTGGCAGGGGTTGCGTCTCTCGCAGACTGCGCGGTGCGGTCCAGTATCGATCTCCCAACCTTTCTCGTGGAGGGAACCCGCTGTGTTTGCCGCCTCCTCTCCCTGCTGTAACCCTCCGCCCTCAACTCGCTGAAAATGCTGCTGCCACCTACGGCAAGTCAGGCGTGACTCCCGCCTTCTTTTCTCATGAACTCGCCGGCTTGAACCTCAAGAAGAGCATTCAGCGCGTCGGCGTAGCACGGGAGGCAGACCGACGACGCCCTGCTGGGTTCAAGCGTGGCCGTTAAATACCGCGATGCTCGAGTGTTTGCCGCTAAAAAAATGAAGGAGATAAGCGAAATGTTTTTTGTGAAAAAATGAGAGCATCGTGTGGAGGAACGCGCGAAATTTTTGTAAACACGGCGGAGTCGCCCCCCGAGTTGTTTGCCAACTTTCCTTTTCCTCTCGGACGGGGTCTCTTCCAAGGAAAGGCACTCTGTGAGGTAAACGCCGGCCGGCTCACCCCTCTTTGTTTCTCGGCAGGCTCAATTTTACCGTCGAGGACCTGGTGGGGATTTAATTATTAAACCTCCTGATGAGCTTTGGGCATTTCAAAAGGTGGGCTTTTCAGCACTTCCGTTTTAAAAACTCGTTTATGCTGCGGTGGAATTGAATATTGCTCGTTTTCCCTCTGAAGTATTCGACTTGAAGTAATGTAGTAGCGTTTTTACCCTTTTCCCTTCTGCGTGTATGAAAAGTTTTTTTGCAGAATTATGCTACTGTCGAGTTTTTAGCCCTCCTATTGTTTGCGACGACCACTTAAAAAATCACAATAAAAGGTTATTGAAATCATATTGCCGGACGTATGATAAATCTGCTGGTATCATAGGTGATCATAAAAGTGTTAGTGAACGCAATAGAAGGCAATGTGCGTGAAGTGTAAGAAATATTTACATAACTTTCAGTCATTGGTATTCGGAGCGATGAAATTTCCTTGTAATCTAAAAGAAAATTTACCCTAAATCTATAGCTACGTGATACCCTGCAAGCCATCGCGACGGTGTGTGACGGGGGAAATTTTTAGTTTCGCATTTACTAATATTTTATCTCATAAATTGTATCATGGAACATAGGTCGATTTCACATATTCCCCGAAGTGCTTCAAGAGAGATACATAATTCCTTTCCTTCGTAGGATTTAATAAACATTTTATTACTGGCGAAAGATTTTATAGGCGTATATCTTTTTCTATTTGTACGGATTACCCTCTGCAAGTATCCTTGAGGCTATGTGAGAATCGAGTTGGTGTGGTGGCCAGAGTGCTGTCGTCCCTCTCCGAGGGTCCAGGTTCAAATCCAGGGTGTAGTAGGTAGTACATTAGTATACCGGACGACTTTTGAGTACTGTCTGGTAAGCTTATCAAGCTCTGTAATACGACGTCCTTCGGATGGGACGTTAAACCGTGGACCCCTTGGCTTTTTTTTAGAGCAGGCTAATGCCTACGCCTCCTCCCCCTGAAACGTTCCTACAAATCACTCACCCATCATATATGGCGCCTATGACTTCAGCTCTCGGTCGCCTCCCCAGAGTAACAACTACTACTCGAGAAGCTACACCCGGAAGGGAGTGTAGTATTAATCACCATATTTGCTCTATGTATATGCGTATATTTTCTGCCCAAACTAATCTGTTGAGAGAAAGATAGTGTTTTCCGTCATAGAATGGAAGTTGTTCTTTGTGTCCTATTGTTTTGGTTTACACCTTGTCTTGAAATGAATATTTTACAGCACTGTTTCTTCTTGCTCATCTTACTAATATGTTTTTTCTGCCTCATATTGTTTTCGTTTTATATTTCCCATTTCGAAATTGCAATACGTTCTGTAGGCCTTGGCCCCGTTAAAATTATGGAAGTTGAGGGAAGTCACTGACGTATTAGTAAAGTAATTAGTAAATTAGTAAACAGCAATACATACCGTATGTATGATTCCTTTGAAAGTATGTACATTTATATACATATCATATATTTAGTCAACGTAGTACATATATATACCTACATGTATTTAGTCACCGTCACCTCATCATCATGTTGCCTTAGGGAGCTTTTAGGGCGCTCGTATTACTTTTTCCGTATTTGATGCATTTTGTCCCAATTAGGGTAGTCTTCCCTCGTGCCTCTTCAAAGTGCAGTGCCCCTACCGGATTGGGAATGCTGACCTCGTCCTACGCGTCCTCGAATGACGGCGGAGTGCATAATTGATTCCACGCCGAGCGATACCGTTGGGGCAAAGAAACTGGAGGATTCCGACGTAATAATTGACGCGCAACGGCAGCGCAGAAATACAGCCAGAAATCGTAACTTCCACTCATAATGGGTATTTGTGGTGCCCAGCTGAACGATGAGATCATTATCATCGATCGATACCCTCAATCAGACTCTGGCCTTAAATTTCACCTGATTAGCAGTAGTTGAGCGGAGATACAAGCGTGAAGGTTTTCCCGTCCTTTGATTTTCTTCCGTTCAGTTTTCACGTTATATCCTGTCTCATTTAGTTGTGTGTGAAAGTTTGTAAAAAATTTACATCTAATGTTATTAATTAATTTACATCTGAGTAATACCCTACGTGCTACCGCAAAGGTGTGTGGCAGGGGGGTGAAGATCACCAAAAATGCAATACTTATATTCAGATAAGATCTACATTGCTATTAATTCATGGAGAAATTTTAGGTATAAGATTCACGTGCAACTAGTAGGTTCGTGTATCTACATAGTAATGATGTGATTTCTGGTTAGAAAGGCATTTCTCTAAATATATTTATCTGAATTTCCTTAGCATGCATGGGTTAGTAATGCTAAAAACATGCTTCATGCCCCACAGTGACTATATTTCACCTAAATATCCTTTTACCATGCTGCCTATTATGTTCTTTTGGGTAGGCGGAAAAAATTACATTTTAATCTATCGACACGACAATCTCTTCCTCTAATCTTGTTTATTTGATCAAGTCTATCGTTATACACAGGTTTTCTGTATATGTTTAGCGTCATTTGCAAATATATCAGCTTGGAATATACTTAAAATGTTAAGCATAAATTTTAACCTGCTTTTGATAGTGATTCCCATCATAATTCTTCTGTTAAACTCCTACCCCTAATACAGTAATCATAACGAACTTAACAAATCTTGCTGACCTCCTTTGCGCATGCTTTAATTCCTTTATCATACCCTACTCCTGCGGATCCCATTCACGTATGTATTATATGACTTGCATTGTACCCTGCAAGTCACCGGAAGGGTGGGTGAATTAGGATGTGTGTGCAGGGTTGTGACTCTACCTACCACTTTTGTCATGCGATGCTGTCGCGTAAATATTATATTATAACTATATTGCCCGTTTTACTGTTTTGTCTGATAGACATGACTAGGAAATAAAGACACTTCACGTAGGATTTCTTCTAGTCTCATTCTAGCATGCTACCCGTGCAGTGTAAGCACTGTACAATTGCTTGTCGGGAAGCAATTTTTGCGATCTCTCTAGGGCTACGTATCAAACACGCGTTGAAACATTGACAACGAAACATTTTTTGTTCTATATAGGGCTCCGTACAAAATGAGTCTATAAACCACACTACGTTCCGTAATTTTAAATTCTGTCGGCCTTTGCGTTTGTTATCACGTGTGTTTTATGAGGTTTCTTTTATGCTTGCTACTTCTTAGTTTGCGTGCCAAAAACGCGTGGTCGTCCGCTTCACATTACGTGGATTAAGATTAATTTTAAGGGAAACTTATCTTGCTAGAAAAATGTAAACAAGGAAGGGGAACGCTATGTAGCCGAAATGTATGTTTTTTGACTTTCCTTCTCCTAGTTATCCTCCGAGTTAACTTCTAGTATTCTTATTTGTTAAAGTCATAATTCAAAAATTATTTATTTAAATATAAATCTCTTTCTTTTACATGCTATTTATTTTTTCATTAATTAGAATTCTCTTAAAAGCGTTGCGTACATTTTAATACTCAGTTTAGTTTAATGTTCTGAGCTTCTCTTCATTCCTCTATTGCTGTATTGTTTGGTGGAATATTGTAGAATTCTAGTGTACCTTTCGTGGTGCACTTTCTGGAACGTTTTTTTCCTGGTTCCCGTTCAGCCGTAATGGATTCAATACACGTAGGTCAGCGTGGTAAATACCCTTGAAATCGTTGTTGACGAGAGAAAGGGAAGAAGCTAGGAACTTCCTACTTTTTGGAAACTGGGTGTACCTATTCATCCACCGTGAGAGTGCTGAATGGCGGGTTTCGCATCACGGATTGGTGTCTTGGCTGGTGCCCGGATATGCTGTCTCTTCGTCATTTTTATTCTGTTACTCAGATTGTAGGGTTGTTGCATTTAATGGAACTGGGTAATCATTCCTCACATTTAACGACTATATTTTACGTTTCTGCATTTTGTAATGTCGCTTTCGGGCACTAGGTCTACCTTTGTTATCACTCCACAAACATTCTTTAGGTCGCTTCTTGCAGCCTAGCATTCTCTCACGTGCGGGGAGGTGCAGTTCATCTACTGGCTTTGAGCCCTGTTTCTCAGAAGCTCCTCAAAAATGTCGGGAGAACCCGAGGAGGGTGCCACTTCATCAAAATAATTGCACACGTGACGGAATGGATTGAGTACATGCAGTCTCGTTGCAAACCCTTGTGGGGAGTGTGCTTGTACGCATTTTTAGTTCCTTTTCACTGCCACCGCCTCCCCCCTGGCGCTGCAATTGGTGGGCATCCATGTGTTGTCCCCCCTTTTAACCGTGGTTTCTACACCCCGCTCGGCTCTGGGGTGAATTTTTTTGCGATGTTAAAGAATCCAGAGGCATTTGTCGCTTGAAAGAACCCCCCTTGCATGCCGTTACTTGAGTGACATGGGGCACAGCCGGCCGTAAATTTCGTTTTGGATTAACTTTGAAACGCGAGCATTTGGAATGTGAAAGGCACTTCGTGAAAAAATTCACTCGCGATATAAATTAAAAAACGGACATGTGCGCGCGGATCAGCACTTTTTTCCCTTTCTATATGCCCTTGGTTAAGTTTGGTTTTTCAGGTTTGTTTATATTCTATAATACAAAAACTGGAAGTGGTTGTCATAATCGTACGCTTAGATGGATATGGAAGATGATATGTTTTTTGATTTTTTTTATAAGCACGAGTCAGCTATGGAAATACATTATTCTTCCAGGTCGACTGTTTGGTTAAGCATTCTCATTTCCGATTTCTTGTTACATTGCTTCGAGTACTCCTTAGAATAAATTCAATAAATTTGATCAATTCTGATGAAACCGAGTTCAGTGGCTTTGCTTTGACCTTAACTGGTGAATAGTTCTGACAAGGTTTATATGGCTGCGAGTCACTTGTGGTGTGTTGCCCTGTTTTTATTCTTCCGACTAAACACGGAAGAGAAATGGATAAGAAAATTACGATGGAGAATAATGTGAACTCTTTATCGTAAAAACTTAATTTTTTCGTAGGTATTCATCATTTTGGTAATATGGCATTTCGAAATCAATGGACTCAACATCATTGTTTTATCAAATATCTGTAATTCTTAGGTTTGCTGTTAAGTCGTATTTTATTTCTAAATTGTCCTTGATTTTCAAATTTATTAGTTATTCCAGCCTAGTTTTAATGATCTTGTAATGGGTGAGGAAACATAACGCAAATAATACAATCAATTATGTATCAGTCCCTTGGTGTTGCTTTGTACGGGAGGAATTTTGACCCACGACACCTGGGTAATCCAGCAGGCCAATTTTCTTACGAACGTTGTTGGTTGCTGTTTACATACCTACATGTCAACCTGAAAGACGTAAATTGGGCTAAAGGTATTTTAATTTACATTTCTTCCTGTGAAAATATACGGTAATATTGGGACAAACTAGTATCAAGCTATAGTGACGTAACGTAGTAGTCTTATTCTAAGCCACTCTGATATATCGACTGAGTTTCCCCCTTGATGAAGATCCGCTGATCGCAAAATAAATTGGGACCTCCAAACTTAGATGCTCATCAGTCAGTGATTCAACTCCTAAGATATGAATTGAAATTTATCACATCTAACCCCGGTCATTTTTGACGTAGCAGTCATCATGACAATGAAACAAAACCCCAGCGAGGCTTTATTCTCTCTGTCCCGCGATGCGTGCCGCTCCGCTCTCCGACGTGATGAAATCCTAGCCGCGTCGTCTGTTCCACATAACTCCGCGTATTGTATGCGTGTGGCCGCATTGAATGGATGACACCTCGCTCTTCAATGAGTCAGAGGTTTGGCCATGGTTGGAGTTCAGATGCTTGAGCATAAGTCATCCCATCGACCCAGTTAGACGAATTGATGCTCGATGACCAGTTGGTATAGAGTTTATTGACACGTCCATGTCATGTGATGAATTAAATACATAACGTAGTTGAAGAAACTGGTCCTTTTTCGGTAAATGACTGGTGTTATTTTTAGATTGCAGCAAAATGAATAACCACGTCATCATCACATGGCAGAAGTCGTATGATTGGTTTGACACAGCTATCCATTCAATTCTTATATCGGCTAACTTCTCCATGTTTACATAATTATTCTCTTTCACAGCTTTCACAATTTGTTCAATTTCTTTCATACAAGGCCTTTTTTCCATTCTTCCTATTCACTTTCCCACGGCGAATGGCTTCATCAGCCCGTCGTCTCTCAACATATGGCCGCGTAAGTTGTCCCGTCTTCTTTTCAGAGTTTTCAGAAGGCTTCTCTTTTCTCTCACTCTTCTTAAGGCCTTCTGTTGGCACTCGGTCGATCCGTTCTGATTATCAAATATTCTTTCTAGAGGATGCTAATACAATTTTATTTTAGCTCCGGTTTTAAATTGTCTTATGAAATACGATCGTGATAGGAAAAATACTGTGTTCACTGTCAATTAGCCGTCAGCTTAATGTCAACCATACATGCTTCATATGCAAAAATTCAGCTAGGATACGTGAAGAGGGGTCTTGTAAATGGGGTGACGGATTAAGGGATCCATATTCTTTTTCTCCTGCGAAACCTCATTTAGAACACGCCACTATTATAAGAGGGTTTGTGGTAAGTTGAAATATGGAATTAAAACGTTAACATAGATGATCGACGAAGTTTGTGAAATTTCGTTATGGCAATTGTGTTGGTGTTACAAGCTTACTAGAAGAATTTGGACGTAATCTCCATCGCCCGCATGTCACAATTTAGACTGAGCCTATTATGCTTTGAGAACTCCCGCGTAGGAAGGTCGATCCGATCTCGAAAACAAGGTTAGGAGAGACTTCCGTGTGGATAAACGGAGTATTCTCCCCTCCCGCGAGTAGAAACAGTTCAGAATGGCTCTCTTAAAGTCAGCTAGGTAGTTGTAACATAGGTAGCCTAGCTTGCAGTATGCCCGGAAAAACCTCTTTCCCCTTGCTAACTTCTCCCTTACATGCATCCTGTAATGAATACTGTAGTAATGCATAAACCTTTATTACAAATGATATTCCTTCGTAATTTATAATGAGTTGCATGTGTCTTTGGGATGTTTAATTGTTGAGTGTTCCCCACGTTGTGACATAGCTTTTGTCTGCGTCCCTGGCAAGCGTCCTGGAGATGACTTTCAGGGTATTACGTAGATGTAGTCAACTCACTGTAATCTCGAAAACCATTATCAAAATGCTCTCGTTGACTAATGGTTAGCGTTAAGTAGACAAAGTCATGCCTTTACTGTATTAATCCTAGACACGCCCAAAATTCGTCAATTGTTGCCTTGCGTTATTCTGTACCTGTCTTATGTCAGTGTTTTTTGAACGCCCTCTTCGCCCTCGTGCGTCACAGGTGCTGAACCTTAGCCAAACTCCCTATCACTAAAAAGAAATGCTTGATGACGATCTCAAGAGTCTTCTTTATTATTATTTCTTGACCAGCATCTTTTAATTGTTTTGTGATGTAATTAATGGATCACCTCGTTATCGGCGATGTTCTTGCTGTATGCTTTGACTCAGCATGTCTTCATTAAGTGGCACGCTTTTGCAAATCACGGACAGTCCTCTGTCTCCCTCCCTACTCCTCTTTCTCGAGACGTCTTCCCTTCCCTCCCGAGCACTCCTGTCCGATTTTTTCATCGCTGGCCCTCACACCCACCGTCTCCAGACATGTCGTCGTCGCCCACCCACACGCCCCTCTCCTCTCTTTTTTTTATCGCGATTCCGTTTCCGCTCGCGTGCGCTGCGTCTCCATTTTTTTTTCAAAAGTCCCCCGCCGCGTCGGATGCCGCACTGGGAATGGTGCGGCGCGTTCCCCTTTCTGCACGCCTTCCTCTCCTCTCCCTCCCGACACCGTCTCCAGCCGCACCCTCTTCCCCCTTAGCCTCTCACACTTCCTCCTCCAATTATATCTCCCGCTGACACGCACGCTACATCCTCTGCTCCCTGTGTTCTGTCGCACCCTCGCCTGCGCCGTTACACCTGAGCTTCGGTAAAGAAAGTGCATTTATTCATTAGTTTTGTGACTCTAGTGCCGCCCGAAGTGTGTTCAACGCCCTGCTCTCAAAGGGCTGCGTGGAAATATTTAACCCTTCGGAGTCGCTGTGCCTGAAGAAGTTGCGAAGTGCTAACTGCTGTGTGGTGCACCCGAAGCACGATATAATGTAATTTTAAATCATCAGAAAGTGTTTAACTAAAATAAAAAGTATAAATCTCGGGCGGATAATCCCTTTGAGGTACAGAAAGGGTGTTTGCCAGAGAGGTTTTTCGTTTACTTCCTTCTAGATTCTAGATACGGCAGGCAGCATCAAAGAAGGATTATTTATTCGATTGCCATTTTCTGAGGGGACTAAATGATGGTTTATTGTCAATAATGGGGGCGTTTACTCGGAACCGAAATCGCAATTTTGTACACGAAATCGTTAAGATGGAAACGAAAAATGAATTTTAGTGAAAAAATTAATCTTCTAACCATAACCATTCACTCATAAATCAAAAATAAAAATAATCAAAAGGTGACGCCCACCGAAAAAGCTGCTTTGATAACATTGACGTCATTTTCCTCCCGTCCTTGACTGCTTTTCGGGGAAGAGAAGGGAGTGTAGGGGGGTTCTCATTTTTTTAAGGTCAAGTCTTGGTGATAATTTTTTTTAATTTTGTTTTTTTTAACCACTCTTTCCTATCGGAAAATGTATCACTAAAAATGGCTTACTTAACATAAAAGTTCATGGTTACTATTTGGTTTTCATGTAGTTTCACGAACGCGGTTGGTCGCGCTATTTGATGAGGTATCTTTGATTTTCGTAGGATTTCCTTCGCCGGCACACGCATCCTTTGAGTCGTGGGCGCTTGTCCTTCGTGTCGTGCGTCCTCCCAAGATGTTTACCTCTTGGAGGATGTGGCCTGGGGTCTTTGACCGCCATTGGCTGCGTGAAGGTTTTTTCGTTCTAAATTTTGGAGCTCTTATTTAAGACCTAATCAAGTGAATGCCATTGAAATGTTAACGTTAAAATACTCATATGTTTTTTAGGTATTTTTTGTTTAGATATTGTGCGATGAATCGTGACTACACGTAGAAAGGTTAAGATAAAAATTAGAGTATGAATTTTTAGTATCTATTTTTAACAATTTTATTTATAACTAATAAATGTTAACGCTTATGCTATTTTCTCGATGTCTTCACTTAGTCCCACGGTTCGTAGTAAATTTTAACACGCCCTATTATTCAAGGATACCGTAAAAATTCTGCTTCTTATTTTTTTCAAATACGCGAGGTAGAGCGTCAAGGCGTTTTTAATCAAAATTTTGGCGAATGGGTATTGTAGCAGACTATGGGAATCAATCAAGTTTCAAGCCGTTTATTGTGACGTAGGTAGAATTTCGGGGTTGGTAACAGTTTCCTTCCCTTCATAGCGTCATCTCATGTCATAATCCTTCCCTTCAACTCCCTCCTCCTCCACTTGTATATCTTTTGCCCTTTCTCCCGTGCAACTTGCGCAGCTCCGTCGTCCACCATTACTCCCTCGCACAGCAAATTACACGCGTGCATTCCGCTCGTCTCGTTGTTTGTGCTGTCTCCCCTATCCCTTTGACTACTGGTGCTCCGTGCTCAGAAACCAACCCAGTTGTGTTGCCGGAGACCAGAAATCACCCCGTGCGCTGTGTGAACCGTTGTAAATCTTTGTATTTTCTTTTAGTGTAAGAGTATAGAGTAGAGTATACTCTCCTGCATTCTAGGATGATGGAAGTCCTTCTCCGATATCCTTTTATGTGGTTATAATATCTCCTACGCTGATTCTGATGGAACTAGAAAATATTTCTGCGTAAAGAAATTATTTCTCTTTTGATTGTATACCTAGTTGCATATGCATGTAGTTGACATTTTAATCGCTTCGCTTGTACAAATCTTGTATCATAGATGTTTCTGTGACATCATGTCAAGTAGTACCAATGTGTTTGATTTCAGAAATTCGGTGAACGTTTCCGAAAAGTATTTTTAGATGAATTACTCCCTGTACGATATCACTAAAGCCTCTTGAATTTACTTTGCCTAAGGAAGCTTACCGGAGTAACGTCCTTGTAACTGGAATGATATATGTGGAAATAAACCCGTGTTATTTTGTTGTAAATATTTGTCATCGTACATCTTAAATGATATTAAATTACACACATTACTTTTCAGAGAACTTTAATTAAGGAAAAAGAAAATTGGATGTAAAAGAAAGAGATATTGAAATTACTAATTCGGTAATTTATATTTAAATTAATCCATCGTTGCACGTATATTATGTAGCCTGAATCTTCATTCTTGTTCGGTTCTCCTTAGATGTGAATTCTTTTGGGTCCTTTCAAATTCTCCCGATCCCCTCCTTAGTCGCTAAGGAAAGTAAAAAAAAACAATCTCTCCTCAGAAAGCGTCGTTTCGAAAGTGCCTGGGACGTGGCGTTGAGCCATCACGACTTTTGCTTTTTAGCTTGTCACGCTTCGTGACGTTTACCTGCGTCCCTGGGGTCCAGGACCTCGTCTGTTATCGCCAATTTTCACCACAAGCGAGAAATAGCCCCGCAGGGGTGAATGCTATTCCTTGTAAGGCTTCTCCATAGCCAACCGTGAGATCGCATGTGATGATATCTGCATCGCGGAGGAAAACAGGTGGCTGTGAGCGTCCCTCCAGCGTGTTTGTGCGCAGCAGCTCCATCCGTTGATTCCGACTGGAGGAATCACGGAAGATTTGGGGAATTTTCAATTTATTAAATAACGTGTTACCTTGTTCCTGTATTCAGATCCATTTTTACTCGAGCTGCTGTTTACCTCTGCGTTATTTATGGTGTCTAGTATTGTTAGTATATGCATCTTGCTAGTGTTTATTGTAGCATTGTCATAACAAAATTCCCTTTCCGATATAAAATGCCGCTATCTCTTCGAATGAATGAACGTCAATGGTCCTTGTTTTGCTGATAGTAATTTTTTCTCTTTTCGCGTCCGAACGTAACTGTAACATGATACTTGACTTACCTTCCGATTTCGGAAGTGTGTTACTGGATTCTGGTGTGTATAATATCACGTAAAAATCACCAAGTTGCATGCCCTTTCTAGGTCCTCTGGAAATCCTCACCATGTTATATTTTGGCTGTATAATGGCTTCTACATCGCGATTTGGCATCCGTATTGTGACAGCGACAACTCTTGGATCTTTTAATTCAGACTTATTTGTTGTTGTCGGATTGAAACCTCGGTGAATATCGTCGCTGGTGGCTCATTGGGCAACGGTATCCATAATGTACTTGTTTCGACACAACCATTCTGTCCCCTACCCTCACATTGTTGACCAACCGAACATCATACATCTCCGTATGTTCTCCTTCGATTATTACCGTTCTGTAGCAGGCATGGGTATGATCTTGGAATAGTCGAGTCGTTTGTCCGATATTACGGCTGAGACGCACTGAAAAAATACCGGAAATACTATTGAGATCATTTTTACTTCAATATGTTATTATCAGAACTTAAAATGTTTGCCATGAACCGGCTGCGCCAGTCGTTTGGTTTTTATTTTGCACTGGAATGACTATCCCTCGCTGGTTTCGTGTAGGCCAATTCTTGTGGCAATCGTGAGCGTACGGTTAAAGGCTCTAACACATAATTATGGGATTTTTTTCTCTTAGTTCATTTATTTTGGAAATAGAAGGGGCAGTTTAATTTTGAGGTATTAGAGACCTATAGTTATGTTTTCGAGATGCCCTGCTCCGTAGTTAAGTCTTTAATTTCCTTTCGGAAGCTGCGGATGTCATCAATGACTGTTTCCACCCGTAAATTAATGTCTGTCATCATTTTTTCCTGCTTTTCTAGTGGTATGTTTCCTGTACCTCAACAATAGTGGCTGTCAACAATTCGGTGTTTGCATTCCTTACGATTAGATTCGATAATAATGTGTGGGCTTTCCTCTTAGTTAGTAGCATAAGACTTTCCCACTACCATTTTCGTGCTTCCCTGTCTTCTCTTGTTGCTATGAGCTCTAGAGTGAATTCTTAGTCTTATCTTCCTTCCCAAGTCCAGAGCAACAGTGCACGTGCACGATATGGCGGTTGCTGAAGAAGGGCAGATGTATGACGTTGAGACAGCCCTTGCAGTTGCACTGTCATGAATGCGGACGTCTTGTGTTATGCATGGATGCCTTCCCATGGAAAGCAAATTTTCGCTTTCAAATGTGAGGAAAGCCCTAAATTTCCAGGTTTCCCGATTAACTGAGAAGAATAGAAAACTGTGTTTCTTGCTCACATGCGGTGATAACCACTCATAGACAGTTCTCGGCAAGACTTAATCTATTGATCGTGATCATAAGGGTAATTCCAAAAAGAAATGCGTACCTAATTTATTTCAAGTGCATGGGTTCAGGGATGGTTTAATGCATGGGTTCAGGGATGACAAAATTCTTCTCCATATTTATTGCGTGAGTCCATCGTGTATATTTCCCTAAATACGTCCGGAAGTGCGAAAGATTTCGTACACTTGTGCAAGCAAGCAAAATGTTTTATTTGGCGACTCCTAGGGGAAATACGCTTGAAAAAGTGCTATAAAAATGGTATCCTCCCATTTCAAAAACCCTTGGTTACATGCCCAGGCATTTATGGGCTTGTGTGACACGTGTCTAAAATTGCTGTTTTTAATCCCAGCTTATTGTAATTAATCTACAGAGCCTATTAAATCTTGAAATGTCAAAAATATTTCTTCGTATGATATTTATATCGTATTGATGGGTATGAGGTAAATATTTATGATTCGCTATTCCCTGTTTTTTATATTGGTGTATTAATTTTGTGAAGCCGCCGTCATGCTCCCTTGTTGATTTCAGTGAGCTAACTTTGAAACATAATGTTTAAGTCCTAGTGTAAGTGTTTGCTGTTTCGTTAGTGCATGCCTGGTGTGGAGTCACTCCATACAACGTTAGCTTAAAGCGCAATATTTAGATGTGGATGTGAGTAAAAAAAACTTAAATTCAATTAGAAAGCTGTTGGAAACTTAAGAATAGCGTTCATATTGAATATTTTGTGAATTGACTTAATTTAAAACAACAATATAACAGGGTAATGACATAACTTCGTGTTAAATTGTTTTTCACCTTTATGCATCTGTCATAAAATATTTCTCGTGTTTAACTTAAGCGGAAATTATATCTTTTTATGCTTTCAGTCAGGGAAGGCAGTGATTGATAGGTAAAATTATGGTACATGCGTAAGTTTGTACGTAAGCATCTGGTTCGCCCAGAGGTCCTCAGTACTACCTGATTAATGGTGGACATTTTGGGTCAAGATGTAGCAAAAGTATGGCATGGCTTATGTAGTCTTATGATTGCCACGACGCATTGCGAATAAATAGTAATCTTTCTACTCCCTTTAAGCTTCCACCTGAGATATTGCATAATTTTCCCTACCCCAGTTGCGCCTCCAACCCATAGTTGCATTAATTAAAACGTTTCACTCCCTCTACTCCGTGGTGAATAAATGGGCTAACATGTTTCTGTTTGCTCTGAGGGCTGATCTTAATGAGGCTCAAGGCAGAATCTTGCAAATTAAAAACATAGTGAAATTAAGTATTGCTCGTTGTTGTTATAAATGGTATTAGGATAGAAGACCTACGACTAAGGTCATTTGCGCCACTAAGTATGGCAAATATTTGGGAGGGAGGAATTTTAAGGGTGTGGAGAAAGGGTGGGGTGAAAGCCGGCGTCGGCATTTGCCCGTTCCTAACCAAAGGCTTCCGAGGGATTCAACGGTCCAACGTACCATCTGACGGACGGAGTGCTGAATTCGAGTGCGCTCCCAATAGCACTCAAGTAGTACCCGGTACACCAATGAAAAAATCCCTGCCACTGTCCCGATTCGAATCCGGTCCCTCGGGATTGGAGACCAATGATCAAACCCCCACATCATCAGATCTCGCTATCGGGGTCGTTTAAAGTTGTCCCTGTCGTGTGAATAAACTTCTGAGTGAGTTCATCGTATTTTTACCACCTCTTCTTCTACGTTTGTCTATGCCTTTGTCACCATCGCGCAATCCTTTGGGTTCACCTTGACTTCTCTGCATCCATAAAATATTTAAGTTCCTTTAAATAGGCTCATTCTTGTGGCGTGATTGTGTTTCTACGTCTGTGACAATGCATTTTCTAGATAAGGCGGTAGAATGTCTAGGCTCGATGGAGGTTTGAGTTCCAACCATGCACATCCCTCTTATCGGACTAAGAGACTAGTCCTTGCGTGCACTCCTGAATCATCGTATTTTCTTATCGTTCCCTGGCGAGGCTTCCTAGGACTCACTCATCTGACGCCGCGCGGTGCGGTAGCTAATGGATTTAGTTCCCTGTGGTGCAGCGGGGGCAGCTAGCCTGTGCCGAGGAGGGAGTCGTTTTTATATAGTTCCGCGGTGAATGGGCGCACGTGCCAAGGAGGCCGCCTCTCCCCCGTCCCTTTTACTATTTCCCATTACGTCCCACCCACCCTCCGCCCCGTCCGGCCTATCTGTTGAGTGCATTGCCTCGCCAGTCGAACGGACAGGTTGACCAACCTCCAGTTCCCTCTCCGCCCCCCCCCCCCTCTTCCTTGGCTTGCCCTACCCACTCTACACTCCACTCTTTCCCTCCTCCGAACTCATCCCATGGGGACTTACTGCCTGCCCGTTGCTTTCTTTTATATTTCCTTTTACAACGGCGGGATTGAACAACGGTCCGCTCTCGCCGCTTCGGAGGTGGATGTGGGGGCGTGGTCGAGGAAGCTACAATGCGCGCACAATGTCTGAGTATTGGAGGTGAAACCATAACATGTCCATTCACCTGGTGAATTTTATTTCCTCCATCACGAAATGGATAACATTCTTACGTGACGGAATATAATTTATGTGCATTCTATTACTATTTTATCCTATTAGTTTTCTAGCCCTCGTTCTTCTTCAGAATCCCTACGTTTTCCTAGGAGACAAGCTAGGATATGTTATCGAGGAAACACTGCGTATTTTTTTCCCAAATATCTTTTTAAGTATCTCAGATGTTTCAACTGATAATCCTTTCAGCCGGTGTTTGTTCAATCGCAGAATTTATTTTTCCAGAAGAAATTTCCTATTCTGGTGCGTTGGAGAGTAGTGGTGATTGATTAATAGTATCAAAATAATAATTTGTAATTCCACATAGAAAAATGTTCTATATAAAATTTCGTACAATTTTTTTATTTTGATGTTATTCATCATGAATCAATTTCACTAAGTTACGCCTGAAACGATTAATTATATAAGTAGAGATGCATTTGGACACATGGCGAGATTCTTTACATCGAACAGGAAAAGTTAGACCTTACGGCTTCTAGCGAGTTTTTTTTAGCGTTGATGAATCGGAGCTTTAGGTGGGTTGCTATTACTCATTCATTGTGAAATGCGGCACCTGTAACTGTGTGATGACTGAATACCATAGAGTGGAATATTTTCTCTCTCGGTATTTTTATTTACACTAGCGACTGAGGAGTATAAATTTAAATAAAACCTTTAGCCTCAAAAAGAGCACTTATTTGACAAAGCTGCGCTTCTTACGGTAGCCCTAAGCGTGTTGATGAACCCTATTTGTGCTGTTGCGTTACTTTTTGCTTTTTCTTCGAATTTTTTATGGCGATGCGCTGCAATTTTATTTTTAAGCGTCTTCAGTGTGTTTTTAACCTAATGTTTCTACGCGCACGCATCGCCCTTCCTATGAATAATTTGGCATAATCTCCTTGCCTGAATATTCTAAATTCGTATTTATTGCATTTGTCTTAAGCGATTTGACGAAATGAAAGTTCTCTGGTATCATTTCTCCTGTCAATGTGAAGTGCGATTTTCAAGTCTTAGCAATAAGAAAATAAAGCCGTGCTGTAGGTTTATATTTATGGGCACCTATGTATTGCGTTATTACTACAAATATATTTTAGTTCAGATTAATGTCATTATGTACTGTAACAGATCCACCCGAAAACATTTGATGGAAAAGAACTGACGAAAATCTTTCCAGGAAAGGGTCTCATCATGCCTGATACAAAATATTATGTCCCCGTGATCATATCATCGTAATATTAGATCATCAGCTAAGGAATGACCTGAGGTAATCCACTTAAACTATCACATTCCCTCTGTTTTCACTCCCTGTTTTCATTCTTTTTTTAAATCTGTGCAATAGCGTGTTCCGTTTATTTAGTTCTGTGAGCTTCCTATTTTTTGGCTTTACCATATAAGTCTTCCATTTGCCGCCCATTAGGCTAATCCCGTCCTACGAATTCACAGCCGTGATTCAAGTAGCTATTACGTTACGAGTAACAAGAAGTTAGCTTCCTCGTCGAATTTTCTTTTTTACCATAAATTGTGACGGAATATTTATGATTATTTCCTAAAAATTTCATTGTGTAGTCAAAATAGTAGTGAATATAGCTATTACTTATAGTAGTGAACTCACTTCACTACTTAAAGTAGTGAAAACTCTGTGGCGGTTAAGGAGAAATAACAGGTTTAGTTACTGAGTATCTGATGCTGCTCACGTATTAAAGTAAGAGTTACACAAATAAGTATCCTGGGTCCTGCGCGCAGTCTACGCGTCATGTTCTACCTTGAATATCACGAATGTAGAATTCCGATGTCTTTGTAGGGGGAATATGGATCATTTTTCGGTTCGCTTTTTAACTTACGGACCCATAGTACTGTCGTTTTTTTAAACAACTTTGCATCACTCCTTGGACTAGGTTCCAGCGCTGTCTTTTCAAACGGCGCTTCTCCTGCTGTGTGTTATTCATTGCTGTCCTTCCAGCGGAAGTAGCCGAGTAAAATTTTTTTTTGTGTGAAGTTGAAAACCGTCGTATCCCTGACCTTCCACAAGCTACCGTGAAGGCCATTGCAGTGAAGTAGTGTGGAACTAGTTTTATTTGTGGAATATCTCCAGAACAAAAGAGAGTTTCCACAAAGAGTTAGCCAGCTTTTATTTGACTGGTGATCATGATCCAATGAATTTGTGATATCGCATCATATTTTTATCTTATCTGTCTCGTGCGAGCACTCGTGTCGTACACAGTAATCCCAAGCATGGAGTCGTCATGTTGTTCCACTTCCGTGATAACTTTTAGTCTTGAGATTAGAATGTAGCGCGTCATTTAGGCGTTGTCCGTACGATGGCGTCGCAGTGTCCATATTTTAGGAGTCTTTAGCAAACAAGTTGACCGCCTATTGCCCACGTAACCTGGCCGTGATTATACCTCAGTCCCACTTCTGTTACCTTGGGAGGAGATAATTTGAGTCGTCAGATGCTTATGTTGTGGTTACCCTGGCCCAAGAAAGCGCCTTTCCCATTCCGACCCATTGTACACACCACGACCTTCGCCCTTTTTTGTTTTTTTCCGAGTTCTCCAGCGATTTGGCTCTCGCTTTTCTATACTCCTGCTCTCATCCGCTCCCGGCGTGATATTTCGGTCCGGTACGACGCGTTGTGCGTAGGTGGACTCGGGTAACGGCCCAGGCATTTCTCTCGGGAGGAGAGGAAAAGAATGTTGTCCTTATTATTATTCCGAGTTAAGTCAGCCCCAGTGGCTGTACACCAACCCACAAACACCCGAGAGAAACAAGCGATGGAACGGCTTATCTACAAGTATTTAGGTCTCATTCATTATGGACTCGACATTGATGAGCCTGGACTAAATATTGACGTCACAGCCCTGATTAATCCCAGTTGTGTCATTCACTTATAGGGAATTGTTGAGCTATGACGTCAAAACCTCGGAACCACCGTTGGCACTTAGGCAACGTATTCAAAGTAGTCTCATACGGAATCTTTGGGGAAAAGTTTGCGTCATTCTTGAATTTTTGGTGAAATTACCACTAATCCGTACTTCCCGTTATCATTCGAAAAGCAATTGAATTTGTGCTGAAGAATTGTTGAATATATACTTACGTCTTATTCTCAGTGTGGTATCTTCCAGATAGTCCCCCGAAGTAACGTATCTCAAGTAAAGAGGACATTCATTTTCCTGTCCTTGATATCATCCATTTTTCCGTGTGGTAGCTGTGAGAAATTTAAAAGGTCCCCAATTTCTAAAATGTCGGCGAATTTTGTTTCCTCATGATGGTTGCTATTATATGGACATGTATTGCCTATAACTACCTAAATCTTCTCATTATCCTAAGGATTGTGTTGCTGAGTGTTTTCTCCAGTTTGATAATTTCCTCAAAGAAATGAGGAATTTTTGAAGTCGCATTGCGTAGCCTTGGATTTCACTGTGCATTGAATTCTTTGTGAGCAAACTTACTCGACGATTGTTTCCACGTACTTGATTTGTTTTCGTGGAATCCCTATTATATTTCAAGCGTAGGAGCGGTAGGATTGTAGTTACTTGTGATCATCGTCTCGATGAGCGCCGGAAAAGTGTCCAATTTCTTAAATTAGCTTCCATAAAAGTGCTCCAAAAACCTGCGATTCCTTGAAATATTTGCCATCTGAACGTCATGTTATTTCTTTTCTCAATGGAAAAATCGTTTTCGTTTAGTAGCAGAGTAATTTCTGGTTGCAAAGATTTCACATTTTGGTTAGGTGAAGAACATCTTAGTGCTTTATACGCATTTCGGAATTTATGCTCGTAGTGAATTTGATGTTTTTAGTTTTGAATTATTCCTTTATTTTATGTTCCTTCGCTGTCTTCCTAAAATATGCTCCTCCTATAGGATGTTATTCACTTCAGTCATTCGGAGCCGTTCCCTTTATATGCCGCCTGTTTTGGCCTATAGTTGGACCCGACCCAATGTGAATGGTCGCATTGCATTTGTTTGGGCCTCAATTAGTACACCTATCCTCACGGTTGACCAGTATCTGGGGATGCCTGCCAAATACATCGCTCCGTATGAATCCTCAACATTCACCATTTAGATCTTGGGATGTATATCAGTGCTGCTATTATTAGAAACATGTTCGGAAATCGTAAGGAATTCATGGTATGTATTTATTGTTTGTGGGTGTTTTGAGGTGGCGAGACTATGGAAAAAATAAAAATTTTCCGATCGTTCTGTTTTGAATTAACTGGTTCAGGTGGTATCAAAAATGGCATAAAGCGTCGGAACGTGTTGTGTATTAAAATGTATTGTGTAATGTTTTTGCTCTTGAATAATCATTAGTTTGAATTCAACTTGGGTTGGAGTCTGATCCATGCACATGGCGGAGTCTTCCTGCAAGCCTTTTGATGTCTGTAGTTACCTAAGGCATTTTCTAGATTAGAGAGGATTTTTTGTGTTCTAAACAATGAGTCAAGTCATTTAAATGACCAGTGACCTAAGCTCACTAGGAAATGAGTGTACCTCGACCCGCCACAAAGAAATGCGGTAGCTTATCTCACAGTTGTACTGACGATGAAGTACCCTTGTAAATTGCTAAATAAGATAAATTTACTACAATACGGTAGTTCATTGCAAACAAACGAGTCCGTCAGTTGGAATCAAAGCCTGTCCGCAAGCATATCAAAAACGTAGAAGCAGCTACGGACGAGAGTGGAATTGTAGAATGGTATTGAAATTTAGAAATTTTACATTAAAATAAATGATAGTTCGGTTTAAAAATTAAGTGAGAAATTTAAATAACTTTGGGCATGTGAAATACAGGGAGGTCATATTTTTTAACTCTTCGCTTTGCTTCACATGCCTGCGAAAATTAGCTTTCTGGTATGTTTCATTCCTACTCAGATGTTAGTTTTACCTATAACTTCACCGTTGATGATTCACCATTGTATCAGTATTTCATCTCAATAAGAGGAGAGCGTCAAAAACGTTTTCGGAGTGATGTAATTGGGTCATTATCTTTGTATACTTTACCTTGAAACTGAAGGGTTTCATAGAGGCCACACCTAAACACTACCACGATTTCAAATAATACTTCAACATGTCAGCGTCTCAACAGGACATCATAACGGTCTTACCCAATCTAAAACTCTTACGCCCTCTTGCTCTTCGTTGAGATGACGGCCATGGAGATAGGTTACATCCACTCACTTTGTATATTACCATGTGTGTCGAAAAGTTTCATTCGATGCATTTCCTTGAAGACATCCTTGTTCCGATAGCAATCCAACACCCAGATGGGAACTCCTGGGAAAACTGAAGTTGATCTTCTCCCTGCTATTGCTTTCGTTCTCCTAACACTATTGCATTGTTAAAATTTATGAAGACGAATCGTGGAGTCTTCGAGTCAGTCGCTTAAGTCACGATAATCTCTCGGTGTTAATTTTGATCCCTAAGTGTTTGATCACGTTTTGCATCCGTCAAGTTGCGCGAAGGCATCCTCTTCTACTAGTCTCCTTGAGCTCGTTCAATATAAGAGGTAATTTTTGGTTCCCAACCGTCTCCGTCCGTTTCCAGGCGTCAGCCGTGACCTGGTGACCTTCGTGAGCCATTCACTCTTTTTTTCGTATCGTGATGCGAACTCGAGGATCCGAAATTGCGCGCGAGTACAGCCGTGGAGTAGGAGGTTTATGCAAGCATTTTTTTGTACAAAGTAGTGTTCGCTATTTATATCCCAATTACTGTCCCTCATTCGGGAATACGTACCACCGCGTGTTGCAGTTGTGCCCGGAGAAGTGAAATTTTTACAATAGCTGCTTTCCACAGCGAAAAAAATCGCAATTATCATGTGGATAGCTTAAGGTATCTTTTACTAGTTCCATTTAATTTGTCTATTTCTTTCCAATTTCACTCTGTCAAAGTAAAGTAGCCCTTAATCATTGGATTTCGTATTTATCTATTCTCTCACCCTTTATTCACCATCGTTTCGAAAATGTTTGTTTATTTCTCTCTTTCGCTTCTGTTCTATCCTGCGTAGTTCCTGGTAACTCATGGTCAATATTTTTTTCCTCATGCAAGGTCTCTCTTTGCTCGGGTAAGATTATATCCATATGCATATTCAAATATCCCTTACTTGCTTCATTTATTAACTCTTTGTCTCTTTTCATTTGATATTTTTTTAATTGTGTTGGTGTTTCAAGGAGTTCTGGTTACAACTTGTTTTTTTAGGATACATATCGCTTTAGTTACCTCACACTACACTCAGCTTCTTTGGAGTTCCCACGCACTCTTTTCCGAGGCGTATAATTATTAGAAATAAACGTGTGCTGCACTCGGCTTTCATCCTTGTAAGCAAGAAGTGATATATAAGCCGATTTCGAGTGTCCAGTGTGTTAGTTTTTGACTTTGATGACATCTGTTTATGTTAACCTGATGGATTTGCCGTATCTTGGGAAATTATGAATGAACACGTTATTCCTGAAATTAATCAATTAATTCATCAATATTAATCCTAGCGCCAAGTTAATGCTTAATCAAAATTCACCCATGCATCAAAATCGCACTTAAAGCTTAAAAACAGTTACTGTTCTCACGAAAAAAGTGTGTCATAAACTTTATTTTGTTACACTTTTTAAACTTTTAAACTATTTTCGTCCATAACCTCAGGGTTTATAGGAACCTGGAAAACCTGGAAAAGTCAGGGAAAATGAATACGGTCATGGAAATCCTGGAAAAGTCAGGGAATTTAACGTGTGGTCATGGAAAAATCACAAAATGTTTAAATTTATCACCTGAAAATGCCAAGAGATCAAAAACTGTATAGGAGTGGAGGAGGAGGGTGAAGGAGGGGACGGCTGGCCTCAGGCCGGCTTCGCTGTGGAGGCAGCCCAGGGGGGCTATTCTGGTTCTTTCTGGCTATTGCCTGCACGATTTGGTAAAAAGATTGACGGAAGGTGTGCGAATTCATATTCTCATTTTCATTCGCTAGCGATTTCACCAGGAATGCTTCACTTTGTCCCTCTGGCGAGGGAAAAGTTATTCTCAGTCAAATTTGAAGTCACTTAGCCAAATCTGTAGAAGGATGTGAGGAAGAAAAAATGAAGATTGATTCAAAGAGCTACTTTAACATGACATCAGGTTTGAAGGAAAAGCCAGGTTAGCCTTCTTTGCATATATTTTCCTGCAATTAAAACCCTTTCTGAAGGCATATCAA
The DNA here is from genome assembly GCA_933228895.1 of Platycnemis pennipes. Classification (NCBI taxonomy): domain Eukaryota; kingdom Metazoa; phylum Arthropoda; class Insecta; order Odonata; family Platycnemididae; genus Platycnemis; species Platycnemis pennipes. The sequence goes on along the minus strand of OW121848.1, from coordinate 25,242,455 downwards.
TGTAAGGAATGATAATTTTTATTTTGTTGACTTAAAGTTGTTGATCTCTTATTATTGGAAGTTCATATGATTAATATGATAATGAACCTACAATTTTTCATAAGTTTAGACTTCTTTGCTTCCTCACTACCAATTTTATCTCTATAAATGACCGAAATCTTGGAGTTTTCAGGCGCTCAAAAGTCAGGGAAAATCACTAATAATGGTCTGGAAATCCTGGAAAAGTCAGGGAAAATGAAAATGAAAACTCCTATAAACCCTGAACCTGTTCTGCTATTCTTGATTGTTATTTATAGATATTTTTTTCGTTGTCACCCATAACTGTTTTTCCCGTGAAATAATCTAATTCATTTTCCTCTTACATTAAGATCAAGCTGATGCCAACCCAGGTTTCGCTTTGCCCATCCTCCGTTCCCTAACAATCTGCTCCCTATTTCTCACCTATCTTAAACGGCGCCAAGTCCTTAGCTGTCGGTTGCCTCCCCTAAACAACTACTGCGACCATCATTTCCATTTGAAATACCAGTAAAAAGTGAACGGTTTTCCATATTGTATGACGTAAGCACCATTCTTCCTCCTCATGTCCCTCTCATGGTGGTCACTAACGTGAATTTAGTCTAAGTGATCTACATCCACGCATTACTCTGAGCGCCTGCGGAGGGTGGTTGGCAGGGGGTTAAGATCACTAACCATGTATTGGGCCGTCCCGTCCCTAAAAATACACCGTCCGAACGTTCGAGAGGGTCTCTGGTTTTCCCGCCGTTCACCATTCTGTCGAGGACCATCGTCTGTCATGACGAAAATTCCCCTCCTCTTGGTTCGTTGTCTGCTAGCACTCCCATTTTCACGTCTCACTTATTTGGAAATCTCATCATTGAAAACAATTTTGTACTAGTATGTGGTGTTGGGTTTTCAGGGTTTCGGCAGTGGATTTTTAATCTTACTAAATTAATCTGATAATTCTGATAAATTTATTGGAGTCGTATAGACCGAGGTAAGACCTGAAGAAGATGTATCAACATTGAAACCCGAGTCCAGGCACGTAGCCAGGGGGGGAGGTCTTCAGGGGCTTCAGTCCTCCCGGAAATTTTTTCCCAATAATTTTGTTGTTCTTTGGGCACGATAATCCGTATTACACTGCATATAATTCAAGAGTTTAGTGTCTTGAAACGTGATCACTAGTTTGATGCATGTGTTTGGTTAATAATTGTTCTTTTAATCTTTTAATCTTTCGGTATGCGTTGAACTTCTGATCTGGGGCCTGTCAAATCAACTGCTTAATAACAATGTAAGCAGTGAACTTTACCAGTGGGAAGAGATAGGAATGGGCACTGTGAAAGTAAACACCCAGAACTGAAAATTAAGGGAAGAGAATTGTAACTTGTCGGCACCGAACGGGCAAGGCTAATTTGTTTCAATCTACATCTACATCTATACGATACCCTGCAAGCCACCGCGAGGGTGTGTGGCAGGGGGTGAAGATCACCAGGCATGCACTACTAACATGCAAACTAGCAACTATATTGTCTCATGCAACTTGAGTTTTTGTTTCAAGTTACGCTACACTTGACTTAGCCTCCCCCCCCCCCCCCTCGAAGCAAATTTCTGGCTACGTGCCTGCCCGGGTCGAAAGTAAATTTTATTTTGTAGAAAATTGAACGGGTTATTTCTTCATTTAAAATTCCTTTCAATTTCTCAAGAATCTTCGAATGTTCTATTTCTTCAATCATGAGGTGTTATTTCGGTATTGTTTAATGATTTTTGACGTTAAAACGTTTTCCGTTCCTCTTGCCTTGCCTTGTCTCAAGTCACATTCCAGTGGAGGATGTTATGTATGTCATTTAATATGCGCTCGATCAAGGGTGACCGAGGTATTTGAGAGGCAGAAGGTCACTGGCTGGCGGGAATGGAGTCATGGGATGCCTTGGGCGAATACGTATCGAGGGCGAGAGGGAGAGAAGACTGGAAGTTGTGGAAGGAATAAAAAAAAATATGTACGCTTATCGGCCGCGGAGTCCGAGACGAGTTTTCTTCCACCGGGCAAAACGTGCGTGGTGCAAAATTCCATCCCAGCTCCTCTTTTCTTCGCTCTTCCTGGACTGTGTCACGTAACTGCTGTTCCCCAAACGTGACGGTGTAAATTTATTTCTCCATTTGCTTAAAAAATGTTCCCCAGCATTCCTCATTTCCTTGCGACCATGTCGTCCCATTTGGGTCGTTTCTAGTCCTCAGAGCTTACCTTTATTTAATACTGGATTGTCTGAGGATATCTTCGAGGAACGTATAGAGATTGTTATCTTATGACTTAGTGAGTGATGTGTGTTTTCCCCTCAACTTCGTAACAAAATGCTCTGTCATGCGCATGCATGTTCCGTGATTATGTGCTTCGTTCATATCTCTTGTGTTGGTTGTGTGATTATCAGCGCCTCGATTACGAGATTTTAATGAAAGCATCCAATTATTTCGGCGAGGTGAAAAATGTGTAATTTACGTGGTATTTTGTAGTTTAAATGAAATTACAATCCAGTTAAAATTCATTTGATTCTCAAACATGGTACTATGCCGTAGTATTTTTATGTCCACCATTCCGTAATCTTCAGTTTGCTTTGTTGAGGTCAGTGTTTTCAGTCCCGAAGAGATTCTTCGGCTCATCTTCCCTAGTTATGTCTGAACAGGCACAGTTTTCACTCTAGGGAGTTCGACGTAAAATTGTGTTAATTAGCTTTTTTCAGCGACCGTAAGGTTTATACTATTTGTTCTACAACTTTCGTGAATGTCAACGAGTCAACAAAGCAGTACATTGGCTGGATTACGAATGTGGGATCTTATGGTGAATGCATTTCAGCAAATGCGTTATCCGCTCAGCTGTTCGACGGAGACACGTTAGCATCTCCTAACAAAAGGTTCCACGTGCAATAATTGCTTAGGAGCCGTAAGGTATTTCTTATTTGGCAAAGGTTTTTCACTGGTGTTATCAGAAATTTTCCCCTCTGAATAAGGAGAAAAGATCTTCATCTTCATGTACTTGGAAAATTAAACTAAGTATCATTCGTCCGATCTGAAACAGAGGTTTAGATTTTTTTGCTACATCTGATATTGTGCATTTTCAATCAAGAATTTAAAGAGATTTCTCTTATTGCCCCTAGTGATGTTCGTTTCGCAGTTTCTGTTGTGAATTTTATTTCCCCTTTATAGCGGGTGTTTTTCGTATATTGTAAAAATTGTTGAGGATAGAAATGCTTTTATATTAACCTCTTGTTCTCCACCTTGTGAGTTTTATAATACGCTTACTAATCAGAACTTATTTATCTATTACAGGCGGCTCGTCAAAAACTACCAGCCCAAAAAGAAAGACGAGGAAGATTACCAGTAAGTAACAGTTGAATATTTTTACTGTGTTTGTTATGCAGTCTCTCTATGTGTGTCTTCCATCTCATTTGAAGTAGTGTGAGAGACGTGAAGATGGAAACCTTAATCCAATTGAGATGTACTTCCTACGAGATCACATATAATTCAGTAGAACAAAATTGATGTGTATGAATACACATTCTCTATCATACAGATAAAATAATTTAAACTTCCCGCCTGTTTGGAGGCATATATGTCTAAGATAACGTGGCTATGAAGTCTGTTCGGGTCTTCCACCGGGTCAGGTCCTGCATTCCTGCCAACGTTTCGGAGACCGTATCGCTCTCCATCCTCAGGGCCCGCATAGACTTCATAGCAGCGATTCGCCAGGAGAGCATCAAATCGTACTACGATAACGTGATTTGTCCCTGGTATTTCTTAAGAGAGAGTAGAAAAGATCACGTTATATAGTATTAACGAAAATAAGACTCCAATGGCGTAGTATTTGACGCGCCCAGCGTGGTGAGGAAGGGTAGGGGGATATTTGACCGTCCAAGAAAGATCCACACAAATAGGCACACAATCATGCACTCATTAAGGTTCACTCTATCTGTGGTTGTTTGCGGAAAAATTCATTTCTCGCCAGTGAAAATCACAGACTACATACACACACCCTTTAATGTTTCCTTCCCGCGGATTTCAGGGAACATTAATAAGTTGGTATCTACAATTACTCCTGGGTTTGTTTACGGGAGGTTCTTTCCACGCCAGAGACAACTCCAGAATACATTCACACGCACGATTATAGGCCTTCCATAGAGTATACGGAGCTCCGATTAAGGGATACAATCTATTGGGCACACAATCACTCTCTCAGAATCTTTTTATGAGAAAACATTTCCGCGCCAGGGACAGCGTCAGACGAGCATGCACCCAGTGGTGTCTTGTCGGAGTTTTTTTAGGACTCACGAAAGGATACGACACTTAAGGGTATACTTCAATCACACAACACACTTATTCAGTCACATGCACACACTCACCCAGGTATCTACGAAGAGAAGTTCCGGGAAACTTGTCACTCTGGGTTAGGCTCACGACGAGCAGAGTCAAACTATACCGCCTGAGGCCTATGTAAAATAAGGAAAGGGAAAAGGGGAAATGACGCGAGGCAAATACGCGTATTTCGACCACAAGGTGGCCCTCTTCAGCGCACTGAAGGAATACTTACAACGCGAAGGTAAAGTGGGCCACTGCCCACTAGGCTACTGCGTGAGTTATGAGGAGAGAATTTAAAAAGCTTTATTAATAATAAAAACGTAGATGATACTGAAAATGCGTTGGAAGGTTGGAGATTCGGTATGTAGTGAGGCGCTGAGGTTTTATGTGAACGCCAGGAAAATATAAAATTAAGTGAGAGAATTTAGGTGTGTGAAAAACGTTGGTTAGAAAAAAATTAGGAGCAAAGAATGTTACCTAGTTTATTAAGAGATAAGGAAGTCGGGCATTTGATTGAAAACGGATCAATTGAAGGAAGATGCGCTGAAAAGTTCGTCTCTAGTGAAAAAAGTTTGAAAACGCCCGTCAGCATATTAGCTTGAATCGTGTTATTTTTGCAAATGTCGATCATGGCATTTTTGCAAAGTATGCCGATTCGTGTCTTGCAAGAAAAGGAAAGCTTTCATTTGCAGCCGCATGCCTCTTCTTAGAAAGGCGTAACAAGCCTTGCTGTCAGCGCCCTTGGCTAAACGTTAGCGCGATCAGCAGACCGGAAGTGATCCAGCGCTAGACGACCACGCCCAGCTGCGTACCTCCAAAGAGATCCTAACTGGAGGCCTCGTCGCGGGACTCTTTTGATTTTTAATAAGTTCTGTTACATTTTCCCTACTTGTCAGTGCATACAAGTTTTGCGTTGCGAGAAAGTATACCGTCGTATGCGCAGAACAATCATATATTTTCTTATTTTATAAATACCAGTCACCGTGCATTTTTGTTGCGCCATTTAGTTTTCTCTGAAGTTGGCAATGCCTATCTCGTGCATAATCATCCTGTGGAGGTTCGATTTAATAGTGTTATTTATATCTTTTATAGCCAAGTGATTCATGCGTATCTTCAGAGCTTTATATTTATAGTGTAGGTTATTTACTCCTCCTAGCCCATCATCGTCCAGTCCAACTTCCCTCTTTCTTGCCGCTCAGGAAACGAGATTTGTTTTGAGACTAAAAATAGCGTATCTTCCTCTGGTGGTGGGAGTTGCACCAGTTTTCCTCTTTATTCGCGGCATCGTTTGGCGGCTGTGCTCCGCCGCTTCGTCGTGATACGCCGCTGCTCTCGGCACTCCGCCTCAATGAATGGAATGCTCTCTGTCTTCTTCTATTCCATTGAGTGAACAGCGCGTCGGTGTCTTCTGCGGCCGACGGAATTCTTTCCTCGTTGAAGAACGGACGGAGTTGTAATTCCTACCGATTGGCTCAATTCATCGCTTTAATTCACGCTCGCAGCAGGCGCGTCAGCTACGCGGGAAGGTTTAGCCGTGGTCGCGATTGGCCCTCTCCTCCTTGGGCCCCGACGATGTTCAAAAATCCTCTAAGGACCTATTCCGGCGTCGGGGATGGTGTGTAAAAATTTCTTCCTTCATTAATTTTTAAAACGCTTAAGTAAAATATAAGCACCCTTTGTTGAGGCTTCCGCGTTGTGCAGGGTTTGGAGATTGATTTCTTCCGGAGTTACTCTCGTGTCAGTCCTTGTTACGTGGACAGCAGTTTTGCCAACGTTGCAGTTAGCGTCTTCATGTCCGAAGTGACTTCGGAATTAGCTACAACATTGGCGAAACTACATGGACAGATGCGGAAGGAACCCCGTAAGAAATGTTTTCTTTTTTAATTTAAGCATGCCATACACTTGTGCTTATCCAATTTATAGATCTCATCCTGGATGATACGAGACACCCACTCCTATAAAGGTGGGCTCTCTATTTTCACAGTCGTAGTAGTAGTAAGGACTGTGGGAAGGATGGGGACGAAGATAGAGCAGGCCGTGGACGCCAGGTCGATAACGCGTTGGCCATGCAACCCACAGGTCGTGGATTCGAATCCTGCCTCAAGCACGGATATCGTGTATCTTACGATAAAGGTTAGGTTAGAAGGTGCGATAAAACCTTAGCCGTCGGAGCATTTTGCTCTATTGCGCTCCGTATTCTGTGCGAGGAGATAGTAAAGGAGCGTGCGCAAATAAGTCGTCAAGGCTTCATGTTTCGAAAATTCTTGAAAAGGAAGAATTAAAAATGTCTCTTTCGCCGAATTAACTGTATTTAATTGTCTTTTTTCCCGTCATTCACACTTTTCAGATCGATTCTTACGCCTCATTTCCGTCGCATCGATTCCACGAAACGATATTAGTGTAGTTTTTACGGTAACTTGGATTCCGTGACGCGCACTCTGAACTGAATGAAACCGTCTAGTTGGGAGGACTTTGAGCGGTATACTGATAAGCTTATTATAAGCTGTTATTATCATTTGCATTGCATTCTTATGAGTTTGTTGGTACGTATTCATACTGTATTTGGAATGAGTGTAATAACATTTTTGGAAATCACGTCTTCGAATTTTATCTCTATTACGCATGTCCCTGTGACATAGTCCTTTTTATGTGTATTAAGCTAAATGAAAATGTATTACGAATGAAGTTGAACTATGCATAAACCGCCTGTGATTTGCATGATATGACGTACGGCAATGAGGCATGGGCAATGGCAGCAGCGTAGAAGAAAAGGGTGGAATCATTCGAAATGTGGTGCTACAGAAGAATGATGAAGATAAAATGGATCGACCGAGTGACAAATGAAGAAGTCCTAAGAAGAGTGGGAGAAAAGAGAAGTCTGCTGAAAACCTAAAAAGAAGACGGGACGACATAATCGGCCATATCCTAAGACACGAAGGCCTGATGAAGACAATCGTCGAGGGAAAAGTGAACGGGAAGAAAGGAAGAGGCAGGCTTTGTATGAGTTATATAGAACAGGTCGTGAGTGATGTGAAAGAGAGGAATTACGTTAATGTGAAGAGGTTGGCCGGTAGTAGAATCGAGTGGAGGGCTGCGTTTAACCAATCCTAGGATTGAATGAAAAAAAAACACTGCGATTCCACATAACATATTTATTACTAACGACGTAGCGAAACCTAGGTCGTTAGTAATAAATATTTTATGTGGAATCGCAGTGTTTTTTTTCATTCAACCTTACGGAGAAGTTCCACAAAGTTACGCCCGAGAACGTTTTGTCAATCCTAGGATTGTTGACCCTTGATGATGATGAATTGGCATTCGGATATTCCTATCTTCGGGCATTTTCAAAGTGATTGTATATTGATAATGAATCGTGTCAACCATGTTACGGCGGATACCATCGGGTTTTTCAATCATAGGCTTCCCGTAGTAGGTCATGTCTTAAGATATGGCCGATTAATTAGTCCCACCTGCTTCTTCGAGTTTTCAGCAGACATCTTCTCTCCCACTCTTCTTAAGACTTCATTTGTCACTCGATCGATCCATTTTGTCTTCATCGGTAGCTCCACATTTCAAATGCTTCCACCCTTTTCTTCTCTGCTGCTGTTATTATGCTGGAATTTGCAATTCATTGTACATGATAAAAATAACTTTGTTTTTCCACATAGGTTATAAAAATAAATTAATACGACCTCTGCATTGCTCGTGCCACTTTAAGCGACTGCTTGTCGTTACGGCCCTCGACTGGCCGTAATAGATTTGTTTTTTCCCATATGCTATAATAGAGGCTAAACTAATTAATTCGCTGGGCTCCTTTACACTTATCCCAGCAACATTCGTCCCATCTGCAAATATTATTTTCATAGCTGGTGCACCGTTTTGGGCCGAAACTTTGTGCCTTGGTTCAGCCAACTCTTGGGCCTTGGGTTTGTTTACCCTATAAGAACGGCTAGCCGTGAATGGTGTGCATACTTTAGCCTATTTATGATTGAGTTCCTTTGTTATGTTTTTTTTTTTAATTTTCCGTTAGTGATGCGAGTGAGCTTTTAGAACTGTCTTCGTATTTCTCAACATCCTGCTCGCACGCATTGGATGGCGACCGGCCGGTGCAGGTGCACTCTACCCGAAGGGAGAAAGAGAACCGTGGAGGTGAAGGGGAATATTTACGCTCTCACCCCATTCGGCAGCTAGCATTACTTCAATATCCCCTTCTCTCTCAATTTATTTCTCGGCACGAAACACAAGGCAAAAACGCACGGCTGGTCTTGACACTCACTCGTCCCTGTCCCAATTCCCCTTCGCGGCACCTCGTTAGTGAAAATCCTGGGCCATCCTAGGGATCTGCGCGAGATCGCTGTCCGAGCGTGTGTTCAGAATTCATGCGAGTCCCGCGTGAGCAGCTGTTATTTCGGTGACATCGGCGGATCGTGGTTTCCCCAGTCGTAGCCCTTGTTCGTAGCATAATAGGTTGAAATACCTACTGAAGTCATTACTTAAAGGTATGCCTCTATATTTCGCGGAAAGCGTTACGAACGGAATTAACATTCACCGGCAATGAAGAAAGGTAATCAGCCGTGTGCGTGCATCACTTGATCATGTATGTGACGACTTTCTCTTCAGATTCACTCTCTGTGCATTTCGTAGTCACCAAGACGTCATTTCCCTGCCATATTGCTTGCGGTCGTCAAATATAGTGTTAATTAATACCGATTCCACCAATGTACGGCATGAGATTGAGGCGGAGATGTAGTTGGCCGCTTTCGCCGTTAAATAATCAATTATTATTTTGTGAATACAAATCATAGAAACAACCTCGGCCTTTAATTTGTGGAATTTTTCCTTAGTTGAGAATAAAAACAAAAGTTTGTAACTTTGACTCTCTAGTACGTTGATGATGACACGAATGTGTTGAAACCGGTAAGGTCATTAAAAGTTGTGAAAAATTACAGTTTTGTTCTTATTGACAACTTTTAGAATATTAATTTTGTAATAATTCAAAGGTTACCGAAAATAATGAATAGTTGAACTTAATATTTAAGGAATTTTATGAAGCAAATGTTTTCGAGCACAGGAGGGCAGAAATGGATTGTAATCTGCATGCCAGTCGACATAAATGGTAAACTTTGAAGGTCATTTGCCTACTCTCGGAATATTATATGCAAGTTCAATCAATTGAATAAGAGCAAATATTTAGGCATTATTGTGAAGAAATATTTTAACAGCATTGCTAAAATAGGAGTTGTTGAATATGTGCTCAGTGATCGCTATGGGTAAGTTATTATTCACTGTATCGAAAACTTAATATCGATAGGTACGTAAGGCCTAGCTCACATAGAAATCAAATTTTTAGGGTGAAATCATAGTGTTGTGTAAAATTGAAAAAAAAATTCATCAATAATCATATGCAAATTACTGTTGATTATTCTGTGCCATTTTATGCCCTCGCCGAATTGCCTCTGTAATTTAGCCATACATTTTCGTCATTTGCACTATCGCTGTAATACGTGAGTTCTCGATAAGTTAATGCAAGTTAATTGTCATGATTTGAGATTTGGATTGTAATGGAGAAGCATTCCTGCCAATATACGTAATAGCTGCCATAAAATGTTGGAAAAAGACTTCCTTGTCTGATTCGTATGTATTTTATGATCTGTATTCCGAGTGAAAGTTGAAGGCGAACGTTCGGATGCAATAAACGTGATGCTTGGCTTCTTTGTCGGGCTCACATTTTTAGTTTCATGAGAGAATTTTGTTGTCATGATTTATAGAGATATTTATTTTTATATCAGTTCAATACTTCTTTTGTGCATCTGAAATCGTCTATCGTCATCCCTTCCATGAAGTGAGTCGTACTCAATCAATGCTTGAGTTATGATTGCGCTCGCAGGATACGACGACGGGTCGAACTCTCGGGTCGAAACGGAAGCGAATGTCCAATCCATAGGAAATGCCATTAACGCAGCGTTATGATCGTGGCGCCGCAGTCTGCGACCTACATCGGAGGCGAAACTGGTCTGCTCTGGCCCCCCCATCACTTCTGCACATCCGCTCAAAGTTCTCGTCGGAAAGCGGAATAATGAAATGGAAAAAAATCCCTTCGGGTGTATTAGGTCAGTGTTTGATGATCTTGTCTGTCATCGTGCCAACGAAACGGATCAGCCAGAGCCAAGTGCCGAGAGAAGGGAAAACAGGAGAAATGCTTAAGACCAAGAGTTCGTCGGGAGAAAGTGCTCGCGACCCCCTGCTTCCTTATTTTGACTCAAACGAGGTTGAGTGCCAGAGGTAAATTAGATAGTTGGAGAATATATGGCGGAAAGATGGACAAGGGGCCCATTTTCGCCCACTTTTACGTACCTCCATGGATCGCAAGGTCATCATTTCCAATGATTGAGGGTTATACCAATAGGTTTTTTTAGAGTTTTCGTGTGCCGAACGCTTACTGTTACTTCCCATACCATTGCAAATATTGAGCGGTGACTTTCGAAATTTCCGTGTTTCTCTCTCTCTCGTCTTAGCTTGGTAGCCTTGTGTGTAGAGTGTTGGGCTGCTGACTGGAGATCTCGGGCTCGAATCCGGGAGATGTCTTCGAACATGCACATTCAATCCCAAGTTGTGTTATTTTCTGAGCATCAGATTTTGCTGGGAATCTTTATACAGCACAAGAAAAGGAATTCCCCCCACCCTAATGTGTGAATTTCACACGCAGTTGGACTTAATATTTCGTTTATTCTACCCTTACCAATCAGGGACAAACCTTATGGGTTGAACACAGCTTTACTTACCTTGGCTTAAAGTCTAGTTCTGAGACTAATTATCAAATTAATTGATGTCTTGGATCATACCAGTGGATGTACAAGATTTTTCTTGCGGCTCGCTCCAGCAGGAAAACGACTTTCGGGAATTTTCGATGGAAGCTGACTCATTGTTACATCTGGTTTTCTTTCCTTTTCCACTCCACCCCGTTCCCTCGAATCGTATTGCCCTTCCATATGAGTCCCTGGCGCCAGTGAGCTCAGCGGCTGACTGGTCTTGGAATGACAGTCGACACTGTGTGAGACATGGGCATCCTTGAAGGACATCGGTGGAAACGTCCTCCTTTGCACTTGTGTTGCCCTCGTCGCGGAAAGCATTGAGTCATGTCAGTGCTCTCACTTGTCCTCACCTCTTCTTTTTCCTCGAAGTCAATGGTAATGACTCAGCCCGTTCCTAACAGCGCGCCAATTGAGCCGTAAAAGTGAGATCGATACAGATTTTAAGTCAGTTTTATTTTTATTACATGCTCTATTCAATGCTACTCGGTGAGGTAATCAATCCAATTCGGTCCGAAATAAGCAGCCATAAACTATTGGCCCATAAAGATCGTTTGTATCATCCGTTGTCCCAAGGTCCTTTTTTGGAGCAACTTTTTCGTCCATATACGTGTTGTAAAACACTGGGATGAAATAGTAGCTTACTTCGCGGTGCAGTGCAAAATGTTGGGCCAAGTTCACTTCTAATTTTCACTGTAAAATATAGTTTTAGTGGTGGTTAAACTCCGTGAATTAGCCTCTCTGTAAGTGAATTCCTAGGCGAGGGTTACCACATTCTGATTGGGCATTTCCATGTATTTTAATTAAATATGTTTAAATTATGAATTGAATTTTTTTGTTTGTCCTTTGACAATTGAGTAAAAGAGAGAATGGTTAAATTTTTCATTTAAAATGGTTTTTAAGTAATCCCTGTGAACAAATAGAAATAATCCTTGTGGCGATTATTAAATTACGAAAATGGGGAGTAATTCTAAGGGTAAGCGGTTGTGAAACACCGCTACATCGACGAAAACTTGCTCGAAGCATGAATCAGGTTTCGTCGAGGGCGTATTTTTAGGCGTATTGAATGGGTGGGCGAAACACAATATTTGAGGGAGAAACTAACTGATTTAATGAATCTTTCGACAGCGCTCATAAATCTTCAAACCGAGTGCTAAACTCTTACTTAATTTCCAATCACTGTTAAAATGTAGTCACCTATATCCCCAAACTCCGGTGCCCATTCCACGTATTCATCCGTGAAGTCTTTTTGAACTGGTGCTTCCGGGCCACCGTATGGGTGAGTGACGCATTTTTCTGCGAATTAAATTCCTTCTCCCGTTATCTTCGTGTACAAAATTATGCTAAAACAAAATCGAGTTCATTTGCAACATAGCTCCTCCTCTAATGAGGCGTGTGTGTTCTGAGCCCAACCTGCACACCTGTATTCAAGGACGCTGTGTGACTTCATCCACATCCACGCGATACCCTGCAAGCCACTGCGAGGGTGTATGGCGGGGTACTTATTGCTGTATAGGTTGTAAAACCCTGCATTCGTGAGCCCTACGGAAGCTGTTTATTCAGGGCTCCTGCATTCCATCCTGCGTGTTGAAAATTACCGTATTTGGTTCAGTAGCCTCCCTTCGATTGCTATATTTCCTAGGCGCCTGAGTACTCGATTCCTTTGTTAGCCATGAGGAATGTGTGCTGAAGAGGTGGGAGGTAAAGAAAGTGAGGAGGTATTTACGGAGGTGTCACGTCTTCTCCTTTCACACCTCCCACCCACTTGCACCAAACCAACCCCTCCCCTTCGTCGACCCCTTCGCGATTGTGATGCACAGCACCACCGGCGTCTTCCTGGAATCCTCGACTCTGGCATGCGCGGGTGTTTGTGGGTCAAGCAGTTGATGGATCCCACCTCCCTTCCCGCCGTCCCTTATTCCCACTTTCCTTCACTGCGTTCGGTCCCTTCCGAGTAATAAGGGATTTTTTTTTGCCTCTATAAATTTAGGTCCACCTGACTTCATTGTCTTCGCCAGAGCCTCATTAGGTCCATGCCCCGTGAGGTGGTGAAGAAATAAAAAGTGGAACTTGGAATAGAATGGCTTCAAAATAAGGTAGCGGCGCACGGATTCATGTGTGTAATACATACACTTTCATCCACCGGTAAATACTCTTTCCTCAAATCACGAATGATTTGGTAACTTTGTCTAACCATTTCATTCGGTCATTGATTTTGTCGATTTGAATTATCGACGGCTCTGGTATTCCTCGAGAATGGCAGGACAAATGTGGCGAAGGGTAAAATATACCTTTTGGTTCCGTGCCCAAGTCTTGTTGCTTAGAATTGTTGCTTAGGCACAGGGTTTTTTAACTTTTATAAAATATCGTACTGTATCTTTCTCGTTTTTAATTTTCAGTTAAGTTGCAAAACTCTTTTTTATCAGTTGCATTTGCGTGGAGAGATAATTTATTATTTATAAATGTCACACAATCCAAAAGTCGATCTGGTGCTTATGCGAGTGTAACTACCTTTTTTTGTCCCGTTTAAAGTCAACTTTAATATGTGTATTCAATACTGTATTACTTAATTTTAACACACACTTGTATTGAGCAACTGAAGAAATGAAAAATGATTCAATTTAATCTGTTGATTAGTATGAGCTGTGTGTACTATTTTAGATACAACCCTTTTTTTGTCAATTAAGAATTGAATGTGCTAAAATGCGAGAATGATTTCCAATTGGCTGTGAGGAACTAGGGTATGCTGTATAGGTATGTGCTGTATTGAAATAAGAGTAGGAGAGCGGGAAGAAACTGTGTGCTACGTCTCGGGGTATAGGGAAAGGGAAGGGATATAATGTTGTAAGCGATGTGTTCTATCCTATCCTCATTCTGTATTAATTCAATGTAAGGCTTAGATTAGAAAATAGTGCTTCTCTAACTCGTATCTCGCAAATCTACGGTGACAAACCGAGGGCGAACGGAGGTTTTTAAGCTGCTCGGGCCAAAGCAGGATGTACTCCTTACTAAAATCGATGCGCATATCGGGTTAACCCGTACTTATTTACCGCTGAAGTTGACTCTAGATGAGGTGGGAGGAAGGCGACGGCGAAAGGTGGGAGCGAGGGAAAGTGGTTGTTCGTGGACTGGACTTAATTTCGTGTACTACTTACTGAGGGTCTGCCGAAGATCCACCGTGTGCATAAATCGGATGGTTGCCCCTTTTACATGTATAAGTAGGACCACCTTTCATTCGTTCATCCGATCGGCTGCTTATATTACATAGAAGCCAAGAAATCAGAGCACCGGTTTTTCGCGGAAGGGGTGTTGTTCCGCTTCGGCTGTTTTTTGCAAGCCGTAGAATATCCCAGCGATGCAGATCAAATGCCATTTCAATGCCAGGAAGAAAAATACGAGTGTATCATGAATTCAGTAAATTTTTCCCGTTAAATCATAGTAATATATCATTCACATCATCATGTACGACCCGAGTTTATATTATGTGGCTAGACGTTGAAATATCTTATTTTCAATTTTAAAAGGTTATGCGCCAACGGGGTTTAATAAATCGTCTGATTGAAGCCTTCGTCATCTCGCCTCGTAAGCAATTTTTGTTCGTTAAACCTATGCTTACGGAGAAGATAAACATGCCGTTCACGATTAGTAAAGATTGGTATTTCAATCCTTTGAAAAAGAAGTAACCTATTTAGAAGTATGTATATCTTTCCCTAAATTGGTGGTTATCAGTTGTATCTGTGTATTGTAATAATTTTTGTCCTGTCGCGTTCTTTAAACCCATATATATGTTAACGAATACTCATTCTTAAATTAATCTGGAGAATGTGCAGTGCATGTGTGTTAAGTGGTGATCATTAGCATGGAAATCTGTTCATTTATTGGTCGCTGTTAGGGACTTACTTGTAGCCAGTTTTTCTGTTGATTTTGTTGAGCGTTGAACATGCCGCTGTAGTACCTTTTTGTCAAATTAATTATGTCTCACCCTGGGCACAATTATCCCCAAAAAAGTTTTAATTGAGCCTGAGTCGTGAAGTTCTTCCACGCGAGAAACGCGGATTCCGTGATTGTTTAATGGACCCAAAGCCTTTCCTCGTGCGGCTTCGTAAAGCATAATGCATCAATAGGTTATTATTCGTTTTTAAAATTACTGTCCCTGTATATATGCTTTTACGTTAACTCTCATTTACATTTTTTGAAAAAAATCTCGTTGCATCAAATTTTGGCTCTGATCATCATGGCTACTAGTTTTGTTATGTAAGGAGAAGATTGTTCATTTTCCCTTAACAGACTCAGTGCTGAAGAGCGTAGATATAACTTTGAATTTTGAGCGCTGGGGGAATGCGTGTATAAGGATATTTCGGGTACGTATAAATAAGAAACCAGTATGTTTCTACAAATCATTTGATTTTTACGATTGTAAAATAATTCATCATCACCAATCTCTTTCTGGCTTTAATCTGCAGATGATCTCATCGCTATGTATCACGAGCTACTAGGGATTTTGATGTGTATAAGTTATAAATTTATGTCAAAGCAATATTTATGCCCCGTGATTTAGAGTGACTTTGAACTTAACCTTAGTTGTTTTTCTTAGCTTGTTATAGAAGTCCACTTATGGCTATAGAAGGAATGTTTGTACTTCCTGGGCGCTTTCTGATTACTCGCCCACGAGAGAACCAGGTCACTTCGAATGCCATCTATCCCATTCTATGAGTTCCTTAATTAGTAGCTACCACCTTGAAGGCGAATCAAGAAAGCATAATGCAAGGCAGCTTTTCCCGGTCATTTCCGGTAATACGCTTTCATGTTAATTTTCACCATTGTCCCTCCTTTTCACCTGCAGACTCTATTTGTTCCACTTTTCATTTCTTGAATCTTAGCATTTTATGCTATCAAATTACTCTCATGTTACCTATATCCATTCTTCCATTTCATCATTCCTTAGTCTGCTCTCCATTTTCTCAAATTGTTTATCCAGTCCTTCGTCGACACTTTTCGTAAGGACTATCTACATCCTTTTCGCTCTCGGAGATTCGAATCCTGGGTGAGATCACGGATGAATACTATCATCCACACTCCTCACTTTTCCGACCGTTGAGCATCCACATATCAGATGGCGGTCATAGTGTTGCTGATTCCCAAATCAAATCAATTAATGCCCTCTCGTGCGCAATTTCCTCGTGGTTTTGATTGAAAATCAAATTAAAATTTGAGTTGTGCATAGAATATCCCCCATAATTGCCGTTCTAGACTTCTAAATAGTTAGGGGAATCTCGATGCTAAGCCCTATATGTCGCTGATTGTTTTCTCGATTCATCATAATCCTTTCCTTTTTTAAGATATATACAGCATTCGGAAAGGCCAATCCTCCTAAAAATTGTCTTTAATATTGAGAATCCTGGTCAGCGTAATGTTCTGCGCATTGGCCGCAAAGCGGAAGGTCCGTGGTTCAATTCCCGGCTCAGGGAACCATTTTACTATCGCATTTTTTAAAGAAAATTTCAAGTTTGATAGTAGTCGTGAAATTAGGTTTTACTCCAACTGCTAAGGTTATATCGGAACGTCTAGTCTAGCCGTATTCTATGGCAAATCGCAAACCATCGCGTATGTCCGATGCGGGATTCGAACCTCCGACCTTTGGATCGGGCCGGCGCGTTACCGACGTAACTACCGCGGCCGGCTTAGGTTTTAAAGTGCCTAAATCATCAAGTCCTAATGTTAATCTACGGGGCTTTTCCTGAAGTTTCACGAATTAACGTACATTTCGTGTCACCAGGTAGGAGTGCGCTTGCTCCGGTGCGACCCCGGTCTCTCAGATGCTGGTCCGTGGGATGGCCAACGGCCACCGTCGGTCTCTGTGTGGATGTGTACATGGACCCCGCTCGTGTGTCTCGGGGGCGGATGTGTCGCGGACTGCGACGTCGGTCGCAGGAGAAAGAATGAGGAATTCAGGAAAGATTGAGAGATTAGTGGGCTCGTTTGTCCTGCCTTGCACTCGCTTTTGTCCCCCCCCTCTCGCTCTCTTGCGTCTGATGCCCCGTACTCCTCCCTCTTGACCGTCCGTCGAATTGTTCTGTCCCGCGCGGCAGACGGCAGATGTTTCCGTAATTGTCTCCCCCCCCCTTTCCTCACACCATAGTCCCTGCCTCCTCGTGTGTGACCCCTTCCCGTCCCATCTCTCACCAACCCTTTCATATCCGCCTTTTTACCACTTCCCCCCACCCTCCGTTTCAAGGATCCTTTCTTTCATCGCTCCATGGCGCTGCGGGCTTCTCTTTCTCTCGAGATCACAGTGAGCCAGACTTCAGTGCGTGGAGATCGTGCGGTCGGCTTCCGATTACGGCTGCACTCTCTGCCGTGCCTCGCCTTTAAGAAGTCGGCACCCTGCATCACGTTACCATGGAGACGGAAAATATGCTCATGGGTTTCGTTCGACTCCTGACCCATAGCAATGAAACTGCCTCCAGTCATGACCATGGCCTGATTATCCTTAGAAAACGCTCGTTTGTAGCAGAGATTACCCTCCTTGAAGAGATCCCTGCTGTACCTGAAAGATGAAACACATCAACTGACATCCGAAAATGTGAGCTCTGTGACTTCTGCGTCTTTCCGACTGCACGACTTACTATCTTTTCTTTCTATTCCAAATTCCTCTGTATTATCCCCATATTTAGGTTACTGCTTCTAAATATGCAAAAAGCTTCTCACTTGCTCTTTTTTCCCGTTACTTTCTTCTAATACATTAGATTTAACCGTAACTTCCTCTTTTTCCTTTCCAAAATCCCTGATATATCTTCGCTCTGCCATTTATCTCCACGTCGTATTTGTTAATGTACACGCCTTGATGTTAATATCTGGCTCTATCCTAAAAAATGCTAACAAGAAAATATATGTTGTGGTGATTTGATAATTCTAAGTGTAACTATATATTTTTGGGGTGGCCCTTACTTCAGCTCAAATCATATTTTTCTCCGTGAGGAAATTAGAATTAAAGTTCAATCCAATTCTTTTTTGGTGGGGTGGCCACAGCAAAATTAATGAACAAAAGGTTGATTTGTATGCATTAAAGGTTTTCTTGTACTCGTTAATCCCTAAAGTGTACCATAAACTTCCACATTTTTCAAAAGGTCACTGAACGTTTTTCACATTAAAAAATTGTGGTCACCGCTATTCTGAAGGGTAAATTCTGAACTATTTTTAGATACACAGTTTTTGTTGCAAAATATATAATTAGAATTTTTGGTCGATCATCTTTTGTAGCCGATCAGTAATAAATAAACTACTGAAGATAAAAAGGCTGTCATGGATCAATTGATCATTAAAATGTTCTAATTCCTTCCTAATGTTTCTTAGTAAATTTCACGTCCAGTTAATGGCGATCAGTCGGCATTGCCATTGCATTATCGACGTGTTAAAAAACATTCTGTTCATGATTACACTACCAGTTTAACTGCAAATGACTGAAACCACGTAAGTTACAAGCATTTTTACGTGAAGGGATGGCTGATTGTTAAGGGGTACTGATTATGGAAATGGACTGCCAAAGGGCACGCCAGTGAAAAAGGGTTGGGAGACTGCTGTGCTATTTTTTGTAGAGGTAATATCTCGTTTTCAATCATTCGAGGAGCTCGACTAATTCTTGGTAATTCCAGTCAAAGGACTGTTTATTTTTGCAACTTAGAGCCGTCCCTCTGATGAATAGGTGTGAAAGCTTTGTAATCAAGAACCTTAACATATCTGTGAATTTTGCTCGAGATTGTTTTTTTCTCTTAAGATTTATGTTTTTCTACGGAGGTATGTGGGCTACCTGCCCTCCATTCATCTCCTCAAAATTAGTTTGGCATACCCCCATTAGCATTCTGTGAGACCAGATATCTTCACGGTGAGGACTACTTTCCATGCGATGAAATGAGCTCTTTAAATTTCGTACTCCTCTGGCTGTAGCAATAATAGTGGATCTGTAAATATTGGGAGTTATGTGTGAAATTCGCTTACCGTACGGCTTAGTTCTTGGTAATTTCTACCCTGCTCATCTAGGTAGACCATCGGGTCTAGTACATACAGGGTTGCAGAAAAATATCTCTCCGAAATGTCTTATCTCTGCGAGAAACACCGATCTGGTAACGTTGTGAGGTATGGTCTGTTTTATTAACATGTTCAAAGCATATTAAACTCGCATTTTGGGGTGCATTCTCGTCAACTATGGTAGAAGACTATGGTAGGCGTGGATATCTTTACATAGTTTAATACCATGGCGGTAAGCTGTGTACCGACAAGGTATCATCGAGTTTTGTACATTGAGTTAAATCTTTGTGAACTTTGTTTTCGGAGTGCATTATCGTTCGGTGGAGAAACGTTAACAATCTTGCTTGGAAACTCATCTGGAGCAATCATCTATGCCAGAAATGAAGCATTTAAAAGTTGCCATTCGTCAAGCAAATAGAGTAGTACGTTGCTAGACAAAAGTAAAGAGGGTCATTCGTACGCACCATAGAACGATTGCAGTACTATGCAAGGAAGATTCCTACAAATTTATACTCTCGTGCCAATGAACATATTCGTGGCCGATCCCCTATTCTTAAATGGAGGCCATCTCTTGTGTATACGTTTTGTATCAAAGCGGACGATTTTGGGCTTCGGGCGTCCCTTTCCATCCGAGAGGCATTCATCCTCATTCTCTCTCACAGTTGTTATTCAAGACGTGTCGCAACAATGGTCCGAAATTTCATTTCCTCCCTCTCCCATCACGTAAATTTGCCGTCTCTCTCCTCCTTTTTAATTCATCTCTCTAAGTGCCGAGCGGAAGAGTTCCCCGTATCGATTCATTCCTCGCTGCATTCCTCCGGAACTTGCATCCCTCGTCACTCCTTCCGGCTCGGTGGTGGGATTTTTATTTTCAGCAGTGCGCTTGCACCGAGCGAAAAAGGAGAAACTCTCCGCCTCTCTCTCTCCCTCCTCACGTGTCACTGACTCCCCGATTTTCGTGGCATCTGCCCCAGAACACGCATCCCGGAAGTGACGGCCGAGGTCTGCTTCCTCAGTCGGGTACACACGGGCGGGAGAGGGAGGGCTGCTCTTCAGCGAGGCGGGCAGGTCGGAGTGGCCGCCCGCGGGCTCGTCTTCAGGGAGGTTGGGCACGTTTCGGTGTGTCTCCACCTCCCCACCCCCTATCCTTCCCAGCAACCCTCTCTTTGTCGTGCACTCGTGGAACCCTTTAAATCTTTTTTTTTCCTTTATTTCCAAAGTCCTCGTTTCACTTTCGCGTCTTCCCACGGGGAACCAATGAGCCGCGGCGAAAAGAAATACCTGTCCTTTCTTCATCCCGGTCTTTCATTTCTCTTTCCGGCCTTCAACCCATTCCACCCTCCGTTATAACCAGTGCTTGGAATTGAGATAGATATTCGATACTCGCGATCCCGCCTTGTATCGGGTGTTTTTAACATCGTAATCATCATGATGTCGTAGGAGTATGGTTTACATACATTTTCTCACCTAAAATTTGTCGTCGCTCAAACATTTTTGCTAGTATATCTTTCTCCTGGTAACGATGCGCTTCATATATGTCTTTTCAGCTGTAATATTTGTTGCATAAAACGTTATATTACAGGGTGGGTCTCTTCTCTGATAAGCTCCATTTTGACGGAACTTAGGATCCCTGCACCAGTTTTTGGAAATCAAAATTAGAGATTGACTTCATTCTGTGCATCACTATGTACCGTTGTTCGCTATCAGCAATATTGGAAACAATGTTTGTAGTGATCGAAGTAGAAGTATTCTTTGAGAATTTTGAGGTATAAAAATGAATACCTATAAATATGAAATGAAATATACATATAAATACATATAAATAATAACTATAATCTTCCTTGAGTGGTTTTTATGCTTGAAAGTAGGGCTCGCCTTTTACTTTAATTTAAAGGGTGTGAGATTTAGAAACTCATAACTAGGATCTTTTTCTCATGTGCCTCTTGTATTTTCGCACAAATGTCTGGAGTCAATTTTTTGCAGCTACAAATTTAGTAATTGCATTCATTTAGATTAACTCTTGGCAAATTAAATCTTCCTCATAAGTGACTTTCAATTTCCACCGATTATTTAACCACGTAAAGCTAACAGAATTCACAGTTCAAAACCATTTATGATATTTTACGTTAAGACTACGATTGGCTTTAGGTAGCATGTAAATATACTCTTCGGACCCCTGATGCGAAGGATTCAGGAATGCTTGAATTTTAGTTGTAGGCGTTTTGTCTTCGTCTACATTTGAACCCATTACACCTGCCGATTGCGCTGCCTTACAAATTCTGTCGCTGCGCTGTATTCGAACGTGTGCGTATCGATACTTTTTTGATCATCCCGTCGTCCTCCCCCACACCGCCAATTCCTTGCGTGTCTTTGTCGGAGCGTCGTCGATATTTTTTTTCACTTCGCCCCACCTCCCACTCCCCTCCTTTCGCCTTCCCGCGGGGCGACCGGATTAACCGTTAACCGATGGCTCCATCGCGGCCGGAATTTTCGCGGCGGGGATGGGGAGGGGATGGCGCAAGGCTGTCGCTGTCGGAGGAGGAGGAGGGCGCTTTTCCGCCTCCGACTCAACCCTTTCTTTCCTTCTCCCCCACCATGGAAAATCCTCAACACCATGTATACCGCCCCCCCTATCCAGTTGGACTCGTTTATGATTCTTTTTTTCGGATTTACGCGGAAAATCTCCGCCGCTCGTGGGAATTGAGACTCGGATTGTGCGTATTGCGAATACCAGTGGGAGAGGGGAGGAAGATCAAAGGGGCGTTCCCCGACTCCTCCCCCTGATTCGTCTCATCTCCTCTCCTTCCCCGCCCCCACCCCTTCTGCATGCTCTCTTTCCGTTCTCCCCCCTCCCTCACCAGTCCCCCGCGACTCCCTCATTTCATCCTTCCTCCTCCCTCACTTAGCACGCCCGGGCCATAACGGGGCCGACTCTTCTAGGCCCTTCGCCAAAATTATGTGCGATCGTAACCTCGGAAAGGCTTTGGATATGTACATTTTTTCGTGTGGTTCAAAAGTTGTGCAGGTTGGTTTGAACGTGAAAATAGTCCGTGATCTGTGAGGGTTCATCTACATCTACACGATACCCTGCTAGCCGCGAGGGTGTGTGGCAGGGGGTGAAGATCACCAAGCATGCACTATTAACATGCAAACAAGCAAATATAAGGTCTCATGCAACTAGATTGTTAGTATCTATAGTATTTAACGGGTTAATACATGCATCATGCACTACAGACTACTCTAAAATGTTTCACCTACCTATCCTTTTGCTATGCTGCCTATTCTGTTCTCTTGTAGTACGGGGGAAAAATGACATTTTGAATCTATCAGTACGACAATCTATCTCACTAATCTTATTTATCTGGTCGAATCTAGCATAATACGCTGGATTTTTTATATGTGCCTAACGTCTTCAGTAAAGCTATCCGATTGAAATTTCTCTAATAGATTTAATCTGTACTTTAACCTACGCTCTGATAATGATTCCCACCCTAATTCTTTTATTAATTCTGAAACGCTACTCAACTTATCGTAACACCTTTTAACGAACCTAGCTGTTCTACGCTACACACTGTCTAGTTCTCTGATCAAACCTAATTCATTCGGATCCTGTGTTCCTTGTGTTGTAATTCCTCTCTGCTCTAGAGGACGATATATGAGTTTTTTAAGACTAAAACTTCGCATCGGCTTAGTGTTGAAACGCTAGGAATTGTTGTATGTACATTCTCAATCACATAACCTCCCTAGCTAAGTGTACCCATTCATACAGGCCCAGTACTCATGATATTCTGGCAGCATGCTCCGTGGGAGGTAGCTATGAATCTTTTTAAGTGCGCGAGACAGCGTTGAATTGGACTGGACTGTAGCCAACGAGTCGGTTATGCTGTTTGCGGTTATTGAGGGTGGCGGCTAAATCGTCACATGTAAAGTTTTTGCTGTTTAATTTAATTCGTGGCAATTTCAGCTCTTGTTTTCATTTACTGTCCTCAACCGAGCTGCCAGAACGTCATGCCTCCATTGACCGTGGTAGAAAGCCCAACCATTTTCAATTATCCCAACGTCCGCCACCTTTTCATTCCTTTACGTAAATTTCTTCAATCCCAAGCTTGACGCAGTTCTCCGTCCAACCCTTCTATTGGAAACCCTTTAAATCCCAATTTCCAACCCCCCCCCCCCCCCCCCCCCCCCCCTCTACATTACATCCGGGCTCATTCTATCTACTTGTTCCACTCTCATGGTCTTCCTCTGTTATCATCTGAAATAAAACATATTTAAGTCTAAATTTAACTCCTTTTCTTGTCATCATTTCGCATAAACTATACACTTCTTCTCGTGTCGTTGTGGTAGTTTAATGGGTACTATGTAGGTGTAGATTACACTGTTCATATAACGTCTTTCATGTTATTGACCATATACTGTAAACTGACGCTTAACTTTTTTTAACAAATGAATACTAAATCTCCTAGTCTTCTAAGAATTCTTCTTTTTTGAGACTAAGGCGATGTTAATGCATCAAAGTAGATAGATAAACGTCTTTATTGGGGCGAGATTGAGACTAATGGGAATTGAGACCCTGGGGATGGACATCTAACCACATTTTAACAGTTTAATTCAATTCTCCTCCTAATATATCTTTTTCAATTTCGTGTTACTTACTTTTTCCTTTGTAGAGCCACAAATTCTTTCAAGATGACTTTACGGTTGTGAAAAATATGTATACGGCTCTAAAAAAAAGGTTTAATTCTTTTTTGTTAGCTGTTTAAACAATGAAATGCTTACATATTTTTCTTTGTATTTAGTGAAAGAGTAATACTGCCAAAATCAGACCCCTGGAAAAAGTGTGCACTGCTCTATGGTCACCAAATGCCTGTTTTAACCCTGATTTTTAAAAGGGAACATATTAGTGGCCTTCGTTCCAAATCACATGAAAATTATTAAACTTTGAATCCAATGATCGATCTCTGGGCTAGGGGAAGAGGGGGCCTCGTCTACCCCAGGATGAATAAAGAGTGGCAAATGTCAAATTGGCACTAAAAGTGAATAATATAGGACCGATATTAAAGAGAAACTAATTAGAAGTAGCGTATCTCTAAATACACACGGTACGCAAAGTAATTGATCTTTTTGACTAACTTACCAAATTTATTATCTATTATTTTCATCTTACTTGTTAATAAGCGGGAGATCTGATATCATTTCATTTTCTTACCAACTAAAAAGTTTGAAACACAATGAGAGATCGTTCGTATAGTTCAGCTCGTGAATGGCATACTCTAGGACCCAGCAAATCCTCAAGTGGTACCTATATTCTCTAATTATATCTCTTGTGCTTGGAAACTTGTCCGGCATTGATAAAACCTGCATTCATGACCTCAATTACGAATGTTTCTATTTAATACGCTCTGAAGCAAATATTAGCCCAGATGTATTACGTCGCGCAGAAGTGAGAAAGTGCCATTTTTCCCCCTATTATTGAGAAAAATTTAGGGCCTCTGAATTTTTAAAATATCTTGTCTAGGTTGCGTCTCCATTTTTCTCTGGTGAGCTCTGTCTGTTCTACTCCCCTAATTGTGCATAAACGTTATTGTTTACATTGGCAAAACATTAATAGCTGTTGACTTACAAGGTGAGTACGGGTATTCTACTTGCCCCTGAATGATTTTTTAGCTAATAAACTTGTAATTCAACTGGTTCACTTTTACCTATAGACCTCAGTTAGCTATATTAATTGAGCGGGTTGATATTTTACTTCTCCGCCTAAAGGTTAAGCTTCGTTGAATATGGGTTGTTATTGTCTTGGTTCGACAAATCTGGTATAATGCGGGTGGTTTTTAAAACTTTTCCGAATTTTTCATTTCTCCTCGGACGCTTTCCCAGATGTTTCTCTTTCGGATAATAAATTCCAGATAGGTGGTTTTATTATTTTGTTAGCTTCCGATTATCAACCCATACCTCTTTCCCATTTTTCCCACTATCTACAAATAAAGAAACTACGTACGAATGTGGTAGCGACTGCATTTAAGCTGGCATTTAATCTTATGAAACTGTTCGTTCCCTGCAATTACTATTTTCTCTCAATGGGGAACTTGCATGATTTTTTTTATTTAACAGGCGGACAGAAAATTATTTTCTCGATTCAACAAAGAAAACTGCATATAAATCTGAGTTTTCCTTCGCGAGATATTGAATGCTAAATATAGCGACATTTTAAAGCGCGCCGAAAACTCCCTCCCCCCCAAGCCACTGCTGAAGAATACCCGATGACGTCAACAGTGCCGAACAATCGCCCGAAGCAGCTGGGCTAACAGCGCAACAACACGGGTGATTCAAGCGAGCCTATTCAACCCAAAAGTGAGCCCACCTCTGATTTTTAATTGAGTAGGCAATAATTTAATGGTATACAGTTGATATTTCAAGTCAATAATGAGTAATATGTAGGCAAGATAGTTTAAATCTCGAAAGTTCATCTTACTTTTGCAATGCCCGCTCCATACATCGACCCAACTCCCTAGCATTGTAATTAGCCAGCGAGATGAGTTCGAGGCATAAGTATTGTTTAACACCTGGCTGTAAAAATACCTCAACCAAGGTGCCTAATAAGCTATTTATTAGGTTGCCTACAAACGCAAGAAGAAACGTATGTACAATGTCAATAAGTGACTGACTAACCCAGACTTCTATCAAAGGTGAGGTTTAAGCGTCCCACTCAAGAGCCCGACGTATCTCTTTCTCTCGTGGAGAAAGTGCGCATCTCGACAGTGATTTGTTGATTACTTCCAAAACATTCATTGCTCTGCGAATCGTCAGAAGCAATTTTTCGGCCCTGAGTGGTGTTTTAGTAATTTTATTGGCAAATTAGGTGACAGATAGTATTGTTACTCGATACGAGTTACAAGTTAGAGTCAAGATAGTTTAATTTCCGAATCCTTTTACGTGCCAGCTGAGTTGAAATGTACTCACTGTGCGATGTGTTTCTTTGAGAACGTGTGTATTAGGTCTGATGCTCTCAAGTTAATAAAACAATGCCTTTACAAGGTAGATATATTTTGCTATTGATTTGGTGCCGAAGTTTTTTTTATCTTAATACAATTACATCGATCTGTAACGTTATGTAGCGGCGTAGTGCAGTGCTCATCATAATCTCTTTAGCATGACATGAGGCAAGTATAAGACCCAGGGTCATTGTGTCTTTTTATATGTATGTAATCGAGACTTGAGAATGGTTTTATGTTTTGGTGGCGTAGTTATAGTGTTTATGTTCATGAGAATTACATTAAGGTAATGCTATACTATACTCTGCCACAAAAGTTGTTTGTGGCCCACATAGGTATTTAATTAAAGGGCTACAAAGTACATTTGAAAAAATTCAGGTCTTTGAATTATTATAGCCGTTTACAAACTTAATGCTGGCATTGAATGTGATATGGTGATGATTAAAGAACACCGTTTAGCTTATACTAATGCCTTTCCATAGATTGGGGTGTCGGACGGTAATGATTTTTAAATCAATAAGCGGGTTCGTTTGTGTTGAATGTTTTGAATAGCAGGTGCTACTTTTCCTTATTCCACTACCATTTAATGTATGGGATAGAATTATGGGATCATGCCCCAATGCCCCCAATGTATTTATTCAGCAAAGAAGGACGATCAAGATCAGGTTTTATGTTTTAAAATTGCACTTTTAATTCCTAAATGAAAATACTGAAGGTAAAAATATTGACATTTCCTTCTGATATTGATGTTAGTGTTGTTTTTCTTGACAAAGACTATTGCAATGTATTTTGCTGAATGTCCGATGATAATAACTAAATCATAGCACAGCTCTTAAACCGGTGAATGTTGGTAGAGAGGTAAATGTGAGCATAAGGGTTATGACTTTCAAAATTCAGTGATACTTCTGGCGAAAATAAAGATATGTAATAAGATAAGTAATGCTTCAACTTCCTTTTACCTGACATCCAACAGCATGACGTGGATAAACGTGCTTCGTACTATTGGTTTTGAAAACAAGACAACTATTCTTGTTATAACGTAATTAATTATTACCAGTATACTATTTAGTTTCATTGAAGAAAATAAATCGTACGCTGGGAAGTCCATTCCCTATAATGAACTTCATACGGACTATTAAATCAAGGGTAAGTCATTCCCGATAAGGCCAATCCTCTAGATTTGTGCCTCGCTCTGATAAACTAACCTTCATTCTCCGCATTAATAAGTATTATAAACAAAGGATTCAAAGTAAATATCTCTCATTTATTCTCGTTGTATTCATAAAAATCGAAAATTTGAGGCAAACGACGGTAACTTCATGCCGCTGGCTTTAAATGCACACATGTCCACGATGTCACACAAGTATTATCGAAAGCAAATAACGAAAAAATCACTCGCATAACCTCATTGAGCTACATTACTTCTTGTCCAAAGGTTTGTTTGCAAAATTACCGAAGCAAAACAGCTGTAGCCATCATCATTTTAAGGTACGAGACTTTCCATTGGTCCTTACGAAGTTCATCAGCTTCGCCTTACAAATTTTTCATAACGAGAGTTTTCTCCCATCCGGTCAGGAGAAAAAATTTCTTTTTTTTCCGCCGACGTATAGCAATCATTTGTCATAACAAATGCCATGAGGGTCATGGCATCAATTTCAGGAATATTGTCCGAACGAGCGGCAACGTAATCATCCATTTTTTTTACCTGAAATATTCGAGGTAAAAAGTCTATTTTATCATCCCGAAAGTGCATTTTTAATATCCCAAGTAATAATCGTGGCACAATAACAATAGGAAAACTTACCCAAGAATAACAGCACACGAACAAGTGACGGTGAGCGACTAAATCCTCCACCAAAACAATGTTTACAGCATGCGTTGGTGTTTTTCCCGACTCAGACGGCAGATTAGGCACGGATGACGTCACACCTAGCCTCGGCAGAGTTCGGGTGTCTTCGCGCAGTGGTCGGCTTCGAGAAATTTTGCTTGATTTTTTAAATCAATTTTTTATTTCTTCTGATGATGAATCGAGATAATTTAGGTATTTTTGCGAGCTAATATTTCCGTTTTACCTGTTCAAAATAGTTTATATAGCAATCGTCGACCCATGCAAGTTCCCCATTGCCCTACTTGATCCTTCTCATCTCGTATGAACTAAGGATGAACTATTTAGCAAAAAACGCTTGTCAATTATGGCCTGGGGGGGGTTTGAAAGGTATCCTCCATTGACACCGTCTTGCAAAAAGCTGAATAGGCGTTTGATTCATGGAACGAATCAAAAAGTCTCACTGTAATTACGAGATATGAAAAATCATCTTCCCAAATTTATCGTGAGACATTTTCAACCATTATTTGTAATTTTTTCCCTTCCTTCCACTCTTTATAGTGGCATTTCCTGTATCGAATGATACCAGTCGCCGTTATGATGAGCAAGGAAATCATGTCGGCAAGCGTTATCACATTTCAAGAGCAAGATGTTAGGAGAATATTTAGATAGCAATCCTAAAGCGTTTTGGTCATATGTGAGAGAGCTTCAGGGAAATAAGTCCACAGTGCACACACTTAAAAATGATAAAGGAATCAGAGTCACCAGCAGTGTAGAAAAAGCCAACACTTTAAACACCTTCTTCCAAAGTGTATTCAACTCATCGTCACAAAACGCAGTGGAACCACCGCCGAACACTTTCAGTGAGCAAATGCCCGAAATAAACATTTCATGTCGCGGAATAGAGCAGCAGTTAAAAAGCATAAGTAAAAACAAAGCACCAGGTCCCGATCAAATTCCTTCCAGAGTTTATAAAACATTAGCTTCTGAAATAGCCCCCTATCTAGAAATAATATTCAATAAAACACTTAAGAACCACACAGTACCCAAGGATTGGAAAGTAGCTAACATTACACCTATATTTAAAAGCGGTGATAGGGAAGAACCTAGTAACTACAGACCCATTTCACTCACGTCAATCTCTTGTAAGATATTTGAGCACATAGTAGTCAGTTCGATCATGGGGCATTTGGATAGTCAGGGATTACTCATAAACAGCCAGCATGGGTTCCGGAAAGGTAGATCGTGCGAAACACAATTAGCTTTATTCGTACACGATATTTTAGTCCACGGCGAAAGCAGTACTGAAGTTGATGCGATATTTTTAGATTTTAAAAAGGCTTTCGATAAAGTTCCTCATGACAAATTAATCTTGAAGTTAGAGAGTTTTGGTATAAATAAAGACGTTGTATGTTGGGTAAAAGAATTCTTAAGTGGGCGAGAGCAGAGGGTTGTCATAGATGGTATCATGTCGGACACAATCGAAGTCACATCGGGAGTTCCTCAGGGCAGCGTAGTAGGTCCGCTTCTATTTCTTTTATACATAAACGATTTGGGTACCGTAGTTAGTAGTAACCTTAGACTTTTTGCAGACGATGCGGTGGTGTACAGGGGTATATCGAACGAAGAGGACACGAAATCACTTAGCAAGGATTTAGATGCAATTCAAGAGTGGTGCGACAAATGGCAGTTAGAACTCAACCTTAAAAAGTGTGTAGCTATCAATTTTTGGAGGAGGAATAATTCGATAGAGCGATCCTATAGAATTAATAACACGAAGATCGAAAACGTTGAAACCGTAAGATATTTAGGTGTAACAATCACTAAAGATTTATCGTGGGGAAGACACATAAGGGAAATATGCGGCCGAGCGAAGAGAAAGCTAGGATTTATAAAAAGAGTACTTGGGAAATGTGATGAGAAGACAAAAGAGCGATGCTACTTTTCACTAGTTAGGCCCCACCTTGAGTATGCAGCCAGTGTATGGGATCCTAATGAATTAGGTTTGATGAGAGAACTAGACAGTGTGCAGCGTAGAGCAGCTAGGTTCGTCAAAAGGTGTTACGATAGGTTGAGTAGTGTATCAGAATTAATACAAGAATTAGGGTGGGAATCATTATCAGAGCGTAGATTAAAGTTCAGATTTAATCTATTGCAGAAATTTCAATCGGATAGCTTTACTGAAGATGTTAGGCACATATTGAAAACACCAGCGTATTATGCTAGATTCGACCAGATAAATAAGATTAGAGAGATAGATTGTCGTACAGATAGATTCAAAATGGCATTTTTCCCCCGTACTATAAGAGAACAGAATAGGCAGCATAGGAAAGGGATAGGTAGGGGAAATATTTTAGAGTATTCTGTAGTGCATGATGCATGTATTAACCCCTCAAATACTATAGATACTAACAATCTAGTTGCATGAGACCCTTTAGTTGCTTGCTTGCATGCTAGTAGTGAATGCTTGGTGACCTTCACCCCCTGCCACACACCCTCGCGGTGGCTTGCAGGGTATCATGTAGATGTAGATAGATGTAGATGTATGATCATATTTTATGAAGATGAAAGCGCACGTCCACATTGTTCTTGCAGCAAAATGTAGCCAAGTAATAATTTGACACCACCAAACTCTCCATAAATAATATCTGCGAATAAACTTGCTTGTGGGGAGCGTGGTGGCCTAGTGGGTAGTGGCTACTGATCGGGTCCCGGGTTCAAATTCGGGTGGTCGCCCCCGAACAAAAAAATTCTCGGTGTGCGAGGTGGCCCAGGGAAAGGAACTGGCCCCCCTACCCTGAGTGTGTGAAATTCACACGCCTGTGGCTTAGTCCGGGGTGAGCTCTACCCTCACGTGCCCAAACCAACCTTTGGGTTGAATCACTGAGTAAGTGAAACTTGCTTGTGCATTAGATTTGTAATACCTACTTCCGCATGGATTCAGTTTACCTTAGCACGATTTGTTATGTTGTTATTCTCATTTTTTTACATTTTCCCAGGGTATTAGAAAGAAACTTAGCCAGCAACTTACATGAGTCACGCTCGTTGGACGTGGAAGTTAATGTCATATTCAGGCATGTGTTTCCCCTGCATGCGGAGTGGTTCGTCACACCAAGCATAGCAGCACTTGATGTAAAATGTTAAGTGATGGTGTGAGACCGCAGGCGCTTAGTCACACTATGCGAATGTCAATAAAGTAGTGTCTAGTAGGCAGTACAGTGGTTAATTCCGTTAATTTGCGTAATTTGACTCTATGCTTGAGAATCGTGAGGTTCCCTTCGATAAGGCTAGAATGTTTTTGAAATGACTCTCGGCTTGGAGGTCATATTCATCGTCCAAGTTACGTTACGTTATTTGATCATGCATCGCAATTGGCGTTGGACGGTTGTTGAAAATGAAGTACTAGGTATTTTTATTATTTTTTTATTCACAATAATCTCTTTTGAGTTAATTAGCTGTGGAAGCCTAGTGAAATTTATAGTAACAGTGAAATTTATAGTAACAGTGAAATTTATAGTAACAGTGAAATTTATAGTAACCCCTGATTACCACGAACAAGAAACTGCTACCAGTAAGAAGATGAGTTGAAAATACACTGATCCGAAGAGAGAAATGGCGTAGGGGAGGATGTTTGGTGAAAGCAATGCAAGGATGGGTTGGGATAATGCGTCACATCTTCCCTAATCTGTAGAAAAGTAATTATGAAATCCCGGTTCTCGCTTTTTCCCCAAAGCCTTGATCGATGATTTCTAGGTATGTACATATCTGAAATCGTGTCTAAACGCTTTCCTTTCAATTCAACTTTCTGTTATATTTTTATAGCCAGGAGTCGAAGAGAACAAAATCA
The DNA here is from genome assembly GCA_933228895.1 of Platycnemis pennipes. Classification (NCBI taxonomy): domain Eukaryota; kingdom Metazoa; phylum Arthropoda; class Insecta; order Odonata; family Platycnemididae; genus Platycnemis; species Platycnemis pennipes. Next base: position 25,210,613 of record OW121848.1, on the reverse strand, counting down.
GACGAATATGAAAGATGGTGATCAAGCATCACGATACACTTGTGGGCCAAGGAATGGTGGATAGTCGAGCCTTGTGCACTGGTGCACCGGCTTGCAACGAAGTACCATGCCTATTGCTCTCGGTATTAAGGTCAAACTCGGAAAACCCTGGCCTATTAACGATTCAGAACATCTAATTAATAGTGCTTTCAGATACCCTAGGTTAGATGTTACATTTGGGATCAAAAAATTCTGTGAACTGAGTATTGATTGGAGTGATATGGCTTAGGCTTGATCATTTGGATTTGCTCACTCAGTAGTTCTTTTCATGTGTTTGCCGTGCTCTACTCGTGCAATCTTTTTGGCATTTGGATGGCGTGTGCGATATAAAGTGAGTGAATTGAATTTTCCCGATTTTCCCGTTAAGATAAGATTGTGAGTGGTTTGAGGTATATCAGTGAGTTCCTCAAACAACTTGGCAGAAACAATTATATTTTAAAGGTATTTCTGCCATTGTTTGCACATTATCTTCAGTTTGAACACATTGATGGACCTCGCCCTGGATTGGATTGTCTGCAGTGTTCTCTCTCTGCCATCACGGAGTGTTGTAACAGGTTCTTATGACTCATCGATCACCACCATAATCATTTGGAATAATTTCGAAAGTTTCTGTGGTACTTTTACCCAGTTTGAAACAAAATTTTAATGTTAATATGTCGTTCCTTTGCTATTTTCTCGACCAACGCTTGAAAGGTATTGTCGCTTTTTATGTCGTTACGAAAGAACCAGAAGTGTAAGTGCCATAAAATGTTTGATGACGAAAGCATAAATGTGTCGTCACTCTACGAATACATTTATTTAAAGATGGCGCTGCTAGTTGCGCAAAAATTGTACATCTTTTGCATCCGATAGACGCTATGTATTTTGACAATACATCACGCTGAATTCAGTTCTCATGAGTTCGAAGCTTGCATCTTACGTCAGGTACCTGTATATTTGCTTCTAAAACTCTAGTTTTTTATTGCACGGTACTTGTTTTATTGCTAATTTCCATTCCTGCAACGAATTTATTTCCTCTAATTGAAGCTGAAATAAAACATTACTTGTGTTTTATTTATGTATGCATAGCTCAATGTTTCTGCGACACGGCAAATGAACATTATGATAGAGCATTACGTTGTTTGTTATTTGTAATTATGTAATTTTTTATGTTTACATTGAGAGAGCCATCAGTGGAATCAAAGAGAAGTATTGTGAAATGAATATCCACGGAGAAAAAATTATCATACTGCGATTCGCCGATGACATTGCGCTCATAGCGGAGGCAGAGCGGGATCTGTATAAGATTCTAATAACCATGGAAAGGACATTGATTTTACCTGAAGATCAATAAGAAGATATTGGTATGCAGCAGGAGAGTAATTTGGAGAGAGAGAGAGAGAGAGTGAAGGAGAGTGAGAATGATGAAGATTAAATGGATCGACCGAGTGAGTAACGAGGAAGTTCTAAGAAGAGTGGTAGAAAAGAGGTCTTATGAAAATCCTAAGAAGAAGACAGGACAACTTAATTGGCCTTATCATGAGACATAATGGCCTGTTGAAGGCAATTGTCGAAGGACAATAGACGGGAAGAATAGCGGAGGAAGGCCTCGTGTGAGATATATAGAACAAGGGATGAAGGATGTGAAAGAGAAGGAATACGAAAATATGAAGAGATAAGCTGATAAGACAATGGAGTGAAGAGCTTCGTCAGACCAATCTCAGGATAGTTGACTGATGATAATAATGTCCAATTTAAGAAATAACTTTCCTTATTGATGCATATCATCCATAACGCATAATCGCCAATGCAACACAATCGTACTTTGACTATAAATTCTTTTAATATTATTATTTTGTACGTATTTTCCACGACGTGCGGTAGACAATGTTCTCATTCCCACCGCATCATAGTTGTCATTTAAAGAATTTCACATTCTTTACTAATTGATAACCAGTTGCAATGACTCTTTTCGACTGCACAATGTCTGGTATATTCCCGTTAGTGAAAATGATAGTCCAGATGTTTTGCCTTTAAACGAACAAATGAGAAAATATGTTCCAGACAAATCATTCTGTTTCTGCAATTTCTTTGCTATTACCAAGTTTAATTTATGTAAATTTTTGCGCTGAAATCTGAGCTATTTTGTGCTTCATAAACTAATCAACCAATAACAAAAGTGTATTTTGAATTGTATCATCCCTCTGTGTACCTATCCTCAAACCCTCCTCAACTGTTTTCTTCCTCACGGTCCACAGTTTAAAAAAAGCTACATTTCTGAGATTCTAGTTCCTCTCCCCTCTTCTTTCCTCCTCTCTCTCGCTTCTCTTCCAAAGGCCATTAAACCTTCTCATCCTATAAAATTCGACTTTCCTCACGGGAAAAGGATTTCGGGAAATGGACCTCAGAATAGCACTTACTTCCAGGATTCCTTGCATATTCGGGAAGTTTGGAATAGTGACTGACACGGCATTCCTGTTTCAACCTAAGCAGACTAGTTTGCGTTATCGCCCCGAAATGGAAACAGGAGGGTTCAAGGATTCAAATTAAATTTGTCGTGTCAATTTTTTTCTTTCTTGGAAGCATTCGGTGAGGTCGTAGCCCACAAACTTGATAAAAGTGCTCTCTCGTACTGATTGTGGCTCGATAGGTGGAACATCGTCTACCATCCGTTGAGTTCCTGCTTTGAGTCCGGGTTGGACCTCGAAATTCGGATGGGTGGAAGCGCTCTGAAAGAGACCTACTTTGTAGAATTAATAACTTTGCATTTTCGCTTAGAACAATAAATTCATAAGTATCCCAGCGACCTCCAAGCAAGTCAATAAAATGTCTGATGTATACTGATACTGAGTTGTGCAGCGTGGGAATTTAATTAATTCATGTTGGAATGCAATCCTCTGATACGTGGCTCCCCTTAAAACCACTCCGAATTCTCAAAGCCCAGTTTTAGTTCATGATTCTCTGGTGTCTAGGCTAACGCAACCTCCCTTAGGATAACCATTTCTTTCCACGTTTTTTGCCCTTCGGAATGACGAAAAACAGAGAAATCGTGTATAGTTTTATAATCGATAGTAATTTGCTAGGTAATTGGCAAATTGTATTATTTTTTAACCTGAAATAGTAACTGTGAGTTATTCAACATTATTTTTCCAGTTATTGCAGTGGTGCGTGATTTCTAAGGAGAATTTCGCTATTTTTTAACCTCTCTAACTGCAAGCCACGCATTTGCAGATGAATAGGCAATGGGATAATGCATCAAAACATTTCTGTTTTTTTTAAATATAGTGGTCGTTCTTCATTTTTGTTGGTATACAGAAATTTAATTTTTGGTGGATGAGGAATGAGTAACTAAGGGTCAAAATCGACTTCAGAATATTTGTCGGTTCATGAGATAGGCATGAATATATTCTTGTCACAAAGTGGCCCGTAGTGGCCAGTAAACACAACCCATTTCGGGAGAGGACGCCACCGTCCTTTTATTATGCCAATCCACGATCCTCTCCCTCCCTCTTGATTAATTAATACGCCCTAACAAAACCTACGTTCGTTTCCATTCTTCCCTCCTCATTCGTTTTATTCGAGGACCTTCGTCCCCCTTAGACTCCGTCAATTTCGCTGTCCGTAGTGACCTCTTTAGAGCTCGACCCCTAAGGAACGATGGCTGTGCTGTAAACTGACAGCGAATTAAACGAAATCGACATTGAACCCCTTTAAGGCCGTCGTCCTGGCAAGTTCAGTTCTAAAACCAGTGCCTTAAGAGCGGCATTTGAAGAGAGCGTGGAAAGAAAGTCCGACTCCCGAGACAGCTTAAGGGTTCAGCTCAAAAACAAGAGCTACATAAGCGCAAAGTTGCTCGACTTGATCTTGAGGACGGCTTTATATGTACGTATGTGGTGATCGGATTACCATTTTACAACATCACGGCAGAGGCGTTGGAATCTTGCAACCTCGCGAGTAAATGGATTGCAACGCAATAATTATTTGCTTCGCTTCAGTTTGCACAATTACACGATTTTGTCCTTCCATTATTAGCAGTGAAGCAATCAACCTACTTTAAATAAAGAAAATGTGTATCAAGCCGCCAGAAATACAACAACAGTGAGGGAAATATTTCTCATTTTCGGTTGAGGAGCACTGCATGGTTGTAGCTGTGAAGGAGAAGATCAGCAGCCAATGATATAGGCGCCATTGAAAGTGTAGGTATAGGCAAATATGGCAAGGTTAATGGAAGAGGGTAAAAAGAGAGCCCATGTCACGCCTTAAACGCCAACGCATCACGTCAATTATGTTTGGAAAAAGTCGTTTATCCACCAGGTATGTCCCAGATTTAAGAAAGTATACTTAAAGGTACCCTACATCTAGTTGGAATTAGACTGCAAGATAAATCCGCCTAAAATTCGGTTTATTATGTCGCTATCTCTCACAATTTTTATTTGGCGCGAAGAGAATCACGCGAGAAGGTTTAATCTCAACTATGTTGTTGTTTTGGTACCTCTGCCGACCGTAGCCCGTTACTCCCCTAATCCCCTTCTCGCTACCCTTTCCTCCCCCACCGTCCCCTACATTCCTCATTCCTCAGATAAGAAAATCGTCTAAAATCTAGGATCTCGTCTTAGATGTCAGCTGTAAGAATATTTTCCTCTTAATTTAAGAATATTTTTTTTAGTGTAGGTGACCGAAAGTTATTGTAAAGTGAATAAGGATCCGGTACTTTCCCGGCATATGAGTTGAATGTGGACTTCTCGAGTCAGATCTCGAAACGTTGGCGTAATTGAAAAGTTGTGCCATTTCTGGAGGTGATTCTCTATGTTTTCGCTTGAAAATTCAGTATCTTTACTAATACCTTCCTCCGTGAAACGAAATATCACTCTTGATTATCGATCGCCACTCATACATGATAAGCTATCGTTGAAGGAGAGGCAATGGCTGATGATGATGGTGTTGATACTTAGCAATCTACGTCCTTCTACGTCTAAGGCCTTCTTAAGTGGTGGCATTACATAACGCCAAATGGTACATTATTATCGGTTTCCTGGTCACCACTTGAGTGCTGTACGGAGAGCTCTTCAAGTTTAGTATTGCCTCAGTATGGTGGTACATTAAATCGTGGACCCTTTGGTGCCTTTCAATGAGAGTATGCTAATGCCGGCGCCGAGTTTATCTTCACTCTTCCTCCGTTCCCTGAAAAATTCCTACCTTTGCCATATTTTCCGCCTTTCCTAAATGACGCTAGAGACCTCCAAATTCGGTCGTCTCTCTTCAGAATGGCAGCAAGACCGAAGTCGGCGGTAGTTATGATCGAGACGCCGAAAAAGAGGTGAGGTATGAGTGTATTTGGATAGGGAACGGGAGGTGGTCAACTTCTTTTCGAAGCGTGAGGTAACGTGGCAGCAGCGTGATTATTCCGAGCGTATCAAATTGGTAATGAAATCAGTTTTGATTCACGTAGCCATTTTCAACGTTCCCATCCCCTTTATTTCGCGCGTCACAGTGCTGTGGTTGCTTAGTTATCACCGGTTGACCGAGTAGCCAAATAATCATGGCGGTGTAACTTTTCAACGAGGGCATTTATCGGCTGCAAGTCACGCTAACGGTAAAAAAACACGGATATTTTTTAATGCTCTCAAACATCAATGTATCTCTCAGAAATAGGCTACTTTCGTGCGCAAAAAAATAATGCCCTGTTGCGGCAAACGTGTAATTTTTGCTTTTTTTCAAACGAAAATTGCACTGTTGACCTGTATATGTGCTTTGGATCTGATTTTGCCTCTGGCCCGGAAGGAACCGTGGTCCACTCACTACCGAAAGTGGAGCTGGCGAGACGGAAGGGGTGAGGAGAGGATGTGGGGAAGTCACGCGGGTGGCAATGACCTTGAGAGAGATGAACCGCGCCCACTTCCCACCCACCCCCTACTCCTTCCGTCTAAAATCTCCCCTTCCACTTCTCACGGCCTCCCCCCACTCCCCTCCCCCCGCGGCGATGGAGAAACAGAACAGAGACTCCGCGGAAGAACTGGCCCATTCGTGTCTATGGACTTTCGTCCGATTCCCTTGGTCCACCCGCCCTCCACCCAGCAGAAAAGAAAGTGGACTTCAATTCAAAGCGTCCTCTTCTCGCAACGTTTCCCCATCTCTCTCCCTTTAGCTTCGACGTCCACCCTCTCTTCTATTTACATCTCCAGGCGCCTCCGCCACTGCTTTCCTTCAATTTTCCCCAGACTCGTGCTCCAGTTTTTTTCTGTACACTTCCTCAGTCAAGAGCGATTTAAGGTCGCCAACCTCGTGTATTCTGACCATTTGTCAGTTTTTTTCGGCTTCTCTACGGTTACTTTTCCATGGCAATGGGAGGACACGGGTCGCGCTGGGACTAACTTGCATTGTATATTTTGGAGTTTTCCCATAGTGGTGGGATTCATATTTCCAGGTGTCCGTCATGCAAGCCTGCCTGAACTGCCTCAAGATGAGTAATTAAGGTCGCTCCAACAGATATGATAAAGTAACTAATACTCTCCGACTATTTTGTTAACTCTTTATGTCTATCCAAAGGAATGTAACATCCTGACTCTTTACTTTTCCGTCTGATCATTGGAATATTCGGCTGCAGTTTGCATGGAAAACTGCGAGTTACAAAAATTGCTAATGGCAAAGGAAAGTACTCACGCAAAGTTACTGTCCGTGCCGCTGGTAGCTCGAGGTAACGATCTGCTATCTTTTCCAAGGTTGGTTTTTACCGTTATTCCCTTTTATTTTTATGAATGACTGGGCGTGACCTAATTAGTAATCGGTCGGCCACACAATGATAATGATCAGGAATTCATCTTTGACTGTGCCAGTAACACGCATTTAAAGTTCAAGAAACGAAAGGGGCCAGAGGTAGTATAATGGCATTTGTAAACTTAAATAGATTATTCTAACGAACTCTACCGAAATATTATATATCACGCTAGGAAAATTACCGAAATTTATTGTGCTGAGGGTGATTGTTTAGACCGTTCTATTTTAAGCTACAAAACGATGACAGGTTGCTAAACGTTATGAAGTTCTCTTTGGCCTTACCTTTATCAGTGGAATAATTTTTAGCATTTCTGTTGAGTTTAATATTTAAACCACGTCACCGAAAAACTCATGGCTTGGCAGTCGCCCGTAGTTCCAGGCATGAATCCATGGCTAATCCGCACTAGGTTCCCGAGTACTACGTGGCACCGGAATGGGACGATTATTCAGGTAGAATCATCGTTGAGAATCAGGGAGAGCGCTTTGGTCACGCGATCGTTTTTTGGCCGCGACTAATTTTTACGTAACTTGTGCCTATAAAATAATGATAAATTTTCATTCTGCGTTAAGTACTATTGGCATTTCACACAAACATTACCAATATGTACTTGGCACACATTCATCGTAGACGTTTATCGAAACGGTCTCACGCTCCCGATAGCCGGCTGCGGGAAGGTAATTTTTCATGCAAGGTTGCACCAAGCTTTGGGTAGCACAGCATTTCCGCAATTCGGCTGGCGGTGCATTTTTTCAAGTTTTTTTCCTCGGGCTGAGGGATGCCGCGGCGACTGCGCTAGCGTTCTGAGAGCGGCCTGTCCATCCCGCTCGCCTTCCTTCCGCGAATCATTCAGTCATGAGCCATTTCATCATGCCCCTCCATTGTCGGATTTCTTTTGTGATCATCTTTCGTTCCCCTTCTCTCCCTCCCCGTTTCCCTCTTACTCCAGACGTCAAGGGGGTGAGCGACCTCTTCTCTATGCTCAGAGGGAAAGGACGGGTCGTAAATGTATCGTAAATGAACCCTCTCTACACTATTTCATTTTATTTTATTGATTTTATCCCGAAAGCCTGGTGGTTAAGGAATGCCATTTCTCTGCACTTGTTCCTTCCTTACCTTTCCCCAAAAATGAAGGGGTTTGGTGGTATAATGGATTGATCGTAGAAGTCGTAGGGGTTTTTTAGGACTTAAAGGGAAACGGAAAATCTCTGGGGAACTTTCGAAATTCATGCCACAAATTGAAAAATGCCATCGAAAGCTCCCGGCTATCCTCTTCAAATAAGTGTAGACCTGGCCATTATCGTCGGCAAGTGTACCCCATACTATACCTAATCGTTGATATGATAGCTTATGTTATGTTCGATACAACTTCCAATAGATCTAAAATACATTATATATTAAAGTTAACCAGAAAAGGCTAGCGGAAACTCTAAGAATTTCAAAACTACGGTCACTATCAAAACTCAGAGAAATTCGGAAGAAATTACACAGGAAATCAGAGAAGTCTCAGAGACATATAGCATCCCACTTAGCTTCCAAATTTAAATTTCTGTGGCCTGAAACGGGACATAGTTGTTGTTGACCGGCTAATGTAGACAAGTCGGGAATGCGCCGGCCTGGGTCGAACTCTCAAATTCCGTCTTGAGCATTCAGGCCGCGTCTGCTACGGGATTGTTTAGGCAAGATGGTGCGTTATATACTCGGCAGTATAAGTACCTTGTTATCTAACAGTACAACTAATATGCATATCTGAGGAAAATGACTATAAATATCAGTGCTTATCCAATAATTACTTTTAAGAGTTAAACATACAGGTAGGTGTTACCGGTGGTTGGTGTTATGCTTGAAGAGTACTGGCCTATCACCGGGAAGGCCTGGGTTCGAATCCCGGCAGTAGAAGATATTGTTTACTGGTAACCCGGTCCCTTCTTGAGTGTTTTGCGCAGAACATTCGAGTACAGTACTCCGTCCGTCGGATGGGACGTTAAGCCGTGGTCCCCTTGGCGCCTTTTCATTAAGAGCAGGCTAATGCCGACACCTAGTTTCTCTCCACCCTTCCTCCTTTTCATCCCCACCCTTGTACCTCTCCTCTCGGTTAGAAGCACCTATTGGTGAGGATTTGAAAATATAGACGCGATTCACGCCTCGCTAGGTCTCAGGGGCATCATGGTTTGCGCTCGTACCCTAATCATGTTGTTCTTCAAGGTTTATTCTGTCTCTCCTCGGAAGAACATCCTGGATGCGTGCCTGATGTGAAACCATAGTAATGGGTTCGACTCGGCCCGGATCTATTAAAGAGTCCTATCTCCCCATGTTCACCTGTTCGCCCCCATCTCTTCTCTTCCACCTTGCTCGCGGCCCGCTTCGTCCATTTCATCTGATCTGAGGTAACCTATGTGGGACACGTGCGGGAGAAAGGTTCATCGTAAGAGAGTTCATCCGCGGGAGGCGGGGCCATCATCCCATGTGGAGGATGTTTCCTCTCGCGCCATCGGCGGTTGACTCGCCGCTTGCTATGGAAAGGGGGTTGTCGGACTCTCGTCGGGACGCGCGCTGCCCCCGCGCAAGTTTCCTTATTGGAACCCGCCCTCGGGAGCGGACAGTGGGAGGAAAATGCTCCTCTCCGGTGGTCGCGTCTTCCGTCCGTCGCACTCGTAACCGCCGAAGAGGGAAAAATGCTGAAGATGACGACGGGGACTTTTTTTCCGGGCTTCGGCTCGGGATCTATTCCCTTTGGGGCGGTGACTCCTCGTCCTTTAGCCGCTTTGCCAGCAACCGGTTCCTTTCGATTCCGTGGAACTCTCTCCCTCGAGTGCATCGTCGCAGAAATCAGATGGGCTCACAATTTTCTGCTTATATTTTTACTGGTGCACGATACGTAAAACCTTTAAAATGCGTATAAGCTGATGTTATTGCCTGCGGAAGTTTTGGCCTTCACCGAAGTTTCGAAGATTTCAATATTTATAAGTGTAATATTAATAATTATTAATATCTTGTAATTTGTAATTATTTTTAAGGGTATAAGTATGCATGTAATCTATTCTTCCCATTTCTGACTAAATTTTCAATACTTGGAAAAGAGAGGTACTCAAGTTGCCGCCAAAAGCCACTCTTGCTGCTATTTTACAAAGTTGCTCTCTAAATCATAATTCTTTAGCAATAGCTTTAACGGATCCAATATTTTCGTCTTGTTAATTAGAAATCCAGGATGACGCAAAATTACAATAGTAGAAAAAATGCGATTGGAACATTTAAAGCTATAAAAATTTCTGTGAAACTTGATGTGCATTTCCTGTGTAAATTTAAAGGTATAATTACAGGAAGCAATCTTACGGAATATAAGACAAATCTTATTATAAATGATGATGAATCTTATGATAAATCTTATGATATCCATCATGTAGAAACTTAAATTATATTTCCTTAGAATAAGTTACATTTGATCATTCTGTTGGATTGAAATTAAGAAGGCTGTGATGTTATTTATAGGTACAGTACTTGTCGTGCCTTTCGAGCTGCTATGACCGAGATCAATGACTTAGCTGGTCAACATGAAGTTGTTGCTGAGAATCTCCAAGCTCAAGTTATTCGGGAAATAAATGTTCTTGTGAAAGACTGCAAAGAGGAGCGGAAAAAGGTGAGCATTATCGTTATCTATTTGTTTATATGACTTTCTAAAGGTTAAGCTTCTACATGTAGTGTGTTTTATGTATGTAACATTGTCAATGGTATTGAAAGCGTTGGTGGAGTGAGTATAAGGCTGCTACTGAAATAAAATAGGTAGTTTAAATTTTTTAAATAGATGAAGTGCACTTTGTACCGCAATCCAATTTATAACCAATTTTTGCTTGATTGCATAGCTATGAAATTTTAATTCAGGTACCCCTCATTATTTAATTTCTTCTAAAAAGATTTTACATTGCTGCTGAAAGTGCTGAACATTTTGTGAACATCAGAATGCATGTATACTATTCTGGCATTCATCCACTATTCTTTCTCAAGCCATAGTGATAAAGTACCTGTCTTTCTTTTGCTGATTTGATGGGAACCTGTAGCATTTCACTGGCTCACCCAATAGATTTATGTAAAATCTGTATAAGATGTGAAGTGATTATGAAAAAATGCTTCCTTTAATGGCATTGAAAAAAAAACTTTTGATAAGATGTTACTTATTATCTTAAGTTTGCTACATAATTTTCTTTTGAAGTCTCTGGTGGTCATTAAATGTTTTCCATGTTGTGGTTGTGATGTTAATGAAGATGAAAACAGCGTAAACCATATAAAGAATCATAATTAGAAGTGGGAGAAATATTTTGTTCCAAATTTAATTTCTTTTTTGCACATTCATTCATCACAATGTCATCAATGGGGGAGATAAAAGGAAGTGTGCCCATGAGTATTCTTTCTCTCATTCAGCATCTTCAAGAAGGCTCTCGGATGACAAATTCCCTAGCTGCCCAAATTGCTGCCCTTGAGCGCTCCAAACGTGCATATGAGAAGTCTTTCAAGGAAGCAGAGAGGGCCTTGGAGGCATTCCAGAAAGCAGATTTGGATTTCAACCTTTCCCGTGCTGAGGTGGAGAAACAGAGGACAAACATGACGATCAAGCAGCAACTTTCAGATGAAGCACGCACTGACTATGCACACCTTCTCCAGAGAACAAATGAAATGCAGGTAATGTGTTCTTAGAAAAATGTTCACTCATTATTTGTGAATCCTCAAATATTTAATTCTTTATTTTGTGTAGGTTTCTTGGTTAACATCTTATTGATATGAAGTATTTATTATCTTTACCCCAGACACAACATTACCAAGTTTTAATGCCAGACGTGTTTCGGCAGTTACAAGAATTGGATGAAAAGAGAGTGAAAAACATCAGGAATTTTATGAAGCAGTCTGTAGATATTGAAAGAAAAGTTGCTCCTATAATCAGCAAGTGTTTGGATGGCATTGTCCGTTCTGCAGAAGAAATAAATGAGAAGGAGGTGAGACCTAGTATTTTTACTCTTTGTTTCTTGCTTGTTTCCTTTTAGTATTCTATAATATAAAACTTTGGAGGCATTGAGTGCTTGGTAAAAATCAATGGGTTAGTATGTCTCTTTACCTTTAGTACATAATGGAATTAGTGTGACAGGAGGAAAAACCTGCTCGTAAAGGAAGTGTAGCTGGTCAATATAAACTTATCATCTATGGAATTTGATGAAGTTTTTTGAAAGTGGGCCCTCCTATCAGTGTTTCAATATGTGCTTTTAAACTATAATGCAAATTGAACTGAAGCAATGCCATTGAACTTCAATGACAGGAGTGTTTTATATTGATATTGTCAAGAACCTAAGAGTAGAAAATAATTCATATTCAAAAGGCATGTGTAAGCATACTTTACTTGGAGAGATTTGGCTTCAAATTTCAGATTGACCATTGAATGTGGGATTGATTGAAATTCAATGTTGCTGATGGAGGTGTCTAAATCCTAAACTACTCTCAGGGCATTGTTCATAATTTAATATTTTACCATAGGTTTTTACTGCATGGGACTGAATTTTGGATTTGATTGTATTGTTACCAGGATACAAATTTGGTGATAGAGAGGTATAAGTCTGGGTTCTCCCCACCGGTAGACTTTCCGTTTGAAGACCTGAGTGCGTTGCGCAATGGAGGCGATGGGAATGGGATTGGCGTTGGGGTGGGTGGTGTGGGTGGGACAGGAATTGGTGGTCCTGGAGGTGTTGGTGGCACGTTGGCCCCTCAGTCATCCGCTACTCTATCCAGTCACCTGCAGCACCACCCGCTCTACCACAAGACAGACTCAGCCACAGTCAAAGGCACCATATCAGCGGGGAAGCTCAAGAAGAGAGTTGGCCTGTTTGGGATCTTTGGATCCAACAAGGTATGTTTGCCTCTTGAAATGATTACTTTTTCTGAATTCAATTAAAATATGCTTCTGTCGTTTAGTAAATGGTCATTACTTTAATGACTATTTGCTGATGGGCCAAAAAAGTAGATAAAATTTTGTGGAAGTAAACACTTTAACAATTGAGGAGAGAAGAAAAGTTGAAGAAAGTCAAATTGGAAAGGAAGTTAAAAGTCGAAAGTTGTATGGTTATCGTGGTTAGAGATTTATATTGTATATATTGAAATTGGACTATGTTTTAATACAATTTCCACATACCTTTGGGAGTGCAGAGGGTTAATTGGACTGGCACTAGATAAAAAGCCATGTGTTTTTCATAATTTACTTGTATATATAAAGAGACATCTTTGTAAATGAGGTACATATTTGGTGCAGGCCTTGTTAAAGTATACTAATGCATTTTGCAATATTTTATGCAAAATTTGGCTTTTCTCTGTGTTATAATCCTTTGTTGTCAGATTAATTAAATAGGAGAGAGCATTGTCATTGATAGCTATTTCTCCAACCATGAAATGGAAAAAAATGTCTTGATCTTGATATATTTCAACCTTAATGATTGAGACCTATAGAAAACTGACATAATTTTAAATGTGTACAAAAATCATGAATTAAGTTTTTGTGTTGTTGATATTGTTGCATTTAATCTTTCAATGCTGCAGATGGAGGTGTCTAAATCCTTGGATGTTTTATTCAAATTATTAATCCTCCAATTTTTATCACCAGTTATTAAGTACATATAGTATACCAGTGTAGTACAACAGTCCCATTAATAAAGGACCAGAAGTTTCTCAGCAGTAAATTATAGTTACTGTCATTATTCTTTTTAAAATTTCTAAGTCAACTCATTTGTTGAATTTTGAATAAGTAAACCTTATAATGCATTTTTGGTACAGCCCTTAACTGGTGTCATTTATAGCTTTTACTATATTTATAGATTAATTCTGCATTGAATTAAATTCTGATTTCTTTCGAGTGATATATATATATATATACCCAAACGTATTGGAAGTAACTCTGGTATCTGTGAGGTAGAGCATTTTTATATCCTAAGAGAAATGCGATGCGTACAGAATCTTTATTTTATGTATGTGTTTTAAATAATAGTGAGATACCTGATTGTTAATAAAAATTGATTTAGTTGAAGAGCAAATAATTGTCTCATGACATATGTTGGGTAATTTTACAGATGTTGATGAACATCCTGAGGATATTGTTTTTTATTATTTTTAGCTGTCCACTATGTGTATGACTTCATTTAATTATAATACATATTACCAGCTAAAACTTGTGAACTTTTTTACTGAAGCAGTAATATGAGTTTTTGAGACTACCTAATTTATTGTCTCAATTTTATGGTGAGGCTTTTCTGCCTTGTTAGATGATTCATTTTTTTCTTGCTGGGAAAATGTGGAATGAAAATTTGATGTTGCTTGTGATATATCAAAACATATGTCAGTGGCAAGTGAGTTTTCAAATATTGCAATTTTTTCACTCAATAGACAGATGCATTTAACACTGTATTTGGCATGATAATGTTGCATTCATGGTTTCGATGCACTTCTAGTAGAATACATCCAATTCACTGTTGATATGGTGGTGGATAATTGTATGTGAAATGACTCCTGCATTGATTAGAAAATAATTGTGAGCAGAACAGAAAAGTCACTCTAACAAACAAGAGAAACTTCTTGCACTGTAATGGATGTACGTTTTAATGTGTGACCCTAGTTGGCACAGGTTGCACAGCCACCCATTGAAATATTCCTGCAATAATGGTCTACATTTTCAAGCCGAAAAACTGAATATCGTGAAAATTATGCATGGCATTCAACAGTCAATATATGTACAAAATTTCTTTCTACCATAGAGTAATGTTATGGTCACATATTTTAGAAACAGTTTACACCAGCCTTAGTTGGTCTGCTCCACCATTGATCACTCATTGACTGTTCATTTCGCGAGTCGTATGTTATGCATTAATTACTAGAAATAATTGCTATTTCTTACCATCAGATGCCATAATTATATTTCTTCTTTTTCATGGCAATGTTTCTTCATGTGATATTTCCATCTTTTTTCCATTCTAGAAAAAGCAATTCTAAATTCAACCAAATCATTTTGTCCATTATAATGCAGGCTGTTGAAAATTTAGACTTTGTGTTATTCTTGATAAGTTTATGTTTTATTATTCCATTTTTCTGGGAAATTCTAGTAAAATCGTGTTTTTTTTCTATTCTGCTCCATTTTATTCTAGTTTTAGATTAGTACCTTTGGAATGGCGCTGATACAATTTTCATTTAGAAAATGTTTATTATACAAAATGGTAATCTAAAGTGTATAAAGAGACTGAATATATTCTGTTTAATATGAAATTGTTTACATATAAGCTCTTTCCTCATTGAAATAATTAAAGTTTTAGGTGTCTTTTTGCTAATGCAATGTCATTCTATTTAAGAAGAGTAATATATATCAGGCCCTTTGGCTCATGGAGTTAAATAAATTGTTATATTTAACATGATTATCTAATAAATTTTCTAATACTAATATTATTTTTACAGTTAAAAAAGCCTTTATATTTGGATATATCACAAATTATAAATTTAACTTTTTTGCTTTTCTGGCTTATATGAAGGAATTATAAAATGAGGTGATAGATGAGTAAAATGAATGTCATTGTAATAAGTACCTTCATCACTGAAGCTAGTCAATTA
The DNA here is from genome assembly GCA_933228895.1 of Platycnemis pennipes. NCBI lineage: Eukaryota > Metazoa > Arthropoda > Insecta > Odonata > Platycnemididae > Platycnemis > Platycnemis pennipes. The sequence continues at coordinate 25,195,201 of OW121848.1, read as the reverse complement.
ATTAAGGGTGAAATAAGTGTTGCCTCATGGCATTTTCTGTGTATAAAACCCTTAATTCACTGGAATGATAAAATTTCGTGAATGTACTATATTATTTTGTTGTGCAACATTGACTGATGTTCCTTTAGCATTTGATCCATTCAATAATGTTACTTAAATAATGCAGATATTGATTGTAGAGTCATTTGAATTGGAACTTGATGTTTTTATTATAGCTTCCCTCTTATCATTTACTTTTTATCTGTAATGCATTAACAATTTTTTCTCTTTTCTTTTTTCTTACCACACTCCCCATGGGGAAAACCATTTTATTGGCTGGTGACTGATTTCGCACATTCCTAATGCCTGTCCTTCAATTTTTTTCCTCACTGGCAATAAATAAATACCCAACTACTTCAATTCACTGTTAACTTTTGATACATTTTCGTGAAACATTACCTTTCTTTAATTATCTCACATTCCACCTATATTCCTTAAATTTCTCTAATTACTTCTTTATGCAAATTCTCTTTCACACTAACCAATGAATTTAAATTTACCATTCCATCATTAAAATTTACTCTGGTGAACGACAACATAAACACCATACAATATTGAAATGGCCTTTTCCCTTGCAATGTGGATGATGCTATTGCTGGTCTAATCTCCCACCATCATCACCGTTCCCGACCCATGTAAGTATTCCTGCCCCAGAAATGAAAACAGTTAAACCATCCCTTTGTTCATTGACCTGATTTTCTTCTCCATTCCCCAATCTGTCAACAGCACGTTCCTTGTGGCCACTGTGTCTCTGGGTTCATTCTGGAAGCTTACGTCTATGTACGCATTTCACCCACTCTGCTTCCCTTTTTATATGACATGCTTCGCTTGCTACCCAAACAGCAGACAAAGGAGATGTCTTTTTCCATTTTTGCAGATCCTTTGTACATCTTTCGCCAGTACATATTTGAGTAGTAATGCACCTTATCTGATATTATATCACTTTTATAACCTAACATTAGCTCACAAATTATTTAACTTCCACAAAAAGTGAACTAATGTGACCTGGATGATTATAATGTAATTTTTGCTTACTTGTGGTTGCTTTCTTGTTAATAATGTCGGAAGGTAATAATGATACTTACTGTGGTATTATATTTTATGCAAAGATGTAGTTCTTTAGTTGAAATTCTGCTGCAAAATTGAGATGCCATTGAGGAAACTGATTGTAGTTAGTGATGATATCTTTTTTTTAAATACCATTTGAAAATCACAACTTTTTCCTTGATATCAGGGAACATTCTCTTTTAAATGGCTGTTTAGGGAGATGGTTTTACCTTAGTTTTATTTAATGGCATCTTAATATATTATTGGTTTGTTAGTGTGTGACCAATATTCTATGAATCAGTTGGTACTTAGCATTTTAGCAGCTTTAATAGAGATTGAATGAGAGTGTTTGGTGGAATGATGTGCATGTTACCACCATGCATGTGTGATTGTTTTTTAATATTATGTGTGTTAACTGTTGGAGCAAAGTCTAAGTCTGCTTTGTATTGTCTCACATTTGTAGTCTGAATGATTTCTATCAAAATCTAAAAAATTTCTATAAATGGCACATGTATATTATATGTATGTATTTTTGGTAAATCTTGAGCTGTTCCATAGAATAGACTTATTCTTCTTGTAAAATATGTACATTAAATTTTCAGCACATAATGGAGCAAATTAATATGGTTCCCTTATATGTACTTCAATTTCTACTAGCAAACAGGTCAATTTTAGTTTAGCTGTTATTGGGAATAGTGGATATGGTTGTTTGAAATTGAAATAGCTGAGGAGTCCATACATTTTACCAGGAATGTGTTTAATGATTGAAAGCTGTGGGGTAAATGTAGCCCTGTGGTTAAATATTACTGCTATTGTTCTCAGTACATGTAATATAGATCTAATTGCCTTCTTTCACTATTTGCCACAATGAGTGACTTCATCCAATGGCTGCTTAAATCTAAATCTAAGCTGTGTAATATTTCATATATCAGACTAGGTTGAGAAATCTAGGCCACAAGTCATTTTTCGTCATCCAAACCTGTGATAACACACATATTTCATCATGGATGGATGTCTAATATTTGAGACTCAATACTAAACACTGAACACACTTATTAATGGACCAAGTATCAAAAAGATTATATCATATTTTCTATCAATAATGTCCACCTTATATTTTCTGTCTTATGAAAATATTATCTCCTTGAGAATGATGCAGAAGCATTGAAACCAGTCAGGGCCAAAAAATATTAGTGTGCGATAGTTAGAAGCTTATTTCATTTCGTAATGTTTATTGGCTTTATTGGTTAGAGTATATTGAACTTTATGCTAGAAGCATCATAAATTGAAAAGATTAAATGTAGGAAAAAAGTAGAAAAAATTGTTTTTTTCCTGACTGTAAAAAAGGTAGTAATGCGTGAATTGGGATGTGCAGTGATATCTTTAAATTTAACACAAATATTTTCACCTTGTGGATTTCATTTCTCAGACACTGTTATAATTCCAGTGAATTTTGTCAAGTGTGGTAGCGATATGTAGTCATAGCCTACCAACTACCCACTTTGGTTACATCTTATGGTATACAAGTGCAGGCCCATGAGGGAACATCAGAGTCCGATGTCCCTTCTCACCTTTCCTGTTCCATCTTATTTAGCTCTCAGCATCCTGTCAACTCAGGCTTCTACAGTACTTGGTCATTCAGCAGTGGCGTAAGTCCACAGCAATTATGATTACATTCAGAAGCTGAAACCACTCGATATCATATATCTTGCTCCTGGGCAAGGAGTGCAGACTATTCCCTCTTCTCTTTGGCAGTGAGAATAAAAGTTTTTAAAACAATTTATTTTATTGATTTTGCAGCTCATGGCAATTTGTAGGTGCTCGTAGCTTATTCAAGTTTGTTTTGAGTTTAGTTAGATATGAACTTAGCCTGGTGCAAAATGTTTAAGAATACCTTACTTGGTTTTAAATGCTAACTTCAAGTCTAGCCATTATGTATAAATTTAAAATTATTTTTGTTATAATTGGTTATTGTGTCTGGGTGTAGTGCATTTAGGGTCATTACAGGAACAGTGGCTTAACATGGTCAACCCGACATCTGATTTTCCATTACATACTATGCATAGGGGTGGTATGAGGGAGAAAAATGCTGTAGATTGGCAGCAGTGTAATATTGAAAATTAAACATCTACCTATCTATCATTGTAGCCATAACTGATTCTCTTTTTGAGGATGTAGGCTGTAGTTCTGGACTTCAAGTGACCCTATTGTCAATGTTTTTCTTGTTCTGAGAATTTTTTTAAATTATAATAGGTAGGCCTTGGAATTTTGGTACTGAGAATGCTAATACATACATATTTACCCCTTGGCGTGGTTCATGTCAATGCAAGCTTAGGTCTTCAATGCAATAGTTTTGCCTTTCAGTGAAATGAAAAAAATAGAGAAATTATTAATTTTTCTTCATGATATCCAATAAGGCTACGTAGCATCCCTTTTTCTGGTAAATAAGCTGATTCCTGGAGTAATTTTCCCAGTGACTGACTCAGTAGCTGTAACAAAAAACTGGGCATCAGTGGGAATGGAGCATTAGCCAAAACAATGACCCTTTGGATAATGAGTAAATACCCTGTAAAACCCTGTGTTTGCAAAAATGAAAAAAAACAAACATCAATCTCTCTCTATTGATGTGATCTCCAAATTTGTGAAAAAAAAATCATTAACATTAATTTAGCACCCTGTTGGTGTATTTATTGCTGCATTAGTAGGCTCTTGTATGAAAAGCACTGATTGAGGCTTTACTGCATTGAAGTTTTAAATAAGTGTTTTGTTATATAAAATAATACTTTTCCAAGAATTTGAAGCAAATATAACTCTAATTATAGCATTAGGGAATCATTCTATCTCTACCAAATGCCATGGCATGGTGTACAGTTCTAAATTTCTTCTCTCTTGAGTCCTGTACCCAGTGTCCTCCTGTTCATAGGATGAAATCCCACCACAATCCTTATATTATTCATTATTTACTTATCTTTTAATCTTGTAATATTGTTGCCTCCCCCTCAACATTTTTAATTTCATGGCCAGATTTAAGTGTTTTGTGATGTTTGAGTTGATTCTCTTTGATCCTGGTGATGATATAGTGTTATGCTTTGTACCCTTAATAAGTGTGCTGAAAATGTAATGGAGCAAAAATGATCTAAAAGTTTTATACTATCCATCATGAAATTATAGGGTAGGTAAATTGATAGATTAGGTCATCTTTATCGTGGTTTTTTGATAACATCATAAATTGGAGCCAATGAATTGAGCGTTGTAATTTTACCTCAAAGTTATGGCTTAGTTGTTTTAAATTAGTCCTCTCCATGCGTTACTACTATTGATGAACCATTTTTTTCAAATAAGGCAGCGAAATAATTAGCCCTGTGTAATTTTTCATCCTATGTTCCTAAGATTGGGATTGTTAGCGTAATATACATGCAGATAATTTCTATTTTAGAATTCCCCATGCTGCTTTTGGCACTTATCAAACTGTTCATGCTCACTACCTAAACTACTTCGTAAGATAATCTGTTGGGTCTGTTATTGAAGACAGGTGTCAAATGGTGTCTTTCTCTCACTCTCTTTCATTGTTTCCATGCATTCTGTCTGTCAGAAGTTAATTGAAGCATGTGTAACCATCAAGGTAGGTCTTTTTGATTCTTGGCTCATATCCCCAGCCTCCAAAATTGCAACATGAATCCATTTCCAGTCTTTCTCCTCAAACTTGATGTGCCCCTATCAGTCTTATTAGCGTTAGATAGTGCTAGTGATTTGCCTGCTGGTGTATTGCTTCTTAGGAGCTTGCACCTACCTCTTAGGATTTTTTTCTCCAGCATTTTTTCAATTTTAAGTTAGGCATAGTTTTCCGGGTCTTTTACCTAATTTTCTTGACTATTCATTCTTATGTGGTAATGTGAGTTACTTTAATTCTAATGTTATTTCATCAGGTTTACCTTTTAATGTCATTTGCATTTCATGTAATTGAGCATCAACTACTAATGGAAGTTTAGGCTTAACATTTCCGTTGTTAAAATATCTTTATGTATGACACAATCACCATGTCTACAATATTACTATGAGTAAATGATGTTGTCAGGTTGAAGAGGAGAGCTAAGTATAAAATTTATTACTAATATCATAATATCAGATTATTATTTTTTAATTAATAAGGGAAGCACGTGAAGAAAGAAGCTCATCTTTCTATTTTGTGACATAACTTCCTTTTGATTTCTTCTTTCTGATCATTCTTATGAGTTGATTCCTCTTTAGATTTGGATCCAGATAATATGTTTTTAACTGCTTTATACTCGAGTAGTATCAATGTTAAAATGCGTGTACAAATGCGTGTTTGTTAATTGCCTACTTCTCTGCTGAAAAAGTGATGGATCTGTCTTAATAAACGGTGTTACTTGTGATATTTTCTACAGTGTTGGTGTTGATTGGCCAATTTACCATGGATTTACCTGTATTTCAACTTACTGAATGATTGATTGCTTCATCATTGGTGTGCTTTGTCAGAATTTTCCTAATCACTAATTTAATATTACATGTTAATATGGCTAGGTGGTTTTAAATTTTTGTGTGGAATAATGCATTATAATAATTACTGAAGGATAACCATTGCATTGAAAAAGCCTCCTTTATTATGGTTCTATTGCTATTTTTCCGTTCCTCGGTCAAATAGGTTTTTTTTCTGTTTCCTCAGAATCTAATATTGGACACTATATGAGTACCTATATAAATGCCTGTATTCCATCTTGCATGTCCTGTGGTGATCAATGATTTTTGTAATAATCTAGGAGGTTCTCAAACTGTCACACACCTGACATGATGTAGCAATAATAATTATGCATAAGTAACCATATGCTGATAAAAAATTATTCAAGTGGACATGGCTAGTTACTCCATTTTGCAATGTAAATGAGAGTTCCAGAAGCTTATGGTAAATGTTAGCTAAGTATTTCTAATATTTACATGCTTGCTATATGCATGTGGTCTGTCTCTAAATTGCCAAGAAAGGGCATGCATTTAGATGTAGAAACTGTTGCTTTATATGTATCCCATTGTTTACAGCCTATATGTATTTGTTAGTGTGGAAATATTTGTGAATGAACTTTCAGGTTGGATATTTAAAAACCTAGAGTTTATATTGTATTCATTTCTAAAACTGGAAAATGTTTCAAAGCCATATTATATTTTTTTCAATTTTCCTAACACATGAATTTTGATTTAAAGTTTTCTTTTGGTGGACTGATATGAAATTGTCCATACTTGTTTAGTAATTTGCATTAATATTAAAATCAAGTTTTCAAGCAGAAGTTATCAAGGAGCATATAACTTTATATTTTAACATGTGTACTTCTTAATGCTTTGCAAATTTTAAAAGTATTTTATTTGATTATGTCATAATATTTGATATTAGCTTTAAACTCTGATAGGACTTCTCATGATTTTTTTAAATAGTATAAAATTCTTTCACCAATTAATTGCTTTTCTAAAATTTTCTCCAGAAATCCAATGATGTTTATTTTATTCCAAAATCAATATTGAGGTAAATTAAATATTAGTTACACTGGAGAATCAATTTATTTATCAGGACTCTGTTTTCTGTAATGCTATAACATAATGCACCCACAAAATGTGTTTAAAGGAGCCTTAGTGATTGCTATATGTAGACATATTTTTGTGATAGGAACATGTTTTCACATTGATAATCATTTTATAAATTAAAAATTTGTTCCTAAATTTGCTTTGAGTCACTTATCGGACAATGTTTTTAGCTTGATGTCTTATAGTATCATTTCATCCCCAGAACAATCTCTCTACTTTGGGGGAAGCGAAGGAGGACTTCGGAGACTTACCACCCAATCAAAGGAAAAAGAAGATCCAGCAAAGGATAGATGAGATAGCCGCAAAAGTGCAGCAGGAAACAGCTGCTAGGTAAAGAAATAGATAGTTCATAAATAACCATTCCATTCATTGGCACTCAATAGGGTGGCATTGTTATAAGTGATCTACCAGGTAGATCACCTGTTTAAATAGACACTGAAACCCATAGCAACTCTTAAATAGGGGATCAGGTTGGTGTGGTGGCTAGAGTACTGGCCTCCCATTCCGAGGGCCCGGGTTCAATTCCTGACAGTGGTGGATTTTTCAGTGGAAAACTGGTCCCCACTTGAGTGCCAGGTGGAGGGCATTTCAAGTTCAGTACTCCATCCGTCGGATGGGACATTAAGCCGTGGTCCCCTTGGCACCTTTCGTTAAGAGTAGGCTAATGCTGACACCGGGTTTCTCTCCACCCTTCCTCCATTCCCTGGGAACTCCTACCATCACCCAATTACCCACCTATCCTAAATGGTGCAAATGACCTCAGCTGTCGTTCGCCTCCCCTGAATAACCAACCAACCAACTCTCAAATACTCCCATGCTGCAGAGTCCACCTATGTGTCACACAAGCTCTTCATTAACTACACAAATTCTCAACCCATCATCATTCCATCCAAACTGCCCATTCTTCTCCTCCCACTTCCCTGATAATCAATTCCCTCTCTTAAGCCCTTCAAATTCAATTACCCTGAACCCCACTCTATCTGCTCGCTCAGTAACCTCCTAATTTCTTCAGTCGGTTTCTTCACTTTCCCCTTCATACCCAGCATTTTCTTATGTATCCTCCTTTCCACTCACTTAGCTGCTGGGTACCCACATCTCCAAAGCTGTAAGTCTACTTACATCATGAATTGGATACTGTTCGGCATAACTTGGTGGAAATTCATGATAAATTAAGAAGGAATAACTTATATCATCTTTCCATCAGTGTTTTGGCCATGAAGTACCACACTCCATATCAGACTCCTCAGCTGTCTCTTCTTAACCAGATCAGCACCCAAATCATTAGTTCTCTCCAACCTGTAAATGCTATTTCACAAGCACATAGTCAATTATAAATTAGATTATCACTTTATCGTCGGAGGTTTTTGGGGGCAGCTGTGTATGATGCGTTGTCGGAGTGCAAGCTTTCACGGCCATTACAGGATGCATCATCAGGCAATGATAGAAAAATTGGAAAAGTCAATATCTTATATATCCGTCTCCCCCCCTCCTTCCAAGTGGAGTGTTGGGGAGCCACTTATGTCAAAAGGTGGCCGCCACTTAGCCCAGTCCTTGGGGAGTCAATGAACTTTCCCTCCCTGTCCCAGCGCAAATGGGTATGCCATTGTTTATCTTCTAGAACAATCCAGGCATTTCTTTCCTTCGGAAAAGTCTTTTATACATTGGGCTAAGTTTAATACCATCATCCCGGTTGAAATTCTGGGGCCATTTCTTGATGTCAATAGCCTTGCGGATCAGTTGGTGGTGATAAAATCTTTCTTGGGCTAACACCCGTGTCTTGTGAATAAAATGACTTTTCCGAAGGAAAGAAATGCCTGGATGGTTCCAGAAGAAGATAAACAATGGCATACCCATTTGCACTAGGACGGGGAGGTAAAGTTCATTGACTCCCCAAGGATTGGGCTAAGTGGCGGCCACCTTTTGATGTCAGTGGCCCCCCATCACTCAACTTGGAAGGGGGGGGAGGGATGGATATATAAGACATTGACTTTTCCAATTTTTCTATCATTGCCTGATGATGTGTCCTGCAATGGCCGTGAAAGCTGGCACTCTGACAACACGTCATACGCAGCTGCCCCCGAAAACCTTTGACGATAATGAGTTTCACTGCGAAAACCTGCGTTCCAAATTAGATTATCACTTCCCTATGCTAGAATACTTTATGGACTCTTACATATTAATATTCTTGTATCACTCTCATTAAATGAGAAAAATTAACTGTATAGATATATCTTCAGTTTTACGTTTAATGTAAGCTTCTGCTTAATTTTGCAGTAAGGTATAAACTGTCCTTCTAAGGAAGTAGTGATCCCTTAATCTTCTCCTTTTAAAACTTCAACAAAATTTTATTTTTTATAATTGAATTGCAATAATATTAGGTCATGAGAATCTATTTTATAATCTACATTGGGGAAAAAGCTTAAACCTGAGTATTTTGGATGCCTCATACATTTTCTATTGCTTAAGGTGTGTGCCGCTATGAATCAGTTTTAAATAAGTTAAATATTTTGCAGGGATGCTTTGATGAAAATGAAAGGTGTCTATGAGTCAAATCCAACAATGGGGGACCCAATGTCTGTGGAAGGACAGCTACATGAAAGTGGGAACCGGTTAGATAAACTTCGGCAAGAGTTACAGAAATACCAAGGATACTTGGCAGATTTAGAAGGAGTACCTGTTCCTGTTGGAGCCAATGGAAGTAATGGCTCTCCACGCTTAATGGGTGCTCAGCCAGGCCCTGCTGCGCCGTCACATGCAAATCAACGGAAGAATCTGGTGAGGAATTTTTCTTGCATGAGAATAAATTGAAGTGAGTAGATGAATAAATATACATCATGGCACCGGATGAAATGGAGGAAACACTTAAAAACAGATGATTTTTTTCTTTATTGCACTACAACTGCCTTCTTTAGAGGACAAAGGAGATATTTTTATAAACATACACAAAAATAGATAAAACGTAGAGAAAATGTAAAATAGACACTTGTGCAATAATATGAATTTTTTTTACTTTTGTTTCTGTCATCATTAAGAGTACTGGGGAAAGGGAAAGGATATTTAAGAGGGATTGGCACTGGTGTAGGGGCTAATGAATTACATTCAAACTAGGTTTAAATGCAATCACAAGTCAGCCTAAAGCCATTTCTGTCGTTCTCATGTCTATTTTTGAGGTAGAAAGGGACAGGGAAGCCAGGATGGAAACATAAAAGTATGGGCCAAAGGGTGAGTGGCAGGGTATGTTTGTAAATTGGTAAACTGGAGTGGGAAGCAGACTTAGTTGAGACGGAGTGATTATTGATGAGGAGTGATTGCAGAGGCAATGTATTGGTCAACATAGGAGGAGAGACAGAGGTTGCAAGTGAGAATGTTGATGACATTGTAAGAGAATCTGTTGGTATTGAATCTGAGGGGACTATGTTTAGAGAGTGGAGGAGGCCATGAGGGTTGAAAGGACAAGAGGGTAGGTTTTACAGAAGAGAGGGAATTGCTGGATGAGAAGTTCTGATGGTGGGTTTGTGGATTTTAAGACATTTTTTAGGTTTGGGGAGCATCTGTGGGATAAGGATGAGTACTGGAGTAGAAAGGATGAGGTGCTGTTAATATTTTTTACAGTACATCCTGAAGATGTACTGCATAGATCCCTATCACAGTGGCTCAGAATATGTGACACCATATTATCAGCTGGAAAAGACACCATTACTGAAACATACTATCTCTTATTTACTCTGAATTTTTTAAAAGATGGTGTGGCCACTTATGGTCAATAGTTTTAGATCCCATTCTGGGTGAAGGGTTTAAAATCCATGCTAATGTATCTGAAAATTCTCAGCCACTATTTCAATAACAGCAGTTACAGCACCTTACCTTTATCCCTGGCCATAATGATACATTCACTAACTTCATCTCAGTTAACTATTCAGTTGTAGTCATTACCTTTCTTGGTAGTATAGTTATAGAAAAAAACTCAACCTTAAGTTTTTAGATAAAATCTAGAAGAAAATAGTATGAATGCTGTTGGAAAAAACTCAGGGAAAACTTTATCCTCTCCAAGGTTTTCATTAATTCCTCAGAGTACATTTATTATTACTTAAACTCAAGTATCCTTATCATTGATTACAATTATAAGATCAGACCTAGTAAAAAAATATTGTAAAGAAAATAAAGGTGGAGAAATTAATTGAGGCAAGCAAGTAAGAGTAAAGGAAGTTAGTGGCAATGTGCTAGCTCAGAAGTACTGGTAGAGAACCAATGTATTAAATTTAAAATCATGATTTGTGGCAAATGATGTATTTAATTCATTTCTTGCTGTCTTATTGTCATCAGTGTCATTGATAATCTCACAGCTAATTGATGCCATTATTTAAGATTTTTATTCAAAGGAAAAAACTTGTTCAACCAGATGACTCTATTTTCATTTTTAAAGTATGACACATGGTATGTTAATTTGACCCTAGATAAAAAGTGTATGGCCCTGAGTTTTCATTTGCCAAAATCTTTCATATTGCAGTAAACATGCTCTGACAGACTAGTGCTTATTGTTTTTCTATGATATGTCATTTTTTTATTAACTAGCTATGACTCGCATGGGATGTTTTAGACACCCCAGGTTCTTTTGTTAAAGGGGGTTCTTTTTCTGTAGAACGCTTTCTTCTTTCTAATAGCTGGATATATGGACATTTTTGACCTTTCCTGTGAAAATGATTAGTTTCTGCTTGTTCTCAGCCGAGATCAGATGCTTTTTTGAAGACAGTGTGCAACTCTCCATTGTAATTTTTTTGTGTTCCTTTAGTTTTTGCAAATGTATCTGAAAACAGTGGAAGTTTTCTGCTTATTTTGTTTAGTAAATGATCTACAAATAGCTCTCATGCTGTAGTGCCTTCTAATATTGGCAAGTTTCTTTTTTATTATCTTTGCCTTTTTATTTTTATATTTATATTACGGCATTGTTTTAATTATTATCTTTGTTGAGACATTGTTATATTTTTTTCATTTTCAAGATTTATTTATCATTGTTTTCACATTGAAAAGGTAAACTAAATAAGATGTTATATGCTAAACTATACTATATAAATGTTATTGCATTATTATAGAATAAATTTCATCATTTATTTTGGGCACTTTCTACTGGAAGCTGGCATAGGTGGGAATTTGCGTCAGCATCGTGATGGAAATTGTTCCACAATTTTCATAAATTTATTTTCCATAGATGAGTTACACACACTCTAAGAAAGGCATTAAAACTACTCTTCTGCCTTCAAGTGAACTATTTTATAAAGAAGTATTTGATTCAGGGAGCAAATTTTTGGCAGCTTCCACACAGGAATTGAAGCATGATACAGCCAGCGATTAGAACGTCAGTGATTCAGATACTGATTATGACACTAGTTCAAAAGATTGTTTTCAGATGGGTAAAGCTCTTGTGACGAAATGGAGTTCCGCTGAGACACGATGTAATGTTCGAACACCAGTACATAATACTGTCTCAGGCAGCTGAATTCAAAGGAAATAAAAATGATGCAGAGTCTCCATTACAGTGTATTAACAGAATTTTCAAAAAGTGAAAAATCCCCAGATCATTGTGAGTAGTACGGATATCAAACTTGGAGAAGTAGCGCAAAATTAGTCTTGAAAGAGGGATGCTCGGCCTACTGGCGAAACCAAAACCAGATGTCTCGTTGGACTTGTTTTTTATTTAAGGGTTAACAGATCAGGTCACCAGAACGTAAAACATATGTGGAATCAAGATTATTTGGGTTTGGAGTTATTTTGGGCATCAATGACCTATCAGGGATTTAAATTATTAATGTAATGCTTATGATTTGATGATGTCAGAGTTAGAGAAAATAGGATAATCACAGATATGTTGACTCCAATATGAGAGGTTTTCGATATGTTCTGCAAATATCAAGATCTTTACAGCATAAGTGAATATGCCACAGTAGATGAGTAATTGATTCCTTTTCGAGGAAGATGTTCTTTCTGCCAATTTTTACCAAATAAATTAGTCAAGTACGAAATAAAAATATTTGGTCTCATGGAAGCTAGTGGGTATTACGTGCAAAACTTGGAGGTTCAAGTTGGTGTTAGCCAGATGGTCCTTTAGAGTAAACAAAAACCCAAGGGAAGTTGTGAAATGAATTGTAAATCCAATTTCTGAAACAGGAAGGAATGTTACACTCAACGATTGATTTGTGAGTGTGCCACTTTTGGATGACTTCCTTGGAGGTAAATTGACTGGTGGGGACCATCTAAGACCCTCGTGTGCCCGTGTGACATAGATTCCCAACCATGCCCGTTCATCCCAGATGCCCGCATCCTAGACGGGTGCCCGGGTTATTCGCCCAAACTGAGGGGAGGGGTGGTAAAAGAGTGAGCAAAAAATACTGCAAATAGCAAAGACCCTGGAGAAAGATACCCGGCGGTGACGATCTTAGGGTGGTCACCTGCCCAGCCAATGGGTGACCGCCTATACTTGGCAAGTTCTCCATTAGGTCACATTTGTGATACTTCGGAAAAGTCCGTCATATGTCTTCGGGTTGAGCCTCTCTCTTTATCTCTTGTACACAGGCGGGCGACCCTTGCCCTTATTTTGCGCCCATGTGCAGGCCCCTAGTATCTTTATCTCTCTTGCCAAGCTTGAAGGAGGGGATGGGTGGATGGCATCATGGAACGTCTGTGAGGTTTCTTCTTCTTCTTCTGGGTAACCCTGGAGGGCATGTGGTGTTGGCTTATTGGAACTGCTCTGGGTGTTGAGTAGAATGGGGAGGGTCAGGGATGCAGCATCCTTTGTTATCAGGAAGGTCTTCGACTGCTCCTCTCGCACTCCCCCTTAGCTTCCCTCCCTTCTCCCCCATATCCCTCGAAGATCCACCTGTGACCACCTGCATGTGCCCCCCAGGGATGCCCAGAAGAAGAGAAAGGCACGTCACAGACGTTCCGCAACACTGTTCCCCCTTCTAGCTCAGCAAGACAGATAAAGATACACCCGCAACTGGGATCTTTCCTCTCCACGACCCCACATGCACCATAAACCCGAACTCCCCATCCATCATATAATCCTTGAGGAGACGATGTGGAAAATATGCCGAATCACGCCCCATTTGTCATCAAGATCTTAGTAGTAGAAAAGAAACAATATTACCTCTCAAGATCATCTATGCCGCGGACGATATTCAGAGACGCTACAAGTAATAACCTGTGAATGATTTCTTTTCTAGAAACGGGCTTAGTTCCATCCTCTTTTATAGCTATGATTGGGCGATAGAAGACAACGAAAGCTTGCTGGGCCAGCTGCCATCATTACAGCATAGATGTTTGAAGCAAATGTCTATTTTTAGTGTCCATACTAGATTCCCATCTCTACTGACTATTCCGAAAATAAAATCCTTGTTACAAAATGTTCAACTTTTGTTTTATATATATTTTCGATACTGGGACGACATTTTGCCAACACTAAGATCGCCAAGTTAAAAACATTGACTTACTAGGTACTTATTTTACGATCTTTTAACACATGCGTCTTTTGAGAATGCTTTCACAAATGACCACAAAATTTATACAATGTTGCGGAAGAGAACAAAAGTTAGAAAAAACAAAGATAAAATTTTTTTGACGACTTTCTTAAAATGTTCGAAATTACGAAGTGCCGATTTTCCAGTCCCGCTGACTTGTATTATCGAGAGTTTACTTTATATTTATTTGGAACTCTCCCATTTGAAAGTGTGTATATCTTTGAATAAAATACATTTTTGAAGAAAGGTCCTGTTTCAACAGAACGCAGTCATATCTTATGATTAATTCACATGCATAAATATCTCACTAATATTTTAATCAGCACAAATGTGGTTGGGTAAATGTCGAAAAGCCATTTATTCTGATTTAATTGACAGTGTGATACCTGTAAGTGTGAAGAAAATGAGAAATACTAAAAAATTACGCAGAATAATTGGTCAATGGTTTTAGAGATGCATTATTATTTTTAAGGGCATTTATTTTATAGAGGAAAATTAGTGCTGAGATGTAGTGGAAAGAGACACATTGAGAAGGCATGAAATAAAGTAACCAATTTCCTCAGGTGTTGTAATTAGAATTTCCATGTAAATAAAAGATGAATATATATCAAATATAACCTTAATATTAAACTAAATATCAGTTAAAGGGAAACTTTTACATTTTAACACCTTGTCAAAGTTCACTGTTTCATGGCATAGTTGTACTATATTACGCCAATGAGCACAATGTCTATATTTAAATAACAAATGATGGCATAAACTAAGAATATATGTGTACATACAGAAGATAGAAACTGTGGTAAATTGAGCATTATATATGAAGAAAAGGAAAATAAATGTGGGGTGTCAGAAACACCCCACTCGAGTTCTCATGTTAGTAAATAGAGCACAAGTCATGGAGGGTTAAGTAACTTCAGCTTGTGATAGTAAAATTAAGTATATCTGGTTTAAGCTCTATTAGTTTTAGATCAGGAACAGGTTGAGTATTATAGCATGAATTTATATATTTTTATATTTAAAGTTCAATGGAAAACCATTGGAATTAGAGGTTAGTTGCCTAGTACATACCATTCTAGTATTATTTTGCAAGTGGGTCTATTAGTAGTGTGGCTCAATGAGAAATGATCTGTGTAATCCAATAAACATCATTGTGCTAGCAATATTTTGCAGTAAAAATAAATTTTAGTTCTTCAAATTAGGGGTTTTTTAAATTTGGAATTTATTTGTTTGTTTTGTTTGTTATATTTATTTTTTTGTTTGCACTTTGCCCATAATTTTATAGTTTAACAAGAGAAGCTAAGCCTTAATGTAAAAAAATTCTTAGTATGTAAAAAAATATTTGTGTCAGTCTTGTAGCCAGCCTGTGTGGTGATTTTATGAAATCGTCTATCCATTTCAGCAAGGACCACCTGGACCACATTCTCCTGCCTTGAATGGTCATTCAGGGTCAGAAGATTCCCTCAGCCGAAGTGCTTCTGATTCAAGTGTTTCAAATCCTGCAGCCATGCATTCTGGTGTTGGTCAGAATTTAGCGAGTTCAGGGGCATCCCTCCAACACCACTTAAGTCAAGCAAACAAACAGTCAGCACCTGGGACTCCTCTCCCATCCCATGGGTAAGGCTTTTGTGGGTTAATTATGTTTCAGATGAGGGCTGTGAGAACTGCCTCACAGGTATTGTTACCTGCTAACACCAATCTTGTCCTTCTCTCCTCTACTGCATACCATGTCTTCCTTTCATTTACTTTTCATAGATACTTCATCGATGTCAATAGGTATCATGTTAATGGTCTTTCTTAAATCTCTTTGTCTAAGCCATGGCTGCTTTATTGTTGGCAATTCACAGCTATTTTTCCCCTGTAGGTTTTTCGTTCCTGATGCCCTTTCTTTCACAATATATTTTTTTTACCGTAACTAGTCTTTCTTAACACATTGTGTAAGGCAAGGTTTAAATGCCACATACCCCTTGTTCCGGCAGACATTTAAATGATACGTCTTTTAAATGCACTTTATGGTTTCAAATTCTACTGCTCCTATGTTATTGGTTATTTTTAATTGAAATTTTTTAAAAATTAACTTACCAACAATGTCAGTAATCCTTCCTGGTGTGATACAGCAGAAAACGGCTACCTTTATGCAGTGGTAAACAGCAAATATTACACATGTAGTAAGTTTCTCATATAACATGTTTGGATATGTACACTTTACACACCCAGGTGTGATGCTTCCTCCCTGTCCCACCATGATTTCAAGACGATGTGTTGCCAAGTCCCCTAAGAGCCTGAACAAGTGATCTTCCTTGGAGGGCAGCTGTGTCGGCACATTCACCAGAGATTTTATCTCGCTGCTTGGCCCACACTTCTCTTGGCCTCTCTCTGCTCTCTGTCCACTCCTTCGATATCCTGAGAAGAAATTGCTTGAATCTCATTTTGCTGTATTTATTTAGCGTTTTGTAGACACGAAAGGAATTGAAGAGGGCATAGTTGATCAGCCACAACACGGCTTTCTGCGACCACTTCATTGTTTTTTTAAGTATCGTGTAGTATGATAAATACATATCTGCTCTAGCAACACCCTTCATGCATTCATTATGCTACACAATACAATGAGACTTCTTCACTGCAAATCCTGTTTTTTAATTATTTCAGTTGTTTTACTCGCAGTATCATCATGAATGATCGTGATCATCCTAACGTCTATTTTATCCTTCAGTTTAGGAGCAGGACTTAGCCCTTTTCAGCAAAAGGTGTATTATCCAGTATTCAGTTTTTTTCTTTTTTTATAAATTCTGGAAGTACCCTGTTCACTATAATTGTTCCACAGACTTGTTTTCATGGAAAGAAGAGTTTCTGCTATTTTTAGACTATTATAATAGTTGTCCTGATAGATGTGATGCCACTGGCCAATGCTAGCCTTCAAGACTGATTTGATAGTTTCTTCTAGTTTTTAGCCTGTGCAACATAAATCTCCAAGTTAGAAAGGGAATTATTGTGAACAAGTTGTCAATATTTGACGATCTTAGCTGGGTTGTACATCCAGAATTTCAGTCTTTCCCACCAAGAATCATTGCCTTATCTAACTATAACTCTAGTTTGGGCCTATACACTATCTGAAAATTTGTCACAATATAGTCCAAAACTGGTCGGATTTTGAAGAATCGGTCTGTTTTATTTGAAAACAAATGGATATTGTTGAAATGCCATGCCTTCCAAATATTTTCAAATCTGTTCCTAGACATCTCCACGACCTCTAAGATGCTTTCTAAACAATCAGGCCTGAGTCGTACTCCAGGTGTGCCTTCAAATTTCTCTAAATTGATTTTTATATCTCGTATTTTCCACACACTGAAATCCTTACTGTCATTGTCTCCATAATCACTATCTTCTGAATAATTAGTGTTGCTAACGAAGAAAGGCTGACCTTCCCCTTTTTCAATGGTAGGTTGAAAGTTGCTATCATTTTCACTCTCACTGCTATCTTCATCGCCCTCAACAGCTGAATCGAATAATTCATCAGAGCACAAGTCCTCTAAAATTTCATCTTCTCTCATTGTTTTTCTATTAGTAATATTTGCAATGCTTACACAATTTCTCACAAAATAAGAAAATATCTCAATGTCTGGTATGTAAAACATCAAATAGGGCAGCAAAGAAAAACCTTGAAAACTGAACTTCAAAGGGGAAACCGTGTCTCATGGGAAACTAGCGTCAAACCCTAAAAATTTTCACATGCCTTTCGTGTGTGCGTCTCATATAGATAGAGCACAAAACATGTGATCGAGAGTAAGCCAGGATGAAGAAAGCCAGATATGCTTGGGTGAGTCTTTTTAGGCGGACAAAGTTGGTGATATACCCAAAGGCCTGGAGCTGAAGAAGCTGATCTATAATGAAGTGTTTGTTGATGCAACCTAATGAAACTTCTCCGTGATGAGCGCGCTAAGTAAGGTCAAGAAAACAGAGGCCCTATGGTATGTGGCGAGTGCCATCTGCTTCACGTAAACAATTGAGGGTCGGATGGATAAGTGCCTGGGGCAGCATGGAAATGAGAAATGCATAGCTTTGAAAAAAATATCTGGAAGTGAATGATGTGCCTTGCTTTGTTTGGCAATAGGACTCTTAAGCTTGTTCCCTTGCAGAGGCAGGCCCAAAGTAGCATAGGACGAGGAGCGAAAATGAATAAAATTTCGTAAATTTGTTATTGATGTGACTCTTATATGCAACCTAATAACACTGACTAACTGCGATTACTAATGACCCAATTAATCTATTTGAATAATTATATTCTACTTTTATGTCTCAAGCTCAGTATCACAATGTGTATCACCAAACCTAATTACATATTATATTTGGGTAATTTTTATAAAAATACACTATCTACATTGCCTAAGAAAAAGGAATGGTAAAAAGATTAGGAACAAATCGTTTACTTTCTTCCAAGTAAGTTTAATTGTACATCCAGTTGTATAAATAAATAAAGTGGAATAAATTGCTGTAAATGGCTCTTGTGTGAAAAGATTCAAAGATATCTTAAATTATTGTTTCGAAGAAAAAAATAACAGGCACTCAAAAGAGTGTACAAACTATGCAAAATATAAATATTGACAATAAATTACCTTAAAACACAAAGAAAATGCATATATTTCTGATAATGTTTTAGAATAAACTCAGTTTACAGTAAAAACGAGAATTCTCATTACCCGTCCTTAACGCATGGCTCGGGAAAAAAGAAGATTCTTGTGATCCTTACGTACCATGTTAAGCTCTCTGAATCAATCCGTAAAATAATTTGTAATTCATTTTCATTTGTGATATGGGTTCTATCTCTCCCAGATTTGGCTGTTGGCAGAGACTAATTGTTTTGAGTGAATGTGATATATTCTACTCTTTATGTTTTGGCTCATAACCTTAGCATTTTTGTATTAGGTACATGTTGAAAACTCGTTGATTTCAGCTAATATTTGTGCTCCAAGGACTATTTAAATGCCAAAAGTAATGGAAAAACTTAAGTAACGCCAAGACTTTTATCATATTCTTGAATTCTATTTATAATTTAATTTTTTATTTATTTTCATTTTACCAAAATAGTTTTTTGTGATTAATGTGTGGAGTTAAAGTGAATAAGTTCTATATGTAATATTTCATTAATTATAGCCTTTTGCTTCAGTTTTGATCATAATTATCTCACTCTTCTGCCTCTCTCTTCCTTACCCATGGTCCATTTCCTCTCATTCACACTCTACCCTAAATATCCTTTACAATTAACTTCACATGACCTTGCTGTGAAATCTTGATTACCTTTGCATGTGCCCTTAATCCTTCCCTACCCTACCACCCTCTGACCATTCGCAGGTCCTCCCACAGCCCAGAGTCTGGACTTGGAACGTCTCATACAAGTTTACCTGGCTCTGAGGGGGAAGATAGATTAGGTGGCAACAATGGTGGAGAATATTACTATGATGGTACTGACAATGGAATAGAGGAGGCATTACCACCTCTTGGGACTTGTCGAGCCTTATATCCTTTCGAAGGTTAGTTCCTACCTTAACTTTCAGATTACTTATGTGTTTGTTTCCTATGCTAATTTATCCTGATATAAATTTTTTATTAGAGAATATGTATTGATTAATTGCAAAGTTTGGCTGAGAGTAAATGAACCCTTTTCCTAAGTAGGCTCATAATTTTTTTCGTGGAAAACGGATGAGTTATGTTAAAGTTTTGTTGTGATAATATAATTTGTAAGTAGTGCTAAATATGAAAATAAAATTGAAGATTGTGTGCATACACTTAGTGTTATTCTTTATAGAGGTTGGCTTATTCAAAATACCTAACTATCAGTCAATATTGTCTAAAGATGGGTGCATTGATAATTTCTTGCACACTGCTATGTTCATGCATTATTCTTCTGTGTCTTACCATTCATGCATTGCCTCAAGTGAACTCGCTTGTTTCTCAGACTCTTCATGCTCACATTGGGACTTATAGAATAGAAGAGAATATGTTTTTAATCCAAAAAAAGTTGATGAGGACAGTATGAAATGAGTCTTATCAGGCTCACTGTAAACCTTTTTTCCGGAGGTCAGGGATTGTGACTTTTCCTTCTAAATGTGTTTGTATAGTACAACATTGAGAGGACCTTATTTATTGTGTGCAAAATTGAACAATCATTTGCCACTAACTATAAAAAATGAAAAAAGATTGATGGTGTTTAAAACATTGGTTTTTTACTATCTTCAGGAAAATTATTTTTGCTAAGTTAATGACTATTTGACTTCCCTTCATTGATATGTCCCTGTTTATATTTCTCTTTTCAATGATGTACCTTATGTACTTAAATTTTTGCTAACATTTTGTAATTAATCTTTTGTGCAAATAAACCTATTCTATTCATCATCATCATCCCAATGCTCCCACACAAACACAGCTTACCCATTTTATTCATTTCAGCTATTTTTATGTAGAAATGGATACGTTGTCTGGAGTTGTTAGGTTTAGGAGAAACGCCAATTTTCGCCAACGTTTCGCCTCTTTATTGCAGCTTCATCAGGGCTATTTGATTTGATTTGGTG
This sequence comes from Platycnemis pennipes, assembly GCA_933228895.1. Lineage (NCBI taxonomy): Eukaryota > Metazoa > Arthropoda > Insecta > Odonata > Platycnemididae > Platycnemis > Platycnemis pennipes. Next base: position 25,174,452 of record OW121848.1, on the reverse strand, counting down.
TTTCTCTTAAATGACCAAACAACTCCAGACAACTTATCCATTTCTACATAAATAAAGTGGTCGATAACATACTTCATTATAAGCTATTTTTATCTTCTCAGCTCTCAAACCCTTATCTCCCTGAATTAATGAGAATTTGATGCATGCTACAGCATTGACTCTGAGGTCAGTTGGGAAAAACTCATCAGCCTTATAGTTATAAGGTGCATCATGCTGTTGAAATATCAAGAACAATATGTTGTTCATTGTTCCTAAAAATTCTGCTTCCTACTAATGCAATGAAATATATTCTTTATTTAAGTTATCATCTACACGGTCATGACAACTACTTGTGTCTGAACTCTCTCTTTATTGCTGCATAAATGGTCATGAATGTAAGGTTAGCTTATTGTTAAAATCTGGAAATGACATTCCTTAGTGATGAGTATGGTGATTACTTATATGAGCATTTAAGCATGGATATGAAGTAAGTTTATTTATGATCCTATAATTTATATGCTAGTTATTAAATTGATTTAAAATAGAATCCTGGACAAAAATTTTATACAGGGCTATAATTTAGGTGGATGGACATGTCTAAAGCGATCAGAAAATATAAATACTTAAATACATAGCAGAGGAGAGAAAAACCAAAAGCAAGACATTTTTAGTTTCTCCTCAGTTATTCTATCCTGATGGGATGACCTTAGTGGCAAGACACTTAAGGCTATGTGGATTAGATCATGTATTCAAGCCAATACAATGAATCCGTGGTGTTGTTCATACTGTCTTTGTTTTTTTTCCAAATGGATTATTTCATGAAATGAGTTAAAGGTAGAGTAATAATAGATGCGTATATCTTTCTCTCTCTCTCATAGCCACGAGTGAAGGGTCCATTCCAATGGGTGAGGGAGAGGAGCTCTGGGTGGTGGAACTGGATCAAGGGGATGGCTGGACGAGGGTGCGTCGCCAAGGGCCTTCTCACGTGGGCAGTGGTGGGCGTCGGAGGACGAGGGGAAGGAGGAGACATAATGGTGGAGATGATAGGGATGAAGATGATGAGTTCGATGATGATGATGAAGAGGATGATGATGAGAGAGAGGAGGAAGGATTTGTGCCCACCTCTTATATAGTTACAACGCTTTTCCCCGATCATCAGCAGTCCCAGCAACCTCCGGTGCCCCCTCCAATGCCTTGAGGCACAATGCAGCGACGTACGGCGTGGTCTGCAGTACGGGCGCTGGTAGACTTCCTTCGACACATGTTTGGCTGGGGAAGGGTGAGGTCAGCGCAGCGTTAAGTTTTGGAGGACAAGCTGCTAGTGTCCAACCCTTCCCTAAGGGTGTGAAATCAGAGCAGGGAAATCCTGCGCAGTAAATAATTCTTCGTGATTGGAGAGAACCTCAAGTGCAAGATTTGTTTTTTAATGTGTTGGAACATAAAGTGTATGAAGAGCTTTCAAAAGTTTTTGTCTTGAAAATGGAGTTGTGATCGGAAAAGTCGTTGTTGGTTTCGTGTGAATCTGTATTTCGCTATGTCTGGAAGAAATCTTTTGCATGTGTAAGTCATTTTGGAAAGCCTTTGTTACTCCATTGCATAAGATTAGTGTAAATGAGCGAGGGAAATTTCTTGCCAAAAGATACGCATATGCCCATACATTTAAGGTTGTCATGATGGGTCACTCTATTCTGCATGCAGTTTGATGTAGGGTGTGGACCCATCGGCGCTTGAAACAGCAGTACTCATCTCTTGTAGTTGATGGGTGGATTGCCAGAGGTTGTCTAAGTGGTTGTGAAAATACAAGTTGATTTTTCAATGTATTTGAAAATAATGGTAGTGAATGTCTTGTTGAGGACATTGGTATTTGCTCTGCTTAGCAAATTAAGAAAAAGGGAGTTAACATGCTTGGAATGCTTCAAAACATCTGCACCTCAGTTGCATGTAGCTTGAGGTGGGCATTAAATAAAACAAGGAAGAAAGAGATATTTGCAGACATACATTCTTCAGGGTGATTGTGATTATTAAACATCATCAGTTAATGGTCTTTGTGGGTAAGACCTGGTGTATGCAGACATTGCCAAGTATGAGAAACCACTGTAAGCTGCATGTTTTACCTCTGCTAAGCGGCAGATGGCTTGAAGAATAATTCTTTTCTCTCTTCAGTGCAATTCAGAAAGAAAGCTTTCTCTTACATGCCATTTTATCAATGATTCCAAGCATCATTTCTATGCCCACGAGCTTGCCTTGGAGCAACTTGGGACATTAAATCAATGTGAGTCATCGTATTGGCTTCAGTTGAGAAGTGTGAGATGTGTCAAATCCTGTGATGTGAAAGAGAAAATAGTTCTCAAAAGACTGCCATTAATTAGTTTTCTCAAGCACCTTGTAGGGCTATTGATCAGTGTATTCCATTTGCATCATAATTTAGGTATGTCATTATAAGTTGGAATGATTGATGGAAATGTATATTTTACAAAATTTGCTCATCTATCTGTAAAGTCTTCTGTGAAGTTCCCTTAAAATACTTATTTAATTTCATTATTATTTCAAGTAAATTGAAGTAACTGATGCAGTTAAATACTTGTGACATAGCCTTATTAAATGAAAGCTTGTAGCTGACTGGGATGAAAAATGCCTTATGCAGAGCTTGGATTGAGTGGACCATGACAGTGAATGTGTTTTTGACGTCATATTGCTTTTTACGAGCAATAATAAGAATGAGAGAGTGTCTGAGCTCCTGATGAAACCAATTACTTTCAGATCATTTGTTAAGCCTGAAAAATTGTTTTACTCTTCAGCTAAAATGATTTGATGGTACACTACCATGGAAGAAAATGTAAGAGGGAGGAAGATATTCTGAAATTGCAGTCTGTTTGCTATGATTACATTCTGTGATGGATTCATTTCAATAGGCCTGAAGTATTCATTGTTCCGTGAATACACATACTCAGCTGTATAACAAAATCCATTTTACTCCCTGCCATTATGAAACACATCCTTCTGAAATCATATGCCATAGTTCCAACTCAGCTGCTTTCAAGCAAAATAAGCCTTAGGAAATGACTGTGTGGCCAATGGAATTGCAGCAAAGGCAGGGATACCTTGATGCCGTCCGTCTTACCTTGATCAGGGGCTGCCTTTCTTTCAGTTTTTATTGCCCTGTTTAGACTTTGATTATTTTCTGTGCGTACAGCCAGAATTTTATTTTTAATGAAAAGATATTGTTTTAAAGTACTCTTTGTTGGCCTGCTGAATAATGTGGGTGTTAATTGAAATTATAATGTTTAAATTCAATGAGTTTTATTATTTATAGCTGTTATTTTTATGTAACATAATGTTCATGTAATAACATATCAGTGTATTAGTATGCCATCAATATCCTTTATAAGAATATGTGATGATTGGTGGTTTTAAAAGCAAAATTTTAGGAGTTATTAATGGAATTTTAATGAATCAACCATAAATTTGTCAAAAAAATTTATTTTTAGTACGGATGTTGCTTTAATTGAAGTAAATGGCATTATTTCAGGTTTACCTTGATTGATACCATGATTGTGCATCTTCAGCTCAATTTTTTGCTATGATGTTCTGTTCAGTCTCTTCATTTTCATCTGTCTGCTGTATAATTAGTTTATGTCCCCACTAGATTATTTAAAATATGTCTATAATTTGGAGGTGGCTTCCAGGGAACATTAGAGAAACAATGAATGATATCATCTGTGGTCAGTGCTATTTTATTAACACACATTGGACATTTGTAGATGAGTGTGGATAAATGTGTGAAAAAAGCTAACTTTTTAGTTGTCTTCAAATACTTCATCTTGGTTTTAACCTTGCATTCCACTGCTAAAATTTTGCTTTTGAATAATTATTATTTTCATGATGAATTAGGGAAACAGTAGTTACAAAAAATTCATTGAATTTTACTGCTTTAATTGATGTTTTTATTGTTGATTTTTTATTTATTCTACATTTTACTGCTTCCCCAATATATTTTTTTATTCCTGTGGTAAAATCAAATTTAGTAATAGGGTAAAAATATCAATAATAGATATAATTTGCTATGGTGGACTAATGCATTCAATGTTTTGTTCCCTATTCATTTCAGAGAGAATTTTATGGTCACAATATCTTTCTGAGATCGAAATGTAAATATGGATTGCATAATAGGCTGCATTGTCCTATGGCAGTGGCTGTTTGTATAATAAATTTATTTGCTATGTGTTTTTTCATAATGCAGTGGCAGTTTTTCTTAGTAGGAATTACCTAATTCAAGCTTGCAAAGCCTTATGAGTAAACCCAGGTCAATATCACTGTATGAATATCTATGAAAGTGTTTGGTAATTGCAATAGTCATTAATATAGCTTATTTTTTTATTATGTGATTCTACCAAACAGTTATGTAGGTGTTTATTAATCAAAGCTGCTGAATTAGCTTTTATCATTTTTTTGAGTCTCAGTCATTGCCATCTATGTCTTAGTTAGCTTCATTACTGAAGGTTAATGTGGGAAATGGTGCCATGGATTCAATGGTCATCTCACTGACCTCATCACAGTCGTTCTTAAAAATGGGAGCAGGTAGGCTTGTTCACTGAACACCAGTATTGTTTGTATGCATTGTTTGAAAGACATGACTATTGAGGAAGTGCTGCAGTATCCTCCAAAGAAGTGTGTTAGCTTCACTCCTGTGTATGATTACCTCCTTTCTTGCCACCTCCTCAATCCAATTTAATTTTTCCTTGCCCTCTTGTGATGTGTATATTTATCCAATGAGTATCCATTGTACAGGTGGCTTATAAGTGGGAGGCCATGTGTATCAGCCTCTAAGTGAAAGACTCTACCTCAGTGTTTACTTGGGATGAGTCTGTGAAGTGGAATAGGAAATACAAACTGCTGCAATATTCAGAGTGTTTCATGATGTAATGGACATTTTCTACTTTTCCCGCCTGCGACTCCCCGGTCCCATCTTTAGTGGGGATTATTCCTATTCATTATGGATAAAACTTCATACTATTGGGATATTCTTCTTTAGTCTCTACTATGCTTATAATTCCAATATCTCATGAATATTGTATATTTAATGAAACCATAAAAAACATTTTAAAAATACTGCGGGGAAAGAAAACTTGATGTAAATATGAGTTCCGAGCCTTCATGAGCTTGTAAAAAGCTGGAACCTCTTTTTTGTTGTAATATAATATTTTCATTGTTTTTATCCATTTGAGAGTAATTTTTTCTCATCACATCCTATTCCTGACCTTGCATTTCCTTTTCCAAACTTTGTTCTCAATCGGTTGTTATACATATTGAATTATTTTTATGTAAGCATTATTTGGTTTGTAATTTGTTGGCTAATTTGCAATATGTTTTCATCTGATCTGGAATGAACTTGTTACTAATGCAGCACCTAACCCATGCCTGTCAATCCTTTACTTATTTTTAGGCTGCATGAGGCATGTCAAAAAAAGTATTGAGTGTACTCAAGGAGTTAATGAACATGGTTGTAAGTGGTAGTGAGTTCGGTTTCGGTCACATCCGGTTTTTGCTGGGTTTGAAAACTAAAAAGTTTTCAGTATGAAAGTTCAGGATTAAACAGGAGATAATCCAGATTTTGCATTCTCCATGACATTAAGGTACTTACTGCCATTTTTATAATAAATTTCTTTAGAGGCTTTTCTTTCTCTCATCTCAACGTAGGGTAATTAAATCAATTTCAAGGCCTCATTAAGGGTGGATGTTCTCTGATGACCCTATACTTTTACTATTTAAAAAAAATGTAATGCATTTGTTCCATTAATAATATAATTTTTAATAGATTACCGCAATACTGTTGAGTAAAGAGAAGTAAAATCATATTCTCATATGCGTCATTATCATTAGATGAAATATTCTCTTCCAATGTAGTGTCTGGTAATACATTTATGGACTTCAGATTTAAGCTTAATTTTAGGTGCTCATCCTGCTTTGGTTTTATCACTCCATATAACCTAAACTTCCTGAGCATTTTAAGGGAAACATATGAAGCCAATTGGCAGCTTGAGCACAAGAAGGTTAATCGTAAAGGCATACGTAATATCCAAGTCCCAGGTGGAATTCAAACCTGTGGGGTTGGCATATTGCCAACCTTGCAACCATGGTAGGGATATCTACATTAAGAAAGCCATAAAGGTAATCAATGAGGGCATCGGGAGGGAATATCCACGAGGTAAAAATCTGCATGTTGTGATTTATCATCACTGTGTTATAATGACATTGCAGTCATGGGAGAGACAGGAATGCATTTAAGAAAAAAGACTTCAAAATGGAAATGAAATTTACTGAGCATCACTTGAAGATCAAAAAAAGGAAACACTGAAGATCACTACAAAAAGCTAATGGTACACAGTAGAAGAAGAGAGTTTGAAGCCAATGTTAATTTTGGAAACAAAAGCTGGGAGAGGTGAAAGAGCATTGCTGTGTGGGAACAAAATAACCAGCAATGGATGTGTCAAACCAATCTTAGTGATGATGAGTGTCTAACACATGTGATCTCGTTCTTCTGCTAAATTTTTGGCCAGGCTGACTTAGGAGTAAATTTTAAGCCTTGGTGTAGAAAACTGACCCTCTTTCATTTGGAGGGAATATGAAGGGTATCCTCTGCATTCCAGGCCCCTTTGATCATCTAATCTGCATGATAGGGCAATGAGTGAAGTGTTGGAGGATGGGCTGGTTTAAGAAAAAGTTTTTTTTCCTGGGCAAGAGAGTATTCCAGCACCCCTCCTTCCTCTTTCCTCCCCTCTCCACCCCCCCCCCCCCCAACTGTCAACCCCTGTTGTAACTCATATTCTCCAGTTAAATGTAGTAGTAAAAATTAAGTAGTGAAAAAAGTAGTAAATTAGCTAGCTGGACATGAGTAAGTTGTAAATCCCGGAATGAAAAGAATATTTTTCCATTACCAAGGCACCCTGGACTATCACCCATGCCTGAGGGTATTTGTAGTTGTAATGCAATATATTGGACAGTGGGTCCTTTGAGAATAACCTTCTGTGGGCACTAGGCTGTTGAAGATGGACTCCTTGAAAATCTCAGCTTTAGGATGTAATGATTACTGCATATTAGACCATGAAAATTTTCTAATGACTGTGTTTCTCCTGATAAACTAGGTTTGCATTCCGTCAGTGAGGAAGGTTTTTCAGGGGAACCCCACTTATTTATGGCCTTTTTATGAGGCAGTTCATGGAAATGCTCCTTCTGTTCAAAGGGATGCTTTTACCTCGGATACTTAAGACTCCTTCCATAGGCTCATGCCAAAACCAGGTTTCTTTCCACTCCCTTGTACCCAAAAGAAAACAGCATTTGCCCAAATACTTGTCTACATGATGAAAATGACCTCTGCATGTTACCTCCCATAATAATGGAGAGGATAAGTCTTGTAAGGGAATATGATAATGAATGAAAGTGCATTCGGGAGTACCAATCAACTGTTAGCCGAAATTTAAATGGGTGCACAGCAAGCATTAAGCATCCCATCCACAATGCTTGGCATTGGGTAGGTTGTCACTCAGTGCTCGCCGAATGCCATATGTTATGGAGCCACCTTGAATTGCAGTCATGGTGCAAATAGTAGATTTTCATGAAAGAAATGTGTATGTGAATGAGATTCAGGGAAGGGTGGAGAGAAATCCAGAATCAGCATTAGCCTGCTCATAATGAAAGGCGCCGAGGCTTAATGCCCCAACTGACAGGACTCAAAGTGCTCTCCACTAGGCACTCAGTGGGGACTGGTTTTCAATGAGAAATCCACTTTGGCTGGGATTTGAACCTGCAGCCTCCAGATGGGAGGCCACCAAAACCACCACACCATCCTGATCCCCTCCTGTCAATGGTGGCAAATAGGTTAACTATGTTAACATAGAGTTCCCATATTGTTTTCCTCAAATCTGGGACATTTTGAAAAGAAAATGGACATTTCCTAAATAAAACTGTCATATGCATGTGTTGCACTTTAAATAATGATATCAATCAGTGGCGAAGCTGAAGGGTAGTCTGGGAGCCTGAGAATACCCAAAATGATTACAGTAAAACATATACTATTTTTTCAGCTCTGTCATGCATTTTATGTTGCCGAGAAAGATTAGGAAAAATAAATATAGTCTATATTTCTGCACATTGCATTGCGTTGAAGTGGTTTGGATGTTTTGGAGGCTTGGGAGTCTGGCTGCTGGTAGACTCCAAATGGCCGGATGGCGCATGCGCATACGCTTATTTGCCGCCAGACGCTTGCACCTGAAACTGAGTGATTCTTGCACGCTGAGAGCCTAGACACTCGAGCCTTGTTCTCGCGCCCTTCCGAGTCTCAGCAAATGATCAAGAGATGGCGAGACGGAGGGAAATTAAGAGAGACTGATTCTGTATGAAACAGTTTCGTTGCATGTGAATTTTTTCTTCGTTTAGTGGTTGGAAAATAACAAATCACCCCCTGCCATACACCTTTGTGGTGGCTTGCAGGGTATTATGTAGATGTAGAAGTCAACCTATGGCTAAAGGACTGAACAACAACAACCAGGGTGGACTAGACACGTTTCACTAATTCAGAAGGCTCACTTTTGAAATAATTGACACCTTCGTTGTCCACATGGAATCTCATTTTGAAGACTTCAATAACTTCTATTTTGCAGAATTACTAGATGAAAAACAGTTTCCTGCATAAAATACATCATTTCCCTCAGCGAAATTGAGTAGCCTAATAAACTGCACTCATTATTTAACAGTGAACAGCTAAAAAATTAACTCATCAATGTCTATTCCAACGAGAGTAAACACTTTCCTGCACATTTGTTACTTAAATATTTTTTGGACAATGGCCTGGATAAAGTAGGTACTTATGTCAAGAAACTATGGGAATCATAAGACTGATTCAGACATTTCCTGTATCAACTGTATTGTCCGAAAGAAGTATGAGTACGTTGAAGACAGTGAACACATTTTTAAGAAACTCCATCATGGACTCCAGCCTAAGCAATTTAAGCACCCTGGCGGTTGAAAAGGCATTACTGAACAACCACTCGAGCGACGAAAGTTTCAAGGAACGCGTCATCTACACCTTTGCCCAAACGAAAACCCGCCGAATCTATATGATCAATGGAAAACATTAAGGCAAATTACTTAGCCCCTCAAGTGCTGACCTTTGTGCATGGTTGGGTGCCGGAAAATTTATTTCAAATTTCCAGTGGGGCGAGAGGTAAAGAAGTGAACAAGCATCTAGCGTTTTCTTCGTATGCAATGCATGTTAAAAAAAAACTAGATTTTAAAAACCCACCAGAACAGAGGGTTATAACCCATTTAAATAGCCTGGTACACAACATGTTAAGTCGACTGATTTTTGTCAACTGGAATATTTGAGTCTCTGAAGCAGCAAATTAAGATGAGCTAGAATACCCACTTTGAATACCTTAGCTTCACCACTGATATCAATAAAAATTAATTCTATTTAAAAATGGAAAAGAACATAGCCATTATTTCTTTATATCCTTTATAATACAATTGATTATTACCTTCAAAATTACTGCAGAAATTAGAACTAAAAATAAGAAATACCATTTACTAATTTTTTCCTGAAGGGTAGTTTAAAAGCATCAGATTTTTAAGAATTAACAGGGTTGTCCTAGTAAAATCAGGAAATGTGGGAACCCTAAATTAATAGTGGTTCTATATTTAATGTATGTTGAATTTATTTGTCTAGTAGAGGAATGAAACATGTTTTTTAATACTAATTTTGAGTTTGTTCAGTTGACCTTCCCCACAAAGCATTAGTTTTCTATTCTCTACCTTCCTTCATATTGTTTAAAACCTAAATTATTTTCCTCTTCGGGACTAGTTGCAATGATATCTAGAGTATTGGCCGGGCTGGGCAGTATTTCAAATACAAGTATTTTAAAATACGTATTTGAAATACATTTGTATTTGGTATTTCAAATACACGACCTGAATGCATCTTGTATTTTGTATTTCAAATACATATTTTTGGTATTTTCCCATTCTAAAATACAAAATACATTGTAAAATACTTATGAAGTAGCTCTGATAACACCTCTGTAACACTATGCTTCGGAGATTACTTCATGAGTAAGTGAATGAATGAAACTCGGGAGTCAATGGCTGTGGTCCTCAGGGCTAAGGTGCTACCTTAGAGTCATAAGGGAGTGGATTTAGGACTGGAATACTGGCATAATTCTACCACACCATTTGAGGTGTGCGAGTCACAACTTGAATTTGCTGGCAACAACTGATTTACATTATGCTCTGAAGAGTTCATCTATCCATAGAATACATCATCCAGCTCTTGCAAAGTGCTCCACATTATGGAATGCATCGCATCAAACAAAATCTTCCGAAGTCATTCACAGTTTATTAGGATATCAGTTATTGTATCCTTGTCCCAAGAGGTAGAATTCACTGTACGACTCAATTAGTCAATTAATGAAGCAAAAAGATAGGTTGAATGAATTGTTTGAGAAACTCAGTTTAAGCGATGCATTCAAAGAAGTTGAAACTGAATATTTAGAGGAATATGTCATCATGATGAAGCCAATCGCCACTGCCTTAGATTACCTTCAGGGCCAGTAAGCTTGTTATTATGGACAACTACTACTTACACTAATGTCTCTGCATAGCAGGTTGCAAAATTTGATGGAAAATAATTTGCTTCACACAGCTAGAATAGCAACAGCATTAGTGGAAAGCTTGCAGGATAGATTTGAATTATTTTTCAATTTATCTCCTGTAGGGAATGAGGCTATTTTAGCTTCTTGCTTTCATCCAAGTTTCAAGTTGTGGTAGCTTCCAGACCATATTTCAGACTCTGAATGAAAATGCATTCAAAATCTCTGTATTAATTCATTAGAGTCATAAATTGCCAGTACATGTGATGATACCTGTGACACTACAAGTGGTGGAGAGGATGATGACTTCTTTGTGCTATCAAATACTAGTGAAAAAAAGTAACAGTCCTAGATTGAGTTGGAGGTCATCTGCTATTTTAATGACAAAAACAAATCTCTGTTGAGTTTTCAAAACTATCCTAATATTAAGAAAATGTTTATCAGATTTAACATAAGCCTATGCTCATCTTCACCAGTGGAAAGACTGTTTTCACTTGCTGGCTTTATCCATTACCCTGTGAGGGGATCTCTGTCCGACACACTTTTGGAAAAACTTGTATTCCTCAAGGGGAATAATTCATTCGTAGAGAGCAACATTTGAAAAGTTTTACTTTTAAAAATGTAAAATATAGAGTTTATGAATATATACATATATATACACACACATACTTTTCTCATGACCTGTTTGTAACTATCCTTAATGTGCCAAAACAGGTTATATTTTTTTTAAGATCTCTTAGTTTCCATACAAAAGTATTTTGTATTTTAAAAAGTATTTTAAATACTATTTTGTATTTTGTATTTCAAATACATTTGGAACAGTATCTTGTATTTTGTATTTCAAATACTCCTCGGCCTGTATTTTGCCCAGCCCTGAGTATTGGCTTCCCATCCTGAAGACCTGGGTGCGAATCGAGGCTTTGGCAGAGATTTTCAATGGTAAACCTGTATACACTTAAGTTTTTTGTAGTGGGAGGTACATTATCCATCAGATGGGATGTTAAACCATTGACCCCTTGGTGCCTTTCAATAAGAATGAGCCAATGCCAGGTGAAACGTTTCACTCCACCCTACCTCTTTTCCTGGAAAAATTCTAACCCATGTCCAATTACCCACCTATCTTAAGTTTCACAAATGACTTTAAGTTGTCGATTGCCTCCACTGAATAACTGATACTACCTTCTCTCCCAATATTTTACATATGTACCCAGCAGTGCTCCCCTCATCATACTCCTTCACATAGTAGTACTTATGAAGTCACTTCCAACTAAAGCTGCATTTTTATTTCTCTTATGTATTTCCTTTTCTCCCCAACCATACTTAATAAGAACTTGATCTCTTGTTATTATTAAATAAGATTGGCAATTTTACACAAAGAATTCTTTACTCTGACTGATTTCGATGTGATACATCATCATCAGGTGACAAAATCTCTCGAAACGTCAGCAATGCAAAATCTTACTTGGCTGGAAACCCGAGAATTATTTATAAATATCATTTGCTGAGAAAGGACAAAATCATATAAATCTCTCCTAGGGACCGGGGAAAAAAAAACAAGGGCAAAAGCTTAACGTGTACGATGTGCAATTTTACTCATCCCCCTCCCCACTCCTCTCAATCACTTTCCCACTCTGAGTGTTTTGAGACTGGTTTGCCCCCTACCCATGCATATTTTCTTTGTGTTATCCTAAGTGCCCCCTCCCAACATAGGTGGATACACTCCCTGCACTTTCCCTTCTCAGCCCCTTCCACTGATCTGGCGTTCAGAGAATTGCCGCGGGATACCCCTTACCGGCCAGGGGTCAGTGATTTTACAGCCATCTTCATACCTTTGGACTCGAAGACCAGGGGCTGCCCATGGTGATAATCCCCCCCCACCAACTTGCCTCTGTGCTTTCGATGGGCAAGACCTAAAGATGGCGGCCAAGAGAGACTCATGCCCACAGGACGGTGGCCTTCTCCTCCTCCCCCCCCACGTATGGCCTCTCTTGAACCTAAAGGTGTATGAGGTGCCTTAGTACTCTTTAACGGCTAGGGTTTCCCAGTCCGTTTTGTGTGTGGTTTTCCCAACACCCAACCCTAACACCAGATACCCACACCCTCCCCTCCTCCACCCCCTTTTCTTTTCCATTGTCACCCTTGTTTTAGGCCCTCTTCCCCTCCTCTTCCCTTGCTTCCCCCCCCTTGTTTTTTTCCCCTGGTCCCTCCCCTCATTTTGTATATACAGAGGGTGGCAACATAACTTCATATATATATCCATATAAAAAAGGAAGTTATGTTGCCACACCCTGTACATATAGTGGACTTTGGAGAGATTTCATCACCTAATGATGATGTATCACATCGAAACTGGTCGGAGTAAAGAATTCTTTGTGGAAAATTGCCAATCTTATTTAATTATGTTATTCCACCACATCACATCTGAAATTACTCTTTTGATATCTTGTTTTCTTCTCTATTCTCACCCATATCCACATTTAGAGGCCTCTGGTTTATGCCTTCTCATCTTCTTTCTCCAGTGGTTTTTTTCTGGCCTTTGAGCACTTATTTCACTCTGAGTCCTCTCATTTATTTCTTCATTTTAGTGACTGCTGCCTTTTCCCACTTAGGGGGGCTCATGTGTTACTAGAGTGCTATCTTCCCATCCCAAGGACCCAGGTGCAAATCCTGGCAAAGACAGAGTTTTCATTGGTATATCGATCCCTACTTGAGTGCTGTGTGAAGAGCTCTTTGAGTACAATACTCAATCCATTGGATGGGATGTTTAACCATGAACCCTTTGGCACCTTTTGTTAAGTGTAGACTAACATTTATTTCTAGTTGTCTTTTCGGGAGCCGCCGCATTTGGAGCTTTGTCATCCAAGGTTTCACGTCCATTGCAGGCTGCATCATCAGGGTGAATACCCAATTACTCACCTATCCTAAATGGTAAAAATGACCTCAATTCTCAGTTGACTCTACTAAATAACAGCTACTCAAACTCAGTTCTTTTCACACTCTTATCCAAGGTAATATCTATGCATGTAAGCTATACTGTAAACATTAGTTTTTTCTGATGTGATGATGCTAGTTGTAATGCTAACAAAACTGTCATCTATTAAGAAAAATATACATGGGGAGAATCTGACAACCCTGAATTCATAACAAAAAGACTATGACAACTTTTGCCATAATTCATTACATTTTATTCTTCAACCTTGATGTTATTATAGCCTTTTGATTACCTACTTGGAAATTAAAATTCCTCCATTACATTTATACCATCTATTACAACTCTGATTGAGGTAACTTTATTCATATTACAGTATGTACTGCTAATTCTCTCATCATCTCAGTAGTCTCTAGGCCAACTGGTTGAGTAATGCATGGTAATTAAATAAGTTGAATTATCCCCTTGCATGTTTGCACTATTACAACTTTAAATTAGTCAATTAACACATTTAAATTATCATGATTGCTTTTCTGTGAACCAATTATGTATATCTGTAATATTATTTATAGTCAACAACTTCTAGCATCCAACCCAGTGAGAAATGGGTGGTGGAATCAACGTGGAACCCACGTGGAAATTACTGTGGAGATTAGGTGGAAATATAACGTGGATACCATGTGATTTTGGTCTTGGGATCAACATGGAACCCACGCAGAAATTTGGTGGATAAATTAAATCGGCAGTAGGTACTGCCCTAAAACTAACAAACCCTAGACCTAGGGGCATGAAACTTAGAACAACTACGAGAGATTAATTCATTAATAAATAAATATTAGAAATATTAATTACTCTTTCAAATGCTACTGTGGCCACTGAATGGAAATAATTGTTGAATCATCAGTAGACAGGTTGAGTCCAGCCGTAGTGTGCAGTTTCAGACAAAGCGCACCAATATAAACTGATTTTACTATGAAGAAGGATATTCAAAATCTTAAAATAAAATAGAATTATAAAATGAATGAATAATTTTATGGTGAATTTCCAGCAGGAGTGTAGTGGATATACAAATAAATTCTGCCTTTTATGCAAATGTTTAACACCGCTGATTCTATTTTACATAAATCTAATCCTGCAGTTCCATGAATAACATAATTTAGAAATACAATTTCCGATGCGTTTTCTCATAACTAGCGTGGTTTCAGGATGATAAACGACGCAATGTCACCAGAGAGTTATTTTCCACAAAGTAGAAATTCCGTTAAATATTTAATATTAATCACCATGGATCCACTTAAAGTCAACGTGGATCCCACGTTGGTTCAGCCGCTCAATATCCACCACCACCATATATCCACAAATCACACGCTGATGCCACCACCCATTTCTTACTGGGAACATGTTTCAAAAACTCTAAGGAAAAAATAATTTTAATTGATATTATTAGGCATTATGGTGGTGCTAGAGAAGAATGATGAAAACAAAATGAATCAGTGAGTGGCAACCAAGAAGTCCTAAGAAAATTGGAGAAAAAAATAAGTTTTCCAAAAACTTTCATAGAAGACCACACAACTTGTAAGCCATATCCTGGGAGATGATGGCCTCCTGAAAACAATTGTGGAGGGCAAAGTGAAGGGGAATAATGGAAAAGGAAGACTCACAGAAGATGTATGGAGTAAGTAGTGAAGGAGAAGAATTATGTATACGAAGAAGTTAATCATTGAAGAATTAAGTTGAGAGCAATGTCAAACCAATCTGAAAGCCTGAATGCCCTCCTTCTTCTCAAATATAGCTGAAGAATAGAAAAATCTGTCACTAGAGTGACAGATTTTTTATTTTTTACTTGGACAAAATAAAATTTTCAATGGGGTGTAACCCACCACTGCTTGATGTGAGGAGCTAGCCCCTCCAACCTATGACTTTGTAAACAATGATTTAATTCTTGGTTGCTAAATTCTATCTTCCCATGTTGGTGACCTTTCTGTTGGGCAACAAAAGATTGAGTGTAACAATAATCAATTGGCCTTTAAAGGGCAATAGAAATATCGATACACTCAGACGAAACAGAACTTGAGTTCCCAAGGTGAAATAGGACCCACTGGCTGAAAAGGAACTTATGTTCCACTGTGTCTGCATAGCCGAAATCAAATGGTCAAAATAATTCCAGGCAGCAGAACCATGAGGAGCAAGTTAAATTTCTGCTTTTAAATGGTTATGATTTGCGAAGTCAAAATTATTTTAATATGATGCTCTTATAGTCTTCTACAAGGCTGACCGGAGAATTTGTTTTATGCGTACATAATTGATATCTATCATTAATTTATTTAGATTATACGGAAGGTAAATTAAAATACACACTGACCTTGAATATGGCCTTTGGAATGGTCCATCTGCAAGTGTGTGTATATTTGCAATATGTAGAATCAAGCAAAGCACACAAAGAAAAACGTTTGTTCTGGTGTATTTATGTCCGCTCCAAGGGCCCAAGTTCGAAATAGGACGCTAAAAGTTTTTTCAGGTGGAATTGGCACTTGTTTCACGTGGAGAGTCCTTCGAAGCAGTTCTCTATTGGCAGGATAGGGCATGGTCCCCTCGGCGGTCTCTTTTGTTACAGACAGCACACTGGTGACTGTATACATATACTGCATGTATACCAAGTGTATACTGTTTCCTTTAGAATCTGTATACATGTTTTAGATGTATACCAGGTGTATACCGTTTCCTTGAGAATCTGTATACATGTTTTAGATGCTTAGTATACATAAACAGTAGACAAAAACGTATACATAAACAGTAGACAGAAATGTATACATAAACAGTATCTAAAAGGTATACATAAGGGTTTAGTATACAAGTGTATACAGGAAAATCAACGTGCTTTACGTACGTTATCTTTGCAGAATCAATCCAATATTTACGACACTGAATATTAATAATTATTTAAGTTAACCAATATATTGGTTAACTTAAACCTATAGGTCTATTAATATTTTGCGGTAAAAATTAGGTTAACATATATAGGTGGACAGGCTCTGCCTGAACGATACCCTTTATGCACGACAATGTACGGCATTATCTATCATTTAAATTTGATTTATCTCCTTTGGCACCTCATGCCATACGAACTCCAATATTTTACTCTCTCCCTGTTGAAAATCCTATGTTGATACAATATGCAGTTCCCCATTAAATTCCCTGCGGGGATGCACACGGAATGCAATTCCGTGTAGGGAAACGAAATTCCCCACAGGGATTTAAAATTCCCCGCAGCAAAAGGAATTTCCCTGCAAGGAAATGATATTTCCTGCAGGGATCTGAAATTCCCCGTGGGGAAATAGAATTCCTTGCAGGGAAATTCTAATTGCAGGAAAAGTATATTTAATTCCTTTGAGTATACCTATAGGAACTCAGGAAAGACAAGCTGATTTCAAATTATTTAAATGCTTTTAAGTAAACGTGATTTCATTATCTATTGAAACTGATTTCCATTATTTTAACATAAAATAAGATTCTAGGATCAAAACGTTCATGTCGTAAACAATTGCACTTTAATTTTCAATGATGAAATTCAAAGTACATGCATTCAAACACAGCTGCAGTTTAGAAAACTAATTTTTTTTAGTTAGAGCACTATCATCAATGATAAATCACAACTTTGGTGCACAAAAACAACTTTAACCAGAATATTCATTTTAAATAGTTCGCGGGGTACGCGGCTCTGAAACGTATCGACTATATCGATATAATCGAACTGCTAATCGAATTCTACATTCAAAATGGCGGTTGTAATTTGTGATGTTGTCCATGGTTGTGAACAGGGAGTGTGTAAATATTAATATTGTATCCCTGGTTGTGAATAATCCTGTGTATAATAATCTTTGGTGAATAATATGATCTTGTAAAGTCATCCCGGAGGCAAGCAACCGGAATGAAACTGATCTCGGAGCATAGTGTTTTTATGAAGTTCGTCACCATAGAAGCTTACTTTAAAACTGGGTTGACGATTAAGGTACGCTGAGTCAAGTATTGTCTTTACAAAGCGATACTGCTGAAGATAATTCACGAATTTGTTGCCAATGTTTTTGTTTTGATCTGCCTTCCTTACAGTCTTGATTTAATTCTTAGCATAAGAAGTTACAGAATTTATTTATTTTTACAGGCGTGTTATATCATTAACGCATTGGGACATTAGTGATGAGCTAATTGAAGATTCGATCACCATTCAACTTTGCGATTAGTGTGAAAACGTTTTGTGTAGTTGTGTCCTCCTCAGTGCAGTGGTGACTTTCGATGAGATTTCAAAGAACTCCCTCTTCAAAAACCTACTTTTAATTTTGAGTGGACTATTGTTCTTTTAAAAGACCCCTGGTTACTGAATACCCAGATAAACTTTGGCTAAACTGTTGGATAATGCCTGAAATTTGGAATCGTATTTAAAATGTGTGCTACATAGGCAAGTGAATGCTGTAATTGAAATTTGAAGTAGTGTCAATAAATGTTTAAGTATACAGCTGTTTTTGTTTAAAGTTGTGCATGGTGTTTTCGTGTTGTTCCTGGAAGTTATATTATGACGATTATTGGCTGTAGCCGTCACTTTCTGGAAGTCCATTCCGTCATCTGTTCTATACTATCTGAGGTTGTGTTAAAATATTTATAGTAATGGTGGCTTAGAGAAAGGTGAAGGTAATTAGTACAGGGAATTTCCGCATTGGCATATCTCAACCAATGCTATGCCTAATGGTAACTAAAGCAATGCCCGTTTGGCATCAGGCAGTATCTCCAAGCTTGCACTAATATATACTGGCACCAGGATAAAGTTGTTAGTTTTAACTTTGGTGATTTAATAATTTCAGTTTTAATACAGCAAATAAAGTTAACTACTGCATTTAGGGTTTTGTCAAATCAAAAAGAGTATACTGTGTGTATTCATGTTGTATACTGTATATGTAGGTATACATCTTGTATACTGTATATGTATACTGTATATGCATTGTAGGAGGACATTTGCTGCATTTGCTACACCTGGTAGATGGGGCGTAGCAGGGTTTTATACGTATACAGTATATGTGTATCATCTACTGTATACACATGTTATACACTAATTATACATATATTTAGCGTATACAGTAGCATGTGTGCTGTCTGGGTAGTAGGCTGATGTATGCTTGCTGTATGTACCTATATTATTCACCCCCTGCCACACACCCTCGAGAGAACTTTCAAGGTAACCCACAGATGTAGGCTTCACTGACTCTTATGTCAGTTTCTTTCCACCCTTCCCTCGCTCCCGACAAATCCTACCAAAACCCAGCGGCCTACCAGCTTCATGGCGCGGATGGCCTCAGCAATAGTGTAGTAATAGCCCTTTGTGTAGTAAACACGATCAATCATAAATTATGTTTCACCTCCAAAATGTTTCTAATGACTATAGCATAGGCACTGCTTATCTTTTGCGAGCATGATTTTATTTTTTTTTAATACACCCATTTTATGCTAATTTAATTCATTTTATTTGTACCTCACTGGATTTGCCTAGCGATTGACAAGCGCGCTTGAAATTGCGCTAATTCCCGTCCGTTTAATTTTCAACGCTCGGTAACTATCTGAAGAGTATCGATGCAGATGTGATCTGATTTGAACAGAAATTGCGAACTCGTAATATACTTGAGTCAGAAACACGTGAGAAAATGTACTATGTGAATATACGTGTGATAATTTGACCTAGAAAGGATTTAAAGGAACTCATTCCTCGTAATATTTGCATTTTGCGCCCACGCGAAACTAAAATCGTGACAGAATATGTGCTGCAGAAATCATGATTGTGCGGTCGGGGTAGTATATGAACTGGGACCTAACGGTCGTGCAGGATTCGACCGGCCATCGATCGTCTTCCCCGTGCATCCTTCACTTTCGGTCACGCCAGTGCAGCGGCGTCGGAAGTGGGCATACCCCCCCCCCCCCCAGAATTGGCCCCGGGCCCTTGAGAAAAGAGTCTTCATTAATAAAAATTAAATTTCACTTGTTTCCTGCTTGCCTTGTCCCTTCCGACGCATTTTCTACCACCTTCATATGCACTTTTAGCGGAATTCTAGTCTCTACCCCCTCCTATCCGCAAAAAAATGCGGGCCCATTTCATAGAAGCCTGGCCCTTTTCAAGGTTGACCCCTCCCAGCGAATATAGTTCTGAAGCCCCTGCGCCAGTGCTTATCTTAACGAGACAGGGAGGACATCCCTTTGATCCTTTCATCGTCGTTCTTTGCCTGAACTCGGCATCCTATCCGCGGGACTGGTACCTACTCAATGCAATGCAGGCGTGCGCTTCTTCCTTCGCAGATCACCAGTGGACTAAGGAAAAACATGAAAAATAATAATATGGCAATTATTTAAGTGTCGCGCCTTTACCAAGTCAGAACGACGGACCTCCTGGTATTGGACTTAAAAATTCCCCTTGCGCTCACATTTGTACTCATAACTATTTATTCGGCGATACGATGGTAAATTTTGTAGAATGGATCAGAGGGTTCCTGCTTCAAATTATTTTCTGTGTGCCGGTACTGCGTAGGAATTACGTATGTATTTCAAACGTACTTGGGCTTACATTAGCTTGAGGTGAACTCTAAATACCCACATATATATTCTTCAACCAACCATCGTGTTAAGGTGCTATCCATATATATTACTTAGTGCTGACTTTCCACGTTTATCCCTTTTTCACTTTTCCCCGAGGGGTGGGCGGGTTGCTCCCCTTAAATGACGCCGAAAATACGTAAGACCCCCCTAAAATACGTGTAATGCTACTAAAGAGCCCCATCTTTTTTTTAATGACAAACAAATATGCTTTATGGGTAACTAATTATTTATTAATACTATTCTTTATTTACTACTTACTGTATCAGTATTTTTATTTCATCGAATTCATTAATTAATGCAGTAGGAGCCAAAAATCTTGCTAAAAGTTCAATTCAGTGGATAGAAAAAAAAATTTCATCAATTATGAACACCGATTAGTTGCGGTGCGATTTAACCTTAGTCGTTGGAGTATATAAAACCGAAAGCTACCACCACAAGTGATTGGTGGTTATGTAAACCTGTCGCACTCTTTCGGGCAGAAGTCCTCGAAAGTTTTGCCGAAGGGTTATCTTTAAGTTATGGTATAGGGATATCTTTAAGGTTTTCAAGTGACCATGGTGAGAATATTAAATATAAAATTTACACGAACGCTTCCGAGGAGATGTTCTGGTGACATTTTTGGGATTCATTCCGCGTTCGTACATTTGAATGCAAGCCAACGCAGATTTCCGTAGTCTTCTTATTATCCTCCCTCCCTCCCTATTGCAGCCATTATTTGTGGTTAAATTTTGAAAACCCGTTTGACAAGTATTAATTGGTTTCAGCCAGCCAACCAGCAATGCCAAAACCAAGTTTAGCGAATCAACCGAGGAGGTTAGAACGTATAACTAACCTCCTTGGAATCAAAGGGGAAGTATTGTCTTTACTTACTCTAAGTTGGAATCAATTGAAATTGGTCTTGTTTATGAGTCGCCTTATCAATCCGCCATTGAAGTACGAATGCCTTATGCATAATTACCTTAAATGCCGACGCACTCAAAAAAACCTGACAAATGGAAGTTATTCATAAAATTGCACTTATGCTGTAGATAGCATCTGAAAAATGAATTACATATATTTCAGAATATGCGCTGAGTCGCACGAAATTCATAATATTACAAAAAAACAAAACAAACTATTGGTATCTCATAAAACTATAGTTATACAGTATACTGGTGGTAAACCTGATCGAAAACAACCTTTCTTGATCGAAATGAATCTCACATCTCAGACAAGTGGAAGCGAATCTAAGAGAAACAAAAAAGAATGCCAGTATCGCAAATTCACGAACAGTGCTGAAATAGCAGTTTACCATCCTTCCAGAGAGGATTGGTAGTGCGGTAACCACCGAGCTTTGACCAGGTTTTTAATACGTTTGTGAAGAATTTATATGAGAAGAACTATGGTTGAGAAGGAAATAATGAGAGAGAAATTGTATTTTTGTAAATTAGAAAAAATGTATGAATCCTATTCTTTCTTAACTCGAAAAATGATGATTTTTTTTTACATTAACAAAGTTTGTCGAATATTGAGAGGCATATTTTAAGTAGTTGGTTCCATGAAACCAACAATTGAACAAACTCTTATTCGTATCGCTCCATGCAATTTTTCTCTCGTAGAGTTCCTGAGCCTACATGGATAACATGTTTGTTAGCTCACATTTGTTCAAGAGACTAATTTTCGCTCATCGTGGCTTCAAATCCGTTATTCTTTAGGAAATACCGATTCACTTCGGATATCTCACCATTCTCCGACTTTCGATTTTATCCACCGACTCGGGAAATTTTTCTCTAGAATTTTATTTAAGTTCCTTCATTTTTCCCATCTCTGTGCAGAATGAGTCTATTTCATGGTAGTATGCAGTAACCTTTTCTCCCATTTCGTTTCCTAATTTGTATCTCCTTAACCGTAAGCAGTCCTTACTCCTTGTCTTACTTTATACAGTTTTCCGTACTACTTAAGACCCCTCGTCTTCCTCTTTCTCTAGTCGGCTTAAGTTTTTCCAGAAGCCTCCATGACCCGCTAGGATCAGTTTGCAAGTAGAACTCGAACTTCTCTCTTGCCGTCAATTTTTGTTAGGAATGCGAATTAAAGAAACACCTGGGTGGGGTGCATTTCAGAACCGGAGAGGAGCTGAAAGAAGCCGCTACCTTCGCGGCGCGGCGGGAACGTTCTACGATTCAGGCGTCAAGAAAATGGTACACTGCATGCAAAAATGCATCGATCTCAATGGCGATTATGTAGAAAAATAGGAAAAAACCTAAACTTTCCAAAAATGTACGATTTAATGCAAATAAATATGTTTTTCAATGTGAAAAATCAATGGGAACCTTATTATACGGACAACCCTCGTATTTGAAACTTTGAGGTTTCCCTGTCATTGTTCCTACTAATTTCACTTTTTCTTCTAATTTTATATTAAAGAACAAATATTTGGGTATTTTTAATGTTATAACAGTGGCAAAAGAATAAATTGCTCACCACACTATTGGAAATTTTATGTGATTTCATGGAAATGAAGTAACGAAACGGAGTCGAACCCGATATTATCAATCCTATTTCTTGTGGTTTCTTTTAGGTTTCGAGAATTTTCAAAAGTTACTTTCGTCGTACGTATTTTTTTCATTTACATGGAAGCTGAGGTGTTCCGGATTTTTTCAGAGGAATTGAGGACTGATTGATTGTTATTAACGGGTGATTATCGATTGAGGTGGCCAACCAGCCGTTTAATTGATAAACCAATAGATTTGGTTCCTTGGGTTACCGAAATAAGTTATACCCAAATGAACGGCTTTACTTTGGGTAGCCATTTTGGTGATTGAACTCTGAAATATGTTTGGAATCGGAAAGACAACTTCTGACGAATGTTTCCTGTACCGTTAAAACATTTCCCTTTGATTGACTTCGGAGTTGCTCTTAATTTTAGTCATAATTTCATACACATCGAAATAATGCTCGCGAAAACGTGATGTCAATTAAAATAGATTTGAGAGAAGGAAATGAAATTATAAATTAAGTCCGTATCATAGGTTTTAATTTCAATAGCTACTCTTGGTGGTTGAAGTTCAGCAACATTGGAGACGTAAGCGAAACGGATTAGATTGAAAGCTGAAAGAAAGAATTTTACCGAGAGAGAGGCGGACGACCAAGTTATCAAGCGGAGAGGATGATTGCTCCGCATGTATAACTTGAGCGAAGGGAGAGAAAATAAAATTCTAATTATATTTAATAATTTTCAGAATGCAGATGCAGATGCTGATTCAAGATGCAGAAAAGGTTGCTGGCTATTATGAGAAATATTTATCTTGAATAGATTCTGCAGGGGCGTCGGAACTATTTTCACTAGGGGGGGGGGGGGGGGGCAACCTTGAAAAGGGCCCGGGAACTAAGAAAAGGGCCCGGCAACTAAGAAAAGGGCCCGGCATCTAAGAAAAGGGCGCAGCATCTAAGGGAAGGGTCTGGCATCGAAGAAAAGGGCCCGCATTTTTTGCGGATTGGAAGGGTTAGAGACTAGAATTTCGATAAAAGAGCATATTAAAGTGTGAGAATATGTATCAGAAAGTACCCGCTTCGCCTAGCTAGGGGCAAATTCTGGAGGGGGGGTACTTGGGCCCCTTCTTCCCCCCACTTCCGACGCCGCTGAGATTCTGTGTTGAAACTTATAGCGAAAAATTGAAGAAAATTGATGTAACGAACGTTACCTCTGATATCAAAAGCTTACCCCCGTCAGCTGCTGAGCGTATTGACGACTACAATTTATAATGTAGATGAGCTCGAGGAGTGATTGACGCTATTGTATACGGTAAACTGCTCCTGGTATGTCGTGGTATGTTCCAAAAAAAAGGCTCTACTTAACTTTTTATGCCCTTTGTGGCTAAACAAAAAAGCGTTTCTCGAAACGGACTGGCTAGGGAGATACCTCCCGTGCTTCACTTTGCCCGGATACCATATTCATGCCAATACGGTCCCTACTCTTTTCAATGGAAACTTTTTTTTGGGAGTTTCAAGAAGCTTTTCATTATCTATTTACAAATTTTAGAATGACCTCCGTAATATACCGATCAAAGTTATCTAGAAATACTAGATGCAATGGGTCATTTGTCTCGGTGCAATGAACGTATGAAGGCAGTGTACAAGTTGATCAAAAAGCGAATAATGAAAAAATATTCAAACATGTGCAAGTGATTCTCACATCAATTTGCCGAAATTTCGTGGCCTCCAATTTTGGCTTTGATTTGCCAACCATCTAAATTCGTTCATGTAGCGCGATTCCTAGTAACCATATGCAAGCTACCTACGATTCAAAAATCAGTCTTCATCTAGCGACGAGGGTGTTCGCATACTTAATTTAAACATTATTTTGACTAAAACATTACAATACTTGAAAAAATTGAGGATGACACTTCTAGGTTCTTTCTGAGCCATAAAAAATTAAAATAATTGAAAATAAATTGGTTATAAGTTTAAATTGTACTACTAAATCATATACATTAAGCAGAACTTTCGATTTACGGAAATAGTTTGTTCTGATAATTGTCATTTTTTGGCTGAAATAGGCGAAAAAAAGCATTCATATATGTTTTCTCCGTCTTCGGCCATGAAGAAAAGCAAGATGGTGGCGAAAAACATGCTTGTCTAGCATCTATGAGTGCATTTTATTAGTGAAACCGTGTCTAGCTTTATAAGGCGTGCAGAAGGTAGAAGGAGGTTGTTCTGTGCAGCTCCTTGATCACTATTTTCCTAGGCTAGAGCCCAAGGCAGAGTGCACTACTCGCCAGTATTCTGGCACTTCCATTTTCGTCAGGAAAGATTTCTCATTTCCTAGAACCTGTATCAACGTGGATGAACCTGTAAATAGTCTCCTATTGTCATTTGACATTAATTTGAGTATTAATCTGTCGAATTATTTTTTTATCGGCAGATAATCACTAAGAGAATACTTCGTTTTTTCGCCAAGTTTACCGTCAAAATTAAGTTCCCGTCTTCATATGATTACGTATCGTCGACAAAAAAATGAGGCTTCCTAGTGTTATCTCGCGTCGATTAACACAACTTTTGCATTGTTCTTGTGACAAGATTTTCATCGTCTTCGAAAGACGCCATATTTAGACGAAGGAAGCAGATGCACATGCTTTGCGGACTTGTGCTGCAAAATATCTCGCGCGCATTAACCTAATTCAAGCGCAAAGTCTTAGCTTGCGGATATACCACGGGCTTTTGTTTGATATCAGTTGGCGAATGGCATCATTCATCGTAGCAGTGCAAAATTACATTCCATCATGGGATTGTTTAAATGACAAGTTGCCAAATCGCGGATTATCTTTACCACAATCAATGCGATGCATGTGACGAAGTTAAAATAAAAAGAAACTGAAAAACCTACATGGTTCGATTGCCAACTCCCTTTCACCACTCTATCGTTCCAAACCAGTCGTCGCTTGCGAAAAACCTGGGACTAGGGCAAGGAAGAAGGTTGGTGCGATGACGGAATTGGGAGCTACGATGCTCAGGCGGGCATGAGTCGCTAGAGGGTAGACCCGGATCTTCGTGCGACGTGTGACCACGAAAGCGAGGACGATTGACGCAGGCGACCCCTCGCCCGCCGCCAAAAACTACCATGAATGCGGCGTCAGCACCGAAACGAAAAGTATGGGTATTAGGCTAGTAGGAAGTGACTGGAGGTAGCCCCAACTGGAAGACGCGTTGCAAGAGAGCGAGAGAGAGCGAGCCACGAAAGCGGCCTCGATAGCTACGGCGAGAAAAAGACATCACTGCCATCTACCCACCAATGTATGAACTCGCAGGAGCTGACCATCCTTCATTTTATCGTAACTATTTACCTCATGTATAATCTTGGTTGCAATCTTCTGTAACGCCATATATTGTTGATTTCCATCAGCAATGCTTGCAGTTCTATATTATCCAAGACTTTTTTCCTCAGGAAGCCCCACTTGGGGCTTCCTGAGGAAGCCACATTTCAATTATGCACCTACTTTCTTTCAAAAGCCTGCACTGTTTTTTTTATTTTTCATGTTAAATTAAGAATTAATATAAGTTAGGTGGAACACGTTTATTTTCCATACAAATCGGGTCGAACTCAAAATGATGAAAAGAATCATTCGTACCCAATGTGCTCAAATGCCCCGCCGCTACGCGACGACCAACCAGACCTCATAGAAAACGTGACGACATCCTAGGTTTGGCCTAGCCACGAGAAATTCTGTATAGGCGGTTTTTTTTGTCATATGTGTGCATGAGTGCAGTTGCATAGAATATCTACTGATGAGACATTTGAAGGAATTGGGAGAAAACTTTATTAATCTGCGAATTTCCCTACAAAACGGACGGATACTAATAAATTGTTGAGTGTCATAAAATGTATATAATTCTGGGGGTTGTGGCAACAATCATCGTCTATTTACAGGCTCCCTAATTTATCTATCAAACCTCTTGAGTGCCCTCAGCCATTTTGTTTTGTCTAGCGAGCGCACTTACCCTACGGGAGGCGGCGGACACGCGCGACGGCGAAACGGAGAGTTTCTGCGAACAGGCGCAGCGAAGACGGCCGGAGGTGCACTCTCGCTGCGCGCCGGCCGACGATCGGAACGGCTCCTCACTCGGCTATCATAGGCGACGGGAAGTGTGAGAGAGGGCCAATTGCCGTCTTTCCCAAATGCAATGGCGGGCGTTTCGCCTCCGTGCTCGACCCGCGGCCCAGAGAAAAACGGCAGTTCAACAAGCACTCATTATGTCGCAAGTGATTGCTGACATATATTATTCATCTCTGTGTTTAAGTCTGCTCTAAAGTGATTTTCTCCTATGTTTTGTAATCACACGTGTGTTAAACGATGTATTCCTAGATATTTAGGACACTTTTTAGCCATTTAGTCACTTTTTAGGCTGTATATAGCCATTTGTATGTGTGTATGTATGCTGATGTAACTGCTCTATGATGTATCTGCTCTATTCAACAAAGGGCTACCCCATCATGAGAACTCTGTCTTCTGGGGTGCGTAATTACTCTTTTTTTAATGCATGTATAATCTTTAGAGTGGAATACATTTATTATTATAATTGAAAAAAATATCAAAGCTAAGACTATCTTTAAGCACAATGCTTGAGATTGTAGCTAGTCACGGTAGGCAGATCGGTAACGCGCCGGCCCGGCAAACTGGTCGTGAGTTCGAATTTCACCCCGTACTTGGATGCCGTTTGCCTTATGCAAATGTAATAACGAAGATCAGCCATTGCGGTGTTATCCTATCCACTGGAGCACCTGATGCTACTGAAATTACGGCTAAATGAGCTTCGCTCCAAATAGGAACGCAATTACTCCAGGTCGTTTTACAGTAGACTTGTCAATGCGCAGTCAGATTCTTGGCAAGTGAGCAGTGAAACTTGCACCAGCTGCGCCTCACCTTTTTTCGTTTGCGTACTCCTCGGAAATACTTTTGCCTCATCTGTACCCCATACTCTGATCGCCATGCCATAGCGGTTTATAATTTCCAGTTAATCGGTATTCTAGTGACTCAATTTTAAGGCAGTTCCGGATTCCGGGTGTATGTCCCGCATGGCGATGAGTCCCGCATTTAGAAAATTCATTCAAAATTTACGGTAGTGGACAAGCAGAAAGTAATTGAGGAATGTAAGAAATGGGGGATGTTGGTAAACGTGTGAAAAACACAATGCATGAATTGGTGGGATGAGAAAAGACCTTGTTTTAGAAGGTGCTGATTAAAACTTTGTGCACTGATCAATATAAGAAATACCTAGGGATGAATATTACTGATGACGGAACCATAGATCAAGCTATCTTAGACCAAAACACTCAGGGAAGAAGGGCAATCAGATATATAAGTAGCATTTGAGGGATCGACGAATATCGATGGCAAATAAATTGAGAATATACAGTGCCATTGTAAAAAGTGAAATAACATAGAAGCACGAAGTATGTTCAATGAAAAAAAGAAATCAAGGGCCACAGGAATAGACTTTTGAAGGCGGGCTGCTGCGCGATCACGGATTGAAAGATTGGCAATTATCATTTGAATGAAAGAATACGCCAAATAATGGGAAAGGGCCAGTGGTTACCAGAGGGCATTATGACAAAGCAGTTGAGTTGGGTCGGGCATGCTCAGAGAATGACCGAGGAGAGACTCCCTAAGCACATTGCAAAATTTACACTCCTCCAAGGTAAAAAGACAAAGAGGAGGATCTAGGAAAAGCTGGAGAGAGGGAGTGGACAAAGAAATTCGAGCAAGGGGTTCACGCAATTCAATTCTTATTTACGAGAAGAAGAAGATTGTGGAAGAATAAAGGAAAATGGAGGCTAGGAATCGGAAGATGCTACGGAGGACGTTTTAAACCGACTGCGTATACGTACAGGTCAAGCTGAATTCTCTGAGCATTAGAATAGCGCGCCATTAAAAATTACAAGGCATGCCTATCAATTTAATTAATTGCCGCTACACGATAAATTGCGCATACTATCGCTTATAATTATAGAGGAGTGGGTGACGTCATCATTCGTTAGTAATTTAAAACCTTTAGACATTGTAAACTGGTAAACCGTTATCCTTACCAGAGGAAAAAATATATCATTCGTCGAGTTTTAGTTTTTTTGTGAAGAATTTTCAGGTATTTTTCATTAATTCTTTACTGAAACAGCATGCCCATTTGTCACAAGAGTATATTGTTTTCGCATTTGATTTTCGTGTTTGTGAATTGTATTTGCCATACTATTTGTAGGCACGGGATTTAAGAAAATATCTTCTCGCCATTAAATTGACAGCTTATAATTTTATGTACCTATGGTAAAACTTTAATATCCCAATGAATTAAAATAATTACAGTGCCTCAATCATACACATATGTTTTTCTGGGCGTTTAAATTGGGCATCGTATTTTTAAGGTGTCCCGCGAGTCCCGAATTGTGTATTTAAATATATTAAAATGTCCCGAATTGGCTACTTCAAAATCTAAATGCTTCACTTAAAATGGTTGCATTTTCTCGTAGACAATGCATTTCTGACTGTTCGCACGTAGTTGAATGTGAAATTTCACACCTTGAGAAAAACCTTTAACAGGAGGAAAAAAGAGAATTTAAGACCCGAGACCATCTGCAGTGCCTCAAGAAAGTGAAATGCCGATCCCATGGTCTCCACGAACCTGAACTCTAGAAAGGGAAAAAAAACTAGACGCATTTTTATGCCTCTTTCTCGTACGTCACTGGCGAGAAGAAATCCCATCTGCTATTTGCTTATGGAAGCATTTTGTAATTAAATCCTCGGTTTTTAATGTTTAAATTGAAATGTACGAAATGTAAAGACATAAGAACAAGAGGCATCATTTAGTCTGAGTAATGATGTTACCCGCCCCCCACGATTTCACATTTGAAAATTATATTAACTATTGAGCAGCCAGGATGAATTCAGCGAAAAATTTCCCTTTGGCTTTGAAATATTTCAATTTTAAAACGAGTTAAAGGCTATAGCCTATAGGTATCTCTCTAATAGCCCAACGACATTATCTCTGCCCCCATATGAGGAACGTGCTACCTCCGATTTCCAGAAGTTTTTCCTGGCCAATAAAAATCTCAAATAAGTATCGTGCAATATTTTCTCAAATGAAGCAAGAGATAACCTCGCTCCAAGCAGCTTGACCGCGAGGAAGATAAATCTCATCACGGTGAACGATAAATTATCAACGATCCGTTAAGATAAAGTCACTTATCTACGAAGACCAACTCGTCGCTTTAATTTTCTCATTCAGGACGACTTTCTGGTCTGCTGTGTCGCGGTAGGGTTGAGTGGAGGTAATTTCAAAATATTTCTGTACATCACTAGCTATAATCATTGCCGAAAATTGATTAAATAATGCCGTAATTTTTTGAGCTATCGTTTTGATCGTCATTCATTTCCGTCTCGAAAACAGTTACTAATTAAGTGGTTTCTATGGCAGTCGCATCCAGTGGCGGGAGTGAATGGTAGGTACATTAAATTGGGCTTCGATCACATATCACATTCTTTTCAACGCTGACGAATCAAATTTGAGCTTGAATGAGTGTCTTGAGTTCTTTTAACATGAGAGGGGAGAATTGAGCGATTTCAGATGACGATGGCGTTAGGATCCCGAATTTTGGCCAAGAAAATGAGCAATATAAGAAGATTATTGATCATTATGTTGCACAGGTAGGGAGGGATATAGCCTTCCTGCAGTTTTCGACAAAGGTTTACTCCTTCTTTTCAAATAGTGGAACGATTTATTAATTTTATCTGCCGGCTCCCCTAATTCTTAATGATTATTTTCTTTCAACTCTTGCACACTAGGCGAGAGGAAGGATTTGAGGGTGAGTGAATACAAAAGGGGATCGAGTTCGTATAGCGACCAGAATACTGGTATCTCACCCCACTGGCCTGGTTTCGATTCCTGGAGATAGAAATTTTTCATTGGTTGGTTTCATTGGTTTCATTCAACCGGTTGATACTTGGAGAACACTTTCAATTGAGTACATTTCGTCCATCGGAAGGGACTTTAATACGTGGAGCCCTTGTTGCATTTCGTAAAGTGAGAGCTTATGCCTATGTCGGGTTTCACTCTGCTCTGTTTCCCTGAAACATTCCTTCTTCTTGTCATTTACTCACCTCTTCTAGATAGCACAAATGACCAAAGCTGTCGGTCACTTTCACTGAACAGCAACAACCACAATTGAATACAAAAGTCAAACAGAATGCTGGAAAGTTGATAGTCAATTGTTGGACAAAAGGAATATTTGGTGTATGTACTTAGTGCTCGCAAAAATCTTTCCGGCAGCTTAAGAGAGAAATAGAGAGAGGGACATG
This sequence comes from Platycnemis pennipes, assembly GCA_933228895.1. NCBI lineage: Eukaryota > Metazoa > Arthropoda > Insecta > Odonata > Platycnemididae > Platycnemis > Platycnemis pennipes. The sequence continues at coordinate 25,143,454 of OW121848.1, read as the reverse complement.
TGTCTGATGGAAGAAATATTGCAAGTCATGGAGCTTTATCACAAAAAATTTTTGTCAAAGTCAGAAAACATTGCAGTGAATGAAACCAAACTCACCACTTTTTTCAATTGTAATAGGATAAGTGCAGGTGTCAGCTAATAAGAGTAGGGAGCTCTAGATGCCAGAGGTGTGCCCATGAAGAATAGGAGAAAAAAGCCGATTAAGCTTATCAAATGATGTGGATTGGCTAATTTGTTAATTGATCCAAATCAACCAGATCAGGAGAGACAAATCTTGAATAAGATGAAGGTTTTTGGTGAGATATGGTTGGGAAAGGGAGGTCAGGAAAATTTTCATCCTGGGGTATTCACCTAAAATGATTATTACAAAAGCCTAGGGAATCAAACACATTCTTTCGCTTAAAATTTTCCCCTGTGGCACATGCCAATCACCAGAGGATGAGTGTTTACTGAAATGCTGTTAATTTGTTGCAGGAAAAAAATATTTCCTCGGGTATGTCTGCGAAAAGCTGTTTGACACGGCAAGAGGCAGTACAGTTTGTGAAAGAAAAGCTGGGACTAAAAAATATTGAAGATGCAGCTTTGGACTATGAAACTCTGAGTGAAATTCAGAGGCGTTTGATGAGTGTAGTACCATTTCAGGTGAATGAAAATTATTGCTGCAATGGTATGAGTGCTTAGAGTAAATTAATTCCCTCAATGTGGGGGCCAGACTCACTATGAAAATTTATTGATCTACTTCACTGTAAAAATGAGATCAGTACTGTTCTTCCTCTTCCTCATGCAGCTTCTATGAAATTTTTCTTGTGTCACCTCTTAGTGAGAAAAACCTGATGAAACATGAGAGAAATATAATGACAAGGACTGAGTTAAACTCAGGTAAAGTGTTCCAATAAATTCGACTGTAACAGGTGTTATGTGGTAAAACAGCATTTCCAGGCTTAAATTAAACACAAGAGTTGTACTGTCCACTTAATTTAATATATAGTTATACACTACATGTATTTCAACACCTTAGGTGTCATCTTCACACTCTTGTTTTTAAGTCTGAAAGTGTTCTAATGCCTAATTTTTGGTTATTGATACAAGGTCAACTTCAAAACCCAGGCCCCAAGAAGGGTTTGAATGATATTAAGAAATTCCACAGAGAAAAAATCATTCACCTTGACCGGGACTCGAACCTGGACCAATTCAGCGGGTAACTCCGCTTAAGTTTTCGCAGTTAACTCGCGAGCTTTAAAGGATTTGAACCTTTAATTTTTGGGGTGCCAAGCCAGTGTGGTACTTACCATGACAACTTTCTGTCAAAACTGACAGGAAGTACCTATAGCATCAGAAACTGTTGACTTATCGTGATCACTGCTGGAAGGGAACTGCCTTTTTCTGTGGAATATTCCTAATGATCCAATATATAAGAATTTTCTTTCAATTTCCACCTTTTCCCACAAAATATAATTATCATCATTTATTATCATGAAGCTGTGTATAACTATACTGTGAAAGTTGTCAATAATCAATTCAGTTTCAGTTATCATGGAGCCTAAATGGTCTAGGGTCATGAATAACCTACCAATACTCGTAATATTTCCTACATCATGCACCTTGGACTAATTCACAACATTTGGCATAGTACAGGGTTGGATGACTAAAAAACTTAGTGATTCTTCGACTTTTATCCTTTATAGCTCAACTTCCCCATTTCTTACCGCATTGAAACATTCTAAACACTGTTGTTCTCCCAATTAAAGAAATTAGTCATTCTCCTGGGAGAATTTTAGTCAGGAGTGTTAGTCATTTTAGTGATAAAGGCTGAACAGAAAGAGGTTTAACAAAAATTTTATGTATTTAACATAGAAAATATGTTTGTAGTATAACACCTGAAGGTCAAGGGAAAAAAACTAAGGTAGAAGGTATGAAGTAGAAGAGCAGAGGTTAAAAGCAATATGAAACCCAGAGAAATAGAAGATTGAAGAGTTGAGAGAGTTCATATAGCTGTCGAATGGAAGAACTACTACAGATGAAAGCTGCAAGAAGGAAATAGTCAGTAGAATAGCCATGTGAAGTGGACTGTCTAGAAAAAGAAGAATCTACCTGCAACTTGGAGTACAAGTGCTGAAGTGAGGAACACTTCATTAGGACTTACATCTGGACCATACTCCTTGATGAAAGCAAAGAATGTTAAGTTTTATTTTAACAATGGATGTTAGCAATATTTTTTAACAGAGCTATGCATAGGTACTTAGAGGTTTATACTCTAGAGTATAAGCCTGCACTGAAATTAACATGGGTGGGCAAATATTATTTTAAGTTTGGCCCATGGTTGCCATAGTCAATCATGGGTGGATTGTCAATACCTGGAGTGTGAAAGGCATGAATATATACTTTGAGGTGGTGAAGGAAACGGAAGTTACATTAATCTATATTCTCTATCCATTTGAAGCAAAGAACTAGGAGGGCTCATAGTGGTGGTTACACTCATAAAATCTCACAACGGGTCTTACACTCCATCTCCTGTCAGCATTTACTTGGGATTAATATTCAGGGGTACACTGTTGATAATAAACATTCAGAGGTTGATAATTTAACAGGCATTTTATGGCCATTCAGAACTTTTCAGATATTTACTTAATACAAAATACTTAATGCATAGTTAGAAGATGCATGGAAGGCTGTAAGTATGTTATCAATTCTTACATGGCATTAGCTATTTGATGTTACCACCATTCCAGTTATCATTAGAGCTGCAAAACATTCTTAGGCTCCTTCAGTTACTTACAGGTAGCATAAATGATGTTTTAAGAATTGATGATACTGATACATTGATGTTAACTGATATTTTAAGAAGCCTTTTTTCCTGTTTTCCCAGCATTAAAAATTACTGTAGCCAATCTATGCTTATGATAATGGGGTAAATGTTAACATTTTTACAAGCCACCAGTGCAAGTGCCAGCTAGATTCATGGAAGAAACTAGTTAGAGAAAATGTTATCAAACCACTGAATAATGATATTCTCAGGCCCATGACTGCTGCACTTGGAGAAACTATATGCTGCTGTGAAATTATTAAAAACATTTGAGTTGAACTCTCCTCATGCCTATAGAATGTAGTCAAAAGAATACACCAAGTGAGAAGAGTACTTTGGAATTAAATATTAATTTATTCATCACTAATTTTAAATTAACTACCTACCTTGCTAATTTCTCTTCTTTGCCAACATTTCTAATCTTCAGACTAGCTATCTGTTATTTTATTACGGTTGCACTGGTTTTATAAAATGTTTCTCGCTCCATCCCTGACCAACATTTACTTGGAGTGAACTATGAGAACAATCTAAAAATATAGAGGTTATCAATTTTAAAATTTTATATAATTGTATAATCTACCATTTTCTTAAGGGAGCGTTTAACTTTCCAGAATATTTTACTCATATCATTGCCACCAGAGAAAAGATTTCCAACGGCTGAGGATGTTCTATCAGGTGGATTATCTCTCCAAGGGGGTGCATGTGTACATAACAACTGGTTCACCTTTCTGTTGCTGAAGGCAATCGGGTTCAATGTCTACAATGTTGCTGCCATCTATTGCAGTGAAACTGAATTGGAGGATATGCATATGATGTGTGTTGTGAGAGGGGTAGCGGATCCAGATGACCCACATCTAGCAGATCCACTTTTCCTTGTTGACGCAGCATCAGGATTTCCCTTACCCCAGCCTGTACCCTTGCACAAACTACCAGTTACCTTTCCTGAAACTGCTGGCATAGAACTAAGTTTTGCCAAGTATGACAATATGATTTACAGATTGCATCACTGCAGGGATCCCAGTCCAGGAGAGGTAAATATGCTTATGGAATAGCAACTTAACACTTTCACTGACAATTTTAAACACATTAACTCTCTCCTTGCGACATGTGGGATTGCCTACTAATACATTTACAGCCTTTGAGTGCAGCAAGCAGAAATATTCCACGGCATACAAAAACTTATCCCTTGCACATAGCATGCAGAAAGCTTCTAGTTTTTTTGAATAGCCTCCACATATTTGTTTGTGCTTCCATCTTTGCAGAAATTAAGGTGGACTATGTCTACATACAATAAATTTCAGCTGTTTGTAGTAATAAACGCATTCAATTTTTTTCTGGATGATTGGCACTGTTCTGGTACCTTGGTTGATTCCATTGACTCAGCAATAGCTGTGTCAGATGCCCGATGAATATCTATGCTTGTTGCACTCAAAGGCTGTAAATGTTTTAGTGGGCATCCCCACAAGTTGCAGGGAGGAGGGTTAATGTGTTGAAAATTGCCTGTGAAAAAAAGTTTCCTGAACTGGGAATTGAACTATGTACCTTTGGCCTGCTAGGCCAATGCACATACCTGAAAGTTACTCAGGATCTCTTGGCATAGGTAGTGTGGTAATCTATCCATTGGCTCAGCAAGCCAGAGGGCCATGGTTTTGATTCCTGGTCCAGAAAACCTTTTTCCTCGGGTGATTTACAACTCACTTGCCATGGATTTTGAAAAAATAAAATGTTATTGTAACTTATAAATGATTCTGAACTGAAGTTTAATATTCCTCTCATAATTAACTGTGGAACATATTACAAATCTGAGTTAGAAATAACTATAGTTATCTTGTAAACAATAAATCAGCTATGTTTTTCATAGCTCAGACTGATTAGTAGCAAATAAAACAGCAAATAAAAATGCACATTTAAGCTCAAGAAAATCAGAATTATGAAATGAACATGACGATGTTATGATTGGATGCATGAACACATCTAGGTGGATTTCCACATCCTAGCATTAATAAATCGTGTGGAAATTCACCAAGACATGTTAATATACATTATATTGAGGAAATATTCCACAAACTGAGATCTTAATAATTTGAGAACATGAAATTTTTAGTAGAGTGCATTTAAATTATGGCCATGACCTCAATTTCAAAATTTTGGCCAATTTCATGGGTTAATTAATTTGGGAAACGTGGCCACTATGAAGCAATTTTGTACTGAAAATGGTAAAAGGCCATGTAAAGCATGCATGAAGTAATTTTCAATATATAAAACTCAAATTTGATTTCATGACATATTTCAAGGATTCAACTGCTTCAAACCAGGAGGAGTTCCTTCATTAGAGCTGATGTAGATTTTGTATAGGTTCTGTTTTTTCCTTAAAAAACTAAATAAATCAAAGATAAATTCCCTACCATGAGAGGGTACTAATGAGAATCCCATTCAAAAGTTCTTAGATCCTAACCATTTCCATGAAACCATGATTGTTACTTATTTCACATGAATTCCCTCTATTTCATGTTGGTAGAAAATCAGCTATGCACTTCATTTTTATTTATTACATTACTTCTCATCATATATACACATCTTTCAATTATAAACTTCTTCCCTTCTGCCTTCCCTTAGGATTTGTGCCTCCCTTGAGTGTGCCATTGAATTTTGGTGGTATGTACTAGCTACAAGTCTAGAGTGAATTTTAGAGTTTTGTAACACCTTGTGAGAAAAAATTATGAAGTTACTTTTTTTTATATGAATGTAATGCTTTTTTATGTAACTAAAAATGGATTAATCGTTGTTCATATTATTCTGATAAATTGCATAAAGGATACATGTAATTATTACAACAAAAATAGTTTGAAAAATAATTTGCTGCTCGAGCCGATATATAGGCTAGTGGCACTTTTCGCCTGTGGAGCAAAAGCCACAATATTTCCCCGTGGCTCTGAGGGCGTTAATGAGGATTTGGTATGGATAGTTTTTTTCCCATAAGAGATGTCATGGTTTTTTCTAACTACTTTGTTTGTGGTTAGATTAGATTAGATTGTTTTGTGGTGGAGTTCCTCCAAGGAGGCCCTGAGGCACTTAGATCTATTGGCCCATTGTGCCAACCACCCTAGTAGAGAAAACACTCATAAAGGCCAATTGCCTTGCTGAAGGCCAACAGGTCCCCTATGGGGATTTCCCTTACCTCCCTGGGTTCCAAATGTGGTGAACCCAGGTTCCTATTTCGAGTCCTCATCACTGTAGGGCACTCGCATAATATGTGGGATGTGGTTTCATCCCCTTCTTCGCACCACTTGCATCTATATGAATCTATGATTCCAAGGAGGTGCAGGTGCCTCATCACTTGGTAGTGCCCAGTGAGGAGTCCCACTACCATTTGTAGTTGACCCCTGTTTAGTGACAGGAGTCTTTTGCCAAGCCCAGGCCTAGGTTCTCCTATGTGTAGAGTGGCCTGTCTAAGACTTGGTGTAGTTCACCAGATCTCAGAATGCCGGGCTAAGCCCCACATTCTAATTTCTGCCATCCCTATTGACATTGTAATAGGTATGATTGGCTCTGATCCAATTGGATTTCTGCTGGAACCAGCCCTTGCCAGCTCATCAGCCATTTCATTTCCGGATATGCCTGCATGACCAGGCACCCAGAAAAGTTCCACCTTGCCGCATCTGCCTATATCATTGAGTGCCTCATGACACTCCTGCAGCAGCTGTGATTTGCACCATGGTGATGTCAGTGCCTTTAGAACTGCCTGACTATCCATGCCTATGTGTATCGGTCTGTTAAATATTCCGATCTCCTTAATGGCATACATGCAGGTCAGAAGTGCATATACCTCTGCCTGGAACACCGTAGCATATTTTCCCAGAGGGATTGAGAGCTTCCTTGGTGTGTTACAACTGTAGGACCCTTCTCCCTCTCTTCCTTCTTTATTGGAGCCATCAGCCCCAGAGTGAAGTTCTTTCCCCTTTCCTCTAGCCCACTGTTCCCTATCCGGGAAGTGGGTTTTGAAGTAGAGGGATGATTGGTTGAACCTGGCTATCATTCCATCACTGCCCATCTTGATGATGGGACTCATCTTCATGAGCTCCGTCCAAACTTGTCTGTGACCAAAGGAACTTCCTTTGTCATACCACTGTCCCATGCATTTGAGACGGAAGCCGCTCTCCTTGCCTGCACCTCTGCTTCCACATGGAATGGAGCAAGGTTCAGCAGAGTTTCTAGCACCAGAGTTGGGGTTGTTCTCATAGCCCCTGAAATGCCCATACAGGCCATTCGTTGAAGGTGGTTCAGTTTATTCCCAGCAGTTTTCAACCAGACTCTCTTCCACCAACCTATAGAGCAGTACAAGAAACTAGGTTTAATGACTGCCATATAAATCCATCTAATGGCTTTTGGCTTAAGTCCCCATGTGTTACCAAGGGTCCTCCTACACATCCATAAGGAGGCACAGGCTTTCTTTGCCTTGGTCTCCAAGTGCTCTCCCCAGTTAAGCTTGAAGTCCAAAATAACCCCAAGTTACTTAACTGATGGTGAGGGGAATAGAATCTTACCCTGCAAAGAGGGAGGTCTAAAGCCCTCCATTTTCCTTCTATTGGTAAACAATACAAGTTTAGTTTTCTCTGAATTTACAATCAGCCCTGTTTCTGCACACCAACCTGTTGCTTTATCCAGGGCTTTCTGCATGAGTCCAGAGACAGTATCAAGATACTTTCCAGTGATGAATATAGCTACATCATATGTGTACACTTGAGTGTAAGCACCAGTCCTATTCAATTTTACAAGAAGACTTTGGACTACCATATTCCAGAGGAGTGGAGATAACACGCCTCCCTGAGGGCATCCTTGAGTCACAGCTACCTTCATTGAACTGTCTCTCAAGACTACCTTGACAGTTCTCTGTTCCAACATGTATCTAATCCAGCTCACAATGTGAGCATGGATACCATGTCTTCCTGCTGCAATGCATATTTGATTGAAGGACGTGTTATTAAATTCTCCCTTGACATCAAGAAATGCCCCCAGTCTGTACATTCCATGTTCCAGCACTCCCTGAATCCTGCTAACAAGATTGTGGAGCGCTGTCTCCATGGATTTTCCCTTCTGGTAGGCGTGTTGATACAGGTGCAGGGTGTGGTCCCTTAATGGCCCATCCCTTTTGTACCTGTCCACTATCTTTTCTAGTGTCTTCAATAGAAAAGACATAAGACTGATTCCTCAAAAGGAGTCTACTCTTGTGTAGTCCGTTTAACCCAGTTTAGGTATGAAAACCACCTTGGTGACCCTCCAGGCATTTGGAACATATCCATAAGTCAGGCGGGAGTGGAATATTCTTACCAATGGAAGTAGGAGCAGATCCTGACCTTCCTGAAGGATTGCAGAAAATACCCCATCCTCCACAGCAGCCTTTAAGGGGCTAAAACTCATGATTGCCCATTTTGTAACTTTGTACGTCACGATGCTGGAGGAAAGTCTCTATTCTCTATCTGAGCCGGACTGATGGGATTCCTCCCATGATGCATCTGCCTCAACACCCTAGTAGGTCTCCAGCATTAACTTAGCTTTAGTGCTTCCTTGTTGGAAGATGTGAAGTCTCCCAAGGTAAGCAGCATGGAACCCACCCCCACTTCTGAGTCTTTTGATAGGATCTTATGAAGTCTTGCCATCTGTGGAACAGTCTCTATGCTCGCACAGAAGCCCCTCCATGAATACCTCTTACAGCACTTGATTGCTGCTTTGTACCTCCGTTGGGCAACCTTAAAGTTTTCCTTGTCCTCTTTGCTTTGTTAAAGAGTTTCCTAGTCTCTTTGTGGAGACCTTTTAATTCTGCTCCCCACCAGGGTAATTTACACCCTTCCTTCCTGGTCTTTAGGGGGCAGCTGTTTTCGAAGTATGTGATGATACTTCTCTGTAGATAATCAACAGCAGCATCTACCTCATCCACATTTCTAAACTTGCACTGAGGTGCCCCCTCTAGGGCAGCTCCCAACCTTTCTCGATATAGTCCCCAGTTGGAAGTCCTGGGGTTCCTATATGTTATTTCCCTGTGATTGAATTCTAAAAGAGTGAAGAGTATTGCTTTGTGGTTAGTTTTCAAATATGTACATTCAAACCTCCCAGCAGTGGACAGGTTTTGGACTGGAAAAATTGTCCATTATTGAGAGTCTTCCGCTATTTTGTGGGATCCAGAATTAGGAGAAGTTAATCTATGCAGTAACTATAAGGAATGAAAATATAGTGAAATTCAATATTGCGAATTAAACTTTTATTCATTAAATCTTTGAAAAATAAATCCCTGTAACAAAAAAATATGAAATGAAGCAATTATTCTTTTTTACCCATCGAGCAACCATATAGCATCATTGTGATCAAAACAAGAATTGAAATTTGAACCCTAGAAAAATGATATGCAGCAGTGAGTGGAAAGAAAACAGGCAGGAGCATTAACTCATAGACAGACAAACAGATTAGCTCCTAATTGTATAAGATAAAGTTTTTTGACGGAAAAGTTCTTGGTATACATATTTACTTCAAGAAATGTTTTGTTTTGATCAAGGGAAGAGAAATGTTTACAGGATAGATGATATAGTGTGTCTGTTAATGAAGGTAATTGAAGGAAAAAATTTCTCTCTGTTGTCCGCATCCCTTGAGTGTGTCTGCTAGTTTGGAGGTGCTAATTCTGCTGCTGGAGATTGACAAACTGTCCACTTTTAGGAGGCATCCACTTCTTGGAGGTGTCCATTAAGGGAGGTTTGACAGTACATTCTTTAAAAATGGAATAAAGAATTTTAAGGACATTTTTGTACATGCATGTTGGGTGATAATTGAAACAGTTAGGAGTTGCCAAGTAAAGGATGCCTCCCACCACACAGGATTACATGTTGAGAAGTAATGTCTTTCCTTCCAATCTCATAAGCCAATTCCTTAGAGATCCTGAATTGCATTCTTGGCATTCATTTTCTTCCCAATTACATATCTCAATTGCTTTTGCATTTAGCGTAATTCCATTGTATGACCCTGATGGTTCCATCCATGGCTATGTGAGCAAAGGGGTAACATAAAGAATAATACAAGTCAGTGTGGATATGATTATGATAGTACATATGAATACTTTGATGAATTTGTGTAGTAAATTGAAAGGCTGAAAACTGTAAATGTGTTTTCTAATTTCTATTGTCCACAGATTTCTCATTATTTTTGTCATACTTCATTCAACTGATCAACAAGCAGTCACATGAGTCTGTAGATTTATTGATTATGATAGTCTATGGGGATAATTATTCTCTACTGCTTGTTGAGGGCTCAAATTTCATTATGCCACTGAAACACTAAAACATATCTCTTAGCAGTTTTCCAAGTTCAGAACTGTGTGGGATATCATAGATTTGTATCTAGTGAGGAAATAAACACATTTATATTCTAACGTTTTACTGACCTTGGTATTCTCATTCTAATCTATAGCTAAAGTTTGGTTGAAGGAAAGGAAAAGAGATTAATAACGACAGACTCTATGTCACTTTATTTCTGGCAAAGAATTTTGTTAAGCAATTTTTTTCATTGCCAGACTCACCCCATCATGGATGGATGGAAAGTTATCATGAAATTCAACACCACCCCAAGAGATCCAGAGTCTTTAAGGGAAGGAATGAATAAATCTTTCCTTGCAGATCCACCAACAGATTTTCTTAAGTCATTAAGACTATTCAGATGGCCACTGGGAAAGGACTGGGCTGTTGCTGTACGTGGTAACGAATTAATGTTTTTTGGAGAAAACATACCAGAAATATCAAATTCTTCAGTTGAGAATGTGTAAGATTTTTCTCTTACGTATCTAATCTAGGGATGCATAATTTTAATGCATATACATGTTAAGGTATAGATCAGGAACTATACTTTATCCAGAAGCATAACAATAATTATTTTGGTTAGTTTGAGTTGTTAGAAAATGGAATTTGGAAATGACCTACTCTAAATTACCTGTGAAATGCATGACAAGCTATAAATAATTGCCATGGATAAAATAGAATACTACCTAGTTTTTTATTAAAAAAAGTTGGTTCTTACTACCACAGAAGAATATGAATCAAGGATATTTTATAGATATACTTATGTATATATAATTTGGTATTCGCCAATTTCAGAAAAGTCTATGCCTATGAATAGATTTATGGATATAAATTTTGCATGAACATTAATATTCTACCATTGTAGTTCATGCAATGAATTTTAATGCTATGCATACAAGATTAATATAAATGCATTATTATATTCTTAATGACTAATCTGAGTGACAATATTTTCCTTGCAGAAGGAAGTATAAAATATTAATAGAAGATTCTGAGTTGGAGAGCAAAATCATGGAATATTTTCCCACACTTTGTCGAAAACAACTTAGAGAAGTTCTTAAAAAAATTAAGGAACTTGAGAAACATGCAAAGGTAGATGAAGTAGATCATAATGAGAACTAATGAGTGTTCCTCAATGTAAATAAATCTGAATGTGATTATTTCACATGCATACAAGTACATCGAGGGTTAATGTTTTATTCCCATGCATCAAAATATGTATTGAAATTAGTGTAGATGGGAAAGAAATTAGGGATGAAAATTATTTTCTTTATATGTATACTTATGTGCATAATTCACCTGTATGGACACTACCCTTGAAAGATGGGTACATGACCATGGGATCCATGCTGTCTCTCTTGAATGTTAAGGACTAAACTCAACTACAATGGATAAAAGAAAAGACATAAGCCTGTTGAAAACAGTATCTGAATTAGAATGCCATGGAAAAACTATCCAAATTTCACTCTGTAGTAAAGAAGGTGTCAGATGATTAGCGTTGAAAGATACCTAGTGGCCATGTGGGATGGATGGCTTGTCTTGGTTAAGCTAGGAATTTGAAGAGGATTCCCAGAGCTATTTCATCATTGCCCTGGTTCATTAATTCTAAGGATGAAATTTCTTTTCTCGCAAAGGGATCATTTTCTGGCAGGTTCCCTAAAACAACTGCTGCGGTAATTTGTGATATTTCGAAGCATAATGAGTAAATTGAATATGTGTGCTACTTGCCTTCCCTCACCAGAAATATTAAAAATATTTATTTTCATCAAGATATGAGAATCTTTAGTAATATTGGTGTAGTACAGGGAATTCATTTATTGAATCTTCCAAAGTGAATGTTATAAGTTGATCAAAGGAAAAATCAGGAGTGAGTTCAGATCATTGCCATCTTCTGCTGTTGTGAAGGTTCTCTATCCACATCTAGTTGAACTATATTACTACATTTTTGAATACAAGTGAAGTTTCCCTGGTGGGACTACATAATATTATCTAGGTATTAGAGATGGGTTAAGGATTGGGAAGGGGTGGGTAAAACCTAGCCATTGAGGAGAAGGTGGTGGGTTATTTATTTATTTATTTATTTATCATGACCCGAAAACAACACATGTGGTCTAGACATCAGGTACTTCAACTGACAACAATTACACAAACACAGACATCCATGCCCCGGGCCGTGAAAAACCTCTTCGGGTGGGATTCGAACTCACGACCCTTGGATTGACAGGTGAGGGATTTACCCCGATGCCACCCAGGCCAGCGATTGTGGTTTGGAGGTACCTATAGGTGGATTTGAGTAGCAAAGGGGGAGGGTGTGCATGGGAAGTGGATGGGTATTGTCATGTGCAGTAATTAAATAAGCCAACCTGTATTAAGGATGGAAAATTATATGTTTAATAGCCAACACAACAGAAATACATCACAATTCGACCCTTGCAGCCAGAGGTCACATTCACATGGTCTAGAAGTTGGTACATGACTGATGCCACCTTCTTCATGGACAGACAAAACAATTTTAAAACGAATGGTACCTGAAATACCCAAAGTGGGTATCATACAAAAACAATATGGTGGCAAAGCAAAACATATTAAAATAAACAGATCACATACATGAGAATTAGATTGCATGCATAACAGGTATTTTCAAAGGTATGATGGTTTAAGTGATTTAGAGTTGGGTAATGGTCATCCTCTTATTGCTGTGAGGTTCAGTGATATCCTTCTTCTGGCCTGGTTCTCTTAATGAGGGTGGTATTATGGGCGCAAAAAATAAGAAATGACAGAAAGGGGGATATCTTATTGTGGCAGACCCTTTGGGAGACTGGAATGAATAAAATACTGGGCAAGGAAGTAATTAAGGATACTGGAAAAGAAAATGAGATAATTGAAGGATCAGAAAATAAAAAGTGAGATTGGGTTGGTGTTGAGACTGAGTAGCTTACCTTGTATGACCAGAGCAAATGCTCTAGTCTCGTATATCTAGGTTCTAAATTTGGCTATTGACAGAGGGAAAGAGCTGTCTGAGGAATCCTGAGTCTACTTAACAGCTGTTCCGAGAGAACTTATTGGTTAGCAGCGAATACTTCATATGCGATTTAAAACTGTGGATTCCTTGGTTACTTTGTGTGGCATGATGCCAATGCCAAGTTTCTTCTCACCTACGAAAGAAAGATAAGCTCCAATGGCCGTGATAATTCATAAATCATATACGGCCATTAAGGAGCTTTTCTTTCGTTCATAGCATTTAAGGCCGTAGAGCTCATCCCTCTCTCATTATTTCTTCTCCCCCTTCCTCTTGAAAAACACCACATAAACCGAAATATCAACCTATTTTAACGGCACGTATATCTCAGAAGTTGACGCGGCTGTCTCCTCACAAAAACGATGAGATCAGAATTTGGAAACCTTCTTGAAAAAGTGACATTAAAATGATGGCATCGAAAAGAATGCCAACGAGATGTACACATTGCCGGCCTGGCAGCACAAAGATAGCGGGCTCGACTCTCAGCCTCGGGCATGAATCTAGATTATCTCAGCATTGAGCTTGGCTTAGATGCACTGCGTAGCGCTGCACTTGGAGCACCCAAAACAGAATTTAGCCACGCCTGGATGGAATATAACGACACTTTGAGAAACATGGATGGATATCGGTGGTAAAATTGTTTTATGACATTGTACATACATACCAATGTAATATTCGGCTTGAATCCTTCACTGCTTTGAACGTCCGTTTCGCATCTAGACGCAGGCCGGTCAGGTGGCTAAGGACTGACTGTCCCCTGCTCGTCCTCAACAACAGCCCTGATTGGAATCTCAGTAGTGGAAGAGATTGCCTTGCGGAATACAGGCCCCAACTCGAGAGCTGAATAAGGAGCATTATAAGACCACCTCTCACTCCTTCGGAGGGGACGTCGTGCAATTGCGGCCTCTCTTAGCGCGCTTTCCGTTAAGATGAGGCAAGCGCTGATGCTGGGGGTTCCTCTAACCTCTTCGCCAAACCGAAATCAACCCGAGTTTGATTGAGGGGAGAGTTACTCAAAAGTACTAAGCCCAACGGCATGTGCCAGTGACACATCAGGAAGTGGTCCTTATGCCTGGTTTCCCAGAAAGATGCAGTGCCCAAAATAACACCCAACCCGGGTTGAATTAATGACATCAGAAGAGGTTAAACGTTGGTGTTATATAAATATTTAGCCCGGTGGGAAGCCCGATAAGACTTTACGAAAATAATTCGCCGGGAAAGAATCAAATCATGTCAGAAGAGGTGCTTACCGAATTCAAAACCCTCTTACAAGTGTCACTTTGGCCGACCGCGCATTCACCCTTCTGCCTAACTTTGTAAATCCTACCTGTAATGCACCGCTCATCGGTCATTTATGGCGCAAATGACCTTTCATGTCCCCCAATACTTGCCAAATATTACTTCCATCTAATCACCATACAAAACATCTACCCACCGATTACTTTAGTGTTACACCGAATCCTCGAGAAAAGTAGCAGTGAGTGCCGCTTTTCGAATGAAGTAATAAAGACGCAAGATTATAAACCCGAACCAAAGCTGAATGCAATTTCAAGGCTCCAACTCCTTTGATCCACCCGACCATCTCGTAAGCGAGTTTTCACCTCCACTCCCACATCCTCTCCCTCCCTCGTTCCCCCTCTTCGCTCATGTTTCGTGCATTAGGTGGTCAATTTTCTTCATCCCCCGCGTCTCCGAGTCCGCGTGATGTGTTTTCGATATCGATATTATTATGCTTTCGATATTATTATGCTAGATTCGACCAGATAAATAAGAATAGAGAGATAGATTGTCGTACCGATAGATTCAAAATGGCATTTTCCTCCGTGCTATAAGAGAACAGAATAGGCACCATAGCAAAGGGATAGGTAGGGGAAATATTTTCGAGTAGTCTGTAGTGCATGATGCATGTATTAACCCCTTAAATACTATTGATACTAACAATCTAGTTGCATGAGACCCTATAGTTGCTTGTTTGCATGTTAGTAGTGCATGCTTGGTTATCTTCACCCCCTGCCACACACCCTCGCGGTGGCTTGCAGGGTATCGTGTAGATGTAGATTATTGGGTACCTGGACAAGCGCTACCTGGATTCCCCTAGTCTAGTCGTCCGTCGCCATTCAATTCACCAAATGTTACATGTGCTGAAAATTTTTCCACATAAACTCTGCGAGTTCTTCATCCTCGTATGATGTTATTTTCCTCACATTCTTCCACTTCGTTCATTGCTTCTCATCTCTAATTTCTCCCTCTTGCCCAGCATCCTACCCGCTGTCATGAGCTCCAGGAGTACCTTGCCTCTAAAGGCCCTCCGCCACCCTCTATTCTGCCTGCTTTGAATTTATCAAAATACTTTTTTCCTCCCCATAATCTTAAATATTTCTTCTATCACCCAAATTATTCACCTCCAAACTCGCGAATAAAAAACTGTTCTGAACTCAATCTCCGCCATCTACGCCTTTATGTGCTCCCCTATTAAATCTCGTTCTATTCTCCGCAAAGTGATGTTTTGTAGCCATGTGCATTATGCCAAACTCTCCGTGCCAGTCCTTGAATTCTGGGTTGGTCAGAAATATATTCCAGGCCATCAACTCAGTGGAGGTACACACATCGAGCGTCGTCCCAACACGTGTCGCTCTGCCAGCACATACATACGTTCACATTTGATTTCTCCGCTGAACTCTCGACCCCCGGTGGTGCGAGGAATCTCCCGCACTTGCCCAGCGAGGGGTATCTCTCCCCATCTCCCCTAGAAGGGCGTTTAAACGCCCCCGCACATGACAAGGCCTCTCCCGCCGCTGCGCCGCTCCGTCTCGAGCCGAGGGACAAAAGGCGGCGATCCGCGCTAATGGATTGGGCTGAAGGAGCGAACGTGAGTGCGTGCGAGCGCGGCAGCGGAGGACGAGGTGCTTCGGATCAGAATCGAGAGATGTCTCTGCCGGCGTCGGCGAGGTAGGGAATACCGGAGAAATGGGAGGAAAACTGTTCCTTTCCCATCGTCCAGAAATAAAACGCAAAAAAATTATGCGGATTCGTTCTTTCACTGTTCCAAGCGAGAGGAAAGGGGAAGGGACCCCTAGACGTCTTACTCGTATAATCCTCCTTGTTCCACCAGGTCTCTTGCACCTTAGGTATGCATTCATTACGTTTCGCTTTGCCGCCAACGTTCGATCGTTTTTTCTCTTTATTTTTAGTGCGCGAGATCGCGACTATTTATGTTCCCTCGAGATGTTCGCTTGCCGAGAGGGAAGGGGTTGTGTTTCATGTTGGAGAGGTGGGTATGGGGGGCGGCCTACTGGAAGGAATCGGCGAAGTGGAGGTGGGGGGGAAGGAGAGAGAGAGAGATGCGGACGCTTGGTTCACGGAGCTGCCGTGACAAAGAGAATAAGCAATTACCGCTAATTGGCCCATCTTCCCCCCCCCCCTCACAAACATCCGCCCTTCACTTCCCCATAACTTATCCTCGCCTCCCTATAACCCCGTTTTGCACTTCCATTAGCCAACTCTTAATTTCTAGCGCCTCGTCCTCCTGCTCCGTTTCGGCCGTTCCCCTCCCCCATGCGCCTCGATCGTCCGTGTGCACTTGCCAACTCCTTTGCCTTGCACGGCAAACTGAGCGGTGTACGCATGTATGCGCTTCGTTCTGCTGCTCTAACCCAACCTCCCCCGCGCCAATGACGCGCACGGAAAGTAAATTGGGTTGTTTCTTGCGTCGCGGAAATCACATGCCCCCTCGAAGAAGGAAACACTTGTTTTTAATGCCCACATTTTTTCCCATGAATTTTCTCCCAGGGACTCCACTCCAAGGTAATGTTAGATAAATTGTACGACCATGCTCGAAAAAGAATGTGGATGCAATTGGCGAGGGAGGGTAGGATTGGGAAAATCATGAGAAAGGGAGGCGAGAGGTTCTTAAGAGGAGGGATATCAGTAAATTTAAGAGCGCGGGAGTCGACGCAAAACTATAAAGGAGTGCAAGAGAATCAAAAAGTAGACGCTAGAGTACGGCAGTGTAGAGGAAAATGGAGATGCAGCAAATTTCATTTTTATGGTAGTACCTATATTGTTCATAATTGGCTTTTTTGACTTTGCCTTACCGGAAAGTATACGGCGCGAACGGTATCTACATCTATAGCTACGCGATACCCTGCAAACCAACGCGAGGGTGTGTGGCAGCGGGTGAATATCACCAAACACGCAATATTGACATGTAACTAGGCTCCTACATGGAAAAATGCTACATAATAGGGTCACTTGCAGCTAGACGGTTTGTATCTACATAGTAATAAAGGGTTTGGTTGTTAATACATGTATCATGTACTTCAGACTAATCTACAATATTTAACCTACCTATCCCTTTGCTGGCTGGCTATTGTGTTCTCTTATGGTACGGAGGAAAATAAAATTTTGAATCTATCAGTGCGACAATCGATACCGAAGGTATTCATCACATAATATAAAAAAAATAAAAAACGATTATAAACCTTGAAATCTGGGTAAAGACCACTTGGGTAATTCTTCAATATCTTAGAGCTATTCTTCTCAATAATTCTCGCAATTGAAGCCCAGGGGGGTTGCGATTGAAACCGTCGAGTTTACATCGAATTGGTAACTAAGGAGTCACGCGGTACAAACACGAATGGTTTTGTAAATTTGGTGTGTCTAATTCGCTCGTCGCAATATTATTAATTATTTTCACTTGAGTTTTTCTCATCTGTCTCGACTATAGAGCCCCCAGATGAGATAAAACACAAGTGTAAACAATGAATGTGGTTGTAATCAGCGATTTTAACACACCAAATTTACCAACCATTCCTGTTTATACCACGTGATTCCTTGGTTACCTATACGAGATAATCACGATGGTTTCAAACACTGCACCCCCCCCCTAGGAATCAATTTTAACAATTAACGCAGATGATGGACTTGTTGGTTGCCCAGCAGAGGTTCATTTTAGGTAAAAAGTACATTCGCATGGATCGTAAGACTGCATGCCGACTAATGTTGGAAGTCCTGGGATTACAGCCGCACAGCCTTTTCAGCTGTTTTCCGGGAATGACGTAGATGTTAATGCGCGCTGCAAAAGAGAAACATTTCTGCATTTCTGCTGGGGATGTTCTCGCGAACGTCAACTGTCCTAGTTTCGGCTCTTGCTACCCCGGCTGTGTTCTGGGAACCATTGTTCCTCCCAAAAGGAGGAGCTGGCACTATCCTCGCAGATTATTCCCGTAAATGTTTCAGCATAACTGCTAGAGGAAGTAACGAGCATGAAGTAATTTCGGCAACAGTCGATCTTTCTTTTTCGTTATGTCCTACCTTAGTCAACTTGTCCAAAGAACGAGAACAGATCAGTCCTTAGTAGGGTTACCAACTGGAGCATTTTGACCTGAAGACTCCGGTTGGAGTAACATATCTCAGTGCCCAGGATTTCAAATAAATTTTTCTTGACCAGTGTCACGTGCAAAACGAGAAACGGAAAAAAAATCATTTTAGCAAGAATTCCATCGGCAGTACAGCACTCTCATTGAAAATGTAACTTTAAATGAATAAATCTATTCCCTCGCATATTTATTCTGCTGACGTCTCCGCTTGCCACCCGGTCTATTTTCTATCTTTATCATTCTTCAATGCCTTCAAATGTCGACTGCTGAGTTAAGCTCGGGGTTTTCTGCTAATTTCGTCAATTTCCTGCTGTTATAAAGGAGCATGTTCCCAATTGTTCGTTTTACAGAAGTGTTCCTTTACGTCAAAGCTTGTATTTCCAATCAAAAGAATATTATTTCTGCATACGATAGAATGCCCACGTTGCCTCTGATAATCTACTGACTCAATGAAATGGTGGAGCTATGTGGCCTTATATGTACTCAACTCGCTTCGCTCGTTAGGGGGCTCCGCCCCCTAAAACCCCCTTTGGTTTCCTCCTCCTCTTCCTCCCTTTCTTCTTTGGGTTTTTACCGGACCTCTCTATGTAGAATAGGACGGATATAGCGAATTCGAACACACAAGACCCCTAATAACGTTTGAAATGTTTAATTTTGTGCATTTGGGATTTTACCGCACCTCTATATGTAGAATAGGACTGATATAGCATTATACCAACTCCATACTTGTCCTTGTCCTAAACCCCCGGAACGGCTTCGCCGTTAGAATAGGTCCTTCGGAGGATGCCGAAAAATTTACAAGTCCATTTACTGCACTTAGAAAATTTCCCGATGTCGCCGTGAAAATTTCAAAGTCCAGACTCCGAACTTAGAATATTTTTCGACGAAGCGAAAAAAAATTTTAAGTCCAGCTACTGTACTTAGAAATTCTTCGGACCCTCCGAAGCATCTCGGGGTCCGGCGTCGCATGACCACTCAGATCCGCCGGCGCTTGCTGGCAGGCGGCTGGACCTCATGTCCCATCGCTTTTTCTACGTTTAGCCGCATAAAGCAACTTTTGGTGTTAATCATTGTCGCTCTTCTATTTAAATAACTACGCACGAACCGACTCAGGGACTATACAATACGTATGTAAAGAAATAGATCTTTAAAATGAAATGACTACTATAGTTATATTTATGCAAAAAAAGAGTAACAACGATGTTTTAACTCCTGTCGAAGCTTGAGTGCATCAACGCCATCTAACGGTCAATGTCAGATTTCATTATATGTCGACACTAAAACCACCGAAGCAGTTTCGCCGTTCAAATTGGTGCATTTGGGTTTTATCCGCTCCTCGCTATGGAACGGCTTCGCCGTTTAATTTTGTGCATTTGGGTTTTTACCGCACCTCTCTATGTAGAATAGGACGGATATACCATTATAACAACCACATACTTGTCCTAAACCCCCGGAACGGCTTCGCTGTTAGAATAGTTCCTTCTGAGGTTGCCGAAAAATTTCAGTCTCGACTGAACCTCGAAAAATCCACGAACACACCGAAAAAAATTCAAAGTCCGAGCACTGAAATTAGAAAATTTTCGATGTCGCCGTGAAAATTTCAAAGTCCCGACTCCGAACTTAGAATATTTTTCGCCGAAGCGAAAAAAAATTCTAAGTCCAGTTACTGTACTTAGAAATTTTTCTGACCCTCCGAAGCATCTCGGGGTCTGGCGTCGCATGACCCCTCAGGTCCGCCGGTGGTTGCTGGCAGGCGGCTGGCCCTCATGTTTCTTCGCTTTTTCTACGTTTAGCCGCATAAAGCAACTTTTGGTGTTAATCATTGTCGCTCTTCTATTTAAATAACTACGCACGAACCGAAACAGGGACTATACAATACGTATGTAAACAAGTAGATCTTTAAAATGAAATGACTACTATAGTTATATTTATGCAAAAAAAGAGTAACAACGATGTTTTAACTCCTGTCGAAGCTTGAGTGCATCAACGCCATCTAATGGTCAATGTCAGATTTCATTATATGTCGACACTAAAACCACCGAAGCAGTTTCGCCGTTGAAATTGGTGAATTTGGGTTTTATCCGCTCCTCTCTATGGAACGGCTTCGCCGTTTAATTTTGTGCATTTGGGTTTTTACCGCACCTCTCTATGTTGAATAGGACGGATATACCATTATAACAACCACATACTTGTCCTAAACCCCCGGAACGGCTTCGCCGTTAGAATAGGTCCTTCTGAGGTTGCCGAAAAATTCAGTCTCGACTGAACCTCGAAAAATCCACGAACACACCGAAAAAAATTCAGTCCGAGCACTGAACTTAGAAAAATTTTCGACAAAAACGCCGAAAAAATTACAAGTCCAGTTACTGCACTTAGAAAATATCCCGATGTCGCCGTGAAAATTTCAAAGTACAAACTCCGAACTTAGAATATTTTTCGCCGAAGCGAAAAAAAATTCTAAGTCCAGTTACTGTACTTAGAAATTTTTCGGACCCTCCGAAGCATCTCGGGGTCTGGCGTCGCATGACCCCTCAGGTCCGCCGGTGGTTGCTGGCAGGCGGGTGGCCCTCATGTCCCATCGCTTTTTCTACGTTTAGCCGCATAAAGCAACTTTTGGTGTTAATCATTGTCGCTCTTCTATTTTGAAAAACTACCCACGAACCGAAACAGGCACTATAAAATACATATGTAAACAAATAGATCTTTAAAATGAAATGACTACTATAGTTATATTTATGTAAAAGAAGAGAAAAAACGATGTTTTAACTCCTGTCGAAGCTTGAGTGCATCAGCGCCATCTAACGGTCAATGTCATATTTCTTTATACATCGACACTAAAACCACCGAAACAGTTTCGCCGTCCAAATTGGTGCATTTGGGTTTTATCCGCTCCTCTCTATGTATAATAGGGCAGATATAGCAATATGCAAACCATATACTTATGTATTGAGTGTTGATGATCCGCCATTTAAGACTTCACACATCCAAAAATTTCATCCATTTATTATTTTCCCCTGACAGAAAGAAGAGAAAGTGGTGTGATAAAGTTCACAGTGATGTAAACGGTGTCTAGTAATCCACACAGCAAAATGTTTAATATAATGTTTGCTCGTTAGTTCACCGTGCCTATCGAGGAAGCACGGATCATCCAGTCTCGCCGCGGGGAGGCCAGCAAACAAGGAGACCATATATTTACAAGCGACGGGGAGTTTTATTAGGCAGGTCCCCTAGCCTACTGCCTTGCATTTCAATGCGTTACATAGCGGGGAAGTTTTTTTAAAGCAGTTCCCCTGGCCTACTGCGTAATGGAAGGAAGACGGGTAGTTTTGTTTTGGCAGACACCCTAGCCTACTGCCGATTGGAGTCGTGGATTTTTGTTGGGACGGTCCCCCTTTCCTACTGTCACATATGCGTGACATTGGCGACGGGAAGTTTTATTAGGCAGTTTCCCTAGCCTACTGCCATGTGCTTCTATGGGCGACATTATCGGGTAGGTATCGATTCACGCGGGGGAGTTTTTCTATAGCAGTTCCCCTGGCCTACTGCTTTGTCGAGACAAGGCGGGTAGTTTTGTTTTGGCAGGCACCCTAGCCTACTGCCGATGGGAGTTTTCTTGAGCCAGGTCCCCTGTCCTACTGGCATGCTCGTAGTTCTTATCAAAGAAGAAGTTCGCCGTACACGATATTCTTCGCGTAAGCGACTCCATCTCTTAGTCTCTCTGGAGTGACCAGGACGACAATGTCGTCCGGCCTTCTCACCCTGCTTAGGAGGACGTACAGTTGACCGTGGGTGAAGCTGTCCGTCCTCAAGTCCACTCCGACGTACTCTATGGTCTGACCTTGGCTTTTGTGGCCGGTCATAGAGTACGCCAGCATGAGTGGGAATTGTCTCCTGCGGACCCGTAGCGGCGACCCCTCGGCGAACGTAAACCTGAACGTTATTCTGGGAATGGCGATAGGTTCCGTTTTGCCAGGAAGTCGGACGGTTATGAGACGGCTGCTGATCGCCGTCACGATAACCGTCGTGCCGTTCACGAGTCCGTCGCCGATGTTCAAATTTCTCATTACGAGACAAACGGACCCGACCTTCAGACGCAGCACGTGATCAGGCACGCCTTTGCTGGTGGCCTGGTTAAGGAGCTGAACGTCCACGTCTAGTCCGTCGTCGTCTTCCTTCTCCACGGTGTCGGCGCTCCTCAACTCATGAATGCAACCGTCTGAGTTGTTGAGGATACGAAGATTAACTTCGTTGACGTTGGCATTCACGGTGGCGAGGATCGCCCGTCTCGCGCAAAGATCGGGGACGCGGAGAACGGCGGGAGGGAAGACGTCCGCAATGAGTTCCTCCAGAGAGGTGAGGCATCTTATCCCTAGCAGTGAGATAAGCGTCTCTTGGTCTCGGCCCTCTCCGAACGTTTTCGCCGGGATAGTTCCGTTGCCTACGCCGAGGAGGAAATCGGCATAGTCGCCGGAGTTGCTCGTCCGGTGCGCTGTCGTGAGGGAAAACACTCGGAACAATCGCCAGAGTCGCGACGACCGAAGTGAAACTGAAGCGACGTCGGATGGTGTGCGCGCTTTTTCCACCACGGGTGCGATCTGGCGAAAATCCCCGGAGCAGATGAAGATTTTCCCCCCGAATGGCTCATCGCAGTTCATGAGATCTCGCAGGGACCTATCGAGAATCTCGAAAATGAAGCGATGTGCCATCGGAGCCTCATCGAAGACGACGACCCGCGCGGCTCTGATGAGATCTGCTCGCTGGGATAGGTTGGTGATGTTCCAAACGCCCGTGCCGTCACCTAAATCCAGGGGCAGCCTGAACATGCTATGGGCCGTTGTTCCTCCGGGCATGTTGGCAGCGGCTATTCCCGAGCTGGCGACGGCGAGTGCGACCTGACGACAGCCGCGAACGTACGCGAGGATGACACGGAGTAGAGTTGTTTTCCCATAACCACCGGGACCGTCTAGGAAGATGGTTCTTCGTCTTCTTCCTTCGCCGGGGTTGAGGATCAGAGAGCGCAGATACTCGAAAACCTGGCGTTGATCGTGGGATAACTTTGGCTCCCACTCCTCCACGAGTCGACGCTGGAGATTTTCGCCGTAGTTTAGTAACTGTCTGCCCAACTCCGTCGGGTCATCCTGCACGTACGGAAGTCCGTGGTCGGTCAAACACGATCCCTGGAGCCGAAGGCTACGATCGATTTCGATCAGGGAGAGTTTGACTGCCAACTCCGGGTCATGGACGTTCCGTTCCAAGTGATCCTCGCAAAGTTGGTTCTGAAAGGCGTCCCACAGTAGAGCTGCGGGGGCACCCATGTTGCAGAGGAGCACGAAGAAGGAACGAAGTCTGGGCCCGAGCATGAATTGTGACGCCTCTCGCAGCGCTTGATGGTATTCCTCCTCGTCTTCTATCAAGCCTAGGTTACGTGCGACATCCTGGAAGGTGCGACAGTCCGGTCCACCGAGTTGCAAAAGATGCGCGTAACCGTAGCAAGGAGTCGACATGAGGAGAATGCGAAGGTAGTACTGTTCTCCTCGATTGGGTGATACCCACAACAGCCTACATACCTTCTCTCCGCGCTGGCGGGGCGTCACGAAATGCCGGCCATCGGGATGTGCATGGACTTCTGAGCCACGAGGACGCTTCGTGTGCACCATGAACCTTTCGTAAAATGACTGGTATGTCACGTCGTCGAAGGATTCTTGGTGCGGACGATTGAAATATAGTAAAAGTTTGGAGCTCGCCCTCTCCGCCGCATCGGAAACCTCTCCAGGGCGGTAAACGATCATCTGTTTGCCCTCGAGATGGACGGGGAGGCACTCGACGGTGGGTTCGGACTTGGAGATGGGAAAGTCCAGAAGACGCCAGCACGCGTCGCTGGCACCCACCATGCGTTTGGTCACGTAGTACTCCACTTCATCCTCTTGTTTCCCCAGAGGAGTGACGGTCACGTTCTGGAGTGAACCGCCCTTCATCAGGTATTTGAAGAGGTATTTCACGACGCGGCGAGTCGAGGCGAGCTCCAAGTTAATGTGCGCCTCGTATTTCAGAAGTAGAGCGGGATTGTACGGAACAACCCACCCGTCATGCACGGTGATTTGTCGGCGTCTAGATGTTACGACGCCTTGGTTTTCATAGTCCCGCCTGTACTGGACGAATCCCCTTTCGTCCACGTGAGTGGTCTGGCACGCAGGCTTTGGGAAGAACTTCCCGCAGTAACCCCTGGCAGAGTCCCAGCACGGGAAATCGGTGCGGTGATCGGTGCCGCAAGGGCCGTGGATCATGTGCCTCAGCACCAATTCCCTCAGCTTTCCTCCGGCTTCGGCCTCGGATGGAATGTCGGCGCGAATGACCGAGTCGATGTCCTGCGCCTGAACGGGACCTTCACCGTCTATCTTGAACACAATGTGGGCGTGAGGCAGGCCCCTCATTTGCATCTCGATGACGTACACGAAGTAAACCGTTCGACCGAACATTGCTCCGCTCCGAAGGTCTCGGATGAGTTCCCCGAGTTTTATTTGGAAGACTCTGCACGCTGTCGATGGGTCACTGCGTCCAGTTCTACGGGGGCAAGCCTTCTTGTTTTCCTCCCAGGTCGCACTGTACGTAAAGGTTAGGAAATACGTCGGCGAACCCAGGCGAGATACCAGGCCCATCGAGTTTTCGTAATGGACCTTCATGTATCGTGGGCCTCCGGTGAAGGAGCTCGGGAGGTAAACTTTTCCGGGCAGAGCCCCACCCTCACCTTGGACGGTCTCGTCACGGTTGATGTCCTCCGTGACTTGTCCCGTGCCTCGACCTCCCCGAAGGAGTTCGTCCAGTTCCACTATCCTCATGGCGTTCCGGGACGAAGAGCGCGTTTGGGAAAATCGGATGAATCGCAGGCGTTCTTCCTCATACCTCGCGAACATCTCAACCTGCCAAGACTGCGAAAGCCGACCGGTGTGAGAGAAGCGGGGATCAGAAAGCAACAGACACCGAGAATAATTGTACTGGGAGATCTTCTTCCCGTTATTATCCGACATTCCCACGTGCCATCCCAAATTGCCTTGAGGATAGAGTAGGGGATACTGGAAAGGTTCCATGAGAGGGCTTAGTAGATCGATTGAAGATGGTCGTCGATCGCTCCTCTTCCATATGGTCAGTTTCCGGGGTCCGGAGGCAGTGTCATCGGTGCTCAGCACAGCGTGTACTTCGATGCCACTTTGCCTGTCGCCGAGAACAGGGCCGTGAGTAGATCTGCTCGTCACCTCGAAGGTCAGATGAGCGTCGATGGAGGGCTCGGCGCTCAATCGGCGAAAATCGCGAATGTAAGGGTTTACATTCTCTAGATGGTTTGCGATTTCGCGGACCATGTCTGGACACAAAGATCTACCCCGGGCTATATTCCGGCGTTCCTCGCCGTCGTCGATGTAAAGACGGCAACGGTTGACGAACTGGACGTCTCCACTCCTGGTCGTGAACTTCTGACCCGGAGCGTCCAGGCTGTGCACTTGGTGGTACATCTTTCCTTCGATCTTGAAGAAGGAAAGACCGGAGGGATGGCGGTAACCCCCGGACACTTCCAATGCACAGAAGGCAAAGAGGTCGTTGTACGCACGAGCTCGTTCGATGAAAGTGGGATTGGAAAAGAAAGGCGCATCGAGTGGAGGTAAATGGAGGACGTTGTAAGCGCCCTCTCCACAGCACCATTTCTTCCTGTCCTTCTCCTCCTCGAAGAGTCGCGCACGGCAGAGTGGACACCTGTGAATGCCCTCGTCCCACAAACTGGTGATCTTCAACTTGAACGGATGGATGTGTTCAAGTTGGTCACCTTTCCAATATCCCATGGGACCGAGTGTCTTGGCCTGGCGAGATGTAGCTGCAGGCAAGTGTCTGTATGTCAAATCCGTGTTACGCAGTCGATAAGACTGCGCGGCGTCTCTGTTGACGTCGGGTCGCTTGGTGGCGTAACGGCGTACGGCTTCCCTGTTAACATCCGGATGCTCGACGGCGTAACGACGGACTGCTTCCCTGTGAACATCCGGATGCTCAGCTGCGTAACGCCGTACGGCTTTCCTATTAACATCCCGGTTCTTGGAGGCATAGATCTTCTTGGCCTCAAGTACTTGCTCTCCCCTCGAGCTTTGAAGAAGCTTCGGGCGACCGCGTTTAATTTTCTTAGGCCTACCCCTGATTTTACCGCGCACTACTGTCACATCCTCCAAAGGCGTGGGGACAACTACCGGTGTCATTGAAAACAAATTGGGATCGAGCGTGGCCACAGAGTAATTAACCAACTCCGGCGAGGGAGTGGGAGCAGGATTTAGTTGCTCCACTGGCAGCTCAAACAGAAGCTGGGTGACTGTGTACTGTCGCCCGATCCCATCCAAAGCCGCGTTACTAAGTAGCAATCGGGCAAGGGACAAGTATCCGTCGCACCTAAATATACGGGCTAGGTTGACGTTGCCATTAAAACTAAATTCGCGGTGGTCATCGACGGCGTGTGAGTCGAAGAGGAAAAAACTGTCTACCCGACGCCAAAAAGCCACGGTGACATTTTGGCCAGTGAATAAAAATCCTACGTTCATATCGTCTGCGGACATAATCCCCTCCAAGTTGCCGGAGAGTGAGCGTACACTCTCCTCTACATCCGCACGAGAGGCTGGATAGAGGGCATCGTGCACGTGGGACAAGTCCATGATGTTAACGGCTTGTCCCAAAATGAATAGACTCCGAGGCAACTCTTCGGGAAACAGGTACCGCGATTCACCAACGCAATTTTGATCCCGCAAACCCCTATAAACGCGATCGCCGCACATCAGGATGGCATCGATGTTTGCCGTGGAGAATACGCCACCAAGGAAGTTCCAGCCGAGGGCACACGCAGCGTTCGCAACGCACTGAGCATTGCTGCTCCAGCCAAACAGATGTTCGTCTGCCTGGTTGAATGTGCCCGAGGCAACACAAGAGAAATGCCTAGTTGGAAAAGGCATGTTGTCGTAGAAGAAAGCGGGAGGAGTTTACTTACCGAATTCCCGAGCTGTGGCGGCCCCTAAGGGACGTAAATGGGGGAAGGGGATCCTAACGAGGGGACCCTCTCGCTTCCCTTGGAAGTGCTAGGAGGTTCAAGCCCTCTTCCCAAGGTAGACGAAAGAGACGACCAGGGGGAAATACGCGACGTATAGCACCTTTCGCGTGTGAGAAGGTGGGTCTGAGTTAGCCACCCCACGCGAAAGCCCACACTTCGCCGATGCACGCCTACCACAGCACCAGATTGCGCGCTCGCACTTGCCCAAGTACTCGGACAGTTGGGCCCTCCAAGATGAGACAGGCTATAGCGACCGAAAATCACTGTAGCCTACCCTGGGCCATCTTACTGCCTCCTTCATGGTGTTTTCAAGTCTGTTTCCGCACTAATAGGCGCTTCAGACCGGGAGGAAAGGTATAAGGATAGGGATGGAAGGGATAGAAGGGATAGGGATATGTGGTCTGAAGCTTAACTCATGATCTTACTGCCATTCATGGTGTTTTCAAGTCTGTTTCCGCACTAATAGGCGCTTCAGACCGGGAGGAAAGGTATAAGGATAGGGATGGAAGGGATAGAAGGGATAGGGATATGTGGTCTGAAGCTGGGGATCGGACTGCCATGTCATGGGTGTTTTCAAGTCTGTTTCCGCACAAATAGGCGCTTCAGACCGGGAGGAAAGGTATAAGGATAGGAGTGGAAGGGATGGGGATAGGATAAGGTCCGAAGCCAATCCGATCGGATCCTTCGGACTGCCGGTTGGGAGAACATCGTCTTTTATACGTTTTGCCGCATAAGCAGCTTTTGGTATTAATCATTGTCGGTCTTTTATTTAAAAAACTACGCACGAACCGAAACAGAGACTATACAATACATATGAAAACTAATAGATCTTTAAAATGAAATGATTACTATAGTTATATTTTTGTAAAAAAAAGAGAAAAACCGATTTTTCAACTCCTATCGGAGCTTCGGTTCATTAACGCCATCTAACGGCCAACTGTGGAAATACCCTATAAATGACTTTTTGACGGGGGAAATACAAAACGTAGGAACAAATAGTTTGCACCGTTAATAGCTAAAGAAATAAATTGTCTGGTGTCATTTTAAATCAAAGGTTTTGACGTTTTATCTAAAATACCGCGCCAAGGACCAAACTGTCGATGAAATTTCGAATTTGAGGGGTCGTATCAAAAAGACTATTTCCGATATACAGAAAAATTCAGCGGCATCATGACATCATATGAAAACGACTATTTCCGATTAACAGAGAACATCAGGGGCAATTGATGACAGTCTATGCCGTGAAATGTGTCGGAATCCGTTTGGAACGTCATCCGCCATCATAATACAATCGACATTTGCACCAAGTGGCGAAGAATTTTTCAAACGTTATTCGAAGTAGAACGTCACATAACTCTCTGTGAAAGGAATGAAGTGCCTGGATCTACCGATAACATAAAAAACAATATCCTTTTATAGGTATGCTTGGGAAGTTTTAATTAGACAAAACATAGCCTTTACGGAAGGGTTCTCCTGTGGTGGACGATTTCGGGCGACCTCCATCTTGAATTTCTTGAAGGTCAAGGGTGTGAAATGTATAGTACTGAGCACTCGTAATAATAGACGTTGACTAAATCTCTCTATTGCCGAAGCGACACGAACGATAATATGGAAATTTTGAAGAATCGAAGAAATGTCCAGCGTTTTCGACTTTGACGTCTATTCGAAGTGAATTCGGGGGACCACCATCTCGATAACTCCGAAATCAAAAGCGAGAGCACGCGCGGTCCAGCGATGTGACTGGACTGCAGATCTCTGGCAAATGATGTTGAAGTCCCAGGTGACGAACAACTTAGCTCCGCTGAAAATCCTACGGAGGATGCCCAAAAATTTCAACGTCCCGACTGAACCTTGAAAAATCCACGAAACCACCGAAAAAATTCAAAGTCCGATTACTGAACTCAGAAAAATTTTCGACCAAAATGCTGAAAAAAAAGTCCAGTTACTGCACTTAGAAAATTTCCCGATGATGCCGTGAAAATTTCAAAGTCCAGACTCCGAACTTCTATCTTAAGTCCAGGTACTGCACTTAGATATTTTTCGGACCTTCCGAAGCATCTCGGGATTTGCCCTCAAATGCTCATTGAGAAACTCATCGCTTTTTATACGTTTTGCCGCATAAAGCAACTTTTGGTATTTATCATTGTCGCTCTTCTATTTAAAAAACTACGCACGAACCGAAACAGGGGCTATACAATATATATGAAAACTAGTAGATCTTTAAAATGAAATGACTACTATAGTTATATATATGTAAAAAAAGAGAAACAACTATGTTTTAACTCCTGTCGGAACTCAAGTGTATCAACGCCATCTAACGGCCAAGTTATGAAATATCCTATAAAGAAATTGAGCACTCGTAAGAATATACGTTGACTAAATCTCGCTATTACCGAAGCAACAGGAACGATAATATGGAAATTTTGAAGAATCGTAAAAATTTCCCACCCAGCACAATGTTTAATATAATGTTTGCTCGTTATTTTTACGTTGCCTATCGAGGAAGCACGGATTATCCTGTCTCGCGGCGGGGAGGCCAGCAAACAAGGAGACCATATATTATAAGCGACGGGGAGTTGTATTAGGAAGGTTCCCTAGACTACTGCCTTGCATTTCAATTCGTTTCAGAGCGGGTAGTTTCGTTGTGGCAGGCACCCTAGCCTACTGCCGATGGGAGTTTTCTTGAGCCCTGACCTACCAGTCCTACTGGCATGGTCGTAGTTCGTATCAAAGAAGAAGTTTGCCGTGCACGATATTCTTCGCGTAAGCGACTCCATCTCTGAGTCTCCCTGGAGAGACCAGGACGACAATATCACCGGTTCTACTCATCCTTCTTAGGAGGTACAGTTGACCGTAGGTGAAGCTGACCGTGATCAATTTCGTACTACCGGTTGGGAAACATCGTTTTTTATACGTTTTGACGCATAAAGCAACTTTGGGTATTACTCAATGTCGCTCTTCTATTTAAAAAAAAAACTGCGCACGAACCGAAACAGGGCCTAAACAATCCATATGAAAACAATAGATCTTTAAAATGAAAAGACAAGTATAGTTATATTTATGTAAAAAAAGAGAAAGAACGATATTTCAACCACTGTTGGAGCTTTTGAAAAATCGAAGATTTCCCAACGTTATGCGAGTAGCTCTGTCACTACGCGGCACGAAAACAAAAACTTTGCAGTATAGTATGGAAACTATCATTTCGACTATCGAGACACGGTTAGCAGCACATCAATCATCATCTATCCCTCAGCTTAACTTGAGAAATCGATATGAATCCGTCGATAAACAAGGGATCCAGGTTCGAGAAACGGCGGGAAAAACACTGTTTAATTAATTTAACTGTTTTTAATTTTTTAATTGTTGTTAAGATGAAAAATTTGCAGTTTTCGTATTTTTCCCTCAGGGCATTTTTGGAAAGCTACAAATGTACAAAATTTCAAATCTCTAGCTCTTCTGGAAGTGGGAGAGAATTTGTATACCTGAGTCAGCAGTGACGTATCGGACGACCGCCATCTTTAATTTCTTGATGGTCAAGGGTGTGAAAGTTATAGTACTGAGTACTCATGATAATTTACGTTGACTAAATCACGCTAATACCGAAGGAACACGAACGATAACATGGAAAAATTGAATAATCGAAGAAATTTCAAACGTTATTCAACTTTGACGTCACTTAGCTCCGTCAGTACGCGTCATGAAAACAAAAACTTCGCATCGTTAGATAGAGCGTTTTGATGCCTAAATACACGCATTTGTCAGAATTTTGATTAGATCAACAATTCAAACGTTACAGCTAAGAAACCGGGAAAAGGTCACAAATTTCGATGAAATTTCGAATTCGAGGGATCGTATCGATTCTATCATTTCGACTATCTAGAAACGGTTGGCAGCATATCAATCACCATCTACGCCACAGCTTAACTTGAGAAATGGATGTGAATCCGTCGGTAAACAAATGAGCCAGGTTCGAGAAAAGGCGAAAAAACACGGAAAATAACAATTTTTAATTATTTAATCATGGTTAAAGATACAAATTTGCAGTTTTCAGATTTTTACCTCGGGTCGTTTTTAAAAAGCTACCTACACACCAAATTTCAAGTCTCTAGCTATTCTGGAAGTGGATTAGAATTTGTATACGTAAGTGACGCTAAACGTTATGCCACTATGACATCACGTTGCTCCGTCACTACACGTCATGTAAACAAAACATTTGCACCGTTAGTTAGGGCGTATCAATGCCTAAAACTAATCTCTTTTAAGAATTTTGATTAGATCAATAGCTCAGACGTTACAACTAAAAAACCTCATAAAGGTCAAAAATGTCGATGAAATTTCGATTTTGAGGTATCGTATCGAATGTATCATTTCGATTATCGAAAAACGAATAATATGGAATCGAGTACAATCTATCCCAGAGCATAACTTGAGAAATTGATATGTATATATCTATAAACAAATCAGTCAGGTTCCAGAAAAGGCGAAAAAACACGGAAAATAACGGTTTTTAATTATTTAATCATGGTTAAAATTAAAAATTAACAGTTTTCAGATGTTTCCTTCCGATCATTTTTAGAAAGCTACACACACACACCAAATTTCAAGTCTCTAGCTATTCTAGAAAGTGGGTTCGAATATCTATAAGTAAGTGACGCTAAACGTTATGCCACTATGACATCACGTAGCTCCGTCACTACGCGTCATGTAAACAAAACCATTGCACCATTAGTTAGACCGTGTCAATGCCTGAAACTATCTTCCTTACAGAATTTTGATTAGATCAATAGTTAAGACGTTACAGATAAAATCCCGCGAAAATGTCACAAATTTCTAAAGGTAATTCGACTTTGACGTCATGTAGCTCCGTCACAACGTGTCACGGAAACAAAAACTCTGCACCTTTAGTTAGATCGTTTCAATGCCTAAATTCCTTACGATTTCAGAATTTTGATTAGATCAATAGTTCAGACGTTATAACTAAAAAACCGCATAAAGGTCAAAAATGTCGATGAAATTTCGACTTTGAGGCATCGTATCGAATGTATCATTTCGATTATCGAAAAACGATTAATATGCAATCAAGCATAATCTATCCCAGAGCTTAACTTGAGAAAACCATGTGAATCCGTTGGTAAATAAATGAGCCAGGTTCGATAAAAGGCGAAAAAACACGGAAAATAACTGTTTTTAAATATTTAATCACGGTTAAAATTAAAAATTTGCACTTTTCAGATTTTTCCCTCCGGTCATTTTCCAAAAGCTACATACACACCAAATTTCAAGTCTCCAGCGTTTCTAGAAGTGGGTTAGAATTTGTATACGTGAGTCAGTGAGTGACGCAAAGGGCTGTATATATATTAGATGAAAAGAAAAACTCTAATGGCCGTAGGTAATGTTTGACACATCAAACGTGGAAGGGGAGGGAAATTCGACCGACCAAGAAAGATTCACACAAACAAGCACCCATTCATGCACATATTAAGGTTCACTCTATCTGCGGTTGTTTGCGGAATTTCCTTTCCTTACACGTTTGGTGCGTCATACATTACGGCTATTGGAGTTTTTCTTTTCATTGAGTAATCTACTGACTCATTCCTTCTTGCTTCATCAATCGCTGGTTATTCTGGCTAGTTGAAAACTTATCAGAAAAGTTATCTTTTCTGAATATAATATTCTACACTCGGAATTGGTAACGGCTTGTTCCAAGTATCAAGATGCAAAGTCAAGTGCAGTGTACACAGTCCCAGGTCTAGACCGAGAGGTGCGGGTCAATATTGCATACTTATGCCCAGTTCACACGGCGCGTTTTTCCTTCCTAGCTGGATTTTGTGCGTGCTACCGAGCGGGCGACGAAAGTGACCGCTAAGCTGGCTTCGCTGATGGTTGTCGGTTCACACGATCCTCCGAGCTCACTCTTCTTAGAGCCTCAGCACAAAGATGTTTATTGTGATAGTTCCGCTTACGAACTGCATATAAACAAGTTTCGTCTCTATATGCTTTGATAAGCACCACAACTTGAACCCTAGTCTATAGATTTGTACTCATTTTTGAACACAGTATTGACCATGAGATGCTATTAAAAGCAGAACCAGGCAGAACCTTTATTTTGATCACGTGATGCAAAGCTGAACGATGATTGGCCGGCAACCATAGCCATCAGCAAAACACGCAAGGAAAATAGCACCGGACCAAACCTCAAAATCAAGCAAGTTAGCCGTCAGGACAGCCCGCAGCAGTCGGCGTTTCCAACCAGCGAGCACGCACGGCACCCATCAGCACTCCACGCAAGAAATCCATCCCGGAAAAAGGCATCGTGTGAACCTGGCTTTAATTCACATATGCTTGTTAATTGTGGTGTTATTCATGTAAAAATAGGTCTTGGTAATTTTGAGAGGATCGAGTAGTATTTTTTTGTGGTTACATCGCACTTAATCAAACGACGACAACGCAATGGAATCATGACCAAAGGAAAGCTGAAAATAATTTGCAATGAGTGTTCGATCGACTATTTAACCTCACTCCCTTCTAATTAGTGATAGCAGTAACTAATTAAAGCAAAATTATTCGACGCATAGGTCATATTCCTAGAGGCTCAATAGGTAACTAGGACAAAGCGGGTTTTTTTAAGACACTTCCTACCGTTCCAATAAATAATCTCCTCTCCAATAGATAATCCACCTCTCTCTTACATCCTCCCGGCCTTTACCACCCACAGTCCAACACCCACCCTCAAGAGGTAGCGAGAGAGAAAGAGAGGGGGTGGGAAGGTGCGTGGGAGAGAGAGAGGTCGATGGCTTGATGCGACGTGCTCATGTTGCCCTTACCTGTTAACCTATTTCTCCTTTCCCTCCGTCGCATCCCCACTCAGTTCCTGGGGTGATTCCAACATGACGCCCCCACATCAGAAGAGGCTAACCGCCCCGACGGCGGCGGCTCTGAAGCTTGCGCGTAGATCCTGCGGGAGTTTGGTATTTGATGCTTTGCCCGAGAATGATTTGCGCAGGTTAGAAGTGAGGCGTGAAACAGCTAATTTTATCGAAGTGAGGTTTCGCCAGCTCAAGCGAGGAAGGATGAAAGTGATGGAGTAAAATCCTTCGTCCATTTTGAAACTTGTGGGTGAATTTTCTTTGTTTTTTTGCTACATCCCATTTTCTTATTGTTTATTTATTTTTACTACGATTGTATCCACCGTAAATTCTTATAGTAATAATTATAATTTGCAGAGCAGCGTCTGAATGTTTGTGTTACCATTTTTGATATTATGACGTTTTTGATGCTTTGATGTCATTAACAAGAGTCGGTTCCTCAAAGAGGATGTAATTCTAAGGGAAACCTATATTCCTTGTATATGTCCTGTATTGTTCGATTTTGTTGAATGAAATTATTTAAAGAGATTTTGTATGCATACATGCTAATACAATGAACTAATAAATAAAAAAAAACAATGACAAGGAAGAAGTTAAGTAGCTGAAGTAGGTGTAAGTAATCAAACTGTTACAGCTACGAAATATAGGAATCTTCGGCTATTTAAAACTTTGTAGTAAGTGGGGGTGATTTGTTTGGAAGAGGGGACATTATTCGGGAGGGAAAATTTATTATTTTGGAATCACAGTTATTCTTTGTCCGGGATAACCGAAGGCGTTCCTTGTAAACTTATATTTACCTGAAATATATGATATTTTCTAAGAGTATGGATCTGAATGGAAAGAAATTAGAAGATTGAGTAGGTAAATGAACAGGGCGATAAGAGACCTATAAGGCTGCCAATCGTCCCAGATCAGGGTGAATAGTCTTAATTTCGATAGTGTGTTCCGTACGGTGATGAGTCCCAGAAAACGTTCCCGAATATACGTCACCAATAGCACTTAGAAATACTTTTGCACTAGTGAGCAAACACTAATTTCTCAACATTTGAGTAATGACAATTATAATGTACACGACTGATTTCTTTAATTGTCGCCAGGCGGCAAATTGGTGGTTACGATGACGTCATAAGTTGGCAGAACTTTTAGTATCGGCATCGTACTAGTATGTTTCCCAGAGGAAAATACAAAAAATATTGTTTGTTGACATTGATTTTCTATTGTTAACACTTTTAAGGCATTTTTGTCATAATTCTACATTGGCATGACAATCAAAAGCATTCTGTTTATGATGTTGAGTAACCTTGTTACTTAATGACTATCACCTAATCATTTGTATGCACAGGGTATGAATAGATAAATATCCTTTTATAAATTCATTGAAAATGTCTGATTTTATGCATTTCATGCTATCCTTTGGGTAACGAAAGGGTAACGACTTACATTTGACCATGTGTACTAGGGTACCGAAGAAGCCAGAATGATGGTGTTTGGGAACGATTAGGCCCCGCCTCCTCCGCAAAAAAATTGTTACATACGGCCTCTTATGTGTATAAAAATGTAAATAACAATGAAATCGTACTCGAATTTCATTGGAGTGACATCGATTTATCTTCTTAAGCCTATTTAAAGGAGGTATAAATGCATTTGATTCCCGTGGGAGTTGATTTTACTGCTAAAACTGGTTCAACTTTAACCTATTTAAACTACATATTTAGGCTTTTGTTTGCGTTTTTGCGCACTATTCTCGGTTTTCGACGAATTTTGAAAACACTGTCTATTATTCAACTTGCCTACTACCATTAGTTTTATATCTTGTAAAAATAACTTCATCCGTACGAGTATCGCGAGTAGAAAGCCCATTTGTCCGTGCCTACCACGATGGCCGCTGGCTTCTCAAACCAACGGCGATGCCTCCTTAAGTATGTACACTATCCTCCTTGGTGTGCCATATGGCGACTATATTGCATAATCAGGAGAGAAAGAGAGAGGAAACTGAAAGAGAATTGTTTGAAGAGGCAAACGTGTGAAGGTTTAAAAAAATACTCAGCAATAGTTCTAATTCAAATGTTGGTGCGATAGTCTTGTCTTATGCAATGGTGCAATGACCTCGAACTTATTGATAACATAGTTACCAACGTCGACTGCGGAAATGCGTCACCTCACGATCGTATATAATATGAAAGAATCAGTCTTTTACCTATTCTCAAAAGATACGCACGAGCTAACGTTTTCTAACTGATAGCGTGTTAAGTTCTCTCTCGGGTTCAGAAAACACGTTTCAAAAAGAGGTTCAGCAGTAACACAACAGTAAATTTTCATGAGATAACTATAGAATGCCTGGCTAAATAACCATTTGATCTGAATTAAACCAATGTATTCTCAATTTTTTTTGGTTGCCACAAAAAAATCATTATAGTGATGATGTACTTGATATTATTTAAACTATAGCTTGACGAGCAGCAAAATCGTGTATGAAATGATCACACTGAAAACTGTCAGGGGCGGGGATAGGATTGGTGTACTGAATAGATTAATGGCCTTCCATCCTGAGGGACCGCGTTCGATTACAAGCATAGGTAGATTTTTCCTTGTTCTACCGGTCATCATGTGAGTTTCTCTCCACCCATCCTACGTACAATTAGAAGGTGTTTATGTTATACTTGGAAGATGTTAGGAGTGAAATTTTAATTTTTCATTATTAGATGTTGATGTTGGTTGCCATGAGGTAGATGTTTGTTTATAGTTGCCGTATGGTGGCATTGTATTTTGTGAATGTCAGTACTAGCGCATTTCTATTGATGGATGATACAAAGCAGTAATAAAAAGAAATTAACTGGTAATTTTATCGGTCAAATCAGCAGCACTAAACACGCCCCATGGAATATTCTCAACCTCTCACTTCAGCTACTACGGAAATGGTCGATTAGAAATAACTTGGACAATTTGAACTAAAAACTATGATAACAATTGCTCGGTAACCTTTGCCTTAATATAGAAGTACTTATATTATATTTTAAACCGCTGATTAATTTTGCTGGTCCCCAAAAAAAGATTATTGTAACCCGATCTAGGCAGCTAAAAGGTCACAGATTCACATCCCTGCTGAGACATGGATGTTGTATTTATTTTAATGGCTATCCTAGGTTGAACCGCTCTAGTTAACTAGAG
Organism: Platycnemis pennipes; assembly: GCA_933228895.1. Lineage (NCBI taxonomy): Eukaryota > Metazoa > Arthropoda > Insecta > Odonata > Platycnemididae > Platycnemis > Platycnemis pennipes. Next base: position 25,105,814 of record OW121848.1, on the reverse strand, counting down.
TTGAACGACATTTGCCGTAACCAAAGTTAACTTCCATTTTGGCCTGTCGCACTCTGTTCTTTCCATTGTATGATCCTCACCTTCATCGCTTGCTGGAACTGGAAAAACAGGTATTAGTCTGATGCCATGCGGAAGTGGTGCGATGGCAAAGCTCATTTCAAACTGCCAGTATCTCATCGACTTTTTTTGGCCCTGTGGGCATATGATGCCTCGGTTCATGGTTGGCCGCCAACTCGATAGCGCAGCTGTGATTCTTATCTGCTCATTCCCTCGGAATCGTACCGTGTCGAAGAAAACAATTCAGGTAGAGTAAGTCGCGGAAAAACGATAGCTGGTAGGTAGGGGGCGGGATTCAGTCACATACTAGGGTAATTAGGGGCAGGAGTTGGCGCCTAAAAAAGTGCCTATAAAATGTATGCACACGCATTCGAGCGATATATTTTATTTTCACAAATTTTGTTCACGTGTTCATTTATATATGTGCTACAACCTTTATCTTCCATAGACATATAAATTATCTATAATTGCTGATTTTGAAGAAACATGAAGGAAGATAAACATAGGAATCTTGATCCTAGGAAGGCATCCACATCGCATGGTGCAAGAGTCCTAAACAGAGTTGTAATCCTTCACTTTCCTCAAAAAATACAATGTTCCTTCCACCATATTGTACAGCTATGGCATATCGCCTATACTAAATGGCGAATACTGATTGTGCATACATTTCTTTACAACCTTAAAAGTGGTAAATTGCTTTCCTGAATCACTTTAATGCTGTGTTTACCGTCCATCAGCTATTTGCATTCAATTCTTGATTTTATAAGGACTGTATATGATTGATGATAAAATGTAGGAGAATTTGCTACAATTCAAGAGACGCCGTTTTTGTGTACCTTACGGTGCTCTCTGTTATGGTCTAGTGCTCCATGGACTTCCAAGATGTGCGGAGCTAATTACTCTATACGCTCAATTACTTTCAAGTTGTGGACGTTTAGAGACTCTTGCATGAACATAAAAAGTGGTACATGAGGAATGGGGAAAAAATCTATTGGTAGAACAGTTCCTCGTATACACTTGATCTTCTAAGGGTCGTAGCTTGTTCCCATTTCATCTCCTTAATTCGATTTCTAGTCTATGACCAACTGAGTATATGAGCAAAAAGGGAGGTATCCGGAAATATGAAGTAGAATCGGTGCATTACTAAGGATGAAATGAAAAGTCTTTCTTCCATTTATATATAGATTTCATAACTTTCCAGGTTCCGATGTTAGTATTGCATCATCTTCAGTGTCAGAATCTGGAGATGATGTACTAAATTAAAACCAAGGTTTATCTAAAGTCTATACTTTAGTTGAATATTTCCTTGTCATAATAACCATCATAAGCAAATGCAATCATCCTCAATCTACTGGAGAAAATACAGCGTCTGAAATCCTTTAACTTTTTAACTTAAATTAGGTTATGTGGCCTTTAGATGAAAAAATAGGAAACTCTTAGATCCTCGTGGATGTAGATGCCTTTGTAGTAGGGTAGTGAACTGATTCCGAGTGTTACATTAAAAAATAGCGGCTGTCAAGACTGTGCGCATGGGGCTCATAGGGAAGCGAAAAAATTAAAGGAACTGTTATTTAGAGGGAACAAAGCTGTATAACTAGTGAAAAGGGTATTTGTTGGAGTGATTTTACGAGTTAGCGTTATTCTCATGCTTGGCTTCGGTCACTTCCATCAACCGGATCAGTTTTATTGAAGCAAGGAACATAACTAGGGGCAGCAGCGACAACGTGGACGAGCGAAAAGTGTTGATATCACCGATTGTAGATACGGCTTTCATACATACTCATGAAATCAATGCCTACATTAATCCGCGTTGTTAATTCTCTGGTTAAAGGCTAATAAGCTGGTTGGAATTAAAATATAATTCATTTCCTATGGACATTTTAAACGAAAAGGGACTTTAAAGCTCTCCTGCATTCTTCGAAGAGTATTTTTACATTTAAGATGTATTTTAGAGCTTGGAAGTAGATGGAATTGAATTGAATGCACTCAGTTTTTAAAAAAATATTGTAGTACAAACAAAAATAATCGAGGGGGTATCCAAAACTTGAAGAAATAGCAAGAATTTTGGGAAGTAAATTTTCACACGAAGTGAATGGTCTTTTGAAGGTCAAAACTTATATCGTTATCAGCAAATGCAATTCAAGAAATTAAACAACATTCATACGTTGGATAATAACTTATGGCATCCCATGGCATTGGAAATTTTCCTGTTGATAGTAATATTTTAACAAAAGCAAGAAAGATTCATGATTCATAAAATATTTAAAAAAAACACAACAACGTTTGGCAAGCACGGATGTATCCACTTAATTTTAATTGAATTTACTAATTGATGCAGTAAGCAAACATAATTTTATTTTATCAAAGTCATTTCTTTTTACATTAGTCTAATTCATGTTCAATTTATCTACATCATTATCTTGAAATGTTCTTCATTTTTTAGCGAGTAATTCGTGATATTTTTCTTTCTCGTTCTAAAATTGGATGACTCTAGCCGGAAACCAGTCCGATTTCCCGTCGCTAGGGAAGATTTGCCCTACTTTTTACATCGGATGTTAACAGTTAATTCGACCGTATATTTTCGATGTGTCTGCTGAGCATTGGGTTCAAGCTTTAAACAACTGCTGAACATTGTATATATTTCTGAGTTTGTGTTAAACATGGTTTTCATGCACATATTGCTTAAATTTATTGCGAATGGCTATGCCATCTTCTCATAATTTTTTTATTTAACTTTCCTAAATGACGAATGGATGAAATGTTTTTTATGAATGTAATTGCCGAACCAACATATTTAAGATTCCTCTCTTTCCTCGTACAGTTAGGGATCTGAGTTGAATACATTCAATAATATATACACAAGTTTATCGATACTCTTATATCTGACATGTTTTCAGGTAGTAGTAGCATTGCAGCTCTTAGTTGCATGCCAGTAGTGCATGATTGGTGATCTTCACCCCATGCCACGCACGCTCCTGGGGTATATCGTTGATGTAGATGTAGATAGCCTAGGTAGTTGAATGTTTGTATAAGGACTTGCCTACCTAACTAGCAATACGTTTATGCATGATTACTTTGTATCTTAAATCTTTTTTAAAATGTAGAAAAAATACCTACCTCTGACACACACCTTTGTTGTAGCTTGCATGGTATTAAGTGGATGTAATGTGCTAACATCGAACGTCGTTCATACGAAGCACTAAGAACCGCATTATTTCTTCTGATACGTAATTGGTATAACACCCCAGAATTCAACTGAGACGCATAACTCGAATCAAAGGATTGGCTAGTTTTATATTCACTTCCTTTAAGAGGACAGCTCACTTTCGAGGCCAAACGATTGCTCCAGATGAACGATACCTATAATCCACGTGTAATGCAGGTTGAAAATCCCATGTCGGGTGTTGTGCCTAGCGTCTTCGCGTAGACGAACGGTCTTCGAGTCACTGCAGTCCGACGGGATTGCCTCGTGAGAATCACTCGTGCGTCACGTCGGACTGTCGCATAAGAAAATGGGTCTCTTGAAGTGCTGATTGGAGTAATGAAGCCCAAACAAGAACCGAGACGGAGACCTGGTGTTGATGTTTTTTTCTGGGAGAAATACCTGCTCAGGAAGAGGTAGAGACAACTTAGGTCAGCTGAGCCATGAGCACGCCCTAAACCAGAGTTTCCTGGCCAGTGAGACTTCTATGATTACTAAGTGGGATCCGATACGGCTAATAGGTTTCTCTTCCCTATCTTCTGCGAGGAATTCGCAAGAATGTACATCTATAATGTACGTGTTCACCAGCATAAATATGAAAATTCGACAAATTCCAAATTCTTTGGATGTATGAATTATCATACCAAAGAAAAGAAAAATTCTAACGTAGAATCTATTAAATACTTAGGAGTCACCATCACTGAAGACATGTCATAGGAGAAACACATCAGGGAAATATTAAGTGTAGCAAAATCGCAGATTAGGATTCATAAAAAGGGTTCTAGGCAGATGCGATGAGAGAGTACGAGAAAGAAGCTATTTTACACTTGTTTTACCCTTGTCAGGCCTCATGTAGAATATGCAGCTAGTAGAGAATATTTCCCTAACTTCGCGTTGTTTACAAAAGCAGCACTCATGTGAAAAAAGAAAATGTTACGACGCTGTATTTAATGTCTGATAGTTAGACAATTGGACTCGAAATTTGGTAAAATCGAAGAAAAGTTTTATGCTCAGTAGCTCAGTTCAGTAGCTCAGAGCGTCTAATATATTTGAGATTTTGGCTGAAAGGGTCTCTGAGTCTCAGGAAAACAGCAGGAGTGGGCCTTTTTTGAACTAGAGCCCACAAAATACGAAATTTCATAATGCTCACTAACACCCGGAAGCGGAAAATCACCGCGAAATAAAGGAAAATGGTCTTTCAAACGCACTATTAGGACACAAGCCGGTGAACCTGGAAAAAATTGAAATATTCATGCATTGATTGGTTTGATTAAAAGTTTTCTAGTAGGATAGGTTTTGGTGGAGTGCTTTTACTCTGCTTTGCTTTTACTTAAAGGCTCCATACCAATCCAATTTTTCTCCTCAGATCAGAGTAGTTTCTACTCCTCTTCATACTGATCATAGCAGCTATTCATTCCCTTCCTCTTCCTTGCATACCCAGCATTCTACCTTCGATATTAGTCTTCAGCATTTCCTCGTCCCTAAACACCTGTTTAATCCACCTACTCTGCCTTCTCTTTATTTCCGCCAACAATCTTCTATCCTCCCCTATCCAGCTCAACACTTCTTCATTTGCACTCCATACACCATACTTTTTTCATTCTCCTGATATCATTCCACTAAACAGAAGGCAGTTTTAGCTAGTTTTCTCTCATCTGTCGGCATTTGGGCTTTTTTGAAGAAGCGTTCGCCTGATTCCTGGGATTATGATGTTTTTATGACTGGATTCTTGAGCGGTTTCTTTAGGGAGCGGTATATACTACCAGACCACGCGCTGTGACGCATATTAAACGAGAACAGTAATGCCCTTTGTGAAGTGAACATCCCACCTGCATAGGTATAAAACGCGATTTTGGTGATAGCTGGCAGCACCGAGGCCGGAGTTCGCTCTGTTAAGGTTATTTTGAACACCTATTCGGGGTCTTGTACGAGAATATGTAGATAAATATATGCGTTATGAAAAGAGTCATAATAAAGAATCTAGCCTATAACTCGAGGGCTAGTGATTCTTGTTTCTATCCAGTTTTATTGTTCTTCTTGGTGCATTACTTTGTGCAGCCGTTAAATTTTAATCCGGAGTAGATTTTTGAAATAATGTCATCCCTGTAGTCCACAATTTCGTAACCTACAGGTTTATCTCCGTTTACCCTATGTTATATGAAGATCAAGCAAAAAACTCTTCGGGCGGTTCAAATTCATTTCGTCCGATAGTACGTTGAACCTTCGACCTCGAGCCACCTGGCGTTGCGGCCAAGCCTATTTCTTCTGCACCTTTTCTCGGGACTTTATTCCTATGGTAATAGAATTGAGGATGTAATCATTAATGATTATTATAGTGAGTACTTTTTCAAGCTGATTTTACCAGTCCGGGTAAAGTACGAGTAATTCGAAAAATATGGGCTTTGAAATTATGCCAATATTTCTACAAAACAATCGTCATTAGCCTCAACATGATACGAGGGTTAAGAATACATTCTGGAATAATTTGTCAATTTCAGGCAATGAAATTATGCCAACATTTTTGCAAAAAGTCGTCTTGAACTTCCCATACTACGCGTATCATGAATACCTACATTAATCTGAGAATTTGCCGCTTGAAAATTTTATCTTTTAAGCACACAAACTGGAAATGCAATAACTTTTAAAATGAGTAATTGCCATACTTACTGCAAAGTATGGAGAGCTAATTCTTAAAATAGGTCATTCCGCAGAAACCAGCGCAGCAAAGAAAGGAACTCATGTGGTTCTGTTTGTATATAACTTATGCTAGCGAACATAATATTACCAGATGAGAAAAGAAAATATTTTGATTATAGAGCATTTAAGTGCCTGTTTTGCCATTAGCGCTTGAAATAAGGAAACGCTTTTGCTCTAGAAACGTGCCACTTTGGGGGAAAGATATTAATGTCCATTTTTATTCCTACCGTCCGAAATAAGAGAGATTAGATGGAGCGAAACGGCAACGAAGTTAGCGCGAAGCGACATGGTCAGCTCGTGAAAAAATTGGCCGCGTACATATCTGGAGAATTCCATCGAGTTCGCACTTCAGAGCCCAACCCACCCTCTCCCTCCTCCCCCAAATTGATCCGTGCCAACGAAATTAACGAATTACTTCCTTGCTCCCCCCACCCTCCTCCTCGCCCCTTTCCTACGGGCCCTCCTCAATTCCCGCTAATCCCTTTCCTGCCTCCCCTCCCCCCAGTCCCTTCCCCACCCCCTACCCCCGCTCTCCTGCACCGCCCCCCTCCTTCCCCACTAAAATGATGTCTGACTACATGCATCCAATTTGTACTTGTTCGAAGAAAACCTTTTATGCGGGTGTACTTTGCCGTAGCTGCTAATTGAAATGTCTGCGCCGAGGAGGTGCCGGGGGGCCGAAGAGGGGGCGGAGAACGGAGTGTGGGGGCGGGTCTGTTTGGTGGCGGCGTAGGCGTCGGCCGCGGGTGGAGGCTCTCGGGGGTGGAGGGTGTGTTTTGGGTAGAGTGGGGTGGGTGTGGGGAGGCGTGGGAGTCGTCGGGAGTGGAGGGAGAGAGAGTTGGGGACTGCTTTGCTCGGTCTCTCGGTTTTGTCCGCATGTCGCTAACATGCCTACTCTGAGTATATCCCACATATTACGATTGCGCATAAGGGGTGAGTGTGTGCGCGTATAAGGAGGAAAGGCAGAAAGACGGAGCGCGGGGGAGGGAGATGAGGGATTTTGGGTCGGAGAGGGAATTCTGCCTTTCCAGCGTTTTCCGAGAGACAAAAGAGTTTGCGGCGTTGCTCCAAGGGAAATGGAGAGAAGGGAGGATGGAGGATGGAGAGGGGGGGGGGGGGGGGGGAGTCGGTGTGGATGTTGATGCACGGGGGAGGAGCGGGAAATAGGGAGGTAACGACATTATTATGGCCTATGCGACATCGAGTGCTCTTTTTTCGCCGACAAATCCTTCTGGGTAATTTCGAACCATTTTAAAAGGAAACGATTGGAAGACGGCAAGCGAAAAATTATAAATCTCACATTTCAGATACTCAGTCACTGGTAAATCTAAATACGCCCGAGAATATTATTAATGGGATAAATATTAATGCTTTAGAATATTATGGCCCAATTTCGAGCAAGTGAAGGCCTGGATAAAACGTCTCCATTCAAGCATTTAATTTAGAACATGATTACCAAATTCATTCCCACTGAAAGCACGCGTGCGCAGTAGTTAGAAATGCGCAGATGTTAGAAATCTTCCGCTCATTCATGAAAACTCCAGAATATTATTACTAATCCTTTTACTGAAGGTGGGAGCATAGCGGAGAGTACTGAACTGGAATGACACATCCTCTGATTTTTCTCCGAAAATTGCGCCTTTTGTGCTTTTAATGCAAAGCGATGAGCACGAAAAATTTACATGAATTCATAGTCAGTTGATCTTAAAAAACGAACGGGAATATTATCCGGACAAATTTATTTACAGGATTAAGTCCCTAAGAATAAATGTGTTTTTTTTAAACATATTCAAGTTACTCAGCATTTACATAAAAGTCTGTTGATCTTAAACTTTTGACTCACTTTTTCCAATTCCTGTGTTTTGTGCGTAGGTAGGTGCATTCTGTTTCTTAATTTTTACAGAGACATTAGCACTCTTTCAAGTACAATATTACCTGAAATGTGGAGTTTCTGACCGTAGAAACAAATACCTTGCATGTATTATTGCAATAGACAAAGTTTTCACCTCCAAGATTATTAAACTCTCTTCTAGACCTCACGAATTTCTGCTATTTCAACCATGGAAATGCATCTCCCCAGCTTCATTAACAGTCTCAACATCACTTGATCACTCTTATACCAGAAGAGCGTACGATGGATACCTTCCGTCAACTATTTTGGTGAGGTTAGAAGGGTTGAGAAGGGGCTTTTAAACTTTTTCAGAAGAAAAATGAGACGAATGGGCATTAAAAGTATTCCCTAAACGCTAGCTCGAACTTCCCAATCTTGAAATCTTAGTGGTTTTCAGTTCCGTTTACCCTGTTTTTGCATGGTAACAGCGTGGAGGATGTAGACACCTCTGCGAGAAAGTAATTCTCCGGCTTATTGTGACTTCCTTCGCAAGGGGTTATGATTATACATTCCACGACGGATTCTAAGAATATTCTTTTGCTCAAAGGCTGAGTCACTGAATTAATATTTGTGTTAGTGAGTGTCGCTACTCTGAAAGGTTAGGATGGGATGCCGTTAGTTATAACACAAGTTATTTGCAGCTCTTCGGTCATACCTCTGTTTCCTGTCCAAGTTGAGCAGAATGGGCGAGCAAATTATTCGCATGCATATGATTCCGGAATCGGTAAGTGAATGGGAGAGCCGACTTGAGGAGTGGAATTCACTCCGGGTCCATTATTTTTCCCGTCAATCGTTTTGTTCAGTTGTTTGCTCAGCCTTCTTTTCAAGGTTTTCTCGTCAAATGAAGGTATCAGATGTCGAGATCATATCCGCGAGAAGCAAGAATGCTAATCTCAGTACATCGAATTAAATGCCCACGGTCCCTTTGTATACGAATTTTTACTTTCATACTCTTCTGTTAATGCAACCACATTACAATTTCTTGTGGCAACAATAATAGTGGGTAGTTTATAGTCTCCTTTTCATGCGAATATCGGTAAATGTTTCTGCAAAAATGTTTACAGTCTCAAGCTGTTTTGAGAACACTTTTTATGAAGAGATAGACCCGAGATGAACTTCTGAGGTACTTAGTTCATGTGAAAGCTAAGAGTTCCTTGTACCTTATATTTTGCACTTTGCTAATTTTACAAGGTGTCAGAATTTCAATAAAGTAACATTAGTTTGTGAACCAGCAGATATGTTGTATGCTCTGAGAGAACGAGAAAAGGTTTATAGTGATTTAAAATGAATCTGAACTAACAATACTAGTTCGGATTTGCACTACACTAAGCTTGCTTTAACTTCGAATTTCTAAGGGCCACATTAATCACAGAAAATCCGCTGCGAGCCGCACGAGTATATAAGTATTTATATGACGTTTTAAAATGTAAACAGGTGAGATAATACTGTTAGCAATATGTATCACGGCAATACGATTAGTTTTTACGTTATTCTTTCCTTCTCCAGCCAAACTTAATGAGAAATGTTGAACCTCTTCTTGCTCACAAAATTGTATTTTGGAGACACGTGGGAAGTGGATACTCTCAAAATATCCTCCAAATGTTCATCAGTCATAGCAGAACCCTGTTTTCTCTGATCGAAGTTCATGATAGAGAACGTTGACTCACATACATATATATACTATCAAAAATACTAAATATTTGAATAGTAAGTTGCATCATATTTTTGTACGTTTCACTATCCAAATTCTGTCAATAATTACAAGAATGCTTATTTTGTACTTTTTTTGTAAACAGATGAAACTGGCATTTCGGTAACTGACAATTATAATGAGACAAGAATTTTTTCCGGTTCCATAGAGAAAGGATTTTATGTAGCTTTAATAGAATATTTTCATCTTTAGATAAAGTCTTGTTAATTTCTTTCATTAATATTTAAATTGCCTGACATTTTTTTCTTAAATATGAATAAATAATTTGAGCAATATCCTAGGAAAAAGTAGAAAATTGACACATCTACATCCATGCGATACCCTGAAAGCCACTGCGAGGATGTGTGGCAGGGGGTGAAGATCACCAAGCATGCACTATAGACATGCAAACATGCTACTATAGGGTCTCAGGCAACTAGATAGTAATTAAGGGATTGGTTGTTAATACATGCATCATGTACTACAAACTACTCTAAAATATTTCCCCTACCTATCCCTTTGCTATATTGCCTATTCTGTTCTCTTATAGTGCGGGGGAAAAATGACATTTTGATTCTATCAGCACGATAACCTATCTCTCTAATCTGTTCATCCGTCTCCTCCTAATATATTTTTGCCGTTGCCTCCTACTATATTTTTGAAGAAGTAAAATTGTTCTAATGTGTTTTACTGCACATTGCAGCGCAACATCAGAGCACATTGCCTCTAAATTCGTAAAAATATTATGACATTTTCTCCGTTACGCACTTATTACTTCGCTGCAGATATCTTTTTCGGTCGTTCGGCCAGTCATAGACTGCATGCCAAGAGATCCTACACTAATATTGATATTATAGATAATATCTCTATAAAATATATCAAAAGCAGACGTTAAGTCTTGAGAATCTATGCTCTCATCCAAAGCTAGGGAATAAACGCAGGGGACTTGGCCGCAATGTCGTAACCGATCCCTCAATTTAGCAGCAATATGAGCTATTGGCCTTTATACAGTCATACTCAAAAGACTGATATCCTGAAATAAATTCAGCTTTTATAAATAATATTCTGATGCTGAAATTAACATGCACTCCTTCATAAACTATCCTTCTGTGTAATATTATCCAGACGCATTTATTTTCCTCGAAATTTGGAAGCTTGCCTTAGTAGCTGTTCCTTGCCTGGATTTTTTCCAAGGTTTATGCTTTTTTTCATTTGAATACAGTTTATTCCGGAACACTCACCGTTTCACGGTACATCTGGCATATTTTTGTATCTTTAGAAGCAAAACATAAATGGATGTTCATTCAACCAGGGTTAGATACACTATGATCAACTTCAATTTTTCTTAACACTCATGGTTGGATATCCGTTGATATTTAATATGAAATGAGGGTAAATAAGAATATTTAATAGATATGGCAAACAGAACAGTAGATAATTGCCATTTCGTGAAGCAAGTTGAAACTCAATAGAGGTAGTAACTAACCACAGATGTGATTGGATATTTTCGCTTAAAACTCAGTTTTTACTATAAAAAACTCCAGCTCTCTATTGACGAAATGCAAAAAGTTTCTAGAGTAAACCTTAGATTAGTATTTATTCCATAGATTTAATTCTATAAATTACAGTAGGAAAACCTCAGATCTGATTCCATAGACCCATGACTCACCATTCTCTAATGACTCAAATTTACAAAGAAAACATGTGATTGGATTAAAATTGATGGTATCCCCTCTCCCATTAGCTAATATCTCTTTTCATTTGGTTACATAGTAAAAAATGCTTCAAATATGTTATGATTCTGATTGTCAAATAGTCGCCGTTCAATTACACTGTGTTTAATGAGAGATTGGAGACTGCGAGAAAAGCACGACTAGTCACAGTTTTTGGGGCATACTTCATGATCAGAGAGCAATAAGCGCCATTTCGCATCCAGAACACTGACCTTTGTGGTGACCCCAAATCAGACTTGGTTGAAACAAGTCGGGGTCAAAATGGTCGCGGTAAATGGTTGTGAGCGGTCCATTCCGAAAGATTCATAATCTTGCTGGTTGCTTGGTCAACCAGCTCTGGGAGAATTGGGCTTGAGATGTATCTAAGGTACGTGTGTTACGGAAGGAAGCTAAATAAATACGGGAAAATTTACTTAAAATTATTAAATCATGGAACGTATTCGTGTATTTGATACAACTTACAAAAAATTAAACTGGAATAATGAAACTCATTTAATTGCCATTTAGAAAAAAAGAAATAGCTAGAAGAAATTACACTAAATTTGACTCTGTGTATATTTCACTCATATTACAGAAAACACAAACGACACAAACTAGATATAATTTTGCAAAAAAAAGCTAGATATAACATTTTCTTATATTCTCTGAATATTTATATAATAATAAACTTTTTGGGCATTCGTCATTAGCGGTTTTCGGGTGCTGCTGCATATAACACTATGTCAGAGGCGAGTTTTCGCGGGGATCTGTTTGGTGTGGTGGCTAGAGTGTGTGGTGGCAGTGGCGGATTTTTCAGTGGAAAACCGGTCCCCACTTGAGTGCCTAGTGGAGGGCATTTCAAGTTCAATACTCCGTCCGTCGGATGGGACGTTAAGCCGTGGTCCCCTTGGCGCCTTTCGTTAAGAGTAGGCTAATGCCGACGCCGGGTTTCTCTCCACCCTTCCTCCGTTCCCTGAAAACTCCTACCATTACCCAAATATCCACCTATCCTATATGGCGCAAATGACCTCAGTTGTCGGTCGCCTCCCCTAAATAACCAACCAACCAGCGAGATTTCGCGGCCATTTCAGGGAGCATCTTCAGGATCTAAAGCTTCTTCCTGAGATTTTACAAACTTTTTATCTTTTTGTTGTTTTGTGTCCTCACTTTGGAGTTCGGAGGATTTGGATCTAAGGTTGAAAACGCGAAGATACGAAGGCTGGAAAATCTCCGGAAGAATCTTTAGATCCTGAAGATGCGCTCTGCAATGGCCGCGAAAGCTGGCCTCTCACAAAGTGTTATACGCAGCTGCACCAGAATACCGTTGATGATGACAGTTCTTGCTGCAAGAACCTTAGGTCAGATTTTAATGGGAATTTTGTATTCCTTAATGCAGACTCCAAAATTTATGGTAAATAAACATTCATCGAACTTTCATTACTTTGGATTAAATACAGCGACAAACTAAACTAAATAATTCAGCTATGCAAATGTTGGCACGGGGTAGCCAACTGCTGATTTCCGGAAGGTATCCACATGCTGTCGGGAGTGACATATCAAAATACTCCCTATTGCGGGAGTGGTGGCAACCACTATTAATAGTTGAGGCAGTCAGGTCAGGACGCGCCGGCCTGGAAATCCGTGAGTTGTGAGCTGGAATTCACCTTGAGCATGGGTTTTGCGTCTGCCTTTGGAATACCTATGCTGAGGAATTCGTTCGAATGGGCGGTGCGATATAAACTTAGCAGTTGGAGCGCTTTGTGGCCTAAATATCGAAGGTAAAGAGAACCAAGCATGTCTTTTCATCAAGAGATCAAGAAACGAATCGTGGATGTAAGAAGAATCGGGAGAAGATAGGTAATATGGGAATGAAATGGAGAGTAGCATCATGAGGATATATGGAGAGGTGAATGAACAAGAGGATGATTGTTTTTAATGTAATGGTCCAGGAGGTCCACGACCATTACCATTTTGTTTCTCTCTCCACAATAATTTTCTTCCCCTTTGGGAATGGAAACCACGATAAACGACGGATATTGGTTTGGCAATAGTGTGTGACACATACCATTAGGGAACCATATGACAATGGGAAATTACAATATAAGTTATTAATTAAGCAATTTTTACAGTTTTTCAAGTTTATTTGCCTTTTCATTCCAGTTTATGTATAAACACGTGACCATCCGATCTCTGTGGCTTATCTCGGCAATTCCTGACATGACTGGTACATCATCGGCTATAAAAAAAAGTCTTGAATCGCGACTTTTACAGCCAAAATAGCGTATAAATTGGGCATGTGTTGTGGGTTGCCTACCTTCAACATAAATGACCTCGGCGGCACCGTAGGAAGTCATCCTATTGAAACAAAATTTTATCTCTGTTCCTTGGGTACTACGGGCTTCATTTTGCCGTATATTGAACTTAGAATTTCGAATAAAGTTCTTCCGCGATCGCCCCTAGTGTGTGTGTTCTGTGTGAGTCACCTTGTTCTAGTGAGTGTGAAAAGGGAGAACGACCTGTACCTTGGAGTGAATAATATGACAGTGAATCTATTCGACCCTTTGGGAGTTACCCCTCGCTCATGGCCCAACCCCGGTTTTGTTTTGCCCCCTTCCACCCGCACCCCGGCCTTTCATCGCCCAACCCCAATGAGTATAAAAAGCCGGACGTAGCAGAGACGAAGCTTAATAGACCGTTAATAGAGCTAAGGAGAACAGATCGGCTAGGAGAACAGGAAGAACAGTCAAAGTTGGAAGAGCCGAGTCAACCAAAAGTGGTGACGATCACCACCCTCCCGGCAAGATACAACATCATGCTCTTATCATTCAACACGAGCGGAGGTAGCCCATTAACGTGGGAGCCGCAAGGATCAGGTAACCTCCGTCATCGTTTCATCGTTTGGCCGACACGCAGTGGAGGACGAAAGGGGATTCGAAGGAGAGCCTACAGTTCGAGAAGTGAGGAGACGAGGACAGTGGAATCGACGTGGGTCTCCTGTCGCCTGGAAGCTGAAGAGAGCCACAGCCCACCCATCTTCACCGCATCGAGTCCAAAGACATATCCGCCTGGACATTACGTAAGATCTCCTCCAGCCACGTCCCCCCTTTAATTTATTACTCCACAAAGAGGATTATAGGGTGTGATCAGAGGGCCTAATGGCAGATGAGAAGGCCCTTTTTACTTTCCCCTGGCAAAGAAAATAAAAAGTCTATTATTAAAATTATTGCGGACTATTTACTGCCACAGAGCTAAAGAGCCGACGTTGATTATTCAAAGTTAGTCGTTTAAGAGTTCTATTCTTTAGTAATGGAGTAGACGTGTTCAAAGGTATTATATTTTTGCGCGTTATTTTGGAGGGGAAAGGGATGACCACGTTTTGTTTGTGACATCTCTGAGATTAAAAGAAAAGGTTTCCAGTGTTTCATTCAAGAAATGAGATTAAAACTTACCAATTGATATTTTATTTGAACCGTGTTCAAAGAGCTATAGATTCCTGTCAACACCCAAGAATGCTAAGTTGGTCAATCATTCTGATGTCTAATGTCATACACCTCCCTCCTAATTTTACATAACCTGTGTTTCGCGCAATTAAGAACACGAGTTGAGTAACCCCCAAAATTTATAGTTTCGATTGGGAGGAGGTCCTCCCCAAGATCCGGGCAGGTGAAATTTGCTCCTTTCATTTCCCTCCGTGTTTCCCGTCACGGGAGGCAGCCGTGTGGATCTTTCTATGAACGAATCGTGCCCCATGGCTCATCCGGGCTAGCTGACGTGTGTACGGGATCGTTATAGTATCTTAGTTGAATGGCTGCGGTGGGTGGAGGGATACAAAAAGAAACTAAGAAATATGTTAGGTACCCCACAGTGTGTAAAAATGAAGTAAGGGAAGCACTAGACATGTGAAATTGAATGACTAATATACCGAGAAGTTAAAAAAAATTCAATAATATGCTAAGTACCTATATACAAAACAGAAGAAATACGAAAATATGAAGAGATTAACTGATAGGAGAATTGAGTGGAGTGGGGGACAGGAGGGGCCGAAGGCCCCCCCCACAGAATTTGCCCCGGGCCCTTTCAGTCTAAGCTGGTACTTTCTGACACACATTCTCACAATTTAATATGCTCTTTTATCGATATTCTAGTCTCTAATCCCTCCTATCCGCAACAAATGCGGGCCCTTTTCTTAGGTCCCAGGCCTTTTTCTTAGGTGCTGAGCCCTTTTCTTAGGAACCGGGCCGTTTTCAAGGTTGGTCCCCCTCAGTGAAAATAGTCCCGACCCCCCTGCTGGTGATGATGATGTTAAGTATTTGTGTGAGAAGTTAATGCATTAACATACCTTGCAACGAGTAGAATTAGAATTAAGTTTCATACTGTTGTTCAAATGCTAAGTTTCTATGGCATCATCTAGCCCATGGGTGTGCAACGTACGGCTCACGAGCCGCGTTTGGCTCGTTGGGTACATAAATGTGGCTCGGAAGTAACATTGTACATAAATGGAAATAAAAATATCGTAATTGTATTTAAATCACATACGTACTCATGTGCATAGGAATTTGTAAATGGAACTAACATATATTCAATGATTGATTCCCACTATTAAATAAATGTAAAAAAAGTGTATTAAATAAATAACACTCTTTGCAAATATATTTAAAATGGTAATATTATTTTCATATTCAACATTACTTCATAGACAAATGTATGTACCCAAAAGGCCTTATGAGGCTCACGAGCCGTAGTTTTCCGACCCCTAGATCAGCCTAACTTAATTCGAAGTCTACATCTGAGATAAACGCCACATCTATGCCCGCGGCTGGAATCGAATTCGCGACCTTTGGTTTGTACTACCGGCGAGTTGCCGACCTGATCTCCGTGGCCTCGGGTACCATGCTATATATGTTACTCTAGAGAAATGAAATGAGCGGTGGGTGAGGTTGTACTATGTACATATTCCTCTCCCTCATAATGCATGTAAATGAGGTGGTAGATGTATCAGTGTAATAATGAATTTCTGCCAAACTCATTAGTATGGGGTACTACCTGTGAAGTACTTGAGGTATAAGCGGGGGGATACTAGGTGAAAAAATAGGGGCTCTCAGAAAGAGGGCTGAACAAGGCGGTAATGGACATGCTGGATGTTAATTACGCGAGGGTTGGTGGGCTATATTTTTTGCATATTCATGTAATGCCGCTTGTATAAAATGTTTTCCTCTGTCTAAAACATATTTTATGACGCACCTTCAAGAATATGTAATTGATCAGGGACAGATAAAGTTGCCGAAATTGAAGCCACATGCGATCCTTTGCAGTTTCCGGGGATATTTCATCATCATGCGAAAATAGCTTTCATTTGTGACAGATTGGATGTCGAGAGTTCCTCCTTGCAGTGATGAAACCCCTCTATTTCCTTGTTCCTCCCCACACACAACCGCGGTGCTCACCGCACAACAAGGAAGTGAAGGCATGGCTGATCGTGTGTCATAAGTAGACGTTGACTTAGTGGAAGAAGGGTGAGTAAGGGGCCATCCATATGATTATGTTACGAAAGAGGGAAGGAGAGGTGGGGTGATGTTAACTGTTACGATGCACTATCGACAGGAAGGGGGTGGGTGGTCCAGTCTCCCGTTATTTTAGGAGAAAAGTGTGCTATGAATTAATTATTTGCTTAAATAATAATGATAATACGGAAAATAATTAGTGATGGAATAAGAGTATTGAGAAACAAATGAGGTATTTGCAAAGTTTGTCTGCTTTGTTCTTTGCAAAAAAAGAGGGTTTAATGACAGCGTTAAGTGATTTAGAACTTTGCGGAGTGCTATGGTAGGAGAGGGAGGGGATGGAAAAGTGGAGACTCAGAGCTAGGTAATGGATAAATCACCCATAAGTTTTGTACAACTTGTTTCTTATATGGTTTCTTACATCAAATGTTTTCTCATTTGTTTACCACCGAGATATGAGTCATTTTTGGGTGTTCACCTGGGTGACAGCAATTAGAGATGTCACACATTTTCAGGCCGAGTAAGTTCTTATTGGGATTATTAGGCTAAAAATGTGTATTTATACGAAGAGGTACTGACACTAGAAATGAAAAGGGTGTGGTCGTGGGCGTGGTACAATTTTGAAGACGTAGCAACTTTAAGACCTGACTTACAATAATAAAGAAATAACGAGAAAAATTATGAAGATTTTTTTACGATAATGCATTGAATACCTTTAACTATACAGGGGAAAAACTTGTGGCCTTATTATTTAGACTTTTTCCTCGCCAATCCTGTGCGCTTGATGCTAGATTCACGATGAGTACTAGTCCAATATTCGCGGGAAACTGTTAAGTTTTCTCACTTATTATTACTCTGCTCCCTTGTATAAGGATTGGAGAGTCAATGAATTGGAAAAGGCCCGCGCTGGAAAAGCTGAAAGATTTTCAGTGGAGGAAAGCCATTAGTACGTCGAGGCCTGGGCTGTAAAGGGCTCTTTTTTCCTACGACCGTAGTAAATTTGGCTGATCGAAATGGGGCTGAAACGGCGTCAAACATTCTTTTCACTTGACGCGTCGAAAATTAACCGTGTGTGTCTCTCCCCAAGGGAATTGAGCTCTGACTGAATCTAAAGAGGGGAATGCTTAGGACGTTGGAAACAGACCTGGAATGAATGGGATTGTTTTGTGAATCAAATTGGAGCGTTTCCTTCACGCCATGGAAATTCGCCCTTTGCCAGGGATTCTGCGAAATGGATGAATTTCGAATTCGGGTTTGTTTTGCTCGGGCGTTCGGTTTCAAAAGACACTGCGCGCGATTTGCCGTTTAATAAAATAGCAAGATATTTCCCGCACTGGAAGTCAGAGAAAGAAAAAAAACCTCTGCGTGTGTCCGGATTGGCTTCGAGTTTCTCACCACAAACGAGAAACGCACACTTCAGCGAGAAAAGTATGAGTCTTTTAATTGGAAAATACATTCCCCTGCTCTTTAAATGCCTAACCTCATATTTATATCTTTTAAGATGTATCTTAATTTCTGAGTTGAAAGTGAAATAAGACTTTTCCAGCCTCTATGAAACGGTTAATTATCAAAATCTTATCACAGTTCCCATTTAAAAACTCGGAGCTCTTTCCTCTCTGCTGCGGACTTAAACAGGAAAGCCAAATGCTTATGGGTACACTCCGCTGCTTCAGGCCTCATTTCGTGGAGGTATTCAATATTTACTGCAAAATAATGCAAAATAGTACTTTAGAGTATTATTGCGTCTTCTTTTGCGATAGAATTGAAATTTGTGTTTAATATTCAAAATCATTTAATTTTTATTTACGAGTAAGTTTTAATACTTCGAATCTAGGATTCGTAGTGATAAAATGAATTGTGGATATTTTTCTGTGGGATTGCAAAACCTTTTTTCGCAATGTTGGAAACTAGATCCTTACACGAACATATCTCAAATGACTCAGCGAATTTTGAGCATAAATCATGCCTTTAGATTTAGTTCTCCAGGTTTATACAACTGGGTGGGAACTTATACATTGAATGAAAGGCTTACAAACGGGACATGCGCTTTGCTATTAGAAATCAAGAGAAATACCTCTTTTGAACTGGCACCTGTCTTAATCACACAATCAAACTCGCGTGTGCCAAGGGGTCAATAGGTCGCCAGTCACTTCCAACTGACAGTACTCGGAAAGGAAAGCGTGCTCACAGCACATTAGGCAAGTTTTCACATGCAATGAACTATCTTCTCAGGAAACGAATAAAATACAAGAAATTTAATGACAGCTGCGATGATGTTTAGAAAATGTAGTAAGTTCAGGAGGTAAATTGAAATTTAACGTGAGATTGATGATTTTGACCTGTGAGGTTTAATAGAAGCATTATTGTTCTTTCTGTCCGACAATTACACGGCTGCGAACCCCCTTTCTACCAAAGAACTTTCTTTTTAGAATTCTCTGGATTCAAGCGACTATTTATTTAGCCTCTTCATTCTGCCAGCAATCGAGCTGGTGCGGTGTCTAGAGTGCTGGCCTTCCACTCCGTAGTTGTGGATTTTCCGTATTGTTCCGGTTCCCCACATGAGTGCTGCCTCAAGAGTATTTCATGTTTAGCACTTCGTCCGTTGGATAGGACGTTTTGAGAGGGAGCAGAATGTCAAAGAGGGCTAAGGAGGAGGGAGGAATGTTGGGTAAATGCGGAATAAGGAGAAAAGGAATGGTACTTCTGGGTGGCATAACGGCAAGCAGAAGATAATAAGATTTAATTTGGGAAATACGGATCAGGGGGAAGGGTGAGTGGGACTGCCCGTAAATCCACCAAGATGGTAGCAAACGTATTATAGCCAGCTTAATTGTGGATAAGACCAACTCATGTACCAAAAACCCACCAATGTTCAATAACGCATGACCCCAGCTATTGGTAGCCTCCTCTCCAACAACAATAACAATCGGTGCTATCTTTTCTATGCGCGTAGATTGATCTAATGTATCCGTGGATCAATCAGATTCTTCCTATCTGACCAATAGTCTGTTGGGCTTCTCGTTTCCTTCACCTTATTCTAGCTTTTTCTTTCCCAATTTTACCTCCTCACTGATTGTCAATCCCCTCGAGTCTCGAGATAAGGTTGCTCATGCAGACCTTGGCCTACTTATCCAAAGGATCACGTCTAGTATTCCATTTCGAAAGATGTCAGGGGCGGAGTCACATACTCCATAAGCCGCCCTTTTGGTGGCTGGGTTAATATTGGGACGTGTCACATTTAACTAATGCCATACAGGAGACGAATATTTCAAAATATTGATTTTTCTTACCTGCAGCTGTGCCTACGAGCTCAGTAGTCGCTTCTTCAACGCGACATGCCTTATATAGCCTGAAGACGAAACTCGTATTTTCTTTCGCTTCTCACTTCCCGAAAAATATCATGTGACCATAAAAATGATCAGGGTTTCTTAAAAAACATCGTTATACAAAGAAATTAATTGGTATATGTCACGGAAACATAGCTACAAACTAGGTCTACATTTTACTCTGCAATCCACCATAAGGGTGTGTGGCTGAGGATGCTCACTAGCTGTAGAATGACATTTTTCTGAAAAAGAAAGCGAGAAAAAACTTTGGAAATAATTCATAAAGTGCAATCCGTAATTTTTATATAAATAATTAAGCTTTTTTATCGTCTTAGCCGATTGTTGTGCGTTTGAAAAAAAATCTTGTAATTGGGAGTTAATCTCTCTCACTTGACCGCTTCAGTCCGTTCATTTGTTGCACGGCGGAGGTAGAAATATTTCTGAAGTCTTCGCATTTTTAAGTTTTTCTTAATTACCGCAACTCCGGACTAGAGTCTGTGAGCAGCAGAAGGTAGTGCAGGCATGACATAGCAGTTGAGATAGCGATATACCATTCATCTAGCGACTGTCAGCAGTTGGCTCTTATCTGTAAACGCATCTTTAAATAAAGCATAAAGTCAGGAAAATTATTTCACAGAGCATAAAGTACCTGTTCGCACTCAAATGGTTTGACCACCAAAGAATTATAGTGATAGTGGAATACATATAAGAGTGGTTGATGAAAGCAATTGGATATACATCGTGGAGTAGGCCCCTGATGGCACTCAATTCCTTTAACCCGTGCCATTAACCCGTTGAACCCGATGAACCCGTAAAACCGTAAATTTCTCATCAGGTCCTTGAGTTTCTCAATTCACATTTTCTTAAAAAATATCTCTTTTCATCGCCTGAACGTTCTATTCGACGGACGGAGTATGAACTGAAAGTGCTCTCCAAAAAGTACTCATGCAGCGGCCGGTTCACTGATGAAGGGCAACCTCTAATGTCGAAATTCGATCCCGATCCCTGGCGTTCCTCTAGCTTCGCCGCTCAATTCGTTATTCTACTCGTGTTTATCCCCCCCCCCTCCCCAAGCTTTCTCTTTTTCCTCATCCAACTGACCCACCCTCTCCCATTGAGCCTAACCTAAGAATTATATTTTCAATATAATTATTTCCAATTTAACCCCCAGCGTTATCAGCAAGTGGACGGGCATGTTATGGGATTACTTCCCTCTCTTCTTAACTGACATTTTTTTTATCTCAATAAAAACAGAGTTTAACTCGGACAATTGCCTCTTGAATTATGTCAATACTCGTTCCGTTTTATCGGCAATACACTCTGCCCCTGGTCCGGAACTGACCAATAGGTAGACTGGACCATAATCACTAAATAGATAAATTGATCGCAGAACTGGCATATGTCCTTCTTTCCTCCTACAATTAGGGACATGAATAGCTGTAAACTCATCCAATTGCAAAAATACTAGTGTATCAATGGATAGCATAGGTACCTAGTTGCATGTTGGTATAAGGGTTTCAAGCAAAACCCAACTAACATCATATTTTTGCATGCTTGATTTGCTATTTTTATGTTTTTTTATTTGTGAAGCTTAGACTAGAATATTACTATAAATCTTTTTTTTTGCATGATATGTAGTGCATTTTTGGTGTGACTTCACCCCCTGCCAAACATCTTTATGGTAGCTTACAGGGTTTTATGTAGATGTTGACGTAGAATAGTAAAATTTGTTAAAAATAATTAAATTCCATGCATTTAAACATAAATTTCATGATGGGAAAAGACAAAAATAACCACTAATATTCTGAAAAAATATTAAAAAATGCGCCATTGAAAAATTTCTTCTCCTATATTAATATCATTAAAACAAAATGTCTTTCCTCCCTTCCATTTCCATTCAAACTTGTCAACCTGTTACCCAAGGCCCTCAAGTCTCTCCCGTCACCATTGGCAGAACCTTACTCAACGAGAAAGACATTCTTGTCCCGCTCAACAATTTTGCCCTTCGTACTACGCTGGGCATAGTCGGTGGATTACCCTAACACGCACCTAAAAACATTTGAGGCGATGATGAAGAGTTCTCGGGTTGCCCACCGAGTGATAAGGTCGTCGATATCCACCGACGATTCGAAGGCTGAGGCAGCCAGTTTCTTCAGGGATTTCTCAGACCTCCGTGACGCAAGTCATCAAATACGTGCAACGACGTCCTAAACCATAGCTGCCTCCGCCTTCTCCTTACCCCAGAACCCCCTGTTCAACCACCCACTTTTCCATACTTTCCTTTTTAAAAATGTACTAATTTGCATGCAATTGTGCCCGATAATGCCTTTTTAAGGTGAAACAGGTCGGAGTGTGCATTAATAATGTGTATATTCACCACATCCAGAAATATTGGTGTGATTTGATTAAACATATACATTCGCTGAGTTGTGGCGCCTTCCACTTTGCACCCAGTGCCTGGGATTCTTATGACTAGGAAAGCGGCCTGGTAGTTGGGAAACGTATGACCCTGCCGGAGGCGCATTGGGGTTCCATTTGCTGGGTGATGTCACATACTGCAAGCCAGAAGAACTAGGCAAGGTATTTGAAGATATCTCCTAATATCGCACATCGCAGGCGGTATTTCGCAACATTACACAGCAATAATTAGTAGAGATAGATTGCATTTTTGTGGTACTACGACTACTGTTGTTTAACCCTTTCAGTGCCACCGAAATCCTGGTAGGCGTACCTTACACCTTCTGGCCAAAGCTGAATCAAAAGATAAACCGACCATCAAGCCAACGACCTTTGGCCTTCCAGTCCATCGCGTTACTGACTTAGCAGCCGTGGACATTTCAAGCAAACCTAGTTTCATGGCATTTGAGAGATCCAAATTTATTATGCTATCTCTACGGGATCGTATTTTTATAAAATAAATCCTTCCCCTTGATTGGAAAAGTCCCGACGGTTAGAGGGACGATATACAATGGGGATCGACTCGGTCACCTCTTCATTATTTAATACCGTCACCGCTGTTTCTATGGGACGTCCTATTTCTGCCACCATTGTGCATAACAGGCGAGCCGATGTAAACGACGCCGCGGTCCACACGTTTTTATTTTGCGCGTCGAGGGAGGAGGGAACTCCCTCCCCTCTCTCTTCCACGCCATGCACGGGCGACTAACGGCTTCGTTTGCCATAAGCTTCGCAGTCTTCGCATAATGGCGGCCTATTTCGGAGGTACAGTGCGCCGGGCAATCGGCGTGCCCCACGGGTGATAGCTTCATGTCCCAGCCTCCCCCCCCTTCGGCGTCGAAGGATCCCAGCGGCAAAGGAACAAGCAAGCGTTCGGATGCTTCGCGTGTCCCTGACCTCCCACCCCACCCCCTTCCCTCCCATTCCCCCTCGCCCCTGGCTCAGGGCGAGGTGTTTGTCACACACCCCCCCTCCGCCCCCAAAACCCCCGGGCCCATCCTCTCAACCCCCTCCCCCCCCCCCCCCCCCCAAACCCTCCCAATCTTCTCTCTGCTGTCCACGTCCTCCGAATAACCACCGAAACTAAAGTGCGAAATTCTACAGGACCGAAATGCACATAAAGAGAAATTAATTTGGGGCATTCACATATTACATAACGGTGGTATTTCCGCTTTTTTACCCCCGCCCCCTCCTTATAACGCTCCGAAACATTCTCTTAAGTCCCTCATAATTAATGAAATGCAGTCAACGGTCGCTCCTCTTTTTTGGCTGATAAAACGGACGTGTTTTAGAAATACCTTATTTATTTCTCGGTTCCGTTACTTATTCATTGAATAATTATTATTTGCACCATCATTATTACATGAGGTGAGCATTAAATTACGATGTATTTTTCTCCAACCTTAATGGTTGGCTGGAGCCCTCCCTTCCAGTCAATAACGCATAGACCTCACCTCTTGCCTGTTGGCGTTACGCAACTTATGGACGGCTCCTTACGATATTCTCACTCACAGCGATGAAATCGTTTTCGTCTTCAAACTATATAATCGTCGTTATCTTGACATAAATACTTTCAGGCGCGATGGAAATTTATGCTATTTATTTTCAGGGTTGAACGTCAGCATTTCTATAGAGACGTAGTTAACGGACAGAGCAACGCTTTCGTGTTGGCTGAAATTTCCATCGGCGGCCGCCTAAAAAGATCTCGACCTCTCTTGACCCGGTAAGTAGCTTGCAAACTCCTCCATTAAGAAAATAAATTTTTTAAATCATTATCTTTGTAAATTCCAGTATTAATAATTATTCTTTTGATATAATGCACGTATACAGCTAGAAACTTACGCTAATTGTTTTAAAGTACAGCAAATTCTAAAAGTTTAAAAAGCATACTTCTAAAAAGTATTGTTTAAATTTAATGAATACTCCATCGTCTCAGGCTCAACTGTGTGGAAGTTCATTTTATCGTAAATGAAAAGGGTAAACTTTGTTATATTCCACCAATTTATTCTCAGGTACAACTAGTTTCGACGCAGTGACGTCATCTTCAGGTACCTGAAGATGACGCCGCAGCGTCGCAGCGTGCCGTGTGTGATTGAGCATCATCACGCTCAATCACACACGGCACCTCGAAAGTGCTTCTAAGAGTAGTCCTTGATAAACCATTGAACGAGGATTCGAAGGCTTCAAAGAAAACAGATTTTACAGTCATCCGCAAAGCGTGATAACTCACTTTGAGATGTTATATCTCCGTTCAAAATGTTTCTTTAACAATTTTCAGCGTGCTCGTAATGTTCATAATGGAAGTAATAATATCCAGCAGTGCATACACACTTCTATAGACCTAATAGTAAGTGAAACATGAGCAACTTTCACAGAGAAACCCGGTCGCAATAACGTTTTTCTTTGTTATAATGAAGTATGTTATCGACCACTTTATTTATGTAGAAATGGATAAGTTGTCTGAAGTTGTTTGGTCGTTTAAGAGAAACACCAATTTTCGCCAACGTTTCGCAACGTTTTTCGTTGTGGAATTTGCTCATTTTTCAGTTACTATCATGTTACGTTTCCACTCAATCACGCCTGAAACCTCAGAATTTGTTCGATAGACCTAGTTTATAAAAACTAATTTAAGGCACAACAGAGCATAAACATACCTATTACTTACAGAAAATCTTGGAAGTTGGATTTTCCCGAAATATATAGATACCATGCCTAATATCACGATCAGTCACTTTCGACCCTCAGTAAATTTAACACTCTTTTGCACATTAAACCTATCTACTTGTAGTAATAGGCGTTTAAGTGACGTGAGAGGAGCTGGGGGTGTATTTGTTTGGGAACTAATAAGGCGAATACGACGATGTTTCAACATTATGGATCATAAATGCGAAAGACGGATTATGCCTCTGCCAAGTTCCTAGTGAATACCAATAGCGCTCAATGTGCAGTGGCACTTTGTGATCACGGAGGCTGGGTATCCATGTAATAGTTTCACATCGTAAAGGTCTACTTTAAATGGCACTATCGAAATTGGAAGCAACGATTTAGCGTGCTGAATCCTGTTTAAGGACCTTCATTTGATTGTGTTATTGGAGAGGAATTGTCCCGCGAATGGAATGTCAATATTTGATATGAAATGCAAGGAGTCACTCCTTTTTGTGAGAACTTCAGGAAAAACTTGATGGTTTGGGCATATAAAAAGTAAGTTGATTGTCGTGTTTGAGAGGTTTCATGGTACTTTTAAGACATCCTTCGGTAATAGTCGCTTATGTTGGTTCGGAACAGAAAATGGGTTCATGGTTTTATGGAATCCTAAATTTCGGCAATTCATTCTTATATTTATTTTCTTCAAAAACGTAGCAAGGATGCCTATAGACCGAATGTCACGCAATGGAGTCGGCAACTTGAGGCAGGAATATCACCGAAATGGTTTTGCCAACAACATGCAATGCCCGTCTTAGGATCACTCCAATCGGAAGGCAGCCATAAACAGGGGTTCGTGTTTTTCTATTTTATTATTTATCCCACCTATTAAAAATTAGTTTCTCATTCTTTTGTCTGAGTATGATTGGATAGTATCTCTAGTCCATTACCCCTTCTCCATCTTTCCCCTCCTAAATCATTCTTCTAAATACGTCCCATATTTGACGCTCCTCTTTTTATTACTACTTATATATACAAGTGTATCACTGGTATTCTATTACCAAGCCTATGTATTCGCGTGTTGGGATGAGAACTCTAAGCTAACCCAACTAACAGCATGTTAGTGCATGCTTGAGTTGCACTTTAAATCTTTTTAAAATGTTTATATTTACACAAGAATGTGGCTTCTAATCCTTCATAAGAATGATAAATGAAACATTTTTGGTGTAGATTCACCCTCTGCCTCATACCTTGATTGTGGCTTGCAGGGTGTTATGTAGATACAGATGTACCCTCCAACAAGACATATACCGTGTATGCAAGAGGGAAAATACACATTCTTATGTCACGAAACCAATCTTAGCCGATATTGAGTAATGTCTATTTCGTATGTTATTTATAATTAATTCAAACCTTTCGATGCATTTTTTGCATTCGCTAACTTAACCATTTTTGTGATGGAATATGTCTTTATGTTAAATCCTTATTTTTGTAATGAATTCATACTCGCAGCAGAAACTTAGAACTTCATGATTGCAGCACAATCGTTATCCGTTTTTTTTCTTTTTGTTTGTAAATATATAATAATAATAGTGATATTTTAGCCGATGGTACATCAAGCTACCAGTGCTCCTTTATCATCTTTTGCCCGAAGATTTTAAAACTTTGGTTAATCCTTGAATATCTTAGGTAAGAGAGGGAAAGGCTCCCGAGAAATGGGAAATCCACATAGCAAGAAATTTCTGGCCATTAAAATGGTATTGCGCTTATTTTTCATGTTTTTTTAAGTAAATTTATAGTAATTTCCTAGAATAACGTCGATAGTCCAAACGTTAAGCACGCTTACTCTTCTGCAACATTAAGGATCTTGTAACCACTCGTGATTTAGAGCAGATTTTTTTCACACTGTATAATGATGTAAAATATCTGCAGCGTGAAGGTCTTGGTTGCAATAATTTTGTTCGTCGAAAGATTCGAATATGTGTAAACTATCGTCAGTTGTATTACACTGCAGTTCTAGTCTGCATCGAATTATTCCAATTGACTAGGTATTTAGGAGCCATCTATGCATTATAATATACTTATTTCTACTTTATTACACCCCCTCTTACCCCTGTAACGCTCCGTAACATTTTCTAAGTCATTACGTAACGCTAACATTGAACCCCCGATTTTTCTTAATTTATTAACAGTTATTCTAAATCAATACCTCATCTATTTCTCAATTATACATATTAAATTATTTACTACAATGAATAATATAATTTTCACATTGAAGATTATTATTATTATTATTTGAACGAATAATGAATTTGTTGGGTATTTACTCCGAGCGTAACGGAAGGCTGGACTCCCCCCCTCCCTGTCAATAAAAACGTAATGATGAAAATGTTCACCCGTCTATTTCCACGTAATTTATTAATGGCCTCATATACAATTTGGTTAGAGGAGCAAAGTGGTACATTTATGATTGCGATGCTCAGATTGCATTGTGTGAAGTATTTAACTGCATCAACGAATGTACATTTTAGTACATTGTTGAAGTTTGCTTTGCCTTCGGGTTTTCATCGCATTTGTTACTCTAAGCCGGCAAGTTTCGATAAGGATACATTCAGGTCGAATGTCAAAATAGGTCGAAGGCTTCCATAGTCACCTTCGACCTGAAGACACCGGTTGGAACACCAAAGAAACTGTTGTCACTCAAAGCAACGCGCGCGGTACAAACCCGAAGAGCCAGATAGAGTTCTACAGACCAACACCGCGGAAACCTAAGAACAAACAGTTTATGGTTTTTAAGTTTCCAACACATAACAACACATAACGAGATATTTATGACCATTTAAATGGTTCTGCGTTTATTACTCGTGTTTCTCAAAGAAAGTTTTAAAATATATTCCAAGAGTGATGTCACTGATCCAAATTTTATGTACATAGGTACGTTCATTTTTTTTGCATCTTTTTACAAATGCCACTTCACTGTTGCTCAATTAAAAAATTCAGCACCCCAACGGCGCTTCCAAATGATGCCCCTATGACGATTTAAAAAGGGAGCAATTAATATTCGATATTGCATCAGCTGGGAATAAGTGGA
This sequence comes from Platycnemis pennipes, assembly GCA_933228895.1. NCBI lineage: Eukaryota > Metazoa > Arthropoda > Insecta > Odonata > Platycnemididae > Platycnemis > Platycnemis pennipes. Next base: position 25,077,547 of record OW121848.1, on the reverse strand, counting down.
TTTATTGGAGTCTCTGCAATGGCAATGTTTATATCTAATGATGAGATTTTCTCTGCTAGTGGACTGTACTACTCATGTGAGCGATGGATTTCATGCAATTTCTTAAGGAGCTATTGTGTAAGGGAACGTGTTGAAAGAATATATATTCGCGTGATTGTAAAGTTTTCTGTATCTTATACATTCGCTGCCTCTCTCAATCCCTTTCATCTTCGATCACGAAACGCTTGAATGACCGGAACTCCGGAAAAAAACCAAGCATGCGTGTAAAGACTCTCGGAAGGATATTGCGACGTGGATGCATGCGCCAGTTCTCATCGTCGATATCGCAGAGCCAACTCAATCTCCAACTCCACCAGGACAGGAGCAGAGAGTCGAATGAATTTCGGGCATGGTCCAGTCTCACTGCTGCTAGGCCGGCTTGAGCGAGGACTTCACTCGGCGTGAGTTCAAACGTGAAGTGTGCTCCCTCTCTCGTCCGAGTTCGGCCGTCGAACCGAAAGTTACACCTGGACCAATCACCTGCGCTCCCTCGCCCCCTCCTGACCATACCCTTCCCTCGTCTCCCATAACGACGACGGTCAGGAGTCACGCCGTCTCCCCTCTCCTCCACGGAGAATCATTGGAACAGTTTCAGCACACACACGTCCCGTAACTCATCGGGGTGGTTACAGTATCGGAGAGACCACAAGGACGGAGATATGGAACTAACTATTTCGCAATATGGATATGGAACTATCGCAACTATGAATGGTACATACTGAACGAATAAATTCTGAATTTCACTCTGCCCTGGACATTACTACTGGGCGGCACGGTTCGAGTTTTGGAAATTCGTTACACAACTATATCACTTTTTGTCTTCCTCTAATATTCCTTTGGGCCAATCCTTTTCCTTTTTCAGTCATCACCTTCATTTACGAAAACAATAAACTAAAGGTTTCTATCTTATGTTATCTTTCTATCTTATCTTGAATTTTCCTTTTTTAACTTATCCTCTATTTTCATATCAAAGAGCTCGTTCGCGGCATAAATAGGGTGCATGCTAAAAAGGCGGTAGAAGTGGTTGAGTCACTGAAATTCCAGCCAGGTAACCTCAAGATCTCGTGTTCAAAAACCACCTCTGCTCCGCTGAAAACGGTTGCCCATGATTATATAGAAAAAAAATCATGGGTCTAAGTATCATTACATTGAAATACTAATGTTACTGCTTTTGTTAAAATCATGCTCTTGATGTTTTTCGTTCAAGTTTATCTTTAAACTCGGGTTCGTTTCCCACATTAATCGTCCTCCTCCTCCAGCTTGGTATACAGAACATATTGTCCCTCACGTTAACTGCCTCCTGCTCCTGATGGAATTGCAAGGGGAATCCTCATATAGCGCGGCCCCTCCTACACCCCTCTCCCCTCGCCACAAGCGTCGCCGTCTCCTTCCTGCGAACCCTTTCATCACCATCTTTCTCCCTCCTTCGGTCGCAAGCCTTGTGCAAACATTATTATCCTCCTCCAATCACCATCCGCCCCTAAACTATTCCCACCATCGGTCTCCAGACTCATCCCTCCTACGTGCTCACTGAGTAGTTCTCCAAATCTTGTGGAATAAAAAGGGTCTCTCTCTTTGAGGAAAATACTTCCTTAATGGTAAATACAGTTCTATCCGTTTTCAGAGAAGAGCAGCGTTAGATTTTCAAAACACAACAACACCACTCACGTATATTTGGAAAGGTTATTTTCTGAAAAAGAAATGTACCACATAATTAGTTGAATAAAGTAGAATTTGGAGTCTTCATTCAATGAGTACTGTGCTTTAGATAACCATCATTGCATCCTAATCCCAACTCACGTGATGAAGCGAGACTTTTTACATCATGGGGTTACGTAGTTGAATAGAGATTGAGAATTTAGTCTATTTTTTCACCTACGTTCTACCTATAAATAGACGCTCTGTTATATCTTAACCTAAATGTAATGATACTCTCTTCGCCACTTTTAATGGATATCTACAATTAAATTACGTGCAGTGAAGGTGATATTAGGTGTCATAGAAATTAGTTATTTATTAACACCGAAGTAATTCATTGTTTCTGCAAAAATTAAAGCAATACTCACATTTTTTTATCGTCAATAGCCATAAATCCCAAGATTTAGAAACTTGTGTGTCCGTTCAGCTGGCCAGGAAACGATGCAGTAGAGGAAAAAAAATTCCAGTGCAAATGTGCTTTGCCTTGTGCTCACCTCCGGGCCCTTGAGAAGTGCTTTGTGACAGGTAATCAATGCCGTAATTTTTTTCAGGCTCTCGCATAACGAATTGAAATGGTGGGCAACCGTATAAAGTTGAATTCTTATTCCACTTTCAAAACGTGCCCAACTGGGCTCTGAAATAATCACCATAAAATAAACAAATTAATTTGCTTCTCTGATTTGTATAACCAAAGACTACATCTACAGGGTACTTGATTTCAAGGTACCACGCTGGGGTCTTCTAGAGACATTCAACCTCACGTAATGAGTAGATACTTCCTTCCATTATCAGTAATTTATCGAATTACGATATAAAAGTTCGTTTCTAGTAATATCTCCGATGGTCTCTAGAGATGAATGCCTTTTGTGACACTAAAAAATTCAAGCTTGCATTATAATTTAACATAGGTTCATTCTACCATTTAAAAGAGGTATGGACTTTCACTGCGGTCAATTATATTTTTGTGAAATTTATTGAGGTATTCCTCCATATTCGGTCCTTTTGCTCTTAACGACACACAGTGAAAAAGCATTCTTACTTCATTGCATAGGTACTTCCTGCTTGCAGGAGCCGATTGTCCGAAAATGATCACAAGGTTTTGTGGCAATAAGTGAACCAAATACTATAGTTCTCTAAACAGTGTCATGCATATGAATGGATGATTCTAAGAACTTAGTCATTTAAAGTAAGGATTAACCTGGTTAACTGACATATCACTTGCGTAAACATACAACTAATGACTCTATTCACCGGCACTTTTTATTTTCACCATGGTAATCAGCGGTGGAACGATTTTTCGTTCCACTCTTTTTTCATGCCGAAGTGCAACAAACACACCCTAGCTATGCACCGTGTAAACTTTTGAGGAGCACTTGTTTAAAATTTTCAGCAGGGAGATTACGAATTTTTTCCAGTTTTAATTATTGCATAATGATAATACATTGTTCGTAACACTTAGATTCATATGGCATATGCCTTGGAGAATGAAAACGAGTGACCGCTATTGATAGCTGCACCTAAAAAGGATATCACCCTCTTCCTTAAGTGACGATTTGAATAACAATCGGCGCAGAAAACTTTTCTGGTACCATTCCTAGTCCTAATCTCACGTGAAGTAGAAAACCTAACATTAGTCTTGTAATAGTGAAAATCGCAGGCACCTAAAAGAGCCAGATTATTAGTCTACATGACTTCTAGGAATAAATAGATCAAGATCTGAACGACCCTAAAGCTAAACGTAGAACATACCCATCCCAAGCATCTACGATTTGTAAAATTTTCTTGCGCTTTCTGCGAGAATGTATCTGCTTATGAGCGTACTGCATAAACGGCTCCCTTAGAATTAGAGCTAATCTCGGGGACTTTAAAACGAAAAAAAAATACAAAGGGCTTCAGGAGCTTTAAAGCGCCTCAAAATAATGAGTCGCTCTCCACGCACGCCATCACGCTTCCACCCTTTCACGTGAAAATCATTTTCTCTCCCCTCCCCCTCCCTCGCCGTCTCCTCTCCTCCCTGCCCCTCCCCACACCGCTTTCCAATTACTCACGCCCCCGGGCGCCGACGTCCCCCCCCCGCCCACCCCCTCCGCACATCCCCTCCTCCCTCTTCATCCCGCCCACCCCTTTCCCCGCTCCCTCAAAACCCACCCCCCAACCCCCTCCCCCCCGCCACCAGTCACACACCCAACCTCCCACCCCACATCTTTTCCCTCACTGCCTTCGTTCGCCGTCCGCGAGGCGCTGCGCATGCGCCGGGAGGCACCGGGTTCATTAGTGCATCCAGAGAGAGAGAGAGGGTTGGAAGGAGGGTGAGGTTGCCGAGTTGGGGGATGGTGGGGGGTTGGAATGGATGGGTGGGGTGGGGAGATCCTACTTGCGTGTGTGTGGTTCGGGTGATGGTTAGGAACAGCCTGCATCCGTTCCTTCCTCCCTCCGTGTACCCTCCTTGCTCCCCCGCACACCCCCCAACCCTCCTCCCGCTTCCACCCCACTTCTCCCGTCCACCTGTGTCCCACAGCCCAGCTGTAGTTGCGCTTCTTTCCGAATTCCCTTCCAATTGCGGCACACACATGCAATCCTCCCCCTCCTTCCCTGGACTACCCCCCTCGAGCAAACCCACCCATCCTTTCTCCTACACCCACAACTGTCTCCCCCTCCTCTGCATCCCCATTCCTATTCGAATACCCTTCATTTATCACTCACCGACTCTCTCTTCCCCTCACCCTCTCTTTATTTACCTATGCCCCCCCCCCGCTCTCACCACTCCCACCATCTTTCCCTTCCGTCCCCCAATTTCTCCGCATCTCCTCATGCCCTCAAACAACATCCTATTCTTCTCTCGCCCGCAAACAATTTCCATGGTCTTGAACCGGAGCTGGTGGTCCGTCGGACTGGCGGGGTACCGCAAGGAAGTAGTCGGTGGCCTTTTTTTCTTAATGCGTTATTCTCGTAGGTGTGCGTTAATTATTTTGGTCAGATTCCGACCAGCGAAGAACGCAATCGACTAAAGCCTAGAAATTTACATACATGCCAGGAATTTTCGGTGGTCATAAACTCGTCGTATAATCTGTCATTATGAACCTCTCTCATTATTGGTGAGTTATCTTTTAGAGTTCCCTTCTCAGTAGGACTTGTAAATTAATCATCTGAATTTTACGGCATAGGGTTATATACACTGCAAATAAAGGGCTGAAAAATACTGAACTAATTTTCCTATGATGTTACTATATCAACCTTTCAAAAAACGGAGAGTTGTATATGAGGGATAAAAGTAAAATGAATTACTTTCATTGTAGAAAAGGTCTGGTAAAGTCTCTTGGATTGATGTGTTGAATACTGTTCTATCACAACGATCAAACTAGTGATGATGTACCAGGGGGAAAATGAAGATATTATAATGGCCCCAATTACGGCGATAATATCTTGCTAATGAATGTAATTTAAAAAAGCGAACATATGCACTTATATCTTATTGGACAATCGGTGCAACTTGAGGAATTCCCATCGAGAAATTAATTTAAGACAACCAATAGGTGGGTTAGAGTAGGTGCACCATTTTTCCTTACGTGACAATTAATTGGAAACAATTACCTTGTGACCTCTTACATTGAAACCGAAAAAAGGGTAAAAGATATGAACAAAGAAGTGCATGCATGTCTCAGTTTATGATTTCATTGCTGTAATATATTGGTGCTTTCTAACCCTAAGGATAATGAAGCGGAGAATTTCATCATGACAGTGCCCTTGGTGTGCTAAAATCGTTCATTTGTGACCAATCCTTTTTTGATAATGTTGCCGATTTTTTGCCTCAAACTCCCAATAGATGTTAATAGCTCAACACCAACTAAAGTTAGACTCGACTGTATCTAATGCGATTTTTGTCTTTTTGGGCGAAAAGACATGATCTAACTTCTCAATTTAGACCCATTTATACCAGTGTAGGATAAAAAGAAGTAGTAGCATACGATTACCTCAAAATCGGAAAAGTTTCAAAATAAGCTCCACCCTTTCACAAGCAAAGATCTCAAATTCACATAAATATTTTCCTTCCCTAAACCCTCTTCTTGACTTATACACTGCAACCGAAAATTGAAGAAGTCGGCAGATCAGTATAAGATTATTGCCTCGTTTGCGCAGCTTATCATGTAGAACTGAAAAACCCATTTAAAAAAACAAATTTTATATGAAGTTAATATGATTAAATTAAAAATGCGTCATAGATGAATAAGTAAGTAACGAAAGAATCTCATGCTTTAATAGGTTTCAATAGTAGTTAATTGTATGCTTTTAGTAATAGTTTGATGATGGAATAAAAAACCTTGGCGCATTGACTCCCACAATGACCGAACATGCCTCCAATAATATATTCACACATAAGAAACTAAGTATATTTGAACTCAAATTTATTCCGTTACAACTAATTTCAACCCATATGCAATACATTGGCGAGTATTTGCTTGAGTTTAAATGAATATCAAGTTATCGCTAAGCTATACGTATTCATTTTTATGCTTATTTTTTCTGTAACCTATGTTTTTGTTAATCTAGATCTATTATATAAATTAAGACATAATGCTTTTAATGAACCCACATTTGCATGCGTAGTAGTGTAGTAGTCAAGGGAAACAAACCCTAAAAAGCTCAACTGCAGGTGATAATAAAAGGTGACTATATAGAGTGACGATCCAGGTATTATCCCTTTTAATTGCTTTGACTACAGTTGCCCTACCTTCCCATTACGAAGTCTATGAAATTCATTAATTAGCATGCAGTTTAATACTCTTCGCAGCCGGAACAAAGGGAACGCACTCGCATTTGAAAATCTTCTGTCAAACACTTGAGAATAATAAAAACCAGACGGCCTCTCCCTCGGAACTTCCCATAATGATTCCCGAAACGAAGACCAAATTCCACTTTGGAATTTCCTGGACAGGAAGGTCCGATAATCCCACGGACTCTTTCCTTAACCGTATGAGCAGCGAAGCGGAAAGTAATTCATTAACGACCCAGCGTGTCCATGACAACGCTTGTTGGCCAGTTAAGCTGGATCATCCTGCTCTTATCGGCAGCCAAAGCCTAACATCAAGGGAATATTCAAATGGAAGCGCGCATTACCAATTCGACCAAGGCTTCGGCCTAATAATCCTGCGGCCAGCATTTCTCCTTTCGCGACTATAAATTACGTCTCTCAATGAAATGGCCGGGGAGACACCTAATCCGCACCTGGGAGGGAGACTCGCGCACGCAAATGGGCTGTTTATTACCCTTGCTGACCAGCATTTGACGAGGGGGGGGGGGGTCGAATTTAGGTGGTACATCTCTTCCTGCATTACGAAAAACTTTATCGAATTTTAATGGTTAGTCAGTTACTTACAAACATATGCATATATATGAAATATAGCGGTATCAAGCGATAAATCTTCAGAAGATCTTGAGCAACTGGAGACGTCATAGGATGAAGATAAAGAATTAAAGCGGCCATTAGCATAGGAGAGGAGCGCAGACAAAGGATGCAAGGGTGTCAGTCGGACAAGTCAGAGAGACAATGTTGCAGCGACAATACATGGTCTTTAGAAGATACCTTAGCTTTAAAGTGATTATTAATTAATGGTGGTCGCGGGTATTTTATCCAATTTTTTCATGGGTAAATTATTATCTATGATCTACGTGAATAGAAAAAAATATTTCAACGCTCGCAGAATATGGTTTGAAATGTTTCTGTGAGTGAAAAATAAATATTTCAATAATAAAATACATATATAAGGGTGCATACCACTTCGAATGTCAGATTTTCCACCTGTTACTATATTTTAACAAAATGAAAATCGATCAATCATGGGGAATTTTCGAATACTTTTGCACCCATCATCATTCAAACTGTCGCAGTGGGTCCAATGCAAGATCTATACGGAAAAAATGGAGTAACCGACTTAAAGATATAGGATTTTTGAGACTTCAGTTTTTATCCTTAATAGTAGAGAGACTCTTTGCTCTGCTCTTGAGGTCAATAACTTCCGTATAAAAGCACCGTCAGAGCCATCCAAAAGCCATAGAGAGGCCACAATTTAGACCGAAATCAGCTTCATTGCGGAAATAGGCGTTTGCAATTTTTTCCGTAGACATGCAGTATGCCTCCGTGGTATTGCAGCAAAAGTATAGTAATGTACTCCCTGGAAAGGCATGGAATAAAATATGGGATGGCTTATATGAGGTAGAGAGGTGTCCATAAGATATACAAGATGCGTTAATTCAATAGTTAGCGTGTCATTATAATAACCTGTTAGGTATAATATACACTATAATAGACGAGGGTAGCAGTGACCTACGTGAATATGATCAATGCGTTGAGCACTCATTTTCTCAGACAGGGAGTAATATTTACCCAACTTTCAAAGTTGTGCAAAATGTAAAGTTCAAATTCCATCCTACAATGCCGAAGTTAAAATCACAGAATTTTAGGCTGAAGTAGACTCGCAACCTTTAATGGACCACACTACTCAGCGACTGATACAGGTTTCGGCTGCCACGACCTGGCAGTACACGACCAAAAGTAATACTCTGCCTCTGCATATAATATTCAAATAGGATTGTGATGGTAGCAGTGGTCAAAGCAATTATAAACTACGCTATGAATTATAACTTTCAAGGTGATTAATCCATTTCTGTTGTGGCGTTGGCACCTCTGCAGTTTCATCATGATCATTGAGGGAGTAAAAGACCATAATATGACAGAATCAATTCACATCTTCGACAAAATTCTGCCGGCCACTTAAATTTATTTACGAAAAGGGGACAGGTCATTAAACAGGAAAAAAATAGATCTGATGGGAAAACCTAATAAAATCTCTTTCTCCAGCCATTGCATATGTGAATTGGCCAAATTTGTCAGTGAGATCTCATATGGTCAGCAGCATATGAGATCTCAATGGTATTTCATACAGCGCTGTAACAGGACGTTCACACCATAGGTGCTAAGAGAGTGAAGCCAAGCTATTTAATAACATTTATTTCAGCAAGAATAAATCATCCAGATAGATATAGTTTTAGAATTTCCAACCCTATTGCATGAATTCTATTCTTGAGTGCCTGTTACACATTGCATTTCGTCCACTGTACGTCGTCTTCAACCATAAAGTCGATCTGTGAGACGAACCTGAAGCTAGCCAAAACATAGTTTCAATGGTGAGTGAAACTGACATGTCAAGGGCCGCTCTTAGTGCACAGAGAAAGGCAAATACGGAATTTCCAATTAGGAGTGTCCTGCAGCCTCTCTCGGAATCGAATACCCAGACCCTGAAGCTTCGAGGGACCAATACTGTAACGGTTCTCTACAAAGGCAGTTCATTCCCTTTTTAGAAACTCTTACGTTCCTTGGGGGTTTAACTCAGCTGATTTCCTCTTAGGTCCTGAAAATTACAAATGGATTGAATTTCCATTTATTTTATCAATATATGCAATTTACTTTACATCATGGATGTTTTCTACGCGCACATTTCCCTTTCAGTCATCACGAACGAATCGATGGCATAGAAGGTGCGAAAACTCACCCAACAAGAAAGTTGAGAAACACGGGAATCAGATATTTGAGAATTGTTGCAGCTTTTCGCAATTTGATTCAACAAAATTATTACATGCATACATTTGCACAAAAATAAATTCCATGACAATAGTTGCCGAATGCTGTTAATTGTCAGACCATCCGTCCGTTCGTCTGTGCGTCAGTCACTCCCTCCATATCGGAAACAATTCGTCCTAGTGCCGTAAACTACATCGTGCTTAGAATCCAGAAAGACACGAAATAACTTTTACAATTTAAACAAATAGGTAATAATGCTTTTGTGGCTTCCACAGTTTAATAACATGTACGCCCGGTTTTGGCTCTTAGACCATCATCAGACCGGATGATGGCCTAAGAGCCCAAGACTGTTGCGTTTTTGGAAATGATACTAAAAGGTACTGAAAGGGCTGCTGATTCGTGAAGCACGTTCGGCCGTATTATTTAGCACAAATATACTGGATTACTACATGAGCGTCACACGAAAAAAGCTGTTACTTCACGTGGTGAAAATAAGAATAGTTAGAACAATAATAGAATGCACAAAAACGCGGACAGAACAAAATCAACAAAATAACAGTAAGTCGTAAATTGAATTGTGCGTAAATAATGTGTCAAATCAACAGTGGAAAGTGTGCAAACAACTAAATGGACGCCATGTATGTAGTCAAATGTGCTAAATTTGTACTAGCTTTTAGGCACAGAATCAACTCTTCATCATCATTGGTCAACGATCCTAGGATTGGTTTGACGCAGCTTTCCACTCGATTCTTCTATCGGCCAACCTTTTCATTGTGACGTAATTCTTCTCTTTTACATTCTTCACAACCTGTTCCATGTATCTCATACGAGGCCTGCCTTTTCCAATCTTTCCGTTCACTTTTCCCTCGACGATAGTCTTCATCAGGCCATCGTGTCTCAAGATATGACCGATTAAGTTTTCCCTTCTTCTTTTTAGAGTTGTCAGCAGACTTCTCTTCTCTCCTACTCTTCTTAGCACTTCCTCGTTACTTACTCGGTCGATCCATTTAATCTTCAGCATTCTTCTGTAGCACCACATTTCAAATTCTCCAAATGCACCAAATTTCAAATCAACTCTTAACGGAGGAAATTGCCATGTTACTTTCCTTAAGTAAATATCCTTTATGTAGGACGTGTATGAAAACCACTACGATAAATTTAGGGAATTAATACACATACAAACTCCATAAGAGATCCTAAAAAACGAAGTGTTTTGTGAGGAGGAGGCGGGAACTAAACGTTCCCAAGCACTTCCATTCTGACTTCATTTTCACCCGTAGATTAGCATGCGTATGCCTCTTCCTTTACTTTTTAACATACTTGGTTTCACCGTTTTCGTAAAGGATTGGATTATTTTACAGGCATTAGTTAATGTGTTTACATTTACTTGAAATAGGTATAGAATTCCAGAATAGAATTTGAGTATATGATAGCTTCAGTTAACAAGATCAAGTTCATCCCTTTGCGGAAAATTTCAAAAATATAATATTTAAAGAAACATTCCCTCTTGTTTATTTCAAAGCAAACCTTCGGATAGTGCTTATTAATATTAATTTTGGCACTTAAATATTTAGTGTTTTGATAAAAATGGGATTTTATTTGTATCATCATCATTGGTCAACAAGCCTAAGATTGGTTAGACTCCACTCGATTCTCTTCTCGGCAAATCTCTTCATACTGACGGAATTCTTCTCTTTTGTATCCTTTACATCTTGATAATATGTACGGGCGTATTTATTTTCAATAACATTTCTTCATTAGCTGTTGAAACACAAAGTAACGGAATCCGTAAAGTAAAAATAAGCCGTAAGAAGATAAAATCAATAGGGGTGTGAATAAGACACGAAGTCATAATATATACAAGAACTGCGTGGGGCAGAATGATCCAGTGATGACAGAGATAACATTCATCCAGGGATGACATAAATCAGGTAAACTCAGGTACTCATGAAAAGTGGCAGAGCGATGCTGAATCTCCTCATGGGCAATGCCATGGTACACTGCGATGTCGTGAACAGGCATCGTTCTGGAGTGGCGGCTACACTTTTATTGCGATTACTAGCTGAAGGTGCCCGTAGAAACTCAACGGGAGGAAGAAATATAATAACTAAAAATTGTATTAAGAAACGTATACAATTTTCATGAATGGGCGAAAAAAAAACTTGTGTTATTGAGTTAGCTATGGCTTCAAGTCAGTATCTGGACCATAAATATAATTTTAACCAATGTAAACATATAATTACTGCCTGGACTCATACCTGGGTCTTTACAAAAATAAGAATATTATTTAGAAACTTTCGGGCCAGAAGAAAAAAAGGAGATTAGAAAGGGAGGTGCATCCGAGTGTCTCTCTATTGTTGACAATGCCAGATTCGGATTTTTGGGAATGATAACTCCCACCTCTTCGGCAAAAAATTTTTTCTACAGCCTTTTATAAGTATACGTTATGTTTGTTTCAATACTCCAACTTCATGACAGTGGAGGCAATGAACTTCCTAAGGATACGTATTAATGCATTTTATTACAATTAGAGTAAATTCTATTATTTTATCCTAGTACAGATTTAGCTAACTTAAACCAGGTACTTGTCACTCGGTTGCGTATACTCACACCTTCTACTGTGTATTTGACGTATAACTATATTACAATTTTTTTATCTTGCTACTCTTATTTTTGATTAGACTTCATTTAAGTTTGTTATCACGTTCTTGTGTCTCAAAAGACAACAATTTTAGAAGCGGTCCACTTTGGAATATGGTATATATGGTGTATATCCCTATGGTATTTATAGTATATATCCTTAAAATATTCACCTATTGAACCCCATAGAAACTTTCATTTAAATACTTTTACTTTCACCGAATGCAAAAGTATTTGATCTGGGAGTAGCGCGAAAAGTAAGCACGTATGATTTTTCCGAATGCAATGACCAATCTAGATTCAAGAATTAGCTGCGATACCTCTTTTAGTACCTTTCAATATCTTCACGAAATTATTCTTCGCTTTTGGACAAGCATTTTTCGCATCATTGCAATGTCATCAATGAACATCCCACTTGATAAACTCTCTCAAATCTCAAGCTATCTCCATCGACGACGATTTGGGAAGCGTTCCATCTCTTCTCTTCATGTCCAAGGGCGGTTTAAATGCACAAACCTGCAAAGAAAAAAAACATTAAAAAATTTTAAAACCGCTGAAGCATTCATTTAAATACCAATTTTAACCGAATGCAAACCTTCTAAATCCGCGAGTCATTCTTGCATCTTTGTGCAGAAAAATATGGCTGATCTTGCATCACGAATAGCATACAATGACTTCAGTACCTTCCTATATCCTCTCGTAAAGCACAATGCCGTTTACGGCATCCCGCTATGGCGAACTCTTTAAGCATCAACGATGTTTTCATTTCGGAGACGACAATGGCAAAGGCCTTAGCGACTCGGAAAAGAACCGAAAAAAAAACATTAAATTTCAACGTAAATTACACATTTCCCAGAAACCTCGAAGACAAAGTGTAAATTAGTTGAAATAATAAAAAAGTTTAAACATTTTTCCATTAAATGCAGAAAAAATGAAAGAAATCCATTAATATTTAGTTATTTTATTGAGTGAAAGAAAAAAACTTGCGCTGCCATAAATTGAAAAAGTCAATTTAAACCAATGTAAATACATAATTGGCGCCAGGAATCGAACCCGGGCCCTGAGCCTTATTTTATATAGCCTATAGCGCCCTATGGTATATACGCTAGAATCCTACAAAATTTCAGCTCCATCGGTTCATTAGTTATTGATGAGATTCGTAACATAAATATGGCAGACAGATAGACACCACTTCATTTTTATATATTAGTATGATTGCACACATATGCACTCATTCATTTCTTTCGTTCGCGATGAGATTTCCTGGCAAAGTTTCATTACCATTTCGATTCATTAGGAAGAAAATTCACCAACCATCACACAGCTAAAATTCGGAATGATGTTTCACTAAGCACAGAGGTATTTATCACATATCCACAGATACTACCTACACACCATTTCACAATAAATCATTTCAGGGTATTTAAAGAAGATAAAGTGAGTAAATTTAAATTATCTATCATTCTTAAGTCCATATTATGCATAATAAAATTTAAAATATTAATTACATCGGTAATGGGTAGAATAGAATTGAGCACCGTGGAACAGAACTGAAAAAATCTGCAAATGCATAAAAATTTCCGCGCTGACTGACGGTATAAATAAATGAGAAGATCACTAAGTATAATTTTCTTATCTTTTGTGATAGAAAATTATCGTATCTTGTGGGATAAAATATTTCAAAAAATAAGTCTCACTCAATGGCCTTTCCTGGCGCACCTACTATTAATTTCCTCTGCTTTTTATGTCGCCTGAAAACTTTACACTTTGATAGCTTTGTGGGAGGACCCAAAGAGATTTCCCAGGACTGATAGCCGAAATCTCTATTGGATCGCCCAACACTTGACTCAGTTGATTTTCACTGACTTCTTTATTAAGAAAATAATGCCTAGGACGCTGTGTGTTGTATGTTCGACATGTTTCTGTTGACCTGTTGTGTGTTTAGACTATGCATAGCCATAAAAAAACACTAACTTCATATTTTCCAGAAATTCAAGAGATATAAACGCACGAGGCGATCCTCCACTTTGTAGCATAATTGTATTATCAAGTGCGTCGAGCTGTATACGTCAATTTTAAAACTTTTATTTGAGAAATTGTCTTTATTATTTTCCAGAATAGAAGAAAATATAGAATTTTAAGTTTTGATTAAAATCAAAGTGTCAAATATTGTTTCTTTGAAGCACATTTAGATTCCGCAATCGTATTCGTACAAGAAGAAAAAATCTGAATTTGCAATAGTCTATAATATAATCCATATTCAAGGCAGAAACGATGTAAATACGGGGTGAAAAAGGAGACAGATTTTCTCCGAATTTAAAAATTTAACTAAGTTATCAATGAATTATTCAATCTTTGTAACTATATTCAAGGAATATCTATCTTTATTAAATAATAAATTCAATTTTTAGGGGGCGAAGATTATTTTTTTGAATAAAAATGATGAAGACTGAAAAAATACGCGTTAAATATAAAGTCTTTGCTTACTAGGGTTGAAAAAAAGAGGAACTACGCTAACAGGAAGCTCTTGAAAAATGTTGGGAAGTTAGCGATAGAGGATTCGCACGAACACTGTCATTTTACATTTAGCATGTAGTACCGGCGATATACATTTAGAATTGTGCTCGCAAAAGAGTCTTGGGTAATAGGAAACAACTTAGGACTGGTACTTAAGCTTCATCATCAGTCAAAAATCCTGAAATTGGTTTGACACAGCTGTTCACTCCAATCTCCCATCAGCTAATCTCTACATATTTACGTATTTCTTCTCTTTCAAATCCTTCATCACTTATTCTATATTTCTCAAACGAGGCCTTCCTCTGCCATTCTTTCTGTTGACTTGTGCTCCGACGATGGTCTTCATCAGAGCTATTCTACTAATTATGTCTTTCTTGCTTCGTTCTTCGCCGATTACCCGGCTTCCTAGTTAACAGTACTCTTTTACCTCCTCAAGTTTTCGTTTCCCTAGTTTAACATTTGTCTTGGCCTCTTCTCTCCTGCTGCATACTAATGTCTTTGTCATCTTGTTATTGGTCTTCAGTTGATATCTGC
Source organism: Platycnemis pennipes (assembly GCA_933228895.1). Classification (NCBI taxonomy): domain Eukaryota; kingdom Metazoa; phylum Arthropoda; class Insecta; order Odonata; family Platycnemididae; genus Platycnemis; species Platycnemis pennipes. The sequence goes on along the minus strand of OW121848.1, from coordinate 25,062,543 downwards.
CCATGGAAGGCTTATGCCTAAAGAAGTGAGTTATGATTTCATCTGGAGAGTGCTATTCGCTTGCTAAAACTACACCTTGGGGATGAAGTATAAGAAAAAATTGGATGTGTTTAAGATGTGGTTGAGGAGAAAAATGGAGAAACTATGATGGTTAGAAAAGAAGACTAATTAGGAGGTATTTAGCATATTTGGGAGAGACAGTAGGTGAAAGGATGGAATCAGCAGCAGTCTAAATAAAAGGACGGATCAAATGGTAATTGCCGCGAATTTGTTGAACGCTTCTACAACGAGTAGAATGGTGGATAACAGAGGTGAGCAAAAGGCATTTAGGATGACATGAGTGAGGTAAGTTGTATGCTGAATTGAAAAGGAAAGTAGCTTTAGGAAAGAAACGTTAGTGATAGGTCAAAATAGAGTAAAAGTGGTCTCACAAAAAATGCATGCATATATCAATATCTATCAGAAGTATTCTATCAGTATATCTAGGTTTACATATAGTCCCCAGACATTATGCCTTAACCTAGCAGGTGCCGCTTCCCTTTCTTTCTTTCCAATTTGAGTTCCATACGCTAAATTCTGCCTAAAACATACGTATATTGTATCATCCTACGTGCCTTCGGGGCCATCTATTCTTATCTCGTTCTTCTGTTTTCCTAACATTCTCCCATATATTATCATTTACGGCATCCCGTTTCTTTACCTCACAATATGTCCTCCATCCTCTTTTGTGGCCTCATTCTAATTTCTCAGACTCACTTCTGTACATATCCCACCATATTCAACACTGCCTCGTTCGTCTTCCTCTCACGCCAGCTACTCTTTTCCATTCTTCTCCACATCCCCATCTCAAAAGCCTACAGTTACCCCTCATCCAACAACGTCCATGTTTCTAAACCATGCATCGCCGCGCCACGCTCCATATTAGAGATTTGACTAAGCACCAATGTACGTAAGTTATTTTTGCGAAGAGGGATGAGAGCGCGGGGTGTTGGTGACATTGGAGAGGGGAAGCATACACGCCCACAGTAGACATGGAGGGTGGGAATCTTTCGAGAAGCCGAAGGGGCGCCAAGAACCGAAGTAGCCGAGCTGGGAGAGAACATAGGTGAGAGAGGAGATGGAGGGGGAGGGACACAAGGGGGTTGGACCTCTCGAAGAAGGGCTTTACGAGTGGGGGAGGGTAAATACCTACTAGGGCTTCGGGAGAATGGGGGAGTTGTGTGCGCTTTTGGTACTTGACAGTGTCTAATTGGGCGGCTCGGCTGCGAGGTTTCGGAGGCCAAGGGTGAACGTGGGGAGGAGAGGGTTGGAGCAACGGTGGGAAGGAGTTCGGGGGAGAAATGAAGCAGGGGCGGGGGGTGGGGTCGGAGGTATTCTGGGGGTGCAGAGAGGAGAGGGGCAAGGTGTTGGGGATCGGAGATGATTGTGGCGCCGCGTCGTGGAAGGGGACGAGGTCAGAAGAATGAGGTGTGCATGGAAAGTTTTTCGGGGGTTCGTGGTTCGTGACGGGGGGGTCAGTGACTCGCAGGGATGGGTTAGTGCATGAAGGGTTGGGAATCTGCGGGGAAAGGGGATGACGCGAGGGGGTGCTTGGAGGAGGTGGTTCGAGAATGCCCTGGGCATCTGCAAATACTCTTCCGGAGGGCCGCAAGAGGACACTCTTCGCCCCGCTTCGCCCTCTCTCACCCCCCTCCCCCCTTCCACCTTCTCCACTCCCTTTTATATGAGAGGCGATTGCATCCCCTCCCCCACCCATCGTTACCCATTCAACCCTTGACCGCCACATCTCTCCACCTCCTCTATCGGCCCCACTCGCATTTTTTTTCGCCCCGTTTTTTATTTCACCCACCGTAGTGATCTTTCCCGCAAGAGTCTGTGTGCGCACCGTTGTCTTTCTCTTTTTATTTCATTCCCATACATCTCTCTCCTACCTCCTTTCCCTTCCTTTCCTTCCCCCACCCCCGAATCTCACCGTTCTCGGAGGAATACCTTCAGTCTCTTTCTCTTTCCGAAGCCTCCTCTCATCTTCTCGATATTCCCCACACCCTCCCTCCCAAAACGGAAGGGAGGTATCGTTCCGAAATCTCACTTTTTTCCTCTTACCTCTCGGAATCCATATATTGGCCTACCTGCTCTACAACCCCTTCCCCTTCATCTCCGCTCTTTTTATCGCTTACTCATTCACCTCTCTCCCACCAACTTCCCAAAGCCAAGAACTCTCATAAGTCTATTTTTTGCTTATATTATGACCTCAAAGAAGCTACTCCGTAAATATTTTGTCCTTTTTTCTCACCAGTATTATATTTTGGTCTATATCGGCGATTTGTATCGAAGGCATCTCGACATTCATTCTATTTCGTTACGTAGTTTTATTTTATGTATTTTATTCATGCATTGGGAAATTTCTTTCATTGAAATAGAAAATTTGGTAATCTTGATCTTTTAGGGAGGATTCTAAATCTACGAAACGAGGATAATCATGTTCTCAATCACAGAGTCATCTTTGTGTGGGTTATGGGTTCCATTGAGTTCCTCTGATGACCTCATCTGCTTTTAAACCTCATTTTCTCATTATTTCAAATTAGTGGAAAAAATACCTATGGACATAAGCGACAAAGAGTTTTTCATTAAGAAGTCATACAGAGATGATGATACAAAAGAGTCAACGGAAGCAATGTAAAAACCAGTTCAGATAGTACGTTTTTCCTTGAGTGTGAGTTATCTAGATTTCGTGCCTGCTATTCAGTGGATGACCAAGATCGCTCTTAATAAAACTTCGATAATAGTATGTTTATCATGATATATCCGTCTGCAAACTGCATATCAGAAAATTCCCTCTCCGAACGGTGTGATAAGCCCCTTCATCTACATCTACATCTACACCATACCCTGCAAGCCACCGCGAGGGTGTGTGGCAGGGGGTAAAGATCACCAACCATGCACTATTGTCATGCAAACAAGCAACTATGGGGTCTCATGCAACTAGATTGTTAGTATCTATAGTATTTAAGGAATTAATACATGCATCATGCACTACAGACTACTCAAAAATTTCTCCTACCTATCCCTTTGCTATGCTGCCTATTCTGTTCTCTTAAAGTACGGGGGAAAAATGCCATTTTTTATCTATCAGTACAACAATCTATCTCTCTAATCTTATTTATATGGTCGAATCTAGCATAATACACTGGTGTTTTTAATATATGACTAACATCTTCAGTAAAGCCATCCGATTGAAATTTCTTTAATATTTTTAATCTGTACTTTAACCTACGCTCTGATAATGATTCCCACCCTAATTATGGTATTAATTCTGAAACACTACTCAACCTATCGTAACACCTTTTAAATAACCTAGTTGCTCTACGCTGCACACAGTCTAGTTCTCTGATCAAACCTAATTCATTCCATTGACCTTTAGCTGATAGATTTCTACTCATTTTTATAGAAAATGCTCATTAGAAAATGTATATTAAACAGAACCTTAACTTAAATCACGTGGTGTAAAGCTTAACGATAATTGGCCGTCGGAAGTTTTAGTGCGGCACCCATCACGGCTCCAAGCAATTTATCCATCCCAAAAAGACCAGGACCGTGGACCAGGCTTGAAATAAATGATTGAATTTGAAGAAATGGAAATAAATACGTCCATGGTAGGCCAGGTTGGAGATAAATAGCTAAGTACTCCTAACAAACACACAGGTCTATAATCACTATTTGAATTCATGGGTTTATCGGATCGTGCAAACCTATCACACTGAAATTATAGGCACACAGTCTATCTGGATGATTCAAACTTATTAGAGAGAATAGTGATTGGTGTTCTCAATCAGAATAAATATTATAACATTCTAGAATATTCGTTATTTATTTCATCAGTTAATTGTTTCAATTTCAGTTAATTCTTTCTTAATCAGTTAAGCGCTTTGGTAAGCACGCATTGTCTTCCCGGGAAACAAAGGGAGGATATAAAAAAATGTTGTTCTGTTTTTAACTGTTGTAATCAGTCCAGCGTGAGTAAATCTATGCGTAGGAAAGAAATTATCAACGACAATGGACATGACCCCCGAAGGATATAAAAAGTAATTTCATATATTACCAGATGAGGAGGTCCCGGTTATGTTAAGAGATTGAAAAGTCAATAAAATATGTGAGAGCATTTTTTGCTCAAACAAATTATCAACGAATTCTCAATTTTTTCGAAGTCCAACTTTTAAAAGATTAGCTGTTTTTTACCCGATATTTTTAAGTTTCTTGGGTCTGAGCATGCGAGAGACGAATGAAGAGATTAAACGTTGCTCAAAAAGAGGTGATCAGTAAATTAAGAGTAGGGTGGCGAAGATTATTTTAACCGTTAGAAAAGTGGGGAAACAGGCGTCACACTTATTGCTTTGCTTCAAGCTGAGTGGAAAACTCGTTTAACTTCTCCACTGCCTTTTTTGCAACTTCAAGAGCACCAAAAAATAGAGGAAGACTCTTTATATTGGTGTGGAAAGCCTTGCTCAAGCACATCTTGAGAAACCTTCCCCGATTCTCGAGGGAAACCGTATCATTCCCCTCTGAACTCGTCTCAAACGAGAGGGAAAAATATCTCGTCTCTTTATCCTTCCTAATTCTTTAAGATTAAGAAAGCCTGTTGAATGAGGGACAAATAAGATTCTGGAGTCATTTTATTTTATAATTCCGAAATTATTTGGGGGGTATCTCCCTCTTCGCAAACATTTCCCCCAGTCGGTTTCTCCCCCCCTCCTCCCCCGCTCTCCTCTCTCCCAACCCACTCCTCCCTTCAAGTTTTTTCCTCCCTCTCTCGACTTCCCGTTCCTTTCTCCTCAAACATGCCTTCTGCCATGACTTATGGAGCCTCTTTCTACCACCTCTGCTTCTCAGGCAGAATCGCGTAACCAAGGTGTTCGGCGAGGGTGTTGGGAATGTGTGGGACGCGATGCACGCGTGGTGACCCCGGCTTAAATGATGTTTTAGAGTAGATGAATCATTTTTCCACGGAGATGAAACAGTATTAGTGCTATACATTATCATTTGAAGTGTTGAACTAAGACATTCGTGGATATCAGCTTGCGCGAAAAAATAATTAATATCATCATCATAGTATGTCATACGTACGATCTCAGAAGATTTAAGAAGGTAAATTGCAAATGAGTGAAACAAGTAATTAGGGACAATGGATTCTTAAGGCCACTATTGAATTAATCCTGAGTAATAGAGGACGCGGGAGGAGAGGAGTGGATCCTTTGAATCGAACGAAGAAGGCACGAAATCTCTCGATTTGCACGTTGAAATTGTGTTGGGATGCAAGCTGAAATAAACACTGGTGTAAGACTAATATTAATCAGATGTGAAGGAACACGAGGTTTAAATACTGTAAGAATTTTTACCATTTGCTATCATCATTGTTCTCGCTTCTCTACTTATGTGACCTGGTGTGGAATCACGGATGCATATTTCGTGTTATCTTCTAATCTATATCGCTAAAGCCTACCCCTAGAGTAGCGCAGGGTTAACAATAACCGTCTATAAAATTCGCTCCACTGCTTGTGATAAGCGATTTGAAGTGCTGTGCGAAAAATGAAGAACAAAGATCACGTTTTCTCTGACATAAGATAAAAAAATAACGATAACGCCTTATGAAGATCCATGGTCTAGGGTGATGATTTGAAACCAGCCACCAGTTTTTGTGCAAACTTAGGATAAATCTTATTTATGTATATATTACACTTTAATGTCTTTTAGGTGAAATAAATATCATCATTATTAATTATTTCACTACGTCTTCTGTAGTGTACAAACATATAAATATTAAACCTTGCTGTAGTATACATAGAGGGGAGGTGAGGGTGAAGCACATTTCCACTATTTAGAATCGGTGTGTATTTTTGAATATTTTGGATGAGGTAAATTATTTTGAGGGATGGGAAGGGTGGAGAGAAACTCAGCATTGGATTTACCCTAGTTTCACATTCAACGAAATGAGCCTCGGGGTCCAGGGTTTTGTATGCCACCCGTCAGAAGCAGCACGTGACTTTAATCACCCTCTGTCGGGCACTCAAGACCGGACTGGGTTTCACTGCAAAATCTCACACTCAGCCGGGACTCAAACCTGAGCTTTAGGGATGAGGGATTAGTTATCCAGCCACCTCACTAACATGATCTTTGGCTTCCAAGTGATATTTTACTCTCTCACAATTGCGTCACCATGTAGGTATCAGAGTTCTTGCCGTCATCATCTCGTCTCCCAAATATTTGTTCCGATTGACCCCTTATCTTGATTTTCCCTCAAACTTAACTTGGGTGTACACTTCTAGAAGAAGAAAAAATTAAACTCATGCATACATGGGAAGTAACCTCCCGAGCTGTGCAAGCACAATTTTCATCATGTTATATACATTTCACTATACAGTATCAGGTAATCCAGCGAAAAAAAATGTGATTACAATGGGGAACTCCATTAATGAAATGAAGGAAACCCAATTCAGGCATTGCAGGACGTTATTACAAAGTGAATCTATGTATTGACGTTGTCATTCAGGATTTTTAAAAAAATTATTGCGCATTTACATATCGTATTAAGAATAAATTTAATGATAAATAACCTTATAATATTGCAGACATGAAATCATGTACCTGGTAGGATCCAATTTTAATCAGTAGCATTGGACATCTCATTCCTATGTAGAATTTTCATTAGATGATGTTGCAATCAGACAAAAATCCTTAGAAAACCTGTGATTTTTTTATTAGTCATGCAGATTTTATGCGCTCTCATAAAATAGCTAGATACAGAGGATTATATGTTAATTTCATGGTCTCTTGCCACACTTTACGAGTCACTTCGGTCTTTGGTCACAGTATTCTTTCTCGTTGATTTTAGTAGATAGCAGCTTTTTGATCAACACTTGAGGAAGGGAAATGCCAACGGTAAAATACAAGAAAGGAAAGTTCACCACGAAAAGTATAAGGAACGCCGCCATACGCGATGGACGATATCGATTGCAGTGCATTAGAAGTTAAAAAAGAGATATGAGGGAAAATGTTCTGCGAGAAATGAAATGGAAAATGATATTTGGGGTAGATAAAATCCTCGCAAGATCGCATAAGAGTGTAAGAACACATAATAAGAGAACTTAGAAGAAGAGATATTTTTGAATAAATTTAAGTTGTCTAAATGGTAGCCTCTACCTTAACCAGTCGTCATCAATGAAAAGAGTAAGTAAATTGGAATAGGAACAGACATTGGCAGTTAAAGGTTAAGTAGGGGCTGTCAATTACTGCCAGTGATTAAAAGCGAATTCACTGTAGAAATGATTGAATAGGTATGGAAAGAAATTGATTTTAGGTTAAAAGCTGATAAAGTTAATCACATTTGAGGTTGATTAAGAGATTGCCTGCCAGGCGAGAGACCGTAATCAATGGTCAGTGCATTAGAGATGCAGGTCAAATTATGTAAAGAATTATCAAAGGACGACGAGTATGGTTTAATTCTCAACTTTAGAAAACATGGAATTATTATAAAGGTTGGGGTATAGGCTGTGCAGGAATATGAGTTTCCTTAAAGATCATGACTATACTTGAAAAGATATCAGTAATCATTTGCGATAAGCCAAAAATGAGTTTCAAATGTTCCTCTTATTCTTCCCACTACTACTCTGTCCCCTCCACCAGCTCATTTTTTTTCTTTCACTCGGCTCTTTCTCAGGAAAAATATGAAACTTCCAATGATCAGTATTAAATTTCTTGGCGTATTTTCATCGTTTAAAAAAAAATGCTTGTCTTTGGGCTAATATTTTGGAGATGATTTTATTTGGATTCAATTTTAATTTATTCAATCTCGTTTCTGCTTGTTCAAATATCGAGCGTTTTTATTCGCATTCCCTACCTAATTAGCCTGAGTAGATATTAATTCAATTTTTGGCAGTTTACATTTGTTCCAATCAACTTTTTATCCGTTCAAATGATTTATGGCCACCACATTCCATGCCGTAAGTGGTGAATTTAGTCGTACAACGTTCAATAATTATGGAACTTCACAAAGCAACTGGTGTCTAACCCAATCATCCCAATATTACCAGCGTTACTCTCGACAATCATTCTTTCAGATCTAATTTTAGCTAAATTTCACAATATGTTTAGGTTTATGTTATTTGATTAATGGCTTAAGAACATTTGAATGGAAATTGAGTTATATTTTTACTTGACATTTCCGAGCACAAAAATTCTTAGTATTTTTTTTAATCGGCTGTGAGAACGTCACAATCTCTATTGACAAAATTTTCACTTTCATTCCGGAAAATGCATGTTATGTATTGAATTCACTAACTTTTATCCCAAGTGAATTGGCATTGTTTTACTTTTATATAGAGGTTCTCTCCCTGTCACACATCCTTGTATACATGTAGATATTTTTATAATGTGTTAAAATGGAGGGGTAGATAAAAAAATCCCTTGCCCGCATGGCAATGTTACCTACTCCTATATCATATGATGAAAAGCATGGGTGTCTTCGTCCAACGGATATAATCATACTGCATGATATGTATGTAAACATTTTAAAATAGTTGGTGTCTAAAATACTCGAAGAGTCTTAAAAGAAGTGTAAGGTGACCAGTTGAGGAAATAACTACGGGAATAAGATCTAGACTTAGAAAGCATAAAGTAAAGGAGTATGAACATGGATCTGGACCTAAAAAATGGAGTGGTGGTGTTGGTTTTCCCGGATTAATCGATCGGTATTAGAAGTAGAATTATACAGCTACGGCAATTTTAGCTATTTAACGTAGGTGATTAATAGGATATGGGTTGAAATTTGTCAAAGAATGATGGAAGAGTGAAGTAAAACCTGGCGTCAGCATTACTCATAGCGAAAGACGCCAAGGGGTCGAAGGTTTAATGTCCCTCCCGACGGACGGAGTATTGAACTCAAAGGGCTCTCCCCACATCACTGAAGTAGGGACAGGTTGACCAACGCAATGCCTCTGCCACTGACGGGATTCAAATCTGGGACCTTGGGATGGGAAGCCAGTACTCTAGCCAGCACACCCAACCCTCCCCTAAAAACTGGACCTTAAAGGACTAAAGAAATATTGTATACGATAAGTGGTAATCATGTAGATCAGTCATAAATTGGCTTGACGCAGGTCTAAACTGTCAGCTAATTCTCTATTTCCTCAGTTAATAGTAGCATGACTATTTCATTTCAAGTCCTTTGCTTTGCTACTTGCTGCATGAGTCCCACATAAGGGCCTTCCTTGCTAGTATTACAATTTACTCTCCGTGACAAATGTCTTCATGAGAACATGATTCTCAACATATGCCCAATAACGTTGTCCCTTCCTCGTTTTATAAATGTAATGAGAATTCTTTCCTGCTCCTCTCTCTTGAACCTTCTCATTACTTGGCCTATCCAAGAGATTTTAATCATTCTTCCCTTTCCAATGCTTTCCATCCTATATTTTTTGTGGTTATTGTTGTCCAATTCTCACTGCAATAAAGAAGCGTGCTTTAGATGTACATTCGAAAAGTGTTCCCATTTTTCCAGGCTCCTGCTGTAAGTAGGCTATTCTACCGGTTGAATAACCTCCTTGCCCAGAGTAACCAACACATTATTGTCTTTCTCGGATCGTTCCTCGTTGTTTATATTGCTTCACAAAAAAAACTCTTTTACTTCCAGCTTTTCTTCCTCAGGTGTAAATTACTTCGAACCCTTTGCGCTTCTACACACCATTAAGTCTCAAAAAGTCATTATCGTAATGCCGAAGAGGAAGAAATCCGTATGCTGTTGATCACCGTGACGACACTACACCCAGCTACAGATGAAAATCTGATCGTTGTAAATAATGTCATCATACTAATGAGTTAATTCTTTATTTTTATACCATAAGATTATTTTTCACTTCTGGTTTAGAATTGTTAAGTCATCTTCAGGTTCTCATGTCATCTCATGAGCTTCTGTGGTTTAACCTAAAGCCTTCAGATGACTTAGCAAGTCGAAAAAGGCAGTGAAAAATGAACTTATTTTGAAAAACAGTGCTCATTTGTTGACAATTAATTCCTCCCAGTAAGTGACGTCCAATACTATCAAGTGTATCATCATATGTTTTTCAAGGGAGATAGTGGGAGAAGGTAAATGAGAGCAAGCGATAGGTTGTTAGTTGATAGAATTCCCATAATACAACCTTACAATCATAGTCTTCGAGTTGCAAAAATAATTTCTAGGAGATAGAAACTGAAAATCGCACAAACTAGCACTGAAACGGCTTGTGGCTGAAATTAATGCTGTTTGCGGTATTCCAGTTGTTTTGTCATTACGCTTTGCTTCTCATATTCGTGTGAACTTTTTCATCTAATTCTAAGTTACCATGTTTACTTCCATCCGCGATATCAGGAGCATGTTTCCAATGGACATTTTCCACAACGTTTAATCTTAAACCATTTACGCTATGCTTCCACTTTCCCGCCCACGTCACCAAGTGGGCAGTAATCCCGTCATCTCGTTCTCCGCTTGTTGAGAAAAGCCCTGAACTCTTTTCCATCCTAAGCTTCCCAATCATCTCTTCTCCCCGTTACCTCTCTCCATTTGCATTGGCTAACAGAAATTTTTCAATTTCACACCACTTCCTCTTTCGTCATTATCTCCCTTCTGAGAATCGCTTTTCATTCTATCCCAACTTATTGTTTTCATAATTAAACTCTCGATCCCTGACGACGCACGTCTTCCCATTCTTAGCTCTTCCACCCTCTCTTCGCACACCTTTTCGCCTCTCCGCATCCCATCTTTATCACTTTCGTCTGCTCTTATCAATTTCTCTACGTCCCTTCCAATGCTATTTAAGTGCTAGCAACCTCAGTAAATCAAATGGTTGCCTATTCATATTCCTTCACGTGAATGATTTCCATGTTGCTATTAATAGAATGGATTTTCCTAGTCAACACTCAATATCTGATTCTCAGATATATGGCTAGGAAATCTCATTTGCAATAGCTAATCCATACAGTCTTTACTATTTTATCGTGATTCAATTGATGTCGAGGGTAGGAAATGATATAATTAGCAGTTCAGAGACGACTTTGGGATTGAATAGCATTGTCATGCGGACTACGATTAAAGGTTTTCCAACATAAGTAGGTATTCATTTTGAGGATTACTTAATGCAATAGCTCTAATATCAGAAATAATGACTATATTTTCCTGTCAGCATTCATGTTTGTCGAGTCTAATTGTGGAATTAATTCTTAATTCTGTTTTCATGTTTTGCCTCATAAGTCTTGCAACTTGCAGTGAGCAATGAATAACTTTTGACTTCTCAGGTAATACATACCTTCGGGGAAGTATACATAAAGGACTCTCTGGAATACTTCTGAAATATCTGCACCCCCCCCCCTCCCCCTCTTACCATGGTTACTCATACGATTCCTCCTTCCTCTGCCTTTCCACCTCGTCCTCCGACATTCCCAATCTCCTTCTCTCCCCTCGTCCTTTCCTCTCTCCTCTTCTCTCATCTCCCCCTCCTCCCCCACACAGCTTTCTTCCCTCCCCCATTTCCCTCCTCCGTACTCTTCTTCCTCCCCCCTTCCCCTCTCAACACTCCCTCCTCAACTCCTCCCCCCCATCACCGTCCCTGTTTGAACAGAAATCTCGCGACAAGGCAAATAAGAGGGAGGGAGGGGCTGAGTAATGGAATGCAAACAATTAGGCAAACGAACGGCCCCCAAGTATTGTAACGAAGAAGGAGGGAAGGGGTTAGGGGAGGAAGGAGGGAGGGAGGGAGGATGATGCGGGGGGGAGGGTGGGGTGGTTGGATGTGAGGGATGGAGGGAGAAATTCGGGGGGAAGGTCTTGGGGAGGGGGCGATTGGGTGGGCTGCTTGACGAGGAAGGCGGCTGGAGGGTGGAGGGGAAGCGGGCGTTCGGGGTTCGGAACATTCTCGTCTCTGAGCGGGGAAGATCGGCACGGAGGTGGAGCTGGGAAGGTGCGTGGGAAGAGGGCGAATGGGAATTTCGGGGAAGGATGGTGATTTCTACGCTCGGTATGGTCACTTGGTCACTGAATACACATGCGCATGGATGTTTCGGGAAGTAGCATGGTTTTTCGAGAGAATAATTTCGATTTATCGGAATTAATCGCGAGTGGGTATATCGACAAGAAATTAATTGATTTAACACCACTTTTACATGGCATAAGCACCTAAAATAATTGGGGAATTAAGCATATAAGGTCCAGGTTGATGGTTTCTGGCGTGTTTTTTATGTAACTTGTTAGTATTATAATTTTTATGGAATAACAAAGTTTAAACTTTCATTATTGATGAGTAATAATGCCCATTATTGTATTTTTTGCAAAATTTAAACAAACGTCAAGTCAGGAAATGATCAGTAATTAATCGCTCATTGTGGTGCGGGGTTCGGGTTGGTGATGTAGCTGCAGTACTGGTTTATCATCCAGAGGTCCCAGGTTCCAATCCTGGAAATGAAGGTGGTATTTAATTAAATTATCGGTTTTTACTTATTACTGTGTTGACAATACTTCCAAATGCAGAACTGCGTCTTAGTTATTATTACTAAAAGCCGGCTAATGCCAACAATTGGTTTGCTTCAACCTTCCTCCGCTCCCTAAAAATTTACCTACCCACAAACAACCTAAATGGCGCCAATGACCTTAGCTATAATTCAACTCCTCCGGGTTGTTATCACTGCCTGGTTAAACATAAATTCCACCTAGTGTGCCAATAAGTATTGGATATCCGTGCCACTTCCATTAATTAAGTCTGTCATTCAAACATGTTCCTCCCTATGTGTATTATAAATAAATGTCCGTAGACTATGGTGAACAGAGAGATTATTACATATAGATTGTCCTAATGTATACATATTCCGCCGAAATAGAGCAATATACGCAACTGCAACAGCGTGAAACATTCTCTTTCCTGTTCATGCAAGAGATCATTGCAGAAATCCGACATTTGCAGGAAGAAATACAAATTACATGATACTTCGACATTAGGAAATGATTTTCTATGGTTGATGATGTGATGTGCTTTTTTGACGAGGTCGCTCTTCTCTTTCTTAATAACGTCGAGATAAAATACAGGAAATTCAACGATAGGGCTGTTCAATGGCCCGATTAATAGATTTTCCATTGAAAATTCTCTCTTCGGATGCTTGATGATCAATGATTCAATAAACTGCGAGAGCTTACATTAGGTCGTTGGAAAGCCGGAGTCTTGATACCGATAATCCAGTCACCGATCGCGTTAGCCAGGTGAGTAATGTTCGGGTCTGCTCTCCCAAACATCATGGGTTAGAATCCTACCTTAGGCATGGATGTTGCATTTCTCTAAGGACTAGGTTAGAAAGTGAGATGTAAACTTAGCCGTTAGAAAACCTATAAACATAAATAAACTGCTCTACAATAGTTTAAATGCTTGGATGATCTGCTGATATCGATGTCTGATGGTTTCTATGGCGATAATCGACATCGAGATATTTAAATCGGAAACCCTCATCTAATTAAGACGCAGTATACTAGGATGGTCGAACAGACTCGGCCTGATTGAGGACTGGGACGGGTGTGAACGCTTAAGTAGCTTACATTAAAGACGTTTGGAGTTGTAAATAGTTTACTTCCTCCTTGATTTAACTAGTAAGTAAAGGGCTGATGTAATGCACTTGGTTGTGGAAAATTATATTTTCTGTAGTGATTTGATTTTCATTCTAAATTAATCACAGGAAGTCTTTTGAGTAAATTAGTACTTAGTAACTAGTAATTAATGAGGATCACTATCAATTTAATTTGTTCTTATGCTTTGGAATAAATACTAATGTAGATGGTTCAGGGGATAAAAAAGAGCGCTCACAAAATTATCTACTTACTGTCGATAGAATTGGAATCATACACCATGAATTGTTGGCTCAGCTGTCTGATCTGAAGTAACACCCTACCAATATTCCTTGGCATACGGGGGATTGTGGAACAATGAATGTGGGTTTCACATCCAGACGGAAAATACTGCCCGACTATGGAGAGTTAAGTTACATTCGATGGCGAAGACTTAAAGTACGCTAACAGGAGTATAATTACTTCCAGCATTTAAATAGCGACATGTAAATGCTTAAAATACTCCTAGCTATCTGCAATGGCTAAAAAACATTCATAATAAAAAACCTTGATGAATGATGGCAACCGAGCTTCATAAAATACCAATATAGGTATTCCCTTTCCGTCCGGTGAACCATCCAATCTAAGAGGGCGAAAGCAGACAGGAACACATCCACGATGCTACCTCTAAACGTTGGCTAACATGGGGACCGTGACACGGTGGAACACCCGAGTGGACTACGTGCAAGTTGGAGCGATTCCTTTAAATGATAATTATAGTAACTTCATGCCCGACTCATATGATGCTCTTTTACTAGATAATTTTTATCGCTAAATTTACGTATTTAGTCATTATCAAGGGAGTTTTTACAAAACTTATCTTAATTTTCATGCTGTAGATAATATTGTCAATTCACAAATTAATAATTTAGAACATAAATAAAGAGGAAATCCTCAGGCTTCACTTGGTGGAACCGCATAGTAAATAAAATGATCACTTGGTAAGATTCCATCAAGATCAAGGCCTTGATAATGATTGTCAAACCAATCGAAACCTAGGTCGGGAAAAATAAAATTTGTGGAATCTTACCAAGTGATCATTTTATTTAATTTAGAACATGTGTGAATGAAGCTAATAATATGGTCGATGAGGTCATTTGTGGTTTTGTTTTCATAACTTACCGAAGTTAAGTAAAGTGTTCTTGTACCAAAATAATTTCGTACTCCACCTATCCCAAGTAGAGGTCTAAATACTCAAGAAGGTAGGATAGTCACATAAGCTACAAAATAGGTGACATCATTAGAATATAGTACCTACTAGAGAAAATGAACAACCCAAAAGACGATCTTCAATACTCACAAAATATTCTAGGTCTGACACTGATAAAGTAAACTTAGACATTAAGATAAATTTTAAAATTATCCCTTCCCTTTGCAGTTTTCATCCCGTCACCCATGAACGATGTATTGATTGTGCGTCCCACTACCTGCTTTAGGTTTATTCGAATTAAAATTTAACATCTAAAATGTAATTGGAAGTACATTGCGAGAGATTTTTATGATATATTCCACACCGAGATTGATATCCGATGATTGTGTTAACTTCAAAAACAAAGAATTTTACTATGTATAATAATACTGTTGTATGAACCACACATTTTTTTTAGTCGGGGACGTAGAATCTTCATTGTCAAAAGGAATACTCCCTAGAAATTTTATAGATACTATCTTTTTTCTCTCAGCTCAGCGAATACTAACCTTATTGATTATGGAAGGCAATAACTGTTTTAAGAATCAAGATATTCCAAATAAAACGTATCATAATGAATGCAAGGCCACCTTATCATTTGGATAAGTTGCTTAATCGTGGAACTTAAGTACATTCGAATAAATAGAGTATACACAGTGCATTTTATACCCGCAAGAGGGGGTAGAAAACGTTTAATTTGTCAGCGTTTCCAGATACACGATTTTTTACTGTTCAGGGTAGTGTTTTGTAAAATAGAGCACTGTAGTCAAGACTCGCCCATGTAGCAAAAGGAGTGCCCAGCATTTCTGACTCATGCGCGAACTAGGCTCTACATTACTAGTAGGAGGCAATGGACCTCTATTCCAGAGTCCCACCCTTAATCCGGAACGAGCGGACGGTCGGTTCGACCAAGTCATTCCTTCCGATCGAGGGATGGACCCGGCCGAGCTGCGCTTGGTGCTTTCGCTCGCGGAGATGTGGGACCCACACTGAGATGCTGACAGGAGTTCAAGGAACCAAGGATGCGAGGGTTTCAACCCTTTATCTTTTTTATTGTCTTTTCTCCCCGGATTCCCATTTCGAGGGTTGTAACAGAGATGCAAAAGTAGAGGTGAGCTCGCCTTAACATTCACTGCGAGGGTGGTCTTTTTGCCGGAGCGATCAGTACTGCAAGCCCTCCTGTTCTTTCCGAGAGAACAGCGCATGCAGCAAAAGAGACAGCAGCGCGTTTACGATTAAAACTCCTCACGGAAGTAGCCAACACGATGGGCTCATGTTCTCCTTATTATCTTTCCATTTGTTCCGAGAATTTTTTCTGTTTCAGTGTTCATCTTTCTGCTCACTTCAATCCTTTAGAGCATTAATCAGCCCGGTTAATAGTATAACGTATATTCCGTTTTTCCATTATACCATTTGAAGAAAACTCACAATGTATAGTCTTCTAAAGCAATATATTGGAAGAATTATGGCGATAACAGATTTGTTTGACAAAAAAATTTAAATTTAAATTGGTGAGCTGATTTCCAGACCTCTTGTTTAAAAATATAAATGTTTTTTTCAGGAGTTTTAGGTCCTTGTGAAAATGATGAGATTGAACTATTCGGCCGACGTTTCGGAAATTATATTTTTTCCTTCATCAGGGCTAAAATGGGATGAACCACCAATGAACTACATTTACAGAACTAGTTCATTGGTGGTTCATCCCATTTTAGCCCTGATGAAGGAAAAAATATAATTTCCGAAACGACGGCCAAATAGTTCAATCTCATCATTTTCACAAGGACCTAAACTCCTGAAAAAACCATTTATATATTTATATATAAAAACTTTAAAGGCAAGTACTCTTCATTTAAGGTCTAAATTCATTATAATTGAAATAACAAAAGCGTCACTGAAATTTTTTCCTTTATTTTAATATAACCTGCTACAAGAAAACGAGTTGGTTGGTAACTTAAGTTTAATCTATTGTGAGAATTTAAATATATAGGTCAACATTATTCCGTGATAATGATTGTTTTGAGTAAATTGATTCGATAAAAATATCCATGACTGATAGATGCAATTTAATTTTATTGTTGGCACATATGTAGTAGGAGAGGCAATTTCATTTTAATCGTTCCTGCATCTTTCCCGGCAGATCGTGAAATGGAATTTCGTGTTCATTAAGAAATCTTCTCATTTTTAATTACAAAGAGTCGGAGTTTGTTTAGGTTCAATTAAATTCACGTCCTAAACAAATGAGTCTTTGCTTCGATTAACAAAGTGAGATAATGTATTCTTGCTAGGGATATTATTGTTAAAAGAACAAATCGATTTTTCTGATTAACTTTCGTATGCATCCGTTATTTTTTCAACAGTTTCCGGCTGTCTTTCATCAGGCAACTTCAAATATTAAATTAGGATCGGAAATGACTGTGCGTAGGTAATGATGTTTCATTTAATGTATGTGTAGATTCAGATGCCAACTGGCATTTACCCTCATAGCAGATGCAAATGGTGGCCTGCTTGCCCTTAGCATTCGCATATATCGTTCTCCGGACACTATTTTCCCCAAGATCGCCTCAGAGGTCACTGCGTAACCCCACCTGCGGTAAAAAGATTTTGGGCTCAACTTCTGTGGAAATACTTGTTAAATTAAGGTGGCTTATTCATTTAAAAATATGCAAAAACAAGTCAAAACAAGTTAATAATATGTGGAAGTAACGCAGCACTCGGAGAAAACCTCTCTCCTCCTCGAGTCAATCAACAAATCTTGGAGGAAACACGGTTCAATTTCCAAAGTGTGCACCTGTGCTTGTCATGAATAATGCAGTCACTAATTTGTAGACTCTTGATTTGCTGTTTTCCATAGACCTAAAATGTAAGGGTTTTGTCCCTTACAAGTTACCTTCTCATCATCAAAGATGTACTTGAATGTAAATTCAAAGGGCCACGGTGGGCACTCATTGAGATCCGATTTATACGCCTGCTTAACACCAACCGATTAGCGGTGTAGACATTCAGTGAATGTGAGCTGAGAAAGAAACGTCAATCTCAGGATAAGAAACTGAGGCGACCATGTAACATTCACATCACTACGCACATCGTGAAAATGTTATTACCATACAAACCATTTCTATGAAAAATATATCTCTCCACTTTTATTAGACGAATTTCCTAGACATTATGGACATCTCTCCTCACCATTTACTGTAGGAAATCACACCAGATACGTAAAAAGCAATGAAGAATACTTTAGAGACCAGGTTATTTTAAGAATTCCACCTAAACCTCGTCAGGTAGCATAAGAAATATGTTTAATACCTCCAGAACTGCACAGCGATGGGTTGTTGAACACTAGGATCTGCCAATTTTTATCGATCACATCTGCAGTTCTGATTTCATCGAAATTTTGCTGATCACGTAAAATAAAAAAGCAAAGCTTCCGACCTTGGCCAATATTGAATCATTTCGCCACTCATGGCAGCATCCTCACGGAAGTAAATTCACTCGGGTACGCGGTGTACTGGATCGTCCCTAAATTGACACACCAGCGAGAATTAAAGTATATGACGCTCCTTCAGGCTTCAATTTTATGCATGAGAGCAGGAGTACGCACACTACTTTTTCTTCCTCCACTTCTCTCTCTCTCTCTAATTAAGACCGGAAGAGAAAGTATTGAACACCATTAATATCATCAAGGAAACAACAAGGAAACGAGGAAGGCTCTGTTTGCAAAACCCAAGGGCTGAAGCGGGAGTGTTTCTTTGCAACCTCAAATTTGTGCTACGACTAATTAGAAGGGAGTGGGTGAGAGTGAGGGGGTGAGAGGGAGAAAGTGCGTGGGAGTGGAATGGGGGATGAAGGAGGAGGCGGAGGGAGAGAGAGATAACGTGGGGAGGAGGGTTCGGAGGAGGGAAGAGGAGTTGGAGGTGGATGAGGGTCGAGAAAAGGCGGAGGAAGGGGCAGGGAGAGAAAAAGGGGTTCAGGGGGTTCTTCGTCGACAGGGGTGGGAGGAGTCTATCAGATTGGTTTGAGAAGTATTAACAGCAATAGAGGAGGGAGGTGGTGGAAGAGTGTATCTCTGCTCTGATGGAGTTTACGTAAGAAGGGGTACATAACTTATTCCATTAGCTTCGCTCCACGCGAGATCGAGTGTTTGACTACGTCCCTTCCCCTCCTGCCTCTCATTTCCGCCCCTCCCCGCCCTTCCACCCCTCCCCCAACCCTTTCCGGCCGCCTCATGTACCTACACCCCCCCTCATATTTTCTTCATCGATTTTTTTCTATTTCCATCACTTCCTTCATATCACTATCTCTTTTTTCGCTGTCTCCATCTCTTCCCTAGCTTCATCAGTTTCTAGTCTTCTTCTATTTTTCCTTTCCTAAAATGACGAAAGGGAGGTGAAAAAAATTCCAGGAACCAGCATTTCTTCACGGAGGCAGAATAAAAAAAATCCTCGGTTAATTAATTAATTAGACGGAATTCGCGGATGTGTTATCATGAAGAAAAGTTTGGTTTCTGAGAAAAACTCCCATCTCTTCTTCTTTTTCATCACTGCAGCTGAAGTAAGAACTGGCCAAAGGGAAATGAATTTTCTGTCCGATATTTGCGTTTCATATGAATAGAGAGAGGGCGATAATGCCTCAGGAATTGGCCATTGTGGGAGGTAGGAGAGGAGGAAGAGGTCAATATTAGCGGCTGTCTCTGTGCGCCCCCAGCGGAGATAGAAAAAGTGACTAGTCACACAACGGAGTGGAAGCTATTCCGAGTAAATAGAGTTACGTCATCAATAAGTCCATTCGATTATGTCCTATTGTTGCCAGGTGCGAGTGAGACCTCGTGTTTATATTCCTTCACTTAAACACTTCAAACGCCCGTACTCTTTGCATCTCGAGCATTGAAATATGGAGAAAGAGTAGTGCTCTTTAAGTAGGCATGGGAAGTCTTTTTAATAGGTCTTGAATCTGAAACCCGATGGAAAATGCATTTTTCAGGGATCTTTTTTTTAACGCTACCAATCATGTAAGCTTCATGGCTAACTTGATTGAAAAGTAGTTTTCCCAATCCTGGGTAATTATTCCATGATTGTTTGATCAAACAAAGCGTATTTTTATTCTAAAAGGCTAAATTTAGGTTCTTTAAAAATCACTCTTGACGAGAAGTTTCTGATCCAGGTGAATACATAATTTGAAACAACCTCACTTAGGGAGCCTGAGAGTTTTCAAAGATTCGAATTTTTTTTCCAAGCCGGCTTTCAGGTCCCTTTGTAGAGCAAGTAAAAGTTTTTACTTCCATTTGAACGCTACAGAAAATATAATATCTTATATCCTGATTCCCATCAGTGCCTCACAAACGGGCTTCTGACTTCAAGAGATTAATTATCCCTTAATCCTCGGGCACTCTCACTTTATAAAACTTCCATCACTCTTCACCCTGCAATCATCATCAATGCAAGCATAAGAATCAAGTTAATGCATAAATAATATTTTCCCTTGTAGTAACCATATACACCCGAACAACTCCAGGCACTCCAATTTGAAACTATCTGCCTCTCTATAATTTTAGCCTGTATGTTCAATCTTTGTTCTTAGTTCTACCTTGCACAATGCACTGCTCCTCTTACCCACATACTATCAAAATCACTGCCTATAATCATCTACTAGCCTGTACTAGAATGTGCGGATGTTTGCCAGCTTTATTTAGATGCATATTTCCCCCAGTGACGCTTGAAACAAGCCTGCGAAATCTGCCTCGGACATCGTAGGAGAGCATAATAGGCTCACAAAGTCCTTCGAGCGTTCGAACCTCCGGTTCTGAATCCCCCGACTGACCCACTGACCCCACCCTCTTCCTTACACTTCCCCACATCTCCTCTTTCTTGCCAAAATCTGATCCTTTGTTATATTTTTAATATTAAGAAAGACGGATGATTATCACCGGAAAAGTTTCAAAACCTGTAAGTGAGCCATTAATTTGTCTTTGCATTTTATTTGTACAGAGCGTTGTCCCTTACCCATTAATAATTGATTTATGTGCTGACTGGGAAAAATATTTTTGTGCCCTACTTCTCAATCTGGAGTAAAATTGGAGAAAATACCTGTCAGAATACCAGAAAATCACTTTGTGCTTTGTCACGATTTTTAACAATGAGTTCAACACAAGTTACCACTAGCGTATGTAGAAGAGGGCATCAAGTGCAGCCTTGTATCCTAATTGGACCGTCTTTGGACTGTGATAAGGAATCGCAAAAGTTCTTATTCATATTGATTGAGCACGTATATTTGTTTTACTGTTTGGGATTGTGAAGTAAGCTGAGGAAGTTTGGGGTTCTATTTCACTAAATTTCCTCGAGTGGAAGGTATTGAAAAGTGGAAAATTAGAAAATGCGGCCTTCAAATCTGGGCTCACACTTAAAGAGGCTTCAGACCGGTAGGAAAGATAACTTGATGGGAATGAAAGGGTAAGACGGTAGGGTGGAGTGAAACTCGGCGTCGGCATCAGCCTACTCTTAGCGTTAAGCGTCTAGGGGACCTCTGCTTAACGTCTCATCCGACGAACGGAATACTGAACTCGAATGCTCTCTACAAATCCCTTTTGAGTGAGAGATGTGTAGACTCTACACTGTAGAGTCCTTTGACCACTAGTAAATAGCCCATAGTAAATAGTAGGACATAGTAAGGCAAGACGATGACGATAATATGAATTCAATATGATAGAAATCACTTTCAGTGTAGTATATTCTTCTCAAGTCTTCATTCAGGTTAGACTCTCCATCTCCGCCGACGTGTCCACGAGCGAGTCGGTCATCGACACGTGGGCGGAGATGGAGAGTGCAACCCGAATGAAGACCCGCGAAGAATTTACTCAAGTAATACGCCAAGAAAGCACATGAAATTTCTTCAGATTCAATATAATTTCGTGTTAACAATCAAAAGCACGTGATTAAGTCAAAGAATTTACATAATTTATTTAAAAACAGTATTGTACAACCAGTTTCAGCAGCTATGCCCTCTTCAGTAAACATTTAAGCACAGTAAAACCATTTCATTTTACTAGAAGATAACGTAACTGCCGAGGCCAGTTAAGGAATTGTAGAAGCTTGGATTCTCAATAAATCGTGTGGAAGTCACTAAGGCATATTTCTATGTCTACATGATTAAGTTTTGAAATAACTGATAGAAAAGGCGTGTAAGAATACAGTTAGGTCGTAAAAGTAAATATTTTCTAGAATACAAGAAGTGTAGTCTTTTTGACTTGAACGCAAGCAAAATAAAGGAGTAGTTGAAACGTCATTATCACCGGTCGGGCTGGTGTCATAATTAGAGTACTGGCCTCTCTCTCCGAGGGTCCGAGTTCAAATCCCCGATTTGTAATATATTTTTTATGGTTGACAGGCTCCTAAATGAATGATTAGTAGTGGAGTATATTCGAGCTAAGTGCTCCGTCCGTCGGACGGGACTTTAAGCCAGGGTCCTCTTGGTGCCTTTCGGTAAGATCAGGGTAATACCGACGCTGGGTTTCACTCCACCCATCCTGCTTTCCTTTCCTTCTCACCCTTATACCTTTTCGCCCAGTCTGAAGTGCCTTTAAGTGAGGGCACAAGCTTAAAAAACCATAGATAATGAAAAACGTCCGCTCTAACGAGACGCAAAGTTACTCAGCCTCATGTGCAAATGCAGTGACGGTTTAACAGACCGAAAAATTCTGAGGAAGGATAAAATAAACACGTACGTAAAGTAGTTTCATTTGTAGAATTCAGTTTATTTTTAGAATAAACTAGACTAAAAACCCATTGATAAGTTCCATACCCTGCTTGAATAGTGACAGTCACCATTGAATAAAAATCTCCAGCGCGGAAGCTATCCAGCTTCTTTTCTTAGGATGGAGGACGGATTATTTGACGCGATATGGAAAAGGCAGATGGAGCAAGTTGTGAAGAATGTTAAAGAGAGGAGTTACGTCAATATGAAGAGGTTGACCGATAAAGAATCGACTGGAGGGATGTGACAAACCAATCCTAGGAATGTTGACCGATGATGATGATGATACCCTTCAACAATTGAGGCACAGGAAGCCGAATTCTACCTCTATAATTAAGATGTAAAATGACACTAGACAGTGCGAATCAAATAAAAGTAGGAGACAGCGTCAGAAATCACGTTATGAAATAGGTGACAATTAAATGGAAAGGGAAAGGTGTCACGACGAAGATGAAACCGCATCTTGTCCAAATTCCACAAAGCAAACTCGGAGACTATTGCTTTTATGAGACGGGAAAGCAGGATTTTACCAACATACATGCATTTAAATACTGAAATCGACGCAGTTTTGGAAAGTAGAACTTATGACACAACTCTCCCAGCATTCTATGGTGACGACGGTTGGAGAAAACGAGGTGTACAGCATTAGTGACAAATGGGAGGGATAGATAAATCTGGGAATTGACAAAATTAAAAGGGGATAAACACTCTGGTGCTGTACACAGACACACAGACAACCAGAAAATGGTTACTTCTTGCTCCAACTGTTATATGCCATTTGGGGGAAAATTGGGTAACAATTTTAGATGCACTTTCTTCAGTTACAAATGACATAAAGATGCCATAAAAAATTATGCAGGCGTTTTGCAAATGATTTTATGGAAGATGTAACTCTCACTTGTCAGTAGGTACATACACCCAACATAACATTCGAGAATGTGGAGGCAAATATTCACGATTATATACAGGGTTGTGGAGGTGGTGGGGCCACCCACCATTCATTATTTGATCTCTGTATCTCAGACCATATTTTTAAGACACGGCAAAGAAGAATTGGCTACAGATGAGATCATAATTCTATTAGACTTTGCTGAGAAGGTTAAAAAACATAACAAGCATTTTCAATGAGAATTTGTGTAATCAGTGATTTTTGAGCCACAAAACTGTTTCAGTAGGTGTCAATCAGAATAGTGTAACGTACACAAACGAAAAATTCCACACATCAAAATTTGTACATATTTTATTAGTGGAGCTGCAAGGCAGTGTAAAAACTTGAAAAAAAAACATTCAAAATTAATGCTTGCATTCCTCAAACTTTGCTGAGTGCCATTTTTTGCAACAAGTCATGGGAAAAGTGTATGTGATGGAATTGGGGGAACTGTGAATCAATTACATAACTAAAAGAGCTTTTTTACAAAGACCTAGTGTGCAGCATATTTTGTAAGCATGTGATTTATTTCAGTAGGTTGATAAAAATACTGCCAGCATTGAAACATTTTATGTTTCCAGTAATTCTACAGATTTTTAAATCAGAACCGAAGAAGTATTTCAGAAACGATAAAACAAGGGGGACAATACGTCATCAATCCTTTCTTCCAATCAGTGAAAATGAGTTACTCATCAATCAACTCTAACTTCAGAGTTACAACAAAAATTAATACAAATGAGATGAAACATAATGAGTTCTGCTATAATTGCCGTTATGTCAGCCTTTTAGACTCATTGAACATTGAGGTAATATTGTACTAGATTGACTGGACAGTTAAAAGAATAATAGTTGCTTAGAGGAAACTTAGTACTCAGATCCAACGTGGATGTGGATGCCCTGAAACACAGGTGTGAAGGGCTACCGTTTTGCATGCATCATTAAAATAAATTATATAGACACTATCCATTATGGGAGAAACTTTATATTTACATTTTCTTAAAGAGGAAGGCTAGTGCATGTTATGTTGAATAACTCAGTCTCCTACTTGCTGTCCCTTTTTTGTTATTAGAAGTTGAAAAACTGGTATTTTGAACAAAAAAATTAGCCTAGTGGTAGTTTTCAGTAAATTCATCAACATATAAGTTGAAAATTGGCCCAAACCCTACGCCAATTTAAATATTCTAGTATTTACTATGCTTATTCAAATGTTAAATGTGATTTACTCATGTGTCTAAAATTGTCATTTTTTTGGAGGAAATTTGTCAAAACTGCCATGTTTAAATATTTATAGCAAAAAACGTTTACAAGTGAGAACATTTGTAACATCTTTTTTAAAGACTATAGTTGCATGTCTATGATATATAAAAGTTGTACCAGGTTAGCTGACTTGATTTAGGTTTTACAGGGTCACAGAAATGGTTGTTAGGCACAATTTGACTTGTGGATAGATTTTCCTCTGTGCCTTTGTGTGTACGTATACTCATATCTTAGAAAGTATTTGCATTTTGGATTTTTCTTAACTAAGGTGAAATCTAGCTAGTGGGAAAAAATTAAGAAAATCGGAGATGGTGAGCATGGGACCCTCAAAAATTGGTTAAGTTGTCATGGAATGATTTTAAAATTTGTGACTTTTTATCAATTTCTATTCATCTAGACAGGATTAACTGGCTGTTCTACTCTATCCTCTTCGATCTGATTAGCTTGTAGCTCCAGTCATCATGGTAAGAAGAAGCTCGTTTCCTAAATGTTTCCCTGGGGAATTGAGGATGATAAAGAAAAGAACACTGGCCCATAAGTCTTTCAAAAACTCGGATGATTACCACTTCTATGCCAGTCTCTGTGAACTACGCAGAAATTGTAAACAGCTAAGTAAAAAATGTTTTCTCAATTATATCAACACAATACAGGACAACATACTTATTAATACCAAACATTTTTGGGGTCACATTAGTTATCTCCTTCTCTCACAAAGACTGCCTGATGAAATGTTTTTAAACACTCAGAAGGGTGCTAATCCCTTCGACATATGTAATCTTTTTGCTGCTCATTTTTCAAAAGTGTACAATCATATTAATCTTGCCAGACCATCATTATCTGATTTTCTTCTATCAGTTCTATTAAAATCTCAACGAATGAATTAGTTGCTAAACTTAAATCAGTAAACGCATCCACAAGTCAATAGATTTGGTTTTTATATACAATGTAACTATTGACTTCGGTGGGACCTCTGAGTAGAATTGAACTCTAATCTTTTGTAAAGATATTACTAAACGTCGTTCATCAAATAATATATTATTTATAATAACTGAGCACTCGGTCAGGTTAACATTTTAAAGATAGAGACAGATGTAGACCATGTGGTAGTCTAGCATTAATACATACCAGTCACACAGCGCTGTATGAAGGAAAAATGCATACAAAACTGTCGATATCTATTTAAACCAAGGCATACGTGAAATTCTCGCCCATATACACACACGAAATGTTTATTAACTTGGCTACTAAACTAAATTAAGATGCAAGAATACTTCACGCAAACCCCAGGCGCCCCAGGCCAATGCGGTATCATCTCAAATGAACAGGCGGAAATGACAGACAAAATGTACGGCACTTGTGTATTTCGCTTGTACCTATTTGGGTAAGCAGTGAACATTTTGGGCGCACCTATTTCTATTCTAAACTAAACCCTTTATCCGAAAGCTTGGCGAAAGTATCAAACTCTTACCACTATCAAAATTATTCAGTAACTTTAGCCGAAATGTTTCCGGTTTTCTAGTCAATTCTTAACTACCGAAAATTTTAATAATCGAGTACAATTCGCTCGGTAAATTTTAGATATCGCATGGTTATTTTCATTGAAATGCAATAATTTTAATCGAAAAGAGTCCTATCAAACATGTTCGGTTGCATCTTGCAAACTATTTCTTTCCGTGGGGGTTTGCTGTGAGAATTGACCCTGCTCATGTTGAGAATAATACGGGGAGAGAGCGAGGAGAGTGATTGGGGTTGGGGCCTGAGGCTGACGCTTGTGAATGTTGGTTGTGGTGGCGGTCGTGTAACATGTGAAATGGACCAACAATTCGTGTGTAGTTCGGGCGGAGCCTTGTGACAGATCGTAAAGGGAGAAGAAGAAGTTTGTTGTTGTTCATAGTGATGATGGCCGCGGATTGGTGGAGGAGGTTGATTGATTCCATTTTTTGCGCGTCGAAGAGAGAGGGGTTTACGGAGAAAAGGGGGAGGATTGGCCGACTGATTGATTCTGATCGATCGAATGACGTCTTCATTAGCGTGCGAGTCGTCAAAACGATTGCCTTTCTTCTCTCTTGACCCGCTTGACAATGCACTCACCATCGGTACCACCTCCGTGGACGAAGAAACGGTGTTTTGTAACACGTGAAGAAAGTTGTTAAGCAGGGGGTGGGTGAAGGGTTTCCATAGGAGAGGGTATTCGAGACTGAGGAAAGGAAGACGAATGGGAACTGGAAGAGGGGGAGGGGGTGAGACTGGAGGTAAAATGGAGAGGAGATGAAGAGGGGGGAAGGAGGGGAAAGCGGGGAAGGGGAGAGGGTTCTTCTTGTTGGGAAAAGATTCCGACGGTGATGAGGTCAAAGAGCAAATGAGGAGGAAGCGGGGGAGGAGGGAAATTTCGGGGGGAGGGAGGGGTGGGGGCGCTGTGGGGACGCTGGTGGATGTTGGGGGGGTGGGTTGAGTGGGGCGGAAGAGGGAGGGGTGGGGTGGGGGAAGTTCTCACTGATTGAGGTGTGGGCGGAGGGCCAGGAGGAAAGTGTGCGGGGGGTTTGCGAAAGGGACGTCGGGGGCGAGGGAGGGCTGGAATCATGACGGGTCTTCGGCAGGGGCTGATTGAGGTTGCTGGGGGAGGGAGAGGACGTGTAGCAGTCCGGGGGCGGGGGAAGTTCTCGATGGACGGAGGGGGATGGGAAAAAAGGAGAGGATGGATACTGTGCAGGGTATGAGAATGGGGAGAAATTCCGGATCGGGGATGGTAGGTATTGTGCAGGAAATAAAATTGGTACAAATGCTCCTTTTTTCGTGTCGTGGGGGATTGGTGGGTGCGCCGTGAGCCGGCCGTTGGCTTCCACGCACTCGGCTTCCCTCTCTCTCTCTCTCCCCGTTCGTCCGTCCAACTTCCCGACCCTCCCTCGGGACTCACCCCGACTCCTTTTCCCAACGGGGATCGCCCCAACCGTCGTCGTCATCCCTCCCCTCTCCCGAAGGAATCAACTTAAACCTGTCGCTTGCGGTCTCGGGGAAAAGGGACCGATCACGTCATTAACGAAGCGGTTGGCCAGCAAGTGTGCCGAAAAATGATGCGACGGCGGTCTCCGTTACGCGTCCCCGTGAATTTGCTCGTAAATTCGTTTTCTTCCGGATCGCAGGCCTTCGGATCAATCAGCCGGAATGCGGGGGAGAGACCGCAAATCATCACACTGGATCTTTAACGTTGAGCGTGCTATGAGCCTCAAGGGACCTCATGCGTATCATGGGTGTGTTTTTAACTCCGTTTATCAATTGGGAGTGTGAGAATCGGCCTTAGCACGTCTAACACATCCGGCAGGAATTGCTATGTACCCCCATCCCCCTCCGAGTACTGGATTAAGGCGGAAGAAAATTTTTGTAGATGAATAAAGGGAAGGATGAGGAACGTTTTTAGGGATTATTTAGGTATTACTCTAGGTAGCCTCTTAGGCCAGCTCAAGACGAAGTGTCATCTTTAAGAATTTTCAATATGTTGGAAAAATCAATTATTTTTTTTCAATATCTTGTTTCTCTCTATCAATAACCTTCCACCGTATTTATTCCACCGCCTATGCTACTTTTTTAAAACTAGTACTTCCCAATTAGACTTATTGTCAAGTTATTGTTAAATTAATTTTAAATTACCCAGAAAAATACCATTGACCATGAAAAATCCAGTCTTTAACCCAAGTGCTCAAGGATTTTAGGTCAATTAGCCTTGGCCAAAAAAGATTAATATTTAAAAAATTCCCATTTTTCCTCCCCTTCCATTTTATGTATCTTGGATAAGAAAATTATTTTCCCCTCTGCTTTGACTTTATCTCTCGATTTTAACGCGAACAAGTATTTAGGAATTGGCGACATATATGAGAAGTTCGTTTCACTGAGATAGATTTTATGTTCCTATTTTTTGTAGCGTTGGTTGTTGTGGCGTAAATAATTATATGAGCAAGCATACGCAT
This sequence comes from Platycnemis pennipes, assembly GCA_933228895.1. Lineage (NCBI taxonomy): Eukaryota > Metazoa > Arthropoda > Insecta > Odonata > Platycnemididae > Platycnemis > Platycnemis pennipes. Next base: position 25,033,798 of record OW121848.1, on the reverse strand, counting down.
GCTGTTAGTCCTCTCGGAAAAGTAATAAAAAGTCGGAAGATTAAATGAAATGCATATTATGCATTAGGTACAGGGTGGTACTTGAATTAAAACAAATAGGCCTAATTGGCATCACATGGGCGGCATATGCCAGAGAAATATATTCCTTTGCCACTTTTAATGGAGAGAGAGTACTTTCAAAATTCAAGGAATAGTTTTACTTGATTTAAAAAGAATATGATTCGATTACACTAATTTACCTACTCCATGAATCACAGACAGATCAAATTTATTTGAGCCCTTTCCCTTTGAAATCCAAAGTTAAATTACAGATTAAAAAATCTGTGTTGAAGCTCGATCAAGTAAAATAATGAAATTACGGCCCATGAATCGTTAAGGGAGGTTCGTTATTCGCTAATTGAATGGGAAGGCAGATAGATCGATCGAAGAATTCAAGGCTTTTAAGCCTCTTCGTCAAATTGCTAGTGCTTTGGAGAACCTTTTTTTACTCGAATAAAGAACCTCAACTAATCATAAATTTTAAAAAAATTATTGTATTATAAAAAAACAGTTGTTTTATACACTGGAAGTTACTTAGTGACATGGAGTGAAAGTTCTACCAAATCTCATGTTATAGATTTTGGTTATTTAGAAACATATTTACTTTACGTTACTATCTATGCAAATGAATGAAATATTCATCATTATCAAGGCGTTACGGGGTAATATAGAATATAGAAGAAAAATAGTTTCTTGGACTTAGAAATACTGCACTAAATGCTACTGTACTACTTGTACTACTACTTGTACTGTACTACTGTACTTGTACTACTGTACTTATACTACTGTACTTATACTACAGTACTAAAAGCAATAATAAAAGTAGGGAGGAAAGCTAAAATTTGAAAGCTGTATATTGGGGCATTCATCTATTTTCCATCTATTTTATAATCAAGCTTCAATTATATAGGTATTTTTATTACCTATTTCAATAAACACCAAAAGCACTTGCTTTTTGGATACAATTGTCTTTCTCTTTATCGCCTAGTTTCCTTTTAGCCAAACCTGCTAGAGCACCAGTTTTATCTCGTTGATGAAAATTATTCGCTCACGTATAAGGTGCTAATAGACATGTCACGTAAAGGCATATTCTCTGAACAAAATTAAATACCTACTTCTGAGTATCCTATGCAGATTCTTATTCTATTTGTTAATGATTTCCTTAATTTTAGGTACTTGTATGATGTAACAGAGGATCAACGATTTTCTTAAAATTCACCAGCATAATACGTTTTCTTAGGTGAGAAAAAATAACATTATTGAAAGGATTTAGAATTAGAGTTTGGACAGTAGACAGGTTTTCAATGAAGTCACGGCTAAATTTAATTTTCCCTTATTAGCACAAACAAAACTTAATGGGTATTTGAGTTACGCAAAACTAAACTTGTACCTATAAATCCCTCGATTGCTATTAGGTATAGGCGCTACGTTTCGTCATACACTGATTATATGCAATTTTTGAGGAACGTTAATTTTGTTTTGCATCATGATTATTTTTTCAATTCGAATTTCTATTATTGTCGTAATACAAAAGCTATATTTGACTCAAATACATCTCCAAATTGCCCTCCTGGGCTTTAATACCATTAAGGCTGCATATAAGCACATAGGTAACTGCTTTTCTTTTATTGTGAATTTAACTTCACCAAGGATATTGAATTTCCCATGAGCGATACTCAGCCTGTGTCAAGGAGACGGGCTTGCGATATCTTCCATAACTTGCGCTACGCTCCTAGGCTATGCATTACTCAGGAAACTTCGGTAGAATTGGCCTGGCCGATAAGTTTTGTCTAGGGACCGTTTCCCCGACTCAATACTCCCCTGACATCCCGGTCCCAAACGCTGTCCTTCGTGCGACCTATGAGACGGTAAGAAGCCTTGCGTCGTGTTCAGCCTTCGAGTTGTAGTGAAAGGAGTATCGGCCGGGGTCGATTGCATCCGATGCAATCCTCTGGAGCGCCGGCGGGCCCCTGGAGATTTTGGGCCCGAAGCAGCGCCCCAATTGCACCCATGTTAGTCAAGTCCTTTAGGGGGGGCCCTGGGGGTTTGGGCACTGTCCTGAGCCGCGGAATTGCTGGCCCACCAAGGGAGCTTGAGTGAAATGAGGGATGAGAGCAATTGCCTACATATGTGCACCACTTGATAAGCAATGCACATCAAACATGATTAAGTTACTCATAAAATATTTTCCATCGCTTCTGAGCGTGTAAACGTGAAGGATAATCTTCTTCCCCGGTTACCAATCCGTCAGGATTGGTTGGCGAGAGGTTAGCACCTCTCTATATCCTCTGCCATCTTCTTCGTTTCCAAAAACAGCCCACACCCAATGTCCTCCATTACCTGCTTTCAATACTCCAATCTAGGTCTTCCTCTATACCTTCTATCATTCCTTCTAAAATTATCTTCACCAATCCCCTCTGCCGAAGTAGATGATCTATACACCCGTCTTCTTTTTACTGAACTTAGCCTCTTCTGTCACTTTTATCATTACTTCTTGAGTTGTCACTCGCTCTGTCCATCTTATTTTTTACACATCCGTCTGTAACACCTTATCTCAAAAGCCTCTAGCCTTTTCCTCTCCGCTTGTCCCACAGACATTGTCCTGCTATCATAAAGTAACACACTCCTATTAGTACTGGTATTATTAGTATTCTGTTGAATTATTTTTCTTCTTCAGTATACTGATTTTTCATTTATAAATTCCTTTTTTTTCTAATTTCATGACTTTCACATAACTTTTTGCCTTTACTAGATTATTATCATTATTGATGTCTGGATTAGCATGGCTGCGGCTATCCTTTGTCTAGTTTTTAAATTTATTTTTGGCTACAGTGAAATCTATTTGTAATCTCCTTAAATCACCAGGAGCGTTTTCAGATGTAGCATTTTCAGCAAATTTTCCTCCCCATTTGCACTAAATATCACCTCCTACAAGCCATAATAGATTGCCTTCACTTCTTTCTCTTCTCGATTAGATGCTGACATTTATACCTGGATGATTACAGTGCTCTCTGGTTTTGTTTCTAGCTTAGCAAGTAAAATTCTATCACGACATTGCACATAACCACTGACTCTTCGTCCTATCTTCTCATCGAACATTATGTCTACTGCTATTCCTACTCCTATTATTCACCAGCCGTTCTACTGTGAATAAATTTGAGTTCCCATGATATCCCCTGGCTGCAGCCATCTCACTTCTGAGACTCCCAGTACCTCTAGTTTTCTCCTTTTCATTTCCACTCTCAAATACTCAAACTTACCGCATTGGAGCAGAGTTCTGACATTCCTAATTCCTCGGTTCAACGTTTAAGGTTTCACTTTGTGGAACCACGAGATTGGGAAAGAAAATTCAAAAAGGAATGTACAAAGTGAATTTTCTTTTCTAATTCCTAATCCCTATTCTCTTTTCCTCACCTCCCTTTCTCTTTACAAAAATTCGGTCTTTAGTGGCCCTCTTCTGGAGATCCGTTGGGGGACCCTTTTACCTCCGGATGATTTTCCTAAATAATAAATTTCTCTTCATTCCTTTTCATTGCTACCGTTACTCAGTATATCTCTAGGATCTTTATCTCAGTGGTCTATCATTGCCTTCCGTTGTCTATGCCGTTTACCATTGCCTAATGTTTCTTCTGTCCTTAGGCACGATTTCTCAATCCTAGGACAAGAGAACCCTGCTCCATGTAATTATGGAGTTCAATACTTATTGCGGTACTCCCTCGGTTCCTCCCTGCGTTAGCCGCTAAAGCGTTGCCCGTACTATGCCACTAGGAGGTGTAGGTGAAGATTTTTCTGTCACCGAATTCAGGACCTTAAAGACCTTTCCTAAATCTTCCAGTGCTTTTAGAGGATACGTGAAGGATACCTTATTGAAAAAGTTCCAAAATGTATCTTTAATCATTTTGAAACTAGTAAATGTAGATATTTAAGAAGAGTGATTACATTCAAGTTATAAGTATGTGTTGACATTGTACATTGTATTGCGAGAAATAAAAGGTTTAAATAGGGGTTATTAAATCTAGAATCCTACATCCGAGAGTATACCTTGATGGACAACAATTGTGCATTATAAACTAACTCTTGCCGCAAACTCTGTTTATAATTACATTCCAACCTGCATACTGCCGTTACACAGATACAAACGCAATATTAGGGATTATAGAAAGAGCTGTTTTATGTAATTGCCTTAAAACTACTTACTGGAGGATAAATGGCAATGTAATTAGAAAGTTGGAAAAGAACTTTCTGCAATTCTGAATACTGAACTATGCTAAAAATCAAACTCCTAACTAACCTCACACAATTTCACTCCTGACTATGCTCCTCACAAGCCTGAAAACACCTATTTGATGATAGAAAGATGATATTTACTGCAAGACGAAACGGGCACAATTCTGGAATATGGTTGAAAGAACATATTGAAGCATGAGATGAGACGTGTTGCAATTATTTACACACATGGAGTGAAAGAGCCAACGTCAACGTAAGGATCGAAGGTTGAATTGTGTTCGCATCGTCTTCGCTTTGAGGGATAAGTTGCACACAAAACGGAGGCGAATGGTGGGAGGCTAGCTGGCTAGTGACAGACAAGATGAGGAGAGGGACGAGGAGGGTGGAAGACGTGATTCCTTAGATGAGGGCTAGGATGGGGTGGGGTGTGGAGAAAGAAAGAGAGAGGGAGAGACGATGGGTAGAAAGGAGTGGCGACTAAAGAGGAGTCCTGGGAGAGCTGGGGACGGGCGGGGGGGACGGATCGGTGGAAAGGATGTGGAGAGATGAGGAAGGGGGGAGGGAGGACTTGATTGAGGCCGGGCGGGGGGAGAGAAAGAGGATGAGATGAGGTGGGGAGACGGGTGGCACGGCAAAGGCAGAAATGTTGGTTGAGTGATTCGTTATGGAGGATTCAAGTAACAAGGCCCATTTGATTAGCGGAGGATTGGGGAGTGAGGGAGGGTGGACGGGGGGCAGAAAAGGGGGGCAGCGGCTCGAGGGGGGAGGAGGGCCTATAGAGGGTGGGGAGGGGGAAAGACCGCGAAGGAGGTGGGGGACGAGTTAGACAGGAAGGTGGAGGAGACGAGCGTAGGGGGGGTGTGGGCTCTGAACGCCTGGATCAAGGAGGGATGCGAGCGTGGTGTGTGAGAGCGTGTTTTTTTGTGCGGGGGGGATGGTCGGAGGAAATTCTCTCGCGACCACCACTCGCGCATTTGTGTCAATTTAATCCCCCTTAGCTCCCTCTCGCGTGCCCCACAATCCTCCTCACTTGGATTGACTCCGGCGTCGGTGCATCTCGATGTAATGCTCGCGCCGCTATTGATAAACGATTGAGGATAAGAGATATATTTTTTTTATTATTTCATTAAAGACCGTTTGGGAATTGGGTCATCCAATGGAGAGATATTATTGTACCGGATCAGCGTGGCAAAATAGATGCACGTGTTCCAACGGAAACCTAATTAAATGCATAACAGTTTGTAGCTCACTATGTAGCAAATACATCGGAGGCATGAACTCGTCACCCGTCAGAAACGGATTTCGATTAGCAGGTGTCGATATTTTATTTCTGCCAGGAGGAGAAAACGTTAATAAACATTTATAGGCAATCACAAAATAATTAACCGTGAGCATGGCGATGAGAAACCTTTCAATTTATTATTTTTGAGTAATTCCTGTAAAATGACATGGAATAAAATGATTCGCACATCTGTCCATGAATAATTCATCGTCAGGAACAGAAAAGTTTGATGTGAACTGAAGATTTTTTTTCAATTCCACTGGAGGAATGCAGAATTTTCATTTCTAATTTCACGATTCATAACTTCTCTGGAACTTAGGAGTATATTCTCCTTCGATTTTGAGAATTTTGAGATTCTCATCTCGGAGAAAAACTGCTAGCCGTAATTCCATGTGAAATGAGTCTTTAAAAAGCTTCGAGTGAAAAAAACATCCCACCACCATTTCTTTTTTTTGAGCGCATTTTTTTTCAAGAAATATCATTCATCACGTGTGTATGCATAATTTCGTCAGAAAGTTAATTACCCGGAAGAAAAACGACCCGAATACTAATTGCTTCATTAAATTTAACCAATCGTGAATTATTATTTTCACTTCACCCCGCTTTTGCACGGCCTCGGTAACGGTACATTAACGAAGGGACGGAAGCAATTAAACCCAATTCATACCTATTCAATGGAAACTATTACCTGAAGAGGCTCGACTGGGATAATATTTACGTTTAAGTATTCCTATTCAGAATGGCGGTTGCGTCAAGCCCGCGATAATGAGACCACACTCCAACGCCGCGGGAAGAGGGGAGGGCTGATGTGAGGGGGAGGGGGGAGGAAGGGGAAGGAGGGGTGGCGATGGAATGGGGTGATAGTGCGGGAGGGAGGGTGGGTTGGATTCACGGTGAGGGAAAGGGGGGTGAGGATGGGGATTTCAAAAAGAGAAGCGTTAACGAAGAAGAGGGACTTGGGTTCGGGGTGCGGAGAAACTGGCAGAAGGGGAACACGAGTCTCAGGGAGGAGTCTCTTTACTCAGGTGGAACGGAAGGAGAAAGCGGGGGGACGACAGGAAAAGTGCGAGGATCGATGGGTCGAAAGGTATCGAAAGCAAATTGCGTGCAGCGAGAAATGAAGATTGGTAAATGTTTGCCAAGAAGCAAGAGTGCACGCATTACTCTGTGAACAGCCACACAACCACATACACTTCAGGTTTACGCCAATGAAATCTGAATTCAAAAACCACACCCTCGATATAGACTATCGAGTGAACTAGGGCGATACTTCAGGGCGAGCATGAGCCCGGATGGCCTGGAGGGAATTCAAAATCACAGGTTAATACGAGTGGCAACTCACAAGAGTCTACCTTTCATAGTAATCAGCTTATATTTGGATTTCCAGCAGGTATTTTATATGAAATATAAGGTAAAAGGCCTCCTTAATGATGCAACCGGCCACGGCATAATTGTACCATGGTCAGGATGTCATGGATAGAATCGTATTATTCCTGGTCCCCAATTTCTGAAATTACGAAACAGCGGTGGGGTGGTCGAATGGTAGCCAGTCAAAACGTTAGGGTTGGTAACTTTTGATTCCACCTGTACACTAACTCTCACTACTCACTATAACCATGAAATGGGCCTCTAGTAAAAAAAGAAATAAAAAACTGAAAAACGGACCTCTCTAGAAATAATCCCCTCAAAAATATTCATGGGCAAATCTGGTTAGTCTGGTCTCTTGAAATAATCCCCTCAAAAATGTTCATGGACAAGTCTGCTTAGTGATTAGAAGTACAATGATATTAATTTAGTGGATTGCAATGGGGCTCAAAATTAACTGTTTTCAATGCACGGAAAAATTAGGCTAAAATGCCTCATATTTTTACTTCTTTCCGTGCAAACCTATTCTACTTTCATATTTATCAACTGAGTTATCTAGCATTGCTCCACAATCCAACTCTTTGCATCAAGCAAACAAGAACGGATTGCGGGTAAATAAAACCTAATGCAATAATATAACGCTATAGTAAAGGGATGAAAAGTTAAAGAGTACGAATTATCGTTTTTTTATCGAGAAAAATTGGTTCTAAAATTATAGTGTTTGATATGGCTTTCGTATTATTCGTAAGCTTCTTTAACACTTTAAAAGTAATTATGCAAACTATTTAATGATATAAGTTCGTTGAATTAATAAACCACAGTATTTGTGCATATTTACGGCAAATACACATGAAAAGCACAAGCTTCACGATTGGATGCATGCTATTTTCTCGCCATTATGTTAGCTAGGTCGATGTCTAGCCAAACAAAATTGTCGGGTTCGAGCGAGATGGGTGTTAGGTTTGTCTTAGGATCGTCAATGTGGAGTAATTTTAACCATTTGAGTATTTAAAACCAAAGACTAACTGCGTTGCTATTTTATTTTTACGATGCATTACATTTTATTGAGTTCCTGTTTTTTTCTGGAAGTTAATTGAGGTTTGAAGTAAAAAATGCAAGGTTCTTTGCTTGAATGCGAAAATTAGCTGTACATTTATTTTCATCAACGGACATTTAAAAATATGATGCCTATTAAAATAAAGCTAGTGATCTCCGACAGTCATGAACCTCTGCTTTTCCTGAGAAGAGTTAAGAAGAAAAATCGTCGTCCTCCCTTTGTTTAATTCGTAGAATCATTCCATACTACATGCATACTATCTCGTTGAGTGTTATTTAATCAACAATTTATTGCCTACTATTGTAAAAGTTTTTAAAGACCATTATTTATGCCATAGTGTTATTTTTTCCCATCTCACTTCCTTCGGCACTCTCTCTTAATTTGACTTGCGTCAAATGCATGACAAGAGCTTAAGCGTTGTTAATGGCGTACCTAGGACATAGGTGTCTCTCCTGTCATCCTTCTGTGCGTGCTCCATGATACTTGTTGCAGGTCTTCAGCATAAAGCTAATTTTCACTCATTTCTCACTATTCCTATTACTACACTACCTACCTACACTACCTACCTACACTATTTTTTATACACTATTAGAGAGAAGAGGAAATATTCTCGCATTTTCACACGCCATAGTGTAAGTATCGTGTATTTGTAGCCTGTCTGCAAAGTACACGTTCTTTGTTTGATAACGAACCTCATCAAAAACTGGCTTCAGACCACATATCCCTATCCCTTCTATCCCTTCCATCCCTATCCTTATACCTTTCCTCCCGGTCTGAAGCGCCTATTAGTGCGGAAACAGACTTGAAAACACCATGAGTGAGTGTTTGATAACAAAAGTGAAGGAAAATGAGTGCACAAGTACTCATCTCTTAGACATAAACTAGAATAACAGTAGTTTCCGGAAGTCAGGATGAATGGAAATACTTGAAATTGTACGATTAAAATGAATGGTTGAAATGATTTATTTCAACCTTGGAGGTTAATCCGTGAAATACTCTCTCGTTATTAATGGTTTAGATCTGGGAGCTGGTTTTAATGTAATACAGCGGTCTCAAATTCTATGAAAATGCAAAACCTCATTGCAGTGTGAATCAATCAAAAATATGTATTTAATTTTAACATCAATGAGGTAGGTATCAGAGGAGCATTGAAATAAATTGGTATTCTGCATGCCTCTAAAATTTATAAAGTTTTTTAGGACCAGCTTTTAAGGTATTATCCAAGGTATATTTCCACACTCTCAAACTCAATCGGGCGAATACAACCACAACATTTTGCCTGAGAACCTTGACTCGTGACCTTTGGGTAGTAGGGCCATGTCATCTGCCTTATGCTTCGGCTTGCTAGCTGCCCTAGGATAAAAAATCAGGATCAGAGCCATTGACCAGGGTGTTCTTAAACCATACTTTCCATGCAGCTTTATGTTTGCGTACTATAATTAATACGTATAATAATTACATGTAATGGGAAAATATTTTTCTTCGGAATTATTCTAGCTCTACGCATCAGGCGAAATATCAATGTTGGATAAGAAGTCACCACTAAGCTCAAAGATATCAGAATTGCAGAAATGCATTCCCTTTTACATATCGCTTGTTCTCTCTCAAGATTGCTGGAGAAACAATTGGCATAGCCATGAAAATTACTCACAATAGTTCTGATTCGTGTGTAGAAGACTATAAGTAAATCGGAGAAGATGTATAGCAGTCCGGACAAATGATAGAATAATCCAATTCTTTAAATTATTACATCTTCAGTAGATAAAATATGTGCTCTTACAAAAAAATCAGGATCAGAGCCATTGACGAGGGCGTTGTTAAACCAAGCAGCTAAAAATAAACATGCTGGTTTTGCGGAGCCTCTACTCGCTCCTGTGCATTGGTTACAATGCGAAACTCATAGTCGTGCTCGATCAATATGCGTGAAATATGCATCGATAAGAGGAAGAAATCTCCCGGAATATTGATGGAATTGATCCATGGCGTGGGACCTGGTATTTAACATAACAAATAAAGATGGCTATGCGGGATTCTTACATTTTTTCTCATATCCGAACCTAAACCTAGTAATTAATGAATATAGTAATATGGTAATGAACCAAATATATCTGCTAAATTTAATAGTTGTGCACGATTTGTGAATTGATTTAGAGAAGTTTGGCATGTATACAACTGGAGATCTCCATGAGTTAAGTTTGGTTGGATATCGGGAGCTCAGTTGATTTCGATACTCGAGAGCTATTTTTATCCAGGGTGTATCGTAGGACATGTAAATTCTCTATTGGGTTTCTTGGCGCGGGCGCTGGTGACAACCTGGTGTCTCAATCGAAACAAAAGCGATGCTTTGATCATCACAATATTAAAATAAAAATACATAATCTCTGGAACACTTCCAATCTTAAAAACGTCATATCTGGCAAATCACTAACAGCATAACCTTATTTTATTGGACAGCAATCAGTTATCTCGTCGGAAATATCCCAAAGTCTGATGAAAAAATTGAAGTGTGGAATAGAATTAACAGCTCGAACACCTAAGATCTCCTTATAATACACCAACAAATTGCTATTAAACACCGTTATTTATAAAATAATTGTTAATTTAAAAGTCAGATCCAACATTTCTCGGACTTGCTCATAATTTCCCTGGAGCACTACAAAATGCTTTGTATGACTGCGAGCTTCATATTTAAATTCCTCTGGTGTTAAAAGCAAATACTAATCCATCAAGGAAGTTCTAATTTTAGCGTAAAATGCATGACACACTGGCAGCATATTACAGCGATAATTTACACGTTGAGACGTTTTTCATAATAAATACCTGGTTTCAGTCACCAAATCAACAGCAAAATTCTACTGTGAATTTTCCCTCAAAAAGTGAAAAAATGCTGGAGGAGGGTACGCACAGGAAAACGTTATCCGCCCTCGACTGGTGCTGGGCACCAACAACTGACAAGTTCAAACAAGCTACTCAAGCTCTCCCGACACATCCGACCGGAAGTCGTTATCATGTTGGCAGAGGAAAGGGCGACGAGTAACAAATGGCACCCTCTGCTCGCACCTCCACGCTCCAGTGGTCTTCCCCCCCCCCCCCCCCCCCGCCCCCCCCCCCTCCCTTCCTCTGTCCCTGAGGAAATAATGAAGCTTTTCACTTAGAACTTCTGAACCCTGAACTGGCCAAAAAAAATTTTGCAGACAGGTACAAATAAACCTGCACCTGCATTTGAAGAAGAAAGGAACAGGGGTTTGGAGAATAGATATTTTAGAAAATACTCGTCCAATTTAAGTGCTAATTTATTAATTTAGATAAATAAAATTAAACTTACTCCAATAAGCAGCATATAATATGAGAAATAACTGGCATCTGGGGCATAGGTATTTGTTTGACAGAACACTCTTTGATGGAGACTTATCCGACTCCCGAGGATTGAATTTTGTAAAATGATTTGCTAACGATAAACTGAAGCAGCATATTTTTGAGTTTATGATAAAGTCGATAAAAGTTTGAACTTAAGAGTAGATTAAGATTAAAAGTTTTTCTTTATAAAAACGACCATTCGTTACTTGAACTCGAATACAGCTAATTTTAATAATATCATGAAAAGCCTAGCCACTTAACCCAAATACTTAGCCTTTAATAAATAAATAACTAATAGTTCCAGGCTTGGCTTTGTGGGTTTTCTCCACGACGGAGAGAATAAATAAAAGTTAATTCTAATTGCGTGTATTCGTACGACCTGCTTTTCGATGCAAAATATCATCTAAGACCTGAATGTGATACTACTATCAAAACCCGGGTCGTGCATTCGTCGTCAACAGTAGAATTAGATAATTTTTTTATTTCTTCCCGTCTTTTGTGATTAAACTAAGAAAGAAATATTGCAATGCTGTATAAAGATTTTATGGGAAAACATGATTTCATCTTGGAACCCTGTTGCATTAGGATCGAACAAATTTTCACCAAAAGTTTCATATAATAAATATTGTTAAGATTTTGCATAAACCCTAATTCTATCTCTATGTTTCTGAAAATTAAGTTAATAGTGTAATATGCATATTAAAGGCTGGATATTGTTTCTTTTCTGGCAAAGCTGGGAATTTTTCAATTAATAGTCAGGTTATCCCCCCAAAACCATAAAATCTACGTGGGACCCCATCAAGTCAAAATAGAGGAACATGGGGTTGCGCTCATGTTTTCGGATCCTCAACAAGAGTAGATAGTTGATCTCATTGATTCCTCGAAAGAGTTATTTATGACTTTCAACTCCTGTAGCGCCATCATGTAAAATACCCCATTCTGGAGAAGAAACTTTGGACCCTAACCCTTTCAATATCTCGGAGGCTGATATGGTACGGAGGGAGGAGGATTCGTCAAGGTGACGAGCAAGGGACAGGGGAGGGGAGAGAGGGTAGGGGAGAGAGGGTAGGGAAGGGGGTGGTGGCGCCAAGATGAGGTGAGGGAGGAGTAGGAGCGAGAGAGCAAAATGGAACGAGGGGATGGGGAGGTAAGGAGGAGCAAGTAAGATGTGGGAAGGGAGTCACCTTGGGGTCGGGGTAGGGGAATGGAGAACTCCGGGATGAAAGCGTCTTTGAGTTGGACGGAATCTGAAGTAAGGTCACGTCTCGGAAGCAAGAAGGAGGAAGGGATGAACTGGGCGGAAGAAGGAGGAGGAAAGGGAGGGGCAGGGTCGTAAGGAGGTGTGTGGGGGGGGGGGAGAGGGAGAGGACGATGGGGGAGGGAGGAGGGTGAAAGGAGGCGAGGGAGAGGAGTACAGCGAGGAGGGAAGGGGGAGGTCAATATGGGTTCATACATGCCGGAGAATGAAGGTGATTGAGATGGCGGATTGTATTCAGCTGGCGGGTTTGGGGAGGGGGGGTGGAGCGGGAGTGGGGGTCAGGAGGGCGCACTGAAAGGTACGGGTGATGAAGAAGGGTTGTTATGTGTTGGGAATCGGAGATGGAGGTGTGACGAAGGGTATAACAAGTGCCACATTATGGGAGCATCAAACGCCCCCTTCCCTTGGCTCTCCTCTCCCCCTCTTCCTTCCCTCCCCACACCAACCCCCCCCCCTCCAACATGGCCCGTGCTATGGGTTTCTTTCCGCTCTCGCCCATGGTGGATAGCTTCACCCACCTCCCGGGGCCACTGGCGATACCCGTCCGTCCTCGCGGCAAAATTGCTCTGCGGGACAATCCAATCCATTGCGCACTGACAGATACCAGAGAAGCGGGGGGAGGGACATATGATCTCCGTGCACCTTCGTACTCGATATCCGGACGGGGTACGGGTGGGAGGTTATTGCAGGCCGTGCGTCCGTCTAGAACGACAGCGCTTGAAAGGGAGATGGAGGAGAAAAATGGTTCATCGTGCATACAGATTCTCACGCACTGCTTTTTCAGGATGTCGTCCAGATATTCGATATTCGTGGGAGTGATGACTCCATACTGAGAAAATATTGAAAGATATCCCGATGGAAGCGTAAGCGTTGAGTGAAAACTATATCCCATAAAACCTTACACCATTGTACTTGCCAAGCCCTGAATTCGTGTCTGTATGTCTCTCTTCGGCGAATGAGCTGATGGATTAAAGTGACTGGTAGTCCAGTGGACAGAATTTTGGGCTGCTAAACGAAGGTTCCGGGAGAAGAATTTGGTCAACTCTAGCCAAATTCAAGCTGCATTATACTCTGAGTAGCAAATCTTTCTAGGATACCGTACAGGGAAGGAAACTACCACTCGACGTTGATATATGCATTTTACTCAAATACCGGCTTAGTATTTATTGAGCTCTTATCCTAACCAATGAGAACAACCTTCGGATTAAACACATCTTTATATTTTTCAGTAATTAAATATTTTGTAAGCCAGTTCTCAAAGAAAATATCAATTAGGTACATCAACACCTACGAATTAAAATGCACTGAAGATGTTCTCGTCCCTTAGCTGATACGAAATTACTTGAATTCACTAATTTTGTCAATTAGTTAAGATTTTGTCAGCCAAGAAATGCTTACTCCAAGAAAGAATTAAGTATGTGAAAAATGTAAATTTTTAAACAAATAAAAATGAGTATTATGCAAGGTGAAGGCCATGTCACACTAGTAACCCAAGTCAGGAAACGTAAATAATTTTAAATAGTTTAATACGTTTTGTGCAAGTTATTCGAGTTCTCCAACGGGCACACATGAAGTATTAGACCTAGTTATATCTTTCGTGGCTGGTGGCATTTCGATGTACGATTCGTCCATCGTCTCAGTGCTGAGTGTCAAAAACGGCCGGTACCTTGCGTGTAAAGCCAGGTGGTTCCTGATTGATCCATTCTTTTACATTCAGTCTTTTTCTGGTCTCTTGAATCCTTCTTAGGATGGGTCTCCAAGAATTGCTAAGAGAGTACCAAAAGTCACGATTAATGTTGGTGCTAGCCAGTCGGATCTCAATAATTCTTTTGATAGCCTTTCCCAGAAATCGTATGCAAGGCAAACTATTTTCGTATTGTCCCAATGTATGGTATGTATGCCGGCTTGTTCATGCCTAAGGTGCCTGCGATGCTACTTCATTCGTGTATTTTTAACGCATTAATTCACTTCTGTAGCTGTAAAAAAAGTGAAAAAGTACAGAATGAGATTTAAATTTTAAACATTTGATTTTAAAGCCTTTGTATTTAATTTATCCACAATGATCACATTTCGGATTGGGAGCTGCAAATCTTTGAATTTTATCATCATAATGTTCCCCAGAGACAGAGCCGGTTGGAGGTCGGGGCTGTGGTGACATAGCTGTATGCCTTTGAATTGAAAAAAAAATGTTCCCCATATTACATTTTGCGCACTGCATCAGATGTAAAACAACACTCCCTCCTTACTTTTCGTTGTCAATTGTATAATATTTGCAAATCGATGAAACATTAATCCGAGAGAACTCGCATATTTTTTTCTTAGAGCAATCCGGAGAGCATTCCTTCCCGCCATTTGTGGTCCCAACGGCTCGAAAATTTTGGTCAGTTTCCTCCGCGAGGTCTCGGAGAAAAATGAAGATCGTAGAATCCGACGTTTCCTCTCGCCTCTTGAGGCTTCATTGTTCCTCGACTGGCACAACTTAACTTCACTATGTTTCAACGGAATTTTCCGAGATGGTAAGATTCATAGCTGTAATGAATCACGAGAAAGGACATCATTATTTTAGATAAGCTCTTGCTATTTAATTAACTAATTAATTAAGTCCGCAAGGCCACGTGGATGAGCACCTAGTGGGGAAAAACCGAGTCGCTCTTCGGCCACCGAGTATAAGAGAAATGTCAGCGAAATCCTCATTTCCTGATTTAACTATTGAAGTCCATTTTAGTGCATAAATAGTCAGGAAAGCAATTAGAATGTTGTAGTTATGAATTTGTATGTAAAAATTCATTCGAGAAGACGGGAGAAGATTATTTGATTTTAATTAATTTCTCAGATGCAGTAGGCAACGTTTCTGAAATGTTTCAAATCCCAAAAATCATAAAATGCCATTCAATCCAAGTGTTTTTGAGCTTAATCGGTATCCATGATGTACACTGTCATGGGAAGATAGATGAGGAAGCATGCTTATGAATTAAGGATATATGTCATCAAAAGCCTCCTCACTCAGTTTGACTAAACTAAAAACCGTTGAGCATTAAATCAAGTATTTTTCACAGACAAGGGGAGCAGAGCACTAAAATTTCTTCTTAAATTCACTGCACTCCGGTACACCGTAAAGAAAAATTGTGAGTAAATGCCTGCCATGCGTGGTAGCTCAGTGGGTGGAACGTTGGGTTGCTATCCGGAGACCTTAATAAATGTCGAGCCAAACTTAATAATTTCAAAGACGCAACAACAATAAAACATTTTTAAAACATTGAAATGATTGCGTTATATTCCATATTTCGTCTAAGCTAAACAGTTGTTGTCGATATACAAGTGCTCCGCACTTAATTTACCACATAGGTACTTCAGATGAACACCTCAAAAGCATTTTCCGAACTAAATGCGCTAGTTTTTCTTAAGACGGCAGCAAGGAGTGGTAGCGCTGGTAGGAGAGTATAGCGCTGGTAGCGTAATTATTTGTATTGTTCAGATATTGCTACAAACTGTTTTGTAGCAGGTTATATTGAGATAAATGGATTGTAAATTTTGTGTATTCGAATTTCATAGTACGACCAAATGAGCATCAAAATTAACGTTCCCCTTGAGCCATTAACGTTCTCCTACCATGTTACCAAGAATAAATAATCTAGTATCATCTGAAACCAAAATTATTTCAAAACGAGTACAGTATCACGAATATCATATCATCAATTGATATTTTACCGTGAATATCAAGGCTTCAATTTTTCATGCCAGAAAAATTAAACCCTCTAGTACAAACTTTAGCACCGGATTGTAAATAGATTTGGTATTGAATATCTTTGTAATTAATAGTGAACTGAAGGTCTTTTGGCATTGTTTGAATGAGCGAATCAATAAAAATTCAAAGCTTATATTTTGAATTTCGGAAAATAATTTTTTAACAAATATCACATACGAACCATATTATCATAGCAATTTGTGGAATAATAAGGTGAAACGAATAATCCCCTCAAGAGGTAAGCGATACAGACGCAAATTACGACCTTACTTAAGCTAAAATGTTCAGTGCCAAGCATAAATACAGGAATAAATATATAAAAATTCTTTTCTATAAAATATTACAATTTTGGACTTTAAATAATTTATTGCACAGTATTCTGATTTTTTTGTAATCAGGAAAGGAATGAACACCCTGAATGAATACGCTCCCTTTAACTTGTCATTTTCCCCTTCATTATCAAAATCCTCTTCGACCTTGGACTGTTTTTGGCTGGATGTGATTGCTCTCATGTATACGATATTCTCCGAGGACGATGAACCGTCAACGCAAATACAAGTTCGTTGTATGCCATCCTTGATTGGATTTAAAATTCATTTGTGGCGGGCAACTCTTTAACTTGTACGACATTTCGTAAATGCAGTAATTTCTTCCTCACACCTTCTATCCCTCCCCACCCCCAAAGTTCTCTCTCCTCCACCAACGTCAAGTCAAATCATCTTGTGCCCGTCTCTCTCCTTTTCTTCTCCTCCAACATAATAACTCCTTCCGTCCTCCCCGCTTGGGCCACCTTCGTTGTGATGTGAACAACAGCCAGGCCTCCTCCCCCCCCTTCTCCCCGTTCCTTCGTCCGAAGCCTTCCACTTCAGACCACCACCTTAACATTCCACATCTTCCTCCCCACTCCTCCACCACTCTCCATCGTGGCGCCACCCTTCACCAAGCCACCCCCCCCCCCTCCACCAGCTCTCTCTCTCTCTCTCGTTCCCAACACAAGCCTCCACTACACCTCCACCTCCTCCGATCCCTCCTCAACCTCCTCCACTTCGCCCTCCGCTTCCCAACCCTCTCCCTCGCGCCTTTATGAATATTGTCGTAATGAGCCTTTCATGGGGGTGCCTAATTGGGTGAATTCAGGAAACAATGGTCTGCAGGAACTCGGTAAACAATTCCCTTTTGGTTTGAGGGGTTTGGCTGGTGGTGGTCGCCAAGATGGGGCGGGAGTGGGGGGGGGGGGGGAGGGGTGGAAGAGAACGGAGTGACGCGTAAGGAGGACATGGGGTGCGCTGTTGACGAGGGGGTGTTTGAGAGAAAAGGGGGTGTGGCTAGGATATATTCAGGGGTTTTAAGGCGGGAGGGGTGACAGGGAGAGGGAGAGGAGGAAGGGAATAATTTGGATTTTGTGGGGAGGGGAATACGAATGTAAGGTTTATAGTTGGGGAATGTCTCGGGGACAAGTGGGGGCGCGCTGATGGTTGCGCGGTGGCCAGGGTAGGGGTCGGGGAGTGGTGTGTGGCAGTGGGGCCTGGAGAGGTGCCTTTGGAGAGGGCTTGGCGTCAACTCGACTCGAGGAGGGGGGGCACCACCACCGCGGAGAGTAAATGGGATAAGTGTAGCCATGGAGACGAGGGTGCGTGGAAACGACTGAAAATAAAATTTGAGTACTTACTGCGTCACCGGTGTCGTGCCCCGAATATCGTCTCCTTGTTTCGCGGAGTGAACGCCCCTAAGAAATCGATTCAGTTTCGGCGATTTTGGGACTTCGCTCCCCGGTATCGTGTTGCGTCTCGGTGGTTTCTTGATTGCTTGAGTAACAGAATACCCACTCGGCTCTTCATTCTCTTGGTAAGGGCTCGCCTAGTTCCTAGACATTGTAAAGAATGCTGCAACTAAATAAACAACCGTTTTTCCGTATCCGAGCCAGTGAGCAGTTTGCATATGCATGCCATATTCCTGATGAGATCTGCTTCAATCTCATCTCATCAATAAGGGCCACAAGAGGATTAAACAATTCAGATTAGGCTTTCACTACATTGCAAAACGCGTTAATATTACTTTCGTCACCTTCACAGCTTTAGACAGCGAAACATTTCACAATGGAGAGTGATTTTACACTGCAATTGAGCAACGCTATCTGAGGAACTTGCAAAATGGTTGTAGGACCTAGTAACTAAATCTTAATTGTTCTTCCGTTAGGTATTTTACACTGGTTCATCTTCAATATATATATATATATACACTGGTAAAATAAATTTCGTAGCAGAAGAATAACGTGTCTGGCATAAAACACATCCATAATTAATAGCTGTGACAGTTAGACAAGGTGTCAACTTTATATTTCCGATTACCGTTTAAATAAAAATTATTTTAAGCGGAGATCTTTGCCGATAGAGTCTATAATTTTTATCTTGTATTTTATGGTAAAGAAATGAATGCAAATCCAGCAACGAAATTTTCGCAGCAAATGGTATTCACTTTCCTGCTGGCAATACGCGATATTAAAAGTGCTACGTTAGGTATCCAAAACCTAAATCCCTTTCGGATTTGATTATTATGAATACACCTCTCACGAGGTACTGTTCAATAGAAATGTCGACTCTGTAACCTGAATTTATGTCTATCAGAGACTACTTTTCCATGAGTATGATTTCTAAGAAACCAAAGGGAATACGCGTGGCATAGAAGTTGACGCAGCGATATGAAGATTTAAGCAAGATGTTGCTTGAGACATTCGATATTAGGTAAGGAATAAACCCATGTAGACAGTGCTTTGGGGAAGACAATTCCAACATATTTCATTAAATGATGCAGCTCCTGCAGTATGCAATGAGATTTCATTGAGAGGAGAGGGATATTTATCTGAAACTTTCATTTGTGAAGTAGTTCCGTGTACTTAAGGGAAAAAGATTTTATGCAAGGGCTTATCCAGGATTTTTTTCTGGGAGGGGCAAAAGAGTCAGACGGGCAAAGAGTCTTCTCATATTTGGGATTAACAAACAACATACAACAATCACTACACGAAATATACTCTTTATTTTAATATAAAGGTTATTAATATGAAAATATTATTCACCATCATGGGTCAACAATCCTAGGATTCGTTTGACGCAGCCCTCCACGCGATTCTTCTATCGGCCAACCTCTTCATACCAACGTAGTTCCTCTCCTTCACGTCCTTTACGACCTGTTCTATGTAACTCATCCGAGGCCTGCCTTTTCCATTTTTCCCGTTCACTTTTCCTTCGATGATTGTCTTCATCAGGCCATCGTGTCTTAAGGTACGGCCGATTAGGTTGTTCCATCTTCTTTTTATAGTTTTCAGCAGACTTCTCTGTTCTCCCACTCTTCTTAGGACTTCATTTGTCACTGGACCGATCCATTTTATCTTCATCATTCTTCTATAGCACCATATTTCGAATGCTTCCACCCTTTTCTTCTCCACTACTGCAATCGTCCATACATCACTGCCGTAAAGAAACATGCTCCAGATATACGTTTTGATGAATTGCTTCCTTACTTCCAAGCTTGTGTTTCCAGCTGTAAGTAGATTCTTCTTTTGATAGAATGCCCTCTTTGCCAGGGCTATTCTACTCACTTTTTCTTTCTTGTTTCGTCCATCGTTGGTTACTCTACTTCCCAGATAACAGAACTCTTTCACCTCTTCTAGTTTCTGTTTTCCTAGTATAACGTTGGTTTTTGCTTCCTCTCTCTTACTGCGAAAATATTATTAAGTTACATATGTAATAATATTTCCTTTTACGTTTCCTGATCAAGATGTACAGTACTTCGTTAACGCTAATTTTTTGACACAATGTTTGATGAATATGAATTAAAGCCAGTCCATTCAAACGATCTTTTGTCATTCTGCTGCGAAAATATGTTTTTAATCGGCGTAAGGTGGAGAAAGATCGCTCAGCAGTGCAAGTAGTCACAGGGAACGTGCACAACAATTAACATACACATATGGAAGCGCCGTTGCTGTTTTGTAGGTATCTGCTGGAGACTTTGGCATTATATTTTTTCTCATCTTTTGCCAAAGTTTTAGCTCTCCCTTCAAAGCTAAAAAATAAGGAAGGTCCTCTTTATATACTTCAGCACCTTGCAAAACATCCTCAATACCTTCGTTACTGAAGTTATGGGACACCTGTTTTGCAACTGTCCGTTTTTTTGCAGCTGAGCGTTAGCGAACCTGGACGATATTCCCTTTAACAAATAATCTAGAAAAGGAATATATATTGTAATTCGGTAATACTCTTCAATAGACTCAGTCTGGATATTCACACTATTTGTTTGACGGCCGTTAATTATGTGGACCACGATTTCTGTGCCCATTTAATTTGCAAGCCATATTGAAATGTTTTTTTAATGCATCTGTGCTAGTTTGACGTTGCCTCTGCAGACTGGTTGTGGTCGTATTGATAAGCTGAACTGCAGAAAACCTCCTAAACCTCTAATGCATTCCAAGATGTGCTCTTATTCAAAGTTTACCTTTCTTTGACTTAACTCGTGAAATGTACAGGGAACGATAAGACTGTTCCTCGCCCTTTCAATAAAAGTAGAGTCAACGATGGTACGTCGGCTGCAGTCGGTTACGCTCCAGTTTTGCAACTCAAATTTCGCCGGCTCGAATACAACCGCAGGCATGGATGCTGTCTGTATCTTAAGCATTAAGCCTAGTATTAATTTAGGTTTGACGACATAATGTTACCATAGCAGTTGGAGTACCCTAAATATTTAATGCTGTAACTGCTGAAGGAGGTTGAGTAACTTTTTCAAAATTTGGAAAATATACGCATCCCCCGAGAAAAATTACTTGTATGAGATTTAAAGACAGTTCTGCGTTCATGCAAAATACGTTGCTGGTTCAGTTCGCATAGAAGCCCATTCAAATAGAGACCCAATTGTTTTTGGGCTCTTGGGTTTTTTTGTCTTCAAATGAAAGGGCAAAATTTTGAGGCAAAATTGGAAAATTCAGAAGATAATGGATGCTATTCCGCAAAAAATTATACTTATCTGTTTTGCGCTAATTTTGGCTAATTAAAATTGAAATTACTATATTTTTAAGTACGCAACGTATGAAAGTGAGCACAATAGTAGAGAAACATGAGTTTTAAGGGTAAATGTGTACAATATGGGGAAAGGATATACTTTTGCTACTTTTATAAGTAATGAAATTTATGATTCGAGAGGGAATATACCACAAGAAAATACTTTTATAATAAGAAATTATGTATGCACAGAATATTGCAGAACATATTTCTAAAAAAATCTAAAAATATTTCTAAATATAATGGGATTAAAATATAGTTTCTAAGTTGTGGCTCTTGAACTTCAATATGGAAACGGATTTGAACCTCAGAAATACAAAAACAGTGAGTAAAGGACCAATGGCCGTTGTGAAAAACACTGTGATATAATTTGATTATGTATTACTAATTTCCTAGAAATTTCAGTGCAAAAGATCTGCAAATAGGCTACATAATACATGGGTTACACAGCTTATTGGTTATACTGGAGTACAGACGTTGAAATGAGAACATAGGTATATGAAACCATTCGGCCAGTAAAATAACAAAACATCTTCATTGGTGTGCTACAAAATTGGCTACCTGCATATACGATATGCTGCTCGTACATCCATTGATCGAGTTTTCATGCCATTTATGCTAATCATGTAGGAAAGAGATTTTATAACATTCTGTTAGACGTTTTATTTTTTGGACTCTCATGCTTATAATTAAATTGAATATTGTGTGAGTTCAAGACTTTGGAAATCAGATCAGGATCTGAATTGAGACCTTTTTTGCTACTTAATTTAACTAATTACATTAATATTCTAACCTAATAGTGCTTTATAATGACCTTAATTATGATTTTCTCCAATAGAGATGTAGGGCTAACCAACGAACATCGCCCTTGATAATATTTGTTGATTTTCACTGGATTCATCCAAATTTGATGTTCATGCTCAACTTTATTGGCTCCATATATAGCGAATACCAAGGCTAGACAAGGGTGAATCAGCAACGTTTTCTTACCTAATATTCGCATATAACCACTGTCTTTGTAATAAATCCTGATTGACGGTTCACTCGAATACTCGTTTCCCGTCTATGATTCCGTTATGTAAGGTTTTGATTAAAAATTAAACATAGATATTCTATAGTTCCTATTTTACTGCCAGAGCAAGTGTTTGGAAGACAGGAATTAATTTTTCGTAAATTCAATTACACGCACGTAACATGTGAGGACGGATGCGTAGTGCTCCACACAGAAAAAAGGTGAATACTGTATGCAGGAATATTAAGGAAGAAATGTTTCGTTCTTTCAGTAAAGAATTGTTGATGAAGGTAAATTTAAAAAAAAACTGTTTTCAATGGAATTCTTCCCTGCACTATATGTGCGTTCCTTCATACCAAACTTTCGAATAAGCATAGAAATACAGTATGAAAGAGGATCTGAATTGATTTCTGATTTCTCTACCTCCTAGCTCATAGAAAAGTGCAGAATATTGTAGGATTGTAACTGAATTTTGCAGCAATAGTAGCGAGATTTCCTCATCCTGAATGCACCTATATCCCGTTTCCTGATTTTTTACCTGACAAGGGATCAGCTCCTCACTCTTGCGCGGCTCTGAGGGTGTGCACCGAGGGGCTGGTCAGAGAAAAGGGAGGCGAAAGTGGGGGAGGTTAAAGTTAGAGGAGGGTGAGAAGATACCGGATGAGAGGAGTGGAAAGGAAAGGGTGGGGGAGATGATTCGCGAGGATTTCCTTTTCTCTCTTCATTTTTTTTATTTAGGAGGCTGTGAGTGGACCTCTTTGCCCTCGCCTCCCTTTCCGTCGAATATTTTCGGAGGAAAGGGGTCTTTCGAGTCACGGAGAGGTGCAACTTGCGAGGAGGAGCGCATGAATCTCGGTGGAGCACACCGTAGTATGGTGGGGGGCAGGCGGATGAGAGCTTGGAAAGGCCGGGCCGGCTTGAAGGGGTTAGAATATATGGGCTCGGAGTGGTGAAAAGGGAATGGAGAGAGTTTTTATGTGATGGGGAGCGTGGGTTAGAGGGAAAGAAAGAGAGAGGGAGAAAGGCGTCGAACTGTGGCTTAATGAACGAACTTTTCTCACTCAGTTCCGCTAGTCGTTTTCATGCATTCCTCGATATGACGAATCCTTCCTTCCTCTTATTTCTTGCCTCCCCTCCGCTTTCTCTCAGCTCCCCCCTGTAATCCTTCCTTCTCCCCTTCACATACATCTCCACTTGAGAATCGTAGGGAGGGGGATGCCTCCATCACCATACTCTCTTCCCCATACCACCTGAGGCGAGTGAGGAAAAATGCATTTCATCTTTCTGCGCACAACATCTTTTGAGTATTTTTTTCATTTTCGCGTTGTAAGGGTAAATATTAGGTCTAAAACGAATTTATCAGATATTTTTTGTGCACAGTTAAACGAGAATTCCAATAGAGTTCTCCAATAGAGTGATTCGGCAAACAGTGACATGAGTAAACCAATAGGCTGTATGCAAGACATTGACACTCAGAATGAAAATTGAGCACGATGAAAAGTGACAAAGGGTTACGGTCCCCTGGACCAGGATTTGAATCACAGGACCCTCTGCTTGCCGAAAGAATTTGCAGACCACCACACTACTGAAATTGCATTTTCAATCAGGAATTCTGAATAGCAGAGTTGTGTGAGGAGTCGCCGGAGTAGTTAGGTAGACCGCAGAGACCTCAGACGTTTGTGACGGGCTGTATTTAAATAAAGTGAAGACAACTGAAATTCAGTGAGCAATAACGTATAGCTGACATAAATGTTTACTCAAATTCAGACTCGATCAGTTGAAATGTTTTATTTGCGTTTATGATAATTATATTAAAACTTTTATTCGTAAGTATCTAGTTATCTATAGGAGCCCTGACTTAACCCTTGTTAGTTCACTTTTTTCCACAATCTCTCAAGATCTCACGGTACTTAGCTTGCCATTTATTGCTGTTATCAGTATTCTGCCGGTTTAATGTTTCTTCCCGCGACACCTATCTCTCGTACCTGCAAAATTCTGCAAGCTTCCTACCCACCATAGTTCTTAACTACCCGTTTTTCTACTCCCTCTACCGCACTTATCCAGCATTCATCCCCCTAAAACGTACTTCAAAAGACACTCACCCTTTATTACTCTCTCCATCCAGACCTTCTGCCTTATCCTTATATTCTCAATCAAGTTCCTTTCCCCCCTAGCCATATCTAGTACTTCCACTGTCGTCTTCATTCCCACTCACCTTACCTTCTTCCACATCCTCCATACCAACGTCTCAAAAGTCCAAAGTCTGTTTTCATCTTATCACCTCAGACACCATGTTTCTGCGCCATACAGTGCCGCGTTCCAAATAATTTTTACTCTGATTTCTATTCGCAGCCCCCGCTGCCGTTGTCCCTCTTTCCGCAAAAGGATTTTGTGAGATATACGACAACATATTCCTTGCTCCCGTTGCAGACGGGCACGACACCCGCCCCAATTATTTGGAACTGGGCTCCGTAGTTGCCAGGATAAACATCTCTATTGATTGAGTCTATTGTGTTCCTTGGTGAGTTTAATTCAGGTTTTTTTTCCCGTTGCCTGCCTCATTAGTGTGTTTAACTTGACAATATTACTTGAAAGGCAGCCCCACTGGGATCAGATGCCATCTCAAAGCCGTCTCTGAGAAACAGACCCTGAGAGTGCGGTACGTGGACTACCTTTCGTCAGGCTCCTACCTAGTGATGGAAAAATTGATTTCGATTAAAATCAAAAATCGAGTTTTAATAGTCAGAGATCGAGGAAATCGAGATCAAGCCATGATCTTCGAGTTTCGATCCAAACTCGATTTTTCAAATTCGATCTTGACCATTTCGTTTGATCTCAGCAGCGCGTAGTAGTCAGTAGAGGTCCTCGATGAACTGCCACTGAGGTCACTTCTTGTTAGAAGTAGATGCCAGTAGAAGTTAGACAATACCTCAACAGGCCACCCGTTGATAGGAAAGTCAACCCCAATCCTCTGAAAGTCTGGGAGGAGATAAAGGGTGAATACCCCAACACGTGCCGTTTCGCGATCACAGTATGATAACGTCATCCGTCCCATGTGAAAGACTTTTCTCTTAGGCCGGTAAAATTGGAAAGGCACGCCCTAGATCATCAACAAATCATCTCAATCAGTTGATCTTCCTTAAAAATTTTAGTCAAGCCGAATGGTTCCAAGCGGTGATCCACATTAAAGTAAATTGCAAATTTTTACGACAAATAATTCAAGAATGTTTTCTAAGTACATTTTTAGGGATTTTTTTATATTATTCAGATATGTATTATGAGCGTTTTTCAAATGAATAATAAAATATTTTTGTACCAACTGCATTTTTTTTCCAAAATGAACCATAGATTTCTTCGATCTTTTGGTTCAAATTTCGATTTTTGCTGAAAAGTCGAGCTTTTCATTTCGATTAAAAATCGATTGCTCGAAAAATCGATTTTGACTGACATTTTTCCATCACTACTCCTACCCTTCGACCTATGGTATGGTTTACCCTACTAGAAGTAGAACACGTTCCATGCGGTGCTTCTTTCAGTGCAGCTAAGCAGTCATGGGAGTGTGCAATCCTCTATTCTATCACATCAAGGTGTGGTCCATGAGGGTCTTGTTATTTAATTCCGGGCTTTAGGTTTTTCCTCCAGACAAATGTATTCGAACTGGAATGTTTGTTAACAGTATAGAGCCTAAAACTCTAGTATTTGATTGTGAAAATTAATGCTTACTACCTCGGCCATAGAGAAGATGAGATGTACTGGATAAATCGACCAATAATACTCGTAGTCTTTTCTCATTAACTTGAGGCTATAAAGAAGAAATCTAAGATTCATTTCTCCTTATATTTTATATATTTTTAGTACATGCAGGAAGTAGTCCCGCCCACTCTCATAACAAGAGTTACACGAATTCTACTTGATATTAGTAGATATTGGAAATGTACTTATGTTGTCTGCGTGGGACTTTCTATCTAAGTGCTGGATAATTTATCAATTGATTTCGAGCAAATTTTTATACTCAGCGTCTAGGTGATGAGAGAAAACCTTTCTCCTCAAGGAGAGGGGAGAGGGAGGGAAGTAACTAAATACTGAATATTTGTGATCCTGCACCTGGCACCAGCGCTTCTGCGATGCACCATAATAATCCTTGTTTAAACCTATGAGTAAATCGAAACATTACTTCCTTGTTTACGGAAGAATGGTGAAGATAAAATTATTAGAGCTAGTAAGAAGCGAGCAAGTCCTGAGAAGACTGGAAGAAAAGAGAAGTCTAAAGAATACTTTGCAAAGGAGACGGGATAGCCAATCGATCGGGGTTGAGACAGGAATGAGCCTGATGAGGACAATCATCGTGGAAAAGTGAATAAAAAGAATAGCAAAGGAAGGCCTCCTATGAAATGTGTAACATGTAGTGAAGGATAGGAAAAAATACTTACGTAAGCATAAAGATGTTAGCCGATAGGGGAATCGAGTGGAGAACTGCATCAAAGCAATCTTATGATTGATGAGGAGTGACGATGGCTTATTCTTTATTAGATCCGACCACTACCTCACTATGATTGGAAAAATTACATAATACTTTGTAGATGTGGTAATATTAACAATGAGACTAACAGTTTTACCATGAAGGAGTCCTCAGTGTGAACTACAAGTGAGTTAGTAAGAGAATACTTTAATTATCTGCTATAAATAATTTTTTAGAGGACGCCTAAAATTGTAGTCTTACTTTATAATACATATATATTTTTTTATATGTCTGTGAAAATTACTTCTTACATAATTAGGTTTATTTTTCTAAGATTTTCAACTTGGGTATGCAGTTTTTACGACTTCTAAAACCGAGAATAAATGCACTTTAAAATTTTGCAAGGAGTTAGATATAAAATAAAACTTTCTGATACTCGAACCTACGGAGGTATACATAGCTATTTTGCGAAGCATTTCCTTCTCAAGCTGGAGCACAAAAAACGGTTCTTTTTCTCGGCAACACAAAGAGTTCCCACAAACTAACATACCCTTACCGTGGTCTCCTTTACACAGAGGACTCAGCAAGATATTCAACCTCGGGGAGAGAGTGAGTGAGTGGAGGATTTGAGTTGCGTCGCGCCTCCCACAAACAACTCCCCCCGTAACCCCCGTCTCCCTCCCAATGCACCCCCCACATCCGAAAAAGAATCCTGCTAAACACCGCCGGCGGCACACCTTCTCCTCCTCGGCTCCCCGTGTGTGGTCCTGTATTCTCGCATTTTGCGTAGACTCGATGTAATTCCTCCGAATCCCATGTTCCCTTCGACTGGGCAATCCAAACAGCAGGCGAGGTTCCGGCGGGGATGGAGGGAGGGAGGTAGGAGCTCCGTATAGAGAGAAGGAGAGAGAGAGGAGGAGAGACTGAGGGAGGTGGGGCAGACGGGGGTGGAGTGGGGGGTGGGAGAGCTGGGAGAGAAATAAACGCTAAAGCGCTAAGGATGCTGGAAGGGTACGAGGGATGAGGTAAATGTGGACTTTGGGGTTGTAGCGCGTGAGTAGCCGGGGGAGGGAGGGAAGCGCGAAGGGTGGGACGAGAGGATGAGGAGGCCCCGAAGGAGCCAGGGCGTGGCGGAGGGGGTGTGATTGTTTCAAGGGGCGGAAATCCGATGGGGATGATTACGCCTCCCGGTCGGGCTATGGGTGAAAGTACGGAAATTAGGGTGTAACGCGTGTAACGTGTGTAACGCAGTGATTTCTATTCGTTTCTCATTTTTCTCCGAGCGGATACACTGCTCAATAAGGTTATGCATATGTAGCTGAGTTTTACACCGAGTACCGCCCGTGGGTCCCAAATGCAACTGACCGATGCGACTGGTTCTCAATGTCCACGTTAACCTGCGACCACTGCGGTGTCAGGTGAGCTAAACTGAGCATAACTTATCGCCACCTAAAATTGTCTCTGTAGAGGCCAAGGAGGGCTGATGTATCACATCCCCTGTAGGTACCTTTATCCTTTAGGTATCTTTATCTACATTATTTACTTATCCTTCGTCTACATCTACATAATACCCTCCAACCCACTATAAAATTGTGTGGCAAGGGTGAATTCACAACAAACATGCATTACATATCAAGCTTATAACTGTTTTTCTTTTAAATGGCATTTCATCTGTAACACAAAAAATCATTTGACTCCTTCATTAATATTAAGTGGTGTCCATCAGTTTCCAAACCCATTAGTATTAGCTTCTCCCTGAAACTGTGGTTGCTGGTAAGGAATATTTTTTTCGAAAGCGTAGTAGCCCCCATAGGTAGAGTATTTGGCCCTATTTTGGGATAGATGTTTGAAAACGTCCAGCTAAACCCAAATTGAAGGACTTCTGGATACCAGATCTTTGCTGATGCTTTCATAGACTTTCTTACAGGTGGCACGGGGAAAGGAATCGGCCCCCGTACCCTGATGTATAAAATTCAGAGCCAATGGACCGAAGGCGCGGTTTGCTCTAATCCCATTAACCAGACCGACCTTCGAAATGAGCACTGAGACGAATATCAGGAGTCGTTCGGGGGAGGAGACCGACAGCTTAGGCGAATGAGATTGGCATTCGCGAATAGGCATTGAGAACAGGTGAGCACTAAAGTAGATGGAGAAATTTTTCTGGGAACAGAGGAAGGACGGAGAGAAACACGGTGTCGGTACTAGCATGCTCCTTACAAAAGATGCCTAAGGGTCCGCGATTACATTGTCCAGCCGTCGGACTGGTTAATGAACCGGAAGTGCTCTTGACACAGCACTCAAGAGGGGACCGGTATGCTAATGACAAATGCCACTGATAAGATTCGAACCTGGGTCCACACATCACTGTAAAAAGTTGATCTGATTTTCAGTGCGATCTGAATTTAAGCGCTGTCTGGTTGTAAGGCAGGAACACGGATTCAAGGTGCGGAAGAGGCAGGAACATGGATGGTTGGTGCAGGAGCAGTTAAGCAGGAAGCAGAGGGAGCAGGATTCTGGATGGTCTGATTTTCAGTCGTTCACCTGCCTTATTTTTAGACAAGATAATACTGCTGAAATTCAACATACCCTGTCTTAAAATTGTTGCATCTGAAATTCAGATCGCTTTTGTACCTTAAAATCAGATCTACTTTTTACAGTGATGGTGAGCATCGGAGCTCAAGCTACCACTCATGTCAGTAACGAAATACGCGATCTCTTATGCTAGGAGCGAATCCTTGTAGTGATACTTTGCATGCGTATGCATTAATGTAACAAAGATAAAATAAAAATGAGAGGAGGACCGGCATCAGAACATTCTATGAAACTCATCAAAGGATTGCGTATGGAGTACAAGCAATATTTTCTAACAATATTACTTCCTGCCATTCAAAATATTTAGGCATTAATAGGTTATTCCAGAAACATATGCTGAATGCAGTTCGTCTAATTAAACCTCTAGTAAAACTCAGAACTACAGGATATAAAAAAGGAAAGTAGTAATAACTTACCTCATTTATTCTGCTAAGATGGTGACATAATTATTATTCTCCAACCTCTATATCGTGCGAGGTAGAAGGTTTAAATGATGAGTTTTAATTTATGTAGAGGAGTTATGTGAATTTCGTAGCTTTAAGGTCCCAACCTTGCAAAAAAGAAATGGAACCGGAATCTCTATCAGACTGAATGAAGGAAACGTAGACTGAATTTAATATTAGAAGCCTATCTGTTTATTGATGGCATTAAATATATATTTCTTGGGAACTCCGCCATAATATGGTCGAATTGATCACGAAAACAAGTTTAGAGAGTGAAGCAGTCACTGATGTAAAATTTCTTCCTTATAGCAATCAAAAAGAGCCATAATACGGGTGAGGATGGATAAGTATAATGTGGGCAGCCATTTTTCTACTGGAATTGATAACTTAATTCTATCAAGATATACCAACAATTCCCTAGAATGTAAACTGTAGAGAAAATCGAAAATGGTTCAATTTAATTTGAACTCTTCAACAAAATATATTCCTTAATATTTTTCTATAGTTTAGTAGCGCGTGCTGCGCAGATAGATAGCCAACTTGAGTTCTGTTTTCAATGCGTGGTTGCGTAACATTTGAATGTGTACACCTAGTGTTTGTTTAGCAATTATTTGTTCCCAATTACGCTCCGCTCCGGGTAGCTTACAAAGCAATACTCTTGAAATCACTGAATGTTATTTGGCGAGGTACACCCTCCACGGATCGTATCGAGAGAAATTTTAAATATCATTTGCCAAAAATGTACTTTATTTCATCTTTCGGCCATCAAAGAAGAAAGATATAATATATTCCAAGAAGTAAAAGATTTATGCTACGCTATCAGCCTCTATTACATCAGTACACTCACTGTCGATAATCGCGTAATTTCCTCTTTGAATTAGATCATATCGTGTGGAGTCTTTGTAAATAATATGTACTAATAACCTTTACCCACAGCCAGATAAATTATTTAAACGTTGGGAACAAAATCCATCCACGACAACTCTAAAGACGCCTAGACGGATTTATAGAAAACTATGAATTTTTGCAACCCAGTGGCTTATAATATCTATCGGTTTACAGTTCCCCCAGAGGAGGATGTGGAGTGAGGAGGTGTGCTCAGGGGAGGGATCGGGGGAGAAGGAAATTCGAAGAAAGAGACGTATCAGAGCAAAATGTATTTTTTCCCTCCGTGGTCGATGCGAACCGCGACAGGTGATACTTTAATCCTTTCCCACAATCTCTCTCGCTCTTTCATATTTTTCCGCATTTCATGGAAAGCGAGACCACAGAAAGTATTGAGGCATGGAATAGAAACAACATGTCTGGGATAATTCAATCCCATTCTCAATCGGTGCGAGTGGTCTGCTGAATGGATATATTTTTGAGAGATATCTTAAGCCCAAGTATTAAAATTCAAATCTCAACCTTGTCGTTCATTTTCTCTGTTTTTCATTCTGCCTTGGGGATTGATATTTAATTTTGATGATTCATCCCCCAGCATTTATTTTAGTCCAAACTTTTATTACAGCACATCACATATCAGTTCTTTGGATTTCCGCATTTACAGCAACTGTCCAAAAATTTCCCTCATTTGTGGCAGCTGGTGGAGATAAAATCCCCTCTATGCCGTCTGTGTGCAGAAAGCATTTCAATTTGCCGACAGTGGTGGTGTTAGAGAAGATTGTGAATATGAAGATAGATAAGCATATATCTACCATTTCCAACCAGAAGGCGGTAAAGAGGTGAGCTCTCAATTTTATTTGCGGAATAAAATTTAGTGAAGTGATGAATTCAGTCACTTCGAAAAATTTGTTTTTGACGTTTTACCGTCCATCTCATTATTTCTTCTCTTTTACGAAGTATGATCACAAAATATATTGTCTTTTGTCAATTAAATACTTTACCCGGAAGTATACAGAAAACAATTAATTTAAATTGCACGGTTTTCACTCTGTTATGGTGTTTAGAGGAAGACAGCATAGCATTAGAAAAAGTTAGTAAACATAACCCAGTATAAGATACATTTTGATATTGTAGCTGACCGAAACCCCAGTGGTTAACCGATTGCTTTTTGACTATTTGATAAAAAATCAAGGGAAATTTTTAACTGCTAAGCGTTTTGCTTTCATTCTCTAACAAATTATTCTCTATCAAATATAACCATCAAGAATTCGATGGCAAAAATTGTTTTCAATGCCGTAATAGCAAATGATTTTAATAATTACGTTATGCATCCAAAATATCCGTTTAGCCAAATAGATGGTAGCAAAAGAGCAATCTTTCACATCGTTTACAAAACTTGTATTAACGACAAAGGTTTCGTGTTTAGGAATAGTTCAAATAAGCCAGAGTAGTCTTTACAAGATATCTCAGTGAACTTGGCAAATAAATTGTTTGGAGTCTCGAATACATGTTCATGTGGTTGAATAAGATACTATTTTATTTTTCCATAGAACTGGAAGGTACTTGGCTCCCCCGCCTTGTATTCTCGTATTCACTTTACTTTGAAGGGAATCATGCAAAATCGTGGCAGTTTTTATTGCTATCGGTAATCTCCCTGCCCCATTCAATACTTAAACGTGTTTTGATTTTCAACTTATAGCGTCCAATGTTAGGCAATACTTCATCTTCAACGTCACAGATCATTAATCCTATTATGCTTTGTGTGATGCAGCTCTCCAATCGTTTCATCTATCGGCAAATCCCTTCATATCTGTGGTATTCTTTTCTCTTACACCATTCGCCACTTGTTTCTTGCATCTCATGTAAGGTCCTCCTCTCACAGGTTCCGGCTATTTTGTTCACGTACGACAATGACCTTAAGGTCTCAAAACATATATGATAAATTTCTTCTCAATATTTGTTCCAGATTTCCCTAGAGATTTATTGTTTACCCCAACATTCTTAGTCTTTTCTTTTCTCGCTTCATTCATCCATACGATCTTTATAGTCTGTTGTGGTACCTTGTTTCTAACGCTAGGCAGTGCTTACTCTGTGAAATGACCCCTTAAGAGAAATCGGCAGAAGGTCTTTGTTGGGTCTTCAATGTATAATCAATACAGTGAAAAAAACAAGTGGACACGCTCCTTTACTTCAGTAAAAACATTCAAATATGACCCATTATTTAAAAACTAAGTGCATCATCCGAGTGGAAAAAATATAAAAAATATAGCTACATCCGATCTTTTACGCTGACTACAAAAGATAAGTGACCATTTACTGGCTCCGTTTTTAGTATTTTCAAATTGTGTCTGTAGCTCATTGTGATAGCATAATTGGTCAGCTGCCTCTAATTTGAATTAATTTGTGATGAAATTGTTGAAGGTGAAGATAAATTAAATTAAGACACTCTACATGGAGCAGGGCATGATTATTTGTATCATTTTTCGGATATGATATCACGTACTTCCGTGTCTGTGACTCATCGCGCGACGATTACTGTCCCGGCTGTGAGACGCGCAAAATCACAGCGTTCACTACCTTGTCGGCCAAGTTTTTGGAACAATGCACCGTACTTCTCCATTCAATTCGTATTTTGCGGAAGCAAGCTGCCCAGAGAGCGTTGGGGGGCGGGTTGGGGTAGTGGGTGGGAAGGCAAGGCGTGGGTGGTGTAAACTGTAGTGTATCCGTGGGCGAACGGGGACGGGGGGGGGGGGGGGAGAGGGTGGGTGGATGATGGCTGGCTGCAGAGCGGATGGTGCGGAATGAGCCCCGGCCTAGCGACCAGGGGGATGAAGGTGGGGTTGGAGTGGAGGGCTTGGAATCGGAGAGAACAGAGGCGGCTCCGAGGGTGGGAGGGGGGGGTTGTAAAGGGAGAGGAGTGGGCGGGCTGAAGGGGTGCCCGTGTGTTTGTCGCATAAAAGGGTGCGAGGAGAGAAGTGGAATCGGCTCACGGAAATTTCCGTTTGGTTGATTCTTGTTGAGCAAAAGCTCATCCCCTCACCTTCCACGGATCACAAACGTATTGACAAGCGCTCATGGGAAAACGTTCCTAAGCTCATCTTGCGACTCACCTTCTCCGTCCTTTCCCTTCCGTCTCCGCGTCCGTCCACCTCTCTCTCTCCCTTGCCTGCTCATCCGGTTCCCTCTTGACTCACCTCCTCTTCAGGTGCATTCGTATCTGATTTAATGGATGGTCCCAAAGAGCAATTTCGGGCGTGAAGCTGGTCCATGTACGTGAAATAAAGGTAGAAAGTAAAGCACGAATCGCAGAAGACTGAGGTACGAAGGTGCAAAGCGAACGGTGAACACTGAATAGCTGAATATAAAACAAGTATCTCGAGATGGCATTCTAAACTAAACGTAATTATTTTCCTGTTTCTACTGAATTGTTTTAAATATAGACTCAGTCCCAGTAACTGTCATGTGTGACGTATCCTATCGAGTTCCATTCATTTAGCTCATTCTTCATTTCATAACGTTTCCCTTGGTACTAAGTAGTACCATGAACGTTTCCTATCTCCTTTATGATGCCCGAGATAATCTTTCTTCCCCTCTTACATCACGATATTCTCCATTCATAATCTTCAACATACCGCAATTTCTTACTTTTTTCTCCAATGACAGTGATTGCATATCTTCCTCTAATCATGTATTAAAATTCCTTTTTATTTCCTCACGTTTGACTACTTTTCTTTTATATCGGACGGTAGATTCCCTAAGGAATTTGCAATGAAATTTTACCAGCATTTTTCTTGTAGCAGCTAAAGGCCCTTGATGTAATTGATAAATAGAGTCACTAATATAAGAGTAACTAACAGTAACTGCTATTTCCCCAAATCATGGAGTTGTAATGACGCCGAATGTTCATGATAATACGAATTTAGTTTAGAAAAATACCGAAAATGCTGACTAAACCGCCAGCTTCATTAAGAAAGGACGGTTTTAAATAAGTTTCCTCGAAGGAACCAGCAGAAAATGTTTATTTATCGGGTGAAAAATTCCTCATAATTAAGGTACCTTACGGCTAACATGAGGCCTTGAGATATTTGACGCCCTTTGAGATTTAATTTATGTCGTACCCTTTGGAGTATGTTCTCCGGACGTGCCTTGTTTTCCACTGGGGTAATTTTGGAGGCGCTTTGCTCCACCAAGGGAGAGGCGGAATGATTAGCAGTTACTTTAGAGACTTTACTTGATGAGGGTGCTCTCGACGTCCATCTCCATGGACTCCAGTGAGCATATGAGTGCGTAAGGGTTTGCGAAGCACCAAAGGGCTCGTGCGCCAAGGGCGAATGCGTGAAGGGAGTAGCGAGGAGGGGCGGCTGAGTGGTCACGAAAAAACTCACGTATATATTTTCCGGAACATGCATGCCCCCGGGACAGACGTGAATTGTTGGGCAATGGGGAAAAGACACGTCCGTCTCAACAGGATGAGTGATATTCCTCCACAATTATTTTTTTTGTTTTTCCAGCGAATTGACCATTGAGTCTGGAACGGAAGTGGATCTTGGTACGATCTGACCGACAGCTGAGATCATTGACGCCATTAAGGGTTGACAAGTTGGAGTGTAAGTGAGGATAAGTAGGGTCAGTAAGTGATGCAAGAAAGGTGGAGTTAAATCTAGAGTTGGCTTAACCTACTACTATCAAGAAGTGTCATGATGCTTCCTGTTTAATGTCCCATCCGACTGACGCATTACAGTACTTGAAGTGGTCATTGTATGGTATTAGACTAGTAGTTACCTGGATTCCTCTGAAATACGTCCTTAACTGTTGACGGATTGGAACTTGACTTGTCAAAATGTAAATCCAGGCCTCTATTCACCGTACCAATTTGATTATGAATCCGTGAGAGACCAGTATGAAGGGGTGGAAGAATATTTGTTGTTTTGGATCGCAGACATTAAAGTTATGGCGGACGGCTGGCACGTGGTAGTCGCCTGGTCGAATCCTTTATATGATGCTAGGACATAAAAAGGCATGACTTTCTACGTAAATAACAATCTGAGAGGCCTAAAGTCCTCCCAGGAATGATTATCATCCTAAAAATCTTGTCATTGGAACGCGTTAAAACTAGGTAGCTGTTAGAAGCTATAAATTATAGTACCATTATTATGCAAATGATTTTATTTGAATCATACTTCTGAGTTGTTTTAGCGCCATTGTGTTTACGTAGATATAAGAATTTAGCTACAGGCAGAAAAATATACTTTGTTCTCCCTTCGTTATATTTCACATTCAGTCAGACTTAAAATAATACACTGCCTATAATTTCGACGAATAATGATTTACTTAAATTTTTATGTCCACGTATAATATCCTAAAATTTAACCAAAATACCCAATATGAAATCTCTATTTTAACGAAAATTCAAACTATACTGTCTGTTCATTTCTCTTATAAAACAACATGAGCAGCTTTAACAAACTCCCCCATGAAACAAGACATTACGCCCGTGCTATCTTCATCACCTAAATGATATGGGAGCATTGCCTCGCCTCTACCACAATGTAAACTAAAACGTCACAGACGAATGAGACTGTCCCCGAGCTGTTTCCACGGAGGTATTTGGTGCTACCATGGCGAGCTCAGGCACGCCAAGTTAATCGAGGGGAAGACATCATTCCAGTGCGACCCTTCCTGTGCGTGTGTCCTTCACCGTCTCCGCAAAACCATCCACTTTCGAATATCTCCAGAAACTCCGCTTCGTAAAAAAAAATGTCTCGCTGTCCGGCCGACCGCGTGGGCACTGCGGGCAATGAAGAGGGAATTACAAGAGGAGGAACATTTTTTTTTGTTTCCTTGGGCTAAGAGGGTGGGAAGGCGACGTATTCCTCTCTCTCTCTCTCTTGACGCACGGAAAACTCGGAATCTGAACATTCCATTGGCGCGTGCACGGGAGGCACTCGGAGAGAGGGGCGTGCTCATCTTGCGTCGCCCCATCCTACCACCCCCCCACGCCCTCTCTCTCAAGCGCGTGCCCTTCCCCCCTCCTCTTCAGCCCTCGTGCGCCTCAAAATACCTTCAACTGGTTACCCACGGACTCTCTTGAGAGCTGTCCGTTTTTCCACTTTTCCCGCCGGCGATTTTCAAGAGTGGACACGCGTTCTTCTCACTGCCCCAACCAAACCCTCCCCCACTCTCTCTCTCATTCCCTCACCCTAGGAAAACCGTGGGGGCAGTGACGAAGAAAAATATCGCTGCGTGCCGTGTGTGGCGATGTCCGATGTTACGGAAAGTAATATTACCCCCTTTCTGTATCGGTCACAGTTCCCTGGGAAGCCTCTGAACAGCAAACCACAGTATACTATGGTGGGTATCAGAAGCATTTCCTCTGATCAGCCACCCCATTTACGAATCAATTTCTCACTAGGTATCTATTCATATCTTCTGTTATCCAAGGAGACATTCGTAAGACCTATTTTTTCAGGTCTATGTATAACTTTCTCCTTTAGGTCTTTTTCCTCTCAGACTGAATTTCAATTTATATTAATAACTAGTCTACTTGTTTTACATACTTTATTTCTATCCAGTTTCCTCATTTACATACATTACATGTCAACATAGTTCGTCATCTTTTCCTCCTAGGTTATTTCCTCCATCTTATTCCAACCCAGGTCTAAAAGGTTTTCAATGTGACTTTTAATCCCGATTTTCTAAATGGATTCTAAATTGAATACTAGGGTTCGTATCATGTGTTCTTTTGGAATACATCTACATACCCTGTACCTGTATTGCTTTCACTTTCGCAAGAGTGTCTGATAATTATAGACGCTGCGAGACTGCGCATGGACGCTGAGATAATCAATGTATGAAACCTCATATGTAATAACCGGTAAAACTGAGTAAAGGTCATTGGCGTAGGAAAATTAGCAGGTGATATCTCAAAGAAAATTAAAGAATACTAGAAGAGCTATAAATAAATAGATTGAAGTAATATCTTGATGTTACTATCTTTGGCAGTGGATTTGAATAAGTC
Organism: Platycnemis pennipes; assembly: GCA_933228895.1. Lineage (NCBI taxonomy): Eukaryota > Metazoa > Arthropoda > Insecta > Odonata > Platycnemididae > Platycnemis > Platycnemis pennipes. The sequence continues at coordinate 24,996,011 of OW121848.1, read as the reverse complement.
CCTAGGATTCAGTTCTGAAAAAGGGACGTGGTCATCATTCACAATTTTATTTGGCTGTGCGACGCGTTTCGCCACACTGTGGCATAAAAGTATCTTATATCATAAATGAATGTCGATAACTTCTGCCAAGCGAAGCCTGATACAGACATTTTTTTAGTTTAAACTATTTAGACAATTGTTGTTCATTATCTGAGCAGCAATACCTAATCTGAATGTTAATAAAACGCTCAATATTCCAAAAATTTCTAAAAGGAGAAAATTTAAGATGCCCAGATTGTCGAGGAGGGATTTTGGAGTTAAACATTTCCATTTATATTGCTATGATTCTTTGCAGAAAAAAGAAGAATAAGAATAGGTGAATGCAGATATTTCTATTGCGATTCAATTTGAACAAGGCATTTTAGGATATATTTACACTTAAAATGCACTCAATAGCATCAGTCGTCACTTAAGGTAAGTGACTCATTAACAAGAACGAACAAACTGTTTTTCCAAAAATTTGTTTATTTGCTTGTTTTGAGTAAATTTATTAATAAAAATAGCATATCTTTTCACATTCTTTGACTAGGTTCAAAGTATTGTATACATATCTATCTATTTTGACGAAATACGGCCATTTTCTCCAAACATACACCCATATCTTGTGTTTTTACGCATTTCCAAACCCTTGTACTTTCGCTACCAGAACATTGTAGTGCCAGCATCCCCGAGCACTTACACACGTAAGCTTCATTATTGAACATTTTTTCACCTCCTCCGAACTCCCACCCCGTGTGTGAGAAGCCATGATCCAGGTGTTCTTGAAGCGGAACAAGCAAAAAAATATCTCGGGCAGGGAAGGGTGGACAATACCACTGGTCCCTCCTTCCCTTTCGCATTTGTTTTATTTTTCATTTTGCCTTCCTTTGCCTTGTTTCTCGCCGGAGGAGCGTCGAAACCCTTCGACTGCTTCTAATCCCGTCACCGACTCACTCCTCCCACCCACGCTCTCCTCTCCGAGCCCCCGCTGTGGCCGCGCTCAGGAACAGCACGAGTCCGTCGTCCACTTTGAGTGCGCCCCGCGGCAGTTAACCTCGTGTGACCGGACACGTCAAATATGCATGCCCGCCACTACTCACGCGAAGGAGGGACATCTTGACGAGCTATCTCCTTGCAGAATTGTAGCACTCGTCATTCGTACCCCAGTCTCACCACTTAAAACCCGCGACGAACTGCCAACGAGTACGGAGAGCAAAAACAATAAACCAATGTGCGTTCTTGAGTAGACACATTTTTATCACGGTTTGCATCACTCACTTTCCTTCCCAGTTTTTTTTTACTAACCTTTCGTATATTCTCCTCACTCTCATCTTGCTCGTCCATCTGCCCCTCTGTCTCTCCAAAATAAAATGAGATATTGTTTCCGTCCTCTTCTGGACGACTGCGCAGTCCATTCTCCTTCACAGGTCCACTGCTACTTGTGCGGATTTTGCGTCCCGAAAAAACCATGAAAGCCCTGCCCTTCACCCCGTCCGTCGCATCATTTCTCTCCCTTTATTCCTCTCACTCCTGGCTCCATTCTCTCGTCCCTCATTCAACCGCCACCTCCCCGCATTACCGAGATTTTGACCCGTGCGAAAGAGAAAAGGGCGAAGACTTTTTAACCCTTAAACTCCCGCGGTGAGCCTCACAATCTCTCTCTTTTAATATAGCCCGTTGTCGCGGCCTGCGAAAAAAAAACAAAACTCCGCGTCTCGTCCATTGTGCTCTCATTCGCTCGCGGACGAGGGAGTCGATCCGACCCTTAACTTCGACCCCCCGCAGTTCAAACTGCTCCTCACTCCAGTCACAAAGACGCAGAGGTACGTACCCCCGCTGCATCCCCAACTGCTCCAGCCCACCTTCCACCCTCTCATTATGGCCTATCCAGAGGATTCCTAACTCGCTGCCGTGGCCTCAGTTCCGGACTACGTTCCACTAATAAGAAGATTTACAATGGTCGTCCCTTTTTCTTCCGCTTCAGCCAAAGTGTGCACCACCTAGCTTTCCTTTGATTCATATGTTAACACGGATGACCCTATGTGAACTATCGTGCACTGATCTTTTCGATTCTCCTCAGACTTTATAACATGTAGAAAGGATGTTTTCAGTCGGTGATAGCTCCTTTGAGGGCATAGTCACATCGAGTGTGCGTCAAGGATGTGATATCGACCTACTTTTATTCCTGCATTACTTAAATGACTAAAATGCCGTAGTTAACTATGATCGCCATATCTTTACTGGTGACTATATGTGAACTATCGTGGCTATAGTGGGTGGCTACAGGGAAATTTGTAAAGACAGTTGCAGGCAGTCGCTGTCAAAGAACCTAGAATCATGGCAGCTAGACTTAAATTTGGAGAAATGTGCTGCGATGTGCTTTTGGAAAAAGAATAGTTCCTCCTAAATACTTATTGCAACAAGTAGCATGGATATCAAATATAATACCATTTAAAATTTAGGTACACCATCACAATCATGTCGTGCGGAAAAATATTCGAAAATTTAGGAAATTTTAGGAATACCTATCTAATGACAGCCGCATAAGCCGTTAGTATATGGGGCCAGAAAATTTTTTTATCAAGAAGTCAATAATTGTAAAAAGGAGATTAGCAAATTTTGAAAAGTTCATTTATGATTCTGTTAGTATCACAAGCTAACCAAAAGAAGGATTGCTAGGATAGGAATCACTATCAGATCGTAGAAAAATATTTACCCTGAATTTTAGAGTAAATTTGTAGTTGATCTGTTTCCTATATTGTATATTATAATATATTATTATTTATACTATTATAATCTTTTAAGAGTACTAAATATATTAATATATTAAAGTTATGATCAAAGAAATAAGATTGGAAAGATAACCTGACCTAGAGAAAGATTTAATATCTCCTTCTACCAACGAACAATTAGAGGTCATGATAAGCAATATGGTAACCCAATAGGGTTACCATATTGCTATGGTAGGTAAAATGTAAATTTAGTGACATCTAGTATTTCTGAGACGTCCTTAAATCCATTTGACAGCACCCATATCCTAGTGTAAATTATCGATTAATCAATAATCAAAAATATCAGGGGCTGGTCGACAAATACCTGAATGAAGAGTAGGAGAGATGGCGAGCTGAGAAAGGGTGGAAAATAATGTACGGCATTGAGAGAAACAGCTAAGAAAACAATTGAAACGGTAGATGCCAGAAGAATTAATAAACCATAGGCATGATCAGAAATTATGAAAAAATTGAGGAAAGAAAGAAATGGGAAATTGTAAACGCAAAGTTAGGAAGAAGGAAGTAAGTAATAGACTTAGGAGAGAAATAAAGTGAGAGAAAAGTGCTATTGTCGACAATGTGAGAAGATGGAGAGGCTCCAAAAAAGGACAAATAGGTGCTCTGTGAAAAGTTTAGAATGTATCCCACAGGAAGAATTAAACGGAAAACTGCAGAGATCAGCAAGAAGAGTATCCTTGTCCTTGTCCTTGTATCCAAGAAGAGTATCCTTATATTAATCCGTGTCCTTGACCAACAAATACGAAGACGTATTACGCCCCAAGATCCGTAAATTCCGTGTATTTACGGCCTACCTAAAATTCACACGGAGGGAGTTCCATCAAGGCCCATTATAAGCGCCATTAACTTGCCCACATATAGTTTAGCTAAATACATCGCCGCCATTCTTCAGCTGGAGTTCGTAAAGGCAAGCTCCTTCGTCAAAAACTCGCAGCATTTCCTTAGCCGCATCCCAGGATTAAAATTGGAGACCGAAGAATTTCTAGTTAGCTTCGAGGTGGTGACACTATTCACCAAAATACCCAGGGGAGAAGCCATCAGGGTGGTTCGAGATAAGTTCGATGGGAGCATAGCAAACATGGTAGAAATATGCATCAATTCAACGTATTTTAAGTGGAAGGGAGATTTTTACGAACAGACGGAAGGCGCTCCAATGGTGCCTCCCATCTCTCCAGCCATTGCCAATCTTTTTATGGAAAGCTTCGAACCAACCGCATTAGATAATGCTACATACATGCCATCGATGTGATTCTGTCGATGACACCTTCGTGGTATGGAGACAAGGACGGAGGAAATTAGAAGAATTTCATTAGTACCTAAATAATATTGATCACCGAATACAATTCACTATGGAGGAGGAACAAGAAGGGAATCTGCCATTCCTAGACGTACTGGTAAACAAAAAGAAGACGGCACACTGGGACATACGGTGGGCAGGAAAGCTATCAACACAAACCGATATCTGCATGCGGGATTGCACCACCTACCGGCACAAATCAAAGGAGTGATGAAAACTATGATTCATCGTTCCATCACAATCAGCGATGAAGACAAAAGAGATGAGGAGCTGAAGCAACTAACAGAAATCCTGACAAGAATGGACATGGGAAAAGTGAGATAAAGAAGACAATCTCACGAAAATTAGGACCTCAGACCCAGACACCGGAGAAGAAAAACACAGAAAATCGGAAAAAAGCACACCTTCCGTATATCCAAGGAACAACGGACAAGATATCCCGGATATTAGAAAAGTACGATATAAATACAATCAAACTAAGGGAACAAATACGAAACATCATAAGGAATATTAAAGGAAAAGAAAAATTAGAAACAGAAGGCGTATACTTGCTGAAATGCGAAATATGTGATAAGGTCTACGTGGGTGAAACAGGTCGGACGATTAAGACGAGAGTTAAAGAGCATAGTGTCGCAATAGGCCTAGGGCACCAAGAAAACTCAGCAGTCGCCGAGCATGCAGCACAAGACCACGACATCGAAACCGAGAAGCCGATAATCCTGGTCAAAGACAGGCACTTCAAAACAAGGATTTTTAGGGAAGCCCTGTATAAGGAAACACCCCAGGAATTTCAACAGAGACCAAGGGCAAGCGATCAGTAGTTCCTGGCTTCAGGTTATAGCTAAAAATAAAAAAAACAACAATGCAGAATTTCCCACAACTCCCTTCCCTCCCTAGCCCTGAGTTGGTGTCCGGCAAAGGAGAGATAGCGTCGGCTACGTTTTAGCTTAAGACGCGGGTAACCATTTATTAAATCATATTTATGGACCGCGAAAGTTTTAACAACTTGACGAACTAACATATAGTTGTAATGGTGGTATTCTGGCCATATGCGTCTAAACAAAGAGTTATTAGCTATGCCATATGTATGTTAGCCGCACAGATATAGAGATTAATCCAGATCGGCAGTGCAATGTATCATGTATAGCAGGACCTTGAAGAAAATCAAACGTAACCCGCGCGACGTATTACGCAATTCCGCCATCCTACCACTACCCACGACAGTTTAGAGTGTGTTCCACTGAAAATAGTGGTGTTTATTACTGAAGAGAAAACGCAGTTCATCAGAGGCTCATGGCAAATATGTATGACTGCTATTTTAAGTGCGGATGAAAAAAATAACGGGTCAACTCGATGTTTCTCTGCAGACTGTTCCATCGCTTCTGTGTTCTTTTTTGACCTCAAATTTTAGACACTTTTATTAATCACACGATAGTGAAATTTGCTACAAGGATAGAAAAAAGTCGTATATTTCGTGCAGTGCAGCATTATTTTAAAAATTTAGTTTTTGACCCCAGAATGAAGGTCCAAAACAAAATCAAATTTTTCCTTATAGAGTTTAAATGCAAATACATCGAGACACAAGAAATTCGGAATTTAACAGATACAAGAAATTCTCTGCATGATTAATTATTGCATGATGTTCCTGTGAAAACTTTATGATTAATATCCTGAGCACACATGCGTCGAATATATTAGCAAGGACTACCTGTACACGAGTAAAACGAAGAGCAGAGGAGTTTCTGGGTCAAGATCAATTTGAGTTCAGGAAAATAAAGGTACCTGGAAATTAGGCTGCCCGTAAATGGAGAACAAACCTATGTTAATTGCGTTTGAGAATTTGGAAAAGGCTTGTGACAATGTGGATTGGAATTCAACGAATGGAATTCAGAAAAGAATTGGAGTGTCCTAAAATCGCCAAAATATTATTCGCAGTCTATGTAAAAATCAAGTAGTTATCATTAAATATGGACCAGGCAGTGAGGAAGTACAAATAATGAAAAAATTGAGATAATTTTTGTCATTGAATCCCGTAATTTATAATGTTTACTTCGGTAATGTCATTATTGAAAGCAAAGAAAATGCTTCTGGTTGGAATTTCCATGAGGAAATATCAGCATGGAAAGTTTCTCAGAGATATGGCAATAATGGCAGGGACAGAAAGGGATTTGAGAAAGACTCTAGTTTCCATGGAATGTACAAATGTACGATGGCTGGATATAACCTGAAGATCACCTGAAGGTCTTTGAGGCAGTAGGAGGGAAGAGGCCAATACTAGGAAAACAAAAACTTCAGGAGATGAAAAAATTGATATCTGGGTAGCCAAGACTCTATTGATGGAAGAAGCAAGAATAAAATAGGCAGTAGCTTATCCCAAGCAAATAGAGTTTTCTGTCAAATGTATTATCAACTTACAGCTGGAAACACAAGCGTGAAAGTGAGGAAACAATTTATCAGATCATACATCTGGAGCACGCTTCTTTATAAAAATGAGGCCTGGATGATAACAGTAACAGAGAAGTCAACACCGCAAGCATTCGAAATATGGTTCTACAGAAGGATGACGAAGAAAAAATGGATCGACCGAGTGGCTGGCAAAGAAGTGTTGAGGAGAGTGGAAGGGAGGAGAAGTCCTCTGAAAATATTAAGAAAAAGACGGGAAAAACTTAATCTGTCATATCTTGAGACATAATGACCTGATGCGGACAATCACCGAGGGACAATGGAATGGAAGAAAAGAAAAGACAAGTATCGCATGCAATATAGTGTAGAGCAATTAGTGAAGGATGGGAATGAGAAAAATTATGGAAATATCAAGAGGTTAGTAGATAAGAGGATTGAGGGGAGGACTGTGTGGAACTAATCTAAGGAGTGCTGAATGATTTTACATAGCATACATATGGTTATCGCGTTTATCGAATTGAGTAACTTAAGTAGTAACTTTCCTAAATGAAGAAATTATAGAATCAAATATTGTAGCCACGCAGTAGATATATATTTGGTGATTATTCATCCCCTGCCACACACCCTCGAGGTGGGTTTTAGGGTAAGCAGTTGATATTGGTTCATTATGCAATTAGTACAGTAAAAAATGCAGATTATTGCTTGACTGATTAATATAATTGTATTTATTCGCAGTCTACGATCATTTAGTTTCATGTGCCTTGTGCATATCTGAATATGTCTCTCCTTAGCTTTTCATACAAAAAAATTAAAAATTGGCAATGTCGAGAAGGAATGTGACCTAATGTAAATGAAATTATTGTTTCATCATTAATGTCGTAGATGTAGCTCGTATAGACGTTCTAACCAAGAGTCGTATTTAATCGTATACCTTTGACGATAAAAACCCATTATTTTGGCTGATGCTAGTCATACGGTGAAATGATCCATAATACACCAAGGAAATCGTTGAATTGCTTTCAGACCCTTGCGGAAGGCCAATAACTCGCTTATCGACGAAATGTTTTCGATCCGCTAATTTATTTATGCATTTTGCCGCAAATTCTTTTGAGTTGACCCTGAGTTAATTTATTTACGAACGGAGTGAAAATGTGCTTTATGTGATAGGGTCTTTGGGAGAAAATCCACGATATCTGACGGCCTCCCTTTCATTATGCACATGAACTGCTACGGCAATGGAGAGGTAAAAAATATTCAACGCGAAGTACAGTGCCATTTTTCAACATATGGTCATACTCAATGGTCTCAGCGCGCATCGGTAGTTATCAGTGATTCTACTGGATCAGAAGTTATTTGAAGATCTAATCAACGAGAAGGCGTTTCTTGATTGAGAGATAGCCATAGTGAAAAATGAGAAGTTTTAACTGTAGAAAAAATTTTAATTTATCGTCACCTATTTTTTAATCCTTGCGAATGCCGATAATGCTTATTAATTGCCGAATAAATCAATATGGGTGCTGGAACAATGTAGTTGACCCACGTTCAAAACGTGAGCTTTTTTTCCAACATTCTACACAAAGCGAACATCACAACTTATGGTTCACTGCTAATTTAATATGAAATATGCATTGCCAAAAATATGAAAACGCAGCAAGTAAGAGACCTTTATATATATTATTACTCATGGCCAACATGCATCATGTTATTACTAGAAGGTGATCAAAAATTAATATGAGGGTGTGTATGCATTAATTCTTATGGCCTAAATAATTTGCCCTTTTCAAACTACTCATGCCGGTAGTATTTACTTCTTCAACAAAATAAATCGATTTTTTCACCGTGGACCATTTACCTAAAGCATCATGCCGTATTCGATATGAACTGGGACCTTTATCAACAATAAATTAATAAAATTAATAAATAAATTCGCAGATAGTAAATTTGAAGCTGAATCTTCTATAAACTGAAGTTGAATCTTCTGAAGGGATAAGGTTGGAAATAAGCAAATGAATGCCATGTATGTAGTTAAATAGATTAATTCTCTACCAGCTTTTAGGAACATAATTAACTCCTTACGGAATGAAATGCACTATTACTTTGCTCAAATATCCTTTGTGTAAATCCAAATATCGTTTATGACCTTACTATGATGAAATTCGACGAGGACGTAGAAAACGAAGCGTTTTGTGCCGAGAACTAATTCTTCCCAAGCACCACCATTATGGCTTCATTTTCACCCGTAGGCTAGCGTGCGAATGGCACCTCATGTACTTTTTATCCTACTTGGTTTCCTGCTTACGAACGTAAAATGATTTCCTTTTTTAAAGGAAAGATTAATTTATTAGCATTCAATCGATTTAGATTTCTGAAATAGAATTTGAGCTAATGATAGCTACAGTGCACAAGATCGGCTTCGTCTCTTCATGGAAATTTTTTAAAATACTTACCGTAATACAGTCTGCATTTATAATTTTACTCTTTTCTGTTAAACATTGACGGGCACCCTCACCTAGTAATTGCATGATTTGCGGAGAGAATTCGCGCTAAGTACTCCGTCCATTGGATGAGACGCCTAGCTGTGGTTTCCTTGATGCCTTTGTTAAGCACAGACTAACGCTAAAGCCGGGTTTTTCCCTACTCTTAGCCTCGATTCTTCCATTCCCATCCTTACTCTTTTCCTACTGGTCCGCGTACGCCCTTTCAAGTGCGAACATATCCAGAAAGGAATGGCGTGCTGTAATATTTTTTGTAGTTATTTATTTAAATCGACAAAATTTAACTCACGATTTTGCCATTTCTGAAATTATCAACATATTGTTAGATGAAAGCAGTTTGATCTAAATTCCTACAAAAATAACTTAATGATAAGGCTACTAAAAATCTCTTGTCATATATGCTTTATTGTGCTTCATGAAGGAATGCATGAGTTTCCCTATAATGACAGAGCTATGTCGTTGAAAGACATTTGTCTTGGTGAGCATCGGAAACCCTGGTAGAAATATTAATATCAGAAACGGCGGAATCACACATATATTTCCAGAATGGAAAGATTTAAAAATTGAGACTGCGGCAACAAATTTTATAAGCGGCATGAAGCTTTCTTTCGCGTGATTTCTATCTACTCACGGATGCAGAGTAATCATTATTGGCCATCATTTTCCCCTGTTATTCCGTTTCCAGTAAAGACAATGAGACCGATAGAAAGGCGAAAGCCTTTGTTCATAGAGTATATATGATCAGAGGATTTGAATCTGGTAAAAAATTCGGTCACTCTCTTCGACTCGCCTGAATTAATAAAAATTTGAGTCCGTATTTTTTCCAATTTATTTACATCTAACGTACTTATGAGAAATTCCAAATCGTTGTAATAATATGTGCAGTGACTTTCATGAGTATATCATAGTTATTCGGGGGGGAGGGAGGGTGACAGATAGCTAAGGTTGATCGCGCCATTTAGGAAATGTGGGTGATTAGGCAGGAATTGAAACGTTCAGGAGACCGAGGGAGGGTTGAGGCGTCTACATATTAACGTTCTATCTGACGGAATGGTCTCTGTGCTTTAAGTGCTCTCCACATTTAAGCAGTGACCGGAATACCATTGAAAATTTTTCCTCTGCCGGAATACAAACACGGACTCTCGGGATGGGAGGCCTGTCCTCTAGCCACCAGAGCAATCTAATCTCTGATTCACAAGGGAAAGACTGAAGCTGAATACAGGGTTCCATAGGCTCACATCCGGTGGGCCGCAATATACCAAATCCATCATACTCACCAAAAATAAATAACCGAATTACATAACTGTGTCCGGCGAGACGTAGTGGAATGGTATCATGATGAGACACAAGATTAAAATTTTCGACACTGAAACGCGTTGTACCGCTAATAAAAACCCGCGAAATAAGTGTCTTAACCAAATTACACAGGTTAAAAAATACGTACTTCTTCGTATTCAATTTTGTGCATATCCTATATATTCGATTTGTGTTTCATCAAATTTAGACTGATTCTAGGGAATTCAACTGTCCAATATCAATTGGAGGTCTAGTACAAATAGGATATAATATAAAAATACATATATAACAGACCCAAGGTGGGACTTATTCCAAGATCATCTTCAGGGGACCAGACTAAAATGTAACTAAACCGGTTATCATGGCTGTCAGAATAGATACTCTCGTCACTCTAACCAGATATATTTTAAAGACCATTGAAATATATTCTCCCAAAAAGAGCTTAAATTCGCACTTATATCATTATTTATAAATAAATTAAGAGGTGAGAAGAATGAATAATATTTTTTCTACCTGGTGAAGTGCTACCAGTGGATTTGAATCGTAATATTCAAGCACAGTTGGTTCATGATTTATTACAACTGCATGATGTACTGAGCAGTATATCATCCCTGCTTTACAGTGCATCATCCCTCGCAGGGACCACCGTTATTTTGAAATTATGATACCCTATAATCGACGAATTACCTTGTTCGTCTATCCTGTGGTTACACGATCATTAGCATCACAGGACACTCGCGTTTGATACCCCCTACGCAAAGATTGTTGGTCACCTGGTCTGTGGATTGCCTCCGGCTGAAATGTGCATCAGGCTTCATGATTAACACGAAAATCCCTCTTGAAAATTTAAAACCGTCGTTTTCCCTCTGGCTTCTTTAAGACGAGGTAAAATAAAAAGAAATCATCGTTGCCTTTGTTTGGGAACCGTACATACGAGCACTTTTTTCGTTGTTGAGGGACGACCCCTTTATTTTCCATGCCTGAATTTTTCCCCCTCCGTTCCTCTCCATCTCTTCAAATTCCTCTCTCTCTCTCAACATCTCTCCCTCCGTCACCTCCGTTCCCTCCCCCGGGGGAAAGAGAGAGAGAGGGGTACACTTCCCTCCTCCTCTTCCCCGCGCGCCACCCCCTTCTCTCTCCTCCCTCCTCGCCCAACGTGCCATTCACTTATTCACTTTTGAAAATTGGAGTTTTCTCGTATTTTTTCCGCTCCTGCTCAACCCGACCAACTCCACCCACTCCCCAAAGCAACCCACCTGCTCTCCCTCCTTGAACTAACCCATCCCTTACCCGCGTCATTCCCGCTGGCCGTGTCTCCATGATCTCCTCACGGAGACCTACCCCCCTACCCTAAGCAACAGACTATACTCACTCCCTTCATTTCTTCTTGCTTCCTCACACCCCTCCTCTTCCTTCTTCCAGTCATTCCTGTCTTTCTTCCCTGTCCCTCTCTCTCCTTTGCTCCTCTCCCCATCCTTGATATCTCTCCCCTCGCTGCGTCTCCACTATTTCGACTTCTTAATCTCCACACATCATCCCCATCTCCCGCCCCTACCGTCTCCCCCATTTCTCTTTTCCTCAGCACTTACTTCTTTCTCCTCTTCCATCTCCCGCTCTCTAAGATTGCGAATTCCTTTTTACATTATACGATGGAATTTCTTTGAATGAAGTTTGAAATTAAAAATCAAAGGTAATACAATCTTCAGCTACCGCTGTCGCGTTTTAAGAGTTTAAGGCTTGGAAGACTAAAAATTACTTGACAAAAATGGGCTGCCATCGGCACTTTCTGCGTCAATTCCCGTGATTAAGGTCGTAAACGTATCTTGTAGAATATCTAAGTCGTTGGGAATTAGGTGGTTTAGTTTACGTAGCATTAAAAGCAAGAGATCGTTTGGTTCTTATCTCGAGGGGGTAATAGCGCAGTTGTATTATTATTTACGCAAATAGTGGGGCATGAGACATAGCTAACGTTGGCTGCATGACATCCGCTTGGTCTTGTGAGTATTTATGTAGCCATCGAATTTTTCGTTGAGAAAGTGCTAAAAAAATCGTCGAGAAACTCTTTACTATTCCGACTCTCCAATGTAGCATTAACACATTATGCTGTGCAGACAAAAGTATAATCGAAATCCTGATATTTTCTGCCACAGAATCATTGGCAAAATGGTGACAGTAAATCAGAAATTGCACGTTATGGAGAGCGGTACCTACCGACTTTCTTTTGTGCTATGGCCAGAAAAGGGTTCCAAAATTAAGAAGTTGCCTCCTCAAGGAGATTATCAGATTTTTATCGTTGGTAAATGCAGGTAAATGTGCGGATATTTATTCTCAAATCATATTTTACTTTTCTGTGCTCACTGCACACTGTCATAGTCTCTTCCCTTTTCATGCAACATACTTCTAGAGCAGGCTAGCGTCTAGTAAGTGTCTTTATTCTCTGCAAGTTTATCCCCTTACCTGATAAAATTGGTACACTCAATGCTACTGTACTTTACATGCTGTAATATGTAAATGTACCGGGTCGTATAGAGTGGTATGATGGATAATTCATGGTTGTACTTTAGAACCGAAATTTCTGTGTATGGGTAAGGATTTTCTGGTGTATGGTAAGTATAATTATTGGGTTTAGTAAATATAAAAAATATATGATGACTTTTCCTCACTCAGTCCATATCCGTCATTTATTTCAAAATCAAAAACGAAAACGTTTTTAGATTACTTGGTTATCACGAATAATTTAACATTTTTCAACGTGGCATAGAATGAACCAGAAAATTTAATATCGTCGATTATATGGTTTTACGCGTGCTAGAAAATGAAACTAAAAATCTGACTCTTTTCGAGTAGTCAATTTCGTTTGCACTCTTATATATTATCGTTTGGTGCTAAGCATTATACAAGTACACAATTTTTTAAAATTTCATTGATTAGGAAAGGGTTACAAGTAAGTTTACTGATGGTTAATTGAACGCCTATATTTTTAACAATTGTGGCTCATTTCAACATTTATAATCACCATCCCCTAAGAAGTTGCATAAGAAGAGGAATCCCTTATGGCCCTTATATTTTGTTCCATTAATAGCATCGTCAATTAAATGCATCTCAATTCGTGTTAAAGCATTCATCTAATTCTATATTGAATTTTCCTAACTTTTTCTCGCTTAATGTCTAATTATGGCTCAGAAATAATAGTTGCTAAAAGATTTTTTTTAGTGCAAACAACTTCAAATTCTCTAAATTACAAAGTATAAAAAAGTTTTCGACTCAATTAGGTATTCGACCCTTCTGCCTTTTCCTCTCCTCATGAAGTCGCACTGTTACTGTATTCTCTAATTTATTCCTTTATCTAATTTTGAAAAATTAGGTAAATTAGAGGGTGATCGAGAAAATTTCTGCTAAAAGGTATAATGAAAGAATTTATATTGACAAAGTGATTTGCTTTTAAAAAGGAACCCTACTTCCATAAGCTTTGATGATTTTATACTCAAAACAGTACTTTTTCCGCGAATGCCCCAAATGCGCAGGAAGCACGCTTACGTAGGGTATTTTTGAATTGCAAGGAACATGATGTCTGGCAAACAATCAATTGCTAACCAACCAATTGTCAACAAGATGTCAAGTTAAAAAGCGATTAAAATCATAGCAATTCTCAAGAAATTTAATTGGTTGAGCATTGGTTGTTTGCACGCACATTGTGGTGGCGTATAACTATCAAGCCACAGTGAAATTTGATATTCTCTTTTCTGAATGCAAGATGATGACTTATTTTTATCCTGCAGGTAGCATAATGAATTAAATTATTTTTGATAATTTTTTGAAAAATGATATTGCATGAAAAGGTGTGCTTCTCACAAGTGGTATGGCTTTTTTTAAGTGGAGAGAGGAGTGAGGGTTAAAAGTTGATTGTTATCAAATGTAAAGAAAAATACTATGTGACAAGTATAAATTACGAGACATAAAATAGCTTTAAAGGGATTACTTAGAACAGGTAAAGTACTTTTGAGGGATTCACCCTACAAACTGTTGATCACGCACATTAAGGAATGCGACTAGCCTCATTAAAAGGTAAATATCTGGAGAAATATATAAACATCTTGGACAGATGAATTTTTAATCATATTTCAAAGCTATGCTTAGAGATTCTATAGGTTGTATGGCAACCATAAGGGAAAATTTTTGCATAGGCAATAAAAAAGTGAATGATTTGGTTGAATAAATAAATAAAATTGTGCTGAGAAAAATCGTGCTGATGGTAAGAATCTATCAAACTTTGAAGATAGGAAGTATGAGCACATCTTTTGCAGTACAATTTAAACTTCACACCCAACACTTGGGACGCTTCAGCCCCAACACTAAGTAAATAAAAGCATAAAAAGTAATGGTTGATTATAAACTTTTTTCACACTAATGGCAACTATTGGAGGATTTTGAGAATTTTAATAGTTTAAATGGAATATAAATATTCACATATTTGATGAACAATTCACCTTACCTGCCACTACACAAAGGGTAAACACTACATAAACTTCATATTGGTGGTTATGAAGGTATGTTAAATGAATATTTATGTTTACAAGTTCCTGTTTAAGATGGATTTTTTGTAGAGGTGGCAAGGAATATTGAAGAAGATATTTTTAATGTGTATGGAATAGCTTGTGAGAAGAGCGTAAGGACATTCTAATACGATACAATGCCCTGTTATACCCTCGGTTACAATACCAAATGACAGTGTTGGTACTTAATATTATCCATTCAATGCTTTAAACTTAAACATACAAGAACTCTCAACCGAATAAAATATGAAATTTGCAATTTATGGTTTTCATGATCAAATAAGTAATGCTATCATTTACAGAAATTTCGAGGTCGGGTCTCGTATGATGATTATGAGTCGATAAATGTGAAATGTTAATGCCTGTACTGGGTGGAAGATCATGACGGTCTTTTACGGATCCCTGAAAGAAATAGAGGGTTAAGTTATCTGTAAATATAGATCTATCGTCGAAAAACAGAGCAAGTGAGCTTTCTTGTGATATTTGTAGGAAAATTGGCTTTATATTGATTTAATGGAAGAAAAGGCAGGTCGGTAAGTGTTATTCATTATTATAAAATGGAACATCCCTCGTGATGGGAGTGTGTGCTGTTTATGTTGGCTTGTAACAGAGTGACTTTAGGAGTGCGTCATCAAATATGTTTGGCATCACATCAAACCGCTCTCAAATGCCTGCGCCGCATCACACCCTCCATGACATTACCTCATCTTGTCTTCCAGCTCCTCCACATTCGTCCCCTTTCCTCTCTCACACACTCCCGTAATTAGATTCTGGCCTCTTAGGTAGAGAGAGTTGATAACGTCGTCACTTACAGCCTTCTCTTTTCCCTCCAATCCAAGAGAGAGGGAAGATGCGAGCGGTAAATAACTTTCCTCACGTCATTTCTCCCGTCCAATTTCCCATTTTTAAAACCCTTCTTACAGTTGTCTCAAATGAACCTATTTTATGCGGAAATTAAGTAATTGCGAGTGCCTAGATGTTGACGTTGACTTTCCAGTTATGCTAGGTATCTGGAAGAGTATAATTAACCTGCTGGGTGGCAAGAGACCAGATATCTACCACCCTTGGGTTGTACAATTCAATGAAGTCCCTACGAGGATTCCGTGTGGAGAGAATTCCAAATTCAGTTCCTACTTTGTCTGTAGGACGGGACGTTAAGCTGTGGTCACCTTCGTCCCTTTCGTTAAGAGCAGGATAATGCCGACGCCTGTTTCTTTTCCACCCTTCCCATTTTTCCCTCTATTCCCATCCTTACACCTTTGCTTCTGGTTTGACGCGCCTTAAAGTGTGGAACGTTCTTGAAACTACTGATTTTGGTAATAAAAAGGGTGGCAGTACATAAAAAATCGCGTGAGTCGCTGCGCTGGCCAATCATGCTCTACGAGGTAGCCAAGTAAGGGCGTGTTTTCATTCAAGGTTAAGAGAAAAGTATCTATATACTTGCTATTTAAAATTCTTAACCTGGAAATAATACCGTGCCGACTATCTTAACCTCTGAATTCTAAGATGAGCACCTCATCAGTGGCTGAGGTGAGGTTCAAACCCACTTCCTTTGGGCTGCCATGCCAACCTGACTACCGCACCACTCTCAAAAATTCGACAAACCCTGTAGGGAACAAAGACATGGGCTAAGAGCGATTTAGGATATTAGCAGTGCATAGAGGATAGGGGCTCCTCAGCCTGAAGGATTAATAAATGGATGAGCGAGCGGACGACCTTGGAAATTATCAATACAGGCTCATATGTTAGCGATATGATTTAGGGAATGCTACTATTGGTATTTATTTCTACTCTAGAATCCACCAAATTACCTTTAGGATACCTCTGATATAATTCGCATTAGGGATCACAATGTGCAAGAACAGTAAATCCTTCTAATGCATTAAATCGAACACGACTCTCGACTCTCTCTCAAGACTGTTTTACATAAGGTTATTGTATTGCGCTGCCTGGTGTAATGAGAGATGCACAGCAGAAATTGCATCGTTTAAAGCAATGAATAGCATGAAAAATTTCCTAAGTGCACGAATGATTATGCAGAAACTAGTCCCTATTCTATTATTACGCATTCAACCATGCATTTTCCCCGATTAGATGCTGCTTCAAGGTGTACAATTTGTTGCTTCATGTGAAATGGCATTTACACCGCGCTCGTGCAGCTGGCGCAAGGAATGTGGAGACGACCTTTTTCCGGCAAACAAGCATAAGTGGTCACCGTATTGTCCGTTGCCTGTTCTTTGCCAGTTCATACCCTCTTCTTTTGTCAACTTCTTCCTCCCCCCTTTCCTCAACCCCCCCTCTCTCTCTCTCTCTCCTTCCAGCTGTACCGCTTCCATTACTCCACTGCGTTTCCATCCTTCGCATTTCATTCACGCTCTTACTCTACTCCCCTTCCCTCTCCCGTCCTCCGCCAACCCAGCATCTGCCGTCGGCGTGTTCTGACGCCTGCGACTTCTGCAGTCGATAAGTCAACGAAGAAAGTGTAGCGCACTCAAGGATATTACACCCATCGACCGGACTAACT
This sequence comes from Platycnemis pennipes, assembly GCA_933228895.1. NCBI lineage: Eukaryota > Metazoa > Arthropoda > Insecta > Odonata > Platycnemididae > Platycnemis > Platycnemis pennipes. The sequence goes on along the minus strand of OW121848.1, from coordinate 24,978,636 downwards.
CCCCCCACAAACCCTCCCGCCCGTCTCCCTTATACCCTAGCCCCTTCCCCCTCCGTCCCCCCTCGGCGACCGATCCCTTCCTCCTCCTCTCTCCCTGCACCCTCGCTCCCCCTCCTCCCAACCCCTTCTCAGGCCTTCTCCGTTTCCCTCTTCACGCCCCTCTACGTGCACGAACGAGGGAGTGCTAGCACACGAGTAGTTAGTAGATGTGCTGCCCCCGCCTTCCCCTCGCCATAGGCTCCAAGATGTACGCTCTCTCTCTCTCTCCCGGTTTCCCATCGGCTATAATGTTACCCGTTGAATTACTGTTGTTGCCTCTCTGTTGTACGTCAATTAGGAAAGAGTGGTAATTGCGGATTTCCTTTTCATTCATTCCAGTTTGTTAATAGTGCAATCCTCATCGTCCGGTGACATGTTCATTCGCTGTTGACGACGCGGTATGCCTAATTATAATCAAAAACGTTTACTTTGAGTGGGAAGGAGATAATTAAATTCTAGAGAAGGTTACATATGCTTTATGAGGCACACGGGACTAAGTGTGGGTAGCAGAGGCCGCAAGGGGTGATTCTTGGGTTTCACCCTATTATCAAATGCGTGCCTCTTTTTTTTAATACATCCCTGCCTCCTTTAAGATTTCTTAAATTCCTGTAAGAAAATGAACATCATGCCATATCATACTCAGTTGTGAGCTTCTCTCTCATTATTTCAACTGGCAGGAAAGCCACAGTTTTCTACTCCAACTGGTGACGACCTATCAGGCCTATGTTTGGGAATAATTGGATATCTCCTGAAGCATTTCAGTACAATTGCGTGTTATCCTGCAAGTCATCCTGAGTGTAGGTCAACATCCACTATAAAGGATCTCTATTTAATACACATTCATACCTCATTACTTTCCGTCCATTGTGAAAATACATTCATAACGAGAAGTTGAGTAATATGTTTTAATGTTTCATTTCTTACAGGATGATACCATGATAAACATGTATTTAAAATGCGGATGGCCTGGAATACGACCTCATAATATTTTTATGGGGAGGTTGGAGTTAAATAGTACATCCCAACTTTACCTTCACATTTAGAAACAGTAGTATTCAAACAGAAAGTCAATTTGATTTGTAGTGTGATATGTTTAGAATCATTATTAATGTATCAATTCTAAGATTGGTAAACTCTAGCCCTCCATTCTTCTCCATTCCATCTTATCTCTTTTACTCCCCTGTAATTACTTTGACTTATATTCTTATTCATATGGCCTAGGCTCTCGTTCCTTGAACTTCCCGGCGGGTCTTTCAAAACCATTGTGCCTCAAGGTCTTCCGTTCTCTCGATCGTCACATTTAGAATATGGTGGCCGATTTTGAATTTCCTTTAGAATAGGGATGGGTTTTTACACTTTTTGTGGCAATTCATTCTCCCATAAATTGGAAATATGCGGACAAAATCCAATCACTACCATTCTTATTTTTACTCCGTTGTTGAGAAGAAAGCGTCCGTTGAGAAGAAAGCTACCTTTCTTGTTTATTGCTCATCTAAACTCCATCCGTCATATCTTTCAACAATGGAAGAAGTCTCTCTATCTGACGTCCCAATGGTCATGGTGCAATAACTTTTTGAAAAAAGACTTGACGAATTAATGAAAAAGCAGTCCCTTGAAATGATTTTATCAAGGGACACACAGCCATAGTCGATGTCTGCCTTTCCCTTTCTGTCTTATTAATTTGTATAATGTAACATCTGCCCATGAAGAGCTCCAGAATCGTTTTACCCACTCCTATCTTCTTAAAAAGGCAGTGAAATCTTTAAGTACATTTCTTGAGAATAAAGACATGATTTTTTCTAGTGCTTGGTAAATCTCATACGGTACATGATGTTCTTCCTGAAGGCCATTCATCATTAAATGAAAAGAAGAAAAAAAGTATATTTTCACGAAAATGTCCAGGAACTATTAGTGTCATCGCATTGACGTCATCTAACTCAACTTTTTAGATGAATCCTGGCACCATTCTTCTTTCTAAGATCGTTCAAAAATGAATATCCACAGTGAATTTTTTTATGCCCGATGTAAATTTCATGAGTTTCATCAACTTGCCATCTACCTGTAGAATGAATAAGTCTAGAATAATACAAGCATCAAAGGGGTTACCTGATGAAAACATAGGTACTGTGCGATTCATTGGCCCTTATATTTAAAGTTAATTACCGATACGTTTAGTACCGGGCCTATGTAGGAATAAGGAAAATGTTTTGAAAAACAAAAAATTTAGTGGGCAAATAATTCATCCCGGGCAATAGAACCATGTCACTCACTTTAGCAGAATGGAGGAAAAATAAATGTTGAAGCTATATAAAATAATGAGCACTTCAACATTCTATGGAGGTTAAAGTGCTGTTGAAAATTTGCTTAGAGGAGGAGAGCCATTGAAGTAACTTAAGAGTACGGGCAAAAACACTTTGTTTCTCAGGTGATATACTTCGGAAGAAAATAAATCAAAAGGCATTCAAAATAGTGGAACTAATGACGAACTTCACTACTTAGAGTGAAGTAAACGTCAGAGGCTACGAATCTGTGTAGTATTGAGTACAACTGAGTAGTTTAAAACACATATTATTAACGTGAACCTGTTTTGGACTTCACTAGAAATGCTTGTGTCCCAGCCGCCAGGAGACAAGGGTTTATCAAAATAATCGTGGTTAGATACTCCTGAATGTCAGGTACGTAGTGAGTATTTGGAATCCCACTGAGAAAAATTCAATTTGAGAAGTGAAAAAAATCCACAGGAATGGAGAGTGTTTTGAAATCTCTTTTTTGGTTGAATTGGTACAGAGGATGTCTCTCGGTATTTGGGAGGACTTGGTTGGGAAACTTTGAAGGTTAGAAAGTTGCAAGCCAGGATGAAGTTCCTAGAAAAATTCGATGTGAACGAGTTTGACGCTGGCAAGGAAGACATTCCTAGCCCTAGTCTACATCAGCATGACAGGCAGAACTGGAGAAATTGACCATCGAGCAGAATTATTTCAGGATAACTTTATTCCCTCTTCTGACAACTTCATCCTCTATTAAAATAAAAACGCAGCTCACTGGACAGCAGGACCGCAATCAAAACTCCATTTTAAACCGTTTTCCCTTGATATATTTTGATTTAATTTATTGACAGTGCTTAGAGGTTACTTTTAAAATAAAATACTAGATAAATACGTATGTTCCAACAAAATGCAATGTGATACTACGGGGACATTCAATTGACAGTTATTAAATATGTATCATATGGGCGAGAAATATGTTTCCATAAATTAATTTTACGAAAAATGGGAGGGGAAATTTTAAATCAACTAATAATCAGTTGTTTTCTTTGCTATTTGCATTAACAATGCATCAGCAAGAAAACAATTGCAAAGATACAAGTAGTCCAGGGGCAAATAAACAAAAGATTACTTCGGCTCATTACTTTCTCCACTAACCTTTTACGCTACACTTATGGGTTTTCTTAATATTTTAAAGTTTTCATTAAATTAGTGAGCGCTCTCACTCTTTCGTTAATCGCAGGTATTTCTTGAGATTAATTCTTGCACACTGCTCCGCGTCTCGTCCGGGTATTTCATCTTCTTTCCCCTCGAAGCATTGCGCTCTAACTCCCTGTTATAGCACATCGCTCACTCTAAAACACCATTTTATCAACGCCCTCTTTCTGTTACCATTTAACCGGCTGTCCAACCTTTCCTCTCTCTTTCTCTGCACCCACGCTCCTCTCCCCGTTTACTCTCCCCCACTTGCGCACCGTCTTTCCCCGGCTTTACCTACCCCCTCCCTCCAAAAACTTCCATTGCCTTAAATGGAAGATGAGTCGCGCTTGGCGGTCGCAGAGCTTCTTTTTCCCGTCTTCAGCCCTCCTCCAACCTCCCATACATCTTGCTTAACACCGTACTTGTTCAAGTCACTTTCTCATGATCTATTACACTCTTCCCATTTTCTCATTACTCTCTCTCCCTCTCTCTCTACCCCTTGCCGAACCATTCGCGCTACGGGTGGATCCAGGTTTAATCTAAATGAGGGAAGGAAAGTGTAAGCATTTCATAAGCGTTTTGAAAGGATGAGTATATACGGTTTGCACTTAAGGTGAAAGGATGCCATTGTGAAGTATATTCGTGCATATACAATTAATATGATACTGTATAATCAATAGTTGGAGGGGACAAAATCAGAGAAATGGTAATTTTTATCTAGAGTTGGGAAGTGGTGGGGTTTTTCTCCCCTCCCCCATCCTCTTCCTTGAATCCAAGCCCGCTCTTGTGTCCGCGCTACATTCTGTCCTTTTTCACGTCTCCACCACTTCTCTCTCCTACTCCTATCAACCCTTTCATGCTCCCTCCGTTCCCTCCCGGCCTAAAGTTTCTCCATGCACCCTCCAACACGGCCCCACCACCCCTCCCCCTCACACCTTCGGCAGCCACAATAGCTCTCCCTCCTCATTTTCCTCATCTCCATCAAGCTCATCTCTTCTCATTTGTCTCACGGGCTCTTTTCCTCACCCCCTCTCACCTCCACCCCTCCAAACTCCTTCTCTCGCGCCTAGCGCCTTCCCCTTAACTCTTCTCATTCCACTCCACCAGCCTCCACTACTGCCCCCTCCAACAGACACGACCCCTCCCCCTTTTCCACTCCACCCCCTACTCCCCAGAATCCACAGAATCCCTCCCTCTCCCCCACTCCCCACTCCACTCTCCGATCCCCCCCACCCCAAACTCCTCCCCCTTTCCGTTCCCCCTTCCTGGAGTCGCATCCTTTTTTAGGCTAAAGGAATTACTTGATTGGAGTGCTTTCCCTGCAGCCTCCCCACCATTCCTATCCTCCCTCAAGGCCTCTCCTTTTTTTTCGTCCGGGCGGCTCCCTTCCATTTCGTGCAATTTCTTATTTAAACACCGCCCACCCCCTTCTCCTTACATGCCTTTACTTCCCCTCCTCCTTTCTCGACCGTTCAACCGTCCCGTACTCTGGCATTCGCCGTGCCGTTCTTATTCGTGTTCTTCCGTGCGTCATTTTTTCGTTTGATTCGGCTGTATTTTCTCCGGATCCTTATTTGGGTTCAGGCAGGATTCGTGTCTCTTCCTGGATTGACCAGCACGTGCGTGGAGTAGGTACGTACACAATGGCGTCCCCTTATGCTTCTCGCTAGAAATAATAATTTATGCTGTTTTTAAGCGAATTAGTGATACGTTTGATTGTTACGATGTTTTTGCATTCCTGAGTCTCTTTGAGTGAGTATACTGCGAATAATGGAATGCATTTAATTGATGACGGCCTACACTTATGGGAAAAATTGAGTGGTTTACTCAGCGGAGGCTGGCTTCCATTTGTACCGCTGGAATAATTGTGAGTACTATGAATATACTGCACGTATGCATATCTAAGACGAAGAGTATAGTGCTAGAAAAGAAGCAGTTTAGAAAATTTGTAAGTTACAATTATGAAAATTTTGATTTCATGGTGTTACAAGACTTTGAAAATCTTAGCTCCCGAAAAGATTCTTGCATAGGGGCATCAATATATTAGTTGTACGAAAAGGGCATTCTCCCAGAAGAAGATTCTCTTTACAGCGGCAAATACAAGCGTGGAAGTGAGGAAACATTTCATTAGAACATACATCTGCAGCATTCTACTATGTGGCAGCGAAGCATGGACAATAACAGCAGCAGAGAAGTCCAGGCTGGAAGCATTTGAAATGTGATGCTACCGAATAATGATGAAGATAAAATGGATCGATTGAGTGACAAACGAAGAAGTCTCAAGAAGAGTGGGAGAAAAGAGATGACTACTGAAAACCTTAAAAAGAAGACGGGACAACTTAATAGGCCACATCTTAAGACACGATGGTCTGACGAAGGCAATCGTCGAGGGGAAGGTGAACGGGAAGAATGGAAAAGGCAGGTCTCGTATGAGATATATGGAGCAAGTTCTGAAGGATGTAAAAGAGAGGAGTTACGTCAATGTGAAGAGGTTGGCCGATAGAAGAATCGAATGGAGGGCTGCGTCAAACCATTCCTAGGATTGACCGATATTGATGAACAATACATTTCCTTGCAACATACGTGAAGTAGTTAAGTGGATTACTCTACATTGTTTTAGATTAGAAACGAATTCCTAATTCAAGGGGAACTTTCTTGCTCTGATTTTTACGTAGCGGTTCCTTTTGAGTAATGAAGACGAGGTTATGAATAAATTCTCCGTTCATCAGTGCGAGATTACTTAGTATTTCAAAAACAAATATATTGATGTGGAGTTTAAGTGCACAACTTGATACTTATGAGTAAAAAACGACTTATTATTCTTTACTACTAGTGTTCTAATCTTTAAAAATTATCCTGGTTTATCCGCAGAATGACTTGCTTTTTAACAGCCATCATGGTATTTATAAGTAAATCCTCTGATATCCCTAATATTTTGTTCCTTCTGTAGACTTAACTTTCTTTATTAGTTTGAGGTAAAGTGTTTTAAGTTTCTATAATGCAAAATCTAAAAAGTGGAATAGATAAATTCTGTATTCTGTCAAGTGTCTGTCAACTAACTGTCGAATAAGAATCATGAAATAAATCAATTCAAATGTGTTGCTGGATGAAAGAGCTTTTGAGTTCATATCATATTCTTTGATATATAAATGAATTTACTGTGGTGGGACTGCTCCACAGGGTACCATTCATATAAGCTTACATTATTCCGTTGTTTGGGTCACATTAAAAAAGGAGGGAGTAAATTCTTCCATCAATGTGCGACTATGGCCCTTTTACGATCGATTTAAGTCATTGCACGTGGAAAATATCGTATCTACTGAATATAATACCCCATTTTCAAATGCCTCGGTAATGAGGAACAGCTTTAATCAAGAAATGTTAGGAAATAAGTAGAATAAAAGACCGCACGGAGATGTCCAAGGGATAAGCGTACAGGCTAAACTTATGTTCCATTATTCTTATATCCATATCGGCTAGGGCAGTCATTTCTGTTACGCATCAACTTGGTAACCCTAGGGTTGCGGGTTCGATTCCTGTCTCTATCATGGACGTCGTGTTTGCCTTAGGATTAGGGTAGAAAAGTGACGTTAGAAGATGCGATATGCATATAAAATTACACCTTTAGACTTAACAGTACATCTACGTAATACCCTCGAGACACCGTGAGGGTGTCCAGGAATCAGTAGGAACACCTTGAAACCTTCATCTACTTTTTCTAATAGAATGCATAATTAGATATTTTACCCTTTTCCCGCACACCTATGACGTACATCAATCCAGTATGGTGGCTGATTTACCTGTCTGGCTGTTTTTGTTGATTGGGTAACAGGAAGATCAAGATTGCAGCAGTGGTGATGATATCTAGCACCAATTCCCAGCTGAATGGTTGGTTATTTGGGGGAGGCGACCGACAGCTGAGGTCATTTGCGCCATATAGGACAGGTGGGTAATTGGGTAATGGTAGGAGTTTTTAGGGAACGGAGGAAGGGTGGAGAGAAACCCGGCGTCGGCATTAGCCTACTCTTAACGAAAGGCGCCAAGGGGACCACGGCTTAACGTCCCATCCGACGGACGGAGTACTGTACTTGAAATGCCCTCCACTAGGCACTCAAGTGGGGACCGGTTTTCCACTGAAAAATCCGCCACTGTCGGGAATCGAACCCGGGCCCTCGGGATGGGAGGCCAGTACTCTAGCCACCACACCAACCCTATCCCCCTCCCAGCTGAAGTATATTATCATATACCATCGGTTATTTTGGCAAAACACCAGAATTGGCTGGATGAAATTCTGTCTCTCACTAGTTATAAGTTTATAATATCCGACTGCATTTCTCTCTCTGGTCTGTTGGAACGTTGTAGTCTTTTGGAATGTTGGGTGGCGGGGAAATGGAAGAAAACGACACGTCCAATTCTGAGTTAGGCCAATTGCAGGCGAATGAAACAAGTAATGTAAAATGGGATGCTTAAGGCCACCATTGAAGTAATCCTGAATAAGACAGGAGAAAGAGGAATGAGCCCTTTCGGAAGAAGAATAAAATTACAAAAGTATATATCTGTACAGCGAAATCTATTTACCTGAATAGCGATAAATTGTTCGGATGGTGCTGTTTGGAAAATGCAATTCGAAGCGCGAATCCTCCATAAAAAATTAAGGAAGACTAATACTAATCAGATGTGAAGAAACGTGAGGTTTAAATATTGTAAGCATTTCTACCGTTTGCAGTCATCTGCAGCCATAGGGGACAATATTTAATCCCAGAAAGCGCTAAAATTAGTGCAATTACATTTTTAAGATGATTTTAATTATAAAGATGTTTCAACCATGTTAGATATTTGTCAAATCACTAGATGATGCAAAAGACATGTTCAGTACTTAAACATATGAGTAGTTAAAACCTCAACAAATGAACAATACTTTCAAGTAAAAATAATGAGCATCGTCACTGGTCAACTCAGATTTGTTTGACAAGGCTCTTTACTCGATTCTCCTATCAACTAACCACTTCATATTTATAAAATTCCTCCCTTTTACATGCTTAAATTCTTGATCTAGTTGGTCTCAATTTACCAATCTTCCCATTCTATTTTCACTCGATGATTGCCTTCTTCAGGCCATTGGGTCTCAAGATGTGAAGGGTTCCCCGTCTCATTTTAATTTTCGTCAGGCGTTTATTTTCCTCCATTCCACCCGAGGCTTCTTTGTTTCTTACCCCCGATTCTATCTATATCATTCATTTGAAAATAATAATAATTTGAAATAGACTTATCACTATGTAATATTGTTGTTGAGCATGAAAATAAAGTATAATAGAGTTAAAAAACGAGCAACTGTGGATACTCACTTGCCAAGAGTGTCAGTAAACAAAGAATGTAACTCCCCACTGGAAAATATCATTAAATTCCATCCAAAACTGGCATATTAACTGTATTTAACATGAATTTACGTCTGTTACGTCTGTTTTGCTCAACCCACTGGGCATCGGCCTATTACACCGGAAAATCTGATATAGAGCATAGAATTACGAGTGGCGGTATGATATCTGAAGTGCGACAGTTTAATCTGTCAACAGATAAGTCAAAGTAGCACTAGAACAATAGAAAATGGATGCCAAAACTGTGACTACTATGAATAAGTATGCAATAAAACTTGAGAGGAATTTTTAATCATGATAAAAATCTAAATTACGAAAAATTCCATAAATTCGCGAGAACCTTAATGAAGTCGGCAAAACATTTATTAAAAGGCAATTGAGGAATGTTAATGAAGATTCCTCAACAATTCGATAGAGTGTAGAGCCAAATTTCCTGCTCCTGCGATCCACGATCTTCAATCTCTCGTATATACGTGGACCACACTTTACTGATATATAAGTAGGTACATACGTATTTTTATCATTCCGCTAAAAGGCTTCTAAAATCAATTCTCTCTCAAATATCCTTCCTTGAAAGCTCAAAATTCCGCTACATTGACAGTAGAGATGAAGAAGACGAACCAAAATGATTAATTCATTATTTATGATGCAGTTTTTAAAGAAATATTTTTGTGAAAGAAGTTTTCATAGTAATCAAGCCAACAGCGTATTTATGTATACCTTTTGGAAAGATCATTTCAAGTAAGAAATCGTAGATTGGCTATTAATATATAGGATAAGTCGTAGGTATGGTTGAAGAAATTGTAGCTCCTCTTCTTTACAAGATTTATAAAGATTTAAAAAATCGTTATGGTGCATTTTGAATACCTATTATAAGAATCGAATCCATTAAATAATTACGTCTTGCCTGAACCAAAGGCTAATCTTGGGGAAATATATCCGGAAAACATGAAAAAGCTTCACAATGGAACAATTCTTCAACATGGAAAGACTGACTAGGATATGTGACAATTAGTCGAAAGAGCGCTGTTAAATTTAACTTTTTAAGCTCCTTCGTGATTATTTTGACAGGCTTGAGATGAAAAAGGTTTGAAATAACAACTGGAAATCATCCAATTCAAAGTTAGCGGTGTGCCTGCTTTTGATTGTTGGTCAAAATTGTAACTTCCTCATTGTCATTCAATTTTTTTAGGAACGCTGTGCGTAAGTTTGATAGCATTCAGGCCCCTCTTTCCTCTACGCCAATCAAGAAATCCACGCTAAAGTTCACATAAAGAGTATCGCCGTCGCTAAGGCAAAGCAGAGGCAATATTTCAGAGATTTCAGTGTTTCTATATTTTTTGGAACTATTGATAATAAAACCCCACGTTCGACCTGAGTGTATTAGTGACAGTGAGTATACCATGCAAAAATAAAAAAATAGTAGCTATATGCTTATCAACGAGCGTAACGTGATCATTGAAAATTATAAAATGTCAAAATCCACTACAAAGACAGCCCTTAAAAATGTATTTGCAGAATACAAAAGAAAAATACTTGGGGAACAATTAAAGGAATATCCAAAAGTCTTCTGATTGCACATAAGGAAGGTACAAGGCAATAAATCTGTCGTCAATTCACTAAAAAATTGGAAAGGGGGAAATATCAATAAAAACTCTTCACAAAGCTAGCTTATTAAACTCCTTACTTCAAATCGTTTTCAACCCACCGTCAGGGGATTCAACTATTATCTTACCTGGCGTCTTTCAGCGGCTCATGTTTCCAATCGCTATTTCTTGTAATGGTTTACAAAATTTACTAAAGAAATAAGCCCCAACAAATCCCCTGGCTGTGATCAAATTCCCTCCCGCGTATATAGAGATTTAGCTTCCGAAATATCTCTCTACCTAGAAATAATATTTAATAAATCCCTGACGAAACACGTAGACGTGAAGGATTGGAAAACTGCCAATGTAACAACCATATTTAAAAGTGGCGATAAGGAGCCATATCATTACCAACCCATATCCCTCACATCCATTTCATGCAAGGTTCTGGAACATATAATAGCCAGTTCAGTCATGGGACGCCTAGAGAATTATTGAGTAATTTTCAGCATGCCTTCCGGAAGAGCAGATCATGTGAAACTCAACTTGCACTCCTTTCTCACGGTATTTTAGCTTCTGGCGGAAATAATATTCCAGTGAATGCTATATTTCTCAATTTCAAGAAAGATTTTGACAAGGTGTCTCATAGAAAACTTATTGTGAAATTAAAATCTTATGGGCTAAACAGTAATATTACCCATGAATAAATCATTTTCTACATGCGTAGCAAGGTTTTAGGGTTGACCTCCGCGTCGGTTCATCTTCATGACCACAGTTTCACCCGTTCACTTTTCCCTCCGCGATAGTCTTCATCAGACCATCGTGTCTCAGGATACGGCCGATTAAGTTGTCAGCAGACTTCTCTTTTCTCCTACTCTTCTTAGCACTTCCTCGTTACTTACTCGGTAGATCCATTTAATCTTTAGCATTCTTCTGTAGCACCACATTTCGTATGCTTCAACTCTTTTCTTCTCCGCTGCTGTCATCGTCCATGCTTCACTGCCGTAAAGAAACATGCTCCCTATGTATGTTCTGATGAACTGTTTCCTTACTTCTACGCTTGTACTTCCTGCTTTTATACCAATTTGGTATAAAATACAGAAAGGTATTTGCCTTCGGTATTGGTGTCTCACTCGATGTTCGGAAGCAGAAGTTAACGGAAACTTGACCCACGCGAATGGAAATTTGGCGAGTTTAAGGATCGCTGCTTAAATCATTTGTATTAGTAAAATATTAGCCTGAAGGGCAAACTTACGTACGGCGGCAATTATGAATGGGCGAAGCGTACGGAAAATATCACAACCGACTCGAAAGTCAAAACTTACAAGTCTACACTCGCTCTGCCAACCAGCAGAGTAACGAGGTGAACTAGCAACTACCCCGTTTACGCGTTACGAATGGGTTTATAAAGGTCCAGTATGGCCCTTTATGCAACCTTTCGAGAAGTGTACGCGGACACTTCCTAAATTTAACATGTGAAATACCGAATATAGACGCAACACGAAAACAGCACTTTATAGTGGTGGACGTCACGAGTAGGCTTTTGGAAAATGTGTCTATCCCGTTTAAGGTCATCAAGTTTCCCATCGCACATATCCTCATCTACTCTTGTATGCGTGAGCACCACAGGTAGTTGCATGTTATTATAAATACTTTAAGGTTACCCAACTAACAGCATGTTTTTGCATACTTGCTTTGCTATTTTAATCTTTTTTTTTAATTGTTAAGTTTAGACAAGAATATAGCTACGAGTACTAATCCTTTTTAAGCATGATATGCAAAGAATATTTGACGTGAATTCACCCTCTGCCACACACCTTCATGGTGGTTTGCAGAGAAATAAGCAGATGCAGATGTATTAATATATTTCAGCCATTTGCAGCTAAGTTTTTTCCATGCGAGATTTATCGTTAAGAAAGGAACGAATATGAATTCAATTTCCGCAGTTATTTAATAATTATTAATAAATTAAATGTATTTTCCACCAGTTTCATTCGTTATGATACATCTTAATGGTGCAGTCATGGTGGTAGATATCCATGCAATTCTTCTTTGAATGGAAACGTTGTGCATATCAAGATAGCATTTACCGCATCTTGTGGTACGCAAATATCATCTTCTGAACCACACTTATCGTATTGTTTCTGCGATCACATTATTTATCCCTTTGAAGTTCATGTCAATCCGGTTGCAGCTTCGGATATATTCACCCATGATACAACTATTTATACTTTTATATATACTCAATCGAGCCGGAGGCAATTCATGGAAACATTTGCGATGAGGCTAAAGAAGATTAAAGAGGCTAAGAGGTTTCGGGGGTAGTAAAACGGGTGGGACCATATCACTTCCGGGCCCAATAAAATATTATTTCATGGGTTTTAGAATTTAAACAGGAATTGCAACGTTTGAAGTTGAATTAAGCGTAACGTTCGTGCTTTCAGAAGTTTGAAAACTTCAAAGTCAAAGGGGAAGTGGTATAGGGGTCAAGCCCTGTGAACTAAAATATGGGCTCCAAAAGAGGGGTTGCGAGGAGATTCATCAAACCTTTGACCTTGGATTTTGCTCTCCATTGGTAATGTCAGCAAGAATTCCTTGCCACACTGTTCAGCATCAAGGGAGCTTGGGGTGGTTACTGGGAATCAGCGACCTTCGGTTGCCCCAGGACCCCAAAGAGGCTAGTCAATAGATAGATACTAAAGAAATTTAGCGCCTCTGTATTTCACACTTTTCTGGTCATATTTGCAATTAACCATCTCGGAGAATGAAGGGCCCAGATCATGAAAGGTCGGCAGTTGCGTATAGTGGAAGACCGGGTCTCGCACTGACACAAAACCCTCAGCGTGAGTGGTTTACGTCATCTGGTGTAAACTATATGAACAGGCAAATGGTTCGTGGAATGATTCTAAGTAAATGACATCTTCCTCCACTCGATATGTATTACCTTTATTCTCTCTGCTGAATGTAAAATCAATTAAAGAATAATTTCCTTTGCAGTATGTAAGTCACGCCTGTTAACTCAGGAAGTTCATTACACTTGTAATATCTCCTGTAGGGTGTAGGGTCTTCATCCATTGAGTGAATACGTCTCATGCACTTTAAAAGTCATAGTTTTCTTCACTGATCTTGAGAATTTAGTTTTATATAACTGAGTCCCCCAATAAACGTAGTATACTTATCCACTGGATGTCACCTGGAAATAGTATTAAGGGACTTAATATGTCTCTGCAAGAGAATCATTCCCTGAAACGGAAGTTAAACACTTTATAGCGTAGCTCTCCCTTAAATCATTTCCTATGGACCATGTGCGTTCTCTTAAGACTATATCGTTATAAATCCCGGGTTACTACTAACATTTTTGTCCTCCATCGTTTTCCTTCTTCTCTTCTGACTCTCCCATTCACACCCATTTCGAGAGCAGCTTCTAAGTGCACTGAAAAATCTGTCTCTCTTTCCTCGGCGTAAATTACATGCGTTCTTTACACTTCGTGCCCTAATATAAACATTATTTTCCCTTCGTTTCCAACGGATTACATCTTCAGCCTTTCCTTTCATAAAAATACTGTCTCATTGTTTTTTAGTGTCTCTTTATTTGACAATAGGCTGATTTCACTTATTCATCCCACCATTTCGCCAATACTACCAGCCATCAGGTTTGTCGCTTTCCACGACATTTATTGCATTCCTGAGAAGACTCTTTTCAAACTTTTCCCAGCACCACCCGCACGTCCATGCCGAAACTCCGCCCTTTTCTGTCCGACCTCTTCTCTTCATTCTTTAACTTCAATAACTTCAAATTAAGAAAGTACAACAGCCGAACCGAGCACTAAAATAATTCGTTTTTTCCCACTCACAAGGAACGACTAAACACAAAAAAAATATAATTATTTCAGACATACTATTACACACAGCACCTCAACATAGTTTTTTCAGCTAAAAAGAACTTCATAGCCTGTGACCTATCACCCCCTGCCAAACGCCCATGTGTCGGCTTGCAGAAAAAATCAGTATGTAAATAATTATATTTGAAAATCGTTATGCTGTACTTGTTGATTACATTTTTTCAAGGAATATTTTTGCAGTATTATGCTTATGAGTAGCTATTTCGCAATTGCTCAACATTTCACCCTTTCGTTAAATTAATTTGAAATAAAGCAATTAGGATAGATTGGCTAAAGAGTCTTGAATACTATTTCGAGAAAACACTGTTAATTATTCCACGTACTCCGCACACATTCCTTCTCATTCAGTCGGGTCAAATATATTACCGTTTTTTAATTTTATGATTACGGGTCCCTGAGAGAGCGTATATGTGTGCCTTACCAGGTATCCTCAATGCAGCTAAGGAATTGTCCTCCGATTAATCGGAGTTAGGGTTACTTCCCATTCACTAAGTCTAGTACGGATGCGATGAAGACAACACGTGAACCATCTGATCAGTTATTACGCAGTGTTAGGAAAGGTGAAGAAATTGTTAAAATTAAACAAGTTAGGCTTAGGTTGTTTTTTCTGAGTGCACCACTTGGGTTTGCCCATTGCACAGCAGTTCATTGCTCACGCGCGTACTTGAAACGTTTCATTGGCCAAGGACTGACAAGAAACAATGCCTTTGAATCTGCATCACACCGATTTTGCTAATTCGTAGTTAGTGCCTATGACTTAGAAATACTATTGAAACTAGTTGACGCCTAGATACCTCACCCTGCTACCTTTTAAAATGACCCAAACATTTGAAAACTAGTTCCAATCGAAATCTCTGCACTGTAAAAAGTTGATCTGATTTCCAGTGCGATCTGAATATAAGCGCTGTTTGATTTTAAGGTAGTGGTCTGAATTTAACACTCATGATGCGTGAATATCAGACACACCTCCGTCTTATTTTAAGACCATAACCATTGCATGTAGATAATAAGATGGTTGTGATCTGAAATTCAAATCACCCGCGCTGAAAATAAGCAGGCCTTGGTTGGCTCCGCAATTGGAGCTAACCAGCCAATAGCAGAGACCGATGGGCGGAGCGTAACCAGCTTCGTACTCTTCACTGATATTACTTTTTAAAAGTTATCGACTAGAATGTTATTTTAATGTGTATACCTTTGTGTGTTTAGTTTAAATAATGCGAATAGTTGAAATTGCATAACTTAATGTTGAATATTAATCTAGTCGATCGTGTACAGGTGAGAAATTTGAATTTTCATTGTGTAGTTGTCATCCAGAGTCGCCTAATTTATGATCAGACTAATAAATACCGTGCCGAGCAAAGAAATAATTACATTAGAACCCACTCCGATATACTTCTTGTTAACTGAAAGAAATCACGTTGTTTAGATGTTCGCTATTAGAAGTTCACTTAAGCAATCAAACTTATTCATTAACTGGGAAGGAAAAAAGGTAAGCGAAGTAGGTAGTTCTTAAACAGCGTTAACTTTAACAGCTCTTAAGTAACTTAACATGTGGAAAGAACTCTTCAGCTGCTTAAGCGTGAGTGTAATATTTATTTAATTTTCAATCGTAATTAAACCTTGATTGCTCCTGGGAAAGTTGAGACAACAAACCAACATTCAACATAGCAAGAAAAGTGAAATTGTATGACCAGATGTTAAAAAATCACGCTATGGGTAATCCGTGATAGTTATTCTGTGCCATAGTACTATATGTACAAACGATGAACCAATACTTCACCTAAATGCATAGGAACCTATACTCTGAATATTGTTATTTGAATAGTTTATTAGCTTTTCTACAACAAAAATACTATTCAAATATTTTGTCAGTACCTTAGTGCATGTAGGAAATGTAACAAGCAAATAGGCCCTGGAAGTAATGATGTGGGTAATTGCAGAAATGTTTATTCTCCTGGAATGTTCACTGAAGGAAATGCAGTACTAAGCATAATAATTTAAAGTTGAACTTAAAGACTTTAGGTTGAATAAAATTTGAAACCTTAAATGCCTCCTATGCAAACAGTGGACAGTTATATACTTACTAAAATATGAAATATATGAAGGAAACAATGCATAAGTCTTCCTGTGAAGCCTATAATGTACATATGTGCACTTGCTGAATGCAAATCTAATTCAGAAGAGCTAAAAACATGATACACTAATGATAGGTACATGTCAAGCCATTCTATTTTTACATTAATGGTATTTTCTTCACACTTGATGAAATAAATTTCTTAAGAGGAGGATAACTAATAGGCTTAAGGAGAACAAAGGTTAAAAAAGTAGATTGATGATCCTGGGAGAAGGAATTGATACAATAGCATATGCGATATGTTGGAATATATATAGCACATATGTGATACGTTGGAATACAAGAAACCAAAATTCAATTCCATTTATGAGAGCTTTTTCCAACTTAATAGAATAACACTGCTACTGCCTTCTGTATAAGTGGTCCATGAAAATTTAACTGATATGATAATAATAAATGGCCTAGATCACATGTCAACCATGTATTTCAAGCTATTACATCACATCTGTAATGGTGTTTTCAACATTATGTAAACAGTAATTTGCTCAGTGGAAGGAGCGCTAGGAGGTCATCAGTCAATTCAAGCAAAATGATTTCATTAGTTGGCTTGTTGAAAATATTCTGGTAGAATGCAAGTCGAGGTTTGTTTTTAAATTCAGGTGTTAATGGATTGACAAATTTGAAAACATTGTCAGAATGATTATAAAAAAGTGACATGCCTTTATAGGATAAGAAAAATTTGTGAAGCAGAGTCAAACTGATTTAACTTTATTCCTAACTTTAGTAAGAACAAGCATTAGTAGCAAAAATTCTCAAAAAAGGTGCTTTCCTTATAAAGATGCTTTATGATAAATGCCAAGGCATTATACTTTTACAATAAAGGTATTATCTAAACACTTGGTGTTCCTATTAAATTGCTTAAGAGGAGGATTATGAAGAGGAATTAAGAACGACATAGGTAAAGGATAGAATGATGATGCTGGGAAGGAATTGATACAATGGCATGTGATAGATTCGGAATACGAGATACCAAAATTCAATTCCATTTGGGAGCGCTATTTGCACCTCAATAGAATATTAATATTACTTCATTAATGTGCAGTAATTACTGCATCCTGGATAAGTGGTCCATGACATGGTAATCAGAACATTACTAACTGATATAATAATAATTAATGGCCTAGATCAAAGGTCGAACATACATTTCAAACGTTTGTAGTACATAAGTGTGGGTGTTTTCAATGTTATGTCAAGATTATTTTGGTTTTGGGAAGGTGGGCTAGGTGATCATCAATAAATTCTAACAAAATGTTTTTATGAGTTGGCCTTATGAAAGTTATCAGTGAGATTTTTAATTCCAGGTGGCAATAGATTGACAAAGTTGAAAACTATTGCCAGCATGAACCTAAAAAGTGGATGATGTCTTAATATGTTTTGACGACTTTGTGAAGCAGAGTCAAACTGAAATTTTATGTAGAGTGACATAGCTATAAATGTAACGTAATTACATTAAGAATCACTGATATGTGCTAAATGCCAAGGCAAGTCTGCAGCTAGCCATTAGTCGAATTTGAAGGTTCATTATTATGTTGTCATGAGTATTATTGCCATACCACAATATGAAATAAAAGTGATAGTTTCAAATCATAAAATCTTTGATCTACGTATTTTTGTAATGAATGCAAGTTGAACTGGAGTCACACACCACTGGATTTGTTTTACCAGAAACATAGAATTATGGCAGTTAATTAGGTAAATCCAGTAGATTAAAGATTTGTCATGGAGCACCAGAATATTTTATGAAATTGGAACCAGTGGCTTTGACCTCTGTTTCAATGGTATAGTAAATGCCAAAATTGATTAATCAACTACTCTACATCCCCCAAATATGGCTAATCACCCCCCTTTAACATGTGTATTCTCTATTGACCACACAGTTATCTCTGGCTATGAATGGAAAAGAGCTCTTAACTATATAAAAGTTGATTACCATGAAATGGAGAATTACTTGTTAGAACCCCAGTAGCCTACCACATTGGACCAATGTTGGACCAAGATGGCAATGTTGGCTTTCATTGGCCATGGACTGCCAATGAAAGCCCATGCTGGCTACCCCACATCGGCTCCCCATGGAAATCAATATGGGCTACACCATGTGGTTACATTGGTTACCCCATGAAACCCAGTAGCGGCTTATACCCCATTATAATTATAATAGTTAATCATAGAGTTCACTATTATTTTTTGCCTCAGTGCCCATGTTTTCATGAATGTTTTCTTGCTTACATTTTCTATGCCCACTTATTTAAGTCCTTAACGGTCCAGAAACACCATTGTTTTCATATGTCTATATGTAATATAATAAATATTCAAATTCATTGAGAGACTGCAATCAGGGTAGCCCATATTGATCAATTATTGGCTATTCATTGGTTCTCATCTCATTGCCAATATATAGCAATATGGTGTGCCAATGAATATCCAACATTGGCCAATATTGGGTGACTACTGGGGAACAAGATTGGGCTTCCTTCATGGTACCATAAAATTGTGCTGCACAAAAATCCTAAAATAAGGTTGATGACCGTATTGCTCATCTTGTGCCCTTGTACCTTTACAAAGAAACGAGCCATTTCCCAGTATGTGTCAGTCCAGAGGTCACGGCCATGTTTATGAACACTTCATTAATCAATTATGCAACGAAACTAGGCCATTACTTTATCTATTTTCTGCTATAGTATAATATAGCACAGACTTATTACAGGAGAATTCAATCTCTCCAGACACCTGGTTGAGTAGCAATGGTTTATAATTGAATATAAGAAAATGTAGTAGTATTAGCTTCAATAGATCCAGAGAATCTGCTCACTGTCCATATTCCAAATCCAATCAAGAATTAACCAGAACATCTACTGTCTTGTGTTTTTGGTGTACTCATTTATGAAAAACTTAACTTCTTGGAACATTAAAAAAAAATCTCTTACCTGGCTATAAAAACGTTAGGAATTGCCATACACTCTACACGGCCATTCAACAATTTATACAGCATAAAAAAATAATGCTTTTGTTCGGTCTCATCTTGAATACTGCTCAATCATTTCATGTACCTATGCATTTCAATCAGTTACTATGTTTCAAAATAGTAGTAGTCATTCAATAACCCTCTCTCGAGAATATAGAGATTCGCAAATTAAGGTAAAGAGATTGACATCTATCATTGACCAAATAAAAAAAAATAATCTATGAAATTATTGCACATTCATCTATATTACAATTTGTTTAGTAACAAACTTTTATGGTATTGGTATTTTCCATTTGTTTGTTTATTTTTCATTACTTCATTATCATCCTCCCTTTTTGTAATTGTTCCTGTACTTCTATAGTGGGTATAGCCAGCCCGTATATAAAGACGTAATTACTTAGGTAATGTGAGAAAAGCAAAATAGAATGTTAATTACTGCCTTATGTTCATGGTACACTGTGTTTTAGGATAATCACTGAGTTTTCTCTTTGTGCTATTGATGAATTATGGAACAATCAACTCATAATGACTGGGGGAAACTTAAGAGAGAGTAAGCTAAAATCCGTTACATCATTGGAAATTAAAATATCAAGCCTCTATTGAAACTGAATAATCCACTAGTCAAACCAGTTTACAAAAGCACATGAAAAATATTAACATGCTATATTATCAAACATCTTGTGTAGATCCCTATTTTTAGTTGGGGGAGTTGTTTTCTAATGGTCTATATGATTACCATTGACAAGTCTAGGATATACACACATTAAGTCAAAGGAATAGCAAAAAATGGTATAACTCAGTCATGATTCCATTGTAACGGTAACTACAGGTACCTTCTTCTGCATGCATGAAATGTTCCGATATTAGTTTATACTAAAACAGTGCTCTTAATATACATTTTCCATGAGAATATGAGATTATTGCACCTGGGCTGGCCAGCTTATGTCTATTGAAGTAAATTCCTAATTTAGACTACATATTAAGTTGAATTAATGTTATTGGTTGCACTGGTTAATAAAAACCCAAGGTTATTACAATGTGAGGACTGAAGAATCTGTTTATTACCTTAAAATAACACAATCAAGTGTGTAGGTACCAGCAAAACTATATTACTCAATTAACCCAACACAATGGTATCAAACAAATGCCTATAAAACCACTATGTCTATCATCTATCTAATAACTGTCTTGGTATTTAAAGATACCTATCTTATTACTATATACCACTAAGATGTTTGAAAAAAATTATTGCCATGAATTACAAGATGTAAACAATGTAACATGATGCAAGCAAACCATGTACATTCACTCACTTCTGCATTAAATCCTCAACGAGACCAAAAATATAATACGACCTATTATCCAGTACATACAAAAATAACCTTTATGTTACATATTTTATTGCGTAATTCACCATACCACAATACATTCATAAGCACCTATTCCAAAACAACGCTCAACTTGAATTAGATGGGCGTTATACAGATGAGAACAATATGCCACGACATATTTACATAGGCAATTGAGGCAAATATCATGAAGGTCCATTCATTATTCAGCAAATCATGAAATCATTAAGCTACAATCATTCATCCGATCTTGTAATACAAGCACAAAAGGAAACATAAGCATATCAAAATTTATTCGTCAGAACACGCCTTTGGCACAGTAATGTCTTAAATCACCAAAATCTCTAATTTAAAAGGGGCATAAATAAAGTAACACAACACTCCTAATACTTATAACACATGTAAATGATCCGTAAAACGAAACCAACCTTGCATATTGAGTGAATAAGTTATTGCGGAAGTTGACCTACCAATAGCAGAGCCGGGATAAAAACGTGCTCCCTGATTGGCGGAGCGTTACCTGGGAGCGGGAATTCAACAAGGATTACGAATCGCACTCAAGCCGACTTCAACTTAAGGTCATATTTCATTGTAAGTACGTGGAATGAATTTCGTATGATAAATTAATGGTTTTGGAATACGGCGTTAATACTTATTTTGTTTTCAGAAGGAAGCCAGGTGTATCTGAGGAACGTATCCTGATACCACATTCCTTAATTGCCGAAGAAGGTGAGGTGTTTGAACGAGGTATGGTTCGTGAAATTATGAAAAGATGGAGAGATGTGAGTTTTGTCCAAGCGTAATTGTGCAGAACTACGAGCAACTAATTAAGCATCTGCAACAGTTTCATTCGAACACTCCTAACCTCGTTTTAAAGTGCAATAGGCCAGGCTGTCCTAAAACATTTAGTAAGTTTACAAGCAGAAGAGCACATATCAGTAAGAACCATCGTGAGCGAGACCGAGAACAGGAATGTTGTGAGAATGTTGAACATTTTGAGGATGCAGTTTTGTGTAACGAGGAACCTGCTGAAGTAGGAGAGGTTTTTGTGGAACGGGAACAAGAAGACAAGTTGCAAAAACAAGCTGAGGCCCAATTTCTACTAGCGCTTCGTGCTCAAAATGTTACAACTCCAATAATAAAATGTATAATCGACAATTGCAGAAATATTGTAAATGCTAGGGTGAGAAAATTTTGCACAATAGCTGAAACAGCCTTAGGGGAACATGGTATTGCATTGAGGGACTACCTCGATGTAGAACAAAATTTAGCAGAGTCTTCTAACGTATTCGCTGGAGCAGAGACTACTTCCAGACAAAATTCATGTTACAGAGATAACTGGCGTGTAATTTGCCCGATAGAGAATAACTTGGCTAACTTTATAGCACGCGAGAGGCGAAAGAACATGTTAGAAAATAGGGGTACAGAAATTAGGTCTGAGAAATTTTATTATGTTCCTGTTTTGAAAATACTTGAAAAACTTTTGGCTCATCCCGATTATCCGAAACTTATCGAGAGGAATTTAAGAACTGATGTAGAAATGAAGAGGTCGTACACCGATTGCCTGTATTTTTCAAATCATAACTTGTTTAAATTTAGACCAGAAGCTCTCCAGATACTTCTGTACTTTGATGAAGTTAATATAGTCGATACTGCCTCATCTCGTCCAGTTAGTATGGGATATTTTTATTTCACTTTAGGAAACATTCATCCAAGATTTAGATCAAGAGTAGATCTTATTCACCTCGTTATATCTGTTGAATCCGAATACCTGAAAGGAAGAGTGAACGAAGTTTTGGAGCCGCTAGTTACAGATTTGAAGAGACTCGAGGAAGGCACAATCTTGAATGGATGTGTTGTTTATGGTGCTGTTGTTGCTTTCCTTGGGGACAACAAGGCCCAACATGTAGTTGGTGGCTTCAAAGAAGGTTTCGTTGCAACTCATCCTTGCCGTTACTGCATGGCTTCTTTACAACAAGTGAGGCACATGACAAGGGAGGACAGGAGATTACTTAGAAATCGTGTTCAATACAACGACCAATTAGAAAAGTTAAAAAATGCAGAGGCTGATGCTGCATTATTTCATGAATTAAGCGAGGCCAGCGGAATCAATAGACCTTCAATTTTAAATTCATTAAAATATTTTCATGTGATTGGAGGACTTATGCCGGACCCATTTCATGACCATATCCATCTCCAAATCAGTACTCATATCCAACTTCTGTTACGTCATTTTTTAATCGGGCGGTGTAGAGTGATGTCGCGTGATCATTTTAATAGTTATTTAGTGGAGCGTGACTACTACTCTAACGAAACTAAACCATCACTAATTTTGGAATCTCACTTAAGACCTGGTTCTCATTTGCATCAAACGGGTTCTCAAATGTGGAGTTTAGCATGGATTTTGCCTTTTATATTGGGCCCCCATATAGAATACATTGATGAATATTGGAGTAATTACCTCGACTTACTTCAGATTTCCTCGCTTGTTTTGGCGTGTGAGTTTTCTGATGGAATTATAGATCACTTGACTTATTTAATTGAGCGCTATTATTCAAAATTTTTGGAGCTGTATGATGGCCAGCATTTACTTCCACGACAGCATTATCTGGTCCATTACCCCAGTTTAATGGAAAAGTTTGGACCACTATATCAATTCATCACGTTTCGTTTTGAAGCTAAGCATCAATGGTTCAAGGAATTATTTAAAAAATTTAAATGTTTTAAAAATCCGGGTTTTACTTCAGCAAATCAACATGAATTGAGACAGGCTCATATCTTCAGTGGATCACTTATAAAGCCGAATGTGCAAGGTCCTCTGAAACCAAAGTCAAGGCTTGATGTAGGATATATTCACCTCCTACCTGCAAATGTTACTGTAGTTAATACTGTTCCATGGATCAAAATTGCGGGGTCGACATTTAAATCAAATCAATGTTTCATTTTGTTAAAATGTGAAGATGAGGTTCCTGAGTTTGGTTTTGTGATGGATATAGTTTATATTATGAATAAACCATCATTCATTTGCCGAAACGCTCACACTTTAGGGAAGGATATTCACTTATGCTCTTATGAGGTCGTCATAGGCGAGAATATGACTCTTGTTGACTGCGATCAGTTGTATGTTTGGTTTCCTTTCTTTCCTTGCATAATTGGGAACAAGTATTATATACCCATGAAGAGGAGTGTTGCAGATTTATTGTGAAACTATGATGGGTGATATAGTTTGTCTGCGTGTCTCCGTCTTGATGCATTTCAAAATTTTAATATTAAAAATTCATTACAAGATAAGCCCTAATTATATCTCAACTATTGTATCAGAGACTTAAGAGTAAATCTGGACTATGTGTGTTGGTTTGCCTGCGAGTGTACGTCCGGTGGCATTTCAGAATTTTCTAGATGAAAATTTATGTACGAAATGATTTTCAGTGATGATTTAGCTATTCCCCCGCCCACTTCAAGGTGATTATCAACTAGTTAAGAATCTGCCTGATACTGTCATAATGGATGTTGTCATCGGACGAGATTTTAGAGGAGTCAGACGAGGAGCCTGCCTCAGTGAAGATTGTGGTGAATGTGATGAATACTGCTATAACAGAGCAGGGACCAATTTTCAATGCTCACAGTGCGGCTGCCTCCCAGCAAAGCACCGCAAACATAATGGTAGGACACTCATCATCCCTCAGTGTTGAATCTATGGATGTGCGGATACTGTTTATATTTTCTCATTGTCCTGAAATATTTCCATTATGCATATTCACCTACCTTGCAGGAGATGATTCTCAAATGGACACAAGTCGTGGAGAAATCCAGGCAGGCTGTGAAATGAATGTGACCGACAATATCCTTTCTGAGTTAGATGACGAAGTGAGTAGTTCCTTGACATTACGGTAATATTGTGTTTCCCGGCATTAAACTATCCCCCAAGCTTGGAAATAATGAATTGCTTCCCTCAACTCACAGATGACATGTCAAGTGTCTCCAAATAGTATGCTGATTTTATCAGCTAAAAATATTGATGGAAATACTTCTACTGAAGACAATGAGTTTATTTCTCTACCTATGGATGAACCTACTGCAGGGTTAAGGAAAGGCAAGGACCAAAATGTAACAGAATCTGTGCAAGTATCGGGAATTAGCAAGGCCTCTTCGTCTAATACACAGGTGAATAAATCCATCTATTAAACTAGCATAAATCAATCATTGCTAATATTAGCAGTTAGAGATTTTTTCATATTTCAGCCAAAGGCAATTGCTATGGATATACCACGCCCCCAGAGCCCCATAGTTTCTCCTAGTTGCTCAACAAATTTAATTTCAACCAAGAGCAGGCTCACTGAAATAACAGGACGAATGCCTAGAGTAAGTTTATTTGTTAGCATTTACATATGAGTCCATATTCATCATTTTCTGATTTTACTTGGTATTTTTATTTATAATTTACAGAGTGAACTATATGAATTTTGTGTGCCTGATCGTCTTCCTCATGACACGACGAGGAGAATTGAGGAAGAAAACATTATGACAAGCCATGATCGGCAATTTATCCTCCGATGGATATTATGGAGCATGGTGAATTTAGATCTTTTAACTGATACAGACTTTACAGAAGTGGCAACAAGGGCTCTGGCTCGATATCCGCTATTGCAATTTTCATCCTGCAGAGGCGTGGTGAGTTGTTTTCCCCTTTTTTTATATACTTACAAATGTAAATACATTATTTTGAATTATTATTTCTGTAACATTTATATATTTCAACATTTGGAACTGCATGAGGCAGTAATCTTGTCTTTTTACTTGTAGCAAGGCCTTATAAAATCATTAAAGGAGATTAAGCGTAACCATAATTACTATGCTAGACAAAAGCATATGGCGGATGGATATCAAATGGAACGAAACCAAACCGATACGCAAAAGAAACTATTTGAAAGCTGGAAAGATCAAATTTCATCTGCAATGAAAGAAACACCACCGTCAATTTCTAATCTGAAGGCTCTTCTACAGGCATGCCGGCCTTATCGTGTGGTGCAGGCTAAAAAACAGCATTATGCCCAACATTTAAGAGATTTTCCTTGCCTAAAACTCGACAACTTGGTAGGTTCTTACACGCTTCATTTACCAATAGGGCTGGTGCTATTAAGGGTACGCATATAACTTTTCATGCTGTGTGTGCATGTATCTTCATGTAACAACTATATATATTATATATATGTAACAAATGTATATACTATAACAATTTGAGAACCTGAAGGCAACTAGAGGTGTGATAACGGCCCGATGAGACAACCTTTCGGGAGTTACTTGCTGTATCAAGGAGTGAATGCTATTATGGTATTTTTTTGCTTTTTCATGATGTACACATTCTTATTTGATATATTTTTACTTTTATAGTTGATGTGGGAATTCTTACAAAAAGAAAGAATTCAATGCTCCAAGGATGATCTGGAGATGAGATGGATCAATGCACTCCCAAGGATGTGCCGATATTTTACTACAAAAACCAGAGTCATACCTGTCACACTCAACGATGGTACTTATCATTCTACTTTTAAGTTAATGGTTAAAGTAATTTTTCATAATAAATTTTGAAATATGAGCTTTATTACAATTTTTAGAAAAGGCTACTGTGGAGGTGTTAACGTGTATGTCTGCACCTGCGTTTTTCGGGCCAAGAAAACCTCTGGAGAAGCGCGACAGAAGTAGCTACGTGCTAGAGTTGTTTGAAGTGAGTAACGTTATACATAGAATTATGCAGTGATAAGTTTACAACATTAAAAACAATATACCTTCTGTCCTTTTGCCTAGTAAAATTATTTAAAGATCATATTATTGGTATTATCTAATAGGTACTTCAAATTACTGCCATCTAAAAAGGTCATTCATTGTAATATTATTTCACAAATGTTGTTGATTATGTAAGCATTTCTCTGTCATTTCATTTTTTATCCTCTTTGTAGGATAACACACTACTCAATACAACGGTGCCAAGGAATTCTGACCCACCAAGGCTTATTGCTGTAGGGCAACCATCTAAAGATAACCTGCAGGCATTTATTTATGTGGATGGTGCCCCTGTATTTTCAGGGAGTATAATCGAAAGCGTTATTCAGATTGTGGCGTATTATTATGTCTTTGATATTCAACCAGCCGCAGATGCAAGGGCAGCGTTTGCCTTCATCTTCGGCATAATAATGCAGGAAGCTGCCAAGAAAGAATACTCCAAGTATAAATCTGTTTTAAAAGGGTTAGAATACATTTCCAAATGCCATTGGAAATAACCCTTTTTGTGCCGGTGCCGTTTACATTTACCTACCAATGGAGTCGGCTTCTTCGGTGCCTCTGCATGAGGGGCATTAACGTGCAGTTCATTACAACAAGCACCACTCCTGAAATGCGGGATAGTTTTGACATGTTAACTGCATCTATAAATGTAATTCGTAATCTACAGATCACGAACCATAAAAACCTTCCTGTGTATGGTTCTCTTCATAATATGTACCTCAATAGAGATGCACGCAAAGCAAATATAATAGGTTGTACTTCTCGTTTTCTTGGTTGCATGTGCTGTGTAAGGTATTTTCGTATATCTCTTGGTGCAATAATTAAGTATTTTATTTAGATTTATGATAATTTTTTTGTTGAAAATATTCCTGGTGGTTCCATTTCATGTGGTTAATCTACAGGAAATATGTTAATATGCTTGTTATATTACTTAAATGTGATTTTGTGCATGTTTTTTTTGTGCAAATTTGGTCTCTTTGTTTTTGGATCTCGCGTCGGTTTTAATTTGATTCCAATAAAGGAAAATTTTTCAAATTGTATGTGAAGTCATTGTTAATGTGTTCCCATTTCAGTCCCCAAACCTTTAACGAACGCAAATTCTATGACTTGCTTATAGCCAATTGCAGATCAAAATAATTAGCCAAACAAGATCGTAAAGTAAAAAAATATTTTTATGAAAGTCCTGGATTTAGGTTAATGTTCGGGTGAACTGTTTAAATATGAAGTATTCATGATCAGACATTCTCTTAAATTAGGCTTTAATTTCAGAGTTAACCCGCATTGCCACAAGGGACTTATTTTAAAATTTCATGTATCGACTTATTTTAAGGTCGAAGCTGAAGTTAATACAGACGTGGTCTTAAACTCAGCACAGGCCTATCTAGGCTTGAATCAGAGTAGGCTTGAATTTCAGTAGCAACCCGCATTATTACCAGACCAGGGCTGTCTTAAATTCAGCATAGGCCTATCTGAAAATAAGTCCCACCTGGTCAGATTTTCAGTCCTCCACCTGCCTTAAAATAAGACCCCCTCAGAGTAGGCTTGAATTTCAGTAGCCACCCGCATTATTACCAGACCAGGGCTGTCTTAAATTCAGCATAGGCCTATCTGAAAATAAGTCCCACCTGGTCAGATTTTCAGTCCTCCACCTGCCTTAAAATAAGACCCCCTCAGAGTAGGCTTGAATTTCAGTAGCCACCCGCATTATTACCAGACCAGGGCTGTCTTAAAATCAGCATAGGCCTATCTGAAAATACGTCTCACCTGGTCTGATTTTCAGTCCTGCACCTGCCTTATTTTTAGACAAGATCTTACTGCTGAAATTCAACATACCCTGTCTTAAAATTGTTGCATCTGAAAATCAGATCGCTTTTGTGCCTCAAAATCAGATCAACTTTTTACAGTGTGGTGTTTTTTCATTAACTGTCTCAGTCTCAATAATTGTCTCTTCCTCCAAAGAAACCGCTTTTTTGGCCGACTTCTGACCGGCGGTAGCCGAAGGTTGAAATATTAGGATGACATCCACATATCCCATTGAGTGTATCATTTTATATGGATGTATAACTCATTTTTAGTGGCCCATTTTCTTTCCATATGACGTATTTCGAGGAACGTGGTAGCCTAGTGGGTAGAGCGCTTGGCTACTGATCTAAGGGTCCCGGGTTCAAATCCGGGTGAAGCCTTTGGACGCCCCCGAAAGAAAAATCCTAGGACTTGCCCTCCTACCCTGAATGTGTGAAATTCACACGCCCGTGGCTTAGTCCGGGGTGAGCTCTACCCTCACCTATCAAAACCAACCTTTGGGTTGAATCACTGAGTGAGTGTGATGACGTGTTCCTAAGTATGGGTGGGAATCCTTATCAGAGCGTAGATTAAAGTTCAGATTTAATCTATTGCAGAAATTTCAATCGGATAGCTTTACTGAAGATGTTAGGCACATATTGAAAACACCAGCGTATTATGCTAGATTCGACCAGATAAATAAGATTATAGAGATAGATTGTCGTACAGATAGATTCAAAATGGCATTTTTCCCCCGTACTATAAGAGAACAGAATAGGCAGCATAGGAAAGGGATAGGTAGGGGAAATATTTTAGAGTATTCTGTAGTGCATGATGCATGTATTAACCCCTCAAATACTATAGATACTAACAATCTAGTTGCATGAGACCCTTTAGTTGCTTGCTTGCATGCTAGTAGTGCATGCTTGGTGACCTTCACCCCCTGCCACACACCCTCGCGGTGGCTTGCAGGGTATCGTGTAGATGTAGATGTAGATGTAGATGTATTATTTTTTGCCCTGGAATTCAAAGAACTTGAATGTTGAGCGAATACTCTGACTAAAATTTAGGACACACCTCATTGCTTAGATATTCTTAGCGTATTATCAACAAGTGCTTCCTTTGAAATAATGCGCCCAATACTGTTGTATGCTGCAGAGACTTGTCTTATTAAGATCGTGTTTTTCATAGCTCTTTAATAGATATAAAATTCAAGGCTTTTCCTTTTCATCCTCGGTGGAATTCCATTTTAAATATTTATTGCCTAAGTTAAATTTCGTTTTTAATCTCAGAATTTAACGCTAAAAATATTACTTTTGACCAAGTACTGGTTCCCTTTTTGAACTTCATCTTTGTAATAAAAAACTTGATTGACTTCATCAAATTAAATTTACTACGTTAAGCATTACTCAAAATTCTAAGCTTTTTCTTTGCAACTTTTGATTGTGAACTCTGTGATTATTTTATCTTTGAACTTTTCACAAATAATCACGAACGTAGTTTTAAAACACCTGCTCTCTATGCCAAGGATAGAGGTACTGGCGTCTTCATTAGGTGAATATTTACGTTGTTACAAATTCATTTTATGACTGCATATTGGATCCCATTAGCATAAAGTGCATGAAAATATTTTGTAAAAAATTCTCTTAGATGGATAATCTTTTGTATGATGGGCTATACTTATTTGGGCAATCTGATATTCCTTCAGTTCATTTTTTCAAGTTTGAGTTAACCTTTCCTTGGTTTCCTTACTCATGAAACAGATGGTAACTTACTTAAACCTAAATAATTAAGCATATTTTATACATGCTCATTGAAAAATAATGTCTTATTAGGCCTCCATTGTAAGGTATCGTGCTGCTATATACGGATATGACACTTCTGCACTACCAAGTTCGGCACTACCAAGCGTGGGGGTTGTAGGGTAGTTTCATGGGGCTGAAACCGCCCTCTCCACGGCGCTCTATTAGAAAGAGAAACATGATACGAGCGTGTGGACTGGAATCGACATCTCAGATACTTTCCGAATCCTTCATCCCCCAAATATACATCCGCCGTCCCACTCACCCCTTGCTCATGCGCAAACATCCATTCCCACTCTCCCCCTCCCCTCCTCCACCCCCCTCACGACAGCACCACCCTTCATCCAGCGGCATCGGCTCCACTTCTTCATCCCGAAAAATCATCCCTACACTTCCCGCTAACAGCCAATTTTGTGGATTGCCCTCCTACTTCCCCGCACGCACTCTACTTCCTCACTCTTCTTCTTCCTACCCCTTAACTGCCGAAACCGCTCATGGTCTCATGCGTTTCTCGAGGCCTGAAACCATCCATGCTATATTCTCGTCTTCTCTGTGAAAATCTCCATCACTATCTTGAAGGCTAACTTTGGATATCGCTCCAGTTTTCCCTCCAATATTCCCTTGGTACCCTCTTAACCATCATGCCATCCCATTCATTTCCAACCTCATCACGCATTGCCTTTTTCTCTCAGTGTACGCTTTCCCTACGTCCCATCACCAGAAAGTACAAATTAACCTCTTACATTGAGCTTATTCTTAAACTATTCGGCATTCACTCTGTTGTGAACTCATTACCCTGATGCTATTTGAGCATATCATATCAGAACACTGAAAAAAGGACAAAGTGAGATACTTGTAACAATACTCAGGAGGACCACCCGTGACATTCCTTATATCCAATTGCTAAGCACTTGGCTAAGGGCGTAAGGTCATTCCAAATTGGAGTGCGATTTCACATTCTATGATTTTATTATGTAGTGAATTTATGGATAAACTGATCTGGGCACTTTCGTACTCTATTTTAAGCGGCAAAAGTCATAGAATCGTCCATGAAAA
Organism: Platycnemis pennipes; assembly: GCA_933228895.1. Classification (NCBI taxonomy): domain Eukaryota; kingdom Metazoa; phylum Arthropoda; class Insecta; order Odonata; family Platycnemididae; genus Platycnemis; species Platycnemis pennipes. The sequence continues at coordinate 24,947,404 of OW121848.1, read as the reverse complement.
AATTGACTATTTCGTGAGATACTTACGTAATCACTATGGAATATTCTCAGTCACTAAACTCATTGGGCAACGTCTGGTGAAAGAGAATAGCTATTTAGTTAAATAGGTACAGCTTGACCTTCTTCAGGATTACTTTTGAGATAATTATTGTTAGATAAGTGTATTAATCGACAATTGTCACCAGTACTTAGCCACTAATCACTACGGTATTTTCTTAGTCACTAAACTTATTAGGAAACGTTTAGTGGAAGCGAAGGGTAGTTTGGTTGAATTGGTACTGCTCGATTTTGTTCACGTAAACTTTAAAGATGGGCTATCCATTTTTCACTATTATTGGCTTGAAAGCAAACTCACAAAATGTGGTGCTCCTGAGTTTTTTCTATGGAGTTAATACGCTTCCATGAGTGGAAACGATGTATTAAGAAAACCACGATAAAAATGTTCACCTATTGTGGCGTACTATACGATAGTGTGTTTTTTATGTAGATCACATCATCCCAAAATCGCCTCTCTGTCACTCTCCTCCCCGAATTTCCCATTTCCCTTTTCAATCCCTCCGAAATTCTCTCTTCTAACACCCTCCCTCCTCATCATCCCAATCCCACCGTCGGAGGGAAAGAGAAATAAAAGCACAGGCCGTGAGAGGAAATATAAAAAAAACCTTTTCCTCCGCTGTTTATTCCCATTCTTTCCTCGGTCCATGGACAAACCAATACCAATCCCTGAGATCCCCTCTTCGTCAAACTTAATGAAAGTGGACCGCGAGGGAGGGTGGATGGGTGTCAGGAGGGATCGGAAGGGGGTTGAGGAGAAGTGGGGAGGGCCTAGATTGAGGACTGGGGGGGTTGAGGGAGCTCATTCGCCAGCCGGCGGGGAAGGGGAAGGTTTTTATGGTGGGCTGGCTGGGATGGAACGACAAGGACGCATGTAGGGAAGTAAAGACGGGGATGTCCGGGTAAGTTTTTAGGGCGTCTTGGTGAAGGATTGAACGGGTGATCATCAGTAGTGGCAGGGAGCAGTGGGGCACGCAATGCATCAATGGAACTTTGCGCTACGAGCCCAGGAGATAACGGAGCCGTTTTCCTCGAAAGCTCTTCTATCCAAGAAATTTCCTAAAATATATGTGCATCTCATACAGTTTCCATCCTTGCCTTAACTACTTACGAGCCTCTTTGTCAGCACTGCTCGGTCAGGATTAGTTAAAAGGTATGCAGACTTTGAGGCTTTCATTGGCAATGGCCATTTTTTTGACTGCAGTTTTTTTACAGGACGCTGCTCTCATGGGAGGTTAAATTTAAAAATCTACCTATTCTTTTAAAATTCACATTATTTTATGTATATTTATCGGTAATTAATTTTTCTATGACTCATTGGTGGCCAGCGGTGATAATGGGGAGAAAAGGCAAAAAAGATTGCAAGAATAAAGGCATAAAAAGAGAGATTTAATTTTGCTGATAGTAATACGCTGTGCTTGAAATAGCACCATGGATGGCGTACGTGATAATAATTTTATCGTATTTAAGAAGGCTCGTAATTAAGGAATCAAAATTCACCAAAGGTCTCACAATCTTCACGGTGTAAATATTCCCATGGGACAATATAAATCGCCACCGCGACGTTCAATATTTCTATCGATATCCGTGGTAAATTGTCAAAAAATTTGTAATCTCAATTCTCTCAGGTAAGTTATACAGTACGAGGTTATACAGCCAATTAATATAGAAAAGTGATCTGATCCTAATAAGTCTGCGACTAGTGGAATGTCGTAATATTGCTACCAAAAACATATCTATCGTAATTAGGTAGGCTAATTGGTACACAAATAATGTTAAGCATCAGTACTTTCTTCCAAGAATATAGCATGTAGGTAATTTGTGATTTTCTGGGGATTATTCGCTCCCTGCTGGACACCTTTAAGTCTACTGAGGGCCACATAGAGGTAAATGTCTGTCCATAAGTAGAATACATGCCAACAAGGCGTGTTTCCTACACATAAGTGCATATGTTTGCGAACAGTGTATATTTGTTCCAAATAGGTTCGTGCCTCACGAGAATTGTAAAATTTCCATACTAAGGAAACGAAGAATAACGCGCAATGAAACTACATTTCAACAAAATCGATGGTGCTGGGCTTGAATTCGTGGAAATTCATCTTAAAAAATTTGGAATACTAGGTAACATTTCGCACACTTAAATTACAGATACTACTAGACTCAACGCATTAGTGTCATCTTAAATTACCTGAAGATAAACGTTCATTTTCGGCTTTCAACATACTTGCCAAGACTTTAAAGAGAGCGGAAATGCATTTACCTACGATAAATTCACGCAACCAACGCCACAGAAGCCTGAGAATCTTGGGCATATCTCACAACAGCTCTGTCCACAAAAATATTAGGTTAATTTGGGAGGTTTAGCTCAGCAGTTGGCACATTTTAATGTGTTTTTTAAAGAAGAAAGATAAACTAAACTTTGGCCAAAGTAGCGTGTAGCTTGGAAAATATGAGATAAGAAATGCTTCCAGAGATGCACTTAGTTAAATGATCATAGAGAATAGGGAACTTTATGCAGATAAACGTTTGTTTGGGGTCCACATTAGAGGAGTGTAATTCAGCTATTTTTACTAATGCCTAGGGATGGCAGCAAACGCTAAAGTCTACAGAATGTTTGTTTCACTTTGACGCTCGCCGGCAAAAACTGTATCCGTGGGATAACTATCTAAAAAAAAGGAGTTACCTGGTCAAAAATTGATGGTTATAAACCGTGGTGAATACCAGGTAATTGGAAAACAAGAATATTCCCCACCATGCCGCATGATTATCTGCCAATTAGGCGAGAATAGGAGAGTATGATGGTGGCGGTGATTGTAAACCTTGACCATATCCTTGATAAGGGTGGAAGGGACAAGTGGGTTGACTCAGCAGTTTGAATTCTTGGAAGTGGAATCATTTGCCACTTATCTTCAGGCTGTAGCGAGTATTACATGGTTCTGAACATATTAATCTCATTGAATTTGGCTTATGTAAAATATATGCATGCGCTATCCTGATGAAGAGCACTGAGTCATGGGAAGTGGAGACTGCTTGCCCCAACTATCCAAGGGTAATTAAAGCAAACGTCAAATTACCTCTAGTAATTCCGTATCGTAGTGTTGTAGCTTGATATGCTATGAATATGGGAATCGATTTCTCGAAGAGGCCATTTCCCTAACCATAGCTTTCAAATCAGCTTGATATTGGGTATTGAAATTATCAAAAATTTTCTTTGTAGTGGGCGCCGTGAAATTCCAGCCAGATCTTTCCCTTTTCAAAACTCGCAGTTCCCTAAAAGTTCGTCATCTGCGAGCAAAATCGTTAGCCTTAAGTCCTAAATTGTAAATCCTAAGTCACTTTCTCTGTGTAGGTAGAATATTTTGGGAGGATGTGTGCATTTAACCTTGGTGATAAAGTTTACTTCAACTACATATATCCATATTAAATCAATTTCATTTTACACTTAATTCACACCTGAGATTAATATCTTTGGCAAACTACAAACTTTCACACTAAAGTCCTTTTAGTGCTATAAAAATCGCCTCTGCATATCAGATTTTTAAGCGTATAAGACAGTCAGTCTGTTGAGAAGAGTGCTAATAACGCTTCATGAAGATCCCAACCTCCTTCGTCCCTAAGTTGTGCCAGGTCGTTTGGCATTTGCCAGCTCCAGCAGTAAAGCGCTTCTCGCAATGCTACTCAGGATTTCCCATTTACTCCTGATTATGTGAGTGGATTACAGTTCTCAATTCATTTGACGTGACTATTTCGCGATCTTTATCTTGCGTATAAGTAAAGTATGAGTAATTTTTTAACTAGAATCTCTCTTTTTTGTGCTATTGGTCGTGCTTTTAGCATGGCTCACACTAGTCGCTTCGTAAACGTTTTTATTTACTTTTCAACTTTTAGCGTTGAGTTGCCAGCGCAATCTATTTTTTTTTTCAATTCCGCAGTCTCAAACTAACTTGAAGATCAATCCGCATATATTATTTATCGCAAAAATAATTGCAATTATTTTATTATATATTAGTAATATTTTGAATTGAACTTAAATTGCATACTTTTATCAGTAAAGTGTAAGAAGTTTATGAAAAATTCAGAAAAATGATGAAATACGTATGGGCATAAAATATAACCTAGATTATTTCAGAGTCAGAGGTAAAGCGAAGTGTATCTGTTGAGTTTTGAAAGCTACACAACTCTTAACAAGTATTTGTTAGTTTGATTTTAAGGGCCTGTGTAGGTGATGATTATACAGCTTGGGCTTCATCTCAGTCTGTAACCTAACTTTATTCTGAGACGAACTTCTTCTAGAACGAATTTCAGCTGCTTTGGTTACATTCCACCGTCTTACCTGAATTCATCCTACGATGAACCAGGCAATCTCGTCCGGCAATTAGCTCTTAATTTTTTAATAGCTATTTATTATTCAATACTAGTATTTTATATTTTTGTAGCTACACGTTCATTAAATTCACCCTCAAAAATATTTTATCGAACGATACAAAAATTTGAGTTTATGTTAATATGATTTTGAAGAAGAGATTGATGGAGAAAATAGTAACTCACCACTTCGGGATAAACTTGAGGATAATTAATCACAGTACATGCAGTCCTGGACGAGTTCAAGACATACATTATACACCATTTATTACCTCCGTCACAACATACTCAACCAGCGCTTTGTACGCCAAAATGTATGCACCTATACGTGGTCTAACTAGCGAATAGAAATTCTCATTAAAATCTTTGTAAACTATTTTAGTAATAACAGCCATTTTCAGAAAATATTTTCAAAACACTTGAATTTCTTTGTCACTGGGTACTAGACTACTTCCTGTAGATTATTGAGAACAGAGAAGAAACTGCTCTTGTGATTTCACAACCCCTGGGACCCTGGTTCAAATCCCGGCAGAGGCAGATATTTTTCATTGGTATACTAATCACATGAGTGTTGCTAAGAGAGCACTTCAAATTCAGTACATCGTCCACGGGATGGGGTGTTAAACCGTGGATCACTTGGCTCCTTTTGTTGAGTGTAGCCTAATGCCTACGCCAGTTTTCTCTCCACTTCCCTCTGTTCCCTGTAAAATCCTACCTCATGCTAAATACCCACTCTTCTAATTAGGTGCAAATGGCTGTTGTTAACCTCCACCAAATAACCACAACCACAACTACCACTACTAAATAACTTAAAGCCATTAAATGTATTTAAATACTAAATTACCAATGACTACCGGCAGTGGAAAAGGTACAACCTTGGCATTAGGTGGGCAAATCGAGAAAGATTACTTTTGCCCGAGTCATTTTTTTTACCATACTCAGTGAGATAATCCGAGAGCCAAATGAGATAACATTTCGGGTCAAGCATTTCTTAAATGGCCGAAAATAACTTTATTTTGAATTTTAACTCTTTTACGAAGATAAAAATCTCCACGGTACCTGAACATTTCCTTTCCAAATTTCAAGCGCTGAATGGAATGAGCAACCCAGAGCATTTTAATTCCCCCATCATCTTTTTCTGGCGCGAGTGACTCTCGGAGTGGATTTTTTTTCCGCACATATATGCTCACAATGCGTGCGTAATTGGGAATGTATTCTCTCGGCCTTCCATGGCTGCCTTTCTTGATGCACATCCCTACAGTTACCCCGAAAAACGTCGCTTAATGAGATTCGAAACAGGATTGTCAGGATTTAATTGAATAACATTTTAAGCATTTCAAATATTCATAAATTCGAGCAATTTTTTTAAAATTAACATTAGCACAATTAGCACGTGGATGCAAAGTGTTTCCAAAATATATGAAGTTTATGTAATTATTCCAAATATTCACAAGATTTTGTAAGTGGCAGGAAATGAGTATACGATTATGAGGGAGCCAATAATGAATGAACAAGATGCAATTAAGGCAATAAATATATTATTGCCAACTTTTGGCCAAAAAATTGTGCAAGCAAATTTGTAGGAACCCAGAGGATCTTAATGACACGTCCATGTTACAATACCTTACCTTCTAGCGGTTGCCGCTCCGGGGAATGGGGGAGCCACCAAACCTGTAGTCGGGGGGCGCTACATATTTATTAAGACATCTTTGCGTATGACTGACCTGAATCATTACAACTTGCTTATGGCCTCCATTGTTTGTGATGTTATCTGGGAGTAAATTTTAAAGTCTCGTTAAAAACTTCTTTTCGAAACCCAATTTAAAAGCTGTCTTTTTGATTATTACTATTTAAATATGTGGCATCAACAAAGATAATTCATATGAAAATATTCCTGGAGAATCATTTCTGTCGAGACTCAGCATAGTCCTAAAGGAGAATCCTTTTAATTCATCACAGCTTGATTTCTCTTAACTTTTCTGAAGAGATAATTCGATAAAAAAGTTAAGATAGTTTAATGCTATCCTTACCTCCGTTTCCAAATAACTGTGATTCTTATGGAATTGAGAAGGCATTCATCGTGGAGAGTTTACCTGTTGCTGAAGAAATACAATTAACACCTATTACTTTAAAATATATCATACCATGTTCATGTTTGCTGACATTTTATTTCATCTCATCATTGCAAGCCGAAATGTGAAGGCCTTTCCTTCTTTAGAAAAACACAGAATAAGCTGTGAGAAAATTTATTTATCGCGCACCTGGCGACTGAATCCCCTTGAGAAAATTCTGCATTAGTTGCATATTTTTCCTCTCTTTTACAGATAGATATTCTTTTTATTATTCTTTTAGATATTTATTCTTTTGTTTATTATTTTAGTGTTGAAAGCAGCGTATTAAAATAATTGTATTCAAGAATAATAGGAGTTACATTATGTCACTGACTGGTAGAGTTATACTTTTCTCATTGCTGCTTGATTCACTGATGTGCAACATAGGCTGATTCAAGTATAATTCATTGCCTACACATCATAAATTTCTGACCTTCTCCTCATATATTAACCTCTTCTAATTAACTCCTTGGTAACAACAATTAATTCTATAATTTTCCTTTATGGTATGGGGAAGAATAGTATTTTAACTCTCTACTTTCAGTTTTTGTCTCTGTATTACTTTATCTTTGTGATGCAACCAACCATAGTAAGAAACATATGTTAGTGTACTTTTCAGGTCCTCAGGAAAGCAACTTAAAATTGCTTCAAGAAATTTAACCTGTATTTTAATCAATCAATCAATCAAGCCGCCAATCAACAAAAGTTCTCTCTAGTGAAATGTAATGCAATTTCTATCCATCAATAACCATTCTCTGGCACCATCCATCCTGGTTACTTCCTAGATAATGATATAGGTAGGTAAAGGCGTATTAACTGAGCAAGAAAAAAATTCCGTCAAGGCAATTATTCTTTTGAATGCTGTTTATGGAACTCCATGCCGATTGAAAAATTCGTTTCAAGGTCGTTTCATTGCATGAAGCAAGTTCCTAGTGAGGAATATTGCAATTCAAACACTTCACTTCAAAATATATTTAATAGTATACTTCACCGAGATATCGCCATTAGCAACTCGAAGGCATTTTTTCAGTAAAGTTTGCAATTAATTCTATCTTGATTAATTCAACTTTTTAAATAATGGCACGGTATGTGTTTGAAGAATAAATTTCAGTGACGATGATAAAATTTTTACCCTATGGATGTTCATTCACCAGCTACAAAAGTGGAAGTAACTAATTACATCCTTCAGTGAGAGATGATTTTAAAATACTTAAGTAAGCCCTAATGAGCAGTAGCGTTGGAAATCGATTTTTTATTGCCTTCATAAATGGTGTTAGTCTTTCAGACCCATTGGGATGAATAGCATCCAAGCCATCCTTATTTCACGCCGATGTTTACCTCATAACATAAAAAAATGTGCGAAATACTCGTAATATCGCTAAAGTGCCGCCCGCCCGGCCGATGGGATGAATTCCAAGGTGCGCCTTGGAACATCGTTTCACCGATGCTCACATTCCTCCCTGGATGGAACACGGAACACTTCTGATGTGTAGATTATGAAACTGCCTCTCCGGTCTCCACCCAATTGGATTAGGTTCATTCGAATTCCCTTACATCCTCGCAGCATGCTGAGGAATTGAAAAAGAAATAAGGTTCCAGTTGACGGTTTCTTAATTATTAATCGCATCTCTCCCTCGATTCCTTCCTTTCTTCCCTTTTTTCTCTTTTTTCCTCTGTTTCAACTCTCTCTCTTATCCCATTGGAGCCGTCACTCTGACGTCACTCCCCGCCCTCCCTCCTCCCACAAAACAGCTCACTACCTGCCCTTCCGTAATTCCACCCCCCCCCCCCCCAATCCCATGCTACCGATTCCAAACCCTCCCTTCCTCATCACCGGTACCAACTCACCATCACCACCTCTATCTCCACTTTGACGTTTACCCTGGGGAAACGTCACGCTCTCTGCCATTTCACCGATGCTCCCAACCCTCCCTCCCCAGACTGCCGACCGCATCTCCCTCCCTTATTTATGTATGTACGATAGTTTTCCAACTTCCTGGCTGGAAGATGAGTGGGATCTCGATGCGCCGAATAATTACCCGCGTCCTGGGCGCGCATTATCCGAAGGCTTTTATTCCCCGGACACACGCACGCCGAATGGAGCCCTTTTGAACCGCTCGCTGGGCGGAGCGGATATTGTTTTCGGCGTGGAGATATCTGGACGTTATCCACGCCCTGAGGGATCGCAGCCCAATTCATAAGAAGGACGAGTATTTCGCGCGTGCCTCGGTTTACCGAAGGGAGTATTTTTACCGTCCGATCATCCTGCGCGCGAATTCTGGTGCTAATACTACCGGCGTCAACGAAACAACTTGGTGCACGGTGGCCAGTTCTGCCAGACAATATGCAGTTCAGTGAGTGTAATCGAGAGCGGTCATCAGAGACGTCAGGAGTGAAGCACAAAGGATAAAAGATTAACCAGTAGCATGGTAATCTCGTCACTTATCGGCGTTTGATACATTAACTTAAAACATCCTTTTGTTCTAAATGAGTGGTTACTTTCATAGCCACTTTGAAACCACCGGTGATCATTATTATACTGAGGTGTTTAAAAGATTTGCGCGCCTAGATAGTATTTGTATTTACTTCTTTCAGCCCTTTGAACTCTCTTTAGGATGTCTTCATGCAATCTTTTTTTCCGTCTGGACTATAAAGGTGTGTTCTAAGGGGAGGAGGAGAAAATGGGATTTCGATCGTAATGTGAGTCACATGGTGAACAGCTTTTTTGAATTCGTTTTCGACCAAGAACAGCAGGAGAGAAAGTATATTCGGAATCACCATCGCTAAGATTATACCGCTCAGTGACAAAGCAATGAGAGACATTTTAGTGCAAAAAAATTCTCTGTCCCTGAATGGGATAGCAAGGAAGGCTCTGGAAAATTCTCTCAATTGATAAAGACAAATATTCGATTTTAGGAGGAAATCATGCAATTTTAATTGCGAAATTCAATTTTTAATATGGGTGGAAAGGTAATCTAATACTTAATATTCCCTTCAGGGCTTCATACCCTATATCGCAGAGTAAACAACCACACTTATTTCCTTATTTCCTTACCAAAATCCACACTTATTTCCTTAAATTATGTACTCCGTTCATGCCATGTCAATTTCATTCATTAGATGTATCACCTTTGGCACAATTTTCTGTCACCTTTGAATATCTGTTTTCCTCGCTTTCGCTTCCACATATATATAATTCATTATATTCCTTTTACTACAGCTGACAATTTTCTGTTTTTTTCCACATTAAGCACATTTGATGCAATCTCTTCCACTCCGTCCACTTGGGTGCGTTTTCTCATCACTAGTAGTCACGATTCAGATGTCATTCTATTTATTAAGGTGTACAGCATTTACATATTACCTTTTCATATTTATTTATTTGAATTTTCACACGCCTAACTTCCTTGTAATAAATAATCAGATTATTAAATTAATTTTTGAACAAATTAACTAATAGTTGCATAAAATTTTATTCAAAATACTGTCCAAAGGAAGATATTTCCATTTGCACTGCTAGGTTAAGTTAAGGAAATTGAATGTGTTCGCTTCTCTCCATAGTATGCTCTTGCAAAAGTGGCCTAAATCATAAAAATCTACATCTGTCATGGATACCAAATTTTTTGGTTTCCTTGGTTTTTTAGTTTGTCACTTTGGTATAATATATTTAAAATTTACCTTTAGACGTGAAACAAATATTTCTTTTCAGTACGCCTTAAAATATGCTTAGAGACATTTTTTAACCATTTAATCTATTTGATCCAGTTGAATATTTGGCCAAATCTTTAACCAATATATTCTTATCATCTTCCACGTTTTATTTATTATAGCCTAAGATTATTTCCCTTCGTAAACATTTTGGAGGGGTTGTGTTCTTTATAAACTGCAGATATTTTTACCAGTCTTTTATTTTGTGAAGCTGAAGTATCTGTACTGCTTATAACCTGTAACTTGCTCGTAAAAAATATTTATTTCAATAATTTAAATGTTTTATCCAATTACTTACCTTTTCCGCGGAACGTTTTCTGAATGTTGATTTAACTTCACAATGTAACCCATTTGTAAGTATTACTCAGCTAATCATTTCCAGTCCTTACACCCCCAGTTTTTCTGCTTCGTTGGTTAAGCAAGTTTCACTATAGTTCTTATTTTACCTTTTTTTAGTTTTAAATACCCACATATTTCACCCTTAAATCCTTGTATGAGTCATAGTCTCAGTTTCGATCTCAGTAATGCATGGCCTGTCCCATCATCACTGACTATAATTACATTGCATCATTTATTGCCTCTTCCTAGTTTGCTTTCATTAAAAAGCGCGGTTAAGATTTAAGGATTTATTTATTTTGCCTGCCTGATTAGGATGCAGGAATGGTGAACTTAGCTCTTCATTCACAGCATCATTCAACTGCTTGCAGTGAAAATCAGCTGTTCTAATTGTATTTCTGACACATTCTGTTTCTTTACGAGTGATTCATGGTGATAAAAGTTATTATTTATCCAATTGTTCAAGTAAATATTGAATGCTATTCGCCTATATTTGGGATATAATTAATATTTTTGTAGTTTGATAGCGTTATTTCATAAGATTAATCTGAGAATTAACTTTACTTGAATTCAATAATTTTTTCGCCTTCTAAACCATAAGTTGTAGGAAATAACTTTCTGGTTCAGTATTGGTAAGCTGCATTTTAGTTCTTATTTCTTTAGTAATAGCAGGTTATGGATCATACTAGTTTAAGTAGCTATATTGTTCTTTTGATGCCATATAATCTCTTTTATGGATACTAAATTCATATCAATAATCCTTTGGTTCGCTCATTTACCTCAGTCCTTTCTTTCCCACCTAGGAAAATACAGGGTACTCAAGTGGCCTAGTGCACCGCAGGGAAACATGAGCTAAAATACGAGAGAAAAAATGGGTTGGGAGTTGAATGAGACAAAGTATGCTGAAATGATGTTAAATGGATGATGAACTCAGATTATGTTCTTTGTCACTTGGATGAAGAGCATACTTTGTCAGGGAACGCCGCGGCGTGCCCTCGGGATGAAGTATTGGGACCTTGCTTTAAAACCGCTGCACGTAGATAAGTCGAACATTACTCAGCCTGTTTCGGGGTCAAAAACGGATGGAACAATCCCTTAGCAAAAATCCTATGAGACATTGTAGGTACCTTGTGCGGAAATTGGTGCAGTAGGAATTAAGTTTCAGTAATGAGAAAATGTCAAGTCATTTATGTGGCAGACTTTCCACATTTTGTTCACTTGACTCGTTCGACTAAGTTTTGGAGCAGCGTTTATTTATATTAATCATTGGAATAATCAAAGTGAGTGAATGTTAACAATAGGTAAACATCGAAAGTAATAGAATATAGTATATCTTATCTTTAAGTACATTTATTCGCTTAGATGAATATAATATGCAAGTTTTAAAAATCAAATACCACTCCTGAATTACGCTCACATTAATATTTTCATGCCTCTGTTGGAAGTGTGTATAGTGTACCTATACGTATAATCTCTTCTGACAGTGGAGGCTTAAAAGCCCTTTAGGACTCTTCTGTGCAGTTTTGCGTGTTGGCATTCATCCTGTGCAGGTTTTCCATTGTACCCAAGGTGATCCTACAGCAAGCCTGATCGTTTTGTTATCATATTTGTCCTAATCGTGAATGCAAAACTACGAATCGAAAAATTCTGAAATCGTACTATAGCAACAGTACGGCTGGCTTCGAAACAGTAACTGTCGTATACACAAATAGTAGGAGAATATCATATATTACAAAAAGAAAGCACTCGATTGAGGAATCTAGATGCAACAGTCGTCTTGGTATAGTCGGCGAGTGAGATGGTGTCAGGTTAGAAACACGATACGTACGCTGAAATTAGTGGCGAAAGATTGGTAGGCAATATTCATAAGTCAGTCTCCTAATCTTTTGCAATAAAGTACCATTTTTTTAGTTTCTAATAATCCCTTGCAGTACATATACCTTGAATTAATAAGGAAATAATATATAAAATACTGAATCATATAATATAAATGAATTGCAATGCCGGAAGTCGGATAACTAGCGATGAGCGAAACAAAAAGGAAATAGGGGGATAGCTCAGGCAAAAGGGGTGTTTTACCAAAAGAAGGGCCCACTTATGAGTGGAAATACAAGTTTGGAAGTAAGGAAATAATTCACTGGAGTTTAAATTCTAAAAAAAATAAAGGCTGGACATACATTTCTACACAAGAATAATGAATATAATTGGATCGACCGAGAGACATGAAGTTCTAAGATGATTGGGATTAAAACTTCAATGTTGCTCTATATAAAATGGCTGCAGGAAAAAATTAATTCTTTTAGATCGCAATGAAAAAATTTCTCTCTATTCTTTTCCTTCTCCTATCTTTTCATCTATCGGTATTACTACTATTCATCATTCATTCACTACTTATTTAGCCTTTGATAGAGTTCCAATATTTATTTTTAGAGCTTCTTCAGCATGGGTACCTCTTTTTGGGAATGAGGGAACCATCTTAACATCAGCCCACCCCACCGTCTTCGACCACTAACTTTCCCTTCATGCATGTTTTAAAATTTGGTCCTCATTCAACCTACCGTATGCATGGTCAAGTAAGCGAATCACATACCTATCATACTTTTTTAATATCTATCGTAAAGGTTATTATCCAACCATTTCCCTCCCATCATCTACCCGTCTCCCTTACCTCAACTTTCGTGTAAAAGATTTCCAATAGTACCCTATCTCTAAGAAAATTGCCAATATTTGTTGTTTATCTCGGTACAACCAGGAGACATTCATAACATTTACACAAAAATATATATACTCCTTTCAAATAATTATAATTTTCTTTTTATCTTCTTTGCAAGATTACAGTAACCTTCATACCCGCATACCAGAGTCTCATAGTCACTATGCGCGAACTAATACAATGCTTCAATTATCTTTACCTGTTTTTCCTTATCACTCAGCCATTGATCCAGCTCTCCTCGCCAAATTAGCCACTTAAGCCACCGACAGCTTACCCTAAATTCCCCTCTATGCTACATACAATTTTGTAGTCATACTCTTATTAATGAAAGTGTTCCTGTTAATCCAATGGGTTCTCAGTCATGCTGTTTCATCAACGCATAGGATACATAACCCCCACTCTCTCAAAATGCCATCTTTTACATTAATTTTAGGCTTGCATCCAAGCCACATACTTTTCAACTTTGACACATGATATAAATCAATTATTCAATGTGTCACAATTTAGCGCCACGTAATATTTCAAACAAGTCTTTCGAATTCCATTACGACTTTAATGTTATCACACTCTTAAGGCTTTTGTTCAATGAGATACAAAAAAAAATTAAATGAAGTGAACTTTCATGCCCTTCTACTGTAATTTCTACTTGAATGGCCATCTGGGCCATAGTTCTTATTTTCAAAAGGCGGATTGTTTTTTTTTTATTGTAATGGTTTAATGGAAGCCACTTGGTAAGCTCTTTGCTGAGAGATGCCTGGAAATTCTGCATTAGTGAAACTGACGTGGATGTACAAGGAACGTACAAATATATGAAAATATAAGGACGCTATAGAAGTGTAGATAAAACATTTATGCTCAGGAGTGCGAAAGAACTGGCTCTTGGGAAGATAGAAGCCGCCAAACGAGGAATTTCAAGGAACGCGGGAAAAAGGCGTTGCACTATTCTGGATGAGAATGGAGGGCTTTTAACTGAAAATAATGACAGGTGAAAGATAGGAGTATATAAATTAGCTGTGAAGTGGAAGTAACCTCATCATGAATATGAAGAATAACGCTGAGTTTATAAATCGACGATGCAGTTAGGGACCGAAGCATTATTAAAACTCCCGGAATCGATGGTATTGCTGTAGAATGTATCAAAAACGTTGCAGAAAAGGCATTATCTAACCGTAGAAATTGCATGAGGTATATTATAACATAGAAAACACCGTTTGAATTTCCAAAGACGTTATTGCTCATAAGTACCAAGAGTATAATGAAGATAGATGAGGAAACTTGAAGATCTTAAAGCTGATGCCACGTTCTTCGATGTCATTAACAACAATTGATAATATTAAAACGGATTTAATAGTAGAAGATAGATGAATTAATAAAATATTTAAAAAAAATAATAAAGCATAAATGTAGGTTTGGGAGAAGTACCTACGGGTTAAGAGGAGCTTTTACGGTATTTAGTCTTATGACAGGCTGAAAAATGGAAAACTATCGAGCAATTGTAGATTTTGCTTTTTGATAACATTCAAGAGCAAAAAATGCTTCAAACCTGGAAGCAAGTTGGCCGCGTAAACTAGCCAACTATTCCTAAAAATGGTTCCCTCATTCCCCAAAAAGAAGTTCTCAAGTTCAATAAACTCTAAAATAGATACGTTGGAGCCCAATAAAAGGCTAAGTTAACTAATGAATAGCGGATATACCGATGGATGAAAAAAATGGAAGAAGGAAATCAATAGAAAACGATTTCCTTCACTGCGAGCTAAGCGGCATGCATGAGCAGTTCCAAAGACTTGTTATCAATATGTTTCGATTTTTATATGTTGCGACTACTTAAGTTATTTAGTCCCATTTACCCTAAACTCAATCCAAAGACGATCAGACTTCATGTCCGAGGTGGATTGGAACCCGCGACCTTTAGTCTGTCGGGCAGTCACGTTACCGGAATTTCTTTCGCGTCTGTCATATTTCTCTCCATACAGACTGTTCATATATGATGGATACTAAATTGAAGCGTCATAATGATGGGCGTAGAACTCATCTAGCAGAGAGTAGAGCCAACGATATCAGAATCCCCAAAATGATAGAAATAATTACGGAATTTGAATATTTAGTGCAGATATTTTGAGCCCCGAAAAGAACATTTGCTCATCACAGAGCTCATTTCCACTAATTATTTTGTAACCACCCTGCGTAGACACTTAAACCTGTAAACGAATGTAACTTTAATCATGCATGGTATTGAATAAAATGATGAAACTAATATAACAGTTTTGTGGGACCGAGAAATATCAAGATTTGCACACAAATGGCAGAGTCACATTAGCAAAATAAAATGAGAACTTGAATCTGAGGTCTTTGTGATGTGAGAATATGGTATAAAAGATGGTGTAATCAATAGTCTGATATGCTTAATTTACATCTTAATGGAACCTGCAGAAATTCATCTTGCATGCAACGCAGTCAGCCTTTATGTGGTGCAGTTTCTATAATCAATGAAATCCCCGAATATGCGTTCAATGAGCGGGAAGTAAAAATACCAGATTGAATCCAGTTAACTGAATCCAGTGAGGTATTTAATTCAATGAACCGAATAAGCAACCAACTGCGTTGAATTCTGTGTACGCAGGGAGAATTTATGGATAATACCAACAAACTAATCTCGTGAGTGTTATCGAATGGAATGGAATGATACGTATGGATAGTGACGAATGTGTAAAAACGAACAAGCATTTTAAGTGTCCCTAACAGCTCAGTTTGCCAAGGAGAGTGGGAGACACCGCGGTGGAGTTCGAGGGGCGAAGGGTGGGATTGACCGGCGATGGGGGACTCGGGGCGGGAAGTGGAGGACTCTTTGAGGGGAGGGAGCAGTGGATCGCCTTAAGTAGGACCAAGGGGGCGGTAACTTCTTATTCCCGAGGGTTTCTCTGCGTAGGCAAATGAAAAATGAATAGCGAGAGAGATACTTGGAGAATGGGGGTTGCAATGGGAAAGAGGGGGGAAGGAAGGAAGGAGGAGGGGGGGAAAGGAGAAGAGATAAGGGGAGTGAGAATACGGGAGTTAAACGGTCCAGGGACAAGTAAGGGGAAGGAGGCGAAAGGGAAGAGGCTGAGACAGAGGTAGAAACAAGGGGTGGTATACTATTTGACGGGAGGAAAGGATGGAAAGGGGCAGTGATGGAGGGACACGATGTAATTCAGGCTCTGCAGATTTTCCTTCTAATCGGTACCACGTGTCCTTGAAAAGCGTTGAATGCAGCAAATATTGAGAAAGATTGGAAAGTTTTCAAGTATAGGCTCGAAGGTTTTTGGCGTAGGAGTTGGGTATAGAACATCTATTCCTTCGACATTCTTATCACTCACCCTGTCTAAGGCACAAAGGTGTTTCACGTCACGTCAATGGATGCTTCCTTATTTGGAACCACAGATTAATTTCTGCTATTAATCATAGTGTTGTTCACCTATCACTAATACAAGTTTGTATATCTATCAGTAATGAATAAATAAGACTTCATGCACTAGTAAACATTACAACGCATACGCTTTTCGAATTGCTCAGGACCGCTTATTGCACGATAATTTTGCTTGCGAATTAGTTACATATGTTGACATCGATACACGGGCGGAATAAACAGATAACGATGTTTAGTTGAAAGTGCCTGGAAGAAAATGTTCAAAGAGTAATATTTAACGTGCAAGTCTTATGGGTGGAAATTTCATGTCAGTGTTATTCCACGCTTTAGGCTATACGGTACGATGTAACCTTGGACGTTGGAGAATCTAAAAACCCAATCTGCAATTATTTACCAATTATTCGTGAAGGAAGCTTGGCACTCTCCCGGTGAATGGAACGGGGAAAGCTAAAGCCCTCCGTGGCTTCCCACATTTCATTGTATGACTCGTTCATCTCATTGATGATTCGACCCGGTAAGGATAGAAAAACTTTCATCGATTATTTGTGAGTTTACAATCCGAATAGTGTATGGTTAATGACAAAAGCATTACTTCGAGAAAGCATCTAATAATCAATTGTATTTAGATACCTATGTTTTAATTTATTATTTTAAGAAAATATCGACCAGTAAATGCTGCCGACTACACAATTGAAATTGTTACTAAGTTTATTTTTCTTAAAATCGAAACAACTGAAATTCTAAGGTCCTCCTTGATGTATAAATCCCAAAGGGTTATATTAGAAATATTTTTGGATCACTTATGTCACAAATGTTGGACAAAATTTAGTTTAATACAGTTCAGATATTTTCGTTTACTAACTATCTATCGCATATTTGCATATGTTGCCACACATCTGCTCAATCTATAAAATTCGGGATCTGGTGTTTTCTCATCAGTGGATTGCCGGTAGTAGTAATTTGTTTTTCATCAGTCAATTAATACCTTTTAAACTTTTTGCACGAAACAGTATTTCGGAAGTATGTTAGAAAGTTATAGCATCAATGTGGTGTATTTTTTGTACGTGCGTCAGAACTTCAGCGTTTTCCTTCAAGAAGTTTAAAAAAACGGATCAAAATTCAGCAAATACATATATTAGAAATCCATTCCATTAAGTTCCACAATGTGTGAAAATCAATATCAACTACCACATGAAAAAAATATGTTTGGACTTATTTTATATCTATTCGAGCAGTGGTCCACATTGAGTTAAATATTTATTAATTTACATATTTTTCAGACTTTTCTCCACCATAAGTTTTGTGGTTGAGCGACAATATCATCTTAATGGTTTTCATATAGTTTGTTTAAAATGTAGTGGGAGAAATACTTTCAGAACATATGTTCATAAGGAGTGTAATTGAGCTTTAAATGGAAAACCTTTTGGAATATTGCCGATAGGATCTATTTACCAACGTAGGCATTGAAACACTTTTGTCACAACTTTCTCTTTAGCGTCATTTTGGGAACAGGAGAATTAATTTCCCGGCTATGATGGTGTTCTGGTGCAATATAATAATTCTCTAAAACGAAAGCATCTCCTTTCAACACGTCCCACAATCACTATAAGATAATATCCCACGTGGTCTCGCAACATTTTTGCCGAACGGAGATTAACACTGGCGTGTTTGGCTAGGATAGTATTTTTTGATCATTCCAGCGCTGTTTATTGAGGTTTGATTAAGTTTCGTTCCCAAGGTTTGCTCTGGGATGGTTGAGTGGGGAGATCCGGATTGGTACGGTTTGCTCAGTTCTGATTAGTTTCCGTGATGTTGAATGTGTATGCGTAGTCGCGGTATTGTTTCAGGTTCATCTTGGGATGACGGCCCAATATTCTGAACATTCGCTCCCCCTACGCAACTACCTGAGTAATTTCCTCTCACCTAGTAGAAAATAAACTTTGGAACAACATTATTTCCTTAAAAACCCAATGGAAGAATTATTCGCGGTTTCTTCAGACAATATATAGCAAGGTAATCTCAGGCAATCGGAAGTTCATTTTACATTCTCTCTCTATCTCTCATTAATCCTTGCATTAATTAATTTAATTTTATGTTTCTGTTGATTATCCAGTTTCCTCTGTTTTCTCTTGATAATGCCATCAACGTTGACACAGATTTGAGAGCATTAAACAAAGCTGAATGTCGATATAAGAAGGAAAAGAATATACGAGAGAAGATACCAAATGCAGTTATCAAAGTTAGTTATCCGCAAATGTTTACAGCAAGGATCCCTAAAGTTTTTCTTACTGTCGGTCCTGTAAAAAGTTTCGGTGCTTTTTCCTTCTGCTTATAAGTTACGATTTTACATCTCTTCTTTGGAGCAGATCACAAATTTTATAATTAGCGTCCAAGGGCTGAAATCGATACCACTCAGACAGTAGGTTGTATATATACTCCTTAATCTTTAGTAAAAATTGTCATAGAAATTCAACCACAAATAATCATCGATTTATGTTGCAAATGTTCATTTGAGATTTTAACTTCACTTCGTTAGTACATATTGTATTTTTTTTTTACTATTTTTAGCATATTTTTCTCCAGTATTCTTTCATTATAATGATACTTCCTGAGTATATTGTGTTAGTAATTTTTCATTGGTATTTTCTATAGACGCTGAATCAATCCCAGAGCTCAACTCGACACTAACATTGCCAAATGGGTCCCTGAGTGTCGATATTGATCACATTGGAAACTCCTGGTAAATACTGTTACTTAATCTGAAATTGCATCCCTATCTTCAAATTTCCAAATATTTTCATAAAAACTCTGGATTTATAAGATGCACATAATAGAATTCATTTTTATTCATGGGATGAAAGTAGTTTTAGGGTCAAATTTAGGAATTTTAAGGAAAAATGCACAGTTTTGCAATTATTTTAATGTAACGTGCTCATTTTGAGAGTGTGTTTGTTTGAAAAATACATTAAAGATTTAATATACTTATTTTAAAATCCATATCCGAATTTAATCATATAGTTCCTTACAATAAAATACTATGAAAAATAGATAAAAATCAACATTCTCGACTAAACCAAGATTCAAACACAGGTCTCCTAACTATCAGGTAATAATGAAAAGATGCTTAGCCGGAAAATGTTCATGGGAAACCATTTTCACAGAGCATAATTATTTCTGTTTGACTAACCCACGCTTGCAACACTTCTGACTCTCTGCAGGACGCACGTGTAATCACCTCATTAGTTGACCTTAATTGGAACTCCAAGTTATGAGGGTCAGCTGCGCGCAGATCTGCATCCTCTGAGGATACATAAGAAATCCTTGTAATAAACAATTACAGCGCAAACCCGGGGTACCTCGTCATAGGTGTTGCTAGACTAATGATGACAGCAAGTGCTGAGTTTACATGCCATAAACTTACTGCAATTAAATCTAATTTCAAAAGTATGTAAGCCTTTCCCTCCGCACTTCCTAATTAGCTGCCATTTTGTTATTCAAATAATTTTCTGCAGTAAAACAGTTATTTTCTCTCGGTTCTAGGAGGGAGTGACTCAAATTCATTAAGATTTTTATCCAGTTATTCATCAGGGGAAAGCAATTTATGATTTAGCAGTTTTCTTCTATGAAATGTGCTTTCCATTCAAATGCAATACTACGTTAATATTTTTCAATTACCTTTGCATATTTTTCGTACAATTTTTCTTCTCCTACACTTTGTCACCATTGCACGTATCCTGCTGCTTATGCAAAGTTATAGCGTTGGAAAGGTATTGAAATTGCGGAGCTGTCAGGGGCTCGGTTCAGTTTTTACCCGCGAGATGGAGTAAGGATGAGACCGAGTCTCAACAGGACGCTTTATATTCTCTCGGACGAGCATTCCTTGCCTCATCTTGACGTAGTTTCATCATCATCATCGGTCCACAATCCCAGGATTGGTTTGGCGCAGCCCTCCACTCGTTTCTTCTATCGGCCAACCTCTTCATATTAACGTAATTCCTCTCTTCTGCATCCTACAGAACCTGTTCGATATATCTCATACGAGGCCTGCTTTCACCAATTTTCCCGTTCACTTTAATCTCGAGGATTGCCTTCATCAGACCATCATGTTTTAAGATATGGTTGAAGAAGTTGCCCCGTCTTTTTTTTTAGAGTTCTTAGGGAACTCCTCTTTTCGTTTTTCCCACATTGTACATTCTTTTACACACTATTTGTTGTGTTTTATTGATATTTTTGCGTATGTATTTCTTTTTTTGAATACATTTCTTTTGTATTCATTTATCATTCTTTAATTACTAGAAGTATATTCTTTAATAATTTTTTTAAATCTCATATGGTAATTGCTATAGGTATTGACCATTATATGATTTATGTATTTATTTTGACGAGGGGTTAGATGGCAGAAGGGACAGTTTTGTCTCAATCTCGCCCCAATAAAGACCTTTAATTATTATTATTATTATTTTCTCCCACTCTTCCAAGGACTTCCTCGTTACTTACTCGGTCGATATAATTGGACCATGATGTTTACCGAGTTGAAATGGTCTTCCAAAACGTGTGATCCTCTTTCAATTGAATCGGAAATAGTTTCGATAGTAACTGTGTGAGGTAAAAGTTTTCCTCGTTAGAAGATGTCGTCCGGTTGGTGTGCGGCGGGTGTAGTGGCTAGAGTGCTTGCCTCCCACCCTGAGGGCTCCGGTGTGGATCCCGACAGTGGAAGATATTTTTCATTGGTAAACCGGAGTGTACTTGAGTGTCTTGTGGACAACGTTTGAGTATGGTACTCTGTCCGTCGGATGGGGCATGAACCCCCCTTGGCGCCTTTTTGTTCAACGCAGGCTAATGCCGACGCCGGGTTTCTCTCCAACCTTCCTCCTTTCACATACATTCCCATCCTTGTACCTTTTCTCCCGTTCTGAAGAGCCTGTTGGGGTGGATACAGACCAGTAAAACACATTCGGGATGGCTTGGTATAGGGTGCCGGGTTGCTGTAGCCTCGCTCACCGGGATGAGAGTGGAAAATATTCTTCATTGGTGAACCGGCCTCTACTTGAATGCATAGTGGAGAAAATTTGAAAACATTACTCCGACCGTCGGATGGGACATTAAGCCATGGTCCTCTTAGTGTCTTTTCGTTAAGAGCACGTTAAGGGCATGCCGAGGTTTCTCTCCACCCTTCCTCCTTTCCTTTCCATTCTTATCCTTATACCTTTCCTCCCGGTCTGAAACGCATATTAGTGCGAATGCAGACTTGAAAACACAGACTGATTAGAGTACTGGCCTCTCATTGGAAGGGCCCGCTTTCTATTCCCAGAGGTAGAAGACATTTAAATTGGTTAGCCGGCACCAACATTTTTTTTGTGTTACATATTTGAAAACTCAGATAAGGGGTTCGAGTCTAGTGATTAAATCCTAACCTTCAATCTCCAGGGTTCGAAACCCACCAGTGGAATATATTTTTCGTTGGCAAGCTGTTCCCTGCTTGAGTGCTTTTTAGGATCATTCGAGCTCAGTACTCCGTTCGTCGGATGGGACGTTAAGTCGTGGTTCCCTTGGTTCCTTTTGTTATGTGTAAACTACCCTTCAACCTCGACCTTCCATTCCCATCCTTGTACCTTTCCTACTGGTCTGGAGCACCTATAAGTGTGAGTACATCTTTGAAGACCACATATAATGGAGCAAATGCCAATGTATTCTTGATAGATGTAGCCGACTGCAGTAAAAATTTTGAGATTTTACTAATTATATAATGACTCTTGGAAATATCAAAATTCTTTAGAATTATCCTAAGAAGGCTCGAAGTACAATCTCGGCTGCCATGAACCTTTTGAAGGTCCAGGTCATTGAGGTTGTTTTCCGGGTGGGTTATCACCAACAGAGAAGCCACTTGTCATTGACTCATAATGCTGTTTTTTTCTTGCTCAAAGCAAAAACAATTCTCATCATTGTATGCCAAATATAGTCTCAAAGTTAGTTAAATCAACTCGATAAATCCCTTGAGTGGTCTTGTATATTTCAAAGGAGTAGTTATAAAATAAGTAATGAGATCAGTGGCGTCGGAAGTAGGGTGCAGAGGGGCATTCCCCCCCCCCCCCCCCCCCCCCCCCCCCCCCCAGAATTTGCCCCGGGCCTTTGAGAAATGAGTCTTCATTAATAAAAATTAAATTTCACTTGTTTCCAGCTTGTCTTTTCCCTTCTGACGCATATTCTACCACCTTCATATGCACTTTTAGCGGAATTATAGTCTCCCCCCCTCCTATCCGCAAAAAAATGCTGGCCGTTTTCATTGGAGCCGGGCCCTTTTCAAGGTTGGCCCCTCCCAGCGAAAATAGTTCCGACGCCCCTGATTGAGATGCAAAATTTATTCTGAGAAAATAGAACATGGAAGTAGAACGACGGCTTTTAAGACTATGGATTGAGGAAGAGTGATATTTGGAAGAAAATAGAAAGGAAGAAAAACAAATGATGGTATGAATGAAAGAGGGAAGGACGTTTTTGGTAGAATTTCCGAGAAGATACAAGTCAGTTAAAAGGGGAATAATGAAGTGTATGCTAGATTTTTGGGAAGATTGCTTTAGAAGTAGAAGTCAGAAATAGGTATAAGGAGAAGGCATTGCCAATGAATTATATAAGATCATCAGCATTGATTATTTATATCTATGAGCAAGCAAATTAACCCATTCGTCTCTCAATTTCCCATGGATTTTCTGCCCTTTAAACTCTATTTAATTTTCTGAAACTTTTCACTTGGATCTTTATAAGTGTAGCATAATTTAAGATTCTCTAGCCAGGTATACATTTTTAATTTGTCGTACCTGTAAGCAAATTTTAGTTTAAATATATGTAACATGCTTTAGACACCAAAATTTCATATTTAGCCTCCTTTTTATGAAAACTTGATCCATATTGCCTAACATTATGGATCAGGTAAGGTATTGAGACCAAGGTAATGCAATATAAATCACGGTCATCTTGTCCCCGATAATATATGGGATGAACCACAATCTTTCCGCTCCTATCTTATGAAGCGTGACATCCTTAATGGACCGAAATGGTAATGGGGTCGTTTACCATATTTTTTAATTGCCGAATATGATAGAATTTTTAAATAAAAAGACCCGTATTTTTCCGTTTTTTGTTCGTCAATAATCCTCGAGTTATAAGCGGCGAAAAACTGATGTTTTTAACCCTTTCAAAAAAGTGGGTGTGGTGCAACCTCTGACGTATATTGACCTTGTCCAATCACAACTGAGCCCGCGAGGCTACTTCGCCTTATCACAAAGGGGGAGACTCAGCTGGCTCTTCCAATGGGAGCGATTGCGACAGGATCTGTGCGAGCAGACCTTCCGAAAATACCCCTCCCCTCCCTTCCCGTAAGAGCAGTCAAGGACGGGAGGAAAATGACGTCAAAGTTATCACAGCAGCTTTTTCGGTGGACGTCACCTTTTGCTTATTTTAATTTTTGATTTATGAGAGAATGGTTGTGGTTAGAAGATTATTTTTTTTCACTAAAATTCTTGATTCGTTTCCATCTTAACAATTTCGTGCAAAAATTGTGATTTCGGTTCCGAGTAAACGCTACCTTTTTGAGCAAGTGTCCGTAGAAGTTACTGAATAAGTACAGCTTTTTGTGCCAGGAATACAGGGTAGCGTGATGGTCTGCTCATAGAGCGATGGATCCTTGGTTCGATTACCGGTCAAGGAGAAATTTTTCCTGAGGTACTCTTCGTAGTATGCTGGAGTAAGTAATTCTGACGGGCGTGAGTGTGTGGCATAGATGAAGGAAGGGTGAAGTGTGAGCGAATGGTTTGACGGATGGGACGGTGGGAAGTTCAGGGGGTGGGAGCCGCCCTAACAGGATGAAGTTGAAGTTTTCCAAAAAATGAAGGTGGGGGAGGGACAAGGCAGGGTACGAATGCACTGGTCCAGGGGAGAGGGGGAGAAAGAACGAACTGAGGGAGATTGGGGATGAGGGGGGGGGGATCTTTTAGGGGGGAGGGGGTTGGACGGTCCCGACATTAGGGAAGAGTGAGTGAATAAGTGATGACCCCTGCCCTTACTTCCCCCCACCCCCCTCTGCCCGCCCCGCATTTCCCATCTCCCTGCCCTCCACGACCTGACGTGGTGAGGGTAAAGGGGGGGGGGGGGGGCGAGGGGGATTGCCCGAGGGCAAGATGTGCCACGGGAGGGGGGCAGAGAGAGGAGGAACCAGGGCAACGCCGCCGGAGGATGTGGGGAGGGGAGGGCGCCACGGCGGCAGCGCCCCTTGGGATGGCGCGGCTGTTAGGGGAACTTCTTGGGGACTTGAAATGTAAGTGCACTCAGGAGGAGAAGTCCGCCCCGTGTGCGGGGGTGTGTTGTAACGGGAGGGGTTGGGAGGGGATGCGGAGGGGTGGACGGTACAGGGAGAGGGGATGCGTGTGGCACACTGCATCTTTCCTTGGCATGGGCGTGTGAGGAAATCCCTCCCGTTCAAGGAACAGGTAAGAAGAGGTCCCGTGGAGAGAGGAGACGTCGTGTGAAGGGTGATAGGCCATTGATAAATTTACCTACGTGTGCAGGAGGGCTACCTTCAGTTCGTATATTTTGAGGAACCGAGCAATCGAATAGGAAGGTTGATATCGAGTTCTCAGAATGAGGCGAAATATTGGAAATTTTCTGCTCAGGTACCTGCCGCGGAAATACGTAGGGCTCCGGTCTAAAAACTCTAAAATAGTGAAAAAGTTGGGTGGGTTCGCTTTCCGCCTCGGGCGTTAGTGTTGCGCTTGTCTGAAGATTAAACTTGGATTATGCCTATGAGGTTAGACGGAGCTATAAGACCTAAGCAGTTTAAGCCCCTTAAAAACTTAATTCTATTACTACTTTTCTACTCTGTGCCTGTCAAGAGAGGATTAGTGCAGTGCTCCTGGAAGTAATATTCACAAAACCTGACTGGAATTTTTAATAATAGGCTTCAGTGAATTCGTAGGAACGATGAAGACAAGCAATAATCATTCAAGCAATTAGCTTAGGTACTTCACTATTCTCGAAGGGAATATGTACTATTGGCTGCATGAGAAGTCCAGAAATTGGTGTCTTGCTCTCTTATAGCTTTACATAAGTAATCGCTGGATTAATAGGCCTTTTGAATCCATGATCATTACCGAAAGCAAAGGGTTTAATTTTGGGCTTCCATTTGTGTAGACTAATGAGTTCCTAGTTTGGTGATGTGGAATTATAACGCGAACCTGGGTTTTAATATTAAGTCATCTTTGTCCCTGCTCCATGCTGAATGAAGTGCATTTGTGAGAAGTCCGGCACAAAGGACGTATACGCTCCTATGGGTTCACTCAAAGCAATATCGTTTAGACCTGCCTGTAATACCTCTGAGAGTATTTACCAGCTGTTTTTCTCTCAAAAAATACTTGGTTGTTGCTAAACATGAGGTGCATTAGCTTCACTCAAGTATTTAGTTCGTGGCTCTGACACTTCCCTTCTTGACAACTACGTAAACAATTTCCAATAATAAATAAGTTGCTTTAAGTTAATATGTTATTTTTTGAGCTAATGTATTTGGGAACTCAGAGCATGTTAATTGTTTGCTATGTATTCTACTCCACCATCAAGTCATTTTGTTAAAGGATGCTTCTGCAACGTGGATGGGAAATCAATGCTTGGAATTCTGAAACAATTTGGAGTGTTTTACAATGACCGAAAGAATCATCCACAGATATATAAAAACCACGTAGCTGCGATTAAATCTGGTAATGAAAAAGAGAAAAAAAATAAAAGTAATAAATAAGGGAATTAAGAAAGGATTAAGATTAGGCTGCAGTACACTGTTTCATCGTTTCCAATGATTAATTTGAGAAAGCCATCAATAAAATCTAAGAAAAGAGTTCAGGAGTAACCAGCGATGGTCGAAGTAAGGAAGAAATACTACAATTGCTAGGCGAAGAGAGCATTCTACCAGAAGAATAATGTACTTACAGCTAGAAATTAAAGTGTGGAAGTAAGGAAACGTGTCATTAGATCATACATCTTATGCCTTATGAGCACGCTTCTTCCTGTCAGTGAGGCATGTACGATAACAACAGCAAAGAAGTCAAGGCAGGAGTCATTCGAAATGTGGTGTTTCATACGAATGATGAGGATAACATGAAGTGACATAGTGGCAAACGAAGAAGTCTTAAGGGGTGGGAGAAAAAAGAAATCTCCTGAAAACTTTAAAAAGAAGATTGGACAACCACCCAAAATCTGATGCATGATGGCCTGATAAAGACAACTGTAGAGGGAAAAGTGACTGTGAAAAATGAAAAAGGAAGGCCTTGCATGAAGATTAGGAAACAAGAAGTGAAAATTATGAAACAGAAGAATTATGTAAATATAAAGAGCTAGCTGATAAGAGGATCGAGTGGAAAGCTGTGTCAAATCAGTCTTAGTATTGCTGACTATGATGATTATCATTTTTAAAATATTGCTTTTTTATGGTCAATGCTATTTTTTTGCGTCTTGAAATGCATGTGTAGAATGTGATTTTTACCAACATTCTTTAGAAAATACTTTAATACCACTCATTTTATTAGAATGATAACTCTGGGCTAGCTCATCTCTTGACAATACATGATCAGACACTTTACACTGTGATGTGTCCATAAGAGTTATCATTTTCCACGGTAAAAAGGCTCACATCGAGCCAATCGATCATCGAAATAATTTTCTTTTTCCACATCACGTTAGGGAAGATCATAGTGCATAGTAAACCTGCCCAACTTCCAACTTGCGCAGAAACATAACTACAGAGTCCATTTCTTCAAGTTTACCGTCAACTTAGCATTTATCTTCATCTCGTGCTTTACAATATAAGCTAGTCTTGTGAGATGTAGCTAAAATTCATTCTTTATGCATTAAAAAATAAAAATAATATGGTGAGATTGATCTTAAGGTAACCTGCTCATGAACGCCCTAGTAAAAGGAGACAATAGCGAGTTGTACGGATTTCTTGAATTTGCAAGGCATACGGGACTAAACTCTGAAAGGTGAATCCAAGATGACGTGAGATGCTCTTGGTGAATCTTTGAATTTCTCTCATGGTGATTGATGACTACCAAGCGCTCACGCTCCAATGCCCGCGTTTCAGTGGCAAGAGGCGCTGATAAGGCATCTGCCTATTAATCAGCCCATAAATATCGCCAAAATAAATTTTACTTGAAAGATTTAAGATTAGTTGTTTGCAGAAGTACACGGCTTTGCCAAAAGAACCGATCCTAATTTTATTATACACTCGGCTTCCCAGGTAACGGAACTCTTCCACCTCCTCGAGTTTTTGTTTTCCTTGTATACCATTGGTCTTGGCTTCTTTTCTCCTTTTGCATACCTATACCTTAGTTTTCTTTTTCTTGATCTTTAGGTGATATCTGGCCATTGTCCTTTCCATATTTCATAGCGTCTTATTTAAGTCTCCTTCCGTTTCTGCCATGACTGCTATGTCGTCGGCGAATCGCAACATCCTGCTTCTCTCCTCGTGGATATTTACTCCCGGAGACTTTTATTTGACTTCTCGGATGGCTTTCTCGATGTAGACATTGAATAATACGGGAGAGAGTGAACAGCCATTTCTCACTCTTTTCTTTATACTTGCTTCTGTACCGCAGGGTGCTGATTTTATTACGGCCACCTGGTTTTATATAAATGGTGGATTACTCTTCTGTCATTGTATGATACTCCAGTTTCTTTCAGAATCTTAAGCATCAAGTTCCAATCTACGTTTTCAAACATCTTCTCCTAATCTACAAATGCGACGAACGTCGCTAGATTCTTTTCTGTTCTCTTCTCTATAAGTAGCATTAGGGCCAAAATGGTTTTTTTTGTGCCCTTGTTTTTTCGTAACACAAATTGGTCCTCATCCAGGAACTCCTCAGCTTTTCGTTCTATTATTCCATAGATGATTCTCATCAATATCTTCGAGGCATGTGTCGTCAGGCTTATGGTCCTAAAATGTTCTCAGCTCTCAACCCTTTTCTTTTTGGCAATAGGGATGATGACGTTCATCTCAAAATCCGTGGGTTTCTCTCCTGTAGAGTACATGTTGCATATGGTTTTGTACAGCTGGAAAAATGTCTTCTCTCCTGTATTTTTAATTAATTTGGCAGGAACATCATCTATTCTTGAAGCATTGGTTTTCCTCATCGTCCCTTACTGCTGCGTGAAATTCTGATCTTAATATTAATGCTCCCAAATAATCCTTATTGACTTCATTTCGTTTACTCCTCTTCGATTACTTTCGGTCTAAGATTTCTTCCATTGTACAACTTTTACAAGTATTCCTTCCACCCCATCACTTTGTCCTCATGTTCAGTTAAGAGTTTTCCGTTCTTGTCCCTAATTGTATTGCATATTGCAGCCTGTCCTTGAAGTGGTTCCTCACCATCCAGTTGGCAACTTCCACATTTCCACATGCGAGGTTGCTTCGAACATTTTCGCATGTATCCTTGGTCCACATTTCCCTTGCTTTTCTCGCTTTACTGTTTATTTCATTCCTAATTATTTTGTAGTGAAGTCGCCCTTCTTCAATTGCCACTTTTTATATTTTCTTCTCTCTTCGATCAATTGATATCTTCTGTAATCCATGGCATCTTCTTGACAACATTTCTTCTCCCCAGAACTTCTTTTGCAGCTTCCTGTAGCCCTTTTGGTGCTCTTCTATCTGTTTACCACTAATTCCATAGATCCTCTTCTATCTGGTTTTCCACTGCCTTCTGAAAGGCCAGCCGTTGTTGAGGCTGCTTTAGTTTCTCTATTTGCCAAACGTTCTTGATTGATTTATTCAATTTCTTGAGTTTAAATGGCACTTCATTGTCACTAAGTTGAGGTCACTGTCGATATCTGCATCCGAGGAGCTTTTGCAGTTCTTCACCTGGTTCCTGAACCTCTGCTTCACTAAAATGTAGTCGATTCGGAATCTTCTTCTTTGTCCGGGCATTTTCCAGGTATATATTTTCCGTAGATGGTTTTTAAACAATGTGTTTTCCACCACCAATATGTGTTGAGTGCAGAATTCTGTATGCCTTTCTCCTCTCTTATTTCGATTTCCCAAACAATATTTTTTCTGTTGTTCCTCCATCTTTACCTTCGCCAACAACAGTGTCCCAATCTCCTAAAATAATTAAGTTTTCGTCTCCTTTTACATGCTTTATTACTTCCGTGATATTTTCTTAGACGTTTCACACTTCTTTATCTTTGTAGTCCAACGTAGGCATGTGTACATACACCACAAGGCAATCTGTAGGCTTGGTTTCAATCTTCACCATTATATTCCTCTCACTAAACTGCAGGAAGCTCTATACACGCAGTCCTGCACTCTTCCTGAGCATTATGCGTACTCCAGCGTGTCTATTCAGTGATCCGGTGTGAATAATTCGGTAACTTCCACTCCAAAATTCTCCTTCTTCGGGCCATCTCATTTCACTGATTTCTAAAACATCGAGGTCCATTCTCCGCATTTCCACCTTCAGGTTCTCTAGTCCCCCGCAGGTCTGAAGGGATCGCAAGTCCCACGTTCCTACCCTAAAATGTCTATTTAAAGAATTTTTTATCAAATAATTTGTTACACTGGTGGAAATTCATTTACTAGCGTATAAAAAATTAGGATATAGACGCGTACTCATCTCTTAATTTTCCGGTAATTCTAATCTTTACATCATATTTTGTTTACCTATATTTTACTCGGAGCAATGAATCCTTTCTGTACACTCTATAGTGTAAGTATTTGAAAGTTTAAGCATTAAATCAATTTTTTGGCCTCCTAATATTCGAGGTGATACCCAAAAGTTCTCAAAATTAGCGAGAAATTCAATTACCTAATACCTGGATCTCATTCATAGCCGTCACCTTCAAATTAGTCCCGTTGGGATTGCAAACACAGATCCCAACGCTTCTGCCCCGAACGGAATGCATTCTGAAAGTTTTGTTTATGTGTTCTGTACCACCTGAGATCTCGTCTTACGTGATAAATTTTTCTAACTTAAACTTGATTTTCAAATTTGGAAAGAGGAAATAGTCACCAGAAGTCAAGTTGGGCGAGTAAACTGGGTGAGGAACAACGGCCAGGCTGCATTTTTTTGCCAAAAACAGTTCTGTACAATGAAAGCGGCATGAGCGATATTTTTGATTGTCGGGAAACAAACTTTGCTACTATACCTACTTCTCATGTTAAATTCTTCTTATAAAATCCACTAGCATGCCGCAGAAGATAATCTCACGACGTTGTTAATGTCTTGGATGGTGTGTCTAATATCATTCACAGTTGCATTTCGAAACGATTTTGTGGAGTGAAGTCGGGTGATGGTCGCCTGGCACGCTCATCGTCATCAACTGAAGTTTGGCAACTTTGAACCATTTAAACGTGTTGCAAGTAGGTTAAGTTTGGCCAAAAATGCCGTTCCCGAATGCTTCCTTTATAACATTTTGTGTTTCTGCGGCAATATTATAAATTTTAACACTGAACTTGATACAGATAGGATGTATCTTCAAATCAGCAAATACAAAAACACAAACACAATCCGACACAACAATGAAAACTTGGTGACCAATAAGGAACGCGTTCGCTTCTTGGCATGCTATCTCGCAAAAAATGTTCAAAACGCCACCTAAATCCATTTGACAGTAGCTAGGTCCGTTTACGCGTGTAAATAGAATTTCGGTAATTTTATGGTAGCACCTCGTATTTTACGTTATGGATTGGGTAACCTGGTACCTATCATTTTAGCATGTTGGTACTTCGTTTTTGAAAGCACAAGTTTCTCTAATGGATGTAAATTTCTGCGCAAAATATGAATGTTTATTTGTCATGACCGCCACTAATAAGGGAAATACATCTTCTAGAATTTATTCCTGTAGTAGATGCATTTATTCATTGAAATACAGTTCACTTGATATGCTACGACATTATTGCTTAGGAAATGGACCTCTGTAATTGAGAGCCGATCCACTGTGATGACTAACTTCTGCTTTTTCATTTCAATCAATTCTGCTTCAAAATTCAATCAATGAAAACCTAGTTTTGTTTGCACACACGATTAAATTCGCCAGTCACAGCAAATTTTATCCACTTAATTAGACGGTTTAGCATACCAACAAAACACCGTTAAGAAAGTGGACTTTTTTGTAATTAGCTTATTTTTAAAGTGAAAGTTCCGATACCTGCATAAAAGCTAAAAAATATTTTCAAATGCTTTTATATTGCTTTCATGGATCGATAGTGGTGAAATACAAGTGAATACTAAATTTTGCATGTGAATAAATATTCCGATTTCGAATTAATCCCATAGTTCATCATCATTTATACCGGTTCTATCAAAAGCATTTGAAAAACTAATTTACGAACAAATTACAGATTTTATAAGAGTCAATAATATTCTTGATCAATTTCAATCCGGTTTCCGACATGGACACAGCACTACCTCAGCTCTTGTGAAAATTACTGACGACTTTAGAAGATCAATGGACAAGAAAGAGTTATCAGTTCTTGTACTTCTTGATTTCAGCAAAGCCTTTGATTCAATAGATAGAGATATCCTTAGGGCAAAAATGAGGGGTATGGGCTTTTCTTCCTCTGTAGTGAATTGGATTAGATCATACCTATCCCACCGGAAACAGAAAGTTATCTCAAATGACTCTTGCTCCTTGTGGGCCGATGTATCTCGAGGAGTACCTCAAGGCTCTATCCTCGGACCTCTTTTATTCTCTCTTTATATTAACGACTGTCCATTATCACTCAGAAACTGCAAACACCATCTTTACGCCGACGATTTTCAAATACATATATCTAAACTCAACTGTTGACAACTTACGTAATAATTTGGAAAACGTCAATAATGATCTTGTAGAAATTAATAACTGGAGCAAAGCCAACTTCTTAACAATTAATCCTGACAAATCACAAGCCATCATAATTGGATATCCGAGAATTCTTGCATCAATTAAAAAATCTGAGCTTCCGCCCTTACGAATAAATGGTGATCCAATTCCTTATTGCGAGACAGTTAGAAATTTGGGAATATTAGTAGATGAAAACCTATCATGGTCGTACCATGTAAATAATATCTGTAAAACCGTCAATAAATCATTATTTCCCCTTCTCAGATTGAAACATGTGATCCCCACATCTCTTAAGGCACAGCTGGTTTCGGCGTTAATATTACCGCACTTTGACTACGCCGACACAGTTTATCAAGATCTATCACAAGAACTGTCACTAAAACTTCAACGCTCTCTGAATGCATGCATCAGGTTCATTTTCAATCTACAGGTATCAGATCACATCACCCAATACATAAATGAACTATCTTGGTTAAAACTTAGTCACAGACGACAACTTCACACCCTCTCTCTTCTTTACCAAATTCTGAATACTAAAACGCCTTCTTACCTCTTTGAAGAATTCAAGAAGCTGAAAAATGTCCATGAATCCAATACGCGAGGAAATCATAAGCTGGTAATACCTCTCCACCGGACTACTATCTTCAATAAATCATTCATTGTCACTGCATGTCGTGAATGGAATAAACTTCCCTTATCCTTAAGAAACTCTCCATCACTTCCATCTTTTAAAAGGGCGCTTCACAAAACACTTCTTAAAGTTTAGCAGACGGGCACATGAGTATCACAAGTCACGGGCACTCTCTCAATACACATGATAGATTAGAACACGGATGGCAAGATAAACGGCACACATTTAACACCATGTTGATGTTTGTTTTTGTTTATTAATTTTTCCTTAATTCCCTTTTACCTTTTTTTTCTATTTTTTTTCTCCCTACCTTTTGTATTTATCTTTTCTTGAATTTCATTATAATATACTTATTTTCCTATGTACATGCTATTATATTTGAGTTATTCTTAAACACTAGCTTTACTGTCAGTAGGATTTCGCAGGTTTTTCACACCCCCCTTCTTGTGTGGGTGTTTTCCTGCAGTGGGTTTTTGCGTAGAGGATGTA
This sequence comes from Platycnemis pennipes, assembly GCA_933228895.1. Classification (NCBI taxonomy): domain Eukaryota; kingdom Metazoa; phylum Arthropoda; class Insecta; order Odonata; family Platycnemididae; genus Platycnemis; species Platycnemis pennipes. The sequence continues at coordinate 24,913,743 of OW121848.1, read as the reverse complement.
AGCATAATAATCCTCACGTTTTTCCCACATTGTAAATTCTCTCACACACTATTAGATATGTAATATTGATATATTGTGTATGTATATTTCTTTTGTGTTAATTTATCATTATTTGATTCCTATAAGTGTATTCTTTACTTATTTTTTTTTTAACATCGGATTGTAATTGTTTTAAGTATTGACCACTATTTCTTTTATATATTTATTTTGACGAGGGGTTAGATGGCAGGAGGGACAGTTTTGTCTCAATCTCGCCCCAATAAAGACCTTTTATTATTATTATTATTATTATTATAGTTGTCATTTATCGCGTGACTCAATGGTGGCTGTGGTTCAAAATAAGTGTTGCAAGTTATAAGTCCCTATTTCATTCTTACGCTTAGATCAGTATTGGTAATTTCTTTGCTATAATTCAGTTGCTGATTAACGAATTTACAAGCTCGCTTTTCCTAAGTATTTCGTTACTAATAGAAGTGTAGTGAAGGAGATGATGCCTCTTTAGTCTGCGGTTTAAGCTGGAAACTTTTTAGTATAATTCGCAAATAAGAAAAAATGGTGCTGAAAAGTTGATATCTTATTGTATACTTTAATAATTGCACAACAACACCTCTTCTTATACTCCGAGATTTTATTGGTATCATGGAGTCAATTAGCCACAGTTATTTAAGTAAAATAAGAGACTCAAATTCAAATTTTGACAGACACATCAAATCATCTCAATTTTTACCTGTGGATACTGCACTCGAGGTTATCATTGCGGATGGAGCATGAAATTATAAGGGACAACTAAATCATGGCAATAGCGTGCAAGGTAAATTCGTGGAATGCCGGCATCCCGCAAAAAAAAATAAACTTTGTTTTTTGCACAAGATGGTTATTTAAATTTTGTCGCATTCTACGATGACACTGACCTGAAGAGGTTGAAACCGGTTGAGCGAGTAATAATAATCGCATATAATGCAAAAAAGTTTATTTTATTTTTCTAAATAGAATCAACTAAATGGCTCTAGACGAAATTCAGTCAATTTGAACTAAGTAAACTTGAAAATTACATATTTGTTGAATGCAAGTCATTGATGTGCAAGATGACGAGCGCATATAACTGAGTAAACATGTAAAAGCTAAAATGAATGCAAAATTAGAAAACTCTTATTGTTTTTGAAAACCTGGAAGGTCCAGGTATCAGGAGTAAAGGGCAGTCCGGTGTGAAAACATCCCATCAACTGGCTTACTTCCTGGCAGATTGTTTTCGCGAAGTCTGTCCCCCACTTACACATATGGCTTCCTTTTATTTTTTCAGTAAAACTGGGAAAATATTGCCACCCAACGATGGAGCAGTAATTGGCTGATGGGATTTTATAGCAGTCTCTTGAAGGTTGAACTCCTGATAATAGGGATGTTACACGTCAGAGGGAGAGTGTTATGGGCTGAGGGAAAATATAATTTGCTCCGTTTGGATGGTACCAAATTATGCTGTGAGTACTTTTTATAGCCCTTTAGATATTTTGGCATCTTATCTTATAACACAGGGTTGAAAATAACTGCCACCAATCAGTCTTCGTGACCACCAGTAGAATAAAGAGGCCAGAGAAGCTGTCATGGCATGAGAGCACTTTCGAACGACTCCGAGGAGCAGTGGAATAAAATTAATATTCCATATTTTCATTTGGAAAATGAGATACACAAACATATGAGGCACACTATTGCTTTGGCAATTATACTGGAAAAATGGTTAACCCTCACCATTATCACCAATATTGCTTACTATGTAACTGAGATTTAATGTGTCACCGAATGACGTTGACTCGAATAGCAAATAAATCATGATTGGTGCGAACGTAAAAAGAAAGATACACGGAAGTTAAGGAAAAGGTACACAGGAGGTAAAATAACGTCTGACATGTGGAAAAATTTTACCATTGGAATTAAAAAAAAGTCTGATATGTCGGAAAATTCTCCCATTGGGGTGAATCGTCCTACCTACATACCATATGAATGCCTTAATCAATTATGCGTGAATTGTTCCTGCTCCGAAACGCACTTGTGTGACATTAACTTGCGCAATTTTCCTCTCGTGCGGCTGGAATGTCATTGACTTATTTTTAACTCCGAGGATGTAAGCCTGGCAATATAGATCCAGGACGTGGCTCTGGCGAAACCTGAAATGACGATTTTGCGTAGTTCCATGAAGCCTAATTGGGCAAATTGATAGTACTCACAGTGTTCATGTGCCGTGAAAAGGATTATTACTTAAAATAATTATTTTTGATCGCGGAAAGCTTCAAAAAGAGGGGTCGTTTACTTATTTCGTGGTAAAACTTTGACAAAGTAAACATCATTTCAACGATGATAAGACCTATGAAGAGTGGATAAGTCGTACACACTTGCAGCCCTATTCATACCCAACCTTAGAGGATAATGTGGATAATGGTTAGATCTTGGGAAAGCGGAATATTGAGTTTGAGTGGAGTGCGCTTAGGAGCGCGTACGAGAGCTGCAAAAGGATCCTTGGATTCGCATTGTAATCTCCGCCAATCGCCATTCTCCCGCACACAGCGATGGGTAGCTAGTTTGTTGTTGACCGGCTGGCCGCTTAATTGGTTGCCAACTTTCTTGCTTAGCTGGCTTCCCTCTTAATTGGATGCCGGGCGGAGGCTGATTAGTTGTTCGGTCACTCACACAGAACGATCCACATGAAGGAGGATCGAGAGGGGAGCGGGGTGCGGCTATCCCGCGCCTCTGTAAGGGTTCACCCCACGCTGCTAGCAGGAGTTCCTCGGTTGCTTGTCAAGGAAGCAATAAGATCCCCCCAGTGGTTAGAGAAGGGGGCATCTTACCCAATCGTTCTACCTAAGGGGCCTTTTATTCCCTAGCTCCTCGTACATCTTGGAATTGGAGGTCTTGACCGAAAAAAAATTCCTCTGCGGTCAGTGGTGTACGAGTTTATTTTTTCTGATGGATTTTCTCCTCAAATGCTTCATTTTTATGTACTGTAATTTTGTGGAAAGGTTCGATTTTCACTGCCCATCACAAACCCTTGCGGTGGCCAGCAGTCTATAGTATGCTAGGTATGTGTACATGTGAGTCAGATGGCTGACCAGGATTTGCGATGTTGCCACTCGTTGAACCCCGAAATAACTCGTTGGATATTTTATCTCCACATCTCTAATTCCTATGGAAACAAAAAATATATTCAGTAACGATGTAAATTTTTAGCTTACATTACCCCAATGGAATGTAAAGTTGAGTGTTACACCACCATCAGCTGAAGTTACATTAGAAAAAAATGCCAATAAAATGCTTATGGCCGATACATAACATTAACAAGATATTAATGAACACGAACAATCTACATCGAGAATACTCGCCATTTCGAAAAAATCAAATGTGCTACGAATACTTTAGAGCTAATCCAAGGAAGGAACCCTCACATGGTATTTAAGGATTTTTGAGTACCTGAAAATTTGATTACCTTCCCGTAAACTGATAGGAATGCGATGTGTGTTAGAACATGTGGTTTAAAAAATCTGTGCCTATCTACTACACATCTCATATTGTGTGCTTTTGTATTTTTCGTGGCACTTGGAAACCTTTTCGAGCCTTAACGGCTGTTAACTATGGAGTCTACCGGAACATCTAAATAATGCTTCGCTAATTCTCAGGCCTTGTTTCAATCGAATAGAAAGAAGTTAGCAATATTGCGGTTTTGAGAGGATGTGACCTGAAGTGTCTGATTCTGCACTCTAGTTAAATGTGATGGTCCTTACCGACTGTTGGAGAAAGCAACTGAGGGAGCGAAACACTGATTTGACGACCTTCTGGGGCAGCAGCGGACCGTGATGGACACGTCCGTCTTAGCATGGAGTAAGTATAGTTAATAATTACTATAGTCAGTATATTTTATACTTCTTTATGGTCTTAATGAAATTCCCATGTGTGCATGAGAAGGTTAATAGCATGAGATAAAATCGCTGGCTGAAATGAAACGTTATAATATAAGAAGCCATTGCAGGCGTGACCTTGTGGAAGTTTTCAATATGCATAATAAAACGCAATGGTAATACTCCAGACTAATTTAATGATAGTCTACCCGGGTTTCGGTAAATCAGTGCCATTTTCAAGGTTTTTTATTTTATTGTGAATACTAGAAAATGGCACTGTGTTGCCGAAACCCAGGTCTACTATCATTAAATTAGGGGAGTATTACCATTGCGTTTTATTATGCAGAAACGTTATAACATTCAGTTTGATACGCGGATGTAGAACTAGGTGTGTTATTTGTTAATACAATGTTAACACTCCCAAAAAAAGTTGCCAGAGACAGTAAACGCCATGCATATTCTCCCCATTATTATCATTATCGTCGGTAAACTATCCTAAGAATGTTTTTAATTAGCCCTTAAATCGATTCTCGTGTTAGCCAATCTCTTCATAATTAACATAATTCTTCTATTTCACATCCTTCACTCCTTACATCTCAGCCGATTCCTTCCTTTGCCATTCTTCTGAGAAGACTTCTCTTTTCCTCCACTATTCTTAGGACCTCTTCGTTTGTCACTCAGGCAATCAATTTTATCTTCATTACTGTTCTGAAACATCACTTTTCAAATGATTCCTGCCTTGATTATTAATTTCAATACTGATGATAAAGTAATCTTAGAGTACAGAAACTATTGATGCATACGAGAATTTACACTTAAACCACTTGCTTCAGAACTTAATCTTCTTATTTCCTTTTGGAATGCATGGTTTTAGAATGGATGGAAGACCAATAGATTACAAATTTTTGCTGGAGCTTTAGATAATGATGCGTAGCATTAAGAGCAATCCTTGACTAGAAAATGTTCCTTTTTTGCCAATATACTTACACTTAGCAGAGAATTAGGCTACAGCGGTTATGTCGCACTGTCTGGCATAGTCTAATTATAAGCCGCAGAGTTTCCCTGACCGAAAACCATAGGGCTATCAGGCTATTGCGTTTCTGCCACTTAACCAATATTATATCCTCTAATGTACCCTACCTCTCCTGTTATTTACTATGCTTATGTATTTATGTGTTTGCCCCATAGTATCCCTTAATCGTTTAGAGCAAAATAAAGGGAACGCACGATAGCCGTATTAGCGCCCGTGGCGCTGAAAGGCTTCGTCACCTCGAGATCGATTTTGGTCAACTCATTCTAAGTTTGGTTTTCGCTTCCTCTTGTATCCCGGTGTAATTAGTTAGGGTTGTGCTGATAGTTAGATATGAAAAATGATTCAAACCAGTATCCCATTCAAGCAAACTGACTCTCGTTCACAATGAGTTGGCTAAAAACTTTGTGTACTCCAAAAATACTATTGTTATTATTAGTATCCTACCGGTTAAGAGATATAAATGGACATAGATTTTTTTTCATACAGCCTCTATTCCATAATGTGCCTTTTTTAGTTCCGTATACTCCATTTTCCTTCAAACTCCGCTGGTGCTCCGCCCCTTCTATTCCACCATGCATAGAATATTGGTAATTCAATTGCTCCAAGTATACTTCATCAAGTAAAAGAGAATAATTATACGAAAAATTTAGGTGTTTTTAAATCATCGAGAGGGGAGCTGAGGTAAACTTAGGATCGATAGCTAATGATGTTGATATATTACCCAGTATCTTTTTCAATGCAGTAGACTGTATTCAGTAGCCGTATTAATATGCACTAAATGCTTATATTCAGCTAAAAATACGCCAAATCATGGAGTGACTGACCCCTCGGGTAACAATACCGTTTGAGCGGGCATACTTTCCGTGCCTATGCTTTGTGTTACGAGCGAGTTGGATCATGGAATTCACAGAGATACCCGCTATTAAGAAAGTAGCTAATTCATCCCGTCAAAGGACTATATAAGCTATTATTTATGCCAACGCACATGAGACTGAAAGAAGGCGATGGAATCAGTATCGCTTACTTATCTGCTGGCGCAAGGAAAGCGCCAGGATGCCACTTCAACATTGACTCCGATTAAAAGGTAGCTGTGATAAACCGGAGAACTCATTGCCCCTCTTTTTGGCGTTCCGAATGAACAAAATGTCACTCGGTTGGACAGGTTTATTTCCATAATTCAGCTATACTCTTAGCAGCAATTTTGATATGTTTATGTCACTTGGTAATATCAGCGCATTCATAATGATCTTAAGAAGTTTAAGTTTGTAGTGGCTTGACTCAATCTGTCTGCGTTTTGCTAGTTGCAATGGAGAGCTATTTGCAGAATATTAATATATAAATTTAGTAATAATAATTTTAATGCCGCAATATCCGGGCTGACAAAGCTACGATGAGAACTAGTGGTAAGCGGTCTTCTACCCTGTTCTAGCTCTACCCTGTAAGGCTTGGGAAACCTGCATGTTTGAAATTAATACGCATAAAAGTAGTCTTAACTATTAAATATTTTCTTTTCAGTGCTTACTCCATTAGTTTTGCATTGTTTTAGCTCACCCTTGACTGTTCAATTTTTTTTTCGTCGCTCCAGAATATTGCATTTTCCTGTCATGAAAACTCACTTTGCCCTGTCATGTCTAAATATTTTTTTATTTCTTATTTAATATTTCATTAGGTTATCCTCTTTTTCTTACTTCCCCACCCTCATTATTTTACTAATATTTTACTTTCTTGTTAAATAAAATGACCATTTTAAATTCTGTACCATTATCTTCCTCCCAATTTCTCAATCTTCAGACAATATTCTACAATCCCATTGCAACTATTGCTGTATTCTTCTTGGTCTACTTGTGTCCTACTTTGTCACTACTACTGTGGAATGATTAGCAACTGACCAAGATGACAGGACGGAATATTGTATTGAAGATTAGTATCATGTGTCATAATATCATCATGTACTACAATATCATGGAATATATTAGTTAAATAACTTTTCCGTAGCCCTCCAAAAAGTGTTTTTGACTATAAACAGTTAACTTGGGGGCAGACGCCTTTTTTTGCAGCCGACTCCTTGAGGAACTACACTGCCGACTATACTTTTCGTCTGGGTATTACACTTGCGTTAAACCATTCTGAGAAGGAGTTATTTTATCATAGTTAAAATTCTTTGCTCCCGCCATCCTCCAAAGCGAATTGCAACGATTTGAGCAGTTCTAATGGTGCCATCAATGAGGTGAATTACAATATTTGTTAAATGATTTTATCAATAATGCTGACTGACTGATTTCCTATTGTGAGCCTATTATTCGACTTGGTGAACTTGAAAACACCAGTTTACATGATTAAAATCAGGGGATTATAGCGTAGTATTTTTTTGGGCGCATAATCTTTAACGAGGTTAGTGGTTAATTTAACGAAAATAAAGTTGATGCTGTTAATATAAGCGACCGACAAGTAAAGTCACTAAGGAAGGAAGTATTAGGAAATGGTTAGGGATTCCGAGAGAGGCGGTAGTGGAATAAAACCTGGCATCGGCATTAGTCTGATCTTAACGAAAGGCACAAAGGGGTGCATGGTTGAATGTCCCACACGTCGGACTGAATTGAAGTGCTCTTCAGAACGCACTCATGGAGGTACCCGTATACCAATAAAAAATCTCAACCACTGCCGGGATTCGAACACGGTCACTCGATATGAGAAGCCAGAACTCTGCTCAACACAGTAATCCGATCCACAGAGAGGGTCAGTCTCCTGGGCCACCTATGGGTTCCTTGAAGTACATAATGCTCAGAAAATCACATAGCTTGAATTGGCTGCATCATTAAAGAGATGCCTTTCCATGATTGGATCCTGAAATCATACCCACGGAATACCACACCACTTAAACATAGTATTGAAAACATAATTTCTCTAAAATATTATACATTTTCGGGATCGAAAGTATAAATTATTTCTCATTCAATTAATTGATTAGACAATTCATCAGAATAAAAGATTCACAACCAATCGAAACTAGTTTTTTATAGTGCAGTGATTGATTTCAGGCGACGAATAATTTGTATATTTTCTTCAAACATTTCAAGAATATAGAAATAAGAGGAAAAATAAGGTTATTCTCACTCTTCAAGTCATAGTTCCATTACGGTTGCTGGCATTACCATTTATGCTCATCCCACCCCTGCCAAACTGCTATGCTGCTAAGTAAAAAAATATGTGTGTCGATGGATAGTTAAGATTTGCAATGTAAAATAGGGAAATTCTGCCCAGCAGCCAGCACTGTTAGTGAGGGCGGAGGGAGTCCTTTGAGGGAGCAAGGGAGAACTCCTCTCCCACCATAGGCCGACTGCACAACTCGCACAACGGGATTCATTACCCCCCTCACTTCACACCCCGCGAAGGGGGTGGGCAGATTCTATGCGGAGGGAGGGAGGTATATGTGTGGGGTGGAAAATAAGGGTGGTGCATGGGGTAAAGGAGAAGATGCAAAATGAGGGGAAGGGGGGCGAGAGCCGTGAAAATGAGGGCGTATGTTCACGCGGGCGTGGAAGAAGGCGCGGAGGGGGTGTGGTGCGAGAGAGTGCAGAGTGGGCGCGTTTGGACGGGGTGCCGTCGGAGTGAAATTGGGATAGGGTTGGCGGCGTGTTGGTGGTGGGTGTGGAGTGGAATGGATGGTGATGATGTGGATTGGGGCGCGGAGGGGGCGCGAGAGTGGAAATAAAAAAAAAAAGTCAGCCAAGGGGGAAATGGAGAGGAGGAATAATCTCCAAGCATGGCGGGGGATTCGGAGGAATGCGAGTGTTAAGACTTCACAAGGGTGAGAGATTAGACCGAGGAATTTTTATAATGGCTGGGATTGATTTTCTTCCGTAATTAACACCTGAATTTTGAACTGCTCTCTCGGCGACAAACGTAGGGTGCTGATTTCAGAGTACTCCGTACAGTGGTGCCGTAAGGGCAGGCCACAAGCACAGGGGTAGCGTAGAAATAGAAATTTCAGTTACAGCAGCAAAAATTGGTATTGAAATGTGGGAAAATCTATATTTCCCCTCTTGTTTATTTAAGTAACATTTTCTAGTGATGTTTGAAGAAAAGTGTAATTCGGCGCTTGAAATCACATTGTGCATAGTATGATTATTTATTTTAATTTCCAGAGAAGGCTTTTATCCTGGTGAATTGTCTAGTTAAGTAATTCTTTGGTGCATAAAAAAATTATGGCTTTGATCACATACGCAAAGAATATTTAAAATAATAGAATTTTCCGGTGCTAATATTAAGCAGTGTCAGTGTGGTAGTACCAGAGTGGTACCACTCTGGTGTGGTAGTCCATGGATTTGATTTCGGTTTCACGTCCTCAGATACGGGTCTCTATTTATACATCCATCAAAACTCAAGCTATGTGATTGTGAGCATCATGTACTCCTGCAAAACCATAGGCGGTGCAGGAGACTTAACCTCTCTTCGTTAGGGTACCGAGTTGGTGAGGTAATTAGAGCATTGGCTTCTCCTGCCGAGGGCTCGGGTTCAATACCCAGCAGGGGCAGCGTTTTCATTGGCATATCGGTCCTCATACGGGCGCTGTGTGGATATCTCTTTCAGCTCATTACTACATCTGTCGGACGGGAAGTTAAATTGTGGATTACCTGGCGTATTACGTTCAGAGTAGGCTGATTTAGGGATTGGAAATTTAAATCCAAAATCGATTTTCGATTAATCGACTTTCGATTATGGGTTTTTAAATCGATTTTCTAAAAATTCGATTTTTGCCCAAAATAATCGAAAAATCGTAATCGAAATCGATATTTTTAAATAGGTAAGTAATTGCCCGTTGAAATATGGATGTGATGTTGTAACAAAATGCAAAATATGGGGTAATGGAAGCACTAGGGATAAGAACTGAATACGGTTAAATTTATTTATACAATATATTTTTTTAAAGATATCAATAAGGTATTCAGGAAAGTAATAATCCATAAAGATACTATATAGGTAAAATAACAAGGAAATTACATATACTGTAGTAGCAATGAGAATTGTATATTGAGAAGTGGGCCTACCACAAAATGAAAAACAGAATTTTATTTATTTATTGTTTGCAAAGCCGTGGAACCAGTGTTCCTCACGGATGGATCTTAAAAAACACTAACATATTTAAATGATTTACGGATAATCGATTTCGCACCTGAGTTGCAATTAACCCGACGTGAGAAAATAGCCGCTCACACGGCACGGAAGTATAGATAAAATATTGCTGGCTACTTTGTATATGTGGAGATATTCTCCATTAATCTCCTGCCATGCTTGTAGGGTTGGACTTGCGGTCGACTGGAGGGCGGTTTACGAACTGGCGCAGCTCGATTGGCACGCCACCAACCCGATCCTGATCAGCGTTAGCTTCAACACCCCACACTAGTGAGTTTTGTGAAAGCAAGCTGAGCTTGGAGTATATAGTATCAAACCTTACCAATCTTCTGAACAGTGAGCTCACCAGAAAATGCAGAGGCATTGCGGAAACATCTGTCTAGAGGTCCTAAAATGTTACCGCGACTATCTGGACGAGAGGATCCTCCTGAGGAACCTGCTCGGCTTGGCGGTCTTGATCATGCAGATGACGAAGGTGGTGAGAGCATTAATGATTGAACTGGCGGAAATCGACGATGGGAACAAGCCTATGGACACAAATTTTCATTTACGGCGACTGCTTACTTTTCAAAAAAATTTGAATTTGACAAGGAAGACAATATTCTTTACTCAAGCCCTCAAGTATTGTCGTCTCGTCGTCCGTCCTGAAAATGTTAATAGTAAACAAACATCCGTACATTTTGGCTATTTCTTTTTTCGGGATTCATTCCGCGTTCATTTAAATAGTATAACAATATTTCGCTAGCTCTCCTGCTAGCCTCGTCAGACTAATCAAAGATACCATAGAAATGAAGAAAAGACCATCGAACATCAACCGCGAAGACAGTTATACATTGGGGAACAATTTTAAACGGATTTTTTCAAATTTATACATTCAGGTAACAATGGGGTCCACTCCTATATATAGGACGACGAGCGAGGAAACGACATATCAGATAACCTGACGAAGCTAGCAGAAAGGCTAGCAAAATATTGTTATACTATTTAAATAAACGGTAATGAATCCCGAAAAAAGAAATAGTCAAGAGTGCATCCGCGGAAGCCTACGAGTTAAACTTTCGTACACATACCTCATCTAATCGTGGTGATGGCGGAGGTAAGGGAAATTCTGCTGTTGCTACAGTAGAACCACTATCCAGGTCCATTTCTTCCTTAGACTTATTATCATATTCACTGTTTGCCTTTCTCTTTCTTTTTGGCACACTAATATAAACATCAATCTTGTGCACCTTCTTCAGATGACTGATCAAAGTAGTAGTCGAGCCACAGTAAGTCAAGCTTACTTGACACTTAGAACACTTAGAGAAGGTTTTATTATTAATTGTTTGCTTGCTAAAATTCTACCAAACAGCACTTGGAGGAGCCATGGCTGATGCATAGGGTGGCAAACCGCTCTCCGATCGGCTCGACACGAACGCAACACAAGTAGCACGGTGATCAAACAATACGCATACTGGCCAACGCACGTAGCCTACAGTACAATGCGATTGAAACTTCGTGGCCCATGCGCAGAAGACCATATTCGTAATAGACGAATCTATTTTGAAGAAGGCGAGTGCTCTGAGGCGATTGATTGATAAAACGTTTACAAAAAAGGCACGATGTCAACGCATATTATCATTTCGAATCTTCGTCTTGCGGTCTAATGTATTACTATCGACCGCGAGTACCCGCCGGAAAGACTAGAATTGTAATAAAAATCCGCAGCCCTACAGCTGGCAACTGTAGGGCTGCGGCATGTTTAAAATGAAACAGGATAGCGCTTTTCCCTCAAGTTTTATGTCGGTACGACGCGTTTCAACCGTTAGGTCATCATCAGGTACATACATTGTGGAATACTTATGTGGATACTTAATACAAAACTTGTGGAAAAAGTGCTATCTTTTTTCATTATAAAAATATATATTTTATAACATTTTGAAATCATATGAATCATTACATAATAGTAGTTTAATGAAAAGAGTGACTTTTCATTGGCGCTAGATAATAGGAACTCTACATCTATGCGCTGTGACTTAACTACAACTGTAACTGCCTTAATTAATCGACGTTAGTTAAAAAGAAAGCAAGTTTAAAGAATCAATTTCCTCTGCAAAAAATTAATTACATTTGAGGTTTTGTGGGGACAGCCGACCTTCGTAGAGTGCACTTCATTTCCCAGTTACATTGTCCGATATATTTACACTGATATAATAATTAAAATCTGTAATGTTCCATGTTTATGTGCATCTAAGTTGTGTTAAGGTACTTCAAAACTCTTCCCTGTGCGGTTTTTAAGAAAAGGGAAGGCATTTTGCTTTATTTGCTTACATCTACAATCAGGAAAGCAACGATTTTTTCAGACTGTTTGGTTGCTTGTAAAATTGAATTCAGTATTATGATAACATAAATCTTCAAAAATCCCTCAGAGGAAATCGAGGGTCGCATTCGCCACGTGCAATATTGTATTACTAAAAGATCCTACAAACTTGCTTGGATCGTATACTTGCAGAGGAATTTTTAAGAATCTAGGTTAATTATCGCTCGTTAAAAGGTCAACCATATTTATGTGCTCATGTGATGTACTTATTACTTATGCATATTCGCATCTAATTGAGTAAATTGAAGTAATTCATTCATCTTCAATCATATTAATGCAGAAAAAACTGTAAAATAAGTCTGTATATGGATGCAAATAAATGTACGAGCGAGTCCACGTAGGAATATCAAAAATGGCACTTACGCAAAAGTGATGAAATGAAAGATTTGGAACTGTCGGAGGCGAGGAATTGATGAGAGGGACACGAATGAGGAAGAGCGAGAGAGAGAGAGAGAGGAGGAAGACCGGGATATAGAGATTATGGAATATACGCGAGCATAGGAAAGACAGACAGGGTGCGCCGAACAGCATAGGGAGCAGCAAGCAGGGGGTTGATATAGGGTGTTCAGAGGAGCGGAAAAGTTTAAGGGGAAGGATGAAGGGAAGGGGGATGGGGGAAGTTTTGGGGGAGTTGGGGTACAGGACGGAGGCATGTGAGAAGGGTGGGATGGAGAAGCTGGGGGTGCAAAGGCAATGGAGAGGAATGGGAGAGGGGGTGGACGGAGGGAGGAAAAGGGGCGAGCGGTCTGTGCGTATAATTACTCGACCAGCGCGCAAGCATAATGAGCACATTGCGGCAGCTGGTCTGGGGGGGGGAGGGTATGGCGAGGGGTTGGCGGGTTGGGGAGAAGGGGTTGTCGGGAGAGGGGGCGGGAGGGGCGCCGGCCGGGCGCATGCGCGCAAAACGCACGATTCTCCCAAATTAACGCTCTCCCTATTCCTCCTCCCGCGCCCACACACATGCATGGCATGAGGCGACGGAATGAAACGGGCGATAGAAAACTCCGTGGATTACTCGCAGGCTGCGTCCGCCCTCGGCTTTGGTTTGGTCACTTTGCCCACCCGCCTCTTGCTCTCGAGACGACAGCAACCAGAGAATAAGAAACTGTAAAATGTGGACATTTAGTTTTAACATTTCTGAGTAGTTCCGACCCCTCATTTGGTGATGCATTATTTTTCCTGCTTAAAAATTAAAAAACATTGAAGACCATTTTTCCCTTGGGTGTGATTCAATTGCGGATAAAATTATAAATGAGTTACAGAAGAAGATTGGAAAAGTAAGGAATTGAAAACGTAATGCAATAATGTATAAGCTATACCGGTCTACAAACTGTGAATTTATTCATATATGGCTTCAAATATTGGAAACATTTAGGTGAATTAAATTTTTCAGTTCTACATCTACGAGTCTTCACATGGGCGTGTGGCAGAGGGTGGTAGACTACCATTGGTAGGTAAGCAGCCGTGAGTTGAGTTTCACGTGATGTGGTGGTCCATCAATGAAAACAAATAGATTTACTTGGCATAAGAGTATTTTAGAAAGAGTCTTTTGGAGAGGAAGCTACATGATTATACATTCTGCGTCCTGGAGAAAAATATCCATTTTTTGGCATGTGGGTGAGGTTTAGCATAGGGGTTGGTATTTTACATAAATTTTTGTTCCCAATTATTCACATTAGGCAACCCCAAAATTTTTTAGTTTAATGATTGGAGCATGCGGAAGATTTTGGTACAATATTTTTCGGGTTGAAATATGGAAACTAATGGATTTGGGAATTCGGATTGGATGCCGGTTGTGAGGGAAAGGGAATTGTTAGGGAAAAAAGTTAGGAAAAGAAAATGTATTAGAACTTGCAGCACATAACTTAAGAAGGTTAAGGTGCTCCAGAACCAAGCCGTTTTCTGGAGTTTCCTGGATTTTTATTTCGAATGGATTTTCAGTAATGAAGCATACTTGCTTGAAGAAGAAAATCATGACGCAGATGAAAGGTGGACTGGCGATTATTATGAGTGGAGAAAATTGAGTAAACAAACTTTAGAACCTATCATAAATAGTGAAAATACAATATCTATATTTACTGATAATTAATTATAGATAATTGCAAATAATTAATTATAAATATTTTTTCTAAGGTTATTAAATAATATCTTATTAGTTTAGAGAGACTACCTTTAATGGTAATGCTAGATGATTTCTTGGATTGAAATGTATGTAATTTGCTAAATTAAACTAATATCAGGCCAAGTACGTTTTATAAATTCCAGTAGTAAAACTTTAGTTCTCACCTAAACTCTTTCTACAGTGCGAAGACAGATAAAATGCTCCCTGAAAAAGGCTTGGTATGTCAGGGAAAGCATTTGGTTATGGAACGTTCAGGTGTAATAAAACGCTTTAGTCATAAAATTGTTCTGTCAAAGTGAATGCCTTGAATATAATCTACAAGCTTTTTTAAATTAGAAAATCACCTGATTGGGGAGGTGGATGCGGGAAATCCATCATGCGTGGATGAAGATTCAATGCTATCCCCGGAGGCATATTGCATTTAAGATCTTGCTATTTCAAATAGCTACTTTTATCTATTCATTTGCCCGATATTGGGAGTGGTAGACGCTGAAATATGTATTTTACTTCTAAGATTCGTGAAGTGCAATGGATCTCGAGTAGTTATAGAAATGCAGATACTTTCTCCCGAAAGAGTGCAAGAAAATCGTGTCAGGCGATACATCTTAGGTCACCTTCATTTAAGGTTTTCGATTAGATTCAATTCAAAACAGCACTAGCATTGTGTCAGTAATAGGCTTACAAATTTTCACTAACACCAAAACAATTACATTGGTATTGTTCTGACTTATTGTTCTTGTGGACCCGAGTTCAATGTGAATAATTCTATTCATATCCACCTATGATGGACGGTTGCCCATTAATTACGGTTTTTTCATCCATCTTCGTGATCATCGGTGTTTTCAAGTCTGTTTCCACACTAATAGGCGCCTCAGTCCGGAAGAAAAGGCATGAGGATAGGAATGGAAGGGATGGGGTCTCTGTATTATGTGATCAGGAAGCTGATTCTGAGCTTCGTGATCACAATTAGTGAAACAAGGTTTTTTCAATAACTCGCGTTTATATGGTTTCATGGTTGAAAACATTTGAAAAACTTTAATTCCATTGCTGTTGCCTCAGGTAAATGCATCCGTGTTCTGAATAATGGCCGGTTTATAGAAAAGTTTGTGCAAAATTAACTTAAGCACTTGACTAAAAATTATCTTAATTCTATTGTGGCGTTTATAAAAAAAACTAGCGTGGACTGGACGCCATCTATATAATTTTTTTTAGAAGTAATCCCAAATGCTGAACGTTTAGCATGTTCTTCAGTGTTCACTGTCGGAAAGAAAAACTGCTGTACAATCTGGAACAGGCCTGGAGGAAAAGGGAGTTGACTTCTATTTAAATTTTTCCATTCCGTGATGTTTACTTCCCACGATGCACGGAAAATAACAACAGAACACTGTAGTATCACGCGGGAAACAAACGCCTGCGACGCTGGGCTCTAAGTTAACATTGTGCAAAGGCAAATTCGACCAAATCTTTCGCTAATGTTTCCGTAACTAAGACGGGTTTTGTTCTAATGTTTTCCTATGAACGCCACCATTGCCACTAAGGACCTCGAATCTCACGTTAAAGCCCGTTTCACACGATACTTGATCCAGCACTAGAGCTAGTGTGCTAGCCGCTACTTGATATTGAGGACGGAATCTAGTATGATTGGAACCATCATGGGAGGTTTCACACGTTCATCAACCTTGTGCTTGCTATGAATCGGTTATTCCATATGATCCCATACTAATTTAAAAAAAAGAGAAGTTCGCACAGCGTCTGTAACGTGACTTGATTGGTCAATGGCCACTTGGCTACTGGGTTCTACTAGAAATCTAGTACCGCATCAAGTATGAAATCCAGTAGCTCAGCGAGTATACTAGCGTGCATGCTTGCTAGCCAGCATATTGGTTCTATTCACATGATACTGGAAAGCTAGTATACTTGCTAGTATACTCGACCTTGTGCTGGATAAAATGAAACGGACGTAAGTCTACGTTAACGTTAATTTTACGCTAATTTTTCCAATAAACCGGCCTTTAGGCTCCAATTCATTCAATCTTCTATTTGTCATCTTAACCAACCAATATTTAACATCCGGGGTAGAGACAAATAAGTTTCCTGGGGATGAAAAAGGTCCATGTCGATGAAATATTTTTGTCACTGTTTCCCTTGAAAACCAAGGATATAAAAGAAACATACATTTTGCGTAATAAATCAAACTAACTCCAGTCATTGAAATGATGTTTCCTCATAAATTAAATGGCCAGGCAAGGAAACTATGACTTAAAATTAGCACATGGAGTAGAAAAGACTCATTAAGAATATTGGGAGCCTTATTCTATTTCAAGTGAAAAGTTTGCTTCTTTTGACATGACATAACGTCAAATTACGAAGACAATTGCTCTAAAATTTTCAATTAGAAGAAAGCTCGTAAGTAAATCATGTATTGAAATTTCACATTTAGGTACGTATTTGCTATTTCGTGCAAGCTAAACAAATATAAATATTTCAAAATGGAAAATTCAACCACTGAATGGTCAAAGCCTTTCCCTGCTAAATACCTCCTCGAAGCCTTTCCCTGCTAAATACCTCCACTTCACCAAACAGTTTTGGGGTCGAACTTTGCTTTACGCAGTAGATACATATATATCAAACCAAGTGAAAAGGAAATAAATGGGAGAGAAGATGAACTTTACATGCAAAATACAAGATAATAAGATGTGAATTTTATTTGAACTCAGTTATTTTTGCCTTGGGCTTTAAATTCATCGTAACATAACTACATCAGGATCTTTTTCTTTTCCAATTGCATGAAAGTATTAAATTTAACAGAGATGCTTCGAAATATTATTCTAAAAGTTGCTTCTACCGATTAGATTTGTTCACAAACAAGGTCAAGCATTTATTAAAGACGTTTCGACGGGTGACGTTTCGATATGCGACTGCTAATTTTTCCTTAGCAAGGTAAACCAGTAGAGGGTAAATTTGTTGGAAAAAAATTATAAACCTCGGGAATAATATGAACTCAAAATAATTTCCTTTTTTATGATTGATATTTTGGTTACTTATCTCATTCTTCTTTCAACGATGATTAAATCGATTCAGTATCATTTGGGTAGAGTTTTTACCTTCCTTAAAAAACATCATATCCATGACTATATATTAAAAAATATTTAACTTCCTTAGTGGTGGTCTTGATTCAAGAATGAATATGAAATGTATCTGATCTCACCATAGTCAACTTTCCGTATGGTACTATTTCAAGTTTCTATGCCTTTGATGTGATGGAATATGAGCAGAGAAACTATATGTTAACGCTGGCATTTATCTTCATCATTAATATGACTAATCTTTAAGCTACGGCTTTACCATGTTTAAGAAAGAGGAATTCGTTGTGAAGTGCGGATGAATATGTGAAATATCAAATATTTTAATTCATTTTGGGTTGAAACACTGCGTTTTGAGGCCAGTAAAATATATTCAGCCACTTTGATCCTTTTCGCTCCTGAAAGCATCTCCTTTGCACTAATTTGGATAAAGTTTTCGAAGATAGCATTCATTTTATTTTTACCAACAATACCAAGAGTAGAAACAACTAATTCTCTCAAATTTAAGCCTATCAAAACGATAGATAATGTCCATGGAATACCAAAAAGGGTATTCGTCTCAAAATTTGGCGAGCTTAATTATGGTATTCTTCTAAAAAATAAATAAATAATCTACTCCGTATAAAAAATTTTAATATTCATCGAATTTTATGCACCCTTGAAATTTTTGGATGGAGCTTTTCTAGCTTAAACTTGGGTGACATTGTAAAATGTAAGAGCAGCCACTTCAAAATTACTCTAGTTATATTTTCATCCCTTTAATACTAATTCTGGAAAATAGTCTTCTACAAGGGAATAAAAATAGCGTGTTGTAAATGCCTATTTTTTAATTCATTTGTGCATTGTATATCATTAGACCGCTTATTCGAAATAGGTCTAAAAAAGAAAGCAAGTGCTGTAGGCTGAACAAAGCTTTTGGTCAGAAAAATGTGACTGTGAAGGGGAATCTAATTACTTGCACGCGTGGTACTCATTATTCGCGAGCAGCAAGGAGGGACAGTAAGGCCCGTAAGGAAAAACATATGCACTTACACGCAAAGGTATGGGCTCGTCACATTTTAAGTCAACGACGAGGCGTTTCTTGTGGGACAAGAAAAAAACTGGAGGTATGCCTCCTCTCTTAGGAGATGGAAACTGGGTCAGCAAAGCCTGGGAAGACGGGATGCAATTCTCATATGCCTTTTAGGACATAGGGTACCTGGAAGGAGAACCCTCCGTTTTCATCCAGGAGTCAGGAAAAAGCTCTTCCCGTATTAACAATTTTTGCTAATGCAGGCCCCGAGAAATTTACATGTGCATCCACTACATTAGGGTAAGACGCGGTGATAATGTTTGCTTATTAGCGAATATCGTCCGTTCTTCATTTTTCTCGAGCTGAGCTCCTGGCCATGAGGCGCGAGGTTCCTTAATGGCACGGAATAATGGATTCTAATTCCATGCGAGTCTTGAGGAGCCATCTTCCTGACCTCAGCGTCTAATTGCAAGACCAGGCAATTCCAGAGGGGCCCGTCCTCGTTGCACCAAGTCCAAACGAAGGGACGAATTCCCTACCCCTGCGAATGCCCTCCGCATTGCTCCTACATGCAGAGCAACTGTTGCTCTAAGTCGCAACAATTCCGTAGTAGGGTGGAAAGAAAGGTTTGATTTCTGAATGATCTTGGTCAGTCTTATCGTTTCTTCTAAACCATACTCCAACGTAAGGTATATTAGCTTCATCCAATTGCTGCATGGTATAGCAATTCATTAAAGCGGTGGAATTTTCATATAAGTCCAATAAATAACTTTATTTAAAATACTATTTAGGTCGCCTCGGAGGTTTTTCCACTGCTTTAATCCGTTAGAAGGCACAAAAATGCACTAGAAAGAATATGTATCGTAACACGTGCTGATGATGAAATTCATTCGTGGGTGATAGAGTTAATTTCTTTTTTTTCTGGTTATAATGATAGTAAAAAGATGAGGATTGTTTTCCATTGTTATATTCCAAAATAGTCAGCGCTTCAATTTACGTGACTGATTTGAAAGGAAAAAACTCGTTGATCTAAGTACAGCGTATCAAGAAATGTTTTTTTACCTTTTCACTAAAAATTTTACTCTTTTAATATATTAAATTCCTATCTCTGAGGAAGTAATGTAGTTATATTTTTATATGTATATCATAAGAAGATGACACTTTTCATTAGTCTGGAAAACCCTACCGTAAGATGCTTTTATTCTAACCTGCAGAAAATATAAATTTTCATTTTCTTTAACAGCAATATTGGTTCATAAAGTCTCCTCTGGCATATCTCTCCTCTGTATCGAGGGACCACCCGAGATGACTTTTTGCAGCTGATACGCCAGGAAAGCATAAGATATTACTTCAACAGAGGTTCAATTCAAACTAAATGTTGTCAGGATAAATGTTGCCCTTTCATCATTTGCCATTGTAACACATGCAAATTGTATATTATTTCAGCTTTCATAAATGCTGTTCATATTCATGGTTAGTTCTCGCTGGATTATAAATTTTTATGTAGAATTGAGTCACCCTTTTCGATGCTTAATATCAATGCAAAGCCCAGAAGAACATCCAAATATTTCTTTACTCTGTGAACCACACTCCTCTCAGTATAGGATATTCTGCAACACAAAAGCTTCCCGCAGGGGCCATTAATCCTCTTTGGGTGGCACTTTTCTCATCAACCCAAATCAGCACGTGCAGAGTCGAAAATATTACGAAATGCATGCGAAGCCAAGCGTTGGGGTCAAGAGATCTCCAGATTGTGTCACTAAGGATTCGAGGCATGTCCAACTGGTACGGTGAGCACGCAGCTCCCATTACGAGAATTAGAAAATACGCGATGAAAAAACTCGTCAAGAAAGGTATCCAACTCGTTGCCTGCTGATCGTTATCGATCATAAATTACGTTACACCGAACTTCCCCCCGGATTTCTCGCCTCGATTCAGCTAGGGAATAATGCATTCCACAGCATCGTTCTGCTAGGATATTTCCTTAAAATCCATGCCCTCGTAACATAGGTTAAAAATTTTGCCCTGAAACTTTTTCGTAGTGTGCCGGAGGAAAAAAAGTTAATTTATTGCCTCAAGAATAACTTCGGAGTGACTTCGCCCTGCTCCTCCAGTTTATCGCATGGACGTCATTGGCGCGTCGATTAAGCGGACCTTTCTACGAACCCATCCCGTACGTTGACACTGATGTCGAGATAACAGCGCACGGAACCCAGCATGAAATATGCTTCAAATTCAGTATCATAAGAAGTGAGTCTGGCTTACCACCACCCGCGCTCTGCTAGCCATCTCAATTGACACACTTGACTTTTCTTCATGGTACCAACGTCTTTTCTATACGTCCTCCTCAACGCACAACACGCAATTTCTTTCGATTTTTCTGTTCTTTCATGTTCAACAGTAAATGTCAGGAGTCGGAAGAGGAGCAGTTGGAATATGGAACGTTCTCTGAAATTCTGCCCTCTAATTTGACCCTATTAAAATATGATTTTGGAATATTTACCATCTTGGTCTTCCTCAACCTATGTAAATCGTATATAGTATTCTCTTTCTCAACACATTATATTTTCTTATAATTTAATTATTATTGATTTTGAACAAAATTGGGGACACAATCATTTTGACTCATCAGGTTCAAATGAATCAGAATTTGTAAAAAGATGCTTTGTTTCGTTAGTTGTATTGCATTCATCTCGATTCGGGGTGTTATCATTTGCTGATCAGTGGTATAAATATTGCACTTTTTGAAGAAACTTTACTCTCCGTATTGTTTTTATTCACTAGCATAGTATTGAAATAATTTTTAGGTGGATTCAGGATATCCTATTTTTATCTCATCTTAAACTTTAAAGAAGGTCCTGATGTAATTGCTATACAATTAATGTAGTTTGAATAAGTCTACCTACCTTACACACTCGCAAAGGCTTGCAGGGTATCGCGTAGATGTAAATGTAGGTGTAGGTAATCAGTTGGACAGGCCTTGAAACGATCGCAAGACTTGCAAGTACTTCCAACGCATACAGCCACTTCCAGTTCCTTTCAGGACCTGATATGCAACAGAAAATAAATCCAAAAAGTATCTATACCTTTAAGAGGAGGATATAGAAATACTTGAAACTTATTCGGTTTGTCGTTGGAGTAGTTATGACACATTTAAAATGCTCCACAGGCAGGCAATGGTATACTGTCTCATTTCCTTTTCTCTTCAAAAACAATTCAGGAAGTACAACTAGAGAAATGGATCCTGGTAACCTGTTAGAAAACCTAAAAGAGGTTTTGTGTCCAAAATCGGTAAAACTTAAGGGGAAAACATTGCGTGTTACCCTGAATCTGATAGAAATTATCAGCCAAAAAGAAAATTGGACGAAAGTCGCTAGAACAGGAACTAGGAACATCACAGACAGATATTAAGAGGGTGGAGAAAATATTGAACACGAAATGCAGATGGTAGTTAAGAGAGAATATATGAGGGGAAAGAACTTAAGTAGCAACATTAATGACTGCAATAAATACTGTGGAGGTGATGCTATGTTGTACCTAGTTATTTTACGCACTATTTATTAGGTAGAGAGTTACGAAAAAACTGAGCAGTATATGGACTCCTAGTATTTCGATTATAAATTATAACCATGACCCGGTGTGCACTAAAATCTATAGCAACAATAAGGAAGAGATAAACGAGATACTTTAACAGAGGCAGGGCATCTGAGCATCTGACAAAGTGAGTAAATATCCATGAGTTCTTTTTGAGTTCAGTATATTACCTTTTTCTTAGTTAATCTGATCCTGATCCCTAATTTTCTTGGTACCTGACCAACATTTGTACTTTCCTGCATAATTATACTGTTATGATGTGATGATGGAATAAAGCACCACCAATGCTCTGCATAATTATTTTTTGCCTACACAAGCACCTACTGACTGGTGGTTCAGGAAGACTTATATTGTATTTAAAAATATTACATATTATAAAATGAATTTGTAAACATTTCAATTTCACCTATTTCTGATAATGGTACTTGTATTATTGTAAATTTCAAAAAAATAAATGATTTTTTTTCAATATAATGACGCTTGGATTATGAGGAGCATTTATTGAACAGTTAATGATGCTTTTATTTCCAATTAAATATGTAATAATTCTAATAATGCTTCCATTTTTGTAATTGCCAGTCATTCATTATTATGTAGGTGTAGCCAGTTTCTTTAGTAGAGATGCACGGGGAGTGTCAGAGAAAATCAACGGATTTAATAGTTAGAATAACGAAGTTAAAGAATAGTTAAACGATCTGACAACACCAACTCATCATTCATAAACGCTATCGTTGAATCTGTGAAATACTTAGGTGTTACAACTATTAAAGACTTATCAAGAATCAAGAGGAAGTCTAATTTCGTAAATACATGGTCAGACCAGCAAGAATATGTTTAAAATTCGAGTTACATTAAAACCTCTAGCGTACCATGAAGAATTAGATCATAAAGATAGAATTATTGAAATAAATGTTAAGACAGGTTTAAAGTTCCGTTTCTGCTCATGCAATAAAGGACATAAATAGATTGATTCAAATTTACCGGAAAGGTGACCAGTTACAATATATCATGCCCTTTCTGGATTTTTCTATATATCTTCATTAGACATCATCATCATCATTAAAGGTCAACAATCCTAGGATTGGTTTGACGCAGCTCTCCACTCGATTCTTCTATCGGCCAACCACTTCATATCAATGTAATGTTTCTCCTCATATCCTTCACAACTTGCTCCATGTATCTCATACGAGGCCTGCCTTTTCCATTCTTCCCGTTCACTTTTCCCTCGACGATTTTCTTCATCAGGCCAATGTGTCTTAGCATATAGCCGATTATGTTGTCCCGTCTCCTTTTTAGAGTTTTCAGCATACTTCTCTTTTCTCCTACTCTTCTTAACACTTCTTCGTAGCACTACATTTCAAACTCTTCATTAGACAAATAATTTATAATGTGTGGCTGTAATGTTTGACATTTTACTGAATTTTATTTCCTGCAGAGAAGTATTCTGCAATGGACATTTTCGTGCAACTTTGGAATGTAATTATATTTATTCGTTTGGTTCCTGTCTCATATGATGATAGCTGTCAATTAGAAATTGTGTTTCATGAGTATCTGTTTTGTTTCCTTGGTGAATTTTTATGACTTAATGGCATAAAAAATATGAGAAATTCACTATAGATAGGATTTTTGAATTGACGGTAATTCATGCATGAATCTGAGTCACCCCCTGACACGTGGATTAGCAGTGACTTGCAGGGTAATGTGTGGAATTAGATGAAAAGCCAAAACCATCCTCCTATTAAGAAGCAAAAACTTATTTTGGGTTTTGGTTTATTACGGGTGCAGCAAATATGTATTTATGTTTTTAGTTATCGTAGATTAGGAAATTTTGTTGAAGCCGAACCATATTAAAAGTCTGCTACGGTAATTAGGACTGTAAATACTGGTATGGTAGTAAAATCGTATAGTAGATTTGATATAATAGAACTGTAATGTTGACACTGTGTCAGGCTTGACCTCTTGGCGAACGTTAAATGTGTAGTCGTGATAAATATATCAGATAGGACTGAAGGCGTTACTTTGTATAATTTAGTAATATTCATGGTAACAAATAAAATAAAACCTTTAGTCAATTCCACACAACGTTTAATAAACCGACCTAGATGTCGACAATCTTTGTCATTCTCAAGGTACAAACATATCTGCGCAGCAGCCTTGTATATCCAAATGAAAATGTGATGAGAAGACAAAAGAGCAATACTACTTTTCACTTGTTAGGCCCCACCTAGAGTATGCAGCCAGTGTATGGGATCCGAATGAATTAGGTTTGATCAGAGAACTAGACAGTGTGCAGCGTAGAGCAGCTAGGTTCGTCAAAATGTGTTACGATAGGTTTAGTAGTGTAACAGAGTTAATACAAGAATTAGGGCGGGAATCATTATCAGAGCGTATTTTAAAGTACAGATTAAATCTCTTACAGAAATTTAAATCGGATAGCTGTACTGAAGACATTAGGCATATATTAAAAACACCAGCGTATTATGCTAGATTAGACCAGATAAATAAGATTAGAGAGATAGGTAGTCGTACTGATTCAAAACGTTATTTTTCCCCCGTACTATAAGAGAACAAAATGGGCAGCATAGAAAAGGGATAGGTAGAGGAAATATTTTATTCAGAGTAGTCTGTAGTGCATGATGCATGTATTAACAACCAATCCCTTATTACTATGTAGATACTAACAGTCTAGTTGCCTAAGACCCTATAGCAGCATGTTTGCATATTTATAGTGCATGCTCTGTGATCTTCATCCCCTGCCACACACCCTCGCGGTGGCTTGCAGGGTTTCGTGTAAATGTAGATGTAGATGTCCACCAGTCACTAAGTCGTAACAATGTGGTGGGGGAAGGAAAAAAGGAAGGGGCGGAGGAGTGAGGACGGGGGAAATGGCAGTTAAGAAGGGAAGTAAGAGGGGTGAAGTTATAGGTGAATGAGAAAAGGGGGGGGATAGGGAAGGAAGTGACCTTAGCTGAGGGTGAGTTACGTGTATATCAGTCAGCTAGGAAGGGGGATTTTAAGGAGGGGTGAGCGGGTAGGGAACATATAGTCATTACATATTAGTTCTTCATCCGGGCTATTCGCAATCTCAAGTTGTTCAAGAAAGTTCAGTATGGCCTTTGTTACAAACGTGTAAAATCTTAGGTTTAAAATCACTAAAATGGCATATTTCACATAAATTTTTTGACAGCCCATATTTGTCGCCATGGTTAATACAACACTGTTTATGTTCATTGATACATTGATTTCATTCATTGAATAGAAAACTTTCTGCCAGTTTGACCAATGTATCACTTGTCACAGTCTAAGCACTTTAGCATACACACACCACTCCTGTCCAACTCATCGATCGGATCGAACGGATATTTTAAGATGAATTGTGCAGTCTCGTCGGGTAATAATGAATTCATTCGAGCAACGCAGCGGAAACCTGTGAACGACATGATATTTTGATTTTTAGGTAAACGGAGATAAATTAGAATAATTCTGGGCACTTCTAACATTAAGAAAAACCGTATCCTGGCCTAAAAAAGGAAAAAAAACGTCCGAAATTGGTTTGGGCTATGAGGGTACTTCGAAAATTAAGAAAAACCGTATTCTGGCCTATAAAAGGAAAAAAAACGTCGTCCAAAATTGGTTGGGCTATGAGATAATACACGAGAAGACTGGCAACTACAATATTTTTCTCTGAGGCTTCACAATACAACGAATATAACAGAACAATAATAATGAGTAGGACAGATTTTTATGATTTCATCATTTGAAGTAAGAGATTGCACTATCTCTTGTCTATACCTCGTGCAGGTTTATTCTGCCCTTAATAATAATTAATTTAGGCCACTAATGTCCTAATTGTGTGCTTCATCATGCAGTTGGTTGAAAAATTGGCCTAAATCCACTTAGGGACCGCTACATGAGTTTATTTAACAGGACTGCTTTTTTTGTGCTATTTTCCTGCTTCTAAGCAAACATTATTTCTTCTCGGTTGAGATTTCCATTAGATTCTCAAGCGTCGGTTCCTTTCTTGATGACAGGTAGTTTAATTTAGTACTGCTTATCCTTTCGATAAATCCCCAGACCGTGCATCTGGATGAATTATTCCACGGACTCTAATATCTACTAACCTTTATTAACTTTGACTAAATTCTCGCTTTTTCTTATTTCTGCAATGATAAGTATGACATACACAAAGTAATGTTCGAAAATTTCAGGTTCAAAATTTCACAGTTCATTGAATTCTATTGTTAGGCTTGGTAGACGAGGGGTATACCTACATCATAGAGGGAGGCAAATATATATTTTATTATGCTTAACATGTTTTGATTCTATATATCTGGTTTAGATAAATTTCGGTCGTATGTACGATAGTTTTGTCGGTATTGCGCCGGCCTGGCAACCCAGAGGCCACTGGTTCCAATCCCTCCTCCGGTTCGGGTTTCTATTTGTCTTAGAAGAACATCTACATAATTCCTACCCTGCAAGTCACCATAAAGGTGTGTGGCAAGGAGTGAACTCACACCAAACATGGTCCACCTTTCATCCTTAAAGAAGACTAGCAGCCATATTCTAATAATAGAATTAAACCTAGTGGTAATTAGGCCTAGTGTCAATTGAACTAAGCGATTAAATATAATCCTAGCAGTTGGATCACCTAAAACCTAATTCTACCCCTCGATGATGATTAGGAATATTAGCATTTGAAGAGATAATAGGGAAAAAATTTCTAATCCTGCGTACATGTGTATCCCTCATTCATGTTTTTAATTTTTCTTTTTTTGATATCTGATTATTATTCGAATGTCACCCTGGAATTAAAAAGACACCCTTTTTTCGCGTTCTCCGCCGTGACCTGGTCTCACCTACCGATTTTTTTTTCCTTTCGTAAGGTGTGTAACGTCATTGCGATCACTTCAGTCAGTCCATCCTTCCGAAGCAGCCCTTCTCTCCGCCACCCTTCCCCGGTCACCTCCAACCCCACCAGATGAAATCGCAGTATATAGGGTCGCGAGTTTCATTAAAATTGAAGGCGAAACCCCTCGATCCCTCCTCCCCGCTCCCATCTCGCTCCTCGTCTGCATTCGTCCAGATGCGCCCGCATTAAACACACAAGTTCTCGTGAAAATGAGTCCACTAGATCAAACAGATGGAATTTTTAATTAATAAACAGCTCCAAGCACACGGCATGCGTGGATCGATTTTTTCGACTGATCGATCATTCCTCCTCCTCTTTCGAATAAGCTGCGAATTGTGCAATCACACAGGAGGCAGGCAGTCTCGCTGCTTCTCCGCTCCTTCTCCCCCCCTCCCCCAACCGCACCCCTCCGCGCATGAAAAAGTGACGAAGGGTGGGGAAGAGAGGTTTGACGTCAATTAATCAAGGGAGCATAATAAATTGGGACGTATATTATGGCGCTCTGCCCAAAACCCCAGCACGAACAGCTCAGTGTTTCGCAATAATGGCGGCCTAAGTCTCCGAGCCTAAGGCTCCGCCCTATATAGCTTCTCCACCCTTCAAACTCCACCACACCCTGTCCTCCTCTTACACCCCTCCGCACCCTCGCGTCTTCCTCCACATCAACGTAACATAGCGCCCCTTTCCCTCTCCCCCCGCCACCCCTCTCCTAAATCCCGGGACTCATATCCCTCACACCCCACTCCTCACGTATCATCCCTCCCTCAACGGTCTCTCCGCCACTATCTCCATCTCGTCATTTCACTCTGCAAACCCTTTCTCGCCGTCACTTCCACCCCCTCCTTTTCCCTCTCCCCCCCCCCCCTCATACCCTCGGACTCATCATCTTGCCATCTCACTTCACCCCGCCCGTCCAACATCTCCCCTACCCACCTACTCCCCCCCCCCCCAAGCCCGACCCCATTCCACCCCCCTCCACTCCGCTCTTCCCACCCACCCTCAC
This sequence comes from Platycnemis pennipes, assembly GCA_933228895.1. NCBI lineage: Eukaryota > Metazoa > Arthropoda > Insecta > Odonata > Platycnemididae > Platycnemis > Platycnemis pennipes. The sequence continues at coordinate 24,885,614 of OW121848.1, read as the reverse complement.
TCTCCTTCGTATGATTCACTTTTAATAAGACCCACTACAAGCGGTGATCAATCTGCTGGCGAGGGGCCTTTGCTTCAATAAGGGCTGCGGTGTCTGATATGCCCAGCACAGACGTTGGCGAGGTCAAAAAATATACGAGAAAAGAGGCGGCAGCGGCACACAGCCCTGGTTGCATTAGTAAGGGAAGAAGTTAATTGTGTTTTTAATAACACCGAGTTTTTCTTTCGTTCTCTTCCTCTCTCTGTCTCTTTTTCTCTCTCCCCTCACTTGTTTTTCATCTCGTCCTTTTTATTATTTATCCCGAATATTAAAAATCGACCCGAAGTTTTATATTGCAAAGTTTTCGACCAAGTTGCGACTCAAAAGTTTTAGATAGTACCATTAAAGAGAAAATTCTCATAAGTGCGCCCAGGAGAAACGCTTATTTTTATTTTTGCCTGTTAGTGTCCCGCAACGCTCCACCCACACTGGCTTCAAGCGTCTTCCACGAATTTCAACGAAATTAAGATTGACGGAGACATTTCAAATTGCTGTATAAATAAGCTGTGGGGATATACTCTACATGCCAACCTCTAGCCAGTTAAATATGCTATTACTATTGGAACTATTGTTGTGCGATAAAACTGCGGAGAGTGAATAGGAATATAGTGCTACATGTCTTCAACACGACTGTTTTTGAAGCTGAAGTATCTTTAACCAATTATTATTAATGACATTCATCATCGGTCAATAATCCTAGGATTGGTTTGACGTAGTTCTTCACTCGATTCTTCTATCGGCCAACCACTTCATATCAATGTAATTTTTCTCCTTTACAGCCTTCACAACTTGCTCCATATATATCATACGAGGCCTGCATTTTTTCTTCGGCAGCACCACATTTCAAATTCTCCCAGCCTTTACTTCCCTGCTGCTGTTATCGTCCATGTTTCGCTACCATATAGTAGAATTCTCCAGATGCTCTAATGAAATGTTTCCTCACTTTCATGCTAGTACTTGCAGCTGTAGGTAGAATGCTCTTTTGGTAAAATTCCCTTTTCGCCTGGGCAACTCTACTGGCAATTTCTCTTTTACTTCGTCCATCGCTGGTTACTCGACATGCCAGGTAACAAAACTCTTCCACCTCCTCGATTTTTTGTTTTGCTAGTTTAACATTTGTCCTGGCTTCTTTTCATTTACTGCATACCAATACCTTAGTTTTCTTTTTATTGATCGTCAGATGATATCTGGCCAATATTCTTGCCATATTTTCTAGTGTCTCCCATAAATCTCCTTCCGATTCTGCCATGACTGCTATGTCGTCGGCGAATCGCAGCCTGCTGATTTTCTCCCCGTGAATATTCACCCCCGGAGACTTTTCTTTGACTTTTCGGATGGCTTTCTCGATGTATACATGAATAATACGGGAGGCAGTACACAACCTTGCGTCACTCCTTTCTTTATGTTTGCTTCTCTACTGCTGGGTCCAGATTTGATTACAGCCATCTGGTTTTTATATAACCTGTGAATAAGTCTTCGGTCGTTGTATGATAATCTTAAGCTCTTTGAGATTCCTAAAGTCTAAATTAGTATCACGGGTGCGAATAACCTCAGTTATCATTCGCCTCCCCCTATTATAACGAAAACTAAAACCTCACATTCATTTTATTCTATGATATACTTAATTTTTTCTTGATTCGACGAGTTAATTAACAATATCATTAAATCACCTCGAATACGGTGAGGTGAAAGGAATATCTGCGCCTTACTTTCAAGGAAAATAACGATTCGCTGGTCAACATGATGAAGGAAGACGTATGCACAATGCATTATTAGTTCCAAGTTAACAATTTTTTGATTTACAATTCTGAATATTCCTATTCATCTATTCAATCTATCTATTTCATCTGAAAGCATACTGAGTTTGTTATTTGTGCATATCTCAGATGTCTGAACACGTGGAAATTATAATTTGGTGTACTTAAAGCCCTTAATCGAAAGCTCTGGTGTACATTGTGTGTATGAATATCGGGTGTATTCGTACACCATGCTATTTATAAATGTCATTTTCTAAACTATTTGGAGAATTTATATACACACAGGCTTGGGACACTCATGTGGAATCCCGTTGGCGTCATGGCATCATCCCCAAATGCGGCGTTTGACTTATGAAGTTGTTTGCTCCACATGGCATAGTATATCAATGACAGTGGATTAAATTAATCCAAGGTTCAGGTTCAACTCTGCCAAGGGGTCTCTTGGCAAAGGGATTCAGTCTAACCTACATTGGCTGATTCTCTAGTAATTCAAAGGTGGCACAGAGATAGACGCTTGTTCCACTGGCTTGGATTGTGAATTTCCCTCTTTGAGAGACATGGAGATCTGAGCTGATTGAGACTGTAGTTGTAGGATGCACATCTATCTGTGTTGTAAAATCTGTATCCGCGATTATAGGAACTTAAGACTTGGGAAATGAGGATAAATGATGGGAATGGAAAGGTAAGTTGACAGGGCGGAGAGAAACCTGGCGTCTCCATTAGCCTGATCTTAAAGAAATGCTCCATTAAGACCACGGAGTAATATACTATCCGAATGACAGAATACTGAACTCGAACGCTCCCCACAAGGCACTCAAATAGGGGCCGGTTCATCAATGAAAAATATCTTGCCAGGATCTAAACCCGGGTCCCCTAGGTGAATGGCCACAATTTCAATCACTGCACCAATTTGACGCCTATGCTTAATCAGTTGCGCATTAGCCTATACTCACCAGGTGAGATAAATTGATGACGATGGTTTGAGGGAGGAGATTTTGTTCAAAGCCTTTATTTAAACGCTTGGTTTCTTCTGAAATCTCTGCTGCTCACTTGCAGAGTATTTAATACTCTCACAATCAGTGCATGATGTGATTGCTATCTAGTGAGTGGATTGAAGGCTCCTATCACTCAATCTTCAACTTTCTCGTTCGCGAAGGCATCTAGCGCTAGTCATCATGCCTCTTTTCGTGTTCAAAAGGCAAGCTATCAGTTTAATTAAATTACTGAATTAATTGGCTAAGTTAACGATACTTCACGTATGAAGCAGCAGTTTTTCGTTGAATTCACATTGCATTATAAACTCACCGTGTTGATTCCACCCATGAATCTCTCTCTTTAGATCGCTACATTGAAGTTTTAGAGCGCAACATTTATGCACAGCTTCAACTATAAAACTTATGTAGAATGAGCATCGTCATGCTCCGATATTACTCCAGTTGATCAGTACGAATGAATTTCCTACAGGCATTACCTTAGCAAGATATTTCACAGAGAAAAAATCATTCGCCTTGACCGGAACTCGAACCCGGACACCCTGATTTCAGGCCAGGTTCTCTACCAGTTGAGCTACCAAGACGTTCTTGGAAATCAGGGGGTCCCGGTTCGAGTCCCGGTCAAGGTGAATGCTTTTTTTCTCTGTGGAATATCTTGCTATCGTGCAATTCAGCGGGTAACTCCGCTAAAGTTTTCGCGGCTAGTTCGCGATCTTTGAATTAGGCATTACCTTAATAATTTTTTACGAGGAACGAATTATTTTTTTTACCTACACTACTAAAGCAGAAATATTAAGTATTTTATTCATACATTCTGTTAAATTCAAAAATTCTAGCTAAATCAACTAGGGAACTCAACGATTTTCAAAGGCCAAAATCTTCGTTCTCAACCTGCCTTGGAACTGAAAGTCTTGGGAGTTGCCGCTCCCTCCTTTTGGGGTGACGGACGGGAGGAATGGATGGTGGGGAATGTGCTTTCGTAGCTTCCCTGTGAGTCATGCGCATATGTTTGGGCAAATTTTTACATTTTTATTTGCACCAATTTTAAATGCCAAACCTTAGAACTCATCAAATACCTACTGTGCTGAAAAATTAGAACTTTCAGCAGAGCTTTCTCCGAGAGAGTGGTCAGGAGATCCTCAAAATGAGGGAGGAGAGAGGTAACTTCCCCTCTACCTTCTCAAATTGAGCTTGGACCATTATTGCTCCCTCAGAGTAGATTTGGAAAACCCTGTTTTAGGAGGAACGATTTGGTGCTTTTCCCAGCGTAGGTATCTGCTGAGTGAAATCTCGGGAATTCCACCGGGCTGCATCGTCCATTTTTGCCAACGCTTCGATTCCCGACTCGGTCATCATGTTCATTTCAGCTCTTCATTAGGTATTAATTTCTATGCATTCACATTAATATCTGTTTTTTTATAGATTTTAGGCATAGTGAAGTTGATAGTGGTAGTCAGGCCGTCAACGCTTCGCTAGCCCTAAGATTGCGGATTCGAATAACGCTATGGGCAAGAAAATTGAGTTTCTCTTAGTAATTGGCTATGAATTAGGCTGGACATGTCATGGCATCACTCAAGCAGCTGGAGTGACTTAAAACCTAAATCTACCTCCTCAGCGTGACGATGTAATGTGACGAACGTGGAAAGGGAATTGATAAGAATACGTCAAAGAGGACAGAAATAAGAACGTAGGAATTATGGTCGCCAAAAGGGAGGCTGATAGATTCACATTCTATGTACCTCTACTCGTAATCAGGACATGTGCGGTGTTGTGTTCGAGTAAAGATCATGAATGTTACATCGTATTTGACTGTCCGCAATTTTTTTCTTGGACTTCACTATTAACATTTACCACTTAATTGCACTTTGATGTACTTAGTGATAGAGTAGTATGATCACCCTGAGAGTTTCATTTATATATGGAAACTCACTCCAAAATATTACAGTTCTACTTTCATCGATTAAATTCCACAGTTATCTTTTTAGCATTAATTTGGGTACCAGCTTTTATAAAACATCAATGGATACGAACACCAAGGGAATGGAATCGAAACATAGAAACATTTTATTTGAGCTCTTGAGTGATGTCTCCTCAAAAGAACTGAGTCCGTCGTAATTGAAGTTTTATATCAAAGGCACAACATTTACCGTTAATTGCGTATGAAATCTGAATCTTGGTGCAAACAATCGTGTGACTGAAAAAATCTCAAATGTAAATCGCTCTCCTCTGAGCATACGCTACATTTCTTTTGTGGCTTCGAACGTCTTTCTTGAGATAGCCAATTGCCTTTGCTATGGGAAACAGTGACGAATTAATTAAGGGATAACCAGTTGGTAATTACAATTGGAGAGGAATTTTGGCTCTAAAATTTCGGGTGAGGAAAGTATACAAACAGAAAATTTCTGAATAGGATTCAATTATGAATTTAGAGTATGCTCTTAACTTATTGGAGATCATAGTTTCTGATTAATTAGGATAAATAGAGATCACCAGTAGGGTTGAATAGTGAAATTAGCGGTTAAAGTCGGTGTCAATTGGACGAGGAGTATAAGCTATTGGGGAAGGAACAATTCCAGTATCCATGTTGCTTTAATAAGTGCTCCAATTTGTTGTACCTATTCGCATAGTATTCCAAGTTAGCCTCAATCATACAACTAAGACAGGTGTTGTCACCTACTAAGGAACGAATTCAAGCTTTGACAGTAGTAGGATAAAGAATTTAAGCTATCTCTTAGAACCCAAGAAACTACTTAAATTCATATTGGGAATTCATGAATTTAAGTGGAATGCACGTGAGAAAACTGATTCGATTTTATTAGCTGGAAGAGTTAGAAATGTTCACTGTATTAACACCGTACATTTCCCAATAAATTTTCCTTGATTGGCAAACCCATTATTTATTTTGACACATTTGTAAATGCAATTTATAGAAATTCATGGCAGAAAGAAATTTTGAAAGCTTTTCTCTTCTGATTGAGCCTGCTGTGTATGTGGATTATCCGAGGTGATGTGAGCGCAAAATAAGGATAAATGAGGAGGAAAAAGAGAGGATAAGTGCTTGAGGGTGGGGTAACTTGATGTCTTTTGCAGTCTCTCTCCACCCCACGGAATCGCCCCATTACCCCTCCCCCCCTCCAAGGGAAATCCCTCCGCCCCCTCTCCACTCTCACTCTTGCGTTCCTCGCACCTTCTTTTTTTCCACCAGATGCCTCTTCCCTCTCTCTCCCGGCATGCGCCCCTGAATTCCTGCCTCATCTCCCTAACCGCCTAATCCCCATATCCTAACCCTCCGCTGACACGCAGCAAAGAAAATAAGACAGGACTTATAAGAGTGGGGAGGGAAAGGAGAGAAATTCTGTGTGCCAAAGGTTCCTTTACGCGGGGGTAGGGACGGAAGAGAACATTTTTTTCTCCCGATTTACACTTCATCTCTTTCCTTCTCCCCCCACATCCTTCCTCTCAGAGGTCTCCCTTAAGCTTCATCCCTCTCTTTAACTCCAAGGATTCCACATCTTTTTTTTTCTATTTTTTTAGGCTTAAAGGAATACATCTCATGAATTGCTCCACCCACAAGGCTCCCGAGAGAGAGTGTGGCCATGGAGTTTTAAGACAGGCGACGAGGAATGCGAGGGGAAGTGGGAGGTCGAAGAGAGGGGAGAGAGAGAGAGAGGGATGGAGATGATGGAACCACGCACGCCCGGGGACTACTCCGAAGCTTTGCGGCCGGGACGGAAAGGGGAGTCGAGTTCGCGGGGATGAAGTTATATAGAGGAAGGGCATGAGCGACAGGAACAGTGGCTCGGGGACGAGCAGAGGTATGAATCGAGAGCTGGAGGGTGTGTTTTGAGGGGATTTCGGAAGGAGAAACAGGGAGAGCTTCTCTCGGATGGACACCGAGTGCTTCTTTTCCTGAGATATATAAAGCGCCCGGCTAATTCACCGAGAGCTTCCATTTGCCCTCAATTCCTCTCGTTCCGCGAATATCCTTTTTTTCCCTAATGCCAAAAATGCCTCCGTTGGCACCACCCTCCACTCTCTTCATTTTCAAGGAACAACTTGCCTTTAGTCCCTTACTTAGTGCAAAGATCACTTAATAGGACTCAAATCTCCCCATCTCTTCTCTAGGACTTGAGTCCTATTAACTAACTAACTGGCATTTATTCCTTCCATTTTGCCTTCCATTCTTCTCCCTCGCTTTAAACATTTTCCACATTATCTATTTGTCACTCTCATTTTGTATCGAGATCCAAGAATTTTCCATTCCATATTGGAATTTTCTAGAACTAAAACTTTTGCTAAGTTTCAATAACCACTTACTTTATCTGTCTAAAAACAAAGAGAAGAAAAATCGACGGAGGTAAACTTCAACCTCATTAAGAATATCCCCTCGTATTCGGCAGTGTGCTCGGTGTTCCTAAGCTTTCCAGACGTTGATACCACTTGGAGTCTAACACCGATCTAAGCACACACAGATTTTAAACATGCGTCACATACATTGTGGATAATTCAGAGATTGTTTTTGACAGGTTTTGTGGAACCCTTCTGCCCGATAGCGTCAAAAGTGCTTCCGTGAAGGTAAAAGAGCTGCATTCCTTCCACGCCTTCCCTTATTTTCTCCCTTTTCATAAGGTCCTGGCATTGAAAACTGACGCTTCTTGTATTTGTTTTGTGGGAGAGAAATGTATCTTCCGGAAATATGTCACAGAGGACCTCTTCCAATTGAGTTTCGACACCACATCAAATGTATGTGGTATTAAAGGAACACTGCGGAGATAATCAATGATATTCTTCGACAGTTAAATACTTCAATTTGAAATGGAAATGCCATACAGCTAGGAAGATGTTGATAGATCCCACAATCAACACAACTAAGTGATAATCATTTGAATTCTGTGTTAACTAAGCAAGTTGTTAAAACAGATGTCACTTACCTCATATATATTGACAGTAAAAGATGATGAGATGATAGTTTTTTTGATGAGAATGCCCGGGGTTATTTATCTGGCCAAATTTTATGAAGGAGTTTCTTTACTACAGCAAATACAGTGTATAGATGTACCCTGTTACCAACATTAGTGTCATATCCTTCCTTGCCTCTTAATCTTATTTAGATGTCTGTTTCATCCTCTTGAGCAACGGTTACCTAGATAAAAGTCTAAGATTAAAGTTATATTTGACTTAATGTGAATATTGAATAGACTATGAAGATGTTTTTCAACGCTAAGCCTAGAGCTGTAGTATAGATTAACGTCATCATCAGGTCAGCTGATACAGCGTGATCGTCGAAACCATGGTCGTAGTGTGCGAGAATAAATTGTGGAAATACAGAGGTTAATTTGTCATTCATAATGAATACAAGTAAATTCCATAAAGTGACGCCAGAAACCATCAATTTCATTATGTAGTTATTTAATTTTACCACAAGTAAAATTTGCTGTGAAATGAAATATTTCAAGTACATAATTGGAATGAATTTAACGTTCTTCATGCGCAAAAAGTTGCACGTCATACGTTAATTTTATTTTACCTATTTTATTTTACCTGAATATTTTTATTTCGACCTTAATGGTGGATTCCCGATGATGACCCAGGGTACTAATAAAGCACGCTCTACTTTTTTTCCTCTCCTCCCCCTGCCCGTCTCTTTTATCACCGTCTTCTGTCTCAGACGGTTCCCTCCCCTCTCTCCTTCCGTGTCTCCCCCCAGCCTTCCTCCCGGTGAAGGGAATGGAGTGAGGGAAGCCCGAACGTTCCCGTTTTTTTTTTTTACGCACTCCCTTGTTTGGCCTTCCGTCTCCTTAGTCCTCATCCTCCCACTCTCCTTACCTACTCCCTAACCGCCTCGTTCCCTCTTGTTTTCACGTTCCCTCCTTCCCTTTTGGCCGGAACTCATTTGGACCCTCTTACCTCACTTGTACCCTCCTCCTCCCCCCTTGTCTATACGTCAAACACGCTCCCCGTCCCACCTCGCATGGACCGAACGTCGGTCTTCCACCCGTCATTCTCCACGGAGTTCTCCTTTTGTCTTTTATTTCACCAAATGGCGCTACAATTGGGATATTTTTTTTACAGCTGCATCTTCAACATCTTAAGTAATACATTTTATTGTGGTCTTGAAGGAAAAAAGTTTTTTATTGCAATAACACATTTAAATTTACGTAGTAGGGGATAGTGATGATGAGAATAGTGTACCTACGGCAAGGAGTCTGACTGTGAAATAGTCCATCACAGAAACATAGGCAATGTTCAATGACAAAAGAATAAAATAAGTACTAGCGTTATCCAACATTGAGCCTACTAGATATAAACTTTAATCAAATTAATCCTCTTCGAGTCTGCGCGTGAGAGTTTTTTCAGACAATTTTACTCTGCTTTACATTTCATTAATTTGATATATATATTATTGATGTTCATAACATAGAGCTCCGTTAGGATGTGAATTTAGTTGAACTCAACATAATAATGAGACACTCTGAACGTCCCTGTTCTTCTCCTGCAACTCAAAGCCGCTGCTAAGATTCAAGAGCGTGTACGCACGTCACCTGGTTTAATTAGCATGCATTTATTGAGAGAACATCAAAAATGCGAGTGGAAGAGAAAAGTAAGCCAATTGGAACATCGGTATTTACTAGTTCTCTGAGGAAGTAATGAAGGACTTGAGGAAGATTATGAATTTAGGAGGGTATCTAGTGAAATATTATAAATAGAACTTAACCTTTCGATTTTTCACTCCTTTGAGGAAATCAAATCTTAAATATTGGTCAAATTTGCGATAAATATTCAGTGAGATCATTTTTTTTAGTTGTATTCTGATATATTTATTAAAAAAGTATTCCCGCAAGGCGTATTAGCTTCCAGCGCACAACATTGTGTTTCAATCGAAAACCTAAGTATAAGTTATTTGAATAAAATTATCACATTTCCCTGCACTTGAAGAAACTATTCAGTCTTCTTTGGAAGGGGTTTTTCGAATGACAGTTCATGATTTGGGAAATAATGAAATCGTTAGTCAAAATCGCTGTAAATAGTAGATCTCTAAAGAGAGGAATGTGTGGACGAATTTATTTGAGTTTTGCAAACGGCGTTTCATAAGGTTCATGCTCCATCAAAAGTCCATGAAGTATTGAAAAATTAGGAATTGAGAGATGGGATCTCATAGAGAGTTTGTACGCCACTCAGACAGCCCTTAGATAATCAGGGTTACAATCAAGTAAGTAAGGGTTCTCTGTTCTCAATAGAATCAAATTTTCTTCCGAAGGAATAGAGTCGGAGGCTTCGGATGAGCTTGATGCAAGACTGATTGGAACTTTGATTTTTCCCTCTTCTTACAGCATAATGAGTTTCCAGTACTGTAAATTGTATAAAATATTTTTTGTAATGTCTCTGGGGTTCAGGTTTAATTATATATGTCCACAATCAATTCCTCTGAATAGATGTCCTTGAAGAATATCAAATATGCGAGATTCATTGTTGATAGAACCCTAGATTAACTATTGGCAAGTGAACTTCTTGTATTTAAAGATGTAAATTCTAGTAGCAATATTTAAGTTAGGCTTAGTAGCTTACGAATATTTATCAAAAACTTCAAGTTTTACTCCTTATAAATTCAACATTCAGCTGGCATTTCGCAAGTTTAGTGAGCAAAGAGTTGATTCTGAGATAGATTCAAGCTAGAAGACAAATACGATGCAGCTGACCTACTTCGGTTAGTTACCAAGTTTTAGGTGATTCCAAGAAAACGGATTGCTTAAGTATTAATATTGCGCAACTCGGTATGCAAGTAAAATATCCATGCGGTATTTTTGTCTTTGAATATTTCCTTGCAATCGTCGAGTATCCACCAATTCTTATATTACACTCTAAATTCTTTTTTATCTCTTCCGTTTTGCTCAGTTTGTCGTTGGAATTCGCAACGTTCCCAGTTTCCTCAAATGCACTATTTCCTTTCTACCGTGGGATCTTTTTATAGGAATTAAACGCTGGCATGATGCTTGCCTCCCACTTGGCTCACGTCTTCCCCCTTCCCCCCTCCATCTCGATTACCTTCCAACCCCCCTCTCCCTCCTCCTCCTTTTTATCATTCCCCATTCTTCTCCACACACTCATTTCCTCCATCTCATGAACCGCGGGGTCTTTTCGGCAAACATCGTTCCCTGGGGAGGCTTGTCGCGGTGGCATCAAAACGAGCCGTGGATTAAGGGAGACGAGGAGATACAACCCCTCCCCCGATCCACGGCGGCCATCAACGTTGCGGGTGGGGGAGAGGAAATTACGGGGGGGGGGGGGGGGAGGGGGTGGGAGCGAGGCGTGTTGCGAGGGGGAAGATGGACGGGCCAATTTTTTTATATCTCGGGGAATGGGGTGGTAGGGAGGCTTACGAGGGGAGGGAGAGAAGGGTGTATCGGAAGATAGGTGGGGAGGGGGAGGGCGAGGGCGTTGGCTGTCTTGGGGGTGCGCGAAGCGGTTTTCTCGAGTGGCCTCTGGAAGAAAACCCGGAGAATTTTAGCGCAGGAAAGTTTCCCATTTATGTTTTTAAGGGAGAAATTCGCGGACCTCCCCATTCTTCACTTATCCCCTGTGAAATCGGCCCGCGTGATGTTTGTATAAGCCCGAGCATTCAAACGGATGTTTCAAGCAATGTTCGGACGTTATTTCTCCCGCCCAAAAATGCATATTTTATGTTTTTCATGGCTTATCAACATCTGGTGGTTTCGGCCACCTGCCAAAATCAAACTTGAATTCAAGAACCCGCATTCAGTGATTGATCGTTTCGGATTGGTGGTGAGGGACACCCCCACATGTCAATTGGATAGTTAACATAATCATTCTCTTGGGAATTAAAGCTCTTTACATGACATATCTGCAAAAGCAGTAATAGTTACTTGTCACATGTCAATTGGATAGTTAACATAATCATTCTCTTGGGAATTAAAGCTCTTTACATGACATATCTGCAAAAGCAGTAACAGTTACTGCTTTCGTTGTAATGGCATGCATTTTTTTCATTTGCTGGTGGCTCAATTCTGGTCTGAAGACCTTGGAGACCACCTAAAGCTCCCGCTCTTGGTTTGTGACCAGTTTGTACCAATTTTATGGGAGTGAATAACATATTCTTACTATTATAAAAATAATCGTCCTCATTTTTTCGGGAAATCATTTCAATCCTTGATGGGTAGTGACAATGTTTTCACAAAACCTTAAGTTTATGCTCAAATGAATTAATTCTTTTTTTTACTTAATACCAGTTGTTTCCAGGGAGTAAAAGTTGGTAACGTTGCATCAGATGAAATATGAGCAATGAAGTTATTATAGCTTAATAACTGTGTCGAGAAATCCTATTTTAGTCTCCTTAGGTTTTTTAAGCTATGAAGAAGGCTTAAGTAATATCATTAGCTTGTAAAATAATATCTTTCTTGAGTCTTACTACATTTCCATAGCTGCAAGGCCCTGTGTCGTATACTAGAAGTGATTCTGATAGGGTATAGTGATTGCCTGAGTCATAAGGGTCGAGTCCTGACAAAACGATAAGAAAGTATCCAGTTATATATATCGGCATAGATCCAAGAAATGAAGAGAATCAACCAAATTAATGAATGATGAAATCATGAATTAGTGAATTTCAGGATATAGTAATAAATTCTGCTATTATAACCAGTGTAGGAAATTATGTACAAGTACTATCGCTTGAAGGCATTTTCAAATATGGGATTGTGATGGGAGAATAATAGTATACCTATTTATGATTATTATTTGTTCCGCTCCAGAAATCATTCCTTCCATTAAGGACACATAAAATAGAAGTGGGTTTGGCCGAACAAAAGTGAGTAATGAAGTGATTGAAAATAAATAGTAAAGATCGCCAGCCTGAATTTTGTATTACGCATATTTATCGACTACATTATGAAAGTTTTGGATCAAGATGACTCGTTGGGCGGAGAAATGCGATGCGATGGAATCTTTAGTCATTCCACCCCATCGAAATCTGCGTGTGAAAAAAGGACCCGTGGATTCTCCCAGGGAACACCGGCTCCAGTGAGCACGAATTATCCCCCAAAATTACTCGGGTATCAAAAATACTTCAAGAAAGAGAATCCTTTCTTAAAGCTTTCAAGTAAGTTGATACAGTTGGCTCCATTTAGGAGGTGTTAACCTGTACTGTGATTAGTTCAGTCTCCCTTTTTAATTAATTTCCTTTCTTTTGCCACGCAGTACCATAAACATGTTGTTGATGTTTTGTGGATATATTCAGCAATATGGCACGGAATTTTCTTACCGCACACTTTGTATGGTCCCGATAAAATCGATCACCGAGTGCAGGAAAAATTTATTTCCGCAGAACAAATGTTGTCTAGAAAAAATGCAAATTCCTGGGTGGCTGTGGCAGCGTATATTAAGTGGTATTTAGAGGAAATCCCGATTTAAGGAATTTTTCACCAGTCCTGTTATTGCTTCTGACGGTCTTCTTTGAGGCTATTCCATCGATTCAAAATTGATTTCAGATAAATAGGAAAAAATTGTCCTTAAACAACCTTTCTTTTTCCTTAGCCTTTTGCATCACGCGGGTTCTCGCCATAAGCTGCTCCAAAACGAGTGCAGCATGTAAATTGGACAGAGAATTTCGCTAAAGTCACTCCGCACCATTTCATAAGGCTTGACGGTTTTACGGCGTCTGCCAAAAATTTAATTAAAAATTCAATGAAGACAGCCACGGCCAAATATATTGGCCTTAATATTCAAAAGTTAAGAGAGTTCGTGTAACTTCATCCAACCAGGTCAATCTCATAGGAACAGAAAAAGTATGCTACGAAGCGCTTAATAAAGTTACACAGATAACTGGGAGCATAAGGCTCTTTTTTAGCTTGGAACCAGCTGATGTCAAAGGCATACATGCAAAAAGACATTGAAGTTTTGCGCCTAGTCCACAATATATGTACGATACCAATTTGAACTGAGTTTCTGAAATGTTTTCACGGCTGAGGTTTAGCATTAGTGAGATATTGCGTCAAAGTTGTGCACGTGAAAGGGTAGCGGGAGAATGAATTTTGTATGGATGTAAAAGTTGATCTTTAATTGGATGAGCATTAGTAACAAAATTGTCATTTATTACGTGCTCACAAACTTTTAACAATCTTCTTTACAGGATTTGCTATACACCTGTTTCTAGATTATCCGTTTGCTTTTGCTGTTCCCCATTAGAGCCGTGCGCTCCTTTTTAGCCTAGAAAGTTGTCGGCCACGCTTTCACCCTGCTACTACCTACAGATGCTTTAGGCGATAGAGGATTTACTGACCATGCCAATTTTATCATCAATAATAAACACCACATAGGAGGGACCAAAAGCAGTGAGTGAGCAGGCAACGGAATCAGCCTCAAAGCACAAGAATAACAATCCTTCCGCGTTTAAAGCAGAACTAAAAGAGCGTTTATGAAATTAGGGAAGATGACTATTCAATGACTCCCTCTGTACTTTTGTGAGAGAGGGGTAATTAATCATTGTGGGGCATCTTCATATCTGGCTGAACTGAAGGTTATAAATTATAAGGTTTGCAGGCAACCATTGCCAAACAGTTCTTCGCCTCAATAGCAAATATATCGAAGGAAAACAAAATTTAAAGTTGTAAATTGCAAATTTTGTCTTCCTTTCGATACGTTCGGATATCACTCAATATCGCTGGACACTACTGAGAAAATCTATCGTTGTCCCAAACATTATGTCCAGAAGCTTTCTCAGGGTGTAATTACTATTTTAATTTTCTTTCTGCCTGTTGGTGAGGGTTTTGATAGAAAACTTAGACTTCGCTTTACTATTTTAATACACTACTATCCCGTGTTTTTCTGAGTGCTTCGCGAATCCGGTGACTTCTTGAGTCTGGTGGCCTCTTGATATACCGGTCCCTATTTGAATGCCTCGTCGAGAGTCCTTCGAGTCCGATTCACTGTCCATCCGATAGGTTGTTAAGCCGTGGACCCTATGGCGTCTTCCTGGTAAGTTAATGCTGACGCCGGGTTTCTCTCCACCCATCCTCCGTTCCCCGAAAAAAGTCTACCTCAACAACAAAGCCAAAGTCAACTTATTGACTTTTCACCATTCTAAAAACCAAAGCAATTATAATTGGTTATTCATGGCCCGTGAACCAAATCGATTATGAAAGTATTCCTTAAGTTGTAATAGATGATATCCCAGTCAATATTAAATTAATATTATTTTTAACATTGATTTTTCCTCGTATGGATTGTAATAGTTTTTTAGTTTTGTGATCAGCCTGATATACTGAATGCCAAGTTACAACGTGAAGGTACAAAATTCCTCTGTGAGGCATATCATTGGATTACGCCATCAGGACTACATCTCACCTTTCAAAGAACAATTAAAATGACCATAATGATGCACTATATGTGAAATGTTCTCACCAATTTAAATATAAAATCCAACATTTTCTATGCTAATCCCAAAGATCATTAAATGCTATTTAAAATGTTCCAGAAAATTGACGATCGTCACGTGACCCGAAACGCCTTCTGCTGTCATTGTACGGTATAGGTTAGGTACATATTTCTACGGAAACAGACATTTATTTTAGAAGAAAGAGAAGCGACTATATTGTTTTGAGGTTTATAGCCGCTTCTTGAACGAAACCATGACTGAAAAGAGATTTTAAAAAGCGCAATTCAACAATTTGCCTTTGTTTGACTCGCTTATGGGGGAATCCTTCTTAAAGAAACAGCGATTACTTTGTCGTAGCAGAGATTCTTGAGCACAATACAGGCATTGTATTAATTAGGGACAATTTGCTCGTTACGGTGCGTAATAAGTAAAAAAATAATCGAAATACATTCGTTTATTGCACTAAACAAATGAGATAAACACATGCGTTTTCGCAAAGCATTCGTTAAACAACTTACCTCCACGTACAACAGATAATAAACGCTCATACTGATACCGTGTCGTGACGTCATGTGGTGACGCCGTGTTTTTAAGCTGTCGAAAACGTATGAAAGACTAATATCTTTGTAACACAACGTGATTCTTCAGCAAAATTCTCGCCAAGCACATTTTAGCTAATGAGTTTCATATTAAAATCGTTATAAAAATAGTGCATGTTCCCTATTGTTAAAAATAGACGTTTATAGTTACTGTTTCTGTTTTTGCATCAGTTATGTTCATCAATCAAGAAACCAGATTTCCACTTCAGTTATTTAAGTTTGTACCTAGTAACGCAAAGTCGTAACAAAAAGTATTTCTTCTTCACTGATATATTTCCAGATCATCTGCAATACCTTATTTAGAAATTCATTTGTTGTTACTTCATGTAAATTGTGGATCTCGTTAGTGTCTCACATCAAAAACTAAAATTTTTATAGAGAACCTTAAATCCAAAACAATTGATTATTTCTTGTGATTGTGGAAACTTATTCTGAAGCTATGCAATACTTACAAAAATGTATGATTTCCTAAAAATCTTTGTATCCTTCATGTATACATATTATCATCATCATCATCATTGGCCATCAATCCTCAGATTGGTTTGACGCAGCCCTTCACTCGATTCTTCTATCGGCCAATCTTTCAATTGTGACGTAATTCTTCTCTTTTGCATCCCTCACTACCTGTTCCATGTATCTCATACGAGGCCTGCCTTTTCCAATCTTCCCGTTCACTTTTCCCTCGACGATTGTCTTCATCAGGCTGCATATTATCATATTGCAGGTAAAATATCTAATATTAATCATCAAGAAAATTCCTTTTTCCTTTTCGAACACCTCTGTTTCATTGAATGTAGGTGTTTCATATTTTTGTGCTCTTTAGGGAGCCTTGGGAGCGATTAAATATTTGTACTCTTATTGCATCAACCAAATCGACCACCTATCTCAAATTACCTTTTTTTTCGGTTGCCTCCCCCAAATATCCCAAACCATTTTCACACACCTGCTTTACACTTGCCCTCCCCACTAAGTATTCACCTTATGCATACTTCCAATCTTCTTCGTCTCACCTGAAATTTCTACTTCCTTTTCTCCGCCTTACTGACTACTACTACTCCGCCACATATTCATCCGCCTGTAACGACCAACAGCGTCCCGTCGTTTTCAATTACATACCTACTTGTTCCATCCACCCACCCTACTTCCTCCAAATCATTCAGGCACCTTCCTTTACTCCCCCCAAAATATCAAGTAAGAACTTCTCTCCCAAAGGGGCCGGGTATCGAAGTGTCATGATGTCACACTCTATATTAGATCGTATGCATATATCTCTTTTCACATAATTAATCAATATTCCAGTCATGAATTCTACGGTAAATATTTTTTTTGTACTCCCGCGGTTCTCCTTCTGTTTGACATACCTCCCCATCTACGTCAAAAATACAGCAACTAAATCGTATCATGTGATATATCCTACGCCAATCTACCTTCAAGGTTACCTCTTACTTGCTTTTATGGAATAATTTAATTTTTAAGGTGTCTGGGCTCTAATATTCATCTTCTTTCTACGGCTAAATTTAAAATATACTTTGGTTTTGGACAGCAGGTTTATAAAATCATATAAATTCTAGCCCATGAGAAAACTTGAAATAACGGTCATAAGTATGAAATTTAAGGATTTTTTGTCTTAAAAGTATAGAAATATGTCACCAAATAAGGAAAAGGACTTATTTAGGCATATAAACGTTAGAGTACGCATAATGGAATACGTTTTTACTGTTTCGGGCGTTACTTTGTGGATGAGTATTTTCATAAGTGAAGCTTGTTGTACGTTTCCACCAAGATTTTTTAAATAATATCTTTTTCAACGCCTTTACGTCATTTTCAAGGGTAACTTTAGTGGAGTGACCCTCAAAAATTACGCAATAGTGGTGAAACAGAGGTGGGGTTTTATCAAAACATCTCAGTGGAAAAGTACAAGTTTTATTTATCGAAATGGAATATCCCTGTTTCGCAAAACTTTTATGAATATATCCTTCCAGTTTGTTATTAATTTTTTAGATCAAAGTATCTTCCTATTCTCTGTCCGATTCAAAATTCACTTTTTCCTTGCCTTTACTTTGATAACGCAGCATTCTCGTCACAATGATTACCTTACTTCATCCGACTCTACCTCCTCCAAATTCCACCTACAAAATTTTGCTTCCCTCATCTTGTTCAACACTTAATTACTTCTTAATTCGGCCCTTCTTACTTTCTTATTTTTCTCCACATCCACTCCTCGGAAGCTTGCATTTTGTTCGTTCTTTTTTGTGACAGTCCAGTTCTTGGATGCAAATAACACCGCGCTCTATTGCAAAGTATCATTACTGACAAATACGTCTCCACTCAAGGTTACCCTCAGAAATTAAGTTCCTCTGGTGGGATGTTCTGTTATTCTTCTGTAAGTATCCTTTTCAGTGTGACTGGCTAGGCAACGGGGATAAATACCCAGAATGCTTTCTCTGTTCTTAGCAACGCTGTCTTACTTAGAGTTAAATCTTTTCTTTCTTTTTTTTCGAATATGACTGTTTTGTTTTATATGACATTTTTACCCATTTCAAGCTTACCCTTCCCTGGGAAATTCATTCGCTCTTATTACCAGCCCTTAGTTTATTATTATAAGAACATCATTTACATCACGTGCAATTCCTCTAATGAGCCTATGGTTTTCAAAAATTACTGCTTTTCTCTTTATCAGGAGCGCGATTGAAACTATTTTTATAAATGTCCTGGGGTTTAGGTCCTATAATATCATACCAATGAGTCCATACAATCTCTTACTTTCCATGTATTCTCCACCTACTTGGTTCTTTTGCTACCCTATTGCCCTTCTCGACTTCATTTCATGTGACAATTTCTCAACATATTTTCCTATATTTCTTCTAATTTTCTTTATTATTTCTGGGCCAAATCTGTATTAATCAATGCCAAATTATTTGTATCCTTTTCACCAGGTTTATTATCTCCATGATGCAATTCCTCAACGTATTCTTTCCACTTAGCTTCTCTTCCTGTTTCTAAGAATCTCCTCCGGTTCCATTAAGAATTTTCGGTGCCCTACCCTTAGAAATTGAGGCCGTTTTCCCTCCCTTAATTCCAGATAACATTTTAATATTGCAAATCATGCATGCAATCACTTCTCCCTCTATCTCCATCTATTTTCCGTTCCGTACAACTGTCCTTTATACCAAGCCTCCATCCCCATTTTGTTTATCGCCTATGTTTTTCATTCAATCCTCCATACTTACTATGATTTCTTTAACACTTACCACTCCTTATCATTCCCAATCATTGCTCAGTAACCCACGGCTTCTTAATCTTCCTCGTATAAGTTGTTTCAATTATTTTCCCTACTGCAGGACTTAGTGTTATTTTTAGCTCATTCCTACTTCCACCCCATTCCTTTTTCTTTCTCATTTGATACAATTTCCGATTCATAACATGCTTTTCAACTTATTCCAGTTTCCACCTTAACATTCCATATCCAAGCCATAGCTATTATTTTGAGTATGACGCTGCAATTTTATGCCTCTGAGGTGTGACCGGAATCTGTATTGGCTCTTAGAAAAACGTGTGTAGTGATGACGTTGAACCAAACCTATTCCAAGTCTTTTTATTATTCATTTCATTCAGTTTGCGACCCTCATTTGTCTTGTACACCTATGATTTTTATGAACATGGATTTTTCGTGCATACTAATCCGTTTCTCCAATGAGATTCTGAAAATTATATACCTACCTAATTTCCATTTTCACCTTCTACAATCGTTGATTTGTAATACCGAGTAGAGCTTATTTTTCTTGAATCAGTACCTACTTCCAATTTTTAAGTGGTTTGCACCTATATAACACTCCATATTCAGTATATTCACTTATCAGCATATATGTCTGTACGAATACTATATTTGATAGGCCTGTCTTCACCCTCATGCATGATAAATATCCTTTTACTCATATTTTCCCCCACCATTTTGCCTACTTTACTTGAATGTTTACGCTGCTTCTCATCTGTTCTCACCAATTGTTCAAGTAGACGTCAGGTCTCTTACCTCAAACCCGACCGAAAAGAGGCTATGATTCGTCTTTGGCTGCAGGCACTATATTTCTTTAGATCCTATCCTTCAAACAATGTGGTATGGATGGTTCTGCCAAGAACAGGAACCATTTCTCCGGCTGGTCTAGCTTTTGGAACCAAATGACCGCGGGCGGAAAGTAGTAGTTCGTACACTCACTTACTCACTATAGTGGACATTTGACCCAAAGTATTAAAAAGTGATTGCTTCTCACATTTAATAGGGAATAGTTAACAAAAGTAGTGCAATGCCAATCTCTGCAAATAATCGGTTGTAACATTTTTAGTAGTAGTTGTATGCGTTGTAAAAACTATGGTGAAAATGTCCTGGCTCTGGTGCCAATGTCAATACTGATTTGGATTTGATATTAATGAGGGATCCGATTGAACAGTACAGTGATTATCATTTTTCTATGGTACTTACCTCTTACCTTACAGGCTGCTTATCCTCTTCAACACAATCATTCTGAGTCAAAACACATGACAAATAACATGAATTAAGTGACAACTGGTGTCAATTCAGCTGTTTACTCAGTTACTTCTTCCGTATTGTTATAGAAGAACGAAACTAGCCGTAAATAAATCCTCTTAAAAACAGTGGAAAATTATACTTATAATTTACTATGAGGTACTCCACCGTTTAAGATAGAATAGTGCTGCATACTTGTATGCTTGCTTCTTATTTCAACCTCGTTTGGTTCGGTGGGAAATCAGATGAATTTATCATAGTTGTCTAGTCCAAGTCCCAGACTGGTCAATTGGTCATGTATATGTCGCCATTTGATATGTAGTGAACGGTTATCTTTAAAGTGTTGACTTCTTTATTTTCAGAGCACCCGGAAGCTATTACAGAGATCCGGCAAAATATAAAAAAATGGTAATGTATGAAGTCTTTCATCGCTGGAGAAGATTTAGCTGGGTAGTTGTCATGAAACTGGGTAAAGGTAAGAATTAATCGAATTTATAATTCTGTGTCTCAAAAATTTTATTTCGATGGAATTAAGAGTCGAAATCATGTGGAATGATCTTAGTAAGAAAATTTTTGATCCGCACTGGTTTATTCTTTGAATTTGTTAACCTTCTTTCCTAACAACCAATGTCAGCCAACCAATTTTTATGACGGGACCCCTTTGAAAGTAATAAAATTTCACTGTAACTCTTCTTATGCTTGGGGAAGGGCTTCCTTTCATGCTATGTTAGCGTGTTAATTTATATTCTTTCCGTGGCCTGATATCCGACATTCCGGGTGTATTTATAATCGATTTCAGATAGGAAATGAATGAGCCTAATTTTCGCGAATGAGCATATTCATTCCAGCAATTAAATTGTTCGCGTTCAGTTTTGCAAAAAAGTTGCTGCATTTGCCGAAAACAGCGTTACTATACGATTCGATGCAGCTCTATTTTTACCATAACATGAGCAATCTTTACGGAAGAGAAACCATCATTACTTCCGGTTTCCTTAATTTTTAAAACTTTTTTTTATAACTTGAAGTGGGAAGAGAGAAGGCAATCATTATTTTTATTGCCGCTGCCCCCCCCCCTCCACTAATTGACCCAGGCGAGCTGGGGGTTGTTTCCAGATCTTGATGGGGGCAGCCATTTTTATCACCCATTCCGGGTTACACCTTTACGCTCCCCCAAACATTTTAAGAAAGCCAACGACCCAGTGCCCGTAGGGGAGAGGGGAGGAGGAGGGAGAGATTCGACTCACTTGTTGAGAGCCTCGATTTATACCCTGGGTGCTGGTGCTCTTTCACAGGTGTCCGTTTAGCAGAAAAAAAGGGGTGGCTTGGGGAGTGGAAGTCGGGGGAGGAACGGGTGGGCGGGTCTTCTGAGGAGATGGAAGAAGCGGAGGGGAGGGGATCGGGTAATTAGGGAGGAGGGAAGAGGGAGAGCAGGGAGGAATCCGGGTCGGAAAGATGGGCATTTGCCACCGCTGAAAATTTGCAATCGGTTCCAAAAATATCGACATCGCTCATCGCGATGACAGGTATCTGCAATCGACAGTCTACGTCCTTGCCTATAATTCTCAGTCGTCAGTAATTGCTATATTGCAGTCCATTATTAGAGGTTAGGGTTTGCTATCTCGATCGATATGATATCATATCTGAATCAACCAATTTATCACAATTTTCGGGAACTTTGCCCGTGCTAGTCTATTAGGCATGGTATTAACAGAGCAACTAGCTTGCTGAGCTAAGAGGGGAATTATTTGAAAAAACTGCCTTCGGCTGTAAAAGAGCATGTAAAATTGTTTTTGTTCACATCATCCTAATCTCTCTCATTCGACGGACCACCAATGCTATTAGTAATGTGCCAAGCTGCTTCACTTCGCCGCACTGCTATTCTGCATCACAGTGCCTCACCTCGGAGAAACCATTAACATTTGGTAATTGCTCACTGCATAAGATCGACATTGCATGAAAATAATCATTCGAAGCCAACTCATCTATTTGAATCGACAACTGGCATTGGGCGAAAATGCGAAGATTGCATCAATCGAATTATAAATAAACCTCAGTTGTTACAACAATCCGCCAGCGACTGATTCGAGTAATCGCAAGCGCTTAAGAGGGCAACACTCTCTACTCTGTCCAATCCCCATCGGCCCACCTCCCCACTCTTCCTTCGCCGCTTATAGCCTTGCGGGCCAGCAACCGTAGCCGAACGAAAGACTTTTCGACCAGAGCCGGGAAGGTCTGAGATTATGAGGGCTAGGCAGGAATGACTATTGGCTGTGGAAGGAGGAGTGGCGGCCGGCTGTTGGATGAAGGAAAGGGTGGAAATCACGAGAAGGCACTCGAGGAATGTCGCCGAACGATAAACGGCGGAACGGAGGTGAGGGACCTGTGACCTGTGTGATTTCGCGATAGGTACATGGATTTCGGTTCCCTCTATCAACATTCCCATCTATGCCACCTCACGGTTCATGATTTTTGCACTGCAGTAAATGAAATTCTCGCCTTTGGTTTGTGTTCAACTTACAAAATTGTTGCCATTTGGTAGCTTAAAAATATTTATCTTAATCAGATGAATTGGTGCGCATTCGACCAGTTTTTCATTTTTTTCGGCATTTTTTTCTATTCTATCCTTTATTATCCACAAAGTACCCTTCATGCCACCTCTAAGGTATTGCAGGGGGACAACACTAACCAAACATGCACTAGTGGATACGATACTACCTAGAGAAACGTGTTAGTTTGAGTTAACCAGGAGAGTGAAAGTAAATGATTATTAAGCCGAGAAGAAATATCATTTGTGAATACCTAGTTTATACATTGTTAATCCATTGATTTCTCTTGGGATTAAAGATTTTATAAATATATCTGATCGTCATTCTCTCATCATGTTTTGTCTAAATTTGAATCCACTCCCTGACAGTGATTGCTACTCGAGTTCTTCTGGTAAGCTCTTAAAACTTACACATTCATAATAACTACCTTTCACAAACCTTTGCACACCCTCTATTTAATTAAACCTATCTGGTACAGATCTCATGCATGCACCGGTGGCATATTCTAAATGAGACCTGGTATAGGAATAATAAGTGGCAACCACTGTGATACGATATTCAGCTATCGTTTTTGCACTAATGATTTATTTTCACCATGCCGCCGTTGATATTTTTTTAAATATCCTTTTCGTTATTTGTATGTAATTCATTCAACGACTCTACGTCAATTTATAAAAGATTGATCAATTTTTTTGTCCTGGTTATGATATTTCACGGGTTCTTAGAATTGAGAGTTGTAATGTTTAAGGGCAAAGGGTTTAATTGAAAACGTACTTTCAGCAATTTCACAGTCTGCTAACTCTGTCCACATAGAGAGAGCGAATTTGAGGAATGCATTTATAAAGTTTCAAAATAAAAATGCTTTGATGGGAATCGGAATATGATGGATGTTAATAATAAAATATATTGTGGAGACCTGAACCTGAGTCCAAAGTTTGGAATGTAATATTCTAAAATGAGGGGGGATGGTAGGACCAGATATCTGGGTCTTGGCTGTGCTGTTTTACGGTGATACTGGTTACGATGATACATTTATATTTCAACAACCTGTGGCAAACCACCTAACTTGGCCTATCCAGCAACACCTTGATCCACTTGAATGAACTTAAGTTAAAACAGTAGAGTCGCGAGAAATCGATTTCGATACGCACGTACGCTCATAATTCTTCTCTCGGCACGCCTAATAATCGATGTTCTCCATTGTTCGACATAGGGATAGTTTCGATCCTCGGTCGAAAATCGGAAGGCGGGCCTGAAAATTTGAGCACTTCGCAGCTCTCCAAAGAGAAGAAATATGTGAGAAAGAGGGGAGGGAGGGCGAAGAGGGGGTGGGGGAGAAGGATGCCGAGGGGCGGCAGGGGCGGTGACCTCTCTCCCCCTCCTCCCTCCTCCACACCCCCTTCCCCCCCCTCTTCTACCTCCCTCCCGCGAAAGAATCCTCACCTCCTCCCCGACCCGCTTCCCTTCACAGACTCCCACTCAAACGGTTCATATAATTCCTGTAGCCGGCGATGGACCCGCTCTTCCTTCCACATTTTATCCTTCTCCCTCTCTCTGCCCTCTTTGCTGCCAGGCTTCTTACCCATTTCAAAGGATTAAAAAAAATCAAGGCTCGCTAAAAAGGATGGATCTGATTGGCTTAAATGACTGTTATCCAAATCCGATACCCCGGGTTCATTGTTCGCGTGCGCCTGCAGAATTAGAATGCTCTTTAGCATGGGTGCTCTGTTTGTGTCTACGCGAAGCAGTTTGAGTAGGAATAGTAATTCTTCAACAACCTTACGGTGGCTAAGCGGGTTTCTGTGTATTTACAGATTTGCGTTAAACTTTTTATACGTGTTCTTATTAGTGATAGCCATCGTAAAAATGTAAAAAAAATTAATTTTATCAATTGTATTTTTACTCAATTTAATGCTTTTTTAACACGTAGCCTTGTGGTGCATGGATAAATTTCCTTATAAGTCGATTACACATGCGCCGATTTTATTCAAAAAGGCAAAATAATACAGAGCTTATCATTATAGTGGTATGGACAAGTATAAAGGTGTCACACCAGCTTAAACATTCGAAAAATCTTATTTAAATATAATATTCGCTAAAATATTTCGACTACTGTGCCGAAACCAAACAATAGTATTGGCAACTTTGTAGCCGGAGATCGTATCAGCTCCAATTCCATTGTCTTTTCTGGAGCGTGTGCTGTTGAAGACAGCAAATTAAAAATGAAAATCATGGATATTAGAGATTTATTCCTAAAGTCACGGGCCATCGTTGTGGTTATAAGAATTTTAGTAAATACATTAACAGATGGTAAACTACTGCTTACTTTAATTAGAGTTTTTCAAATATTTAACTAGTTGATTACTGCGATATTAAAGATCGAATTTATCAGATTCACAACCACCATAGCAGCAAGGCGTGAGGAGTTGATCTCTTTTAAATGTCATCACCACGTGTTCTGAGAAATACTCCCTAATGTACGTTGCTAATCCCTGTTTTACTTAAATGCTTCCAAAAAGACTCCAACGCAATGTTGCCAATAATATAATGACAACAAGAATATTACACATTTTTGAAGTAATACAATTATCTGACATGAAAAGCTAATTTTTACATCCTATATTACATCTACAACAATTTTTCTAGCTTAAAACCATGTAATATCATTGTCTTATACAAAATAAGTCTATATGGCATACCTATTTCACAAAAGGTACTATAACCACAAAAACATTTGTTTTGCTGAGTGATAGCGTGCTATAATTAAGGCGAAAATATAAAATACAATTCTTGTATCATATCCATTCTTGTATGGTGAGTTCCACCGCATGAATAGGTATGTATATGCACGTAAGTTAAATGTGGTTCTGGATCTACCTGCATTCGACACACTTATGACAATGACACAGGTTATTACAATGTTAACTCAATCACTCATAATTCCCGCTCACCACCTTAACACGTTCAGCATTTGGTTCGCGGGTTCCAAAATTAGGAGCTTTTACCTTAGTTTTGCGTCATGCGCAGTCTGATGCCTGAAGTGATGCTCCGTGAAAATTGCAATGTGTGAAGCAGGGAAATGCATGAAAAACTTACCAAGTAGATCAACGGCTCTGCCTTCTTCTGCTGTATTTAAATGCCTCCATTCACAAGACTTCCCCAGTGGACGCCGCTTCAAACATTTCAATGTATTGCTTCGAGTAAAACATCCCGAAGACTCAACCGAGAGATGACATTGTACTCTTTTTGCTTCTAAGACATTTGTTAAATGCGATAAATTATAAAGAGAATAATTTATTTTTGAATTCGGGAGACTTTTATATTAAACGAGGCAAAACATACAAAAATAACGTGGTACAATGATAGGAGGTAAGAAAAATCAATTCCGTGTTTCGTTAACAGTATTTCCCGTTCACAACGTAGACTGTCATAGTCATGAATCACAATCAAAATGTTAGTCTCTGCTCTTTACTCTCAAAAAATTAAAATACTAAGTCACATAGAATCAACATATGATTTTATATAGACATTGATCTTGTTTATTTGCTTTACTGTAGACTTGGTAACCAGAAAACTCACTTTGTGATTCAAAGGCAATGTTTCAATTGCATCATGAGATATGGAGATTTGTCTTTCAGATGAACAATTGCCTCCCAAAGTGGGTACATCATTCGTATGGTGACGTTTTCAGTTAGTTATCACTCACTGTTTAGAAGTGAATTGGAATTTCTTCCGGGATATCTCTCTCTTTGGTTCATACTGCTCGGACGACAGTTTCGCCGGCGTAGCAGACTGCGTGTTCAGGTCAGGTGTCGAGTTGTCCGTATTAGTCCGTAGATATACGCATGTTGTTATGAATTCATATTAATATCAATTTTGTTCTCATCGTGAGAATTATGGTAAAATTGTCTGAGACTTATTTAAGCGTTAAATAAATCAAACTTCACCATTTGTCTCGTGATACTGAAACGTGCATCTATTTTTTCTTCTTTTTTGGTAGGTACATGCTTGATTTATGACACATCATAGAGTTTTCTCAGAGTTCTTTACTTGGCTGGAAGGCCTCACATTAATAAAACTTTGCAGTTCACTCTGGAAAACCCACCCTTTACTAACCTGCGGAGTAGTATTTTTACAGTAAATTGTATTTTGACGAATTTCGGCCAGTAAAAAAAAGTCAACTCAGTCAATCAGATTTTGAAATGTCTCTTGGCCAGTGACCATACCAATTTTATCTCCCATCTCCAACCTCCTGACTAGCTAAAAGCGTGCACCCTCATTCCTCCTGGCATCATGCACCCTCGTATTTGCAAACCGCAGAAATGATATATTTTCACTTCTATCGTTTTTGACTCAACCGTGGATGTAATTCAAGCTATGGATTTTCATTTCCTTGTGTCCTGGGAAAGCATACGATGGAAGTACGCATTCAATTGTGGGTTGAATCTTCAGTTACCTTGCAGACGAATGGTTTGATGGAACTCGATCCCTGCACTCCACTCTGAAACCAAGCGAGTGAAAAAAAGGATAATACGCCCATCAGAACAAGGGAAACGGGATAGATCACTGGGTAGATGGTTGAAAAATATGCCTTTGATTGAAGGGACTGAGGAAGAGGGAAATCTCGAGAAAAGCGCAGACTATTCTGCGCTATTTCCTGGGCACAAAACACGAAAGTTCTCCCTTGATCCGTCATCTTTCAGATGCGCTCTCCTGCACCGTCAAGGGGTGAAGTTGGGGGTGAGGATGGCTACGGGGTGTGGGTGGATGCCGATGTTTCTCCGAGGAGTGGAGGCAGGGGCGTATAGCTGAGGGTGCGGCAATGCCGCACCAAACACTCTCCCCTCCTCATGTTCGTAGGGAGGTGAAGACCATGATGCTCCGGAGAGACTGCTTGGGAAGAAATATCAACCAAGTCTCCCCTTTTTAATATCTTCTCTTCTCATATGATCTTTGATAGCAAAATCAATCACATTTCGTTCACATTCAACCCACATCAAGTACTGCATTTTAAAATTGATCTTTGAAATATTAGCAAATGCATTTTAAACTCACTTAAAAAGGAATATCAAAGGATGAAATTCCTGCGCGTGTTTCTTAGGATATATATTTGCCGAATGCGTTTGAAAATATTTCTACATCAAGTGAATTGTTAACGGATGTAAATAGTAGGCTTCAGAGGTGAATAAACACAACAACGAGTTATACGACGGAAACAACCTCAGCACGAAAGTAGTTGAAGAGGAAAATGAGGTCGAAAAGGATGATATAGGAGCACAGTCTTAAGATCAGAATTTGACCTAGCAGTAAGGGACCTGCGGATGAATAAGGCTTCTTGAACTGATGATATTCCTGCAGAGCTAATTAAAAATGCAGGAGAGAAAGCATTAACCCACCTTTATAAAACCATCTCTTAATGATCTGAAAAGGATAGATTCTCAGGGACTTTGAGAAGAACATCATCATTCCTATTCCCAAAAAGAAGAGAGCGGAGGACTGTGAATATTTTAGGACTATAAGCCTGACCATACATGCGTCGAAGATATTGGCAAGGCTCATCTACAAGAGAATAGAACGAAATGCAGATGAGTTCCCGGATGAAGACCAATTCGGATTCAAGAAAAGCAAGGTTACAGGAGAAGCAATATTGGCCCTTGGCCAATATCGGCTGCTAATAGAGAACATGGTGGACTAGAACGAACCGACATTTATTGCGTTTTATGATTTGGAGAATGCAATTGGCGACGTGCATTGGAATGCAATGCATGGATTTCTGAAATATTTCCTTATGGCAGTGAGGCATGGGCGACTTCAGCAGCAGAGAAGCCTAGGGTGGAAGAATTATAAATTTTGTGCTATAGAAGAATGATGAAGATAAAATAGTTCGACCGAATGAGTAACGAGGAAATCCTCGAAAGAGTAGGAGAGAAGTAGAGCCTTCTGAAAACTCTAAGAAGAAGACGGGGCAACTCAATCGGCCACATCTTGAGACATGATGGTCTGATGAAACAATCGTCGGAAGTCAAGTAAACAGGAAGATTGGCCTCAAATGAGATAAATAGAACAAGTAATGATGGATGTGAGATACAATAAATACCTAAATATGAAGATATTAGCTGATTGAGGAATGGAGTGGAGAGTTACGTCATACCAATCTCAGACTACTGACTACTTGACTACTGAAATCTTGCACAACTTTTACTATTCTTCTCCCATATTTTCAAAATTAAATCTACGTGTAATTGTGCAAATAATATGTTAATGTTTTCATAGAAATGACTAAATAATCAAATGCTATTACATTATTTTGCATAAAATAAGAATTATGTCATTCATAGGTATCATTTCACGTGTCTCGTAAATTCTTGCCCAATATTGTCCTCAATGTGGTAGAATTGTGCCTCTCGGTTGCATGTAAGTAGTCTAGTATGCACATTGTATGTAGTATTTGTTTTTCATGCCAGCATGGTAGTAAGTGTGATCTTATTCTTTCAGATTTATAAGGCATGCCTGTTAATGGTTCACCTCCTATCACACATTGCGGTGCCTTGTATGGTAAATAAAGATGTAGAGTTAAGCACATCCACTAAAATACTACCCAAATTCATATCCGTCATTGGAGACCGTAAAAGAACGAAGAAAAAAATCATTCGCCGGGAAATTCATTTAGCAGAAAATTCATTTCATTTGACCCGAAATATCACTGTTGTATGAATGAAATTGACTCGAATAACGACTAGGGAGTGATCTCATACTCGTCTATTCCTAATTGGTGGTGGTGGCTAGATTACTGGCTTTTCATCCCGAAGACCCGAGTACAAGTGACGGCAGTGGCAGAGATCTTCAACGGTAAACCGGTCTCCAGTTGAGTGCCATGTAGAGAGCATGTAGAATTCAGGACTTCATCCGTTAGATGGTACTTTATAAAGTAGACCACGTGGCGTCTTCCGTGATTATCAGGTAAATACCGAAGTCTCTTGTTTCCTGAAAAAATCCACAATAAATGGTGCAGTCTCGGCCATTGATTTGGAATATGCTGCCAGTGTATGGGATCCCTACGAAATCGGTCTAAGTAATGAACTTGAACGTGTGCAGCGAAGATCGGCAAGATTTGTAAAGGGACGATACGATAATTATATTAGCGTAACCAGTCTATTAAATGAATTGAAATGGGAATCATTGTCAGATCGCAGGTTGAAATTTAGACTTAATCTCTTCCACAAATTCCAAGGCAATATTTTCAGTGATGATGTTAAAAATATTTTACGAACCCCAACTTACTATGGCAGACTGGACCATAATCATAAAGTTAGAGAAATTGATTGCCGAACTGACCGATTCAAAATGTCCTTTTTCCCTCGCACAATTAGAGATGCGAATAACGGTAAATATGTCCTATCGGAGAGTAGCAATGAATAGCATTCGTAGCTGCATGTTGGTATGAGTACTTAAAGCTAACCCTACTAACAGAATGTTTTTGCATGTTTGATTTGCAATTTCTATCTTTTTTTAAATAGTGTAGTTCTGACTACTATATTAATACTATTCCTTTTTTATGCATGATATGTAGTGCATGTTTGGTGAGCAATCACCCCCTGCCACACACCCTTGTGGTGGCTTGCAGGGTATTATGTAGATGTAGATGTAGATGAGATGTCGGTCGCCTCCCCCGAATAGATACCTAAAACCGAATTATGTTTCGCCTCCGCTTAATTTGGACCACCATTGATAAAGTAATTAATTTATCGCGATACATGATTCAGGTGGCCTGACATGAAGATGCTGCGCCGCAGCGTGCCCATGGTCGTGTTGAAATAAAAGTTTTGTGGAATTGCGTTGATTTGTGGAATTGCGTTTTTCTCTTCTGCTTTACCAATACATACTAAATTTAATTATGAGTGTGCGAAGACCAACTACTGATTATCTCTAAAAAAAATGGTGCCAATGAAAATGCTACATAATCTTAAGCATAAAATTCGACGCTCCATGACCAATTCTCACCTACTTCCTTTACAAACGAGGGTCTCTCCATTACAATACAACTGTCTATGGTCTTTGATTCTTGTACAAGCAAAGTAAGCAAAGACCTTAGAACTAGGTTTTTAATGACAAAGTATAAAAATGGAACAACAAATTAAGGATTTTTAAGGGAGAATACCTTTGTACAAGCTGTTTAGACCAGTCAAATGAATGAATTTTAGAGCTCAGTTATCTGTAATGTTAGTTTTCAAGAATCACACGATTGTAATTATGAATATTATATTTGAACCTATTACTTTACAAAACTGCACGATGGGTTTAAAATAAAAAGTGATGACTATTTGATCTTGTGTGATTAGACCACCACTGCAGGAACATATATCATCTCCCATCGCCGTTCCCACTTCAGCTAAAGATGAATCTTTTATTCTCCGTTACTTCACTATTTCCGATAAGAAAAAATTCGTCATCTAACGGATACAATTCGATTTTCCGGCCGAAGGTGAAAGAAGAGTTTTTAAATTTTCTCGCTTTATTACATTCCATTCCGATAGACAACGTGAATATGGCCTGAGGAGGGTATTTGGGCTGAGGAGGAGATAGGTATGTACCTGTACTGGAAGGGGAAAGATTGGAAATTGGCGCCAATCACTTCTGGCTAGAGGTCTTCGGATGGATTGACGACTTTTAAAGCTTTTGCTAAGATTGATTCACTCTTAAAGGTTACCTTCGTGATTGACCCCCAGGGAGTGGAGTGGGTTGGAGTCTCGGCTCGGCTGGGGGGAGGTGGGCTAGGGAGGGCAGTCGGTTTGAAAGGGAAAGGGTCAAGGCAGGTTACCCTTCCATACCCGTTTCTTCTGAAGGCGATTGAGGAGGCGGGGAGGGGTGAACGTGAGATAGAGATAGCAAATTGGAAAGAGTGAGGTTGACTATATCTAGGGAAGCGGGGTGCATCAGGAGAAGAGGTATAACATCCTCTCTTTTCTCTTTCTGCCATTTCCCACGTCTCCCCTCTTCTCTTCTTTCGTCTCTCCACTCTTTCCTATCCTCCACTCCATTCCTATTCCGGCGGCTCGTCACGTAAACACGCGGCGTTTCCAATCCCCTTCAACGCATCTCAACCTGAGTTCCCACCCATCTCCGCTCTTCCTACAAATCCCCTCATGAAAAAAAAGCCTCTCTTACGCCGGCCTTCGTGTCTTTTTCGAGCGCGGACGTCGATTTCTGGTGCTGCGAAATTATTGAAGTTTATAACGATACGTTTAGGAGAAGAGAGAGGGAGAGCGAGTCAGCGGGCGGTTGTGTGGAAGAATTCCCACTTTTGACGTTGACATCTTAATAAACATTTATGGCGCGCCAGGGAGATATTTAGAGAGCGAGAAAGGTGGGGACGAAGAACGGAGAGGGAGAGAGAGAGATTGTGTATGAGGTGGGAGGGTTGGTGGGGAAAACGATGCGCTTGGTGAGGTTACACGCGTCCCTCGATGAGTAATGGCAGGGAACTTTCGATTCATGTGGGAAGATTACACGCTTTTTTGACGCCGTAATATTGCCTAACCCCAAAGGTCGTTGCGGCCATTTCCGTCAAATTAAAATTGATGCTCACCAAATTGAGGTGTTTCATCGGATGCCATTCCGTGTAAGAAATACAGAAAAAAAACATTTCTCGGCTTTAGGCTTTGCTTCTTTACAAGGATGTATCAGTCGGATGATTTCAAGTGATTAAAGTTGCTTTTTAATAAGTGGAGGATTGTTGACTCAATTTGAAACACAGTGTGTACTAAGGGTAATGGAACTAGTGGTTAGTTTTGCAATCTCGTGTTCCTTTCACTATAACTGCATGAGGGAGAGGAAAATGTAATTAATTAGTCGTAATTATTACACCGAAAGATATTATGCAATACTACCTCCCATCTGAATGGTTACCATCTCGCAAAAAAATATACCAGCATTTAAATAATTTCAGTCACTATTTCTGCAATGTCGTTATAAATTCACATGCTAGCAATAGTGCTTTTTATATGCTGACTGCAAGATAGAATAGCCAAGTTTGGAGATTGGCAACTTCTCGTTCCTAAGATGTCGTCCGCGTCGCGACGCGGACGACGACGCGTCGTTAATGTCGACGAAAAATTGTACTCACAACAAGGGTGCAGTATCCGCCAAAAATCCTTAATCCATGCGGTGGGAGTCATAGCGTACAGCATATCATCCCTTCCTTATAATTAAAATACGGGAACATTGACCAACGTTGTGGTCACCGTGCTTTCCGGGAACTTGACGACATGAGTGTTTATGCGAGTGTCAGTACACCGAAATTACTTCCTTTGAGCCTTGGAAGAACTCCTTGGGGTCCTGGGATATGTTGAGGAGACATCTAAGCTACAAATTACTTACCTAGCCAACAATTGTGTGTGGTAGGTGGTGAACCATAATAAGACATGCATTATTTTAAGAATTTAAAAATTATTTTAATTACTTAAATGCAGGTTCTTATGTTAAATTTAAATTATATGATGAATGTAATTGAATAAACGCGTGTTTATATCCGTATTCCAGAGCATAAGATTTGATTCATGATTTAGATTAATGTTTTCCCAGGAAAATTTCATCATATTACATTACTCCGAATATTTCGCTTAGGTGACCGGCATGCATTTGCTTATGATGTCGCTGGCTTTCTGATGTGAAGTCTGTGGTTATCTTAAGTATATGCCTTTAAAAATTTTCTGATGCGTGATCAAAAGCTTTTTCTTTGGTAGAAAGCAAGCAGTAGCAAGTAGAAATCATTATTTATTCATGCATACCTCCATTCTTAAAATAATTACGCATTCAACTCGAATGAATGACCTTTTACGAAACTCTCTAGTGCGATGGGGGAAGGAATATTATATTCTTCCAAGCACAATTGAACGGGATAATTAAATATATTTCTTATTTATTTGGGACCTTAATTTTGGTAATTTGTCGCTAATATCAGCAATTTTCTTCCAGTGAATGGAAAAAAATTATAAAATACTTATTCATGATTGTGGATGCGCCACTGACCACAATTTAAATTTAATAAACTCACCATGGACGTAAAAAAATTGTGGAAGCAAGAGCGCATGAGCTAATGCCTTAATTATGAATTAAAATGAGGCCATTCACCTCGAATCTTCCCTCATGCAATGCCTCTCTCGAGCCAGAGCGTTTGGAAGAGTCGCTTTTCTACAAAGAAAGTGCTTCGGCGCTAATGATTACATCCATCATTCATGCCAGGTATAGTAGTTCCCCGGATTAAGGATTCCTGTGGAGGAATGGCAAGCAGAACACGCATTAGGTTTCAAATGGCATATTATCATTGCCACACGTCGATGCTTGTACCCGAGGGAAGAGAGAAGAGAATGGCTAAATAGGCAGAAGGGACACTAGTTTATCATAGTAAGAAAAATCTCGGCGCTATTGGTACGACAGACACAATTAGGAAATGAAGGAATTAGTGGAATAGCACCGCTCTTGATCACGCATGTCTGTCGGTACACATTTAGAATGTTGATTATATTTTCTCGCCATATTTTCTAAGCCAATGCTTGGAATCCACAAAGGTTTATGAACTTGTTTCATTTTTTTACCATGCTTTCCAACGAAATTCTTTCGTTCATTATTTACTATCTGGAAAGAAAGTAAATCTCATGCGATGGTAAGTTAAATGCTTTTTGTCTAAATTTTGTTGTAGAAAAAATATTTTTTGTCCAAAAAATCGTGCCGATTGATTATCATTTTGAAACTATCGATCCTTACAATTTGCGCATTAAACTGGTGAGTTACTGAGTTTTTGTCGTGTTTATATTATCGGAAGTCCATCATAATACATTCATAAATATCACAAGTGTTTCATAAATATCATAAGTGAGGTTGTAATCCCTTTACCACATTTACCAACCATCTTACTCTTGTTATTTCATTGATGTATTACTGATTTAGTGGTTAGCGATGAAACGGAATGCTAATTTCGGTATTGTGCGGTGAAGTTGATGTTACCGGGAGAAATGATGACTGCCGAAAAATTGCATTTATAATACTCATCTTCTAATTCAAGCATTCTTTCTTTGCAATGATTTTATCATCTCTTTTTATAATTTTCACCACTCTCGAGGACATCCATCTCCATAGTTGTGATGTGTCTGAATTCCATCACTGCAAGCAATCTTTATGGTATGCCCGTAGTGGAGGCAATAACCCCAAGTGTTGCTGGGCACGTGCTGATGCTTTCCCGACTCTTCATTTATCGCATTTGGTATTTTTTTTAATCCCCCACCCCCTCCCAAACAGAAACATGCGTTGACTTTTGACCAATTCCACCTTTCGTTTTGGTTCGGGATTTCTCCAGTTTTTTCACTTCTACGCCCAGTGTTCCTGCCCTTTAACCATCGCCTGACCCACACCGTAGAATCTCCTCCTCCTGGACGACTGTTGAGTATGACTCGCACGAATACGTAATGAAACCCACGGACTCGAGAAATTCCCTTCGCGCCTCCCAAGTAACATTGCTCTCATTCGAGCAATCTCTTTTCCATTGTTCCCATACTGTTTCTTTTTTTTTTTACAACATTCGCGAGAAGCTAGATGCTATCTCACCAGTCGTCTCCCGAATTATCATTTTCTCAAAAATGGTGCTCAAATGACTGCCAGAATTTCCCCGCCCGGTGGGAGAGAAGGAGTCCACTGGCCATCCTTGGCGGGAGGTTGCAAAGGCGCTGCACTTAGTCACACCGACGACCGTGCAATTATTTTGGTTTTCGAGTGGGGGAAAAAACAAGGGGGAAGTTGGATAGGTCTTATTATAAAAAGGAAAACATTCGAGCTCTTGCTAATTAGCAAAACTCATCCCAGAAGCCTCGGCGAGTCGTCCTCCCATGCCCCTTCCCTCTCTCTCTCTATCTCACTGCGCCCCCTCTTCCCCCCTTCCCCGGCTAAATGGCAACTGACGTGCTTTCGGGAGGAGAATCCCCTGGTAAATGGACGAGGGCCGGCAGGGTAGGGCGCGGAAGAAAGGGTTCTTGAAGGAGAGGGGAAACGAGAAAGGGTGGAGGGGGAGAGAAGGGGGAGTGGACGCTGAAGCCGTGTCGACCAACGAACCCTCTCCCCGACCAAACCTTACGCACAAATAAGGGCTGCGGAAAAAAAAATAATACAGCAACGACCCGTGAAACGGCCTTTTGGATCTTTTCTCTTTTCCTTCCGTCTCCCTTCCACGGCGTTTTGGCTGCAGCCAACGACGCAGCGAAACAGGTTTAAAAAACAATGCAGGCAAGTGCGCATCGAAAAAGCAGGATCGGGTTGCAGGGACGTTTACCCTATTGGGGGAATGGTGGTGGGGGGTAGGTTTTCAGAGGAGGAGGAAGCTAGAATCATGGGAGTGGCCCAGGGCAGCGAGGTCGAAAGCTTTGTCTCACAGACGTGATTGGCGAGGAGTCGGACGGGGATGAATCGACTGAGGGATGACTATCAACCTCGTAGGAATGTCTCGCCATCATCTTCTTGGAGTTCTCCGTTGAAAGGTGCCAGAGAAACAGTGACATCCATTTGGAGAAACCTGTCTGCTTATCAAAGAAAAAAGATGTGACGATATGTTAACCAGAAAGAAATGAGATGGCAATTTTTTTGAGCTTGACCTTTTGACGAAATGTGAACAATGAGGCACCAAAACAGTGGAGAGCCAGTTATTTAATTGCAGAGAAATACTTCGTCATTAATCCTATGAGTGGGTGAATGCTAAATCAATTTAGAGAAATGGTTTTTGCAGTATAAGGCATAATTTGCTTAAGTTTCTGGGAAGTGACGAAGCGGAAATGTGTATCACGCAGCAATACCAGAAAAATTCAGCTCGTGTTAGGTATAAGTCTCTTATCACTTTATTCACCTTCTCTTCTTCTCTCTGTCCCCTTTCTTCTCTAAAATCATTTCACGGAAAATTATATGTATCCGGGTAATTGCAAATGAAATTGATCGCATATCAAGGCTAAGTTTAGGCTGTTAGAGATTCATCTTGTTGCGTAGTCAGGTTAAATGAAGAATCAGTTTACATTATTACTATATTCCAGGTCTCGCCTGCTACTGATGCAGTAATGGTTCTGAGTAGGCACCCTTTCGTGGTGGCTTGCAAGGTTTATGTCAGTGGATATATTAGTTTTTTCGTATGAATTGCGTCGTCCAAATCACATTTCCTTAGTACCCTGAAAGCCACTTGGGGGCTGTGTGCCAGGTGGCTATGAGAGATGGAAGTTGATCGGGTACCGTTATAATAGTGATTTGAATTTGCTCGATAGTTGATGATGCACAGATGGCACTGCTACAAGACCAATTTACCCTTCTGTTATTGTCGAAACTCACATCACAAATGGTATGTTGTTCCTTAACCGACCTCGCATAAGTTAAAAATATTTTGCAAAGAAAGAAGCTCAGTTCTATTATTTTTTTCACTTTTCTGGAAGCTAAAATTCCATTAAACGGTGTTCCAATGCCTCTGATAATGCCTTATAATCGCTTTGATAAACGCCTTTCATTGCCATGATATCTTTTAAGCAGACTATTTTGCCAAAAATTGTGACGTTTCGCAGCATTCGATGTTTACACTCGAAGAAGAACGCTGAAGTCCAAGCTTTGAAATAAAAAAATGGTGAAGAGTAAAAACATGTGAAAGCATTCTTATTTGCTCAGCACTTTATTCATTCTGTAATGATCTTTTACCTCTCACTATGATTCTTCCCCGAAGCACATGCCTAGGGTGCACTAGTATATCAATTTTCATTTTATTATTTCTGAAAATGGAAATTCGGAGAATTACAAATTCAATAGTTACTTTATCTATTCATAGCTAGCCTCCCCTTACCATTCAATTGAAAAATCCTGGGATTTAATTTCACAGTTCGTCCCATTGGCTCCAGGCTGCACATTATGTCCTTGTTCCAAAAACTCTATTCAATGGTACGATGATATCTTTACTGAGACTCCTCACCTCTTGGAAATTAGAAGCGATCCCCATCGGAAATCAGGATATCAGGATGATAGGTGTATAAATATTTCCTGTTCCTCAACAGTGTTCCCAAGACGATCTGATGTGCTGGCAAACAAATTTTTGACTATGAGTCTTCGATGGCATATCCCATATTCTGGTTTGGCACGTATTCGGCTGTAGCCAGTATGCTTGTTCTCTGATGTATAACAAGCCTATCACCAATGACGAAAAGAACAAAAAAATTGCCATTGCGCTTTTATGATGACTGATAAAGATTAAAGCATGATCGGAGAATCACATCAAATGTCTAAGGACCGCATCTAAGGGTAGTTGACGATTGATGATAATGATAATTGAAGTCGCAGCCTACTAAGTGTGTTTGAGTTTGCCTTTTGAATTCTATGAAAACGAATGCCATCATTGTCTTTTTACACCAGCCCAAATATGAGTGGAGTTAAGTGCTTCATACTGATAATGGATCTGTTTGTTCGCAAAAGCCTGATTATTGGTAGTAGGCGTAAGAAGCAGGCACAGTCAAGGTGTTATCACTCTCTAAATCAGGTTTGATTCATTTCTTCGTCAATAACTCTTCCGCATACGCATCTTCCGAGTCTTTCATATCCGAACACCGCTTCATGAATCTCAGATACAAATATCTCCAATATTTCAGCTTTTTAATGCCTCATGCACCTCATTCTATCCAATGAGTACATTCCTCTCGTTTTTATCATATTCCGGTTCATTCCCATCACGCTTTGTCCCTAAGTTCCCCTTAGTCCCTATTCCCATCATATTATTCCACCCTCAGTAAGCTGAATCACTCCATCCCAAGGGCCCGGGTTCCAATCCCGGCCAAGGTGGTTTTTCATTGGTATACCGGTCCCTACTTGCCTGTCTTGTGGAGAGCATTTCACGTCCAGTACTCCGTCCGTAGGAAGGAACGTTAAGCCGTGGTTCCTTTGGGACCTTTCGTGAAGAGCAGACTAATGCCGGGTTTCTCTCCACCCTTCTTCCGTTTCCTAACATTCCTACCTTTACCCTGCTACCCACCTATCCTCTCTGGTGCAAATAACCTCAGTTGTCGGATGCCTCCCCAAATAACTACCAACTACTGAAACATTTCTACGTTGGCAGATTTATGTTGCAGTCAACCAATTGTTTAAGATTTTCTTCCACTCAAGGAGGTGTCAGGGAGTGCATGTGTGTGCTACGATGCTTGATTCCATTAAAATATCGTTACAAATCTTCCCATTAACCTTTCGAGGCAAAAACTTTTTCTGAGATACGGCCTGGCGCGTGTATTAATTACCATTCGGACCCTTGTGCGCAAGCTTCCAACATTCAAGCACGAGGCTTAGACCATCTCCTACGCTTCACGATTGATGTCGGCCTATTTCCGCAGCCGCATTAGGCAGCCTATATTACGCCCTATGAGCACAGAACGCTCCTCTCCGACCCCTCCTCCCTTACATACTTCCTACCTAATTAGCCGACCATCCTTAACCCTTTCGCGCCGGAGTCCAACGCAGGAAAATGCTTGCCTTCTCACGGGTCCCTCTAGAAATATTTTCCACTCCCTGTACGGAGCTCTCTTGAAGCAAGGCTTCGAGCAGGTATGTCTTTACCCCGATTTGGGACCGGACCCAGCGGGGTTCCCGACCCTTTCCTCGGCCACTGACCAGAGATTATCTTCGCCCTTTTCCAAATGAGAACCCACCTCAGCTTCTGTCCGCGGTCAACTATTTTTAATTCAGTGATTTTTGTTAAATAAATAATAGTAATACTTTAACTGGGGGTTAATACAAAAATAAATTCCTGTTGTTATAAATACCATTTAGAGATTTTAAACGAAATTCTAATGTTAATATTAAGATATTTAGACAATAGACATAATATCAATGGTTACAATAATAATTATTTCTGTTGTTTCGCAATAGAAGACATCCGCGCATAATCCAACCATACCCGTGTTTTATATAAAAGCACATGCACTTTTTGGTGCTATACCTTCATCAGGAAATATTTTTATGTAAATATATTCGCAATGGTAGCGCGAGATAGATTTTTCTGCCTAGCAATTATTTATTGTATCTCCCAATATTCCATCACGCACGCATGCGGTTTTCTTCTAGTTTTAACATAAATGATTACAACATAATTATCACTCTTAGCCACATTACACAGAATAAATTTGAATGCTGAACACCAAAAATATTCAGTTACAAGAAAGTAAAGTTTATTGACTGCTAATAAATTAGCATAAACCATACCCTTCAGCGGGATTTTCAACCTATAATGTAGATATAATAGATTTCGCGGTATGTTGTGTGGTATTACCATTACAGTTGTTTTCCAATATATGTTCATAAACAAGTAAAACGGAGAGAAAAATATCGGTACTACCTTATCGTCAAATCATAAAAAAACATACGTCTTTGTTCCTCATTGCAATGAAAAATTCTCCAAAATCGATTTGAATCTCATTGACAGGTGAACTCTGTTAATAATAACGTTAGAGTTCCGTTTAAAATTTCTAGAGATTCAAAAAAACATAAGGAATTAACTTCTGGAACTCAATAATGCGATTTAGAAACAAATATGATTTTGGTTTTTCAAATGCATAAACAAAAAAGTGACCGCGAACAACTGCCGAGGGTGAGGCTCGCGCTGCGAAGAAGGGTCGAGATAATCCCCGCCTCGAAGCCGAGGAAGGGTCTTCAGACCCGCGAGGAAGGGTCCTTTATGACACCTTGGACCTTTTCTGCCTACCTGACCCCAGCGACGTTTTAAGACGCCCTTCGTTCTCTTGCGTAGAAAAATCTGCGGCGTTTATAAACGGCCTTCGTTCACAGGAGTGAAAAATCTGCGGCGTTTATAAACGGCGTTCGTAGCGAAAGGGTTAATGTCGTAAACGACCTGAAGCTGCACTCCAGTGCCTCCTCCTCCCCCCCCGGAGATGACCGTCGAGTTGCCTGAAGGATTCCCGGGTCCGACAGCTTTCGTCCCTCACCCTGAATGGCCGCCGGACTTGTCGCCGCTTCGAAAAGGGCGGACAAGAGTCGAGTACTGGACACCGGGAAAAATGGTATCTTGATTTCGTTCTCGTTGAAAAACTCTTTGCTTCCGAACCCTCACCCGCCCCTCCCTCTTCTTTCTTCCCCCACCCTCGCTCTCCCGCGTCGGGAGAGGGGAAAGGGAAGTGTGGGACGGGGAGCCGGAATACTAAAGAGGATTTTTCTTTCCTTTCGCCTTATAATGAGAAGTTTCTGCTCGTTATTTCCGACTTCAAAAATTTTCGAGCGGAGTGGGTGGGTTAACAAAAAAAATCTCGCCGCACATGCATAATAATCACTCACCTGAGCTTTTTTTTTTTTCAGGGGACACGTTCACTTTTTGCCCGAATTCAATTGTTTCTATGATAAGTGTGCCCCTTCAGTTTCCCCGCGAGATTGCTGGAAATCCGATCGCAGTTGTTATTTATCTCGACCGCTTATCCTTTGTTTTTGGAGCACAAGAAGTAGTTTCATTTCCTCGCGTCCGGAAGCAATTCATCCCAAAACGTGACACCACGTGTGTAATAAAAAAGGAGGGTTGGAGGGGTAATTAATGGTTAAAGAAACAATTATCCTGTGAAATTCAGAGATAAGTAGCCTTACGGTTAACGATATGAGTGCTTAACGATTTTCTTATCCGGATATATAAAATATAAATGTGAGAAATGGATTCATCTACATCTACACTACATAATACCCTGCAAGCCACCATAAAGGTGTCTGGCAGGGGGTGAACTTTCACCAAACATGCACTACATATCATGCATAAAAAAGGGATTAGTACTTGTATAGGTACTGTTCAAAACTACGCTATTTAAAAAAAGATAAAAATAGCAAAACATACATGCAAAAACATGCCGTTAGTTGGGTTAGCTTTAAGTCCTTATACCAACATGCAGCTACCAATGTTATCCATTGCTACACTCGTACTGGATATATTTACCGTTATTCATATCCCTAATAATACGAGGAAAAAAGGGCATTTTGAATCTGTCAGTTCGGCAATCTATTTCTCTAATTTTGTGATTATGGTCCAGTCTACCATAGTAAGTTGGGGTCCGCAAAATATTTTTAACATCATCACTGAAAATATGGTCTTGGAATTTTTTTAAGAGATTAAGTCTTAATTTCATCCTGCGATCTGACAAGGATTCCCAATTTAATTCATTTAATAGACTGGTTACGCTAATAAGGTTATCATACCATCCCTTTACAAATCTTGCCGATCTTCGCTGCACACGTTCAAGTTCGTTTTTTAGACCGATTTCGTAGGGATCCCATACACTGGCAGCATATTCCAAATGAGGTCTTACAAGGGAAAAGTAGCTGTTTTCTCGTACTTGATCTTCACGTTTACCCAGTACTCTTTTCACAAATCCCAGTTTGCGATTCGCTTGACCCATTATTTCACGAATGTGTTTACCCCAGGAAAGATCATTTGTCAGTCTTATTCCAAGATATTTAATGGAATCCACGTTTGTTAATTCATTATTACTTATTTTTAAGTGGTAGGAGGAGAGCTATTCTTTTTCCAAAAATTCATTACAAGACATTTCTTAAAGTTTAATTCTAACTGCCATGTATCACACCAAGTTTCAATTGCTTGTAGGTCAATATTTAAATATTCTTTATCATTTGGGCATAGAATTTCCCTGTACAGTACTGCGTTATCGGCAAATAGACGAAGCTTACTTTTTACCACCTTATGGATATCATTTATGTACAAAAGGAATAGGAGTGGACCTATCACACTACCTTGTGGGACACCCGAAGTGACTTTAATTGCCGGTGAGGAAACACCGTCTAAAACAACCCTTTGAACCCGATCATGCAGAAAATCATTAATCCATGATATAATGTTATTGTCTAACCCATAAGATTTTAATTTCAAAATTAGTTTGCTATGAGAAACCTTGTCAAATGCTTTCTTGAAGTCTAGAAATATAGCATCCACTGGAGTATTTTTTTCGCCATAAACTAAAATATCGTGGGAAAAGAGAGCAAGTTGAGTTTCGCATGATCTGCTCTTTCGGAAGCCATGCTTCTATGCTGATTATCTAGAGCGAAAAGATTTTCATAATAATTTCCAACCCATTGCCAATGCGTTGCGAATATCCAAATATGTGAGTAAGCTCATCAAGGGATTATTTGCCAGGTTCTCAGCATTTATTCTTTTGCCATTTTACTTTATTTTCCCATGTCCCTTGCACATACAAGATTTGGATCACCCATCGTAAATCCTGATGTGCTTGTCGTGCAAGTGAAAATGAAAGAATGATAATTGTCAGGTTAAATAAAATAAAATGTTTCACCAAATCAAAGTATTTCACTATTGATCGACTGACGTCTGTCTATTTTAGGCATGAAACCTTCCTCGTTGTTATGTGTTGCATAATATTTTGGATGTATTTTTTTTACAGGGAATAGAGATTTATTGGAAGTGTATCCAGAGTTTTGAAGTATTCCAGGAATCATTAGTGTGTTTAGTAAAGCATAATATTTAATAGAAGGGATATAACGACGTATTCTCATTCCAAAAGATCAGCATTACGTTGATACAACTTCAAAGATTCATAGACTTGACTCATAGACCCTCAACCTAGAAAATGTTTCCATCATTTAAGTTTACCCATTTATTCCTATACACATGTCTTTGACATAGTAACGCACATTATAACTATCCTTCTCCGTTCTATCATCAGTAATCCTGTATTCTACATTCGGAAAATGATCCTCCAGACTGTCATAGTCCCTGAGTACCCGTTTCATTCACCTACCAAACCTTTTTCTAATTTCCAACAGCAATTTCAACATCTTTTCATTTCTTCACATTTCCATGCATCGCACTTATTCTCCTCCACACCAACATTTCTAGGGTTTCTTATCTTTTATCGCGATGCATGGCTAGAGACTCAGTTGCATTTGAAGCCATACGCCACATTAAGGCATTCACTAACATCCTCTTTGAACCTCTTGATTCTCCTACCATTATATATAAATTACTAGCTGAAGTTGCCCGTTGAAATTCAACGGAAGGGAGACACATAAAAAATATAAATTGTGATAAAATATTTCAAATTTGTGATAAAATATTTCGCCCCTTCATTTTTCATTCTCCAAGTCGATATGGGAACAATGAATATAATTTAATCCAATGTAAACATATAATTACTGCCCGGGCCTTTACAAAAATAAGATTATTATTTAGTAACTTTCAAGCCAGATGAAATAAAGGTTAGCAGCGGATGTGCATACGAATGTCTCTCTATTGTTGAGGTCAGATTCGGGTTTATGGGAATGTTAGGACTCAAATCTTCGGCAAAAAATTTTTTCTCTGGCCATTCATATATGTTATGTTTGTCTCAATTCTTCAACTTCATGACAGTGGCGTCAATGACCTTCCTACGGATACGTATCAAATGCCTTTTATTCCATCATCATCATCATTGGTCAACATTCCTAGGATTGGTTTGATGCAGCCCTCCACTCGATTCTTTTATCGGCTATCTTGACGTAGCTCCTCTCTTTAATATCTTTCACAACTTGCTCCATATACCTCATACGA
Source organism: Platycnemis pennipes (assembly GCA_933228895.1). Taxonomy (NCBI): domain Eukaryota; kingdom Metazoa; phylum Arthropoda; class Insecta; order Odonata; family Platycnemididae; genus Platycnemis; species Platycnemis pennipes. Next base: position 24,841,176 of record OW121848.1, on the reverse strand, counting down.
GACCTGCCTTTTCCATTCTTCCCGTTCACTTTTCCCTCAACGACTGTCTTCATCAGGGTATCGTGTCTTAAGATGTGGCCTATTAAGTTATCCGGTCTTCTTTTTAAGGTTTTCAGTAGACATCTCTTCTCTCCCACTCTTCTTAAGACTTCCTCGTTTGTCTCTCGATTGATCTATTTTATCTTCATCATTCTTCGGTAGCACCACATTTCAAATGCTCCCAGCCTGGACTTCTCTGCTACTGTTATTGTCCATGATTCGCTGCCATGTAGTAGAATTCTCCAGATGTATATTCTAATGAAATGTTTCCATACTTCCACGCTTGTATTTGCAGCTGTAAGCAGAATCTTCTTCTGGTAAAATACCCTTTTCGCTTGGACAATTCTACTGGCAATTTCTTTTTTACTTCGTCCATCGCTGGTTACTCGGCTTCCCAGGTAAGAGAACTCTTCCATTTCCTCGATTTTATTGTTTTCCTAGTTTAAAATTGGTCCTGACTTATTTTCTTCTACTGCATAACAATACCTTAGTTTTCTTTTTATTGATCTTCATCGGAACCATAAATATAATTTAAACCAATGTAAACATACCTATAGGTAATTACTGCTTGGACTCACACTTGGACCTTTACAAAACTAAGAATATCATTTAGAAACTTTCAGGTCAAAGAAACAAAGGAGGTCAGTAGGGGAGTGGCATAGGAATGTCTGCTATCATTGACAATGAGGCCAGATTCGGGTTTTTGGAAGTGGTACGACCATAGAGCTTACTAAGAGCTTATGTCGTACCCATAGAGCTTACTTACGTAAGCTCTATGGGTACGACCCACCTCTTCGTTAAAAAATGTTTTCTATAGCATTTTATGCATGTTATATTTGTCTTAATTCTCCAATTTCAGGACAGTGGCGTCAATGAACTTCCTATGATTACGTATTAATGCATTTTATTCCAATTAGAGTAAATTCTATTCTTATTACCTAGTACAGATTTAGCCTACTTGAACCATGTACTTGTCGCTCAGTGCACACCTTCTAACGAGTATTTGACGTATAACTATGTTACATTTTTTTTCATCTTGCTATGTTTACACTTCATTTAAGTTTCTTATCACGTTCTTGCGTCTTAAAAGACAACTAATTTTGGTGTGGTCCACTTCGGAATACGGTATAAATCCACAAAATATTCACCTTTTGAACCCCCCAGAAACTTTCATTTAAATACTTTAAGTTTTACCGAATGCAAACCTATTTGACCTGGGAGTAGCGCGAAAAGTAAGCCCGTATGATTTTTCCGAATGAAGTGGCCGATTAAGATGCAAGAATTAGCTGCGAAATTTCTTTTAGTATCTTTCGACATCTTCACGAAAAGAACAATGCTGTTTCCGGCATCGCTTTTGACGAACTTTTTTAGCATTATTGCAATGGCATCAATATACATTTCACGGATACGTAATGAGACATTATGCTCTATAGGGATTTGAATTTTATTCCATGTCTGTTAAAATATCGCAAATCTTAAGCTCTCTCCACCGACAATCATTATCTCTTCTCTTCATGTCCAAGGTTGGTTCAAATGCAAAAACCCGTAAAGAAAAAACATTCACAATTTGAACATCGTGAAGCATTCATTAAATACTCCTAATTTTAACCGAATGCAAACCTTCTAAATCCGTGAGTAGCGCTAGCAGTAAGCACGTATCTTTGTGCGGAAAAATACGGCTGACATTGCTTCACTGATAGCCTAAAAAGCCTTCAGTAACTTCCTACATCCTCGCGAAAAGCACAATGCCGTTTACGGCATCCCTCTATGACGAACTGTTTAAGCAGGCACGATGTTTTCATTTCGGAGATGAAAATGGTAAAGGCCTTAGTAACGCTCGGAAAAGAACCGAAAATAACAGCAAATTTCAACGTAAATTACATTTTTCCCAGAAAACTCGAGAACAAATTGTAAATCGGTTAGACGAATAAGAAAGTTTAGACTTCTCCACATTAAATACAAAAAGAATTAAAGAAATCGATTAATATTTAGTTATTTTACTAAGGGAAAGAAAAAACTCTTGCGCTACCTAAATTGAAAAAGTTCATTGAAAGCAATGTAAATTCATAATTGGCTCCAGGAATCGAACCCGGGTCCTGAGCCTTTTTTATATAGCCTATAGCACCTTCTAGTGTATACGCTAGAATCCTACAAAATTCAGCTCAATCGTTTCATTAGTTTTTGAGGAGATGCGTAACATAATTATGGCAGACAGTCAGTCAAACAGACACCACTTCATTTTTATATATTAGTATGATGATCATCTTCGTCTAATTTGCTAATCAATTGCATAAAACTGTTCCACCTGAAATATATAATTATCTTTGAATATTATTTTATTGCATTCATTGTGGACTGCAGTTTTTTTTCATAAACAGACGATATTTTCTTAATGATGGCATAAATTTTCCCAGGGTTCAGGTTCTACTTTGTTCATTAGTGATGATACACCAGAGTTTTGATGTGACACGGTCTGTTAAAGTGGTGCCTGATTTTTATAGATGTACCTTTAGTCGGTGAGTTGAAACTCTCCGTAACAGGAATATAATATACTGGGCGACTCTGCTTTGGATGCCTAAAAAGATGCACGAAGTAATCAGATCATTGATGCGTTCAGCGTTGATCACGTTTTATTGCATCTCTTACGGAGTCAATCAGGTTAACGGTCTTTGGGAAAAGAATATCAACGAGAAATATATCATTTTTCCAGTCATATCGTCACTATTTAGAGGAATCGTTGTGACTCTCGTAAATGAAGTGGGTTTTTTTATTGTAACCTATTTTACCAATCAGGTAAGTTACTTAGATAATACTAATTTCTCCAGCTCAGCATTTTCATTCACTTTCATACCTAAAAACCATTTCCTAACTTTGCTATCATTCTCCATTTTCTGCAACTAGTAACATTTTGCCGAAGTACCTCGACCCCATCTTCATAAAATACCATCTTCAGCAACTTCTCCATCCCTCTTTCTTACTGCTCAGCGTACGTGCAATATTTCTATCCTAGGCATCCACATTTCAGAAGCCTTTCCTCACATAATGTCTTATGTCGTCTGCCTCATTTTTCAATATCATAATACCACGCGGCATTCCAAACTTATATTTTTGCCCAAATTTTTAGTCTAATAAGTTCATTCCTGTTGGCAAACGTCTCTTTTACGGAAGAGATTCTCTTCTTGTCCTCGCAGTTACGCCCTCCTTCAGCCAAGATATCCTATCTGGTCCATTTTTCAGTTATTTTCTCCTATTTCTACATGCAGACTTGGTATTCCTTCGAGAGAATTTCTTTTTTTCTGTCTTCTTATCATTAGTCTCCATCCCGTCACATCACTTAGCACCTATGAAATGATACAAGGGTACTCAAACGTAGTATAAACCTTCTTATCTCAGGCTTATCAATAGCGTTCACAAAATACTAAAATACACGTACATCGCATGTTAAATAATGACAGGTGAAAAAGATTGTTCGGTAAAATCGCCATTTAAATTGAAAAATAATTAGAATTCAGGCAGGAGTATGTTGGGTTCATAAAATTCACATATGATATTGCCATGATCTCCAGCTACTATCCTCTCAGCGTTCGGCATATCCTGACGGAGTGTGACAAATACCGTGACGCGCGAAGGCGGCTAAACTTAGGGGGAGACCTGAAATCCGTCCTAGGAGACGACCCTAATGTTATAAGCAGAGTTATCAAATTTCTGAAAGAGACAGGACTATTCAGAAAAATATAAACCTCACCCTTTTTTTTTAAATCACTGTATTCCATTTTTTTAATAAGTGCCATAACTACGTTAGACAATTTTTATTATTATTACTGTTACATTTATAAATTTTACTACTAAGAATGCGTAGTGGTGCAAAATGACCTAGCCGTCGACGCACCCTACAAGTTTTAAACCTACCTACCTACCTCCAGCTACTAATAATATTCCTTCTTCTATCTGGTGGTCTACAGTTGAGCAAAGTTACGACCTCTAGCAAAGTCCAACTATTTCAATTAAAAAGGATATTTAAAAACTGAGATAGAAATGACATAACATTTTGCATTTATTTGTTTCTAATATCTTTAATACTTCAGGCCATCACTTCCTTTTCGCGTGTTCCTGGTGTCCTGGTCTCAGATCTTCTACCATCCATTTCGACCCATTCCAATTTTCAGCCTGTTTCTTACTTTTTATAATTGCAGCACCAGCAGCCATCACATTAACGTTTGATTATGAAATTCTACTCCTCAATCTTCTTCCACATCAAAAAATATAATTTGTGAGAGTAACACAGTACTTTAACGCACCCCTCCTCTTTCCCACTCGCCACCCAACAGGGGGTTGAAACGGAAGCCATCAAGCCTCTCTTTAGCGGTTTCAATCGGTGGAAATTTATCGTCCTTGCTCCCTTCGAGAGACACATCCTCCCTCCGAGCATCCCATCGAAATTAAATGAGGCGCTCCATGTTGGTGCATGTGTTTCACTGAAAAAGCTTGCCATGCACCAAGCTCACCAAAATTTCAAATCTCTAGGTCTAGTGTCTGTTCCGTCGTCAAAGCATAATGGCGAAAAACATCTTCGCCCTAATGCTTGTCGCAGTGGATCTTCTGGAGCTCCGAGGAGGAATGTAGGTATTTTTTTTTCAATCTGCCTGAAACCGCGAGGAAGCATTGAAATTATATGGCCGTAGCGAAGGATGCATTAGGGAATATTTTCGTTCGATCCTCTTGAATGATGCTTCTTCTAACATAGGGCATAGGCTGCGGAGTATATGCGTCTGTAATGCTCGTGTAGGGCCAGATCACCGGCTAACATCCATGGATTTTAATTATGCGAGCGGAAAATTCAAGATGGGTTAATTAAGACAGGTGGAGCGACTCAATTAAGTAAGGAAACATATTGAGGGCGCTCGACTTTTTGAAGTAATGACTGACTGTTCTCGATTTTACGCTCATCGGTAATCTTGTTTCCCCTTCTTCTTTCCCCCTCTGGCGCTTGAAATCCCCTGTTTCCCCCCTCCACCCCCATCCCCAATCCACCACCACACCCCCCCCCAAGCTTTTTAATTTCATTTTAATCTCGGCATCGGCACGGCAATCTCCCACAGTACTCCTCCCTCCATCTCCCCACTCCCCGACCTCCCTCCCCTCTCAACCCTTACCCTTCAATGGTCTCACCGTTCCTCCCTCTTCCTCTCTCTGATTGCAGGAGAACTTGCGCTCCCCTGCATTTCGTCCTTAGAAGGTGTTCTAGCTTTCACAGTCTCCATTAAACATCTCGTCTGAAGTGTGGCACCGCACTCGATTGCGGTCAAAGAGATGAAATCTCCCTTGTTCCGCTGTCCGCGAAAGTTAGGTTGGTAACTTTGCTATCTTGGCCACCCAAGGGTTGAGGCTCGAATCTCTCCGCGGGCCTGCTTGTCTATTGTATTTTGTTAGATCAAGCTTAGGGTAGGTTTTGTTATATGGCCTCATCACCCTGAATGGTAAATCTACTCCTAATACCTCTCATCATCAACCACATGTGGCAGAATGACTTTGCGTACTTTATAATGACGGTGCCGAAAAGTCTAGATGGGGAGGTTTCTATTATTGTTAAATTTCTTTGACAGTTATTTTATTTACGAATGTGTAGCATTGATTTTTTTAAATTGACAATCTATGAATCGTTCTCGTTGTTTTTAGCCACATGAACATCATAGATTTTCATAGATTTTAGCCTTACCGCATGTTCTCAAGTTAAAAGCAAATTTACGTGACATGATAATTATTTATGCCATAACTTCTTGGCAGTATAAAAGTATTAGAAAATTATATGGTATTTTGGTTGGTTCCAATAAAAAATTAGATCAAGTTTCAGATGAAACCTGCCTACTTTAATTAATGTAGAAATCGCATGTACATCATCTAATGATCTCGTGTACTCCTAACGTTCGATGTCTGGTATTAAAAGATTACATTGAATTACAAACTTTCTAGAATCAAAATGAAATATTCGATGCGCATGAAAAAATTTGACGCATGGAAATTGTATATGATGCCCGTGTGAAGGAAGTAAAGTCATGCCACATTTTGCGGTAATTATATGTTAACTCGATGCTATATTGAAGCGCGTAATTTCGCGGTGATGCATTACTTCTCCACTGAGCAGCTACATCTGGATACACTCGTGTATCCGAAGATATGTGAATAGCTGGATGCGTTGCATTTTCGAACACATGCTAGTTTTGGCTATAACTTACTGCTAGAATGCCATGCAGGTAGATCATATTTATGAAGCTAATTCCTCGTACAAAGCAACCTTATGAATAGGAATGCTAGAGTTGCCGTGGGAAACACCTTTGGCCAGTACGATATTTTTTCACATCTAGGAATTTGGCTCTGCATAACCACATTATTTTCACGTGCGCGCCTACCGGATGCTGTAGAGTTGATTCAGTTCCACGGAGTGTAAACTGCCTTTCACTCCGCGCGGAGCCTCTGCGCCTGCGCGGTCTTTGAACCCCTCGTCAACCCCTCCTCATGGAGGTAGGTCCATGCGGAGCGGAGCGCTCTTCAACTGGAATTAAATTCACTTAAAAGTTCGCCGGAAGGGTGGCATCAATGAAAGAGTATACGTTAATGTACGCGTCCCGTTTAAGAAAAACCTAATCCATCGCAGGTGGGAGTGTTGAGGCTAGATTTCTGGCCTTGCCACCTCGAGGACCCGAGTTCTAATTCCGGCAGCGGCAGTTTCAGATACCGGAACATAATTAAGTGATAAGTGGAGAGTACTTCAAGTTCAGTACCCTATCCATTGGATGGGACATTAAACCGTAGACCTATTTGCGCCTATCGTTAAGAGCAGGCTAATGCCGACGCTAGGTTTCTCTCCACCCTTCCTACGCCCCCTGAAAAATTCCTACTCCTGCTGAATTACCCCCTTTCCTGAATGACGCAAATGACCGTAGCTGTCGGTCACCTCCCCTAAGTGGCAAACTGCTATCTTGTAGTTCTTTCCCTCGCAGCGCCGCCCTTATCCTTGGTGCACTTGGTGGTTCGAGCCTTGAATCCGCTTTGATCCAAGCCTATTTTTTTGCGCTCCACCCAAATACACATCCACCTATTCTTCTCATTTCATACCTCTTCCGCCTATCTTTACCTTCACCTAGTGAATCATTGCCATGCGGGTATACAAGTGCTGATAGCTAAAATGAGATTTAATTCGTTAAAAAATTTACTTTATCCTTGTCTGGTGACTTTTTTTAGGAAAGGTAAAAATTATTAGGCTAGCTAACATTTCATCTACGTCCAAGCAATTTCCGGCAAGCCACCACGAGGGACTGTGGCATGGTGTGAAGATTATCAAACATGCACCATTTACATGCAACTAATAGCAAGCATACAGTGCCTACCGTGCAACTAAGGGCTACCACTATAGACAACATTAACAATATTTCACCTACATATTCCTTTTCTATACTGCTTATTACGATCTCTTGCGGTACGAAGCAAAAATGATATTTTAAATCTATCGGTTCGGCAATCTATCTCTCAACCTAGTCTTATTTATCTAGTCAAATCTAGCATAAGGGGTTTTAATATATATCTTATCTATTAAGTAAACACATCCGTTGTGAATTTGTGTAGGAGATTAATTCGGGATTTCAACCTACGATCTGAAAATGATTCCCAACCTATTTCTTCTATTAATTTTGATACACGTCTATACCTATCGTAACTCCTTTTAACAAACCTAGCTGTTCTGCTTTGCATACCGTCGAGTTCTGTGATCAAACCTAATTCATTCGAATCCCATACATTTCCTTACATGTGGTTACGAGAGAGATAAATACTAAGCGTCGAATATCTGGCACCATAAATCATTTAAAGTATTTTTTTTAACCGTTTCATAATGATTAATCTATACAAGATAATTTAAGGTTAATGTTAGTAAAAATTAACATTAGTCTTCTATAGAAAAAGAGTTTGAATTGCCTCTTTATCTTGAAATTCTGTTTACTCTCAGGGGAAGAGTCTACCTTCAACTGAAAGCGATCATAGCGAGAAGCTCATGTGCGATTTTATTAGTTTATTCGTTAAAAATGAATTTCGAAATTATATCCGGTCAAACTGGTGGCCAATCCGGGAGTTGACTTTTAGTAGCATGCAATTAGCTTCTCTTATCCGCCTTTTTTAACTCTCGGTAAGATAGGCACGCCATGCCATACATTATTTGTTGAAAGTACGAAATCTGTGGTCCCTCTCGTCAGTTTCTTCCTTCTGTTATGCCTTCGACGATGGTCTAATGGGAACGTGGCAACGTGTCCGACTAAAATGTCTCGTCTCGTTTGGATTTTTTGCCCCAGAGAAATTTCCTCATCTGTTCTTGTAATTATCTCCACATCACTCTCAACTCAGTCTCTCCAGGTAACCTTCAGCAATTTCTCATAGCATCATATCTATAGCATTTCCAGTCTTTATTTTTCTCGTTAGCCCACAATAGAGATTTAACATCGGTATAACTCAGCATCTCATATATATGCTTTTATTAGACTTATCCTACCACCTATACTGATGCCATTGCTGGTAAACAAGATTTTCCTCTAGTTAAAAGCGCTCTTGACTTGCTGGATCCTATTTGTGATATTTCGGCGACATTTTATATCTTGGCTGATCTTGCTCTCTATAAATGTGAATTCTTTCCCCTCCTCAAGTCGCTCATTTCCATACGCCATTGTCCAAAAATTCCATTTGCATGCTCAAATGTTGTTGTAGTATGGCTCTAATAATAATATACTAATAAAAATGAACTCGTTCGGCCAGGAGAGGAGCACGTTATCCTGGTGTGAGCAATAGTGGAGGCGTACTGGAATTCAATAGAGAAAACAAGGCCTTTGAGAAAAATACAATCTATGAATAAAAAATCCTTTTTGGCATGTTTCACTACATTGTAATATCTCTAGAACCATGCCTGAGATGCTGCAATTGTTGATGAAATGTTCTTTTTTATTGGAACACATAAGTTTTTCTCATCCTTGTATTCACATTATCCTATTTTTTTTCCTGGCTACAAATTCGCAGTCAATGCACAGTTTGTAGTGGATGAGTGGAAAAAGACTATCCCTCGGTTTTGGGCAGGTGTCCTTGCTTTCCTTGCATGAGGCACGCAAATACCGAAGGCGCTGGATATTTCTCCGCCCTCCCGTAGGGTCGCGCGCGTGTGACCTGTGCCGTATTAAAAGTGGAATCCGCTGTTGGTAAACCAAACACGTAAGAACCGGAGAATCTTCGAGGTGAAGGCCCTCGCTATTGTTGTCGCGGGGCCATATGTATTCGCTTATCTTTAATCTGTTTTTATGACAGCGGAGAAAAGGCTAAAATTTCTTCCGCCTTTACTGAGGAGTAATTTTGAAGCAAGACCTAAACATGAAGGCCAAGGACCTTCACGAAAGTTGTCATGCAAATTTTTTTCATAATTATCATCAAATTACCCGCAATAAAGATTTGGAAGCTCAATGTATAAGTAAATGATTTCCTGATCAACATGTCCATTGAAATGGCTCTTATTCTCGTCCTATGAAATGTGTTGGTTCTTTTTGCATATTCAATAAAAGTACTTTGCTTATATTTTTAATGAAGTGTATATCTGATTGATACGGCCATATGTTTTGTAGAGACAAGAAGATGCATTTGAATTCAATACTTTGGCATAATATAACATTCGCAGAGTAGATTGAACTCTTGTCGAGCCAGAAAAGATAAATCTTTTAATTTGTAAAGAGATTACATTTCATTTGGAACAAACTTGTTGAGTCATTTATACTGCCAAAAGAATACTAAGCCTGTTACTGCCTTAAGGAGTCAATCCTTGTTCAGTCCAAGAGTAGTTTTATTTCAAATAAGCGCGAACCGAGGAACTATGCATGGTTGACTTAAATAAGGCTGTGTAATTGTCTCGTAGTCACTGAACCATACTCCTCACGTTTCAGCCTTTTTGACCTATTCAACTGGTACTGTTGGCGAGAGAAAATTCCGTAGTAATGAATCAATAATTATTCTCTTCACGCAGACGGGGGGGACTTTATCTCACTTGTATCTTTTAGTGCCCCTCCCTTCTCTTTTATCGCGGTCCCTCCCCAGAGAAGGGCTCCGCAAGTCCTTTCTCTTTCGGATTCCTCTCGCTTCCCTCCCCGACGGCACACTTATCCTCCTTGTCCATCTAACATGACAGACGCAGTGGCGTTTGTTTATAGGCAATTCTCCTCGTGGTCTTGTAGACCCGGTTTCACTCCACTCCTTGGTCCCTTTGTGCGTGACGTTGGAGTAGTCCTGATCCTCCTTTGAAATCATCCTTTGTACTGCCGAAGGTATGAACAGTATCTATCGTGGACGACATCGATTCATTTGTAATCGAAGAAATTAAATAAAACACTTCTCTCATGAGATTGCTCTCAAAACTTTTCAGTTTTTATTACCACCATTCATTCGCCAATTCCTAATCACTGCATCTAACTTTGCAAGCAACTTTGCGTTTTTCGTATAAAACGGGGAGTTTATTCTTTGCTCTCACATTCGACTTTTTCTTGCTGACAATTGTAAATGAGATAAACCAAATTTGTTTTTATGGTTGCTTTTTCTTTACATCCCAGAATAATGAAAAAAACTCCTTTCAATTACTCTGTGTTATATATTGTACTCGCAACTTACCTTGGTAAGTCATTTTATCCCATCTATTCTTCTAATTGACAAACCTCTTAATACCAATCTGATTCTCTTGAATTGAATTTCTCCTGCAGTATTACATTAAACATACCATATATATGCATATACTTGGCACATGGAGATAATTAGGGTGTCGGAAGGGTACCTTTATATGACACCCTTTCAACCTTTGGCACATGTGAACTCGAAAGAAAATGAGAAGAAAAGGAAAAATAATTTTAATTTTAAACAATAACAAAAGAACTTATTCCTCGCAACATTAAATAGAAAAAAATGACGATAAAAAAGAAAAGATGAGTGTAATTTTTTTTTACAAATATGTAAAAAACCAGATATAATCAGCACAAGTATGAATCTACTTCCTCTTTTTATAACAACCATTTTGCTAGTCTTTTAAGAAAGACAGGTGTACTATTTACTATGAATTATATGATATGGCAACAAGTTGTACATTTTGGGCCCTTTGGGTAAGCAGGACATTAGCACCTTAGTAACATCTTCGGGCAGGAACAACATTGTTTGTACAGCCAGGGTTGTGATAAATTAACTTCCAATTGTGCATACAGTTATTACAAAAATCATAGCATATGAATTTAGTCTTTTAACTTAATTCTAGTCCATTATAGTCGAACCAATCACGTAATGTACAAAAATCCATGTTCACATTGTTTTCCAGCTACTTCCAACTTGCTGCTTTACTGTGAATGTGGCCTTGCATTCAAGTAGTAGTTGTCGCAGAATTTTCATCACATCTTGAAGAATTTTCATTTTGGAAATTAAACCTGACGGATATCGTTGCCCTTTAATCGTTTTCAACTCTGAGATAGTAATTATTATATATGAGCCTTTCTATGGCAATTTTGATCTCTGTAATACTCTCAATACCAAATGTAAACCTACAGGTTTTAAACTAACATTTCATCCAGCCTCTCTCTATGTTCTCCCTTGTAATTCCACTGCATCTACCGTAATAAATTGAGCGTGAAGACAAAATTGGATCCTCTACTGCACCATTCGATGTTTGAAAGGAATATGCAAGCTCTGTATGAATTCTACACGGACTAGGCATTAAGAGCCCAGTATTTTCATTTGGTCAAGTATAGCGATCTGGAACTGCAGATTTGCAGTGAAATTTATTGAAAATCATTAATAATTGGGGAAATGTTCGTAACTTTTTAATTGATATGCAATTGCACTTCAAATGAAATCTTCAAGTTCGCAATCTTCAGCGAAAAAAAATCTAAACAAATGGACGAATTACTAGTAAAGTTAACGGAGAAAAATCTAACCTTCAAATGTGATGGAATAATCGGATGTTAAAGAATGTCTTACACCTAAATAGTGCCTGCATCAATATCAACTCTGAGGGTAAATGAAGTATTTGAGCTAATGCTGCATTCATCATTTTCATATACTGACGTTAGTTCGAAAACTATGACTGGGGTAATTGAATTTCTCCATTCTTCCCTGCCTATGAAATTCTCTTTGTTTTGACACGCTCCATGGACTTAGTAAATGCATATTCGGATTTCTGCACTTATTTCACTGACATGTATCGAAATGCTGCTCTGAACTACACAAGGTTTTTGAGAGAACCTGCTCCCACTTCACATAAGATACTTTGAATAGTCAAGTGACGAGTACATTTTCACTAGATATTGTTGCCACTATAGCTACAATTTTTGCTGCTAGCAATAATGAGTGAAACGTATGGTCTATCGGTGCCAATGAATGACTGCAATTTTGATGCAAGAACTCTGATTCATTTTCTGATTTTTTCTAGAAAACTTGTACCTTCCTGGAAACCAGGCGAAAGGAAATTTTTCAGCTGGGTCGGTCAAAAACTATAAAAAGTTAATACGCATGAAAAACTGTCAACAGTCTTATTCAAACATATTCCGGATAGTAATTAGAAACGAATAGGAACACACGTCTAATGTAGTCCTCATTTTATTGCTGTAGGTAAATATAAATTAAATTTTCCTTAATAAGTCAAGCTTACTTTTGGAACAATAAGAAATGTCTATATTGATTAACATATTAGACTATTTACATACGTAAAATATCCAGCGCATTTTAAAAGTAGCAGAGTTATTTTTTCACATTAATGAGTCAAACAGGTAATTCCTGAGCAATGCAAATTTTATCACCTTTATATATTTTTACCATGCACATACTTATATGCCAAATATGAATACATTAGTTACATTTTTAGCGAAGGTCAACAGGAAAGACAATTGTGATATTGCCTTTGGATCATTTTTTACTTGTGCTTACTCTCGGTCAGATTTTTTGAAAAGTTAGATTTCCCAAGAATGGGAGGTCAAAATCATCATCAACATGGGTCAACAATTCTAGGATTGGTTTGACGCAGCCCTCCACTCCCTCTTCTATCGGCCAACCTCTTCATATTAACGTGGTTCCTCTCTTTCACGTCCTTTACGACCTGATCTATATAACTCATACTAGGCCTGCCTTTTCCATTCTTCCCGTTCACTTTTCCGTCGACGATTGTCTTCATCAGGCCACCGTGTCTTAAGATATGGCCGATTAGGTTGTCCTGTCTTCGTTTTAAAGTTTTCAGCAGACTTCTCTTTTCTCCCACTCTTCTTAAGACTTCTTCATTCGTCACTCGGTCGATCCATTTTATCTTCGTCATTCTTCTGCACATGATCCTGGTCAGTATCTTCGATGCATGTGTCGTCAGGCTTATAGTCCTATTTTAGATTTTCGCATTTCTCCGCTCTCTTCTTTTTGGGAATAGGAATTATGATGTTTTTCTCGAAGTCACTGGGTATTTATCCTGTTGAATACATGTCGCAGATGGTTTTATAAAGATGGTTTAATGTCTTCTCTCCTGCATTTTTTATTAATGCTGCGGGGATATCATCAATTCCAGAGGCATTATTCATCCGAAGGTCCCTTACTGCTGCGTTCAATTCCGATCTTAATATTGATGCTCCCATATAATCATTTTCGACTTCCCTTTCCTCTTCAATCACTTTCGTGTTGAGATTGTTTCCGTTGTATAACTCCTCCAGATATTCTTTCCATCTCTTCACTTTGCCTTCATTTTCAATCAAAAGTTCTCCATTCTTGTCTCTTGTGGTATTGCATTTTTCGCACCGTCCTTGAAGTGGTTCCTCATTATCCTATAGGCAGTTTCCACCTTTCCAAGTGCAATGTTGTTTTGTACATCTTCGCATAGATTCTTCATCCACATTTCTCTAGTTTTCCTGGCTTTGCGACTTACTTCGTCCCTTATTCTTTTTTAGCAAAGCCGCCCTTATTCAGTTTTCACATTAGTGTACTTTCTTCTTTATTCGATCAGCACTAAGACTTCTTCCGTGATCCATGGCTTCTTCTTAACAACTTTTCTTCTACCAAGAACTTCTTTGCGGCTTCCTGTAGTCCACATTTAATGTTTTCCCAACGCTCTTCTACTGGTTTCTCAGTCAGGTACTCACATATGTAGTTTCCTACTGCTTTCTGAAATGCCAGCTGATGTTGAGTCTCCTTTAGTTTTTCTACTCGCCAAATGTTCTTTACTTTTTTCTCCAACTACTTGAATTTTAGATGGCATTTCATCATCACTAAATTAGGGTCGCTGTCGATGTCTGCACCCGGGTAGCTTTTGCAGTCCTTCACCTGATTCCTGAACCTTTGCTTCAATAACATGTAGTTTATTATGGATGACATTGGAGGATACTTGCACCTCGTGATTTCGATCGGCGATCTGGTGTTCTGATCCGTGAGAAACCTATGAAATCGCTATTTGTAAAACTCAAAGCTGAATGATTTTCTGAGCACCACTCTTTCTGTTCTGGGCACACATTAGCGGGCGTTCTTCTCCCGTTAATGTACGCATCTCATTCCCTCTCTTTACCACAAAATTCACTCTCCTCAACCCAAAGCTCCCCTAATAAAGGACGACGGAAATTGCAGAGTTGGATTACATGTTCGGAAAACGTCGGGATTCATTTATTTCTTTTTGTGTTTTTTTCAGGAAAATAGATATGAATGCAAGTGAAATTGCAATTGCTGTGTCAGAATATGTAGCAGAATCATTATGCCAGGAAATAAATTAACAGATTTGATTAGAACTTCTACCCGCTTCATTTCTAAGTCGGATACTGAGCTGAGTTTTAAATACCCATTCCTCCTATTAGCATTACTCTGGCTTAACTGTGGTTACTTCATCATCGAAATTCAATACTGCTGAAGTTTCTAGTCAATTAGCGCGGTGTTCACAATGTGCCCTGATTACACGTACGTATCTAATTAGTAAAGTCTGAATTGTGAAATTCAGACTTTACTAATGTGAACAATGGACAGCAAAATCGGAGACGTTTTCTATCGACTGGTGGATGGGATGAGAAGTTGAGGGAGGTAATTTTAGACATAAAAGCTGATATGCTAATCATGCTGGATATATGGAAGTGGATTCTTTTATTTTAGAGTATCTGAGTATCTCGAAGACCCTGTCTTTCAGTAAAACGGGGCTTCGAATTCTTGTTAACTATCCAGATAGCCCGATTTCCAAGAAAAGATTTATCATGCGTCTAGTTAATTCCAAGAAGAAGTGTGTAATGGCAAATCTTCCTGAGAATCCAAAAGTAGCACGGAATACCTACATAGAAATTCACTCTTCTCGCCTTGAAATTTATCGTGACGTTGGGGTTAGTACAATATAAGGTCAGTAATCTCCAATCAGAATCTCCCATATGCTTTAAGAAGGTTGCCCCTTCTCGTGCGGAGCATTTATTCTTAAATCCGCAATGAATTAGATTATATGGCAAAGCCGATTTTGATAACTGCTCTTGAATAATGAGCAACTTCCACAGAGATCTCTGTGGAATAATTTCATTATTCAAGTGCAGCTATGTTCCGTTTCCACTCATTCACGTCTGAATTCTCATAATTAGGCCAAATTTCATGTTGGAAGGAGGGATACATCATGTCTCTTGATAAAATCTACATCTAAAAGGGTCTGTGTCACGGTGTTGTAGGTCACCAACTGTGAAAATAACTTTAGCTAAGAAATAAAGCTATAAAATAAATTTTTTGCTAATTTCGGGATTAAAAAAACAGAGAAGTAATTAGTGTGATTCGTTGTAGTTATCTTATTACATTATAGTCGTGTTAGTCGGGTGACCTTCTCTATAAGTCCAAAAGAATGAGTTAAAAACACGCTGTTCTTCTATTTTGGATCTATAACTCAGTTTCTGTGCTAAATATTTTTTCGTTGGATCCCAATGAAACAGGGGAGCGCCAGATTTCTGTTACCAGTAATACCATTTGTTTTCCTTTTCGTTATCCCTTACTTTCCCCAATTTCACCTCAATGATTTCACTAGATCCACCTCGATATAAGATTATACGCCTATCGTTTGTTATCTGTTTGTTCTTTCGTTTCAATTCCTTGCTTGGAGACTTCCGTGAAGACACCCCTCCTGTGGGCGAACACAGCATCCTTCCCAATCTCGGCCAACCACCTCTTTCTTTCTTTCTCTCCACTCCAGTTCCTTCCTCCCCCCCTCTCGTGTCATCTTTATTCCGCTCGCTCGCCTCTCATCGAGAGCCACACCTATTAAGCCATCCCCCCCTCGCCCCTCCCTCCCCATTAGCCTCTCACGTTCCACCTCTCCGCTTCTCCTTTTACTGTGGCAAATTACATCGTTATTTGCTCCCCAATTCTCGTTCTCCCGATTGAAAAAGTGTCACAGATTTTCTCAAGGGCAAATAAATGCCCTCACGCCCGTTTTTCGGTGCCCTACGTTCTTTTTCCGGTAAAAACACCATAGTAGGTAGTTGAATAGGAATATATTTTTACACGACTCGAACACATGAGACAATGATATCGATTCACTAACTCCTGAATCCTATTTAATTTTTTTCGTGAAATTAAATTGGAAGGCAGCTCCTCTGATGGTGTATATAATTATGAACAATACCCAAGTCCAATTTACGAACTGTAAAGGGAAAATTATGTATACAACTGTTGTCAAGTAAATGAATGATTTAATTTCATCAGAGTGTCTTATCTTGCGTTGAGTCTCCAAGGCAGAATCTCACTATCATTCCAGTGAATGCCTACAGAACGACGTAAACCACAAACTTCACAGACGCCAAAATCTGGGAACGAATATCGTTAAAAACATAGTTTTAATCTTCGCAATCTGTATGACTCCGCAATGAGTATAACTTCAGTTTCCTCAGACATGTTTCAACAAGTACGTATCATTTATCGTGGTATCAGTTGATTTTGATTTTCTAAGGCCTGAATCGAGAATGCATCTGTGTGATGAAAAAATACATTTAAGCTCACCACACTGCTGCTATACTGGATATATTCCTTTGCAAATGTGTCTTATTAATGAAATAAGATGAAAATGGAGCTGAAATAGGTATACAGTGACTCTACTAGTAGAGAATGTATAATTAAAATCAAATTTATCTCTAAAAAATACAAGGAAGGAACAGCTCTCCGATTCCATTCAACATATGAATTAATCACTATGTTTAGCTACTCAGCAGAATTTTCAGAAAATCTTTCCTAAACTTTACCATAGAATTCCGCAATTTATCGGCCTCCAACATCGCAGACATTTATTTCGTTTCGTTAAAAATGATTCACAACGGAAATTTTTACATCCGTTGTTTCCATGACTTTATTTTTAATGAACCGACACCGGAAGCACGTATAGTTTGCGTGAATTCCTATGACAGGACATGTCTTCAAAGCCAAAACTTATTATTTTAGATTGTCTAATTTTCCCGCTGATTTCAGCACCTAAATTCCTCATATCTTCCTCCATGGCTGTCAATCTAGTATGAGGGAATTTTCCATCATTTGATTAGGAGAGAAGTAACGCATATTTACGCGTTCGGCCGTCAGGAAGTGTGAAGAGGAATTTCCCGGATGTATCAAAGAGCATCATTTTCGTTTTGGGAAGTTCACGAAAGACGCCTAGGCGTGCAATGCTATGGCAACCGCTGCACTTGGAAAGCTCTCCGTTCAGCGCTCAAGTTGGGATCCAGATGTCATGCGGCTGCCTCGACCAAAATTTTTACCCGTGGTTTAGGGTTGACGCATTTAGCAATCTTCGCTGACGGTTTCACTTTTATCGATGAATGCATTATCATTATCTTTCCCACCTAAGCCATTGTTCAGCATCTACCTTTCCTTTTTCCATCACTTGCATACGTCTTCATTTACAGCGCATGTGGCCCACCTTTCCGTCTCTGTTTGATGCTGCGTTAGCCACAAGTTGGCATTTCTCCCCATCATAAGACATGAAGAGGATGTAACAGGCAGATGTCCATCTGCCTGTTACATACTCTTCGTCTTTCCGAAGCCACCCACATCTATGCCATTGTTAATTACTTCCCCCAGACCAACCCACGTCAGGTTCTTATTTTGGACTTGTCCTTCATTTATATTGCGAGGATCATTTTGCTGAATTTCAATTCGATGTGTAATGATTCTTTTCGCAATATTTTTATTTTTTCCTTAATTCCTCTGCTATTTTGAGTTGCGCCGACGAAGGCTGATGGTCAAGATTAGGTCAAACTTAGTTTTCGCCGTTATAACCAGGTACGATCGTTCGATCTCATTAATTACGACACTGGATCCATGTATGGGTAGTCATGTTCCCTACCCATCTTGAGGAAGTGTCACAGTGGAAAATATAAAATCTCTGCTAATTAAATGGAAGCGGCAGTCTGTTCCTCAGCGCCATTCATGCTCCTGATGCCCTTCCTGTTCTCTCCTCCACTCCCTCCAAGCTTCCTTCCCTTTTGACCATCCTTCGCCCTTCCTCTTGCCATCAAGCACTCTTAATTGTGCGCATCTTTCTCCTTTGGCCACCAATTTGCATTATGTTTGCACCGACTCGAAAGATACCTTTCTTTCGGCCAGCAAAATTGCGCGCTCTCCTGTCCCCGCCTATTTACCTTACCAGCTTTCTCCGTGCCTCCCTCTCTCCTTCCATTCTTACCTCCATCTCTCTCTCTCCCTCATTCTATCTGCCCCGTCTCTCTCCCCTGTTGCCATGCTTTCCTCCACCCCCACCAAA
This sequence comes from Platycnemis pennipes, assembly GCA_933228895.1. Classification (NCBI taxonomy): domain Eukaryota; kingdom Metazoa; phylum Arthropoda; class Insecta; order Odonata; family Platycnemididae; genus Platycnemis; species Platycnemis pennipes. Next base: position 24,822,365 of record OW121848.1, on the reverse strand, counting down.
ATACACAGACACCCATCGATTCCCCCTTTTTACATATTCTCCCCACTCCACGACAAAAACCTCCTCTCCCGCTCTCGCCTTTCTCTCTCCCACTGCCATACACTTTCTTTCCTCCCTCGCCCATCACCCACATATCCTCCCTCTTCTTTTTTTCCACCCCCACACTCCCATTCCCTCGCGTCACACACATACACTCCTTCGGCGAGGCCCTTCAGAACACGCCGCGACGTTGCCAGTTCTATCCATTGGGACTGGGAATGCGTCCTCCTTGCTCTTCTCTCTCTCTCTCTCTCCCTTTCCCTATTCTACCTCCCTTCTTCTTCGCCGCCCGTTGTATCCCCACCACTACATATTCCTCTCTCTCTCACCCCCTCCCAACCCTCACCATCCCCCTCCTGCCCGCCGCTTCCCACCCCACTCCTCGTCCACCCTTTGCCCCACCCCGACGCATGCACACACAACAAGCGTTCCCACCCTTTTCCCTCCCCCCCTCCGGGCGGGCGGAGGGGGGTTTAGGGGTGCGGTGGGTTGAGACGGCGAGGGCCGGACCGCAGGCGGCGGCGGCGGGAAGGACGGGAGGAGGTGTGGTGTGGGGGTCCGGGGCGGGCGGGTTGGAGGGGCAAAGGCGGTCCATGGGATGTTTAAGGGGGTTTTAGGGGGAGGGCTAGGGTGGGTGGCGAGCTGTGTTTGGGGCCGCGAGGAGGGGGTGGTGGTGTAAGGAGCGGAGGGAGGGTGAGAAGGGGAGTGGTGGTATGGGAAAGAAAAGCGGCGGAGGGGGAATCACTAGGAATGGCGGTTTACAGCCTTCGTCTGTCTGCTTCTCCTGGTTCCGAGACTGGCCGCGCGCCTAGTGATGGCGTCTTCCGTAGGTTTGGAGACCGGCGCTGTCGGCGCTCCTTTTCCTCTCCCCTCCCCCCTTCCCGACCGCACTCCCTCTCCTTTCGGCTCCTCGCGTAAACCGGCCTTCCCCCTTCCCTTGCATTTCAATCGTCCTCCCTTTCCCCTCCTTCGCCCCACCCTCCTGGCCCATAGACGCCCTATGTTCTTCCCCATCCCCGTCTACGAACTCTGCCATCGAGCCAGGCAGGGAAGAGGTCTGGCGCAGGGGGACGGGGGCGCGGGTAGGAGGGAATACGTCGGAGGTGGGGAGACCCGTAGGACTGCTACGGGGTGGGTTAGAGAAGCGGGGAAGGGGGGAGGGGGTTGGGCTGAGAAGGGACCCCGAGGGGCGCTGTGGAGGGGATGGGAGTGTGGGGTGAGGTTGGGGACGGGGATGGGGTGAATGTCTGAAAAGCGAAGGGGGGGCCGGGAGGGGAGGGAGGTTTTTGAAGGAAAGAGGATGGGAGAGGAGGAGGAGAGGGGGATAGGCCTGAAAGGCCAAGTTCCCCCCAGCCCCTCGCTCCATTTGGATTCCTATTCCCCCCCTCCTCCTTTGTATACATTCCCTCCCTTTCCTCCCATCACATGCTCCCCCATTCCACCTCTCCATCTCTCTAACGCGCGCCCCCCAACTCCTATTCGGAGCTCCTCTCCCCCTACGAAACGCCCTCCGTCCCACCCTCTTTTACGCCCTGTCCCTTCCCCTCCTTTTCTCCACTCCTCCTCCCTCCATTCGTGCTACCCCTCCGCTCCTTCCTTGTCCCTCACCCTCCATCGGATACCCCTCCTCTCCCCGTAACCATTCTTCCCCCCCCTCAATATCCCCACTCCCCGCATTAAGCCGCCCCTTTTCCACCAGTGCTTGCAGCGCTCAGACAGGGCGACCAGACTCCTTAGCTTGCTAGTCCGCCAAGGTTTGCGTCGCTGTCCGCGCGACGGAGCGCGTCTGTCGTCCTCCCTTCGCCGTTTGTTATTGCGAGGGCGGGAAATGCTTTGGTTCCCGAGTGTGGCAGTTTGTCCGCCGTCTTGCTGAAGTGAGCGTGTGATTTTCCATCCCGTTCTTCGCTCGCAATTGTGTTTATTTTTTGCGGGACGACGGATTCTTGAGCGTTTTCAAGGGCTTAACGTCTAGTTTCATCGCGCTGGAAGCTTTTGGACGCGTTAATGATGTGAGGATAAGTGCTTTTATTGGCATTCTTGATTGTGCTGTATATCTTCAGAGAAGGTTTGATCACGGGGACAAGCGGCAGGCTCTAAACTTTAGTGGACCTGAACGGCATTCCCTTTTCGCGTGGAGTGAACACGCGCGTATTGCGCTCGTGATCTTTCGCGTGCCACGCGAGGAGCCTACGACTGTGTGCGGATTACACCGAAAGAAGTCCCACCAATCCCTCCTCGTGGACTCACTTATTTTTGCAAGAAAGGAAACTAGTCACGTGCAACTCAGGCGATGATTCATGCTCTTTCCGTTCTCTTCATCTGCGTTCCAGGGATTTGATAGTCGCCGCTTAGGAAAAAAAAACTTATACGTCTGGTGTCGACCGAGTGCTCTGCACTGCTGAGTGATTAGACGAAGACTCTTCTGTGACGATCACGTTTTCTGTTGTGAAAGCCCATCAAGCAAATTACAATGACGGATGCTGCCTGAATGTGAGCGTTCCTATCCTCCTGTTGGTGAAGACTCCAGCCTCTCCGAGGACCTCCAGAAACATCTGAGAGAGAGGAACCATCTTTAGGAGTGACCGGTTTTTCGGTAGAGGAATCCGTCTGATCCCACTCTCTCTCTTCCCACCTTCCTTTGCTCTCTCTCTCTCTCTCCCGCCCTTTTCCATCTCTCTCTTTTCCTTGATGTTGCCCTCCCAGTATCTGCCACTTCTATTCTGTGCTGTTGCTTAAGAAATAATACTATAAGAGGACCACAGAATCTGACAAGGACTGAAGAACACGTGGGGAGACGTCTCCCCTCAGTCATTAGCGACAGAAGTTCCGTCGCTCACTTTCATTCTACTCCCATTCCCCTCATCGTGTCCCCTCCAAGAGAGGAAAGTGTGCAATTAAAAAGGGCTAATATTAATATTTCCGGAGGGTTGGCTTGAGGGAAATCAAAACAGCTCTTATGAGAGCGCAAAAGGATTTCTTAGGGTTTTGGCTGTAAGATGTACTTCGCAAGTCATTTTCGCCAAGGTCTGAGTGTGTCTTATTTGTGACCTTCCCTCCACGTATTTCCTTCACCATCATTTATTCCGCCATCGTCTTGTCGTGAGGTTTGGGCAGATATAAGTGAATTTTTCTAATTACATTTCCAGAGTCACTAACACCCTTGCGACTCGTGTTTAATTTAGGATGATCGAGAGATAACCCGATTCCTGCCGCAGCTGAGGTTCTGTTTTTGTAGCTGCTAGAACTTCGGTCATTGAGGACCTTCTTTACTGGCCGTTGAGGAAGCCCCAGCTGCCGGCTGCGCTCGACGGCGCCACTGTGACCGGCGGAGGCTGCTGTGAGGTCGGCGGTTGTTACGTTGCCAGGGTAACTGGTTCCGCTGCCCGAAACTTGTGCGAATCACTGACACGAAAGCAAATGCTTGTGAAATGAGGACGGGTTCGATCTGATGTTGTCCCACCAAATATGAGAAATTGAGATTTCCTGTCGAAGTACTTGGACGGGTAGTGACTGGGAGGGGGGGAAGTGTTTCTCACTCGTCAAGATTGGCGATTTGAGAAGTTGTGCTTTGTGCTTGGAAAGTGACGAAAAATTTTCAACATCTTGGGATATCAACTGGATTATTCCCGCTGCTTAGGTAAGTGTCACTGTACTTTTTATGCAAACGCCATTTCTTTTATATTAATAAGCTTAGAATTCAACCCTAACTTAGTTGAAAAATAGTAGTGGCTACAATTGCTACAAGTTTTCCTCCCGTTCCTCTTGTAATGTCTGCAAAAAGCGTTTGTTACATTATTGATGGGGTTTGAAATTATTTCCCATCTGTGGAACTATTATGAATTGCCGACAGAAAGATAGGTGATACCCGGCTCAATTGCTTTGATAAATTTTTATCGGTTTTGAAAGTATTTTACACTTTACTGCCGTTTACAGCACACAAAACTCCATCACTGGTACTCTTGCCTTCCAAGAATTATCGAAATTTGGGCAGAGAGGTGATATAATGTTGACATTCATTGAAAATGTTAGCTTTCTGATGACTTGGCCGCTATAAATTGGTCTTTAGATTTTAAATGTTATATTGTTAATGTCTTGATGGATGCCAATAACCCATGTCAGCTAGTGCAAAGGTCTTATTTATAACAACATATTGATATAGTTGCCCTCCATGTTGTCTTTTATCTTCTCTAAGGTGATAGAGGCATATTTTAGCTTCTTAATAAGTTGAATTTGGTTGTTATCTGCGGTTGATTGCCCATTCATGAGGAGAGTCTTCGTGTGGCATAACACTTTGTGTGAGTCCAATTTAAATTGTATGGTAACAATTCCTCTTGTGCCATATGCACTCGCTGTGTGCCATAATCTCTTTGCTAATGTTGATAGATGCCTCATATAATCAAGTCCATCGGCATTCGGCTATTGTGTACCGCAATGATAGTCAGCCTTAACTATTTAAGAGACGAGTATCCCTCAGTCGTATTGTAAATTTGAAATGCACTGCTGATAATATTATATCATTTCAGCGTTATTCAAATTATTTTAAAAATGAATCAGGTGTAAAGGTCTCTCCGAAAGTCGAATAAATTCCTCCACTTGCTATCGCGATTAGGGGGGGAAGAGAAAATGATATTGACGACGAGGAACACGGTCAATCCTTGGATAAAATCTTTTCGGGTATACCACCTGGTAAGCTTCCAACGAATACCGACGTTCCGGAGTTCAATTCGATCTCCATTTTCAGGTTAGTTAGCTCGTTTGTGACAGCTTTATTTATCTCTCATTCTGGGTCAATACTTTGTTTTGCTCAAGCATACCATCACCTTCTGTTATTCTGGGTATATCGGTAAAATCTATGCTGTCATGAAACACTCAACGAAATATAAGTTCACCCATGCAAAGATGAAATCTAGCAAATGAACCAAATGCCGAAGGTATCTTATTAATTGAAAGAATAATAATTACTCTCATAACTACAGCTATGTAATTGCTGGTTCCTTTTAGATACGCATTATTACTTGTTGCGTGTTCTTTAAGAATAGGGTGAAACTAGTGGTCCACTGGCCGTGCAATCGTCATCCTCGAACGAGTTAGGTTTATTACCCCAGCCAATTTTATTTCTTTGTGCTAAGGAGTAATTCTTGTATTATCATTTATTTTCTTCGAAAATGAGCTCGTCAGAACCATCAGAGATTCAAGTAAACACTTCCCTTCTAGTGTCCCATAGCTTAGCTTCCCTTTCACGACAAATCTCTTCCTTATATCTTGGAAAAACTCCTAAGTTTAACTCTACTACTCTCAGAATAGTGTCAATCCACTGTATTCATTTAATATCATTATTGCCATGAAAGATGAACCTTATTGCATAGGGCTTAAGTACTACTTCCTGCAGGAATTTGCTTCTCGTTGAGTGTTGTCTTATTCGAGAGACTTTCATTCCACCAGCTGAGAGATTGTAAGAATCCATGACATCATTCATGTGCGTCTTGGCGACAGATTTTTGGATTTCCTTCAAGTTACCCGTGTCAAATTTCAACGGAGATCCGACCCGATTAAGGTGCGATGATATTTTCGGTGCAGGAATAAAATGATAGGTTGTTGGCTTATATTGCATTCAAATTCATCCTACTTCGTTGTACAGGAGTCATGAATACAAGTGTGACCAAATCACGACCCTCGTGACGTACCCTCCTTAGGATCGTCTGCAACGACGTTTACGTCGGCATCTTTCTCCTTAGAAATTACCCTCTTCATTATGTTCGAGTCGTGATCTTCAGGATCTCTGTGCAAGAGCGCAGCGGAACGCTGATTTTCCCTTGCTTTCGTGTCCCAAAAGGGTCCCTCCAACAAATCCCAACTAATGCACCCCATTCCATCCATCCCTTTTTCTCTCCTCTTGGCCTGCTCCCCCTCTACTCTCCCGAAAAAACCACGTGGGCCCGCTCCTCCTCCCAAGACGTTTTAGGGGGCGATCATGTTTTGTTTTGCCGTCTCCATCCCCACAGACTCGCGCCGGCGTCCCAGTCTCGCACTCCTCTCCCTCCCTCTCTCCTTCTCTCCGTAGCGCCCTCGAAAGAAAGCGGCCCCGTCGACCGAGATTCCTCCTTCCCTCCGTGGCAAGGAGCCGCGGCGGGGCTGCCTGCTTTGGCGGCGGTGCGCACCACGCACTTCTCCCCAGGATGGACCCGAGGCGAGCGAAGCTTGGCTCTCGGAGCGGTTCGGAGCTTGTCAAAAAATAATTGGTTCCGTGCCCCCTGTTCCGTTTTCCCCTCTCTCTCTCTCTCTCTCACGCAGTTGCATGCTGTCGGAAGACCGCATCTATTCCAGAGCCACTATACTTTATCTACTGTGCGTGAAATGTTTATTCCCTTCGCAAAGATTATTACGCCGTCCATTCTCAATTGCGTGCACTGCCACAAATGGGTTTAGGCTCGTTCGATCGATTCGTGTTCCAATTGACTCCAAGATGACGATTTTTCCATTCTTACAATGATACATCTTTCATGTATAACATCTATAATCTTTTGTAAAGTCGGCCATTGCGAATGTGTAACAGGGTTGGTAATTTTCTTTTGTGCATTAGGACATCTCAGCGCAAATAAATAGAAACTGTGTTGCACGAAATCTTGATCTTTGGATTATAATCTGGTATTGTGTTTGTGATCACGTCATTAAGTCAAAGTTAATATCGTTAAGTTTTATGATAGCTCACCTTAACACCATCCGCAAAAAATCTCTAATTGTGCCACACAGATATATGCACTTCATAATAACCGTCACGTATTTATTTTATTTCACATCTTTTGCCTTCAGATTTTGAGTGAAAATGGAGATACCTGAATCCCTCCCAAATCTGAATGTGTTTTCACATGAGATAGTAATTAGTGTGTGAAAAGTTAATATCCTACTTGTTTTAATAAAATAGGTTATGGTAATTATTTTACCGACATTAACACATAACAATCGAAAACACCTTTGGTAGTTTTTAACTTTTAAGTGTGGTGAGGATTTGTGGTAGTTGATGCTGTAAGACGGTGTCACTGGCTCCTATCAGGGTTGAGCATATAGGGTTGTGATGTTGAAGTTGATTGGGCAGGTATAGATATGAAGTTTGTAGTCCAGCGGTCTGGCATCTTTGGTTGGTGTACAGCTGGTCTAGGCGCCGAGTTCCATGTATGAATTTCATTCTCATGGCAAAGTACAATAGCATTGAACATATTAATTTACAGTTGGAACATTAGAATTTAGTGGAACTAGCGACCTAACGACATGATATCTGGGTATTAGTCGTTGACATGGATGCATCCATTGATGTAAAAACATTTTTAAGTATTTTGCGTCTTATGTCCTTCTGAATGGATGCATTCATACAAGTGCGCACTTGCATTTAAGTCTGCTTATCTTCTCTCATTCTCTCTCTTTTCCACTTACTCTTCATCCCTCCCTCCCTCTCTCTCACTTTCTCTCCTCCCTTTCGCATGTTAATTGGTGTGCTCGTTTCCTTCTCGAAGCCTTTTTCCCATTCTCTAGAGATAATTAAGCACGATGAGAGGAGGAAAACTGATCTCCATGGCCACACTCTGAAGGAAGAATCCTTGGAGTTCACCCTTGACTTACGACTGGAGTTAACAAGGAAGGGGGCGTCCCCTCTTCGTTTCCGTAAACTCACACGTGCTAGTCTCTCTTGAGGAATAGGTGGTGAGGGTGTCGTGAAAATTGGTGTCTATGCGTGTTAAAAAGCACTCCCTTCTTTACCATGTTCATTATAATTAAGTCGAAGTGGATCGAATAAATAGTATTTATTAACGTTAATAATATTCCAAGCGATAAATGAGCTAGTGGTGGTGTTTTTCCAGGCAGATAATTCACAACATCGTCGTCTCTTATCAGAATAGGGAGAAGAAATCCTGTTTCAATTCCCATCAAAAAGATAAAAAGTTATTATAATTCTTCTATGAGTTGGGTGTGGAGATGGACATTTGTTGTTATTAGAAGGCGTAGTGACTCTGGCGGAACTATGTGTGGTGACTGACTGAAAGACCCGGGTTCAAATCCGTAAGAAGTTCTGGACATGTCCAAGCTATAGGTTCGAAATCAAGATGCTTGATTTCCTGAGTACCAGATATGTATGGGGAACCACAATCGTTCAAACCACCACGTTATTGAGCATGGCGGTGTATGAGTTTCCCCCTGGGAAGAAAGGCGCAAGGAGTCGAGGGATCCGTTCCGTTTTTTACCTGCTAACCGTTCAGTATATTATACTTTTCATTCATCATCATCATCATTCAATCCTGAGATTGGTTTAATGTCTCCACTTAATTTTCCTCTTATCTAACATCTTCATAATTATGTATTTCTTCTATTTCACATCCTTCACCCATTGCTGTATGCATACAATTCATTGCATTCCTATGTTCAAATATAAACCTGGTGCGTTTGCACCCTCTGCCATAACCTATTTCGGTGGTTTGCTGGACATGCCATTCGTGGCAGGCATTTCAGGCAAGAGGAAGGATTTGTCCTTTTTTTGAAAGATAGCCTAACATTGTTTTGAGAACTTCGATCAATGGTTAAAATCATTAGTGAAGCCTTGTAAATGATATTCAAATACATAAGCGGTTAGCGGTTTAGCGAAAAACCGAATTCAAGTGCTTCCGTTTGTATCAATTACGCAGTAGTCTTTTGCATATTGGAGATTTTATTCCCTAGCGGCCAACTGTGCCCGAGTTTTCCTCTTATGGAGTGTATGGGGGATAGAGAATAGGGCAATGCGAAGTAGAAAAGCGGAGAATAACGCCGGCCGCCGCGGCGAAGGATGGGGGAAGAGTGGAATGACAGACGGCTTGCCAGCGGAAGATGAGTACGGACACACCGCCCTCGGCTGTAGTTCCTGCCCGTCGGGAAAAACCGCAGATAAATAAATGCCTTAGCATGCGTTAGGCCGAAGTCGTTGTCTTTCCTACCGAACGTCTGTGGATGTACCAACCCTCCTCCTCTTCCTTTCGCCCGCCCAGCCATTATTTTCTAGGGTATAGCAATGCACAATTTTTTGGTGGTTCGTCGGTTTTTTTCCCAATTTATTTCTCATAGTCCCAAAGAGATTTGAAGGTGCAGGAGGGCGCGCGTGCATGTAGCCTGTTGTTCACGATAAAGCCAGAGGAAGGCGTTTAGCTTTCCGTTGCTTGCTGAATTTTCCGTTTTCTATGACTGCTAATGGAAATTTTACGCACGTTTTAAAATATGAATAACAATTGTAACAGGGGTTGGGTTGCATGATAACTCTCACCTCGATGACCCAGGTTCTATTTCCGGCCGTATCTGAGATTTATTCAGTGGTTATTCGGTTCTTACTTAGAGCTATATAGAGAGATCGTCTATACTCCAATCTATAGAATCCAAAGCTATATATGTACTCCAATCGTCAGATGAGACATTGAACCGTGGCGCCTTTCATTAAGAGCATGCTTACCCCTGCGCCTGGTTTCTCTTCATCCTTCCTCCATTCCCCGAAATATCCCTATCCCTACGCAATTGCCTCCCCATCCTAAATGGCACAAATGACCATAACTGTCTTTCGCCACCCAAAAATGATTACTGCTGGTTCTTTTCAAGAGTAGTATCGTGTCAAAATTCTTCGCAGCGGCGTTGGTTCATCTTCATGAAACTATTTAAGCGAAGTGTAACAATATTTTATTAAACTAGAGGTTAATTCTGTTCCTGTCAGTATCTCCTTGGGTGCCTTCGGTGTATTGCCGTTGTTTATCAATATTTTTAATCCATCTATGTGCATTTTTTGAACCTGTGTTATGCGCCAAGATCAACTCAGAAGATCAACTTCTGGCCAGAACCTATTTATTCCCCGTAAATTCATCATCACCTCTCATTCATTTCCACCAACTAATTGCAGGTGCTTCACAGTATATATTCTCACGAGTAGCTGCTCGTGAATATTCGTATGTGCTATTGTAGTGGACGTAATGTATGTGCGAAGAACAGTTTTCATATGTGTTCAACTCGTGTATGTAATATTTCGCAATCGTCTCGTGCCTATTTACTCGGGTGATCTTCTAACAAACAAACAGATTCTGTCCTCAGGCTTCCCTTTTATTTTGCATTACTGACAATGGCAATGGCTGTGATGGATTCCGGTTTTATTTATTAGCTAGAGCCCACGCGGATAGTCAGTTCCAATTATACTAGCAAATTAATAACCGCAGAGTCTGCGATTACGATTTGCTTTGATTTATTAATTGGAAGTGGTTGATAATCTCCCATTCAGGAAACAAAGGCCCCTTTGTGGTCAGGAGAAGGAACACAGGAATTAGTTTGCTCGTTAAGATTGCGGGGAGTTCCACCTAGAAAATCGGTTCCTTTGAGAGAGCGCATCCGCCCACCAGACGGGACACGCTATTCTGTAATTTGTGGTTTAGTATACGGGAATGGAAAATTCCTCCATATCAGGAGCGGAGATAGCATCAAATGGATTAATTTTTATATCACTATTTACACTCCATTTCCATAGTAATTTCGAATTTGCGTGTCACAAGGATCTTTTTCTTTTTTTTGCGCTATCCAGATCAGGGTGTAGGTATCGTTATAAGATTTCACTTCTCTGATATGGGAAGTCTCTACTGTGTATGCTGATGATCGCGCAGAAGTGGCGAGGTCTTAATGATCCTAGAATATAAAAAATTGCCATTTTGAAGAGAGGCGATTCCAGCATTTGTTGAGTAATTATACTGTGAATCAAAATCTTATTCACAGAAAATAACTCCTTTAGAAAAGTTTCTTAATGAGTTTTTTTTTAATTTCCCTGAAATAATTTTACTCTATACGATGCTGCCATTAGAGTTTCCGTTTCATTGATATTAGCGAACCCATAGATAACATTTATTTACTGCACTCTATTTAATTTTGGATCCGCCCTTTTTTGAACTGTCTTTCGATAGTGGACTAAACCAAAATGGGCGATTGAGATACCAACCTTTGCGTGGTAGTGAATGGGATGTTTACATAGGAGGAAGAGGGAATGTAAATTATAAGAAAGCCACGTGAAAATAGATGTATCCGGATTTTGTGAATCATTTAATTCACAAATGTCCGTCTAGGACTGCCTTTAGCAGAAGAACAACTCACAACAGATATAAACTTCTATGACCTGCAGTTTGAATACCTTTTGAATTATAATACTACTTAAGTTTCTTTCGGCCTTTGTCAGTTTCTGCTGTGCTGCTATTTTTTATTGTTACTGCGATGCTAACATGGAATCATGGAATGTTCGTAACTTTGTAACTATTGTGGTATATTGTAGCAAATAGCGTAAAAAGTTTCTAAGTTTATTTAAATAATCATCATCAGTCAACAATCCTAAGATTGTTTTTGACGCAGCTCTCCATTGGATTCTCCCATCGCATAACCTCTTCATACTCGCATGGTTCTCATCCCTCACATTATTCCCTACTTGCTCTACATATCACGTGCTAGGCCTTCCTTTGCCATTCTTTCCGTCGTCTTGTCCTTAGACGATTTTCTTCATCAAACTGTCATGTCCCAAGATATGGTCGATTAAATTGCCCCGTCTTCTTTTCAATGTCTTCAGCAGACTTCTCACTTCTTCCACTTTTCTCAGGACTTCTTTATTGGTCACTCGGTTGATCCATTTAATCTTTATCATTCTTCTGTAGCCCACTTTTCACCAGTTTGTCGTATAGTAGGGTAAATGTCAATGTTTTGCCATTGTAATTTAACCGAGAATGTTTTTCCCAGCACAAATATTTGTTATTTGCGATGTAATTTTGTTCTGGGCTTCCCTAAATCAAGGTGGACCAGGTGTACGGCCTCGGTGGCCAGAAATGCACACAGAGTAGTCGTACCTAGACGCTTATAAAATCAGTTATTCGCTAGAAAAGCTTTTGAAACTACCCGGATATAAAATTGTATGCATGTGCCGTACTCCAAGTGGTTCCTAACTTTGCTGGCGTTAATACGGGAACATAGCAGATTCTCAATCACGCTTAAAAACCCTGAATCCTCGCGAATGATTTTCACGGCGCTCCGTGGCCTTAGCTGCCGCCGGCCCGACCGGCATCTATTTCCGAAGGCGCTTGCGAAGTCCGCGAGCAATTTGAGGCTTCCCCTTCCTCTGCTCCTTTGCCTTTTGGGAGCTTGGGGGATGTTTAATTGCGCGCCGGACGCATCATTATACGCGATGACGCGGTTAGAAACCCAGAGCGGGGCCCCATGCAGTGTTGTGGCACCGACGTCGACTGTCGCGATTAACCTCTCTCTTTCTCTCCTCTTTCCCCCTCCGATGCGCCCCTGGTGCGTGCGTGTTGAATTGTGGCACGCACCAGCGCACGCACGCAACCATTTTATTTCTCTCCCTCCACCCCCATCGCCAGGACTTCTCGCCGACCCTTCTCACCCACAATCCCGGCCCGCCTCTTCTCATCTCCCTAAATTATTCTCCTCAACCTCGGAGAAGAGAGAGCCATCCTCGATGAACCATTCGTTCCCCTCCACATTACGAATCGACGACTCATCGGCGCGAAGGAAAAATTTCCAAGTTTACGGACGGCGCCTTGTTGGAAAAAAATTAATTAATGCGCATATTACTATCCCATAACCTTCTTCCCCACACTTCTTCCTATCGACTCTCGATTTTCGGATCCCGCCCCTCATTTGTTCGAATGACGCCTCGTCATTAGGCATGATGACGAGGTGAATAAAGAAGGGGGATGATTTCTTTTATGAATATGGTGGGAATTTTTTCTTTGTGCTCAACCCCTTCCTGCCCAATCTAACATTCTATCGCGTCCACTGTGTGGCCCTTTCACCGTTGCGACGAGTTCGTTTTCCGATTTTGTACTGTCTCTTCGTTCAAAGTTCATTTTCATCTCCCACTCTCTTGGTACGTATACCTTTCTACAGTTATCTATCTATATTTGTATTACTACTAACTTCGATCTTTTTTACCGCACTTAATGTACAGAGAAGGGAACGGTATGGAACACCTTGTTTTTCTCAATTCATATCATATGGGATGTGGAAATCCATTTTGTTGTCGTGTGGCCAACATATGACTCAGGTTGAAAGCGCGTGACCTTATTATTCATCTTCACTATGTCGCCTGCTTCCACAATATTGTAAAAAAAAACATTGATAAAAATGAACAGACCTTGAATATTTTTCATTCCCAAGATCTTTGTCATTTTTGAAGCTTGAGGCCATCTCCTACTAAGTCCGACAGCGTTTGAATTGCCCTTAGTAGGGAACTATAATGAGCATAAACAGAGCATATATTTTCACAAGACCGGGAGTTTCCGGAGACATCAATAGTATTTGAAGATCTAAATCTTGTCTCATCCAGCCAAACACATTAATTGGCGCCGGGAGAATCACAATAGGAATAATGTTTCTTCTGTTGTTGGAGTTAATTCAAAACTTAGAGAATTTATGAGAAAAAACTAATTTAGTTTTCATGGTCGAACCAATCGGGACTTTCTCCTCGGAGTAGAACGAATAGAATATGATATTTGTGGGTTTACTGGTTGTCCAACTATACGAAGTAATTTTTGGGGTGATATTCTGTAATATCCGTTCTGATTTTTAATGTATTGAATGAGAAGCAGTAACTTTGTAATTCCACGTGTATTTATTGCAAACGACCTAGGTTTCGACGTAGCACGTCATCATCAGGTACAAATATCACAGAACACTCAGAATATATTCTCAGATATATATCTACAAATATCACAGAACACTTAGAATATATCTGAGAATATATTCTGAGTGTTCTGTGATATTTGTAGCTGATGATGACGTGCTACGTCGAAATCTAGGTCGTTTGCAATAAATACATGTGGAATTACAAAGTTACTGCTTCTCATTCAATATGCTAAGCAAATTCCATGAAGTCACGCCTGAAACAACGGAACTGATTTTTAATGTTAGTTTTCGTAATATCACACAATAATGGAATCGTCGCTTCATGTTGGACTACGTCTCTAAAATCTGTGCGTTATAAACAGGGATATTGCCATTTTTTCCCTTGCCGAGCCTCATTTTCTCCTTTCCGCGGTGTTGATCGAAATTTCCCAACATGCAGCCATTCTTACACATTCGGGTCCCGTTGTGGCCGGCAGCAAATCGGCTAGCCAGGGTGAGGCTCGTGTCAGCGTGAGGCGGGACGGCACGAGGTCAAAACGCTTTCCACTACTCCACCTACGAAAGGCGGAGAGTCCGTCGAAATCTGTCCACGATTCCAGGCGGAGACTCCGGGGACGTGGGAAGACGAGCCTGCCCACCATTTTTTCCTCGTGTGTTCCATCCTCCTCCGCAGCAGACCCGCGCCCGGTGGGATTGTGGGTGGGTTTTGGTTTGGATGGGTGGCGTTGTTGCTATTGAGAGGGCGCGTGATCCGCCATTCGGTCACGCACTCTCTCGGTTAACCGGGCGTGCGTGAGGCGCACCGGCGACGGCGTCGTCTGACGTACGTGTGTCGCGTGCCTCGTCAATGGCGTGCGCCGCTTAGGCCACTGCCGCCCCTCCTACCCCCCCCCCCCCCCCCTATAGTCCTCCTGACACACACAGTCACGCACAAATTCGTTTTCCGTCCGTGGTCATCAGGTCGGCGTCTTGCTCCAAAATTTTGTGTTAGTTTTCACGGATTTTCACGATTGTGTTGCCTTGGAAAAAAGATGGTTTGTTCAACGGAAGAGTAGATTATTTTGTGCTCTTCTGGGAAATATATTTCCTTAGATTGAGATAAGTAGGCTCGCTTGCTCAGGAAGAAAACTCTTCGACGGTGATAAAAATAATGAATTTTTGTCCATAGTAAAATGTACTTCGAACTTTTCCACAAGTTAATTGATGGTACGACGAGTTTCTCTGCCTTGCGGCATCTGACGGCGTCACACTTTCCATGTCTCATTCACCTCAACTCCCTTCCCAGGTCATTACCCACGTCATAACCACCGCTTCAGCCCCAAAACTCCCCCACCGAAAACCACTCACTCCCTCTGCTTCCCCTACCACATTGTCCCTCAGTACTGAGTATATCTGTGGAGAAGAGTCCAACCTTCGTATGCACCTGACGCTGCCGCAAGGCGGTGAAACGCGTCGTACCATCAATAAACTTGTGGAAAAGTACGAAATGCATTTTACTATGGATATCTACATAATACCCTGCCAGCCACCATAAAGGTTTGTGGCAGGGGGTGAACTCTCACCAAACATTCACTACATATCATGCATAAAAAAGATTAGTACTTGTATAGGTACTGTTCAAAACTAAATGAATAAAAACAAATGAGAGGTACATGGGATGGGATATATGTAACCTCCACGACGTGAAGCCTCAAACAGGCAATTGCATGAATTATTGTGTACAGAATCTGAAATAGGACTGCGTGCAATTGCATCCCGTCCCAGGAGTTTTGAAGAAGTGATGGTATCATATATGCCGGGTCAAAAATAAATTTAGGCAAATGAGATGTACATGGGATGCCTTAGAAATGTTTACAGTCACAAAAGAGAAGCGATGAATGGCGCTTGAATGGATTTAGTTTGATTGATCCGCTTATGGAACTGTCTGAAAAAGTGGACTTCGTTGTTTAGGATAGTGGGCTAAAGGGAGCTATTGAAGGATTCGTGTTCTTGCATGCCAAAGCGGTACACAAGAAAGGGAATGGGAATTTTGTAAGAAGTAGGAGTATCAAAAACAAGAGAGTTTGCACGGTGGAATTGTGTGAATGGTACAGAGCGGAATGATTGATGCAAGTACAGGACATCGTAAGAGACCTTGTTAAAACAGGTTGAGCCTCTTAGGTTTAATTTCATTAATGATGCATGTATTTTGAAAGATTTTATTCGGAAAGGAACGGTTTGTGAGGGTATAAGATTACACTCACCTTCTGGAGAATCGAAATTTGTATTCGAATCCGGTAACGAGCGACGTGGACGTGGATGGGACGGGGAAACCACGAAGAAATCTCACATATTGCTATTTTAAGATTGCTGTAAGGGTTTTATGTGTGCTTATATCAGGCTTATCCTTTTCGATCGCTTCTGTAAGGATCTGATTACTTCTATTTTGTTTCGCCCATAATTATCCTAAATTCTTAAGTATCATTGGATAAGATAACCAGACTCGACATGAGATCGCGATTTTATTTAGTATAAGTACTCCTTCTTTTCCGGGATGGAGTATCTTTCTTCGCCTCCTTTCAAGGCGTTTCAACATAATTCGAAATAAATCTTGACCCGTGTAAAATAGCGCATGTCCACAACAAATTGCTGACTGGTGTTAACGTCACCAGTGCATAGATATTTGATGAAGCTCTTAATTTTCTAAGCATTTTCCATTAGAATGTCATGCGCTTTCCATATGATGTATTTTGTTATAGTGACAGTGAAATGTGCTGTTCGAAGCTTATCATAATCTCGAGTTAGAAAAGCTATAGCTGCTTCGTGTCCCTTTTGAAAACAGCACTAAATGGGTGCACAACGACGAAGGTGATGTTATTTTGTCTATCAAATCTGGAATTATGTCTATGGTTGTATTTACGAAAACGCTAATATCTCACACTTATCAAGATGGTTTTATGTTATGGTAAGGTCTCAAAATATCTCACTTGGAAATCGACCTAGATGCTAATATGTAAATAAATGCCTTTTCTCCCTCTAGAGAAGAGAGCGGCAGCTATTGCCAGATCACTGTTTGACAGGTCATTTGTTGCGAAAACTTTAGATGGAAAGGGGATATCTTAGATATTGGAAATATTTTATTCAACGGAATAACTATATTAACATATTTGTAATTTATTACGCTTCAGTTACTCTTCGCTTCAGATTAAAACGCATTAGTACGAATGAAATGTTGGTATACCAGTGAATCATTCAAAGAAATTTTCGCGTCTGCATACTTTCGGTAAGAACTTTTAATTTTCGTGCATATATTTAATTTATAAGCTACTTTTTTAGCCCTTTGGATTTCTAAAAAACTGAGATGTTATTGTTAAAATTAATTTTATTTTGAATGCCACTTGCTTACAGTAAAATTTACCAACATTTTTTTAAATGTAAACAGATGTACACAGAATCAAATCATAATTTTTATTATGACAAAATATTTTGCTGAATTAAAAGGTAATTGTCGTTGCGCTCTCGACCATAATGTTGAAATCATACTGGTAAAAGGGTGTGGAACAGTTAGTTGACAATTGTGCGATTGGTTTGCAATACCTATGACTTATGCAGTTACTAGAGTTATTCTTGGAATTCTATTTGCCAGAGCGCGAGTAAACCGTAAGTAAGTAAGTTGCGTTGGCGGACAGCCATCCAAACGCTGAGAGAAAGATGTTCATAGCAGCTACTTAAATAAGAGAGGAATATTTTCTATACAAGCGTTAACATACGGCTGCATCGTGCTTTAGCTGGTGTGTCACAAATGTATAATTACTAATGCCGTAGGCTGTTCATTCAGGACTGTTTGCTTTCTGGATTTGGTACAGCAGCGCAAGTTAATGAATACATCACATTTTTCTTTGATTGATATTCTTGATGGTTGGAATCATGATATATGCATTTATATACAGCCAAGAAGCATAAGCGCTTGTGAAACTTTGAATAGAAAATATTGGGGAAACTCAATTTGATTGAAAAAAACTGATATCTATGAGCATGCATATATTATTATGATCTTCAGTGGGTGGGCCCTGAACGTTGCGGCGCTTGTCGACTGTTTCGCAGCTGAGTGTGCGTCGAACCTTCGTGTTTGCGTGTGCGAGCGGTGAGCAGAGCTGTGATAGAGGTGAAAGTTGGGTTAAAGCCGTATATTTTCACTTCGGTAGAGAAACGACCTCTCGGTGCTAATTGAAAAATTTATTGTGGGCGTTTTCTCTTCCATTTCCACCCCCGTTCCCACCTATTCTCATGATTGATTCTGATCGGATTGTTTATGGTTTTGGAAATGGGGCAGGGAGGCTGCGGCATTTTTTTTTACCCGCGAGCGTGGGTCTGGAGGACATAAACTACACGCCGTCGGGATGTACTCGTTTTCGTGGTTTGAGCGTCTTTTATCATTGCCGCTGCACGCCGCTTTCGCCTCGGTGGTCGACCGTCGTATGTCCGTATTCTCTCGGAAATACGTTCCTCCAAACACTTCCCATTCCCCACTCTCACAGCTAATATTCGGAAGCAACTGAACTCGGGACGATGAATGTGGATTAATTAATGTATTTTGTGATATCTACTCGCGAATTTCCGGTTTCAGTTTCCGTTTTTAATTCAAGGAGGCCGAAGTCGTTTTATTCGTAGGTTAGCTTTGCTCGGCTAGTTTGTATTTCAATGCGTATATTCTAGGTGATTCGATATCTCGCAAAGTATCTGTAACTGTAGATGAATAAAATGCATTGAATGAGTAATCAAAGTTTGAAATGGAGATGATGATAGGCAGATGATTTTTCTCATGTATTACTCGTAAAACTATCCATTCGAAAAGATGATTTCTCAACTAAAATCGAAATCTATTTTTGGAGTAATTCATTATATTGCGGACGAATTTTAGTCGATTTTTGGAGAAAGAATGATGACACTTCTTTATGAAAACCGACCCTACATTTCGGAGTGCATTATGTCTTGTACTGAATTAATTTTCTTCTGGTCTCTTTGATACTGCCCTTATTACTTACTCATCTCTTCTTCTTGAAACTCACTTAGACCTGTGTTGAAAAGGCATCATGCATTGTTCTTCTTGGAAATTGACTAAATCCTCAACAAATATTGTTAAGATTTCTTCATAATGTTGTGTTATTTCAGGTAAGGATAGCACCAACGATCACTCAGCTTTCGTCTACGCTAAGTAAGACATGTCTTTTCGTTGGGATTCTATCAGGTCATCCCTTAGCTTCGTTCACTCTGACTGGCCTACCATAAATTAATTGTAACTCCTTATGGGCTAAATTGTATTTATTGCCACGTGAATAATTCAATTGAAAATTTAACTGATACCGTGGATCGCTGGAGGTCTGTATTCCTCGCTATTTTATCTGCCTTCCTTGGAACCTGTGCGCTATTCCAGATCTTCAAAACCAGGACGTGAAAATGCTCGGCTATTAATTATGGCGATGGCGAAATGAGTGGTGGCGCGGCGGAACGTGTTTCGGTCCTTCCCCCTTTCCCTCCAACCGGACTACCTGCCTAACTGCCGCCGCCGCCGCGGCTACAACTCCCCGCCGCGCCAAAACCTTCCCCTCCCGTCCAACCGGTTCGGTTTCGAGTCCTGCTCGAGGCATGGGCGTGCTCCGCGCCATTTATCTCCCGCAGCCTCCGCTAATCAACCGCCCGTCGTCGGGGATGGACCAGAGAGTGTCGTAAACTTGACGTTTTAGTCCCCGCGCGAGAGCGCAGGCGATGTATCAATCATTCCTATTAAAATGACGGGCGCGTTGATAAGGAGCCCTCTTCGTCCCTTTTCTTTTTCACTCTTTTCCATAACGGCGTAATTAGTGGAGACGGGGGTAGGAATAGACTTGTGGAGTCTAATTGCGGCGACATCTTAAGGGAGGCACGGGCTTCTGAAGATAAATGAATAAGGATCTCGTTAATGCTCCTCTCCTTCGCAGCGCCAGGCACTTGCGCGCGTAGCCAAGCGCCGCGGTCAGCATTTATTCTCTCAGGGGAAACCTCAATTTACCTCTCCGGAGGCTTAGATTTTTACCCGCAGCAATTAATAATTCTTTTATGCGTAAATAAAGGTTTTCACAATTATTTTAAGGACTCACGTGTTTCCTTACCCAAGCTTCTCCTAATTCGTTGTTTCAAAAGACCTTCCGGACTTAAAGTTGAGTCCTGCCAACCATCAGAGTTTTTAACAAAACGAAGAAACAAAATTGCAGCTTACCGCAGTTTAATTAATAAATTTATTACGATCTAGGTTTCAATAACACTGTATATTCTTCAGGTCCCCGGCTCTGGAAAATGATTTATTCGTTTTGTAAAATATGTTCAAATACCACGCAATATCGCTGGAATCCTTCGAAATCACAATAAGGGAATTGCTTTCTTGGCTCTAACTTGTCATAGGTCCGTTTCCAAGAGAATTTACAGATTTCCATATATTTTTTACTGGGCGCCGCAATTAAAAAATAGTGTTGGAGGTGCTTCAAGTTATTTATCCCTGCAACATAACGTGTTTCTTTCGTAAAAAGTATTTAAAAAAGTATTCACTATATAAACTCGTAAAAACTTACGATTCTTTCATTCTGGTTATATTAGTTTTTAGGCTTAAGTTATCTGGGTGAGTTTAGCACTATTTATAGTAAATGATGTACTAAGAAGGTAGCGGTTTTACTGGAATAATACATTCAGAATATTTTGTAGGCATACAAAACTAATACTGTTTTAGGTATCTAACTTCAATTCCTTGATATTGTTTTCAGCTTACAATTAGTTTCGTGGGAAACCTTATAGTTTAAGCGGTGCTGCAGCTATTGTTAAGGTGAGGTACATTTATATTTCGCGTCTCGCCAAACCTCATGCTCATTGAGCCTGCAATGGAAAAGGGCTGACGTTAATCTAGGATTGATGCTTGATAAATGTTGTTTACTTTGCATTGGTAATAGAACGTTCAATGAATATTTATTTACAAATATTTCGAGTAAGATGGCCCTGTTGAAATTTCCTCTGGACACAATGCTTGCCTGTGAGCAGTCCACTTCTTAGTCAATGCGCAACTTATCTTTGATCGCTCTTTCCAGCTTTATGATGTATAATCCCGTTTAAGAAGATTACGATTTAATTGACGAATAAATTTTCGCGTGCGCCTCAGAAGTTGGCCTAATGCTGCTCCATTTTCATTGCAAGATTATCCATCACGCAAGTTTTACGCTTCCTGTCGCCCATTGGACAGTAGAAGCCATTACGCCCTGAGTTATTACCGCTCGGCACAACTTTGTGGCGGGAGAAGTAATGCCCACTTGCAGGCTGTCAAACTCAAGAAATGGCATTCTTGAGGATTACCATAGTTACGTTGGGTTTGTGCGTCTTGAATAGAAGGGTGATCTTATCAGAGATGACAGCTACCTATTTTCCTAACTTTTGATGATAAGGTGTCACAAAGACATAGATAATCTGCAACTCCTTACACCAATGGTCTCTTCCGATTGCTACCACCGAAGTGGGGACGAGACTTGTAGATTTCTAAATTATAAACAATTGCACGAAGAGGTATGATGTTTCTTTGGCAGAATTTGATGCTGAATTCTGGAAAGTTGATTAAGGCGTTACATGGGTCAGACTTAGCCTTTTACCGACCTATTGTTTCAACAAACCAGATTCGGGTAGACTTGGTGGAAACGTTCCATATTAATAGAAAGATATTGCAATTTTCCACAAGTAAAAATTTATTTCGACTAGTTTCGATGCTGCTACATCATTGTCAAGTGAATTTTCACTTGACAATGATGTAGTAGCATCGAAACTAGTCTAAATAAATTTTTACTTGTGGAAAATTGCAATGTCTTTCTATTAAGACCTAGTGCTTCTTCAAACGGTGTTACATTTGTGTTCAACCCAAAAGGTGGTCTGTTTGGTGAGGGGAGAGCTCACTAAATGCAAAGCCCCGTGCATTTGAAATGTACATACACCATCATGGGGATAGTCTTAAAATGTGCCGCATGCGGTTTTCTGGTACGCAGAAAATGAAACGGCTTGGGTTTGGCTAGTGATGTCCTAAGGCATCTCCCAAATTTGAACCCGGGAACACCGGTCAGCAGCCCAATTTTTTGTTTTTGCATCCGGACTCTTCTGTTGTCCCATGTACCCCTGGGATCCCAATAATCATTTGTCTGTCATCAGGTTTCCCAGGGGCTGAACCAACAGAGCTTTACCCACTTGGATTTATCCCATATCCTTGACGTATATAAAATTAACTGTTCCCGGCGAGATTTCTTGTTACATAATGACAATGTAAAATGAAAATAAGATGTCGTATTTGTCCTCTTAAAAAAAATATATATATATATATATATATGATATACACGCTACGCGTTTCGGCACTTTTATGCCATTTTTAAGTTCATGATATGATACACTAGGAAATGGCATAGGGTGCCGAAAAACTTAGTGTGTTTATTGTATATGAAATACAAAAAAGTGGACAAATAAGACATCAAATTTCCATTTTACATTTCATTTTGCTTAACGTAAATGCTGCAATGCTCTTTTAAATGTGTCTGTTAAACTTTTAGCATAGTAGCGCTTTTGGTCGTGAAACTACCATCTAAACTAGATCCAGGATTTCTTACGCGTGTGAGCGTGTTCTCTAGGATTAAATCATTCTGCTTCTATGTTGTTGGATCCTCCTTTTTCCTCCACGACCATCATCGATGTGGTGCGGGTTGTAACTAACTTTATCGGCTGTCCTGTGAAGATCCCATGATTGTGGGCGCGAAAACAACTCCTACTGTCCATGTCCCTCCCTGCCTCGTTCATTTGTCCGGCGAAAACTCCCTCGGGTGAGTAGTCCTCTGGCTGCGAGGAAGGAAGCAGATCTTGAGGCTCCCGCAAAAGGTGGCGGCTTGGAGTGGAGGAGGAGGCGCCTTCACATATATGCGCCTAATAATGCGTGCTCCTCTGGATTGGTGCCAGGAACACGCTGCAGTTATTCCCCAGCGGCTCCATTCCTTCCCCCCGCCCTCCGCCCCGCCAACCCTTTCATCCACCCGTCGCCTACCCCTCCACTGCCCCCTCGCCAGGCCCTCCACCACCCTCGCCCTTCTTTCCTTGGTATTAGACTCAACAGTGGGTGGCCCCTCTCCATCCTTCCTTCTTCCCCCCCCCCCTCCTGTTACCCGTCTCCCCCCACTCCCTCCCCCTCCACCTCCCTCATCACCCCCCCCCTAACCCACCCACTTCCCCAACCAAGAATTATACGACGGTGACGTCACTGCGATGTCTTCCATGGACCTCACGACTGCCATTGGGTCGTCTCGTTTTCTTTGCCTGTGTACCATTCCCCCCAAGAGAATGCGCAATGGACGGAAAAGGAAACTGACCCTCCTTTTGCTTTCCCCATCGGCATTATTCCGTGCTCATTACATTATTTTCGTTGGCAGCGTGATTACTGCGTGGTCTAGGGATATATGTCGTGCATGTGAGCGTCCCTGTGTGCTGTAATGTGGCGCACAACTTTTACTTGTATTATATTTGTCTGGGATAGTTGATGATTATGCTGAATGGTGCTTGTGTGTAAACATAGCTCAGGCTGCATTTCGATTGATCTTATCGGGCTGAAATTTTATCATTTCCCAGGAATGCAATATTTCTCATGGAGTGGAGGAAAGTTAGCACCTCTTTTCAGAATTCAGGAAATTCGCAGCAGAGAAGGATACAAAATATTTTGCTTATGTACTGGATTTAGAAAACAAAGAATATTACACCCTGTGGCAATGCTGGCTGCTTTGGTCGAACTGACAGTACGATGCCTGATTTGTATGACGGTGTGACAGAATCGGGCGTCGATCTACTTGCTGGAGGTCCCGGGTTTTAGAGATGGAATATATGGCATATGTGTGTACATCTTTCACCGGGTGATGATAATTATCAATAATGTTAACTAATTATCTATTGTATCGATGTCATTATATGGCTTTCATATTGTTGAGTAGATTCTTATCCCTACATTGTGACTAGGTATCCAGTCGTAAGCTGTCGATTTAGTTTGTGGTGTTGTAAACTTATTTCTGTTGTTTAAAAGTTTTTGTTTCGATTTCCATGTTACTTTAGAGCGTTGGATGATGAAAATTTCTCCAAAGGACCACGCTTTTGATTCTCATATATGTATCAGTTCTCATTTTGTTTTTATTCTTCGTTGATCACATCACTTCCAAATGTCTTACGAAAGATTTATAAAGTATGACTGGATGCGGTTTGCTCAGAAATTTGTGAAAGGTGTCGTTCCTCATTGGCTATTGAGGCTATGTGTTCTTTTCAAGAAAAGTGCTAGTCCCCACTTGAAAATAAATCACAAATTTCGTGAATTCTTTGTTTAATCCATAGCGTATGGACTAAGTTCCTTGATGTAATCAAGGGTTGATTTCCTTTCCCTAAACCTTTACAAGTAGAATGATGAATCCAGTGTGGTTCAGAGATGAAAGAGGTTCTTTGAGGATATAATCCAATAGAGGGTATGATCTGATAATTTAAGTTGAAAAGGATGTGGTTGGTGATGATATAGGTTTGGGGTAGCAAAGGGAGTAGTATTTTCTTGCAATCGATTGGAAAAAAAGTGTTGACAGTCATTTCCATCCCGCTGGTTGAACCCAATCGTCCCAAATAAACACCCCATCTCTCGACACAAGGACAAGGGTGGGTGGAGTACGGGGAGAAATTGGTAGTGAAGAAAAAACTGAAGTGGGGATAAGGCGACTGCTCCAGCATTCTCTCCGAAATAATGTCCTCACTTTGTTTTGGGAGGAATGCCCGTTTAATTTTTTTTCTTCAAATTCTCACTTTCACTCGACTCGCTTCCCTTATTTTCCAGCCCCCCTACCTTATATATAAACTAGCACTTTCCATCATCAAAACTAAGTTTTTTTCCTGACGCTCTCTTTAAGCAGAAGAAAAACAAGACTGACGTTATTTATTTTCATTTATATTCATTTTTCGGTAGAACGCTTATTTTGCTTCGCTCCGGGATACGATTCGCCATAAATTTAAAATCTTTTGGAACACGCCAAGATTGTGATCAATTAAAGTGAAGGCAGTTGGAGATGATGACGAGGAGTTCATGCAGGTGAAGGAAAGAGATGTGTAAACGGAGGAAATGGAAACTGGGTGAGTTTCGGTGACCCATCGGTTCGGTTGTGCAAGTTAGATCATCACGAGTTAGATTCATAGAGACTCTTTTGGTCTGTAACCGATAGAAGAGGAGATCAAGCGTATGATTATACTTTGGATTTGTTTTCCTCATATTCCTTGTGGTAAAACAACAGATTTCTTTTTCTGAAAAAATACAGCCATCCATTACAGCTTAATTTGCGTCTTATCAGCATTGTTCTGTGTGTCTCATTACAAATACATTATAATATTTCGTTGGAAATATGTGCTCGTGGATGTATTTTATACCGATATGATTCCCTTACGTAGTACTTCCCTTATTATGATTTCTTTGACAAAGAACCCTTTGGTGAGAAATTTAGATTCATTTCTAATATTATTAAAATTTCTGAATTGATTACTTGTTGAATTGAATTATCAATTGTAATTGATTACTGAAACTTGGTTTTGTTCGTTTAGATGTTGAAGAGCTTCACAGAGAGAGAGAGAGAGAGAGCGGGAGAGAGTATTAGAAAAAAATATGCTATTATGTTGGGTGTTATATTGGTGATATGCGTTAATAATGGAAGTTTTAAATGCACTAATTAGCCATGGATACGAGATAGAAAAGTTAGGAAATTGGAGCATATCCATCCATTTGAGAATATTCTCCCCTTCACGTGGCTGTTTTCCTAACCAAAACTGCAGGCTATGTTTGCGGGTATCAGTTTCCACGGATTAAAAAATTAATATTGCAATCGTTCTTCTGACGGTTGTACAAGACCAACTTAACCGTGGTATTTGTTTGCAGAGCCGGCTTGATACAAAATTTTCACCCGGACGATAGAGTATGCCGGCGCCCCCCTCCCCCACCATGGTTATTAAACCCTATTATAACAAATATTCACCAGTTATATGTAGCAGTAAAATTTAAGTAGCGAAAAAAGTAGTAAATTAACTAGTTGGACATGAAGTAAGCTGTCAAATCAGAATGAAAAAAAGCTCTTACCATTCCCACGGCGCACCGGGCGGTCGCCCGGTCCTGTTTATTTGCCTTACCATGCGCCTGCATGCAAGTTATCTATGTTTTTGGAAGCATATTTTCTGAAAACAACCATCTAAGCAAGCCAGATGGATCTACATAATTCTCAACGGGCGAAGCGCCGGACAGGGGGTATTCATGGCGAGGGGGAAGAATGGGTCCGTGATGATGGAAGTGGATTTGGGGAGGGGAGCGAGGACGAGACGGGGGAGGAAGTCGAGGGGGAGGAGTGGGGGGGATGGAAATGACAACACCCTAATTTCTCCGAATGGCCATTACTCCGAGCGACCCGGCTCCTTGCTCCGCCTTTTCCCGTCCCTCTCGAAGCCCTTCCTTCCTCGCACTCTCTCGCGTCCCCTCCGAAAGCCTCTCTCTCCTTTGTTGCCCATTGTCTTCTTCTGCTCGCCATTCCGTCGTGTTCCCGCAGAGACAAGTGTCGGAGACGATGCCTTCATAGACTGCGAGGAAAGAGAAGCAGAGGAAGGAAATGGAGGGAAGAAATAAGACGTTAGTAGTGAACGTCCATCGAGAAAATACAGTCGCTGTAGTCGGCCGCGATAGACAGTTCGGTGAATTTTTGAACGTTAGGCCTGAAAGGGAGATGCATAAATATGTTATCATAACATAGTACTGCATCGTTTATTACGTTTTACTTCCATGCAGAAAAAATGGCAGTCTCAGCTTTGAGTGAAAGAATGGCCATTTATTACAGCTGTCTTGTGATAACTACCATTGTAATTTGATTTCCTTAGTTAACATGTGAAATTATCAGGCAAGAGAGGGAATGCAGAGTTTCTGTGTGAGAAATTCATAGAAGACATCTAAGTGAATTCAGAAGTAATCAATTTGGACAAAAGTGTCTACATAGTTTGTAGCCTACGTTGGAATGGTTGATGTACCAGATCGTAATCAGGATACAGCATTATAGACTGTGCCTTATACCCCAGAAGTTCACGATTTATTTTTATGAACTTAATTGCCTTTGAGGCAGTGTGCAGTGACATTTTCACTCCAAATGTAACCAACAGTTAAAATCATGAATCTCCTGTTTTTTTGCCGTTTGATATATTCAAGGTGTGATTCCTAAAATTATATTTAAAATTTTTCGTCAGTGATAACGTCAACAGCAAAAACTGACCTGAAGAACGTCATTTCCTGAAATTTAGTTTCTTACTGAAGCCACTTCAAACCCTCGGCATCCTATTCCCGTGTCACTCGACTCTCGCTCGAGAGCATCCTTGTTCTTTTCATCTCCCCCCCTCATCTCTCTATCTTTCACCCCGCCTCCTACATCCTCTCCACCCCCCTGCGCCCGTCCCGAAATCGCCGCACCCTTATCCTCTCCACTCGCCCGCCCTCCGATGCCATCCAAAGCGGTCGGGAGTCGTCCTCCTCCGTCGTGGCGGCGGCGTCTAACGAGCGAAATTACCCCGACGCCCACCGCCTGCCTGCCGGAGAAGAAGGCTGGGGTGGGGGTGTGCTGGGATGGGGGTTGGCCGGGGAGCATATCACCAGTGTGTGGGAGTGGCAGTTTAGGTCGATGGGTGCAAGAATTAAGGAATTCCGGGGTGAGGGTGTGTTAGTGGGGGGAATGGGGAGGGTTGGGAAGGTAAGGGAGGCAGGGGATCGTGAGGGGAGTCTGGGGAAAAAAAGCGTTTCCGTTACGAGGCGGTAGATGGGAAGGAGATTTCTTCACACTTGGTCCGAAGCATGTGGGTGAGAAGAAAGATAGGAAAGGAGAATGAAGTGTGTGAATAAAAAGAGGAATGGCCTAGTGTTTGAGAAAGCTAGTCAGATGGGGGATGGGCTGATGGCAAAAGGGAGAAAGAGGGGAATGAGAATAGTCTTAATTTAGAAAAGTAGAGATAGGGAAGAATATATGTACTCGTATTAGTTAATGCTCGTTAATGCTCTAGATAAGGTTTCGGATGCTTTATTAAACTATGTCCTACGGGCTGAATGTTTTAGCTGCTTTTGAGTTTCGTCTATTTTATGAGGGACTTAAACGATGGAAAATAACTTGTGTTGGAAGACATTAAACGATTATCGTTTGTGGGAGCAATAGTTTGCGTTCAAATTTAAATATATTCGTTGTGAATTTCTTGCCTGAAATTTATTGAGATCAAAATAGAATATAAGTGGTAATTTAGGTCAACAGGCAAAAGTTAAGGAAATTATTTACTAAGCGTCGGGCTTTAGACCTAATCGTGGGTGTGCGGAGGAAGGTTCATTTCCAAGAGGCGTAGGCAGGGATAGTTTCTTAATAATACATAAATAACTTACACTGACCCATTGTGCGATTGATATTAGAATCCAAGGAAAAATAATTGGTTTTCAATCTGTAGCTGGGGGATAAAGGATGAAGAGAGCCAAAAAATGTATGCTCAATTATTTATCGAGCAGGACTGGGTCCTTTGGTTCTCTGAGATGGTGAGGACTCAAATGGGGAAAAGGAATTGGGATAAGAGGGAAAGATTATCACGGATAGACGAGGGCCTAGCAGAAATATATATTTCCATCAACTCTTTTTTAGAATGGTATTATTTGATTTATCAATCATTTGAAGAATGAAGAGTATATTGGTAAACATTAGGAATTTGGTAAATGTATAAGATCCCGGTCAATTATTTAAAATATTTTTGACATTTCTTTTATTCATGGCTGTTCTGGATAATTTCTACAGTTTTATGACTTTTCGCTGTCTTTTTACGAAGACTTACTGTTTTGGCTATTTACATTCAATTTATTTTTAATTTCAATTATTGAGATAGTTATTCATTAGCGTCTTTGAGAATGTGTGGACCCTTACCTCAACATCTTACCCTCACTTATGGAAAACAACTTGTTCAATCAAATAAGTATATATTAATAAAGGGTTGAAGATCTACACAGGCTTCTCGAAAACGTAGGGCCAAAGCCCGCTCACGTATGGGAGGGTTATTGGAGCATTAGTGGATGATTTTATCTTCGTAGAAAGATGGAAATTGTTGCCTGCAAATGCGATTTTGAATTAATTTTATTTGCAAGCTTATGAAATCACGGTACGGCGAGTGATTGGATGGAGAGTGTGAATAAATGCGAGAAGACTGGACAGTTTTAGCGCAGCTTTGGGAAGGACGGCATTTGGGAAGAGGCAAAGGAGAAAGGGAGCAGCAAAAGAGGGTGGGGGACAGTTTACGTGGCTGACGGAAGAGAGGGAAGGGAGACAGGGGGAGGAGGGGGGGGGGGTGAGCCTAAAAGAGGCGTGTTACGTGTACCTATTCCCTTTCCTCATCTTGTGCCCGATTGAGGGATTCTGATGCCAATCGACCCAATGTGTGTCACGGAGCGGAAGGAAGCTCGGAATCAAAGCGGACCCTTTCCCTCCCCTCCCTCTCGCCGACACAGCCCTCCAACCCCCTCCACCATTCTCCCCTAATGCCGCCTCACCCCTTCCTGTATAATCCCCCCGCCCCCACTTCCCCGGTCTCCTCGTCAACCCTCCGCCCCCTCTCCACCCCAATTTCCTCCCTTCACCACTCAAAAACCTCCCTTAATGTCCCGGCACTTTTCCCTTTCCATCCACTTTCCTCTCTCCATATCCCCTCTCCCTGCCATCATTCTTCCTTTTTCGCTCATCCTCTCCCTCCTCACTTTGTGGTATTCGCCCGTCTCCCTCCTGCCTGGAATGCCTGATAGATCTTATTTCTCTTTCTTCCGTCATTTAAAAACCCCTGAGGTTGTTTAATCCCCGCTTTATTTGATAAGAAAGATTTCTTTAACCATTGGACTTGATGTTGTATAAATGCGGAAAGAGACCACAAGTGACGGATTATTTTTTTCTCCTCCTGCTGTGTTACCTCTTCCACATTGTAAATGATATTTTGCCTGTCTTAGTAGGCTGTCATTGCTTCGTGTCCATTATAACATCCACCGAGCCTTGTGATGACTCAGGGTTTTCTCTCGCAAGTTTCCTCTAAGATGTGCTGTGGAATGTTGATCCCGCGAAGTAGCCATTATAGATAGCTTATATGGAAATACTTGTTTTCTAGCCGTCCACACCTCTTGATTTCCTCACATTGCACTGAGTGGCCCCTTCTCGTAACTTAGGCGCTGACATGTTGAGCATTTTATGTTACCTCCTGGAACTGTGAAAATATATGGTTAAACTTTCAAACAGTATGTTATGTAAAAATATTGCTGGTTAAATATTTTGAAAGATACAAGGTCATGTTGCCGCACGAATTGTTGGCTGTGCATCAATATATTATCATGTTCCTCTGCTGCCTCTATTCTCTAAACTTCATAATTGGCATGTTGCCTTCTCTCCAAAGTTTCAGTCGATTTCCCATCATTCACAGTTGTTGCTAAAATTTCTATTCCGTTAAATAGAACTTCACAATCTATGGTGTAAAGGTTAATGATCGTATCATTGGATTAGGAAGACTAAGTATTCATAATTTCAACATCCGCAAATTCTTCAGCTCTGATGATTCGTCGTTATTTAGTTTGGAGGAAATATCCTTAACCTATACATGACTTAGCGCCTATATCATTCGTTCTTCTAAATGTTTCTGCGATTACTCTTAGTGTAATGCGATTACTCTAAGTAGTAGTCATCGTAGTCATCTTAGTGTTAGTTACTTCGAGTAACAATAAAATATCCCATTATGTGGTGTGTTGATTTGAAAGGTAAGATGGATGACCATTTCTTATTGCTATTCATTAATTTCGAGAAAGTATGTACCGCTTTAAAGGAAAGAATGTGGTGGTTGAAGTTAGTCACGGAAACGCCTTTTCTCTCTAATGCCTTAATCTGTCATTTCTTCATCATATCCTGGCAACCTCAAGCACTCAAGACTGTAACATGTCCGTACATGGTGGGAAAAATGATTTAATTGTATTTTCGTATCGACTACCGACGTTGAAAAGTTTAGAGCACCACTCTACACAAAGGAGATAAACTCCAATGCATTACTTTAATTTTGGGTCCTTTGCCATTATTCCTACGGATTGGCCTCTGTTTCCCGTCCTTTTATATTCATCATTTCACCTTAATTTTATCTAAGCTCTCCAACATCCACTCTTCCGTACACAGTGTAGCTAGCTCTCTCGCACATACAGAAAACCCTCGCCTAGCGCCTAGCACCCTGCCTCCCTCTTCCTCCCACTCCAACCCTCCTCCGTCCCCCCTCCGCGTCACTTACTCCCTCTCTCCCTCCTTCCCTTATCCCTCCCCCCGTCCTTCTCCTTCCCTCCGCCAAAACCCGCGTGACAAGGGCTTTCTTAGTCGCGAGACATTTATCGATCTCTCACCCCGCGGGGCCGTGGGTGGGAGGCGGTGTGGCGGGGGCGTTGGAGGGGGAGCGGCCGGGGGGGGAGGGTGGGAGTGTCGGGCGGGACGACGAGGGCAGTCGTGGGTGTGTTTTCGGTGGAGTTCTGGAGGAGGAGAGGCGGTGAAGTGAAACATTTCGCCAGGGTGCGATGTCTTCCGTGAAGATCTCTCTCCTTCCCTCTCACGCACAGGGAACCAACCCCAGTCTTGTTCGACCCCACCTCAAAAAAAAACAACCATGTCCTCTCCTTTACACCCTACAATAACTCCCTCTCATGAGGGACATCTCACCGTCTTAAGCGGAATTAAACATCCCCCTTTAGGAAAGAAAAATCTCCAGTTCCCAAGAGGAAAGTTACTCTCGTATTTGAAAATTGCATTCATGTGGTGGTGGGATAGCTATATTCCCCTTTCCCTCATGCGGTTCCCCCCGCCCCACCCTCCTCGCTCTTATTTTCTTCAGCTCTGCCCTACCCAAGTCATTAATTCCTCTCCGACAGCCTTTAAAAACCACTCATCCTCCTTGATTCCCTCTCACGCCTCTCCCCTAATGTCCTAACCGCGATGTCGCCTGAAAACGCGTCCGTGATATCGGCAAGATTGTGAAGTAATGAAGGAATGTGTCGTTTTTTTTAATTTTGCTGGTTGAAGGGTAAGGTAGGAGTTTGAGGGTGCCTTAGGAATGTTTCCTTTCGCTTCAAATAATCGCTCTTTCGCTGAAAAACAGCCGTGCCGAGAAATGTGTTGCTTCTTATTTTTAACGAGCTCCTCACTATCATTCACTTGCCCCAAGAGGCGGTTTCCAGAGAAATTTTCTTTTATTTCGGATTCGCTTTGGTCTCTTTAAGGCGACGTCGGAAACGGTGGAAGTGTTTATGTGTGAATAACCAAGTGTAAATGGATGTGGGCGTGACCTCTGGTATATTTTCCGTGAAGTCTCAAGTTGAAGGAGTTGTAGATCGGAAATATCTTTCTTTGTTCTGGTAAGGCAAACAACCTTTCGTTTCATTCCCACATTATTTACCGTCTATCGATTCCGGCTTTTTTATATTCCCTATATTTATCATTCGCCACACGCGAGTCACCTAATCGACAGCTATGATTTTGAGAAATGTAGTCTTTGTTCTCCAATTTTGAATGTTCCGCTTCACCAATTGGGCTGTATCCCAATGGGCCGGCGTTCATCATGCAATCCATGATATTTGGGATGAGTAAAGATTGAAAAAGAGGAATAATAACTGCGACAACATAGAGTAAAAGTTAACATATTACTGACGATGAGTTTCTTGTTTTTAGATATGCAGTCGTGGTAGCGAAAAATATTTAATAATATCTCGTTCTAGCTGTGATGAGGTGTTCACCGTTTTCGGCACTACGATGGGCCGAGTTTTGGATTTACTTCTCCTAAAGTAATCCTTAGCAATTTAATGGACAGGAACTGTCCCTACGCACCTTGTCTCACTGGAACTGCATTTCACCTAAAATTGCGCTTTCATACTTTCGTATTTCTGACGAAGGCCACTCGGGTGCTTTGAACTCCGATTTGCCGTGAAATATCATGCTCTTAATCATTTATTATGCATCAAGTCTCTAATTATTATGCCGTATGATACTGAAGAGAAAGGACCGTCCCCTATTTTTCAGTGATGAATGTTGGAGTTTGTCCGCTAAACTGTGCTTGGGGAATCCCGCGCTCTAACTAACATTTAACACCATACTTTCACGCCATTAATTCCCCTCCCCCCTTGATATTACTTTATACATCCACTCTTATTTATTGTCACAAAACATTTGTGCGGTAATTCATTACATTACTAATTTGCCTTTGTGAAAAATTATTACGACGCATGCTCGCAAAAATTCATAGAATTCGGGTGAAGAGGAGATCCATATTTATAGCAGCGAGTACTGCTGCGATGGAGACTTAAAAGCAACTGTCTTTCTAGTTCGATGATTGCCTAAAGAAATATTCCCATATATATAGATATTGAGCTCTTTCATGGCGGTCAGGGTCAGTTAATTTTTTGTGAATAGCAATGAAGATGATCTTACTTTACTAGGATGAGCTGATTTGAAGTAACAACCCCATATTTTCAATTTTGAACTATGTCTCATTACTGTGATATTTATTTCGAATATCGCTGTTCCCCTTCCGCTGAACCAAAATTAGTTTCCAAACTTAATCCTCGAATTCAACCTTAAGCAATTCGATACGTAAATGGAAACCTACGTACAGACAAGCGAGCCTCGAGACTAAACATCTGAAAATTATTTTTTGATGATGTAGTGTAGGAAATTCGGAAAAATGCTAAATAAAGAAATTCTATTTCTTCGCACTTCCTGAAATTCGTAATTTGAATGCGTAGCATTTTTATCCAAACCCTGTAAACGGCGTGGTCTCCGGCATGACTTAACAGCTCTTAATTAAACATTGGAAAACTCTGTTCCACTTGCCCTATTCTCTATTACGTATTCTTTCACCTTAATCTGTGAGGAAAGTTTTCAGGTTGCAGGAGGCCCTAAGGTTTTACGCGGGGAAGGAGGTGGTTGTGGGCGTAGGAAGTCCGTTTACGTGTGCTTAAGACGAGTGTTTATAAGAGTACATCTTTCCGTCATCGCCCTGCGGATCCTCCTTATACCACGACTGGCGCCGGCTCGCTCCCCGCCACCCTCCCCCTCCTGCCACTTCTCTCCACTCCCCCCACATTTCCCGCCACTCGGTCGCACTCTCTTCCTTCATTCAGTCCTCCTCCCATCGTTCCTCGCCCTCTCTTTCCCTTTACCCTTCGGGTATACATATATATGCACGCTTGCGTGCTGAGAGTTAGTATACGTACACATATATACTCGCTCCCACACATACGTATATATATATATACATATCGAAGGGATGGGGGGAGAAAAAAAATGAGCGAGGGCCACGATGACGTCATGGAAAGGGAAAAGGGTAAAAGGTCAGGAATCTCGAAACTCGAATCACACACTGCCTATTAGAAACTGAGTAACTTTAATGGCTCTTCTAGACCTCAAGGAAAAAGTTAATTGCATTAGGTCGATGTGGGTCAAAGAGTACTTACTTACGTATGGTC
Organism: Platycnemis pennipes; assembly: GCA_933228895.1. NCBI lineage: Eukaryota > Metazoa > Arthropoda > Insecta > Odonata > Platycnemididae > Platycnemis > Platycnemis pennipes. The sequence goes on along the minus strand of OW121848.1, from coordinate 24,788,065 downwards.
AACTTCTTGTATTTGGCCATATGCCTCGGCTCTTTGAGAATAAGACTGCATTTGTGTTCCCGCTTGCTCTGACAATTTCTTTAATGAGTTTTCTGTTTGGATTCCCCGATTAATTGGTCTGTTTTTCGCTAAACGAAGTTTTTCTCAAGATTCTTCGTAGTCAGTAGTCGTCAATCCAAAGATTGTTTCGATGCAGCTCTCATCTAGCTTCTTATTTACTCAAGCTTATTAACAAGCATTCTTATTAACACTTATACTATCTTTGATATTTTTCACTTATACCCTGTACTTCATGTATCCTTAAACCATATATTTCATATGATATCTTTTATCGCGGTTCATGCCATTCATACACACTTGTAAAATAAATAACTCGTCTTAACTAATTTTACATAACGTGGGAGATATCAAATCTATCATTCCACAAAAGAGGGAAGAACGATCACACACGAGGAAGAACTCTAGGCATGGTGTTTTTCGTTGCACATAGGTTCCAGATTCCTTGAATGGCGGTCAAAAATCACGTTATTTTGGTTACGTTGTGAAATATCTTTATCAAAGTAACAAATTGAATTAAATGATTGCTATAGAATACCGTGACCTGAATTTCAAGCACACTTGTAGATAAGTCGTTTCCAGGAATATTAACTTAGTAGCCAGACTGCTAATCCTTATATAATGAGTTATGGAAATCGAGCTTTTTCTTTTTTGAGTTGAACATTTCTTGGTTAAATTCCAACTAATAACGGTTTACATTGATTTTCCGTTCAGTAGAGCCTGCATAGCCTTGCAAAAAATGAGAATATCTGAGTAGTTGGTGTACATTTGCTAAATACTGCCGGAAAGAAAATTAGGTTTTGGAAAACGTTTCTTTTCTCTCTCATTTATTTTCCCGTTTCCTCGGCATCGTGTGCGTCCCGTTTGCATGCGTGACTTGGGGGAAAAGCCTGAGGATCACGCAAATATCGATCTGCAATTAAAAAAGCGCCCCACTCTTTAAGAAAGCTTTGCGGGCACTTTAGCGCCGATAATGACTCGGGGAAGAAAATGAGGCACGGAAGGCACCATTACGAAGCGAGAGACGGAGGTAAGGCGGGTTGGAGTGGTGTGGCTGCCGGGGCGAGGGGCTGGGATATGAAGAAAGAGTGGGAGGAGGATGGCAAGGAGGTAAGGGAAGGCTTATCTTCCACTTCGGTGTAGCAGAGAGTTCTTACCGCGTCTCGTGTACGAAATTATGTGCCCAGGAAATAATCGAGCTCGAGAAGTTCATGACGAAAATTTCTGATGTTTTGCTCAGGCATGCTAGATTCTCTCGTCCAATTAATTTTATCCTAGAGGTACCCGATATTATCTCACTGCTAAGACTCCTATATATTACATCTGCGTCATCTTTTGTAGCTACGAAATTAATCGCGTGAAAACCTCACTCATCTATTTTACTATCGCCTTCTGATAACTGAAAATAACGAAATAATATGCTCATTTTTTTTTCTTCCTAAATAACGCAAGTTTTCTTTCCCCTATCTTATATCGTTCAGTGTGATAATATTCTTACTAAACGTCATTATGTATTTTAATCGGTTCACTGAGGTAGGTATTTCATTGTATTGAATACCGCTTTCAATAGGAATCGTGTATTTTAAATTCAATTTCTCGACGAATGGGAAAGAATACCTTGCCGTTTTCCACTGGAAATTGCAAATAATTCCTTCCCTTTCGTGATGCTCAAGTTCCACCACAATGTCCCAGAAACGAAAATGTTTTATGAAGATATTTTTTTCATGCTCAATTTACCATTCTGCATTCCATTGGAGATGTGATGAATTCCGTACCATCGAATGTTGTAGCAGTAGGTGACGGTGTGTTTTAGAATCGCTTTATTGCACCCCCCTTTGTTTTAATTGCATTTGGTCTTGTTCTGTTCGGAAATGATAGCCTATGGCCGCTTTTTAGAAGTCGTTTTAGGTGTTAAAATTACAGGAGATTCAATTGCTCTTCCTGGGATTTGATAAAAGTTCTCTCTGATGCTGTTGAATCTTAAATTTCTATGATTTCTAATCAGTAGGTTTTCTCCTGAGAGTGGGTAAAATTAGCTAACTCCATATAAAATGTTCTGCGAAACAAACCTAGAGTTGATAGATTTTACTTTGGTAACGTACTCACTAATATGACGCTGGCTCAGAATATTCTCGTAATTCATCATCATTTATTAATCTCGACACGGACTTAAGGGGTTCCAGATGTATACAAGTATTCACAGCTTGTCCTTTTCTATTTGTATTTATTCTCATATTAATTTTACATTCCATTGGTTGCTGTATCTCTATTGTTGGCTAGAATTTAGTTCAAGCATGCATAATAATCTGACTTACCTCTTTATTATTGATTATTACCGAATTTAAATAAAATAAACTGAAGATTTTTCATATTATGCTGACATAACGTCTGTAGAAGAGGCTTAAAAGTCCGGTGAAGTTTTAGGATTTATTGGACTAGCAAAAGATATTTTCGCCATATGAACGCATATTGAATCGAATATTAACTTGTATTCAGCCAGGTACTCCGAAATTAGGAGTCATACATCGAACATAGGAGAATACATCGAGTCTTTCTCCGGTGCTAGATGTTAATAAAATTCCATTTATTCGAGAAATGCTGGTAGGAGCAGTTGCGAGCATGCCATGTTTTTGTCGTAATCGGTTACACTCCCTGTAAGCAAAGCATGAAAAAGAAGATAACAGGGCCATATACTTAAAGAATCTGAATTTCTTGGAAGTTATTAAATTTACCATAGTGAACTTTCGTAGTTAATGGCTTTGACTAGAAAAACGCTGCAAGTTTTGGGAAAATGTTGTTCGAGTGTCCCTTAGTTTGAAAATGGCATCAATTGTAAATAGATATGATTGCTAGGCACACAGCATGTGATTTCAGTATTTCAGTTTGTAAAACATATTATTCCTCTAGTTTTCCACCATTGGTTTGACCTTGGGTGCATGATTTAGAACATTCTTCCACCTCTTTTGCAGAATATTAACTTCTCTTTGCTTGCGATGAGAAAAATGATTTCTTTAATTGATTTGTTTGTAAAATCACATTCGAGTATAAATGCGGAGTAACGTCGTCTTAAGTTTATTCTCGGATACTTTTTCAGATATGTTCTTTTCATTTTTACGTCTTGGAGAGTGATTCGGTTGCACCCAAGGAAAATGTGGATATATCTACAACCGTGCAACAGTCGTTCGTTCAGTAGTCTCGAAAAGCATTCTGTCATTCGATGTCTCCACTCCTTCCCTGAAATGGAAAACTTTGTGGGTGAGTTTAGATTTTAAGCGGTGGGCTAATGGTGTGCAAAGTTTGAGTAGGTGGAAGATCTGATTGCTGTAGGGGGGATGTGGGTGTGGAGAGGAGGGGCAAGGCATTGGAGTGGATGAACGGCCGGGTGCAAGGGAGAGGGGTGGGGAAGTAGACAGTGATAGGCGCTAAGAATATGTGCGTGGGCGCGGTTCGTAGTTGTGACTCATCGGGAAGAGCTCTTTCCGCCCTTCTCTTGTTCTCCAATGGAACCTCTCTCTTTTTGCCCTCCGCCCTTTTTATACAGGGAATTGGAGGAAGAGAAGTCGTCGCGGGTCAAGATATCAGCTGTAAACTGGCGACGCCTTCGTTTTTCTAATGACCGCGTAGGGTCTGTCATTGTCGTTGTTGAGCAAAGTATAGAAAATAATACCTAACTTTGGACGAATGTTTTCTATGTATGCACCAATAGTATTCTCATATTTTTCTCCGAGTTATCCAATTCTGCCTAAGCTCTAACGCTTTTCATATCCCAACACGATCGGCGTGTTATCATCTAGATCCTGACGAAATCCATCGTCAGAAAGAGCCGTTTTAGTGAATATTAATGAGCGTCTAAAAGTATGTGAATTTCTCTTCCAACGGAGTCCTTTTTTCTGAGGCATTACGTTATCTTTATACGGTTAAACGCAAGCATGACGAATACCATTCCCGATTTTTTAAAACCTGAGTAGCGAAGCGTGATATTAGCGATAGTATCTATCGATGGAGTTTAAGAGAAACTTCTTCAAGCATAGAGAAACCTGTTTCGGTCGGAAATTGTGTTCGTTTACAATGGCGTCACCCCCAACAATTTCCCGGACCACGGATAAGTTACAAAGGACAGAGTTCCCCACACGGCTTTCGGAAAACAACGATCTAATCGCGACAGCGGCGGCTGCTCGCCAATAAAAACCGTATCACTCTCGCTTGCCAATGTCTTCTACCCCCTCCACCCGTAAAAAACCTGCCCCGCTCTTATCTCGCTCACGGGAGATTAAGCCGTGTTTAAGAAGCCCATTCTGCTGCAGAACGCTTCGCCCATGGAGGATGCGATCGTGGAAGGAAGAGCGACGGCGAAGCAATTTGCCGGCTATTATTGCCCGCGCGTAACTTATCGTATTTCTCTCTCCCCGGCCCCGTCCTTTATCCCCGTTGTGTGTGTGTGTGTGAGCATTAGGCGATAGACGAGCGGCGTTGACGTAGGGTGTATGAAAAGGACAATATCGGAGAACTCTTCGTCCAGCCCCGGCTACTACGCCAGTCCCCAACAGTCGGCCGCCTCGCCATCCACTTCCACCACAGCCGACGAGAAGGCTCAAGGGAGGGAGCAACCCTCGAATCCCCCCCGCCCGCTGCCCTTACCCACGCCGCCACGGCCCTTTCACCTGGCCTCTCACCCAATACACCTGCCCCCCCTCCCTTCTCCCTCCCCTCACCCCCTCATTTTTACCTCACTTAGCCAGCGGTGCGGAGAAAAGCTCTCCCCGGGCTATGCACGTGTCTTACAGCGGGAGAGCGGAGGCAGGAAGGCATCCCCCGGAGGTATACGCGGTGTGTACCGCCACGGTATCTTCAAGGAGGATTCCCTCTCTATTCCATCTTCCTCCCCAGGGAGAAGACGGTACTGGCAGCAAGCGGCTTGGGATAATAAAAGTGGAGGCGGAGGGGGGAGGAGGGAAGGTTTTTACCCTTCTGGCCCAAGGAAGTTTTCCTTCTTGTCTTGTCCCCTCTGGGGATTCGCCTAAGGACCTCTCGTGCGCCTCATCCCTCCCGTAGCTTACACGCACAACAACCTTAGGATTTTTGCTCCGAGAAGCCTGCCTGCTCATTAGCGCCTCTTTTTAAACTCACCCCCTCTCGAGACCGCTCCTTTTCTTTTGGGAGACCATCAAAGAATCCTTCGTAAAGTCCTCTGGGGCCCAGTAGGGCTGAATATTTTACACATCGGCGTCTTGTGTGCTCCAGGCATGCACTGGGAGGATATTCGCAATTTCTATCTATGGGTTGGCAGCCTTGAGTGTTCCGACCGCTGTCGGTCATGATGGAAAAGGAACATTCACACCTCTCTTCTGCCCTTACATCGGTGATGATAAATTGACTCACGATTCATCATTCTCTTCCTCATGTGTAAAGGATGCATACCCCGTGCATTTAATTATACTTATTCATCTCTGTCGCATCCAATGGTATACTGCTACATGTAAACATTCCAATGAGAGAATTTTCTCGTTTAATTTTGTTTGAATCTATGCAGTATAGTTTTGCATACTAACAGTTTATTACAGAGTCATTAAATCTGAATTATTTACTCGTTTGGTTGCAAGAATATAGAGCGCAATCAGGAGAACTAGCCTGGTCAACCGATATAGGTACTATTGTATTCACAAAATAATGAATTTTCGCAGTGAGCTGTGTTTTGGTATTTTCTTACCGGAATTTGTTAAACATGGAGGCCCCAAATCCGAATTAGTGACTAAAATTCTTTCTCATCACATGGGAGGCAAATATCAAAGGTTTTGAAATTGCCTCTGAACGACCCCTATAGCTGTGAAAACTAGGACAGTTTTCTTGTCGACCCGGCGGAGGTTAAGAGTCCTATGCCTCTTCCCGAAGAATTCCAGCTAGCCGTGAGAACTTATGAAGCGTTTCGCAACATTCCAAGGTAATAACTCGACAATCATTCAGTTTCAGTGAAAAAGCTCTCGGTGATTTATTGCCTCGTCTCAGACAAATTGACGGGAAGAAACCTGTGAGATGAGGAAGACTTCCTGGAAGGTCGTTTGTCCCTTTGGCAATGTTGAGGTGGACCGTTCCTCGGTCTCTCCATCTTTTGGGTCATACCCCATATGATTTTCTTCCCTCGGCTCCTCTACCGTTCATCCTTCGCTCTTTTCCCTCCACTGCCGCTGGGATACCTCAACCTCCTCTGTTCACTGGCATGAGAGTTCTTGCCGCTGTACCGGAGCTCCTTCCAAACTCCTCCTTACTGGATCCTCCGGGTTTCCCTTCTCCCTCACAACCTCCGGCGGTCGTCCTTGCAGTCCTCTGGCTTTCCTTACCCTCGGCCAACCCCTCTGTTCCCCGTCATTATCCGTAACGATTATGTTATTGTCCACGCTAGGGGTGCTCTCCACCCCCTTCCCGGGTTTGCCCTTGCCCCGGCTCCCTTCTCCTCTGTACTCCACTCCACCCAAGGGGTCCCCTGGCATTCCCCCCCTCCTCTATTGCCCTCTTTTCTCCTCTCCCTCCGGTTCTCTGGCTGTCCCCTCCTATTATCTTCTCCTCTCTCCCCACTCCGAGGTCTGTCCCTCTCCCTCTTTCCTTTCTTCCTCATAACTCCCCTCACCCCTCTTCCTGCGCATTTACCTAGCCTCTCTCTTGAGCCATCCCCCTCTTCCTTTGTGCTGCCTCATTTTGCCGGCTTCTTCCCTGCCCCTCAACCTCCTCCTCCGCCCCTGGGACCCCTCCGCTTTCTACCTCTCCTCATCCCTGGACAGGCTGTGTTGTCCTGTTTTTCGGGAATTGGTCACTTGCGAAAGTCCCTCATCCCCTTTCATAGGCGGCTTGCGGGGAATTCTTGTACTCCGACGTCCGGTCTCCTCGCTTGCCGTCGGGTCGGCAGTGTACCCCTACGAGAAAGCTGCTTGGTGTTGGTCAATGGTGCGATTAAGAAATTGCCACCCCACGGCTGATTGATTATGACTAAGAGATGGATAAGGAAATACATAAAGGCATTCAGAATTAGTTGCTAAAAACGCTGGAGATTTCGTTAAATGTCATTGCCGCCGTAATAAACACAAATTTTATTTATCAAGTGCGAGTAATAATTAAACTGATACCTTTTTGGAAATGACGATCGAAATTCGTGTTTAAAAATGTAATTAATCAGCTTACAGCCGAACCTGATGATCGATTTTGGTTATATCCGTCGTCCGCCAATCTCCGCCCATTAGTGCCCGTAACGATAGACTGGTCTTTTTGGGTATTATTTGAGTATCCGAGGGGCCATTGTAGTCTGTCTCGACACACGGAGCACGGAGTGCTTATTTCTGGTGCGGACCCAAACTCAGCACGATATGATATTATCTTCTGTTGCCAAAATTAGAATACAGTCCCTCGATCATGAAAGCCAGTATCTAGCTGCCGCAATAAAGAAATTAGCGATGTTGCACTGCGATTTTCGCATGTTCGCGGTTTGCGGTACCTACTGATGAGAGTAATTCCTAATCCTCTCAAAATATGGAATAGCACATTCAATGGTTCAGCTTAATATCAATGGATCAGAAACTGTTTGCAGTATGCTGTTAAATGACAAAATATCCTTATTTACCTCATATCCCCCTCTTTTTGCGATGTTTATTTCTATTTAGTGGTTGACATTTTTCTGTTGGTTACATTCTCAAATTTTTAAAATGATGTTTTTGAGATTTGAAATGATCCTTATACGGCAGCGTCTTCCTGAATTATGGTATATTGTTCATCCCTCTTATAATTAACTGCTCAATTGCATTTCATGTTCTAGGAGAGTGTTGACATATATGACGAGCCGGCCTGACATGATGAGACATTCGCATGTTTCTTGAATTGTTCTCCTTGGCTTTCTCAATATTGTAAAAGTATAGAAGAGATCGAGTCAAAAAGCAATCCTAAAATCCAGAGCAAACCAAGATAAATATGATTTAAAATACATTACGTCTGTCTTTAAATACCTCTTCCTCAAATAGAAAATGCAATTACCTTGTGAAATTACTCGCGGGACTTACTTGCCGGAACAAAAGAGGAGAGAGTAACGACGGGCGCTACGTTCGGATCGTCGATTGCTTCGGATCTTACATCTCCGATGTACTGAACTCATGGGCGGGGGATTGGGTAGCTTCGTTTTTTTACTCAGGCTGGCGCATTCCGTTCCGTTTTGAAGTCCTTGCTGTTTTCAATTGTTCCGAGAGCTTATTGGGTCTCTTGGCAGAGCTTAAAGATAAGTACACACGTAGCATACTGCGAGCAATGCATGGGTAAGATGTCCGACTACGTTCTCCCTTATTTCCCGGAAGGAAGTTTAGCTTCAGCCCATCTCCCCCGCGCCGTATCCATACAGCCCTTAAAAACGGACTAAGGGATGGAGGGCGGAATCCCTGAAAAATTCTCCTCCTCTGCCCCCTCTGTCTTTTTCCACTCCCCCCTATTCAGATGTGAGTGTCTTCTCCCTTCCTTCTCAACTGCTCTATTTCGCCGAGCGATATTATGGGATGGGACACTTATGCCGCTGTTTTGTTTCTTTCGCGATACGGCGTTCAGTCATTCGCTCGTTCATTCTCCTCCTCCTCGTGGCTCCGATGGAAAATTGCCTTCTTCTCCCCCCAAATCCTTCCCATACTCTGCTGCGTGGATTGTGGCGTACTTGTCGCCGGCTTATTTTTCTCTGGGGATGACGGACAGGTCTTATATATCTGCTGGATGGCCGATGAGTCCCCGCAATGGAGGAATGCGCTTCCTGCAGTTCGGGGTGGAAGCAGTCTTTCTCCTCTTCTCTTTTTTTTGCCAGAGTAAACGGGGAGGAGGCGGGTTTGTCTTTAATTTTTTTTATTTACGTTCGACGGAGGTTCGGTTGAGCTCTTACTGGGAACGATGGAAGGCTGCAGTCGTCGTTTGAATGAAAAGGAATTTACCGATTTTTAGTAACTTCTGGATGCCTGTGTGTACAGGTAGCCCCAGGGGATTAAATAGTAGGGTTTTTGCTCAGGAGGAGCTAGTGGAAGCCCGACTGAAGCAGCTGGGAAGGATGATGTACGCCTTTCTATCATTTGTCCTTGTTCGAAACATTTTTTTAAATGTTAAGTGAACCAAAACTTTAATTGGATATTTTATATGGAAAACATATACAGGCTGAAGTTAGAGCTGCAACGTGTGATGCATCCATAACTGTGGCATTCGCAAAAATATGCAGAGTCTGGGCACTTATGTTCACACACTATGAGAGATAGAGAGAGAGAGAGAGAGATTCCAATGTTCCTTTTTCTGCCAAAAATGCAATTAATTCTACAATCAGTCAATAATTGATCCAGCCTTTAACACACTCTTATTTTCCTTCGAGTGGAAAGTGTTTACCGTGTTCTCATTGCTGCGTATCGGTGAAGGAAAATAAAAAATATTAATTAATATATTTAAGAAAATAGTTACACGTGGTCGTATCTGTGCGATGTCTTTGCGCAATTCAAGGATGTATTATGCCCTCAACTTTTTTTCCCATATTGTGAGAATATATTAATAAGCTTCCAGAGGCCAAAGCTGGTAATACGCTGGGCGCAGCTGAAGAGTTAAGAAGCTGATTGCGTCTGACAACGTGTGCATGCGAGCTTAGTGCCGTAATTACGTCATGTGAATGGGACAAAATAATGGCGCTTTCTTCATTAAGTGATCAGAGACACTTGTTTAGAGGACTTGTTACGACACGCGATTATCGAATGAGATGGACGTTCATAAACACCACATTTTAACCATATTTTGCGCTGAATTGGTGTTGTTCGAGGTGTTCATTTTCACTTTGTCAATGATTGGTGCAAAACGTGGGGAGAAATCCGAATTTTTCCTCTATCTTGACTTTACTTGGAGAAAAATTCTTTCTTAAGAAACATTTACGGCCGGTAGGTAACCCATAGATACATTATGACAAATACATGCTTCACTCTAAAAATAAAATGTTAGAGGTTGATGAATTTACGAAACAGGGACATATTTATGACGTATTTATCTGTAAACTGCTCCCAATCATAGCTGAATTTACCGTAGTGATCGGTAGTCACGCTTTTTGTCAATCTCTCGTTCACATTTTGACCCATTCGATACTTTTCCATCTAGCATCTTCGTAATTCTTTTTGTCCCACTTTATTAAGGGCGGGATGGCTAGTAGTGAGAGAGTAAACCCGTGTTTATGTCTTTAAATACCAAAAACGTTTGTCCTAGATGCGTACTGTGTCCCGGTTATTTTTCCCACTAACTATAATCCAGCATAGGTTGATAGAGATGGGTGTAATTGTCCTTTAAGAGATTTTAAAATTCATTATCCCTTAAATGTCTTCTTTTTTTTTTAGCTACAATGAGCGTCAAAATACAATACATTCTTTCGAGAAATCGAAGTTGGTTGAACTTCATACCAATGCGTACATTGATTATATATTTCAATCGGTCGGTATTGGCTGCAATTCACGATGTGTGAGATGGATCTTGAACGCACCTAAACGTGGATCACCGATAAAAATCTTCGGTGCACGAGGTTGGTCAAAATGATAATATTTTGTAGGACGATACGTGGTGTAAGATCGACTACTTTAACCCGATACCTCCCACCTAGAAAATTTTTTAAGAAGAATATGTTCATTAATCTCACGGCAGCTATTTTTGCGTATATGTGTGGTATCTGTGAGTATGTGCCGGGAGAGGTTGGTCTGAAATATTCGCCGATATATCGTGTTGGCTTCGATATTTGTGGAGCATCGAGGTTCGATATTGGAAACGGAGCATATCGTGCGGACGGGATTGAGCCATCCACTTGCGTGGGCTCCCCTCTCCTCTCTCTCTCTCACTCTCTCTCTCCCACTCCAAACTAATGCAAATAAAAGGAAACGACGAGGCAATCAGCGGAATCCCATTCCTTCCCTCCCCCGCCATCCCCCTTCCAGCCCTCGTCTCTCTGTATTCCACTTCGAATGGGGAGGAGGAGATGGCGTTGGGGGCTGTGGTGATGGAGGAGTGGAGGAGGAGCGGGCACGGCTCTTAATTGTTTGCACGGTTAGAACGAGCATTTGAGATCTCCGGAGTGGGAGGGGAGCGAAGAATTAGAGAGGAGAGCTGCGAGGGTCCTAGGGGTGGAGGCGTGGTGTTTATCGTGGGGATAGGTGGAGGAAGAGGCAAGAGCTCCCCCCCTCTATCTCTCCCTCTCCCATTTTCCCATTTCTCTCTCCTTTCTCCATTCCTCTCCACATGCGCGACCCCCTCACAGTTCCTTCCGTTTTCTCTTCCTCCTTTCCTTTCTCCCTTATCACCCTATCCCCCTTTCCGTTATTCTCTCTCAGTTTTATTCTCTTTCTCTGCCAAATCTGATAGTGCCGGGGCGGTGTGAAACGTACATAAAACTATCGAATTTTTGTTGGGTTGCAGCAAAACTATGTGTATGAAGCGATCGTCTGATGAAAATTCTTGGACGTTGTGAAGCACTAATGGTATTTTTCACCGCAGTAGCAGCTAGCACAACCCAATAAATAACTTATAATGCTAGCTCCTAATGATTGCTAGCATTTTTATCTCATTTAAGGTTGGTCTCTAATGTAAACTTCTTTTTGATTTCGTTCTCGTCTGCTGTCCTATTCTTTTGCTTCGAGAATAATTTCAATGAAACGATGCTATGTGGTGTTTGGGAATCTATGATTGGCAAAAATATAGTTACTGATAGTTATTAATGAAGAATGCTGATAGCAAAATTAAAATCCACATTATTACTCGTATCACGTATCTGTATATACCAATTTGGAGGGGAAAATGGTGTAGCGATGGATGCGATAGATAAAGGAAATTTCAATGGGGCACTTCATCAAAACTTACCTCAAGCAATAGGAATCTATCGAACTCAAAATCACTATTCGTAATCAACGAACTTAAAAATGAAAATATTAATTCAAAGTCCGTACAGTCGGCTGGGAGAGCAATTGATCGAATTGGCAGGTCGAGTGCTAGAGATCGATTATATTTTTATTGTTATATTATATTTTTCCATTACAAATACTTTCGAACCAATCATTGGGAATTAACGGTCAGCCGTAATTGCCTTATTTTTGGCAAATTGTCAATACAGTTATATAAATCTTGCGTAAAAGAATTAAAAGTGTGATATCTCGGAGCGTAAGGAAGCCAGTCTCGTGCAGCATGTGTTATTCATTGTTGCTGCAGTGAAATGATCTAAATTACCCCTGAGCAGTGATGTTTAGGGTAACAACTTGAGAATGATGGACGTCGGAAGTAATCCTGCTCATTATTGTTGAAATCATTGCTAGAAGCATTAAACCTCCTCAGGTCTCGTAGACAACTTGTTAATAAAGTTCATCTGCCGATCTTAAAAATGCTTTTGACAACATTTATTCCTTCTGGACTAATAATTTGTGGATTCCCATACCGACAAATGCCGATCTCATGAACGCACACTCACTGGTTGGCCTAATTGTAAAATCAGTTGAAACTCCTTCAGAGGACCTCAGAATGTCTGCTTTCTTTGAAATCTCATTCTTATATGAAACATGCCTACGCTTCACTGCGCGTGTAGATTGCTAGAACTCAGTATCACGGATGCGTTAAATTTAGGGAATGATAAACGGTAAAGTTTTGTTTTCTGATTCCTTAATCATTTTGCTCCCGGAAATATTTTATCTGTGATAATTTTTGGAAGACAGTTAAGAGTCGCAAGTGCAGAGTTGCATTCTCTTCGACGTAATTCTCTGACGGCACTGTAACTCTGAATCGATAAAATATTTGCACGTAAGTATCCAATAGCCTTCCTATGTTCATGCTTTCTGTGATGAAGTAGTGGCTCCAATGACGGTGCTCTCATCTTAACATTTCAAATTTCTTGGGCAAGGCCCTTGCTGTATGTATGTTTACAGTCATATTCAGAAGAGCCTCAGATTGGAAAATAGTTGGTTCATTTATATCCGAAGAGCAGTTGAACGAACTCCATGGGACATTTCTATCTCTTATTGAAGTACAGGAACTGCTTAGCGATTCTCTTGAGATATTAATGGCACCATTTATGCTTCCTCTCCCAAGGCAATCGACCCTGTATTATTGTTATAGGGAATATACTGAATTAATCGTGTCCAATATCAAGAATCCTCGTTGGATTACTTATCAAATTCTAATTTTTTCCTTATAATCCTCACCCTCCCTGAAAAGATTCATCGCATGATGTTAATAGTTTCCTTTGTAATTATATGCATGCTTGCGTCTCCTATAGTATTCGTATACTTCTACAGAGTAATCTGCAAACCACCTCGATTAATCATCACAAAAAATGCACTGGGTGCATAAAGCTAAAAGATAAGGTGTCACGTAATAAGAAAAACTGGTGTTAGGCATGCCCCAGGCACGTGAATTTAAATCGATAGGATATGAGAATGCGATGTAAATGGTTTCAACTGCCTCTTGCCGAACGAGCTACTTTACCTGAATATATGTACTCATACCACAAAAATCTTGATTTCCTGAGGGTAAACCGAAGGGCAAAAGATGAGTCGGTTTACAATTAGCTCCATGCAACATATGACTTTTCCTGAAAAATGAGTAAAGATGATATAAACTATGTGTGCAAAGGATTAAAAAACGTAGTTTTTCGGAAAAAATATGCAGACGTTTCCTCTTATTGACGTTAAGACCAAACTAGCGGGTACAAAAGCTCGTTAAACTAAGACATTGTTTCCACGGGTGCGAACATGACCATAGTCGAATTTCATCGTAGCCAATTTTGAGGTAATTTTATCCTTCTTCCTTTTATTCTTCCCCACCTTCGTGGTGGGGATATGCGGACACTATCTACGAGGGGCCCATTGATTTAATCATTTACGACCTCAAACCGGAATCGGTGACAGCGAAAGTGTTGGTGAAGTTTCAGATTTTGAAAAGGCAGAGAAAAAAGGAGTGGAAGCCGAGGATTTTTTTGGGAGCCGTAAATGGGGTGAAATGAGGAGCAGAAGAAAGAAAGTATCGAGTTGAGGAGAGATAGAGAGAGAGAAAGATAACGAAAAAGGAAAGAAAGAAAAGAACTTGGAATGACGTCTGGACATTGGTAGTGTAAGAGGCTGGAAGGGAGTGGGTGTGGGTGAGGGGTAGAATGAGGTTTTAGACGCGAGGGAAAGGCGGCGGCGACGGAGCCAGTCCATTCGTCTGCTTGTACTGTCCACGCAGCCAACATTCTCCCCTCTCCAACTCCTCAGCTGTTTTTATCCCATCGCCCATCTTCGTAGACCCCTCTCTCCTCCGCTTGCTATTTCATTCTTTTGAGAAGGGAAGGAGGAGTAAGTCGGGAATATTCATTTGTATCTTGGCTTTTGACATTTAACGTGGTAACTAAGTTCTTTCCTTGATCGTTCCGCTGCAGACTGGGAAGTCCCGGCTTCAAATCCCCAGGTAGCTTAGATTGCCATTATCCTTAAATGCTGACTGGGAATATTTTACTTTCATCTGAACTCCGAAGGAAACCATAGTTTGCCGAAACAATGATATCGGGTACTCAACCGTACCTAATGATTGTAATTTATAAGGCATTAAGATTTACAATTGGTACATGGTGAGCTGTGACTTAATCTAGTGCAAACACTATCTAAGAGGGGATCGGGTTGGTGTGGTGGCTAGAGTAATGGCCTCCCATCCCCGGGTTCGATTCCCGGCAGTGGCGGATTTTTCAGTGGGAAACCGCTCCACTTGAGTGCCTAGTGGAGGGCATTTCAAGTGCAGTACTCCGTCCGTCGGATGGTACGTTAAGCCGTGGTCCCCTTGGCGCCTTTCGTTAAGAGTAGGCTAATGCCCACGCCGGGCTTCTCTCCACCCTACCTCCGTTTCCTACATTCCACCCTCCTACCATTGCCAAATTACCCAACTATCCTAAATGGCGCGAATGACCTTAGCTGTCGGTCGCCTCCCCTGAATAAGCAACCATCAAGGGCAAACACACCGAAGCTCGGGTCGATATCCTGATGAAATGGACAGTTTGAGTTGCCGGGGGGATGAAACTAAGGAAAAGTTATTGTTAGACCGTTAGTTCCTTGAGGAAGAAATTACGTGCGTCATTTAAAAGGGCTTACGTATGTCTCGTTGTTCCTAATCCCTAAAATACGTATGAATTGTAGGTAAAATTGTATGGAAATACGAAATGTGAGGGTCAGCGTTGACGAACGCCTTATGATTAATGCATTCTGTGAAACGTACAGTTGGGCAGAAAAAAAAATATTGAAACTGACGAGTGACAGTTCACTTGATCCTAAAACGTAGCTTTTGGGGTCGTTTAATTTACGGGACCACGATGTCGTTCACAGCAGTGGAATATGTTATTTTTCTTATATAAATCTACGTGTGATGTATTTAAAAAGAGACATATGTTAAGGCCGATGTGTGCCGGTAAAGAACTTATCTCCGAACTATTGAATGGTACATATAGCCAAAAGCAATGAATGGGAATTGCTTTTTATAACAGCAGTTATGTATATTCGCGTTTTTCCATCCCTTTCTAAATTCCTCTCTCCATGGCTCGCGGACATTGATTGATTTTTGTAAGCATCGATGCTTGTGCTTGGTCCATCGTGTTCGCAGATAGTCGTGATCTAAAGTAGTTTTCCTAATCTGTATGTATTAGATAAGTTCGTACATACTTATTGATTGCGTTAAATGGATCTAAATGCTGTATTCATTGAATCGGTTTACAAGGATTACGTAGCTGTTCATTCAGAAAATAATGTATGAGTAGTTATCGTCTATGAGACTATCGTATATCATGGGAACGACCTTTATTTCATTCCGGCTTCAACAGTTAACTCCTCAGCTCTGAAAAAGAGTGGGGAAAGCTACTTCCTAATGTGGATTTTCACTCGAAACTTATTCAAATCATAAATTTATCAGAATCGAAATGTTTTGGTATTTATTTGGATTTATATTCCTTTTATGGTAGGCAATAGGTAAAACGTTATTTCGGTGGAATGAAAATGCCTCTAATGCATATTTTTGCAAGAAAGCTATTTAGCCCAATGTTAAAATTTGTAAAAAATGCTTCTAAAAGCTTTTTTTTATTGCATATGCTTTATCAGAAAATGCAAATTTTCACGCGAACGGAAACGTTTATCTGTCCACCTATTTCTTTAGGCTGACTCAGCTAATTGCATTTTACTCCCCTACTCTCGTCCGCTGCATTGCTTAGTAACCCCCGTCTCTCTCCTTGTATCTCCCTTGGCCTTTCCCTCTTTCCGTCGCCCACTCTCGGCACACGAAGTTCCCTCTCTCCGCCCTCCCCCCCCCCAAACCACTCTCTTCTTCCCCTCCTCACCCCACTCCCCCGTGAAAAACCACTCCCCGCCCCCCTCCCCCGGCATCGATCGAATAAGGTGCAGGAGCAATCGTGTGGATGGCGAAGGCGGAGGGCTCATGGGATTCTCCCCGTCTACTTCGCTCCGCTCCTCCTCACCCCCGGCAATAATAATACATGTCACACACACCTCCCCATATTCCCCTCACCCAATACTCTTCGATATTCTGTTCATTCTGGACCCGCGATGGAGATTCGCAGTGCAGCGGGAGGCGTTCCCGGGTTGGATTGACCATGGTCCCGTTTGGGGTGCACAAACTGGGTTAACTTCATCGTTTTTCAAGCGCACAAACATTTCCTTCCTCCAGTGATTAATTTTTCAAATTTCATCTCCGGGAAAAATATTTTTGTCAAACATTATAACATTTTTAAATGTGCAAACATGGGAGATAGATTTATTATTGCTGACTTACTATTCTCCTGATATTTTCACCCTTACTGTTAGTTACGTATCTGTGGTCACCGATCTTGATTGATTTTGCCGACTCTCGGCTGAGAGATTTAGCATGGAAATGTAATATTTTTTGCGTGGGAACGAATCATATGTAACTAAAATTAATGAATTCATATTTATTCGTGAATATGGAGTACAAGATAGCTAGATATAATAAACTTATATCATTCGTTCACCTTTTAAACTCAATACATTTATATAATGAGGCGGCATTGGACTCGTTCATTGGAACACAACATGAACGACTTAGTTGCCTCTGTGTGAAGTTTAGTGAGGCTGCTGGAAGATTGAAATGTTAAATAAATATTCCTTTTTATCTAAGCTGTTGAAGATTCATGAAGTTGTAGTGCTAACCACAATTTGCTCTTTTCACTCGTTAATGCTCTAATGCTAGGGATGCTTGTCAATTTTTTGGACGCGATGTGTCCGTTTTCCTTAGTCACTTTTGATCTGCACTTTCCTTGGACTCATTTTAATGAAACACTGTTGATATTCAGCACTACTAAATGAGTGGCATTAGTTCTACTTCGCATTCGATCATGAAATATGTGATGGTGTGACGATATGGTTTTCTCTTTTGTAATCATGTGTAACGCAGGCAAGAACGCCGGTGTATTCACGGGTGTTGTCATATAGTTTGTACGTCAGAATAACGCAAGCATACTTAGGAGCAAGGCATTGGCGAACGCAGATAAGGTTACATTCCTATATATTGCATATCATTTTGTGACGCCTTGAATGTTTTTGGTATTCATGGCAATGCATTGTAGTAAAATGCTTGTTTTGATAATATAAGGTGGTTTTCTGTTTTAAGGAAGCCGTATAGCTTGAGAGTGATGGCAGTGAAGGGATATTCCCTACCATTTCGGTGGTTCAATGAAGGAGGTTTTATCAGTGGCAATTTTTCTAGGCAAATATCAACGTTTTCATATCTCCCCTCCCCCCCAGTCGACTCATAGTCCTCCTCACTCAGCTGAACTCATTGGCCACCCCTCTCCCACTCTCGTCCCCATCCTACGTCATATCTCCTCACCCGTTACAGCCCTGTCCCCGCTAAAATTTCCACCCACCCACGACGCACATCCCTCCAACCCCTATTTTCACCGCCTCACGTTACATGTTTGGTTCTTACTTCATCTCGCCCGCCAACTTTATGCCATGAGTGATATTTCATTGGTCGTCCGCCCTGCGGTTCGGTTAGGGACTTTTTTTGTCTTGTTTTATATGCATGGTATATTTTTCCTGCTGTGGAAATTGAATGCTGTCGCCACTGCGTCATTCCTGCCATTTGGCAGGGATGCGAGATTCCTTATCGGGAATTTTCTCTCTTTCATTTTCAGTAATTTACTGGGGAATGAAATGAATTGCGTAGCAACCGCTTATCTACAGTGTGACGATGCGTACAAATGTATTTCAGCTGGAGTATCTTGGTTGAGAGATCTCCATGTTTTGTGTGACTGAACTCCCAAGCCCGTGCTGTTTGTATTAACTGTTCCGTTCGACCCGAAAACCCTGCCTCGCCAACATGAACATTTTCGTTATAGGTTTGTATCAGTTGCAGACTCACAAATCCATTGTGAAATGCAGTTGTACCAGAAAGTTTGATATGAAATACAATTTTCGAATCCATTTTTCACCATTCGACAGCCGTGGCAGAAATGTATTTCTTGCTTCTGCTTCAAGGCTTTTCGTATGTATTTCGCGTTACAGTAATGGTCGCTAGTGGTAGCGGTTTAGAAACAAAAAGGTATAATTGTGGTATTCTTCTCCTGATTAGATTTCCCGGGCTTACTGCGATCTTCAAATATGCTTAAATTAGCAACTTAAATAGCGGACTTTGAACGGATTTCATTCCTATGGAACAATTTCTCATGCCCTGCACCATGTGTTCATTAGTTATTCTTTTTTTAATGCTTTTGAATGCATGCCTTTCTCAATTCTCGCGAAATTCCCTGGAGATGGGCAGCTCTCTTTCACCGGACTTGCATTCTTTTTTCAATCCCTCTCCCTTCGCGAAACCCTTGCAGTGGCCCCACGAATTATTTTCAACTCGAGTGATTTTGGAAGCACGTTACGTGCACGCTCTGCGACACACACAAGCACACATTACAGACACTCGTGCAGTGGGATCGTGAACTCTAAATCTTCGCCGTCCGGGAAACATATGGATTGGTCTCCTTCATCCTCCTTTATTCCAATGCACATGGCTGTGGGAGGGGAAGGATGGAGAGTATCGTGGTGCATGCAGAAGGGTAGCGGTCGTCCTCTGCTCCGGTGAACACTTTCGTTCGGAAACGCCGTTTTAGCCGTATGAGCCGTACGAGTGAGGGGACGTGGGAAAATAAGTATTGAGAGGGAGTGGGATCCGGGGTCGGGTGGCTGGATATTTGTTTTTTTTTCCGCGAGAGGAGGAGTGGGAGTTTGGAGATAATTTGCGCGGTAGTTACGTTGTTTGAGACTGGGATTACCCCGGGAAGGGTTTCAAGGGTCATGACGGACCGTAAGGATTGCATGCCAAGTACGTACGCGTACTCAACTGAGGATTGAATGAACAGTAAGCAAGGGATTTTCCACAATGGGTCTGAAGAGAAAGATAGGCCCAGTGTATTGGTCAGTTCGTATGGGTTGAGGAGGGCGTGCTTATTTTTTTCCCTCATCATCATCAACATCTTCCTTTAAAAATAACCCTTGGCTCCCAACTTCTGTCATTCTTAGCTTCTTTGGAGCTATCTGCCCTTCTTCCTACCCTGTCGATTCCCCGTCCATCTCTCTTCAGCTCAATTCTGCGGCCCTGACCAGTGCACTCGTCGTCTCTACTTTTGCGGTGTGGTGAAGATTGGTTTCGCGGCGGCGCATTGCACCGATGCCCATTCAGCTCTCCTTAAGCACTCCACGCGCACGGCGGCCAATTGTGTGCCCTGGTGTACTCGTGTGTGGCTCACGGGTGCCTGGATTGTTGGGCGAGGAGAAGAGTGGTGAGGGAAGGATGGAGTGGAAGAGCTTGGATGGGGAGCGATGCGAGTTGAGAGGGTAGGGGGAACACCCGGAGATTCAGGAGAGGAGGTGGTGGTGAGAATACGTACGAGAGGTGGAAATTAAACTCGATGACGCTTATTTTCGTCCGACGTTCGTTCGGGATTGCCCGAAGTGGTGGAAAAGTGGAGATCGGATGGGTTGGATACGGCGATGCTTCATCGGATAGGGTGCATCCCATCCATCTCTTTCCCATCTCACTGCCTCATTCAAACCGGACGCTCTCTCTTGAAGCACGTTGTGGGAGGGGGCGGGGTAGGAAAAGTGCATTCTCTGCATCTGGAAAGGGAGAAGAGGATCGAGAGGACTTATCCATCAAATGCACGCGTGCCTCCACTCCCCCTCATCCCCCAATCCCTCTCATTCCGTGATCAGCTACCCACCCCTGTATGCAGTCAAGTGAGGGGAGTTATTTCCAATACGTCCAACATGCCGTTCGGAATCCGCGCTTGCCTTAATATTGTTGGAGATTATCGCGATCCCTTGTTTTATTTTTCACGTGCAAGAGGGGAAGGAGTGGTGTTAATATTCCGGAGGAATATGCTCGGGGATTGTGTGGCCTTTTTTCGCTGGTGCACGGACGTGTGCTCATACCATGCTGACTTTCGTTTTTGAACCAGTGAAGTGCATGAAGGAGATTGATCAAGAGAGACAGAGAAAATGGATGGAGTTAATTTCCAAGGGTGGCCGTAACTTTTTGGTTGAGTGTTTTGATCCGCGTGATGGCTAGCTTTTTACTACCGAATGTATGCTATGCGGGTGCGTGAACAAATTTGTGGAACCACTCTCACAATTTTTAGGCTTTTCACGAGATACTGTTTAGATCGGATGAGCTTAAGTTTTAGAATTCGAGTATTATTTTTAATAACTCATGAGAAATTCCGTTTTTCTCCGTCTCTTTCCATTGCCATGCGCACGCATGTATCAAGTGCTGTGCATTAAATTTGCTAAGGTGCTCTAAAAACTCTTCTATACTCGAGTTCAAGAACAGTGAAATCGAGGGGGCATGTGGATTTAACGAGTTCTGAACGAGGTTTCCGATTGTAGAGTAATTTGTATTTATCGGGAATACCGACGATCATAATAACTGGGATGCTCTTTAAATGGCATCGATGAACCTTTTTAACTGGGGTTTGTGGCATTATTCATTTCTGTTTGGCACTTCTTTCTTCCTTTTATGTTTTCTTCGTTTGCATGATTGACTGCTATTTTATTTTTCACCATCATTTCTGTCCATGTTCTGTTTGGATTGACCTGCAGGAGGATGGGTTTCGGGTAAAATATATCAATCCGCGAAAAGAAATCAGCTAAAACTATATCTGCTAAAGTTTCGCCTTGTGTTCTTTCCGACTCAACATCCGTGAAATCCTTATCCATTACCATCTACATCTACGAAATACCCGGCAAGCCACCGCGAGAATGTGTGGCAGGGGGTGAAGATCACCAAACATGCATTATGGGCATGCAAACTGGCTACTTCATGGAAACATGCTACATAATAGGGTCACATGCAGATAGATGGTTAGTATCTATCTACATAGTAATAAAGGGATTGATTATTAACACATGCATCATGCACTACAGACTACTGTAATAAAATTTCACGTACCTATCCCTTTGATATGCTGTCTATTGTGTTCTTAGTAGTACGGAGAGAAAATGACATTTTGAATCTATCGGTACGACAATGTATCTCACTAATCTTATTTATCTGGCCGAATTTAGCGTAATATGCAGGTTTTTTCAAATAGTTATAACATCTTCATTAAAGCTCTCCGTTTTAAATTTATGCAATAGATTTAATCTGTACTTTAACCTACGATCTGGAAATGATTTCCAACCTAATTCTTCTATTAATTCTGATACACTACTAAATCTATCGTAACACATTTTAACGAATCTAGCTGCTCTACGCTTCACACAATCCAGCACTCTGATTAAACCTAATTTATTCGGGTCCCATACACTGGCTGAATATTTAAGGTGGAGCCTAACTAGTGCAAAGGGCCAACCATTATTTTGGTATGGCCGATTCGACATTTACCTTACCAGAACCTATGCCGCTCCTTCGAATTCGTATCTAAATTGGATATTCTTCATTACTGGCTAATAATGTTACGTCCGTGTGTCTCACTATGTCACCCACCCATCATGGGGCACGGCAGAATGTTTCGCAATAAGGTAATTTATCACCATGAATTTTTCGAAGTCATGCTATAGTCTGTCTGTAATAAATGAAAACATTTAACGAGGGTTGGAGAATGTATATTTTACTTTTGTTATCCTTCCAATTATACTGTGCATCGCACATTTGCTGACAACTTGAAGTTGACAACGATTTATCCCTTTACGTTCGGGTTAGGTAATGAAATTTTCTTTTATTGTGTAATTGCCTTCCCTGTAATCCGGATTACTCGGCTTATAGGCATGGAGAATTGCCGGTGTGTCCTCAGAGTCTGGAACATGGGGATTGTGAAATCTACTGGAGTTTTGGCTTGTCAAGTCATACGCCATTTTAAGTTGCATAACGAATTAGGCATGTATATTTGGTGTGGGTATGGTAGAAATAAGCCAAACAGTTTGACAATGGATTACAAAGTAGATCTTACCATCTCATGGCTACAGATATTAGAATTATTGAATGGTGCTGATGATGGACTTCATCTCAAAATCAACAGCACTCCTTACCACATTATTTGAGACCAGTGAGCATCTTGATCACTTTTCCCAAATGATAATCTTGGTTAAACCTATCGTGAGGATGTGCTTGAATAGTTTTTGTAACCAACTACGAGTGTCATTTATATTTTATCCATCATCATTGGTCAACAATCCTAGGATTGGTTTGACGCAGCTTTCCACTCGATTCTTCTATCGGCCAACCTTTCAGTTCCTTATTGCTACACTCCTACACAATTGTGAAATTAGGTTACGTGACAGAAAACCATGACAAATAAACAAATATCTACGGAGATCAAAGTTATTCTGAGTGGAAGTCCTCAGCATTTGACCCTGTGCCGTGCGGACGAGATAGTAAGATTTCCTAATTTAAATAAATGATAAAATATAACAGAAGAATGCTGAAGACTTCTATCATTGTTATGTATTTCTTCTCTTTTACATCCTTCACAACCTGTTCCATGTATTTCATACGAGGCCTTCCTTGTCCAATCTTCCCTTTCACTTTTCCCTCGACGACAGTCTTCATCAGGCCATGTCTCAAGGTATGGCCGATTAAGTTGTCCCTTCTTAGAATTTTCAGCAGACTTCTCTTATCTCCTACTCTTCTTAGGACTTCCTCGTTACTTACTCCGTGGATCCATTTAATCTTCAGCATTCTTCTGTTATATTTTATCATTTATTTAAATTAGGAAAGCTTACTATCTCGTCCGCACGGCACAGGGTCAAATGCTGAGGACTTCCTCTCAGAATAACTTTGATCTCCGTAGATATTTGTTTATTTGTCGCGGTTTCCTGTAACGTAACCTAATTTCACAAATGTGTCGGAGTGTAGCAGTAAGAAACTGAAAGACGACGAAGAACTGAAAATTGACGAGAACTCTGGTGAGATGGATCGGAGAGAAATGGCAAGAGGTGAGCGAGGCCCTCGAATCAGCATCAGCAGTGCCAGTTGCTGCATGTGAGGGTGCGGCAATGGAGGGAGAGTGTGGAAGGGTGTGGTGGGGGAGGGAGGACAGAATTGCAATTGCTTTGAAAGACAAGGAGAACCAATGGGCTGGACTTGGAGCTGGAGGATCTCATTCGACAGCAGGAGACGGCTTGTGCGGGAAGGAAGTGGGCACTTAAGACGTAAGGAGGAAGATGGCTCTGGTTTAAGGGGTATTGAGTGAGATTTGGTCAGATGACAGTATGATTTATCTTCTTAGAACATGATGGTGGAGTTTGGAATGCCTTTTATGGAAGGATTTTCGGTTGTGTGAGAAGTGAAGAAATTTCGTACTCTAAAAAAATGTATGATTGACTATCCCTTAATATCTATTACCAGTTGGCTTATTGTTAGTCCAAATGTGGTTACATTGTTTTTGATGAAACGATTTCGTGCAGGAAATGAATTTTAGCTCTTGAATATTTGTCTTATATTTATTGGGGATTAGTGTTAACGCTAGTTTAACGACGTTCTTAAATAACAAGCGGAGATGGAGGAATACCAAACTAGGTATTACAGTTATGAGTATTAAATAGCTCGTAAAAGGGACTATATTTCAACCAGTATGGCATTTGCCGTTCATAGGAATGGAATGAAAGATTTATGTACTAGGACTTAAATGTTTGAAAATTTCATCATGATCCTATGGCTGGGATTTAGCATTAATTCAAACGAGGCTAATACCAACCATAAAGCCTCTCTAAAGATTTCTAGAGCTAAAATTTCCCAAAATTAACTTGATGGGGGCCTTCAGCCTATTTGCTTTGCTATTTTCATGCATTTGTTTCCGACGAACAATTGCATTCCTGATTTTCCGCCGGAAATTATTTATAGACATTCCAAATGAACTTGATCTGAAGCAAAGCATAGGAGTAAACATGGATATTTTTTGAGGGAGTAACATTTCAGTGAGAGAATAGTTTCGAATAAGGTTGCGCATACTGAATTTTGCACTGCAAACAGTAGTCATGATGCATGAAACTCCATCTGTTGTTGTCACGTTTCGTTTCGGTTTCTTTCATACTATCATCCAATCCGAGGAAGCTGAAGGAAAGGAAAGTTGGGTCACTTTGAGATGCGGTTCTTCGTGATATGCGAGTGACAAGATGACGTAGGAGTAAGCAGATGTTTTAGGATGCCTTATAAAGAAGGCTCGCTGGCCGCAGCAAGTGCTTATTTTTTGTGGTGGAAGCAGAACTACGCCTCTTGTGGATGAAGCTTCCTTGGTTAAAATTGGGATTCTTAAATGTAGTCTTTGATATCTTGGGGTGTTGCGCTCTTTTACGCCTTTGGGGTGGCATTAGTCATCTATATCCACATCTATACAATTACCTGCATGCCAACATAAAGGTGTGTGGCAGGGGGTGAATTCACACCAAGCGTGCATTACATATCATGCATAAAAGGAGTTGGTAATTATATTCTAGTCTAACCTTCACAATTAAAAAAAATTGTAATGTAAGCATGCAAAAACATGCTGTTAGTTGGGTTAGCTTTAAGTCCTCACCATCATGGAACTACGTATGCTATCCATTGATAGGCAGGTACTCTTGTATTTACGCTATTGGATATATTTACAGGTACCAATATCCCTGATTGTACGAGAAAAGTGGGATATCTGTCAGCTCGTCAATCAGTTTTTCTAATTTTATGGTTATGGTCCAGTCTACATATAAAGTTGGAGTTCGCAAAATATTTTTAACGTCATCAGTGAATATATTATCTTGGAATTTATTTAAGAGATTAGGTCTAAATGTCAACCTACGGTCTGACAATGATTCCCATTTTAGTACATTTAACAGACTAGTTATGCTAATACATATAGTTATCATACCGTTCTTAACAAACCTTGCCGTTTTTCGCTGCACACGCTCCAGTTCATAATTTAAACCTATTTCGTAATGATTCACTATCATGCATTTAAAATAGAGGAATATCATTTTCCAATGCTACAGTAAGTGTAGGGTAACTCTTCATTTACACACATCCCTTAGTTTCCTCCGTCTGCCTTTTAGCTTGTATGTATCGAAGTCTTCAATACCATTTCCCTCCCGTGCTCGTATTGCAGTGATCTTGTCTCGAGCATCGAATTAGATTGCAGTATCATTGACTTGGAGTGTACGTGAATTCTTCGCCATCAAGGAGATTTGGGTTTCGAGAAGGGAGGGGGGCCGGGGGGGTGGCAGGGAGATGCAGATGGTCTGGGGGTGGCTCGAGGGTGAGGAAGGGAGGCAAATGGGCCGCCGCCGGAGAGAGGGTGCGGCTGTGAGGATGAGTGGGGAGGACAGCGGAGCGAGTGGCGAATGTAAGAGTTCCTGGAGAGTGGAGTGAAGTGCTCTCATTTCGTGTTTCCTTCGCTCCCGCCAACCCTTTGCACTTCCCCTCTTCCCAAACCCTCGTGCATAACCTTCAGTTACCACCCTTTTATGTACGAACGCGAGAAGGACTTGTCGTGCGCCATAAGTTGACTCGTCTCATTTGTTTTTCTCCCTCTGTTGTGGTTCGTCGTTTTCCTTCAGTGCTGCTTAAGGATCTGATCTCTTTGTTTTTTCCCCGCTTAATCCTGGGGAGGTGGAATTAATTGTTTTTCTTTCCGCCCTGGCTATTGTCGAACGTCTTATCCTTGCCTGCAGATTTTAGACGATAATTTCTTGAAAATAGGAGTCGCAGTCCTCTCGTATACGGAGATTCAGAGGCGGCGATTTACTCTAATTTCAATTTTTAATGCGGCTTCATCTTTCTCTATCCCATTCTGGTATTGCGGATATGCAATATCCCACATTTCAATCGATACATGTGACTTAATTTTTTCAGGAAATAGTAAAAAGTTTTTTTAGAACATAATTTAAATTTTGTTTGTGTACTAGCTATTTTTCATGCATGAATACTATTGCATTTTAGCCAGGCCTAGCTCAGATGTAAAGGATCTAAGCATGGATGTCATGAATCGACTGAAAAGAGAGATTGAATTCTGTTGTTTAATTCACCCAAGAACTGTCCTGAAAACAAGGCAGAACATGCAGTTATCCTTTAACCTTCTAACTTTCCAAATTGGTGCCCGTGTTTTATCAGTGTTAGAGACGCGTGAGGGAATCTCACAAGAGGGACACTGCTGGATTGGGACGAGCAGAAATGAGAACACGACTTTGAGCGATAAGAACACGACTGTATCCTGACAGGACGGTAAGCTAACGTGAGCATGTCGGGACACGCTTTTAACAAAATAATGGACATGTTTTTTAGACGGGTCTTCTGGGAAGGGACGTTTTGACCATTCCACGCCGAGTAAAACTTCAGCAGCGCCAGTGGTTCGTTGGCTGGCTAGAGCTTCGCTTGCCGAAGATGGGTGGCTTCAGGTCACCACATCACTTCCTAGGGTTTCCAAAGGAGATGTTTGGGTGGCGTATTATGAAGCCCTCCCTTCCCTGCACCCACTCCCTCCGATCTCATAGTCCTCTTAGCTCCCTCCTCTCCCCTAGTCTCCTTTTACCTCTCCTCCTTCCCCTCCCATCCATTCTCCCCCCCCCCTCCCCCACCTCGAAACAAGAAACCTGCATTTGGAGGGAACAGGAAATTAGGAGGAGGTGGCGTGGAAACCCGTTCAGCGTGACATCATGGATCCCCGGAATTCCACGAAGACGCCATTAACACAGAAGGGGGAGGTGAGGGGGAGAAGGAGGGCATTGGATGGGGAGTGGGGGAGGAAGATAGAGCGAGAGACAGTGAGAGAGTGGGGATCCTGCTGATGTTCATCTTTTTTATCCTCTTAATGAGGAGAACGTCCGCTAATCTCCATCTTTGGGCTAATTGAGTCTTTTTTTCCCTTTCGAGTTTCCTTCGTTTCCGAGGGTGCCCAAATGAGGGAGAGAGAGGATAAGGAATGAGGAGAGATTGGGAAGAGATTCAATTAATATTTGATCGATTCCGGGAATTTAGAGCCACGGACTTCCGGTTTCTCCATGCCCCTCCTTTTCACGAACTCCTGCTAGGCCCTTCGGGATCAAGGAGATATTGGCAGCTGAGGAGAAGAGGAGGTTTTCGATCCCACTGCTACCCATAAATCATGCTCGTTAATGGGGAAGTGCTATTTTTTCCTCTTTAATTAATCCTCAGGTGGGTTGAATCTCGAGGAAAGAGTGAGATAAACCAAAGCCTTCTACAGTTTGCCATCTACATCTGCCGATGCCTTTTGATGTACGCTCTGTGGCTGGAAAGGTCCTCGGTCCGTTAGCGTTTGTCGCTTCAACTGGGCTTGACTCTCCCGAAATCAACTGATGGACTCACTTTGGATTGGTTAGTAACGCCATTAGGAAATCGACCCAATTAGTGATATGCCCGGGTGTATTAATTATGTTAATTTTGACAGCTATTAGTGAGGAGGATCTGTAGCCATAAACCGACGTGGTCGAGCTATAATAAAATGTTGGAACGTCCATCGCAGACGGCACCAATGTCATCGATCCGATTACCTTTCATTTTGGCTTCGGGGCGGACGTAAATCCGTCCAAAACAAACAAAACTTTATGATTTCTCCCGCTCCCCTTTTAACCCTAACCGTCCCTCTCGCCCTCCCCTCCAATCGCCTCTTCCCCCCTCCCTCCCCCTCACACTCCTCAACCTCCCCTCTCCACGCCCACACCCAGCTCACCCTCTCTCTCATCCTCTATCTCACTCCCCTCCGGTTTAATTAAGGAAGAGCTTTTGTAAGCTCCTCATCTAAAACCATGGTTACGATTTCGCCGGTTAACTGCCACGGCCATGCTTAATTAAACAGGGCCCGATGATTTGGTTTTAAATTGAAAACACAATGTCTATTCGAGAGGAGCAGTGGCAGCGGAGGAGACGGAGTAGTTGCTCGCGCCTGCAGCCATCGAGGTGGCTCTGATGGAGATAATTAATTTCGGGGAGAGGCGGTTAAGTTGCCGGAGTGTATGTGCGCATTGCAAGGCTGATAGCCCAGTGGATTTTGCTAGCATCGACGGATCCAGTTCTAGCACCAATGTGACCCTCCTCTCCGCACTTGCTCGGCATAAACGTTTTCCTATCTCCGATAGTAAATTTATGGAGCTCGTTTATCTTCCCCCCCGCCCCCCCTTGCTCCACTTTTATTCTCCCTGTGGCCACGGTAAGGTACGGGCCTCGCCAACCGAGGGTTGCGGGTTCTGACTCATATCCGTGCATGAATGGATACAATGTGCCTAGAGTAGGTGGGGTTATTTCCTCCACATTTGGAGCATCTTATGCCGTACTATATAATTTTTACATTTTAAAATCATATTCCATGTATCCATCTCCAGTCACACTGATTAAGTTTTTACTGTTGCGTTGAATTTGGACGGGAAAACCCTTTGGGAACTACGCCTCCTTTAGGCTTTCCTTGTAAGGTTACGTTTCGCGCCAGATGGTAATTAAGTATATCAAAGAAATGTACGTAGAAACTGTCCGAACGCAAGCTGTGAGCAACTACTCGGATTTCTCTGTCGAAAGAAATTTGCTGTGATGGTCACTCATAAAAGTTTCGGTCTCTTTCCGTGGAGGCGTCACTTCTCTGCGTGAATATTTAGAAAATACCTAGCGCTTAGGAAACTTCCGAAGAATTGATCTCCAATGCTCCATAACACAAAATCGTTTTCATTCGGAAATGAAGCAGTCGTCTCGAAAACTTATTCTATGGACAAACGCTCGAAGTTCATCTACATAGGGACGATACGATAATTATATGTAGATTTCGAATTAATGATTTTCTGCATGATCGGGTTCAAAGGGTTGTTTTGGACGGTGTTTCCTCACCGGCAATTAAAGTCACTTCGGGTGTCCCACAAGGTAGTGTGATAGGTCCACTCCTATTCCTTTTGTATATTAATGATATCCAAGAGGTGGTAAAAAGTAAGCTTCGTCTATTTGCCGATGACGCAGTAGTGTACAGGGAAATTCTATGCCCGAACGATAAAGAATATTTAAATATTGACCTACAAGCAATTGAAACTTGGTGTGATACATGGCAGTTAGAATTAAACTTTAAGAAATGTCTTGTAATGAATTTTTGGAAAAAGAATAGCTCTCCTCCTACCACTTACAAAATAAGTAATAATGAATTAACAAACGTGGAATCCATTAAATATCTTGGAATAAGACTGACAAATGATCTTTCCTGGGGTAAACACATTCGTGAAATAATGGGTCGAGCGAATCGCAAACTGGGTTTCATTAAAAGAGTATTGGGTAAATGTGACGACCATGTACGAGAAATCAGCTACTTTTCCCTTGTAAGACCTCATTTGGAATATGCTGCCAGTGTATGGGATCCCTACGAAATCGGTCTAAGTAATGAACTTGAACGTGTGCAGCGAAGATCGGCAAGATTTGTAAAGGGGCGATACGATAATTATATTAGCGTAACCAGTCTATTAAATGAATTGAAATGGGAATCATTGTCAGATTGCAGGTTGAAATTTAGACTTAATCTCTTCCACAAATTCCAAGGCAATATTTTCAGTGATGATGTTAAAAATATTTTACGAACCCCAACTTACTATGGCAGACTGGACCATAATCATAAAGTTAGAGAAATTGATTGCCGAACTGACCGATTCAAAATGTCCTTTTTCCCTCGCACAATAAGAGATACGAATAACGGTAAATATGTCCTATCGGAGAGTAGCAATGAATAGCATTGGTAGCTGCATGTTGGTGTGAGTACTTGAAGCTAGCCCTACTAACAGAATGTTTTTGCATGTTTTCTTTGCAATTTCTATCTTTTTAAATAGTGTAGTT
This sequence comes from Platycnemis pennipes, assembly GCA_933228895.1. Classification (NCBI taxonomy): domain Eukaryota; kingdom Metazoa; phylum Arthropoda; class Insecta; order Odonata; family Platycnemididae; genus Platycnemis; species Platycnemis pennipes. The sequence goes on along the minus strand of OW121848.1, from coordinate 24,757,693 downwards.
CTGACTACTATATTAATACTATTCCTTTTTTATGCATGATATGTAGTGCATGTTTGGTGAGCAATCACCCCCTGCCACACACCCTTGTGGTGGCTTGCAGGGTATTATGTAGATGTAGATAGATGTAGATGTACATTTAGAGAATACCATGGAAGCCACCGTAATGATATGTGTCAAGGAGTGAAGAGTCACTAGACATGAATTCTAAATGAGAGAGAACTAAAGTTGCACTTACTATTATGCACGCATATAAAAATACGAGTCATTGCATGTAATGAAAAATACTTAAGGCTTAGAAGGTGCTAAATGACCTAAGTAGTCGAAGCACCTTAATAATCAGCACTACTGGACCACGAGTCAGTGCTTACACCCATTCAAACAACTTCAAGGTGCCGTGGATTATAATTCAATAAGTTTTAAGTGTTGAAGTGAGGAAATCATAACATTATTTTATGCATTCATAATAAATGTATATTTCGTATCCTATTAATCAAATATTTTCCTCAAATTCCTGGGCGTTGAGTGAAATTTTCTACAACATACTTTTTGGGAAATGACCCGGATAGTTTTTTTTTTTTGCTGACCGGAGAGGTGTTGTCATTGAATTGTGCGAGAAAGTGTCCAAAGGCCCCTAGAGAGAACTCTGGGCTAAAGTGTGAGAATTCGGCGAGGATAAAAAAAATTCCCCCTGCCGAAATTTAGGGGCACACCAATGCTGCCGCATGCCTTACCCCCAACTCCTGGCGCCTATCTCTCTCTTCCACCCGCAATTTGCCCTGGTTCGTGAGTGATGCCCCTTGTCCTCCACCTCTCTCTCTCTCTCTGCCTGTCCTGAGTGCCACCCCATGGTGCTCGTCCAATCGCGCCCTCCCGAGTAAACGCCTCAACGGGAGACGGACGCGACACCACTGCCCGACTAGGTTGCAGTCATCGCTGCTCGATTTTTCTGTGTCTTAACTCCTTAGGCGCACTGATTTCTGGCCATCCTATTACAGCCGATAACATCTACATCTACACACAATAGCCTTCAAGCCTCCGTAAACAGTTACCGAGCGTACACCACGTAGTCTACACTTCTACGTACTATCCTGCTAACCACCATGAGGGTGACAGCATACCAAACCTGGAATACTTGCATGCAACTAAGAGTCTTACAACTTCATGGAGACATGTTAACTATAAATAGTGACGTGCAACTAAATGGTCAGTATCTACGTAAACATTTACATAATACCCTGCAAGCCACCATTTACCAAACATTTATTACTTATCATGCGTAAAAAAGGATTAGTAATAATATACCTACTAGTCTAAAATTCAATTTTTAAAAAAGATAAAAATAGCGAAGTAAGCATTCAATATCATGCTGTTAGTTGGGTTAGCTTACGGTCCTAGTACCAAAATTTAAGTACGATCGCTATCCATTGATACACTCCTATTTATGCTACTGGATATTATTACCGCTATTCAGATCCCTAATTGTACGAGGAAAAAAGGACATTTTGAATCTGTCATTTCGGCAATCAATTTCTCTAATTTTGTTATTGTGGTCAAGTCTGCCGTAGTAAGTTGGGGTTCGCAAAATATTTTTACGTCATCAGTGAAAATATTATCTTGGAATTTATTTATGAGATTAAGCCTAAATTTCAGTCTACGATCGGGCAATTTTTCCCATTTTTGATCATCTAATATACTGGTTACACTAATATAGTTATCATACTGTCCCTTTACAAAAATCTACCCTACAATGAAGTGACCTGTAGTTAGAAAATCGTTTCTCTGATTATATATCAATCTGTATTTCCATAACACGCATGAGTTGATGAGCATGTTTGCATGTTTATAGTTCATGCTTGGTGATATTCACCCCCCGCCACACACCCTCGTGGTGGCATGCAGGGTATCGTGTAGATGTAGATGTTAGTAATGTTGTAGAAACTGTTATATATCTTCATGCACTACAGACTACTATAGTAATATTTCACCTGATTTTCCCTTCACTAAGGTGCCTATTATTGTTCTCTTATGGTACGCGCAAAAAATTACATTTTAAACCTAACGGAACGACTAAGTATGTTTCTAATCTTGATTAATCTGATCAATATTTCTAACGTTATCTAAAAACATATAAGACTTGTAATTTGTAATTCTACTTTGTCAGAGAAACGTGTTAGTTTTGCGTCCAATTTGAACTAACGGCTAAATTACTGGGCATCTATGCTGGAATGTAATAATTACATCTACATCTGCATCTACGTAATACCCTGATAGCCACCACGAGGGTGTGTGGCAGGGGACGAAGATCGCCAAACATGCACTATTGACATGCAACTAGGCTACTGCATGGAGACGTGCTAGATAATAGGGTCACATGCAGATAGATGGTTAGTATTTACTCAACAATAAAGGGATTATTGGTTGTTATTATATGCATCATGCACTACAGGCTACTCTGACTATATTTCACCTACCTATCCCTTTGCTACGCTGCTTATTGTTCTCTCTTATTGTACGCGGGAAAAATGATATTTTAAATGTATCGGTATGACAATCCATCTCTCTAATCTTGTTAATCTGATCAAACTTAGCATAATACGCAGGAGTTCTTAACATATATATCTATCGTCATCTGTGAACAAATCGGTTTCGTATTTGCTTAAAAGTTTTAACCTAAATTTTAACCTGCGTTCTGATAGTAATTCCCATCCTAGTTCTTCTATTAAACTCGTAACTCTTATACAATTATCATAACGTCCTTTAACAAATCTAGCGGATCTCCTTAGCACACGCTCTAATTCTTTTATCAATCCTTCCTCGTACGGATCCCATACACCAGCGGCATATTCTAAATGAGGCCTGACAAGCGTAAAATAGCTTCTTTTTCGTACTCTCTCATCGCATTTGCCTAGAACTCTTTTTTGAATCCTAAGCTACGTTTTGCTGCACTAGTAATTTCCTTGATGTGTTTCCCCCATGACATGTCTTCAGTGGTGGTGACGCCTAAGTATTTAATAGATTCTACGTTTGATATTTCTTTTCTTTGATGCAATAATTATTCCGGGGAAAGCTATTCTTTTTCCAGAAGTTCATTATCGCGCATTTCTTCAAATTTAATTATAGCTGCCAACTACCACATCAATCATCTATCGCATCTAAATCCTTAGCTAAAGACTGACTGCCATCTTCATTTCTAATTTCGTTATACACCACTACATCATCGGTAAAAGGACGGAGCTTGCTATTTTTAACTACTATATTCAAGTAATTTACGTAGAGAAGAAATAAAATTGGGCCTATCACGCTTCCCTGGGGAACACCCGATTTAACTTTTACTTCGCCTCAGCTGACACCATCTAATACCACCGTTTGAACGCATCCATGAAAGAATTCTCCTATCCAGCCTACTATATTACTGTCTATCCCGTATGATGCTAACTTCGCGAGTATATTACAATGGGGAACCTTGTAAAACGCTCTTATAAAGTCAAGAAACGCTGCGTCCGGAAAGTAAAATACGATATCATGGATAAAAAATCATCAATTATTAGTTGGTTGAATTTATTTGAAAATAACGGCCCATTAGGCATGCAAATGTGCAGTTATCATGAGTTGGTAGTGTTAAGAACATATTTCAGGTGCACTCCAGGCCATTCTAATGTATCACACCTCCCTATCCGGTCTTAATGTTGCCAATGGAGATTGTCCAGCCTTCCCGATCACTTCATCGACTCCCTTTGATTCCCTCGCGGGATAAAGCAAGAGACTGGTGGGACGGGGGAGAATCGTTCGGGAAGTTGGGTTCCTCCCGTCCGTGAGCGCGCGCACGCCCCGCCCGTCGACAAACAACGCGTTCTCTTGGGTAAATAAACACATAAATCGGCTTTCCCTCCTCCATCTCTGCCACATTATATGGGACAGCCGTGGTAAATGCCGAAAATATTAGGTCGTTCAGTCAGTCAGCCAGAGGATGGCTGGTGAAAATGAGGTGTGATGGGGAAAGGAAAGGGTCCCTGCGGAAGCGGAGGGAAGGTTGGTTGCTAAGGGCAACCTCGAACCTCTTCGACCCGTCGATTCCTCTCTCTCTCTCTCATCCCTCCGACCCAATCGGAGAGAGAAAGGCCAGGGTGCGCACCCTCGAGGACGGAAATGGGACTCGGGGATCGAGGGTTTTGAATGAGCCCGCCACCATCCTCAGCCCCTCGTGCATCGAGTGTTGGTCCAGTTGGTCGAGGGGAAACGGGAGACAGCCGGGCCTAGATGGGAGGATGGGCCGACGAGACAGGCATTCTGCGCGTGCCACTGCTGTCTGGGCCGAGCGAGCGAGGGCCCATCCATTACTCAAATCTATTTACGATTCCCCATTCTTCGCAAACGTCATCTCGTTTCGGGTTGCGGGGTTGAAGAAAAAAAAACATTCTTCTTTCCTTTCTCATTCATTGATGGATCAGTGAAGGATTGTGGTATAGACTAGTTTATTTTTTTAGTCCTCTCAAGGATTTTGCTCACCCGAAACCTCTGAGGAATCCCTCCATTGCGAGCATACCAGTGGGAAATCACTGTTTCCACTGAGGAAGAGTTTGGGGTGATAGGTGTAGTTACTCCCTTTCCATCAAATTCCCTATCTTTCTACAGACCCGGTTCGAATCCTGGGTGATGTTTCATTAGATACCTCACTTAAATGCAAAGAGGAGAATATTTCAAGTCCATTTCTCCGTCAGTAGAAATTCGAGGTAAAGCTCCTTGGTTCCATTTGTTAGAAGCAGTTAAGCACTGACTCCTGACTGACTGAGGGATCAGTGCAGACTCCTGACACTGGTTCCTCAGCACCCTTCTTTCTACTTCCAATTCCATCATTATATCTCTTCTCAATGTTCAAAGACCTTCGGTACCTGCAATGGTTAACTAAATATTTGAAAACAGAGGCCGAAAGCTGCCTTCAATTCATAATAATTTTAGTCCCATCCAAAAGACGCAACTGTATCATTTTTTCGCAAAAAAATGAGAAATTCGTACGATGTAAAAATATTTAAATACCAGAAGTGAAACCTAATTATATTTCTCATAGGTATGTGTGATTCCAAGATAAAGTATTGGTTAAAGTAACTTGGATAGGTCATCATCATATAAGCATATGAAGGACACTTTACTCCCTTTATATCATGCTTATGAAAAAATGCTATAATTACATGTACGTTCCGCACCATTAATTGTACTTTTTCATTAGTGGTTTCTAGGGCCTACAAATCAGTTTGGCTCTCTCTATCAAGGTGTTTCCTGGGCGCCGTTGGTCTCAGGACCAAATCTGAAGGCTATTCGTGGTACAAGACAGTAGCAAGTGCTTTTTCAAAGTTGTATATATTATTATTAAAATCGAAAAAGAGTATTTTATGGACGTAGCGTTCAATGTTAGTCAAACACGATACTTCGGTTGTGACATATGCCGTCTTCGAAACCGTAGTTCTCGGTCACTTGAGGGATTTCTCATACACTCCTTGGATCGCCTGAGCTGTTATTTTAGTTTTCCATTTCCACCCTCAACACCTCTCTTCAGTTCCTTTTTCCCACCCTTCCATTCAATCCCTGTCCCATTTTCGTCCTCCTCCCATGCAGTTAACCACCCACCATCCCCCAGGACCCAGCCTCGGAATCTCTCCCCTCTCCTCAAATCACCCATTCTTTTGCATGGACCTCTGCTCTGAAAAACCAACCTTTTCTGAAAGTGCCCAGCGGGAAGGAGGAGTCGGGGTGGAATGGTTTTTTTTTTTGGTGCCCTGGAATGGTGCAAGGTACGAGGACCGGGTACGGGCGAGGTGGAAGGACCGCTGGCGGTAGTTGGTTTTCAAACCCGGGATGGAGTGAGGCTGGGGAAGAGGGGACAAAGAAGAAGTGAAACGGCTCTCCAAGGAAGGGGATGAAGCTCCGCGGGTGGTTTTGGAGGTCCCATTTTGTGGGTTGGAGCCGCGAAGGGGGTTCACGGGAGCGGCGGCTGAGGGAGGTAGGGGTCGGCGGTGAGCGGGCGTTTTAGCCGAAACTCTCGGGAGGGTTTCCCGGGATTCTATTGGATGGGGTGGGAGGTAGGGAAGGGAGGTCGGTGGCGACCGGAGTTTTTGGTTGCTTGAGGGATGAAGGGGGCTTGTGGTCTCCGAGAGCTCCCTCTTCTTTCTACCTCAACCTCCGAAGAGTGAGTGCCCGGGAGTGTATGGAACTCTCTTGGTAGTCCACCGTCGAACGGGGGTAATGTGGGATTAGGAGGGGATTAAAGGGCTCTTTGCGTAATAATTGGAAAACCTGATGCAAGCTCCTACTTTCTATGAAACGTCTTAGGTGTTACGTGAGATGTGGATTGTTTGGTAAAACGATTTTACCGGATTAGTCCATGTATTTTTACATAATATCTACTTGGCTAGTTACCTGTACCTCATCTATGGTCGTCTGGATGCTTGGCTTAGGATCGCCGTTGCCGAATACTCTTCGTAAAAGTAGGTTTTTAGCTGCTCCTTATGCTGAGTTTTATTTGCATCGTCTAGCATAGCTTAATGGACGCGAATAGCGAAATGAAAATAACATAAATTGAATAGATGAGATTCAAACCTGCGACCTTTGGGTTCTTTGGCCGGCGTGTTACCGATCCGTCCTCCATGGCCGGGCCACTGTTTTATGCTTGTCTCATGTGTGATCCTCTACTTCAGTGTTGATTGTGAGTTAATATTGAAGTTTGATTACAACCTCAAAGCTGCGTTACCTTTCAACTTTCACCCAACTACTGTGATGGTAATTGAACCGTCGTTAGCCATTCGTTCTTGCGTTGGTTGCGCTTGGTTGCACATAGATATGCTTCCCTGAAGCATTTCTTTCGTTTTATGCGTACGTTTTCTTCCGTCGCTTTCATTTTCAGGATTTGTTTCTTAACCTTTTGTCATTTGGTGCAGAATCTGTATTATACCACATCTACATCTACACGATACCCTGCAAGCCACCGCGAGGGTGTGTGGCAGGTGGTGAAGATCACCAAGCATGCGCTACCGACATGCAAACAAGCAACTATAGGGTCTCATGCAACTAGATTGTTAGTATCAATAGTATTTAAGGGATTAATACATGCATCTTGCACTACAGACTACTATAAAATATTTCCCCTACCTATCTCTTTGCTATGCTGCCTATTCTGTTTTCTTATAGTACGGGGAAAAATGCCATGCTGAATCTATCAGTACGACAATCAATCGCTCTAATCTTATTTATCTGGTTGAATGTGGGCAACCATGGGGCATACCTCATGTAAAGAGTTTAAAACATGGCGTTTAATTTTCTGCACATGAAATACATTCGAGTTGTCTTGATATTATCGATAGATGATTGGCAGAGAAGTGGATTTTTATTTTTTTGACCATAGTACCTAAGTGTAAGTGTAACTTATAATAAGAATAACTTAGGTTGTCCGTAACGTATCCGCTCTCTCTCTCTACCGACGTCCTGAATCTCCGCCTGCTTCGCTCAGCCATTCACTTGTCCAGCAGTCTGCCCTCAGCGCCTGCCCCAGTCAGCCTCTCCGCCCCTTTCCCTCCAACCGCTTGTCCCCCGCCACGCTTTAAGTGTTGCCAAGTGGAGCGTTCAGCGATTTTTCCTGCGCTAATACCCGTGATATTTGAGTTGGATCTGTTCAAAAGGCCGTGATGGCTCGAGGGTGAGGGAAGCCGGAATTGAATGATGGCTGGGGCATAGATGACCTTCAGCAATCGTTTCGTAGACAACAATGAATAAGACCACTGAGGGAGGGTAGGCTAATTATTTATTATGGATTTCCCTTTGAAGCATTTCGTAGAATTTGGGCTTCGCTATGGGACCCTCAAACTGGGGCAATTTTCGCGAGGATTGGTAATATTGTTCAACGCGCAGAGTGCGGCGGAGATTGAAATTCGAAAGGGGATGGACTCTGTTCAATGATTCCAAATACATTTGATGCTGAGCTGCTCAGTGTTTGGTTGATGTTTCATTATTTTAACTCCACTGATGGGAAATGCGTTGAACCACGTTCATTCTGAGAACTGCCGTCTGATTGGTAACTCGCCAGCCAGACAACCAAATTGTCTCGGGTTCGATTCCTTCCTCGGGCATTATGTTATGTGTGTCGTAGAATCAAGTTCAGTGTAGGGGATGTGGTATAAATAAATAATTGGAATAACTTAAATTCTGATTTTACTGCTACCAACTTCGCTTACCTGTCGGTAGTGCATGCTTGGTGATCTTCACCCCCTGCCACACACCCTCGCGGTGGCTTGCAGGGTATCGTGTGGATGTAGATGTACCTAGAGTATTGAGTTTTTCACAAGAAAATTTTCCATAGCCCTATAGCTAGTCCCATGCTTATCACTGATAGGATTTGGGTTTAAGGTGTTCCAACTACTAAGGTTATATATCACATTGAGGCACCAAACTTACTACTTGCCTTAATCCAAAGACACCATGATCGAGGCGGGATTCGAACCCGCGGCATTTGAGTTGCCAAGAGGATGCTACTACTTTGCATTGTATACAATGCGAACCTTGGGATCCAACGATGTTAGTTAATTTATTCTGATTTCTCGGGGCAGGTTTCTCGAAAAGCAAGATTTCCTTTGCCTCGCTTTTAATGTAGCATTTATCTCTCACGTTGTTTCCGATCGGAGTAAGTGGCATTTAGGGCGCAAAACAATTAATCGATTAATGAAACGTCGATGCATTTTAGTCCATACCGTTGCACAGTCTTGCGGTTTGGAGTCTCAACCCATAGGAATCTCGCGAGGGCCATCCGATCCGGCCCGGGCGCGGTCAATTGCCCCCGTCCCTGCTTTTGCCCCGGGCTTGATCCGCATAAGTGGTGATTTTTTATTAAGGGAAGCCCTCAAAAGATTTCGGCGCTGCGGGAGAGAGAGGGAGGGAGGCCAGTGACTCCACGGCCGAGCCCACTTTTTTGTCTTCCTCTCTCTCTCTCGCGTCTTCCTCGACTCGGCTCGTCCGTTCCTCCGTCGCAGGCGAGGGAGGGCGCATCGAACGTTCGTGTGCATGCGCGTTATACACATGTGGGAGTAGACGAGCGAGTGCACCGTTGTACCCCCATGTATTCTTCGCGTGTATTCCGTGAGTGCGTGTTTTTATTGATCCGCAGTCGGAGGCGCCCTTGCACCGCCACGTGCAGGGTACCGCCGCGCTGGGTCGGTCTGGAAGGAGAGAGGGATGAGGGGCGTCGGCGGGGTTTTCGGGGGGAGGGGGGTGGGGAGTGGAGCGGGGGTGTAGTGTATGTGTGTGTGTGGGGGGAGGGCTGTCGTGGGAGGAGAGGGTGTGGGTGGGCGGGGGTGGAGGGGCACGAAAATGCCCAGAGGGCGTGCCGCGCTGAGTGCGATTGCAGGTGGAGCTGTCGCGAACCCTTTAAGCTAATGTTTTATCCCGATTAATCGGAGATCAGCCTTCGGTGTCAGGCCGCCCGTCGCGTTTCTTATTGCGGCCTCGACACCAAAAGGGTTCTTCGTTCGGTTGCATTTCGTTCGAGCATTATCGAAAGTTAATGTTCGTTAACGGTCGAGAATGGATCGCTCTGTTTGCTCTTCTTTCCTTTCTGTTTTTATTTTTATATGTTGTCATTTATGACGCTGCTGTCGGTTTGGATCTTGGTATAATGCTTTTACTCTTTTGAATCCTAGTGTCAGTGTACCGTTGATCAAAAACAGAATCATCGTTTTTTCATCCAAAACAAACTTAGCCTGTGTAATTGGTATGTCCATTTTTAAGTTAATTTGGTGTCAAAATAATTTTGCAAAATATTATTTGGGGACCATTTTTACATTATAAAGAAGACTTGGCGGGGCCTTTGAAAACATTTTATTTTGTTTCCATGTCTCAAGTGTGTGTGTATTGGTGTTTATGACATCGTTAATTGTCAGATATTAAGTAGTTTACTCATGCTAAAATTAGGTGGTAAGAGTACCTTCATTGAATTTAGTCGTATATGAACCTAAGTTAAAAAGACTTGACTCGAAGATGATGCATCATATTGAACTACCTGGACAGAAAATATTGCTGTTCTCCTTTAGTATGCATGCCGCAAATGTGATGTTACTCCTAGGTTGCAAATTATATGTTTCCCTTTATTTCCATTTAAAACCTTAATTCTGTGTCGGTAGAGAATCATCTTGACTCATCCTAACCTCTATTAATTCTTTCAACTTTACCGAATAGGAAATCTAAATATCCAATCGCAGAAATTTTTCACTCTTTCCTGAGGCCATTCCTTCGCGCCTTCCCGTGATAGTCAACGTTATTAGCAGCATCCTTTTTCCAACCATCGTCCTCTTCTGCATTCCACCCATCCCTCTCCTCCATCCTACTCCGCATCTGCCCAAGTCCCTTGTTCACTCCTCCTGCCTCTTTCCTCTCACCTGCCTTGTTACTATTTCTTGTTATTATCTCCTCCAAACTTGTTCTTAATGTTGTATAATGCGAGAAACGTGAAAGGAATCGTGGGAATCTCTCGATTCTTCATTCCCTCGCAACCTTAACTCTTGAATATCTTTATATTTTCGATCGAATACTTCCCTTCGTAATTTTTTTTTGTTTATATTCCACCGTTCGAAACTATCGCATTGTGAGAAGATGTCCCTTTTGTGAATTGGCCTTTTTTTTATTTATTCTCTCAATTCGTTTCGTAATATAGCACATATTTTAATTCAGTTTCCGGGGATATTAGCATAATGACAATGGTTCATTGTTTACTGCAGATAGCATTTCTCCTAATATTCGGTGGTCTTGCTTTCCCGTGCATTGCAACAAATTTTGCCACTTCATCAAAGCTAATCTAATTTTATGTGTTAAAAGGTCTTCCTTGAAGTATTTTCTTTTCGCTTCTACCCATATTATCTGTATCTTTTTTGTAACCGGGTGAAATAGTATTTAATTGCCGATTCGTGTAGGTGGAGCACGGGAACTGAGCAGAACTTTGGTTTGTCCTTTACTAGTCGGACAATGGTTGTCGTCGATTAATGTATTAATTTCTTTTTTTAAATTCTGATTATTGTGTCTATTGCACTATTCTCGTTGACCTAATGCGTCGTCATTGGGTGTTAGGGTTTGAATAAAAAGTGCTGAAAGTTTATATTCACTCTTTACCTATCGAGCAGCTACTTTCCTCGACTGAACACGGATTATCGCCCCAAGTAATAACCTATATCTTCTACCGGAGCGCATTTTCATTGCTGAGAAAAATTATTGATAGAAACCATATCCATTTTTGCTATTCAAGTAGAATTAATTTTAATCATTCCGGTTTTACATGCATCCTCGCTTCATGAAATAGATGGCTCATCGTTACTTCCTTGCGCCTACTTCGAATGGATTGCTTGAAATTGATTCTCGGTGCACTCCGGTGTCTCGGCCGACAATTGACGCAGTTCGCTAGACGGCAGCGCACGGTTTAGATTGGCGATCGCTGGGCGATAGAGTGTCGATTTGCCCGTGATGTATGATGCAATTCGGCGCACGTCGTCGCATAGTTTCCTGTATCAATTAGAAGGAGCGTTGATTGGAGCAGTTTGACCCCTCCCCACCTCCCCAAGGTATTGCGAATACATTTCCCCCATGGCACAATCTTCTGTAAATCGCTTCGGTGCGCAACCGTTTGCAATACTTACATCACTTTTCATGCCATATTTTATCTTGATGGAATGTATGGAATTAACTACTATGCTACGCAATACCAGTGGAAATAAAGTTTATTTGGCTGTGCCTTACATGTATGTATATACGTTGACGAGTGGATTGATTTAGAGGAGTAGAGTGGTGCATAGTTACTTGTAGTGTATTAAATCGATACGCGTTCAGCCGTTTAATTTTCGCGTAATCGGAAGGAATACCGGAGGAAAAACATAGGAGGAATGAATTTGGGCATTAATTCATATAGTGCGCAAAAACTAGAAACTACGCAGACTCGAATATAGGTAAGAGACTAGTAATTGTGCAGGCATTCTAAAATTCGCTACTAATATTTACAAAATATTGAATCATCAAGCATCACCAATCATTCACCTTCTTAATGCCCAATGCTTTCCAATATTGATGCGGTTTTGGTTTCCTGAATGTCAATGCTGGGATTAAGATTTCTCGTTTCCAACGTTTGTTTGTAACCTTAAGTATCCATTATATTTCCTCTCTTGTGTGTTCTCTCTCTGGTGCGACTCATTATTCATTGTCCTTGCCTAGTTAGTCTTGCTTAGTCTTGAATGAGTTCGTCACAAACGAAGCAGCAGACGTCGAACCGAAGTGACATACCCTTGGAAGGTTGGAGAGACTCACATTTTAGTAATTCTTTTGCATATGCCTCCCTGGAATTCCAATGGAGTGCGGGACACATAGTGCCATCTGAATATGAACTCGAATCCCTCCGGACACCGAATGTCCTATGCACAAGGCCGCCTGCATTACCTACCAAGCTAGGCAACCATCACTTTTCGTCTTCGAAATTTTCGTCTGTTCAGTCAAGACTACCGCCTCTGGTGCGGTAGGTGTTGCGAATCTGCTGACCTGATTGTGGGGAGGGTTCTCTACCAAGAATACGGAAGAACACTTCACCCACATAATTTGTCCAAATATTTATATATCCTGTTAATGATGAATGGGATTTAATTAATTTAGATCCTAAGTTCAAGGTGATATTTCAAAACTACTTATTCACTCGATATAGATGATGCTTCTTGAGGGTGGGAGACGGTTTTTTGCCGCAACCCCCTCCAAATGTAAGAGGAGCTCATTAGTCATTCTAAGATTGCAATTTATTTTGGCATGCATCACACGTCTTATTTGTATTGAAACCATGGCTAAGCAGGAAAATGCGTGGTTGGTGTTTTACATTAAGTATATTATTTAATATCTTATGTCTTATTTTAACTATCAAAAGAAATGGCTTTGAACATTTTTTGATATTTACATTTCGTATTGTTATGTCGGGAATTCTCCTGCATTTGTTTTCTGTGGTGATGCCAAATATTACTTCTACCGACACGTTGTTCTTTATTCTTTCATTTATTGTTGCATTTGAAGACACTTTCGTAGTCTCTGATGAAAATATAACTAACGATCTACTTTCGACTTTAGATTTTAAATATCGTTGGACCCTTTAATTCCCTATTTTTATTGAATATTTACAAAAAAGCTTGCAGCTTGCGTCATTGCAGTGCAAATCAGTAAACTTATCTGTCTATTAATATTTTTTTTCTAATTTCCCTACTCTCTTATTGGCTTCCCTTATTACTTAATTTTCCCTTTAGATTCGTCGTCGTTGTCGATATATTCGGGTAATAAGCAGGACTCAATGACGGACTAGCACATTTTCACACTTGAAACCCCTGGAACTATTCCGCTTTCCACGACGCGCACTTTTCGGCGCCGGTACCAATCGACGCCACGGCTTCGCTTCTCGGCGCGTAATCGTCAAGGGTCGCCATTCGGCGCCATGGGACTGGCCGCGGTTTCAATGGATCCCCTATCGTCCTTGCCATATTTTTCAATCGCACTCTTTTATGCACCACTGCTCCTCATCCTCTTCATTCCGTCCTTGTGTCTCTCTGTTGGGCATATGCCATAGCGGATACTGTGGAGCTCATATTAGAGTGCCTGGTTTGGCGGGGGTGGTGATGGACAGGGGGAGTGAATGCATGCGTGTGGGACTGATGGTAGGATTTCGGAAGGAGGCGAAGGTGTGGAGAGGATTTGGCGAATGTGCGTGTGCGTTTGTGTGTGCGTGTGGGTCGTCCCATTGGACTGTCCCCATCTCTCTCTCTCTCTTGTCTGTCGAATACCCCACCTTCCCCCGCATCACTTCTTACCGAAGCCTGCGGCGCGAGATCCGCGCTGGCTGCGGCGTCGGCCGCGTGATTCGTGCCAAGCGATGCGCGCCAAATGCGAGGACATGCCTGCCTCGCCCCCTCTTCTTTCCCTCCCCACACCCGCGTTTGCCTCTCGTTCCTCCCTCTCTCTCGTCTTTCCCTTTATCCTCGCGTCTCCCTTTCCGCTTTTTTTATCATTCTCTCCCCTTCCTCTCGCTTTCTCCCACATGAGCGCGGTCCATCTCTGCAATGCCCCGGCCCATTTGTGAGTGCTCGTGAGAGGACCATCTGCCTCTGTGCAGTCTGCCTGTCTCCCACACCCCACCCTTTCTCCCATTACACCCCACCCCCCCCACCGATGCCATTTCGGGACAGTCGCATAACCTCTCTCTCTCTCGTCCGCCTCTACCTCTCCCGGGGGCTCACCCGCGGGGTTGCATTCCACCCTCGTGATAATCAGGCGCCGGTAATCATCGAGGATTTGAGGGAGTAAGAGAGAGGTCGCCATGGCTATTCCAACCCTGTGCGGGCCGAGAGTGATTTCCCTCCCCCCTCGGAGCCTCCTCCTTCGAACCGAAATCCCTTTCATGTTTCCCTGACAGCCAGCCAGCCACCTATAGCCTAATATGGACCGAAGCAACTCGGAGAAAAGAAAGCCTCTTCCTTATTTTATCGACAAAATCTCCGGTGTGATGTTCGTTCCGGAATGCTTAAGGTGTTAAAATTATTGCTCTCGGTAAATAAGGGAATTGAATGAACAAATATATTCTGATTTTTGATCATGTTTCTAGGCGCAGGAAAAAAGGGTGGGTGTATTCGCGTGCTTTGTTAAAACTGTTGGTGTAAAACTAGTTTGGTTGAAAACCCCGTTGATCCCGAGGGTACACGAGATTTATCATTAATTGTTTTGTGTTGGAGTCCGGATAGAATGCGTAAGAGAAGAGGACCGGGCATGAATGTTCTGTTTTTCAGTCGCGATGTGCACACTGTAGGTATCTATCCAGGTAACTCTAGGTATTCCATGCAACTGACTTATGGTTTGTGATCCCATGGACCCATTTCGCCCCTTTTGTTGTCAGAAGAGTGCAATGAAACAATTCATTTTACTTTGTTTGTATTTTTACTGTGCTACTGTTGCTGGCATAACTTGCGCACCTTGCAACTATAACTTGTAACTCGCTAAATATCGTGAGATTAATGTTGAGCTGGTGTAGTTTTTGACACAAAGGAAAGCACTTGCAATTTCACAATTGCACAAGAGGATTATCGCAGCATTTAGGGCTTTTCGTGAAGTGTGCTCAATCTTCCTGCCATTGCTACCATTGTTACCATTGTCGATACTCAGCCGTGACCTTTTTTTTTTATATTTCCCCGCTGAGGTACTTACCAATATTTTGCATAGAGAGTAGGGTTCCCATGTCGGTAGTTCAATTTTTTTTGGACCTGAACATTTTTTTTCATGATTCGTGGGTGAGATGATCTCTTTGCACGAGCGAAACGCAACTTAGGATTAATTTTCATGATTACGGGTTTCGTATGACGTTGCGTCGAATACGTATGTCAGAGTATTGGTCCATATTGATCTTCCTCTCTCTCATCCTTCCTCCACAACTGCCGATTCCTTTTTACACCGCTTTGTCCCACTGGTGGGCTGCCGGAGGGTATCTCTCAGTTGCACCCCCAACGCTCTTTCCGCCCTCTCCTCTTATCGGCCCGGCGGGAAAAGTGGGGGAGGGGAAAGTGGAGGACCATTGGCCATTCGGTTTGTCGGAGCCGGAATAGACAGGCACTGGGCGCCGGGAGGAGGGTTACGTGTCCACCCACACACCCCAGAGCGCATGCAGCAGCGGAGAGAGATAGCGTGCGAGGGAACGAGCGTGAGATAGGAGAGGAAATTCGTCCGCCGCCGCCGGTTCCGCGTTTGTTCTCTTCGTTTCGCCGTCCCTCTCCGCGCCGTGGGGTCACGCTTGCAGCGGAGGGGGAGGCCTTTTGTTGTCGGGGGGAGGGGGGTCTCGTCTCTCTCACCACTCCCTCGGCGAGTGTGTTGTGTCCTTCCTCTCTTTCGCCCCACCCTCGGGCCCAAAAAGAATACACGCCCGTCCCCTCACTCGAACCCTTCCTCCATTTCCATTCGTCCCCTTCCACGCCTGCCTCCTATCCTTCCATCGTCTCTCGCTGTCTTCCTCGCCGCTTAACCGCTCGTCATTCCGCCCTTTCGCGAGAGGGCTGGCGGAGGTGTGCATGCCCCGCGTCAGAGGGCTTGGCTGATTGTCCTCGCCGGTTTCATGGGCCGGGAGGGATATGGGGGGAGGTGGGGGCAGGAAAGTGGATTTCCGCCCCCACCGCCTCCTCCCGCGCCTCCCCCTCACCTCCCACACTCCCGCACCCACTTTCCCTTCCATTCCCTCCGTCCGGTGCACCTCAAAAGTTGCCGTTGCCAGAGAGGACATGGGAGAGGAGAGGGAGGAAGAACCATCTCGTAATCTCTCTATATCGATGCTTCAGGAAGGGAATTTTCAACGACGGTGCTCCGGCGTCGATGGAATTTTTTTTGACCGTGGGTTTTAAAACATTTCCCGAGCAAAACGGCGGGTGACTTTGATGTTTTTAAAACCGATTGGGATTGCTCGTTTGTCTGAGCGTTCGAACGCGTTTCTATCTTCCTCCCTCTTTCTCTCCTTTCCTCTCTCTCTCTCTCGTTTGCGTCGCCCTTGACTCGAGTTTGCAGCTTTTGAGAAACGCCTGCCGTTCGCGATATTTTTCTTTCATAAAATGAAAGCTTTTTTTTAAATCGTTTGTGTGTGTGAATATGTTTGTCCATAAAAATCGTCGGATCCCGTCAAATATTCATTGCAACGTGAAAGCCTGTTGTTTGAGCAGTTTATAGTTCCCAAATAAATGGCCTTCTTTCGATCGAAAGAGATAAAGGGACCCGGAATAAAATATTATTTTTCCAATTGGAGGCGATCTCTCAAGGGAAATGAATCGCAACGTGGCTGAAACTCGTTATCCACTGTCTCATATTGAAAATATATTGTCCCACCCATGAGAAAACCAGGTTAATGATGCAGTTCCATTATTTCCTGGCCCTGTGCGTCATGGGTTATCATTTTCCTGTATTAATGCATTTATATCATTCCTGGAAATCGACCTCTTGATTCGTTAGATTCACTCGGCTGTTTATGAATTTTTCTCGGCTTTTAATTCTTATTATACATTTTAGCGCAGTGTGAAGAGCGAGGGTAATCACAGTTTGTAAATATCAAAATATGATTGTTCCCATCTCTGTTGATTCACTGTTTACGTTCAGTTTTTAGCCCTTTGAGAATGCTTATTGCGTACACATGACTTCTGCTGATCTGTGTCTCCTTTATTGGGTTCTTATCGACAGTTCCTCTCTTATTTGGGTCAAGCCGGCCGAAAAGCGAATGGATTGAATTGGGAGGTATGAGGGAGGGATTGGCAAGAAATCCACCGTCTTTTACAGCGGACCGCGCTGGTGAAATTTGCCACGCCACCATTTAGCCTCTGGTTGAAACAAAATGGGTAGTGGTCACACTATTCTAATTTATTGTTGCGTATGAGCTACGAGGAAACGATTGAGTCTCGGAAGGATTGGTATAACACTCTAATGCGTATAACATCAATGTGGAATTGCACAAAGTTAATTTTATTAACATGTTCACTTGAATGCGTATATTTTTTAACAGAAACATTTTTCAAAAGCCTTTAACATACCGTCTGACTCCTTACATATTGTCCCTAAGTGCTGGTTTAAAACCCCTCTTGAACGAAAAACCAAATTCTTTTATGAACTAGTTATCTTATGTATGCAATCGCCAGCGTGAATCCTGTTTATGTATTTGTGCCTGTACCGTGAACCTATACAGATGCCGCACTGAGAATTTCGAAGCTGTTGCTATGCTTGTTTTTTACGCAATTGCTGGTATTTGAAGAGGATTATCTTGAAAGAGAATTAAATGATGCCTGCGGTGTGGTTTTCTCTAGATACACAGTACTGATATGGTATGCACGAAAATCATTACGTAAACTGGAGAGAGGGTAAGGGATGATAAAATTTACCCTGGTAGGAGATTGAAATTGAGACTGAGATAATATTGAGACTGAAATAACGCAAGACGTCCTGCTACGCGGGATGAAGGGGGAGAGAGGGAGAGGGGTTGTTTCTGAGGGAAAAATAATCACAAAAATGGAGAAATTCACTCAGAAGAGTGAATGGAGTGCACGGGAAGTGGACAGGAGATGGAAGATGGCGGACGTGTAAATCTAAGAGGATTTCGGACTTGTGGAAGGAGAGAAGTGGAGTAGCGAGAGCTTTTGGAGTGAAGAAGAAAAAAGAGTTGAATTAGATGGATTTGGGTGATGGGGAAGAGATGCCGATCAACGGGAGAGCTGGGTGGGGGCGGGCACATATGTTAGTATATGCTTCATACATATGTATCAATGTGATGTAGTTTTACGTAGCAGCTGGGAGGGTTGGATAGGAAGTTCCGAATGGTGAGAGTATGGGGGGTGGATTGGGAGAGACTGACGGGAACGGAGTGAAAGAGGGGGGTGTTGCAGGAGGCTGCACCACCCCGAGAAAGTGGAATGGGAGGAGAGGGAGGGAGTTAATGGAACAGGGATAAAGAGTGAGAGAGAGGTTTTTTGGTACGTGTGTGTGTGTTAGAGGGAGAGAGAGAGAGAGAGTGGAGTGAAGTAGTGTAGCGCTGAGAGGTGGAGGGATTGGAGCAGGGAAATGGAGGAGGGGTGAGGTAAGGTAGAGCAGCCTTCTCGAAGTGGGAGGGTTTTTAAAAAAGGGGGAGGTGAGAAGACTGAGGATGAAGGTTAGAGTATGGGTGAGTGTGGAGGGGGGTCGGGGTAGCAGGGGGAGGGTGGGAGATGTGAAGTGCGCTGTGGAGGTTTCTGGAACCTCCTGTACCACTTCGCAGCGCTGCGATTGATTAAGCTTAAAACCCTCCCGGCTCTCTCCTCCCTTCGGTCTGGGGCTCACCCATCCCCTTCCCCCTGCACATCCCATTCCTCCTCCTCCCACAAAACGCACCCCCCTCCCCCTTAGCTCTCGCCCTCTCATTCCCTGCCCCACTCCGCAGTTCCCATTTCCCCTTAAACTCCCCCCGAGCGCCTCTTGTGCCCGCCAGAATCCCACGGCGGTTCGCGTGTGTGCCATCATACCCTTTTCTCACCATCGCCCTTTATATAATGGCACTCGAGATTTCCTATTCTGTTTCTACCCTCTCGTGTGCATCCTCCTATCCATCGCTCGTGTGGGTGTGAGCGCGTATTCCTCCGCCCATATATATCGTCTCCTATAAGTTATAAGAGCGGCGCCGTTCCCCTGGTTTCGCGCGATCACCCGTCAACATAATTAATTCCGATGCACTCTCCTCTTACCCTCTCCCCATCTTCCTTGCCGCTCCCTCACCACTCCTCCCCCTTTCCGCTGCACCCATATTTCTCCAACACCATCATTCTCGCCCCCACCCCCTTCTCCCTTCCCCCTCGCCCTATCCATCCACGCCAGATCCATTCCCGTCGGACATGGCTTGGACCTCTAAAGTCGTCCGGCATTTTTGTTTTCGAAATAAAAAAAAAACACCTTCGCTTTTAAAATTTCTTTTTCGCCCCCATAAACAGCAAAAAGCTCTCCACCAATTTTTTGGTGGGATTAAAAAAAATAAAATTTCCACTCCTCTCATATCTCCCTCTCGTTTTGCCCCCGTGCCATTCTTGCGGTCGTCTTATTTTCGTCATCAGCAGTTTCAATCTCTTTCTCTTCTCGTCTCCAACTTGCTGTCATCCAACTATTTTCGCTTCCCGGTCTCGTTTACTGCATTTAATGCCAGGTCCTCATCTCCTGCGGTTTTGGCAATAACTACTACCGAAGGTATGGATTTACTACTTTGCGCACACAGTGTAACGTGTCTAGGGTGTAAACTGATTGATGTACTTACCCAAAATTTGCATGCCTCAAATTTGGAGAAGTTTTTACTTTCCTTTCATGGTTTCCTTCTCCATGCTTTCCCTTTTTATTTCTTCATCGTCGTACTTACCATATGTCAACTTTTTTTGATAGTGATTGCCTATTTGATTCTGTAATCGTTTTGGGTTACGTGTCTTTTTCACATTATGTTGTGTGTTGTAAATTTATGTGCACGATCATTTGGAATATGTGTGTACGTAACTCTGAAAGGAAAACAGTTTAAAAAATTATTGTCACCCAATCGCCCGCAATATGATGCTCTAGAGGTTATTAATCTCTCGTTGACTTTAGTGATATAAGTTTAATTTTAGTTTGGTAGGTCTCGAGTATAAATGATTCTCTAGCGGTCATTAATGGATATGATGCTTACGTTTTGATAACTATATCAATCTGTTAATCAAGCTATAACCCACGTCATTGAAACAGGAAGTTAGCGAGTGTTGAAATTGTTTTGAGGGATGAAAATGAAGTTTGCGTACCTTAAACGAGGAAAAATATGATAATATGCTTTCCAATTTTTTTGCCGTTGAAGCATAGTAGGTTGAATTACATCCATTTTGGGCGTTCATTAGTTGAATAGGTGGAATTTTCTGGAGAAGCCCGATTGAGGAAGATGGAGAAGGGGAACTGGGGTTTTTAATTTAGGTTAGTAAAATTTTAACATATTTATCAAAAATTTAAGATTCCAGTCTTCCATGTCACGTGACCATCAGCACTTTCAATTGCTAAGCGCATTGGCTCGCACTGTACAGGCGATATGCACGAAGAGTAAGGGTCGTGGGTGAAAATTAAAGTGTAGTCACCGTGTGGGCTCGAACCCTTTGCCTCTGCCTTCATCCCCCTCCTCTCAACACACCCAGATCCGAATCGGATGTTGAGCTCGATTGATTCCGTGCTGCTGACGCGCATTAACCCCGAATTCTCCCCAAAACTCTAACCATGTACCCCGGGTTGTGGATTACGTTTCCTATCTTTGGTGGCCGTGTGGCAAAAGACTTTGTACGCCACGGTGTCGTAGTACAGTGGATCGAGGATTATTGGGAAATCGTTGTAGGGAAATCATGAAGAGCCCTTGTTGTGGACTTAAAATGTTTAATGAGATCTCGTCACGTGTATTTCGTGAAGTAAGTTGAAACCATGACCCTCATTTCCGGATATTGTACTCCCTTGCGCTATTTCCATGCCTTTGCAGTTCTATGCGCCGGTTAGACGTTTTCGGATCCATTATGTTGGGGTGTTTGTCTTTCAGGTCGAGATTGCGATGAATCATGTTTTTGTTTTTTTTCCAATTTGAGGTTATCTCATGTGTTCCTAAAATATTTTTGGTGCACCAGATTAACAATAAACATCGCTCTTCGCGTCTATTTCCATGCATCAAGATAATCCTTAAGGTTAGTAAATTGTTTCCATCAGAATATATTGTGCTTACTGATTTGAAAATCAATTTCTTTTTAATTTTCTATGGACTTGTTCCACTATATTTGTAGGCCATGAAGTACGTCTAAAGTAGCTTTATTGGAGAACTTTCCGTCGTACTCCTTGTCGTTACTTTTACCGAGCCTAAGGGACTTTCGTCTCTTTATTTTATCCATGTTGCCCTAGTGACCGGGAGAATTATTAGTATCGCAAACTCATTCTGATGATGTACGTAATCGTAGTTGGCGTAACTTGGTGGAAATCCTTCATAGTTAGAACGTTCAAAGAAATATCTGCTTGGCTGTTTCCAAATGTGTTTTTATTTCCGACCATGGTTTCGCCTTGGGTCTATGTATAATGTTGACCTTTTCCTAAAATTCACCTTGATAATGATACTCTGTATTGAAACCATGGTCGGAAATAAAAATCCTTGTGGAAATAGCCAAGTAGAATTTTCTTTAATCATTCTGATTACTCAAACTTCTTTTTTCCTACAAATGTATTCTGTTTGAGCCTTCTCGTGCCCAATCACTGCCTTGGAATTATTTTTTTGCGAAGTATGTTGACCTACACTTCGATATGGCTGACTATTTCCTTAGGACTCATGATGTGCTCTTCTCATCATTACTGGTTCCAATCCTCGGCCGGTACCCACTGCACCCACGCATTCCTCCGTCCTGTTGTCGGCACCACCCTCGTACCGCGCTCAACCCTCACCGCCAACCCGCTCCTCGCGCAATCCCGTCACTCATCCGCCATCCACCCAACCTCACCCCATCTCACTCTGGCTCCCATCCCACTGCAACCATTCCACGTCACCTCCTCCTCCCATACCCCGCCCACTCTTCCTCCTCTCCTCACCTCTTCCTTCTGCACCCCCGGAGGAATTCTCCGCGAGAGAGCCGCTTTTGCTGCGCCCATCATCCAATTACCGCTCTGAGCCACGGCAGTGAGTGAGTGAGTGAGTATGAGTTTTAATTAGGCATATCCATCTACGTCATTTGGCCTGAATGGAATTCCGCTGATGCGGATAGCAAGTTTCGTGAGTGATTATTGATGCGTTCCCATTTTGGAGTCGGAAACCATTATATGCTCCTCCTTCTTGCTTGGTCTCACTGTTCTCCTCCTTCCTCCTTCAATTCCCTTCTCCCTTCCTCTTCCCCGCCGCTGCATGGCGCGCTCAGGAATTGAGCATGAGGGTTTAAATTGAATGTTTCTTAAGTTTTCCTTTTTTACTTTTCGTGCGGAATGCGAAGTCCTTCGTTAACCTTAAATGGCATCCCGTTTCAAGTCTTTCTCTCATTCCAACAGCGGGCGTGGATTCCCTTTGAGTCAAAATCCCTTCCCGGGGATGATGCATCCAGGGAAAGGATTGGGGAGGGCTAAATTTGGGGCGCGAGTGGCTTCCCAAGTTATCTCGGAGGGAGTTGCGACGAGGCGCCATAAATAGAATTTGGGATAGCGCACAGTATTCAGTTGCCCGGCAACTTCGGTTAAACGGAATTCAAGACATTAGAATTGCATTAGGTCTTCATCTAGGAATTGCTCTTTCTTAGGACTTGGTAATTTTTTCTTCTGCAATGCAATATAATTGTTTGCTTACATATACGTGGTGATCTTACCTTTTTGGTGATGCTAATCAAACCTCTTGTAAGGGTCTCTCATGTAGGGAAGTTAATGGATTTAAATTTAAAAATTTAAATTGGATTTAAAATATGATTTAAATTTAAAATGATAAAACGAACAAATTTCAAGGTACAAGTTACGCTTTGCGCTTCGTTCTCTGCTTAAATCTATGGCAATTTTTTGTTTGCTTTCCGGCCTTTATAGTTGTGCTTTAGCATGATTAGAGAATTCACGAAAACAAAAAAAAACGTCGCGTGCTGAACTGTCTATGGTTGTATCTGGTCATATGATGCCAGCGACCCGGAACAATAAGTATCCTGAAAAAAAATACTCTTTAGTTTTATTTGTTGACGGCATACGGTAAAAATATGCATATGAAACAAACATTCATCTCTATCGCGTTTCATGCCTGCACAGGCGAAAGTCGATTGGCTAGTGATAAAATCAAATCCTATGATTTATTACGAGCAGTGATGAATTGCTAGCTAGCTGGAAAGCTATGGGAAATCCAATTTTTGTCCGAGCAGCCTAATAAGGTGTAAAAAATGCAAGAAAAAGGTAAAATAAGTGGTAATATATCCTAGGTATTAGGATCTATTTAACTTGATTTCTTATTTCCGTTTACTTCCAAAACAGTAGTCTTTTGTCTTAATTTTCCAGTATACATGTCACTTTCATGAGCGTGAGATCTAGTTTTTTCTATTTTTTAGAAAATTATTTTTCCTGATGAAGATTTTTCAGTCATGCGGTCATCGTTATATCATTGATAGTTATGTCCATTTTTCTCTCTTCACCTATAACTTCTCGCTTTCATTTTCCATTCATGCCTAGAAGCTTGTTCGCTCTTCTTTCCTTCGTATACATGCTCTTTCCCCACGTCTGCTGTCAAACGCTCTCAACTCATTGTTATTTAGTCACAAAATATCCCTGTTCTCCGCTTCCCCCTCATTTTTTCTGTCGTATCCCTAAATTGTAGCCATCTCCTCACTTTCCTCCTTGCACTGCTTCCCCTAGCCAAGGATGCAATTGCTTTCCTCTTCTCTTCGTCACCTCCACTCTTGTTGCTTATTACAACTCACAAATCCCACCAGGTTCTTACCTCGAGAGGTATCTATGCATGACGACATTACCTATGTTGTGGACTACTCAATAGAGGTTATATGTTAGAGGTTAGATATGTTGTAAGTTGGCATGTGAAGTGAATTATAGTTCTTTTCTGTACTTACTCCTTATAGTCTTAGGTGTGAAATCAGATTTTCTTGTTGTTTAGTTTTGGATATTGGAAACAATGTATTAATATCAGAATCGCGGCATTCCTTTGATTGGAAATATATTTAAACGCGCAGATGAATCTTATTTGCTGCTATAAGTCGGCTCTGTCATCTTTCTACGCCTGATATACTCAGAGATTACGCTTTGTACTTGAGAATACTACATTCTTCAAGATTGATTGATTTTCAGCCTATGTGAATCTCTTCTCGACCCATTCTGTACATTTTCTTACTGTGCTGAGCAATATAAACTTAGCTGACTTTTAATCCCTTTAAATGCATTTACCCCAGTACCGACCCCATACACCCTAGAAAACTTATGAAATACCATCAACTGGTTTAAATCTTGATTTGTTTTACGTACATGTCAACTCGCGTAGTGGGAATCTCATCTTTTTTTCCTGAATTGCGTGGGGTACTAATTTAGTGCTTATAGCAGTGTTTATAGTGCTAGGGCAACTATAATTCAATTCATTATTTACTATCAAGAATGAGCATGCAAGTTAATTGAGTAACATTTGATTATCCGAGACTTATGAATAAAGATTCCGTCACGTTCAGTGTTCCAAAGCATTCATTTATTCGTATAGCCGTGAAAAATAATGTTTTCCGATTTTATCCCTCGGTAACTCCTTTCTAGTTGATGGAAGGAATGTTAATCGCTGCCGAATTATCATTCAATTGCAACGAATGGCAGGCAGCGCGTGGAGAAAGAAGGGATAGCAGTATAGATTCGGTTGAAAACGTTTTAGTGACAGCTTAGAGCGTGAATTTCGGGTGTCGACCGGGAGTGAAATATTATGTGCACACTTCGATTCAAGAATCGCTGTATCTCCTCGGACAGCGGCGAATAGACAAGTTCAGATTTGTGTTTTCGTATGTACATTTTTTCCCGTCTCGGCGCATGGCGAATACATTTTCCCCGCACGAGAGAGCTCCGCCGTCCGTACCGCTACAGCCGCCGAAATTGTTTCTGAGCGACTTCTCTCATTTTGATGAATTGGAAGGAAACTCCCCCTCCCCTCATTCCACACATACACTACGGCTCCCCCTTTGCCGGGCCCGCAAACCCCTTCTTTCCCGCACTGTACCGACCCCCACTTCCCGACTAACCCCGCGCCACCGCCACACCCCCCCTCCCGTCCTCCTCCCCACCGCAGCCGAACGCCCCACGTTCTCCTCTCCACGGCAATTAGATGAGGCTCGGATCACTTACAGTGAATTGGAGTGTCGGGGGAATGAATGACAGAGGCGGGATCGATACTTTTGATCCTTTTAGCTCGGATGAGACGGGGGAGAGGAGTGGTTGCGAACGGAGGATGAGGATACCTGGAGGGAGGGACCTTGGTTTGCGCTCCAACCCGCTGTTTTTCATGTCCTCGAAGGAAAGATCGACGCAATACTCGATGATTGTTCGTTAAAATAATGCGTTTGCGGGAGGGCATTCTTTTTAATCACATCCTAGACGTAGGAGGAGGATAGGGCCTGTTAAGTAGGTTTTTATTTTGCCACGGTCAGTGCGTATGAAAGCGTCATTTCAGTCATACTCACTTAATGTGTCTATGCAACCCTATTGTTTCTTTGCAGACTTTATGTTGGCTACATTCTGATGTTGATAGATGCATCTTTTTCTACCTTTTGCTCTTATGTGTATGAAGCAGGACATACGACTTGATGAAGTAAATTTCTCCATTTCCATACCGAATGTATTTTATTCAAGTTCTACTTTTGGGTTTACACTTCTGTAAATTTGTTTGGCATAAGATCACTCAATCAAGAATCCTTTCCTCTCTCTGCGTAAAAGAAAGCTATTTATAGAGAAGAATCGAGTATGAGTTCTTGAGCTATTTCATGAGTAAAAACGAACACTCGACTGACGTATTGCTAGTTGCAGATTGTTTTTCATTGCATTTTATGGGTACATTTCTCGCTTCTTTATATTTGCAGCCACAATATACTCTTATTCCTGCCCTACGTATTTCTGCCAAATAGAATTATTAGTAATCATTAATCCATTTCAGATGACTTTTTCGCCATGTTGAGTTGTAAAACTTCTCTCGACTCTTTCACTGGTTCCTCGCAGGATATCATACCTTATTCGGTTATCCATGCTATGTACCCTTAAAATGAATTTTGTAGTTAAATTTTATCCTGAGCTCTTATAAATTAATTTTTCCAAAAATATAATCTAGGAGCTAAAGTTACGAATATTTTCTATTTCACCATTATCTAATTTTTTTGGATAAAGTTGTACTTTAAAAACATTTTTTACAGTTCAAAATAGTTTAACTAAACTGTAAATAAACTTTTATACCTCTCAGCGTCTAGAGGTGAAGTTTATTCGAGTCGATGAGTGTGGTACATAGTTTGGATTAACGATTAAAATTAATCGTTAAAAATGTGGTTAACTATTTATTTAACTGTTACTCTACAGAAGAGTTAGCTTTTAACTTTTAATCGTTAATATTATGCATTAACTGATGCAAAACTAACTTCAGTAACTTTTTTTCGTTAATTTTGGCGAATGTCGACCTGTCAAAATTTGAGCGCAAAGGTTGTCCAACAGACCAATGAGGAAAATAAAACAGTATCTAAGAATGCAAGGGTAGTTGTGCAAGAATGCAATGAATAGGCCCAGACGAATACATCCTAAAAAAGTGATGCTGAGATGAGTGACAGCCAAAGTTTAGGAACGCACCCTCAGACGAGAAAACATGAAACCACACGAAGGCAATGTTCTGGAGGGCTCGTATTCCTTACTCGGTGACATTATGTCGTCATTACTACATAGTTGAAGCCGAGAAAGAAGGGTGGCTAAAAATCTGATACGGATAACGAGGGGGAGGGGTTCATTCAAACTAGCGTATCTTTTACAATGCGCCAGTCTACGTTAGCCTTACTGGGTGGCATTGCATCGTCAATACATCAGCCCCCAGTAAATCGCGAGAATAGGTGCACAGGCACACCCTCAGCATCTACTGTAACTCTATATAACTAAGCCGTTCCCTCTATAATTTTACAATTGTGAAGGGATACTTCACATCGCAATGTGAGGATCAACATCAAAAACTAACCTTAAAGCAGTTTTTACTGCTCAGAACAATCTTTTGCGGCATATTGCAGGCGCACCATGGTTCGACCGAAAGTCTTACATTCTCGACAACTTAAAAATCCCATAATCGGACCCCCAACTAAGAAAAATCGCCGAATCCTTGTAGCAGACCCTAGGAAACCTGACCAACAACACCCTGGGCACTAAATGGAATTACAACGAAAATCCCCCCTGCAAATATTTGTAAACAATATGCGAATAGAAGAAACCACAATGACCGTTTTCAGTGTTTGCTTTGCTTGTCAAAACAAAAAAAAACATTACGATTACGGCTTTGGGTATATTATATTCTACATCAAGGCTTCTAATACCACTGCATTTAATCTGACAAAGTAACTGAAAAAATAACTTTTAACGTAAAAGTTACTTTTTTATCTTTAAATTTAATAAGTTACTTTTTCAGAAAAGTAACTTTCAACTGTAACTAGTTACTTTTACAGAGATTAAATTTAACTTTAATCAGTTAATTTTTTTGGTAACTTTCCCAACTATGGTGTGGTAAGCTTGTGGTTTGAATGGTTTGGCTTTCCACCAATTTCCACCCAAGTGAGTCAACCAAGATTATACCCTCAAGTATAAGCTCTTTTAAACGTGATCGCGCTGTCCGTCAGTGTGGAGTTTTGCCGATCCTTGGCTTCACTCTTGTTTTCCTTTCTGCCCTTTCTGCCATAGGCTTGCTTTTCTTAGACCCACGCTTAATCGCAGGCGCAGACTTATCGTAGACGTCTCAGTTTTCAGATTTTGTGTTTTTGCCAGCCCTTCCTTCCCTATTTTTCACTTCAAAATCCAACTTTTCAACAAGTTTCTCCCTCTTCCAAAACCCCTCGCCCTCACATACAACAATCATACCTTTCATCTCAGTCTTCACCTTTCCAAATCTTCTTTTGTCTTAATTCTATTTTCTTCTCTCGCCTCTCCCTTTCTGTCCCATGGGTGCCTACCCCTTCATCATGTCCACGCCCCCTGCTCTTCCCTCGTATCCAGAATCCCCGGTGCGTCCTCTACCATTCATTTGTTCTTTATTCGGAATTAGCTCTCTCCATCTTGATCTCCAAATCTATACAAATATTTTGCGTCATTGCATCCATTATCATCAAAATAAGATTACCTGACATAATTTTACACAATATTTTGTATAAAAAATATCGTGTTTCCTAGACTTTGCTAATGGCAGTGATGTGTTTGAACTATGTATGAATATTTTTACTAAATACGATGTGAAAATTGTATGTGCTATTATTATTTTCATTATTATGAATTAACAATGTTTTACCAAGTGACGTTTCAACGTACATATTTCTTATTTTTATCTTTGCGTATTTTTAATTTAACTTCACAATCCGTGCTAATTGCGTCTGCATACTCTTTTATCTGTCTGTTGTTTTGACACCTAGTAACCTCTTGAAGTTGTACATCATGTAACCCTTAAAATATGATAGTTTGTAGTCTCCTCGCAGGAAATTGCATCATAAATAGCGAAACGCAGGGGTATGTGACATAGTCAACTTTTTCTGCAAGCTGACGAAACATCACGAAATCAGATCAAACGTTCGAAACCTTATGGGCTCCTCCACGGATCGCTTTATATGTGAATGCGTATGAGTCGAAAGAGTAAAGGTCGCTGTTTTGAAAAAAAATAGACTGCTATAAAGGTTAACGAAGACTTGAGTGATATTCGTGGACCAATTATACAATGATGTTCATAGACAAAATTAATGCGAAACCCGTGGTTAGTTAAGGAAAAATTAGCATAAGAATTGGTCGAATCTGAATGAGCGTGAAATTAACTTATGAACGCAGTGCGTGGTCGTTTTTTCCAGCGCCTTTCTCCAGTATTTTGTTAATATTTGCCTACGTAATTGGAAGAAAACAATCACGGCCAGAAAAATGTGAAATGGAAGTTTATCCCTCCAGACTGTGAGGCAGTTTTCCTGCGTATATGACAAAAGATTTCCAGAAGCTTTCCGACAGTGAGTACTGAAGAATACCTATGCTACAAGTACAGCATCGCGAATAGTTCTGAAGGGTGGATAGTACGTTAAGGCACGTCGAGTCCACGTTTATTTTTTATAAACGCTCCGTAAGTTGATGTTTCGTTAAGTACCTACTTGGCTAATTTTGCGCTATTTTTATAAAACGGCCGAAATTCATACATTTATTCTGCTTTTGTTGAACCAATGATGTAGGAAAATTCGTCTTCGTAGTGTATTGATTAGCTGTTTTTAATTATAGATCGTGACGTAAATCGGGTACGCAATCCCAGATTCTGTGTTCTCCCTGAAAAACGAAATGATGAAAATATATCTTTTCATGTATATATGGGATCTCTTCAGTGTCATTCAATGTGTAAAACCTCTTGAGACAACTCTCTAGGGCGTTACATCCTCCGGGTTCATCATCATCTCAGTTTCCCCTGGTTTGTCTTCTCCACCTACTTTCTCCATTCGGAGTCAAATTTCTACCGGTTGCTTTACGCCCCTGTCTTTTCTCTTCCCAACTTCCCTCTTTCAATTCCACGATATCTAACGTTCCATTTCGACTACGGCCCTCTTTTAACTCCTCATCCCTGGCCCAGAATTTCCCCTTTCTTTTGCTCCACCCATTCTCTCCCCTTTCTGTAGGATACTCCCCCCTCTCCCCTGTCCCCATACCACGCCAAAACCCTCCCCCACTACTACCCTGCTGCCCTCTCCCCCTCGGATTTCCATTTATCCTGCCCTTCTCCCCCGGCCCCCTTCTCTCTCACCATCTACCCTCTTCCCTCCATCCCCCTCAAGCCAACACCCCCTACCACTCTCCATGTCTGATCTTGGGCATCCCCTTCCTCCTCCCCCTGCCTTTCCCCCTCTAACCCCCTCGCCATTACCCATGGCACGTATGCAGCCAATCCCCTTCCCAACCCCTCCCTGCATCTACTACCCCCCTCCTGCGTATATACCACATCGCTATCTCCGTTCCCACCACCCTTGTGCCCTTCCGAAGGCGAAAGCACATACACACTCACGTACCCCTCCCCACCACCAAAACTTCCGCGCCATTCTCTGTTCCTTGCTTTGTCGCAAGGGGGCCGCCCTTTCCCCTTCACACACAATCCCCTTCACCCCCTCCCTCCCCCCCAGGCCTCCCTCCCCACCTCTTAAACCTTCCCCCCCCCCACAGTCCGCCCCCGTACCCCTCCCTCCCTTAAATCTCCCCCACCCAAATGAGGCGGTTTCGTGTGAACATTCCATTAATTATGGCAACACCCGGGAGAGAGGGTAAGGGAGGGTGGGACGGAGGGAGGCTTGTCAGGGGGAGAATTGAGGGGAGGTGTGTGAGGGGAGGGTAGAAAGAGAGAGAGACAGGGGTGCCAGCGTGCGAGGGAGGGGGAAGGGTTTTGGCGAATGTGCGCTCTAGGGGTTGGGGGGGAGGAGGGTTGGGGTGTGTTTATGAGAGCGGCGGGAGTAGACCGGGGGTGGAGCGTGGGGGCGAGTGTTTGTGCGGTGGGCAGGAGAGATTGTACCGGTGACTTTACACCCAGACGCGCTTTAAATATGTGCGCCTGAATTCGTGCGTGTTTATCTACACATGTGAGAGTATAAAAATACTGTTTTCATAACAAATAACACGGAGGCTGGATTGAGAAGATAGGGCAACGGGAGAAGTTCTCCCCGAAACAAGCGACGGATTGTTGCTTGGGTTTGTGCGATTGCACGCCGGGAAACGTTTGGAAACCATGGCTCTTAGTATTATTTTTCCAGTTGGTCTGGAATTTCTCGTCTGAAGCAAAAGTCACAAGTTTGAATTCATGACCGTGAATCTGTCATTCTATTAATCGTGCTGTGTGCACCGAATCTAAAATGGCCACCCGATTTAATTGACTTAAGCGTCCGATTTCATCATAATAATTAAATTCACTGTAGGGTTATACAAAACGTCTGAAGTATTTTAGGGTTAATCCTCTTTTTATTAAAGCTTTTGCCTGATGTCTTTGATTATTTATTTAGGTGACGATTTACGTAGACTTCGTACCGCTTAAGTCTGTGCCGCTATATTGACTGGCAGTAGTGCTCAAATTCGTGATCAGAAATCGCACTCTGAGCTCATATTGACTCAAATATCGCCGCTAATACCCTGGCTGTGGAGATCAAAAGTGAATAAATCAGTACAACTTCCAACATGTCGCGGCACTCAAAATACTTCTGAACTGTTTTTCACTTAGTCATCCTTTTTAGTCTTGATTACTGCTTAAAAGTGGCCACAAATCCGCGATTATAGAAAATTCAATTTTGCAGGGCCATAAACTTTTATCCTAACTATTTTCCAATTTCAGCCTGGTCAGCTTGGATTTAAAAGCGTATCGTTAAGTAGTGAACAATAATGAACAATTATCTAGCTTGAAGAATCCTTATTACCCGATGTACCTCGATGAGCACTAAACGTAAAGTTTACGAAATTTGATTTTCTGGAAAGCTAAAAATCTTCTTTATATTAACATTCATATTTGTATGAGGCATTTATGGAAAATTTACTTCAAGCCTGCCTTTCGATGGGTGTAGCAGCTTTGCTCATTTCCTATTGATCTATATGCATCAACATAATGCCCTGCAAGCCACCCTAAAGGTGTGTTGCATGGGGTGAATACTCACCAAACATGCATTACATATCATGCATAAAAAGAATTAGTAACTTTATTCTAGCCTAAACTTAACAATTTAAAAAAAGAGAAAAGAAAGCTTGCAATAGCAAAGGAAGCTTGCAAAGGCATGTTGTTAGTTGGGTTAGCTTAAAGTCCTTGTACCAGCATGCAACTTACGTATGTTATCCGTTGATGAAGGAAATTTAATTTTACGCAATTGGACTCATGGCATTTTTAGCATTCTTTCGTGTACCGTAATATGTGTGGTGCTTAGAAAAAATGAACGCAATTTTAAGAAGGGACAAAAGTAGAAAGGAAGTGCTCACCGTTGCGCCGGATGCCAGTGCATGCTAAGTGCTTTGCGTTTGTGAGGGATAGATCGGGAGAGGGGTGGAGTTCAATTTTGGGATCCGTAGGTTGACACTAAAGGGAGGCGGGGTTGCAGGGGGAATGTGATGGGGGCAAAGGCTTTGAAAGGGGTGGTTTTCTGTGGGTGAGGGGACGAGTTTGGGAGGGGGTTGCGTTCGAAAGGGAGGGGTCACGACAGCTGAAATGGAAACGGTTCCTCTTGCGGCTTTATGGGACCGTCATTTATCAATGGAACTATGTTTTGGTAATGCTTAGCACAATGCTCGAGTTAGCCAGGGCGTATAATCGCGTCCCGTTGCTGATTCGTTTACTAAGTGTGAGATTCGTTCTATGAACCTATTTGAAAATCGAGCACACAGCCTTTACCCGCAAGCCTTTTAGCGCGTGCATATAAATGTTGATGCAAATAATAATTTATGGTGTTGCCTTCACAAAACACCGGCGTAGTTGGGAAAGGCCCTGTACCCACAAAATTTGGTACACCGAAGAGATTTTTCTTGGTTCGAGTATTTAATTTTTGTACAAGATGAATCCTTACTGTAATATTGCCTTGAGATCATTTTCTGCTCTCGTTCACATTCAGGAATTTTATCCACTTGCTACAACGAATGGAGCTTCGCCATTATTTACGATGAAATTCTCAGTTTTAAGAATCATATTTTATTGTTTTAAGTCTGTCTCGAGATGGTTAGGAATAGACTATTTAGTAGATAAACCAGTAATTATTATTAACACAATGAAATTCAATTTTTTTTCGCCTTGGATGGGTAATGATAAGCAACATAAGGGCATTATAAGTTTTCAGCAGCAAAATGATAAGTGGACGGGATGAAATATTGAATTTCTTAAATTCCAGGTTTATCCTCCACGTCTTCATTTGTATGTGAAAAATCGGCCGTCTGAGAAGCATTATGAAATAGTTTCTGGTATGTCATCATTTCATTCCAAACGACTATATATTCTGCTCAGGGCATTAAAACTGGTATGAGTTATTCGAAAATGCACAATATTGACAGGCAAAAAGACTGAACTGAAAACAAAGTAATGAATGTGGAAAAAACGAATGATATCATGAAAATATCTGAAATCAGTAACATCAAGGAAAGATTGAACTTAGCTAAGATATAGCGCACGCCGTAATCAGCCCGAATATTAGTTTTGTTGTCTGGGGTAGACTCTCGCATAGCTATTCCCTAATTTACGGGATATTCACGTATTAAGCGCGCAAAGGGATTCATTATTAGAGAAGCCGAAGGAAGTTGCACAGCAGGCAGCACGGTGTTAGTGGTGAGAACTTCTCACTAATAGCAATGGCATCGATATGTATGATGCGACATTTTCCATAAAATCTCAAAATATGTAGAAATGCCATCATTTGATGTAGGCCCTTAAAAAGGATAAAGTCCGGTCGGAGTTATCGAAACACGCCGGAACCAAAGCCATTTGCAAATTTCAGGTACCTTCTCGATATTGTGTCAATATCTGATGTGCTTCGATTAGCTCATCGGGCCTCTTAACCTGCATACTTCACTGTGCTAAGGTTTAGGGGATAAAAAAATCAATTACCGCATTTTGAAACTTTCTGTCTTACTTTTAAAGCTTCGGAAATTTTCTTTTTCCATCGGCCCGGCTCCTACGAGAGGGTTGTGGGCTAGAGGAAACACCTACGGTTTGGCTTACGCGAGCATTTATTTAATGTGCATTATTTTTCAAAGGCACTAATGCAGCGGAGGCTGAAAGATATAATGCAGAGATGCGTCGTAACCCTGAGATGGACGAACCGGTTCTTGACACCAACAAACCAATATGATATACGCTTAACGCTAAAACTTTTCCTTTAATGTTTTCCCTGTGCGGGATTGGAAGGCTGAGGTAATGACGCTTTTGTCGACTGCACGGCGAGTGAGAGCGGG
Organism: Platycnemis pennipes; assembly: GCA_933228895.1. Classification (NCBI taxonomy): domain Eukaryota; kingdom Metazoa; phylum Arthropoda; class Insecta; order Odonata; family Platycnemididae; genus Platycnemis; species Platycnemis pennipes. Next base: position 24,723,514 of record OW121848.1, on the reverse strand, counting down.
CGCCTGTGGATTGGACGGGGGATGAGCTTGGAGGGTTTCGAACTGGTCTCCGTCCCGTCTTTAAGCACTGCTTTTATATCGTGGTGGCTTGACGGACGCCGGAGTAAGGAGAGCCCCAAACTTTATTCTTTTTTTACATCATTATTTTTCACCCCTTAATGGCACGGGGCTACGAATTTAATTTACGATCGCTCCACCTAGATGTCTCTGCCTCGAATTCCTCGTGCTTGTGGACCATAATTCTTCACCGCTCTTACTGTCGCAATTGTCGTGAATCGCTCTTACAAAATGAGCTAATATTCCAGCATCCTCTTTCTGAGTAATTTAACGACGCTGAGTGGGCAAAGGTACCTAAAATTATGGAATGATGAATGTGAGTGAATGAGTGAGATAACCTCCTGCTGTGTCGCGAGATTCTCCTTGTCGTTTTTTGGATTCTCAAATTTAATTTCACTATTGTCCGGTGATTGCGGCCGTAACTAGTTGAATGAATTCACATTTAAAAGAGTTAATACTTTTGTAATACTCCACATTCTCATGGTGTACCCTTGTGAGTTGAAATCTGTTTGCTAATCAAGAAACGTTTTGTAGTATTACAAAGATGTCATGTTATATCTTTACACTTTTTTCCAGTAGGTTTTAAGTTTTTATTGCCTTGTACGTTTTTGATCCATTTGAATTTGATGATCTTCATGTTTATGGTTTCAATCTTCAGGGATTAGCGATCGCTATCTTGTCTATGCTGAATAGCTAAACGATGTTTATCAGTTAGGTTTTATTCTGGATAAATAATGAAATTAATGATCTCCGTCACAGCGATGAGTGGACTACAGCCTTGAGTTGGCAAATTATTATAATGCTTATGGTGAGTGCGTTTCTCTACCCCTGGAGTTGGTAGATACTGAAAGATATTGCTGTTGAAGGTATTTTATAGATTAGACAGTAAAGCAATAGCGGCATCAAATATAGCATGCATATTTAAAATAGTATTATGTAATATTAAATAAAGCTTAATGTTTCACGGACGGCGACATTCCGTGCAGACAGAAGTGTACTGAAGTTTCAAGTGGTTTAATGTTTTCAGTTAATAAGTTTGTGGGATGCATCTAATATCGCTTTAAATAGGATTCTTTAGTTTAGACAGGGATGGAGTTGTGGTTATGAGGTATTGGAGTAGTTCATTAAATGATCGACCTTTCCTCGCCGATATAAGGCGATTGATGGCTCATTTCGATTGCTCCCTCGAATCCTTTTATCCAGGAGGCGTCCCGCTAGGCCTTTGAGCCCCCTTCATCCCGTCCTGCTCACTCTGGTTTACTAATTTATTTTCGCAAACAACTCTGGAGGATTTGGATTAGAAAAAAATGGAAGGCTCTGGTGGTGGAAGAGAGTGTCGGGGGAGGAGATGGTGTGCACAGGAAACAGCGTGAGTTGGAGGAAGGGGAACGGAAAGGTTAGCTGTGGATGGAGGGAGAGAATTGGAGCAGCAGAGGAGACGGGTAAATGAGACGAATAAATGGTCGGCTCTTTGTAGGTGTCACTCTTGTGTGCGTGGGCTTGTGTATGTGTGTGTATAGCGCTTGCAATCTATGGGCCCGTGTAGCTAGCTCTCTCTCTCTTCCTCTTTCGCTCTCCATGCGATGAAATACGTAAAAAAGGAACGGCATAGCGCTGCTAGTGGTGATGGGAAGGTGTATGTGTGGTGCTCGCGAGGCGGTAAATGGGAGAGGGAGGATTTGGCGGGTGTGGCTCGGTGGGAGGAGGAGAGATTAATATTGAAGGGCGTCGCGTCAATTTCGAGGAAAAAATTCGCACATCAACTCATGCGAGCCCTGGCGGCGGCCGGCCGCCCGAGGGCCCACAAGGCCTTGATGGGAACAATGCGGGCGAGATAACGACAGAGAGAGAGAGAGAGGGGGGGGGGGGAGGTGTGGGGTGGTGGTGGTGGTGACGATAGCGGTGTGAGTGGGCAATGGCGTCCGCCGCCTCCTCCCTTTATTTTTGCCCTCGGGCCGGGTTTGAACCGGCGATCTAATCATGGACGTCGATGGACGCCCACTCACTGTTGTGTGCATGCCGTCCGTTTCCTCCCACCCCCTTTGCAATGTGCAATCCGGGGGGGTGGAATGGAGGGACGGAACGTTCGAAAACGGAAGGGAATACCGGAAAAAAAAGTCATGGGGGATGGATATGGTTAGATCGGATGAAAACGCCTCTGCTCATTCGTGGATGCCGCGTCCATGAAAGACCCACCACCAGAACATCGCAGACGGCGAGAGGGAGGGAAGTAGGTGTGGTGTCGATAAATTATGGAACCAGTCACTTATCATAATCAATTAACACCACTTTGTATTATGCTAAATAAATAGCCATTACGTGGATAGGAAATCTTTGAGAAGAATATTTCGATCAGCCCCTGCTTCTGAACGAGAATGAAAGGCCTAATCCGATTTTCCTATCTGCTCGTGTCGATGTAAAAGTTTTGGTGGAATGATGATCTCATGGAGGAAGAGAACGAAATGACCAGTGTAGCAAATGATATTACACAGCTGTAACCGCTGAGAATGATAGACATTATTTATTGATAGTATTGTGAAATCTTGATGCAGATATTTGCATGGAAATGCAAGCAGCATCCATAATTTTGGGAATATGTAATTTTTTATCGTCCTCCTCAACAGAATTCTCTCATGGAAAGACTGCAGGAACATAAGATATCTTAACTCTTTCTGGAGGGCGTAAGGGCATTTAATATCCCACCTTTTACATCATTGTGCCTGCATATTTGAAGCAACAGTCGTAGTATTGAAAATATCAGTTAATATGCGTCGTGATGATATGCCCCAAAAGAATTGTTTTGATTTCAAGGGTTTCCAGGGTTGTTGCTAACGCTTCAGAAAGGTCGATTAGTTATGCTTCGAGTGGAGGATGGCTTCGGAGAAGAATGAGTTGCAGGAAAGACGATGTGATTGAAATTTCATGACTACCATCCTTCAACTTCGAGGATTGGAGATTGTGGGTGTGAAGGTAATCCAGTGAATTTTGCGAGAAAATAAATGAGTAGTGACTAAGGGGGATGAGGATTGCAATACGGTTGGCCCAATGTAACGTGCTGCCGTTAGAAATCTAAGTGGAATGAACGGCGTACATTTGCTCATAGAAGTGTGCGAGAACCGACGTGACAACTGAGAATTTGTGCATTAGCACGCAGCTCAGAACACAAAGGGCGTCCCTTTGGGGAAGGAAAATGGCTGGAGGAACAATGGTTAAAAGAAGTTTTGGAGACTAGAGCGTAGGGATGAAGCGGGAAGTGGAGGAAGAGGAGTGTTGGTTTACACTAAAAAAAAGAGGGCCCGGGCAAGGTAGCCTGCAGGGAAGTACGTATTGAAGGAAGGACATGATGTCAAATCTGGTCACCCTAGGTAACCATGCCCACGAACTTATTCTCATGGCCCAGGAGATCGTGTTTTTAAGTAAACTATTTCTTGCCTTTCCATGACTCGACGAGGAGGGAAATTTCTTGATAGTAGCGTTCAAGTGCGATGAAACCGTCAGATGTGGAGAGTGATAAAAGTGTGGGTATTTCGAAGTTGTGTGACCCTTTCGCCATCAGGATTATGCCCTTTCGTAAAACCACCCTGAATTGAAAAAGATTAGCAGATTTACCAGCTCAAAATAGAAATTATTTCTCAAAACACCTTGCTTTACTACGCTACTGTCCGAAAATCAAAACAAATATATTTACTTAAGAGATTCAAGTTCTTCAACTACTTAACATCTCTGATCCAAATGTTGAAGGTTATTATTTGTATCTAAATTATAGATACAAAGATTTGTACCTGTACTTTATCTAAATTCTTTGGTCTTTGAATCACCTCTGTTTCCGTATCCACGCATTGTGATCGATGCTCATAATGTTATTCATTCGCATGTGTAATTAGTTGGTGCGTCCACTTATTTGCATACTCCTTACGGGAAGATTTTGACCCTCGTGAGAGGGGTCGATGTGTGGAGGGGAGTCAAGGGAGAGGAAGGGGAGAGTACACGGGGTGGGCCATGGGGAGGGCAGCTTGGCGAAGTTGCACTGAAGGCATCGCCATCGAGCGGGTCTCACAGGGAACGAGAAAGGGCGGGGGCGGAGAGGGGCCGAAGCATTTGTGTTGTTATGCGAGCATAGAGGAAAGGACGGGGGCTGTGGGCGGGAAGGAGGGCGAGAGGGTGGGTGTTGAGGGGCCGGAGAGGAGCAGGGTGGTGCTCGGGAGGGGTTCTATCTGTGGGTGGCGGTTGGTACAGAGGGACGGTTGAAGGGCGGGTGGAAGGAGTCGCGGGGGAGGAGGAAGAAGTAGGACAGATTTGGAATCATGCGGATAATATACGGCAGAAATAGTAAAACGAGGGGGAGGGGGTTGTGGAGGGGGCTGGAGAGGAGAGGCTAGGGTTTTGTCAAGGAAGGGGGTGGGAAGGGGTTGCCATAGAAGTGAATACAGGGTGTTTGTGTGTGTAAGCGCCGGGAGAAGGGGTGCAGAGGGCTAAGAATGTGTGTGTGAGAGAGATAGAGGGAGGGTTTCGGGGAGGAGTGGGACGTGGTCGTTCGAGGGAATGTTGGGGGGGGGGGGGAGAGGTGGGGCTCGAAGCTGCTGCCGGTGACCCGAGGAGAGGGCGAAGCGGGGGAGCAAGTGGGGGTGGCTTTGTGTGCGTGGTGGAGAGGGGGGGGTGGGACGGAAGGAAGGGTGGGAGGGCCGAGAGCCGGTGGGGGTGAAGGAAGGCGGTACACAAATTTATTGGCAATAAACTTCTCTCCTCCTGCTCTCCTCCCCTTTCTGCCACGTTGTGTGAGTTCCCTCCTTTTTCTCCCTCTCTCTCTCCTTCTCTCTTCGTCCCTCGTTCCCTCCCATTCTCCTCTATCGTCCCGCTTTCAACCGCCATGCCCATATCCTTACTTCTACCGTTCCCACCCTCTCTCTCCTGCTCCCAAAACGTTTTACTGCACCCGACCGTTGAATCTCTCTTTGGAGGGGGTGCCTTTATAAGTGATAGCTTTAGTCCAGAAACATTTTCATATTGAATGCCGTCTTTATGGATGGGATAAGCTTAATTTCGCAGGAAGCGAAGCACAGACGGATGTCTCAAGTCAGAAAAATTATAAAGGACGTTTCATCTGTCAAGTAACATTTGTTGAGTCTGAAACATGATGTAAATGTTTAATTGTGGTGCAGGCGTGTTCTAAGAGGTGAAAAAACGATGGTCGACTGGGAAGAGAATGAGTGTTTGCTTCTGTGAGTTGCAACATGTTATTACAATAGCTGGTCCTCTGGCAGTTTTCGTCCAGGTATCGTTTCAGTCTCTCGGCCATTTCTCTGTATTTCTTCGTCGGCGCTACGCCTTGAAACCTCCAATGAATATGTTTCATAACCAAGTCCATTCCTTTTGCAATTATTGCTAGTAATTATCGAATATCAAGGCATTCATGAAAAATATAATACTATGTATAAGTTCTAATCGGGTTTCTTCCCAGTCAATTCGCAAGATATTGCGTCATCAGCATTTACGTGTATAGTCTGCGTATAGGTGCTTTGTCTTCAACACACGTTCGATCATGTGATAGATACTTTTAGCTCCCCTTTTTCGTTGTGAATCTAGCTTCCGACAATTTTTATCCTGGTATTATTTTCAGTTAAGCTGATTCATTTATTACTTTATTCATGTCCTAAAATATGGAGAAGTACGTTGCAGTAAAAACATTATGGAGATACGGGGAGCGCATTGAAATTAATGGTATCAATATCAATGCGTCGATGCACTGCACGTTTTAAATCCATCTCACTGCGCACGGCTAGGAAGCTGGCAAGTGACTACGCGTGCCCGTTGCCTATAAAATAGCCTGATTCCCTTCTTTCAGCTATTTTATGCTTCTGTGAGGTTTATTCTGTCCTACAAGGATGTTGCATGCCTCCTGTATCCTTCATCTTCATCTTTCTCCTTGCAACTCCTAACCCTAGCTTGACTTAATTTTATGACTGAAGGATTGGGTTGCTGGTTGATGGGAAGAAACCATCGATGAATTCTATCAGCAAGATAGACGGTCGGGTACATATACCTAGTAAGAACACAGTGCAGCACAAGGAATTGTGGCGAGAGTCTCTTAGGCCTTCTCGTATCAGAAATCATCTCGGAGAAGTGAATAGAGCTGCAGTGGTGGATAGAAAAGAACTGCTTACAGCCGGAAGAACACCTTACTGCGTTAGGGTGATTACAATATATTTTTGCTGAAAATCCTCAATTTGGGGAGAATAGTAGTTTTTTCATAATCGTCTCCTAATGTTCTCAATCGCTCTTTCCTTCTGCATTAATCCTCTTCGTGCTTTTACTCTTTGGCACCAAAATTAAAAAAAAGGCACCAAAATTCAAATTTAACTCCCTCTTGGTAGTGCTCATTAAGTATTCATACTGTAAAAAATTTGTAATGTGACCTCTGACGCTTTTCCTTAGTATATTTCAGAGACTTACGTAATTGGTATCTTTCTTAATTTCCAAAATTCCGTTTCGCTATTATTCATGAATTGTTTGATTCCTAAAGCCTTTGGCATTCAATGTTCCTAAAGCTCTTGCCTAAAAAAGACGAACATATATTGAAAACCTATCTCCTTTGCAGCGATATCTCCCATTATGCATTCACTCTCAGGTATGGTTTCTGCCCATTTAATTAATTTTTCTCATCATTAAACTGTGGACAAACATTTACTAATTAGTGTCTTTAAAGAATTTTCTGCCCTTAAGATACTATTTAATTGCTCCTCTACTAATTGTTTTCCACATTTCTAAGGGAATACTACGATTGTATATATTAATTGAAAAAAAAACTTGACAATTATTAACTAAAGAGATTCTCGGGCCGTCGTGACGCCTTATCCCGAAGGGTAAAGGAACAAGTGGAAGAAACTGTTGCCATGTGCTGAATTTTGTGAAGAGGTCTTCATATAAGTGGGACAATTTCCTTACATGAGATGGGTAAGATGTCGAGATATCCTGCTTGTCCGTGGCACTAGTAAAATCACCCTTTGAAAATGTTGTACGAGTGACAGAAATCATTGCTAACCCACAAAAGTAATGTGAAGGGTAATCTAGTTGTACAGCAGAATAATGATCTCAAATTCTTCATGAGAAAAATTCTATGCAGGGCTTCGAAAGTCGAATTGCGAGCGGAAGATGGAGGGGACAGAAGCGATTTTATTTTTGGATGGAGTTTGATTGTTATTTTTTTCAAGTACAGGGTTGACATTGTTTAAAGAGCAGCTCGAAAAGGATTCTTACTTAACATTTGAAGCTGTACGAGCTGTCGAAGTTATGACTAAGTGGTTCGTAATGCGCGCGCGATGGTGACATCGGCGGTTCTGCCTACAAAATTGAGTTTGTGGTTGAAAAAGAGTAGTTTTTTTAATTCGTTATCATGGGTGTATCCCGAGTAATGGTGGAACGAATCTTCAATTAATTAAAATTAAACCAGAGAATTTCATTCACCTTCCATATTTTGAAGAATTTATTTATAGGGCAAGAGATGCGAGCCGGAAGAAGTGAGTTGGCGGAGATAAACGTCTTTATCAAATAATATTTTTCAAATGTCTTCATTTCTAAAGGGGAGTGGTTGAATGCACGACCTTCTGTACTTATTCCTGGATTAATGACAGCATTTGGGGTTATTCATTGGGCTTATCTTGATAATTATAGGCACAGACCTGCATGAACGTGACCAATTTTTACCATATTATTCTCGTCACGAATCATAATCACGGATAATGGAAGAATCAAGTATTGAAGTATAGATAATATTCCGGGCCTGGCAATTTTTTCGCCTTTCTTATGTTTTTATCTTTTAATTCATTGTCTCAAAATCTAAGATGTAATTTTAAAAGGGCTATTGCTTTTGAGATTTAGGTAACGCCTCACGTGAACTGAGTATCAATTTCTCATTTGAAGCGACTGTGAAAATAGAGGTCTACGAAATATTTTACACCTGTTTCACCACCATTCATCCGTCGTGAAGTTGATTTTACGTGTCAAATTGTTACCTCTATTTGATGTTCGCTTCGTGTAAGGGGCATATTATTCGAATGGCTTTGGAAATATGAGATTTTCTGTAACCAATAGTATATTGTCCTAATTCATAAATAGTGTCATAAAAACCAAAGTTGGATACGTTTTCTTCTCTTAATGGTCACTCAATGTGAACATTTCTTTGGGGAATCTACGTCTATTTTAAATGCATGAAAATTGCATTCACTCTGGGGTGGTTAATAATTAACATTTGTCTAAACGAAAATCCATATGAACGGTCATTTTCTGACGAACTTATTTTTATAAATATTTTCATATTCGCTGAAATAGCTATATTGGCATTCCTTTTCTGGCGAAAGGTCATCCTATTTTTTACGTCCCCATTGCCGTTGCTGTTTGACTTAAAATTTCATTTCTTCTTCAAATAAAAACTTAGAAACCTTGTGTTTGAACTACTATTTATGTATAAAATAGGCAGAGGTGGCGTAGAGTTTACCCTGGGTGTTAGATTTACATAGCTTCTGGTAGCCGTGTGTTTATAAATTTACTATCAACGAGGATTATTTTCCGGCCGTATTTTTCCCAACTGCATATCCCTGTTATTTGTGCTATGTATTCATAGATCCCTGCGAGATGTCTCCGGTTCGATATCTCGAAATTGCCCACGCCCAGTTACTCCTTTGGGCACGCAAAGTGCTTCAGTGTCCGGATATATCCACAGTGAACCGTGGAAAGGAGCGGGCGGGGAGGGAGGAGGGTTTAGGACTTGGGGAAGGGGTTGCGGTGGTAACGGCAGGGGAGGAGGAAGAGGGAGGGTTGGGAGGGGGAGGGGGGTAGCAGTTGGAGAGCAGCATGGCGGCTGGCTGTTTTCCCACACACTCGAGCGTTGTAATATCACCACCCCCCTTCTCCCTCCCTCCCTCCCTGCACACTAACCCTCTGTGCACCCCTCTAACAGTTATTGCCCGTCCAATCATAAGTCATTCGTGTCTCGCTTCCTATGTTAGAAAAATTCTTGACCACATATTTTCTAGTTGGATTTATTCATAGCAATTGTCTAAAACTTCTGCCAGGACCGGTATGATATGTTTTGAAGTCATTTTACTACCTTTTTTGTTTAAAAAAATTATTTATATATATATTGATTTCATGAATTGGATTCAATTACTTCTTGCATGCCGTCATCATATTGCTTGCATCAAGAGTATTTAGATATTCATATTCATTTATTATTCGGTTATTCATATCCTGTAACTAGAATACTTTATAGAAGATAGGTATCCTTATTCATGAATATAACTATCGCAGGGATTTTGTCCTTTTCCTCTCGTGATATAAAAAAAGTAATAATGTAGTAGCGCTTTTGTCTAGTGAACCTTTTAATGTGAAACTTTCAACACGGAAAATTTTCAGGTATTGTTTGTTAGTTGTGTTTTACTTCAACGTCGATAGCCCTAGCACACGGACTCTCAAAATGCATTATAACATCTTCAAAGATATATATCGCCGTGGAAATACCTAATGGTACTCCTGTGTATCTTGTTTAAGTTTACCTAAGCGAGATACATTTCTCGTGTTCCCAATCGAAATTTAACTACCATATTCATTAGAATAGATAACTAAGAAATTATTGACGTTCAAGCAATGCAATTAATGAATTGTAGCACCCAAGTCTTTGGACTTAATACATTTATTTTCTACGCCGATGCATACAATTTTTACTTTGACGTTCCTAATTTTTCCTTCTTTTACCAATAATTCTCTCTTTCTCTTTTCTCCGAACTTGTTTCATCAAGAGAAGAGCGATTCGAATTAGGTTTGTTTAGCGTAGGCGGAAATTGGTCTATCAGTCTTGTATTCGGTCGAGTGTAGCATTGTAGATGCAGTATTTACATTCATTGAAATTGTTAACATACATCAACCTATTGTAGTTGATTGTAATTAAATTTAAATGTCTAGTGATGGGACTGCAAAATGGTAGGCTATCTGAATTAAAAATGCCTGTAATTGACCGTGTGCGCTCACTTTTGAATAGATTTAGCCTAAGTATGAGGAATTGATGATGCAAACATCGGTGCTCGTGAATATCCACTTTGTATGCTATCAGTTGTCTTTATGGAAGTCTAGTGGTATTAGTAACGCGCTATGTTCACCTCTTCCTGGATACTCATTAAAACCCGAGACTTGGAGAAATCTTCCATTCAGGCGATGGGTTGATTTATTTATATCGTTTTCGGTAAATATCCCTAAGTTCTCTCATGTGCTATTCTCATCAAAATCCTTGCAATCTTATAAGTGAATGATAAATATTTTTAATCCGTAGAATTTAAAGAAAATTGGAGGAAGAATGTGTATAATGCATGAAGACGAATAAGGTATTCGTCTTCATGCACGTGTGATATTTTTTATTGCATTTTGACATTATGAATTCTTTTCCCCCGCATTTCACTAACAATGTGCTTTATTCTTTTTCAGGTGAGTCTCATTCCATCGATCATTTATGATATCCCACATCTCTGGTCGTGATCTGCTCATCAGAAAGGCCGGTAATGGGGGTAAATATTTTTCACCTACTCTTATGGGTTGCTTAATCGAAAGAAATTTGAAACTCATGGATGTCATATTTATCTACTGAATATCCTTCTCAAATGTGTCCATAATATAACAATATGGCAAGCTCTGGTTGCGATAATAACATAAATGTGGTAATTTACTGACAGACTTTCGTAGAATAGTGAAATAATAGAGATCTGAGTTATAATTTTAATATAAAATAAATGTTAATAGGTTGAATGAAGGAAGTTTTAAGCTGGTGGGAATGTAACTCTCCCTGTAAACCATTTTATTATGGAACATTAATATTTAAAATCCTCTGAGGAATGGCATACAACTGCCGAAATTCATTCAGTGATCGGGTTATATGTGACCATTCAAATTATAATGTTTTTTTGCGTTGCTCATTTGTAAATACTACGTACACAATATGTGCATGCGTTGACTTTTGACGCTTGTACGAGTCTATTTGAAGTCTATTGAAAAGTGGAATGATCGCTATTTAAATATTTTTTTTGTGTTAGGCTATTGTTACGTTAAGGCACCGCAAGCGTAATTAAATGTCTTCTCGTGTCGGTTACCTATTTCCATTATTGAGGCTTCAAAGTTTTGAGTGTTTGAGCGGTGATGAGCTTCCGTCATTTCGGTTAAATGAGGAGCGAGTGGATGAATAACGACCGCGGAGATGGAGATTTATTGAAATGCTCCTCCTTCATCCCACTCCTCCGTCGAGACCTGAACCCGCGGCCTCAATATGCTCTCGCCGAGTTTCTCCTCGCAGTTTCCTTGAGGTGATGGAGGAGGCGTATGCAGTTAAATGTCGATACAGCGATGAGATGAGGTCAATTTTTTTCGCGCTCGAAGTATCGCGGTCAATCCGTTTGGGAAACGCTAGAGGACTAAAATGTGCCGTCTAACTTGGAAGCGTAGGCGTTCGTGTGTTCATCTACATCTACATTTTAGCCCGCGAGCCGTTGTAGGCCGTGTGGGAGAAGGAGGTGGTAAGTCACCAGCCTTGAAGATGAGAGTAAACTGGAAAAAGAACTTTGTTAGTTAATATTGTTGCATGGTGTGTAATGTATACGGTAAGAATCGCGTGTGTTTTGCGAGGAAATTTACGTATAGATTACAGCGAAGGTGAATGGGAAATCAAAATGGGCATTGTTGATTTTGACATGGAAATTAGGATGCAGTGATTTTTTTAAATAACCGGCACCTGTTTTGGCACTACTAACTATTGCATGTTCTAGGAAATATAAGCTCATAATTTAATTTTTTAATAGAAATGATTGTATTTCTTTGTAATGACTAACGAGTGGGTTGTTTGGACTGAAATTTCGCATGTATCGTGGTTGAATGCTTAATGTTTTTCCTCGGAGTGTTAGTATTGCGATTCTTGGTTTCTTGTAGGTGGTGTTTAAACGGATAGCGGCTTCGCGTTTGAAATTCCTCTTGTATTTCATATTCAATACCTACGTGGTTGTAACTTGTTATGAACTGGCGCTGGTCATAAACTGCTGCGTAAACGTAGTTCGCTCATTTGAAGGCGTTATAATCGTGGTATTCAATCCGTTTATACTGCGGGAATCAATTCAAGGTGAAATGCAAAGCTGACGGAGAAAAACTACTTCAACCTGTTCAATAAAATCTGGAATGTGTTATTATCAATTTATATTATAGTTTGGTACTTTGTCATAAATGATGGCAAGCGATAAAATCCCAGCAGGGGTCATCCTTATGAAGCGAGAGTCTACTTGTTAGCAAGGTCTCTTCAGTTCTTGCGACAGTCGCTCCAGAAGATCATGTTTTATTTAATGTATTTCATGAAAAGTGTGTAAGGAAAGTCATATCTACGGCCTTCTGCATTGTTGGTTAGGTAAGCCTACGACCTATGCTTACCTAACCACTACGACGATGCCTGCGAGTTCATATGAGAAGAAGTACTGAGTAAATCAATCCATTGGTATGAGACCCAATTGATCGAAATTTCGATTGATACTATTGAGAAAAGGTGAAGAATTAAGTCGTGAGATATGCCGTCAAGGCTTTGAAGATTTAATCTGTTATACATCAGGTGTTTGCTCATAGGTGACGCTAAGTTATAATAGAAGTTAGTGCAACTATTCTACACTTCAAGATTTTAATTGTAACCCCTCATTACCGACACTTATATATGATAGGTTATCATTTCGCGGTACGATTTTAACCTCGATACTTCTGTGTAAATTCGCTTTTATTTCTTTATCAGAATGCTGTACTCATTCACAAAGGTACAATTGTCACGAGGAGGAGAAGGCTATTTCATAAAATTTAAGGAATTTGCATTATTAGCTAATTTTCATTCATCGGGACGGAATTGGGAACCCATATTCGCAAGTCGCTCAAGTTTTATGTTTTTGTTTCAAATGACGGATCTGCCTTGGCCCCTTTTCAGCTTCTAATGCCGATTTGTTGGGCTGATGACTGTTCACGATGGCAGATCCATAGTGAAGAAACATTGTTTATGGGTAAACATGTGTAGAATTTCGCCTTGTTATTGCCTATATTAGAGCAAATTCTCATGTGCTTGTGACTGCACAGCGGCTGCAACTTATAAAATTCCCTTGACTTTTCACTGACAATTCTCGATTTTTCCATTCTAAAAATGGCACCTTGCTGCTATTAAAAATCGCACTTTTGTAGAATGTTTCGCTTGTTTTGAGCCTAAATGGGGAAGTTTATCCTGTTTTCTATATATCGTTCGTTATATATCGATATATTTCTTCCAGCTCCTCCACCTTTGTTCATCGTTTCCTCTCCCTTGATACCTCTGCTAGTGAACGGGCCGGACTTAACGAGATGATTTGCACTCTCCTTAAAGGGCGTTTTCTTCGACGGCCGTGAACGGCGTCCAGTTTATCCTACCGCGGTGACGTACGCGTGGATCACATTCCTCACAGGGGCTGTTTCACGCGACAGGGGAGCTTTTTTTTATGTCCAATAGAGGTAGGTTTTCCTCCCCCTTGACTTTAGAAAGTGATTATTAAACAGTCTGCGGAGCGTGGTTAGTGCACGAAGGCATGGAGACCACCCATCGTCTTTCCTTCATTATTTAACTCTCGCTAATTAATGCGTGAACCAGGAAACAATTGCGCGGCGTCGGACGCCGCCTTCGCGCCGGGCGGCTTCGCCTCGGCCCTCCATCGTAGTCGCTCTCCTCACATCGGGCGGACGAACGGCGCGCCGCGGCGTTGCGTTGCGCGACCTGCTTCGGAGTTACCTGCGTTCAAATGCCAGTGCGTCGACCTGTACCTCCGGGAGGATTACGTGCGCGTGTGCCTATACTTGGGCAGATACGGTTTTTTGTGGTTTCGCGGTGGGAGAGAGAAGGGCCAGAAGGGAAGAGAGCCTTTGTTGTTTACCTCAGAGTTTACCTCAGGGACGACGACTCTTAAATTGAATTCAAAGGAAGGCTGCATGTCTTACAGAAGAAACGGCAAAGCTCCGATTCCCGCCCTTGCCTGAGCATGAACACTGTCGTCAATATCGCAAAAAAGGACCGTGAGTCCGATTTGAATAGCTTTTAACTCGTCAAAACTGTAATTAAATTATTCAGCTCTAAAGGCGATCTTTTTCATGCTTTGATGGACCGTTAATAAGCAGCCAAAATCGGTAATGAATATTTGTCAGATAGTGAGAGATGGTTGATAGCGCAGATATTTGACTCTTGACAAGAAAATGGTATTACGGAGAAGCCGTGAGAATTTTCTGGCGCTTGAAAGAGAGCCGTTGAATAAAGTAAAACTTGAGGTAGGTATAATGTATATATTTGTGGCCGGATTAGTATATGCGAAAGTAGAGGAGAAATGAGCGTTATATTGGAAAAATTGTATGGGACAGAATTATGACGTTGGAATTTTTCATCAGCAGAAAAGGGCTGGAAGGAATGATTGTTGCTGTAGCGATCCCTGTTGTCAATCTTAACACTAAACGTTTTGGGTTATAGTAAAGAGGAGTCGTGAGAAACATTCGAGTGATTGGAGTGGAGGAGGATTTAAAAAGCTTTGAAAATTTGAAGCAAAAGAAAGTAAATATCTTGAAATTTCATCATTTAGCGTCATATTTATGTTTCCACAACTCTCTAGACCTGTGGAAAGGTTCGGTGATTGTGTTCACTGTTACAAGACTCGGACGAACTCGGACTCGCCGACGGAACCGCTGGGACGTGTCTTAGAAATCGCTTATGCCAGAGCACATCAAGACATTCTCTCATGTCGTATGCAGGAACATTCAATCACGAACAGAAAAAAATCATTGGTAGAATTTCTTTCCTGCGGAACAGATGTGGCTGTGAGAGACGGTGCAGAATTATAGCATGAATATCAGTTTCATTAGTCCATCCTTTGGTGAGTTAGGCGGCGCTGCAAAGTGTTGGTCAATGGTCTGTGGGCGCAATACACTTACGATTTTGTAGTAATAGAAATGTGTTCACATGGAGTTGTTTGGGGTGGGTTATGGGATAAACGCCAATTGGTGTGTTCAAACAGCAATTGGCGTTTATCAAAACGACCAAACAACTCCATATAAACACATTTCTAACACTACATAAATAAAGTGGTCAATAAGAATACTTCAACACTTACGATTCTGGACCTTTAGTTAATAGTTTGAAAAATGATAGGAGGCGAAAATAGGAGTAATAAGAGAACAAGGCGTAAGGTGGAGAGGTAGAATTTCCATGTACGTAAGGAGGTAGTGAGAGTAGATTAGGTAGTGGATGGCGTAATGTAATTATTTTTATGTAGAAAGACATTACGCTACTGAATGGAACGGATTGCAAGTAAGGGAGAATATCAGAAGACATGTCCATCTCACTAGATTCTGATTAGGGGAGGTTGGCTGTCGGTTAAAAGCGGAGGAAAGGTAGATAGCATATTCTGGTGAGAAACGTGAGTCCGCACAGCACGAATTTCCTTCCTTGGCGGTTTTACACTTAAACCAATTAGTAAATCTAAATCATTATGGAGGATATGTCATCATACTCTGGCAGTCTTCTTTTTTTCATACCGACGCAAGAAAGAAAGAACAAAATGTCTTTTTTACACCTCTCCTTCCTTGAGTTTATCGGAAGGAACGCAAAAAGAAGCTACGCGATTTTCCCCCGATATATTTTTAAAGGTTTGAGGATCCAGAACTCATCCACCGTGTATTGGATGTAAAATGCCTTGAGGGATTATATTCAGGAGTTCAGTGCTCCTGTGTCAGCGTGCCGGGTACTGGATTGGTAGGTTTTCCGATTTGACTTCTTTAAAGCTTGAAAACAGGTAGGAATGAATACCACGTATCTGCATGCCTGGTGGATTTTATTTCTTTATTGTCTTTTTGACCCCAATTGCCGGGTGACTCTCTGGACTCTCTGGACCTGCCCACACGGCTCACTCGAGGACGGCGGGTTAATTAAGCAAGGAAACGGCTTTTCATGTTATTCCTGTTTCCTTTCGCAATGCTTTCATTTACGCCGTTAGTTTATTGTGCTTATTTACTTCCTAATTGACGAGTTCGTCACGGAAAACTGGATTTGGGATCGTTAAAATAAAACACTCGCATGGGTTTGCGTCGATCAATCGATTTTTAGCTCATTTTTTATTCTTTCCGGACACCCGCCCAATTAAATGGGATTGAAAAACGCTCATTAAGCAGGATCGCTTTTCAAATTTAATTGTTCATTGGTACCAACCTTGGAGCGCGTTTTTCTTAGGATTAACGTAGCGAAGGTGTGGCCGTGGGTCCGAAAATGTCTCAAGCTGCATCGAGAGGTAATTAAGGTGTACCTCCGTCCATGTTCCCTGTAATCTACCCGTGATATGGGCATTCACTTAATTGTTTCGAATGTTTTGGGCTAGAAATTCTCCGAAGCTGGGGTTGGGAAATAAATCAGTGCTGATTAAACTCTTGGCTGGGAGCTTAATGAGCTCTGATTATCATATCCAAAGACGGGTTCGATGATCCTCGAAATCTTGAATGTTTTTAGTTCCAGCTTCCAAGTTTCATCATTTTCCGTTCGTGTCACGCTCAATGAGATTTTCGTGTATATGTAAGCTTCTGCTTGTATTAGCATTCACTTTATGTTGGAATGAATGGATGAGCTTATTTTTTTATATTTCGACTCCTCCTGTAACCACCATTTCAATCTGTAAAGAAAAAGCCATCGTGCTACAAAGTGGATTTTCATGAATCCCTAAATGGTTTATGTGTCTGTAACGTAAGATGCAATTTTCAGTCACAAAAGGTATCAGCGGTGTATTCGGTCATATCTCTAGTGTTGCTGACATGGATACGTTCGGGGGAATACCATTCTCAACGCAATTGCCGGGTATAGTTAATTTTTCTGCTTATCTCTCTCTCTCTCATATTCATCACTTGGTTTTCAAGCCTCTTAGTCGGCAGAATTCCCAACACCCAATTTTCCCCAACAATCTCCTTTTCCGCGTTCAAGAAAGGAAACAGTCATTAATCGAGAAACCTTCGCTCGGCGTCGCTTTCGATTTATCGGTCAAACATAACGAGTGCCGCCGGCTCCACTATCAAAAAAGGCGCCTTAGTGTTGTCTCGGTAGTTAAAAGGCGAGGCTGGAAATATTGATATCGAGGTGAAGGGGGATGGAAGGAAACAGGTGACCGCTTGTGGGAAGAGTTTTTTTGAATTTGGCCGTGATTAGGTTTCGAGGGATGCAGGGAGGCTGTGCGGCGTCGGGCGGAAATGAAGCGCGGGGGATGTGGGGTGGGTTAGAGTGTGGGCAAGGGTGCGGTTCGCTCGGCGCGGGCAGATCGGACATCGGCCGGACGCTAAGGGGGAGGGCGAGAGCTAGAAGTGACCAGGGGCGGCCGAAAATGAACGTGCATTTCGATGAGAGAAAGATCACCAGTGCTGATATGATAGCGGCTATGAAGCAAAGGTGGGCTATCAGTCAGACTAGAAACTTTTTTATCATCGTTTTTCAATCCTAAGAATGGTTTTTCATCAATCCTTGATCCTTTTTATCTGGCCACTTTCTCTTCCTTGGCGAACAATTCCGCCTTACGTGTGAAATCTTTGAAGGCTTGTGATTAAAGTCGAATGAGACCTAGATCCGCAGATCTATTCCTCCTCCAACTATTTGCGATCGGGACGGGAATCTTGGGTAGCGTGCTGGCCTTCGTTATTAACCCGGCAAGATGAAAGTCCGTGGTTCCATTCCCGGTCCAGCAAAACTTTTTTCTCTGGCAATTTTCAACACATTAAGGTTGGTTAACCGCAGCCATCTATACTGTCATATTATTTGAAATTCATGCGTATTTTAACGTCAACGTCAAAGTTTCTGCCCTAGCTCTCTTTTGAGCCATTTTCAATTCCAGCGCTTCTATGGGGAACTTTCAGTTATCTACGTTTTGTTTGTATTCACTTACATGCGATTGTCTATTTTCCTCTTTACGTAATTTGTTTTTATGTTGCTACTTTCAACCATGCGCTGGAGTCCCGAAGGCTTAGGTTATATCGCACCTTCTAACTTAAGATCTCAATCCCGGGACGAAAACAACATCCATGCCCTGGGCGGGATCCGCCCCCGCAAACTTTGGGTTGCCTGGCCGGCACCTTACCGAAATGGCTACCACGGCCGGTCCATACCCTGAAGTTGTGGATATACTTCCATTTTCTTTTGTCTTTGAAGATTTTTATTGCCATGACGTAGGCTTTCATGTAGAAATTCGGGCTAAGGGTTTTTTCCTGGTTGTTAGCCAAAGGATAATTCCTCACGAGAAATGCCGACGGAGAAGTAGTAAAGGCTAATCAAATAATAATAATAAAAGGCCTTTATCGAGGCAGAATTGAGATTTTAATGTACCTTCTAGCATCTAACCCCTCGTCAAAATAATTACGTAAAACATATAATTATCATGACTCAAAACAATTTTAATCTAAGGTATAAGAAAAAAACATTAAAAGATATTAATCAAGCAATTAAACAGTAATAAATGAACAGAAATAAGTACACAGAATAAATGAATATTAAACAACAAAGAAATTATGCTGCGTGAAAGTATTTACAGTTTACAACTATGAGGAAAACGTAAGTATTATTATATTTACATCCTTTACGAAAAAACCCACTGAAGGAAAACACCCACACAAGGAGGTGGGTGTGAAAAACCTGCAAAATCCTACTAATGGAGTAGCTAGTGTTTAAAAACAAATTAAATATAATGATACATCTGGAAATTCAATGAAGGATTTAGAAAAGAAAAAGTACCAGGAATTAATTAAGTCAGCAATGAATTGGGAAAAATTGAAGGCTGCATTTAAGACAAAAATGATGAGGCCGTTTTTTTCTAAGGGTAATATCATTAGTGTTAGGTATTACTTTAAAGTATAACCAGGAAAATAATATTTTGCTTAAGTGCAACTATTCTCGTGTCTATAATTCAACTCCAATTCTATTTATAGCTCAACTTCAAATGAGCTATAAATACTTACGTAAGAAAACCTCAGCTCTTGTATTTTAAGTTTCATTTTTATTTTTATTTGGCATAAATGTAGCTTTGCATTGCAATAAAACTTTACTTGAAAGGTAAATACCAACTTTCTTATTGTGGCGGTGGTATATTAATATGTGTATGTATGGTATTAATATGTAATGTATGGTGAGAAAGCAAGTATAGGGCGATTTTAGGTATCCTATCATTTCGAAATGTGATCATACCATTTAAATAAGGGAAAGGGGTGGGGAGGTCAAATAAAGCGGAGCAGATAAATTTATTTCGCATTGTTGTGATTGCAAACGATCCGGCAATTGGCCAACATTTTTTACGTTAACACCCTCGCCGTGGATTTTCCCCGTAAATATGCTAATTCCTCGCATAATTAGCACGTAATGAAATGAAAAATTAATAGGTAGGTATTTGACAAATCAGTGAAATGGTGCGCACGGGGATTCCCAAATTCCGCATTTTTAAAATGGCTTCTATTTGTATTCTTTCCTAATTTGGGATGACTTAATTACGTAGGACTTGATCCCATGGCATGGCTTCGTGCGTCGATTCACGTTATTACAGTTTTTCGTTCGGTCTCCGTGCATTTCATTATATTGAATATATGGTAAAAAGGGCACTTTTTGGCGATCAGGGAATTCATTAAAGGCCACAAAAGGATGCCTGGACACGTAGCTAATGAGTTTTGCATCACATGGATTTTGTAAACTAAAAGCTTTCGATAAAACGCATCCGGAATATTTCCTCTCTCGACCTTTTGATCTCTCATTTGATAACACTTTCGGACTTGATTTTTATTTGCATTTTCCTCCCGTTTCCATTTCGCGTGCTCTTGTGTGAATAAAGCATTTCGATGGATTTTCATTTTGCATTCCACGAAATTATCGCCTCCCTTCTTTGTTCTGGCGAACGATTTGTGTAAAAAATATGTAACATATTGCGGTAAGAATAATATTATGTCAATGACATTCAGTAATGCGCCCTTGATACTTGGGTTGCATTAATTTCAAATAAACGAATATCTCGAAGCCTCAGTAAAATACTCCATTAGCCTCTATAAGTGCTGATTCTGCTATTCTCTTTCTAGTCTTATAATTTTTGTTACTGTTACAAACGAGTGACTCTAAAAGTTCCATGGTACTCTTGGGTGTTACTCAATAGCATTTACTCCTCATTAATTCGATTTTTACATTTTTGGCTGCGGCTTCAATTTCTCCTTCCTTTTTCTTTCTGGAAATCGAGTATAAAGGGCCTATCACGTACTTGTTTTATTCACGTGAGATTAAGGATGTACTTCGAAACCTGGGTATGAAGAAAAATAGGGTGGTGGTAAATCGCCACTTTTTCGAATCATTTGAATATTGCATTCGTCTTGCTTTGAGCCCATTGTTGGTAGTTTCTTGGAAAGGTCAGATAAACCATCATAATTGCTTGCGGAAAGCGTGGGAACTGTGAAAGAAATAGTTATTAATGGGTAAAACCTGATTAGAAAGCGATGTAATTTTGTTGGATATCTTATCTTTGGGGGAGGCAGAGGAAAGGAGAGGATGAAGCTGTTCAATATCATGAAGAGGGCCTCAATTCCAACCTGCTTTTGCTCTTGTCATCTCGTTCTCTCATCAGCTTTCCCGTGTTATGACATTGTCGTGACGAGAAGATTAATGAAGGGAAGGAAGGAGTGAAGAGTAAATTCATTAACTTATTTGTGAACCATGGGCGATTCCTTTCTCCCCACTTCCCTTGCGACAATGCCATTCTCGTCACTCCCTCTTGTTAATTATATAATGCAGCATTTCGTATTAATATAAGCCGCATTTCCTTGTCTAAACCTTTAATGTAAATATGTGGCGTTCAACCCAATGGCTAGTCTGTTCGGTGAGGGTAAAATTCACGAGATACTTAGCCCAACGCGTGTGAAATCCACACATTATGGTGAGGAGGGAAGTTCCTATCCCGACGCCGCCTGCGCTTTGACTTTTTTGAACACATCTAAACGCGGATTAGAACTCGGGATCTCGGGTTAGCAGCCTAATACTTTACCCACACGTTACCATGGGATAGCGGGAGATGTAATTTAAGTTACATTCATCTATTGAAATGAAACTCTTAATTTTGAAGCAGTCCCATTTTCTTCTTGGCACGAACTATGCCTTGTGCTTGGTATACTTTAGAAGTCACTTGGTTTTTTGGCTGGATAAGACTATTTTTTAGAGATTCATCTTCCATTGAATATATATTGCTGAGCAGTATTCAGAAGTCTAGTCTCTTTTTACTTAATTGACATTTCTTGGATGTCTCGTTTCCTCTCGTAGTTGCCTTATTTACGGCTATAAGTGATCATCAGTGTATTAGTTCTCATGTTTTTCATAAATTTACTGAGTATTCTGACTCAATGTAACCAGACTCTTGAATTTCAACTTTATTCCTAGATTTTTAGTACGTTGTCCTTCTAAAAAATTAACAACCTTCTTTGGTTGTTAATTATTTCTTGAATTTGGTTTCGTTAATTCTTTCTTGAATTTAGTTTCGTTAATTATTTCTTGAATAGAATAATTTTGGGTTTTTTTTATATATTCTAATTTATCGTAAGGTTCCTGCCGCCGATCACCGTATTCTTGCAGAATGCTTCTCTTTCGCTAAAAGAAGTGAATTTTCCATCTCAAATCACTTTCCCTTGTTTCTAGTCCCCTTTCTCTCCCGCTCACTCGTCCTTCCCCCCCCCCCCCCCCCTCTCCCTTGCATTCCTTATCCCCCCTGGAATCCTCTCCCATCACTCACCCCTCCGTCTCTCGTTTCCATCCTCCTCTGACCACTCATTTCCACCCACTTCTCATCCCTGCCTCTCCATCCCTCCCAAACGTTTTTATTCCTCACCCTCTCCCCTCCCCCAGAGTCCCACCCTCCGCCCATTATTCCATTCCCTTCAGTTCCCTCCCCTTTCCCCGCCTCCCCTTCGCCCCCCCCCGCTCCCTTTCGCTTCAACACCACCCCTTCCACTACCTCGTGGTACTCGGGTTCTCCCCGTTTGCCTCGTTAATGCAATTAACGAACGTTGTTTCCAAATGGGTAAGAGGACGGCAGTACGTAATTGTGGGTGGGGAGGGAGGGTGCGAGTTTAAGGCAGGGAGGGGAGAGAGAGAGAGGTGGGTGGGTGGGGGAGTGGTCGGCTTGCCGAGGAGGGCGGATGCAAGGGAGTGGTGGGGTGGAGAGAAGGACGATGGAGATGAGGGTGGCTAAAGTGTGTGGAGAAGGAACATGGAAGAGGAGAGGAGAATAGGAGGGAGGAGAGAGGGAAGAGGACGGTCGTAGTTGCGGAGGGAATGGGGTCATGGGATAGCGGGAGATGGACATGGGAGGACTCGCGGGAGGTGAGGCGGAGAGGGCGAAGAATAATGCTCTGTGGGACTCTTTTCCACGGGCGGCAATCAAAAGCTTTAAAAAGGCGATGGAATGAGAGAGCGACTACATTACCCTGCTTCCCTCTTCCTCAGACCCCTGGGCATGTAGTAACAGCCCCACTGCGACCTCCTCCTTTTGGTCCTCACTCTCACTCGCCTTGTTACCCTATCCGGATTTCTTAACCATTTCCTCTTACATCTCTTTTTACGTAATTTAAGTTCGCGGTCATTCACGTCCGCATCCGATTTTGGGACCTTTTTCGTTACACTAGACCTTAATTTCATTCCAATCTCCGACAGTCACGCGTATTATATTATAGCTGCTGGGTCCCTCTTTGGTATTAAAGATGATGAGTGTTGCTAATGGCGGATTATCTCGATTTATGCCAGAGGGTGCTTTGTGATTTAACTTCCTCAGTTGCTCTCACAAATTTAAAGATACGAATGAAGCATGCTTTTTTCCAGTATTTTAAGCCATGCTATTTTTTAACTCGCGGATACTTAATTTTACTGCGAAATTAATAGACACTCTTCATTTTTATTCAGTGTAGTAGTAGTTTATCGTTGATTTTTATAGGAAAATTTGACAGTTCACTAGTCAATTAAAGTATTAAATCCAAATCAGTTAGACATTGAATAGACCAATATTTGCTGAGATAGGTAGGTTATTCTCGAATTAGATTTGTGGTTACTTTTTATGCTGTTCAAATGTCCTTATGGCTATGTGTAACAAGCTACGCCATCCTGAAAAAAAATTGGTATTAAGTTTATGTACTTTGACGGTGTTTTTCTAATGACTTGTACTTATGGCCACAGTATGAGCACGAAATAGCAGCACGTACATCCATCTGGTTACTAGGTATTAATTTTGTCACAGGCTAGTTGCCAGTTGTTACTTGCTTTGCCATTATCTTGTAAATCTTGTTACTGGGTTCGTTCTAATTTCGCTCGAGAACTTAACCAAGTATTTACGCGATGCTTGCACCATACATGTTAACTATAACGCATCACGCCCTTTAAGTGTTTTTCGCATTAAATGAATGTGTTTGCTCGAAATTCTCTAGTGCTGGCGACTCCACCAGAATATTTTGAGGCAATGCAGTCAGGGAATATGAATTTACGACTCCGCAGTGCAGCGACCAAAAGCATAACAGTATCAATTCCGCCGTGCATGGGAATCGACCAATCCAGGCAATTGTTTTAAAAGCTTTCTCACTTTTTCCCCCGTCTCGATGTGCGTGACGCTGTTTTAAGGTCTCTGTAAAATGAGGGAATGAACTTCATGAAGTAACGGGACGACCTCCCTTCACAAACGGGAAGGGCGACATTAGGACGGCGCAACGAGGAGTATGTACACGAAGCCCTGAGATCTCGATGGGGAAGTCGACTTGAAGAGAGGGGAGGTTGGCAGGGGTGGAGAGGGGCGAGTTTGAAGAGATGGCCTCGTTCCCAAAAACAAGCCCCCTATTCTAATATTACTCTGGTGAAATTACTATTGCGGACGCTGGCGAGGATCGAAGAGGCGGCCTGTCGTTATGGCGTGGGAACGCCGTGCCCCTCTCACCCCTCGGTGTGTGCGCTTCGAAGTGGTAGGGTGAGGATAAGGAGGATAAGAGCATGAGCGTGGTGCCGTATTAAGGTTGGGGGGGGGGGGGGGAAGGGGGCAGTGCGATGTCAGGAGGAGTGCATTTGTTAACGATGAAGGGGAAGATAGCCTGCTAAAATGAGTTACCATCATCATGGTATAAATCCTAAGATGGGTTAAATCTAGCCTTCCATCCTCCCGATTACATGCCCATGCCACTTTTACTTACCAGTACTTCTTTTTACCAAGATCCGTCCTAGTTTTTCGTCAGTATTCTTCCTCCTTGTGAGACTTTCCCCTCCTCTTCGCCATTTACAAATTCGTGGTGTCCCAAGGTGTGATCAATTTCTATGCTTCTTCATTTCTTACCCTTTCTCTGAATTTGGTCATCAGCATCCTTTTCCATCGTTTCATCGTCGCGTTTCTAAGGCTACAATTCCTCTTTGGCCCACTTTTACAATGGTCCACAAATCCGATCCGTGGAGTGCTACTGCCCGCGCGAATGTTTTAAGATATTGTTTTCTTGTCTCCAAATAATAAATAATAATAATAAATAAATCTAATTGGCTCTAGGAGCATATCCTTTGGAGCCTATGTAAGTATGTACATACATAAACACTCAGACAGAAAAGGTACTACATTAAAATAAATCATAAAAAACTCGGTATAATGAACTTGAAAAACAAAGATAAAATCATAAAACACTCGTATAATGATAATGAACAGGTATGATGATAATGAACTGAAAAACAAAGATTACAAATTCTTATGTAAATTCATGTATCAAATTTCATCAAAGACAAATGAAAACAAACGTGTATTATAAGGATTTCCAAAATTACGTGATAATCTCTATTTTCAACTCTCAACTTCACAATGGTAATTTTCAACATAAATTATATAATTTTTGTGATTTTCAACAATACAAAATTATACCTTCGCTATCCAGGATAATCTCTATTTTCAACTCTCACTTCACAATAGTAATTTTCAACATAAATTATATAATTTTTAGTGATTAACGCATAGCCAAAGCATATTCTTTGAACGTAGAAGCTATCTCTCCATCATGAACACCTTTTGAGCTCGATGAAAATAATTTATTGGGTATCTGTTAATGTTTAAGGCAGGTTAAGTGCTGATATTTATAAAAAAAATTTCTTGGTGCGATTTCAAGTGTGAAATCCAGCCTTATTGTTTTGTGGAACTGATAATACCTAAGAATAAGCTTCAACAATGGGTTTTCATTTTGATCCTAACTACGGGTATATCTCCAAACGTGTTGTGAAACCTTTTGCCTGATAGGTTGTGATCCTGATCAACGAGGCTCAGTTGAAAATCCTTAATCAATTCACTCTCTTGCGGAATATTACTGCACTACTGCGGAAATCTTATTTTTCATACGCGGTGGTATAAGCGTTACTGATTCACCCAAAGAATTAAAGTATTCCACAGTTTTCCTGGAAGAGGGCAATGTTTGTGAGCGAGTACTCAATGTGCAGTGTCAAGGGCAGTCCAAAGTTTGCCGTCCTAGATGAAGCCATATTTCCATAATCATCCGTCAATTAATTTTAAGAGTGCAATGGAGGTTAAGATTTCGATGCTTTGATGCTTTTGATGTTTTCCTGCACATCTTTAGGATTGGGTAGGTGGAAAATTCGAATGCCTACGCGTTATTCCCGCAGGTTTGAATCCATTATCATGGCTTGCTGGATTTTAAATTGCTAGTAGACCTCATCGCATTTGGATTGGGTCGCATCACTTTGCAGTATTATGTGGAATAAATATCCGTCCTAAGAAAATGCAAACCAACGTAAATCACTGCTGAATAATATCCATCCAACAAGGCTGAAAAGAACGTAGTCCGTTGTGCATATCTGAATGTTTACATTTAGGGATGCACATCATGAATCAAAAATAGGTGGTAGGCTATGGGAAATTTTTCCTTACATCTGTTATATACAAAACGTGATGCTGCTAATATTCTATGTCACTCGGGAGTTTGACCTTACGCGGTTCATCGACCTCAATCATGGGGCAGGGAATTCTAATAATTTAGCCAATTGAAGGTTATGGTGTTGTGGAAATTCCTCATCATAGCCTCGTCTCTCGGACCAAAATAATGGTGGCGAAAATAAATTCTTCGTGAAAACCTTGGGTGTCGGTAAGTTGAATTGATCTTAAGCTCCTGAAAACGTCACCGTGGTTTCCTCGACAGTCTCGTGCATCTTACAGTGCTGATCCAAGACGCGGGAGGGATTTTGGAGAAGTGGGGAGGGGCGGAGAGGCAGCCGAGGACATTGTACTTCCCTTGGTGAATGGGATGGCCGGGCGAAGTCGGTGTGGGAGCCCGGGCGGAGAAGCAAGGGGGAGGGAGGGAGGTTCGGGAGGGAGTCCATTATGGAGGGCTTGCCAGGCGGGAGGGGGAGGGTGCATTGGCGAGTGCAGCACCCTCGCCGAGACGCAGAGCGAGCGGACTTTGGGAAGTGGTTTCGAGGGAAGAGTCCGGGGTGGAATGGAATGCATCTGAGGCGGGGGGGAAAACCGTGCACACGGTCGAAAAAGTTTTTCTATGCCCGTTGTTTTTTTGTCGACGTCCTTACGCTCGGATTTTTCGTATTTTACGACAGCTTGTTGATCATAAACATTGTCTCGCTCCCTGGAGTCTATTTCTTTTTTTGTCACCCATATTTTCAAGTTTCCCGAGGTAATAAGTGTTACTTATGATTTCAGCAGGTTTTTGAAATGTCTTCTTTGCCCGTTTCACAGAAATGAAGGAAACGCGAGAATTGTTAAGCATCTGCATTAGTGTTTTTTCGGCACAATACCTTTGGTTATATTTTGAATAAAGTGATCCTTTTCGACAGTTTTTATGTTTTCTTAGTATTTTCTACCATTCTTCTGTTAACGTCATCTAGCGATTCTGTGAATTACTAATTTCTCGATCGTAATGCTCCTAACGGCCTTGGTGCGTAATGAAAAACTCTAATGTTGTGTTTTCGATTAACTCTCCCGGTGAAGGAGAGTTTTTTTTCATTGCATTTTTTATAATCTTGATTTCATGCCCCTGCGACAATTACCAGCTTATACCTTCTCTTGTGCCCAAAATGAATTCCCTCCTAGTGTCATTATATCCTTCCGCTTTTCTACCAAGATTTAATTTTACCATTTTGCATCGCCCGGCCTCTTTCTTTTTCGCTTTATTTCGTTGAACTTCGTTCAACCCCATTCCTTTTTTTTATTCCCTCGTGGACATCGGCCTCAGGTAGGTGGCGTTGCGGAAACTACCCCTCTTGTCCCCCTCCCCCGCCCTCAGCGCCCCTCCCCATCCGACTGTCCTCCTCCCCGTCAGAGGGCGCCCTGCGGTGCCATCCTCACCTCCCTCTCATCTCCCTTCAGCATTTCGGTCCACGGATTCAGCCGGACAGCGCTCAGGGAGCGGAAAATGCGACTCATATGTTCGCGGGAGCCGGAGTCACACGCATGCGACTCCCAGCTATTAACTCATTAGAACTCTTAACGCTCCTCTCCCACACTCTATCTTTCCTCCGCCTCCCCTTCCTTTTTTTCCTTCTCGTTCCCTTCGTCCTTCCATCCTCCTCATTCTTCCTTTTCTCCTCTTCCTCCTCCGCTGTGAATTTCCCTCTTTTTTTTGGTTTTTGCTTTTTTTACATCACCCGAAAATGTTTTTATTTTTCGCTTCTCTCCTCGCCAATCTTCTCGCGTCCGTGAGAGATGAAAAACGTGCGCGGGAATAAAGGCCGACACCTGGGATCTTTATACAAACGTTTATCGTTCGCGGGCCTCGCAAAATTGCCTCCCGACTCAGCATAGGCGTTTTTAAGCTTATTTTTCTCCTTGTGTGTCTCCTTCCTTTATCTTTTGTGGCTATGGCGCGATATTTCATCTCCATTCAAATCGGTCGTTCGCCCTCGCTTTCAATTCCTCCACCCCATGCATTTTTGTCGAGATAACAAAAGTGGGTCCTTTTCGTCATACTGCAAGCTATGGAAGCCGTGGCTTTGGGAGCTGTCGCATGTACAATTTGTTGTTTTCCTCCAAATGTCACGTATGTAGCTAGCCATGATGACTATCTAAATATTTCATTTTCAGCATCTCCTTTCAACCAAAGTTTCATATTTTGCAATTATCTCGTTAAGAAACTTCCAGAGTCGTCATGGGTTACATTACCGCCTGGGTTTCTCAGTGAATCAACTTTCATGATTAAGTTTTCATTCTACAGTAAGCTACATTCCACCGTAATATATCCTCATTTCTGATTTTTTCGTGTATATTCGTTGGTAAAATCCTTGCTTACTCTAGGTGATATGAACTTAAGGAGTTTTGTGCTTTGTATAGAATTCTTTGTGAAAAAATTTAATTCCTGCTTTTGCTATTTATCTCTCGTTCTCACGCATTTATTCATTTCGCGCTGACTTCGAGTGTTTTCCTGGCTATTAGTGCCTGAGGCATACAACCCGTTGCCTAAGGAATATTGAAATGTCATTTCTTTGCCCAATATATATTTTGTTTTGATAGAATTTAATTTCGTAAATTAATAAAGTAAATAAATATGTAGAAAAAGTGAAACCAATGGAAATGGTCAAGTCTATTTCTCCCTCCAATCCCCACAAATATGATACGATTCGTTATTTGAATGATATATTCTGAAGTAATCTAATGGATAATAGTGCATGCTATTAATATCAGTCTTAATGAGAAAGCGATGGATAGGTTCAAGCAAGTCGCTGTAGTAGTCATATCTTTCAAGTTCTCCAATTATAGTAGATTCAGGCATATGTTAAGTGTTACTGCATGGTTCAGGATCTATGCAATACTGGACTTAGCTGGACAATTACTAGCAGAACGTCAATATTCTTTTGGAAGGATTCATTGACGATTGAACGGAAATATTTGTGATATTTTTTTGCATCTTTCTTAATGGGCGATTTACTAAATTATACTAGATTCCCCTGAGGGCTGTGTCGATCGATTTAATTTTTTCCCCAAATTTCTGCTGAAGCTGATGCCAAAGTTTTTATGACGGCGCGCTGAGCCATTTCCTGTTAATTACGTATTATTCTTTGATTTACTTTCCCTTTAATGTGCCTTATAAATGTGAAGTTTTATTCGAGCACCAGGTGCAGTTTCGATAGCTTCAGCGAAAGGGCACCTGGTGCCTTGCAATTTTGCGTGCCCTGGCATTTTCTATTTTTATTGACCCGTTCCAGTAGGAATTGATTTATAACATATCTGCATCTGGCAAGGAAAGAAAGAGAGATTCTAGGAAGGGTAACTGTAGATGCCCTCTTCTCCATTATGTAGTCTTTCCTTTTCGCACTGATCCCAGTTTTCTGGATGTTATAATTCCATTTAATTTCTTTTACATGGAATATAAATTCCTTCTATTTAATCTATTTAAAATTTTCCCCCAGTATGATTCAGTAAGAATCCATACCCTTCCTCTCCACCATTCACCT
Source organism: Platycnemis pennipes (assembly GCA_933228895.1). Lineage (NCBI taxonomy): Eukaryota > Metazoa > Arthropoda > Insecta > Odonata > Platycnemididae > Platycnemis > Platycnemis pennipes. Next base: position 24,693,942 of record OW121848.1, on the reverse strand, counting down.
CTACTTTTGTTGTGGTCCTTTCCCTCCTCTACGCCCTCTCGTCTTCTCTATTCCCTTATTCGCTTGGCACCCCCATCACACCACTCCCTTCCTCCCCCTTGACTCAATGAATCCACTAGCAATACCCCCCTATCCTCATCACCCGTAATACTTGTCCCCCTCACACCCCGACTCCCCCTGCCCGTTTTACACTCGCCAGTCAACACTCACGTACACATAACACCCCCTTACCCCCACAAAACCACCCCCTCCCCACCACACAATCCCTCCCCCTCTTCCCTTCCCCCGAACTCTTTCAATTCACGCCCTCCCCCACCCCTTATATTCCTTCCCTCCCCCCACCACCGCATGTCTCCCTTACACATCCCTTCCTATTTCCCGCCATATTGATTTTCCAGGGGGGACTTTTGTTTCGACGTGCGACCAACGTAAAAATGAGCACCGCCCGTGTTACTGGTGAGGTGTCCTAGAAGAGGTCCTGCTGCGGGGTGCGTGTGAGTGTGCGTGCGAGAGAGAGAGAGGGAGGGCGGGAGGGAGAGGGGTGGGCGGAAGTTGCAGCAGGAGTGGGACTCTTGTGAGCTCCCTCGGGGTTGTCCGCCGCCGGAGCTCCGGATTCCTCCTCCACCTGGAGGTATGAATTTCAAGCCTCTTTTGGCAAGGGGTATTGATTCCCCTCAGTGAGGGGGCTCAAAATCAAAGAGAGGTTGACATTGCGCAAAGGATTCGCCGCTATCTTCGGCTAATCTGCTAATATTTCCCCACAATAATTGTCATGTTCCCATCCATTATGAAAACACGAAAGAGTATAGAGTTCCGTTGCCATATTTTTGATCGCACCAGCTTGTCCGGTGCTTGCTGCAGGCATATAATACTAGTGGTCACACTTTTATCTTAAAAAATAATGTAAGACTCCTCTAACACAACATTTGAGTACATAATTTTGCAGCATATCGTATTTCATGAGAGGACTACACCAAAACACGGACATATTTAGTATTTAAGTTGTTCGACAGGTTCCATAAATGCTATTATTTCACCTTATCCTGATTTAATACCGCCTGAAGTGTATTCAATAGACGACGTTAGATTCTGGACTAGCCAATTAGGTCTGAGGAGAGGAAAAGTTAGGAATATGATTTTTAGAACGGTTCCAGTTCACTTTTCCCCTTGCTGCATTGAGGATAAATAGTGATACTGATACTACGAAAACATTATCCTCCACCGTGCATCAATCAATGGTATCGTTGGCCTCATTGATCTGGAGTGGCTGCCGGGGATTCCTCTGGTAATTATTTAAGATTTTAATAATGCCGAAACGAAAAAACGTTGCTGAGCCCTGCGAAAAAGTTGATTTTTTAAATTCCTTCCTCAGCCATTCATTAACAATTCCTTCATTTCCGCCCTGGGCATTTTCAGCCTCTTCACCCATTTTCGAGTCTATCCTTGGCAAAATTTTTCACTCTCTCGGGCTGTGAGGCGTGATCATTCAATTCCTTAATTCTAATCCTTCTTTTCCCACCTTTCTCCTCCTTGAATAATGGATTCCGCGTCCCCTCTCCCTTATCCGCTTCCGCATGCCCCAAAATCTTCGTCTCCCCCTTCTGTTCCCCTCTCGTGGTGCCTTCTCTCGTGCAGACGTGAGGCATAGAGACGAGCGTGACGTCGCGAGGGTCGCGTGGATTTACATTCGGCTGTAAATAACGCGGTGAGTGCCATCGCGCGTCGTCGCCCGTGATTTTCTGATGGTGGAAAATGCGAGTTGTTTTCGGATATGGAAAAGTAACCTGGCTCAGGCCGGCGAATAAAGGAGAAATGCAACGGTGGAACGTGTGAGCAAGTTTCTATTTTACATCAGGAAGGCCGTGCTTAACTTGTGCATCAAGTCAGGAACCACCCGAGAAAGAATAAAGAGTGTGATGAGTGTCGATGATCAATTCATTTCCCTTTGCCTTGATGCCTCCTATGAATTACGTGTTCCCAGAAAGTCGCGCCGGCGAAGAGTTTTCCTCGGTCGTGAATGCTGTTATCGCGTAGCATGTGTGTGGTATGAAATGCTATTGAGGATTCTTTTGGGTTTACTTGCATCTTAAGTTCACACTAATCTGAAAGGAATACCTAAATTTCGAATATATAACTCTTCTCAGCAGAGTTTTTCGCTTGTTGACCCAATGAAGTAAAAAAGCGTCTCTCGTCAAGTGAATTCTTCAGCGCATGTGCCCGTAATTCTTTATTTTCCTCAACTCTCTGGTGAAGTCGTGAAGGAAAGCAAGCCTGCGTTATAATAGACGCTGCCGAATTGAGAAGATGGTTCTTGACGTTTTCTCAAGTCCGTACTGTCAGTCACTCTCCATGACACCATCAAACCGCAATTCTCCCAGGTTCGATCCTCCTTTGCCCCTTCTCCTCTTCCTTTCAACCCCCCTCCCTCCGAAAACTCTCCCTCCTTCCCTGCTTTCTGCTTTGAATATCTCCTCGCACGACCCAACCCAGAATCCACCCTCCTCCCTCCCGCCTAACCCCTTATCTCCTACCTCGTGTTCCGCTCTCCATGTTCCGACCGCGCCCACCTCGTCCTCTCTTCCCCCACGCCACCCTCCAGGCCCCTAATACTCTTGATTCCACCCCTCTCCAACCCTTTCGTCTGTGGCCGCACCCCCTGTCGTCCGAACCTTCCCTTTTATCTCTGTGGGGCACCCTCTCTCTCGCGTAGGTGCCCTTCTCCCCTCTCCTCCTCCCACCCTCTCCCAGTACTTTTGAATCCTCCAACCCCCTCCCTTTATCCCGTCCTTCTCTCTCTCCCCGTCCCTTTTTTATTTTTTTGCATGTTTCTATTCGCTATTTATGCGCTGCGCGATTGTTTTTCGCATATAACCACATCTCTGATTCCTCCATCCGCCCCGGTGAGGGATTCGCGTCCACTTCGCCCCGCATCGATCACCGCTATAAATATCTCAAATTTATCACGCCGTCGTGAACGCCGTACTATTAGTGCCCCCCGGATATTCCCTGCGTCCCTCCCCCTGCCTTCTGGTGACAGAGGATTGGGTCGCGTCAGTGCCGTTGCCATGCGACAATCGTTTCTTCCTCAGGCCTCATTACTCCGCGTTTCGTCCCCTATCGTATTTTTGTATACTCGTATTTATTCTTAGCTCTCCTTCCCAATTCCAGGTATTCCTTTGGAACACTTTGCTGGAATCCGACGCCCTTTCCTTGCATGTGGAAGTAAAGAATACTATTCTCCGCGGACTCGATAGAAGAAAAGCGGAAGGTACAACAGCTACTTTTTTTTAAAAAAAGGTGTCATACTTTTATTTAGAATCATGGCCTTCCTTAATGGTTTCTTATGGCCTCGCGTAATTGGTGATCTCTATTTCTTCCAGATATTTTTATACCATCATGGGGAATATTTATTTCTGCGATACTTAAAAGACTTGCAATTCAACGTATTTATCATATTTATGTATGAAATGTTAATGCATGCTTGGTGTGAATTCACCCCATGTCACACACCTTTGTGGAGGCTTGCAGGGTATTGTGTAGATGTAGGGTATTCTTAAATCCATTCGGCTAGACTCATTCTCGGGCTTTAAGCATATTAATTGCTAGTATTCTAACTGTGGTTTTGTAGAATTTGAAGGGAGTCAATCTATTCATATTACGGCTTGTAAATTTACGATCAGCAGCCGTTTGGTTGAATATGAATGTAGGAAAGTTAAGCATGCCAATGTAAGTGCGAAATTTTTACGCGGGTGCACTCGCATCCCGAAACGTTCTGGATGATCATCTTTTTATATTTACTTCTACATCCATGCAACACCCTGCAAGCCGCCACAAAGGTGTGTGGCAAAGGGCGAACTTTCACCAAACATACACCAAACACCATGCATCCAAAAGGACTAGCACATATTAGTCTAAACCGCACTACTTAAAAGATAAAAATGGCAAACTAAGCATGCAAAAACTGATGTTAGTTGGGTTACCTTCAAGTCCTTACACCAACATGTAGCTACCTTTGCTATGGATTGATTCCCTCGTATTGGACATATTTACCGGTATTCATATCCCTAGTTGTACGAGGAAAAAAGGACATTTTGAAACTGTCAGTTCGGGAATCAATTTCTCTAATTTTGTAATTATGGTCCAGTCTACCATAGTAAGTTGGGGTTCGCAAAATATTTTTAACGTCATCACTAAAAATATTATATTGGAATTTATTTAGGAGATTAAGTCTAAATTTCAACCTGCGATCTGACAATGATTCCCATTTTAATTCATTTAATAGACTGTTTACGCTAATATAGTTATCGTACTGCCCCTTTACGAATCTTGCCGATCTTCGCTGCACACATCCAAGTTCGTTATTTAGACCGATTTCGTAGGGATCTCATACACTGGCAGCGTATTCCAAATGAAATTACCTCGTGCGAGAAATGTATTTCATGAAATAAACATGAGGTATTGACTTCTCCCTTGTTTAGGTCTAATTATAAGACCTATTGTAAGACTCCAAACGAGTCAGCCGGCTTCAGACATTCGGCATTGGGTGAGTACCGAGCGACTGCTCTTCATAATGCCGAGCTGTGTGGTTGGTTGTGGATGGACATTATAAAGCTGTCCACTTCATTCTTTAACTCAGCTAATACGTGGAAGTTAGTGGGCTACTCATATTCACCTCGTAGAAACTACTGCTGTATAGTCAGTAAAGTTCATAGTCGATCAAAGCATTCGGGGGGGCAACATTCATGTTGTGTCTTTGGTTCCAACAAATTCAACGACTCCACTGATGACGCTCTATTAAAGCTTTTCTCACATCCTTCTAATTACTTACAATTGGCATTTTAATATTGGTGACACCAAGGATTAATTATCTTAAGATATGATGGATTAATTATCCTAAGATACTATGCGCGTTTTAGAAAAAATTGTCACAGCTGCATAGAAAGTATGATGTGTTCCTGCTCTCCTCGTTCGTAGTTTTTCAAAACTCCATCAAAAAATATTATGAGAAGCTTTTTAGCAATTTGAAAAGTAACTTTTTTTTCAAATTACTCCTCTAGTTTTCAACAGTCAGTGGCAGTCTTATTTTCAGATCTCTTTTTTTTATACTGCTAAATTACGTGCTCATAAGAGGCTCCTTGCACTAATACAATTCGTGCAAACTGTATCCAAGCGTGTTTGCAAGGATATATTCAATAGAATATGCACAGCGAGAACTCATTGACCTTAAATCGGGATTTGAAACCGTAACCCTTTTTCCGGGTTCGAATCCCTGTCAAGGTGAATAGTTTTGTTTCTTTTTGGAAATTCTGTTTCTGTGTATATCAACGGGCAACTTCGGGTTTTTGTGAATAGCTCGTATTATTTAAATTTGAATTCCAAGTTCTGAAGCTGGGTGTGGAAGTTTGGGCGAACGTACAAAATAATGTTTTACGAGTATTCTTGCATTGAGTATTTTTATTTACAAATTTGGGTGTTTCTTGACGCCAATATGGGTGGCAAACATGTTGGGAAAGCTGGCATAAGGAGTGAAATATTTCCCCCTTTTTTATTATGACCGAGTATTTATCGTCGACGTTAATAAAATATGTCTCGAAGGATTGCGTCCGTTTGAGACGCCAGTCTCGGAAAAAAATCCGGTGGCACAATAAGTTATTAATATGTCTTAAGTGAGACCTTAGGCAGGAATATTTTTTTTAATTTTATTTTACCCTAGGGTCGGCGTTTTCCGACAGGGAAGCTCTTTCGGTGGGAAACGTTTAGCGTTTTTGTCGGTCGTAAATGTGGACATTAATTTATAGAGGACTGGGTGTAGGCTTGCTGTTAGAATTCACAAAAGTGGACATTTATTGGACGATTCAGGACCGGATATATTCGTTTGGAGAGCGACGGTAAAAGCAATCACATGTTGCGGGCGATATTCACTTTCGTGGTTTCGCTTCGCCGTTGTAGATGCGAAATGCCAAAATTTCTAAACGAATCGACTCCCCTGATCTCACACATATTTAAATACCTTTCCCTCCAGACATGGGGAGGGGGTGATTTTAACATTTCCCGGCGAGCCGCATTCTATATCTGCCTCATCCTTTATTTATGTCCTCTCTTTCTCCATTCTGTTTTTCGCTTGGAGGCTTATCTCTGTGCTATAACTCCTACGTTTCCTTTTTATCAACTTCCCTTCCCCCTACTCCTGTTGCCTCGCAACAGTCGTTCCCTCCAATATACTGCCGCACCCATATCACTCCTTCCTCCCAATAATAACATCCTTTCGTGAATGTATTCTCGTTTTGGATTTTCGCCTTCTTAGTCACGCTAAGAATTTTTGTTTTTCCTGACAGGCCTTTATTTTTTTTTGTTTCTTCACAAATCTTTCTTTTTTCCTTGCTTTTTATCCTGGTTAAAGGCGTTTGGTTTGAACTCTTTTATTTTTAAAATTTGGGTGTAAGCATTGACCGTAATAATGGCTATAACTATTACTTGAATTACATACTAATCGTTAATCCATCGATACCATTATTTGTCGACAGCTTTCTTATTACTATGAATGCTTTACTTTTTCTCCTTCCCACTTCTTTTCGAATTTCTCTCTCATTCTCCGAATAGTTGTCAAGTATCGAGAAAATTCGCTCGTATCAAGAATGAGTATTCATTCATGCTAAGTATCTATAATATAACCTTTCTGGCGTTTTATTCTTCAATAAGCCAAAAAAATCAACGAATTCATCTTTATTGTGCTAACTATTCTCTTCACCTAATGTCCTTGCCAGTTTTTTGACAATACTTCTCCTCTTCCTTCTAAAATCAAGTAGAATTGAAGGTAATCGCACTCCCTCTTTTCTAACTTCCTGTCTATATATTGAACTAATACTTAGGTTACTTGAACTATTACGATTATCTGAGCTTAATGTACTCCACTTCTGTTATTCAGAATGAGGGCACCAGCTCTTTTAGACGCTGCATTGTCCTTGCTGTCTCCCCTTAGATTCCACGAATTTTATCAAGCAAATTTTTCATTTTGAAGGCTCTCCTTAAAACTTTGGTGTCATGGTTGCCCGGAAGTGTCATTTTTAATTTGTCCCATCCTGATAGAATACGAAAATACGATGTCTTTGGTGATTTCCATTTATTGAAGATTATAAATTTATCAACAGAACCCTTACCTATTGAAATATTTAAAGAACGTTTCTAAATCATGGCAATAATTATACCTGGTGATGGTTCCCTCTGTGATACACACCCTTGAAGTGACTAGGAGGGTAGTGGTGTTGTAGAATGAAATGCACAATTTTCAACTTGTGTTACACCAAACCCGTTTTTCCCTCTTTTGTAAATTTTATATTTCTTCTAAAATACGAGTTATATTATTTATTTTTCTAAATTTTTCTTTACGTAAAAGTTTTATGCTAGTTTGTATAGGTTTGTAATATACTCTGTAAGCTATTTCTGCAAACCTCACCAATATATGACTATTATTTCGTCATTCACGATTCGATTGTTCATTTCGACATTCCATGCGAATGCAATGTGTCGAAAGCTTCCGCTTTCAAACTTAACCCACGATGATTGGATGTAGCTGTTTTAGCTCAGCGTTTGCGGGTATTTCCATTGAAGCGGCGACGGCGAATATTCAATTAATTATTCTCCTTATCTAGCCGGATATATCCGCCATTGGTTGGTGTGACCCCAGAAACTGAAACAAATTGACTTTCTTGAACAGCTGCTCGGAGGGGAAGTTGGCGCAGCTGGGAACTCGAGACAGATGATGTCCCTTGAATCTTGTGCTTCACGCTCGACTCTCCAATCGATTGGGTTGCTAAGCGTAATCGACACGTACGAAATGCTATCTGAAATTGCTTTCGTTTTGATGGCTTGCGAAATTAAAGTCGGGGCGCAGGCATATTTATGTACCAATTAATTCTTTGGAATTTTAGTGGTCATACCGTCTGTTCGTGCTTTCTTTTGACACCTGCTGGGGTATAAGTTTACTAAAAGCATTCGAATGCTTTAACTTAATGACTTTTTGCCCGATGCTCCAAACTCTGTATTCCTTTTGCTTGCTATTGAACCTCCGTGTTCTATACGATCATTTCGTCACCTAATTTACTATAGTAGATCTTTTCAGTGTGCCATTCCCTTCTCTTATATCATGTCAAAATTAGCGTTATTTATGCTAAATTTGTCAGTCCTGCCATCCAGCGATTTTGAACTGAGAGCGCTGTTGTTACTCTGGCTTGATTTGGTTAAAAAATCCTTTCTCTTTGTCCAAAGAAAATAATCATCCTTGCTTGCTTTGCTAGTTAAATACTTTTAAAATTTTCACCGTAGTCCCTTGATGATAGCTACAAATCCTTTTGGTGATCCTAAGGATGATATGTAGTGCATGTTTGGTGTGAATCCACCCCCTGCCAGACATTTATAGTGGCTTTGCATGGTATTATATGTAGATGTAGACATATCGCTCGCGACGCTTGGGCTACCAGTAGTTACGAATGTGTACTCCTGTGATGGTTTTATTTACTTATGGTTCATTGGGGTGAATCAGTTTTTATGTACCCAATTATTGCTTCTTTCATACATACTTAGAGAATGAAACTTTAATAATAAAAATGTAAATTTGAAAATTAGGCTTTTCTTAGCGTTGCCCAACAACGCCTTTTACTATCTCTTTCGGTCTTAGAATATCCCCATCAGTAGGCAGTACTATTATTTCTAGTGCTTTTCCTTTTGGTATTAATAAGGAGCATGCAGCGTGAAGGAACCGAGTCTTCCATTGATCTGCAGACTTCGTATTTGGGACTGGGAGGCGTTAAGGTCCTTGCTCCTTGCTCCCCGTAGCTGTGAATGCTTTGTCTCTATAAGGTGTGCAACCTAACGAATATCATTGCAGATTTTGTGAGATATATCATTGAACATTTTCATTTAAACCCCTTATAAAATTGTTGCGGCTTGTCAACGTTCATGATTAATTCATCTTTGTTGGTAATAGATGAATAAATATTCATGCTTTCTTCATAAGCATACTTTCCTCCAAGAGAGCTTTTGTGATCCAGAAGTGCGTTGATGAGATAGATTTATATCTACTCCCTAATTTCTCAAGCTTTGTGGGTGCTGCTCAATAATTAGTCTTTGACATAATTTAGAATTATTTATCGTTGCTGGAAATCAATGAAGATGATTGGCATTGCCACAGTACGTCTACAGTAGAAATTACCTCGATCGACGCATGAAAATTTTACTTATTGAATGAAAATCCAATATTCCTCATCCAATGCTGTACTCATGTGCTGTACACCTCACAGGAGGTACTGCTGCACTCTTTAAATTGGAAAATAAAACTATGTTTATTGTAATTGTGCATTTTTAGAATAAAGAGTGTGTAAATCCTTATTTTAACGTTTATCTATCATTTTATCATGCTTGGTTGCGGGGAGTTGGTAGTACAGGACTTTTTGAAACCGTTAGTGGTAGAATCATTTGCATGTAAGGCTTCACCTACGATCTGTTAGGAATAAATTCCTCGATGTCTCTGCGCACAGTAAGTCTACGCTAACACAGTTAATTACGTAGGTAAATAATTTGTTTCGTTGAGTTCCATCATTTGTCGGGAATCCATTTGGTTGTAGGTACAGGAAAACTAAACTTTGTTGGCTTCGCAAAAGTGTATTTTATATGACCGGCTTTTTGTCGAATAGTTGCCACCACCAGGTTAATCGATCGGGTCGAATTTACTCATGTGGAACAAGCGAAGTTTAGTTTATCCATAAAAAATTAAGTTTAACAAAATCGAGTCGGAAACTATCATATCTATATGGTTCTTAACTTCGTAAATTTATCCCTTATGCCACACCGGCAAAGGTATCGAGTTGTATCACCCATGTTCATCCTTCGAGGAATAAATGCATGCTGGTGCCACAATAAGTATAGCTAGCTTATTTCCACTTATTCTTTGTTTCCATCCCGCGGGGGGCTTCTTCGTCAATCTTTCAATGTTTACGCACACGAACGCGCCAGTCTTCCTTTACCCTCCAACCGAAGTGATGTCCTTTCCTTATCGCCCCTTATATATCTCTCCGCATCTCTTATGGATGATAAAGGGAGAGGGTGTCTGGGGTGGGCAAGGTGGGGGGGTTTAGACCGCACCCTTGAAGACTTCGTTAGCACATTATCGCATCGATCTGGTTTTGCCCAGAATTCCCTTCCCACCCGCGTGTGTACGTTTTAGGCCCGACCGGGAGTTGCGGCAATAGGAGAAGAGGGCAAGGAGACAGACTGAGGATGGTGAAGGGGGAGGTGTAGGCCAGGGAGACGCCGGGGATGTGTACGTTTGTTGGAGAGAGAGAGAGAGAGAGAGAGATAGATAGAGAGAGAGAGAGAGAGAGAACGGAAGGACGGAGAGAATCGAAGTCTCTAACCCCGTGGCCCATTCTTTCATGACGTTATACTCTTATTCTATGACTGCTTTATTTCTCGATATTGCGCGTTACTTTTCATTACCTTCCCAATTATTTAGATGAAGTGGTGCTATCAGTATCCACATTCAGTGCTGTCTCATTTGTGTCTTGCTCAATCTTTCACCAATCAATTTTTTTGTCAATGTACGACCTAATTAACTCGAACCGTGGCTGATTGATTCTCGCTCTAATCGATCAGTTACTCTTTGTTCTCCTTTCACAAAAGGGAGCATGAAAGGAGTGTCATGGAATGCATTGGTACTTTGTTTGATCTTACTCAGGGACGTATTGATTATTGGCTTCTATTAATTGGAGTGTCTATCCACAGGTTCGAATAAATGCCAGTGATTGGCCTTTAATCCTTGATTCCTATCGATGTTAGTTATCTTAGGTTTATCGTTGTGCTGTTAATAAAATATTGTTATTCCACGTCTTTCGTCAATTCAGAAGTATTTCCGTTCGAGCATGCTTATCTGTACCAATTGTAACTTTTACTTCACTTAACAATTCATGAGAGGTGGCACCACACATGGCCACGCATGTGGTCGTATTTATGGCATTAGCATTAAGGCTTGTTGAATAGCCCTGGTCATTTTCTCTTCATCAGTTCTTTCTAGCTTATAATGTATATAGCTTAATAATAATTGCCTTGGCTGACTTACTTATTAATTAAACTGAGACCTAACTTCAGTCTTATGGGTTCTTTGTGGGTCTACACGTTTAGATTGGCAAAAGGCGTCATTAGGTACAGATGAACAACTCATCAGTGGATAATATAAATCAAGAGCTAGAATTTATATTGACCTCTTTATGTTTTAAGCGCTTCACTGTTTGAAATCTCTCTCCCCTACCCCCTCTACGTCGCTCTCCTCCCTCTAATGAGCCGCGGGCCGCTTAATTGTTACGCGCTCTGAGCGTCTCCATCTTCCCCCGCACTCCTGTCCCTGCTACAAGGTTTCCCCCATTGCTACCCTCTTTACGCTCTCCCTATTGCTATCTCTGCGCTTCCCTTTTGATGGCCTACCTGCTCAGCGCCTTGTACGCACTATTCATCCAAGCGGTGTTGTGCCACGCTTTAACATATATGTAAATAATTACAGCACGGATGTGTATTTTATTATTCCATTGTCATTTACTTGAGCTGTATTAGTTGAGATTTGGTGGTGTCATTAACGATTTTCCGTCAGTGTTGGGCGACAAAGGATGCCTTTGCGTGAAGGTTTCTCGGGCCCTCCACCGGGTTATTGCGTCCATGTCCGCCGACGTTTCGACTCCCGACTCCATCATCACCTTCGGGGCTTCTGAATGCCTTAGGATGGATGCCTTTGTTTGAGTGATATCGTAGTTAGTGTACGTACTCTAAATTTTATGCATAGACCTTGGATCTCTCGCTTCACTGTTCATACTTGCCCCGCTATTTCCCCTTTAAGACACCATTGTGTTACAATAGCTCGCACATCTTTCATTTATTCGATAATTACTTTTCTGAGCGTTAGATTTAGGATAGGACGGATTAAATATGGGGCTGAAATTTTCGAACTCTGTGTTTATTAATGACCTTAGCATAGAGCTACCTTTAAAGAGATGATCATATTCGACGTGCAAGCATCTTAGTTGTCATTTAAAGTTTAGTGGCAGATATATAGGTATTTTAGTAGCGTTATGTATTTAATTGTGAAATCATAAATATTTTGGGACTTAGACTTGGTCGTAGTTAGAGATCTATTTAATATTGCCCTATTACTCCCTCCTTTGTTTCCTTTTTGCCTCCCTTTCTCCGCAACCCTTTAGCCTTCCACTTCCCTTAAACACCCTCACTTCTTTCCCTCTGCCTCGCGCGTACCCTTCAACCCTTCCTCTCAATCCCCCCCCTCTCCACCCTCTTTTTTACAACCCTCTAGTCTCCTCTTAATATCCAAGCCTCCTCTCTCCCGTCCTCATTACTCCCACCATTCTCCCGCTCATTCCCCCATGCATATAGACGTGTGTGTGTGTGTGTATTTAAATAATTGTTTGTCTCACCCCCCCGTGTCTCTGTTGCGCCGCTCCTTGTCCCGGCGCCCCTCTGTCTCCCTCCTTCACCCCCTCTCTCCTCATCATCCACCCCAACTCCCTTTTTACTTCCCGCCTTTGGAGGCGTTGAAGTGCTTAACGAGGCGTCGGCACGAAACGAACGAGGGAGGTCGGTGGTGTGAGGTTGTGGAGAGAGAGAGGGGGGTGGCGGGTGTGTGTGTGTGTGTGAGGGATGGAGAGGAATGAGAAGGGGTTGGGAGGGGAAGCGAAAATGCGAGGGTGTTCAGCGGGGGTGGGAAGGTGGAGAGAGCAGGGGGTGGAAGGGTGAAGAGGGGGTGAGGAGGATGGAGGACGTAGGTTGGTGTTGGTCGATTGGGGGTTGAGGTAGTGACACACGGTGGAGGAATGGAAAAAAAGTGGTGGGAGGAGCGGGGATCCGGAAGGGTGGAGGAAGTTTCTCGCGATGGATTGAGGGGAAGGAAGCTAGAAGGATGGATTATTCCGAGTCGCGGTACGTTGTTTGGTATTCCGACGTGGCACTGTTCGTTTGGTTTTGAGAAAGAGAAGGGGTTTGGTATAATGAAGATGAAGGGTAAATGGCGAGAAGGTTGCTTGTGGCATGAAAGTGCTCAACGTTACATTATTGCGGGGTGGTGGTGCATCTGATTTTGTCGTAAAATCGATGTCTGCATTCCTTAAATTTTGTGCTTGCCTGTGCAATAGATTATGATCCACAGCGTGGAGAATGGGCAGGTTTATGAGACCTATTGTGGTCTTATGCACTTTTCTTTAATACTTCATCTGTTTTGTGATACTTGAAATGTCTGCAGTAGTGCCGTTTTCTTATAATTGAATTTTAATAATTATTTTTCATTTGCTACTCATATGTTATTCGGAAATTAAATGATTTTAGAGGAATCAGAAATAAGAAGTGAAATGTAGTTAAAGGATCTGCTATGACCAAACATTTTTCCTGGTGTTGATGAACTATTCTGGATCAGATAATTTTTATTTCAAGGTGTAAAAAATTCCCTTCCAGTTTGTTTATCTTATAGGCATTATTTTTGTCTCAGTGTTCATCGTATTTAAGCTGCAGATGCTGCTCTATCCAAGGGCATCGAAGGGACCGTGGATGATCAAAGTTAGAACGCTATGCCCTATTGATTTTTTTATTTCGGTTTCTTTGATATAAAGTTTAAATAGGCCACATGTGATACTGTTTGTAGTTCGGATTATAGAACTACATGATTTAACAGTAAGGGCGTATGCGGAGACTATCCGAAAAAAGCTTTGGGTATGATAAAAATGCTTAATTTCCTTGTTTTTAATTCTACGCATAAAAGGCTGTTGCATTGAATCATGAATCGCCGTGCATCGTGCCGTCATACAGTCACTTAAGCCTTGGAATCGAATACTAATAGACCCTGAGGAACATTAACGTAATCTAAACTCCGTACAGTAATGTTTACTTACATCAATGTGGATTAATATAAGCTCACTCTTTGGAGCACAAAATGCAGTTGCTTAAATCGTGAAATGGCGATGTTTTTCTTCGAGTGACTCAAAATGTGGGTGTCAGCTTGGAATACTGAAGAGATATAATGCATACAAGGAATCACGTTTTTAAGACGGTGAACAAATGCATTTGTAGCATGCGTTAACTGTATAATTTTAAACTGTGAGTACAAAATATCCGTGATAAAAGTCTTTGCCAGAGAATTAATGATAGGAAACAAAATTCCCCATCGAATTATGCATATCAGGGAGCCTGTAATGCTGTAATTGTGGCCAACATAATATATTATTTGCTGATAATTTGGCGTTGAGTGTTCGGGTGGCGTAGTGTAAGAAAAACTTAACTTTGTATTTTTCACACTTTTATTGAGAAACCCTACCGGTTTCGACACTCCTGCGTCTTTGTCAAGGGTGTTCTGATATTTAAACGGTGGCAAGTCCTTATATATACTCCAAATGAGGAATAAACTGCAGGAGTGGTTGGGGAAGGTTAGATGGTATGTGTGTAAGGTCAGGATGACGGGGAATGCTTTTTAACTTTTGATTTTATTTACTTTTTAATTCTAAAGATGTTTTTAATCCTTTAGACAAAAGTAGAGTGTATGTCTTAAGATTTCATTCTCAGGACTGCAATTGTTTTTATATAGGTCATACGGGTAGAGGTTTAAACATTAGGACAAAGGAACATTTTAATTATTTTATTCATGGTGACAACAAGTCAGTCTTTGCTTCTCATTTATCTGGTTTTAATCACATGTCTGATTTTAGAGTAGAGATTTTAAATGTTCATGACAAAGGTGCAAAGCTGGATTTCTTAGAAAGTTTTGAGATTGTATCTGCTTCCAATGCTTTGGGACCAAAATTGATAAATGAAATTGTACCCTTCAATCTATCCCCATTATATCATGTTCCCGTCCCCCATTTAAAAAGCATTTCCCCGTCATCCTGACCTTCAACACATACCATCTAACCTTCCCCAACCATTTCTGCTGTTAATCCCTCATTTGGTGTATATATAAGGGCTTGCCACCGTTTAAATATCAGAACACGCTTGACAATGACACGGGAGTGTCGAAACCGGTAGGGTTTCTCAATAAAGTGTGAAAAGTACAAAGTTAAGTTTTTCTTACACTATGTCAATTTTTCATTAAGTATCGCCCTATTATATTCAATTTATTCGGGTGGCGGTTTTCTCCCCATGCGCTTTCTAGGCTCCCGTCTATCCTCTCCCTTATATTCATGATACCCTCGTATCGACTTCACGTCGGCTGGCTGGGAGGTTCAGGGACCTCCGTTCCATAAAGAGGTGCGATTGAAAAGGAGGGGGGGCGATTGGAAGGGTGGGGTTGGAAATCGCGAGGCTCAGACTTACTTTGACCTCACACCAAGGAAGTCACACGCTCTTCCCTTTGCTGTATGTGCTCACATTTTTCGATTCATGAAATGAGCCGTGGTGTTTGCGGAGAGGTGTTTTTACGCTCTCGTTTTGGATGATGGAGGGAGAGGACGACGTGGAGTTGGATGTTTTAGACTGGAAGCAAAAAAATTCCTCCCATTGACTAAATACAGGTACTAGGACGAATAAATGAGTGAAACTTCAGGTGAGTTTGAACATTATGATGCTTGCGTTAAGCGCTACTCACTGAATTCGTCCAATAGAGTGTGATTTTACCTTTCGTTTGTGAATATTCCGATTTCAAGGCCCTAATGATATGTGCACAAATCTAAACGGTGAAACGATAAAATATGGTAGCCATTCACTATCCAGAATAGCAATCCCCTATGTAAATTTTCTCGTTGCAGCCACGAGGCTTGATATTCTTAATCGTCTTAAAACCATTAATAATACTAGTATCATTTGGGATCAAACGTTATTTTTCTCTGATAATGTACCAAAAATCCATGTTCTATTGGATTCAATGGTTCGTTGGATGAATTGATTCGGTTGTTTTTCGGACTTGGTCGCTGATAGGCAAAACTGTTCTGATGTCAATTGGTCTTCTTTCGATAGTACGTTGTTCAATCTGGAAGATAATTCGGTAATTTCAGTGGAATTAATTTTATGAACGAAACATTCTATGCTATTTGAAAAATACTTGTTTTCAAACGAATATGGTGAAGTTTGTTTTTGTTTCCCTTGCTCTTTTCTGTGTGGCTTTAGTTTAATGTTGGTAATATATATTTGGTTCTGTCTGCCCACCGTTTCTCGGCATTGCATGCTCCGTGTGGAATAAATGCTATTTTAATTTGAAAGGGAACACTTCTGATTCCATTGTCTTGCACAAAATTGCAATCACGCCCCGGCGTTGAAGGAAGGGGGTGCTATAGTCGTCGTTCATACTGTTCAGATTCGCCCATGGGAAGAGGTGAGGTCCAAATGACGCATCATGAATATTCGAGGCCCACCCATGTGGGGAAGGTTGAGAAACGGTAACCACGCCAACGCGAAGGGGCGTGCTGGCCTGGTTACCTTTGCCCGAGATTGTCGCCAAGAAAGAGAGGAGTCCTAGCATTTATGCCTCCTTTGTTTTTTATCGCCGTAGCGCGTTTTTTATCTACATCTACCGGATACCCTGCAAGCCACCGCGAGGTTGTGTGGCAGGGGGAATTAGCACTTCTGTCTAGCGGAGGAATTTTCTTCACGATGAGTCGGGGAAATGAGCATATTCTTAATTGCGTGAACGTATAATTCTTGTGGATTAATCGTTACCTCTTCATTGTTTTAATGCATCAAGAGCATTTTTTTAAAAATAAGTTTGCCTCTCAACCGTAGCATAGATCTTAATTTTCCTGCTGCAAAAAATGCCAATAGTTTTACTTACGAATGCTGGGAGTACTTCCATATAACCATCATATTCGGGGATACTATATTTTCACGTCAGACTGATCTACAATTGGTTTCATTCCTTTATTGTTGGAGAAAATAATGTCCTGCCTATCATCGTGATTCGGATTTAATTATAAAAGCCTCTTGTCTTGCCCCTCTGGGCATTTGAAACAGGTATGGCTCCTTGAATCAACCCACTCGTCTGTTTTTTACAGTGCCCAGTGCCCAAGAAGAGCCTAATATATTCTGGTTCTTAGATAACTTATACTGCATTCAAAAAGATCGCAAGAATGATTCAATCATTCCTTGTTTCATCGGTCGCTTAATTTACGGTTCATTAGGTTCTGTATCCCGCGCCGTAATGAAGAGTGCCCCCGACTGAGAACGAAGGGACAATCTCTCCCGTCTTTTTTTGCACCGCCGTGCTCCCGTCGCGATTAATTGCGCGCTCTGGGTCACGCTGGAAATAAAAGAGTGGAGTCCACTTCGAGAAGCGTGTTTTATGGCCTGGCGCTTGTCATGGAGTCATTTGCGTAAGGGCAGCCTCCAGTTAATCATCCAAGATTGGAATGGTTGATCATAACTTTCGAAAGTTGTGCGGATAAAGAAAGACCAAGCATTGCTAGAGATATCTGCCGAAGTCATAGCCAAGTTATACCATCGGACATGGCAGAAAAATGAGTTTTATCCCCTTGCGTTTTGCTGGAGTTGAAAAATCTTTTTGCTAAGTGTGAAGAGGCGTCGTTGATTGATGCATCAGCTGCTGAAACAGGAATTTATATTGTGTATTTATTTTTCTGTCGTCGTAGTGATAAATAATCAAGACCCGAGATGGCAGTGAGATAAACTTCATATAGTAATACAGCTTTTTTGATGCATTATATTATCTTCTAATTTGGACTTTAATTGTAGAGACATTCCCTTTTAACATATATAAATTCTTGTCTATTTTAATATTTAATTTTACTACAGTGATTTGAGTTAGAGGTTAATATTGAGCCCGGTTCACAACCAACAAAAAAATTATGAACTTTTAAAAATTCAGTGAAATAGCAAGATATCCACGGTGTCCCTTCCATTCCTATCCTTATACCTCTCCTCCCGGTCTGAAGCGCCTATTAGTGCCGAAACTGCCCTGATAGTGCCTATCCCTACCATTCCCATCCGTGTATTTTTCCTCCCGGTCTGAAGTGCCTAATACTGCGGATACAGAGTTGAAAACACCCATAGTGATAACACCCACCTTGAAGACGTTCGTCTTGACCGGTATCCGAACCCGGACCCCCCATATTCAGGCCAGAGGATATATCTAGATGAGTAAACCACGATTTGGATTCCGTTAAATTTTTCCGCGGCTAGTGCGCAATCCTTGAAGTAAAGTTAAACTATTCCTATCAGTCCGTAAGTCGCTGTGCGCATGCCATTTTATTTTAAGGACATTTTGTGAGATCAGTTTGTGATACATGAAAATTTTCGTAGTGTTTTTATCGTTTTAATTTCTTTTAAGTATGAAACATACAATTTATTGCTTTGGCACAAAGGTATCCTCTCTATATTGGTGTCCAGCGCTAGACCCGGGGTTACGAATGTGATAGGCAGTTAATATTCGTTCACAATAATTTTCGGGTGAAGCGTTGTTTCTCCAAAACCTACGTAGCTGGTATTCCCCCTCAGGAAAGTGCAATAATGGTTGTAGTATGAGAACTGCTTGCAATAATTATTGCCATAGAATTTGATACTTATATACTTACGGTTATTCGCCTAGGATTGGTAAGATACCATTTGTTTGGTGCAGTTGGTAATCTTTACATATGCGATACTGAAAATCACATCCATTCCATCAGATAATTATAACCCTTTTTTCGTCCTTGAACCCAGCATACGAGTGTGCTTTTCAAGGTCTAGCACCGAGTGGAATTTGTTTTCTTATTATCAAGTGACTTGAACCAAAATTTCCCAAGTAAGAAGACGGCGAATATTGTCTTCAAGACTCCCTCAATCTTAAGATGTCCTTAAATGCTGCTCCGCTCGGACCTTTTTCCCCTTACTCCCCATAATCCCACGCCTACGCATCTTTAAGCACGGGTAAGAATTCGGGAGTGTTGGGGGGGAGGGGAATGGGATGGGGGAGAGTGGGGGAGAGCAAAGGAGAGAAGAGTCGTAATCTCTTGTGTTCCCCCAGACCAAGAGTTTTTTCTTCTCACGACTTCCCCAAGTGGTTGGTTTTCTCTCTCTCTCTCTCCTGCGTCTCTGCCTGCTAGAGTGTGTGTGTGTGTGTTCGCTCGAATCTGACCTTGCCTCACCTCTTTTTTTCTTTTCTTTTTGGCTTTAGGGGTGGGAGTGGAGATAGAGTGGGGAAGGAGAGGCCTTCTTCGGAGAGGGGAGGAGATCGTCTCGTTGGAGTGAAACGGAGGGGAGAGGAGGGAAAAGAGGGTTCCGGATGGAGACCGCGTCGTCAGCATCGGAGGAGGTAAGTCTCCGTCTCAACGCGTCTCAACAACTTATCCCCTCCACTTCCCCCTTCCCCATTCCCGACTACTTCCTTCGCCTTATATATATATATTTATATATATACACGTGTGTATGTGTGAGTGTGTTTCTGCGAGTATCTGTGCCATCTTTTTTCGTTTTCTTCATGCTTTTTGCGACCGGCTATTTAGCACATCTTTCCCCGAATTCTCTCCATGGTTTCCCTCCGACAAAACGCTGAGGGAAATGAGAGTTTCCGCGAGTAAAATTGAATCAGCCGTGGGAGAAGACGCTTCGGTGTTCGTGGAAGAGAGTTCAATTATATGAGTTATTTTTATAACGCATGTTTCCTGCTCTCCGTTCGTCTACGTTACCTTTATTGCTTGAAGAAAGTGGAGCTTAATATTGTTTTACCTTTAAACGTAGCTCTTGGTCACGGCCCTCTTTTGTTTCCCTTTACCCCCCCCCCCCCCCACCCTCAGACGGCCCCTCACAATGTACTGTCCCTCACTTGAAATAGTTTACCCTAGCAATCCTAGGATTCCATGAAGGGTGATTGCTTTGCAAGGATTTTTCTCATAAGTAGTGCATCATAGTTACTCACCATCACTGATACTTGTACAAGATTTACAAAGATCTCTATGTGCGTTTTACATGCGTGGATGCCAGATTTCAACTTGCACTGTTCTACCGTTGCTATTATTGAATGAAAATTTGATTTAATCCCAAGTACTAACATTAAACTTGTTCTTGTTTAGCGTATTCTCAAGAACCGGATCATGGGACTTCTATTATAAGTTATAATATTTGGTTTGGGGAGATGAAGCCAACACTTATCTTCTCGAACGTCGTGATATTTATTATTGAAAATATTGGAAAACGAAATTAATATCCGTAATGCCAATATATAATGCCAATTACGCAAGAGATTGGTGAATCTTTTTCAATGTCGCATATCTGTGAAAAGTAATATCGTTACAGATTATTAACGCGTAATAATTGCATGTAGCATACACCTCCGTTGTATGATGTTGTACGTATATTGTCGATTATTTCGAATGATGACCACTTTTGATTTCTTTTCTGATTTTTCGATTAAATTTCTTTTCTTTAAATTTTTAAGCGTTCAGATATAATTAAGACTTAAAATGCTAAAAGACTGTGATAGCCCTTGTTTTTTATAGATAATCGTAAATAACAAACTAATATTTTGTTCGGTAAGATCCGAATAACTTTAATGACTGTATAATGGTAATAGGCTCTAAAATAACGACTTTGATGATGCGATAAAAGTTAAAAGGCGTTTATTATTTTGAATTTTGTGACAACATATTGGTTGAATCAAGCACTCCAATATGCCGTGTACGCACGAACGGGTAAGGCAACAGTCAGCCATGTGCAACTTCACCGAGAGGAGTGCGTTAATTTGCAACCCCTAATAAAGGTTGCGATCTCACTCTCTCTCTCTCTCTCTCTCTCCCGCTCCAACCCCCGCACCTCCCTCTCCTTGGTGCATTCCCGCTTCATTTGCCAAGCCGCTCTCTTTAAAGACAGCACGTTCCCATCTTCGTCCACTTCGTCGCCTTCTCCTGCGTGGGAAAACAATGAAGTTGTTTTTTTTTCTTTTTTCTTCTCAAGAGCGTGCGTGCCTCTCCATGCGACCACGCGCCCGAGCCTTTAAGTGATCGAAGGAAAGGAGCGAGGGAGAGAAGAAAGTGGCAAGGGGGAATCTCTTCTTCTCTTTTCTCCCCCTTCTCTCTTTCTCTCTATCACTATCTTCCCCCCCCCCCTTCCTGTTTCGCTCCTTTGCAACTTCCCCCCATTCATTTCCCTCCCCACTTGCGATATCCATCCTTTTCTCTCCCCAACCACCCAATCTCACCTCCTACAAATCCTTGGGCTGGGTCGGTTCGGTTTTCGGATACGGCGGCGGCAGGCGCAGGAGGAGGGAGGCTTGGCAACGTCGCACCGCGAGAGAAGATGGAGAAAAAAGGACACGAGAAGAGAGAGAGAGAGACGGAGGAAGGAAAACGTTTTGGAGGAGGATTGCGGCTGCTGGAGGAGGATGAAGGGCTGGAGGGAGTGGGTGTTGGAGGTGGGAGGGGGGGAGGCCCTGGGGGGAAGGAGGGTGAGGAGGACTCTTCAGCTCAGAGGGGTGCCGGCTGGAAGGAAGGGGAAGGAATGCTCCCGTGGGGATATCTGGGGGAGCCGGGTGGAGGATCGGGCGTCGAGGGAGGATTATGGGGAGGGAAAAGGGGGGAGTGGGGTGTGGAAAAGGTATTGCCCCCAAGGTGAGGGGGGAGGGGCTGTGGGCATGGGCGGCCCTCTCCCTCCTTCGTGTTGTACTGGATTTTTGGATGGTGATGCTTTAGGTTGTGTGTAAGGTCTCCTGTGTGGTGGTCCGAAGGGGGTTTGTGAGGGGGCTGCAGGCGAGGGAAGGGGTGGAGCAGGCGCGTGGGGAACGCTTAACCCAGACAGCGCAGGGAGGGGGGATGGAAGGGCGGGTGGAGGCTGGGGGAGGGATTTGCGCTTCCCCGAGATTCCATCGGAATTTTTTTCTTAACCCCTTATATTCCAGCCTCAGCTCCTTCTCCTCATTCCGAGACCGCTTCCTCCTTCAAGAAGAATCATACCACTGGACTAATTCACTCTCTCTCTCTCTCTCGCCCTCCCTCTGCTTACTCGAGGCTTCCTCTTGTATTCCAAAATATTGGTTCGAATGGCAGAGGAAATCTTTTGAGGGATCAAAGGTGTTTTAATGCGACCTCCTTTTGGAGCTTTCTCGCAAGTTTCCGCCTTTTGCTCATTATAGACACTGCGGTTTTACACCGTGGGTAACGATGAAATTAAACGAGATGTTTCTTTTTTATTAGATTGATCTCGTGTATTCTCTCAACGTATGGACGTGTGACAGCTCGCATGGCATTCATTGCGCTTTTCTTAAGCGTGCGAATTATTTTTACTTATGCTCGTGGAGCCCCAAAATCGTCACGCTGTCCATTAGGGATACAATGTTTTACAACTAAAAGTTACTACAGTCACGTTATCTAAGCAATAATTTTTCCTGTTATATTAAACCGCGCCCTCGCTGTTATTGCTCTCATTGTGCGTCGTGAGTTCGTTTTTTTTCCTGTGATGAATGCTGGCTTACTTACTTTAACCAGGCTGGGGTTATATTTCCGCCTTAAATTGGTTCGGCGTGTTATTCGCATTCCGACGGAACGATCGTAGTCCACTGAACACTTCATCTACATAATACCTGCAAGCCACCATAAAGGTGTGTGGCAGGGGGTGAACACTCACCAAACATGCACTACATATCATGCATAAAAAAGGATTGGTACTTGTATTGGTACTGTTCAAAACTACGCTATTTAAAAAAAGATAAAATTAGCAAAGCATACATGCAAAAACATGCCGTTAGTTGGGTTAGCCTTAAGTCCTTATACCAACATGCAGCTACCAATGTTATTGCTACCATTACTACACTCGTCACTTATGCCCTTTGTTGCACTACCACCTTTAGACTACAGCTGTATTGTCTCGGCTTTGGTTGGACCACTAAAAATACAAAAAAGCATGCCTTTATCATACCACTTACGACGAAAATTTCTATTCTTTGCAATCGTAACTAAACGATCATCTTTATCATCATTCCCAAGATCGATTCGAAGAAGCTCTACCCGACTCTTCTAATCGGCAAATCGCTATCCTTTTCTAGTGAACGTTTTTCTTTATTTTACATTCTTCACTACTGCTCATTGTATCTTACACGAGTCCTTCCTTTTCGTTTTTCCTATTCGTCTTCATCGTATATCGTCTTCATCCGACAATCCTTATCTTCGACCTTTTTGTTATTTTTTGAACCTTGGTCTGTCCCTTTAATCTTTGCCACCCTCCTATAACAGCTCGTTGCAAGAAGTTATATATCCCGACAACAGGGCAATTAATCTGCCCCGTAATTTTTTAATAAATTTTATTTAATGATGGATACATTTTTGCTTCATTTGTTGAGTATTATAAGGTATAAGTCATGGGGTGGCGAATAAAGTAGTGTCTTAGGGATGGGAAAATTGGCCTTTCTTCATGTAGTAGCCTAGTTGGTCATCAGTGGTGAATTTTTTTGTGATCTTCACCTGCTGCCACACACCCTCGCGGTGGCTTGCAGGGTATTGCGTTGATGCAGATATAGATCAGTTACCTTTGTGTCGGCTGGACTCGTTAGTATTTCGCACTTAACGGCGGCTACGATACAGGGATCGCTCTCTGACTTGGTCACTTGATTTCTCATGGAGGTCATCCTCGCGATTTTCGAGCTTACGTGTGCTTCACTTTCCTCAACCCTTTCCTTTACGACGACGACCTCTCTCTATCTCCACCTCTTCCCTCCTCCCCCGTTCTCCTTTTCTTTAATTTCCTCCTCTTTTGGCAGCCTCCCTAGTCGTTTTCGCGAGAAGAGTAGTAGGAGGAGGAAGGATTAATGCAAAGAAATGAGAAGTTATGGTCTCCTCCTTGTAAAAAAATGACTCCGCTTAAGAGATTAGACTAATGAACCTTGATGGCTGAACGGTGTAGTGGATAAATGAATGGGGCGATTCGAACCGGTAAAGGAAGCTGGTCCCGCCAGAGAGAGGGATGGAGGAGAGGCGGAGGAGGCTGGCGGGTATGGGAAGGTGACTTGGGTGGGAGTCTGCAGAAGTGGGGGAGAAAGAGGTTGCGGAGAGAAAGAGTAAGAAGAGAGGCTCAGCGTCCTTCTCAGACTTTACCCTTTTCTGTTATACCTACACTTATTTTTTACGTTTTTGTTCGATTTTTTTCTGGCGGACAGAGTGTTCGCTTGCTTACGAGTTTTGGGAGGGTTGGCGAGGGGGTGGAGGGGCTAGGAGGAGGTGGTGGTGGGAAGGGGTTGAAGGTGTGTAATTTTTTCGGAAAGAGGGAGTCTGAGAGGTTTGGGGTGGGAATTTTGGTGCTTCTTCCTCCCCCGAAGGACGGAGATGGGGTGGCGAGAATAGTGGGTGGGAAGGGAATATCAGCCTTGTGTGTGTGGGGTGGTTTGTGGTCGCAGGGGAGGTGGGTGGTTGGGTGGGAGTTCTGAGAGACGATCTGGAGTGGCTGTGTGGACGGTCGCTGGCTGCATTTTCCTTTTTAAGTTGTGACCAAACCTCCTTCCTTGTGTGTTCTGTGCGGCGTGGTGTGTGTATGTGCATTTGTCCGTCTCGATCTCTTCTCAGTGTCCGAGAGGGAGGAGGGAGGGCGTCTTCGTCGGGTAGTCCGTCAGAGGGGGAGGGAGAGGGAGAGGGAACGAGGGAAGGGGTAGGCGGAGTCGGCGGCGGCGGAGATCCTTTTCCGTGAGAGATTTTGGCTCAATGTTACGAAATCCAGTCGTACGGTCAAGAATTTGACCCCGCGTGACTGGACTCTCAATGGATGTGAAGTTTGGGTTGTTTGTGAGTGTGGGCGAGGAGGGTGGAAACCTGAGGAAAAGGAAGTGGATATTCGGCGTGAGAGGCCTCCTCCGCCCCAACTCCTTGGCTTGGTCCTCCCCTCGGTTGAGCCTCCGCGAAGCGAAGGAAGGAGAATATAAGTGTGGGACGTGGCATCGTGAATTCCCGTGTATCATGCTTAACCCTTCCACCTGATTCGGGATTACAATTATGCACTCGACGGACATTCCGCCAGTGAAGAAAACGGCTGACGATATAAGACCCCGAGGGAAGCATGAAATTTGCACTCTAACACACCTACAAGCATACATGTACATTTTGCCTAATGTGTGTTAACGTTCCTGTGGAATCGAGTTGGTTCGGATTGTGGTGTCTTCATCATACCTGTTCATTTTAAATTAAATTTGTTTGCGTCAACGGAGGAATCCGCCAACACGTTTGTAATGCTATTCTGGAATTGTTGATCGAAAAATTTTCTGTCGACAGTGACTCGTTTCACTACATCATGCTTGCGATTGTGGGAGTGGAGAGCCAAAGCATTTCCAAGACGACCGACTGACAGTTTATAATGCTTAAGGCAAATGCTGGGTGAATACACAGTGAATCATCATTTTTGTTTCCACAAATATGTAGAATAGATACATGGATATTTATAGCTACGAAATTGCGCTATGTATTAAAAACTGGTCTCAATTGGTCCAATTTGCCGCTGCGTAATTTTTACATATTTTCTTCAAAGAAGGATAGTGACTAGTGGCTTAAATTTAATGAAAAAATCCTTTAATAAACCCAACACATTTATGGAAGGAATGATGTTGATGTTTAAAAAAGTCTTGATTAGCAATGCTCCTTCTCTGACGCTCAAAATGACTGTTGTTTTAGGGATCAGACGAACAACCGGAGTACCACTTGTTGAAATAAACCCGATATATTCGATGAAAAATTCGAATGCTCTCGTATTCATTTAAACGCGTCAAAATGATATGCATCAGGAATCCTGATGAATCAAAGCCCATATCAAATGATGATAAATGAAAATCATGGCAGATAGGAGTGATTACTCCAAGCTAATACACTGATAAAAATGTTTTCATGTGTCTTTTTCTATCTGACTCTCTAAAACGGTAGGCGTGTTCATCCATTTTAAGTGGGACAGATGTATATGTGCCCGAATACTATTCAGCTAAGTTTCTTTACAGGCGTCTGTACGATATAAACATACAGACCTTCCCGCGATCCCTTATATTCCTACCTCGACATTCGCCGCCTTTGACCCTGTCTCTCGCGCTTTTTCGTCAAACTTCGCCAAAGAAATTTATTTGTGTACGTGCTTATGTGTATACAAGTTCGTCAAGTTTGTATACATTCTCGTGCTTTTCAGAGCACGCTCCTCTCACGACACCATCGGCGTCCTAGATTTTTTCATTCCAAAGCCTTCCTCCCCTTACCATTCTTGTGGTTTGAGATGTCGTCGTGCTAGCGATTCTACTCATACTCGGCCAGTGATAAAAAAGACCATCAGAAAACTGCATTTTAAAAACGGATGAATGCAGTACATGAGTCATTAGATCTATCCCTAGAAACCTCAGTCATGTCATGGGTGTTTTCAAGTCTGTTTCCGCACTAATAGGCGCTTCAGACCGGGAGGAAAGGTATAAGGATAGGAATGGAAGGGATGGGGATAGGATAAGGTCCGAAGCCAGCTAATCAGGGATGGAATACAGAAACCTCAGTTTTATCTTCGGATATCCTTTTTAATTATGATTCTTGAGTTTACAATGTTGTTGAGAGTAGATTCTCCTCTAATTATTGATAATTAAGTGGTGTTAGAAGTATAGTTGCTTAGATATCGAGATGATTTGAAGATTTTTGTGCGATATGTTTTTGTGTCATCTTTAAAAGGTCTTTCTGTTATCTTTACTTTCAAGAAATAACCATTCGTATTTATTCAACGGTAAATAGGCTCCACCTATCAGATCGATCAAGGATTTAATAAGGAGTTAAAAAAATCCACGGATCTTCCGTTCAATACTCCAGTATCATATGGGTTACTGCCTATCCTACTTATTTAATTAATGATATTATATGCATCTGCATCTACGTAATACCATACGAGCCTCCGCGAGTGTGTATGGCAGGGGATGAAGATCACCAAACATGCACTACTTATATGCAAGAGATGCATTATGTAAATCATCTACATCTACGCGATCGCCTACAAGCCACCGCGAGGGTTAGTGGCAGGGGGTGAAGATCACCAAACATTGACTACTATTGACTTGCAAACAAGCTACTACATGGAAACATACTACATAATAGGGTCGCATGCAGTTAGATGGTTAGTAATAACGTGGACGTATACCATGATATAGACCTATATATTTTTAGATATAGACCTATCCTTATATATAGGCTTATGAGATATAGACCATGGTTAGAGGTCCACCTATACGTACGGTAACAGGTAGGTCGCCAATGATAATAATGCATGACAGTGATTATATCGTGGGCTTTTATTCGTACGACTTGTATACAGTATCATTCAATGTTTTTTCCATTAATGTCTGCACTATATTGTTTTCATTTCTCATAATATTCCGAGGGATATTCACCAATCTCATACCTCAATAAAAATATTTCCCTTATTATCCAGGAACTGTATTTACTTAATCTTCCGCGTCAGGACAATGTTGTGCTTAGGCGGTACGTATCCAAACGGTCAAACGTTCGAGTGCCTCGCTTCCCATGCCGAAAGATGAGTTTTGTGCATGGTCCCGTCATTTCGCAACAATGGCGCACTTCGGTTGCGGTGCAAGATATGCCAGGGCGGAGAGAAATGTTGAAGTGAGGAGGGGAAGGGGTGGGAAGGGCTGGAGAGAGGGAGGAGCGGGAATGCGGAGGCGTGAGCTGGAAGGAGGTGCGAGGCGGAGGATGCGAGAGAGGCTTGGGTTAAGAACACCAGGGGTCAGGCGGCCTGGAGATTAAGAGGCCTCCTGACGTGGAGGAAGAGGGAGGGAGGGGGCGGGAGGCCTCAGGTAAGAAGGGGTGCGGCTCGAGGGAGGAGGGGGAGAGCCTCCCTGGGGAGGGGGGTTATCGAGTACCAGTCCGAATGGGATCGTTGACCTGTTATCGGATCGAAGCCCTGTACGGTATATCTTATTATGATTATTTTTTTCCTCTCCGTCCTTCCCGTTTTAGTCCTTTCCTTTCTCATCTCTATACCTCATGTCTGCATGAACTCACCTTAACAACTTCGGCGTGCATCCACTTTTACCCGATATTTGTCTGTGTTCCCACGCTTCCGATCCCGAACTGTAAGCTGTGCAGGCCCATTAGTCCCTCCAATTCGCTCGTTGGTTGCAATTTCGATTTCAACTCCCCGTCTTGTTCTTGTTTTTTGCTTAGTTGGTGAGTTAAAGTTGAGTGCGCTTCACTCTTAATTTCTCAGTCGGAAGTGTTTGGTGGAGAAAATGCATATAGAATTGCATTAGGAGACCTTACGGGTTCCTTCAACGCCACACTGATTTATGAACTGCCATGGGAATGCATATTGGTCCTCTAATTACCACTACTACCTTAACGTAATCACCCAAGCACAAACAATATTCGATTACTCGTCCCCGTTCAACTTTACATTAGGCTTCACGATTAATCTGTTTAGTCTGTCTTTTACTGTCGAAATTTTACTATCTGGAAGATTCTGTGTTCATGCTTATTCACCTTTGTCATCTCCGAGTTTTGAAAAATCTTTCTTTTCTTTTTTCACTAAATCACTGTGATATTGACTCTTTTTCTTGCACAGGGCTCCTATTCAATTCGGTTCATCGATGGCTGTAAACATGTCTGAAAACCTACTTTTTTGCGATTATAGTTTAATAATACTAAATTTACTTCATGTGTAGCAACAAACATGATAGTTGGTTGACTATAGCTAAATAATTATAGATTTATTTATACCGTGAACAGATTATCTGCGTACTGTTGTGAGGTGTTTTTTGTCCAGGGGGAATTATGATTCCTTTATTTTCGTCCGGAACCTGAGCATTGACTTGTATTGAGCAAGTTCGATACTTGGTTGTGGTGTGGAGATGGAAGTGTGATGGAAAATGTGTTGGAAAAATTTAGGGAATGATTTGTATGAGATTATTTTTCGATTTTGCCTCTCCGAATCTGTGGAGAGTTGATCGTTATTCGATTGCCTTCATTCCGTGATTGTAGGGCTGAATGTTGGAATTATATCCTTGGCTGACGTGTTCGCTTCTCGACTATATGCAATCCGGTCAATCCACCAGCATTTTATTGTTCTGGTTATATTTCGAAATATGTTACGCATAACCATTCTCACTTCCGTGCTCAACCTGGTGCCATTCCACATTATTTTTATTAGTTGCTCAGGTTTCGGCCAATTTTTTGTACAGGACAAATGGAATATAGCCCAGTTGCATGTCAATTGTACATGCTTGGTGATCTTCACCCCCCGCCACACACGGTAGCTTGCAGTGTATTGCGTAGATGTAGATATAGATGACCTTTCATTTTTCGCATGGCATTGCGGTGACTTAAGTTCGGAAATGTTTGTACCAGACGCAGATATTTTTAAGAGATCGCAATTAACATATATTGATGATGAATCAAATCCTCTCTCTTGATCGAGAATCCAACGATCCAAAGACAATTATAAGCCAACATTTATAAATGGTTGATGTGGTTGCTTCATTACGTAGGAAAGGAAATATCTCAATCACTGCCGACATAATTTAGTCTAATATAACTTCAGTTACATATAATCTGATTGTCGAGGTCTTTCCGGGTTTTTCTTTTACAGTGTCAGTATAATTTCTTCAAGGATTCTTTGCTCAGTGTAATTTCGCACTCTACGAGCGATTCCCTTAGGTTGAGCCAAATATTATTTTGCATCAACTTAAGGGATAAATAATTCTTTTGGTTGTGTGCATGCGGGTAAGCATGTAGAATGGAATGGGTGTATAGGTCGCTGCTGTCATATTTTTAAGCATGATAGCATCAGGTTTTTGGTATCTCATTGCTCAGCCATAAATGAGTATCTTTATTTTGCCTAAATGTCGCTTGGATTGAAGCCCAAATTTAAGATTTCCTCCTGCCAAATTCACCCTTTACGCTCGTTAATTGTGGAATTAGAGTTAGCCAGCAATGAATAATTATGAGGCTGGTGACGCTGCTGCTGGCGTTGAGTTCAAAGCGTGACTAATCACCGCTGGCTCGGTGCTTTCGTTTTACTAAGGAGTTCTGAGAATCATGAGACTACATTTGCCTTTACGTTAAGCCCACCTTTCTCCGAATCTTTCTTTCTTCAGCATTTGCTTCAGGTATACTGGTAATGGGATGCAATGCGTCCGATATTGCATTAATGTCTGATTAATTCTTGAGAAATTTCATAAACTCAGTGGAAACCCCTTTATCCGTACCACATTTCTTTGTAATCTATCCTCTACACTAAATTCATAGTAAGGCTATTACTGTACAAGTTTTTGTAGTGTTTGGCGTTCTCTTTGAAAGAATATGCTCTACCATATTGTGTTAGGTGTTTTTTTTACCAGCTAAATGTATTCAAATTTTTCAAAACCAGTGTCCCATTCGTTGGTATATTGGTAGATAGGTTTTATCGCGTTTAAGTGAATTTTATTGGAGTTGGTCCCAAACTTTTGCCGTAACACGTGTTACTAAACTGTCCCAACAATGAGTATGTGGTGCATGAATATGTAAACGTTATAGAGACGTTAAAGAAACTAAGAATGTGTCTGGTAGGTTCAGATTCACTAAACTAAATAGAGACGGATGTGGTATGCACACATCAAAGTGTTCACCTCAGACGTCGGTTCCATCTGTAACTTCGGGTTAACCCAACTCGTTGCCCTAAAATTAGTGAAATGCGCATGAATGGGTTGGAGGCCTGTTAACAACCTTTATGGCACCTGTGGTTTCCTAGAAAGTAAAATATCCTGAGCATGTCTCTGGGGTTTAGCTGGTTGAGATCAATCCGGTCCACGCGCAAATTGTATCCCGAGATTCCCGATCAGATACCCTCTACCTATTGCGTCGTGTCGCTATTCACCTTCACCGCGTACTCCTTTAAATTATTTCAATTGGAGTAGACACTCATTCTTGTTGTTCTCATCAAGATACAAGTGAGAGCGTGCCGTATAACGTACCGCAGAAGTTATTTTCTCCGGTTCCTTTGGTTCGCCTCCATGGTATGATATTGGTTATCCCCGATGTGCAGCAGCATGCAGGAATATATAGCTTCATATTTTTCCACAGGGGGAAGCCTTGAATAATAGCAACGGCAACCGAATGTATTCGCATGTTATGCGTTTTTGGCTCCTTGGGGGAGGAGGAGGGGTTTGCGTCGCAAGGGGTTGTGGGGGGGGAGGATCCGAAGAGGTGGGTGTTGTGGAGGCAGGTCGATGGGAAAGGGGAAGGGGGAGATACGGAGGGGTGTGGTTTGGTGTGGGGGAGGGGCGTCGTGTGGGAGGGACGGGAAGGACATTAGGATATCGAGTGAAGGCCTGTGGGACCGGGTGTTCAATAAGCGAGCTTTCCTGTGTGCGCGCGGGTAAAATGAAAACGGTCGTTAGAACCGGGAGGGATGGTGGAGGCAGGTGATGCAGCTTCGCGTCCCCACCCTCACTCCTCCTCCACCTCTCTCCTTGGGATGCCCTCTCCTCCTCCTCAATAAACCTCTCCTTTCTTCCGATCCCGTACACCCTTCAACGGATCCCTGGCTTCTCTTCCCCCGCCTCTTCCACCCCACTCCCACCCTAGACCACTTCGCCACAGTCAACCCTCATCCTCTTTCCCTCTCTCTCCCTTGTCTCCCATGAAAACATTTCCCTCAACCTGCATCCCCCTCTACCTCTTCACCTCCTCTTGCATATTTTTCTTCTTTGCCGCTTCCCATTTGCTGCTGTCTTCACATGAGCTTTCAGACACCGGACCGAAACTTACGTATCTGAATGCCCTGTTACCAGGAAAGAGTGTGCGAATTGGGAACGTAGATCGTTGACCTCGTTTTACGGACGTAAAGGAATAGGGATGTAGCTCTTGCAGGGTATTTTTTCAAGAATTTTACTATTGTTAATGGTATTTGTAAGTGCTGGAATATGACAGTTGATAGATCATCTATCAGTGGTTAGGACTCCCATTGCGTCTGAACTCATTTGGATCTTCCTCAAGCAGGTTTCCTTCATTTCCTTGAGTTGGGGAAAATGTTGCAAATAATTAATGACATGTTTATACAATTCCTGACCTTCAACGCTGAATTATTAAATCTCAATTCCCTTCGTGAAGCGTTTTGACGGTGACCATCTCAGGCACATGTTAAGGTGAAACATCAATGGAAACGCACTCCGCGACTGCGTTCGTGACACTTTGCTTTTGTAACCGTTGTCAGGACCAATTGTTAGGAGAACATTTTCTTTCTGATAGTCTACCCTGCAACAGACGTATAAACGCAAGCAGAAGAGTTTCGCCTGTAGCCCCTCCGAAAAAATATGCAATCGATGTCGCGCTAACAGTGCAAAAGTTATGAGCATTAATTTTTTTCTTTTAACTCTTTATTCTGACGCTTGGAAAGTGACCACTGGCAAATGTACAATGATATAGTCCGAGTCCTGTTTCTGGCTGAAATGATTACTATTCTTGATTTATGGACTCTAAAAAAGATACTGCATAAATAATTTAGATTATCTCAGGCTGTTTGTTTCACTATGCTCATTCCTGATTATTTTTCCATGTCAGTCATTTTATTCGTTTTTTATCAATTCAAATGAATCTTCATCTCCTTCCACAATTTAATTGGCGCCATCATTACTGCATCAGCGATTAAATTTCTTAATTGGTGGCTTTATTCTCGGTTCTTATGACAACGCGAATGCGAATGGAGAAACTTTTTGAGGGAGGAAGCCGGGGATTTAATGCGCCATTTGCTTATATGGACGGTAATGATATTGATAACCATCAAGCCCACCCGTCGCAACCGAAAATAATGTGAGCAGTTAGGCGTTCCTCACGAGGCTTCTCATCCATTAAAACCGTCATGCTATTGGTTTTCTTAACACTGCTCTTAGGTTTTTGCTTCGATGCGCGTGTTTTTCCTCGCTTATTGTATTTTCTTTTGGAATTTTTGTGTAAGGACGTTTAAAATAACCCCTTGAAAACCTTAATTTTAATTTTTGCATCTAGTATGCACCTACCTACCTCTGACCACGAGACGCATTAGGGGCCTGACGAATGACGAAGGAAACGTAATAGGAAGAAAGGAATACAAATTGTGGTACGGATGTCAATGGAAGAAAAGAAAATTGGAACAAGATGTTGCTGTGATGAATCTGAAGTCCATAGAACAGGCGCTGGTTAATAGAGGCGGCGGGATGTTGAGCGCCCAGATCGAAGCGGGAGGTTAAGCTTTGTGGGAAAAGAAGTATGATATAATGAAAGGTAGGAGGTGTGCGTAGCGAACGAAATATTGTTGAGAAATGTATGCTCGTGGGTGCTTCGAGGCATGTGGAAAGACATAACGACAAGCTATCGATTTGGAAAAATAATCTCGAAAGCAGGAAGAAAATTTGAAATAGTCCATGTGAAAAATGCATGTGAATTCTACCTGTAATAATCGCATGTAAGTAACGTGGTTGCTTTTAATAAATCTGTCAGTGAATTTTCACGGAATCGCGGGTTCCTCGTTACGCCTAGTATCACGGGCCGTAACCTACTTCTTCGCTGTCCCAATTTAGTAACTGAATTGCTACTTTTATGACATGGAGTTTCAGGAATCCTAGCAATTTATTTCTTTTCGCCGCAGTATTTCTTTTGTTTTCTCATCATAATAAGGGAATCTCGTAGGAAGGCGCACTTGACTATCTTCCTTTCCTTATGTTGCGCATTTCGCCCGTCATTTCATTTTCCTTTATACTCCAGACCTTTATCGCTGAGGATGCACTGCGCCTATCCCCCTTTCCCACGTTCAATCGTTCCCCCCCCACCTCCCCCTTCGTCGCCTGCACCCATTCCCTCTTCGCGCCACGTACGTAATTAGCCCTCTCTCGCCTCCTCGTCACTTTTCCCTCAAACCCTGGCGCCAGCCCGAGTCCCATCCACGATCTTTTTATTTCGCGTCGCCCCCGCCCGCCTCTCTTTTTACTTCTCCTGCCCACCTGTCAGCTTGACATGTCCCGAGCCACGCCCACCCCGCTCCTCTTCCGCCTTGCCCATCGCCTTTGCGCGTACATGTCCCCATTTCCTGTTTCATCTTCCCAGTGTCCCGGCGATATTGTCGCACCCTCTACAGCCCTCGCCTCGAATTCACGCCCTCTCCATCTCTCCTCCCATCTTCCTCCTCTTGGAGTCCATTCCTCTTGCCCCGTCCGCCCAAATTTCAGCGCGACTTTTCTCACTCAGATTCTGTCCATTCTTCATCACTCTCCTTCTTTTTGAAAATTACAGTTCGATTATGCGTCGTTGAATTGGTTGTGCTCTTTTCATTTGCTCCTTGGATTTTTACTGACTTCCTCAGAGCACGATCTTGCATTCATATTGCGGAGGGTAGACTAAGTTACAATTATCCCGATTAAAATATTTACAATCGTATTATTTAACACAGCTCAGATGGAAATCTGTATGAGACAAGGTTTAAATCGCGATGAAAATCTTTCACCGAGTCACGCCTGAAGGTATTTCTTCGAAAGTTTAAATCGATGGTTTGCCTATAGCATAGAACTCAGGCTTCCTCTAAGGTTTCTCGTGGTCTTAGCGACTTCTTATAAATACCAGGACAAAACTCAGTCGTTAAACGTCGTTAAAACATTTGTTTTTCTCCATTGAAAAAATGTTGTGAATGCATTAAAATTTTACTCTCGTTAATCTAAGTGCTTATAAATATTTTTTAATTTTAAAGTAAGATTTTCTGTCAGTATATGTTGATCTTATTGCCATTTCAAATTATAAAACCAGCCTGGATCAAATTTCTTGTCATGAGAAAACTTTGCTATCGGTTTGATCTTACCTCATTTTCACTTACCTATAATCTTCAAGTCTTCCGAGATACTGCGGTAGGTAATAGCGTTTTGTATATAACTCATGTGATTTCAGGTGTGATAGACTTGGTGTCTTTTTCTCTGGAAATATTTTCGTAAAATGAGTTGGAGCGTTCATAAATATAATATTACATTTTGAGGAATATTATTTTCGTTGATGGACTTCGAGAAAAATATTGGGTACGATTGGTAATAACTGTGTATTGATTGTTATTATTGTGATTAGTAATAATTTTACATCTTAGCAAACAAATTGGCATCCTTTTTATTTCCTATATTATTAGGTATAGTATTTACTGGGTCACATTCGTGTCCCATACTTCAAAAGGGACTTATGTTTCGCATCCCTCTCCTGTTGTCTCCCGTCCTCGACGATTACTCGAGCTCTATCCTTTCTCTCTCCCGTGTCGTGTACCTTCGCATCCACCCCCTTCCCCCGTGTACTCCTTAAACGTGCTTATATATATTTCCTCGTTCTCGACGGGAGGCTAGTCCTCTCCCCCTTTATGACCCACCCTTTTCTCATAAAAGTCACCTCGCCGCCCCGTCCACTTCCTCTAGCCTCCCTCACCTTCTTCGAGAGGTGGAGCCTCTCCAGCGTCTCCCCTTTTATCGCTTTATGCCCTTCCCCCCGCTCTTCCTCACATGCTTCCCTGGGCGTCGCCCTGCTTTCGGGTCGGAATATTCAGGGGGCGGATTGTTCCCGGTTAAAAATAATTGGTTGCATGTCTCTCTCCCTCGCCTTGGAATCCTTGCACCAACTTCTCTCCTCTCTCTCTCCTCTTCTCAACCGCTGTGCTCGAGTCTGTCCTCATTTTCTATCTCAAGAAGGAGTACAAAGGAAACGCTATTATACGTGCATCTTCATTCTCACGCACGTTTAAGTAATCGAAGTAGGTCCTTTATTCCTGCCATGCTTCCATGCAGGAGTGGTTAATTTTCTGCTCCAGTTATTTTTGCCAAAACCAATCGTTATTACATTCCTTTGAGCATTTTGAATGGTTCCCGGGTTGTCAGACGATATTCAGGTTAAATACCCGTTGGCCTTTCAGTTCACGGTGGTAATGATCATCTGTATTCGTTGTCTTGTTGAGGATCGGGATGGTTTCATGGCTATAATACTGGCTTCCTAACCCGAAGGCCCGGGTGCGGTTGAGGACCGAAACAGATTTTTCTTTGTTTTATCGGTCCCGTCTTGGGTGCTGTGGAAAGAACTTCGAGCTCAATACTCCGACCGTCGGAAAGGACGTTAAACGGTGCTCCACTTGGCTCCTTTCGTTAAGAGCAGACTAATGCTTAGGCCGAGTTTCACCCTACCCTTCGTGCCTTGAAAATGTTCCACCCATATCCGATTACCCACGATGGGGTCGTTTACCATATTTTTTTATTGCCGAATCTGATAGAGTTTGTAAAATAAAAATACCCGTTTTTTCCGTTTTTTGATCCGTCAATTATTTCCCGAGTTATAAGCGGCGAAAAACTGATGTTTTTTACCCTTTCGGAAAAGTAGGTGTGGTGACGTATATCGACTTCGTCTAATCACAACTGAGCCCGCGAAGCTACTTTCCCTTATCGCAATGGGGGGGCCACAGCTGACTCGGCCAATCCGAACGATTGTGACAGCATTTGTGCGAGCAGACATTCCGAGAATCCCCCTCCACTCCCTTCCCCTCCCCTGAAAGCAGTCACGGACGGGAGGAAAATGACGTCAATGTTATCGCAGTGGCATATTCGGTGGGCGTCACCTTTTGCTTATTTTCATTTTTGATTTATGAGTGAATGGTTGTGGTTAGAAGATTAATTTTTTCACAAAAATTATTTTTTCGTTTCCATTTAACGATTTTGTGTACAAAATTGCGATTTCGGCTCCGAGTAAACGCCCCCATTCCGCCATCAAATTACTTTACTTGTAGGTCACAAACTCAGAAGAGCAAAAAGGTTATTTTGATTTTCTTTCAAAGCATATTACTGTGTTGGTGCTCATGGAAAGTTGAGTACTTTTTTCAAAAGGAACTTGGTATCCTGAGAGTCATTCTGCTCCTCAATGCTGAGTATGCTTCGTACCGTTTGCGTGAAAAGGGGAAACACATTGCCGAAATCATATCCTAGGTTCACAAATTTCCTTGGCGTGCGAAATTTACACGCGTGGGCTAGTGAGGCAAGTTCCTTTCTTCTGGGAAGCGTTTGGTTTTCCAGATGGATATGGCGCCCATAAAATTCACTCGCCGTTGTTCAGGGAGGCGTACCCTCAAGAAACTTCTTCGGGTTTTAAACCGTCGACCGTCGGATTAGAAACGAACACTCTACCCTCAGAGTAGACGTACCATTCAAAATTCGCTCTTGCTGAATGGAAGTACTTCCTTCTATGAACCCTTTGTTGTCTACCCTAGTCATGAAAAATGTGATCGCTAAAGGTAATGTTAACTTCTGATAAATGACATATAAAACCATTTAATAAGTTTAGCTGTTCATAATATGGCACATACACCATTAACTTACAAACCTAAGAGTATTAGAAACGTATCATACGTGTCATCGGAGGCTTTCGGGTGCAGCCTTGCTCCATCAGGCTTGCCTGATGATGCGTCCTGTAAATGTCGCGAAAGTTCGCACACCAACAATTATACGCAGCTGCACCCGGAAGCCTCCGATGACAATGAATTTCGCTGTGAAAACCTACGTTCCACGTATCATGCGTGGGAAAATTAATTTATTTGGGTGATCGTGAGGAACGTCATGCTTCACAATATCACAATATCTTGACTACATTACTTAATAAGGAATATATTTAGGCATTAATTATTTTTAACTTGACCTTGATTGACTTTGTACTTCAATGGGGTACTTTATTAAAATCCACATAATCATAGTTAGCCTGCAATTGAAAACTCGAGCCGTGTTTGATGGTGGCGTTCTTTCAGCATTCCCTAAAAGTCGATTTAAATGCTTGAAATGAACATTGCTTGCGTGCAATATTGCCGAAGCGGAAAGAAATATGTTTGGGAAGCCATAGTAATTGAAATTCATTTGGTACTCCCTCAGCAAATCGGTCACGGAAGAACTGGGCTGACCTTGGGCTGCTTATCTTCTGAAATCTCCGGAAATTCTGGCCAATAATTGTGCGTGACGATTTTGACCACGCACATTCAACGATATCGAATTCTTACGCCCCCTCCCCAGTCAACTCTCAACCGCAAGAACCGCGGAGTTCTTTTCTCATCAAACCTCCCCCTTCCAACTCCCTCACTCCCCCTCTCCCAATCCACCGCCTATCCCGTCATCCTCTCCTCTCTTTTCACTCGTCGCACCCTGACTTTCGCGTGCGTCCGTGTCACTTTGTGTGTAATCCATCCTTGGGTCAATTATCCGCCGACAGTGATTTGTTGCAGCTCCGCCACGCTCTCGCAGTCACCGCAGAGCGCTCGCTTTTGAGGTCGCAGTTTGATGAGTTGCCATATGAGAGGGGGGAGGAGTGTGTGTGTGTGTACGTATACGTGTGGTGGGATGTGCCGTAGGGAGAGGGACTTTTAATCGGAATGAGGATGTAAGTGAGAGAGAGAGAGAGAGAGAGATGCCAGTGTGTGTATGCGGAAACGAGGAAGGGGGAGTAGGTGGAGTGGATGTGAGCCGCCAAAGCTGGGAGGAGGGTGGCGGGGGTGGAGGTGGAGGAGGGGGAGGGGGAGAAAATCGACGAGTGGAAATAGCGGGCGCGCGAGCGAATCAGTACTTTCGGGGGAGTAAGGGGAGGTATTTGTTTGTTTTTGGGAAGCTTATATTACGTCCATTTAATTGCCGGTTTGATTTAATTAATTGGACGTTTGAGGTGGCGTAATGAGGGATGATTGATGATGAACGAGGCGGTCCAATGGCCAAAGCCGTTCGTCCTCCCGTTTTCCCTGTGGTGCGGCTTCGCAGCACGTCTCTTGCTGTGTGTTTGTGCGTGCGTGGATTAACGTGTGCGTGTGTGTGGGAGTGCCGCGGATCCGAGCTCCCGTTCCGGGGGTTTTGCAGTTCCGTGGATTTGAGAGCCACAGGGTTTTCGTGAGTTGCGTATTTCGCTGGCGTGTGTACGCGATGCCCTGTCGAGACTGCGAGAGAGCGAGGATGCATCTCCGTCCGAAAACTCCGCGTTGTCGAGTCGGAACTATCCGGTGTACTCCGCACCGTAATTTTCAACAGTTCTGCACGTATTTTCATACGTGCAGAACTCTTGAAACTCTTGATGTCGTGGCATATTCGTGTAGCCTCCAAATTTTATTCACTACCCAATTGTTGTGAGTTCAGTGACTTGGATTCGTGGATAATACGGAATATTAACTTCGGTTTTGGCTTTATTATTCTCTTTCAGGATGCTTTTTATTACTGCTTTGCCTTCAATTTGTCGTCAGTTGCGACGAGTCCGATGGTCAAGAAAGATTGATTCCATGACTCATTACCTTCTATTTGTTTCATAATTCTCTTTCAGAGAATTCCCTAACAAATGAGCCCCCTTTTTTCCAATTCGTAACTAAGTGGAGCATAGACAAGCTAAAGCATATTTGCGTGTAATCGTTGGGTGGCCGAGGACGTTGTAATTATAGCATTTATTTCTTAATCTAGCATTCAAATGCTATTTTTGAAAATCGCAAGTGAGCATAAGTAAGAATAATTTATGTCAATAAATTGACCAGGATACTTATTTTAAAATGCTGGAAAGGCTTGAAAAGAAAATTAAATGTCCAAAATGAAGAATTTTGCTTTTATTTGCTGGCTCTAATTGAATTCCACCATATCATTCCTTCGCGGAAAATCATTTTTAAATTGGTGAAAATGAAATTATTGTTTTCTGTTGAATTAAATTGCTGCTACCAGATTTTCTTCAGTGAGGGCATCAGCGACTTATGGCGAAAGATTCTATCCGACAACGAGGTAGCCGTTAGTCATGCACCAACTTTTATGAAGAATTTCCAACCATTACAATAGCCAATCCTAAAAGGAGCAAATTTTACTGCACGCAAGAGTTAGATGGTGCCGCAATTAATAGCCATCCATTTGAATCTGTTATTAATAAAAAACACGTGATCTAATTACTAGGGTAATGAACAAGAATCAATTAAGAGATGGGCTAGTGTATGATACCTTCTATTAATTTGTAGATCTTTTTGGCCGTATGCAAATTATCATCTGCACGTGGGGAGCATCTGAAATGATTTTCGACGTTTGATGTCGATTGATAGTTTTGGTATGACGGGATCGCTGAACCAATGAGTGTTATATCCGAGACCAACGCAATGCACATTTATGTGGAAAAAAATACTTTTAATTCAATATCGTTCCGTCAACTGTTAGCCGTATACGAAGCAGTTTCATATTACTGTCACATATTCAATATTTCGCATTGCATGACGCGTCATCTTTCTTCCTAATTGGTGGATGGCGTGTATCTGGAATTTGCCAACAATTTTTCAGCAGGTTGTTAGCTTCTGTAAATATTTGTGCTTCTCATGTAGGTGTGTAAACACGTGGAAATCAATTTAAACGAAATGCATTTCATTTGCGATGCATACTTCCGCTAGTAAATTTGCGTCATAGTGAAAACCTCTTGGGCAATTTAATTGACGCTAAATCGATGGTTCTGTTTTCGAAGAGGCTGGAGGGATATAAAATTCACCAATGGAATGCAAACAGACTTGATTGAAATTAGGAATCCGCAGAAAAATCTTTTTTTATTTCCTCTCTTCCGCGTTATTTCTCACCCCGTCTCCCTCTCTCTCGATTTCCGCCGCTCCTGAGTTTCTCTAGTCGCGTTCTGGCGTTTTTATCAGGCGCCATCGCGACCGCTTCTCCCATTCAATCAGCCCGGTTGTTGATGCCCGGTATTTGCGTACTTTCATTTTAGCCATGAGAGAGAAAGTGATATTAAATTTATGAAAAATTATACCGAGGAAGGGGCTTTATTTGGAGGAGTGGTTAGATATTTTGGCCATGTAATAACTTTGCGAATTCGTTTTTATCAAAACTTAAATTCCTGTTGATGAATGAAAATAATGAAAACAGATGGGTGTGTGTTCAAAGTAAATTGGTGTTTTGGAATTCCTGAAAAGTCCCGTCTTTTTCACAAAAATGTAATAAGTGTGAAAAAAAACGTCAAATCATTTATTTATAGCGCAAATCTTTTTAAATAATCATTATGGATGAAACGTTTACGCCATATAGAAAATGGTCTTCCTAATAATTTGAAATAAGTAACTACTTAAATCCCATGTTTTTCTTAGTCTACCTGCGCTCTTTGGCATTGGCACCTAACGGTATTTGTGGCACATTTCCACATTTGAGTACAATGAAACAACACTAGTTTATGATTGATGTATTTTATCTCGTTCTGAGCAGCTAGAAATTCAAACACGTCATAGAGCCTATGGATCCTTAAAGTTATTTTGGCCCTGCGGTGATTCTTTTATCTGTTTGTTAATTTATGCCCACGTACTGTTTTTATCTGCAAGAAGTGTGAATATTTTGATGGATTATTTATAATATTACCAAGTATCGAGTGTATTTGTCCGTTAATTTATTGATATCGAATGTTAAACATTTTAATTTTCATATACACTTCTGTCCTACCTGCCAATTCGTACCCTAAATTTATCATCTGTTTTAATATTGTTGGTTGGTTTATTTATTTGCTCGTCCGTATATGATTTAAGAGACTCATGTAAGTATGATCTCTCACGTTCATTATCCCATCCCCGGTTTTTTATTATTTATTGGTGACTCGGAATTAAGGCTTACGTCACGGTTTCTATAGCCAGTACGAATTGCAGTTTTGCCC
The DNA here is from genome assembly GCA_933228895.1 of Platycnemis pennipes. Taxonomy (NCBI): domain Eukaryota; kingdom Metazoa; phylum Arthropoda; class Insecta; order Odonata; family Platycnemididae; genus Platycnemis; species Platycnemis pennipes. The sequence goes on along the minus strand of OW121848.1, from coordinate 24,652,348 downwards.
TTATCTCATTTATAATTTGCCGTGAGAATATTTTTGACTTGGCGCGGAGGGCATGTGGTCTAGGAGACAGGACATCTTAAACGCGACCGTATAATGAAATGTGGTTTTTTCGCCAGCCGGGAGGGGTTGGGGGAAGTAGCGAGTTATAAAAAGGATGATGGTAGTGTTGCATGCTGAAGAGTGAATTTTAGGGTTGAATGCTTCCATATTCTCTCCCTCTACTTCGATCATCTTCTTCGTTCCCTTTGCCTTAGTCGCACCATCTTGTTCGAAAAAAATTGGAAGCCATATGCATGTGAAATGAAGAGGGGAGGAAAAATACCGTAATAAGACTATAGCGCAATTGTTAGAAGTCTTATGGCGCATTTCTTTTTTAATATTATTTCATTTTGTGTGCTTAATATCGCCCACTTCTTTCCTCTCGTTTCCTTCGTCTTATCCTAGTCGCACTCTTGCTTTGAAATCTTGAAAGTACGCCTGCATGAAGGAATAATGGACGCCCAAGTGATTGGGTGAGAGAGAGTGGTGAGGTGAAGACGAAAATTTGATTGCCAAACGAGAGCGGAGGAGTGAGATGGCGAGACGAATACAGAGACGAGTGAAGAGAGGGAGAGTGTGAGCTCATTCTCTGATTGGCTAACTAGCTTATCCCCTGATTGCTCTTTGTGAGTTACGGGCTCCCGTAAGAACTACGGGGAGGGGGAGGAAGGAGTTTCGTCTGAGGGATGGGAACAAGGAGGAGCTGGGGGTAGGAGACGCGAGGGGTGGGTCTCTTCCTAAATTTTCGATCGCTTTATGATTCTTTCATCGTCAGCGATTCGCGAAAAACGTCTAACCAACCAACTCATTCCGAACGCCCTTTCCCGTACCTCCCCGTCCGTCTCCGCGTCCCTCACCCGTTTATAACCTCCCTTAAAACCCTCCCCCCCAACGTTCTCCCTCTCCCTTCCTATACGTATCCACCCTAGCCCTCCCTTCCGCCCTGTCTTTCTCCCTTCCGCTCGATTGGCTGAAGGGCAAATTCAGCTTATAAACCCTAATTGAGTCCTCCTTTCTCCCTCCATCCCTCTATGCAATACCCTTTCACTCGACTCCAAGGGAGAGAGGCTGCTCTCTCCTATCCCCTTCATAATCCAGCATCCTGAATGATTACCCATTTTAATACTACAAAGCAACATCGAGGAGGGTGGGGCGCCAGGGGGGTGGAGGCGGCGTCTGCGAGTGTGTGCGCGAGGGAAGAGATTAGTGCGGATTGTTTTCGGGCATAATGAGATGGGGTGGTGGCTGATCACAGCGCGGAGCTTCGAATTTGTCATTTCCCCCCACTTTTTTTTTTAACCCCTTTCAATTTACTCCTTGCACTCCCTCTCCCTCCATCCCCCGTCTCGCGAAACTCACAGGTTGGTTTACCGGATCGGGAAAAAATTCCAAAATTAATGGAAAATTGAAATGAAATTGGTCTCGTCGGGAACTCGGAATCCTTTCGTTCAGGTCTTGAGAGAAGGGGGTGAACAAGCGATTGTAATTCTGTGCCTGCTGTCGGACTGTGTTATCCTGAGGGTTGCCCGGAGGAGGTAATTACAATTACGGTCAATTTACTCCCCCGTAAATCTTCCTTCAGATTGTGTGACTGCAGGGACGCTTGGGAAGTGACGTTTCTCGTTGCGTTTGCCGCGTTCAAGTATTTTACACCTGCGAGGGGGGAATTGCCATCGCTGAACGCGCTCGCCTGCAATTTAAGAGAGGCAGGGGAGGATAGTTCCTCGCTCGCAGTGAATGTCAGGCGCCCTTAACGGCCCTTTTTTCGGAAACGCTGGTCTTAAAGTCGTTACAGGGTTGTCTCAGGTGCGGTGTGATCATTTAAGTCCTATTATGCTTCGAGATTTAAGGGGGCAATTAATGTCATATAAATATGCGTCTTTATGATAGGTGCTCAGGCTGGTGCTCTTGCTTTTTCCCCAAGGGATATAAAGACGAACTTGAGAATTAAAATTGTTCTCCCTGTAACAGCTTTTGGAAACTTTGTTGGTGTCTCTTGATTTTGAGTGCAAATGGCGCTGGCAGTTGCTTATTTCTGTTCCTCGCGAATCGCGAATTTGTCGCGATCTCAAACCTCGCGACGAATTTACAAAGTGTTCTGGAAAGCACTGCTTTCGGAAGCAGCAATATATAGAGTTTCTATATTTCATTTTACATATCAAGTACTTCCGTGATGTTCCTGGTCGATTGACATTCTTTGAGATACGGGGGACTAGGAGTCTAGGAGACTAGGAGTGTATAAGACTTACGATTTCAGTTTTTAAAGGCGCTTCGGTGGTAAATATCAGTCGCACAAGTAGGTATATATTGAGTAGCTGGTTGTAAGTTCCTTTAAAATATTTTTTGTTTTCATTTTCAAGATAACGGTTTTCAAAATTCGTCTTCACGTCGAATATCGCTTAGGAATGTTAATATGCTCCATAAATCAATAAATACCTGTTATCGGTTTTTAAAATCTAGTAGAGAGGCAGGTACGGTATCCCGATCTTTGCCTTTCCTCGGCCTTGCCTCACACTAGTTTCGAACCACTCAAAATGGTCTTTCACCGGTGCTTAAATGAATGTTGTATTCGTTGTGTGTGCGCCGTGTCGCATATCGTTCTCCGCACCCGGGCGTTTCCCCTTCTTCTACCTTCCCCCCCCCCCCCCTTCCCACCCCTAATCCACGGATACCTTCACCGCCCCACCCTCCGCTCCGCCCCCTTCCTCCCTTGTATATCAACTCGCACAGCCCCACATTTTCCCCATCAACCCTCCCTTTCCTTCCACATGCTCGGCCTGTGCTCTGTCTCTCTTCCTTTTAACTTTTGCGCGCGGGATATTCATTGCTCTGAATGTCCCCTTAATTAGCTCATTAGTTCCCTGAATTGATAAACACCCTCGCTCACGCGAAGGATCGCAAACAGTCCCATTTGCGCCGTTGGTCGCTGTCCCTCCCTGCCACCCCCTTCTGCCCCAGCCTCTTCTTCCGCCCTCTGCGAGTCCGTCCTCTGCCTTTACCCCTTCATCTTCCGTGGAATTCCCCCACATACTCGCTGCCACTCACATCTGTACCCGATGATTCTCTCATGCCTGAATTTTCCACTCCCCATGTTCACTCAACAGTTTCGGTATTCTCAAACTCTTGGCTACATTTATGTGTTTTAAACTTATGTTCCCATGAGTTTTTTTTTCTTCTAATTGGTTCCTTATTCACCATGTTTTTAATATTTGTCTATGCCATTGATACCTGAAAATAGGCACTCTAGCCGTTTTTATTGACCGTCTCGTGCGACATTTGTAATTAACTAAGATATCTACGTCTCTAATTAGTCATCAATACTGTATAATATCAGTAACCGTAGGACTCCGAAAGTTACAATCTTAGTTGAACGAATTGTATTTTAGACACCATATCCTACTATACCTATATTTTTCTAAACTCAAAAATTTAACAATTTGTTTCCATGAATATATATTTGGAAAACATAGGTGATTTGGGCATTTGCCACTAGAATCTACTTCGCATAAAATTTATCTGTTTCAGTATTAAGCTTTCACCAAAAGTTAAAATTCGTTTCATCATTCGTATGCCGAGACTTTATACTCTGCCATATTTCGGATACGTTTGTAAGCAATGACTTATCGTGCGCCTCTTGCTTCCCGTTTTTCTATTTATTTCCGACTCTTATCTTCATTAGTAAACTAAGATAATTCAGTTCATATTATTTTCATTGTTTTATTCCAACTTTTAACTATGGGAGCACCCTCGTTGCGCTATCAATCTGATCTTGTATTTTCTCTATGCTTTCCTCGTAGTTCATTTGCCGGGAACTTGCAGTCATTACCTTTACAAATAATTTCTGTTATTTAGGCGGCTCAATTATTTGACTGCACCAAGTGGATGATGGAAGCATCTAAGGGGCCTTATTCATTGAGTTTCTGCGTGTGAGAAGTATTTTAAATCGCTAATAATCTTAAATATAAACACTCGTTGATTGATTTCGTAGTCTTTGGCATAAACTTTAACCGCTACGTATGTATGGATGTACCTCGTGTGTTGTCTTTCAATGGCCATTTTCGGCCATTAAACGATGGTATTATAATTATGAAAGAATGCGACAGTTCACTTAATGTCGCTATAGCTGTTCCCCAGTGTCGATATAGAGATCTATTATTAAATTCTATATGGAAACCCTATTATTCCCGGCGAAGTTCCAGCAATTAATTGTAAGTGGGTCGTTTCAGTTCGCCTTATAAGTTGCTAAATGCAATGCATTGATTTGTGATGAAGATCGAGTGTTACGCATGACCGTCCCTTCGTTTGAGCTGCAACACGATTTGAAATGATTTCGAAGCACTTGCTTATGGGTTAAGCAAATAACAATATCTTCCAGTAATTGGATTCCTGACCTCTCGCACTAAGCAATTAGTTAACATCGTCTGCGCGCTGTGAATTGCGTGACCTTCCCATCGTGACTTTAATCAACTGCAATTAGATTTCTTTGCCTATACAATTAAAAAAATTGAAAAGTTTTCAGCTTTTTCTGAACTGGATAGCATGGCATTGCATATGGTGAAAAATCCAACGTTCCGATCATTTTTATTCGTAAAATTCTTTAATGGGTTCAGAAGCGTTTAAAATAAAAATTTAAGTTTTTTATTGGAGTTTGTCCCTTGGTTTGCAAAAGGAAGCACAAAATCAATCAATCAAAAGTTGTGCATGGATGCCTATAATTTACAAAAGAATATTCTTGAAAACTATGTTTGCTATTGTTTTTCGTGTAATGATTGTCTCTCTTTACCGATAGTAATTCATCATCATAAGTCATCAATCCTCAGATTGATTTGACGCAGCTCTCCACTGAGTTATTCTATGTGCTAATCTCTTCATATTTACGTAATTCTTCTCTTTCACATCCTTTATCACTTGTTCCATATATCTTGCACGAAGCCTTCCTTTGCCATTCTTCCCTTCCACTTGTCCCTCGACGATTGTCTTCATCTGGCCATCATGTCTCATGATGTGGCCGATCAAGTTGTCCCGTCTTCTTCTTAGGGTATTCAGAAGACTTCTCTTTTCTCCCACTCTTCTTAGAACTTCCGCGTTACTTACTCGGTCGATCCATTTTATCTTCATCATTCTTCTGTAGCACCACATTTCGAATTCTTCCACCCTTTTCCGCTGCTGTCATTGTCCATGCTTCGCTGACATAAAAAAACACGCTCCAGATGTACGTTCTGATGAATTGTTTCCTTACTTCTACGCTTGTATTTCCAGCGGTAAGTAGATACTTCTTTTGATAGAATGCTCTCTTCGCCTGGGCTATTCTGCTGACTATTTCTTTCTTGCCTCTTCCGTTGTTGGTTACATAGCTTCCAAGGTAACAGAATTCTTTGACCTCTTCTAGCTTTTGTTTTCATAGTTTAACGTTGATTTTGGCCGATTCTCTCTTGCTGCACACCAGTATCTTAGTCTTCTTATTGATCTTCAACTCATATCTGGCCATTGTCCTTTCTATGGTAATCAGCATCTTATTGAGATCCCTCTCTGTTTCTGCTATAAGTGCTATGTCATCAGCGAATCTCAGCATGCTAATGTTTTCTCCATGGCTGTTCACCCCAGAAGACTTATCTTTGATTTAATTGATGGCTCTCTCGATGTAAAAATTAAAAATTACTGGAGAAAGTGCACAGCCTTGTCTCACTCCCTTAATTATTCTTGCTTTTTTACAGCTGGGTCCATTTAATCACAGCTACTTGGTTTTTGTACAGACTGTGTATAATTCGTCGGTCATTGTATGACATTCCAATTCCCTTCAGAATTCCAAGCATTGAATCCCAAATCCACTTTGTCAAAAGCCTTGTCTAAATCCACAAATGCAATGAACGTCGGCTTGATCTTCTCCATTCTCTTCTCTAAGAGCAGCCTAAGGGCCAATAATGCTTCCCTTGTACCCTTCCTTTTCCTGAATCCAAACTGATCTTCATCCAGGAACTCTTCTGCATTAAGAATTACTGGAAATACTGCACAGCCTTGTCTCACTCCTTTCCTTATTCTTGCTTATTCACATTTGGGTCTACATTTAATCACAGCTACTTGGTTTGAATGCAAACTGTGGATAATTGTTGGAGGGAAAAGAGCAAATCTTCGTGAAGCTGATTTGAAATATCGTTTCAAAGAGCGTCATTCTATAGAAGTGTAAAAATTGTAAGGGTAGGAATGTTGAAACTTTGTTCGTACTATGCATAACCGGTATCGTTCCAATATAACTTCGCCCTCACCGCTGATCTCGAATGAAAAAAATAACGTCCCCTATTTGCTTCCTGGCCATGAGGGGCGTCCTAGAGCACCCTCGATGAGTTAGAAGGAGAGAGAGAGAGGGCTGTCATCCATCGCATCGCTCTCACCTGGCGGTCCATGCTCGCCCATGTCTCATCTCGCGCCACGCATCGAGTACCCTCCTCCACTTTCTCCCTTTCAGCCTCCGCCGCGCCACCATTCACCTTCGCAACTCCTTATCTCCATCCTCCCCCGCCCACGCCTCTTCCTCTCAGGCTCTCCTTCCCATATCCCCACCACTCTCGCTTTCTTTTTCTTTCCCAGCGTTCTCGTCTTAACTAGACGTCCAAACCCTCTCCCCCGCTTCTTCCGTCCCCTTTTCTCCCCCGTTCCACCTCAGACGACTCCTTGCCCTCTCCCTAGCCCCCCTCCGCATAAAACCCTTCCCACCAGCACCGTGCTTCCCGCCCACTCCCTTCCTTCACAACAGAGCACAAACCCTCGGCAAACGAGGTCTCGGGCTAATTAATGCTCAGCTCTTAGTGCTCCATTGATTTTCCTCACTAATTGCCCTTCCGTCGCTGTCTTTACCCGCGAGGTAAAGGGGGCTTTTGCTTGCGGAAATTCCGCTTTCAAAAGAGCGATAGGCTTGGGGGAGGGCGGCGGGGGGTGAGGGGGAGCAGCCAATGAGGTCGATTCCGCTCTCCCAGAGATTTTGTAATCCAACTAATCAATCAAGAAAAATAGTCCAGGAGGAGGAGGGTGGGTTGGTAAGCGAGAGCGTGGTGGTTCAGCTGTGCCCTGGGGATGGGGTCTGGAAGGGTGAGGCCGAAGTTAGTTTTGTGTAACTCATTACCGGTTTTAATTTGAAGGAGCTCCTATGCCAACACATGCACTTATTATCCTTCGTGATACATGGTCTCTTATTACTGTGTGCTACATGGATTCGTTGAAGCCACGGTTGTGTTGGTAGTTCCCTGAATGCAACGTAATTTAAAGGAGGAATTTGAACTGTCCTCGTTAGCCCCTTCTGAGAAGTGTATCCCTCAGGTCCCTATTAGCGGTTTTTTAGGTGCGTGGGTGTCTGGCATATTGATTTTTGAAGTTGTTTACATTTGGTCATTAAGTGTTTTTGAGCACGGAATTTGATCTTCACATTATAGCCATGAAAGCTATTTCGAGCATGCCATGTTGACTTCCCATTTTTTCGTAAGTGTTTTGTTGCATTAACCAGCAGGAAATAATATCTTATTATTATTGTATCAAGTACTTGAGAATTACATGTTATTAATCCGTAAAATTCATCGCTAAATACTGGTGGATTATGATCACCCCTCAGCCATTATGAAAATGTTACATAAAGGACTCCCATCTAGTGTTTTTCTAAAACTTCCCTAATTCCGTTCTCCAATTGCTTTCCACCTTCAAAGTTTCTTGGGCGTCATTAGAGTACGTTTCTATTTTTGAAAGACCCTATCTTCCCTCCACAATTTAGCATTGCTGGCGTTGACCCACTTATAAACATTATCAGTAACACAGTAGAAATTATTTCTTTACTACCCTGGGTATTGTATCTATAGCACATGAATTTCGATACTCTAGGAAGATATTTCGATCCATCCAGATTCCTCATGTATGTAAAGTTGTTATTTGTATCATTTTGTTCGGCTGTCAATCGGTTACTGCTGTCGTAAAATTGGCGGGATAAGATAAAGAAGCACTTGTCTGACTAGCTTGTGAAGCTTTTTTTTCGAGTGTCTCTTTAGTACAATAGTGTCTTTTTCAGTACAATACATGCAGTTCATGGATTTGTGGTAATGAAAATCACTAAAAATTCTTCATCCCAGTTGCCATCAATCAAATGAGACAACGATTCAGGCCCAGGCTTCCTCACTCTGGTCGTTCGACAATAGTAAAATTTCGTAATTTGTTAGCAGAATCTTATATTTTGCTATCGACAATTGTGAAATTTTAGGGGTTACATGACATCAAATGCAGAATAACACCATCGGAATATTATTCTACCTGTCGTGCCTTTAACAGAAATCGCAACGAAGTGCAATATCTGTTTCACATTCATTCGCAAAATAAATGACTGCAAGTGGAGTGGTTCTACCTTTTCGACTTTACCGTTTTCAGGTTCCCGACAAGAAACTAGTTCACGTGAATTGTTTGTTGTGTACGGATTTTTTAAGCCTCCATAACTGCGCCCCTCTCGACTCATGTTCTGTTAACTTCCTCAGTTTTTTACCTCATCTCTCTCATTTCCATTTCATTCAATAGTCTCCTCGCAAATGTAACCATTTACGTGACCCGCCCTGGTGAGAAAAAACTTCGGCTGTGGGCTCTCTTCCTCGACTTCCACTTGGGGTTTATCCACGGTCTGTCTCCCTCTCTCTCAAGGATCACACGCGCCCTCTCACGCTAACACAAGTCGCCCTCCTCTCTTCCTCACTCCTCCCTCCCTCTTCACCCCCGTTTCCTCCACGCTCCAACCTCACGCGCACAAACGTGTGTGCGTTCGCAAAGGGTGCATTATCTAATTGATCAACTCATTGCGCAGGCGCTTGGAACCCGGAGAGAAAGAGAGAGAGAGGGTGATTTTCATTGGCAGGGATAAAGAGTAGCTCGCGCGCTATCTCTTATAAATAGCGTTTTACGGTCGCCTTCTGGAAGTGAGAGAGTGAGCTGGTGCTTGCTCCTCCTCCTCGCTAACGAACTCGGCTGCATAACGGCGGCTCTTGATGAGGAGGACACGGAGGGCGGAAGGGAAAAGAGAGCTAGTGAGGGAGAAAGGGACACGGAGGGGTTGAGGCGGGCGTCGTCGTTGGGGCATTATCGGGACGGTGCGCTCGCTTCTCCTTCGCCGTTTGTTGCTCATCGCACACTGCGTGAGCATCGCTTGCACTACGTATAAGAAGGAGAGTCCTCAAGGGAGAAGAAAGTAGGGAAAGGCGCCGAAGGGTGGTTTGCAAGTAGGGCTGAGGGGACAGCAGGGCATGGCGAATGAAGAGACGGGACACCTCGTTGACTTTTTGCTTCATGTGCGCCGCCCCTTTTACTTCTTACTCAAGTGAATCATACGTGTAGGAACCAAGGAAAGCCTTCGGATAAGCGTATTTTTCTTCCCGCATATCGCGGTACCTTAGTGTTACTTTCTGGATCTTGAACTTGGTTATTAATAGTCCCCGTGTTTCATTGATGATACAATCAGTCCAAGATATTTCAAATTCGTGCATATATTTGATCCGCAGCGTGAGCGGAGCAATTTATGGGGGATGTTATTGTGTCATACTTTAGTTCAACACCAATCCAATCCTTTCTAGCCACCAGCTTTAAGAGGAAAAACACCTAGGTGATGCGATCGTATACCATATGTGTCTAACGTTATCACCTGCATCATACCATCTCAGTTATTTACATCTTCTCGTGAGACACTGCCACAGGTCCACCCGCTTCGACCTTCGATATTTATCCATCCCTTCCAAGAAATTTCAGCCATTCAGTTCCTCGGGTTTAAAATTTTTATTGAATTTATGATGCTATTGTCCATACCTTACCACATTGGATTTAACAGCTAAGCAAGTCACATTGCCCTGGAGAAGCTAACAGAAAATGAGTGTTTTTTTTCCTCAGAAATGTGCGTTTCAAGGAGAAATTATGGCTTTAATGGAGACTGAGGAAGCCCATGAAAGTCTTCGAATGGTTTGAGATACAGCTGAATAATTGCCATTGCCATAATTGGATCTGGATTAAATATGTGAAATAACTAGTCTCTAAAGTCGGTTGTAACGAATTTGTTTAAGCTGCAGCTTGCAATGTGTTGCAACGAATATAATAGTGCAGTTATGTAATACTTCATTCAGTTAAGTTTCAGCAAATTGGAACCTATTCCGCCGATGAGGATAGCCCGGAAAAATCCGGTTGAGCAACTCCTAGATCCTCAGTTCATAACCTATGCCGGGCTTTAAAATGGATTGCCTTAGGATTGTTTAGGTTGGGCGGTTCGGTATTACGTTGAAAATTATCCAGCTAAGGTGATAGCTTGTAATTATCCCATTCAATGGAACATGAAATTGATTTTACCCGTATCTACTTTTCAATCCCATAGATTGCCTATCTTTGTATACACTTCCCTAGAATTCCGTCCCACTTCCTGTTTGATCGAATGTTTGTTGATGCTATGATTTACTTTTATGAAACAACGCATAAGCTGTTATAGGAACTTCTACATCCGTAATCAGTATTTTAACTGAGTGTACACTGGGGTGAAAAAATTATTGATTTTTAGCGGTAAAGTATAGCGGTGAAGATGAAAATATGGCTTTAGATTTGTTTCGCTGAAAATTAATCCGCATTTTGTTGATGATATTCATAGTGCGGTGGAAAGCTTCGTCTTGTGGTGCAAGGTTCGTCAGATCAGATTTGGTTCTTTCTTTTCTAACTTAATCAAACATGAAGAGAAATTGATAGTAGAGTATACATAGCATTTAATCGTCTCCTTTCGTCTATGCTTACCTGAGTATTGCGTTTCCTCCCGATGTAGTCTGAATCATTTCTCCTCTGGGTCCAATTGAGTTGAATGCTTTTATTTTGTTCCCAGATTTATGGCGCTATTTTTATTAGGGTCAGTTTTTGCCGTGAGGCACTAATTGTGGTGCCGTAATGGACCGTCGGGACTTTACAGCGTCTTCCACGGAGAAACCTCCCATCACCCCTCGCCCCAATTGACTCTGGATCCCTATTATAGCGCCGGAGAAATTTACGCGCTTGAAGTTCCGTGAAGACACTTTTTTTTGCTCCCAAATTGCAACTACGTTTCGTTACATTGAAGCCATTCGGCTGAGGTTGAAGGAAAAAAAACTAGTTTATTTCTCACAAGTTCCGGTTTCTCATTTTCCTGTCATTTCAGGCTAATGAGGTGTCCGGCGAAAACGTATTCCTTTCGCGACCCTCATCGCAAGAAATTTATCTCAGGCTTTATTTTTATTCAGGAGACCATAGAAATCGAGCAACCGTTACTAGATGGGCAGGTGCGTATATTTTAAGAGTTCATTTGCATATTAACGCAGTGGCTCCCAGGGCCAAACGAATGAAAAGGTGTTCATTTTTTTCAACATTACTCGGGGAAAAAATCTGTGTGTGTGTTGTGATTTGTGTCCGAGAATTAGTGTGAAAGATGTGCTCCGTCCTTTTTCCTTGGACGTCGCCGATTTCTATTACGCTCCATTCTTTTGTTGACATTGATTATCCGTAATTCCTCTGTGCCGTTTAAAATACTTAATACTCTTATTCCGCCATACGCTTCCGTAATTCCGCTTATACTGAATACGCCAAATTCCACCTCTATTTTGCATTAATTTCAAACGAGTAGAACTAACCTCCTCTGCTGATATCATGTATGGTTTTTGTTAGCGATGATATTTACACGAGTTGTGAAGTACCGGTTAAGTGGTTGCCCATTCATTGAATAGAATATTTATGAAATACAACGGTTAGGAGTCATTTCATACCTATTCTCGGTAACGAAGGTGGAGGTTCTTTGTCAGAACGGGAAAGATGTGATACAATGAGTAGATAATTACAGTTACGCAGGCTTATTTCATTACGTAGTCTTCAATATCGTCTTTAAGGTTTTGAGTCCATTATTTCGCACTTGCATACTACAGTTGCTACTGTTTTAGTGCCCGGTGTTATGTATATCTTGGCGGTATGTTCTCAGTTACTAATCTCTGTGCCCGTGAGATGGTACTTCAAAGAAAAGCAATTCTACTGTTCCATATTAAAAGCAATTCCCCAGCCGCAAAGCCGGTGGAATTTCTTTAAACTTTCGAGCGAATTCCTCATTGTGAGGCTTAATCTGACTCAATCTCAGTGACTCATTCGCGGAAAATTGTAAAAAAAATGGAAAGCCTAGACATATTAGTTTGGTAAAAAGAACTACGGTGCCAGCGCTTGAATGGTTTCGGCTATTATTGGAGGAAATTAACTTCGATTAGAGAAGTCATAATATAATAAATCATAATGCACTGTCTGTGATTTTTAGTAATGCTCCTCTTTTTGCTTCTTCGCTTGCTAGATTATCAAACCATCCTGATTGATATCTTTATTTTTGCGTTCAGTTTCAAAGCACTGCGTAGCAATTGTAATGAATGTAAATGTGTAATGTACCCTCATTGTCAATATTACCCTTATCTGGTGAATTCTATGATATTCTTTTACTTCTTTCACCATTAAGGCCAGTCAATATTTAATGTAGCAATATGGTGTTGAAACAATCCAGCGCAAAAACAATAGAATGGTCTTTAAATATTTATGGTTATTTTCTTTTTTAATTTGTCATTTGACTACATTATGGGACGAATATATCTTCTCTTCACAGGCAAAGTTTTTCTTTTATTAGCATTGTAGATGTAAATTTTTAAAATCACTTTGGAAATACTAATTAGATGTTAATGGCTTCGATTCAGATCGAATCGGACACAACACTGGTCTTGATAATCAAATGATAGTTACTCTGATAAATATCACGAAAATATCACCCTGTACGAAACACTTGTGAATGCAAAAGCAAAACTGACCCAGATATGTGTATTGTAGAACGATAAGGCTAATTGACTGAATGGTGTTATATAACCATACGTATTCAAGTCCTTAAGTCCAAATCTCTAACATGAACAATCTTACGTCGAGTTGTAACATTGCTGTACTCAAAATAAAACATCCTGGTCAATTCTATTCATATGTGTATTTCAGCCAAGCCGTAATGAAAGGGTCCCTTTAAGATCGCCAGAGTGTTTCCCACTCTAATTTAATGCAGTGCTGCTTGTCACAGAAGTACGGAGGGTCTCCAAATAATTGGTCCTTTGCTGAATGACGTTCTTTTGGTCCAGTATTGGTCCCTTCCATTGTTAATGTATTCAGTTCCCCTCGCATTCTCCCTCTCCTTCATCACCCTCTCCCTTTCTTCCGCTAATTCTCTCTCCTTCTCCTTTCCATGGTCCTTCCTCTCCCTTCCTCCTCCACCTCCCATACGCCCTTCTCTCTCTTTTCTCGCTTCACCCTTGCATCCGAGATCCCCCCCCACCCTTCGCCCTCATCATTCCTACTCAGCTTTCCCCTTGGTATGACATCTGGAGTTCGTTAGCCCCGTCCAATGAAGGCGGTATGCGGCAGAAGTTGTCTTCTAATTGGACTGCCCTCGGGCGCCCGAAATCATCTCAGACAACGGGGTGAAGTGAAACGGGCGAAGGAGGAACGGGGTCGTGGCGGGAGGAGGGAGTATGGGTGAGAGGGTTGGCGTTGGATGTGGAGAGGGGAGGAGAGGTGTACATATAGGCGGAGGTGGTGTCTTTGGTGGTGCTGGGAGGGGAGTCATGGGTTTGGCGAGAGCATTTCATCGGAGATGGTGGGTGTGTAGCCGCGAACGGGGTGGTTTGCTGGAGGGGAAGAGTGAAATATATTACGGGAAAGATGTTATGGGGAGGAAACGGGAGACTACACCCTGTCCATCTTACGTGGCTAGTTTTTTTGCCATCTGTATCGGTCGTTTTACGTGGCACACTAGCGTGAATGACGAAAGCTCGGTTGTGCTATGTAGTGTGTGCTAGCTTATTTCCGTGAATGCGTCGCCGCGTCACGCAATAAAATTTCTTTTTGAAATTATTTTGGGAACTAAGGCTAGAAAGTGCAGACAAAGATGAACTTCCCACCATGGGCATGGATGTTGTGTTCTTCTTATGATTAAGACCTTAGGTTAGATGGTGGACGGTATAATCGTAGCTGTTTGAGCGCCTGAAAAACCCAGCTTTACAAGAACATGAACACTTCATCACGCAGTTCTTTGTTGCCGCCCGTGCATTAATTAACGCTACGTGTTCAGGAGCCAGTTTGATAATTTAATCGATAGCCAATGCTCAATGAATTCTGTGGATTTTTTTCATTTCTATTGAGCGTAGATGCTGAAAAGTGCTAATTTTAGTGGTGTATTAATAATGATTCACAATCGGGACAAAATGGAAGGTGGCTAGGCGTAAACGGTGACACAGCGCACTGAAAACCGGGGTCCACTCTCTTTGCCTACTATATAAAGATAGGATGTGACGGAAATATTGTGTTTTTGCGTGACTCTATCAAACACTATGCGAAGCAGTTTATCTAAGTTTTGTGTCAGGAAAAATACGATCATTCCATGCCTGCATAAATTACAATGGCGTGTACTGCCTTTATAATGTGGTGTATCCATTGCTTCTCTTGTTATCCCTTTTTATTCCATTGGTAAAATTCCCATTCATCCCAGCATTCCCTTTTCGGACCCTAATCGGGTCGTGTGTATCTTATCACAGAATATCATAGAAAGGGAAAGAATTTGTTCGATGTGATATCAGTCAACCACGCGGCGTTTGTATAAATAATTAATCCTTCTGGACATTCAAAAATTATTGTTGAATGTCCAGGAGGATTTGAAGGGACGTCAGCTCTGGAGAAATGAACGTCGTAAAAATTCACATTACCTCAGGTGATAGAAACTAATTTTGTAAATTTTTCTCCGATTTTACTCTTAAAGTTTTTGCACCCGTTTAAAGCAGCCAAAAATGCAATAAAGGTTCTATTCATACATGGTTTGAATACATTTTTTAAATTAATTTCATTATGAAAGTGTTATTTTTCTATCGAATTATTCTAAACTTTATGCTTTAATTTAATGCCTATTATATAAGGCATATAAGACATTCACCGTATTATACATCTGTGCAATCCGCGTTAAGCATTCGTAGAAAAATGTAAATACCACTTTCCCCAGTCTGATAACGTTTGAAGCTGGGAACCCCTTGTAATGGGTAGAAGCTGTTAAGAAAACGTTTTTTTTTGTAGTCCTAGTCAATACTTAACTTTCGTGGCAGTAGGGGAGTCATTTGATAGTTTAGATGAGTTTGAAGTGAAATTGTCTTCAAATTAGCTAGGCCCTGGCAATCGCCAATTAACTATGGACTATATAAAAATCGAAATGTCACTGCCTATGATTAAGTTCTATTTCCCGATTGGCAATTTTTTTTATTTAGCAATAATTTCTGAGAGGGCATGTTCTAATGGAAGGGGATGAAGAATTCAATATGCCTGGAACGTCAGTGCCTCTTAAGGTGTGTACTGAGGGTTAATCTCGATTCCGGGAAAAAATATACTACTTAGTATATTTTTTCCCGGACTGTAGTGTGTAGTTACAGCCTTCACTTGGTGTTGCGAATCAGACGTGTTCTACTTAGCACCTTTCACATTCCGAGCCTTCAATTACGCTTGAGAATTATTTGTACTCGAAGTTAAAAATGTTTTCGCGCTCGCTTGTTTGTCTCTTGTTTATCTTTTCCTAGTCCCCTCGCTCCCACGGACACCGAACAGATATCTCGCCGGTCGCGTACAGACTAATGGAGAGGGAGGGAATGTGAAAGCTGATTAAGGTTTCTCGGTTGAGGCCTAACACGTTATTTGCATTATTATATGAAGTCGTTTGCCTTGTAGCTCCTCTGATAGAAAAACGTCGTCGTAAACATAATCGTATTTTTAGCCGGCGCTGTAGGGAAGCGACGAAGCTTTACGAATATGGTGATCCGGTGTTCAGTTGCAGTTGTGATTGCGCTGAACCAGGATTGTTTCCTTCTTTCTAAAAGTTCCGAGTATACGAAAGCTGCTGGTAGATTTTGAGACTCGCTCCTACCACATTCACCCCCTGCCACACACCCTCGTGGTGGCTCGCAGGGTATTGCGTAGATGTAGATGTACCATAATCACCTCTAATGTACACCGCTCTTCGATCGATCGTATTGGTGAAAGCTAATGTCGTACTGTATGTGGACTGTATTCAGCGTTCCTTATAGGTACATGTTACTGTTTGGCTGGTTTTCCTTGCTGTTGCAATTCGCTTATTTCTAACCTGTTTATTCCGACGCATTGTCGAGGAGTTGAAACATGGACTCCCATGCCTCATTTTTTTATAGGCTTACTTAAATTCAGGTGTTTGTTTACTCTTTTGATTCATAAATGGTGCATGTGAAAGAATGAGAAACCTAAAAGGTAATTTGAAAATGTATGTTCCATTTTTTTCATGAATAATTTGAAATGGCGATTAATTAGTTCTGTGCAGTATGCGTTGAAATCGATAGTTTCCGGTATACTATTGGGACTGATCAATTCTGCCAAGAAAAGTTTTTTTTCATTCATATTAGTCACTCGGAGTATTAGGGTATTCTGCCAAATGAGGGCTCTGTTCTTGTTCAACAGCGGTGTCAATTAATGGGAAATGGACTGTATTTGCTGTCCTTATTTTTATGGTAGTAAATTTGTTTATGGTAAGAAATTATTGATTTTCCATAATCTGCGCCATTTTGGTACACCTTTTTATTGCTTGAGAGCTACAGTTGCTGAATTGGATATCTCTTTACGTTATAAATGCCGGTGAATATTTGTTTCTGGATTTTAGATACTTTTTCTCGATTCTTTCTAGATTTTCTCATCAGATTTTTTTTTTAATTTCCCTATCTGTATTTGAGGGGTGCCAGACTGTGCTCCATCAATTAACTTCAAAACAAATATTTGCTCACAATTTCCTTCGGAATAATTGCTGTCATTTTTTTAAGTCCTAAGACGTTATGCTATTTCATAACCGGCGGAGTTGCACATTGTCTCCGAAAAAGTTTCATACTAGTTTAATGCTGATGCAGTGTTTTTCCTTCTGTATTCAGTGCTAATGCAATTCAAGGAGAGATAAAATTCATTCGGAGGTTATCTCGTCCAGGGAAAATGATTATTAACCCAGCAAGCATTTGAATTAGATCGACCTACATATTTACATTTAAGACTCGACAATTTTATTTCATTTTTCGTTTTTCGGCAACCTTTTCATGAAGGGAATACTCATCTCCTTTATCGATAAACCAGAAGGGTTTCAAAGTTTTGTGATTTGTATTCTTTGCCGTTGACAGCTCATATCCAATTAAGTTTAAAATAAAATACGCCCGAGAACAACGGATAGCTCTTTCAGGTCGCTCATTTTTCTCGAATGCCTTCATTTTTTTTGTCTCTCGAACTAAAATATATACAGACTTCAAAGTCATCCAACTAGTTCTATTAAGAGATCAAAATCAAACCGCTATGGACCGGTTACGTGTATATCTCTTTTTTCAGTATTCCCTTCAGTGCGTGGGGTAATTGAAAACTTTCACATGCATTCTTCTCGCTTTCAGTTTCAACTGGCAGATGGCTCTTTCTTTTGTATTGACTGTATTTGGGACTCTGAATATGGCAAGTATAGTGTTGCAATTTATCATTACTGCGTACTTTTTCCAATGGGACATTGAAGTGGTGATGAGCATTTATAAATGTAGTTCAGGTAAAATGACACTTTGATGGTACTGTGAAATACACATCTTAAGAGACCTAATTATTATCTAAGCAATTTTACTACCGAAACTTAGCTTACCAAGCGGCGTGTGATACCATGGAAGAAGTTGTTCATAGTTTTGCTCGGAAGTGTTTTATCTAGTGCCTAAAACAATTACTGTTTACAGTATAGATGTTTTTTTAGATGTTTAGATGTTTTTAATTCCGTTAACGTGTCATATGAAATCAGGCATCGTGTGGAAAAGCATTTGATGCATAGTTTTCTTTTTAGCTAACATCTTTTTTAGTTCCTTATGTTACTGTACGTCGTGGTTTTGAGCTTGTTTATTTAACGAAAGTTGTAATCGCCAACTTGATATTCTGCTGGTACATACATAATAATTAGCCATTATTTATATTCGTGCGAACTGGTAAGTCCACTACTAGCGTATTAGAAATGGAGAGAATTATGCGTGAGTGTAGTGGTTTGTAAAGTAGCAACCTAAATGAGTAAAGAGAGTCAGTGGTAGTGCTATATTCCTAATTTGCATCGACAGGACAGATGTAATGTGCAACAACCTAAGGATCATTATTAATGATACAGTCATCTATCGATAAATAAGACAAAAACAGACCATGAATGTAAAAATCGAGCTTAATTTAATCAATTCCTGGTGTCGAGACTGAGCTCACACTTAATATAAATATTCTCCTATATACCCTTCTGGCAGAAAAAGTTGACAGCATTTCATAATTATAATGTTGGCGGAGTAGACATTAGTACAACAAATTAAGTTAAATATCTTGGCATCGCTCTCACCTGAAATCTACCATGGGGGAATCATATTCTATAATGTTTGTGGCAGAATGCTGAGAGGCTGTAAAAATGGGTTAATGGAATTGTTGGAAAGTCTTCAAATTGATAAGTGAAGGATACATGTTATTTCGAATTGGAAAGGCATCACGTGGGTAAGCATCAAGCATTTTGGGCCCAACGAATTAAGATTTGATTCGGGAATAGAATAGGATACAGAGGAAAGCAGCTCGTTTTGTAACCAACACCTTTGAACGTACTGAAAGGTTTACTCAGCTATTGGAAGATCTTGGATGGGAAACCCTTGAGCCTAGACGGTTGTTCGCAAGCTTGAAGTTACTTTAGTACTCACGAATCGAAGTGAAAATCACACGCATTGGAATCTGATGCTTCAGAATCTTAAGATGCTTCAGCAGGACAGAAAGGACGAAAGAAATCAATTATATGACCGAGCGATGCATGAGTTCTTTTTCCCACGCACAATACACGACTGCAAGGCAACCGAAGTATGATAGTTTCAAACACAGTTTATACCATACTTCATTATTAAATTGCAAACATTTTAAAAATAAAATTCAACTTCCCCACTGGTGACCTACCTCCCTCTTCCTCTTGCCCTTACGCCTAAGGTAAAATGTAGACGGAGATGCCCGATGTTAATTCATTTTGACGCCCTTGTGCTTCTCTAAAATATTTTTTAGTTAGGTATTTTATAATGTAAGTGCTTTTATGGTACACCGCATGAACCTTGCCATCACGATTGCTACGTGCTTGGTCACACTAATTTCCATTCAATTCGCGAAAAAGGT
The DNA here is from genome assembly GCA_933228895.1 of Platycnemis pennipes. Classification (NCBI taxonomy): domain Eukaryota; kingdom Metazoa; phylum Arthropoda; class Insecta; order Odonata; family Platycnemididae; genus Platycnemis; species Platycnemis pennipes. Next base: position 24,633,052 of record OW121848.1, on the reverse strand, counting down.
TCTAAGACAACTTCGGCCTGACTTTTACTTTTGTTCGAGGAACTGGATTCTTTCTTGGCGAGTCAGTGCTGTGGCATATTTTACCGGTGTATTAATTTTACGGTGCTCTCCCACATTTTACGATCTCCTTAAACACGCATCCCTGACTTAACTCGTGGGCGTGTTTCGTTCTTTGTGTCCACCCTTTTCTATTTCCGTCGAGGCTTCCCTGGTCTGCTTTCGCACGAACGAGTGATAATCAGCGGAAAATTAACGGACTGATCTCTTGTCTACCAGAGAAAATGCAACTCGTGGAGTGGAAGGGAAGAGGAAAAAATCTATCCCCCCTTCATTTCTCCACCGTTTCCTGCCATGAGCGAAGCAGCTCTACAGCTTATATGATTCCCTCTCTTTCCTTCGTCCAATGATTGTGCTTTTTTTATTTCGTCCATTTTGAATATTTGGAATAAGTAATCTCTTTTAGTCCCTCGACGTCGTATTCCCTCTCCGTTTATATCCTGAGTGGCCAGTCGATGGCTCTAAGGGCAGATTGGCCTCCCACCGCCGTCCCATCTTTACTTCACTCACTCCCCCCACGCCGTATTTGCACCCCCTGCTCCATGTCCGCCATCTTTTCCTTATTTCCCTGGGAGAGGGTATGAAGAGAGGGGGACAGAGTCGTAGGGGGTTGGGAGTCCTGCATATTCCGAAATATTCCATTTCCTTCTAGATGTCCTTCCCTTTTTTGCGTGACGTGGATATTGGTCCATATCCGCCCACTTCAAAATTCATGATGTTTACAGTGGGTAGTCCATTTTCTTCTCCTCCCCCTTGCGCATCACTCCCCTCGTTTCTCCCCTTGGTCCATTCTTTCCTCCCGCCTTTCTCGAATCCGGGAGCACTTTTAGTGTTTCATTTCTCTTTATTTCGCTCGCCCGTGTTCCTTGTCCGACCCTTCCGTCCATTGGACGAATTATGTCCGTCCAAATATTAATTCCCTGCTTACTATTGAGGCTGTGAAACTTACGCTAAACGTAGAAATGATTACTACGGAAATCAGTAGCCATGTTGATTTGCCTACTTGCTCGTACCCGGAACAGAATGCTAAACGGAGTATGTGAAGTGCATGTTACCAGATCAACATAATATATCTTTATAGTCGAATATCTTGAGATAAGTATTGATCTATACTTGCAATAAGGCCCTTTTTCTGATTGAAATTCACGCACGGTCAAGTGTGTCAAAAAGCATTCGTTTGGATATTATTTTCATGGTTTATAGCGTGCACAATCTTGACTGGATAGAGATATTTTTTTTCCTTTCTAAATTTCAAATTTTTAAATGAAGGAAAATTTCAAATTTTATAAAGATAGCTTTTCGCCTAAATTGAAGACTATGTCGTTATTATGTATTTTATGGGTTTATCAAACCTTCTTATTAATCATTGTGTCTTCTATTTGACGTTTAAACAATGCCTTTTTCTCTTCTTCCAGGTATGTGTTCCATGAGCCATTCTTACTGTTCTGCGTTGATGATACTGCTGTATTGTTCTAAGTTTTCTGGCCGTCGGCGGTCGTGTAATAACGAGGTAAGATCGCTCCGATTTATATTGCGTGGACTTCACTCACGCTCAGTTTTCTACCTTCAGCTATGGGCCCTTTTCAGACCCATGGTTCGCATACTTCTCCTTGTACATACACTTACATATTTTCAGTAAAGTAGAAATATGTTTCTCGCCATTTTATGAGTAAATGGAAATTTTGGTTTGAGCTAAAATGGTATAATATTCATAACCTTTTGAGGAGTTAATGGAACTAATGATATTTGGACTGTCATAAACGATTGTTGTCCTATTTTGTAGTAAGTACATGGTACCTAGACTATATTTTGCGTCAGATATTGAATACTAAATTGGTGAAAGAATTGATACTGGCTATAATGATTTAGCATGTCAGGGCTGTCATAATAATATCACAAATCTGTTGAATTCTGCGGCAGCACTTATCAAATATGACTTTCATCCAAGAACGATTCGCTTAAATTTCGCATGAGCCAAATTTAATCAACTGGGAAAGCTGTTTCATCTATTCATTCGTGCGAGATAAATATGGCTTACCTCCCATAGTAATTCCAATTACGCTTCCTTTCCGGCTTGAGATCGTCAATCAGTGTGAGAGAGAGAGAGAAAATGAGAGAGGTAGAGGGAGAAGTTAAGGAGTGAGTGGTTGGTGAACGAGGTCTCCCTTTGAACTGGTTTGGTTTACGAGATTCGGCGCTATCTTTTTTCCCATTCCCTCAGTTACTCGGCGACGCGATGACCCATTGCATTGCACGCAACTGAGCCAATCAAGCGTCGTAGCCACGCATGCGTAGACGGAAACAAGGAAATAAAGCGGTTGTTTTTTTTCTCAACTGGTTGTCCACCTCTCGATCCGGCTCAATGAAGAGGGTTGCGGTGGATTTTACCTTTTAACGAAGCCCGTAGCTCAAGACGACGTGGCTCAGTCATCCACCCTCAGGGGGGCGTTGAAAATGATCGTCGTTATGTTGGCCTATCAGGGCGTGTCTCCTATTCCTCTCGTGTAAGGAAATGACGGTGGAAATTGGAGTGCGGAGAATGGACTTTCAATTAAGCCTTCTACTTTAGTTATTCTGAGGTAAAAGCATTGCTGTTATTATGGGCTCTCTTCTTTGCAGAGTCTCTGATGCGCGGAATGTTAATTAGTTCGACTGACAATCTCGGAATACATAGTATATTATTTGGGCTAGGAAGTATGAAGATTTCGGAATGCTTCTTATGATTTGATTTTGTAATGAATTCTTGATTTTGTCAGCTTGCCAGTATTTAATCAAGTAGCTTTCTATATTACCATTTATTTTACGGAACATATTATCTTTGCGTTCAGAGAATTCTGCTGCTGCATTCTTAGTCTGGGATTATTTTTTAAGCGTGGTAACTATTATCTCGGCACCTCTCAGCCGAGTGTTTTTAATATCTCCCTTCAATCCTCATGCTTAATTGTTTGTGGATTTTGGATCCTTAGTTCTTGACTGATATTCCCGGGAAATCCTCTCCGTAATCACGTTAAATGCTGTTATCGTACGGTGTTCTTCTAGAATGGACTGGAATGGATAGAAAGATTAGATTTACTTTCTTTTCTCAAATTTTCGAGAATGCTTCATTGGCCATAAATACGCGCTTTTTTAATTTAGGTGAGTGTATCGTCAATTTTCATATTATTTTAGCTCATGAATTGGTTTTAAACGCTTTGGAAACGGGATGGATGCACGTTTACAAAATTTAAATGTATCTAATTAATTTTTCTAAGAGGCTACCTTAACCAAATTCTGAACCTCCCTTATTTCCTTCCATGATTATTCTCGTCTTCGTTAATGATTACCCATTCTCTTGGATAATAATAATACCTTCGCTGCAATTTCTATATTAAACGAGCGTGCATTGAAATTTTGCTGTTTTAGCAGATTCGAGGCTTTTTTCGAGGGTTCAGTTTTAGGTACACGTTGTAAGCGATCGAGTTTCCTTCACCCTGTGCTGAGCTCACATCATGTGATGCAAAAGGAACGGGTAGAAGACTGCTGAAGACCCTTTAAGGGAGGGGGGGGGAGGCTCTTGAGGCGAATGGGATTAGATGTGCATCTTGGACGCTCCGAATTTCAAATCGTTCTTATCCGGGCAAGCGGGCGGGAGGTGGCTCCCTAATTTGGCGACCGGCTGGCTATTCGAGGACTGGAACGTCGGAGCGCATAAGTGATGTGGGCTACAGGAGCTCTTTAAGGGGAATACTAATGGTGGGACTCGAAAGAAGAGTGGGCTAAGTTAGGGAAAACGTATATAACTAAGTCACCCCATCTATCCCTAACCTCGACGCATCCTTTGATTTGTCATTTTTTCATACTGCTTCTCTTTCTTTAAAATGCACAATGCAGTAATTTCGCATTATATCCCTGTTCTTGTATTCTTTTTGAGTTCATTAAATGTCATAATGCACGTATTGCGCGAGGAAACCTGCCTGCTTCCACCACCTGCGTAATTCATTAGATTGAACTACCGCAATGGCAATTACTTTTGTTGCTACTAACCACATCTCGTCATCCATTCAACCATGACTAGAGCGTAAATGGTTTTGATTTTAGCAACTTCATTGCATTTGGTCACTCCTCCTAGCACTTCACACCGGCTAGAGAAATGGAGTAATAGGCAACGTTAAGAGCCAAGAATTCACCGTATGAAGTTAGAAGGCAGAAGATTTCACCGGAGAATTAGGAAGATGCTAAAATTCCTAATTACAGTCCTATGTGATTTTTAGTCCATGATCATTTGTGCATTGTATGTATTTAATCACCTCGTCTCCGGAAGGGCAATTCTGAAAATGAATTCATGATGCCGCTTAGGATGCATTTTAATTGCATTTTGTCGAAACTGGCCTTTCTTTGCAGATAGTGTGTGAGTCGGCGTTGGGTTGGCTTTGGTGACGGAAGGCGAAATATTCGAAAAATCAAAGTGAAGAGCGTTAAAGGGTGGAAATTTTGTTTCAGTATTGAGAAAGAGTATGGTCGAGCTATTGACTAAGGGAAAAGTAGATGGTGATCTAAATTGCCACTGTTGCATCACTAAGTTTTTTACAGCAAACGATATCCACGAAAACCAGTTTGTTAACCTATTCAATGCTAAAGAAAGATTTAGTTGTAGGTATGAATAAGTCAGTCAGTGCTATCATTTTTTTGTCGTCCGTGACCTCGCAGCAAATGTGGCATACTTCCGCTGTTTGACTTTACGAGATTAGTCGTAAATATTCTGCTAAAAATTCATGGGCCTCATGACCGCTTTACTGTAATTCTCATACTGGGCACTAACGGTAGTGTTGGACTCAATTTCGCGGTTCAAGAAAAATTTCTTTCCCACTTTATCTTTCTTTCTTCGTATTCTACTTCATCATCGGTGACACGATTCGTGTTACGTATTTAGATGCATACGTATTACTTCTAGGAATATAATAGTATCCAAAGTTTCTTTTAAGTGCAGCGGCTCATTTTGGTCTCCCCACCAATGTTTTCAATCTGAAAATTGACTTAAAATTCATTACCTTATATAGGTAGTCTCCAGAGGAAGCTCGATTGGTGTACGGGAGCGGCATCACGATTTCATAGACAAGCAATTATCTCAAATACTGTCATACTCGGTTCGTTCACTGCCCACTCTTAGGCTTGATTTGTAAGTTGGACTGAGATTGATTGATAATGGAGGCTTTCACTCCCCCTCTTCGAACTCTGATTCTCCATCAATCACTAACGTGTATCGAATACATCTTTACCGCCGTGGTCACGTCGAGCTAGGATTTTTCGAATGGTCTCTGCACGGGCTAACAATTACGGGGCATCGATCGTGAGAAATTGAAAGATTGAGATGTCGCCGGGTTTGGCTGCAAGGCTATAGACAAGTAGGCGAGGGTGATTCATGTTCAGTGAAATATGAAATGGAGGACTAGACGCGGAAAAGGAGCAGGAATAGGAATTGAGACTAAGGAAGAAAGGAGTTAAGGCTGTGAAGAAGGAAAGAAGAGAAAGAAGGAAGAGGAGTGGGAGAAATGCGTAAAAAAGGAGCAACAAAAGAAAAACAGGCTTGAAAGTGGCCGTTCCGGGCTGGTTGTCGGGCAAACTGGTCTGCCGCCCCCTCCCCCCCTCTCTACCCTCACTCCTCCCCCCCCCCCCCCCCGCTCCCCTCTTCCTCAGTTCTCCCAGTCTCTTCCCAGCCCTTTCTTCTCTCTCTCCCCTCGCAGCCGCGACCGCCTCCCTTAAACCCCCTCCCTCCCCCATTCTCCCTCGCAACCCCTCCCTATCCTCCTCTCGCGTCCCTCACCTTTCCGGGGTTAATTAGGAAGAGGGGAGAGGCGGTGTTGTGGGAGGACGAAGGGAAGACGGAGGTGGGTGGGCGGGGTGGAGGCTATAGTCTCCGAGGAGGGCGTGGTGGAGGCGGGGAGGGATCGTCTCGCACTGCCTTACCTTGCTGTGTTTACGGTGCCGGAGACACCAAGTGCATTATTATTATGGCAAGGTGAAAGTTGAGTTGTGGATGAGGTGGCTGCATTGTGGGGGCGTTTATGGTCGGTATTGCGACGGTGTGGTAGGCATTGCTCCAAAGTGATGACGAATTTGGCGTAGCGGGGGGGAAGAAAGTAGTAAGCCTTGATGAAAGTATTTTAGCGTAAATGTTTTGACTAACGGATCCCTGACTTCTTCGGTTACTTGTTTTTTTTAATAGCTGTCTTAGGTCCGCTCTTTGGTTATTGTTTCGTTTAAAAGATCTCTTATTTCATCCGTATCTAATTTTGAAAAAAAAGGATAATTGGTGGTAAAACTTGTCTATGTGCCTACTGTAGTTGCTAGAGAATGCGAATATTATTTCCCGGATATTTTGCGATGCAGTTTCATATTTCTGATTCTGTTATGATACCGACAAATATATATGATTACAGGCGGTTTTCTCGAGGATTCACTATTATCGGGTTTCCTCAACTTTTTTTCTGGGTAGCACCTGTCTTCCAAGTCATGTCGTTCTGCTTTAGAAAGCCCCGTCTGAGTTGTGCGAGTGCGTTGACCCGAACTTAAATGGATTATGAATGGAAATTAAGTTATACGTGGGTTGAGGTCAGTATCGCATTGTTAAGGGGCGTGGCGGCAGTCAGGGTCATTGGCGCCTTTGGGATAGGAAGGGATGAGCGGTGGAACGTGAAGGAGGCGGAGGATGACAGAAAGACAAACAACTTGATCCGTTGGAAAGCTGAGAGGCAGAGGGAGGGGGAGGGAAAGGAGTGTTTATCTCGGACCCTTTTCACATCTCTCACGGACCCTCTCACAAAGAGTTTCATTTGGTGAACTTAAGGCGCATGAATATTCTAGGTAATGATAGTGCTCTACTTCGACGTCATTTCTATGCGTTTCTTAATGCTGAGCGCCATCTGCATTAACCACATGCACTTGTGTAATTAGCTCACCTTTTCAAGTGCAATGCCCGACGTCCGTGCTGTTCCGCATGACATTATAAACTCAAGGCATGTGCGTGCGAAATTTTTTGCCAACGGCGGAATAACGCGGAGACTTTGGGTTGAGGCACTTAATGCTCTGCTCCTGATTTCTTTTTTCCTCATCTCCTTCTCCCTCTCTCGGATCTATTTCGGGCGAACCTTTAATAGTCAAGGGATGGCTGAATTTCATGTCTTCTAACGTTCCCTGAGAAGGTACAGAGGATCTGGCTGATACAATTGGATGCATTTGTTGACGCTGTGCAATCGAAAGTTATTTCATTTCTAGACAACTTTTTTATTCACTGCGCTTAACAAACGTATTTTTCGCATCCTTCGGCAATATACCCTCTCTTATCCCTAGACTGGCATCGCTTTCAGCTGCCCAACGTTATACCTCCAATTTATCTGCTGAATGGCTATCACCCATCGGCATCCTGCCAGAAGTGCCTTTGCGAAAGTCGGAAATAAGATATTTTTTTTGATAATTTGGCTCCATTTATGATAGAGCGGGAAGAATTAGGAGCTTTCCTTTTTTACTACAGATTTATTATGGCCATGCATTTCAACTCATCAATGGCCCAGCTGCAAATGGTAGAAACCATTCTATTTCTGACCTTAGACCAGCATTACGTCGCTGGAAAGAAACTTTTGCGAGGTGCACTCTGGGAGGATTAGTGCGACAGCAAACGTTGGGAAGCAAAATGCATTTATAGGATGTGTTAAAAGCACTACATTATCACCTTAGTGGCTTAAATATATATTGAGATGGATATTATGGCTGGATTCCTGATATCTCTGATGTCAGTATCGATGGAGATAATAGCAGTTAGCGATGGAGGCTGACTTCCGTGACTTTACGCTCCGTAAATGAACTCCGATACTGAGCTTCATGCAGGACCTAAATATTCCCTTTCAATTAAGTGTGGTACGTATCTGATGCAGTTTTATCTCCAAAATCCCTAATCAATCTTTTTTGATGACTTAGGGAGTTTCGTTTAGACGTTCGTAGATACGTCTCGCGTGCCAACATCCGAACCTTGTTTAGGGCAAGGAGGAGCCTGAATGCGCGGAGGGTGTTCTTTTGGAGGACGTAGATGGAGCTGGAATGGGAGCGTTGTATTCTAGGTGTCCTAGCGATAATGATTACACAAGGGGCAAAGAATTGAATGTAGCAATGTGGATCTATTCTCTCTCTCTATACGTATGAAGTTCTAGAATGTGTTCAGCTGCATTAATGTCAATGTTTTTTATGAACGTTCATTGCTGTGGGATGCCAGTCATTTAACTGGCTAACTATGTTTCTTAATTAGGTATTACAAATTATTTGCGTTGTGGAAAATATGTGGCTGCAAAATTTTGTGGGCATGAAATCTCAGGCCAGCCAAGGGTTCTAACTTGAAAGTCTCGTACTCATAATGATAATAACTAAAAGGCCTTGAATCAGGGTGCTGCCTTTTGTGTATTCTGTAACTTTACGGCAAGTTTGTGTGTTGAATCATAACTTGTAGCAAAATGGTGTAATGAGTTATTTATAAATTTGATTTAATTTTTTAAAGAGCGTACACCCGCGTGTGTTATTTCAAATTGCTATTTATGCCTTTGCCAACTCCGTGGAGTTTCCTGCCAGTTGCTTAGCGAGTCTTTGTATGCGAATTCAACGTGATTGCACCCTCCTTTTAGAGAAAAAATCTCGGGGAAAGACTTGATGTATCCACCGGTGAAGTGGAGCTCGTGAGATACTGCCTGCTCAGACAGAATTGATGCCAAATGTCAATGCTACAAAATGCCTTCTCCTTTTGCCGCTAATACGCGGGAATCTAGATTTTTGTATTGCATAATTTGTCGTCTGCATGTCAATGAGCGGGTTTTATTTCATTCACGGACGGCATGCGGAAACTAGTGTAACACATTCATTGCTTTAAATCCGATTAAGGACATTAGCAACGCCGGTACTCAGCGGTAGCTTTTCTCACTGCATTTAGTGTAACACTTACCACCAGCTTGCATCAATATAGCGTGCATTTTCTGTGAGTGCTTGAAGAAACTATTCAGTTTTCCTGTTAAGAATTCATTTTTTATGTGTCTGCAGCAGCTTTCATTGGGGGTGACTGATATAAATTATTTAGCACCATTTATTTTTTCTTTTTAATTTCCCCGTTTTATTCAATATAGCGTGCATTTTCTGTGAATGCTCGAAGAAACTATTCAGTTTTCCTATTAAGAATTCACTTTAATATGTATCTGCAGCGGCTTTCATGGTGGTGACTGATATAAATTATTTAGCACCATTTATTTTTTCTTTTCATTTCCCCGTTTTATTCTATTAATGGTGTGACTGATATAGGAATAAGTTAGTTAAGGACAATGTGCTGGGGAACATTGGTTTTGAATTTCTTATGCATTTTTAAATAACCAGTGGGCACATAGTACCAATGAATTTATCATATCAGATTTAATGAAACTTTACATTTTCCATTTTTGTGTAATGACTCTGTCGAAAAATAATAGACGATATCTTACGCAGTTTTTACATAATTTGTAAAACTCACACTTAAATGCCTTCTCGCAATACATGTTCCTTAAGGTAAATGAAATATATCATTAGTATTGTAAAAGCAGTCTTTCATCTTTCTGTTATTGTGCTCGTGAAAGTAGTTATAAAACGTGTCAACTTGTATGAAATGAAAAGAAAAAAAACTCCATGCAGGTAATGCAATCGTAGTCCTACTTTTTCTAAAGCAGATATACGCTCTTCTATGCCTTTATATGCAAATTAATTAGCAAATATTCTTAGCCAAAGCCTAAAGTGTAGTGTCATTTTTATCTCCGAGTAAATTCTTTTGAAGGAATGCTTTCCCTCTTATTGTGCGATAATTTTTTACAAATTTCAGTCGTTCTCCTCCCTATGGACGTGTCACAATCGTGTTTTTGTTTCACCCTAGGCATGAATAGTGCAATTTAGTAAGCTACGCTGATTGATAGCGCTGGCATACGTAGAAAACGTTTCTGATAATTAGGTCACATAGGTTCTGAAAATAGCTTGTATTTTTGCCGAAATTGGGATAATTGGCTTGTGTGAATGTTTCCTTTAGATTGGGTCCGATAGATGGAATCCGGGAAGGTAGTTTTTCCCTTTTTTCCTCATCTTCTACTTATCTCTGTGAAACCGAGGCCTTTTTCCCAAATGGAAAAGTAAAAATGAATAGGGAATATCCCGAAGGAATCATCGCCATCGATTTCGTCGTTACTGTTAGGGAAGAACGGACATTGGAAGACCTTTTCGTGCCAGATATTATCTGGACAGATGTTCTTTTGATATCATCTGAATCTAAACGACCGACTGTTGGGTGGGTGGGTAGGCCAGCTCGGAAGGGATCGGGGGAAGACGACTCGTTGTCTGTCCGACGTCCGATGGAACGCTGCCGCCAAGCCATTTTGCCTCTTTTATCTCGGCTGAGGAATCCGTTCCTATCACGCGCTTGTGTACGACCGTTCCCATGTCTTGGGGTATCACTCGGTTGCATTCCCGCTCGAGACCCGAAGACGGGAGGTTCAGGAACTGGAGTGTCCGGGGAGGGCAGTGAAGGCCACGCAACCGAAGCGGTATTTAAACGCACGGTTTGAACATAACGCTTTCAGGCACTGTTGAAAATTTGTGTAAATATACTTTCTTCGTGGTTCCTATTATGTAGATTTAGGATGTTTTATTTAGACTTCCTTCTGGTTTTGATTATTGTAAATAGTTCAGGGAAGAGAATCTTTAAAGAAGAGTTTGCTGTTATTATTGGTTCTGTCCATCACAGCTTTTCATCTAAAACTATTTTGCCAAAAACAGTCAGGTAAATATTTTTCAACTCTATTTTCGGTACCTTATCTATTCGTAATTGTAGATTGTGTAAGTTGTGTAAATGAATTTGTTCACGTTGCGCTATATCATAATTGCTACGAATTACGAAAATAGATGACTGCTTAATCATGGAATCGATGAACGATAAAGTGTATAATAATACGAGTTTTAGGTTTGCTTTATAGTATTTTATAGATATAGTAGATTTTAATAGATCATTTATCCATTGTGTGTTCTCGTAAAACGATTGTAACTGCAATTTTTTTAGGTAAGATGCTCAGCCGAAGTGGAAGAGTCACCTCATTGAATTGAGTACACTTCACTGAATTGCAATCATGCCTCAAAGTTCAATTGAAGCAACCGACCATATGAGAGATACGGTAGTGTTTTGCATTGTTGCAAATCTAAGTTATGCGTAAAATTTGCCCGTTGGTCTGAATTTTATCAAAATAATCCTTTTCGAACTGGAAGTGCCCATTTATTCTTTCCGTCGACCACTTAGTCAGCGATTCTCCAAGAATTACTCTATTCGTTCCAAGACGATTCTGCTACTACTCCTCAATCCACTCCAGTCATCCCTTAAAAGGGCCGAGCACTCATCTGATTTTGAAAAGGGGAGACATTTTCCCGAACACATCCACAGAACCTTTCTCGCCGTTCGCCCACCCCCTCCCTCCCTCACCTCGCCCACCCCCGCTCCTCCCCCCATTCCCTTCTCACGGGACATCCCTCTCACCCTCCCCCTCCCAACCCCCCATCGCATCGAACGTCGCTATGGTGATAATCTATGGCACACACTTCAATCGTTCGCCACAATCGCCATCACGAGATGGGAAATTTTTAATGGAAATGGAGCGATGTTTTTTATCCTTCCCTCCTTAAAAAAAATACCTCCCACAGCCCTTCGCGAATTTTTTCCAATTTTTTCCCTGCTCAACCTTTTTTTTCTCTCTTGTCACCTCGCCGTGAATCAAAAAAAGAAGTAGTCTCTCTCTTTCTCATTTTTCCTCGCCCATTTTAGGCGAGAGTGTGCGTGAAGTATGGATTCCCTGCATCACACCATCACATGGTGAGTGAGGTATGAGTGTCTCTGATACATCGATCGCGAAACCACTCTTTCCCCTCGCCTCCCCTCTCCAGCCGTCACGGTTCGAGACGCTGGGTTGGCTTCCGATGTGTACGGCGAAGGAGAGGGAAAGAGAGCTGACGGGACGGCAGTGAGTGCTGCGAGCATCATGGAATAGCGTGGCTTTCGAGGCGATGGTGGGAAGGGGGTTTGAATGTGGGGGGAGGAGATCGGGGAGGGGGTGGAACGAGTTGTGGAGTGAATAGCGGAAGGTGTTAAGGGAAAAAGGCTCTAGAACACGCGGCGGCGGCGGCGTAGGAAAGATATTTATTATTCGAGGAAACCCAGAATCCATTCGGGCTATCTCTACAATTCTCTCGCGAAATCTCACAAAACCTATTGGCGTATCAAGGTTTGCTTTCCAACAGGATATCCCCTCAAGTGCACCTACAGTGATATTGAGAGAAACTGAATGGGTCTCTTCGTTGGTAACTTCCGAAGATATGCATTTAATCGGTATCTCTGAAGAGGAAATGCCTCGGCGCTAAGTGAAAAAATAATGCAAATTTGAGTAATGCCAAGGTCGAAACCAAATGTATTCATTCATCTAGTTGGGACAAAAACTATTTTAGATGGTAAGAAAAAAGTGGGAACACTAAAATATTTTTCTCATATTAAATAAATCGCTATAAAATAAAAAATCTTCATTCAAATAATGCTAGTAGTAGCTCAATGCAATTATTAATTCGCTGGAATATTGGGAATGGCATAGGTATTTGTTTTTTTAAGGTGGCATATATCGTAGAAACTGTATCTAATTCACTTCCTTATCGTATACGCCAATTCATGATGCTTGTACTCGGATTGTTTTTTTAAACTCATGCCTTTGTTTATTCATTATAGACTTTATATTTAGTGATTAATTAGTAGAGACTAGTTATTAGGCACCCATGTAAACCTCAATTTAAAGATAATGAACTTCCATCTGAAAGTGATTTTCGGGTTATGGGAATAAAGCTTTTAATTAAAAATATAATATGTAATTGGGAGTCTAATTCCGGTAGTTTTTATTAATGTACGGTATTAAGTGGTTTTTGTTCACAAGCATTCTTTTTATCCATATTTTTGCTGTGAGGCATTTTCAACCCTCCCAAGTACAGTTTTAGAACCCTTTAGAGCCTGAAACGTGCTATGGTAATCCGCTTAATGAACCGGGTACTCCATTTTCGGAGACCCGACTTGAGATAAGCTTCCCAATTTGTTTTTTTATCACCAGATGTTATTGTTTGATATTCTGTTAGTCGTCTTTAAAAATTTTTATTTCATGCATTGAATATTTCTCGAAGACACCGGAAGCAAATCGTTCCATTGAGTTTCAGGAATTTGTACGAAGCATGAGCCGTTAGACGTGACCGTTATCGTATGTGTTTTGTGAAATGAAAGGCTGAGATATACGGAATCAGTTGAGTGAGCATTCCTCTATTGACGGAGTATCATATACCGAGGAGCCACGTTGGGAATTATTGCTATTTGCCTTCCGTTACAAAAGGTTAAGGGAAGGGGCTTGTGTAAAATAGGGATGGAATGAGGAAAAAAAAAGAGGTTTGCTGTGTCGGCTGAGGTGAGGATTGCGACCTGGACGAGGGAGGCTGAGTGAGTGGGAGGGTAGCTCTCGTTCTCCACCTCAAACACCCCCGCCCCTCCCCTCTTACGTCCGCCTTTCCCAACCCCCTCACCCACCCGCCCTTCTTAATAGGTACGCTCCTCCGCTTTAAAACTCCCGCAGCGGCCGGCCATGCGTGACCGTCCGCCGGAAGAATAAGTGGACGACGGACGACGGCATGGGCCCCGATGGCTGTGGAGGCGGTGGGAGGGGTCGGGGGCGGTACGATGGCTCAGCGGCGGCGGCGTGGTAATGAGCAAAGTGCCGCTAAGAACCGCATGTGCCGTTCGTTCCCCATGAGTGTGCGTTCCATCCGATTTCCCACCTCCCCCACCCAACTTATCAACCAACCATCTCTCCCTCCTTCACTCCTATCCAGTCTTCCTCTCTCTCTCTCTCTCCCTTTCCTCTCTTATCGCCTCATTGGGGCCTCCACGCCGCGTACCATTCCCACCGTCCCCCCCGTACTCATGGTCCAGTGCGACTCAGTACCGATGAACGGGTCAGGTTTGGTCTGCGAGTCGTTTTGGGAGTCTAAATTCGATGAGTCAATGGGGAGGGTATAACGTCGGATGACTTTCATCCATGGAAGAATCGTGGGACATCGTTCCGAACGTGTCAATTTCCTGCATCGCCTGTTCATGTGTTCTCTTTTAATGGAGTGGCAGCGGGTATCATCCTCTCTTATAATGGTTTAACTGTTACCAATTATCAGTAGTGATCCGTGTTGTTGGTGAATGAGTGGAACTGAATCACTGGGGACATCCACGGTGAGTGTAGGCTTGTAGACTATTGGCTTCACGCGTTTTCAGCTTTCAGAATACATTAATATATTAGCTCAACCAACAAATTTAATCGGTTGCGATCGTTTACGGCAATTTTTTTCTCGTAGGCTTTGCCTCATCGGAAATACATATAGACCCAATACGCTTAAAATGCAAAGCGAAACCAATTAACTAAATCTAATTTTTGTATTCGAGCTCCTTTTATTTTTATTCGGCGGGGCTCTGAAATTGGTGGCAAATTTTAATGAGATACCTTTTGTGGAACTAAAAATTATCAACAAAGCGGTGAAAAATATCTACATGCTAAATGATCAATGTATGTAGTAGATGTATCTTGATTACACTTTCACATCCATTGCATTTTAATGCTGCGTACCAACATTCCAAACAAATCAATTTGTAAAATGAGATGGTAATAATTAATATTTATCTTTATTGATATAGAAGCATTAAAACATATTTATTTTCACTTATATACCGGGCACTGTAGCGTAGATCGGTAACGCGCTGGGTCAGCAACTCATCGGCTTTGGGTATGGATTCCACCTCGGGCCTGGATGTCATTTTCAAAACGATAATGAGTTAAATTGTTCTGTATAACAGTAATAGTTGGAAAACGTCATAACTTAATTCTACTACTAATTCAACTCGTGGAAGAGATAACATTGAGTTGGAATAATGGACAGTGGGATAGTGCTCTGTGTGCAAACAATGATTGGCTGCTTCAACCGATCCTTTTCTTAAGCGATTCCATTTTTTCCATCATGTCGTTACTCTTTTGCCCGCCCTCCCCCCGCTAGATTTCCATTAATCGAAGGTTTATTTCTTTCTCTTCAATGATCCAATCCTCTTCCGTCTTGCATCGCAAATGGCCCTGCCCATCTTATTATTTCACTGGAGATTGTCCCGCTGTAAATTTAGCCGACTTCCCTCTAGTTTTCCTCGTTAAGTTTTTGAGTGCTTAAGACCGTTAAGACTCTATCTTCATTATGTATGTACTACCTTGGATAATTTAATTTTGTTGCTCATTTAACATTGTAGTTTGTGCAAATGTGCCTTTAAAATGTATTACGACTGCCCTCTTGACTGTAACTAACACTTAAATTTATCAAAAAACAAACAAGCTCGCATTAACATTAATGGGCATTGCCATGTTGTCTCATTAATTTAATAATACATTTATCACCTCATGAATCCAATATGAGAGAATCCGAAAGGTCACCTTGATTAACTGTGTCGCATATTGTACGTACTACCCCTTCTTTGCCCAATCAAAACTCCACTCAATACTGATGGCAGTATAGTAATTCTCTTGGCGAAGAGTTGGCGTTTGAAGTAATAGGAAAGGCAATGCCTGGAATGGGAACGTGAGCCGCAAGAGGTGGAAGAGTGTGAGAAACTTCCTTTCCCTGACCGCGTCGTGCACGCATTACGACCGTCAATACCGATATAGCCATCAAAATTAATAAGCTTCTCGACAGTGTGAGTGGAAAGGGGAAGAGGTCACGGGCAGTGGGTTGGCACGAGGATGCAGTGGGAGAGGAAGTGCAGAGTGGAGGAGGGTTTAGAGTTGTCCAATAAATTACTCCGCGAAACAATTTCTGCCCGCCCCTAACTATATTGTTCCCCTTCCTCCGACCCTGGGAAATCAGGAGGAAGGCGTCCCTTTCTCTCCCTCTATCTCTCTTTCACTCTCTCTCTCTCTCTCCATTCTCGTGGATGAACAAGGGTATGGGGATTTTGTATTACACGCAATACTCCTTTTACGAGCCCGCGTAGGAACGCATTTAATAAGCCCCGTGAAGGGGGAAGGAGGTTTGCGAGCACGAATAAAAAGAGTAGAAAATGTGCGGCAAACTCTTTGGATGGAAGAGGAGGGAGAGGAGGACGGTGTGCACCAAAGAAATCTCAGAAAGCGTGATGGTCCACTTAGTCGGGTCGGGAAGGTGGAGGCGTAGGGGTGGGCGGATTGGGGGATGAGGGGAGTGGGAAACCAGGAAACTCCCTTACGTGTGGCTCCGGACTCGTATTATCCTGGGTCGAGAGAGATTGGTGGTGTTGCTCGAGAAGTTTTCTTAATTCAGAGAATGTGAGACTGAAAGCGTACGGGCGGATGAGGAGAGAAACCCCGGGTATAATGGGATCGTTTCGATGGAAGTGTTGATTGGTTGTTATCTAGGGTTTTTCCGTGTGTCGTGATAGTCATCGATAGTATTTTATTCGTAAATTTTTTATTGTTTTTCATTCCCGAGCCTCAAAAAGTTAGTGCAAATGACGAATGTGGGTTCATTCTCGTCGCTTGTTCTGATTATTGGCGATGATGCACTTATCCACTTATGAAAGATATAAATAGTTTTCGAGGTGGAAGCCAACTATGTCGTTTGCTTTCATTATTTTATCCTTGTCCTAATATAGGTATATTCTAACGAAGCTGAAATTCTTATGTAAGCCTGGAGGGCTGTTACTTCGAAAGAATAAATCCTTAAATACAGTAAGTTTTCAGTTACTGTCTATGAAAACAAAGCATTCATACTAACATCGATATTCAATTCAAAATATAGTGCTACTCAACTGCGCTATGGAGTAAAAGGTTGTTAAACTGCGTGATACATTTCTTAAATCTCTCCATTCTGTGTTTACATTCCGTCGCAGTCATCTTTGCTGACGCTGTCTTCGCATCGCGTTGAGATTTATAATAACGCTTACTTTTAATAAAAAAAGTCAGACTGTGGTTAATGCTCCGTGCTTCTGGTCACTGGCGTGATTATCTACTCATTTTCTATTAGTATTTTATTATTTAGTATTCAGTATTACCCTGGATACCTTCTATATATTTCTGAAATACTCGCCATAATTAAGAAATCTGCAGTAGCGTAACTAAGATCAAACGGCAATTTGAAAAGATATCTAAATGAAAATCGATTTGAATAAAGTAGCATTTTTATTTTTCTCTCTTTCTCTAATATTTTGAGTAAAATATATCATTGGAGTAGCTGAACGGCTTTGGTGTGAAGACTAATCCCTGGAATTCAGTCACATGAATTGACGCATTCGTCGAGGGCGTATACGCTTAGCTCCCCCCACCCATGAGCTTCAACTGGCACAATTGATGAATGGCTGAATCCGCAGAGACAAATGGAATTATAAAGAGAGAACTTGCGAAAGATGAGGAGTGATTCGAAGCCATTTGATTCCCAGCGCCAGTCTTCACGAAGCCCCTTGTTTTCCGATATCCTGCTGACGAACAACTTACCCTCCGTATCCATCGATGTTTTCACAGGCTGCATTGCATTCGTATGAAAAAAATACGTGGCTGTTACGTATTGGAGGACGACAATGACTAATATACTTCGTAATCCAGAATGGTGTTGGCGTCAGTTCATCGCTGTAAACACTCCCTTTCACCCATCAACTTCTTATGCCGGACATGGAGTAGCTGAATCCAGTTCTCTGGCAGCACAATATGGGTTTGAATTAATGTCGTGGATTAATCTTTCTTTTTATGATCCTCGCTGTTAATTTTATTTGCCTGGAATCCGAAGAATATTCCAGCTCAGGAGGCTAATAGCCATTTGACATTGATCGCCAAAAAATTGGCTACATTATGTACTACACTTTGTTTTCAAATAGTTCTCTCAAGGAAATCGCTGTCAACATCGGTTTAACTGCAGGCATCCCAAGGTGGACGATTTCAGAATTGAAGTGCTATGTTGAAGATTTTGAAACCAATACTCCACATTTCCCCGCAGTTGATTCGCCTAAACTTCAGTCACCGGGTTATCACTTCCGCCTAATGCGTTCAAATTCCAAAATTAGTTATCTCTCGAAGCTGAAAAAAATACGGTAATAGTGCGACCTCTGGAAGAAATCTTTTTTCGTGAGGTGATTCACTGCTACATTTATTATTGCTCCGAATTTATCGCTCATTGATTGGTATATTTTCTAAGAGGTTTTCAATGAGTTATCCGCAATGGCAAAAATACCATCAGCGAAATAGTTGGAGATAACAAATTTTCGAATTTTGTGGTTCTGTAACTCACAATGAACGAGTATTTTAGCTGCATCATCCATCTTCAATTTGAACGCTTCCAAATTTGCTCTTTGGCATCGCCGCTCCAAATTTTCAGTTTGGGAATTCCCCGTGCCCGTATTCTTACGATATTCTTCTGAGCACTGACCAGTTACTTCCTTCGTGCAGCTGGCTTGAGGTGAGTGAGAGCGATTCACGGACAGCCCCGAACCGCCTTCGATCTCACAGTCGTGATTCTCGCCCTTCCATAGGTCGGTTGATCCGAGCGGAATTCACGTGGTCACTTCCTCCCCGCGTCATCTCTAACTTAGCCTTATTCTTTCGATCCGCGTTCGTTTGCCGCGGGCCCACCACACTCCGGCCGTGAAGAGAGAGAGATGTGGCGATGGATGCAGAAGCGTGGAATAGCAACCGCCTCGTAGGATTCCGCTCCCCGGAGAGTGGAGGGTGTGGGGAAGGAGATGAGTTGGATGGGCGTGCCCTTGCGCAGGCGGTAGGTTTGGAGAGAAAGAGAGAGGGGGTGGTTGTCGGGAGGGCTGGGTGGGAGGCTGGAGGGTGATTGTTCGAGGGAAGGAGAAGAGGGTGGGTCGGCGGCTTAGCAGGCAATTAAAAAGGGGCGGCGGGGGGGTTGGTGGGGAGAGGTTCTGCTGCGGTGGGGCGATGGGCGGGGTGCCCGGCGGGCGGGGGAGTGGTGGGATAATGAGGGGGGCTCGGAGGGGGAGGGTCTGGAGAGGTGGTCTTGGGCGGTCGGCTTTACCGTAATGGGAGTGACTCGAGGTTGGAGGAGGAGGCGTCTGGAAAGGTGAGGAGCTCTGCGAACTGAGAGGAAGAGAATTAAATTTCATTGTTTAGAGGCTGTCCATATGTGACGTCACCCCGATTTTTTTCCGACCTAACCACTCCGTCTCCTGTCGTTAACGGTCACCTTTTGTGAAATATCTCATCGCCGCTCCACCTTTTCAACTTTCATAGGTAGGTTTTTCTCCGCATAAAATTCGTTAGTTTTTATGATCTGCTAAAAAAAATTTTCACCTAATTTGACGACTCCGTTTATGGATCATCTCCGAGTGGTTGGAAATTTAATCAATTTAAAATTTAAGCCCTGGTGTATGAGTTTCTTGTCGGATTTTGTCCTTTCTCCTCATGTTGTGACCAGAATATAATTGATACTCTCTTGCAATCACATAATTGAGATGGAAATTGTAGCGCAATGCTCTCCACTTTGCATAGGTTTTTATTTTTTTGGCAAATAAAGCCAATAAGGAAGTGATAGTATTTTCGGCTGTATTCCCAGCACATGTTGCCCTTCCTCTGTGTGTGAATCTCATCTTTGCATGCACTGGTACCTGTTTTGTGACGGAAACGACCATGGATTCTCATCTTTAAAAAATTGCTAATTTCCATTTTCATGATTTTCCAGAATGCAAAACTCTTCAAATTAACATGTATTGTGTGTTTAGTTCGAAAAAAATAACATTTGTACTCTCTTAGCCTACGTTATACCTTCTGAATTGTACTTTTGATTCACCTTTGTGAATTTCCTGAAAAGTAAAATAGACTAACAGCAGTCTGTATATTTACTGTTTGAGGTTTAATTCAATTCTTATGATGCGTTAACCACCCTGGTCTTAGCCGTTGAGGACGTCCGACACAAATTTCCCTCTTCCTCCTCCTACACTGCCAACTCTCATGTGGCGTCTCCATGGCAGCGGGACATGGCAGAGTGGAAGAAGAAGTCCGACGATGCGCATTTGTTCTTGGCCGGAGCGGAGAGGGACGGGGGTAGAACAGGGCCGGGCGAGGAGGAGGAAGTGTCTCTCCAGGTGGATGCGCGGTTTAGAATAATGTTGTCTTTCTCTGCCGGGTAATTGGACGAAGCGAGTGTGCTATCGAGTTTAGAGATTGCTGTGGATGGGTTGAGGGACCAACCTGCTTCGTGATGGCGGTGGGTGGCAGCGTCTCGTGTTCTTGGAGGACGTCTCCCTTCCCGTGTCGTAGTGGCTCGAGATTCGCCGCGATGAAGCGTCTTATTAAAATGGAAGTTCAAGTGGTCTCCTCGATTTCAAGGGTTTTCGTTGCCTTTCATATTCTTCCCCATAATTGGCTCTCGATGACGGTCAAACGTTAGGTGCTTTACACTTGGCACGTTTACATTTCTCCAGAGTCATTTGGTCGAAGAAGTGTTTTTGTCCATCATTAGTATCAAGGACTTCGCCACACTTCAATTAACCTATATCGAAGGCTTACCGAGAAGCAGTTTAGGACTTGAGGAGGAATCGATCATTATTCTTCCCCCACTTCGGTTGGTTGCAAAATGGAATTAATTGAATATCATATTATCCATGTTGAATGAAACTAGTGTTAATATTCAACATCTTTGCTTCATTCATCACTAGTACACCAAGCAGGCTACTGTTGAGTGTACGTGCTCATGTTTTAATTTTATTTACTCGATTTATCGTTCACAAACGTGGCGAAAGTTTTGCTTATAATCTTAATGATCCGGCTTTAATCCTTCATTACTAAAATCTATACCGTCCTATAATGTCTGCGAAGGTGATAATTTGTCATAAATTGTTTTGCCTCGTAGATGTTGACAAGTGCTGGTGGCATATGACATCCCCGGAATCGTGTTGGATTATATTTAAAGTCGTCGTTATCGGCATTTAAAGTTCGGGGGATAATCGTGTTCTCTATCGCGTTTTGAAGAAATCGATGTTTACACGAGTGAAAAAATGGGGCCGGTGTTCTGTTTCCATCCTATTGCTAATGATTTGGATCGCATTAAATAATCTCAAACATCCTGTTAAAGGCTTGCTTCCACTCTTCCGAAATTTGTTCTTAGAACAGAGAATTAAAGTTTTCCTTATTTAGATTATTTGATATCTTGATCATGAACTGGTTTATTAAGTCATATGCATTATAGATGGATGGTGGATTTCCGAAATGGAACGCCTGGCATAGCTAAAGGAGAGGTTTAAAATAAAGGTGATCGTAGTTATGGCTCCCATTCTCTCGGTAAGTGAAGCAATATTTCCTTTTTTATTCTCATTTTCCTGGGGTGACTGCCTAGAGAATAGCCTCTTTGCAGGTTAAATTAGATCAAGTGAAGAGGACACAAAAATAGGAAGAGGTTCTAATATTGAATTCTCATATTGAGAAATATAGTGTCCAACCACGCGCTTTGCCTTGATCATATATCCACACACTCCACTATCCATTGTGTTTTCTCTAGAAGGCCGGAAGTAATCGGACATTCCGAATCGAATTCGGAATAGGCATCCGTTTTCAAAACTGTCTTTCTTCACTGAATTGTAAGTAAATATTTAACCTTCCACGCTAACATATGTGCTATAATTTTCTTGAAGTACGTAACTTCTATGCGATGCTACAAAAAATCAAGCTTTGTTGCGATTTAATTTCCTGCCGTAGTGCAAATTACTTCTCCATATTTTTTTGTTCTTTAGAGAATTTCAGCCTGTAGCCATAGAGAGTAAATAAATACATAAAAGCCGCTTTGGATATGCGTAGACTTCGTTGCAGGTAATGGAATTTTAATACAGAACCGAAGTCTTGACACCCCCAGTGTACGTTTCAATATCATTCTGCGCATTATGATGACAGTTTAATAACGTTTCCGCGCTTTTTTCCAAATCTTTCCTGATTTAATCGAATGCAAAGCATTAAAAAAACAGGTGCTGGACTTGTATTAAGCATAACTATGAAGTTCTGCGCGAATGGGTTCTATATTCTTCCGCCGTGCGTTCCCTTGCATCTATCCCTCGGTCGCCCCGAGTGCTTATAACAATCTATTTTTTCCCCCGATTTCCTTTATGCTCGATATCACGGATGAATCGATGTAGGTTTATTTTTTGCCCTTTTCGTTTCACACACCGCCGCCTATTACCCTCGAGATCGTAATATGCGGCTGAGGGGTTGGGAGGGGGAGGAAGGGAATAGAGGGGCGGAGGAGAGGGGATGGGACGCGGTGGATGGGGAAAGTGCATTAAAGGCGAGGGCGTTTCGATCGAGGCATTGAGGAAGGCGGAATGAAAAGGGGCACAAAAAAAGGTGTGCTGTTTTAATAAGTTTGAAAAAAGAGGGATGGAATAGATCGTGTTTCTTTTCCGATATCCAATGTTACCCCGGCGATTAGGTTCAGGGATTCGAGTGGCTCGGATAGGTCTTTTTTTCCTTTCCTTTGTTGCTCGGTTGTGAGCAGCGATTGAACCTTGTAACCCTCTGAAAGCTTCACCGCCAAAACCTTATATCCGTTACGCTGACCGAGTGGTGGGTGGTAGGTCAATGAATAAATTTGATTATCGGTTCCAAAATACCTTAATACATTCTGGATTTCCACCACTTACTGAACACAGTCATTGCGCGTTGTTTAATGTCGTTTTCTCGCCAGATTACCTCGTTTCGTATCGTAACATTTCCGCGGATTGCATACGTAGGTCAATTTTTTCTCCGAGTGTATTTCCACTTTCGTCCTTGGAAAGCAGCAAAAATATTTTCCTTTAATTTGTTTTGATGCTGAAAATTTTTCAAATTTTGGAAAAAATACGCTCGATAACGAGGCAGCATTTCCTGATGATCCTTGTTTGGACCGATTGAATATCAATCTCACCCTTCTCATTCAGTAAGAGATATATACTTCTTCTCTAAAAGTCTCTTCTCTATAAGATACGGGTAATTGGGCACCCTTTTAAAATTATTTCCGCGCGCGCCCAGAAAAAAAGAGGGTCAGATAACTCTCCCCTCAGTTTCGCATCAAGATAGTGCCAATCACCTTACCCTATCTTCCACGAACATGGTGTTTTTTTTCATCGGTGGGATGTGTATTTATATGCATGCATCTGGTCTCGACCATGTTTTAAAGGCTTTGAGAGAGGGCGCGTTGATCCGTCCACGTGAGGGTGTACGGTAGAGGGCGGGGGAGCGAGGGGTGGAAGGTGCGACGTAGGGATGAGAAGTGTTGTGCGGGTGGTTCTCGGGGGGTTGGTCAGGGGGAAGGAGTGCGAGTGAGGAGGGCGGTAAGGACGATGGTTCTTTTATTTAGGGAGGAATGAGGACGGTAGGGAGTTCTTTGATCAGCGAGAGAGCGGCCGGGGGTGGTGGTGGTTTGAAGAGCCAGGGGGAGGGATAGTAGGGAGGGTAGTGTAGCTTAGAGGGCACTGGGGTGTCGGGTGCAGGGGGAGGGAGGTTGAAGCGATGAGGGCTTGGAGGGTAGGAGGGTTGCGAGAGGCCGGGCTGAAAGGAAACGATGGACAGATCTTTAGGGAGGAATGGCCGATGTGAGCGGCTCCGAGGGCACTGATCGTAAACTGGGGATACGTGCAATACGGGGAGCATGTAACCACCTGGCAATTGATCCTGTGAATCAAGGGAATCTCAGGAAGACTTAAAAATCTAAAAGAACTTGAAGATATAAAATTAACTTTCAACTGGGAACACCTTGGCGGAAGTGAATACCCGACCTACCGCTTTAACTGAGAGTAGAGCTTAAAATTGATGCTTGCCATGTTTAAGTGAATCAAATGCCATTCCTCACAGTAAAGACGTGGCTTAAGATAAAAGTTGATGTTGACTTCGGAAGGAGGGAAATAAGTAAAGAATGCACGGGAGGTAGGATAAAAGGGCTGCATCGCTTTTTCAGACTGTATGGGAGCAGAGAAACTTGTTGGAAAATAAAAGTATATCAGGGAAAAATCTCCTTGAGTTTTACTTTCGAACTCCTTTCGCTTCATTGAATTAAGAGAGATTTTGAGGGAGAGTTTTGGGGGTGAATGTGGGGTTGGGAGGCTGTTGGCTTAAGGGGGGTGGG
Organism: Platycnemis pennipes; assembly: GCA_933228895.1. NCBI lineage: Eukaryota > Metazoa > Arthropoda > Insecta > Odonata > Platycnemididae > Platycnemis > Platycnemis pennipes. Next base: position 24,608,812 of record OW121848.1, on the reverse strand, counting down.
GGTTGTGGCTGATGGGGTGTTTGAAAAAATGGCCGTGGCGAGTGGAAGGAAAAAAGATTTTTTTCGGGAACGGATGGCGAGTCAGACGGCGGAGAGAAGGCTCGTGGTTAGGCGTGGATGTTGAGCCAGCGGAAGACGGGGACACAAGATGGAGAGGAACGAGAGGGGGATCATAAGAGATATGCAGCTAATGAGGAAGAAGGGCGGGGGATGGTGATTTTTGAAGAGGTAGGAGGTCTCGGGGGATGAGGCAGGGTTGGGAGGGTGGAGGAGATCCGGGGTTAAGGAGGAGGAGGGAGAGAAGGAGCTGGTGGATGAGGAGGTGTGCAGGGGTGGGGTGGTGGGGGTGGGTTTATTTTTTCATTCCTCTTTTTAAGGGGTTGTTCCGCTGTGGCGTAAAAAGGAAGGTGGTGGGGAAGCAATAAAAAAAGAAGTGCCGTGCTGAATAAAATTTGAAGAGATCGATGCGGTCTTCAAGTCCTGATGCTTGAGAGAGAGAGAGGGAGGAAGGAGTTGTGAATGTTGGAACGGCGACGTTGGAGTGAGTGGGACGGGGAGATGAGGAAGGAAGGAAGGAAGGGGATATTTCAAAGAAGCTCTTTAGGAAATATCGATCTTATTGAGTGAAGTGGTCGGCGGGAAAGCGTCGCCTTCCTCTTCCCCCTTCCCTCTCGCCGCTTAGATAAGGTGTGGGAGGATTCCCTTTTCTTCTCTTCAGTCCCCAAAAAAAATTATTCTCTCCCTCCTCCTCCACCACCACTTGCGCGGACTTCTTCTTTTGTTCCCACACCACCCCTCAGTCTTTCCTGCGCCCTTCCAAGTACATCGTCCCCGTGATATAGTGTATATGCACTTTTGAGTCCTTTCCTTTCGGAGCCGTTTGAGGTGTAAAAAGGAGCAAGAGGTAGGCTTTAAAAGGCGCGTAAATAATACGAGGATTTTTTTTCACCCCCGTCTCTCATCTCTTGTCATCCCGTCCACTCTCTCCTCTTTTTCTTTTGTAAATTCCTTTCCGTTTGCCCATTGTTCACGGCGCCAAAGCGTCTTGTCGATTACTGTGGAAGATGAAAATTATATATTAAGTGTCTACTTCTGCTATTGCATTGAGTGTTGTGAACCGAGTGTGCTGTTTTTTTAACTTCGTTACTGGGGTCCGGCGTTGAAAAATGCTTTTGGAAATATTTTTTCCCGAAAAACAGCATGTAATTGATCAAACAAAGTTACAAGCATTATGCTTCGCGCATTTATTTTGTTAATTAATGGTCATGGTTGAAATGTTCTTTGGTTTCCTAGTTTTTTTATCTAGGAAACTTTTTTGCTTCCTAGGTTCCTGTTGGTCTTTTACTGTTTTATGTAGTTAATAAATCTTACAGATATTTGCGTAATTTGAAACTTCCATGTTACAATTACACTTACATGGATTGCAGTTGCATGGGAGTGTAATTATATTCTCATTATTCAAAGACGGTGTCTTTCGGCCGATTCCATCTGGTTGAGGAATAAATGCTAAAGAGAAAATTCCGGTAGTATTCATGGTGACTGTCGTTTGCCGTCCTGTGGTGCGATGCCTAATGGTTCGGTCTCTAATTATTGAAAGAAAAAATTATTTGAGGTAACTTAAGATCTGGTTCAACCCTTGTAAAGACAAAGGCTTGGTATTATTGAGGAGTATTGTGTTCATTTTTCAGTGTATCTATTTTCGTGATAATCTTTCGACATGCGATTTTGCATAGAATCAAATTGCATGTCGTAGATTCATCTAACTTGCCAGTGCGGTACATTTACCTTGCATCATTTCATGCATGAACATTAGGTTGTCCCAAGATATAAGGGAAATTTTTTTTCGTGAAATCAAATACGCATGCCTTCTATTTTTTTTCTTTTTGACCTTAATAACTCACATGATAAATCTTATTGCGATTGAATAATGATAACACGTGCCGACTCGATGCCAAACATGGTAAAGCAAAATTTGTACTGAGTTAGCATGGAAAAATTCTAGAACTTAATGTTTATTTAGTAAATAAAACACCAATATGCCCAAATCGTGTATACTGAATTTTTACATGCATATAACATTATTCTTTAAATTTTCTTTTCAAAGTTTGCTTTTTGCAGTCAGGATAAATCTTCTGGTGTATGCAACGTTACGAAAATTGCTTTTGTTCCTCCTCAACCGTGATTAAGCCATGAAAGTATTGCATCAACTTGACCGATCTTTCATCGGTACCGTTCAGTGCCCTCAGAGTTCTTCAGCCCTCCTTTTTGGCTTCTTGAAACACAGACCACATAGTAAGACATTCCTGGAGATTATTGTCATCAATTTGAAGACGATCGAACAGTTACACTCTTCTGACTGAAATGAAGTCATATATGTTTTTCTCGGAAATTAAAAAAGACGAAGTCAGTTAACAGAATTGTGGTTTAAACAGAAAACCAAAGAAAATCTATGTTTCCTTATTTAACTTACTATGGGCCGCAAAGTTCTTCCTTCGATGGGTTGTAACGTTTACATTGAGTTGATAAATTCTCTTTCGTTAAATTTTCAAGCATTTTTACTTTAGTTTCTTTATCGACATCATCGTCAAACAGTGACTAGACAGAAACTTCATTAGTCAAGTACCATAAATGGCTTATCTTCTGTAAAGCTGCTATTGAGATGATTTTATCAATTTATTTCGTAAAGAAAGTCATCGACTTCAAAAAGCACGAATCTTGGTAAGATGATTTTATTGTCAAAATACATTGGCTTGGCGTAGAATGTCACAATGAACAGGCAAAAGTCTAACAGCGCCGCCTTATCCTTGCTCATAATTTTGGATTGTTCACTAAGTAATGATATTTCTAGAGAAAAAATTGCTCTTGCCATCCATCGAGCTCGGTGCATGGCACCTTGAGGTCGAGTTTTAAATTTTAGTTGTGTATCTCCGCCTAAAAATATCACAGAGAGCTCTATCAACACTCGATAGTCACCTCTGACTATTTCTTTGGTCAGTTCATTTCGGTGCAACTCAGGCAGATTGTCAATTTCTGAAACAGTAAGGTGCAATGCGAGTCTTTCTTTATAGCACTGTACTTTATCAGGATCGGCGCATTTCTAGTTATCTCGGAACCTTTTGAAGAGTAGAATATCAGGATTTGTTGTCACTTGAATAATTTTTACTTCGATCACGCTTTTCGACACCAATTCATACACGGGATGGCGGCAAGCAAAAATATGTATACTTATCTCTATTACGTTTTTGTTCGAGAAGCACACAGGTTCTATTGATATGACCTGTATTTGAAGGCATAGAATCACAACAAAGAATTTGAACTTTGTCTTCGAGATTCCAGTCTAAAATCGCATTCCACATTCGCACTTGTCCCCTTTTTGAACAGCTTTCCAACCTTGGCACTGCAATAAGTTGTTCTTTATTTGCATATGAAATAACTATCAGAAGACGTTCTTTTCATCTCCAAGCATCTAAACTAGGCAACAGTTTGTCGTCCCCGTGAACAGCTTACAATATCTGGTACCTCGTTTAGGAAATTAGCTTTTAATGCTTCCGCATGCTCATTCCGTGCGAATTCTTTGAATTGAAGTACATCTACATCTACATAATACCCTGCAAGCCACCATAAAGGTGTGTGGCAGGGGGTGAATTCTCACCAAACATGCACTACATATCATTCATAGAAAAGGATTTGTATTTATATACTGTTCTAAACTACACTATTTAAAAAAGATAAAAATAGCAAAGCAAACATGCAAAAACATGCTGTTAGTTGAGTCAGCTTCAAGTCCTTAAAAATATTAAAACTTAAGTCCTTAAAATTGAGGACCTACAGGAAATTCATCAGTATTAAATCCAAGTGCCTCAGTGGTAGCTTCAAGAATAGACACTTAGTTTCTCATAATTAACTGACACCTATGTAGCGCAGCTACTAATTTTGGAGTAATGAAATTTTCCCGCAAAATGTTTTACTGGTTCCGGTTGTATGTTCTCCATTAGAGTAGGAAAATCTTCTTATAATGCCTGTCATTTTCATGAGAATCAGAAGATGAGTCGTTTTGTAACGGTTCGTAAGATAATGTCTAAGGAGTTGGCGTGGAAAAATATATAGCACGTCGTTTTTTTTCTTCAATAGTTCTGAGGCTCTTCCTTTCCACTTTATAAGCCAGTTTTTTTGGCCACTCCAGCTAAGAGACAAGGGGCCTAAGTCTTGAATCTTTCGTTACGCTATAACGAATGAAATTTGTCGTTATGATACCGTAATTCGTGTCAAGTTATTCGTTGATCCACGTTGGTGACAAAATATGACGTTTTCGTTGGCAACGAAAACGTCAGTATTTATTCGGTGAGTAAAGAAAGATTTGAGACTCGGGCCACAGGCTTACCTGGTTCTCTCTGTCGCTGTAAGACGATTCTGTCTTCATTTATATCCATTAATTGAAGCGTATCGGCGTGTGCAATTTTAAACAAATTATCTAATTTACTGACTAACTCTTGTTGGCGCTGCACAAATACGTTTTGGGTTTTTTGTGTATTTTTGTAACACCCTCCGAACTTGATATACGTTCACTAGCTTCTTCACACAATTAGGAAAAGATTGGGTAGGTATACGATTCTTTTCCCAAAAGAGAATACAATCGCGAACAGTGAGATTTTCCTGTCATTGACAGTTAAATTCACTTCACGGATATTACAGAATAAAACTGCCTGAACTCGTCCATTAGAGGGCAGTTTCGAACTTTTATTTGATGTCGTGTCACCAGTGTTGCCCGATCGAACACTAAGCAATCAGTCTCTTTACTTTATTTACACACCCTGTACAATGTACAGTTGTACAATGTATATTAAATTCTCATTAACATATGGAAGGTTTTCAGTGACGCCTCACTTAGTAAGTACTGACATTTTTCAATGCAAGTCGGCACGGGTTGCCGAGGTCTACGTTTATGAACCTTTATTTACAATTGTTTTCGCATCGTATAAATAAATAAAGAGGCTATGCGTTAAAAAAATACATAGGTTGTATTGGGACATCCTAATGAACATGGATGTTTAAATTTTAACCCCTGTTTATTTTTTTCAATTTCACATCTACACTGTCCGCTAACATTTGAGTCTAAAAAAGTGTGTTCTTTCAACAAAGTTTTGACAATTGTGACAGATCAAGACTTAGACTTCAATTTCCTGTATCTCGCTCTACTATAACAGAAAAAATGGCCCTACCTTGTTAACTCTTATAGGTATTGTAATTCGACTAGTTTTATTCCGAAATGGAGGAAGAATAACAAGACTGCGTAATAACTACTCCATTCCTAAGGGGGACTCGAAGGTTGAGTGTATGACTAACTCTTCTGTGTCATCGGAATTTTAATGATGGCTTTTTTTTCTGAGGCTTCATATTTGGCCCAAACATTTTGGGAATACTGGAGGCAATCAATCTCAAAGTTTCTCGGACATTCATTCACGTATGGATTGATTTTTTGCCTTCCAAAACCTAAGCCAGGAATGATTGCGGTCAGATTCCCCGATTACCTCCTAATTGGATCGTTGGGAAGTGAACTGGTTCACTTGTCCGGCAGAGAAATGGAGGCTTAGGCGAAAAACCTCGTCCCCCACATCGCATGTCTTATTTAAGTAGACGTATTCTAAAGTTGGAAAAAAAATTAGGCCTTTGTTTGCACTCTTTTTAACCCAATGCCTGTAATGTTTTAAATCGTACTCATTCGCAGTGTACCCAGTAAACCAATCAGAGGGAGTGTGTCATGGGACGAACAAATACAAAGCCTAAATTGGCGTATAGGTATGTTATTCCATAATGCGAGAAACTTGCCAGTTAGTAATCCTCCCGGCACGGGTGACTAAATAGTTACTATCTACGGTTTTACCTATGTGCTTTTTATGAGCCTGCGTGGATTTTTTCCCCAAAATCAATTTATACATTCGGCGTATATGGCTATAATCAGCATGTTTGTAGTGTTGAAAGCCTCTCTCAGAAGCACTGCATTCTAGGCTTCCAACGTATAACCCCCACATCTCTGGTCATGAAGTTGACTTTTATGATCTTTTATTGCTGATACGATGTTATATCTATTCCGCTGGTAGTACTATTAATTTTAGGTGATCGAATCGTTCTTAATACGTGGCTATTCTCAAGTATATTCATCGTTAAAGAAAACATAGTTTGGATTTAAATTTTACTCAATGAATCCGCTCTACATTTTCAACTGTGGTATGATAGATATTCGCATCCGAGTTTTTCTTACATGTTCGATATATTATCACAATCCTCATGGCTACCGTAAGCGAATTTTGCCGGCCTTTTGTAAACGGTTCAGCAGAATGATCAAACCTGCCTCGCATGATCGTAGCTATCGGTGGCATATTCTAAAGGAGGCTTTGCGAGAATAAAGTACCTGTTTCCCTTACTTACTCATCGCATTGACAGGATACCACTTATAAGAGTTTATAAAAACCTTTTGGCATGTAAATTTTCTCGTGCAACTAAAAACCACGGAAAACGAGTGAATTTTCTTACCTTTTGTTGGATAGCTTTATTGTAAGAATGTTAGCAGTTTTTCAGACTGATAGGCGCTGTTATTTTTAAGCATAGCTGAAGGTTTTTTCTTTAAACTAAAAGTGTCGATTAGCCTATTATTTAACGCTCAGTCATATGGACAGTGGGTCAATTGGATGACATTTAGTTAGAATTCATCCAGTACGGCTGTCAGGGATAAGAAGCTGTTCCTACTCTTTTTCATTTTTCAAAAATTTATGATGCTATTTGAGGAATAGGCCGGCAGTTGAGATCATTTTTGCCATTTAGGGAGTTCGGCAGAATATTTGGAACTCGATGACGGATGAGTCATCACCAGTCTTTGGCATTAGCTGACTATTAACAAGAAGCGCCCAGAGATCGCATTCGTCGTTCCAGGAAATCTGAATTAGAAGAAATCTCGCACACTCAAAAAGAGACCGGTAACCCACTGATTTACTGCTGCTCCTTCTGAGATTCGAACCCTAGTCCTCGGAGGCGAATGCTCGATGCATTACGTATATCCAATCCCTTTCATGTTACTTCATTCTTATAATTTCAAGGTTTACATATTACAATTATAATCATGAGATATGTGTAAATAACTTTGTTTGCTTTGCAAATTGGCATTTTATGAAAATCAACTCCTAATTACCTTTTAGAAATGTTTTCGAAGATTAAACCTTGACAAAGCTTTTCACGTCTCATCGATGCAGTGAAAGGACAAGGTGAAATGGTGAGCAGCCTACGAACTGTAATGAATACCTTTATCGAGGAATTGGATGTAGAAAATGATGGAATTAGGCGTACCCGTGAACTTGACGGAGTTTGTGAGACAAGTTAGAAACGAAAACTTTCGCCAAAATATTTTCTGAAACTGGAAGAAGCCCAACTGAAACAAACTTTCCCTAAAATAATTTTAAAAAATATTGACATGGGGCCAGAGTGGGTCCCTATATGCATCTCTGTTCTTCATCCCACGCTCTCGTTCGCCCCTCTTCGACTGCCCCTCGCGGACCTGCCGCCCCTTTCTCTCTCGCCCCCAACCCCCTCAATGGGAAATCAACCGCGTCCAGTCCTAATTGGCACCGTCCCAGAGCATCCCTTCCCAGGCGGCCGAGTGGTACACGTTGTTGCAAGAGCGCTTTCTCTCCTCTCTTATGTGCCACATAATCTCTCTCTCTCTTTTGAATCCCCCTTTCCCCGATTCCCTCCCTTTCTCACTCGCACCGAACGGGAAACACCGCTGCCCGTCCTCAGCCCCGCTGCGCGATCGACTCCACTCTGTGCACTCTTGCTCCTCGCTTCGCACTCAACCGGTTTCCCGTCCTCGAAATTTTCTCGCTCACTTCCCATCTCAGCTTCTTCATCTGTCTGCGTGCGAGAGCGCGCGAGCGATGGCTCAAAAACATCCCCTCTGGTCGGCAGGAGAAGGCGCTTGCTTTCATTCTGAGCGCGACGGTTGGATGGTGGTAGCGGCGACGGCAGCGGCGGACGCCGCCGTGGCGTATGTACTTTGCGTGCCTGGAAAAATTCCTCCGCTCGCCGCCGCCGTCTCTGGGTTGCATGCCCCTCCCGCTTGGATGTCTGCTTGCCTCTGCCGCCTGACCTTCTGGCCCCTAGCCGCTCGGGTGTAATACCCTCACCTGCTTTCGCCTTTCCCTTCTCTCTCTACGATGTCCTTCCCATTATTTATTCCTCCTCCTCGCCCCCTCTCCGAATGTTTCTCTTCTTCACAATTTTCGGTTGCTCTCCGTTATGGTAGCGCTCTCGAGTTTGTTGTTATGTTTTCTCCGGGCTCTTTATGGCCTGCGTAAGCGTTTCCTATCTTTTTTATTTAAAATGCTATATATGTACAATTGTCGATATTTTTTACGAAATTTTGCGAATTTTTTGAGATATTCTATAAATTGTTCCAAAGTAAATTTTTCCTTTTCGTACGTTGTCTTCCATAGTCCTCATTTGCGTATCCTATTGTTCTCAGTTTTATTCTCTCTTGCCAGAGAACCTTTAACATTTGTAGTCGAACAGGAAAGTTTATGTAATACATTTTAGGCTTGACGTAGTGGAACTCTTTCACAATAAATACGTGCTAATTTTATAATTTTCAAGTTAAAGTGGTGATTCTCAACGAAACTAGGCATCGTTAGGCTCTGTTATGACTCAGGAAAACTACAAAGTTATTATTTGCCAGGAAATTTAACATAAACTATATGTTATAGTTCGATTACTTTTGTAAATTTATGGGGCTGCTCGCTTCTCGCGTCTCGTTTCAGCGGTTTCTCCACGTTTAGAGCTTCGAATGTCTTCGGAAAAACCTAGGTAGTCCGTTGATTGAAACATTCTCACATATTATCAAGGACCAACGCGTGTAGCACTTCAAGATAGTATGAACAGCTTGAACTAGAGTTGGCTCGCAGTTAGTACGTTACTCCTTGGTAGGGGCCTTTTAACGGCTTTCGTGTTTTTTTTGTTTTCTCCATGCAGGCAACACGAGTTTCAGCGTGAATAATTGATTTGCTTTCTTCTTTGTGTATCGATTCGCAATTCCCCCGAGAAAAAAGTCTTCCTCTTTCACGTTTTTTTGACAGTTCGCTAGTTAAGTTCCAATTCACCCGCATGTAGTTTTCTTGAATGACCCTCCTGGTCACCTACCGGTCAGTGCCGAGTATTCATAATCTTAAGTGCGTGCTTTTCGTTTGCTTGTCGATGTAAAAGTTTCCTCTTTCTTTCCAGCGAGCGGGAAGCAAGCCTGTAACTGCACTTCACTTTTATCGAATATTTTTAAGTTTCCTTTTCTGTTGCTAGTGGCCTCGTCTCCAAGTTTCTTGATTTCCGGCACCAAGCAATTTGCAAACACATTTTACAGTGATGTCTAAATAGGCAGACCGTATCGGGAGTAAGTGAGCTGTAGAAATATCGAAAAAGATTACGCGAAGGAGAGACGTGACTTGAGCTAATGATGGAGCAGAGCGTAGGCGTGAAATCTTTCACGAAACGTGGGTGGAATCACGTCACGAATCTCTCGTCAGACAATACGGAGGAGATTTGTTCGAGAGTCAAAACCACGTCCATTTGATTCAGAATACAGGGCAATTTTGTGGGTACTGCTTCTGGGGAACTCATGTTCTTCTGGTAGAACTTGGTATACACTTGGTTCTGTTGTCTTTTTGAACAATTTAATTGTATTCCAGATGAAAGAAAGTAACGTTTCAACGCACAAATTTTCTTTTATTAAATTTTCAATTCAAAGCAATAATTTTCAGATGGCTACCAGTATTGGCTCTCAAGTTTTGTTTCAGTGTTAACTTTATTTGTATACCTGCATTAAATCTCTGCCTTATGTTACGTACCTACTTCAAAAATGTTGTACGTTTTCTAGCGTAAATTATTTTTTTGGTTTAATGTTAAACTTTTTAATTGCTGGTTTCTAATCTGTTTACCTAACGCCGAAGTTTTTCCATGGCATGGAAAGATTTTCGGTTTACCGTAGGCTTTGCATATATTGCATATTCACGTAATGATCTTGATAATTCGTGGTAGCCAGGTCGGTAACGAGCCGTCCTGGTAACTGAAGGGCTGCTGGTTCGAATCCCGCGTTGAGCATGGGTATTGTGCTTGTCATAGTTTTACAGTTTAAGTTAGGCGGTGCGATATCACCTTAGCCGTTGGAATGCCAAATCTCCAAGTTACCTACCGCTCGATAATTCGCGCTTTGAAACGTAAATGGGAAAAAGGTAAATTGGCTTTATACTACCTAATAATTGAATGAATAAGAAAACGTTTGAAAATATATTCGCTCTTTGTAAACGAGTTGGGTGAGGTGATCGGGTGAGTTATATAATACCCTCACATTTCTTATTTACTGTTCAATTTGATGCCTGGCATCATATTCACATGGAAAAATAGCTCCTGCTTACTTTTGCATAGCATACGCAATAGTTAATTGAATTAATCAGACGGTAGATTGGTAATTGAAGACTCTTCTAGCATAATATAATCGGTTGATACTCTTAGATAAAAATTATATTTTTACATCTTAATTGAACATTTCGGTGAAGATACTCTTCCAGCATATTGTAATGGGCTGATGCACCCAAATATAAATTATATTTTTGCATCTCAAATTAAAATTGTCAAAATTGCAGCCTTGTAATCTCTTAATATTTCCTAAATATGGTGTTGCTTATATTTTACTTTTAATTTAGATACCATTCAGTGCAGATTATTTTAACCCTATTCACCCTCCGGTGAGTCGGGGATCTGGAACCTTATTGCTAGAACCATGGTCTCCAGTGTTCATTGTATAGTTAATATGGGAAAAAGGGGAATGGTAAGGTGGAATTCAATGAAATAGTTCGTAAAAAACGAATAGCCATTTTGGAGGTAGACATGTCTGGTGGTAGGAATATTCATTTTATAAACATAGTTTTATACCTCATGTGGAAAATATCCGGGCTCGTTCATTTTGCTTCCTCTTTTCCATATGGCTTTCGCGCTTTATAAGGAATACATCGAATGACTCAGGGTTTCTTTGAAAGTCTGGAACCCTTTTTGAGGCTGAGATGGAAAATGACTCGAATCCCGGCCCCCCCTCCCTCATGAGCAAGTGGCTTGGTCGCACAGAGCAGTTCTCCGAGATTGAATTTCTAATCCTCCTTTCCCATGGAGTTGTTCTTCCCCATTGCGGCCCCCGTCTTATCTCGCGGGGGATTTCAATAATACTTTGGCCGTTCTGCAGCAATGGATAGGTGGTACGATATACATACATGCACTAGGTCCCTACGTGCCGTTTGTGTAAGCAAACGGTCGAAGCTCTCTCGTAAACATGGGAATTTTTATTTCCATCTTCTTATACATGTAGACGTACACACAGTCACTTGCCCAGCGTAAGAAGTTCCCGGTTAGAGGGAAATGCACGCGGAGCAACTTGGCGGAGGGAAGTGGAGTGGATCCAGTGGATTAAGTGAACGAACGTCCCTTTTTCGATTTCCGGTCAGAATATTCCGCTGCCCCATTGGGAGCAGGTAAGACGAGAGTTATTCTTTAGAGAATCCAAAGGGGAATAATATCGATGGGAAGCAAGAGCGGACGCGGATGGTGCCTCATGTGCTGACGTAGTGTTTGTGTGTGCGTTTGTGACGTCTGCTTGGGCCAAGGTTGCCTGGAGACGGATGGGGCGCAGTGGATTCGGAACGTGGTGTCAGACTCTTTTAGTTCGACGGGACATGTTCGTAAGGTTGTTTCTCATAATTCGGCATATACTTTACAACGTTTCCTTTGTGAGTAATTCGTGGAGATAGCACTTCGATGTGTGCCCACCATCAATTTTTTTACCGTAAGTGAGTAGTTAGTTAACTTTTCCATCATCTCTTTTATTTCATCAAGGAAGTTTATCCACACATGGGAAAATCATTCGCACACAATTTTCGTAAAAAAATTCTGGTTTCCTCATAAATATTCACGGACATGTCGCGTATTTATATATTTTTATAACGGCGAGTTGCTAAACGTAAATATTTGCAGTGTTCCCGTAAATAGTTCGACGGTAACGGTTTTTTTTTTACTTTTACGTAACCCTGCTGCAAAGAAGTACGAAACCAAATGCTAGTTGAATATGAATGCAATGATAATACTCATTAATAGCAACTTCAGCTCTTATCCACTACTATAGGAATTTAATCTGATACAAATACTTTGAAGTGAGGAGGAATTTTAGGACTAAGAGCATCAAATTTGGACATTCAGACTACACTGACAGTAATCCGATGGACTAACTTGGTGTATCTGCATACTCTAATAATTTATCATAATTTAACGCGTTAATTAATTACTAAAAACACCTGTACGCCCCCTTTCTGAAGTTTTTAATCTCGCCTTCCGATTGACCTAGTTCGTGTGTGAAAAGTGAAGGGGATGATTGGAGAGCCGCATCCTGGACATTCTCATCCACGAAATATGGAATTACAGTCCGAAGAAATGAGCACAGAGAAACTGACTTGACTAGTTTCTGACAGTCTTTAATGATATTTATCTAAAAGGAATTGTACTAGCCTCTCGTTGATAACCAAATATTCATTGTTATTCATCTGATGGGTATCAGCCTGCTTATATCCAGAAGTTTTAATTAAATTTAATGGGTTTCAATTGGAGGAATGCCATTGTGATGGTCTCATATAGTACTAGAATACATCTACATCTACGTAGTACCCTGCCAGCCACCATAAAGGTGTGTGGCAGGGGGTGGATTCACACCAATCTTGCTTTACATATATGCATAAAAAAATATTTGTAATAATATACTAGTCTAAGCTTCACAACTGTAATAGTGAAGTTATCCCGTGTATTATTTTCCAATTTGTTCTGCCGATGTTAGTTCGGTTAACAGTAAAGGGAATAGGTAGGTAGGTAAGTAAAATTAGCAGAGTTGGCTATTGGCGGAAGAGAGTAGGAAGATCATTAAAGAGAGTAGGAAGAGGATTGAAGAGAGTACCTAATTAGGTAGGTAGCTTGGTAGAATTTGGAGGAGAATGGGTCAGTGGAGAAAGGGTGGGGAGAAAACGGAAAGAGAATGAGGGGAGAAAGCAGTAAAGGCAGCGGTGTGCTCGGTGTGGGATGCGAAAGGAGACCTAGGGTCGGGGCTGAGGAAGGGTGCGTCGAAAAACCGGATGTGAATCAGACGAATCTTGTGAGTAGCGGGGGAGCGCCAAGATTGGGCGTGCACCGCAGGGTGGCGGGAGCACCGGGCGGCGGCTGCGGGGGGGAGGGGGGGGAGGAGGTGCGGGGGGAAAGGGTTGAGATGGGTTGGGCGGTGGCCCAGAGTGTTCTGCAGTGCGAGAGGTGCGCGTGTTATGTGTTCGTGTGTGTGTATGCACGTATATGTTTCAGTGTGTCCGGGGACAGATTTGGGAGGAAGTTGGTGTTGCATGTTTGACTCACGATGTATTGGATGCGTCAACGTGGTGCGTGAGGTACATAATTTATAAACGGGAGAATAGGTAAAAAAATAATTGTTGGAGGGGTATGTAGTAAGAATCAGATTGTTAGCCCAAGAGGTAACTTTGATAAACAAGGGAAAACCTGGCTTAAAACCCTTAACATACTTAATCCTCAAGTGACAACAAATATCACATTGGAGAAAAATATTTTATTTCAATTTGAACATTCACGAAAGCTGGCCATCATGTTTCGAGTATTATGCTAGATTCGACCAGATAAATAAGATTAGAGAGATACATTGTCGTACTGATAGATTCAAAATGGCATTTTTCCCCCGTACCATAAGAGAACAGAATAGGCAGCATAGCAAAGGGATAGGTAGGGGAATTATTTTAGAGTAGTCTGTAGTGCATGATGCATGTATTAATCCCTTAAATACTATACCTACTAACTATCTAGTTGCGTGAGACCCTATAGTTGCTTGTTTGCATGTCAACAGTGCATGCTTGGTGATCTTCACCCACTCACACCCTAGCGGTAGCCTGTAGGGTAACGTATGTAGATGAGAATGGAATCAGTATGGATAACAATGTGTATGAGTGGGAACTTCTTCTCGAGGGGGAAGCGTTCCTTGATTCCAACGAGTCGTTTTGCTGAGGGAAAACTGATTGGAAAGGTTTTCACGGTTGGGTTGGTCGGGGAAGGAAGGGAAATTTTCGAGACTCAAAAAAGTTGCGAAGAATCGTGCCGCAGCGGGTGGGAGAGGGCGTGGAGACGGAGTGTGGTGAGGGCAAAAGGGAGGGGTTGACAGCCTCTCGGATTTCATTTTTTCTCTCCCAAACTTTCATTTTTTTCTCGCGACTCTCGTGGGCTCTTTCCGTTGCCTATTTGGAGTGTGGGGGACTGTTAGGGGCGAGATGCGAAGGGAAAAAAAGGCTTGGTCAATGAAGAAGGATGGTTGAATGTATCGGAAAGGATACTGGGAGTGGCCCTCGCGTGCGTGGTGTTTTTTTATCTGTCCTCCAGAGTCGTGGGTGAATAAAAACGTATTTCGCGGTGGGTGGGAGGTTTCTTCCGATGGGGAGTGAAGAAGGCGTGAGAGAAAGGGAGCCTGGCGAAGAGGAAGGCCTGGGGGTGGGTGGATTGGGAGGGCCCCGGAGGTGACGTAATGGCAAGTGGGATGCGAATTTCATTCCCTTGAGTTCATTTTATGCTTATATGCTTTTTCTTCCTTTTCTTTTCATTTCTACTCTGCCCCCACTTTCCTCGGCGCTCTCCTCCCGACGGACGTTGAAAGAAGCATTTTTTTTAAACAGTTCCTCCTCCTCTTATCATTGTTGATGTGTCCTTCCTTATTGTCTTGTCTCCTCTGTTTGACGTGTAAATTGACCAAGCTGTCGTCTTTCGTCGAGATGGTCTCACGACGTGGCTGTAAAAGGACTTGAGAAACTTTCCGTAACGAAATGTGTTTGGTGGAATTTGATTTTTCGTCTCCCATCCCTCTTGTTTTATGACTCTACACGGCTATTATTTCCTCACTTGTTGCGTAAAAGTCGTCAACCGTTTTTCGTTTTTCAAACAGCATTTAGTTCTTCTCCTAGGTGATTTGCTTGTGGTTCTCCTTTTAGTTCCTTTAATTTTTATCGCAAAAAGTGATGACCGATATCTAAGTAAGACCATTTACGCCAACAAGAGTGTATTTGTCGTAGGATAAGGTTTAAATATTTAGGAAGGAATGGCAGAGAGAAATATGGTGCTTGCTTTAATTTACTCGTAGCAAAAGACGCCAAGGGATTTTATCAATTCTCACAGTCCTATCTAACGGACGAAATAATGCACTTACAGTGCTGCCCATAAAGCACTCAGCCCGGTTTACTCACAATCAAACCGATGTGCCCCTGAAAAATATCTCTCTCCGCCGCGTTATGTACTCGTATCTTTATGCTTAGAAGTCAGGTCCCTAGCATCACCATCCCATATAACCCATTTTCAGTTCAATCTCTTCTTCATCATTCAGAAAAATAATAATGTGAGATAAAGGAGTACAGAAGGTGCCTTGAGATCGGGTGGTAGGGGCACACGCGTAGTGTAAGTAGAAGTAAGCAGTATGGCTTCAACGAGTGTTTTTGGAAATTGCTTTGTCGGCAATCGTCAGTCATCCATTACCACTTCTTTTCAGTCATCAAACTTTTTGATTGGCTGATCGGGCGGCCTTTTCCAAGCGAACTTTCTATCTCTCTCTCTCTCGAATGGTGCCTTTGCGGAGGGGTCTCAAAATGCGGCCTTCTGTTGAAGAAATCCCGTGATTCCATCGTGTTCCGCGGCTAGATCTTTATATTTCTTTGATTGCGCAAAGCGGCGTTCTCGCGTACCACGCACATTCTCAATGCTTCACCTCGTTAGCAGCCTCCTTACCTCTTTCCAGCTCTCTCTCTCTCCGCTTGCTGTCCTCTTTCGCTTGATTCCTCCCCACGGTCTGCTCGTGCGGTTGATTTAGTGAGGCGTTAAAATGCCCACTTCATGACACCTTCGGTCTCATTAGGGAGGATGACAATGAGATATGATGAAAGAATGAGAGAAAACCCTTGCCTCGGCTCCTCCCCCTCCCTCTAACCGCCATCCCACGGCGAATGCTCCCCAAGTTACCCCGTCCGCTCCTTCCCTTTCATCAGTCTCCACCCAATTCCCCCCCCCCCACCCTTAGCCTCCACCCACGCCTGTGCGATTGTGACCTCCTCCAGTGGAGCCGGTGAGCGTAGGTATGTATCCGCCTGATGAGCTTGTTTCCGCGGCGGAAGGCGTCGGTCGGCTTCGGCCCTTCGGAGGGCCGGATACCTCGCGAGCCTGCGTGTTTGAGTTGCACGGGGCAACAACTGCGAAGAGGAGGCGTACGTGACGTGCGTCTTGTGCGTTGCATTTCGGTTCTTTCTTGTTTTTTTTTAATTTTATAACGCCTTTCAAGAGTGGAATCCGATCCAGATCTTAATTTGTTTGAATTCCGATCCCGTTTCAAGTCTTCCTTAAGATTTTTTTTGCGATAGTATTCGATGAACTCCAACTGTTATTCAATTACGATCGTACTCACGAAAGCGCAATCACTCTTGGAGACTGGGTTTTAACTAATATTCTAGGTTTTTGAAAAATGAAAAGTCTTTTTGACAGAGTATTAATATTATAATGATGTCAGTGATCGGAGTGTGCTGAAGATTGATGAATATTATAAAATATTATTGTGGCATTAAAATTATGAAATGGTGACTTTGATACCATTTTTATCCTTGTATTAGTAGTGGTGATTCGATGCTTCTAAAATATCATGAAATAGCTGTTACTTTTTTCCGTTAGAAACTATCACCTGTATGGACGTTGATGGTTGCCGATTCAAGTGCTTTCAAATAATTACATGTTGGTGGGCGGCAATTTTTGGAAAATGCTGTGAATTGATTGTTATTTTCAAATATCCATGTTATTTTTTCCTATCTTTCCGAAAGCTGGTTAATTTTGCTTAGCCAGCTCATGCCTTTTAACGTTTAACGTAATACTTGGTAGTAAATGAGCTTCACCAAAATGGTTCACAGCTGATTTTTAAATTCTACTGCTTTTGTTGAAGAACTCTAATCCGTACATAGGTTTTACTCATCTTAAGCCCTGCCGCTGGTGATTTTGGTGCTTATTTGCACCATCTTCACTGTAGCCTATTACTTAATTCGAAAGACCGTTGGTGCCTTTCTCATTCCTTACTTTTAAGAGTTAATCTTAGTAATTAGGTCTTAACTAGTTTAAGGATATCCGTATTGAAATGCACTTCGCACTTTTCCACAAGTTTATTGACGGTACGATACGTTTCAACGCCTTGCGGCATCGTCAGGTGCATACATACATTTTAATATGGGCATTATAACTTCCACTAAGTTGAGCTTCAAACAGTCAGTTGCATTACTTTTTAGTAGTCTAAGGGGTTTCCATCAAAATAGTCTCTTTCTTAATTTTTCTTCTAATATTTTGTCCATAAAAATTGACATGCCATATACATTTTAGGCGTACTGAAATGCGTAGGCCTAGAAGTTGGAAAAATGAGTTTCGTCGTCCGCGTGACAGAAACAAAGCAATATGTAAGAAAGTGCGCGACGCTTGGGATTAAACTAAATGCCTCAGCAGGGAAAGAGAACCGTGTAGTGCGCGCACCGAATACTTATTTAGATAGACTTTCGGAAACACAATTTCTTATCGGCGGCCGCTAAGTGCCCGCATAAGCAAATTAGCTGGCTGCGCATTATAGTGCGGGCTAGACCTGTTTCTCTAATTCAATAGTCGAATGTGGTTGTCCTAGTAGGTCGCTCGTTCGTAGCCTAGTGATAACGTTGCAGCCGTTCCAACGCTCATCACCTTCATATTTACGGAATACCTAAGGAGAGAATGTATAATATCAATTGTTTTTTGAGTAGCTCGTTAATTGGCTCGTAGCTGAGAGAAACGGTGTTCGTGAGCTCAGTGTTACGTTCCGTCCATCGCCTTATTTGAAAACAATCATAGCGTCCGGAGGCCTCGGCGATGGATGGGCCCTAGGGCGCAATCAACGTTTAATCCCCCACCCTCTAGCCCTTCCCGCGTGTTAGGGCCTCGCATTGTACGTAGGATGAGGGGGGGGGGGGAGGTGGTGAGAGGGTGGTGGTGGCGTGGGTGGTGTTCTATCGCGGGGCCGCGTGGGAAGCTTTCTCGCCTCGACTAACGAAGTCCCCGGCTGTATGCAAAGGGCGGAAGGGAAGAAAAGATCCCCCCCTCCCCCTTCCTCCGCCACTCCCCTCCTGCGCGCACATGCTGTCTCAATTATGCGCGCCTCAACCTCAAGCCAGCCACCCACTCCTCCCCCCCTCAACCCTCCCTCCCTCCGTCCTCCCCCTCCCCCCCACTTTCTTCTCTCGTCACACTCCTGATGGCAGTCCCAGGGGTTCGGACTGAGCTTTGTTTGAATCCGACATCCCGAAAACAGTATTGCATTGCATTACTGTTTTCGGGAGTGTGTTTGGGAATGAAAGAAGAGAGCAGTGTATCACGAGCGGAGTCAAGGGATACGCGTGTATGAGAGCATTATGGAAATAAACGATGGGGATTACTGTAAGGTATAGTTATGATTTCGAAGGAAAATACTGTTTATGATGATTTACAATTCAACTTTATCGCCACTGCATTGTTCCATCATCGGATTTGAAAAAGATATTCGTAAATATGACCTAATTCCACCCTTGAACAATCGCCGCCGCAGTTAGGTGGCCTTCCTCCACCGCAATCCTCTCGAAGCATGAATCATTGCCCGATACGTTTCTGGTCTCGTTTATCGGAGATCTATATCCGCTCCTATCGCATTACCAGTGGTCTGGTTGAATCTAGATAATTCGGGACGCTGGTTACATATCGAATGATTGCACTATCGTTGCATTCGCTTCGTAACAGACAAAAAACATGGCTGAAATGGCCGCAATCACATCGCGTTCGCCTGACGCGCTTTCGCGCGTAGGAACTTGTATCGCGAAGAAGATATGACGCGGCTGCAGCAGCTTGCCGCAGTCTTCCAGTCCCATGATGTTCTAGGACTTAGCGTCGCCGTTCCTCTCATGTCCTCGGCTACTCCCCCTGTCTCCACACTCATCCTCCGTAAGGGCCCTTGATGCCATACTTCCCCCCGTCCAGTGTGGATTCTTCTAAGCCTTCCCACAGTCCCTTCCCTCCTCTCACCACCCACTCTCCGTCCACAGCCCCGTCATCCTTCGCGGATTCTCCCATCCAGCGCCACAAAAGCCTCCTTTATTCTTCTCTCCTCCCCCACATCCCTCCTCTCTCTTCCTCCTCCTCCCACCCCCTCTAATTTCTCCGTCGTCACTGCTCATATGGCTCCCAACTCCTCCACTGGACCACCATTACTTTCTCTTTTTTTTCCCTAAATTTTTTTTTCATTTCTGAGTGTCCTGCAATGTTGCGAGTGGGCGGTTCAGTGCACCAACGCGCGGAGGAGTGTTTTGGGCATCGGTACTCAGATAAAATGAATGATCTTTAGCAGGCACGTAGACAGAAATTTGAGTCGGGAGGGGGGAGTCGGGGGCTAAGTCTAGGGGAGTGTAACTTGAAACAAATATCAGCTTTGCCCATACGGTGCCGACATGTCACAAATCTCTTCCCTTAATTTTTAATGCTTGGTATTTACTTTTACAATGTCCATTTCCATCTCTTCTCACTGGTGTTATGTTATTCAGGAGAGGCGACCGACAACTGAGGTCATTTGCGCCGTTTAGGATAGGTGGGTAATGGGTAATTGTAGGTGTTTTCAGGGAACGGAGGAAGGGTGGAGAGAAACCTTGCGTCGGCATTAGCCTACTCTGAACGACAGGCGCCAAGGGGACCACGGCTTAACGTCCCATCCGACGGACGGAGTACTGAACTTGAAATGCCCTCCACTAGGCACTTAAGTGGGGACCGGTTTTCCACTGAAAAATCCACCACTGCCGGGAATCGAACCCAGGCCAGTACTCTAGCCACCACACCAACCCGATCCCCTCTTCTCACTGGTGAAGTTCACTGATTACCTTGTTATGAAGCAGTTAATTTGACCGGCCCCAGAACAGAAGTTCTATGCATACCTACACATCTACATATCAGATTGAAAAAAAAGAATTATTAACCACACGCATGCATCAAACTAGTGATCACGTTTCATGACACTTAACGCTTGAATTATACGCTGTTTAATCCGGATTTTCATGTCCAGTCAACAGAATCAGAGCAACAAAAGTATTGGGAAAAATTTCGGGTTGGAGGAGGAGGTTAGAATTAGGAGGTTGAGGGGGGGGGGGGGAGCTGGAACCCCCTGGCTACGTGCCTGATCTGTCGAGTTTAGAAGAGTTAAACGCTATGGAGATTCGCATTCCGTGCGCGGTGTACAAAGTGCAGTAATCGACTGGTAAGATTAAGTTGATGGTTCAAGGGTAACTTTGTGGAATTTGCATGTATTTATTATGAATGACAGGATAAACTTTGTAATTCCACAGCTTGAGCCATCGGCCTGGAATGAATTTCGGCTCCCCCCCCCCCCCCCCCAAGCATCCTCTTTTCCATCTTCCCCCCCCCCCCTCACACCTATACGAGCAGAAAACCTCATCCCCCCACCTACCTCAGCTGTATATAAGTGACAACATTACTGTACTTTGTAACTGATGATGACCTAAACCGTCGAAATCATGGTAGTGTTGTGGATCCTCAAAATATGTCCGTCGTCAGTTCCCTGCACTGGGCCCTTTTTATGATAGGAAATGTATCTTTATCAGGCCTCAAGCATTACGTTTAAGGCAGTGCACTCATTTTGAAGCGCACCTATCTACCGCACAGCGTTCATGACGTACAATATTTATTCCATTATTAAATCGTCGTTAGCTTGACCTACTGATCCTTGTATATTGGAATTTCGTTTAGCTAAACTGGTCCTGTGTGGTCATCGCGTTCACAGATTGGTCCAAAGATTTTACTTTCCGTCAGTGCTTTTGAGTCTTACAATATAATTTATTTATTATAAATATATCAATATCAGTCATTAAGTTCGAATTGTGGTCGAAGGAAGCCGAGAGTCCCATCGTTATGCTTTCTTTTTTTCTCTGTTTATCACGCTATTCCGTCTTGTTCATTACTTTTTTATTTCCGTAAAAGAGTACCTAGTTTCAAACCGTGAATGTGGGTTCTTTCTCAGGAAATGCAACCTCGATGTTCAGAGCGATTTAAAGTAGAGAGGGAAATTTATTTAGTGATTTTTTGTTACTTACATAAAAAAATAATTTATACTATTGCTACGTACAGTACCTAATCCTTTTTTGCAAAAATGATTTTAGGCTCCCAGGTAGCTTTTCAATTTTGTGTGAGGGAGAGGTTTGGATCTTCCGAATCAAAAGTTTGACGGCTTCTGCATTTAACTATTGCACGACGCGGCGGTACCTTTCCCCCTTTCAACGCACCATGGTGCCTCTTTATTTCCCTAGTGCACATTTTCCATTCGTTTACACAACTGCTGTCCATTATATTGTACCAGGTCCAAAGGCTGGTCAATTGGCTGTCTCTCACCTCTTCCGATTCGCATTCGTGCTCAAACTCAGCACCCCTCTTCCCGTCCTCAGCCTTCCTCTACGGACTTTCCATCCGGTCCGGCTGGAAGTCTCGGCTATGGTGGTGGGTGGCTGTGTGTTTGACGGCGGGGTATTTCTTTTTCTTTTAAGGAACCCATTGTTATGTGGCGATGTGGGAAAGTCCCTGGCTTGTGGATGTGCTCATGAGTGTGTGTAATTATGTGATTCTTTCCGGTCCAGTAGTTTTAATTGTCGGATACGGGCTCGGTGAGGGCGAACACGTGGTTAATAATTGCGGCGGTCATTAATCTGGCTTAATTGCACAAGTTCCGTTTGTTAGTGTCCAATTACGTGTCCACCGAGGGGGATATTATCTCAGATTTGAGGGTTTGGGATACAGAAAAAGGGGTGAGAGTTTATTTTGGTGTGTACAGAATCTGTAATCTCTGAAAAAAAAAATTCGTAATTTTCTCCTTTTTTTTTGAAGGCGGATTAGCCTGTAGCGAATTCTCTGCGGGATGTTAAGCACGATTTATGGAGTCTACGTTAACGATACGTGGGGAGGTAAATTTTGTCTATTACGTTTTGGATATGGTCTTTGGATATCGCGGGAAAAAAGTTTAATCGTTCTTTGCCGATATGGCCTTTGGGTACCGCGGAAAAAAATCAGGCTTAGGAGCCGGCGTAAAACGACAAGACGGTGCTTCAGTACCCTACCTGAGTCAATCCCACCACGAATTGTGTACGTGTAAGGAAAATGAGATTGTCTATACTTAAGGTTTCGATTAACGGGCGCGCTAGTTGTGAGATCGCTGACCTCACTTGGAAGAGGTCCAGCACTTACTCAGTTATGAGACAAGCCTTCGGAGAACTTGTCGGTGGTTGGATTCATAAAAAAAAACCGGCAATGGGATCGATTGTGGTTGAGTTCCATTTTCAGTTCATCTTTTCCTGAGGCTTTCTTTCTCTCTACTTTGCTTTTTTTTTGTTTCGTTCCCCTCCCTTGCCCGCCAAAGCTCCTGTTTTAATAGCTTCCTCTCATGAGAAGTCTTGTTCGGTGTTTTTTTTATTTCCTTCCAAGGATTTTTTTTGTATATATCGCCTAATTAAGTCGAACGTCCCCCGTATCTTAGAAGGAAGGGAGGCGAAAGTGGGGGAAGGATGTGAGGGGGGGGGGGAGATAGTTGGTGGAGACGGGGTGTGAGAGGGAAGTGAATAGGTAGGGGGGGGAGGGAGGAGATCAAGGAGGAAGGGAGAATGAGTGAGGTTCGTCTCCTGAATATCCGTGCACAACAGCGTTCGCTAGAGGTTCCTGAGGGAGAGGGAGTTCGTCTGCCTCTTGGAAGGGCGGCGTCGATGACCAAAGGCGTGGTCATAACCTTTGTCCTCATCTCACTCCGCCTCCTCACCCACACCCAGGCAGTTCCGCGGAAGAGTGGCATGTGGAGATTTGAATACTCCCAGCAGGTTCCGCTCGGTAGATCTAAGACGGAGAGGTAACGCAGGACGGGATAGAAAGGGAAGGGGGCTGTGGATTGGACTCCAATGGTGCTCCAGAATGTTGCAGGAAGTGTTTTAATAATAGTAACAATGCACAAGCGAGAAAGGAAATAATCAGTGGTACGCGTCCAATTAGCGAGTCGGCTAGAATGTCTAAATAAGGACTGTATAAGATTTCTCAAGTTTGAAACAAAAGAACATGGGAATCCAGTGCTTCCCTTTGGTATGTTATTTTTGCTTTTTCAAGGGCGAAACTTTTGTCTTTGTGTCTTCTAGACAAGAGGGTAATATTAATGAGTGACTCACTCTCTTCCATGACAACGGCAATTTATCCATCCAGTGATAATTAATGCGCACATTATCACGAAACCAAAGCATTTTGAAACATTTCCAACTTGGTAACTGTTATAAATTGGAGACATTTGCGAGTCGAACTTTGTCCTGACCAAGGGAGAAGACAGTGGTGAGCGCCAATACTTTTTATTTTTCATTTATGTTTAAGCCGTTTGTCCAATTAACACCTGTTTTTTGGGCCTTAAATTTCAGTGATGATTTCTT
This sequence comes from Platycnemis pennipes, assembly GCA_933228895.1. Lineage (NCBI taxonomy): Eukaryota > Metazoa > Arthropoda > Insecta > Odonata > Platycnemididae > Platycnemis > Platycnemis pennipes. The sequence continues at coordinate 24,585,185 of OW121848.1, read as the reverse complement.
TTTCCGACTATCCCAATTAATTTCCAACCAATGTTTTATGGGACTTCGGTGGCTGGAATTGGGTGTGTTTAAGGGACACATTTCAAAAGGGAAGCGTAGGGCAGTTAAACAGGTTGGGCGCCTCCTTCGCTTGCTTGGATTATAAACTTTGGGGATTCCCTCGTATAGGAATAAAAAAACACAAGATATAAAAGAACGGCGTGAAAAAATAAAGAACAAACTTCGACTGCTCAAATTGTTTTCGACCATTTTGCCGAAAACGTCCGGGAATTGCTCCTCTCTTTCTCTTCCCTCCTGCGCCCATTCCCTTGCCCCCCCTCCTGTTCCTTTACTCCTACACACGTTCACACACAACCGCAGGATAGCCTCCCGACTCGAATGCCATTTACCTCTCCAAAAACTTCCCACCTGTACACACGCTAACGCGAAACCACCTCTCTCTCTCTCTCTCTCTCTCTCTCTCTCTCTCTCTCTCCCTTCGGCCCCTCCTTACTTTTTTATTCCCCCCTCCCCCTCCGCTTCTCCTTTCGCTATTATATCTAAGCGCCCTGCACGCGTGTTTCCCTCCATCTTCCAGCCAGCCCTCCGGTCCTTCATCCTCCTCCCTTTCTTCTTCTCCCCCTTCGCAAAAATGGACGTTCTCCTCACGTGCCGTACCACAATCTATAATCCGACCCCCCTGACTGTACTTAAACCCTTCCTCTCAGCTGGGCTCAGTTTGGGGTGGCGCCTGTTACACCACCCAAAAAAAGGCTTGTCTCTTACCTTTACATTCCTATTCACTCCGCTTGCATCATCAGAGTAGATACGAAAATCGATGCCCAGGAATCTTTGCGCAACGATAGATAACTGAGTAAGTTATGAGCAATAATTTGTACAAGATATTTATACTTATTTGTGCTTCATTGTGATTCATGCCGCGATCCATGTGTCACGCAATATGTACCCAAAAGCTTGAGTTTCAGATAAAATAAAGTGCCAATGTGTGCCAGATAAAACAAAGTGCCAAAAAACATGATTGATTGGCACATACGGTTTTTCTGTGCCTTCGAAAAAATTAAAAAGAGATCCAGGTTTAGCCCCAAGATGTGAGATGTGGCGGGGTTTTGTTCGGAACATTCTAGGGTTACGGCCGCGCCGTCGAGAACTTTCGCGTCAGTAATAACTTTCGCGTTAAAGTCGAACCAAGCCTATGGGGCTGTGCGAATTACCTTAAATGCGCCAAAAAGTGGGAGGGGTTAGATGGTTCCTGCCCACTGTTACGATGCATTAGTGACAGGTAGAGGGGGAGGGGCTTACGCTATGTTAGGAGAAAGATGTAATATGAATGCATTCGTTGTTCATGCAATTCTGATTATGCTCATAATATTGGATGAATATGTAGAAGCATTGTGAAATAAATGATTTTATGAGGAATACATTCATTTTTAAAGAATATCTATTTTCAGAAAGAGAATATTGTTCACTATCAGCATAATGTAATTTAGGGGGTCTTAGAAAATTGCATGGATTGCGTTTTAGAGTAAGATTGGGTGAAAAAAGCGAAAACTGAGGTCACGTAAAGTGTGGATGTCCTCTTTTGAGTTAAATCGGAATTTTTCGATGTGTTGGAACGTGGGTGGTTTAAGGTTGACGGTTTGTTTGCATCCACCTGTACAGCTTCGATGCCCGTGGTCAATGATTTTCTTTCGATTCTCGTCTATACTCTTACATCTCGTGACCTCCCCCGCTTCCATGACGCAGGTACCCTCCTTCCAATATCATCCGTCCCCTGCAGGACTCGTCTCCCCCTCCTGGAGTTACCCCCAGGCCCCTCCCGCTCCGATGCATTGGCCGAAACCAATTCTCTCCTTCTTCCCCACTCACGTGCCTCCCTCCTCCTCCCCTCTCGCCCCCTCCCCTCCTCCACATCTCACCTTCCTCCGCATCGCACCCGAGGGACGTGGGAACGGGTAGCCCGAAGATTGGCCACCTCGAATTGGGCCAGTTGAGGGCTTTCAATGCCTCCTCCCTCCGCCATCTTTTTTTTTATTTCGCTTCTTCATCTCCTCCCCCGTACGCTGTTTGTTCTTCCGCCGCACTTCCCGTCCGCGCCTCTCCTCCTCGCTTGCCTCTTCCCTTTCTCCTTGCCCATTCTTCTCTCTCTCTCTCTAGTGACCTCAGCGACCTCTCTTCTTTAAACTTTCCTTGTGCTGTAATTTTCCTCGCGTCCGCGGTTTCAACCGATGGAGAAGCCATCAGCATTTTCCTCTTGTTTGCTCTTATCCCCTTGCAAAACGCAGTTTCGAGGCATCATATCAAGGGAGTAGGTACTTTGTTTTATTTTTTTTGTTTTTGTCGGCATTAATTCTGCTGATTTGTGAAATACGACACTTATAATGTTAACTCCTAGCGAAGCAACATCTAAGTTGATATTTTTTGTGAGTATATTATCGTGAGTTCCCACATTTTTCGGAATTCTATATGCTGTTTTTTCTTAAATTTGAGGTAATGTACTAGTTCATCAAAGCAGTACCTCTATCTAGAGATTGAATATACGTGTATATAGATCGATTTTTGTGGCCGAAGTAGCGCGTGTGTTATCACTTCCTCTACACTGGTACTTTTTGTGTTCAGGTTTGCCGCAAATGAAGTACGAAAAAGATTTTGTCCCTCGCATGCTTCCTGGCTCCTACGAATTTGTTTTTTTCTTTTCTTCTTCTCCAAGTAGTCTGTTCTTCACGAAATCTTACTTCAATTTTTCCATGGTTTCTAACGCTGTGGTAATGCCTTCATACGAATGTCATGTACAAGTACCATTATTTGTCTTCCTACGTGGGTACTATTGTGATATTTTCTATTTCGTGTTTAATTCGTTTTTGGTTGTATAATAATTAGCTGACAAATGAAGTATATATAGTAACAAATGAAGAAGTCTTAAGGAGAGTGGGAGAAAAGAGAAATGTGCTGAAAACCCTAAAAATAAGAGGGACAACATAATCGGCCATATCCTAAGACTCGTGTCTGATGAAGGCAATCGCAGATGGAAAAGTAAACGGCAAGAATGGAAAAAGCAGGCCTCGTATGAGTTATATAGAACAGGTCGTGAGTGATGTGAAAGAGAGGAATTACGTTAATATGAAGAGGTTGGCCGATAGAAGAATCGAGTGGAGGGCTGCGTCAAACCAATTCTAGGATTTCGGAAGTTCGGAATAAATCAATTGTCATAATGGAATTCCACAAAGTTAGTAGTGAACGTATTTCATTTAATCCTAGGATTGTTGGCCCATGATGATGGTGAATATAAAGCTTCGATTACAATTTATTCAGCCGAAGAATGGCTCATAACCTATATTGCGCACCAAAATCCGATCTTATTAAAGTTAGGAAATGTGGCCTTATTTTGCTTCCTCGTGCGGAGTAAAATCGTTGGATCTCTTTCCTTCAGTTTTCCCGTTTAGAGAACAGAGTCACTGCCCTAACATCCGCCAGAACTTTTCTTTCCTAGCCTTTCCGCCACGAGTACCCAATCTATTCTTGCAAAATTATAATTTCCATGTGATATCTTTGCGACGTCTCATGGTTATCGAGAGGATACTCTCTGCATGGACCATGTAAACATTGCAGTCATGCGTATATATTCACCAAGGTAGAAGTCATCAAGTTTCTCTCCTGCTGCTGCTGAAGGCTTTTTACGTATAATCAGTACTACATAATGTACTTATGCTGCACTGACTATGTCTTTGCTTACAATTACAATTATTGAATAATGACAAAAGAAAACATAATTTTCTTTTGTCATTATTCACAATGGACAAAATATTCCACAAGGTTACGCCTGAAAGGATTGAATTCATTACAATTATTCATAATTTTTGCCTAATATTTTTTCTGGGAACATATTCCGGTCTCCATATTGGAATGTTCCATTTTTCGTGGAGAAAAACTATTTTACGTGCCCCATTCTAAGGTCTATGGTAATCAGGACTTCTCAAAACGTTTACTTACCTGAGTGGAAAATTCCTAAGCGATCTGGTACTTATGTGGATGCAGAATATGGAGACGTAACACCTACTCTCCTTTAAGTTTGATTTTGTTAATACTTTTTCTCATTTTTCAAATACACCTCTTTCTTTTCTTCTGATTCACGACCTTTTACGCCATCCCACTTTAAGCTACTTGTGGTGTAGCTCAACTGTGTCATATAAGTAATTCTTGTGACAGCTATATGTTAGATGCACGAGATGTTACCTTTGTTTTGCTCGCATGGTTTTTATGATACGTAAGATGGTCAGTAATTGTGGACTACATATATTTGATCCGATATCATTTTCAAGCGCGATTAGTGCTTGAATAAATCATTGCGAACATTGTTCTGAGTATCTAGAAAAAAAGAATTGAAAAGATAAAAGAAAAAGAATTTATCTCCTTAGAAGCTGATAGTGTTTTTTTCTGATTCGGAATTTCATGGAGTGAAGGGTAACGGGTGGGAAAGATCACACTATTTTATTTGGGTCATCGGATTTTAAACGAGAATCCGCTACGTCTTGCCGGGAGGTAATTAAATTTATTCTGGAGTGGCTTCAATATGGCGACAATTGGATGGGCGCACAAGAAGTGTAGGATAGCTTTGTAATTAGCGAGGGATGCTGTGTTGGATTTTCTGGCTGACTTGTGACAATGTCAATTAACTTAATGCTTATTGCCTTTGGATATTCATGTTGTCCCTCGCTCAAAGTTGACGGGGAGGTCGGAGGATCCTTCATCCCGCGTCTCGCCCTTCAGCTCAGCAAACATCACAGACTCCGCCACTGTGGCTGGGTGCATCTGTTCCTCAGAGAGCCTCAGGAAATGCATTGTTGTTTCGGAAATGCATTGTTGTCTCGCTTCGGGCATGTGCAATTGACTGAAGCACCAAGGGCACTTAGTTAGCAAGGTCGGATGAAATACCACTTTATAATGACATTCATGAAACATTTTCGCTGTCTTGGAGAAGAATTGATGGAAGAGGTTTTGAGGCCCTAATTAAAAGCTCTTGACGCACATACGTTCCCCGCTTTCTTCATTGGATACTAGGTGGATCAGTGTAGCATAATCTGTTTCATTTACTCATTTATTGGCGTTTCCTTTCTCTTTTAGACCGAGATGCAATTTCAACAAAATCCTGCATACCTATTAGAAAAGATGATCCGTCAGGTTATTTTTTTCGAAGCTAAGGAATTATGGGAAGTATATTTAAAACTGATTCTCATGGAGCATGCGTACAGAAAAACTGAGGCTATCATGTTCAATTGTAGCATAGTTATTTCAATGTTTAACATTGTTTACTTTTCGTATCCTTAAACTTTTCTTCTCTTTCACTCTATGGTGATTACTTTTAGTGCATTCATTGTTACGCAGAAGATCCAAGAGATCATTATGCCTCATTATATTACATTAGGTCTCCAACGAGTGAAATTTCACCAGAACACAATAACAGAAATCCCAGGGGGAAAAAATTATTTGTCGTGGCCGGAACTCGAACCCGGACCCCCTTACCATTTTTCTCTGCGGAATTTCTGCTATTGTGAAATTTCAGCGGGTAACACTGTTAAGGTTTTCGCGACTATTTTGCAAGCTTTGAATTCACCAGAAGATTTTTAAAATATAGTGTTAACTGTGCAGTGGTGTGTGTGTCTATCCATCAAAATAGGTTATATTTAATTCTAGACATTTAGCCGTTAAATGCTAATTTCCTTGGGTATCTTCTTCAACCGTCTTAACTTATACTTTTTCCCGGCTGTATAAAGGTTCCTTCGATTTGACACCTTCATACCCATCAGCTACTTCCTTCCCTGTACTGCGATTTACTCCACCAGTCACCCGTCCGTCCTCTCGTTTCATATTATCCCGTATCAACTAAGCAGAGGCTCTCCATTCTTACCCCTACCACCCCTACCTTAATGTCAAGAAAGCTGAGTTCCTGATGAGCCCATTTTTTAGGTGTCCCTGTAGTTTATTCAAGGGGTGCTGATGGAATGGATGGTGCACGTGAACGACGACCTCGCATGTGAACCAATGGTGAATCACGGATCTCATTTCCTGTGGGTTTTGAGTGTTGTAAAACTGTACTGCTTCTTGAGTAGGATAACCTGATGAACAACCAGAGTGCGAGTTCAGAAATAATATCGCAATGGAATTGAAAATTGTCGCTACGAAAAGTATATAATAAGTAGTCCGTGAAGAATCTCTGATTAAGGATTCAAAGTTAGTGTTTCGATGTCCTGGCCACTACGGACCGAGAGGCCTTGGTTAATAGGTTCGTTTTGAGTTTCCAATTAGCACCATATTCAATTTTATTTTTATAATTCTGCTTGCCTGAGAACCTGTGGCTGATGCGTTTTCCTTTCCGTGATCCTGAAGAGGGTGACTGTCGCATTTATATGTTTTATGTAGCTATTGATTGACCTCTCTTGATGTTCTGTGGAAGGTGAAATGCGTACGTAACCGTTTTATTTCAATATATTTAGATTATGTTATGGACTTTATGCTTTGGAGATGAATATATCTAAGAATGTTATCAATTAATTTATTCCGTTGACTAATTGACATTTTTATTTTACAGGTGAGTGCCACTGTGATCGTTTTGCTGGGTTTCATGATTGAGAAAAATGTGAACAGTAAGTAAGATTAAGTAAATAAGATAATATTATTTACATTTGCCACTCCAGATGTGAGCAGTCCAAGTAAGCAGTAAACACTAGTTCCTTCGTGCCTTTATCTCCTTTTGTCTCTGTAGGTTTTAATGAGAAAACTTGCTTTTTATTCCAATGATTGTGCAACGTTGAGCTTCTGTACCCTATTTAGCAGAGAGAAACATCTCAAACGTCTTCCAGGTACTCTAGAAATGGAGTTAAGGAAAAAAAGTAGACCGATCCTCTCTTAACGGTTGTAGCTTGAATTTTCAAGTTTTTCGATATCGAGTTCGCGGGCCCCACGGACCATTACATTTCGAGGGATGAGTGTTGTTGAAGAAAATTTTGCTGTTTGACCTTTCCGATATGAACTGAGCACTTTCTCGCCGATTTCTCTTCACTTGTTCTCCCTTCCCCCTTCCCCATAGTCCCTTCAAATCCCTCATTCTCCATCCATCAATTCTTTCCCCTCCTCTCCCCATCCCAAACCCTCAATTTCCTTGAACACGGAATCTAGCTCAAGCTAATCCGTCTATTGCTCTCTCCCTCCCCCCTCCCTCCGCATCCCCTTTGCTTGTCGATTTCCTCTCCATAAACTTCCCCAACGCGGATTCAATATATCCCCTCATTCCTTCCCCTTTCGTCTTATCTCCACCCAATATTGCTTGCTCCCTCCCTCTCTTTTTTCCTTCATAAAAAATGTATTCTCATATATTTGTGTGTGCGTGCGCATGTGTGTGGGAGCTTATTCTTTTTTTTATCATCAATCCAAGATGCTTCTTCTGCCTTCCTCACTCATCTCCCTTACAATCTCACCCCCCTCCCATTCCTCCCTTCCGCGCTTACAACCAACCCCTCCATTATGCCTTGTGTTCCATTTTGATTGGAAGTTGTTCGCTTTCATTTCGGTCCTTCGGATCAAAACGCTGTCAGAAGTAGAGGCATGTCGAATTTATTCGATTGTTCTCCCGATGAAAAAAAAAACGTACATATGACGGGTCGTGTATTATTTCGCTTCGTGGTCTGGTTTGTCTTTCTTAGTGGAAAATTCCGCCGTAAGGGTGGCAATGCTAGATTGTAGAGAATTCTCATAGGGCCGCTGTAGAATCCCAAGCAATGAGTAATGTGACTGAACCGTTGCCTTTCTTCTTCGATTTCGGCCTATGTAATATGCCACTGACTTTTGAAGAGCAATTCGTATATATAGGTACTGTCTATTTTTGAAGCTCCCTAGTTCTAATATGTTGCTTGGATTGCGTGTTATTTCGATTGGAAATCACGTGAAACAAAATCACGTTTAATAACGTGTTGTTGCTTTATCATATTGTTTTGCTGGCGATATGATAAAGCGTTGCTATGTATAAGTTAAAATAATGATTAGAAGAACTTATAATCACTACTTAATAAATGGAGTTTGACTATTTAATTTCTAAATATTAGTAGAGGCAATATATATATATATTAGTCGAGCATGTAATGAAGAATTTTCAAATCTATGTCATCTTTAACCCTTTCTCTCCTTTTGTTCAAGAAAATACGTTGAAAGCAACTACTTCCCTGAAGCAGTATTCTTTAGTAATTGTTTTGTATTTGGATTTCTTTCTTGTTTCATGCTTTGAAATATAGCAGAAATTCCACCGAGAAACAAAATCATTCACTTTGATCGAGACCCGACCCGGAACCGGAACTGGGACTCGAGTCCCTGTCAACGGGAATGATTTCAACACTTTGGAAATCCTGCACTGTGCATATCAGCGGGTAACTCAGTTGAGATTTTTCGTGGCCTCTTCGCAATCCATGAATTTATTAGTTTGAAATATAGATGTTTAGGCATTTATGATTAAAATAATGGATGCCTTCCCTTCAAATGTTGTTCAATTGTAATGCTTGCAGTTTTCCGTGCCATAACATAGATTTAATTTGAATTACAACGTGGCCAATTTCGTTAATGGGAGTACAAGTTCAAGCCTCGCGCATTCAGGAAATTTTTGCAATCGCGTAAGGTTTTAATTGGCTTCCCAACGCTTCTACTCTGCAATGTCCTCGTTCCTCTTTCGCCCACGAACTTGGACTGATCTCGTCAATCTCTCGCGTGGCCGGCGTCTCCTCCTTGGCGTCCATCTTCTGGCTTTGTCCCTTTTATCGCCTCTCTCCCCTCCGCCCTCCCCACCTCTCCCCGAGATTACCTCACAGCGCGATTTTTTATTCATTATTCAATTTTCTCTTTCCATCCGTTGTGTTCTCCTGACCAGACGCCACCCTTCCCCCCCCTCCCCCCCCTCTATCATCCCCTTTCTCCCCCACCCCCTGGTCACTCCCTTTCCTCTCTCACCCCTCCTCCTCCACCGCTCCCACGTGGGTGAGGGATGCACTTCGTACTGTCCGTCAATGCTCCTCCGCCTCCTCATCTCCCTTCCCTCCTTTTGCCTCGTTCTCTCTTTCTCTCTTCCTCCTTGTCACCCGGACCGGCTCAAAACTTCCTGCTCTCCTGCCTAGTTCATCTCATAAAGAAGTCCTCCTTTCACTAAGAGGAACCTGCGTAAAAAAATATAATAAGTGGTAATTATGCAATGGGATAATGCATGACCGACCGTGGATAATATTTTAAATTTACAATGAGAGTGGTGAAATTTATCAGTGAGTATCTAGCGGGTAAAATGAAGTGGCCGTGAGATTTTGCTTGGTAACGTGGCGCGATTGTTGACTGTTTTGGAAAAGAAAATTCACTCATTACTATGTAAATGAGAAGATATTTATCCTTCTCCAAGAATTAATTGGAATTAAGGGCTCAAAAATTTTGGACTTGCTTCTTTAATGAATTCTATAGCATCATTCATGAACCCGTTATTAATATTGTTTCACTCATGACTTCCTTAAGGATAGTATGCCACGGATGAAGTTATTATTTATTTAATTTATTTAAATGTTTTTAAGGGCGAGGGGGTATGGGAATCTAACTGATCATTGAACTTAGCCCACGACTTTTTTCTTCTTTGAAAGCAAACTACCCTTTGTGTTAACTCGCATGACAATGAATAAATGTTGTGATATTTCGCATTAATTTAATATCCTTCTATGCTCAAGCTCAAAATAACACATTTGGTGCTGAAGTATGACTGCATACAAGTAAAAAGAGTTGAGCCTTTACTTTGGCCGAAACTGTTTAATGATAACAATTTTTAACGCATAGTGTGGACATTATAGGTTGGAATGAATGTATGCTTCTCGTTAGTTTTTATGTTTTAAATTTTAATCGAGTGACTTTATTTACAAGCAAATGGTCTGGATGTATTTGCCAAATTTTTTCCCTCACACTGCGCGCCCATTCTACATTTAACACGGTTTCCAGTATGAAATAGTCATGGAACTCAAATCAGTCACCTCACAATTTCAACTTTCTTTCCTCCAGTATGCCTTCAGTAAATGACTTGGTGTGGGATTAAAATTTGTTGCTGTCTTTCCTGGTATCAAAATGAGACTATGCTATGTTTTTGCCCCGTTTGCTCGCCAAACGGAAATCTAACGCTTTACTCTATCAAATTCCAAGAACAGAGGAATCACCTCATATATCAATTCTCCTTAATTGGAGGTGTTTATTATCGATAAAACTTGTATTTTTTACATCATTCACAGATTTGATGTACCTCTCGCCATGGATTATATTAATTAACTAATTCAAGGAATGCATATGATTAGGTAGAGTGTTTTGCGGCCGAAAGATGATCGGAGAAGGAACCCTACGTTTCCGTTGCTTTTTCCACCCTGATTCCGACTGTGTTAAGTGCCTTGATTGCTCAGCGGATATTTTTTCCGGGAATGAAGTGTCCCGCTAGTTCCGGACCTCGAAATTCGGGAGGAAATCGAATCCATCTTGCTGAAAGTTAACGCTCCCGTTCGCTAAGCCCACATCTTTTTTCAGCCCGCCGTGTTCCATTACTCCGGCCCATGTGACGAACAAGCCCTACGGAGACCGCTAACGCAGATTAGGGTCTGCGAGGCCGCATGCGAACCATTAGGCTGACACCGATGCGTTACGCCTTCTCTCTGCACACCGCCCCACTCCACCCCCCTCCCTACGCACAACCCCTACGCCACCCCCTCACCCCCATTCCTGTGCCTCGACATCCCCACCCAAATCCCCTGCCCTCCCCTCCAACCCTCCCCCCCCGCGTTTTACAATGAATGCGCCCGCACTATTGTCTTCTCCTGCCACTGCTAGCCAATTCAACCCCTTCCCAATGCCCACTCCTCCTCTCCCCCTGAGCCAACCCCCTTGGGCTTCACTCACCCCTTGACCTCTCTCCCCCTTTCTCTAACACCCTCTCCACGAGGGTCCGTCCATTCCTCCTCCCACCCCCTTTCCTCTTCCTGTCTCCCACCGAACCCTCGCCTCTCTCTAATTTCCCAATCCCCCTCTTCATTCGTCCACCTCCTCTCCATCTCTCCTCGCTGCCCTCTCGCTTTACACCCTTTTCCCACCCCCTCCCACTCCGAAACCATCTCCGTCTCAGCACGCACACCACCACTCCCGACTTCTGCAATTTCTCCTTTTTTTTATTTCCGTAGCACCGCCGGGTCAAGTGATGAGATCACCTCTCCACTCCCTCCCTCCTCCAACCCCCTTACTCCCTATGCTCTCCCCCTCGCCATCATCCGCTCCCCTCCCCCCTCCGGTTTTATTTCTCCCCCTCCCTCTCTTTTTGAGATTGGCGGCAGAAGAGTGTAGGAAGTTCCGGGCAGAAGTGGGGTGGAGTATGAGGATATACAGAATTGGTATGAGGGTTGGGTGCCGTGGACAGTGAGTGTACGCGCTGGTGAAGGAGAAGGGGAAAGCAGTGGAGAGAGAGAGAGAGAGGGTGGTGTGTAAGTACGTAGTGAAGAGGGCGAGGGGTTTGGCCGGCTGTTGGGGAAAGGGAGTCTTTGGTGGAAGGCCAGGGGGGTGGGATTGCGGGGGCGGGAGGGTGGTTCCGGGGGGTTTGCTGGGTGATATCGCGGAAGGCCCGCAAGCGGTACGCCCTGTGATCGATTTCGCCGGCGGCAGCGGGTTCCGAAGTGCCGGGGCGTCCGCCGCTCTGATGTGGATAGGAACTCCCCCCGTTTTAACCTCCACCCCAAACCTTTCTCCCTTCCACGTCCACTTTCCTATTCCCAACCATTTCTCGCCCTCCCGTCCGAATCCATCCCTTCTTGCGCCCACCCCTCCCTTGTATACCCTTCAGAGTGCCCATTCGAACCGGCTCCCTCTCTCTCTCGTCGCCATGATCATATCCCCTCCGCGGTGTGCCTTGCCACTCTCCGCCGTGCCAATTTCGAACCTCGATGCTAACAACGCCCCTTCCCCGCACACTTTTGACCGCCGGATAAAGCTTGTACGTAGAAATTAAATTTCCGTTGAGCCACAGTCGGCAAGCAGCAGACGACACTCCACACGTTTTTTACCAAGTTCCCGGCGTGTACGGGCTAATTGAATGGGAGACAACTGAATATAGAAGAGGCCGCACCGTCAGACTAATCTTTGATTCGTATTTAATCGGAAACGGGATATCGGATGTTAATAGCGGAGGAATATTCGAAATGTGTCAAGTTTGGCGTCTTAATTACAAATCTGCTCTTGAGCCAGTTCATATTCGGTATAGATACTGCATTGAAATATTTTGAACAATGTGAAGTTCCTGGGCGCGATGCAATTTGCTTTGACGGCGGGCATTTTTCTCCGAGTACGTAGCCCAATTCCTCCCTGCACTGAACTCTTCAGGCCCGAGTTAGGCCTTACCACAATTCCAACTGCCCAAAGGGGGATCATCTCTCTCTCTCACTTTTCGTTGTTCTGCTTACCCCCGATGTGTTCATATTCATCTTTCCCCTCTCATGAGGTTTGCTTTCTCCTGTCAATGTCGTTGACAATTGCTAATAGCTTGGGTGCAGAAAAGTCATACATACTGCAAGTAAATAGTGTGGAGAATGCAAGCTGTTCGGTACGAAGATTATGAGAATATTCTTCCGGCCGGAAGCACCGATCCTGGGTTTACTGTGTTGCATTATATGGTTTTGTTCACTTTAGTACCTAGTCTTGCTTCCAATACACTTAAAGGATTCCGTTTTTGCCCACAACCATGTGGTAGTGTATGCTATCAACTCAAGCGCCTTCAACCTGAATTGTATAATTTTATTTTCTTGTACGTCGCTCTCGTCTTTGCAAAGTGATATTATATACATTTTTGAGCTATTTTTACGGTGAGAATATTTTATTTGAGAATTTTTTACGGTGAGCGAGAACCATTAATCCCTCTTGTCTGACTCATCCGCGCTTCAGGTATAATTGTTTTCGTGCACTTCCCTTGGTTATTGGAAAGATGGACTTCGGCCATGTCTTCTCGTCCTGCTCTCACTGTAGGTCTCAATTTTGTTCCGTGTCGCAGTCAAATCCTCCATCCCGCCACGGAATCTACTTTCGGATCCGATTGCTGCTCGCGAAGGTGTGAGGACACGTGGAGTGAGAGCGCATTCATCCCGTACACGCACCTGGGTATTCCTCAAGACCGTAGAGGAAAAAAGGTGGTGTCTAAGCATACTGTGTAGACTTAGGGCCGTATTCACAACCTCCAATGGAGTGGAGCTTCCACTCCTTATGACGTAAATCAACACTACATGGTATTCAGAAGCTCTATGGAGTGGCGGTCTCACTGCGGTTGTAGTAACAGCTGGCCTAAAGTGGTAGGGTACCCATACCCACCCTAAAATCACCACTACATAGAATATCAACATGGCCGACGGCGTATAATGGTCGACGCTTCGCAAATATAAACGCTGTTTTCATGCGATATAAGGTTATTAAGCGTCATTGATACGTTTTGTAATATCAAGCAACATAGCAAGAGTACACTGATATCAACTTGTGTGCGATCAATGAAACTGTTTGGAAGGAATATCTTGATTACGGATTCTGGATTACGGATTATGAATCAAAATTTGTATTTAACGTATATGCATGGCAGTTTGGGTTAGGGGTTAGGTGCTTGCTACACAGTGTCGACGCCCCTGGTTCGTAACTCTCCTCCTCCAATTTTTTTTCGTCGCAGTTTCGTTGTACGACTGTCCCTGGTTTTACATATTTTTAATCTGTTTACCCGGGATGCATTTTAACTATTTCACGTACTAATTACGTAATTTGCTAAAATTGCGTAATTATTGCGTAATTATTACGTAAAATAGTTAATTACGTTATTTACCTAAATCACGTAAGTAATTAGCACGTGGCGGAAATACGTCCGCACGCCCTGTAGTTTTTTGTGTACGAAATTAACGGAAGAGCATGAAGTGTGATCGTGATTTTTAATTTCCGTATCTCTGGCCACGCAGTCCCGACGCACGTACAACATTTGTTCTAATTTGCCTGGTGCCGTGATTTTCCAGCACTGTGCTTTTTTGGAAAAACTAATCGCAAGAGAAAAAAGAACTTAAGCTCTGCAATCATATAATTGTAAGTATCTACCGAAATGTTCGGGTGATCGGGCGAAATGTTCTGGTGGGAGCGAGTTTCGAACCAGGGACATCGCTTGGAAACTGATAAAATACCAGCGGTAACAAATAATTTTGAAGAATTAATGTTTTGCACATTTTCAGGAGCATGTTAGAATGCATATGATTAAATATCATAGTAATGTGGAGTGTATGTACGTAAGAGTATTGATTGTTAATAAAAACCAATGTTATTCAATATTATAACTGTGTGAAAAATGTGCCATCCTTATTTTTATTGCATATATTTTGTACTGACTGTGAGAATAGCTATTTTACGAATAAGAGACTGATATTCCAATAATATTTAAATTATTGATCATGTATATCAGAATAATATAATAATATTTATACAATCCAATGGAGACCATGGGATTGATGTTCAAAACTCCCTCTATTTTACACCTAGTTCCGTATATAACCGTAACCAGGATTACGTAAATGTCGCTGCTTACACTTGAGTCGAGTTGGCAACATAGCGACTATCAACACTCCGGAAGAAGGAGTGGAAGTAGTGGTGCTGAATACCAATTTGCAGGAGAAGGAGCACTAATCTTCATGGAGTGAAGCTGCGACTAAGCGATGTAGCGGAGACATCTGAATGCGGCCCTTAGGGAAGTGTTTGGGTTTGGAGAGTGGTCAAGGGTGAGTAGGGGTTGGCGGACGTGGTCAGAAGAGACTGGGTCCCATTGCTAGCTGGGAAGATGTGACGGGAATTAAAAAATAATCGGAGGAAGGAAATGGGGGTGATGCGAGCTCTTTATATACGATGTGTGTATGCATGCGTGCTCTCACGCACCGACCGATTGATTAAAAAATAACATTATGAAGATAAGCCCGCTGCCCCCTTTTTCCTCCCTTCACCCACTCTTGTTATGTATACTTTTCAGGGGGGTTGATGGAAAAAGGGAGACGCGAAAAGAGTGAGTGTTCTCTTCCCGCCGGAGTAGAAGTGCGTCGGCGGGGAACGCGGGCAGGGGGATACTGATAAGGGGGTGAAAAGGGGTGCGTTCGAGAGGTCTGGGTGATCGCGGGGGAGATATAAGGGGACTGAAGTAGGGGAGGGCGGTGTTGTGGGCCGAGGGTTGGAAAAAAGTGCATGCATTTGGGGGGAAGAGGTGGATTATAGGGGTAGGGGGTGAGCGAACGGGAGTTTTTTTGTTGAGAGGTAGGAGGGGCGGCGTTTGTTTAGATGTGCGTGTGCCTGAGAGAGGGCGAGGATGCGGATAGATAGGGTTAAGTGGGGTAGAGGGGGTGGCTGGTTGGTCAAGGATTCTGCAGACGATGGAGATGAAAGGGATGGAGCGGCGGGCGGGCGGGCGCAGTCAATTTTTCCCGATGGGCAGCATGGGCGAGCGGATCGCGGAAGGATGCGGAAGCTGTGGGAAGGGTGTGGAGAAGGGAGTATCGAGGGTGTGCGGCCGATGCGAAGGATCAGGGTGAGTGACTTGCGTAAATATTTTAAGTGTAAACGGCAATAATTTATTTTTTTCCCCGCCGTCGAATTCCTGGGAAATGGCGCGGGTCTTTTCTCCCTCTCTATCATTCGGGGCAGGAATCGAACGTAGATTGGAATCCGTGGGAGCGCCTCAATATATGTGTGCGCGCGGGCGCCTGGAAAAATTGCTTCCGTCCGCCCCCTTCTGTGTGTCCGATCTCCCTCCTCACCCCCTTCTCTCTCTTCCCCCCCTCTACGTCACTCATTCTGGTCCTGGAGGCTGTTTATCTCGATGGGAGTAATTCCAATTTAGCGAAAAAGGGGGCGTAGGGGTTTTTATTTATGAATAATACCTTCGAAAATTAAAGAACGTGCCGGAGCGGTCATTTCGTGAACCTTTTCAGATGTTTGTGGGTTCTGCATCCAATTTATTCGTGGTATTTATTCAAAGCGAGTATCGAGCTGTTTCATGAATATTGTTGGAAAAGTAACCGTAGCTGAAGTTGGTTCCCAAGTTGCTCCCCGGTCGTTGGCCGTTGCGAGTTTTACCCTTTTTTTATTGCTGTGTATGATGGCGTTCGCTTAAACTCCCTCTTTTTTGACTGGAGGCGTTGTTGATGATGCGAAGCCCTGTTAAGAACTACTGAATTGTCTCCAGCTAATGGCTCTTCCCTAAATGTTAACACGCCATGTTGAAAGCTGGCTTGCTGTTAGGAAAGAAATATAATTTATTCCGTCGTTTCTAACTCCTTTTTTTCCTCCTCGTTTTCTAGTTGTCATCATAATTATCCCGTCGCTGTCACGTAATATCCTATCAGTGTTGTGAAGCGTTAAATTAGATCCATGGCTCTTCAGACAGTTATTCCAGAGCAAACGTAAAATAAATATCATTAATACAGTTCGTTATATGTATTTTTGAAAAAAAACTGAGTATAATATTGCCTTGATTTTATTGTTATTTCATTCTTTAATGCTAATGGCTCCCATAAGTAGGCACGGGAACAATTATTATCCTGTGCATTTCTTTCAGTTGTATTTTTATTTAACAAATAAACAGCATTTAATATTGGAATACATTTTATAATTCACCGCAGAGTCTGTGTAGATGTCGTTTATTTGGTATTCTGGAAGGAAACGGTGGCGTTTGTGTTTGTTGCTTTATTTAATCTTGAATAAAATTTCACGTTCTCTTGAAAGTTACTCTTTTATAATTTATTTCTATTTCTGCTTTTTCTCGTTTATCGCTCATGGCATGCTAAATGAATGATCGTTAATGCTTAGAGGAAACCCCTGAAAAGCTTATGAACACATTTTAAGTTTGTTATCTTATTATCTTACGCGACTTAGTGCCTTGTATGTATAGTCCCCTTCGATGCTTAATTCCTTAACTCGCAGCAGTATTATCACATACAACGATCATTGATCCTTTTACTTCCCCTTCCGTTTGCCACCTTCTCTGCCCATCACTAATCTTAAACCTTTGGTCATTTTATATATATTGATGGTGTCTCTCAAGAAGACAAACTTGTACTCTGTCAAGATGTTGGAGGACTCCTGAAGAAAATGGGTCTTCCGGAATATATTCCGGATGATTGGCGTCTATTTATTGGCAGTTCTAAGGGGAGTTTGACATGGGTCCTCATTCACAATGACAATAAGTTTGGCTCAATACCAGTTGCACATTCAACATAAATGAAAGAAGAATACATCACCATTGCTTTGTTTATGGAGAAGATTAAATATCAAGAACATCAATGGATGATTTGTGTGGATTTAAACATGGTTAACTTTCTCCTTGGACAACAAAGTGGCTACACAAAATACCCTTGTTTCTTATGTCTTTGGGTTAGCAAGCAGGGATAGAGAAAACCACTGGGTGAGAAAGGAGTGGCCTGAGAGAGAAAAACGTCGTAACCAATCCTTTAGTTAAGCGAGATAAAATCATTTTACCTCCACTGCACATATAACTAGGCCTTGTGAAGCAGTTTGTGAAGGCTCTTGAAAAACTTGGGAAGTGTTTTGCATAAATGGGAAGAAATGTGCCGCAAATCAGTTCGGAGAAACAAAAACTGAAATTTTTGATAGCCCGCAAATTAGGCAGCTAATTCGAGATCCCGTGTTCGTGCAATTTATGAATGAGGCTGAGCAAAATGCTTGGAAGTCGTTTGCTATTGTTGTGAATAATTTCCTGGGAAACTACAAACCAGATAATTATATAGAACTAGTAGATAAGATCCTAAAAAACTTTAGAAACCTTGGATGCGATATGAGTATTAAGGTTCACTATTTACATAGCCACTTGGACCATTTCCCAAGGAAATTAGGAGACACAAGCGAAGAGGATATGAAAACTATGGAGGACCGCTACCAAGGAAGATGGGATACGCACATGATGGCAGATTACCGCTGGAACCTTCAGAGAGACTATTCTGCCCAAAGTCATTCTAGAATTTCTCGGAAACGAAGCTTCAGAAGTGCTAACTGACTCTTTTCCATTGTTTTTTTATTAAAGTGAATTGTAGGTGTAAATAAGTGCTCCTAATATGTTTTATGTGGCATTTCTTTCTTCAATTTCTCGATAAAGTACAAAAATACTAACAATCAGTATATTATTATTCCTATCTAATTGACACCTTAAACTTTCGTTAGGTAAACAACCAAATTTTTGTATCTCAAAAACTAGAGCTGTTTCGCGAAAACTAATGCCGACTTTGGATTCAGGAGGTTAATTACACCTACAGTAAGCATAAATAAAACCGACACCAAAACCAGTGTTTGCCAGTGTTATTTATTCAAACATATATTTTCATTGTGCCACAGTTTTCTTGTAACATACACGCTTTGAGATGGAGCGGATATAGAATAGCGCTTACCTATGTAGTCTGGAGTATATGGATTCATTTATTATTGATTGTCATTTTGACCGCCATGCTTTTGAAGCTGCTATGCTGCACAGTTAAGTGTTTCAAAAAGTTAGTTATTCAACCTTTTATTTCTGCAATAAACCAAGTCATATTTTCTGCGTGAGATGATTCTTGATCCGCCCGCAATTATATTTCTACAGAATAAAGCGAGCATTGAAGTTCCTTCTTTGATTTGGGTACGAGTTGTTGCGCGACAAATCCGTGCTAATATGGGGACGAATCGGTAGCGCAAATCGCTTCCATCCGGCCCAAATGATTTGTTTTGATCCCATATCTGCACTCTGCTCAGACTGTTTTCCCTCATTGGCGTCTGCCTGCTGTCTTCCGTGCCCCCGACCCTTTTCTCCGGGGTGGAATAATTCTTGTTCTTCCCGAGGATTTTCGCGAATGCACGCTTTTCCCAGCTCCCCTTTTGCGTTCCCTTGGGGGCGTCGACGGGGCGCGTCGGAGCGGCCGCATTGAGATGCAATAAATCTCCCATCATCCCCCTCCCTCCCGCGCCCTGGGCCTCCCCTTTATCTCGCCCCTTCCATGACACGACTTTCCGTGATGCCACGATATGCGTAGCACACGACCGAGTTCCTTCGGACAGCCATCCGTTATGCGCATCCGCCACAAACCGCTCTCTTTTTTCGCTCCCGCAACCATCGGCGGCAGCGATTTCGCACTTTTTTTGTGTACTATCGTTGTTTTTTTTCCGTGCGATTCGATGTATCGAAGGGAGACGATCGAAAAAAAGGAACGTCACGTGCAACGAAGTCACGAACGAGTTCAATTTAAGCATTTACCTCGCGTAACATATTCGCGCTTTTTATTTTAATTGCATTGAGGCAGGGATATTTTGTATGACAGCGATAATTTTTGTTCACTCTCACCATCATTATGCTGATTGGTTTTTCACGTATCTCCTCGAGACGATTGCAAAATATTTTTAGGGACAATTGATCATCCGTTTTCTTCCGTAACAGGACCAGACGAATGAGACAATATGGTAAAATAAGGAATTCATGTGCTCATTTTATACAGCGTCTTCAGATCTGACTTTTTAAATCAATAGTTTTATTATTAATGTAGTTGTGAAAAATAAATATCCGCTCATATTGGACATGTTGCAGAAATATTATTGGTTATTTATCAAGCAAAAAGAAAATTTCTTCAAAATTTTCTTTTTGCTTTGAAGAAAATTTCATGTAAAAATCCCTGAAATCTGAATTACCTGTTCTAATTGTCTACCAAGCAACTTTAAACTTCACTGCATAGTCTTTTTTTCACCTTTTTATTTAATTCAATCGAATTCATGGGCAAAGGTGTACTGACTCGAGCTGACCTTTTAGTATTTTAATAAATTCGCGTATTCTAAATTTTGCTATTTTATATTCTCTTTACTGTGTCAATGGCATTAATTTCGTCTAAGCTAAAGTGGGAAAAATGAAATTTGAGAAAATTACTCGAATACACTCCAAACATCTTATAAAAATTATATGTAGGCACAAGAGTTCCCTGAAGTTAAAAAAATGAGTTCGCTTCTATTTCGCTACTTAGCAAAAAATTACAAGGAATTATGAAAGCTTTATAATGGAGCGATGTAATATGTGTTTGCACTATTCTTCGTTCCCTCTGTTTTCTCTCACTCCAATCCCACATTCCTCATATCCTCAATCTACTTCACTGCAATTTTCATTTAATGCAATTAAGATGTTAGTTTTTCACGTAGAGGTGATAGAGTTGTAACTCCACAGATTATATTATCCAGCACTGTTTCTGCTCTAAGAGACATGCTCTTACCGAGAATATTAGAACCACGGAAAATTAATATGAAGTAGCCCCACAGTCTCGAGTTATGTCCTATCCCAAATGCGAAACCGAGATCCGAAGATCAAGAACTTAATACCTAATTTATGACAACAGGTTATTCTTAGTTTGGGTGTTTTTATAATTTCTAATCGTAGGAGCTAGATAGCGGACAGGTAGGATTTAACTCAAAGGCTTCTACAGCTTGCAGCCACCGTAAGGGAATGGTGGAGGTGAATCGAAGACCTAGGTAAAACGACCTTTTCACCGAATGTAATTCTTCATCATAATGTGGCAATAATCTGAAGATAAGTTTCACGCTGCTCTCTACTCGATTCTCCTATCAGTTAATCTCATATTTACACTACTCCGAAGTAATTGTTCTGCGTAAGAATGGTAAATACTTACCCTAAACTTATTTTGCTCAATTTGGTGTTCTCCAAAGAAATTTAACCATATTTAGGTAATTGTTCTTGTGGGAAAGTGAGTACCAGTTGACTAAGTAGAGATGTGTGTTCCTGTGTTCGGCCCCATGCCGTAAACGTGTATAGCAATTTTCCTCTATAGGTACCCTTTTCTCTCTTTCCCCATCTTCTCGTCTGTTATCCCTCGGTCAAATACCTCCCTGACTCCTTCAATGCGTCCGTAATATCCCCTGCAGTCATAGTCATCGCTCGCACATGAGGAAATCACTTCATCCAGTTGAGCTGATCATACTCTCTTCCCTCCCCTCCCAACTCTTCTTCGAGTTAATTTTAAAACCTCCCCAAGAGTGCGCTCGGCACAAGGACGGCGTAATTTTCATCGCCCATCTTCCTTCAATCCCCATAAAACCTGGAACCCCACTCACTCGCTGACCCCCAGTCTCCCTGCCCTGTGAAATTGAAACATGTTCCCGCAGTTTGCCACACGTGTTTGAAAATCTTCTGTCCTCCTGACGTACTCGTTCTCGGCTGCTGTTCTGTACGTCTTTAATGCGATCCCGCTCTGCGCGAACGCTCCCGTCCATACCATTTCTTGGACGTCAGTTTGCATTCGTTGCTGTAACCTCCTCTCGTCCGTCCTCTTCGTGGTGATTTTCACTCGCGTCGTCGTAATGAACGGCAATCCTGAATGCACGTCGCAGACTAAAGGACTCGTTCCTCCTTTAATTTCGGTTAAGTTTGTTCCGAAGGGAATGCCTTGGGGATAACGACCCCTCTGAGGCCCAACTTCCCTCCTGTGCAGCCCTGATCTTTTCGTCATTTACGTTCCCTCAGGCTGTATCCCAACCTCGCCGCTGGCTTTCGCTTGATCTCGCGTTTTAGGCGTCGCATCCAGCATTATTTATGAAGTGAACGCGGCTGAAGTGCGTGGCGTATACTGCAGGACACCAGTGCTTGCGAATCTGCCAGAATACATCTTCCTTCGCCCGAATATACCGTATTCCTGAATTTTCTGTTCATGACCGTTCCTCCCTCTCTTCCTCAACCTTTTCTTCCCCTTTCCCCTTGCACACCCTTTATTCAGGGGGTCCGTGCATGAAAGCGAAAGAGGCAAGATTTTCAGGGTGCGGGAGAGGGGGAAAGTAAAGGCAGTTTGTGCGTTACGGATGGACGGAGGTCTTGGGGGGGAGGTGAGGGACGGAGGTTTTGAGGCTTAGGGTTTAGGGCGTACGGACCGTGGAGGAGGGTGGAAATAGTGGGGACCTCAATCCTTCCGACATTTCGTTTGACTCGACGCGTGGTTTTCATATGCGTACGTTTTTAAATATACGGGCAAGCGAGCTAGCGAGCGGGGCCTCGTTGGAGTCCACTCAAATGAAGCCGTATTTCCCCATAAATGTTGTGTGGAACAGCTGCACCCGCGCCCTCTCCTACGCCACTTCCTCTCCCCCGCCACCCCACCCCGCCTCCCGCCCCCACTTTCCGGATCCCCCACCCCCAGGTCGCAGTCGTGGGAGGAGTTCTCTGGTGGTTGTAGAGGTAGTGTTCGCGAACGGCCGGGGCGTGGTGAGGAGGGAAGATAGGGCGAGGAGGAGGGAGGGTGGTCGTCGGGGGCGGCGGGGCTATTTTCTCCTGCCACTCCTCAATTAGCTGCAGTGATTGGTCTCTTTGCCGTTTACACTCCAGACTCACGCATCCCCCCGCGTGGAAGCAGTTTCCTCTTCCCCACCCATCTATCCTCTCTCTCTTCCTCTATTTCCGAAATCCTCTTCGCCTGCATCATCCTTCTGACCCCTTTCTCGTTCTCTTCTCGACCATCTATTCGCGGTCTCCTCGCCGTCCCAGCCTTCATTTTCTCTTCATCTTATTCTCCGTGTCTCAATTTTGCTAAGGCCTCCACTTCTTTTATTTCTCGGGAATCTGGCCATGGGATTATCTGGCGTCGGAACCGGCGACTCGCGCCTTCGGGCTTCATCGACCCTTGTGCACTAGCATGGATGCGTTGTAGAACAGCAATCGTTTGTTGTTTCCTCACGAATCCCGGGGACGCTGGTCTACGTATTGAGTTGACTCTGAGAATGTTATTAACACAACTGCTAACGCTCAATTGGCGCATGTTTGGAATAACGTCTTCTATTGTGGTAACTGGTTTTTAAACCATCAACAGAATTGGTCTTAATGGTGTGTACGCTGATTATGTCAATTTTTAGCATTTGATAATTTTTTCCAATTTCTCTAAAGTAAAACTAGGATTAGCTAACAGTATCTATAATTGCAAATATTAGCTTTAAAAATGTGATGCAATTAACTATTTACTTGTAAATTTTAGAGGAAAATTCAAAATTCCCTTTTATTTCATGGTATGAATTTTTAATTAAACGCATTTAGCGAAGTATCATCGTTGTGAGTTTTTGTGGTCATAGATTTACAAGTCCCTTTGGTATAATGTTACATTCTGACTGAATTGAATGCAAAGGTTATCTCCTCTTTTAACTATCGTCTGAAATCTTGTGCGAGTTTTGTACGGCAGTAAAAATGTCGTCGTTTAGGACACAGCAGGAATTCGTTGGAAGGAAACTGTCATACACTCGGAGCCGTAGTCAAAAACATCATACGTATTCCGTCTTTAAGACTTCCATGTCTCTTCCTCGTGCTCCAACTTGTATATAATCCATGACGCATGCCGTACGTGACACATTTCTGCATTTTTACCGTAAACTCTGACTTAGTGCCCGAGTCAAAAAGTAGCGAACCCGCGCTCCTTGCATCTCGGCATTAAAATTTATTCATTCCTTCTGCTTGGCTATTCCTGTAACCTTATTTCTTCCCATCGCCCATTAATACCACCAGCATTACCGTCTCGATTATTTTCCTTTACGATCTTCCGCCCGTATGCTCATATTTCATGTGCCAATAAAATATGTGCATCATAGATCGTTTTGTCTTAGGACTGCTTGCAGCTGCTCTCAGCCGTCCGGCTTGATTTTTCTTGATTTCAACCAGTATGCCTAACATGAAGGTTGTAGCTTGAAACGTCGCGAGCCAGCAGGGAGCATTCATTTTCATTCACACGGTCTTAAACGTCATGCAGCTGTTGCGTCCACGGGCGCAGGTATTTTTTTTTCTTTCCCCGAGAATTCCTCACTACATCCCGTAAACCAATACGGTCTTTGATTTTTTTCCCTCTTAATTGACATCTCGTTCGTTGGGCAGCGTCGGCGATGGTGGGCGATCGAGGATCCTGACTGAAATGGGGGGCTTTCGTGGGGAACAGGAGGGAATTTTATCGGTCTGCGAGCGAAGAAGAGATTTCTTCCTTTCACTCCCCTTTCCCAATGTGTGTTGTGAGTGAGAAAAATAGGAGAGGGAGCATGTTTTAAAAATAAGACGTTAAACCCGTGAATAATAAATAACCTGAAACAAGTTCCGCCTCCTCCCCTCCCATCTCCTTCGGACATCCTATACCCACGCCTTAACGAAGCTTTTTCCTTCCTCTCCTGCGTTTTTTTCTGCCTGGATCGTGTTTGTAAGCTTTTATTTCTTTCTACCTTTCAACTTATTACTCCGCCTCGTATATTTTCCATAACGTCCGCTTGCGATCTAGACCGTTCCGGGGACACGCTCTCCGCGCTCCCCTTCCTCGTTCCCTGCCCTCCCACACCCCCCTCCGCCGTCTCCTTTCCACTCCCCCTCTTTTATTCTCCTCCTCTTCCTCTTCCCCTTCCTGCATCCTTTTGGGTCCTCTCCCCACGCGTGTTTTTCTCTCACCGGCCACCTTTCGTCGATAGTTTTGCGTGTCCTTTCGCTTAACTTATGCCATTTCTCTTTTCTCTTCACCGCCCTTCGTATTTCCCCCCTCGCACCTTTACGTATTCCTTTCCTCACGTGATTCGTCAACATTTCGTCTCCCTCCCCAGCTAACCGACTTCCCGGTCTCATTATCTACCACTGACGATTCGTCTACCTTTCCTTTTTCCCGTTGCTACTCACGGGTTTCTTTTTGTGAGAAAACCTATTCTTTCCATGTAATTATATGGTTGTGTGAGGACCGTTACTGAGGTTCCCCTTTCCGATTTTACTGTGCTGTAAGGTTAGAATCGGTAATCGATGGCATTATCCGTTTCCAATGTTGCTTTGCGGATTTTGTGCGTGCGACTGGCTATTTCACTTTTGTTATTTATTTATGCAAATAATTAAATATTTGCTTGTTTGTCGTAATTGTTGTATTTACATTCAATAATTTATGTTGAATAGAATAATACGATTATTTAAGGAAATAAATAGTGTGGTAGTCCAATGAGAAGAGCTTTGATATTCTAATCACTGATTCCCGGTTCAAATGTGGAGGAGGTCTCTTAAGATACTTCTAGATAGGCCAAAGGTGTGCAATTTTCTGGATATCAGAGCTTTCTGAGTTATCACAGGTGACGTGAGGACTGGAGCTGCCTATCCCGGTGTGTACATTTCAAACGCGGTTGGTCTTAGTGAGATCTACTAACGCAAGTATGACTTAGCATCGAATCACTTAGCATCGTGGAGATTGAAAAATTACAAAAGTGATAATAAATTAAAATTCAAAAGTCCTCAAGATCTAATATGCGGTTTAGTAGGTACAGAGTATTATTTTGAGGTGGTCTAACATTTTCGTGTTTTTAGTCATCTTGCTGTGAATTTGAATATTTTGTGGAGAATATTTTCTTATCTTCTAACGAAAGTAAATGGAAGATTCTGTTTTCATTCAGCCCCTAGAGAGTTTGCCTCTATTGGTTTTATATTTTTTCTATTTATATTCAGGCGTGGAGATTTTTCTGAAGGTTTGAGTTCTTGGACATGGACATTTTCCTCTTTCCTGGGCTCTTGTTAAATTATATTCTACTGTCATATGTTTCTTTCACTCCGTGTACTTTCCCGTACACGCAGTTCCAGAAATACTTTACTCTGGGTCCCTTGACAAATACTCCCATTCTCTGTCCTTTATTCTGTCCGTCCCCTGCCGCAGTTTCCTCCTCTCTTCCTTCACTCTTCTCCTCCATCACTTCCTCCTCTTTTACCCCGGTTCCCTCCGCCGAGTCCTTTTCCGTTTCTCATCAAGAAGGGAGCTCGGTGTAGCAGCTGGCGCTATTCGTCATGCTAGTTCTATTTCAGGACGAAGTGAGGCGGTTTGGTCGATATCCAAAATATCGAAATTTTGTAAAAGTGGAATGAGATCGTTGGTCGCCCTTCCACCCCCCTCCACTGCCCCTTCTCCCCCTCCCCCTGTTAGCCCTCTGGCTGCGGATTTTCAATGGTTTTTAACCGGAAAACGATTTGGAATACGTTTTCCATCATGCCCCGACGGTTTTTAAATGTTTCTTCGGAAACCGAGTGGATGAACATGTAATGGGGGAAAGATGTTGCCGTTATTGAAGCCGTGTTCGGGCGCGAGTTGATTAACTTGAGCCGCATATATCGCCTTCAACGAATTCCTTCGTTCAAATGATTTTGGTTTATGTTTTATTCCCTACAGTTATGTTGTGGAATTTAATAATTACGGCTGCTTTCGTAGGATATACGTATCGCGGTCAACCGTGCATCAAGTATTGGAAACTTCAAGAAATATTCCATTTATGGCTTTTGATGGCTAGGACTCTTGTGGTTTAAACCAGTAAACCTACAGTAGTTTTGTGGAATTTAATTATTACGGCTGCTTTCGTGGGATATACGTATATATGACCAACCGTGCATCAAGTATTGATGGCTAGGACTCTTCTAGTGTAAACCAGTGTTCTTGGCCATAACGACAATTCTTTTATGTTATGTTACATTTGAATCTATTCAGTATACTTAGATCGATTTTAGTATCACCTGTTATGAGGTAATTATTTCCTGGTAGATGGAAAGGTAGCTTGTCACGCCTTGGAAGCTGGATATCGGGCACAAAATATTCTATGGCAATATGGAATTGATGAAAGTAGATATAAGCTTGCTATCGCGGTCGTGGAATTTGGTCATTATAATTTATTATGTGCTTTTGAAAATTACTTCCAGCAAAAATTAGCATTTTACATTGCACGCGCTGGTACATTTGTATCAATCTTAGATTTATCCACGCAATAAGGAGACTCCCATCCTCTTACTTGCTCGTCAATTTTAACATCATTTCAAGAGATTGCCTATTTTTTTTCTTTTTAAATGTATTTCTCCTTATTTGAGCTATGTTGGAGGACATCATCGAGATGCCTATTACGAAATAGTAACATTTTCTATGTTGAGATGGGTAGGAGGCTCTTCGATTAAACCCTTAGATAGATTAATACATGGAAATAAGTAAAGTTGGGATATGATTGAGTCGTGAAGCCGTGAAAGAAAAGGACTAACAGGTTGTACTAAGTTGTTGCTGTGTATATTTGTATTTAAGTCTTATTTTTGGCATATGAAATGAGTAGGGAATATTTTAATGAACATAAATTCCTGATGAAACCATTGAAAATCCGCAACCAAAATACTATAGTGAATACAAATGGTTAAAGCAGCGGTCGGAAATCAGGAGATCTAGGTTCGAGTCCCGGTCAAGGCAAATGGTTATTTCCTCTGTGGAATTTCTGCTATTGCGCAATTTCAGCGGGTAACGCTGAGAGTCTTTAGTAAGCGGTATACATTTTAAAAACTGACTAATAATTCAATATGGCAATGCCAAGAGTGATGCGGTTGTGGCTATAGAAATCGGAATGAAGGAATATAAGTTGAGGGGAATTTAAGTTGGGCTCAGATCTGGCATTTGTGTTTCAGCCCATAACCCATATCGTTGCACTTGTAAAATTAATTCATTGAATTTGCAAATATCTTGGATTATTCAGCTTCAGTTGTTTAGATCCGAGCGTTTGATCTTTGCCCAAATAAATTCTCAAAATATAGTTCCAGTATTTTAAAGCCTTAGGAAAAATGATCATGCCTTTTGAGGGTCTTTTTACTATTGCTCGTCATTTATTCAAATAGTTTTTACTTGCTAGCATGGGAGTTTCATATTTTGTCGAAGTCCAAGGTCTCTCGTATATTCGTGAATAAAAGACGAGATTTTACTCCATTGCAGTGACACCATTGCAAAAATTGTGAATTCCGTAGTAATTCCTGAGATTGTCGTGTAACCCTCTGCTATTATCCATTTCTTTCTCTTTTAACTTTGATTCTTAACTCTGATTCCTGGGTATACTTTTCTGATGTAGACGAATAGAAAGTGGACGATGGGATGGGATACAATGTTTGTTATTTATTTTAAAACAAAGCATGTCCTTATCACGAAACACCGCGTAACCACCGCTCATCACGCAACTGAAGCGTAATTCCAGTCCGGGTTGACTGAATCGGAGAGCCACGCGAGCGTGCGCGGGTTCAGTGTTATTCTCGGACACGCTTGGATGGAGATTACGAAGCGTATAATCCTACCTTTGTTTGATAACCCCGCGACGGACTCCAGAGCGAAATAATCAAATCATTGCGACCCATTTGAGAATGGAATTTTTTAATCGGACATGTAAATCCCCTGTTGCTCCAGCGCTCAACGCTCATGGATCGCGAGATCTAATGAATGTGGTTCGATCGATTTTAACCTTGCGCTCTTGGCAAAAAAAATGTTGGGACTGAGCTATGGTAGTTTAAAATTATGTATGTATATGAAAAATTCCTCGAGAACGAAATTCGACATTGCAAACTCGAACAGTAAAATTTAATCGCATTCGTCTGTATTTTCATGCAGGAAGATATGTTTTTCGATTAATACGTGTTAGTTTTCTCTGTGGACGATTCAATGACGTTGGCTAGTTAGAATGAGTAGATATGTGGCTTGCACGAAACATATATACCCAGATACTACGAAAGTGATGAATGTGAAACATCTTAAAATGGGGATGTTTGTTATCTATAATAGGAAGATCTATTAAGTGGGAAAGTTTTTCGGTTAGCCTTTCATTTTAATCTTTAGCGTTAGCCTTTTATTTTAAAGCTTCAGGCGTCATAATCTTAGATGGCTTAGATCTTCTCCTCCGCTCCGTGTATTAGGAAATATTTTCCTGTTACTTTACCCATTTATTCTTAGGTGTTCCCATTCTTCTCTTTCGTGTTCATTTGCAGTTGAGGTACTTTCAATGGTAATTTATCTTTGTCCATTTAATTTATACGTTATTCCCAATGACTCTAGCTTTCCTTCATTTTTTCATTCCGATGAAATAAATTTTTGGATCAGTTCGGCTACCTTCGTTTCTTAAAAATCTGTGTTCCTACAGTCTTGCACTTTACTTAAAAACTGTTTAGGTGGTGTTTTAGATACTTTTAAGTAAATAATGTTGCTGATTATTTCAGATCATCTATCATCAAGGGTCAACAATCCTAGGATTGGTTTGACGCAGCCCTCCACTCGATCCTTCTATCGGCCAACCTCTTCATACCAACATAGTTTCTCTCTTTCACGTCCTTTACGACCTGCTCCATGTAACTCATACGAGGCCTGCCTCTTCCATTTTTCCCGTTCACTTTTCCCTCGACGATTGTCTTCATCAGGCCATCGTGTCTTAAGATATGGCCGATTAGGTTGTCCCGTCTTCTTTTTATAGTTTTCAGCAGATTTCTCTTATCTGCCACTATTCTTAGGACTTCTTCATTTGTCACTCGGTCGATCCATTTTATCTTCATCATTCTTCGATAGCACCATATTTCGAATGCTTCCACCCTTTTCTTCTCCGCTGCTGTCATCGTCCATGCCTCACTACCGTAAAGGAACATGCTCCAGATATACGTTTTGATGAATTGCTTCCTTACTTCCAAGCTTGTATTTCCAGCTGTTAGTAGATTCTTCTTTTGATAGAATGCCCTCTTTGCCTGGGCTATTCTACTCACTATTTCTTTCTTGCTTCGTCCATCGTTGGTTACTCTGCTTCCCAGGTAACAGAACTCTTTCACCTCTTCCAGTTTCTGTTTTCCTAGTTTAACGTTGGTTTTGGCCTCTTCTCTTTTGCTGCACACCAATATCTTAGTTTTCTTCATATTGATCTTCAGCTGATGTATGGCCATTGTCCTTTCCATGGCTGTTAGCATCTTATTCAGCTCCTTCTCTGTCTCTGCTATGAGAGCTATGTCATCAGCGAATCGTAGCATGCTGATTGTTTCTCCGTGGATGTTCACTCCAGAACACTTCTCCTTGACTTCATTGATGGTTCTCTAAATGTAAAAATTAAAAATTACGGGGGACAGTGCACAGCCTTGTCTCACTCTTTTCCTTATTCTTGCTTCTTCACAGCTGGGTCCAGATTTAATCACAGCTACTTGGTTTTTATACAAACTGTGGATAATTCTTCGATCATTGTAGGAAACTCCAATTCCTTTCAGAATGTCAAGCATTGAATTCCAATCCACGTTGTCAAAAGCCTTCTCTAAATCCACAAATGCAATGAACGTCGGTTTGTTCTTCTCCATTGTCTTCTCTATAAGCAGCCTAAGGGCCAATATTGCTTCCCTTGTACCCTTACTTTTCCTGAATCCGAATTGATCTTCATCCAGGAACTTCTCTGCTTTTCGTTCTATTCTTCTGTAGATGATCCTGGTCAGTGTCTTAGATGCATGTGTCGTCAGGCTTATAGTCCTAAAATTTTCGCATATCTCTGCTCTCTTCTTTTTGGGAATAGGAATGATGATGTTTTTCTCGAAGTCCCTGGGTATTTCTCTTGTTGAGTACATGTTGCAGATGACCTTATATGGATGGGCCAATGTCCTCTCTCCCGCATTCCTTATCAGTTCTGCGGGTGTATCATCAATTCCAGAAGCCTTATTCATCCGAAGGTCCCTTACTGCTGCGTCGAATTCCGATCTCAATATTGATGCTCCCATATCATCCTTCCCGACTTCGCTTTCCTCTTCAATCACTTTCGTGCTGAGATTGTTCCCGTTGTATAACTCTTCGAGATATTCTTTCCATCTCTTCACTTTGTCTTCATTTTCAATCAAAATTTCTCCATTGTGGTCCCTTAAAGCATTGCATATTGCGCTCCGGTCCTTGAAGTGGTTTCTCACTATCCTATAGGCAGCTTCCACCTTTCCAATGGTAAGGTTGTTTTGTACATCTTCGCACAGATTGTTCATCCACATTTCTCTAGCTTTCCTGGCTTTGCGACTTACTACGTTCCTTATTCTTTTTTAGCAAAGCTGCCCTTCTTCAGTTTTCACATTCTTGTACTTTCCTCTTTATTCAATCAGCACTAAGACTTCTTCCGTGATCCATGGTTTCTTCTTAACAACTTTTTTCTTCCAAGAACTTCTTTTGCGGCTTTCTGTAGTCCACATTTAATGTTTTCCCAACGATCTTCTACTGGTTTCTCAGTCAGGTCCTCTCCTATGTTGTTTTCTACAGATTTCGGAAATTCCAGCTGATGTTGAGTCACTTTTAGTTTTTCTACTTGCCAAATGTTATTTACTGCTTTCTTCAATATCTTGAATTTTAGATGGCATTTCATCATCACTAAATTATGGTCGCTGTCGATGTCTGCACCCGGGTAGCTTTTGCAGTCCTTCACCTGATTCCTGATAATCTAATATAGTCTTAATACTGAAACAAATGCAGAATCCGTGCCCGAGGCACATGTTCATGCCAAAACAGGCAATACCAGGCAAATGTTCATCTTGGGGTGTCTTGGTAGCCCGACACCCACCACAGTCGGGTGAATATCATTCAACGTGTTGGGAAAGCATCCTGAAAATGTGTATGTAAACCATATTTTGTGACGGTCATAGGATGGTTGCATGGGATCTAGCAACAAGTGAGAATTACGTTTAGTAGGAGTGGCTTGGGAATCATTCAGCAGAATATATGTAATCTACCCGAAAAGGTTTTGTAGGGACCCAATTTTTCAGTCCCGGTTCCTACCGTTCTTTTGATGTGTTTCTTGTTGCAAATCTTATCGAGAAATTTTTAGAGCTCCTGAACCACAAATCAAAGGCTCTTCTTCTTCTCGCCGTCATTTTTCTTCGATGACTTTTTCCAGCGAAGGAATTCCGTGGAGGTCGAGTGGTCGGCTAATCGTTGGCATTTCCGAGCCGTAATTCGCGCAATAATCCGCGCGCAAATTGATTCGCGTGGAGGCGGGAGGTTGTGGAGAGGGAGGACTGTTGGTCTTTCCCCCTTTGCATCCTCGCCCTTATATCCATCCTTTTCGCTGGACGTTCTGGACCCGCGACGACCATTCGAACTCGACCGAGCCCCCGCGTCAGGCCCTGTGGCGTCCGTTCCCTGCGTCCCTTTTGTGTCCACTAGAATTCTAGCGGTGAATTTTTCCCTTCCTCTCTCTCTCTCTCAGCCGTTAACATGGGGGGTTGGGAGAGGGGGGATAACAGAGGGCAACGGTGGGAGAAGAACATTTACCCTATTACATCATTCTCCCAGTCTTTCCTCTCTTTATCCGCATCCCTCCTATCATTCCCACCCCCGACGCACACACTTCCTCTCTCTCTCTCTCCTTCCCTAGCTTTCCATTACATCCGTCGAAATTCGACCCCTCCCCCTTCCCACACCCTCATTTCGATCCCCCCTAATTCCCCATATCCCTTCTCCCTTTTCGTAGACTTCCTCCCCTCTCCTACAACGGGCACCGTCCCCCACCCCCTCCGTTCAACTTCCTCCCCTCCTCCTGGTCCTCTTTTCCTCTCTCTCACCTCTCTCTTTCTCTCTCCCCCACCACCACTCCCTCCCTCCCTCCCTCCCAACACCCCCTTTATGCAGAACAATGAATGGGAGGGCTCGAGGGTAAGAAGAATGGCTTTCCCAGAGGGCGAGGAAGGGAGGGGTTGGGGGAGCGGCCAGGGAGACTGGGGGAGGGGCAGATACGGGGATGGAGGGTGGATGTATGGGGGGTGGGCGGGCGGGATAGTTGCAGGGTTGGAGGGGGTGAGGGTCCAGGATGTCTGGTTGAGTCAGGAGACGGGGGCGTTGCGAGGAAGGGTGGGGCAGATGCTTTGCACAACCCACCCACCCCTGGCGTTGTGGCTCGTCGCTACCCCTTTCTCTCTCTCCCTCTCTTTCTCTCACTCTCCTCCACCCTCGTCCCTCTCCTCCTCCCTCTTGCAACCCGTTCCCCAAATCCCCATTGCATATCCAGTGCCACTCTCCCCTTTCACTATTGGGAGGGGGGCAATGCTTGGCCTACATGATTCAACTGCATTTTCTCCCGTCTCTCCCACTCAAGCTCTCTCGCTCTGCATTCTCTCTCCTTTATCTACCATCCGCATATCTCTCTCTCTCTATCTTCCTCTCCCTCTTCCCTTCATTCGCGCGCAGGGAGGATTGTGCTGTCTTATCGCATTATCCTTTGCGCCAGTATACTTTGATGCCTGAGATTTTATCTCCTGGTCATCTCCCCTTGATTTTTTTCGGTCCTCAGCTTTCATTCGCCCGAAATGAAGTGTCTCTTTCCTCCATCCTCTCAGGGAGGGTATTTGCCTACTCAAATGTTATTCAAATTTCTCACCTCCATAGATAAGCGGAAGCGAGCCGTGACTGGAATTAATTTAATTTAATCTGCTTCCGAGATCTGAGGGATTAGGGTAACGTATCATGATACTAAACGTTTTACGCGGGCGAATTTAGTTGGTGGTGCCCTCATGCTTAAAAGCACCATGTGCCCTATGCTTTTGGACCACTACTGTTCAGTGAGCTCTTTTTTAACTCCAGTCATCTGGCTACTGTTTAGTAGACCCCAGTGCTGGTTAAAAACAGTTTTACACTTTTTGTTTGAATACATTTCCATTTTAAAAGATTCTCTTCTAAATCTCTCGAGAGATGACGCTATGCAGCCACGTAAATATATAATTTAAAAAAGCTGTTGGCTAGAATTTTCTTGGAATTTATCTTTTTCATCTTTAAATTTATGTAACTTAAGTCTTTTTACCCCAACGAAGTACGGATCAGTAATTCAATGCTGAATTATGGTAGGCTGAAATTCGCCCTATTACTATTATTAACCTATCGATATACTATTATTTCCTATATTTTATTTACGCTTACAACTATTTTTAAGCTCTGATATTTATGTTGATTCATCAGCATATCGCTGAGTATATTATTGTTGCAGCAAGACCACAGATATCTCCTTATCGATAGCCATTTCCATATAACAGTAATAACTAATTGTTTTCATATCAATATACCTATTTCTCCATAACGCCTTATACTTTCTAGGTTTTGCGGGATATTAGTTTTCACAATCTAATATGTTGTCTAGGATCATTGGTTCTGAAGTGTCTATCCCAAGATCATGACACTATTCGTGTGAATCCCAAATTTCCTGTTCAATTCACGAAATCGTACCATGAATCGTGACTTTTTCTGCCTCCTGTAGGTATGAACTCTTCGTACTTGTCACTTTTAAATTCAACTTCAGAAACTTGCTGACCATTAGTTGAGATGAAACTATTTCGTTCCATGGTTTTTCTTGTCATTATCTCCGATGGTAGGTATTTGGAATAACCCTTTTCAACTTTCATCCTCACGCGCGTAAACTCTTGAAAAAAATTACTCTTTTATTCCTTCATAAGACGGTCGTCTGACGAAACCACAGGTTATCAAAAGTATGTCATTCACTTAGGGTAAAGGCGAACTCATATTTGACCTCTAAAGGTATTATTTTGCAGTTTTCTCTCTGCCATATCCTCCCTTCACCGCAACCAACCCCTCCTTGCTGCCCTCTTACACTTCTTTTTCTCTGTCCCTTCGAGACTATTCTCATGAAGCAGGACAAGTGAGGGATGAAGGATGGGGAGGGGGGGAGTGGGGTTTTGCCGGATTCGGGGAGGAATTCCTCGCAACTTCTCTTTCCTTCTGAAATCGCACTCAAGGGAAACCTCGCCCATTCATACCAATTTGATTCATTCCAAATTGCTGCCATCCCTTTGCTAAAGCATCTCATAAGCGGCGGCTGCGACGGAGAATCCTTATATACCTCCTTTTGAGTATTTAACTTGAGGTTAGAAGTGAGTGCGTCGGTGGCGAGGAAAATGTTCCCGGGGAGTTGTGAAGGGGGTAAAACGAGGTCGGAATTCCAGATCCAAGGCGGCGCTTTTCACGCGAAATATGTAAAACTGCCCCATCTCTTTACCCTCCTCCTCCCTTTCCGTTTACATTGCCTCTCGACTCCCCCTCCCTCTCTCTTCCTCCACCTCTCCCTTTCTTTCTTCTCCCCTCCGTTGCGCACGCACCATTTCTCGCCACTCCTTTTCTGCATTCCCTTTTTCCCTTTCTCTCGCTCTCCTTGCCTTCCTGTCGTTATTTTCTTCCCCGTAACATTTCGCCATTTCTTGTCATCTCGCGCCAATTTCCCACGTATTTGCGTTTCTCCCTTCAACTACGTCTTCCTTGTGAGACGCTTAAGGTTTTGGAGTGAAAGAACCAACTGGGGAGAGTTTCAAAGAGCTAGTGGCGAGACCTATACTGTCGTCTAGGGAGCGCCTTAAAAATATCCTTGATGTTGCCTGCGTGCCTTTATTAGATGCATGGGACTTGACCCCGTGCACTCTTCATTAGTGTAATCTTTTAATCACGCGGTAAACGTGGGTGAAATGGGAAACTTAATTCGTCTACAGGACAAACCTACTCCTGTAGAAAGATTGAGGAAATAAAGTATATTTTTTCTTTCAGTGATATTTGGGGTGATTTTATCCAGAATGGAAGTAAAGCCGCGGCTATAAACGTCGTATCTTATATTGTTTGGCTAAATCCTTGCATGGAAAGGCGACTAAAACCCTCTAACCGTCATTTTATATAAATTTTTATTGCGGAGATAAGTAATCGGCGGTGTGTACTGCCTAGTATTTAGAGTATCATCTGACTTTGTGATAGCTGGACGTGAAAGTGAAAAATTTATAATATTTTACAATTTGACAAGTATATGAATTTAAAAAATATCATTTAGTACTCATGGAATAGGATTATGTGTATAAAAACAATGCTTAATTATGTAAAACTACTTTTGCCTGAAAAATCATACCTATTATGTTGATGAGTAGTACTTTTGTTTTTGTTTGTTTTTCATGCATATGTAAGACTGATGGGAATTTTTGCCTTCACCGGGCTTTATTATTCTTAGTTGCGTAATGAAATGGCTATATGTATCTAACTTTTTTATCGTCACTAATTTTCTACTCCTTCTAATCTGTTTTTTTTATCGTCGGACGTATTGTTTATAAGTAGATGCCATTGGCATAAAGGAACTGCATATGTTTTTTTTTGGTTCTATCAGAGAAAATATATTATATATCTAATAAATCTACACCGATCATGTATTATGATGGCTCAGAAACTAGTCTTTATAAAATATGGGACTTTGTTAGTTCACTTATTTCCTGTTTTTTTTCTTTTCAGTCCCTTTCCGCTCTACTTCCTTCATTTCTTTTCTTCCCTTCTCCAGTCTCATATCAATATCATCTCTTTCCTTTTCCAAGAAATTTTACGGTCCACTCTCACACGGGCAATTAATCAAAAGAGTCCGTTTACATAGGTAAATAATCTTCTCTACTACGTTTATCATAGCGTAAAATGCTACTTTTGTTGTTGGAGCTGTTTTCCTCAGATAGCAACCGCGGGGGCGCTCGAAGGAAACGGAACTAGTTTATTAGGCTCGACAGCTACGATCACTGAAAAGTAACATGATGAACACGCTTCCTTTGTTTCAAATTTCTTCTTGCCTGAGGTTTCTCCTCTGCGGTTCCCTCTTCCTGCCGTTCGGCCCTTTTGGTCATTCCTTCCTCTCGCTCCCTTTTCCTGTCTTCCAGCATCCGCTTTCTCCTCTCGTATCGACCCCATGCCACCCAATTCAAATTGAGACAATCAATCTATTCCCTCGACCGATTCGGTTAAACCTCTGCTTGCCCCGACTCTCTTTCCGTGACCCCTGCCCTGCTCGCCGCAGCCCACGTCCATTTTCTTCGTCCCCTCCCTTCCGTCCATGCCCAGCTTCGCACTCAACCGTACCGGCTCGTTCACTCGTCGCTTTCCGCTCTACCATCTATTTCTAAGAGAAGTTGGGGTATTCCACAAATTTTGTCTCTAGCTTGTGACCTTACTAGTATTACCTTATAGCATAAGCTGGTAGATTTTATGGTAGCCGGTCCCGAGTTTTAATTTTCACGCAACCAAGTCTCTCCAATCCTGATAGCATGATAGAATAATACAAAGTTTTTTTTAAAATGAAAAGTGCATTTTATAGCATAGTAATTTTAACGTTTTGTCTGCCTTTTTTCGGCACAATATGACCAGGGGTTTATTCCTTGTGTTTCATGTACATGGAGCTATTTTCTGGTTGCTTGGTTGTTATCGCCCAAACCATATGATGAAGTGGAGACTAATGGTTTCTCGATTAGTCCTCGTTCCAACTGCTTTTTAGATTTTTAAATTACTTTTCCAAGTGCTTAATAATTGATAGCTTAACATGTGTGTGTGTGTGGAGGAGAATGGAGGAGGTGCGATGGACGGAAAGACGCGCGAGGGAGGCAATATTGAGCATGGTTTGAGAGAATATTATATGTAGAAATTCGGAAAAGGCAAAGTATGTAGATGGGACCGGTGCTAGGGGCAATTGAATTCTGAAAGTCGTTATGATAATTAGAAGGCTCGGTAAACGAGGACGAGGAAGAAAGAGGATAGGTATAATGGAAAATTTTAGAGGGTTAGGAAATACCTATGCAGCTCTGAAGAAAGAAACAGGATAGAGATGGTTTCGATAGATGAATCCTATGCAAAGCTGCGCAAAGAGTCAAACCTACCCTAACCGTTAGAATTCTACGTCTATTAGCTTACCGCTCGTGATAGTTGTTTCTGCGCTTTAATTAATTGCAATTTCAGTAATTAATGCAAATGCTTTGATGGGCCTAAATCTGCAGTATTTTTCTCAATACTCTAAGATTAAGCTTGCTGTTGCTCTTTTTCCAGTAATAATATATTTTTATGCGCCTTCTTTTATAATTGATTCTTTTCGTGTTAACGCACCCAATTACCACCAAAAATAAAAGTTGCTAAGTTATGCTCTCTTTAAGGCGGTGGACAGATGTTTGCTTATCCTAATAGTAGACTTGAGTTATTTTCATATTATCTTTCCGATATTTACTGTAATTTTCTACGCAAACACCATCCAGTAAATATGAAAATAATATGCTTTTGCCTTAACTAATAACTTTCATCCATAATTTGTCCTTTCATATGATTTTGTATTAGTTTTTTACTGCCTTTGTCTACTTTTGCAAGCGCCATTATTTTCTAGTTTCCCATTGTTTTTTTTCTTCGGTCATGGCGACACTGCGTATTCCACTCTTTCCGTTCTTTAAGTCATTTCCGTTCAGATGAACACTTTTTTTTGCGAGTTGTGCGGGTTTCATTCTTTCAATTTGTCAGGAGGTAGGTAGGTCGCTTTTTTTATGGTTTTCGCCCCACAATAGGTCGAGAGGGCAGCAGCCGTGCTCATGGTCTCTTTTTAATCATAGCTATAGGGGGGAGGGGTCAGAGAGAAGAGGGGTATTGTGGTGCTTCGACGATCGCTCGGCGGAATTGTTTCTCGGCGCTCATCATCTCTCCATTCATCGCCGTCCGGACTAAGACCTAATTAATGCTCGATTACAAGCCAATGTCGAGTATTACCGCCGAGAGCAGTCGCAATGAAAAAAAAAGTCCGCCTCTCCCAATCGCTCGTCGCATCGCCCTCTCTTCATTCCTTTCTCCCCGTGCGATCTGTCCTTTTCCTCTCCTCATCTTTTTTTTTCTTTTTCTCTCCTTTTCATCCCACTGTATGTATGTACTTGTTGCCTAATCTCTTCTTTTACTTCCCAATGAAACTCTTTCGCCTAGTTTTTCTCCCGGATGCACTCACTTCTGTCCTCACAATCAGCCTACTGGTAATCTGTTTAGCATGATTTGTGTGTAGGCGTCCATTTTGCTGAGGGGTTCATGTCGTCAAGGCACTCTTTAGTGATGGTTATGAACTCCCTCTGTGGATGAATTTCGTGTAGAGATGTAAATGCTTTCAATGCATTACCTTACCCTGGTTTCAACTATTGCAAGATATTCCACAGAGAAAAAATCATTCGCCTTGACCGGGACCGGGAATGATTTTTTCTCTGTGGAATATCTTGCATTCGTGCACCTCAGCGGGTGACTCCGTTAAAGTTTTCGCGGCTAGCTCGCGAGCTTTGAATTTGTTGCAACTATTGTTTGCGGACGAGTTATGACGAGAAATTCTACCTAAAATTCCCTTTGCTCCTTTGCTCATATATGATAAAAAACTGAATGCGTTTATCTTGCTTTGAGGCATTTATTTTTGCGCTTCGTATCATCACTTCTCACACTCAATTTATTTTCTTATTCAGTAATTTTAATGAGATGTTAAAGTTTTGGAAAATTATTTCCAGAGGGAACGACTGTTGTTGTTGCTGTATTTAAGGCGTTTCGAGTTGAGTAAAAGGATTTAGGTCTCTCGATGAAGTTTCTTACATTTAATGCGCTCATTTTATTTCGAATGTGTTATAGTTGCACAGTTTTTGCTTCAAAATAACCCGTTAATGTTCAGGACCCATTGATTGAAAATGAATGGCGTCGTCTACGCACGAAGAAGTCAGCAGTCCAGCTTTCTTCCCAGATACTCCATCCTTCCTCGTAGCGGTCGCCTCTCTCATTCTATTTCTCTTGCCCTGGCTTCTCTACCTCCATACCGTGTTTCCCAGTCACTCTACCTTCTCCTCTCATGGTTACGCATGACTCTGGGCGTCCGTGGCATTAACCTGCCACATGAAATCCCTTGCAATTCCATTTCGTACCTCGCTCCGCAAACACACCACCCAGCCTCCCCTCGCCTCCCTCCCATGCATCCATCCACAGTTGCGCCCACCACCTCCCAGTATTCAACTCACTCCCCCCCATCTGCGCCTTCCCATGATTCCCAAATCCATTGTTTTCTTCCCCTCCCTCCTCCACGCACCCTGCCCTTTCTTCCAGGCCTCCTTGTTCGTCCCTCACACCCCCCACCCGCCCACAGCCCCACATTTCATCCCCTCACCCCCCTACTTACCATCCCCATCCGAGCCCCTTCCATCCAAACCCGGACTCATTGGAACGGGGGCAACCTTGATTAGTCTTCTGGTTAATTAATAACCCCTCCGCCGCACCCTTTTCCCACTCCCCTTCATCCTACTTTGCCATCCTTCTCAATTGACTCCCTTTTCCGCGCGCGCGCGCGAAAACCCGCCTCCTCCTCCCTCGCCGCAACCCCCTCTACCTCCTTTCTCTCTCTCCCTCTCCTCCACGCTGGCCCTTCGCGAGACCTCTCTCTTTCGCTTCTATTCTCTCTCCTTTCTTGCCTACACGCTTATTTTCCCTCTCACATTTCTCAGCATTTCCCGTCCCAAGCGTGAGTAGAAAGGGGGAGGTATTTTTCATTCGTTTCGATTTACCGCGAAACAATATCTTTCCACCCGTCTCCGGGGCTCCTTTCGTATCCCCGTGTAGCGGCGACGCAGCTCATAATTTGGTAGCGGCAAGAGTTGTCTCTGGCGCTATTCCGATCCGTTTCCCCTCCATTTTCACCTCCTTTGCGAGAAAATAAATGATTCTGGCAAATTATGGTGTGCCGCCTTCGATAAACGCGTTATTATTGGCATCGCGTCATTTTTGGTGCTCGTTTACTTGTGTTTTAAGCAACCGCTTCATTGTAGATTGAAACGGTTCGTTGCAGTGTTAGGTATAAGTATGTATTTCGTAATTACAAACGCCATTCCTATCCCTAGAGCTATTTTCGTACGTGGGATAAGAATCAACCCCATTGCGAAAATAGACAACTATTACTGTTCCTTTTTGTTCATCTCAATGCTTAGAGGTCGGCCTTGAATAATAGGTATAGCGTTTTCTTGCCTTCCTTTTTAGCCAGCACCAGTCGAATTCTTTTCAATCATACATTTATCCCCTTTCGATCCTAATGAACTCATTTTACTGCTCAAATATTTCTGTACACGCGGTAAATTTGCATTTTGTAGATTTACAAGGGTCAGTGGAATGGATAAAGAATTGATTTTCTGGGATTACCTGCGATAGTGTCTCCCAATTCACTCCCGACAAACTACTCCCCTGATTCGGCGACTTAGATCATTTTCCTTCTGCATATGTTTGGTATTTTCAGTTAGATAAGTAAAATTTAGGCTACCTTACCAGCCACCAAAACATGACTCTTGTCGACCTCAGTGGCTATGGATACATCGCGTTACCAAATACGAAGCGTTAATACCAATTCCACTGCTATTACCCATATTTCCTGGGTTCCAATCCCTTCTGTTGTGGCATGGATGTGGTAATAGTAATGTGCGCTATATTATTCATTATTACTAGTTTAGGTTAAATGGTGTGAAGTTACCATAGCAATGGGCCAGTAACTCATCCTCTTGCACGTTTGATATTCCTGATGTTCTGCTTCTTAATACTTTGCTTTTAAACTCGCAATGTGATCGCAAATTGTTTATTAAAATTGAAAACCGCAATTAAAAACAATTTGCAATATGTTAGCGAATGGAAACAATTTTATTGGATTCGTGGGAAGGTTGACGTTGATTCGTCGCCAACGTTTCTTTATGAGACTTACTCCTCAAATTT
The DNA here is from genome assembly GCA_933228895.1 of Platycnemis pennipes. Lineage (NCBI taxonomy): Eukaryota > Metazoa > Arthropoda > Insecta > Odonata > Platycnemididae > Platycnemis > Platycnemis pennipes. Next base: position 24,543,801 of record OW121848.1, on the reverse strand, counting down.
TCTTTTTCACTTTGGTGTAGCTTAAATTAATTATTTCAGTATTCCAATAAATCGCGTAAAATTGTTTAGAAACTTTGATGGTAATCAAGTTCACCGTATTAAAAGCGTATTACTCAACCCATTTGCCTTTGTGTCTATCATGGCGCCCGATAAATACTACTTATTCCTAGCGTTAAATGTTTTCAAGGTGCTTCTCTTTTTAGCTCATTAATTTTTGGTGAGGCCAGTATTATTAGCTGCCAAATGGTTATGGATATCAATGGGAACGCTTAGTTTCCTAGGTTTATTTTTGAGAAGTTTGTATTTTTGTGTGGAATACATGCTGAGATTATTGAAGACTCAGTAGTAATGAACTCACTTTAGAAATATGCATGTTTACTTTCCGTTCGCCATAGTCACAGTGGTGAATAAACTAACTAATTTTAACCACTTGCATTTATCTGTGGTGAGAGAAGGTAAATAACTTTGGCAACGGCAACATATTTCCTGAATTTCGTGTTTTCTTGTTTACACATTTATATTCTTCATTTGAAAGCGCGTAAAGTGTTGTACGCTATTGACTTGAATCTATGAAATAATAAAACGCTACTACGTGCTTTATCTCGTGAGATTTAGAAATAGGTATTTTCAGTGCCTTTTTAAATGAAAAAAGTTTTAATTAGCTTGGTTCTTCACGAAAATTGAAATCCTAAATGTTTATAAATAAATGAAGACAGTATTATTGTTATGTTTATTCGCCAAAAACCCTTAATTCAACGGTATGTCGTGTGAAATTGCATTGTATTAGCTATAGTTGACTCTATTACACTTGTTCTCTGCGTTCCATAACTTTATGCCTGGTATACCTTATGATATTGCTTTCAAGATCTTCTTGCTGAATGGCCGAAATGTAGACCTGCATTCTATCTTCTCCCCTGACAGTCTGTTTTTTCACCGTGAAGAAATCCAATTGAAACTCTGAGGAACCATTTAGGGAAACTGTTCTGATCAGTGTTCCCCAGACTCAATATTCCGTCCCTTAACCCCGTCCGTAGGCGCCGTGCCTGGCATCGATCGTCGGGGTGGAGATTTTTTAAAAATTTGGTTCGATGCAATGAGGGGACTGAAACAATTTGAATACCGTCAAGGAAGAAGTTGTTCGCATCATTCCGTAGTATTCTGGGTTTTTACTTTTATGCTTTTCCACGGATTGGATTTTTTCTTCTGTCGCCTAAAGATTTTTCCTGTCACATATTTGATAAATTGAATGCATACTAGCGAAATTCACTTGGTTGTTTGCAGAAATTATTGTTAATTTGCAGCAATTATTGTTAATTTGCAGAAATTATTGCTAAACTACGAAAATTGATTGTAATTTCAAAATTTTCTCATTTTAAAATCTTCATTTTTATGATTTGTTGGCTATTTTGAATAGAGAAATGTCTCAGCTTCTTTAATATTGCTACGCATGATCTGGAGCGATTATCCTCTGGTGAATGAGAATTCAGACGAAATAAACTAGGGCGAAACTCATCTAACTTAATGAATTCGTGGTACTCATATTCTTAGTGGACTCGTTCTTAGTCGACTAAAGCCGTCAGATCGTTTGGTTTCCACTATCGATATCTTCCATTTATTTACCCAAATGCTTCACACTATTTTCAAAGTCTAAATTAATCGCCTCTTGCTTTAGACCTCTGCGTTTTTTGCCTGGAAGAATCAATACGAACCGTAATGAGAAATTCAACGTCACTTGTGAAGGTAGGCCTTAATGAAGAGAGTAATTGAAAGAAGTTTGTGTTACTTAGAAAAAGCAATTACATATCTCCTCGCCACAGCTTCGAAAATTTTCCAAAAGTAAATGAAATTTTTCACAATGCGGAGAAAAGGCCTGCACAATAAAGATTATCATAACAAGAAAAACAAAGGGAGAATATTCGCACACACTCTCCGACAAAGAGTACAAAATGCTAGAGTAGCAACAACGTGCCGATGTCTACTCGACCATTGTAATTGGGAAAAGTTAATTTGCACGAGTTTTTTGTATATCCCGCGGAAATAGTGCGTCGGTATCAAAGAAACAATGGGTGAACGTTGTCGTGGCAGCCAAATTGTTTAAGCTAGAATGCATTCACCGCCTCTCGCGGTGGTGGTCGTACCCTTCCCTCGGTCCTTTGGGCTCACCCGCCCTTTCTCCTTGCGCCCAACACACGTCCCTCCTCCCCCTGAAATAAATCCCCGCCACCCTTTCTCTCTCCCTCTCTCCTGCTCCCTCTCCAGGGTTTAGGGAACTGCAAACAATGGAGGGAAATCAACAAACCTTTGGAAAAATGGAGGGCACAGGGGAAGGAGGAGTGGCGTGCAGAAGGAGGAGAGGGGGAAGGGAGGGGGGCGGTTGGAGAGGAAGGAGAGGGAGACATTTTTCACCTGAGGGGGGCTTGAGGGCGGGTGAACACCAAAAAATATGGCGAGGGAAATTAAGTTTGTGAGGGATGAAATAAGGGAGCTGCATTGTCGGAGTGCGCGAGGGAGCTTGAGGAGTGGGAGGGGGTGATGTGTTGGTGATAGGTGGGGGGGAGGGGGACGGATTGGAGGGGTGGGGCTGGAAAAAATATCGAAGTAATTGGAAGGAAGTGAAAAGTAACGTTTTTTTCCCTTCGCAAACATGCATGTGAGGGAGGAGGAGATAGAATTGATAGGAGTGGGAGTAATGTGTTTTTTTTTAATGACTGCGAAGATGTGAAAATAGCGGAGGCATAAGTTGGGGAGCTTGTCGGTCGAGGGAGCGGGAGGGAAGGGAATAATCTGAAGAAAATGGCGATGAAGTAGCGTGGAGCATGTGGTAGCGTGGAGGAAGTGGTCGGGAAAACGGGTATTTAAAGAACTTCCGAATGGGTGTTATATCTTTTTTGCCTCATAAACAACCCGTATCCAGCTTGCCTGGTTCGTGGTAGGTTTGAAGGAGAAATCGGTCGTGGGCTCCTCTATATCCTTGCCTACATTTAGATCACGCTCGAGAAGCTCGGGAGTGATGAAGGCCTAAGAAATAGTTCTGTAGACTGGCCTAGGTACTGGAGTTGTGCACAGATTTGGGGAGGAAGTTTGGTTCAAGTTGAGTTCATCCGATACGATAGGATTACGTTTTTGACGCATTCAATGATTCAATCCCGAAAAACAAATAGAGTTATTTATTTTGTGGGTTCTCCGTCAATTCCTGTACATGACTGATGGTCATATTGGTTTCCAATTTTTAATTTACTTATTTTACGTGAACACTTGTATTTTAATGCATAATTTATTAGTTTTCAAGTTGAAGAAAGTATCAGTACTCCGATTTTTATGGAATCCCAGAAATAGAATCGAAACACTGCATTCGGAGACTTATGCTTCGCTTTTGGGAATAAAAGAAAATGATGCTTCCCTATGATGTTCTCGTACAGAATAAATATATTTTTAATTGATAGATATTTTTAATTAATTGATATTAAAGTGTATATATCGGAGTATTAACTTGAGAAAAACTCGAGTGATTGCTTTACTTTTTAATCATTGAATTATTACCAAAACGTATATCTCTGTATAATGATCTAATACGTTATCAGGATGATCTTCTATCTGTCGGCAACTATGCTGTTTTCTACTGTATCCAGTCTCAGTATTTTTAAGATCGGAGTAATTAATTTAAAATGGATTAAACTCACCAAAATCATGCCGAATTGCTTCGTTTATTATGCGATGCGTTTGAGGTGCCTCTGATATGGGTCCCTTTGGAGCGCTAGATCCTGAAATGAGTGGGAAACTGTTTGACGGCCGACTATTTTCATGCAATTTAAATGTGCTATATATTCATAGGAGTGCTCCCCTGTACTCGCCCATTTAATCACCGTTCCTATCCTCTTCCCCTTCCTCTGCCGATGGCCTGCAGCTCCCGTCCCTCTGACCCCCATCCCACACACCTTCCCTCCCCTTAACCATTTCCAATTTCCTAGTCACCGCTCAACGCCTCCGATGCGATGTCCATCCGAAAGCTTCGTTTCCCCTCCTCCCCACCACCTTCTAACTCCCCGGCCCTCCCTCAACTTCGTTCCCGCCACCCCAGACTTTTCCCATCTCTCCTACCCCAGAATCCACCCGGTCCCACCACCCTCATTCCGTTGCGTCACTTGCAAAAAACCGTTTTCGTGTATACATAAAAAAGAAAGAAATTGGAGAGAGAAAGAGAGCCTTGGAAGGGGGTCCGTGAGGGGGAAGAGGGATGGGGGGGAGTAGTGAGTGAAAAAAGGGAGGGAGAGAGGTAAGAGGTGGGGAAGTGGGGGGGGGGGGGGGCGAGAGTGTGTGAATTCGAGGGAGAGGGAAGGAGAGAGGGACACTTTTATTTTTCAAACAAAAAAAGGGTTGGAACGCAAATTAATGGGAGCGGGAGTGAAAGGGGGGGGGGTAAAAGAGTTGGGTGGTAATGGGGATGTGGGCGGTGGTGGTTGCGAGGGAATGAAAAAAGGGTTTTGCGAAATGCTTATGCGGTCGAGTATAAGGCCTTTCGGTTCGGAAGGAGGTTGAAAGGGGAGGGTAACGTCCGTAAGATATGCAACCGTAAGGGTAAGGGGAATTTGGTCCATTCGTGGGATGAGACAGTTGAGGGTGTGCGAATGTTCTGGAGAATGTTAGGATCGGAGGATTGAGTTTGAAGATGAGAGGGGAGGAGCATAGGAGGGATATGGTTCCCTCGCCATGCTATTCTTCTTCCTCTCGCTCCAGTTCTCGGAACCTTATTCGAAATCCGAAGGAATCCCGGCAAAGTTCCAATGGAAAGTTTTTCTGTGAAATGGTTCTATTGCGAAGACGGGATTGCATCGGAGATAATTGTTTTGAAGTCTAGTGGGTCTACGGAAGGAGTAAAAAGGAAAAATCTGAGACTGTGTGACCCTGGGCGGATGACCACTGTAGGATTCGAAGAGTATGGCTAAGAATGAAGCATAGAAATGGCCAGATAGGCCTTGGGGTGTGATCGGGCGAAGGGAATCTTAATGCTATTTGTGGAGGAAAGCGGGGATGAAATATCCTCCCAAACCTCAGCTCTATGTTGCGGAGCGACGTGCAATGGCCGTTGGGCAGGCTGACCGTGTCAACGAATATTAGAACATTTTCACTTGCTGGCATGAATGATTGTTAGGCCTTTACATGGTTACGACACATGTTACTCCACTATGATTGAAGAATGTGGCTGAGTTATGTGGGAAAAGGAAACCCTTTCTGAATCTAGGCTCTACATTTTACAACGTACTGTAACAAAATATTCTTGACGCCCTGGGCACATGGACATAATAAATTCCATCCTCAATAGCGTTTTAAACATAAGAATCGTATTATTGAATGTCACAGGTAACAGATGTCCTTAGGACATCTATTGTTTACAAGTGCCAAGGAAGCCAGTGATCCTGTTTGTGTGAGAGACCCTTCATTTATCATGTTCCGTAATATATAACGGAGCTCTTGCTGATGCTGGCGTCATCAGTGTCGTTACACAGTGCTTTGATGCACAAATCAATATAGATTTTAAATTAATTCTCGTATTCTGTTGTGATAAAATATACCTGATGACTTTGTATTGCCTTTCAAATTTTGTTCATGATATTTCCTCACAATAAATCCTTATCTGACAACATTTATTTTTTTTCTCAGGTGAGTGCCCTTCAATTTCTTCAGTTTTATGCAGCCAAGGCCTGGGCAGTGGTGAGTCTACGTAGTTTATCGTGAAGGAGGGGAGATACGTATTTATTGTGTTCGTATCCGAGAATAACTCAGTAGCGTCGTACTTCTATCGTAAAGTTTCCTTGATAGCTGTTCTGGGTTGGAGATCGGAAAGCTTTTAATTTAGAATGAAGACGTGTCTTATTGGAACGTGCCGTAAAATGGCTGCTTTCGCCAGCAATGTTTTGTCATTGAAAATCGATTTATATTTATTGTTTTGAATTTAAAGTGATGATTGATTTCGCTTATTTCTGACGTTTTGCATCAGTAGTATTTTTCGACCTATTGTGCGTCGTCAAGGATTCATTGTTCTGTCAATCGGCTTGACATTTTAGCGATATCGGAAAAGAGATTGGATGTGAATATGTTTAAAAGATTTTGATGGTAATCTACTGTATAACAGTGTACGTTCAATAATCCTGTGAAATGAGTTCATCTGTCTTTTTCAAGTCTGTGCCAGTACTAATAGGTACTTCAGACCGGGAAGAAAGGTATAAGGCAGGCAATGGAAAGAATAAGAGAGAATCCTGGCGTCAGCATTAGCCTGCTCCAGAGTGTTCTAGATTGCCAATAATAAACAATTAGTTTATTATTGGCAATCCAGAGGACTCTGGCCTGCTCTAACGAAAGGCGCAAAGTGTACCGCGGCTTAACGTCCCATCCGACGGACGGAATACTGTACTCGAATGTTCTCCACAGAGCACTCAAGTAGGGCTCGGATTATGTTGAAAAATATCTTCTATTGCCGGGATTAGAACTAATAGTTATCCTAGCAACCCTGTACGAATCCAAACATTACTTCCATGGGCTTGTTCTAACTACGCATCCAGATCTACCTGTGACTATTAATGTCTATAATGTCTTCTTCTGGAGTGATTCAGTGACTCTATGCAAATGAAGTATTAGTAGGAGTATATTATGTGAGCGTATTTTGAGCAACAATGCGAGCCACAACTATTTGTACTGAATGTATGTATTAGAGAAGAGCACGGATGCTTTTTTTTGCGCACAATCGTAAAGTGTTATTCCTCGTGGAGCACCATTCATTCTCTTCAGCCTTTTTGGGGATGGAATTTTGATCTCCCGGGTTAGACAGATTGAAGCCTGCGTTTCGATGCATTCCGCTGCATTGCTCGCCAGCACCGCTTCCGCGGTTGTCGTTAGTGCCACGGGCAGGGAGGAGTCCCGTCTTCTTAGAGATGCATCGCCTACGTGGTGGTGGCCTCTAATTCCATTGGAGCGGATTCGTCCCAAATCCTTGCATTCATGGCGCCTCAATTCTCGTCCCACCTTGACACTCCAGCATTGCGTTGACTTGCTCGTGTGAAAATAATGATTGCATTTTAAGCCATGTGAATAAAAATGGGCACCATTTGCATCTTGAGATCCCTGCAAAAGAGCACGAATGTTATTTTTGTATGTGAGCCAGGAAATGCGGTGATAATACCAAGTTAATGACGGTTATAGGAAGATAAAGTGTTGGGATGGCAATGCTCGCTACCAAAAGCAGAAATCTCGAATATTTCTCCTTGGAATTGGATTGAAAATCCGCAGATTTATATTTACCTTTTCACAGCGAATTATTTTTCATATTTGTTTATTCTTCTTCAATAGATTTCATTTAATAGATTTTTCTCCATTTTCTGTGCCCAAAATGGGGTCAAGTATTTTGATTTTCCCTCACTTTAGGTCATGCAATAATTTTGTGTATATTCTTTAAAATTGGCTTTCTCCCTTCATTGCCCTAACATTGTATACATTTTCGATGGCCAGGTTGTTTTCTCATCATTGATGCTCTATTTATATATGTTCAGAATTCTGTCTAATTTTTATGCACCTTGTAGAAATATTCAATCTTGTATTAGTTAACAAAGGCTCAAAATTGTATTAGATGATCAAACTTCTTCTTTTACACCGTTTCACCCAGAAAGACCCATGATATTTAAGCATGGGAAAGGTGGAAAGCTTTTTGACATATTTGAACTATAACTCAGGTGGGGATCGCGTTTGCACTAGACTGTCCACCGCCTTTCTACGCATTAATTTCTCACCTCGGCTCTACGTTGTGTGGTGATTAACAGTAGGTACACTGTGAAATAGGAATGATTGGTTGGTTATTCAGGGGAGGTGACCAACAGCTGAGGTTATTTGCGCCATTTAGGATAGGTGGGTAATTGGGTAATGGTAGGCGTTTTCAAGAAACGGAGAAAGGGTGGAGAGAAACCCGGCGTCGGCATTAGCCTTCTCTTAACGAAAGGCGCCAAGGGGACCACAGCTTAACGTCCCATCCGACGGACGGAGTATTCAACTTGAAATGCCCTCCACTAGGCACTCAAGTGGGGACCTGTTTTCCACTGAAAAATCCGCCACTATCGTGAATCGAACCCGGGCCCTAGGGACGGGAGGCCAGTACTCTAGCCACCACACCAACATTAAGAATGATTTTGCATTGACTCAGGTATCATTATTTCATAAACACAATTTGCTGTGAACTTAAAAGGGAAATCGTTACCTTGTGCTTTTTCTTCGTTCTCAGTGGCTAATCGATACCGAAGGGCTATTGTTTGGGCTTTGCATGATGCAGTATCATGTGCTACCCCTCCAGTAACTGTGCGCCGTGGAGAGAGACCTGCTGTCTGGAATCGCGTACTCGGGACGGCTTGGGAAATCCACAAGTTTTAAATAAAACGCACCGTAAAAAAAACACACGGTAAGATTCGCCCCCGTTGTATTTACCGCAACTCGTACCGTAGAGGCCTAGATTGGTACCAACGAGAAAAACATCCCCTACTCTGGGCATTCCCTGAGGCCGACGGCGTGGGTGGTTGGAGAAATAGTATTTACCGCGGTATCCTTGCTAACCCCCCCTTCCTGCCCCAACCTTTCTGCATTGATGAATGGAATGCGATGAAAATCGAGGGCACTAAGCGGAGTATTAGACGTGAGGCAGGTAAATGTGATGGTAAAGTCTTCCTTCAGAAGGCACTGGAGGTGCAAGGAGTGCTCACTTCACGCAACTCACTGGCGGGTGTGTTGCTCTTAGCGAATTACCCATGCACTTTGAATATTGTTTGCTGACGCGGAGATAGTTTTCGCCAAGCCTAGCATATCGCCATGTTTTCGCTACCTGGGAGGGGAATGGGTTTCCTCGGGGCCTCGGCCCACCTACCTATGTCGTAGGTCATGCATGCATTTATGTGCACTTGGCACTGGGGATGGTCTCACTTAAACTCTTCCTCTCCATGCCTCCTCGCCTTTACCCATGACCGCGAGGGACAGGTGAGAGGGAGGTTGGAGAGGCCTCCTGAGAAGAGGGGTTGTTGCCAAGTCAGCCCCGGTGGGCAGCGGGCGGCCAAAGCAGCAACGTCCGTGTCAGCGGGTGGGAGGGTCGGCCGCGGTGTAAGGGAGGGAGGGAGGCGGCGGCTTCGGTGGCCGTTTCAACCGCCGCCGCCGACACGGCCACAGTCATCCACCCCGTCCTTGGACCGTCCTCCTCCTCCCCCCTCCCCCGCACCTATCCTTCCACCCCCGCTCCCCCCTCCACCTGTCAAGGGTCCAACACCGCTTACCGCAACTGTACCGAAATGACCAGCGACTCTCCGGGACTGGTTCGCGCGCGCACGCTCTCTCTTCTTTGGGAGAATTTCAACGCCTTTTTTTCGCTTGCGCGGCGTTATTCTTGTATGGTTGCTCATTAGCCTAGTTAACCGCGTCGCTTTCACTTACATCGTCGAATAATTTGGTGCCACCCCAGCTTCGAAGCCGGTGTAACACTGGCCCATATTCTTGCGATCATAGCTGCAGTTTCGGCCTTTCTCGTCGGCGTGGGCGGATGGCGCTGCGAAACGCCCGGCCGGCGATGGAGGTGTGCGATGAATGTCCACGAAGTTCTGCGGCGAAAATTAGAGACTTCTGCATTGTAATCGGAATCCATCCGTGTACAATGAATCGTTTCATTCATACCTCATAGACAAAACAAGCGTGTTTTTTATATTAGTACCTACGTTTTCACATCCATCATGCATGGATGAAGTTCCTCAACTTTGCTTTATACGTGAAGTGAAGAGTGTTAATGTTGATGTCCGTGTTGTGTAATGCTAATATTCGTTGTTAGACGGTAATGTACGTTCCGTAAAAAGCTTCCCGTGGATTCTCTTTCAGCGCCGTGCAGATTAGACGAGTTATAGAGGAAGGGAGTTTAAGTTTTACCCTTCCAAATATTTTCGTTGGGATAATTATGTCACTTACGTTGTTCTTGGTTTTAGTGTGGTCCAAAGAAATGTTTAGAAGTAATTTGCCTTATTTAATTAAATGCTTCTACGATTCGAAATGAATGAAAAAAACGGCATGAAAGCGCCCGCGTTTAGCAGCATATTTAACCGTATAAAATCCATGTAAAATTGCACTTTGGGGTATTCCCAGTTGCCTGTCTTTTCATTTTTTTCTATTTTGACCGCTTATGTGAGGCATTTCCTCAAAAATGCCATCTTCACAAGTATATCGATTGTGTTATTGGTGTTCAATGACATATTCCTGTTTTGGGTGCATATATGGTAATCGATGGTTCACGAGGAAACGTTTTGGACGGAATTTTCCTCTCACATAAAATTCGAAACAATATTAAATTCGAAGGACATTAACTTATAACTGTAATTACTATTCCTATTAACTAATTTGAAGTACAATAACTAGGTAGGCAGATAATGTACCTGCACATGCAGTATTTTGAATGAAAGCGGGCGTATGAGAGAAGAAGAATTGCGCTACTAAAATGGAGTGTTCACTGTCAAGAGAGGGAGAAATGAGACATGTACTTTAAAAATATGCACGAATGTATTGGTGTAGTGTGCGATACAATGTAGCTTTATGAGGTAACAGAACCAGGACTTTGGCATGAAGGATGGAGTTATTCGATTGGAAGTTTCGATCAGTGGCATTGGAGAGTGGAGAATGGAAATTTGAAGGACGAGAAGAAAGGCAAACATATGAGCATGGTAGGGGAGGAAAGGAAGTTTCCGTTGCAAGTTGTGTTGGGAGATTGTGTAAGTACGGAAATAGAATGGAATGAAAATAGAGGTATCGAGCGTTCTTTTGTGGAATTCCAACATAATAAAGAATACAAAATGCAATTTTACATTGAGATAAAAATATAATACATAGGTTGAATCTTGTGCCATATTTTCACCCGATGATGGTGTAGTACATGCGTCGAAACCTAGGTCACTGTTAAATTTTTTATCTCATTGGAAAATTGCATTTTGTATTCTGTATTAAGGGAATGGAATGTCTTACACCACGTTTCATAGACAAATCAAAGGTAAGCCTGGGTAGTAGAGAAACAGGATACATATTGTCAATTGAATGAAGATGTTGCTAGTGACTTCAGGCCTTACTATGTTGAACCTCTCCATGATGAAATTGAGAATAAAAAAATTACACTATGTAATGGTCCACCATAAAGGTTTATTGTTATGAATAAAGATGGTTGGAAGGCGTGGTTCTGGAGAGAGAAACGTGAATTAGAAAAAGAATATTGAGAGGGAAAACCAGTGCCAGGATGATCTCTTAAAACGCTCTGATCATTATAGTTTTGATGATGATAGTGTGACTTAAAGGCATTTAAATTCCATTTCTCCTGAAGACGTGACAGTAATGAGCGTTAATAGCTTATTTTTTCAGGTATAGCAAATCCGTGGGTAAAAATCTCCATTTGCGAGGGCTTTGCATGAATCCAGTGGAGTTCATACCCATGATGTAGGATTCCAGCCACCGGTGAGGATAAAGATGGCAATCACTCTCGCTTGCTCATTTATTTCAATCCGGTGATGTAATCCTCAACTCCGTGCGCCTCCCGACCGTAACGCTCCTCCATTTCCCTCTTATTTCCTCATCCGAAATATCTGAGTGCTTGCTTTTCTAGCAAGTCATCCAGGCGCGGGTTTGCCCCCCCCTCTCTTTCTTTCAACTCATCACACTTTTTGTGATATCCATTCGTAAACGCGGCATGCATGTCAGTGCTGGACCATGGATACTATTTATTGATCCTGAAGTTAATCTACTTCCGATTCTAAGGCGAGATTCGATCAAGGAACAAGGAAGTTTTTTATTGACGATATCCATATTCTTGAGAATTAATGAAAGCAGTCCTTACAATTTACTCGATCAAAAGTGAGGCATGAATCTTGGTTAATTCTGTTTTCAGCGGTGTCGTGCAAGTTATTTGGATTCCTGGTGACCAGATAAAAGTCTTATTTGGTAACAATTTATCCCGGCTGATCAAATATCTTACAATTAATTAGACGTTTAAACGAGTCATGGTAGAGCAGTCGTCGCCTTTTTTTCCGGTTACGACTACTGATTTCGTAATGCCTCCCGTTCCGCATTGCCGCCGGCCTCGGAATCAAAATAGGCATATCTCATTCATCGCTGGAAGGCGACCAAAGAGATTTCTTATGCGTCAGTCGCGTACTTCTCAACTTGCTGTGGTATTCGAGTCTAAATTTTGGCTGGGACCGTGTACGCATACATTTATATTTTCTGCACTTGGGAGTCGTATCCAGCTTTGATTAGGTAGCTTCCAATACACCTACCTGTTACTTACAACCCATGGGAGTGATTTTCAGTTGTCATTATCCGGATTGGAAGGTTAATCGTAATAAAAAACGATCATCAATATTTCATTTCAAATTTCACCTGAAATGTTCTTTGTTGACTTCAGTCTCGATGGTGTTGATAGTCATTAATTGAACTAATTATTATAATGTATGAATATATGAAGTATATAATAATATATAATTATATATTTAATGTTAATAATAATATATTTTTAAATTATTGTGTCATTATATTAATATAGTTATTACAATTTACGAGTTTCTCCCTCCAGAATATTGTTCACTCTTTTGGTGATCATCTCCTCTACCGATTCATATCCACGCAGGATCGTACCGAATGAAAGAGCTCACTATCCTTTTTTTAATACAGGCGCACACCGTTATACGTAATAATGTTACGCAATAAGGTCCCCAGGGAAACGATTAAAGATCGTCGGGCTACAGTTACAACTATCAATCAGTGAAACAGTTTTCGTTGGAAGTCGATAATTATTTCGGCCCTACCTTTTTACCAAGAACCCAACATTGTTTAGCGCCGTGTTCTATAAAATTATGACCCTTAAGCACGTCTAATCCATTTTCCGCATTGCAAACAGTTCAAACTCTCGAGGTTTTTACGTAAAAACTTTTCGAGGAATCAGAGGGATGTCGATTACTGACTGATAAGACAACAGGATGTGTCCGCCGTTTGAACAGAATTTGAACCAAGCTCCATAATGTGCCCTCCTTCAATTCAGGAGTGACACATGTTTAAATGGTGGGACGTTTGCATGATCGCCTATTAATTTCCTTAACTCTAGCGCCGAACGCATTCCCTGCCCCTCTGTGTCTCTGCTTTCGCTCCATCGGTTTTATTCCCGTCCCGCTATTAGCGGATTATCCTCAAAATTGGGCATCGTCGTTCTTCATCGTTTTATATTTCAGTCGGGAGGGAGTTGCGGAGGTGGATATGAACTCTGGGAGTGCGTGCGTCGAGTTTTCAGCTCCAGGAGTTAATGATCCGCCCTCGGCCATATCTCTTTTTGTTTCCCCTCCATCTCTCCTGCGCTCTCCTCTTCTGCCTGTGTCCTCGCATCCGTCCATCCCCCTCCTTCCACCATTTCCCTCACTGTTGATTTAACTTGAAATTGGCCCCAGCCCCATTGATTGTCCATTAATAACTTTATTTATTTTGGCGAGAGAGGGAAGATTTTCGGTGTGCGGGTGAGTTAGAGGTTTAGGAACTCAGGGGGGGGGGGGGATGTGCAGGCTGTGGGTGAGGAGGGGAGAGGAGGCGGGGAAAGAGAAAAGGGAGGGAGAGAGAGAGAAAGAGTTAAGAGGCGGTGATCGATGTTGGAAAACGTCAACACTCGCATTGGGAGGGATTAAAACTCGCGGAACGGTACCAAATTCGCGTTTCGCATTGTTAGTGGACTGTATCATTCGAAACTTTTATTCTTTTAATTGTTTTTGAATTATAGGAATTCGCTTTGATGATTCGTTTTCTCTTGGCATCTTTATTGTTTTTGTTATTATTTTTCGCGTTCAATTTTTCCTGCCCGACGGATTTTCCCCCGACAAGTGTTTTCCCGCCATTTGCTTCCGCTGGAGGATTACATTTGAGCGAGGGTGGAGAAATTTGGGGTGGACTCTGAAATCTGTTTCCACGTGTACATTCACTTCCTTGTTGACGATTTTGCGGCTTTTATCCTAATGAGTGTTATTCAAAGACACCTCGTGGATGTAACTACATAATCCCAACTTGTAGCTGTTTTATAAAGGAATCACAGATGCGTGTTACCATAGGAGTTGTGGCGACCCTATTGGTGTAAGACAGGCAGAAGTGCTCTAATAAAAAAGTTAATTTCAAAGAATAATTAGTTTCTGATAGTTAATTGATTCGACGATCGTAGGTGCCCTCTTTCTATTTTTACCTGTTATCAATTCGATAATTACTTGTCATATTGAGATTCGATGTACATCATTTGTGCATTTGTCCCTGACCTCGTAAGGAATTGACGTTTAAAATACTTTGTACTTTATTTTGAAGTATTATCCTGAATTTTCTCGGGTTGTGAAAGCAATGCTATTCTTTCTCAAAATAATTTACTGCTTTTATGCAAAAATTACCGTAATTAAATTAGAAACTATGTTTTTTTTGCACCGCTGCTATGCTGGTTAGATCGTCAGATAGCGCTGGATAATGTTCACTGTTGGAAAATATCCTTCGTATTTCTTTCTGTTTGCAAAAATACATGTTTTCTCGTGAAAGAATCAATCCGTTCGGCAGAGCACAAATTGTTTCTGTGGCTTTCCGAGTGAAAAAGAAGGAACATGTACCCCGTCTAGACACAGATGCTAGTAGGAGAAGGAGGGGCTGCTTTCGTCCAGACGCGGGGATATAATTAGTACTCGGTGGGTAACGGAAACAGAAAGAGGGAGTAACAAACATTCGGAACATAAACAGGGTATTCTTTTCAGAGATCAGCTGCCCTATTTTAATCGCTCTAATTTTATAAATAGATATCCCGCGCACTGAGTTTCGGTCGTACCTTTCCGCTTAGTAGATTGAGAGGAATTGTGACGCTAGTTTTTTTCTCGGGAATCGCTCATCACCCAGCAACCCTAAAGGATTAGGTTGAACGGTTATATTTTTCCAATGGTTTCCATAACCTACAGAGCTGCAATATGAGTTTCATTAGCGCCAGCGAATTAGTATTACAGGGAAATGAGCTGGTATTAAGACCTACATGCAAAGCAGTTCCATTCATCTACATCTATTGAGTGCTCTGTAAGTCAATTCAAGGTTGTGTGACTGGGAATGAATTATCGAATATAGCGTTAATGCGCTAATAGTTAGAAGCGTGCTTTATTAAGAATTACTATCAATATCATGCGAGACAGGCACTAATAGTTCTGTTTTACACAACTTGTAAAGAGAAATTTACGATAAATACGCTCATATTTTATTCATTTATTGGTTCATGTAGATGTACAAAAACAGGTAATAAACGTAATTTCCTATGCTGGTAAAACGTACTTTACCCTGGTAAGTTCGGTTCAATTTATTATTGTCCATTATTGTTCGCGGGAAGAATGACATTGAAAACTTTTCTATCTCGATATTTATCTTATTCCAGTTGGAAGACCTAATTAACGTAAATTTCTGTGTAGAAAATTGGGTTTATTAACGAGCTGATTTTATACCGGTAAATTGTGGTCGTCGTGATCCACGTAGGCCCGGTACGATAGCGTTGGAGGATGTTGTGTTGTGTGATATTTGTGTCGAAGGATACCTTGAATTGCTTGGAGGTGGCGTGGGGACCCAAGGGAAGGTGTTGTGCAGCTGGTTAGACGGACCTGAGTTCCAATTCGGTTGATTACTTCGGACAGTCTCAGGCAAACTCGGGCTGTGTGCTTTTCGGAGTGCCCGATCCAACTGCGCCACCGTTATCGCCACTTTGCCTCCTGCCCTTGCTGCGTGATTACACCTGTCGTTGGGCTTAATTCTAAATGACCTTTAGCCACTCTCGCACTTAGCGGAACAACTTATCGGATAGCGATCATGCAATTACAAAGTTTAGATCAGCCAACTTTATTATATTTTATCATTACTTTGAGACCACAAAAACTTTTAGTTCTTGATAAAGATTTATAGAATGGAGTCAAGAGTAATGAGATATTTCACTCTAATATCCGGGAGTACGGAGAAAATACCTAGGAATGGATATGGAAAAAATTGCTGGTATTTTCTTGCCCAACTTTGGAGCGTAATCTGTTGTTTTGATCATCTGCCTTTCTTCTAGTCATTATTAAATTATTGATTAATGAACCATCCAATATAGACCCACCATATTCTATTGAGTTTTTCTCTGTGTTTCGACTTCCTTATTCATTTTATTCAAGCTATGTTACAGTATTTTTTTATCAGTTAACTACCAACTCTAATTAGCAGCCTTCTAAGAATCTCATGTCGTTAATTTAAGGTTAAATTTGGCTGGGCGATATGAGAGAAAATTTTTCCCTTGCTTATAAGTTGAAAACTAGAAGCGTGTTTCATTTTGGATGATTTTCAGAAACAGTAGCCTTTAATTAGACATTCTTACCTTAACTTCAGTTCTTAACCAATCTTTTTGCCAAATCTCGTCTGCGTTGTAAAGGTAAAACAAAGTTAATTCGAAGCTCAAGATTAAGCAATCAATTCATTTTTAGTGGCACGCAACATTTTGCATTACACATTTGGTAAAGCAATGAAATACCTTTTTGAGTTATTTTTACTATTCAGCATAGCATATCCCAGGTTTAATGATCCTGGCGAGAATTCTAAATCCTCGTGTCTAGTTAGCATTATGCCATAATTTAAATAAACTCTTTATTTCATCATTCATTACGTACCTGAATAAGTGCTCTAAGTGCCAATTGTAACGAGGAATTTTCTCAATTCCTCGTTCTGTGCATTGATTTTAGAATTCAATTTAGATTTCTAATCGACTTACAACAAGTACTTTCCTTTTTATCAAGAGTATTTTGTCACCTTTCGCAGACCAGGTGCGCCGTTGGGTAAAATTTAAACGGCATCGACTTGTGACTGAAGAGTTTCGCTCCCAGAACCGCTCCTGCGTACCGCTCTTCCCTTCAGACCGAATCCGCCGCCACAGCTTCCTTCTCGTCCGTTCCACCTACTTGAGCCGTCTCCTTTTTCTCCGCGCTCTAATTTTTAAGGGACTTCTCGTCGATGCATTCCGTCCAATCTGGTTCCCTTGCCAAACCCCTCTCTCATCCCGAATCCTTCTCTCTCTCAGATATCCCTCCTCCCCCCCCCAATACCCTTCCACGAAGAGGACGCCGGACAATGTATTTTTCATGGGTTGGCGGGAGTGCTATGCTTACAGTGAGTGCATCAGCGGGGCCCGAGATAATCGAATGAAGGCGGCATGAATGGTGGTGGGTTCGGCTGGGGTGGGAAGTGATGGGAGGTTGGCAGGAGGGGGAATGGATAAGGGGGGGATGGGGGATAGAGAGAGTGCGTAAAACGAGACGAGGCCGGGGACGAAGCGGGAACGAGGGGAGGAGTGTTGAGGTTCGGAGGAGGGCAAAGGGTCCTCGAAGGGGGAATTCCACTGATTGGGGCAGAGTGGCGGGCGCTGGCCCCTTAGCCGCGGGCGAGGCGGCCGCAAAAGGGGGTTTGGGGTGGAAGGGAGGGGGTGAGAGGTCGGTGGTGGTGGCGTAAGCTCTGAGGGAGGGGGTGGAGAAGACGACGGTGCACCCGCGCTTCGGAATAGATGGGCGGGGTCTCGTGAGGGGCGGCCAAGGGGGATGACGCGTCATGACGCACGGAATAGTTGAATAGGCACTACACACGCTTGAGTGGAATGACACGCATTTTGCGGCCGGTGGGAAAGGTAAAAAAATAATAAGAACTGGTGTCAGGAACGTGTTGTATGAAGCCTACGAAAAAAACGACTCGTCTTGTGAGAGTGACGGATCTTTCCTATTGAATGGAAATGAGAAGAAGTTGTTGAGAATTATCGTCATTAGAGTTTGCCGTCGGGAGCGAATTCGACTTGAGGATTGAGCATCCTTCGAATGGGCTCCATAATGCTTGGCCTCAATGTTTTGTCACCTCTTGATAACTAATAGTTCTGACGGTCGATTTGCGTTTAAGTACGAGAAGACACGTTCGCTTCCTGGAAGTACGAATCGCATGCCGTGGTTCGGGTAGGCTTTGTTGGGCTCGAATTTCTAAGTCAAGTGATGAAGTCAGGTGATTGGTATGCGCTCTCAACTTTCCAGATTTTTATATGTGGCGTCTGTTATATGCCGTCATCTTTTCTTGGGCAGTGTTTTCCGTTAAGCATTGGCGAAAGGCTTCGGCATAATTGCTGAATGCCCACCGATAAGAATGAATAGTGATTTTCTCCTCAGTTGGCATCGTACCGACTCACGATGAAAATTGTTGGCTCATGTTAAATTTCTGATTGTAATCTCTGTTCTTGGCCTTTTCATTTCATTTTTAAGTAACTGTAAGGCACGATGAACTGGTTCAAGGAACTAAATTTATCTAATGAGATTATTTGGATCCAAATAAAATATTGGTCGAAACCCCGTAGTCTGTGCACAATGAATGTGTTCTACTGATCATCATAAAACTAGTAGATGTATAGTCCTTTCATGTACAGTGATTAATTAGACAGTGTTATGAAAGTTGGTCTGCGTGTGAGGCTTAGGGATTATTTCAAGAACGAAATCCTTACCGAAGTTGATACTCAGACTGAGCGCCTTCTATCTTTAAGTCACTAGAACACGTTTTTAATGCGGTTTATGGAAAGCACGATTTTTTAGGTTTTTTTCTATTCTGGTTTCTATCATTTCTAGGAGATTATCAGGAAGCCGTCTATGCGTGCATTAACTGTTAATAAAAGTTACAGCTTTATTACGCTGATTAATTAGTACTCATTTTTTACGCAATAATTGTTTAATCTTGTCTGTTAATCATCTCTGATATTTACACGGATTATAAGCCTGAAATACGATGGGCGTACCTATTATCAGAGTAAAAAATATGCATATTTTTCCCTGAGTTTTTCGGGGTTATTAAATTTTATTTTTAAAATCCAGGACACTACTCGAAGCGGAAAAGTGCTTGAGCTCAATCGATTTCCATCATCTTCTTATAATGAGCTCATAATATGCTCAGAAGCAGTCGGAGACGTTGGAATTACTGATTACCCCTAGCAGAAACACCGCATTGCTAGCACTAATGCCGACTAACACTGACAATAGATACAGGAAGTTGACGCTTTTCTGAAAGTGTTATCCTTGTACACAGTGCATAAACTCTCTCTCCATGTATGTCTATTGGCGGAGTACCTTGCTAGCTACCTCGAGGTGGTGTTGAATGGGATGAATCATCACCAAACATACATGCTACTAATCGAATCAATACTACTGAACTGGAGAAGCGTTAGGTATGCAATCTAAAGGTATGTGCAGCTACGTAGGAATTCCTTCGGGCTGGTTACACAATAATGGCATTTTTTTTTAAATTTGTATTTGAGTGCGCGGGTCTCGTTGTAGCCCCGTGCTTGGTAATCCTCTCCGCCCTCTATCCATCACCGCAGGGATCCCGATTGAATTCGATAAGAATTAGTCGCCCGGCTCTCGTCTCCGCGATCATTTCCTCGCGTCCCCTCCATCAAGGCGCATAAGTGCGCATAATGGAGGTGGCAGTGACGGCGGGAGAGGCGAGCGAGGATGGGCGGGGTGGGCCCGGGGTGAGAATAAGTCAGGAGATAAGGAGGGTATGTGCTGAAGGAAGAGTTGGGAGGAGCCGAAGGCGTGTCCTTTTAACGTGGATCACGTCCCGCGTTGATTGATGCGCGTGACGTCACGAGTTCACGGCCACACGCGGTCTTGACCCCCACACCACTGCCTCGTCTCATTCCCTCCTCTTTCCCCGCCCCTCCTCGATGTGCACTCCTCTTTGCACCTCCTTCGTCCGCCATACCTCCGCCCTCTCCTCATGCCCTCCTCTTTACGAGTCCTTCAGCTCCACCCTTTTCTCTCTCTCCCTCTCTCGTCCTCAGAGTTTGGCCCTCGTCGATTCTCTGCCGCTATTCTCATCCACTTTGTAGATTTCTTTACTACATCCTTCGCAGATTATGATCATCCAGTCAAATTTATCCACTAATTGTAGTCTGTGAAAATTGATATTTGGTATTCCTCGGATTGAATGCTCCTCAAAGCGAAGAATGTCGCGAATTATGTTTTGTCCTCCTATGCTTCCATTAAATTCATCGCTGCAACCTACCTGCTTGGAATGTAATGTTTAAAACCTTTGGTCAACGACCATTTTCCACCCACACTTTTTCTTGCAATAAATGCATTTTTTTGTCGCGGACCCCACCTCCAACAAGGTGTATCCTCATCAGCGTCTTGGAATAAATGGGACTTACTTTGTTTGCAATAAAGGTGTATTCCCTTGCTATTTCTTGTCGAGGACATTTCGGTGTACTGGTTGTGATTCGAAAGACAATGGAGATAGTCTGTTTACGTGTTACTAGGTTTGAATGCGTGAAGACATGTCTGTGTACCATGCATATTTCTTCGGGAACCAGGTGTGAAGGCTGTACTGTTGAGTCTTCGAGGTGCCGTATTTATTGTGGTGTGAAGAAACTGTGGGAACACCTATTAATGAACACACACGTCTGAGGATATCTTTTGTGCTGTTTTGAGCCGGGATATTTATTCGTTTTTAGTTATGATAAATATCTGTGACATTTGAGAAAACTCTTTCACATACGAGGTAATCAATGGAAATGGTCGAAACGTCCACATAACGGTGGTTCTCCGGTAATTTTTTACCGAACAATTGGATGTCCTAATTAGAGTTGGCTTCCAATCTCTTGGTTATGGTTCGAATCCCGGTGGCACTTGTGTTCGTGTACCCGTTCCTTATCGGTGCCAGTGATCTAAGCTGTCAGTCGTCTCACCAGAATAAATATTTCCTTGTCCCTCATCGTCTTTATTTGGCCCGCAACTAATCAAGTTCATACTGATTGTAAGGGCCCCGCAAGATATTTGGCTCTAATAGGAGGGAGTAGTGATACATTAGGTAAACAATATGCAGGTTGCATTTCAAACTCTGAAAAATCTCTAAAATTAGGAGCATATGAAAATAATAGTACTTGGCAAATCAGAGAAAATATCTTTTGTTCTCTCGTGGCTTGAGCTTTGACTGGAATGTACATTTTTACATTTTTGAGGGATAAGACTTTTTGTCTAAAAATTTTGCCGATCATGCCAGAATGTTAAAATAGCATTATAAAATTGGTAAATGTGTTATTTGCTCAATGTCTACGTCTCTCAGCGCGAAATCTTGCCTCCATAAAGGTATGCTGCTGCGGATGACAGAATACGAGAAGTTTTGTAGAATTACTGAACTGATGACTTCAAGATGAATTCCCTTACGTTCCATACTGATTGTGGTGCTGCCTAATAGGTTTTATTAATACCTTAAATCTATTATAGTGAATTAATACAATTACATCGACATAGTATGTACGTGCATACCGTGAAACTACCGCAAGGGGAGTATGGCAAGAGAGTCTTAATGTTTGTCGAGCACACAATCACCTTGCTAGTTACGACATTTCCGGTTTTAGTATAAGGTCGACAAAATTCGTCCAGTAAACAAGGCAGATTCACATTCAAAACAGCTTCTAATTTCATATGCTATCGGTACGTACTGCAACAATCTTAAAAATGTGCAAATCATCACTCTGATGGTTTTTGATATTTCTTTCCTGATCAATCCGTGAAGGTGCATTTAAATATGCGTGCATATCGCAGAAAATTATTCACTCAGTGTTAATACTCACACGTTTACGTCTGATCGCAGGGATAGAAAGCGCTGTTCGAGTGGAGTATTGTACCCACCTTTCCATTCCGTTTTCTCTCTTCCCCCACCACCTTTTCCCTTTCCCGTCGGCCCTTGCCCCTCGCGTATCCATTACGTATGCTGTTGATGCCTCCTCCTCTTCTACCAGCCCACCCGAATGCCGCCATCGCCTCCCTCCACCCTCAGCACCCCCTCCCCCTCGCCCTTACCGTCTCCCTCCCTCCCTTCTCTTTGCCTGCCCATTCTCACCTCCATGAGTTGCATTCTTATCCATTCCCCTTTGTTTTTCTTTCGGATTCCTCGTTTGCTTTTAATTTTCCTGGTTTTATTTCCATCCTCGCCCGTCATCCTTATGCTCTCTCCTTCTCGCGTCTTCCACTCGACATCAGCGTTCCGTCGGCAAAGGAGACACTCTGTCGATTGCGGTTACCCCTTTTTCAGAGCATTGTAATTCGATACAGGTGGCCCAGCGCTCGTGGTTGGTGTCGTAATGAATCTTTATTTGACCTGTTCCATGAGAACAGCATTGTTATCTCGTGCAAAATATCAGTGGTCTAAAATAAAAATTATGCTTCTCTTACCTGAATGAGTCGCTCAACCATTTTGATGGCCATTTCTCGATACGTCAGTCATGTTCCAATCCGATATTCCAATCAGAATTGTTTTCCCCAGTGAGCAGAAGTAGATTCATATGTGCTGCACGATAAGGCTAATAGCTTGTTACTTAGTTGTTATTACATTTTATAATTGATAAGATGGCTGAAATTTCATCACAGCCGAATCAAAACTTTGAAGTAACACCATAACTTGGCGTAATGCATCCATAAGCGAGGAGGATTTGAAATACTGACTTTCAAAGTCGGCGCCAGGTGCGTTTTTTCCCTCATGTCCTGTTATCGTAATATTTGGAAGCAAACTTATGCTATAGTTTAGTAGTATTAGAAAACCATGATTATTATTATCTGTTACGAAAACGTTTCAAGTGGGGTCTGTCACGTTTATTGCCCAGTTGCTCTGCCGAACCACGTACTCATTAGTTCTAATATAGTTATGTTACCACCTACTCACACATGGGTGAAATGCGTCGAATACCATATAAAGGCACAAGTTAACTTGATTTAGTGGGTTTAAAACTTTACCACCATCAAATTATGATTTAATAAGTATAGGTTGTTTGAGGATGAATAAGATGCAAAATTTCAGGTTTCCATGATTGAAGCCTCATCTTAGTCTTTCTTTCCTCTTTCAAACGGATGTTTTGCTTGTGGTTTTTTAAAGGAAATTGAGTACTTTCTGCCATAAAAAAGCTGTTATAGTGAACAAAAAATGTGTAGCCGACAACGATAACAAAACTCTTCCGTTATATATTTCTGAAAATTATTTTCTTTTGTAATGTGAAATGAAATTAACGTACATATTGTATTTGGTTGTATGACATGTGGAAAACTATGCTTATCATTGTCAAAACATGAAAATAATTTAATGTACATACTATTTAGTTTTTATTTAATTTATGCATTCTCCATAACTGGTAAATTATGAAAGTCGGTTAACTGTGGGCTAAGATCTGTTTCCGAAATCATTCAATTCAAGTGTTGCGAGTATTATAGAATACAATACCTATTCACTCTTAAATTACTTCATGCGCCAGTCATGATAATGGAGCTTACTTGTCTTTTACGCTTTACAGATTTATGGAGTAGCCTGTTCTCTGTGGGCGGCTGCTGAGAACAAAGCCTTGCAAAACTTTTTGAAGCAACACAAATTCATCATGTCGTCAAGTTATTGTCAAATGGAATTGTTGGCAATCTTGTGGCCACCATGAAGGACCCGCACCATCTTCCCGTTGGGTTTTTGCTACTTTCCTCACCGCATGCCGTCAATCTATTCCTTGGACTTGCGTTTAATTCGTCCTGACAAGTGCCATGCGTTACTTTCCCCCGTGGGAGGCTGGATAATAAGGAGACCCCTTGCCTTATTCGCCGTAATTGAAGGGGTGGACGTTCTTTAAACCCATCGTCCCTCTCTCCTAGCCAGCGTTTGTGCTTGCACGTGGGCGTATGCATACTGCGCGAGTGTGTGAATAACGTTGAATCTCAATCGTCTGCCTCTCTCTCTCCTCAGCTTATGGTGTAGCATTTCTTTTTCTGAAACTCCCCGCAGGTGTAGGATCTAATGAGGCCACATGGTGAGCCACGAGCTCGTCTTCGCTGATTATGAGATATACGGTGCGGAGGTGATATATGCCCCTGCTTTCCTTTTCTGGAAATAGAATTAGATCCTGGTTTTATAAACGTATTCTATTCAAGGGATCTTAATTAATGTTATCGTAAATCTCCAAGTCATGGTAGATCTCTTGCTGTGTGCGGAATCGCTGGTAACTGCATCTACAGCGCACCCTGAAAGTCAGCTTGGAGGGGTTAAGGGGATTGATCACTGTATAAGATAGATAGATAGATAAACGTCTTTATTGGGGCGAGATTGACACTAAAAAGTCCCTTCTTCCATCTAACCCCTCGTCAATGCCTGAAATACAGCATATATATACATATAAACGTTGATCTAAATACTCAAAAGTAGGTACTCAAGAAGGTAGGTACTCAAAAGGTAAGGAAGGAAAGTAAGTACTCAAAAATACGCAGTGGGCATAGGCGATAATAGATATGGTGCTAATGTCATGATAGAAACGTGTTAATTATGCATCCAACAGACCCTTGTAAACACATGCTTATTAAATAACAGGGAATACAACTTTATTCGTATTGTATTTGTAAACCTTTACCAGATGCACTGCAGAATCGGCTACCGATGTCAATGTACCCATCCAGTTTTTATGTTGCCTATTATGATATAATGATAATTAAAAATGAGTTTCTTTCCATTCATGGAAAGAAGCTTTAAATTATGTAATTTTCTTTCCATTCATGGAAAGAAACCCATTTCAATTTTTCCGTATGGCAGTTTCTCCATGGCAATTTTTATTTCCTGATAAAATTGGGCGCAACCCGCGGATGTTCAATCCTATCCACTATTAACCGCAGGACAAAAAAGATTATGAATTTTATTCAAAAGTTAAGTGCATCTATGATAAATATACATACTTTGGTGTAAAAATAGTAATTGAACGTAGAGATAAATTAAATCAGATGCTTGTAGACTGATTTCAAAGGTGCGATTTGATTACTGAGTACTTTAACCTCGAAAGGTTTATGATATTTGTATAGTAACGGGGGCAGTGTCTTTCCCGGATTGAATCTCTGGAAATTGCATGCACTCTGAGCAGTTGTGGTAGTTTATGCATGTACTATCCTTACACAAACTCAGAACCTCTTGGCTATGTGCAGAACGAGCAAAAATATCATATTCATACCTTTCAGTAAGTTACCTATGTGATGAAATGACTAATGTGATGTGCTATCACATTAGTCATTCTATTTCGGTTGTATCGCTGTCAGATAAAGATTAATTGTTGGCGGTAGGCTTAGGAAAAACGTAATCGGTTATGCTTAATTCTTCTTCTCTGCCCAATCCTTGTATACTTCTTTCTGTTACAGTATTGAATGCCTCATAGGTACATATTCTCTCGTTCCGAAAATTCGTAATTCTCTCCTCTCCTGAGTGTTTTTTCGATTTTATTCATAGGTGGCATAGTTTTCTCATATGTGTCTTTCAAGCCAAATCTTTATATAGCTTATCTTTTTGTCATCCGTATATCATCGATTATATAATTTCGCTTACAAATGAAGCATTCTACTCTCGGTTACTTCCATTGTTGGAAAATCCATTCCAGATACGCTCATGTTTCACTCATTTCACACCTTATTCATTATATTTTGTCTCAGGAGGCTTAACTATTCCTTTTCGTAGTAATTAAAAATGCTGCTTTATGCAATCATTTCTGAAATTTATGCTCGCCGACGGGAACTTGTACTCTCATT
The DNA here is from genome assembly GCA_933228895.1 of Platycnemis pennipes. Taxonomy (NCBI): domain Eukaryota; kingdom Metazoa; phylum Arthropoda; class Insecta; order Odonata; family Platycnemididae; genus Platycnemis; species Platycnemis pennipes. Next base: position 24,518,143 of record OW121848.1, on the reverse strand, counting down.
CGTTCGTATGTAAGGTCGGTTTCTGCTGCTGCTCTTGATTGGAAATTGCTAGCAAGACAATGGAGATCGACTTCACCTATTCAGATGTCTTGCGTGTGTGGGTAGGTATGTAGGTCAGGAGATGTGTGTTCGTATTGATTGCCTTGGAATTGGATTTAAAAGTCTAACGAATAAAGGAGAGCGAAAAACACGAGGCACTGTCCTAAACACGAATGTGCAGTGCATTTAAAAAAAATGTATTTTATCCTCCTGAGATCTGGTTATAACGAGCCAAAGTCTCTCAGCTTTACTCGTCGAATGCCTGGGAGAGATATTTTACTTGATTAAAAAGTGATTCGGATAGAGGAATTTTTGATTTATCGTGCGTCACACGGGCTCATATCTCGACCCGCGTGATGTGTGCTCTCGCCGGAAAAATCGCTGATGCATGTCTCGCAATTTTCCTCGCGTCAGTTTTCGATTAAAAATTTTCTAATTCTTTTCGTGTTTGAAAACATCAACCTTATCGCATCCGTTCCGATGATAGATATCGCACTCGCTGAAAACCGAGCCCCCTCGATTGCTATGCGCCTTTGGTCAAAATATATATATTTTTTCGGAAGGGATGGACGATACCAAAACGGCATTTTAACATCGTATTTCCGAATTTGATATGTATTTCGATAAGGATCTTTCCTGGAAATATCGGTGGCTTTTGAATCCCTCCGAGAAAATCAAGGTTTCACCCCTTTACATTGCTTTTTAAAATGCATTCTTTTGTTGCGACGATTTTCGAATGCTTATCTTCTACTTAAGCAGCTATTAAGATACATTTTGGAGGTAATATTGATGAAAATCATAGGAAAAAGTGGAAAAAGTTCAAATAATCTTGGTAATCATTGTGTTTGGCACTGGTTTATTCTCCCTTTAAACGTTTCTCAATGCTTATCTTAATGCTTAAAAAATAAGCTTCCACGTGGGTATTTATTGTTATCGCTTCCAAATATTGCTAAGGGTGAAATTCTTGGTGGGAAAATCATGGTATATCACTAACTTATCTCAATGGTTTTCCAGAATGGTCGTTTAGAAATACCGTCTTAGTCAATTTGGTTTGACCACATTGTTGGGACACATTCGCAAATTTTGATGATTTTAATCTTACCTCTTCGATAGCTCAACTGTTTCTCTAGGCATTTTTGAGATTTTACGACGGTATTAAAAAGCTAAATTTCATATTCCAATACTTTCCCCGTTAGGCTTAGGTATGTACTTGGCAAATTGTTCTTATGTCTTCAAATCTCGTTTTGTACGTGCCGGGGGATCCACAGCAAGTTCATCTCCCTCACTTTGGTCTGCTGTTCGGCGAACATTCTAGCACATAACTTGAGAGCGGCACATCAAGATCTCACCCCACGATTCGACTTCTTGTGGAAATGCTTACTTATTAAGTGTATCATCAAACTGAAAAACTTGCATTTGATTTTTATGAAAATTTTACTTCATTTTATTATTTTCTTGCGTTTAGCCCGTCCACTATCATTTCAACACTAACACTTTTCCTTATTTCTTGCAGTCCTGCATTCAAAGATTGTCGGTGACCGTTAATAGTCCATATAAGGTGGCGTAGAAACTTCGCAGCGGTCAACACCTCACGCTTCTCTATCTCTGGCCTAGATTCCAGATCCTGGCATTAATAATGGTTTGAATTGTTTCGTGGTGCGTCAAGAACACTGTGGTTGCCACATTGGAGATGAAGGCAGCTAGAAGATAGGAGATCTACTTGTATAAAAGATTATTAAGAACCTAATCCTTGTAGATGCATTTCGTGAACTACATTGCATAAAATTTCTCTTATTTCAACGCCGTATTGGACCTTTTAGCGTATTACTTGCATAATGGAACATGATTGGAAGCCCTGCAGCTTTCTTAGGTACTAATTATTCATTTCGGTTATGACAGTATATTGAGTTGATTTCTCCGTAAATATTATTGTATTTTATAAAGAAATTTGCTCTTTTTGATAGCTTCTTTTCTGTGATGTATGATCTCTGTTTATGTAAAGTATTTAATAATTTTTTGCTATGGTATAATATTATTTTGTTTTGAATACATCATAGAAGATTGATATTAAAATTCTAGAGTATTTGCGGTATAAATATAATTTAGAATTAACTAAATAAACTTTCGCATGTATCAAACTTCTGAGATATGCTTTTTAAATGATAATTTGTTTCTACCATTTTTTAATACTCTCTCTTCTGACTGATGCATATGCTTACTAGCTAGGAAATTTTATTTCTCATAGTTAAAAAATATGTACCCATTAAATGAGTATTCATGAGGCGAAGATCAAGTGTACCTACACAAAAATGACCTCGAATGAACTATAGTTCACGTATAATGTACTGAGTGAGATTGTAGATTTTATATTCTTCCTGTTTTTTTCTTGGAAGCGATTTTACCCCGAAAATCCAAATGCTTAAGTTTAACTTAGGATATCCAGAGGTATCACCTAAGTTTGACCACCTGAATTTTGAAACCTGGGCTCTCTGTTACCGTCCCAGAACCAAAATTTCACATCTGAAGTGTGCTGACTCGAAGCAAATTGAAACTGCGCTGCGTCAGTTGCTGGGAGAAGGGAAATATTTCGACTGAACGTAGAATACCCAACGGTGGGTGGTATTGGTCCGGGGAAGTGGTCGTTGAAATCGCCTTCAGGAGAGTGGACGTTAGCGCGGTCGATAACGCTGATCGAGCCTCGAAATCGACCAACTTTCAACCTGTGGGAAAGGCGAAGGGAGAGGCAAGGAGGGAGGAAAATGAGGGGGGAAAGGGGTGTGTTCTGTTGTTGTGTTCCAGAAGAGAGGAGGGAAAAAATTGCTGGGGGGAAGCGAGCGCTATGTAATTTAGGCCTACCTTAGGCCTCTCTCTCCCCCCACCATCCCCGTCTTGGAAAATACCACCCTCTCGCCTTCCCTCTCTCGGGACGACCCCCACCCCCGCCCCGCCTCCTTCCCCCGCCCGGCCCACCCCGCCCACCGCTCCCCCACCCACTCTCTGTAATTACAGGGAAGGTGCGCGGCTCTCGGGTCGACCGCGAGATGTTAAGAGCGCGGGGGTTTAGGGAGGGGGGGTGTTGGGTGAGAGGGGTTACGGGAAGGGAATATGTATGCTCACTGTGGAGGGGGTGGGAAATGGAGTGTCTAGTGTTCCTAGGCGCTGTGGGGCCGAAGGGAAGAGGGAAACTAAGGGCAAAGCGTGGGTCTGGAAGGGATAAGAGTGGGATCGAAAGCGAAAGGTGGAGGAGTGAGTGTTCTGTGTTTGTGGGTGTGTGTGTGTGAGAGAGAGAGACATGGGGGCAGTGATGGAAATGGCTCGACGGACAGGCAATTGGCCTTATTAGGGCGAAATTGAGACCATTAGAGTCGAACTTCCTCTTATGCCTAGCCCGTGGAAGTATCTAGAGTTGGGAATTAGAGACTCCTTGTACATTCGGGAGGAGACTAAACCACGACTGAGAATCATAGGAGGGACAGGGCATGATCTATAATGAAACGGCCGGTGAAAAAAGAGAGGAGCGGGAACGATGATTGAATATAGGTATGGTGACATGCTGCTAGCGTTGTATCAAAAATGTTTGCCGTAGAAATATAAATGAAAACCAGCATTGAAGGTTTTATGAACCACTACTATTCATCTTGTATCAGTTTAGTTCTATATGAAATCAAATTAATGACCAATGGCGCATTTTCTCAAAGGCATTCTTATGTTTTGCAATCGGAGATCCCAAATTTGCCATGTATACCCGGAAAACATATAAGTGAATCTCAAAAAAATGTGCAGTCTTTATCTGTAGTTGAGGGTTTTTCTCCAATTATGTGTTGACCTCAATGCCTAGAGCTATGTATAGTTCTTGAGACTCAAATGACTCTTTTTAGCCCTGGTTTTACTCAGAAACCATAGTACTGCATTTAGAAATAGAAATCTCTATAATTTCAAAAAAAGTCAAGTGCAATTGTAACAAGTAGTTTGTCATTAGTGATTTCAGCTTATGATACTGCGATCACCTCAAGTATTTAGGCCTTTAGGTTGTGACAGACACCTTAATACTACCTTGCATCGTTCTTCGTTTCATTGTAGAGTTTTTTTCTAAGTATACTTCGAGAATGGTCTTCAGTTGACGTGCAAAGCTGTTTAAGGAAGTGCTAAGGAATCTCGTAGCAAATAAACTGACCCCCTTTTCCTCTCCTTTAAATGACAATAATATGTGTCATGCATGCGTCAAAATCAAAGGAGGGCATGCAACGACAGGCATCTTTACATGTAAATTCGATGGGAAGTAAATGATATATATTTCGGCGGGCAGTGTGAGTTTTATTTCTTATTTACATGGTGGTAATCAACATTTACCTGTTTCGTTTGCTTTCCAAAAGGCTGCCAGTGAACCCTTAAATTAAGAAACGTGGAAAAGAGTTTCTACTCTTGTTCTCCTCTCAACTTTATTTGAATAAAAGCGCAGAGCTCAGCACGTAGGTTAAAGATTTCGCGTGCCGTTTTGCAAGATACCAGTTCATACAAGAACCTCTTTCTTTCTACTTGATGCTATTAATTTATTGAAGCCATGCATGAAGCCAGGAATAATGGTGCAGGATTTAGAATTACTAGCACACCCATTGTACCATGATACAATCACGGAGATAAGAGAAGGAAGAGGTGGTTAAATGCGAATAAATTTTACCGCAGTCGGTTTGGCATGATTTGAACCTGAATCTTATGTAATGCAGTTGTAATTATTTTTCATTCACTGTCGTATTCTGTGCTCTGTCCACACTCCCTTCTCCTTGTCACGCTGTAGAGTGGAAAAGAGAGAGAGAGAGAGTTGGGGATCTTTTCTTCCTTGGAGGAAGTGGGATACACTCCTCTCTCTCTCCCTAAGGAAGGGTTTGGCGGGGAATATTTCCTCTCCCCACCCTTGGTCAGGGAGTTGAGAATGGAAATTGAAAGGGATTGATCTCTCCTCCTCGTGGAAGGCAGGGTTTCCCGTGGCGGGGACCGTCAATGGAAATACCGCCCTCTCTTTCCTACCTAACCCCCTCCCTCCTACGGCGCTGGGGCTAAAGATGCGTAGACTGCGACGAGGTTGACGGTAAGGGAAATTGCCTTCATTTTGAGAGCTTTTGTTCGATAGCCGGCGCGGGAAGAGATCAAAGCGAAATCTCGACGTGAATCGCCAGTGTGACTGTGGCCTTTACATGTCGTTCAATTGCCACCTCTTCTTCCCTGCTCCTCCTCTCACCCTCCCACCCCTTTCGCTATCGCCCGTCATCCTCCCTCTTATCCTATCCCCATCGCCCTCTCTCGCTCATTTCCTGCATTTCGCCCGTTTCCTTCCCTTCCTCCACCCCCTCGATGTCGGCGATGTTGATTGTGGCTCTCCAACCCATGCATTGCTTCGGAGGCGGGGGACTTACGGGTATCGACGCATTTTATGACCTCAACAAAAACGAATAATGAATCCGATATTTCGGTTATTTTAAATATGCACCCTGTCTAATCTGACTGGCGATGGCTGTTAATAGAGTCCCGACTTAGGAAATAAGAAAGCCCATAGCTACCCCTAGTTTTCTGCCTAAAAATCTGTTTATAGAGGTGAGGAAATATCAGAAAACCCTTCAGACGACAGCCACGGATCGTAGAAAATGCCAAGAATTAATTGATGTAGCAGGCCCTATGCAAAGAATATTCTGCAGCATAAACATAGATCAAAACTATTTAAGCTAGGAAATTTAAAAAATTATTAGGGAAATTTATGCTCGGAATTTATTTTCTATGGAGAATTTTTTTTTTCGCTACGCTGTGCTGAAAAATTGTTTGTCCCTTTTTGAGAATATATTTCCCCTATAAGTTGCTGTACACTACCAAACGATGTAAAACAATGGCTGTGCAAGAGGCTTAGCTTATGGGCAGCCATTACTCGTTGCCTCGTTCTTGCCGCAGCAAGCTATGTAACATGGCAACTATCATATCTGCAAATATTAACTAACGCGATAGAAAGCGAGGAATTCATTCTTGATGCACTCTTACATATTTTTCTGAATTAAGTTTTTAACCTTCAATTTACAACTTGAAGCTCTTCGTTTCAGAGAATTTAATGCCCCGAAATCATCAGAATCTTGTATTTTTAGTCTCAACGCGGCAGATACGGTTCCCCGCCCCCCTGCCGGACATTTCATCAACATGATTGCTCGCAATTTTCCGTTCTCGAACACTTTCGTTCACGGCTTTCTTCTCTGTCCCCCTTCCCAAGTGCTCGCCCCTTCTCGCTTTATCTTTTAATCGGATACCGAATCGCCCCCACGCCAGCCCTACACCAGCTCCGCGACGGTCCGCCGACTCCTTCGTCCGTCCAACCGCCTCTTTAAGAGGGGGGCGGCGGCCGGTATCGCCCGGTGGAACGGGCACGCGATGGAGCTGCACCCTCCTCAAAAAAAATACCCCTAACTTCCCTCCTCACCACTCACCATCCCTTTCCTCCCTCCCCCCGTCTCATTTCCCACTTTAGTGGCAAGTGACACGACGCATGCGCTGCCCTCTTCTTTCGGCGTGTGCGTGAGCCTGCGTTAGTCAATGCGTGACCGTTGTTCCGTGGCCGATTCTGTTGTCGTGTCGGTGAGGAAAAGTGTGAGAGCTTTAGACGAACGAATATTTTCGGGTGGGTGGGTGGCTGGTGAATGGGGAGTATGAGAGGGTTTGGAGAAGGAGAAGACGGCGGCTGAGGGAAGTTACGACTTGGTGGAGGTGGTGTTAGGGTGAAGTTAGGAGTGGAATGAAGGCTGTGGATTGTTCTCGGAATATTCTTGACCCCCCTAAGCTGAAGGGAGTCTTTTATTTCTTCGCACCAGATCAATATTTTAAATTAATTTGCGTGATTACGAAAGTTTTTATTGCCAGTTGATTCGTCGACTGATTCCTCAGAGTACTTGAGAATCAATTATGTCCAGTTGCTTTTTCATCCACTAGTTTTTATCTAAAACTATGTAGTAATGGAATCCTAATATTTTTTACCCAGTAATTTGACCCATATGGGAGATAAAAATAATGATTTGCTGCTGTAATAGTCACAGGAATCATCACCAAAAATGGTTCGTTAACCGACTAAAATAGTGAGTTATGCTCTGTTTTCATGGGGACTTAGTTTAGATTTTATTCTTTCTGCTCTATAATTTAATGCATTTTGTTGGTGCTTATGAAAAGTGGATTGTGAAACCTATCTTAGTTTATCCTTATAGTCTGCGCCTATACCCGAATACGGCCTCTTATCTTCTCTCCTCTCTCAGCTTAAGATGTTGTAGACTCGTCTCTGAAAATCCATAATTGACGAACCAGTTTAGGGACGTATTGTTGCTATTGGTAGATATATTTCCTGTTTAATTTGTTCTCCAAAGGGAAATATTATTCTTATCAAGGTATTCGAGGAATTTGCCTTGGCTAATCACAAGAATATGTTGAGCTTTTCTGTATAACTTATGTGGTCGTAAAATTTGATGCGCTTGAATAAGGGGTTCGAGTATTAGATTCACTGCCGAAGTAGAATTCAGCTTTAAAGTTTAATTAGCTCATTTACAGCTCATGTTTTTTGCTCATTTTCCCCTAAATTTTCCAAGCGTTACATTACCGCACACTATTTTTACCATCGCAATTTTTGCCTAGTTTTTCTAAGTTGTTCTCTATTTTTTCTCTCGGCTCAACTTTCTTCTCTATTTGAGTCATGAATTTTAATATTGCTTATTTCTGTAACTGAAAACATCGCGGTGATTCTTTTTTCTTTTGCTGTTTACAACTGGTAGACCCATTCTACTATCCTCTTCGTTTTGATCACGCCGAGACCCATAATGCTTATATAAAGCCTAAAATGAATTTATAATGTTCCACAATACCCTTTAAGGTGAACGTGATTCGACCCTTCCAGTAAAGCCCAATGCCCATTGTTTCTTAGTGTCCCCTGCAGTAGTATTGTCCGGTTGAGCAAATTACTTCTTAATGACGAAGCGACCTGGGTGGGCGCCTCGGGATTGTCCCTCTCGCCATAAGCAGTGCACACACGCACGCCGCATCCTTACCTCCGAGTCGTCGTAACTCAATTAGGCCACTCTTTCCCCCGGATAGGGATTTTTTCTCCTTCTTCTCCCGTCGCCCATCTTGCCTCCTCTTTTCTCAGACTCGAACTCATTCCTCTCTCTCTCTCCATTTCATTCTCTCCCTTCCCTTTTCTGTGACTGGTTCTCGTTTCGACTGAGGACTTGGGATTATGTTCCCGCCTCGTTTCTCTCCTTAGCCTCCTTATGTTTCTTTGAATGTATTTTCGACTCCGTAGATTGTCACTCACTGCTGACGGAGGAGGTCGAGGAGGACGAGGGGAAGGTTTGGGGGCGGGGTGGGAAGACGGCTTGAGACGGGTGGTGAGGGGTCGATGGAAGAAAGGGACCATTAATCATGTCTCACATCCCCGACCCAACATCCATCAACTTCATTGTCACGACGCTAATTAATTTAAGCAGTTCCCTTTCAATTTGAGCTCTCTTTCCGTATTTTCATACCTGTTCCTGCTTGTCCCGCTAATGACTTGCGTGGTGCGGTTTGAGCTGTAGTGAGGGGGCGACGATCCCTCCGACCCCGTCTCCTTCACAATCCTTCCCTTTTCCCGATACCTGTCGCTGTCCCTCTTTCTTTCTCTCTCTCTCTCTCTTCCGCTCCTTGTCCCATCCGTCTCCGTGTCTCCTCTCGCCATGTCTCTCCCATCTCCCCGTTTCCTTCCACGCCGACTCGCAGTCCTCCTTATCCTGCCTTTCTATAAATACCAATCGACTATTGGGTACTTGACATACGAGTTTCAGCTCGAGTAGATTCTCCTGGTAAATGCATTTATGTAGCATTACACGAGCTTTATGGGCTGGTTTTCATCTCCATCTCGTTCTTTCGTCTGCTGTGTCTTTTTAATCTTCTTTCTCCGGCGGACTCCGCATATGCCGTTTCACTCAATTACGAATTGCTAACGTGGTATATCCGCACCCATAATATCCTCTCCCGATATCCAGGGAATGGTTTATTCTTGCGTGCTTTTGGCCTACGAATCCATTTAAGCTGATCCATGGCACCGTTTATACTTGACCCATATCCAGAACATTCTGATGTTAAAATCGATCAAATAAATAGAACTCTCCTTTTAAAATACATGCTCGAATTCTAGAGAGGAAAATGTCATTTCACTATTATGTTCTGCACATTTCGTTTCTTTATTTCATTGGTATTTTTTATTCCCTGCGTATTTAGTTAATTCTCTGTTTCAGTCTATGGTAATCGCCTTGCGGAATTTTCTGTGGAAGCTGAAGCTGGAAGGTAATTGCTGAAATTTACGAGATCAGTATTACTTAATAACTCCAACTAGTGTCTCAATTAGGGCAGATTGTGGATTGTGTCTTCAGTGAAGTAATATTAAGTTTATTTTAAAGTTATCTCAAGCAGGAACATTATCAAGCTGAGTCTGCTGCAAGTTTGTGATTGCATCTGGGTGGATGCTTTAATATGGAAAATGTATGAACTACATCGCGAGTTAAATTAGGTCTGGAAGTCTTTAGATTTATGCCCTTATTATGGAGGTGCATATCCCTTCATAACCCTAGGTATCACGTTTCTCAAGGTTAACGACTATACCTCCTATATATTAATCCTCACGGGTATTATCAGTTAGTATATTGCTTTACTTTAACTATCTTTTTTCCTATGTTTTCTAAGCCTACCTAAGTGAATAATGGAATGGTTTTTTCTCGATCTATAGTTTGAAGAACTTGTATGTGTTTTAAACACTTAACCTATTTCCATTGGAAGTATTGGCTGATACGAGCATCGTGACTCAAACAAATTAGTCGCTAATTACATTCATGTTGCTGCATAGGAATGTAGTGACGACAAAGAAACTGACCTTGGTAAACTTCTTGCTCTCTAAAGAAACCGTAACGTGGTCATAATGTAAATTATTAAACTCATCTACTCGTTGGCTATCCACTCATCATTTCTTGGAACATATTGCCTAATATGTACGGAATGCTAAGATTTGCTCATTTTCCTCTTGGCCATGTTTAAACTACGCGTATGTAGTTTCTCCCCGTAAGCTCTGTCTAAGCTGTGTATTTATAAAAAAAAACTGTTATATGCTGCTTTTCTATGCGTAATATTAGTGATATCTTCAAATTTCCATGTCGCAATAAATCATGAAGTATGTAACTAATTCTTTCGCTTTCGTATTTTTTCGTATTTTCGTATATCAGAAAATGTGTCATGTAATATGCAGCATTTTATGTTATCTATTTATTAAATGTGTAAAGTTTTCGATGAGAGTTGCATCAGCACAAGTTTTCCATCGAGACAGCCTAGCTTTCTTCATAGTTATGTGCTTAAGGTATTTAACTTGTTAATGTTGTTGCTGAAAGCAATAATTTTACGCCTACACTTATTCCTAGAAACGGAAAAACTACTTTACCTTTCTGTTGATTCTATTTGTTGAAAGGCAGAGGTAGGATATCACTTATCGTTTTGCACGTACTCGTGTGCGTAACTGGATCTCCGGAATACTTTTTTGGTTTCCGTGAACCAATTTGAATTTTTTCCCCACAGGGTTAAGTGCGGCTCAAACTCAGAATTCTCCTCTGCCCATGCCAACGGAACCCATATCTTTTGTCTTTGAAAAGAAGGCTTTCGTGCTTACTCTCTTGCGATCACCCCGCTTGTGGCGCGTTTGATGGCATGCGATAAAAATTAATGGCATCCTCTTTGGATCTGGCGCGCACAAATTTGAAGCTTTAGCGAGGGACCGCCCACGCCGTCATAAGTTTCGCCGCCCCTCGGTCCTTTCATCCACTCCTGTTTCGTTTTTATATCCCACCCTTTTCTTCCGTCACCCCCGGCCCCACCCCCAGGTTCCATTCCCCACCCCTACCTTCCCTCTTGCTCCCATTTATGGTCATCTTGATAGGGAACTCATTTCCTCCACATTCATTTCCCTTCCTCTCAACCCCCTTCCAACCCTCACCTCACCCGTCAGCCAATGCGCCACCCCCGATCTCTTTTCACTCATTGCCATTTGACCCCGCTGTCTTCCCGATCTCACAAGTGGTATACCATTTTCACCTAAGGAGTCGCAGTCAAATCTTGTCGGGGTAGGTGTCCCGGTGCGTTCGATAAGCGCAGTATCCCGTCCGAGTCCCCGCCTTGTCTTTTGACGTCGTTCTAAGTTTAGAACTAAAACCTGTTCTGTATTCTTTCGATGTGAGTTGATCCGGGGAATTCTAGTTTCTTCTGTGGTTACTGTAATACTCCAGTAGGGAAGGCAACCTACACTAGTGGCCATATTCAGCATCTGGGGTGAAACTTAATTATGGCGGTGGGAAGAGTGTGATTGGATTGCGTGACATGTAAAGATTATGGAGGAAGACGACACGGGGAAAGATTCTAGAGTCTGAACAGTGTGATCAAGTGGGACATGCTGTTCCTATTTTAGGAATGGAATGCTGAAAATTCTTATTATTCCTTTTATACGACCATCGAATGAAACAGTCCGTAAGGTTTGAAAGAAACCCTAAAATCACCTAATTCCGACTTGAAGTCCTATTCCTAGACATCCTTTGCGACTCATTACTTACCTATTAACAATATTCGTGCACCATCGAATAATGTAGCTATAATGAATCTGAACATTTAATTTATATTCCTTTCTCCTTGGCTGGAGATATTTAAGGGATTAATTGTAGCTGACTATTGTGACTTTTCATGATGACGAAATTATCCGCTTTGCTCTATTCACTTCTTGATATCAATACCTATCTTAGTTTCAACAAACGTGATTGGCTTTTGTCGTAATTATGGTTATTGTACTTCATTTCATTTATATATCTATATTAATGTCATCCATCTGTTTAATCATCACAAATGTATTGTTGCAAGAAGGAAATAGTCAGTAGAATAGTCAATGCAAAGAGATACTTCCAAGGGGAGATTCTGCTTACAACTGGAAATCTTGACAAAAGCTTGGAAGTGAGGAAAAACTTCATTAGAACATACACTCGCAATATGCTTCTTTATGGTAGTGAGGCATGGATGATATAAGAAGCCAAGAATTCAAGGAACGTTTACAATGTGGTGCCTCAGAAGAATGATGAATGATAAATGGGTTAACCGAATAATAAACGAAGAAGTCATAAAAGAGAAATATGCTGAAAACTGAAAAAAAAGAAGACGGAACTCCTTAAAAGACCATAGATTGAGGTATGATGGCCTGATGAAGGCAATCGTCGAAAGAGTAATAAATGAGAAAAACGGAAAAGGAAGTTCCGCATGAAATGTATGGCACCAACTGTTAAGGATGTGAGAGGGAAGGTCATGTGATTATGAAGAGGTTAGCGAATACAGAACAGAGTGGAGAGCTGCATCTTACCAATCCTAGAAATTGTTGACTTGTGAAAATGATGAACATTTTTTCGCACCCTCTACCCAATTTAATGTACGTACATACATTATCTGCAATTCTTCCTTATCTCTTTTCTTTCGATGTCTGATTTTATGAAATGATTGTCTCCCAAAATATACCCAATGCTATCATAAGTTTTCCCCTTGCTTGTAAGGGTACTCATGTGGGGAAACATCTATCCTGTGAGGTTTTCGAGGTGGCTAAGTGTTATTGTAAAAGCACAGATGTCTCGGCACGTTATGCTTGACATGCACGTGGGATACAGTATCAAGCCGACTACCCTCAGTCGCATCGTGCGTTAACATCTCCGTGCGATGCTTCAAAACCAAATGAGAGGAATAAAGTAAAACTGATGAGTAGCCACACGCGTCCGGTGGGTGCCTTTGCTTTGGGGTTGACGTTTCGCAAAATCTCTTTCATTCATGGGACCGCGAAATAGGACCGTAGATGTCGGAAGTCTTTTTTTTCCTGCAGTCGGCCCACCCGGGTGGAAGGTGTATGGCGGTGGCAGCGATCGCCTTCCTTTTCTTTCACTTTTTATTCCTATTGCCCTTTTCTCCATCCACGGGATGAGGAGGGCAGTGTCATCGGCTCGTGAACGTGTTTGGGAGAGGATGTGAGATGGAGGACGCCGCCGAAGGTGTGAAGAAGAAGGTTTTTGATTTGAGCGTGAAAGGAAGGCGGAGGTAGAGGGGGTGAGTGATGGAGGGGTCGGGTGGGGGTGGACCGAGGGTGCGGTGGACAATGTATCTCATTAAGGCGCCCACATTTGGACTCGTCCCTCTCGCCTACCTCCCCCCCACACCCCTCCCCAATCACCCCCTCCCCAACAACGTCCTTTCCTCAAACTCACCCACCGTTGCTGTGACCTCTCATCTCCTTGGTCCTCTCTCCTCCTCACATTTTAGTCTTCCTCTCCTCGGCGCTGCAACTTTTGTGTTGCTGCGGGAGAAAATGCTGCATTTTCCCTGCTATGTTCCATGGAACATCATCGCCGTTCTAGTCACAAGAGTTCATGCGTGTTCCCGAGAATTTAATTACCGCCCTTCATCTGATTCACTCCATTGCGTAGGACGTTCATACATGCATATCGTTTCATACATCCATGAGACGTCAACTGTTTCATGCGATAGGGCCCACGAGGTACAATATTCTCACGAGGTCCTCCTTCTAAGTCCTTTTTATCAGGATTTTGCTTTGTTGAGAAGATTTTGAGAAGTTTTATTTGGATCGCCAGACTTATTATATTCGAAAACATTCGCAATCAATTTCGTTCCCTTCGCTAATTTCTCTTGCAAGAGAGGAAAGTATTGTAGTGGGTGTATTATTATTTATTTTCTGCTTACTCCCGTTGCTCTCACTACGATGGTTGAGAAGTTGGCTTGAGAGTTTTTTTTTTAATGTTAAGAGTTACTGACCTGTTATGGTATCTATAACTATCGTTCCTGCTTAGGAAAATCGTCTCGTTGCTAGTGCATATATCTACATCGCAGTTATAAATGCTTAGAGAAGATTTGGAAGATATAATTTCTTTTTTTTTCCCTTGAAAGACGCGGGTAGTGAGTGGGATGCTTACGTTGCAAGTTCGAGTGTGGAATTAGGAGGGGTGTGGAGGAGAATGCCTAGATTTGTAAAAAGGTCATCATGATTATTGTGTTATTGTCGCAAGCCTTTTGAAAGCAATTGAATGAGAATCGCTATTAGCGTTTATTGGTTCAATTCTTTTGGTGATTTGTTGTCCGACGATGTTAGAAATATTTTGATTCACATAACGAAGAATATGGTTACGAACTGGAGGTTTGAGAAATGGATTTCCGGTTATAAGCGGTACGCCTGTGTATCTCGGTTCTTTAGTTCTTTTCCCACGAGATTTATTTCTTTTAAGTTTTCTTAATATTTGTGGTTTCCGGTATATTAAGTTGACGGTTTAGTAGTAGTAGTATGGACAAATTTTAATTAGGGAATGAAATGAGAGAAGGGTAATTTTGAGGGTTTTCGGCTTCACTTTTCAATTGGCGTCATATTCCCATTGATTTATTCGTAGTTCATTTTCATTGCTTGCAAAGCTGTCCTTAAATGTGTTCAAAGATGCTTTCAGGGAATGAAGTGATAAGAAAATATTAAAATATTTTCGTAGATCTTTCTTTATTACGAACCATGGGCCCGCGCGGATGTATTTCAAATTAGTCAGAGTTAGTGGGAGGAGTTTCCCGCTTTATTTTTAAATTGGTCTAATGAATATTTTCGCAGATCTTTGTTTATCACGAACTATTGGGTCATGCGAATGTATTTAAAATTAGTCGTTCTTCTTTCCCATATCAGTAAGGGAACAGAATAGACTCGGCTCGGATAGGTAGGGGAGTCTGAAAGTACTGTAGGTTAAAGTGAACTGTTATAAAGATCATAATTATATCAATGTTTACTACCAATACCCATTCCATGTCTGCTGTAATTTGCTAACCTAAATACTGTAGTGAAAGCATAATAATGGGTGATTCATGGGTAATAGTTGATATCACCTTCTACGTGCTGTGAATTCTTCATCAGGTATTCTGCAGGCAGCAGAATACCTGACCCGGTGGAAAACCCGCGAAGAATTCACAGCATCAGTTCGCCGGGAAAGAACCAAGTCCTGTATATCACCTTCTAGTTTCTAATCCTCTTTCTTTGCTCCAATCCTTATTTGACGTATTGCATTCCGGGTTGAAGAGATTCAGGCTTGATATACTGGTAGGAACACATATTCAATGAAACAACAAGAACAACGTAACCTTTCTCCTGTCCCCTTATCACAATATTTGGCAGCGTCGGTGTCGCTTATTTTCGTTGCCAGTTAACAAGTGGAAGAGACTGGAAACAGTCGATTGAGAAAATGATTATCGTTATCAGTTTAATTTGTAAATAGTATTGAAAAACAATAAGCTCTGTATATTTCCGAAATCCGTACTTTGATATTTTTTTAATGCTGAAATCAATCTAAGCCGCAGTTGAAACGTTCACGTAGGTCATCCATAACGTTTGTTCCTTAGATGTTTAATTTTAATTATATGATCAAAGTATAACCATTGGACAATGCTAATACAAATAAAGAAGTTTAAATTCAATCCAAACTCTTTACAAGAATGTAACTTGTGTAGAGATTAAGTTCACTCACGTGGAACTTGCTTCAAACTACCGGAAGAGCGGAATTTCCTTTACCTTTTATGTCAATGGAATCCCGTTTAATGACAAAAGAAATTTCATGGTGGCATCTAATATGTCCTATCTAGTGAAAAGCTTCCTACGAAGGGTAAAACTCATAGTATTTTTCAGGAGGTAAATAAAAAGGTAGAATGGATTATACTGTCAAGTGATTGCCCATGCGATGTTTTAGATCCTAGGTTTACTTGAATGATGTCATTTGGTTAATTGAAAAGTAATTAATTCCATAATTGGTTGATCACTAGTGATTACTTGTGCACTTCAAAGGGAAATGATTTTATGTATGCTAAATTTAACTAAGTGCTTTTCTTGCCAGTGTGTCCATATGTGAGATGACCCTGTTGCATACGCAATGATACGCAGTTTATTATTGTGTCCCTAAGAGAATAGATCGACAGATGTTTACCCTCCGCTATAATTATACTCCAATTCTGTTTAAAAATTATATTCTTTGAATAATATCAGCGATCCGTCCATGTTAACACTGCCGTATATGTGAACGAAGTAATTATATTCTTAACAATGAACCTTTGGGAACACCATCTCCTCACATTTATTACCTATTGTTTCTAGCAGATTCTATCATAGGCGACCCTCTTTGGTCTACCTCGGCAACCCATTAGTTTCATTTTTAATTTTAATCCCACAGCAAATTGACCAAAATTTAATTCGTGCAGTTAGTGATATTGCACCGATAGCTAGCCATTTCATCCCACAAGAAAATTTGAGGAAATTTTCAAAACAACCGCTGGAGCTTGGAACCTTTTGTGAGGAACTAATATCGCATCCCCCTTTTATGTGCAGGAAGCATAAAATTAAAGCTTCCAGCAAAGCCTATTTTCTGTTTGGCCGAGTTTTAATGGTCACGCATGTTATATGAGAAAAATGAAAAAAAAAACTTTGTGGAAGGGGGTTGGGGAATTGAGGCGGAAAGGTGGAATATTTTGCCCCCCCTCCCATCATCTCACTTTCCTGCCCAATTCCCTCATAGTTGGGGAAGGGAGGGGGGAGGAGGGTGACGGTATATAACACGATAAATAAGCGATAACGTCACACGTAGGTGTCGGCTCGTTCCCGCTTTTGTGGTGGCCCTCCCTTATCTCCTTCGTACGTATCTGCGCCATCGCTTGCGCGGCTCCGGAGTTGGGAGAGCCAGGTCGGGAGTTTCCGGAGATCTCTCTCTTTCTCTCTCGTGGCTCGCGCCATTTGCCTGGGTCCCGATTTTAATTACGGCGATGGCCGAATTGCCCACGCACGCACACACAAGCACTCTCGGAAGGAAAAAAAGGACGGAGGAGGTGACGGTTTTTTTGTTAGGGTGTTCGGAATCCTGTTCGCTTGCTGGGGATCTCCGGTGACGCGTTCGTTTGAAGGCGAGTTCTCTGCGAAGGCTCGCGGGTTGCGGGGCCGTATGGGTCGGCGGCGAACGCGAAGGCCCATTGTGGACCACTTGGGGCCCGGCCGAACGCGATCCCGCGCCACCCTCATTTTCGCCGGAAATTTCGTCGACTCCGCGCGTCGCCACCGTGATGAGTTTTAGGCCAGGGGTGGTGGATGGGTGTGTGTGGAGTGTGAGAGAGAGAGAGAGAGGGGGAAAGGAGGAATTACGGTAAAAGGGATCCGGGATGTTGATATCCCCCTGCTTGCGCTGGTTCCGTGGGCGCCCGCGCGAACGTTTGTCGCGACCCTCCTGCAACACGTTCACGCGGCGCGGCGGCGGCGGCGGTGTGCAGATCAGCAGATGGGTAAGGGGGTCGGGAGAGTGGTGGGTAGTGGCTCCGTCCACCTCCCGAAGCGCAATATCCACCCCTTTTGGCCGAGGAAGAGATTATTGCGAGCCAATATCGTGCCCAGTAAGCGTGTCTTGCCGTAAAAATGATTTTGCCGAAGCTGCCGTCGCTGACGCAGTAGAAGCATAGTTAAGTGCCTTTTTCGAAGGGATTTCGTTTATTAAAAATCATAAACACCAGAATATGAATATTTTTCTAAAGTACATCCATACATTTTTTACGAAAGACTCTGCCTTGTCCAGGATGTGGTCAGCATGTTAATAGAATGTGATTCTGAAATTTGCGCGCCGATCTTTTATCATGACTGCACAAATCTATAGCTATATTAGTATAATATCTTTAGTTGTGATGATCTGGAAGAGTGTTACCAACAGGCGCCAATATAATGTACTTTTGCGTCTTTTGACGTGATTGCAAAGCCTTATAGTTATATATAAGTAAAGCCATGGTTTTTAATTAGCTCATTCAAATTATTCTATATCCCTGAGGAGTGTACTTTGAACGGAAAATCCACTCGTTTAGAATGGCCAGAGATATCACTATATGGAAAACTGAACTATACAACTATCATTTTAATAAATAATTTTATTTCGTGAAGACGAGTTTAAGCTCAGTTATGGAATGCTGGCAGCTCTTGGTTGCGTTTATCCGCTTAGAATTTAAGATGAGTTACTGCTTGAGTGGGCATTAGCCTAATTAATCCTAGCGCTTGCTGTCGGCGAATTCCTAGTCTTTACGGGTACATTTGAAATGGCGTCCTGAACATATTTAAAAAATGATTCATCCTCTCTGCACGCACCTGAGAGTTTTCAGGGAACGAATATAATTTCAGGTAAAATTAAAATCTTTTTTGCAGCAACGAAGGCTAATAAAATCTAGGAAGTGCTAGATGATCTAGTATTTAATTATATCTTGTGCAACTTTGGTTAATTATAGGTACATCAAGGTTTGAATTCCCATCTATTTTCAAGTTATTTTATTCCCCGAAATGTGACAAGTGCTGAAGATCTACCTACATTATTCTCATGAGAAGTTTGAAACGGAAAATATTTTTTATGCGTACAATTCAGTTCGAAATTCTTTTGTTATGCATTCCGTATTACTGTACACCTCTCATTGCCAGATTCTGCTATTCTCATGTTAGACCGGGAGTTGCTTACGCTAATGCCTACATTAATTTTATTTCACTCCCTCTTGTTGCAACTTCCAATTGTTTGCACTTTCCAAACTCGAACTCGTATTCATCCGACTTGTACTACGGCTTATAAATTCCTTGTCTCGAAATGGAATGTGTTAATCAAGTTTTATGAAGTCCTCGACGCCTCTGTGTACGGGAGATCCGAGAATTGTCGGGAGGGTGGAAATTCTTACGTCCCAACATCCTCTTCGACTGACTAATTTGGAATCACGCCACAGCCCACCCCATTGTTTCTCCTTTCCTCTCTCTCTCTCTCTCATTCCCATCTTTGGGTTCGCCCGTCCTTCCAGCGCAGGCCGGGTCGCGCCCGGGGCACAGTTTCGCATCCGGGGCTAATTTCTTTATCCGTTCCGCGGGAGGAAAAATCTCAATCTCTTGTGTCCGCCGCTATGGCCGGTCGTGAGCGACCCATTCGCTCCCGGAGGACGCCACCGGGAGGCAGGCAGCCACCGTGTTGTGCGGTCCTTTCATACGCCACGACACGCTCTTTTAATAGTTCAAGGGTTCAGGTCCCTCCGGAGGTACGTTTTCATTCTCGCCGTCATCAATCATCTTCACGGGCGCTCGCGCGGAGAGAGATGGTCCAACAGCGCCCGCCTCCTTACTCGGGGTGACCCGGAGGTACGGGAGGCCTCTTAGTATTCTTTCTTTCACACCGGACCATTGAAATGCCTCTCTCCAGCGTCCTTCCCGCTCCCACTTTCCCCTCCTTGCTTTTCCTCTATTCTACCTATTTTTTTCTTCATTTTTCCGAGAGAGAGAGAGAGAATGCGTGTATATCATCCCGATCTCTGTAAGACGCCGTTTTAGAGTTGCAACGTGAAAGCCAGATTCCTTCCCAGCTTTTCCGTACTTTAAGTTAAAATCAATAGGCAGCCAATTGTAAGTTTGGCCTGAAATCACTCGAATTTTGCTTTAACAAACATTTACATATCTAAAGGAAATGGTAGTAGTAGTTTTTCAGAGAGGGGACCGACAGGGAAACCGTGTGCACCAGGATGAATTGCTTATTCTGTAGAGAGAGAAATGTCTTGGGGAATGTGGAGTGAATCCCGGCCTCGTCATTAACCTGCTCTTAACGAAAGGCAACAAATGGCCCTCCCATCCGATGACGGACGGAAAATTGAACTCGAAGGGCAAAGCTCTGAAGAAGAGACCAAAACACTGATAAAATCGCAACAAATCGCAACCCTTCGAAACAGGATCGTCGGGATGGAAACCATGAGTCCTATCAATCACATTTTCCGATCCTTGGCGAGATGATACGCTATAAATTATCTTATATCATCCGAATCACTCTTGGGTCGTGCTTTTTCCCTGCGCTCTCCGTCTAAAGAGAGATGTTGGATTTGAATACCTTACCTTCGTCCTACCTTAATGCTTGAAGTAACTGGGGATCTCATTTCTTTCTTGCCTATTGCCTCAAGTGCCCACCATACATGGGCAGTTATTACTTTTCTTGAACTCATATTATGTATATGATTTCTGATCCATTTCCTCACGTCATCGTCATCATCGGTCAACAATCCTAGGATTGAATTGACGTAGCTCCTCTCTTTTACATCATTCACAACTTGCTCCATATACCTACCTCATACGAGGCCTGCCTTTTCAATTCTTCATGTTCACTTTTCCCTCGACGATTGTCTTCATCAGGCCATTGTGTCTTAAGATGTGGCCTATTAAGTTGTTCCGTCTTCTTTTTAAGGTTTTCAGTAGGCATCTCTTCTCTCCCACTCTTCTTAAGACTTCTTGGTTTGTCACTCGATCGATCTATTTTATCTTCATCATTCTTTTTCTCACTTAGACGTGTGAAATTTTCGAATTTTTCAGGAAAAATTTGCCCTACTTAGTCCGATGAAAGCCATATTGTAAGGCGTTCCCAAAATTGTTTCGTTAAATCCTGTCGCCCGTGTCTTTTATCCTCCTCCACTGTACTGTGGTGATTCTGAATCACTGCATGCCATCGAAACGTTGGCCCACGTCCTCGAGGTATCTATCGACGTATTTGAACGGAAAAATCCTCTTCCGGAGGAGTAGTTAAAGACGCGAGTTCATCTGAGCAACATTGGACGGTGCGATTTCGGAATGAAATCCAAAATGATGACGGTGGTTCGCAATCTCTCCGTCGTAATCATGCCTGCCAGGCATGCCAGGTAATCTCCCATTGTGGAAGCCCTTCCGTGATAATCCTTCCTCCGACCGCCCTTGCAAAAGTCGGGGGAACGAGGCGGCGACCCACGACCGGTGCCTCGCAGCCCCGGTCCCCGGCAGCATCGGCCCGCTCCCCGCCACTTTATTACGGCCGCGATTAGTGCCGCCTCTATCCCACATTGGGAACACACTTGGGTAACGGGAGCGTAATTTTACCTCCGGTTCGCTTTCCCGAACAATTCCTCACGCACTCCCTCTTTCCTCTCCCTGCCGCGACGCTCGTGTGTAGGTTAGGTGTAGCTATCTCATTTCTTTTTATCGAATTCAATCTTCGATGCTAACTAACGCAAGATAGAGCAGGAGATTAAAAATAAGTGCTAATTTTCCTTGTCACACTTTTACTATCCTCCTAACCTGCATTCCTGCTTGATGGAAGCAATTACGATGAGGTACGTTTTCGTCCCGAGTACTTAGCTGGTTATGATGAGGTCTCCCATCTGTCCTTATCTCGCTCTCCCTCTCATAGCCGTTCCTTTTAGCTCCCTGCCCTCATCTGCACTCAACGCCTGCGAGCACTCTCAATTTAGTTCGGTGCACTTAGCTCACCTATTTCACGTTATTCCTACCTACATCCGAACTCCCAACCTCTCAGGTCCACCCCCTCCCTGTTCGGCTTCTGCCCCCTGACGGCTAGTGACATAGTAGATACCTTCCCTCCGCCAACTTCGATACTTGCGGTGGGTTAAAATAGTCATATTTGTGTGTATATACTTGCTTAAGTTGGGAATTGGAATCACGTTCTCTCATTTAGATGCGCTCAATTTGTATCGCTCACATTTCGCAGTTCAGGCATTGAAATACGAGTTTTTTGCGTCATGTTTCATACCTCAGTAACAACGCTTTCTTTCAACGCGGCTGTGCATACATCTACTGAATATCCCACTCTCCACCTCAAGGGTGTATGGCAGGGAGTGATTCATCACCAAACATGAGCTTAAGAGATAACGTACATTAATAGGAGACTCGTGATAGATGCACTGGCCACGTGCAATTAACATGATATGGGCCTACGAAAGGGTATGATTTGTAACTGCGGGTTTAGGCGTTACTTTGAATTAATTGAGAGAGTCATTTTGAATTTGGCATGCAAGGGTGCAGTTAACATGTGATGGTAGACTTATAAACTTCTGACGAATCAAGGAAAATCGCTGATATGGTTTATATCTCTTCAAATTGTGCTAGCTAGCACACGTGTAGCTCACAACCCTTGTCTTGAGACATGCTGTAGCATCGCCGTGTACAATGCATCGCAGTTCCATCACGCTCGATATCGTACGCGGCAGTCGATTCGTCGGAATATCACTAGGCCCTCTCGCACGGCCTTCCTTCCTCCCATCCCCTTTTTCCCGGACCCGTCCCTCCCTCGCCCCTTTCATGCGGCCAGGCACACAAATCCTCCCTCCCCTTCCCGAGCACACAACCTGTGCCCAACGGACTCCTCCGACAATTCTTCATTTGCGTATTTCATTTGTCATTTGTCTGGTATTGTCGTCCTCTGACGGCGCCGGTAATTCGGGGTTTTGTAAATATGAGAGTCCCCCTTTCACGCCTTGCCCCCCCCCTCCCTCCCATTCCTACCTCCGCACTCCCTCCCTTTGAGAATCCCTCATCTTGTATTCCCTCCTCGGCTCCCTTTCCTCTCCTCGTCCTCCTCTTTCTAACCTTCCCATCCATCTCCCAGTTCCACTATTCCGCCCTTTTTGCTGTTTCCTACGCTAGCATCCACCTATGTCTACGCTTATATTTCTCTTCTGCACTTTCTCCAAGGTATTACTCCTTAATTTTGTCCTCCTCCAACATCTCTGTCTCTCGCGACCTCCCCGTGGCCAGTTCTCCCCATCACATCCGCATGCATGTCCATTACCTTGTTGCTTCTCGCTTTAAGTGGTATTTCCACGAGGTCCACCCTCACGCAATTAGTCACTGTTTCAGACTCATTTGGAGTCCAGGAGAAAAGAGAGACGGTGTGAGTTGGGAGCTGAAAAAAGAGCATGAGGCTCTGATAGAAAGACGTGGATGGAAACATCTCCGTCTGAATAATACTCTGCGGCTTACCTCAATACTGTGTGACTTTGGGTGAATCATCACCGAACACAAATGTGTTCTTTCACTGAAAAGGAACAAGCGTATCCTCTCCGGTCCTGAAAAAATGCCTGGCCTATGAAAATTTTTTTTCTTATTTCTTTTGAGCCCGTATTGGGCTACTGAAATTATATATTTAAAAAAATGTTTACTATTATTTTTGTTGAAATATTTTAAGTCCACGTATATGTCCAGGGGTATTGGTGACCTAATGGCTAGAGCACTGAGCTACTGACTACGGAGGGTCCCGGGTTCAAATCCCTTTCAGGCAGGAGCCTTTCTGGACATTCCTACCTAAAATCCTCGCGATTCGATTTTCTGCGTGTCAGAACTTTGCAGGAAATCGCAGTTGGCCCAGGGAAAGGAACTGGCCCCCCTACCCTGAATTTGTGAATTTCACACGCCATTGACTTAGTACGGGGTGAGCTCTACTCTCACCTATCAAAGGCCAACCTTCGGGTTGAATCACTGAGTGAGCGATATATGTCCAGTTATCGTTTGAGAGATATAAAAATATTTGATGATCGCGTGAATAGTAATGAAGTAGGTACTTCCTTAAGTATGAATATCCTGCCCATGAACAGAAAAAAATGCAACATGGGCAAAAGATAAATGGCTGAAGTATAGTTCACTTTATTTGTAGCCGCCTTATCGATTTCTAAAAAAAAAAGAAAATTCAAAGCGGTTCTAATGTCTGGCACTGGCACTGTCAAGGCGGAAAATTCATAATCTGGGATGTTTACAGATAGATACATCAGTAAAATATTCTGCTTGAAAAAGCTACCCTCTGAGGGACGAATAACCAGTTGTCCATGCATGTGGACAAGGGGACCGAAGAGGATAACAATGCCTGATGGCATTTGAGAAAAAAGGTGTGAGAGTGGACTTCGGTGGAAAATGGAGAGGGAGTCCTCATTGAAAGTCCGCTGATCCTGTCGGGGGACATGCGCTTAATGCTGAGGATCACTGTTTTTGAGCCATATAAGAAACGGTTAAGTTGACTGTGAGAAGCTCGAATTTTGGCTGATTTTTTCGGGTGTCCCTAGTTGGGCTCTCGCGTGTGCCTCCGGCCTAACTTGCGGCGATTTTAAGGAAATCAAGCGGTGATGCTCAAACATCTTACGCCGCGTGGTGCTTTCTAGTTTTAACACTCGCAATTTTGCGCATTTTTGTACTCCATCTACTTCAATATGAAATGCCTGCCCACTAAATGTTGCATGTAATTGCAAAGGCATTATTAAAAATGCATCGTCAATGCAGGCGAAAATTATGAGACCTACTTCACATCCCCAGAATATTCTCCTCTATTTCCCCGTTTGCAAAAGAGATTTTTTTCAAAAATTCATTTGAGTCTTTGTTACTCTCTTTCCATTTGATCGAATATCCGTTTGGGTATAAATTCCCATGCATGTGTCTTGAAGTATCCCGGTAATTCACTCACAAAATTCATCTGGGGCAGGCTCGTTGTCTGAATGGCGAATAAAAAATTCTTACGTTAAAATGATTTTTTTTTATATTTAGGGCTCCTTAAGAGAAGATTAGATAATTGTATATTTACTGATTGTTTTTTAATGCTTGTCAAGATTTTGGTAATATCAATAATCTCTTTGGTTTCAGGTGCGGTAGCGTGGCGTCGTACGCCCTAAACTTCCGCCGAGGGATTCCAGTTTCTTCTCCACAAGTGAGTATTTGACACATATGACTTTGGCTGACTAGCGTGGTTTGGTTCTATTGCCTGAAAAAGGAATTTATTCTTAAATTCCTCAATCTGACTATAGAGTAATCATCAACGTACTTTGCCTTTCAAATTTCTCTTTTCATACTTCTACATTTTGTTGTTTAAAATATTATCCACTATATTGTCTATTTTAGACAATTTTTTGTTTGTCTCTTTCCTCTGAAAATTAATAATTGCATACATTAGCCACTCAGGTACTTTAAGGTAATGCTTTGTCTGTTGGAGGTAATGTTTTTCCCATTTGTGTGAACTCGACCTCTTTGAATCTTTTGAAATAGATGGAGTGAGCTTTCATAGTTGGAGTGAGCTTTCATAGTTGGAGTGAGCTTTCATAGTTGGAGCGGCATTTCATCTTTATGAAATGGAAACTTTACTAATAGCCTATGGTAGTCTTCCATTCGCGGGCACCGCTGAAAATCGTTTGTTTTAACGCTATTTCTATTTTTAAAATCTTTTAGCGATTCTGCCTGTATGCATCATAATTGATTAACGTGAAATTTTCTTGTGCTTACTGCTCTCAGAAGTTTGGTTAAAACGTTTAATTGCGGCTCGGCACCAGCCACGCAAAGCTTGTTCGGTGTCCACAGAATTCTAATGTGTTGCCTCCTTTGAGGAAGCTTTCATTTGCCTTCGTTGCTTTCATTGAGGAAGAAGTGAGACCTAAATCAAAGTAATGATCCTATTAGCAACTAATTGCATTTCCTAATTTCATGACTGACCGTGTATTTTGATGTACCGATAGTATATAATTGTCTGTATGCTGCCATGGAGCTGCCAATCAATTTAATGTGCTCGTTAAGGCAAATAAGTGTTATGCTGCAAAGAACGTTTATCAATTAGAGGGGTATTTTGATCGTTAAACTACCCACTGTAGCTGATGGTGACTATGGCAAATCCGTAATGACTGAATGCTCCATACGCTTCACACATGAATATTGTGAAACTTTCCCCCTTACCGTTCTGCTACACATATCTTGAGGAGCATTTAGAATGGATTTTTCGATGATGTATCCGACCGAGCGCTGCGTCTGTTGGCCTTGCCGCTGTGGCGCCATAGACATGGGCGGGTACCCCTCTCTCCTCCGATAGGGCCTCGGAGAGATAGTAATTGGCCGGTTCGCCTTGTGCGGAATTCGTACGCTGTGTCAGGGAGGTAGAATGCAGATCCTATCATGGAATTATAAAGGGGTTTTAAGTGGCTGACAAATTTGCATTTTGACAGTGATGAAAGTGGCCTAGCTATCAATTTGGAATATCAATTGCGACCATGTATGAGCCTCAGGTCTTTGCCCCTCTATCTTTGTCTCTCTCTTCTTTCTTCGCCCGTTTAGTTCATCGGGCTTCTTTTGTTTTTCCCCTTTAACTGAAATTAGTAATATTATTAGAATACAACGTATGTCTAGGATTCCAACGTTCTTCTGACGAATTTCTAGGATTATAACATTCGTTATCCTTCTTAGCTGTCACGTAATTTGATTAACCAATTCCTCGTTTCACATTCAAGTTTGTAATAAAACGCAATGCTGATCCTTGCATTTGGATACTTGTGAGTAGGAGAGTCTAATGTAAATAGATTCTTACCGATGTGACCCTATCATAATGTATCTACCACGCATTTTGTTTTCCGACTTGCAGGGATCATCTGTGCATCCTTGCCTGTGTATCGCTTTACTTCATGCACAAATCCAAATAATCGATCGTTTATAGGATAACTTAAGCTGTTCCTCTTAATAAAAAAAACGAACGCCTCAAAAGAAGCCTCACATTTAATGGAATTTAAACTATCATACGGTTTGGGAAACTATGAATCATCCCAGTAAATTGTGGAATTTGATACGTAAGATTTATATGCTGATTTAGTGAAACTCCATGACTAGCTAGAATCTGCAGGCAGAGGTCCTTAGCCGGAATTCATTTCGGCTCCTGAGTTGTCCAAATAGCATTCGCATGCGGTTTTCATGATCAGACTTGCAGAACAATACTCAAGTTATTGTTCCCTGTCTTGTATAACCCTGTTGAAACGTCATCCGGACTTAGGCCATTTAAATAATGAGTTATTTATCCATGACAAAGGGTTAATGACCCAAGCTTTAACGTTTCTGCCTTGGTTATCTTCGTTTCTCTTCCTCTCTTCCTGTTTCTCTTTCTATTCCCGAACGCTGCTCTTTCTCTCCCGCGCTCACTCGAAAGCAAGTACACTAACGCGTTACACCGACTGCCACTCAGCGGGAGAAAGATGGAATTCCACTCTCACCCTCTCTCTTTCTCTCGCTCTCCCTCCCTCTTCTCCATTTTACGATCAGCAGACATCGTCGCCTTGCGTTTTCCAGTTTCGTTTTTCTTTTTGCCATTTTGATTAGCAGCACTCTAAAATTTTAGACCACCGCCTCCCCCACCCGCCCAACTCTGGCAGGCATTTCCATGTCGAGTTCCATTCGCGATTCTTCCCACCCTCCCTCCCCCCTCCAGCGATTTTCATCCCCCCCTTACTCTCTCCCCCTACCCGCCCCCAATGTCCCCCACTGTATCCCTCCCTCCCGACTCCCCTCCTGCGTTGCCGCCCTTCTCTCCATCTCTCTCTCTTTCTCCCTGCTCTTCCCAGCTTCCCTCTCCCATCCCTCTCTTCCGAACTCCCCTCCGCCACAACTTTCCTCCCCTTCCCCGTCTTTCTCATCCTCCCCCCCTTTTCCTCTCTCCCCACCCCTCTTCCATCCCCCCCCCACCTCCCGTCTCCTGCCGTCACACAACCCGTAGGTACCCGGGGCGCCCCCCGGTGTGGGATTCCCTCCCCTTCATTTAGCGGTAATTCTTCCTTCACCTCCGCCATTATTCACCCTCGCCTCCTCCCGACCCACCCAGCCGACTCCCCTCCCTCCATCTCCCTCCCGGTTTTAAAATGCCCGCCCCCTCCCCCGCTCTCCAACGCGACTACGCCTTCCTCAGGCCTTCTGTGGCTCCCGCACCCGCCCTCTCCTCTCCTGAATATTCCTGTCGCACCTCCTGAGGGCACTGCTGCCCCATCACCCACCCTCACACTCTTTCCAGCATTCCGATGCCTCCCAAGCATCGATTTCGAGGCATCAAGACGAGATCATCTTGCTTGTGTTACCGTGAAATAGTCGCTCGAAACGATACCTTCCTCCTCTGTTTCTGCTCTAGTTTCATCCCCTACCGCACGCCATTGTCCCGGCTTGCAGTACGTGACGTAGATGTATATAATTAACATATATTTATCCAAAGCATGTGAAGAACTTCGCGATGCAAAACGTGGGTGGAGCCTTCGAATCCTGAGAGTTTTCACGAAAATTAAGGCTTTTCTTAATTATGTAGGCTCATGGATCGCTATGTTTTTCACTCTGCAGTCATCCCTCTGGTCTAGGACAAATAGACTAATCATGTTTACTTTTCATTTGCATTATATTGACCTTCTGTCAAATGCCTGATACTCTCCTATTGATACGATTAAATTTTAAATTCTAGGATGGCACTAATGATTTGAAATTTGGGTCGATGGAATTCAGAGAGACTTATACGTTATCGATTTACTTTTCATCAGTACGGCATAGGTCCTGCCATTGCCTAATTGTGAGATCCACAAAGACTTCCCTGTCGCCCTCATTGTATCTTTTTTTACTGCTAAATAGATTAACAAAGTGGGTTACAGCTGAATGAGCCTTAGTTACACATTATTCCAGGATAAAACCTGCTATCTAAGTGAAGAACAGAAATGAAAATCGTATTTTTTTCTGATGATAACATTTGACAGCATGATAAAATGAAATCTACGTCTACGCATAATCTTGCACTCAAACGCAATACTGTGTTGCTTGGAGTGAATGTACGACATCACATACCCTACCGTCAAGCTAAGAGCTTTTCATCATATTCTCGGTGATCGTATCACCAGATGAACGCCAATTGATTTCTCTCGGTTTACGTTGTTGTTATTTAAGCTTATAGAAACATTACTTTTTTTAGAAACACAGCTTTTTAAGTTTAGCTGGCGTTTAAGTACAGCGGATAATTTTCATGTCCGATGACTTTCCACGTAGCCTACCTCCTCTTACCTCTAGGTAACGCGTGGCCAAGAGCGCTTAGTCCACCAAATATCACCGAATGCACATTGATTTGATTAAAAAATTTCCTCAGTCTGAAATATTGGATGGGGATAATAAGCAAGCAATAAATAATATCAGGAGGTTACATATTCCTGCGGGGATCAAGTGCTAAATTATATCTTCAGTGGTACTTTTTCTTCGCAGATGGAGTGAATCTTGAAGAGGCCACATCGAAACAAGGGAAGAATTCTTTTCTGCCAATACCTTACGCAGACGAAGCAATGCATTTACCGTCAGTGTTGTAATGGCATGCCAATGTTATCTATCCTGCGGCACAGCTGCTGGAAAAATATGATTCGCGCGATGACTAACGCTTACGATTTCCCATGAGTTTGATGCATGTGTAGTTGTCGTTTCTTGGCGATGAGTCTCAGAAACTTCAATGTGACATATTGTTCATAGTTGATGTCAATTTGCGAACGTCGTCCGTTTCTAAAGCCGGCCCCTCAGATCACGTCGGTCTCACCTTTGCGACGCTGCAAACGCTTTGAGAATTAGGTACCCGGGCAGGGCACAAGCACGTTGCCCTGCCGCCCTTCCGTCCCGTGTACCACGCAGCCGCCCTCGGCCGCAATCCCCCATCCCCTTCGGCCCTCCCCTCCACATTCCCGCCGCCGCCCTTTCTCTCCACCCCCACGCCCACCTCGGGGGCTTTGGCCATTAGCTGTATTAACGTTCCACCCTCTTTCTCTCCATTCCCCGCTTTCCCCACCCCGTCCTCCCCGCCTTTCTTTTTGCCTCCTTCAAGTCTCCTTTCACACTCTCCTCCTCTTCTGTGTCCTTCTCTTCTTTTTTCCTTTATGTTTTCACTTTTGTCACCCCATCCCATCCCTTTTTCCCCGGCTTTAGTTGTTTTTACAACGCAGGCGTTATTATCGCCGTCTCTTCCACTTCGTCTCCCTTCTATCTCTTCTTTTTCCTACACCTCCACGTGTATCCCTTTCTCTCTCTCTCCCTCTCTCACCTGAGGCCAGCCTTAACGTGTCTTTATTTAACCACTTATGGGACACATTTGTCTACTTTGTGAACTTTTATTTAAAACGCTTGTCCCATTATTCTTCTTAATTATTAAGCTCGAGATGATTCTATCATGTAATTTTTCTGGTTGAAACTATATTATGATTCCCGCGGTCTCTAATGCTTTTTTGAGATGGAATTAAATGGGAATATTATTCTTCCCGCTCAGCATATTCGTCACATTACCCTTTAAAATCTATTTCTCTGATTGTGGTTATCATGCTTGTGTTTAAAGAAAATAACTGGGACTAACTATAAAAAAATCGTATACTTAATTTAGACCCCCCCCCCCCTTTGTATACATTTGTAAAAGACTATATGTGTGGTAGAAAAATTGACTGCTATATATATATATACATATATAGCTGAAGCCGATTGAATACAAGTTGAATTCTGTACAATCTGGGTTAGCAATATTCCGCCACCCGTACCTCAGAGTCATATTCCTGCACCCGCTTCTCTGTTGTTTTGGTGTCATTCTGACGTATGTCGTTTATCTGTTGTTATTTTTTTAACGTTCTCTTACCTTTAGTAACAAATGTAGCGTTATATCACCTATTAATTATCCTTATTTATGAGTTATAATAACCTTTTTTGGGTCGTGCATTGACTTACGATTTCGTAGAGGTTTTATTTGCGAAAATTTCCCGCAGCACCACAATAAAAGACTGGCCAACATGATAGCAAGTACTTTTCGCGGATGAAACAATGTGCAGAATGAAGCATGAAGGGTTGGCATAAAATCTCTCTTAATCACGTTGGATAACTATCATGCCAATCTCATATCTATTATTATAATTCAGGTTTTTCCTTCCAATAAGTTCACTTAGAAAACAAAGCAGCTTCAATGGCAATACTGATTCTATTTTTAAGCTATCATCCTACTCATGTGGAACAGGGAAACTAATTTTACGGTAGAAATTTTACATTGCATTTTTTATGATGATGAATGCAATTTCGTGTCATATGCTCATTACTTTAACCTATGTTTGCTTTGCTACAGCCCGATCCTATTTTATTTTATATTATGTTTGCTTCTTCAGACGTTTTAATTTTTTGTCTATATTATTGCCAAATATTTGTGTGCAAACATTTTGTGCGTCAGATGTTGTTCCGTTGTGTGTCTTCCCTTACCGCAAAGTGGTGCAGATGGGAGCGATCAAGTCCATTGTTGGCCAAAGAAGGATGCACGGAGAATCTGCTGATACAGAATAGAAGCATTTCCTTAAATCTGGTTAGATTGAGAATCGCTTGCTTAACAGCGCGACAGCATTAGTAGAAAGAGCTTTTCTCTACATACGGAGAGTTTCACGGCGCTGATATATTGAAGAGGCATGTTTTCCGGTGTACTACCGCGTTTGTTCATTTGTACCGACAAAAGTTTCGCTTGCGTTGTGGCAGGAATCTTCAGTTCAGTGAAGTGGCAATGCTTCGTTTCTGTCCGACTTGTTGGAGTCAGGTGTTCTCTGATTGATTTTCCTTCTGAGCATGCTTTTCTATGCGCTGGAAAGCTTGTAGCTGTCGTACCGGTCGAAATTTCCTGTGTTTTTGATGATTTCAGAGAAAATTGAAATCGTCAAAATCCAGGATAATTTCTATCTCAGCGCATGGAAACGCGTGCTCAGTAGGAAAAAGGTATTGGACCATCAATTAACACCTGACCCCAACGGATGGGTATCTAACTCGGACAGAAACGAACTATCGACACCCATCCAGGTTCTATTTAGGCCAAACGCTGTTTAACTTCGGTGATCAGACGAAAACCGGTATTTTATATGTGGTATGAACGTTACTTCACTGACCTAAAGATACCTACTGCAACGCAGGCGAAACTGCTGCCTGTGCAAATGGACAAACGCTGCAGTACACGCGGAAGACAAGCATCTTCACAGCTTTTCTCCCTTCGCCTGCTACCCTGGTCTGGCGATGGAGGGGTCGGCTTGCCTGTTTCACAGCGAGAGTGTCCCACAACCGTCAGAGTGCGGTAGAGACCGCTTCCCATCCGGACGGAGCTCAAACCTCTTCTTCTCGGCACCGACTCACCTTGCCTCATTCCTCCCCTTTGACCGGAAGGAGGGGGAGAGGTTTGAGTTCCTCTCGCACGCATACCACGGGGCCTCCTCCTTTGGCTCCAGCTGAGGTGGAGGAAGGAAGGAATGTCGAGAAGGCGGAGATGGGAAAAGATTCGGTTTGAGCGAGAGGGCCCGCGGGGGCGGTCTATGGGACGGCTGAGGCACCGTTGGGTCCTCTCCTAATACATTCCCGTCCGCACGTACATGCTCATCGTCTCTTGCAGCTGTGAAGTTAGCCTCCTTAAGTATTAGGTCTGGTTACCACCAAGTGGAGTAAATGATTCAGACCTTACTTCCTTGAGGGAGTTACCTTTAGTGGTATCGGCCTATATTCCGTGCAATATCGAAAGCTGGTCCGCTTGCTTACATTCTTTGACCACATATCTGTCAAGGTAATACAGCATCTCTGTTAAATTTCTTCCTCTAAATGCATTTTGCTCTAATGAATCATCGGTCTCCGGTATAGGTCTTAGAATCGGCGAGAAAACCTTTTCGTAAGAGTTAGATAAGAGTTAGCTATTTAAGAGGTAGTGCATGAGAACTGGTGGAGGAGTTATAGAAAGCTAAAATGGAATAGGTAATACGAGTAATAATCGTGGATGAGTGCTGTCTAATTTTGTCCATAATTCCAACATTTTCGCTTTTGTTTTGTAATGAGCTCATTTCATTTTTGTGTCAGTATCACTGAGATTGACATTATGCCTGATGCCTTGTATCTTATGCCTTCAGATATTGGTAGGTAAATTTAACATGAAGAATTATGCATTCTATTTTAGCCTCAACTTCGCCATTTGAAGATATTACAGCATATTCTTTTGAACTTAAGGGAAAAACAATCGAACCAAAGGCTTTTGTTCATTCGATATGGAGAATGATTGGCAGTCTTGGAGTACCACCGTTCATAAAACTTCTGGATATTTGAATCCTTTTCCTACACCTCCATGAAAACAGTGCGTCAATCCCCCTGTCTCGTATTACAAATTAAAGAGAGAAAATTGGCATTAGTGCAAGCTTTCGCAGAGGATTTGCTCCCATGTGATTTCTGCAGCTACAATCCTCTTGCAGGGGAGGTGTATCTCACCTAAACCGGAACACTCCCTTCGTTGCATGCGAGCCGGAAATGGGACAGTTTCGTATTGGAAAACCTACCTCCGCCGGAAATTGAACGCGCGCTCGGTGTGGATAGCCCGTCAAGCTAACCGCTTCATCATCACCGCTTGTATTGGCAGGAGCCGGGGGGATCATTGCAAAGGTTATGACTTCGGAAGAGTCCGTTTCCCTCCCGGAAGGCTTCGAAACGAGAAAATGCTGCAAATTAAGGTGCCCACATTACTGAATTTCTGACCTGTCACTCGATTGAGATTTTAGTTGAACTTTTTCTGATACCATGTGTATGCGGGTGGTGTCGCATAATGGTGTGCTTTCGTCCAGAACATGTTGCAGTGGCTGAATAATTAACTTGGGTGCCCATAATTCATTCATAGTACCGGAACTGGTGGTAAAATATAGCCGTTAAGTTATCAGATAGGTACTTTAGGTAAGAAGGTCAACCGGTTGCTCTGACAACAAAGATGGTTGAAGGAACAAGACTTGTTTACAGGTTTGCTTCAAACTACACTGCGTGCATGTGTACCAAACTACCCGCACCTTGAGAATCATTTTCTGATCCTTAATCGCTTGTTGAAAGAAACGCTCAAACTCCCTATTTTCATGTCCTGAATGACATTGACGGATATATGATATTTTTCTCGAAGTATTGTCCGATTATCAAATAAGTATTTGTATTAGTAGAATCAGATTTTAAGGTCCCACTATTACTAAGGCTGTATCTTACCGTTCACCTAATACAAGGACAAACACGGCATCCATGTGCTATGCGGATTCGAATCCTCGACTTGCTGGCTCCATGTACCGACTAATATCTGATTGTCTAACATAAATGCGAATCGCATCTGAGTTTGTAGTAATAGGATTGAGACTTAACTCAATTATCATGTCCTTTCTCAAATCTCCCCAGTATTCTTTGTGCATGATCTCACTATATTTTTACAACGGTGTCGTTCGGATCCCATGTACTTACCAACTATGTACTCTAAATAAGACCTAAGGAGTTGAAGTAGGGACATTTCATTACTTCGACAGTTTGCCTCGTTACAAATCCAGATCGACGGTTTTCATTTCCGGCTATTTTCCGGATACGTATCCCCCTCGCACAACCCTTGTGATGGTTGCACGATATAACTTTATTTATTATACTGTTTTTTTATTTATTTGACAGGGAATGATTATCATGACGATATTGTAACGACCATATCTTATGTATATAATTTACACTCAAATTAAAACCAACTTGTTCTTTCAGATTTATATTGAGTTAATAAACATTGACGCTGCCCGAGAAGCGTCTTAG
Source organism: Platycnemis pennipes (assembly GCA_933228895.1). Taxonomy (NCBI): domain Eukaryota; kingdom Metazoa; phylum Arthropoda; class Insecta; order Odonata; family Platycnemididae; genus Platycnemis; species Platycnemis pennipes. Next base: position 24,483,804 of record OW121848.1, on the reverse strand, counting down.
AACATTTTCAATATTAGGCATGTTGGAACATATCTTTTGCTTTCGCGATACGTTTTGAGAGGTTACCTCAATTATATAATACAATCGCTGAATACTTTGATTGCCTTGTCCTGCTTTCCCTGTTTTTTTTAATTGGTGTTTCTGTTTTGATCTCATCTCTCAGAGAAACATTTTCTTCTTGAAATGATATTTCATGCTTTCTTTACACATCACCGATATCTGTGTATTTTTAGACTACTGTTTTGCAATCAGTCTTGGGAGTTTGATTAAATTTCGTGTTACCCGTTTACTTGACGGCTGTTATTTCTACAGATTCTGAAAAAACATGCCGTAGTGGAACATGCACATATTTGGTGTAATCTCGACTGGCCTTATGCTGTTTGAGAAAAGCTACGCTTCGGGAGACTTTTCTTTTCCGAAAATGGCAGCGATAATCACATTTTTTTTACGAATCTTGTTGACTCCAAAAGAATTGATGGAGTCATTACATCCATTTCGTTTAAATACCTGGCCTAGCATCTCCTCGTTGTATTTTTTTGTTTGCTGCTGTGATTTGTTTGCACCAAATTCTCTTCTTTTGTCTCCTGCTCAGTTTCTATTTGTTACCTACATCGGACGCAACGGTTGGATGAGACCATAGATATGTCTACAGGGGCGAATGATGCTAGGGGTACTTCGCAACTGAACTCACCCCAGAGTATCCTTCCCCTCGTTTGATTGCTTCGGCAGTGTGCTCGTTCGATGGAGCGGGAGTTTGATGTGAAACTTCTTTACTTTCATTACTAGTGAATGGTGAAGTCCAATATGCAGTTTGCATGAATTTAATTTATTACCAGCTATTGTCACTCTAAAATGGGAAAGGACAAACATGCCAAGGGGAATAAAATACGCTACAAAATTCTTCGTGTCGTTATACGGCTTCTAGCGCCGTTTCTTTTTTATGATTAATATCTAGGCTCAATAAGTCAAATAATCATTCATGGACGTGGCATGAGTTTGATTGTATTTTTTCCGTGTCAGGGGAAAGACGGAGTGGGACGGGATTGAATTATTCGCTGACAAATGTCTCTGGCAGCGCCTTATCCACTCTTGCATTGGACAGTCGGGTGTCATAAATTTTGAGTATTTATTCATCTCTGGATATAATGAGTGGATGCTTTTTATTATAATATAGTGTCGGTGAGTCGCTGCCGGGTTCTTATCTTTTCGTCTTTATATCCATTCCTCCGTTCTCCTGCGTCGCCCATGTGCCTCGGGAATACAAACGTACAATATGCGAATAAGAGCATGCTCTTTTCATTGTCGGAAGCGAAAATGGCGTTGACGGAAATGTCAAGGGGCTCCAAGAAACAATTTTCCATCTGTAGGTCGAGAACCATCAAATTTTGAGATTTTGACGCTCGCCTGTTGATAGTCATTTTGCTGGAGTAAATGCAATATCCCTCAGGTGAAAATGTGACTATAAGCGTATAATCTGTGGCCATAAAACGTTCCTGAATCAGAGGCTGTTCATTGTATCTGCCGTCATTTATTTATTAATTTTTTCCGCCTTCACCTTAATTACATTACTTAAAAGCACATCGATATCTAAAATTCAAAGGAATCACAAATTTGCGTGGAAAATTTTGCTATAATGCTTTTTTGTTAATAGATGTGCTATAGAACACATCTACAGTCGTTTACTTATCAATTTAAAACATATAAGCCCGGTTTTATAATTAAGCATAAATTATTCCATAGAATGAGAGCCGTTGTGGGTATATATCCCATTTCTCAGTCATTACTAATGCTAACTCACCGTTGGATGCACTTCACATTACCGGATCTGCCAAGCTCTGCGACAGTAACCTAATATCCTAACAAACTACCCGCTAACGTCAGTTAAATACTATAACATCAGGCCATAGTGGTTCAGTCGAGATGTGAAATCGCTCAGACCAGCAAGGCAATTTTATAATACTGACAAGACTCAGAAATGAAGTTTAATATTTCAACCTTACCTGGGATTTAGTCGCTGGGGTGGCATTGTGGAACGTTTCACTTTACGACAGGGGCGTTACGGGGGGAAAATGGCGTTGTTTCCCCTGAAAGGGTTTATAAAAATTTATTGCTGATGAAGCACTTTTCTTCTGCTCTTTATAGTTAATGTTATTCGTCATCAGAAACGTTTTCATCAGTTCTATGCCTGGGGGCTTTGCTATGCAGAGAGATGTTAAATAACACGAGGTTTTCTATGTACTTATCTCTTTCTGTGGAATTTGGTTAAATTACCTTTTCGTCGAGACTTCAATTTGCAAATTTGTTAAGAGCTGGGTAGTTAACTATTGGTTATCTTTTTGTAGTGATAATGTACACAATTCTATGAATAGTTACCTAAAGAGTGATAAACGTTGATATCAAAATGGCGTTGTTTGTTAATGTGTTATCAGGTGGTTAAAAATATTCAGCGATATCTCACACACTCTGGGTTAAATCTATAAGAATGCTTTAGGCCTTAATTATGCGAGTTTTGCTTTCCACATCGTTATTCCCGAGTTTTTCCCGCACGTGCTCTTTCATCCGTTCCTGCTCAAATAACCCTTGATTTGCTAGCTTCGCTTCTTATGTAAACTCTCTTTTGTTAGATCCCAACAGTTTCAGGTCATTAAATGCTCCCGGAGTCGCAAGAATAGAAAAACGACTCCCTTCCCCCAACTCTCTCTCACCTTAAGGAAAGCCTTTGATTTCCGTTGGCGTTTAGTTAAATTTATAACAAAAAGCCGAGCGAAATTATTCCTTCGCAGGCCTCTACATTAATGTATGCTGCACGCATACGAAAACTTAATCCATCCTCCCTGTGATTCTCTTTCATTTTTTTCATCCCATTAGCGGTTGAAATGCGAACTTTTAATGAACGGAAAAGTGCAAAAGCGACTTCAAACTCGATGTCGGGAAAATTAAAAATAGGTCTTTCCCTTCCTATCTGGCCTGATGCTCACGCCTCTGGAAGGATTCTGTTTTATTCCTTGGGGAGTTCGTTATACTTATCACGAGACACCGTAGTTATATGTGTGTATTTATATTCCCCTAAAGACATCCCGTTAACATACCCTTTGTGTGTGATGTATTTATTGAAAGTCCAAGCGTTATTTGGGATATAATAATACCTGGTATTTTTATATACGCGCAGAGCTGGCAGAAAAAAAACCGTGCGTTTAATGATTTACTCCCTGGCGAGCCGGTGGAAATATCATCGTTTCACTAAATAAGCGACGATTTCACGAAACACCATCGCGGGACATCTCATCGGCACGACGAAATAAAAGGCTTCCGGATCAAAAGGAGGGTTGAGAGAATTGGACCAAGGGAAGGAGACGTGGAGTATTTTTTTTCTCGAGTTTTTCATTTCGAAAAATCCTCCCATCCAAACAGTGAATCTTGGGGGAGTGGAAATTAAAAGGAAGTGACGTCTTTAAAGAAATGACGCGGGGAAGTAAGATGGGGGGAAGGCAGGGTAGTGAAACAAATGAGGTTGATTGGAAGGAGAGGCTATGGTGTGTGTGAACGGGGGCGGAGGGAGAGTTCTGCATGAAGAGATGGATGGTGTTGGGTGAGGGACGGGAGAGGATTGGGATATATCCGCACCATTCACGGCAATGGTCGCGTCGAGAGCGTGTTGCCCTAGCATTCAAGGCACGGGTAGGAGCAAATTCATTTTCTGAATAGCCATGGTGTTTTAATGATTTTCGCATCAGCTGCAATATTAAAGGTTTCTCGATCTTTCTAAATCTTTAAAAAAAAGACAGTTGAAAAGCATGATAGAATCCCTCGTTTCATCCAATGTGTGTTTAATTGTGTTATCAACGTCCAACTGTTAACCTTTTATATCCATGGTAAAGCTGTTAGGTTGCTTCAATATTTATGAGAGCCAATAAATTTCGGGCCGTGAAGACAATATCACTTTTTTTCGAGAAGTAGGTATCTCCCTTTTTCTTAGCCGTATTAGAATGTAATTTTGTGTTGTCTAATGGCTTTGGTCGGGATTTTCGCCCAGACATTTACTTTTTTTTCCTTTTGGCTAATTAAGATACACATAACATTTCTATTACACTATTAATGCAAGCATTCCGCGGAGGTGTATTAAACCTCCTCGATCGGAACTCGAACCCGGTCTTTCGGTATTTCGCCGAGAACCTTTATCCAGTTAATGGAGATAAAGCTTTACAAGATCTGTGGCCCTTAATTTTTATTGTTAAGGTTTAAAAATTGGATTCTTTTAATTTAGTAATCAAGGTGAATTGTAATAAATGTGTGGGAGGTGGTGAAGGAGTGTAACATTCGTTCTTTTGACCTTTTAGAATTGGAACTTGGGAATTGGGGTCGTCAACTCTCTCGGCGGAATAGTCTTTGTGGTGGTCGAGAAAAATGACAAATAGAGAGCGCAAAACACGTTTCGCTTTCCTAGCAATGATGGAGACTATTGTCACTTCACGCAATGAAGCAACTCACTGAAATAAATAAGCTTTTCTTGTATCCGCGAGAGAGCGGAGTCTTTGCTCACTCGCCGCTGCTGCTCGACGGCTCTTTTTAATGATCGTGTCTCCACATCTAGAAGCAATGAAAAAAAATGTCTCTTCTTGCCGTCGCTTCAGTTGGCGACTCGTGTTGTAAGAGGAGAAAAGAGAATTGATTTGGGATAGCAGAAAGAGAGACGTGAAAGGATGAAAGGACGCGTGATTAGGGAGAGGGGGGCGTGAGAATGAGCGGAGGATAGGAGAGGAGATCGCGATAAAGGACGTGGAGAGAGAGAGGGGAATGGATGCAGGGATTGTGTATGCGGATAAGGAGGGCGGAGAAGAGGAAGAACGAGGGGAGAGAGAGAATGCTGAGAGTGGAGCCGAGAGAATTATATTCAGGGCCGCAGCGTTAATGAGTCCCTTGGCACCTCTGCCTGCTACAATAGTTTGCCCCGCTTATCCCATTGTCGAAGGGGGCACGGATAAAAAAGGTAGCGCGCCTTCCTCCTCCCCCTTCCCGCCCCCGTTTGGCCCCCGCCTCCCTTCGCTCTCCGGCCACACCTACCCACCCCTTTCTTCATCCCTCCCCCTTCGTTGCCCACGGCACTCCTCCCTCAGCGGCAGCCTCCATTTGGCACGCAGCGTTTCTTCTCCTCCCATGCCATCCGCCGTTGGCCAGGGCGATTTTGCCCCTTCGCTTCCATTGCATTCTTCTGCAGCCACCCCCACCCCCTCCCCATCCGCTCTTGCGTCCACCTTATCTCGCAGTGAGCAAACCCCCTATTCGTGAGATGCATTGGTCTTGGACCTCAATCCGATGCATTCGTGCATGTAGATGAGCACTCATGTATGCTTGGGCCTGCGGAAACTACGGAAATACGCATGTGCCTCTATTATAAAGTCGAGTTTCATTTATTAATTATTGGTGATCTTTAAATCTTCCTTCAAGAATTCAAACATGATGTTTGCTCCGTAGTTGTGGGTCTTAGGAGAATAACTCAGTGCTGTTTCATTGGCAGTAGCGGGGATATTGTCGCAGTGCTCATCGACTAAGATTGTACCGTACAAATATTATAGTTGGTAGTAGTTATATAGGGGAGTTAACCAATGACTGAGGGTATTTGCGCCAGAGAAGAAAGGTAGAATTTGAAAAAAAGAAGAAACTTGATAAAGGTAGGAGTTTTCAGGGAATGGAGGAAGGGTGGATAGTAACCTGGCGTCGGTATTATCGTGCTCCTAACGAAAGGTGCCAAGGAGACCACGCTTTAACGTCCCATCCGACGGACGAAGAACTGGACTCGAGGTGCTTTCGAGAAGTGGGACCGGTACACCATTGAATAAACTGTCAGTGTCGGGATGTGATCTAGGGCCCTCGGGATGTAAGGCCCGTACTCAAACCACCATCTAACCCGATCCCTTCATCTGCATAAAGTTAACTTCTTGTTTCCTCGGCTACGGTTACCGGTGGCTACTTTGGGGGCTTCGTCTACGACCTATGTTTCTTTGGTGGTAAGTCGCATGGTGTGTAACTATTTAGTCACGAAATTGTCCGTGATGAATGTGTAGTATGAGGTGATTGCAGTCGTCCTCAGTCCCAATTTTCGGCGTGCTTACCCTTGGTTCTGATAAGGTTGTAGATTTTGTAAAGGAATGTTAAACTGTCTTTACCGGGGTGTCTATTTACTAGCATAAATTGCTTCACACTGGTAAGCAGGGATGTGACTTAGTCAACAGCTCCCTGCATTTATACTCATTCTTAAGTTTCTATCTGATAGGAACTTATTGGTTTCATTATATTTTCACATTTTACTAGTTGTTCGGAATGCATGTTCTACTGAATGCCTTCCTCTGTTTCTCTCTTCGTCGTTACTCCATAGTTCTCGGGATAGAGTGATTTCGTAACATGCTATGCTGTCGAATATACGAAGACAAGCAGTATAAAAGGGAAACCCATTTCTCCAGAGGCGAGGATGCAAGATATTCCCACTCCGGTCCCTCATCGCTAAGCCAGCCGCCTTTGCTTTTCCTCTAGAACTGCCTTCACCTAACTGCCCCGTCTTATCGCTCACTACCTCTTGCTTTACCAGGCCACTCATCCTCTTCTGCTTCCCCATCTCCTCTCCGCGTGTACCCCATCCTCTCCTCTCTTTAACTCCTCACACCCTTCACCCATTCGCCCACCAATCCGTGTCTACGACCTTGGGGTTAGTTTGCGGCCTATTCAAGTTCACCTTTACCCCTTCCAACTCTTCTCTCTACCCTCTCCTCCTAGGTCCTATCTCCCACCTCCTAATTCCCCATCCTTTTCACTCAACTCTTCCTCTCCTTTACCTCCTTCCCTCCACGCATTCCTGTCCGTTTCTCTCCTTGCATTTATCCTCGTTTGCACGTTATCATATTTTTTCAACGTCTTCTCCCCGTTGGCTATTGGTCAGTTAGATTCTCCTCGTTGATGATAAAGATTCCCCTCGTTCACCCATTATTGTCCACACTGTCGAACTAGTGGCTCGCTCCCCTTGTGACGCTTCAATTTCGTTGAGAGTATTTTTTCACTGTGTGGGAACGAATGGTCAAAGCTGACAGATTCTTACGACCTAGCCGGAATATCATTTTTAGAAGCTAAACTAAAATCCTCTCTTTGCCACAGATAAGTAAGGTGGCTTTCAGGGGACTATGTATATAGCTATTAGTGCGTGCGTAGTTCGACGTTTGGTGATTATTCAGAGCTAATCTCTCAAATGCAGTTCATTTAATCGATTCAACGATAGCAGGCAAATTTACTTAGTTTATTTAACATTTATAACAAAAAATATCAGATTCGTACCTAATTAAGTCTCCATTAAAACTTGTGAGGTAAAATAGCGTTATTTTCCGAGTACGATGTACGTGTTCGTGGAACAAAATTGTGATTACGACCAATCAACAACCCTACTGATCCATGTACTAGGTCTAACTTCAATTTTTAACTTGGAACTGATTTTATGTATTGCCGCTGTTCCAGAACGCTATCTGAAGAGGGAAAAGTTGCATCGTCTCCTTACTTTTTCTCCTCATTTGACAAGAACCAGATCTATTTGATAATTCTAATTGATTTCCCGTATATCTTTCCCCAAGGCATATATTCTGTGATGTTTACACTATGGAGTTTGACCCCGCATTCCGTTTTATATTTTGTTGGTTATATGTTTTTTAGGAACTTCTATTTTGTCCAGTATCGTTACATTGGTGATGTAGGTGGAGATGTTGATTGCATCTCAGTATTGAATGTGATAATTAGGTGGAATTATTGAATCATATGAGGACAGATAGTTGATTAATTCTCTAAAGTACCGGACAAGTGTAGTGGAGATGCTTGCAATACTTAACGAAATTTCCGATCTTAAGTCTCTGGTGTACCTTCTTCGGATAATTTCGTTTTTAGCTCTGGCAACAGTTTACATCACAATTCTCCTCTCCCTTTACCCTCTTATTCCGGTTTCCCTTCTCGCACATATCCAACCGGAATCTTGTCTTTTCTTTCCCTATCTCCTCTCGTCTCCCTTTGTTGGCCTTTTGCATTATATGTATGTCCTCTCACTTATCTCCTGTCTCCATCTCTCCTCATCATCCTTGGGATCAACTCCTTATCCCGGACCCTCCGTCTACTCACGAGATTCTCTCTCCATTCCCTTTATCATTTTTTATCCCTCCTACTTCCTTTTGAGGTTCTTATCGTTCTCTGTCCTCCTTCATCTGCTCAATTCCATTCTTCTTCTGCATTGCGCTTATGCCGAAGGTCAACCGTTTGTAACTTCGTTTACTTTGCAGGACTCTGCCAAGTACAATTCAGATTGATCCAACCTCATGCATCATTCCACTCCGACTCGTGCTTTTTATCTTTCATCATTCGTCCCTATTTCGCACCCATTCCCTTTCTCATTGCATCACAATATCGGCATTCTTGAAACACTTATATACTTCGACATCAACATCGATTACTTCAATATTTATTTGCATGAATTAACCTTTATTCTTACGCATAATTTTCCAACAAAATTTCACTCAAAGTATATTATTATAACTCCGTCGAAAAGAAATATTTTGTTCAGAAATAGTAAACTCTCCTTTAGGCGGTACAGTACGAGATGAGACTTTATCTCAGAAACTTTAGAATAATGGCCAAGCATTTATATCAGGTATTCCGAAAGATCTAAGATGGTGGGTAATAGTTTTTGGATATTTCGATGTATTTGTTGTCCTTTTCTGCTACAAATTATGGTTTCAAACATCATATTGTGGAATCGATTCATAATTAAAATAAAACCTTGAATTTTTAATTCCACCTACTTTTGAACGTATGCCCAGGTCGTTTCAAGGTAAAAACATTCTGTGTAGTTACTACGTCAAACTTTTCATTTTAATTTTACGTTTCAGTAACGTCACCGTATTTATCTGAAATAACTTGTCCTTCATTTCGGGTGATTATTCAATCTCGACCACATAGCTCGAGGTGGCTGGCAGAGTATTCACTCTGTAGAAGTAACGGCAATTTTTTTAAAGTTTTCTTTGGCGCTCATTTTGGTTATCCGAGGAAGATTTTTTTTCCTGACCGCCCTCGTTGTGGCTTCTTTCTTTGCCGCGTCCGGCATGAGAGGACGTCTCCTCCTCCATGGCTATCACTCACGTTGCCCGCTCCACTCCCTCGCCTTCTTTCTCGTCGGGTCATCAATCCACGCCATTGACAAATTACGGTAGGAGGTAGGAAATACGCTTTTGATGGCTCGACCCCTGCACTCTTTCAAACCTTAAACCATTGTGCCGCGGCGAATAGTACAGGCGACGGCTACTTGTGGGATTCGTCGAGTGTGTGTGTGCATGACCACCAGCCACTGGGTGGCGTTTCTTTCGGTGGCTGCCGATGCTTCTTCTCTAAACGCTTTCGAATGACTTACTGGTTGATGGGTTTCATCGGAGTCTATGTGTTCAGCCGAAAAAATCCGCATATTTCTCTTTCTACGCGTGTGAAATATGCTTATAGAGCGTTGTGCGTTAGCATGTTCAGATAGGGTGCGGAGGAAGTAAACCTCGTGTCATATTTGTATATGTAAAAGTTTAAGTAGACCTCCGCTCGAGATCTCATTGCTTCTTATCATTTCTGTGTGATTCGGTGAAATCAAACCATAGGAAATTGGTGTATAAAGCTGCGGAAGATCTTTCTGCAGGACTATTGCTATATTCTTGAAGGCGTAGTTATCATGGTTGCAATAAAATATTCTGTATTAATCGCTGAATTTCCTTCGTCATTGGCAGTGGTAAATGTGGTAAACCAGATGAATTGAGGCGTACGTTTTGGTGCTCGGTCTTACCGATGCTAAATAAAATTAAGCGATGTTCTCTGCCACATTTACCCTATGCATTTTTCTTAGTAATTCATAATTATCCCGGTAATATTGGCATGAAAACCTTCTAAGATATATTCATACGATGATTCCGTCAACTATGTATCAGGATAATGCAGAGTTGGAGGAATGCTCTTTGCAAATATACTGCTAATCTACACTAATCAACTACCTACTTTATCAGCTGGTGTTTCTACATAAACCAGATATCCTACTGTATGGCGACAGACTTTAATCCTAAAAATATAACGACCGAGGCAGGATTCGAGGTTACCATCGCCACCCACGCTACCGTCGAGGTCACCTGGGTCGCGTACTATAATTGTCTGAGATACAACAGTCAGCGCGGGGAACGGACCGAACTTCTTGATGAACTCCTTTCATGAGTCGTTGATCAATATTCAAATGCTTTCTCGGCGATCTGCCCTTCCCCTGTCAAGTCGGGCGATCGCCCAATTGAGCTTATCAATGTTATCCATAATAGTTCAAAAGTAATTCAAAACAACATCCTGATACCGGTAGAAATATTTCGATCAGATTTAGGCTCTTGGAAACATTATGGTTGCCCTGGAAAAGCCTCCACAGAGAATCTGGAGGTGGAATTTTCTCCCTCCGAGTGAGAGGGATGAGGGGGTGGGGTCGCTGCTCTCCGCTTATGCCCTCCTTACTCCCCATCCCCCTCTCTCACGTTCGCACCCCCTCCCACCGCGCTCATTTTCGGGTCCTCGTATCCTCCAACTCTCTCTCTCTCTCTCATTCCTTCCTTCACTTCTCCTCTTCCTCCTCTCCCCGCATTCATCCTTCCTCTCACCCCTTTCTTCCCTCTCCTTTTCTCCCCCACCCACGGCGATCTCGCCCCTCTCCCCGAGTTTTGCCCCTTTGCCATGCAGCTAGACGTACATCAATTTGCGAGGCAGCGGAAAGAATTTCCCTCCCATCCGCCCCCTAACACCCCCCTCCCTCCACCAATTCCTCTCAAAACGCCGACGTGAGGGGCGGTGTGATTGGGGCGGGAGAGAGTTTTCCTCATGGGCAGTGCGTCTTGTTTGCGCGATTACGAATCGAAAATCGTAACGAGGCAGTTCGCTCGTTATAAAGAAGTGTTCCTTCCCCCTCCTCACGTGCTCCACCCCCTATAACGCCCACCTCCTTCTCCCCCGGCCCATTTCCCCTTCTTCCCCAAACTTCTCATCTCTCCCCTAAAGCCCTTCCCTCCCCTTCACCTCCCTCCCCTCGGCATTCCCTTTTACGATGATTCGGTTATGTATGTGTACCCACCTGCTTCCGCGCACGGCAAATAAGTTGGCATTGGCATCTTTTATGTTATTTCCCGTATTCCCACTGGAGGTTGGCGATGGGAAAGGTTCCTTTGCTGAAACCCACCGTAAAAGTGCTAGCATACCCGCCACACTTCGGATACCTGCCCTTTACGCTCTACATATATTGTTTCCAAGCCCAAATATATGTTTCAACATCCTTAGATATTTTTCCGTGTGTGTTATATATCTACGGTTCTTTCTTTTTTATTTTCCCAGAGTATAAAAATAAATGAACCGATGGGGCACAAGATGCCATGTAGGTATGGTACTTACTTCATTGTTTTGCGTTATTATCCGGACAATTTGGTCCTAATTTAATCTATTTCTGCTGCATGGGAGAAGAATTCCATCGCGCAATGTACACTCACTCCACATTTATTTCATCCAATGCATTGACCGTGTGATTATATTTTCATAAGGCCTATGCATGACAATTATTCCGAGGAATTTTTGGATAAAAATAAAATGCCGCGTAGCATTTAGCATGCCATTAAATACTATTCATATATCGTGTTAGCTTTTGTCGCCTATCTTTCTTATGGTCGCTCTTGAGGTCGCATCACTCAGCAGAAAAACGCGTTTCCCTGGCGTGAAATTGGATTCAATTATCGTTAACACAGGATTGCATTGAAAAATGAAATTAATCATGGTTAAATGCTCTTTAGCCAAATACAATGGTTTTTTTCATTCCCTCTCAAACAAAAATACCTTTCATAATGCACTCTGCTATGGGCTATAAAAGTTAGGTTAATTATCAAGTACTTGCTAATAAAGTTCTGCTAAGTCGTAACTATGTAACTTAAATAAATCAGATACGTGATCACTTCTTATCGTGATACGTGAATGGCCAGTTGACGGGCTTGGTTTTCCAAGTGAAATCCTCTAATATTGGATTCGATTGCGGGAAAAATTGTCTAGATTTGTTTTTTCAGTTTTGTCTTTTTAACGAGCGAGGACGTTGCCTATCTTTGTTTACCACTGGAACGTGGACTTTCCCTATGCGATCAGAGTTCAGTGTTTAGTCTCCAATAGTGAATGCAGTTGTCCAACTTAAGACATCTCTTTAACCGTCAATCCTTTCTCGTCCGATCCCTCGTTATCTTTCGTTTGAAAAGCTCCTCTCGCATACCCGTAATTACCAAATCCCCGATATCCCTGATTGGAAGAGATGTTTCTTCTGTTAAATTTCTTAACGTTTTCATCATCCTTTCGATATCTTTTGTCGCGACAATCTCGTGGGTGAATTTAATTATTATATCGTTCCATGCTAGACATGCAAAGGAGATAGGGGCCGCGGTCTTATAAAATGAAAGTCAGAAAATCGATGACTCATTCTTTCTTGAAAGCTTCGGACTCAATCAACTTAACTTATCCTTCACCTTTTCTTTCCTTCTTCGTGATGACCAAGTGATCATTTCCTTCGGGTTATCCTTCTCACTCCCAACCCCTTATTGCGATCCTCGTTTTACGAGCCCGATCAAGACTTTGGTTTGTTTTCTTTTGCTAATCCTATTTCTGTAAAGAATCGATACAAAGTTCAGTTACATGGTGTGAATATAGCTATTTGTATTGAAAATACATGCTCGATATCGTACATGTTATATATATTAATGGTTGAATAAAATAATCATAATATTAATAATGCCTTATAGAAAATATAAGATACGTCTTTAGAATTCAATGTCATTTTTAAAAGAAGAGAAGGTAAACATTTTTTTTCTTCTCGTGAGATATAATTAGTAGATGATTCTTGTGATGATGCAGAGTGCCTTCGAAAATTGCTGCCTTTAGATTGCAAAAGAATCCTTCAAGATTTGCTGCCTTAGCGAGCTGTATCAAAGAGATTTATTGATTTATTGACTCTTTCTCTCCTTAGAAAGTGCTCGGAAATCTCTGCATCCCTCAAACTTTGTTGGCGGATTAAGCATCATTTAGGAATGGAGGAGAAAACGGTCATCATATGCATCTACAGGATACCATATATACCAGCTGGAGCTTGATAGACACCGTATATTACAAAGGGATAATACTAACACGAACGTGCTTGGTATTAATGAAAGTTGATCTGATGAGACTTGATTAAAACTGAAGTGTGTATTAATAATCCATCAGATCGTCTCAATCCAATGATTAGCGAAGACGAAATTTAGAATAATGTAATTAATGAATGGCGTTCGTCTTCTATCTCAAGAACCCCCTGTTCTGTGTTGAAACTCCAATATTCGTTCTGTGTTGAAACTCCAGTAGTCATCATTATCGATTCTCTACAAATCTCAAAGATTTTGCAGAAGACAGTGAATTGACTACATTTTGTTACCCTGCATTGTAATAAATTTCGTGCCATATTTGCGGTATTTTCGAAATGGTCTCGTTTTTTTTCTAAATATTCCGTAGTGTTTACTGCAATTACAGCCCTGAGGATAAATCGCCAAACTGATACATGGCAGTGTATTGAAAGTGAGGCCACGATTCACAGATCTGTTTGGCTGACGTTATTTCTAATCCTTGGGTACTGAACACTATCTTTGCCGTTTAAAGATTTTATTCACTTTGATGTTTCGACCGATTTATGGATTAAGATGAGGTGCAGTGAAACCGCCTATCGGTAACAAATTTGAACGTTTGAACACTGCATTTGCAGTTCAGTGTTACTTATTTAACTTCTAAAAGACATGTTTCTTTGAGTTGAATTTTAGATGTCTTGCTTTCTTCTTATTATTCCTCCGCATACGCCATTTCTAATTCGGAGCTGGTTGGTGTGTTTGATATAATACTGGCACTTTCTCTACTTACTAGCAATTAAACTCTTGTGAGGTAACGTACTATTTTGATACACTAAATGTTAATCTATAAAACAGTTTTTCATTCGTAAAATTAATTTTGATTTACTTCTTTTTTGTGTTTCAGGTTTTTAATGCATTTTTTTATTACGGTTAAAACTGTTTTGGCGGTTATTCACAGGTCCCAAGTCTCTACCTTATGGCCGAAATTCCATCCCATAATAATTTCCGTGAGAGATGAATCCAAAGGAACTAATGAAAACAAATTTAAAAGTCTGCTGGCAATTTATTTGGAAGGGCATTAGCCTTAATGCCATAAAATGTCTCATTTTATATTCCCTTTCCTTTTGCCATATCGCCTCTTCCATTGGCAACTGAAGAAATATTTAGCACGTCTAGTTTCTTTGAAATTTTCGAACCTATCCTTCCATTAGACCGTCAATCGCATGTCTGCGTTCCGCACTTTATTGTTCTTTCTTCCTTTGTGCGCATCCAAATCCCTCGGGGGCCCTTTCACTCAGGAGAGAGAGGGAGAGAGAGAAGACATCTGTCGTTCTCTCTCTCTCTTCCACCGGGAAGTCGTTGGGGCAATGTGCGAAGAAATCAAGCCGTCGATAGCTGTTCTCCGTGCCCCTCCCCATCTATACACTCATCGGCGTTCCTATGTCAGATGGTCTTTCCGGATGGAATATGAATGCGGTCGTTATTCTGCATGATACCGCACGGTCTGCTATTTTACTGCCCTTCAGGTCCGTAATGGGGGAATGGAGGAATCGCACCGTGAAGAATGCGCTCATGATCATTGCAAAAAACGTCCTCATCCGAATGCTCTCGCCATGTTTACATTTTCGAACCTTGATTCGGGATGCGGTCTTGAACGACCGCCACCGGTTTGGACGCCGAAATCATTAAATCTTGTTTTACTCTCTCCTGTGTCTGTGCATTTCTTGTTCATCTTGATTGCCGTAGAATGAACGGGCTTTAGATGAAGAAGGTCTTATTGGTTAGTATACAGCCTATCAGGTCCATGCTATGTCAGACGGCTTGTGAACTGCAAATATCAGGATACAAAGAGCAGGGCATGATTAGCTTTCCCTGTGAAATTTAGTGTTTCCCCAAATGGATCGTGTGCCCGGAAAATCACTCACCTTGAATTTATCTGGGCGTGGCGTCTTTACCGTCCCTAGTTCCAAACGTGGAACCTCCGGTCTGCAGCCCTATGCTCTGTCACTATCGAGCACTTCTCCGTCCGTTTTCGTGTAATACATGAATGGAATGATCAAGGCAATCGATACGAATTAGGATACTTATTTCTACGTAACATCTACTTAATACCCTGCTAACCACTACCAGGGTGTATGCCAGGGAGTGAAGATCACCAAACATTCACTATTTAAATGCAAATAAAAGCTATTATGCTATTACTTATCAAATAGGTGGTTAGTAAGTACACATTAATGAATTGATTACTGGTTAGAAAAACATCCCAAATGTATTTTTCACTATTTCCCTATCATGCATGAGTTAGTAATATATAAACATGCATCATGCTTTACAGACTACTCTGACTATATTTCACCTACCTATCCCTTTGCTACGCTGCCTATTTATCTCTTTTATGGTACGCTGGAAAAATGACATTCTATATCTTTCGGTACGAAAATCTATCTCTCTAGTCTTGTATATCTGATCAAACATAGCATGATTCCTAGGGATTCTTAATATATCTAACGTTATTTGTAAACAAATCAGTTTCGAATTTACTTAAAAGGTTAAGCCTAAATTTTAACCAGCGTTCTGAGTTAATTCCCATTCTAGCTCTTCTATTAAACTCGTAACACTAATACAATTATCATAACGGACTTTAAAAATTCTAGCTGATCTCATTTGCACATGCTCTAATTCCTTAAGCATGCCTTCCTCGTACGGATCCGATATATTAGCGGCATATTCTAAATGAGGCCTGACAAGTGTATAATAGCTTCTTTCTTGTACTTTTTCACCGCATTTGCCTAGAACCCTTCTTACAAATCTTAATCTACCGTTTGCTACACTAGTTATTTCCCTAATATGTTTCCCCCATGACATGCCTTCAGTGATGGTGACGCGTAAGTATTTAATAGATTCTAAGTGAGATATTTTCTTTTCTTTGATGTAATAATTATTCCAGGAAAAGCTATTATTTTTCCAAAAGTTAATTGCGCATTTTTGCTTAAGGCTGACTGTCATTTTCATTCGTAATTTCCTTATACACTATTTTCTAGCAATGGACCCGCTGGGTGATTTATATGACCCTCCGTCACTATCTTCATTACAACAGGGCAACCAGCCAAAGGGTGTTTACTAAGATAATTGAGAGAGATTGTCGTACCGGTAGATTCAAAATGTCATTTTTCCCGCGTACTATAAGAGAACATGATAGGCAGCATAGCAAAGGGATGGGTGGGTGAAATACTGTTAGAGCCGTTTGTAGCGTATAATACATGTTTTAACATTACTAACCCATGCATGATAGGGAAATACCGATAAATATATTTAGATAAATACCATAATTACCAGTGATCACTTTACTATTATGTAGTTACCGTACCGTTATTAACCATCTAGTTGCACGGAGCATATATATCTAACAGGTTTCCATGCAATAGTAGCGATGTGGCTCTTAGTTGCAGTTAAGTAGTTATGTTCAGTGATCTTCACCTCCTGCCACACACATTCACAGTTGCTCACAGAGTATTGCGTATATGTAGATGTACATATGTGTCGCAGGGGTTGATTCCATACTTGGCGTGCATTATTGTCGAGGTAGTGATTCAATGGCTGTAATTACCCTCATGGTGTTATTGTGAACGCCAAAAACAACCGGCATTTGCATTAGAATTTCCTACTTCAAACCATTATCATGTAGGACGTTCACTACACGAATCTGAGTCAATGACTGCCATTCTAATTGAGCTTTTACCGTAAGTGATTCTTACTAAAACCCCTCACTGTTCAGTCGTTCCAAATTCTCTTCGTTCGTTTAAATGCTCAGTGTAAGATCGGCATTATCACTTACTATTCCCGTTGAAATACTTTTCAACCGCCTGCCAACTAGAAAACGACCTCTCGTCTCTTTTTGCTGCCTAATTACTTTGAACTTCTGTCGACGCCAAGTGCACATGCATCTACAGAATACGCCTCAAGATAACTTAAGAGTTAATATATGGTTCCCACCATTGCATCACATCCGTGGGGTCATGCATGGTACTCCGTTGATTAAGATGAGTGCGTGAATCTTTTACAGACATAAACTTTCTGACTTTTTACTAAATAGTTAGAAACCACGTTTTTATAACCTCTTGGTAATGGACTGATAATTATTTTTGCACTCGCTTCAGCATTACTATCTGAAGGTAGAAGAGCTATTGTAGGTCTGCTGTTAGTATAGTTCAGCAGTATTAAGAGTCATTTGCATTCTATTATTCTGGTCGACTGAGTATGTATTTGTCAATTAGGACTTTATAACACTATTTTTATCTTTTATAGTAAACATAAAACACATTTATAATTCAGCCGCTCGCCAGTGGTCGTATAATTGTTTCCATCAGTAGGCATATTAGACAAACCCTCACTAGGTGACTTCATAATGAGGGCAGGTAATTTTTTACCTGTTACTTACTAGAAGCCTTGATCCAGTGAAAGTGTTGATCAAGCTAACTGACGGTGGATAGATATTATAATAATATTTTGAGGGATTATTCTAAAAATGCTAGATCTATATTTCTAGGTAATAACTTGTCTCATCAATTAGGTATTATAACCGCCGTGGTTCGTAGGAGAGCCCCGCTGGTCAGTATCAAATGATGTTTGGTGGTGTTGGCATTTTAATGGAGAGCTTAGGGGGTATCAGCCGGTCATTGGGAAGAATAGGGCAAAGTGATAGGAAAGTTTGCCTCTTAATGCTCCTCCCTTGCCAGGATGAACCCACTCCCGTTTTTTACATTGATCGTCGGATTTCGTCTCTCCCTCCAAGCAGGACGACGATTCGCTTCCCGGCTTATCACCGTGAGTGGTCGTTTGCTAAGTGAAGTCACCGTAAAGGAGAGATGACCTCATCACACAATGGGAGCGACCCCTAAAACATGGCATTGTATTCCGTCATCTCTTGGAAGGATCTCTTGTTTTCTTTCTTCTCCATCTCTCCCTCCCCTCTCCGACCATCTCATTCGAGACATTAAATCTTGTACCATGTTGCTGGCGGATCTGGTCGTCAATTGCTTCTCGTGAGATATTTTGATGCTCCAACTGGGAGAGCGATTGTAATTCGCTTCTTGAATGCCGGGAAAACCCTCGGGGATCGCGGCGAAGGTATGTTTACGCGATGGATCGTACCCCTCCTTTCTTTACAAAAGCCTTCCCAAATTACGAGCGAAGCTGACGAAATAACGGGGCTGTGTAGTCTGATTGGGTTGCTCTTAGATAGAGGTATTTAAGGATAATTTCAAATGAGAAAGATGAATCCTCGCTTGATGAAGACTTAGTTGTCTCTGATTTGATCTTGGTGCTAGTATTAAGCATTCGTAATATGGTATCCCAGTAGGGATTCACACTCTATTTTTTTGTCGAATTGGAAGAAATTCGTGCCCAATTTGTAATCAGTTCTGTCTCTGGTATGTTTCAAATGAGAGTGACTCCGCCTATCCAAGCCGGTAAACCTGACCCTGCCTTCCCTTGTAACAATTGTTTCTTATAAATGTTATTATAAAGAATATATTAGTGTTTACTATCGCAAGTCTCTCATAAGCAGTAACAATAGCGTTGAGACGTGAGCCTAGCGACAACATAACCTCGCTCAAGATGAGCAATTAAGGTTTACAGGTGTACCTCTTCGGAAAGATAGAATTGGTGATTAAAGAGTGGAGTCTGGAAATTAGCAAAACTGGCCTTGATGCCAATGCATGACAGAATACGTCTGTTTTCGTAATACTGTTCAATTAGAAAGATTACATATAATCTGGTAGGACATTTCACACCATCTATTGCGTGTTTCTGATTTACCGATGACGAGCCTTTCAATGATGGGTACTATTTTCAATATTTTTAATTACTGCCTTCGGGTAGGTACGATGTGATCATTAACTGTCTTATTTTTAATGACTCAGCCTGGGTGTAACTCATTGAAAGAGTGTTTTGAATTCTTTCCTGCCGCCTACTCATGAGTACTTGTGCTGCTACCTGTACATGTAGCTAGCTGTACATGAGTACTCATGAGTAGCGCAATTTGAACAATAACTGAACTACCTTCTCCACGATGGTCGTCATCAGCGATCCACTCACCTTAGCGACACTTCCCTTCAGCAGTGGCCTGATGCGCCCCATCCCGGCGAACACACGTGATTTTTCAGCGCATCCTGATTTCGTCTCAAACTCGGACTTCAGTGTTCCCTCCCCCACTCCTTGCATCGTCGCAATCTCTTCTCCAAACACTACCCCTCTTTCAGCCGCATCCATCTCATGTTCATCTTCCTTCCTCATTAGCCCCGGTCTCTTTACTTCAGCGCGGCCCCACCAAAAAAAATCATCCCCCCTTACACCCACTGCCATCCCCGTTCACCAAACGTATGGATGGCCGCACACCTCTCCCATCTCTCTCTCTCTCTCTCCTCCACCTTCTTCCTCCTCGGTGCCGGACAGTGTTGCCAGAATGCCGCAACCTCCGCATCACCCCCTCGCCCATTTCAACGCCCCCTCCCGCTCCTTACCGTCCTTCCATCCCCCCTCCTCCCCAACCATACCCCGGCACCCACCTATCCCCCTCCACCCCACACTTCTCCATCAGCCCTCGAGACGACCTTAAGACTATTTACCTCTCCCCGCCCCCTCCCACCAACCCACCCACCCACCCCCTCCCTTTCCTCAATCTCCCCGGCCCACTCCACCGGGGGCCCCTTCTCCCATCCCTCCTCCTCCCCACCCACTCCCCTCCCCTCCTCCCACCTCCTCACCTCACTCCCTTGTCCAGTATTTTTTATCGTTTTTTTATTTTATTTTTACTTCGCTGCAGCTCTAAACCGGTTGGAGTTCAGACTGCGTGGGTTTGTTCTGCGGACACCTGCCCTGCCCACTCCAGCCCAGTCCCCCTCCCATCCCCTTCGCCCCTTATCCTGAGCGCTGTTCTCAGCCCCCTCCCTCCACCCATTCTGAAAACACTTCCCTTTCGCCCCGCTATCACCTCCTCGATTCCTACCTCTCCCAGTCCTCACCTCCAACCTATGTCATACGTGCCCACACCACACCCCGGCCTACTCATTTTACTATGTCCGCTTCCCCATCCCATTTAGCCAATTCCGCCGCCGCCGTCCGTTATCGTCACCCTCCCTCCCCCACCACCTTCCTTGGCTCTGTCACACGGACCCGCCCTCTGCTCCCCCTCCCCCCACCCCCGGTGCTGGCTGCATTCGTCCGTGCACCCTCGGCGCCCACACCGACCCCCTCCCGCCCTTCTCCCGCAGTAGTCAATGTCCCTCCCTCGCACCAGCCCCCGTCCTCTCGTCTCCGACGCCTGCATCCTCTTCTCCTTTCCTCTCTCTCGTTCCCCGCCTCCCCCCTCCCCCGCCCTAGAGATCGTCTCTTTATTATGATGTCACTCACTGCTCTAATATCTTCGCTTCACTTCGGTAGGGGATAGGTCTCACAATAGCTTTTCTATGACGTTGACTCCCAGATAGTTTCGTGAAGGCTATTTGCGTTTAGGTTATTTAATAATATTTCATATCATCCAATCTCGACGAATAAACATGCGACGGGTCGTCGCCTTTTTGTGATAGTCCGCGAGGCATGACTCCGAACTTTGTGCTGTAGATTACACGTTACTTGCAGTCGATTTTTCCCGAATGGATCTAGATTGATATATCTTTTGTCTAAATTTGGAGATGCAGCAACTTTTCTGATGGGAGGAAGGTGCGAAAATCTTTATTTTCGCCCTCGATTCGACTTCGAGTGGTATCAAAAAAATGATTGAATATTCCTGCTGCTGCTGCAAATCATAATTATTATTCCTACAACTAATGCCATTTCTTACAATTCAACATTGGATATTTCAGTTTCTTTAAGACTTAAACTTATTTTTTCTAGTCTCACATCAGTTGTTCCGTTGGCGCTGTTAAAATTAAGAAGCGGTCAAGAGGCTAATGGAAATGAGAGACTTCCCTGCGGGCGGAATCAGCATTCTAGCCCGTAAAAACTGCGCAATGCCTCGTTACTCGTCAGGCTATTGCGGGGAAATCATTATTATTCTTCTGCGTCCTCGAGGACTTCTCGTCATTAGGGCGATCCCATCTGTGCCTACCTCTTATCCATCGCCATCAATGTGGCTGAAAATAATTTGAATAATTAAAACCTTTCGGCTCGTGACTCCTGAGGAATTTATGCTTTTTTCCTTGCCGCACTCCTTTGATAGTTGTAGCTAGGGGCGAAGTGCGAGCGTAAATGGGAGATTCTCCTCTTGTTAAAATGCTTATAAACGACCTTCGGCCCTATTTCCTTCACGTGAATAGTGGCGCGGGAGAGGCTAATTTCTCGCTCACTTGTTGGCTATCATGCGAAGCAATTCCTGCATCACACGCATGTACACATCACACGAACGCAGCCTTAACGCTACGCAGCCATCCGTCCAACTTGACCGGCAGCGTCTTTCCTGAGAGGTGCATAGACGAGTGATAATTAGCGACGCCTTTAACCTTTATTTTTCAAGTTTTTTTTATGCCAGTGGACGGCCAATTCCTTTTCAGAGACAAAAAAAACTTGGGCTCACTCAGCCGAATTTATTGCTTCCGTTGTAGGAGCAGGTAGTGAGGGTGGAGGAGGAGCGCCGTTTCCGGCATTTTTTGGGTGTGAAAGTGTGTCCTCTTCTCTTCTTTATTGCCGAAAAAGGAGTGGGGAAACAAAAGAACAAGGCCATTAAAAATGGACGCCTACTCTCTGAAACCATGGGGACCTAGTTAGTCGTGCTGTGTTGTTTTGACGCCCAAATCCGGGGAAAATTTCTTCTCCCTTAATTTTATAACGCGCAGCCGCGATCTTATGACTCCCTTGCCCCTCCCCTTCTATTCTCCCAATCTATTTCGGAATCTAAGATGATCTAAGACTGAAGGCGCTCGTTCACCCAATGTCTCGAAGCCGTAATTTATGACGTCCATTACTCTGAAATTAATTAATTAAATATTTATGCGCATTTTTAAACTGATGAGCGATTAAACCTAAATACTTATTTTTATGAATAGCCTCCAACCCTTGATCCATGTCACGTTCTGTGTATAGCAGAAATGCGTCCTGGCCTAGTTTGGGGATCATTTTGAAATTGACTCTCGGCTGTTTCTTTATCGTATTTTTTTCGCGGATATCTGTTCTTATTATAATTGATTAGAGCTAGCCTTTTAATCCCTTATCCTCGCTGATGGCATTCGCTCATTAGAAATATATGTACTAAGCGCGTAGCGTCTACAATGGATCTTGAAAGCCTCCTCGAGCCTCCTCGAGGGTGTGCTGCAGGGATTGAACATTCACCATGCAGGCGCTACGTACATGCAGGTGGTAGGTACCTACTGCTAAACCGAAAAACAATATGTACATAATTATTACGTATGAACATGTTTGTCATGCATGCACCAGGCTCGTGAAACTAAATGTTTGGTTTACATTACTAAAATTCACTAATTTATGAAAACGAACTGTTTCAGGCGTAACTTAGTGAAATTTTTCCATGGTGGAGAAAACAACTTTGCAAATTTCACTTAATAGATTTGTTCACGACCCGGGTTTCAACACATTGTGTCATCATCAGGTGTGGTTCACCTGATAATACTGAAAGGAGTACTTTAAATTGAGAAGAATTGAGGGAGAACTCTTCATTGTTAAATCTATCATAAGACAATTTCCTTGACATTTCAGTTTTTTCTTGTGTACTACCATTAGATCGCCAGAAAGTACGGAGTTATTTGAATTTTTTTGTCTCTTGTTTTATAGCTGTTATTTTTTCACATTTCTCATTGCTCCTGATGACGCAATACTGCGTTTGTTTACACAATTCGTATCGCAATTAATGCGACACGAACGACATATTTTCTTAAATGGTAATTAATGTAATCATGGCTGAGTGACCTTGGCGCCAGTACCTCTCATTCTAATATATGTAGTTGCTGGAATAAACTGCATGCACATGAATATTCATGTAAACTCAAATTTGTTCGTATCTCAATGGCGGAAATGAGAGTAAATACGAAAATCATTTTCATGTCTCCAAACTCTGAGCATTGTATAATGAGAAAACTACTGTTGTGTGATGATGTTTGTGAGAACGAAACGGGTTCCGTATAGTAGAGCTGTTTTCATTTGGTTTCCCGCCCTATATCATGATTATGGTGCCGACAGGGAACGAATCCCTTTTTTTTCTGGTTATGCGCCATAGAAGGCGTGCCAATCCATTCCCTCTAGTTTCCTTGGAATCACTGTTAGGCACTGCTGGCGAAAACCGCGAGCATTGCCTACAAGGCAGGTGGCTTATCCTGAGTAGAAAAAAGGTCAGCCTCGCCCTTCATAAACAGTAAACCGGAGTACTTTTGGTGCACTTTTTTTTGCTGGCCTGTGGGAACGAAGGAAGGAGCGTCCTATTTCAAGTCGCAATTTTTTTTGGCGCGATTTTCTCCCTTCCGCCCGCGTCATTGTCGGATCTCTCCATCGTTAATGACCTGTTGCTGCGCCTTGGATTCTTTGGACTTCTTTAAGGATCACGTTTCCCTTTCAACAGGTTCTGCCTCAGCTTCTTCTATTCTCTCGCCGCCCTCCCCTCCTCCAGGGGTTCCCCTCCTTTCTCCACCCACCCTTCCCTCCCCCGCCCCCTCCTTCTCCTCCCTCCCCTCCTCACACCCTCCACAGATTTATTCGCTCTTGCTGCATTCTCTCCTAGTGTGCCGTCCCGCGCCTCCGTCAAAAATTTTCATTTATATCCAATGGATTTTTTTCTTTCTTCTCTCTGTTCATTTTAATTCTCTCTTCCTCGTATTTACTCTTAAGGAACCGTCCTGTCTTTCTCACTCCCACCCTCTCACTCCCCCGCTCTCTCTCCTTCCACTCTCTCCCTTTGATCTCGCCGGTGACTCCTTTGACTCATCTTTTTTCTTCTTTTGAATGCCACGGAGGCTTGCCGCCTTGGCAGCCACTTGCTACCAATCAGGGGTCCCTCATTAGCTGTGATCGCGTAATCGCGAGATCTCAAGGCTATTCCTCCCCGCTGCCTATTTTTTTCATTTAAATTACGACTATTTTCCTTATTCGAGTGAAATCTGTTCGTTACTCGAGGGAAGCGAAGCTTGCAGTCGTGTGGGAATATCATTTGAGGAGAGTTTTGGTGGAGGAGACGCCTGTGAACTTTTCAGTAATTGAATAATTGGCCCAGAGCTGAATGTGACTGTTTTGTTTTTTATATTAATTTTGTTACACCACCTTCTACTAATTTTATACTGTAATACTGCTCACCGATCGCATATGCAGGCATTCATTCTGACAATTAGACTATTAATTAATGAGTAATTTTTAAACAGGTCGCATAAAGGCTCTCAATTATTTAATATGGATGGGAATTGGTTCCAGGATATCCCTATGTTGCTACTACCTTTACGCATGTAAAAAACGTTATATACTGAGATTTTCGGATTACGATTTACATGACTTGGAGTAAAAAGTTTAAGCCGATCGTGTATAGTACATCATTGATGATTTAGGAGAGGCTATAAGAACATGCAAAATATTCCAATGCCCTGTTCTTATATACGTAATAGTGAAATTAAAACCACTTTCTAAGCTTTTTTGTGGGTTCTAGTTGGAGTATATGTGATCCTCACGAGCGGAAGTTGTTCGAAGAATCAATTAAATATTTTAAATAGGTTTTGTGCATGGCCTGACATAGTCCATGCCCAAAGTCTACCAAAATATGCGCGCCTTAGGCTACCGTAAGAAATGGAGTCAGTCACTCGTATTTACAGTCGCAGGCATGCAATTCTTTTCAATCTCCAATTAATCAGAGTGCTACAATAAAAAATTAGTGTATGGTATTAGCAGCATTTGTGATAAATGGCCCTCAAGGTATCGCATACATAATGTTTTCGGAAAAGCCCTAAAACTTTAGCAGAAAAATGCCAGGTGAGTTATATCAGCTATGTTTTACCCACATTTATATATCCTTCTGTAAAAGCATATTTCCCTGTTAATGCGTTTGACATATGCACTAATTTTAGGTATCACTGATGACTAATTTCTATCCCTATAGTATTCTGTGGAACTGAGTGCGTCCCTCTATTTAAAATTAATATTTTGTAGTCCAAGACTCATAATATTTCCCGGAATATTTTATTTGCCTCTTGTTTTTATCAACTACTGGCGCACTTTGCGGTGATTCGCCGACCAAATCATCAATGAGACAGGCTCTAAATGCTAATTTCCTTTTGATTCCTATTGCTGTGATTGATTTCCACGCGTTTGTGGTCGGTCTTCGATCGACCTGTCACCTCTAAATGGAAAGCGCTCGGCGTGTCCCCGGCGTCGGTATTTAATCGCAGCTGGCAAGAGAATGAAGAGTCGTGGCGGTTAATATACTTAAGCGTGATTTAATCCCGCAGGCAGCATTGATGCAAGTAGGGCCTCCGTTGGAAGGGGAATTCCAGCATCATGTTCATGGCGACAATCGAGGGGTCTGTCACAGCTCCGTCCGAGGGCGTTGATTTTCCCTTCGCAAAACATTCCTACTTTTGTCCAGAATCTCCATCATGCCTCCTGCGACCGTGGTGACCGTAAGCAATAGACAAGGGGGTTATTTTTTTTAAGAATATGTCCCGGGAACAGAAGGCTGCAGATTTGGGAATTCGTAGCGTTTCAGCTTTAAAATGTATTCGCTCAGGCATGAGGAACTTATATTCGCGTTTTGGAATTCTCTCTGAATTTCTGATTACCTTTGGAATCAAATAATATTTCTCTTTAAAATATTTGCTTTCATGCCTCCTCTTCACCTTGTCGTACGGAATATTTCAGCGAATTCCGTTTCATGAAGTACCTACCTGATAATCAATACATGTGAATTTTGTATTTCGGCTTTGGTTGAATTATATGCTTTCCACTTCGATTCTCAAAATTATTTTGTTTATTTTGGTATAGTGGTAATTGCGTTGACACTCCCGAGGATCGTCCTCCGGACAGTGTTTCTGGCATGCAATATCTCCCGGCATTCCCCCGTCCCGGTCTCATCGTGACCTCCAACGTCCCGGGGACAAGAGCGAACGCCCAGCGTCCTCCCCCACACTCTCCCCCTAACCCTTAACTGCGCGTCCGCTCCTCATACCCATTTCGTTTGCAACCTCCGCATCCCTCTGAAATTCGGTAAACAATAAGGATTCAATCCTCCGCCCCCCTTTGCCTCACGTTTCACTCTTCCACAGCGGAATACGGAATCTAAGGAATTTCCACTCGCCAACTGCGCTACGTCATGCGTGCTTATTGTTGCCGCCATCGCTCTCCCAAAGGGTGGGTGGGGAGGAGGAGTTGGAAGGGGAGGAGGGTGCATTGAATGCGTGAGAGATACCGGGGGTGCTGTATTAAATAAAGGGGTTTTGGCAGAGGAGATGGGAGGGAAGGGTATGGATTTGAGAAGGAGCAAATGTATGTGTGCTGGCCAGTGGGGGTGTGGATGGCAGAGCTGGGTGGGAGGGAAAGGGGTTGAGATATTTTCTCCCCACCATCAGCTTCTTTTTTTCGTGTTTTTCGGAGAATGCAAGTGCGGATGAAGTCGGGTGGTGGTGGGAACGGGGAGTTAGGGCATACCGCGGTGTGAGGCGGTTGGACATAGAGCAGAAACTGGGCTGGGGCGCCGAAATCAAGGGGTTTGGCGTGGAAGGAGAGATTTTGGGTTGTTGGTACACATGCACTCCAGCACGCCTGCGCGCCCCAACGCCAGGAGAGAGAGAGAGAGAGGGAGGGAGGGTTGTATGTTCTCTCGCCCAATTACGCCCCCTTGAGATGGCAATAACTTATCCCCTTTCGTTCATCTTTTAATTGGTTCGGACGCTCATCGTAATATGAGGATGGCGTGGGTGTTGGGAAACGGAATGGAGTGGGCGGAGGACGAGGAGAATGAGGTGCCGTGTATGAAGGCCCTCCGCTGTTCCATCCCTTCCCTACTCTCCCTTCCGACCCCATCGCCTCTTCGGCCCCGCACATATTTCGGACCCCTTTCCGTACCTCATATCTTCCCCTCTTCCTTCCTCCTCCGCCCCTCGCCATCCACCGAATTCGAGCATTCTCTCTCTTCCAGTAGCCCCATTGTTGCGTGCGAGGACCCTCCAACAATACTCCCTGCCATCCACCTCGGGTTCTCCCTCGGCCGATCCCCTTCTTCTCTCGATTTCCCGCCCGTTGTCCACCTCCCCCGCGCCCCTAAGGCAAGTGGAATACCCGTGACGAAAAGTGTCCGGGGCTATCATTTTTACGACGTCGTCGGATAGTCGGTTCCCCTGGCAACGGCGCGGTAAATATAACAATCCGCGGCACCGTGTATGAAATTTTAGCGCGGGCGTAGACGTTCGGACGTTAGGGAAGAGGGTGGGTTGGTGCGGTTCTCTTGTCTGTCTCAGGATTAATTTTTTATGACGAACATTTACTTGTCTCGCTTTTGTAATTCAGCGTTCGACAAGGAGGAAAACCTGTAATCTGATTTACCTGGAACTTTTTGAACTCCCGTGTTTCTCGTCGAGCCTTGTTTTAACTGGACAGTGAATGGCGGTAAAAATATGTCGAAACATTCCCTACACTTCCTCCCTCAGTATCAGGTTCATTAAAATGGACATTAAATAATGATCATCCCTACAGTTTATCTCGTGGTCGTATTTTCCTGCTCCTTTCTTGTTTCCGCAATCATATTCCCGGGAGCTTGCCTGATATAACGTTAACTGCAATGTTTAACATTTTCTTGGGAGATTTTCAGGGTATCTATATATTTTTTGCCTTTATTTTAAGCCTTGTAACCCTTTCCAAATCATGAAATCACATCAATGATCGTTGTATACTGAAAAGTTTTGGTAAATATTGCCATTAATATTTATGCATGCTCAACCGGAAAAATCAACATTTTATATGCATAATAAGTGGATATTTACACCTTCACGGTGTAGCTGATTATGCTAATTATAATCAACTCTATGTAATTCCGTTTTAATTGTCTAGGAAATTGCTAATTTCCTTATATTCTCAGGCGAAGTGGATGTTAAAATAACCTTTCTCGATGTAGCTTGTATTATTTTTTCAGTTATAGACATTGCAAATGCAGTTGCAGTTTTTGATCCTCCAAAGGCTGGAACTTGGTTCGTGTTTCACGTCATTTGCGAGAGGGAATGCTTTTTCTAAAAATCCTCACAAGGCAGTCGCTCTTAGTACCATCTAATAAGAGTAAATTCTGTGCACTTCTCAGTTTCCAAAAAATATATGCGCTTGTGATTATTACATTTTCATTGCTTTTTCCTTTGCATGTGGCTTTTTCTCGAACTCATTTCGTTACATTCTTGGAATCTTCTCCGCTTCATCA
The DNA here is from genome assembly GCA_933228895.1 of Platycnemis pennipes. Taxonomy (NCBI): domain Eukaryota; kingdom Metazoa; phylum Arthropoda; class Insecta; order Odonata; family Platycnemididae; genus Platycnemis; species Platycnemis pennipes. The sequence continues at coordinate 24,455,226 of OW121848.1, read as the reverse complement.
GCGACTGGTTTGCTGACGATACATTTTGCCAATATTTCTGTCGTAATGCCCGCCCACCCAGTGATTATCTACGTTCGCATGTCTCTTGTAATTTTCATCAGTGTTTAAAAAGAAAGCGTGGCAGCATTTTTAGGATTTGAAGGTTTTCTATTTTAATCGACATGACCGATGAAAAACGTCAAAATTATTTCTCTAACAATTTGTCAACGGTGAAACTCGCTCCCCATTAATGTTTTGCAATTAAATTGGATAACTTTGATGACAAAAGAGGAATTTTTTAAAATTTGCTCTTTGCAAAGAAAATGATCTTTAAAAATACCCTTGCTATTTCTTTTTTTTTAAATAGATTTTTCGGTCATATTTACTGTGTAAATCTAAAGAAAAAATTTCCATAGTTGCAGCTTTCTCATCTAAATATTTTTAAATGTAATCTGCTCTCTTACATTTGACTTATTTGGCGGAAAATTTATCCACGGAACTTGCGTCATAATCCAGCTGGTTTACTGTAATGCTGCAGCTGGCCAGCAGATGGCCAGTTTTGTTCGCTGGCTGTTTTAATCTAATGTTTAAACTCATTCTTTCCCTCACAATTTTGTTTTGAGTATTCGGCATTTTTAACATATGCTTTTGTGACTCAGTAAAGTTAATGTTCATTTTATTCTTTCAAATTTTTAAGTAGGGTTTGTAAGAGAATACTGAACTACATCTACATAGTACCCTACCATACTACCATAAAGTTGTGTGGCAGAGGGTGAATTCTCACCAATTTTTCACTACGTATCATGCATAAAAAAGGATTAGCAATAATATACTAATCTAAACTTCAATTTAAAAAATATATAAAAATAAGAAAGCAAGCATGCGTTATAATGCTGTTCGTTGGGTTAGCTTAAGGTTCTTATACCAACATGCACCTACCTATGTTATCCATTGATACACTTGTATTGGATATATTTACCGCTATTCATATCCCTAATTGTACGAGGAATAAAGGATATTTTGAATCTGTCAGTTGCTAATTGAATGTCCGAATGCTATTCATCAAATGACGCGAGCGTTAACCCTTCATTCAGAGTAGGCATATTTAGTTAGATACCTTTTTAATTTGTAAGCATGGTATTTTTTGATCATGGGGTGTTTATCTGCATAACAACTTGATTGACAGTCGTATTATCATTATATTTCTTGAACTTTTTTGAGGAAATTTTGAAGCTACCGTTTGAACTCACCAGCTATACAGGCAGACGTTTTCCTCCAGTTTTCTTATGAACTATTCTTTCGGGATGATGGGTTGTCGACTGAAATTCAAGGCTTTGCATGTGTATTTATGTCAATATGTGTCTACATGAACGTACACTTATGAATACCTACTGGTTAGGCATTATCGGGATGAGTGGCCGTTTATGGTGGCTTTTGCATGCGTCACCTAGCTCTTTAAATTGCATTCTGTATTCTTACGTGCAGATCGGTATCCTTGGCTGAATCTAGGATAGTAAAAAACTCGCAAGATATTAATCGAAGATTCGATTTACCATGGTAGAATCCTTAGTAGGGTTTACTTATCATATGGAATCATCGACATTGTTGTAAATTTATCAAAACTTCAGATTACCTTGATGGGAAATAGTCACCAAGGCAGGAGCATTTTCCCCCATCGGAAGTCGCGCTCAAATCCTAAGACGTGTAGTTCAACACCTTTTCTTTCGAATTACAGTGCCCATTTTTCCTCTTATCTGTTGGCGAATTATAGTTCCTGCTCATTGCTGTCCGGCAATCGTTGTATTTTCAGGTACTCCGCTCTCTTTGAGCTCGTGTCGTCTAGCTCTGGTCACGAGCCGGCGGCATTTCACGCGTTCTACATCCAATTTGTAGCCTCCCTTCCACCCCCTCGTGCTCGCTCTGCGCCCCCGCCTATTGCAGCACTTGCGGACCCCCTCATCCCCTCGCATGCCTCTGCTTCCTTTAGGCGCTATCTGATCCACCCACCCATCCCGTCCACCCTCACCTGACCCCTCGCCCCCCTCCCGTACACCGCGGCCATTTCCCTATTGTATGAACCCCTTTCGCCTCCCTCAAACCCAGCCCCCCATCCCTCCGGGTCCGGCCCACCCCTTCCCCACATCCCTGCTCATTTTTTTTAATACTACCCCCCTCTTTGTGCGAGGGCCCAGCCCCTCTCCCTTCTCCAATGCCTCCCCCGCCGCCCATCCCCCTCCCCCGATGTTCCTTTTATTCAGGACTCCCGCCCCTCCTTCCACCCCCTCCCCTGATCCTCCCGGACCATCCTATGTGCTCCTGCTACTCACCCCCTGCCTCCCTCCCCCACATCTCTCCCTCTCCGAGGCCCTCTTCCTACGCCCCCCTCGACCTCTCTTCGAAATTAGTCTCCGAGAAACAATTTGTTCGAACTAATTAGCGTCCCGGTATGTTCAAACCTCTCCCTTCCTCCCCATAACTCCTCCTCCTGCTCTCCAATATTCCTATCCTCCTCCCCCCATCCTTCCGCGGCACCACCTCCCCTCAACCCACCCTCCCGTCCCATGTTTCCTGCGTGGGTTTTTGCCCGAGAGGCCAAGTCTGGTCCAACATCCGAGCTTTTGCCCACAAACTTAAATTTTGGTAGCTTTGTGCTTACAACATTTTATTCATTAATTTTATGTATATTTTTGAAAGGGTACATTCTTCTCCCCATTTTGTTTATTCTGTATTCTCAATGTATCCATTGTTTTTTTCTATATCATCTTTGTTCACAATGAAGATTGTGAATGCATTATAAAATATTCCTAATATCACTTCCTTTTCTCGCAAACATATTTTTTTAGTGCTGTCAGAATTCCCAGGCACACCCACGCGCTCCCGCTGTTTACCCACTCCAAGCCCTCATCCTCTGTATAGTTCTTCTGTCTGCCAGTTTCAAGGTATATGAAAAGAACCTCTCATCATATGGATAGAAACTCAAGTTGAATTAGGTTTAACCTGCCGCTGCTTCCGTTTCTCATATTGTTCTCATTATTGCCGTCCTCTCAATTACGAAGATGGCTCCTAGTGATATGCCCGCCGACGGATTTTTCAGCCCGAGGACTCATCCTTTGCATATCACCCCGAGTCTCTCCTGCATCCTCTTCACTCCCCTTCCCGCCCTCCTGATTCCACCCCGCCAATGTCAATGTTCGGGTTGCATCCGATACGCTTTGCTTTAATATCTCGCGTGTTCTTCTAACTTGGCCCAATTTATTACGCCCTCATACTCTGGATGCCAATTTAACTATAATGCAATGGATCGTCCTCTTCCCAACGTGTTACTCCCTGCACACATTTGACATTTTCCACGTTCGTAATCTCATGGCGTCTGACCGTTGTATTTTTTCCATTTCACTTCATGTCCTTTCCTCTTTTCCTCCATCCTTTCCATGTTACTCTTTGTGCCTTCCATATTCTCTGCGTTTACCTCCGATCATGGCGTCGGTAAGTTACTCAGCTTTTACTCTTAGCAAATTTAAGCCTTGCATTGTTCGAACTTTGGCGCGTCGTTCCTATTTACTTTTCCTTGTCGAGGAATTTCTTCGTTTCCATATCCCAGAAAATTCTTGCGATACAACGTTTGTTTCAGCCCTCAAATTTGGCATTTACTGCGTCGAAGTAGTCCTATAACGCCAGCGCACACTTAATGAACAATAAATGTCTTGCATCTCATCTCAAGTGTACTAAGTTATCTATCACATTTGCCTTTCTTAGTTTCACATTTTCCTGTATGTGTTGCATGTTTTGTCGCAGTAAAGTTTTTTCATGCTATTATGGCCGTTTTACCCGCAACTATAAATTGCAAGCCTGGAGCCGCGTCTAATTGTGGGAATTGCACGCCTGATTGTGATAAAATAGGAGAGGGATTATTACGTTTAATGGGATTGCGCATTTCGGAAGTTTTTTGTAATCTTCGTTGCTTAACGCGATATATTTTTCCATGCGCATATCTCCATGCATGTTACTCTGCCACGATAAGCATCGTGATACCTTTAATGACATGCATCCTCCCGCGCATCTATGAGATCATAATTTCCTACGGCATTCTCCTACTTAGAAGTTTTTCTTTCCTAGAACAGTTCATCGCGTCCTATGGTCTCCAGGGCACAGCATGTTGATGTGAAAGGCACTTCTATGCTCACCGGCCAATTACGGTGCCGTGAGTCATCAATGTCACCTGTTACTCCTCCCCTGTCCTATGCATTTTTTCTCCGGAAAAGTTTTCCTGATTAATTAATATTCCAATTTCTGTTTCTCGTCGGCTTTTGCTCTCCGCCTGATTGGTGCATGATTGATAAAGGTTCCGGGAGGAGGGATTCCCTGCCCTCATATCAATCAGACTGTTAATCAGTCAATACAGCGCGATAATATTTCCCTCCCTAAGCCCTCTAACGTACGTCTTTCGCCTCTCTTCCGTGTCATACCTTCCCCTGCTCCACTACAACCACTAGTCCTCAATTTACGCAATCAGAATAAATTTCATCAATTTGTTGGGCATTCCTCGATCTGTAACTTATGCAACGAGCATATCTTGTTGCTATTTTGCTATTCTTGAGTAAATTTTATTTCTCTGGTGACTAAATAGAAATTTTCTTGGTTATTTTACAATCCATAGCATTTTTACCCGAGAATTTTCCATAGGCGCTGCATCTGGCTTTAGCTCAGGAGTACAAAAAGAGTGTCAATATTACTTGCTTCTTCAATATTTTGGCCTCGAGCAAAACGGTGGACTTTGTTTTTTTTACATGGGTCCTTGGTCTTCTTTTTTACGCAATGAAAAAAAATCAAAGTACCCCAATCTTCACTTGAAACTTAATAGGTGCTAGAATCCGGAAATTTTTTTATTTCAACCAAATTTGCATTTTTCTTCATTCGCTTTCCTTCTTCTTTACTGGGTAAAAACTAACTGTTGGGCTGTATGTTTCACTCCTAGTTTTTTCAGCGGTTCGCTTTCGATCCGTCGCCCCGAAAACCGCTGTGAGTCTTACCCAGTAACTTATCTGTTTTGAGTACAGCCCCAATGTCACCAAAACATTGAATCAAGTATGTTGAAGAAATGCATTCAGAAACTGAAATCATTTCCGTCTTCACCGCAATGTTCCACTGTGCTCTTCAGTCTACTTCCCTGGAAGTAGTCTGAAGAGCACAGCCTTCCCTTCTGAAGGATTGAATCTACTCTTTCTCTGTTCGCTCTTTTCTCCAACCGTTTACAAACGCACGCTAACGAACGTAGAAAAGTTCTCCCCTTCGTGCGTCTTGTCGTTCAAAACTAATCATCCCGAATCGGTTTTCCCCTAATTTAAAAGTTGCCCCTCTTCATCTCTTTCCTCTTTTCATTAACAGGTATGACGTCACCTTTCCCTCCTCACCCTTGTCATGTCCTTCTTGAATTCGCTCTCCTCCTCCAACCTCCTCTCGCACCCCCGACCCGAGAGTGGAATGTTGATGAAAACATACTATTGCCATCTTTTTATGTATTTTTTCTTTCCTTGCCGTCCCTCCCTTCTTTCAAGCCATGAAAGACTCTCGTTCATTTGATTATTTTAGAACTTGCTAATGATTACGTTTTTCAAATTTTTTTCCTCTCTTCCACTATATCTTTTTTCAGATTGCTCGTTTTTTTCTTGCGTTAAATTAGTTTTGGTTTCTGATTTTCCCTTAAATTTCTCGGTACTAATTAGTGAAAAATCTATTTTTTTGGCAATTTTCTATCTTAGAATTGAGTTATAGATCTTTTGAGTTCTATGAGAGCTAAGGCCAGGTTCACATAAGTTATGAGCATTATATACCATTAAGCTTTTGATTGGGTGTAATGCACATTAATTCTAATGCTAAAATCAATTCTAATTTTCGATTACCTATAGCAATAGCGCTTTCGTGACCATAAGAGAGAATGTTTGCTCAAAGATTAGTCATTTCAAAAGCATTAGGCTTGTTTTCTTTGTCTTATTTTTCATTTATTTTTCGTTCGTAGAGTTCAAAGTCCACGCCCGAAAGGTTTTGTATTGATCAGGGGATAGACAGATGAAACTTAATTCCCATCGTCAGCCTAAAGTTATTGCTGGTTTTATGTTGTTTTCTGAGCTTCTGTAAAGGTCAAGATCCGTGTAAGCGAGCGACCGGGGTGGATGGGGGCTTGAGTAGGTATTACAAGTCTCTATTTCAGTGTTGAAAGGAGAGGACTTAAAGGTTCATCACCCTTCCGCCGATTGGGACGTTAAACCTCTTGGTGCCTTTTGTTAAGAATAAGCTAATGCCGACACCGAGGTACCAACGTTCTTATGATCCGGAAAAATTTCTTCCTCAGCCCATTGGCCCACCTTTTCTAAATAGCGCAAATTATTAGAGCTGTCGGTCGCCTCCCCCGAACAACTAATGCCTACGTTTAAGTGGTCCGTTAGCAGATCCAATGCGCGATCCTCTTCAACGTGAACTTGCAAGAACTCGGGAGTTGGAACCTACTTCCCTTCAATGACTCAGCAAGCAGGTCGCCTATTGGTTTTGCCTTGAGAGGCTCAACTGCCCCAGCTATGAAGGTGGACGGAGAGCTCCGTTAGTGAATCATATCGCCCGCTGGTTTCTCTGTAATGCGATTGCCGAGAAAACTATGAGCAATGCATCCATTTCCTTCATTATGGGTAGGGTTATCTTATTTGACTTCATTGCTTTTCTTTCGAAGTACCTAAAAATTTTCATTCGATGATAAAGTTCAATTATCGTAAACGTGGGGCAGTCTTCGAGGCTGAATAGTGAAGAATTCGTGAATATTTTCCATGTGTCACGATCATTTGTCTTAAGAACGTTTACGTAACTTGCGTGTAATATCCTTTCCAAAGAAGTGACATCGGACAAGCTCATCCGTCCACCGAGGGATGTTCTTCGACGCTGAAATTGCTCATAAAAAGAATAGTACAATTTACCAACATGAAAACTTCTATTCCTCCAAAGCCACCAGAGTAATATGACCTAGAGAAAGCCAGGATAATAAAGAGCAGCAGATCTCGATCAAAACATCGTCATGAAAGTCTTAATATCACCAAGCGCTAGATAAGTCGCGTGCTTCCTCAACCCCGTGGCATAAATTGCATATTGCGGCTTCCAAGTATAACTAACTTGGAAAAAGCTGTAATGAAGATTCTTTTGTCGGTGTTGAAGGATGATAGGTTAATTGTTCAACTTACTGCTTTTTCCATTAGTGAATTAATTTAACTTCTCATAAAAATTGGTATTGTAAGCCATTGACAAATTGATCGTGTGCGCGACGTTAGTGGTGTGTAGTCCCTCAGCCAATATCTTTAGCTTGCAAATTAGTTTGCAAAGAGAAGAGAGGGATGTAGGTAACAGCGGCCTTTTGTCTATTTAGCGGCAGCATTAAGTCCTAGTCACGGATAACCAACTTAGGTTATTCTTAACCTTATCTCATGATGTCAGCCTACACATTCATAAATCGCTGGAAATATTTGCGGCCGAATCCTTGAGTAGTTCGGAGATGTTTTTGCGTCGAAATCGCGACGCAAACCTTCCCACGTGCGCAGATAAACGGGGAAATGGACGCTAATAAGCCGCTGTGACGCCGAGTTCGTCTCTCTTTCGCTGGATTCAATCGGAAATTAGCATCGGCAGCATCATCAAGCCTCGTCCGCTGCGGAGGAAGATCTCGCTGGATCGAGAAATTACGCTCTCGCGCCGATAAAAATTGTTCCTGATCCTCCCAACTCTCAGCTGCCTCTCGATCTATCACGCGTTCAAATTTTTATTTCATTCTTTTTTCATTTTCCCTCTCGTCCGTTGCCTCTCTCATTGCGGCAATATTTTTTTATTACAGTGCTATCCCGTACAATTTCAGGCATGAAAGAACTCATTGTTTTAGTATTTCACAATGGCAGTTGCTAGAGAATATCCAAGGCTAGAGATAATCAAATAGTCTAACTACTGAACATAACCGATACTGCGATAAACCTAACCTCAATAGTGCTAAGATTAGTACGTGTTACTTTTTAAAATTTATTTTCTATGTACTTCCGTGGGCTTTTTCTAAATTAAATCTTAACCAGCCTTGCGCTGAAATTACCGTCAGTAAAATCGTTTTACTTGCCATCATACATTGAGAAACCAAATGCCGAGAATTGCCATGAATTTCTCTGGTATATAGGTCATTTTTTCATTGTTCATTGGTCTTTTCGTGTCACATTTTTTCTGTAAGGTAAATGTAAATATCTCGCATTTTTGTAGTCCCGTAAAAGCAATGTCTGAGTAATGAAAGCGGTCTTCCGAAATACTTCCTCGCCGCCTGGGTTGCTCGTTGAGGTTTGACCGCCGATGCTCTCCGCCACCCAGGCATTCTGCGTCACCAGTTCCCTTCCTAGCTCCCTCGCTCATCAATCCTCGCTTGCCCACAAAGATGCCAGCCGTCCCTCTTGTACGCTACCAGGGCCCTGCCGTCAGCTCGGAAGTGGTTGGTTGCCATGGCTACCTTTGCGTTCCCCTCAACGCCGGAGATGAGCAAGTGCCCGCCAATATTGTTGCGCATTTGAGCGCAGGATTCATTGTTCTGTCCGCTTGCTCACGTATCGTATTCCGTCATGCAAAGTAAAATTGCAGACGCAGAATCAATTAAACCAGATGTAACCATCACAGAAGACCTACCTTGGGGGAACCTTCGGGATATAGCGGTTCTATCAGTCGATTGGAATCCTAATGTATGGTTCTGTTTGAAGTTCCAGAAATGAGGTTCTTGGTTCTAATAAATTAATGGCTAAGTAGATGTTTCCCTCTTAATATCTCTTTTATAACTTGGCGCTGACATTTGGAAACTCCTTTGGCACTTGGCTTAAGCTTGCTGAGTTAAAATATGTGAGGTAAACGAGACTCGTTGGTTATCATGGTCATCATTATGTCCGGTGGCACAGTCCTACGCATGGAATTCGGATTGAATATGATTAGGGAATCGCTATTAGAAAACACAGATACAAATAAGACATAATCGTTTGTATAGTTCGTGCTAGGTTTTGGGAATAATATTAGGTTTTGAAATCTTGGGAAAATAAATAAATTCGTAACTGCCATGGATAATTAATGAACTCATTTATTTTTGCTCGTAAATTCATTATTCAGTCAATTGAATCAGACAGTTCATATGGAATGGGAAAGAAATGAAAGCAAAGTTGCCGAAATGTTAATCTAATTGACTGCAGCTAAAATAGTGATTTCCTTTTTATGTGATAAATGACCTTGGAGCTGATGGTACATACCTATTGAACCTCTATGCTTTTTCTGCCATGCACTATGCTTATATTCTGATCTAAACATACGTTAACATTTTATGTTTTCGATAGGTCACAAACGCAATTAACATTCTTCTGAATGCAATCCTCTCGATTAGCCCACCCAGCCAGATAGTTGGGCGCTAAAAATAAGTAATGATCACCTATGCTATAGCTTGAATTCTCATACGTTCGAGGCATGGTTCAAATATTTTTTGGGCCCAAATGTGTCAATAAATATGCCCACATTCCGAACTTCAGTGGTGTTTGTCTTCTGCGCCAGAGTGTCTAAGAAGTTACTTAATATTCATAAATTTTTTTCACCCTCTTTGCGTGTTCCTCCTCTTCGTCCACTTTCATCCACGTTAAACCGTTCACGTTAAAAGATCGCCGCGGAGAACATCATTGGGCAAGTCATAAGGTAACACCCACCTTCCACTGACTCTCTGTGTACCGAAGCTCCCCAGTTCGTCTCTGTCCGGATATTTGCGGTATTGTGGCATGTATGGCCCAGCCATAAATTGAAATACCGTTGAGTTATTTCATCAGAAGCATATTCAAATCGAATGGCAGCCGGTGTAGGAAATCGAAGATTGATTTCCTTCGCAAAGAAAACAATTTTGAGGGGAAATCCTGACGGATTCCCGAGGATGACCAGAGCAATATGCTCCTCAATCTATCACACGTATTGAAGCTGTTCCTTACTGGGAAAGGTCGAATAAAGGGGAAAATCCTTGTTGATCACTTGTTCTCGCAAAATATATTTACTTGCTGCGTTCTGCGTTTCCTCGAATGAAACAATCTTTCTCTCCTTCTTGCATACTTGTGTCTCTCCCATTTTGAGACGAATTGCACGATCTTTCAGTCCATATCCCTCTTTCCCCTCGTTAGGCGGGAGAGCAACGTTGTAGCCACAATTCAGGCCCTCCCACCTCAGAAGATTCGCTCCGCGCCGCCCCAGAATCCTTTGCGACCTCACGCACTCTCATGCGGACCACGCAAAGTATGGATCCGCATCGATCAATTTAGACTCCTCTCCTTCGGGTGGGACTCATCCCCGTTATTCCTCCTCTCCTCCCCCACCCTTTTCCCCATCCTCCTGCTCCTCCTTTCGCGGCCCGAGACCTGTTAGTTTGCTTACGCTCTCGATTCCACTGCCTGAGCGGCGTTTCTTTCTCGGATACAGTGCAGTTCGGGATATTATTCGTCATGAAATAGACTCCTATCTCTCCGCTCTGCGTCTGAATTTTCGGTGTCCTGGGTTTGTTATATTGTTGTATTTTTCTCCACTCAAATATTGTACCTGTCTGAATGACGTTATAACTAATAATATATCTGTCCACTTGGATCTCTTAACTCACTGTTCCTTAAATTCTTTTTTTAGCGCATCCAGACACCCCTCGATGAAACCAAATGTCAGATTTTAATCGATACTTATATTTGTTGCAAAAAATAATTGAAAAAAATTCCTCTCAGATAAAATTAACTGTTATAAAGTAGAATCGTAAAAGGAGCAGTTTAGGAAAAAAATCGATGGAAAGGATTTCTTTTTCTACTTTTGTGATGGAAATTTTTCGTGAAAATGTACAATGGTGAATGCATGCTCATCAATGATGAATTCATGCTCATCAATGATGAATTCATTCTTTTATTTCTTTAAGTGGTTTTACAAGAACTGATTCCGACTCTCTGTATTTAATATGGATGGTGTATAGTTTCTTCTCCTTCTCCGCATTTACTTATTTTGGGTTCAATTATCGTTCATATGCATTGCTAGTGTTCTGTCTTAATTATTGATGGCGGTTATAGGATTTTAATTGCGTAATTAAATTAAATTAAATTTGAGAGATGGTTTAGAATTCGTCGTATCGCTCTGGTGTACATTTGAACTCGTTTGTCGTGTGTTGTTTGGCTATCATTGCGAAGTCCTTCAGCCGTATGGTCGTACCTTATGAAACAAGGAACGTGAGCCGCGAGAAGAACATTGGGAGGGCCCACACGTCCGCCTCGTCGACGTCGTGACCTGAGGTTTTAAGCATTTTATCATTGACCGTTGAAGGGTTCGTTGCATTTTTTTTTCAAAGGCAAGAGCCGCGCATTGTGTTTTCAGTTAGCCTGTGTCAACAGCTTGTTCAGAGGTATATTGCACAGCTCAGATATGACTTCGAGAGTTGCAAGCCAACTGAGGAGTTTCCGAAGATGCCGGCCAACATTTTGAAAGTCAGTGTCGATTTTCTTGTCCGATGTTTCTCTTAATGGCTTCATTTGTGAGTCTTTGGTCAGCACTCTTTTTTATTTCCCACTTTCTTTATGTTGTATAGAATTATGAAAGACAGAGTGCAATTGAATACTAATACTCATTTGTATAGCATCGTAACGTGCTAAGGCATATTTATTCCCAAGTCGGACTTGCTATTAAAGTATTTAATTTAAACATTTCAAAATACCACTAGGAAAGTTATGAGATCCTTACATATAGGGCTGATATTTTTGCGTTAAATCATGGCAGGTTTATCATGGCAGGCTTAAGTTCCCTCTTTTCGTTAGCGGCGTCTCATATTAATTTGGATCAATTTCTATGTGCGCATCAAAGTTGAGAGGAGTATATATACGTAGTTATGTGTCCTATGATTATGTACTGCATTCAATCTAATTCCTCCTCAAGGTTTGGGATGAAAGTGTTTAGGTATTTATTTATTTATTTTCCATTGCCACCGAAAACAGCTCCTATGGCCTTTTACATCGGGGTATTTAACAATTAATAACAGATGATCACATACTTCCATGTCCTGAGTGTTGAAAAATCCACTCAGGCGGGACTCGAACCCGCGACCCTAAGGTTAGAAGGACTTAGCCACGCCGCCACCGGGGCCGACAATTCCCGCAATGCCAAACAATATGCCCGCAAATTTGAAGGGATAGACTTGTTTCAATATACAGAGGTACCAGGAGTGCTATGATGTCTAAAACATGTCCTCTTATTATGCATGACGACTAATTGCCTCCTCCATCGTCAATGTCATTGATTATAAGTGAGCTGTCATTCATTGAAATTGACATTTACTTCACACGCCAGTGATTCTGAGTCTAATTTGTGCAGGGTAGGGTATTTTAATGTTCAAAATGTCCCACACATTTAGTCTGACGAATAGAGAGACATTTCGATCACGTAAGTCTTATAACGTGTGGAAGAATTCTGAATTATCATGATTAGTGGAATTGCTAAATGGAATTTGAATTTTTGTTCAAATGCTTGTAAAACAAAATGTTATTCTAGAAAAGCTATTGTGTCATGTGGAACTTGATCGACTACCTGAGTTTTATTGACTGAAACCTAGCTAGCACGGATTTGGAGGAATTTGGTGTAAAATTTGTCCTTTTTTTTATAATTTCGTGGATTTATTTCCGCAAAATTTAAATTGTGGCTATCGGGCGATTGAATTATACGCATCGCATCACTGAAGAAGGTAGCCGCAGTCGGCTACTCGAAAACACTGCCGCTTCCGTGACTGATCATCTTCTCTCCTCCTTGCAGGCGTCTCAACTCAATCAGCGAAGCTGGCCGCCTCAACTATGAACCCTCACTACCACCCCTACACGGAACTCACCTCACCACACTCGCCGCCGCCGCCCCAACCGCCGCCCCCGCAGTCGTCGCAGCAGCCTCCATCGCAACAGGGGCAGCAGGGGCAGCAGCCGCCCCCCGGGGGCAGCGGCCCCCCCTCCGGCCAGCAGGGTTCGGGGCCCGTCACATCGCAAGGCGGGCCTCCGGGCGGACCGCAGGACAACAACAACTACCACCACGGCGGGCCCATGGGAGGCGGAGGCGGCATGATGAGCAACGGGCACATAGCCCAGGGGGGCGGGGGAGGGGGCCCGAACTCGGGGGCCTCGACTCCCGTGGGTGGACCGGTCGGCCCCCAGGGCCCCGGTTCCGGAGGCAGCATGACCCAGCAGCCCCAGGGCGGACCCTCCCCCCAGCACCACCAGCAGATGATGATGGAGCAGCAGATGCACCACTCCCAGCAGCAGCACCACATGCACCCGCAGCAGCAGCAACAGCAGCACCATATGCACCAGATGCACCACATGCACCAGCAGCAGCACCCCCAGCAGCAGCACCAAGGGGGACCACCTTACCACCACCCGCACCAACAATCTCCGCATCAGCAGCACCACCAGCAGCAGCATCACCACCACCTCAACAACAGCAACAGTAACAACAACAACAACAATAACGGAACCCCCAACAACAATAATAACAACAATATGGTTGGCGGGGGCGGAGGTGGGATGATGGGGGGCAGTGTGGGTGGTGGCATGATGACGGGCGCGGGAGGGTGCGCGGGAAGCGGTGGGATGATGGGCCTGAGTCCGCCCCCGCACCACGGCGGGCACCAGATGCACCACCATCACCACCACCACCACGCTCACCAGCACCAGCACCATCCGCACCAGGGCCCGCCCCTCTCGCACCAGGGCGGCCCGGGACAGCACCAGCAGCAGCAACAGCACCAACATCAGCACCAGCACCACCAGGGGATGCACCCGTCCGCGCACCACATGGGCGGTGGGGGCGGGGGGCAACACATGCAGCAGCACCCGATGGCTGGAATGCAAGGTGCGTCGGACGATCGACGCAGTTCCCGAATCGATTTGCTTCAAACAAATGATCTAATGAAATTGGGTAAAACTCGTCTAAATCACTTCCCTGGAATTACCTACTTTTAGTTCTTAATCTTATTGCTGTTATTATTGGCCTATGCTTTTATTCGAGTGCCGATAAGTTTCCGTTTGTCTCAATTATTTCGGATTGTCATTTATTTTTTAACGTTGCAATAAAAAAAAACAAATTTTCTCTTCTCTCTTTCTTGCCTGACTTTTCTAATTCAAAATTCAAACTTGATGTTACAATGTCTTTGGGAAAGTCGTTAACAAAGTCGGTAACTACTTCGCTATATATCCTCCGTGGCCCACCCGTTTGCAATGGTTGGCTCATAGCTTCACTTTCACACGCGTCGTCGTGGTTTGAATGAAACTAATATACCTTGTCAGCACTACTCATGCTGCTATCTCGTACCTGCTTAATTAAACACAAGGCCATTTAGTATTAATACTCGCCCATGGAAACGTGAATTTTTTATCAATCTAGTCGTACCGACCTGAATTTTTGCGTGCTTTGTATTTTATTTTTGATTTAACTTCGGCGTGCTCCACATACCGCTTCTGATTCGCTCGTTCCCAATGGTCCCATTGTTGACAGGCATGGTCGGAGGTGGCCCGGGCGGTGGTGGAGGCGGAGGTAACGTGGGTGGAGGAGGCCTCGGGGGTCCCGGCGGAGGGCCCGGGGGCCCAACCGTCAAGGTCTGCGCCGGGTGCGGCGGGAAGATCGTGGAGCGGTTTCTGCTGCACGCGCTGGATCGCTACTGGCACAACGCTTGTCTCAAGTGCACGTGTTGCGGGGCGACTCTGGCGGACATCGGCGGTTCATGCTTCACGAAGGCTGGGATGATCCTGTGCAAGCAGGACTACCTTAGGTGAGTACCACTGACGATGGACTATAAACCTCGCATGCTCGCATTGCTCAAATCAAAGCATCAAAACTGACTTAAAACCATGGGACATTTGTCTTGGTTAGGGACAGTATATCACATATCCCGTGCTTGGTCATTTGAGCACATCCTTTTACCGTTCGTATAGGCCAACGTGAACCCTGGATACGGCTTATCAGACACCACGGCAGACTGTAGCGAATTTCCTTACAGCCGTGTCCAAAAACTTACATTTTTCTCCTTAAGATTAAGTTATGCTGGAAAGAAACCCTGAATGGAAATATGTGCGTGTGAAAGAATTTGCTTTCATGGAGTGCTATTAGACTTCCTTCCTAAAACCATTCAGTAGTTATTTGAGATCGTTCGGTGACGTTTCCTTCTGTAATTTTTCCACTTTTATTCCGTTACTCAAATTACTGGAGCCGCAAACCGTCCTTTATCCACTTAAGGCGTTTTTCTCCTCTCCGTCTGCCTCTTGTTTTCTTCCTGCTTATGATTTCATCTCTTCTTGGAAACCTCCAAGAGCTCTTCCATGCCAATGTCTTCTCGGATACAACTGACCCCCACTCTTCACCCCGTCTTGACTCAACCGTAACTTTATAGGCCTCACTTTAAACCGTCCTTATTCACTTTCCGCCCAGCATCTCAGAGGGCGCCTTCTTCAACCCGTCCCTGGCATTTTTTTCTCCCTTCCGCACCTCAAAATCGTCGATTTCCTCTAGCAAAGCCTCTTCCCCCCCTCTTTCTCAGACGATTTTCCATTTTTGCTTCTTCCTCGCAGTGTCTCCGTCTCTCTCCCTCCCGCGGTCTTCTTTCCGCTTCTACCTCTCTCCCCTCCCTCTCCCCTCAGCGCTTTCCGCCCTGCCCCGGAATTATCTATCTGCAAGCGCGATAATCTAATATACTTCGAGCCGGGATCTAAATGAGTTGTGACAGCACTGAGGTGGGACCGTGGAATGGGGGATGTGGGGATCTGTGAGACAGAGAGAGAGGGGATTGCGGGGAAAGGCTGAGGTTGTCGTGAAAAGACGCGAATCGGAGGACGCGAGAGAGGAATCAACGGAGGACGAGGGAAACGCCATTTCGCCCTTCAAAGAGATGGAAGTCAGTTCACCTGTCGCACAAAGTCCTAATTGCATTGGTCCTTCATTCGGGATCTTTTTTTTCACAAACTCTTATGCCGTGCTAGTTTCTTTGCAATAAATCAAATTTCAGTTAACTTCACGAGTTGTATGTGAACACTTAGTTGCGGAAAGCCATCGCACAAAACATCGCACAATTTGTTTGCATCATTCAATACTTTACTAGGTGGGCTCTTATTGAACAACCGATACAGTCTCTTTCAGTTATTTTATGACATAACGTTTTATTTCTGGGCATTCACAATGATGAAATATGGTGCTGTGCGGTAGTTTTCTTTATTAAAATAAACATCTTGCATTTTCATTATGCAGATAATAACGTGAATTGGCTGGAATGCGCAGATAAAGTAACCAGTCTCTTATGTAACTTTGTGGCTTTTCGTGACTTTATGAAGTGTGTTAAATGGACAGTAAACTTAGTAAATACTTAGGTATAAGGAACTAAACATATAAGTTGTACTCCCGTCTCAATACTTTTAAATAGTCTTGTTTCGGAGGTCTCTATTGAGCTTGTGTTCATATGTTTTGAAATGGGGTACTGAAGGTAGTGTAGGGGGAAACCTTTCCTCTCTTCAGACCTATTTTTTTTGTAGGGAAAACCGAATTTAAAACTGTAACATCTCAAGGTGTACTTTTAAGGCGTAAGGTGCTAGAGAATTTCTGTCGAGAAATAGTTTGGCAGCCCAGCAGCATCACGAATCCTCATAGTGATGAAGAGAACGAAAAATTTTAAGTTACAAGATCTAGAGGGAGTATTGCTGATAGTATCGCGTGTTCCTTGCGCTGCAATGTAGAATGAAGAGAGGCATTTACGGTGTCAATTTTATTCATGGTCGAGAGCGACTTGAGAGCAATGTTGGAGGGACGATAGAGTGATTCCAAGGCACCCAACTCCACGAGCGAGAGGTAGAGAGAAGAGTCTTTTAAGGAAACATCGCACTCTACCCCTTCCTGCCTTAAGACTTCCTTTCTCGTCTTCTCCCGCCCTCCTTGCCTCGGGGATGAATACGTTTTATTCCCAGTCAGGAGTTATTCACCCCGCTCGCCTCTTCGTCCAATTTCCGGGTTCTCCTGCCTTATAACCAGTCCCCTCTCCATTCCATCTATATTTGCTCTACGCCAAATGTAATGTGCTTTTGCTTGTTTGTATTTTGTCAGGTGTATTTATTGTGGGAGGGCTGTAGGCAACCAATCTTTGGATTGTAAGTTTAGTGAGAGTATATCTCACGGAAGTGCCCTTTGCTGAACGTTTTATGTAACATACGCCGCACTTTAAGGATGGTTTATGTCTTAAGTGAATTACATATTCAATGGAATAACTTTTGTGCCAATGAAAACTATATTGAATACATAGGTACATTGCTTTGGTGTGTTTCATTATTGAAGTGTTGTTCAAGCACTCATTTGCTGAAATTTCACCATCAGTCACACGATTGCTTTGCATATTTGCAGCAGGAACCACTTTTTAGTAACTTGGTCCCCTCTTTATACTGATACAAATGTACCTTCGCCAAATGTCATCAATCAACTGATTCAGTGTTTCTTAAAATTATGAAAGAAAGAAAAGTTTGAACCCCTGGAGTACGGTACGCATGTGAAAATAGCCGCTAACGGGTATATATGTATACAGAGAAGCACAATACTAAAAATATATAATGTTTAATTATTAGAAACATTGTATAATTTATGTTTAGAAATCGATTTTCTTCTTTACCTCAATGAACAAAGTAATATGCGCTTAAAATTGTTTCGGCAAAAAAGTTTTTTTGGCTCTCATGCCCATTATTACTATCCACTGCAGTTTGATAATGCGGAAAGTGTTATTAATCGCACTCCCCGCCTGAGAAAGAAATCACTGCCCATATTATGGCAAGGGGAAGCCATCTCATTGCCCCACACACTTCTAACCGTCCCTGTTTTGCCATTACAGGATCATGTAGTCGATGAGCGGCTATTTCATATAAAGGCTGTATTCAGCTGCCCCTAAACATTCTAGAACATCGGTAATGCCGATATGCTGACGTCAGGGTAACAAGCGTCAGCCCAACTGTTTTCTCGCTAAAATTTGTCAAGGCTAGGGCGTCATAATGTGACACACACTCCACTGGGCGGCAGCGTAGTGTGGCGTGCCGGAGCACTGCATCCGAAAGATCTGGGAGGGCACGGTATCAAAACTACTCCGTCCGAGTCCGTCACTGGTTTTCTAAATATAAGGTTGCTTTGGCCGGGGCCAAGATACCGAGGCTCTGTTTGCGATATGAGCACCTAGACTCAAAGTACTATGCTAATTTTCCTTCCATGTGGGGATTCCAGAGCGAATCTACATGCGCGGACTGCCCTGCAGATTGTATAAAAGTTTTATGGCGGATGATGAATCACCATCACACAGCTAATATTATTATTATCAGTTTTTTACTGGTGAAGGTACATCTAAATGGATATTCAGTTCTTCCGAAGACCTTTAAAATTTCTCATGATGTCCCTCTTTAGCGCTTCATACTTTCTGCCAGCAGTCATACCACTTACCTAACATTCTTTACTCAATATATTCTTCAAAATATCCTCGCACTTTCTTACTTTTTCCAACCACACCTTCTGCCTTTTAATTTCCTAAATGAACTTCATTTTAGTGTCTCACTCCATATTAGACTCTAAAAATAGGAGCAGCGTGGTATTATCTTTAATGTGTTAAACAGTAATTTTCATTCACTCCTAGGTAAGGCGTTAATATAATATCAGGCAGGAAAGAATGATTTTTTTTAAAGTTATGAAAACGTCATTAATTTCTAGATGCAATGCATAAAAATATACCTCTATTTAAACATAACTGATCGGGGTTTGTGACATGTATTATGATAGATAATAATTATACGCAAAAGAGAAAAAGTCTACCCTGTCAACTTCAATTGTTTCTGTACTTTTTTTTCAAGAAATTGACCGCTAAATAATTCTCAATACGTATGCCTTAAGTGTCGTTAGGAAACTTATTGCATTAGAGTTCACCTCAAAACATTGGTGTATATTTTAATCATTTGGCTGATAGTTATTCCTATCCTCGAAATGTAATAAAACCAATGAAACTCCTAACCACTGACGAATTTCGCCCATCTTTCCTGCTCTTATCACTTGACGCAACCTACCTCGGAGGAATCGGCGGCCCGCTCCGCCGTCTCGGCTCTCCCGCTCCCCGGTCTGTTCCGCTCCGAACGCCCGCACCGCTGCTCAGCGGACCGACGTGGTTATCCATTCCTCTAATCCCTTGCCGCTGCTTACGGGTCCCTGGCATAATATTTCCGGGGTTCATTTCATCGGTCTTCTCCCGCTTCGTGGATAGCGGTAGGGATAGCATAATCGGCCGAACGTCGTTGCGTTACTAGTTGATGCACCTTATATCTACGGGTTTTAGACGTTTAGGAATTAGTTTGTCCTCGAGGCACGAGCTTTTCATAGTTCGTGGCGCTTCTAACGTGGAATGTAGATGCAGCTGTGCCCCAGACAGTCTGCGTAGCTCTCCCGCCTGTCCTCAAGTTCGGGGAAATCTTTCTCGACCCAAATTCGAGGAGTGAGTGTGGCAGAGAGAGAAGGCTAAATAGCATCGGGAAGGGTTTGGGCGAAGGACATTGATGCGGTGGGGTGGATGAGGAAAAGGGGCGTGAGTGAGCGACAACGCCCCCTCTTCATCCCCTCGGCCCACGCCACCGACCCAACCCTTGCTTCGCCGCCCGCCCACCCAACCCCTGCCGAAACCACGTCCACCCCCTCTCATTCCCAGCACTCCTTGGTCCCAAAACTCAACCTCCCTCCTCCGTCGCCTCTATTGATTGCGCGGGGTTAGGAGGAGAAGCGGAGGAAGTCGAAGGGAGAGAGAGAAGAGCTCCAGTGTCGGGGGCGGGAAGTGGCGGAGGGAGGGAGGGTTCTGGAGGGAGGAGGGCGCTTTTGGAGGCAGGAACGTGCGTGCTCGTGCGAGAGTCTGCGTGGCGGAGGTGAGAGACCGAGGTTTCGTGGGGCGAGGGAGGTAGGTGCTGAGGGAAGGAGGCGCCGAGGAAAGGAGAGGAGCTGAACCGAGAGGAATGAAATGCAAATGTGACCGGGCGGAATGGAGACAGGCGGACATGGAGTGATCAGAATCAGGAAACGTTAAAACTTGCATTTCCTATTTTTTCTTTAACATTTTCTTCCTTCTCACGCTCGTTGTGGCTATTATCATCCACAGCTATGACTGCGAACTAAAGATTATTATCTCTTAATGATTATTTGTAACCGTCTATGATATGGATATAGCGTATGCTGCTATTCAAGTCGAGACAAAAGAGAACCTCATGGACAAATTTTGGCGGTCAGCCATGGCGGTATGGGAAAATGAGTGTATCCTATTAGTCTCTTTATACTATAAATTACGAACACTTTTGGACTTTAAGGGGGGCAACAAATGTGAGGGTCGGTGCACACATCTTGATTTCTGGATCGCGACCGAGTCGCATGACTAGCAAGGCGCTGCAAGTTCGCTTCCCGACATGCAACTTGCTCAGGTTGGAGCGAGAGGCGGAACCTGGACGTCGGGTATCTTATTTTTAGCCACTCCCCCTTTTATTTTTTGCGGACCATGGACATACACATTTCTCCATACCCTTTCGTGCAGGATTGTGGATTACCCACTGCTCTCGGCATTATCTACCTCCATCGGACGGTTACCCTCTCCCGAAGCCCTAGTCTTTCAGCTCTGGTGCGCAACCATTTAACACATTATGTCAACATTTCACTTGGCCTGTTATACTTGGTGCTATCAAATATTTTTGAATTTTATCGGAAAATCTAATGGCGCGACTAGGTTCTTTTAGCCTTTGAAAGATCAAAACAACTTGTATGATTAGATATGTGGAAAAGCAGTGGAATAAAATTGGAATGCTTGTTCTACAAACAACATTCTTAATTTATTCCGGTTATTTTATATCATATTTACGTTTAAACGTTTTTAACCTCGCATTTAATAGGTTGTTATTCATTTTGAGCTATGTTGTTGAATATTAATTTCTCGACATATTTGTGTTTTGTTAGCGACGGAAATAATACCCAAGTCCCTTGTTTTTCTCTCTTCGCATTGTTTTTCCCCAACTACTTGTCAGCCTGAAATTCAGTAATAGTCGTAGAATCGGATATTTAGGTTCTTCATCATTTGAGGTTTTACCGCACTTCGTAACCTACTCTTAATGCTGAATGCAAATCGTATACATGCCTTAGGCAGAAGTTGGACCTGCGACCTCTTGACTCGCCGGCCAGGCTACTGGGGCCAGAATAAATCCATGTACAGTATTCTAGACATATAAGCGTTTCCATCAACTTGATTGTTGACACCCAATATTTCATATTCGCGACGAATGTACTTCTATTCGAAAGTCGACCGTCCGAACCGCCTCTTTATTTTCTCGGTTATAAATCGGTCGATTTCACTGTCCCTTGGCTTTTCCGGTGAGTGCTGAATCGTTTCCAGGGGTTTCGAAAGAGAATGCATGGATGATCTAATGCCAAGTAATTATGACACGGCACATGTTGAATAAAGGTGTCTGTACATTTTTGATGGGGTGTGAGGCGTCTCTCCTTCATTTATGGAAATTTTTGATGCTACCCATATATGCTAGCCTTAACATGGGCGATCAAAAATAATATCGTTCGATCAAACGCTCGAATATTTTATTCAGCCATATTTTTCCAAAGCAATTAGTGCTGCCTCCCTTGGGAAAATTAAGTAACCGCGTGGTAAAAATTGAAGGCCTTATGCATTTAATGCGATACGATACATTTTCTTGGTTTTCAATGATTTTATTTATTTTCGCAATCAATTGGTTAGCTTACAGCAAAGCGTTGCTATTTTCCAACTGCATTTAAACTGTTTGCGACGCAGCTGATTGCAAATGGAGGTCGTAAAAACATTGCTCTGGCCTATTGCTTTCTGTAGTTAAAAGACAGTTCTTTGTGTGGGAAAATGAGTAACAGTGGAGGTTCGTATCTCTTCTTATTCCTCTCTTCTTGTAGATCTTCTCCGGAACACCGTCGCGGTTGGAAATATTGTCACTTGAAAATAAAACCACCTTGTTAATGATTTTCCTGTCTCCTTTAATGCCTCTCCCCCAGTCCCGACCGAAGGAGACAGATTCTTAACCTTGACACCTCTGTTTCCCCAGGGGTACATTTCTCTCCCCCTGCATCACCTTTCCCACCTCCACCTCCTCCCGCATCCCTTATCACCTCCTGCGCCTGAGCCCCCTGTACCCCAGTCCATCGGAGAAGAGGGAGGAGGTGAAGGAGGAGGGCCGTCGTCCTCGTCTCGCCCCCTGCGGGCCCACGCCATCCACGAACGCGCTCTCATTGACAGCTCTTTAATTGGAGCCGCCATTTGCGTCCCGTCATTTACGCGCCATCTTTTTATTTTCTAAATTTCGGGAGACCTTTCATTACTCGCGCCCTCGCCGTGATGGGGGTTTTAGGAGAGAGGAGAAGAGTTGAGGAGAATGGGGGAAGGAGAAAAGAGACGTGAGGAAACAAAAAAAATGACTGCAAGGGCGGGGAGTGGCGAGAGGGAGTTGGTGGGAAGGGGTTTGTTTGGAACTCTTTAAGATGCATCAAAAGAATCTCGGGGAACGAATCTAAAAATATGAGGCATAGCGGATTAACAAGGCGGTTTTGTCTTCTCCCCAATTTTTTTTTATTCCTGCACATTTATAAACCTGCTATCGGTCTTCCTTTTACAACTATCTTATTTCATCGCCTTTGCGAAAGTGTCGGACTCATCCTGGTAAGAAATGTGACCCGTGAAAATTATTTTCATCCGTAAAAGTTTATTCTGTAACCCGCAAATCAAACAAAGAGATCATATCTTCCTTTGCCAGCAAAAAAAGGTCGCTCCTGTCTTCATTGCGGTGAATAATGAGCAGTTGTCACAAATCCATGAGACGGCGATGAAATAATAGTGCTTGTGGTCGTTGATTAAGTCAGAAAAATTCCTCTTTAGTGGTGTTGCTGAAATGATCTTAGGTGAAAACAATAATGTCATCGTTTGAATGAAAAAATCAGTAATATTTCATTAATATATAATTCTCGTGCATTAGCTATTTAATTTCTAATAAGAATTAAGCTTTGTTACTTTTCCCTTTAAGGTTGAAACTCATTGGATTATGAACGACTTCCTACTTTAACGTTATACCACAGAATTTTCTCTTTTGATTCTGGTTCCACATATGTGAATTGAGTCTTCAACTTACCCGAAGATTATGGACAATTATGGTTACCTAATACCCCTCCTCATTCATTTTATTCCTGCGAATAATGTGGTCTGTATGGCATGTTTTTAATGAGGTGCTCGGGAAAATTAACATCTAAGATGAGCCCAATGTTATTTCACCTTTCACATCGGCTTAATCTGGCAGGTTCTATATTCTAAATCGTCTCACTGCAAATGACATATTTTCGTCTATTTCATACGTGATTAAAATGTTGAAAACTTTGCAATATAAAGTGTTTGTGAAGCTTTTTTGCTAGTGCATATCACTTATGTATGTGGTAACGTAGTATGTATGTAATGTGGTATGTATGTATGGTAACTTTGCAATAGTATGTGGAGAGTTTTTGAGAGAGCTTTTAGCGGTCAACCTTCTTGTTTTATTTGTGCTGTGCACAACTATCCAAGGAATCAGGGGCTGGCGAGTGTAGAGCTCATCAAGCGCTTATCCCATCTGCGTTTTGAAGTACAGGAACCAGGGGGGATAGGGCAGCTACATTCTACTTGATACTGGCCGATTTTAGTGTCCTAGAATGATCTGGTAACTAGAAACTTGAACTTCACTCTACATGGACAAACTTCACATATCTCTCGGTTGGGAACTTGGGACATCATACCAAAGACCATGCACACTACCCGGTGGGATACGACTCCGTCGTCTTCCTATGTGTATTTCTTTCTAGAAATCGGTTTTAGCATTAAAAATATTGAGAAGTGTAGTGGCCTGTGTCTTGCCCAGACATGTTTAAACGTTATTGGCCTGTGTTTTGTAACTATGCAACAATTGTTTCAATTATTTTTTACAATTAAAGTCGTCTTGAGGTTGAATCTATGGAGGCTATAGATATGGGCATAGCTTGCGTTTCAAAGTGACCCATCTCTTTTTAGACCAACTGCAAAATCCATTTCGCTCTTGCCTTTCGAAATCGCTGATTATGTCGGTGTTTCTGCAACCTAGCTACTCAAAGTTAGTATGCTTGCATTCCATCTGGACTATGAATATCATTATTGGCCTGATATCGAGTTTGAGGCTGATGGCACTTAGTCTGCATGAACTTATCAAATGAAGAGCTATATCTCAAGCTTACTTCTGTGATTAAGAGTGGTCATTTTCTTCACATACGATTAAATTATTAAACGTGTAGTATTTTTTGTAAGGGTAAAGGGCCTGAAGTGGAGGGTGTTGAAGTTGTTCGAGGTGTTTATTTGTTAGAAAAGTATGAGAATGGAGGTGGTGAGAAGCGATTGCTGCTAAAGGTAATGATTGGATTTGTAATTTAATTGCGGAAGAATAAAGAAGTGATGGGATGGAGAGAGGGAGAAGAATCCTGAGCCGAATGAATGCCGAATGAATTGTAATGTGCACTGAAAAAATGAAAAGCTGAGAAATATTTTTGGAATCATGTCGAAAGTAATGTCGGTGAATGCCAAAATTAAAAAAAAAAATTATTTGTTATACCAAACGGCAATTATATCACTATGGCTTTCTATCACATGGCTTTGTAATTCAGCGTTATGATGTCTTGTAAACTTCAGGATATAATATTCTTGTGAATGAATGAATCTTTCTCTTTTATATCAAGAATAGCTGATTATGTGATATTTGTTATTATTTCCTAGAAGTGTGGTCAAAGTTAAGCACGTCTTCGTGGTAATTTGCGAATCGCTTACGTAAATTCTCGTTAGTTGCATCAAGGTATTGATGTTATCGTTCTTTTGCGGCGTTTTTAATGGGAATGAGGTAATGAAAGCGGAGGACTGATTACAGCCTTTAGCTTGGCATTGTCATTGGTAAAATTTTAGGTGTGCTAGTGTTTAACCTTGCAACAAAACTGTCAAATATTGTTGGTGTAATTAAATTTTTCATGACTTAATTTTAGCTAAGACGCCAGAATATACATCGATCTTTTAACGAAAACCCAAATTCATTCATAAGTTTATTTACGAGAATGGCCATTTTCACTGCTGCTAGCTGATAACGTGGGAACAAGAAGCACCTATCGAAATTCCTTGCTCCCGGAGCCCAATCTGAGTCCGAATCTCGCCAGCTCAGTAATGAATAACATTGTTACACGATAGCATCAGCGGTTTCTTAAGAGTGCATACCATTGGTTCTGCCAGAAAGATACCGTCAATTAGTGTGCTGATGGAGTGCCTGAGGTGTTGTCTGCGATCATTTTGAATTCACGTATTAGCCAGCTCATTATTGCAACTACTTCGCCAAACCTTTTGACCTCTGCGTTTTAACGAAGAAATGGATTGGACTATCTTTTGATTTATATTTTTTTTGTTGGAGAAGATTAAATGCGTCCTCTATTAATCTTCAAATGTTACTTGAAGTGATATATGGCCTCTGGCTAGTCACTTATCTCTCTCTTTTATATATTTATTTTGAGATTCATTTTTTTCCATCCGGACTATTCTGTTGGTCCATATAGGCTTTCACCTGGGATCCCAATAGGCTTTTACCTGTCATCAGGTTTCCCAGGGGCTGAACCAATAGAGCTTGACAAACATCCATGCCCTGGGTGGAGAAAAACCCACCCAGGCGGGATTCGAACCCGCGACCGTAGGATTAGCAGGCGAGGACTTCGCCGCCACCGGGGCCGGCAAGATTCCTGTAATTTTTTCTTTTTCCAAGATTTTCCTCAAGATGTAATTCTATCATCCTTTCATTACATCTATTCCCTTCGCTCAGTCCCTTTGGCAATGCACTGAATTTCACTCATTTATCTCATCGTATTTTACGCGCCTTTGACAAAATTCCCTGTGACGTCATCGGAGGAACTCTTTATTAGGAGTTGTTCTCTTGATGCATTGCTTAGTATTTCCGTGAATCTACGCACTTCTACTTTCATCTTCTCTTCCCTGATAGAGTCCAAGTCTTACTAGCATAAATGCTACTTTTCTAATGCCGAATGATAGAAATCATTTTGTTGCCATACCATTTGACTTGACTACTGCGTTATATTTTGCTTAAAGTTCCACATTATCAGTAGCTGCATTACATCATTCAACTTCGTGCAAAAATAAGTTTTTTATTGGCATATTTCGTTGTTTCTTCGTATTTATAGTTGATTCGTTAAAATATTCCCCTGAAAAGTGTGAGTGTTACTTTGGAAAACTTTCTAAATTTTCTTAGTTTTTTTGTGAAAGGAACTTGATCTTGAGGGAGAAAAAAGTGGAAGATACCGATTGGACCACGATTAGCAAATTCTATCTCAATTATATTTTGCGAGGGTGCTGGTCACTTTTACAGCCAAAAATTTGCACTGCAAAAAAGATGGTAGGTAGGCCCTTAAAGTTGGGAGTATTTATCATAAGCGGGCTGTTTAAAAATTCATTTGTGCGTTGCCTTGGACACTAATAGTGGATGCATAGTTAATTGCATGTTGCTAGTTTTTCTACGAGAATCAAATTAGGAAATTCTGTAGGTATTAAAGGAGTCCTCTATAAATATTATATGCAATGAAATGTAAAGACTATAAAACTCACGTGGACCTTCATTTTATGAGAAATTCAAGTTGAAAGTTCAAAGTGAGCATTGAATTATTCCGGAGAAGTTTATCTTCCATCAGTAGACATACCATGTTCATGTAGTGTACGGAGTGTAAGCCATTCGCTTTCGTTGAAAATGACCACAATTTTCATGAGCATCCCGGAATAAATTTTAGGACTCCTTTATGTACTCACTACAACTGTTGTAAAAATCCTGAATCCATGTTTTTCAGCCTTTCCTTTTCTCCTTTCTAGTTAATGAGCTATGGTAGTGCTTATTTTGGAACCATTTTGTACGGAGAGCATTCATATTGGCATATTTCCTACATTTGAGAAAAGTCGTTGCCATTTATTTTTCTGTTAAATCCAGATTCCCATGGGTCCAAGCAGCATTGTATTTTGTGGTTTAATTGGCAGAGATGAAGAACCGTCCACATAAATGCAAAGTACGAATGCGTTCTTTCATGTCCTTAAAAGTTGTCGCATGGAGCTATATATGGGATTCTCCTTCATTATTTCTGTATTTCTCGGAGAAAATGGCGAAAAATCTGTCAAACGAACCGTTTAGCATATCAGAACGCCGCCAGCCTATTAACAATCGACTCAATTATCTTCTGCAAAAACCACCGGGCGGCCATATCACGGAATTCTACCAGGTAAACTTTTTCTCCGCCATATATCATCTAATACATCCCCCAACATTTAATGAGCAAGAGTATAGGAAAAAAAGTCACAATGCTTTCCTAAAATGGACTCTCTGTAGGTTTTAAGGGTGTGTTTGGCGGTGGATGGGAGAAGAGGAATGGGGGGAGAGGATGAGGTGGTTAAAACAAGAAAAGTAGAAAAAAAACGAGAAAAATATCCGAAAGCCTTCAAGATTTTTTAAATTGGACATTCATCGGCTGGCATTTCGATTCGCCCTCTAATTAATAGGTTCCGTCTCCCGGGCCGCCCCTGACGTTCGTCTCATTTACTTCTCTATCGCCACCCCCTTCTCCGCCGCCACCCATCCTCTATTCGACATTGTCCTCTTACGCGCGGCCTCGGAATACTTGTCCTTTAGAAGTACCCGTTCCTGTCACACCCCCTCCTCCCTCACTGTCTCTGCTCCTTCTTTGTCCCACCCCTCCCCTCCGCACTCGCTGGCCAGTCCATCCCCCTCCCTCCCCCCCCCTTCCCTCCGCTCTTCCCTCACAACGTCCACCCTTTTATCTCGCTAACTCTCCCAATTTACCGAGGAATCCACTCTCTTAGCCATCCGTCCTCTCCTTCGCTATCTCCTTCCCCCGCGTCAGCGTGTGTGCTGCTTCTCATCCCTTATTCCTTGAATCTCCTTCCTCATTACTCTCTGCTTCTGATTCTCCCTCTCTCCGTGTCCACCTTCCTTCCGCGCACGTGGTGTGTATTCATTCTCTAAAATTATGCACCATTGGTCTTTTTTCTCTTTGCAATCTCGAGTTTAACTAGCCCCCATTTTCTCAGGTAGCGCTAGTCATTTTTGATTATGGCTAGAAATCCCCTCCGTGATACCCGAGGGATGCTGGGCCCTGGGGATTTATCTGTATCAGGGCTATTAGCAATACCAGATCAAGGATTTGAAATCAGAGTTATTCGGTGTATACGACAATACCATAAAGAAGATAGCCTACTATAGCTTATCTCTTTTTTTTCTATTTTCCTCTAAGAACAATTTTTAATTCACATACAGGAAAGAGTGCTGCTCGAGTGTGCGAGCCATTTGATGAATACGTTTTTTTCCTACTGTCTGTTTGTAAACCCCATTGGCCATTTCGTGTTTCTGGTCTTATATGCGGAGTTGTTTTTTTCAACCTACAGCTGTTAAGACTTTCAACTTATTCATGCGCATTTTTTTATGGCTTAACTTATTTATGAGTCGTAGATTGGTGTGCAAGCAATCGTGATTCTTGTTCTTTCACATGTGGCACACACCTATTAGTTCGTTTCTTTTTAATTTTCTGCGGACCCATTTTTCAGTTCACTCTCAGTCTGATCTTGGTGAAATTTTCAAATGCTAAATAGTTTGTCTAATTGTGCGGCTGCATAGCACATTCCGTTAGATACTATTTTATATGATAATGCAGTACACATCTTGCGGACTTACCTACCTTACCGAAAGCACCTATTATCAATGTTTTAGAATTGAATACTCTAGATTTATTCAATTAATTAACTATATTCAATCAGTTCGGCTGATATAAAATATTCGAGTATTGTGGAAGAACCGTGGTAATTTTCCAATTTTATACAAAGTTTTATTGTGGTTGCCCCCTTGTTATCCAAATATACCCAAAAAAAAAAGGATTGATAACTCTTCAGATGGTAATTTTTGAAAACCACCTTAAAATTAGGGAGACCATGGAAATTCAGTCCCGACATGTGGTGGTGTGCGTCGTCATAATTCGCTTCAAAGAATTAAGTCTGGAGAAATGTATATTTCCCGACGCCCCCTGCCCGAGATACTCCGTGACACTCCTTTTTCATCTTTAATAGTCATCCATACCTTTCCCTCACCTTTCCTATGTCCTCTTCTCTTCCACTTCCCCTTTCTGTGCATTTCTACTTCGCTGCCTCATTCTCCCTCACTCGATGTCGCTACTTCCCTTTCCCTATTACTCCGGGGACATCTGTTACCTTCCACGAGAGCCGAATATAAATTCGTCTCCCATTCGACGCATTGGTGGATGTGGGGAGGGAGGAGGGGCGAGAGGGTGGGAGGAGACTCAAATCGTTGGCGCGCGGGCGGGGGGGGGGGAGAAAGGAGGCTGGGGAGGGGGGTAGTGGAAGGATGGGGAGGGGGGGGGTGGGGCTGCTGCCTGGCTAATTGGCGGCGATGTAACTCGATCATCAAAAGCGTCCACTTTGGGGATATCAGAGGTAAAGGGGGCGCTTCTCCTCCCCGCCGCACCCTCTACCCCTTCTTCTTCGCCAGCCACCACTCTTTCATTCCCTCAGACGATTCCTCCATATCCACCCACCTCTCTTTTCCCTCTCCATCTTCCCCTCTCTTCTCTTCCCCCTTCATTATCCATTACTCTTGTGCTCCAACGCGGCGGGCATGGCCGTTGCTGACACTTCGGTGTCCAGGGGTAGACGTTGACTCCCCCTACGGAGTTGACCGGAGAGAGACGGTATGGTTGACCGTAGACGAGTACTGCGTGTATCTTGGTATATAGTGGCCGAGATTTTCATATCGGGATCCATAAGTGTTAACTTCGATACTCCCGTAGAAATCGGAGACGGGTTTTGGTGGTTAAGATAGTGATGCTCACTTCGTCACTTCGAGATATTGATTCATTTTGGTGGAAGCGTTTCGGTCGTTTATGTTGTCGAGAGCTCTCTATGGGGAGCTGTCTTCCAAGGAAGAGAGTGCCACTTCCCTTGGGTTAGTGTGAAGGAATAAGAACGCCGCCTTCTTTTGATTTTTGGACTCTCTCATTGTTTCTTTGCCCGATCGCCTTGGCATTACTGCGTTGGAATATTCCCCTCCGACTAAGATAGTACGTTAAAGCATCAATGGCGAATAGCCCGTCAGAAATAATTTCCATTCATAACTAAAAGGTGATTCTCGTCCAATTTCTTTTCTATCAACGCTCAAATACAGGTTGAAAAACGTAGCCTAGTACCTACCAATGAATTGCTTTCGAGAAGGAAGTCATTCTTAGATAAAAACTCAATTTAGGCGCACGTTGATGTTTTGGCTATGCTCAGCATCCTCTGCACCGTGTTTTGTTCTGGAAGTAGGCTTGGTCCTTCGTTGCCCGTATTGTTTCCTCCTGACTACTTTTTTTTCTCTTTTGGAGTTATTACTATTCCAATGCAACTGGCTCAAGAAAGAAGTTTATACGGAGTGAGGGCAAGAAAAAGTCGGTACTCTGAAATAGCTTTTTTTTCTATTTTTTTAACCGGCGGGGAATACTGGGTGGGAAGGCCGAAGCGGTTTATCCGGTTATGATACAAGTCTTGTTGAGGTAGGGTTATTTTTTCATTTTGATTTTCATTTTCCGCTTCTTTTATGGCTTGCGCTCTGGAAAAATCGTGACAATATTTCTGTTTCGATGCGGAATTTTTGTTTCCTTGTGTTTTCTCTCCTTTTACCTTTTTCCTCTTCCTCTCTACCCTAACTAAGTGTCTCAATTAAGTTTTCCCAGAAACTTTTCTTCTTCAAGTCGTTATTGACCGCTTTGCTCGTGTTTTTATGTTGTTTTATTCTATCCTGCCGGTCCGTTGAAGTCTTTGACTTCGTTTTTTGTATGCAATTCACAGAGGGGGATTTTTCGCTCTTAAAGTGTGGGAACATTTTCCATTTTCTTGCCCCTTCAAACAATGACCCTCATTCTATAGGGTGAACGTAGAAGAAGAAATTAAAAATACACCTTTTAAATGCCTTTCCCATTAAGGTTTTGGCTGTAAATATGGTTATTTCTCGTTAACCACTCGCTCTAAGCTCTTGAGGCCTAATGTGCTATGGAAAGGTCAAATAATACGCTAAAGGTAGCTAACTAAAACCGTGGCAAGTCTGTTACATACCTACGCATGTCAGTTCCCATGGTGAGTTACATGTGCCAACTTCGTCCATCAGGTTTCTAACCTGCCAGATTGTTAACTTGTGGTGACTGTAGAGGAGGGAACAATTGAGTGATGACATCCTGGATGGACAATTGAAACTCAGGCATTTTTCGGGGATTGTGCTGTAACTAATATTAGTTCTCTCCTGTAGGAGTCAAGGATGCTTCCTAAAGTATAAACTATTCGGAAACGAAGTAATGATAGAAGGATACTAAAATATTTCGTTTGCATATGTAAGCTGTATTTTTCATTCTGCAAGCAAAACACTCTTGTTTTTTCCCGCCTTCATATGTATTTTCCGCTCTGAAGGAATAATAACCCAAACATTTAATATATAAAATAAAATTCTATTTCTAGTTGTATTCCTTGTGTCCAGGGAAATTCTTAATGATTTCGGATTTAAAATCTGCCTGGTTGATTATCCCATACCAATACATAATTAGGCTATATGTAAGAAGTAGAATCTACTTCAATTTTATGGTGTAGTACCTAGCCTGATTTCCTGCATTTTCCGTCGTACATTTCAGGAGGCTAATTCCGTCGTTCGAACCACCTGACTAATGCATATTTTCATTCACACAGCCACCGCATCTATTAAGGTGTATCGTTCATGCCGTATGTGCTTGCCTTTTTGGCCGCATTATCATTTAAAATTCAAGTAAGCTTCACGTAATGAAAGATCTGCTCTGGTACATCTTATTCGTTCACGAGCTGTCAGCTGGTTCTGGTATTGTGTGTCTCATTGGAGAGGTAGATAGTTAGATCTTAGCGCCCGAAAATTCTATTTATGGTAGGTGAGATGGTGTTTTCGTCACCATCTTACCTTCTTCACCGTTGTCCCTCATCCTTCCACTCCCTCTCAGTTACAACGCTTAACCCCTTCGAAGTGAGAGGAGGCCTTCTAAGTAGAGCCCTCATTGCTCTCCTCTTTCCGCCTCACCTGTCTTAATCCTCACCACCTTCCGATAATGTATTCTCCATCGCTTATCGCTCCAGTCCCCCACCCCCGTCCATCTTCTTCCGCTCATTATCTCTCAAGCTTCCTTCCACTCCTTCAAACCCTCGGGCTACCCACCTGCCCTCCGTCACTTGTCATTAATAATCAAACGCCCGCTTCTCTTTCCTCCCGCTCTCCACTTTCGTTTTAGTCATCCCATTGCATGGCTTCCACCTCCATCCCAAAAGTCTTCCGAAAGCATCGTGCTATAAAGTTTGAGGCTCGGGTTCGATCCTTTTTTACGGTAAGAATTTCCGTGATCTAGAATGTGATGTGGCGTGTTGTCACCAAAGGTTCGACTAATAATAACCATGGCTGATTTTCCGATTCATCGTCAATATGTGTGTATTTTTCAACATCACTTCTAGGAAAAAAGATTTTAGAGTTTAAAAGTGTCTCTATTAACGTGTGTGCGAGGTAGAGATCCTAGGTTTCACTGTTTCTTTGGTAGCAGTTCTTTTCAGGGGAAGGCGACCGACAGCTATTTCTTTCCTTTGCGCCATTTAGGGCAAGTGGGTTATGGACACCGGTAGGAAAATTTCAGGTAACGGAAGAAGGGTTGAGGGAACCAGGTGTCAGAATTAACAAAAGGCTCCAAGGGGTTCACGTTTCACCGTCCCGTCCGACTGCAGATCTCAAGGTACTCTCCAATCAGCCCTCAAATAGAGACCGGTATAATACTGGAAAATCTCTGCTACTATCTAGATTTGAAGCCGGGATCTCCGGACGGGAGGCAAGTTGTATGCCCAACCTGATTCTTGTGTGATTTAGTCCCAGTTTCTTTCCCTCTTGCTATTGCCGTCTTTGACTCTTCTGTAATCGTTATGTCCATCTACATAGTACCATGCAAGCTACCGCTAGGATGCGTGGCAGGTGGTGATCGTTCCAGGCATTTACTATCGGCCCGAGCAATTTCATATTGTAAGTACTTCCTGTAATTATTATTAGCAAAGTGGTGATACCCTCTGATCCATTCACAAAATTACTCGGCAGTATTAAAAAAAAGATCAGTGCTAGCTAGTTACTTCAAGCGAATTAGTTCACATTTATATGACGGAAATCCCAGCCTTACTCCTTTACGGATCACTGCTCACTCTTACTCTTCTAACATCTACGTTTTACCCTACGAACCGCCACTAGGGCGTGTGGCATGAGGTTGTAGGCAACCAGTCGTTAAGTTGAGGTTTGAGCTGAAAAATACTAATTATTAATGAAGTAACATATAATGAAATATGCTTGAAACAATTATATATGTTTTGCGTGGTAGTCTTGTATTATACGTGGGAAAAACAAATCCTTATAATGCTTGGTCCGACAGTGGAACTCTCTCGATTTTTCACTCGTAATTGTCCTACTTATGTAGTGTGGGAGTAGAAATATGTCTGCAGTGTCAAACTCAAATTCGTGAGATCAGAATTTTTCGAGTAACTTTAATCTTGCGAACAACCCTCTAGATTTCTTGAGTTTCCCAACCAACCTCTTCTAATAGCCGAGTGAGACTTTCTGCAAGTTCATACGCGTTGGACACAAAAGGCTTTCCTCTGTATCTTGTTTAGTTCCTGAACGTAACCTTGCATACTTATGCATGAATTACCAACAAGACACATTTTCCTCTGGTCCCTTGTCTATTTCTTCAATAACTTTACTTATAAATTTAACGTGATACGTCACAGTGAAGTAATATTTGAGTGATATTTCGGAAATATAAGTCCCGTCTCATTGTCTTCCTGGTTGGAGCTTTAACTAATTGCTAGACATCAAGATATTGGTTAAGTGGTTCTAATGACATGCTGCTCTTTATGTCAATGG
This sequence comes from Platycnemis pennipes, assembly GCA_933228895.1. Lineage (NCBI taxonomy): Eukaryota > Metazoa > Arthropoda > Insecta > Odonata > Platycnemididae > Platycnemis > Platycnemis pennipes. The sequence continues at coordinate 24,421,084 of OW121848.1, read as the reverse complement.
AATCGATTTGTAGTTTGAATAATCACACTGGCGCATTGTACTCTGTAATGCATTCGTAATTTTGCCTGGGTTTATTCTGGTGTATGCAATGCGCATCTTTGGAAGTAGTTACGCCGAGCGTAGGGGCTCACTGCATGAAACTTCTTCCGTGTGAATAATGAGGAAATTATTGCAAGCACGGTAACGATATGTGAAAAATATTATTTTCTGGACCCGGCACTAATTATAGCCCCACATCATTATGTTTTGGTAAGGAAGTGGAATGGTGGTGGAAGCGACTTCGTAATGATTATTTGATATTGTTGATTGATGCTATCAATCCCTATCCCATAATTTATTTGCACCACGACTATGCTAATTAAATTATTTTGTGATCATGGTACTGTGTAAATGGAGGCTCTATCTAGACATGGAAAAACTTAGCTTAATCGCTGTAATTAGTTAATTAAAACGCATAAATGTAATGCATTACATTCATTGGTTAGTATGAAGCAAACCCATCTTTTCGGAAGGAGTTATATGCATTGGTTTATTAATTTTTAATTGTCATGAAAACCTAAGTGGCGTAGTAAAATTGTATGTAGGTACTTCCCGGCAAGCTTGAATTTTACTCTAAACATTTAATTTCGACTGAAGTATCTGGAGGGTGATATTCCCTATGATACGTATTATGATGCATAGTTTAAATCTGATTTCTCTCTATCAATCGTAATTTTCCCATCAAAAATGAAGTGACCCTTTATTGGAAATTAAGTTAAAATTCAATGGAGCTGTCATCTTAGTGGATGTTCGATGCATTCGGTTGAGAATGGAGAGCTACATAGACCTGATGTAATGTAATGTTGGGTAATATTTGCATTTGAACGGCAGTGAAATAAATACCCGTTGATTAATTTGACGATCGATGGTATGTATTTATGCAAAGGTTCCAGGAGTCCGCGATTATTTTTGTAAATAAGCTGTAGATTTATTTTCGATTCATTTTCCAGTTCTTGTACTCTTCAGGTGGAACTAACTTTTCATAAAAGTACTTGTTCGTTCAAATACAGGCTCGACTACTAATCAAGTAATTAGGGTGCGTGCCAGTGTAATTGGACCCCCACGATTATATTTCCCCAATACACGAATGGAATCGCATACATAACGCTTTTGAATCCAAGTTATTCGCGCTAATCAGCTTATTCTGCTTTTGTTCTCATTTGAAAATCGCCCGGCGATGAAATGAATTGGTAAAATGATAACAGACAGTGATGAACGCGTTGATTTTCCATCTCTGAATCGTATTTATTTTCGACGCTTAAACCAAATATCAATTACTATCATGATATGATGAATTCTGCATTGTTCTATTTTGGCTGGAAGGTGCGCAATTAATTCCGGTTACCTTTGCCATAGTTATTTCTTTATCCTTATTTGATAGTGGCAGATTGATTGCATATTTTTACTTGCCGATAGTACCTGGGCTGGTGATACCACGTCAGCCGAAATATCTTTCTTTTTCGCCAAAATCAAATTTATAATGCCATTTCCTTATCGATAAATGGCCTTATGATTTAATTCTTTTTACTGCCAAACGGACTATTTTCAGAGAATTTCTATCTTCCATACTTCGGTGTATCTTTTGATGGAAATATTTCCTTGTCAGTCACTCTCATTCAGCCCGTTCGGAATTCTTTTATCACCGCTACACCGTTCGTCTGGAAGGAGGAATCAGGTGCATAAGCACTCACTCTGCATTCATTGCCATTCGTATGCACCGTGGCCCAGCCGAATTAATCGATTGAGTATCACCGGAGCAGAATACAAGGCAGGGAAACGTATTCTTATCTTAATAGATCGAACGGATGGGGTAACGTGTCCAGTGAAACCTCCCCGTTCGCCCATTTTCAGCCGGTGGAAAAAATATATTGCCTGCATCCCTTTTACTTAGGACGTTCTCCATTGGTGGAATGATGTGTGTTTTTTTTCCTGAAGGTCAAGCAAGCCCGAGGAAAAAGTAAAAAAAATGGACTTCCTCTTCGATAGTCCTAATGGAATGGACTTTCCCGTCCTCTTCTAAGGAATACGACCCGGTGGACAGCTATTACCTAGGAATGTCCTCTCAGTCGTAGGTACAAGACGTCGCGTACTCCTTTTATTCCCTGCATATATATTTGCTTGTAAGAGAGGTCTGGGAGATAGAATCTTAGCCCTTGGGCGAATCAAACCATCCTTTTGCGTTTTTCCTTTCTTATTATTTCCCTCCAACACAACATCGCGAAGCGAAAGTTACAGTGAGCTGGAGAGAACGTGGCTGGTAGTTGTATAATATTGTTTCGCCTGATAGCAATGCTAGAGTGAGAGGGTTAGAAACTGTGGTGAGGAGGAATAAATGCAACGTTACTTTTTCCGATCCTATTAATTGATCCTAGTAAGGTCACTGTCCTTGGTATAAGTCCAGTGACGCGATCTTATATCTACTTTTTTGGCTGAAAACTCATGTGAATAATTTTGTCCCCCATTAGTTTTGAAGGGGAAAAGCGCAAATGCAAATCGAGAGATAAAATATCTTGCTGGCTTAACTCTAGCTTAATTTCCTCTTTCCTCAAGAAGAGCAAGTTATTAATTGAGACCTTGAGTTCACTTCCAAAACTGATTAGTGTAATATATTTGATGCCTGCTTCTTTCTCTGGCAGATCTTAGGTATTTATAAAACAGGAAATTAGTGGTAGAACCTATCCTATTATTGTGTGTTACTTCGTGGAGTTCAATGTAATCAGAGAAGAATTCGTTTTTCGTTCAAAAATTCGTTTGTTTTATTCCTTGGAATCGAAGTGGAAAGATTCGTCGCAGTTCATCTTCCCTTGTCTGATTGCTCCCACCTCAAGATGGAGGCATTGAGGTGAGCGAGGATTTGAGCTGATTTAGACTCCGTTCATGATGCATTTTTCTCTTACCCATCCGATTCCTGTGGTCATCGTTAAAGGGCATTGACGTCCTGTTCCCGTTCTCCACCCACTCCCAAACGGATCCTTTTCTCCCACTCCTCATTCGCTCTGTTTTGATCGCCTCTCCTCTTCTCTCTCTCCCTCGCCTCGTCATTCTTCCTCTCTCTCTCTCTCTTTGGCACGCCTCCTCTCGAACGGCCGGTGGGGCTGGGAGGGAATTGTTCGAGGGAGGGCGTGAGGGAGAGAGAGAGAGGTGAGCGAAATGAACGGGGGAAGGGCAGAAGGGAAACATACATGCATGTATACTTAGCTTGGAGGGAAAGATACGTTGGGTGCGGGAGGGGGGTGGAGCGGTGGTTGGAAGATGGGGAGGGTGGGAGGCGAAGAACATGGGACGGTTACACGGCGCATAGGGACTGTACGTACGGCGGAAAGAATTCGCGCGCAGGCAAGTTGCGGAGACAGCGAAACATACTGAACTGTCGTGGGGAAGCGGGGGTTAAAGAGAGGATGTGACGTCGGGAGAGTGTCGGGGGGAGGGTTGGGTGTCGAGAGGAGGGGGAGGGGAATGCGGGGTCAAGCGACTGGAGGATGGGGGGGGGGGGGGGGGGAGGGTCCCGGGTGTGGTTGTAAATTCTAAGTATTCCGTGAGAGCGAGTGGTCGCGCTGGGTGGAATGGGAATCGTCTGGTCTGCGAGTGACAGAGACTGAGCAATTTATGCGAGACACTAACGCTCGAAATTGTCTATTATTTTCATGGTCAATAAATTTCATTTGGCTACCCCCTCGCGAGAATGGTAGAGCTATATCATTACCCTTAGACTCCCTTTTTCCAAATTATATGGGGTATCTACATGTCTTCGTTGGGGCCCCAGATGACGTTTAAAAAAATAAAAGCATCGTCAATTCACGGCATTTGAGTGGCGAACGAATAGTCTGAATACATTTTTAAGAGAGGAGAGGAAATGTCATCCGATGGAGTTTAGTTTTACTAAATTTCAGATTCAAATCAGTGGCGTTTCGGACTCGGAACTCGAATCCGGAACTAGATTGCTCTAATGAGGTGAAATCCAACACCGGCATCCCATATGGAACGCGAGTGTTGTAGCAGAATTCGGTTTGGAGTTGCCCTAATTGCTATGCTTACATTGCAACGGCTAACCTACCTTAATCTAATGTTTAATTATAAGATACATAAATACCAGGCCGCGGCAGAAATCGGTTCCGCGACTTTTGGTCGGCCGGCGAGTTACCGACCCAGCTACCGAGTCCGGCTGGAAAGGTGCAATTGAGGATTTTCATATCGCTCTTTAGGGAATATATTTACATACGACTGGTGATAGAGGCCAGATACCATTTTTATTTCACTGACAATCACTTCATAGGTGCGTAAACCGAATGTGCCGGCCGGCGCAGCCAAGAGGGTAATACGCCAGCTTGGCAGTCCAAAAGCCGGGGTTTCGAATCCTGCACCGGATGTGGATGTTCAGTTGGTCTTAGATTTTAGACAAGATTAATAGCTGCGACATAAAGTAAGCCGTTGTAGGGCCTGAAATACGAATGTTATCACTTAAATGCCGAAGTGTTCTAAAAATGTCATTCATAATCATATATAAAATGAGTTATTGCAAAGAATTGTTTGAATTCTCATTAGAAATATAATTTTTGTGTTACTATTTCCGTAAAGCCTGTAAATCTACACCTGCATAATGCCCTGCAAGCCTCCGTAAGGGGTAATGCAAGGGGTGATCCATCACCAGGCACTCATTTATATCAAGAGGTCAATCCAATGTTAGGCGATGAGTGTTTTTATTAGTCCAAAATATCTATAATTATATGAAATTCTCCTTCGAAGAATATTTTAGGTATTCACATATTCAATGACGACGTTGGAAACACTTCTTTGGAAACATAAGTTCCTCGAACATCGCGTTAAAAGTGTTTATCTCCAGTAACTTCCTCTATCGTAATATTCTGTTTTTGAATCAATTAATACGAGCAGCATATGAAAACCATTTCAGGATACCTTTCTTTTAATGATAAATGCGCAACTTGTTTGCATAACCCTAGTGAAATATTGACGTTGGCTTTTTTAGTTCCCACTTTTCCACCGAATGATAACTTGGAAAAATAGGATGCATTTGTGAGGATAGAACAGTAGGTAGGTAGGTAGAAATAAAATATTTAGTCTCAACGAAGGGCTTTGCTAGTAAAATTTGAACTAGTTGCAGGGTTGCATATTTAAGAGAATTCTGTTGTTTCCAATTTTTCGAAGGGAAGAAATTTAATTGCTGAATTTCAGTCTCTGAGATTTTATGGTTTACTCTTGCATTTCATTCCATTCCTGCTTAGTATAACCGTGCATATTATGTATTTTCATCGCTCGGGTCAGGCGGGCAGCGAATGCGATGGTGGAAGTGTTTTGAAGAGATATCTTGTTCGGGGAGGGAGGAAGGGCTAGAGGCTCAAGAGGACTGGGTTTCCAAGGAGCCCTGAAGAAGTCGGCGCCGTCGTCAGGATTTTTTTATGGTGGTGGTGGTGGCTGTCGTGGGAGGAGGAGGGCGGGTGTGTATGTAGTAGGGGGGGGGAGGGGTCGGAAAGGGGGCGTTGGTGAGTGCGTGCGCTGTGTGTGTGGCTGTGGAATGAGTCGAGCAGTGTGGGGGGATGGGGGAGATGAAATGGTGAGCACGTGACCTCAGAAGAATGCCGTCTCTGACCAATCCCCTCTACCCCCCACCCACTCGATCCCCCTCCCACGTGACCTGTTCCCGAGTCCCTCACCCCGACCGCCAACTCTTCTCCTTCCTCATCTCCCTCTTACCTCCTTATAAACATCTTTTTCCCTTCTCCTTTTCCTTATCCCATCTCCTTACGCATCTCCCTCCCTGCCAAGTCCACCCCGACCAACCATCACCACCTTGGCTTTCCCAGCTTCGTCCAGATTACCGACTGGAGTGTGATTGGCCCGCTGCCCCTCCCATTTATTTTTCACGGTCCTTCCCCGTTCGCTCCCATGGACGTGGCTCTTAGCGCAAATTAAACTTGATTTTTATTTCTAGCGAGTTTCGGTTTTCCGGCTTCTGGGTCGCAAGCCATCTTTTCTCTGACTTCCACATGTCTGATCGTGCTGTTTGACTCCTTGGTGACACTTGGCTGACCCGACCTCTTCTCCCTCCCCTCGTTTCTACCTCTTGTGTGACCTTTCGGAATATTTCAGGGGAGCGCATATTGAAGGCTGTCCTTGGATCGCTGAAATATCGCCGATTCGCGGGGATTTCACGTGCATTAATTTGCCATCGGAAAAGAGTTATGTTGTATCTCAGTGCGTTCTCTCAGGCGACGAGTAAATAAATGTTACTGTTCTAGACAAGTTTTTTCATTACATTCCGTTTTTGGTTCTACTGCTCTTTCACAATGCAAAAGATGTACCTCATCTATTCGTATAGGATGTGGAAAAACCTTATGTTAAGAACTCGTCATTGCTGAAAACATATCAAAGGATGCTACACCTCATTTTCCTTTATGCGCTGTGGAATAAAACATTAGAAAATTGAAAACAATAATGTTTCCTCTGAATATAGAGCAGAATGTAATGTTAACACGTCCAACTCACGTTTGGTACAACAAATACGACTGTAACTAAGCCCCGAATTGAAAAGCCTGTGACTGAATAATTATGGCTAATATTTCGAAGAACTTCCGCATCAATCTCCGAGAATACATTCAAAATTGTTACTTCATCTATTGGATTATTAATACCGTTTCAGATATGTTTGTATTGCTGTTAATGCAGTCGTGCAAGTCGTACGAAGATTCGCGGTTCTCCTGCTCAAAAGAGAAAAATAGGACAACCGACCTGTAGATGATATGTTCGACGAGTTTCCCTGGATTTCGCGTTTCTCTGGAATATACTTTCTTTTCCATTATTTTTGGCGGCAAGAAGTTTGTTTATTTCTGCAGAGGACACAACGTGTCTGTTTCCACACCGCTCTGCATAACTTAGCTGTGTCTAAGGATTTTACTGTGGAAGTTCAACATGGAATGGCTGGTGTAGTGTAGTGTATTAGCATGCTAAAGTGTGTAGTGCGGCTCCAGCTGCGAGATTTGATACATTATTATTTCATCATTGGATCAAAATTTCGTTGTTTTCAAAATCATGCTAGTGAAATATTTTTTAGTTTATCGTCCAGTTTTTATAGTAAGGTTAAGCATCCCCGATTTTGATTTTATTCACCATTTTCTTCCTGCCCTCCAAAGCACTTCATCGATAGTTTAAGGACGTAATGATTGTAGTTTAAACAAATTAAAAAAAATGACAATATTAAATTATGGTTTGACGTGTTTAATTGAGTTGTTCATGTAATATCGTGCTGACTGCTCAATGCCTTATTAAGACGCCTTTAAATATGTATAAACTATTAGTCATCGCAGTCAATCTAGGGAAGATTTTCTTGGTATAAGTAAGCTCTCAAGAAGGGTAGATGTTGTCGCAGTCCCAGCTCCAGGGTGCATATTTGTTGGCAGTTCTGGCGTTTAGTACTGCGTAGAACAATGACAGCCACTTCGTGTAATTTCTCAGGTTTAATTAATGAGAGATTATGGTGTTCTGCCGTACAAAATTTTTTACGTACCTTCCGGTTTTTACCTTCACTACCGATTCTACTGTTTTTGGACTCTTGTTGGGTGCAACTCTTTTCATCCTCGTGAGTTTAGGTAACTTGTGTATATGAAGATGAGGAAACCATGCATTGGCCCCAAGTAACCTTTAATGGAGTTAGGCACTCAACGTATACTGTAGGTATTGTGAAAAAATTATCAGTATCGACTGGGAGTAGGATTAGAATTCCTCGGTGTCGACCATAAAACCAAAACCCTGCCTTAGGCCCGTTTCACACGATACATGATCCAGTACAAGTTCGAGGTTACTCGCTAGCAAGATACCTTTCCAGTATCGCATGATACAGGACCAGTATGATGACAAACAAGCATGATCGCTATAGTATTCACCGATCTACTTGATTCCATACTTGATGTGGTACTACTTTTTAACTAGGACCAAGTGACTATCGACCAATAACTTTAAGCGTGTATAGTCGGCTTGCGATATTCTCTTTTTTAAATTAGAATGCATGTACCTACTACAGTTTTATCGCAGAGATTGGAAGCACAAGTTCAATAATCGTGTGAAATCTTCTAGGACCGTTCCAATCATGATATATTATATAATATAATAATAATATAATAAGTTATATTACTCCATACACCAATTACATTTCAATAGCAAATGTAGAGTAATTTTAGGTGCCCTTGAAGGAGAACTTGTTCAAGGCTACCATCAAATAATAATACATTATGCTTTACTTTAAGATACATATAGCTCGTGTAGTGATACCATGATAATATCTTAGCAACGTAAGTGCGTACCTTAAAAGCTACCTACTAACAGTTTATTTATAACTCATTTACATTAATTATTTACAACAATATCTGCTCTACACTTATCGCCCTCAATATAAAGTTAAGGCTAGAATACTAGGCATTGTGCTGGATCATGCATCGTGCGAAACGGGCTTTCGTGCTTTTCTAGGAAATATTGGTTCTCGTTCCTAACCCAATCGGTAACTATTGCTTTCATGGCCAAAAAGTAAATTATATTTTATTTTCCGTGCAGGAAGTCTTCTCGTGTAGTGCCCTCTGTATGTTGTCAATTGATAGGCTATGTCTGGCCCTACTCTGGACTTTGCTATTGCCCCGGTAGCCTCCCCTGAATAACTAACTAACCAAAGCTCCCGACACCTTCCTTCTTCATCTACCGTTTAACCTGCATCCTCTCATTTGAGGCACTACCGGGCCTGCAGATTTTGAGGCTTTTCGTCCTGTGAGGGATTCTCGGACTTTCTTTCCAAAGTCCTCCTGTATTCTTCGTATTTTTGCGTGGTCGTCTTCGTAGCTGTCTTAGCATTCTGCTGCCATCATGATAGTTAAATAGCGCGAATGAAACTCTTTCCCGCTGGCCGTTTGTGCACGAGTTTTCCCTCGCGGCCACAACAGCAGCCGACTTGTATGAAGCTTTATTGACGCCCCTCGCACGAGTGCTTACGTGGTTGTATGGTTTATCTGGGAACCTGTTTTCATCTTCCTCTCCTCCATTGGAATTTTCCTCCGTCGCATTTAGCCTTTCCCTCCTCCATCACGCCCACTGCTTTCAGTAATTTGGAAATGAGAGAAAATAGTTATGTCTTATTTAAGTAAATGGCATTATTTATCAGATCAGCTGCAATCACCCTCTTCCATTTGGCATTTCGTTGTGTGTCGTATGTGCCGCCAAGAGTAATCTTATTTTCACCTTTCTATCCATCGCTAAAATTCCTAAAATAGTTCGTCATTTTTACCGTTGTTAATTCTAGGAAGGGTTTCATCCCACATCTTTTTTAAACTGCGAAACATACTTCGTGTCTACAAGTTTTTGGTAGCAGGATTAGGCTTTTAGGGTGCTTCGACGGATTGGTCATTCGCACCAGAGTTTGAGGTTCCACGTATTTATGATTATATATATAATTTCAGATTGGAATTAATTCTGATCTCCATGATATCGTAACCGCAGAGGTTATAAATGCCCTGCCCTCTGAAATGAAATTCCTTCGTTGGGTGACAAGAAACATTAGAATTTCTCCTTTAAACCGAGCTCTCAGTGGAGATATTGTGCACACAGTTCCGAGAATGAGCAGCGCGTGCCTGATGATAAAAGTACTCATTTACTTCGTCGCTCAATTTAATAATCTATTTAAACGCAGTATCCCAAAATATCATCTAAAAACGCGAATAATAGCACTCTAATGAGATGAACTTAAACTTTTTTTTCTAAGTAGTTAACTTACCCGTGATGAATTGTTGCGATGATTTTATTTAGATTCTCTCACTCATCTCAATAATATTATAAATGGGGGAATGCAAAAGATATAGAACAAAAAATACATCTGAAAAAGATTTTCTGCCGTGGCAAATAGACCATTTTGCATCATAATTATGGAGTATAATTGACCGAAAATGCGCGCTTGATTCTTGGTAGGCGCTATTATCTGACTGCTTCGAATAGACACACAAATTCGATAGCTGGAGTATACATTAAACGTGGCTTCAAAATCGTTGCCACAAGTTAATGTATTGGGTGCAGTTTAATCATCATCGTCAAAAGTAATTAATCCACTCTGACGGAAGATAATTTAATTCCGTAGGAACATTAAAGCCGCCGCGGCACAAAATGCTTTGCCGTTGAGTGGGCTTTCGCTCATATCGCTTGCATTAGCGCAAAATTCAAACTGGGAAAGCTCTGCTCCGCAGTGTTTTGTATTCGCTAAATGGCTCGTCCCCTCCCTCGTCCATTTTCGTAAAGAGCTTTTTGATCGCATGCGTTTTTTTCCACTTTGTTCATTGTTTCTTTGTGAAAGCCTCTTGCACATTTTAGCAGCTACTTTCGTTAGGCCCGAGCTATTACGAAGCCTTTTATGCCCTAATTCAGTAATATAAATGAGAATACGTGCTTTTTGCGTACAAAACCCCGCCATACTTACTCCATTTAATCTGAGGGGATCGTGAAGATTTTTTATTTTTAAATAATGAGCAGTTTGTTGGTATTTTTTCTCTGGTTAAATTACCCGTGCTTTTTTGTCATTGTGATCAATCGCTGTTACGATTTTAGAGGCGAATCGATTAAAAGCTAATGCATAATCAAATAGTCTTTGATGTTTTCATTGTGTTCTATGTGAAATATTCGGAAAAAGGGAGAGAATAATTGTTAACAAATACTGCCTGCCATATAGAATGAATGTAAAATAAGGGAAATAAATATTATTCAGCATGCTTTGACTTTCAAAAAGTTCATCATTTTCTTTCTAGAGCGATGGACGTTAAATAAAAATATGCCCAGTATTACAATTAAATGTGCAATAGATTTTTCGTTATGTTTTGATTGAAGAGAGCTTTTTATAGTGAAATGCTCTCGGGATTCCCACCGTGTTGGTATTCGAAATACCGATGTTTCGGAGGCTTGAGTCCGCCATCGTCTTCAGGGTGTTGAACGAGAAGACGATGGCAGACTCAGCCTTGTCGGTATTTGGGATACCATCCCCGGTGGGAATCCCGAGATCACTGCACTATAAATCATTCACAATCTTTCGATAGCTTTTTTTTCGATACGATGCTAATCATTTGCTAGGGAAAAGAATTATTGAAGGAATACATTTAAATTGGTTGTCATGGAAAAAGTGGAGATATATCAGTAATATTTCGATATTAGTCGTCGGAAAGTCCCGTCATTGTCTTCCTTTTTTGAAGTCGATTCTGAGTCCTTATCATGGGTGCAGTGAGGGAGAAACCGGGATTTATTAGCAGGTCAGATATCTATAGTCGCTTCCCCCGTCTGCTTCCTTCTCGACTCTTCCTCTCACTCACTTTTCTCCACTGTCCGTCTCTCCCCTGCCCGGCATCCCCCGGAGGACGGTGAGGGCCGCCGCGGCCGGCGACGCCATCCCTTCCCGCGCCCGCCACCCTCTTGCATGCGGCCACCGCCGACCACCACCCGTTCCCACCCCACACCGCCCCTCCCGAACCTCCCTTTTTTTCCCCCGCCGACACTCCCAACACTTCTCCCTCCCCCGACGTCGCCCCCGCAATGGAGTCGCGTCCGATGCTCTGGTTCCCAGAGTCCGCTCTCGTCGGTGCGGCGCTGCACTTTGAGCGGGCCGTGGGAGGATTTCGGACGAGGAGATGTAGTTAGGGGGAGAGAGAGAGAGAGAGAGCGCGTAAAGGAAGCGTTTCCCCGGGGGAGAGTGGGCGTGGATCGTGTAGTTTTGGAGGGGGTGGAGGGTGAGTGACGGAGCGCTTAATCGAACGGGTCCTTCGGCCACACCCTCTCCTCGCCACTCCGCTGGCCTCCCCTTCCCATCAACCCCTCGCTCCCTCCTCCCAATGCGAGCCCCGCAGCCGCCTCACATGCCTAATGGGCCGGCTCATCCTCCGCGGGGCAGTGTCGCGCTGTCCCGCCGAATAACGTGCGGCGCCCGTCGCCTGTCTTCGCTCTCCTCCTCCCCTCCCCCCTCCCAAGCTCCTCCCTATCGCTCGAAAGCCCTATCGCTTTGCTATTTTATATCCCCTGTCCTCCCAGATCCTCCCACTTGCGCTCACTCTCACACAAGCGTCTGTCTCCTCGCCTCACACTCCGTTCGCAATGAAGTTCTCTCCCGTCCTTCGATACGGTTTTACGTCCTCACATTTTTCACCTTCGTTATTTCCTTCCCCTTTATCTCGCCATATGTCCTCCTGGATGAGACTCCCGCTTAATGAGTTCAGAATTGCATCCGTCCTCAATTTAGAGATTTTTATCCTCCTGAAATGCCGTGTTAATAGATAAACTAAACATTTCTCATTCGACGAGACATTCAGCTTTTTTCAGTAATCTTTTTTTTTCAAGATTATAAGAATTGTACTGTTTTTTGCCTGTCTAATATTATCACCATTCACCGCTAAATTTATTTTACTCTTACCATATTTCCCATCCATATCCATCGTCTTTAAACTATGCAATTTTTCTCCCAGACACACGATTCTTATAGTTATGCCAACTAGTTATAATGATATGTCGAGAGCGCTGGCATCAATGAGAAATGATATTTTGCTTGTATTTTTATATGCTCTGAATTAACCTAAATTATTTTGCATTGCTGCTTTATGTATGAGTGTACGTAGCACTCAATCGGGCTGAGTACCGAGGCTTAGCTAATTATATCCAAAACACCTCGATTACACGCATTTCATTTTTCAATTCACATTTTGCTCTTTAGCTCAATATGCATTTTACCCTCGTTGAAAAATAAAAAGTATTTTTTCACTTACCTTAATTGCATTAATCTATTAAGTAAAAATTTGTTACCAATCCTATCATTTGTTACCAAGTTCTTTGACCATAACTTGTAAATTATGTATATAATCAGAGAAAGCTTAATTGATTAAGTTGTTGCTTGTGTTTAAATGTATAAAACATTCATAATTAAAAAAATAAGGAATAAATCGTCACATTTCGTAGTCACTATTACTCTTTTGTTTCACATTTTTGATTGAGAAAAAAAATTTGATAAGAAAGCGTGTATCTAGATATTCCATTTACGTGTGAAATTGACGCTCGGATTAAGGTTCTTAAAGGTCCTCAAGGGGAAGAAATCCTCTCCCTTTTCTGCCTCTTTGCCTCGCAGAGAAGAAAATAATCTCTCAGGGAAGGAATGGTCTGGGGCGGGACCGGGAGTGGGAAGGGTTTTGGGTCGCGCGCGGGTGGAGAAGGACGGACTCATGCGGAAGTAACAAGTTATAACAGAGTCCGATTGCCTCAAAAAAATATTAAAGCCTTACATATCCTTGGGGGTCTGAAGAAAAAGTTCCATCCTTCAACGGAAAAAAAATTGAGACGCTGAAAAAAAAATGAGGGGAGCAAAGCGAAGAGTGAAAGGGAGAGGAACCTTTTTATTCGTTCACCTGTGAAATTTATTTTCACTCCCCCTTCCACTCACATTTTTTCTCCTTTTCCTCGGATATGAGATAATAAAAAAGTCCAGAGGTGAAAAAATCTCGAATCTCCTTCCTACAGCGTCTCCCCTTCCGTTCTCCAACCCCCAATTGTCCTCCTCCCTCCCCCTCCAGCCACAGCACTGCTTCCTCCACTTCAGCTTTAAGCATCGCGGGGAATTCCCTCCGTGGTCTGCCCCGCCCCCCCCCCTCCTCGCTCCTCCCGTAATTCACCTCCGCCTCTCTCCCACCATCCCTTTTTCTGCTCCTCCCGCTCCCCCGCCCGACATCCAGTACGTCAAATCTCGCCACCGCTCTCGTCCTCTGCGCGCATCTTAAGGAGCTGCGAATAAAGGGAAAAAAAGGCCACTTGGAAATCTTTTGGAGAGAGGTCTACGGCGTTTCGGTTTTATTGGCGAACAGAGAGAGGCATTGGGGGGGGGGGGGTTGGAGGGGGTTCGAGGGAGAAGGAATGGGGGTGGATGACAAAAAGAGAAGGGTAGTTGACTAAAGAGACCTCTTTATTTCGGAACGGAATAAAAGTGACAAATGTCATGATGTTTGGCTCATTCCACCAACGGTTCTCATCCCGTGGGTTTGATTGACGTGAAGAAAAAGAAGTGCCTCGGGTTTTGCCTTCTTTAATTCATTCATTCAACAGCGCCGATCGCCACCTTCCCTTTAAGAATGCGACTTTTTTTTCGAACACCTTCCCGCGCCCACCCCTCTCCCCGACCTCCTTCCGCGACGTCTCCAGACTCCTCTAAAGTCGTCTCCCTTCCTTATTCCTCGCCAACCCCTCTCATTTCCTAGGTCTCTCCGAGGTCCGTGCCTCAGCCGCCCTCTTCTTCCTCGAACCCCTCCCCAGTCCCTGCTGCTCCTGGATCTCCCCCTCTCCCGGTCCCTAACCATTCCCTGCTCCCCCCCTCACAACCCTAGCGTCTCTCTCTCTCTTGAATCCCCAACTTCCTCAACCGCCCTCTTCCCTCTTATTCCCCCGGCTTCTTTTTTTATCACTTTTATTTCTTCCTGCCCTCCCCCCACCACTCCTCTGCGTTCTCCTCCCCTAACCCTTCTTCAACGCCGTGTCTTCCCTTCCCTGCCCTTTCATCTTCCGGTGGGGCCCGCTAGAGGGATCCACTTGTTGGAATTCCTCCTCCTCTGCCTTCGCCGCCTCCTATTTTCCCTGCCCTTAACCCACCGCCGCCGCCGTCTCTCTCTCACCTCCTTCGGCCTTCCTTGCCGGCGTTTAAGCTCCTCCCCGCTATCATCCCTCTCCCCCGCCCGCCGCGCGTCTGCCTCGCCATCTCCCCCAACCCTTACGCCTCCTCCTCCGTCTTACCGCCCTCTGGGGGCCACTGACGGGGTAATCTGTTGCTCCTTTCCGCCCCTGCTCAGGAGTGAAGATCCCTGTTACCCCTCCCACGCCTCTCCCTCTCTCTCAGCGCCGCTTTGCTGCTCCATATCTTTTCCTCCCCCCTCCCATCTCTCCCTCTCTTTCTCGCTCCCAATCTCTTGAACACTTTTTTCCCGCCCTTCCCCCTCCTTAACTGCCTGTGTCCTCGTCGTCTCGTCGGGATTCTTTTCTGCCATTACACCTCCTTTCCCGTCAAGTTTATTTTCGACGTGAATGAACGCTCAGTTTGTTGTCGCGCGTAATCATTTAACGGTGCGACCGAAATTCGCCGTATTATTTTGAATTTTTTCCCATCTCCCCTGGGAGGGGCTGAAAACATTCTCCCTCCCCTCCTCCCCCCCACCATTCCTATTTCTCAACGTGTGAACGAAAGCCGCCGTACGGTGTGGAAAAAATATTCGATGCATAACATTTTAAATAACGGAACTATAAAATGAAAAAACTACTACTGTACTGTTTGTAATATTTGCCTCATTTGCCTTTCTCCAAATTAGAGGCTTGAGTATCCCGTGCTGTCAAATCCTCACGAGCATCAATCGGCAAGAGGGTCACGATGAATCCTTGGCTTGTCTCTCTTTCTTCCTGCTATCGATTGCACTCGACCTTCTTCACCCTTTTGTCGTATTGTTGCCGTAAAACTACCGATGGGTACAACTTACCAAAGTTTCTCATTCGCCTCTATCTTCCTGTTGAGTTAGGATTTTTTCCCCTTGATCCCCACATTTTTGTCCTGTGATATTTATTCTCCTTTCTTTATTATCGTTATTTTCTTTGAGTGGGTCCGTCACCTAGGAAACTTATAACCTGAAACTTGAGGTCGCTCATTAAAATTCGTCACGAATCAGTCATTCGGACAAATATCTCATAGTTAAGGAGAAAAATAAATTTGGTTAACGTTTACGGTTCATTCTCCGGGATGAGAATTAGCATGTTTGTACTTCAATACTGGAGCCTCCTTAGTCTCCCCACACTGAAGCCTACATATGGGACATATATTGGAAATATCGTATATAGTCTTCAGTGTGGGTCCGAATCACGCGTATCTTAGCTTTCTTCGTAAAAAAAACTTATTGAGTACGAATTGTAGCTTTTGCTTTTCTCATCTCTTCAGCAACTCCTCTTCTCTCTTGATCCTCCGCTTAGGTTCCTTGCCGTTTAATTTGAGATAGTTATCTAAGCATCATTTCCGTTTTATGCACATTATAATGTGGGTAAAGTTTGGTCCCTGAGAGTATCATTTTTATTTTCAATTCATCAGTACCAGATCTTCCGATCAAGTCGAACTTCCGCATAATTTAGTACTAAACAGCAGAGGTCACGTTCTCATATTTCTTTATAATTTCCTTACCACAGTAGGAGTTATATGAGGTGACTATTTTCGACATTTAATCCCTTCGCGAAACTCTGGCAGAAGGACGGTCGGCGTCTTCTCTCTCCATCTCCGTCCTCTTTCCCTCTGCGCCCTCTGCGCCCACCCTAGTTCTAAATCCCTCTCCCACTCATTTTCTCACCTACTCCAATTCGGTTCCCCTTCTTCATTAGAATGCAAATAAAATTATCGCTAGCTCCAATACTTGGCATCCCTGATGCATCGGAGGCTACCTTTCATTATTGTTGCTTTTTGTATCCTGATACTAATCGTGGAGAGCTTAATTTATTGGTATCGCCATTTATCTTTATTATGTAATCAAAGACGAAGCCCCAAGTTTTTAGACGCGTCACTCCTATGCTAATGATGTGTCCTTTTATGTATTGAAGTGTTGATCGCTCTCTTCTCCCATGTATTTATTGTTGTAGCGGTCTTTATGCCTAAGTCGCGTTTTACCACAATTGACTAATCGAGTCATTTTTCTTGAATATTTCTGTCGACAACTGGCTTTGTACTCTTTAATCAGTAAAAATGTATCCTGTTTTAGTTCACGCCTTCTAACTCGATTGTTTCGTGATTCCTGATTATATCCCTGCAGGTTGTGGTATAGTACATTTTTAATAATCGATTTTTGCTGGGTGGGTAATTTCTAGAATAAGGTCATAGACTCTTTTTGATGATTCTTTTCTCTTTTCAGGTGAGTTTTGTGGGTGGAATGCAATTGGTGACAAGAGAAGAAACCAGTGAATGTGAGTTTTCATTATTCACTCTTATCTAACGGAACAAGGGCCGAATTGGAAACTCCAAGAGAAAGGTCATTTGAATGGATTGCTCATAGGCTTCGCAATTTCTTGGAAATAACTATGTTCCTTGTATCAATTTCCCCTTTTTAGGACACTTTGAATGCCAGTCCGCTGTAGCAATTTTGTATATGGCAAGAAAGCCTGAGAAGGAATTGAAGTTTTAAGAAGTGTTACCATAATCCTCTGTCTTTTATAATGACGACGGTATGTTGGTCACTTAAAAATTAAAGAGATGGCTAGGTAACGTTTTGCGTATGTTCTCTGTATTTCACGGAATCTGGTGATAAGAGTTCGTTTTCGATAGTGTGAGAGTTCTGTTTTCAGGAAAGATCTTCGTGGACCATTTTGCCTTGAATGGATCCTTTGTTATTTTCCCAATCCAACCCTCGTGAAGGGCATTGCATTGTTGTCTCGCAACTCCATCTTATCGTTCCAAGCACCCAATCACCAGCTCTTCTCGTCTTTGGATGCATAATTTACACATCCAGTATTTTTTTTTAACAGTCTGTGTCCTTAAACCATGGTTTCTTATAGGATTTAAGGTTTGTTGCGCAGCTGTCTTATAATAAAATAATTTCGTGGTGTATCGTTTGTATAATGAGGGGAGCATTATTTTACGCCTTCATTTGACCAGAAAACATCGTTTCATAAACAACCTTAATTTTATTTTCTATTTTAACTGGGAAATAGTCTTCCCTCCGTACTGCGTCCACATTTCAGGCTTAAGCGATGTGGCAAATCTGAGGACTTATCGAACAAGTACGTTTACGGTTGTAGTTTTGTTACCATATTTGCTATTTTTGACTAAAACCATAACGCCAGAGCAATAAAACGAAAGAAGCTGTTGTAGAAAATTCCTTCTCTGTCTTCTGCTTGACTCATGCTGTTATACCGTACTCCAAATGCAGTTGTGTTTACTTGCTACTTATCTTGGAAGTGTAATCATATATTGTGATTATTGCAACAAATTATCTTCGAGTGACCTTACAAAAATTCACAAACTCTAATTGAAGATTGATTAAGTAATAGTACGTTCTACGAATTTTAATTATACCTATTGTACATCTGATTCCCTTATGTTTTTTCCATAAACGAGAAGTAGTTGAGAATTATTGCAGTAACACTCATACATCTGCTAGTACATATGGTTGGAGATCATTTTGATGTATTTCCGGGTGATTGTGTAAATATTGCATTTACTAATTATTCGGGATCGATGGTAGATCGATAGGTGTAGATTGTGGTTATTTTTGGTTTTTCTTCTTGGTATCATAATTCCTTCACTACTCGTAAAGAAAGTAAAATTACTCATAAATGGTTGATCCTTAAACGTAGCTACTCCAAGAACAATTGGAGATATCATTAACCATATTTCAGGCCAAAGCGTGATAAAATGGTATTTTTGATAATTTTGTGGTACTGCATTTTTTAATGCGGGTTCTATTCTCGGATTAAGCTTATGTCACACGATACTTGGTTAGTGCAAGGTCGACAATACGTGGTAGTATGATCGTTTTCCAGTATTCTATGATATAGAACAAGTACACTGGTTAACAAGCATGATCGATATCATACTCGCTGAGATACTTGATTACATACTTGATGCGGTACTAGTTTGCTACCAGCTTCCAGGAGGACTCAGTAGCCGTCGACCAACCACGTCACGTTACGGACACTGTGCGATAAACTCTTTTAAAAATTAGTATGGATTATCACTTCTTATCAAGCACAAGTCCAATGTTCGTGTGAAACATCAAGAGACTACGTCCACAATATCAAATAGCGGCTAGCACACTAGGTCCTGTGCTGGAAAAATCTTTGTGTGAAACGGCTTTAGTTTAGGAGCCTGGAAGCTCTGATAAAAAAGGATAATGAGAAATAGTGACCGCCGATTCATATTTTTCCTGTCTCTGTCGTTTCTTAATTCAGGGAGTAGTCTTATGCTTCGCTCCTCTTCGCTTAAACGGATTAGTGTTGCGGCTGGAGTAATGGTATCCCTTGTCGAAGGCCCGGGTCCGAAACCCATCAGTGTTGGAGGTTTTCTTAGTTGTGTACCAGTCCCTACTTGAGAGCTGTGTGGAGAACGCTTCAAGTTCAGTTATTCGTCCGTCGAATGGAAGGGTAAACCGTGCTTTGGAAAATGGAAGTGGTAAACCGTCTTTAGCTGGTCTTTCGCTACTGTCGATGCCAGGTTTTTCTCCAACCTTCCTCCATCCCCCGACAAAATTCTCTTTGCTGAACAATAACATTTCCTTTCTGTCTTGCTGTAAGAGGGAAAAACGGACAGGAATCCTTCCGAGCACGTCGCTATGCCCCACGGGAGAGGTCGAGACCCGTTCTACTTGAACGACGACGGTGCTTTTCCCCGCATTGTAACCTCAGATCCGCTTACAGTGTACGCATGACGAACATAAAAATGTCTTGTTTTCTCTCGTGCATTTCCAGGAATCCGATGACCACGCAAAAAATCACGCGAGATGCTGAAAATTCCGCTGTTGGGAATGAAAAAAATAAAGGCAAGATTTGAATGCCCGTGCTAAATTAAATTTTTCATAATTCATAGTTATATTTTTTGTATGATGATAATGCGTCACAGCTCGTCAACCACTCCTCACACGACAACCGTTGAATGCGTTTTCTCTACGTACATATTACTCTTGCTTGTCCCTCCCTCATCAGCATTCATCCTCCTCAATTTTAACCGGATGTTTTTCCTATCCGAGTTAGCGACCGAACGTCAACATGGGCGTCGAAAACAAGAATCCAGATTATTACCGTGGTATCTTAGAAGTAGATGTTCATTGCGTGGTGGATTTGGTGGATTGCCCTCGGAGTCTTCACAGATGAGAGCTTTAGAATAGTGGTCAATTTTTTATGCCCCCTAAATTCAAATAACCCACTCGCTCTCAAGTGTAATATTTATTTTTTACTTTTGATGCATTTATAAAAGCTACTAGTTATGGTTGATGGGTATGACAGACTCAATGCACTCAATGCTTTACCCGATTTTTAACAAAATCGATTGATATTTGAATAATACTAAGTATTAGTAAGTTAAACATGGAAAATGAAACAACTTTGTACTTTCCCCACAGCTTTATATGTTCCCCGATCGATTTCGACGACTAAGCGTCATTTTCAAGGAAGGCCAACTGACAAAACATTTCAAACCAAGGCATTATATAGTTACACTGAGGAGTGAGAATCATCCATTGATTCAATACTATTAGTAAGGCTCCTATTTAATCTAACATTGTTTATTGTTTCTGAGAGAGACTAGTTGTCCCATAAAAAATTGTATTTTGATATGATTTGATGCACAATTTAAAGAAAACATAATTTGATTTTGCTGATGATTGTCTTGAAATGGGAATTACTGGACTCTTCCATCGTCATCAACTGATTCAGATAATTTTATGTCAAAATTCTGAGAAAAACTCGAGAAAACCTACTCGTTTGCCTTTGAACCCAGTGGTTATTTGGAGTAGACGAATGATTGGAAAAGTTTTGTTATCTCTTATAAGCATCGATCCGCGCACATATAAAGAGTGTTGAGAGTTGAATCCGTTTCAGGCAGTTGCATTTGTAGTATTCCTATTTTTTATATTTGCACCCAGGAAGGCTGTTTAAGCACGAAAACAAGTCTTTTTCGAGTGACGCATAGGAATAGAAATGTGCATCGCGTGTTTGCATCATTATTAAATTGATGTATTTCATTCTGCTGCCATATGGATACATGCTATGCGGACTACCTGTTCAAACATGTCAGGATGAATTTTATATGACCTTTTTGTGATTCATTTTTTTAAAAGAGTTTCCCCTAAAATGCCTCCGGAGAGGCTGTTGTGCCATGGGAGGGACCGCGCTTTTGTGCGGGCGGCGGAGGCGCCTCCAACGGCACCACATCTCCCCGGGAGTGTGGGAGCTCCCCTCTCCCGGCCCGCATCTGCCGTCGAGGTCGCCCGGTCTTGAAAAACGGCGCGGGGCACTCGCCCCGAGTGGTGGCGGTCTTATCGTCTGACAGCTGTCCTCGGGAGAGACGTCTTAATGGGTTATAGCACACCACGCCTATTTAGCAGATGCAAAACTGAATTCATTACCAGCCTTGAAATTAATTGCAGGGGAAATTACGAGAAGAGGGGAGGGAGTAAAGGGACGTGGCTCCAAGGCGCAGTCCTGCGCTTCCTCCTGCGGTACACCTCACCGCTCCCACGCTTTATTAATTTTGTAGAAATATCCGTCATCCTCCCGAAGGATGGAACTCTGTGTGTGTAGGTTGTCTGGGGAAGATTTAAATGTATTCCCTTTGATAGTGAAAATGTTTATTCCGTAATGAGTGCTACTCCGCGCGAGCGCCCCTTGGCAGTCATAAAAGTAACATAATTATCAACCGTTTAAAATGCTGCTACGATTCGCAGATTAGGAAAATGGAAGTAAGAATGAGGAAGGCAAGAAGCTGAAAAAACTTGAGGAGCGCATCCGCTGCTTATTGTCGCTTTAGTACCCAAGCAATAGTAAATAGTATTTGGATTTTTAGGTGCTCCAAATGCTTCAGTTATACCGCACCGTAATTTTTTGCTATGCTGAAAAACATGATCACGGCATACATTCCAAAGGTGGGATTCGAACCAGTTGCATTTTGGTTTGCCAGGCCCCCGGCTTTGTTGACTTTAGTAGTTACCGACGCTGACTTAAGATGCGCAATTCTTTCGTCTAATCGCATGCGCCTTTTTACAATCGTAATGTTTTTCAAACTCGGGCATACGTTGATTTTGCCACCAGATGCATGTCCCTTAGTGAATTATTCATCGTGTTTACCATATTATATTTTATGAGCTGTAGCCGTTTATTTGAGCTGTAGTTTCTTTCACGTTATATTGAAAATTGATAGGGGATCTGAGTTTATATGTGGAGTCGTTAGCTAAGGATAATTCCTTCAAATCGATTTTGCTAACAGAGCGTGTCATTTTAGATTTGAAGCTAAGGTGAATCATGCATCGATATTTGTGGCTTTGGAGCAGTTGATGAGCTCGTGTAACAAAATCACTTCTCCTAGATGTATGTATCGCACTTTTTCCTCCGTGCCTGCGGAAGGCGATTCGTTTTCTACTCCGCGACTGTCGTCCCAACTCCCGCCATTCCATCGGACCCCTATTAAGGACGCGCGAAATTAACCTCGCAGCCATTAATCAAAACGATGCGCGATTATCATTAATTCCCCCAAAATTCCATGCATAAATATGCGTGCGCCAGCGAGTGTATGCGTCTCCTTTCCCCACGCCGGCAAAAGCTCCCCAGAGTCCTCCTAACCCAGAGTGGCAATCAAGGTATGTCCAGCTAACGGAGCTTATATTAGAGGGCGTAGCGGCGTTTCGGGGAAGAGGCAAGGGACGCAGCAAGTACAGGGCGCGCGTGGGGTGTGGGTGGAGACACACACGGCAGGGTAGTGGGATTGTTGTGGGACGAAAGAGAGGGAGAGAAGGTTTAAGTCAGACTAGGAGCAAAGGCGGGGGGTTAGCAGTGGCGGAGGGGGTGGCGCCTTTTGGAGAAGGCGGTCCCATTAGATCGCGAAATTAAAATTGGAGGACCCGGGCCGAGCGACCGCATTTAACCTCGCGTGCTAAGCCCCCCTGTTCCCTTCCGTCGTCCTCTCCTTTCGCCCACACATTTTTTGCCATCGCTTCCCGCTCCTCCCCCGGTTTTTTTCTTTCTTACCGCCTTCCTGCACTTCAAATTGTCTTTCATTACTCCCTTCTTCCTTTTACTATATTCCCCACGTAGTCCTTTTCATTATATTGACGTCATAAGTCTTGCTCAAACTTTGTATGCATCCAATCAAAACGGTACGGTAAGGTAGGAAAAATAACATTTTCTTGCGGGTGTAGCCATTGTTATTTATCGTTGTTATCGTATCTTCATGTACCATATCTTGTGCGTGTGTGCGTTCAATAATGATTTGTCTTTCGTTTCGCATTCCTTTATGTAACGTTTAATATGTTGGCTCCGGTGGCGGCGTGGTTAAGTCCACGCCTGCTAACCTTAGGGTCGAGGGTTTGAGTCCCGCCTGAGTGGATTTTTCAATACTTAGGTCATGGATGTGTGTGCTCGTCTGTTGTTAATTGTTAAATACCCCGATGTAAAAGGAGTAGTAAAAAACATAGGAGCTGTTTTCGGTAGTAATGGAAAATAAATAAAATATATTTGTTTCCATCGGAATACTCTTCAATTCTCTCGGAACTTACTATGGATATATTACCAGCTTTTTTCTTCTCTTTTCCCTATCCGTACCGTACTGATTTCATCTTCTCATTTCACCTTGTCCTTTCATAATTCTTTCTCCTACTCCCGCTTCCATTTCTCCCATGCCCTTTTCTTCTCCGTGCCTCGTAGTAAATTGACATTCATAAAATAAATAATTCCTTACGTCTCAGACAATATGTATTTGTCTATCACATGGTTGCATGTGCAATGGCTATTCTACCTACTTTCAACAATTAAAGAACAAGCCTTTAATTTTTTCCTCTACTAACCTTTCCTCTAAGAGTGTCATATTCCTCTTCCATATTTCATCCCCCTTCGAAATTAGTTTCCTTCACCCGCTTCTTCCGTTTCCTGACTCACCTTATCCTATCAACCTCCCGTCGCCACATTTCCTTTGTCTCCTGATCACCATGCACATGTATTCTTGTTTCTCCTCTTCGTTCTTTCATTCTCTCTCCCGCTCATTTTCGTTCCGTAATTCCCACGGCTGAAAATGAGTAAAGGAGTGGGAGGGAGAGAGACAGAGAGAGAGTGACAGAGAGAGAGAGAGGGCATTAGAGAAAGGGATGGAGGGCGTGAGGGAAATAGCGGTGACCAGAGGGAAGGGAGGTGGGGTGCGGGTAGTTATTGGAACTGCTCGTGATGTGCCTGTGATGGGGAATCGAGCGTTTTACTTTGGACAGAATGAATGGCCGCTGTTGATTTTCTCGTAGGTCCGCGGCCATCGCGGTGAAAAGGGTTCTAATATTACTGTGGGGTCTGGTAGGAATTTTTCACGTTCTAAAAACCTTCCTTTTTTATTTTTTTGCCATAATCACGGAAAAAAGAGCATTCCTCTCGTTCATATATGCTGGGCGTCCTAAAATTGCCTGCAAAGTTGATGCCTCGTCTTTCTCCCTTGCTTGGCTAAAAGTGCCGTTTAATTAACGCCAAGAACTTGAATTTGTCAGGATTTGAATGAAGATATTATTAATTCCAGGGAGGGCTTTATGGTGATCTCCGAAGCAGGTTATTGCTTCTAAAGTGACGATGGAAATTTCCTAGCTATAATGTCGATTCGTCAGTTTCTTTTCGTATTCCTGAAGGTATGCATGAAAAGTTGGTCAAATTCCTTTAGCGCAAATAAACCACTTTAGAAATACTTGTGCGTGTATTAGATCTTAGTGGAAATGAACGAATGCATTATCTTATTGGTTCCAAAATATTACACTCGGACGTTCTCCAGGTGGCGTGTCTGAACTAGGTATGTGGTTCTTCCTTTCACCCACTTGGGCAATTCAGTTTAGAACTTGTGTCTCATGATTAATTGTGTCATATACTTTCGCCCTACGTAGTTAGTCACGGTAATTTAACGACTCACTGTGGATGGTCAGGCGTTTAAGGTGCATTACTTCACACTTTCTTGTGAGCTTATGTGAAAATAGCTCTTGAGTGCACCTGATACAAATTATCCAGGATTTTATTCACTTATGATGCCAGTGATAGCATCGTTTCTACTCTTTCATTTCATCCCCATGATGATAGCGTTTTATTTACAACGAGTACCTTTCTAAACGGAAACAGTGAAACACAATTCGTAAAAATATTAACCGTAAATACTAATGACGTCATTTCATCATTTTTTCGTAACCCTTGGAAATATAAAAACAGATAAAGCGTTTATTAGAATTTTAAAACCAGGCAAACTTGCTTAGCTCTTCCGTTTTCATGACCTTTCCCTCTGCCATCTAAACTTAGGAAAGAGAGAGCAAGAGGAACAAGCATGCATCAAGTTCTTTCGACGGCCATGACAAGTGACTACTTCCCGAAGTTGTTCCCACAGTAAGGACATTTCATCTTCTCACAATATAGCATGTTGAAGGTAAAGTTGAAAAAAAGAAAAAAAACAACGCGCTGTTCATTTGTTGCCACCTCCGAAATGTGTGGTTTTCCCAAAGATGGCCGCTACGCAATCTACGGTACCCGGAGACAGGGTAACTGGTGCGAACCACCTGACATCCAATTTCGGTGCCCCTCTTTCTTTTTTCTCCTGTCCCTTCCTCCTCCGGCCCCGTTTACCCTGCGAAAGCCCTTACCCCCCCCTCTCTCTCTCTTTCATTCACTCCCACCCACCCTCAGGACCCACCCCTCGCCAATTCCGTCCCCACCCCCTCCTCTTCATTCCGCTCTGAATCGACCCCTTCATTACCAGGGCACCCCGCGGTAAATAGAATGATTTTTTCCTCGGTCGAAAAAGAAAACGCGCTCCGTCCACCAATCGTCGAGGGGAGAGTGGGTGGGCGATGGCCATGTGTCCGTCCGTCCGTCTGTCTTCCTCCCCTGCCTCTTCCTTACGGGCGCGGCTTCAGAGGAGCCCATTGCCTCGGATTGTGTTTAGCGCTTTTCTTCCTTTGGCCTGGTTTATCTCTCTCTCTCAGAGGGTGAATGTGTGCTTAAGTCATAAGGTCGTCATCCTGAGTCATGGTGAAGACGTCTATCATGCTAGCGTAGGTTATGCTAGTAGGTTGTGGCGACCCTTTTTATTTTCCCTTTTGATTCCCATAGGTGCCATCTTTATTTCACGATAATTTGTGAGAATACCTAATTTTTTAACTGGATATATGATTTGACCCCTGGTGATAGGGCATTTTTTTTAATTCGTAGCTTCATAGGCAGCGTTCTTGCTCCAGTTACTCTCGTATCAGCTTTTAGGCCTGTATATGTTATCATTACGCTCACTTTTTTTCTGATACTAATTACTTTATGACAGTCTCTGTTCATCTCATGGTTAGAATTTACAAAATAGAGCCTTCGGAACTTGTAGTTGCCGTGAACCAGCTACTACCAGTTTCATTCCTATCAATAGACGGTATATATTATACTTAGTTAACGACTTGGACAATATTTGAATAATTTCTTCTATTTGTGCTCAACCACGTGGTATTTGGTCTACGTGGTCTTTGGTTCACGTGGTCTATAAGCCAGAAGTCTACAGTTTGTATCAATACACATATCGCTGCGCTCTAAATGATAATTTCATTTGATAATAAAACCCACTTTAGTTTAAAGTTTAATGATTGTTTCTAAATCAATGTAGCAGCCCCTTTCACTCAGCTTTTATGCGTAATTTTTATTTGATGAAAGGGTGAATATGACTTATGATTTCCCTTTTTGTGATGAAGTCGCTGCATTATAAGGAAGATCTACATCAGAAACAAATGTTTTTAAATTGCTCTTTTTGATCAGTCATCATCGTGACGTTGTTACTAAAATGTTAAAAGGCTTACTAACTTCGTCCTATCCTCTCTTCGCTTGAATTGCTTCATCCGCGGCTGTTCTCATTTTCCTCAAGCGAATCTTTTGTTCGATGTCTGCAACTTCCGAAATCTTATGTTGACTACGAAAGAGGGGGATTTCGCACCATATTAACTTGTTTGACGTCCCCGTGAAATATGATTAAATGAGCATTGCCTCAGCGACGGTCGATAGTACCTACTTCGTTCGCTCTTATGAAACGAGTCAGTCCCTATGCGCTGCAAGCGCGTACTTCGTATGTTATTCGTTTCTCCCTCATCATTTTCAACTACAGTTGTCCTTCCCGCTCCTTTCCTGCGCTCCGAGTTGACTCATCTGACTCCCATCTCAGGCTTCGCGATGCGCGGCTTAGCTCACGCTTCCTTTTCTCTCACCTTATCCCCTTCCTCTCGTCTTCTCCCTCCGCTTCATCGTCCTTGGGTACTGCGCATTTAACCTCGCTACTCTTTTCCCTCTTTCAAACCCACCCTTTCCATGCCTTGATACGCGTGCGCCCCCATCTTGCTCTCCCACTTTAGGTACCCTCTCAATTCTTCCCTCCATGTTTGTAACGTGCGTCTCGCACCGTGAGCAGCCAACTCCCACGTTGGCTCCCTCGATGACCGTTGGTGGGACGAGGGTGTTGGGAGGGACGAGGAGTCATGACGTTCCTCCTGCGTCCTGCATTTCTGGCCGTCCTTCCTGTGCACTTTTTCCTTTCTCATTAGTCACCTCGGCGTTTTCAAACCATACCTCCGTCGGTCCGCATTCATTTTATGAAGCCCTTCATCGAGTGCTCATCGTTCCCCCAATTATTCGTCAAAAGTATTCGTACATATCTAAAGCGTTTTAAGCTGATTTTATCAAATTAGCGGTAGCCACGTCGGTCCAGCTTCCCAAAGGCTGCGGGTACGAATCCCGCCTTAGACATGGATATGGTGTTCATCATTGAATTACTTACAGGAATAAGTGATGTTGGACGGGATAGAGCACCTTAGCACCTAATTCTAACACTTAAAATTGTCATTAAAATGACGTGAATTAATATATAAACATCACATTCTAATTTTTTTGCTGTTTATTTCATGTCACATCCTCTTCCTTCGCCTTGTTTCTCTCTTGTTCAGTCGCATTCCTAGTTGGCTTCTTATTATTATTGCTATTCTTTCGAAGTTTAGTAATTGAAAAAATATCTTAATACAATTCATGTGATACAAATCATCTTAAATATGTACTTTTTTCGTTGTAACATTTTCTTTCAGAGAAATATTTGCTTTGGTCTTATCCGGTTTGTCATAATGATAATTCTTTCATTATCAAGAGTAGCCATTAATAGTGTTCAATCACTAGTCATTCCCGGTGCAAGAATGCAGTTGCGGCAGCATTGATTGCCATCTGGATAAGAAGATCTTTAGCATTAGAAACCAGTCGCCTCGAAATCATTCATAAAAGAGGCGTCGAACATAAGGCAGGTGGCGGAAACCACAAAAAAACTTTTAAAAGCAAGCTTGGGAAGACAGTTCTTCTGAGTCATTTTGCTGGCTTCTCGTTTAGCCGTGGCCATTAAAGACGCTCTCAATTTTCCTTAATATAGCACTTACCAGCACCCTCTTGGGATCGATAAATCAATCATCCCGGTTCTGGGAACGGAGGTGGACTCTCCGAAAATTCGGGGTGTGGGGGATTTTTCCGTGCATTCCCTTTCATCCCCCCTTAATTTTCCTTACTCGCACCTCTGGTACGCCTCCACACCCCTCTCACCCCTCCTCCAAAAGCACAATTTTTTTATCATTCCCCGCTAGACTTCTCGAATGTTTTTTCATTAATGGGCAGATTCTCTTGCTCCCATTTTTTTCCTCCCCCATGGTCGCTCATCCTTGTTTCAGCCGCTCTCTCCAACCTCTTCCAACCCTCTCTCCTCTTTTCCTTTCCCTCAAATCCTAATTTTATTGTACATCCGCTGCAAAACCTTATCCTCTCCCCTGCGCTCCTAATCTCCATCCCCTCCGTAATCCTTTCGAGGGGCTAATCCCGATTCCTCCCTCCGCCCCTTCCGAATCTCCAATCACTTTCCGCCGCTCCCCTTTCTCTCGCGTTCCCATCCCATCTCACCAGCGGGCTAATCCATCTCCCATCTCTCACCCTTCCCCCATATCTGTCAGCCCCTTCTTTCTCGTCCTTCCGTACTATTGCGGCTCGCTCCCTCTTCTCCCCTTTACATTACATCCGTCTCATTCCATGTTCTTTTATTCCTCCCCGCACCGTCTCACCTCTCCGTCCCTGCCACTTCTCGCACCGCCTAACTCTATCCCTTTTCTGCCCCGTTTATCTCATTCTCTGTGCCCATCCCCCAATCCTTCACTCCTCGCAGAATCCCAAGACTTATCCCTCTTTTCTCCCTATTCTCCTTTCCCCTTCCTCATTTCCAATTATGGAGAGCGGCTTTCATTGCCCGCGCACACCCGTGCCGTCTGGACTTTTTGCTAATTGCTCGCGGGAGAGACGGGCCAGTTCGGGGTGTTGCAGGGACGGTGCCGTTGCTAGCGATCCTTCAGAGGGTTTATATCTGAGTGCGGGGTTGCGATGCGTTTGTGAACCGCTCTGTCGGCAGGGAACCAAGGATAGCGTGGGAGAGGCCGAGTATGGAGGAGAGAGGGTATTTTTTCACTCTTCTATTTCCGAACGAGAAGGAGAGGATTGGGGAAGGACTTTAGGAAGCGGTGCGAGATGATAATAGTATTTCTACCCCTTCCCGTAGCCCACGTATTCGCGGTAGTTTTCGAGAGACGGGAAGGGATGATTTTAAATGATATTTCTCCCGTTAGTTTAAAAAAAAAGGTGGCTAGAACTTATCTTTGCATCCGCACGAGGATTCCACTTGTTCCCGGATAGAATCAGTGCGATAGAAAAGCGAGAGTGGGAGGGCGCAGGCGTGATAAATTCTGGAATGGAAGGACTTACCCTATTTTTTTATTTAATAAGCGTTATTTAATTACTTTATAATAGACTTGGATTTTTTCAAGGCCCAAATGTGGGATTACGGCAAGCTTAATTTTTGGGAGCGTCGTTCTGCGCTTTTTATCCGTGAATTTAATCCTCCCTCACCCGGTTAGGTAAACTTTCCCTTCGCTGATGAGGATGGTGGGAAGAGGGGTAAGATGTTTTCGTTTTTATTCCTTCCCATTCTGACAGGAAACGAAGTTTATATTTTTCATATTATTATTAATTTTAATGTGTGAACTGCGAAATGTTGCCATTTGCGCAATGTGACTTAATTTTACCCTTATTTATTAGCTCGACCATAAAACCTTCGTTTAACATATTGAAATTTCGTCTCACTATTGGGTACCTGAAAGAAATTTGGTGGAATATGACGGACCTGTATATTTTTTCTTTTTAATTACGTTTTTGTGCGTTATCCGAGTAGAAACGGATATTATTTTTCAAATGTGTGTAAAATATTTGGTGTTAATTGCGATTCGATATAATTTTCTAACATTCATCTTTGGTTCATTATTTTTTACCACAATAATGGTATATCTCGCTTTCAATGTAACCCCCCATTATATTCTTTGTTGATATCCTTCATTCGTTTGCCTCGTATTAGACGCACTAACCCATATTTAAGGTTTTAAAGCTTCTTATAGGGCAACATTTCGTTCACCTACATATCCTACGAGGAGATTCCATTACTTTCATGGTTGAATACATTTTAACATCTCCAACCTTCAGGAGCGAGAAACATATCTATTCCGCCCCTCTCATCCGACAGCTATGATGAGCAGTGGCTTCGTAGGTATTGAGCACTGGTGCTTTGTGCAAACCTTTTTGATTGATTCGGTCGTTAATCCTGAGCCTGAACCACAATCCCGACCGTGAGGCGAGGACGCATATGCGCGTCAGAGCGAATGAGACGATGGCATGCCTAGCTCGCCGAGGCTCGAGGGAGAACGGCACCAATACTTGGATGGGAGGGACAAGTTTACATTCTGGTTTCCGGCTCCCAGCACTATGCACATTGAGATATCATTAAATTCGTTTGGTGGATCTTGACAACGTCTCTCCCAAGTGCGTGAAAGGCATTGAGCGGTCCCTTTTTTCGTGGGTGGGAGGGAGGGATGCTTGAGAAATATGCAGCCATTCAGTTAAGCTTGGCGCTCGTTCATTTATTCCGCTTTGTGCGGCGTGCGCGCGGGTGTCGTCCCGCGTTCCCCATTCACGCTCCCCCGAGTCATTGTGGGGCCCGCGGGGCAGATTGATGACCGTCAACAATCGCCGCAGAAACGGGGGCTTCCATTTGCTAGTTATGTGTACCTACACCCAACCCTTTCACGGGGCAACAGTGAAACGCTGGCGTTGAAGCGGAAAAGCGTCTCCTCACTCTATCTATCTATCTCTTTCTGGCGCACCGTCGAAGGATAAAGGATGCCAGGAGAGAGATGTGTTTCGTCCTCGAGCCAATACGGTTACGCCCTTCTTCTATTGCGGAGGAAAACAAATGGATAAATCAACAATAGGGCGGCTCGTGATGACTGCGGCGGAATGTGTGAAAATTTCCTCCATCCTTCTCCGATTCACCAACCGGTATTTGTGCCAAGGAGCCTCAGCGACACTTTTCCTTGACCTGTCTCCTTGGGGCAAAAATTGCGCTCATCCTCAAAGTGAATGATTATTGGAGTGAAAAATGGAATGTGAATGAGAGGCTGAGAAGAAGAGTGGGCGGGAAAGTTGGTCTCCAATTTACACCTAACAAGACTTTTGTAGCCGCGATCTGTCGTGATTGGCTTAATGTTATATACGTGCACGTCACTTTTCCTCCTGCTTTAGTTCCGTCTCGTGGATTTCTCGAGGAAAGAGAGAGAGGAATGAAAATAACTCTTGTGAATATCAGCTGCTGAAACCTTGTGATCAGTATTGGGATCTTCCCAATTAGCTATTTTTTAATGTTCTCCAACCCTTAATATATAATTACATTGCCATTTAATCTGAACTTTACGTTGTTTATTTGATCACATTATAGGTTGACTTGTTTGTGCTCTTCCCTCGTAGCCTCATGAATTAATGTTTCTCATCTTATCGCACTTCGTTATCCTTCCACACTGTTATTAGTTAAAAGTTTTTTTTCTATGACTGCGATCATAAAAGATGGCAAGAAATGACGTCTTTTTTTTCCTCTAAAAATAATTTTTCACGTGTATTTTGATTTAATTAATCTGAGGGCATGGAAGTATTTTGCGGTGGGTAATTAGAGGAGAGGCTCGGGTGAGCGTAAAAATTTTATGTATTTGTAACTTGAACTACTCTTAAGGGTGTAGGAATATTTTAATTTCTGTTTTCAATGAAGTTGTATGTGTGGGTTGTTGATGGTTTCAGAGTAACACTGTGGAAATCATTCATAATTAAAATGAAATACTGTAACTTGTTTATTCATGTAACTTTATTGTTAATGAACACTCCCTCTAACATTTCTTCACCTTTCGAAGAATAGTGATCCGTGTAGGGGTCCTTCTTCCGCTTTCTTCCCTTCCCTCCAGCACCTAATAGCAATGTTCAACTGGCCCAAACTACTATTCCTCCACCCGAACTCCCTGCCCAACTCCCCCCCCACCCCCTACCCCTCTCTTGAGTGTAATTTTTTATAAGTTGCATCTGAGTGCTCTGTAAGAGTCTAATCTAGCATATGATGATCAATATCGGAACCAGGATCATTTCAAAATAGATATTTCTTTGGATTTACAAAGTTACAGTTTTTCATTTTAAGGAAAGTATTATTTATTCGTTGTGCATATGCTCATCTCATGGTAATATATCTTGTCGTTCAGCCATAGTGACTATCTCGTACTTCTATCAAGTTAATACCCACGATATTATAACAGTTTTAAGGTAATAATTTAGTTGCAATTATTGATAATGTTTAGGGCTGAACGACAGTAAGTCAGCTGAAGAGTTACAACGGATTACTTGTAGCGGACTGATGCGGATTCAGAAAATAGACAAATGGAATAAATGAATCTGGAAAATCCATATGGAATGAATGCTAATTATTTTTTCAAGCAGTTGCCCATGTTGTATTATTTATGACAAATTGCATGATTTCATCATGGTTACCCGTAAGGCGTTACCTGTTGTAGTTCACGAATGTTAGTCCTAGTATTAATTTCTCCGATCATTATCATCATCGGTCAACAATCCTAGGATTGGTTTGACTCAGCCCTCCACTCGATTCATCTATCGTCCAACCTCTTTACATCAACGTACTTTTTCTCTTTTACATCATTCACAACTGGGGATACCATTTCTCCACAGTCGTGACATGTACTGTTAACAACTGCTATTGGCGAAAAAATTTCATACCGTACTTAGAATATTGCGAGTTAAGGAGGGTGTGCTTCGGACGGGGGTAAAAAGGTAAAAATAGGTAAAAAGAGCGACGTTCGTAGGAGAATTTTATTCGTGTCCAGCGATATAGTCAAGACATGGATGCAGTAGACGCCGCATGCAAATAGGGGAGAGTGGGTGGTCGGGAGGTGGTTTTGCAGCGGGATTGGGCGAGTGGTGGAGGGAGCTCAGATGGATGGATGGATGTGTGGAATTGGGTTTTCTGGAGGGGCGGGGGTGCCGCGGAGAGGGGGAGGGGTACGGAGGAGCTTTAGATGGGGGTGTGGAGGAGGCGTGGTGGGGGAGAAAAGTGAAATAAAAAAAGGAAGTTTGGCGGGGGACCACGCGTCGTCTCCGGGCTCCCGACCCTCTCGCCTACCCGGAGCCGCATTCCAAACCCGTGTCCCCGGAAACGAGGTCCGGAATCCTCCATTACTCAAGGGAGCATGTGGGAGTCGGTGCTCCCGGGGGAGGGGAAATCGGGAGGAGTGAGTGAGTGAGCGAGGTGCCGGGAGGGAGAGATTGCTCCGCAGCGGGGGGAGGGATTGAAGGGTGCGCTTGTGAGGGTGGCTCCAGATGTGTGAAGGGGCGGAGGAGGGGGGGGGGTGGAAATTGTCGTGAGAGAGGGTTGGGCCAAGGAAAGGGGGATGGTTGTTACGGAGGGTGGAGTTGTGGTGAATCGTTGGGATGAGTATGTGTGGGTGTTGTTTGCCATTCACTACGTTGCCATTTTGGCGAATCTCAAGCTAAAATTAACATTTTTTACGCATCCAGAAGATCAATTCATCCCGAAAATAGCCGCTTAATAGTTATATCCTACTATAATTGTATGTAAATATCTAAATCTATGCATCTAAAGTTTACGAATTAAGTCCGATATATCTCAATAGCATGCAAGAGAGATTTTCCTGTCGCCAGTTGGCGTAAAGTTTACGTAGTTGGCGTCACTCCTATCCTGATGCGTGTCTTAGTTTTCCATATGCAATTATTAAAAGGTTAGATTAGTTTGGTATCCTGAAATGCATAGTCTGTTGGCCTCTTTAAATCGTTGTCCTACGACGATAAAGTGTTTCAGCTGGTTTACTATTCGCAAATGTATAGATTGTTTCCTAACCTTTGCTGGTTTTTTCCCCTTATGTTTTTCCTTTTTTGCGTCACTAATGCTTTCACGAAACGTGCGGTTGAGCCATAATGCCTTATTTATTTGAGGAACGAATGTATGTAGGTAGCGCCTGCTTCATATCTTGGGTTGGTAACAATGGTGCGGTGGGCGCTTGCCGGGGGGGATGAGAATGTTTTCGGTGCGAGGGATGCGTAGGAAATGGGAAGGGGAAAGAGAGTGGAAGGGATGGCCGTGGAATTGGGGTTTGAGAGGGACAACGGTGTGTGCCAGTGGGAGAGGGAGAGAGGGGGGTGGGCGGCAATCTCTCGTGTTTGTGTAAGGAGGAGGGGGAGGGGAGTGGGGATAGTGGAGGGGGATGATGAATGATAGAGGGAGGGCAGATGTAATGAAACCTTGGCCTTTTTCTTTTTTATTTCGCGGGGAGGAAAATAGGGAAGAAGGGCATTTATTAATGATGGCAGTTGGGGCTGATATGCCTCGGTTTCCTTACCATGTGTGTTTTTATCCCAGGAATGCTTATTTCTTTCTTTCATACCCCGTGCACTCGTCACGGGTAAACGTTGGTATTTGCATATTTCACTCTAGCTCTAACATTCTATCATTCAATACTACATCATAGCATTTACGGAAGTGTAAATCGTATTTCCCGCATTAGAATTTTATTAAGTTCGGGTATCCTAGGTAGTCTTATCAATTCAGGTTAAATCACAATGATCTCCCAAGAATTTGATTTATATCTCTTTACTCCCTCTACATTGGAAACATTTTCTTTACTAGAAAGTGGTCATAACCGATTAGAATCCGCCTAAGGGCTAATTTATTTATAATTTAGAAAGTACGCTCAGAGGAGTTCAATTTTTCTCAGGATTGTCAAGAAAAGTCAAATATTTGTATACTTGCGATGTCAGTCATGAAGGATGATGGCTGCAATATTGGATGCTAACATGCTGTATTTGTTTGATGAATTCGATTTGTTTTAGAATTTCATGTTTACAGTGAAACCCTTAATGCCGCAATATATATTTTGATTTCTTGACATTAATGAATGCGAGCTGATGGCTAGCCTCATGCTACCTATTCTTGCGGTGACAAACAAGGTATTGTGTAGATTAATAGTAGATAGTGGCGTAAGCAAGGTATACTGCTGAAATGGTCCTGAAGGCTAAGCTTTTCATGAATTGTAAATAGTACCTCTATCCTTTACGGTCATTGCAAACGCATCTGTAATAGGAAAATATCTACAGATTTGACTCATTTTGCAACAAGAAAACTATGCCGGCATAATTTTGTTTCAATGTTGCTTTTGCAGTTCTTTTCGCTATTCAGGACATTGATGTACCTATTTACTCCTATGAATACCCAAACGTCGTCAAATAACCTTGTATGTTATAACGTCCTAACTTGTGCAATATTGGTGCTTAGAAAAAGCAACTGCATTTCATTCTGGCTGCTTAGAGAGATTCCAAAGGGCTCGCCGATTGTGAATGAGGAAATTAAACATCTTTAGCTATGGGTGCAAACGCGGAAATTATTTCGCTTTGTACTTTCCCGTTGTTTTATCTGATACCCGACGCAAATCGCCGACCTGCCATTGCGTGATGTCTCTTAACCCGGCTATTTGCAAAAACTGTTTTTTGTAATCTTGAGCAGCCTATTATGGAAATGAATCTGTCACGTAAATAAAAGGCGGCTTCTCGTCGTGTCTCACCCTCCCCTTACCTCCACGTAACCCTCTCTCTTTCACCCTCTCCCGGTGGAGAACCTGACATGCATTGCTGAATCGGAGGCCGATTTTCGCCGACCTTGAGACATCATCCCACCCTCGCTGCAGCCCTCACAGATTTCCCCCTTTTCCCCTACATATCATCTCTCCATGTCCCTCCCCCGTCTGTCTTACTCTCCCCTTTCCCACGTCTCAGCCCGCTGTCCCTTGGGAGCCTTCCTTCTTTCGGGATTCTAGGTCGCCCCCAGGCGCGCACGCGCAGAGAGACAATCAGTCTCAACAATGAAACCATGGAGCAACCTATGTTAGAAGGCGTTTCGTCGGCGCGCCTTGGAACTCTGCGGAAAGAAGGTGAAACAGTCGCGTTTCTTGAAAAGAAAATTTTACCTTTCGCTTCATAGTAGCCGTGTTCAGCCCGTGAAATATGAAGAGATGGAATTGTTTGAATGATCAACCGATCAACCCTTCGTCATATCGATTTTTAATACTGAGACGAGCTAAATTAAGTCTGTGAGCCTGGGAACGAAGGCCAATAGAAAATAATGGAAAGAGAAGTCGAATGACACGTTTGGCGGTTATGTATTTCGCCAATTTCTTTCCCTTGACGGAACACAACGCTTTGTAAGGGATGTTGCTTATCGGACATCATAGAACCTCCGTATTGATCTTGCGTTTGTTGCATTACATACTATCCCAAAAGGATTTTGCTCTGTCAATCCATAGACACATTCTTGGAAGCTTTTTCGTTTCTGAGTGGATTTATTGTTTTTCGACGATACAAAGTGATCTTCACACGGAAGTGAACGAAAAGCATGCTGAGGGATGGGCAATATAAGATGAAACCAAGGAACATTTGAATACGGATGCCATGTATGATTGGACTTGGTGAAACGGTTTGGTAATAAACGGAAATTTTTGCCAATGAGTGCGTTGAGAATGTAAAACT
Organism: Platycnemis pennipes; assembly: GCA_933228895.1. Lineage (NCBI taxonomy): Eukaryota > Metazoa > Arthropoda > Insecta > Odonata > Platycnemididae > Platycnemis > Platycnemis pennipes. Next base: position 24,384,310 of record OW121848.1, on the reverse strand, counting down.
TAAGAGTGTGACTGAGAAGTATTCACGGTATAAAGAATCACTTACCCTTCCATTTCTAGGAATGGAAACCTTAAATCGTGGATTAGCGATCACCCCCAAATAAAATAATAGTTGTCACTCAGCAGTCTCCTTCTAAGTTAATACTTTATATCGACTTGCTGCGGCCAGTGCGTGTGTAATATATATTTATGTGGTAATATTTAATACCTCTAGTTAATTAGTAATTTCGCGCACATGCCAACGTGATTACGAACGTGATGCCACATTCAATACAGCCTTACAGGATTTCCTCGCTCCACTTTACTCCCAATCTCGAGATGTTATATCTCGTATGAATTCATAATTAGTTAGCCATTCATATTAATTTTTCCAAGGATATCCAGCATCCGAAAAAATTATCCGTAGCCTTAAAAAAGTAAAGTTCCTTCTCTCATGGATCTTCCCGATTCCAGACGGCTTTCAGTGGTGGGCTGGGAAGAGGTTGCTCTGCGATGAAGTCCTGAAGCGCTGGTGGGAGAATAAGGAAGAAAATGGGATTAGAGGCGATGGGAGAGTGTCTGGGGGCGGGTTGGGTCTCTAAATGTATTTTACACTATCCAGAAAGACGTGGGAGGATAAAAAGGAACCCAAAACGCCGGAGACGTTTAAGCGGATTGGAAGGGGGCGGAAGGTGTGTAGAGGAAGATGGGGAGAGGCGGCTGAGTGGGTTAGGGACCTTGCGCCGCGCGGATCGCTCGCTTTCGTGCGATGCGTTTTTGTTTCTTTCGGGGCGGGGAATAAAAAAAGGGGTGGTGACGAGGCGGGGTCGGGGGTGGGTGAGAGTTGGTCCGGCGGTGCCTGGGGAGGAGGATACCCGAGCAGGGGAGGGGGGTGTGGTGTGGGGAGGAAAGAGTCGGGTTGTGGGAGTCGGACGTGTGTAATGGGAAGATATACGAGGGGGCGGGGTGCTAGGCGGAGAGGTGTCGAGGTATGGGGGGTGGGGCGTCCGTTCTTGGGAATCCAGCCGCCCTGACGATCGGGAGAGAAAGTGGGGGTGGGAAGTCGGGGCCGGGACGGACGGGGGTAAACGTGCCGGACGTAATTTGAAGTACTTTATTGCAATAGGATCATACGTATCGGGAGGGAAGTGGGCGATTGCCTTCGATTGCTGAAGGGATGGAGTTGACTCTCTATTGGGCCAGGTGAGGATTGATTCTTGATGGAATCACTCGTGTTCGGTCGTTGTGGAGGGAGACCTAGCGATGAATCATCAAAATTTGCTGACCATTTGCATAACCCGAAGAACCAGCGGGGTAAAGATTAACTCATACCATCCAGTACGGTACCCGACAGTTTTTGAACTCCCTTTGTTCTCCAAAAGTAAAAGTTATTTTCTCTATGCCTCCAGCTGATTACCAATACTTGAATGAAATACAGCTTGGGCTCAGCATAGCATCTTGACACATCAACTCAAAGGACATTCAGCGAATAGTAATCGCTTTACTGACTGGCAAACAATTCCATGTTGAATAGCATTTCCACGCTTGTAATAACTTATTTTTTGGAATGTTTTGGAGCCTTTCATCATCAATTCAATTATAGACGTACGTAATTGTTTTCGCAATTTTCAGGCTTTATTTATGAAACAGTTCTTGTATTTGCGATATTATCAAAATTAAAAGGATTTTACAAGGAAACACTTTTGAATAATTGTAAAACAAATTGATGGCTGTCTCGCCCTTCAGTTAGGTTCTGGTTCTACTTTTATAGTGAGTAGTTAACCACCTAATTAAGACTTGAAAGACGCTGGGGAACAATCCATGTTGAGATCCTATGTGATAAACAATTAAGTTCTCCCTATTCTATTCTTTCAAAAAGTGCATATGTACTCGATCTTAGCGACGAGCTTCTACCTTGTGTTTACTACCTTCTTGACTTCGAAAACGTGTTGTGTTTGGCCGGATAGAGCGAGATTTATCGGAATTGCTGAACACTTTGCAACAGATGATATTTGTTTAATTGTGTCCTTCCTGAAATTCCCTTACTAAGTAATTTAGTATACTAGTATGACATAGGAAGTAATTCCGGATTGGACGGAAACAAACCAACTGTGGTGAAGCGCAAACCACTGCGAATGTAGATATGTCGGGAGTGTAATGGCGAGACGGATTGGTGACGTCAAAGTTGTTGAAAACTTCCAGCACTCGGAGCGGAAAGGGAGTATTGAGACGGTGATTGGGTGGGACCCTGTGGAGTCGGAGGGAGGCCCTGGTTCGGATGACTGGGAGATGAAAATCCCTGATAGAAAACAGCCCCGCAACACTTTAGGGCACGACGTCGCACTTGAAAGGAATGCCTCGCGAAATGAGCGTTCGTCAGAGAGACATGTTGGAATCGATTCCGCGAGGGACTTAATGAAATCGTCCGCCCGTCCTTTTGTCGGATTGCTTGATCTTGTTGTGGATCCGTCCGTTCCCCTCCTTCCTACTCCCGTTTTGTTTTCGTCGTGACGAGAGGGCCTCACGACCTCCCAAAGCCGCCGCTCCTCGGATGATGTCGGGAAATCAGAGAACGAGATTCTTTCCGCTTGCCGCATGCGCTCCACCCTCCCCCTGAACCACTCCAGCCACCATTTCATTCATTAATGTGATTTCTTCGCGTTGTTGACGCGACTCTTTCCCTCATTTGGCGGATCCGTCCCGACGATGCGGCTTTCCGCGTAGATCATCCTCCTCGCAAACGATCTCGGTTACACTCTCCAAGTTAGCTCCAACTAATTGGATCCAAGCAAATTGGTCTCCTTTTCAATCTCGAGAGATCCGTTGCTAGCAAAGCAAAAAAAAAAGAAACGCTTAAGATCGATTCGGTATTTTGACCCCTGATCTCACATCAGTTGCCATGGGCATCACCCATCAATCTTCAAATAGCTCTTTGGCAGTGTGTGTTGCATTCGTCTTGTTAATTTTTACTGTAAGCTTTTTTCGTAGTCTTTAGCCGTGGAAGACGCAATCGTAAGAGCCCTCAGCTCCGAATAAGGATGTTACAAATGCTATGGCTTTTAATTTTTCTATAATTTGTCGACTTTTTCCTGCCCTTTTGCGGTATGTAATAGTAAAATGAAGTTATTGAATAGACATTTTTTTTAATTTTATACAAGGCAATGTACTTGATCTTCCAGTAAAAGAATGCACGGATTACAATTTTTTATGTTGAAAACTATATCATAGGAGATTTGTATCAATATGGCCGGAACGAAGAGTAAAATATATCGGCACTATTGGTCAAACTAGTGCATTCAAACTAAGGAGTTTCTTATTCAGGCTTATTAATAAATTATTCACCTTGTTTCGCGTATTTCATTTAGAAATATTGCACACAATGTAGAAGTATTGTGCTTATTAAGAACGCTCATAAAAATATTTTAATAACATTTTTCATCGTCACTTGCATTACACACATTTTGTGCATGCAGGCTCGTATTTCCGTTAAAGATTTTCAGTTGGAAAACATTATTCATCAGGAAGGCTTCTAAAATATCTCTGTATATAATCAAAACAATTTTTATGTGTTTTCATTTTTTAACGTTTCTCTTGCCGAGTATGAGACATGGCCACAGAATTTGGATAGTAGCCACTGTCCTAGCTGATTTCCTTAAAAATGGGATCAGTATTTTCCTTGACCGTCCACTTTGGCTTCCTAGATTCTAGATGGCTGTCGTATATGTGTTCGCGATCGTAATTTGCTCGCGAGAGATTCCCTCCGTGGGTGTATAAGTGATTCGATTGTTTGAGGAAGGATCTGATATTCCGTGTTCCATTCATCTGTGCTATATTGCCACGGAGGTGGAAGGTAGGCAAACGATGCTCGCTTGAGAAGAAGTAATCAGTTTATAATTGGAGTTCGAGGCCCGCTCTGTGATGCATTGGGGCTGCGAAATTGCTTTTGCCAAGGTCAATTTACAAGATGATCCACTCGGCTCTTTAGAAATCGACTGGGGCGAAATGGAAAGAAGGAGAAGGAGCTTCCAAAGTGGTTTACTTCGGAATAAAATCTACCTGGATTAGAGGAACGTTTAAGGTTTCCCGTGGATTAAATTTTACGTGTTAACTTTTTCCAATCTTCGGCGATGCTCATCCGTATAGGATAATTTTCTTACAACGCCGCCATTCGAGAATCGGGAAGGGAAATCAAAGAAAATCGAAATCGCCTCTCGCTGCAACCGTAATTTATGGTAATCGTGTTACCGGAAACCTCTTTGCCTTTTGGTTTTCCTTGTAATAGCAAGAATGGGATTTCTTATGATTTAGGTTTGCGAGCCTTGATTTTATGAGTCGAATCAGGCGGTGCCTTTGTGTTGACCGTGTCGTTTGGAGGAGAGGGTGTAAAAGTTATGTGTAACGTAAGAATGCTATTGCCTCAGGAAAAATAATAGACTTATCTCTCCCATATCAGTAGAGGAAACACAATGGGACTCGAACCGGAGGCCTTTCTCCTCACCACCTTAACTTTACGTAATGTTTTTTGATACAGGTTGCAAAATATGCGTGGACTCACCCCGCCCAGCCTCACCTTCTCCCTGTACTTAATATCGGCAATTGCTCACCGCCGCTTCGCCTCCATTCCTTTGTGCCTCGCACATGCACCCCTCTCCCTCTGTGCTGTGTCTTCAGCACCCCCTCCCTACCCCTTACCACACTCCACCCCCTGCCTCCTCCCCGCACCCTCTCCTTCCTCATACTCACCCCTCCCCCGTCTACAAGCTTCAAAGCCATAATATATCCCCCTTTGAAGTCTCTGCAAATTAGAACCTATATGAGCGGTTTTAGACGTTAATTAAAGCTTTACAACGCCATAGTCGAAAAGGCGCGTGTGTGCGAGTGTATGTGTTTCCCGTGCGTGTGTGTGTGTGTGTTTTGTGGGTGTTTCGGATCCAGAGATGGATCGGAGGGTGGGGCGTGTGGGTTGGTTGGTGAGTGAGGAGAGCGGGTGGGGGTTTTCTGGGAGGGAGGGACGGAAGGGGATGAAAAGGGGGAGGTTGTGGGCAAGGAAGGTGGCGGAGAAGCAATATGAGCGGCCTGTGAAAGGGGTGCTCGCGGAGGTTGGGAGTTGGGGGGAGGCGGCCCAGGGGATGAGACGAAGGAGAAATTAAAACAGACTGAGAGAGGGTTGGGGTGGATGTTGAAGGAGGAGACGGAGGGGTGTGAGGAGATGCTGCTCTCGCATATCGGACGGGGCGCGGGTGGGAGAGGAAGGGAGGCGGGTGCAATGCATATGTAGGTGCAGTCTGGCCGCGGAGAGGAAGAGGTGCAGGAGAGTGGGGGCGGAGGGAGGCTTTGGGATGGGGGGGTTGTGGGTGGGTGGAGGGAGGGTGAGAGAGTTAAGAGGGCGGGGGGGGGGGGAGAGCGGGAGGCACGGGGCAGAAGGCGTGGGAACGAGGATATTGTTGCGGGAATCGGAGAAGAGAGGGGCGGAGGGAAAGGAGCCGGGGAGAAAATTGCGGATCCGTCGGAGAGCGGTGGTGGTGAGGCTCCGGGATTAAGGAGATACAGATTCTAAAGGGTTATTGATTGACCTGCATGTTTTGTCCAACGTATTTATCTCCTACCACGGAACGCCAGCTATTTTCAATAAAGCTGCGGAGATGAGGGGATGGTTGTCGGCGGGCTCTCCGTTTTTGGTGGCTGCAGGAGGAGAAGGAAGGAGGGAAGGAAGAGGGAGAGGACCAATGGGTTTTGGAGGGGAGGTATCGAAGCAGAGAGAATAGGAGTTTGGCGGGGGGGCGGAGGCGTCGGGAGGGGAGTGATGGAGGAGAAGACGGCTCGGAAAGGAGACGGGGTGGATGGGATTGAAGTCTGGGACGGTGGCGGGGATGTGTAGAGGGAGAGGGGGCGGACGTTGAGAGCATTCAGCGGCACAAAACCTGGGAAGTTATTAATTATAGGAGAAATGGTATCGGAAGAATGTGCAGTGCGGGAAGCGATAGAAGCGGACGGAGTGAGCCGCCGGATGCCCCCACGGGGTGGCGGGAAGGCTGCCAGGGTCTGAAACGCGTTGTTGAAGGCTGGGTGCGTCCTGCTCGGTACCCAAGGAGAAATGAAGATGTGGAACCCGGGCGAGGAGAGAATAATAAGGGTGCGGAGTAGTGGGGACTAAATTCGTCCTCGCTCGTTTCCATGGCGACGCCGCTGACGCGCCGGGGCTGACACCATTCAGTTCCGCCGACGCGATTGTAGCACTTCTTCCTCGTTATCTGCGACTGTGTGACCCTTTGCCATCACTCCGAGGGAAACTTGTGATGTGAGATGTCCGTGCGATGCATCGATTGGCGCGTTATGGACCGGAAGACTCGCCGGAACGAAATGCTTTCGTTGGAATCCTTCATTTCTCGTCGCTATGTCTGAAATGCTCCTCGGCCGGAATTTCCGATTCCAATTTTAGGAAGTCAGCACCGGAATTCGTTTCAGCGTTGCACCTGGAAATGGTAACCTCGCTCACCTCTCAAAAAGTTAACTTTATTTCCTACCATGTTGTTTTATAGTATCATGGCTTGTTGTATAATCATGGATAGTGCATACACTTTTTTAAAGGTTCTGCCAACAGTAGGATGGCTATGACGTTATGTACCGAGGCAATTTTCAAATTAGGGGACTGGAACATTTCCAGTATTTCAAAGTTTAATTTGTGGTTAATTGTTCGCCAATGTTTATGGGGCCTTCTTGCTTAGTTTCTCCCTTTAATGATCCGAAAAACAAACTTCCAATTCCTGAATTGTAATAAGTTGCAATGAACATATGAAGTTGGATTTTTTTATACCTGACTTCTTCAAATGGCGTTAATAACTTGATGTGTAATGAAGGATAGTGATGCGAATTTGTTTGCTAGAGGTATTCAAAAATCGTCTTCAACTTCCCAAAAATCAATGTTATATCCTTAAACGCTATTACTTAGTTTTTCTCGCATTCCCTTGTAAAATGGACTGCTTAAATAATGTCGCCGAATAAATCCCAGCCTAACAGACCTCTATTTGAGGTGCATTCGCACTACTGGCTTGAAGCTCTAAGGTGGATATTACAGCAGGTAAAAATATGCTTAAAGGTCCAAAGTCGATGAGTTTCATTCCCTGAGTTTCTGTCCTTGTTCAAAGTAATTCTGTCCTTAGAGAACTGGGAAACTTCCGCTGTCCGGATATATCTGATAATCTTGATCGGATGACGTTCGCTATTGATGGCTTCTCTTAGGAAACAATATTTCTGTCTTGCATCACCTGAGAATGTCCTTTCGTTTGTCATTCGTTCAGTGCCAGACGCGACTTATGAGCGAAGAATAAGATACGGCTGGAGCCGACCTGACCCTCCGCGGCCGGAGGCTGAGCGGAGAAGGTCCAAAGAGACAACAACGGTGGGTTTTAGAGAAGGATCAGGGTAGGGCGCAGAGGGGGGGGGGGGACTGGGAGGGAGTAAGGTTGGGCATATAATCAGTGTCTGGAAGATTAAACGCCAGGTAATTTGTGCGGGGCCGCCTTGCGCTGTTGCCAGGCGAGCATTTTGTTCGGAGGGCGGGGGCTGAGTGTGGATGGAATGACAGAGGGGAGGCGTGGAAGTGGGAGGAGGGGGAGGGGAATGAGGGGTGAGAGACGCGGCGTGCAGTGCGTGCCGTGGCCAAGGGAGCCGGAGGGAGGGGTGAAGGGGGGGGCGGGGTGGGGGGGAGGCGCGAGAAATAGGGAAGGAGGGTAGAGTCCGCTCGGCGCGTTAATTGGCGGTCAGAGACTAATTACTGCGGGTAGGGGGGGAGGGGGATAAGGGGTTAGGCGGTGGGAAAGATGAGACTGTATGATGGGATCGTGTGGAGGGGGGAGGGTGGTTCGAGAGGCGGTTGGAGGAGGTGAGTGTCCAGAGGGAGTGGGGTGGAGGGGGGAGCGAGGGATGCTGCTTGCCTGGGGTGCGGCGGCTCGCGCCGTCTTTCGTCCCGGCCAAGATTGGTGCTAACATAAGTGCCACGCTCCTTCCTCCGCGGTGTACCGGCACAGGTGGACTTCAGATGGCACGCTATCAATTTAACCCATATTGTGACTCGAGGTTGTGAACATGGATGATAAACATCCCCTGAATCGCTACAGAATTGGAAAATTGTGAAGTATTGGTGTTAGAAATTTCCAAAGACGTAGCCGGTTGTGATTCTTCTGAAATTAGTTCTCATTACGCGTGCTTATGGTCATGAAATGGAAAATAGTAATCGACCCACAGTTTATCACAATGTAGAGAATCGTTGGGAGCAAGCTTTTGCAGCATTTATGACGTAGGTAAGGCACAGCTTTAAGGCGTTTTGTTTTCTGTTTTTGGTGACATTCTCAAAAACTGTAACTAAAGCTTTGATTTAGGGGAAAAATGTTTGCATAGCTGGGTGTGAATTGTTGGAAAGGCGATTTAATGGTGGCCAAGCGTAGCAATAAAGAGTTGTTTGTTATGCAATGAGTTTCGTGTTGGGCCTTTTCATCTTCGTTAAATCAAGCAATCACAGCCATAGCAAATGTTTAGTCTCGAGTGATTGTTTTCGACAGCATGTTTTTAGGTGTATATAAGTCTCTTGGTGAAAGTTGGCCTAGTTTTATTATTTTCCTAACTTTAATTTCCTTGGACTCATTCTTTCCTCTTACGTATATTTTTACACCGACCTAAGTCCAACCGTCTATGGCGTAAGGTAAACATTGCATACATGCGCCTTTAGAGAAAGTTAATCATCACTTTTTTGCTCTTCAAATTCCTTAACCGCATGCTTTTCTGTGGTCTCCTTGTCAGGTTATCTTTATCTAAATGACCAGTTCCTTGTTTTATCGTCTCTGTATGTAAAAGGTGTGAATAATAACAGTCACTGTCTCTATTCAGTCCTCAAGTCCCTCGTATAATTTTACTCCGCTCTACAGAACTGTTTGTTCCTCTGAGGTCGTGATGAGCCATATCTGGTACTGGAATACCATCATAACAGACAGACGGCCTGACGTTATAAAACAAACTCAACGTTTTCGAAACACATGAGTAACAAACCTATTGTGCTCTGATATAGGAGAAAATGTGTTGCTGTCATCTAAAACTGCTCGTATAGTTAACGGAATATCATGGATGTAGCTTCATTACCGAGCACATTAATGTTTATGGAATGGTGTTTTGTTCCTACGACTACAGAGTTCCCTAATCCCAATCCCCCCGCCCCCAAACGCACTTTTCTGGCGTCTTTTGAAATATGGAAAAGCTGATTCGCCTGACTTTTACATTTCCCCTTTTCACCAGATGTTGGGTGAGCCCCCACCAGGCTCTCTTGTCCCATATTAAGAGCCCCCCTTTCCTTTCGTCAACCTCGTCCTTTTTCTCGTCCTTTAGGACCAATTCCCTCTCCTCCGCCGTCCCTGCAACGTCCTCATCCCCTTTGTGCAACATCGTCCTCTCATTAGCTACTCATAACCAAGTCTTCATTTATTCATGCGAGTGTAAATTGCTCCGTGGGTATTCACAGGTAAACTCGGGCATTTTTTTCCCTCGACTCTTGTGGGGATTATATCACTCTGAGGGTTGGATCTCCTTTTGCTCCACAAAGAATCAGGGGAGGCCAGATTTTCTCCTATTTTTTGTGCTTTCGCGCGTCATCCCTGTTTCCATCTAAGCTCTTTGCTTTTTTGCTGGACTTCCCGGCACACTTCTCAATCCTCCAGAGTCCTTTATTCAAGCGGCAACAAGTTATTTTTTTCGACCAGTACAGCATGAATATATTTGAGCGAATTAGAGTAATTAGGAGGCGTCAGAGCGTGTGACAAAAGGGTGATGAATTATTGGGTGATTTTCGGGACATTGATTAGCGAGTTATCAAGGCGAACATAATTATGAATATATTATCAGTGTGTTTAACACGTCCATTATGCATGTGCTGGCTTGTTCTTTCCCAGAGGAAAGAGGAAAAGCACTTTATCGAAGCAGTAGTTTAGGTCAAGTCTTCGTGTCTTGTTTTTTTCTCAATCGATAAGCAAATTATTGAATTCTTCTGCCAGGTCTTATTATCCTTGGTATTATTGTATTTTGCTATCATATGCACCATGTTGTCCTAACATGGAGCTGCTCTTCATTTCACCAGACATGCGGATACGAACTTCGTTTATAGTGGAATATTATCAATAGTTCTCCGTAATTTTGCTTTTACTGTTTAAATTTTCAATTAAATTGACGTGAAATTTATGTTGTATGTTAGAGTTCCCTGTAATTTTGCTTTCACCGTTTAAATTTACAATAGCATTGATGCTGAATTTATGTATTTGTAGTGTATATTTTTCAGTAAGCAACCAAATTAAGATAACAAACTGTAAACGAAATAATGTACGTCGAGTTTCGTCAGAGAAGCGCCCAAATTTTGAACTTATTTGAATTTTGAAGGATGCTATGCTAGTGGTCAGTTACCTTTTGGTTGAAATCACAGCATTTATAAGTTTATTTGTCTCAACAGGCGTTGAACCCTTGAAAAAAATGAAATAGTAACCACACTGAAAGTATGCTCAAAGGCCCAACGAAACGAAAGCGAGCGGGTGCAGCCTTTCTGATAACTGATTTCAATAAATCAGTTCCTCAGAATGATTTATTCGATTAATGCCTTTTTTTTAAGGGTGTGTGACGATCGCTAGCTGTCGCCGAGTCTTTTGGTTTATCGCGTTTCATTTGTTCCCCTGCGTGACAGATCGCTCTTTGGGAGAGGTAGAGAGATTAGGCCTTTTTTTTATTTTTCTGCCGTTTTGTTTCCGGGCATACATTCACGAAAGCTGGCCGCGGACAGCCAGTGGATTGAGTTGTGCGCTTTAGGATGTCCGGCAAACGTTCGTCCCCTTTTGAAAAATGAGCGGGACTCATTTTTTTCGCGCGCGATGAGACTGGTTTTGTTTTGGTGCTCAAATCTCAGCGGGGGTGTGAGGAGGTTATCGTAGTTAATGCCGCGGTATTCTGTTGAAGTGAAATATTGAAGGATTAGGAGGTATTGCTGCATACTTTGGGAATCGGAAGTACCCGTATACTTGTGCTGCGAATTAAATGCACTAGGGTCATGTAGTTCGAATCGGAAAAAACGGCTCTAAACGTCAGCTGCATGCTTACAGCGTATTCGTGCTTTTCTGGTGTATTTTTAGGCGTGGTGTTCTTTGCATGAGTACCTGAAAGCTAGGTAGCTCATCGAAAAAAGATATTAAATAGACACTTTTCTCCGTATATTCTCAGTCTTTCGGTTCATTTTGATCATTAATGGGAACGTAATAATGTAGCAGTCTTGTTTTAAAGTTTTCATATCTGATTATATTCTGTTCGCAACTTATTGCTTGTGACCAGATAATGGAACACACACCGCGCAAACTTTAATATAGTCATAATACACCTCGCTAATTTGGTGCATAGCTCGTGCCTTCTTTTTTGCGCATGTCACAGCTTTTCTCTTCCAAGCAGCTATCGTCGAAACCCGTTAATTAGACGAGGCTGAAAATTAATCGTCTTTTCGCGTGATGGATGGTGAGCATAAGCATATAAAAACCGAAGAGGTTGATAAAAGATAAGATGTCCCCCTCCTGAAAATATTAATAATCTTTCCTCTCTTGAGCTCTCCATCATCCATGCTTCCCTCTTCAATATACTGCTGACCCTAACCATGGGAAGTGGGCAACCCGCACCCAATCATTGGTCTGAGGACCTCTCTCCCCTGCATCCGGAGGTCTTTCCCAGAATTCCTGTCGCGGTGAGGAGACCTGTGGGAGAGGTCTAGGGGCACCGCTTGATTTTGACAGGGGGAGGGTCGGGAGCGTGTACATATCTAGGAAAGAGGCGGGTGAAGAAACTTATGAGATGATCGGTGAGAGGTGCGATGGCTGGTCACGAGCCCGGGTACTGAGGGCTGGCGGGTGGCGGGGGTGAAAGTGTTGATCTGGATGGACGGAGAGGTATCGCAGGTTGAAGACGAGACGGAGTACATGTGACGATGACGTGGTGTGGTAGCGCACGGAGGGGCTTTTGGAAATGTGTGCATGTGACCGGGATATCTGAGAGTGTAGGGCGCGGGAGGTGGGACGATTTGAATTCAGGCGTGGGGCGTCGTTGCTGGTGATTCGGAGAGGAGATGGGGTCGAGTGCCCGGGCCCTCCTGAAGATGGGAAGGGTCAACCACAAGGGCTAGGAAGGTATAAAAGGGGTCGGCGGGTCGGAAGGATGGAGGCGAGGTCAAAACCCTAGGGCGAGGGATGATGGAGGAGGGTGAGTCGGGATAGGAAGGAGAAGAGATTAGATTCCTCCTCTCCCACGCCCCCTCCCCACACCCAGCAGGCCCTTCGTCATCAACCCTCCTCCTCCCTTATGATGGGGTGGCGATGAGTGACTGAGAGTGCACGTGTGGAGGGGGTACGAGGCAAGAGGATCCTCGGAGGAGAGGGGCGGAGGGGGTGGGTTTGGGGGGGGGGACGGAAGAGGGTGGGAGAGGGGTGGTTGATTTGGGGCCGAGGGTGGGGGGGCGCCCGTGTGGCCTCTTTGGTTTATCGTTTGGTGAGCACGAAAGGGATGAAGGAGGGAGGAGAAGGTCGAGAGGAATTGGTTTTAAGTGTGTGGGTGTGGCTATGATGGCCGGACCGGAGAGGATTTCGGTGATCTTGCGAGAGGGGACTTCATCCAACCCCGTTCCGCCATCCTTCCTCCCGCACTTTTTTCCTCCCTGCCACTTCCGCCTCGAGTGGGATTTGATGAGTCTCAGTGAAGAAAACCACCCGATTTCCTTTTCTCAGGTTTTATCCGCTCATTCCCCTTTAAAGTACTTTTTAGCCACTCCCCGACACTCCCCACGATTCATTTTCTCTTTTTTTCACCCTTCCAGCTGCCCGTTTACGCGCTGGAGGGCCAAACGAGTTGGATGGTGCCTCCCTCCTCAATTTACCCTCTGATTCTTCATTTTCAATGCATTTTATAGTTCATTTCTATCAAGGATAAAATTTCTGCCCACAAAGGCTCAGTGTCCTCATGATAATCATTGGATAAGTGGTATGCATCGCGAATTTATTGGGAGCTTTAAAAGTAATCATGAGAGATGATAAGAAGGTGTTTTCAAAGATAAGGAAAATATGGAGATGATGATGGTAAGATAGAAATAGTAATAAAAAAGAATAAATACGGGCAGGGACTTTGCAGAGAATAAGTTGGGCCGTTGACAAAGGAAAGGGAAATTTCATGTCAATACCGTCACTGTAAGCTCAGAAACCTGGTTATTAGTGATATTGTTTCCCTATCAATTTTGAGACTGTAGTCAATGACGAATACAGTGGGGGAACATTTTTATAGGCCTTGGATGGGTATGAATCCCTTATAAGCCAAGAGAATGCGATGCAAGCAGTCTAGAATAAATTTAAAGGTAGGATTGTATGCCTTAGAAATGAAGAATAATTGTATTAATTTTGACCTAACGTTTTCTGTAAAGGGACTTGAATAATTAGAATGTTAGGAGACTTGCATCGGCAAAGGAAGCATATATGAAGAGTTGGAAATTAATGAGAAAGGGCTGAGCAAAAGAAAAAACTCACAATTGAAAGCTATTGTATGAAAGGTGTCCTTTTATGTGGCTTAATTGAATTTGCCATTGCCAATAGAGGATGAGCTAATTGTAGGATTGAAGGCTTTTGGACGTGGAGAACTGGGAGAATCGATTGTGCTCAGAGTGTGGCGAATAATGTAGTGTCGTGTGTGGCAGGATAGGAAAGGAAATTGTTTAGGCAAAGTCGGAGGAGAAAGCATAGGTAAGGAAGATTAGGCAATCGAAGTGCAGAATGAGGTGCTAACGTGCAGAAGGATGGGTGTGGGGAAAAGGACTGATAAAAGGTGACATTTTGTTTGGTAGAAGCTGTGATGAAGTTTTGAGAAATTAAATTTATCTGATGGCTGGTTAAGTGAGGGCAACTAGAAATCTGATTCTGCAGTTAGGTGGGTCGTAATAGCTGTGACTATCCAAATATATCTAGAGCCCATCATCTATATCGATATAATACATCGAGTCTTAATATTAGCAGACTAGTGTACTTGATGTACTTGAGTGAAGGAAATCAGTCCACTGGTAAGTCGATGGATTAGAAATGATATATTTGCATACGCGAGCGATCTCGACCGCTCCAGCATAATTGATCTTGTAAATCGACAATCTCTGCTTCTTACATAATCGCAATTTCTGCCTTTCTGTATTTAAACACTAAATACTTCCTAATTCTGGTAAGTGGCCACGAGGATATCGTGATATTATGCATATTCCCTAATCAGCGCAAAAAATATTGACTAATATCGCTTCTCAGCCAATGATCGAACGTGCTGCCGACAAAGAGTGTATTTCTTCTTGCCAGTCTCAAATTCACAGGTGCGTTAATCAGCGCTCTGCCGGAATCGCTTGCTCAGGGCACACATGTGCAGAGAATACGCTGTCTCGAGTGTTCTTTTAATCTGAAGCCACTCGAGCCGACAATCGAGCTTGAGAGTGAAGGGAGGCAATAAGACTGAGAGTCGGGGAACGTCAGTGAGCGGTCGCTGAAGGGTGGAGCAAAGAGATGAAGAGGGTACTAGTGGTGAGAGACTATTCGATTGGGTTTCAGATCGCCTTCTTTGACGCTCCTTCTATCTTCTGGTCAGCTGACTGATTGAGATAGAGGTCTTGTAAAAGGGCGATGTGGGAAGAAGAGAGGGCTTCCTAGGGGCTCGGGTAGTAGTGAAGCGAGTCAAAGAGGCATATAGAGCTTTGGGAAGTTGGTTTTTTCACCTTTGATTCATCATAAGGAAAATTACAGCTGACGCATAGAGTAAGTTAAGTTAATTTTCATTAGGTGAAACGTTTTCTAAGATCATTTTGCGCTTCCTAAACAGAGAGAGAAATAGTTGAGGCGTTTATCTGGAAAGTGAAGGGATTATTACTGTCTTGAATGTCACAGCCTTGACTGGTGTTGCGCCGACTCTCATTGACGTCTACATTGACCCTACAGGGGAAAATTGTTTCACGCCTTCATTTTAATGGACATTTCCTATTAAGTTGTTTACCACTTATTTTCTGGCCAAGTTGTCGGGTAGAAATCACCCTCAAGTTCTTCTGAGCTCAGCACTAATCATTGACTGATCTTACATATTCGTTATCATCCAAAATACTACATTTAATGAGGGTCACAAATCTACTTCTTGTGCCTTTATCTCGGTGCTACAACATTTCGGTGGCGTTTTTTTCAATAACATCTTTAGGCAATAATTTGCATTAGAATATCTTAAGAAGAGAGAATGTTGATTTATGTTCGTTTATTTGTAACCTTGGCTCTGAATCTTAATCATGTATGCAATGATTGACAATTACCATGATGATGAATTTGAGTACCTACCCATCAAGATCTCGGTTTTGCGACTCAGTTCTTATCGGCCATAATTCGTAAGAAGTGGACTCAGTAAAGTAGCCTAAATAAGTATTTTTATCCCGTACCTTTTTGACAGGACGTCATTGAAATTTATTTCTCTTGAGCTCGTGGAAAATTATGCTGAAGTCCTTGGAATTAATAATACCGGGAAAGTGACCTGTATTGGACCAAGAGGCCACTACGGTTTACGTTTTTTACCAGGAATGTTATTAATTGTATAAAGAATGGCTACAATCCCCGAAAAAAATGATTCGCATATCTGGTCACAACGAAGTTAGGAGTGGTCGGAGGAAGGAATCAGGCAACGAGAATCAGCAATGTTCATTGGGATTGAGGTCAGCGCAATGGGGATAATTGTGCCAACGCAGGCTGTCCAGAGAGGTCCCTAGGAAATCACGGAGGACATGAGCAACAACCTCCGTCTAATTCAAGTTTACATGCCGTATGTGTTTGTTTGAAGGTCTCGGTGCTTATAATATAGTCGTAGCAATATCTAAAATACGGTTTTTACAACCCTACTCAGTTACCGAACTGAAGTTAGCGTCCTGCTTGATGCCCGTAGTGTCGTTTATTTGTTATCTATGCTATTTCCAATGAGGGAGCATAGCTTATGCAATATACTTTGGTAGCTGTCACCAGCGGTAACCATGCGTTTGATATTTATGCGGTAAAACTGATTTGGCTGGCGGAGTTTTTAAACTTTAAGATAAAGTTAGTTATAATCAAACTATAAGTCACAGCATTGTCGAAAAGATAAGTGTCTGTTGGGGAGTATGAAACATTAGGTTTTTTTGATATCGTGATTTGATTGCACAATGCTTTCTCCTAATTAAAATCTCTTCTCCTCATGTTTACGCTCAATTTTTTCTTTTGCTTCTTTCCTAAGCAATGCTTCCACATTCCAAGTGAAGGAGGAGTGCGAGAAAGAAGATTTCTTTGCATTAGTTCCAGTTTACTTAGTTCATTGTGATCTAGTTAGTGCTGCGTGAGACCAAGGTTTTCAACAATTACGGAATCAATGAAATAAATCACTATACTGTATAGCTATTTAGGTTAAATAATTTTTGGATGTTAAATTCACTACTCGGTCTCGAGAAGTTGGTCAAAAGAAGTAAAGCGAAATTTGATGAAAGGTCTCAATTTTATCCTAAAAGCCATAATTAAATAGCTGCTGTTTGTTTAAGGCTATCCTACAGTTTAGGGTTGATAAATATTTTATATGTGCTGTGGTGGGGTTATATGATGATCGTTATCAATGCCAAAGTGATCCCTTTATTAGACTTCTCCGAAACGCGAGTGGAAATCTGCTTCAGGGAGCATTTATTTTTCTGGTGCTTGTGTTTCCTTCCTGCCGATACCGTATCGAGTGTCGAAAGTCATTGAGACAGAAAATCGCTGAATAATAAGTACTAGATCTAAGTCTACCACGCAAAACAATACCGCCGGGGAGGCTGAGGTTCCGTTTCTAGAGCAGTGAAAACGTTCAGAGAGAGAAGACGAGTATTTGGTCGGGGGAGGGTGACGATCGTGTGCATTGGCGGCCATGGTGGGGCAGGTAGGGGGGTGGTGAGTAAGAAGGGGTGAACATGTGATATGTGTGGGGAGGGGTAAGGAATCGTGGCCAGCACCTTATTTCCCCTCCGGCTCCGATGTACTGCTTCACCCTTCCCACCACCACTTCCCCTCTCCTCCGGAAGCTTAATTGCCGAATTCCTGGAGCGGAGGAAGGCGGAGAGGCGGGGAAGGAATTGGGGGTTGGAGGTGGTCCCCAAGAGGGTGTGGAAAGATATCGGGGGGCAGGGAGCGAGCGTTATCAAAATGGGGTCGAGGAGGACTTGTCGGAAAGGGAGGGAGGGGAGCGGGGATGTTCAATTGAGAAAGGAGATGTGGTTTCATCCCTCACCGAGTGACGAAGGACTAAATGAAGATATCTCCCCCTTCCTCCTCCTCCATTCAATCTTCCTCCCCCTTCCCTATCCCCGTCTCCTCTACATTTCCCCGTCTCGCTCCATCTACTCCACACAACGTTTATTTCGGGACCTCTATATCTCGTTCCCTCTTTCTCTCTCGATTAAAATGTTGCAGCAGGCTATGCGGTCTTAATTTCGTTCCAACAGTCTTTTGCGGTTCTTCATTCCATACGATCTATTACTTCATTCTCCCTCGTGCTGTTGAGACCCAGTGGACTGAGTAACCTCAAGAAAAAGTAGAATTCTTACAACATAGGTTCTAAGCATGAAAACTGTAGAACTATCAGCCTTGATATTTAATGATTCCAAGTCAATTCTCGCGCTTCGAGCCGCCGACATGACAGTATTGATTGAGCATTGTCATCGTCACCCTTCTTGCCTTTACTTCAGTCTCCTCCTGTGCCGTAAATATTTTCTCATCAACATCAAGAAGTCCTTCCAAACTTGAATACTATAAAATATACAGCCACGTTGAAGGATTTAGATTGGCTACTTATAAGCCTTTTTTTGTGAATTACAGCCGTAGGTACTGTTTTTTCATTTTACCCTTAGTACAACTTTCTGCTGGTGGCTCTTTGGCGTAATGCCTCTTACAAACTTTATCCGTTTTTCATTTATTCTTGGTATAAACCTAATTTTTATTCATATTTTACACTTATAGGTAGATACTTTTTCCTGAGCTTGCAACAGTAGTCTGTCATTCATTCATTCATATCTCGTTACACAGATATTTTTCATGATCCATTTTGAAATAGGTCGTTCCAGTTTTTTTCTGCGTATTCTTCATTAAGATGGGATTTTATCTATTTTTGGCTTAACATATTTCCGGCGGCAAATAAATTGGAATATGAGTTGGATCTTTTGATTTAATATTTGCAGGAGTATTTTATAACAATATGTCGGTGTTTGAGGGAGGTAGGCCTCGAGGAACTTACTGATTTGTATTTTCGGAATTTGAAAAAGGTGGTTGTAGAAGAATTATTGAAGGGTGAATCTTGGTTTTTATCTTTTTCTGTTGCTGCTGCTGCCCTAAGTTTTTAATAATATATTTTTATGATCAGAAAAAGAGCCTTATAGTTTTTCGCTTTTAAGCTATGTTACTTGTCATATTGCTCACATCAACAGACAATATACACATATGCACTTCTATTCACTGAACCTCTTGAAATTTTTAGATTGGGCATGCGCATCACCTGCGATGGTATTATGGGGAGTGTTTACCCTGTGGTAGATACAGGGACTTGTCGAGGGACGCCAGACCTTTTATCTGTGATTTCTAGGAAAAAGAACTCGTCCGTAGATAATTATATCACCTAGATTTTAGATGGGGTGTCCAGATATTTCACTCCGTGGTTCCACTCCGTCTGATTCCAAGCAACGGGGTGAAATAAATAGTTATTACACTCAATTTTTTTAGACTGGAAACGTTTGCCGTTGCATATCCAATCACGATATCCTATTAGCTCTTGCTGAAGTTATCATTTTGGGAGGCTAACTAGATAAAGGCAGTACTCTAGAACTCTTGACATATTGTTCTAAAACTAGGATGAGAGATGTGTGGTCATGCCAAAACGGTGGTAATTTTGATTTAGTGCTGCCGACACGAGTTCGGATTAAGTGTTTGCCCAGTTTTCCCCAGAATATCCGAGTCTCTGCATATTTATAATTCGCTTGGCAACGTTGTGGAGAAACCATAGAGATAGTTTTTCCTCGGAAGGCTTTGTTTTCTCTCCTTCGTTTTTATCGATGCCGCATGAGTTATCGCTTCTTGGATCTGTAGCGAAGGGATGGGAAAATTTCTAGCTTTGGGCATGTGCCCCTCACCCACCACCCCACCCCCTAAGGGCACCTCATTCCTTCCCTTCCCCTTCAGCGACCCCCCCCCCTCCTCGTCTCCTTCTTTATCCTGTCGCCCCCAACCCCTAAGTCCCCCTTCTCCTCCTCCGTATCCCTTCCATCCGACCGACCGGGCGTAAGAACCACCAATTACTACCAATGGCCAAGGTCGTAACAACATAGAGGGGGGTGGAGGGGAGGCGGGAAGGGGCCAAGGCAGCGTGTAGGGTGGGATTGGGGAGGGGATGATGATGGTTGGAAAATTTGGTGAAGGATGTGGGGGCGTTGTGTTTGGCTCCGGGGCTGGCGGGGCCAGGGGCGCGTGGAAAAGAGAAATGGGCAGGCAAGGGGCCTATCTATCTATCTACGTAGGAGACGAGTGAACTGAGAGGAATAGACATGGAAAGCACCCCAGATAATCCAATTTCCAAACTCTGAATGTTTGTGAATGCAGCGACGGGAATTGAAATGTCTGTGGCTCAAACCGGTAGTTGGTCGTAGAATATCACGACGAGCTAGGTAGTCGAGTATATATCACGAACACAATTTTAATAGCCGCCATAATGTTTTGTACAAAATAATTAAGTGCTAAGTGTGGTTGATGATGTGCAAGGGCGTGGAACTAATAATTACAGCATTGCATACGAGCGAGCTATTTCGTACTCTACCGTGCTCGCTGAAATCGCAAGCAGATGGAATGCTGCAAAGGATGTTCTAACAAGGTGGAGAAAGAATTCTTCAATGCTACATTATTGGGTTTTTCGCAGCAAAAGTGATATCTTATTATTAGAACAAAATAGTAAATCGTGCCAAGAAAAGTGTAACTGCTGCAACCAAAACCATGGAGTAGACTTGAGCAACTTCGTGAACTAGATGGCTGAAGTTTGCGCATTAATAGCGCATGACCCGTTTAATCAATTAGAAGTGATTTTTATGGGCTGTGCCTCATCTAGCAATAACAAATATTTGTATCTTCGCTGTTAGTTCTACGGCTTGGTAGTATCCCAGTGGGTAGATGGTTTGGTTAGAAACCAGCTCTCCCGAGTTTGGATCCGAAAGAGGCCTCTGGGCACTCTTTTCGCCGATTGCCGTTCTGATACCCAGAAAATCGCCTTTGGTGATTTTCTGGGTATCAGAAACGTATTCTGGGTATCAGGGCTTCTCGGGTATCAGAACGCCCTGGGAAACCGAAGGCTAACAGGGAAGGAAATTGTCTGTGATGTGCGAAATTTGCCGACCTCTATACTCGCTACTTGGAGAGACCTTCTGGTTGAACAATAAGTAGTTCATTCTTCGAGGACATGCTGATTTCACACCACCATCATTATTTGCTCTAACTTATCCTGCGAACTGTAACCTTACCTCGAAAATCGATCTCTCTTTGGGTGAAATCTATTAAGAAATGCTTAAAAGATTTAATAAAACTCTTAATGTTTTCACAGTTGTTCTCGTCGGAGTGTTGTTCAATGAAAAAGGCTCTCCGAAATATGCGGTATTATGCTTAGTGAAAGCGATTGGTACACGCATATCACTGCGATTGATCAGCCTGTGGCAAATCTTTGTAGCGTGGTAGGTGACTCGAAACGGTCCCTTGATGAAAATCGCTCAAATATTGGCAACAGTTAAGCATGGTGGAGTTAATTACGCTGGGCTGTCTGACGAGGGAGGGGAATGAAATGTAGTATAAGTTTTGACGAACCACCTTTTCTAAGACGCCAATGTAATATATATCGTAAAAGTAAAAACCAGAGTAATTGATTAAGCATGACATTCCTTGAGGTTGTCCCCCTTAATTCCTGGAGCATGTCCATTTTTTACTGGCAGTTTCAAAGAAGCAATAATTTATGTGGTAATTGGTATATAAACTATATAGGTATTGAACAGGTTTTTATCGTGGCAGCCCATTTTTATTCTTTAAAAATCTGATTATGATACGATTTCTCCAAAAGGAAATGAGACTCGAATTCTCATCTGGCGCTTAATGCTGTTGAATATTTTCTCCTACAGTTAGGTAACACGTGATTGCGTAGAGGGTGGGTTTTATGCGTGTGGCGTGGTGGCAATGCGTGCGGAGAAAGAGGCTATGAGCGAGGGAAATAAGTAGATAATTTCACTGTAAAGAATTCTTTATTCAGGAAGGAAAAGCCTGTCTTGCAGGGCCCGTGTGCTACGTTTTTGCATGTAGCCAGTTTCTAATTACCTTGCCGTATCTCAGTATCACGCGCATAGAGTATCACATTTTCACGAGTATACCTTAAGTATCAAGACAATCGACTATGACGCAACGTGAATTTTTCTCCCTAAAGTAGCAGAGGTTAGGCCATTGCCGTAGATATCTAATTTGTCTTGCATAAGGAGAGACATCATTTTCACGTATTATGAGGGTATATTTCCATATGAAGTTCTCTTCAATATTCTGAATGTGTTTCAACAGATTTGATTTCTAATGAATGCATTCCTATAACCTCACTGATAAAGGGAAAAGTCATGCTTTATGTCATGTAGTTACCACTAGGTATCAAGGTTTCCAATTTCGTGTTTCCAGTAAAATACTCCATACTGCTATCATTCCCCTTTAGAGTTATTTTGGTGTTACTTTATTTCACAATTGCTGATAAATTATATCATTGTACGGTATTATAAAATAAAAAATAATATAGTGTTCCGTTACCTGCTTGTCGATGCCTTCAATGGATGATATCGGAGTAATAGAATTGATGAAATGCATCGAAGTAATTCTAAGTGGTACCCGCATAGGAGGTCTTAATCGTAGTTCATATCGTTTCGCACGTTTAATGCATTAAACGGTAGGAATCGGTAGCGAGGGGAAGCTAGAGAACAAAACCGAAATGATTGGTTGAAACGATTGAGGGTTAATGCGGTCACCGATCTTGAAATTTTCCGTGAAAGATATCGTTTTGTATAAATTGTTTCGTATCGGGGTGTGGCAGGTATGAGTTTTCTTCGGCCTAGAGGTTTGAGAAACTCTTGTGTTAGCAAAAGATTTCATGCTGTGACGATGCGCGAGAGAAGAAAAATAAGTTTTATGAGAAAGGAAGGGAAAGCAAATTGGGAGAAGAGGCGTGGTCAGTGACCACCTACGCATTCGTAGGCGCTGTGATGGCGGGGGTCAGGCAAAGGCTCTTGAACGTCACCGCCGTTGATGGACAAGTGTTCGTGGGTGTAATGAGTTGAACGCAGCTAAGACTTGGGAACCACGCTAACGTCCACCCTCGGGTCTCCATTTTATGTCGAAATTAGAGAGAACAACGGAGTGTAGGGATTTTAGGGTATGTAAGAGGCGTGCTGCATAGATATATCCGCAGATAAGGGAAAAATCTCCCCGACTCGCTGGTTGTAGGAAATTGCTGCGCGTGATAAGTTGGGATGATAGAATTGCTAGATTCTCACGTGCAAAGAAAAGGGCCGGAAAGGGAAAGAAGCTGGTGAAAGAATCTTTTAATTCTCAAATCCCTCTGTCCATTAACGTATCACATTCATACTTAGGAGTTAACTCTGCAAGCAGGGGGATGTTTCCTGCAGGAAAAAAAGTAGTATTCACCGAAAAGATGCAAAGTGGAATACGAAATTTAGGAACGAAGGCATACATTGGCATAACCATCACATAAGACGCATAAGGTTGTGGGGGGAATCATTTGGAAAATAGTCGATCCAGGAAACCAGAAATTATGATTCGTATTGTGGGTTCTAGGTAAAAATTTCGAGAAATAATCTACTTTTCTCATGAGCCCCATTTAGAATATGCAGCTTGTATAATGGAGCCGTACGCGACAAATTTGATTATGGAATTAATATGTGTGCTGAAGAACTCGGTGAAATAAAAGTTGGGGCGTTGTGATAATTGTGCTTGTATATGAAGGTTTCCAGAAGAAAACAGATGTCGGTCTTGGTGTTAAATTTCCAGCGTAATATTTTAAGCTTGCCGATACCATTAGAATTATTTTTCATGTATTACCGTCAGTTTGATGTCGGAGGCAAGATGAGAAGGGCCTGTGCATGGTTGAATTAGAATACCGTCTTCAGGAATAATATCATATAATAGTGCGAGAACAGGATGTCGTTAATAGGATCTCATTCTGAGACTTCACACTTCCTGGGGCTGCTATTTTTGGATTGTTGTAATCAATTATTGTTTTCCTTTTGCATTTTCTATTCGGATCTTATTTCTCTCGTTTTTGCCTACCTGTTTCTGCAGTCATGTCAAATGCTCAACTATCACCCATTATTTCTTAAGAAATGTGTCGTTTTCGCATGTCCCCCCTATCTACATTGATCTCCAATTTGTATTTTGCGCCTGTTTTAGTGTCTTAATGCAAGCAAGTATTTTGCTGCTCAGAATCATGTTCAAGAGGCTTGTCAAGTCCTTAAAAATATCTTCTACGGTTTGAAATAAACACCATGATGACTTAAAAATAAAAATAATCATATAAATTGCTACACTATCTATCAATGAAGGAGTGCGGAAGGGCGAAGCTAATGTATGTACGATTCTTTTTCAATCCCGAGGCGTGTTCAGGAGGTAAACAGTGGCTTCATTCTGTTCCTTCTTTACAATATCCGCCGTCGTATCTTGAGGCATTCCTTTTGTTTCACGAAACTGTTTCCTATCGCTATCTCGGGGAACATCTGACTCGCGTCCAAACGCGTGTCATTTCTGGGGTCCATCTGCCAAATCCCACTGAGAACGAGAGATGATCACTTAATGTAACGTCCGCTGACACCCCCGGAGTCTACCGGGAGAGAAAATTGGTCCCAAGTTGAGATTCTACGTTCGTTAAGGGTGAATTGCAGGAAAGCCGAGAAACGAGAGTAATTTATTTGTTATCCTGGTGAGAAATCTTCGTGTTTTTCTTTTTCCCCTTCATTCTTCTCCCATTGGGTTGACTTCCTAAATTTTTAATACACCCGCTCCAGAGATTGATATCTAAGAAATCTCACTATTTCCTGTTTCCTCTTTGCTTCTTTTTACTCTTTTCATTGTCTATAACGAGAACTGCTTTCGGCTCTGTATCAACAATCCTTTCTTTTACATTTAGGAAAAGTTATTGTCTTATTTAGCCAATTAAAATAAGCATGAAACCTTACCACAAACATCAATTAAACACCCTTTGTTGACTTCAACACTATATTTCTACGTATTAGTAATTTAGGTATGATCACAAAGGATTACGTAAAATCCGTTTCCTTCACTGTGTTATGCTTCACTCTTGATTTCATGCATATTGTAGCGCCTTTGTCGTAAATTGGAATGCTATTAAAAATCATTCGAAAATAAAAGGTACCATTATAATTTACTATTAGCTCAATATCTTTGCTTGATTCAATAGTTTACTCATGTACTCTCCGCGCCTTGTTCAGTGATAATGATTGAAATAGCATGATCAGAAAAAATAAATGCGCTTTCCATTCATTTGTTAACTATTGAAAATAGTATAGGTTTGTTATGGTATGGCAAGCCATCGAGAAATTTATCATGCCAGAGGAACTCATCTTCATTATATCCTGCAAACCACCATTGCGTGTGTTCGGTGGAATCTAATGCGTTCTAGGGGAAATGATTCATCTGCATGCCCCTCAGCGAGATGCAAGAATTGGAAATAAACTCTTAATGGAAGTGTAGGTAAATCCTTATCCAACAAAAGGATCAGATTGGAGGAGACTGAAGAGGAAGTATTCCACTTAGATAAGTAGGCTTAAGTAGTAGCCAGACCAGGCCATCGACTCTTGCCGTTCATGTTTGTTTTTAGCCAGTATATAATTGATCATTTCACTCATGTATTACGTGCATCTATTCCAAGGTTTTGCTGGTAAGATAGTCGGAATTTATCTAAAAGCATGATTATGATACGTAATCGGAGATTACTTAAGAAAATTTGATCGACGAGCAGCATAAACTTCAAGCTTTTACACACCAACTCCCACCTCTTAGTCGTCGGTGGCACATAGGAAAGCGTTTTATTCTTCGAGTAGTAAACCACGGCTTATTTGATTTTTCACTGGGGAACAATTATTTATCTTCTAACCCTGTCGAAACGGATCGCTTGTTAGTATCGTCGATCCCTCCAATCAGTCAGCGTAGTCATTCCGATAGATTTCCAGGGTGGAACACGAGGCAATGAACATGTATCAAAACGATTCCATCCAAATATCATCGCAGGGGACGCTATTAAAATAAAAAGAAGGCAACGAGGCCATTATTCGCCGTTTGTATCTCCTCTTTCGCAACCCGAGGCCGGTATTCTCGAAGAAATGACTGTAGAAAAAACGAAGAAGCATGGGGGATCGATTCGATTGCCTTTAATGTCATTTTGCATCTCGTCCATAATCCTTTCAAATCCGACTATCGTTTTACGATTCTGCCTGTACACTTTTCCTTCTTCCTTATTTCCTCCGTCTCTTTCTCCCTCTCTTCTCCCAGATCGCCTAAAAAAATTTTAATAAAAAAAAACTTCGCCCTCCGCTCTCTCCGACCCCCTCCAGTCCCTCCATTTTCTCCGTTTTTTATTTTATTTTTACTCCGAGTTCGACATATGAAATGCACCCTTGGAAAGCCCTTTTCCTTCCCAGTCTCTCCCTTTCTATCCCTCTCTCTCCCTTCCCCCTCTCTGCTTTTGATCTTCGGAGACTAATGAGACGTGAGAAGGAAATTGGGCCGTCGGGAAAAGAGAGGGGGAGAGAGAGCGGCGGTGGCGGTTAAGGAGTTGGAGGGAGGAGGGGATGAGGGGGCTGGGTGGGAGATTTGGGCTCGCGTAGCGCGGTGATATTGTCGGGAAGGCGCCTCTAGCATATATCTCCTCCTCCCTCTTTCCCCTCTTCTCTTTTTTCCTCCCCCTCCCTTTCCCTCCGCCTACGCTACCTGTTGGTTTTTCCGTGGCGCTCGCACAAAAGGAGTTGGTGGACCTGGGGAGGGATGGGGAAGGAAGGGGGTAGGGGGTGTGTGCGGGAGAGCAAGAAAGAAAAAAAAATAAGGAAGAAGGAGAAAAAGCGTTTCCGTGGGAGAGGGGGGAGTAGGGGCACTTGTGGGGGAGGGATTTGAAGAGGGCGGAGATAACCTTGAAGACGATCGCTTTGCGCGTCTTATTCGAGAGTGGGTAGCGATCTAAGAGAGGAGGAAGAGGCGAACCTTCTCGTGTTCTTCGGGGCGATGCTGTTTTGGAGGCGCGCGAATTTCGGAGCGAAAGAAGGGAAATTGTAGTTAGTTCGTTTCTTGCATCGCTGGAGACGCTTTTAATGGTCCACGAGGTTATATTCTTCCCTTTAACAGCCCTTACACCGCCCGTGTTTTCTCAAACACCCCCAAATGGCTTAGAGGACCTTTATCCAAACTAAACTTCTTTATGAATCTGCGTTTTTTTTGTGCGGACATTTATCGCCTTTAATTCTGGAGATGTGCTAATCGTTTTGTTTCGCAACTTTGTAGTGGTTCCTAAGTTTTGCTGATTATTAAATTCGGCTAGTATTTTTGTGATCGTAGAAGGTGGTGTCGTGTATGAAATTTAAGTGGTGTTGATACCCGTTAAGTGGGAGATATTGCATCTTATCAAGCACGGTGGTTAGTGATTTCTCCGGGCTGCTTTTCTCACGAATTTGTTTTCTCGCTGCATTTGCAGTATGGCATAGTTTTCTCCTTTTAAACTCTTTTAATTTTTGAAGAATCAAATCACTTACTCTCCAAGCTCGAATTGTCCATATTTTACTAAAATGATACCAATGCTGGATCATAATCATTTCTCGTTTGATCATAAATACTTCACATTTTATCTTTGTAATTTTCTCCTAGCAGTAGGACCTTTTTATAACAAGGCTTCCCAATACGAATAAAGGAGGAAGAGTGTGATAAGCTGCTAGTATCTAAACGCATTTTAAAAGTCTTTGTTTACCGGTAAGGTACCGCAGTACTGGTGCCACGAATACCTCTAGTAAATAGGATGGGACTTATGATTGGGACTTGAAATGTGTTAGAGGTTCTGTCACGTACAATTTCCCTGTGAACTAAACTGCTTAAAGTTGTTTTATACTGCATTATTTGCTTGTTAAGAAGTTATGAGGCCCTTCATTGAAAATTGTGAGCCTCCCTGCTTTTTTACGATTACAGGCGGCAATGGTTTGTCTATAATGTAATTACTTTATATTTCAAAATATTTTAGAACTTTTTAAAAGTGCCTAATTATTATATAATGTAATTACGTACCAATACGTTGATTTTTTTCAGTGGATAACATCGTAAAGCCGCCGTTTCCTAGGTTACAGAATCGTTGAAATCGATAGGTGACACAAGAACGAACACAAGGTTGGTTTATTAATGGGAAAAGGATACCTGATTAATTAACTATTCGACAGAACCCGTCGAATGGTTAATTAACCTGTCGACAGAAGAAACAGTACATCTGAACGTAGCCATGGATGCAAGCAGTGCATGAAGGAGGAGGAACGATATTAGATTACCGGCTAAACCAAACGTTTTCCTTTTGAAATATCTGGCATTCTTCCTCCCGCTCTTTGACGCGATTCTGATTTGGGAAATTTATATAACTATGGGACTAGCGAGGAAAGTAGGAAGCTTAGAGAAAATCCCGACGCCCTGCTATTCACGGAAGGCTCCTAGGGGTTAATGGTTTCATACCACATCTGAACAACGGAGTATTTCACTTCGATTCATCCCCGCATGGTATCTAATTACGGATTGGGAGTTCTATGAATTACTGGGATTCAAAACCTGGCCTAAAGGGCAAAAAACGAGTATTCTTGCCACCCACCAGTTCCTATATACCTGTCACTTAAGAAAAGCTACCTCTTCTTCCCTACCGCTATCTAATAATGAGACAAACACAGTACCCACGCCCCACTATGGGGTACGGAGGTAGCGCTCACTTTCAAAATCGTAGAACTTTTGAATGAATTGAGATATTAACATTAATTTTTTTTATTTGAGAGCTAAAACCCTAAGCAATAGAGAAAAAATATGCATCTAATGAAAAATAGCAATAAAATTCTGCAGAAAGTGTGCGAATGCCGTAATTTTTTCCAATTATTTTTACGGACTAAGGTAAATCAGCGAAAAAGTAAATGTTTCAAAACAAAAATATGCATATTACTATTTTTTCTCATACTTATTGATAATAAGACTACTCTAAATCTAAATAATAAATAATGTTTTTGTTGTAAACAATTTTTATTAAAAAATTAACCGATTAGGTAGTATTCACGATAGAAAAATTTTAAAAGCAGATTTGTCATCTTCGAGAGAAACAGCAAAAAAGCATTGTGGTGTTCTGTACATGCAGTAAATAGTTTAGCCACAAATTGATTTTAAATGTATCAAGTCGCGCGACATGCTAATTGTGACCCAGCGCGCGCTGCACAATGTCAACCACAAGCTGAAATGAATTGCGTTGTATAACGTTCAAAATCGTTAATCTCGGTCCAGTTTCAAGATGTATTTAAAAATATTATGTCGTTATAAAGCTGAGAAGTGTATCTATTGATAAAATATGTTTTATTATTACAACTTTATAATAATAGCAATATCTATAACAATAAGTCTATTAATAACAATTAAAAAATATTAATTCATTTACTAGCAAGAAACATAAAGTAACAATCCAGATATATTAATTGAAACATTAACAATCATGCATATTTTTTCTCTATTCCTTAGGGTTTTAGCTTTCAAATAAAAAAATTTTTATGTTAATATCTCAATTCATTCAAAAGTTCAACGAATTTGAAAGTGTGCGCTACCTCCGTACCCCATAGTGCGCCCTAGATGGAATCCGAACCCATGATATTTTAATGGCTTGTCTAACCTAGTCCAATTGCACCCTCTGATCTATTCTATGAGTGTGATTAAATTCCTCCAAAAATGGATGACGAAGCTCTAAGTCCTTGCTTTGTGTCTTTCTGAAGTTGAGTCAATGGAACAAACTGCTACCTTGATTTCGCTGGCAGTCGATTCGTATTGTGCAGTGGTTGGCTTATCATCCCGAAATGTGAAGTCTCCCGCTTGTATTTCCGTGCCTGCTCAAAATTTTTCTCATAACATCTTGTTTTTTGCTGTGGAAATTTTTATCCTTTCGTATGCGTCGCCAACCAAGATGCCTTTATTAGTGTTGCCTTTACCTTTCTTATACATATCCTTCGTGTGCTTTTCATGAAGTATTTGTAAAATTCCTGTGTCCATGTTATGAGAAAGATTTTTTTTCACTCCATTATCTGTCAAAACACTGGATTGAATGGTCATTTCTTAATACCCAGCAGTCTGCACTGATATCAGGATCTTTTTTCTATGCATTTCAGTATAAATCGGGTCATGAGGGAGCTAACTCTGCATAGCCTCGGTTTTCGGCTCGATTTCGGCGGCTATGTTTTCGGTTCCGAACTAACCTTGAGTGTGTTTTGTCCAAATGTTTGCCGGGATTTTACTTTGGTGCCTTTCAAACCTCCCAGTCAAAGTACTGGAGGAGGCGACGCCAGGAAGAGGATTGTGTTTGTATGTGCACTGACGGCTTCTGTTTCCTCACAGGTTGTTCGGGAGCACGGGCGCGTGTGCGGCCTGCGGGCAGACCATCCCGGCCAGCGAGTTCGTGATGCGGGCAGGGCCCCCGCAGAGCGGCGGAGGGGGCCCCAACCACGCGTCCAACCCAACCGGCGGTCCCCAAGGCAACGCCGGGCCCCAGGGCAACGGAGGTCCTAATTCGACAACCAACTCAGTTTTCCACCTCAAGTGCTTCGCTTGCTCAAAGTGTCAGGCGCAGCTGATGCCAGGGGACAGGTGAGAGAAATGGGGGCGTGTAACTGCGGGGAGAGGGGATGCATTTTGCGTGAAGGATAGATTGGAGGCTTGTGCAAACGGTGAACCAGGAAAAGAAAAGATAGTTATATGCCTTACACTGGTTCATAAGCGAATGCAACCCCTAACTTTAGCATATCCTGATGGATGATCAACGACTTCACATGCATGCATATCATTAAAGTGGAGGCTCCGTGGATGCCAAAAGTTGTTTTCTTAATTGGAAAAAATAGAGTTTGTAAAAGGATGTTGAGATACGGGGGTTAGTTGATGTTTGCGGATCTTTTGTTGCAGTTATTCGCTTTGCGTATTGCACGCCTAATAAGAGTCCCAGAATCTCTAGATTCTGGCTTCAGCACTCTAAAGCCATTGTTTTTCAGTTGAAGTTTGGAGTTAGAAGCTTCCACTACTTACTATTTAGTTTTGAAAAAATACTGTGATGGATTGTTTAAAATTGATGCTTTTTGATTTTCATAGCATTTTACCATATTCAGACTTTCTTATTGAAGCACTTGTAATGGTTTCACGTTCGTATTAAAGTCTAACATGAGAACTAGGTGTCCGAGCAGGTGCAAACATTCATATGCTATTCGCGGCATGAAAATTTAACAGGCCAAAAAATAGTGCTGATAATTTTATGTCTCATGAAAATATAGGTATCACTTAATTGTATCTAGCTGCTAGAAAGTATTACATCGCTTAGTGGGTGTGTTAATAAATCATTCGCGATGTAACTGCTAACGAAACCGGGCCTTGATAAATAATAATAATAACATTACACGTGTAGAATAGCATACACAATTCCACGAAAAAGTTCCTTAATTTTTTCCTGGCATGTGCTAGTTATTTAGTTTTTGGATTGAATAAACAGATGATTTCAGCATCGAGATCCATAGAATTATTCATGGATCTAGCCACCAGGCTATTCGATCCTTTCGTTGTACGGCAATAATTCTGTCTGCGTTAAAAAAATAAGACTTGTCTTTTACTATTTACGACTTTATCCTAATACGGTGTGGCGCTGAGCGTACATAAAATTCTTCCTCGCGTGAAAGCCTAAAAGTTCAATTCATCGAGGGCTGACGGAGTTGGAGTGAAGTGTGGCAGATGCTATGGCGACGGCTTTTCGGGAGAAACTTCTGGTAGGTAGCCGTTGCCCTCACCATTCGCCATTCCTCATTCCTTGGAGCGATGCAAATGATCTCGGGGTTGGCGGACGCTCTCGTTTCGTTTTCTTGTTCCATTCGCCGGTGCTCTTTTCCCCTCACTCGCCCCTCCACTTCCTACCCTCCAGCGAACAGTGTTTCGCATGTTAAATTTAAATTTATGCGGGCATTCCTCCCTCGGGTAAACCCCATTTTATCGTCGGTCCCTCACAACACGATGTCGTTTTGCATACTTTTCCTGTGGTCCGCGACATGACTCTCCGCATTCTTGTGATCCTGAGAAGAACTACACAATCACTTGCGAGAAACGGAGACAATTATTGTATTAGATGGTTAACCAATACCATCGTAATCTCCCTTCAATTACAATTATTCTCTGTGGGACCTTTGCTTAACGGATTTCATTGATGGAAAATATATGTAACGTTTCGGCTTTCTTAGAGCCTTAATTATATGTATTGGACGTGATTGATTAATGATGTTGCAGGGTTTGTGACATAATTTTAAGAATTCTGCAATGCTATCACAATTCATGTTATCAATGAACACAATTGCCGAAGTCTTGAAGACGAAGGGGAAATTTCAAGACCTCGGTTATTGTGTTCAGGAACGTCTGTTAATTGCATTAATCAGGAACCTATGTTAATTGCATAAGAGTTGAGCTATGAAATTTCTTTTACCCCTATATTGTCTTGGATTACATGTAGTAATTTCCTAATGGTTTAAGAGCAATGGAGAACTTAAACTTCACCGCTTTATATATGGTTACAAGATTTTACCAACGCAAAGTTTCTCATCTTAATGCATGCGAAGCTTCCGAAATTGTTTGATTTAAAATCAGCCGTTCAGCGTGGGGTGGTCTGAAGCCCAAAAATTATCGTTGGCACGTCCGTCGGTTAAATTTAGTTTATTTGTTATGCATGATAGATTGCGTAAACTCGTTTTGAAGAATCGATCCGCAGGATCCCTTTTACGGGCAGAGTAAAATGTAAAGGCTAGTCGTTGATGCCTCGATGGCATAATTTAACCGTATTTCGACTCCGCCAGTCGCTCGTCGAGTCGTTGCCACGATATCACTCATTCATGTTTACGGAGCAAGTCTAATGAAGACTTAAACCAGTTATAATGGTTCCGCGTTTAATTGCGTTCCAGTCATGGAAGAGAGAAAGCTTTCGTACCTCTCATCTGCTCTGGGCGCAAATTTAATTGCACGCTTGTAAGAAAACGTTCCCAAGAAAAGACGCGCCGCTCCGTCGTAAAACTCCGGCCGGTTGGAAATGCTCTCCATCCTCGCTTCTCTCTTTCTCATACGTCATCTAATCTTTAGTTTAAAGGTGAAAGGCATCCCCTGACCGAGCGCTTTAACTGCTTATGGTGTCCTGTGAGATGCCAGTCGTAAATTCTTCCATAAAAATCCTTGGGAAAGCCATTAGAGAAAAAAAAACCCTGTAGGTGGTGGAAGGAGAAACCGTCAAAGAACGTAGAGCATACCCTGGAATGCCCGTTCGCAAATCATGCTAATGGGGTCCAGATGCAAACAATCACATTTTGGGTGTGTGTGAAATTTTTTGTGCCGATTAATGCGAGGGATCGAATATTCCAAATCTGATATATCTTGCGGTCCATTGCACGCTTGGGGAAGTTTAATGCACCGGCTAATTATGAAGTCTTGAAATGAAAAAAGTGTGATGCCTTCGATAGCTATTATCACGTGTAGCTATATGTATTTTTTATTCTTAGACACTAAGTCGAAGTCGACACATTAAAAGTCGAATATATTAAAAAAAAAATTAAAACTTGATAAGATTTTTGCTATTTCACTTCCTTAGTGGGTAATTATTTGCAGAAAGGAACTAAATCTTTTAAAGTTAAAATATTTATCTGTGTACTTATACTAAAAGCTTATTTTTAAGTAAATTAATTATTCAATAAATCATCAATTTAATTTGAATATTCACTTCTCTATCTAAACAGTAATTGAAACCACTGATTACTTAATTTTAATGGCATTTAATTTTTTTAAATTCCCATCGGTGATATTCATTCTGTATCGTCCCTTAGCAGCTATTCAGGAACGCGTGCGCATCACTGTTTTACGATCAAGTGGTCGTTGGTGACAATTCTTAGAAATCAGTGATTCAGGAGCGTTGATTAAGTACTCATGCCTGGAATTTTTCTCGTTAATGCATTATTAGCGGATGCCTTCAAAAAAGGGGTCGGCATAAAAAAAGGTGACTGATTTGGATATCCTAATAATGGCTGTAAAAAAAAACCGGAGTTAATTTTCAGAAGTGGCGTCACTTTTTCATCGCGGGTTGGTCGAATCTCCCAGCGGTGTCGTAATTACTCGCTTCCTCAAATAAAAGTTTAAGTGCCTGTTTGTGAAGATTAATGCCTTTTATATTTACGATAGCCGCAGTGAGGCACGCACGTAGAAAGAGATCGAGGCGGCGTCTACCCTCGATCAAAAGGTAGCCCTGCGCACGCGCCGTCCCTAATTGACGGACAATTGCGGATAGGGGAGACTTTTTCCCAACTGGCGTAGAATATAGAATAGGTCAGCCATTGTAGAGGGAAATGGCTGGAAGTATTAAAGAAAATCAATCAATTGTAAAAAGGGAAAAACTGTAAAATTATATAAATGAGAAAGAAGTCGTTGATATGCGAGAATAATTTATTTGAGAAGACGTTTGTTTGCATATAAAATTACCATGATAATAGTTGTTTATCGTTCAAAAGATGCATGCCTTCACGTAAATTTTCATTTCCGTGATTCAACCTCATAAAAATTGTCGAAGTGCTTGCGAAAGTCCGCCAAGTAACGCCATATTCAGTGAAAAGCAGATTTTTACGGGGTTCATGACGGGACTAAGTAGATTCAATTATCAAGCACTGAATTATCTATCCTTAAGCAAGGCTCGGATTCAACAGAACTTTCCTCTTTAACCAATTATCTAGGATAAAGTTTGAACAGAAATATTTGTGGAATAATAATCGTATGCGTTGCTAAAATATTGGGCTCTCTTTCAAATCTTATCAGCATGAGTAATTATTAGAATTGAACCTTTCAAATTAAAAGTAGAATTCTGTGAAAAGGGGACTCCGTGATAGATACTTTCATCTGGTTTCAGTTGGTTAAAGTTTTCATCTGGTTAAGTTGTAACCCCGACTTAGTTTGAGCGACGTATACTTAATGGCCATAATAAAAAAATAGCTTTCTTTCAGGCTTATACTAGACCTACTACTGTGTATATACAATGTTTGCCCGATTTTTTTGGTCAAACTGGGCATTTAATACCTTCGCACAATTTTGTTATGGTGTCAATGAATCATTTGCAGAAATCTATGTTATTTTGTTTGCGCTGATATTTATCATGGGTTCATTTTTGTTTGGAGTAGTATATCATTCATTTCAGTGGGTTTGTGATTTCTGTTCACTGCATGTTAGAATAGAACTTTTACGAAAAAAACAAATCATTTTTTTTCGTAAAAGATTTTTTTGACATTGTGTATGCCTGCAATCGGCATTGTGTGAGAGATTTCCTTAATTCGAGATCAGCTGTCTTTATAAAATTGAATTGAATCAATATATGTTCATTGGTACGTTTTTCTGCGGTGTGTTTTGTTGGTATAAGTTGTATTCGTATATATGTTTCAGCGAGATGTCGTAGAAGACAACTGCTTCTAATATTTCTCAACAAATGCTTGCAATTCATATGTGAAATTCAAATTTTTTTTACGTTTCTGTCCTAAAGGCTGAGGGTTATGTGCGTTGATTGTTAAGAAATTTTTTACAGAGTTTGTCCTTTGTATAATACTCAACTCATAACCTCACTCGGCTGTCTCTTACATTTCACACCTATCGTTTTCTTTCAATAGATTTACCTTTTCATATGTAGTGTAAACCGTCATATTCAGTAAATCGTTTACAAAAACAGCTTGTTACTAGTGGAATAACCACACATTACTCTACAAAATGTAATATTAAACGAAAAAAAAACTTCAAAAATTCACTACATTATAGTACTTTTTACAAAGTACAAGGTACTTTGTAAAAAAACTGGATGACAAGCAACACACCATATTATGCCAAATACGCTGAAATACTATTCTTAGTTTCTAAGCAAAGTGATTAATAATTTCAACTTTGATATTTATTATTAATAAATACTATTTTTTATCATAATTCACATTAGTCTCCTCCTATAGTGGATTTTCGCTGGATTTTTAATACCCCAATTCATGTGTGGGTGTTTTCCTGTGGCTGTTTTTTTCCGCGATGGACATCAGCCAAAATCCTCCCACTTGTACACATCTTTTACATCAATCTTTAATGTTCTCATTTGTGTCTTATTGATATTCTATTTTTTACCGTAATTTCATATAATGTTTCAAGCATACATAACAGTGTATATCATGTGTTGACGCGGTGTTTGATGAAAGAGGGACATTAGCTGTCTCAGTCTCGCCCCAATAAAGAGTTGTCCATCCATCTAATCTCCCTTTCATCCCCCGCTTGCAGGTACTACCTCCTGGCCGGCAGCCTTGTGTGCGAGCAGGACTGGCACAAGCTGCTCAAAGGCGCGGCAGCCGCGGCGGCCGCGGCAGCTGCTGCGGCGGCGGCGGCCGCCTCCTCCAACGCCTCCCCGTCCTCGTCGGCATCGCCGCCCGGCCCGGGAGGGCCCGGCGGGGGCGGCGGCGGCGGAGTCGGCGGCCCGGCCGCGACCACCACCACCACCGGAGTCCGCAAGGGGAAGGTGGGGCGTCCTCGGCGAAGTAGAGACTGAGGGCGGCGGGGCGCGGGCCGAGGCAGGGTGAGTGATCCAGTGCAGTAGTGATCGCTAACGCCCCGACACACACACCCCCGTCCGGAAAACCATCCCCCTCAACACTGGTCTCACTTCCTCACTTAGTCGGAAAGGAATCCACCGAAAGTGCCAACATAAAATGTTCCCCTCAGGGCCGACTTCATCTCCAAAACCTTGTATGAATTATAATAGTTGGATGAATTTACTCAGGACATTGAAGTATTCTCTGGGATCGTCATTGGAAGAGTTTCCCTGCGAATTTTCTCGCAATGAGGTTTCGTATGCTCTAACAATTTTAAGACTAGAAGAGTAAATTGTGAAGCGTGGCGTACCCTAAATGCGACTTTGGTAAAATCATGCACTCATTGAAACGGCATTTTGACGTTTATTTAGCTAACTGTGTGTCGTTTAACGTATCACAGTTTCAATCCTTTGGTATTGTAACGGTATTTATTTGTTAATAAAATAATTGCTTGGAGTCCGATATTTGTCTTCCTATTTATATTTACCGCCAACGGAAATAATACTGATGGCACTCAACCGACAATTGTTTAACCTGAAGATATTGTAGTTCTTGCCTGCATCAAAATATGGTTTGTTATTAAAATCTTTACTTAGTGAACATTAACTTTGTAGTATTATCAGTGCTTCAATTCCTCCCCATCTCGCCGGATACCTCCTTATTCCATACTTTACCATGATGCTTAAGGACGCTGTTATTTTGAACATTTTGAAATCATGTATTTTAGTATAGTCTGGTGTTCGTTGCTATTGTTTTATTAGTTTACCGACAATCCATATCTTGCCATACCAAAGACACGATTCTTTCACCTTTGCAGGGAATACTGAATGTTAATGTTCTTAAAACATGAACACGATGCAAAGCCATTGCTCGCAACTCTGATTTTTTCGAACCATGTTCTGAAGCTCGTGATCTTCACTGTGATAATGTATGCTCCGAAACTGAAATATAATGCGTCCACCCTTCAGGATGACGTTCATTAATGCATGCTCACCAACCTGACGCATTTCCTAATACACACACACATACTGTGGGCGTGTGTGAGCGATCGGAATGGCTCGTAATGGGTAGTTAAAGGGTTGAAGAGGTCCGGAGGAAAGGGTGGACGTTGTAGGGGCAGGGGCGGAACCACAGGGGGGGGGGGGGGGAGGAGGAAAGGGGGCACTTTTTGAGACCCCGGAGAGGGATGGGCGAATGGATGGATCTCTGTGATGGATCTTAAAAGGTGTAAATGGCTGGGAGATGCTTTGGCCTTTTAAGTTCCTTGAGTGTTTCCGATGAGAGATAAGCCAGTCATGGCAAAGATGCTGTGGGTCGGTGGGAAGGGGTGGAGGTTAAGGGGGGCGGAGGCCCTACTCTGTTGGGGGTGGGGGGCAGAGCATGGGCCATAGGGAAATGGAGATGGATATTGGGTGAGAAGGGACGAGTGGTGGAGGATTAGCCATTCGGATAGGACGTACTCCGGCTTGAGGCCTTAATAAAAGGGATATCTCTTCTCCTTTGGCGGGCGCTTTTCCATTAGGTTGCTAAAAGGTATAAAATGAACAATTGAAATACAATATGCCGCTACTTAGGCATTTACGATATTTTTTCTTAAATCGCGCTTATGCTTTTTGCCATTTCGCGATCGGGAGTCTGTATACGGTGTCGGTTTTAATTCTCAGGGTCTAGGTTTAGATTGCATTACATAACATTATATTCCAACTGAAGAAGTCGCATCCTGATTTTTATCCAGCGGGATTCCAAAATCTTCAATGGAGGATTTAAACTGTATGCGAGTGTACATGTTATTTAATCAGGCTTAATTTGGCGGAAATGTATTACTAAGGTCTATAAAAGAGAGAAAAGTTCTATGACCTGTTGGCTTGGCCAACTTCTTTAATGGCAGTTTATGGTCATAGTTATATTTCGGGATTCCATTAGCTGTTAAATTTTCCGCAGTGTGACCCGCATTCTTCACATGGCTTCATTCTTACAAGTGGTCTCACCTAGAAAATTAGCCGTTATCTCACACTGCTTTTTCTCTAGCAGGGAGTGGAGAAAAAGGGTTGGATTCCAGCCACCATATCGACTATATTGGTTCATTCAGAGAAAGAAAACCCCAACAGAGATAACAGAGGAATTTATTGGGGGGTCACATTTCAGAAGAAGTTTGGAAATACTAAAAGAGGTAGAAACATATGTTTTAGTGAAGAGCTGCTTCGGTGACCAGAATTAAGACGTGTTTCTGGCTGATTTGGCTCTCTCTGAAGTGATCAATTTCTGTGAGCAATGGATCAGGGGCCCAAAAATTTCCACCTCACACACTGAGAGGCATCAGGCATTAAAAATTCTTTCTTTAAAAACACAAAAAAATGTCGTAACAATAAGATATAAGATGGAAATGGCTTAGGTATGTGCATAGAGAATTAAAATCGATGAGCAAGAGAACATTAGATTTTTGCATTCATATCTCATTCCAGTACAAAAGTGTAATGGAGAAAGAAAGCATTTCTTTCAAGACCCTCTGCTATATGAAAAAGGTGTTATATCCGTAATATTTCAAGTCCAATGCACTCTTGACACTTGGGGTTCACAGTGAGAGGAGTGGGGAATCTAATGTAGCTCTAAATCCGATCAAACTCTTGCGCGAAAGAATCCAGTCGCTAGGTGGTAGTGGGGCACGTAAATGGAAAATTGCTCAATTGGAAGGTCCGCAAAACGATGGAGAAGGATGTTGGCTGTACTCGCGAAACTAGAAGAAATAGTACCGTATACATTTCCGACTTCCTTGCAAATATGTAGAAAATGTCCTCCTGGCCGTTATAGTTGTTACTCGAGACGGATCAAGTTCTGATAGTAATTATAAGTAAAAGATGTCAAAAATCTTGAATCTTGAAACAAAGTCGAAGCATAATGCGGCTGCATTAATATTGAAAGTAACTTTAAGACGACGATGCCGGAGCAGCGTCAATTCTTGGTATCTAAAATCTCCTGAACTACTTCTTTTATGTATTTAACATTCAATTCATGTTAATTGGTGTGACGTTTGAAATAGAAAAACAGCGTATCTGTGACTTTCTGTGAACTGAGAAAGTTTCCGTTATGTTATTTTTAAGCACTTCATCACAATCCGGAAATGGTTTAAATGCTCCGCGTAATAATTTACAGTTAAGAAAATCAGTCGTTGACGAAATTTCCGAATGTTGAAACGGCTGAAATGGACTGCTTCCGCAACGAAAAGGGAAGTATAGAAACCTCAGAGGACGATAGGATTTTCGGGCTTAAGAGAGTGGGAAGGGAAGAGAAATAATGGAAAGGGTGATCGAGGATAAAAAGGGAAGTAAGAGGAAATATGCATTAGTGGAGAAAGTAAATGAAAAAAGAGCGAAAGGAATGTGAAAAGCGAGGAGGGAGTGGGAAGAGAGTGGGAAAAGTGGGTGAGAACGACCCGCGAGCAGCCCCTCCCCCCCTCTCTCTCTCTCTCTCTACCTCTACCACCCACCCCTCTGCTTCCATCGCCACCTGGCCAACGAACGCGTTCGACATTCTAAAAAGTGACTCCCCCACCCCCCTCTCTCCACTCCACCCCTTTCTTCCCCACCCCTCCTCCTCTTCCTTTCTTTTTTTCACTCACTCGCTGCGCTTCTCCCACACGCTTGCCTTTAAGTGTTTCCATTGAGCTCGCCGGGCGTTTTAGCCGCATTAGCGCTCGCATCACTCTTGCGGGAGTAGCGAGAGAGGCGGAGGGAGGGGAAGGGTGGGAACGGAGGGAGGGAAAGCAGCCCCCCCCCATACCCCCTGCCTCCCCCCTAGCCCTCCCTCCCTCCCCTCCCCATCGTCCCAGGCTCTTTTATCCTCCTCCTCTCTCTATAACTCCCTTCTCTTCCCTTTATCTGTCCTGTCTCTGCATCCCGCGACCCACCCCCCTTCCCTCCCTTCTCCCCCTCTACCATCATCCTTGTCTTTTGCTCCCTTTTCGCCTATCTCCCCCCTTTCTCCGACCAAGTGAGACTTAGTCCTCACCAGGCACCGATGTACCTCACCGGGAAAGTCCTTCCTCCTCCCCTATCCCTCTCCTGCCCCTCCTCTATTCCGATCGGCCCTTTTCTGCTCCTTTCGAGGAAGTAGCGATACTGTTTAGTTCCATGGGCACTAGAGCGTATCCTTTGAGGAACTGGTGGGAGGAGTTCCTTCCTCGCAGTCTGTCATTGACGTGGATGGGAGAAGCTTTCAGGGATGAACATAAACGTTTCGCGTTCGTTACTTTTGGCCGTGGTGGTCCGAGGGCTAGAGAGAATTTTAAGTTTTGAAAAGATATTCGGCGGTATATTATCTGGCCACGGTAGTCTCTAACATGCTCATCAATTTTTGGGTGATGCTGGAAGGTCTACCGCTCTCCCAGTGGTTTTCCATAGCAGATTATCATCGTTTAACTATTTTTTATTCTGCGTTCATTCAGAGGATTTGTTTGTACTAAATAGCAATGTGGCGTCTAACATTTCCTCATTTTTAATTGTCGTTCGTCAGTACCAATATGAAGATTAAGCCTGGTCAAAATGTAAATTTAATGCTTAGCAGTTTAATCCTAAATACTGAACATTAAATAAAACTATTTAGCTGCTAGGATCGGTTTTTAGGTAATATGGTGGTTCTCTTTACACAGAAATGAAAATCATCTGCGTAAGACTTGCTATATTGCGTATTCTTTCGCGTATCAGGACTCGATTCGAATGTATGATCAATAGCTGGAGATTGTGTCGCTATCGAAACTAAAGTCACTCTACCTAACAAATTAACCTCCGGTGTTTCAATGTATTATGTCAATCCCTCTTCAAGTTTCTATTTAGTCATGCTCCTTGGAAAATAATTTATTGGTAATTAATGCCTTGGGAGAATAGACCACCCAGATGGCTGTCGTTTAAAACCTATATTCTGGCAAATGCACTCATCAAGATAAATTCATTTCACGGATATTTTGCTACCAAAATTAGAAATGGAAACATGCCAACTTTAATGTGATGAATTACAAGTCCTATTTAATGCTCTTGTCATTTCTCCACGCAAGTAATCCTCAGCTGTTTTTCGGGGTAATATTAATTTGTAATAAGATATTGAAGTCTTCAATATTCATTCCCATTTTGTTTTCAAACTTTCACTGAGGAGTAATTTGGCAACGGCCTTTTAGTTTTATGACGCTATTCACGAATAAGATCCACTAAAAAGCGTGTTGAACGTTGTATGATGTTGGTCCAAATATATAAGTCGGTGAATAAAGTACTACTTATAGGAACATAGATGATGCTAGTATATTATCGATATTCAACTATTTTTTCGTATTTGCTTCATTATTCATTTCGTATTTGAAGTGTTTCCTTTTTCCGATCTCCCAGCTTATTCATTGGTTCTCGAAGGTTATCGACCTTTATTAAAGTGTTTTTGTTTTAAGTTAATATAATATCTATATTTAATCAGAATCATGCAACATGGGCCAGTGTCGCATTAACGCCTCGAATTACCGCAGCCGCTTGTTACGCTGTATCGTCTGCTGGTTACTCTGATGGGTTTCGTGGACTGAATCCAAGGCAGTCGTTTTCTCCGAAACTGTTTAAAAAGTTTGGCCCTTGAAAGAAGGGTCTGGGGAGGTGGAGGCTGGGTTTATGAGGGGAGGGAGAGGCATTTGAGGGAGCGAGGGATGACTCTTTGAGAAGAAGAATTATGGAGTCTATCCATGCGATGATGGACCCTTGCCAAATCCATCTCGCGTCTGATCTAATTTCGGGTAGCACTTCAATTGAGGCGAAGGACAGGGAACTTTTCCCTCCTTCCGCCTCACAAGTAAATCTGTTGCTCCTTGTTTCTCGCCGAAGCTTCTCCGTTGCCAGGCTTCTTGAGTGATGGAGCGACTCCATTCGGGTCGATTCAATTGGCACATCTTTCTTCAGTCCGCAACGCTTCGCAGACCCTCGCCGGAACCTGTCATTTCCTTCGGTCATGAGTGATCTCCAGCCTCTGGATTAATATTCGGTGATTTAATGGTATTTAATATAATTGATGTCTTGTTTGAAATAAGCGGAAAATGTGTTACAGCTTTAGCTGACAAATTACCTAGGATTCCATCATTTCGTGCGATTCGCGTTCCTTTGGGCCCGTAGTTCGCGTGTGTAATATTGCGCCCCGTTTCTTTTTCGTCACATGTTGCCCTTCATTTGTGCATTACGTAACTTTTCGGAGCGGCAGTTAGCGTAATAAAATTAGCTGTTGTTGCTGCAGTGCGTGCTTACGCGTTCAAAAAACGGTGAGCAATCGAATTAGGATTTCACTGTTTGGGTGAGCAAGAATTGCTGCCTGTGGGCGTTTTCCCTCCTGCCCGAAACGGGAAAACGTTTCTCACTCCGAATTTAAGCCCTGCTGTAATGTTTAAAAAACGTCGCTTGAGAACTCACCAGAAGCCGGGCGCTTTTTTTTCTACGCATTACTGCGGGAAACGCGGATAAATGGGTTCCCGCTTTAGTTGTCCGACTGCAACGAAGTTAAAAATAAGTCCCTATGTTTTTCTATCTCCAGCATACGGTTAATTCTTTTAGCGGGAAGATCGAAGTGCTAGCTTAAAAACTTCGTGGTGGTGCCTTGCAGGTTCGTTATAATTTATTTCTCTTTCGTCGGACTTAACTAACCTCACACATTCGGACAGTCCCCCTGACCGTTAAGGCCCATTCGGTTCGTCGGATGCACAAATAGCCGTGGCTTGATGAAAACCCCTCATCACTCCCAACGACCCCTTACGCATTCACTGAATGTTAGTCTTGCCAAATTATGTCGGTGATTCTTGTGCGTCACGAATAGCACATTTCTTTTCCTGGTATGTGGCGAGAAAGTTCTTTCGAATCTATTTTTCTAAATCTAAAAGCATTAATTTCGAGACTTTTGTGTCTGTGGCTTGAAGTAGACATTCACGGTTCATTGAAATAATTCTTTGTTCTCATATATTACCTGTGAAAATTCTTTATTTCTAAGGAGAATTGTATTAATTCTAAATATTTCTGTTTGTTAAGAACACCCCGTACTAGTATAGTTATATTAATAGTATAGGATTTGACCTCTTACTTATAAATGCATGCCTGGTGATGCTTCATCCCCCGCCTCACTACCTTGAGGTCGTTTCTTGGGAATCATGTAGAAGTATATGTAGATATAGCATGCGTATTTCACAGCCCTGTATTTTTCTATTGAAAAATCCAAACCTATGATACAATATCGAAATGTTCCATGCGTGTTTATCCGTTAATCTTAAACTTGCATAAAATAATTGAAAATTTTAGTCGAAAAGTCGACCGAAGCTGATCGGCATAGACTTGTCCTCGTCTATCGATCATGTAATCATTTTGCGCCCGTCGGAATAATTTTGTTTCTACGTTGATGGCAGCATAACTAATTCGATTATTTGCCTACCTCCGACCAATATAGTGAAGTGGAAATCTACCGATTCCTCGAAAACCTTCGTCTCATATTATCTTGAAATAAGGTATTTTCCAAATCCGAAAATAACGACGCCCATGAAGTGGACAGAATGAGTACTTTTCATTGCAATTTATCGATTTTGGGCGAGGTAGGGTAAGTAAGGTGCGAACGTTTTCGGCGACGGAATTTCTCAAACTAAGTACAGTGCTGCCTGCTTACCGTGTGCTTAGTCCGCAGGAAAAAAAACTCGAATCACAAACCTTTGCACTTTAAGACTCGGGTCTTCCCATCCGTCTCCGGAATCCCTTGTCGATCCCGGAAGTGCCGATTCCACGAAAAATAAAGCGTACCCCGAATGGGCGGACCCGCATCCTCAACCCGCCACTTCCCCCCTTGGACTGGGAATGGGGTTGCTCTGCATCCACCCCCTCGACTTTCCCCACCAACCGCCGCACCCGTCCGTCTTCCTGGGCGCCGGATCGCTCGTGCGGCGGTGTTGGGTGCATGCATTTCCCAGGACGCCCCGAGTCGGATGGGCTCCTGTCGATGGGCAGGCAAGGTGGGAAAAACCGAAGGGGTGGATGATGGGCTCGAAGGAGGATGGCGCGCGGGGGTGGTGCGGGGGCTTTCCGAGGGGAATGGAAGCGGCGGTCGGGGGAAGGGGGGTGC
The DNA here is from genome assembly GCA_933228895.1 of Platycnemis pennipes. Classification (NCBI taxonomy): domain Eukaryota; kingdom Metazoa; phylum Arthropoda; class Insecta; order Odonata; family Platycnemididae; genus Platycnemis; species Platycnemis pennipes. Next base: position 24,340,183 of record OW121848.1, on the reverse strand, counting down.
GAGGTGCGTAGATGGAATGCGGTTTCGGGAAGGGAGGGGGTGGTAAAGGGAGGGGGGGAGGGGTGCCTCCGTGGCGGGGGAGCTTCCTCAGGAACTGCGGTGGGGGGGATGAGGTGAATGGGAGGTGGGGAGATCACTGGGAAAGGGGTTGGGGAAAGTACATGTGGGACGGATAAGGGAAAGAGGGGGAGGGCGAGGCGGCGGATGGCATTAAGGGCGGTGGGCTGAAAGTGTTGTGAGTGGAGCAGGGCGGAGGGGTGGGGGGTTGAGCGGAGGTTTTAGCGGGAAAGGAAGGGTTGGGGCGGGGAAGGGATTTGGGAGGAATGGAGAGGAGGAGGGTGTGCTCTTATCTGGACAGGAGTAGCAGCAGTCAGGGGTAATAGGTAATCCATTAGCGCCGTTGCGGAAGCCAGGGAAAGGGATGGGGGTGGTCGGAGTGGGGGAGGGAGCGTGGGGGTGGTGATGAAATGGAGGGGTGGAGAGAGAGAGAGAGAGAGAGACATTTTAGGGAGCCCAAAAGAAGAAAGGATGGGTTTGGAGGGAGGGAAGGCGGGGAGTGATGGTTGGTGGTTCTGGCGGGGGTTTGAGGGGGAGAGGCTGGAGAAGCGGGGGGTGGGAAGCGGTTATTGGGGAAGGGATTGAATGGACAGAAGATGGAAGGGATGAGTCAGATGCGAAAGAGCCTAAAGTGGACGGTTTTTGATGTGAGCCTGCGTGTGTATACCCGCGCGCACATGTGGGTGTCGGCGTGTGGCGTGATGAGTAGTGAGAGTAACGGAGGGGAAAAAAAGGGAACTTCCACCCCCACGGATAATTAAAGCGCAGTCTGATAGACATATGTGTTTATATATGTGCGCGTATATGTACACACACCCACTCTAATATATATATTTGTGAATATCAAATTTTTGTGTTACTTTTTACTCCTAGCCCTCCGATTATGCGTGGATTGGGCCTGGTTAAAGCATATCGACTGTTCGAGCCATCATGGGGATTACGTTTTTTTTTACACTTTAATGCCCTTTTTTCATTTCCGAATGGATAGGATGTCTACGAGTGTGAGATTTAGAAATGTGCTTTTAGTTGAGTGATTGTTTTAAATGTGAAAAAAAATTCACCCCTGGGCGTTCGGTCGATTTTTTTAAATCACTGCTCAGAGTTGCTCAGACTTAAGATGAAGTTTTGTATTTTGTTCAGCAGATTATTTGAGTAAAATGTTGGGTATGTTAGTTTTGAAAAATCTGTAGTTGTTAATTCAAATTACCGCAGCAAGAGTGGCTGTAAGTTCTCGAGTGGAGCCTTGTGTTATTTTCCCTCGTAGCAAAGAACATTTTTCGAAGTTATGTTAAAGATAATTTTGAAAATGCTACTGTGTAGTAATTCTGTAGTTTTTGTGATGGAAAAAACTAATTTAGCAATGAAAATAGCTATTTATTGCTGTGTAGGTACTTCCGATCATATCTGATTTAATTTTATTGGCGCTCGCGGCATTCTTCGAAATTGATTAGAAACAACGGTGACGACGACTAGGGAACTAGTATGTGTTCATTCAGTAGAATGTTGTGGTTATGATTAGAAATTAATTCAAGCCGTTTCGTTTTCTTGTGTTAAATACGATGGTACCTTCATAGCCATAAAAATCTTTAGTTTTAGAAAGATTTATTGTTTAACTCAGCTTTCTCTGCTTGCATTAAAACGAGTTTAATTGTTTTGTAACGCACTCTTGGCGATATAAACACAATTTTCCTGCTCTGAAATGCAGTTATTCTCTTATTTATACTTAAATGGCATTTCATCTTGTAAAACAGTAGAAGGCAGCAAATGGGAAGAAATGCTAAATTATAAACCTATCGTGCAGTGTCGGCTCGTTATCTGGACATTAGCTACTTTCGTAGTTTACTTGATGAAAGTTTGGGAAACTTCTTATATCTCCCGGACTTTTGATGTTAGCATATCGTGGTGCACTAGTCTTGAATTTCATATTGAATGACACATGCATTTCTAGACATTTCATCATATATTACTTCTTGAAGAAAAACCTACGCCTTTTCTTTGCTGTTTCATTCTCATCGTCACTGGATCATCAAGTGTTGTTGTCACCCCTCTCGGTCATCGGTATTATTCTCTTAGCACCACTATTCACTTCAGGAATGTACAGTTCTCTTTGCGCAGAACTCTCACAAATGAACCGTGCGGTTTCCGACCATATTAACGCAAGGTATCTGTTGTCAAAACAATTACTACGTATTTAAGTATACCATATAGCTACGTTATTAGCACCTATAAGCAATGCGCCAAGTATATATGTTTTGTCAGTGTATGAAATTATTTCTTCACGTTTAACTTTCATTCGTTCGAGTCGTATTATTTGCATATCTTCTTTGGATCTGTATTTCGAGATTATATTTATTGAAATAACTCTTGTAGATGATCTCTGAAAGATGGTGCCTTGAGCTCTTACGACATCTTGACATGCACTCTCTCGCTGACTAAAGCTACGTTTTCATGTGGCCGTTTTTGCGTTGACGCACACTGCGCCACCAATCAGAAGCGAGCACGCCAATGCAGCCTGCGTTGCCGTAGGAGTTGGTCAACTTTCATCTTTCTGCGTTGACGCTGCTTCGTCAGAGCGAGGAACAACGCATTCTACCTGTCATTTGTTCGTCACGTGATTATTTCGCTACGGATTATCACCTATACCACGGTTTCCCGCCGTCATATGTTTTGGTGCGTTGCTGCTGGCGCTGCCGGTGACATGAAAACAGGGTATTCTCCTGACGCACAACGCAGCGTCTGTTTCGTAATGTATGAGAGAGAGGTCGCCAGGTGTCGTGGCCTACGACAACAAAAGAAAAACGCCCTCGATTCGATGGATCGTTTTTCGATTCGGATTGTAGAGGCCAGGAGGTCCGGAGAGACGAGTTGACAATGTGAGTTCCTGACGAGCGGATTGGACGGCCGAAACAAGGACAGGAGGACGAGAGCAGAACTATTGCTGTGGCCTACGAGAAGGTAGGAGCGATACTGGGGCGTTCTCTCTCTATCAAAATACAGTCCACTTTCATTTTGGGGGCAATAATTAATTGCTGCGTAAAGGCAATATATTGCCTAGACATTATTTGGTCCTTCGGGCCGGATAAAGTAGTTTCTGGTACATACATCTCATGGTTGGATTTTGTGTCCTTATGCTTAGTGTCTTTATTGTTTGTGTGGTGAATATATTTGGTTATTGCCAAGTGTTACTGGATTTCGGCCGTTCGACCTCGTACGCGACCTAGTGATTATCTGCATTAGTTAGGTGAATAATGGGTAACGAAAAGGGACAAGAAGCTGAGGCAATGAGTGATTCACGCGGTCATCGCCTCCTAAAATTAAAGAAAGCTCGTCGAGACGCCATAATTAATACGTTAGAACGGCTTTATGCCCTCACACGTGAGGATCAGATAGATATCCCGATGCTTAAATGCAGGTATGCAGCTCTGGAGGAAAAATATAGTTCGTTTTTAACTCTTACTGATGAAATTCGTGAGGATATGATCGAGTTTAACTTGGATTTCGATGAGGAATTAAGCATTAGCGATCGTGTGGAAGAGCTGTATTATGAAATCAAAGCGGTGGCAAGTCAGATGCTACCCACGGAAGTTAGTAATGCTAGTATGGGGGTGCCTACTCATTCGCAAACGGCCAGGTTGCCGAAGATAAATATTCCTGTATTTGACGGGGAATTGGCTAACTTCAAACCTTTTTACGATGTTTTCTGTAGCTTGATACACGAGAGTACTCAGTTGACGGATATTGAGAAGTTTCATTATTTAATTGGGAGTGTAAAGGGGAATGCGCGGAAAATAGTGACTGGTCTTCCATTGATATCTGAAAATTACGCTATCGTGTGGAAAAACTTGGTTCGTCAATATGAGAATAAGCGATTATTAGCTTTACATTACCTAGAGAAAATTATAAATGCTCCCGTTCTGAATAACGACTCGATAGAAGGTTTCCAGTCATTAATTGAAAATTTGTCTGAAAACGTGAATGCTTTGAAGGCCATGAATATCCCTCAGTTGGCCGATTTTATCTTATTCGTTCTTGCGGTAAGAACGTTAGATAAATACTCGCGCAAGCAGTTTGAAATGGAACATCATGAAATTGAATTTCCCTGCATTGATGACCTAGTCAAATTTGGACACAAGCATATCAATATACTTCGCTCATCAGGGTCGAGGTCAAGTACTCCGTCAAATGCGAGATTAATTCAAGCAAAACGGAACCTCGCAAGTCCAAGAACTTCACTCTTGGCAGCCAGTGAGAATGTTAATTTATTTTCATGCCCGCTATGCACGGAACAGCACCGTTTATATCTATGTAACACATTTATTTTAATGTCGGTGGATAAAAGAAGGGACTTTGTTAAGTCTAAGAATATTTGTTACAATTGCTTAGGTGGAAAGCATAAAGCAAGTGCCTGCCGATCCCGTGTATCTTGTCGTAATTGTTCAAAGGGGCACCATACATTGTTGTGCACTACCAAAGTATCTGGAAGTTCTTCGCGGATAGCCTCGCAACCATTTAGCACGGCAAAAGGCGACCAGAGAGAGCGGGGAGAATTTAATGCGAATGACGTGACGGAACGGGCATTATCTAACGCTGAAAGCAATATGCAAGACGAATTAGCTTGTCCAACGAGTCATATTGTTTGTCAAAATTCCATTGTATTATTGGGAACGGCTATTGTTGCCGTGAAGTCGGCGTCTGGCATATTCAACAATGTACGTGTTTTGATTGACCCGGCGTCGCAAGCTAGTTTCATCACCACCGCTTGCCAGCAAAGGCTGGGTCTCTCGAGAAAACAATCCATGGTCGCATGCAAGGGCCTTGCAGATAATCCCGTCACTACTACGAAAGGCATTACGTCTTTGGTAATTCGGCCTCGTCAAGGGGGCGAGGAACTAACCACTACTGCCATAGTCATTCAAAAAATTACCTCGAGGCAACCTAGCGCTCTAATGCCCGATAGTGTATGTGATCGTTTCCGCTATTTGATATTGGCGGATCCCGAGTTCCATAAGCCGGGGGATATTGATATTTTAATCGGCGCAGAATTATACTCGCAAATTATGGTTGATGGACCCACGATTCGCTACGAAGGTAATCCTACTGCGTGGCCTTCGATTTTTGGTTACATTCTAATAGGTCCTGTAAAAGCTACCTCCAATTCTTTGCATACTGGTGCAAACATTTCCTCGTGTATTGTCACGAACGAGGAAAGTGACTTGGGCTCGTTGCTAGAACATTTCTGGAAGGTCGAAGAGATTCCGAGCAATCCGCCTGCCTCCGAAAATGACGAAAGGGCGGAATCGCAGTTCACGTCACTTCATTATAGAGAGGACAATGGGCGGTATGTTGTACCCATTTTATTTAAGGACGAGTCCCCTGAGACTTCTCTCGGACAATCTCAGGCCCAGGCATTAAAGAGGTATTCTAATCTCGAGCGGAAATTAGCACATGACACCTATTTGCGAGCAGAATATAATAAATCCTTAAGTGAATATCTCACTATGGGGCATATGTCAAGGTCTCAATGGGGATCAGGGAAATATGTCATTCCACATCATGCGGTGATTAAGGAGTCTAGCTCAACCACGAAAGTGCGCGTAGTGTTTGACGCTTCAGCTCGCACCTCATCAGGGCATAGTTTGAATGAACTACTTTTAAAGGGTCCGAAATTGCATAAAGACATTGCTGATTTAATCTTAAGGTTTCGTCTACATGCTGTGGCATTTGTAGCCGATATTTCAAAAATGTATAGAAGGATTTTGATACGTCCGGAGCATAGGGCTTACCAACATATAGTTTGGCGCGCTAACGAACATTCCGCTTTGCAAGAATTTGAATTAAACACAGTAACATTTGGTTTAACGTCCTCTCCATATTTGGCTATGAGAGTACTTCAGCAATTATCTCATGACGAAGCGGAACACTTTCCCCTCGCAGCTTTAGTACTCCCAAACGATGTATTTGTGGACGATTTAATCTCGGGAAGCTCTACGAGCACCAAGGCAATAGAGCTTATAGCACAATTGAATGGAATGTTAAAAGCTGGAGGTTTTCAACTTCATAAGTGGGCCACAAACTCCGTGGATGTTCTAAGGACCATTTCACCGGAGCTTGTGCAACGCAAAGTGGAATTTAATAATGAGGAATACTCAAATTTAAAAATATTAGGTTTATGTTGGGATCCTAAGTTGGATTTCTTTTCTTACAACGTGAGGATAGCGTCAAAACCACCCTCAAAAAGAGGCGTTCTTTCAAATTTGGCACAACTATTTGATCCATTAGGATGGATTAGTCCGGTCGTCTTTTGGGCGAAACATTTTATGCAGGGTCTTTGGAAATTAAATATCGGATGGGACGAAGATTTGCCTTCCGATGTAATTGACTCGTGGAAGCATTTTGTAAACCAATTGCCTTGGTTGGAAAACATAAAATTACCTCGCGGTGCATTAGGTAGTGAAGTAAGCGACACACAACACCGCCAATTATTGGGTTTCTGCGATGCCTCCGAGCGGGGCTATTGCGCAGTGGTGTATTTGCGCTGTGGAGGACTCCATACAAAGGGACGAGTCCATTTAATGATGGCCAAGACAAAAGTCGCGCCTATTAAAACTTTAACAATCCCGAGGCTAGAACTTCTGGGAGCAGTTTTGCTGACGAAACTTATTAAGTTCGTATTCTCTTCTCTCTCGCAAAAAATAAATATTGAGTGTGTTTATGCCTGGACTGACTCCAAAACAGTCCTTTCTTGGATAAATACTCCAACACATTTATTAAAAACCTTTGTGGCGAATAGGGTAGCTCAAATATCAGAAAGTCATGTGGGTATAATGTGGAATCATATATCTGGTAAAGATAACCCTGCTGATTCTGGCAGTCGGGGATTGCTACCCCAACAAATAATTAACGATGATTTATGGTGGAACGCACCTCCCTGGGTATCTAATAGTGCTGATCAATGGGAAATTAGTGCATTAACAGGAGCAAATGATGTAATCCCTGAAAGGAAATCTCTGAAATCGAATGTTGCTGTCGCAGATGAAGACACGCTAGACATTGCACTCCTGGAACGTTTTTCCTCCTTGTCTAAACTTAAACGAGTTATTGCTTATTGTCTCCGATTCATTGCATTAGCAAAAAGGTCATCAGACTTATGCAAAGAAAGTAATTTAAGTGTTAAAGAGATCAATAACGCTTTCAAAGTATGCATAAGAGTAACTCAGTGGTCTTATTTTAAGCAAGATATTGAATATCTGAAAGGGGGACATATCTGTTCCAAAAGGCTTCAGAAATTGTCTCCATTTATCGATTCTGAGGGTTGTCTCAGAGTGGGTGGAAGGCTAAATAACGCTGATTTAGCCTACAATCGCAAGCACCCATTGCTGTTGCCCAAGGAAGCTTATCTAACCACATTGATCGTGGACCATTATCATAAAATGTATTTGCATGTGGGACCCATGACATTGCAATATTTATTAGGATTGAAATATTGGATTTTATCAGCGCGTTCCGTGGTTCGACAGCGAATTAGAAACTGCGTTACCTGCACTAAATTGAAGGCTTCGTGTAAGGTACCGAAAATGGGTGATTTACCATCCCCACGAGTGGTGGCAACACGTCCGTTTTTATACACAGGCGTAGATTTCGGTGGACATTTCCTTATAAGGGAATCTTCAAGGAGATCATCCAAATCCTGGAAGGCATATCTGTGTTTGTTCGTATGCTTACCTACTAAGGCGACCCATTTGGAGCTAGTGTCGAACTTAACAACTGAGGCATTTATTGCCGCTCTAGATCGCTTTATATCTCGACGAGGTTTATGCACGGACATATATTCAGATTGTGGATCCAATTTTGTGGGAGCCAATCGATATATAACGGGAATTAATCGTCAATGGCGGGATTTGTTAAGTTCAGGTAACATGATGGATTCCCTTTCGCAAAGAAATATTAAGTGGCATTTCAATCCTCCAGCAGCCCCTCACTTTGGGGGACTTTGGGAGGCTAATATGAAATCCGCAAAGAGTTTGTTGAAAAGAATTATTGGGAATAGAATTCTAACCTTTGAGGAGCTATCCACAGTTTTCGCTAAAATCGAAGCGGTTTTAAATTCAAGGCCACTCACGCCAATGTCGCACGACCCCTCTGAATATGAAGCTTTGACCCCGGGACATTTTTTAATTGGTGCTCCCTTGGTAGGCTTGCCGGAACCGCCCCTACTTGATTTGAGTTCAAATAGACTTTCAAGGTGGCAGTTGGTGAAGCAAATAACGCAACACTTTTGGAATAGATGGTCCACCGAATATTTGAACACGCTTCAAGTGAGAAATAAATGGGCGAAAGAAGAAGAAAATTTAGCAGTAGATGACCTTGTGGTATTGAAGGAGAAACATATGTTTCCTTTGCAATGGCCTTTGGCTAGAGTGGAAGAGGTCCACCCCGGCCCAGATAACAGAGTTCGGGTAGTAACACTACGGACAAAGGATGGGGTGTTCAAACGTCCCGTAGCAAAGGTTATGAAACTGCCAGTAGGAAATTAGTGGGAATTAATTTCCTAGTATAGTTATATTTTTTTTTCTCTCAACAATGTATTTAATTTAGCTGGAGGAGATCAGGTTACTCCTAAAGCATAAAGCGTTAGATTTAATTCTTTGATTTAGTGTATTTGGTCTTTGGTGCTCCCACATACCTTTCCGAGGGCTTCCTTCCCAAACAAGTCTCTGGTGAATGCCCCCTCCAGAGTGAAAAAAGAACCTTTCTTTCCTTCACCCTAACAAAGACCAAATATTTAATGTATGATGCAATTGATCCAACCATGAGATTGGTATTTTTTTGTTGTTGTTAGTAGTTACTTAATCTTTTAAAAATTTGATGCTCAAATTTTGGGGGGGAGTATGTTTCGTAATGTATGAGAGAGAGGTCGCCAGGTGTCGTGGCCTACGACAACAAAAGAAAAACGCCCTCGATTCGATGGATCGTTTTTCGATTCGGATTGTAGAGGCCAGGAGGTCCGGAGAGACGAGTTGACAATGTGAGTTCCTGACGAGCGGATTGGACGGCCGAAACAAGGACAGGAGGACGAGAGCAGAACTATTGCTGTGGCCTACGAGAAGGTAGGAGCGATACTGGGGCGTTCTCTCTCTATCAAAATACAGTCCACTTTCATTTTGGGGGCAATAATTAATTGCTGCGTAAAGGCAATATATTGCCTAGACAGCGTCAACGCTACGCAAAAACGGCCACATGAAAACGTAGCTTTTCTCCCTCTTTTCTCTTTTTACCCCGGACCCGAAATTGGGGTAATGGGGTAGAATGATTGAGAATGGCGGAGAATAGAAGTTAGCAGTGGTGCTTACATTAGGGTGTGTCCATCAACCCTAATTATTAAGCCTCAGGAGATTTTAGAGGTAGTTAAGCCAGTGGTCATATTTATTTTCTGAAGGCCTCCACATTTCCGTGCGCTGGAAAACTGATGAGAATTTGACTGTACATGTACAAAGCACCGTCCAAGCCACCATAAAGATGTTTGGCTGGGGGTGAGTCTTCTCCATGCACGCATTATCTATCGTGCTCAAAGAGAATTGTATCTAAATTTTATTTGTCCTGTAACAAATCAAAAACTATTGAAACAGCAGAGCAAGCATGCATAAACGTGTTGTTAGTCGGGCTAGCTAAAATCTTTATACCGACACGAAACTACCTAAGCTACTTATTGATAAACTTGTGTATGCATTATTTAATGCAATCACAGCTATTCAGATCCCTAACAATACATACAGGTAAATATCGTATTAAATCTGACGGTTCGGTCATCAATTTCATTAATTGTAAGTTAATGTTCCAGTCTGCCTTAGTAAGTAGGAGTTCACACTATGTGTTTAACGTCATCAGTAAAAGAATCGTCTGGGAAGTTACGTAAGAGTTTATGTACGTAATTGAACCTACGGTCTTATAATTATTCCCATTTAAGTTCTTCTAATAAACTAGTTACGCGTACTTGATTATCGTACCGTACTTTTACAAATCTTGTCGATTATAATTGCCATTCAAGCAGTGCACGATGCTATTAAGTTTTCTTGCATCAGCACCCCTTATTCCGAACTTCGGGTAGCATATCGGCACAAAGAGACGTTTTATTTCCCTTCAAAGGTAATATCCGCTGTCGTCGGTTCTCCCTTCGCGACACTTCGCGACACTTCGCGACTTCTCCCTCCCTCACCGGAATCTATTTCTCGCGTCCTCCGACAGGACGCTTTAATGGCGCTTCAATCGCCCCAAAACCCCATCCGATGCCTTCATTCCTACGTCCCACCTCCTCCTTCGTCCCACATGGGGCGTAATCAATCAAACCGTGCGTTTTTCATCCCCCCCCCCACCCACTCACGGTTCGACACGTCTCTCCCTTCTACATCCCTCCCCCCCCCCCCCCCCCCCCCACCCTCCATCCCGCACCGCTCTCATATCCTTCTCCCATTCCAGTCTCTCACCGCCCATCTATTCCAGCTTGTATCGGCCCAATCCCGCAATTTCCCGTTCCCTGCGCTTCGCATACATTTTTCCATAAATCGTCGTCCCCGGGGGGTTTGCCGTCGAAAAACTGTAAAGACTGGAATTTATTTAGGTGGAAACCCCAACTGTTGTCCTTGTTTTGTTACTTACTCTTCACTGAAAACATAGCGATGCTTGATATTTTTCGGGCGTTATGATTACCATAATTTTATCGTATTAATGCTAGTGGCTAAGAAACCCGACCAATTTTCCCCTAATCTGTTTACTCTTCACTTACATATGCAATTATTAAGGTTAGGCGCTATCGGGATACGTAGACAATGAATAACCTCATTTTTTGTTTTCCTGGCGCTGTAAATTTAATTGATAGTTAACACACCGAGAAATTTCTTAGAAGAATGCCCTGCTGTATTGAAAAGTAACGATTTTCTTATCTTCCATTTTGCATTTTGTCAGCTGATTTGCCCTCCCTTCTAGTTATCCGTTTTTGTTAATCACGTTTGGGTGTACAAATGAATATTGCACTCCTTGCTCGAGAAATGTATGAGAAATATTATATATATATCTCATATTACATAATCTTCGCGGCGCCTGAATTTTATCACTTTGATATTTATCCTAAATCAATCGTTATTCGGATTAAATTAGCTCTGGTTTTCATCACCTCACTTGATAGGACCAGAGTGAGGCTTGCAACGTCCGGACGAATCACAGATGTGAAATCCTGTCAATCTCATTTCAGTCGGTGTTGAGGAGGCGAGGTTTTTCCTCCACGTTCCCTTTCTCGGATTAACTCTTCCTTCACCCCACCCCCTAACTATCCTCCTCTCTTCTTTCCCGAATTTCCGAGATCAGCCCTCACAAACCCTCATCGTCACCGACTCCATACACTTCTCAAGCTTCTCCCCTCATCCCTTTTCCTAGGATACGATGATGTGCCCTCAACATCCTTCTACGCCTTCTCCTCATCACTCTACTCCCTGCACCCTTTTGACCCTCCTCCTGGAAAACACTGTCTCCTCTCTCTCCCTTGGCTCTTCAGGCACTCCCGATGACGAGACCCTTTGGCTAAAAGCTCGCCGGCGGTAACTCCCTAGCAACGCTTATACATGCATTTACTCGAGCCCACTTTGTCAGCGGCAACGGCCTTGTCCCCTTTCTCATGTGCTTTTGTCCACTTGTCATTCCCATCGGTCAGTCATACCTTAAAAGTATCCACAATCCTTACGTCTCGGATTTAGGGCAATTGATTGCCCAATGATTTCAATGCTAACTAAATTTATGTTGATCTACTGATACATGTGTGGAAAAGTAGCGCAAGAGTTCGCCAACAACATACCCAGTCATTCAGTAATCAGGGTATCATGACTCTTTTCAGATTAAAGGAATATAAAACCATGACATCTGAAACCATGTTTTCGATAAATTAATTTCTATTGTTGTTAAACTGGGAATATTTTAGACCTTACCTAAGAAATACCTTACTTTTCGTCTGTTAGTTAACACAATTTCTTTGAACTTCCCTTCTGAGATCGAAGGTGTTTCTACGAAATATTTCTAGTGGAATTCAACATTTCGCCCCAGGTCAGCTGTCACCTGTAATGCTGTCGTAAGATTTCTTGGTAGTGTACTTTGAATATGTATTTAAACAAATTGTTCTCTTATAGCCATGTAAAGATGATCCGTAAATATTGTCGACAGCTGAGTCTCCAATCCCTTTTTGCCAGTAGAACTCGCAAACGTTCCACTCTAAGCTCGTGCCTCAGGACGGTGCTTGTCTTACACCACATAGTGTATTACTATTTGAACCTCACTATTAGTTCCATGGTGGAAAATATTCACTATGAGTTACATCGTGGAAACATTTTGTGGTATTGTTCGCCGATTTGGGCCACTACGACCGTAGATTCTCTTCCCTGCTGAAAATGCGCTGGGGTGGTGGTGGTTCGAAGGTGAAATCATTTCGAGAGAGCTGATAGAAACAGAATCCTAAAATCTCAGATAACGCATTCCTCCCTCTAGCGGGCTAATGGATAGCGAGCGCATCTCCACCACTCTCTCCTCTCCACCCCACCCTCACTTCCTTCAACCCTCCGCGCAGCCCCTCCCCCTCCATCGACGTCGGGGGAGGAGGGGGTTTAACCCCGTCCTCCCGCTCCACCCACCACTTCTCCCACTCGTGAGTTGGAAGCCCCACCCTCGCCTCTTCGCTCCCGCCCTGCATCTCCTGTCACCCCCCTACCCCCCGATCGCTATCTCCTCCCCCGCCCTGACATGAACAACCCCCATCCTCTCTCACCCGCTCTGTTATTGCGAAGCACAGTTTCCGTACCGGGGTCCGCCCAACTGCCGCCTGTTTGCGTCTTATTTTCCATGCTCTCTCTCTCTCCCTCCCCTCTTGTAACAATATCCAACCTTCTCGATCCACCCGTCCCTCCCTCAGGGAGAACAACGTCCTCTCGCGTTCCTCCCCCAACTGCACGGTCGACTTTCTTCTCTCGCTCTCTCTCTCGAAGGAATGCCCGTTTCTCTTTCGATTAGAATTGCGTTCCCTGAATCGTGCTCTGATTAGCACGCGGGGGAATAATTAAGTGCTCCATCGATTATCCCTCATTTGATATCCGGATTTAGAAGGTAAGGAAATGGGGCTAGCTAGCGATGCTTGGAGAGCTCTTGTTCTTCGGCTCACTGCTATTAAAAAAGGTCAAGGTTTGTAACGGGAGCCTTCGCTGTTTCGGTGCTGTTGTTCTCTTGTTTTTATTTTCGTAAGTCTTCTCTTGAATCTCTGCTTGAATAGGTAGAGGATTGAAATGAGCCTTCATTGTTATTTATCGAAGAGTTTTAATTAGGTGTCTTTGAAGTACGTCGAACGACCTTTTAAATTGTGTAATTGCCTGTAGATGTTAATCGCAGAAAATATTTAGGTAGTTTCGTAGCATTCATAATTTATTGGACCGAATTCGCGTTCGTTTTTTTTCTCGGGGTCATTATTTAATGAAACGTTTGAGTATAACGTGTGATGTGTATTTTAAGCGAACACTTATTTACGCTGAGTCACATTCCTGTAATTTTATTTTTACGGCATAAATTCAAGCTAAATTGGAGATATCAATTTTGCATGTAGTAAACGATCGGAAGTATGTTTCTGCGGGAGCGGTAAGCACCGAAATGTCTCTAACATTTTTTTCCAGTAGGAAAGCTTGCCAGTAACACATAGTTGTAGTTACTTCATTTGTGGGAAAAAGTTGCTTACAGACCGCGTATTCCATCCCAATATCAATGTCGTTTCGTAAAGGTATACATTTTGGCTTGCCAGGTAAACTAAATTCGAAATTACTCGAAAAATTAGTGTTGAATACCTATTCTTTCTTAAATTTCCTCGATGTGGTAGGCTTCGGCTGACTGCTTATTATCACACAGTTCAGGCAATCTGCACTAGGCTGTTCCTTGTAGAAAGGCCAAACTCATGCCTAAGTTTTGTATGACAAAGATAATTTTAAAATATGGAATCTTTCATGCCATAATTCGTAAAAAAAGGGGAAATTGTCTTTTACTCAGCTAATTATAAACTTTTTCTTGTGGTGTATTGGGTAAGAATTGAAGGTAAACCTTAAAATTGTAATAGCATAATTCAATAAGGAGCGTAATTGCTTTAAGTAAAATACTGTATTAACAGAACTGTTTATTGAAATTAAGGATTTCGTTATAAGTTAACGAGGCAATTATAATTTGAGTACTCAGTTTACGAATCCTAAATGCATTCATCCATATCTGCGTAGGTAGCAGTTAAGAGATTTTTTTCTTAGGGCGGTTTTACTTCTAAATGGTAACGCCAGAAGATTTTTCAGGACTAAGTATTTACTATTTGCATTTGATGGGTTTTAGGAAGTCAGAATAGCCTGATTTTTAAGGACCCGATTTGGACCGACGACTGTCTGCACAAAGAATTCTCCATGCGTTTTCCAATCATTTATTTTATTTTCGTCAAACCTGCATCAAATTTTTTTTTTGTGGCGTGGAAGCTCTTTTCTCGGCAATCAAGAGTAACGTGAATAGAATAGTAATTTGGTCCAGTCCGCACGCATTTGGTCTCTTCAATAGCTACCATAGCATTGCATTGCGCTGAATATGACGAAACACACCACCAACCTATTCTCCTGTAATTACGGATTAAGACAACATTTTTATGAAATGGTAGTCTTCATGTCACTTCTCTAATCGAAGTTCTCATTCAATTTCTCCTGATACTGAAGTCGTCCAGCTTTTGTGCATTCAGTCGATGTCATGCCGTTTATTTTCCCCTACTCTCTCTCGAGAGTCGCTAGTCTTAGAATTCCGCATTTGTTGCTTCTTTAATTACACTCATAATCAATCCCCCTGTGGCTAGTCTCTTTCCTCTTCCGCTCTTGTTGTTCGATAATCCGTTAGTGCCTTCTTCATCGTGGCTAAACATGATTAGCTAATTAACATTTCTCTCCCTCTCTCCCAGTTGTTCTTCTATTTGGGCCCCCGATTAATCTTTTACATCCAGTCTAACAAGTTGTTGTGTTTATCAGTTCATTTTCTATTCGTTACTTTCCGCTTTCTGTCAATCGAACAGAAAAATAGTCATATTCCAGCCACATCTCTCGAACATTACTCTCTATATATATTTTTACAGCAGCTTCTCTCTTTTTCTGGTATTGCAAATTAGGTGTGTGCGTGTGTTCCTGTACATCTCTCATTTCATTCGCATTATCGCCTATTTACAAATAAAAATATGGTGTGTGTGTGTGTGTGCCCTTGTCCGTCGTGGGTTTACGTTAACTGTATGCCATATGTGAACAAGCTTGTGTTTGTGCATATTTTCCACGCACTTCGCATTTCGATATTTTCTCTCCCTCCACACACACTCACCCCTCTGGAAAGTTTTCCCCCAGGGACGTCCTCCCCCTACTCCTCTCCCCTCCCGGATTCATCTTCTCCACTCTATCCCTCTCCTTACCATACCCCCCCCCCAACTCTCAATTCGCCCTTCTTTTTTCCATCTTCGTCCCGTCCTGCTGCGCTTGGCGTCCGAGTGAGGTTAATTACTACATCAAAGGGCCGGGCCGTGACCGGGGCGCCTGTACTGGGCAGTTGGAGATGGCGGTGGGTTCGGGGGAGGAGAGACTGTTGGAGGGTTGAGGTGGGAAGGTAGGAGAGGGCGGGAGGTAGAAGAAGAAGAAGAAATGCGGAAGAGAGGGGAGGAAAGAGCGGATGGAGAGTAGCGAGGGGATGAATTAAGGGCGGAGAGGGGTGCACATCTCGTTCATGTTGTTCCGACTCTTTGAGTCCCCCCCCCTCCCCCCTCCATCGCCTCTTTTCCGCACCTCTCGCCCACCTATCCATCCTCATCTCCCTTGACGAGCCACCCTTCGCAACCCCCTCCTTGCATCCCATGGGAGGCAGTTTGGGTCGGAGATGGACGCGGGGGAAAAGGGTTGGAAGTACCGGAAAGATTCGTCCTCCAACGTGACTGGGAAAGAAGGGCGGGGGAGGATAACATGTCGGCGCTTTGGAGGGGGCAGCCGATCTGAGCCTCGATCCCTTAGATATCTCCTCGCCAAGCTCTCGTGGGTATGGGGAACTTTGGTAATTACCGGTCAATTCCGAGTAAGATGATGTCGCTTTTGAGGGCACCACGCGAAGCGAGAATCCGTAAAAGTCACTGTTGCCTGAATATTTGCTACCGATTTTGTTTATGCTCCTTTTTTGAAGTGAAGCTATATTACTAATCGGACATCCTCACGGTCCACTGGACATTGTAACGAATATAATTGGAATCATCAGTGGCTAGGGATGTCATGGCAACGATGTTGCAATCAAGGGTTATATCCCATGGAGTCAAACGGCAGCCTTTTTTTAAGGTGTATCGGTAGTTTTGTGTTCTAAACTGCATGAGAGATCATCTGAATATGTGAAAGACATTCTCTGTTGCCTCGAATAACATACTTGGTAGGGTTCACCTGGTAAAATTCAGTAATTGAACGTTTTCATGCATTTCACCCAATCGAGAAGATCAGTAATGTTCCTGCATCAAACTGAAAAACGACAACGGATGGCATTCGCTTTAATCACTGTGGAGAGAAGTGCGTGGAAGTAGCGCCAAAAGTTCTCGCAGGCAATCGATTTGGCTCTGCCTCTTTGCTCGGACGCATACCCTTTCTCTATTCCTCTCTCTCTCTCTCGCTGCTGCCGTCCTCTGCGTATTTATTCATTACTTCCAATTTCGGTAAAAGCCACAGCCGTTTCTCGTAAAAAAAATTCACTTCCTTGCGTCGAGGAAGTTGACGGCGCATAAAAGTTATTGGGTCGGTCGCGCTTGCGTTTGTGAAAATGTTTTCGACGCTCCTGTTCCTCGTTTGCGTGATTGTTCCGATTGTGACTTAGTGTTTTGCTAGCATGTGCATAGCAACCATGCTGCTTATTCATTCGTGAATATTTTCTTGTATTAACCGATGAAGGAAAAATGGTCAATCAATTTCCTTACTTCGTGTGGTTATACCGGTAAAAATTACGGGATACATTTACGAAAGTATTTACGCGGAACGTTTGAAATGTTTTCACTTTGACTTTTAGCTGATCCATACTTATGCTTGCGAATCTGTAAATACAAAAGCTACGAAGGTAAGATACATCTCGTGATAATGAATACGTTATTTTCAGCCAAAATATTGAACTAATCATCAAAAGTAGCAATGAATGTTGTGCTTTCTGAAATGTTCTGCTTTTCTATTTACGTTCCAATTCGGAGTCGGTTGCCATTGTCGTCGTAATAATTTCACCGAACCCATTAGAGGTGATATATTAATGTGCCTTTTTAGCTGCCTACAATAGCTAGGCTGATGTTAGCCTAATTGAAATGGGTTGCAATCATCGCCAAACTTCCACACCTGGTAACAACATCATGAAATACATTTGACTGGGCATAGCAATCTGGTCTGATGGAAATATGGGCCCTTACTATTCCGTCGTGAAAATAATCTCCAAATTATTTTGATTTCTGCCGTTAAGTTTCACGAATTCCTTTAATGTCATCAAGCCAATTTGGAGATCCTCTTGGCATCGATAGGATGGCTTGTCGCGCGAATTGAAAGCCTTTTGGAATTGTGCACGTTTGTCTCTGCTTTGTGGCACTGGCTAACGCGAAGGAGTGATATGCAGCCCTATTCTCCATTATCAATCGTAGTGTTCTTAGAGCGGCGTGAGAGTAGCACTTGTGTCAGTTGAAGCCCACTTCGAAATTGAATCAATGACGTTGACGTTGACCACGCTTCCTTTTAAGGTCTCTGACTTTCACTCATGACGGATTTTTATCGACCGCGAGACAGTGAATCTGATAAGAGGTCTTCTTCATCATGCGGGGAACGGGCTCCTTGATGCCCGTTTTATTTCTGTTTCTCCGAGGAATGAATTTCATGGGGACTTGTGTCGTTCCATCCTTGGATACCGTGATGTCTAGGTGCCCTGCGAGTGAGAGGAGTTCATGTGTTTCCTTTGGGCCGAAACCGAGACGATATCTGGTTTGTTACGAAGTGGCGAACATAGGCTCAGACCAGGACGCAATCTGTTTTCCCAAAGGCATAGATTCCCATGAAGCTTTGGTTGAATGATGTTATGCTGGCTATCAGCTAGACAAGCTATTCTTCCTTCATTTTCCGCTCTTCTTGCTACATCTCTTAGGGAGATCCACTTTCGTATTAAAGAGGCGTAATTATCACTTTAAGCTTTGCAATGATATTAAGAGACGTTCGACTTTCTTCCCTCTTTTTAGTTTCTGTGCTCGGTAATCAAACGTGCGATCAAGTAATTTCGGCAAGGATGTTTTCCCATATTGTCAGTTCACGTTCAAATGCCCAAAGTTTCGGAGGTTTTTCAGTGCACGGCCCAACCCTCCTCGAGTTCTTAGCAGGGATCTATTCGAGGTTAGGATTCCGTCGATCGAATTGAACGTTCAACCGTAGACAACTTGGCAGATTCCTTCCAAAAGTATGGCAACGATGGGCTTCATCTACATCTACACAATACCCTGCAGGCCACCTCAAGGGTGTGTGGCTGCGGGTGAATAATCGCCAGGAATGCCACATAATATGTTTCTCTCCAATTTTAAGTAATAAAATATAAGGTCCCTCTTATTCTTCCTCCGTCCCTATAAATGTTTACCGTTTACCACCACCTTCACCTCTAATAGCGCAGATTATCTCATAACTATTTTACATTTCCCCTTAAGAACTATAAATATATTGCCAGCCATCTGGAAAGTAGTTTCTGCTGTTGCATTCTAATTGAAAATTTGGCTCTGGTTTTCGTGGCCCGGTTCCCGTGACTCTTGTAAAATTTAATTTACAGACACCTGTCTTCACGAACATGGTACTTTGATTTACTTTAACATTTCTTAGCGTTGCGAATCTGCGAATTTACCAAAAATACATTGCGTGTTCCAAGAGAGTTTGTTTGGACATTTGGTCAAATATTACACCATGAAAGGAAGTAACAATACGCCAAGTAATTTTTTTCCGTTTCATTTTCCCTTTTCTCCACAGATGTTTACGTATTTTAATTTTTTGCATGAAGAAATTTTCATTTGATCTCGTGACACCTTCACGAGTCTTGCACCTGCACAAAAATCTCCTACCATTCTTTTTGGTAGAATATTGGACAATTCACTTGCAGGATACATTTTTAATCCTAAACGATACAAATATTTTTGGGCATTTGGTGTTGCGTTATTATCCAGCTCTCGCATTATCACGGAAATTGTTTTATCTGTAAGAAATTAGAGACACTTGGGCGTTACGGATCCACTGAGGTTAGAAGCAGCAAGGCACGTGTATTATTCTCGTGATTTTCTTATAAGAAAAAGACTAGTGAGTTAGGGTTGGAGGTGGAACCCCGCGATTTGTTGTGGGAGAGAGAAAGAGCGAGCCATGCTGGAGTGGAAGGCTCGGGAGGGAAGGGGCGGGAAACGAATGCGGGAGTTGTGGGTGGAATTGCGGGCGGGGGCGAGGAGGGGGGAGGGTGGCTGCTGCCGCCGCCGCCCCTGCCGTAGGAGGATGACGGGGAGGACTAAAATTTAGGGGGGCGGGAGGGAGAGGGAGGAATGGGATTTTCGGGTGAGTGGCGGGAGTATGGCATGTAACCTTAAGAGCGCGGGCGACTGGGGGTGGGAGGAGGGATGAGGGGGGGCGGAGAGGGAGTCGAAGGGAAGGGGGGGGAGAGATGGAAGGGAAGTATGGAAGGTTTCCTGGAATGGGATCGGGCACTCAGCCTAATGAAACGGGTAATCCGGGTTTGTTTTAATATTCATTTAAAAGGTCTCCCCAACCCCTCCCACTCCTCCACCGATTCTCCCCCATCCCCCGCCTCGTCCTCTTCCTGTTCCTTCCCATCTCTTGGGGCCCCGCCTTGCCCTTCAGCCTTTACCCCTTCCGACGCCCTCCCTCCAATCCTTCTCAATTTCCACCTACGCTCCGCTCCACCCCTGCCATCGCGTCTGCTTCCCCCCCCCCCCCCCTGCTGTCTCTCTTTTATCCATTTAGCTCGATCCCTCCCAGTAGCAGCCCTCCTCCCAGTTGTCCTGCCCTCGCCTCCCAGAACCCCCTCCTCTCATCCCCCACCCTCCACTTCATACCTTTCAAATCTCCTTCGCCATCGCTGCACCCCTCTGCCGCTTTCTCTACTCCCTTGCCTGCTACCTACCCCCGTGAGTCCTTTTTATACCGAGTATTCCTTTCATCATTTCCTTCGTTTTCTTTCTTCTTCAACCTCTCTTCCCTCTCGCAGCCTTTTCCTCTTTGTTTCCTCCTTTATTTCTATCATTGCTTGTCCTTCCGCCCCTTACTTAACCCCTTCTCCTTTGTAGAAGGCTGACTGGTTAGTTACACGGTCATGTGTCTTCTTCATATGAGCTCTCCTCTGGTCGTGCCAACGCATATTCGTATCTCCTCGCCCCAGCCCATCCCTTCCACAGCTGTCTGCTCATCCTTTGCTCCGAGCATTCCAGAATTGCATTTGTCACTGATGCGTTAGCGCCGGACGAGGGATGGCTCCTCGGATTTTTCGGCTCCTTTCGTCCCACCATGCCCCCTACGGCCTGATTCGATTTGTTTCCTGCTTCCTAAAATATTAATCGTGCGTGTCTTAATTCGTCAATATCCGTAGTTAGGCAGTTGAATTCTCGATGTATTTTTTATTAATTATTAACTCGGTGTGCTTCGTGGATTTCCGAAATTAATCGCATGCCTCTTCATCTTGAAATCGATCTAATTGAGTAAAGGACCACGTAATTAGTTTTTCAGCTGGATGAAGTTATCGTGTTCCTTTCCGCTTGTTCTTACTAGTCCCTTTACATGCTTCACTAAGGAGGAAGCAGCACTAGTATGAGGAGGACACTTTTTGGTATCATTCGGTCGAACTGTGCAAGGAAATGAGGATGAATAAACTCTGCAATGCCATTCGTAAAATTCATGATCATTATAAATGTTTTAATTCAATATCAGGAAATGGAGTTTAAAGAAATTTTCCATTTAATTCGTGGAATTTTTTTTCGTCCCCTGTTGCTGTTGTTTTTGAGGAAATAAATACTAGGTAAGATTTCTATGAGTGGGTTGTTATCTCCAAATTTTTTAACTTCTCTACTTAAGTCGAATTTGTTTCGCCCTGAAAAGGCTCAAATTTTCGACAATACTTGCGTCAAACAAGAAGAAACGTAATTTTTAGGCGCTAGACGTGGTGAACTTTTCCAACAGATACAACTGGATTTAGAATAAAATATCACGTCTCATTTCCCGCAGTGTAACTGTTTGTCCCGTCGGTGACATTCTCCATCACATCGAATTATTTTCCCCCGCTTAGTTTGATTAGTCTTTTTGTTCGTTGTATCCTGTCTCGTGTACTTGCCTCTAAAACACTGATGAAATTGATTTTTCGTGACGTACTGGTGAAATTGGTGAATAGCTGAATTTCGTTTTTTATCAAGGGTCATCATTGAATCCATAATTTTGTAAAAATTTTAGACTACATTTTATCTTAGGTATACTGTTTGTACATGATATTTTATTA
Organism: Platycnemis pennipes; assembly: GCA_933228895.1. Classification (NCBI taxonomy): domain Eukaryota; kingdom Metazoa; phylum Arthropoda; class Insecta; order Odonata; family Platycnemididae; genus Platycnemis; species Platycnemis pennipes. Next base: position 24,318,541 of record OW121848.1, on the reverse strand, counting down.
ACATTAGAACTCTGAGGGCTCTTATGGTGACCGAAGCTTTTTCGATTTTCCGTGGTAAATCGACCATCTTCTCTTTGTCATTAATGGTCCTAATTACTAAATAGTCCATTAATGCTCCTGAAGTCAAGAAGTTCAAGAAATATCCTCTCACTTTCGAAGGCTTTGCGTCCCTATCCCTTGAGCGCATCCACATTGCGTTCGTTGCGTTGTCCAGCCTCTGTCTGTTCTCAAGCTTATGAATATTGAAAGGGATTGGACTTCAGTGCGCGCTTGCTAAAGCCTTGTGGGGAAAAATATTGTCTTATGCGTATTCACCCTCATTTGTGTCATTTTTATCCTCGCGAACCGCGCGGATTTCCTGTACTTTGTCGCTTCCGATCAGTTATTCAGTCCATGAAGCCTTTATTAATTCATCTTCTATTTATATTTTATCTGTGGATTAGTTTTTCAAAGCTTTTCGCGACCACCCCTCGGCGGTAGGAGTAGCTTTCCTCGCCTCCTTAACGATCCCCATCCGGAGTGGGTATCACCGGAGAAATCTCTTTCTCTCTCTAATTGCTTTGGATCCTTTCACCCGGGAATGTTATTGTTTTCTTATTATTTTTAGAGTGTTTGCTTTACTGGTCATGATGTATTTTACTTAGGAATGTCGGCATTGGGAGCTAGTTTGTACGACAAATGTGTAGAATTTCCGTGCTCGCACGTCAGAATACTCTCTTTAAACGGTTGAAGCGTAATGTAAGGGAATTCTCATGACAACGATGATAATCTCATAATTGTAATCCGCGACGATATGATGCCTCGTGAGCCTGCGAAAATATTGTTTTCGTGCGCGGCCAATGTTAGCGTCATGCGGCTGAATCAGGTCCACGTTTACGGTATAAACCTTGTCCAGCTTGTTACGCAAAAAAAACGACAACCTCATCTGGTGAAATCGGCTGCTATTTAATTTGTAATCTCCTTCATCATGCGATGTCATATATCAAATATTAAGTTGAATATAAAAAAATAATTTTATGGAGTGTTTCTATTGGTGAGTCCTTCTGAGAAACGGAATTGGTAATTTTGAAAGTTTTCTCAGTACTAATTCTTACATTTTTTTAATAATGAAAATGATAATATTTTTATATCTAGTATATGCCTAATATTTGCACGTCTTAGGTTTTGTATTTTAATTTTTGTAAACATTTCTAATTGTATTGCTGAATTATAGCGTTTCTTAACTCTTTATCTTACTTGGGAGCAATAAAATACCACAATGGTTGTAGTATCCGGCGTATTGAAGTTAACTTCCGAATTTATTATAGCTAATTAGAGTTAGTTGATTTTCCGGAAGTTATGCATTTAACTTGAATTCTCTTTCGTCGTGAAACCTTTGAAGCGACGATGTACCTGAAGCATTATAATCATCTTTCTGCATAATTGGATATTTGGGCTGAATTTATTCCACAGATACCTTGGAAAATCCCTAAGGAGCCAATTTTCTTTAGGTGATTAATGACGGTCGAGTCTAGAGAAAGAGTCAACATTTTTGTGTCCAAACCTAGTAAAAATTAAACTCGTTCCCTATGTAAATCGTAACTGTTTAAACTGTTATTGTCCCTTTTAGAGTATTGCTTGACCCTGTGTTCAATGTAAGGCCAATTTTCGGTATAAATATTTCAAATCTTGGAAATGGCTGCAATGAAAATGCAGTAGGAACAATTTTTCTCTCATTCCTCCATGAATTTTAATGTAATATTTGTATTCTTAACGCAAAGGAAGTTCTTTGTGCAATTCTTGGATTTACGTGATGCAATTTTCCCTGCACAATGCACTCAGGAGATCCCACTGCACAGTGGCAATCTTCGTATGAAACTGTTTTTTCAATCCTATAATATTGCTGCTAGAAATACTTCCCTTAATTTTTCCTGATATTTGGTCCCTGAAAATCATGTGATCCGCTTCGTCTCACTGCCCTGGACATTTATTTGATTTTTCTCGTATAATTTTGCACTCTAGTAGATTATCTGTGTTTTGCTGCCATTTTCTGTTTCTCTGTCTCTCCTCTGCGTCCACACAACTTTAAAGTTTCCGTCACCCGTCATCCCTATATTTTCTTCTTGTTTATCCTCTTGCCACCATTTATTTCTCGGTACTCCTTCTCGTCCTTCACTAACAGTGCTTCTTCCGCGACATCATCTTCCTCTGCCTTCATCCACCCTTAACCCTGTCCGCTACGAACCCCCGCACCCTTTTCGCATTCTTCCTCTCCACCCGACCACCCCTCTCTCCCCCCACTATCCACTACTAATCTCCCCCTCCTCCCATAATCTCTCGCTCCTCATCCTCCTCCACCTCCCCCCCCCCTCTCTCTCTCTCTCATCCATCTCTTTCTCCCTAAGCCCGTGACAAAATTGCCCCGGTCGATATGGGAAGAGGCAGTTGATGAATGAGACGACGTCGCCGTAGGTTTTTGGGTAGATACACAAGAGGCGTTGCCCGGGAACGCTTTGCTACGCTCGCTACGACCCGGCTCTCCTCTTCCCCTCCCACTTCATCCCCCCTGCGCCATCCCTTCCCTCACCCCTGCCACTCTGACCACTCACTCATCCGTACCCTCCCCCTTCCTCCTCTCTCTCTCCTTCGTCCTCCCTCCTACCCATGCTCCTCTCCCTCCTCTTCTCGAATACCCTTCTTCCTCTTGCTCTTCTTTCTCTCTTCACCCCCGCGCACTTATGAACACACCCGTACTCTCACTGCCCTGCTGTCGTTCCTCCGTTTCCTCTCGCGAATGCGTTTCCATGGCGTCCTGCGGCGTACCCTCACCCATCTCACCCCACTCTCTTTTCTCCACCCACGCCCCCCTCCCACCCTATGAACTTCCTGCTCTTAGCTCTTTCCCCGCCGGCAATCGCCGAATCCGTAATGGCGCATCGCATTAATTGGGCGTAATTCGAGTGTTTTTGGGGGAGGGAGGTTGCGGCAAGAGGTCGTCGTATCATCCCTCTCAATGCCCAGTCTCCCAACCACGCCCTCCCTCCCCGCCCCACCCACCTGACTCCCCGTACGCACTTCCGCACTCTTTACTACTACGCCATCTGGGTTTACGCTACTCGTTACAGACTGGTGGAAGTGAGAGTGGGGTGGAGGAAGCCGTTTCGTGCCATCGCGGCGATCCCTGCCGACAGGAATAAATACCCGAGGCGCGTGTTTTGCTATCAGAGTACAGGTGGTGGCGTATACGTTGTTTTCTCGACACGGGAAGAAGGTAATTTCAAATGGTGCTTGTGTATGTTCAAAATTGGTATATTTCCAAATCTTCTCGACGCCTGGGTTGGTCGGATCAAGTCAACGGTGGAATACACTAGCGGCCCATGTGTGGGATCGGGAAAAATGGCACCAGTGAGAAACTACAAGTAATAAGCAGCTTCATGAATGGATGGATGAACTTTTGACTGGCAGATGCATTGACTCGGGAATCTGTTCTTGCGAACCACATCTAGAACGTGCGGAAACAAGGATTCAATCAATTGAGTTGGAATTGTATTAAAGTTATATTACGCAACATAGAAAGAGTATCGTTCAATAATACACATTTTCATTCCTGTCGCTAAAGATGTGGTGGAATGATGTGGCTCTGAAGTCTTGCCGTTTATTTTTAAATTTCTCTCCTCGTATTTCTCTAAATGGAGTCTCAGATACTCCAGAATAACTCTTTCTTAACAACAGGATAGTGATCAAAGGGTCAGTGAGGCATATGATCAATTATTCAAGTCTTTCCTTCGGAACCGTTTAATGACTTCTAAGGAAGTAGGTTTTATCACTTTGGAATATTCTTCGACAGAAGCCTAATGCAATAGATGCGCCACTTAATAATGCAGAGCATCGTAATGATAGTGTGCATTTTAATTTGCCCGAATGACTCTACTCTGAAATTCTCGGTTTCATTTCGTTTGCGAACCCGACGAATCTTCGACGTAGCGCTCAAGAATCGATCAGTGCTCCTTGTTGTATCCTCTCGTCGGACATAATGGTGCTCCTTCGCGGTTCCTCTCCTCGGGCCACCGGAGGTTTTTAATTAATTCCTCGCCCCCAATCTCTGCTCGCGAGCCACCTCTTCCCCCCCGCTCGAAACTTCAGTCGCGAACTCGCAAAAATCACTTCCTAGTCACGGCGTTTGAAAGTCAAACTCCCTTTTCCCCACGCATCTCGTCTTTGGCTCTCTCTCTTTTCCTGTCTCGCAATCCGCCGCTCACTTTTTCTCCAATCCATCATCAACTTTGCTAGCTTGTCATTATTCCTGGGAACGGTATAGGTAACGTGCGCACAATGTATGACCCATCTGCCCCTCCCTCTCTCTCTCAGCCTAGCCCCTGCTCCTCAACCGTCGACCTCCCCCCTGCCGAACTCGCCACCTCTCCCCCCCCCCCATTCGTCGGATGCAGGGTCTCTTGGAAATAAACAAAATGCTAATAATAAGCGCACGCCATACTGCTCCAGCGAAATTCCTCCTGGAGAGAGATCTCCCATCGCCCCCCTCCCCTCACGCTGACGTGGTAACTTTTTTACGAGCGAACTGAAAATAAAAAAAGCGGAAACAAAAGAGGGAGGGAGAGAGAGAGAGAGATGGCTCGACCCTTTTTCCATTCCTCATCTCTTCACTCGCGCTCTCTCTCTCTCCCTCTTGTCCTCCTCCTCTCCCTCCCTCTCTTTTATGGCTCACTCGACCCTGAGGGTAATTAGCGAAGAGGGCCTCGTTACCTGAAACGATGGTGTTCGTAACTAATTAGGGCAGCAAATTTTCCTCTCCGACTTATTCTGTCCCCCTCACCCCCTTTCCTCATTCGCTTCTCTCTCCCTTTTCCCTACACCCTCCCCTTCCTCATTCCACACCTATCGCTCCCTCTTATTTTCCATGATCTCCCTCCTGCCTTCAACCCCTTCCGCAAACTGTATCCCTAGATTCGTTGAAACCGTCGTTCTCGTGCCTTCGCGTCTTTCCTTCGTATGAGTGGACGGAAGGGAGGTGGGAGGTTGAAGATGATCCGGGTGAGGGGGATCTTCCTCCGCCTTCGAGGACTGTTTGATAAGTAGCCACCATGGTGATCAGGGGTTGATCTCGCGGAGTATTTGGCGAGCCGAGGGGCGTACCCTGGCGACGAGGAAACTCTTATATAGTAGTCGGCGGGAGGTGGCGATTGTGACATTTTCTCATACCATACATCGAGAGCACTCTGCTTGCCAATTATCACTCCCACCGCATTGTATCCCAAAAGAGAGCGTTTCAGGTAACGCTGTTCGTCAATGATTATGTATTGGGACCCCATTTAGAATTTCGGAGGAGACGGATACACTCCACATCAACTGAATGTGAACAGCTGTGTTGATATTTGTGCGCTGTTCTCAAATTTTCAAATATGCAAGTGGTTTCTTATATGCATCCATCTGATAAGCGTTCGGGCTTTTTAAATAACATGTTTTTTCCGCCTTTATCATATTTTACATCATCGTCTTAAGTTCCCCACACCTTGGTAGATATGCATATTCTCTGATCTCATCTGATAGTCGCTAATTTATGCAGTGCCCTATATAACATGCGTCATTAACTTCATATTGGGGGTTAACAAGTAGTTCCATGCGTGGAGGTTAGAGGCTAATGTAATTATGTCGCCCACTTTCATGGAGTTTCGTTATTTATGCTCTAGAAATTAATTTAAATTCTGTTTTCTCTTGTCATTAAATATTCCGAAATAAGGAGGCAATTGACATTAATGAGTGGTTCGAAGGATTCAGACTTAACTATGTGGGAATCCATAATGACAGAGAAAAATAACTATGTATATTTCCACTCGTGAATTTATTGACGCTACAACTAGTTTCAGATCTTCTGCGCTATCATCAGGTACCTATAAATCCACGAGTGAAAATATGCATTGTTATTTTTCTTTGTCATTAATGAGTGTATTACTTTGAACCACCAGCATTTATTGTACCTTCAAATGGTTGCGAAAGACCTCAATTTCTATCGGTAAGCCTTGCCCCTTAAATTGCTGTTCACGTGATCTTTCTTCATATATGATTGTTGTCTCTGCTTGGCCATTTTGCTCGCTGCAACGTCAAATTTTAGGTTGTAATGTAAACGATCTTTATCGGTAGCTGTGCATACAGTATGGTCTATTGAGAAATTACACAACCCATTAGTGGCTTGTAATTAAAAATTCCAACTGCAGGAAGAAAATCATCCTTATTTCTTTTTTAACAGAGGCATGGTGAAATTTTAATGAAAAGCGTCAAAATTACATGTTTAGTTCCACTAAAGCCGCTGATACATACGCTGACGTCCATATCTCCCCCAGTTTTAGGGTAGTACGACGGCCACGTTCATTCAATCATAAACACTTGGATCCTGAAACCTTTGACTTTTACTCTAATCCTGATTATTTTTTTAGTTCCCATTATGTACAATTTGAGTATTCCTGTATACCTTCAATGTGCTGTGACTATGTCTTGTGCCTGAATATTTATTTTCCCGCTCAGTAATTTATGCAGTTACTGTAATGACTACCCATTACTCAGGTATCTTTTAATTACTTACGGTGTGTAAAAAATGTTCAGAAAGAGGAAACCTTCTTAGTGGATATGCTGGTCGTTTCACTAACGAGACAACCAAAATAGTGGAAATTACGCAAAGGATTTGGATTTAATGCGGGTGCTGTTTCGGACCGGATGTGCTTTTCACAAAATGTAATATTCGCGGATATCATTCGCGTATTTTGGAAAAAAATCTGAGACGCATGGTTTGCTATTGTTCTCAGAACTCCGATATCTGACTCTCTATGCGCGATGGGTCAGTAATATATGCTAATGGAACTGATATGTATCACTTTCCTTGAGCTATCATTAATCTGTGTAGCTCATCTGTTTTTTATTCTGGAGGTGGGACTTTAAAAAAAATAATATAGTCTGCTCGTTGACTTTCTTGTTCTAATCGCTTCTCTTCCTTCAAAACCTTCCCTCGAATCATTGTATTTAAGGTACCTGATGCGTGTCTGACTGTTTATATCTACCGGGAACTGGGAAAAAAATCCTTCAATCAAAAATTAAGAATTGCGTGCGGATAATAAAACGCGCGAATCTCGCTAATTAATTCGATTACTTGAAGCGTGACTACAGTTCTCCCTTATAATGTCAATTTATCGTGCATTTTCCGGAAACTTAACTTTTATGTAGTGGCTGAGTTATGTAATATTTCCTTCACATCTGTCGATTTTCTCGCCCAGATACAGAATATCCCCTAAATTCTTAATTAAAACTTTTCTATGAAAAGTCTTTGAGTGGCATGGCAGCACTGCTCGACTCCGGAATAATAATCGTGGAAAGTGTGGTTATTTTTGTTTCGTGTCTGAACAGTAAGCTCATTTTTAGGTCTTAGTGAAAATACTTCATGTTCAGGTAAGCTTAAATTTATTTTTAAATCTGCTGTGTTTTGGACATAATAACGTTATGCTACAAATGACATAATAATTCCAGTCCATGTAATAATTAAAATAGTTTCGGCACAGATAGTGGAGAATATAATTTTTCAATTATACCGTGCAGTGGGGTAAATGACGTAACTACGGTACAATATGGATATAAATTCAGTTTTTCCTCATGCGATCACTTTTTTGATTATTTTAGAAATCAATGGTAGTGACACTATTGATAGCTGTATCTGTCCACTCCTCATACTTGAAATACATGCCATCCTATACCTCATTTGACTATTTAATTCTCGAGCTGCCATAAATGCGCGAAATCTATTTGCCGTTGCAGTATTCTGGCTACTGTGAGGGTAGCATTTTTCTAAACGAAAATCTATTCCGTGAGTTAGATGTTTATTCTGTATCAACGCAGAGAGTACCGGGTATCGACACTTCCCGAAGTGCGCAGTCTCAGCCCAGCTCTATATGTGCTCCGCGGAACTATCGAATCAAGCCCGATTACGAGGTGGACCCGTGCCACAATTTGGGGAAAAAACACTGGTTTTATGCCGCTCAACTGGTGTGACCTCGCAGTAACAATCGGTTCAATCAAGTGGGACAGACAAGCGGGGAGGGGAGGAACGTGTGGGGTCGAAGGAAGGGACTGGAAGGAGTCGACAGGCGAAAAAAAGGGAGGGAACATTTCTTAATCTGCCGCATACCGCACACTACCATGACTCGTGTTCTTTTCTATCGAACAAATGCCTCTGGGTTCGTCCCCTCCTCCTTGTCTCGCGACCACCAAACCACATCATTGAATTTCACCTCCAAGTAACCTATTCCATAAGTCTTGATTAACCGTCTTGCCTTGCCTCCCTCCCTTCCGTGTTCTCTACCCTTCTTTCCGACCCCTTCCTCGCTTTCGAAAGCCCCCTTCCCGCCCTCTTGCCCGGCTTGCTTCCCCACTGACAACCATTCTCTCTCTCCCCCTTCCACCCACCCACACAATTCTTCTCCTCCCTCCCTCCCCGAAACATCTCTCCCCTCCCCGTCCATTACTGCGCCGCCCCATCTCATCTTTTTCACTCATCCTTCTCCCTTTCGCAGCAATGCACTCGTCCCCTAACCCCAACGTCCTCTCTCTCGCCCCACAATCCCCCGCGTGCCATTTTCTTGGTCTTTTTTTTTCCTCCGTCTCCCCTCTTCTGTACAAAAAAAAAGTCTTCCCTTTTCTTTCCAGCGTACCACCTTTTCTCCCACGCGTGCACTTTAAATCTCGTTACGGCGAACGTATTTTCGAACGAAACACTCCTTGGCGATTTGAATGAATGTCCTCCTCCCAAAACATCCCTTTCGGCCGTTATCATTGGAGTGATGGACGCGGTTGATGATGAGGGGTGCATTTCCGTCGTGGCAAGGATTTAGAGTTCACCTGCATTCGTGCGACACTATCCTGCAAGCCGTCGCAGGGGCGTGTGGCGTGGGTGGCCAGTGTTCATTTCAGTTAAAATCACACGTTTATAATATTGGTAAACGTATTGTAGATTTTGCTGAATAAATTTATCAGGAAAGAAATCAGCGTGGAGTGCACTTCGACTGTTATTTCGAAGTATCATTCTACTCATGCGGGACTGCACTAACACTTGAGCTTTAATCCAGCCGTGGTAATCACCCCAGTGAAGCGCTAGCCTTATTTTTTTCTCTGGTTTCATATATATGATCTCTTCTACTAAAGTGTGATGGATTTGTGAATGTGCCCGCAGCGTAATCGAAAAAGTTCTCCGCCTTGATATCAATCCAGCAAGTTCATCCATGCGACTTCTTAAGATGATCACGAGCTCAAAAATAACAATGCCTCAGCTCCTATTTTTCAAATGGTTTTGTATCGTTGCTGTAGGAGCTGGTATTGATATGTCCTGGGTATGAATTTGGCGTTAAAGTATCTTAGAGAAGTATAGATTCATAAGAGAATATTATATTTTACTTTCATGGGAATTGTTCATTTTTTTCTTCTTTTTCATATTTATGATGAGAATTTGGGATATTAATGACCCAAATTCTCATTGATATTCCTATATTCCGGTGTTATATTTGTCCGTTTTGTCTTATATCGATTTTTATGCGTTAAAATACTTTTTTTTCCCCAGAAGACCAATTCATTGAGTTCGTACAATTGCCATCTTCACTCGAGCTTCCACTTCTTACCCTCCTGAACTCTTCAATGGGACTGTGTACTTACCTTATGCACCTTTCATTTCTGTATAATATAATCTACGAAATGTATATGCTGCTGTTTCGATACTAGCGCGATAGCTGTTGCCTAATGTCGTTATTGTGATGAGTTTATTAGCAACATACTCTTTCATCTGTCAGTGACGGAATTTTTTCGTCGCTCAAGATTATTGTCCATTCTCGCTAATTTATCTCTTACATTTCCATTCATTTCTAACCTTAGTATTAATTGTTTTGTCAAGCGGATCGTACAGTTTCCCTTTTCTTACTTTCCAATCTTAAAAGTAAATCCCTATGTGTACCATTTACCATGGACAGTTCGACGGAGTATAATATATTTTACGTTGTAATCCCTGAATGTATTTATGGATTGAAATTAATGTTGTTGGACTGGATAAAAATTTATGACTGCCTTAAGAGCTCATTCGATAAAACTTTCCTCATATTCGAGAAAGACTCTTCAATAATAATTTTCAGGTTTCTAGCCCTATTACCCTCGTACGGTATTTCTCTTCGTGCTCTTAATAACTGTCCCATTCACTTTGACCGTAAAGTTGCTAAATACCTCAACTAATGTCGCATCATTACTATAGAGTTTAGTTCATTACAATTGAAGTAGTTTTTTTTTTGACTATTCTTAAGCATGCACTGTGCTGGACATTTAAAACCATGCAATATTGTATAAACTACCTCGAGGATGAATGGCCATGGGTAGAATAATTTCTACCCATGGGTAGAATAATTTCTAATGCAGCATTTACATGCACAATTAGAAAAATATCACTCAACAATGGAATCTGTTAACCCCACCCATACCTGAGGCTCATGCGGCTAAACGATTATTTACCTACAACTTCTCGTCATTATTAACTCAGTGATTGCCGTCATGGTGTTTTTACGTAAACGCTACCTTCCTTCTCCAGTCATACTCGCTTCTGCTTCATAATATACGCACACAATTGGTAATCACGGTTAGCGCACAGTTTAAGAGGCAAAATAATTGTGGATTCCGGAAGAAAGATAAATTTTGCCCTATGTTTTGGCTGATTGCGTTTCACAGCCATAGTTCCCTGTTCTTCCATCTTCCACTCTTCGCCGCGCTCTTTTCCCGCTCCCTTATCTCTCTCTCTCTCTCTTCCTTCTTCGAGCGTGCTCCCTTCCTTCCTCTTCGGCTCTCGCGCCTCCCCCCTTCCCCGATACCCCTCGCCCCCTCATCCCTCCGCCATCTTCTCCTAATTAACTGGTAAACTTCCAGGGTCCCTCCTCCCGCGCCGCGCCCAGCATCCAAACCACCCCGCCCGTATCCCCTGCCCTCTCTCCCCGCTCAAACACACACGCACACGCCCTCCTTGTCACCCCACTCCCTCCCTGCACCCCACCCGCAACATTTCTCACCCCTCCCTCTCCTCTCCCTCTCGCCCCGCCCAATCCCAGCATGCATCACGGCTAATTAGTGCCGCCTCCTCGGGCAGTTAGTCTTCCAGCAGGCTCTTCCCCCATCCAGTGTCCCGCTCCCATCCTCTTCCCAGCATTCCTCACGCACGCTCCGCCCCTTCCATCTCCTCCTCGTTCGTATCCCTCCCGTCCGCTTTTCGGTTCTTCCCTCCCTTTCTCTCTCTAGCCGTCTATTCTCACCCCCTCTCTCTTCCTCCGGAGCAACTTGCAAAGTGTAAAGAAACCAATTTTTCCTCCCCACTCTCTCTCCTCTCCCCTGCGTCTTTCGGTCTCTCCCTCTTCTCCTCCCTGTCCGTCATCTTTCCCCCTCTCCCCGTTCCTCTTTTTCTCTCTCCTCCCACTCTCATCCACTGCTGCTACCCCTCCTCCCCGATACGCCTCCCCTTTTCATTATCCACTCCTGCTTGTTCCTTTATTTTATATTGATTCTCACGGCAATGTTTCTCTTCGCCTGTATAAGCTCATCCTTTCATCGTTTGCCCTAATTATAAATTCTCCCGTTCTAATCAACGGCCGACGAAATCGGCCAAATTCGCCAATAATAGGCTTGAATCGGATGCATTTGTATTTGATTTTCACATTGCTGGTAGAGGTGATACCATCGAAGGCCCACGTGGATTAGTCATTTACCGCTAACTTTCATAATGCCTTTTTACTTGGGACAAATTCATTTATTCCCGACCCTGGCCATTTTTCAGGGGTTAATGGCCTTGGGGTTTATTTATCTGCTTCGAGCATGATTTAATGCTTTTATTACGTGATTAGGGTTGCGTCAGGTTTTTCTGAGAGAATGCATCCTTTAATTTAGTTAATTTTGTTCAGTTTTAGTTGATATCGATTAGTTATTGATTCCCAGCTCACCAAACAGTTTCCTTTCCTTTTTTGGTATTTGTATTCACCCATAAATGGGACTTAGACATGAAACCCTCACTTTTCTTTATTCAGTGACGCATGAGTTAACTTTAAATAATCATGCTGACTCTCTGGCTTTTTATCCGTAATTTAATTTCTTTTCAGATTGACTTAGTAGTAGAAAAATACTTTTTAACTGTAAAAACTCAAATCCTCAGCATTGATAATCGCACCGTTACCAGCCGAGTTAGACATTCGATACAAATTAATTTTAAGAAATATAATGCAGTAAACATCGTCATGGCAGCTAAAACATTAATACTGGTCAAGTTATGAATAGCAATGGTAATGGTATGTCTTCCTTCCGATTTCAGAAATGGTATATATTTAAGTTGATGCCGCAATCGTATGTGTACTATAAAGTCAATTTTTAAAAGAATTATTTACCTTTTATTCACAAAATGAAGTACACTTTTCATGCATGTTATATTTAAAATCAAAACATAAAATCGCGTAAAAATACTATTTTTCCCCTTTACAGTAGTTCTTGAAGCATTTTTTCAAATTATTGGTGAGACATACTTTTTATCGTTACATAAACTTAATTTTCTTGATACATTTAATTTTCTCTTCAATTTGAGATGAGGAAAGTGACAGCAGTTTATTTGTTTCCTGATTATATACATAGTTCATGCTCCAGCTATTTGTGAGTTTTTAATTTAATATCAAATATCCCAGAAAACCTGTTTGAGCTACCAGAAAAGTAGAGAGAGTAATAATAATCATAATTTCACTCGACATTTAGGCATTAGTTTTTTTGGAGATTATTAGTTTAACAAGTAAAGTTGTAGATGTGTAATGAGATTTAAGGTGGTCCAATAGCTGGGATTATATCGCTCCACTGGAGGTAAAGAGTAACTCATTTACGGAAGCGGCTACATTTCGCGGGCTCTGCTGAGCTTTTGAGAATATAAATGCTTTGGTTTCTTATGACATTGCTATTGGCGTACCCTCTGGAACTAAGTACATCTGCCAAGTCTTTATGGTTTTGTCCGGTAAAGCTGTATTTTTAGCTTCTTAACTATGAGAAAATTATCTACTTCCATTCAGTTTTGAAACGTCATTTAGGTTTGTTAATATCTATTTATCTACAATTAATTAAGAAAATTGAAGTAGCATATTCGTTTTCGGTTATTTTTTACGATGAGTGACGTACGACTGTCACGTAGCTCTCATAAAATCTTTCTAATGAAGAATGTGTAGATTTAGGTTATTAATGTGGCATTTAATTTCTCTCCTTCCAATGCAACATGACGCTGCGGTAGAAGTGGTTAATGAATTCGATGACGTCGGAGTGGATTTAAATTTTAATCGCTCGACACGAAGAATGTAATCCCGAAAACCGCGAAGATTTTATATTCATGCATCGCATCCCTTGATGCGTTTATATTAGCCCAGTGCCCAAAATTTAACGATTATTTGACCATCAATTTACCTCATTCACATGCATTACTTTTTTATCGTGTGACATGAAAGACGGGGTGGGTAAATTTATATCGAAATCCATCATCGCTTTGGCAGTGGTATTAATGAGGCAGCGTACCCTCCAAATAGTTTTGGTTTCATTAAATGGCCATCGCTCGCTAATTCAATGAACTTATTAATTCTCTGAGGTGAAATCGAGCCTGAATAAATATTCGGGCCAGCTGAATTAACTATTTTGAATAAATGCTCGTAATAGCTTCATAATTTCGAGCAAGTCTCTTAATTATTGATTAGTGTAATCTTGTAATAATTGCAATTGCTTCCTTTTTTTAATTGTTTTAGTCCAACCAGGTAGTGCTTTTTCCTCATACTTCCCCTAAATGCCTAAAGAGGCTTTAGGAAATGTTCGGATGGAAATTCTTGCGCAATTTTAATTGCAATCAATAGCGTTACCATGTTTACGCTTAAATTTTACATCTTTCTGATTCCTTCATTTTTTCCATGAGGCACCCAAGAAAAAATGTATAAATTTTCTTGAATCTTTTCATTTTTATCAGCCTGTGAGAATTTAATCCCAATTTGTTTTGAGCGTCTCAGTGTTTCCTGATCAGAACAGATTGGAACTGTTTTGGTGAGTTACCTTACAATAAGGAACATAAGATCCTTTTTTCTTTCCGTTTGTACTGATCCTTCTTAAGAGTTAAACGTAACATTAGCCGTAAGTAAAACAGTAACATTTCGGGTGGTTTAAAATGAGTTGTTTGTAGGATGAGAATTGGTTGGGTTGGATCAGTGCGTTGGATTGCGTTGAGCGATGGCGTCCCTTTCGAGGGCTCGGGTTCGAATTCCTGCTGCTTCCTGAGTGTAATGTGGCGAAAACTCAAGGTGCCGTACTCTGTCCCTCAAATGGGACGTTAAACCTCAAACCCCTCGGCACCTATCGTTAATGGTAGTTTGACGCTGATGCCAGGTGTCTTTCCACGGTGCCTAAACTAGAATACCCACATATATTCTCTCTTCTCTGTGGCGCAAATGACTTCAGCTCTCAGTTGCCTCTCCTAATTGCAGCATCAAGAATGCTTTTTTCTCTACGGCTAATGGACGACAGCATTCCAATGGGCGATAAATATGCCCTTCCCAATTCCTTCCCAATAATTATTTGCTTGTGTGATGTGGGTGAAGATGCAGAACCATCGTATCTCCAGGCGAATGCAATACCTATTGGTGAAATGGCGATTGGTGAAAATGTAATGATATCTCTTTCACGAATTCTTCTGTGTATCCCCGTTTCTAGCTGACTTAACGATATATCTACTATTCTTTGTGTTCTGCGCTTATCGATGATGATGGCATTTTGGCATTAGTAGTGGCAGTGGAAAGTGGTTATTTTACTTGAAATAATGCCTGGGTTGGCTTTTAAATGAGGGCATTTCTAACGCGCTTGTGTTTTTATTCCTCGGAAATAAAATAGAAGAGCCGATTTGTCTAAATAAAGGAGCTAAAGTGTAAACGGTGGAAGCAATGGGAGTGGATGAAGGCTGATTGGAAGGATTAAAAAAAAAATTAAATTGCAAGAGGTATCTCCACATCAGCAGCCCACTATTTACTGCTGGTGTCCATGCATTTTTCTTCCTTCGAACTCGATGGAATCGGCGTATTGGGCAGAAAGCCCAGGGGATGATGGGAGAGGAGAGGTTCGTGCGTGGGAAGGGGGTTTGGCCCTATTCGTTTGAGCATTACTCATGTTCGGGACCCCAATGGAGCTCAATCTCGTTTCTTTCGGTTTCTATCTCCCCTCCCCCTCCTCCCTCCCGCGGATTTCCAATTGCTCCATGCCGATGGCCGCCCACTCTCCTCCCCTACCCTCTTTGCCCATGTTTCGCCTTCCTCTCTCTCTCCTGTCGCCACCACCTCCCTTTCCCCCCCTTGAAGGCATTCTTCTTACCCCGTCGCGGCAGCAGAATGCCCGTGAACTAACCGGAATTACCTTACCTCTGCGGCACGGGGCCAGCTCTCTGGTCACTAAATGGTGCGATTGAGAAACTGCGCATCAATCCGGAACAGACGCAAGTTTCTGGGGAAAATGACCACCTTGGGCAAATGTGGATCGCTGTGTTCGGATCGAATTTTGGTCCATATTTGAAGACGATAAAATTTTAAAAAAGGTGTTTTTTCTCATGCTATTTAACATGGATTTCTGTAGGGTGAGCTGAAATAACGGTGAATCTCAAAATGCCCATCATCTAGATATTTTGTGCGGCACTTATTTTTAACCTGCGTTGTGATTAATTGAAAATAATGAAGCTATTGAAATGGTCTTATTAATGCAATTGCGATGTTTCAACATCGTGTCCATCACCAATAGTGCAAGTGGCGATTTGATTTTGCTTCCATTTGCTGTGGGAAGTGACTGCGTTTGCATTAGAATATCTCACTATGGCTTACGTGCGTTAGTATGTCGTGCAAAATTGGCCCTATAGGTTTTTTAATGCCTCGCTATTGTAACTTAAATATTTTTTTGTGTTAAAATATGTATTAAATAAATTCAATTAATAGGTAAAATGTATGAAACATATTTTTTACGGAATATTCCTTGGTTAAGGAATTTTCACTAATTAAATCCTTTAATAATGAATTACTTCCAGCAATTAACGGCAAGCCTTAGCCAAAGAAGTGTTATTAGTTCTCATGTTTACTGGTAATATTGGTAGTGTTGCCGGGGATTATCAGTTTCCATATATGCAATCCGCTACGCATTCATTCATTCCGCACCCTGTGTTTTGTGTTATTTCCTTTGCTCATGACTTATACTTTCCATAAGTCATTCTTAATTTTAATTCCACTAATCATGTTAAAAATATCTCGGTCGAAGGTTTCATACCTATATATGTATGATTTCGTAAAACATCTCGGTCGCCGCATCATGTGAAGGAAAGAAAGCACAAAGAATAATCCTTTTCCAATCTCTTATTTCGTGAAAATAGACCGCCGTATCGCAATCATGCTCGGCTTGGCAATTGACGCATTTGCCTCAGCAATTACTTCCAAGGAGAATAACTTGCTAACAGTTATTTTCAGTTTTTTCGGTAAAATTTCAAGTGCTAAAATACAGTTGCATGTGTATGTACCAGAACACTTGACCTAAAGACGCCGACTGCAACGCCGGCGAAACCGTCGTCCAAGGAAATGGATTCACACGGCATAAATCCCGGAAGGCTAGCATCTTCAACACTGAGGCACCGCTGAAGCCTACATAAGGAATAATGTTTTCTGTTCATTGATTCCTACCGCCCATTCAATGATTTCGCTATTTACCAGCAGTTATATTCAAAGAGACACGTTTAATAAGGGATCGTAATTCGTCTGCTTTGCTCAGTTGAAAGCGTTAAATGTGCATATTTTTATGATCTGGCCGTCATTCCTTGTGCACTGTATTACGGGAAAGAGACGGGGGAATCAGAGTAGTGTGTGTACATGTGTATGTTACGCACACGGTTCATCAGGGCGCCTCCAACCACAGCCTCGCCCCCTCCGTCGAGTATTCCTTCGGCTTCCCCTCCCTCAGGCGTCCTTTTTATGCTTCCTGGCGGCCACTTCCGGGAAGAGCACACTCACTGTGATTGAGTGAGTGCATTGCGAGCCAAAAGAAATTCCCTCTCCCGCCGAAACTGTCTCCCTTGCCCCTCGTCCTTCCCACAATTCTCTCTCACCAACACCTTCCACCACGCCTACGTGTGTTCCCTGCAAGCCCCCAACAATACTGTGTACTCCTGCGAGTACCGCAGCAATTGCTGTAAGTTGAGCTAGGGATTCAGGTACACGGAATTGGATTAGGTGAGGAGACTGGAGTAAATTTGTGCTCGATGGATGCATTACAAAAACATAAATGGAAGGATATAACTGACGAAATGGATATGCTTAGCTCATTGCAAGCTGTGAAGTTTTTGGTTACTTCATGTAATGTTCCGATCCTATCGATTCATATTTCTCCATTGCCACATTTGTGATTCAATTGACATAGTAAATGCGGTCTCAATCTTTGGGTTTGTGCGAGGTCCTTATTTAAATTGTAGCGGAGCGGAATTCTGATTCCCCTTATCGCCGTGGTGTCATGCGGCATGGCTGTTTAAGTATCAAATATGCGATTCCTATTATCCGAATCTCAACCATCTCTTCGGAGCTTCAAATGTAAATTTATTATGATATCAGCACAAGATACATGAAAATGAACGCAATTGCGTCCTTTGCTCTTCTACCTGCGGAACCCAATGTTGTATCACTACGTTGTATATAGCTCATTCTAAAAACAAAATTGAGCGCCAACTGTGAATCCTTTTTTTGCGTGTTTTCCTTTAGTTAAACCGTCATTCTTATTTTGAAAATTCGTTCTTCTAGATACTCGGTATTGGCATCCCTTTAACGACGCATGTGCGTTGTTGCTTCTTGACAGAAAATCTATTGGGTTCCACCCGGCATAGCTTCAGGATACGGTTGGTAGGTTTATGTGTTTCCTTTAGGGAACTGTAGTAATATATTAAATGTCTTGGCTACCTTTCTCCACTGAACCCCATGTTATATGTGCGGCATTGTTGCATTTTACTAAATGAATCACGGGGTGATCTCTAAAGAGTTCATTGTTTACTCCTCTGCCTTTTCCCATCAATTTTTTCAATCTCACCTACAATTTATCACTTCTTGATGAATTTTTTCTTACTCAATGGTTCTCTGTTCCAAGCTCTTTCGATGAAATCGTTCCCCACCGTGTTATCAGCTTGCCTCTCTCAGCTATACTGACGAAGAGTGCTCTGGATTACAGTTTCCAGGACAGCACTCATCACGTGCCTAATCACTCTCCCAATCGGATCATTCCCGGTGGGGATCCCCCCGAAATATGCCCACCTCTTTCCTAATTCATAAACGGCTCCACCCCCTCATCCATTCCTCCGTGTCTCCTCCGCATCCCTGCTTCTCTGCCCGACTCAACCATCCCCCGCTCCTCTCACCCTCTGCGAAATCACAGGGGCGCCCCCGAATCATGGTAAGGCCGCCTGGGCCCCAACGCCCCTTGTGCCCGTGTCACCGCTTGCTGCTCCTGCTTCATCCCCCCGGCGCCGCCGCCCCCTCATCACATTGGCCCCGGTGGTCCTTGCACCCTTGTCGACTGAATCATTGATCCCGATGGCCCTCAGCCGTGCTCCGCTGCCCGCGTTCTTTGCCACCCCGTCTTGGGACCGCCGTCACACACCCCCTCCCTCCACCCTCTTCCACTTCATCTCCATCGCCACCCAACTGCCCCTCCAATCGGTGCATTAAGTGGAGCCGAAGTTCATGATTTTTGGATCCATCTTACAAGCTGCCGAAATCTCTCATTTAGTTGTAGTTTAAGCAGAAAATGTGTCCATCCCCTGATCAGAAAGGGTAGTATTGTTTAATATTGTTGTATCCATTGGTAAGATTTATTTACATGAAAAGCAACCTTGTTAATGCTATTAAGAATCAATGCACAAGTATTTTCTTTATATATGAAGCTTGGCTTGTTTCTTATACATATTGCTTAAATGTGAATTATGCGGCAAGAAATGGGTTCTTCCAGAAGACATATTTATTGGAAATAATTTCAGAAAGCGTCGGTTTACAGCGTTTGGAATTATTTTCTTTTGCTTTTCATTTCATTTTTCAGATCGAATTAAATAATTAATTATTTTATGTTTAAGGTATTTATCTACTAAAGTGGCGCAAATGCAATTCACCTAGTAATTTCCTCTCACGCTCCATGCTATCTGCTTTCAACTCAATGTATGCTCTAGTTTTGTGACAATTCTGAGTTTGAAGTGTAGTGACAATATTTTTTGGCAGCTATTTTTTTTTGGAAATGAGAGAGGTAGTCCTTGAAAGAGATTCTTCCCCGAGTAAATGCGTATTGTCGTCTGAATCAATATATCCTTTTCAGTAGAATTATCGCTGCGCAAGGAAGTGTCAGCTGGTGGTAGGTCTTCGGCTAGCATCGCTTTTATTTGATTCGACGCGAGAAATGAAATTACGGTGAGCAGGTGCCCGGATGGAGAGGGTTTTAGAACGGAGGAGAGGCGACAGCAAGTGGAAACAGAAGACAGCGGGCGCGCGTCAGTGTAATTTTATCGCCCTAATATGCGACTCGAGTAGAATCTGATAAGATCGGCTGCCCTCATTTTCATTTCGCCTCCTCCATTTTTGTTCCGGGGACAATCGAATCGGCGGAACTTAAGGGCTGCGTGAGTGAGTCCTCCTGCGCATAAGAAAAATCGTGCTTCGGATAAGAAATACAGCGAGCTTCTTAAAGGTTCAATGTCACCGTCTTTTTCTCCATCGTCTTTTTTTTCCTAGACTCGTATAATCCGTCTAATGTACCGAGTATTATACAAATGTGAAGACTATCGTAAAAGGACGAGTGAATGAGAAGAGCGGCAAAGGAAGGCGTCGTATGAGATATATATAACAAGTGATGAAGGATGTGAAAGGGAAGAAATACGTAAATATGAAGAGATTGGCTGATAGGAGAATTGAGTGGAAAGCTGCGTTCCCAGCAAGAAAGCAATCCCAGGATTGCTGGCTTATGGTGATGATATTGATGTATATGCCGTTGTCTACGCATTGGTAAATGTATATCGTATCTCTCATCCATGCCTCTTCTTCTTTTTAGGGGCAATTTCATAGAATGGAATCCTGGCAAATTTATAATGTAAAGTATATGCATGGCTTTAGGTAATACTGACGTTTCCTTGAATTAATTGGTTAAGAAGGAGGAAATGCTTGAGTGCCAGTGTTAAAATGTTTTATTCTGAGGCGACAGGCTGTCAGAGATGTGTTTCGCATTCGAGAATTATTACGCGTAAGTACGCGTATTAGAATATTTATTTTTTATAATATATTCTTCAATTTTCACCCGTTTCTTAATGTCTTTGAGGTCATAACAAGGTTGCTCTTACCGCACCCGCTATTTAGAAAGATTTTTTCGCTTTCTTTAGCTTTATGTTTTTTTTCCGATAAAGGCTGTGTTTATACCCAGTCTGTAATAACCTGCACTGATGAAACCTTAGGCCTCCGTGTTGCATTCGCTCTAAATGATCCCTGTCGTATACACTATCCTAAGCTGTGTTATCTCGTTGGCTCCGAATGCTCCCTAGATCCGCATTCGTCCATTGAAGACTATGGGGTGTTTGTCGTTGGAGGGACGAAATGCAGAAGGGAGGAAACGAAGAAAGAGAAGTGTGGGGCGTTGCCGAGACTGTTTTGTAAGGGTGAAAAGCGATGCTATCGCCCACGTGCTTATGCTAATTACATCGCCGCTCCTAGTTTGGAATGTGAATGTTCCGTTTTAAATACCCCAACATCTCATTGTCCTCCCCGCAATTCTAAATCTGTGCTGAACTGTTTATCCATTCCACCACTTGAGATTTTATTAAGTCGCTGGAGTGGGAGGGAGACCCTTAGGGTGTGTTGCGCCTCCCCTGTTCCAGCCAAGGCCGTAAGCAGAGACTCAACTCCTGCCCATCAGCTCTTCGTCATGATCGCGGAACACCTGCTCGAGCCCAGAGGAGTCTTTCCGCTGCATCTTTGTACCCTCTCCCGCGGCTACATGTGCGCAGACTCCGTCCGTGTACTCCGTAGAGTGAAGTCCCTGGGAAATGCATATGCGTCCTGACCCTCACGGCTCGTTCTTGAGATCAGCAGCTCCTTGGACTCTCTGGCCGTCCGTTATCTGCCTCTTGTCACTTCGCCGGGCCGGATGCGTCTCGTTGCATTGCAGTCTCCTTGCAATTTTCATCGAAGGTTTCTTTTTCACCATCTGCATTTCAAGGTGCTTCTCTTTTTCCCCATGAAATAGTTTTTTCCTCGTCATTGTTTCCTACGCACTGACCAGAGTGATTTGTGGGTGCCTTCACGTCTTCCCGTATTTCAGCCCACAGTTTAGACAAAGCATCTGATAGTGATTTGGTTCCTACTGGCTGTATCCTAAATATAACACATTTCCCAATCTCACTGTTATGCGCATCTATCCATCTAAATAATCCTTTTTGTATAATTAAAATTAAAACTGTTGGTGTTTTCTCCTAAAACGACCTACTCCATTGCGTTCATAATTCACAGTGCATTATTCACATAACACCCAAAAGGAATGCTTACAATATCCTAATAATAGTCGTATTGCCTAGTGAAAGACAGAGCTACTAGATTTGTTTGGTTTTTATTTCGTTTTTCCTCAATGCAAATTTTCTGTTTTGAGTTTTTCGATATTTTATCTTTCGGCAGTCTCGTCTAAGTTATTTTAAACCTCTCGTGTCGGCAAAACGGTTTATCAGAAATAAATACGATGTTCTTTTCCTCTAGAATTTTTTTCAATAAAATTCTTTTGCACATTTTTTCAATGATAGTGCTCTCCCCCCCGGGCGTCTCTGTCATACTCGGTTATTATATATATTATTTTTACGTTGCATTATTCCTGTTACATTCAGATCTCATGTGAGGATAAAGTAAGACGTTTCCTTCCTTATTACCACTAGATTTTATATCGTTGGGATTTAAATTAATCTGAAGTTAACTGGAAAGAAACCAAGTAGATATAGTGAATTTTCTAAAGAAATGTCGCTTTCATCATGTAGATTGTGGGCTAGTAGAGAATATCTCGAACATTGTTATTCTTTGCTGGAACGGATTGTTACCCCCAGGAGCCCCGATTAAAGCTTATTCGAAGTTTAATGTTGCCTTTAGTGTTTTGGTTCGGGCAAATTATAATAGTATTCTTGCTCAGAAATCCACTCGATATTTTGAAGTGTTATAGTGTTCCAATGTGCAGTTTTAGTATATTTTTCGTCCGTAGTTAAACGAATTAGATGCGTCTCCCACAGTCCACAGTGACTAACTACCATCCAGTCAAGCCGTGACTTGCTACTCAGCAAAGTTGCGTTTCCCGTCACCTATAGCATCGTAAACTCGGGCGCCATGATCGTCGATTTATAGCCGAAGTGCGATGGATGCGGCGTCGCCTAGTTCCCGTCTCCAAAATAATCCAGCTGAATTCCCCCTTCATCCCCTCTTTCCTTAACCCTCCATCCTCCTCGGAATTTCGCATATACCCACCATCCCTATGCCTCCCACTCCCTCCACTTTACAGAAGCACTCCCATCCTCCTACGCCCCCCTCCCTCACTCGCGACGCTGAATTATTCAGGACGACACTCTCCAGGCTCTCCACCCTCTAAACCCCCTCTTACTCTATCCTCTCTCTCTCCTTCCGAAGCGACAGAAGAAGCCTACTTCTTCCGCCGCAACTACTATGTCCCCGTTGCCATGTAGTCCCTCGTAAAATTCCTCCCAACACCATCCTGCCTTCCCATCCCCCTCTCTCTCTCGTTCCTTCCATGTCATCCTTACACACCCTCCCCCCCATATCCAAAATATTTTTTTATTCCTTTAAGATTTTAAGCCTTCCCAATCTTTCACCCCTCTCTCGAGATAAGCTTGCATAAATGCATGTAAGCGAATCGTGTGCTTCCACTTACTGACACTGTAAAACTTCTGTAAATGTGTTCCGAAAACTGTGGTCGTCGTCGTTAGTTTCCTCGTCCTATTTTTAATCTTTCGTTTTCCCGAATCGGGTTTTAACACTGTGGTAGGAAAATCGCCTTTCAATCCTTTCGGTTGCGGGTTTGAATCCAGCGGCCGGGATAAGCTTTAGACTATAGTGAACTTAGATAGCACTTCATAACTCTAGTGCTACTCTTTCCAGGCCGTCGTAGGTTCGTGAAGTGCATCATCGGAGTGACTCCTTCTTTTTGTGTTCATCTAATGTGTATGAAACTGTTTGCTAATGTCTCGCAGTCCGTAGAGAATAGAGTTATGTTGCCATTTATTAAGTGGCGCCTAGCAAAATCATGATAATCATCTCCGTAGTCATCTCTTGCGGTAAAATTGCAGGATGGCTCAGGAAGATGGAAATATGTTATGTTTTCACTTTGACTGCATTTTTTTCGTTACTTTTTACTGGGCGTTATCTATATCAATCACTGCATAGGTCTCTAAGGAGTACGCTTCCGATAGAAGCGTAGATTTTTCCTCTCCCTGGAAGGAGATATTTTTAAAAACAATCCAAAGAGTGCAAACTCAGATGAGGTCATTCTGCGATTGATTCCTGGTTGCATAGATGGTAGTTAGGATTTATTAGTTTCGATCATTTCCGTATCACCGAAATGAGTCATACTTATTTCCAATTGTGTAAGAATAGTGTCTGGCAAATTACCCTAGCTGTCTCGGCCCTTATGGGGTGATAGAAAAGTGAAAACGAATGCTTTGTAGAGAAGGATAAGCGTTATTATTTATATGTGACATTGGGAAAATCTCATTCAGGAATGAAAAATTTATTCCTCCCTGATCTTTAGAATAATATCGTCCCATTTATATACAATTTGACGAGGTTTATGAAGATACGAACCTTACAATGTGTGAAAAGCCTCTAAATGAAAAAAATCTGTGAGCTTCTAAAAATCAAATTAGTTTCTGTATTATGTGACTGTACTTTCGTTTTCTTGCTTTTGTAATGATTTTTGCGAGTCGTTTGTGACAGAAAACAAATTTATCACCAACCGTTCGATTTCCTGAAGTTGTTCAAGCATTATGACTTAAAAATCACGATGTTGCGTATACATCATGTATTCTTATAATAAGAAGGTGGAATTTCCCATTATAGGCACCTTACCGCAATCGGGAGTGGGCCTTTTTTGCATAGATATTTTTGCGTCATGCTGCATTGCCCACGTATATCTTTGCCATTCGAGTTTGTGCGGAGCTGATTGGTTTCCGTGCTTGGTAGTCTTGTAAAATTTTATAAATGTAGCAAATACTTTCAGTGTGTACTCGCGTTTGAATTTTGGTATGCTCAACGTTTATAAATTACCTTTCTTCATGATAAACTTCCCATTTGCCTCCACTAGACGTGAGAGATATCAATGCATGCAGACTTATCTTTGAGAGGAGTTAAATTTTAATGGAGCTCATGGAGCTTTTAATACACCCGCAGTTAATTTCCTTAGCGAAAATTTCCTTCGTATGAGTCTTGTCACTAAATTCCGTTTCTTGCGCGGGTCCCGTAATTATATTCCTTTTATTAGAAAATGTATATATGTATGACCCGGCTCTATTATTGAAATTTTCCAGTGAATCCATGAGTAAGTTAACGCGTACAAAATTCGGCGTTCGCATTACCTGTTCTGGAGACAAGTGAAATTTCAACCCTTTTGGCGTTGAAGGCGCTGGATTTATAGATATTCTCTTCCCCTGTCCGTCCTTTAGGCCTGATTTCTTTCAGTGGCATATATCATGTGTTTATTTTATGGGAGCATTCTATTGAAGATAATTTACTTAGATGTAGCGTGGTGATGAATGAGAAACCTTGGGCGTTTTATTTATGCTTTATTCCGGCGGAGGCGATAAAAGATTTCCCAGGTACGATTTCATTTCTGTTCCCTTAGCTCGCGTGCTCTCGCCCCCTTTAGCCTTACTCCCTGGTACCCAAGTGCCAAGAAGGCCACCATTAATCCTCCGATTGAGCCGCACGAAAACGCTGGTGAATATTGATGAGGAAAGATATCTCCGTTATAGGAGTCGTCAGTTCCCGTTGAAATTTCAGTGGTGTAAATTTAAACTTGTAGGATCAATTTTGAAGCTCAAGGCCACGTTTTGTTAAAACTTATTTGTGTTGATGTGATGTGATGCTTGCGGGACATAGAAGAGATCAAGGTTAAATGCAACTAAATTAATAGAATCACTTCATTTTTTTCAGAGTTCCTCAAGCTTTCATAAATTAGTATGGCAATCATACTATGCACTGCACCAAGTCTTCAAAAAGTCCCCTATTTAGGTTTGAAACCAGTAGGATGACCTGATTCCATTCAATTTATACCTATTTAGGCGTCACAAAGTGTGCTTACCCACCTGATTCTGGGTTTTTCATCTTTTTTCTCAAGTTTTGATTAGGTACATTTCACTTTTAATACATTGTCGTTTCATATATATTGTATAATTCACAGTGAATTTCATATCTACGGTGCAATTTGCCGTCGATGATTCTTATCATATTCCGTTTGTCAATTGCAGGTCATTGCTTTCAATTTTGGTTATAAATTAGTTAATTACGGTTCCTAGTGAACGTTCCTAGTTCCTAATGAGAAGTTCTTAGTTCCGGAGTAATGGTGTTCTGCATTGATCGCTAATTTTGCGGAGCTAAACGGGTCATAATCGGTAACCACTCGATGTAAGTTATGTATCTTTATTCTTAGATTGTAAATTTTGATGCTCTTAGAGTTGTGTATTTTGGCCTATTTACTTAGCACATCCAGAATCCATTGGATGCGTATTCCTTTAGGATATAACTACTCAATCAGCATAATTTTATTTACTGTTGTATATGTGAGGAGAACTAAATTACTGTCCATTCATGTTCTACGCATTGGGATAACGTTCCGCTTGTTCTTTTCCCATGCGACGTTTCCTGAAACAGACCTCTCTCTGTTGGGTCTTTGAGGAGTGCTCCTTTATTGCCCTCCCCTTTGCTTATATTCTTTTTAATATCTGAGAATCAGGATATCCCTGGGGGATGGGATGAGTTTGAAACCGTCAGAATTATCTCGAATAGGTAACCAAGGAGTCACGTGGTACTAACACGATTGTTTGCAAGTTTAGCGCTCGTTACAATATCATTAATTGTTTTCAATTGAGTTTTTCCCATCTGTCTCGGCTACAGAGCCCACAGATGAGATAAAACACAATTTTAAACAATTAATGAGGCTGTAATCAATGTTTATAACACACCAAATTCGCGAACCGTGATTCGTGATTATACCACGTGACTCCTTGATTACATATTATAGATAATCCCGACGATTTCAAACACAACCCCCCTGGTGACCCTTAACCCAGAATAGGTGCTACCCCTATTGTTGTCCTTTCCCCTTCCCTTTGCTTCTATTTAGCCTAACCCCTGGTGCTCGAAATGAAAGTGACCCTTCTCACGCGATTCATGTTCGCCCCTGCCCTACCGCCAAACGCTACCCGGGTCGAACCATTTCCAAGCCTTCCCCTAGATGTCCTTTGTTATGTCCTTTCTATGAGTTCCAATTCTGAAGGTAGATGCGGGATTGGCGATTAAATATTGGGTGGTGACAGAGTTGGGCGCGCCTTCACTGTGGGTTGACTGTAAAAGTGATGATAGCAAATTCAACGTGATGAGGAAGGCGTCATCAATCATGTTATGGCAGTGATCTAGAGATCTCGCTAGTGCCTATAAATTGATTGAGTTCCTAAAGCTTTGCTTGAAAATGCTTGCACCGTTTCATGATTCGCTTCTCATTAGACTCCCGAAGGTGTTATGGTATCCTTATAATCGAATACGTTTGCATGCATCAAAATATATGCCCCTTTGTTTTGCGAAATCCTCTCTCATAACACGTATCTCTTATGGTTAGGTGCCGTCCATAAATTACGCAACGCCAAGGGAGGAGGGGGAGTTCAACCGCTAGAATGCACTATGTACAGGAATGGGGGATCCAGTTACGCTGGGAGAATTATAATAATCAAATAATGACAAGAGAATAAATATAACTTACATATAAACAGGGTATTTATATAGTCTATTTCATCATTCACCAAAAGAATAATGGTAATTGGTGGCGTTACGAAGCGTTAAAGTCCGGAGAGGGGAGTGGAAAATCGGCACTATGTAATATAAGGAAGGCACCTAAAGTACATACATTTGGGGTTGTAGGTGCTTCAATGGATAAGAGTATACCTCACTGCCAAACAGGTATTCCCGAAAATTCGGCATATGCACCTATCGATCAAAGACCTGTGGAAAATGCATCAGGTTTTAAGGTACTTCAGTACCCTCATCAGTCAGTCTCAATTCTCTTCCTGACTTAAATAAGCAGACAAGTGCATGCTAAGGTATGGATTTATCGGGATACAAACTCGCGACCTTTGAGTTGCCTGGTCGGCGACAACCTCAGGGTTGGTGTCTTTGCCAAGCATAACACTATTTCATTAAAATGAACAACCAGTCGCGGAATACTGCCAAATTACATCATGATATATTTACAGAACTCTAAAATTTTAATATCTAACACTAAAGACTGGATAGCAAGGGGGGAAGACACGAGATACATCGATGGGGAATAGCAAGTAGGGCTATCCTCAAAACTTTCAAGTTAGTGGCAATACATAGGATTATTTAAGAGGGAAATTGTTTAGGCGAAGCGTCAGTTCGTTCTCAATATTTACCTGCATTAATCTGAAGTGGACCTTCGACAACTAGATCGACTCTTGTTCATTGGCGTCGGCGCCATTTTAAGCACCAATGGAATATCGCTGGAGGCCGAATCTTCGGAACCCGGAACCCAACTGACTAATGGGGTCGTTTGCCATATTTTTTATTGCCGAATATGGAGTTTGTAAAATAAAAAGACCCGTATTTTTCCGTTTTTTGATCCGTCAATTATTTCTTGAGTTATAAGCGGCGAAAAACTGATGTTTTTAACCCTTTCGGAAAAGTGGGTGTGGTACAACCTCTGGCGTATATCGACTTCGTCTAATCACAACTGAGCCCACGAAGCTACTTCGCCTTATCGCAAAGGGGGGGACACAGCTGGCTCTCCCAATGGAAGCGATTGCGGCAGGATTTGTGCGAGCAGACCTTCCGAGAATCCCCCTCCACTCCCTTCCCTTCCCATAAGAGCAGTCAAGGACGGGAGGAAAATGATGTCAATGTTATCACAGCAGCTTTTTCGGTGGGCGACACCTTTTGCTTATTTTAATTTATCATTTATGAGTGAATAGTTGAGGTTAGAAGAGTTTTTCACTAAAATTCTTTTCTCGTTTTCATCTAACAATTTCATGCACAAAATTGCGATTTCGGTTCCGAGTAAACGCCCCCATTCGCTGACTCGCTGTAAAAGACAGGCGTGGAGGCACATTGATGTTCATTGCTCGAAGGAGCGTCGACCGAGTTGCGCCTTCATCGCAGGACTATTTTGCGAGAACGTCGACCTATCACTGATGTCTTGGATTCCCTATGTCTGATGTCCTGTTTCTACTCTTAGGAAACTAGAATTGGAAGTCATCCTGTGATGCTATTTGGATCGATTCCCCACATATTATTAAGGGTGTTCGATGTCCTTTTTGACTGAATTCGTAGATATTGGGATGTCTAGATCGCATAATAGGTAAGAGAAGGGTCGCCCGCTGGAGTCTCCAGGTTCTATTGAGGCACTGAAGGCCTGTTGGGGCTTTTCCAGCTATACTTACTCAATTGGTGTGATTTCCTAGGCACGGATCATTCTGGGAAACCATATTAGGAGGAGAAAAAAGGATCAACCCTTCTAATGTGAAGTCTGAATTGAACTTGCCTTTGGGCTTATTGATTGCTGAGCCTTTGCTATCCTTTGAGACTCATCTTGAGGTTGAACACTAGCTTTTTGGTATTGTTGATATTGCTGTATAACTCACTATCCGGCTCACTTGTGAATACAATTCAACGAGTACTATGCCTGTCTCTTTCGCAGTTTAAGTAATACGCCTTCTGAATTAATTTGTTTATTCGATGCTAAGAACAGATTTTACTATACATTACCTGTGCGCATGAGCCGGTATGCGCTATAATTTCGCTACGTATTATGTGCGTGAGCAGGTAATTTGTTGATCTCGTCTACTTTCCTGGAGCGATTTTCGTTGGATTGCTGTCCCCTCGATAGCTTGTGTTCTCCAACGTGATCAATTGAATTAATTTCCCTCCGCACAAAATCACGGCCCTTTTTTTTTATTTAACTTGGCAGTCTTCACTCGACTCCAACACGAGGGGACCATTGTGACGCCTCGCTCGATCGCACGCAGCTCGGGGAAGTTGGAGAAAGCGCTCGCAACATGTGAGAGGGAGCCCGTGGTGTACCCCGAGAGCGGTGTGGTAGTTTTATACCTGTGGCTAAGCGGAAGCGGGCACGCTAACCAGCCTCTCCCCAGTTCTACACGCCACCTACCGGTGTGGGGGGTGAGAGAGGGAGAGAGGGAAAAAATGAAAGGAATATACGAGGGTGGAAGAGAAGGGGGTTGAATGAGATTGGTATTGGGCGAAAGAGAGAGAGAGGAGAGAGGGGGAGGTTTCGAGCGGGAGAAAGGCAAGGTGGTGAGGGGGGGCGAGAGGAAGAATAGAATTGGGGTGGCGGGGGCGGAGGAGTCGTGGGAGTCGGAGGGCGGGCATTAAGGGGGTAGGGGGTGGAGGACGCGCACTCGGCGAGGCTGTGACAAAAGCAATGCGGAAGAGGAGGGCGGGGAGTTGTCGGTGTTGGCGGGATAATTAATTGGAAGGTGTTCGCCATGGAAGGAGTGAAGGGGTGGGGGGAGGATCGCGGGGGAGGTAGGGTGGAGTAGGTGGGAGGGGTGCGGAAAGAAAGGAACCACCGCGGGGAGGGAGGGAGGAACGGGAAGGAGAGGAAGAGGCTTAGGGGGGGGGTAGGAGGGAGGTCGGCCCATGAGAACAATGGAGGTGTGCTGGTGGTGGAAGTAAAAGTACATATATAAAACGAAGGTGGCGCCGTTGCTCGTGAAAACGGAGAATTAATGGACGTTTCCCCGGGATTAATTCCTTTCATTATTTGGTTCCTGAAAAATATTAAGCTACTAACTTATTTTTTTAGCTTTTCAACAATTCTCTGCTCTTTTTTAAATCAAAAGGATTCGATCAGAAATCATGGAAGCATCTTTAGTTCCGGAAATTTTCACGGAAGAGCTTATATCGTCACTAAAGTTTGATGTTACTCTGTTTTTGCGTGGTCTGTTTTCGGCTGGGAAGAGATTTTTCGGGGTTAATTTCCTTTTATTTATTAAATCACTAGCAGCGAAACAATGAAGAAACAGAATTTTCGCCCTATGGGTAAATTTTCTAGCTCATTAAAAAACATGGATAGTCTACAGTGGAATTACGACAAAAGTCATTTCGTTCTCAATAAAGCAATGGACATTTCGCTACTTTTCTTTTGCAGAAAAAGTGAGTTCTGATGTCTACTTTTTTGGCCTTGTTACGGGCATAGCCGCGATACTTTTTACTTATCTACATAGTGATTGATCGTGCTGACATGTCTAGTTAATGAGCTAACAAGTTGGAGGCCACCTCGAAATATCATTTTTTGTATCTTTCTGAGATGCTCACTCTTTCACCATCGATCGTTAGTCGTTGGACTCGTGGGAAGAGAAGTGGTCAAGCTTATTGGACATGAGGGTGGACGTGGGGAAGGCGATCACGAGTTTGGGGCGATCACCCGCTTTCGGTGCCATTAGGAGATGTGGAGTTGTCCGATGGACCGTTCAAAAGATGAAATATATATATTCATTGCTTGCATGGAAATAGTTGTAGTGTGAAATAAGATCGAAGGCCATGGACAACCTTACCCGGTGGAAAACCCGAGAAGATTTTCTATAGCTATAGTGTAATAGTGTTACATTCTTGGATTAAATGTGACTGCGTTTTGTATACTAAATAGTGGGTAGCTTGACTATTACTAGAGCTATGGACGAAGGATGTCTGTCTGTAACTTTCGTTGTTTGATTTTCATCAATACTTTTATGGATCCCAAGGCTCGTCTTATCATGTAGCGTAGAAAGTGAATGTTTCATGGTACTTAGCACTTCCAAACCTTTCGGTGGTAACTTCGGTGGTGATTTGGGCGTGAAGAAATTCGATAATTTTCAAGTTCTAGTTATGCAACCGACAATAAGACTACGTGGCAGTCAACATTCGGGTATCCCTTCCGATTATTATTCATCGACCTTTAGGTACAGTTAGTTACAGACCTTAAGTTACAGCCGTGAGTCGGTTCATTTATGGAATTCTGGTAATATATTTACTGTTTTTTGATATGAGTGATTATTCAATGAAACGTTAGCACATTGGTTAGTATTCTTTAGAATCGGCTACGGTACATATAAATAATAATATTGGACAAAGTCATGTCGAAGCTGCTTGTATTATTATTTCGCCATTCAATTTAGGTTTAAGTGAATTTCCTTTTACTGTGGGAAACTTGCATTTATTCATATTATCAAATCCTCAACTAAGATACGTTTGAGAAATTCCTAAATGATCTCATTTTCTCCTGACACGGAAATTTGAACCTTGGCAAATCATGAGAAACTGGTGCATTGCGGTTGTTACCATACCGCTTCGTAAGATAGATAATTATAGCTAGAGCGTAGGGGCTGGTTATTCCGCTAGGGAAAAGAAGTACTCATAGGCAATTGCACCTGTATCTGTATTTAAATTATTTTTTTTATTTAGGTTAGAATTTCTGTAGTTCAGAGAAAGCGATCCATGGTGCAAGATATTCGATTGGAAATTTCTCGAAGTAGGTATCGTCTTTGCACTATTCCTAATATTATTTCATTGCAATAGAAATTACCTTTCGACGACAAAAAAAAACAAAATACCTTATATATTCTTTCTTCCGAGCATATATTTGCAATGTGGGGCCTTAATTAATACAATTGTGTGGGCGAACTTCTCGAGTTCATCCTCATTTCAAGTGGCAGAGCGACAGCTATAATTGCGAAAGCCTTATTCATGCCTTCAAACTAAAGTGTAAGTTGCTCTGCGTTCTGTCTTAGCTTTTATTTATCGAAAACAATTGTATTTCGCTCTTTTTTTAACAATACTACTATGTTAAGTTTCGTAAAAGCCGTGGGACGAGCTAAAACATATTTTAATAACTCAGTTTTTGATGAATAATTGAACTCGTAACCTTTTTCACAACTTTAAATCTGCTACATGGAGCTGTATTTTTCGCTAGCACAAGTACCTTCATGAACATGGCTAGCTCGCGAAAGCTGATTACGTCGATCGCAATATTTCACCCCATGTTTCATTTAATTCTCAAGTCTTACATGCAGCCAATCAGTGTGCCGTGTCAAAGGCCATATCAATCATTCATTCATGATTGATATGACTCTTTCTCGTCGAGCACATTGGATCGTTGCGTACGAAAGGAAACGGAAGAGCTTCGCCTGCGTGAGTTTTATTTTCCACGCCATCGCCTCGCGTTCGATTGGTCTAAACCGGCATAATTAGAGGATTCCCCTGAAATCTGTAATTGAATTTCCCGGCGAAATCCGTTTCCGTACAGAATATGAGGACTTTGTACGTACGATGGAACAATATTCAATCAACATTTTCCTCTTAGTTGCGCACGGCGTCTGCTCCATTATATACAAGTACGGCTTCATCGAATTTTTTTCCCATTCCCTTCCCTTGCTGCCTTGCTTCGTCCTCTCGTGTAAGGTACTTCTATTAACTCCCAACCTCCCTCGCCCTCTTTCTCCTCCTCTCCCTCTCTCCTCCTCCTGCCTGTCATTTCCCCTCCGCTAATCCCACCTTCTCTTCCCTCCCCCCTGCCACCCTCCACCTACCATCTAATGGCGAGCGCCTGTATTCTCCGCTCCCCGAACGTGGGGCTTTAATTAAGTTCTCATTCACTGACTCTGCTGCAGTTATCGTTCGCTTCTAAGGTTTTGTATGGATATTTATTCAGAGCGAAAAGGGAGGAGAGGAGGGTATGGTAGGTAGGGTCGGCCGGAGAGTCGGGACAGGAGAGCTTTTTTCTTTCGCCCGCGGACGCCGTGCGTACGTTATGTATGTATGTACTCCCTATGTCGTTGACAATGAATCGCGATGAATACATTCATAGGATACATACATTAATATATTCAAGGGCGTGGTGTTTTTTTGTTGAGAAGGTCGTTTGACGGGGCAAGAATCTTCCTCCTTTATGCGTATGTGTCGTGTCCGCGTTCCTTTTTCGAACGTTCTTCTTATCTCTCTACTATCCGTCCCATCTCCGGACAACTTGCATCTTCCATCAGGGTAGAATATTTTAAGGGAGACGCCCAGACAACCGAGGTGGGTAGCTCATTAAGACCGAGTTTTGCTCGGCTTCTGATGTCCTCTGGCAGTGGACACCTTGTCGATTTGATACGTATATTATTGGTTCAAGTCGCTCGTCGAGAGCAAACCTCTGCGGTTGTGAAGTTTGGATTACATGCTTGCGTGGAAGTGAATGCGAAGTGTTGCGGCTCGTCAGCAGTTCCTATTTTCGCATCAAGTTCTGTGTTCGCCTCAATTTACTGTAGGTTTCCTGATTGCCATCATGGCGGAATTTTTTTCGAGCCAATCGCTTGTACGGCCTCCGGTGATGGACGAGAATCATGCCTGATTTTGGTGGGAATCCGATTCTCGGAGCTCAGCGCGAAATCGGAGCTCATTGTCAGATCCCCGACCTGTGTCGCGATAGGAGGATGTTTCGCGTGAGTGTGATATCGACGGGCGTGCGTTTTCCCATGCGAAATATCGACGCGTTTAAAAAACGATTTTCTTCCCCGCCGGTCGCCCTTGTTCACGACCGGAAGACCCCGCTGTGCAGAACCCTTAACGTCGTTAAAGTTTCTTCCTCCGCCCGCGCACACCTATTCTTCCTCGTCCCGTCCACCTCCCCATCGACTTCTCCCCCCACCCCCTCCCACGCCTCTCCCCCCTCATTTATTTTAAACCTGCGGCGGTCGCTCTCATCAATCTCGAGGCTTTTTAAATGCGCGCGCTCTGCTGTTGAGGAATCAGGAATGTTGTCCAACCCCTTGCTTAGTCGTCTTTTTTTCCCTTCTCTCTCTCTCTCTCCACTTCCTCCATCTCCTTGGGGCACCTTGGTTTGTTATACTTCCCTCCCTCCCTACGTTCTTGTCTCCTCATTATCCGCTCTATTCTTCGCTCGTCCAGTGAGCTTATTCCCCTGGCGAATGGCTGACGCTCCTTGCCACGACTTAGTCCCCTATATTTTGTTCGCCTCTCGGGAATCGTGCTGCTTCCCCGTACATTTTCCATCTATCGCCACGTGTTCCATTTTTCAAAGCAAATTATTCCATAATTAACTCTTTTGGCGCGCAGGTTTTGAACAAGAGTCTCTTTATTTTTTTAGATGGCTTCCCAGTGTATTTAATGGTTACCAGAGCTCATTCAAAATTCTGTGTTTACGCTTGACCGTAATAATATGTATTAGAGTCTTCATGTTGTTGCTGCGTTCTCGAGCATAGCTTATAATTGGCTTTATTTAGCTAGTGCCCAATGCGAAGACTGAAATATTATCCATCGTAAAATTCCTGGCTCAAGCATGTATGTGAGGCATTGCACGAATTAAACATTGAACCCCTAGATTTTGAGGATATAATATGCTAGCTTCCGTTGAAAAAAAAACAAATCCATAAAAATTTTTTCCACTGTT
Source organism: Platycnemis pennipes (assembly GCA_933228895.1). Classification (NCBI taxonomy): domain Eukaryota; kingdom Metazoa; phylum Arthropoda; class Insecta; order Odonata; family Platycnemididae; genus Platycnemis; species Platycnemis pennipes. The sequence continues at coordinate 24,283,735 of OW121848.1, read as the reverse complement.
CAAATACCTGAAAAATAATATTTTTTTCAAATAAATAACCGCTTCAATAATACAAAACGGAAACTTTATGCTAATCAAAATTATCAGGGAAGGCTTATTCCAAGAAGTTAAAGCGTTACCGTGGCTACGGTCTTTCTATCTATCATTATCACCTTTACATGTATTTTGTCTGCCGAGGGGCATTCCCCTACTAACCATGAGTGAAAGAAGTGTGGCTTAATGATTCCATCTGCTGCTTTACCTTTTGATTTTCTTGTGCGCCAAGCCCTGCACACTTTAGCAAGAGGCCGAAGTATTTCGCCGAGGAAGAAAAATTGCCCTCTTATGTCGAACTGTGAGTTCAGTCGTGATAGGTTTGCATGCAGCCCTTCACGTATGCGTGCCGTTTGTATTTTATTTGCGATCTTTCAGTGAGAAGTTTCCATGGTATCTCACGATTCTTACGAGTTCTTGGCGGTGCTGTGGATCAGTGTGGACTCGGTTTTGCGCCCGCGATGTCCCCAAACACTTGACTCAGTTTGATACTCTCCCTTCCTCGCCCCATCCGCGTCTTTCTTGCCGCGTACATTCCAGTTTTCTCTGCTCTCTCTCCTGTTTAACTGCAATCACACAACTCCGCCACTCCCTCTGGGCCTATCTCTCGTCTGCCTACTCCTTCGGCCCTTGTAGGATCCGCGATCTGCCCTCGCAAGTTTCCTCCACCAATACTTCTCATACTGAACCCCTTTATCCTGGCCGCCGTCTCTCGTTTTCTCTTTCCTCTCTCTATCCCGTGTAAGCATCGCGGGGAGAAGCACGGCCCCCACTCTACCACTCTCTCGTATGCGTAGCAAGGCGCCAGCCCACCAGCATAATCTAATGTCCCTCTCTCGCCCCTTTGCCCTTATCTGCATTCTCTTTCTCTCTCTTCCTCGTTATCTCATCCCTTGCCCTTGTGACTGCGTACGTCTGTTCGCTTCTTCGACATCCCTCCCTCCATTTTTTCCAGACTCATTTGCTTTCTCCTCTCCTCTTTTCGTCCCACCATTTGTCATCCTCTTTTCACACACTGTTCTTCTCTCGATCTCAGCCCCTTCCTGCCTCCTCTCCTGCTCATGTTTAGATTTCTCCAATTAAAAAAGCACGCGAAATCTCTCCTTTGACCCTCTCTCCAGTGGCTCTTCGAAGTCTTTTGTGAATAACTTGCTGGTTTCATCGCGTCCCATGGGCAATAAATACACTTCGACTAGTGTTGCAAGCGTAAGCGTATGTTATCGTAGATATGAACTCCATCGTCAGCGTGTGAGTCCATGGCGTAAAAGATCCGGTAGATATTTCTCACATACTTCAGTTTTTTTCACGCATCAGTCCTTTTTCTAATTTTAGTGATTTTTTCGATGTATCCTTCCTATCTTTGTGCTTCTGATTTTATTTTAAATATTGTTAAAATCCAAATTCTTTTTGCTACAAGGATCACGGTCGTAAGTTCCATTGGCCAGTAAAGGCAGTGATATCACCTTCATAACCCAGACATGTTCTTTCTTTAGACCATATTCTGTTATCACTTTTGTCAAATCAGAAAATGTGTTTCTTCATGAAAATGAAAGGATGGAAATGGATTTAAACTTAATCTAGCGACAATATTTTTTTTGTCCTTGAAAGGATTATTTTTCCAGATTTGTGTTTATAATATTTTCTTAATAATACGTTTGCCTTCCTTATTGTATCAAGTGCATTATTATCCGCGAGCATAAACTCGCCAAACAAATGAATACTCATACTGAGAGTATCTCGCCGAAAAATCCACGGTGATGGCTCTAGCGATTAAAAGAATCTGCTGACTTTCGGCAGACATTTTTTATTGGATATTAGTCTTTGTCCGGAGTTAGGCACTTTTCTCCTTTTCATTCATTCTTGATACCTTCACATCTCATCGTTCTCTGACGTATTTTAAATCATGTCTCTGTCTTTGTTGTATGGTCTTCCCCGGCTGATATTGATAGCAGTATTCTACAAGTCTCTGATTCTTCAATTTTTCTGTTCATTCGGCTACCGCGTTGTGGTTTCTTGCTCCCCGGGTTCCTTGCATTACATTGCTTGGAACTTATTGCTCGAATTTCTTCTCTCCCACCTAATTTTTCCTTATCTCTTTCTGGCCTCTTGTTGCCTCCCGCTCTTCCGTCTTTGAAATTCCTGCTTCGCCCTCTTCCTTTCTCTAGCATCTTCTCGTGATCCGGGTGATTTTCCTCCTCCGTCGGCCTTCTACCGCCGGCTTCCCTGGTTGGGACTGTATCTCGTCGCATCTCCTGCGATATCACCCCCGATACCCTACTGCACCGATTGGCTTTCTTATTCGTTCTTTTGGCAGGTCTCTCTCGATCAGCCATCAGTCTTTACTGACTTTGCGCTGAGAAATCCTTTCGTACTCATCTGCCTCCGAGAGTTTTACCACCACTCTGGTGTTTTACTCTAAAGCAGTTTTTTTTAATGTAACAATTTTAGAAATTTGTTCATTTGAAGCGTTTTCTTCATTTCCCGAGGTATAATTAATTGAGATTAGATTAATAGAGGATTCGATATGTTTACTTTAACAGCGTAATTTGTCTGTGGAACCATGTTATTCTAGCGAATCTACTGAACCTCATAATATTTCTTGTTTTTTTCTTAGTCACCATTTTAAACTATTTTGACTACTCATATGATGATGATGTGATGGGGATGAATTTATTCTAAGCTTGAAATTACTTTGAGACAAATTTTAAATAATTATGAAAACATATCTCCTTTGAATGATAACTGACTCATGTCTTCCACTTCGAGTTAATTCTCTTAATTTTCCTTTTCTCCTCGTGTTGTAATGTCTATGATGAGCTTGTCGTGACTCCTTCACTTTATCGTAATTTAAATTTCCTCCGTTTTCTGTTCGCGTTTCTGGCTGATCGAACTGATTGATTAGGCTTCACCGATGTGATTAATTCATTCGCAATACATTATTTTAAAATATTCGAAAGGAAGAGAATGGTTCATTTGCATGAAGGAACTGAGCAGTCGTTTTAAATGCTCGAAAAGAGAATGGCCTGCTCACCCTAAGATTGAAATGTGCATTTTTGTGGGTATTTTAATATATTTACTAACCGTATGTTTGTCACCATACTCTACGTTTCCTATTATTCCTTGCTTCCAAAGAAGTATATAACGTTTTCCTTTGTAATGGGACCATTTCTCCAAATTTGTTCTTATAAACTAATATATTTTAGTAATAGACCGTTGATGATAATCTTTAATTTATTTTGCATCCGCAATGAAATGTGTGAATGGATTAGTGATGAAGTGTCTGCGAATATTAAAGACCGGTGGCAGAAACTCCGACTTTTCAAATTTTCAGTACTCGTTCATGACGTTGACAGTAGTTTTATTAATTGCTTCGTATATTTTGCTGCGGCACTTCCTTCCAGAGCTTCCTTGTTGTAATTCATTAGGTCCGAAGCGAACGATGGTGCGGAATGATAATCATTATGCTTACCTATCATTCTCATCATAAATAAGTCATAAAACGTTAGCATGTTGATCGTTTCTCATGATCAGAAAAATAAACTCGAATGTCATGCAATTCCTGTTTCACTTAGTGTCCTCCTTTTGTATTCGCAAGCTGGGGAAGTTGTTTGTGTGAATATTCACCTTTCTCGTCCTCAGTAGTGGAAGGTTCATTTCTTGGAGTGGTTCATCGAAATCGGATAACCATGTCCAAATTCGTATCAAATAGCGAGTGTTTCCTGGAAAACGGAACCCTGGAGCTTGGCTTTCTCGCATTGCGTAATCGACATTTCTTCATCGGATTCCATCCATTGGAAAAAAGATGGTGCATGCGTTCTATGAGCCTATGCCCTCTCTCTTCATCCTCCCACCCGTTTAGCCCTTCTACTTTCCGTCGATCCTACACCCCTTTGCACATTCACCCCCGAACACCGTGCTCTCCCAGCCCCCGTGCCACCCCCCCCCCTCCCCGTTCGCCATTTTGAATTAGCCGGCTTTTCCCGCCCACTACACCTCGCCCACCGCTGCATCCTCCCCCTCCCCACCCTCCCCCGCCTCTTCATTTTCTCCAACCCCCTTCCCCACCCGGCCAACCCCCTCCGTCTCACCCCATCCCACTCACCGATCCCTCCCTCCCGTTACTCTCCCTTCTGTTTGCCTTCCCATAAATAAACGCTAATGAGCTGGTCCAGTCCACGCACTTGATTGACCGCCCCTTTAAAAAAATAAATAAAAAGTGCTCCCTCTCTCGCAAGGGTGATGCGAAGGGCGAAAAGAGGAGGGGAGAGAGGTGGGCGGAGGCGGCGTGGATGACGGGAGGGGGGCGTGGAGGCGGGACCGGGGGGTTTGGAAAAAAAGCCCACACATTTTACGGAGCGCACACATTCCCAGATACGCACATGCACGGACACACGTGTGCCCTTATAAACCCCCCCCCCTTTGCGTCACCTCCCCTCCCATCCTTCATCCCACCCTTATCCACATTTCCATCCTCCCTCCTTCCGCCCTTTGGCATCTCCACTCTCTTCTTCTCTCTCTTCTCCTTCTCTCCTCGCCCATATTCCCCCGACAGCCGCCTTTGCCGGGCGTCTGACGCTGGGGACGAAAAAAAAAGGAATACGTACGAACACACCCCATCCCCATCTCAGCGTTTCCATACGCTTGCTTCCTCCTGCTGACGTTTAATCTCTTCCTGCCCTTGCGTAGACGACGCAACTCTTTACTCCCGTTACTGTATTGTTAAAGGCGTAACGTCACGAGGCGAGGTCATTAGCGCCTAGAGGAAGTAGAGCTAGAGGGGATGTTTCGGTGATATGTGGGTGATTGGTAGGAGGGTGTGGAGGGAGTGTTTTACGGGACGGGGTTGGAGGAAGATTGGCCCGAGAAAGGGGAGGGAATCGAAGGTGCCCACCTCCGGAATCGCCTTCCCCCATCCGCGCTCGTTTCGCCCCCTTCACTATCACTCGTACTTCCCTCTAACTAAGCGCACGGAATAGGGATTGGGGCGCCACTTGACGCCCCAATTCAGCGGGCGGTGGATTTGTGTGCACTGGTCTCGATGTGTTCGATTCGCATCACGGAGTTGGAGCCGATGAAAAAAAAAGCGAGGAGAAAAAGAATTAATCCTCCTGAAAACAGGATCTGCCTCCCGTGGGCATCGATTCTTGGCCCTTGAGGTGGAGGGCCTGCATTGTGGGGCCACTTGTCCTCGACTTCGCCCGCGCCGTGCTCTCCCATAGCCGTCGTTGTCTGGCCAGGTCGCTTCCGAGTGATGCGTTAACCCTCTCGTCATCTCCCTCGCTCATCCTTTTCCCCCGCACCGGTAGATGTTCGAGGAGCATAATTTGATCAGTCGTCCCGCGGCGTGGTCTCTAAAAGTTGGGATCGCACTGAGGGAAAATGCATTGATGCGCGATGCATCTCTGAAGTGGCATTCCACAAGCTGCCGGGGATCATCTTTTCGGATGGGAATGTTGAGTCGTGTTTTGCCTTTCGAAAATTCAAGACCGCGTGTAATAATCGAGACCAGGAAGACAATCTGAGTAAAACACCAGGTTCAGGAAATCGGATGGATTCGCGAAGTACTCAGATCCAAATATCCGCTCATCTGCCTCATCCTGTCGCTCATAGTGTTGGTACGGAAAGGTAGTAGCTAATGGATACGGCAATGCAGTGGTATTACCTCTGCTCTAAATATCATAATAGTTTTTTCCTTCCACTTTGAATAGTTCATTATATCATTAGGTTTCTTGATGGTGAGAATAAGTTATTTTGTTTCGTTGGGAAGCAATCAAGTTAATCAGCATTGGGTTTCTTTGATGCAGTTATGTTCCGAAATGGTAATGCTCTCCTCTAAAAATTATTCTTTATATTCTTTGAGTGTCGGCTTACGACATTGTAAACGTATATCTCATTGGTAGTTTTAAATTAGGCATGAAAAAAGGGTCGTTATTTATTGTCGCTTCAAATTATTTTCCCTATCTCGTTCCCTCTCCTGAATTGCAAGAGTTGAAATGGTATGTTCTATTGTCACGAGGAGAGATCTATCGTGACCTATTAGTCGCGCATTCGTGTCGATATATTCTGTATCCTTACCCGCCATTGATGTTGCAGGGTTATGACGCGAACCTATTGAAAAATAATTACCACTTCTCATAGATGAACTCAGTTGAGCATTACAAGTATATTCCTACCATCAGAGATCTCCCCAACTCTTATGAATCTGAATATTTTTCTTTTTGATCTGTTGTGCACCGGAATTCGGAGATAGAGAGAGATCAAAATAAGCACAAAAGGTTATTCCTTTCCCATACTCCTGCACTCATTGGGATTTTCACCTTTTGCGTATCTTGAATGTGTGGGAGACAAATACCTATTTGCGTCCTAAGAGACGGAGAGTTTCACTTTGGTTCGACCCTATATATACTGAAGTGCAGCCAGCATTTGGGGAGTGCGGCGCAGGAGATCATTTCGGGAGTTCATTCCCGAATGTCGGGTAGGTCGACAGGAATCGGTCATCGGAAGCCATTCTTGCTTCTTTGGTAAGATCTAAGCTTCGTTCCCGCATTCCCTCTCTCTCGGCTCTTCCCGTGTAAAGGTTCATTTCACACTCCCCCACTGCTTTGTATCACATTGCTATTTGTTACAATATAAAATCTGAGAAACTCAGTATGGTGTACATATTCTGACCATTACGACGATAAGGGCAAGAACCCATTTTGTTGGCGTGTCGCCGCGCCTAGCAACCTCGAAGGAGGAACGCTCGGGTGCGGGTCGGATGCAGCTTAACAGTTCTCGTTACAACAAGTCTTCACGGAACCTTCCTTCCGTCGTCTATTCTCGTCCACGATTCTGACTTCGCATGTCCGCTGCGATCCCCGTTGCCTGGTCCAGGACTTATAATTTCCCGCTGCGAAGGATTGCCCACTCGCGCCGTCCGCCTGGCTGACGTCTTGATGTTAATTAGCATCCGGTCATCTTGAGAAGAGGCGCTGGACGAGTGGGAAAGGGAGGGAGAGGACGAGTCCTCTTGTCCCGCGTGTCAGTCGCGGGGAGGCGAGCGTGTCGCCCAGTTGGTTACTGTTCGAGTGCCTGAGAGTCATTTTTCATCGTCGCCACTCCTCCCGTGGGCATTCGCCAGACTACAGAATGAATCCCTGAGATTAATTGACCACTTGATATTTTTCTCCCATTCCGTGGAAGAATTACTTGCTCTTCTTCTCACTTGCAGATGTAGTGTACTCATCTTTTACAGATGTGGTGTACTCAACGTTGGGCTGGTCATGTGCTGTCAAGTCTTTGGAATTTCTCTCGTCTTCTTAGCTGCATCAGGCTATCTCTCAGATATGTGTGCCTCTCGCTGGAAACCCATTGTAACTGTGGCCAGCTGATTAATACACTTTCTGAATATTTATGTTAATGTCTCGATCTTAAAGTCATAGTTTTGCGCTTCGAGGAAATTTTCCAAGTCATATTCCTCATGCATCTTCCTTTTGCTCGGATTCAATTGAAAACTCCGTATTTCAATAATTTTTAGCATTACTTTTTGGTTTGTAAAAACTTCCTTTAATTGACAACTTTGTTTTTGGTCTAAATCTTAATAGTTTGGCAAGTTGGGACCTAGTCCTAACACGATGTAATTATATCAGTTTAGTTATTTGTGAAAACTTGAGGTTTACAATCGCACTCAAACTGAAACTGAAATATTTCATGATTTTGTTTAAAATAATATTATTCCCATCCTAGACAGTGTCAGTTATCGAAAAAGGCTTGAAAAATTTCTTGCTGATGAATGAATCTTTCCCCAAATCCTTTCTATGTATAACTGAAAAAATGTGACTCGCATGTCCGGTACACTATTCGCATACCACCTTGAAACTCACTTGAAATATTCAATCTTCGTCGGGTATGGTGATTAATCGAAAGAGTGAAATATTGGTGCAGAGAAGGCTGATGAAAATAAACCCAGTTTCTTATCACGTGAATGGAATAACTTATTTCGTCTAATACCTTATTACTTTTCAAGAAGGCTTAAGCTCTTATCGTAGGAATAATTACATGCTACTCTTTTAATTCCTGTAATCATTCTGTAACTCGACTACTCTTTCATTTTTAAGGACGTTGATTTTCTATTGATTTTAGATAGAGAGCGAAGGTGTGTGGAATGTTTGGCATGAATAAAACCAACAACACGGTCGATTTGGTGTTCAGTACTATGGAAGGATACACTTTTCCCTTTCTTGTGGGGTTAGCTCGATTAAGTGTTTACTTATAAGGCAGGATATTCGAGAAAAAAATCGACTCCCACCCTCTACCAACCCAGTTAGAAGTACTGAATAAATATCTCCGCATCCTCCAGGATCGCTTCAGTGAACCATAGATCCCTAAAACACCCAACTAGCTGAAATAATGGCTATCGATCCGGTTCCCTCTCATCCTCCACTTGTTCTTTCTCCACCAAAAATAAAATGACAAATACGCCGGCCTTTTCATTCATGCGTTTTAATATTTTCCGCTAATTACTCCTTACGTCACATGCCGATACCGAGGGAAATAAATGAATGACAAGGACTCTGGAGCGCTATATTTAAACGGCTCTTCCCTCCCATCAGCAGCACCAGGTCATAAGTGTGGCCTCCCACGCACCCTCCCGCGCCGCGGCGCACCGTACTGCCCTCGTCCCATCGCCTTATCCTCCCCCTGACCACCCCCGTAAAGTGCACGCACCCTTTCCCTTGAATTCCTCCCTCCCCCTTCGAGCGCGCACCCCACCATACTTCGCCTCTTGACGCCAGCAGCGAATAACCGACCCCCTTCGAAATATAACCTCTTCAGTTTAGTGCTTCTCGTCATCTCCATCCCTTTCCCCTCCTCCATTACTCCACCCACACTGGACGTCTACGCCCACCTCTCGCAACAGCGAAAAAAAAGTTAGGATTCCCTCCCTCCGCGTCTCCCATACGTTTTTTCATCTCATCCACCTCTCACTCCTATGCGTCGAGTCCATCCATTCCCCCACCTTCTCTCCCTCATGTGCTTTCCTGCTTACCCCAGCCAGCCGCAGGCACTAGGATTTAACCGGGATTTTTTGACGGACCAACATCCCTCGTCGTGAATGTTCCACTGCGCACGTATTACTGGGATGCAAGCGCAGATGGTGGCGATCAAAATTTCTGACCTTTTAGCTGAGAGTGAAGAGACTGTGATAGAGCTGATTTTTTTAGCTCTAAATAACCATCCTCTATTCGTCCTTTTCCTCGCTTTTCTAACAAAATTCTCTTTACATCCCTGAATCAATCACTCAGCTCAGTATTTCTGTCTCTAGCACCTCCGTCTACGTTTTTATTCGTTTGACGCAACTTCAAGGAAAAAATTGCTCCTAACAGTAGTCAAAGGTACTATCAAATGTCGAGCAAATTGTCTCTGTGAAATATGTCCACTTCAACGCAGCACCATTAGCCATCAGATTTTTGATACCTTATCAACACATCACAATTATGTCACAGTATCTTGTAAAACTTGCTCTAGTTATAATTTACTTTAGTAAGTTAATGAATTCCTTTTCCGTCTCTGCTCCTCCTCGCCAAAGATTTTAAGCACATTTTTATTATAAAAACGTAATTAACTTATTTGCGTCCTTTATTAAAAATATCGAGGGAAAAGTTAATGGAAAGATTGGAAAAGGCAGGCCTCACATGAGGTATATAGAAAAGGTTGTGAAGGATGTAAAATAGAGAAGTTACATTGATATGAAGAGGTTGGCCGATATTAGAATCGAGTGGAGGGTTGTGTCATACGAATCCTAAGATTTTTGACCCATGATGATGGTATTAAAAATATCGCAATTGCTTGTATCAACTTAAGTTAGGTTTAGTCTGATGAAGTAGTCCCTACTCTGCTTGAGATCTGTTCCCATATCCTTTTTTGTGTGTGCATTTGCTCTAATATCGAAGTTCTCTACATATTCCCTTTTCCCTGACCGGTGCCTGTATTAGATCCGAATGTAACTTGATTGAGAAACATCGTAGACGTATGACGAGGCGATTTTAAAATCATTATAGTTACGTAAAATTTTTTTTCATGCTAACTATTGCTCCCACCGTATTCCGTTGATGATTAAGTTACGATTTTTTGCTATTAATTTCATCGTTTAAATTCCCATAACACCGATCCGACGATGTTTAGCCTCACGCGAATCCTACCCGCGAATTGGCCACTAATGTTGCATTGACGTTTCTTTAATAATTTCATCGTGATTCTAGCTATCTCGTCTGTCCGCCGTCTTCTCAAATATTAATGATGATGGCGGACCGTGAACTGTTTTTTTCGTAAACTTTTCGCGACTACTGCTGCATAACCAACGGACTAACTGCTGATTACCAGCCTTGTGGTAATATGTGATCAGTGAGTGCTACTCCATGTTGACAGGAAGCCTAACATTTTGGTTTCTCCACTATTGTGAGATAAAAGCCTATACTTGGAGAAAACCGCGAGGCAGGAATGCAAATATTTTGTTATTGTCCCTAGTGGAAAACTGTTCGCCCTTACTCATTTTCAACTGGAATATAATTAGCATATCCGTTCTCTTACCCTTTCATAATTCGCTTCCTCGACCCTGCTTTCATTTCCCTCGTTACCTCCTCCTCCCCTTGGCCCTTCAAGTCCCATCCGCTTTTCTCTGCTTCTCTGCGACTCGTTATTATTTATTTTCGTCCGTTTCAGTTCATCGCTCAAGCAACCTCTTTATGTGTGCATGAGGTTGGATATGAAAACGGTGCTTCTCACTGAATTAAAAAAAAAAACAAAACAAAACAAGCCGAAGCACTCGCATATCCATATAGGTCTTTTAATTTTCGCTCTGGGTTTTCGACTCCTTATTCCCCGAATACAGCTGCTGCAAAACCTTTTCACTCGTCCCCGCCCGAATAAGTTTTTTTTTTTAATATGTGATATTTTTTCACCACCCTCCCTCTCTTTCTCTCTCTCTCTTTCCAGCCTCAATCCGGCTCCTCTTCTCTCTCTCTCTCTCTCTCTTCCCTGAAAGGAGAAATTAATCTCTTCATCCGCGGACGAGTTAGCTCCGCAGTATACTTAAAAACCACGTCCTTGTTCATAGCGCACGACGTGCCTTGCCGCCCTTTGGTTTCGAGCGTGTGCTTTTGCAGCGGACTACTGAATGGATGAGGCAGCAAATGAATGTCTCCACTTACCCGCATAGTTTGTTGTTGGCGTTCGAGGAAAAAAAATGGCATTTCAGACGCGTTCATGTCCTCCATTCTCCCCTCCCCCTCGTCCCCCTCACCCTCGCGGCATTTATACGTAATTTCGGTTCTGAGCCGAGGGTTAAAAAGGAGGGAAGGAGCGAAAAAAAGGAAGGACCACGCGAGCATTATATGGTTGTTGCTCGACGCTCCTTTAAGGGTCCACTTGATGCCACGCCATTCGCGCTACCCTTCCTGGCGTGCGACCCCCTCCCCCACCTGCCCATTCCCCAGGAATTAAGGGCTAATAGCGCATAATGGGAGGATACGGTGGGTGTGCTAATGAGGCGAGGAAATTGTATGACGGCGCTGAGACGTCCGTGAGTGCGAGGTCTGTGTTTTCCCTCCCCTTGCGTTTTCGCGCTTCGGTCCCATAGGCGTCCCACCGTAGGTATACCACCCTTGAGGTCATGTTTGCATTTTATTCACCTCTCGACACGACCTCGTGAATATTGGATGCCACGTTTGCGCCGCGTCGAAATATTTGGCTCTTCTCTTCCCCCCTCCCTCCCTCTCTTTATGTGTGCAAGTCGAGATTTATAAATAAGTTGCGAAAAATCCTGCATTCTTCAGTCTCAGTGTCGTATATTTTCGAGTGCTCTGGTGTAGCGACCTATCGCTTGACTTCTCGACTCTTGCATTCCTATGATCTCTAGCATCCTCTCATTATCGCTGCACCATGCCTTTCATTCATCTATTCCGACCCGTCATGCTTTTTTTTTCTTCCTCTCAAATGAGCATATTGATAGCCCAAATCTCTCGGTGCATCTCGACCTACCTTGAGAGGAAGTTCCCCACGCGCCTCAATGGATAATCATCCACCTCTTGGAGACGAACATGTTTTTCACCTCACCATCCGAATTTAACCGAGTGAATTCCGCAAGTTTCTCAACGAAACGCTTCATTTCAGTCTCCACTCGAGAGTGATTATTACCGCAATTTCAACTTCGTTTTGAATTCATCCTCCACGAACGATCCACTGGAGTATGTCCTTTTCTCGCAATTTTTACATTCCGTATTCAGCTTAATGTGATGTGCATCCTAACCTGGTTTTATTTGGATCTCATTTAAGGAAATAATATTTCATGCAATTCATGTGCTCTGGGAGCCATAGCATTGCAAACTCTCTTGTGTCATTCATTGCCAACGATGAATTTGAATGCTGAACTACCTCGATCATTCGGCCGCGCAAAGAAGGTTAAATAGGGAGCGTAATTCAAATATTCGACTCGGAAACTTTCATATGGTACTTCACTTATTATGTAGATATTTACGCTTCGAAACGTAGCCTGTAATCTGTTTATCTCGCTCTTAAAGGCCCTCATTTCGTCAAGGGTGGCATTTCTTGAGTTTTATTAATAGTACATGGAGAACTTTTAATTCTCTATATACTTATATTAATTTTGTAGCGTAGCAGTCACTCCGTCCGTCATTCTGTATCCGTTTTTTTTCTCTCTTAATTGTTGAACTAAGAGAGTAAGGTTTGGTACGTTGGGAATGGATTCTCTATCTGTATATCTGTCTGTATGATTTGGTAGTAGTTTTGGATTTTTAGCAGTTTGTGGTGCAGAGAAAAAGGCAAAAAAACGTGGTTTTTGAGAGTGAGAGACAACATATAATGAAAATGGTGTGGTGTATGGTGTAGAAAAAAGTACAAAAACACATTGGATAATTAGAGTGGGACATATTTCTCTATTTATAAAGTAGCCATTTCCTTCTCTCTGCATACGAAATGCTTATGAAAAGTTGGCGCACAAAAGTGTAAAAAACTGCAAAGACTACTTTGAGTAGTGAAGATGTAACTGCCTGCCTGAAGCACAAGCACTGCTGCCACCTATTGGTAATGTGTCATCAGTAGTTTCCAAACACTTTTTAAATGTCATTTGACACTAGAACACAAAGTTCACCTCAAGAGCACACCAGACAGAGACTGCCTGCAAAGCAGGCCACAGGTCTACAAGTCCAAATATAATAATTCTAAACGATCCTGTCCTAGTACCTCATCCTTATGGTGTAACAGAATTTATTTCATATGATTATTTTCCTTAAACGTCACAATGAAACGGAGTGCTTGTGAATTCAGTCGCAAATATTATCTTTTGGCATAAAATTATATTTCATATGAAGACATTTATCAACTTACTCCTTGTTTATGGAAACTTGGTGATATTTTGTGAAAAATATTGAAGATCATTGTGCGTATTACACGAAAATCATTCTTTTTAAGTTTATGGCTTGTCGGTAGTATCAGAAATATAATTGGATTACCAAACACGCAGTTTCCATGTCATTTTTTATTGAATTATGGGGAAATCACTACGACGTGATTATCTATCAATTCTTGGATAAGTAACAAAGAGGGATTTTCGTCATTTGATTGTATCAGAAAGTATGTACCTATTCTAAATGAGGGCAGGGAGACCGTGAGAAAATTTTTATTTTTACGGAGATGATGTAATTTGTTGGAGGTTATTTGTAAATTCCTTTCAAATACTTGTTAGAGAATATGATAAGAGGCAGAAGGATATTACATAGCGAGATAGAAAAGAATTTAATATTTAGTTTAATATTGAGATGAAAATTTGATAATGAGACATCAATACCCCACATGGCCCTTTTGCAGTTATGTTGTTTTTGTGGTGTTGATTAATGTGTGTCATGAGATATGATATTGTCCATATTATAGCCTTAATTAAAAACAAAAATCGACGTATGCCTCGGAAAGCTACGTGCATAATTGAAAAATGTGGGGAACTTTTCCGCGGTATCCGGTGGACTCATTGGTGAAAGACATGCTTTCATGAGCGAAGGCGGATAATTTGTGTGTTTGCAGCCAAGTCTGAGGAAGGGACTCACTTCCAAACCGCGCGTGGACGCGAAGCCAAGCCCCTAACATTTTTCAAGCGCTCACTTGCTCCGAGTGTCTGTCGTTATCCGAGCCGTTATTAACGCCCGTCATTTATTCCAAACGAACTCGACCGAGCCCAAATGTCTTCCGCTCCCTCGCCCCGCAAAGAGCATCTTCGAATCGCTCCTTGACGACGGCTGTCATTCATCGTCTTCTCGACAGCCTCCTCTTGCCTCCAGGCTCTCCATTCACTCTTTCTTTCTCTCCCTCTCGCCTTCAACCCTTTGGCAATGAGTCCGACCGCTCCCCCCTCCCTTCCCTCCTGATGCCAGTAGGGCCCCGCCCTCCACTCTCCCCTCCCTCCGCCTCTCTCCCCCTTGTGTCCCTCCCGCACTACATCCATCCTTCCATGAGCTCGCCTTCCCCTAGCCTGCGAGGTCACCGGTTCGATTCGGGTCCTCCAGTCTCGTCCATGACGGTGATTGGACAGTCGCGGCTCTGGCTCGACTATCACTCACCTCTTCCCTCCTCGTTCTCACTCTTTAAGCTCTCCGATCCTCTCTTTCAAGACCCTCTTTTTTTTATCCCCATGTCTCACTTATCATCTCGGAGCCAGCGTTGCCATTCAGTGTCTTCCGCACAGATACGACGTTGTTGTGTGCATCGAGCTGGCGCCAGCCTTCGATTTGCTGAGTGCCTTTGGTCCGACTGAAGCCTGTGGTTATGTTTTGGGGATGTGCGTCCGCGAAACTCGGAGTATTCTAAGCGAATGCTGCTGTGATGAGAGGGACTCGGCGGTCGGCGTGGCGTATTCACACATCAGGGAGTGAACTGTCCCTTCTCCGCTTGCGGTTTCCGAGAAAGATTTAGCGCAGAGAAACGCTTGGCATAAAATACAGCTGCACGAAAGTACTCCCACCCCCTTTGAATTGAAAGGAATCTCGCACCCTATTTATTGTAATATTTCTCATCATTTGTAAGAAATCCGTCAGCTTTTTATGAGTATATTTTCTATCCTGGTTTGGGAGATGAAACGGGAGGTGAGTTACCTCCCACACTATCCAAATTTCATCTTACTGTTACATTCAAGAATCTCTCGTCATAATAATGCCTGTCCGACACCGACGACGTAGAAATAGTTGGCAACACCGCTCCCATATTTTATGGCGAAGATATGTGTTCTTCTCCAGGTCCAGGGCCGAGTGTCTTGCATAGAGCGGAGTAAACAAATCTCACCGAGAGCCCATCGAACGATTTCACGCTCCTTTCAACGCTTCCCTCACCTCCGTCCTTCGGGCCAAGAAAAATCACTCGTCTCCGCCTTCCCTTCCCACCTTTCCTCACCCTTTCGCCTCCCACACCGTTCTACTCACCTCACAATATTCTTCATTCCCATTCTCTCTTGTCACTTCGTGTCTGGCACGCGAACTCGGGGGGTTTTGAAGTCCCTGGGATTTGATTTTTCCTACAATCAGTAGCCGCTAATGACTCATTTTAGTGAACATCTTGTTACGCGCGTAAGTGACGTTTTCTACTTGAATTATGATCGCTGCTGACATGATGCTGAAAGCTAATTGGACCAAGTTCAAAATACCAAGGTATCTCAAGACGCTGTTCATAAGTTACCTTGCAGGATGAGCGAGAAAGGTTCCTATACGGTTTTGGATTAAATGGGTTGGAAATAATGTGCATGTTTCGACTGAAAAATGGTTGATCGATCGGCGATGATGTTGGCTCTGTACTCATTCATACTAAGTAATTATTAAATACTTGGAATACTTGACACGGCTCCTTAGTGTAGGTTTTATAGCCACGCCGGTGCAATAAATTGTATTAAAATTGATTTGCCACCATGGTTATGTTCCCGGCTAAATATTTTATCTACTTTCGCGTGGGTAGTGGTGAGGAAAAAGCATTTTGAAATGAAAATTAGATAGGGAAGTCCATTTTAACATGATTTAGGCCGTGAATGGTATGGGAAAGCTGTACAGCGACGTCGCGTTAGCTTCCACGGGATGGGTGAATTCTATAACGAGCTTGCGTAATATATGGGCCGCCACCGTGTACAAGATTGTAGTGGCCGTGGGAGCGGAAGAGGTGAGCGGTGATTTTGTTTTTTTTTTACTTATGCCTTCCATACAATGTTCGAGTTAATTAGTGAGCTAGCTCGCGGTTCGCGTCTTGGGTGTCGCTGCGAACGTCGGCGCCCCTTCTCTTCCCTCAACTCGGCCTATTCCCCCGTTCATCGCCTTCCTCTGCATCTTCTCCCTTGACCCTTGATTCACGCTCGCCCCCTTCAAGACGAGACTACGTCTCCAGGGCAGTCTGGTCTTTGTCTAATTTTCTTCCGGCGGAGTCGTCCACTTCGTTCTCGTTTTACTTTCCATTCCCCTCATCCCCATTTGAGTCCCCTCCTATTGTTGGGGGAAGTTTTTCGTGTTCGGTCGGCCGATCCATCTTCATCATCCCATTCAAATCTCCTTCAAAACACTCCCTTCATCCCTCCCCCCACCCGGGGACGAGGCATCCCTCCTCATGGCAAGCCACCACTACAGGTCCGGTCCGTCCCTGTATCGAGGAGATTTCTGAGATCGGCAGCTCTTCACCGTCAGGTCCTTGGTTCGATTGCTGTTCGGGTCTCGTCTTTTGCTTTAGTTTTCTAATTTATCCTAATTTATTATCTCGTGTCCCACCCTCGCACGTGGGCAACGCAATCGTAAATTGCGCATCACCCATTTGGCAGCCTCGGTACCATTGGATCGGTTTTATTACTTAGCTCTGAACGTGATTAACCCGTTACTCGAATGAGCTCAGAAATCTCGTGGACAAGTCACGGTAATAGTGGTCCTATGTGTGCGATCGTTCGGATGCCCGTGGAACAGTGCTGCCGAATGGATTTCCTATTTTGAATCGTACGAATGCGCAGCAGGCTTTTGCATTGAAAATCAATTTTCGCTCTCTTTATGTTTTCAAGCATGTTTTGTTTTTAGTACTCTCTTGTGCCGTTTGAAAACAGCAATTCATGGGCGAACTCTTTTAGCATGTAACCCAAAAACATTAGATTTCTTGATATAAAACAGTTTATTTTGTACTGAAGTAAAAAAATAGGAGCGAGTAACTTCATTTTCGGGCAAACTAATATAGTAAAAGAGATATAAGAACACCCATATGATAAGAAATAATGATAGGTGTAGATTTTATTGATAGATATGTTTCTGAAAGGTGTTAGGAATGGATTGATTTTCATTGTTAACGTAAATTTCTTTCGTCTTAATTAGCCCCATTTCTCATAGACAAGTTTCACAGCGTAACTTTTTTAATTAATTCCAAAAGTTTGAATGTAGTGTGTTGCTTTCCACTTGTTGAACCATCTAATCGTAATTACAGCATCCGTTTGTTCTTCTCCGTATTAGTTAGTCGCAAATGACGATTTAACTTCGCTCATTCCATCGGTGCAGCAGGGGCAGGAATGTCTTCGATTCGAGGGACGCAATAACTTCTGTTCATGCTCCCTCCCGCGATTTTAATTCCTCCACTCGAGTCGACCGAGCGACATGCCCTTGTCCCTGAGCGAACGAAAATATGCGAAAATAATTACCCTTTGCGAGAGCGCAAAATCTTGTGATAAATTTTTACTCCTGCTTCTTGGTTTTCGTTTTTCGATCCTCTCCCTAATCGTTCCGCCAATTCTCTCTCATGTCCATTCTATCTCTGCCTCTGTGCAATTCCTTCCTCATTTCCCTTTTGCTCCCAGTATTTCATCCTCGTGTGCATGTTATACTTGTCATTTCCTGAAGGATTGATAAATAACTAATCCGAATGGTTACTATTATTTTTTCTGAAAGCACCATTTTTTCTCACTTGTGAAAAAGTTAATTTACTCCAATTTTATGTATGCAATGGGTGGGCTGAGTAAAATTATTGGTCATAGGTCTGGAAGTAATGATAGGGGGGTTCAAATGACGTAGGTATCTCAAATGAAAACGATCAAGTACGTCAGCGATCGAAAATGCTCCGAATTCTCGCATTCGTTCGCATAAATTACATCAGGAGCCAGATATGATATGTTTTGGGGAAAACGGGTTCCCAGTGGCGAACTTGTAGTGAACAGATCGCTTACGCATATTTATTTCAATTTACTTCGTATTTAGTGAATACTGTCGGCGGAAGGGGATGCGGCCTTGTCCCAGCATTAAGGCCGCCCTGCCCTCACTCCTCCCATTAACCTTTTCCCAACCGGTCTCTCCCCTTGCTCTCACCTTTTGACCCCGCGTCATATGCCTCATCATCTCCCAGCTTCATCCCCGCGCCTTCTTCGCCCAAGTCCTCCAAATCACTCAGTTCACGTCCCATATTCCGTGGCCCCAACGCCCGCACACGTGCTTCTATGCTTCCCCAGTCTTTCTCTCGAACTCCCTCGGGTTTTTCTGCACGAATTTTCTCCACTATCCGTGGTGTATTAAATTTTTCCAGCCTAGTGGCCCAGAAATCACTTAACATGATGGCTTGTTACTGTTGATTTCCAGCTTCATATCTCACTCGTTTTATTCTTTACCAGCCCAAACTAAACATTGCGAATTAGTCGCGAATAACTTAGAGGAGTCGGCCGCTGAAATGCCAAATAGCAGGATTTCCACGAGGAAAAATCCACCTCGATCGGGGCTTGAACCCGGACCCCCTTACACAGGGGAGAAGGAAGCCTCGGTAGCTCTACTGGTAGAGTACGTGGACTGAAATCAGTGGGTGAAATAAGTAGCGTAGTTGGAGAAATTGTTCTATTGCAAGTACGAGTATATTTATCGAGCTGTGGTGCCTTCTAGCGAGAGAGAAAGTTTTTATATTTATCAACACTTCAGATTGAGGGATTCTCATATATTTATAGAGTTTATAGATTCCCCGTATTACCATTCCTTGGAAATATCGTGAATATTTATTTTATCAGATAGACGTTATCCTACTATTGTGGAATTATTTTGATAATTTTTGTGATAAGGTTAGTATTTTCCTCCTGTTTAGGTAACACGAATTGCCATCGTGTCATGTCGTTTCTCCGCGTTACTCTCACACTTCAGCAACATTAAATGTTCAAACCAGTTCCATTATTTAATATGACTGACCTTAAGGCAGATTATTTATAATGCATTCTATAGCAATTATACATTTTCCCTCGTTTAAAATAGGCAAATTGGCTGTGTCATTAGGACGAATAGGAATGTAAAACCACGCTATAATATGTTGCGTTCACGTATGCGTTAGATTAAGCAGTATAAATATCGATTCCCTGAGAATAAGCAATTCCAGCCCCTTTTCCTCCATTTTAAAAACCTCTTTACTTTCTCTCACTTATTGTGATACCCTATCGAATCTCGTTAGTTTTCTGTAGCGATGCTATTTCATTGTTTCCTACCGCAACTATCCACTCAGACATGTTCCGCATCTTGTCTCAATCTCCTCCGAAAAACACTTCATGAATCCGGACCCTTATTTTTCTTATCTCCCTCGCCCCTTGTGCGACTTTCCTATCGTCTAGCGCATATTCTGTCGCACCCTTTCCTGTCCTGCTACCACTCTCTTTGTATTTTCCCTTTATCTCAGCCCTCTTCTAGGAGCTCCCCCCATTTCTTCCATCCTCATCTCTTCATTCCTGGGCCCTCGCCACCGCGTGGGACCTCTTTTCCCTCTTCTCCTTCGCCTCGGCCTGAGCCGCCTGCATCCCCTTTCCACCCCCCTCGTTACTCTCCCCATCTCCTCCCCCCCTTTCCCACCCCCTCTCTTCCCTCCCCCCTCCTCTCCATCCTCTTCCAGCCTCCGCTCATTGCCCATTAGTGAGATTAGTCTGCGTGTCGGCGTTGAGTGTTGGGGAAGGGGGAGAGGGAGAGAGTGGGGTGAGTGTAATGGGCCAGTTGGTTTTTTCAGGCCCCGTCCTCATCCCTCCCCGCTCTCCTCATCCCCTTACGCCACTCCCGCGATCTTAAAGTCCATCCTCACCGTCCTACTCCATCAGGCCGCCGCCCATCTTCTTGCCTCCCCTTCTCTCTCCGTCTTCTGCGTCTCTCTTCCTCCATATGACCTTCCTTTCTCTTTACGTCTCGCACCTACTTGCTTCACATCTTCCGCGCATTCCTTCCCCTTAGATTCCATCCTTTCTTTTGACTAGACGACGAATAGAATTATTTATGGAAAACGTTTGCGTCGTGATAGAAAGCATCGTCTGTTTATTCGACCCTTTTCCGCCCGCATTGGTTCGGTCGTTCCGTTCTGTGTTTGTCCCTATTCCTCTCCTTACTTACGCTTCCCCCGTTCTCTCACGTTCTTCAAACCATCTCCCTATATTTCTTCTCCCCTACCTCAAGTGCAGTGGACGCTCCTTGTGGCGTACATTCCCTTGTCCCATATCACATTTTCCCAGAGTTACTTGCCAACAGATAACTAACCTATCCGATAGCGATGATGTACAACGGCTGTCCACTTCTCTATGGCACTGGAGTTACCAGTGTTACCACCCCATCATTGATATGGCACGTTTACATCTTTGATACGTAATTTAGTCGTGATAGTTAACACGAAATGAATCATGTTCAAACTTGATTTCTATTTGTAGTGCTTACTCAAGGTTTCATCTTAGTTTTTGTGTTGTGCTTTTGCTCACACATTAGTGCGTATTTCAGCTGCATTCAACTTTCCTTGAATTTTACCATTTAACTTCTATAGTGCAACGACTTTGTGGTACAAATAATTCCTTCGGCATTCCTTATAATGCAGCGTTGTGTCGTACATAATTTCATCAGCATTACTAAACGCTTCGCGATTCCGCACACAATTATTTTGCTGAGTGGATATCATTCTCCTAACTGTTACTTCCCACTTGAAAATCAAGGAGCATTCTGTTGCGATATTAGGCATGAAGAAATTTGATTTTGCCGATGCCTATCGTGTATCGTGGGTGTGTCAAATATTTCAAATCCGCCTCATGAAATAGTTTTCTTATGATTTAAGGGACGTAGTATTTGTTTTGATAGATTTGCCTATCCAGTGCCGGCAGGCCATTATTCTAGTATAAACAACACCAAAATTGCGAAAAACCCTCTGAGAAAAGAATAAGATACCAATTGATTGGTGCCTATATGTGGATACCGTCTTTATTATAGTTATCGATTTTAATCGGCTAACATCGCTATGATTTTTGCCTTCCGCACATCGGGTTATACTCGTCCCTTTTCATTCTTCACTCTTAATTTGCAAATTGATTTGAGGATAAATATAAACCACAATTCAGTTCGCTGCGCAAGCATTCTGCCCCTAGAAAGTATGCTGGATGAAGATCGGTCCCACGTACAATACTTATATTCCCTAATGCGTTACTTTAGTTGGTTATGTGGTGGAGGTGACCCAATACTGAGGCCATTTGCGCCAGAGAAGATTAATGGGTAACTGGGTAAAGGTAGATAGAAAAGGAAGAGTGGGGAAAACCCCTTATTCGGCATTAGCGTGCTCTTAACGAAAGCTGCCAAGGGGACCCCGGCTTAATGTCCCGTCCGGAGTCCTGGACACAAAGTACTCTCTACAAGGCCAATCCTCCGTCGCAGCAATGCGAACCCAGGCTCTCGGGATGGGAGGCTAGTACTCTAGCCAATACACCAATCCGATCTCCTGACCGAAACATAATGGCATATAGCCATTATGTTTCGGTTACCAGTATTGGCTGAAGTTGAGGATGGATGGCAGTGTAATTGTATTTTGTTCGTTCATCACTCGTTTACCCGGTAACATGTTTCGACCGGTTTATTTTTCAAATACAGGTTTCCTACTCATACAGTAATAGCCTTATTTATGTTATTCCCCATTATCTTTACGGCATTGATTTATCTGCTCTGGGAAAAATGGTGCTAGATCTTTTGTGGAATGATGTGTAAATTTTGGTATCGTTGGTTGCGTTCACTAAAGCATCCATAAGTAAAAATGCCATTTATCCATTTATAATCTATATTTTTATTCAAAACTATTGTTTTTTGGGAAATATCTTCGTGTGGTAGAATTATTTTATAGAAACGCTAATGACTTAACGTCCGAATTTCGGGCATTTCCCAGAAATTCGTTAAGACAGTTGTTTGTGTTTGAGAACTTTTAATTTTACCAATTCTGCCAATTAGATATTATGTTGAGTAAAGAATTTTTTCCATAACATCACTGAAATCAATTGGAATACATGCATTATTACCCCCAGTTATTCTCAGAAGCGCCCTTGTGGATTTAACGCTTTTTTACCATTCATGTCTTCCCATATTTCTGGTTGAGATGTTGAACTGATGATGTTGAGTTTTATGACATGCTCCATTTCATTGGAAGCATATATGTGGCTTTGTATCTCTCCTGTTGAGTTCAATTTCAGGAGATTTTTTGATTTTTTTGTTCGTTTCAACCTGTTATTTTTTTAACGCCCTTCTATCTCTACATTGCAGGGGTCCCGTACCGACGTGATGACGGCACTAGACCTCCCCCTGGTCGTCACGGATTGAGCGGGAACATGCGCCCCGCCCTCAGCCCCCGCCCCGCCGCGCCCCTGCAAACCACCACGCCCCCACCTTTCATCACGCAGACTCATTCCTCGGAGCTGCACGGAGATTCGTCACGAACCGCTCCAGCCCCGGCCGGCCCTCTCTCATGTGGAGGGAGGAGAGCGAGTGCAACGCCGCGGAGGGAGAGAGAAAGAAATCGTCCACAAAATGGCCGCCGCTCATCAGCTGCTGGATAGATGGCGTATGTGTGCCCGGATGGAAGGACTTGCGCAAGATGGCCGCCGCGTCCATCCGCCGCCAGACATGCGTGCCACTCAAAACCGGTTGAATATGTATGCAGCATGCTGAAGAGTGTTCTTAAGTTCATTGAATGGCATTTGCAAATTTCGTTCTTGAGACACGGAAAACGACTCCCTATTACGCGTGTGCCTTGTGTGTACGGCTGCACTAATTGTTGAAAAGTGATAACTGACAGCCGGGTGACTGTATGAAATGGATCAACATAGCTTCATCATTGGTTCGACGTTCCCCAGTAATAGTCGATTGTTCTCCCTGCTGGTGGTCAGATATGGGATGATCGACTCGACGAATCTTCATTAGAGACTCGAGGATATTTCAATGATCCATAATCAATGATGCATGGAAAGGAACAACAGAAAGATGCCTGTTTTCAGTGTGGATAATATATATATTTTTAATTTTTAAATACTAGCGAACACTTGAAAGATTTCGGAGACGCTAGATAGAGAAAAAGCAATAGGAAGTTATTTGAAAGAAAGTGTGGAGTTACAGGCGAAAAGAATATCGATGTATATTTCGTCTTGGCTGTTTCTTAACGTACGAAAAGTGCTGGAAGGAGACAACAAACTCTCACTGATAAACTTTTCAGTGTTCAGCAATCAGTTGTGGAATTGAGGATTCGTGAGAAATATCTCTGTTGAAAGGAACAAATGAATTTCTCTCGATTCCCTCGTATCATCCACACAAAAATCAACGGGCAATAAGATATCGTTTAAGTGAAAAAAGGAGCTTAGGAAATAATCTTAGTAATAATAATAATGTTGGATATAAAAAGCAATATTTGAGACTGTGTGCGCGAGCCGCCACTGTGTACAGCGCCATCATTGTAATGTGCTCGAAGTGGTGAGAACGAGATACATGTGCAGGTCTCTTGTAAGCCACTCCGACACCTTTTTTTGGAGTGATCTTTTGTAATTTTTTCTTCGCCTTGTACCGTAAGAGAGAGAAATTAATAATTATCGGTCGGAAAATATGTTTGTTCTCGCAGCGAATTCGTTGGTTGGTTCGTTTGTCTTACGTTTTCTCCATGAGTTGCGTCCTCCCATTATCGTAATAATGAGTGAAAACCCTCTGTCCACCTCTGAGTGAGGGAGTCAGGATATTCGAGGGAGGTGTTATTTTTTTCATCCAATGTCGTCGTTGAACAATATTATTATATGAAACCACCGCGTTTTTGAATGGTGTTAGTGTACAGTGTCGTTATCGCTCTGTGATCATTATAAGTAATTTTAATAATAAAATGAAGATGATGTGAGAAACAAAAAGCGTTCGATGCATATTATTTTGAGGAAGAGGGGGAAAAAAATCTTTGTTTGCGGAAATAAATCCATGGAAACGTACGATAGCGTGGTACACCCCCTTTCCACCCTCTCTCTCTGGAGTCGTGTTTGAAGGTGAGAAAGTTTTCTTGGTGTCAGTTTTAGAAAAGAAATCAAACTCCTCAGTTAATTATTTTAAGAAGCAAACACTTTATAATGTTATATTTTTGTACTTATGCTATCATTTCTAATTCGCCTGTGTTCTCACTCAGATCGATTGGCAGAAATGTTCTTCATTTTCGCATCCATTAATGAGTTCACCGCATTTGAAAGTTGTTTTTCTCTCTGGGTGTATTCCTGTGGCAATGCTTGTTGAAAAAAAATGTGAAAGCGATCGAGAGGAAACTACCGAAATCCTAATTTGCTGTGCTTACACGCAGTCATGCTGGAAATGTGAGATGTTTGGACGATTTCGCATATGCAAATTTTGCGAAATTCACTAACGGAAACTTCTTTTAGGAGACGTAACCCCTTCGACATAAAATCAGCTGAAAACATTTCGTCTTTGTTGGGTTCCGTAAGATGGTTTAACAACGGCAGAATTTAGTGAAGAAATAATTAAATGGGAGCAAATGAGAGTGTACATATAAATATTTGGATATATACATACAAATATATATTTGTTTTTGGATTGATTTGTGCGAGAGAGAGAGAGAGAGATGAATCTTTCGCTCCTTCTCAATTACTAAGAGTGTACAAATCCGTGTTCCCGAAGTGTGGAGAAAGAAACTATGTTCCCTTCCCCTTTTTTGAAACAAAAGACTAACTCTGCTCACTTGTGCGTGTGTGTTTTTGTGTTTTGTTTGTTTGGCCACTACATGAGTGATTGCCACGTGATTTTTTGGATGGCTGCATATGAGGAGGATGTGTGGTAATGTGAAAACCAGTTGCGAGTGCGTGATTTTGACGTTACCCGTTCTGCGCTAGCGCTCACGATCATTCTCACTGCATGAGACCTCTTTTGTCACTCACTGATACTTAACCGGCAAATATGTAATGTCATAAGAAGTCCTTCCTCTGTTAGGCTTCATCACCCCAGTAGTACCGACGTTCGGCTTCGAGCAAGTGATAATTGCAATTGGCTGCCCATCAGGCACGGCACACTTTCGCGTCCATTCAAGGCTGTACTCCATGGTTTCCTGAAATGTTAGCGTCAATTCCATCGTCACTTGGCCCCATTTCTATTGTTGCACAAATTTAGATTTCCCCCACCCTCCAAACTTATATTATGTCATCCACTCTCAAACATTCGTTCAGGAAAATCGGTCGATCCCAAGAGCTTGTCAATTATTACATGAGCTAAATTACCTCTGGAGGGTAGATTAAATACTGTTTTATGACCCTGATCTCATTTCTGTTTGGCAGTTTCAAGCAGCATGCTTCTTTTAAAAGAATTTGGCCAAATTTTTGTCTGTACTGATGCATTTAGGAAGGTGCTATTTATTTTCTTTCAATTTTGTAGTAATCATCTTCTGAAAACTTCTACGATTATTTTCATTTTCTCGCGAGTAGATATCCTTCATTTGAAATTTCATTGGAGTGTTTATTCCTGTGACCTCTCTGTCCTTGAGGCACAGATTGATTTTTTTGCGATGTAAATCTAAAGGTTGATCATTTTACTCTACTTTTGAAACGATAATATTTTTCCGCTTTATTTCTTTGGTGGAACTCCCTTTTTACAATTATGTTTTCTTTTGCATTTTTTGGCTGTGACATCTGTATTTTTGTTTATGTGTTCTCTGGACCTTTTTAGTCCTCATGACCGGACCTTTCTGATGCTACTTTTATTTAAACGCCTTTCTCTCAGTACATGACTAAAAATCCTATTTCGGCTTTATACATCCTTGTGATGTAGCAGGTATATCTACGGCGCTGGACCGCTCATTACAACCCCCGTTTATTCTAATTTCATTATTTAATTTACCTTGGTTGTTATCGAAGCCACTTGGCAATAAAAATACGTATGTTTTAGACATTCCTTTGACATCAAGATGTTTTATGCTGATCCACTCAGTAGCACTTCTCCCCTAAAACAACATGCTCTTCGCCTTGATCTATCCAAAATATTTTTCGGTATGCTTTCAAATCGTCAGAACCCGTAGGAAATCGCTTAAAATCCAAGACATATTGGAACTCCTCCACTCTATATCAAAAAAACAGAATATCTTCTCATGCAGCGATGCCGAAAAAATTATGTGTCCAGAAAAGCACGTGACACACACATGAATTTACAAGGTATTTTGAAAACAAAGGTCACGCCGGAGGTAGGTTTGTTAGATCGAAGAAAAGCATGAAAAATTTTTTGATATGCATATGTTATGCTCTCAAAAAGAATTATCTTAGCTTTTTTATCTTCCTTGACATGGTGTTCACCAGCCGAATGTTGTCGGAACACCTCCTTGGCGTTCCTTATGTCAATTTTCTTTCGATGCCTGAAAACTGATATTCATATTTTACCCGGACCTGTGGAATAAGTGTGTGCAGAGCTAACTGCTTATCTAGAACAGAACTGGAACTGAACTATGTGTTAAGAGAAGAAAAGGAAAACCACCGAAGGACAGCAGGAAAAACCGACCCACTCCGATTATTAAACCACCTTTACCTACATTGCCATACATGTGTGCATTCCACATCAAATAATAATAATACTTATTATTATAATAAAAACGTGAAAAATATATGAGGAAAGTGTGTATTTTATTTTTTCCTTGTCCAATATGTCCCTCGCCAGCCTTACATGATGAGGCAAAAATATCGTATCCTTCTTACCGTGGTAAAACTGTTGGTTTTTCCCTCTCATTCACATTATGAATCATTGGCTCAGACTTAACTATAAAGCAATGTTATTTATGACCTTGTAAAAAACATTTTTGCTAATCTCTGGACCAAATTTCATATCCTACTACTGGCAAAAATATTATCATATGAATTTATATGGTATATTTTAATATGAAAAAGCTATGCTGAATATATAGTTGGCTGTAATAATAAATACTGCTTCCATCATAAATTTATAACCACCCGTATGTAGTGTGTACTTATTCTTGTGTTATAAATGATTGTTAATTGCTCGGCATGTCATTTTCACATTGAACGCCGTGACTAGTACTGTACTTTATTTGATATCTGAGTTGTACTATTTGTCTTCCTTAGTGTAAATGCGAAAAAATGAATGATTTAAGCAAAAACATTCTCACATGAAGCTATCAGGCAGGGTGGGAAATCTTTCTGCCCGTTCGGTGTTGCCTGGCTTTTGATGCCGCGAACGCTGCCTATTCAGACGGAAGGTTCTTCTTCAAGGTCTTATGTGAAATTTGTTTATCACAAAAAAACCATTAAACTGGAAAGAAGCCAAACGCTCATATACTGGGAAATCAATATTCACTCGCGCGACCTGATGCGTATAAGTCAACCTCATGCACGGTAGAACCCTTTGGTGCTTGAGTTCCTCGGCTTGTTTAGTGTTGGCATTTAATCCTAGAATATGTACCTTTGTCATTTCTCATCTAGTTGAAGGTGTGTGGATGACGATGGTAGTGCTTAGCTGAATTCCACACACTTATTCCACATAAAAGTCCCAATGCTTTTCATCTTAGCGATGAAAAGCATTGGGGCTTTTATGAACACATCATTTGAACTGTATTCATTCACGAAAAAGTAATCTGGGGTAATCGGCCGGATGAACTGGGGAACATGCGACGATTAAATGATAGCCGGATAATCGATCTTTTACAGCGCTTGAATTCACTGAAGCGTCGTGAGCATCAAATGGTCTTTAATTGTGAAGGGATAGGTTAAACCAGATCACTAAAAGTATGTATTGTCTTCCATTCAGACACTACTTATCACCAGATTACCTAATCTCCATGTTTCGCCGGAAGTCTCCAGGAAAGGAACGATAATTTTGGACACCTTACTCCCGCACTTCCTGCTCCCGGATCTGCTAATGAGTTCAACACAATGGTGAAATTGCGTATCCGTCGGCCGATTCCACCTCTTACTCCTATCAACACTTTTAATTGGATAATACTAAACCTCGTTTTTAAAAAGAAAGACCAAAACCTTGACCAAGCACTGTGGAATCCGTCCCAACCCAATCCCTCATTAGACACCTTGTACTTAAGGCCCCTGCGCCTCATATACTTTTCTCTGTGTTACCTTCTCATTCAAAATTTCAGTTTAGTCCAGCAATCTCTTTCCCACGTAGAGTTTCTCTTAGTATCATGCTCCATCCATCTCACCAGTGTCACCTGTCGTTATCTCGCTGTAACGTGACGTCACGGTGGAGAGATTCCTACACAGGCGAGAGACACTGTTTGACAAAGCGCCGCGGATACCTATTCCGCTCATGCGCAGGAAGGAGGAGATCGAACTACCTGTCCGGAGACGGCATGTAGCTCTGTGAACTGTGGCCAGGAAAGATGTACGGTTTCTCGTTTTACTTCCCTCAGTTAAAATCGTGACTCTTACAGGATACCGGAGTCTCAGTTCATTCTCGTAACCGCATTCTTGTTCTCGACAGGGATCTACGTAACATTAATACCTACAATCAAATATCCAAAGAGTCGACATGTTTGGGAACGGACATATTGTCCGCTATTTAGAGGGGGATGGAATGTTTAATATAAAGGCATTTAATACGTTGCATTAAGACTTTATGCATACGTTATTTTTCATAATATGCATACGTAAATTTTCTTAATCTTTGAAAAATAATCCATTATAGAAATAAAATAATGGAATGCAACAATATTGCGTTTTTTATTAATAGAGCAACTATTGGCATCATAATCAAAGCAAGAATAAAAAACTTGGCCCCTACATAAAAAAGAGATAAGTAGCAGTGTAGTAAGAAATTAGTGGAAAGGCAGGGGTACGAACTCATAGTCATACTTACAGCCAGATCGCTCCGCGATCGCTAAGGAAACGTTTTTGCCTGGAAACGTTCCTATATAAATGACTCATTCTGTACACATTAAATTCAATAAATTAGGTTTTATTTAGGGGAAGAGAAGTGTTCACATGATAGATCGTAGTGTGTGTCCGTTAATGGAGGTAATTGAAGGAAAAATGTTTCCCTCTGTTGTCCGCTTATGTGTTAGTTCCATACGCCCCCATGTTCTGCTGCCGGGGATTGAAAAACTGTCCGCTTTTATGAGGCGTACGCTATTTGGAGGTGTCCATTAAGGAAAGTTCGACTTTATCAGGAATCGTATTTTTTCTGCGGGTATCGCACCCAATATTAAGCTGGGTAAGGTACAAGGAAGGCCCTAGTTCATGAAATATCAAGTAAAGAAACGTCTAGACTTCAGCTCATAGACATATTTCGTACTGCAGTGTGGCATTCACGGAGAAAATATTCGTGAAGAGGTTGCTCTAATACCAACTGCACACATAGCATTGTTCTTGTGTAAGTACAGAGGCTACATGCTACATAGCTTAAGAAAAAAGACTAGGTAGAATTGCTCCGACTACTCTTGCTATATTTCTTCTGGAGTCCCAGCGTACCGGACGCTCATTGGGTATATATTTGCATATGTTATATTCACAAGGAAGATGGAGGGTAATGGACGCCGTGGCTCCGGTCCACGAGCGGGTTGCGCCGCTGAAATTGGAGAAATGACGCGCGAGAAAGATGGAGGGACGTTTACGTGGGCGGAGATAGGTGGATAAGCGTTCGTCGTGTCAGGAGGTGGGGGAAGGGGGTGAGGTTGGGCGGAATTAAGGGTGGGCAGCAGTGCGGTGGGGGGGTGGAGAAGGGGAGGTTTAGGGTGAATTCGAGGAGGGAGGGAGGCTGAGTGATGGCGAAGAGAGGAGGCGGAAGGGAGAATCGGTAGTGAAGGGAGAATTTTCGTGTGTATCTGCCAGTGCCAAAGGGTGGGTTGGGAGGGTTTTTTTGGTCGGGGAGGACGAACGCGTGGAAGGGTAGGCTGAGAGGGTGCTTTTTAAAGGGAGGGATTGCGCTGAGGAGTGTGGGGGCTCTGTGGATGATTAAAGAGTGCCAACCCGAAGGAATACGAGAGACATGATGGGTGCAATAGTGGTGAAGGGTATTGCGGAATTCAGGATTATTCCGGGATTTGAAGACAGGTATTTAGCAGAATCATTAATTACCCTCCTCTAACGCAGAACGCCTATCGTATACACAATATCAATATCCAATTCCTTTAAAAAATTTTAATTTATATAAATCAGTATTTCGTCGAGATGAATGTCGTACATAAATGGCTATTGACTCTACTGTAGATTAATTCGTGAGCAAGGAAACACCATTTACTCCCCCTTTGAATCCACTAATAGAAACTTCATAGCCTTCTGCCGGTTTGATTTGGTTTTGATGGAGTCTTTCAACTTTGCATTTCATTTGTTTACTCCGTCACTACACTTTTTCCCTCTTCAAATCGGGGTGTTTCCTACCCCTCTTCATTCACCTTTAGTAACGGACATTCCGTATTCCTCGTCCTTAAGTACCACCTTCACTCTGTCTTCTTTTAATTTCTGACGGCAGTATTCTTTACTTTTCAATCATATTCACCATTTCTTCTCTCATCCGCCTTTATGTCCTTTGTACTATTTAATTCTCCTCTCTACTCATATCCAAACTTTTCTCAACTATATTCTAGCTTTCTCGTTATTCTATACTAGAGTTCCGGGTGTCTAGCAATTGATCCGTAGTGAACTGGGGCTATAAGGGGGTTCAAGGCACTTTAGAATTAAAATGATGCTCATAGTTTCGTTTTATAGGGATGATTGATTGATCATTGGAAAATTGATATCTAATATCGCCCTAAGTTGACTGCGTTTTTGTTAAAGAAAGTTGAATTTTTTTGGAGAGAGGACCAACAAAAATCTTTTTACTGTAAGAATGTATTATATGCCCAGTTTTACGTACATCTTATTTCACAAAGCTTTTCTCCTTTGAAACCGATGCTTCCAGTTCCATCATCATGGCAAGCACATCTTCGTCGCATAGTTAATTTTCTAAACAAGACATAATTATCTAAAACTTCAGTTTCTTCATTTCTCTGGGTAGTTTAAATTATTTTATATCGAAGTAACCTAACTCTAGTACGTACCGGCCATATGTTCTTCACTGTTTTCTTGATTTTAGATAGCATTCCATCATCACTAAATATGGCCACTGTCGATGTCTGCTCCAGGATAGCTTTTGCAGTTTGCAGCTGATTCATAAATCTCTGCTTCACTAAAATAAAATAATGCAGTCAGTTTAGCAAACGTGATGACCCTATTCGAAGTGGACCGAGAATCGTACAAAAAAACCACACTGCGCGCGTGAACATCTGTCTTAGTGTGGGAAGCCTGGGAGCTCATAGAAGGTCCAAAGCCATATATAATGCACCAAATTTTTCAAGGTGCTTGGATAACGCCGCCAAATGTGCAAGGCCGCCAGGCTTCGTGGCGTACGAAAAAACGCCCTCTATTCGGGGGAAGGTATGAGTAATAGTGAAGTAAGAGTTCGAATGGGAGAGTGGTAAGAGTGCAGTGGTGACGAGCGGAGCTGACGGCCGGAGCGAGGAGAAAACGAGGAGAGGACTACTATCGTGGCCTACGAAAAGGTAGGAGCAATACTGGGGTGTTTTCTCTCTCCATTTTTCCAGATAAAAATACAGGTCACCATCATTTGTGGGCAATAATTAATTTCTGTGTAATTCCTAGACAATCCGTGTTTTCTTGTCCGTTTCCGCACTAATAGCAGAAACCGTTAACGAAAGGCGCCAAGAACTTTCAGGTCCCATCCGATGGACTGAACTGAACTCGAATGTCCTCCATGAGCATACTTGTGAAGGCCGGTTTACTGATGAAAAATATATTCCTCTCTCCGGAACAGAACCTGGGCCCTCCCGTCAAGAGGCCAGCTCTCTAACCACTACAACCAATCCGACCACCAAACTAAATAACTGTGATAACATTATTCTGTTAATGAATTTTGATGCGATGATATTTTATGCATCGGAAGAGAGTGAAACTCTTTCAATTACCATTTCAAGTATACAAAACTTGATGGACCATCAATTCCCTCAATTCTTGGAGGATACTGCCTCCGTCCATGAAAAACGTTACCTACATAAGCCCGATTCCGGAAGACTCCCTCATTCTGAGAGAGATGACACATATTACTTACTGCCGTACACACTAGTGGTGGCTCGTAGATGTGGATTAAACTTTGTGCTTGACTTTCTCTCTCTTGGGAATGCGGGAAAAGGATTTTCACGACAGTATCGTGACTGAGTGCAGGGCGTGAATAAAAGCAACAGTGACGCAGCAAAGCAAGTCGAGTTGCAACAAGCAAAATCGTGCATAAGCTGGCGTAGAAAAGCAGAAAGATAAGGAACGGGCTATGGCCGCCTTTCACTGCAGAGGTACCCCCCCATCAGTGGCGAAGTGGAAGTTCTGCTTCCCTTGATATTTAAAGTAGTTTTCCCACAATTAGTCTTATAAATGAATAATTTTATATAGAAATAAGTTCATGATTGTATTTGCTTTCCTTCAGTGATCCTCGCTCAAGACGAGAGAACCAAGACGTGATAGGACATCGGTTTGCTATGTTGAATGACTTCCTTTCACCATTTTCACCGCGTATAAGGGCTCGCTAGTTACGTCTAAAAGCCCGCTGTTTGTGAGTCAAGTCTCGCTAACCAATAATTGAGACATTATAGGTATGTCATCCACTAGTGTGCTTCTTTAAGATGGACGCGTATGAATGTGTATTTTTCATTGTATTTCGATCGCGATTCGGTCTGCCTGCAAGGTTTTTGGCTGCCTGGACATCATAGCTAAATGAGTGCGACAGTTTAAAGTCGCTGAGGCTGATTCGGTTTTATGAAGACCTACTTTTCCACTGAAATGCCATGTCTAGGAGAAACAATGCGCCAGTATGCGTCCATCCGTTGCGAAGTCTTCACTTATTAGGTGAGCAGTTAGGGAAACATACGGGTCCATCGTTATACTCGTCCATGAATCTGTGGTGAAACAAATATTAACGTTAGACAACTGCCCGCCTCTAACTCCCCCCTTTGTTTCCTCAAACATATCTCGTATTAACTCCTCCGTGAGTACTACGCGATGGCAACTCGTAAGACGGTATATTAACCTTGCAAAATTTTCGGAAGCCACGTTTCTCAACTAAGTTGAAAGGTTCCATGTCAACAGCAATGAAATATTCGTGTGAATTATTTCTTTGTTGCTGCCTCTTTGTGAAATTGATTGTTTCAAGAATATCATCTGTGGAATAAAAATAACAACTATGTTCGAAGTACATAGCAACATTTGACTTCATGGAAGTTTCATCATTTCGTGCATAATTTCAAGTGAATTAAAAAAGTATAGTCCATGCTCCAAGAAAAGTGTATTGCTTGGCATGAAATCAAAAATCGTGGAATAGTTGAGTCAAATGTAGTACTTACCTTCACCAGAATTTCGTCTTTATTCTGAATGTAATGCATCAGATGGGAAAAATACCAGTTTAAGAGGGAGCCACGATGTATTTTGAGCAATAAAATTAAATTCACACCTAAGAGCAATACTTACACGTCTTACGTAAAGTATTTTGAGCAAGTGGATGACTGTTGAAAATTGTAATTCAGTTGTAATTGATTGAAAGTTGTAATTGATGAGGGTGTAATAACCGTATGAATTGATACAATAAATGCTTGTGTAAGATATCCACGTTTGAGTCATCAATGTGCCATCGTGGAGAAATTAAGCATAACGTAGTAACTTAGGGGTTAAAGAAGGATTTTCTCTCTCTTTCCCGTCAACTTTAAAGGTAATGATACGTACCTACTCCCTGTGATGATTTCATTTCATCTCCCCTAGAAATCACTCACAATGACACCTTAGCTTTGGCCTTCAGAGGGCTGTGATTACTACCACTATGTCCAAATAATTAATATGCAATATGTCAGTGACACTAGAAACGTCCCTTACTTCATTCACGGAAGTGATGTCTTAGTGAAGACTTCCAGTGATGTCCTAATTACGTTTATAGGCGTGATAGTTTTTCTTGTTTGTTTCAACCAGTGACAAAATGGCAGCAGACGTTTGATAAGTTCTTGAGCCTATGTGAATCCTCCTACAGTAATATACGGTAAGCGTAAAAATATTAAATCGCGAAATAATTGAACGGAAATATCACATTTAAGTTCTGAATAACTGCTACGCTCGGGGCAAATTACGTCCAGGATAGGTTATGAAAGTAAAGGTTGCAGTCCCTTGTTTTCCTTTCTCCACCGTGTCTTCTTGAGTTTGTGGTGATTCTCCCATTAGGGCATCTTTAGGAGCTGTATTCGATTGGGTATTTCTTCATAAAAAAGAAATAAGTTCATGTAAAGACATTCAAAATAAAATTTGATGATATCAAACAAATATATAAAAATTAAACAGATGCGAAAGGAAATAAATTAAGTAAATAAATAAATTAATGAAAAACAAATATTTACATTGAAAGTAACTTTCACGCTGAGCCTGGGTTTTGAAATCGTTCTTAGAATTAAACGAAGAATCTTCTCGGAGTCTTCCTTTTGCAGTTGGATTTTTGCGAGTGAATCAATGCTTCAAGCTGCTTGTTTACCTTAAGTTACAGGAAATAATTTTATGACAGGCTTACAGTTGCAGTTTAAGAACCAACTGAAACTGAGTGTTACGCTCAACTTCGAATTGCTCGAATATCGTACTGAGAAACGACCAGCAAGCCACCCCGAAGGCGCGGCAGAGAGGAGACTTTGGCTTTTCATGTGAGTTTGAGAAGGTCCAAGGCACAAGTCATACCAGGTGGTCAAATGGCCTGTGCGAAAACTTGACATTCATTATGCTCCCTCTAGAATCCCAATGCTCAAGGCACACTGGGTAATCGTGTTAATCGTCTGAGTCGTGCGTACCTTCGCAGTCGAATGAAACTCACTCGGTCACTCGGGTACTCATCTAGCCGAGGTTCTCGTATTCAGGAGTATTCAACCAGGTATTCAAGTATGTTCTCTGTGGTCGTTGTCCTTGTTTTCATTCGGGTACTTATGCACTCTTCAAGGTATTCATGTACTCGTCTAGGTACTCATCTACTCATCGAGGTATTCATGTACACATCCAGGTACTCATGTATTCATTCGGGTACTCAGTTACTCATCGAGTTACTCATTCAGCTGCTCATGTATTCGTCGAGTACCCATGTACTCATTCGGGTACTCAAATACCCGAATACATAATTGTCACCCGAATACATTTGGCGCATTCGTACTCTGTTCTGATGTATCTAATTCCTCAGTCTGAATGTTGTTTCAAATACTTTCAATTTTTAAATAAAGAATTGTAGAAGGTGGGAAGGTTTTCTCGGTAGAAAAATTTTGTTTATGTGTGAAACCTCAAAAAAGACTTTAGTAATACTCAGATAAGGGTAAATTTAATTGATTTTGACCAGAATGACTCTCCATTTAGACAGATAATGAAGCTTGATACTATTTTGGAGGATAACAAGATGGTGATCAGATGCCAGGTAATATAGTTCATTTTAAAATAATGTGATGTCACATAATCAAGGAATGCATCGAGTTAAGCATATGAAAGGATTGAAACTTTTTAATCTTTTAGACTCAAATCAGTTTTAAAAATTTCAGAACCAATTTCCAGGAAAGGAAAATTCAAGTTTAAAACGAAGCCACGGGATCTTCTTTGTTTTCCCTTTCTTGAGACGTGAACCATGCGTCTTTATCAATGACTTATAAATGCACAAGGGGAGTATTGTGAATTTATAGCGTTAATTGATAATACCTGATTTAGTGGAAGTGCACCCGGAAGTGCAGAAACTTGTTCAAATGACAATCACCATCCCAGCGTCTAGCTCATCTGCCGAGAGGTCCTTCTCAGCGTTGAAGGGAATGAAGACATACCTGCGAAACACCCAAGGCTAGGAGAGGATATCATATCTACCTGTTTTATGTATTGGAAAGGCGTAGCTTGTTGAGCTAAGCCGGCTGTCATCGTTCTTTTGATTTCGTGATAGAAATGTTTGCAAAAAATCGATCGGTCGGGACGCAGGGACCAAGGGCCAGTGGGCGTAGGCAAGGTCGTTGTTACTCAATTGTTTCCCGGCTTGTCTGAAGGACTTGCATTGCTGATATTTGTATATTCATGGTTTTAAGTGTAAAACGTGCCTTTTAATTGTATTTAGTAAGGTTTTCTTGCATTTTTATACAATATAAATATTTTCCTTCAAGTTCAAGTTTCTTTGCATAGCGCATAGCGGTAAAACAAAATTAGACGGGTAGCTTACATACGTATTTCATTCTTTACCTTGGCGTACTAGGTTGCAAATTGTATCCCTTTCAGTCTCTTCACAGCCGGCGTGATTCATTGTAACTTTATTAGTTTTCTTGGTGTTTGCATTAGTATTTTCTCAGTATTATTCTCCTTGGGGTTAGCTTGACAGCTAAATTTCTTTTCCTTTTTTATATCGTTGTCCTTCACTTTGTATTCGTCATTCAATGGATGCCGAATGCCTTTTAAATTTATAAAAACTTATTAAAGTTATTATTATGCAGTGCTACTCACTTAGAACTAAATGAAATTCCGACTTAATGGAAAATATATCATTTACTGACAACAATTTTCATGTTTCACGCTTCTATTGCTTTTCGGTATCACTGGTAAAAATTAAATTACATGCTAGATTTTTATATGACGAAGCCGTAAAAAGGGTCGGCGAAAGCTACCCTGGAGAATACGTTCTGTATCCAAGATTGTGTATGATAAGGTAATTCCCCCTGCCACACACCTTTGTAGTGGCTTGCAGGGTATTATGTAGATGTATATTGTGTAACATTACGCATTCTAGCAGAACAAGCTTAAAATGGAAAAATGCTCTGAAAATTCAGCTATTTTTTTAGGCAAAGAAAAAAAAATGTTTTTATGGTCTACTTAAGTAAATTTTACTTCCAGTTGTCGAAAAATAAAATTATTTTCTCTAATGCGTGTTTAAAACGGTTTAAAAGGTGTGTAAAAAGTAATTCTTACGTATTTCAGAGCTTACTTTCGTGAGACCATGTTGTGTGCAGTGGAACGTTATCGATTTCGTGCTGATGTGCTTGGCGTGCTTGGTTGGTGAATTCAATGGTTAATAAGTGCTGTGCTCCAAAAGAGAATTTTTTCAAGTTTCCCAGAGATGAGAACTTAAGGAAGAAATGGCTTTCTTCAATACCCAGGAAGGACTACAAAATTACCGAGAACTCTCGGGTAAGTGAATTAATTTTATATGCAATATGTAGTTTGTTTGCCTTGTGTTTCCCAACAAGAGTAGTTGACTGAGTGCTAAAGATCTGGTTAAGGGTAGATATAAAGGAGATTGGAGGGACTCCTTTAGTTTTTGGGTGGCAGAACTTCAAATGGAAATGACTGGCAATCAATGTGTATTGAGGTGTAATTTTGAGCTACTCTTCTGAAGAATTATTGTAGAAAGAGGGCAAATTCAAGTGTCCTTCAGCCAAAATTATCAAAGAACAGGAAGCTGGCAACAATAGCCTCATAGGAGTGTTTCAGGGGCAATTAGGGTATGAAGTATGTCGCTCGTTACGTTTTCATTATCAACTTCACTGTGTTTATTTATATTGACAGAAGTTAAGAAGAAACCAACATGGGTTCAGAAACGGACGGTCTTGCGAAACTCAATTAGGTATTTTCGTTCATGATATTTTAATTTCCGGAGAAGGTAACGTACAGGTAGACGCAGCGTTTCTTGACTTTAGATAATTGTTTGACAAGGTTCCCCACTGTAAATTACTCGCTAAGTCAGCATCATAAGGGATAGACAGTAATATAGTAGGCTGGATAGGAGACTTCTTCACTTGAACGCGTTCAAAAAGTTGGTGGTATTAGATGGTGTCAGCTCAGGCGAAGTAAAAGTTACATCGGGTGTTCCCCAGGGAAGCGTGATAGGCCCAATTTTATTTATTCTCTGCCTAAATGACTTGAATATAGTATTTGAAATATAGTATTTACATGCATGATGCATGTAATAACAACCAATAATCCCTTTCTTACTATATAGAAACTAACCATCTTGACCCTATTATCTAGCATGTCTCCTAGTTGCATGTCAATTGTGCATGCTTGGTGATTTCACCCCCTGCCAGAAACCCTCGTGGTGGCTCGCAGGGTATTACGTAGACGTAGACGAAGTTGGAACTATTTCTTTTCGGTCTCCATTTACTCAGATCTCTAGATGCAATTGTTGCATCCAATACTACGAAAAAGAAGTTTACCATTCCAATATCTGAGGTCAGTCACAACTACGAATGGTCGCTGGATGGACAGCCATGGTAGGAAACCGTGACAGTAGATCACTTAGTTAGATGGATCAGAGGATGAAATTCTATGGGTCAAGCTCCGGGAGTTTTATTCAAATTAATTTTTATGGCCTCTTTCATTTGCCCATCTATGAGCCCATTAGTTATATTCTAGGCCTTTTACATTTTGTAATGTGAATCCAATTTTTCAAATTGTCAATTCATGCATCATGTAAATTTTCACTTGTAAAATTCTCAATTGCCAGAATATCGAGAAAATCTTTTATAAATATTTTTCACCTTACAAAACATGCCTAGCAATAATTGTCGATAATTATGTGTGACTTCCTCTTGGAGTACAATTGCTAAGTCGTTTAATTTGTTTAATTTTTATGAAAATACAACACCTAATTTTAATGTTTGTTTTTCTGTGGCAGTAGAATAAAGTTTAGAAATACTCGCTCCGATATAAAATGCAATGTTATTTTCCTTGCATTGTCATTGCCTTAACCACCATAAATAATAGCCTGGAAAATGATATAAGTATCGTGCAAGTAGTTCAAGTTCATTTAACGAATAGTAAAATAAAAAGACTGGAGATCGTGGTGGCCTAGTGGGTAGAGCACTGAGCTACTGACCGGAGGGTCCCGGGTCCAAATTCCACACTTTCTGGACACCCCCACCTGAAATCCTCGATTCGATTTTCTGCGTGTCAGAACTTCGTAGGAAATCGCAGGTGGCCCAGGAGAAGGAACTGGCCCCCCTATCCTGAATGTGTGAATTTCACATTGGATTAGTACGGGGTGGGCTCTACTCTCACCTATCAAAACCAACCTTCATGTTGAATCACTGATTGAGTGAAAATAAAAAGATTCCATTCTTATCCACAGGTATCCGGCTTCATCAAATAGATTCTCCTCTCATAATTAGTTAAGCTTTACTAGGCAGCAAACGATGAGCCTATATTTATACTGGTTAAATGTTATCCAATTTGAAAAGACATTTTAATTTGTGAGGAAAACACATGCAGAAAGCCAAAAAATAGCATTGTAATCGAAGCTATGTTGCTGCTTGTTCATCCTGCACTGTGAGCTAATGATATGGCCTACAAATGTGTCTCAGTGTGTAGGAATTAATTCCCATGATTATACTTTTTTGCTATTTCTTTCCGCATAAGTCGGCGATGTCAACCAAAAATTATATTAAAATCCCAAAAATCATAATTTTTCAATTATACTATTATTCCTATGTTAATTATTGCTTAAGTTACATTATGGATTCAGATTCGGATTTTTAGATTTTGAAACGTTTGAAAAGATCGATCCGTAAAAACTTGCTCCGCTGTACATAGTGCTGAAAGGCCCTCTGCTAATGACTCCACTCCCAAATGCTCTCGCCTGTATCTAGGTGGCGTGATGATGATACTAACCCCGCTCATCTGCTGGGCGTCTTCGGAAGGTGGAGGTGAAGGTATAAGTGCCTGCTCCGTCACGTTCAGTTTCAGTATCATGTCTTTTTAGTGTTTTTTCATTAAATAATGCCCTAGTTCTTCACATTTATCGATTTTATCAGTTCATTACAGCAATGTTTTTCTCAATATAACTATTTTTTGAAATATCAACTTTGAGATTTGGAATCATTTTCTCGTTATTCTTCAATTTCATTTTTTCTTGCCTAAAATGTTGACACTCAGTAAACAACAAATGTTACTTACTTTATTTAAACGTATTTATTTGTTGTTTTTGCAATGTACACTGTTTTATGATGAATGATTTGTCCTGCCAAAATTAAAAATACCATCTGAAAAAATGTAAAAAAAATTGAGTAGCCTAATGAAAATAGTTTTCATCATCGTCAGTATTTCAATCCTATGATTGGTTTACTGCAGCCCTCCATTACGCCCTATTTAGTGTTAATTGCCTAACGCCCTGGTATG
Organism: Platycnemis pennipes; assembly: GCA_933228895.1. Taxonomy (NCBI): domain Eukaryota; kingdom Metazoa; phylum Arthropoda; class Insecta; order Odonata; family Platycnemididae; genus Platycnemis; species Platycnemis pennipes. Next base: position 24,243,252 of record OW121848.1, on the reverse strand, counting down.
TTTTCTCTTTCACGTCCTGCTTTATTTGCTCTAGACACTTGCCCCTTGGTCTTCCTTGTGGGACCTTCCCTTCAATCTTCCCCTCTATTATATTTCTAACTAATTCATTGTGCCTCAAGGTATGTCCATCTTCATCTGCTCTTCTGCACACCTCTTCATTCCTCACTATATCAGTCAATTTAATCTTCAACATTCTCCTCGAGCACCATGTTTCGAAGGCTTCAATTCTTCGCTGTCCTGCTTTCCCGATTTTCCATGTCTCTGATCCATAGAATACTACGCTCCATACGATAAAGTGCTTCCTTGTTTGCAGCCGTAGGTTCTTTGAGCACAGTAGCTGTCTCTTCTTCATAAACGCCCCCTTATCTTGTGCTATTCTGCGCTTGATGTCCGTTGAGCTTCTTCCATCCCAAGTGATAGTGCTACCGAGGTACGTGAAGTACTCCACTTGTTCCAAAGTCACTCCTCCAATTGTGGTATTTGCCCTTGATTCTCTCTTCCGCACACTAGGGTTTTAGTTTCCTCTTAGTATTGCTCTTATTATATTATTGAAGTACTTAGCCATGGATGCTTGCAAGTTCCCTCGACTTTCTGCTACAACTGCGATGTCATCAGCAAACCAGAGCATGTTTATTTCTTCGCCATTCACCTTGATGCCCTTGATACCAATTTCCTCTGCATCTCTTATTGCTTCTCCCAGGTATCTTCATTTATTTTGGCTTCTATCTTCCTTCCGTCTTTTATTTGCATTGTGGTGACCTGGTTCTTGTAGAGCCAGTAAATGTTTCTTCTATCCTTGTAATCCATTCCAATGGCTTCCAGTATCTTGAATATAATGTTCTATTCCACGTTGTCAAAGGCCTATTCCAAGTCCAAGAATGCCACATATAACAGCTTGTTTACGTGTATCATTTTCTCGGCCAGTATCCTTCAGCTGAGTATTGCCTCCCTAGCTCCTTGGTTTTTCCTGAATCCGAATTGATTTTCCGAAAGATTCCCTTCGATATTCCCTTCCATTCTTCTTCTAATAATCTTAGTAAGTATTTTCGATGTGTGTAACACCAGGCTAAAGGTTCTGTGTTCTTCGCATTTCCTGCTAACTTCACTCTTCTGGAAATTCTCTGGTGGCCTTCCACTGTCATAGCTATCTCTGATTATTCCAAGGAGGGTATCTTTTGCTTTGACCCCGAGTGCCTTGAAAATAGTGAATGAATATTATATCAAATAGTGAGCTTACTTTTAGATCCACCCTTCCTAGTGTCTCTACTGAGTTCATCAAATGGGTACTTATCGTCACATTCTGAGAATTCTGTTTATTCTTCACAAGTTTCAAATGCCAGCTTGCCGTTGAATTTGTCAAATGAACACTCTCCACCATTGACTCATCTTATTGAATCATATGCAGCTCAACAAGAATGTCAGCAGAACATTATGCTGTTCTTTGAGAAATTTTTGATCACAGCTATCTTCAAAATACCGATCACCCCGCAAATTCGTCATGCGAAGCCACGAACAATGGACAAGAAATACACGAACTTCACTTGCTGTCACTGTGAGAACGAGTTCAAAGTTTGAGGCTTTACTTTGTGGAACCACTCGATTGGAAAAGAAAAACCACTTTTTACATTCCACATAAAGGTTTTATTAGTTTCTACAATATATGCCATTATCGATTTTGATAATGACACATATTGTCTAAACTGTGATAGAAACGAATAAAACCTTGGTGTGGAATGTGCAAAGTGGTTTTTCTTTTCCAATAAAAGAACGAATTTTATTCTCCACTCGTCATCCGAAGAGAAATAATTAGATTTGGAGTCAACTAAGTTGATAAATTCGTGCGAAACGGGTAAACAAAATTGCATTCTCCTCACACCACATGGGTTGACGATGTATGATGATATCAACAAAGTAATTACTAAATAATCCACATGTAAGCAAAACGAAAAGTGAGGACGTGATGGTGAAAGGAAACAAAACTTTTTTGTAAACTGATACGAACCTGGAAGATAAGTAACCGAATGAAAAAGATAAGACGAGAGAGCAGTGAACACATATGCAGCAGAATGATACAAAAATGCAAATAAAAAAGGACCTTTAGCAGAGATAAAGCGCGCAAATGAACGCTTGGGTCAAAATGACCCCTCTTGGGCGTTCAAGGTAAAATATGATTTAACTCCTCAATGGATTATTTTAGGAAGGTAAAAATTTATGCAACTGAACACCTATTAAAAATACTAAAAGTCACGAGAAGAAATTCTGTTCTCTTAAAAAATGAGATCAAAAAATAAATTTAAAAACACGATGGGGTCAAAATGACCCCTCTGGGCGTTCTAGTGTTAAGGAAATGACCCCATCTCTCTATTTCTCTCAGCGTTGTTGAGTAGTAGTGATTTCTTACATCGTTGCCACGTTACATACATTTCGACTTTCAGGAAATAACCCTAGCTCAGCCATAAGGAAGTAGTGAATACAATATCCCAGCAAAGTGGGTAGTAAATCATTTTAGGAAATCCTTGTATCGTTGCTGTTTTTCACAAAGTTACTGTCGTTTAAATTCTGAGGTATCAGGCATGATTGAGTGGAAACGGAACATAACTGCACTTGAATAATGAGTAACTTATACAGAGATAAAATTAAGGCTTTAAGATGCTCTAAAAAGTGAAACTCGGTAGCAATAAGCGTTACCTCAATAGAAGTTGCTCATTATTCTAGTGCAGTCAAGTTCAGTTTCTGTAGCTGTCTTCTATTTCAGAATCAATAATATAAACTAACCCCATGCATTCTCCTTTCATCCTCCTGCCGAAATTTAATCTAAGGTTAGCTCATGCCGAAAGCAAAACTACACATAAAGCATTAGCTTTGGTGGTTTCTAATACAAATTTTAAAAGATTTTCGGTCGAAGTCTGAAACCACAAGAACAAGAGACCCTTAAACTCAGCCCTGAATATTCTACGTAAGGTTTCTGTTGACTTTTTACGACATACCTATATCAGGGAAATAATATTTGAAGTAAAATATAGAACCAGGGGTAAACTTTCGGAGCAGAGCAAGCCAGAGACTCGATTCACAGTCGCACTCACGGCGTCACAGAGTAGTGTCTGCCACTCGAAAAGTATTGGCCATTTGATGATCAACTTTCACCAAATACTTCTTTATACAGTGTCGTTTCGCGGTGTGCGGCGGCTACGTTACTGAAATTGTGCTACATCACGTAAATTCGTCCTGAATAATTCATGAACCTAATGGAAATACTAGGATTCCATTCCACGAGCATTAGATGACGGAGAATCTTAGGTTTATTTGGCCACTGTTTATACCAATATGTAACCCAGGAATCTTGATTTCATCCGCTATTTTCTAATATTGAGTTACTTCTCGCATGTCAAAACACATTTTAGTTTTTTCAGATATCAGTTGGTTGAGAAGACGATACGCTTAAATGGAGGAGGAAACGAAAAGTGTGTGAGAGAGAAAGAGAAGAGGATATGCAAGAGGAGGGGTGAGAGGAGAGGAGGGTAGAAAGGGTAAATCGGTGGGGAGAGAAGCGGAAAGAGTAAGGGAGATGTGGTGTATTCAGGTAGTTAGGGCGGAGTTTTGAAGCGTTGGCATGAGCCGGATGAGGAGAGGGAAGGCTTGAGGGATGTCGCCCGAGTCTGGGGTCCAGGTGGAGGAGGAGGTGGGTGTTGGGGGCCGGGTAGAATGGCCCGGGGATGGGACTGGATGAACGGAAAGGGATATGAGTCAAGTAGGAAACTCGGAATGATTTCCCCGCCTTGACGTGAGGATATAAAAGCGAGTGGGCAGGGCAGGAGGACTCAACCGGGAGCGGGTATGAATGCGTGATGGGGGATGGGGGGGGGAGGGGGTAGGTTCTGTAAAGGACCCGCCTGTGAAGGGCACGACACGGCTTATTGGGGATTCGGGTCGGAAGTGTCAGGGTAAGGGTAGTAATACATTCATGGCGGGGGAGGTGGCTGCTTTGTTTTATTTTGGCGGCCGTATTCTAAAGGAGTCTAGTTCGCTTTACTTGACGGGCTAAGCGGATGCATAATATCAACCCAAATTTCCTTCCTTTAAAATTTTAGGTGAAGGTATTTGTATTAATTCCCATTTTTACTTTTCTTACCTCATCAACGTGATGACCGTATTCTTTTAATTAACTCCCTCTTTAATTATCATGAATCTCAATTTCACTAAAGACAAAAGAACAACATTCCTTTGTGCAATAAACTATGCACATAACCTTGTAAAACTGCGACTTTACAGCAAATATTTGTAATACTCAAGGCATGCCATATTGAAGATGTTTTATCCAACAAACAATGTTACAAAAAAGATTAAGATTTCTCATTCTATTTGTTTAGCCTCGAGTATGCTAAATATTAATTATCTGTTTGGAGCCACTACCCAAGTAGCTCAGAAAAAGTCACCAAATTATGCGGATTTGGATTCAGCCTGTAATGAATGACATACTGAGTTCTATTAGGTATATTCTGTTCTCTCCTTCATGTATCAACATGTAACGGCACCCCACGGTGCATCGCTAAATTGTCGCTTATATTAAATAACTTCACTTTTAACGTAAAATCAACCTTTGTTATTGAATAGGTTCAGATCTCAGATATTAGATATATCATGTTCTACATCTTTTCTAATATCTGAAGATATTAGAATATCTGAAGATATTAGAACTGATGTGGAGAATTTTAAGCTCGTTGACGGATCAAATAAAAACTGCAATTATACGGAAAATAAAGATTTTACTAATTTATTAGTTTTTGACTATTTTTATTGATAAACAGATTTCCCCATTAAGAGATAGTTAGCCTCAATTTAAAACCCTATCTGTTCTTTAATATTTTATTTCTCTGTTTACTAAGTAAGGGTCTTACTCGTCAATTAAGGGAGCTTCAAAATCATGCAAGAATTTATATAGTTAATATAAAACTTGAATGCACCAGATTAAACCACATAGAGAAGTCTATAATCATGTCATAATATCATCGCGCCGAATTTCCGAAAATCGAAATTCACCAATGCATCTGATTTTTTGACCATTAATCATTATTTCATGGTTTCTTACTGACCTCTAATCGCCTTTTGAAGCTTTTTCCTTGCTGTTGTTGCTAATTTTCTTTTATTAATATGTGAACAAGTCGTACGTTAAATTTATGCATTAAAAATGAGAATTTTATGGGCAATAGAACTAAAGAAAACGACCTGGAATATGCTATATTGTATTAAATGCGTGTTTTAGGAACTTATTGGTCATCTTTTAGCCCCGAGGAATTTGGCCAATATTTGCTAGCAATCGAAGCAACTTAGGTTTGCCCATTTTGGGAGTTCAATAAGTTGCTGTTTCTTATGGAAAAAAAATAACACAAACTAGGAGAATTATGCACTCTGCATTATATCACATGATCAGTTTTATATTATAATTAAGACCTCGATTGTGAGCCATTTTTTGCATCTAATCATTATTTTTACAAAATACAAATAATGGATTGCTTTCCGGTATTTTTTTTACCGTTGCGTACATACTACTGGGTTTTTGATCCCAATGTCCAAATCCTATAAGTCAACCTTTTTTTTAAAAGGTGACAATCTAAGTCATAAGGTTTCTGTGACCTCACCACGAGATGTCTCATCCCCTTCGATCAACGTATGACTTGGCACCGAAATGGATGGCATTGGTTTTTTTAACCTCCATTGAATTTAAATATCACTCCATTATCTTTGCAGCCTTGAGGCTAGAGCTTTTACCTGCTCATTCTTATTTCCCGACGAGTTCAACTGAAAAAGTGTCAAGTCAATATTTCAGTTCGGCTGTAGAGGGAGTTACTTCCGGTTCTTCACTCCTACGTATAATAAATGTCTTTAATCTTTATTTCATTGTTCACGACCGCAACTCTTTCAGAGAATTTTCTTTCTAGATATTCCTCGATTTGCTATCGGTATCATTTATTGAATCAATGAGCAATAGTGATTCTCATTTCAGTAAAAACTGTTCGAAAGATCTTGAATAACCTAGCACCCTAAGGAGTGAAGAAGATTAAAGGAAGAGACTAATTTTCGAACGTATGTTCTCTATCACCTAGTGAAATCTAAACTTAGTGGTTATTCATTACTCAAAATGCAAGGGTTACTACGATAGTGCGCATTAAAATGGTTTGATATGGTCGATAAATAGAAAGAGATGTACAATTATGACTTAAATTCAAAAGTTTGGTGTAGAGGATGCCTAATTCGCACATTTTTAGAAAAACCATAGTAAAAAGCAGTAAAATATGGATGATTGCCTGGTTCTAACAATGGCTCCTAGATAAAGAAGATGGTAGTACTTGGATGAACATTGACAGAGGACTTGCTTTGAGCTAGGTTTAAACCAGATCCGATAGAACTCACTTTTCAAGAGAAATAAACAGAAAGAGAATAGGATCTTGTTTTTTCCCAGCGTATAATGCTGGTGAAGTCTTCACGGGTTCTCCACCGGGTCAGGGAAACGGCTAATGCCGACGTTTCGACGGCTAACATTGCCATCGTCCTCAGGGCGTTGAGTGGTTGAGGGCGGTCACTCAACGCCCTGAGGACGATGGCAATGTTAGCCGTCGAAACGTCGGCATTAGCCGTTTCCCTGACCCGGTGGAGAACCCGTGAAGACTTCACCAGCAGAAAGAGAATAGAAATTATCACCTTGACTGGGAGTCAAACCAGGTAAACCCCTAATTTATCCAGTTGATTTAGCTGTTGATGGAGGCTTCCGCGGAGTGGTGCAGCATGCGTAGCAAGGTTTTCGGGTTGACCTCCGCGTCGATTCATCTTCATGACAATGTCGTGAATCGTCATGAAGATGAATCGACGCGGAGGTCAACCCGAAAACCTTGCTACGCAGTTGATTTAGCTGTTTAAGCAACCCAAAATAATCTATAAACTTGTTTTCGAGCCAATGGAGTTCGAATCACTTGAGGGTGAGCGGAGAGATGAAGCAGAAGGAAGGGCTGAAGAGTTTTATGTTTCCATCCTTCTAGAATTGTTCCGGCACGTATTTTTGTAGTAATGCGCAGATTATGTCTAAAAAATTAAGAAAAAATATTTGCAGTCTTACGCCAATGTACAAGTGAACTGAGAGTAAAAACATTGCATAAATATTTCGAATAAATTGTGTTGCGTTATCCTCTAGCCATTTCCGGCGTGCTTATATAATATGCTTGATTATGTCGATTAAAAAATATATAAGTATTAGAGATGCAAAATTTTATCAGTCATCCAAGTTAGGCATAAAGGTTTTCCTTTTTTATTTCAAATGAGTGGAAGCGGTTCATATTGAGTCTCATATATCCCGATAAAGGACTGAATTCTCCGTGGTTACCTTTTCATTTTGTCGTTGAGGATTAAGTTAAATTTGATTACCAACGCAATGTGAAATTGTCATTAAGGACTGTAATTAAGCTAAGGCTCAGGAGGGGGACTCGGAGAAAGCTTAGGAGTGAGGAAGGAATCGATTTCTGAATTACTCTAAGGGAAATAACTTGAAATTTCTCCCCAATCACTACTTGAGGGTTTGAAACCTCGTCCCCGCGTGGACAACATATATGATTCTTCTTGAAGCTCTTTCACCGCTAACTGCGCATTTTAATTCAAATAAACGTTTCTTGAACACGCCAAGGCTTCTAGATAAATTTTTTGTGTGATTTAGGTTGACAGAATAATTTATACGATCTTTTAATCATAGATCTTTGACTTGCATCAATGCATCCTGCTGCAGTACCAATAGGTATGCTTTGATGCAAGAATTGACAGCTACTGCTTTTACTATTAGGAAAAATCACAGCATATTAATTAAATATGATAAATACGTGTAAAAAGTTTGATTACTAGAACGATTTTCTTTTCGAACAACTTTCGAACGACTAGAACAGTATAATATTTTAATATTTCTTAATATTACATATTGTAATATTGCAACGTTTTTTCTCAAAAAAAAGAAATTCCTTTAATCGGTAGTAATCACTTGATAAGTCTTATCAAGTGATTACTACACACCACACTGCGTCAACAGCCAGCGCGGAGGACAAATCTCAACACATGAACTGTACGCTAAAGCGCATAAGGAGCAAGAGGTTTTCTTGGTCTCCACTTGGTCTCTCTTACAAGATAAACCACCGCTCTAAAACTATTTTTTATTGCTTGTTCTTGCCCCTATTTGAAATATTCACCCATATCATGATGACAGCTATGCTTTGACACATTACATGCGCCCAACAACGCGTCTAGATTGGCGTAGTGTGTGGGGGAAGGAGTCGTAAATCCGAGAGTTGATTTGGTTTAGAAGTGGGTTTTGTAGAATGGATTGGGAGCTGTTTGGAAGCGAAGGAAGTGCAGTTAGAGTGCGGACAAAGAAGGGACTTATGCTTTCTTGAGGCGGATATCAAAAGGAAATGAACATCTTCAGTCGAGTAATGTGTTCAAAATAAATTGACTGCGGAGATAATGACGTCAAGGAAGCGAATTCATTGAGGAAAGGCAGCTGGGGGATATCGCTCGGCGTCCATCGGGACGCGAAAATGACCTCCTCTCTGGGACACCAATGGATTATAGATGAAAAAAAGTGTTGAAAGCGATGCCCTTACTTAGTATGGTATGATGAACGCGAGGTGAGGACGGTAGAGAGAGAGAAAGAGAGAGAGGACCCTAGGAGTTGTGAGACCGAAAGCTCTTAATAAGATGGGTTCACTCAGAAAATACTCATCTATTAACCCATTTTGAAGTATACAGAAAGATGCTTATTACGGAGCAATATTATAATCACCATAGGAGTTTTCGAACTTACTTTTTTTTTACAGATTCTTGCAAATAATTAACTCCGCTTTCTTTCTCTTTATGGTAGGTTGTAACACATTAATTCCCTTTACTACGTACACCAGGGACTTGTCATAATCAATTTAAGGCTATCCCTCTTTGTGGAACATTTCCATGATTGGGTAGTTAAAACGCCTTACTTGTTTCCGCTATCATGAAACTTGTCAAAATTAATTTGCTGATAGTAAAACAGAATTTATTAATGCGATGCAATACATATTTTTTTGTGCTTCGTTTTTATTCGTTTCTAGAAAATTCATCAAATCTCATAAATTCCTATATTAATTTTTAATAGTAAATTTCAATGTATTTTTTTTCTCCCCTTATTGAGTTACTCATCTATTTTGCTCACAAAACAGCTGAAGAAGCTCAATAGTGGACTAATCGACAGAATCAGGACAAATCACTTTCGATTCTTTCAACGGGGTGAGGGTGGAATGAATCTATAAGAGAAATAATTAATTCCAAAAGTACTCACCGACCCCAAGAAATGAACACAAAATTATTTATCATCCCAAATATGACCACACTGATCAGTGTTTAAGTATAGTTCTTGGCTCACCAAATGGTTAAAAAACGAAGTTAGCGGTAAAAAAGTAACTAGAACCCATTTTATGGTGTTCGGCCTGTAATATTCGAAGCGAAAATGAAAAAAATGATTGCCTAAAACACATTAAGAGAGCAGACTAAGTGAAGATGTGGCGATGGGTATTTATGGAAGCAATAAAGGCATTTTAGAAGACGAATCAAATCAACGCAACTGAATGCGTTATTGATTTCTGCGATTACCTGGTAAGAAAATCGATGCCAAAGAAAATTGAAAAAGACTGATTGACCTTTATCCACGTTGAAAACAAACAGCTTCAATGCTGAAGACACCCGCTGATATTCTACAACATTCTATTGTGCTATATATTCTCTTGTGAAGATTATTAAGTGAGTGATTACTTCATTTCGACTTGAAATAATTGAATTTCGTGAACTCAGATGACATAAATGTCAACTTAATCCTCTTTTTTAAATGTTTATGATTAATTCCGGTTATTCGCAGGTACTTTTAGTATTTAATATGCTCAAGCACTCAATGTAAAGAGGGATAACATAAATAAATTAATAGTACAAAACAAAAAAATACATTAACTTTTATTACCAGTTCACACAATTTTAGGGAGAGCATTAACACTGATTGCGCGAAGATGAGTGGACATTTTCATTAATCGAGGTGTTATTGCATAATTGTTGGCAAGGTAATTAAATTGTAATTAAATTTTGACTCAAATTGTAGTAAAATTATAACTGTATTTTTTAAACGAAAATGGAATCTTTCAGAAACTATTTTCGTAGATTCTTTTATAAACTATTATAACTTGTTCGTTTTTTAGTTCGTTACTATAACTTAAAATACATTATGAACACAGGAAGGGACGGACAAAAATTTAAAAGTAAAAGTCTTCTGCAAACATTGCGTATATCCTGTAAGATTTAACTAATATTTGGCTAAAGCACATTCGCTAGGCATCTTTCTCAAAATAATCTTAGCATTCGTGTATGCTATTATATAGTAGGGGTAAACAGAATCAAGCTTAACGTTGCTTCGAGTGCTTACGTTATATATCGTCGTTTAACCCAATAATATTATCTAATTCTGCAGGAAACTTGCCTTTGTAGCTGGAGTTGAATTGCATGTAAAATCAGAAGCGCCTTTCTTGCGGTGGGATGGCACAGCTCTAGTGGTTGGCACGTCTTCAGAGAATGCTTCCACTCTGGTTGCGTGCATGAGGCGAGAGTTGCGATTCTTGCCCCTACCCTGGAACCATGCCAATAAAATTCGAATAGGAATCGTGTTTTTCACCAAAACCAGGGAAGCATAACGCTCCCCATAAACAACTCCCTTTCTTCTGCCCTGCGAGTTGGGGAGGGCTAACCGAAACTTATTTCACAGGAAAAGGCACATGAAAGAGCTCATGTATGCAACCCCTACCCATCATTACATGCATTCCGTTCGAATGTTTCTATTCGCTGGATTCTCTAGTTTGTTGACGCGATTGAGGGATGCTCTGCTACTCTCGGTTCGTGCGTGGTTGGTAATGAGTTCGCGTTAAATGCCGCTCTCAACCAGCCGTGGGTTTTTTGTACTTTGTTGAGGAACTGTGGCGAGTCGATAAATCTCCGTTTTTTTAACCCTTTGTGGAGATTGGTTACGGGCTGAACTCTTACCCCGGAAAATGAAAGAAAATATGACCACGGAAAGTACTTTTGACATAGAAGAAGCTTTTTTCCTAATATTTATCTGAAAGAGATATTTTCCCAAAATATGTGTTCGTCCACGGCAAAAAAAAGATTTGGTTGAGACTCGGAGCCAGATTTTTTTTATACCTCCGAGAAAATTTGTCAAAACTTCCATAGTTGAACTTGAATTTATGATTTACAGAATTGAATTTGCACTTACCCTGGTGTTAATGTGTGAAATTCATCGAGAGTTAATCTATTACCTTTGCGATGCACGATAGTTAATGTAACTTTTCTCGCCTCTTCGTGTCTTAAATGTTTTATGCTCAACTGTGCATACGATCAGAGTGCCTGGACCCCACCATGGGTCATTCAAAAGTGCTCGTCATTGTGTCGTACTTATGGCACTTTATTTTACGCGATTGTTAATTTTATCAATATGAGGATAATGGAAATGGGACTGAAGAGATAGGTATCAATTTCTAAATAGTTCATTTCCAAGGCACAGAGATCATGTCTCCTCTATCTGCCATGGTGGCCAAGTGCGTCTATTTCGTCGCGCCATACTGGAAACACCGCATAGAGGGTTGCATAACTCCAAGGATTCAGGTGGACTATCATTATCTGACATGTCGCCGGTACATAGAAAACTTATTTTGATGGCATTGTAATTGGCTTAAACCCCTCATGCGATCCTGGTGGAAATATCATTATTCAATATTACGATCAAACATCGAATTATTAAAAAAAAAGTGAACATTTCATGGCAGTCAAAATGTCTTTTGGCTCCCTCCAAGAGATAATGTTATATAAAAGAGTAAACAAAAGAAGATTTAATAAAAGTAGTAAACCCATGGCACAGAGCTGTTCACTTCAGTTATGTAAACTTGAACGGTCCAGTTCAAACTTAGAGGTAAGAAGAATGAATATATATTCAGGAATAAATGACATAGAGTCGTACTACGGTTCCTTTCACATCAATGTTTATTGACATATATTTCTTTTTAGGAACCTTTAGAACTCTTTGATTAAACTCCATGACGCCTATGACTTCTGCGATCTTTCTCATTCCAAGAGAACATAAGGGAGAATGTTCTTCGGCAGTGATGCTACACAATAGGCAGTCCCACTATCCCATTGCCGATCGCAATTTATCATTGATTCAAACGATCAAAAAGTAAATTTCTCACTGCAAAATCTTTAGTCATTTGCTGCTTACCCAAGCCTTTGTGCACCACAGTCGACGAAGCCTTACCTCGTCTGCCATCGGCATTCTTTTGTATTTGCATAGCATCCATGAGAAGGCAGACTTCCACACTTATATTTTGGCCCTTTCCTCTGGTACCTTAATTTCTCTGGTAGTTCATTTTATCCTTTTCCTTTATATTTTTCCTACAATATATTGCTTCATTAAATCAAGAGAATTTGGATATATGTTTGATGCATTTTATGATTTTTGAGCAAGCACTCAACAGCTTTTTATATATTTATTTAATGAATTAGCCGTTCCTCAATACATATGAAACCCAGCCTCCATAGAATTATAAAATTCTTCTTCTGCGTGTATTTTAAAATAAATCCGTGGTAAACTCATTCCATTACCGTTGACTAAAATATGGTGAACTTGAGTTTTATTCAGAAATCGTTTGCTCAGGTATCTATTTACATCACTCATATTAGCAAAGGTTAGTTCACAAAGGAGTAGCTGTACGCTGAAACAGCAAGTATTTTACTCATCATTCTTCTCCTCCTCGACATTACTCAGCAGCTATATTCATTTGCTGCACCTTTGCCATTTTCTTACTTTTTTCCTGTTCCAAGTAGACAATGGAACGATTCCAAATCTTTGTAATAATTATTTTGCTGAGGTTCAAATAAAATCCGACCAGTCTTTTAGAATCTGACTAAATGCTAAAAAGAAAAGTTTATGTGAGAGAGATAATCATCATCATGGTCAACAATCGTAGTATTGGTTTGAAGCAGCCTTCTACTCAATTCTTCTATCGGCCAACCTCTTCATATTAACGTAGTTCCTATCTTTCACGTCGTTTACGACCTGTTCTATGTAACTCATACGAGGCCTGCATATTCCATTTTTCCCATTCACTTTTCCCTTGGCGATTGTCTTCATCAGGCCATCGTGTCTTAAGAGGTGGCCTATTAAGTTGTCCCGTCTTCTTTTTCGAGTTTTCAGCAGACTTCTCATTTCTCCCACTCTTCTTAGGACTTCATTTGTCACTCGGTCGATCCATTTTATCTTCGTCATTCTTCGGTCGCACCACATTTCGAACGCTTCCACCTTTTTCTTCTGCGTAGCTGTCAATTATCCATGCCTCACTGCCGTAAAGAAACAAACTCCAGAGGTGTATGTTCTGATGAATTGTTTCCTTACTTCTGCGCTTTTATTTCCAGCTGTATATTGTTCTTTTGGTAGAATGCCCTCTTTGCCTAAGCTATTCTACTGAGAGAGATCATTGTAAATCAAATAGCTCTGGCATACCGAGATACCTAACACTGATATGGTAAACTTTCTGCAACAGCTGCTACCTTGCGTAGTAAAATATCTTATCTTAGACCTGAGGTATTAATTAATCATCGCGCGAACATTCCGAAGCTTTGAATTCAATGCTTTAATTCAAAGGGTCAAGGCATTATAAGGTATTCAACGTAGCAAAGTTTCTTTCATGTTTCAACTGAATGTGTTGATTTATGCTTTAAGTAATTAGTCTAGGTTTTATGGTATTAGTGAAGGTGTTGCAGTTTCACCATATCAGAATGCACATAGCTACCACTCCGTTATCCTCGAATGTCTACATTTCAATTCCATGTAATCCTTTCCCGCATTATGAGAAAGAAACTAGTAGCCACCCTTTAGAAATTTACGAAATATTCAAATTATTTCATATACATTGCTTAATATTTCATATAATCCAACTTTATTTTCTTCGTAGGCATTCAAATGAATTATAAAGAGACTCGGTTAGCTATTGTTGCCTTCCAAATAGAATAGTCAACATTCCTTCTTTATGCACGGGTGCATGCAACATTCAGAACATATGTATGTAAATATTCTAAAACTTTGAAACATATTAAAGTACTTCATTGTGTGTTTGAGCTTGGTTGTGCACGTTAATTCAACATTAAGTTTCGCAGTTCGTAGACGTAATCTTCCACTTTACTGTTCCACTTTCAGTAATTAAGCGCTCCACCTTCATTGTGCAATTGCTCCACAAGCACTCTTAAGGACTCTTCATAGGATAGTATTCACGACTTTTGCCTATCGCATACATTATAATCGGGGTGTTCACATTAATACATTTCAGTTATTCACTTGTTCAATTATTGTGACGTTGGCTTGATACTACTTTAATTGCTAATTAAATGAAGGACGTTCAATTTTTTAGCATGCATTTAATTTTATTAAATGGAAACTCAAACCACTGCTGCCACTTGATCGACTTTTATGGATAGATGCTACATAAACACTGTACCTCCGGGAAGAAGTCGTGTGCTGCCTTTTTAGTCTTAAAATGACGAGCTATATATAGGTAGTGATAGAATTACGTGAATGCCTAAAGAGTATACTTAACGGCCTTAAATTTATTTAGCTTCAGATTATTGGTGTTCTGAAATCATAATTCTATATAAAGGATTAATGTAATCTCGTCAATGAAACAGTTATTTTTAACGTAAGTTGCAATCGAGACAAGGAATCCATGGGTCGCATCGCGATGCCAAATTTTACATGTTAGCCAGAAACATAGGGTACGATAACCTTGGTTCAGTATGTAGTGAGCTAAACTTTGGGTTATAATTGTCGTTGTCACATTTCCCAAAACATCAAGAACGCTTATCGTTTCCCGGTATATAGAACCGCATCTTCTCGGATGGAACTGCATGCTGCTGCCGTGAACGTGGGCCTACTCGTGATTTTTTCTCCCAATCCCCACAGATGAAAGTATTCCCGCGTCTACAGTGAAACAAAAAAGAAAAGCGAATGGAATGTCACACCAATCCGCTACAAGTCCATCGGTGGAGTTAAGACGCTCGAGAGAGGAAGGCGCCGAGAGAAGATCAAGAGCGAGGAACGGATGATTTTTCAGAGAGGGGCGGATGGGGATGAGTGGTGCGGAAAAGGGGGATGAGGGAGGAGGAGGGTCGGAGTGGGGAGACGGGGGGAGGTGGTTGGACGTAATCATACAAAACTGTGCCACTTTCAGTAATTAAACGCTCGGTCGTCGAGCGCGAGAATGAACCTCCTGCAGGTCTTTGCTTTCGCGTCTTCGTTGAAGAGAGCGTCGGCGCCTCTTCTTCTTTCCAGTCCCCCCTCCTCCCTTCCCCTTTTGTCCCTCCCCATCCCCCATTCTCTCCCCCTTCTCTTTTCTGTCTGAGTCGCGACGATTGTCTCACTTCTCCGCGTCTTCTGCCACTCCTCTCCTCCGTTCTCCTTTCTTGCTTGCTCCATCTTCTCATCCCTCCCAACCCCCTCTGCATAAAAAAAAATAATAATAACCCTCTCCCGCCGCCGCTCTTATCTTCTTCTCTTCGCTCTTCCCTCCCCCCCTCTCCTCCCTCCATCTTCATAATTCATCTTTTTTCCGGAATGCTTCTCCACCCACGCATATCCCTCTGGCTCTCAACGCTCGCAATAAAACATTCATCCCCTGCACCCCGTCCACAAATCGCATTTCGCCAATTCCGGGCGAGCGACGCTCCTTCTGCGGTCATTGTGTCGGAAGAGGCTGGATTTTCCTTACGAACGTCTTGCCACTCCACTCCGTCTCATAAAACCCTCACCGCCAAGCACATCCTACCCTTCTCTCCAAGAGCGTGCGATTAGAAGATGGACACTCATCCGCCTCTCCTAATCCCCAACCTCCTTTTGCCTTCCGTATGCACCTCCCCCAGCAAAGGAGTCCGCATCCAGATATTGGTACCTTCCACTCTTGAATTCATTCACTGCACCCATGGATGGTCCCGACTAACGAACACCAACATGTGGCACCTCCGCATAAATGGCTGTCCATACAAAAAAATGTGTGTAGGCTAGCTTGGGAAATATAGCCAGAGTACACATAGGCAGTTGCATTCAACAGGGTTAGAGGGAAATCAGCTGTGGAGGTGCGTGTTATGGCATATTATAATGATTTTAAGAGGGACGAGAGAAGATATAAAAAATATAATCTCTTGGGCCCGTTTTAGTATCGCGCAAATGACAGAGTCTAATGAGATCTAATGAGTCGAGATCTAATGATGTATCATTTCTTTTGCTCGTGTGTACTATGTGATATCTACTCTGGGTTTCCAGTTGCCAGTAGAACTGTGAATGAAGCACTGCAGGGACACTTAAATGTTGAAGTTTCCAGGACTAGAGACCTGCAAAACCGACAAAAAGCTCTCTCGCCTTAGCGAGCCGAGCGAGCCAGGCAGATTTGACCCGAGCCTAGGCCAAGCTCACTCGGCCAGCTTGATCCTCCTCCGCCAAATACTCGAAAAACTCACCCTACCTCGCAATTCACGGGAGAACCCCTCGAGTCTCGACTGATCCCGTTGGCTTCGGAACCCTGACGATGAAACACGAAGGTACTTCAATAAATAAAAGTTGCAGACCTTCTTCCTCTATTCCTGTGTTCCCTCTACTTATGTGCTTGTGTTTACCCTCATACCAAGGAAAATGCAATTCTCCCGATAGTCGTCGGGTTTTCGAGCCTACGGAAAACTAGGCATAGCAAAGCTCGACGAGCTCGAAATCTCGTATTTTAACTTGGAAGTTCGTGCCATCTTACAGGCCTGCGTTATTTCTAAAGCCTTGCTTTAGAAATAACGCTGCCGCTTCGGTAGGAAAGCGATAGCGGTTAGAATTCAGGCTCCAGTTTGCAGTGCTCTATCCAGGACACGAGACTCAAAAGGAAATTCAATGACCGTTACAGAGAGAACGTCTGATTGAAATACTCACTCTCAAAACTCAGTGCCACTGGTGACTGTCGTTTTTCCATGTTATTGTTCACGAGATTACCACTTTTCATTCACATTCACAATTCTATTCACAGTTTCAGTAGGTCAAACTAAATGTTCTTCTATTAACTAAATTGAATCCATATATATTACAAGTAAAAGTGGTCGCCAACCGGTGGCCAAGACTTTTGCGCATTGTATGAAATATTTATGTTTATTTCACCTTTTCCTTATATTCTGAATCCTCTTCGTGTTATTAGCACAGGTTAGGGTAGCAGAGGATACAGCTCCTAGATCCTAAGGGAATATCATGATTGACTTGTTTACTTGTATATTGTTGGGGGAAGGACCTTCGTGTTGGTATTTTTGCAGACCGCGGGATTCAAAATTATGAGTTTAGTGGCATGTGAGATCCGAATAGATGACGGCCTAGAATAGTGGTTCACGATCTTTATTCGACAGCGTACCACTTGGCAGTTTGTTTTCCCTAATCTGTATCCCTTACCAATGAGCCATTCCGTCACGTAAAAATTCTTGTCTGCTGTTCATTTACAGTCGAATAGTAGAGTAGTTACAAAGAACATAACTGTTTACTCGCCGGTCATGCAATGCTCTTTTTGCTCTTAACTAGATGCAAAATTTCATACGGATGAATGTCCTTGTTACTATTTGCACCATTATTAAACATTAGCTTGTCCGTAAATATTCAAACCGGGTACTACGGATTCACCGTTGCAAATCTAAAACGTAGTATTCATATCTTTAGTCCTATGTAAGATATTTGGCTCCAAAATAATGCTTGAAAAATATATTGCAGCTTCTTATTCTATGAATAATTATTTGATTAAACCCACTTTAATTTAAAAAATACTAAAATGTCTCAAATGGATTCAAAGTAGAACATGTGAGAAAAATATTCGGCCTTCCAACGTCCTATCTCGCTGCCCTCCTTCAGAACTTTCTGGGGCACTAACTGGGGCAACTTTTGTGAAGTAAGAATAATTAAAATATGACAATATTCCGTGATATTATTTTGTTGGTGGTATTTAATTATTTGGCTTATTTTCTTAGTTCATATTGCTCGTAAGTCTTCGCTTTTAACTGGAAATGTTTTCCCCTTGAAGGTTCAGGAAACATTTCACTATAGTATAATTTTAAATTTAGTTTTTTCGCTACCATAAATCATCAAATTGTTCAACTACTGAGAAAATAATATCTTAATTCTCTTATTATGCTGCTGAAGATGAAATATGAAATTTGATGTCAAACTACTGCCCGGACAGGCTGATGAAGAATGCATTCGAATTGGGTGTGAATCACAGTATGTATCATAAAAAGGACTAAAAGTAAGAGCTAAAACGAGTGAAATAGGTTTATAGACATTGAGAAACTAAATCCCATGTATAAAGAGGCCGAATTAGGGAACCTCGAGGACGATGAATCGCAACGAGTAGATAAAGTAACTGTGAAAATGCTGAGGGCTTAAGGAAAAGCGTGTTTCAAAGGCTTCTGCAATCAAATTCTTCTGTGATAAAAACGCCATTAGTCAGTGGAGAGAATGCTTATTTTAAGTGGAAACATTTGCGTTGCTTTATTGGGCATCTTGTGCCTTAGCATGATTAATCTAAACTGGCCTCTAATTTAAGCTTTAAAAATCCGGAACTGAGTTCAAAAGAAATTCAGTATGCTGCTGCCAAGGCAAACCTTTTTGTGTTATTATAAGAGATAAGTGCTTTGCAGCTAATGTTGGGAATAAGTATTTTAAAAATTGATTTTTAAATTTTGAGATAAATAATTGAAAAAAGCAATTCAAGAAAATTCAAGCACCCATTAAATGAATAATTAATTCAATAATCTGCGACACTATGGCCGTTCAATACATAAATTAATCGCTCCGTAACACCACTTGATTGAAATGAAATGGATTTTCCGAAATCCCAGGTAAAGCGTCAATTTTTATGATTTTTGCCTTTAAAACTTGATGATGTTTCACGCATCCATTATAATTGCTGAAATAAAATGAAAGGTTAAAAAAAATCCATTTCTTTAATATTTTAATAAAACCAAAAGCCGTTAGAAGAGGAATGCAGGTGATTCCGCAGAAATTTTCGCAGATTTCCTGGTGATGGAAACGGAGTAATTGGGTCAATTTGGGCGATTTGGGACGCCTTCACTCTTCGCGCTCTCATTTCGATTTGCTGAAGGTGCGAAATCTCGTATTCAGAGACATTCATTCATTTGATGGGCGGCGGTGGTGGCGGTGCTGATCGAATCAGCGGAAAAATCGTTAATTGCGCACGTGTGCTCTCATCAACCCGCCGCTACTTCAACGATGAAGTTGCCAATCAACGGGTTAGTTTTCCTTTTTATTTTTCAAATCCTGGATCTCGATGACATAGACATGAGTTTTTCCCTTGAATATTTATTGGAATATTACACAAAAATTTGCGTTAAATCATTTTTGATTAAGCTGAGGACAAGAGCGGAGCCAAATGCATTCAATTTCGTACTGAAAATTTGAAATTCTATTGTTGCTGTATTATAAGAATTTTCTATGCTAGTCCAAGTCAGGAGACCCATTTTTAAGGAGGATTGTTTATTAGTCAGATAGGAAATCGGTATTATCGATTTCCGCAAATGTCTCGTATTCTTTGTTATAGCTGTTCTTAATAAAGCAGAATATAATTTGTGAAATCGAAAAGATGCAATTTATTACCATATTCAGACTATTAACTCAAATTTAGAGCTTGATCTTGGGTGGTAGATATTATAATTTGCCCTTTAGATTAAGGTTTGTTTAATCTTTAAATTGTAAACACAAGAAAGAATGAAAAGATTGTGTAGTGCTTTGTGTCTCAGAGCTAATCAGGGTATTCTTACCAAATTCATTCTCAAAGTTTTAATTTAGCGATTTTGCACAGCATCCTTTCTATACTGATCACTTTGATCATTTGAAAACATTCTGGGTACACAGCTACTTTTTCAGTATTACCTGTGAAGGCAAGTCATTAAGGACTATTAATTTCACGCTATTTAATTAATTTCACCAGATTACCTTTGGGGGCGTGGTTTATATTTGGGAGCTTTTAGTTTTTAAGCGATTTGGCTAACGACGACCATGTCTTTCCTCCCAGAGATTAGTGGTGTTCCTAGAAGTTCCTCCTCTCTTCCTCCCACCTTAACCAACCCCTTCTCAGCCAGCACTCAACCCGCCGCCCCACTTCCATAATTCCACCCTCTAAATGCTACTGCTCCACTCTCGCTAACACACCGATAAATCTCCCCAAGTGGGGAGGAGGAGGAGGAGGCCGAACATACCTATCCATCCTGAGCCCAAATCCAAGGATCACCAACCCACCTCTTTAATACCTTAAGATTCCCTTTCCAGCTAATCCACACGGCCGTCTTATTCCGTCTCCCCCCCCCTCCCCAACAACATCTCTCTTCCTCTCCGGAGATACCGAGGGGGTACATCCAAGCCACTCTCCTCCCCCTTTCGCAATCTTTCCTTATCAGAAGTGTTCCAGCTCCTTCCCTGTCACCGCTTAACCCCAATGAGGGAAACCTTTCTTACCTCCGCATTCCATCTTGTTCCCTTTTCATTATTTTTCTCTTTTCCCCTATCTGTTGGGTTATCCAGACCACCCTTCCCCATACTGTGCCCGCCCACTCTTCATGGACACTCCCTTTCACATTCAACCCTTTCCTTCAAACCTTCTCCATCCCACCCTGGACGTTCAGTTCCCGACACGCTCTTGCCAAAGCAATCTATCCTTTTACTTGGGGGAACTCTAATTCCTTCCTGGTTCCCTCCTGAAACGTGTTCAACGCCTTATATTCCCGCTGTAGCTCCTCTAGGAAACGATTCGAATTTCGATTTGCCAAATTCGCCATAAAACCGAGATATTCCCTTACTCACCCACTCAACGGTACCCTGCTTCCCTCTCTTTCCTCACTTCAAGTACTACCACTTTCTCTGCATTCCCTCCTCTTAAGTGGAATGAGTAAATGTGAAAGCCCAATATGATTAGATTGAACTGTGGTTCATTTACTTCTGAGATAGTTTTAAGTAACCTTCACAGCCTTTGTGCCAGATTTTTATGTGTGTAGGCATCTCAGATTTAATTATTTTTGGCTAGTCTCCTGAATGAGTGGACTATTTACGATAAATATTATTCTTTAAGGGGGTTGACTGCACACATGTATCCTTTTTTAATACAAAGCCTTCAGAGCCTCCGTCTACATTGACCGTCCGCGTTGCTTTGTAAAAAGGTCATATGATATTTTCTTTTTGTATAATGGGTTCTGGTGAATTTTATTTACCTTTCTATGAACCTCATGAATATCTTTTTCAGATATCAAATAGCAAATGAGAATAACAAATCCTGCTAAAGAAATCTTCACGCCTTGATATGTATACTATTTGTTTGCTTTTATACAGATTTCAGCTATAGACTATTTCATTATGCTTGATATTAAGTTGATTTTACTCCTAATATTCCAGATTTTTGGACTTGAAAATAGATTTTGGCATAGTTGTTTTAATGTAAAGTATTCACATTTGAAGTTACTATCATCTTAAACTGTACTTTGACATTTTAAATTTTGCTAATAAGAGAATTTTTTTAAATCAATATTCCAGCCATATTGCAAACATTGCAGCCATATTGTAATTTAAAAAATGAGTAATAAGGCAATTGGACATGATGACATTAGGATTTTGTAATTCAAAATGTGTCTTTTCATCATTGCTATTTATAATCTAGTAATAAATAAATCTATAAATGGTTCAACTATATTTGCCGGTTGAAACAATAGTTGGGCAACCTATTATTAAAAAAGGGATCATATAAATATTTTGAAGTGCTATAGGCATTGGCCTACATTATCAACAATACGTTCTAGAATCACCGATAGATTTACAATCTGCTTAAAGAAATACAGATTAATAACACATATACATGTTAATATATAATAACACATAATACATGTTAATATGTGATCTACATCATATGTTTCAATGAAAGAAAGAGACTGCAGATGCTTTGTGAAGGGTGTTAAAGAAAGCCAGAGAGGGAATTCATGAGGGTATTAATGCTATATTTATGTTTTTAGTGGCTTCAGTCATGGTTGATATTGTTACATACCTTACAAAAAATTAATTAGTGGGCACGTACACACATAGTTTGCTAATTATTTAAAGGGTGGGGAAATCTTAGCAAAAATTAAAGACGTGATTAGCGAATAGTTTCGAGTTGAAAAAGGTGTGTCACAAATATCAATTCTTGGATATGTTCCTGATTTACAGAACGGGCATACTTTGTTGTTGCACTTTTGTGAATTTACTTTATATGCTGATGATATAGTGTTTATTTCTAAGCACATGGATTATAACACAGCTGTAAACCGCATCAATAATGAGTTTATGAACATACGTAGATCGTCTCATGATAATAGACTGCTAATCAATGAAAATAAGTTTGAGTTTGGGTTAAGGGTTGCGATATCAGAGAAAATCAAAATACAGGCACACACTCATATATTCTCAACTCAATTAGCTGCCTGTACCTCATGCTGGAACAGGTTGATAAATACAATTATTTGTTTATTGTGAACCGAAATGATAACTTGAGCACATTTCTGCGATATTTCTAAGAACAACTGCAGGTGAAATTATATACTATGTTAATATAATTATTTCAATAGGATAATGAACCAAAGCATGATGGAAGTCATTGAAGGCTTTAATAAGGGGAAATTTAAGATACCTACGCCATCACAGTTTGGGGATTCAGCGCTAGAGTATATATCAACATACTTTGGAAGAAAAGAAATCTATTGTATAAAATGGTAGAAGGGAAATTTGGGTAATAAATATCTTAGAAAAGCTAATAAGAAGAAATATTCTAAAAGGCGGATATCCCCACAAATTTATTAACTATATGTGATGATAGTAAATAACTAATTGTTTTAGTAATAATTTAAAATATCAGGATATAGCAAAAAATAATTGGCACTTATGGACAACATAAATGTCTCATTAATTATGCATATTAAAATTCATTTGAAGAAATTTAGAAGTAGTGGTAGTACCTTGCAATGACATATCTAAGAAATTAAAAAATGAAGTACCTATATAATATTATTTAAAAAGAATATTTTTTAAATGCTTGCGAGAACAAAAAATAGTGTACAAAGTAGAGGTAAATGTTTTTGCGCACATTTTTTTATGTTGCACGATAGACAAATCACAGGCTACAAATATTCAGCACAATTGGCACCTACTTACAATTGCCATTGCAGCGGCTTAGTGGAACCAGAAATGTTTTCTTTTTTTCTCTGAACTATTTTTACTGTTCTTACACTATTTACTGCAAAAGTATCCCATATGCTATGAAATGTATCTTTTGTGGATGAGTTAATGTAATATTTAAGGTAGCAAATGAAATTGTGGCAATGAAAAATTAATGTCGTTCTTTTGCTTCATGTTTAAGTTGGTTAACATTTTGCCTGTTTAAGCTCGTGTTAAATATTTAAGAATATATTTCCTATGGATCCAGTTTTACTGTGATTAACAATTATTAATTTCCCTTCACGGTTAAAGTGCCTAAAATACAATTAAAAAATAATAATCGCCGGGCTGTATCCTTATAGTGGAAAAACGCGCTATTTTTTTTATTTCTCTTGCGTAAATTTCTCAGGTTGAGAGAATGAATGGTGGGTATCTGCAGCCCTAAAATAACTTTGTTCAGAAGGATGCAAATGGCACTACGTGACATGAGAAGTTCATTTTTAATTAAAGTGATATGATGGAATTCTTCACTCTTTAATCTTTGAACTTTCTTCAGACAAGAGAGCGTTAATAGGATAAGTTTCCTGGTCTATTAAATAAAAAAGTTTTTCCCAAGTATTTTAATCCCAAACGTATTTATTTCACTGATATCAGACCTGCATTGCAATTAAAATCGGCGATGAGGTTTATAGTCTATTAATTTGTATGTTAATTACTCTATTCAAGGAGGATTAAAATATTTTTTCTTCATTTAAGATTTGATTCCTCTTGAACGATCAACTACCGAACTCAGGGAGAAGACAGAGCAATGGATTGATTTTTAAAAGAGATCACATGTCACGAAAACGCTTCAGTTGTAATTAAACTTTTGAACACGACTGACGAAACCAGAATGATGAGCGGGGTTACTCAAGAAACTAACTATTGAAATCAAGAGATTTTATATTTTTGAGGGAAAACATTAAAGAGATGTTAAATTATACATTGAAATAATTTTCTTAGTATTTACTTTCAATAGTGAAGCACTGGTGGTAAAAGTTTAAAGTTAAACTCCACTCTAATTAGGAAAAAATATGCAGTCATTCAAGTATGTTAGTTCACCTATTTTTATGAAAATTTTTATTTTTATTGTCTGTATCTCGGACAATTTTGAAAATAAAAATTTAAAAATTGCCAAATGTGTTCTGCATAAATTAAAAATATTATCTCGCGTTGATGAAGCAATTCCAGTTTCATCAAAATCAGAAATAATGAGGCCTAACCGTTGACTGATCTGACATGGAATCATTACTTCTTCTAAAAGCCCCCTGAACGTCAACGAAGCCACTTAAAAACGTAATCTCATATAGCTCCATTTCCGGTCTAAGGTAATAATTGTTTGGTAAATATATATTAATGAAAAACACAAATCATTTTAAACTTTTCACAACACTATTTTCTCCTGCTACCGATTCCAAGTCTTATGTACTCGGTTATGACACCTGTGAGATGAAACAGCGACTACGAAAAAAATCCAGCAAAAATTTTTAATTTGTTTGTGTCTTATAGTGAGCCAGGAATTTTCACAAATCAGGAGCCAATTTTAATGTCGTTTATATACTTATTCTTATTGCTTTTAGCACGTAAATTAGCTTATATGATACATTTTTTTAGCAGTCAATTAGTGCATAAAGTAGAAAGATATTTTTTTAATTTGAATTGTTTACGACCTTTTTCTGATTTTTGTAGCATTGTTCCGGGTCTGTTAACTTTACTAACTAAGCATTGTACGGTTTATTAGCTGAAACAGGGATAATATCTTTGCTTTGTTTTTCAATGAGCTCATTCAAGCAAGTAGTTCAATCACTAGATCAAAGCTTCCTATATTAAAGATTCACTAGTAATGAGGAAGGAGCATGCATCAATAAGGATTCCATAGTGTTCCGGCGCAGACATTCCACAGATGTGAACATCCAATGCTTAGATAGATGCTGATGAATCAGCGTACCACCCAGGGGAGAGAGACTACCTTGTCTTGCGACGAACATAAAGAGATAGGGTGCGCGCGAATTGTGCTGGGCGAATAATACGAAGAAAGGGCGTGGTCGGCAACCTTGGAAGTGCTCTATGATCGAGGAGAGTCAGGAGGGAGGGAAGAGAGTTGACATTTTTGGGGAGCAGTGAGTTTGAGAGACTTAAGTACGGAGAGGCAGTGGTAAGGGAACTTTCGGAATGGGAGGTGCAGGGATCGGTGACTAATTAAGGCGATGGAGTAGGCTGAATGTAAGACAAGTTGGAGGATGGGCCGAAAGGTAAAAAGTCTGAACTCTGGAGACTAGCTAAATTAAACTGGTTAAGAGATGGGAGACGGGCAGGCTATGCAAAATAAAATTGGAGAACGATTCGAAATGTCCAGACTAAGCTAAAAGGGAATCGATCCCTGGTCAACTCCCAAAAAATGAATTCAAAGACTGCGAACTGGCCGCGATAACTTTAGTGGCGTTATTCGCTGGAATTGCAAAATAGAAAGATAATTCAAAAAAATGGCCATAATTTGCATTATTTTTCAGACCCCGCAATCAAAAAGTCGTGTGATGCAATTTTTTCGTTATTTTAAGTAAATACAGCATTAGTGGGTTATTCCTTAATTGATTTAGGTGAGAGAAGTCCTTCTATTATATGGCCCATGGAGCACGTCAATGGGATAGAAGGTGGGTACAGTTCACGATAAACTTGAGACCACTGATAAATGTTATGGAAAGTAACAGTGGGTAGTAGTTAGTTGGTAGGTAGTGGAGCACTTGTCCGTAAATCAGGAGTTCCGGATTCAAGCCCTGACCAAGGTGAATTAATTTTTTTCTCTGTGGATTTCTGCCTTTATGTAAAGTAAAATGCTATTTTAAATGATAGGAAAAAGTTAAGTTTATCCTTTACTGGGAAGTGGCCTGTAAACGTTGTTCTAGGTATTACTTTGCGAGGTTTGCCCTTATTATTTTACTGAAGAGATATTTTAAAGAGTCATAGAGTGCATAGTTAACTGGTCAGCTGCATGGTAGGAGAAGAACAGGTGAAAGCAAATTTTATCATTTAATCGCTTTTCATGACTATCGGTCAAGCATAAATAACAGATACTCTAGTATGAAGAGAATAAATGAGATACTTTCAGTCGTAACTTTGTGGAAATTCATGACAGTAGATTTATTACAAACTTTTACAAACCACAATAATATTGCAAACTCACGACCCGGGTTTCGGCGCTAAGCACCATCATCAGGTGGTGAGAGAATAGACTAAATGCTTAATGAACTTTAGTGTGCGTGGTATTCTAAATGTAATCATTTAACTTATCACTTACCATCATCACTTTAATTTAATTTAATAGCAGCAAATAATTGCTGTGACTTTTTAATCAAAAGATGAATTGAAAGATGTAGGATCAGGAAATTTAACTCAAATAGGAGTTTCCGCGACCGAAAATGGGAGGATTTACATTCATTTCAGTTGTAATGCAAAATAAATTTTCCGTCAACATCCATTCGGCTTGGCTTCGGCGCATTTCTAAGGAAAGTGACAATTAACGGAAGTATCCAATAAAATTCCAGCAAGGACATAATCAATAGCATAGCGCAGGACACAATGGAATTCCTACAGGGCTATCTACCAAGTACTTCATGCATAGGTTGAATTTCACATTGCTGACTTAGTAATGGCCAGTGCCATAAGTATAAAAAGTAATTTTGAAAGCATTTAACATGGGGTACTGCAGAAAAAACAAATTTATTAAACGGGCGTAAAATTAGGAGCTTGTGATAAAATTTAGAGAAAACATATTCCGAGCACCCTAAAACGATGCAAGACAAGGCAATGGAAGAGATCATGAGGCACCATGGTCTCACTCAGGGAGTTGGAGGAAAAGTAAATGGGATACGCTGCAGTGTAAAATCTCGGATGAAATATATAGAAAGAGTTATGAGGGGCGTACAAGAGAATATGCTATTTAGTAAAGATAAATTCTCTTTGCTCAGGCTGGTCTACAGTATATCTTAACCAGTGAGACGCGTCTGTCTACTGGAATAAAAGTCAAGTGGGTGAGACTCGATCCGACTAGATACAAATCCAATAAGGATAAGGTTAAATTTTACAAGGACATCATGAATACGCCCGTCTATATCGTAAGTATTTACCAAGTTTTACGCAGATAAAGTCGAGAAAACAGAACCTCTCTTGGCACATTTTGTGAGTGTGGAAGGAGGATTTAATGTGGGATACACGACAAAATATTGTGAACCCCTGAACCAAATAGACGATGGTAGAATTGAGTGGGTAGGTCCAATCAATCAAATAATTCCAATTTCACCCAGGACACATAAAGAGTCTAGGGAAGTGTTCAACCATGATAAAATAGCAGATGAAAGTCCGTTCCATCCATTCTGTTGTTGATTTTTAAATTTAATCAGTCGGGAATTAATGAATAGGACCAAATAAATGTATGTTGGTAAGAAAATAAAAAAGATACACAGCAAAGGGTTGTTATACAACTTCTCATTTAAGAAGTTGAAGGAAGGTTAATTACGCATCTGGAGAGGTAAATGGAATTGTCCTCTCTAAAAATCAAATAAAAGATCGGGACACCGAAAATGATTTTTTTAAACTCTGCAACAAAGGAACTTCCCATACTTAGTATAGCTTTCATCTGTAGCGTAATTTTAAGGGATTAGTAATTAGCAAGAAAGCCCCTGAAATTGGTGCTATTTAAAGGAAAATAAACCAAAATTTCCAACCTATACTCACATGTGAAAGTCTAAGAAAGCAGAGGCAGCAGAGAAGAAAGAGATATTCTAAGAAGTAAGAAAAGTATTGCTACATGAGCACAATGGTGAAAGAAAACTGATAATTAAATAATATGAGTTTGAGGCCAAGAAAACATAGAAAAATACTTTGCATACGTGCCATTCACTCTTGAATGGGAGGAGAGGGGAAGACAAAGAAAAATGGCATAGACACGTGAATAATCCTTTGATCAATAAAAAAACGAACAGGGCCTATAGAAAAAGGCAGTGGGACCACATGTAGAATGTTTAACGTTGAATATCAAAATATAACTCACTATGATATTTGCGATGTGCCTCGACATGCATAGTATAAGCTTTGTATTCTAAATATTCCAAAACGGTTCGAATCTATTAAACTTACTAAAATGTATCATATTAAAATTAACACCAGGACATTTAAAACATTTTGTTTCGTGAACTTAACCTGATGCTTCCATATCAGTGACACTCGTTTTGGTACTGGTGAGGAAGTAGTTTGTTTTTGGCTGAGCAATTTTTCTAAGGATGGCAAGCATATGGAGGTTGAACGAGCGTCGCAGGCATAAAACTTAAAGAGTGACGAAGGAGAGGGATGATAAGGGAGTCTCGAGAAGAACAGAGAAGAGAGAGCGAGAAAGGGAGGAAGGGTGAGAGAGAGAGGACGGTGGTCCCCTTCCCCCTTCACTCCCCGCTCTTATAGTAAGGAGCTTTTGGCATCCAAATGCAAATGAACGGAGTGGGGGATAGCAGGAGAGGACGGGGCGTGCGGGTCGGGAAATAGAAGGCTCCGCGAGAGTCCACGTCTTAACCACGGGCCACCCCATCCACTCCTCCGCCGCCTACTTCCCCCCACCCATCCACCCTCCCCTTACCCCCTCCCACCTTGCCAACTCCTCGCGACATCTCATTGGACGATGAGGAAGAAAGAGTCCCTCTCACACTCTCCACCCACCCTCCCTCTCTCTCTCCCTCTCTCTCTCCTTCTCTCTCCCACCCTCCTATTTAATTACTTCCGTGTGGTCCGATTAATTACGGCGATGGTGGAGCGCAATTAAGTTAATTGCAACTCCCCCCCCCCCGCCCTCCCGGTCCCTCGCCCCTTCCGACTCAACTCGCTCCTCCTCTTCCTCCACACCGCACACTTTAAAAAAAACACATCCCCCCACGTCCCTGCACCCTTCATTCTTTCACTCGCCACCCACCCACACACACCCTTCTTCTCCTCCGCTTCTTCCTTTTATTTCCCACCTCCGAATTCTAAACGATCCCTTCCCCCGCCCACACCCCCTCTTTCTCTCCACCCTCCCCGGGCCCCCCGCACGCGACCCCGAAAAACCCCTTCCTCACCGCAAAGGATTCCATTTCCTCCGCGATGCGACCATCCTTTTATTTTGCGGAAAAAAATGGAAAGTTGCGATTCTTCTTCCATTGTGCTTTTATCTATTGCCATTATTATTTTATTGTTTTTGCTATAATAGTTTGACCAAAAACAAACTGCTACTATTAGGGGATATTTGTAGCAATTTGGACAAATGGGATTTTGGGTAGGTGGAAGAACTTTTTGGAATAGGAGGAAGGGAAGCGGGAAACCCAGCTGCGGCATTAGCCTGCTTTTAACGAAAGGTGCCGAAGTGTCCATAGATTAATGTCCTATCCGATAGTCGGAGTAACGAACTTGGAGTGCTTTCTGTAGCTCACAATAGGGGCCATATATGCGAATGAAAAAACTCTGCCACAGCCAGGAATCGGACCCGGGTCCTCGGATTGGGAATTTAGCAATCTATCAGCAACAGCAAATCAATCCTACCATATATTTTGCTGATTAATTGCCAAGCGTTTCGTTTTTACTTTCAAATGCGGCCTTTTCGATACAATACCATAGTCAATAAAAACTTTCTAATAACTCCATGTTCACCTTTAATTGAAGTTGATTCTTTCGCTCTAGTCACTTCCCATCGCCTGTTTTGCACATCATTTTCTCAATAATGCAAAACTATTATCAAATAATTCCCCTTTTTTCAATGGTAACTTTTTATCCCATATTTTACCAGTGTTTTTGCTGAAAATTTTTGTTTGAGTCATCATCATTTTTAATGAGAATCTTACCCGCTGAAGAAGCGGAAAACAATAACATCGTACCAACTACATCGTCAGGTATTTCACATAAGCCTTGAGGCAATAATTGTCATGGTTAACTACTCAAAAAATATTCAACGTATAGAATAGGAATTTGGAACATATGAGGCAAGACCTTCATTTGTCATATCTAGAGATGGAAATGTTTTCATCTGTGTATATCATCGGAGGAATTCATTAGAAAATCAATATGACCATCGATACTTGAACTTATTCTGTCGACCCGTCCCGATGGAAAGCCCTTAAATGGATTTATGAAAGACAGCAAATATATATTACTTGCTTCAAATATATGTCATGAAAATGTCCGAAGACTAGAAAATCCAAATGCCAGATTATTTACAAAAAACGATATCTCCTGTAACGATATAGAATATAACGATAATTTGGAATTTGGATTTTCTAGTCTTATGACATTTTCAATTAAACCAAATTAGAAGCTCTCATTATTTCACCTAAATATATGTCATGTCAAGTGTCAGCTAAAATCGCTCACGCTATTTGTCGAATAATGACAAGCGTTATAAATTTTACCTTTTAGTATGATTTTTTATTGTCATGATGAAGCAGTCAGTTATAGGCATACTTCTATGGATACAGATGCCTATATAAAGATTAGGTTTCATATCCTTCATGCTTTGGTATCATTATACCAAAGTAGTTTTATCACTTTTGCCGGTGGACCCTCATGCATTTCTTTCTATGCATAATAAATCTCACAAGTCGAGAAATCCCATTGAAATAATGAGATGAAAAGTACGTCATTACGTTTTATATGAAGCACGTCCATTTCTCTTAACTGATAGATGTTCAGTCATTAAATACCGTTATAGCAAGGAGTTCCACAGAGAAAAAATCATTCGCCTTGACCGGGACTCGAACCCGGACCCCCTGATTTCCGGCCAGGTGCTCTACCAGTTGAGCTACCAAGACGTCCTCTTTCTCTGTGGAAATCAACGAGGCTAAAAGGAACTAGGTGTTAACGGACTGCGGGACATATCATGTCACAATGCAGCCGTAGTCGTGCGCAAGGCGCCACTGTCCACGAGGTTAAGCCGAATTTTAAACACTCTTTGAATTCGTTTGAGTAAGCACCTTAGTGTTTAAAATTCGGCTTAACCTCGTGGACAGTGGCGCCTTGCGCACGACTACGGCTGCATTGTGACATGATATGTCCCGCAGTCCGTTAACACCTAGTTCCTTTAAGCCTCGTTGATTTCCACAGAGAAAGAGGACGTCTTGGTAGCTCAACTGGTAGAGCACCTGGCCGGAAATCAGGGGGTCCGGGTTCGAGTCCCGGTCAAGGCGAATGATTTTTTCTCTGTGGAACTCCTTGCTATAGTGCAATTTTCAGCGGGTGACGCCGCTAAAAGTTCCCGCGGCCAGTTCGCGGTCTTTGAAGTCTTTGAATTAAATACCGTTGCCAAAATAACTCTAGTTAATATTAATTATAAAAAAATATCGTCACACTACTCTACAATATACTTTTTAATAGTGCTTTTTATGGTAAGAATCGAACTCAAACTACGCATACATTTTAAAAACTGACCAATGAACATTAACTCTAGGTGTTCCCGATTGGCACCCGAAGAATTTCGATGAATAATATCCTCAAGCTCGTTGGCAGCATTGCATAATAAACTAGGCAGGCAAAGATGATGCCAACGAAGATGAAACCTGAAAACCTGCCTAGTTTGTCTGAACGCCGTGAAAACCTTCCTCAACGCCTATACCACATAATAACTCGCTATGTAATGATAAGCATTCGACTCTCACCCTTCTTCATTTTTCAACTGATGGAAAGGGATAACTGATGGAGCTAAAATATAATGAAGGTGCATAGATTTATTAAGTAAATATTATATACTCTTCTGATTTCCAAAATATATTTATCTCGGGCAGCGTCAGAAGTTCTCTCCCATCTGCACCTTCAGACAGCTAAAATTCCTTCCTCAAGAAATATGGGTTTAACTTCAATTAGTGCAAAGATTGCAATGGTTGACTGGTAATAAAATTAAAATGTAAGTGAATAGACGGCAAAACGTAGCAATAAAGATGAACTTGAGTCTACAGCGTCTACAGTCACGATACAGCTTAGATAGGTAGAGAACTAGTAGGTATGTGGAGAAATTTTTAAATTTAAATTAATCTTACCCTCAAAAAGTATGAAAACAATTTAGGAAAGTATTGTTGGAGTTTTTTATTGATGTGGGAACAGTTTATTCATATCAATTCATTATATTCCCATTTTTTACTATTTAAACTTTGCAAAGGCTTTGGAGTGGAAAGTGTCATGCACAAAACTCCCAGGTTAATAATAGTTTTTTCTTTATTTCAAAAATATAATTGCAAATACCAAAGTCCCATACTTGTGGCAAATATTTTTAATGGTGGCATGAAAATAGTTAAAGGAATAAAGACTGGGGTGGTGATCGGTTCGGTGAGTTGGATATATTACTGGCCTCTGAGTACCCAGCTTCGAAACACGGCTTATGTCCGTATTTTGTGTTTCTTTTGACTTTCTGGCTTATTGTAGAGAAGTGCATTATCTCGCTCACGAATGGGATCCTGGATCCATGGGAGTCTTTAGATAACAGGGGCGTAAGATGGACGCCGAGACTTCCCTCCATGATGTCCTTCATCTGCCCACCCACCCATTTTTCCGTAACGAAGTGACATTCAATTTCAGCCGTTCTTCCTAATAACTCCCACCGCTAAGGAATTTGGATTCAGGCAGAATCTGGTGAATTGATTTGGGATAAGCAAAAGATGTCCTGGATTTTAATTTTGACCAAAAAAAGGAATAAAGAGGGATAAGCTAATGATGGTGAGGAAATGTGATAGTGAGCCGTGTGAATTGAAATGAAACGTAGGGAATGAGATAAAGAACCAAGTAAATCGGCAAAGCAGGTGGAAGATAATATTTAACGAAAATGCATATAAATATTATAAGACTACATCATTGCTTACAGTAATGTTTTAGATATTGTTATAAGGTGCTTATTCTCAATATGTCAACGTCCTTATTCTATCGAAAATAAATCCATATCAATTTTCTGCCTCAGGTTTCTAGGTTTAAAAATTCATTAAAAATATGATTGGATGTGTGAAACTCATTGCCTTTTTAATTTAATTTTCAATTTCAACTGAAAGAATTAAAGAATGCTCATTTTGTCACATTTATTCCATTAATATTGCCCAACGAAAGCAGTGAAGTGGGAAATTCACCTTGGCCCTCTGAAATAGTTGCTAGAAAACCTCTTGAGTAACAGGTATTAGATTCAAAACAAGGAGTGAACAAATAAGTTAGCTGGAAAGGCTAATTCATGGTGGTATCCAGCAGACTGGTCTTTGAACTGAATGGTTGTGTTAAGAGAATGAAGAAAGGTGCCTCATAAATATAGATATAGGCCCCCTAATAGACCTATGAACCACCGCAAGAGCGTGTCGCAGAGGGTGTTAGATCACCAACCGTGAAAATCAAATTTTGCTAGATAAAAAGAATAAAGGCGTACGGAAAATGATGGAATCAACTATGACGCATGAATTATGATTTGCAATTTTAAAAAAATATGCTTTATTTTTTTGGTGACGAAAATTAGAGAGGTAGTATTTTTTTTAAACTTTAGAAGAATAGATGATAAGGTGAAATAATTTTGCTGCTGAGGGCAATACACCAGATTAACATGCGTTATCGCACTATTTTATGGCTAGGTAAATTGTGGCTTCTCATCACAGACAGAAATTACCATTACATTCCATGCGAATTACCTAATTAAGCGCATATTTATGTTGGGGCCTTGGGAAAGGACGGTGGAATATGTCGGAGAGTGGAAGGGCTCTCTTTTGCTTCAAACCATTGCGATGCCACCTGAGGGAACTGTTGCTTCAATGCAGTCAGGTGGAAGGGACCTGAGAAAATATTCCTGGAATAATATTCTCCGTTTCTCTCTCGCTAACTACGGAACGCAACGTTAGCAGGAAATGTCGATATTTTGATGCTTCTCACGCTGCATGACGGGCTGAGAGAGGGAGAGAGAGATTTCTCTTGCACTTGCGCTCGACTGCTAAGTTTCTGTTTCAAATTTCACTACGATCATAGTGGTATTTTGTTGACAGAGATAATTGTAACGACATATTGAAGCCCTGGAAGGTTCATAAGTCAAAAGGGTAACAAGGCTACGATTATTATATTTAAAATATTAACCAGCGAGGTAGAAGGCAGGTCTGGTACGGGTTTGCAGGGTACTTTAGATAAAGGTACGAGTGCTTTGGCGCAGCGCTGTCAAATACGAGTTTATCGTGTGACTTCAAACTCGTACTTGACAAAATGACGCGATATTATTTTTTTAGTTCAACAAACAATAAAGGAGGCAAAAAATACAAAATGAACGTATTCATAAAATTTTTAACTCTGTTTTTACCTTAAACTAAACCTTGTAAAAAAAATTTGCAAGCAAAATGCTTGTCCTACGAATTGCATTCTACTTTTTATTAAATTCGATCGTTTATGGCTAAAATACGTTTCTTTCTTCCATTATATCAAACCATTAAGTTTGGTTCCAAACTGTTTTGATGTGCACTCGACACATCGCGTCGGTAGGACATATGTCAGACTTCTGTTCTTACTCTTACGAGCGTGCTTCTGCTGTTTTCGAGCCCTATTGAACAGTGTCGTGAAAAATAATCTCCAGGGAATCCTAAAGAGAGGTGCAATTGGAATCCGAGGGAAGGAAAGGGAGGATTTGGGAGAGAGAGAGCGAAGAGTACCTGGGGGACACTTCCACCGCGCACCTCTTCCCTCTCGCGCGGCCTTCGCCTCCTCCCTCCCTCCCACATCCTGGCGCCCCCCTCCACCCCCCCGCTCCAGAGGAGACCCCACTTTCTTGCCCTCCCCATCGCGACCTCTTCATCCTCTCTCGCACGCCCACCCCTCTCCCGAACGCCCACCCCCTCTCCCGCCCTCATCCCACTCCTTTCATTCAAGGGGATTAAATTTCCCCGAGTTTCGAGTCCCAATTAAAAGAGCATGAATTAAGGGATCGGTGGCGCGGTGCGACTCTCACCCCCGGCCTCCCTCCCTCAAGCCATCAACCCCTCCCACTCCCCTCCTCCACCCCCCGCCCCAGCAGACACCTTTTCAGGTCCCTCACCACCTCCCTCCCGGCTCGCTAACTCCCCCTCTCTCCACGAATTCATTCGCTCCTTTTCGCATCCTTGGCTGTAGGGGATGGAGAATCCTTCCTTCAAAAAACCCTCTCCCTCTTACCCATTGCTATCTTCTTTTCTCCCTCTTCTTTGCTACTCACTCCCTATAACCCCGAGATCTTATTCCTCCTCCTTGTCCCTCACCTTCCCCCCATTATTCCTCTTTCTCACCCCTTCAATTTGGCACTCGATCCGACTATTTTTCACAGCTCGTTTGCTTTGTAATCCTCTTATACATGCGGTTTTTTCCCCTTCCTTGATATTCGTTTATCTTTCCCACACCGTAAATGCAATCGTTACATACCTATCTCCTTTCCCCCTCTAAAGTCCCTTATTTTGGAATGTCTCCGTCCTTCTCTAGCTCTTATCATCCTTCGATGTAAATTATATCGTGTGGGTGTGATCTTTCTCGAGATTCCGAGTCCCTACGGCAGGTAAGACTTGAAAGGGTGAAGTTCACCACTTCCGTAATGTTATTGAAAGGCTGAGTCGATCCACATTTAACTTTTAACTATGAAGTGGCTCGGTATTACCCGGAGAGGAATATTGTGCTGAGAATTGTGATGTGCCAATGAACGTTGATTAAATGTCTTGTATATAATAGCTGCATCCTTTTTGAGACAATTTCTCAAAAGTGGTATTTAAAAACTTCATTCATTAGCATGATAAGAACTTTCCTTTCAACTTGGGATTGGCGCTCTGTACTTTTATGGTTTCATTGTGAAGCTAGTGCAACAGTACTGCAACCACTATTCCAATGTAAAATTGAAGCGTTGAATACGTATACATTAAAGCCTAAAAGCCTCCTCGGGGTATGTGGCAGTTAGACAGGGAATAATCACCAAACATGCACTACGCATGTAGACGCAACTAAAAGAATCTAATACTACGTGATTAGAAAAACGGATTGGATATAGATCATTCAGACTCATGCAACGAAATGAATATTATCTACATGAAGTTCAAATAATATTAATTGACTATTGTTCTGAATTGCTGATTTATAACTTACGTTAAGCATGCGAGAATGCGGAGAACACGAGTTACTAGTATTAATAATGTATTATAAATGCACCACCCACTACAATCCTAATAATACAAGTACCTGTCTGGTTACTATATTCCCCATTACAAACTCTTTTTGTTTGAGAAAATTCAAACATTTTAAATATATCTGTGCAACAGTTAATCTCTCAAATCTTGTTCTCCTGAATACTATAGATTTAAAAGAAAAATGTGTATCATTACCTTTTAAAATTTCTCTTTTATTCCTCATGTAGTCATTTAATACAATATTAATTGTATAGGTTAAGTATTTATCATGCTCTTTTCATTTATTCTTGAACACATAGCGAGTAGCGAGTTACAGTCATTGGTCTTTCCAAAGTTGGTTTTTCAAAAAATCATCATCATCGGTCAACAATCCTAGGGTCGGTTTGACACGCCCCCACTCGATTCTCTATCGGCCACCTCTTCATGTTGACGTAACACCTTTCCTTTACATCCTTCAATAATTTCTCCATATACCTCATGCGAGACCTGCCTTTTCCATTCTTCCCGTTCACTTCTCCCTCAACGACTGTCTTCATCAGGCCATCGTGTCTTAAGATGTGGCCTATTAAGTTGTCCCGTCTACTTTTTAGGTTTTCAGTAGACATCTTTTCTCTCCCACTCTTCTTAAGACTTCTTTGTTTGTCACTCAATCGATCCATTTTATCTTCATCATTCTTCGGTAGCACCACATTTCAAATTCTTCCAGCCTGGACTTCTCTGCTGCTGTTATTGTCCCTGTTTCGCTGCCATATAGTAGAATGCTCCAGATGTATGTTCTAATGAAATGTTTCCTCACTTCCACGCTTGTATTTGCAGCTGTAAGCAGAATCTTCTTCTGGTACAAATGCCCTTTTCGGTTGGGAAATTCTACTGGCAATTTCTCTTTTACTTCGTCCATCGCTGGTTAATCGGCTTCCCAGGTAACAGAACTCTTCCACCCCCTCGAGTTTTTGTTTTCCTAGTTTAACATTGGTCCGGCTTCCTTTCTCCTACTGCATACCAATACCTTAGTTTTCTTTTTATTGATCTTCAGATGATATCTGGTGATTGTTCTTTCCATATTTCTAAGTGTCTTCTTCCAAAACATTCAACTGATACTAGTATTCCGATGAAAGTAAAATTTTCTAAACTTAGCCAAAGATTGTTGCAACCAGATACCAAATACTCCTTTCTATAGTACTACAGAAGTACACCAATTTTATGGCTTGCGATGGGATAAAAGTTAATCTTATATGAAAACTCCGCTTCAACACACATATCACCAGGAAAAGGTTACATTAAGACAAAGAAAAATTTGATTGCTATATTAATATTCCGTACACGAATTGATATAATTAGACACAGTAACTTTTTATTACCATTGTAATTTAATTTGTAGTATTAATGTTTTAAAATACGTTTTTTTGTCAAGCACTCTTTCATATTTATTCATTCATGTCATGTTACAAACTTGATAATCATATTTCAACCTCAGCAAAACTATAATGGCGAAATTATAACTATTAGGTCTATTTCACGGAATTTTTATGGTGATAGCCCATAGCATATCTATTTTCTCAATAGGAATATTTTGATACCATGCTGATATACATTTGAAATTAATATGGAGCAATCTTGGTATCTAGCGCTACATAGTTTTGGAGCGGTTTTATTTAGCAAGCAGGATATAAACTTCAGCAATAGGAATAGCTTATTTTAAGGAAGCTCAGAAATATCTGCTAGTAATGTGATGACACACCTTATGTTTTAAATAACACCTCAGATTCACCCTTCCGCATGCAGTCCACCCGGAATCACGATGCTTTGAGCTAACGAGAGGATGTAAGATTTTGAGGCGGAGAATATAATATTAATCATTTTTCGTTGAGAAATGGGCCTTAGCGTTACAGTTTGCGATAATAACGCAGCAGACGAACAAAAGAATAATTTAGCATTCAGACTCAATATAAACTTATTATTTGAGACTTAGGGAAGAAACTGAAAAGGAAATTAAGTTTTAGGAACCCATACTTTAACATTATTGACTGGGGATTTTATATAAAACGAATTATTCGTACAAGTGTTTCCATTGCCTTCACAATATCGACTATTGAACCTTTTACCGGAATCGTTCTTTCTGCAATTCTTTGCGTACCCACTCTTTTCTCGCTACCCGACCATCAGACAGTAAATGGTTAAATGATATCAATGTAAAATCTCCTGATAACGCCTTTAGACATTCTTTTCTCAACCTTGTATGAATTTAGGTGCCACTAATTTCGACTACTGATTTTTTAATGGTCATTAAATCTCAAAGTGATGAAAAAGGGAGAATGAGAGAAAAAGCATTATGAAAAGATGAATTAGGGTGGCATCACCCGGCATTTTCCTCCATCATTTGTTTGTTTCCTGACAAGAAGGGTTTGTCCCCAAATGCCCTAGAAAAAGTTTCAGCTTAAATTAAAAACTGTACAGTTGGAATGTGCAAATTTCTAAAAGTTTAATTAATTAGTTACAGAGTTATTCGTGAATCATTTGCGGTTATATATTTTATAGGAAGCAATAACTCTACTAAAGTGATGGGGACTGTTCATTTATTAAAATTATGTTAACTTTCTTTTCATACATAAATTAACAACGGTACGTCTTATGTGCTTAAACATTTGGTCATTTAAAATACTTTATTGTTATTTTAACAAGAGATTCACTGTTACCTCTTGCCTGAGTGATCATTGATGTTGATTACATTCCGATAATTACCAGTCTAAGGTAAATCATAGGTGAGTGCAAATCTCAGGTGAGAGTAAGTAAAATTTGAGGAAGACCAAGGGTAAGAGAATTTATAAGAACAGCATGGGGAGGGGCTGCTTGGAAAACGAAGTCAAGCATTTTAATTATTTTGTATTGAAGTCACTTTGCTCAAAACAGCTGAAAGTGGGAGGATACTGATTCACATGAAGAATGAGGAAAATATGATAAACTGTGGAAGATAAATTCGTTATGAATATTTACACTAGTAAAAATCAATGAATATGGAAAGAATATGTGCGTTGATAAAAATCTTATAAATCCAATTTGTTATTGCGCGAACGAGTCTAGGTTTAGTGATCTTAAGATAAAGTGCTGGATTTATCAAAACTGATGTTTAGTAACTCTGTCTCTTTAGTTAGTAAATCTGCATATTAAGGGCATGGTCATCATTTCTAAACTTGTGTACTGATGCATATTGGAGTGCAAAGACTATAATTTGTTTACGGTACAAGCACCCCTGGGGATGGAAGTATATTTATTGTTTGGTACAGGGTGCAGTTTGGTATGGCGAGTGGGCGGGAAACTGTTATGTTGTTGCAGCAACCAACTACTAAATAATTATTTGTTGTGTATATTTGAGTTAATTCCAGTATTAGCGTTATCATATCAAAGTTCGTATTAAGTACATTACGTTCATACATTTATAATGTGTGGTTGAGCACAATTTTTCTTCTCCACAGGGACTAAAATTATAAATTTTTGCTAGTGTTTTTGAGAACACACTTTGAGAATTCAAGGGGTGTCAGCAGCTAAAAAGGTGAAATACCACTGCGCTGGAGCAATAGTGATGCCTTCAAGTACCGATGGTATGGAAGAAATTTAGAGTCGTATTTTTATACCAACAGAAAATAAGGATGAATTTCATGCTTGTTTCAGTTAACGTTACCGGTTTTATGATTTTTCTGTGCACATAGAATAAGTCGGATAAACAGAACTGAATATATCGAAGATACATAATCAATGTTAGCACAAACCAAATGTAATTTGTTGTAACAACTAATTTTAAGTGAGCCTTCAGGATGTCGATTAGATTGCATGTATGAGTGTAGCCGGCAATGTAATGCGTGTATAACTCTTATGAATCCTCAAATTGAAGAACCTTAAGAATTTGAAAATGGTGAAGGATGGGCGACGCCTAAGTGGGAGGCGTACTTGTGGAGAGTACAGGGAAAGCGAGGGAGGAAGACTAATGGAGTTTTTTTTCGAGACCGAGGGCAGAAAAGACGGAAACAGATCTCGAGGAAGGAGAAAGAAAGGAAACGGAGAAGGGAAAGGAAAGTGGGGACCAGGGGAAAGGTCGCTTGTTAGGCTATGTTCCGGGTTCTCCGAAAGTCAAAAACTAGAGGCATTCGAAAGAAGGCCGCGACTGCCATGTAGCTGTGCTGTCTTACCCCATGGAATTGGCTGAAGAATTTCTGATAAAGATACCGTCTTAGCTTCACAGTAGAGAAGGAAGTTGCAACATAACGGATAGCATGAAAGTATGACGGGCACCGAAGCAATTTAATAGAGCTCTTGAAGGTAAATGTGGATTGCTCTAAATCTAGGAACAATGCTGAGGGAATACAATTATTATATTTGGGAACTAATACTTCTACAGTGTGAATGCCTAGAGATGAGAGCGCCACCATAGAGTGTCATACTTAACCATTATTAATTTACTTCATTAAGTTCTTAAGAATCGTTTTTCCTAATGTACCTATTTGAGCAAGTGATATTCTTAGAAACGTCACCTCTCTAGCCTCGGACTCATATGGATTTTCATTTACATATGGACGATGGATTCTAAATTAACTTCAACTAAATTGATTGTAAGAATAAATACACAATTTAATTGGTCACCTTAACAATAAAAGTTTGTTGACAAAATGAATATTTGATCGGTTTTTGAGGAAAGGAAACAGTTCGAAACCTATAATGCATTTTATTTACTGTTGGTGTGAATGGGTTCCATTGGGTATTTAGTCTTCCTTTCTAAGGCCATTTTGGTATAGATTAATAAAGTAAGATGTTTTCTCATCACATGGTATTCTATGTTTGCATTATTACGTGAATATACATACGAATACGGGATATTTCTTGAAGAAGCAAGAAGTTCAAATTATAAAACTTTTATATATAAATTGGTAAGATATATCGGAATGCAGCGAGAAAGAAGAGGCCAAAACCAACATTAAACTAGAAAAACAAAAACTTAAGGAGGAGAAAAAGTATTGTTACCTAGACAGCTGAATAACCAGCGACAGCGACGAAGCAAGAAGGAAATTCAGTAGAATTAGCCCAGGCAAAGATGAAATTCTAGTAAAAGAAGAATCTACTTCTAGATCGAAATACAAGAGTAGAACTAACAGAACAATTCATCAGAACTTGCATCTTGAACAAGTTTCTTTATGAAACTGAGGCCTGGACGATAGTCGCAACAGAGAAAATAATAGGGTGGAAACATTCAAAATTTGGTGCTACCCACGTGAGTAACGAGGAAGTCTCAAGATGAGTGGGAGGAAAGAGGTCTTAAGAAAATCGTAAGAAAAAGACGGTAC
This sequence comes from Platycnemis pennipes, assembly GCA_933228895.1. NCBI lineage: Eukaryota > Metazoa > Arthropoda > Insecta > Odonata > Platycnemididae > Platycnemis > Platycnemis pennipes. The sequence goes on along the minus strand of OW121848.1, from coordinate 24,201,397 downwards.
AACTTAATTGACCACAACATGAAACGTGACAGCCTAATGGAGACAATCGTCGAAGGATAAGTGAACATGAAGAACGGCAAAGGAAACTTCGTATGAGATACATGGGACAAGCGATGAAGGATGTGAAAGAGGAGAAATTCTCAAGTCTGCAACCAGTTATTTTGTTAGTTGAAGACGGTGTTTTCGAATTCCTGTTTAGCTATAAATTTAAAATTGTTTTACTTCACTAGCCGTTCAGAGTAGTGTGAATAAAAAATATAGCCAAGTAAAATAAACCGAGGAAAGATTTTTCCAATACATTTCCTAATTATGAAGATGACTTTAATACGTTCCATTACTGCCTACATATATTCTCTCAAACCGTTGGTATTTTATCTTTCAACTCGATTAAGAAAATTTAATTTTTGCGCTATTTTTTCCCTTTGCAAAATGTACGTAAAAATCTTATGATGTTCATCAATATTTCAGTTATTTCCTACACTGGTTATATTCATTCGGAGAGTGTCTGCTATCAACGCAGCACATCACCATGGAACTGAATTTCTAATTAAAGTATGAAATGTATGGTATTAAACCATTACGAATACAATGTTCACTACGAATTTCAATCCAAAATGCTGCAATAAATGAAAATAGTGTTTCAGGCATGTAAATTTTCCTCAGTTTTTTAATGCCTAAGGGAATGTATGTACATACCTCAGGCTATCATCGTAGGGATAGCAGAATACGAGAAATACCTTCGGTTATGCGTAGGTACCCAACTCAAATATAAGTTACGGACATAAGCAATGTCAAGTCTTAGCCGTTTCATCAGTGCTGCTATGAAGTTTGCAGACGGTGATTATAAATTTTAATGTGCTCCAAGAACAGTCGGTTTTGCATATAAAAAGCCTGGGAAAATGTAAAGTATAGTAATTTTGCGCGGCCAGTGCCGTCCACGCAGGGAAAGAGGGGGAAAGGTGGGAATTGCGCGAGAAGTTGCACGCATTCAGGGGAGTATCGTGGGGTGGCACAAAAGGGATGAAGGGACGAGGAATCATTCTTGGTCCTGGGAGAATAAAAATAGAAGGGGGAGTAGGGGTACGATAGGAGAAACAAAAGCGTAACCAAGGGAAACGGGCGAGAGCACACGTATATATTCGCGGAGGCGAATGAGGCAAGAAAATATCGAGAAACGCAAATATTTATTGTGCATGCAAAAAGAACGTGGGAATAATTGGTTGGACGTTCTGGATTCGGAAAAATAGCTGGACCGGAAGGAAAAATATATGTGAGGCCGGGGCGGTCGGTCCCTTTTTCTCTCTTTTATTCCGCCTCTCTTTCCCGTCCTCCTGCCTCTCTCCCTCCCACACCCTTCTCACACTCTCAGCCTTTCATGCACCCTTGGAAACCCCACCCACGCCTCTCCACACACCCACCCTCTCCCAAACCCCTTCGCATGCTCGCGTTTCTAAGAATTCCCGGGACATCGCTGCTCGGACCTCCGGCGCGTGGAAGGGGTGCCGTGGGGTGGAGGAGGGGCGGGGGAGTGGGGTTGAGTGCGCAGAATGGGAAGTATAAAAGCATACTTGTTTTTCATTTTAATTTTTTTCCACCCGGGGATCGAAGGAAAAGGGCTTGTCGAAACGAATGTTGCCTCATATGCAAATTCGTAGAATCTCTAGGGTTTTCCGCTTGTAGGAGGTACGTCCGAGGGCATACCTGCTTTATATTATACGCGCAAGGGGAAAGTAGGAATATTTTCGGAAGTTAGGTGGCCATTTTGGATCTAGTTCCCTGGAGCTCTTTTTAGGCCATCGTGCATACGTTTTAGGCGATACCTTTATTTTCATTCCTTCGATGAGGACCAAATGCCAGGCGCCGTTTTGCCAGACAAATGGAAAAATGTACAAAAAAAATCAATTGTACATAACAGTTGAACTCATATCGCAGAATTTTCGCGTTTATTATTTTATTCTCTCTCTAACAGATTTTTGTTTTGACATTTTTATGTATAACGGCCTCCGTAACTTTAATAATTTGTCAATTTTTCTTCATCTGCAAGGTTACAACGCCCCCTCTAAATATGCATTGAATCCATCTGGCGTAAAGGCATTCGGATATCGTTCCACGCACAGAGTTTTTCAGTGTTTTGAGCATTTCATTGCGGAACTTTATTATTGTTTATGCACCTGTGAGAGAAATTACATCACGTGTGGCAAAAAATTTATGCAGATTTAGTCAAGTAATTCATAAAACATTGGTTATTGGCGTTCCATTACCTACTAGTAGGTTTTTTCTATCTCTATACAATAGGTTGCTAATCTATAATTTACCGTTCTCTTCACCAACTTCAATGAAAAGATTTATTTTCAAAACTTTTTCTTTGAAGTGTAATATATTGAGGCTTGAGGAAAATTTAATATTTATAGGTATCTACAGCTATTATATCAATTAATTTATCTCCAAAAACATATACTTTTTTCGGCATATGCGATCACCAACAAAGGCCTTCGGTATTGTTGTCCAAGGTGTTTGGTATGATTCAACTTGTTACCTGGCAGTCTCTACCAAGTTGGTATTTTTCTCATGCTTCTCATTTCCCCTCATTTATTTATTATTAACTTGCAGCTAATGCGTCCATTTTGCATTCCTCAATTGCCTCAGTTCAATTTGATAGCACTGTTTCCCATGCTTCTTGCATTTAGAATTTTTTGTTACGACATTGCCGTAGTCATCATAGACACTTCACTCCCCATCGTTATCTAAGGATAATATTCATCCTTCTTACTTAGCTGTCTTAACAGCTCTTTCGATCTTAAAATTCTATCTTATTTTTCAGTGAGATTTGTTATCTCTGTATATTAAGCTGCCCTAAGATTCTACATCTTTTGCTTGTATTACATTATGCTGTATTCCTCAATATGTGACCTTCATTTGCAATCCCTGGTCTTAAAAACTTTTACTTATTTTTTTCTTAGGTAGGTTCATGGGTAGGTTCCTGGCGAATATTGAAATTGCATTTTTGAAGGAACGGTAATATCATCCTCTGTTGCAGTCTGTAAATAAAAATGAAAAAAGGCAATCAGTGGCAGCGAAACATTTAGGACAGTGGGTCATTTTGACCGTATGTTGATATCACCACCGTAGAGTACTTAATTAAAAAAAGAGAATGTCACCCAACAACAGGAAACAGTAACGTGTTTGGTGTACGGTTACTTGGCTCTATTCAATTATGTAGCTCAGCGAGTTTGATAGTGATCACGCTTATACGTTCGCATACGTACATTCTATCACACGATACTGGACGTTTTAACACAAGTGAGTACCCTCAACATGGTGCTGGCTCAAATATAGGATGAGTCGGGCTTTAACGAGGAAAGGAGGCGTTTTTTTTATGTAGGCACAGTTCTAAAATTCATTTTTGTGTAGAGACATGTGTCCCCAAAAACATCATACTTAACTAACAAGCAAATTTAAACCTTATAACCTTAGTTTTCTATTAAATAGCGTATTCCCGACAACAAAACAGCTACTGGTTTTTCGTCATGGGAGTAGATGAAGGGGGTTTTCAAAGGATGAGCATATAGTCTCAGATTTTGTCCACCTGGTTGCGGATGGTTGGTAGGTTAACCGGTAATATTGTCGGTGGATTGATAAACTTTAGCTGTTAAATAAGCGTCAAATAAGCAGCAGTGGGCGGTAAGTGGCGACCTTTCGAGGTGGTACTGATCCGCCCTTGTATAACATAGGTAATGTACAGAAACCTGTGATTATACACTGACTTAATGACACGAGGCAGCCATCAATTATGAATCCTGTTACCTGGAGGAGAAGGCACCTGCTTTTCTTCACATGTGGAGATCATAAGATCAGTACAGCGACACTCATTTCACTACAGGCTTGGCAATAGCTGCCATTATGACAGTAGTACTGAGACACGGAAGGCAAGGGGAAACCACCCGTTGATCTTACTATCCCGTTGATCCGCAGATAATCCCCTCATTTTTTTTATCAAAGACGTGATGAAACCGTCTCAAGTAAAATATTCCAAAGCTGAAATAGTCTCCCATTCACATATTTGGGCGGGGACTCCTCGTTTTAGTACATCAGCGAAATATGATCAGGGGATTGGGCTTTATGGCAGGAACATGGACCCGATAGCTCGCTTCAAGCCTGCCGATGATTGGAGAACTTTAAGTTGGAAATCGAGAATGGACCTCTTCATATTAGGAATCATTGAAATGAATTGTTCCGGAATATACCTCAAAAGCGGAATTTTTAGGATCATAAACACCTGATCTTTAAATGGTAGTGCTGGAGCTGACATAATACATAATGAAAGCACCAAAATTGGTGCCATAGGATAATAGTGGCGAAGATCAAGCCCACATAAACCGTTGGGATGCAGATTTCCATGCCTCCGAATGACTATGAAAATTAAGACGTGAAGACGGTTAAAACGAAATGATTTGATTGATAATCGTTGATTTGATTGATATTAGGATAGTGATTGCACATCACCAAGTCTGTGAGTCAAGGGGTCAGTTAAATTCACAAAAGCGTAGGCGAGGCAGTTCTTCCCTCTACACAGAAAATAAATGGAGCCTGAATATCACCAAATTTTGGGGTGGGGGAGCAGTAGTGGAGTTTATTGAAATAGATGCTTATTCATATGGATGGATATTCATCTGTATCGTCAGACGGCGCGTTATCCCATCACTCTACTGAATCGGTTCGAATGCGAGAGAGGCCTCTTGGCACGTCTAAGAAAGTGGTATTCTAGGTGCTTCATCGTTCAAGAGATCAACAGTTGACACTAGGAAAAGGTATTCCCCCTTTCTCCGTTGTGGGATTTTCACACACCGTAATGCTTATTACTAACTGAGGCCAGCCTTCGGGTTGGTTTAACACTGGTTTTTCTCCACTAATTTGTCCTCACATCTGCGAAGTAATCATCATGTAACCCGCTAGAGGTGAAACCGAATGTGCAATAAGCCCACGCATTTAAATAACTTCGAAAAACTGCAGTAAAATATGCATGCCCAATTAAATTTCTTGGATTAATAAATCGTCAGTAATGTGCCATATAAATAGCCAAGAAGAGAAACTGAAAATGTGTGAGCAGAATCTAAACGTAATAATTGTGTGGTACTCACCTAGGCACTTTCTGCGTAGTTTTGCGTAAGGGGCGTGGTTTTAGGGTAAGAGTCAAAAGATTGAAAGTACAGGGAGTATTTTTGAGTCTCACAGTCCAGCAACCGCATTTGGTAGCGTACTCTTTCATTAACATTCTCCCTCTTTTCCTCCCCACCCTATACTGAGTGATTTTTCTCCTCCTGAGATGCATTAATCCTTTACCATTCTTTCAAATTTTCACCCCCTTCACATCCCGCCATTCAGCTCCCAAAAAACTCACTCCTCAAACCCGTCCACAACTCATTTGAAAACTACGTCCCCAGTGCTCCTCCCTGGCCTATTCTCTCTCCGAACCCAGCGTCGCACAATCAAGCTTAACTTTCCATTTCCAAATTGGCAATTTATACCACTCCCTCTCTCTCTCCTCTGTGTCCATACCTCTCTCGCCATCAACCCCATTCCTCTCTGGGAGGACAGGTCAGATGATTCCGGGGAGGGAAAGGAGGGAGAGCTCGGAAGGGAGAGAGGGTGTAGGGTGCCTTGGCGCCGAGGCAAAGGGAGTGAGGGGACCCTGGGAGAGATGGATGGACTCAGGGGGGCTTCATGCGTTGAAATGGGGGTTTGGGTGATGACGGGGGGGGGGGGGGGGAGGCAGCAGGGGAATGGGTTGCAGGGGACGAGGGGTGGTGAGTGAACGGCGACTTTTGAGCCGGTGGGTGCGCGGGTATTTAGAAACTGGCGAAACTGCCAGCAGTTTCACGGTCAATGCAGGCTTTTACAGGGGCGTAAAATAAGGTTATCTAGCCGTATGTAACTAAACATCACATACCTCACTTTATTCATTAAAACTACCGGCACAACACTACAGCATCTTCAGATAATAGAAAAAAAATTTCGTAGCGTTGTATGTTTAGTCTATGGGTTGTGGTGGAGGAAGGATTCGAGGGTGGGGGTAGGAGAGGAAGCATCAGGGGGAGGAATTGGTTGAGAGACTGGAAGGGTGGGGAAGTTCATATTAAAAGAAGTGGGGTGGTGAAGAATCCTGCAGTTACTTGCTCCGAAATATAATTCCATAAAGTAATGTCTGCATCCATTAATTACATCTTTTGCTCTGTTTTCCCGAGCAAAATTGTTTCGGTTAGTTCAGTTCCATTGCTACGTCAGAGCGTAAAACTTTTGACGACGGATTGTTTGTCTAATCAAATGCTTCTCTTAATTACTATATTCCCTAATATAACTCCTATGCATTAATTTAATGTGGATGGCTTACTTCAAAACTTGTTTTGGGAACGATATGCATCGTGAAGGAACTTCATTATGAATGAACTAGTAGAGGCTCCCTTTGAACTAAAACGGGAATTGAGTAAAATATTAAATATTGCATTGGTAATTTGTGGTTTGGAAGATTTTACATGCGATGAAATGCCATGCAAAACGTTTTTAAGAAGCCATGAAATGTTTCAAGGTAAATTACGCATTTTCTTACACAGAGGATTAAGAGGAATAACAAACAGAATATAAGGAGATTGGGATTTTTTATTTTTAATGCAGAGAAAGGGAACAAAATTAGGTGAATTTTTATTTCATTGAATGGAAAAACGCCTTGCTTTATAAAAAAATGGACACGTAGCCTTTGTAAACGTATTTTCTTCTCTAGAAATCGGGCCCGATTGATCTAGAAATCGAGAAATTACTCGGTAAGGCGAGGCAAATGAAATTTTTTGCAAGAATACCAACTTCTATGCATTTCCTAAGTTCATAACCCTTGGAGTTACCTCTGTTTATCTTTCCCTTCATATCCAGGAATCAAATGCCATTTACGAGCTTAAGTTGTAGCAATTTTATATACCTACCGTTGGATAATTTTGGAGATTTGTTTCAACTTGATTCTTTAACGAGTTTTATTTCAAATTTTGAAGCTGATTTCAAGCCTAGAAAATGGCGGCATTGATATTTTAGTTGTGCATCATTGGAAAAAGAGTATAAATTTCTCCTCTATTTTCCCCGCATCCAACTGAAAATTAACGATATTCCAATTACGATTACCAATCGACTACGAAGCACACGGGGTGTGTTAATTTTTTAAATATTTATTTTATATGTATGGTTACATATATTTGTAAACTTCAAATTACCCAAACGTCTGCTGAAGAAACTTATGTACGTTTGATTTGCGTATATTTTTCGCTGGTTGTAAACTCGTTTGTACATCCAAATTTTTTCCACGCTACTTCACTATTTGATGGCTATAGCCATATAATGTGAACTCATTAATTTGGAACTGGGAGTGAAGAGCAAGAACGAGTAATTGCATCTCTTGAGATTCGTGCACTCTATCTTAATCTGAATACTGGCTCTGTGTCAAGAAGTGTTCTATTTGTAACTAGGGACCCTTTGGTCAGAAGCCAAATATTTTTCCAGTCACGCTTCTCGCTATCAATTTACCTTCGTTTACTGATTTACTACTTTGCATCTGATTCAAAAGAAAATTTGTAAGAAATGAGAGGATGGATAACAGCGATAAATATCGTTGACGTCTTTTCTTTCTGATTTTACCGCGCATATTATCGTATGCTGAGTATATAAGGCTAATGAGATAGTGTGGGTAGTTATAATAATAAATCCCTTCTAATTCATGGAAAAAAGAGGACTGTGGTACTGCTGGCATAGCATTTTGAGCGCTCAGATTTGGAACCCGTCCGTGGTTGAGATTTTTCCATGTAAGATACGCGTTAACTTTCTGGCCAGTAGGAGGCTACCATGATCAGAAATCGAGCATTACGTGTTCCTGAAATTGCAACATCTTCTAATCCACAATAAATGGACGGTCATATGATTTAATATTCGAAAACTGAAGGAAAAACTAATACAAATTGCACAATATAGTATCAGCCAGCGCGGAGGGAGTGGAAAATGAAATAGTGGACACGTTTTTCGTCGCTTAGCTAGTGCTAATATTATACATATATCTTTGGACTCTAATGTATTTCTTCTTTTGCATTTAGTAAGGTGTCGTTGAAATGTTCTCATCAATTCCTATTTACACATTGTACGATAATAGCCATAGTATTGCTAAAAGTAATGAATAATCACGATAATTTGATGCTGAACGTTTATAAACGCTTACAAGAAAATCAGGCAGATAACGAAGCATAAGACAATCAATTCCAGAGATCAGAGGGTTAACTGATAAACTCTAAACACTAAAAGTCTACGGCCGCGCCTCCAGCACACATGATTAAACGCCGATGATTATTTTTTTAATGGATTGCCCGTCACTACACGACTTCTGTGTGGAGATTGCTAGGAATTGCGTCCTTTGGGTCGACCGGGTTACTATGCATACATCATCCGTTCCTCGTGTAATAGGTATATACCCTTTCCACCAAATTCTCTTGGCACAACTACTTCAGCTATCATTCTCCTCCTCTTCATAAAAGCCGCTTATCTAACCCTCGGAGAAATCGTTCGCGAGTAAACTCCTTAAATATTTTTTTTTAAATCAAGCTTTTTTATAATTACACGAAGTTTCATCCCAACTTTATTTTGAACGCCATTTTTATGGGATTGTTATTGTTATTAATCTCACACTGCTACACGCACGATTCCGACTTACGCATGTATTCCTTGAGCTAAGGTTCACAATGCGAAGTTTATAATAATTTACCAATAATTCAAAAATTTCTGAGAATTGACTGCGTCAAAGTCAACCAAAGAGTCGATTTTATTGTAAAAATCTTGAAGTTTTGCAGACGCCCTCTACTTTTTCACCTGACTCTAGTCTTAAGTTTCTCCAAATGTTTTACTCTCATGCACACTTACCACACTTCGCAAGGATGTCTTAAGGAGAGAGTCGCAGCCATCACCACGGGTTTCTATTTTCTTTACTGAAGAGAGATTTTCTAGCCTCTCCTGTGGGCAATTGGTCGCCAAAAGATGGTGAACTCTCTTCCCCACAAGAATTCCTTACGCCGGTGGACCTTTAAAGAAGTGTCGTAGGTGATTGAAATATCATTAGCATAAGGAAGTTACTCAATCCTGGTTGCAGCATAGTACCCAAAAAAATCAAGTTGAGCACGTGAAAAGACCGTCCCCATTCCTTCTCTTCGGTACTCTAAATCGTTTAATGTACTTTATGCGTTGCTTTTCTTGACACCGTAGGGTATTAGCTTCATTATTTCCATTTCTTACATAATTTGGGCACTGCCTGCTTCAAATTTTTACTCGCATTTACTTTACCATTGGCTGATACAATTTTTCATTTACTTTCTATGCGATGCAATATCTTCTAAAGGCGTTATTCGTGGATTCAAAATTACACTCTGTTTACATCAATATGCTTATATTTGAATAATAGGTTTACAGCTTCCTCAAAATTTTAGTGCCTCTCCGTGTGGCACTGGTCGTGTTGCGTTAGTACTTCTGCGTATCAGTTAATTCTTTAAAAATTTTAGTGTCATCTTACCCCGCTCGACATATTTCCCCAAACTACCATATCTTATGGACTGCATACGCGGTACGGAGTTGTTTACACCGATTCTCCTAAGTATTGCATGGTGAGCTAGGAAGGCTGCATAGCGTTGCGGGAAGTGCATTATCCAGGCAAATTACTGGCTAATGCTTCGATTCCCGGTTAGAGACAGCTATTTCCTATGGCAGCGCTCTCATTTGCTGTTGATAGTGGTGGTATTAGCTAGCTGTATTGAGAAACTTCTTTAAGAACTGGCTTAGTGCAAAAAATGTTACTTACGATGTAACTCTAACGCGTTTAAGCTAGGAACCACTTTCTACGCTGGAAAACAACATGAAAACGCCACCATAACAGTTTTTTTGCCAAATTTCTGCAACCAGTAATTAAAAGGGGATCGTTTCCCGCATTGTGAGCAAAAACGTTTCCAAAGACCCCTTTTGTACTCATAGTTTCCCAATCCATACCATACTGAACCAAACGTAAGTGATCAACTACTTTTATGAATTTAATATTTTAATCCAAGTGAGGAAAATCTGATTTTTCAAGTTCGTTAGTATCCTAATAATGCACTGTGTTCGAAATCATAAAAAACTTAAAGATGCATAGTATTATTTCGCAATTTAGTTTTATTAATTACCCTGAGAACGTTGGTTGTAACGTCTAGTAATGGATAAAGGAGAATCAAAATGGGAAAGGAAAAGAATCACTTACGACTCGAGCTCATAACATGTGTCGCTTATAGAAGCTAATACAATATATTTTCCTAGAGTAACATCGGAAGCACATGTGTTTAGCATGGTAGAAATTTCCTCGTAAATTTTACATTCATTCGGGAGTACAAATAACGTGAAAAACAAAGTGTGGCGCATGGACAGATCTGAATATGCGGTTTTCCTCCATCCACGTACTGACAGCAACAGCCCACGATATAAATGAGAGAGAGAGTTCCTTCAATTCAGAGCATTATCACTTGCAGCAATATTTTTTCGGCACTTCCTTTTACGTGTTAACCTTCCCACATTAACCGAGTCACTGCATGGAAGAATGCCGGAACCTGTTTCGACGAGATTACACCCGCACCCAGGTGTTTTAAGACTAGGAATAAGGCATTTGTAAGAGGGCATGCTAATTTGCTGTGAGGGGATGGAGAACTAGAGCAGGCGAATGCATTTCTTCAGAAGGGCCACGCATTTTGAGGAAACTATTGCAAAGCTCTGTGTTTCGGGCCATCCTTCATCAACAAGGAAACGCAGCACAGTCCATCTGGCAAATGGATGCCGGTCCCAGGGAACGAATTTCATTACCGAAAGGAGTTTAATCCCCGGTGCAATTCCAGGCGGGGTGCGGCGGGCAGAATTTTTAAGAGTACATAAAGGGATTTAGGCATTTTGAGGCTAAGTGCCAAGAGGAATGAATCCAACGAGAGAGAGATAGGGGAAGGGTTGGTGGGAGGAGAGAGAGAGGGAGAGGAAAAGAAACATCATAGAGGAAAGGGGAGGAGAGGAGGGATGAACGGAGAATGTGAGGGAGATATGGGAATAATGAGTGGTGAGAGAGAGAGGGGGGATGCCGAGGGAGAAAGAATGTGCAGAGCTAAGTGAGGGTGGGGGTGAAAGGGGAAACTTTCCTCACCATCCCCTCCTCTCTCTCTGGTTCCATCGGTAAATAGTTCGCGCTAATGGAAATTGATAATAGGAGAGAGGGGACCGATGTGGGGGCGCGGGGTTGAGTGGGATGGTGGTCGCGAGAGGGAATGGGTGGAGGGGGAGGGGGGGATAGGGTGAGGGAGGAGAAGAGAGGAGGGAGGACCAAGGGGGTGAGGTATTTTGAACTCTGGGATTGGGTTGGAAGAGTGGAATTAACTTAATTGGACTCCGCTATGTTCCTAATTAATTGGGCCACGGGGAAAGCATTTGCGTACGTCTTCCGCTTTATTATATGTTATTCCGCCCCTCATGCGCTCCACTCCATGTCTGTCCATCTTCCCATTCCATCTCTCCCTTCATCCGCATCTCTCGATGGTTTCCGATTTGGCCCCTCCCTCACATCATGGCTCTAATTTATATTACTAATAGTTATCGCCCATATTTTTGCGCATCCCCCTTACGCAGCGGATGGGAACGCGAACTCGAAAATTCGAAGAGAGAATCTCCGGAGGAAGAAATATTAGTCCCTGAGTAGGTATAGGGGATGACTGGGCAAACATCATCAAAAGCCCATTAATCAGAGGCCAATCTTTATCAAGGGCGTCTAATAGATTAGTCGTCACTTTCCCCTGCTTTGCTCATATTACACGAAAGCTGCTGAATTACAGGATGTTGGCCTTAAAGATTTAGGGTGTCAAACATTTCCACTACAAATTGGCATGCCTTATGTTTATTTCTGCAACATTAAACTCACCTAATATTCTCTTCCTTTCCTCCTTGACTTATTTCTTTGATCGTGATACCTGAAGAAATAGACGCCTACGAGGCTGACTGCCGTCAGTATCTCGGTAGGAAAAGGCAAAACATCATAATCAATTGTTATCCAGCCCGATATTGGTTTCACTCAGCCCTACTCTTAATTCTCCTTTTCGCTAAAGTCATCATTATAGCATAATATTTTTATTTGAATTCTTTTACTACTTTCTGCCTTTTCACACTAAATTTCAATCGTGAAATCACTCTGTAGTTCTTCTTCCGTCTTCTTTTACCTCGAACTTTATGACAACATCATCACTACCAATAGCAACATCAGAATATACGCGGATGCGAATTCATATTCAACCTTAGTCACCATGTTTATTCGCAAATTTTGGGCTATTTGTCTGTCATTATATTCAGCGTAGGACCTCCCGATTTCTTTCTGCGGGTGAAACATTGTATCTTGTCAATATGGTCAAGGTCTCTCCAAGTCTACAAGCGTAAAAAACATTGGCTTCTCCGTTTCCTATTAGCGAACCTCTGATCTTGTGATTCTTTTCCCTCTGAGTGAACTGAAGGAAAAAATAGCTTCTTTTATGCCATCTCTTCTCTTGCATTGAAATAAATCTTCATCTATGATGTATTCTGATTTCCGTCACTTTCTTCTATATGTGACTCCGGTCTATCTTCAAAGCATAGGCCGCCAGGTAAGCATTCTTGAAATTTTCACATTTATCTGCCTTTATCTTTTGTTTTTGGCCAGCGTGAAAATTACCTTTCCAAAGTTTCTTAATATCTTTCCAGTTTCATTCATGGCATAGGCAGTTTTATCGAGTTCATTTAATGCTGAACCTCCATCATTTTTTTACATACTTGGTAGCAGCATCTTTGATTTCTAAAGGTTCACTTATTTCCAGATCCCTAGCTGCTGCATTGCATCTCCCATATCATCCAACTCGACGCCATTATCCCACTTTTTACAACGATATTACTTCGATTTTACGATTGTCCCAAATACTCTATCTATGGATCTATCGGTCCCTGCTGGAAAGTTGTGTGTAGAGCACTTTAAGTTCAATACTCTGTCCGTTGGATGGGCAATAAACCAATAGTCCTTAGCTACTCTCGCAGAGAGTAGGCTACTGCCAACGCCAGTTTTTTATTGACCTTTCCCTCATGTCCTAAAAACGTCTCCCTGTATTCAAATCCCCTCCTGCGCTAAATAGCGTAAATAACCTTAGCTGTTGGATACCTCCTCCGAATAACTATTACTCCTTTTATCAATTCTCCATATTAATTTTGATACGTAAATCTTCTTTGGATCGAGATTGTACGTACTTTCTGTACATTGCATACATATGCTTAATTGTTAGACCACACAATTGTCCAATCAACCAGTTTCTGAAGCCCTAAAGTTACTAATAACGTTTGGCGAAACGTTTGTAACTGAGCTCAATACTCAGCTTGACCAATATTCTCCATATCCTAAAAATATTTATTTATTACTTAAGTGATCAAGTTAAGGACGAATTACGTAGGTATAATTTAAACTTCTATTTCTAGTTTAATAGCACATATCTTGTGCTGCTTTTGAATTGTTTCTTCACAATACTGGAGGTTGATCCCACTTCTCAAACGCAAGGCTGTTTTGCATTTCAAAACAAACATGTCTTTGCCCCCTTTCTATTGCCTTTCCCTCTCAGGTTCATTTTATTCCTCAGTCTCTTGTGCCAGAGATGCCATTCTTCAGTGTTCACAATATTGCTATCCTTTTAATTAGTTCCACACATTCTTCTTGATAGGTTACCATCGAAGGAAAAATTACTGTAACTTCCTCATGACCAATTCAATATCCTCCCACCCATTTTCACCTGTGTTCATATTGCACTCCAATCATCATTTAAGTGCGTTTCAGTCGCCTCTTCCACATGTTTGTATCCACTATGTGTATTTTTTATAGTTTTAGCTTGCTTCCAGAATTTCGGATTGAATCAAATCATCACATGTTGGTGATGGCTGCACCCGAATAGCTTTGCAGTCTTTGCACTAGAGGGACGATGAAGACAAACTAGTTGCTCTTTGATTTGTCTTCTCAGCTCGGTAGCAGTTTGGAGGAGATTGAAAAACGGTGGTGAGTACTTCATATCCCGCCGCCGTCTTTGATAGTGGAGTATTAAATTAGCTTGATAATTTGAGCATCCGTATCTGGGAAATTTAAGCCCGTAGTCATAGGATCTATTTATTTAACCAACAACTGGATGTTATAAATGGCGTCCCCTACTTTACACTATAAATGTAATTAACTCCATGCATTTCATCAGTCCGTTTCTAGGTGATACAATTTAAGCTTGTTCTAAATTAGAACCGTAGAATGTTATAACTACATTGACATGAGCCCGTGATGCAGTAATGAAAGGAGTCGAAGGGTGGGAAAAATTTAGCCTGAGTGAAAGGGGGATCGGGTTGGTGTGGTGGCTAGAGTACTGGCCTCCCATTCCGAGGGCCCGGGTTCGATTCCCGGCAATGGCAGATTTTTCAGTGGAAAAACAGTCACCACTTGAGTGCCTAGTGGAGGGCATTTCAAGTTCAGTACTCCGTCCGTCGTTAAGCCGTGGTTCCCTTGGCGCCTTTCGTAAAGAGTAGGGTAATGCCGACGCCGGGTTTCTCTCCACCCTTCCGCCATTCCCTGAAAACCATTACCCAATAATCCACCTATCCTATGTGCGCAAATGACCTCAGCTGACGGTCGCCTTCCCTAAATAACCAACCAACTGAGTGAAAGTTGATAGTTTCCACCATAATGGAGACTTATTACGTTACCCGATTTCAGACATATTAAGATCATCTATAAAGGGCCGAAAACTTGGAGAAATAAAAACTTATCGACGACACTAGACCTGCCAGAAGAATTTTCGCTGACACTCAACTAAAACATGTAGCGTGATAATGAAACTGAAAACCTAATATTCAGGATATTTATATCATACACGCACTGTGCTTTTACGGCTTCTATCAGGTCTTCTTTGTCTGCAACAATCCATTTCATTGTATTTATTATTTCGGTATTACTTCAGTTCTCCTTTTTTAGTCTTTGAGATGGAAAGACTATCTGGAAGAACTATACAATGGAAAAAATCTCAGCACAAAAGCTATTGAAGAGGAAAGCGAAGTGGAAAAGGATGATATGGGGGCATCAATATTAAGATCGGAATTCGACGCAGCAGTAAGGGACCTTCGGATGAATATGGCCTCAGGTATTGATGATATCCCTGCAGAACTAATTAAAAATGCAGGAGAGAAGACATTAACTCATCTCTACAAAACCATCTGCGACATGTATTCTACAGGAGAAATTCCAAGGGACTTCGAGAAAAACATCATCATTCCTATTCCCAAGAAGAAGAGAGCGGAAAAATGCGAAAATTTTAGGACTATAAGCCTGACGACACATGCATCGAAGATACTGACCAGGATCATCTACAGAAGAATAGAACGAAAAGCAGAGGAGTTTCTGGATGAAGATCAATTTGGATTCAGGAAAAGTAAGGGCACAAGGGAAGCAATATTGGCCCTTAGGCTACTCATAGAGAAGAGAATGGAGAAGAACAAACCGACGTTCATTGCATTTGTGGATTTAGAGAAGGCCTTTGACAACGTGGATTGGGATTCAATGCTTGGAATTCTGAAGGGAATTGGAGTGTCCTACAACGACCGAAGAATTATACACAGTCTGTACAAAAACCAAGTTGCTGTGATTAAATCTGGACCCAGCTGTGAAGAGGCAAGAATAAGGAAAGAAGTGAGACAAGGCTGCGCACTGTCTCCCGTAATTTTCAATGTTTACATCGAGAGAGCCATCAATGAAGTCAAGGAGAAGTGTTCTGGAGTTAACATCCACGGAGAAACAATCAGTATGCTACGATTCGCTGATGACATAGTTCTCATAGCAGAGACAGAGGAGGAGCTGAATAAGATGCTAACAACCATGGAAAGGACTATGGCCAGATATCAGCTGAAGATAAATAAGAAGAAGACTAAGATATTGGTGTGCAGCAAGAAAGAAGAGGCGAAAACCAACGTTAAATTAGGAAAACAGAAACTGGAAGAGGTGAAAGAGTTCTGTTACCTGGGAAGCAGAGTAACCAACGATGGACGAAGCAAGAAAGAAATAGTGAGTAGAATAGCCCAAGCAAAGAGGGCATTCTTTCAAAAGAAGAATCTACTTACAGCAGGAAATACAAGCATAGAAGTAAGGAAACAGTTTATCAGAACATACATCTGGAGCATTTTTCTTTACGGCAGTGAATCATGGACGATGACAGCAGCGGAGAAGAAAAGGGTAGAAGCATTTGAAATGTGGTGCTACAGAAGAATGCTGAAGATTAAATGGATCGACCGAGTAAGTAACGAGGAAGTGCTAAGAAGAGTAGGAGAAAAGAGAAGTCTGCTGACAACTCTAAAAAGAAGAAGGGAAAACTTAATCGGCCATATCTTGAGACACGATGGCCTGATGAAGACTATCGTCGAGGGAAAAGTGAACGGGAAGATTGGAAAAGGCAGGCCTCGTATGAGATGTATGGAACAGGTTGTGAAGAGTGTAAAAGAGAAGAATTACGTCACAATGAAAAGGTTGGCCGATAGAAGAATCGAGTGGAAAGCTGCGTCAAACCAATCCTAGGATTGTTGACCAATGATGATGATGATAATGGATTAATCATTCGTATTTCAGTGCGGTTATGTTTGCGATTACTAAATATGTTTTTTGACGTCTTCGGAAAATAATGTCATTTTTAAATAGAGTTAACTCCCGATTTTGCGTCCTAATGGCTGGTTAAGGATGTACGGATAATCGGGAAACGCGGATATTCCGCTATTTGCTTCTTTCCGGATTCATTTCTCTACGGTGCGCCACCAAAATAAGTAAACTCCCTAAGAAAATATCACGATCTGCCAACGGAAAGATCCTTACTTCACATAATAGCATTTTATGACCAAAAAAGAATCCAGTAGAGTTGTCCCGACCGCAATTAAATGTTCGCAAGCCTCGGGTGGCGGCACGAAGCCTGGAGTAAGACATTTGACCAGTACGTAGCGCCATAGTGAAAGTCACAATTGGAGGGAAATCAAGAAAGTTAATTCACCTTTGAGACCACTGCCGATACAGTAAATAGATTGTCGATTCACGGGTAATCCGCAGTCCGAATAACGCGGGCACGGATAATCGGGAGTTTATTGTTTGCTCGAATGAGAACGAATAGAGAATTCCTTTCGAGTATTCGAGTATGGAGACCATGAGAGCTAGTACTTTTGGTTCAACTGTACACATCATAAAGGGCAACGGCATGTCCTCAATTAAGACATGTGACTGGTAGTATCACTCTGTCCCGGGTTGAAATCCTACCCATGGTCCATTCCGCTCCCTCGGGCCTTCTTCGCCCATTCCCGAGTACAAGCGGGCCTACGTGTGAGACCGAGCCTTCCCCAAAACTCCCGTGTTTGCGTTCTCAGCGTGGAGAAAGCCTTGGATTTCCTTCTTCATCGAAAAAAAGTGGAAGCAGTCCACCTTTGGTCGTTCAACTCTTTTCTCTCTGTTCAATACAGTTTGTCTCCCCTCGCCTCACGATTTTTTTCGGAGGATTTGCTGAATATACAATGCTATTTGCTTTTGCTGCAACCGACCACGTTCCCTCTCTACTTCCTTCCCCACCCTCAACGTACATCCTCCTCTCCAGGTGGTTCGCCCAAGCCGTTGACAAAACGAAATCCTCGCTCGGGAAGGCCAGCACTTGCGGTGCAAACGTACGCGGGGCAAAAATTCACCGGGGCTCAAAAGGGAAATCCTTCGCCATGATCTGAAACTTTTCAGAATTTTTCCTTTTACCGTCAGGTTGTGGGGGAGGGAGGAGACGCTCATGGTAGGTGACAGTGAGATCGCAGGGTTAGAAGGGATTTGGGGACGAAAGGATAACCTCAGCTCTGGATACATATCATGAATTACGCAGGAAACTCCAGGAAAAGGTGCGCCTTTCGCGCTCCAAACCAAAAGTAGCCATTCAAATCTTCTTCCGCTGCATTTCATTTTTCATCTCTTCACTTGTGCTTACTGGTGACCTAAGCACACGTTTTTCTACACATATCCCTCACACCCACTGTCCAAGAAAAAAATTCATTTCGTGTGGAAATTTAAGTCTTGACTTTTCTCAATGTGAGCATATTTGAGCCCACTCAATCATTCCCCAGCAGGAAAGAACAACTGAGTAATTGCGGCGATTGTGACTATCCCTAGTATAGACTACCTCCTGTGAAGTGTATTAAACATTGAAAAAAAAACACAATATAGACGGGGAAATACCTAATATTTTAGATATTGCCCAACAATAGATAGATCCAATGGTTAATTTTCTTACAGAAAGTGTCATTTTCAAGCTTTACGAATTTGACGATGTACTATGCAGCACTTTCTATATGCAGTTTATATCCGTCCAAATTATCGTAAAATGTGACAGTTACTCAAGATGTCGACGCTTTCGTTTAGTTTCTATACTATTGACTTATTTTACTGATTTAATAGAAGTAATTCGACGACTTATTTATAATTTTTGATCGACTGAGCCTGTGCTGTGGGGTAGAGAGCATAGTTTATTATCTCCCAATGCACATCTGATTCATTTGGTGGCAAGTCATAGGTCTCCAGCTTGCGTCAGGAGAAGAGCTTACGAAGAACCCCTGCAATGAAGTGTTGCGCACATTTTGGAATGAAACTTAAGTATGCGTATTTTTTCCCAGCATCAGTCTTTTCATCTCTCAAACTGAGCCCCTCATATTCCTGGAGGCTCGTCTCTTCCAGATTCCAATGGCTTCATATTCGGCTGCTACAAATCCGACTCAGCACTTCCCTGCGACACTTCACCACTCAAAACATTTAGGTTTTCTTTTAGTCTTGATTTTATTAAGCGCTCCGTGTTGTGAGAAAACACTCCTCACTTAGTCATTGGCAACTTGCGTGCAATCTTGCTACCTCTCCCCTACGCCACTTCTCACCCCCGGTACTTCTGGTCGAGAAAGAGAGGTGTGATGGAAGTGCGGAAGAGCTCCCGTCGTCCCCTGCTGCAATGTTCCTCGCTAGAATCCCCTCTTGTGTCATCAGCTGCAAACTCTCAATGAATACGCGCATGACCGTGATGAACGAGTGGACGGGTGTATTTATTCGAGTTACCTGCACATGATGTTTCAAAAATGTGTCCTTTCATCCCGAATCGAGAGTTGAACGAGAGAGCATTTTTCCGAATTCGGAGCGCGAATATCATTCTAAAGAGAATTTCTGTAAAAATGGTTCACTCGGGGGGAGGGGGGGGGGGTTTGGAGCCATTTAAGCACCTCCAACTCTCCCTCGCAATCCTGTACCTCAACCTCTTCAGAAGAAAATTATTTTAGTCCTTCCTTCCTCACGTTACCACGCGTGATTCTTCAAATCATGATCTTCTCGCTTCCCTGTGCTGGAATCCTGCTTCAGTCTTTTCCGGAGTTCACATTTTAAAATCCAAATGCCCATCAATTTCAATGCTCGCATTAAATTAAATCTCTCAAGTCTCCCAACGGCTATTAAGCGGAATGTAAGTACCATGGACGCGCTGCCCATTGGCTAAGCATAATTCATTGCTCGCATCGCGCATCTTCCCCTATTGTGTGATTACTAACTCGTTTCCAAAGCCCAAGGTACTGGACCTCAGGGAATAGACGTATTTCTGGAGTTTAATTTTCTCCTCTTGAAATAGTCTCCAATGTTTTTTAATACATTGCGTTTCAAAAAATATTATAATAATGAGTATGGGAAATCATGCATAAAGTTAAAAAAATAAGTGAAATTAAATATCGCCGGCAGTTACACGGGAGCGTATAATTATGAAATATCACATTTAAGAAGAATCTTCCCGGGCATGTGAATCCAAACAGATTTTATGAAACATAAAATACATGGCTCGCCTTCTCTTTTCGAGAGTCCCATTCTACTTGTCGATCCGACAGGCTAGCAGCAGATTCGACAGTGGGCCTTTAATGATGTTATGCGAAGAATAAATTTCATGGGACACATATTCGCATTAATTTACTTAAATTCACACCGGCGCGGAATGAAAAAAAAGACCTTTCTCATACGTTCAAAAAATCATCGGATGGACGATTTAAAAATGCTGAGTTCTTTGCCGGACGTTTTAAACAAAGCACTCACGGAGAGCGAACATGTTTTCGAGACCTGCTTCCGCGGCAACCGAGCGTAATTTAATGCAGCGTTGGAAGACACGGATGGCTCGAGGTGAGTTCACATTTTCCTCACTTCAGGTCATCCGTGAACTTGACTTTTACATCGTAAATGAATGCTTTCCGCTTTTATTATATCTAAAGTATTTCATTTCACCCCGGATTTGTGCGCGCTCAGGGAATAAAATCACACACAACAGCGAGAAGATAGCATGAGAGAAAATTCGTCTGACCGTTGGAGAGATGGGGTAGGCAGTCTCTCGCTGGCGCACTTTTTTGACAAGCCAAGGAGAAAGAAACCCCTCCCCATGCCCTACGTACGCTCTCATATAAATTCAACCCTCTTCACTCTCGAAAAAAGTAATAATTCCTTTCATGGAAATGTGGAGGCTTACCCCCTCAGCTACCTACAGGACCCCACCCCGCAGGTCTTGCGTACTTTTGGTCTTGGAGTGGGTGCCGAATGGTGGACGACACATTCCTGGCGCGTAATCGAACGCTACCTACTCATATCCCTATCCCCTCTTCACTATCCAAGAGCTGAGCCAGGGCATTCAAGCCAGCCTATTATATCGTACAGAATAATGATACATTTCCCGTACCCTCCAAAGTCATTTTCTTTACATGCTCATAATTTTAAGACGAATTCCTTTTGTTTGTAAAAAAAATCACTTAAATCCTCATCGCAAAATATTGTAATCGCGGACACAATAAGTTATTACTCTGTGGAAGGGTATTTTCGCGATCTAATTTGTGTCTTTAATTGGATATACATAGGAGTCTCATTATATATTTGAACTTACAAGAAATTTCGATGGGATGAGCATAATCCGCAATTCCGTTGCGATTGATGATGTAATTAATATTTCAATGCAAAATTCGACATTTTTGTTTACAAAATATTACATGGCATAATTTCCGCAAGCGAGGGAATTCGAGCGTATCATTAGAAAAATGGTTGACTTGCCCTTAACGTTAACACGCTTCGATGTTCTTCGTACCTACGCCAGAATGTTTAGCAGACCGTTGGCAACTTCCAAATTAGTGTGGATGTATAATCAAAGAAAAAAATCGGGAAGTGGAGCTACCGTTACCATGGATGGTCCGAAATGACACGCGGCCTTTCATGAAAGAAAGCAAAAATCTTAAATTATCGTCATGGCTCGCATGGGAACACCGACAGGACAAATGAGAGGACGTAGGTGCCCCTAAAATAATAAACAGTTTCAAAATCACGCGACGGTGCCCATGGGGGTTCGCTCCTCGAGACAATCAGGGTCGAAGGGCGAGACGTCAGGACGACAAGGGGAGAACGTCGACCTCCCACTCCCATTTCCGTCCTCTCCTTCCACATACTTGGTCTTTCGCATGGGACGCCTCTCGGAACAATGTGCTTTTCCGAAATTGCTCGCATGGGCGTTGGAAAATAGTCCCTTTTTAATTTGCGTCATTAGGAATCGCAAGTGGAGCGCGAGTTACATACGCGCACTGAACACGCACACAGGAGGTACGACGTCGAATTGGGAATGTCCGTCGCAAAGTGTTTCCCCTTGAACTAATATGCGAAAGAAGTAATCGAGTCAGAGGCGGCCGTGTTCCCGTAACGAGAATCACTCCAAGACTTTTATTTCTGCAACAATTTTATTCGCGAGGTGACCAGTGACGCCTCTGCAAACCCACACGCTCTTCACTACGGAGTTCTCAGAATGATATCAGCTCTCTTCTCCCTTCTTTTCAAAAACTCTCAAAATCCAATGAAAAAGTCGTGAGTCGTGTGCTAGGTGAGACTGTCACTCAAAGGAAGGGAAATTCGTAAAAAAAAGTTTTGAAAATACATCCCGAGTGATCCAATCTCAAAGAAAGTAATTAGGTTTCCTCATCATTGGACTTCCACATCCAATTATCGGCTTCAGCCTATTTATTAGATAAGAATCTATGCCGTGGGTGAATAATTTCGTCATTAAAGACGTTTTGTAGTTTTTAATTAAAATCAATTTTCGGAATCACAACTAGAAATCGTGTCCATAAAATTGCAGTTTGGGTGGTTGGCCCGGTGTAAAAACGGAAGAAGACCGGTAAAACTTGGTCGGATGAAAGGAAGCCCATTCAGAAAGAAAGAAATGCGGGTACAAAAGAGAGGCAGAAACAATAACACGCCTATGCACTTGTACTTCGCGTGGACCAAAATAGGCCTTTCTTCGAAAAAAAATAATAAATTATAAAGATGGAAAGCAGTGGAAATAGATTTAAAATAATCTTTCTCATTAAATTAAGTGAATATAATAGTTTATTTTAATTAATGTTTAAACTTTATCGCGAATATAGGCTAGTCAGTGCTTTTAGTAGCCTTTTTGCATATCTGCTTGAACCTCAAATGTATTAGCACGAGTGTAATTGATTTACATACCTCCATAGATTTATAATAGTAAGCACACAAAAAGAAATCTATGCTCATCGCTCTATCTATGATGTTTTTGTAGAATCTATCCTGCAAAACTTAAGCTTTAGGTATTAGGCTTTATTTAATGTGGTTTCGCCATGATCCCTTATAGTACATTAGTTTTTACTAATAAAATTGGTAAAGTCGTCACTATCAATATGCATTTTTACTTGTCAACAATGAGTGGTTGTAAAATCACTTCCTGTTACCCGTACGATTGTTGTAGGGTCTTGCAGTGTACAATGAAGATATAGATGAATCTTTCTGCTGCTCTGATACAGCTACGATCCCTTCTGTTCGGAAGTTTAACCCTTTTACTGCCAGTGGGCCGATATATCGGCCCTCTATGGTTGTGCGAAAACTGCCAAGGGGCCGATATATCGGCCCACCTACATTACATTATCATGTATTTGTAATGGTTACAATTCATTCAAATCAGAGACAGCAGGAATAATTTTTTTCATCCTCTTAAAAAGTGAAAATATATGATCAAAATTTAAAAAAAAATTCATATATTAATATTAAGTGCTTATAATATATCTTAATGAGCTTGCCCATTGGCTGGGCATAATGGGCTTAGCATTTTTCGCACAAGTCTACTTTAAAGGGGCTGGCAGTAAAAGGGTTAATGTAGTTCACCGAGGGTTATCTAGGTTTACCCACCAGTAATTCATGAGCATGGGAATATTGATCACAGGAATCAACCTCCAAATTCTCGTCCTGCGCGGTCTTAGAAAGGAAGTGGACACAGAAGTAGCATGAGACGTAAGAACGATTGATGCTTGGTTTCAGTATCGATGTAGCATTCATCTTTAGTCAGTTACCATCCCTATCGTTAAGAGGAGAGTCACACATTTTTATTTAATGGAATTGTAGTTTTAATTGATTAAAAATATCTTTAAACAGGTTAAATTGGCCTTACTATTTGAAATTATTGACCATGATAAATTTATTTTCACTGACTTTTGTTGGCAATAACTGAAACTCTACTCCTGCTTGTCTTGAGCATCAAGGACGCTTTTAATAAAGTGTTTATTCCTAGATACAAGTAGTCTTTTTGGGCTTTGTAGCGGGTTAGGCTTTCCATGGCCGACGTTTCGGACCGGAGAATGTGGTTCACTATGGAAGTGGAGAAGAATAACTGCCTTCTCTTCTCGGATATCGTGGTCGAGCGAAAACAGAAAGATTCGCTGGGTATTAGAAAGCCAACCCACACCGACGGACAGAACCATCACCACCCCTAACAATGGCAAGGCATCCTGACAACCCTAATTCACCGTGTGAAATCAGTAGCTGGTGAAGACAGATTGCCAACTGGACAAAAAGTATTAATAAGAACTTCAAGTAGAATGGTAACAGTGACCGAGAATTTCCTCTAGCCCTAAAAGAACTCACAAATAGATGACCGGATAACCGGAGGAGGACCGGAAAAAGCGACGGGAATAGCCTGCTTTCCCTATGGTCCAACGATATGTGGGCAAATAAGCGGGATATTAAAAAGACCATCCGGACCTTAGGCACGATGAAAGACAGTATCGGACTTAGAAAATGCGGTGTTCACCGCATCCTAGGCGTGTGTGTCCATGCCTAGTTACATTGGGAAGACCACATAAAAGAACGTCGGAGGCTCGTCAGACCAGTAATCTGAACCCTTCCATTCCTATCCTTATACCTTTCCTCCCGGTCTGACGCCTATTAGTGCGGAAACACACTTGAAAACACCCATGGTTAGAGTAATCTATACAGTAATACAGCAATACAATAATTTACATCCTTATACCTTTCCTCCCGGTCTGAAGCGCCTATTAGTGCGGAAAAGGAATTGAAAAAACCCAGGAAAAAGACCAGAGAACTCATGTACATCTACATACTTCCCTGCAATCACCGAAGTGGTGGGTAGCAGGAGGTTAACCCAGACGCATTATAAATCAGTATTTACAGTAAACTCCCGATTATCCGTCCTAATGACTGGCTCCGATTGTCAGCCTCGTTATCATAGTAGATACGGCAGTAGTAATTGGAGGATGATGTTGGGCATAACAATACAATGTGTGCCATCTCTTGTTGTTGTTTACGCAATGAAATTTCACTAGTGGTTTTTCGAAATTGAAATAACCCTTTTGCCTAATAAATGGCGTTAACTTCTAGAAATGAACTTTCACCTGGTGTTGACGATGGCAGATTAGCTGAATATATAAATTCGCTGAGTAATGACGACGACTGTGTAAAGTGATGACAGCGTCCATTTTCGTCGAGATACTAGTGAAGGGGAAGCGTTATCAGACTCAGATGAAAGTGTGATAATCCTTCCTAAGAAGAGACCGCAAACTATTGACTATAGTAATCCGTGAAAGCGGAAGCCGAGATCGTTATGCAGAGTTCAATGAAGTTCAGGACAGATTTGATTCACTCCCTGCTCCTAATTTTGAATTCCTAGAAACTCCTGGTCCCAAGCATCTACCGCCACCAAACTCCTCTCCAATCATGTACTTCAACCTATTTTTACTAACGCATTCTGGACCACGGTACCTCAACCTCCCGAATAAATCTTTAGTGAGGGCGAGAAAAAGTATTTTAAAAGTAAAGAGCTACTTATTCTTGGATATCGAGAAAAGAAATCACGAAAAAGCAAGTTTTATTACTGTCCACTAACTCGACAGCCAAGAGCGATTCGGTAGGGTCAAGTATTTTCAAAGGAAAGTCCACAAATCATTGAGCAGTACAATAGTTACATGGGAGGCATTCATTCTTCGGATATGATGTTGTACGTGTATTCAGATGAGAGAAGATAATTGAAATACTGGAAGAAGGTGGTCTTCAATGTAATTTCTAGAATGGTGCTAAATTCTTATATTATTTACAAATCAAACAATCCTAGAAAAATATCAAGAGTACAGTTTGCGGGAAATAATAGATTGCATATTGAGTGAATGGTTACGAGGATAGAATAATCCAAGTCAGTCAACTGCCAGGACAGTATCGCCAGGAATATATGGGATAAGGAAACTGTCAGGGAGGAGGGAAAAAGTTTGTGCTGTATGCAGTAGGAAAGACGGTGGCCCTGTCCATAGCTCTAGAACTGCGTGAAATGTGAAAAAGGTCTACATGGAGTTTGTGTCTCCTCGTAGTTGTGAATAATATGAAAATTAGTTATTTGAATCGGAGTAGGGTTTGTAATACTGTTAACATTTTCTAAGTATGTGTATATATTTTCAATAATATGTAATGCAATTGTTGATATTTTTTAGCAATAACATGCTAAAAGTCTTGTTATTATTATTCAGATACCATCTTTCATAATGTTTTCACATCCAAATAATCTCTTCTCTGCGAGAAGATTCACCTTGTAATTCTCCAATAATTTTGTTGTCTCCTGGATTTTATGCAATTTGCATGGTGTTATTTCGAATATTTATTGAAAATACGTGCAATTTCCTTAGGTATCATATAATCATTCCCTAGAAAAATAATAATATTTTATATTCATCAAGGTTTTATTTCTTTAAAGTTGATATTATTTCTCGATTTATTGGTCAAAATTGAAAAATAAAATTATTCAATCTTGTAAATTCCAAATTAAACTATAACAATTGCGAGTTATTGAAAAAATCAGCAAATTTATTTTCACATTAACTTGAAAGAAAGTATTCACTTTCAATGCAGAAGAAATCATCTAAAAATAGCGTCAAATAAACAAATAATGATTTTTTGAATAAAGGCCTACAAAATAAGAAAAATACCCATGGCACTCTTGGCCCACCAAAAAATCGGTGGCACTCAAAGGGATAAATACCGGGCTACATTCACTGGTCGATGCTAACTTTCACCGTGAGTACGATGAGCAACTTGATCCTCGAAACTTCTGCCATAGAAAGCCTAACCCGATACAAAGCCCGAAAAGACTACTTCCAGTCAATCCACAAGAAAGCTACGGTCTTTCATTTTAATTCCTACTTTTCTGCTCCGTACGAGTACCAGGTGATATTCTCTTGATCACCACCGTTGGTCTTCTAAAAATTATAAACGCTCTTACCTTCTGTGCCTATTTTCAGGGTATAACTAATCAATTACTCATTGTGTTACTATTACTTAAAATGCGATTCTCAGCTCTCTACCCCATATATGATGCAATCGTTCAGTGTTTTGCAGTGGTTTAGCTTAAGGAATGCCCAAAATGATATTCAGAATCGATACATTCATTTTAACCATTAAAATATGCATGAGCATTCTATCGCAGTAAAACTTTCTTCTCTGAAATACCTAGATTTATCTCAGCAACCAAACGTTGGAAACAATTATAGTTATTCAGGTAAACTTTACTGGTCAACAGCTCTATGAAACACAAACAGCTCATGTCCGAATTTCTCTCCCCTCGTTAATTTACTCAGAAAATGGCATCTATATTGGAGGTTTTGAATTCCAATCGGGAAATTAATCTCCTGGCTGTTTTTCCGTGGAGTTAAAACTGTCGCGGTAAACAATAATCGCTGCTCTTTTGGAAAAGTAATTTACTGTTAATTAACTAATTGAAACCATTGATAGAGCAAAGTTAAAGCAATCAATTTGGAAATTAGAATCATTAATCACGTCAAACGAAGTGAAAAATGTTTTGATTAGTTTTTCCAAATATTGAATCTGGTATCAGCATGCAACTGCATCAAATTACTCTGGAATGTCAAAGAAATTAGTGAGCGTATTAATTGGAAAGCCAAATTTAAGCGTCGCCACCTAAAATTACGGATTTCTGCAAAAACTTTATGCTTGAAATATGAGCGGAAAAAATACCATCCCTGAAGCCACTCAGGATCGCCAAGGGCAGGAAAGCGCCTGAGCCCTGTCAAATATACTTAGAACTAAGTTTAAAGAATTATTGTACCTGGGTAATGAGAATATTAAATAGCAGATTACCAGAGAGAAAAAATCATTCCACTGAGAGAGATGACGCCTCGGTAGCTTAACTGGTTAAATCACCTGGTCAGAAATCAGTGGATCTGGGTTCGAATCCCTGGGTAGATTAAAGTTGAAAAAATTAAATTTTACAGGCTTCAATTTATTTAATCGTTATTTTGTAGGACACAGGAAATTGGTTTTGAAAATTCACATCTATGTACATGATCCTATTGCATACGTCTATACTATATTACACCATAAATTTTATTTGATATATTTGTGCGTGTAGTATGAGCGATTGCATTATCATATAAAAGTAGGTCTTTCTAGCAGTTGAATATAAGAGGCAATAAAAAAGCTCGCTAAGCAAACTGTGACCGAGTATTGCTACCTGGAAAGCCAAATAACAAATGATGGCCGAATCAAGGATGAAATAGCCAGGAGAATAGCAAAAGCGGAGAGAGCATTCTAAAAACACGAATGTACTCACCACTGGAAATCAGAATGGTAAAGGCCTCGTATGAGATATATGAATGAAGTAGTTAATATGAAGATTTTATCCGATTAAATAACCAAAGCTGCGTCATTATAGTCTTAGAATTTTTTACCAGTGATGATGAAGAACTAGAGAAAATCAAGAGAAGCTTTGAAGGGATGAGAAATAGGTGACTTGAAAAATGCTCATTCCTCGGTATAATGGCCATTTATAACGGTAACGATGGTGGCTTAGGTGGTAATGGCAACCTATGTCAACAACTACCTGCTCTAAACCCTCTAAACCAATGATTCTCAATCGCTGGGACGCATCCTACTGGTGAGATTGCAACTACTTGACTGCGAGCTGAATTCCCTCTGCACCCTTAACTTCTGTGAAGATACT
This sequence comes from Platycnemis pennipes, assembly GCA_933228895.1. Taxonomy (NCBI): domain Eukaryota; kingdom Metazoa; phylum Arthropoda; class Insecta; order Odonata; family Platycnemididae; genus Platycnemis; species Platycnemis pennipes. The sequence continues at coordinate 24,172,937 of OW121848.1, read as the reverse complement.
ACGTGCGCTTCTGCATGCATGCCTTGAGGAATTTAAAAACACCTCTCCTCACGGTAACATATAGTAAGGATTGGGGTGAAATATCTTCCGCGGTTCGAACCCGGTCCCTAAGGGTGAGAAGCTGTAATTAATATTACCTACCCGGAGTCTACTATTACTTACTCGTGCTTCATTCCTACCCGCTTACGTAACATATTGCGTCAGATTTTACCACAGTGCCTCTGATTACGGCTGAAGAAGAGGTGGAAACGTTTAGGTAGCTCCCAAGGAATAAATGATCAGTATAGCATAATGGGTATGGCTCAAACTATGCATTCATACTGACTCGATATCAGTCCGAGTCGAGAGATGGAGAGTTTGTTCAGCCCATGCACTCAAGTATACACGACATCTGGCGGACTCCTCGCGACCGATTCCGTGGGGCCTCGACTCAACAAATTTCGGGCCCGACCTTGCTGGCACTCCCGACCGACCAGTCTTTCCACTCTTGTTTAATAGTAAACAAAAGCGGCTTTTGGTGCCTACTCCTGCTCGCAAATAAGAAAACGAGGGCGGAGGAGGGGGATGGGACGGAAGGGAGGGAGTTAATGAAAAGGGCGGAGGAGGAAAACAAGGCTCCCTCATGCGAGGAAGTGGGGTGAGTGTGTGGACCGCGCTCCTGTCCTCAGTGCGCTCCCACTTGGTCCCTCAGCGGCGCCCCCTTTTCCTCCCCTGACCCCTTATTCCTAGTCATCAACTCCCCCCCCCTCCTTTCCCCACCCAATCCCAAAGCCTGTCCGCCACCCCGTCCCCCGGCCTTTCCAATCACACCGCCGTCCACCCTCCCATCTGCACATCACCGCTCCCAACCCCCGAAACCCACCCCCTCTATCCCTCCCCCCCTCTCCGCACCCCCGCGCCATCCTTACCCTCCCACGCTCCGGTTTGACCCTTCCAATTAACAAAACCAACAGAAAATCGATGGGGGTGTCGGGGAAGCGAGGGTGTGGCAGGGCATGGGGTAGGGGGGAAGGGAGAGAGAGGAAAGGCGTCTGACGGGGCTTAAGAGGGAGCGGGGGGGGGAAGGAGAAATGCAGCGGGGAGGTCTGGGGGGGGGGGGGCGGGAAATTGCGTTGTAAGAGGGCGGTGGGAGGGGGTGGGTGTGTTGTCTCGCGATGGATGCGAGGGGGGTAGGTTGATGGATGGGAGGGCGGAGGTGGAGGAGGCGGAATTTGGAGAGGAGGGATTCGGCGAAAGCGCGGAATGGTGGAAGGAGGGGTTTCGAAGTTACCGTGGATACTTGCGTGTGAGGGGGCTGAAGGTAGACAGCGCCTCACGAGTAAGCGACGAGCGGGTGAGTGTGTACTTAGATATGAAGCTTGGATCCTCACTAACCCACTCACTCTTACGCCGAGCCATTACGACTGTCTTGAGTTAGATCTCATTCAGTCATCTTCATTGAACACCATTTGATCTTTCTAGTTAAGTAACATAATGAACGGTACTGTGGCACAATAGATTGATTGCTCGCCTACTCAACCAAAGGACCCGAACTGAACTAATCTCGAATCTCATGTCCAGTTAAGCGTATGCTGAGCAGTGTTATGAGCACCAGATATTTCTGAAAAGCCACAGGCGGTGCAGGGATAGAATGAGCTGCTCCTTTCCCAGGTGTGTGAAATTTACAGGCCCAATACTTCGTGAGCTCCACCCACTTCATTTGCATTGCGTGAACATGCTTGAATCAATAGTTCATTCAGATTTTACCTGCCAGAGTCCTGCTGCTTTCATCTGGTAGTAGTAATAGACTTGCGTTATAAGAGCCTTATAGCTTGAGCCAAATAGTACTGACTAACCTGTCTAACCTAACTTTTGTGGTCCTCATTGTGGCCTATTGAAGAGTGCTCCATCATGACAATTGGGCAATGTAAGGCACAATTTCCCTCAAGTATTTTTAATTATTCTAATCACAAAGTAGTGGGACTACATCGAAGCACCAACGACAAACTTAAAACTGTACAAAAAGGAAGCACCTGCATATATCTGACAAACGATATCTACACTTTACGGCCTGATGAGGTTTCCTTGCAATGAATTCTGGTATTTTGATCTAAAAGTGCTTCTCGCATCTGGTCTAGCCTAAACTCTGACACAAAAGGCAAAAATGCCTATCCAAAAATCCGTGCCTGTGACTGGAATCGAACCCGCGGGTATGCGAGCACTGCGTACTTAGGTGCTATAAGGTGTAAATTTTTAGTATTCCTCAAGATACTACCAGAAAAGTTTGAATATATCATCTAGGCATCCCTATTCCCATTGCGGAATGAATGTAATTAATAAATGAGCCGTTGAAATAGATTTGAAATAAGTGCGTACGTGACGGTCATATCACAACTTTTGTAATGCGATTGAAAACGATTTATTTCCATTACATGCCACAAAATTGTAAATATTTCCCTAATTGAAGCTGCAATAGGCATCAAAATGGGCTCTTGGAGCTAATATTCAAAGTCGATTGAACAAAACTGACATTTGAACAAGATGATTAAAAAAACACACTTCATCTACGTATGACGGCACGGTTATCCAAAACACCGTTAATTGGTGCAATTATAGGCGTTAGTACAGACCTGATTGTAGTTTACTTTAATGGCATATTGTTATGGACGATAAAAGACGTAATCGTAATAAAACACGAAAAAGACGTTAGATCAGTGAAACTTTAGTCCCAAAAATTGTTCAACTTCAAATAAACGCGACTAAACAAAAGCCAGCATTAAATATTGCTATTATGTTTGTCTCAAATGTCTATTTATTTCAAATATTGGTTTTCTCTCTCAGAGGGAGGAATTACCTAATATATCGCAAGGGATAATCCAGTGATACTTCAAATAAATATTGATTAATGTTTATTGTATTTCTGCATGAATGCTTTGTTACTAATGCGGTCACCATATTGCAAACTTTATTAAATTTAACTGTCTTTTATTACAGTGTCTCTCACAGAGATTCTTTTCCTTGCTTCGAAAATTTTTGGAGATTTGCGGTAATCAGAAACTTGTGGAAAGGTATTTGATGCTCGTTTTCTTACTTTTTTATTTTTTATAATTATCCAAATGTAAAAAATCATACTCATAGTTAAGGATTTTATAATATGTACGAGTTTCCGAAGTTAATTTCCATCGTACTTCTTTCTATTTTGATTTTAAGGACACTGATGTCTTGGAGTATTCTAACAACGTTTTTTCACTAAGCTTCGAACGAGGAAACGAACATCAAATACCTTGCCACAATTTAAGTGCCACTCGATATAAGCATCCATCGGATACAATTTGTAGCGATTTAGGGACAATTTCCCCGTGAGAGTCAAGTGCATGCGGGTTGTGCCGTAGCTTCTGTGAGTGGATATTTGAGCAGCTTCTAAAGATATTATTATGTTTATCCTCTGTAAAGTATTTTTTACAATATTGGGGTTTGAAGACATTTTTATTCTGCACTAACAGCAAAATAGAGTAAAAAAAGCCGTTATGTACCATAGGAGAGTATATTACTGCGCCCAGCGAGTTGGTTAGTTTTCATATCTTTCGCATGAAATATCTTCAAATGTGTGCATTACTTGCTCGGCCGTGGGGTTTTAGAAGGGGCTCTTCGAATCACAATTGATAAAACGGGGGGATGTTGTATCTAACACCACGTGATGATATTTTTATGCAACTTGGTATTCTGCTTCTGCCGTGTATAGAATGAAAAAATTCATGAAAATATCTTCGACGTGTGGACAATAGAAATTATTTGCAGAATGCGCTAAATAGACCCGTCATGAATATCATTAATTTTTGTTCCAACAGAGTTACATTACAAATGGGAAAACAAGTGACGAAATTATTATTAGTGACAGATCAATATTTCTTGGGAGCAACTTTCGCATCTGGAATACATGTACAAATGGCCAAAGGGCCATTTTTGTCATTCCAAAGGAATAAGAAGAGAACGGGAAAATGAAAGAAGTTGGAAAAACCAGCACATTCACTTCTAGTCTTTTCCTCTAAACTTCTACTTACACGTGCGATGTTAACTCACTTTTGAACTTGAGATTTCACTTTCGGAGTTACAGGTACTTTGGCTGCGAAGAGAATTGCTATGGAAACATTTGGATTGGGCATACATACCTACTCGCCGTCAGCAGAGTTGATGTATGGAATAAATTAGAGATAGCCAGGTAACCGCACTGCAATAACATAGTAAGAATTGTGGCCCGGCGGAGTTGTAATTTTATGAGCCCACGGTTTGCAGATTTCATTTTATCAAAACACTCCAAAGGTATTATGACATTTAAAAAAAACTCTTGTTACAACATTAACAGCCTATTTCCTTGCCTTTCTCTAGCTCATTTGACTGATGCTTCTCAGCAACAATTAAACTTTTTTTAGCCCATACCGTAATTAAAGACACGCCGAGTCTTGGGATGGAATCAGAAGAAATTTCGGAAAGAAATCCGACGGGGGCATTAGTCTCGTTACGAAATGCACCACGGCGTCCACATTTTAATATCCCATCTGGCGAACGGATTACTTGAAACACTGAATGCTCACACGTGGCAGAAATCAGCTCCCGTTCATCAATCCATGCGCGAAGATCCAGTTAAAAGATCATTTTTTACCTGCAGGTTATTTTATCATTATCAAGGTTAATTCGAGGCTGACTATTCCAGGGAGACTTATGCTGTAGTTTGCCCTATTAAAGCTCTCCGGCCGATTCTGTGAACTTTTACCTCCACAGTGAATGTGACAGTACATAAGTACGATCCGACCTGTATTCTTCATCCCCGCAACCAGTGCCTTCATTACCTTTACTTTACAGACACATGCATCTGAGACATAACTTCTATTCTAGAGTCGAAAAACTGCTGCCAAAGAAACAATGCCATATTTTGAAAGTTACTCTAGAACGTTTTAGTTACAAGATCACCAAGTTGAACCAAGTGCTCTGTGGAAAGTAGGTTATCCGCTATTGGTCACGAAAAGTTATATTGATTAAACTCATGGTGATTGAAATAAGAAGACATTGTTTGCATCCTATTACTTTTTTTGATTTTACGCCGTGATGTCATGATCTCGCTACCGAACTAATTGAGGAACATGAAATAGCCAACAGGCTGCGCAATCCAGATTGGTATTTATTAGTGCGGTATTGAAGGTTCTTACATTGCATGAAAAACGGGTTGCTATCCAAAATTTGACTTGACAACACATAGATGAATGCAGTACAAACCAAGACTGCAAACATGCAATGCAGCATGCGAGGTCCGAAAAAACCTTCTGCTGTTTTTGTGACACTACTCCATCACCTAGCGTAGACAACGAGCACAGTCCCAGGAGGAAATCAATTTTCCTCGCTCTTTGTCTCACCCAGAAATATCTTTCATACGGTTTCTTTTTCAAAGCGAAAAAAGTTGCTCGGTTTTCACGGATTTTATTCATACATATCGGATAGAATATTTGAATTTGCGCTTGAGGGCAGCGCTCTTGACTTTAATTGCTAGGTTTCGGAACATAAAAACAAAAATTTCACCAGAAATAAAATACTTACACTTTTCGACCAAACCATTCATCATTGAAAACTCATTCTTATTTTATCATGCCTAAAGCCTGAAACTCGATTGATTAGATGGAGATATCTGAATAAAACCACATTGGATATGCCGGGCTCAGTTTAAACGGATTCCTAAAAATAATGCGCAGAGTCTCTGAAATTATACGATAAACGCTCAAAGCAGAGATAGTAATAATAATATATTTGTCCTCAAGTTTCGCGAAGTAGGCATCTAAACCGACCGTCTGGTCACTGGGCACGCTATGCTTTCCGTCTTGGTTACCATTCCAGGTGCGGTCGGTGAACCAGAATATCGACAGTGAATCGGTCGTTGAAACCAAGAAGGGGTTGGGCGAAGGTATAAATGGGGTTGAGAGGGGAATGAGGGTGAGGTGGCCTCCGGTCGAGTCTTGGTGAGAGGGTTGATGGCAGGAAGAGGGAGGATGGAGAGGGCGGAAGAGGAGGAGCGGACACTTCGGGGAGGGGGGGTGGGATGGGCTCGGACAGGGCAGGCGACGGGGGTTGGAGCAGTGAAAGAGAAGGGATGGGACTGGGATTGAAAATGGCGAGTAAGGTGAGAGGGGGGTGGAATTGGTAAGGTTTAAGGGACGGGCGGGGGTATGGGATTGGTTGCGGCTGGGGAGTAAGGGGGGGTGAATGAGAGGAAAAACGGTTCGGGCATCCAAAATACTTTTCAATTACCGGAATTGGGAGTGGAAAAAGGTTGCTGAAGCCATGGTAATGAGAAGAGGGAAATCGGATTAAAATAGAAGAATTCTTCGGGCCGAAAATAATTAGAAAGAGGATGACGTCATTTCTAATCTTAGTATCGGGTTTCACGACTGATGAACGGTATTTATTTAGGCACCGGCTTATTCAGTTCTCTCAGGACGACTTTATTATGGGCATGAGATAATAGAAACGAATGTGGGCCGATTAGGCTTTTAATTCGAGTTGCTCTATAATGAATATCAAGGCTTGTTTATGACTCTTAATATTGCTGATAAGAAAATGTTTAACCTAAATTTCCATCAATATGTTGCCTTTAAAGCCGCCGCATAGATCGCTGGCGTGACTATGTAGGGATCAAGAAGAATGTTTTTGAGGTAAAAATTCTCGCAGTAAAAAAATGATGCCTTTAATATTTATAGATTAAATATACTTTTTACTAAAATGAATAAAAGTTTATTTCTGCCATTAAAATGACATTTGGATTTATTTATTATATTCTAGATATGCATCTACATAATCCCATTGAGTAAGTAGGTACCTACAGTATATACTTTCTCTATGAGAGTACCCTGCAAGCCACCGTTAAAACATGTGTAAATGGGGATGAATCTTCAACACACGTGCACTACCTATCAAGCTTAAAGTTTTACATCATTTACTTGTCCCTCGACGATTGGCTTCATAGGAAATATATATGGTGGAATGAGTCTTCTTTTCAAAGCCTTAATTTTCATCTTTTTATGCCACTCTTCTCAGAATTTCTTCATTAGTCTTTAGTCATTCTTCTATCTCCATCATTCATATACTATTAATACCTATAATATCCCAACTATTTTCATGCAATATACAGGAGCAAATTTCCTTCTTTGTGTTATGTTACATGCATGAGGTGAAAAATGTATTTTCGTTGTCTAAGGTCTATTTATTATATTATCCGTTGCATACGCTCATGTCTGCCAATGTGGTTTTGTTTCATCTATTTTTCAACTAATTTCTGTAGATTTAGATATCAGCTGCCTTGATACTCGTTCCCAACTTCCTGGGTCAGTAATCGGTGAAGGATCTATTTGAGCACTACTAACGGAATTTAAAATATTTTAACTAACAGCCGAATTGTGTTTTCTAATTTTCATACTGGGATTTTCATCGATATTCACATTTTTCCCAAAAATTCGTCTTTCTCTGCCAGCGAAATCTGAATTACATAGAAAGAAGATCGAAGAAAAATTGAGTATTAAATAATATTAGTATATAGTACATAATGGTAAATACTATAGTAATTAAGGGCGGAGTAATATGGTGGAATGTAATAAGTTCTTTTTCTGTTGTGATCGTGGTTGTTGTGTGATAAAATGAGTACGGGACGGAATGCATCTGCGTTGTTGGCATAGAAACTAACAATTTCAAATGTACCATGAACCTAAAACTGATATTTAACGATGAATTATTTAGAAAACTACTGAGTTTACCAAAATTTCCACGCAATAGCGTAGGTACGATTTTTCGATTTTTAATTTTCTACGATTATAAGGGTTTGTTACATGCGCGCTAGTTTGCAGGTCGTATCTTTGATGGAATGAATTAAATTTTTATTATTTGGATATAAAAAGGGAAATGATATGTTTTTCTGTTTCACTACAACGCCTTCTTTAACTCAGTGCTGCAAATACCTTGGAATTTCAATGATGAATTTCTACACAGTTGCGTGAATTGGTTATCAGGCATATAATTTCACTCACTATGTTTATTACGGCAATTTACAATAACGAAGGGCGGAGTAATTTGTTGGAATGTAAAAAATCCTTCTGTTGTGATGGTGGGTGTTGTTGATTCTGGCTCGTCAGGCAGTAACGCCTACTGATACTTCCGTTTTCAGTTGGCGTTGCCTCTTTGACCGAATCTTTTCGTGTAAAATATTGTTAAGGTGAACCGCCAACATAATAAATTTATGGGTGATGTAACTTTATTTTCCTCCAAGTAAACGTCTTTTGGACTTGATTCGGACCATCGAGAATTTATAATTGTTAGTTAGAACGATAAGCCCTAATTCTAAATTCGTGTTCATTATGTTACCGTCAGCTGGAAATTATGTTACCATTTTAAATAAGGAATAATAAAAGGCAGAGAACACTATTTGTGAGACATTGTTGCTCACGCCATCTAAGATCTACTTCCACCAAGAACTTATTTCTTCTTATAATGACCTAAATCGTAAATGATAATATTACAAGTCTTTTAACTGAATTTCTATCTCATTATTACTGTTTTCAGTTGCCATTACCTCTTTGACAGAATCTTTTCTAATTATTAAAACTTCATCCATCGGATTATTCAAGATATTTGAGTTTAGGATTTTAAGAAAGGCCCTCAGCTATTATAGGGAGAATAGTGACCCTTTTGCGAAAATAAATATTTAAAAAAGACAGAGAATAATTAAGTAAATAATCTTTACATTTGAATCTGGATAGGCTATTTAAGTATTATAATCCCACTTCTTCTATAGCTATTCCAAAATCCAGAAACACCAAGCTCCTAGGCATTTAATGCCTTGCCAGTCACCAGAATGATTGTCAGTGAAACGGAAAACTGGTTAATAAGAACCGGTAGCCGTAGTTGGGCAAAAACGTAACGTATAAAAAACCAAAATGTTGCGTGTTCAAGGGCCTCCTGTTTTCTTGTTTTTCTTAGTGTTACGCGGAAATGTGTGAGGCAATGTCAACATTTGGAGTAACAAATACCTAATTATGGGCCTATACAGTTAAAACATTTAACCAGAAAGTAGATTGTATGTGCATGGAAAATGTGGGTAAAAAGTCTCTAACGTCTATGCCTAATTCTGAGGCTGAAAACGCAAAACTAGTGTATTCGAGGAATCCTTGTAGTTTCCGCTAGTTGGCTAAGCTATAATACCTAATTATGGGCCTATACAGTTAAAACATTTAACCAGAAAGTAGATTGTATGCGCATGGAAAATGTGGGTAAAAAGTCTCTAACGTCTATGCCTAATTCTGAGGCTGAAAACGCAAAACTAGTGTATTCCAGGAATCCTTGTAGTTTCCGCTAGTTGGCTAAGATGGTAACAATAAATCTAATTTTCTTTTTAATTTCGCATTATGAACTATTAAATAAGCAATACTATGGAGTAAATACCACAATATAATTGTGCTTTCGAAAATTATCGAAAAAAATCTTCACAAAGGGAGTTTCGGGTTTGGGATGTTGACGAAATTTGGCAAGCAGGTAGTCCTTAATTAATGATTTATGAATCACCTCTATTATTGAATTAAAAATCTAATAACTTCAACAAAAGGAGATTTAAAATACTTTATTACGATTATTAGGCTTAGTGGGAGTTGGGCAAGGGGTTAAGTACTCGGCTCGTTTGAACCAATATTCTTGGTTCAAGTCCATCATCCGTCATTTTTTTTTCCATCGCAGTTTTGTTGCAGGAACGTGACCGTCATAAATATTTTTTCATATCCCCGTGATATATTTTAACTAATTAATTACGTAATATGCGTAACAGTTTGTGACACTTTTTATGACAAAGTTGAGAGTTTTATTAACTTCTTTACATTGTAAAATACAATTGAATACAGTTTAATTGACAAAAGAAGATTAAATGAGTAATATGCATTTACACTTAAAAACATTAACAAATAAAGTCCTGCTAAGCATATGGCTTGTCAGCAGGTGCTCTTTTTTTATCACCAGAATTTTAGCAAATAAATTTTTATTCAAACATCAAAGCATAAAAGACTTAAAAAAATTTAACTGTCGGGAAACGTGTCTTTAATAAAATATAAAAGAAAACAGATTTAAAAACTTAAACGCAATAAAAATGTTCTACATAAAACATTAAAAACACAATTTTACACAAGAACAATTTTTATATATCAAGTCATAAATATTTTAGAGTTCATTTAAAAAAATCAAATTCAAAACATTGTAATTAATAAAATGCTAGCATACCATATTGCCTATAATTCATTTTTGGTTATACAACAACTATTTTTTCACTTCTTTCTTTAATGAGGACATTTTGTCAGTTTCTAGTATTGGCTGTGGTAATTTATTTAATACCTTTGGTACAATATACATAATGATCTTTTACCATGGTTGTTATAATATTTTAGGACAATATTTTTCAATGTAGCGGAGTCCAATATCATGATCAGCAGTTCTTTGTGTTTTAAACTTGTTTGGAAAGAAATTTTCACATGCAGGTATTATGACGTACTGAAAAAGTTCTGTTATTGGTAATAAATCTAGTTTAAAGTATATGTTTGACACTTTGGATTCAGTTACATCCAGACAGGCTAAGTGAATTTTAATTACCTCATACAAAGAACTTCGGTACGTTGTGCCCCATATTGTTAGTCCGTATTTCATAATAGCTTCGGCTAAACCTTGGTAAAGCAATTTTTTCACCTGTTGGCAAAACATTTCAAGAGTGATAATTGAAAGAGAACGTATCAAAGTTTTCCACACAAATAATTCATATGTAATCTGAAGTTGTATATTTCGTCTATAATCAAACCTAAGCATTTAAAATTATCACCCTGGGAAATTACAAAACATGAATGCAGGCGGCAGCTATTGTTAGGCACCCCTGAGCTGAATGCAAGCATAAGGGAGAATGAAGAGTTAAGTTTATAGCTCTTCTTTTTTTTAAGCTAAGGAATTGAAAGGTAACAATTTTTTTATTGTTAATGACTAATTTATTGTCATGGCTCCATCTTTGGATGGCACAAAAATCTGACTGAAGTTTTTGCCTAGCCATCTCGAAGGACTTACTGGTTGAAAGTAAGGCGATATCGTCTGCATACATACGTATTTTACATCTATGAATATGGTCATGTATTTCATTGATGTATATTAGAAATAAAATTGGTCCTAAAATGGATCCCTGCTGAACTCCAGTTTCTATGGATTTTATTGTGCTATGATTATCGAGCAACCTGACAAGTAATTTCCTGTCGCTGAGATAAGGTCTCAGCCAAAAAAGCGGAATTCCACCTATTCCTGAGCGTTCCAGTTTTCTCAAAAGGTTGTTTATATCGATTGTATCGAAAGCTTTTTGAAAATCGACAAAAACAGCTAATGCGAATGGTTCTTGTTAAGACAATGACGAACGTCTTCACTAAAATCTCCAAGGAGAATTTTAGTACTTTTTTGTTGTTGATATCGATACTGGTGCCGAGTGATTATATTAAATTTAGCAAGAAAATCTTACAGCTGGTTGGCAACCTAGCGTTCCATGATTTTATCAAGTGACGGAAGAACGGAGATTGGACGATAGTTGTTTGTATCATCCCTCTTTCCTTGTTTATATATTGTCCTAATTGTTGATAGTTTTAAATTAGATTGCATCTTTCCCTGTTCGATATTTAGGCTTATCCACTTTGATATAATTGTGCTTAATTCCTTTCTATAAGTCCACCAATCTAATAGTATAATATCCTGGGCTTTTTTTCTTCATGTTTAAGATGTTGCTTACGAAAATTGGCGTTATTGGAATCAGTGAGAAATTATAGGGGCTAGTATTACTATTGCAATCACAGAGGAGGTGGTGTGAGCAGTTTGGCATTATGTTTTTTATATTGTTAGTGAAAATTGATGCAAAAGCTTCACAAGCCGTGTTTATATTCCACTCTTTCCTGAAGTTACTTTTTATTAGTGCGTCAACATTTGTTTTGTTGGGAGCTCCTCTGAGATTATTTATTAGTTGCCAGGTTCCTCTGATATTATTTTTATGTTTTTCAAATTTTGATTTGTAGAAGTTAGTTTTGGACTTTCTTAGTAAGTCAGTGACTTTATTTCTCTGTATTTTGTAATTTTCTCTATGAAAATCGTTTGATGGATCAGATTTCCACTGGCTGTCTATATAATGTATCTCTTCTCTGTATTTCAAAATAAATGATATCGTTAATCCATGGTTGCTTTTACGTTTTTAATCTATTATTATTTGCTTTTTGACAGTAGCCTTCACGTATATGTGACTCAGTTGTTCGTGCAGTTGCTGATATATGCAGTCTGGGTCTTCTAATGTTAATAAATTCAACCAGTTGATGTTATTCATCACTTGCCTAACTATCTGGTTAAAAGATAAGAAGAAGAGCGGTTGGGGTTGGTGTCAGGTATGTCATCATTAGTGTGGATAAAGTTGCCAAACGGAAAATGATCAGAGTTTTGTTTTTATAGTGAAGCCATTGATATTATTATGTAAACCTCTAACACTAATATGGTCCATGCAAGATTTTATCACTTTATTGTTCTTTTATTTCTAATCTTGTGGTTTTATTTATATAATTCAGGAAGCCACAATTAGCAAGGATGTTTTTATTTGCTGCCACAGTGATATCCCTTTTAGATTTTAAGTTCCCAAGTAATATTTGTTTTTCATTTCTGCTCTCAATGAAACGTTCTAGACTAGTTAGAAACTCCTTTTTGTTTCTATGGGGTGGTCCATAAATGTTTATTATTAACACAATACGAGAGCCAAGGTGAATTGCCAATATTAGAGATTCACACTCTTTTATTTTAATATCAATCACCTGGCCAGGTATATTTTCCTATAGGTAGAACAAAATTTCCCCTCCTCTTTGATTTGTCTTAATTTATAATAGCATCTGTATCCAATTAAATGAAAGGGATGTATTTATGACAATTTTATATTAACCTCAGTCACGGCAAAGCCGAGGACATGGTTGGTTAAGCTGATTATGCAGCACATTTAGTTCATCCCAATGTTTCTTTAAAGACCTCACATTCAGTAACTAAGTAAGATAACCTTTAAAGGATTTTCTTTTATTACCAAAGGTAGCTATGTTATCATAAGATCTGCAATTCGGGTTAATAGAAACTACAGATAATGGATCCAATTTGCTAACTTATTTCTAATTTAGAGTTGTCTCAAATTTTTAAAACTTTATCATATCTAACCTTGTTCACTTGACTATTTTCTGATTTCCTGATTGATACATGAACATTTTTATTTCAACTTTAGGATGACATTGACACAATTGAGTCATTTAAAATGTTAACCAATATACATTACACCAATGTACTTAGATAATCAATATACATTACACTAATTTACTAAGATAACCAATATACATTACTCCAATTTACTTAGATCTTTCTCAACTTAATTATATGGGTGTTTTCACTTTTCCTAACTAGAACTTTACCACTTTTATACCATACAAATTTGTAATTTAGCTCTTTTGCTTTAGTCTTGCTAGCCACACTAGCTTGCCACAATAGATTCCTGTAAAAATATACAGTTTTGAATTAGGATATTTTTTCCCTGTTTCAGCATTATTTAAATTCCTTTTATGAGATCAAAAAGACTGCTTTACAGCATTATTGGAAAACTCGACAATTATTTTTCCTTGTTTGATTTTGGAAGAACATATATGTCAGAGATAGAATAACATTTATATTATTTCTTATATATCTTATCAACCAGAACCTTTATATTACTTGCCAGGTCAATGACTTTCTTACTCAGCTCTTCACTACTATCACCTTCGCCAGTATTTATTCCTATGACTTCAATTTGCTTCCCTAATTGCTTTTGCTCCAAGCTAATGATCTTTTTTTGAAGTTCTTCTAATAAAGTGTCCTTTACCTGAAGCTGTTTTCTATGATCATTAACAGTACTTGGTAGATCAATGACAGTGTTTCTCAGATCCTTAACACTACAATCAAAATCATTATACTTATCGGGCAGGAAGTTGAGGCTGTTTTTAATATGTTGAATGTCCTCTTTAGTGATGATGGCTTCAATCACTTGCTCCTGTTGGTTCTCAGATGTAGTTTCTTCGAAACCATCATCACAATATTTGTATGGGTTGTGTTCTTTCCCTTTAGGTTTCAACGGTGACAAAGGCCCCTCCATCCTTACACCGCCGCGCCGTGGAGATGCGTATCCGCAGTCTGACCGAACACATTCCTCATGGTCACAAACAAAGAGGCCTCCCTTCCATTCTCCAGGAGTCGGCGCTCTTTCTCCATGAGAGGGCAGTGGCCCGTCCTCTCCCGATACTTGTTTCGGTTTGTGTGCAGATGTTTTTAACAGTATGTCGATTCCTGTGAGGATGTAGTGGTCTCAGAAATATGTCCTCACGCCTTATCGGGATTTCCAGGTGGTCGGAGGAGTGGGTGCTAGAAAATACCTGACCCATCGGTGAATATATATATCCTAAATTTATTTAAATAATTTATTTGGTAATAATGTGTTTTAATTTATTAATAAAATGGTTCTTTGGTTATACGGTAATTTCTTTGGCGGATAAAAATTCTACCTACTACCATAAAGTTGCAGCATATTCGTAGCCGTCAGATTTTTCCGATATAATGAACGTCACGTAGTTTATTATGAACTGCGTAGTATAAAATACAGCAGTATTTTAGCCAATTCCTTCCGTTAATATAGTTCGAGGTAAGTGAGGAAACTCCAATTGGACTTCAATACTTGACCTGCAGTCCACGTCTTCTGCATCCAGTTTCAATTACATGCACTGGTATGAACAGCAAGTATCTGCGTTCGTAAGTACCGATCTAAAGAAGCCAACAGGACGCCCGCCTGTATGTGGTACCTGCGATACTCAAACCCATCTACCCTACATTCTTAAATTCAAACGTCTTTAAGAGGGTATTTTCTGGGTGAATTCGGATTATTAATGATGATAATGAGTGACACGCTAAAGAGCCATGGGCGTAGATAGTGAAAATGACGCTCCTCTCCCCTTAGAGAGCCCTCTACCCAGATGAGAGGGGGCTTGCCGATCCCGATTGGGATCAAGCCCCCTCCCACCCAGAGTGGGGTGTGAGGGTACCCATCCCCGGGTGGGCGAAGCAGATCCCCATTTAGGGATTCACCCCTCTCCCTCCCTCGGAGAAGATAGGTAAGGGTGGCTGCCACCTCTTCCCATCTTCCCCCCAAACCGCGACAACTGCCACCCCTCCCCACGCGGGCGATTTTTTCACCTCCCGCCTCGGTCATTCTGAGTCGAGCCGCGTGGCCAGGACGGCGCACTTCATGGATACAAAGCCAGCGGCGTCTAAAGAACGACCAGCTACAAGGGTGTCGTCAAGCACGGAGTCGGCGACGCACCGGGCCGATTAATGACGAGCAATGACCCAATCATGCTCTGTCAGCAATACAAGTCATGGGTGTTTTCAAGTCTGTTTCCGCAATAAAAGGCGCTTCAGACCGGGAGGAAAGGTATAAGGATGGGAATGGAAGGGATGGGAATCTGCATTTGCATTTCAAGTTCCAAGGAGTCAGGAATACTTGGTTACAGCTCGTTAACATGTTGCTCAAAGTAGAATAATGACAAAAATGAGAGATAATTTAAAATCATCATTGTACTACCATGTGTTGCTCAAGTTAAGAGCGACTTGGCCTACCCTTACCGCGCCATTTTGATTTTAAACTAAAACTTCTCTTTTTAAAAGAGACCAAAAATAAAAGTAATTACCATCATTATATCGCATTGCTCATTTGACTACAATTTACTCCGACGATGGACAATCTTTCTAAACGCATGGATGATCATAATCACGTCCTTGGAAAATGATGAGAGAGCAAACATTCAGATGATTAAATGACAGCATGTAACCGCTCACAGGACGTATTCACGGATATTAAAGTTAAGGACGATTATGACAAGCACGTTCCCCTTCTCTTTTACGCATGCTCGTGCTGTTAGGCGTGCTTTTACCCCAAAGTACACATACATCGATATCAAATAGCAAAAGTCTTTCATTTAGATTTCATAAGTTGGTTTTATAATGATGGACTCGAGAGCAAGAAAAAGATCCATACATTCAAGATCATCATAAAATACTTTAAAAAGGATTCCGGTAAAACACCTTTAACATATTTATGACTAGGCTAGGTCGTTATGCAAAAATCCTGAGGGAAAAAATTTGAATGCGGGAAGTCTCGATCCCAAACCTTAACGCAATCAGACTTGTAGACGAGCACTTAACCCCTAGTCCACAACGCATGTTATGACAATTGGATGATTCCAGGTATTGCGTTTCTAGACATAATATTCAGGCTCGTGTTTTGTTTAAACTATTGAAGGCATAACCCGACAAGGGGGGTGATACATAAACCAATACTGTACTTACTACAATGCCTGGTAGCCCGTGTAAGCTAGAACGAAAGAATGCGCGATGAGGAGATGAAAGACTGGAATTGGCGAGTTAGAACCCGACGTTGTGGTGCAGAGAATACTTCGATCCGATGCGGCCCGCTGGTAACGTTTGCTTTGAAAAAGACAATGTAACAGAAATCAGGGTAAAACCTAGATCAATGACGATAATGCATCTCTGCGTAAATTTCTCGATGCACAACCCGGGAATTTGGGAGATAAGCATATTGCAAAACACGATGATCGATGAAGAGGAAGAGATTGGACAGGGCGTGGTGATATCTTGTAAAATGCCCAATTTCCCTTGGGAATTGCGTGCGTGATTTTACTTTTGTATCTCTTAGGGTCTATCTCGTAGAGATTAATCCATGGAGTAGGGATGAGGGCCTACTGGTAAGTAGAGACTCTCTAGGGTAAACATCTTCCCACTGGGTAGAGGCGTGTCGTTGTTTGATTCTTCCAGGGCCCAGGAGGAATTTACGCGACGTGCCATCCTCTAGTGGTCGAGGGTGCAGTAAAATTTGTTCAGTATGTGCTACACTGAAAGTATTTTGCAGAGGTGGCATCATTTTTATCATAAAAAAGTAAATAGCTCGCGCGCACGTGTAGTTCAAGTCCAAACTGTACTGTAATGCCGTGGATAAGTAAATACTTGCGGTGATAGATGTTCTAAATTAGAAGATCTGCTTTTTCAGTAATTACGTAGTATCACTGGGAAATCTCAAGATGGAGTTCAATAATGTCATCTGTATTGTTTGCATGTCTATCAAAACTATCGACATTCTGCGAATCGAGGGTATTGATATCATCGTCAATGCTGCACTCAGGTCAGGAGTACCACACAAAAAAGAGGCGATTGTCGGAAAAGACCGTTCATTGTAGAAAAACATGCATTACCACCAGACAGCGGAGTAAAAGATGGGAGAGGTAAGTAAAAATAATCCCTTAAAGGATTTCCCCGGGCCCTGAAACTGACTTATTTACCTCTGAAGGAGTAATAATTCCCTTAAGTTGGTAAGGCAATGGACAACAACGCTCATTTATTTTTAAATAGATCTTTTGGGGCTCGGGCTTCCTTCAATCTGCTCCAATCCCCTTGTTTATAGTTAAAGAATATGCATTAATTGTAATGACACCTCTCATTGTTCATGGCGAATGAGTGACCCTCTCATTATGCAGGGAAGACGGTGCAACCACGGGCATGCCATGTTCTGTATCACAGGTTGAACAACTCTTAGAGTCACTCCTACCCATCTTAAGAGTATGATTAGTAGTTGGTATGATTCCTTCCAATACCATACTGCTATCATACTGTTAAGATGGGTAGGAGTGGCTGCTATCCTGATTGTAAGAGGTTTTCAACCTGTGATGCAGAACATGGCATGCCCGTGGTTGCACCGCCCTGCATAATGAGAGAGTCACTCATTCGCCATGAACAATGAGAGGTGCCATTACAATTAATGCATATTCTTTAACTATAAACAGGATAAAATGTCGGTAAGTACAATGAACGCAATATTACATAAATGTGTTTGGAAATAACGGAGTAAATGAGGAAACAAAAGTAGTAATCACAATGGACTACTGCTTAGGTGCGAACCAGAGGGAAAATCCGCGGGGGGGTCTGAGGGGTGGGCGTATTATCGGGCCCCTTCGATACTCAAACCCATCTACCCTACATTCTTAAATTCAGACGTCTTAAAGAGGGTATTTTCTGGGTGTATTTGGATTGTATTGATAATGAGAGAGACATTAAAGAGCCATAATGAAAATTATATATGACGCAACCCTCGTCTTTAGAGAAGTCCCCCACCCAGGGTGGAGGGGGGGCTGAAGATCCCAACTGGGATCAACCCCGCCCCCCCCCACCGTAGGGTGTACCCCTCCCGGGAGGAGATAGGTAGGGGGTGGCTCCCCACCCCCTTCCCCTCCCCCTATCCGCGACAACCGCCATCCACCACGGCAGCCGCCGCCCCACCCCTCCCCACGCGGGCGATTTTTTCACGTCCCGCCTCGGTCATGCTGAGTCGAGCCGCGTGGCCATGACGGCGCACTTCATGGATACAAAGCCCAGCGGCGTCTAAAGAACGACCAGCTACAAGGGTGTCGTCAAGCACGGAGTCGGCGACGCACCGGGCCGATTAAAGACTGTGCCGAGCAATGACCCAATCATGCTCTGTCAGCATTACAAGTTCCAAGGAGTCAGGAATACTTGGTTTCTCTCAACACATGCCGGATTCCCGAGAACTCTACTTTTAAGACCATTAAATCATTACATTTACTTATTAACGCCCTTGATTCATGCGCAGTAGACTGGCATTATATCAGTTTGTATTTCAATGTTAAATACAGCTCGTTAACATGTTGCATAAAGTAGAATAATGACAAAAATGAGAGATAATTTAAAATCATCATTGTGCTGCCATCTGTGGCTCAAGTTAAGAACGACTTGGCCTATACCTACCGCGCCATTTTCATTTTAAACTAAAACTTCCCTTTTTGAAAGAGACCAAAAATAAAAGTAATTGCCATCATTATATCGTATTGCTCATTTAACTAAAATTTACTCTGATGCTGGTCAATCTTTCTTAACGCCTGGATGATCATAATCACGTCCTTGAAAAATGAAATGAGAGCAAAAATTCAGATGATTAAATGACAGCACGTAACCGCTCACAGGACGTATTCACAGATATTCAAGTTAAGGACGATTATGACAAGCACGTTCCCCTTCTCTTTTACGCATGCTCGTCCAGTTAGGCGTACTTTTACCCCAATGTGCACATACATCAATATCTAATAGCCAGTCTTTTATTTCAATTTCATAACTTGGTTTAATAATGATTGACTCGAGAGCACGCAAAAGATCCATGCATTCAAGATCATCGCTAAACTATCCTCACTCGGATCAACCCCCACACCCAGTTGGGTTAACCAGATTCCTCCCTCGCAGAAAATAGATATGGGGTGGCTCTTCAGTGAGTACCCTTCCCATTTCCTCCCCTAACCGCAACCATTCACTACGCGGACTATTGTGTTATACAGTGGCACTTAACATAAAATACTTTAAAAAGGATTCCGGATAAACACCTTTAACATATTTATGACGAGGCTAGGTCGTTATGCAAAAATCCTGAGGGAAAAAATTTGCACGCGGGAAATCTCGATCCAGAATCTTTACGCACTCAAACTCGTAGACGAACACTTAACCCCTAGTCCACGGTCCACCCTCTGACGCTAGATGATTCCAAGTATAGCGTTTCTAGGTATAATATTCAGGCTCGTGTTTTGTTTAAACTATTGAAGACATAACCCGAGTAGGGGGGTGATACATAAACCAATACTGTACTTACTACAATGCCTGGTAGCCCGTGTAAGCTAGAACGAAAGAATGTGCGATGAGGAGATGAAAGACTGGAATTGGCGAGTTAGAACCCGACGTTGTGGTGCAGAGAATACTTCGATCCGATGCGGCCCGCTGGCAACGTTTGCTTTGAAAATGACAATGTAACAGAAATCAGGGTAAAATCTAGATCAAGGACGATAATGCATCTCTGCGTAAATTTCTCGATGCACAACCCGGGAATTTGGGAAATAAGCATATTGCAAAATACGATGATCGATGAAGAGGAAGAGATTGGACAGGGTGTGGTGAATTGTTGCCTAGTGCCCGATTTCCCTTGGAAATTGCGTGAGTGATTCTCTTTTGTATCTCCTAGGGTCTATCTCGTTGAGGATAACTCATGGAGTAGGGTCGAGGGTTTATTGGTAAGTAATCGAAAGGTAAGCAGCTTCCCCATGGGTAGAGGCGTGTCGTGGGTTGATTCTTTCGGAGCTCAGGAGAATCCCGGCGACGTAGACTCCTCATGTGTTCGAGGGTGCATTACAATTTTTTAAAAGATATTACGCTGCAGGTGGCATGAACTTAAACTTTGCAAGTCAAAGGCTCGCGCGCACGTGTGGAGTCTTAAGGATGGATAAGCATCTAAACTAGATCCGAATGCTTCGATCTTCAATGTCAGTGACAAACCGTGGTTGAGTGATTACTTGCGGTGATATATATTCTAAATTAGATCTGTTTTTCAGTTATTCCGTAGTGTCACTGTGAAATCTCAAGATGGAGTTCAATAATGTAATCTGTAAGTTTTGGATTAGTCTATCAAAACTTTTGCCATTCTGCGAATCAAGGGTAGTGATATTACCGTCAATGCTGCACTCAGGTCAGGAGTACCACACAAAAAAGAGGCGATTGTCGGAAAAGACCGTTCATTGTAGAAAAACAAGCATTACCACCATGACCAGGTGGAGTAAAGGATGGGAGAGGTAAGTACAAATAAACTTTTAAGAGGTTCACTCTGTAACATTGTTTTTCGCAATGGTAATTCTGACGAGAGTGACGCCACATACATTAAATGCTAAAATAAAATGTATTCTTTATCCATGATACATTTATTTTTTTATTTGTAGCACTTAACTTATATCCCATGCTGTCTTTATACATAATATACACTTATGCAGTGGCAATTTATAGATGTGCATGAAGTTAAAATGTATGACAAATATATTTATGAAGACAAAAATTAAAGAAATGATGTTTTCACACAGTTAAGGATAAGAGATATTGAAATTGAGAACTTCGACGCATGATTCGAAATAACCCCTAGGGTCTCCACTCACCATTAGTACTTACTTGTGGACACCTCTTAAAGAACTTACCTTGCAGATCCTCATACGAAATGCCAATATTGAACATAAGCCGACCACGCCCTTGCCACCCTCTTTCTCCTCATGAGCCATCGCGTTTTGCATTTTGTTTCTCTCCCAAATTTCTTGTTAAAGCATCGAGGAAATTATCTGGGGATGTATTGGGATCATAGATCTAGTTTTTACACTTATTTCTGTTACATTTGCGCAGCAAACGATGCTAGCGGGCCGCATCGGATTGAACTCTTATCTGCATCGCAACGTCTGGTTCTAACTATCCAATTTCAATCTTTCTTTTCCTCATCACTCATTCTTTCATACTAGCTTACAAGGCCTAACAGGTCGATTTCCTTTCGTATCTCACGCAGAAACTATCAACTATCTTCTGATTCATAAAACCTGCGATACGTGAACTTCGAGACCTCGTGCTTCCGGAGAACGTTCCAGATACATCCGGGCGTCAGCGAATCTGCGAATTTTCGCCAAATTTCTTCGTTCCGCATCACCCACATCCCTGGGACCACTTCAAACCGACGCGCGAGGCCCGCACCTCACCGAGGGACACCTTCGGCGCCTTCGGGGAGGACCGCTGCGGCCGAGGCTGAGGATTTGCTGTGGCATCCGCCACAAGCAGGGACACCGGCACCGCGGACCTTTCTGCGACCCTCGGACACGTGGCTTGCTGACTACAAGGGGGATACAGCTCCTGCCAACGGCAGGGATACTGCCCCATGCGACAAGTAGGGGGTCAGCTCCCAGCGACAAGCGGGGAGCCTCCCACCAGCTACGAGCGGGAATGCCCCCTCCCGCAACCAGCGGGGATACCTCCCCCTCTCCTACCTGCGACCAGCGGGCCTAACCCGCCCCCCCCTTGCACAGGGTTATTGGTGCCCAAGGGAAGAGGCGCTCGGGGTTTCTGGTTAACCAGTCCCAGGCAGTCCCAGATTCTCAATCCCGAGTGGCGCTCAACCCTCCCACCCACACACTCCTCGGTCGTTCTCGATTGGCGACCCCTGGCAGAGGGCCGCCTAACGGGGTGAACCTCCTTGCACGCCAGGGGGGACCGGTCGGGTCCCCACGCTAGCGTGCCCACCCACACACCCCCTGACCTACCACTTGCCATGGCGTCCAAGGACGCCACCCGCAAACTGGCTCACCGCCGGAGTCATTCCACCTCCTCCTCCGTGGAGTCCTTCCTCCAATCGGCTGCGACCTGTGACTCACTAGAGAATTGCGTAGCATCCTCCCCCTGTCGGACTCTGACATTGCTCACGAGATCGTCCCATCCGCGTCGCACGCCGCCCCCGAGGCCTCACCGACCTAGGAGCCCACAGCCCCAGCTGCTATCGCTCTTACTGTCAATACACCGCCACTTGCCGTGGCCCCGCCTTAAGAATCGACTGCCCCTTTGTTGACTTACAACGGCGAATTCCCGGCGGACGGCTTCACCTTCCCCCGAAAGACAGTGAAGCGCCCGGCACCGGTATCCCCTACGCCCCTGGCCACATCCTCCAAATTCAGGGTGCTGCGCCTTGACGATAATTGTGATGGGACGTCCACCCCCGACGCCGGAGCCATGGATGTCGACCCAACCGCTCAGACCCCACGAGGCAACATCCCGCCAATCTTCTTAAAGGAAACGTCAAACTGGCAAGAGCGTACAATACAAACGTATCACAGCTTTCTACACCTTCCCACCGGTCGCCGCCATGGCCGGTGGCGATATAAAACTGAAATGTCAAATATCCACCGACTTCCGCAAGGTCACCGCGGCCCTTAGGGAGACCAATCAACTTTTTTACACTTACCAGCTGCCTGAAGACCGGTCGTTCTACTGCGTGGTCCGTGGCCTCCCCGCCGACACTGACCCGAGCGACATCCTTGAGGACATCGTGGGGCATGGTATCCCTGCCACCAAATGAGTACCGCGCGGCTCGCTCGGCTCGTGGCTCACTCCCACCCAACGGGAGGACCGCGAACGCATCCTGGCTCGTGACCCGAGCCACGTCTTCCCACCGCTGGCGAAGCGAAAATTACCAATCTTCCAGATCGACGTCCCACAGAAGACTGACGGCGACCTCCTCTGCCAGGTCACTAATCTGTGCAACCTATCCATTTGGGTGGAGCCTTACAAAACGCCAACGTGTCCCCTTCAGTTTACCAGGTGCCAGAGGCACGGCCACACCTGGCGAAATTGGGGCCTCGGATACAGATGCGTAAAATGCACAGAGTCCCACGCCCCCGGAGCCGTCCGCTTACAACGAGCGCAGAGAGCCACATGCGTAAACTGTGGGCAGGAGCACTCTGCCAATTTTAGAGGCTGCAGCGCATTCATTACCTACGCCGCCCGTACCCGCGACCACCGGGACGCACCCCCCTCTTCGTTTCCTACCGCTACTCCACCTCCGCCTCCTCCACCTCCTGCCTCTCCGGCTCCTCCCCCTTTCACTGACACCGCTCCACCGCCTTTACTCAGAACTTCCTTAAAACCCTCCTTGACCGTCTCCCCTTTCCCTAATAATGAAGCTGATGACCCCACCTCCCAACAAAACCTCCTACCATATCCTGCTCAATGAGCTCCCCTTAATCCTTTCATCCCTTGTTAATGGATAAAACCTACCATCCTCCAACCCAACTGAAATTCACATCTTGGAATGTTCAATCTGCCACCCTTAACTCCCCAGACCTTCTCCACTTTATCACCTCATCACTTCATCACCTCATCTACCTTCCCCGATGTCCTTCTCCTTCAGGAGACTGCCCTCAAACCACTCCACCTGTTCCGCGTCCCGGGGTACACCGTGTATCGTCGGGACCACTACCCCAGACAGGGCGGCGGCGTGGCCGTCCTGGTTAAAACCTCGCTGCGCCACATGCCACTCCCGGCCAAGCAGTCAACCCGCCTGGAGGCCACCGGAATCGCCCTTCACACTTCCGAAGGAACCCTGAACATATGGTCGGCATACCACCCGCATGGGCAACAACTTCACTAACGCCGACCTGGACCTCCTCCTCACTACCGCCGCCGCCGATAAGTCCCTCATCGCCGGCGACTTAAATGAAAAACATCGGTTCTAGGGCCGCAGGGCCACCACCGGAAAGAGCACCCAACTACGCAGGGCAATGTCCGACACTCCGCTTCATCTCCTCATTCCCCCCTCCGCCACCCACTTCTTACCCAATTGCCAAGACAGCTCTGACATCCTGCATTATGCCCTTTCCTCCATCGACATCCCCCTGCCTGATATCACACTCCACGAAACCTCCGCCTCGGACCACGCACCCGTTTCCTTCCTCTTTCACCTTTCCCCCACCCCTTCCAACCACCTCCCCCGGCATGTAAATTGGGAAATATTCCAACTGCATGCCGAGGCTCATTTACTCCATCTACCCGCCCAACCTTTGTCCTCAACCTCCGACATTGACCTCGCCATCGATAGCCTTACCCTCATCCTTACTGAATCCCTCATCACCTCCGCGAAACCGGCCCCTCCGCCTTCTCCCCATCCTCATGCCCTGCCTTTATCCGTCCTTACCCTTATCCGCAAGAGAAACCGGGCCAGACGCCACTATCAGTCCACGCACGACCCCGCCTTTGCGGATGACTACCGCAACCTCCGTCTCCGCGTACGAGCTAAGCTGCGTGACCTACGTGCCAAAACCATCACCAGGCGCCTCATATCTGCGGGCACCTCAACTGAGACCAGGCCTTGTGACCTGCTGCGACAACTGCGCAGCCGGCCGTCCATGGTCTCCGCCCTCATGGTCGATGGCCACTCCGTCACCGAGGACACAGAGAAAACAAACATCTTCGCCCGGCAACTTGCCCCCACCTTCTGCAACAACCATCTTTCCCCACATGTATCCTCTGCTTCCGCCGCCTGCACTGCCATTACCTATACCTCCACCTCTGAACCTGTCCCCACCACTCCCTCTGAAATAAAGTCCCTTCTCAACCGCCTCCAGACCAGGAAAGCTCCTGGCCCCGACTGCATTCCCAACCGCGCCCTGAAAAACCTACCTACATCCTTTCACATTTTCCTCTCCGACATTTTCACCGCCTGCTTCCGCCACTCGTACCTCCCGACCCTTTGGAAACTAGCCAATATCAAAATGATCCTTAAACCCAATAAACCCTCCTCCGACCCCACATCCTATCGACTTATCTCCCTCCTTTCCTCCCATGGCAAGTTGCTGGAGCGTGTCATTCTCCGCCGCCTTGAGTCCGTCGTGGACTCAGAACAACTCATCCCCCCTGGCAAATGGGGTTTCGCCGCCGTCACGCAGTGTCCCACCAGCATGTCCGCCTGGTGCAACACATCGCATCCGTCTATCAGCGGAACTCACAGCGGAACCACCTTGACGGCATTCCTCGACCTGCAACAGGCGTTTGACTGAGTCTGGCCCGCTGGACTCATTCTCAAATTGTCCCGACTCCCCATTCCCACCTACCTTAACAAAGTAATCCTTTCTTTCCTGTCATCCCGCTCCTTCCGTGTTTCCATCAACTCCTCTTCCCCAGCAACCCACCCTACCTCTGCAGGAGTCCCACAAGGCGCCATCCTTTCCCCAATCCTCTTCAACCTTTACCTCACCGACATACCTATCCCACCCAACACCACTTTGTTTCAATATGCGGACGACATTGCCCTTGCCGCCACCTCCATCAGCCCTTCCCTCGCCTCCCGGAGGCTTAGGCCTGCCTTCACATACACGGCCTTGTGGATCCGGACATGGAAGCTTACGGTCAACCCTCGGAAAACCGATCTCGTCACCTTTACGAGGCTTCGACGGAACATTCGCCTCCCGGAGCTGATCCTCGAGGACGCGGCCATCACCCCAACGCCCTACACCAAATATCTCGGCGTCACCCTAGACACCAGGCTGCTCTTCGAGCGGCATATCCTCTCAACAATTGGGAAGACGAACGGCGTCTGCAAGGCGCTCACCCCGCTCTTCCACCGTCGATCACCACTGTCCCTCCCTGAGAAGGTCCTCTTATTCAAGGCCACGGTGGTCCCAACCTTGACGTACTCCTCACCTGCATGGGCCTTTCGCTCCAGGGCGAATATTCAACGTCTAGCCGGCACCTACAATCGACTGATCCGGCGGATGTCGGGGGCCCCGTGGTTCGTGCGGAACTTCCCACTCCAACGAAAATTGAACCTCCCCACCATACCTGACACCCTTCGTCACATCCACACCCGTTTCAAAAGATCCCTTCTCCTCACCCAGAATCCTACCCTTACGAACCTTTGGCACGGTTCCCTACCCGACAACAGAAAATTCCCTCTGCCTCCTTCCCTTCCCAGAATCCCTTAAACATAGCCCGTCCCCCCTAAACGAAATAACCTCTCCATTTTAATATATTCCTCGTCTTCTCTTACCCGAACAAAATAACCTACTGACCCCTTTTCATTCTGACCTACCCTACGCACGAACCACCCTGTCAACGGCCCCCGGCCGGTAAGCAGAGGACCTACATCGGGGGTGGATTCACCCCTGGCGAGCACCACGAAAGTACGAAAGGATCACTCATTCTTTCATTCTAGCTTACAAGGGATAACAGGTATCATTGCAAGTATAGTAATGGTTTACGAATCACCCCCCTATGCCTAGAAAGCATAATGATTTAAACGATTGGTAAGTGGTAAGTGGAGGGGTAAAGTAATCATCTACAAATCGAAGAAGGTAAACGGTTCTAGATCAAGACACTCCGCATGTAATTAATTTTTCCTCGGTATTTTGCCTAACGACCAAGCCTGGTTATAAATATTTTAGGGTGTTTACCTGGAATGCTTTTTAAAGTTTTTTATATTAAATGTCACCGTTCAGCAGCCAAACGTCTGTCCCGCTGCATACCCCGCAAAAATTCACATTCACATTCTTTGTATACAAGGAACGTACTACACATATTCTTTTGCGTTAACTTCCACGATCCAAGGTCGAACAATAATCTCCTAATGAGTCTGAATACTGTGTACTGCACTACCCACGCGAAAGTATGAGCGTATAACACAGAAAATCTTCCTAGTCTTCCTTCTTCATTCCGTAAATTCATAAGTGGGAGTTTCGTGTCGAGCGTTAGTTGCACGATGCGATGTTTCTTAGCATATATTATTGCATGACAGCATTTTTTTTAACATATAATTA
This sequence comes from Platycnemis pennipes, assembly GCA_933228895.1. Taxonomy (NCBI): domain Eukaryota; kingdom Metazoa; phylum Arthropoda; class Insecta; order Odonata; family Platycnemididae; genus Platycnemis; species Platycnemis pennipes. The sequence continues at coordinate 24,145,605 of OW121848.1, read as the reverse complement.
CCCGACCATGGGCACAATTGTAAAATAATAATGGAAATTGTCATTGTCCTCCGAAATCTAATGAAAGATGAACATGACATGACAGATGTTCATAATGCGTAATCGGCTATAGACCAAAACTTTGATTATTCCAACAAGCTGATTAATTTCATTCCCTACGAGATCGACGACCATTGAAATAGTTTTTTGACTGCTATATATGGCTAGGCAATGACAATATTTTTTATCCGGAGGCTAGATAATTATCAACTTTATGAGTTATCAAATTTATGACTAAGATGTTTCCTCATGCTGAATTATGCTAGCCTGATTCTTGTAACAGTAGATTAGCATAAAACTGTAAAAACTTTTACCGTCTGTAACACCAAATGTACACGAAAGAATAATAATTTATTCAGTTTTGCTCAACAGATGGTAGCGCCATACTGATTTTCAAGTATATTTGCTTTTCGTGGTATTTCTACTTCAAGAAATATGTTAACGAGCCGTGTTTTTAACTTGAAAACATTCCGATACCATGCCAATTAAATACAAATGAATGAATTGCGCTAATAAATTAATGTAATGATTGAATGATACTATGCGTCGAGTTATCACGAATCCGGCATGTTTTAAGAGTAATAAAGTATTTCCGGCTCCATCATCTTAGTTGTGATGCGTTGATATCGGAGATCAATCCCCTCCAATCCAATCCTTGTACCTTTCCTCCCAGTCTGCAGCGCCTGTTAGTGCGGAAATAGGCTTGAAAACGTAGATCTGTTAGATATATATGATGAGAGCACGAGCGTCTAATTCTAAGTCGTCGATTGGAGTGTCATGGCGAGCGTTATTTGCAGGATGTGTTGTTTCATAACAAGTATTATTGCATTATAGCATTTTTACTATATGATTGTCGAGAAGGAAAATCTATAAGTAACAATAATAATGGAAATTGTGATTGTCACATGCGGTCACAATGCAACTTACGTCATTGGCATTGATGCAATACACAAATTTCGAAAAAAAAAATCCAATTTACATTATACGAAAAATACTTGATTTTTTTCATAATATACCAATTTCGTATTAGTGTATTTCGTAACAAAGGGACACAATAGCAAAGATTTGAGGTAGAAAATTTATTTCACAGCCTTCTGCTCTCCCGCGTCACGTTTAACGTTGTGTGTCACATGCCGGCGGATATCCTTGTTGTCTTCTTTAGATCCGTGTTGAATACTAGGAAGGTACTGGCTGCCCATGCTTTTCCGTCAAATTGACACTCGATACAGAAGACATGGAGTGCAGGTAAGGTCGTGCAGCCCAGTTGGAGTTTCTTCACCTTCTGTCGAGATATATTAAAGGAAGGAATTGGCTAAAACACTTCAGTATTTTATAATACGCTGTAGCAGAAGCCACTCTATGACGTTCATAATATTGGTTTAAATGGAAGTATTAAACTGGGCAAAAATTCCTGGTAAAGACGAACATGATTTGAGAGATTTTCATCACGCGTAATCAGCTCTAATCCAATTATATCAAAACTTTGATTATTCCAATAAATTGATCGACGGATATTAACGAATTCAAAGATCACGTACTAGCCGTGAAAACTTTAGCGGCGATACCCGCTGAAATTGCCCTATAGCAAATATTCCACAGAGAAAAAAAAACATTTACCTTGACCGGGACTCGAACCCGGACCCCCTAATTTCCGGCCAGGTGCTCTATAGAGCATCTTCCTCGTGGACGGTGGCGCCATGCGCACGACTTCGATTGCTTTGTGGCATTGCAGACATTGCAGTCTAGCAGTCCGTGAACAACTTGTTCCTTTAGAGCTCTATAATATCCACCGGAAAATAGGACGCCTTGGTAGCTCAACTGGCAGAGCACCTGGCCTAAAATCAGGGGGTCCGGATTCGAGTCCCGGTCAAGGCGAATGATTTTTTCTCTGTGAAATATTTGCTATAATGACGGACATTAAAATAGTTTCCAGACCGCATATATGGCCTGTTGATAACTATATTCTTTAACCTGGAGGCAAGCAAATTTTGTGTTGCTGTCATTCTATGTGTAAGCCTTTTGGCTCATGCTGAATTATGCTAGTCTGAACCGTGAAACAGTAAATCAGTGTAAATCTGGGAAAGAAAAATATCGGTTGGAGAGTTTTATAGAATTTTTTCAAGTGGTGAAAATTTTGAGTATATTGATCGTAAACCGTCGATAAGTCCACCTCCTGTAAAATTGAATCTACACGATAGAATAATGGTTTATTTAGTAGGTAGGTAAACATTTCGAAACCAATGTTTCTCCGGTCTACATTCATAAATTCACACGATTCAAAGTGTATTTTTCTGGGCGTATTTGGATTGTATGTACAATGAGAGACACATTAAATAGCCATGAATGGAAATAAAAACGCTCCCTTCATCTTTAGAGAAGTCCCCCTACTCCCAGGGTAGAGGGGGTCGGGCTTAGGATCCTTAACCTCGCCCCCACCCAGAGTAGGTTGTACCCTTCCCCAGGTGGGAGAAGCAGATCCTTTAGGGACCAACCCCTCCCTCGGAGAAGATAAGTAGAAGAGGTTTCCCTGCCAAACCTACCCATCTTGCCCGTAACCGCGACACCTGCTATCCCCTGCCCCTCCCCGCGCGGGCGATTAATTCTCTTCCAGCCGTTGACCAGGGTATCAGGGTCCAGGACCAGGGTCCAGCACGGAATCGGCGACGCACCGGGCCAAGATAAAGACTGTGCCGAGCAGTGTACTATTTAAGCTGTCAGCGTTACCACTACGCTGGAGTCAAAAATACTTGATTGCTCTCCACACATCCAGGATTCACGAGAACTCAACTTATAAGACCAAGACTCATACATTAATTTATAAACGCACATAATTCAAACGTAGTTGATTGGCACTGTATCAGCATATATTTTAAGTGTAATTATAGATCTCATTACCTGCTTTGTTAAAGTAGAAATATCACAAAAATAAGAGATACTTAAATATCTCTATGGTTCTGCCATCATTAGATCAAGTTAAGAACGACGTAGTCTATCGTAACCGCGCAATAATTTTGAATTTACTCTTCTATTCCAAACGGATGTAAGTTTAAGGAATTTCGCATTGCGATTTTTTAAAATGAAATTCATTCCCACACTGAACTATTGCATGACTGTTCAAAAGCCATTTCATCGATTATTGTGGCTGCCTTGCAGCGGGCTTCTAATTGAATTCGTGCAATTTGCGATCATATTACCAACACCATGAAAGAAGGATGAGTGGTTCTGCCTCTAATTTTGCGACTATGAAAATGTGATGGAACTGGTTGACTTGCCAGTATCATTGATTTAACTTTTTTTTATTATATTTGCAAATTCCCAGAAACTTCCGTTCTGTGATGATTATTAACAACAGTTTAAGGTTATCAAAGTAAGCCGACACTACGTATGTCATGGAAAAAATGACTAAAAATTACAGTGGTTATGATCTGCAGGTTAATTTTATTGCAAAACGTATCCCCCGCTGATACAGGATTTCCCCAATATTTAATTAGTCGTTGTGGACGAAGACGTACTAGATCTGAGGATGAAATATGAACATCAGTCTAAACCCTAAACTAAAGCTATGAAATTTTCATATGGCTCCGATAGTATGATGTTGCACTAAATTTTTAAGTAGATTAAAAGTTGTACAAATTAATGCTCAATCCTGATGGTAAGGAAATAATATTTTTGTTCTTAACAGTTTAACTTGCAATTTATTCCAGTTTATTTTTATTAGGAAATTTCACTTTATCAATTACTTTATAAAACTATAAAATTTACAAAAGTATTTGGCCACATTATTATTTTTCCTGATGAAAATACAATAGGTATATGTAATGAATATCAATGGTTCCGGCCGAAGAGCCAGAGTGTAAGCACATGCAAGGGTGGGACGAATAGAAAAAAATTCTCTTCCCTGAATCCATTACGTATGAATTGAACTAATTAGTCCTCTATTTCGTCCTCGATTATCAAAGTATTCCCTGGAGGTCAAAATTGTTTCAGCAAATATTAATTAGAATTGCTACGCAATTGATAAATGTATTCGAATCCACTTAATAAATTACTTGTGTGCGATACGTCCGGAATGAAAGAGGCATATGAACTTGAATATGAAGGGAATGGTTGCCGAATTTATGCAAGTACCATCAAGCAGGCAATGTTGTGTATTTTTTATCATGTATTTTTCACGTTTAAAAATATTAGGTGGAGGTACTTAAAGTTTTTCGTCGTATTTCACCTGAATTCACAAAAATATTCTTACGATATTTTTGCAAAAAAATATCCCAGCAATTTCATGGCGCCAACGGTAAAAACTGTCTTGATTAATTTGAGTAAAATGTTAGCTATTCAGATATACGTACTTACCTGCATTAATTGTTTATTATTTACACGCAAATATCCCGGGAGAACATATTACTGCATCGCTCAACTGAATTATTTTGCATATTTTGTTTACTCAACAGATATGAGCATCGTATCTTTCAGCATATTTTTAGCATATTTTCAGTATCTCAGTCAAATGATATCACAGGAAATGCTAAGGTCCCTGCTACCAGAACATAAATTGCAATTCCATTTTAATATAATTAATTTATGTGCATTAAATGGATGCTGCTAATGCATTTTTTCCCTTACCAAATGATATAAATGATTGGTACCCCAACCTAATCTATGGTGCTTTCAATATATTGATGATTTTATGCTCAAACTCATTGTTTGATTTCCAAAACCACTCTTGTATCTAATTAGCTGCAAAAAAAATAAATATAATAATAAAGCTCCTTCATTGTATGCTCTGTTATTCATTCCGTTGACCGTCATCATGGGTTTAATTCATGCCTTATATTGCGGATAATAACTAAGAATTATATCAATACATATCCTACACATCACGTGACTTACGTGTCTCATACTAATTCAACTCAGATTTTAAGTTGCACGATTAAAATTATTCCTGGACTTAATACTCCATTAGGGATAATGTGGTTGAGGAATAGTATTTTTTTCTCAGAAGTTTCATGCTCTCACATTCCATTCACGTGTCCACTTATTTCAAAATTAGATTGATATCCACATTTAGGGAATTGAATGAGTATTTTTCAACATCTGTGGTGATTAAAATCACATAATTCAGCACAATAGAAGGAATGGTTTTAATATATGACTCTAATATTGATTCTCCTTCCTTCCTTGAGTACCTGAACGCCGTCTATTCACCTCCTATCCCAGAACAAAAGTGACTAGTTGTAAAAGTGCGACATTGAAGTTCATGCAAGCGCGCGTGGATGATAAGGATGGAAAACATCCCGGCCGCCCGCCCAGTAAGCGTCTATTCTTCTTGTAGCAACCAGGTCGATTGAGACAACTCCTTTTCCCAGGGTTCGAAATTTTAGAATATGAACCGCATTCCCCATTGAGATCGAATGAATATCTCGTCACGCAGGAAGCCTCGGTCGACGCACTGAAAACCTGACACTCATTTGGGATATAAGTGGGGAGGAGGGGTATGCCTTTCCCGCGCCCCCGCTTCTTCCCGCAGCCTCCCTCTGGGGGCGCTATCTCCCCGCAACCGCCTCCGACGCACGCATCCCCCTCCCCTGCACCCCTTCCCTCGGCGACCCCCTCCCTACGCGCGCACACACTCTTTAATGAAATAGACCGACCCAGGAGTATGCTTTCCTTAACAACTCCCCTCTTCGCTGAAAACTCCATCACCAAAACTCCCACTCTTTCTCTCCATCTCTCTCTCTCTCCCGCCCCTCCTACTCTTCCCCTCCCCCCCTCACCTCCACCGCCACCTCTCCTCCCCACCCCACCCACGCTCCTCAAGCCCCCTCCTCCCTCTTTACCCTTCCGCTGTCCCCGCATCTCGCCTTCCTTTAATTAACAGAAAGTGGTTCATTAGAGCTTATTCATTAAAGCAGAGAGTAATTAGCGAACTTTAATGAATGCCGTAATAATCTAACAGTGACTGTGCCTATTCTATCTCTCCTTCAAACTCTTCTCTCGCCTCTCCCTCCCTCGGAGTGAGCATTTGTCCCTCTCCACTCTCTCCTTCCCTCTCCCACTCTTATTTCTCTTACTCTTCTCTCTCTCCTCTTGCCATTTCTCCCACATCTCAGCGTCTCTTCATGACTCCCGCGGATTCTCAAATCTTTCTCTGCTTCGCTTTCTTTCCATTTTCCCGTATTTTTGGTTGCTCTTCCATCTATCTCTCTCGGCATTCCTTCCCCTTCATCATTCCTCCTCATGTCCTCCACTTTTTAATTTTTCCATCGTATTGTCTCCCGTTTTCGGTCCCTCCCATTCTTTTTTTCCATTATTTACCGCTTCCTTATCTTTTCGATCCTTGCTCCAACGATACAGTACCTCTCAATTGCATTCAAATTCCTATTTGCACGTGGAACCTATGATAGCACAGTGAGCTTTGAATTCGAATAATGATTTATGTCGGATTATCTGTCAGCGATCGTGCCTTATAGATGCGATTCGATTTAGTCTTATTGCGTGTTTTGCAAAGCAATTAAACTAATCACTGTTCTAATTTGTACCACTTCTAAACGGCATACGGTAGTTAACAACGAAAACTCTTGAGAGGAGGAACTCGATGAAGAATTCCCGGAATTCAGTGAGAAGGAAACAAGAAGATAAGAGTGGCGCACTCCTCAGTGGTGGCATAACATCGCCTAGATTTAGCAACAATTTAAGTGAGAAAAATAGAGGATTGTCGAGAAACTATGTTATATAAACTAACAACAACGTTGGATTCTGTCATTCTTGCCCTTCAATCTCTTGTCCCTTGTCCCTTTGTCTTCTAGTTTAAGCATTCTTGACGAAAAAATATTCAATTAGAGTAGTTCATCGTTTAGTTTTTCTACTAATATTTGATCTTATATTCAATTAACTAGAATCGCGAATGACCTGATAAAAGAATTATAAATTATGTAGATTAATATCAAAATGGTGATCAATTTGGCCGATAATGCATTTTCGTTTCATTATTCATTTCATTTCTCTCTGTTTCTTTTAGTCGAGGCGTTACTTTCTTTTGCATCTTGAACCTTTTAATGCAACTTTTCTTGTTTCACAGCATCTGCAGAAGTAACTCATGAGGAGAGTAGCTCCGGTAGAGGCAATGTAGGAGGCATCACCAGTAGTTTCATCTAGAAATTCTGCTGCCAATTTACGCGACGTCCCGGGTTCGACAACAAGTGAAAGGGATGAAGTTTTAATGGTAAATTCATAAAGATAACAAAAGGGAATAAGAGTTAAGGAATGGAATTTAACTTGCCATAACTGGAACTGTCTGAAATAAACCAAGAAATTAGATGGTGAGATTCCCAGAGAAAATAAGGAAAAGTGTAAAAAGGATGGATGGTGTTAAAACAAATATGACGCAGACAATGACGGTCAGGGCCCAGAAATATTTAGATCGTGACATGTTGAGAGAATTGCAGACTATAAAAACGAGCAAATTCTCAAGAACAGACTGTGAACAATGGACATTGAACCACTGAAGAGTCTCATTAAGTATGGGAAACAAATATTTTTCCCAATCAATTATAGATTCCACGAGAACAATTTTCTCATATAATTTTCTCCCTATTCTTTGCACCTTTAACTGCCAATTGATGATAATTGTGTCTTTACTGCCCTTTTTATCCCTACCTTTTTCCTCTATTTTTCCCATAATTCCTTCCTATAATTCCCATAACCCTTTGTAGCATAACAATTGATCGCGAAGATCAATAATGTAATGTACAAAAATCGAGGTAAACATATGTTTCTAGGTGATGCCGGAGCCAATAGGGAGAAGCGTTGGTAATTAAGGAAACAATAGGAGAGAGGGAGAATCGGGAAGTTGTGTGTTAAACACGGTGGTGTGGAGACGCAAAAGTGACGAGTGCTTAAGAAAGGGCATTATTTGTGAGCTAGTTGGTGTCTGTGTGGGTGAATAAGCATTCGTGAGGGAAGAGAGATTATTGGTGTTGTTGTGTTGTGTCTTATTTGATTTAAGAAGTGGCTCCAAAGAAAAGAAAGTGAAAAAGTGTATGGCCTGTTAAGTGCGAGCCTTAAGAGAAATGTATTTTGTTTGTTTGGGTTTGATTAATTTTTAAGTGAATTTCGTGAGGGAAATTTTATTGTCCGTGCATGTTTCATGTAATTAATGTGTGAACTATAATACATAAAGGATGATATTACACCTTCTTATCTTCCTTCTCAAGTCTGTTCGTCAACTCCTGATATTCCCTGCGTTTCGCAGCTACCAAATCTCCTACACTCCACTTCTCTGTTCCTTCATATCGCTAAACTTTTGAATCTCATCTCACATTCCATTACCGTTAAATTATGATCTCAGTTTGCATCTGCACTCGGGATACTATAATACCAACGCTGCTACTATATCTTTACCTAACCATAGTTCAATTAAATTCATATTTCCATGTGCCTCCGTTTCATCTCCTTTGACCTTTTTACCAGGTGCACCTTAGGTGGTCCATTAAAAACCATGCTCACTAAATTATTCTTTTTGTAGAACGCCACTTTTTTCTCACAGAGATCATTTCTCATATACAAACTGTTTTACCCGACCCTTCCCCGACTACTTCCAATTTCCCATTAACCTGAGATATGCTTTCTTTCCTTGACTTTTCCAATTACTTTTTATTACTGTGCAAGTACTTTTTTCTCTGGACGGCAAAAGCCTAACAATAATAGAAGTGGAGACGGCTCGGCGTCCTTAACAGCAGATGGTGGAGGAAAGTGAGAGTGGCAAATTGAAAATTGTTAATAGGGAGCTTGGGAGAGTGCAATAAAGTGAAGAACCAAAGCTAGAAAGCACTGAGAAAAGAAAAAATCGTGGAAGGGGTAGGGCGAAAGTAATTGAAGGGACAGGGAAATAACGTGCAATTTACTCTGAGCTGAGGAAGGAAGAGTGAAAAAGGAAAAACGATTGCAGATGTGTGGGAAAGTCATTGTTTGAAACACAAGAAACAAGGATGGAGGTAGGTATGTGTTAAGACTAAAGGGAAGTCTATTAGACCAGCTGGCTTCATTCCAGAACGCTTATGTGCCATGGGAAGGGATAGCTGTGATCCAGGAAAAATAGTGTCTGTAAGGGTGTTAAGTCGAATTTAGACAAACACGTGAATGAAGAAGTCGGAACAAAAGATATCGCGATAGAAGTACTCACAAGTCAAGAAGGAATATTGTTTAGTCTTTTTTCAGGTAGAAGGCTTGTCTAGAAGGCTTGCAGGGATAATACGTATTCTCGTCTCGAATAAGAGGAAAGGAGCTGCAAAATTAGTTTTGATCCCACCTATAAAAATATTTAATAAATTCTTACTAAATTTCCACAATGACGAACGTGTTTTCCATGAAACCTATAATAATAGCAATGTTCAGAAATATTGAAAAGATTTATGCTTGCTTATCCTACACTTAACTCCTTTCAATAGATATTTTATGGATATTATCCATTATCATCGCAGTTGTATTTTAAAAACACTGCAATAAAGTGCAGCTATTGCAATCAATGTCTGTTCTCCATTTTCAGTACCTATGCAATAAATTAGTGACGCTTGCTATATTATTTTTCGCTCACTCTGAACAGTTTTTATTCCATCACTGTCGGACTTGAGAGCTTGCGCAGGTGACAGTATTCAGAGAAATCACTAAAAGCCTCTATGAGGGAAATGTTTTATACTGAACTTGGAACTGCATTCGACATGAATGAAGCATTCATTGTATGTCTAATACCTCTTCGCTAATGATAAAGGCATACCAGGAAATATAATCATACACACTACACAAGTGAACGCAGAAAATGACCAAAATTGCCAATTGTTCGGAAATTTGAATACTTGATGTCTAGGGAAGTATTTTTGTTGTGAAACAGGTACGTAAAACTTTAGCAATGGATACCTACTTCCGTGTTGATGACTCACATTACTATCTAAAATGACAACTATGTTCAAATTTCAAGAAATTTTGGTTTATGGGTCACCTCGAAATTTCAAAATTTTAATGTCACTTATATCTAACTGTCAGTTTTTAAGTAAATAGGAGATTTTTATGCCATGCATACCTCTATGGATACGGTAATTCCCAAAACTACTGTATATTACTTATAGTCTGAGATACAGTATTCATGATTTTTTCTAATAGTAAACAATGATGAATCCAAAGATCATGTCAGCCTATTTCTTATCGTAGAATAGAATAGAAATAATTAATTGTCCTTGGACGTCTTCGTCAACTAAAATAACAACAAATACATAAATATTTGAGCTCGAAACACAGCGGTTCAAAGCGTTTATTTAATTATCAACAGCTCCTTCTTTAAGGTTTTGCATACATATTAAATTAAAACCCTTCTTGGTTGAATAGATACCGAAAAAATCTTTTTTTTTTCAAACAAATACTGTGCTTGATTCCTTGATGCCGGCATGATCACTTTTCCACAACCTGGCCCCAGCAACACAGAAAGACTTTTGGTAAGTAGTAGTCTTGTGTAATGGAGCAATCAAATAATCGGGAGTCATTCGGGACATTAGCCATGCTTTCTCTAGGAGGAAAAAATTGCTTTAAATAACCAGGTTGCTGATTTTGAGAAAGAGAATACATAAACAAAACAAGCAAGTATTTCCTTCTGGTTTTGGCCTTTAGCCAATCAAGCCTGGTAAAATAAGTGGAAATACGATCACCTTTCTTTAGGTTGAAGATAAACTTTACATACATTTTTAACTGACGTTCTAGCTTAGCATTGAGCTCCTCAGTAATATCGTAGAACACAAGGCAGCAATAATCAAAGTGGAGGGAAACAAGGGAGGAAATAAGTATCGTACGTGTATTTTTGTCTTTTCACGTCTTTTATGAATTTTAATTGGTTGTTATCGATTGCATGATTTATCAATGCACATAATGGATTTTATTTTTTATAGATGTTTTGTGTTGTAAAGTCCGTTTTTTAAATATTGTAATGCTTGGTCTATATACATATTTATTATTACAAAAGTTACATGGTATTGAATAAACGACATTACTTCTTACCTAATCAGGGGTTTAAGATTTTATTTTTGAATATATAAGTTTATGTTGAGTTTTGTGATTTCCATGTGCTATTTTGTAGTATATTTTTTGAATGCACTACTTATTTGCTCTGATTATCCATTTTATAAATAATTCCTCTATACTGGTTTTAGTGGTGTTTGAAGAGTTCATTGAATTAGTGGAATGTTCTGTAAGTGAAAATGACTTTTTGTTCGAGTGTATTATGGAATGGATTATTTTTTGGAAAATGGGTTTTCTCCGGAATTCCCTCGATAATTTTTAAATTATTTTCGTGGAAAACCTTATCAGTTAATGTAAGTGCTATTTTTATTTTGTGTTTCAGAGGGTAGTGGGATTGGAAATTTAGGTATCTATATGCCTTATGCGGTTTTTTTCCCCAATCCATTGTTAATGATTTCTTTCAGCCGTCCAAATTTCTTTCAGCCATCATATCAGGAAAAGTTTTTTCTTTTTGTATTCTAGCCTAAATTGCAATTTAGGATGGAAATGATTAAACTGTTCTAAAATAATGTATTCCGGGTTTTCATTTGGCAACGTTACGTATAACTTTGGAATTACTGTATCTAAGAGGCTGTTCATTGTGAGATCTGCCAAAATAGCCACGAGGGATTCCATTGGAACTCCATTTTTAATACGAAGATATTGACTATCTTCGTATTGCAAATATCCCTAGTTTACACAGGTATCAAATAGCTTAAAAAAGTCTTCTCTGTTTAGGATTGTGTTTTTTGCTACTATTTCCCAATTATCCGTTACTATTTTATTTACCAAATCAAGAGGGATATTTGTAAATAGCGATTTAATATCAAGTGAGCAAATTTTATTATTTAAAGAAACAATTTGTTGTTTATTTTTTTCATAAAATTGAAAGGAACCTTTTCTATTGTAATTATCTGAAGATAAATGACTAAGGATGTTGGAAAGAAATTTAGCACATTCGTACATAGGGCTCTTTACAAAACTTACTAACGGTCTTTTACGGTTATATAGTTCCTTGTCATTGTTTAAGACTAAAATTCTTTCTTTTTTTATCTTTTCATTTTCTTCGAGTTCACGTGTGCCAATGTTTTAAAGGGTGTCATATACAGGAACCCTTCTGACACCCTAAATTATCTCCACGTGCTAAGTATATGCATATATATGTCATGTTATATTTTATGTAATGCTACTGGACAAAATAAATTCATTCATTCAAATTCATTAAATTCATTATCCGGTTTATGACATTTATTTAACCCGTAGAGCTTTGGTGGACTGCAATTGTTTGTGGACATATTGTATTTTGTTTTAAAATTGAATTTTATTTTCATTAAAAAGTTTTTTGACTTGAGAATTTACTCTGGTTTGCAGCGAAGTTGTTAAATTTTTGTTTTAGGACCTTTGCTATAAATTTCCGTATCCCTCTGTAGTTCTTGAATTTTCCGGTTTTATTCTTATTTATATATAACTTTTATCTTGTTTGATTTATCTGTTTTAAGTATGATAATACTTGGGTTATTTTTTATAAATATCCGTGTACTTTGAAGATGTTTTAGAAGATCAGAGTTTTTGGAGTTTTATTTTGTTTTTTGTTTAAAGTTAGCGATTATGTTGGTGTATTGTGCTCTAATTTTGCCTCTCATGGACGGACTTTAAAGTTCAGATATGATTCTATCTATATAAGCTAACAGCTGTGCCATTGGAAAATCTTTAGTTGTGTACGGAAAAGCAAATTATGGGCCCAGGCTGAGAAAATAAGTTATAGCCTGAGTTATCATGATAGAGGTTAAATTTTTAAACCAGTTAGAATGATATGTTATAATGCTTTTTTTGTTAGCTAAAAACAAATTTTTATTCGAGTTTGTTTCACTTGGTTGAAGTGTTGGTCTATATTAAACATTATCATACCTCTTTAGAAGAGACTTTAATTAGAATGCAAGATAACAATTACTATTTGTAATTGTGCGCAATTATTTCTCTTCCTTAAAAACCGTACATTTGTACTCATTCATTATTTTATACTAAATTTTTGCACTTCTAAAGTTTTAATTTTTCTTTATACCCTGTACATTGTGAGAAAATATCGTAAGAAGTGATTCAGAAAGGGAAAAATATTAAAAGGCTTCGGAACGAGAAAATATGGATAAACCAATGATTGAGTGTGAAAGACAAAATAAAGGCGTAAGAATAATTCATTTTGCCCAAAATAAGCAATGTTCCCAGTCAAAATGGCTCCACCTTTTTGCAGCTTTCCCATTGTATGAATCAGCATGAAATATTTAAGGATATTTCCACTTGGTTTCATTCAACTAATGTAAATAGACCGGTAATGGTGTAGCAAATAAAATTATAAGGACAAGATAATATATTTTCTCCTCGTTTCTTCATGTATCAAATGTGTCTAAAACGCAGACGCTTCGGGATTATAAAACCTGGAGCTGATTTTTGAGTAAAATTATATAACAATTTTGATCACATTAAAATACAGAGGATATTAGTAGAAAAATTATGGGGAAAATATAATAGATAAATGGAACCTTTATCTCAGCCATCATAGTTCTTTTTGGCTCATATGTGCAGGCCTATGCTTTAGATTCATTGAATATGGATAATTATGGTGTTGTTATTCTTCACATGACCCTCTCTGCTTCTCTACTCAATGGATGTAACTTGTTGTTATAGATCAGTGCTGTAAATAGAATTACGTCACAATGAAAAAGTTGGCAGAGAGAAGAATCGAGTGGAAAGCTGCGTCAAACCAATCCTAGAATTGTTGACCAATGATGATGCTGCTAAATATACCTATGAAATAGTATTCTGATGAAATTTTAGATTTGGAACACGGGTTAATCCCGACCTCACCAAGAATTGATGTTGGTGGGTGGTCCGAACATTTGGAGCATCATTAATTCCTTGGATGCACGTGCCTTGAGTCAATCTCTAACCTCATTACACTTTGCAGCCGTATGATACCTCGGAATACATGTGACATTAGGCTGTCTAACATGAGTTATTTTGAATAAATCTCATTCTTTTACGTCTTATTCTATCTCGCGCACTTTCAATCTATGGCTGAAACATTTCGTAAAAGATTTTAAAAGCCGTGACCGACAGTTAGATCAGAAAAACGCATTCTTTACATTTTGCTGAGTGATGTGGCTTGAACAATACTACGTTACTATGCACCCATAAGACAGTATCCGCCGTCTAATGACAAAAGTAACTTCATCAGAGCGATAGGAAATGTCAGATCCCCACAATATTCATATTTAATACAGAATATCATATATCAGTGTGTTTCCAATAGTTGGCCGAATCAAAATATCGAATTCCTTTTTTTCTTTTACTCTTGTTATAAACAAGAGGTATGTGTTTGCATGGTATGATCAAGGCGCACACAAAAATTATTAGTAACCAGTCGGCAATATATTATATATTCATACGTTCGTATTTGTCTGTATTCACTGAAATGCTTTTCAATAATAGGCATGCAAAGACTTTCGTGAGTTGAATTAGATTGAAAAAGTATCGCACAAATGCACTTCAGAGTTTGCTACCTACATTCCACCTTTCTATCTGGTTCTTACGTTGAGTACTACCATTGAATTGGTTCGTATAGACTTACTCTATGTTGTTAGGATTTCTTATTTCTCAAAGGAAAGACAGACATTTTAAAGGTATCTCCGTAAAGCAGTCTCCCTAATCTTGTTTACTCTCTCGAATCTAGCGTGAACTATATCTACGTAATACCCTGCAAGCTACCGCAAGAGTGGCTGGTCGGGGTGAACCGTCACCAAACCTGCATTACAAACCAGAGAGAATTAGTTTACTTTTACTATCTTGCAGGGGTGAAAATAATGCTAATACGTGCGTACACTAGGTACTTTCATGCAACTGATTGGAGAAATGCTACCGCCATATATATTAGAATGTGTTATAGATGCAGTAATGAGCTACTTGAAATATTAGCTATAGATAATTCACAATTGTTAGGTTCTACAAATTAACACAATAGTTATTTATCAGTCAGTCATTTCCATAAATGCAAGAAAATTGTTTACTTATATTTCTTAGAGTGTGCATGATATCCTTCAATGTAAAAACTATACACGTTTCAGAAATTCGCAGCTTTCTAATTTCTACACCAAAATTAATAGTGCCTATCCTTATTTCCTCATGTACCTCCGATATTTTTGTCCCTAAAGTAAGCGGAAATAATGAATTTTTGGACCTCTGCCTGTCACTTTGAATCTGTCTTACTACCTATCTTACTAATTTTATCTTCATGATCTAAACTACCATAGTACGCTGGGATTTTTAGTATAAGAGAGCATACAATCTTCAGAGAACACGTCTGTATTAAATATCTGCAAGAAATTTAATCGGTATTTTAACCTACGATCTAGTAATGAGTCCTAAACACATTTTAACGCCACTGGAAAAAAGATTGGCTATAAATGCATTGAAAAGTCTTTGGTAGTTCAGCAAGAGTTTTAATCACGGACTGATAGAGATTTCCAACCTAATTACACTTTTGGGCCTTTTCATCTCAAATCAGGCAAATAGTGCAAAATCATGTCAGGTGACCATCACCGATTTCTCTTAAAGTCATATATGTGAAAGTAGTATCCTTATGGTGAATTATGATCACTTCATCTCAGCTCAGAATCGAACCAATATAAAGCTATAATCCTTTGAACATTGTTGAGTCAGGCTTCAAAGTAAAAAATTAAATAATCGCATAAATGCTAATAACTAAGGAACCATGGCCCATAAAGCAGTGGTTTTTATTTAATTTTTAAGAAAATGCATTTATGTACATTCTGGCATAACTTTCCAGTAATTTGAAGTAATAATAAACAAATAGGACTTATTTAAACAATAAAAATTAGTAATTATTTAACAGTTTATTGCTAAAAAAAGGCCACCTTTTATTTGCTTTAAATTTTCTCAGTGGCTAGTTTGAATGTTCTACTATCAATTAAAAAAATTAAAAAAGGTAGTATTTTTATATTTTTTGTTTTAAGGCATGTCAACGTTAGGGCCTTTGCACACATTTGATGCCATGGAAGTACACAAGATTGAACTTGCATTCAGTCAGTGGATGTAACCAATGATTCAAGTATGTACTATTTATCCATTATGAATGCTAAGTAGAATGAATCTTCATTTTCCACCCCTCATAGGTATGCAATCTTGGTGTACGAGAGGAGTGCATAAACAGATTGGGTCGAAAACATGCCTAAATTTGACATGCCTTAAAACAAAAAATATAAAAATACTACCTTTTTTTATTTTTTTTTATTGATAGCAGAACATTTAAACTAGCCACTGAGAAAATTTAAAGCAAATAAAAGGTGGCCTTTTTTAGTAATAAACTGTTAAATAATTACTAATTTTTATTGTTTAAATAAGTCCTATTTGTTTATTATTACTTTAAATGACTGGAAAGTTATGTCAGAATGTGCATAAATGCATTTTCTTCCAAATTAAATAAAAACCACTGCTTTATGGGCCACGAATCTCATTTGATAGACAGTTATATTCCAAATACGTTGCACAACGGCATGTCTTCTGTGATAGTGAAGCCAAGGCATGTAATCGTTCCTACGTTCTCTGCTTCATTTTACTCGTTGCTCATAAGTCGGCGATGGTAGCCAGGTTGGTAGAGCACTGGCATGGAAATCCTGGTCACCGGTTTGAATATCGCTAAGGGCATAGATGCTGCTTTTGTTACAGGATTAAGATCTTAAGTTAGAAGGTGTGGTATAAACACAGCCGTTTGGACTCTCGAAACCCAAGATTATTGCTACTACTGCTTAACGCAGTATTTCGGGAGGACTACATTTATTCCAGAAGTACATGAACTCGCATTTCAACTTAAATTCTTGCCCACAAGTACATCAGGATGTATAATTAATTGCTTCCAATTCGTTTAATACCTACTGCATATAACTGTTGTATTTCAACCTGCACCATGTGCCATTACCAGTAAAAAGACGAGGACGTAACCATTAACTCCGGTACTTACGCTCGTTACGATGAGAAGCAGAAAACGTGGATATTTCACGCTACTTTGAAGGACATCTGACTTGAATTTTAGCTATTTGCAGTCCAAACAATTTAAAACCACCTTTTATTACACAATTCAAAAGTTCTTTAACTAAAGAATTCTCTATTATTTTTTTGCAATTTAGGTTGACCATTATTGAAGTAAGTAGCAAACGTTCCGTAGTTTTACATTGCCTGGGTGTACTTTATGTGAGTTTATAATTGCACAGATGCTCGTTATTGTCGATTTCGAAAATCTAAGAAACATTTGCTAAATTTTCCTGTCACTATGACATTAGTCTTCCCTGAGGGATTCACTAGGTGCTATTTTAAGATTAAGAGCTAAGTTAATGGAAATTCCTTAATAAACGGTCAGGAATTAAATCACACCTGGGGGTAACTTATTACATATTATAATTATTTAATCTCCGTTGGACTCATTTTTTCCCCTCGCTTTTCTCACGCAAAAGGCGAGGTGTGGATGTGTGACCGAGGAGAGACGGGCTAATGTTAACAGATGAACTTTTTCTGTCGCCGAAGTGGTAGGGCGGTGAGACGCGTATGCATGTAAAGGGTTAGGGTCCCGCCTTTCCACTATCCTACTATTTCGCGAAAAAGGTCGAATTTTCACGTCAAGGCGACACGTGTATATTATTAAGCGAATGCGACAGCAGTGCGCTCTGCTTATTACAAGTGCAAAAATGGAATGAGAAAAGTTGGTTGAGCGAAAACGGCAATGGAATGGAAAGGGCGTATTACTACTTGCGACTGTGATACGTGTACGTAGGCTGGAAGTGGAGGAAAAGCTTTCATGTATATGCATACGTGGATGACAAGGGAGCGGAACCGCACTGGGATATACGCGCGCTAAGACTTTATTCGGGAGAGTCTCTTGAATTCATTCCAAGTGTAAATGAAAGGTATGTAATTACAAGTTCGAGATGTAGCCAGTAGCGGAATCGTTAACTTGCAATATCTCCTTCGGGGAATGGGGGCGAGAGAGATTTTGCTGCCAAAAAGGCGCAAGGGTGACCTTGAAGAAATACCGGGGGATAGACGGAAGAAGTTTCTGCGCTCTAAGAGTGTGGTGCCCTGAAACTAATTGTCAGCGAATGTGGTATTAAGACCTGCCTCGAACTTGCACCGACTCGAGTTTTATCCTTTAGGGTGAGGTGAAGGTTTCGAGGGAATGAGAGTGCACGGAGATAAGGGCAAGTTTTTGATAAGCACACAGGGATAAGAGTAGATCTTACGTTCATACGGATGCTTTTTATTAAAGTTGCCTGGCGTTTTCAAATCGCACGTTCGAGTTGTGGAGCGTGAACGAACGTGACATTTCAAACTACGCAAAATTGAGGTTTGCAACATCTAAAGGATCAGGGATGTTGTAAGCATCCAACGAGAGAGAAGCCTTTCAAAATCCACGGAAATGTAGACGACGTTCGAGGTTTCCAGAATCCAGTTCAATGCGTTGGTGCAAAACTTTTGAGGACATTAGTTCTTGTAGCCAATTTTCTCAATTGACTGACAAGTGGCAGTACGATTCATTTTTGAATTTGCGCCGGAATATATCGCTTTGGATTTTGGTTAGCAGTAGACAAATTCAAATATTATTAACTGAGGAAATGGTGTTAGACTTGACGTAGAGGAACATATGGATACAATGGATACAATGGATACTACTATGGATACAATGATAATTCACTTGGTTGTTGATTATCAGTGGAATCGACTAAGTGAATGATTATTTTCTCATAAAAATATTGCTTTTATCTTCAAACTATTTATGGCATGTAAAAAATCCTTTTTTTCTTTATTCTAACCTTTAACAGATTTGCAGTTTCAAATTACTAGAATTTTTTGTGAAATTTATTTTAACAGTTTTTTTGGTATAGCTTTCTTAAGGAACAGTGACCTTCCTAGTGGTAGCAGTCTTATAGAAACTGCAATATTTTTTATGTATATCATGTAGAAGTCACTATTTGTAGCAGCAAAGGGTCAAAAAATAAATAAGTTTATGAATTATACCATAAAGATATGAGACGCACTCATTGGATTCCTTCTGAGAACATTACTTCTAACTGAAAATCCTTATAGAAGGATTATGTGGACAATATGAACTATTATGAATACCATATGATATGTATGCAGTGCCAAAAGAGCCAAATGGGCACTTCCTGAAATTTAACTAGCAGGATGGCCAAACTCCCTGACTAAATGCGATAACTTATGATACAAGCTGTAGATATACAGAGTTGGAAATGAACACAATGATTATTGATGAATAAGACTCCATTTTGTAAAAAATACCAATCAGATTCCATTGTTAAACTCATTACTTTCTATGCTGTACGAGATAACTCGGTAACTATGCTGTCTCTACCTCTCGGGTTATGCACAATGTTTGTTCTAACATTTTTCGGCATGAGAAAAAATATATCTGAGATTTTAAAAATATATTTTCAAAGTAGACACCTCGCATAACCATAAATTTTGATCATTAAATGTACTAATGATATAATTATACAGCCTTAATCCCATAACTAACCAATAATTTAGCTGGTGATTGTTCAAGTCGTACTAGAGATCTGCCCATTGACTTCGCTGTTAAAGGAACAGAAGATTCTATTCAAGCAACTCATGAAAACATTCCCTTTGTTAATTCTATATAAGGTATGAAAAACAAAGGGAATATATACATGCCTACTCTAGCAAAGTGCCTATAGGGATAAATGGAGGGTTTCGGACAATTAAAATTGAAGAACTATAGTAATGTATTGAAACTCCACATTTTTACCTTAAGCGCAGAAATTCTTTTCCTTTACGGTTCAATAAGTAATTTCTAACGTATATCTTGTGATAAGAGTGATAATAACATAATTGTACGAACTGTGCAAATGAACTTAAGAACAAGGCTAGGATTTGGATTTTCTTAGCAGGCGAACACGAGGAAATATTTATTTTCAATTTCCAACGATGTTTTTTGAGGCATGAGTAAAAATATGAATACAGATGCTGTTAGGAAAGAGAAGACCGTCGAAAAGCGACGGCTTCGGAGGAAAATGTTGCGAGTCAGTTGATCACCTCTTTACATAATCTGTTTAATCAACTGATAAATTTTCTAATTAGTCCCGCAAAATTTTTATGGTTTTTCATCTGACTCTCCCAATGGTGGTACTTCTATCTCTCCTAATATTCCAAGATTTTTTTTGTTATTAACGTGATAGCCTCCTCATACTTCTATACTCTCACTCTATGATCCAAAATTATTGTTCTTCCTTTCCCTCTACCTCGCTACCAATCGTATTTCTTCTATGACTTCCATGAAAATGCATTAACCCCATATCGTTCCATAAAATAATTAAATCATATTTAAAAACGAAACCGGAAATTTCTACTACTCATCTACAATGAAATACAGATGTTATGACAGATTTGAGTTTCTGGGAATGGTACAACCCACCTCTTGGGATAAAAATTTTCTCTGGCCTTTTATGATTGTCATGTTTGTCTCAGTTCTCCAAATTCATGACAGTAGCGTCAATGAACTTCCTACGATACGTATTAATGCATTTATTTCCAATTAGATTGAATTCTATTCTCATTACCTAGTACAGATTTAGCCCACAAAACCAGGTACTCGTTACTCGGTTGCGCATACTCACACCTTTTATGTATATTGACGTATAACTATATCACAATTTTTTTTCATCTTGCACCTCTTATTTTTTATTAGAGTTCATTTACGTTTCTTATCACGTTCTTGTGTCTCAAAAGGCAACAATTTTGTAAACGGTTCACTTCGGAATACGGTATAACCAATAAAATATTCACCTTTTGTACCCCCTAGAAACTTTCATTCATATACTTTTAGTTTTACCGAATGCAAACCTATTTGATCTGAGAGTAGCGCAAAAAGTAAGCCCATTTGACTTTTCCGAATGAAATGGCCGATCTAGATTCAAGAGGTAGCTGCGATACCTCTTCTAGTGCCTTCAATATCTTACGAAAAGAAAAATCACCATGTATTAGAAGGAAAATTCGATGGATTCAAGCGATACATATCGCGATAGATAGGACTATCAATATCATCATCCTATAAAGTATTTCTGTCGTTAGCATATCCTTTTTTCTCAACTAATACACAGTCTATAGCGATTAAGTAGGCTTCAGGAGAAAAGATCATTTCACTAACTTCTGACATTTTATACTCAGTTTACGCTGAATTACATTTTGGCTTCCACATTAATTTGAAAGAAAAATCCTTCAACGTGACGAAACAAGAATACAGCAATGGTAACGTAAATAAACAACTAAAAATATAAGCTTACCGTCGGCAAGAGACATGCATGCTGTTTTTAATCTTTCAAATTAAGGGCTATTACGAGATAGGTATTCAATATGCTCACAATAATAAAACTGCCGTCGATATTTTTGTGGGAGGGAAGGTGTATTAATAAACGTTTTCCTCAGGTTTAATGGAATGTATTATGTTCATATTGTCAACATTTCTTTTTCTCCACTAATACGAACCTGTACCGATGAATAAGGTATAAGTTGATTTCATTTTTACCTTTAATAAGTAATAAGAGGTATTGAGAGTGTAAAATAAGTTCGCATTACTTACTTTTTGTCTGTAAACTTCCCTGACTTTTTTATTTCAACAACTTAACAAAACAGTAAATCATTTTTTATGGGAGGGGAGAAAGGGGATGTTGAATATGCGAGCGTTTCGTATAAGTTTACTGGTCATCATGTAGTGCGCATAAGCTAGGTAGGGAGTGCTAGTTCACCAGCATATTCACTAATGCAAGTAATAAGTAACAAGCAACCGTAAGAATGCCGCTTATTCCAATGTTTTTTATTTCACATTGATGATTTTTAAGATATACAGTGTCCTTGAGACACTACTATACTCAATGATAACCAGATTTGAAAAATAATACCATTGCAGCAAAAATTATTACGCCAACGCTAACGATTTAACTGGTAACACAAAATGTATTGATAAACTAACTTTCGCGGCCAAAATTTATTAGCTAAATATTTATTGCAGTTTTATGATGACACCCACTGTGGTACGCTATTTTGCAGCCTGTGCAGTGGGTCATGTTATGTCGTATTTCAGATTAAGTGCTATAAAAACGTTTAAGTTTATAAAAGTAAATTTTCGCACAATAAATGCATTTTTCCTCATTTACAATGCGCATCGTGGTGAGGATACAATAAGTTGCACAGGCACCATTTCCTTAAAGAACATTTTCAACCTGTCGTGTCAATGATGAATTTTTTTTATTTTCCCTTGGCATCCGCAATGTGTCCTTGGGTAGTATTCAAGGCAACAAAATCCACTGTATACAGCGACAATTATTGTGCGCCTCCGCGGGTTAACTAACGAAAAAAAAACGAAGAGTGGGAAGCGGCGCCCTACCCGTAGTGGAGTGGAAAGTCGCCGGACAATTCCCTGTCATTTTAGAACAGAGAATACTTATCGCTGGGAAACAAAGAATAAGGAAAACGCGAAGCGGATGGATGGCCGTATGGATGGACGCATCCCTTCTCTCGCTGCTGTCCCTTGCTACATCTTTTATTTTTATTTTCCGCGCAGGAAGGGATGCAGACGACAGGGGAGATCGCCCTCCTAATGACGCACCCAACACACGGAATTTCTCTCCCATCGCACATGTTTCTGCGCTCATAAATTATTACCTGACCTAAACGAACTTGCAAGGGAGAGAGGAAGACTTGCCATAGGAAGAGAAAGACGAGGGAATGGAGGGAGAGAGGGGGAGGGACACATATAAATGTATACGCAGGCGTCCGTCCCTTTTTCGTCGCCTAATTTTGCGCGCCGTATAACACACACACACATATACGCATGTCCTCCACCCTCCTGTCTCCTTAAAAAAGGCAAAAATTAAAAAAAAACACAACCTCCCTCTTTCCCTCTCTTTTATATATCTCACCCGACTTCCCTTCCTGGCATTTTCTCATGGCAAAAGGACGTTAAATTATTCCATCTGCATCACCGCTCATTACCTTATCCGAAGGACATCTTTTCCCACCTGTCTTTTTTGAAAGAGCAAAGCGAGACGGAGGGGACAGGCGTGCCACCCTCCTATCCGTCGGAGAGCAACGGGAGCAGGATAAATAAAAAAAATGGCTCTCTGCCGTCACCTCCTACGCTCCTCCGGTCCCTCCCCCACGCTGATAACGTCGCGATGCTTCGCCTTAATTCATCCTATTCCCTCGGAACCGTTTTCCACGTGAAACATACCTCACGGCCTCGTTCCACTTCCCTCTTGCTCTCGCCAAAAAATCCTCCCCCGGACCCATTCTCCCGCCTCCTCCCCACCCCCTGGTCCCCCCAAAACATCCCTCCGCTTGCATATCTTTTAACTCCCGAGCTGCTCCTTCCTCGCCCGCTCTCCACCCTTTCCGCTCGGACTCCCTTTCCCCAGTCCACCCATCCCCTCGCCGTCAAACGCCTCTGCAGGTTCACCCCATCGTCGGGAGGGCGCCAAGGGGGAAGGGAGACGGCTCACGGGTATGCGGGGAGGTGCTACCCCCTCCCTCTCCTCCCTTATCCATCTTCTTTTGCCAATATATGTGTCCCTGGCAATTTTCTCGCCATCCCATTTCAACACCGCAGGATGGGAGGCTTATCGCGTCAGGCTAGCCACCGAGAACACCCCCATCCCCCCCCCAACCCGCGTCACACGCCCCGGTTGGCGCATAGAGACACACTCGCCCCGACTAACACCCTTGACACCCTCTCGGGCACTCACAAACACGAATACCCCTTGGGTTGCTTAAATTCACACCCTCCCGTCTCGCGGGAGGAAAATGAGGAGGGGGTGAAAAGTGGGAGGGGGTGAAAAGTGGGAGGGGGTGAAATGAGAAGCTTGTATCTCTTTATCTCTTTGCAGATGCAAGTGTGCGTGCGTACGGTTGTGTGTGTGGGTGCGCGGGAATGTATCATTCTCTCTTTAGCTGTCGTACATCAAAGGATCAAAATGAAAATGACTCGTCTCACGTCACCATGGCGACATTCCTCGCCTTTCCCACCCTCCTCCTCCTCCTTCATCCACCCCCCACCCTCCCCTCCTCACTCCCTCTTCAAAGCGATCCCTGCGCCGCCGCCACCCTCATCTCATCACCTCCGGCCGACGCTCTTGTTTTGAAAAATGGAGGGCCTAATTTCGCACGGAGATGAGCCGGCAGTTTACTAATTAGCACCTAGTGTGAAGAAATTAAAATTGCGGCTATCGCTGTGAAATTCATTATAATGCCTGAATTCGCGAAAATTATTCGAATGCTTAGACAACTATATGTCCACTAATATCCGAGAAAAGGACTTGAGTTTAGTTGATTAACATTGTTGTCTGTGATGCTCTGCGAACCGCGTAATTATTCATTGGATATATCACTGAATAATCAATAGAGATATCATGTTTGAAGGCATGCACAAAATACCTTGTTTGGTGCATAATGACATTTCAAAGCTCTAAGTTCAATTGCTATCATTTTTAAAATGGAGGACGTGGGAATAATGGAATTTGGGTCACTATATATCGGTTACCATTAATGTTACTGGTGATTTGTGTGATAATTACCAGATGCCAGTGGCCATAAGATGTCTCACAATAAGTATTTAACTCACAAATTTTTAATAGTAAATCTAACGCTCTGACAGGTTTATCGAAATTCATTCACTTCTCTAACAGTCTCATAGGTCATAATTAGCTCAGATAATATGATTTTATGGAAAACATTGGGGGAAAATCATCCCACAGTACCCCTCTGTACTTATTGCTTGTGGAAAATTAATAATGTCTTTTCATGAAATTCCTAATTTTATACATTGAAGCATAAATTTCCGCACACGTTTTAAATTTCACCCCCTATTCAAATAAACTTTGACGCTAATAGCGTCAAATTTTATTTGTATATTAATATTTGGTAGCTCTCCTACTTTGCTCAAGACCTTTGATCGTGAGCTGCCCACATGAAGGTTATATGCCTGCACAGTCAACTCGACTACGCAGATTAATGATTGGAAGAAACCGTGTGAACAATCATAAAATGTGAATAATCCGGAATTCCGATTAAAATTTGAGGTCTTCAAGAAATGGGAGAGATAGGAATGGACGAATAGAGAAGTGTTAAAAGCATGTTGAAGAGGAAAGAATACTGCTCGGAGAAATCACAAAAAGGCCACAGCAGGGGATGGAGGACGTTTTAAGGGGTTAAAAAATGCTGAGAATGGCATGGGGGAAGAATGTTAATTGTTGGCGAATGAGAGAGAGAGAGAATAGATGTTCTGAACGGCATAAACGCCAGCATATGAACATAGATATAAAGAGGAGTGTCAAATGTGATTGGTTACGAAGTGGCTCTTGGGTGTTGAGCAGTGGACAGGAACTATCTAAAAAGAAACCTATCATTATTTGGCTCGCGGCTAAGCTTAAAGCCACCGAGTGCTTCCATCGGGTTGCGGATGGATGGTCGACTTCTAAATATAGATGTTAGCTGCGAGATAAGCGAGTTTACTCGTCGAATAAGCAGTCGTGGACAAAAAGCGACGGCATTCCGAGGGGGTATTGGTCTATCCCAGGGTAAGGTAGGCCGTTAAATAATACAGAACCTGTGAAGATGCTGTGACTTGGCGATTGGAGGCCGCAATTAATTATGCATTCCATCACCCGAAGGAGACGGCAGCAACTCTTCTTCATATGAGTGAAGGTGGAGATCACAGATGTCGGTAGAGTGACACTCATTTCACTACAGGCGTGGTAACATTTATTTTAATGGCTGTAGTACTGCGATGTGGAAGGCAAGGAAAAACCACCACATTATTATCCCAAGGAGTCGCAGCTGCTCTATTTTTTCTTTCAATCAAGACGTGATGGAACCCTCTCGAGTAAAATATTTCGGAGGTAAAATAGTCCCCCATTCGGATCTCCGGGCGGGGAATACCCGAGAGAGTACATCAGTCAACTGTGATAAGCAGTTTAGGGTCGGAACATGGAACGTGAGATCGCTCCGCACCTGTGGAGGACTGGAGAACTTGAAGGTGGAAATGCGAAGAATTGGACCTCGAAATATTAGGAATCAGCGAAATGAAGTGGCCCGAAGGAGACTTCTGGAGCGGAAGTTATAGAATTACACACACGGGATCATTAAATCCCGTAATGCTCCGGAAGAGCGCCGGAATACGTGTGAAGAGCGTGAAGAGAATAATGGTGAAGATCGAGACCAAACCTGTAGATACCGTTGTGGTTCAGGTTTACATGCTAACGACGGACTACGAAGATGAAGAAGTGGAAGATGTCTACGAAGATATTACGGAAGTAATAAAACATGTAAGAGGAGAAGAAACCCTAATTATTTTAGGAGATTGGAATGCAGTCGTCAGCAAAGGTCAAGATTGAAGAATAACTGGGAAATATGGATCGGGCAATGGAAATGAAAGAGGAGAAAGACTACTGGAGTTCTGCACACAGCATAAGTTAGTGGTTGCCAACACGTTGTTTAAAAACCATATCCGAAGAAGTATATATACACTTGGAAAATGCCAGGAGACAGAAAAAGATTTCAGATAGACAACATTTTAGTGAAGCAGAGAATTAGGAACCAGGTGAAGGACTGCAAAAGCTACGCTGGGGCTGACATCGACAGTGACCATAATTTATTAATGATGAAATGCCATCTAAAATTCAAGAAGTAGAAGAAAACGATGCAGAACGTATGGCAAATAGAAAAACTAAAGGAGGCTAACACCAGCAGGCTTTTAAAAAGCAGGGGGAAACAATATAGGAGAGGACCTGACTGCGAAATCAGTGGATGAATGCTGGGAAAATATTAAATGTTGACTACAGGAAACCGCAAAGGAAGCTCTTGGAAGAAGAAAAGTTGCCCAGAAGAAACCATGGATCTCGGAAGAAGTCTTAGACCTGATTGAAGAAAGAAGAAAGTATAAGAATGCGGAAACTGAAGAAGGGCAGCTTAGCTACAAAAGAATATGGAACTAAATAAGTCGCCAAGCCAGCAAAGCAGGAGAAATATGGATGAAGAGCCTATGCGAGGATGTACAAAACAACCTTGCTCTTGGAAATTTGGAAGCGGCATATAGGATAGTGAGGAACCACTTCAAAGAACGGAGCATAAGATGCAATGCCACAAGGGACAAGAATGGAGAACTTTTGATTGAAAATGAAGACAAAGTGGAGAGATGGAAAGAATATCTGGAAGAGTTATATATTGGGAACAATCTCAGTACAAAACTGATCGAAGAGGAAAGCGGAGTCGAAGAGGATGATATGGGAGCATCAATATTGAGATCGGAATTCGACGCTGCAGTACGGGACCTTCGGACGAATACGGCTTCTGGCATTGATGATGTTCCTGCAGAACTAATAAAAAATGCAGGAGAGAAGATATTGACTTATCTTTACAAAACCAAATGTGCAAATCCCTCATAATGCGAAATCCAAATTCGCAATACAATTCGCAATACTCCTATCAGCGCGGACTGCCTAGGGAGCTCAGAACCACCAGTTGACGTGATTTATCTCCGTTCCTACCCTTCCTATATCTTCTACACTTACCTCTTTAGCTACCTCTTATGCATCTTTATGTATCCCCAGTGATATTTGCTAACTAAAATGTTGAATAAAACCTGTAATATTAACGCCGTTCATAGTAGTTTAGCTTAGTGTCAAATATGTACTTTTTCAACAAGTTGAAAGCGCCTGTGCACGTTAAGAAACTCTCCTATTTTCCACTGCACACAGTATGAGACTTTACTGCGCAAGATGGTTCCGAATTTTGATAAGGGGTTGTCCACTTAAAAATTTGCTCAATTTCCCTTAATCAAGGTCGGAAACGCTCACCCTGTACTAAGCCATTCACGTGTGAAATGCAAACGTTCAGGATAAGATAGTTCCTTTTTTAGGGCCACCTACGATTTCCCACTAAGTTCTGTCCGTAAGAAAGCCGCACCGCAAGGAGTTTAGGTGGTCTAGTAAAGCTTCGAACGGATTTAAACCCGGGACAATACGTTCTGTATCCCAGTCATTTACTCATTTGGTCACTACCACCCTATAATTTCCTTAAAAAATTAAATTTTCAGTCCGTAAGGTGCAAACTAAGTCCGTATTGCGCAATGGAGAACCTTCCGAGGACAGAATCCTCGCGGTTAAAAATGTCGATTTGTAGTGCCATTTTTGTGAACTTTTTAAATGAAGTTTAAACCTCGGATTCTATCAAAACTCTGAACTGACACGTTCAAATGTTTATTTACATCTTCCACTCCATCAGTAAGTGCCAAATCGGTGGGATCTAGAAAATATGTCGCAAATATTTCTGAGGGTGAGTCATGAAAAAGATATTAATGAAGGACGAATTTTACATTGATGCAAGATGAATTGGCAGCAGATTTCATGAAAAAATTTTGCTAGATATTTTGTGGTAAAGACGTATTACTTTAATAACCTTTCAAATTAATCCAACCACCGTGTAAAGCCTCAGCGTCGGCCAAAGTATAGCCAACAGTGAGAAAACAGTAAAGCAATAAATAAGCAATATTTGTTTCAACGTCATATGAAAAATTGTTCTTTACAAGATCGAATATGTGGCAGCATGGAATCTCAGGGGAAGTTACCACGAGAAAAGTATGATTGAATACATTGTGGGCGGTGCAGAGTCATTAGTGAAAAATTATTAGGATAAATTGATTCATCGTTTAAAAATTAAGGGTATGAGTTTGTAGTTTTGATAAAGGAAAAGATTTCCAACCAGATAGAAATTACCACAATAATATCTACTTGAGGCTCAAGAGTTGCAACCGAATCCTGTGCTTCAGAGAGCTCTAAAAACGAAATTTGATATGAATTCCTCATTTTGCTTCCTTCCTTCAACTCTGCGGCAGTTCTGCGGATTTTTACTGCTGATTCATTAATCCATAGTTACGTATAGCTATGCACGTTATCTTATATGTTAAGACACAATGCTACCTTTAAGTGCTGAGTATCTTATATCTGAAAATGAAATGACCTTAATCGACAACTAGATATGGATAAAGACAAGAACCAAAATAAAAGGTAACTTTGAAACAGAAGATTTTAAACGAGATCAAATCACATAATATATAACAATGCAAGGAATAAGGGAACTTGAAGAGAAAATAATAAAGGATCCCGAGTTTCAATTTCGCCTGTTATGATTAATAATTAATGTAATAGATAGGGAAAACACATTAGACACAAAAAAATAATCAACTGAAATTTTTTAGCATTAGGTACATCAAAAACTACTTCACTGAAATTTTGGGAATATGATATAATGATATGGTGATATAATGGCTGGGTGTAACTGATGATACTGTGATTTCTTATTTTTCTGCTGGGTCCTTAGTTTTGCAACCAGGAATAAATGCATGGGAGCTAAAGGTGGCTTCATGTTTATGTCATTGAGGGCTGCGTGCAAATCCAGATGACAACTTTCACATACTGCATAAAGGATAGTACGACTGCAAACAGCATTAATTTCTGGACAGTGAAGTTTCAGGTTTCACATCGATTACATGTACTTATTTCACATCATTTCATATTCCTTCAAGTTCAGCACGTGCTAATTAGCTTATTGCATGCCACTTGTATGTAGAGCATTGAGTGATTTAAGTTATGCTATTGATATGAAAGTACATTGAGTAGCTAAATACGATCCAAAAAGAATGAAATTGCACCATATTAGATTACTTTCTGCATTTGTAAGACGAAACATTCCTTTTAGTCCGGCCTAAAATTATTTCTTGCACTCCTATATAGTGTTGAATTATTCACTCAATCATTTTTTTAAATAATTTCTCCGCACGTCATCAGCCACGAAAATTCCTGTTGGAAGAAATAAAATGACATCCAGGTTAAGGGAGGGAGGAAAGCGAATAACTTGATTTCCAAACAACAAACATTTTACCTCCATTTTGAAAAATGGCTTGGCGATCATTGCCATCAAAATGCTATTTATTTATGTGAAGTATGCTGCTGACTTCTCGATTGATTGTGGGACCTATTCCAATATGGCACTCCAAAGCCTTCACTGCTTGAATTTAGTTTGCACCGTCTTGAAGAAAAGAAAGACAGTCATTTAAGGGAAGCAAGTCTCTCGCAATACTATTTGGAGCAAGAAAATTATGACCGTGAGAAAAAAACTAAAACATGCATCTGGTAAACCCTTCTAGGAATTGCATTTTGGACAGCATGACGGCATGATACGAAGGCTAACGAAAAGCGGAAGGGAGAAGGAATCGTACATACAAAGGGTGGTGGAGGTCATAATGTGAATTGAAGAATGAGAAACCGAAAGGGAGTAGTAGAGAGAGAGAAGGGCGTTCTGGTGGACGGGAGAGATTTTGAAGGAGAGGTACTGACATGGTAGATTGGGAGAATATTTGTATGAGTGAGATGTGAAGAGGGAGAGAGATGGGGAAGAGCCAGAGAGTGGAGAGAGGAGGGGGTGGGAAAGGGGTAAGGGAAGATTTGAGGGCCCAGAAGGGGTAGTGAGGGAGGGCGCTGCCGGTGGTGGAAGGGTCACAAGGCACTGATGTACACGTCATTAGTTTGATTGGCCTTTGCTGTCGTTGGTCGTCTGGGTGGGTGAGAGCTGGAGGCGGGTCATCGGAGAAGTTTGGTGTGGGTGGCGAGGGAAGGGGTGAAAAGGAAAATGGAAGGGGGAGAAGGGGTAGTGATAGTGGCGGGGAAGGATTTCGGGCCGTCGTCGGGGGAGTGAAGCGGAGGGGTGCGCGAGGGAAAGGTGGGCTGGAAAGGCGTATAATTTTCCGAAGTGCTTGGCTTAGAGTAACAGTGGGGGTGGGGTCAGGGAAGAGGGTGGAGAGAGGGGGTGGAGGTTTCGCGGGGTGCAGGGTGAAGGCGAGGAGCTTGCATTTTTTTATTTGGGGAGCGGGGAGGGAGGGGTACAGGGCGGGAGAAAGTTGGAAAGCGTCAGCCGGCGAGGGAGAGATGACGGTGGTGGGATTCAGAGGGGAGGGGCGGGAAGTTGGGATACGGGGGATGGTAGGTAGGCCCGGGGTGGGCGGCAAAGGAAGTAGTGAATAGAAGGCGGCGCGGGGACAGTGTTGCCCAAACAAATTCATTGGAGGTCTCTTGTGTTATACTGAATCTCTCCTGTGCTAAAAGAAAGCTCTTAGTTTATTAGATCAACCCTACCAAGGAATTGATCAGATGATTGTAGCTATGATTTGATCCTTCATTTGCCATAAGGCAGTGGCTGCTCAAGAGCAACCACACTCCAGATTAACATTCACATCATGTTATAGGTGGATTATGAATTTAGTTTAGAATAGCCAGGAATTAAATGCAAATCTGTAGGGAAATGTTAATATGAAATGATACATGGAAATCGACATCCTGTAATGTAGTCCCTTGCATTGTTTCCTCCCTTAATGGCATAGTGCAGAGTAAATACAAATGACATTCATACATATGAATGAAGATTACCTGAATGAGCTAATAAAAATCCGCATCGTAGCCATTGGCTGATCAAAGAGGGATCAATATACGTTATTTCATCGAGATTAAAATTCAGTTTATGACTGAAAAAAGCCATTTGCATCTGCTTATCTTTATGTAAAAAAATTAATCCGAAAAAAATTTCCTATGTTATTGATGCCGTTTGTGTTTAACTGCGGTTCAGGTAATCGAGAACTTTAGAAAGGTGTATAATATCTTGAAATTGAATATAATTCGCAGAATTCGGGGTGTCACATTAACAATATCTCCCGATTCCGACTTTGGTGGTGTAGGTAATGTTTATTTGGTCCTTATAACCTCCAAAAATGCTGTCTCAATCAAATTATTTCTTGCTTACTAAAATTTTGAAATATTTTTTAACATAAACAGAACACTTTAAAGAGAAACATTAGCTGAATATTAAAATTCCTATATTGCAGAGTGCCATTCCTAAGGAATAAGCCTAATATGGAATATTTATTCACATTCTTGGTGATTGCTTTCCATCAACTTTTACCCCTCCGTAGAAACATATCCATATCTGGAAAACTGCTCAATATTCGACGCCAAACCATAAACGTCTTCAATTCGCGCTCTGCTATTTTCTAGTATTTCAGTCACTCAGGCGAGGCTGGGTTCTCCACTCAATTCCATTATCTCTCTCTCTCTCTCGCCGGAAAAGTTTGCTCCTGGATGGGGTAGCAGCAGCAGAAGGCACTAGGAGCAGGAGCACTCAATGTCTCACATCCATTACACCGCTCTCTCCTCTTTCGCCATTCATTTGAAATCATCAGTCGATTTCGCATCCACTAGGATTCCATAGTAACGCGCATCCTCTCACCCTTCCACACGTAGGTATCCCACCCCTCTCCTTCGCCTCTCCCTATTCCTCATAAACCCTATTCATCGATTCCACTCGCACAGATTGTGACCCTTTCATCGAACCCTCCTTCTCCTTCTGCCACCCCACTCCATCGCTGAGATCACCCCTCCGTCCAACCTCTCCACCCCCTCGAATTCATCCCTCTATCAAGGTTCTCCTGCTCTCCTTTCAATCGTTCCTCCTTTTACCTCTCATTCTCATCCTTCCATTTTACAGTAAATATTTAAAAAACACGATTTTCATTTCTTCCGAATTTTCGCAAGGAGTCCCACAGCAGGGGATCCGTGCTTTGTATGAGTCTATATCGGATTTATGATCTTCATTCATCATCATACACCTCTTGGAAAGAACTGACTTGATTATCACTTTTTTCATAGAAAACACTTACTTTTTCCGTTACCAGTCTCCACTTTGAATCGTCACGATCTCTCGTTTCTAAGCAAGACCCTACCCTTTTTTGCTCCCTGTTTCAATCCCGAGTTCCCATGTTTGGCCATGCGGCGTTTTATAATACACGCAAGTACTTGAAATTCTGGGGAATGGGGATCGAGTTGGTGTGTTTGCTAGAGTACTGGTCTCCCATCCCGAAGACCCGGGTTCGATTCCCGGCAGTGGCGGATTTTTCAGTGGGAACCGGTCCCCAGTTGAGTGCCTCTTCGAGGGTATTTCAAGTTCAGTACTACGTCCGTCGTCGGATTGGACGTTAACCCGTGGTCCCCTTGGCGCCTTTCGTTAAGAGTAGGCTAATGCTGACGCCGGGTTTCTCTCCACCCTTCCTCCGTTCCCTGAAAACTCCTACCATTACCCAATTACCCACCTATCCTAAATGGCTCAAATGACCTCAGCCGTCGGTCACCTCACCTGAATAACCAACCTTCTGGGGAACTCTTTTAGGGAAGTGTGTGAATGTCCTTTGAAATGTTAGCTTTTGTGAGATGAGGTGGAATATATTCTTTATCCGTTTAATACCAGGGGATGGATCACGGCTCCATCTCCCGCGTTTTCACTTCGTTATCAATAATGCAAACTCCTAGAGAACCGTACTGCTCGCAGTAGCTGTAATAATGACCTTCTTTATCATAGAGATGTGGTATATGAAGCACTGTGCATAATTTGGAGTGTTTTTCTTCTATTCACTTTCCCTACTGAAAAATAACAGGAGAATGAGCGTTATATAAGAACTGTGATTCAGTCCCCGTGCAATATGAAATTTATTTCTAGACTGCTTCCGGCTTACATTTTCGAACTTACTCTAACTTACCTGAGTGACTGCGCAAAAGAGGAGGCCTTTTGCAAGGGGTAAAGTATATCTCTGTATATTATTAACTCCCTTTTTCGCTGCTGCGCTCATTGTTTCTCCGGCAATTCGTAGCGTTCATTTCTATTCTGCAAGCTCTCCTCGCATCTTCTCCCATCTCTGAAAGGGGCACAATAAGGGTTAGCAAAATGAAGTACGTTGAGGCATATAAATGCTAATCTGGATACATTCAGGGGATAAAAGTAAAATCAGAATTTTGAAGTAAGAAAAAGCCCAAAAAATACTGTTGGTAGAACTATCCTGCCCCATATTACATTTTACTTAACTACATACTTCTAAGAGATCCAAGTTAGTGAAACGTAACCGATATTTCGGTGCTGTAAGGGACATGCGGATAAATAAGGCTTCTGGAATAGATGATACTCCTGCTGGACTAATTAAAAACACGGGAGTGAAGACATTTACCCAGCTGTACAAGACCATCTACGACATGTACAATGCAGGAGAGATACCCTTGCACTGAGAACAAGTCATCATCCCTATTGCCAAAAGGAAGCGATCCCAGAATTTTGAAAATTTTAGGACCATAAGCCTGACGAAAAATACCTCGAAGATATTGAGAATAATAATCTCTAGAAGAATAGAACGAAAAGCTAAAGAGTTCCTGAATGAGGACCAATTTGAGTTCAGAGAAACAAGGACGCAAGGGAGGCGATTTTGGCTCCCAGGGTACATATAGAGAAGAGAATAGAGAAGAATATACCGATACTTGTTGCGCTTGTAGATTTGGAGAAGGAATTTGACAACGTAGACAGGAACTTAATGCTAAGGATTCTCAAAGAAACTGGAGTACAATAACCGAAGGGTCCTCCACAGTTTGTATAAAAACAAGGTTGTGGTAATCAAATCAGGAACCAGCAGTAGACAAGCAAGCATAAAGAAAAGAGTAAGATTAGGCGGTTCACTGTCTCCCGTATTATTCAGTGTCAACATTAAGCCATCCAAGAAGTCAAAGAAAAGTCCTCGGGAGTGAATATCCACGGGGAGAATATCAGCGTGCTTCGATTCACCGACGACATAGCAGTGATGGCAGAAACAGAAAGAGATTTAAAGGCACTAGGATATAGGAAGGTATGGAAAGAGCCTTGGCTAGATATCACCTGAAGATGAACAAAAAGAAAACTAAGCTATTGGCGAGCAGTAGGTGAAAAGATGAGGTTGACAGGAGGAAATGATTCCCTCGCGAAGTAATGGTTAAGGCGTCAAAATTTACGGAATTTTTGAATAAGTGAACCATAATTTCACCTTGGAATGCGAAGTGATTTCGAAAAGACATATTACCTCCTCTCTTTTTTCTTCTCTTTTGGCCGTTATTTAACTGAAGACATCATTAACTGGATATGCGAGCCGAAGAATATGTCTATAGCTCTACGCTGAACTGGGCATCCTAGCCCTCGCCGTCCCTTCCCTAGCAACGCTTGTCTGTCAATGAGACTTCCCCCTCCATCCCCCTCACATTACTCCCCATTCCATCTAGCCCTGGAGTTTGTTTCATCTTTCACGCGCCAATCATACACATTTGGATTCCTTCCCCTTCAATCTCCCTCAGGAGGCTCCATTTACCTGTCACTTCCACCCACTCCTCTCTTTTTCCCAACCCCTCATATATACCCCACACCCAACACCCCCCTCGCGTTGGCTCGTCACGCCGAATTCCCTCCGCCCCTGGGACACCCTTCCCGATCCGTGACCACGGGCGGCTCTTAAGGGCCGGCGATGAGATTGCCTCCCACCATCCTTCTTCCAATATTTAGCGCAAGAGGCGCTCGCTGCATGAGTCACACGACCCTCGCCCCACGTTGCATCATTGGAATGACCCAGCCATGGTCTTCCCACGTTCTTCCGCTCTCTCTCTCTCTCCCTTTCTCCCCTCCGAAATCTACTAATTTCCTAAGTTCAGTTCGGAAAAACACAAATTCAAACTGCATGCTATGCTGCTGGTGCGTGGCAAAGGTACCAGTATCTCACTATGAGTCATTACATAGGAACACCTCAATTAATATTACATATGTTATGTCGATGGGGCTGGCGATACTTGGTGAAACTTAGTTGCACTGAAAATGTTAAGAAAAATAACTTTGTACAATTCCAAAATTTTAATTTATTTCACCTATCGATTTCGACGTCTGAGCGTCAAGGTACCTATATACCTCGACAATGACCATTCATTATATATGTTCTTTACCGAAATGATTACGTGAACGATTAGAGAAGAGAGAACGCTATAGTCTGGCCGCTCCTGGAGCTTAATAAGCTATTCAAATTTAACTTTAGAACTGCTCTGGAACGTCGATAAGTGATGCACACATTTTGGGAAGGATAATCAAAATATTTTAGGTTGACCCTATCTTGAAAATTCAGTTTGATTTACTCATTGGTTACATGGTTTTGTTGGAGTGACAAAGGCAGCATTTACGTAAATATAAGTTTTCCTAAAACTCAATGTGTTTCTTACATATTCAAGGCAATATTTTATTGATCCATGTGCAGGTTGAGATAATCTTAGGATGGGATATATTTTTTCATTATAAATTGTTATTCATAACCCGAAATAAAATTAATATGATAACTTGTGAAATCAATTCATCTATTGATCATCTTAGTTGTATTTGGTAAATTTTTCCATGTGCATGACCTAGAACAAGTGAATTTCAACTTATAAACAGGTGGCGAAATTTAATCTACGATTATGTGGGACTTATATTTTAACCCGCATAATAATTTTTTTATCATAACTTAAAATGGTGTTCAAGTTATATATTCATACATGTCACAGCGCACTATTCACCCTAAGGAGAGCATCTCAGACCCTTGTAAACTAAATCCTTAGTTATTTATATTCATAATTACACTCACATTATTTATCACCAGTATCCATCGATATTTTTTTCACATTTGTATTTATATTGGCTTGACCCAGGCTTGTTAAATACTGAAATATTTTTACCTCAAATTATCTTTTTTTATATACGGTAAAGGGGGATCAGGTTCAAAGTATTCCTCCTCCAGTCTCCAGTGTTTTTTTTTTCTGTTTGGCATGATCGTTTATGCCCGACCTACCTACAGCGGTGGCACTGAACACTGATTCGCACTCATTACTCAAAACTTTGGTCCCAGAAGATTCTTCGGGATTTCACCTCAAGAAACGGAAATTTTCTCTTATTTTTATCTGGAAAAGGCCTTGCCATCGTTTACTCCCTAAAGCATTGAAATATTCAACTTGTGGTCTCTTTATGATGACATTTCAATCCAAGAAAACTATCGTGGCGTATTTGTTATATTATAAGTTCATAAGTGGTATTCACAAAATTCACGATCAGGCTACAAGTTGTTGCCTACAAAGCAACAGTAACAATGAATAATGTATGTCTTCGGCATGTCCATACATGTAGATAAGCATTGAAATTAATTGCATTGCTGTAACTTCTCCGAGTGGCGTAACGACTTGTAAGTGCTGTACAAAATTTTACAAAGAAACTCACTAGCGTTTCTTTTCTCTACATTCACCAAAATTAGCCTCTAATAACCATGAAACCCAAAATAAACTAAACTAAGCAATAAAAAGATAGAAAATTGTGAATTCCACTGGTTTATTGTCGGTACTACTGGTTTCAGCCCTTAGGCTATCATCCGGTACATGCGTACACAGGGTACACAGTCACTCTCTATATCTGTGACAGTAACTAAGTTTTTTTTATGTACTTGATGATGGCCTAACGGCTGAAACAGGTAATATCGACAGTAAACCAGTGGAATTCACAATTCATATCTCTTTATTACTATGGAAAAATTTCACAAAATGAGTACACAGTCACTAAGTTTTAAACTAAATTAAAATCAATATGTTCATACCTCCATCGGTTCAAGTTTTAACATAATTATCAAGATGGGCCCGTTACCCTTTCGATTTTTATTGCCCATTACGTTAAAAGAACACCCTTTTCTCTCTTCTGTATAATCACGGCAAAATCAAAATCGCTTAGAAAGTATGCATTTACTAAGAGGAGGGTCACCTTCCTAAAGGAACGGAAGTTGATGCACTCGTGAAACAATTGACGCTCGCTCTCTTTCCTCCGCATTCTTCCGGCGCGGCTATTGGCTCGCGCTCGCACCGCAAAGGGAGATGGACCTTCCGCCACCGCCTCTGCATGCGTGATGACCGCGAGTCGTGTGTGCCGACGGCCGAGGATGGCGGGGCGAAAGCATGGGGAGAGGAGGTCTTCAAACGCGCAGGGAGCGTGTGCCCAGCTGGGTGTTTGTCCTGGTGTCGCGTTGATTGATAAAGGAAGCCGGTACTCTCCGCTATCTATCTCCCTCTCTCTCTCTCTCTCTCCACAATTCGCCCCAAAACTCCCTTCCCTCCCCACCTCCTTCCCTCTGGCACTCCCCCGATAAAGGCGAGTTATGTCCTCCTGATTGGGAAGTTAGTCGGCCCCGGTACACGCGCGTGCGACGAGGAGGGGGCGGCCGGGAACGTTTTGCAGAGGGGGGTCCGGCGGGGGGCGGGATGTGGGGTTGTACCTCCCCCTCCATCTGCGATGCAGGCGGAAGAAGAGGCGAAGGGAGAGTGATAGAGAGAGACTACGTACATAGCGTCCACGAGAACACACAAGAGAGTGCGAGAGAGAGGACGGGAGGAATTATTATCATCGATCTTTTGACGCGTGTTCCGAAGCCTCGTCGGTCCCCGGCGCGTGTTCTGTTTGTGTGCTCACAAGGGGACATGAGAGACAGACCCACAGAGAGAGAGAGCGGTGGGATATGGCGCGCTTGTGTGAAGCGTTGGGTCAGCGGGAGGGACAGGGAGGCGGTTTCAGTTTTAAAAGTCGTCCCGCAGCGCTTATAACATCTGCCTTTTGCACCGATCCCA
This sequence comes from Platycnemis pennipes, assembly GCA_933228895.1. NCBI lineage: Eukaryota > Metazoa > Arthropoda > Insecta > Odonata > Platycnemididae > Platycnemis > Platycnemis pennipes. The sequence goes on along the minus strand of OW121848.1, from coordinate 24,106,876 downwards.
CTCAAACGGTGCGCGCCAAGAGTTGCACGTTTGAAGCGAGCGGAATGGATTGATATTCCCTCTCCCCTCCCTCCGTTGCTCGTCCATTAACACCCTCCCATTCCTCTCCCCTCGCTCCCTGACCCTATATCCTATCTGCCACTGCCAGTCCCTTTTAAGCGAGGGACTCCACTCGATGCGTCGGTAAAAACGCCGACCGATAGACTCTTGTCGGTAAGAGATTCGCACGTTTGTGACGTCCCTTTCCACTACGTTTGTCAGATTACGGCACTTGCTAGAGAGCTTATTGGAAGGCCTGCGCTGCCGTTTGAAAATTTGAAATCTCGATCGACGCTCAAAAGGCTCCTTGCAATAGCTAAATTAGAGATAAATATTGCCCTAGGAAGATCAGTATATTACAGTAAATATACCATCGTCTTAATGATATAGAATGTCTGCATCGCATAGTTTATTTCTTTCTCAAAGCTTTTGGTTTGTGAAATCTTCATCGCACTAACTTCAACGATAATTCTAGGGTTATTCCTTAGAATATGTCAAATTAGGCTATTTAATGATGATTATCACTTTCATCTGACCTCAGATTTCATATAACTACATTTAAGTGAAGAATTATCTTAACTAACTCATTCATTATGAATGTCAAATCCTTTTTTTTAGAATTTTATTTCAAATTCACCAATATTTTATGCCTCGAAAAATATATTAAATGAAAAGAATAATACTTAATAACAAATGAATTTTACAATCACTTTTTACAGTTTAAAATTAAAAACACACTTAAAACATTTACTGAAAAAAGTCCTGCTCAGCCTATGGCTTATCAGCAGGTGCACAAATGCTAGCTTTAATACCTCCCATTTAAATCTAAATATTCGTGATCGCGTAATAACTCATCCAATGCTTTAATCCAATTAAATAATTTGCCAGGCCAGGATTTTGAATGAAAAGTTTTTTTTAAGAATGATAATTACCATGTTCTTGAAAGTAGAACTTTATGTGTATTTATGACATAATAACAAAACCAGTGAAAACGAACAAATAAATCATCATATATAACTAAATTTACACAAATTTTCCGCATGTTGACAGACGTAGGTTGGCAGACGTGGGTAGACGTATTTTATCAGAGAGGTAATTCTTCATTTCATCTTCAATGTCTCTCTAATAGTTTAATACTCAATATTTAAAAGGTCATCTACATCTACGTTATGCCCCGCGAGCCATCGCGAGGGTGTGTAGCAGGGAATGAAGACCAGTAAACATGCATCATCTACATGCAACTAAAAGCTACCAAGCCATGGGGCAATTCAAGCCAAGAGTCACTGTAATCATTCACCCCCAGAAATAGCATTGGCATAGAAATATGTCGGTTAAGGAATAAGAAGTATATAATTTATCGGAAATATGATATTTTGCATTCAAATGCTATTTCTCATTCCTTGTATCTGTCTTCCATTTTTAGAAGTCATTCGCATTGACTACATTTTGATGATGAAGTTATTCGCTGCACAAAGTAGCCAATGAGCTATTTCACAGATTGCACACTTTCCTTTTATCACATATCACCTGGGATAGGATGGTAAACGAAACGCATAATCTAAGTCCCTAACCGCAGCATGGTGTACTTGTCGTAGATTAACTCAATTACCCCGCACGTATTTATATATTTACATATTTTACCTATTTACATCGTTATGCAATTATTACTCCGCCCTAGTTGTGAATAGGAGACCTATCACTCAAAATCGGTAGCATTAAGATTGAGTATTTTTTAGGAATTCTTTTATCTTAGCATATAAAAAGGCCCAGATCGCAACCGTATCAATAAAGAAATGATAGTCCAAGCTCAGTCATTGTTAAATTCGCCATTTTTAATTAAACTTAGGTTCTTTACGAAACCAGCGCAACAGAATCTGAAATCTCGAACAACGAATGATATTACACAATCAATGGAAGATGAATACACTCTGCGGAATATTTCCATGACTGAAATATCCAAATGTTGGTGATTTCCAAACATGTATTCAAAAGAAATTTTTGTACAACCGCCTTCTGCTATTACTTTATCCTCAGGTACAAGCTGAGAAAAGCGTACATCAAAATGGATGAGACGTATGGTAATCACTAAGATGTGCTTTATTTAATCGAATGAAATTATCTAGACAAAAAAAATGAAAGGAGAAAACGAGCTGAAATCCTCAAGTTTTTGCATGCGTTAATTGGCGGAAATACTGGTGCGTTATATTTTTCAGTAATTTTAACGCCAAATAGTGCAAGATGCAATAGCATTAAGGACAGGAATGGAGAACTCTTAATTGAAAATGAGGATAAAGTGAAGAGATGGAAGGAATACTTGGGAGAGTTATAAAATGGAAGTAATCTTAGAGTGAAAGAAATCGAAAAGGAAAATGAAGCCAATCGGAATTGGACGCAGCTGCAAAGGAACTGAGGATAAACAAGGCTTCTGAAACATATGATATTCCTGCTGAACTAAGAATGCAAGAGTAAAGACAATTACCCAGCTGTACAAAACTATCTACGATACGTACCTACTCAACAGAAGATATGCCCATGGACTTTCAGAAGAGCGTCATTATCCCTATTGCCAAAAAGAAGCGATCCAAGAATTGTGAAAACTTTAGTTCCATAAACCTGACGATACAAGTCTCAGAGATATTGGCAATAATCATCTATAGAAGAATTGAACGAAACGCTGAGGAGTTTCTGGATGAGGACCCACTTGAGTTCCGAAAAAAACAAGGGCCCTGGGAGGCAATTTTGGCCCCCAGGCTACTTATAAAGAAGATAATAGAGAAGAATCTACCGAGTTCGTCATATTTGTAGATTTGGAGAACGTGTTTGGAGACGTGGATTGGAACTTAATACTAAGGATTCTCAAAGAATTTAGAGTATCATACAATGACCGAAGAGTTATCGTCAACTTGTATAAAAACCAGGTGGCTGTAATCAAATCGGGACCCAACAGTAGAGAAGCAAGCATAAAGAAAGAAATGGGACAAGGCTGTGCTCTATCTTGCGTATTATTCAATGTCTACATCGACAAAGTCATTCAAAGAGTCAAAGAAATGTCTCCGGGAGCAGGTTCGTAGCCAGAAATTTGATTATGGGGGGGAAGGGGGGGCTCAGTATTGCGTAACTTGTAACAAATCAGCCTTGCCCATTCGGTGCCGACATGTTACAAATCTCTTCCCTTAATTTTCAGTGCTTGGTATTTATTTTTACAGTACCTATACTTATCTCTTCTACTGGTAAAGTACACTGCTAAAATCATAGCAACAAAATTATTGGGAAAAATATTCGGGGGGGCTGAAGCACCAGAAGCCTGGCTACGTTCCTGTCCGGGAGTGAATATCCACGGGGAGGAAATCAGCATGCTTCGATTCACCGACTACTTAGCAGTCATGGCAGAAATGGAAGGAGATTTAAAGAAGAAACTAGGAAATATGGAAAGGATATTGGCCAGATATCATCCTAAGATGATATCTGGCCAATATCAAAAGCAAACCAAGGTATTGGTATACAGTAGGAGAAAAGAAGCCAGGACAAATGTTAAACTAAACCGGATGAACATATAGGTAAAAATATTCTTTGTAGCAATTCTATTGGTACTTGTTTCATTACACCAAAAAGGGAAATACAACTCAATCGGCGTAAAGAACATTTTACTCGACTTTAAGGATCGATGGCCTGTATTATCCTGCTCATTCCTCACAAATTCGCTTGTGGTGGAGTACTTTGAAGCCAAAATAGGTATACCGTAGTGAATATGTGGGGTGCGCATGGTGTCAGGAGCATAGTTGGGAAAGTTGCCAAAAAAATTAACTGATTAAAGTTAAATCTCAAATGAAGAAAGAATTAGGAAAAAAGAAGACCAGAGTACCGGATATCAGGACTTCCAATGGCATACTCACCAAATATTACATTGCGTTTCACCTAATTAACTTCTATTTCGAAAATTGTATAAGGAGTCAACAAGAGGAAGCTACAAACAAAAAGCAAATTGAAAGAGAAGGAATAAACTCTGAATACTGGTAGCAACATTTCCACTGAGAACAAATCATCTCGGATGATTTTTTATCATATAAAAAAATCTCTTCCACAAAGAGAATGATTTTTTTTCAGTGGAAATATTGCTATTGTACGTATCAGCGAATAACTCCTAGTTTTCGTGGCTTTTACGCAACCCTGAATACTATGCCCATATTTTCTTCATTTAAGTGACCATCTATGGAGAGGACGCTTAGTAGATGGAAGTTGTCGACGGAGAACACAAATATCATTCCAAAATGTGTCCGCGGAGGGACCAAAAAGATTGATATGTATATATCCTTCTAGAGAATCACAAAATCAGCAACTAGGCATGTAGATTGAGACACTTTTAATCAACAAGGAAAATATAAATATTTCTCGCGATGAATGCTATGTAGATACAATGGATAATGAATTTACTTTCATCCATTGATCCAAAATGAAAATCTTCCCAAAAACTCAGCCACATCAGTACAAATTTAGGTTTCCCGAAAATTATGTCCTAGAGTTTAAATTTTACGAAAAGCATTAAATTATTCAAAATAATATCTCTGACAAGATTTTATGTCAATCAGAAAATTGCCTTTGCATAAGCATGCATTAACGTAATCCTTCTGGCTGTAACGAAAACGCGGCCTGAATGAATTTACTTGAACCGACAACAATTGAAAAACTCGCGTTCAAACATGAATCTTTTGGGTAAACATTCTTCCCAAAATTATAATGAGGCCCACGTGCCCACGTATAAAAATAAAGTTATAAAAGTCAGCTTATAAAAGCTGACTCAAATAAGGTAAGACCGGTTCAAGTTAAGACCGCCCGCGGATCAGATATAAAGCGCTCATAATTTCGAGTAACTCGGAAAACATGGCTCATTTTGTCCTATAATTTTAATCATATTTCCAATACGGAGAAATGAATATAGTCACGGACAATGATACGGCTTTTGAAGCGAGATTAGGCCCCCTGTTCTTCACCCCTCACCTTTCTCTCCATTGAATGTCATCGCATGCCCTTCGCCTCCTCCCGCCGCAGTCTCTTGCCGTATCATCGCCTACGGGTTTGCCCTGATCACCCTTGCCGTGCATCGCGCCTTTCCAACCAGAAATGAAATCACAAAAGCCAACCCATCTCTGCAGATTACTCACTCTCTCTCTCTTTCACTCTCACCCTCAGCCCTCCTCCCACCCACCATTCTATCCCTCCGTTCCGAAAATGAGTGCCCGCTCGTCATATTTACAGGCGCCGCGAACGGCAGTGTATCGGGCAGTTGTTACGCCACCTCAAAATACGGTGGTGGTGACACACGGCACCGATGGTAATTGGGTTTCCCTCGCATTGGAGAGGGAAAGAGGGTGGGAGGGATGCGTACTCGGGCCGTTTGCTCCCAAAAAGGATAATTATTTAATTTCCCTCGCCATAACTCGTTTAACAGGTGAAGAGATACTGGGATAATGCACTGGTCGTCACCTCGCCCTTTCCAATTCCTCCCAGCCTTTCCGCGCCCATCAAAACCCCTGCCGCCACCCTCATGCTGCATCCCGGCTCCATGCCCGTCCGAAACACCGCCGCTTTCACTCACCAAGCGATGCACCAGATTGCTCTCTTCCCCCTCCTTCCCCTCCCCACACTTGATCCGCGTCCGAATTCTCATCAACCGTTTTCAAAATCACTCGTCGATTGTTTCGCTAAATGGGGGGGCATTGAATGTCCCACCGGGGTTCACTGAGGAATGAGGACGGTATTTAACCGGAACTGCAGCGTTTAATGCCAAACTATTTGTGGAAAAAAATTGCACCAGGCGTGAGGTACAACGAAGTGGTATTCATGAAATACGTCGATAAAGATTATTTCCGACCCTTCCCTCACCAGAATGCACTTCATCAATCGCAACACCAATTTTTAGAAAGGAGGTTGATGCTGTAGTTGGACAAGCTACTGTAGTTAATGGAGTGTATAGTGAATGAGCTGAAAAGTGCGTGCATTCATATTTTCACAGAAGTTCCATCTGGATTTAAGAATTTCGTCAACATATGATTCATTTGAATTGCCGATCAATGAAAAATTTAGCAAATATTCCAAAGAGAAAAAATCGGTCCCGGTCAAGGCGAACGGGTAGTTTTCACGACTAGTTCGTGAACTTTGAAAATAAAAAAAATATAAAATATTGATTGAGATTTATACAACAGAAATGGAGTTTAAATCAATCGGGTGTTCATTGCAATACATTTGCAAAGAGGATAAATGTCAAGATTTGGATTACTACTGACATGCTATACGAGTCATATTGGCGCAGTGGTGGTATTCTAGACTCAATTCGTAAATATGAGTCTTGATCAAGCAATTGAAACTTGCTAAGGACGCCAATAAAAATTAATTTCAACTAATCATCATCAACAGAATGATACTCAGCGGATTGTGAACTTGGTATTTGTGAAAAGGCACAATTGACGTGGATAGGAAGCTTTTGAGATGACGTTGCTAAGGAGAATGGAGAGGTTGAGACGGACGAGGAAACGGGACATGCGAAGAAGTGTTGTATGCGATAGCGGGATGCTGAATGGTGTAACAGAGAGGGGTGAATGTGAGGCATGCGCTTAAAAGGGAAGATGAAAGCATAAACATGGAGGAAAATGATCCCTAGTTAAAGCCGCAGACTGCAGGATCAATGCAGAAGGACTCCTTCACTGCCCCATGTAACTGCAATTAACGTCTTGCCAGATTATTACGCCTCTATAAAATGACTTGCGACAGGGTAGCGCAAATCCAAAAGTGCCAATTGCAAGATTTTTCATATCGTCGCTTTGTTCTGATTTTGCAGCATAGACCAAGAATTGCTGAAAAAAATTATTTTAATGTTGTCTTTTATTCTTCTTCTTCCGATTCAAAGGCCTGTTCTTTCTCATTGTGCCTTCATTAATTAAGGTTGTCTAAACATATTTTACGTGTTCGGTCAGCCTCTTTTTCCTACTGGTATTATTTCTCTCTACTTTAACGAATCTTGTGCCGACTATTGCTACATTATTATTTCACTACCCTTTATTAGAATTTAAGTTTTTGTTCTACATTTGGGTAAACTCTTTATAGTTCTCATTTAGACAAGAAAATAATATATAAGTAAGGGAAACACAGGCATACAAACTAGATTATGTTTTGATAAGGAACAAGGAACACATAAAAGGACGAATGTGAGGTGGATGCGGAGCGTGATGAGAAGCCAGATTTCGATAGAACATATTTCGACTGAGCCAATGTCAATCATTTAGTTGTAAATATACGAGGAAATTTGATTTTTCCACATTTACTGTGATCATTTTTCCCTTTGATTAGCGCTCAGGGTGTACGTTCTCCATAATTTAGCGTAACTTTCAGGTAGAAGCTTAATGATTTACAGTTCCAAAAATTCGTCATTTCAAACCGTTCATTTTCTGAAAGGTTATAAGAAGTTTTTGGAGTTACCAAGAATGAGGGTTTGATTTCAGTCCTCTCCGCAGAAAGTTCTCTTTGCCCATGGTATTGCAAAAGGATAGCCATATTCACCTCAGGAACAAAGGATCCAGGACGGAGTGCTAATTAACTTGGTCGTTTTCAGCGTCCTGCCATCGGATTACACCCGTCAGAATTCGGGGCCGAGAAATCACTAATGGAAAGCCTTCGTCTTTTGTGCTCGGATTTGCAAATTCACTGGGTAATAATGGGGAACTCGGAATCCGTTAAGTGAGCTACGCGGCACGTGTAAATGACTGAATCCTCGTAGACCTTGAACTGTTTTCATATATATAGCTGCGTCCCATGAATTATGGCAGGAAAGCAGAATTTAAAAGATAAAATTATTTTGTAGCTAGATTTTTTCTGTGAACTGGCTATTCACTTGGTAATATACCCTTTTATGCACGAATATGTTATTGCGTATCTTACTTCCAACGTTTGTGTATAATCACGCATTTGGTTACATTTCCCCCTATGCCCTCAGACGACAGACTTGGGAACCAATGACATAAAGGGATAATTAGGGGCATTGTGCATAAAAGGGAAATACCAAAAACGAAGCTGTATTGGAGGCATAAGGGCATCGAAGCAAGAATTCAATCTCCTCCCCTTCCTCCCTTTCGACCGTTGAAGTTCACTTTCTCGTGTCCACGCGACCTTCGCTCTCGCAACTTGTATAAACTAAGGTCGAACCCAGGCCCCGAGGGAGAAAGGGGCATGGGATAAAGTGCTGAGCGGCGGAAGTTTCGGAGGGGGAGGGAGAGACCAAAGGCTTTGGTTTTGAGGAGAAGGGGAGGCGAAGATGGAGGGGTTGGTTCACCCGGGAGAGGAAAGTTTTTGGAGGGGCGGCGGGGAGAGATTTGTTAGCGGTGGGGGTGTTTTGGTACGAAGGGAGGGAGGGTGGGGGTTTAGAGGGGGTGGCGGACGGGGGAGGGGAGAAAAGAAAAGACATGGGGAGGAGAGAAGGGCTCGGTGGAGGGAGGTGTACGAGTGAGATGGAGTTGAGGCCTTTTTGAAAGCGTATTGGTTACACCGCATGATCCCTATTTCGTCCTAATTAACCGGCATCCCTTTTCCTTCACCCCACGCCCTCCTCAATCCCCTCCCCACCTCAAAAACACCCCTCCCTCCCTCTTTCCACTCTTCTTTCTTCACCCTCTCTCTCTCTTTCCCTCACCCTGTCCCACTCACATTCTTCCCCACTTCGCCACACCCCCTCCCCCCGCCAACCCCGGCCCTCTTTTAAACTCAAACAATCCCTCCCTCCTCCTCCCTCCTCCTCCCTCCTCCTCCCTCCTCCTCCCCCCTTCATCCCCTCGTGGCCTGTTCCAACGGCTCTTATCCCTTCTCCTCCTCGCCCCCTCCCGTGCCGCCCGACCCCCTTCTTCATTACGCGTCTAATGAGAGAGGCTGTCGCCAAGTGGGAGACGGGGAGGGAGGTAGTGGGGCAGTGGAGGAAGGGAGGAGTGTGGGGGGGGGGGGTAGGAACGGGGGAGAGAGGATGAAAGCGGCAAAGGAGGAGGAGAGAGGGATGCGGGAGACGAAGAGGAGTGGGCCAAGGTGAAGGAGAGCGGAGAGTGTGTAAGGGTGAAGATGAACGACAGGAGAGGACATTGGAAGCGGTCAGGGACAGGTAGAATCACATCCATGCATTCCTCTACGTCTAAAATAGTTTTTTATGTCTGTACTTGCAGTATGCCCATGCTATTTCTGCTAATACGAGGTGCACTCAGAGTACGGCAGTGAGGCATGGACGATGAGAGCAGCGGAGAAGAAAAGGGTGGAAGCATTCGAAATATGGTGCTATTGAAGAATGATGAAGATAAAATGGATAGACGGAAGGACAAATGAAGAAGTCCTAAGAAGAGCGGGAGAAAAGAGAAGTCTGCTGAAAACTATAAAAAGAAGACGGGACATCTTAATCGGCCACATCTTAAGACACGATGGCCTGATGAAAACAATCGTCGAAGGAAAAGTGAACGGGAAGAATGGAAAAGGCAGGCCTCGTATGAGTTACATAGAACAGGTTGTAAAGGACGTGAAAGAGAGGAACTATGTTAATATGAAGAGGTAGGTCGATAGAAGAATCGAGTGGAGGGCTGCGTCAAACCAATCCTGGGATCGTTGATCCTTAATGATGATGACTCAGAGTAGCTCTTCAAGTCAGTCACAGAATTAAGTAGGCTGGGTTTCCATGAACATAACTTTATATGCGTTGATAGGATCGTAGATTTTATTGTTTCGGATGTGAATATCTCTGATCATTGGTTAATGAAATACTAATTCATTAAACTACTACATAAAAACACTTTGTGATTGACTAACCTTCTGAGGAAAACCTGACACACATCTTCAGTAGCCAAGTATGCGGAATACTTCAAAAGTTTCTGCATCTTCTTCACTCTTAGAATTATTGGCATTTTGCCCACAAATTATTTTGATGGCCTTTGGAACCAATGTTATGGATTCAGGGTTATATATAGCTCTATGACATAGATAATAATGTAGATATATACCTTTAATACTGAAGTTCATGTCAAATAACCATCTCTATGGTGTACTTTCTTGGCTCAAAGTTTTGGAACCTGGCATTACAACGAAATGTCCACATCAATTAGTTAATACCCAAGAGATATAACAGAAATTGGTCTCAAAAGGAATTTATTACAGTTCTATGTTTTAGGTATTAGTAAATATACTACATCATAGCCTTCGTTTGTATTGGAAATAAAATATAAATAAAATTTGAAGCATCGTTACACAACGCGATTAGTGAATCAATTCAATAGCTAGAGTTCTAGATAAAAACTCTCTGGCTGCCATACATTGATGCATAGTTAAAGAATATTAGTTTTATATCTATTCAGTGGACCTTTCTTTCAGTCGTTGTACTTTTAACGTGCTCCATGATAATGGAAATCAACGGTTTAACAATCATTACGAACCAAACGAGGATAAAAATCAATTGTGCCACTCTCTGTTGCACTGATGACAATTTTTTTCTGTGTCAAGAACTCATTTCATGTATTTCATTGATTAGTGTGTTCAACTGTTGTAAATCAAGAGTGGCGGAGAGATAGTGCTGCTCTCATTTTAGACATACTTGTGCAACTCCTAGTGCTCCATATATGTATATGTATAACTGGGACCGGAAGATAATACCTCCGACGATAGGGCCTAAAAGCCACACTTACGACGGCTTCTAAATTGGTAGCGTAATTAAACGCCGTGAAGCAGCTCAAATGTAAATTATGGCTGCATAAAAAGTAATACTATTATTTGCTGGCATAGAGTTGCCAAGAGTTAAGTTGATGATACTTAGGGCTCTCTCTTGTATGGTTTCTTCCTCAGCAACAATTGATAATAAAATAGGGGAAATATGAATATAATAGCGGTTTGAACTATGTTATTCGGAGATAATTCGGAGTTAAGCGGATAGAATAAAAATAGATACGTATACGATCAAACTCGGAAAACGCACGAGAGGAAATAGCAACTGAATAGGCTTTCAGTGGGAAACGATAATAACAAAGCCGTCGTATGAGAGAGTTGGCGGTTGTGAAGGACCATTTTCAATAAGACACTGCAAATAAAAACAACCATCAGTTACGATAGTAAAATTGGCCAAGCTTGATGGAAATCATTAATTTCGATTTCTTGATATTCCCTATAATCTAAATAAATCCTTACTCAAAGGAGGAAAATAGAACAAGTCCTAATTTGGCATTGACATCGGAGTTGCGTGGAAAGAAATGTCGCAGATTTGGAATGTTATTGAAGTCATCAGTTATTACAGGTAAATGGTGAATTTTACATGGGTCTTTAGATGATAATGCATGTGCATTGAAGAATAATATACTATACAACGGAGTTATATAGTATATTGAAGAATATACTATTCAACAGCAACTAAACGGTATGCCAATATTGTGTTTTATTAGTTTTCCTCCGTTTGGCAAATGGTAAATTATATTTTTCAGATTATCTTGATAAACTTTAATGATCACCACATTAAAATATACTTTGCAAATCTTTATGATTAACTTTTTCTTACTCACCATCGGTTTCATCGAGATTATGTCATCTTAGTGATGAACCTGTCCATCAGTAAATACATTGGTCGTGAACATTTAAAAAGTATTACGTGACTTGGGGCAATTGAGAATTCAATAAATACATTGGTCGTGAACATTTAAAAAGTATTACGTGACTTGGGGCAATTGAGAATCAGTATTCCCTTCTGATTTCCGATGCTATGTCGAACACAACAGCACTTCATCTTGAAAATCCGATGTGCTGACAGGAAAATGTAAGTCACACAGCAGCTACAGAGGTTTGTATAATGTAAATGAGGTAAAGTTGAGAAAAAAAAATCTGAATTCATGGCCTGCAGATTGCCTAGGCTACCTTAAGTAGGTATATCATATTTTTTTTTAAATACGTCCTACCGAACATATTTATTTAGAGAGAGTCCAGTAAAAGATAAATGAATTGAGCATTTTTATTGCTTATGTGACGTATCAATGAATAAAGTCTGTAATGCATCCAGAAAGTTCATAATGAGCAGCCCATTTCTGTCAAATTAGGGACTCTAGAAGATTAATGAAAATAACACCACAAAGAGGTTACCAAATTAAAAATAAACTCCATTTAACCTCGATAGCAATGAGTAAGGCACGAGAGAAGTTTACAATGAGTAATCACTCCGGAAGAATGCATCGGAGTGCAATTCTTTACGTCCTTTTTCTCGAAGAAGAAAACATGAGAGACTGTGTGAGTAGAGGTAAAAGGGGGTGCTAAAGAGAATGTAAGGGGAGAGAGAGAGAAAGAGGGGGGAGGTGGAGGCTTTCAGGGGTGTGGTCTGGGAGAGGAAGGAGCGGGAGGAGGGAGACATCGAGGGAAGACGGCTCCGGGGAGGAAACTAGGCTGTTGGGGGGTGGTGGAATGAGGGGCGGACTGGTGTGCGGGGGGGGAGGGAGGGGACAGGGCCGGCCGTGAGTGGAGGGAGCGGCGGAGGGATGATGTGCATTAGACGATGGCATTAGGGATCACAAAGGGTGGACGGACAAAAGCCTCCTTAATTGTGGGGGGAAGGGGAGTCGAATGTGCCAGCCGGGATTTTTATACCGCAGTCGACCGAGAGGAAGGCATTGTTGGTGCCCGCCGAAAAATATTCCCAGCACGCCCGTTTTGCTGGGGGGGGGGGGGGGGTGGGTAGGGAGTTCATTGTTAAGTAGATAAGTTCATGCTATTTACGCATTGACGATCCGGAGGAGGATCTGGAACGCCTACGGTATTAATTCCACGATTTTAGGCGAAAACGTCAGTGGCATCGTCTGAAAACGAAGCTCATTAACTCGTCTGTGATGTCGGCATACTTTCAAACGGGGGACGTCAGTCTTTGATCAGGTCTAATTAAGACGGCTCAAGTTCCTGGTGGTTATTTTAATCTTGCGGTTACTTTTTCAGGGACTTGGAATAGCATTCATCGTCTGTCTCTTACGCAGCTCTGTGTCGTTCTGATTTTAATGCTAAATGGGAGATAGGCCTTGAAAAATTCTTCCAGAAAGAATTTGTAGGCGTTTGGAGGGATATTTTGTTTAAATAGCGACAAAAGTTATTCAACCCGAGCGATAAAAGTTCCAAGCATCTCTCAGTTTCGGCTGTGGACCTCAGAAAAATGATGTGGAACTCTTTTTATAATTATCAATGGGAAACCATTACGTACTCCATCTTTCACGGGGTTTACTTTTCAGAATTTTTTTTTCTAGTTATTTTATGCCGTTGAAAAACTTTCGATTAAATTTTATTAAATCTTATTGGTAAAATGGTTAATAAGGATACATGCAACTCATTTTCTTAATCTGTCGTGGTAATGCATAATGAGGTATTCACTGGATTGCATGACTTGATGGAATATTCCTGATTTCTAATAATAAAGAGATACCTATAAACCTGTGACTTTCACTGATTTAATGTCGGTAATATCGGTTTCAGCCGTTAGGCTGAATAAGTGCTCAGTCACTAAGTTTCATTCCTGATTTCTTCTGGTGGAGTAATTTGTGCAAGGGAAAGGGACTCTGAAGTTGGCCTAATCATCTTATTTCTTCATCTTCATTTGCCTGCTCCTATTGAGTAGCCTAAAAGCCACCTCGACGATGCGTAGATGTGGGTAATGTTCACCATGCACTAATAGCTTAACTAAGCTTCATAATAGAAAATGGTGAATGTGCTTGCATGAAGTATGTACAATTGAATGATTGGTGTACGGTTTAATTTATACTTTGGGTTATAGCAAGCTAGTAAAATAATGATACACTAAAAATCACGCAGGTAAAAACAGACACGAGACGGTTGGGAATTAAAGCAGTAATTTTGATATTAGAGAGAGGTTAGTTAATGAGCGAGTGAAAAAGTACATTTTTTATAATGTACCAGCGAGAATGTTATTCTGATTCTTAAAATTCCACACCCTTGGATGTGTAATATTCTCTCTTGAATAGGCATGCAAAGTGAGAGAGATAGGAGGAAAGATTTGGTGCGTTACTCACTACTAATGAAATAACACATGGATCAGAAATAGCTGAATTATTAAGCAAGCTAATTCATTAAGGAGACTAAGATCATATTTATTCAAACTGCTATTCTTTGTTTAAGGCTAAATAATTCATTTGTGTCTATTCTTGAAAATATTGGTTCATGAACCCTCCTCAAGAGTCGTAAATCGATTAGGTAATGTATATTCCTTGGAATATTTTGATACAGAAAAATATTTTATTGTTTTATCCCATGTATGTGTCAATGAAATTTTTTAAAGTTTCATAGAGAGAGACCGTCAGGCTGCTTAGCCTCAGAATAACGAGTGACAGTGGCTCACCATCTCTCAATGATATGATTAAATGTAAGTATAGAACTAACAGTGGCTACCAGCATGCAAAAAAATTTGGCCACATTCTTCTTTTACAGGACTGCTGGCCTCTTGCATGGTACCTTCTCTATAATCCATTCTTAAGGCAGATACAAAATTTTGTGTATTGGTTCAACGTAACTGTTGTTTTAGAATTTTTTTCGCAGCCTCTCTCAAAACATCGCCTCAAATCAAAGCAACCTTTCTCCTCACGCATGCACGATGCGTACTTCTATGTAGCCTATATTGAATGTGAAACCATGTAAGATGAAAACTCTATTGGGATGAATATGATTAATTTATCTTAAAATAATTTTAAAACTTGCTAGTTTGAAATAAACAAGTGTTTTTGGACCATGTATCATTAAATCCACTGTTAGTATGTTCGATGTCAGTTTTGTTGTTTTAACAAAGGTACTCAACCCTCAACCCTTATATGTATTTAACGTCATTCTAACGCTCCTCTTTCATCCCATCTTCTTCAACCCTTGGGATTTATCTCCATGCTTTAAGACAGAAATTCCAATTCTTGGTCGTTTTCCGATACTACCGCATAACGGCGCACGCCGATAATGGTCCGCAGTTGCGTTCGGCGCACTGCACACTTTCTTGAGGGACTATTGAAGTTCCTACCACCATCAGGAACGGTTTCCAGCCACCGATTCATGGTATCGAAAAACACATTTTTGATCAGCTTAATAGTTCCCTGGAATCGGATTCCAGATTTTATGCTGAATCATTCGGTTGGTTCTCACATACCTTTGTGTTGTAGCCAATAGGTGTGGTATGTTTCATTGAATAAATTATAGTCCTCTTTCGTCTAATTCGAAAAGCTTTATTTCCATTTACTAATTTCCTGATACTTGAAGGTGTTTCCATACCCATACGATCGCCTCGTCACAGAAAGACAGCAGGATCAATATCCATAGATTGCATTTGTCTATCTTGATTGATGTTCCATATGTATCATAGCTAATATTGGAAATGCCTTGAATATTGAATCAATCCATAACCGAACGACCGAGTTAGGTATGAGTAAAATTTAATGGAACAAAACGAATTCCCATTAATTGATGACAATTGTGCAGTCGCAAGCGAGTAGTCTTGAACTAGAGGAAAAGACCGAGAGAGAAAAAATATTTTCTCAATTTACCTTCACCTTATCGAGTGAGAATATGGGAGAAACCCCATCTTCTCAGATACTTTATCGTTAAAAAATATCAGATGCCGACATGAGGACATCGCTAAGGGAATAAATTGTAGTCAACGATGAATAGTTATGGGATAAACATGCATGGAAATAAAATTTGAAAAAAAAACTCGTAGGTATTCGTTAAGGCAATCAAAAGCCCTCGCGAGGGGTCTCCGGAGAGCATTTTTCCCGGGCAGGACCGCATCGAGTGGCCAGGAGGGCGTATTGATATGTCCAGCTACACTGCCCACACCATCCGATTCCCCAGCCCCAGACCAGAGTGCAGCCCCACCAGCATCCAAACCTAACCATCCGATATTCCGCTTCCCGAGCCAGACCCCGCTTCACTCTCTCAGACCCGCGTGCATGACGAAAAAATAAAACTTTGATTGGACCCAAGGATCGGAAAACCCAGGATACGATACTACAAAACCCCTTAAGATGTGATAGCAGGGGGGAAAAGGAAGGTTCGGGAAAGAGGCATGCAAAGTGAGAGAGATAGGAGGAAAGATATGGTGCGTTATTCTCCGTCCACAGTAACACACACAATCTATATTCGAACTCTCTCAATAAGGGATTTTTTTTCGCTGAACTCGGAGTGAAAAAAGTACATTTTTTTTAAAGCGTCGTTATCGTGGTGCATTCCATCTGGGAAAGCCTTTATCCAGTGGCGAGAGGAAGCAAAGTGGATTGAAAGGCCTCTGCGGTTATCCCCGAGCATTGTTACGGAGAAAATAGGAATGGAAGAGGGGCGGCGGGGGTTGCGTGGGGGGTGGAGGGAGGGCCTCGCGTCGCCGAGTCTTGAGTGATAGGTGCGCGACGGGCGACTGCAGGAGCGGTGGGGACAATAATGGAAATGAACAATTGAACGGGAATCGGAATCCTTAAAATATGCGATAACCCCTCGCAACCGGTAGTGGGGTCCAGACCACAGAAATTCACATCTTAGTCCCTCATGTCTCGAGAGATTGCGTTCATTCGTATTGGTCAAGTAGTAGCGTACGGTTCTTAGGTCTTCAACTGCTTAAGTTATATCGCGTTTGAGGCAATAAATCCTGGAGCAATCCTGAAACGGTTTTCCTTTCCGTACTTGTATTGGTTTACTAAAGTAGCGAGACGATGAAAACTTGATTGGAGGTAATATGAATGAATTAATTGATAATATGCATGAAATCCCAAGGGTCCTATGAGGATGCAATACCTACATGGTAATCAAGAACAGGTTTCTACGAGCAAGCTGGGTCACAAACTGGGAAAATTACTAGGAAATATAAATATTTTTACCTGAGCGTTATATTTATGCATATAATTACTATTCCTTCTGATGTGAAAAATGTCAGCTGGATTCTGTATTTTATTCTTTATATTTTCTCTATAAGGACCTAAACTGCCGAAAAAAACATTTATATATTCTTTATACTGCCATATTTCTTATCGTGACAAGCAAGGTCAAGGCTTTTAATAATACTCGACCCCTTACCTGCTTCAACAAGTATCTTGACGAAAGACGCTCTCACCTCCGTTAAATTCCATTGGGTTTATTCCCTTGTGATAAATACTACTGAGAATACATTTATTTACTATTTTCGATTGCATTTCTATTCTTATGTTTGGCAATTATTATTACTAACATTTTATTGCAATAAAATAAGTTAGATTTTCAGTTAATTAATCAATATTATTACCACTCTTATCATGCCATATCAGCAAACTGACTGTATCTTAATCCTAATTGGATTTGCTATTTATTTGCTATATTACAAGCACTGAATAATCAATTTAAAGAAAAGAACATAAGTAAGCTGCTTTTTTTACTAGCAAATATTTAATGCAACTTCTACTAGTATCTGAGACCGATTTACTCAGTGAAACCCAATATTTAGTGACACCTTCTCTAAAATCTCTCAGCATACAGATGAAGGAGAGCTTTTTCAAGGCTTTTCTGGTGAGATAGTACTAGATGAAAAATGAAACCGAATCATTTATAAAATACGTTCTTTCCAGTCTAGAGAACAATCTCCTTCGACAACAGGCTTTTAATTTCCTAAGCCCCAGTATATTGCTTTTTTTTTTGAAGAAAAGTTAACAACTTGTAGGAGTGAAGAATAAAATCCAATAGCTAAAATCCTTCCCGCTAACGACTCTTCAAATGGATTCAGTTTTTCCCACCATTCCCCACGACGCGCCACAGCGAGGGAAAAAACAGCCGATGCGTAAAGTCGGCTGCACACCCGCACGAGAGCGCATTCCCTCCAAGCGCGGCGAACAATGTCATGGTAAGCTTCCCTTTTTTATTTTAACGAACACGCTGAAAATACTTAACTAAATCAATATAATACATTCATCATCGGAATTGCTTTGTGCTCCTTTTCCTCCTCTGACATTTCTCTCTCTCTCTCTCCTCTCCAGTCACTACCTTCCGATTCCACCCACAGTCGACTGACCCGCCTCGGGCGAAATATGAATGACCTATGTTAATGAGACCTTCAGAAGCATGTGAGAAGGAGAAAATCGATTCACCAAATGTTTCCGAATATAATGGGGCATTTCCCCAATAATCGATGATCGATCGTCTCTCTTGGAACACGTCACTAATTGCGACCGAGCCTTGACGCGTTACTATGGGGGATCCTTAATGAGGCGTCATTAGTTTCGACTCGCGTTTGTTTTCTTATTTCTCGGACCAGCTGCCGGCCTCGTGGGTAGCGCTGCGCGTCACTTGTACTTATGCTCTGTATGGACTTTCGGTTCGAAGCAACGACAGTCCGGAGAACGCCCCCCCACCCCCTCTCTCCTCCACACCCTGAAAAGGAACCGTCAAACGGACGGCACACGTTGCTGCCTTCACCTCAACGAGCAGCGTGAATACTCGTCCCTGGAGACGTGGCGATGATTTATTTCTCCGAGAAAAATCCTCAATTGCAGGCAATACCATCACCATTTCGAAATGAGCAATGTGCTCGAAAATACTGAATGTCAATCCAATCTTTGCATTTAAATCCCTGAAATTTTTAATGACGAGATGATCGACGGAATACTTTAATGGGGCCACAGCTTTTATTTTATTTTGTATTTTCTAAATTTTAGCTGCAATACTAAGGGTCAGCTGAAAAGTGAATTATATTTATCTATATAATATATTCATCTCTTATAGGAGTGTATTAAAAAAAGATAAAATTAAATCCGTAAAATCACTACGCTCCAAGAGATCACTTAAGGCGGACATCAATGATATTTCAATTCATTGAGTAAATTTAACAGAACATGTGGTCTTGATAGCCATCTTCTATTAATTCACATTTTGTGAACATTCAACGTAAAATAAGTAGCATTCAGTTTCTTCACACCTCAAGTTTTCCGTCCAGAAGGCAGTTCCCAAACTTCATGCTCTATAGTGAGCTCTTCTGAACTTGAAGTTTTCTCCATACATCCCTCAATTAGGAACCATTTTCCACCGAAGAATCTGCCACCATCGAGATTTAAATCCAAACCCTCGGGACAGAAAACCAATAGTCTATCCACTACACTCACCTGGTTCCACCCTAGGCTATTGTACTGATAATTTATTGCAGAATTAGTTGTATGCATTCGGTAACCATGGAGTGAACATTGAACACAAATGTACTATGTGAAAGCAATACCCTCAGTAAATACATGAGCGAACCGAAGTAGAGCGTACATTTTCACCAATTTCTAGAAAATCAATGTGAAACTAGTTTAATGGAAGACTAGACAATAAGCGTGAAATTTTCTAGATATGCCATCTTACAACTAAAAGGCTAAGGACGGTCTAACATGCAATATTCGATCGTCAATACTCGTTCAGTGGTATTGACAACCTACGTTTTATCCAAAGAGATACTATAACAATTATCTAAATTAATTCATTAGTGTATTTTTAAAGTGCATATGTTTTTTTTTTACTTTTAAGTTTAAACAATAAACTTACACTCCCAATTCAAAATACATAGTTTCTTCCCGAGTAGTAAAATATAGCTACCTGACACTGGTTTGCTTAAGCAGTCACTTCTGGAACCCTTTGGGCGCATTCATTGTTGATGGATCTATCTCGGTCAGGTCTATCAGTGGACATTCTTGGTAATGCCTATAGTTCTCGCAAAAAAAACAGAGCTATTAAAACTCAAAGGGTCAATGAGAGCAAGTCATAAAGACCGGAGAACAATAGGCAGGTTTCTGATGCGTACATACCTGACTTTGGCTCTACTTCTTCCGTCCATCTTCGAAGTCTGTTTTTCGGGATCCTAGGAACAAGTTTTATCGATGAGAAATTTGCGAGCCATGCTACAAAAATGCGATTCACCGAAGACATAATAGTCATGGCAGAAACGGAAGGAGATTTAAAGGAGACACTTGGAAATATGGAAAGGATACTGGGCAGTTATCACTTGATAATCAATAAAAAGAAGACTAAGGTATTGGTACGCAGTAAGAGAAAAAAAGCCAGGAAAAATGTTAAACTAACAAAACAAAAAATCGAGGAGGTGGAAGAGTTTTGTTACCTGGGATGTCGAGTAACCAGCGTAGGACGAAGTAAAAGAGAAATTGCCAGTAGAGTTGCCCAGGCGAAAAGGGCATTTTACCAAAAGAGGACTCTGCTTACAGCTGGAAACACAAGCGTGGAAGTGAGGAAACATTTCAATAGAACATACAACTGGAGCATTTTACTATTAAGCAGCGAAGCATGGACGATAACAGCAGCAGAGAAGTTAAAACTGTTAGGCCTCTATTAGCCGAGGCAACCTGGACACTCCACCGGACGTTCCACCGGTGGAGTGTCTGGTTGCTCGGGTTTACTCCGCCCAGGTCACCGGTGGCGCCACCAGTATCGGTTCAAAAATTACCCAGCACACAGTAGTGGTTAAAATAGTGTTGTGTTGTGAGGACGTACTATTGCTAGCTCTTCTCATAAAGAAGAGAAGGCGAAGGGTGAGAAGGTTTCGGAAGCATCCTATGTTGATGTCTAGACTTACCAAAGGGCTTTATTACACACTATTGTACTTTATTACACTTGGACAAGCGACACCTTCACCTTCTTGCAAATTGCGATCACCATCTTCATTCACCACCGCCCCCGGCGAAAACATATTAACACACAGAAATTCAATTCACAAGAGCGAACATCTCACCACTAGTTTGGACTGTGAACTGAGATTGTGTGTCTGCCTGGAGCGTCTTGGTCAGGGCAGTATGATGCGCGCGCATGCAATATTCAGTCACCGGTGGCGCGTCTGGTCGCCTCGGCTAGTAGGCTACATATACTCCAATGCCCCAGAACGTTGCTGAGCAACCCAAAGTGGAAGGCGCGGTTGCGTGGCTCAGTCGACTGGTTTCGGTGGAAAGTCTGGTGGCGCGTCTGGTTGCCACGGCTAATAGGACTCATTTGATTCTATGCCCCACGAATGACAAGTTCCACCGGTGGAAGGCTCGGTGGCGCGTCTGGTTGCCACGGCTAATAGAGGCCTTAGCGTTTGAAATGTGGTGCTAGCAAGGAATGATGAAGATAAAATGGATCGACCGAGTGACGTACGAATAAGTCTTAAGAAGAGTGGGAGACAATATAAGAACTACTGAAAACCCTAAAAAGAAGACGGGAAAACTTAATAGGCCACATCTTAAGACACGATGGCCTAATGAAGGCAGTCGTCGAGGGAAAAGTAAACGGGAAGAATGGAAAAGGCAGGCCTCGTATGAGATATATGGAGCAAGTTGTGAAGGATGTAAAGGAGAAGAATTACATTGATATGAAGAGGTTGGCCGATAGAACAACCGAGTGTGGGGCTGCGTCAAACCAAACCTAGAATTGTTGACCGATGGTGATAATGATGATGTTACAAAAATAAGATTGTACTCAGAAAAATTCATAAAATCACCATGCTCCAGGCTGTCGAATTTGTTTGATATGTGACATGATTATAATTGTACTACTGTGATAAACTAAGAGTATTACGAGAGGCCATTAGACTTCGACCATCAGGACATCGGCTGTCAACATTGATAGTAGTCACAAACGGGGACCTTCTTCAATCAATTATTCTTATCTTCCCCTTGTAATTAACTCAATTAGTCATGAAATCACATTATATTCCCGAGTTTGGTCAACGTGATTCTTGCGCTATTCTTAAGTCTTCCGAAGTTTAAAGAATTCGCATTCCTCAAGGCACAAGCCTCGGCGCTCAAGTAGTGGTTAGGGCCTACTGCCCAACAGAATCGACAGTAAGAGAAAGACAGTGACAGTAAGAGAAGACGGGTCTGATTAGAATCCAAATTCAAAATCTGTAACTCTGGCATCAGTCGCAAAAGACCATTCGAAAAATGATCTAAGTAGTTTGCTATCCCATGGTTTCCAAAAATTATGTTTAAGAAATTCACTTAAAAGCTGATTTTAGAAATCAAAGGTAAAAGTACTGAGAAGAAAGGAAAAGGTACGTATGCTGTAACAATCAGAGGCCCAAACGATAATTAACTAACTGATGGACGATGCAAAAAGGAAATAGCTAGTGGGTTAGTCCAGGAGAAGAGGGCACAAGACGAAAAAAAAGAATCTACTTACAGCTGGGTTCTATTCCCGGCAGTAGCGGATTTTTTTGTGGCAAGCCGATTCCTGCTTGAGTTATATTGGAGGACTTTTCAGGTGCAGTACGCCGTCCGTCGGATGGGACGTTAAGGCATGGTCCCCTTGGACTAAAGCAGACGCCAGGTTACTCTCCACCCTTCCTCCATTACCTGAAATGTTCTTACCTTTACCCAATTGCTCACCTATCCTAAACAGCGTAAATAACCCCAGCCGTCGGTCGCCTCCCTTGAACTACTTCACTTGGAAGTAAGGAAAAACTTCGTCAAACTTTTGCCGAGAGAATGCTCCTTTATGGCATTGGAGCGTAGGCATAACAGCAGCAGAAATGTTGAGACTGAAAACTTTCAAATATGGTGTTATAGAAGAATGATAAGCTAATTAGACCGAAAGAATCTCATCGTGCACATCTTCAGACATAATCGTTTAATGAAGAAAGCCATCGTACAAGAAGTGAATGGGAATGATAAAGGAAATCCGCGTGAGAGGTACATGGGGAAAATTTTGAGGATGTAAAAGCGAACAATTACGTCCATTAAAGAGGCCGACCGACAACACAGGATTGAAATGAGAGCTGCTCCAAATTAATCTTTGGAAGAATGACTAGTGAGGGTGATGGTATTGATACAAACCTCAAGATTTTTTACGGGACTCGTTTATTAATTTTAGAGACATATCATTCGTGGTTTCAAAATACAACATTGATTTTTCCAAATTTGTAGCCTTGATGGACCTAAGTTGCCTCCATTTGAATTGAGCACGATCGACAAAGGACCATTTTCCTCGCTCAAAATCATAGACGCTAGAAAATAAGCGACGCAAGCACTGGACAGAAATGCAGAATTGAAAGTGCGGAAAGACTTGACAAGGGTATGACCGTGGAACGGGAGTGACAATGAAAATACTTGTTTCATAATTGGAGAGAGTCATTATTGCTAGATGGTGAAATGCATGCATTTTTCAGGGATTAAAAGGTGGAGTTATAATTGAAGTCGGCGATAGCCAAATCTTAATGAAAAGTGTAACGTCACATTCTAAGGACAGAGTACTTCTCATCAAGGACTCTGTTGTGCTCTACATAATAATCAAGTAAGGGCCAGTATCCCGAGAAAAATCTTTACTAGTTCTCCGGATGGGAAGATAATATTTTCAATCACATCAACCCGAAGTTTTTGTGAGAATGGATCGATAAAAATTGTTATATTTGGCATAAAAAATCTTATAATAAAATTCAACTCCACCAATAATTCTGAAATCAGCGTGTAACAAATAAAGGTAAGAAGTAGATACCAGAAATTCATCGACGAGGCTCGCGCTTCCCTCGTTTGAGATTGCGATATCAAACTACCGACGTGATGAGTTTCAAAATCAATCGTCAGACCCAAGGACACCGGTGAGAAATCACAAATTAGGTTTGGCAAAGACTATGAAGCGATCGATATAACGCAAAACATGATGAGAGCCACTTGGACATAACAACTACCGGGAATTGTAAAGAAAATGGTTGAGGGCTCACAATAAGGGTTCAGTTAGTACTAATAGGATGCCTCAGTTGCATTTATATCCAAATAAATCCATAATACATCAAAATTGGAAAGGTAAGTCAAATTGTATGGAATATTATTTCTCATGGAATTTAGAAGGCCACAATACAAATCCTGAAAGTACGTAATTAAACGGCAATGATGTGTCTAGCATGAGGGTAGACAAGATAAAGAGATTTCCAATATTTTAATCGCATTCCTTGCGAAATAAATCTTGGAAAATGACTCACTTCAAAAGTCATCAGCATTTGACAAGTATTGGCAGGAATTAAAAATCTCGCCAGAAGTAACTTAGAGATACGTAAATTAGAATTAAATTAGATCTGAGGTGATTGCCTGGGTATGGACTCTAGAAATTTGGAATTAGAAGAATTCCCGTGAAGGCTTCCGCGGAGACGGTTTGACGCAGCTCTCCACTCAATTCTCCTATCAGCTAAACCCTTCATATTTACGCATTTCTTCTCTTTCACATCCTTCATCCCTTGTTCTATATATCTCATACGAGGCCTTCCTCTGCCATTCTTCCGGTCACTTGTCCTCCGACATTTGTCTTCATCAGGCCATCATGTTTCATGATGTGGCCGATTAAGATGTCCCGTCTTCTTCTTAGGGTTTTCATAGGATTTATCTTTTCTCCCACTCTTCTTAGGAATTCCTCGCTGCTCACTCGGGCGTTCCGTTTAATCTTCATCATTCTTCTGTAGCACCAAATTTCGAATGCCTCCACCTTTGACTTCTCCGCTGCTGCCATCGTCCATGACTCACAGTCGTAAAGAAATATGCTCCAGATGTTCGTTATGATGAATTGTTTTTTCACTTCTACGCCTTTATTTCCAGCAGATTTTTATTTCGGTAGAATGCCCTCTTTGCCTGGACTATTTCTTTCTTGCTTCGTCCATCTTTGGTTACTCGGCTTCACAGGTAACAGAACTCTTCTTCTTATTGATCTCCAGCTGATATCTGGCCATTCCCTTTTATGGTTATTAGAATCTTATTCAGTTCCCTCTCTGTCTCTGCTATGAATGCTATGTCATCAGAAAATTGCAGCATGCTACATGGACATTCATCCCAGAAGGCTTCTCTTTGATTTCATCGATGGTTCTCTCGATGTGAACATTAAAAGTTACGGGAGACAGTGCAGAACCTTGCCTCATGTTTCCTTCCTTATTCTTGTTTCTTCACACAGCTACTTGTTTCTTACAAACTGTGGATAAGTCTTCGGTCATTGTCGGACACTCCAATTTCTATCAGAATTACAAGCATTGAATTGCAATCCGCCTTGCCAAAAGCCTTCTCTAAATCGACAAATACAATGAATGTAAGTTTGTTCTTCTATGATTGCGTTATTTTCGAATGTATTCCTTCTTCACAAAAAGAAAACGGCGTATTTAGGGCTGTAGGGATAGGATTAATTTCCAAGGAAAAGGGAACTATTGGTGACGCCAAAGTAAGCTTGCTATCATTTGTTCTTCATGACAAAAAGCAAGTTGGGTGTTTTTCATGAGCGAGCCTCAAATACCTCCGGCTTCGGACCGCACTCTTGAGAAGACGGGAGCAATTCAAGTAGAGACACTCCGCGGTCCCCTCTGAATGCCGTTCCTCATGAATCCCCCTGGACCCTGTTGAGGTGCCACTCGCCTCCTCTTCCCTCCGGCCCCCGCACCCTTCCTATCTGGTCCCGCGCCTCGCGGCACCCACAGTCTCCCGCACCCCACCCCAGGACATCATCCGCGACCTCTGGAGTGAGAGAGAGGGAGATTCGGATATCCTCAATCCCTCCGGTTCCTGCCACACCCTCCAATCGCCACGCACAACAGCACCCATCCCACCCCTCCCGGGTCCTCCACTCCTTCCCCAACCCCTCCCCGCTCTTCCTCTCTCCTCAGCGATCCGTGGATTTGGCATCGTTACCAAGAGTCGCACCGGGCGTGATCGCACCTTTTATTTATTTTCCTTTTTTCACGTCCCTTTTAAAAGGGGGTAAAACCGATACGGTAAGAGAAGGGGAGTTGGTGTTAGGGGACGGATAGGGGGGCGGAGAAGGAATTGTAAAGAGGGGGTAAACGAGAGGGGTCGAGCCTAAGGGGATGCGAAACTCCCCCTACCCCCTGCCATCCCTCGGCCCCCGCCCTCTTCCCACACCTTCACCTTCCATCTCCTTGCCTTTTCCACATTCTCCTCCAATCCTGCGACGTCCACCCCACCGTCTCCTCACCCCTGCTCTCCGCAGGGGGGAGGAATCAGGAATTTTAATGGGGGGCGCAAAGGACCAAAGGCACCTTAAATGAGGATGTGCAAGAGCGTTGTGTGTGCCTCCCTCTCTCTCTCTCTCGCCCCTTCCCCTCTTCCCACGGATCGTCCCCACCCCTTCCCCTCGCTCTCCCGCCACATAATCGCTCCTACTCCTTCCGCACCCTCTCCCTCACCTGTTTCTGTCGCTCCATCTGCACATTCCTATGCCCCGTCTATCACGCTACACACACACTCTTCCCTGCCCTCTTGATCGCCTCCGCCCCTCTATAGCACCCCCCATCAATCTTTATCCATCCCTCTCCCTTCGACCTGCCCTCGCAACCTACATCTTGTTTCCTTCCCTTGGCCTGGCATATGTGCGAACCAGGAAAGTGCTTGCAAAATAACTGAACTTTTCGGGGCAATGATCCAAACAATCGCGGTTTGAATTGATGAAGCCAGTTGGGCTACTATCTTCCCTCTAGCCTAATAATCTCTAAAAAGCATACGTCTTATTACTCATTCACTCAGTGATTCAACCCGAATGTTGGTTTTGATAGGTGAGAGTAGAGCTCACCCCGTACTAATGGCGTGTGAAATTCACACATTCAGGGTAAGGGGACCAGTTCCTTTCCCTGATTTTCCAGCAAGACCCGGGATTTGAACCCGGGACCCTCCAGTCAGTAGCTCAGTGCTCTACCCACTAGGCCACCACGACCCCTACGTCTTATTATATAGTTAAATTAAGTTTATACTCTAGGCATATACGGTCATTTGCAAATTCTCTAGAAAATGTATGTACGAAGAATTGTAAGCATTCTCATTGTAACTGTGGACCTCATAGGTGAATGGGTAGTAGCGTATTAATTTTTTTTACGAATGAGTGACTCGAAGGTTGAGAATCTAAATTAAAGTTTTTGGTACATTTACAAATAAGTGTTTTTTACGTTTATTTTAATTTTTATCCGAAATGTAATATTTAAAAAATACTATTCTTTCCGTTTTTCATATTTTATAATGATGTAGACTTGGGTTGGAAATTGAAGGTTGAAACCTCTTGCAGTGGTCTTACCTCACTAACCCGAAGTCGCGTTTTTGAGGGTAACTGAAAGACTGTCTTTTGTTGATGGTATATGTCTAACTGAAGTCACTATTGATTGGTCATTTCTCTAATCCATATTCATGAGATCCTTTGGATGTGCGGGAGATGAAGCATGGAAAATTAACTTGAGTATATTGAACGCAAGAGATGATCCAACAAATATAGAGGCGTTTTTGACATAAGCATCGTGTAGCGGTGTACTTTTCAAATATATCCGTGGGCGTAGTTTAATGCTAATTACACTGCTTCAGCGCTATGCAATTATAATATATCTTACGGTATGACTAAAACGGTGTGACAGCATCAGTTACCAATCCCCGGATAAACTAAGATCATAATACCATAACTCCTCTTGATGCTGATTTAGGCACCTTAACTGATGGAGAACTTTGTCCATGGCCTCTGGACTTCAGGATTAAATAAGGCATTCTCAATTTACTAAATTATAATAATTATCCTTGCCTTCCATTCGAATATGGCATGATAAGATGAGAAATATGATACGTTGAAATGCTAAACATGCCTTTTGAAATGTTCTGGCGAATTATTGCGACAGGACTATCGACCCAATGGTAGAGGATCGTTCCCTTAGCATGCGCGTTACGGTATAAGGTATCTAAAATGTGAATTTTACGGCTAAAAGAATGGAGGGTTTCATCAAGACCCCTCAGGAATGACTAAAATTGTATGCTCATCCTCCCTGAATATTACAGGTTCTCAATTTGCATTAGAACTCACAGGCTTTAGCGACATGAATTTCCAGAGGAAGGAAAATTGATGTGCTCGGTAATAATCCCTCATCATACTCAAACAATGAATTGTATAATTAACTCAAGCAGTTGCTCTCGTCAAATTGTGATGAAGAACACAACGTAGTGTCATGAACACATGAATTTTACGAATTGAAGATATAGAATAGAAGAATATCACCTTGCTAAACCTTAGTACAAGCTTGTGGCCATTTAACGAGTCACGTTATTCGTTCTTCTGGCTTACAGAGTTAACTTATCTCGAGCCACTTTTCACAATCAACCCGCCTATCTTTCCCCATTACCATCTAGTAGTTGATAATGCAGGTGAAACAGGTGTTTTCAGGTGAAACCCTATCTTGTCAGTACTACTGTTCTTCTCCAAGAAGACCATGTTTTTTTCCATTTCTTCCCTTAGTGTCTACTGTCATCTTGAAGAGGCAATTTATATTCTACGTACAACCCACGACTTACGCCGGTTGTGGTGATCAGGTCGTTAAAACGTAGTCCAGGAAAGCTAGAAGTCGTGGGTTCAAATCCCTCTCGAGGTGTGGTGGCTTCGTCTTAGAATTTGGCCAGGCCAGAGCGTGTAATGTAGCCCTGCCCTAAGAAATGAAATATGAAACGAAATAGCCCTCCCCTATGAAATGAAACCCTATGATATGAAACCCTATGAAATATACAACTACTACTCGCCTACTGTTCTTCACTAGCCCAAATATTCACTGTATTAGAATTTATACACCAACATCAGCTTAGAACGTGAGGAACCATTTTACAATTATGGAATAATTAGTCTACTTGGAGAAATACTGTGGTAATTAATGCAAATTTGTAACGCGGATAAGTCATCTCTAGATCTAATCAAGAAATACAATTTACATAAGTAAATGTTTCATAATGGAAGGAAAGCAGTGAATAGAATGCTTGCTCATGGGTCTTTTGAAATGCAAAATTATGTCATGCAGGACATGCAGATCACCGCTGAAATTTTCCCTTTTCTTGGCAATGAAGATAAATAAGAAAATAGAGGCAGGTTTGTTAGATATGACATCAATTAAAGGCTATACTATGTTATCCCAGAGAAATTATATCGATGATTTTTTAGTTAAAATTTTGCAAAATAAATTAAAAGAGATGGTCGATCTGATTGGTAAGAGCACAGCCCACCAGGGACTAAGCCCAATGGCGAGTGAGATTTATACACCAGGGTAATGTGTGGAGAGCTAAGGTGTGGGGCGTAGATCCTTTCCCTAACTGTAGTTGGATAATGAGCAACTTCCACAGATATAACGTTTATTGCGACCGGGTTTCGAAATTTACAGCATCTTCAGGCCTGGTCGCAATAAACGTTATCTCTGCGGAAGTTGCACATTATTCAAGTGCAGTTATGTCCCGTTTCCACTCTAACACGCCTGAAACCTCAGAATCCTTTCCCTGTTCCACCAGAGATGTTCCATGCAACATGGATGCTTGGGTTGCATATGCAAGATACAATCTCAAACAAAAGATCTCCACCGATTTCTAACTCTGGTCCTTCGGTCAGTAGCCCAAAGCTCTACCCACTGACCGCACTTTGATGAGGCATTAAGGATAATATAGTACTAATCGTAAGGGTAATCTACTACTACGTTCTTTATCTATTTACATCGACATAGAAATGGAAAGTGAAATGTTTGCACTATTAGCATACCTTTCCGCAGGAGTATGGTCGGGGGACCAGTCGTTCGTTACCTTGTTAGTTTAGTCCACCGAAAACAGCCATACGGCTAGTCCATTGAAGGTGACAGAGGAAAGGGTTAGGAGAGCCTAGGGTGAAGGAAACGAGCGAAATCGCTTAGGCTGAAGAAGAAATAAAACCTCGAAGGAAAAAGAAGTCTTGACCTGATACAGCTCGCATTCAACACGTACTCCTCTCTTGAGATTTAAATGCGCTTTCACATGCGCACACCCACGCTGCAGCTTTCGGCTGAGATTAAGAATGTGCTGTGATGACGGGTACGATTATGTGATGCATAGACGGAAGGGGAGAGGAAGGGAGAATATTTGGGGCCAGAATCTGGGAGGCGTACGAGGGAGAGAGAGAGGGCGTGAGAGAGGCGAGAAGGGACGAGAGGGTGGTCGGACATAGGGGACGGAGAGGTGGGAGGGTTGGGGGGAGGAGAGGGTGGAGGGAAAGGTCGCGTCTATGCGTTACATTACCGTCGTTAGCGAAGTGGTGGGGTGAGGATGGCGGGGGAGGGAGGAGTAGGGGGCGTGGGGGGGGGGGGGGGGTAGTGGGGGAGGGAGGGAAGATGAGAGCCACGGCTTTGACAACGGCTGCATAATGGGGTCGAAATAATGACGAACTCTGGCCTTGCCTCGAGACTATTTCCAGACAGACAGACAGTGCAGGCGAGAGAGGGAGGACATCAGAGGAGAGCGGTGACGAAAGAGGAGAAGGAGCGGTTAAGGCGAGGTGCATTTTAGAGGATTACGAGGTACCTAAGAGTGCGGCGGTACTTTGGCGGTGCAGGGTTACTTCATGAAGGAGCGGGAGAAATGGGAATCCAGGGAGGAAGAGGGCGCGGCGCCTAGTGTGCGGTGCAGGACCGCGGATGGGGGAGCGCTTTTTTCGGCAACACAGGAAGATGAGGCATTTTTTTCTACTCTTACCGCCGACTCTATATTTTCTCTATGCCCGCTTGTTGATTTGTAAGTCGGCGGCGGAGACGAAAAAGAACGAGCTCGCCGAAGTTCGAGTTACTCACCAACACACCTTATCAATATTACCTCTTGGAGGATTGAGATTTATATCACCAGACACGGAAGTGAATACGACGAGGATGTGATGCGAGGAGACTGAATCATGGTTTCTGCCGACGTTATGCGCGACCTCGGAGATGAGTGTCATTATCTAGAAAGGTGATATGGATTCGCGCTTGCAATCCACAGGGTGAAATGTGAATCTTATTGTGTAAGAATCCCTGCGCTTCCAGCCTCCCACGAGATTCATGAGCTTTCAGAAATTATAATAATTACTCTTGGTTATCACATTGGACGGCAAAGCTGAGAGACAGCTATCTCGCTAGTTGGATATGTTGTGATAACATTCCTTGGAAGTTCTAGAAAAAATTCAAGCAATATAATGAAATTTAACTTCATATGTTTTGTCAAATTAATTGAGGCAATTATATATTTTTTCTCCATATTTCACTTGTGAAATTTACGTATTTAATAGAAAGCCATGATTAAGTAAGTATAGAATATCCCGATATTGCAACTTGATTATGTTTAATCTAAAACAGTGACTCGTAAAAGTTAACAAAATTGTTTTTCCATGAAAAAATTGGCTAACGACAATAAATAATTAATAACAATAACTAACGTCATGTGAACGTACTGACCATGGTTTTGATGTAATATACTTGGGTCATTTGGAGTTAATAATAGTGTTTTCAGATTCAATCAAATATCAATTCAGCATTGGACAGTGCGGCAGCGCAGTGGATGAGTGTTGTGCTGCCGACTGATGGCCCTGCGTTTGATTGCGGGAGAGGATTTCTTTAAAGGCCGGTGAAATACAGGGTGTGATTTTCCAGCTGCCACACCTTTCTGGGAAACCGCAAACAACAAAAAAAGCACCAGGAGAAAAATACCTTCACTCACGTTCCCATTCCTCAAGCTGTAGGATGATTAGAAGAACATAACATCTTGTTCCTTTAAAGCCTTTATAATTTCCTCAGAGAAACAGGACACCTTAGTAGCTAGGGGGTCCGGGTGCAAGTCCCGGTCAAGACGAATGATTATTTCTCTGATTAGAAGTTCCAAATAAGCATACCATCTTTCAAGTTGAAAGCTGTATTTTTCAATTGAGAAAACGCTTTTAAAATTAATTAAGGGTAACATTTAAATATTCCAAAGAAATTCTGATATTTTTGCCACAAAATATATTTGCTTTCTCGTTCAAGTTTATTTCATCCGTAAATCAATAATGCATGCAAATAATGGCACTGCACTCCCAGTCAATAAAAACTAAGACCCCATTTTGGCCCAAATATAGCAAGCCATTATGACCTCACTGCTGACAGCCATTATGGCGCCATTATGGTTTTGGTGCCCTGGCCACCAACTCAACATGGCCACAATGCGGGTGAATGGAATATGGCTACACTCTGGATGGCCAAAACTCTGCCACATTCTGACCAACCAAAATCCTATGTAGATATAATATGCTGCGAAGTTTTTTTCGTGAGTCATTGTATACTTATAGGTATAAAAATATATCTTTAAACCCACCAACATATATATTTAGATTCGGAAAAAGTGCTAGACCATATAAATACTTAAAAAATTTTATCTACCAATAGAGCAATTAATTGAGCAATGTTAATGTGAGCAACATAAATTTATTTGCTATTCAAACATTTTAAAACAGTAAATACCCATCTATAATCCAAGTATTCAATCAACACGTGCTACATTTTGGATAATTTTGTATTCATGCTCAATTTGTGAATGGTATTATTGTGAATGATATTTACACGAATTCCTCCTACAAATTCTTTGAATAATTATTTTCCCACGCATAGTTCCTTAGACCATCAGCAAATATAGGAAATACCTATTTACCATACTAATGGGGCACTTATTTATCAATTAATTATTCTTTATCCGTGGGAATAAGGAAATATACGCTGATGACTGAATTAATGTAACGTATATCAATGGTAAAGCCCATTATCAAGAACAACTGATACATAAATCCTACGATAATTTCCTCACCGCGCATCAAAGATTTTGCTGGAATAATGAAATAGTTAAATATTTATGCCTACAATGCTATTTTTTGCCTCTCAATTATTTTGTTAGAATAAGCTGAACAGCGAATATGAAAAAATAGAATATCATCTAGTCTTTCGAATGCCAAAGATAACATTGAACTTCATAGATGGTTCGGAGTACGTCAAAATCATTAACTAGACAAAACGGATCAAGGTATACTGTGCATTCTTATTTATTTTAATATTCCTCAGTCTAAATCCAAAACTTTTTGCTGCTTCTCCATTAGTTCACTTATCGCTAATTCGAAAGTCTCAGGAGGTTTTGGTTCTTGTTAATACATGAAAAAAGTCACTGAAAAACGGACCCTAGCATTGCAAGTTGAGTCGCCTCTCCCGTCATCCTCAGCGCTGGCTGGCGGTGATTCTCGAGAAATTTTTACAAAGGTTGAGTGGCAGTGGGAGCCATTATAAAAGACCCGGGGAACACAAGAAACCGAAATTTCTCTTCCCGGGGCTCTCGTTTCCAGAAATTTTCCCAAAGCAAACAACGTCGGTCGTTCCTGAAAGTCAATCAATCTATCGTTTACGCGCTCTACTCCTCTCTTCGCTAAAATTTCCCATCATGCCCTTCTACACGCAGATAAACAACCTCATCCTCGGCGGTCCTTTCCCCATTCTCCTGCCTGTCCCTCGCCCTCCCGAACTGACCCCTCCCCCGCCGCCATCCTCCCTGATTTGCATGACCCCTGCATTAACATCGCATCAGCCGACCCTTTCGCCTCCCCCTGCCAACTCCTCCGCCCCACCCTCTCTCTCCCTCTCCACGCTCTCTCGGCCACCCCCGCACTCCTCCCCCGTCGTCCACGCAAACCCAGGATAAACATTTAAAGCCAAGCGCTTACACGGGGCCATTTTTCTTCCCATGCCATCTACGTGAAACGGGGAGGGAGATGAAGAGAGGGAGAGAGAGGATGACGTGAGAAAGAGAGATAGAGAGGGCAGGGGAAGGAGATGGGTGAGAGAGGATAAGGTACAGTAGGACACGAGGCGAGATGGGGGAGAGTTTTTATATTTGCTTTAATTTGGAGGGCAGTTTTTTTATAATTCCTCCAGGGGAAACGGACGAAGGCAAGGAACACAACTGGCATGTTTGTAACTTAAATTAAAAATGGGAGCAGGTGGGTTCCACGTATTTACTTTCTCCAGGTTTGATTATGTTTGGAATGATGCTAGGCGATAAAATATTTTATTTTGGTTCCAAGCACTAGGTACCAATTTACAGTTATTTGGGGTACTTTATTCCTTTGGTTTCCGTGTATGATATAACTGTACATTCTTTGGCCCTGAGAGTAGAGGGTTTGGCTGACTACGCGGAAATCATACCAATGAAATAAGTTCGTACAAAAGTTGCTGTTATGCATATACCGAAAAGCAGATGAATATGAGTTGGCAATATAATATACAAATCCGTTGCAGAAATAGAACTGCCAGCGTTCACATTTTTCTGAGTGTCTCAGTTCATTACTTCTGGTAACCATATACTAATGACATTGAAATAAAGGCTATTGAAATGTAGAAGAAGTGAATATAATGACACCAACGTTTATGATAACACCATTCAGGGCATATTTAAAATATGTTACGGCAATGTAAGACCACTATACATGTTCATGCCTGAAAAAATATAATACACTGCGATCCTGACCTTTATGTTATTATCTGTGTAAAAATTATGCTTAAAAGCTAAAGTGTACCCAAAGGATCAATTTATAGAGTTAATAGCGTCATTTTTCTCACGTCTATGGAGTAGTAACCATAGTGTGACATAATATCTTTGCGAAACCTTAAAACGATACTGGCAAAGTAAATATTTATTGTTTATTTGATTACCAACCACTTAAATGATTTGGACAGTAAAACCTTCACACTATGTATCCATTGTTTTCTAATAAGTATTCCGTACATTTCTCTGAATGTGTATGTGTTTCAAAATTTATCCCATTTTATATTCTAGTTACCTATTATCCGCTGTTAGAGTTATTATCACTATTATGTCGAAACATTCTTGAAAGACTCTCTCTCTCGCCTTTTTGCAACGGTCCCGTCACCTTTGGTTGAATATTCTCTTTATTTCCTCCATCAAATGTTTTTTTTGGGCGCAGTATCTGCTGGATAAGAGAAAAAATGAGTTTTTCTCGGCAGTGGCCGTTCCGCACCATTGTTCAGTAACATGAAATGCTCATTCGGATATTTTGCACTTATTCAAAAGGGAAAAAAAAGGAATTTGCGAAAATTCCTGGAGGCCTTTAAAAAAATTATCTTTTCATTACCCAATTGCTCGGCCGTCATCTTATGCGCAAAAACGTTATTAATACCCTCCACCTCTCGCGGAGGGCTTGATGGAACCCTATCAGCGTAACATTTTCATGCGCACTTCCAACTGGCCCACCTTGCTTCCTTCCATCCTCCCTGCCACCTTCCGATCCCCTCCCACATTCCCTCTATAAACCCTTCTTCCTCAGTACAGGACGCAGCCTTTAGTGCCCGACAGACGCCACCCTCCCTTCCCAATTAACCCCCTCCATCTCAAACCCTTTTACTTCCCCCGCGACGCCCACAGCTCCTCCCCCCTGGTCGCCCTTTCATTTTCTCCCTTCCCTCCCCTCAACTCCTCGCCCATCCATTTGCACTCAAAATATACCCTCTCTCTCTCTCTCACGAGCAGCCACTCACCCCTGTCCCCACCCTGCACCCAAACCCTCCAAACCCCGCTCGTATATCTAACCCTGGCTCACGTGCTCTCGTTTTAATACCCGCCGATTCCCGCCGTGCGCACGGCCTTACCACCTAAAAGCCCCTTGCCGCTCGTACAGTTTCGGCTCCGCTGTCTCTTCCTACTCTCCCATCACCCCCCTCTTCTCTCTCTCTCTCTCTAACCCTTCTCCTGAAAACCCTCTCCCCCGAATCCCCACGAATGCTTCCTGTTCTCGTGATAACCAACGCTCATCTCCCACAAATGCCGCCTTTCCTTACTCACCGAAGGCCTTGCCGGGAGTTCATGCAACTCCGCAGACTCGCGCTTTTTCCTTAACCGCTTCTCGGCACCGCCGCGAATCGCTTCACACGTCGGCGTCGTCCATCTTGCAAAAACGGGTCATCGACGTAGACGACGTGGGTTGGATTGGCTAGGGCTGCTAGGGCCATTTGCATCGCCAGGAACGGGCGCGTAGTTTGGGTGGGGTGGCAAGTTGTTTGGAAGGAGTTAGAAGAACAGTTGAAGGAACGCTAGTATCGACAGTTGAGTGCAATCAACGGAGCCGCGAAGAGAGAAATGTGTGTTCCAGAGAATAATGCGCCATTCTGCGGACGAAAGTTTGCTATTCAGGAGTTCTTGGCTCGGTGCCAAGTGAGTGGCCGAATCAGCTCCGTAAAATACAGAAAGACTCCATTTAGAACAATGCTCATTGCTCAAGCTGAAAAGTCGTTACATTCAATACTACTGCGTTTCCAATTATATTTTCTCACTTTTTTTCGTTGAAATATTATTAATGCCTGCTCATGGTATAAAAACGCGTGAATTTATCCAGAACTCCCATGACTGAACGAATCATTTGTGTTCGCTTCAATTATTTGTTCCTCTCCTCACTCTCTGGTGTGACAAGTGAAATATCAACTTACGATAATACATCAAGCCTTATACCTTATGCAGAGAGTTAATCTTCCTGAGGATAGAAAAAATCACCCCCTTAAGCAATTGAGGGCGCCCGATAGAAAATCCCTAAAATTAAGAAAAAAGTTCATAACCATGACTTCCAAATCCATTGTCATCACCTTTGCAATGATACTAAGGTGATTTTTATGCTTGCCTTGAGGTGCTCCTTGAGTTTTTCTTCTATTATATACCTACTGCTGCAAGATGCACTACCTTAATCGCCAATGTCTAGTTCTCATTGATGAGGAGGTTATAGAATTTTTTCGAGCTCTACTTGTCGGGTTTTGATTTTAGGATTGATGAGAAAATCGACCAAACCTGTAAATATTGTAGTGGTGCAGGTATACATGCCTACGGTGGACTACGAAGATGAAGAAGTGAAAGACGTCTACGAAGATATCACGGAAGTTATAAAACAACTAAAAGAAGAAGAAAACCTAATTATTTAAGGAGACTGGAAAGCTATCACCGGCGAAGATCAAGATGGAAGAATAACTGGAAAATATGGATTGGGAAACCGAAACGAAAGACAAGAAAGACTCCTGGAGTACTGCATACAACATAAATTAGTGATCGCCAACACGTTGTGTAAAAGTCACAACCGAAGAAGATACACGTGTAAAATGCCAGGAGACCGAGGAAGATATCAAATAGACTACATTTAGTGAAGCAGAAATATAGGAACCAAGTGAAGGACCGCAAAAGCTACCCTGGAGCAGATATCGACAGTGACCATAATTATGTGATGATGAAATGCCCTCTAAAATTCAAGAAATTGATAAAAGCAAAGAAGAATATATGGCAAGTAGAAAACTGAAGGAGTTTCAACATCAGCTGGAATTTCAAAAAACAGTGGGAAACAACTAAGGAGAGAACCTGAATGAGAAATCAGTGGATGAGCACTGGGAAAATATTAAATTTGGACTACAGGAAGTCGCAAAATAAGTTCTTGGAAGACGAAAAGCTGTCAAGAAGAAACCATGGATCACGGAGGAAGTCTTAGAACTGATTGAAGAAAGAAAAAAGTATGAGAATGCAAAAACTGAGGCAGGGCACGTGTGCTGCAAAAGAATAAGGAACAAAATAAGTTGCAAAGCCAGGAGAGCAGGAGAAATATGGATGAAGAGCAAATGATGTACAAATGTACAGATGTATAAAACAAACTTGCACTTGGAAAGGTGGAGTGGCCTATAGGATAGTGAGGAACCACTTCAAGGAACGGAGTGCAAGATCCAACGCCATAAGGGACAAGAATGGAGAACTTTTGATTGAAAATTAAGACAAAGTGGAGAGATGGAAAGAATATCTGTAAGAATCATGCAACGGGAATAATCTCAGCACAAAAGTGATCGAAGAGGAAAGCGGAGTCGAAGACGATGATATGGTAGCATCAATATTGAGATCGGAATTCGACGAAGCAGTAAGGGACCTTCGGATGAATAAGGCTTCTGGAATTGATGATATACGCGCAGAACTGATAAAAAAATGTGTAAGAGAGACATTGGCCCATCTTTGCAAGGCCATCTACGACATGTACTCAACAGGAGAAATACCCAGGGACTTCGAGAAAAACATCATCATTCCTATTCTCAAAAGGAAAAGAGAGCGGAGAAATGCAAAAATTTTAGGACTCTAAGCCTGACGACACATGCATCGAAGATATTGACAAGGATCATCTATAGAAGAATAGAACGAAAAGCAGAGGAGTACCTGGATAAAGATCAATTTGGATTCAGAAAAAGTAAGGATACAAGAGAGGATATTGTGGAGAGATGGAAAGAATACCTGGAAGAATTATTAAACGGAAATAATCTCAGCACAATACTAAGGGCCAAGGATATTGGCCCTTAGGCTACTCATAAAGAAGAGATTGGAGAAGAACGAACCGATGTACATTGCATTTGTGGACTTTTAGAAAGCTTTTGACAACGTGGATTGGAATTCAATGCTAGGACTTCTGAAAGGAATTGGAGTGTCCTACAATGATCGGAGAATTATCCACAGTTTGTGTAAAAACCAAGTAGTTGTGATTTAAGCTGGACCCAGCCGTGAATAAGCACGAATAAGGAAAGGATTGAGACAAGGCTGTGCACTTTCTCCCGTGATTTTTAATGTTTACATCGAGAGAGCCATCAATAAATAAAAGAGAAGTCTTCTGAAGTGACTATCCACGGAGAAAAAATAAGCATGCTGCGATTCGCTGATGACATAGCAGTCATAGCAGAGACAGAGAGAGATCTACGAGTAACCAACGATGGACTAAGCAAGAAAGAAATAGTCAGCAGAATAGCCCAGGCGAAGAGAATATTCTATCAAAAGAAGAATCTACTTACCTCTGGAAATATAAGCGTAGAAGTAAGAAAACAGTTCATTAGAACATACATCTGGAGCGTGTATATCTATAGCAATGAGGCGTGGACGATGACAGCAGGGGAGAAGAAAAGGGTGGAAGCATGCGAAATGTGGTGCTACAGAAGAATGTTGAATATTAAATGGATCGACCGAGTAAGTAACGAGGAAGTTCTAAGAAGAGGGAGAAAAGAGAAGTCTTCTGAATACCTTAAGAAGAAGACGGGACAACTTAATCGGCCATATTTTGAGACACGATGGCCTGATGAAGACAATCGTCGAGGGAAAAATGAACGGGAAGATTGGAAAACAGGCCACGTATGAGATACATGGAATAGATTGTGAGGGATGTAAAAGAGAATACGTCAGAGTACGTCAGTATGAAGAGGTTGGCCGATAGAAGAATCAGATGGAGGGCTGCGTCAAACCAATCCTAGGATTGTTGGCCGATGACGATGATGATGAGGAAATCGAGGGGACAGAAACGTCAAACTAATCTTAGGATTGTTGATCCATGGTTATGACCTGTTAGCTAACTTTTGAAGGACTTGAGGTCGCTCAAAATTTACCAAGCAGCCAAATGAACCTATATTCACATGATATTCTCCTTCAAACCATGAACAGTGATGAATAAGGCTATAAATGAATGCTAGTGGTCGAATTTTCTTCTTTTTTGGCCGATAGTGCAAAATAATTTTTGCTAAATTCTCTGGTGTAGATTGTACGAGCAATGCTTTCCATATAACTTTCACTGAGCCGGAATAATCTTCATATATGTGTTTTACCTCCATCAGGTTCATGAGCATATAACTATTATCAATATCCTAGGGCTCTTTCACGTTCTCCAATCACCTAGCCCAATCACCGTGTTTCTATTTCCTGCAAACGGATAACAAGGGAACGATCGAATAAATGGCTCCCCTTTATCCTCTCTCGAGAATATTCACCTCGTTACTTATCTCACTCCATGATCCTTGGTTTGTTGGTCGTTAGTTTGTTTATTAAGAGGGCTTTGGGATGCTACGATCATTTTCAACAATAAGAATATATGAGTAGTGGAAATAGGATTGAGCACTTTCTGAGAGGCTGAAAGAAAGGTGGAATAAAAGCTTGAGACGGCATTAGAATCGTATTAACGAAAGGTGGCAAGGAGATCAGTTTTCGACTCATCCAACAGGAGTAGTGAAGTTCTCTCCACACACAACTCAATAGGGAATGGAATTCCACTAAAAAACTCCAAACAATGGAGTATCGAGGCTCTTAAATTATATTCTTGACCATCCATGAGTACATTAATTGTTTGAAATGTCGCTTGATACTCATATAAAAATGGAAAACACAGGGATCACAGTGAAGTCTTTTTGGGATTTTCACTTGAGCAAGGAAATGGATGCTGTGAACGTTGCTGCTGTTAAAATCCTATATACCAGGCACTTTTGATCTTGAAAATCATCATCCTGAGGGTAACGGAATCGACATAACAGAAGTGCCATCGAAACGTCGAGAGAGAAACTTCATGTGGAGAGAACATGGATCTTTTTTAATGATGGCGGAACTGCAAAATACTTTATTCACATCTCCGATTGTAATAACATGGTAATTCAGCTGCACTTCCTCATATGTTGCCTTCTATATTATTTTAGTTAATAATTTCATCACATGCTTTTCCCTCAAACTTTTAATAAAACATTTTCATAACTGAAATACTTCTCACCACTTCGTGATCACGCTCCTCGTATTAATTCATATCATTTTTAATTATAGCACGCTCTCAACTTACGATCCAATTTTTTTGGCTGCTGATAATCTCCATGCTTGCCTAATACTATAATTTATTTTCTTAAAATCAAATAGGCTTCGGAAATTAAGGCCAGTTGCTGGTAAGTTTTTTTTTCATGGGACATCTTTCAAGTAAAAAAAAATGGTTGTTAGTAAAAATCAGTAAAAAATACAGTAAAAATATCAGAATCCAGCTTGAAAATACGCTTCATCATGAAGAAAATATATATCTCTAATTTATGATGAAACTTCAGAAATACCATTCTCTTCCAGAGACGCAAAGCATGGTTTAAATTTTTATCTTGGTACACCCCCCTTTCTCTGACTCTTTAATTTCTACTTTACTAATCTCCGAATTGTGTTGAACAGCAGAACACCATTATGATATCGAGGATAAATGACTACCTTTGGTACTTTGAATTTTCATCTTATAATCTCTGAAAAGTTTTCATTTTTGATGAATTTAATATAAAAATTCAAAGATTTTATCAGATTTCTTCAAGAATGAAAGAATCCTTGCATGCTTTGAAGTATTTAGTGAAAATGTTGAATAGATTTTAATGTATCAGGCGATAATTTGTGGAAATGTGACACTCTGCATTATCACAGAAATACTTTGTAAATTTCCACAATAAGCCTATTACACCTTTAATCTATGCCTTGATAATGGCAATGTCTTGCTCAAAACCTGGGTCGGTGGAAATTTGTTGTGGACATTTACCAGCATTTCTACGATAATGCTGAGTGCCAAAATTTTGAACTGTAGAAAATCTTCTCGGGTTTTCCATCGAGTCAGGTTGTCCATGGCCGACGTTTCGATGCTCGACTCGGGCACCGTCATCAGGGCATCAGGATCATC
Source organism: Platycnemis pennipes (assembly GCA_933228895.1). Lineage (NCBI taxonomy): Eukaryota > Metazoa > Arthropoda > Insecta > Odonata > Platycnemididae > Platycnemis > Platycnemis pennipes. The sequence goes on along the minus strand of OW121848.1, from coordinate 24,065,557 downwards.
AAGGCACAAAGCCTCAGCTCGACACTCATCTGCCCTGATGACGGTGTCCGAGTCGAGCATCGAAACGTCGGCCATGGACAACCTGACCCGGTGGAACCCCCGAGAAAATTTTTTACAGCTAGCTCGCCGGGAAAACCTTCCATCTTATTTCAAAATTTTGACCGTTAAGACAAAATTAAGGAAAGAAAAATTTGAGTTAGTTTGCAGCTAAAAAAAAACTGCAACTCCACTGTTTAAGCAGAGGAATTGCAAAGTCTTTCCTCACCTACTAGCAATGGAGTACCACAAAGTATCGGCCGCTTCCATCAACTGCATTGAGATAGTTTCTATCGAAAATTCATGGTAAACAAGAGGTGGAGGAGGAACAAAAAAGATGTAGTATTTATACACTATGTTTAAATGCATATAACATACGCATAAGCTTGCTACGTTCATATTGGCAATAATAATTTCTTCAACCGTTGGTTCACCTATAGGGCTTTCACAATTGCGCGGTGAATACAACTCCCTCAACATGTATGTCTTCATGCGTCCCTCCGCTTTTACTTTTATCCCCAGTGCCTTTTGCCCAGTTTCCTCCTCCAATCCGTTCGCTTCTCTTTCATCCGCCCCAGTCACACCATCCCCCCTTCCACCCACCAATCTCCCCTTGCCGTAATCCGCCTTCAACCCCACCTCCCATTATGCTCTCCATCCTCCCATCCCCTCTGTCCATACCTCCAACCCCCCTCCAAGCCGTCCGAATCTCCCCACCCACCCCCCTCACCCACTGGCACCCCTGTCCCTTCCTCATTGTAGTGAAGAATCGCCGACAGCCGTATATTAATGAGCCGCGCGGTTAATGAATCGACCAGGGAGAAGATCATTATAAAAAATGCCCTTAAAAAAAACGAGCGAGAGGTGCGGAAGGGGTGAGGGTTGAACTTGTGGGTGGGGAGGCGGAGGAGGGAAGGAGAGGGGTTGGGGAAATCATCAGGGATCGGGAGGAACCCCTGGGATTGGAGGGGGAGTGGGTGCAGAGGGAGGGAGGAGGAGAATACTGAAAAGGGGAGGGACGGGAGGAGGAGAAGAGAAGGGGTGAAGCGAGGAACGGAGGGTGGGAAGGGGTAAAGGGGAATGTGGGGGCGGAGCGGAAGGAGGAGAAGGTGTCGATGGGAAGGGGGAGGTGGGTGGGGTGGGGGATGCGGAGCCACCGAAAAGAAATGAGGCGGGGAGAGGAGGAGGACGGGGTGGGGTTGGAAGGGTGCGGGTCTCAGTACATGGCAAGGGTCCCCATAGTTCCAGTTCGCTTAAGGAACGGGAAAATTGAAAAAAAATAATAAATGGTTCAAAATTTCAAACACGAGATCAATAATGCTTACTATACGTGCATTTTTCTATCATATGGGGTCAGCTGTCAAGAATAATTACAGATGTTCACGCTGGTGTGCAAGTGAACGTATACCGGAGGCTTTTGAACTTTAGAGGTGTGAGGAGAAGAATAGAAAAAACGAGCCGATTACGAAGAAGAGAGAAAAAAGGTTTTTAGTTTGGAAAAAGAATGAGCACAGTGCATCTAGGACATACTGATGTGTGATTCGATGCCGAAGAGAGAATTCTGATCTGGAGAGTGAGAGGGAGGAAAAAAATAGGCTTTTCTATTTGAGGTGGGTGCTCCTGTTATGGCCATGCTCCTGATATGGCCATTCCCCTATTTTGAGTTAGCTGTCAAAAAATCCGCTGGATGTCATCCGCATCCAGTGAAGAGGCATCCTAGTGTGCCATCTGGTCACTACCCATCCAGCCAGGTTGAGCAATAGATTGTCAGTGGAGTGCTTTGAGTTTATCATCCTCTTCTTGTTTTTCTTTGTTAAGTCTCCTTACTTTTATGTTTGTTTTTAGTAGACTTTATTCATGAAAACCATTATATTGCATTGAATTTTTAATTCTCTTTCGATTGGTGTTGTCAATTCTGGCGTACCTGTAACGAATTGTCCGTAATCAAACGATTGCTGTGAAAGCTGACCAGCTCCTGATATGGCCACTCAGGCAGCCATATCAAGTGCACTTCGCTTTTATTTATTCCCATGGTACTACTAATACAAGGTAATTTGTTTCTCATCAAATTTTTGACTTTTACTCCAGTCATAAATGAATTTACAATTTTGAAACGTATAATAATGTCAATTTTGTAAACAACATTTTAAATAGAAAATCTTCTTTAAAATATATAATATTTATTTTAAAAAGTATTATTTAGCATCACATTTTTTATTTTCCAAAATCATTTAATTTTAGCAGAACTGCACTTTAAAGCTGGAAAAAATCACGATGTGTGGAAAATAGAATAAGGGTGGCCATATCATGTGCATGTGTTCCTGATATGGCCAGTCGGCAGACTTTTGGAATTTACTTTTTTTGACAAGTAAAACCATTTTTATGAGCAAGGAAAGTTTTTAGTGAAATTCCATTCACCTGGAAATGATTTTTTTTTAATTTTGTTAATTGATTTTGCAAAATGGCGGCAAGAAAAATTCTCACACCCTAGCATGGCCATATCAGGGGCACCCACCTTATATGAAGTGGATTTTAAAATGTAAGGAGCCATAGTAAATCTGGAAATGAAAGCAGCTAAGGAATTCAGGTGATGTGTATGACCCTAATGTTATTTAATAACTACGTAATATATTTATTTCTATGATAATCACGGACGCACTGACGAAATCCATTGTGGTTAGAAGTTCACGCCTCACCAAAACGGGCCACTTAGGGGCCACAAATGCATGCCACCAACGGGCCATACACCTTCACTTACAGCAAATTCATTTCATGCTCGAATAATATCAATCAAAAAATTAAAAAGATAAACTTCGTGATAAATTGCGTAAGGTTAGTTAATCACCAATGAAAAATCATGTTCTCAAAAGTTGTGAAGAAAGTTCTGAGAGTGTAAACCAAATGGGCTTCGTTTCATTTGCCTTCATAATTAACAGAAAAGTATGAAAGCCTGATATAACTTAACGTGACCTTGCTTCATTTCTATTCCTTATATGACTGCAATACAGCTATGAAGACGCTTGCGGCTCTGAATTTTTTTACTCATTGCAAGTCTGTCTCATTGCAATATTTAAAATTTGGAGGGAAACAACTGTAGAAGAGAAGAGTAAATAAAAGAGACATTATTAACTCTGGTTATTCAAGAAACGATGTGAATAAACATAATAAGCAGATGTCTTTTTAATATTGATGCCTATTCCCACTCTCTTCAAATCGACTTTGAAACACTGAGAATATATATTAAAATTGCACATTTTTCTATAAATTACTTAAAGGAGCAACACAATCATGGGAAAGTGTAGGGGAAAAGGGTTTTCCAGGGTAAAGGAGAATGCTAGGAATGATCAAGTAATAAGTCGATTGTCAATTCCAGCAAAAGAAAACAAATTTTATTACATTGTGTAAAGTGCGATAAAAGATGGATTCAATGTAATATTTCAGTTGATTATAAGGCGATTCATATGAATTGCATTGCATAAGCTTTAACATATTGTTAGAAATGAATTAGTATCGTGAAAGCTGAAACTATTTGTTTTCATAAACGCATTTGGAACATCATATGATTTTTAAATGTAGCAATGATATATGATTTTCAGCTCGGGCAGCCAAACCTAATGCAGTTACCTACGAAAAAAATTTGGAAATATAATATGGAGTCATTGGCTGTGACTAGATTCACAATAGATTAAGAAGCTTTCGCGTTGGATTAAAATGTAGTCACGCTTCCAGGGACAATGAATATTTACATCATGAGCTTTTATTTTGAAGAAAGAAGAAATTCATTACGAAATGTGAATGGAAGGTGATGCATAAAAAATAGTCAATGGTTCAAAAGATACTTTAAATCTGTGTTCAAGGTCCTGAAGAAATTATTTTTTTCCATTTATGAAGTAATAGTTAGATTACACCGCCCATATTATAACCGGAGTGCATGAAAAAAAAGCGTACTGGAAGTCTCACTCTGCACGTACATTTCAATACTAATTTTTCTTTAAAACTTTACGGTATTTTTAGGCTATTGCGTATTTATAAAACCATAAATTTGTATGATCAAAGAAATCTAACTTTTGCATGAATGGAAAATGGAGCACATAATGCAGTTTTAAAAATTGAAGTTATTAAAAAAACGAAATCTTATGCGTCTCCTTTTGCGGTACAAAAATAGTGAAATTAAAATAGGCAAACATTTACATTGGTCCAGGTGAATTCCTTCCGAGTCTCTAAAATATTTGGAATATTAATTGTCCAAAGATGTTTCAAGTTGCTTCCCTTTTACCAAAGAGTATGAGATACCCGTTTGCAGTTCATTTTTTCCGGAACCTGCAAATGTAGATAATTCTTGAATTTATATAAATACTTACACTAATTACATTATTTTAATACTAAAATGTTGAATTTACAAACGCCGCAAACGTCTGAAAATAAAGTCAAAAATCAAAATACTATTTCAATACGGTGGAAATTTTCTCTTTCCACCGCTTGACTGTGCCAGTGCAGTGATCATTCTTAATTCTTTTGCCTTCTAAATCCTTTAAAGTACTTTTTTAGAGCTACTTCGATAATTTTGGGTGATAATGCGATGCGTTTTGTTCTAAATATTGGTTTAAATATTTAAAAAAAACTCAAAAATCTTTCTTTTATCCTGGAGACAGGCCAATTGGTTAAGCTTGAATTTCCGTAGCCTACGTTTCGTTAATATTTATTAGGATTCTTAAGGCTTCGGAAACTGAAAGGATCAATCAGGAAGAACAGAGGAAAATGTCTATTCTAATGGTTTTTCTGCTATGAAATATTATGGGGAAGAGAGTGTTAGTTATTCTTCTTAATAATTCTAACGTCTTAATAATAAATACGGATGTGACTTTGATAATACGGAGGAAGAGATATCCTCTGAGCCTACCGATTGCTTTCGCCGCTCTTTCAGATGAAGACGCAAATCAATCTCTTGATCAATCAATCTTCTCTCCCAATCCTTTCCCTTCTCCTCCACCCTCCCTCTCCCCACTAACCTCTCCATGTCTTAATCCGACCACTCACTCCACCTCCTGCCGTGCCCGTGGGAATCCAGCGTTCGATTTCCTCCGAATCGATCGACCTTCGGGACACCTTCTCCCTCCGCTCCGAATGGCCGCCCGCGCACGAACGCATCCGCATTCACGCAGTGCTGCACGCACGTGCACACGCAGTCACGCACGCTCCAACGGGGGTGGCCGAGCTAACTTGATCGACCAATCGCATGACCCAGATGCGGAGCGAGCACGGTGGTTGTTTCGGGGGCGATGGAAACCTTAACTTTGACTCCAGTGTTCATTTTATTTGTTCACAAAATACAGCTCCACCCTGATTACAATAACACGACTGAACCATAACTATGCGCCATTGCACTCGAAAGAGCTAACACAAATTTTGGCTTGTCCTACGCCAGAGAATGGTAACTATTTTACATTGATATAAAATATTCATTTCCCAATCACTATTTTTAAATTTTGAATCCTGGAACATGTTTTAACGGAGCAATGGGTTCAAACACAAGTTTCCTCTCAAAATACTTTATGTATGACATGTCCCCTAAGTTAATTTTCCTTAAACTAATGTGCAGACTGGTAGAAACGAAACGCAAAAGAGTGATCACTTGATTTGTTTTGTTTTTCGTGTTTTAGTAAGAAAAATGCTGACCTTCAACAACTCTCGCGAGTTACGGCTTTCCTCAGAACTTCACTCAGTCCTGACCACCGCTATTTTCATGGTACTAATTTCTCACTTAATGTTTACAAGCCACGTTAAATGCATAAAACTACTGACTAAATCACCTGCTTCTGGTGCGGCATTTCCTTTTCTCAGGTTTCAATTTAGCTTTTTCCAATCGCTACTTTTCTTAGACGCGCCGCCCCGCGATGACGTCTTACTATATCCTACGAGACAGCCGGACGCAGCGAGTGCCGCTAAGAATTAAATATGAATAGGATTATTGCCCTTGGCGTCGGAATGGTGAGAGTAATAGACAAACAACTTCGAGATTACTCAAGAACATTTATTCACAGGAGGAGAACTAAAATCTTAGGGGAGATTGTTCGTGCGGGAGCCAAAAGAAGTACAGAACACAGGGTGAAGGAAAATATAGAGTACGGGGCCAAGGGTCTTACCAGTCAATGAAACACAGTCGGGACAATCAAGCAACAGCGCCTACAACAATCATGGAAGAACCGCCAACTAACTTGGATACTAGCCGTGCTAGCTAATATATAGGGTCTTCCACGGATCTTCCGCGTACGAGGCGAAAGAGGGGAGGAAACGGGAAGTTTCCATAACTAAAAACGTGCAAGGAAAATCCGGGAGATGCAAATAACTTATTCTCCCTCGGGAAAAGGCTGAGGGCCAGGTGCGAAAGGTCGAAAGTGAAACTATATTCACTTTCTCAGTGACAAATAGGCAAATGGAAGTCACACAATAGAAATCTCCCAACAAGTTTTCAAAATAATCCCGCTCACAACACTTTTACTGCATCGTTATAGTTACAATTGCCACGAGACTCGAGGCATTATCATTCGACTCGATTCTATTCTCAAGCACGTGGACATGTCCGGAAATTTGAGACGAGGCAAGACAGGAGATCGCTTTTTCGCGAGACGAGACAACCACCAAAAGACTCTCGAAAGTCTCTTGGCAGTGCTGACAACACTTCAAAACTCAGAAAGCCTTAGTATATCTATTTATATAATAATAAAAAGTTTATTACTCCATACACTAATTTCATTTCAATAGCAAATGGAGAGTAATTTTAGGTGGCCTTGAAGGAGAACCTGTTTAAGGCTACCATCAAATAATAATACATTATGCTTTACTTAAAGATACATATAGCTCACGCCAGCTTTATTTCTAGGCCCATTGTTGAATTCAAAAGGTCATTAATCGATGCGTAAGAATTGTGGAGAGAATTTATTGTTCATCAAAGCAAAATCAAATCTTGACTGGCAGAACACTGATAAAAATTATTGATAGGAACTTCACTCCTACTTGGCATAATTACCAAAGACAGTGTAAAAGTGTAGATGAAGGTTATTATGTTTACTCTTCGCTTTCGTTTATCCAAGCAGATAACCTTCCTTAACCATGTGCATAATTTTCAGAGCCCACTGTTGACACATTGATTGTTTTTCGTGTTGTAGCAAAAAAAATTCTTACTTTCAAGAACTCTCGCGAGACTTACAGCTTTCCTCAGAACCATATCCTCCACACTCCACCATCACACCTTATCACCAAATAATATAGTTCTGAAAGATACACTTGGAGAAACATACATGGGAAAGCTTATTTCTGGCCCGTTCGGTACAAATCCTCAGATCAAGTGAGTCCACTTAAGTTTTTGCGGACATGGTCAGAGGGAAGGGAGTAGTTCCTTTGGGAAGTCTCTCGCGTGTTTCAGTTTCTCATCCAAAATGCTTTGATTCCCTCGCAGTGCATTTGGAGCGTGAGGAACGGTTGACTATTTGTGCATGCATTTAGCACTCTTCACCCATTACCGTGTGATGGAAAAAAGGCCGACAGAGTAGATTGATGTCCATGTAGGAGGCCAAGCGTTCTGCTTCAATGCAATTTTGAGGAAAGCGTTATCATTCCCTCAGTCTCTTTGGAATTAAGAATAACAACGCCAAAACCGTATACAACTCAATATATTTACAACGGTTTTCTATTATTTTGGTTAATTTATAATACACAGAAAGGGACGCTTAGATCATAGTTTTCCATTAAAACAATTATCATCACGCTTGGGTCGGGAGATATAAACATGGAAGACAGATTCAAGTCAATTTGATAAAGGTATTTGTTTCAGGCTTGATTTGGTGGAATATCATAGCGAAAGAAAACCATCAACACACACCCACCACCTTTCACCCTCTTCTCAATTCCCAATCCTTGTTCTCTCCAACCCCTCCATACCCCCTCCCCCCCCCCCCCTTTCAACCTTTCCCTCCCCTCACAGCAAATTGTATATATACTGATGTCTGAGATTTAATTTTCACCTGAAGATGGTGTTGTACACCGAAACCAGTCAAAAGTTAATGTCTTTATTCTTGTGGAAAATTGTCAGTATTTTTCTTTCAATTTGATAAGATCTTCAGATTCCTAAAACCGACAGAAAGTATAAACAAACCAGATTTGGGTGTGATGTGGTGGAAGCGTTCCATATTAATAGAAAGATATTGCAATTTTCCACAGGGAAAAATTTATTTCAACAAGTATCGATGCCACTACATCATTGTCAAGTGATAATTGATGCAGAGACTATCCCGATCCCTTCCATACCTATCCTTATTCCTTTCCTCCCGGTCTGAAGCGCCTATTAGTGCGGAAACAGACTTGAAAACACCCATGAAAAAAAAAGTGATAATTGTAGTAGCATCTAAACTAGTCGAAATAAATTTTTACTTGTGGAAAATTGCAATATCTTTCTATTAATATAACACAGAAAGCATATTCCGCAGGTCCAAAATGACTATCAACTTTCTGTGCAGACATATAATGAGAGACTTTTTTGGTGTCGTAAAAAGTTTTTTCTATAAGGAAATGTTGCTATTGAGCTAATTAGCGTGTTCTCCGTTCTGGTCTATCTCGGTTAATTCAAAATCTTTGAATTTTCAAAGGATTCCATTTAAAACAAGTCTTCCAGCAACGTGCTCTGAACTCTGAACGGGGATGGTGTGCAGATTGGTTCAAAGTATTAAAAAGTCAATCTTTGTGTACTTTTACATCCTTAAGTATTTAACTATGCAGTTTTATTTTCATTCATATCCATTGATTTATATGTTAATGCTCACCCTGTTTCCTTTTGGACACTTGGGTCATTGCCAAGTGAAGGGTTATTACTGTTGAATTTTAAGTAATTAATTGTCATTGGTGGAATGATTAGTGCTTTTAGGTCTATTTTCGATACCTTAAACATTTAAACTATTGGGGTGTATGAATGCCTCAGTATGTTCTGATCACCGTTATTCTTTGTTTAAGAAGTAGTTGATTTAAACACGCAGTGGGAATTTCTAGATATGATTGTAATTATAGAATAACTATAGTTTTAAACCCAGACGAGACTGGAGTTCGGTAATAGAGACATAACCGAGATTAACCCCAAGGCTCGTCTCGTCTTACGGCAATAGTACTTCGAATGCTTAATCTCGGATGAGGATGCGACGAAACCGAAATAATACCCCTCCTTCAAATCAAGTTTGAAGACAGATGAAGGCAAATGGAAAATGTCAGAAATTACCTCTTTTGGTAATGCCAGGTTCTCCATTACGAGACCTGTAAGAATCGTTACACATATTTCCACTTTGAAGACGATGCTCCATAGTAAGACAATGAGCAAAGCGAATTCATTTCGAATGCAAATATGGACTGTGGAAATGTCTAGATAAGCCTGTCGAGCTTCCCTCGTCTCTAGATTGGAGTAATTAAAGCGCGTGCAAGTAGTCATTTCGTGGGAAAATATTCCGCTCGCCCACATCAATCATGTAAGTACGTACTCGCAATAGACTTCGAGGATTTACCGTACTGCCGTACTGCAATCCGTAACCCCCTCCACACCGCGTGGCGATGCATAAAACATATGGAGTGGCTTTTCGCGAGAATACTACGAAAACGAGTGGATGCCGTGCGGGAAGGGATGTTGAGGATGAGGGGGTGGTAGACGGGAGATGGATGGAGATGTAAGGGAGGGGAGGGGCTGGACTGAAGAGCCCTGAGGGCCGAGGGAAAGGGGACGGACGGTCAGCGCGGATGGACTAAGTGCATCCCAGATATCAAGAGCACTCGCTCCCTCGCCCCCCTTCCTCCCCCTCTTTCTCCATCGCATCCTCTCTCTCTCATCCCTTTCCGCTCTCTCTCTTCAACCATTCCTTTCCACCCTCTCTCCTCCCCCATAATTCCTCCTCTCCCCTCCCCCTTTCCTCGCCCACTCCCATACACTCTCTCCCCCAATATCTCTGCGAACGCGCGCGCGCGCGAGTCTATATGTGTGTGTGTGTTATTTCCTTGTTCCGCCGCAATCACTTTAAGTGCCGTTTTGTGCCTTCCCTTTCGATGTCGTCGCTGCGGTAACGACCCCGATGCCCGCCATTGTGGCACTGCAACCGGAATGAATTCGCGAGGGTCGCTCAAGGACTTTCCACGGTTGGTTAATTAATTGGCGGCAGAAAGGGCGAGTATGTGTATGGCCGCGCGCGTGCGCTGGTGTTTGTGTGTGAGAGAGAGAGCACCACGAGGGTGGTTTTCTGGGGGTGCGCTGCTGCAGTCCCGGCTCGGGCGAGTGTGTGCTTGTACCCTGGGTGAGTATGTGTTTCGAGGGAACGCCGCGGTTGCCCCGCTAGGGTTTTTTCCGCCCACTTATGCACTCCTCCCCTAAAAATTGACTCCCTTCTCCACCTCAGAAGCTTGAGAAGGGGACACCGCGGGAAAGGATCCAAGTGCAGATATCCGACTCAGAGTTGCTATCTTGTTGGGATATGAACGCGATTAGCTTCTCCACGGTTGTCGAGGACCGTACTTAATCAGGAAATGCATATAATTCCGTATATTACCAACAGCTAGCAGAAGACGGCGGCTATCCAAGAATTTCGTAACCTAATGCCTACAACTATATTGAGCTGCTTTTACAAATTACAGTAACATCGATAGCTACTTTCGATTTATTTCATCGATAGTCAATAGTTATACACCGAGAGTAATTTTAGCGACAAAAATAAGGTAGGGCAGCGGCACTTACCAAGGGACACGGTCGCGCATAAAACAATTCACAACTACAGATGATCAAAGACTACTCGACGCAGGGAAAAATGTGAAGAAAATAGAGCTGAATATCAGAGCGAGAGTCATTTATGCTTTGTATGGAGTATGATAAACGGTCAATCGCCGTATTTTTTATGTCACCGAAAACGATCCAGTTTCAGAAAAGAGCCATGGAAGATGGGTAGGAACCGACTGGAAGTGCGTCACCCTGAATAGTCGGCTAGAATGGATTCCCTTGCGTTCAGTCCACTACCTTGCCCAAGAAAAACATCTACTCGGAGACTCGGGAAATTCTCCTCGATATTAAGTTTGTGAGATATCGATTAGCACGAGAAGTGAATGCAAAATCACTCCGGTATCTTACCTCGCGCAGAACAAGTCCATTCAACAAGAAACTACAAAAGCATTCGTATTTCTTCCGTGGCCGCTGATATCAGTTTGCATGGGCTATATGAATGATTATTATTGAGAGATGTGAGCCCAACTCCCGGTGTGCGAGAACGATTTTTCATCCGTGAACTCCCTGCACTGGTGTTACAATCAGAGGGTTAAGGTTAATGGCGGCTAGCTAGCGGCTCCTTCAGATAGCTGTTAAAGGCGTGTGCCCGCAATGAGGGGTACCCCATCCAACGAAGTTGTGCCTTTGGCAACCACCATAGCAACTTCGCAGAAACTCTTCCGCCACGAACACCTCTAAGTGAAAGGGGAATTATCGTCTGCTGTATCCAAAGGAGATAAACAATCTCCCTTATTAAAAATAGGCCTATCGGCACGTTCTCAATCAACGCGCGAACCTCTCCTCCTTGCTTCGCCATCACCGCGGAGTCTTCCCTGAAATAAAAGCCGATCGCGGGGGTTAGAGGGGCGGCGGGGGGCCGGCTCCAAGGGCCGAAGGGTTAAGGTGTCCCGGGGAGGCCTCCACCGCCGTCGCGCCGCTATCTCTTTGTATCAGCGCATTATCTGCCAAAACAGATATTCCGGGGTGGCGTCTACTTATTAGCGGTTTCGCCTTTGAGGGGTTGGCAACCCTGAAGACTGCCTGCAAAATGGGGGCCTGGTGCCATGGGGAGGGTGGTGGTAAAAGGGATACGGAAAAGGGGTGCGTTTCGGCGCGGGGGAGGGATTAATAAATGGGAGAGAAGAGGGGGGTTGAAGTGTTGTGGACCGGGAGAGATGAGGGGTGGTTGGGGGAAGTCGAGGGGACAATTCTTAACAGGGGAGTGTCTCATTAGACAAGGGAGGTGGTTTGGGGCAGCGGGGGTGGAGAGGGGGTAGGGTTGCAGGAGGGGGGTGCAGGAGGGAGGGGGATGGGTGGGTCCCTGATGAGGGTTTGTGGGAAGGGATGGTCTCATAATGACGAGGAAAACGTCAGCGGGGGAGAAGAGGGATGATGGGAGGGGGTGAGGTGGAGAGAGTGAGGTGGAGAGAGTGGGGGAGAAATGAAGGGGAAGCGGTAAGGAGCGTGGAGGACTTGGAGAGACCACGAAGGATGTGGAACTGGATCGAATTTTGGTGTTAAATCTAAGTAAATCGATGCATCAGAGAATTTAGGCCAAAGCAATATAACATTGCTGAGTCTCTGGCGACCGAGATCCACTTGCAGATACAAACTATATACATCATGATGGTTACATTAGGACTTTTTTTAAATATTCCACCTTTTTATAAAGATTTATTACTCCTACGAGGAATAAATGAATAAGAAAGTCCTAAGATCGGTTTCGGATCTTTGGTGAAATATTTTTAATAATCTAAAATTGTCGTGGGTGCATTCCTCAGCCGTTTTTTTTTATAAACCTAACTAATCAATAGTTATAAAGGCAATAGCTCATCGAGAAAAAGGCGGGTTGAAAAGGTAGGTTCTATTAATTTTCAGAAGGTGGATGGTGAATCCTTTTTTGACACCCGGTCGAATTCTCCCATGATGAGGTCACCACACGCTTCGCCTCCCAGTTGGAAATCTCAATCTGTCGCTGGTGACACCCTGAGTTTTATACTTTGGAGTGCTTCACTTCGCTCAATGCGGCATTGGAATGTCCATTCGTGCCCTCACCCCGTGCATGTGCTTCCTGATCAAGAGATTCGACACATGGCCGCCGATTTATTCCGATCCCTCCATCTGTTACGTCACTAACGAAACGGTGAGCAGGGCTCAGGATGACTGTGACACGTGGTGAGGGTGTGACGGTGGAAACTTTCCAGTCCCTTACAAATCAAATTCATTCGTCCAGAATATCACCGAAATTCGCTTGACACGCATGATAGCTTATTAAATACTCTATTTTTACGCACATATTTCGGTTATCTCACGTTAATTTTCATGGTGGAGGGAACTAGAAGATTGTGGAGGAGAAAGAAGTAGAAAAACCAATGTACAGCGATTAGGAAAACTATCTACAGTGTGTTATTGAAGATTTTAGGCGAGAAAGCAATGTGGCAGAGGTGGCCTAGAGGGATCATTGATACTTACGAAAACTTATGAAAAAGTAGGACGAGGTAGTGAGAGGAAGACAGTAGCCAACAAAAAGGAATTAAGTTTGAAATTGAAAATAGAACCAAACAAGAAGGAAGAAAAGGGGTAAGACTAGGTTGAATAGCTTTATAGGAAAGAGAGTATCATTAAGAACATAATGGGAATATGACTACCATTGGGGAAAATAGGTACAGAAACTGAAAAAGCACAAGGGAGATAGTGTAGAATGCAGCAGTCAGAAAAGGAAATAGGATTTAGCTTTTCGTGAGTTCTATTCTCACCAATGATACCGACAGTAAATATTACGAAGCATTAACATAATGCTATTTATATATAGCACCTCGAACTTGATTTCTCAAGCGGAGTAGGTAGGTTTAAAAGTCATTTAATACGGGTCATTAATCTTAAAGTGGTTTAGTTTGCATGTTTCAGTGGCCATCAGAAATCCTCATTCATGCCCATGGATGTTAATGAAGTACCTTCGATGTGTATTCGCTGGTTTTAATGCCACAGTAATTTAACCAGTGAAAAAGCACAAGATAAATAAAGCAGAAAAAAGCTGACCGATTGCATATTATTGCAAGACATATGTTCAGAAGTTTATAAGTAAAAAGAGAAACTGAATTTATTGAGCTCATAGGCTAAACGACGGCGTGGTGCACAAATGAATGAACAGTGGGCTATTTAAAACCTATGAAGCATGTTAACAGCTGACAGTTCATCCTTTTAAGTATTTTTCCTTACCAAATCTTCGTAGTCCTTTATTTTTTCCCACACCATGCCATGACAAGGGGAGTTCATTTTTGTAGTGTCAGCAACAATATTAAACAAAACCACGGTAACAATAGACTGCGTGGTGCAAAATGATCTTAGTCGTAGACGCACCCATAAAAACTTTAACCCACCTACCTACAATTCTGGGTATCGCGTGGCATAGGTAGGTATCAAAAGGTAATAATAACTGGGAAGATTGGCTTTATTTTTTGTGTTTCTCTACCTACAAAGCGAACATTAACTCATACATCATCGTGAAAATCGTATCAGCTGATCCGTTGATACTGAGGATAAGCAGAGAAATTTAAAGACCCTCTCCTACGATGACGAAATCAAAATTTCATCGAATTTAAAAGACGTGCTAGAGTCGCAACACTCTCCTCGTCTAAGACCTCGATTACTTCCGTTCATCCAGGCTCACCTACGTCGTCCCTATTTGTGTGCTGGGCTCGAAGCGCACGCCTTAACGCTCCATTAAGCCGATTGCTCTACACTGCATACAGGGATGCGCTCTTCACAAATCCATTCATTCGAACGGCAGGAATTGTAGGCGACGGCGAGGAGGAATCACGCCAGGGGCGAGAGGGAGGATGACTCGAGAGAAGTCGCCCCGGAACCAGCATCCCTCCACCCCCATCTACCCTTCTCCCCATCTGCATTCCTCAACCCTCCTTCCCGTTTCAACCCTCCAGTCGCGACCCCGCTCTCATTGACGGCTTCAGAAATACTCTTTCGACGCTTTAAATGCTGGTGCAATTTAGGTTTCATCTGCTCCACTCCGCTTTCATAGCAGCACAGTAGTAGTTAGTTACTTGAGAGGCGAGCGACAGCTGAGGCCATTCGACCCGATTGGGGTTGGAGGAAGTTTTCGGTGACGTTAGATCTTACGAAGTGACGGATGAAGGGAAGATAAAAATCCAAAGTTGACTTCAGGCCGCTAATTGTTACGGATGCCGCCAATGTTATTCAAAAACCGCGTGCAGAACGAATATATGCATAATATCTGCAGCAGGGTTGGGTGAAGAGACGGTAATAAGTATTGAAAGCGATGTATCGACCGATGACGGGCGATTCTAAAAGATTGGTAAGCTGCAGGAGAAGAGTCAGATCGATCGATATATATCCTCGGTTCCCCTCGCCCACACAGACAGATTTTCGGAAAATATCGGCATTAGTTCCTTCAGCGAAATACAACTTGAGGTGAATTTTACGAGCAAAATTAGCGCTGCAGTATGTGCATTGAAGTCTGCGATAATCGAGCATAAATTTCTCCATGCATTCTTTAGCGTGGGAGCTTGATTACCGAGCGGAACTCATAATGAATGTCTATGGTTCAATGGCGTCGATAGTCAATGCCATAATTGAGAACGGTTTCAATACATTTTAAATTAGTATACAATCTCATGCTAGAAAATTCCTTGATTTATTTTACTATGCTCCTTTTCATCACCAGTTTAAAACCAGTTGCATAGGAAATTCTCAATATATTTTCTTCCGCTGCCTGATGTTACCCAGAAAGTTTTGGCACGTGAAAAAATGCATTGCTTATTGGACGTGCCACAAGACGTATCCCACGTTCAAACCTGGCTACTCTTGTCAGTACCTTTGAGCTCTATCCACGCGATACACCTAGCCGATTTTCTATCGGCATCCTTCTCATATGATCACTACTTTAACATCTTCCGCAATTTACTCCATGCCTCACAGCAGTGGTCTTCTTCCTTTGTTATTCCCCCGACAACCTAGGGCTTATGATCCTAGTAAATCTTTCGTCCTTTATCTCTGTTTTCTTTAAATGCTTACCTAGACGGAAAAACTACAAAAAGCCTATGAGGGGAAGATGCATTTAACTATTTAACAGAAACTCAAGGAGAAGGCTTACGTCCCAATACGTGGAGCTAAGGGATTTAGGAGACCACGTGAATTCACGCCAATTGAGCTTGAGTTGAGACTTAAATATAAATTGTCATAAAACACTTGATTTTAAATGCACGCTGAACCGGTATGGATGAAAGAATCCTCCAAAGCTTGTATAGTCCAACTCACTCAACTGGTCACTCCCATTATCAGCTGTAGATTCCATCCACGTCATGCTGGTCTAAAAATAATACCACTGGCTGAAAGTGCTCAGGGGAGTCTCCGTTAGGTTGGAGCCTAGAAAACAACCCAATGGAGTTGGTCAAATATAAACTACCATAATCTAATATAACTTAAAAATTACTCGAACTTATAAAAACTGCTATCCTATTTAAAACGTACCATGAGACTCCTACCTTAATGTCTACTCCTTCTGTAATTGATGGTAAAATTCTATGTTTTAATAATTCACCGTGCTATATTGGTTTAAATTAAATCCATTGAAATCAAATAATCAATGGAAACGTTGTATATAAGTACACTCAGTTTTAAGAGTGGTTTTTTTCAAATTTTTGACGGATTTTACAGTGGAAATGGAAACGGAAAGACAAACCCAGACAGTCTCGGGCGGAAAATTCCTTCAATTAGCGAAGAAATCTCATATGCGTTGCCTTAATAGAATACAACCAGGTATCATCATATCAGCAGATACGGCTCCTTTGATAGGGTTACCACCATCGTTTTCAGTACTAAATAAATTTGTATAATGTTTCGAGTGCTCGTTTACTCATATTATTGCATAAGTATCGACCAAATGTGTGCCCGATTATTATACCCTGAACGACTCTTTAATATATTGCATCACTTGCCAGCTGGGTACGAAGATTTTTTTACGAACGACTCAATCGTTCTCAGTACATCTGTTAGAGCCCCAAATGAGGTAAGTCCCAAAAAAAATATTTGAGTACTGTATTCCATTTCTACTCTAATCAGAGACCAAGTAGGTTTTGAAAATTCGCGCTAAAATCACCGATTGTCCTGGCTTCAGCTTCAGCGGGATAAACATTTTTTCACGAAATCATCTGGGACAGATATTGGGAGGCGCACCTCGTTTGGGGACATTGTTGCCATCAGCGGCATTTTGTATTCCGTCCCGCAGGTACGTACATACACACATTAACCCAGATGACGCATTGCTCCCCAACTGCGCTAAGGGTAACAATGCAAATAGTTATCATGAAAAGGAGTTGGGATGGCGAAACGAGGACGGGAAAAAGCAGGTGCTAGACTTCATCCCTTTCAACCCACCCCTTTGCTGAGGGGGGACGAAAGAGACGTGGAATGAGGAACGGGAAGACGAAGGCAACGAGTAGAGCAGAGGAGCTTAAAATCAGTGAACAATAGAATGCCTAGTCACATAAGGTAATGCATTTTGGAAAAAGTTTTTCTTTATTGATTAAGCTGTCCGTTTAGCGTCTCTTTCAAAACATAACTTGTTACCGTGCTATACTTCAATTCCACCTCAATACTAGCAGTTAAATTCAAAATAAGAATTATCATGAACATAAAAACCTCTCACACCCACCTTACAATAGAAGGTAACGAGTGATTGCCTTTTTATGGTTGGCCGAGGATTATTTTTAGCGCTAGAATAATTGAAACTTGCATTTCAAAGACGGTGGATACTTTGAGCACTTGGTAGGAGCCAGAGGGTGCCTAGTGATCTTGAGGGTATGCGAAAAGCGTAATGTCACAGATCAGTACGAGTTCCAGGGAACTCGGGTCTAGCTGTTTCCTAGACCAGCAGATGTTCAGTGAGGAAAATTACTCCAGCACATTGGTTCCACCATACTTATACTAAACCTTGGAGCCAAATGGGTGATTTTCAACGTTGGAGGATGACGACAGAAGAGATACAAGGGGTGCTAGATAGAATGAGACCGGAAAATAACCTGTTATGCTCCAATTACATCCTCCCCCTCTACGACAGTCTATATGCAAATTTCAGTTAAGTTATTTGGCGCAATAATTTATTTTTCAATCGAGAAAAAATACAGGTAATTGATTTTTAATATTACGTCATCTAGAACTCACGACGTACTTCAGTGTGTGTTAAAGGTGAAAACTGCTGAGAAAAGGTCTCCTGATACATAAAACTATCAATGTTCTCGCCGAGTTTCCGGAACCATGCGCGAACAAACCATACACACTCTTGAGGTCGCTAAAACGTAGATTGGCAAATATTATAAGAATATATGTGGGCCATTAGAGATGACACTTGTAACACGGGAATTATTTTCGAAGAAGCTACTCAATAGTCACATAGGTTACATAGAATAGGTTCTCAAACGCATCCTGGGAGTAATCCAAAATATTTACACCGCATGAGAGAGCTGAAACGCGCCTGAGGAAAAAGATCTCTAATACTATAAGCTGAGCTGTGGACCTTACCGGGGCTGTACAGAGCATGCTAATAGACTAGTAAGCAGTAGTTTGGCAAACCCGTGCTTCGATTCTAAGACCAGTATACCTCTTGGGGTCCTCTAGGAATATTGGATACAGTCATAGCAGCAGTGAATGCACCCTGCAATTTTAGAAGCCTATCTCTCATAGAAATTGGCAGGATTTTTCACAGCATATCATCATCCATCATATGCTGAAGTCGTCCATTTTCCATAAGGCCAAAACACCCCGTGTGTCCTTCCAGAAGCGTAAGCAGAGCGGCCCGGCATTGACCGGTGCAAAGAGGAGGAAGCATGTGCGCGCAGGGACGTCCTTTAACTTTATCACCATCCGCACCACCACCGCCGCCGCCACCGCCGATGGTCAGATCCCCTTTCCGCTTTCTCTCCCCTCCTCACTTCTGTTAAACCCCGTTCTCCACCATCCCACCCCCTCTCCTGCGGCCCCTCCTCCCCCTCGGACCACACGACCCTCAGGGAAGGGAGGGGTGAGTCCCTCGGGGGACTGCAAATTGTCCCAACGCCCTCTTCCCTCCCCCTCACGCCGCTCTCCCGCGCGCTTATTCCCTTCGTTTCGCCTCAGATTCCTCTCTCTCTCTCTCTCTCCATTTCCCTATTTATTCCACCTCCCGTAGCCATGGTGCAGAGGTGTGCAAGGAGGAGAAAGTGCGTGGGCGAAAGTTGTACCCACCGCAGTCCCACGTTCACAGGTTCAAACCGTCGAGAGTGCATCCTCTCGCATTTCACCAGTGCACCACTCCCAGTTTTTCAAATAACTCATGGACTACTTTTATTCGTTGATATAATTTATCAAATGATACATAATACATATCCGTAACCGTCACGCTTTCCTTTCTTCGTTTAAACTTATTTTTATTTTAATATTACACTATATATTTTTGATGCTGCGGGATTTCAATATTTTACTCTCTCATTTATTCCAAAACCTTAAATCGCGATAGAGAGCTATATTACTTGCACAAATATACATTATTTGTTCTTGAGCTATGTAAGGTGATATTTTCCCTCCTCAAAATTCACTCTTCTTTTGCAAATGAGACCTGTTTACTCAGCAGTTACGTTGATCTCTTGTCCTCGGTCAAGACAACCTTTTCATCTTTCCACCCTTTCGTTTTACCTTTGGCATGAACTATTTGTGTTCGCCTCGAGTTCACATCAAATACCTTTCACCTTTGGCCTTGAGTTTCAGCTTACCTCTCCAATCGGACGATTAAGCACAAGTTTTATCCGAGAACAAAGAAATAAGATTCTAAACCGGCAAATGATATTAAATCATCAGTTGACGACCCAAAGATACGAGAGCACGTAAACCAAATGGCATTAAGACTGGTCCATTTCGCCACATGCATCGAGCATAAGGAATATGCATCCACCCCCCACTGCTTAAGTCAGGCACCATAAGAAAGCGAAAGGGGTAGAATAATTCGATTTAACCCTCAAACTCCACAATGGGGTGAAGGGGTTGCGTCACACCGAGCCATGGAGTGCTCTTCTTCCCCAACGCCCTTCGTCCTGCGGCGCGGAAACCACCTCCTCGATCTCTGCCCATCCCGATTCCTTCCCTCCAGGTCTCCCTCCAGCCCTCAGTCCCCCCTCTCCTTCCTCTGCCCTCCACCTTTTTATCCTTCCCTTATTTTAACCCCCTCCCCAGAAAGCACATAATATTCCCTTCTCCATTCTCTCTATTTCAGAGACATCTCCCTCTGTTTCAATCCCCCCTTCCTTCCATCCCACATGCTCTGCCACCCACAACCGTATTTGCCCTCCCCTTCAAACTCCCCCAAGACCCTCCCACCCCAACCCCTCTTTGGATGTCCCCCCCACACCCCCTCATCACTCATCCCTCTCCTCGTCCCTCCAATTTAAACCTGTGCCTCCCTGCCCCCACCATTCTGATAACCGCCTCCCCTCAGCTCAGCCCAAACGCCACACATTCCTGACACCCCTTCTTCCCCGCCGTTCCACCCCTTCCCTTTCCAAACTCCCCCGTATTTAAATTGGTCCAATAATCCCAGGTCCTGGCCCTCCCACCCCCCTCCCACGCAGCCTCCCTTTCCTCCGGAATCCCTTCCCGCCACTCCACCCTCCTCCCCACTGCACACGCGTGATCCCATTCCTCTCTGCTTTCCTCCCCCTCCCGCTTCTCCCATATTCTCCCCACACCCTGCCTCTTCTCCCCATCCCTCCCCTCTTCCGTGGCATCTTCCTTCCGCCGGGATATTCGTGGAGCGGAGCGTCCGTCCGGGCGCTCGGATATGTAATGACCATAAGACGACTTGTCCGCAAAATGTCTGAACGGTTTTGAGAGAAGCCATGCATCGCCGTTCATGAGTGCGTCATCTCTATTCGTGCCAAAGAACACAGTGATAACACGATAAAAAAGTTTCGCGGTGACAAATCAATTCACAGCTGATATGATAATAATGAAATTGCTTTCTCCTTGCTGAGTGCTTTTTCCGTGTCGGATATTTCACCACTTCAGCTGAAAATAGAGAAAAATTGCTACAAATATGTCTGCAAGAAGAAGGAAAATGACTACAATTTAAATATGGATGCCGAAACGTTGACGAAACAGTTATGTTAAAGCAGTCAAAAAGATAAATTATAGTTTTTACGCTAAATACACGAGAACTAAATGTTTACAGGAAGGAGAAAAGTCTCTATTCCGAACATATGTCTACAGCTCTCATTTGT
This sequence comes from Platycnemis pennipes, assembly GCA_933228895.1. Taxonomy (NCBI): domain Eukaryota; kingdom Metazoa; phylum Arthropoda; class Insecta; order Odonata; family Platycnemididae; genus Platycnemis; species Platycnemis pennipes. The sequence goes on along the minus strand of OW121848.1, from coordinate 24,044,461 downwards.
AGAGCCCATTTAATTAAGTCTTGAAAAAAATACATTACTGGGACAATTTACTGTTTCTTTTTGAGTCACTGACAATGAATTTCTGATTTGTGAAGTGGAGCAATTTCATTCAGCAGTTGCATTCCAACCACTTCATAACTTCTTTGTTGCAACGAATGTTCTAGCCCTCATTCAGTCAAATATTTAGCAAATAACTCAGCAACAACAGCAATTCAATAGATTCTGAATTACTACTGGAGATATTTCATAATGAATATTTCTAAATAGATTCAAGGGATACTCTGAATCGTCAGTACTTAAGTATAACGTCTCAAAATTCCTCTTTACTATGATGAGTCCCATGCGGCGGGGATTCCTAAGTCCAATGAACAGTTTATTAATGCTGTAGTCGATGCTAAAAAATACATATATAACATGATTGCATGGTATTTGTGAGCACATGAAATAATTATAGGTGAGAGAAATGTGGAGGAAAACTTGAAAGTATTAAACGTGTCAAAAAAGAAAGTCGGTTGAAGAACTTTTAAGGGTCAAATAAATGAAAAGCGGGCAAAAGGAAATCAGAGCATAGAGAAGGTGAATGTCAGGCACGCCCGGAATAGGAGGAAGGAATTACGTTTTTGAATGGCTTGGTGGGAGGTGCAATATGTGCAAATTTATAAAAGAACTGTAGAGGATGGTAGGGATGGCCTGCAATAATTATATTAGGCTATATTAGTTAAATTCAAAAAAGAGATTTTATTAGGAAATAAGTAAAAAAAAAATTTGTTATACTTTTTCTCATTATAATCTGCACATCATTATTTACACCACTTTACACCATTTTTATACGTATTTTCCAACTTTATTTTTTTCATATTTTAGAGTGAGGAACCACTTTTTGTTTCCTTTTGTCAATCTATTTTTAATGAGTCAGATTATTTGGTTCGTATGCGTAAAGTTATGGCACTACCGCAGATAAAGAGCACGAGCTGAAAGATAGCCATATCCAAGCTTATCTCAGTATTTTACTAAAGATGAAAAATATTAGTGATTGAAATTACGCAGGAAATCATTAAAATAAATTTTTATTACAAAAATTTGACAATGTAGTGATGAAAATGTGCCCTTTTAAGGCAGATGAAACTAGGTTTAAGGACACCATGAGTCACTAATCCACTCAATATGAAATAAGTCATAGGGTACTCTGATTAAAGTTTCATCCTGTGTAAGAGCTTTAAGTGATCCCAGCACCAAGTTAGTTTCGAATCCAGTTTTGCAGTAATTCATTCCTCAAAACCCGATATTTCTTTCACCTAGGAATGCGATATATCGTATGACCTACGTCATCGGCCGGGGGTTACGTAAATTTCTCGGAAAGACTCGAAACCCGTACGTATTGCCCTAATGCACGTGTCGCTAGCTTGGTTCCGCTAGATTATAATGTTGAGCCTATATTTAGCCACGAATTGAGTTCACATATTCATTAGGATTTTGTTAAAGCGATTGAGATTTCCAACCGTGATCGAATCTTTTAATAAATACATGCTTGTTAAATGATATCTACCGGAAAAAATGTTGAAAAAAGCATAGTTCGACTAATTTTTTTGTGCCCTAAGTTTTTAATTAAGAACACTATTCAGTTTTTATGCCGCATAAAACAGGGGAACAGGATAGCCCACTCATAATGTTTTTATTTACATCCCTTGAATTTCAGGAGTATCTGAAGAAATTGCAGTGGGTTGGCAATAAATTGCGAAGTAAACACAAATACTGATTTGGGAGTTGAGAACGGAGTCCAAACTGAATTGACCAAAAATTGTGAGAAATTCTCACACTGAAGAGAAATTTCCCCTCTTTTTCTGGGAAAAGAATTATTCTTAAAAACTCGTAACGCTCAATTCTTATGATGATTTCCGGAACTATCTAGAGAAAGTATCAACGATGAACCTAAATATGCTATATTGATCGTTGAACTGTGAAGTCATTACTTTAATATTATTTATAATGTTAAATTTTGAAATTATATAAAAATTTCAGTTTAATATTGAAATATCTTATAACAGCCCGCATAGTTCGTAAGTCTCATAGCACAAAGAATGCCAAAACCAGAAATTAATAAATAATAAAACAAAAAAAAATATTTGTTCTATATACGAGAGGACTGAAATAACCAAGAAATATTATCCAACTACGGTTTTTTGCCACATTTTCTCTCTTAGGATTGCAGTTAGTTGGTAATTTGCAATTAATCTCTCCCGTATCTCCTCAAAGCTAATGGCCCATCTTATTGGAAACTACTTTTTAATATCATTTATATTTTGTAGCAACTTTTTAGCGTGGCGATATTGGTATTACATGTATTTAATATATTTCACGTTAAGTACTTATAATATGATCACAAACAATTACAATATGATCAATTGATTGATTTCTATGATTCTCCAGGAAATCCATATTTTCAATTGTGATTGCTTACAAGTTGCATGTTTTTATGCAATGAATAGATATCCGCAATCAATTCTTGTGAAAAAAATGTGATGATGTTGATGTAGAAAAGATAAAAACGAATTGTTTGCGGACCAATCTACACCCCGTTGAATTCGGTTGTGGTTTAGTTGCATTCCTTCAAACTGCATTCTCCATCCCTTCCTCTCTATTCTCAGGGTTTGTATGGATCATTCATTTCTGAGGATAGCATGTTTCACCAGGTGAAACTCCTTCTCCGAGGTTCAAAGTATTGCCTACCAGTCAAAACGGTATCCGCACAGCAGTTCATAACGTCACACCTTGAAGTCGGCCCGTTTTCGCCGCTTCGCTCGCGCGGTCTCCCGGACGAAATGATGGATTTATGGGGCGGGAGAATCCTCCTTAGGAATCAATACGCATGCTGTTTAGGAGTGGAGCGAAAGAGGCCACGAGACCGTTCCCAATTCCGCCACCACAGAGGTCCCGCCGCCGCAGCCTCCCTCTCTACATATGCGATGTCTCCATCTCCGGGCCAAGTCATTTTGTGCCCGAGGCATTATGTCCAGCGAGACGACTCGTCCCTTTTTAAGCCCCTTCCACCTCCCCCCCACTCCAATATCCCCCCTCCCCCCAGAAATTCGATTGAGATCCCTTTCCACGCTCACCCCCGCCCAACCCTCCCGATGTCCCTGTTAACCCCGTCCCCCGCCAACCCCCCTCTCGCTGCTGACCCTAGTTCACCCTCTCATTTCCATTCCCAATTTCCCCGGTCCACCAAGAACAACTTCTCTTCGGGACCTCTCCCCTCCTTCCCTTCGCCACACTCTCTCCCGTCTCCCCTAAAACCCTATCCTGGCTCCCCACCCTAACTTCCCCCATTATCCTTCCACCTTCTCTTTTACCCTCCATGCCATTTCCCCAGCAACCCCCCCCCCCCCGACCTCTCCCTTCCTCTCTCGTTTTACTCTCCTCCACCCTTCCCGCAGCACTCACCCCATTTCACCCTCTCCCCTTCATCTCTGCAGCCCTCCCATAATCCAGTACTACTAAACCACGGACCCGCTCCGCCCTCTACACGCCTCTTAAATCTCTTCTTCCTCTCCTCCTCTACACTGCTCGCCTCCTCCCTCTCCTACTCCACGTCCTCCCTCCTTCCTCTATTGCCACCCCTCCCTTAAATTCTGAAACCTGCCCCTACCCCTTCCATCTCCATACATGCATACGTACTCCGGCCTTCCCATTCCACGGCAGTGTACAATTCTCTCGGATCTGGATCTCCAAGTCCGGGACGACTGTGTGAAAGGAAATAAAAATACATCCGGAAAAACCGAGTATTCGATAGATATGCGCAGTGATATGACACACACGCACACATACACGGTGTAGCCCGATCACAGCAAGGCGAAGAGGATGAATGCTCCCGTGGTGGATCTGCAAGTAGAGGGAATCTCCACTCTTGCCTGAAATCCCTTACTCCATTGCCCGTAAAATGGAGCGATGGTGACGCCCATTCGGAAAATGTTGCGGTTTTCTATTTCCCCCTTCCCCCTCGAGTCCCAAACGCACCCTTCGCCACCCATCCCCTTCGAGGGGAAGGACGGACCCCGCTTCCTCTCTCCGATTCCTCCAAAATGGACTCATTTCGTACCTGTGGGACGCTTTGATCCCGAGGAGTTCGGACGGGAAGGGTTTGGCCGTCGAGGTAGGGATTCACTTGTCTCCCGCGGCAGTGATTCCGGTCGTAGACGGCGCTGTCAGGGAGGCAAATAAACTGCGGGGCGAATGCGCTCGTGCCGAACCAAGGCCCGCCGAAGTCACCTTTTTGCTCGCACCGAGGACGCAATCCTTTTAGGGTCGGACGTGACGCCCCAAAGAAACTCCCGGCGTGCACGTGTGTGTGTGCGTGCTTTCTTAAGACTCTGCGGGAAGCAATGGCGGTTGGTTGTCCATAGAAGGGTAATGCTTCACTCAACGGCTACGTAGTTTGGCTAGTGTACGTATTTGATCTCTTGGCATTACGGGAATAGCGTGGGACAGCTCATTAAAAGTGAGTCAGTTAGGAGGATAAAATTCATCAGAACGTACATCTGGAGCATGTTTCTTCACAGCAGTAAGGCATGGACGATGACAGCAGCGTAAAAGAAAAGGGTGGAAGAATTCAAAATGTGGTGCTATAGAAGAATGATGAAGATTAAATGAATCGACCGAGTGAGTGAAGAGGGAGTCCTAAGAAGGGTGGGGAAAAAGAGAAGTCTGCTGAAAACTGAAAAGAAGACGGGGCAACTTAATCGGCCACATCTTAAGACACGATGACCTGATCTCGTCAAATGCTCATCAGATATTTTGCAAAAAACATCCATTTCGTGAAAGACTATTATTGATTTCAATGCGCAGCTGTTTATAGAAACAATGGGTTAGAATGATTAAAAACACTTTGGGAATTGACTTTGCTGGTCAGGGAAGATTATCATAAGAAAAAGTAGAACTGCTATTTGTAAAGCAGAGAATCATCAAGTGAAGATGAAACAATGCGCAAGAATTTAATCTTAAAAGCGGAATATCCTAGATTGAACAACATGCACAAATTAATAGTAATAACATTAAGGTGTAACAATTAACTTTTAACACTCCTTGAATTGTGTTTGTCCCTGTTCACCTAAACCATAAACAAAGATTCGTGAATCGATCGGCAATGATTTTAAAAATGACGCTCCTTACACATTGCTATAACGAATGCTGAGAGCTCTTATTTCATGTAAAGTCTATACAAGGTTTCTTATCAATATCAAGATAATTCAGTGAGTTTTTGCATGGTCTCTTCTTCTAAATTCCCTAAATCTGAAAGTAGTAACATACCCTTCCAGTTTTACCAACATGAATACTACAACATTCCGTACGGATTTATCTGTATTGTATCTTTGAATGAAAACTAAGCTAACCAAACGTCCTGGGATTACAAAACGATATATGTTAAATTGCTTTGTATACTATCTTTTGAAACCAAATTGTTTTCCCATTAATGTAGATTTTCTTAACTTCCTTTTCCTAGAAACGGAATAGTTGGATTTACGAAGTGGAGGAGGGTATACATATTCGAGGAGAGGGTCGGGCCAGAGTTACAGCATAGAGATGGCGGAAGGGGAGAAGTAATGGAGTGGTAGAAGAATGAATGCTCGAACATAAAGCAGCCCTGTCTTGTGGCTGGAATCTGTATAGCATGGTGAGGAAATTTTTATCCGATCGGAGTAACGCTGATTAGGGCCAGGCTTTCTTCATAGATGTCCGAAAATTATGTCGTTATCAAAGAATATAGTGTGCAAATAAATTTTGTTACGTCGATGGTAAAGGGTTGTTTTGTCAGTCATTAGTTGACAGCAATTAAATAATTGAGTATTATACATATTTAGAACATACATTTCGAGTATTATACTATGTGGCAGCGAAGCATGGACAATAACAGCAGCAGAGTAGTCAAGGCTGAAAGTATTGGAAACGTGGTGATACCGAAGAATGACGAAGAAGAGATGGTCCAACCGAGTGACAAACGAAGAAGTCTTTAGAAGAGTGGGAGAAAAGAGATGTCTACTGAAAACCCTAAAAAGAAGACGGGACAACTTAATCGGCCACATCTTAAGACAGGACGGCCTGATGAAGAAAATCGTCGAGGGAGAAGGGAACAGGAAGAATGGAAAAGGCAGGCCTCGTATATGGAACAGGTTGTGAATGAAGTAAAAGAGAGTAGTTACGTCAATATGAAGAGATTGGCCGATAGAAGAATGGAGTGGAGGGGTGTGTCAAACCAATGACCGATGATGATGATGAGATCGAAAGGATTGAGATGAGGATCATCCATGTGGAAGTAAGACCATTATGTAAAAAGGACGAATTTAATATGAACACGGAAGGTAAGATCCTAAATAGGTGATTTTTACGTATTTCGGGAACATTTTAAAATGTGAAATCAGAAATGGATTTGATACAATGTAGACATGGGAAGGATAGTGCCAGAAGTAAGAGAAGGGTAAACAGCGAAAAGGAAATTTATGATATTGGAATATCGATTTTTCTTCGGTGGTATTGCAGCAGTTATTGGCTATCTGTGTACTTCTGGTGCGTCTTTTAAATATTTTGTAAATTTCCAATCGATTACTTTCCACAGTCACCGTAGAATACGGTATCCCTTGTTCATATGAAGACTGAAATGGATTGGAAACATTTAATGATATACATACGCAGAAGAATAACCTCGGGATCCAAGAGCTACTGCCAGAGAATAGCCCTTCATATGCGGCCCTTCAATAAAGTCGTCAAGAAAATATTACTAGAATCTCTTTCGTGGAACTTGGAATTTTATGATTGAACAATTATCCTCTTCGAAATGAGGATTAGCGAAGGTAGGAGGAAGGAATTAAGACATAGAAGGAGACGGTAATATAGAAGATAAATTGGGTTTACAGGAAGAGAAATGTTTAAGCATAAGAAAGTGAATGGATGTAGTAGGAGGTATTTCAAGGAAACAAGTGAATAGAGGTGGTTTTGCTAATAAACTGAATGCATAAGACAGGATTAAGTGTAAAAATCTTGATAAATGCGGTGGATAAAAGAAAGTTTGAAGTATGAAACGGTATGAAGATCTGGAGCATGTATATAGAGCTAAAGAGAAAAGTAAAGCAGATAAAACAGATTTTTTAGAGGAAACGATAGGAGATGGTCCCACAACACAAGAATATTATAAGAACTCTCAGAAAATGGCAGAGACTATGTGAAACCCTACCAATAATATAGGATATTATGATGTGAATATACATTTTTTAAAATATATTTTTCGTCGGACTTTATGTGACAATAATGTAGTTTCTTAAGGTTGGGTGAAGAGTCAGAGCGAGTGATGAGGGTTAGGAGTTTGGAATTGGAAGAAGAATTGGATGTAGGGGAATGAGACCATGTGATTGTAGTTAGCCAGGTGTTTTGAGGCGGGATGGGGATCAGCATCAGAGGGAATGGAATAAGATACTAGATGAATAGAAATGTATAAATATTGGGAGAATATTCATGTTATTCCCTCATGAAAAAGTTTTCAAATAAAATAGGCAAGGAAAAATTAAAGAGGGAGAGGGGAGTGAACTCATGGCCAAGCTGCCAGATAGGAGTGCATGATACCCCTTCGAAGGAGAAAACCGTCTGAAAAGGTGTCCCAAGTCTCTCCGCCATGAAATAATGCAAGAAATCCCTCGTAAGCATCCCTTCCGACAGATGTACATAGTCTGCTGAACTGGCAAGTGCAACCAAGTATTGACGGTGATTCCACTGCCGAATAGCTACCATAACTTGGTTTCGTCCCCGGGCCTTCGGCAAAGGGCTCTAAACAACCAGGCAACTTTGTAATAAATAGGCTGATGATCCATCAAGTGGAAATTTCTAAGGCTGAATTGTAGTAAGAAACTTCTAAGAGAAATCTATAATAAATATCTCCTAAAAGAATGAAGGTACAGTCGAGTCTTACTTCATTTAGTAGTAGGTACAACTAAATGGCGCTGGACGTACGATGCAAGCCGCATTATTAACCATTTGTGCAGTGTGAAGTCAACCTATCTATATTTCTAATTAAAGAAGATTAGCAGTTTTACACTAAATAAACGTTAATGTGACCGATGCACTTCATCATCCTCAGGCGACCTGACAATGAAATTACGACAATGCTCATCAGTAGGATTATGCCACAGCCAGTGACTAATTCGTCAGAGAATGGGCTCTTTAGTAGATATGATTGCCTATTGAATGTAATACGCAATAGAGAAAATTGAAAGCATTGTTTGGAAACAAAGCGAAGAGAAAAGAAAATGATTTTGCCGCTTTGCAATGTGTCAAAGAGCATGCGTTTTGTAAGAAGCAACTAATTATGCGTAACCCATTGTCTCCAATTGCGAGATGGTATTGATACAAACCTTCATTCGAACGAGGAAGATGATACATCGGACTTCAGGTAATAAACCTAAGTAGTCCATTGATGTAGGCGTATGGTTATAGAAGCAGACATACGTTTACGCATAGTACAATATGTTGCTGACAGTTTATTTGTTTGCAATTTCAGTTAACCACCAGTTAGCTCAATAATCACTTTTTAAAATCTTCACCGATTTTTCTAGGAGAAATATTATATACTATTTTTCCTGAATAAACCATATTTATTAATTTTCTTAAAAAATAAGGAATTTAAAACGAATGCGGTATATTCACGGGTAACTTCATGGCTTTACAACAGATTCATTTAAACAGGAACTTTTCCAAACCACTAACAAACCAGGCTGCACGACCCGTTTGATGAAGGGTTTTCTTCATTCCAGGTGTATATTTGAAATATATACAGATGCCTCGATATATGTGGAAAGTTACTCATGCACTAGTGTATAACTGTCGGAAATGTATTTTTATAAACGCAGGTATGTATTGTAATAAAATGCAACTAACGTAGTTATGCTTCGATGAATATCTACAAGTGGCATGTGAAAAATACTATTACAGCAATCGTGCCAAATACGCTCCATGCGAGAGAACGGTTATTCATAAAATGATTTCTTATCAGCTCCACTGTCAGAGCAATTTGAGGAATTGTTTTTAAAATTCATGATGCAATAACCTTTAAAAAGAGTTTTCTGCTGAATACTTTACCCAAATGATTTTATTCGAACTAAAGCATTTTTCAAAAACTTCAAAGTCTTTGCTTCCTCATGTGGATTTTCAGCAGTGCCTTGACTTCTGAGTTGAGGTGAGTATATATTGATACTTGTAACCTAATTATTGTAACACAAATATATAATGACGCTCGTAAGTTGCAGTTCTTGTGCCATCGTCCTGCATGGTGACGGCTGAGAGCATACTCCGAATTTAGCGAACGCTATGGCTCATGCACCTGAATATCTCATCGTAAAGAAAACATATTTCACCCAATGTTAGCATCATTTATAAATCATAAACAAGGAGAACACTGGGAGTACGTAGTCTCTGAGTAATAAATGATAGTATGAACTCAGGCGAAAATGAGAGCTTACAACTTTCCCCAACTTCATCAACTCACGGCAAATTGAAACGATGAAAAATTCGGAAAATTCCGTCTTGAATTCACACCATACGGAGCTCCACATCATTAATATAAATTGTGTAAAGGGGAGAGTGGATCCGGTGATGATACTACATTTAGGCAGTCGGCACGGAGTGCCAGCTCGTCGGTGGGAAAGCTTGGTTTGAACGGCCCTCTAGTGTAAATACCTTGGATGAGTGCATATTTTGAATACTCCAAGAAGCCCCCTTTGAAAAACTCGCGCTCATCAACATGAAACATTATAATTCAAAAATTTCAGTTCCAAAATTTCTAAAATCTTTCAATTTCGGGTGAGAGGGTGGCTTCGTAAAGGTATCTCCATCTTCTGTATAGAAATGCGTTCCAGCCGTAAATGCATGCTCCTTATGGCATCCCTGATGAAATAGTATCTAAGGTCAATATGCTTCGTCCGCTAATAGAATAAGGGTTCCCAGCTGAATAGCACCCCTGTTGTTGCTGTAGACGGTGATCGCTGCCAGATCATTGAACCACAACCTTCCCAGAAACGCCTGGAAGTAGATGACCTCCTTCACAGCATCAGATAGCGCCATGTACTCTTCTTCCTTGACTTCCAGCTAATGGCGACTCCTCCCAGCAGAAAAGCAAACCCTGTGAATGAACGGCGGTCCACAGGACAACCGCCCAATACAGCATCTACAAAGGCCTTCAGCGACTGGTTCAACCTTCTATAAGAGAGACAAATATTTATTATCAGTGCCACGTAAATAGTGTAAAATTCTCTTAGCTGATCTCCAACGCTATAACAGTTACAAAGTCTAAATTAAGTTTATGTTAAGGTTAATTAGACTAATAGAATGAGAAATATCTGGTCTCGTTCCCAATGACAGGTAGGACATCAATGAACCTATGAGCTCCCTATAAAGCATTTTATCTATTTCTCTGACAGTTGATTATTCGATACTCCATTTCAATCCAGCTTCAAGCGGTGTATACTGGGGATTGCAGTCACTTATGTGGACCTTAGTAAATCCTCTAAATATCCTATTCGAGATAATATTTCCTTCTGACTGGTTTATCTCAATCCGTAAGCAATAAGTAGCTGATCCTAAATTTCTCACGCCAACTTCATTCATTTAGCATCTTTTTATTTGGTGAATCCCTGCCCTATTCATATCCTTGGGAGACCAGATGCGATATATCTTCGTCTGCTCGGCGTAGCCTACAAATATTCCTTTCATTCCGCGTTCACGAAATTTATGCTTATTTATAATCTTGTTTAAGACGTCCGGTCCATTTTTTGTACGGAGTAAAGCCATCCAAATTATTAGTAGCACATCGGTTCCTTATATAGTTAGCTTTAGATACTCTTCAGCCCAAAACCAGATATAAAATCTGAACGTAGCAGCATGCACCTCGCCATCTCAACTGGTGCCCCATTCTTCCGTTCCGCAAAACATTTCTGTTGAGGTGCATAGGGCACACTGAACCCCCATTTGGTTCCTTCGCGTTTTAAAAATGAATTAAATTCGTATCCACGAAACTCCTGGCCATTATCTGACTGGATACTCTATACTTTCGTACCCATTTGCCTTTCTAAATAAACTTTAGGTTCCTTGGAGGCGGTAAATATGTAACTATTTCTCTTTTGAAATCTCACGTCAGTCAATATTGAGAAATCACTGATAGAAGTCACAAAGTAAAATGCATCACCATTTGATTCCATTCTCATTGGACCTCAAAGATCAGTGGGAATGATCTCAAGTACAGATGAAAAGCGTTCAGTTCTCTTACTAAACGGTATCGAGGGCGCCATTAGCCATCTTTCTCGAGATGAAGCAGAGATAATTCGTCAAGACGCATCCCGAATCCTACGCATGGCTAATGTCAGAAAAAAAAGAGCACAATATAACCAAACAGGAGAGAATGGCACTCCGTCAACTCAGAGATAACGAGACCATCGTCATCCTGCCAGCTGACAAGTGGAACGCGACCGTTGTTATGGACTCAGATGAATACGAGAGGAAGATCGAAGAAATGATAAAAGAAGGCCCCTACCAAAAACTAAAACGTGACTCAACTTCCTACTATAATAGAATAGTAATCGAAACCTTAAAGAAGCACTTCGCAGGCCAGGAAGAAAGAAAATACCTGACAACACAAGACCCAAAAACACCCTGCATCTACGGGTTGCCGAAGATACACAAAAAAGGCGTACTACTGAGGCCCATCGTTAGCGGTATAGACGCCCCAACATACAAGCTGGATAAATATCTAGCGAGAACATTGCATCCCACGGTGGAGGAAGCGACTTCCTACGTAAGAAACGCGGAACATTTTTTACAGATTACCCGAGACGTAGAAGTCAATCAAGAGGGCATCCTCGTCAGTTTCGACGTGACCTCTCTTTTCACAAACATACCGTGTGATGAGGCAGTCAAAGTATTCGAAAAGAAGTTTGATAAAAACATCGCAATTCTGACCAAAATTTGTCTAAACAAAACCTTTTTCCGGTGGAGAGACAGTTACTATCAGCAGACTTCCGGAGCAGCAATGGGATCCCCCATTTCGCCAGCAGTGGCCAATATTTACATGGAAAGCCTAGAGACGACAGCGCTTCAAAGCGCGAAGAATAAGCCCAAATTATGGCTCAGATACATTGGCGATACTTTTATCATATGGCCGTTAGGAGATTGACGAATTTTATCATTAATTAAACGGCATCAACGACAATATTAAATGGACCATGGAAGTCGAGAAGGAAGGAAAACTACCTTTCCTCAATATGTTAATCGAGAAAAAAGAAGATGGAACCCTCGGACACACCGTATACAGGAAGCCGTCGTCAACAAATCGTTACCTCCAGGCCCGGCCCAAATAAATGGTGTAACTCACAGTCTAATATAAATATCCGTACGGATAAGCGACAAGAGAAATTTTCCAAATGACAAACGAAATCTGGAAGCAATTTTACTCCATAATGGATATGACGAAGGAGATATCTCCCGAGCGTTTCGAAAAATCAAGGACAAGGCCAACCAAAACTCTTCCGAATCAGTACTCACGAGAAATAACGACACCACCACTCCGAAGCCTACCTTCCCTACATAAAGGGTATGACGGATAGATAGGGAATGTTCTCAGAAGATATCACATCAAGACCACTGTCCGGCCGCACCAACAGATAAAATCTTTCTTGAGAAACGTGAAAGATAGAACCACCCACCCCTCGACCCACCTACCTGGGAAGGGTCGCAGGACCTCGAGAGCAGCGAGAAAATTGTGAGAAGCGAGAAAATCTCGAGAAGCGAGAATATCGCGAGAGACTCACCGCTAGATTTGAATCTTAATTATATAATAATATTTTTATTGATCGTGTTGACACACTCTGTACACATAGGATAAGTCACATTATTGGTCTTCCCAATTTACATCTCAGACATTGTGCATCTTAAATAATCCTAAACATAATATTCTTCACATCGTCATTGAGAAACTCTGCAGTTGATTAATAACAGTTGTCTTGCAGGAATTACTTCATCACCGATTTATATTTTCTTATTGATCCAATGATCCTAAAAAATAATGGAATTTTATTAAAAATCTTGGTTCCAATAGCCAAAGTACTTCTGGTAGACAATCTTCTATTATGAAGAGTAGCATGAATATTCGAGGACCCTTTTGTATAATAGGTGTGAACACTTTTATCTGTAGTACATAAATGATAGTTAGGTTTTATATAAATAGACAATTGATAAATATACAAAAAATAAAAATTAAGTCATTACCTCTATTTGCTTTTAAATAAAATTTTACTATGCAATTTACAAACTATATTTTGCTGATTTGATTAGAAACTTGCGTAAAATGACGATTTTTATCCACTTTGACATAGTACTGACCATAGTGCATAGAAATGGGCTGACTTTTGTTAGGACCGAAGGAACTAGTCGAGGTGAGATAGAAGGTGATAACCAGGAATACTACAATGATATAAAACATCATTTGACGAAAAAATATTTATTAACCTCAAAACAAAATCACAATCCAAAAAAGCATTCAAAGTAGAATCCTGACATTCAGATAAGGCGCGTTCGTCCAAATAAACATTCTTATTTGATCAAAAACGGTAATAAGACAAAATGTGCTGTAAATTATAGGATATAGTATCAATATGATTTAACATAAATCATGAATTACATAACATTATGTATTTCGCATTTCATTCAACTTAAATTTGGATGACTTACAATTGACAAAAAACATATCATAGTAATGAAGAGGGGACAATCATCTATTGCTGGGAGGAGATCAACTTGCAAGAATTAATATAGATTCAGTTAATTATAATCATTAATATATTTTCATACACAATCATTAATAGATTTTCAGTTTCTACCAACCAGAGAGAATACCCTCTATAGCTGTTTTAATTCCTTGAAGTATGGCTATTATTTATAGTGATTGTTTGACAATGGAATTTTAGCTGACAGTTTACCTTATAGTAGATAATCAGCAAATATAAATAACTTGAATTGCCGCCTATTATCACTAAAACCTATCGTTCCTCTCTTGTCTCCGTGACTGCTTCTCCTACATTTAAGCAAAACTCTGATGGCAATAATGGGCAACCATGGTTAACTCCTCTGCCTATCACTACTCATCCTGATTCTCCATCTGTTAGTCTCGTGCTATCCAATCAATAGGTACAGAGACATTTAATAAAACGTTTATTTCTCCTAGCAAATACTAAAGTCTGCAACTCTTTCATTAACTTTACCCAAACTACCTGTCAAAAGCCTTGTTGAAATCTAATAAGCAAATAAATATACCATAGATATGTTTTATATTAAAGGTTATTCTATATCCAATAAATACTCACACTTCCTGGATCTCCTTTTTTGAGGACGATAACTTAGAAGTGGTCAGAGGAATAACCTATTATCATGATTCTTATGGGCCACTTTTGTGAGAATAATAAAAATTGCTCCTGAAATGGCTACACAATCCAGTTAGGCTAAATGAATACGTGGCTACAATGTGCCAAAAATAACGAAAAAACAGTGTATACCTCTCACAAGCGTACGCAAGGAATCAATTCTACGGAAACATTAAGCCTCGACACCACATAGTAATAGTTATCACATATGAAATTATCCCACTGCCTTATCACGGTATAACAATGACGTATTTTGAATACTCAAAACTGAACAAATACTGAACAAATCCAATAACGGCACGATAGCATAGTGCGTAGAACGCATGTACCTGATGCACCATATGCCATACATCTACATCTCATCTACATAATACCATAGATGTACCATATGCATCTGATGAAATTCGTGGAGAGAGATCGCGTCAATGCATACCTGAGCTACATGATCATCCTAGTGTCAGTCTTTTTCTCTGGTCTTACCAGGAAATCACACACAGTTGGCGCAGGGAAATAAACTAGCTCCCTTAAACTGATGAGTGTATTTTACGCGCCAATGCTGTTATTGCTTGGCATGCTATAGCTACAACAACCGAATTATTATTACACTGCTTGCTACTTTAGTAAACTATTTTATGACATCTCGTGATTGATAAATACAACTGGGTTGAGGCAGCGGAAATAGTTATAATTTTGTTAGAATCGGCCTAAAACTCCAGTATCCTAGCTTGGACTGGTCTGCACAAGCCATAACAAAAATCGTCGATGCAGAAAAATACGTGAATCAACAAGGTGATGAATAGCTTTTTAATTTAATTTATAGTGGAAGATTAAACCTTTTCTTGCCATTTTTCCCAAAAAAGGCTAGTAAAATATTTCCGATATTAAGTGGAAATCCTCGTAAATGCCTCCAAAGATTCTATCGATGTTGATCAAACCTTTATGCGTTGAAACGTCAGCCAGAAAGTTAAACTTGGCACGAACTGAAATATCAGGTGACAATATTGACTGGCCAGCCCTTCCTTATTTTACTTCTAGCCCTTACCGGTTATTTATCCGGTTAATGCATTCCTCTGGTAGCTCCCTGAGGTACCTTAGAGTGCGGAAAAGACTTGAAACCAAAACGATAGTCATTTCAGTCATCTCAGTGAATAATTCTAATAACAGGAATGTGGCAGTAGTCCTTTGCCCAGAGAAGAAAGTCTGGATTCTAGACGGAAAATAATTTTTTTAATATGATAGCAATATTATGTTACTCAAGCTTTTCTTCCTCCGATTGTTTCAATACGCAAATCATGATTGATTCCCATTTTATTCTTTGTTAGAGAGGAAGAATTCATTCAATCTTTTTCATTAACATGATTTTACATGCATTTATAGGAAGTCATTCGATTAAATATCAAAATTACGCCAACATTAGAGTAGTGAGTCGTTTTTTATGTATGCCGTATCATATTTGCCATGATGGAACATTATCTAATATGTTGTCATAACTAGCTAACATTTTTTCCCATATCGATAGGTGGGTTGCCTCCGTTACGCAGAATTTTTAGAGAAAAGATGAAATGTGGGGAAAACTCATATTCGCCATTAGTCTCGTCTAAATGAAAAGTGTAGAGGGATCCGTTGTTCACCGTCCAATATGGTGGATGGAGTTTGAAGTACTCTTCACAAGGGTACTTAAGGAGAGACCGGGATCCCATTGAAAATTCCTGCCTCCGCCGAGTTTCGAGCCCAACCCCTCGGCATCAGAAGCCAAAACTCTAGCATGTAGTATAGCAACCCGATATATGTTCCAGGAATATAGATAGCAGAGTCATATTTGAAGTTGGGAGGCCGTATTGCGTGCTTAATCGCTGTGCTGCCTTGGCAAATTTAGTTGACAAAATTGTAAAACCAATTTCTTTAATCCGAGGGCTGGGTTTCGATCAAGGGGCCCGAAGTTGATTTACGGCCTAGTTGGTGAATAGCCGACGACTCATCGGGTGCACTACCGACCCAAACATCACGCAGTGAACCCAGAGTCAAAAGATTTAGTCTAGAGACAAGAGAACATAATCATATCTCCTTCCTTTCCACTAATGAACATTAGCTTCTGATCATTCTTTGATTTTTTGATGAAAAAAACACCTTTCTCCTTTTATTATAACTCCAATCATAGCAGTCGTTGTACCACCCTGCATCGATCCCTACCAGCGTAATCTTTGCAGGACTCAATTTCTTCTCGCAAGGCTCTCTTTCTCTCATGATCTTTTTGCTTTCTCTCCACCCTCCCTCCGCTCCCGGAAAAATTCCTAGCACTACTCGATTTCGAACCTTAAATGGCGCAATGACCGTAGTCGGAGCTCACCTCCTCCAGATAACTAACTACAAAATGACCCAGGTTGTCAATAACCACCTCATATTTCAAAGTGGATTCACGTGACAAGATGGCTACCATTAAATGTTCAGACTGTCTTAGCTTTAGCTGGATAGGATCTGGAGGATCCCGGTGCAGTTGTTGGCCATCTGGTATCAACGGTGGTCGGTTGGAATGCTTCAAAGACTACCTGCCCATGACAAAGGTTTCACGAGAGGGAGAGCACAGGTATTATCGTTTTTTCAAACTATCCAGCACGGTTATAAGGAAGAGGCAATAAGTGCACCCTTCTCTTCTCGTGTCACCCACCCACGGATCATAGCACGGCGGAAAAAATGCACAGACACCGGATTTCGGACAAGGGTTCCTGAGCAACGGGGAGCTGGCGCTCCGGCCTCCACACTTGGGCTTGGGAAGCGCCCCGATCACAAACAAACAACCAATCCAGGGGAAACGCCTGGGTAACTGTGCCTTAAGGGAGTGGGGAGCAGAGAGAAAAATCTCGCGGTACTGAGGAGGGCGAAGGGGTGAGTGAGACCCGGGCGAGTGGCCGTGGAGGGCCGGCGGGGGTAGATTGGAGAGGGGGCAGAAAGAGGGTGTGCTTGGGGGCGAGAGTGTAGGTGAGGCCAGGGGGTGGACAGGGCGGGGGATGAGAAGTGGAGGGAGGGGTGAGCGCGTTGGATGAAGAGGTGGATTGAAATTGGCTATCGTTGCCAAGGGAGATGGAAACGAGGGACAATAACAACGAGATGGCCAGTCCCAGGACCGTGGGCGGCGGGAAGCAGGTGGGGCCGGAGAGGGGGTGAGGGAAAGGGGGCTTTATTTTTTTCCCGGCGGCTCGTCGTGAGATGCTGCAGGGAGGAAAGGAAACGGCGTGCGTCCGTATTATGCGGCAGAAGGTTTCATTTTTTCGGGAAGTGGTTCGAAAGAAGGGAAGGGAAAATAGCGATATGGGGTGGGAAGGATGTTGGTTGGGGGAAAGACCAACTCCCTTATCCTACGGAGAGGGCGGTTAAATGGCGGGAAGAGTAGGAGAGAGGGCTGGGTCGAGAGGGGCGAGTGGTTAAACGGAAGGAGTTGGGATTGAGTGCTCCTTCTTGCAGTAAGAGTGAGCGGGCGGTCGGACGGAAAAAAATAGAAGGGAAGTCGTGCAGAATTATCTTCGGAGCATTTGGTGAGAAACGGAGGAGGAGTCGATTACGGCAGAAGTCGAGCGAGGAGCGTAGACCAGAATGATCCATGGTGTGAGCTCCGTGTGTCGTATGGTTGCCTTGGACACACGAGTATAGCTACGCAACACCCTCGGAATGAAAGATTGGCATCCACAATCTTAGTCAAGGAAAACAATAAAATCATATTGGGGTGCAATATTGTTTTAAGTTTACTCCAGTGAAGAGGAATGAATTTTAGGTAGCACAGAATAATGCACGCGGAAGATTGGATCTGGACCACTGCTCATTTATTTTTTCTTCATGAACGCGAGTAGCCCGTCATCTGGGGTCACTGAATTGGTAACAAAGGTAGCCTGGAAACCCTAAGGTCACGGGTTCGAATCTTAGCTTGGTATGGACATTGTGCTTGCCTTATTTCTGAGTTTACAAACGACGATCCGACACATAAAAAACAGTTGGACACCATAATAAACCAATAGGTACTATTACTACAAATACTGAAGCCACTTCTATAAAAAGTTTTATTTCAAACGTGCCAAAACATAATCCTGACTAGGATTATAAAACGCCAACTTAACCGGCACTCCATAACCTCCATATTAGCGGTCCGAAAAGGTAAATAGCTTGAAGATATCACATTTATAAAAACTTTAATAATGAACGGAATAAAAGCCATTATTAATTGACAAAAATATCCTTTATGAAGGATATTTATGACACCACTGCGATGAATTTCGAGTATTGACGCAATTACGAACTCCATTTTTGAGGTCGTAAAAAAAGAAACGTTTTGTGCCGATTAAGTGGGAACTAATCCTTCCCAAGCACCTCCAATCTGCCTTCATTTTCACCCGTAGGCTAACATGCGTATGCCCTCTCCTGTACCCCAAACCTACTTTGTTTTCCGCAGCCTAAAAGCTTCGGTAAATTACTCCCATTTTTATAAGGGCCCAGATTAATTTACTGGCATTAGTTACGTGTTTACATTGGCAAAAGTTAGATTTGAACTTATGAAATAGAATTTGAGCCAAATACGGCTACAATGCACAGGATCGGCTTCGTCGCTTAATGGAAAATTTAAAAAATACTTAATACCGTATATATTATTAATTTTCTCACTCCTGTTATATTTCAACAGACACCTTCAGCTAGTGTGTAAAATAAAATACATAAATGCAAAAGTTAGCACTCCTCTTACCAATCAATTGTTCTTGGATCTAAAACCTAAATAAGCGGCACTTTTCACTTAGTTGATAATGGAGAAAGAGAAGAGATAACAGAAAAAAATCACCATTATAGTTACTGGAATATTGTATTCAAACAACTACCTCTGTAACTTGGGTTTAATGAGGTGCATTTACGCCTTGAGATTTTTCTATTTACTTTTTTCGTCTCAATTTTAGCTTTGTAAAAGTTCTATTTTAATGAAATTGTTTACCAGGGAGCATTATTTATTCCATTTAAAAGGCGAAGTTTAGAAAAATGGAAAAATACAGCCATAAGATTATTTTTCTCTTTGTAACTTGTGTTAATAAGTACAATTGTCATGCCTAGGGAAGCTAATCACGCTTTAAATCATACAAGCTAAACGAGTTGTTAGATTTTTCGCCTCAACTTCAATTATTATTATTCCACATGATGATGGTGCAATGCGAAAGTGTTCTTCGCGAAGGGACTATAAACTTGAAACGAACGGAAAGTAAGCAGTAGAACCGGTTTAAATGAAGTTATAAGATGACAACATGAGAGCAAGAGGGAAAAAAGTTCCAAAATCAGCTTATCAGTTAACACATGGAGAAAAAAAGTGGTTATGAATCATAATATCCCTATGTGAAAAGTTAATTTAGTAGCATTATAGCACGCTACTTAAAGTAATAGCTTTTTTGGAAGTCATCAAAAGGAAACCTTAGTGCCAGATATATTTTTTTTTAGAATCACCTGACTTAATTCATTTATCAATTCAATCCTCTAATTTTTAGTGTACTAGACTAATTTACAATTATTTTATTTTGTTTTATTTTATAAATAAATTGTGCATTACTACTGCATTATATATATCTGATTGTATTCAATTCAGCAATATTGCGGGCACCTGCTACAAAAATGCATAATAAAGTTTAACGTTCGTTCAAAGCATTAAATTCACTGGCATTGGAGATGACTTTGATCATACTCAGACGATGATTATAAAGTGAAGCGACAGAAGTGAATCTTAGTGGGGAGGAAGAGTATTGCCTATTTCTTGTTTGATAGAGTTGAGTATTTCGCCTTCCGATCCCCTGCGAGAAACGAACGCAAATTATGGATTGGAGAACAAACATACAGAGGGAAATGACCACTTCGGGACGACTCCATACGACTTGGAAAACAAAGGAGAAAGCAAACATGCGAATATTTCCTTCATTACCACACAGTTTTTGAAAAATTCTGGAGGAAATTCTGAGTTCCTCTCCAGAGGAGCTCAATCAAATGGGCAAATGGAACGAGACCGAGATGGAGGGGTACGTGGGCCTTGATCAAAATCCTGCCTCGCCCACGAGAAACGGCTGAAGAAATACGAATATTTCTTCGCATAACCCTTTCTGATTCGAAAATAAAGAAACGCATGGGGATTTCGAACAAAATAATACGCAGTTCTGAGTGATACCCCTGGAATGGAAAAAAATTAGAAATGTTTCGGTTAAAATAATTGATGGGGCTAGGAGGGGAGGGAAAATTGGAAAGTACCAGGAGAGGGGACTGGAGAATCCGGAAGGGTGGAAGAGGAATTGCGCGGACCCTTGTTAAGAGCGTTCGTACTTGGGAGTTCACGACGGACGAGAAAATAAGAGGGGAAGGCTGATGAAACAGAGATGGGAGCAGGAGAGGAAAAGGGAAGGGAGAGTCGGAAGTAGATCTGAAAAATAAAGTTAGCCATAAATTGAAAGAAAAGGGAAAAACGCTTTTTTTACCGGAGAAGCAGGGATAACAAGAATGTTTTTTTAAAAAATGATTGGATGGCGTGGGGGTAGGGAAAGGGGATGAAATGGAAAGCGATGGCTCTGAAGTTCCCTCTCCCATGGACGATGGGCAGTCTGGGAAGGGACAAGGGGGGTGAGGGGGACGGAAGTTGGGGAGCAGAGTCTGCGAGGAGAGAAGCAAAGGGGGCTAGGAAAGTGAAGGGGAGAGGTAAAGATGAAAGGAAAACTGGACGGGAGAAGTAACATATGCGAAGGGAAGGAAAAAACCTTAAAATGCAGGCGGTGCTAAGGGTAAATGGGAACGAGAAAACACATGGATTACATTAAGGGCGGAGATGAGCAACAAACGGCTGTGGGGTGGGGAGGTACAGGGGAAAACAGTTATTGCTACCCGGGGGCATCCCAATCTTCATGATTTTAATTCAGATTTTACTAAAATATTCAATTCAGAATTCAAATGTGGACGAAAATTTTCGGAAAAAAATGAAAGTTATCGCAATGAAGACCCCTGTATCCAGTGGTTAGGAACGTTCTAAATGCTTTTTTTTTCTACGGCTGTAGAGATCGTTGGTTTTGCTCGTTAGAAAGAAGCTCCCTTGCACAGTAGTCTTGACTGCATAACCTGGAAATCTAGCTCTTTATGCTTATTAGTCCAATTAAGTTAGAAAAATACAACCATGCTCTTGTCTTAGACGCATTTCTAAGACTACCACCGGATTTCACTTTTCTTTGACAGTGATAACATAGAAAGAGACAAAATATTGACAATTCCCTTATAAATTATCCGGATCCTGTTTAAAGATTCGTGGCTCAGTATCTGATGGAGAGGACACACTTCTGCATCTAAGTTTATTATGAATATTTTATTTCTCACGATATTTGAGCATGGCCTTCGTGCCAGTCATGGAATATATATTTCTCGATCTTTTGTAGTATTAAAAGATAGAGGCAAAGTGTCTGAAGGTGGTTTCTTTGCAGAAAATGAAGTAGAGTAAGTAGCGATTAGGAGATGTAAAATTCTGAAATTGGTATAAAAAGAACTGCATTAATGGAATTTCAACTCAAATAAAAACATGCGGTCTATTTATATGCGTCTTTAGTTTCACGGTTGCCTAATTACCCCCTAATGTAGTAAAAATCGATTAAAATTACAAACACAATGTCGTCGCTCGTCATGAAGACGTAAGCTGTAAACTGTGAGAATCGAATGACATACAGGTTCTGTCTTCTACGATTACCCAATCCAAATTGGACCGCAGGAAACGTTTGAGCAAACCTACAAGTTTAAAAATTTGAAAATTTATTGCACATTGACCTCTAATCGCATCGAGTCTTCGCATGTGTATGTATCATTTAAAAGACCTATCTTTCTCAGTAATAAACTAATTCTACCTTAACATGCCGTCGCCTTTTGTCCTTGACTTACGCCTTACCAAATTCAACCTATCTTACATCTGCATCGATGAAACCTTTATCCGTTCCAAGCACTCAATTAATTGCAACTTATTTTTCTGCGCCCATACGTTGTGTATCATTGCGGCTAGCATTCATTAAATACATGTACTTGTATTTGCATAATAGTACGTACGCATGACCAGAAAAACAAGAATTGTCGCCGGGACCTCAACTACAGTGCAAAAGACTACAATTTGTTAGCAAAGCTGCTAAATACTCGCTATTCCACTATCAACTTATGTTACTGTATCCTAATGTGTGTAGAGTAACATTAGATGAATGTCTAAAAGCAAATGCAGCTTAGTCTAGCGCCTATTTAGCGGTTGTTTATGTGGAGTGTTTGAAAGAAATTTGTACAAGCTGGTGATAAAATGTTTGCATGACATTTTATTTGGTATTCCACTTAACCAAGATTCACGTGTACGGGATTCAATTCCATTTCCGCGTTAGGTAGTTACCGAGCTTAAAACGAGGTAACCATGCATTAAAATCCAAACATTTTTTTTTCGGATAAGACAGGATTCCGTTAAGCTCAGGTTCTGCTTCAAGCAGTTTTCACTATTTTCTACGGTTCCATTTATTTTCAGCAGTTAATTTTTCTCAAAGGGAACCCAATCCACTTGCATTTCCTGTCACGTTTTCCGTTAGTGTTAATCCAAAATGGTCACAACGTAATTCTTTAAAACATTTCTTTCAACTCACGAAATTAAAGCTTTAATTTCCTTTTTCGACCTTGAATATAAAGCCACAATCTTGTACATCTTATTGTTTTGATATTGCATATTTCATTCCATTTCCTTAAACCCTTTTAATATGCTCATCTGGAAATGAAGACTCGTTAAAAGCGTAATTAGTCATACATATTATTTTTTTATGTATTTGTAATCCTCCATGTTACCATTTTTATTCGTCAATTTTTAAATTGAATCAAAGATGTTAATACACTACCTCCACGCCCTCACACTACCTTTTTTGAGCTCTATCATGGTTATTAGATAGGTACGCAATTAGTTCCTTCAAGGCAACAATGAATGCCTGTATTTTTAAATTTAGAGGCTCCAAAAATACCATTTCATTGCATACTTTTCGTTAGGAGTTGATTGAAATTCGTTTTTGTGTGTTGGAGTCTTCGTCTTTTCAAGAACGAGGTAGAAGCGGCCGGAGTTGTGTGGAACACAATTTCGGGAGGGTTATTCGAACTCCAACGGTTCAAATTGGGATTCGGGATTGGAACATATTTTGCTGCTAGCTATCGTGAAAACCTATTGCCTTATATGGAAATCTAATTACTGTCCTCTGTTTCCTTATTGCCCTGCATTGATTGGGGCGATTGGTTGGGAGTGTTTTGTCATCTTCCTTCTCTCAAAATCGATGGATTTGAGGCATCAGAAGCCCTTCGAAGCGTTCTCCTCTTTTTTTTGATCGGAATTTAGCGAATAACGAGAAACAAGCTCCTGAATAAGGTTAGTTTTGAACTGAAATTTATTTTGGTGCATTAATTGTGGCAGTTATTAACATTGTAATTAGCCTAAAAAACGGAAAAAATATCACTACTGAGATATTATTACAGGCATCGTGAAGAAAACTATATTTTGGTAAAAGAAACATACGTTTTAACAATTAAGAAGATGCTATGCTTCTAAAATGACATGACAATTCAGTGGGTAATGCATTGTAAAGCCAGAAGACTGGGGCTTGAGGCCTTTGGGGCATTCATGTCATTAAATTGATAGTAGATTAGTTTCGCGTCTCGTCACTCATTATTCGCTACGATTTCCGTTTAACAATTTGACAGCATGATATAATCATCACCATCATGGTGAACAATCCTGGTTTGATTGGTTTGACACAGATTTAAATTCAATTTTTGCAACGGCTGATAACTTCATGTTTACATAATTCTTCCTTATTATGTCTTTCTCCAAATACCTATATCATGCGAGGTCTTCCTTTTCAATTCTTCCTATTCACTCGTTCCTCGAAGATGGTCTTTATTAGTCTATCACGTCTCAAGATAAGTTGTCCCATCTTATTTTCAAAGGTTCGAGCAGACCTCTGTTTTCTACCAATTATCTTAGAGCTTCTTCATTCGTCACTCGTCGACCGGTCCATTTTATCGTTCTTCTGTGGCACCGAATTTCGAATAATTCTAGCCTTGACTTATATGTTGCTGTCATCGCCCACGCCTCACTGCCATTAAAAAAACCGGCTGTCAATATGAACTGTATCCCTACTTCTGTGTTTGTATTTCCAGCTGTAATTAGATTCTTTTTTGGTAGTATTTTAACATTGGTATTGGCCTTTTCTCTCCTGCTGTTTACCAATATCTTATTTTTTTAATTCATTTTCAGGTAATATCTGGCCATTTTCTTTTCCATGTTTCCTAAAGTCTTTTGTACGTGGTTTCCTGTACATGCTTTGACCGCTATGTTCATCCTCAAGGGGTGAATGTCTGCGCCTAGTTAAAGGCAGTTTGTCTTCGGTCTTCCTTTAGTTTTTCAGCCTATCTATCTATATATTTTTCAGCGCTATCCCTCGAGTCCGTAGATGACATCGCGTCAGTAACTTGCCGAACCACTAAATATTTACTATTTTATGTGGACTTAAATTGACTTACAATTAGCATGAATGTTTTTTAAAGAGCGGCTTGGACTGTGCAGTTCTGAATGGTAACAATTACTGTATTCTCGGTCTTTTTTTATAATTTCCCCCCTCCGAGTCTATTGTTGCCTATTTTATCATTGCTCCGCAACGTTGATGATCTACTACTCTGATGCTAATTCCTCAATACTGTTGGACGTTTGACCTTGAGTATTCCCATTTATTGTTAAATTTTTCGAAAGTTTATTATTAGATAACGCGGGATGCGTACTTTTATAATTTGATATGTTTCAGTGGGTATATCTCGAGTTTTAGCAGAGAACTGTTGGGAGCTAAATTTTAAATCTGGACGTATGTATTCTCTCCTTCGTTTATAGCTTATTTATCTCCGTATAAATAACGTTAATGCCAGAAATCATGTTTATCCTTAGTTCTCATTTCTGCTACGTCAAATTGCTATCTTAACATTTAATCTCCCATATCATACGTTTCGTCTACACATTCCTCTCCCATTACTCTCAAGCTGAGATTGATTCCGTTTTATAATTGCTTCAAATATTCCTTCCATCTCTTTCCTTCACATTTACACTCAATTAAAATTTCGTTAACTGTAGATATCTTCCACTTCTTCACCTTTGTGGTACGACGTAGCCGTGCAAACCTGCACCACAGCCATATGCACCAATTGTAGGCTTGGTCTCGAGATACACCATTGCTTTGCTTTCGCTATATTGCAGGAAGCCTTTCACTCGCATTCAGGCATTCTTCCTAATCATTATGCTTTCTCCAGAATTACCGTCCAAAGATCAGGTGTCCATGATCCTGTAGTTTTCGATCCAAAAGTATCCTTTTTTGGGCCACTTCATTTCGCTTATTTCTAGTGAATCAAAGTCCATTCTCCGCAATTCTACCTTCAAGCAATCCAATATTCCGCTGGTCCGAAGCTTTCTCACGTTTCTTGATCCAACTCCATATTGCTTATCATTTTACTCATGCACCGTCTCGTGTAGTTCTAGCCCGGAGATTTGAATGGGGGACTGTTTTATCCATGAAATATTTTATTCAATATGGCTCCATCACGTCCTGATAAAAGGAAAAGAGCGGTGTAGCTGCGACTCCTAGATAAAATAACGTAGCGGTTCCCCTTGTTCTCCACATCGTAGTACTACATCCGTGAAGGTAAATGTCTCCACACCTGCAGTGAAATGAGTGTCGCCATACCGACCGCAGTAATATCTACCTTCACTAATATGAAGAACAGCCCATATTCTCTCCTCCGGGTAATGGGGTGCGTAATTTTTGGCGATCTCCCGTCGTCAAGTAACAGAATCTTCACAGATTACTGTACTACTTGAAAGGCCTACCTTACCCATGGATAGACCAGTAAAGGAGCATGAGTTGTGTAACGGCTAGAGTACTGGTCTCTCACCGTGAGGGCTAGGGCTCAAATCCTGTCAGTAAAAGATATTTTTCATTGGTAAACCGGCCCCTGCTTGAATAGTTGAGGACATTCAAACACAGTACACGAGTCCGTCGGAAGGGACGTTAAGTCCTGGTCTCTTTGGCGCTGTTTCGTTACGAGAAGGCTAATGCTGACGCCGGGTTTCTCAAGTTGAAAAGCTGATATCACTTGAATTCCCCTTTAATGAATTTAAATTCCTTTGCAGTCATATTTCCTATACTTCCTTTTATATTCTTTCCCAAAAGTAGAAAGGAACTGCTATTATCCCACGCATAATGTTGATAAAAATACGGGCGAAAGTTAGGCAAGTGCAATGAAGCAGTTCGTGGACGCGAAAAAACAAATATCGCCCTTTCCCGCAATGAGAGAGAAAGAGATGTAGATTTCCGGAGGGGAGGGTCAGGGAGCAGGGGTGGAGCCTAAACCAACTGGTTCCGGAGGAGGGAGGGAGCAGAGGGCGAAGTTTTGAAGAATACCCATGAAGGAATCGGACGGAAAAAGACGGGAGGGGTGGAGATGCCTCGATGGTGGAGCCTAGGATTTGGATATGGTCCTCCTCCTCTCATGGACCACGGCGCAGGCGGTGGGCAGACAGGGGTGGGAGAGGGAGATGAAGAGGGCTTATTTGGGGACGGGGATGAAATGCTGGGAGCCTGAAGCGGACGTTCAGAATAAAAATACTAAAATAGACCAATAGACTGAATCCAGAATTCCCGAATTGGGGAAGAAGTTCAGATGAATATAAATATGCCATGAAGAGGTAATTCCTGCCTAAATCCCAAGCATTCCTGCTTCACGTCCCACTGAATGCATAGGTCCATGCAGAATTGACTTGCAGTTTCACATGTTTCAATCGAAGGTCACAAAGGGAATGGCGGCCAAGATCCATTTTGACTTGAATTGCAAATACTGGGGTGCATGAATTTGCAATGTTATATAGATTTTTTTAACGCTTTTCTCTTGCCATTATAGCGGTATTTTTTATTTTTTGATTTAAACAAAGTTATAGATGCCGCAGAGCAAAACTTAACTCTGCGCACCCTAAAATTGTCTGTTTTCTCAAATTCATGAACCGCTAATTTTAGAGCGCCCGGAGCTTTACTGCTTTATTGCTTAGCGGCATTTAAATTTTTATCATAAAATAAAAATATTTCTACAGTGGCAAGGGAAAAACCTATTGTATATCATGCATATTGCATCATAGAGGTATGCACACATACCGAGTTTATATTTTCTAATTTAGTGGTGCATAATTTTCAGGCCAGCAATCGGACTACATAGTTGACCATGTTATCTGATTTATATCAAAGATATACTTAATGCAGCATTATCCGTCTGCTATACCCGTCTTCCATGTCTCGATAATTATGCAAGATACTACTCTCGTTGCATCAGAGCGGGTTAGTACCACCTCAGGTCCTGCCTTGAATGCCACATCCTATTATCACTGCATCGATTTCATTACCGTTCCAGATTACCCATTATACAACATACTACTTACGCCCGCAGTACCAAATCCCAATTAACTATGGAGTGGCAAGATGTGGCTTTGTGAAATATAGCTTTTTTTTGACGAATAGAAGATGAGTAACTAGAGTTCACTTGGTCTACAAGAGTTGACGTGATTACCGGTGTCATTGGGGAAGAAGGAAAGATGAATATAAATATGCCATGAAGAGGTAATTCCTGCCTAAATCCCATTGCGGGTCGGTGTAATGAATACATGCTATCCACCAAGGAGTCTCCCGAGGGCCTTGTTAGAATCGTGGTCTCCAGAAGCAGTGGATGAACAAAATAATGGAATAGAAGTTGACAACAGTTAGGGGTACTTGGATGACATGAAATGTGTAGGCATACCTGTATATATTGAATAATACGTTTAGGTAATAATAAGTTATTATGTCAATAAAAAATATAGAAAATATATGGATGAAAAATTTGAATGGAATATTACAGTTTTTCCATTTCAATATGCTACTCAGTAGCTAAATGGGAAAGTAGCTAAGATTTTAGCTTCAACCTAGGACGGTTCCCTTATTTTACGTTGTGATTAGAATTTTCTACCAGCTTTTCTAAAGCGTCATAGTTTTTTTAATCCAGAATAATATTTTGTACGTGTATTTCTATATTTTTACCTTAAGAACAGTATAGTTGGATATCGTCCGTAATTAACACCTATTCCATTTTTAAGTTAAACTCGTTTTGAATAAATGAGCAGTTGGAGGATATTGTGATGGGGCTTATTGTTTAAATAACTTTTTTAGCGTTCGATTTCTTTCTAGGCATTAATGCTAGGAAAATAGCTTAGGTATAAGCATTCCAAATAATATTGAGAGGAAATCGGGCATTGAGAATCGATTATCCATCAGCGCGAGAACTTCGTTTTTGCAATTACGAACACTACAGCCCAACTTCCTTTTACGTGTAGCTGATGGAGAGTAAAAAAGTCTTTGATTTCCTTGTCATAGTACGACTTTTGTGGTTTTAATAAAAAATCTTAGCCAATTTCCCTAAATATAACATGTTTTAGTTACTTTGCTTTGCGTTACTTTGTAAAGAATTTATTATAGCTCCGGAAAAAGTAATGGATTCCATCCGTTGCTCTAAAATCCATCAAGATTCACACTGGTCTAACAATGAACAAACTAATTTCAACCCGAGCGTTGACCTCTCCAGAATAACACGCAAAGGTGAGGGGACTCTGTTCCTGCAAACGCAGGAAATAGAAAGTTGATCTTCCTCTTCAAACCTCTCAGCCAAAAGCAGAATTATTCAAGAAATATTCAGCAGCTGAGATTGTACTTCCTCCGTCTTCAATTCTTCGTAGAAAAAGAATATAGTAGAAAATTGCGACAAAACTTGCAGACTTTTACTTCCATATCTGAAAATTACATCTACGCAAAAATAACGCTGCGGAATCACCTAAAAACTAGTAGCAGGATATCTGTTGACGTCTTGCAAATAAACTATGCAGAAATAAACCTCACGCAACTAAAATCATTCCATAATTTATATGAATAGCAAAAATCCATCAATATATTCTGCGTAGTATCAAGATTATATCAAAATATTTACCTTCCAGTTTTCCAAGGCGTTTACACTAAGATAATGATATAAACAACGATACATTTCAATGCCATTATATTACCAAATAATGCAAAATTACCAGTGAGAAAGTTGGTTGAAAAGTCATTTTGAATTAGTATCAAGCCGGCCAAATGTTGTTTTCTTTAGCACGGGAATATAATATAACCTATCGATGTCAATGGTGATCACCACTATAAAATACAGTGATCTGATAATGGATACTGTTAAAGGTATGAGACTTTTAAATACAACGTTAATTGCTCAAAAGGTAAAATAACTGATCCATGAAATGAAGAAGCTGCTTGTTATTTGGTTGGAGGCTCAAATTCAGAAACGGATTTTTTTTAATCCTGGAAAAAAACACGTGCGTCTCTTTGAGAATCGAAATGAAAATGAGGGTGAGGACATCAACAAAAGCATTAATGCTTGGCTGGTTCAATAGATTTAAAAAACACGCACATATTCACATCGTGAAAGTAAGTGGGGAGGCCGTCGCGAACGACGCATGAGGAGGTTACTGGGAAGTTTTGGGAGAGTTGGGCAAGTTATTAGTAAGTAAAGTTGTTTTACCTGAGCAAATATTTTATATTGATGAGACAACTCTCTTTTGGAGAAAATACCGGATCGTTGCTACATTCATGCGTAGGTGAAAAATATTCCTTGCGATAAAGTCTTCAAAGATAAACTAACGCTAATGTTAGTCTAATGAAACCATTCCTTAGTGACAACTCACGGGATTTTAAGAATGATAGTTAGAAACATTTGCCAGTGTATTATCGGTCAAATAGCAGATCGTAGATGGCCGTTAACCTTTTGGAAGACTAGTTTATTGATATTCCCGAAGTAATGACTTACTGTGGGACAAATTGTATTCCTTTAAAAATATTATCGATTATAGATAATGATAGCCGATACAAGAACTCAGTGGAGAGCTGCGTCAAACCAATATGAGTATTGATGACTAATGATGATAATATAGACAATGCCCCAGGCCGCCAGATAAATTAACTGGTCTCAATCAAAATGGTAAAATTGTTTTGATGCCTCCCAGCACCACATATCTTGTCCAGCTATAGATCAGAGGTCCGCAAATTTTAAAGCATACTTTCTTCGAAACACCTTCAGAATGGTTACAACATAAACAAGAAATTAATTGCAAACATTAAGATAATTTTAGTACCGGTAATGCTCAAGGCAAAAAATTTGATCTAGAGGGAATATGCGCACTTATTGAAGTAGGTTAGGAAAAACTTACTAATGGCCACTTGACTGAATAAGTAACCACTAATGTTGCCTAAGAATAAGGTATGAACAATGAAGAAAAGAACTTTAGGATAATGAGACCAAACTATTTTCTGCAATTAACTTTGCTCTATCCTTCAGGACAGTTGATGAAGACCAAAGATGATTCAACGTATTGATGAAAGTTGATGGAAGAACGTTGTAAGAAGGTGAAGTGAGTCATTTTAATGTGTTATTTAACTGTCGTTCCATTTATATATAACGGCGGATGACAATTTGAGATAGCGCGAGATTGTGAAAAGCGCACAATATCGTGTGGTATCATTTTAGTTTTAATTCTACTAGTTTATTTATACTATAGTTAGTTATATAGGGTTATTCCTAGGGTTTCTGTTCCCTAAGGTCATTTAGCAAGACACATTTCAGTACTGAAAATCGAACCAAATACTCAAATTCAAGGAAATACTGTTGGTGGAGATTTTTTACAAATAAGGCAAAATAATTTAATATTTACAAGTATCGCCTAATAAAAGATAGGTCGTAAATTTAATTGCCTGCAAATATAAAATATCATCGTAATTATATAGTAAACAAATGTTTTTTCATTGTGAAAATTGAAAACTGACGATTTTTCCGTTACTTACCTAATTTATTCTGAATAACACAAAAATCACTGAAGAAAGAGCATTTAACTTAGCAAATAAATGTCTTACACTAACATACCTATTTATTTCAAAATAGTTGTAAACAAAAATGTTATGGTTATGTGAACGATTATGATGGCATTTTTCTATGAATGAGTCACGTTCTTCATAAAAACGGAAACTATTCTGTAATTTGACCATGATTCCATGCTTTTTCAATACGACACCATCCTTATATGGTGAGTTTGTAATCAATAGAAATATTGTTTTTAATAAAAAAAATTTAATCTTAAATATCGAAGTAAATACATTCAAAACTACGCAAAGGAAACGCAAAAGCCACACACATTTCCAGCGAATATTTTTTTTTTCTTGGCAAAATTTTTGATCTGCAGTCGAAGGCATTTTCGATCTGTAGTCGATTGTTTTTAAACACTATACGAAAGTAGTCCAACACCACCCAACTTTAGTCAAACAATACCCATTTTGGCACAATTCATCCCGCATGAGTCCCAACACCAGTCCTGTTTTTTCCGAATTAGTATTTTCTAAATCATACATTCAACATTCAAAATACGCAAAAATACTTATTATTACAATAAATACAGTCATTTAAGTTGCAAACTGCAAAAAAACTATTGAAATATTATAGAAAAAACATTGAATTGCGATTTGAATATGGATATTTTCGGTCTTTTTTCTTCATAATAACGCAAAAATCGCTTAAGATAGATCGGAAAAATCATTTTGCGAATGTAATTGAGTTAATTTTTTTATAACATGTAAAACCACATATATTGCGTCACTTCGATAAAAATTCAGCAAAAATCAGAACAAAGCATGCATGGCTTCTTCAAAATTTGCATGAATCGGCCATCAGAACGTCAAATCTTTGAACAAAATCGGGTCGTGAACAATACGTGATACGGGAGGTAAACTTTTCCAGCTTACAGTAAAAAAAAATTTTATATTACATGGCTTACAAAAAGAAACTTTTTTCTTTAACGCAAAGAAATAGGTTGAAAGGATTGTTATTTATTATAATAAAGGCCAAAAAAGGAGAATAAAAATAGAAGTAAGACATATGCTAAACTAAGTACTCAAAACAATTAAGAGATGGAAGATCATTGTTATCTAGGAATTCAAGAAACCAATGTGGAAGAAAATAGAAGAAAATATTCAAAGATAAGCCCAAGAAAAGTGGGTAATCTAGAAAAAGAAAGGACTAATA
The DNA here is from genome assembly GCA_933228895.1 of Platycnemis pennipes. Taxonomy (NCBI): domain Eukaryota; kingdom Metazoa; phylum Arthropoda; class Insecta; order Odonata; family Platycnemididae; genus Platycnemis; species Platycnemis pennipes. The sequence continues at coordinate 24,011,807 of OW121848.1, read as the reverse complement.
CGCTTGTAAGTAAGAAAGTACTTCATTAGAACTTAAACCAGGATCATGCCTCATTCTGAGTAAGCGGCATGGTTGATAGCAGGAGCAAAGAAATTAATACTGTAAGTAGTTTATATGCAGAATTAGACATGAATTATGAAGATAAAATGGATTCTCCGATATCAACACAAAAAAGTCCTAAAAAGTGATAGAATAGAAAATCTGCTAGAAACCTAAATAGAGAGACAGAAAAATCTAATCTTACATATCGTTAAAAAGCAAGTAGTGAAGGATGTAAAGGAAAATAATTATGTGTATTAATAAGAGGATGTTAGCTGATAAGTGGAGAGATGCGCGAAACTAATCTTTGGATTTTGACAGATAATGATAGTGATAATAAGGTATTTGATAAAATTTTCTTGTTTAGAGTCCTATTTTATTGAAAAGGTACGGGATATCTGATCCTCATGAACACTTTTTGATGATCAACAAAGAAGCTGTTGGTTAGTGTAACAAATTTATTTGCATAACTGTGTCATTAAAAGCAAATTTTACTACTGAATGTACATATAAAGCAATTACCGTGGTTAAATATAGACAAGTACGGCATTTTCCTTATGTAGAGATGACAATATAGATAAATACAAAATCTATGCTTGCACGTGATATTGTCTTGGAAGATGACGTACAAGTTACCTTTGTGATAGTCAGATATATGAATTGGTACCCACATGGTTAATTGTACTTTTTGACGTTTCTAAAAGCAATTATGTGAATTTGAGTAATAATTTCCCTCCATTCCTTAAGAAACGATTTTTAAAACCGATAATTAAGAAACAGAAGTTTTCATGTGATTGAGGAAATAAACTGGAGAAGAGATAGGGAGGCTGAAAGTGATAGAGCGAAAGGGTTCAAGTTGGCAATATCCTGAAGAAGGGCGATTGGGATGGGAGGAGAAATTGTGTGACCGCGTGGATTCGCGCCGAGAGAGTGGGAAATAAGTTCGAGCGGGGAGTTAGGTGAAGAGAGGGTGGAGGGGGGCGTGGGAACTGCGCGGGTGTTCACTCTCCGCCAAGTGAGCTGTGAAACAAGAAAGCGGAGGGGAAAGGAGATGGAAGGGGAAGGCGGGAAAGAAGCATGGCGTTCGATGCAGCGTACCGAGAGATCCCGACGAGATGGACAGATCCTGAGGAAACATGGCGGAGGAGAGGGTTAGTGCGTTGCGCCATCGACGGCCGAGGAGAAATGCAACGGAAACCCTTCAATCCACTCTCGGCCGCAATTCCGAGTCGATCTCTCTCCTTCATGTCAGTGAACACGTGTACTCTGAAAACACCTTGCAAAGGAGTTTTTCTTATTCATGGTCATTACATTCATTTTTTTATGTTTCTTACGAAGAAATAGGAAATGTACATCTGAGATACTTCGGTAATTATAGTTACATATGAATAATTATCTTTGCATAAGAATTTCTGGTAGTCACTACTTTGAAAAAATATTGTGTTCTCATAATTATGAAAGAAGTAACTAATTACAAACTCTTATTCTACAACAATATCATTCCACTGTCCTGATCATAGTTTCCACGCAGAAGTGTGATTATTGATGTGATAATGGCCATGGTAGACTAGTGGGTAGAGTGATGAGCAATAGACCGGATTGGTCCCGGGTTCGAATTCCGGGTAGAAGCTTTCAGGACACCCCAACCTAAATATCATCACGATTGTTATTTCTGTGTCAGAACTTCGAAATGAAATCGCAAGTGGCCTGGGAAAAGGAATTGGCTCCCCTATCATGAATTTTACGCGACTTTTCAACCATTAATCAAAGCCAATTATTTATATTGGATTGAAACTGTAATCTTATAATTTGCAATATTTTCAATGTCGATTACGTTTGAAAAAAGATGCGCAATGTTGAAGAAATAAATTGAAAATTTTTATGGTAAATTCCAAGATTCTTTTCATTAGTAACCACAAAACTAAAAGCCCAAGTTTACGAGAAACATTTGCAAAAGAAGGTTATTTTTTGGGATTTCAGCCCTCCATTCTAATGCTGTGACGGAAACAGTTTTTAGCATAGAGTTCATGTTTAATGGTGGAATGTGAGTAGAATGTTAAGTGGCGAAATCCATCAATTGTTTCCGCCACAGCACCATGCATCGTACCGATGACTATGATTTTATAAATAGTCTCCGAAAGTGTTTACCAAGCATGTCTTACAAATGCTGAGATTAGTAAGCATTATCGCAGCGCTCCCTTTGGATGGACATAATACAATAAAATTGTACAAAATTTATCTGAGTGACTTAACTCAGCAATATATGAAAGCGGGAAATGTATTAAGCTTCTTCAGTGTAGAGATATGCGAATAATAATGATGAAATGCCAATAGCTTTGTTAACTCTTGGTAAAATTTTCACAAAGATCAGCTACATTTTAATTGCGTACAGTATGCAAGAATATATGTGCAGTACGTACAATAATTTTCAAATGATAATATTTAAATGAACATCTTCCGCAATTTTATCAAAAAAAGGCAGAATTCTCTGCGTCCATTCGTTACGAACCTGATGCTTTCTTTCGCAGTCATTTGTTCCGCCAGCGCATTGCCCTCATGAACTCATCGGTTGGGAGAGGAGCGTTGAAAGAAAAGCAAGCTCGTGCGAGAAATATGTCTCTGCTATTTTTGATTGGGCGCGGGGAATAAAAAACAAAGGACCGTTCCGAGAAATGGTGCATTCTTGAAAAGGCACTGAGCATAACAGAGCAAAATAACGAGCAGACGCCATTAAGGGGCGCGTGAACGGAAGAGTTTTGGCTCGAGAATAATCCCCGTGTTTTCTTTTCACCGTCCGTGTTTTTACAGCGTTTGCTCTTAAATCCAAAAAAAACTCAAAAACCTCATTCACATGCCATCGCGTAATTTTAATCCTAATTCTGGGCCTTCCTCACTCCTATGGAAAAATGGAACGGCTCTCGTGAGGAAGGCATCGTCGCGTGCATTGCCGCTCGACTAATTCATCCCGGAAGGAACGGAATTCCGAAAACATTAAGGACTTATTTTTCTATAGGCTTAGCTACTAGTATTTCACTGCGTTTCGCTCTGTAACTGCTTCCAGGATTAAATTTAAGAGCGTAAACTGAGAGAAATTAGCAGACGGCTTTCATTTGTACTTTCGGAATGCGTGAGATGGGTCATATGAGTTTAAAGGTTCTACGGCTAAACATGTCATCCTGATTATCTTAATGGAGACGAATGATGAAGGGTGAGCGATAAAAGTGATAATATTTATACGCGAGAAGCTTTTTTTCCGAATGAACTCGATCTACTCTCCTAATTCTGTGACGTCTGATTCAAGCGAGGAATGAGTGAATGTACGCCTAAAAGTATTTGCATATTTTTGTATATATTCCTTGAAAAATAAATGAATTCCAAATTGCAAAAACATGTATCAAAATGATTATAATATTTTGCATGAAGTCATTATTGTGAACCAGTAACTGTTTACATATTAACGAGTTTAGAGTTGTGGGAGCACTAATATCCGTCAAAAAGCTAATGCTCTTACATGTGAATTACTACCCGGTACTTAGACCACTTCGTATGTTTAGAAAATCGGAATATAACGCCACGAAGGGAATCTGAGAGTGAAACAGCTCAAGAGACGGCACTCAGGGTTCTGAGGTTCACCTCTGAGAGAAGAAGAGACAATGAGAAAGTTTTATCTGAGAGAGCAAGTGTTTTAGCTCCGATGTTGACTGGGAATAGGATTCTCGTTGTCGACGCCAATTCTTAACACCGCCACAATCTTAGATACATTGGGATATTTTCCCCCAAGGAATTTGTTTGACTTCCAGAGAATGGAATGGCAAGAAGTAAAAAATCTTAATTAAAATATACAGCGTATTTATTCTCTACCTTCAAAAATGAATGAATTGGCTGGCTTCTCTCATGTTCCTTTGATATTGTTGGGAGGGAGGAGTCAGGGCTCATAATGAGTACAATTTAGAGAGCTTAGATATTGTTTGAAGAGGTGAGAGAACGGCTCATCTAGTTCCGAGCAGTCCAACTAGAGTAGATGCTGGACCTGTCCTCTGGACTACCCTTCATTCCTCACGACTTACGAGGCCTTGAATATCGTACTACGAGCAGTTTCAGAGGATGAGTCCCATAATTGAGCCCAGAACTTTTCGAACAGCACAGGCATTTATTTTTTAATTTTTGCGTCAAAATCCAAAAATTATTCTGAAGTTATATATTTTGAACTGAAATCATTTTAAGGCAATAAGTTTCTGGAGATTATTTGTAAAGTTTCGGTTTGCTTACAATTATCTATCCGTTATAAAGTATACGACAATAATTGAGAGAATATATCCTGACGTGTGTTAATGCAAAGAGTGCAAATATATATCAGCATTAGACCATTACAAACCTTTATACCGAAATACGCAAAAAAAACTCAATAGTGAAAAAGAGGACAAAATAATATGCACATAAAAATAATATATCTACAGGTACACCCAATAATATATCTTTTTTTGGCAATTAGCAAGTCTTCTTTTTAAGAGAACGCCCGGGGATGAAAGCATTTCGTCCTCAGAAACTTAGGTGTTCGTCGTTATAAAGAGAGTTGAAGAACGAGAAAAAGAGGAACCGAATAAAATATTGAATAGAGTTTTTATCATCATTAGGAAATTTCGAAGAAGTGTATAACTTATACCAGTAAAAATATATTTAGAAAAACGATACACATACTATTTTACTGCACGTGGATCATTGTTATTTCCCATTTCGCAAGAGTCCTTGAATATCGTCCTGTCCTCTGGACTACCCTTCATTCCTTAATGAATGTCGCTTTGTACTCTTTATTTATTTAAATTATTAACCCTTTATTATTATTATTTGCAGCCAAGGGAGACGGATTTGAGGAAGAAGCTGAAGATAGGTTTCGGGAAGTATATGTAAGAGAGTGGGCAAAGACCTATGGCAAGAGAAAAGAAGAGATCAGGCGAGAAGGGAGCCCCGTGGCAAGACAAGTGTGAAAATAAGATTTCATTAATTTGGAGAAGAGAGGACGTGACGGAGGGTGAATGGAGGCGGGAGAGGGGAAAGGCAGGGGGGAGGAGAGGGAGGGCTGTGAGGGGAGGAGGGCAGAGCGGACGTGCGGAGGAGGGAAGGTGGGGGAGAAGTGAATGCAGGGGAGGACGGCGTGGGATGGCTGCGGTGCGGATCGGGAGGCCAAAGGGAGCGGGGCGCCGCGGAAATTGGTTGCGGGAGGTGGGGACGCTTCAGTGTGTGGGCAGGGGTGGCCCCGCAACAAGGGGCGGGAGGGGTAAGGTGTCCGGGAAGAAAGAAGATTTCGGCGAGAGGCGGAGGATGGATGCGGGGAAAAGACGCGAATGAGGGCATAACGTCGGAATAAGAAGGTGCCGCCGCCGCGCCGTTGAAGGCTGGGAGAAAGGGGTTGGGCGAGGGCGCGTGGATGATTAAGATCTTGTACGCGTGTGTGTGTGGAGGAGGGGCTGAAAGAGGCGCATTTAGAACCGCCGTGGGTGGGCGCCACTCCTTCCACCTCCAATCTCCCACACCTTGTCAACCTCCATTCCATATGCGCTGTTGTTTACGGAAGTGTGGGGGAAATTTCACCCCGTTTCGAGTTCCCAGAAACCAGGGAAATCTTTTATGCCGTGAGTCGTGTTTTGGGACGGAATTCTGAGGACTATGGACGATTAAACCTTGCACCACTGGAGTAGAGTGAATGGCAATTTGACATGGCTGATATGCAGCCTGTAAAATATTATTCTCTCGGAAAATTTTAAATTTAAATCAGTCCTAATATATGTAATGAATGTGCAATGTACGTATTTTTTTATTATTTGCAGCCAATTTATTAGCAAATTAATAAAGAACGGAATATTATCTAAAATACGATTCGATATAACTTTGTGGTACTTCATTACACCAGGTTTACTAATAACTTATACAAAACCACAGATTTAAAAGAACATGACCCGGGTTTCAGCGAATGATCGCCATCTTCAGGTGAGAAAAATAAGCCAAGCACTCCAATATATACCAAGCCCCGGTCATTGGGGGCGGGAGAGGGAGGAGGACAGAAGGGGAGGTTTACTGAGAGGGGGCGGGGGAGTTGTCGTTGGTCGGTGATGGAGGAGTGGTGTGGGAGTGAGGGAAATCAGGCCGAAGGTTGTCGAGGTCATGCGCGACCTTGAGTGAGTTGTTGGTGCCTGGGCAGTGACTGAGTAAAGGATGGAGGAGGAGGCAGGGTGCAAATATTCGTTGAGCACTATGACCTCTGTGTCATCGTTTTAAAATTTCCAGTTGTTCGAGAGAATCTAACTCACGTCTATTATTAGAAAAATGCAAAACATTAACATTAAATTCACTGCTGTGGTCACAATTTAAAAGTTGCTTAACGAAATTGCTCTTGTATTCATTATTACATTTAAAATCATTAATATTTAGTTCTAGAGGTAAAATTTCTTGATGTTTGACCTATTTAGAGGACGTCGCAGTCACCACATGTTAAGCAATAAACCCCACTCCTCTTCTTATGATACACTTGATCCTTGCACTTCACCAATAGCGTTTTTAAAGTTGTTACAGATTTAAAAGAAATATAATAGTCATCTTTGGGGAAATTTTTTATCACTCTATTGGAAATGTCACCCAAGTATCTGATTGAGCAAAACATCCTGGAGTGCTTAGACGGATTCTTGGAGGAATAAATGGAATTATATGCCAACTTCTTTTCTTTATTGGATATTAACTTGTCTATTAAAGTATTTCTGTACCCATTTGCCCTTGCGATCTGTTTAATAATTGACACTTCTTTATTAAAAATGTCTTTGGAGAGGGGAACATTAATGAGGCGGTCGATGAGGGAGTTAAATGCACTGAGTTTATGCTGGTAATGCTTTGAATCGGCCGGGATGACATGATCTGTATAGGTAGGTTTACGATAAATTGAAAACTCATGACGATCGTCTATAATAGAGATGGTTATGTCGAGGTAATTCAGTGTGCGATTGTGCTCCTTTTCGCAGGAAAAGGAAATGTTTCGGTGGAAGTCATTCAATAACGTGGTAAATTTATCCAGGTGTCGGTCTGTACCCTTCCAAAGAACGAGGATGTCATCGACATAACGGTGCCAGTATATAATATGGTTCAGAAGGTTTTTCCCGCATTTAAAAATATTATGTTCAAAACTGTCCATAAAAATTTCCGCCAGCAAAGGAGAGACCGGCGAGCCCATTACTAAGTCGTCTGATTGTAACAAGTATTATTGAAAGAAAAATAATTTTGGGCCAGACAAATTGATAATACGGTTGAAAATTCTTGAATCACCTTGGGTTGCACCTCCGCCTTCTTCAGCAGTTCCGTCAAAAGAAAAAAAAATTATGAACAGTTGGTGAGATTGGCTCTTCAACGTATAAACTGGCATAGCATATAGAAAGAGCAATAAACCGTTATTATATAGGATTTAGTTCTTTTCCGGCGAACTAATGCTGTAAATTTTTCGCGAGTTTTCCACCGAGTCAGTGCTGTGCTGCCGAAGTTTCAATGGCTAACTCCGCCATCGTCCTCAGGGCGTTGATGCCAGGTTAAGATTTGTCACCTTCATATATGCTCCCGAATCGGGTCAGGAGGCTTCTGATTGGCTGTTGTCTCTCTTCCTCCTCGCTTCTTCTATTTTGCGTTTTATTGGTCTCCACGATTGACAGAGAGCATACCCTGCATCTCCATTGAGATTTCTCTCCTCCAAGTTGATCTCAATGGCCTCTTTGGTCTATCGGTCTCAGTATCCGTTTGCCTGACTTATCAGCTTGGCGTCGTCAAAACCGATGCGGTGGTCGTTAGGCTGCGCTCCAAGATGGCTGATTTCTCGGGGTAGCCCAGTTTAATGCATCGTCTGTGTTCTTTCACTCTTGTTTCTAAGGTCCGGCCAGTCTCTCCAATGTACGCTTACCCGCATTCACTGGGAATGCGATACACCCCGGGAGTTTTTAGGTCCAAGTTTGTCCTTCACTCGAACTAGATGATGCCTCGGCTTCTCTGTTGTCTAAGGGGGCGTCCATTAATTACGTGAGACGATTTTGGCGATTTTTCGACCCTCCCTTCCCCCTTGGTGAGATGCAGTGAGATTTGGCTTGACCCCCTCCTCCCCCATAATCTCACGTGGGATTTTTTAAAATGCTTATTTCTAGTATAAATACGTTAATTTGTGCTTGATTGCGTTGGATTTATTTAAAAAAACATAAGAGTTGCTGCCACCCGGCTCGTACGCCGCTGCGTTCGTCGAGTCACACGTTTGGTGGTGGCTAAACAATCTAAGGGCTACTGTGTGGCGTTCGCATAACCGTGATAAATGTAACCCAGTTTTCTCGCAATTTTACACTGTTTCTTGGGAAAAAAATTACGTGATATTTGCCGAGACTTCCCCACGTGAGATAGGGTTAGATTCGGCTCGACCCCCTCCACCCCTGAACGCCTCACGTAATTAATGGACGCCCCCTTTTAGATGGTCTCTCTCTTGTATTTCTTGAGTATTCTGGAAAGTTTTCCCGAGATGGTGGAAATGTATGGGAGGCAGGTCCTGGCCACTGGATCCTCTTTCTCTTAGTTGGATCTTTCCGGGATCAGATGGTTTTCTTCCTCAGACTCGTTTTGATTGTCCCTCAGATAGTGAAAAAGACGACGTTAACTCACAGAGATTATGGAAAGAAAACTCACCACTCACCGGCTCATCGAAAGAACTCCCACCGCCATCCGCATCCAAAAGCGACAGTAATCAAAAGTCTATTTGAGCATGCGAGGTGTATTCCTTCCGTCAAGCTTGAGGGAGGAGGAAAAACACCTTAAAAGTGTCCTAGCTTCAAACGATAATTCCAACTAATAGCTTGTAACTCGCATATGCAGTTGAATTGGAGTGAAGAGCTAAAGCGCATCGCAATTCACGAGCAGGAGCATCCAAAAATAAAAAATAATATATCATTCAAAAGGAAGAACTGAATGAGGGCATAATTACACAGTAGTTCTCACTATAAGAATGTATTTCTTGGAATAAACAACTCTTTTTTTTTAGAGTAGAGCATTTGATAGCTCCTACGGTAACGATAAACGACAGCAAGTCATTAGGAAACCAATTAATGATTTAAAATTCCAAATGATCAATTTAACTCGAAAGGTTCGTGTACAAGTTAGTTCGTATTTGAACTGCAGTCATTAAGTTTTCATTGATTAACTCGGTAAAAATGATATACTTGAAATCGTTTCAGGTAGTCTAACATGACCGCCCCACTCGGCATAAATATATCCCATGTAATATCGATAAATACGTCATGCATGAATAAATTTCTGAAAAATTAAATTCAATCCAAGACTCAATTAAAAATAAACAGTGATATAGAAATATAATTATCATGGCCTATAGTGACTAAATGTTCAGAAAGATAATTATCAGTTATGAAAAATAAAATATTACTTTCCAGCGATTTTACATTTATCCCAGATTAGTTTCGGTGCATCGAAACATTTGGGGCACATCGAACAAGTGTACCATGGAGAGTAATAATTCTTCGTAATAAAGCCACCAACCAACGGCCTGATTCTATAATAAAGTTAATATTCATAGAGGCGATTATTTTCATTTGAATAGAATAAAAGTGGTCATCGCTTGACAAAGAATGCCCTGGGATGGAAAATGGATCGTGTTCTTTCTACTTGAAATTTTGAAATTCAATGGGTAGAACAATAATTTATCCGCAAAAGGAGTTTTTTAAGCAATAATGCTACGATAACGAAACTAATTAGTCAAATAATTGTCCAATTGAAAAAGTTGAAGATCACGCACTATTGTAGAATTAGGAAGAGTACCAAAATTATTATTGACTTTCAATCGCTACCCAATATATTTTCGGAACACCGAGAAAACCTTCGTGTGAAACACGCACTATTAACATATGACTTAATCCTTTCCCGGCGAATTATTCTGGTGACATGGATTATTATTCATGGATGCATCTCAACGGCTTTAATTAATTACACTAATTCAATTCACTCACCCTGAAGACGATGGACGTGTCGTCCGTGGAAACGTTGGTGCTGTATAAATATTTAACCCGGTGGAAATCCAGAGAAGACTTCACCACGCACTATTATTTTTTCCACCTCCAATAAAATACTTTCGGAAGACAAGGGAGGAGCTAATTTTCTCTTTCATCTCTTCTCGCATACTTTTCTAGCTTACTTGGACAACTTTCGGATGATATTGAAGCTTTTCAACCGTTTACAGCATTTTTTCATCAATCAGCTTCTCTTTTCTTTTTGCTTTTCTTCAATCGCAGTGACTGTGGAGATTGATCTCAAATTTGGAAAAGCCTCAAGGCGCAGCTCAGCGCTTTCTTGCAGCTTCTACATAAATTTAGTATTGTGTCAAGAATGATAGAAAATAAACATTATTCGTCTTTAAGGAAACGTTCCTCACGATCTCAATGGACTCGTACCGGCATTTTTCTTCTCGTGGCTCCACCAAATGGCAACATTCCAGCATTTTCAATCGATATCCAATATATTTTCGCTTACTAGTATAAATAAAACAGTTCAAACTATGTTAGGCATTTCTGAGAATTATTTTAACTCTTAGGGTGAATCAAATTTATTTTGTCTCTTCAAATGGTACTTTAGGCCAGAGACCTCAATGAGGAAAAGGTTAAATTTGGTGAAGTTGATTGCTTACTACACAATATCACATGGCATTTACTTACGAACTGTAAATGGAAAAATGTGGTTGGCGGACATTTAAGAGTCGGTCGTAGAAGTATTATTAGTAACAAAGGGCCACATAATTTCGGTTTGCTAATAAATTATAATACCTACGTATTTGTTGAAACTACACCCTAATGTAACTTAATTGAAAAAGAACAATGCCAAATGAAACAATGCCAAAACAATCTCACTTCATTGGGGATTTTAAGATTCAATGAAAAAAAAGAAAAACATATTTTTAAGCATGCTTTTCTTAAAAAAATAAAAATCTAAGAAAAAGAAATATCTTCACATCGTACTAAAAAAGAAATGAATAATATTTTCTCATATGAATTAAATTTCACCCTAGTACTGGAAATAATTAAATGCAATTCAAGGAAATTATCCACTAAGTGGATAGGTCATAGGGCGCTCTTTCATATCCGATATCAATATAAATTAATTAAATATAAAGATATTGGTATTCTGAGGAATAGAGCGCTTCAATATATAATTCTAGAAAATCTTTAAATTAACTAAATTTAAGGAGGGAAATATAAAAGAGAGCGCCCCATGCTTTTCGTTGTGGCCTTTCATAAATAGACCACCACATATTTAATGTTATATGGTTGAAACCAAAATTACTTCATATTACTGTTCATAAATAATTCATTGTGTGGATAAATTACTTGAATTAAATTTAATTATTTCCAGTACTAGGTTAAAAATTAATTCACTTGAGAAAATATTATTCATTTCTTTTTAGTACGATGTGAAGATATTTCTTTTTCTTGGACTTTAAAGTTTTTAGAAAATCATCCTTGAAAATATTTTTTTAAGTTTTTTTTATTTTTTACTTTTTAGTCCTGGAAAATTAGATATTCATAATTCTACAACTAGTTTACTGTAAAAGTAAATTTTTTCACTTTAAGATACATGTTATATCAAAAAATGTCTAAGATAACTTGATGACAATGAAACATCTAATTTGCTAAGGCTAAAAAGTAATCGTACGCGAAGTGATTTGAATTTCAGAGAAATATGATCAGAAAAACGGCTTATAAAAATCTTATTTTGAACAGGTTTCCTTGAACGTGTTTCCCATATATTGAAATAAAATCTCATTAAAAATCCATGAACGATGAGTAACGATTCATTTTTAATCATGAAATTCAACACATTGAAATCTTAAGATTTTCGAGTCGAAAAATAATGCCATCTAAGGAATTCGAACCCGAGACTCTTTCATGGTTAACCCAGGGCAGTAACCACTACACCATGCAAGGCATAGAAAGATGAAGTATATTATAGTCTTAAAGTGGTAACCATGGGAACGAGACCCGTGGATACATCCGTGGGACCATGGAAAAGCGAACTAAAGAAAAGCATGTAAAAAAAGGCTTTCCTCCTTCAGTTCCTTATTCATATATCCAATAAAGATATTGATGACATTATATGTACCATTTTAGGAAATTTTTGGCAAATAATGTTATCATAACCAGCAGTAACGGTGAGATGGAAAAAGAATTTCCTGCAATAGGTATACCTGTATGCTCTCCTCAAATGTGACATAAGTAAATATTGAAATAAAATAAGAAAACAGTCCCAAGTTGGTTACGGCTACCGAGCTGCTGGCATTTAACCATCTCATTATGCTCTTTGCTACTTATCTAATGAAACTTAGCGAGAAAAATCTTTTCCAGAGACAAATTTTTTCACTCCATTTTTCCAAGGCAAGATGTGGATTCGCGAGCGCAATCAATGTGGAAACAACTAATTTTACAATAACAACCTCACTATAAACAATGAGTGGATACCATTTCCGGATTATCTCCTTTTCACGCACGCCACGCCGATGACTTTACTCGGCGCCAGGCGACGGAGGACTCGGCGATCGAAAGAAAGCTCCCTCGCTTCTAACGACGGCCGTTACCAGGGAAACGAACTCTCCCTCGCGGGCGCGTGGAGCCCTTCCTAAAACTTAATTTGACGCCAAAGATTTTCTTCGCCGCGCTCGTATTTCCCTTTCATTATCTTGATAGCGGGTAACGGGAGCACTTGGCCCGATGAGGACACAATATGAGAGGTCGCAACGAAATTAAAGCCATTAATCAATCAATCCCTTTTGCCAACCCAATTTCGACCTCTTCCTTTCCACCCTCCTCTCTCATTTACCCTCCCCCCCTTGTTGGGTCACCCCTCTCCCCCGTCTCCATCCATGCCAACGCACCCTGTTTTTAATGTTGTTTCCTTCCTTCGCCTTTCCCTAAAAATGGGTTCGACTCGACGTTCCCTCTGTTGGGGGCGTTCCCTATCCCCCACCCCTCCCTCAGTCTGCCTCTCCATTGAGATGTCCCTCAATGTCCCTCCCTCACCCCCCCCCCCCCCCAACAGCATCTCTCTCTTAAGAATGTCCCCCTCCATTCGTCGCGACGCTTACTTTGCTGTCCCCTTCCTCCCGATCCACTCGCGCTAATATCGCAGCTTGGCGACAGAGCGCCTTAGACGGTGGGCATTAAATGCCTCAATTTCGTTCTGATAAAGTCGTATTTCTTGTTCCATCGCTCCGCTACCTACCTTACGCCGTTTCTCGGGTTACTACTTAGGAGTCGTTCCTTCCAAAATTCTTCGTATTGCGTATTTTTCAGAGAAAATTAGCTGTCAAATGGCTCGCGACAATGGATGACCTTGCTCCGCTATTTCCAGTGTGCGCTCCTGCCTGAATAGGAGTTTAATATGGAACGAAAAAACTTATCAACATTAATAAGATGATTGAACACAAATTTCCGTCTATTACCTTATCCATTTTAGCATGAAATACGGAAATCTTCTTACGTTTCCGAAAATTTGAGAGTCGTGAAAACTGTAATATTTTTTTTGCCAGAGCTTTTAAATTGACCAAGTTATTCATCAGGCGAATCATTCTTTTTCCTGACTGGTAACAGGCAGTTTCGAACTTCTTAAGCTTGATTTCAAGACAAATGTGAAGTCCACAAAGTAATTAGCATTGATAGAATTCTCTTCATAGAAGATATATGCGAGATTGAGTGTAATCACATCACTTCTTTACTGTCCATTGATTTTATTCAGGTTTTAATTCTCTTTAGATAGGAATTATGAAGTTAATTTAAACTTATTTCATTTCTCCTACTTATAGAGCATTTTTTCTGCTTAGAAATGAAGGAGCAATGGCTTTAAATTTATATGAAAAAGCTACCTCTTTCCTAAATATATCCATTAAAATCAATATATCATTCCATAGCAACAGTAATTAACAAGTGCAAATTCTAAACGCCTGAAACTGAAACATTATACACTTAACTCATTACACGTAGTGTCTAGTCACATGATTTTTGTTACAGCAAAAAAACAAACTTCATTTGCTTGTTTTGAAATTAAATCCACTTGTGATGAGATGCTAGTAAATTGGCGTCTTTTGCTATCACTCTTTCCCCTTCCTGTTTTCCCTGCATGAAATAGCAGTCGTTTCTTTGCTGAGAGAAATTACTTCGTCAAACGATTCCTCCTCGCTATCTTCGGTACTAATTACATTGCTTTCACTTATTCCCTCTGAAAGAAGGGAACAATTATGGTTCTAGTCTCCTTCTTTTTCCCTATCTCTCTCCGTGAAATAGAATTTCCTTCCATGGCGTCTTCTCCCTCGCACATCACGGACCTTCCCTCTCTGTTTTTTCCGCCCTACTTCTGCCGAGCTTCCTCCGTATAAACTCCTTCCCTACCTCGATCCCTTCTCTCCTTTAATTTTCATTTAATTTTTCATTTTATCCCTTCATCGTCCTCACTGTTCCTGTCAGGGAAGAAATACGGTTTTAATTTAAACACATTACGTTTCATGGGTCAATTCATGTTGCCATTAACCTAACAGATGTTTCAGCTTTCATTTTTTTAAGAATATCCCTACGGTCACGACCTCCTTGACTGCCACCTCGGCGTCACCAAGGAAAAACCTCCTACGAACACACGCCTTTGATCCAAATTTAATAAGTCCGCATTAAATCATTATGACCACATTTTGGTGTTACATTTTTATGTTTAATCAAACCTCAATGACAATAGGAGAAATCAGTTAAATTAACCCAATTTCATTCAAGAAAAACTCTAGTATTTTGTCGATCATAATACTAGTATATCACGGGAATAAACGTAAGTGGAAACTACAGTTTAATCCAAAATGAGGGAGAGAATGATATTGATAATTGGTACGTCGAGTTCCAGACCTCTTTTTTTAAATATATAGATGGTTTTTCTGGAGTTTAGGTCCTTGTGAAAATGAAAAATATTTTAACTTTTGGGCAACGTTTCGGTAAATATATTTTTTACTTCTTCGGGGCTAAAATGGGATGAACCACCAATGAATATAGGTAACATGATTTACAGGATATATTATCCGAAACTTCGGCCAAAAGTTGAAATTTTTTTCATTTTCACAAGTACCTAAACTTCCGAAAAACCATCCAGATGTTGATAATATAAAACCAATTTTTGTGAAGCTTATGCTTCACATAACGCTATTTTAGTTAAAGGCGTGCCGTTAAATTTTTGGAACATTGCTTCTTTTAATAGCTTGACTTTTTTCTCCGAATTATTATAAATTTTTTCCCGTCTATTTTCAGCACATTATGATGGTTGTACATCAACTCCATTTACACTGTCCATGAGACTCTAGAGTGAGACTTTAAAAATATATTCTTGCTAGCTGATATTTTATGATGAATTTAAACGGACAGGAAGATTTATTAAATTTATTAAATATAAGTGAGATAATGTCCACCACATTACATCATCGAAAGGCCTACCTAGTGCACTCTTCCTGGTGTGTGTATAATTACCATTCAAATTGCTTGGAAGATACCAGGATTTTCTGAAACTTTTGTACTACACAATAATGATAAGTCAAATGGAGTATCATATATGTATACATGTTTATTAAGATGTAGCAGAATAAGATAAGCAGAAAATAAGGTAAATAGCACCACCAATTTCCTAAAAAATAAGAAATAGATTAGTTGTTTGCTATATATGAAGCAAGTAAAATAAATGGTTATTACGATGAACAAGAATTCTTTGATAACACATCATAATATTTGCAGTAATACCGTCTGCTTAAATCTCCTCATATCTCTCCATTTTTCAAATACTAATTTTTATTGAGTAGTGAGAATATTTTTATTTATGGCCAAATATGATATCTTTAATTATTTTACCTTCGTAGATTTTTTTCTGGGTAATCTTGTATGGCCAGGATTTTGATGGGTGTAGAAAAGAAGGTATATTTTTCTCAATGACGTGACAAGCTGAAATCAATACAGAGTTGAAGATCCTTCATCATCGGAGGAGTTGAAAATGTATTTTATGCCGCTTGAGTTGTTAAAACGGCGTTTTTGATGTAAAATATAATTTTCTTACGACTTTAATAGGTTGTATAAAGTGAAGACGTATCAGTTTAACTAGATTCACATAAATGTATTCTAATTCAATTCCTTCTCGGAAACCTGCAAAAGGAACTGTTGACTGGCAGCTCATAAACTCTCCAGCTATGGTGATATTAGTCCTTACAGACAGTTCATGTTTTATGAAATAACTGTGGTAATGAAAAATTTTTATATGATGTTACTCATGTATTGTGATGGCCTATATTGACAGCAGTACACTCTCCGTGTTATATCACTTCCGCGAACTTGAATAATTCTATGTCATGAGAACTACTGATAGATTTTTTTCCCAGAATGACGAGAGACCGTCATCATAATTGTATCTTCCCTACGATCTATTTACGTGGCATTTCTGAACTATTGGTTTCGGAAAACATGCACAAAAGTATTTTTGACACTCCAACGAGTCAGAGGAAGAAAAATTGGCAATGAAAAGCATCATTATGAATATATTATTTTTTTCAAAAATGTAAAATAAAATTGAATCTTAATTTCTATTAGTAAATTAAGAAATGTCTTCAAGTAGCCGTTTTGCTGATCGCCAGTTTACAATGTATCATTCTTTCAGTGTGTCAGTCTTCCGGGGCATCAATCTTCAATCCATAATAAAATGGCCATAATATAATGGTAATGGTACATATAATTGCCACATTTATTTGATTGATACACTTATCGCACGTTTTCCTCTTCAGATTTCCCATTGGCATTCGAATCTCTGCCGACGGACTTTATAATTAAAATTTGAGTGGAGACATTTAAAAGAGCTCACGTTCAGAGATGCAAGTGCTAACGTTAACGAAATATTGGGAAATATTTTTTAATTTCTTACGTTACTTTTTGATCTACAATTCCATGGGTTTCAGGGCGTACAACAATTATTTTTACCCAAAAAAGCCATTAAATAAACTGGTGGTAATTCTTAGAATTATACTTTTGTCCCAATTCATCGAGAATTTTGCAAGTAAAATATCTTCTCAACAACTCATACGGTAAAATACGAATGACAGGGAATGCAGAGTAATATAAATAAAAAAATGCTAATGGTAAATGAGTTCCAGCTTTTGCGAATTCAAACCGAAACATAAGCTTGTATTAGGATTGGACTGAATAGATTAGCAATGAGATATCCTATATAGAGTACCATAACGCGAGCAGGTTCGCAAATTCGTCGTGAAACGAAGATTTTTATTTCCAGATGGTTTTGTGTGCCAAGCAGAAAATGGGAAAATAATTCAAGTACGGGAGAATCCTTAGATATATCAATAGAGTAGTCCGGTTACAAAAGCCGTTAATTGCAATTTTTAAATAAATTCAAATAATTATTTGCATTATGCCTGTGCCTAATCTCGTTTTATTAAAAATGCGATTAGGCATCAAAGAGATTAGTAGAAAATTGTATACGGTTGCAAAAGCTGTTAAGTTCTCAGTCGTTACTACGTGGTTATTACGTGAAGCCCGAGTTACAATCAAGAAGATCGAGATTTAGTTCCCTATTGTTGGACATTCGTTCATCCCACCAGACCGAGTTTTTGAAATTTAGAAAGTCAATATCGGAAATTCAGCGTAATAGAGAACCCTTCTGTCTACTTGGGAATCTTGAAGAAACACTCAATTGGGAGAAGAATGCCCTTTCAGTGATTGGAAGTTATACGCAGAATACGTAGTCAAGATACCCAGCAGTTGGCATTTTCAGTTCCAAAAATCCAACAATAATCATTATTACTAGGAACAACTTTAGAAGTAACTGCATGGTTCAAGAAGAGAAGTTTTATAATATCGATACTTGCGAAGCGAAGTCTCTTACGAAACGGGGCAAAATATTATAAAAAGGATTCACTCCTGAATCTATAAATAAAGTTGTCCCGTTAAAAGAAGCAAAGCTAAACGATGTGAAAAACCTTCTTCAACTTCACTTTGGTGAACATTGGATGGAAAATCAACAGTTAACTTTCTACTCAGAGATGTTTTGCGATAAAAAAGCATTCCTGAATGTCGACAATGATTACGATTTGTCTGACTTTGGATTGACGGATGTTGAATAATTCAGATTATAAAATGTCTAGAATCAGTATTTGTTAAATTGTCTTAAAAGTGAACTATTAGTTGGTTAAAGTGTTTTGTATTCAGATTTCTTATTACATTTGAGTTAAAATAAATGGACAATGTAAGTTTTTTGTATACGTTTAAAAAAATGTGTTCTATCAATATACTGAGAAAAGATTCGATTTTGAAAACTACTCCGTAAAAAATAGAGTACAATTTATATACTATTCAAAGATTCACACGTTTTCAAAATAAACAACTACAATTAAAAATCCCGTTAACTTCATTAATGAAAGTTTATTAATGAAGGAATAGAGTTCATTATATTAACATATTCAGTTTCAAAAGCCGTTGAATACCTTATCCGTTTGCAAAACCCGCTGACTACAAAATAAATGCTAAAGTATTCTCTTTGCCGTCTGTAATATTTTTCATACAGTCATACCAATGCATTTGTATATTTTATCTAAATATTATGCTAAAAAATTACGCTTGCATCAGTTGGAAAAAATATTTCAGAACATTTTCTCACTTTTCCAAGTTTCGCTTCTTATGCAGTTAACGGCTTTTCAACTGGACTGCACATTATACTACTTTGTGACCTGCAAATTATGAATGATTTCCTATGGAACAGAATCTGTTACATCGATCCATTTCGAGAGTGTCTTTAAACTAACAAATTGCTTCAATTCCGAGAAAAATCCGATTTCGGCTTGCAATTACTCGCGTCCTGCATTTTTACTCACTCGGCTCCTTGTTCCTTAGTCCGCCACCCGGAAGTCAACCATGGACCCAAGCCGCTCCGTCCGCGCAAGGTGGTTTTGAAGTCTGTAACAGCCCTTATATCAGACCGGGGAGGGATGGTATAAGGATGGAAATGTAAGGGCTGGGATGAATGGCTGAGAGAATCTCGGCGTCGGTATTAGCGTCCTCGTACCAAAAGGTGCCGAGGCCTAACGTCTAATCAGACGGACGGAGTACTGAACCAATTTCTCTCCAGAAAACACTCAAATATGGTCAGGTTTACCAATATCTTCCTCTACCGGGATTCGAAACAAACACGGATCCTCTATGTGGCAGGCCAGTATCCTAACCATATCACCAACCGAACGCACACTCATGCGGGGCTTACAGGTCTGCACCCGCTCTCAAAGACGCCTCAGACGGGGAGTTTAGGTACATCTACATAATACCCTGCAAGCCACCATAAAGGTGTGTGGCAGGGGGTGAATTCTCACCAAAAATTCTCTACATATCATGCATAAAAAAGGATTAGTATTAATATTAGGGATGGGTCGGTTCGGTTCTTCGGTTCTCGGTTCCACCGGTTCTTGAGCTTAGAACCGGAACCGGAACCGAGGCCAAAAATAATCGGTACCGAAATAATTGGCGCGAAAACCAGATTGAAACCTACTCACACTCCGAAAGTGGAGGCTTCACATTAAAACCTGGTGTAATAGTTTCCTTACATGCTTCAAAGTCGCGAATTATTGTAATTCAGTCTCGGAAATGATTATTTATTACCTTATCTAACCATTGAGCAATGCAAAGTAAGTGGTAAATTAAGAACCGGAACCGAGAATCGGAACCGAGAACCGACGTTAAGAACCGAACCGGAACCGGAACCGAAAAAAAGTGGAACCAACCCATCCCTAATTAATATACTAGTCTAAACTTCACTATTTAAAAAAGATGAAAATAGCAAAGTAAGCATGCAAAAACATGCTGTTAGTTGGGTTACCTTCAAGTCCTTATACCAACATGCGGCTGCTTATACAATGCATTGACTCACTTGTATTGGACATATTTACTGCTATTCATATCCCTAATTGTACGAGGAAAAAAGGACATTTAGAATCTGCCAGTTCGGCAATCAAAATGCAAAAGAGGTATTTCTCCGAAAAGAGGTATTTCTTCGAAACAGGTACTTCTTCTTTCTCTCTTCGAATAGGTACAAGGATTGGAATGCAATGGTAAGGAGGATGAAGGGTGGAGATAAACTCAGCATCGGCATTAGCCCGCTCTAAACGAAAGGCATCAAGGGGACCACGGCTGAACGCCAACGGACGGGGAGTTGTTTTCGAATGCTCCCGGTAAAGCACTCAAAGAGGTTTGCCAATGAAAAACCTTCCAGTGCCTGGATTCGACCCTGGGCACTCGGAGTGAGAGGCCGAGACTCTAGCCACTAAACCAACCGGACCCATGTCCGCACACACTCCTTCGAGCGCCGCCTTTATATTCTCTCGCTTCCTCTCCTCCCTCCCCCTCCTTCGCACCTTCCCTTTCCTTTGTTTCTCATTTCCTCTCCATCAGTTCCCCCCCTCCCTCAGGCTCCCCTCCCCTTCCTCACCCCCCCTTCAACCCTCCTCCTTCTCTCCACTCCTCCGGGCTATCCCAAGAGAACAATTTGGACCGATCTAAGGGTCGGATAATTGGCCCTACGGGCGGAGAGGGATGCCACGTCCTCTCTCGGGAGGGAGGGCGCTGCGAGGCTGGGGCGGGGTTGGTTTCGCTGTGCGTGAGGGGGATGAAGGGGAGGATGGCGGGGCGCGTGTATCTTCGGGAGGGGTAAGGAGAAGAAGGAGCGGCAAAGACCTCTCGCGGAAGATTCCGCAGGCTTTTATGATGGGAGGAGGCAAGCTAGTCGACCCCCTGCGGGGGATAAGGAAACTAAAGTGATTCGGCGCGGATTCTGACATCCTTTAATTCGTCCTATGCCCGCGCGGGCGATAACGAGAGATTTTCGCAAAATGGTGCAGCGGGAATGGTTGAAAATGGATAGACAAGGGATTTGGGGAATAATGAGAGAAGCGGGGTTGGAGAGCTCACTCTGTTACCCTCTGCACTCATAGAAGGCGCGCTCTGCTCTATTGATAGGGCGGTTGTGCTCACAGCAGGAGTTCCCAACCGTCTCTCTTATAAATAACGGAACTGATAAGACATGATCTTTTGGATTGCCTCGCCCCTCATTATGATCTTCGGACCTTGTGTGTAGACCATCCTCCTTAGAATTCTTTGGCATTTAATACTACACTAACAACCATCACCTACTTTTACCATCAATACATTCTTTCAATTTTATTTCATTATTTTACTGCCTTATAATTACCCTGATAAAGCAATACGGTGTCTTAATGTTTTACGATGTCAGTAAGTGCAAAGATATTCTTAAAAACTGACGTCAATTTGTTCACAGATTTCCCTTTTGCTTACTATAATGTAAAAAAAAACACGATTACATTATCATGTTATGTATAATTGAAGCATTTATTGGACCAATGTTTTAAAAATTAATTCCCCCATAAATACAAGTAGGAAGCTTTTAAACTACCGGAATATATCTGGCCAGTCTGTTACCAGACTCAGAGAACGAATGTATGCACTTAGAATTACTTTTTGGGTTACCGGGGCAATATATTCATTTTCCGTGGCAATTGCTTTATGTTATGCAAGCAGCAGAATCCTTAAGAGTGAAAATGGATAGCGCGTTTGCAGAATTAAGCGGGAGGTCAATAAGTCAATTCTGAATCATCGCTGGATAGTTATTTCACCAAAATAGTCTTGGTTACCTGAGCAAAAAGTTTCTTCAAATATCCTTAAGAAAATGTGTTATTCACGTTAACTCCCAAATATGTTAGTTAAATAGTTGTTAAAACTACTATTTAATAAACTTGGGAATGCATGAAACTGGAAATTACTTCCAAAAAATAATTTGCATTGTATTCCCTCAAATGTTTAACAGCTAAATTCCCTATTACATATTGTTGATACATATCAGTGAACGTGTTTGAATTGACGTCTTTGTGTGCGATAGTCTTTAAATTACGCCTGAAATCTTGGTAATTTTTTTTTGCATCCGGGATAATCTGTTGGTCTATATATCCCTGGGATCCCAATAGACATTTGTCTTTGTCATCAGGTTTCCCAGGGGCTGAACCAACAGAGCTTGACACACACCCATGCCCTGGGTGGAGAAAAACCCACCCAGGCGGGACTCGAACCCGCGACCCAGGCGAAGACTTTACCTCGCCGCCACCTGAGCCCTATACAAACTTGTTACCTTTATATAGGGCCAAAGTCATTTAATATGCTACCGAGTAATGTCAAGAATGCAAAGAGCTTGAGTATATTCTTAAGATGTTTAAAACCATGGCTACTGAGCATAGAAAATGCAAATATTTTTTTGTCTTAAAATAGGTTGTTGTTGCTATTTCTATTGTATGTATATTTTAATACTGAGTTATATTGAAAACCTACTCTTAAGTTATATATTTGCATGTATGGTGTTATGTACAAGGTATCTATGATTATGCATTATGTTGAAAGCTGGGTCAGAAGTATTGCATTTTTCTTTTTGGAAAGTGTCCCCACCTTCAGGCCGATTGCCTTTGGGGACACTTAGCTCCAAACCCTCCAAACTGACTTCAATGTGTGTTTGTATTAAAAAATATTCTTTATTACGGAACAATAAATTTCTATTATTAATTTTCTATTATTATTATATTTGGAGAGGGTGAATGCGAACTCCATTAATATTACACAAGTTTGTATATTTCATGGTGACCGAGTTTTTAAAGAAGGAGACATTGAAAACTGCCGGAATATTACTGTTGAGTGCTCCTGAATCCTTCAAGCATCCATTAATGGACGAGGCATTGTATAGGGTATCGTGCTGGATACTGGAGCATTCACGTAGGATAAGGTGGTAGCCCAGAGAGTATGTCAATCTCCAGGATAGTAAACAATGCAGAATTGTTCATATTACAGTGTCTGGGAAAAGGCTAAACATATATTCAGCGAAATACTTCAATTTCATTACATCATACAATGTACTGATTCTGATACAAGTATAGTCATCGGGAAAAAATATGAGTTGCTTGATCAACCAAGAAGTTTCGTACCTATTAGTTCATGTGCCTTGTGCTTGAGTTCTGATTAATGTGGAATTTTGATAAAATAAAAAATTAATATTAATTAAGTTTTTAATACGTCCAGATGCTTTGCTGAGACGAATAATTAACGAAATTACGCCAATTTTCTCACAGTAAACCTAGGTAAACCGAAAATACTACCTTATGGCGTCCCATACCCATTAACGTGGCGGTGGGGCATTTCAGCGCATCGTCAATTTTAGCTACTTTTAATGCCTTTTTATGCGTATTTAAATTGCATTAAAATTGATGATAGTTATTGCGATTATTTAATGATTTGCTCAAATATTTTGTCGCACGAACAAAAATGTAGTATACAACCCTATTACAATAAAAAATTCAAATGAGGCTAATACTGGGTAGGTGAAATAAAATAATAAACTTCTTCACAGCAACAAAGAAGTACCCGTTCAGGTGGTTCTGGGTAATAACGTGAGATTCTACTCTTCTATAAGTACTTACTCTTTCCACCTAAATCCACTTGCTACAGTACCTGTAGAATTCGGATTAATTTGAATATCCTGTATTTATAACTGAAAGTGAAAACTCGTTAAAATTAGTGACGAAACCCTGATCAAATAACGCCAGCTCTAGAAAAAAAAACAAAATTAACATTCATGACTTATCGATAGCTTGCCCAGTAGCTAACCTTGGCTAAACATTAAGTCAGTAATGAGCTTTCTCTCTCGAAGGCATGAGGAATCGAATGTCAGCTAATAGAAGAGGCACAAACCGAGGTACCTGTAACGGTAAATATGTAAACAAGTTCAGGGGGCGCAAATTTGGAGAAAGGAAAGGGAACAGCGTCGTTGATGATGAACGGGAGGATGAAAGGGATCCGACTGGGGATCCCGTATGGAAAACAGATAGATAAGGTCGCGAAAAGGAAAGTGGTAATTAGATTTGTCGACAGCAAATACACGTGCAATGCGGACATGCGTGCGGTTGAGGGAGGAAACCCAAGCAGGAAGGAAAAAAACAGAGGAGCACACGCGCGTCCGTCGTTTGAGAGAGAATCTTCCCGCTCGTTCTCACGAAGGGAGCTGGGACGTCAACCCGAACGAAATCGGTAGTTCCGAGGAAACCCGTGAGTGCGAGAATCCGGCAGCAGCGTCGAGAGGAGCGCGAGTGTTTGTCTTCTCCCGGTCCGCGCAAATGTATCTCGGCGACAATTTCGTCTCCCGGAGGAGGAGGAGGAGAGAGAGGGGGAGATGGAGAAAGAGAGGGGAGCGAAAGGAGAGCAAGGGGAGGTTTGAACACGGAGAAATAAAACAAACGAGGGCGATGAAACGTGCCTCGCGCGTACCAAACGATAGAGAGGCCGTCCTGCTCGAATTCCTGACGTAATGGCGGAAGGTTTTCGAGGAAGTCGCGGGGGATGGATGCTCCTTTCCTCCCTCCCTTCCTCTCTCTCTCGGTTTCACGCCCCCCTCTTCAACTTCCCCTTGGCGGAGTGCGGCCCTCCTGGGACACGGGGCCAAAAGGCGGTTGACACGGCGCCAACGAGACCCACCCGCCAAGGGCGCCATCAATAATTAACGGCCGTGCTTCCCCACTACGACCAGATCAATAATTAACGAAATCCCCCCCCCCCTTCCGACCACCCACGCCACCCTTATAACCACCCACACTCAACCCTGTCTACTTCGCGTCAAGGCCCTCTCCTCTTCTCATCCACCTCAACTCCTACACCACCCTCTATCTCTCTCTCTCACACACACACTCACACACGCACAAACATTGCCTCTCCTTGGCCGACCAACATCCCGAGCACCAATCCTTCAAGCGCGCTCCAACTTTCCCCATATTTCCCCTCTCGACCCCTCGTTCCTTGGGGCCACAACTCCTCTCCGCCCTCCTCCTTAAAAGCCCATCTTCCCTCTTCACTTTCTTCCGTCCCTTCCCCACCCTCATCCACTCATTTCATGCTCTCTTGCATTCATAGATCTAGGTGAGGGTGAATTGGAAAGATTTGTTTGCTACAGTGAAAGTGTTGACACGTCAGCTCCAAGTTTGAAGGGCGGGGGAAGTTGGAATCGAGGCGTAGGGGGGTGGAACAGGTGCCGTGGTGGAAAGTGGTTATGGCTGGGAATGTCGTGAAAAAGGAATAGGTGAAAAATAGCCGGAGCGCCAGGATACGCTAAGAAGAACTTCTTCCTAAAATATTTCTAAAACGGGAGAGTAGGATCGGGAATTTTTCGAAGCTCAATTAATTCAGAATGGGCCCAAAGAATTCATGTATCATAATTTTATACATTAAACATAAATATGTCATTGAATATGTCAGTATGTCACTAAATATGTCAATGAAGCATAATAGTATCTCCGTGCTTTCGTTCCTCAATCTTCAATCTTCTTGTAGCTGAAGATGACACTATGAGTTAAAGCACGATGTGACTATGGTTGTGGTAGATTGTTAACGTTGTTTGATTGATTTGAGTTTCCTGAAAGAGTCATAAATTTTAGCTTATTCAAAACCGTGGATTCACATCAAAAATAATTTTTGGCATTGGGAAATGGAATTATTACGCAACGATGGCGGATTCAAGTAAGTACGTCATCTCGATCAGAGGAGCCTTGCGGAGGATATTTGAAAACGTAGTGCCTGGAAATTAATTTGTTTGTATTTAAGCATTTAACATGTCAATCGCAGAAGGTATTATCATATTCTCTTGTTTCAGATGCCTATACAATTTTATGTTTCTAATCTCCGTACTGAAAACTAGAAAAAAAAAAGAAAAAATATTGCAATGAGGATTCCGGAATATGAAGGTTAAAACATAGCCAAGCTAGGTTAACACATAACCAACTAGAAATTGCCAAGACAGAATAGAATTACTTCTGAAAGTATCCTAATTCAGGAACGTATTATATTATTATAAAGCTTTGCATAGAATTTGAAATTACTATGATAAATTTAAATTATGATCTTCGTGTTTATAACCTTAATTTCATAAGTGTCAAGTTTATTTTGGAGAGGCAATCTATCTTTCAACTTTTTTCTGCGAAATTTTCCTGCGACCTGATTTTATTCTGATTAGGAAGTATAGAAACTATGGCATAGTATTCATTCCTGACATCATGATACGGCATTGCAATGAGCCGAGTAGACTTTTGGATTTCCGGCATAATCCTTCATAGGCATAATGTGCAGCGCATGTGAGTAATCTTATTTTGCTACCTTTTTGCGCGATGGGTCAATCCCGCAGGGTGTATAAGAGCAATGATTGATCAATTAGATCCATACCATGTACCTTGTGCATGTTTGTTGGTTATTCACCCCCTACCACACACCCTCAAGGTGGCTTAGAGGGTGATCCGTTGATGTTGATGTACCCGGAGTATGACGCACAGATACTTCACGTGGAACACATTTCAAATCCGCGCGAGCACATAATGCGTGGTTTTTAGGATTCTTGGTCTTCCAGATAGACCAGAGAAAGCACAGTGAAGTCACCCACAGCATAATATATTAATTTCATCCATCGTAGAGCCAAGCCCTTCAGGTGAGCTCTTCCCTCTTCCCTCATATCCCCTTTTGCATTGACAAATGGGGTATAGTCTGCGGTCATTTATAATTTCCAAATTTTCGCCCAAGTGTCGAGTTCCTTAAACTCATCGGTATCAATCTCATAATCATTTCTGCAACGGGCTTCATATTGTACATACCATCTCCTTTCATATGTTGGTGGAAAGTCTTATCAGTAATCTGTCGTCGAGCGGATTCCAGCGGTGCAGTCCTTTCCTCAGGACGGGGCCGTCGGCGACCGAAAGGGGTGCAAAAAAATTTCTTCTATTCAACACCCTCCTAATAATTTCCAACAAGTGAATCGCCGACTTGAAATTAGGGTTGCATCGGTATATCGCATCGACTATAGTATGCGATTCGATTGAGATATACCTCAAGGCGATATGACAACAAAAGCGACTCTGATATATCGGTGAGCATTTCGCCCTCATGCAATCGGTGATTCTGTGCGAAAGATGACGAAATCGTCCCGGAATAACAAAATTCTCTTCTATTCCATTCTATTCTTTCCTATCATGTGACATGTGATGACATGTTACATGCCATATCACACGATGCGTTATATCGTTCCATAATGGTTAATATTAAATCCGATATCAGGAGGTATGCGTTGACATGCGATGATTCGGATTCGGTACATCGATGATTTTTCGATATGAAGTTAACATCGAAATACGACATTAGAATCCCCATGTTGCAGAGTCCGCAGTTCATATTATTATGATATTTCCAGTATTGGCCACATCAGATCCGCTAGGCCGCAGGTAAAAGTCGCTTCAATAATGCAATTGCTCTAAAAAAGAGGGAAACATCCGAATATAATGATTGCATACTTTTCATTTTCAATATAAATACCAGCCAAAGCACTGCATCTTCACATACTCAGATATCAATCTGTAATCCTGCATATTCATTATATTATTATTACAATCAGTATTAGGTAAGTATGGGTCATTTCACGTCAACGGGAAAACAGGAAGTTTTGCCCGACCATCTCCAATTTTCACAACAATTGGTACATATGTTTCCTGTTCGTGTATTAGTATGTGTGCAAACCCTTATTTCCAAATATCGAGTTTATCGAGAGTTACAGCTATTTGTTATTTTTAGATTTTTACAATTAAGCCCTTAACTTTGTCTATATCTCTTGATGTAATTAAACTAGAAATCTCCAAAAATGCTTGTTTTATTTGTTGAAAGCCGAGAAACTCTCGAGTTTATCGAGAGTTAACTCTCGATAAACTCGATATTTGGAAATACGGTTTTGCACACATACTAATACACGAACAGGAAACATGTACCAATTGTTGTGAAAATTGGAGATGGTCGGGGCATGGTCTCGTTTTTTGTAGTGAAATGACCCGTATACATTTCATTAAGCACTTGCATCTTTATCGAGCATATTCGTTTTGGTGAGTGTGTTAGAAGCTTTGATTTGTGCTAATGCCCATGTTCATCGATGAATGCATTTAAATAACATGCAAAAAATTAATCATAAAGGTAGGTAACAACGCGAGGAATCCACTCTAATGCGAAGTTTGGTATTATTCTTGATCCAAACTATAAATTTTGAAACAAAGTTAAGTCAAGTTTTAAAATACTACACTATTGCAACTGTGCCGCATAAAAGAACTCGTTAATGAATACAAAACAATTCTAGAAAAAAATATGAAGTTACTTTCGTGACCTTTACTTTTGTTGAAACTGCTCAAACCCAACATGAATAATGCTAGCGAAAACAATATTTATTTACACTGAGTCTCGCATAGTAGTGTCCAGTTCACTATAAATAGAGCGATCTGCTGGCTAATCTGCATTTTTCCACCTTTCTCCATCGCTGATCTCATCTTGCGCTCGGTGTGACCATTCAACTCCACGCCGTCCTTTCCGTCCCCTCTTTCACGCACCCTGGGCTGACTTCCACCCTCCTTCGCACGTCCCGCGAGGGGTTGCTTGTCCCTTCCCACGGCCAACATCTCTCGCTCAAGCGTCGATCCCTACGCACTTCGCTTTCCTCCTTCCCCTACCGACACTCCTCTCCATCCCTCTCTCCTACACATACTCACCCACTCTCTCTCCCCCTCCATTCCACCTCTCCCTGCATCGGGAGTGGCTCGCCCACGTAATCAAATTTGTTCGGCACGCGACGCTTTGCCTTCCGCGTGGAATGACGTACGTGGTGTATATGTATGCGTTTATATTTTATTCATGCTTGACATCTGTCTTCGGCGTTTTATTCGAGCACTCGTCCAGACACTATCGGCTCACAGGCAAAAGTACTCTCTTTAATTGCCTGGAGGAAGCAGATCAAGAATAGGAATCCCTTGCCGTAGGCTTACGGTGTACATTTGCAATCGATGTGCTCACATCAGAAAGCTTGGAATAGGAAATACTTTACGCAAATTAAAGTACCTGCCCTTAGTGAATAGAATTACCTTTTCGGTTAGCTATCAATACCTTTCCAAGCTATGGATTTAGGATTATTCGCGTAATATTATCCTCTAAAACTTATATATAGCTTATCAGAGGAATAGGTGATCGAAAACTAAAAATCGAATTGCATACCTTGCCGTTATTTTTTTCCCGTGACCTTATGGTATTTCGTCAACAGCCCCTGTAGGCCTAAAGAAAATACAATTCATCATCACTGCTAAACTATCCAAAAAGTGGTTGAGCACTCGCACTCAATTCCATTCTCCTTCGGGAAACATTCGCAGTTGAACATTTCTTCCTCTTTAGTTTCATTTACTTAAATCCTCTATTAATTGCCTCTGCCGTGGTCCTTCCCGGCAGTTTTTCCCCTGTTTTTTTTTCGTAGACTGTCTTCATGAGACCACCTTGTTTCAAGGCACGTGTGCTATGGTTGTCAATTATTGCTCTAATGCTCTTAAGAAACTAGGAAAATGCTGTTGTTCATTTTGAGGGCTATGAGTTCACATTATAAGTAATTTTATGGAGTTTTAATATCCCTTCAATGTTTACATGCGTATATTAAAATGCGTACATACATATATTTCAGCTGACAAGCATGCGTCAGGATTAACAACAGTATTTCGCGATAGAGAGAATTCCAGCTGCATTTTGGCTGTAAATATCTATTGATATAATAGCAAAACATCCCTGCCTAAAACCACTTTCTTTGAACATCACCCTTAGTTAGTGAAAATCTGGCGTTAAACTGCTCATCGTATGAGCCATGTATTTTTTAATTCTCTCTTCCTGACTGAAACATTTATCTAGTGGCATTTTGATAAGCACTTCTCCCTCAAGATCTAACGTCCTAGCTTATTCATCCTGAGTCACCCATCCGAAAGACACATGAATTGTAGCATCTTATTCCTTTTTTACGTTGCTATTTGTGAAACAGGCAATGAGTTCATTTCATTAATTTCACTGGTAGAAAGTAAGTTTTGGGTGACGCATGTCCATTGCTCTTAATAAGGTAAGGTAAAATAGTCATACAAAAACTGAACTTCAGAGCAGAAATCTGATTTTATAGTTAAATAATTTTTAATATCAATTGGACTCATTTGATCATTAGTGTACAAGGAATTTATCTAATTACTTCAAAACATATGATCTCCGTGATTTGTCACAGTAATTCTGTTACCATTTTGTGAACTGATTTGGTGTTAGGTTTTTTCTTTCTTGCCACTGCTATATTTGCTTCTCATACTTGAATATTTGGAACAAATTTATAGTGCCAATTTTATGGTGCATTCCAAAATTGCACCAAAGGGACCTTATCTACTTTGTGAACAGTATATATAATTCCAAACAAATGGAGTCTTTATACCTGTATAATTTCCGGACCATTTCCAAAATTAAAATAGTTTTTAATATTGAGGTTAGCAAAATCACCTAAGAAAACTATTCCCTCCAGAATCCATGGCCCGCTAACTGTGCCGCGCTGAAAGTAAAGAGTAATTTCATCCGCGAAGGATCTTCATCCGAACATAAATCTTTCCTTGAATGCTTTCCCAACATTTACTTTTAAAATTTTAAATCAGTGTATTTCAATAGGAAGATCTGCAAAGAAAATGAATTATGTAAGAAGTGAATGATTTTTTTCGGCGAGGACATCTTTCTATTGAATATATCAGTGGGTAACTCCGTTAAGGTCTTTCACAGGTAGTTCGTAAACTTTGGAACAGTTTATGTATTACAATTGATGCAGCTAAATTAAGAGATGGTTGAAGATTTTGGCGATAAAAATAACATATCATTATTCAACGTAGCCTTCTCCTAATTTTCAATCGCTATGATATTCCAATTCAACTGACGGGAAGTCGGTATATATTCCAGGGAAATTTATATATATGTTTAATTTGACTTTTATTCCATTTTTGTAGCAGGTTGGTCCCCCGAGAAGAGTGTCCATTTGGACTATATTCTAGCCCTCGTCAAAGCCTCATCCATCCCATCTCCTCTCGAGTGTGTCTCTCGCGTCGTCCCTATGACTCCAGCAGCCTCTCTCCACCATGCCGCCCTCCTTACCCACACACTCACTATAAACCTCAACCATCCACTCGCTTCCAACCTGCCCCCCCCCCCCACGCCCCCTTCCCCCTCTATCACTTCGCCTGCCCATCAAATGATCCAGACCGCCGAGCGAAGGTCGTTAGCGACGGATTACTAAATGACGTGACGTGGTTACCAGAGCCATTCCTTTCTCTCTCTCTACCTCTCCCTCCCTCCGCTTTCCTCTCTCTCTCTCTCTCCTCCCTCCCAGAAAACTCCTCTCCAATCTTCCGGTCCCTTCCCCCACGACCCCTTTTGCCTCATCCGCTCCCTGTCACCTTCCGTACCTCAATACAGCCATCCAACACCCCTCTCCTCTCTTATCTCTCCTTCCCCGCTCACTCCATTACCCCGACCCCTACCATAGCATTAACCCCTCCCGCTGCAGCCACCGCCGAGTGAAAAACTAAACACCTTCCATTCTTCTCACTGCATCCCTTTCCCACTCCAACCCCAGTCGCCCAGCCTATTGCATCCACTTGCATCTGCTTCCTTCTCTCGGGTGCAATCTTGCATGTGACCTTTAATCCCCCTAAGAATATTACATGAAAGAGAACCGCCGTGAAAATGGAAAAAGGGAATTAATTTTCGTATTTTAAAAATATTTTCGGAAGTCACCTTCTTAAATCTTGGCGTTGAGTAAATGGAGTGTTCACCATCTCCTGGGTTTCATTATCCACATACAATGGTTTCTTAATGTTGGTCTTCACTAGAGCTAGAACTTCCTTTGAATTAGATGATTTTTTTAAATTACAACTTTGATTTGAGAGACACGTTGCAATTCCGTTGGGAACCTATTCATCTACTCTAACATTAGAATCGATAAGTGATATTGAAACCACCTATACTTCTCACGTTATTCCATAACTCAGAAGACAGGAAATAAATTATCTGCCTTTCTTTTATTTTTGACATATTTTCTTCGACGTATATTTATATCTAGTGCATGTTGTTTTCACTCTTGAGGTTTCTGAGAGTAAAAATCGAATACCTCTTATTTTTATTTAACGATGGAATGAAAGAAAGGGCGATGTTGCAGCGACAGTCATAAAGGCTTTCGCACAAATTATGATGGAAATTTTTTTGCGATAAATCTAAAGAGAGTAAAATATCCTTATCGTCTTTCAAATTTTAATGATTTTTTTAAATCCGCGGGAATACTAAAGATTCTTAGACACCACCCATGTATGCATTCATCCAACCACCTCCAATATGAGAACATTTTTAATACTCAGTTATTCTTCCCACAGTAATAAACACTGTTTTCATTGAAATGCTTGCTATTTATGGTTCCAGGTTTGATTCTCCTTTCATATTTGATGATTTGAAGGAAGCTTCCACGCTAAATTCGCAACAACTAATACTTTTATTCAGTCTTATTCTCCCGTACAGGAGTAAATATTTAACATTTATTCATTTACTGCGTTTAAAAATTTATCCCACATACTCTTTCCTTTCATGCAGCTATTGTCTTATTTAAGTCAAGTCCCCCAAGGCGCAGATCGTGAGAAGATATCCGTTTCGTCGTTAAAGGTACTCCTCGCACTTCTACTTTCACAGCTGAAAGTATTTGGCCGGGAAATAAGTTTCGTTCAACCATAATATTTCTTCCTTGCATGGTAATGCATTTGAAGGTACATAATTTCATTTTTTGCTTTAATTTCCCATGTGATTTTCCAGGAAATAACGCAAGGAACTGTGGGTGGTCTCGACTACATCAGATGCTGTATGGCGTTCGGTTTTGGACTATTCGTCTCGGCCTGAAATAGGATGATGCTAAAGCAGGTCATCGGAAATGCGACTGCTTGTGTTAAGGACTAACGTCAGCTAACACAGGAGGCACCAGGACAGTAGCAGGTCTTCCGCCGTGCCTTGATATGAGCTCACGGGCTTGGTTCTTCTTTAAGCTCTAATCTATTTAGCTGACATATGGAATTAAGAGAGTGACTCATTATGAATGCGGAGATACAAGACAAGAATCATTCTCCAGGCATTAACAGGAATCTCCTAACCTTCAAAAAGGATAGAATTCATTTTTGAGGTTTTCCCTACATTTTTCCTTTGGAAGTAATTTTTGACCAATACACCCTGCCAACACGAATGTTGGCGTAGGTGCATGTGAGAATCCATCTTTTTAGCAAGGACCTTCTTTTTTTATCCGTAAGGAGAAAACTTCCTCCATTCCGAGGTCCAACAAACTCTGTAGTTCCTTGCACACTATTTCCTCAATGCTAGTCTAGACTAAAAGATTCCTTACTATAATGTTTAAAGTGTAGAAAATATTTGAGCTCAACATTCTAAATCTCAGCTGTAAAATATACATTATGATATTCTGCAAAAAAACTGTCAAATATCAATTCTACGGTTTAATTTTTCAGCCTTTCGGTGAAAAAATATCAATCACACCTGGCATATCAGGTGAAATGTGCCTTTTTTTTAATCCACTACTTACTTTTCTTTAAATCCACTCCCTACCATAGCTTTTAAATCAGCTGTCATAGGTTTTAGGATCTTAGTTTTTCAAAAGCTTCTGACCTGCAGCCAAAAACCCGCCCTTTAACGGACGAATTTCTTTGCATACATTATAGATAAATTACCTTCGTGAGATTCGAGTTCGCGTCACGGTTAAGGTGAATGATATTTTTCTCTTTGGGATATCTGCTATTGTGAAATTTCAGCGGGTAACACCGCTAAAGTTTTCTCGGCTAGCTCGTGAACTTTGAATTCATGAGATTTTTTTAAGCCAGCTTTGCTTGTTGTGCTTGTCATTCACTTCCTTCAGCGTAGTATTTAATTGAATTTCTTCGTTCAAAATCTAAACGCATATTTTGTTCTATCTTTTAATTCGCCTCATAATTCCCTTAAATGCTTTGGCATCCAATATACGAGGCAATCAGGTTCTTCACATCTACTCTGCAACCGCACTTTCCCTGATTTTCTCGACTTTTAATTAGTGCCTTGTTCCTCTATAACACCGTTTCAGCTCTTCAAGTTTGCATAGGTACTCTCTACTCTCTTTTTCACGATTATACTTTTGCCCTTAATTTTTATAACCGGTCCACACGTTTTAATTTTCCATCCGTCCAAATGTATTTATTTTATCTGAATAAGAGACGATAGGGTAACCAGGATGATAGAGGGTCAATATTACTGGCCGAAGTTCCCATGCTCGAGAATACGGGAGAGACCTTTGGCCTTGTCGAGTTTATTACAAGGTGTGTGATTATCTGTGTACCAGATCCGTGGCTCATTCATGCATCTTAAAACCGTGCGGTCACGTTATTGTTATTTTTTACTAGCGTTTAGTATAGAGAAAAGTTGATTAATATTCTTCAAATTTTCCCGGTGCTTCAAATGAAAAGTTTATGCTAGTAAACGAGAGTTTTTAGGAGCACTGCGATTTTGATACCAATATGGATGATGCGAAAGAAGGCACAGGCTGCATGGGGAAGGCTTATCCTTAGATGCAAATATAACGCGCCACAACGTGCTCTTGGTGCAGTCCTTGAGTTCACCAAGTAGCCCGATCTTCTTGTTGAACAGAGCAGTTATTATGGATGACAAAAATCTATTGTCGACATAGGTTTGCTTAGAGTAAACAAATGGGAGAGCGCTAAAGATATAATTATAACTGAAAGTTTAAAAGCGTCAAAAACTCAGCTATGAGTTGGCTCTATGTACACAGTCAGCCACCTCAGTCAAAATTTTAAACGCTGTGAATTATTTTTGCATTAATATGGGTATTATAGGGCATGTCCAGTTAATCCTAGCATCCGTCTCTTTATTTTGTAGCTAAATATATATAGTAAATTAAATATAACTTTTTAACTTTTGCTCAGTTATGGTGGAATGCAATTATGCTCCTACTAGCCATTTGCGTATAGGCATTTACGGATACAAACCGCAGTGCCAATTTGATGTAGCATAGAATTATGCTAACTCGGAAATAAATACGGAATGGAGAGAAAAGAAGACGCAATCAGTCAATTACTATCTACATAGTGAAATATATACCTCCTCCGTTACAAACCGATTATCAAAAGTTTATTAATTTTCTTTTAGTGGAGGGTGCCTCGAATGAAGTGATTAGTATATATACCTTAATGCGTTTGCTCCATTTAATCTTTGGAAATATTGTATTTGTAACTGTAAAAGAATAATTCAAATTAGTTTTGCTGGTTTTTACTTCAAAAATGGAAGGTGCGTTCGTGTTAATGCAGCGAGTTATATCTTATTTTTAAATATTAATTGTCATTCCAGTATTACGTGGGATGTGCATGGTACCTATACATGCATTCCTTGTCATTTGGTGGCTTAGTGTAAGAATTTCTTCAATATTGAAAGATCTGGTGCTTTCCCGGCCTATCTGATGCGTGAAGGTTTCTCGGGTCCGGGTTATTGCGTCCATGCCCGCCGACGTTTCGATTCCTGACTCGGTCGTCGTCTTCAGGGATTCTGAATTCTCAGGGCATTCAGAATCCATGAAGACAATGACCGAGTCGGGAATCAAAAGGCCGGCGGACATGGACGCAATAACCCGGTGGAGGACTCGAGAAACCTTCACGCATTTCTTCAATATTTATTTAAGAAATATTTCACTCAACATTTTCTATGTTTTCAAAAGTATTTATAAATGTGGAGATATTCATACCACTTGTCTTACTAGTGAGTTGAAGGCGTAGGTTTTAGGGAAATAATTACTATGTAAAATGCTTAAAAATACTGGTAAATGAAATATAAAAAATATGTAAATGACGTGATTCAGGTCTGAATTACCATTTACATATTACATCTGACATGACAGTCTGGCTGCTATAGCGGAAAGCTCCGGGATTTTCAAAGTCAGGGTGTAAATTCCTCGTGGTGCGGCTTTAATTGACAAACTTTCGAAAATCACGTTTGCTCCCATTACATTTTGTTACCAAAAACTCACGGCTATTTTTTTCGTAGTTTAATCTGGTTTTACTATTCCTATTAATTTGAGTTGTTTATTTGCAATCTTTTTCTAATTTCGGAATCACGGGGGATATATTTTTGCGAAAAAATAAAAGCACCTCAAATATAATAGCAACTTAATCCTCCGTAAATTGAAATAAGAGCGGTCAATCATGAATTGGAAAAATCCAAATATTTCCCTTGAGATGCGACTGAAACATCGATGGTCAGCCTCAACGTCGGGGAGCAAGTTAAGCATTTATAAGACGAGCCTACCGAAGAAACCTCTTTGCGCTCCTCCTTCTAGACTTGCCTGCCGTCTTCCGGATCGCTGAATACTTAACGAGATTCTCATCAGTCAAAATGCAAGAGAACTAAATGGAATACCACCAAGGAAACACAGACGAAGAAAAATTGCTAACGGCTTCTTCTGACTGGAACTGGTAATATATTAATTTAAATTGCCACCAATTACTGTTCATCTAAGATCATTCAAGACAGTCGGAAGAACTCAAAACTACTTTTAAGATTTTTACTTGTCATAATTCAAGTATCGAAAAAAATCCAAAAGAAATGTTTAAGCATTTTTTTACCATTTGTGATACTTAACGATGAATTAGTTAAATATATAAAGCAATAGTAATTCTTAATTTCAAATTCTCGCATGAGGAAGGTGAGTAGAGCTTTCTTAAACAGCACAAGAGCTACTTAACCAATGTAGGCTTATGGTAAATTCATGATTACCCATTCCGATTGTTCGTAATCGGTACTGTTCATAATTTGCCTCTACAGTAGTTTCTTTGATAGATATTACATACATTGTATACGTTTATACTTTAATGAAATATATACATTGCATACATATATGCATTATTAGAGTGATTATATCAAGGGAGCCAGACCCTTTGATAATCCAAAAAGAACTTATTTTGGTAGAGTGTAGGTACATTTACCGAAATGATTTCATTTTCATGAATTTCTTCGTTGCCACATTCTGTTTTTGATATAGATAATAAGAAATCTTCTTATACTATGTTACTTCCATTTGATGGAGTAACTATTATTCAAAAAAGTATATTAAATATAAATGTACCTAATAACTGCGTTGAGAAATTCGAGTCTCGACGTGTGTATAGTATTGTAAAAATTAGGATGACCCCTGTATTCAAGGGAAATTTAAACAAAAGATTGAGGTTTCAGCATTTATGAATAGTTATTCTAAAGTTATTCTAAAGTGTTTCATCAGCAACCAGAAGACATCTACCCGTAGAACAAGGTGATATGTATCCACATATTTGGCGATCGATTTCTAACATTTTTCCAATCATCATTCTGTTCGGTAACTTGTGGATGTTTCTTGCCCATCAAATTCAACCTTGTGTATACAATTTTAGGAATAGCTCATGGTGATAATAGTGTGGCTAAAATACGAAAGATTTCTGAATGAAATACAGATTTTACAGAAGACGCTCTATTTCTGAACATTTAATCTAAGGGATTGCATCTCGATTCAAAATTCCCACCTCACCTTCGCCTCTTGGAGCCGTGGTTCTTCCAGAGCCCGCGTGGCACGTTCCTGCAACTTCTACGAGCCATTCAGTTCAGAACTCATTAGCGGACCGAAAACGCACGAAGCAATGAAGTCTCGCCTCCCACCCCTATTCACGGGGCCTGGAAAAATAATGTTATTTTTTTCGAAGAAAATCGCTCTTTTCCTTCTCGTCTACGCGCCGGGGACACCCCTCATTTATGTTTCGGCCTTAACGACCGCTCCTTTATGGTCACCCTCCCCTCGCCGCCCCCACACAACCCCGCTCCTTAATATTTCTCATAATGACCACCCACGCGCGCACACCTCCCTGGCAACCAAGTCCCCTCCCACCTCCGCGCAACCCCTAACCATCCACGCCCCCGTCAACCCAGTCGCTGGAGCCATAGGGGAGACTGGGTGTTGGGAGGACTGAAACTTGATTTCAATGAAACAAATCAGTCGCATCAATAAAATAAATCTGCCTCGGTTTCGGGCCGTATAAAAAAAATCAGGGCCTCATTTTTGCTTCTTTGTCCGGGGGTGGTGAAAAAGAAGGAATTGATTGGCAAATTGAACACGTTTCACTCTTAGGGAGTTTACTCCGAGGATTTTTTATTATCGTCACAGCAGGCGAACGGGCGGAAAGGACGCCTTCAACCCATTTCTCTCCCCTTGTGCAAGAGGAAGAGAGGAGAAAATAAGGGAGTAGAAAACTACGAGGGAAAGAAAAGAGACCCATCGAAAGAAGGAAGGATAAAATAAAATCCCTGCCTGTCCATGGGAAGAAAATAACATACAAGAAAACAGTATGGGATAGTGTGAAGCGACTGGTTTAATCGATAAGTTTATCCAGCGACCAATTAAAAAACTTAGTTCGAAAATTCATTACTGAGAAAAGTTGTGACATGACATTTGACAAATTATAATGCATCTAGTTATTATCACCAAAGTAGTGAAGGTATGACGCCTTGCCATGAATGGCATTGACGGTGAAGAATTTAGAAAAAATAAAAATGAGCCCAACATGAAGCGAAATTCACACGTCAGAGCCAACATTTCCCTTCCCAGTGGTATGGGCGATTTCTCTGAAAATAACTTATTTTGGGTTTAACGGATCACGTCCAGGGGTTTAACTCGGATTCGAATTTGAGACCTTTCCTCAGCGATCTAGTGCTCTATCAACTGGGCTATCACGCCACGACATAGCTGCAAAATTCATTCAGAATTTTTCATCTATGACGACTTCCTGAACCAACAATCAATCTGCAGAGAAGCCTCCGCATAGTATGAGGCACGATTTTAGGTATGAGTGAGTCACCCTGCAATGTTATACATGCGACCCGCATGTCAAGAAAGTACCGCGGAGGAAAGGATGTGTAGGGGACAGATTAGGAATAGATTAGATCACAACCGAAATGCTGTATTTCCGCAATTAAAATCTCAAAAATTGTCCTCTGATACTTGTGTTCGCCAATGGTATCCTTGATTTATCACTCAAGTTTCGCAATTAAGTAATTGAACATATTGGGTGAAAATTTTCTTTCCATACATCCTTCCTTTCTTGTAAACTTTGGTGCAAATGGCCGCAGTCTCCCCCAGATAACTAACTAAATATTTTTTCGCGGATAAGGAGGCTTATCATTCAAGAACATTTAATGCCATAAATGATAGCCCATTATTTTTTATTCATTTTTAATTCATTCTTAGGCTTAGTCTGTTGATTTAGTGAGTGGGATTCACAAGTCATTGAGGACATGTGGGATGATTACCGTGAATTGGCTAGTACCTAACACCGATACTTCACACAGCTCCGATGATTGTATTTCCATTATATTATTCAAAGTTTGTACTTATCAAGAATTAATTAGTTCTATTACCTTAATTAGAATTATGGTCAAGTTAGGACCTATTTTATCTGGCATTAAATTTGATCATAAAGTAAAATTTACCTGGAGATATAGGAA
This sequence comes from Platycnemis pennipes, assembly GCA_933228895.1. NCBI lineage: Eukaryota > Metazoa > Arthropoda > Insecta > Odonata > Platycnemididae > Platycnemis > Platycnemis pennipes. The sequence continues at coordinate 23,972,154 of OW121848.1, read as the reverse complement.
GTTTCCATTGATGTTTCAGTGCCAGAAATGTATACTGCTGGCAAGTAATGACTTATTCATTTATGTTTGAACTTTGACCTTCGATATATTTTCCAATGTTTCTCACACGAGAGGATATTCGCATGCCCAGTTTCGAAGCTCGCAGGCAAAGCTTTAACACGGCACGATCTTCCCAAATAAAGCGTTTTGATGGCAGTCGCGTGCGCATCTGGCATTGATCAGTGAGGCTACTCGCTCTTTCGCTCACTTCCGTTCGTGATAGACTTCGGCGCCAAATTTAATAGCTGACGGCATTCAGCCGATCCAAATAGAACAGGAGGGTGGGATTGGGATATGTGAGCCAGGAAGGGCGGACTATAAGGGTAGTGGGAGGTGGATGACTACGGGCAGAGAGTGAAGGAGTTCAGATTGCGAATTTAGGGACGAGATGGAGGGAAGAGAGACAGGAAGGATCCTCCCTCTTCTTTCCCTCTCTCTCTCTCTTCCCATTCTCTCTTCTCTTCCATGAGTCCCTTGTAACGAAGCAATTATTCACGTCGCTTTTACCCTAGGAGAGGTTAAACCCATGGGATATCTAAGAGGTTCGCTTGTATCTCCTTCCCATCCTTGACTTCAATATCTACTCTCTCATTCTCTCTCTTTCCCAGGTTCCTTCCATCACCGTCCTTGTCCTTCTTTCACTTTCAGAGCCCCTGTCGACATTGAAGCCAAGTTTACCCATGCCTTTGAAACATCTCGCTGAAACCCCAAGAAACGGAGATGTCATCCATTGGTGATCAAGATAAACCTTGGGCTCCTCACAAGGTGTCCAAGGTGTGGAGAGTTTTCGGATATAAACGAAGGGAACACGGTAAAAATTGCAATTTGGTATACCTATGATCTGGTGAGAGCCCAGAGATCATTCAAGTGACTGTTACTTTTGTACTGTGAAAACTTCAGAATATAACAAGAAAAACAAATGTAAAATAGAGAATCCTAGTTTAACATCAGCTATTAGGGTGGCTCAAAAAAATTTTTTTTGAAAGTTGAAAGTACGGATGCATTTTCGGGTGCAATTTTATGAAAAAAAAACACCTCATAAAAAATTCAGTCTCATCGCACAATATTTGACCCTGCCGAATCGCGTTTAAAAATATTTGCTCGGACGTAGACACATTTTCCTACTTTACAGGAGCGCTCCTACTTATTTTTTTGACATTCTGCCGCAGAAATAAGAGGTTATCCGAAAGAAAAACAATTTATGGCGATAAAGGTTTTTAGTTGGAATGAGTTTATTAATTTTAAATGGGTTGACTAAGGTTTACATTAACTTTACATTTTCCTTAACCTTTTTTCTTCCGTACTTATCGAAAATTTGCGTTTCTGTACCTCAAGCAGCAAGTGCTGTCCCTCACGTCCATCGTTAGTGAGTTTTTCCTTCAAAAGATAATCCTTGATAAGTGACACGCCCCTTTCGTCAGTGTCATTAACAACATTAATATGTTTGATGATCTCGAAACCTTTCATCCTGTAGCCATTCTTCAGGGTCGTTTGGCAAAAAGCCTTGGTCAACGCCCGTAATGTCGAAGAATCGTCGAGAATTACTGTGCACAAAGTAGCTCAGTTCCAGGTTCTTAATACAATGACTGGGAGGAAGTTGCGCCGGGGGGCTGCAAACATCCAACCCTTTCTTTCCAAAAGAGCTAACCATCGCCCTCTTATCAGCTAAGGAAACACTGCGGTCAAACAATGATAAGCACACTAAGGTTTCTGATAATTAGCAAAAATGGTTGTAGAATTTGTAGAAAGCTGCTTGGTAGTGTTTGTCCTTGTGGCTGGCCAGGGTTTTCAGAAGCTCGAGATCACGCGCTGGTGCACTAGATGCAACCGGACATGTGTACCAGGACTTAATATACACGGAAGCTACAATGCAACATATTTGAAACATGTTGTCACTCTCATTGGTTGAAAGGCCCAACTGCTTTCCAAACATCTTATCTTGAATGAATAGATCGTCTTTGTCATCCACCGCGACTTGCTGACGGAGCAAGGCGTCTTAACCTTATAAGTAGTGGTTCCTGGAACTGAACCACCCAAGAAAACAATAACCTGTTCTAAAAGTTCCCTAGTCGTCATGTGGCGGAAAAACCTGGAAAAGGACTCAAATTTAATGATCATCGAAGATGAAAATAGATTTTATAACGTGGGGTAGTTTCTCAACTTAAGTTGGTTGCAGCAAAACATAATGATTTCATTTGCCTCTCGGACCTTCCGCAAACTACCTCGTGTTGTTGCTGCAGTGCGGTAATGCCCTGCAAGTATCATGAACATAAAAGGTTAGTTAAATGCATGGCGTCACCTAAGTTTCAGAATGTGTGGTAACGTATTAGTATGTGACATACCTTAGTCCAATGTTTTCCAATGATGCTGTAGGCAATCAACAAATGGTGAAGTCGGCTTCTTCGAAACACCAATTAATGAATCAACACTGCAGCGAGGACAAGGATATGATGCCTGCAAGCAAGCTCCAGCAGCTCTGTCCCAAATTTCTGTTGAATAAGAACATAGGCTCCATTTACTCGTCCAATATTTACGTTTGTGGTGTCGAAAACAAGGCCAATGACTCCTTCCTGAAGTTCCCAACTAGTCAAAAGTTCAACCACTGCAGTAGCTTCCTGAATTTTAGTGCCCTCTTTCAACTCCGGAACGCCAAGAAGCTGCTCAACCCCTTCTCCAGATACTAAAATTGGCAGTCAATCAGTATTAGCTTCTGCATCTAAAAGATGAAATTAATATCCAATGCATGATCAAAAATGCCCACAGACTATGCAAGAGATTGTTAATGAGTAAGAGAAAAGAAAAATAAATTACGATAAATACCTTCACTGCTGGGCAGTAGCTCTCCATCACAATGGACGACCAACGGAACGTCCGGATCAAGCTCTTGTTTTATAAGTAGGGCAATTTCTTCTCTACATTCTGGCCTTTTTAGAGCGAAATATATCGGTTTTCATCCCAACATGTGGAAACTACTATCTGCATACGATATATCTACTATTTGTCTTGGTTTTCTCATACAATCTTAGAAGGACGCAAACGGAATCCCCTATGGGGTAGGTAATCTGACCTAAATAGCAGCTAGAAATTTTTAGAAGCGATTCGGCAGGGTCAAATATTGTGCGATGAAACTGTTATTTTGTGAGGTGTTTTGTTTCATGAAATTGCACCCGAAAATGCACCCGCACTTCCAACTTTCATAAAAAGTTTTTTTGGGCCACCTTAATCAGCTATACGCCCAGTGGTTCATTCACCTGAAATCCCAGTCCCAGTTTTCAAAGAATTTCCCTCTTTTGAAGAAAAGGAAGTAGAGTATGGTGAATATCGAAGTGAAATCGACGATGAAAATTTTGAAGTTGAAGATGACTCCGTTCGTTAAGGATTTTATCAGCATGAGTTAAATGATTTGGCGCGAGATTTGGGACTATCCAAAAAGGCTTCAGAACTCCTAGCGTCTACACTGCACGAGAAAAACTTTCTTGAAAAATGAGCTAAGGTATCCTACTTTCGATCAAGAGAAACTGTATTTCTGCAATACTTTCGAAAGGACAGTCGATTTGTGTATTGCCATAACGTACATGGTTTAACGGAGGAGATGGGAATTCATGCCTATGACGCAGCTGAATAGCGACTGCTCATAGGTAGCTCTAAACGGAGCTTGAAGTGTGTCCTTTTTCACGATGAAAATTTATTTGGTGCAGTCCCAGGAGACCATTCAGTTTATTTGCTTCAAGAGTATGAAGATATAAAGAGATTCATTGATTTGTTGCAATATTACATGCACAAATGGGTCATCTGTGTTGACCTTAAAAATGATATGCTTCCTTCTTGGCCAGCAACGTGAATATACTTAGTATCCCTGTTTTCTGTGTTATGTGGGACAGCAGAGCTCACGAGAAGCGGTGCAGTCAAGTTGGTCGCCGAGATCTGACCTCAAACCTGGTGATCCTAATATTCTACATCATCCGCTAGTAGACGGAAAGAACATTTTAATTGCACCTCTGCATATAAAACTGGGTCTCATGAAACAATGTGTTAAATCGTTGCCAACTGGAGGAGACTGTTTATCTATCTCACTTCAGCATTTCCTTGCCTATCTTTTGAAAAGATAAAGGTTGGAGTGTTTTATGGTCCACAGATTCGGCAGCTCATTATAGATGAGAATTTCACCGCAAAAATGACAGAAATCCAAAATAATGCTTGGTTGGCATTCAAAAACCTTGTCACAGGCTTTCTTGGAAACACGCGGGCACAGAATTACAACGAAATTTTCGAGCACTTCTTGAAAAGCTTCAAATTCCTTCTTGGTATCAGGGTAGATGGGATGTAAATATGATGGCTGACTATTGATGGAGTATCAGGCGAGATTGTCTACAGGTTGAACAATCTAGGAAAAGCTATAAGCGAAATTTATACCTTAACATGCATTTTTGTCGTTTTGCGAAAGAATTTTACTACTTTTATGAATATTTTACTGCTGTTTTTTTCTTTGCCCATTTACTGCTTTTTAATTTGTCCAAGTGACTATATATAGACTTTGAATGAATTAAATTATTCTCTATGAACAGTATATTTGACTATTTCTTCCTTATTACCCTTTGCAAGCACATTTTGTGTGACTTTTAGAATAAAGATAGGGTATCTTGTAGCTTAAAAAGTTGACGTAATATACAAAACTGAGGTCATTTTTGGATTCAGAAGCCAAAAGTTAGTTAACAACAGGTGTCAGACCTAAGTCAACAAATTTAGTGTTTCCCATTTTTATCAATATAATCCGCCTCTCTAGGAGTGGCCATTCCCCGAATTTCACCGTCTTCTATTTTCTATCCTGATCAGAGTACCATGGTCGATCTTCAAAAAGATCTTTCATCTACAAGCAGCAATTTCAAAACCACCTATACTATACTATAGTCTACTACATAATATATCTCCTTCCAGACACAATAAAGGTCGTATTCTCCTCCTGTTTTATCTGTTTTCTCTTATTCTCTTAAAGATTGTGTCGTCCATTAGCCTATTAGACAAAATTTAATAGATCCTGCTACATGCATTACATCTGCATTTTCCCCCTTGGCACAGTCTTGGTAACTTTTAACCCATCTCCTTATACTTAACTCGGATTTATTGACGCTTCACATGCCAGTTGACCGATTGAGCTGTCCTTCAAGGACATCCCAAGACCCGCGGGGAACGAGGAGCCGGCAGGTGACACAGATCCCGGCTCCCTTGTCGAGGTCGGGCGCAAGGACAGGCATCGCCTTTGCTTACCGGGGCAGTGCTTGACCGCAACCGAGTCGTGGGAGCGCCGGGCACCGAACATACGGTGTAATGGGTTCGGCTCAAAGAATAGCCACGCAGCCCGAAGACGGGTGACGAGTTTGGGATAGCCCACCACCGCGCACGACGACCCCGACGCCTCTTCTCGCTTCTCGTCCTGCAACCAAGGCCGCTTCCGGCAGAGGTGAAGAAGGCTGAGAAGAACTTAAGGGGGTGATCTACACTGTAAAAAGTTGATCTGATTTTCAGTGCGATCTGAATTTAAGCGCTGTCTGGTTTAAGGCAGGAACACGGATGCAAGGCGCGGAAGAGGCAGGAACATGGATGGTTGGTACAGGAGCAGTTAAGCAGGAAGCAGAGGAAGCAGAATTCTGGATGGTCTGATTTTCAGTCGTTCACCTGCCTTATTTTTAGACAAGATATTACTACTGAAATTCAACACACCCTGTCTTAAAATTGTTGCATCTGAAATTCAGATCGCTTTTGTACCTTAAAATCAGATCTACTTTTTACAGTGTAACCCCCCTTGTGTTTTTTCCTGTTCCCCCCTGGTACTCCTTCTTATCACTCCCTATTATATTGCCTCTCCCCTTGATAATTCCCAGTGGCAATTTCGTTTCCTGAGCCAATAAATTCTTTGTTTTTAACAAGTTTTGTTTACTGCCACCTCCGCCCAGAAAACAGTTCACGCTTTGAAGATCCATTCGTTTCGGGATTTCTTCCGCGTGTGTCCATTCTGGGGTGACTGGGCTGGTGACTGTTCAGGGGTGAAACGGCCAAAAACCCCAACAATTTCAACAGAGAGGATAACTATAAGTTCTCCCATACTTGGAAGCGCCTAATTGAAAAAACTAGTCAAACGGCCAATGAAAATTCGCCCATTTGAACATCAGAGCGCAGGAGTAAATGGTATATAAGACGGTAAAAATCTGCTATGAAACACTTCAGACCTGAAGACGCGAACTGTAACGTTGGCGAAACTGTTGTCACTCCAGAATGGACACACGCGCGAAGAAATCCCGAAGCGAATGGATCTTCAAACCAGACACTCCGCGGAAGCCTCAATAAGCAGTTCACGCTTTACAATTTATTCCTGTTGATGTGGCTTGATCGTACCCCTATGATACTAATGGACGTCAATTCAGTCTAACCGTCGGATGCTGGCGGTGAATCCTCCCTACATCCGCTATGCATTCTTATAAGAGTAACCTTGGAAGATACCTTTGGTAGCCATGGTGAACGCTTTTCAAAACAGTGAATTATACATATATCGGTATTTTTTATCTATGTTTTCCGTGGTTTAAAACCGAAAACTTGGTTTCGTGATCAAAATTAAGCTCTCCATGCTATTTATTCCCTTTCTTAAGATTTAATTCCAGTGTTTTGTTCCATTTTTTCCAATTCCAAAACCCAATTTTGCAGCGTATTCTAATGGGGAAATGTGAAAATGCACAAAATCGAACCCAGTACTGTGAGGTGTATAAACCGTGGCCCATATCCTGTGGTTTGACAACTGTTAATGATTTACCAAGTTTCAAATTGGTAACTTACGGTTCCCAAAATAATTCGAGCGTTGCATAGGAACTTGACTTTGGGATAATATTTTTGTATTAAAGATTAGATTATTATTAGATTATTACATTAAAAACAATAAATAAATAAATTATACTCAAAGAAGGGATGACGTTACTAGATTAACTTAACGAATATAGCTAGAGTCTTAATGCGTGGCTACTCCAATTGACTAGACATTTATTCAATCTTTTTTGATACTGCACAACTACTTTATGGCCATTTATTACGTTTAGAAAACCATTGCACGTCCTTTTCGTGAAAAAGGGAAGTTTTTAATGTCGATTTCTTGTAATGAATGCCTTCATTCAACTGGGTATAATAATTTCCTCTTTTACACCGGCCGTGAACACCTGTGGACCCACGTCGGAGCATTTGAAAGCGCTCACTAACTCTAGGTGGTCACGTGAGTGAAGCCTGAAATACTCTATGGAAATACTTGAGTCCGCCTAGTGATTCCACTGCGTCACGTTCGTGGCGCTAGTGCGTTCGCTGGCAGGGGGAAGAGGCTTGTTCTACTCGTCCTTGCACAAAAACATCTTTCCCCCTTCAACGCCCCCCCCCCCCCCCCTCTTCCCACTTCGACTGCATTTATATCCCTTTATACCGATAGGCATTTTCTCCTTGCGTCAACCCCCCACCCACGACACCATCTTCTCATTTTCCCTCCCCACCCACCCCCTCTCTGCCGCTGCATCTCCTAGGCGACATCCAACACATCCAACCCCACCTCACTCTTCACCGTTCCTACCCCCTCTTTCATTTCCCACCCCTCCCGCTGATGGCGCTAATAGTCTCCCGTAATTGCGACTGCTTCATACACCCGAACGCCCCTTTTCGTAATCCCACACGTTTTCTCCATCTCTCCCTCTCTCTCTGTCCTCCATTAAAAGGGTTTTGCTTGCGCTCGGGGGATGCAGGGCGGCAGCGCGGGGGTTAAAAGGGGTGGGGAATGGGGCTGGCGGTGGTTGGAGGCGGCGTAAACTACGTGACACTTACGGGGAGGATGGGAACGGATTGCATAGGGGAATGCGCGAGGAGGGGTAGGTCTTTCCATTTGAGGTTTCTAGGGCTGCGGCGAGTGAAGTCCTGGGAGAGGGATACAGTGGGAAGGATAGGTGCTGCGTGGCAATCCTGGAGAGCAGAAAGTAAACTGCTGCAATGGGATGCGAGGGAAATCTGACGAATGAAGTCTCTCAAATCGTCCTCGCAATAAATATTGAAATGATAATTTGCTATTTTTTTATCTTCAGATCCAACAATATTCGTCGTGGTCAGCTAGATTTCAGGGACGTATAAAAACGACTTCCCCATGAATTATTTGCCACCGTACTTGTCATATGGATGGACACTAACCAATTCGAATCACTTACTATCTCGTAAATTATTCTGAATCTTCACCTTGTATAGTTTCTTATGCAACGAATTTTACATGTCAACTGTAAAATTAAATACTGCCATGATTCATAATACCGTTTCATAGTTGGTAAATCTTAAATTCTAATATATATCTATGCGTACCAAGTTTACGATACATTCTCCCTCAACACTTTCGAGTCTTGATGCGGTGGCATCATCTCTTCTCGCCAATGAGACGAAATAGCCACGAGCCTCGTCTGCAATTTCCATCCTCTGTTTCGCCTCCACACTCGCAACAACAGTTAAATGTTACAAACGTTTTCTATCTGCATTGATATGCTGAATAACATTTTTGAAAAACTTTAAGTTTAACTTCCCTTTCTTAAATTCCAACCGTTACATCACACATGTATTTAAAGGGAATATTTCATTTGCCTGACTAATGTTTAGCATAAATATTATTTAAAATATTATTCTAATTCTAAATGGCACTCGCCTATCTTTTTAATCTGTCCTACTGTTAATGGCCTGAATCCCATCAACAGCTACGAAGCTAGTGCTCTATATCATTATCACTTAAAACTCCCTCGAGTGAGCAATCTTTTGGTGATAAATTTATTTGAGTAATCACATGTTCTTCTTCAAAACAATATCCTTAAGCAATTATCTTAAAATCTATTCCATATTAAGGATAAATTATTCGACTTGTTTGGCGTGTTACATTAGAGAAAGAAAATACGATAATTTGACGGGTTAAATAATGAAAAATTAGTTACGCTTTTCCAATGCAAAGGTAGGTAATTGCCACGTGCATAAAACTCAGGGGTTCAAATACCAGGCCACCAAATTAACGGCTTTTTACGCCAACAATTTCGCTAATTATAAACTTTGGATGTTTTACATCAACACTTGGTACCAACAAAGTCCAACCAAGTATCATAAACAAAGGTTTAAACAACTAAGTGCAAACTGTTCTCTTACTTTATAAATCTTGGACATGAAACGTCGCGTTGTTCATTCCACACACACACTTTATTAACTTCGACCATATTTATACGTGGAAACCATGGTAAAAGTGTGTGTGTGAAATGTACAACGCGACGTTTCATTTCCAATCTCGTGGTTCCACAAAGTTAAGCCTCAAACGTTAAACTGTCCATGAATCTTCATACAACTTTGACAAATAGTCTAATATTTGACGGCTGTTCTTAATCTTAAGGCTTTAATAATAGGCTCGTTTAAATTGCAGAAACCCGGATAATCGAACCGGTAAGATTGCAGCTGATGATCTCAAGAGAAAAATCCTTGAAAAAATTTAAATCACCATTGGAAATTACAATTAAAAGTCTAGATGAGTTTTGGCAGTTAGGACTCTCCCCGTGGACTCCCTACATTAAAACCCCCAGGTTTTCCATCCTAGGCCCCGGGAAAGCCATACAGTTCATCCCTAAGGACGCATGGCTCCTTAAGATAGACCTAACGGCTGCCTTTTATCAGCTAAGTGTAAACTGTAACCATTGGAAGTTTTACGGAATCAAGTACGGAGAGAAGCGATATGCATTCACTCGCCTACCCATGGGGCACGCACTAAGTCCTGCTATCCTGCAAAGATGGGCCGAGGACTGTTGTACTTTCGTGGCCTCCAAATTTCAGTGTAAAATAATATGCTATTTAGACGATTGGCTCGTTTATAGCCCCCAAAAGATATGTGGTTTTTCAAATAACTAAGTGGCTCCTGGATGAATTCGGTGTACAGTGTAATACGACTAAATCCTCCCTAATCCCAAAGCAATCAATCCGATATCTAGGAGTGATCATAGACACACGGAAGCAATCATTGAAATTAACGCGCAGTGCAATCAAGCGCATACATCAGGTTGTGCCACTAATCCCCCGGCTACGGGCCCAAGACCTGCCTAAAGCAGCCGGATATTTAGCTTGGATCGCGTGGATCTTGAGACTCCCAACGTTTTTAATTAGCCAAGTGTACCAACGCAATAACGAGTGGTGGTGGCCCCTAATAGAGAGTGAGATATTCTCTAAAGAAGTATGTGTCTTACAACCGAAGAGCTCATTGTTCACACAGATGCCACCCCTAACCAGGGAGGGGTAGTGATACCAGTGTGGGACATCTCCCGCAGCTTCCCAATACCGCAGCTGAGCAGCATCAACGCCGCGGAAGCATACGCGGCCCTCACCGGAGTGGGAATGGTTTTTGAACTCCTACAAGATTTTGGAATCACAAATGCCTGGATTCATGTTTTAGTAGATAATCAATGTGCCCTTCAGGCTTTACTCAAAGGCAAAGGTATAATTTTTCGCTTAAATGAATGTTTAATGGAAATGTATGTTAATATGATTCTCAATAAAGAAAGTCAGTCACACCGCGTGACCTGGGGCTACGTGCCCTCTTCCCAAAACATGGCCGACGAGCCCTCACGGGCCGTGCAGATATAAACTACGCGCGTCCGCCATTTTTGTGCGGAATCGTATATATTCACCGGGGGCACTTGCCTCCAGGTCAGTCTGCACGATTCGGTCACTAAGGGTAGAGATCACGAGGCTCCAGCAGCAGCCTCGAAAATTAACGTCTGTAAATCAAAAGAACCAAAGCATTTCCCTATAAATAGGGGCCGGAAAAAATTATTAATTTGCATATTTACTTAATTTGCAGATATTTCGCATCTGGTCTTGCAAATATTTCGCAGATAGGTCCCCATCTGGTTCCTATCCCTATCTTCACCACCCACTGCATTTTAATTTCCCATTGCCATTTATTTTCTACCATGAGTATCAAGGGAAGCATCTGTTTTAAGAAGGTACTTGATGTTAATATGGTCAGTGGAAAGAACATATCACAAGATCCCACGGCATTACTTATGTGTACCTGACTTTTGTGACAATAAGGCCTCGAGGTCCACGCAAAATGCCATTAATATAAAAAAAGAGAGTTTCAGAAATAAATAACCTCTTAGACGAGAAATAAATGGGTCCTTAGGAAGTAAGCATAACTACTCACAGAAATATTGGCCAGAAATATCCGCAATCAGAAGAATGCCTTAAAACCCTAGAATTGAATGTCAGTATTTGGAAAATGGTGATCACAAGGTAGACATGAATGAATGGTAGGCTGAATGAGCTAAAGAAAACTACCTAAAATTGCTTAACAAGCAGTTTCCTAGAGAGACTGAGACGCGATGGAAAGGCTGAAAGTTATTGAAGATACGGTACGCCTAGATGCGCTTACGAAACCTCAGATCCAACACATCAAGAATCTTGTGCATTCCCCCTTCTAGAGAAGAACATAACATGTCCTCAATATCTCATCCACACGAGATACGAAAGTAGCAACAAGAAAGCAGAATTTCGTATCTCAGTGAACCATTAGTACATATGTATGTGTATGTATGTATGTATATGAACGAAGTTTGATTGAGTTTTGAAAAATCTCACGAAGGACCAGTACAGAAATTATAAAGACAAAAGAACGTGGTAATAACGAGCAATTGGCCATTGTCAGTCATGTTTTGGCCTAAACTGGTCTAAGCATCACACTTCAGGAACCGAATTTTTTTACCCACGAAGGAATTATTACCATAAAAACGCTACGGAAACAATAAAAAGATACCTAGATAAAAGGTACTACTTAAAAGAACATTGAGGACATAAAACCCTTTCTAATAAAGGGAAACGTAATTTATAATTTCCAACAAAACGTAAGCTTATGATTTCCAAATAAAGAAAGTTCCAATGGTGAGAATTATCAGCAACAACGAAATATCTAAACAAGAGAGCAAAAACCGTTCTCAGTCCTCTCTTTTCCCGAATACAGCCATGTCGGCTAATTTGTAGCCAAGTCCGAGTCCCCGATATCGGCCAGAGGACGTCCGCTGCAGAGAGGCATATCGCTACCGTGTCTACGTCTTTCAAACGCCAGTTACCCATTCTGGAACGCAACAAAAACCTTCATCAAGAAGAGCAATCTGATCCAGTTTCTCACTGTCAATATCTCACCTTCATTCTCGTTTATTGGAACGGTGTTTGATATTGCGTCATATATTAGATACGATATATATACTGGTCACATCTCTCACCTTTTTTTGCCAACCAAGAATTATGGGATTTAGAATGCGAAAACTTAGCAAAGCAAGCGCAGACTCTCCTTTATAAGTTCAATTATGTATTCTTAGTGAAAAAGCTGCGTTAGAGGCCTAATAGCAGCGAAGAGCAGAAGTTTCAGGAGTTTCTGTCTCCTGAGTTTGACCTTTGTTAGTTCAATTTCCAGCAACGGTGGCTTTTCTTGCTGGGCGTTATAGACACACTTTCCTGGTGGATACGCGATGTGACCAGTATCTAATATATGACGAAATATCAAAAACCGTTCCAACAAATTTTCAAAGATTGTTTCATTTGAGTGATCGGGACTCATATAGCTGTCCTCTTTTCATCACCTGCAAGCTTTTCCTTTATCAATTCTCATTCATCCCGGATAATAATATAAACGATGGAATAATACCGTCCGTGGTAGCTGGTCAAACTACAACCCAAAAGGCTATGGGTTCGAGTTCCACCAAGGGCATGGATGTTGTGTATATCTTGCCATTTGTTGGTAGGTTGAAGGGTGTAATATAGCCATAGTCATTTGAGCACCTAAAATCCAAATTTAATAATATTATGGAATATAGAAAAATAATATTTCATAAAGGTTATTTTAATTAGATATGAAACCTTCTAAAAGAGATTTGACATCTCTACGAATTGCAACTCCTGCGAGGATGTAGTGATGCAGTAAGGATAAAAATGTTCAGTAATCAAAAGTATGCAGGGTAGCTTCTAAACGAGGGGCACTTAAAGCATTCAAGAAAATAATTAGCAATGACTCACGCTAAATAAATAGGCTACACACCCGACAAAGACTTTTTGCACAAATTTATGGGCGGTAAAGTTGGTGTCAAGGTCTGCTATCTTAAAAAGACCTGATAAAGTTCCTACGTCAATAAAATTAAGAGGAAACGTCTAATTAATTTATTATTTGCTTCAATCCCTCTCGATTAATTTAAATTTAAAAACGATCACGTGGATTATTTTTACTAACATCTCCGCCGGATCTCCAGCACGTGAACAAATCATTTCACCACAACCAGACCTAATGCTTCATCTTTTTTATCATTAAGTGGTCGTTAAGGTGATGTAAAGCAAAGGCAGAAAAGGCTTTCCCATTCGTCAAGAGAGCTCAAGAGACAATTAGTAGTAAAGATATTCATTAAAAACGAAAGCAGCGGAGAGGATGGGTAGAGGTGGGGGATAGTCGTGGAAGCGAGGCAAGAACACACACACTCTTGCCTGTTAAATTATCGCGTCATATTTTCCGCGGCACGCCTCTTACCCCACACAGCCCCTCCCCTCGTCCCCCATCCCCTTTCCCCGCCCTTTTTCAAGCACCCGCTCCCTCCCACCCCCTAGGAGGGTCGGTGAGCCCTCCACTCGCTTCGAGAAATGATTTCCGCGGCGACGCCTCCGAAGAAAAAGAACACGGTCCCCTCCCACCCCAACAAACACTCCACGCAACCGCGGCGCTAAAAGCTTAACATCCCTCCATTCCTCCCTTTTTTTTCCCGCAGTCTCCTGATCTCGGTACGCACCGAGAACATTCCCTTTTGCGAGTGCGCGCGGTCCCGAATACTCACGCGCACTTGCGCAAACCCTTCAGGGAGGCGCGGGGATGGGGAGGGTCGGCACACGGCTGAAAGCGGAGAGCAGACGAAAGAGGAGAAGCGCGAGGCGCGATGGCGTGCGTAGAAGGTCTACGAAGGAGGCGTGAGTTCGGTGGGGAGTGCGTGAATATCGGCACGTTAGCGAGAGTTAGTTCATATGTGCATGCGAGAAAAAATAACTATTATTTGCCTTCTGTTTGTTTCTCTTTTTTCATATTTTTTACACTCCGTGTCGAAGGAGGGGCGGCGAGTAGCAGAGCGACCGCTCCCGCCCCCTTCACTTGTCTTTTTTATCGGAGTGAGCTCTTCTTTTTTTTCCACCCTCTCCCTTTGATCTTCCGCGACGTCTACTCCTCCAACCCTCCTCCACACCGACGACCATTCCTCCCCCCATCACTCGCCCGCGTCCCCTCCACCCTCCTCCTAAAAAGTCAAACTCCCGCATCTTCCCGCCGTGTGACCCCGCAGGCCGGGAGGAGTCCCCTCCACCGCGGCACCCACCCGCTCCACTCAACCACCCCCAGTGGCCTTTTTCCCTCTCCACCCTCTAAAGCGCGCCCCACCCGACATTATTCCGCCGCGGAGGGTCATTTCATCCATCATTGACGCGTCCATCCGCTTCCCGCACCTCCCTTTACCCCTCTTTCTCTGCACCTTCGCCTCCCGCCCCACGACCGTCGCACTCCCACTTGGTTTCGGAGTCTCAGGCGAAGCGCCCGTGCATTGTTTCTGGGAAATTTGCCTGCGGAGTCATTTTCCGTCGTGGGAGACGCGGGTGAGACGCGAGAATGAGAGAGTGGGAATAAGATGACCCATTACATTAATCCGATTCTCTCATCTAAGTCGCAGTAGAAGAATCAGATATTATAATGTTCAAACTACCTATGTTGTTTCACTCTTGTCTAACACAACTTAAAGGTAAGCCTAGTTTTATGACAATACGACATCCTTGCCCAAGGCGAAATTCGACCCCGAGACCTTAGTCAGTGCGTTACTGAGATTTTACCACATCTGCATTCCTGATTGGTCTACATTTGAGTTCGAGTAATAATTACAGACTTGGGTCTTGAAGTGCCATAGCTTTTAAGGTTATATCTCATGGACTAACCTAAGCTTTTAAACCTAAGAAAAACAAAATAGCCGCGCCCAATGCTACCAACCTGACCGCGGGCAGGATTAGAGCCCGTGGCCCTTGAGTACCCGGCCGGCTCGTACGGCCAACTCGGCCTCGGTACAGGTCGGCCAAACCTCGAAGTAGGCGGCAGTTTGTGCTGAGGTGGCAAAATGGGTGACACGTGGTCGCCGTATTCCCATTACGAATGGACATGATCTGAGCTACCGCTAAAAATACGCCTGTGGTAGCACTGAAAAATCTTTCACTTGTATCACAGGTACGGAGAAACATCATTTACATTTACAAAACTACAGGGAAGACAAGACTGAGGACTGTCATGAGGAGATTTCGGGTAAAAATTTCATACAGAAAGCAGCTTATAATGGTAGTACAATAAAAATGTATTCATGGAGGGCCCCTACTTCTGTTGCATGCCATCCAGCCAATAAGAATTGCAGCAGGTGATGCCTTTTACCGTAACCTTTTTACGATAGGGTATTCTGCTTCACCCTTACGTATAGCATTATTGATCCAGAAAGGATTTCAATGACCGAAACGGTAGAACTTGATACCAGTTCCTAAGATGCAGAAAATCTTCCTATTCGCTTAAAATTCCAGTAACAATCAATCCGAGCGAGAAAAAAACTTTCCCGGACTGGAATAATATCAAAAGAAACATTCTCATACCACATTCCTTTCTGATGCAGCTTCCTAAGAACTATATATCTCCAGCAGAGAACTAATATTTCTAACAGTTGTGTTGAACGCAGATTGCCAGTTTGGTTGGCGCCCCCGCTGTTCCCTTGTTTTTGGTTTTTCTTTTCCCCACAAGAGGGCTGTGTGTAGCCCGGCCGCACAGAGCGGAGTCACCTGGCATAAGTCTGTCTGTCTGCCAGCGGCATTGAGGTGGGTCGTCTCCCACCTTGAGTGGGCTAATCGGCACGACATTCCCGTGTGTGGGATATTTTTTTATTCGTGTGAGATCGTGTAATTGTGAACGGAATCAAAGTTCATGTGCCCAGAAAGTTGCCGCAGTCTCTTTCTTTCTTTCCTCTACGGTTGCTCCGGCAGATAATGCCCATCGGCAACATGCCGTCAACAAGTTGCAATTACATATTGCAGTTGCAGTTACATATTTCAAACAGTGTTTGGTATTTATGTGACCCAAATGCTTAAACTATATAGCACCATTCAACCTAAATATAATCCTAAGACAAACACGACATCCATGTTCTTAGTGAGATTCGAACCGGAGAGCTTTGGGTTTAAAAGGCAACCGCTATTAACAACCTGACCGCAGGTGGCAATATATTTATGGCCTAGCATTTGGAGAGGACTTTGATGAATTAACTCAAATTCTTTCATTTACAAAGTTATTCAAATAATAGATAGAGTTATACTTAACTCTTCCTTCCTCCCTTCTTCTAATCTTAATCATTGAAATCTAGCTATAGAGCCAATAATGTCCATCGAGGAATTCAAGCGTAAAAATCCGCACGAGTTGATTGGGTCACAATCGCTTCCATGTGCATTGAGCGAGAGAAAGATGGGGTGTCACGTCCGATATGTCAGCAGGTGACATTACTACTAGTAACCCAGAGAATTTTTCGCTTCGCATAGCATCGATCGCGAAAAGCATCCGTGGCGTATGCTTCGAAACTTCCACATTCATCACCGCATCAAACCGAACTCCCCAATCACTTTGGACGGGTTCGATGAGGGAGAGGCCGAGCGATACCGAGATTAGAAAAAAATGTGAACATTTCTCTCCCTCTTAGCCGAAGTGGACAACGCATGCATAGCGCGATAGGTGTCTTGAGTAGGATTAATCCTATTTTACACGAGGTTAATTTAAACTCATCGCACCTCGCTAATATCTTCCTAATAGCTTCCTTTCCTCTTTGAATGCTACAAGTAATCATCAATGAACCTTCCTCACAAAGATTTTATAGATTTCCCTTCAATACACTGACATTAAGTTTTTTACGCTGAACATCTCAGAAAATAGATGATAAGGCCAAACTTACATACCTCTTCGCCTCCAAACTGAAGATCAGATATTGTTAGAAATGCATTTATAAGCCTAAGATTTGCAATCAAACATAAATTACTCTTAATCCATCGAAAATAAATGTGAAATTTATTTTCTTTCAACCTTTTCATTTACGCTAATATTTTTCTAACATAACTTTGTAAAAGCGCCCCCCTGTCGACACAAGGACAATAGAAGCCAAAATAAAAACCACAAATAAATATGATGGTTTCAAGTGCACCCTTAGTGTAGTGAAAGTACTAAGAGATAACAGCTGCTCTATTACAAGTCACTAATGAGTCTGTAGAATATTTATCATGGCACCCAGCTTAACCGTGGTAATTACTAATAAGAAGTATATTTTCCTTCTTATGGGAATGCACCGTGGCGATAACTGGATAAATATTTTGCCGTGCACCTGGAATTGAAGTTATATTTTTTACAGTTAATATAATGAGAGGTAATGCTCATTTATATCATAAAACTATGTGTATTGAGATGCAGGAAAGTAATCCTTTGTCTTACAAAAACGTTCCTCATCCTGAGATTTTCCAAGTCCACCCACCACGCACATTCCCTAAATGTTTGATAAAATAAAAATAAAGTCTGCGGAGCAAAATTCAAGCATTGATGCATTAAATTCAGGAATTAGCTTTTAATACAGTGAACTTCCAAATAAATCATCATAAATTTGTCATACATGACACAGTGGATACGGTAAGTAAATGCCACCAATTTGCTAGGCGAGATTAAAATTAAACTACTAAGATTTGTCTCAAATGTAAGCCAATGAGATAGAGAATCCCATCCCACTGAGGAATTTTTCGGCGAATATTGACTCTAAATATTTGGTATTATCAAAAAAATAAGACAAATGCGAGAAGGTAAGCCAATCTAAATTTAATATTCCTTCCAATGGGCATATTTCAAACAGTTCAATATTGAGATAATTTATAATAGTATCCCAACATTTCTGTAAAATGCTTTTCAAGTTTGCGTGTTTACAGTGATTATATATGACAATGTTTTATAGTTACGAAACAATAATTTGTTCATACAGTTCACAGTATCAGGCGTCATGTAGTGGAATTTAGACATATTGGATGAGTAAAAAACTTTAGCACTTTTCCACAATGTATTTTAAAATAATAAAATTACACAACACGTGTTTCGGCTTACTAAGCCATCATCAGGTGTACACTTATAAGTGCCGAAACACGTGTTGTGTAATTTCATTATTTTAAAATACATTGTGGAAAAGTACTAAAGTTTTTTACTCATCCAATAATTTTCTCATCCAAATTCAAGAAATAAACAGTATGAAGCTTGTAATTTTTTTTCCTAGGGAAAATTGAAAGAGCTTGTTGTTACTTAACTTATAAAATACTAAAATATATTTATTGTCAACGACTCTTTTGCAGTTTCAACCTGAATGGCATAAAAATGGACCTATTGCAAAAGAATTAGAAAATGAATATTACCTTAAGGAAATTACGTTCTGGTAAAGTTAATTCTACATATAAAACATTTCCTGCATTCTCAGTCACGGCATTGGATTACTTTTTCACTGTCACCCCTGCTGGGTAATCGGATGCACGTCGCAACTATTGCTCGATGTCCGCGGACATTCACGGAACAAACGCTCTGATTTACGGATTCATAATCGCGCGCGGTGCCAAGGACTCGAGAGAGGCATTGACGTTGACGTGAAATTAACGAGGCCGCTGAATTCTTCTTCTAAAATCATAAGCGTGAAACTGAAAGGATAGAAAAAAAAGTGATAGGGGAATCCATCTTGCCGGGCTTGTTAAAGAGTCTCGAAACAGCGCAATCCCTCATTGTCCTCCCTGCCTGGTTCCGGAATAATTTCTCATTAACTCGTTTGTGCGCCTCGGATGCCGCCCCGCCACGTGTGGATGTGATTGATAATGGAATGACGCATGAGGTGGGCGTGCCTTCCAAATGAACAACATCAGTCTTCTCCTGGCGGCGGCCGAGGCGTGGGTTCCCGGCATGCACGAGCGATCGTCTTAGTCGTCTCAATTCCAACGTGTGATGCATTCATATGGGAGCCGGAAGCCACTTGCGAGGAATTAATGAATGAATCCAGTGACACAAAAGAGATTTTTCTCAGGCCGGAGAGAGTTTAGGATCTGTGACAATGCTCGGATTTTAAACATACGGTTTCTTTCTTTCGTGCACCCTCTGGATATAAAAGTGCACTACTAGTGTCAGTGTTCATGAATTCGTTCCGTTTTGCATTTCACTGAAGGGTGATGATTTTGAATTGCACGTGATGATGAAAAATCCTATAAATAGTAGTCGAGTGCACAAACTAGTTCAATGGTTTCACGGGTAACGGCTACTAACTTACATTTAAGCTGCTAGCTTATAATTTCGCTTACATATAATAGCGCTACAACTAAAGCAACCTGCATTGATACGTATGGAATATATATAAAGCAACCAGCACTCAATCTCTTTTCACCGTGTTCACATCCATGTTGTTTATTTCTACATTGGAATTAACCACCGGTCTCCATTATACTTCGTCTACGAGATAGCATGATTACCTGAGGCTTTTGCAAAATTATTACTTAAAATAAAACCTTAAATATCTTAAATGAAACCGGTACACTAAGTATTCGTTACCCTCGTCCACATATTACTCTTGTCAGGAACCACGTTACTGGTTTTAATGTTAACTCTCCTATATTCACCCAGGGAACTTGGAAACTATAGGTATATATAATAGATGTTTCGATTTTAAACTTTCGCCGTCTGGCTGAGACACAGCACCAATCCTACGCAATTATTTACGGTGTCATGCCAAACAAGGAAGGAATGCCAAAAACAATTACACTTCCGCATACAGTCTCATGCAATAACTGTAACGGTGTCGCAGATTCACTCTGAAATCTAGCAGATAGAATGATGGAAAAATGTTTATTGAAATCATTTTGGTTCCTTGCCCTCGCTCCGCGCACACCTGCCCCCGCCCCACCCCACGGCCCCCCATGGGCGCCCGATCTCCTTCCCGTGGCACCCACGGAGGCGCTAACGAATGGCGCCCCCCTCCTCCGCCCTTCTCGCCCCAGCCACGCCTTATGGGGCCGCAGACGCCCCCGCCCTCCGACCGCCCGCCCCCACCCTCCCAATTAATTGACTCACCATAATTAAAGCGGAAAGGGGGCTCCGTTGGTGGCAAAATAAGCCGCCAAGAACCCTTTTATGACTGCCCCTTCCCCTCCCGATACAAGCCCTCCTCCCCATGCAATCCTCTCGCTTAGGCCGTCTTCCCTCCCTCCCGAAGTAATAGGGGATGCTGCCGTCTACCGGCCTCTAGCAACACAGCCGCCGCCTCCATACTCCCAACCGTGTCCCCGCCCCACCTGATGCCTCGCGTTCTCGGGAGAGAGGGATGGAAAGAATTAACTCAACCCCTGCACCATATCTCTCCAGTACCGGTTAACCGAACCATCACTCGAAGGAAGAAAAGTGCTCTGCACAACCTTTCAGCCTCTTCTTCCTCCTCTCCCCTAAGAACCCGTCATTCCGGCAAAATACTCCAAGAAACGTCCCCCCTCGTGAGTTATCCCTCGAGGATTTGTCGAAGCACGTTTATTTTTTTCACCGGTGACTCTCCCATTGAACTTGTTGGCACGTGTCCTGCGTATTGGGTCATAGCCCGGTCTCGAAGGCGAGGCGCAGCGATGTCTAAACTGTAATTTTTTTCTCTTTCATCAATTCCTCCTCGTGTCCTCGAAGGGTCTTGAAAATCATTCGTGCACTCCTATCGGCGTTGTCCGCACAGAAAGACGCGAGCGTGCCTCCTCTTTGACGAACGCCGGCCCGGGTATCAGCTCGGCGCATGCGCGGAAAGTTGTACTCGCTCGTGAGAAAGACGGGAAGGGCTCGCTTTATTATAATTACTACTGCGATTGCTCGTCGCCTTTCGAGGGAGGAGTGGGCGACTTCAAACGCTTTGGAGTCCCGCACCCTCCTGTAGGCGCTCACACGTTCACTCACATACACAGAACACGAGCGTACTCGCTCTCGAGGCGAGACTGTAACGGGAGAAATGTCTCATTATGATCCCCTTTTCCACGGCATGCGTCAAGCCTCCGCCCTTCGCCTCTGCCCTCTTCATTATTTCCCCGCCGCCCTCTCTCTTTCTCTTAATTCCTCCCTCTTCGGCACTCCTCCCCTTCTCCTTCCACCCTTGCCACCCACTCTTCAAACGGTAAAGGCCCTTTCCCCCCCACTCTTTGCCCTTAGCCATCCAACCCGCACCAACTCAATTAAACTAACCCTTTTTGCCGGGCCCCCATATCGCCGAAAACCCCTTCTTCCTCCACCCACCCTCCCCCCATCTCATGCCCACTCCTTTCGCTCCCACACCCCCACCGGTCGTCCCATTAGCCACCCAGACTTTTCGCCTATTCGTTCCGTCGCCTCGGTCCTGAAATCGCAGCGTTTTTGACCGTCCTTTCGTCCATTACCTCACACAACCCCCTTTTATCAGCTTCTTTACCGCGTGATTCTCTGCCTCTTTTTCTTCTCCCCTTCTCATCTACCCGCATTCCTCCACTCATCTGACCCTTCTATTGACTTCATTCCATCACTTCACCACTTTTCTGATTTGCATTCCTTTCGTATTTTAAGATTTTGCGAAAATTCACTGTAGGACATGTAAGCCAATGAATAGCATTTATTGATTAATTGTATCTCACAACAGAGTGAGAAAGGCAAATGCGTTTGATATTAGCAATTTTAAAAAACTTATAAAGATTGGAATAGCTAAGATACTGATGCATGTGGAGTAGCAGATTTTACCCGCTCCCCTTCGAAGGAAGCACAACCAAGGAGCGGGATCGCAATACTGATGATATGGTCCCATCTTTTTATGACACGCCTCCAGATTTGAGCTATGATTTTTCTTCGAATCTTCTCACTTAAAGTTCAAGACTTGAGAATTGCCAGAACTTTGTTGAAAACCGAGTTGCATGCAGAGGAGCTAACCCTTCGCTCTGAATAGATTTTTCATACGCCTATGGGTGTTACATGCGAAGTAAGGCTGCAGGCTTATCTTTCAAGACATGGGGTATTGATTATGTGTAATTATATTAATACTGTCAGCGTGAGTCATAATCCTAAGATTGATTTCACGTGACTCTCCACTCGATTCTACCATCAGCTAAACCCATCATATTTACATAATTCTTCTCCTGCATGTCCTTATCAACTTAAATTATTAATAATTCGTTCGACGCCTACCTTTTCAATTTTTCCCATTCACTGTTCCCTCAGCTATCGTCTTCAACACGCCATCATGACTCAACAATTGGTCGATTAAGTTGATATAGCTTATATGCCCAGAGTGATGATTTAGTCAACTTTAGGCCGCCGTAAAAATCTAATTTAATTAGCATCCCATGTATTTCTATTTTTATCAAGTATTTTCCATTATGGTATTTCAGAAATTTACGTTATTTACTGAAAACTTAACTATATTTCATTACTAAATATTATCCTTCCAAATCATACTTGACATTTATTAATCATTGAAATACTCTTTATTAATTATTTGAGCCCAGAAAAATTTGACCGACTTAATGTAGTAGAGAGGGTACATTCCGGGAGTAGTAGAGCTGGGTACATTCCGGATCAGAGAATGTCGCAGAATTTTATACGTGGCTATTCATCACTTAAACAAACTTCGCCGCATAATATCGCATTAAGAACAGTTATCTCAATCGCTATTTCACTGTTCCTCCTTCAATAAGTCACCCGTATGTATAAATATTAGACGTATTAGAAAGGTATTTCGAAATCTTAATTCCTGTTTGGCTATCGATAATTTAGGAAAAGAACTTTAGCATACAATTTTAATTGAAACTTTTTTGGCACGAGGAATACTTATGGCAAGAAATAAAGGAATTAGCAGAGCCGAAAGATAAAATTCTGATTGATAACGGATGGTAGAGAGAGCAGCAAATAAATGAGTGAAGGGGTGTATGAGAGATCCAAAACTTGAATGGAGAGCTCCAGATGGAACTTTACGCTCAGTTAAAAGAATATGCGCAGAATTAGAAATGATGGTCACGCATAATCGGGAAGGTAATTTGGAAGTTATACAGAATCAGGATCAGAAAAATTAAAATCAGAAAATGCGAAGCGAATTAATAAACGAACTCAAGTGAGACACTCCTGAGGTGATGGAACTACATTGATGTGCACAACATAGGGGGATCAGGTTTGCTTCCCATCCCGAAGGCCCGTACTTGAATTCCGGTGGTGGTAGACACTTTTCATTGGTATACAGGTCCTTATTTGATTACTGTGTGGAGAGCACTTCCAGTGCAGTACTACGTCCGTCGGATGGGACGTTAAACCATGATCCCTTGGGACTTCCGTTAAATGCAGACTAATGCAAACGCCAAGTTTCTCTTTACCCTTCCTCACTTCCGTGAAAAATCCTACCCTACCTCAATAACCACTTAACTTTAGTGAGGCAAATGACCTGGGATGCCGGTTATACAGAATCAGGATCAGAAAAATCAGAAAATGCGAGGCGAATCAATTAACGATCTCAAGTGAGATACTCACGAGGTGATTGGAACTACATACATGTGTACAACACAGGGGGGTCAGGTTGGCTTCCCATCCAGAAGGCCCGTACTTGAATCCCGGACGAGGCAGGCAACATCAATGAACAACACAGAGGTGTGCCTGAATTGGAGAACAAAAGAGCTCCGCACATCGTGCAATCCAGTGAAGAAGGAATAAATCAAGGGCAGAAGAAATAAATCGACATTATAATTACGAGTGACCTGTGGAATGAACTAAGTACTATTTTCAAAATGAATTTCCCATAAATATAACCAAACGTAGGACTATATTCACAAATGTTCAAAGTTTCACACACAATGTAGTGTCTATGACTATCTATGGATAGTCATTTCACCTTGGACACGCTTGCTGATTTCTCAGTCCAGTAATGTTAGCAGAATCAAAATTTTGGCCACATCTTCGCCTTACATTAATAATTGTAACCAATACGTCTATAGAATAGAAAAGCAATAAAACCCAAAGGAAATTAAATCACAAATAACGACAATCGGCCATAAACTCTTTATTACTTTTACGGTAAAAATGTTTCTTACCTCTGAGAAAGAAAACGACAATGAAAAGTGACCAGACAGAGCTCGACTTATCTTCAACTTAAAGGAAACCTCATCGGTTTGGCATGGTTCTTACCACCCTATGTTCATTACCACAATGTTCATCATTTGTCCTCGTTCAGGATAATTCTCATTTTTTTATTCACTCTTTGCAATTTTTTTACTTTTGCCAATCCATGGAATCGCTACGGTTGGTAGGACGGAGAGAGAGATAAAATTGAGAACACTTTTTATGGCTCTGACGAGAAGGAAGTGTAATCCTGGGAGGGTGTCAGTAACAGTGATGTGAGGAAAGATCGAGAAAAAAGGCAAGTTGAAAGGTTGTTTTCAATAAAACGTGGCAATTGCTAATCGAATCCCACGATCGTGAATCATATACAATCCCAAATTAAGGCGATTTGAGCGGTGTCGACCATAAAGTGGCTCCCAGCGTGTATTATAAGTCCCATGCACATACGTTCTGGTCTTTAATTTCACATACGCTCCACCGCTGGATTTGAAGTGGACTATTACCCATTTCAAATATCTTGGGGGTTGAGAGGCAGGCCTAAAATTTGTGGCGGCTGGTGCCATTCTGGGTGGCCCGAACAGGTCGAAAGTCTTCGGTTCTGGGGGGCGGGAAGCTGCGTCCAAGAGAGACAGCTCGGGCTCGAGCCGTCCCCTAACACTTTCAGCAGAGATATCCGCGGGATCCTCAGTTAGAGGGGTTCTATGGGCGACGGGTAACCCTCGCACAACTAGTTTTACCCAGCCTACGCCCAGGTCAAGGAACGAAACGGAGAGTGATCAATAATATATTTCTTCCCGCCACTGTCATATTTAGAGGATGTACCGTCTTCACGACCTGACTCAAAGGTGTATAGAAGGACTCAAAGGTGCATATATTTTGCTTTTCAATTGCCTTCATACCAAAAATGAAAACTCACTGAGAACGTTTGACAATTGACGGCCCTAATAACACTCCCACATCAATTTATGAAACTTAGCCTTGAAAGTATGTATTATAAGTCGTTTCAAGATTTCAAGAAAAGTTTTTAAAATGCCATACTATTTATGCCTGCAAAAAGCAACATAAGTTTCTAGAAATTTTAATTTAAAAAAATAATTATTAGTTTTCTAGTTTCCTATTATTTTTTTATTGTCTGGATTAAACGTTCATAACCTCTGGAGCGTATACTTTAAGCAGCTTAATTTTTAAATGACGTTAAGTATTTTTCCTCGATAATTAAAGAGTGAAAAAATTCAACGGCGGAAAACGCGACGGCAAACTATTGCATGCCGGTAAATTATAGGTACGTGTGACGTGACATTCTTTCTTCTAACTGCCGCTAGGTACTGCTGCAGACGCTTTCAAGCAGGCGGTGCACTTCGTGAAAGCTCATTAATAAGTTATCTGAGGTACATTTATTCAGTTTGTTTATTATTATTTGCTTTCTTTATCTAAATTTTAAAAAATATTCAGTTTATTCATTTAAAAACCATAAGTATTCATTGCACTAAGCGTGTTGTTGGCTCAAAATCGCGCGATGTTTACGCCATATATCCCAGTAGCAGAGGTCTGACGAAAGCAACGGGACGATCGATGCATGGAAGCGTTCGGACCTTATCCTATCCCCATCCCTTCCATTCCTATCCTTATACCTTTCCTCCCGGTCTGAAGCGCCTATTAGTGCGGAAACAGACTTGAAAACACCCATGGAACGGGACCCTCGATCCCCATTCCTTCCATTCCTATCCTTATACCTTTCCTCCCGGTCTGAAGCGGCTATTAGCGCGGAAACAGACTTGAAAACACCCTTGGCGATACTCCGCCACAACAGCCTCGTTGACAAATAATCATACTCATCATCTTACTCTTCATAATCATTTATAAGCCATTCATTCATTCATTCATTATGTAGTTATTCATTATATTATTATTATTTATTATCATTTATTATTATTTATTATTTTATTCATCTACATACCAAGCGGGCAACAATACCCATGTGGGTTACCATGATGGTTGTTGATGAGAAAAAAGAGAGAGACACAGTCTTGTAAGAGGAGCTCAATAAAAACAGCTATCTACAAGAAGAAAATAGCGTTTCATTCCGCGCTGAGACGCTAAACTGGTGACTCCCGACGACGAAAAACACGACGGACAACGGACCCCTGACGACGACCTTTTCATCGGCCTCCGAGCTTCTACGGACATCATCGGACACCGCAATACACGGGCTTCTCTGCGCTACTCGCACAGCATTCTGCGTACCTAGCTGCTCCTAAAAGCACCCATGGCGGACGCAGAGCAAGTCGCCAAACTCCAGGCGCAAGTCGCCAACTCCAGCAGTAGCTCGTGGCCCAGCAAGCGAAACATATGCAATAGCATCAAGAGTCTCTACTGCAAGAACAGCAGGCAGCGCTACCTCCGCAAATATCGCCGCAGTTCTCTTCGCTTCCTGATCCCACCGGTATCGGTCCTGCTGCCATATATCGCGTCACGCCGAAAATGCCTCCTTTCTGGCCAGCTCAACCCGCAGTTTGGTTCGCCCAGGTAGAAGCACAATTTTCCCTGGCCAACATCACCTCGGACCGTACTATGTACGATTACGTCGTGGGAAATCTAGACCATCGCTTCGCCAGTGAAGTCAGCGACCTCATAGTAAACCCACAGGCCGCAAATCGTTATCAGACGCTTGAAGCTTTGTTGATACAGCGCGTCTCTCTCTCCGAAGAGCAGCGGGTTCGGCAACTTCTCACAGCAGAAGAGTTGGGCGATCACAAGCCTTCGCAACTCCTTCGACACATGCGTTCTCTCATCGGCGCCACGCAAGTGCAGGACTCTTTCCTGCGCACGCTGTGGCTACAGCGTCTCCCGCTCAGCGCGCAGGCCATTCTCCAAGCGCAAGCCACTACACTTCCGCTCAATCAGCCGGCAGACATGGCCGATCGCATCGTAACCGTCGTTCCGCCTCCGATAGCGCCAGCCATCCACGTTGTACGCTCTACGCCTGACAATTCGGCATTGGCTCAACGGATAGAGGAACTCGCCAAGCAACTCCAAGATCTACGAAATCGTGTTAGCAATCCTCCATATACACGGACCTGGACGCGGGATGGATCTCAGCCTCGTCCCATTCGATCCACGGGCACTACACAGCGCCCCGCTCAACTTGGGATGTGTTACTACCATCGCAGGTTTGGTGTCGAAGCCAGACGCTGCACCCAGCCTTGCTCCTCCAACTCAGTGAGCCCGTTAAACTCCAAAGGCGACTCGTAACGGTGGCCACGAGTCGTCCTACCACTGGGTGCCGCCTCTTCGTCACCGACCTCCACTCCCGACGACGTTTTCTCATAGACACGGGATCAGACCTCTCTATCTATCCAGTCAAATTTTGCACCGACCACCGGACTTGAACTGACTACGAGCTCTCCACCGCCAACGACAGCCGGATCTGTACCTACGGTACACTACCTCTACGCCTTCAGCTTGGCCTCCCTCGCGACTTCCTTTGACGATTCATCGTTGCTGACGTCACCAAGCCAATCATCGGAGCAGATTTCCTCACTCATTTTCACCTCTTTCCTAACATGGCCACCGCTCAGCTCGTCGATACCATCTCTGGCCATTCTGCATCGGGTCATCGCCGTCGATCTTCCCAGGACAGCGTGCGCGCTCTGTCGGGATCTTCACCCTACCATGCCCTCCTGGCCAAGTTCCCTAACATCACCCGGCCTCCAGGCACTCCTCGGGATGTCCACCATCTCACGAAGCATCACATACGTCTCCAACCGCTGACCGCTGATCTATTACCGTGCCCGCCGTCTAGCTCCGGATCGACTTCGTGATGCATAAGCAGAATTCGAGCTACTAGTACGCGAAGGCATTGTTCGTCGCTCACACAGCCCTTACGCCTCACCACTTCACATGGTTCGCAAGAAGGATAACAGCTGGAGACCTTGTGGCGACTACAGGGCCCTCAACGCCCGCACCATTCCAGACCGCTACTCTGCCATCTGCAGGATTTCTCCAATGATCTTAAAGGATGCACCATCTTCAGCATCATAGACTGCGCCAAGGCCTTCACTCAAATCCCGATGGCCTCTGAAGACATCGAAAAGACAGCGATAATTACACCGTTCGGCTTGTTCGAATTCTTATTTAAGCCGTTTGGGCTTCGTAATGCTGCTCACACCTGGCAACGCTTCATCGACGAAGCTCTCGAAGGCCTCACTTTCTGCTTTCCATATCTGGATGATATCTTGATATTTTCGCGCTCGAAAGAAGAGCATCTTCAGCATCTCCGGATCCTATTCCAGCGCCTCCCTGACTACGGTGTCGTCCTCAACACAGCTAAGTGCGTCTTCGGATCTCCCAAGGTCACATTTCTCGGCTTCCATGTCAGCGCTGACGGCTGCTCACCCTTGCCTGACAAAGTTGCTACTATCAACAACTTCTCTCCACCCAAGACCATTCGCGGTCTGCGACGATTCCTCGGAATGCTGAACTTCTACCGCCAGCACATTCCACATGCCGCATCTGCCCAAGCTCCACTCAACGCACTCCTTCAAGGCCCCAAAATCAAAAGCTCCACTCTAATTTCGTGGACACCAGAACTTCAACAAAGTTTCGAGGACTGTAAAGCTGGACTCGCCCGGGCCGCAACCCTCTCCCATCCAATCAGCTCTCTGCACCTCTGGCTCTCGTCGTAGATGCCAGCCAAACTGCAATCGGTGATGCCCTGCAGCAAGTTTCTGGGAACTCCTGGCAACCACTTGGTTTCTTCTCACGCAAGCTGACGCCTTCCCAACAGAAGAGGAGTGCATATGACCAAGAACTCAACGCCGCCTACCAAGCGGTGAAGCACTTTCAGCCAATGGTGGAAGCCCGTGACTTCACCATCTACACCGACCATAAACCCCTGTCCTATGCCTTTGGCCCACGCACCAAGAATACCGATACTTGCTCACCACGGCAATTCAATCATCTCGAGTTCATCTCGCAATTCACCACGGACGTGAGACACATCTCCGGACTGCACAACGTTGTTGCGGACTGCCTCTCCAGGGTGGAATCCATAACCACCCCTGCTCCACTTGACTTCGCCGTTCTGTCTCATTCCCATGACGACGACGAGGAACTCTGTAAACTCCTCCACGACGGCACAGCTCTTCAGCTTTCCCGGATTCCTGTACCTGGAACAGAGGTCTCACTGTGGTGCGACACTTCCATGCCAACACCACGCCCTTACGTTACCCTTCCGTATCGTCGACTCATCTTCGACAATATCCACTCCCTTAGTCATCCTGGTGCCAACTCCACCATCAAACTCGTCTCCAGTCGGTATGTCTGGCCATCCATGCGTAAGGACTGTCGTGCATGGGCTCGCAGCTGCCTCTCCTGCCAGCGTTGCAAGGTGTCC
Organism: Platycnemis pennipes; assembly: GCA_933228895.1. NCBI lineage: Eukaryota > Metazoa > Arthropoda > Insecta > Odonata > Platycnemididae > Platycnemis > Platycnemis pennipes. The sequence continues at coordinate 23,942,461 of OW121848.1, read as the reverse complement.
CGTCACATAACGACGCCGCTCGGAGACTTCGTCCTGCCAACCAAGCGATTCGACCACATACATATTGACATCGTTGGAGCTCTACCGCCTAGCGCCGGCTACCGCTACCTCCTCACCATGGTCGACCGGTTTTCTCGCTGGTCAGTAGTAGAACCCCTTGTAGATATCACCGCAGACAGCGTATGCCGCGCCTTTCTTCTGGGACGGGTCGCTCACTACGGCTGTCCTAAACACATCACGTGTGACCGCGGCCGTCAGTTCGTCTCCTATCTTTTCCAACGTCTGTGCGCCACTCTGGGGACATCACTACACCACACCACGAGTTACCATACCCAGGCCAACGGACTCGATGAACGACTACACCGCGTCCTGAAAGCAGCTCTTATGTGTCATTCTTCAAACTCTTGGGTAGACGCCCTACCTACAGTTCTTCTCGGCCTCCGCACTACCTGGAGAGCCGACCTGCAGACAACGCCCGCCGAACTTCTCTTCGGGGAACAACTGCGTCTCCTGGGAACTTCTTTGTAGACTCCGTGCAATGCCCGGGCTCGACGGATCTTGTCTCTCAGCTGGGTGACTACATGGCTCAACTATGCCCGACCTCAGCATCACGCCACATCACCCGTCGAGAAGTCTTTATTCACAAAGATCTGGACACTTCTCCCCACGTCTTTATTCGCCAAGATGCCGTGAGGCCTGCCCTGCAACCACCGTACACAGGACCATATCCTGTCCTCAGCCGTGATCGGAAGACTTATAACCTTAAAATCAAAGGCAAGCCTTCGACTGTCTCCATCGACCGACTCAAGCAAGCCCATCTTCTTCAGCACGACCTTCTCCCTTCAGCCTCTACACCAAGCACCACTTCTTCCACCGCCTACTCCGTCGGAGCCGCCTGCATCTTCACCAGCAGGTCCTACAATTTCTACCCGCTTCGGCCGCACCATACGTCCTCCAAACCATTTTGCAGCCGAACCCTCTTTTTCCCCACGGGGGGGAGTAGTGTGGCGATACTCCGCCGCAACAGCCTCGTTGACAAATAATCATACTCATCATCTTACTCTTCATAATCATTTATAAGCCATTCATTCATTCATTCATCATGTAGTAATTCATTAAATTATTATTATTTATTATCATTTATTATTATTTTATTCATCTACAAACCAACCGGGCAACAATACTCATGTGGGTTACCATGATGGTTGTTGGTGAGAAAAAAGAGAGAGAGACAGTCTTGTAAGAGGAGCTCAATAAAAACAGCTATCTACAAGAAGAAAATAGCGTTTCATTCCGCGCTGAGACGCTAAACACCCATGAAGAAGACAATGGAAGAGCTGTGCGTCCTCCCGGAACAACAATTTGGGTACCGGGAGGAACATTCCACAACGCACCAGATCGCCCGTATTCTGAATAACATCACCGAAGCCTTCGACTGGCGCCACACTGCAATCGGCGCTTTCTTTGATATTAGCAAAGCGTTCGATCGCATGTGGCATGAGGGGCTTCTCAATAAACTCCATTGCTTCGGTTATCAGACGTGGCTAATATCCTTCATCCGCTCTTGGCTCCAGGATCGCAGCTTCCAGGTGAATTGGAGTGAAGAATTATCCGGACGACGCAAAATCACAACCGGCGTGACGCAGGGAAGTGTCCTCCCGCCTCTTCTATTCAACATCTTCACTGCAGTCATGCCAGCATTCTTCTCGTCGAATGTCATTTCGGCGCTGTATGCGGACGACGCAGCACAAATTGCCAGATCCAAGAAGGCTTTCCTGAGGCAACTCAGATGTCTGAGCGGGAAGCAACATTCGTCCATACAGACAATATTTCTGTTATTTTGCGTCCTGCTCTATCATACGCCGCCCCGGCTTGGAGCGGCATCGCCCTGCAAAGAGCAAAATCTTTGCTAGAAACGGAAGACAGGAAGGGTCAACGTCAGGCCCTCCGTCTAGGTTGAACGCCAGGCAACGAAACATTAGCAGCGCTGACCGGAACAACGCCACTGGCAGAGAAATCGAAGGAGGAGACACGGACGTTTTACACAAAGGCGGTACAATCTGCCTTCCCGGAGCTGAGGAAAATAAGCGAGGCCCGCGAAACGCCGAGGGACCGACATCGCCACCCGCGAGCATTAAAATATATGCATTTGTGGTAGGGCCAGGGTCGGTTAGGGTTCAGGTCCGGACACAAGCAATCGTTTGGGGCGCCAAAGTGTGACAAAAGAAAAATAATCTGTAATATTGTGCAAATATACAATAAAAGAATAACAAAATTTTAGCCATATTGTTTATGGCACGAACAGGGATACTTTATGCGCGGTTTGCAAAAGATCAAACACTCTGCGACGAAGAATAGGTAAACCATCTGCAGATATATTCAATGTCACAGGCTCAACTTGGTAGAAATTTGTAGTCATTAATAAAGAATACGTAGTAACATCCTACAAGATTTATTTGGTATACAACTGGTATCATCACATAGGCACCTGAGATTTCGCAATTGCAATGAAATCGGTCGTAAACTAAATAACCTCGTTCTATAAGTGATAAAGTAATCTTTATTCTAGAACTGCACCCCTCTATAGCTCGCGCGCCGCGGTGTTCCTGTGCCAACTTTGCCACCAAAATGTATCTGGCGTTGACTTATCACTGTCAAAACAAAGAAACAACGACGCAGTCTCTCAGTTAATGTTGTGAAGTGTTCTTGTTCTGCGTACAAGTTACCGATTTACAATGGGTACATTTTTCGGGTGCGTTTGAGAATTTCAGCATTTTATCACTATCTTGTGATTCACTAACGAAAATACGTCTGACAATAAGAAATCGTCAAGTGCCTTTTATCGAAAAAGAAGAGCGCAAGAAATTGAAGAAAATCAGAAGCAAGCTAAGGCGATTAGAATTTTTTTCACGCTGCCATCTACAAGCATAGAACCATCTAACACGGAAACACCAAGTTCAGGTAATGACAGTGCAACTAGAACTGTCTCTTCTAGAGTCGAGGCTATACCATTACAAGTAAGAACTTATTTTATTTGTTTATTGTTAATTTATCACCAAACTTATATTATGTTTGTATTTTTAAAATTTAAATTTAAAACAAAATTTTAATGAATACTTTTTAATTTTAAAATTATAAAAACATTTTATTTAAAATCAGGAGAGAGTTGCCACCAAATAAGCAAAATTAAATGGTATCGTTACAAAAAGTCAGGATAACTATTTTATTACTTATGACTAAGGATGAATAATTCATGTTTCTTTGTTTTTATCGTAAAAATAGCCCCCAATAGAAATAGAAACGGAATGCGCCAGTGTCAGTGACTTGATTGGGATGTCAGAATGTGCCGTACCAAATGATAATCTAGATGGATCCAATCCTCTTGTTTTGACAAAGGTGCGGTGATTTTCAAACCATACATACATCAATCAGTTGTATTCAGTATTTTAAAACTTATGGTTTGCATTGTAATAGTAGGAAGAACCACCTGCCGCGCCTACTGTTAACTTGTCAACTGATGATTGCGGAAAATGGCCTGATAAAAATACTGATGGCATGCGAAAAACAATTGCAGAAAGAGACCCTTTTCAAGTAAATGATGCTGAATTTCCTGTCGATAATACTGGTAGAAGATGTACTCCTGCAAACTTCAAAAGAAAAATATCTAACGGAGAAGAAATCCGCAGAGAGTAGCAGATTTATTCTGTTTCAATAAATTCAATTTTTTTGTTATTGTTATAAACTTTTTAGTGCTGAAAGTATATCTCACTTTCTGGCACATCTGGATTATTAGACTGGCGAAATATGTCCAGATTTCTAGCCCAACACGAGAAATCACCTAGCCATTTAAAAGCATGCCAATCATGGCGAGAATTACATCTGCGCTTGCGCCTGGGTAAAACAGTTGATGATGCAAAACGAAGACTCATTCATGCTGAGAGTGAACATTGGTATGAAGTATTAAAAAGGTTGCTTTGTGTAACGCAATTCCTTGAAACTCGGGGATTGGCATTTCGAGGAAAAAGGGATACACTATTTAAAATAATAACGAGAAGTTCTTGAAATTAATAGAGCACATTTGATTTTGTCTTGAAAGAACACTTGCGAAGAGCAAGTTCTCCTGAAGCCAGTGTTCATTATCTTAGTAAAAACATGCAAAATGAATTCATTACTGTGTTATCAACACGCATTCAAGATTATATTTTACATGAACTTGGTGGATACAATGAACTTTTACATGGAACTCATGCTACTAAGTTGTACTTGACTGTACCCTTGATGTCAGTCGTGCAGAACAGATGTCGATCATCGTTCGTTTTTTACAAGCAGAATCTGGTGAATAAATAGCTATTAAAGAACATTTCCTTCGTCTTATTCCAGTTACAGACACTACTGGTGAAGGTCTAACTGACATTCTCCTGAACGAGTTGATAAGACGGCAGATTCATTTGAAAAATATGCGCGGACAAGGGCATGATAATGGCTCCAATATGAAAGGGAAAAGGATAGGAGTTCAAAAAAGATTCAAAGACCTTAACCCTCGAGCTTTTTTCGTGTGGAAGTCATTCATTAAACCTTGTCTTGAGCGATGCAGCGCTATCATGTCCTGTCGCTGTCAATTTCTTTAGCTCGGTGCAAGAGATACTCAATTTTTTTCTGCACCTACCTATAGATGGAATATTTGAAAAAAACATGTATCTAATGTAACTATAAAACCTCTGAATGATACCCGATGGGAATGCCGAAAAAATGCATTGGAGCCTCTTCGATACTATATTGATCAAGTGTACGATGCTGTTTATGAAGCCCGTGAAGATCATAAAATAGATGCTTTTGGAAGAAACACTGCTTTTGGTATCGCAGAAAAATTACAATATTGTAATTTTCCTTGTTGCATAGTGGTCTGGTACGAAATTTTATTCAAAATCAACAAGCAAACCTCTCTAAAAGATTAATGTAAATTTACAAAGTGCCATAGATTTAGTTGAAAGAGTTGGCAGTTCTTGAAGAAGAGGAGGTCTGGAGAGGGGTTCAATAGCGTGATAACGGATGCCTAAGAGCTTGCCGACAAACTTGGATCCCATTCAGATTTTGAAAAAGAAAAGCATATCCGTTCCAGGAGAATCGGTGAGAATGAATCAATAAAATCACAGTGGGAATGTCTTCGCAACGTTTGACTTACTTGAAGAAATAATCTATTTCCATAAGGTGTAAGTAAGAGTTAATTATTTTAAGGCTCGAAGGTCCTATTAAGATCTTTAAAAACAACAAAAACACAATTGTTTGCAAAAAAATGTTTAGGGCGCCAAACGCTATCCCGCTTGTGTGGAAAAATACTCTCGGACCGGCCCTTGGTAGGGCACGAATCAAAATTAATGAATTTTGTTTTCTTTGGCTAAGGAAACTACCTTAATCTTTAAGAAACGCCTGATGTAACTTGTACATCACTGAGGTATATCTGAGATTCCGATTAAATCTTTCCGCATGCGATGGTTGTGCACAGTAGGGGGAGAGAGTAACGTGTTTGGTTCCCCGTGAGAAACAGAAGTCCTTGAACGTCTTTGAATGTAATATTGAGACATTATCTGACACGATAACCACGGGTGTTCTAAAATTATTTAAGACATTTTTCGCCAGTGCCCTCACAGTGGTCTGCGCATCTATTTTTCTCACCGGGACCATAACTTTTATGTGCGTGACCTTATATTTGAACGGCGATAGTCGCAGGAACCAACTTCCTACTCTCCCCAGTTTATTAGGACGATATTTCATCCAAGGAAGGGCTTGGTTATCAGTATGCAATTCAAATACGTTGTGCTGCAAATATCCCCGACATTTTTCACACCCAAACAAGCAAGCGAGGCATTCTTTTTAGTGCGTTGAATATTATTGCCTCTCCGCTTCTGTGTGCGATCGCGAGTCATACGCGACTGGGGCTAATCTTCCATTGACCGTTTGGTTTAATACAGCCGCTATCGCCGCTTCTGATGCGTGTGTTTGCAAAACAAATGTCTTGTTATAGTCCGGAATGTGTAAAACCGGAGCCGTCACTAACGCTTCCTTGAGCTCATCAAAACTCTTTTTTCGTTCGTGCCCCCATATCAGTTTAGCGACTATTCTTTTTAGCTCGTTTAACGGTGCGCTGATAGACGAAAATTTTGGAATAAATTTACTGTGGAAACTGCACATACAAAGAAATCTCTTTGCCCCTATCAGGTTTTTTTGGCGCAGGGAAGTCTATTTCGGCTCCCACTCAATCCGGGTTTACCTTCACACCTTCACCTGATATTATCTGCCCCAGAAATTTTATTTCTTCGGCGAACAATATTATCTTTTCTTGGTTAACGGTAAAACCTTGCTCTCGTAGTCTCTGAAATACTTCTTCCAAGTGCCTCAAATTCCAAATGGACGCTTCCTATACTCGTATACCCCTATGGGTTTCGTGAAGGCCGTGCACCTTCGTGAATCCTCCGAGAGGGGAATTTGGCGGTAGGCAGAGTTAATATCGATGGCCGAGAATACCTTAGCCCCCTTAATATTCTGAAAGGTTCCTTCAATGGTGGGCAAGGGAAAACAGTCAAATATCACCTCCTTGTTCAGTTTTCGATAGTCGACTACTAGCCTACACCCCCCACCCGTTTTTTCTACGAGAAGAGTCGGGCTGGCATAATTCGATCATGACTTCGCTATCACTTCTTTCTCTAGCAAATCCTCCAATTGCTTCTAGAGAATTTTCAGCTTCGGAGGGGTTAGGTTATACGGCGCCGATCTCACATGGTTCTCATCACATAATGTAATGGAGCATTCTAAGTTCTTCGCTGTCCCCAAGGCCTTAGTCAACACGTCCGAGAATTTCCATATCAGTCCCTCTTTCTTTTTACTGATTACTTCGGTGTAGCTCCGTTCTCGATCGCCTCGATCTCAGTTGTTCTCGTCATCGTGTCCTTGAAAGGCTTCTTCGAGTAAACAGAAAGTCTCTGCGGTGAAGTTGAAGGTATACTTGATACTCATAAAATTCAACACCATCCCGGTAAATTCTATAAATTCGGTATCACGGGAAAGGATCGATTCGGTGTTACTAAGGAGCTATGCTTCCATGAGAACCCCCGTTTTTTTATTTTTAGTTTGACGTGTACGTACACCACATCTAACGGCTCTCCTATTGCTGTGACACATTGAACATCCGGTTTAACGGCCCCTCTGGATGATCGCGTGGGGGGGGGGATCGGCTTGGTGAGGTGGCTAGAGTACAGGTCTCCCATCCCGAGGTCCCGGGTTCGACTCCCGGCAGTGGCGGATTTTTCAGTGGAAAACCGGTCCCCAATTGAGTGCCTAGTGGAGGGAATTTCAAGTTCAGTACTCCGTCCGTCGAATGGGACGTTAAGCCGTGGTCCCCTTGGCACCTTTCGTTAAAAGTAGGCTAATGCCGACGCCGGGTTTCCCTCCACCCTTCCTCCGTTCCCTGAAAACTCCTACCATTACCCAATTACCTACCTATCCTAAATGGCGCAAATGACCTCAGCTGTCGGTCGCCTCCCCTGAATAATCAACCAACCTGAATAACCATGATCGTGTGGCCCCGGAATTGCATAACGCCTCCCAGTTTCTGTTTTGGATAGCACAATTTATCGTCGGTTTAACTGCTGTCTTCGTTGTAACCAGTGCCTTTATCTGGCATGCACAATCGCTTTTTCCTTCTTCCGCTACTGGCGCCCGTGACTCCTGCGGCACGGGTGTGCTTTTCGTTTCTCGAGTGCCTCCGAGCCTCGAGGATATCGCACCTATTATAACATCACCGTGCAAAATACCTTTCTGTCCGCATTTCCAGCCCCTGATCAGCTCTGCCGGGTCTAAACGGCGGATTCTCCGGACTACCACGCACATGTGAATAATCAGGCCCCCTTGTTTGCGACCGGTGGAGAACATTCCTTTCAACTGTCGTAACGCAACCAGAGAATCGGCCACAGCGGCAGTTAGGCTATTACGGTCTGCAAAGGACGTAGGTTTACTGTAAAAAAAAACCACTGAACTCCTTATTTCGGGATTCATATTTTGCATTATAATATTAATTACGTCTTCTTTCTTCTCACCGTAATCTAAAATATCGGCCCATGTTTTTACTGCACGAAAAAAGGTTCCTAAACCAGTCTCGGGCCCTTGGAAGTTCCTGGTCACCAAAGTTCTCACGAAATCTTCTAACTATCGAGGTAGAATTAATTCCCTGAATATTTCCCTTCTCAGCACCGTCCACTGACCTGCTCGCCTGCCGTTCGCCCATACTTCGGTGAGACCCACCCTGCTTTTCGGTAATGTGTAGATGTGAATATCTTCAAATGGGAACATTTTTAGGTTTACTAGATTGTGTGCAAAAGTCGAGGAGCAATTCGGGGTCACAACCATCACACCCGGGTATGTCACTCACCAGTTCGTTTAATACTCGTCGAGAGGGCTCATCTTCACTCTATCCGCCACGACCCTGTTTCCATGAGGCCACCTATAGGAACGGCTCCAACGGATGCCACGGCTGGTGCTTCCACCGATGTTTCCTTCAGAAATCTCGGAACATGGCTCTCGGCTGGTCCAACGAGCCCAATTTTTTCCTCTGTTTTCATCCCCCCTTTCTTCATCTCCGACACCAAGTCTTCTTTCGCCAGCTCGTAGATCCAGGATGTTCCTTTGGGTAAAGCCATTGCTACCACGCTCTGCCACCAGTTTACGCCGTGAAATTACTAGACCGTCTTTCCTTTGAACGTTTTTTGCCTTCAGTGCAGAGGCGACTGCCCGACTCCCTTCCTTGTACCTCCCTTCTAAGGGAGACAGCCATTCGACCGCATACAGTAAATTTATGTAGGGCACTTGACCCCCGGCTGACGCCCGCCCTGAGCCGAGCTCGGCTCAAACATATGGCAAGTACAAGACTTGAAGGAGGCTCAACGTCAGCTGGCATTTGAAAGCCAAAGGAGAACAAAATAGGAGAGGAGCTGACGGGAAAATCAGTGGAAGAGGGTTGGGAAAATATTAAAAATAGACAACAGGAAGCAGCAATCGAAGTGCTTGGATGACGAATAGTCGCCAAGAAGAAGCCATTAAAGCTAGGTAAGAGGTCTTAGACCTGACTGAAGGAAGAAGAAAGTACGATAATGGGAAAACTGAAGAAGATAAACTTTGTAAAATAAGAATAAGAAACAAAATAAGTCGCTGAGCGAGGAAAGCTAGAGAAATGTAGATGAAGAATTTATACAAAGATGAGCAAAATAATCTAGTACTTGGAAAGGTGGAAGCTGCCCATAGGATAGTGAGGAATCACTTCAAGAAACAGAGCGCAAAATTCAATACCGTAAGGGACAAGATTGGAGAACTTGATTGAAAATGAAGGCAAAGTGAAGAGAAGAATATCTGGAAGAGTTATACAATGGAAACAATCTCAGCACGGAAGTAATTAAAGAGGAAAGTGAAATCGAAAAGGATGACATGGGATCCTCAATCTGAAGATCTGAATTTGTCGCAGTAGTAAGGGACCTTCGGATGAATAAGACTTCTGGAATGATCGGTTTTCCAGCAGAGCTAATTAAAAATGCAGGAGAGAAGACATTAACCCATCTTTATAATATCATCTGCGACATGTACTCAACAGGAGAGATACCCACGGACTTCGAGAAGAGCATAATCTTCTCATTCCCAAAAAGAAGGGAGCGGAGAAATATGAACATTTTAGGGATATAAGTTTGAAGGCCGTTTTATACGATACAATTTTATGCACAATTTCTAGTACAAACGCTTGCATGAGGAAATTGTACCGTGAAAAGCGGTAAATTGTGTAAACGCTTGTGCGAATGTCTGAATGACTGTACGGAAAATAGAACGTGTTTAATTCCGTTCAGGCAAACATACAATTTCGTTCAGTTTATACAAGCGTTTGTACAAGAAATCGTAAAAAAAATTGTATCGTGTAAAGAGGCCTTGACGACACGTATCAAAGATATTGACAAAGATCATCTACAGGAGAATAGAACTAAAAGCAGAGGAATTCCTTGATGAAGGAAAATTCGGATTCAGGGAAAGCATGGGTAGAAGAGGAGCAATATAGGCCCTCAGGCTTAGAAAAGTGAGTGGAGAAAAACAAACTGATATTAATTGCGTAAGTGGGTTTCGAGAAGGCTATTGACAACGTGGCTTAGAATACAATGCTTGGAATTCTGAAAGAAATTGAAGTGTTCTACGATGAACGAAGAATCATCCATAGCTTATACAAAACTAAGTGCTTGTGATTAAATCTGGACTCAGCTATGAAGAAGTAAGAATAAGGAAAGGAGTGAAGCCAGGTTGTGCACTGCCTCGAGTTATTTTTAATTTTTACATAGATAAATCCATCAGTAAACGCAAAGAGAAAGATCAGGAGTGAATATCCACGGGGGGAAAATTAGTATACTGCGATTCGCCAATGCCATAGCAGTCATAGCAGAGACATAAAGGAATTCGAAGAAGATTCTAGTAACCATGGATAGGACAATGGACAGATATTATCTGAAGATCACTTAAAGGAAAACTAAGATATTGGTATACAGCAGGAGTGAAGAGGACAATACCAATGTAAAACTAGAGACACAAAATATGAGGAGGTAAAAGAGTAGAATTTTTTCATGGAAATAAATCTGATTTTTTCCTCCTGGAAATCCGGTGCATTTTTGCATTTCAGTGGGTGACTTCGCTAAGATATTCCCGACTAGTTCGCAATCCTTGAATAGGTGGAAGAGTACTGCCACCTAGAAGCCGAATAACTAGCGATGGAAGAACCAATAAAGAAATAGTCAGTAGAATAGTTGAGGCAAAGAGAACATTCTCCCAAAAGAAGAATCTTCTTACAGCTGGGAATACAAGCATAGAAAACAGGAAACATTTCATTATTACTTACATCTGGAGCATGTTTTTTTTAGACAGTGAGGCGTATACCATGAAATCAGCACAGAAGTCTAGGGTGGAAGCATTCGAAATGTGATGCCACTGGAGAATGGTTGAGAATAAATAAATAGACCAAGTGAGTAACGAGGAAGTCTTCAGAAGAGTGTGAGAACAGAGTTGCTCTGAAAACACCAAGAAGAAGACAAAATAACTTAATCAGCCACATCATGAGACATGATGGCCTGATGAAGAGAGCCGTCGAAGGGCAAGTGAACGGTAAGAACGCCAAAGGAGGGCTGCGTATGAGATACATAAGGATCGAAAAATGAAGGATGTGAAAGAGAAGTAATACGTAAATACGAAGACATTAGCTGATAGGAGAACAGAGTGGAGAGCTGCGTCAAACCAATCTCAGGATTGTTTCCTGGTGATGATATGTTTACTAATGCAACGACTAACATCCTGGTGATTAAGCCTTTAGCAAGTTTTACAATAAATTTTTAAATTTGTAGTAATCAGTTTATTCAAAAGGGTGCATGTGTTTTTTGGTGATTATTCACCCCCTGTCTCGTACCCTCGAGGTAGCTATCAGCGTGTAGAGTAGATGCAGAGGTAGATGGGGTGCGTGCCGGATCAATACCTCACTGTTCCGATATCTTCCCAAAACCTTTATGCGAAGTGTATACAGAGTGAGTTCTTATCGTCCGTCCTCATAGCCCAAGCTTCACAAGCTTCAAGAGTGGCTTCTTCTTCTTCTGTTTCTGATGTCTTTTTCGGCACGAATCTCCTCATATTATTAGCATCACACCTACTTTGCTACATATAACATTGCCTTGGCTTCTGCTCATACCTATGCCCTCATATATACTTACAATTAGTGATCAACGGAGGTTCACGTATTTTTCGACCAAATTCACTATCTCCGCATTCTTATGATTAAACCTCATGCCGTTGATCTCGCATTGGCTGTGTAATGCCTCCAGTAACAGCCACATAGCTTACTATCACTGACTGACTGACGGGGAATGGGTAATTTTCACCTATATTATGAGTAGTGTGAGGTTCAGGCAACAAGTTTAACACATATTCATTCATTGTATCAGCAGTTGTACTGACCTCAAAATATAATGATCAAAGTTAATTTTTATGGCTATACCTTCAGGATTCACATTAAGTTTAATGTAAGGTCACTTTTAGGTACTCGCGAAGTTGTTTTCGTATACGATTGACAAAAACATAATAGGCTGGATATGAGACTTTTTAAATGAACACGCTTAAAGGGTATTATTTTTTTTAGTAAATGGTATTACTTCTATTACTAGTATTATAATTACTTATATCACTTGTATTGTAAAAGTTACGTCGGGTGCTCCTCAAGGAAGGTATAACGAGGTTGATTACACTAGGTGTAAATCCTTATTAAACTTGGTCGATAATTAGACTGAGTTCATCCCTTGGGCATTACTTAGTCCGCTAGGAGGTAGGATCTCTTCCGATGGGTCGAAAATTCTTCCGTTCTCCTCCCCCAATTCACCACCCCCCTCTCTCCCTCCCACTCCTCACCGTGGAACACGCGCACACCGGGCCAGGATGCACGCTCGAGAGGACACCCACACGAGTCCCCCACTTGTCATGCCAATTACGTGTGATCACTTGTTGTCCCGTCGCTCGGGACCACTCCCTCCCCCTCACCCACCTGATCGCGGATATATAAAAACTGGAATCCTCGCGTGCAGAAAATCCGACAAATGTATTCCCTCCCCTCTTCTTTTCTCTCTCGCTCTCTCTCTTTTCCTCCGAGAAATTTCACCGTAAAGCCGAGCCGACGACTCACTGCGCTTTGCCGAAAGCCTTTTCGGCGCTCTCCTATGCATACACCTCCACGTGTGCGCGTATGCTTTTTCAAATAATTTATCTTTTCACGGGGCCCTCCGCGTGACGTTTCACGCCCTCTCTCTGTCTCCCTTCCTCTCTTTCCGTCGCCATTGACGTGCGTGTGTGTGTACTTAGCGCCCTTTCTCTGCAGCCATTTTATTTTTTTATCACCCCGAACCCCTTCCTCTCGCCTCCGCGCCGTGCATCCTGTCGCCAATTAGCGCTAATTGTGCACTCGAACCTTTTCAGGCTCACTCCAAAACCCTTCCTCTACCCACCACCCCGCCCTCGTTCTACCGACATCCTCCACCACCCCTTCCCACCCTCCACTCCATGCCCCACAACTCATATTCCCCGCACTCTTCCCGCCAACAACCCAGCCATCTACATCATCTGCCATTTTGGTTCGCCTTTTTCTCTTCCTTGACGCCTTCCCCTATCGCCTCAATCAAAGTCATCTTCCTACCCCCACCTTAACAAGCACCGCGTCATCGTGCTAATGACAATTATTTTATTTCACGTGCTGATTGCCTTCATGCACTTATTACGTGCTCGGCTTTCTTCTATCAGTATGGTTTTGATTGCTTAAAAACCATTTCGCTTCTTCACAATCGCTTCTCAGTCAATCCCTCCGTTTGCTATTGAATAAAAGTTTATTTCTACATTGAATGGTGGAACGAAAACTTATCGTATAAAATGAATCTTCATAATTCAGAAACCTTGGTGAGAAAGAGGGCACAATGCAAAACTTTTCAGCGGGGTAGTTAATTCTGAGCGAAAGAAGGCGTGATTTGATCAAGGAATCATTTTTGGAATATTCCATGCATTAAGTAACTCTGATTTTCCATTTTTTCATTTCCATCAACTTTTATTTATTCACCAACAACTATTATGTTTGCAACCATTATTATTTGAAAAAGTAATGAAAAAGTAAGGGTATTATGATGCACCTTCATCCCAACGTAACGGAAGGTCGGCAACGACATAATTGTTACTGATTAAGTAATAGGTTGAGATAAACTTGGATATATTATTACGTACTTCATAGACAGCTCCTTTCCAGAAAGTAAGGCCTGCTCCATGCACAGCCCAATAATGTCTGAATCAACAAAATATCTCATGAAGCCTATGCATACGAGTTCTCTTTTCTCTGAATGAAAGCACAGACAATGACACCAAAGAATGAACTTTCGTTAGCCTCGACTGGCCGAAGATGAATATCGAAGAGGATTGAAAAACAAATAATCTGGTCACCGAATAGAGTGCCCGAAGATCTTCCTTGCCTCATTACACTAGAGCACCTAAAACAATATGACTTGATAGTAGCAAAATTAATGGGTATTTCAAGAGGAATGTTCCTCCATGGATTATTTATTTAACTGTCTCAAAAGCTATGGAAAAATATTTTCATTCTTACATATTTTTTAGATATAATCTAAGAAAATATTAATTTCATCGTTAACAGAGACTAATAAACAAACTCTCAGACAATAAAGAACACCCTGCCTCCAGGACGCAGAAAAGAGCTACTTACTATTCAATACACTTCCCTGAGGACTCACAATTTAAAATTCATAGATACCGGTTTACTCACAATTAAGTTTAAATTTTAATATCGTTTGAAAATCTCTGAAAAGTGTCATGAAGGCATTCGTTTCTGGCAAGTCAGCAGCCTACTTCAATAATTCATAATAATCCGTAGATTCCACTGAAATTTGCATTTATGGAATGATAGCATTTATGAGTTGCAGCAGATAAAAATAAGTGGTTTTGTCACATCATTTCTCCTTGTATTGATTCGGTATCCCCACCAAATCGAAAAATATACCTCATTTTAAGAGAGCCTCGTTCATCATGGTAACAACCACGACCACGACCAGAGGGGGATCTAGGAAAAATTATTTTTCAATCATTAAATTCTATGGTATCGACATGAATGAACCTTCAGAACCCTCTTATTTTTCAGTTCCTATTCCTTAGGACTTTATGGTGGGAATTATAGAAATAGTTTACGTACATACATACAACACTTTCGCAACTTGCTATCAAATTCTATGCTCTTCATTTTTTTAAGGCTAATGTAAAAAATACGAATAAATGATCTAAGATAAGTGGTTGCGTTGAGAAGAGAGCATTTTCATACCATCTCAGCGCATCCATATCTAGGACTGTTGCGGCGGTAGTTTCCAGAAATATCTTTAAGCAACATTTAGGGTAAGGTGTGAAATTTTTTTCCGGAAAGATAGTCTCAGCGCGTATGGCAGCGATCAGCCATGCGCATGGTGGTGTTTCCTTTGCGATGGGAGCCTCTACGTACGAAGTGGATGAATGATTTTCCCATTTGCCATTTTATTTGCATATAATGAGGATAATTTTCCCTGAATGAGAGCTACGCAGAAAAAAAAGAAGCAGAGATATTTGATTGTACTAGTGAAATATTAAGCTACAGTGAATCTGAGGGGAAATAACTATTTTGAATGGATTTTAAAGGCCAATGAGGAAAAGATGAGTGGAGCAAATGCATCATTATCGGAGTATCGCAAATAAAAATAAGTGGTTTTGGTATGAGTGAAAGTGAGAGAAGTGGAGAAGAGAACACCGAAGAAGGGAATTCACCCCAGTCTCACCAACATTATGCAGACATTACTGGATTGAAGTAAGCTTCACCTAATGTCTCTGCGCGATTTATTTATTAATTTCCGATTTTCAACGTATTCTTAGATAAAGGTGGACCACTGGAATCGATGAATATTTTTGGTAGTTACATGGAAATGTCTTAAATTAGAGAGTTAAAAAATGGAAGGGAAATACACTTCTAGACACAGTAATTTTGAATATGAGCGATCAATGAGTCGATCAAAAACAATAAAATATTAAAAATGATTTTCACCATTATTATTCAGCTGTTTGTCTTCTCGAATCACTTTCAATACTGTCCAATTTTCTTTCATCATGTGCACAATTTAAAAGCACTTCCGCCCACCATAATATCCGTACTGTGTATTCAAAAGCAGTGCCTTCATGTGAATGAAAAATGAGAAATAATTCATGCTACACCAGCAACTGACCATTGAAAAAGTACAGTTTGGACCATATGATTATGCAGATTGCTACACAATAAACGCTCTAACATACCTAAGTCAAAGTTGCGTTTAACCCGATTGTTGGTCTAGTTGGTAGTAGAGCTGACTAAATACTTTTCCCAATGGCGGCGTGAGAAATTCACAAATCAGGGCAGGAAAACCAGTTATATTTCCTGTGCTGCCTGCGGTTTTCGGAAAGTCTGGCCCCCAGAAAAAAACAGCTTACGTTATCTTGAGCGTGTCCAAATGCCACTTGCCGATTTGAACCCGGAATCTCCGGCCAGTAGTCCAACGCTCTATCCACCGGGCTATCATGCAGTCCATAATAAAAAACAGTTAACGAAGCATGAAATAAATTACGGTTTGGCCCTCAGCATTGTTAAGTGACCCATAGCCAAAGGAGGACTATAAAAACCAAGGAAAATACATAAATAGATATAATTTTTCATATCAGAGGCGTAACCTAATAATATGAGCCTTTACATCGATGCATATCTCACCTGTTCTACTCACGCATATGGGGTACATATTTATCAAATATATAAGCCAAAAATTTCTTTCGTCTCCGAATTCACAGCGATAGAAGGTGGACGACGTGAAAACAATCAATGAACCTGCTCAGATATCATTATGGACACGATTTTACTTTCTGTATAATAAATCCTTATCTACAGGCAATGCATCGTTTTCTTGATTTTAAGCGAGGATATATTTTAGAGGGTCAGAATTTCATCTTAGATATCCGAAATTTCTATGAAAATAGAGCTCCGTTCCCAAGACGACTGAAAAGCTATTATTCGGGGCTTATTGTCTTTGGGGCTGGAATTAACGTATCAGGTTTTCAGTTTCCATTCATGGTTGCACAATTTAAGGGGGTATAAATGGAAATTCGCAATACTGCTGTTATTTGCTTCAACATATTCCTTCATACGTATTTGAGCCAAAATTACCATGAAAATGGGTGAATTTTGCAACTGCTTTTCGAGACCCAAGAGTGAACTCACTCTATAATGTGGAGTATGTATTAAATCTTGTGCTCTGGAGCTTGTCATACATTCCCTCACTACCAGAAAGTCGCAAGCATTTCATTCGCGATTGCGCAGCACCGAGAGGTCGTAATTGCCAATTCCATTTAAGACTCACGGGCAGGCCCGGACCAGAGGATACTTTATCACACCAGAGGCGGGCGAAGGAACTCCAAAGGTCCAAACTCCTTGACTTCCTCGGTCTCTCCCCCTTCCCGAACTATCCGACGACGCCAACAAGGGTTGCCCTCTTTCCTCCCCTACCACAAGGTGACAAATCTTCCCAGGATACCAACCCCTCCCTCTCCCCAACTGCAGCCTTCCCACCACTACCCCCCCCCCCCCTTTGCAATCCACCCCTCATTACCCCCCTCACTCCTTCCCCCCCCGCTCTTTTAAACGTCTCGGGAATAAGCCACGCCTTTCCTCCCACCGGGCGGACCAATCCGGAGTGTCGCGACGCCTCCAACCCGCCAGTGCGGCGCGGCAGCCGCGTCACGTGTCCTTCGGGTCATTCCTGAGTCTGCGGCCTAGGGATGCATGCCTCGCGAGGAGGGGGAGGGGGTGGCGGGGAGCGCCTTAGCGAGGGGAGGAGGGGGGAAGGAGGAGGAGGGTGGGATATCCGGAAAGATTAAGTGGCGCGGTAGGAAAGGGGTTGCTTCCGAGCGGATTGGGTCGTGAAAGGAAGGCAGGTTGATGTAAGGAGTACCAAGTCGGATCCTCCCAAACCCGGTTTCCCAATGATTGAAGTTCATAAGGAGGGCTTTTATAGGATCGTCGAAGGGAATAGAGTGCTTCCCTCTTTTTTTACCAAGAGGTAAGATGTAAAAAAAGGAAGAAAATTTTTAAGGCTCCCGCTACCCACGTCAGCGAGATTATGCCAAGAGGCCCGAAAGGAAAATTTATGAAATCTGAAGTAACTATAGGTTGTAGACGAGGGAAAGTGGAAGCACGAAAGATTGGGGTTCTGCCCAGTAATTAGGTCGTTCAACTAAAGTAATCTAGGATAATGAGCATAGGGTAATGATTATTCCCACAAAAATGAGCGAAAGCTTTTTCAACCACGTCTCACTGTAAGAAACATTCTAGGAGGAAAAAGAGACATGGTTAGTGTGTTTAATAGATATGGTGTAACCAAAAATGGCAGAAACCTGCGCGTTGGGGATAAGGATTGAGATCGAATTGGGAAGTTTTCGGAGCGTGATATAGACGGCAGTGGTTGAAGAAGCATCTAAAATGAATATAAGAAAATTCCAACTACAATATTCAACAAAGAGGCGTTATAGAATGGTTTAAATTTAATTTAATTCTTACAAATGCCTGACGGAGTTCCTTTTTTTATTTATTATCACGATTTCCTGCCTAAAACCCGTCTTAAACAAACGACGTCACTTGAGGTATTCGTCAACTTAACTAACTTTAAATCGCGCATATTAGTTATAATAATATCTATTGCACAACAATAGCAAAATGATATTACAATGATTGATTTTACAATTAATGAGTAATTTTAGGTAGTCTTGAAAGTAATTTTAGGTAATCTTGAATCTGTAGTGAGGCCACTATGGAAAACATGGTTATGCTTTTAACACATAAAGAAATTAAAAACAAAGAAAAAACATAATTCCACCAAGAAGAGACTAAATTTTCGGAGGTACTTCTTCCACAAGTTAATTAGAATTAGAGAGTATAATGCGCTTGACAGAATAAGTAGCACTCTCCGGAAACCTGCCCCTACTCCCTTGAAACGCAGCCGTTATCAACATTCATTGTTGCTAAATTTCAAATGTTACTGCAGTTGGTGTGCTTCCTTTTTGATTGGTTTTGTCAATTTTCATTTTGCTTTAAAAACACAAAAGAAAATCAACCGCAGAGTTTAAGGCTCGTCCTACTTTTCAATCGTACTCATGCTATTTTCAATCATGATTCGTGGAAGAATTGGTGAGGGAAACATTTTCCAGCTTCTGTCATATCAATCTTGTATAAAGGCAAATTCGTAAAAACCTTATAACTTGCATTTTTTTCATACGATTGAAATTTGATTTTTTGGTTGATAGAAAACCAAAATGTTCAGTAATTATTTATTTGGCCACGGAAAACTCTCAACGTATAACAATTCAATCAAGAGTTAAAATATCAATTTCTTAATACCCACGCCATTGTTGCGTATTTGGCTTAAATACATCACCTACGTAGAAAATATCTGTGATACATACAAGCAATTAACATCTAGAGGATATATTTCTTTAAACATACTATTTTTTTGCGTATGCAGCCAATTTACAAAAATATTGCCAATGATATTCATTCCAATTAACCAACAGCTGAAGCACATAAGTAGATTTCTACCGGTCAGAATACGTTTTGACGTACTTCTAATCTGTTTCGACACTTGTAAACGTTTCTTACCCCGCTATTGCTTTCCTTCGTTCAGCATTTACATACCAAGCCTATCTCCCATCATATTATCTATAAATCATATTATGGAGCCTTGGGTACCTGATCCTCTTCCCTTCCTCCCTATCATTCTACCTTCAACAGCGTCCTTCAATACAGCAATCGCTTTCATTACTTGGCCCATCCACCAACTCTGTCTCCAAATATCCTGAAGAAATTTCTCTCCGTCCTAATCAAGCCCAGTGCTTCATTATTAGTCTCAAACGTTTCAACTCTTCAATCACTTCTCATACTCCCTCCCCAAGACCCTGTTTCGCAAGCATACATCGCCATGCTCCAGATCATACTCCATACCATGGAAGTCCGACTCAACGTTATAATTCTTTACCCGGGGGTACTGTTTACCTACTACACTTATAGATGGTGCTGGTGGCGTTACTACAGAAGGCCCGCTAAATTTGAATTCAACGCGTCGTCGCATTATATATTTCGCCATATTCTTTACTCTTTTATCGTTTTTCTGGTTTAAATTTAGAGATATAGAACTTACTTCAAATACGCAGGGTCAGCATTCATCTTCAATCTGCAATAGAAGTGGACTTGGGCGTCACAGATAATAAAAACAATTGTTCCAGGCATGGAAATTGATGACCTTTATTAATAAAAAAAATGTTACACATCCATTGCCATAGCCATAATGAATGTTGCATATTTTAGGACAATAAATAATGGCACATTAAACATTTACACAAATATAAAGTAATTATTAATATAAAAGAGGATTCTTACATTGAAGAACCCTGGAAGAAAGAAGGAAATAATGAGACAAGCTGCCAAGCACGTCATGCGAGATTTAGAATGACACTTTCTGGAGGCCAATCATCACCGGGAATGAGAATGCATTCTTACTGGAGGTTTATTTTTCATTTCCTAAGCGCAATTGTTTTGTGTTGATCGTTAGGCTGGCTGATATTATTTGTCAAAAAACTATTGTAATACAACTAATTGTAATACGACTAATAATGTGCTACAACGTTAACAGTCACACTGGGAGAGAGGACTTAAAAATAATCAGATTCTCATTAAATCTTCAAATTACGACCAGTTAGTGGAGAACCACTAAACTAACACCTTCACCTAACTTAAGCATACTTTCATAAAAACACTTAGAAACTGTGATGAAATGAAGTATGCAACCCAATAAATCTATGGATAGTTATAACGTCTGCATAACAAATATCAATATCAACTACAATCATGAAAGAAGCCTGAATGAATGAGGAAGAGTGAATACCCAAATGTGAGTGCCCACACTTACAAGCTGGTTGGCCATACAGTCTCCGTACATTAAGGTTAAGTTCATCTAGGGAGCTACAAGGGTGTTTTTTTTAGTATTTACACAGACAATTAGTTTAGATAGAGGAAGGAAATCTATTGCAGACACTTCCATTAGAGTATATCCAAATTCAAAGTTCTTGACAGATCAACACATTCAGCAGGGCTACACAATACAGCGTATTCTCATCTAAGTAACTACCAAATGGACCAAAAACAACACAAGAAGCTACTTCGTAATGAGATTCCCATTGTCATCAGTGCGTGCTCAAGTGCGATAGGCAATACTAACGATAGTAACAATTGTCTTAAGGCACTCGAGGGTTACTCACTGATATTTACGCCACCAAGCAGCACGAAAAAGCATATGCGTGACCAAATTCCGACGGTAGAAATGGCTTGAAAATATTTAATGCCAACACAATACTAACATATAGTAACACAACCTGTATGATGACACAAATTCATCGAAAAACTTTAATGCCTTACCAAGTGTCCGTTCGTGGAATTCAAATAACCTAAATCTCTGGATTAACAGCTGCTGACAGCGCAGAATTACACATGTAGAGGCTTTACGTCGAATTTCAACACAATCATATCACTTCTTATACAACCAAACTTAGGATTAACGGTCTTAATCACTCTTATTGCAAACGAAAACAACAACTTCTCAACCGACTTTCAGCTTAAATGTAGAGGACGTACAGGCGGACTGCGATCTTCGTTTGTCAAAGGTTTCGATGTCGTAGTAGTAAAATTGATATTACGCTTCTAGTAATCTAGATGCAACGTTGAATATCTAAAATTTAAATTTTAAGAAGAGCTGAGTAAATATATTAATTTATAATATACGAAAACGTTTCATTAATAACCTACTACACTTATAGATGGCATTACTGCAGGCGGTACCACATGCGCAATGCCAGTTGGACCCCTATGCTCCATACTAAACCGTTTTTAACATACTCTAAAATATTTCCTGTAAATGATTCTCTGCTATAAGTATAAACCTCATACCATAACGCGATTTTCCAATGTATATTGTTTATACTTCTTTGTCTGTTCTTCACCATCGATGCATCGCCTAAATTCTACCCAGAAGGTCAACCTGCTCCAGTTTCTGCCCTGCTTCTCTGCTCTCTTCAGATAAGGTTAATCTTGGCGTTCAAATTTTTCCTCAAGTATCCCATCACTTATGCTTCGGATGATTGATTTCCTTCCTCTACCTCGCCCTATTATGTACCACTCGCATTCTTCTACTCTGTGCCGTCAGGGTTAAAAAACTGTTAATAGACTTTTCGATGACTCTCTTTTCAACAGTCCCCCTTGGTCAATCAGTTTCTCGAAGTAAACAAAATAAACGATATAATTCTGATTTCAATCAAAGTTTCTTACTGGTGCTGTTCTCAATAATGTGATTTCATCCAGTCTCGCTCACCCCTTACTGAAACAAAATCAGTCTTCATTGAAGTTATATTTATTCCTCGGTTCCTACGTTTCGCCGATAGCAGTTCATGAACCAACGGGAAATTCACCCCGGAATTAACACTAACAGAGACTCGTAATGACGGTATACATGGAACACAGACCGGCAGAGATGAACAATGGAGTGGACACATCCTGTGAATTGCCTATAACAGAATAAGAGGAAAAAAGGAATGACTCTACGAGAAAAACCTAGAGATAAGATTAGTATACACAGCGATTAAAAAAAGATGGATATAGGAAAGAAGAGGTACCAGGATATAAATGAACCGGCAAGGAATGTGGAAGAATGGAGAGAGGCATTTAACCATCTAAGTAAGCATTGGAAAACATTGTATGATGTCCTTCGCAAACTTTGGATTTTTTCTTTTTTAAAACAAGGATAGGAATTGTTTTCGCCAAGTTTGCGGACCAGACTTCTTTCTCGTAGATGGTACGAATAAATCCGAAAAAGCTGTTTTTCAAACTTCCCTTGACTCTTCTCAAATACCATTGGGACGTTTTTCATTCCTACAGTGCTTCTCGTATTCATAAACAGGTGCCTTCCACTTTGGATTCCAATATTTCTGATCCTAACCTGCGTCGCGTCGCAGATATTAGTTCAAATAATTAGAGTATTAGTTCGCATTCCTTTTCTATTACTAATCTCGACGGGAAATTCGGATAGTGTAATGACAAATGCTTTCCTTGAAAAAAAAACTCCATAACGAAAACTTAAATATTATTATCCAAGAAACTTTTTTCGATCATCGGAAGCAATGGCTATTCTCTCAAGGTATCTCATGCTTGGCTCAATTTTTAAATAAAAATAAGGTCTGACACCAGGATAGGATAGTGCTTATGTCTTTTGTCCCGAAACCAATCATTTCGGCAATTTATCATGGAAAAGTTATTTGCAGATAGCCGATAAGTATAATGTTTAGCTCTCATCGTTACACACTAAAAAATTGCTAATAAATTTCCACTAATTATACTGATTAAAAATTTCACCTAGATAAGACACAAGATCATCACAGTTACGTTCATTCATCTAGAACTATAGTGATGTTTAAAGGAGCCTATTTAACTCGAATTAGTAGGTAGGAAACTGCACTGAAGAAACATAGGACTAAGTAAAATCTTCATCTATTCAAAGATGATTCTTTCGTAATGCTAAGTTGACGAAAACTAAAATTCCAATTTTTTAAGCAGATTTAATATGAAATGTTCTTTATTCATGATGAATTGATCAAAGAAAATTTTAATTGGGCTGTCCATTTTTCTTTTTCAATTGCCTCAGGGTAATATATTTGGAATTAATAAATAGGCATAATATATTTTAATTAATAGTCTTAACAATATAGTAATCTTATATTCAGTCTCAGAAATGGGCTTTTACGTAGGTTGTATAAGCAATGCACGCCATAAAATTTTAACCTGCGAGAAGGAAACAAACTACGTACAGCCGTGAATGCGAAATGTTTAGAAACGTGAATATTCTCGAAGCTTACTAATGCTTATTTTCTCGATGAGCCAGTGCCATATTAATTTTTTCGTTCATATTTCGCCATATGACTCACCTATTCCCAGTAGTTAAAACCCACATTATTCCACTTTACTCCAAGCATTCTAGATCCTTCTTTTTTTCCCGCTTCCCCACAATTTTCTCGAGAGCCTCTCGGAAGAGGAAAAAAACCAATCAGACGAGAAAACGCATAGGTCTGCAGAATGAGAGTGCTTGGCTGTCGGACTAGCCTCCTTGACGACCTCAACTACCCTAGGAAGGGATTTCGAAGAAAATGGCCATCGCATTATTTTCCGGGGGAGATAAGGAGGGTTGAAAAAACGAAGAGCAAGGGATTTGGGGGAGGGGTGGGCGATATCGGCGGGAGGTCGGGAGTGAGTGAGGATTGCGGGCGAAGGTGGGAACTCCGCGGATAGAGTGGGGAAGAAACCTCATCTTCTTTCCGCAGTCTGTGAGGTACCGCCCCTTGATCTTAGAGGCCACGCCCCCCAACCCGTTTTCTTGGCCCGGAAAATCTTTGGCCCCACCTTTTTTGCGTTCCCGCTGACGAGATGTGGTAGAGTGGATGGGGTGAGAAGTGGGGGAGGGTCGAGATGGGGTGGGGATTGCGGAAGATTGCCGTGTTGAGGGGAGGAAGGGAGGGGTGACTTCTTTTCCATCGCTCCCCCTGTCCTCTTTCTCTACGACCTTTAAGACGAGGGGGCGCCTCAGGAAGTGTTTTTTTCAGTGAGGTTTAATGTGTCATGAATCCGTTCGGGTCCAAGCAGGAGATAATTGAGGCTTGATTAAGCTGTTCGTTCCTTCCCATCTCACATTAACAGAGGGAATTAACCGAATTCCCCACAAAACAGAATCATTTCAGTAACCATTGCACAATCGATAAAGATCTTGATTTTTTCTATTTTCTCATGGTATTCATCAATGGTTCTAGAGTCCAAACTTATCCCATGATATAAACACTCTATGATATTGGCAATGTTTTTTTCTGGCTATACGCCATTTAAAATGTTTCTTATATAATTTTTCGACAAAATACTGCAATGTATACGAAAAATGTAAACTGGTAATCCATTTAAAAATAGATTGTAAAATAGCCACTTTTGGCAGAACACTATGTCTTTTAGGTTTTGCGCTATTTTCCGTGGTTAGTCATGGTTATTATTGAAAAAGTTACAATAACAGTTTCAATTAGAATATTAGCATAAAAACTTTTATTTGTCAATGCAAAAATCAGCAGGCTGGTTTAGCAACAATAAAACCTATCAAAACGTAGTTTATTTTATTCATAGCAATTAAATACTCAGTTATGAGTATTGCTTAACTACGAGCGCATTCACGAAACAAAAGCTACCTTAAAGAGCGCTGAAATTTTTCTTTCTCCTAGGCACCTAGTAAGTGGTAGAAAAATTAATTTCGCCTTTATTTCGTACTTTCTTAAATGCCATCATGCATTCCTTCAAGAAATATGAAGAAAGGAGGCCTCCTTCCTATCCCGTTCCTAGTAAAGTGAATCCGTCCCGGTCCTACATTCCAATTCACCTTCTTATTCTAATGAATTATGTCGGTATCGCGCTAATCAAACGTCGAGTACTTTGCTTTTATTGAGAACAGGTCCTCCGCCTTGCAGAATCAAGGAGTCTCAAGTGCAAATCATAACAAATTAGCATCTATATTACTGCATAAACCAAAGAACATCAACTCTCACGTTACGAGGTCAAAAGAGCGGGGAACAATTTATTAATGCAGTATTTTAAGGGTAGAACGGTGCACATGAGACAGCAAGTCGGATGGGAATCACGATAAAAGTTGACGAAGCGACGTAAGTTCTCGAAAGACAAAGATACCAAATGCCTAAAGAGAGAATTCGTGATGTCTTTGATTTTGCGCGCGGCATTGTAAGGCTGCGTCTCGAGAGGAAGAGGATAGGGATCAAGATAGCAATTTTTCAGTAGTGGGCGAAATAAAATTGAAAGAAGTCAATAAAACGTGATCTGGTTCCGGGATTAGTAAGTAAATAATTTAGAATATTACTGAGTGATAAACGTTATCACTCTCGAAGTATTTATTACATTATTTTCAATAACTTCAGAATGAAATCAAAATATGGCGATGCTTGTTTTTACCTTTACTTCACAAATATTATGGTAGAGCTCAAAAAACATATTCCTGTACGGGAGCATTCAATAATAACATAATCTAGGAAAAATTACAGAGTGGCAACGAAAAACTGGTGTTCAAAGTGGTTCGGTGGCGCCATGTCAGTTGGCCAGCTCATGATCCTTAATCGGCTGTTTCAGCCTGATTCAAAATCCGGCCTTCGATATTCTGCCGGAGAGCAGGGGCATGCTTTTGTGCCCATGGCCCAGCTCTCTCCTCTTTGTGAGTCCCGAAAATGAGATTCAAGCCACATCCGCGTAGCAAATGTGTGTAAGCACATACCTCGCAGAATGAGAAATTGTCCATTCCATGTTGATCTGTAGGTGGGGAGTATTTGAAGCAGTATCTCTCTTCATTTTAACCTGGAGAGTAAACAACACCCCTTAGCCCAGTTTTTGGCTGTGGCTCTTCACAACCAGTAAATTAATGCTCCGCCTTAAATATCCAATGCAAAGGTTTATGATTCCAACTACTATATGCGTTTTGCTTTATTTCAAATACTGACGGAATCTATTTCCTAGGTGTGTTTTCACAACCATAACTGATACTTTATACCATTCTTTTCAAACTATTATCTCTTACTTTTCTAACGCTGCTCGTTTAATTTATGTCGGAGTTAATAGAAAAAACTTTTTTGTAATGATCGTAGGTACACGTAATTATGCTGTAATGATCAGTTGTGAGCAGAAAATAAGGATATTTTTTTATATTGCTTGGGCTATAAAATAACGTGACCGGTCACATATGCGACCGGACCTTCAATGAGGTTTCCAAAAAAAGAAAAAAAAGATATCATTAAAATTCTTTGGGGACGTGGTACGAAAGCGCGTAATTATCTTCATTCTCATCCGGACAAAAATTCATTCCACTCGTCCGCTCCCTTCCCGATCGTAAAATCGATTCCCCACCCCTCCTTCGCCCCCCCCCTTCCACCCTCCCATCATTCTCCCCCTCCACTCATCCCCCCCCCCGCCCTACGTTCCATTATCTGCTGGTCACTAGAGCCCAGAATACGGCGGAACTCGCATCCGCGCTCACATCAGTAATTCACGCGGGCCCTTCCCCCGTTCGACCCTCCCGGCTTCCGCCTCCAGATTCTTATCCCGATGGATCAGCGGAATGGAGGGAGGGTGTGGGGGGATGGAGCAAGGGAAGAGGGGGGAGGGACTCCTTCCTAGGGGGTTGGGGTGCAAAGGAGGGCGTTGCCAAAGTAGAAGCGAGTAAAAGAGGTCCAGTCATTCGGTCTTTTTCGGACCTCCTCCTAGATACGGATCTCTCTTTGGGAAGGAGATTTACCGGCCTCCTATTCCATCGCCTCCTTGTCTCTCCAGTCCATCGCCCCATCTCAGCAACTTTGGTGAAACCTCGCCGACCGGCTCACGCCTAATTTCCTCTGGGATTTTCCCTGGACGTCATCGGGATCGAAGCGGTCGAGAGAATTCGCCCTCGCCGAAAATTCATGCGTGCGCCAGGAATTAGTCAGTTCATCCATCGAAGGGACTTATACCTTAGACGCTTGGGATGTAAAAATAGCAACAACGCTCCATCTCCTCCAACGGCTTGCATCATTACAATGCAGTTACGATTGATACGCATAGTTGCCCGCAAAAAGAGAGAAATTTAACTTTAAACGATGTACTTCCAAATGCATAGGTTTTAAAGCAGAGATGAAAGAGAACCAGTCGCATTCCCTCGGCAATGCAAAATATCTATCCTAAATATTGCACTTATGGCATAAAAATGAATGCCACAAAAACAAGCATACAAGAAACAAGTGTTTTCGTAAGGAGAGAGAAGTATCTGATCGAAAATATTTGTCACTTCCGCTAAACTCGGCCAAATCGGAAGATTTTATGCTACGTTACAGGAAATAAGGATTACAAAACCATTGAAAGAAAATGCTTGATTTTTTATCATAAAATATTCGATTAAGATCCGAAAGCGTGAAGCATTTCTTTCAACTTGAACTCACCTTTCGAAACTCTCCCTTTTCAGAGAGGATATATCATACAAGAGTCTGTAGTTCTAAGTCCTTGTTAGCCAAATGAGGGCACGATTTTGGACTAATTCTTTAGTTAACAGATAAAATAACCGTCATCACGGTGAGCAAAAATCCCTAAGATGGCATGAATCTGACAATTAATATTTCCAGTTGACGGTTATGAATAGTTATACTCCCTGTAACGGCAATCATGGCACGAAAAAAAAACATGAATCAAGGCTAGAGCTAATAAAATCTCTGATTCAACGAGCCTGAGACCAAAATCCCAAGCCCCCTTGGACATATTTATTGTTATATATCAAGTAATATCGTTATATATCAAGTAATATTTGCAGACCACATTTCTCTTTGGAAAAGGCTCATTCCTTTTCCATTCTGTTGCTTTTAACAGGGGCACCATGTAGGGGTGCATGCTCTCTGGGACAACTCACGCCAGAGCGCTACAACCGTTGATGACCCTACTAGCCTCAAAACTAACTGAAATTACCCTCTTCCCTGTGGCATCCAGTTGAGCAGTCACGGCACAGACGTGCAGATGTCACAAACATCTTCGTAAGCAACGACAAGAACTTCAAAATAGTGCTTCAAAATAGGAACTTCGGAATCCATCAGTGGATATGGGCATGTATCGGGCACGATACCAAATGAGGAAAAATCCACTGGTGTCTCTGATAGAGAAACCGTAGGGATGGGGAAGAGAATGTGGAAGGATTCAAATAAAGTTAAAACGGAGCCAGATATCTGGGAGCACGGTTTTTCAATGATCAAGAGAGATCCCTACCTCATAAGGAGGTATCCCTAAAACTTTAGCTGGCGAAAATTGAAATCGATGAAAAATCGATAATGGAGCTCGCGAAAGTAGTCTATTCCTTTTCTGGCACCACGGCTGGGGCACACCCTGCTCTCGGCAAACATTCAAACGGGATCAATCCTTACTGAGAGGAATCCTTGCGGACCAATATTATCAGGAGAGTCTCAGGAGACCGCCTGGGTAGATTCTCCACACGCGAGGGGCCCTGCCAAGCATCGATAGCAATATCCCATCGTGAAACGTACATTTTCACGGTGTGGATCTGATAAATTTTTCATCATGACGGTTTTTGTGATGTTATTTTTAAGATAAATTTTTGCCTGAATTCTATTGTTTCTTCAGGTCAGAATAAGAAATAGTGGTTTAGTGTGCTGTTTCTGCTTCCTTGCTTTTCCACTGTGATTTGCCGATTTTCCAGCAATCTCTACGAAATTGAACTTTTGTAACGTTAAAAATATCATAAATGTCACCGTAATGCCTTTTGACACAACTTTCCACTTCACATATGTATATCAACCCCCCATCTCCTGCATTTGCTACATTAAAGTACTAAAATCCTTTTTGGGAATCATGGTCTACAAACTTAGGAACATTTTAGCCTTGTAAACTAATCGAATTTACACACATTTCCTATTATGTTGCGGTACACTGTAATTAATTTAAGGAGAAAGCAAAATTTTGAGAGTTACTAGCAGCCAACCGAGGTTTACGGACAATTTCATTGATTTCTCGACTACGTGTGTGGTATTCCAGCACTCAGCGAAAATCTTGCGCCACTGACAATATCTTGATTAGAGAATTAAATATTTTGTCTCTCGGATATTCACTGAAAAGTTTTCCAGGAAACAATTGCGAATATGGAAAGAGGAGAGATACAAAAGAGTGAAGGCATTAGGTCACTCGTGAAATCCTCAACCTCTAATCCGTGATTTTAGAATGCCGTATTTCCTCACAAAATGCAATACTACTCTAGAATCCCCGTGAATTTATTTTTGAAGGATTATACTTTTGAACCTATGTGCTAGTGATCAAACGCGAACCCAAGAGGAACGATCAAATCTCTTAAGGAACTAGAAACTTAAAAGACGGCGATTTAGCAATTTGATAGCTTCAGTTGGGAAAAAGAAGGATGGAAATGCCTCTCCATCAGCTTTTTGCAAATCAAAAAATAATTCTCTGGGCGAAATTGCCCAAACAATATCTGGTCCGGATCAAGTTAACCCTATCTAAAAATTTTCCGACAATATAATGAAAGTAGATGATATTTGGAATCTCATCTCGCACAGCAACAAAAGAATTTTGATCCTGTCAGTTACTGTCTGACTTTTTAATCTTGTGTTTAAATGCTAAATACGGTAGTAGTCGTTCAAAGCAAGTCGGGAATAGATGAACTGTCGGGAAGAGACACAAAATAATGATCTGAACCCTTTGAGTGTTTCTAACTGTTCCCACTATTTCACTCTACGTTTGACCCCAAAGAGAAATTTAAATAGCAATACATTCGGCACGAAGGGCGCATGATGAGCACCTCCGAACCCTGTATCCACCCACCAACACGTTTTCTGACAATGAGCCTCATATTCCGTCCAACTGCCGCCAAAGAAAACACATTCTCTCGCGCCTTCGCTGACTCTCCTCCCCCAATCCGGAGTCACTAGCGGACACACACATGCACTCAAATCGCAAACACCCTCCCTAACCTCAACTCCCTCCTTCCGCCTCCACCCTCACCCCTGGCGGTACCACAACCCCTTGGCGTTCGGAGACGTAAAAAAAAATGAACAGCGGAAGCCCTCTCGACCATCTCCACCCTCTCCGCCCGATGAAACTTAAGGCCTTTTTCGCACGGGAGAGGGGAGCTTCGTCCCCCTGTCCTATCTATCTTCAGGATCGGGTCGACTGCCGAGGAAGGGCATGAAAAAAAGGGGGAAGGCACAAAAAGAACACGAGCTGGGAATGAGACAAGGAAGTACTCCTCTGAGATGAATCTACCACCTCCTTTTCCTACTCTCATTCCCCATTCTTCCCAATCTAACTCCCTACTAACCAGATCCCCACACTCCCAAAACCGGGCGGTGTTTGAAACGGATTACGTTTTCTGCGGAAGCAATGAGGATTCCGGATCTCTCCCACCCTGGACACACTCTCGAACAATCCGACTTCTATTCCCCTGAACCTCCCTCCAATCCGTCCCCGCCGCTGACCTGGAGGGATGGAGAGGGATGATGAGGGGAGTTGGGTCGGAGGGGGGAGATTGCCGCAGAGGATAGCGCGTGGGAAAACACCAGAGCGATTGGTTGACATCGGGTCGCAATACGCGATAATCTCTCCGGGCCGTTGAGTAAAACGACCTCCGTCTCCATCCCTCCCAGCCTTGCTCACCTTTTCATTGCGGCTCCTGGACTCGGCCTTCCGACTCGTTATTCACCGCCCTTTATCTTCCCCTTCCATCGCGACTGCGGTCCGGACCGAATGCAGCCAAGGCGATGACTCCGCATTACGTAGCACCCGAATACCTATTCACGCCGGTCACGGACGCACGCACGGTATACCTAGTGCTCGGAACGCCGGAAAAACCAGCGAGTGGCAAATTATTTGTAAAGGCCCCTTTTGAGAAAATAAAACCGCGGTTATTTCGATCCTTGTTCGAGGAGAAGTGTCTCCCCATCATAATAATTTATAAATCCCCCTTCCATTCCATGAAATGAATTCCTCAATATCTGTTTAGTTTAATTTTGCAATTTTTTCCTCAAATACGAGTCTTATTCTTCTTTGTCCAGTGAAACTGGATTTAGCTACAAATTTAATTTACTAAAGAAGATCCTAGGAAATATGGAAAGTACAATGACCAGATATCATCTGAAGATCAATAAAAAGAAAACTAAGGTATGCAGTAGGAGAAAGGAAGCCACGACCATTGTTAAGCTAGAAAAACAAAAAATCGAGGAGGTGGAAGAGTTCTGTTACCTGGAAAGCCGAGTAACCAGCGATGGACGAAGTACAAGAGAAATTGCCAGTAGAATTGCCCAAGCGAAAAGGGCATTTTACCAGAAGAAAATTCTGCTTAAAGCTGCAAATACAAGCGTGGAAGTGAGGAAACATTTCATTAGAACATACATCTGGAGCATTCTCCTATATGGCAGCGAAGCATGGACAATAACAGCAGCAGAGAAGTCCAGGCTGGAAGCATTTGAAATGTAGTGCTACCGAAGAATGATGAAGATAAAATGGATCGATCGAGTGACAGACGAAGAAGTCTAAAGAAAAATGGGAGAAAAGACATGTGTACTGAAATCCTTAAAAAGAAGACGAGACAACTTAATTGGCCACATCTTAAGACACGATGGCCTGATGAAGATAATCGTCGAGGGAAAAGTGAACGGGGAGAATGGAAAATGCAGGCCTCGTATGAGAGATATGGAGCAAGTTGTGAAGGGTGTAAAAGAGAGGAGTAACATCAATATGACAAGGTTAACCGATAGAACAATCGAGTGGAGGGCTGCGTCAAACCAATCCTAGGGTTGTTGACCGATGATGATGAGGATGATGAAGAAAAATATCCATAATTACTCTCCGCACGCGACGGTTAGGAAGCTGGTGACTTAATATTACTCAAGTATTCATTTGGTTTGGTCATAATCAATCAAGGGAGCTATTATCGCTCACTTAGCGATCCCTAATTGAACACTGTTCTGCACCTGGAGAACATTCAGAGATGAGAATAATAAGAAGTTTGTGTGGAAAAAAATATTTTACCAAGGGATGGGAAAGCAGCAGGGTATTACTAGAAGTAATATTATGAATTTTATCACTCTTTAATTTTCCCATTAAATAAAAAATAAGTTCTAACATGTGCATGCACCCCAAAGGGTGCTGAGTTACTTTTTTTCGTATTTTTTACATTTGGTGAAAAGCCAACAGAAATGCAAACTTTCAAGATTTCACAAGTGTAATGCTACATGTCTTTTTTTTTGGCGATTTTCATTCCAGTATATGGAATTGCATCTTACTTCCATTAATTTTCAAGTGCATTTTAAATTGCTGATTCAAGTTCATGACTCTGAATTTTGAAATACAACTAATTTTGCACGGTACTTTAAATCATGTAGGGCTACTTTTGCTCCTCTTGTCCTTGTAAAGTTTGAACTTTCATAAAAACAGCTGTAAGAGACTACAACATAGAAAGTCAACTTAAGCCCGGTTCACACGGTGCGTTTTTATGGGATGGATTTCTTGCGTGGAGTGCCGTGCGTGCTCGTTTGTTGGATACGATGACTGCTGAGGGCTGCCCCGACGGCTAGCTTGCTTAATTTTGAGGTTAGGTCCGGTGCTATTTTCCTTGTATGTTTTGCTGATGGCTATTGTTGCCGGCCAATCATCGTTCAGCTTTGCATCACGTGATTAAAATAAAGGTTCTGCTTGGTTCTGCTTTTAATAGCATTGAATGGTCGATATTTTGTTTAAAAATGAGTGCAAATCTATAGACTAGGGATCAAGTTGCGGTGCTTATCGAAGCATATAGAGGAGAAACTTGTTTATATGTAGTTCGTAATCCGAACTATCACAATAAGTATCTTCGTTCTGAGGCTCTAAGAAGAGTGAGCAAGGAGGATAGCTCGCTACGTGTGAACCGACAACCATCAGCGAAGCCAGCCTAGCGGCCACCTTCGGCGCCCGCTTAGTAGCACGCACGAAATCCAGCTAGCTACCACTCAAGGAAAAACGCACCGTGTGAACTGGGCATTAGTTACAATTAAAATTTGATTGATTTATCTCCATTTGCACAAGATAACTTCCGTGGTGCTCTCCATTTCTAGCAGTAACTTCGGTATATTTACATTTTTTCAAGAACCTGATTTTCCATATCGAGTACCTCCACTCGTTCATGTGCTACTGTTCTCTTCTTTTTCACATTCTTAGTCTACTTTCTTCGCGTTGAGTATATTGTTGAGAATAGTATTTCTATATTGTGGTCTAGGTGAGTTAGAATATTTCCCTCGGAATTCTTCAATTCCTCACAATTTACGTTGTTCACGTTCGTCGATTCCATTACTTTCTACTTCGGTTAGTGCCAATTAGTTTGAAATTGTATTAAATTTAATAACTATTACGCCGTCGATAAACTTTTTTTCGTAAGCTTTTATATTCTTATATTGCTTTAGCAGGTGTACATGTCATTTTGCTGTGCATTTTTTGTAATTATTTAGAATTTTCTTGCTTTGATCATCTATATCTGACTTCTGCTGGATATTCGTAAGTGAGTTGGTCAGTACTTTTATTACGCATGCATATAGTTTAGTGCGGTGCGTATAGTTTCGAAAATATTAATTTAAATCCTCATAAAGAAGCACAAAATATCGTTACGTTATTCTTATCAACAAACAATGTTTGAACACATGATACCGGAGTAAGTATTATGTGAAAGCAGCTAGACAATTACTGTTCACATTTAATAAAAAAAATACTAAAATAATTTTGGGGTTCAAATAGGGTAGTGCATGAGTACAACATGAAACTGATTCCAGATATCGTCGCTTAGCCTCTCCTACCCAATCCTTACCCTCACTGTGGTGGACCCCGGTAGGAACAAGGAAGGGAGAAATCGTTCTCCGAAAAGGGGCTTGGGCGTATGGCTGACAACCAAACCCCGGAAAAAAATCATTGTTTCGAAAGGTCAACTGAAGCCTTGGATGTAACGATTAATTAACGATTCAACAGATGTGGACCAAGCAAACGGATGGATAACGTAAGCAAGGATACAAGTGACCTACTAGGGATCAAGAACTGGATAGAACAGTCAAGATACCGAGAAGGATGGAGATGGAAAATTGACGAGGTCAAGGCTAAAGTAGGGATATAGTGCCACTGTAGAGAGAGAAAATAATTTTAGGTTAGTCCTACAAAAATTACGATGGTTAATTTCTGGTTACGGACAAAAAAATCAGCAATGTATTGAAAATTAAGTAGAATTTTTATGGCTTTCATTATTAATCCTGCAAAAAGAAAAATAAAAGGTACTACGGGAATCTCGAGGTATTTCAAAAATTTCCGGCGTAGTTTGGTAAAATTCCTCCATTGCCGGAGCAAACCAAAAAAGGAGATGCTCATCGCGCAAAAAGGCAAACCTTGAAGGATTCGTGGCAACGCGAAACGTCACATCAGATATATTACCGTCGGATGACATTACTACGAAATGAAATCCAGGTGGTGAAAAAAAATCTTTCCTGGACCTGAAGAGAGCACGATGTGTTGAAACCCGGGTCGTCTCAATTAAATTATCAGTGGAATTGACCGAGTGAATTTTCATGTTATCCATAATGGATATGTCCATCAAGTTCAAGCCTAAAACATTTCCTCACCTTTCCTTGCATTAGACTGTTTCTTCTTCCTTCATACATATAAACTTTTGTGCCTGCTGACTTGATACTTAGATGCAGTTTAAAGGCTGTTTCAAGTTACCCCAACGATGAGAAAATTTGAAACGCGAATTTTCCCCGATTAAAATAAAAGAAAGAAACTATTAAAGAAAATGACTTCAGTCACATATCTTGTACCTGTTGTATCCTGTACCTGTAGCCTCACTCCCAAATTCAGTTTT
Source organism: Platycnemis pennipes (assembly GCA_933228895.1). NCBI lineage: Eukaryota > Metazoa > Arthropoda > Insecta > Odonata > Platycnemididae > Platycnemis > Platycnemis pennipes. The sequence continues at coordinate 23,907,290 of OW121848.1, read as the reverse complement.
CCGTCGCAAGTATCACGCCTTCACGGAAACCTATTAATTGTAAAGAATGAATTTTTAATGCACGAAAATGATAATGGCCACATGGCAGATATAGAGCCAGAATATGGTGATGTACAAGAGCAGCTAGTTCAGATGATAAAAGTTTAAATAATACAAGGGTGCAAGGTAGCCTATAGGTAGAACTGGTGAAAAATGAAAAATTCCTGAATTTCGGCGAATAAAATAGTGGATTTCGTCACAAAAAAGGTGTAAATAAATGAAATTTCGGTGAAAAAATGTTTATTAGGAAATATTTTAAGACACAATAAAACATTCACAGTAAGTGATATTTATGCAAATTTTTGTAATATTAAAGAAAATGATCATCAAGGCTTGTTTGAGTAATACCACTATAGAAAGGAAAATAAATTATTGGTTCTTAACCACATTTCTGCCAATAAGTAAAATTGATTTTATTCACAAAAATAGTGTTCCATTAAGCCCGAATCACACGATCATTTTTCTCGTCCTTTTAAAGGGATCATTTAAGCCATGGTACTAATACATTAGGTAGGCCATTGCGCATGTCGGTCATATATCGATACCTCTCAGTTTCGATTGTGTGACGTAGTGTGGAGGACAGACCGAGTGAATTCCGTGTGTTGATCATTGTTTACTTTGAATGGTGAGTCGCTTTTTGGAGATATTTTTACTCTCTGGGAACAAATACCATCGGAGAATATGTCTTCCTGTACTGTATTTGGCTGCAACAATAGCCGCCGAAATTGTGAGGGAAAATTGAAGTTTTTTCGTTTCCCTAATGATAGTGAAATGAAAATGAAGTGGGTTCGAGCATGCCGGCGAAAGGACGACTTTAATGTTAAAACAGGTCGGTGAAATCCAGTATCAGTGATTACTGAATTTAAAAATATTTTGGTGCCTACCATGGCAGCTGTGTTTACATACCTTTTAATTTCGGTGTTGAGTAGAAGTGCTTTAAATGAAAGGTACAATATGTAGCTGCTCGTGAATGGTAATACGTGTTTAAAGTTCCTTTATCTTAAGAAACAAATTTTCCAGGTTTTACCAAGAACTTATCAGAGAAACTCTTTATGCTGGTTATTAATCTTGAAGAATGAGTAGTGTGTCCCGAGTACTTGAGTGGAATCAAAAATATTAGATTTCATCATGTTGTGGTAGCTGAAATTATTTGTTATAAGGAACTTTTATCGTTACTGGAGGGTAAGTCATTTGTCCATTGATTGTGTGCAACTTTAAATTCATGGTGTTAGGTTGTTTGATTAACACCTTAAAAATTTTCCAGGTTTTACCAAGAACTTATCAGAGAAACTCTTTATGCTGGTTATTAATCTTGAAGAATGAGTAGTGTGTCCCGAATACTTGAGTGGAATCAAAAATATTAGATTTCATCATGTTGTGGTAGCTGAAATTATTTGTAACAAGGAACTTATTCTTACTGGAGGGTAAGTCATTTGTCCATTGATTGTGTGCAACTTTAAATTCATGGTGTAATATGGTTTGATTAAGCCGATAAAATAACGGAGTGGATAGCTGCATCAAACCAATCTGAGGATTGATGATTAATATCGATGAAGGTTTTTTGATATTCACACTTTTAAAATTTTCCAGGTGCTTTTGCAGGTGGTGCTATGTTATTGGATTCTTAGTTGATGGCACAGGTCTTGCCAAGATCAGTATCTTACCAAGATTCATAAGGAGAGACAATGTTAATCCTGGTTATTGATGCTGAATAATGAGTAGTGTATGCAGACTGCTTGAGTGGAATAAATCTTATTTCATTTCTTCATTTTGTTGGAGCGAAATGTTATCTGATATAAGGAGCTCTCATATTTTTTGTCCACTAATTGTGAGAATCTTAACATTCTATGAATAGGCTTGTTTGATATGCACACTTTTCAAAATTTCCCAGGTTTTATCAAGATTCGTACGCTGAGAAACTATTGATGCTGGTTGTGGATGTTGGATTTTGAAGTATGAGAAATGTGTATTGGTTGCGAAATTGACCTCAGTTCTTATTTTACTAAGCCATGTATGATGGAAAACATAAAATCATTGATGCTGATCTTTTGTACAGCAGTAGTCTATGATGAAGGATTTGTGGACTGGTTACCTCTGTGGCAAAAAAATTTTATTTCCTTTGAGTTATCTGATATTTCTATGTTATGTTTGTATTTATTTTATTATGTCCCCAGACATTATTGGCATTTCTATGTGTTCACAATAAATCTAGGTAGTTATTATATCATGGATTATGCCGATACTGCATATTACTTTCTTCTGTAAAAAATGGATTGTAGTAAGTTTTTTAATTAGAGAATTGAATTCTGTGAAGTTTTTCAATTCTTATTTATCGAATTTAAGATATTTTCTCAGGTTTCTGTTGACCTTTTAATCCTGTGGTATTGGAAACAAATTTGGATTTTGTGTTGTGCTTTTTATTATTGAGAGAGTCACAATCTGGCCATAATTCTGATGCTTTCACTTGATTTTCCACTTGAGGGGAAAGAAAGTGGTTTCATTGTGGTAAAAATTTGTCATTTTTTGAGGTGTTTCAATAATTTATTACAACCATTTTTGCTTGGGTAAATTTCCAAAAATAGTGCTTATCGATTAGGAAATATGTTTAATTTTTATTTACTAGTACTTGAACTTGTCACCCAGCCTTTCTTTCTTCATTTATTCCGGATAGACTTGCAAGTTTGCTGGACGTTTTATTAAGCATTTTCTGGGAACCATTTGTTATTTACTTTCCTGTAATCAAGAATAAGTATAGTGGCAGTTTCTGACTGGAATAGTTGTGACTTGCTATTGTGTTATGCTGCTTGCAGATCGGTTTTCCATTTTTGACCTCACTCATTCATTGTGTATATTTACATTCGATGTTGATTAGCCAAAGAAGTTAAATCTTGTACTTGAAAAATCTGACTATTGTATTGTAAATTTTTGTTTTTTTTTCCTTTAAATAAATATTTGTTTGAATTTTTTTTCCTTGACAAACAAAATGTTATGGCCTTTTTGTAAATTTAGCAGCATGAATCTTTTCGAGTTCACTGGAGTACAAACGTACATTACGAGAGGTAACACGGCTCTTTTCCAGGTGCTTTGATAGTGAAAATAGAATAATATAAGTAGAAAATATAGTCTTCAGGTAATTCGGTATTATGTCATTGATTAAAAATTATTTTATCTGGAAATTTGGTCAGTATTTGTATCGTACAGTAGCGATCATTAACGAGTTGAATGCTGACAATTTGCATTCACGCGCTGACTAAAATGTCGTTTCTGCATTCTTTTGAAATATATATTTCGAAACCAACCATAAAACGGGCATTCACTCAGTTTATTGTGAGTACTATAAGTTCGCGATGGCCTCACAACCACCGTACTACTTCTTGAACTCAACCTTTGTGTTTTTGTGCATTGCGAGTTATTTTTCGAGTGCTCGTTTCGCCAACACGCACGAAAATATCATAGCATAATTCTCAGCATTATCTAAGAGATGCACAATATCATAATGTCAAATACGTTTTTACTATCAACTGTATTAAGGCCGCTTTGCACGACACAATTTCTTGTACAAACGCTTGTATGAGGAAATTGTACGGTGTAGAGCGGCAAATTGTGCGGACGCTTGCGCGAATGTCTGATTGACTGTACGGAAAATAGAACCTGTTCTAATTCCATTCAGACAAACATACAATTTCTTTCAGTTTATACAAGCGTTTGTGCAAGAATGTATAACAAATTGTATCGTGCAAAGCGGTCTTTAGGCTCCATTTTAAACGCCCGCCGCAGCTTGTCCTCCACACTACGTCACAGCGAAGCTGCGCAGAACGGACGCATTTTCGTCCTCGGGAGTGACCTACCTAATGTATTAGTACCATGATTTAAGCTATAGCTTTCAGGGACCGCAAAAATGATAGATCAAGCTATCATTTCGCCGCTCACACGATCATTTTTGCCGTCCCCTCTCGTATCATTTCTGTTCGCGAGATACGGTAAACAACTTCGTAACTATGGATGATTTACATCGTCGTCGACTGCTTTTCGCTGCAGTATTTATCGCGAGGAATTAAGGGGGACAACAGAATGTACGCAGACGTCGTAGTATTTGGGCGAGACAATGGCAACAAAAACGAGAGACAGGCCAAGGAAATATTAATATGGTGCACAGGGAACTACGGTAATTTTTCCATGAAAAATGATTGTCTTAAATTGTCCTATATTAATAATACGTGAGCAAATTGTCAGCCCATAATGATGATAGATGTCACCCCACTGCTCATTCCGAGCGATTTTCGATCTTCTTTTGATTTCCGTAAAGGCGGCGTGTTTGAGATGGTTTTCATTGAATTGTATTAAATATTTTACTTCATTTCCAATTAAATACCTGAGTAATCTGAAAAATGTACATTTAGTAGGTTGGAAGATTCATCATCATTTCGAAACTTCCTCAGAATTGATGAAGGCATGTATACTGAACTTTTAGCCAAAGTTACGCCTAGTATAACTAAACGAAATACAGTGATGCGAGAATGTATTACTGTCGATGAAAGGTAAGCTTGTATTCTGTTTGTATGCTATTCAATGAAAGTTATCAACCTAGGTTTATTTTCTATATACTAAATTGCATTTACAATGTTAATCAAATAGGTTGTCCATCACACTACGCTTCTTGGCAACTGGGGAAACGTTTAAAAGTATGCATTTTTCGACGAGAATTGCGGAAAACACAATATCATCAATTATTTCAGAAACATTGCGTGCCATTTGTGTGCTGCTTGAAGATGAAATAAAGGTAGAGTGTGATGATCTGAAGGATTTCCAAATTATTTTATGGCATATTGTCGACATGTTTCAGTAAATACTTCCCACTGACTCATATTTACAGGTTCCTTCTACAACAGAAGAATGGAAAGTTATTTCCGACCAGTTTCTCTCCCTGTGGAACTTTCCCCACTGCCTAGGAGCGTTAGATGGGAAGCATGTTGCTTTTACCCCTCCTAGATCTTGTGGGTCATACTACAGAAATTACAAGGGCTCTGATAGCATTATTTTACTGGCTATAGCCGATGGAAACTACAAATTTATTTGGGTTAATGTGGGGGTCAATGGAATGGCCAATGATGATAATTTATAATGCAAGTAACATCAAAAAACCCATTGAGGATAACTTGTTGGGCATCCCACATGACACACCTCTCCCCGATGGGACAATTAATATCCCATATGTTATCATTGCAGATGATGCTTTTCCCCTGGATAAGCACATTACGAAGCCATTTAGATTGAGGGAATTAACAGATGCCCGAAGACTTCTATAGACTAAGCCGAGCTAGGCGAGTCGTGAAAAATGCATTTGGGTTATTAGCCAATAAATGTAGAGTCCTTCTGACTAAAATTAACCTGTCTCCCTAGAAGTTAGATGACATTGTGAGAAGTTGCTGTTTGCTTCACAATTTCATATTAAATGGGAAACCTGCGAATGTTAGAGATGAGGAAACAGAGGGTGATTTAAATTTAGAACCTCTTCGATGTGGTCAAGGTGGAAACAGTGCTCGTGACCAAGTCTATCAAATAAGAGACGATTTTGTACGATATTTTAATGGTGTGGGACGAGTACCTTGGCAGGATGAAGCAGTTGCAAGGGGAAACATGTAGCATTCATGGCATTATCACTTGAGATCTCTTCTTCAGAAATCCCTCATGTACTTGATTTTTTTAGGAAGTTATGCCTTCAGGGTTATTCTATATAGAATACTGATATTACCTATTCACAAACTTAAAAAATGACACTTTCTGATAACAAATGTACTTTTTTAATAGAACATAGATCCAATGGAAATTTATGTGATAACCAGAGCTCTTGTGGGATACACCAATGCTCTTCTGGTTTTTAACTATAAATAATAAAACCATCTTCAAACATAAAATTGTACATATTTACTGGCCTCCCTCTTCAATTTCTTCTATTTGTGCTTCCAGCAAAATGTCAAATATTTTTTTTGTTGTCAAAAGTCTTCGCTTTTTATTTTTTAAGCCATCAAGACCATGGCTAAGGAACTTCGCAAAGTTCACATTCGGTGACTCTATAACAGGAGAATCCAATGCTTTGGCGATTTTCTCAAGCGCTTCCTCGGATTTCAAGCCTTTTTCCATTTTTCTCTTATGCCTAGGATTTTTAGTGGCATAACTGGTCCCCGCCAAGGTAGTCACGAGACTCTCATCATCAGCTGCACTGATGTTTGTGCTGACGAGGGCCTCCGTTGTCTTCGTTACATTCAAGTAGTCTTCTTCATCCTGAACTTGGACCACCTCATACTTCCCAATTAGTGGTTCAAACACCGTTGCATCCACATCCACTACAACTGACTCCCCCTGGCAACATGGTAAAATATATCAATACATTATTTCGAACATTGGTATTACATTCATCTCACTTGAATATTAGTGGTATGATGAATAATTTATGTATTTGAAAACAAGCAAAAATTGTTCTTTTATGATGGTGAACTACTGAATATATATAAGAGAAAAATACTTCTGTTGCCTCATTAAATAACTTACCACGACATCGACTGAAGTTTTACTTGGCCAAAGGGGTGTTTCGATACATTTTCTGTTGGTCATATGATCTCTCCAAATATCAAACTATCGTAATATTTAAATGTAGGCACATAAACCTGGAAAAGACAAGGGAAATTCAATTTTCACGGGGAATGTAGAATATAGAGACCACTCTGCATGACGTCTTTTACACAGGCTACTATAATAGTGTTCGATACCGAGTTAAATGGTATACATTAACAGTAAAATTATCAACAGAGAACTACTGTCATTTATGCCCGGCAGAATTTCATTAGGCCCCATCACTATTTTCCAATGAGGAACCCAATACGTACTATCTAGTTTGCTAACATCAACCTCGGACTTATAGACCATATATATTATTAATAACCTCATCAATCGAGCATCCGCTCGTCATCGAAGATTTCAGCCGTTGTTCTTCTGCGCCAAACTGGCTTCGTAAGGTGTTAATTTTCGACTTTACGTCATGGGTCGACGTTCCCGGGCGAAAAGGTTGCACACTTTCCGCTATGTTATTCGGGCTCTTTATCCTTAAAAATTTGTTGTGGTAATGCTGGGCTTTATTATTGTAGAGGTGGTCATGTTTGGCATAATTTTCTATCAAAGCCGTTGTCGCCTCCACCGTCCACGAGCCCGCTGTACCACGAGACATTTTTAAATTGGTTTACAATGGTAGTTACGTAGTTACATTGAAAGCCACATGTGGCGCAACGTTCGCTCTTTCAGAACGTACGCTCTGATTGGCTAAATGACAGGCCCGAGGGACGGAAAAAAGTACGTGCTCAAATGATGAAAAAAGGGATAGCGATCCCTATCATTGCCGCTATCCGTGAAGTGATCAAGTCAGACGATCATTTTTAAGCTATCATTTGAGCTAATCCTGAAAAGGGACGTAAAAAATGATCGTGTGATTCAGGCTTTAGTGTCTCCATATTCTCTGGCTTAATCGATGTCCTTTTGTCAGACACATTGTTACTGCATACTGAGAATGCTCTATTTCTCTTATTACTATTACGGGCACGTGTTGGATCTCAATATGATAAAAATTAAATCTGTATTTACAAATCTAGATTCCCTCAAATACTTTGTTCCATAAAAGAGCACCTAATTATTGAGAAAAATGGCATTGTAACAACTCTTTTACTTAGCTACTCCGTAATATGTTCCTTTATGTATTATATCTCACACATTTATTACAAAAAACATGCACAACATAAGAAATTGCCCTCACGAAATGCACTTAAAAATTAATCAAACACCAAAAAACAAAATACACTTCAGGCTCGCACTTAACAGGCCTTACACTTTCCACTTTGGAGCCACTTCTTAGATCAAATCAGACACAACACAACAACACCAATAATCTATCTTCCCTCACGAATTCTTATTCAACCACACAGACCAACTAGCTCACGAATAATGCCTTTCCTTACTCACACGTCACTTTTGCGTCTCCACACCACCGCGTCTAACTCACAACTCCTACATTCTCGCTCTCTCCTATTGTTCTTTAATTACTAACGCTTGTTTACTTCCATTATTACACCTTGCATTGTTGATCTCGGCGGCTCAATTGTTATGTTACATTGCCCCATCGAAAGAAAATCGGAAGTAATGAGAATTTCTTTCGAAGCCTCTAAAAGAAAACCAACTTTAGAGTGGCACCGACGCCTCTATTATGACCTACGTTACCTTGAAACGATTCATAAGAACAAAATATAATACGCAAATTACACATACAAAACATTCAAATCAATAAACCACTTAAAATAATCATAAGGATGGAACTTTCATGAAATTTGCGCTTCCATGAAAACCACGCCACATAAACTTTTCATGTTTACATTCAAACGCTGATCATCTCCGTCCCTCACAGCCATAGATTAGTCTTTAATCTATGCTCACAGCAAATACATTTCATTTCAGCTGAGTTCATATGTCCATCCATCCTCTAAATACAATGTTTCTTCCTGCCGCGATTAGTTCAACTCGTCACTGCGGCTATTGTTTTTACACATTCATGACTTTTACACTTACACAAAAGTAAACAAGAATTAAAAAAATACACTTGCATACAACACCGGAGAAATCTCCGTAAAATAAATACAACTTAACCTTTGTATTCATTGTCAGGCATAACAAACTAATTTAAATTCTTGCCATCCCGCGAACGTAAAATTCGCGATACTCAAGCTTACAATGTAGATAATTGCTTCCCTCCCCGTCGGGATTCGCCGTTCACTTTTCATAATGTAAGTCCTCCTCTTATGTTATGGGTGTGTGTCCGTTGAGTGCTACGGAGTATACTGTGTTTATTATTGATTGTGTTGTGGGCGTGATCTCCTCCTTGCATGGCTTTACTTTGGATATGTGGAAGGTGCCCCGTTCCTTTCCCGTCATTGGACATTGCACAACGAAAGTAGCGGGTCTCTTGAACTCCCGGATGACGTATGGTCCTTCATACAGAGGTAGGAAACCTTGGTAGATTTCCTGTTGCTTATCTGACATTGGACATGTACGTATTAACACTTTATCCCCGATTTTAAAAATGACACTCCTCGCATCCTTCGTTCTTCCCTCTCACACCTATTTTTGCCTTTTCGTATGATATTCTCGCGGATAACTCTACCAAAGTCGGGATACTTTCTTCCTCTCACCCATTCTCCGAGGATAACCATTCCTCCCAAACCCGTTCTGACTTGTAACCGAATTGTGCTTCGGTGGGTGTGACCTCTGTTGCGCTATTGTTTCATTCATGCGCGCTTCAACGAAGTTTAAACAGTGTTCACTTACCTCATACCCTAGAATATAATCAATTGCCCTTACTAATGCGCTAATGCTAATTGCACATCTGAATGGAACTCGAGTAACTTGATAAAGTCTTCCCTCAAAAGAAAGTGAACAATACTTCCTGGAATCTGGATGTAGCTGCATTTGATAAAAGCTTTGCATGAGATCCAACTTAGCGTACTTAGCTCATTCATGTACTTAGCGTTTGCACACTCCAGAAATATTTATTTCTTGTCTTAGCTCTCGGGTCTGCTCAAGTACATCGCGGTCGTAACGGCTAAGCAACGCTAAGAATTGCGGCAATGTCGATATATTCTGAGATATTATCGCCGTGTTGACTTCTGGTCCAAAATGATGTTCCAGCCGGTAAATAATTTCCTCGTCTTCCATCACTGGTCTCAGCTCCTTTGCAGCGCTGATTCGTGCCGTTGCGTAATCTACTCTACTTGTGCTTCCATTCCCGTTATATCTTCCCGAATCTAACATCCTCCTCACCTCCATTTGCTGGTCTCTGCCCCAATACTGCGCCAAGAATAGCTGTTTGAAGCATTTAAAGTCGGTATGTAGATGCGATGTGGCCATGATCCATTCGCTTGCCCGTCCCGTCATTCCCTGTCACGCGATTTTCAACACCTCGCTCTCCGACGGTAGGAGGACATAAAGTTCAAACCAAAAAGTCCAAACCGAATAGTCCAAATCTATTAGATCCAAAAATATTTTTAGAAAATCTATTATTTTTAGAACTATTTAAAAATATCCCTAGCAACGCTATAATATTTTCGCAACCTACTTCATTGTTTATAAATATCCCTAGCAACAAATTTTTAAAATGGCTTTACCAGTACTCGAAATTATTCGTAAAGGTAAAATAACTTACGGGCTTTACAATGGTTTTCTGTATTTAACCTCGTCCGTTAATGGCGATGTAAAATATTGGAAGTTCCGAAGGAAAAGTGAGTGCACTGCGCGATTGACAACAGTAAATACGGGCCGCAATTTGCTCATACGTAAAGGAGGTGGACATGCTTCTCACAATCATGCACCAAATCCTGAAGAAGTGGAAGCTTTAAGCATACTTGGTGCTATTAAAACGGAAGTTAACGAACATCCTGACCGTCCACCAGCGGCAGTGATGAGGGTCGCAGTCAATGCAAGTGCTGCAGTGCAAGCGCATTTACCAGACAAACATAATTTAAGAAAAGTTATTCAGCGGGAACGTACAAAGGAGTTACCGGCGAATCCTACTTCTATTGAAGACCTTGAAAGCGTACCTCACAGGTTTACAAAGACCATTACTGGCGACATATTTCTTATCTACGATTGTTACGAAGATGACGATTAAAACTTAAATTGTGGCAGGATTTTGGTTTTTTCTACACGTGGGAATCTCAGAATACTTTTCAAATCAAGTATTTGGCACTTAGATGGAACGTTTAAAATCACTCCTCATTTTTTTTCAACTTTTTTCTATAATGGGAACAATTTTGCAAAAAAGAGGAGAGAAAGAGACATTGATTTCAATGCCTTTGGTTCACGCACTTTTGGAAACAAAGGAAGAGCAGGCGTATACAAAGGTTATTGACGTTACATTGTCGTACGCATTGAACGCGGGTATTGCAACCCAACATCCTCAGACGGTTATGAGTGACTTTGAGTTGGCAATAATTAATTCCGTGGCAACTCACTTTGGTGAAGACGTCGTAAGATTATGTATATTTCACCTTTGCCAAAGCGTTTATCGCAAAATTCAAGCTGAAGGGTTGCAGCAGCAATACTACGATAATGCTAACATTCGTGATGCGATGCATACAATGTGCGCCTTAGCCTTCGTTCCATATGATGATGTTGAACGCGTCTTCGATCTTTTCTATGATGAGATGCCTGACCAGTTTGCAGTTATTGCCGATTATTTCGAAAAAAACCTACGTTCGTGGCGTTCCTGCTCGAGGAAGACGAAGAGCGGTGCAGCCCAGGTATAATCCAAAAAAGTGGAATCAATATGCAGCGGTCATTCAAGGCACAGCAAGAACCAACAACGCTTCAGAAGGCTGGCATAATCGTTTAAATAAATTAGTTGGTAAAAGCCACTCTAGTTTCTACACTTTTCTACAAGAATTACAGAAAGAACAGGCAGACGTCGAATACATTATTCGTGAGATAAGTCTTGGAAAAAAAGTGAACAAATTAAAACCGGGAAACCTTCAGCAGGTAGAAGAACGCATCGAAAACATTGTCAGCATCCACGGAGACTACTCTAACGATGGAACAGAATATGAATATATTAAAGCGATAGGCCATAACTTGCATAGCGCTAATGCCATATAAAATTAACTTTTAATGTTCTGAAATTTTGAATAAAATTTTTAAAATAAAATTATTTTGTACTTTTTGGCTTGGACATTTACTCTTTGGACTTTTTAGTCTTTGGACTTTTTGGTTTTGACATTTTGGGTTGGACTTTTTGGTTTGGACTTTATGTCGTACAATCTCTCCGACAGCTGACACATTGCCATGTATTCTTCCAGCTCGCTCGCTATATCGCATAGGTCTTCCCCCCTTTTTTCCGTCAAAATGTGGCGTTTTCATCGAAACCGCTGGTAACTGCGCTGTCGACGGTCCTCTCGTACCTTGTAATTTTATTTTCTCCGCCTCCGCGTGTGCTATCCGTTGCATCCGCCGCTCTAATTGCACATCCTCCACGGTCACCTTCGCCGCCAACTGATTTATCTTCCCTTCGTTCTGTTGGACCATTGCGACGACGTTTATTACCTCCCTTCTCATCTCTTCTGCCACGTTTACAAATTCCCTCCTTGTCTCTTCTCGCAACTCCTCCACTTCTACGCGAACTTCACTCTGCCCTTTCACGATGGTTTCCCTGCAGGCCGTAAGATTTTAATTCTATTCCATTTTCGCCGCGTCCATGCTTTCCTTTACACAGGTAACTAGCCTCTTATCTAACCTTTCCCGTTGCTCTGCTTGATCCTGTAGTATCCTGGGTGTCCAGCACTCTGGAAGACCTGGAAATCTCAGGGAATTTTATTTTCACTGGAAATATCAGGGAAATCTCAAGGAAATATCTTATTGACTCTGGAATTTTTGATGGAGTCAATGTATAAAACAGCAACGGAAATAATGAGCATTTTTCGGCAAGTTGCATAGGTAGTCAAATTTCCCATTCATTGTCGAATTTTGCATTCCTGTAATCACCGAGAGTATTTACAATGTTTTCTATATGCATTGTGTTCTTCGTGGTCGTCGTATTTAAGTCAGCAGCGTAAATAACGTACCTTAATCCGCGAGTTGCGAGATCAAACTTCCTTTCCGCTGTCGCGTTTAGCATTCACCGATATTACAGTATATTCTATATACATTGTGTTCTTAGTGGTTATGTCATTTCTCGCCGAAGCACTCGAGTGCTTTCGGCCCGTCACCTCGCTCCTCGCGAACTCGGCCTGCATTACGAAGAACGCGGCCGGATGCACTGCCATCAATTGCTGTCAACCATTGAAGTCCTGCAGCCCGAACCTACGTTCTCTTCACAGGTTAGTACAAAATTTATTTCAATTCTTATTACGTAAATAGCTGTTGTGTATTATACGGCGTCATATAAGTTCCACAAGTATACATTCCACATGCCCACAATATTATGGGAGGGGAAGGATAAGGGCATATTCTAAATGCGAAATTAGTCTCTATCCTTCTACCAAAGCGTGTAAAACCTCCCAATTATAGTAATGGAATGTCAGGAAAAAATTGTAAAATTGGTCATTTTTAAACTCACTTTTATTCAAAAGTACTTGTCATAGGGTAATCTTTCTTACATTGCATAAATTCACATTCCTTACACTATCACTGGCTGTAGTTTTCATTTTCGCCAGTTAGTGGGGTTTTGCCGGAAAAAATTAACCCATTAAAGAGAGAGTGGCCATCTTAGGGGAATGCTTATCCCTGCTTGAGTATAATAGCATAGTGCTATAAAATGTTAATACATTTAGCAGTCTCGAATGAATGGTAAGTAATGGATTTCATGAAACCCACATTTTATTTGTTTCAGATGATCTAACATAATGGTCCTATCCAAGCACTATAAGACATCATTTGATGAAAAGTGGTTGATCAGATAGATATCCATGGGCACAGCGTGTAGAAAAAATGTGCACTCCTGCTTCTGCAAAGTCTGCCGACATACTTTTGCATTGAGTAATAGCAATAGTAATAGTAATTGAGCAGTTGGGTTCTCAAGCGCCTATAAGTCACAGAAAGGGGAAGAATCACATGAAGTAGGTTGAAGCACAGAAATCAACGTACCCGTTAAAATATTTTACCCAACCATCGCAACTATCCCAAAATTCTGAGACACCCATGGCTACGCAGTCTAGTGAAGTTTTTGACAACCCGGCAAGTACAACCCAAGAAGAGCGTTCTATGAGCACTGAGGCAAACACTGCTATTTCGTGTACAAGAAAGCCCTCTTGCACTTGTAAGTGCAATTGTGAAAAACCTGAGAAAAACCTACATGAGAAGGGAAAATTGAGGACATTCCTCCTCAGAGATTCGGCTACAGGGGTGGAAGTTTTGTGTTGCATGTCTTCTGTAATGTCTCACAGCTCTTAGCGACAAATAGCCGATAGCATACTTTAAACAAAATAATGTATCATGACAGTAATATTGTCAATCAAGTGCAACTTAGTAAGCCTAAAGTGGCTTATACTATTGTTCATGGGATCTCTCCGTATTTCGAACGAAGCCTGAAACGGAGAATGGAGAGTTGCCAGCAATTTGCTGTGGGGTTTGATGAAAGCCTGAATAAGATTGCTAATAAATAGCAAATGAATCTTAGTGTTCGCTTTTGGGACGATAATCAGAATGTAGTTTGCACGCGGTACCTCACTTCAGCATTTTTGGGGCATACTACTGCCATTGATCTCCTCGGGGCTTTAAAAGAAGCTTCAAGACCAGGAAAGAACTTGAGAAAATCCTTCAAGTTTCAATGGATGGTCCAAATGTGAATTTCAAAATTTTGAAAGAACTACAGTCTGACCTCTCTGAAGGGCATACGGATGGCCCCCGGATATTAGATTTAGATAGCTGTGGGCTGCACACGATAAATTGTGCATTTCAAGCTGGTATGAAGGAAACTGGATGGGATATCGTTCCATTCCTTCGTGCACCGTTCAATTTATTTTTATATCCCTCAACCCGTAGACCTGACTTCAAACAAATCACTCATACTCAACGTCTTCCATTGAAGTTCTGTGCAGTTAGGTGGTTAGAAAATGAAATGGTTGCGCTCAGAGCCCTCGATATTCTTTCAGCCTTACGAAATTATGTCAAGAACTTTCAGGTTGATGAGAATAGTGAGCATAAGGGCAAGAAATGTGAACCTATGTGTCACAGTTTCGGATTAATTAAGTTCACCATCCATGGCAAAATGTTAGGTCCTAAACTGGCTCTCTTTGCCACAGCTGCGGCGGAGCTGGAACAATTTTTGAGGGAATTTCAATCTAGCAAGCCTGTGGCTCCGCTCCTGTTTTCGGTAATGACTGATTTGTTGAAAATTGTAATGGCAAGATTTGTCAAGCCGGAGGTTTTGGCATCTGGAAACGTGCAGCATATTGCATAGTAGGTTTGTGATATGAATTTGTTTTAAATTATATGAATGTGTTCTATGATGCAGGACTTTTTTTTCTTTTCCTTTAACCTACCGTAGACGATTACCCTGGAAAAAATTCAATTCTTTTAGTTTTTTAAGTTGTTGATTATTTTATATCAATGCTATTCATAGCGAAGTCTGGTTGTAATGTAACTTTCTTCCCGAACGTCAGCATGATAATGTTTAACTCTAAGAAAGGGTAAGGATGTGATTTTCTCACGAACTATATGAAAGTGTTGTATGATGTTGGAGTTTTTGTCTATTTTACTCCAAATATGCAGGATTTGGTTTATTTTGTCCAAATATGGTAGATTAATAATAATACGTACGTTTAATTCCACAATAACCATACCCAATGTCCTCTTATACTAAATGAGAAAAAAATCGATATTTCCTCTGGATAAATAAAGATTATGTCTGGAAAACCTGGAAATCTCAGGGAATTTTCAAATGCCCAGCTGCTGGACACCCTGGTATTGTTCTTAACAGCGCTTCCTGCCGTTTCTCTCTCTCCTCCTGCTCCCTCAATCTTCTTTCCTCTCGCTCTTCCCTCATTTTCTCCTTCTCCTGTTTCTCACTGAATTCACTTAGCAATCTCACGATATTCAATTCAACCGATGCCTCGCCCACAACTTTGAATTGGTATGTGTTTATGTCTATTCCCTTTCTCTCAAAATCGGATCCTAGTCTGTCTTTTAATTCCTCCTTCACCCCTGCGGTACTTAAACCCAAGTTTTTCAGTTCCCCCTCTAACTCCACCTTTTTTCAATTCGTCTATTTTCTTCAGCACTGTCGCCATCTTGTTATCTAACTCGGGCGCTACAACAATGAATTCGTTCGGAGTGTGTGTAAGCGTATGGTGTGATTCTAGCTCGTTCCCGCGCGTTAATTCCTCTCGTAACTCCCTACGTGACTCTCAGGCCCGTATTCATAGTCCCTATCTCAAGATTTGCTTGAGATCCATTTGAGAATTTGTGCGATTCCGTATTCATAGTCACCATCTCAAGATCGCCTTGGATTGGAGATTTTGCCAAGAGAACGATGGCGCAGTCTTGAGCCGATCTCAGGACCAACTTGCACCAATATGGCTGATGGCGTAAAACCGAATATCATTTTTAGATTCATTTATATCCGATACGCATCGAAGTTTTGGAGTTATTTCAACTTATTTGTTGTAAATAATAACGGAAAACAACATTTTAATTACTTTAACGGATGAATACGATTGTTGTTATTTGTTTGGGATACTGCTTGAAAACACATTGGTTGAATGAACGCTCGAGCGCTAATGCGATTATTCTTTGCTATTATTGACTTGTTTTTGTATATTCAGGCGTTTGGTGATATTATTTACAATATTTGACAACGACTTCTCTTGTTAAGTACGGTCTTGAGTTTTCCCGGACCTGGTGCGCATAAAATTCACAAAGTTTTCACGGGTGCTCCACCTGGTCAAGACTTTCATTCTCTCTTGTTGTGGATATATCTTCTGGATTACGCTCTTTATCTTGGTTTCGCTTAACACAGGTAAAAAATTGTTCTGCTGGATCGTTTAACGCTTCAATCCTGACCAATGCACCCTGGCATTGGATGACGATTACGATCAGCTTCATATTTGTAACTTTCCTGTTTGCTTATATTCTCTGACTCGGACATCCTCGAATTTGATTCTTCGTGAAGTGATTTTGATTTTACATGGGTAATGGTAGGTGTTTTGTGCCATGATTTAGAAAATTGATGAACGTTTTGGACGAAGATGAAGAGTGAGTACCGAAGCGATACATTAGGGACAGTGAGAACCCCCTAGTGGGATATTATTCGGACGAGGAATTTTACAGACGGCGCCTATTTTCTGAAGACACCGTTAGAAATGATATTTATCCCATTGTGTACATCGAAGAGGGCCAGTGAAACAGGGGTTTTCCAGTTCCAGAAATGCTGCAACTGCTAGTTGCTCTAAGATTTTATGCAACAGGAGTCTTTCTGCAGGTGCTTATCAATACATTTATGCTGTCTGTTTCGCATTATATATTAGCGCTATTCTGATGCCAATATTGATAATTTTCCCACAGGTAACTTTCAGGTTTTGTGTTTGTAGTCAATGCACGGAATGAATAATATGATTTCATACAAGATACACAGCCAATGCCAATATCACAAATGGAAGTAATGGCATCGGCAATGAGTCAGCATTCATAAATTATGTAAAAAATGCAGTAGAAAGATAGTTATTAACGAGTGATTGAGGATATTTGGCATTATATGAAATTACTACCTATGACAGGTGAAATAAATTGAAATACATATACAATTAAATTCTGTTAACTAATAGAAAGTGATTTATTGAGTGCAATACTGTGGCAATACTTTGTTCATGAAGCAGGAGAACTTTATGGTGCGACATTTCTGCTTGTTTATCCCGCCAGTGGTAGTAAGTTCACAGTATTTCCAAACATTCACAGCTACCCTGCCTTAATAGTATAATGAGAGAACACTGCCGATATTTAATATGTTGGTGTAATTAGTAATAGATGGTGTAATTATTTACAAATTATGTGGGATTTGCACATTGGTTACAGTCAAAACAGGCTTAAACATTAATAAGCTATGGGCATTAGAAATAATTGTAAAGAAAAAATAAACAGAACCTATGATCGTTCATTATTTTACAATAAATTATAGGTTAATTATTTGGGAAGGCACCGATAAAAATGAATCAATTCTCTAGTAATTACCATAAGAAGATAAAGTGAAATGTCTCAACACATACTACTTATTATTCTTTAGTTAATACGTGGCTAACATTCTTGAGTGTTAGGAAAACTAAACAGAGTGCAGCTCAAATGCATGTGGTATTCCACTACACATTTGGTATTCCACAAAGTTTCATTTTCAATTATTACACCTCCCAAAAATACGTACGATACCTTGAAACATTGATGCGCACTCAATAATTAATGATGACTATAACCCCTAATATCACATTTTGTGTATACTATTCACGCAAAAAGTATGTAATAAGACTCGACTTTTGAGGTTTGATATCCCAAAAAAGGAAGAAGCGAAATTCATAGAGAGCATATCAGCGTGTAGATAATTAGGCCTTTCATTTAATGCAGGTACCAGGCTTTATTTAAGAATTTGAGGTATGTTTTTGCAGCGAGGATGAAAAATGACAGACTTAGAGTTGCAGACGTCAGCGTCACATTGGAGATTGTCATAACAATATGAAAAGCACAAATGAAAGGAAATTTTGATAGAATATGGATCGTACTTTTTCCATGACGTTCTTTAAGTTCCACATATGGATTTAATTTTCGTTTAAGTTATTCCAGTCAATTTACGAAATCAGGTTTTCTCCATAAGTATGGAACATTGGAGGCACGCGTCAAACACCTTCGTCTTCATTTTAAAATTTCTAATGCGAATCCATTAACGTCATAACACTAGACCACGCCACGATACTTGAATTTTATATTTTTGGAAAACGAGCTTGGGGGAATTCTTGGGGGGAGTAGGCGGAAACGCCAAGCAACGTATGCGTTGAGCATAACGAACTCGAGTTGACGGCAGAACTTTAATTTTTGCCGCTATGTTGGCAAACATTCTTCGTACGAGGATTTTCGTCTACTTTTCGGTGGAGGTTGAGCTTATCGTCCAGGCTTTCCCATAGCCAATTCTAAGCACTTGTCTCACTTTCACTGTCACGAAGATCGCAAATAAGTACACAAATACGCGAAACTTCAACTAACTTACCAACGTAAGTTAGTTGAAGAAGGCGGGATTTTAAAATTATATGTTTTTAGATGATTTTTTTAGATTTTTTCATTTTTTCGGAAACTTTCGAATAAAAGTATCCCAAAAAAACGAATACTCGAAAGTATCGAAGTATCGGGAAATATCCGACACCCGATACTCGCTATTTGTATCAGTAGTCTAATAATATTATCGCTTAATCGTCCCTTGGATTGCTCTACGTTCTTGAATTCATTTTTTCAGCACAATGAGGCAATTTTCCCGAGTATAAGATGAATTTTCCAGAGGTTAACCGGCTAATAATACTTATGGCCTTAGTTTTAGCAATGAAAATATATGCTTCAAAATAATAAACGCGTATACTTTTCCGCACGTTAAAAACTATAAAACATCTATTGCTGATGTACAACTTCCAAATGTCAAGTTCGACGAAATTTCGCGTTAAACACGATAATTTCGCGAATTATTAATAATTTCGCGAAATATTATGGATTTCGCGAAAAGAAATGCTTTATACCTATTCAACTTTTTTAAGCGGAATGCATCTAAAAATTACTTCGGTATTTTTTAACTTCTTTCGAGAATTTGGTGATTTCATCAAAAACGAAAATAGCCTACCTCTACCTATAGGTATAGTCTGGCATTGGGAATTCAGAATGCCCTTATGAGAAATTTTGAAATTTAAGAGAATAAAGCTACACAGCAAAACACAAAACTAATTTCATTCTTCGTAAACTTCTAGAAAAATTATTACCTATTCCTTGGAAAAGCTCTCAAAGCTTTACAATTGTTTTACATTGCCGCTGCAACTTACTGAGGAAAAAAGATAAGTCTAAAAATAGGAATCATGCAAATTAGAAATATCCATTGAAAATTACACTCTAACTAGCAGTCCAGAATTAAAACCAATTTTCAAACAGGGCTTATTTCTAAGACCATATAACCTACAGTGTAGTACAAATGTAGCAGGTAAAATAAGAGGTAAAGGCAGATATTTGTGAAAGAAAGAAGATTCGTCACATCAGATACATTAAGTATATTAAGATGCCGTTTTAATAAAGGAAAGACACTATGAAAGAAAATGACTTCAAGGAAACCATCCGATTGTAAAGAATGAATTTTTCGTGCGTGAAAATGATAATAAATGATAAAATAAGCGGTAAAAGCAGATATTTGTGTGTGGAGCGTTTCTTTGTATCACTTCCTATGCAGCCGGAGCCCACACAGGCTACCGTAGGAAAATGTATATTTTGCCAAATGAATTCTCACCTTGCTATTTTAATTTCCCATTCTGAGTCATCTAATCGAAATCACGACTTCTTGGCTCAATATTACGTTATGAATTTTCCTCTTACCTAACTGTTTAACGGGAACGTTGACAGGAATGGATTCTATAACTGGTTGGTTATTTTGCAAATGAATAATTCCTATATAATTCAAAATGAGCGAAGTGCAGCCAAAATACCATTGAGCATATAGGGTGATTACTAAGTAAGCATACAAATTGTGACATACATAATGTACTTATATAATTCAAAATTAGCAGTCAAAAGTCGGGAGTAGTCACGTGACTTGCTATTTTTAGAGGGAGAGGCATGAAAAATTTTCTTGAATTCTGCATCACCGTTTTCTTTCGCTAGGTTACTTATTCCTAGATAAAGTGATTACTCCCTTAAAAAAAGATTCTAGGGCAGTAGGTAGTCAAGTATGCTTCACAGTAACAGCAAAATTTGATTAATCATCCCTGCTGCTAACCTTTTTTTTCCTAAATCTGTTCCTCCTCGATCGCATGGCTTGAAGTTTTTTTTTTAATATTTTTGAATATAATAATTTATAATATTTTTAAAGTCTTAACCAAACCCTGGTCTCTTTTATGAAACAAATTGCTACTGAGAAAAACTGCCAGGCATCAGAATGGCTGCCACGTCATTTACTATTGGGAAGTTTAATTTACAAAGATTCGAGCCCAGGTGGCATGAGTATTCAATCGCATGTAAATTAAAGAGCGCATGTTTTATAGTATCACCGAACATAGCATGAACATTCAACGTATTTCAGCGTTTAAATAATATCTCGAGGGATGAGAAAATGTTCATGATTATAAAGTTGAAATCAAATTTCCCAAGATTAAATCCACGCTCAGTTTTCGTCCCACAACACTCTTGACGCCACTCAGGTAGGATCAATATTGTCCACATCATTACTTAATATAAACACGAAATATTCATGAAGTTATAAGCTTCAGGTATTCAATGAAACCTGTGCGAAACACCGTCAACAACATCTAAAGAAACACGCTCTATCGTCGTCAATTCAGCATTCAGGTCGTAAGTTCAGCAAAAAAAGACTTCGATCTCGCTGAAAGTGGATATTTCCATTCCCCGTCGCCACTCCAGCGCCGAAACATTCATCGCCGGACCGTTTCATCGCTCATAGTCAGAAACCCGAAACGATTCACGTTCACTTAAAATGAAGGAAAGCCTCCTGGATGCAAATTCCGCACGCAAATACATCAAGATTTCAATTGGCGAGGTAAAAGCGGACCCGAGGACACTCTTAGCGTTATAGATTTCAGCAGAGGGAGACGTGGGGTGAGTGGGGAACGGAGGGCAGACACGCTGACGTACTCCCGCCTCCCATATCCCCCTCCCCAGCCCCCAAACGCCGAGCGGAAAGCGCAATAGGTTAAGCGGGGACGAGGTGCCCTTGTCCACCCCGGCCATTGGTCATCACGCAGATATGCCTCGACCCCCTCTCCTTCTCCTTTCGAGACTACCGAAACATGGACAAATACGGACCCTTATCCATGGAGACCCGATAGAAGCGAATGCTGTTTTTAGTACTCTAAAATTGAAATCAGACAAAGGAATCTTACGAAAATAGAAATCACAAGAGTGCTTGAAAAACATTTAAATAAATACGAACAATTTTACGACCAAAGAAGAAAATCTATAAACTATGATTATGGCAACAATTTACAATGAAAGCGAAAAACATAAAATAATGAGTCAGTATAAATGTTAAATAGCTTTCACAAGTTTTGTTGCAAAAAATGAAAACCTCACTGAAAAATAAAGGAGAGTATCTGGCAACGCGGGAAATAAGGTGTCTCAGGGAGAAATAAAATCCCAGAACAAAATGAGACCCCGTCAATATAACGAACAATGGTTCCCTCCCCGAGATCGAGACATACTTACATAACAAGATTTATGACATAATCAGCTATGAGAAGAGCGGCCGCATCCAATTAAATTTCTTCACTCGCAGATGCAAAAAGTATGCATCATGATAGAGGAAACAAAGGTCGTCCAAATAAAATTTACTATGGATGCCACTAAGATCTTTCATTTATCCAGTAGATCTTGGTTGAATGGCCAACTCTATTACACGCACTCGGAGGAACGCCCCAATGAAACGTTTTGCTAATTCTCGAGCACATTCTGGTCACATGTAATGGTGCAGGATAATACTGCGGTCAAAATATTTTGTCCCCAAGCTAGGGAGAACCAGTTAGACCTAATCGAGCGTACAATTTTATGGTGACTAGGACACTCCTGCCTGCATAGTAAATTAGTAGACTTCGCACTAACATGGGTGATCCTGCGGTTTGCGTGCCTCATGACCGAATGAAACAAAAAGAGTAAGGCTAACTCAGGCTATCACGCAGGCTAACTCAGCTGTCTGTTCGGTCGTGATACTACGAACTAATACTTCTTCAGGCATTTTGAATGTATACGTGAAGGAAAATAGGATGAAATCGCTTCCATAAAAGTTTCTCATGAAGAACTTCTTAACACTACGATAGCTTGAATTGTTTGCGATAATATGATCAACGTTCACCTATTAACAACTTATTAATAGTTGAAATAGCAACAAATACGTGCAACTATAACTATTGATGTTTAACGGGAAAGCAAAGTTGAAAGAAATGAAACTTACTGAATTAAAATCCCTTTTACCTAGCATTATGCATTTCATTACGATTTCGATATATGCTAACCTGGGAAGAACCATACGAGCGAGAGACCACGGTTCATGAGCAATCGAAGCATCCGCTGTGCCGCAGGGTTGTCAAAATATACCTACAGTTAGAAGAAGAGATCCACTATATAAACGCTTTATTAATGCTGTTCCTTTAAATTCAAAGGAGTAATATATGAAACATATCGATCCATACATATGTGCCATTAGATCCTCTACAACGGATAAACATTTGCATAACATTATGTAACAGATACACATAAAAGTAACCTTTTCAGAAGAATTATCACAAACAGAGAAAGACAACGGAAATTATATGTTTCTGCCAGCAGCGAAATATGGATTATTTCTCATTTCAAGTATTTTGTCAGGCAGTCATCAACGCACTTGGGTGATTAAACTGCATCTCAAAAACTATTTCCAAGAGCAAAAAAGAGCAGCGGAAAATTTGAAAATTTTCAGATTTTCAAAGTTGGTTGACACCTCGTGAAGAGTATTTGCCCACCCCCTCCATTTACATTTAATCCAAATACCTTCCAACTTATCATTACAGCCAGCCATCTCCATAGACCCCTGACCTCTGTTTTTCTATAAGCATGGGTTTGTTACCAGTGAGTAATCGCAAGGTGCTCGGAGGTAGGGACTGTGGGGTGTCTCTTTCCAGGGGAAGAAGAGGGAGGGTTGGGCGGCGGTGAGCTTGAGGGTGGTTTGCGTGCAGACAGTCTCCGCAAGTTGGCGCGCGGGTCGAAATCGAACGAGTGGCGTGGGTCTCTCGAGGGACCGATTGTTGCGCCCAAACTTGTAATCTGCTGGGTCATCAATCAACCCTCTAATCCCCCTCCCCCTTTGCGACGTCCCCGGCAAATGATTAAGCGCCAACTCCTCAAGCCAACCGCCCCATTCCCCCCCCCCCCCCCCCTCACTGCCGCAGGTCCTTCCCTGCACCACACCACCCAGCACCATTCATTCCCACACAAGGACCTCGAATTAAAACTCTAAGAAATCATTGGAGCAGTGTGTTGCTATATCTTTCACGCAGTTTGAAGATTAATTTTTTTAGTCGCGAAAATGGCGGATTTTCAACAACGGCTGTTTGCTCTTTGCCTTGATGGCAGATTGTCCGGCTAACGACAGATAATTAACTATTATGTGTATCTTACATTTAGGTCAATGACTACATATGATTGGGAGGCAATGCATCACTCACTGTATACGCTAATGACCTCTTGTTGCCGTTATAAGTATGAATGATACAAAATATTCACCTAAAAATGCTGGTGTGTAAAAAATATTCCCCAGAAACTACCCAGTAAAGACAGAAAATACCGCTGTTCTGGTCTGGCTGTGGGTAACCTATACTAGTTACGGTGATGGCTATGCAAAATCTTTACCTAGTATGGTCCAATTGTGGGTTATGTTCGGCTCACAATAATATAGTCAAGCTGAAGCCGAAATATTGTTAGAATGGCAAAATTGTTTTTAAGTCTTTATCAACTCTTGTTTGTTTACGGTGAGTGCATCCTCCTTTTTTTATAGACTAGAGTTGTGATTTTGCACTACACATGTGAAGTGTGTGCGAATTACCATCTTCATTTAGCTAGTGAACCTAATAAGGCGAAAGATTAGTAGAAAACATAAAGAAAGAAAAACGCTACAATTGGATGAGATTGGTTCGAGAGAGGCCTTGTCAGGGCGGTTATAAACATTGTGATAAAGTGACCCCTTAACTTCAAGCTATAAGTCAAATATTCCCCTCCATAGAAGCAAAGTGATATTTAATTGGCATGTTTTTTTATTTTACAGAATTTAAAATATATTATGTGACTTATGCCCAGTTCACACGGTGCGTTTTTCCTTGAGTGCCTAGCTTGCTGGATTGCGTGCGTGCTACTAAGCGGGTGACAAAGGTTAGGCCGCTAGGCTGGCTTCGCTGTTGGTTGTCGGTTCACATTGTAGTGTGCTGTCCTCCTTGCTTTCACTCCCATTCCGAAATAGTTCAGTTTTTTGCCATACCCAGGTGATGGCTATCAGACGACCTCCCTGTCTTGTGCGCAATTCGAGTGAAAACAGAAGTGGTCGTATGTAAAACGGTGGGTCGGTATTATTATAGTTGATTCGTCTGCCAACATGGAAATTTCAGGAGAGGTTACTCGAAGAAGACGTTTACTGGCTTTAGCTTCTGTGATTACTTTGGCTTCAAACAAGAAACGTAGAGTGAATAAGAAGACTGGGGAGAAGAAAATGGTTATTACGCAGAAATTTCTTCGCAGAGACGTCTTAATCATGCTTTTCAGGGAATTTACGTGCCATATTGTTGAGCGGTAATAGAATTAAATCTCTGCGGTTGGTTTCCTGACGCATACTAATTTAATTAATATGGCAAAAATATTCATTACAGTCCCGATGATCCACGATATTTCTGTAATTACACCAGGATGCAGGAAAATGTGCTGGAGGAACTTCTGTCGCTGGTAGAATCTCTAACAAAGAAAAAAAGACACTATAATGAGAGAGGCTATTGCGCCCCAAGCAGTACTTGCAGCCACTTTGTGGTTCCTGGTGACAAGAAATACATTTCAAGACCTGTCATATTCTTTGAGAATTGAAAAAAATATACTGTCGAAACTTATTCCCGAAACTTTAGAAGCAATTATCACAGTGCTTCAACACAAAATCCAATGTCCGTCAAAATCATTTGAATGGAGATCTGAATCAGTGCAATTTTATGCCCTCTGGCAGTATCCTCACTGCATATTATCTTCAGACCACCTCGAAAAGATGGATCGATGTATAGAAGTTATAAGGGAAGGGGTAGTATTGTTCTATTAGGACTTGTGAATGCTAAGTATAAGCGTTTGTTGACATTGGCAGGAATGGTGGAATGCAAAACGCATCAGTGTTCAGAGAGAGTACTTCATATGCCAAACTGTGTGGTAAGGAACTTAATTTGCTCCCTCCTAGCCCTTTGCCTGGGTGCGTCACAAATATGCCGTACGCAATGGCTGCAGACGAAGCCTTTCCTTTGAAAACAAATAATGAAGCCATATCCAGGCCGCAATCTTACCTTTGAAAAGAAAATTTTCAATTATCGACTGAGCAGAGCTCGTAGGACGGTGGAAAATGCTTTTGGAATTCTATCAAATAGATTCCGCATTCTCCTGAACATCATCCCTCTTTTTGTCGATAAGGGGGACATTATTGTGCATACTTGTTGTGTCTTGCACAACTTCTTATTGGAGAAGAGTGATGTATGCCATATGACTTCCGAGTTTTATAATATAAGTGTACCTATGGCTTATGCACTAACCAGCATGACACCCCACGGAGGAAATCGGCCGACTGCAAGAGCTACTGAAATCAGTGATCAATTTTCTGTATATTTAACTCTGTTGGAGCTCTTTCATGACAAACCCACTCTGTAGAAAATAGTGGTTATTAAACGTGCATTCATAGTTAAAGTGCCTTCTTTAATTATAGTAGTTTATTTCTTATTATCCTTAAAACTTTCATAAGCTACAAGACTTGTTTAGAGATAAAAGAAGTTGACGGTTTTCAAGAACCGATTCGATGTTTCTGACGCCATACTGGGCTGTTTCCGAGACCACGGCTAAAGGTATTCCACAGAATTTCAAATAGACAAGGTTGTCTCACTCTCACAAATATTGGTAACATGAAGAACCGAGTCAGCTTTGATATTAGCCAATTCAAGGTTCCAAAAGAGGAAAATGTCATAACATCCTAACATCAGGCACTGACTATTATCTTTCACTGTCAGGGCAAGGAAAGTGAGAAGTATGAGAGTATTACAGCAAAAATTCCTATGGATGAGGGCAACCTGATGAACCTTAAAAAAAAAGATATTGAAATACAAATAAATTTATGCGATAAAAATAGTAATAGTAATAATTTTTGACCTCTCCATGTCAATGCTTCTGCCGATAATCACAGTTTGTACCAGTGTGTTCATTACATCCAGTTTCAACTTCTCTGATTGAAACTGCTTCAACAGGGAACCCAAACCATGCACGAATCTACGAGGCAGGACACAGGATTCGCATCTGAAAAATTTACGGGTTGTTTTAGAGACTTGGCAATAGATTCAAGGGCCCTCGCTTAGGAATCTTCTTCGCCGCTAGATTTCTTCCGTTGCGGTGTTGAAGTAGCGACTGAAACAGGACGGGAAGCAGGTCTTTTCTGCGCTACAGGGACTCTCACTGGTGGTATAATTGATGATGATGATGAAGGGAGACTCGGAGACCCGTGGTTGGAGAACTGGGTTATTTCACTGACAATATTCTCGTTATCTAATAGCACACTGAATGTGCCATCTTCAGTGAAATACGCGCCCTCTCATTCATCTCCGAGAAAATCCTCAATCTGATGGAAAAAATAGCAGAATATCATAAACTTATGGGTGGTTTATCTCCACTTTATTCCTTGTTATTTATATTGTTTATGAATCAATAATTTCATAATTACTACCATATGATTGCTGCTCAATTGTGGAAAGAGTTGTGACGATATACTTTTCCGTGGAATATGATGCTCCTCCAAGAATCAAAGCAATTCATAGTACCACAACGCAGGTTTGTACATCTTCGAAAATAAAATCAAGGTTTCACACTTAGCAAAACAATAGATCATTTCAGTATAACAATAATAGTTATATACCTACATCTTCGGCCCCCAAGCGTAGTTGCACGTTTGCAGTTTCCTTTGGTAGCACAAAGGTGGCTCCCTCGCGTCAGAGTAGATCTCAGGATTGAACTGATCCGAAACCCCCACATACATAGCCGTAAACAGGCATTGTGTATTACGGTTAGGAGAAGAAGGTAATACTCCAGCGTTCTCATTTCCATTACGCTACGTTCTTCAAGAAGTTAGGGACACGTACGAGAGTACACGGGATGACCACCCTTACAGTTCACGCAGAGTGGCTGCTTGGAGTAGGTACTCCGTACCATCATGCTCCTCCAGGCCGTATTGTGGGCACATGGCCTAGCCCTCAATGCGTGCGGCGATGTGTCCGAAGCGCTGGTACCAGAAGTAGTGCACGGGCGCCGTTAAGATAGATCACACTGGAACCCAGTCTTACCCGACGAACACCTTGTCGGGGAGCCTATCTACGAAGAAAAATATTACTACTGAGGTAGTTGACTGTACTTTGCCATTCCGCTTTGTGGTCAGTCTACGAGCATCAGTAACTCCTTGACAGGCCATTCTCTTCATCATCTCGTCAACCTCCACGTATAGCAAGTCATAATGACTGATGACTCCCCCGACTAGTGTTTAGGGTGCGGTGCACCTCCTCTCTGACGGGTATATCATGGAAAAGTGTCATGCCCAGTAGCTTTCCGCTCTGCACCTGGCTGGCTGTTTCAATTAATAATGCCTTTAAGGACTTTAGCTCCCCAGGTACGTTAGCAGAGAACGCTTTCCGTATAAGAAAGGGGGACACTTTTTCGATTTACTCAGCCACTTTTACGCATTTTATTAAAAGAAATCTGTTACTCGCTAATTTACATCCACCTCGTTCGCCCGAATGCGGACGGGATTTCTTTACTGGTTGAATACTGTTTGCCATACTAAAGTAGGTTTCATCCCCCGGGCTCCACACCCACCACGGAGCCAGAGATTCGGGACGCCGCCCCACAAGCCGATGTGGTCGCCAGGGCTACCTGAGGGGATATATAACCCTAGAGTTTGTTGTGTTTTAGGTTGGGTCTACGATCCACGGGCCCATCAAACCCATACATCTCCGACTGCCCTACACAGACCCCCACCTCCCTGGCACTCGCCACCGGCTAACGCCACGGAAGCCCCATGACCGATAGTGGCTAGCTGCCGGCCGCCCGTTTACACAGAATCCGGGGCCAAAGAGGGATATTGGCCCATAGTCCATACCAGGCATCCGACTCCCGGCTGGGAACCACCAACCTCACCCTCCATAATTCCCTTCTCCTCCTTACGGGTCTACGCACTTGGCAAACATGCTGGTGGATCGTAAACCAGATGGTATGGTCATTCACAGGTAGCAGAACCACTCACTATCCGGACGATACCCTACCTTAATTAGGGGTTTGTTTTCGGGGTTGTTTCCCCGACCTTTTATTATCCGTTTCAAATATCTTTGCGACTGAGAGGCAGGCCTTAAATTTTTGGGGGTGAGCGAAGTGAAAGTCGCTCGTCACGTGACTTTCTCTGAGCGAACTAGGATGCAGTAGGCGTGGCCTAGCCTCTCGAAAATTCAGTCGCTCTCAGACCTCCGTAGTGTGAACTTCGTGAATCTGCTTGCTGTGTTGCCAAACCTCCGCTGCCTTTGATCGGTGCTTCGTGGTATTATATTTCCTAGCTCCCTTTACCATATTTCCCAATTAACCCATTAATCCTTTATCTTACCCACTTTTTCCTTTATACCTTATCCCATATTCCTTTCCTGTTATTCCCCGTATTCTTATTATTCCCCTTCTCCATTATACCCATTACGGAAACCAATCATCATTGGTTTTATTCCCAATTCGCGGGAGTAATTACCTATTTGCTGTTTGGTGTTTTTGAAGGCATCATGGATCAGAAGGTGAAACTTTTTCTGATCAATCAGAAAAGCTGAAGAAGACGAAGTTCCCTTGGCCACTCCATTAGAGTGGTAATGAAGCAATGATATTGCTTGTGTTAAAACTCGTGAACACATTTTTTATGGAAAATTAAAAAATACTAATCGTAAAAACATTTTTGTTACAATTTCTTTGGAAAAAACTATTTTAGGACTTGAATAATATCGAAAAAATGGTTGTATTTGTTATCCTATTCCAACTTTAAACCTACTCCAGCTGCTACCGTTTTGGTGAGCAATAACATTCCCCTTTTAGCATTCAGGTATGCTTTTCTCAAAATTCCCCCGGTGAATCATCCAGTTGCTTTCATTCCACTACCTGTCTGTTTTGAAGGAATTTGCATTCCATTATTTGTCTCTAGGAATCCTTTATGTTCTCTGCACTCCACCTGTGAATCGACCAAGTCATTAGGTCCTACTTTTTCCATAATGACCCGCTACCATACCATGTTGCTACCATACCCTGGCCTTTCCCACTGTGCGTCCCGCGGATTTCACGGCACAAGTAGTTTGGGACAACGACATTGGCAACGTTGAGCTCGTGCCTCCCCTCTCGAAGGCCGTTCCCCACCCCCGGCAGCGGAGACTTTCGAACGGCTCCGGACCCTTCCGAAACGCACCCGCCCCCACGAATTTAAGGCCTGCCTCTCAGTCGCAAAGATATTTGAAACGGATAATAGTCGCCTCCTACGACAAGCAGGGATACTGCAGGGCTCAGGGGGTTGTCCTTTATTTCTTTCTTCGGGAAACTTATTTACCCTACATCATTCACGAATCACTGATTTCCATAATATCATTTCTTCAATTTTGACGTCACGACCAAATTTTCCTTCTTTCTCAATAAAACTTCTATTTGGCGTTAAATTCGAGCTCCCATCTACAGACCTAAGTAACAAAATTTTATATTTGTTGATCAACAAAGTTATGATTATCCCGCTAGGAATCGCCATCGAGTTGGAGCACCATTACCCATTAAACCCATGCTCTGCTACCAGTTGAAACGAAATGTTCAGCCTGATCCCCTCGCACACAGGGTAGTTGGTGGACAATTAAATAAAAATACATGCACCTACAAGTAAATAAAACTGTATTGAATCAGAACAAATATTATTCACACATCAACTTGATGATGGAAATGCTAACTCGATTGGATTCTCGAACGGGAAGGAAACAGGAAAATAATTAATACATTAAAATTCATTAAAAGGTTGGGAAGTCGCACGACCACGCTTTCTGGGAGAATACGGCTAGATCCAGGAACTACGGAGACGGAAACGTAGCGTCCTCACCGTTCTTTCGGCTCAACGAGAGGCTTTATTTACCCCACGTATGGGGCTCACAGCTCCCTACGGTGGAAGGGTTCAGAGAGGAGGGTTGTTAGATGACCGGGACAACTGCTACCTGCCAAGTCGACTGCGCCAACTGGAATGCTAAAATTAAAATGAAATGTTATTCGGATGAAACATGCGTGGACGACACACAACTTTAAAAATCGAAAAACGTCATTTAGACCTGACAAATTAATCAGGTACGTGCTTCTCGCGGCTCAACTAGAAAGAATTAATAGGGAAGACAAACTTTTGTTGAGAAAACAAGGGTCAAAAAGAGGAGGAAAAAATTACGAAAATTGAGCAAGAGAATGAGAGAAATTGAGAAAATATAATGAAAGATACGGAAGAAGAAGAAAATACAGCATCTATCATTAGATGGAAGTGACGAAAAAGTGTAATGCACACCCCACGGATAGCAATGGAAATGTTAGGACTATAATGTCATACAAGATACTGCTGGAGGACTTACGATAATGCACGGTAATGGAAATGGGATTTCACAAAATTAACAACGGAAAAAATCCGGGCAGATAAAACTGGACTCCGTCAGTCGACCAATACGAAACGCAAATCAATGACGGAGGCCTAGCCATTGACTAAACGATGACAATTAGCAGTCAATGCAAAATCTGAATTTCGCACATAGCATTCAAAATTAATGTTTCTATCCCTTCGAGTCTTCTCCAAATAGTAGAAACATTAACGAATCATTTCTAGCGTTTCTATAATGTCCTCTCGGTGCCGGGTCAGGCTTAATCTGATAAAATTGGAGGGTCTCTTATTGGCTCCCGATGAGGGATAGGGAAGGAGGGAGAATATCCTGAAGGGGTGATGGAAGAGAGCAACACTGTTAGAAGAGAGAGGATGGAGATGAGGGGGGCAGAGATGAGAAGGAAGGTAAGAGGAGTTACGACGTGGTGTGAGGGCTATTCCCATGTGTGTCTGCGTCGTTTTAGAGGAAGGGGTGGGAAGGGGGGAGGAAAATGGGTGGTGAGTCGAAGAGGATGGCGGGAGGAGGGAGGGTGGTTTTCGAGCAGAGAAAGAGAGCAAGTCCCATTCATTATTGATGGCTCCACAGGCAGTCATTTTACCTTTCATTACCAACCCCCACCACCCAAACACTTTCCACCATTCCTCCCAGCCCTCTCCTACCCCTATTCCTTCCCCTACTCCCTCCCCTCTTTCCCCAACCATCTACCCCGACGTGCGCGCACTCACACTTCTCACCCATTCCACTTCGAAACCAGTCTTCTTTCAGGCTTCTCAATATTCCGTCTTTTACAGAAAGTGATGTTTCAAGTAGTTGCGCGTGACTATTAAATCTAAAATGTTTCCATGCAATAGTGGCATTGTATCTCTTAGTTGCATGTAAGTTGTGCATGTTTGGTGATCTTTACCCCCTGCCACACACCCTCACGGTTGCTCGAAGGGTATTCCGTAGATATAGATGTCTACACATGCGTAAAAACTCCCCTCGCGGGTAGCAAAGCTAAGGACAGAGCACCAACAACGAATACTCTTTCATTACCACTTGTGGCATTGAAAATCATTTTGAAGCTATTTGTAGCATTTCTTAAAACATTTGGGCTTATCCTTCTGGAGTTATAAATACTTGTTGGTTCGTTTTCAGAGGTGGAAAATTTTATTTTTTCGATTTCCTAAAGATTTCGCTAATTTCTATTTTGAATCATCTAGGATCAATAGTGATTGTTTAGCTTGCCTTTTTACTATGTGCTTTCGATTCTTCTTTTAAGATTTTTGTTATGGTTGCTGATAATAATTTTTATGTGTGAGCTCCTAGTGTTAGCAAATGGCACGATTTCTTTTATGTAGTAGGTATTTGCTGACGGCGTAGGCATAATCAGTTACATTAGTTTTTGGGGGAGTATAATGTACGAGATAGAGCGTTAGTGATATAGTCTGTGAATAAAGTGTGCTGCCAATGGATTCCAAAGTAGGTAAAATTGAGTTTATCAAATGGTAGGTTAAATTCTTTTGTTATATTAATCCCAGTTTTAGCACGTTTTGATGTGTAGGGAGTAATGATTGGGTCTGAGTCGAAATCTGCGATACGGAAATGACCTTACGTTTCTTCATATTTGACAGAGTTGGAGGAAGTAGTTTATGTATTTCTGTTGAGGAAGACGTCTTGTACATCTCGTGAGTTTCGGTTGGATGTGTGTGTGTGGGTTCTGATGGTGTATTGATCTGAATCGAGTGTTTAATTAAGTATTTATTCATTATACGTCCTAAGTGTTGGTGGAATTCCATCCCCAGGCCGTGAGTTTACTGTTAAAGTCTCCAAATAGTGGAGTATTGGCTTTTTCTGGTAGAAAAAGGCCGAGATCTTCTTCAGAGCATTATTTGTTCGGGGATGAGTAGGCTAATATTTTATTTAATGTTTGTGTAGTGCTGTGTAGTATAATTGCGACGGTTTCAATGTCGCTTACTAGATGGTTGCTTACTATGCTCACTACTACAGATACTATTGATGAGGGGGATCGGGGTGGTGTGGTGGCTAGAGTACTGGCCTCCCATCTCGAAGGCCCGGGTTCGATTCCCGGCAGTGGTGGATTTTTCAGTGGAAAACCGGTCCCCACTTGACTGCCTAGTGGAGGGCATTTCAAGTTCAGTACTCCGTCCGTTGGATGGGACGTTAAGCCGTGGTCCCCTTGGCGCCTTTCGTTAAAAGTAGGCTAATGCCGACGCCGGGTTTCTCTCCACCCTTCCTCCGTTTCCTGAAAACTCCTACCAAAAATGAAATTACTATCACAGATCGATTACTTTCCTACACCTGTATCTGCTATTTACTCTCTGCCTGTGTAGCATTGTGATAACATTACCAAGCATGCACTAGGTTCATGAATAGATATAAGAACTTTTTCAGGAAGTATGTACATATGTATGTATAAGAAAAGCTACCTACATATCAACTACATATTTGGTCATATGACGCCCACAATGATCTTAAATTGTTTGCGGTATGAAAGACATTTTAAAGCCATCCATAAGGCAGACTATATGTAATCTTGTATTTGTGATCGAGTCAACCATGAAACCATGATACACAATGGATTTCAAATTTATTTATAAAATTTGGTCTAAATTGTACCCTATGGTCTGAGCCTTCTCCTCATATGCTTACCCATTAACCCTAGAGTGGTGACGCCCGGTCTCACAGACCGAAGATTAAATCTCATCGGTGTCTCAAGCGAAGTATATAATGTTGCAGTTTATGCTTTTCAGTAGCTTCCTATTTTACGCTGCTCTTCCGATATATGACCCAAAAAATCACTTCGTCAAAGTAAATTGTTACTTACTGCTACTTTCGGTCTGCGAGACCGCGCGTCACCACTCATGTTCCGAAATTTTATTTTGTTGCCGGAGTGGTGACGCCCGGTCTCACAGACCGAAAGTGTAACATGGATGTATCATGAGAATAGATTACAATGATGCCGCTTTTACCATGCTTTGGATTCCAATTTCAAGTCTTGGAAGTTACATGTACCCTATATAAGGCCAAGGGACCCTTTTTCCACGAGTCAGTCACTGTGTGCACGCAGTTATTAGACATGCCTGTGGAACGACGCCGCTGTCCAGGAAAAACACCCGTGCACAACGACACTAACAGGTACGTTATAAATTTTGGAATGCATTCATTTGAAATTGCTTATTATCTTCACGTAAATAATTAATTTTACAATATATATACATTTTTTTTGGTTTACACTTATCTCTGATTCATAATAACTGAACGAGATGAATGGCATTATATGTAATTACTTATAGTTTTATCATTATCTCGACAGGGTAAATAATCGGCCCATCTACGTTTTTTTGTGAATCTCCTTTTGCAACTCTTGCGACAACTCAGACTGCACTTATCTCACTTGGTAAGTACGCTACGCAACAATTTCACTTTTGCATTTTTATACCTTATGCCGTACATTACAGTTCCATGTGTTGCGTCCAATTTTCCTCTAAATGTATGTGAACAACAGAGGGTGTCACGGTTGCTGTCCGAAGTAGAGAGAGAACCACAAGAATCCCTGCATTTTGATGACGACGATGACGAAGAAGATCTTTTGGAGGTGCGAGAAGAGAGCAGTGACTCGGAGCAAGACTGGGACATGGACAGGGAGCAGCAATGAAAGAGGATGATATCTTCACCGGGAAAGATGGGACCACCAGATGGAGAAAGAAGGCACCAAAACAAAGCGTAAGAACGCGTTCAAAAATATAATTACACAATTACCAGGGCCTAGAGGAAAAATGAAAGGAATAAAAAGCTCTATAGAATCATGGCGATGTTTTTTTGGCAGTACAATAATAAATGTGATAACCGATTGTACTAATAAAGTCATCGAAAA
Source organism: Platycnemis pennipes (assembly GCA_933228895.1). Classification (NCBI taxonomy): domain Eukaryota; kingdom Metazoa; phylum Arthropoda; class Insecta; order Odonata; family Platycnemididae; genus Platycnemis; species Platycnemis pennipes. The sequence goes on along the minus strand of OW121848.1, from coordinate 23,872,187 downwards.
GGTTTCTCCTAATTACGGGCGTAGCACGTAAGCAAGACCTAATAATGTTCATGAAATTGAAGCACTAATGGGAATGCTACTGCTTTGTGGTATCAATAAAAGTAATCACCAAAATGCCGAAGACCTCTTTAGTACCAAAGGCAATTCAATTGAAATATTTCGTCTTGTCATGTCACTTCAGCGTTTCCGATTTCTGCTGCGTCATCTAACTTTTGATGACAAAGAAACTAGAGATGAAAGACGTAAAGTTGATAAGCTTGCCCCCGTGCGAGAGATATTTGATTTGTTTGTTGAAAACTGCAAAAATAATTTCAGCTTATCTGCCCAGGTTACCATAGACGAGAAGTTGGAGGCATTTAGAGGTCGCTGTGGGTTTCGTCAGTATATACCTAATAAACCCGCCAAATATGGAATAAAAATATTTGCTCTCTGCGATGCTAAAATGCATTACACGTCCAACTTAGATTTTTACGTTGGAAAACAACCCGAAGGGCCGTATTCAATGGACAATAGAGCACTTGCCGTGGTTGAACGCTTGTGTAAGCCAATTTATTACACTAACCGTAATGTTACCATGGACAACTGGTTCACTAGCATTGAGCTTCTTGAGAGACTGCTGAATATCTATCAGCTGACTTCAGTGGGCACAATCAGAAAAAATAAGCGCGGCTTACCACCAGAATTCGTTCAAAAAAAGGGACGTAAAGTGAAATCATGTCTGTTTGGTTTTAGGAAAAATTGTACATTAGTTTCGTTCGTCCCAAGAACAGGAAAAAATGTTCTCTTAATTTCAAGCATGCACGACAATGACCAAGTGGATGCAATAACTAAAAAACCTGAGATCATTTTGACCTATAACAACACGAAAGGTGGAGTAGATATAGTGGATAGGTTGTGCGCTAACTACGATTGCGCTAGACCAACAAGGCGTTGGCAAATGGTCGTGTTTTATTCATTATTAAATATATCAACAATAAACTCTCAAGTAATATACACTATAAACAATAAGAAAGAAAACCTTGTACGGCGTAAATTTATTGAAGGAATTGCATTTACCCTGACTGAAAAACATCTTAGTAATCGTGCATCTATGGAAAACATACCACGAATCACTCGTTTACGGATAAATGGACTACTGACCATTAAGCCATCAGAACTACCTCCTAGTCCTACTGAAGGGCAGATTGGGCGCTGTAAATATTGTGACAGTAAGAGAAATCGTAAAACGCGATACTCTTGTAAAATTTGCAACTCATTTCTCTGCCTTGAACACGTAACCTTGCTATGCGAAAGGTGTTATGCCAAAAATGCAGAAGCCTTCTTTTGACATTGATATTTTTAAAAAATGCCTGATTATGTATGATTGAATATCTTTTTAATTTCTGGCATGTAATGTAAATGAAACCTATTGTTAATTATCAATACCTTGTATCGGATTTTTTGGTGTACTAATGAAAAAATGCTAATGTATAAATATTTTTTCCTGTTAACATTCAAATTAATAAAAAATGAAAAACATTGTGTTTGTAGTGAAAATGTGAAATAAATGTTTATAATTAGCAATGCAATTTTGTTATTTAAAGCTAATTCAAGGAAATACTCAATTAATCTTCAAAACAGCATAAGAGACCACATCGGTCCAGGAGACCGACGTCACCACTCATGAACCAAAAATTCACGTCACCACTCTAGGGTTAAGATACATTATATTCTGGCACCAAGCGTGCAAACGAAATACTTGCTTCACATTCGTATAAGCTTAGACAGTGAAAAACTTCTATAGTAGAGAACGGGATATAACAGTTCACACTCATGTGTGGCTACCATACCCCACCTCTTCTTAGTCAGAAGTTCTTACTACCCTACTGCTGCAGTTTCGATTTGCTGTGCCACCGCACCTTCCCATTTCGCCGCCGCAGAAATTGAGGGACGTCTTAAAGAGTGAAGGCCCGAGAGTGTGGGGCTGTCTGTATGTGTGTTCACAGGGGAAGTGGTCGAAGCGACGTAATTGTTGAGACGACCTTCACCCGCGCGAGGCGTTCATTTTTTTCCGTCGAATGGAAGGGGTTGGATGGCTCTGCTGTCGGGGGGAGGGGGAAGAGACGCCACCCCCTCTTCTCCTCCTCTCTCAACCCCGGACGCCCTTGAGCTAACCGCCTGAACAAAAGACACGATTTGCACGCCAAACCTTGCGAGCTGCGACGGTAAAAATAGAAATCGCCTTCTTTTCCTACATTCCCATTTTCCATCTGATGCGTACTTTGAACCTTGCCGAGGGCTCATATCCCCTCGAGGTTCTTGCTCAAGCAGGCGACTCATACCGAATCCAAATGCGAAATGGGAATAAGTGACGCATTGGCTTCCGACCGTTCATTCTTGGATAAAGGAGGGAACTTCTGATTATTGTATGGTGCATTAGTCCCTCTGGTAACGTAGTGGACAACTGGCCCGAAGTCCTAGGTTCAAATCCGGAAGCAGGACTATTAAAACAGGTGTAGCTGCCAGGGACGCGATTATTTAGGTTCCATATTTAAACTCTCCTCCAGGAAGGCCTTATTTGTGCAAGACGCAATGATGTCATCAATATTTTCGCCAATCATTTGATGAACTTTGGCTTGCAGATCTTTACCAAAAACTACACGTGGCTAAGGGAAAACAGCTCTCCTCCTACTCCATGATAAGTTAATTTTTGTATGGCTTTCGCCGTTGTGCTCAGAACTTAGCGAGCTTCATCCTCCCCAAACAAAACGGTCTCTTGGTTGAATACAGTGACTTGGGCCTGATGAACACGAGTTGTTTTCGAACGACTCAACAAAGTGGGAATAGATCCTGGGTTCGCGCTCTCTTGTAATGCCAACGACGGAGCTCTCTCACTGAATCCTGGCCATTTAAGGGGATACAGCTGGTCTCAGGAAGCACGTCACTGCAACATGAAATGTTAATCTGCTGGGCAGGCTGAGTTTACGTACCATTACAGAGTAATTCGGTGACCAAGAAAATGTGAATTCCCGACGATCTTGTATGTTTTACCGGTCCATTTGGGCATGAGCAGGCATGCCTCAATTGAGGCACAGAGGGGCTATCAAGTCATTTTGGACTTGGGAGGGAAATTTTTGACGGTCTAGTTGTGGCACCTTAAGTATTTTTCTTGCTAGCCGGATGCGAGCAAGAAGTAACACGAAAATTACAGAATGCGAGAATTCCTTTACAGTCACTGATAAGGAGCCAAAATTAATATGAGTGACAATGAATAATAATAAAGCATTTTAGGACTAGAAATTGAATAAACTGATGAGAAATGTGATGCAAATAAATTTGCTATACTGTAGGAATCCTTACCCTTTACGTCATGCAAGAAAATGTTTTTTGGTAGGGCATGCTCATTGCGCAGAGAATTTACATGTTTCCAAAAACTATTCACATTACTTGGACCACTTTTGGAAAAGATGGTCACAAGAGTATTTACACACTCTTCAACAACGGACTAAATGGACTCTTTAATAATTTTCTAACACCTTGTCAATTTGGTTTCAGACAAGGTAAGACTACCACTCATGCTGTGGAAAGCATTTGTGCTAAAATTATAGAAGGTTTTGAAGCAAATGAATATACTGCAATGGTACAGTGCGACCTCAGTAAGGCTTTCGACATGGTACAACATGACATCTTGCTGAGGAAGTTAGAGCTCTATGGAGTTACGGGCATGACACTGAATACTCTATTTTGCTTTCTATTAAATAGACAACAACAAACACTGTATGATAGAAAATTATCTAAAAAAGCAACAGTTGAGTGCGGGGTACCCCAGGGGTCCGTTCTTGGTCCCTTTTTATTTATAGCTTATGTAAACGATCTCCCCAACTACCTAAGAACAGCTCCTATTTTATATGCTGACGACACTACATTAATCACATCCAACAAAGATAATAATATTGCATGGCAAATGGCCAATAATATGTTAAGCAGGGCTAGTGAATGGTTCAAAGGCAATGAACTTTTAAATGAGAGTAATACCTTAAAATTCACTTTCGCACTAAAAGAAACATATAACGAAATAGATTCAGTCAATGTCCTGGGTTTTCACCTAGACCAGAGGCTCTCATGGGATACCCACATCGATAAAATATGTAATAAAATCAGTAGAGTTCTGTATCTTCTCATAAAACAAAAGCCTATTGTATCAAAGACAGTATTGATGAATGTGTATTATGCATTTTTTCAAAGTCACATCTATTACGGGATTATATTGTGGGGTAATGCTCCCAAGGCAAGTAAGGTGCTCTTGTTGCAAAAGAAAGCTATAAGGACACTATTCAATTTAAAGCATATGGATCACTGCAAGCCTTTCTTTCTTCAGTCAGGAATTATGACCGTGTATTCTCTCTATGTATATGAGTTATTAAAATTTGCCAAAGACAACCTTACAACATTGACGTGTAGGTCTGATGTACACACACCACACCGGGCATAAAGAAGACCTGGATACACCATTCTATAGACTGTCAAAGACCAAAAATAATTTTAAAAACATGGCCATTAAGGCATACAACATACTGCCTAGTGAGATGAAATTAAAATACACAAATAATTTTTAAAATATGGCCGAGAAATGGTTGTGCAGGAAACCCCTGTATTCAATTGAAGAATACATGTCTGGGGATTCCAAAGGTCTTTATGACTAAAGGGTCAACTATTATTGTAATATATTGTAATACCTGACTTATACAAAGTTTTATGTATCAATTTCTTTCATATTTCATATTGTTTTTCCTTTTCATTTCTGCAGAAATGTATGTAAATGTTTTTTTTTGACAATGTCTATTGTGATTTATATCATTTAACGACAAATAAACTGATTGATTGATTGGAAGACAGTGAGATATTTATTCATGTAATCATCATAACACACTTAGCTAATCTTTTGCATTTTGCTCTACATTGAGAAAATTTTTGATATATTATCTCAGAGCTTGTCTCTTTATATAGATAGTATGCAGTCTTCTCTTTGTTTTTATAGTAGAAATAAGCTCTGCAGAGTACCAATTTGGGTAAGCAGATTTACCAAAGCATAGAGTCTTATAGGGCTATTCTGTAACAGATTACGCCGGCGCTATTATGACGTAGGGCGTAATTTTCGAGAGATCGGCGCAATATAACGCTTTCCTGATTCTGTAAGCTAAATAGCGGCCCCTGGGGGGTCGCTATATAGCACCAAAAATAACGCCAGCCTAAAGCTCGCGTTATCTCAGATAGAGACCCCTTCAATGACTTTACTGAACTTGGAAATCATGCTGTAGTTTATTTTACTGTAGCCATGAACTTAAAAATGTTGTATTCGCGTTCATATTTGATTCCTCTACTTCAGAAAGGGCGTTAATTTGGTTAAACGTATCTTATTCGATGTATACCTGGTATCCAAAGAAATTTTCATGTATCTAAGCGATTTCATACACTCGCATATGCGAAAATATGTGAATTTACTTTATTTCACCCTACAAAACATAATACGAAAGCTAAGCCGTAAATGCGTCAATCATGAACATCTATCAACACATATATGAGATGAGTTGATTGCTAATATAGGTTATAACCTTTTACATTGTGGCATATATTTGGATAGAATGCACAAAAAATTAAATTTTGTATTTATATCCATATGTTAAACGAATCAATATTAATTTTTGCATAATTAGCTGGTGCGAAATGTAAAATAGGAAATATAAAAAAAGGCTATTAAATGACATGGTGACAATCAAACTTCTAAAGATATAACGTTATAAGCTGTGCAGCTGACAATCATTCCGTGCTGTATAGGTCAATAAATGGGCTATTTCTCATAGGACATATTTTGGCTGCTTGCTGTTCAGCAACATTGCAGCTGCTATCCTTAAAGTCAGAGGAGGTCCCTTTTTAAATCCCTTCTCTACATCCTGTCATTCTAGGATTTCATACAATTTTTCACATACTATCATGAAAATGTTAACGGAATTTAACACGTATTTCAATCATCGGTTCAGTAAAAAAAATATTCCCCGTCCAATGAGTAATTACTAACGTTTCAATGGGCTACTTCACATTATTTTAACGTCGTAAACAACTAAACTTTGCATGATGAAGGGTTTCAATGTATTTATCATCAGAAAAATTTCTCAAACTATCAAAATGAATATAAAAGACCATTCACAATTCAAAATTGAGCACATCAACACCGCTAACTCACGATTGAACAACATTAACATCAACCCGAATTCTGTCGTCCGCAGAACAAAAACTTCGTCAACATTTGCTTCACGATATTCAACTGTTTCTACTTTGTCCCGTCGCAAACAATATTTTGCGTATATTTCATTTTTGAGAGTCTATATCAAGAATAAAGTTTTCATTAAAGTTTTAAGAAATTCTTGAGGCATAATTCAATAAATTCTACCCTAACAATATAGATTTAATTAAAACTGTTTGTTCTTGCTGCCTCCTATTGGCCTCTTGGAATCGGCTACTAATTTCTCATACTCTCGAGAGATTACGCCACAGCGCTATATTGCGCCCTTGGATTGGGCGTGACATAGCGCGGCGGTATTTACAGAATCGGAAAAGGCGTAATTTCCGAAGAGAAATAGCGGATGCGTAATATAGCGCCCTCAAGTTACAGAATATGCCTATTAGGAGTAACAATATCAATTGCATACTACTTCATAGAAATAGGAGAATATATCATTTACAGATGCATTGCATAAAATACTCGGACAATTAACAGTTTCAAGATTAGCTCAACAAAATTGCATTTGTTGAAATTATATTTTAAACAAGGCTCAGTGGTTAGGTATTGTTCGTGCTCGAAAGTTAGAATAAAATTAAGGATGGGATGATAAATATCTATAGGAACCAAGCATTGCTTACACCCAAATATTGAACCACTTTGAATCTCTAAATTTATTTACAACAGCCCAGTTTGGTTTCCGTCCAGGCAAAAGCACAGAAAAATAGTGGACAGTATAATTAAGCATATCATCAATGCCTTTGAAGTGAGGCAAGGTTTGTCACTTACCCTATGTGATCTTTCATCAGCACTTGATTGCGTTGATCATAAAATACTTCGACAGAAATTACAGCATTATGGCTTCCTAGGTACTGAACTAAAATTTATGCCCTCATATATGTGTAATCGAAAGCAGTTAGTGCAAATAAATGGTACTCAATCTGAATTCCTTAAGGTTAGGCATGGGGTCCCACAAGGGTATGTGCTTGTGTCCCCTCCTTTTCCTTATCATGATTAATGACCTGCCAGAAAATGTATCCACGAATTGTGTCTTATACGCTGATGACACAACCTTCTTACATCAGTTTGACAATCACACTGAGGTTTCTAGAATCATATCCAGTACCTTAGCACTAGCAACTGATTGGTTTTCAGCCAACAGAATATTTTTGAATCCAACTAATTTGAATAAACCTCAGTCCTTAATATGTTCTCTACAACATGTTACCCCTGAAAATGAAGATGTTAAACTTCTTGGCTTTCACATTGACCCAAAACTTACTTGGAGTGCCCATATTTTTTCAGTAAGGAAAAAACTAGCCAGAGCGCTATTTTTAATCAGTAAACTTAAATGGTGTGTGACTCATGACTATCTTCGCAATGCATACCATGCTCTTTTTCAATCTCATCTTTTATATGGTATTAGACTTTGGGGACATGCAACTGACGTAAAATTGATTTTCTTATTCCAGAAGAAGGTGGTTAGAGTTATCACCAGTGCAGACTATCATGCACACAGTAAACCACTGTTCGTTAGTTTCGGTATTATGACTGTATATAGCCTGTATGTATTTAACATATTGTTGGACATTAAAGAAAATTTGGATATGTATTCTACCAGGAGTGATATACATACTCATTCTACCAGAGCCAACCATAAACTAAACATGCCTGACTGCCCAAGTAGCCACCCAATATCGGGCATATGTCGGGCCGATATCATTTGCCAATGTTCAAATGTCGGCCCAATATCGGCAGCCAATATTGGGCCAATGTCCAAATGATAACGTTTTGCGTCATGTAGCCAATATTGGCAGCCTATATCGGCCAAATATTGGCAGCCAAGATTTAGCCAATGTACCGGTGTTCACCCGATATTGGACTATTGATCCGATTTCTTCAGCCATTGCTGGACCAATATTAGCAGCCAATATAGGACCAATGTATACTCTATTGGAAATTTCTCATAAGTCTCATAATAAATTGGCAATGAGATCTTATGAGAAATTTTCTCATTAGAACTTATGAGAAATTTTTTCATAATAAATTGGCAATGAGATCTAATGAGAAATTTTCTCATAAGTCTCATAAGAAATTTTCTCATTGTAAATTGGCAATGTGGTCTTATGAGAAATCCTCTCATAAAATTTTGGGCAGGGAACCATTCCAGGGGGATCGGTTCCCTGCTGTTCTCTTAAGAGAATTATAAAAATTAATAGTAATTACAAAAAAACATATAAGCTGCTCCTGGAGGTACGTCGTGGAACTGCCACCTTCTCCTACTCCAAAAAAACTGAGGAACTAGAGAAAGCTGAAATAACACGACCTCGGATCGGATATAGAATATCACATTTAATTTCATTCGGCATAATTGCCCACTATACACATAATTCGACCGAACTAAATCCGTGAATGTTTAGCGTTTCTTGATGTCACATAACGAATTCAGAATTTTATTAACACACTTATGCGAGTTAGAATTTTAAACAAAGAGGACAGTTTATAAATTTATTATATTTATTGACACTACTTCCAGTTTCAATCATTGCATTCACTTGCCTTTGTAACACACAAGATTCCAAATATGAGCCATAATCTCAAAAATAACCAATGTGACAATAACAGTATTAAATAAACCACAGGAAATGAGAATGAAAAGCTGTGATTGAGCTTGCTTAATGCATAAGATTTTATATTAATGGTTGATCAAGGTGTTCAACAACCAGAAGTCTTTTCTGTTAATAACGCTCCTCTAAAACGTGAAATTATATTTTTCCAACGGGGAATTCGTTTAAATTTCACTGAAAGTCGTCACTGCACTGTAACAACACACACAAAATATTCACGTTTATCATGTAGCTGAATCAGCTGAATGATGATATGTATTTTCATTGGTTCATTCCGAATGTTCCAATTTCTTCATGACTTTAATGTGCCTGAAAAATGATAACTAAATTCAATTCCCGTGTCAGCAATTCAAAAAGCCTGCATGGAAGGCACATTGAAACAACGACAAATTCGTTCAATACAATCGCTTGTCATAACAATCAGTCACTCACCGTAATTACGGTACAATACCGTTAACGGTATTGTCCATTAGAATTAAAAAATAAGCTTCCATGATCACTAATTAAAAGAAAACGTAATTACTTGAGGAAATAATTCTTTCTCACGTTTCTCGCTATGATGGCAGCCATTTTGAATTTCGAAGTGGTCTTGCAATTAATCGATAGTAGTCTATTCGATATTGGTCGATACATACAACTTTCCACAAACCGCGAACTATAAAAATGTGAATTTTCACGTTAAAATTACTCGTGGGCACGAAAGTTGTTATTTATGGTTTATGATATTGTTCTTTTTAAGAAAGAAGTTTCCTAAACTTTATTTGAACTGAACGGACTTGGAATTTCATCGTTTAAAATTTAAACTCAAATTTTTAAGGGCATACCTACAGCACAGTCTAAACATACATATACTAGTCTATACATATGTTTAGACTGTGCCTACAGTAAGAATTTTATTTCACATTTTCATACTATTAACGAAGGATTGGTTTTAAGTTTAATACAGCTATATCGTCAGTGCAATCTAGCTTTTTACACTATTATCAAGGAGGCAAAAAGTTTAGCGTTTCTCCACGTTTTCAGGTAGTTCTTGACTATAATCATACTTATCAGTGTTTACAAAGGTTATTATGGTGGAATAACCATATGAGATTTACAGAAAATTTCGAAGTATTGAGGTAAATAACACTTTGGGTTGTAATTCCATCAGGATTTAAACAAGAGAACTGGAGAAAATCAGAAAAATGCAGTACGTCATTTAGCAAATAGCCAGGCCACAGGCTTCACACTAAACTAATAAATAATAATAATAAACTAAAAATTCAATGTATGCACTCCCTCAAATCACCTATTTTCTCCATAGACTTCAGCCTCGCATGACATGAAGCACGCTTCTTATAACACAAACAGATATTTCTATAATACTCATATATATGGCTTCTCATAACACTTACAAGAAATCTTATAAGTTCTAATGAGGGGTCTCATAAGTTCTCAAAGCTTTTCATAGGATCTTATTAACTTCTCATAAGAATTCATGCTTCTCAAAAGAATTCATGCTTCTCATAAGATCTCCTGAGATCTTATGAGAAGGCCACAGGCCCAGCCACAAAAATGGTTAAGTCCCAAGTTGTGTGAAACAGAAAAAAAAAAATTTCCCCAACCTAATGTTTGTGAATCGAGTTTTAAAACATGCTTTCAGAACTTCGTCAATATTCGCCTCACAACAGAAAATTTTTGACCAGGCCACAAAAATGGTTAAGTCCCAAGTTGCGTGTGAAACAGAAAAAAAAAAAATTTTTCCCAATCTAATGTTTAATCAGTTCCATAGTTTGTGAATCGAGTTTTAAAACATGCTTTCGGAGGTTCGCCAATATTCGCCTCATAACATAACATCAGCAGATGATGTCGGTCCAATGTAGGCCGCCTATATCGGGCCAACATCGGCAAAACGACGGCAATGAGGGGCCGATGTGCCAATCTGAAGCCGATATTGGGCCAATATTCAGCCGACATTCATGGCTACTTGGGTGTAGACTTACCAAATCTTATAATCATATAAACCTGGCTATTAAGTGTTATAATATGTAACCTAACACAGCCAACACTGTTGAAAATAAAGTGTTCCATTCTGTCCTACATAAATGGCTCATACCTAATGCTCTGTACTCATTGGAGGAATTCTTTGAGCTTGACTTTACCACTGTTCGATTTTAATTCTGTATTATTACTGAGTCTGTATCTCTGTTCTCATTTATAAATTTGTTTCTTTGATGACATCTAACACAATGTATATGTGCAATGGATGAATAAAGTTTATTATTAGTACTACCCCATACAGAGAAACTATGCAAATATTGGATATTCAACCGCTATTGATCAGAAGGAAACTAAATGATGATATTTTTATATAAACTATGTCACAATGTGATATGTTGTACATGTCTTAATGATAGTAGTTTTAATTGCTTAGTTACTTCAACAAGAAATTGCAATACTTTCTACGTAAAATTCTGTCGAAACAATATTATTTACAACAATCTTGTCACGAGGTCTTTGAGGTTATTCAACAGAGCATCACATGAAATTGACACTTATATTTTTTATGATTCTTTTGATACAATTAAGCAAAATATGCTAACATATTTGCTGTCAATATCCCAGATAGCATGTAAGCTTGCGTCCAGCTTGACTTTCCCTTGCAATGTCAAGCTTGACATTAGCAAGCTTAATTCAAGTTTGAATTGGCAAGCTTGACATTGGCAACCTTGATTCACGGTTGAATTGGCAAGCTTGATTCAAGCCGGAGTAGCAAGCTTGAATTAAACTTGAATCAAGCTTGCCAATCCGGCAAGGCTAGCTTCTGCGGTTCTCCATTTATCCGCTATATGTGGACTCCAAATGAACAAAGAAACGTGATATTACGCATCGCATTGACTCCAATTGATTCGGTCACTCCGCGTGCATTTGGGGTTGGCTGTTCTACTGCCTCGTGAACCCAGGCAACATCAACTATCGGCCCAGAGTTGGCCCAATGTCGGCTTTGTGTCGGCAAAGTCGGCCAACCTAAGCCGACTCCGAGCCGACGTTGGGCCGACATCGGCTATGGTTGGCCGACTTTGCCGACATTGGGCCAACACCAGCTTCAAGTAGCATTGCCGACATCGGTACGATGGTGGCCCGATGTTTCATTTTTGAGTTCTTGAAAATCATATGATATATATAATATATATATAATGGCCACATGAGCGGGGGTGACTTGCCGATGTGCCGAAAGACTATATTTTCATCTCCTTGACGATCATTAAAAAAATTCAGTACGGACTGGCAATTCAGTTCCAGTTAAACTTAAAACCATTGCTTACTTTAATATATTAATACGAAAAGTAAAATTCTAGGATCAAAAACTCCATGTCTTTAAACAAGTTAACTATTGCGTTTTAATTTCCACTGATGAAATTCAAAGTAGATTCGTTCAAACGCACTACAGTTTAGGAAACTTATGTTTTTAATTAGAGCACTATCATCAACGATAAAAATACAACTTGGTGCCCACGTACAACGTTAACCCGAATATTCATTTATAGTTCGCGGCTGTGAAAGGTATCGACTATATCGATATAATCGCAATGCTAATCGAATCCTACATTCAAAATGGCAGTTGTGTTTTTCGTTCTTTTCTGTTCATAGTTGTGAATAATGTGATCATGTAAAGTCAACTCGGAGGCAAGAAACTGGAATGAAATTGATCTCGAAGCATAGCGTCTTTATGAAGTTCGTCACCAAAGAAGCTTACTTTAAAACTGGAATTGACGAATAATGTACGGTAAGTTATTTTGTCTTTACAAAGCGAGACTGCTGAAGAAAATTCACGACTTTGTCAATGTTTTGATCTGCCTTCCATGTAGTCTTGATTGAATTCTTAACGAAAGTAGTGACTTTATTTATTTTTACAGGCACCTTATACAAGTAACGTATTGGGAAATTAGGAATGACCTAATGAAGATTCAAATCAACTTTGTGATGAATGTGAAACTTTTTGGGTATTTGTGTCTTCCTCAGTGCAGTCTTGACTTTCGATGAGATTTCAAAGAACTCCCTCTTCAAAATATCTACTTTTAATTTTGAGTGGACCATTATTCTTTTTAAAGACCCTTTGGTTGCTAAATACCCAGATAAACCTTTTAAAAATTAGTGTTGTGCAAGAAGCATGCTCGATTGCAGCTGTTGGTTCCCATGACATCTTCAATTCACTTCTTCAATTTTGGATCAATTTGAATGCATGTGTTTGGTGGATACAGAGAACAAAAGGGACAAATCTTGCTTTTTTTGCAATTCCATCTGTTGTGTTGTAATACTTTTGCAAATAAAGTAAGTGTACTTTATACCAAACACTTGGTTAACTCATTTTATCCTTTCCAACTGGTGAATCATCATCGGTATTCAAAGTAAATGGAAATTTTATAACATACGTCAGTCACAGTTAATTGTTCAGCTGGTTGAATGTTCATCGTCATTCATATGACCTTTACTGGCAACTGACTGATCACTAGTACCTAATTTTATTTCCAGTAAAACCCATATTTTCATCTCCTTTTTCCTCAGTCATTTCTAAATTATTTTGATGGTGAAAGGGTTGAAATATTTCTTTTGCAGTGCTTATTTCTGAGCTGTGAACTGTATCCTAATCAAGTTGCTTAAGTGCTTCTGATAATCACAAGTACAAAAAGATGAATGTATGTATACATATATAAGCTGGAATTGGTAGGTTTGATTCAAGCTGGAATTGGTAGGCTTGATTCAAGCTTAAATTGGTAGGCTTGATTCAAGCTTGAATTGGTAGGCTTGATTCAAGCTTGAATTGGTAGGCTTGATTCAAGCTTAGTGTCAAGCTTGATTCAAGCTTAGTGTCCAGCTTGTGGCAAGCTTGCATGGTGGAGACTTGTCCATATGATTCAAGCTTGAATCCAGCTTTCCGGCTTGAATTGTCAAGCTTGATTCAAGCCTGACTGACTTGTTAGGTCAAGTGGGAATCAAGCTTGATTACAGCTTGCCTTGCTATCTGGGATACTATCAAAATGATACCTAACTAATTCATGTGCGTTCCAATGTAATTGCATTGTAATGCAATCTACTAACTTTTTGAAATTGTAATATTTTTTGTAATTTCTTTGATGTTATTTTGTAAATTGGGTTAACCCCATATAAATAAATATTATTATTACTATGCAATTCCAGTTTTCCATTATATTGTAGTTTAAAGCTGCTCCCTTTAAGACATTTGTACATGTACAAGGTTTCACATGCATTCTTTTACAGGAGTGGCAACAAATATGCCTAGTTTAATAAACTCCATTTTGGAGGTGGCTATGAATGCTATTTCTTCTGCAAAAGGTTTGCACATCACAAGAATAGTTTTTGAGACCCCTAAAATCCAAGCATTTACAGGATTTAGAAAGTTTCTTGGGTGGTTTCATTGCAAACTATGAGCATGTACTAATAATGGGAGACTTTGATGTTGATTTATTAAGATGCCTCTCCAGAAAAAGGTATGTTCATTGATAATTATCTTAAGGTATCCAGATTTAACCTTAGTACCATTCCAACAGGGTTAGCTTGTCATACGTTATTAGTGCAATTTTACATATTTTTTGGGTTGATGACAGTAAGAAGGTAGAAAGGATAAACCAACTCCTAGAAGCTGACAATCTTGCCATGATCAAATGTCTTGTGCATGAATTTACACCCTCCAATACAATGACAAAATTTAATAGCTATAGAGACTTTAGGGCCTTCATAAAACATAAAACTAAATTTTATGCTGAAAACTAATGCGCTGTGGCATCTGGCACATGGCACAAAAATTGGAGGCGTTCCGCATTAAGTAATTCTGTCGAGAAAGCAGTTTCTAAATAGATACATGTAATTCACAGGTATCAATCTCAATCATGATATATATGTTCATATTTTTTTTGTCATACTCATCGTCCTCAGTTTTGTTGCTCTTTTGTTATGCTGTCAATTGGGAAGTATGTACCAGACTGTATAGTTTCCCTAGCAGTATTCCTTAGCAGTTTCCTTAGACAAATGGTAGTAATCTAAATACTATTAACTATTTTAAGTTCTTAGGACTTCATATTGATAGTAATCTGAAATGGAATTACCATGTTATGTTTTTAATTAAAAAGTTAAATTCAGTATTCTACTTACTATCTGTCATAAGATATTCAGTAAGCCAAAATATATTAATAATGTTATATTATGGATTATTTTACTCAAGAATTTCCTATGGCATAGAGTTATGGGCACTGCCCTCTCATCTTCACAGTGTTTTGAAGGTACAAAAAAAGATGGTGAGAGTGATGTGCAACCAAAATTATTATGCTCACTGTTGACCTCTCTTTAAAAATTTAAAACTGTTAACTATGCCATGTGTCCACATTTATCATTCTGTAGTTCATCTAAAACAAAATAATGCCGATTTTGAATTGAACAGTGGGGTCCACATGTATGATACTAGACAGTGTAAAAAAATACACGTTAGGTCATCTAATTTATCAATTGCATCAAATGGCCCAAGAGCTAAGTGTGTAAAATTATATAATATTTTACCACAATGAATTAAATATGAAGAGGTTTCCTGTATTTAAGAAAATGGTCAATGAATATCTTACTGATAGGTGTTTTTATAGTGTCAGTGAATACTTGACGCAGAATTTTTAAGGTTATTATTTTGCAAATATAGTGCATTTCCTGTACCTGTTTGATATGTCCTATACACTTGCATGTATAATTAAGGTGCATTGTGTCTTTCAGATAAATAAATAATACAATACAATACAGTAATAAAATGGTTATCAACTAGTCAAGTCGTGTCAGTGTCTGTGCCCTGCTACTTATAATATAGTGTCGAGTCTGAGAATCACCATGCACATACGACAACTGGCGACGAGGATATAAACGGTTATAATGGAGAATTTAGTTTTGGGCTATCAACAATAACCTGTATGACCGTCTTTCCGTGAGATATGTCAAATTCAATGGTTCTCATTGTCCCACAGGGTCGTATCATGTCTTTCGTAAAAGGACAAAATTTAGAAGGATGGCTGGAACATTTCGAAATTTATTGCAAACTAAATTCTATCGCTGAAACCCAGAAAGTTCGGTTACTATTGTCCTTAGCCGGAGATGAGGTGTATGAGGAACTTCGTACCACATGCTTACCGGTAGAACCAAAGACAAAGACCTTTGATGACTTAAAAAGGCTCATGAAAACAGCTTTTGTTCTGCAATCCCTCAACTATTGTCAGAGAGAGAAATTTGAAGCGTGTGCGCAAGGTGATTCTCAAACTATAAAAGATTACGTCAAGTCACTCCGTATGCTGTCTAATGAGAGTGGGTTCAACACTGATGAGTTGAACTCCAGGCTATTGGAGCGATTTATGAGAGCCCTGCAGGCACGCTCATATTCGTTTATATAAACCTTGTATCAAAAGCAGGGAAAAGGTTGATGCGCTGGCGTTGATTATGAGTTGAGCTCAATGTTATGTATGCCGTTGAGTCTGGGTTGACTGTCATGAAAGTCCTTTTCATATCGCCCTATTTGTGTGGTTTTGAGCACTCAGTCTTTTGCTAAAAGTTGGTGTTAAGTTATTCTCATAGTGAAGATGTAATAAATGTATGTGTGTCAGCGTTATTACCAACAGTTTTTTCTGAAATTGATTAAATTTCTCAGAATTAATGGATACATCAAATTGAATGGCATATACCAATGCTTGCCTCTATAAAATATGAATATTCTCTACGCAATTTGTCATGTTGATAGCATGTTTCTTAAGTATGCGGAATTCAGGGCTAAAAGAACGATTAATTGTGTTCGGTCAATCATTCCCGAGGGATATTTATAATTCCGAGATTGGATCCAATTGGATACTCATATCGCGATATAGTATACGCGTATGCTATAGTAAATTCGTATACGATAAATAGCAATGTGAATGATGAACTTATTTACTCATTAATTTACTAATTTATTTAGGCATCTCTTTGAGAAATTCGTATGCTTTTATAGTATTTACTATCGAGGATACGGAGGACAGAAGTGAAACAAATTTTTATTAGATAGTCGATCGTCTGCATATTCATAAAACCGCGCATTACACGAGCTGAATGCGTGATGGAATATTATATAAAATGCAAACGTCAGCATAGGAAAATGAATCCTATAATATTATATACATTAATGCATTCGTTAAAGTGCGTCATTTATAAACTGCAATATAAATATTTACTTTTGGGTCCTTCGTTTCCATGGATGTCCAAGGTTTGTGGCAAGATTGTTGAGTCTATCAATAGGTCCATATTTTGGTCATTGATCTTTATCTTAATTAAAAGATAACAACTAATAATTTTAAAATAGCTGAGAACATTTGTGGAAAAACGTGTGTCATTTGGAGTGGACATTGAAGACGCATTCATGAAGTACTTGGATATTGAAGACCATTTAAAGAGTCTTTAGCCCTTTAAATTTATTGCTTTCTTGTTTCCGGCATTGACGAAAGAGAATTTGTGTATACCTCTTCATGCCGAATTCAAATTTCTTCGGGAAGATTGAAGGTAAGTTCATGCATTTCCTCAGCTTCCCGATCTATTTCTAGCAGAATAAGTAGCATGCATTGGAGAAAAATTTGGCATATAATAGGAGTTGTAATAAAAACGACTAATGTACTAGTGCTTGAGGGTTACGGGTGTTACTTAATTAGTTTCTCGGCATATATTACAGCTTCGTAAGAATCCCAAAAGGTAGTTATAAGCTGTGACAAGGACCCAACGGTGGAGGCTTCTACAAAGGGAGGCGCGGGAACATGTAATCGGCCGTAATAACGTCGGAGAGGAGGATAGGAAGTATAATGATCCAATACTGCCAGTCAAAAGAAGCTTGGGGGAATGGTTCCGTGTCTCAAAATCAAGGTCTGCTGAAAGGAAAAGTGGCAACATGAAACAATTGAGGAAGATAACATAGAATACATAATTGATTTGTGATACTCCTTATTGCATAAATAAATGTATTACATTGAATAAGTGATTTATTTCATGGAGTTCCCTCTGAAATTCCCTTAGTCTGTATGCAATAGCGAAAATTGCAATGAACAAAGATTCTTCAAAAATAAAATAAAAAATTTTAAAATACGGGTATTAAATTACGTATTAGGACGAAGTTCTGCCACTAGATGGACCCACAGTCTGCATTTGGTGGATCTTACTGCCTGGATTTGCCAATAGATGACTCTGTTGCTCGTTTAGATCAATGGTTTACATGAAATTGGTTAAATTTGATGCCATGATTTATATAGAGTTTATATGGAGTTTATATAAAGTTGATATCGACGGTTATGCACGTTTCCCTGCTGTTGATGTGATTTTTACATGAACGATGTATCAACGGAGGATTATGTGCTTGCTGGGAGGTGTTAAATCAGTACGTCTGAAACAGAAGCTGTGGTCATCAGCAAAGGCAAATGATGATTCCAAATTTGCTGCTGCATTCACAGAGGCTCTGGAATACGAGACGATGGAGGAAGCACTCTCGGCACCAATAAACAGTGTACGCACATCTCCCTGTCACCGACCTACTCCAAGTCACAGTCAGCCCAACCGAGAGAAGCAGAACTGGCGGACTCATTCATCGGTTCGAGTCCCGGTGGTGCAGCGTTCTCCAGTTCAAGGTCGGTCCCAACCCAGTACATGAGACAGAATGGTATCTTCTTCACCTCAGGGACATGGTCCGTCCCCACATTCCAACCTTAGGTCCAACAGCAGAGAATGTGAACGTTGTGGAAGATTTACCCATGTCTCAAACAGCTGTCCGGCGCTGAAACAGCAGTGGGAGTGTTATGCATGTCATAAGCATGGCCATATATCCAAAATGTGTTCATCTACAGTCCAAGCTGTTGACAATGTCCCAGAAGACTCTTCGGATCCAGTTAGTTTAGAGCAAGACATATCTGAAATAATAATTTCTACTATGGTAAATGTGTATGAAATTGGAGATAATTCCAGTGTGGAATTGCTTAAGAATGTGTGTGAGGTAACAAACGGTCCCATTGTGAAAGTGCTTGGCAAATCAGAAAATCAATCAGAAGTGATAATGTTGAATTCTTTGACGCAGATTTCTCAGAAAAAAAATCAAAGCCACGAGTCAACCTCATTTGGTTTCTGTGATAATTGAAGGTAAACCTGTTGAAATGGAGGTTGATACAAGTTCAGGTGTATCATTAATATCGATCCATTCGTTTAATAATTTGTTTCCTAACCTTAGCCTCAAACCTGTGCATTTGTGTCTAAAAGGGGTATGTGGTAACTTGTTAAAAGTTTATGGTCAAGCAAAGGTCATGGTGAAAGCTGATAATAAGTCAGTTCCATTAACACTTGTTGTATGTGAAGGTTCGAAAACTTTTCACCCTTTATTAGGTAGAACATGGCTGGATGCTTCATATCCTTCATGGAAAGTCTGTGCATGAAATTTAGGGATCAGAGTGACCTTAATGTGGTAAATAACACCTCAGCTTCACTCAGTGGAAAAACCAGTCTTGTTGGCATGTCAAATTGTCCCAATAAATTGTATGTGGTTCCTATGAGTGTAGAAAAAGGTATATTACCCAAAAGTCAAGTATTGGCATTGAAGTTGAAATTCCCTCATGTGTTTTCTAAGGATAAGTCACAGCATATTAAGGGATTTAAGATGTCCTTTGTTCTTAAACCTGATGCAAAACCCTTTATTCATAAGGCATATGAATTACTATTACGTCTTAGAAGACCGGTAGAACAACTAATTAATAAAATGGTAAATCAAAGGAAGTTAATACGAGTCTCACATGCAGATTGGGCATCCCCTGTATGGGTAGTTCCAAAAAAATATGGTGATATCAGGCTTGTAGTTGATTTCAGGAAGACTTAATCCTCAGCTTAGAGTAGATCAATACCCTCTACCTAAGATGAAAGATATTTTTATTTCATTATCTGGTTGTGCATATTTCATAGCATTTGATTTGTCGGAAGCATATGTGCAGCTTCAAGTTGCAGAGTAAATTCAACAGGTACTTACAATAAATACCCACTGGGGAATGTATAAGTTTAATAGATTAATTTATGGAATAGCTTGTGCCCCAGCTATGATTCAGCAAGTTATGGATTGTTTACTTGTAGGTCATGATAAGGTAGGCAGATACTTATTGATATCATCATTGGAGGGAAGACTCTCACTGAGTGTAAAGAGAGAACACTCAATGTACTCAAGGTGTTTGAAAGACATCATGTTCAAGTCAACCATGACAAATGTAGGTGGTATTGCAACTCCGTAACATACCTAAGTCATATTATTGATGCGGAAGTTATTCATCCCCTGCCAGAGAAAGTAGAAGCCATTTCTAAGACAAGATCCCCATCAAATCAATCCGAGTTACGTGCTTACTTAGGAATTTTAAATTTTTATAGAAATTTCATTCCTCATTTGAGCTCAAAGCTCCAACCTTTAAAAAATTTTTTGTGTAAGTCAGAGTGGAAGTGGTTGCTAGAAGCTGAAAATTGTTTTCATAAGAGCAAGATGTATTTACTTCGTAGTAACGTGTTGGCTCACTTTTATGAATCCAAACCCATTGTTGTTTATACTGATGCTAGTCCATATGGCGTTGGCTCAGTATTGTGTCGAGTAGTTGAAGGTAAAGAAAGGCCTGTTATGTATCATTCCTAGTCCCCATCTGACTCCCACAAAAGGTATGCACAATTTGAGAAGGAAGCCTATGGTGTGAAGGTGGCGCTTAAGGCACACCATAAATATCTTTGGGGCCGAGGTTTTACTTTAGTCACTGATAATTTACCTCTTAAGAATATATTAACTCCATCTAAAGGTTTCCAAATTAAGTCATCCCCCTGAATTCAAAATTGGTCAGTAGATTGGCGGAGTGTGTTTTCTACCAAGATGCTCACAATGTTTTCGGCCTATGGGGAAATCTTAAATACGATCTGGGTGATAACGCTGGCCGACTTAATCAGGTAATCCAGTTTTTAAAAGATATAAATATCTTCCACTCAGTTTAATAATTTTTACTTCTATTTTAGTATATCTCTCTAGTTAAAACTATTCTGCAGTTAAAATAAAGATTCTAGAGCTGAGCCGCCTAATGCAGTGACAACATTTATAAATTGGATGCGGTGCAAAATGACCTCTGCCGTCGACGCACCCACAAACCCAATTACTACTACTACAGATTGGCAAGGCTACAATTTTCTAGTGGATTATAGAAAAAGTTCATTGTTAGCTCCTGCAGATGCATTATCTCGCCTCCCATCAGATAATATTTGTGATGAAACTTTCCATGCAGATCTTGCATCAAATTTGCCAATTACTCCAGATGTTATTGCCGAGTTTACAGTAAAAGATCCCTTGTTACAAAGAGTGGAAGAATTGACTGAACAAGGTTGTCCTAATGTCCAAAAAGATTTACAATTGAAACCTTACTTTTTGTTGAGGCATTCTCTTTCAGTAGAACAAGGGTGTGTAATGTTTAAAGACAAGGTTATAATCCCCCTTGATCTTAGGATTAGAGTACTTTCCCCCATTTTCCCCACTCTTATCGCACCTCTCCTTCAGCCTCTCACCAATCCAACCCAATTATTTCCCTGAGTACTGCTCTGGATCTCAAGAAAGGTGGTTGTGCCACTGAAATAATCAGACAATTTATGTTTTCCTTAGAACAGTTTTTTAACACTGTTATGCATGTTGCTTCTATCACACATAGAATCATAATTACAATAATCAAATTTTACTAAGCCAATACAATAACAGTATTCTCCAGCCTTAAATTTATAAATAGACTAGCGGAAGGATCTCGTTGAAATTCAATGGGAGTGAGTAAAATCAAATTTATGCATTGTGTTATAAAATTTTAATATTTATTGTTAAGGTACGAAACCCGACTTAAAATATGGAGGTACCTTTCGCTCCAAACCAAATTAAACCGAGGGTAATGCATAAATACTATTAGTATTCGAATCATCACCTTTAAAAAATGGGAATAATGTTCCAATTTTCTAGCTTAAGGTGCCCATTGATATTCAGCTGGAGGGAGAAATATAATAATGACCCATTGTATTTAGGCATTTTAACATTTTCATGAAGGGGCGGAAAAAAACTTCCAATTTGGATATGGCTCCAAGTCAATATCGGAACCATAAATATGATTTAAACCATTGTAAACTTATCCTTACTGCAAGGATTCATATTGAGCCCTATTATAAAAATACTTGCATGTTGTACCTTTACGTATATTTAAGTTCCCTATTTACGCGTACCTATAATACAAATTATGTTTTACGTTGTTGCTCAAGTTTTTGTTAAAGTATCTCAAATCTCAAAATACATCTATCCACAACGTTTTCGAACAAGTTCCATATTTGCCTTTTATGACTCAGGTCGTTGAAAATGCACAAATCCGTAAGGGTATTAAAAAAAACGTTTTAAATACCACTAATTTTAGCGAATTCAAACCTACTAAATCTATTAATACGCTAGCAGTCAGCACAGATGTATGTGCAGAAAGAAATGGCCGACCACGCCTCAAAAATCAGCGTCAAAAACCTCCTTAACATCTTCCATTATCCTCGTGAAAAGCGCAATGCACAATTCACGGCATACGACGCAATGTATAAGCATCCACGATTTCGGGAACGACAATGGAAAAGACCTTAGCAACACTCGGAAAAGAACCGAAAAAATCAGAAACTTTAAACGTAAATTACATAATTTAGAGAAACTTCGAAAGCACAGAGACAATTAGTTGGAAGAATAAGAAATTTTGAACATTTTTCCGTTAAATACAAAAAAAATGAAAGAAATCGATTAACATTTAATAATTTTACTGAGCGAAAGAAAAAACCCTTGCACCTTCATAAATTGAAAAAGTCAATTTGAACCAATGTAAACACATTATTGGCGCCAGGAATCGAACCCGGGACTTTAAAAAAACGGGAATAGTTTTCCCGGGCCTTTCAGAGGGCTAGAAACACAACGCAGTTTACGGCATCTCTCTAGGACAAACCGTTTGCGAGATAGAGGGGGGGACGGATGGACGGACACTTCCCAAATTATATATATATATAGATAGCTGATGTGGGAAAATAAACTGGCATCATGAGGATAGTGTGGGAAAATAAATCATCACAATCATTATGCAATCATGCAATAATAGTAATAACACCAGCTTAACAAAATGGCACAACTTAGCTGATCTCTCGGGCAAGTTTTTATTATTTGGTCATGTAATTATTCACTTCTTGCCTTAGATAATCCGTTTGGGCATTCCTGGGCTTTACCCTGGATGACAAGTGCTATGTTAACTACTGTTACATATATCAAGAGATGTTTGAAACTATGACTTATTCTGATAATTTGCTTATACTGACAGGTGCAGTTCTCAACAAATTCCCTGCAGCTACGAAAAAAGGAAGTGGATAGATTGACGAGGGATTGACTTCGACACAGCATTGATACACAAAAAATTTTTTTAAATGTTCAAGCTACAGATGTTAATGTAGTTAAACCATGATTTACATAATATTTGTTTAACTTGTGTAATTTATGGCAGAGGTACAGCAGCGATAATTCCTGAATAAATATTTTAATTGCTTAATTTTTCTCTATTATGACCGCACTGCATATGGGTTGCATCTGTAGATCCCAAGAAATTGAAATATTCGCCTATATCCTTTCAAAGCCTTAAATTGGACATCCATTGGATGTCCACAAGTGGGATATATGGACATCCATAGGACATCCTTAAATGGACATCCATTGGATGTCCACAAGTGGGACATGGGACATCAAATGGATGTCCCATGGATGTCAGTAACATCCATGCAGGACATCCAATGGATGTCCAATGGATGTCAGTGCAATGGCTGGGATACCATGTAACGATTGTAATAATAACTAAATTAACCAAATAGACTACTATAAAAAATGGACTCGCAACACAAAACATCCTTAAAAAATAAAATCCAATTCTGGGCACTGACAAATCATGAAATTGATAACAACCACACTTTCAATTTCAACCAAGTAAAAATTTTAGATACAGAAGAAAATTTGTCAAAAAGGTTATTTAAAGAACTGTATCATATTGCTAAAGATCAAAATTCATGTAATAAAAGAACAGACATTTCTAATTTAAGTATAATATATCACAATTTAATACACCTAAACTAAAAATTATAACACTCCTAACAGCCAAATTGTAAACAATTCACCTAAAAACTTTTGAGGTGAATTGTTTGAGTCAAAAGAGCAAAAGGTATATAAAATCGATTTCAATTATTTTTGGTGTTAAAATATGCAAAACAAACGTTATATGTATTGTTCAACATTTTTGTATTGAAAATATTCTGTAAGTCATTTTACCCATGTTCATTAGCGGTTCATTCCTTTTTAGCCCTGATGAAGGAAAAAATATAATTTCCGAAAAGTCAGTCAAATAAATCTCTTATCATTTTCATAAGGGCTTAAACTCCTGATAAAACAATTTATACATTTGAAAAGACACCTGGAAATTAGTTTACTAAATATAACCACTTTTTTTTATGTACTGTACTGCTAGTTTTCCTATTTTTGACAATATCTGTAATGTGCAACACATTGATAAGATGAATAAAGTTTATTATTATTATTTTGTTATTGTTTGTGAATACGCATTAATTGAACATTTATAATGGGGATTTGTAACACGTTTCTTCCGTGGAAAATTTTTTTGCCCAGGTCAAGGGTGGAATCCAGCGTGCCTCAAAATCTTATTAATTAAACAATATTAATAATAATGAATTGAATTTGCTGCTAACTGTTACTTTCATTAATCGGGTCAACCCGTGGTCTGTGGTGGATGCCACGAATGACAAAGCTTCTTTGTTGTTAGTCTTGCAAGAGTAAATTTTGAATGCTATTTGGAATTTTTTCGTTAGGACTTTTTAAAGATCGATTCATTGCATACACAGTTTATATCCCACAGCATTAAATAACACCACCAAACAATCCTGATACAGATATGTTAATCCTCTTTTATCTTGCTACTTGCCATCAGCTTGCTAGCTCTCTCTGCCATTTTTATGGACTGTAGTATTTTCACTTACCTGCACTTGTTTATTCTGACAATTAGTTGTTAATAAGCATTCCATTTCACACTACAATTGCATTGATGAATCACATGGTTCAGTGCCCCTAAAGAGTCTTCATTGGTGGAAGTGGAGCCGGATAAACAACAAAAACAGATTGTGAAGAATTGAAAGTAAGTATTATTGATGATAGATAAATTAGGCTAATTGTGACTTATTCCAGTAAATTTAAAGTTGAAAGAGAAATTTAAAGATAATCATTCGCTATATTGTTCATTGCCTTGGGAGTTAGAGCAGTCCGCTTGAGTGTATTGTTGCAGGTAATTGAAGTGCTGTTGGTACACAACACAAATTCGAATAAATCCAAACCTTTGAAAGATTTAATGAAGAAGCATGTGTTCAGATTGGCTATGAGGCAGATAAATAATTTTTTCAAAGATTTAGAGGGAGCTAGTGATGCTCTTAGGCAAATTGGCAAAAATGAAAGTTCTGATCAATTTGAGTGAGGCCAGTCCAGGTCTGCTGGAAATTCAGAGCTTAATACAATGGAGGAATGGGAACATAGCTCTCTCCCAAGTGATGGGGTCACATTCCCCATTAACCCTATTAGTGCTAACCCAGATAGCACGTAAGTTTGCAGCAAGTTTGCACTTGGCTTGATTTTCACTTGCTAGACTTTCCTTGCTTTGATTGTTTGCTGCAAGTTAGCTGCTAGCCATCATGCACGTCTGCAGCAAGTTCGCACTGGTCTTGATTTTCACTTGCCCTATGGTGTCCTGCAAGTTAGCTGCAAGACACCAAGCAAGTCTGATTCAAGTTTGCACTAGACTTGATTTCCATTTGCCTTATCGTGTGCTGCAAGTTTGCTGCCAGTGAGTATTCTAAGTAGCATTAACATTATAATGTTAACAAGTACTAATAATAAATTCAAAGGAAATTGTCCCTAGAACAAGTATTATCTATTCTAAATAAATGCAAATATCGTTAATAAATGGGAATTAATATAAATTGAACAGGATAAATTTCTTCAGCCAATGGTAAAAAGTCGACAGTATACTGTCGACTTTGTTTTAACAACGTTGTTTTTACGGTAAAGCTGAAGGAGCTCCTTAATGAATTATTGGTGTTGATTTTTCTACAATCCAGACCACGTATTTCATTGATGTCCTCCTGGTGTCTGTGAATCCTACTCCTACCACCCCACTTACATTCAGGAAAGACAACTATATGTATGTGTTCTTAACCATTGTAGAACCAGTAAATTTTGTATATCTACTGACTTGATCAATGCTCCCCCATTCCCCCCCATTTTCCACCCTTCGCCGGGGACCCGCAGCAGACTCGGAAAGAAAAACTCAATCCTTTACAGTAGTAGT
This sequence comes from Platycnemis pennipes, assembly GCA_933228895.1. NCBI lineage: Eukaryota > Metazoa > Arthropoda > Insecta > Odonata > Platycnemididae > Platycnemis > Platycnemis pennipes. The sequence goes on along the minus strand of OW121848.1, from coordinate 23,845,830 downwards.
AGTTCCGGTATAATTAGGCATTGACGACGATAGTCATTTCGCACCCTTAACGATACTATTTGCGTATATTTTGTTGTTTGGCTTCACTAATTTAAACATATAGATTTATAAAATGTTGAGGAGTCCTGTTTCTTTTAGTTGATATAAAATATTTTTAACTTTTCATCGCACAATTTACCAGACACCTCCCCGTGAATTCAAAACCCCTGCCGCATGGAGAAGTATTTTTGGCTTGCCTTCTAGGTGAACGTACGTACAAGGCAAATTGAACTAAAGGCACTTAATTGGAATCCCAATACTGTGCCTCGCATGGAACAAACTCTGTATTAAGATTATTAAAAGAATTATAGCAAGAGTATTAAATTTCCATGGAACGGACTATTACCGCTCGTGCACTGAGGTGGCCACGGACGAACTAAAAACAAAAGCATATCAGTAAGCGTTGATTGGCGGCGTTGGCGGTGACGCGGTGAAGCCATCTATTCATCCACTACTGATCTGGAGTTGAAGCAAAGAGCACGTGTCCACAGTTCAGCTGGTTACACAGTCCAGGAATTTCGCGACCTCCAACCCACGTTTTCTGTTTAAGGTAAGTGCAATCGTTCATTTATCGCGTCTCATTTTATAGCTACAACAATCCCAGATAGCAAGCCAGCTGGATTCCAGCCTGGATTTTGGCTGGATGATTCCAGCTGGACAAATCAGCCTGGAATCAAGCTGGATTCCAGCTGGAATATGCAGCTTAAATCCAGGCTGGACTAGTCCAGGCCGAATCCAGCTGGATTCCAGCTGGAGTATGCAGCCTAAATCCAGCTGGACTAGTCCAGTCCAAATCCAGCTGGATTCCAGCCGGAGTATGCAGCTTAAATCCAGGCTGGACTAGTCCAGGCCGAATCCAGCTGGATTCCAGCTGGAGCATGCAGCCTAAATCCAGCTGGACTAGTCGTCTGAATCCAGCTGGATTCCAGCTGGAGTATGCAGCCTAAATCCAGCTGGACTAGTCCAGTCTGAATCCAGCTGGACTATTCCAGTCTGAATCCAGCTGGATTCCAGCCTGAAAGCGGGGCTTCAATTCTGCTTGAATAATAAATCTTAAAATAGTCATAGGAGGGCAGTTATTTGTTCTCCCTATGTACCTATAGTGGTTTTTATATAGGAAATTCATTTTCTTTTCATTATTTTGATGGTCTAAGTCAATACAATGCTGCACCCACAATAGCGATGGAAGAATACTGCAACTATTCGTCAGTGGCAATGATTATACCCACGAGGTCTGCGTATTAAATGGTCTTTACCATTTCAATAATGACCCGTGAAGCACAGGTGCATTACATACTGGTACGTTAACATAATGTGTTCAACAGGAGAAGTTTGACTCAGCCGGTACATGATTAATACCACGGACCTCCCACCTACCGGGTCAAGGTTCTAAGCGGCTTTATATGATATACAATAATAATGTTATATAATAATAAGTATAATTAATATAATGTTATAATCGGTTGTTCCAGTAGCCTTGAAGAAAACTGCATGTGAAAAATTTTTATCATCTTCAATTGAGCGATTGGGCCCCAGGTTACGAAATGAATAAGGGCTAAACAGAAGTATTATGACCACAAACTACCACCATGTTATTGTTTTAATCTATTTTATTAAATTCCAGGATGACAATGTGAGCCTGTCATTACAAAGTTAGCATCTGTTGCAATAACCGACACCATAATAAATATTAACATAGCAACCTATATAGCACATTGTTACCTTTCCTTTTATATTAAATAATATTTCTAATATTTTATTTGTGAATGAATCTGGGTTAACCAAATAAAATTGTTACAGACAGTGAATAACAGCAAAAATTCTTTCTACAGGGAGTCTAAAGTAATACCCTTGCCTGAAGACGTACCTCCAAATGTACAAGAAATTGTAGAGTGAATAAGTGACTTTCCTAGTTTGTAATGACTGACTTATTGGAGAAATAAATGTGTTTATTGGAATTATTTAATTTTTTATCCTAACTGCTGATATATCCAAGAAGTATATACATCCTTTTCATTGACTTGCGGCTATATACCGTAGACTGGTAGCAGACTTATTGTGCACGCTTGTAGCAGGCTTCTGGGGCACGCTTGTAGCAGGCTTCTGGGGCACACTTGTAGCAAGCTTATTATGCACACTTGTAGCAGAATTATTGTGCACACTTGCAGCAGACTCATTGTACGCACTTGCAGATCACTTGCTCTGTATACTTGCTGCAAGTGCCCAAAGTGGTAACTAGAAAGTTTGATGTAAACTTGCTGCACACTTGCAGACTTGCTTTGAAAGTTTGCAGCAAGTTTCCAAGACTTGCTTTGCAAACCTGTTGCAAGTTTGCAGCAAGTTTATTGTGCTATCTGGGAACCTTTCTCCTGGGGTACTAGCGAGAAATGCGGAGGGTAATTTAATAAACTGTAGCACCTTAGGAAAAAAAATATTATGAAGCTATTGCTATAATATCCAAATGTGGTTTTTTACATGAATTAAGTTGACCTAACTAATAATGACACATTTTTTTACATTGACTGAAAAAATAAATAAGGTACACCGGGGTAAGTGTTAATTTGGGGTAAGTGTAACCCATGGCTATCGTCGCATAAATAATAGATATGAAGTGGTGCTCCTAGTGAGATTTTCATCACACTACTTTTGATAATACGCGGGAATCGCTATCTTCCCAAAACTCTCGGTAGAGGAGCTGAAATACACTATTCTTTGGAAGTGCGTCTGCTCCGCTGCTGATATCTGCTCTAAGAGTGACCAAGTGCAGCACATCATTTTACGATTACCACACCAAGAAATTTAGAGATCACATTGAGGTTAAATCAGTAGGTATGAGTCAAATAATATCTTAACATGCTGTAATAGTGTGGTAGATTAAATTATGTTACTATGAGTGAAATCTGTATAGGTTCCTCTTGCTCCAGATTATATTGTCACTGGGGCAAGTGTAACCCATTAGTTTCCACTTCCCCCATCAAGTAGTAGTAGTAGAATTAGTTTAAGGTGCGTCGACTGCTGCGGTCATTTTGCACCTTTACTCAGTTCGGGGTAGGAATGAAGTTAAAATTTAACCACTTGAAGAAATGGGTAACACTATGATAGACGCATATGGGTAAAACTGAAAAACATTAAAAGATTAAAATCAGTCATATTTTGGATAACAAATTGGCTTCCTGCAGGAATTTAAGAGCGTCATCAATTCGTGTAGGATTATCACCAATTACCTGACTCAGCTCACCAGACACATTGTGACGCTCACGTAGTGCCCGATATTTATCACAATGTACAAGGAGGTGTCTTATGGACAAATGGCAGTCACAGGAATCGCAGTTTGGTGGTTCTTTCCCAATGGTAAAAAGATAGGAGTGGGTTAGTGCTGTGTGCCCAATTCTCAGCCTAGTGACTACTACTTCTTCTCTTCGGCTATTCCTTATCGAAGACTTCCAGGCTGCTGTACTATCTTTGATTTCTCTCAGTTTGTTTAGCGTCACGTTACGCCATGAGATATTCCAAGTTTGGATAACTGCATTCCTAAGGTAAAGTTTTAGATCCTGGGTCGGAATATGGTCAATTTGGTCCTCGCAGCTGTTCAGGACCGCTTTTGCAGCTACGTCAGCAGCTTCGTTTCCGATAATGCCCACGTGGGCAGGTACCCATAGGAATCTTATTTGGATGTCCTTGGTACTAAGACTGGCAATTTGGGATACTATATCCTGGGCCAAGGGATGTGAGGGAAGGAAGCTACAGATACTTTGAAGAGAGCTTCGAGAATCTGAGCAAATTAGGAAGGCTTTGTTCCGATTCTCCATCTCGTGAAGTGAGTCTCCAATGGCATCCAGTGATGCCTTGATGGCAAATAACTCCGCCGTGAATACGCTACACATGGGGTGAAGTTTAAAGGCTGCAGAGCCTACATCAGCAGAAATGTAGGCGCAGCCGCATGCGGAACCAGTTTTGGAGCCATCGGTGTAGATTTTAGCATATCCTCGGTATCTATGTATGGCCTCCAGGGCTAGTAATCTAAGTTCGGTGGAACTTTTATTTGCCTTAGCGCCTGTGTATGCTAGGGAGCAATCTACTTGAGGAAACTCCCATGGAGGAAGCTTAAAATTTTTTAATCGACACACCTCCGGAAGGTCGATACCCAAGTCGGAGATTAAAATCTTAAAACGCATGGCAAGGGGTTGAGTTGCCCTAGGTCGTCTGTTAAAAACGTCCGCAAAACGTGGGTTAAAAATTATTTTTAAACATGGATGTGATCGTCTTGATAAAATCTTACAAATATAATTACACATAAGAATCTTTATCCGGACCTCAAGGGGAGGTTCACCCGCATCGATGTAAATGCTCTGAACGGGGCTGGTTCGAAAGGCCCCTGTTGCAAGTCTCAAACCCGCGTTGTGTACTGAAGTGAGAGGCCGTAAGCGGCTCTTCCTTGCCGATGAGTACACAAAACATCCGTACTCGAGTTTGGACCTCACCAGGGCTCGATAGATGCGTAGCATCGAGGTTCTATCCGCTCCCCAAGTTGATCTGCTTAGATATTTAAGAATATTTAAAACTTTCGAGCACGCGTTCTGTAAATGCCGCAAGTGTTCTTGCCAGTTCAGTTTCTTGTCGATAATTAAACCTAGAAACCGGTAGGAGTCGACGAATGAGAGGGTATGATCTCCGAGCTTTAGTGTTGGTTGTCTCGGATAGCCCCTTAGCCTGTGAATGTGCATGCACTTAGTTTTTCCTTCGGAGAAACGAAGGCCGTTTTTCAGTGACCATTCACTTAGGCGGTTCAGAGTCAATTGGACCTGTCGCTCAGCTGTAGATATATTTGATGCTCTGCAAAAGATAGCCAGGTCATCGACAAATAGCGATGCCATTACAGGCGATTGAATGCAATTCGCAACGCTATTTATGGCTATAGCGAATAGGGTGGTACTCAGAACGGATCCTTGGGGTACTCCGTTCTCCAATTCATATGGTTGAGATAGAACACTACCTATTCTAACTCTAAAAGTGCGATTGGTTAAAAAGTTATTAATGAACATGGGTAAATTGCCCCTAAACCCCCAGTCGTGCATGGACTGTAGGATTCTATACCTCCACGTGGTGTCATATGCTTTCTCAATATCGAAAAAGACAGCTATTACCTGCTGCCGGAGAAGAAATGCCTCTTGGACGAAGTTCTCGATTCTCACGAGGTGATCTATCGTTGATCGGTTCCTTCGAAACCCACATTGTACAGTCAAGAGGAGGTTGCGGCTCTCGAGGCACCACACTAGTCGTTTATTAACCAACCTTTCCATCAATTTGCACATGCAACTTGTTAAAGAAATAGGACGGTAGTGGGATGGATGTGATTTATCTTTCCCTTGTTTGGCTATTGGAACTATTGTGGATTCTCGCCACCACTCAGGGAAGACTTGATCAGCCCATACTTGATTAAGTGTAGATAGCAATTCGGGCAGAGTGCGAGAAGGAAGGTTCCTCAAAAATGAGTTATGTATTAAATCACCACCTGGTGAAGTATCTTTCAGGTCTTCTAGGGCTGACGTCAGCTCCCGCATTGTGAATGGGTTATTATAGGGAGCAGTAGTTCTCCCCTCTTTGAAATTAAGACGGGTCCTTTCGGCCCGGAGCTTTAAGCTCTTAAATGATGGGTGATAACTTTCACTTGAACTAATTGCGGCATAGTATCCGCCAAAGGCTTCCGCAATATCAGAGGGTGACGAAAGAATTGTTCCGTCAAGGCTTAATCCCGAGACTGGAGTGAGACTGTGCTTGCCCATCACCGATTTTATTTTGCTCCATACCTGCGAAGAAGGCGTTCGGTGGTTAATACTTGAGATATATTTCGTCCAAGAGGATTTCTTTGCTTCTCTAATGACTTGTCGTGCCTTAGATCGAAGTCGTCTAAAGGCCGCAAGATTTGTGGAGGTAGGAAATTTGTTAAAAATTCTCAGCGCTCGTTTCCTCCTTCGAATAATGTCGGCACAATCCTCGTTCCACCATGGAACTGGAGAGCGATGTGAGGTGCCAGAAGTAGTAGGTATGCTACCTTCCGCGGCTTTGAGAATAGCGTTGGTCATTCTCTCCACATTGCTCGGCGCTGGGGTGTTGGGAGAAAAGGTAAAATGAAATTTCTTTCTAAAATCAGCCCAGTCGGCTTTCTTAATAAGCCAAGACTTTGGCAGGTTGCAAATTCCAGCATTTCCCGTTTTCTCCACTACAAGTGGAAAGTGGTCACTTCCACATAGATCTTCGTGGACTGACATTGTGAAAAGAGGGGCAATAGTTTCTGTGCTAATCCACAGGTCAATAGAAGAGTGTCCTCCATTGTATGCGTTGAAACACGTCTTTTCCTTGTCATTTAATAAAATCAAGTTAAAATCGTTGAAAAACTTTTCTAAAAGTCGTCCTCTGCCATTAATATCATGAATTTGGTCGCCCCACATGGTGTTATGGGCGTTGAAATCACCCAATAAAACGAATGGCCTCGGAAGCTGACCGACCAAATTTTCAAGGTTTATTCTGCTAACAGGTGCCCATTCCGGTAAGTACACATTACAAAAGGTAATGCGTTCAGGGGTGGCAACTGTCACAGCAATCGCTTGGAGTGGGGTTTGCAAGTCAACCGGAGAGGTGTATAGGTCCTCTCGGATGGCAGTCGCAACTCCGCCTTGAGCTCTATTACCACTCAAATCATCGGTACGAAAAATCTTAAAACCCTTTAAAATGGGATTGTCTGATGGTTTAAAATGTGTTTCCTGTAAACAAATACAGGTCGGGTTAAAATCTCTTATTAAAATTTTCAACTCCTCTTTTCTGCGGTAGAAACCACAGCAGTTCCACTGGAGTGTTAGGAACATAATAATAATAATTTATTTAAATTTAATAAATATATAAATAATTTAAATGGGACTTTATTCAGTTATTTGTTATCCCGTCTAAGCCGGAGCTTTTTCTCCTTTTTTCTCGCTTGGAGGATTTCGTTTTCAGAGAAACTGTCATCCGCCTCCATAGCCGATAGCTGTGCCTTATCGGCATCTCGTGAGGAACATGGAGGAGGTGTTATCTCTCGCCCGCTTGATGCAGACTTATCGGGAGAGAGCTTTTTAATTTGTTGTGGTGGCCCTACTTGGGGACCGTTAGATTTTTGGTCTTCGGAGTGAGTAGGAGCTGTTGGTTTCTTTGGCTTATTACGCTGAGCATTGCTACGTTCAGAGTTTGTACAATCTGAAGTCTGGGTTGCGACTGTTACCTTTGGAACTGGTGGTGTTACAACGGTGGCGTACGATCTCGAGAAAGTTGGTGCAATCAAAGTTCTATATTTCTTTCGTGCTTCTAGATAGCTAAGTTTTTCGGTTACCTTTATTTCCATGATTTTCCGTTCCTCTTTCATTATCGTACATTCACGCGAGTATGCGGGGTGCGGGCCTTCGCAGTTGGTACAGTGAGGTTCCGACACGCATTTATCGCCGTCGTGTTTGTCTTGGCCACACCGGGGGCAGATAGCATTTCTCGAACAGCGTGGAGACATATGGCCAAAACGTTGACACTTAAAGCAGCGAAGAGGGTTCGGTATGTATGGTCTTACAGGCACAGATTCATAGCCTACTTTTACCTTAGATGGCAGAGTGTCGCTGGAAAAGGTTAGGACTACGGAGGTAGTATCAACCACTTGCCCATCTCGTTTGGTAGTAAGCCGGCGACAATCTACGACGCCTTGGGAGGCCATTTCGGACTTAATGTCTTCCACACTAACGTAGAGTAGGTCGTACATAGTTATCACACCGGAGCTGGTGTTTAATGTTCGGTGTGGCTCAACAATTACTGATATGTCTTGGAACTTCGACATAGTCAGAAGTTTCTCACTTTGCTTAGAGTTGTCGGTCTCAATGAGAAGAGTTCCGTTACGGAGTTTTTTTACGGATTTTAATTCACCGGGGACATAGCCAGATAGTATTCTGTGAATAAGGAACGGTGACACCTTAGCTAACGTTTCTCCTTCATTAGCACAACGTAGAATTAGATACTTTTTACAAACAGAGTGACCTGTATCTTCCCCGCCCGCGTCAGGGCGGGATCTTTTGGGTGGTGGAAAATTATTCTCATCCATCCCTTTGCAATCTTCATCCCCCGGGCTCCCCACCCACCATGGAGCCACACATTTGGGACGCCGCACCGCAAGCCGGTGCGGTCGCCAGGGCTACCCGAGGGGATATAGCACCCTAGAGGTGGTTGCCTGTTTCGGGTTGGATCTTCGGTGCACGGGCCCACCAAAACCCGTACACTTCCGACCGCCCTACACAGACCCCCACCTCCCTAGCACTCGCCACCGAACGCATCGGAAAGCCGATTGACCGGGGGTGGCTAGCCCCCGGCCTCCCGTTTACAGGGAATCCAGGGCCAAAGAGGGTTATTGTTTCTCGGGCCATACCGGGCATCCGACACCCGGCTGGGAACCGAAAAACTCACCCTCCAGGATCCCCTACTCGGAAAACTAAACCTCCATCCTACTCAAAGGAAGATTTAAAGATTGCTGTGAACTGTGTTAAAAGTGGACAATTAACATTATATAGGGCTGCAAAAAAGTACAAAGTCCCTAAACCAACATTGTTTAAATATGTCAAAGGACAAAGAGGTGTTAAAAGTGTGACAATGGGGAGACCTACTGCTATCCCTTATGAAGAAGAGAAGATAATTGCCGATGGTATCAAAACTATGGAGAAGTGGGGTTATGGTCTCTCAAAAAGAGAAGTATTCACTATAGGACGCTATGTAAATGAAAATAATATAGCGACTCCCTTCAAGAATGGAGTACCAGGTGACGATTACTTCAGCAGGTTCAGAAAAACATTTAATCTGAGCCAGAAGAAACCTCAAAGTGTAGAAGTAGCTAGAAAAAGAAGTCTTGACCCTTTTGTCATTTCAACGTATTCTAAACTCCTGGAAGAAGTCACCGGTGGTGTTTCTCCATCAGAGATTTATAATACTGATGAAACCAGTTTTTGTTTGGACCCAAATCGAATCAAGGTTGTTGGTGAAAAAGGAGCTGCAGCCCATAGAGTGACAAGTGGTCCCGGAAAAGAAAATATCACAGTGTTAATGGGAGGAAATGCTGCTGGAGAAAAATTGCCCCCACTAATAGTATTCAAGGGAAAGAATGTATGGGACTCATGGATTGGAAAAGAAGGAGAAGAGTATCCTGGCATGACATGTGCAGCTACAAAAAATGGCTGGATGGAAACTGAAACATTTAAGAACTTCTTTGAGAACAATTTCTTAAAGAATATTCCCTCCGAAAGGCCAGTAATTTTGATCTATGATGGCCATAGTTCACACCTTGGTATCTCGCTTGTTCAAAAAGCTTAACAAGAGAATGTAGTGATACTGAAGTTGCCACCACACACAAGCCATGTTCTCCAGCCAATGGATCCGAGTGTATTCAGGCCCTTGAAATTAACATGGGATGAAGAAGTAAAATGGCAACGAAAAAATTATGGATCAAAGTTACCGAAATCAACGTTTGCATCCATCATATCAAGAATCTGGTCAAAACTAGATCCTGCTATTATACGGAGTGGATTCAAAAAGGCTGGGATATTTCCTTTTTGCAGTGCAGTAATTCCTGTAGAAAGTTATGAACCACAGGCATATAGGAGATGGTTAGATTTTCAACAAAGCCAAAGCGAAGTAATTCATCACTCATCAACAATGACCCTTGCACAAGCTCTTCCATCTCTGCCATCAGAAGAGACTAGAGTAGAAACTCCCCAAGCTCTACCATTATCAGTATCGCATGAAGAACCTCATCCAGGTCTGCCGTCAACATCCGATTCCAACAACAATGCTGATTCAAACGACCTTGCTGTCCGAATATCAAGCACGCGTAGGGTCTCATTTGAAGAGTTACTTCTGGAGCAAGTGAAACAAGCAGCGATGGTTACGCCTGGAAGAAAAAGAATATGTGGAGGGGCAGAAGTTATCACCTCAGAGGAGGCATTTCTAAAGCTGAAAGAAAATGAAAGGAGAAAATCTGAAAAGCAGGTGAAAAAAATAAAAAGACAGCAGTGTATCATGAGGAAAGTAGTGATGAAGATAATATTGAGGAATGCACAAATGACTTGGATGATTCTGAGCTAGAAGACGAGATCAAAGAAATGGATGAAGAAGATAATTTCACAAGTGTAATGCAGAGAGATTTATCAACAGTGCAGGTGGGGGACTGGATTCTTGCAAAATTTTGTCATAAGAAGAAAATAAAAATGTTTGTTGGACAGCTGACGGAAAAGGAGGCATGTCTGGAAGTGAAATTTGCTCAAAGAATTCGTTCAACATCAACATTTCATTGGCCCAACATTGAGGACAAGAGCATAATTCAACCTGAAGAAATTTTTCAATTTCTACTGCCTCCAGCATTTGATAAGCGAGGCACATTCAAATTTGACATCTCATTTGATTCCTATAATATAGGTTAAATGTATGAAAAGTAATAAGAAATTACATTTCTAATGGTATTGTATGTCATTGAATTATTTCTACTTAGCTCAATGATATTTTTTTGATATATATTAAATTAACAGGCCTTGGGTTACACTTGCCCCAATCATCGGGGCAAGTGTAAATGCTGACTATGATTCATGTTCTTTGTTCCAGAAAGGAAACCATTGAAATATGTGTGCATTACAATTCATTTGAAGTTAGAGCATATATTTCTTAACCAGAATATAGAATGTTAATAAAATTGAATGTCAATTCAATGTACAGTAGCTAATGAAATGTCAACTATATAAATATGGGGTTCCACTTACCCCGGTGTACCTTATTATTTTAGTGTCATCAAGTTGAACCATATATTAATATTGGGCCAATACATCGGCCTGCTGCACTATTTACCTGAGATGCAAAAGCCACTGCACTGAGAGGGTTAACAGCCCAGATGAAGAGGAGAATGCCCTACACAGTGGCAAAGCCTGTACCTCCAGAGATGAAAGAACAACTCATCCAGGGGTTTTACGGAGGGAGAAATTGATACATAAAATGAATCCAGCAATTGTGATGGTGAATAGGTGTCTCTTTGCACTCAATTAGCTGAATGGAGTGTTTGCTATGGAGTAACTTTTGGTGCAACTTCTGCTTTTCTAAGAATTTTGAAGCCGCTTCATACTGAGTTGCCGACTACTTGTAAAGCCCTCTGAAAGTCTAGCAAGAGAAAAGTTGATGCCAATAAGCCTGAAAATGGCCACTGTGCTCATTTAGGACTTTTTAAAGGCATAAAGTAATTCAGGAAGATAAAGAGATTGGCAGATGCAAAACTCTTACTTGAAATCAGCTTTGATGGCTTGCCAATTTATAAGAGTACCACCACCAAATGTTGCCCTGACTGAGCAAGATGTATCCAGCTAGGTATTTCTCATCTGTTTACTGTTTGAATATATTATGGGGAAGGCAAGCTTGAATCTCTTGCAAACTGTCTCTCTGAGTTTATGCAAGAAGTGAGTGAATTATAGAGGGACAAAGACTTATTTGGAAGGCAGTGCACTGTTAAATGTATGTTATATGTGATGTGCCTGCCCGTGCTTACGTCAAATGCATTGAGGGTCACAACTCAGGTCATGGAAGTGAGAACAGGAGGGCGAATGTGTAAGGGCAATACACAATTTATAGTAGTATATGTGGCCCATTAAGGACTGATGAGTCATTCTGAAATAGAGTAGATGTCTACCATCACAAAGGGGTCTCTCTGTTGGAGCAAATAGGGGCAAAGTGCATTTCTGAAATTTCTCTAGAGTTATATACATTTAGTGGACCTAGGAACTATAAGAAGGTTTTTAAAGTATATCTTGAGGGAAGGGACTGCTCACGTTTCTGCTGCTAGTAGGTGTCAACTGAATGCCAGTATTGAAGAAGTTTCACAGTACTTTCCCCAAGAATTCACGAGGAAAGTAAGGTCCCTGCATTACTTTTCTAAATGGAAAACATCAGAATATTGACAGTTTCATGGTTTTAGGTTTTTAGCTCAAGTTTTAGGGAAGAAGTTTTTAACTTACAATGTCCACAGCCTGATGCATTTGGGTGATGATGTGAGGCATCATGGATCTCTCCCATCTCTTAGTGCCTATCCATTAGTGCAGATAGTCGTCCAACTTGCCTCTGCAGTAAATCTTTAAAAGACTATGTGAAAAAGGGGAATTTTGCAATGCAGAGGGTGAGCTTGAGGTTCGAGGAGTGTTTGGCGAACATCACGAAGGCCTTGTGCCTAAAAAGGTCATTGTTGCTGGGCAGTTGCATTCATATGAAGGTCAAAACTTCATTTAGAAGAAAAGGGAACCTGATAACTGTATATACTTCAATAATGGCCACATTGGACTGATACGCAATATTTTAAGTTGCTGTGATAATCACTCAACTGTTTTCGAGATTGTTGTACAAGAGTTCCATTCACATGATGCTTTTTATACTTGTAGTAAAGTGACTGTTTTCGTTTCGTTTTTGTTTTTGGAATGTGTGACCGGGCATGTGAGTTCGGGTTGCACAGTCGTGTGGGGACCATCAGAGAGACAGTGTGCCAATGTAGAGATTTCCTGGTTCAATATATTATTCTCACTAGAACCTTTATCGTATAACTTATTTACCCTACCTATAAATTGGGTTAAGTTACAACAATACTTATCCTCTTTCATTTGGAATACTTGGAGTGCATAAATTATGGAACTTATCAGGTGTATTTAAGGTTTACAAATTAGATGATGTAAAATATAGGACTGTTCTTTTGCCCATTGGGGGGATACATTTCTTTTTGGGGGGTCACGTTTCTTTTGCTCCATTCATTTTAGGTGCAATGGTTTGAATTTCATTAACTAAATCTGATGAAAATGAACTTAATTTTTTTCCTTCAGATATTCTTCTCAAAACTTAGTAGTTTATTAATAGAGCAATCAGTTCTTAAGAAAAATTCTTTCTCATTTTTTGTCATCATACTGTTTTTTCCAGATGGGTCAAATACATTTTTTTCCAAATTCGAATATTGAGCTCGAATACAAAATTTTGCCGTGAATATCAAATTAATCATAATTCTCAAACAATTCAAGAGTAAATGAATGATCTATTCACATAGTTATCGCTAGCTGTGGATGCCCAAAGTCATTGATGAGGAACTCATATCTGGCAATTGGTATCTTATGTTTTAATTTGGGACATTTCTTTTCACATTCTAGTGTTTAACAAATGGTTACATGCCAGCAGCCTCCTGAAGCTTAATGCTATCGCCTTATAGTGAAAGCGTACCATTCGTTTACGGTTTCAGTGTTTCGCCACCAGTTGTCTACTGCCTAGCAATGCTAGAATTTTTCCTGGATGCATTGCTTGCATGTGAAAACATAGGTGAGTAATGAATTGTGTAATTATTTAGAGGCCAATTAGCGTGATTTAGTTTGTGGTTATTTAAGCAAGAAAACATTTCCAACTCTTGTGCTATTGCCACTGTGAATTCTTTGTCAAAGAAAACTAGGACAATGCATAAAGAAGTGTGGTGTACTCTTGTCACATTCATCTTCAGCTTCATTGTATTACTAATTAAATCCATATTTTTTCATTGCATTTCGCCTATATATAGCCATAAATAACGATTCAACGTATTTCTATTATAATGTAATTGATATATATTGCGACATACTACGGTTTCATGATTAAAATAAAAAAAACTGTAGTTAGTAAAAAGCCCATATTTGTACGAAATTATGCCCGTGCTGTGCACAATACTCAGAAATGATTTGTTTGGTAATATCTGCACTGCTTTCACAGTAACAACTGCTTGAATAAAATATGTAAAAATGTCGGAATTTGGACCCCAAGGTCCGAATTCCGACACAGATATGCTTCTAATTCCGACAGTGCGTGATTCGTAAGTAGTAGTAGTAGAGTTAATATTTAGGGTGCGTCGACAGCATGGTCATTTTGTAACACTGCTTTTCAGAAATATAACACATTAATTTAAAGCCGTAGACATTAAATTACCTGGGGTGGAATTCTGTAACTCGAAGCTCCGGAGCTAACTCGCGAAAAGAGCTTCATGAAGCTCCTAGCTCCAAACGGCATTCTGTATCCCCGGAGAGAGAGCTAGAGGAGCTAGCACTAGCTCTCTAGCTCCTCTGGCGCCTATCGGTATTCTGTATGCCTTTGCGGAGCGCCCTCCGGCGCTCCCAGCTACCTCGGAAGGAGCTTCACGAAGAGCCAGCCCAAACCCCACGCTAGGCCTTTCTCCCGTTGAGCTTACGGCGTATGTTGTTAGTCTTTTGTTTAAGCAGAAGAAACTTTTCAGTCTGAACATGGCGCGAATGCTCAATCGTCAGATTTTGCTGCTCATGTTTGAGGAAGAGCTGGTTGACGCCCAAGAGTTAAACCTGGAAAGGCGAAGGCTGAGGGATAACCAAAATGCTTTCGACCTGCCGGACGAAAGATTTATATCTTTCTTCCGGGTAAGTCGGGAGATAGCCCTTTTTGTTGTCAACCGCCTGACTCCCGCTCTCGAGCGAAGGAGAATAAGTGGGTTGAGTGTCCGAACGCAAGTGAGTCTATTACATGGCCTCGACTGGTCCTAAAATATGAATATAATCATTAGTGTAATTTGATTACTCTTTATCATACCACCAGCGTAGTTTATTAATTTAAAATGACTTTCGTGTGAAGGCATTAGCTCGCTTTACACGATCCAATGTTTTGTACAAACGCTTGTGCGAGGAAAGTATACCTTGTAAAGCGGTATTTTCTGTGAACGCTTGTTCGAATGTCTGAATTACTGTAGGGAAAAAGGAACGTGTTCTAATTTCATTGAGACAATTTCGTTCAGTTTATACAAAACGTATCGTGTAAAGCGGCCTTTACATTTACCGTAATACGATGAGTTAAAGCTGGCAGTGTTTGGTACCGTGACTAATACGACATTGTAATCCCGAAATCGCCGTTACTAGACTTAGGTGATTATTTCAGGATCTTGTAAATTGACAAGTATGATATTTAAAATGTGCGAAATGCAATCTCACCCCTCCTGTTTAAATCTAGGTGTTGGTCACTCTAAGGTTCATGGCCGAAGGTGCCTATCAAAAGGGGGTTGGGCAAGACTTCCTTGCAGCCATGAGCCAGCCATCACTTTCACGCTGCATGAAGGCGGTCACTGAGGCACTTACTAACACCCTACGCCGGGAATGGGTGAAATTTCCCCTAAGTAATGCCGAAAAGGCAATATTGGAGTAAGGGTAAGAAATAAATGCTGATATACTATGGATTTATAACATACTTTGCTGCTATCAACAGATTAGGGCCAGTGACTGGGTTCCCGGGTGTCGTGGGGGCGATTGACTGCACCCACATCGCCATCCTCTCACCCCCCGTGCATGAGGAGAGCTACAGAAATCACAAAGGGTTTCACTCCCTTAATGTGCAGATGGTAAGAACCTGCATGATCTAATAATTGTGATTAAATGCATTATTATATTGGTCATTCCACCCCCAATTACAGTACATCATTTCTTTCCTTGAAGGCTCTAATAATATTATTTTCACACAATCTCCAATGTCTTACAGGTATGCGATGCACAAATGACAGTGCTGGATGTCACTGCCTATCCCGGTACGGTGCATGACAATTTTATATGGAACTACAGCAATGCCCGCACACTGATGTGCGAGGCCTATCAAAACAAGGCAGGGGCTTTTTACTTGATAGGTAAAACATTTAACAGAAATAACTTTTCAATATGCTGAATCCATATTCCTAGGACTTACACTACGATTTTTACTCACCTTAACTTGCATTCATTACCATCTTTCTGTACAACAGGAGATGCAGGGTATGCCCTAGAGGAGTGGCTTCTAACCCCACTACCTCATCCGAGGAAGGTACTCCTGAGTACCGATACACGAGAGCACACTGCAATGCCAGATCAGTCATAGAGAGAGTATTTGGTGTCCTCAAGGCCCGGTGGAGGTGCCTGCTAAGGGAGAGGGTGCTGCGCTACCAGCCACAGCAGACGTGTAACATTATAACCTCATGTGTAATTCTGCACAACCTCATCATTCACCAAAGGTGAGGTCCCAAATTGTTTGACCCGAGAATCGCGTGATGGCGGAGGAGAAATGCTTCCTGGATGAAATTGTCAATTCTAACTATGTGGTCGATAGTGGAATGGCCCCAACGAAAACCGCACTGGATTGTGCATAGAAGGTCTCGGCGCTCCAACCACCAAACGAGCCGCCGCACAGTGGTCGGAAATCGAAATTTTTTGGACAAAATTCAAAAATCGCTTTTTTTGAGGTATGGACTTGAAACTTCGCACATATACTCACAAAAGATTGCTAATTAAGGAATAGTACGTCATTTGTCATGATTCTGAACCGTTAGCTAGATACAGGGGCTCAAACATGACCAAATTTCCAAAAAACTCCCGACTTCCTTTTTCTCCGAATATCTTCAAGGTTTCGTTGATGGTGTTGTTGTGGGCTGAATTTGATCGAATAAAAAATGGTATGATCTATTAAAACAATGCTTTGCCTTTAATATGCTTTAGTTTTGAAGATTTTTAATAACATTTGTGTGCTATTACGTTACAAAATGGCGGAAGCTGTTTTTGGACAAAATTTCACATAAAGTAGAGAATATCTAGCATTTTAGGGAGAGACCTGTCAAGTGACTTATATCAGAGCGTTTGTTGAAGAATTTTAGATACGAAACTGAAGAGAAATAAAAAATAAGTTTGCGACGCCGAAAAATACATATGATTTTCCGACCGCGCGTCCGGGGTCCGACTCCGCGCGCCGGGGCTGGAAATGCCGAGACTCGCTTACATTGCTCATGTCGCGCCGGTTCACCATCCTTTCCATTATTTTGCACAGGCAGCTGGTGAGGGAGTTGTTTGTCTGAGTCGAGTCTGTAGTTGTTTGGGTCACCTCTATCTTTGCCCTGTTTTAGGATGGGAACCACTGCAGACTCCCTCCAGGTTGATGGGAACCACTGCAGACTCCCTCCAGGTTGATGGGAACCACTGCAGACTCCCTCCAGGTTGATGGGAACCACTGCAGACTCCCTCCAGGTTGATGGGAACCACTGCAGACTCCCTCCAGGTTGATGGAAAGGCACCTTCAATCCAAAGCTGATTGAAGCTGTGGAGGACCTCCAACAATGCCTTCTCCGGAATATTACGGAGAAAGGCATTGTGGACCTCGTCAAGACTGGGAGAAGTATTGCCTGTGCCAGCAATGGCGGACTTTAATTACCACAAAGAGAAAGGAAGTTTATAGTCGGCCACATCAACGCTTAAATCACGTATTAAAACATTTAGTTCCTCCTTGCAGAGATAAAAACCATTACAGTACCATGTAGTAAAAAAGTCATGATATGTGTAAAATATATTAAGAAATAAATAAACAGGTGATTACTGCTTTATATGGCTTTTTCTTCCCGATTGTCTGGCAAAGAGGATTTCTGTCTCGGACAAGGAGTCACCTTCTCCATCGGTTCTGGTAGTTTCGATAACACAGATGGGACCGGAGGTGGTGTCTTTTCATGCTTACCCTTCGTGCCGGCAGAGATTTGAGGGGTCTTCTTTGGGGAACCAGGAGTAGAGGCACTCACTTTGGGTGCCGGTTTTTTTATACTATCTACGGCTGCTTAATTCGTTTTGATTGTTTTGGATAAGCGCTCAGTAGTCAGTAGTTTTGCTGATATTAGTGTCAGTTTGGATAGCAATGGACACTTCTTTCACTGGACTGACAGTGATAGCAACAAAAGATCTTGAGAAAGTAGGAGCGGTCTGAGCTCTATATTTCTATCTCACTTCACCGTATGTTATCATATCAACCATTTTTATCTCAATTATTTTACGATCTTCCACTAATACAGGGTAAGTTCTCAAATAAAGAGGGTGGCCGCCATCACAGTTCACGCAGTGCGGATCTGACGAGCACTCAACTTCCTCCTGTTTATCTTGGCCGCAGCGAGGGCAGGAAGCCTTGCCCCTACATCAGTTGGCAATGTGGCCAAACCGTTGGCTCAAGAAACAACGCATTGGACTTTTAATATAAGGCCGCACAGGAATGGACTCATACCCAAAAAAAAACCTTCTTCGGAAGAGTGTCGAGGGAAATGGTGAGGACAACGGAAGTCGAGCTAATAACCTCCTTGTTTCGTCTAGATGTTAGGCGATGGCAGTCAATAACTCCCTGGCAGGCCATCTCACGCTTCATTTCTTCTTCCTCAACATAAAGCAAGTCGTAACTGCTAGCGATACCACGAGAGGTATTTAGAGTTCTGTGGTTCTCGACTTTTACAAGCGGGAAAACTATTCTTTCCCCCATCTTTTTTTGGGCGTGATCTTTTTTATTGGTGGTAGGTCAATACCTTTCATGCCAACATGACTTACATCTCCCGAGCTCCCCAACCACCACGGAACCACACATACGGGACGCCGCACCGCAAACCGGTGCGTCGCCAGGGGTACCAGAGGGATATAGCACCCTAGAGGTGGTAGTCTGTTTCGGGTTGGATCTTCGATGCACGGGCCCACCAAACCCGCACATCTCCTACCGCCCTACGCATACCCCCACCTCCCTGGCACTCGCCAAAGTTAAGCAGAACGCCACGGAAGCCGATTGACCGGGAGTGGCTAGCTCCCGGCCGCCCGTTTACAGCGAATCCGGGGCCAAAGAGGGGTATTGGCCCGTAGTCCATACCGGGCATCCGACACCCGGCTGGTAATCAGGGACCTCACCCTCCAGGATCCCCATCCCCTCCTTACGAGTCTCCGCACACGGCAAACATGCGGGTGGTTCGCAGGCCAGGTGGTGTGGCCGCACACAGACAGTGGACCCACAAGACTGTCCGGGCTCAACCCTTGCTAGCTGTGGGTTTGTTATCGTGGGCCGCCCCCTCCCCTTAGTCGCCTCTTACGACAAGCAGGGATGCGAGTATTCCCAATTCCCTACCCGCAGGGGGTTTCCATCCAGGAAGCGGGTTTTTAAGTAGAGGGATGATTGGTTGAACCTGGCTATCATTTCATCACTGCCCATCCCGAAGATGGGACTCGACTTCATGAACTCCGTTCAAACTTTTCAGTGATCATAGGAACTTCCTTTGTCATACCACTGTCCCATACATTTGAGATGGTAAGCCGCCGTCCTTGCCTGCACCTCTGCTTCCACATGGAGTGGAGCAAGGTTCAGCAGAATTTCTAGCGCCATAGTTGGGGTTGTTCTCATAGCCCCTGAAATGCCCATACAGGCCATTCGTTGAAGGTGTTTTAGTTTGTTCCCAGCAGTTTTCAGCCGAACTCTCTTCCACCAAACTATAGAGCAGTGCAACTAGGTTTGATGACTGCCGTATAAATCCATCAAATGCCTTTTGGCTGAAGTCCCCATGTTTTACCAAGGGTCCTCCTAAACATTCATAAGGAGGCACAGGCTTTCTCTGCCTTGGTCTCCAAATGCTCTCCCCTGTTAAGCTTGGAGTCCAGAATAACCCCAATATACTAAACCGATGGTGAGGGTAATTAAACTTTACCCTGCAATGAGGAGGGTCTAAAGCCTTCTATTGGTAAACAACATAAGATTAGTTTTCTCCGGATTTACAGTCAGCCCTGTTTCTGCGCACCAGCCTATTGCCTTAGTGGCTTTCTGAATTAGTCCAGAGACAGTATCGAGGTACTTTCCAGTGATTAGTATAGCCACATAATCTGCGTACTCCTGAGTGTATGCGTCAGTCCTATTCAAATTGAAAATAAGACTGTCGAGTACCATATTCCAGAGGAGTGGAGACAACACTCCTCCCTGAGGGCAGCCTCGAGTCATTCATTGAACTGTCTCTCAAGACTACCTTGACAGTTCTTTGTTCCAACATGTATCTAATCTAGCTCACAATATGAGCATGGGTATCACGTCTTCTTGCAGCAATGCAGAAATGATCGAAGATGAATGATGAATGTCATGTCGTGTATGTACCGGGACGATCGTTTTCGTCTTTCTCAAGCATTTGTATTTCGCGGCCAGTTCGAGGGGCTCAAATCCATGGTATCATCAGACACCATGTCTTCTTCGTCTCCTAGCCCGCGGGTTTTGTCATCATTGTTTATAGGTCTTGTCTTTCTAGATGCAGCAGTACACTCGCTTGAATTATCAGTCTCTGATGCATGCGGGTCAGAGGCATTAGTGCCATTTTTCTTTGTTGCTTTAGTTTTGAATGATGTGAACACGCCCTTGCAGGGTCCACACAGATGTATTCCTATTTCTTGGGTTGTGACTGGAGCAGCTGTTACTTTAGCATATGAGGTGCCGGAGAATACCGGGTGTGTAGCCTTGTATTCCTTCCTGGCATCTCCGTAAGTAATCCGTTTCGTGACTTTAATTTCTTGAATCGCTTTTTCCTCCTTAAAGATTGGGCAGGATGCCGACCAGGATGGATGGCTGTCTTTACAGTTCACGCACTTAGCATCCTCAGCACATTCTCCTTCATGTTTTCTTAGGGAGCATCTACCACAGAGTTCCTCCCCTTTACATGAGGTGGAATGTATGTCCATACCTATGGCATCGGTAGCAGCGAGTTGGGCGTGGGATGAAAGGTCTGACCTCGATCGAGCGATAGCAACAATAGACATGTTTCGGAAGCGTAGGAACAGCGAATGTAAGAACGATACTATTGGTGTCTTTTAGTTCTCCGCTTCTCCTCGTCTTGAGGCGGCGAGCTGCTATCACCTTCTGGTCGCTAAATCCTTCTACAATTTCTGCTGCGGTGCAATTGGCTAAGTCCCAAGATGTAATTACTCCCTCACAAGTGTTTAGGGACTTGTGTGGTTCGGCCTTAACAGGTACATCGTGGAATTTAGATATTTCTAGAAGCTTCTTTGATTGTTTTTCGTTTCTAACTTCGATCAGAACGGATCCTGATCGAAGTCGCACAACGCTAGCTACATCTCCAACTAGTCCCTGAAGTATTTTTGCAAGTAGGAATGGTGATATCTTTTTTAAGGATCCTTCCTCAATGCTGTTAATAACTATGAATCTCGGGTTTTCTATTGCTTGGTAGTCTCTTATCTTCAGATTACTGTCGTCTACTCTTAACTTTTTACTTTTACTTGTTTCCTCAGTCAATTGAGGGTTTTGGAGTTCATACTCCATAAGAAGATTTGTTTATTCAGCCCCCGGCTTCCCACCCACCATGGAGCCCAACGAGTAACCAGGTATCTTACAGCGCACAGCTTGCCCAAGCTGACGTTCGCTCGAAAGGAGCCGCCAAACTCCCCAGCCGTCAGGAACCGATTGACCGGGAGTGGGCTAGTTCCCGGCCGCCCGTCTAGGAGAAGCAGGGGCCAAAGTGGAGTGTTGGGGTTACCTCCCTCCCAAGGGATATTCCCTCAGCCACCAGGATCCCCCTTTCCTCCGACACGGGTCGCCGCGCACGGCAAACACGCGGGTGGGCCTATTTTAACCCCGGACCCACTGGGGGGATAAAGAGAAAGAGAAGTTAATATAAATACAGGAGTGTATTTATTTATCACCGCCACCTTCACGACGTTACATTGGCGACGAGGATATGGATAACGTGGAACAGAAACTTGCAGCTCTAAAAGCTAAATTGGCACCTATCGAGGCATCGGCATCAACAGGGCCACAAAGCATAAGTTACAATGATGCGATCGGCAGCATGGCATAGTATCAGACTTCGGAGGATTGGAACATGTCCGAGGCACGGCTCAAGCATCATTTCAATGCAAAGAGTATTCCACCAGGAAAGTTTGTGTCTACTTTGTTGACGCTGGTGGGACCAACGGCGTTCAAAGTTCTGTATGACTTGTGTGATCCGATCAAGCCGGAGAGTAAGTCATTTAATGAGTTGTGCGAACTTTTAAGAAAGCAATATTCGCATAGAGTGGCGGTATTCAAAGATAGAATATACTTTTATAATTTGTTTCAAGGTGACCAGGAAAAAGTAATGGACTGGTACGCTCGATTGAAAAGTAAGGCAGTGAAATGTGAATTTGGTGCCCAATTAAATGATATTATTCGAGACAAATTTGTCGCGAGAATGAGAAAAGGTGCAATTTTGGATAGTGTGCAACGTAGAGCACACAGCCTCTCTTGCAGATATTGTTGAGGTGGCGCAACGAAAAGGGGCAACGTTACAATTCTCGAGCCATTTCTCCATTGTTGGAGTAAACAAGATTGATCTTGCTCGCCACCGGGGAGCGTTTCGCTGATAAGAAGATGACGAATTCCAAAGGCGCTGCTTCACAGAAAGGGAAAGGAGAGGAGAATAAGAATTAATTTAAAAAATGTGTTCACTGTGGCGGTGTTCTACATGACTTCTCTAAGTGGAAATACTTTGACTAAATTTGAAAATCTTGCAATAAAAAAGGACATTTGGCGAAAATTTGCCGTAAAAAAACCGAAAGTACGGGCTTTGTGCAAGTTAGAAGTGCGGAGCAGCCGGACAAGGGAGCAGACTTCGTGGAATTGCTGGCGGTGAACATCAACGACGATGCTGAAATGGAGAAGCCAGTATTCGTAGATATTTTAGTGAATAATTCATTTGATGTGTCATTTGATGTGTCATTCGAAGTTGATACAGGAGCCGGTAAGGCTATTATCCCGTTATCTTGTTATAAAAAATATTTTTCGTCAATTCTTTTACAGGAAAGCCCTAGATGGTTAAAATTGTATAATAGATAGCTTTGTTAAAAAACCGGAAGGTATAATACCAGTCAATCTCCGATATAAAGGTCGGGAAATTAAATATTTTTTAACAGCTACTAAGGAGGGCGTAAGACCCATAGTGGGCAGAGATGTGATAAGAAAGTTACAAATTATTGATATTTATAACGATTTGAATAGCGTCAGTGACGTACATTCAGATTTAAATGAAATTTTAAAAAGATATTCTATTTTATTTGATGGTGAACTAGGCTGTTATAATGGAGATAAAATTGAATTAAAAATGAAGTCGGAGGCAAAGCCGATATTTTTCATGACTAGACCTATTCCTTTTGCGCTTAAAGAAAAAGTAACTGAGCAGTTGGATTTAATGGAAAAAATGGAATTGTAACAAAGGTTAATGATAATTCATGGGGAACTCCTCTAGTTCCAGTAATGAAGCCGGATGGTAGTATCCGTGTTTGTGCTGACTATAAAGTCGCTATTAATCAAAACATTGAGGATGTAAAAGAACCTTTACCTAGAATTGAAGAAATTTTTTCAGATTTAAGTGGGGGTGAGCATTTAACAAAATTAGACCTTACTATGGCCTATAATCGGTTACCGGTTGATGAAGAAAGTAGAAAATTACTGGCAATAAGCTCCTGTACGTTTGAATTTGTAATTACTTAAGTTTAATGTTTCCCTAATTTAGTCGGGGAGAGGTGTAATATCCTGAGGAAGAACCTGGTTCACCCAGTGTCAAATAGATGGTGTTTTATCTATATATCTAAGATTGTGTTATGCACATCTGGTGATTGTTGCCAGTTCCACTCCAGCTTGGCTTCGAGTAGGCTCATTGTAATAGTGCAGCGTTCAAGTGACTTTATTTAGTGTAACAATACGAACTTCGGTTAAAGAGTACAGAGTTATAGAGAAGTTAATATAAATAAAGGAGTATTTATTTATCACCGCCACCTTCACGACGTTACATGTAGTTACATGAATATTGCTGTCTATTGATTATTGAATGATTAGAAATTTGTGAAACTTACATGGTAAAACTAGTTATGACTTATTGACTTATTTTTCAACTTTTACAGACAATGCAATACCACATGAAGTTGCTGGAGAATTACTGCAGCCAGCAATCTCTGTTCAGTCATCTTCACAGCTGAGAGAAGAGCTGAAGCAGCCAGAAGACTTAAATGCAAATGAAACTGCTCCTTCAGACATATTATCTTATATTGATCGCTCAAAAAGAGAGGCACCAAAGCCATATTCTAGGCGCATTGCTTTCGAGAAGGAGCTGAGGGCCCAGAAAATTAAAATACACAGCATCAGGATAGAGAGCTCTTCAAGCTGAAGCTGGAGGAACATAAATACATGGTGGCATTGGCTAAAGAGAAGATGAGACTGATTGAGGAGGAGGAGAGAAGGAAGATAGTGGCATCCGAGGCTGAGGAGAGAAGAGAAGAGGAACTACACAGGCTTCAAATTGAAATATTAAAAAAGCAACTTAACAAAACTTGAAATGTCAAAAATTTTTAAAAATAATAATTACTTAAATTGGCACAACCTAGTTTCATTGACTTCTATAAAACATGTCTCATTTACAGCCCTATAATGAAAAATGCCTTTGAATAAACTGCTGCCTAATAATATTGCCACGATAATGGTTTTCAGCAGCACTGGGCACAGGTACTGGGTGTGGTTCCTCGTCCATTAAATTGAGTAGATCTTCATAGTGAACCCAAATATTGTGCAGTACAATGCAAGCCACAATAATGGCTTGTGTTGTCCTCATTTTTGTCAGAAGTTTTCAGCGAAGACACTGGAACCTTTGTTTTAGAATTCCATTAGCCCTTTCAATGGTATTCCTTGTCCTCCTGTTGGCTAAATTGTGCCTAGAAAGTAATTTTTTTGTTAGCAAAGAGCGTTATCGTCAGCATTTGTATTCTACAGTCAAAGTTATTGAAATACCTTCTTTCTTCAGCATTTCGTACATGCTGGTCCAAGATGGGCGTGAATAAATATGGCAATTGGGGGTACCCACTATCACCAACCAATATGCCATGAATCCTGCCATCCTCAAACTTCTGCTTGACAGCAGAATTGTGGAAAATTCTGTCATGAGTTGATCCTGGCCATCGACTCACAACATCTAACATTTCTATCCTTGGACCACAAATCAATTGGACATTTAGGGATATCAAGCCTTTCCTATTTCTATATAGTTCTCCAAATTGTCCCCCTGGGTTCTTCATAGGGACATGAGTACAGTCAATGACTCCTACCACTCCAGGAAAGTGACCTAAGTGATAAAATTGCTCCTTGAAATGCTGCAGCTGTGCCTCAGTCCCAGGAAACTTGACAAATTGTCTTGTGTTAGAGGCTATGGCAATTAACACTTTCCTTATTATTCTTGAGACTGTTGGCTGTGAAAGGCCTCGCAAATCTCTCAGAACAAGCTGCAATATAATTATATCAATAAACATTACCATGTACCACCAGTACTGTGAAAACATTCAGAATTAAAACTACTTTATATCAAGTGACCACATGTATATGAGCTGCACTCCGTCTAGTTTTCCTCACACTCTAGAAAGTAAGCTACAGATTAACTAAATAATGATGTATATTATATTAATAAACATGACCATGTACCACCAGTACAGTGTAAAAACATTCAGAATTAAAACTACTTTATATCAAGTGGAATACCACATGCATATGAGCTGCACTCCGTTTAGTTTTCCTAACACTCAAGAAAGTGAGCTACAGATAAACTACATAATGAGAAACAGTAGGGGAGAGCGGTGTTAAACCGTACAGCGGGGATAAACCGTACAGCGGGGCTAAACCGTACAGCGGGGCTAAACCGTACAGCGGGGCTAAACCGTACAGCGGGGCTAAACCGTACAGCGGGACTAAACCGTACAGCGGGGCTAAACCGTACAGCGGGGCTAAACCGTACAGCGGGGCTAAACCGTACAGCGGGGCTAAACCGTACACCCAATTTCCGGATCTAGATTTGAAGGGAGAGAAGTCAGATAGGTGTCGCAGTCTAGCGACGGGCCACGCAAGTTTACAGGAGTCAGTTCGTTCTTCTGAGCTTACGAGTGTCGGCGTTACACTGAAAAAAGTTGTTTTTGTTTGTTCTCTTATAATTTTGGGGCAACGCCAAATAAGAGAAAAGTTGAGAACCTTTACTTTCAAACTAGTAACTATCAGACCATAAGAAACTACTGTTCTAAAGCTATCTTTTGATCACTAGTTAAGATTAATTAGGTGATGGGTTTCGAGGTTATGTTACAAAATTCCCACGAGGTACGGGATGGGGCTAAACCGTACACTTCTGTACGGTTTAGCCCCTAATGGTTTGTTATGGCATCATGGTTAGGCTGAAATTTATGAAGGGAATATCACAAATATTATAACTTTATAGGCTTACTTTACAACGTGGATTGGAATATGACGCTAAAGGTTCTGAAAGAAATTGGCGTATCATACAATGACCGAAGAGTTATCCACAGCTTGTATAAAAACCAGGTGACCATAATAAAATCAGGACCCAGCAGTACAGGAGCAAGCATAAAGAAAGGAGTGAGGCAAGGAAGTGCACTGTCTCCCGTATTATTCAATGTCTACATCGTCTGCAGATAACTTTATTTGTGATTTTTGTTTTGATGTAAAATTTTAAGACGTGAACAGCCTTACTACAGCCCATATGGATTTGGAAATGACCGAAGACCCAACTCCTGATCAAATAGACTAGGGATCTAAGCAGAATTCACCAATCACGTCTTGTACGGGCAAAATACCTCAAGCTAAGCTTTCTTTTAAATCTCTCTGTCCCACACCTCAGTCGAAAACAGTGAAGGCAGGCTTAACTTCAACACAACAACAATCAGTTATTTTTACTAACAATAAGTCACCAAATGAAACAAAGTTGGAAGAATCGCCTACAGTGAAAGAATTAAAGCAAAAAATTCAACAACTGCGAGCCAAGATGAAAGTTGCAAAAGAAGAGCAAAAAAATCAAAGAAAAATAACAAGATAGGTCTACTCACAATTAAAAGAAACTCTAAACCAAGAAAACCCATCTCTAAGGTAAGAGGCTCCAGCCTCTTACCTTACCACCCTTACCACTCTTACCACCAACAAAGTCCAAAATATTTCTTCGAAATCCAAAAGTCGAAATATTATGTTTGATGATTCGTCATCAGATGGTGACCTTGCTGACAAAAGAAAAATTTGTCATGATGATTCTTTTAATGATATGGACCCACAGACGTCATTTCATGGAGGAGGATTGCTAAGAGAAGCCTCGGGCTCAAACGACATATGCCTCATGTGCGGTGAGTCTGGCAAGGACAAAGAACTGTGGTTTAGGTGCTGCACGTGTTCAGGGTGGGTTCACTAAGCCTGCAGTGCTGCGAGTCTGCAGATAACTTTATTTGTGATTTTTGTTTTGATGTAAAATTTTAAACATTTTTGTTTTATAAAATTTTATCACTTTTTGATAAACGTTTACCTAACACTTTCATACCATTATCAGTTGAACTATACGGTTATATATAGTATTAATTGAGTTTCTTAAGTAATAAGTGATAAAATATGCTGTATGCAATAATTCATTACTATTTACTTCCCTAATCATGAGATTTTTTTACTGTACGGTATAGCCCCTCCTACTGTACGGAATAGCTCCAACCCCCGGGGCTATTTTGTAGGTAGGTAGGTAGGATTTGGTTTATTGGGTGCGTCGACAGCTGAGGTCATGTTGCACCACGCACAATCCTCTTTCAATCGCAGTGTCTTTATACGGCGAGCATTATGGACCTAAAAAATGGGTATATACCATCGTATAATATGTATAAAATTATATTATAACTACAATGTTCTAAAGTTTGTCTAAGAGGGTGGTTTGGCGTAAAAACTGTATTAAGTTGTTTACATTCGCTTGGCTGTTACCAAGAACCTGTTGCAACGTACTAGGAATCCCTAGTTTCTCGCGTGCAGCCCGGTATTTTACACATTCACATTTTACACACAAGTGAAAAATGTCGATATTGGCATCATAATTGTGCTATTTTACAATGTTAAAGTCAGCATAAATCTAGGCACGCACCTGAAAGTCTCCTCGTGCATAAAATCTTAGAGCCACCATCAGTTGCAGCATTTTTGGAACTGGAAGACCCCTGTTGCACTGGCCCTCCTCGGTGTCCACAATGGGATAAATGCCATTTATAACGGTTTTGAATAAATCGATACCGCCTGCAAAATTTCTCGTCCGAGTAGTATTCCGAGGGGTTCTCAAGGTCCCTAACATATAGCTTCGGTACCATTTACTCTTCTTCTTCATTCAAAAAGTCCATAAATTCCATTAGGTCATCGTCCAGAACACCGGCCATTACGTGACTAAAATCAAAATCACGTCACCAAGAATCAAAACCGAGGATGTCCGAGTCATAAAAAATAAAGAAAAGGAGAGTTACAAATATGAAGCTGATGATCCATCTCCATAATCGTCGTTCAAAATCAGGGTGCAACGGTCAAAATTACCTCGATAAAGGATCCAGTAGAACGATTTCTTACCTGTGCGAAGGAAAGTCAAAATAAAGAGCGTATTCCAAAGGTGATATCCACAGCAAGAGATAATAAAAGACTTGACCCGGTCAACACCCGTGAACACTTTGAGCATTTAATACGCCGGAAAATCACAAGATCCTACATGACAAGAGAAATCGTCGTCATATAATGTAAATAATATCACCAAACGCCTGAATATACAAAAACAAGTAAATAAAAGCAGAGAATAATCGCATTAGCGCTCGAGAGTTCTTTCACCCAATGTGTTATCAAGCGGTATCCCAAACAAATAACAATCGTATTCACCCGTCAAAGTAATTAAAATGTGGGTTGCCGTTATTGTTTACAACAAATAAGTTAAAATAACTCCAAAACGTCGATGCGTATCGAATATAAATGAATCTAAAAACGATATTTGGTTCCCCCTGCGGGTAGGGGGATTGAGAATACTCCCGCAGTATCTCTGCTTGTCGTAAGAGGCGAGTAAAAGGGCGGGGAGACAACCCCGAAAACAAACCCCCAATCCAGCAAGGGATGCGTCCGGACAGTAATGTGGATGTGGAGAGGCTGCTGCTTGCAGAGGGAGTGTACCATTTATGTGGTACCTCCACTACCAAACCCTCTGCAGCTAGCAACTGAGAAGGGGCTGCAAAAACTGAAGAGCATCTTGCGTTGGCTGCGTAATTGGAAAAAAGGTAAGTTTGGTCTTCCATGTACGATGTAAACTCAAAGCTGTAAAACTACACCTTAACCTTACAACCTTAAAACCTTACTTCTGTAAAACCTTACAACAGACACTGCATTGAACTTAAATGATAACGGGAACATTAGTTCGCTTCATGTTCAACTCACATCACGACTAAGAAAAGTGGGGATTTGATTTAATTTTTCCAATAGTTTTCATGAAATCTTTCCATTTTTACAGAAAACATAACCATCATGGAGGTTGAGGCGATGGCAGATAGCAAATATTACGAAAGGTAAGAGCATAAATACTGGACAAGCTATAGTTGGAATGGTAATTTTAGAAATATAACTTGCATTAAAAAGGTAACACAAAATTCCTTTCTTCACAGGTTCCTAGGAAGGGGACCAAGGGAGGACTGGGTCCACCCAAATAATTAGGGTTACGACAAAATAATTAAAGCATTAAAAAAATTTATTGAATGAAATTTGCTTAGTACTAATTCATTACATATTCCTACAACTCACCCTAGTACAGTGTAAAGATAAATATTTTCCTCCAGGGATTTTTGACACATTAATGTTTGTGTTAAATAACTGAGACGCAGTCCTAAGTAGCTGGGTCATTCAGTGTCACTCAACCAATTTTTGAGGGTCCCCATGCTCACCATCTCAGATTTCCATAATTTTTCCCACCGACTACATTTGACCTTCGTTAAAAAAAATCCAATATATTTCACTCATTTGACGAATATGAGTATTTCGATGTGTTTTATGAAAGAACATACACTCTTGTGTACAATGCAGTAGTAGTAGTAGTATTGGGTGTTTATTGGGTGCGTCGACGGCTGAGGTCATTTTGCACCACCCACAGTCTAATTTGTACTGTCCTAGGTTTAATGTCAGTAGGAGTGCAATGCTGATATTATTATACATACATGAATTAAAAGACAATATATATCTACACAGACAGAGGTCACTTAGATTTTATTATAAAGGCCAGTTGCTTTCATAAAAGATGTGACTCGGGATAGACATTCGGAGTTATTACCTAAGATATGCTCTAGGCCTCCTCTGATGCCTAGTTGCTCGCGTGCATCCCGATGCTTGTCGCACTCCGTCAGGACGTGTCGAATGCTAAGAAGACAGTCGCAGTCATCACACCGAGGTGGGTTCTTATCTTCTGTGAAGAGGTAAGAGTGGGTTAAGGCGCAATGCCCAATTCTCAGCCGGGTGATGACTACTTCCTCTCTGCGACTGTTCCTGACGGAAGTGGGCCACACTGACGTTACCGGTTTTATGCAACGCAGCTTATTGTCGGTCACATCTGTCCAACATTTGTTCCACTGCTCTAGGGCTACTCTCCGGAGGTGAGCCTGCAAGTCCTGATAAGGTACCAGAGTCGTCGTCTGTTCGCGCATTTGAAGAGCTTCTTTCGCTGCTGCGTCTGCTCTCTCGTTCCCCGCTATTCCCATATGTCCAGGTACCCAGATAAAGATTACTTTGATTCCCTTCTTGTAGAGGGATAGAAGGGTATTGTGTATGTTCTGGACAATAGGATGCATGGGAGAGAATACAGAAATAGATTGCAATGCGCTCATGGAGTCTGTGCAGATGGCAAAGGAATTGGCAGCCTCCCCAATCCCATCAAGAGCCATCTTAATGGCCAGCAGCTCGGCAGTGTATATGCTACACAGCGAGCTGAGCCGAGCCTGGATGACACCATGATGGGACGAGGTAACCGCGCATGAACAACCTACATCCGACTTCGATCCATCCGTGAATACGGGGATGAAGCCGGGGTGGCAAAAGATAAATTCTTTATAAAGACACTGGTACTCCTGAGCAGTAGTATAAGCTTTGTGTCGTGAGGCAAGTTTCATATAGATTTCAGGGGGCGGCATTATCCAAGGTGGGTTACTGGAGTACCTGACAGAATAAACGTCTGGGAGCATAAGTCCACTGTCCCGAATAAAATGTTTAAAACGAACGCTGAGCGGCTTGGTGGCTCTTGTCCGTCTGTTAAAAAGTTCTAAAAATCTGGGGTTAAAAATTACATTAAAACAAGGGTGGTTCTTCGATGATAAAACCTTGGCCACATATGAGCACATTAAAATATTTCGGCGGCACGACAACGGCGGCTCCCCGGCCTCAGCGTAGATGCTGAGGACCGGACTGGTCCTGAAGGCGCCAGTGGATATCCGGAGCCCTGCGTTGTGTACTGTTGTCAGAGGCTTCACGTACGAATCCCGGGCAGACGCATAAACGAATGACCCGTAGTCCAGTTTTGATCGCACGAGTGCGCGGTACAAATTAAGCATGGACTTTCGATCAGCACCCCAAGATGAGTGGCTTAAATATTTTAAAATGTTTAAAGTCTGGAGACTTTTTTGCCTTAAAAGGCGAATATGCTCCCGCCAGTTTAGTCGGTAGTCCAGGGTCATTCCGAGGAACCTGACCGACTCGACATATGGGAGGATTCTGCCATCAAGTGAGAGCGCTGGCGGAACGTACTCTCCCCTCACCCGGTAAAAATGAATACATTTACACTTCTCTATTGAAAACTTAAACCCGTTCATCAGAGACCAATCCTCCAGTCTATTTAGAGCTAGCTGGATAACTCTGGTAGCGCTGGTAAGTTTCACTGACCTGCAAAATATTGCAAGGTCGTCCACGAACAGCGATCCCAGAAGAGGAGGTTTGATACATTTTGCGATATCGTTTATGGCGATAGCAAAGAGTGTAACGCTTAAGACCGATCCTTGAGGTACTCCATTTTCCTGGGTGTAAGATTCTGATAGGTGTTTGCCTATCTTTACTCTAAAAACACGATTTGTTAAAAAGTTCTTGATAAATACTGGTAAGTTCCCCCTTAGTCCCCACTCATGCAACGTCATTAAAATCTTCTGCCGCCAGACACGATCGTATGCCTTCTCCATGTCGAAGAAGACACCCACGACGTGTTGGCGTAGAAGAAAGGCCTCCTGGATGAAGTTATCAACTCTGACCAGGTGGTCGACAGTCGAGCGACCACGTCTGAAACCGCATTGGATGGTGGAGAGAAGGTTTCGGCGCTCCAACCACCAAACGAGACGTTTATTCACCATCCTCTCCATTAGTTTACACAGGCAGCTGGTGAGGGAGATGGGTCTGTAGTTTTTCGGGTCAGCTCTGTCCTTACCCTGTTTTGGAATAGGAACTACGAGAGACTCCCGCCAGGAAGATGGAAAGCTACCCTCACTCCACAGCTGGTTGAGGGAGCGAAGGACGTCCAACAATGCTCTCGGAATATTCCGGAGAAAAGCATTATGGATTTCGTCCATTCCTGCGGCTGTGTCGCGAGAGTCGGCAATAGCAGAACGTAGTTCCCAAAGAGTGAACGGGACATTGTAGTCTGCCACCGTCTGTTTTTCGGAGAAGATAGGCGGATGCGAATCGGCTCGTCTCTTAATAGAAAGGAAGAGATCGGCGTATGAGTCGTCGCTGCATGTGCTGGTGAATAGCTCGCCGAAAACTTCGCCAATACCGGCTTGAGACGTCAAGACATTACCGTCAACATTTAGGAACGAGACGCCGGGCTGATGGTGAATTCCCGAGATACGTTTCACCTTGTTCCACACCTGTGCAACGGGTGTTCTGGAGTTGATGCCAGATGCGTACTCCATCCAGGAGACCTTTTTAGCTTCCCTCACTATCTTTCGAGCTTTCGCTCGAAGGCGTCTAAATGCGGCCAGATTAGACGCTGTTGGGAATTTATTGAATATTCGTAATGCCTTCTTGCGTTGGCGAATAGCGTTAGCACAGTCTTCATTCCACCATGGCACTGCAGGTCTGGGGGTGCTTCGCACTGATCGCGGTACACTGCCATTGGCGGACTCGAGAATACTTCTGGTCAGTTTTTCAATGTTAAAAATCCCGTCGCGGCTTTCGTCAAACGTAAAACTAAAAGTCTTCTTAAAATCTGGCCAATTGGCTCTCCGAATAATCCAGTTACCCGGGCGAATAAAATCTATGCTAAAATTTTCCTCCCTACTAATTAATAGGGGAAAATGGTCGCTCCCACATAAATCATCGTGTACGGACAATTGAAATTTACTAAGCAAGGTGCTCGATGCAATGCATAAGTCTATTGAGGAGAATTGACCACTAAAGGAGTTAAAACGTGTGTGTTCCCCGTTATTCATTAAAATAAGGTTGAAATCCGTGATAAAATTAGCTAAAATACGACCCCTTCGGTCGCTCTGTGCCCTAGAGCTACCCCAAAGGGTATCGTGAGCATTAAAATCACATACTAAGACGAAAGGTCTCGGTAGTTGACGGACAAGGGCTTCCAGATTAAAACGAGTCACCGGTGCCCCCTCAGGAAAGTATACGTTGCATAACGTCAATGCCTCTGGGGCATGCACCGTCACTGCGACCGCCTGGAAAGGCGTGTTCAGCTGCACTCGGGAGGTGTAAAGGGCCTCCCGAGTGGCAACTGCCACTCCACCCTGGGCACGTTGGCCACTGGTGTCGTCCAATCTAAAAACATTAAAACCTTTTAAAATGCCCTTGTCCGTTGTTTTAAAATGAGTTTCTTGCAGGCATATGCAAGACGGGTTAAAATCACGAATTAAAACGATCAGCTCCTCCTTACGCCGATAAAAACCATTGCAGTTCCACTGCAAGATAAAAGCCATAAATATATTTTAAAATAAATAAATAAATAAATAAATACGTTCGAATATATAAAAGGGGGGTCAGCGCCGAATACGGTGCTTTTTCCCCTTTTGTTTCGCAGGGAGGACTTCAATCTCTGAGGGACTGTCGTCCTCCTCCATTGACTCCACCGGGGGAACTAGCTTGGCTAGTCCGGCGGGGCCAGGGGATGGGGTTTTTTCGCGCTGTTTCAGCGCTGCCCCGGTAGTGGATTTCGTCTGGTTCTTCTTAGGAGAACCAGTAGTGTTGGTGGTGGTGGTGTTTTTAGGTGCCGGATTTGGTGCCTTGGCTACTTCTTTTATTTCAACGATATCTCTATTTGCACTGAACTCGGTCTGCGTTGCTTGTGATGTCTTTGGTATATTTGGGGACGCAACAGAGGCAAAAGATTTCGAAAAGACGGTTGCTGCCATTGCCCTGTACCTTTTCCTCGCCTCGAAGTATGGGATTTTCTCTATTGTCTTAATTTCCATAACTTTGCGCTCTTCTACCATTTTTGGGCACTTGCGAGAATACGCCGGATGCGTACCCTCGCAGTTCACACAACGTGGTTCCTTGTTGCAGTCCGTACTCTCATGGTCTTCCAGGCCGCAGCGCGGGCAGGTGGCCTTGCCCTCACATCGCGGGGCGATGTGACCGAAGCGCTTGCACTGGAAGCAGCGCATGGGCGCCGGTATGAATGGTCGCACTGGAACCGATTCATAGCCGACGAATACCTTGTCGGGGAGACTATCACGCGCAAATGTTAAAACGACAGAAGTTGAGTTTACGACTTCGCCATTGCGCTTAGTGGTAAGCCGACGAGCATCAGTGACGCCTTGAGATGCCATTTCACTCTTTATCTCGTCGACTTCCACGTACAGTAGGTCGTAATGTGATATTACTCCCCGACAGGTATTAAGAGTACGGTGCAACTCCACTTTCACTGGAATGTCGTGCAGCTTCGTGAGTGACAAGAGTTTCACGCTCTGAACATTATTTGCCGCTTCGATTAACAGGCTCCCGTCACGCAGCTTTTTAGCGGATTTCAGCTCTCCTGGTATTGCAGACGACAGAACTTTACGAATGAGAAAGGGGGACACACGCTTAAGCGTCTCCCCTTCTTTAACGCACTTCATTATCAAAAACCGCTTGCAAGCGGAAAAACAATTATCTCCCCCGCCCGTATCCGGGCGGGATCTTTTGGAGGGTGGACGAATTGAATCTGCCATGCCAAATATTACTTCATCCCCCGGGCTCCCCACCCACCATGGAGCCACACATTCGGGACGCCGCACCGCAAACCGGTGCGGTCGCCAGGGCTACCCGAGGGGATATAGCACCCTAGAGGTGGTTGTCTGTTTCGGGTTGGGTCTTTAATGCACGGGCCCACCAAACCCGTACATCTCCGACCGCCCTACGCAGACCCCCACCTCCCTGGCACTCGCCACCGTTAAGCTAAACGCCACGGAAGCCGATTGACCGGGAGTGGCTAGCTCCCGGCCGCCCGTTTACAGCGAATCCGGGGCCGAAGAGGGGTATTGGCCCGTAGTCCATACCGGGCATCCGACACCCGGCTGGGAACGACGGACCTCACCCTCCAGGATCCCCTTCTCCTCCTTACGGGTCTCCGCACACGGCAAACATGCGGGTGGATCGCAGGCCAGGTGGAATGGCCGCACACAGACAGTTGACCCACAACACTGTCCGGGCTCAACCCTTACCGGCTCTGGGTTTGTTTTCGGGGTTGTCTCCCCGCCCTTTTAGTCGCCTCTTACGACAAGCAGGGTTACTGCGGGAGTATTCTCAATCCCCCTACCCGCAGGGGGGGTGTACAATGCATAAATACAAACAATTTCCTCGAGGGATTGAGATATTAATGGTTTTGTTAACACGTTGACCGCCACATTGTTTTTCGTACATATTTCCTAGGACGCCATCGGTGTTTTTTTTGCTGTTGCAGATCACTGTATCATAATTCTTCGAAGTATCATTGTACATAAGCATAAAATCAATTTTTTAGTGTTGCCATGTACAACGGTCACAATGACCGGCGTGGCGTCAGGCGAAATTTTTTTCGCCTGACGCCACGCCGGTCATGAGACCGGTACGCGGCGCCGACGCGAAATTGTGACGAATATTTTGGCGCGCGAATAGGCAAGCGAGGTGATTGCCTATAGTGCCCCAACAGCACGGGAGAAGAGGATTAAAACATGAAAATATTGTCACATTGTCACAGGGAGAGAGAGGGGGCCTCGGCTGGCGGGGGGTTTCGGCTTCCTCAAGGCTACGCCAGTGGACTCCTACCACAGTGACGGAGATGAAGAAATTTTTTGGGCTGGTGCTCTACATAGGTCTGGTGAAAATGCCCACGATAGAATCATACTGGAGCAAGGACGAACTTTATAGGAATCAATTTGCACCGAAGGTGATGTCTAGAAATCGATTTGAGATCCTTCTATCGATGGTCCATTTTGCTGACAATCAACAAAATCCAGAACGGAACCGTCTGCACAAAGTTCAAGCTCTTCTTGACATGCTGGTTGAAAATTATAAAGCCCTCTACACCCCGGGAGAAACTTTCTGTATTGATGAAACCCTTGTCCTCTTCAGAGGTCGTCTCGTCATGCGGCAATATCTAAAAGGAAAACGGCATAAGTATGGGATAAAGCTATTCAAGCTATGTAGTGGACTTGGATACACTTATCAGATTCAAATTTACACCGGTAAAAATGGTGATACGCGCACTACCCCAACTTCAGTCGTAATGTCTCTAGCCAAACCAATTTTAGGATGTGGACGCACGTTGTGCACTGACAATTGGTATAGTAGTATTGGCAATTGGTATAGGATTTGGCAAAGTTACTCGACAGGCAAACGCATCTCGTCGGAACTTTGAGGAAGAATCGAAGAGGAACGCCGAAAGATATTACCAACAACAAGAAGATGAAAAGAGGTGATGTCGTGCCGAAAGAAAGTAGAGAGGTTATCACCATTTTGAATTGGAAAGATACGCGAAACGTGCTGATACTCTCCACAAAGCACACGGATGAGATGGTCGAAGCGGGAAATCGGAGAGGAGAGGTTATCAAAAAGCCTGCCGCGGTACTGGAGTACAACAAAGGTAAATCCGCAGTTTACTTGTCTGACCAAATGTCCGCTTACTCTACTCCCCTCCGAATATCCGTCAAATGGTACAGAAAATTGGCGTTTGAGTTGTTACTCTCAACCTCCGTCGTCAATGCTTATGTCCTACACAGAGAAGTCACCGGGAAAGCAACTAAAATTTACAACTTCCGGAACAATATTGCAAAGGCCCTTGTAAACAGCGTAGATATAGCGGCTGCACTCGAAGAAGAAGCAAACGACTCTACAATTCAAAGCCCGAGGAGAGTACGGCACGAACTCAAGCGGCGAGAAGGTGTTGCATCAACCCGAAAATACTGCCGCCGTTGTTACGAACTCGCTGCCAGAGACCCAATCAAAAAGCCCAGTAGTAGTAGTAGTATCATTTAAAGGGTGCGTCGACAGCATGGTCATTTTGCACCTCTGCTGGTGGATTAAACGAAAAGTTGCGTAAGAAAAAAATTAATAAATACAAAATAATGATCCAATCTAAATCGGCATATTCCTTGTAACCTCATGCATTCAGAGATTTATAGTCGTTGAAAGAGCCCGCTTTCTTTTAGAAACAATATTACCTTATCAATTTTGACAGGGTCATCACATAAAATGTCGGAGAGATCTCCTTCAATTCCGTGTTTTCTCCGCATAGCCTCGTATGTGCGACATTCCGTAAGGAGATGTCGTATGGATATGGGAGAGTCGCATTCATTGCATATAGGCTGTTCTTTGTTATTAGAGAATAGAAAAGAGTGGGTGAGGGCACTATGACCTATACGCAAACGGGTTACGGCTACTTCCTCTCTCCTAGATTTACGAATAGATGTCGCCCACGATCCAGTGCTGCTTTTGATTGAGCGTAGTTTATTGTTGACCATCGTTTGCCATGTGGTATCCCATTCTCTACTGCAAGTTCTCCTTAGTGAGACTCTCAGGTCTGTCGGTAGAATGAAGTTAATGTCTATATTTGGTCTGCTTAACGCAAGTTTAGCAGCCGCGTCCACTGCCACGTTACCTGCGATGCCGCAGTGGCTTGGAACCCACGCAAACTTAATTCTGACACCTCGATCCTTAAGATCGTATATGGCAGTGTGTATATCTTGGGTCAATGGATTGTCAGGCTGGTAACAGGCAATAGACCTGAGGGCACTGAGAGAGTCAGAACATACAAGGAATGAAGACTTCCGATGGCGTATACTCTCTAGAGTAAATTTGATAGCCGTTAGCTCCGCCGTAAAGACTGTACTCATAGGATGCAGCTTTGCCTGCGATATTTTGTGCAAGATGGAAAATGCACATGCACAGGCAGAGGTAGATTTTGATCCGTCGGTGAATATTGGGGTGAACTTTGAGTTCTTATATAGAACGTCTTTAAAAGCGGCCTTGAGCTCGATGGGGAGAGCTGCATTTTTACTACGCGAAGTCAGATCTACGTTGATGACTGGCCTGGGTGTTCTCCACGTAGGGTGCTTAGGATTGCGGATCCTTTTAAGTGGTGGGAGAGTAAGGCCTCTCTCCGAAATTAAATTGTGCAGCCTCACACCTACCGGTTTCGTTGCCGTGCGTCTTCTATTAAAAATATCGATAAAACGTGGTTTAAAAATTATTTTAAAACAAGGGTGCGAGTCTTGAGCGGCTATTTTGCTGGCATAGTTGAGCATTAGAATATTTCTCCTCGCCTCCAAGGGTGTTTTTCCAGCATCACTGTGGATGCTGGGCACTGGACTCCTTCTAAATGCCCCGGTTGACAGCCTCAAGCCCGTGTTGTGTGCTGAGGTAATACTTCTCAAGTATGATTTACGGGTGGCACCGTAAATAAAGGAGCCGTAGTCAATTTTGGATCTGACTAAAGACCGGTATAGTAGCAACATCGAGCTTCGGTCCGCTCCCCATGATCTCTTTGATAAAACGCCATGTACGATGTAAACTCAAAGCTGTAAAACTAAACACCTTACAACAGACACTGCATTGAACTTAAATGATAACGGGAACATTAGTTCGCTTCATGTTCAACTCAACTCACGACTAAGAAAAGTGGGGATTTGATTTATTTTTCCAATAGTTTTCATGAAATCTTTCCATTTTTACAGAAAACATAACCATCATGGAGGTTGAGGCGATGGCAGATAGCAAATATTACGAAAGGTAAGAGCATAAAATTTCTGAGAAAAGCAAGATTAATGAATATAAAATTGAACTTAGAAATAGGTTCTCAGTTTTAGCAGAAGAGAGTGAGGAAGAGGACTTGAAAGTAAGACAGGAAGAAGTGGAAGAGATGTGGAAAAGGTTCAAAACTAATATTAAAGAATCAGCAAAAGAAGTGTTTAACATGGAAAAAACTCCCAGAAATCCTTGGTTCAATGAGAATTGTAGGAAGTTAGTAGAAGAGAGAAAAGAGGCCAAAATTAAAGCACTTGCTGAAAAAACTCAAGCTACCAAGGAAAGATATAGACAGGTCAACAGGGAAGTGAACAAGGCACTCAGGGCAGAAAAAAGAAAGTACATAAACAATACACTTTCAAGGGCAGAGGGCACACAAAATAACACGAGGGATTTTACAGAAAAGTGAGGTTTTTTCAGAAAGGTTTCAAACCTAATGTAATGGAAGTGAAAGACAAAAGTGGAGTGATAACGAGTGAACCAGCAGAAGTCTTGAGAGTCTGGAAAGAATACTTCTCTGACCTTTTAAACGGGGATGAAATCGAGGGAAATGAAAATGAAGTGGTACAACAAGAAGGGCTAAGTTGTAGAGCAGGTGAAAACGTTTTATGTATGGAACCAACAATAGAAGAAATAAAATCGGCATTGAAGACCTTCAAAAACGGTAAAGCGCCAGGTGAGGACGGAATACCGATAGAGTTAATAGCAAATGCAGGCGAGGAAGTAATCTCGTTCCTATACAGATTAATAATAAAAGTGTGGAGAACTGAAAAAATGCCCAGAGAATGGTGTGAAGCAGTTATTGTACCGTTGCATAAGAAAGGAGATAAATTAGATTGTAAAAACTACAGAGGCATATCATTAATCAATACAACATACAAAATACTTTCTAAACTGGTGCTAAACAGGCTTAGGGAACAAGCAGAGGAGATGATAGGAGACCACCAGGCGGGATTCAGGAAAGAGAGATCAACAACAGACCAAATGTTTATTCTGAAAGAGCTGGCCTCAAAATATTGGGAATATAATAATGATCTATTCCTTATGTTTATAGACTTCAGCAAAGCCTATGACTCGATAAATAGAGAAAAACTTTGGACAATAATGAAGAAATATGGATTTCCTGAAAAAGTTATTAGATTGACAAAAATGTGTGTGAGTCTAAAGGAAAAGTCAAGGTTGGAAAAGAGTACACTGATACGTTTGAAATAAGCACAGGAGTGAGACAGGGAGATAGCTTGTCGCCCCTCCTCTTTAACATAGCATTGGAAGAGGCGCTAAAGAGAACCAGAAATGGTCCAGGAGGAGCCAGGATTCCAGAAAAAATTAATCTGTTGGCCTTTGCAGACGATGTAGTGATTGTGGATGAAAATAAAGAAGAGCTTAAAGAACTAACCACAATACTTGCAATGGAAGCCAAGAAAGTGGGCCTACAAGTAAATGAAGGCAAAACCAACTACATGAAAATAAGCAGATATGAAGAGGAAAATGATTATTTAGAAATACTCAATTATAAGTTCAAAAAAACAAATCAGTTCAAGTACTTAGGGGTAACAATAACAAACAACAACAAAGAGGAGACCGAAATTCTCACCCGACTTGCGACAGCTGAGAGAACCTACTGGAGCCTAGTAAAACTTTTGAAGAGCAAACTCCTATCACGAAACACAAAAATTCGTATCTATAAAACAATTGTCCAACCAGTACTACTGTATGGTTCCGAAATATGGTCGCTAACAAAAAGATCACAAACAAAACTGATAACGTTTGAAAACAAAGTGTTGAGACGAATATTCGGCCCCATTAACACATTCGGTGCGGCCGCCGCCGATAGGCGGCGCTTCGAACTTGCCTCAGGAACGGCCGCCGCCTTTCGGCGTCTTACGTTACCGCCATATCAAATTGTATTTTTTTTCGACTCCGCTCCTCAGCGCTGTCCTACGACTTTCTGCCGGTCCTTACATTGGTTTATCTATGTAACATTGTAACTCGTTCTCACAAATTACGATTAGTGGATTCGGTAATACATTTTAAGTTTGCTCCTTTTTCTTCCTCGTCCAATTTCTTTCTCTGCTAATTTTTCAACGCCCAGACACCTGCTGTTCGATATCATTGTATTTATTCCTAAACTCCTTTGTATAATCTATTAAATGGATAAAAGTTATACATCTTATCAATGAAAATACTTTCTTTTAGGACTACCAATGTGACTTTGACATAATTGATTCCTCATCCTAACTTTGGATCACGTTTTATGGGCATTTTTTTAGCAGTATCCTTCGTTCTTTCTGTTCTTGGAGCAGCTTTGTTACAAATTCAACGGCTTTGAGTGAATGTGAATACTGAGTATAAATTGTCTAAACATCGGAAAAGGAGCACATATCATCACACCACAACTCGTGTTGCCGATGAAGACATTGCCTGGTTCGTTGAAGAGCCAATGAAAATACGGTTGTTAGTTAATCAGACTCTAATTTTGAAATCTGTAATAATTCGTTAGACGGGGAAACCGATGCCATCTCAGATGATAATGAACACAAATATGACATCCGTCAGGCCTCAGGCATTTCAGGTATACTTACCGCAGTGCACAAAAAACGAGAAGCATAAATATGGATTGAAATTGCACCAGCTTACTGAACCAAATGGACTCGTTTTGGATTGCTTAGTGTATACCAATGGGGGCGTTTACTCAGAACCGAAATCGCAATTTTGTATACGAAATCGTTAGATGGAAACGAAAAAAGAAATTAAGTGAAAAAATTAATCTTCTAACCGCAACCATTCACTCATAAATCAAATTTTAAAATAGGCAAAAGGTGACGCCCACCGAAAATGCTGCTGTGATAACATTGACGTCACTTTCCTCCCGTCCTTGACTGCTTTTATGGGAAGGGGAGGGAGTGGAGGGGGATTCTCGGAAGGTCTGCTCGCACAGATGCTGTCGTAACTGCTCCGATTGGCAGAGTCAGCTGTGTCCCCCCCCTTTGCGATAAGGTGAAGTAGCTTCGCGGGCTCACTTGTGATTGGACGAAGTCGTTATACGTCAGAGGTTGCACCACACCCACTTTTCCGAAAGGGTTAAAAACATTAGTTTTTCGACGCCTATAACTCGAGAAATAATTGACGGATCAAAAAAACGGAAAAATACGCGTCTTTTTATTTTACAAACTCTATCATATTCGGCAATAAAAAAACATGGTAAACGACCCCATTCAAGGGATACTTATGTTGGTGGAGTAGGTCACTCAGAAAATGTCGTTCATTCATTTGTCTAGCTACTCCAATGTTGATCATGCTGTATGTATGGACTTTTACAATAGTCACAAACTGTCACTATGCCGGAAAATCTGCTGCAAAAGAAATTATATTCAACTAGGACGTTGCAAATAATGAGGAAAGGTAAACCTCCTAAAGTGCGAAGAAAAAATTGATAAACTGAGATTTTAGCTCAGTATAGGAAAGAGGGAATATCCATATGTAATTGGAAAGGCAAAAGAGATGTTCTCTTGATTTCATCAGAGCATAATGCAAATATTATAGAAGAGTCCAACTGAAAATGAAAGATTAAGGGTGTTCTATACCACTGCAGAAACCGGCTCTGCAGACCCTTGCGAAATCGAAGATAACGAGTTTAATATATGTCGCAGAGCTGATCGGTTTTCATTGATCGTTAGATTAAGGATCAATGTGTGCGGTTTATAGAACAATATGTTCATTAGCAGTACTCATTAAAGAGCTTCAGGCACTGAAAATCGTAAAAATAGCCCGATTTCAGCCTTTTCTCCTTTGACATTGAAATCGTAATGGAAACATGTGTTCCACTCTCCGCTGGGATTCATCCTTCTCTTCTACTATTATATCTCAACTATAATAGTAGAAGAGAAGTAATAACAACTCAACTATAATCTCAACTCAATATATATAAACACAAAGACCTTAGGTGCATACTAAAGTTGCTATTTATTATTTTCCGAACCATGTTTTCACTATTTTACGTGCTAAAAATCTTTCGTTCCGTGGCGCTGCTCATAGCCCCCCCCACTCCCGCTAACGTCACCCTCCACCTCCTGGCTTCTTATCTCTCTCTCTCTCTCGAGCC
Source organism: Platycnemis pennipes (assembly GCA_933228895.1). Classification (NCBI taxonomy): domain Eukaryota; kingdom Metazoa; phylum Arthropoda; class Insecta; order Odonata; family Platycnemididae; genus Platycnemis; species Platycnemis pennipes. The sequence continues at coordinate 23,802,779 of OW121848.1, read as the reverse complement.
ATTCCAAGGGCAACGACTAAGGCCCTCTACACACGGAGCTACTAGTTGGTAACTCAACCAGTTGGTAACTCGAGTTCCTAACCAGTTACAGACTGATTGGTGACTTGGCTCCACACACGAGGCAACTCATTACTAACCAAAATCTCTGATGTTCAGTACGATCATGGATATCGTAGGTGACGTGCCGGACAGTTCAAGTGGTGGCGAAACCATAATATTGTATAATTACATAAGAAGGAGGAGAAGAAGAATGATCAGAAGTTGTTGGATACACCCATACCTTGAGAAGAGTTTTCAAAATAGGTTGTACTTGTAGGTTGTACTTGTAGGTTGTACTTGAACATACCTGTCAATTTTACGACGTTCCCGACTTCTGCCCACGCCTTCTCCGTTTCATGTTTCCTTGAATAACCAGGAAGGTTGAAATTATACAAAATTGGGTATTTTTCAACTTCTTCCACTAGCAACAGGTTGATCTGTTGGTCACCCATCCCTCGAGTTTGCAACTGGAATCACAGGTGACTGGACATGCGAGTCACCAGGGAACTAGTTACTAACTGGTTTCTGTGAATCACATTTCAGTCACCAACCAGTAGCGCCGTGTGCGGCGTCCCATTGAATTACATAGAAAGTGACTCAAAGTAAACTGGTTAGTAATTCGCGTCACTGATCAGTTACTTCTCAGTAGCTTCGTGTGTAGACGGCCTAACTCGGTCGTGGGCCATCCCCTCTCCCCTCTGACACTTCCCCTCTCTCCTTCCCCTCAGTCTCTTCTAAGAAAGCCGGGGCCAGGGCCTAGCAAGTGATATTTTGTTCGGTCGCAGGTGCGTTCGTTTCGTTTGTGCTGCTAGCGAATTCGACACGAAGAGCAAAGAGCCCATCGAAATTGTTTTGCAAGAGAATTGGACTGGAAGAGCGAAACCATCGTGTTTTTTCTCGTGCATTTTGAGATGGAAAGTGACAGACCTTCGAAGAGAAAGAAGGACCTCAAAAGATATAAAGGAAAGAAAAGGAAACCTATCTTTCACGGAAAAAGTTTTAGAAAAAGTGTGATGGAAAGGTGAGTATTTTAATATTACCTATGCGTATATATTTTGTATTATTTGAGATTTGGGTGTCTGAAGCAATAAATTTGCTTCCACATACCATTATTTATATATAGTGGAGATTAGCAAATTGCACCATGTAATTATTGAAACCGTTTCAGTGAAATGAAAACTACCGCAGATCTCAAATGCAACGTGGAAACAGTAGAGTCGAACAGTCGAACAGCAACAGTACGAGGCCGAACAGTCGTGGAAACAACCTTAAAGTGAGTACCAAACAAGTAATCCAAATTTTTGTGTAATTTAAAACTTCTATTGCAGTAGTAGTAGTAATTGGGTTTGTGGGTGCGTCGACGGCAGAGGTCATTTTGCACCACATCCAATTTATAAATGTTGTCACTGCATTAGGCGGCTCAGCTCTAGACTCGTTATTTTTAACTTCAGAATAGTTTTTAACTAGAGAGATATACTGAAATAGAAATAAAAATTATTAAACTGAGTGGAAGATATTTATATCTTTTAAAAACCGGATTACCTGATAAAGTCGGCCAGCGTTATCACCCAGATCGTATTTAAGATTTCCCCTTAGGCCGAAAACATTGCGAGCATCTTGGTAGTTAACACACTCCGCCATGATGTGTTTCACTGTCAGAGGCTTATCGCATGACTCACAGTGGGGTGGTATCTTGTTTTCCGTGAATAGGAAAGAATGGGTCACGGCGCAGTGGCCGATCCGCAGGCGGGCAATGACCACTTCTTCCCTCCGATTACCTCGGACTGAAGAAGGCCATGCCCGAGTGTCAGGTTTTATCGCACGCAGCTTGTTTCCTTCCATACTACACCAAGTTTCATTCCACTGCTTAGTGGCGATCCGTCGAAGCATGGACTTGACATCTTCCGATAAAACCAAGTCCAAGACTGAATCTGGGTTTTCCAACGCCTCTTTTGCCGCTCTATCCGCTTTTTCGTTACCTGGAATACCTACGTGGCCAGGAATCCAAACAAAAATGATTTGGATTCCTTTTTGAGTAAGGGATGAGAGGGCAGAATGGATTTCCTGAATAATAGGGTGGTCCGAGTACATGGCTGATATGGCTTTCAGAGAGCTTAAGGAGTCAGAGCAAATTAAGAATGATCCTTGATTGCCCTTTATATTACATAAAGCCGTTTTTATGGCGAACAGTTCTGCATTAAATACACTGTAAAATGGAGTTAGCTTCATCTTAAGGACGCCGTGGTGTATGGATGCCACTGCAGCCCCACACGCAAGATCTGACTTGGACCCATCGGTGTAAACAGGTATGAAGTTGGGATGAGCTTCTAGAAGTCCCTTGAACATCTGCCTGTATTCAATAGGGGTCGTGAATTGTTTGCCCTGTTTTTTAAAGCAGAGGTTTACGTTAGGCAGGGGCATTAGCCAGGGTGGTTGATTACAGTATTTAACCTGATGCACAGTGGGCAGTGACATGCCTACTTCTTCAATAAAATCTCTAAAGCGTATCCCAAGTGGACGTGTGGCCCGTTTCCTTCGATTAAAAATATCTATGAACCGAGGTTTAAAAACTATGTCAAAGCATGGGTGCGTTTTCATTGATAAAATCTTTGCTACGTAGTTGCTCATTAAAATATTTCTTCGCGAGGCCAACGGTAGCTCCCCTGAGTCTGAGTATATACTCGGAACGGGTGATGTCCGAAAGGCACCAATGGCTAGTCGGAGTCCTGTGTTGTGCACGGTATTCAAAGGTTTCAAATATGATTCTCTGCCAGAAGAGTACACAACGGACCCATAGTCCAGTTTTGACCTCACCAGCGAACGGTATAGTAAAAGCATCATGGAGCGGTCTGCACCCCATGTCGAATGACTTAAAAATTTAAAAATGTTTAAAATCTTTTGGCATGCATTCTTAGTGTGTTGAATGTGGTCTCGCCAGTTTAATTTCTCATCTAAATAAAGTCCGAGGAAACGATGGGATTCCACAAACGATAAGACCTTGTTTCCAAGCCTTAAGGTTGGATTTGGAAAGATTCCCCTCACCCTGTGGAAGTGCAAACATTTCGTTTTATCTTCAGAAAAACGGAGACCGTTGGCCAGGGACCAGTCCTGCAGGCGGTTTAGGGTCATTTGGACCTGTCTCTCAGCCGTTGACAGTTTCGATGACCTGCAAAAAATCGCCAGGTCGTCGACGAAGAGTGAGGCCGTCACGGGAGATTGAACGCATTTTGCAATGCTGTTGATTGCGATAGCAAAAAGTGTAACGCTAAGGACCGCACCTTGAGGAACTCCGTTCTCTAGTACGTATGGTTGGGAGAGGGTGTTTCCTATTCGGACTCTAAAGGAACGCTTATTTAAAAAGTTTTTCACGAATATGGGTAGATTGCCCTTAAAACCCCAGTCGTGTAATGACTGTAAGATTGCATGTCTCCAGGTTGTGTCGTAGGCTTTTTCAATGTCGAAGAAAACCGCGATTACGTGCTGTCTGAGGAGAAATGCCTCCTGAACGAAGGCCTCGATTCTCACCAGGTGGTCGACTGTAGACCTGCTCCGCCGGAAGCCACACTGGATATTTGATATGAGTTTGCGGCTTTCAAGGCACCACACAAGCCGTTTGTTTACCAGTCTTTCCATTAGTTTTCCTAAACAACTGGTTAGGGATATTGGGCGATAGCTAGAGGGGAGAGATTTGTCCTTTCCCTGCTTGGGGATCGGAACGATTATGGATTCTCGCCAGCTCTCCGGAAATACCTGCTCCGACCACACTTGGTTGAGTGTGGCAAGTAGTTCTGGTAACGAAGAGTGAGGGAGATTTCGCAAGAAAGAATTATGTATTAAGTCACTCCCAGGTGAGGTGTCTTTAGCGCTTTCTATTGCTAATTTCAGCTCCCACATTGTGAAAGGGTTATTGTAAGAGTCGGTGTTATTAGCATCACAGAAATTAAGACGCCTTCTTTCGGCTCTGCATTTATGGCTTTTAAATGATGGATGGTACCTGTCGCTGGCGCTAATAGCGGCATAGTGTTTGCCGAAGGCTTCCGCAATATCGGTAGGGGATGAAAGAATGTCTTCATTTAATTTTAGCCCTGAGACCGGAGAGAAATTGCGTTTGCCCATTACGGATTTTATTTTATTCCAGACCTGTGTAGAGGGCGTTCGATGGTTTATACTAGAGACGTACTCCGTCCAAGATCTCTTCTTTGCCTCTCTAATGACCTGTCGAGCCTTGGCTCGCAGTCGGCGGAAGGCCGCAAGGTTAGTGGAGGTAGGGAATTTGTTGAAAATACGCAGCGCTCTTTTTCGTCTGCGGATGGCTTCTGCGCACTCCTCGTTCCACCACGGAACTGGAGGGCGACGAGGAGTACCTGAGGTAGTAGCAACGCTACCTTCCGCGGCTTCCAGGATAGCTTCCGTAAGAGCCTTTACATTATCCAGACCTTGGCTGCTGCTGGAAAATTTAAAACAGAATTTTCGTTTAAAATCCGTCCAGTTGGCTTTCTTAACAAGCCACGTTTTTGGCGAATTAAAAACACAAGTATTTCCCGTTTTATAAATAATCAAGGGGAAGTGGTCGCTACCACACAGATCATCATGGACCATCATTTTAAAAAAAGGGGCTATGGATTCCGTGCTAACCCACAGGTCAATGGAGGAATACCCTCCGTTAAAAGCATTAAAACGAGTCTTCTCCTGGTCATTTAATAAAACTAAGTTAAAATCGTTTAAAAACCTTTCTAAGAGACGCCCTCGGCCATTAAAATCACGCATCTCATCGCCCCAAAGGCTACTGTGCGCATTAAAATCGCCCAATAAGACGAATGGCCTCGGAAGCTGACTGACTAGATTTTCAAGGTTTCTTCTGTTGACAGGAGCCCATTCCGGCAAGTATACATTGCAGAATGTAATACTTTCCGGGATAGCAGTGGTAATTGCCTGGGCCAGTAGCGGAGTCTGAAGGTCCACACGGGAGGTGTAAATGGTCTCGCGTATGAATGCAGCAACACCGCCACGTGCCCTATCACCATCGACGTCGTCAACTCTAAAAACTTTAAAACCATTCAACGTTACATTATCTGTCGCTTTAAAATGGATTTCTTGAAGAAAGAAACATAAAGGGTTAAAATTACTCAATAGGAGCTTAAAATCCTCTAAATGTTTAAAAAAGCCGTTGCAATTCCACTGTAGTATCGTGGCCATACAGGTTAAAGGATAAAAAGAAAATATATATATATATATATAAATAAAATACTAAAAGCTCTGCTGGGTTGTGAAAGGCTTACCGCTTTATCCTGCGAGCCTTTTTATTTTTCGCCTTTGCAAGGAGGATTTCAGTCTCAGAAAGAGACTCGTCCTCCTCCATCGACTCCGGTTGGTTAGTTTTTAAGGTACCAGATGGCCCCTGAGGCGGTGTACTTACACGACCACAGGGTAGTGTATTTACACGTCCGCTGAGTTGTGCATTTTCACGACCATTGGACGCGGCCTCACGATCAGGCTTCGTGGCCATCTGCTTAAGGGAGCCATTTTTGTTAGGGGCATTCGTCCCTACAGCCGGTTTAGAAGCCTTATCCGGTTTGGCTGAGTTGCCTTGTGTCTTACTCTCTAATTCGGTCAAGTCTGTTTGTGTAGAGATACTGATCTTTGGAACGGGAGTGTGCATTACAGCAGCGTAGGAGCGGGAGAAGGTAGGGGCAGCTAGCGCTCGGTGCTTCTTACGCGCTTCAAAATAAGGGATCTTTTCCACCGTTTTAATTTCCATTATTTTTCGTTCCTCCTGTAGCTTGGGACACTTCCGGGAATATGCCGGATGTGCGCCCTCGCAGTTTACACAGTTAGGGTCAGATTCACAGTCTTTCTCTTCGTGTTTCTCTTTTCCACAGGTTGGACAGATTTCATTGTTGACGCATCTTGATGCGATGTGGCCAAAACGTTGGCATTTAAAACACCGCATTGGGTTGGGAATAAATGGTCGCACTGGGCACGATTCGTAACCCACAGAAACCCTGTCTGGCAGCTTGTCCAGGGAGAAGGTAAGAATGACGGATGTGGTGTTAATTATCTCGCCATTCCGCTTTGTCTTTAAGCGACGACAGTCAATAACCCCTTGAGGCGCCATCTCTCTCTTAATTTCGTCCGTCTCGACATAGAGAAGGTCGTAGTTAGTAATAACTCCACGGCAGGTATTTAATGTGGAGTGTACCTCTACTTTAACGGGGATATCGTGGAGTTTCTCCATCTTCAGAAGCTTCGCACTTTGAGCGTTGTTCGCCGTTTCAATAAGTAACGTGCCATCCCTAAGCTTCTTAACCGAATTCAAATTTCCTGGTATGGTTGACGACAGGACTTTGTTTATTAAAAACGGAGACACCTTTTTCAGTGACTCACCTTCTTTTTCACACCTCATTACCAGAAACCGCTGACACGCGGCAAGGACTTTATCTCCTCCACCCTTATCAGGGTGGAATCTTTTAGGTGGTGGTAGATGTTTATCTGCCATGCCCCTAATAACTTCGTCCCCCGGGCTCCCCACCCGCCACGGAGCCACACATTCGGGACGCCGCACCGCAAGCCGGTGCGGTCGCCAGGGCTACCCGAGGGGATATAGCACCCTAGAGGTGGTTGTCTGATTCGGGTTGAGTCTTCAATGCACGAGGCCACCAAACCCGTACATCTCCGACCGCCCTACACAGACCCCCACCTCCCTGGCACTCGCCACCGTTAAGCTAAACGCCACGGAAGCCGATTGACCGGGAGTGGCTAGCTCCCGGCCGCCCGTTTGCAGCGAATCCGGGGCCGAAGAGGGGTATTGGCCCATAGTCCATACCGGGCATCCGACACCCGGCTGGGAACCACGGACCTCACCCTCCAGGATCCCCTTCTCCTCCTTACGGGTCTCCGCACACGGCAAACATGCGGGTGGATCGCAGGCCAGGTGGTATGGCCGCACACAGACAGTTGACCCACAACACTGTCCGGGCTCAACCCTTGCTGGCTCTGGGTTTGTTTTCGGGGTTATCTCCCCGCCCTTTTAGTCGCCTCTTACGACAAGCAGAGATACTGCGGGAGTATTCTCAATCCCCCTACCCGCAGGGGGCACTTCTATTGCATTAATTAATAATATTCAGTCTATATAATGCCCTACAACCACCATAAATGTGGGGCAGGGGGTAAATTAACATCAAACATGCACTATACCTATGTCGTGCTTAAAAAGTATTAATTACTAAAATTTGGACGAAAGATAATAAAGCAGAAGAAGATTAAAATAGCAATGCATAAACTTGCTCAAAGTTGGGTTAACTTAAATTCTTTATAACAACTTGCAACTCTCTATGCTATCCAATATTACCCTTGTTTATACGTAAATGCTATTGAATATATTTAGAGCAATTCTTATCCCTAATTGTGCGAGGGTAGAACGACATTTTAAATCTTTCGGTTCGGTATTCAATTTCTCTAATTTTATGACTATGGTGTAGCTTAGCATGGTAGAATAGCGAAGCTAATAGCGAAGACAGGCACGGGGACGCTTCAGATGCCCTTAGCTTAGACGAGCAATAGCTTCTCAAACTGGAGTAGCCTCACATTTGCCTCAAGAGGATAATTCATGGCCATCACAGCACGCACATGAATGGTATAACTTCAAACTTGCTATGAGCTTTTTCTCACTATGCATCTTTTCATTACCTCTTACTGTGAGAGCGGGACCTGGGGCCCCGCGCTTTTTATTCACCGTTATTTGGGGCCGTGTGCCCCAGGTTATAGTGAATAAAAGGCGAGGACACCTGCAAGCGACTCTTTCTTTACCCTCGCGACTTTTGACGAAGCGCGTCATACGCTTCTGGATTTCCACGCACACTACCTTAAAAAAAACTCACACGACACCCACGCCGAAGGCAAAGGGCCCGGATGAGAAAGGGTTACTGAACCCTCGAGTAGCGGTACTTCCAAGAGTCCCCACTCCAAAGGATATGAGTGAATCCTCATTGTTGGAGACCGCGGGAGAAAGGGACCGGCCGAATCTTGGGAAAACCAGAAAAAAGGCGACACTCGCCACTGGAAGCGAGGAATGGGGGAAGAAAATGGACCTACACTGACCGTGAACCAACCAGGCGGGTAAGGGTCTGCGATCGCCTTCAACCCCATCGTTGGCTTCCTCGGTAGAGAAGGACTAGATGCCCTCCATAACGACCATCTCTCTGATTCTTTGGTGTCATGCGTTTTGGTAGCACGGAATGTATCTAACAAACTAAAGGTATTCATTCCAAACAATATGCAGTAAAAGTAAAACTACCACGATTAAGGCGAATAAATAATTTAAATGCAAATAAGTAATCGAGGAAATGAACGTATTATTAAACGCATTTTATTTATATAAAATCGGCATTGCTACTCATACTCGATGGACTACATTTTTTTACAGACAGTAGATAAGCTAATTCATTCATTGAAATTCGCAGTTACTGTTCTATTAGTTAAACATTATGATAATACTAGAAAATTATTTAATTATTAATAAAATTGCTTCCACTATTTTAGAACTAAATCAGCGTCTTCGCAGCCCGGTTGCAGTCACTGGGAAGAAGAATTCGTTACCCAATAGCATGTCCCTCACTCCCAGAGTAATACACATGACTTACCCTCCATGGCAATCATTGACGAAAAAAGTTCGACGCACCATATAGGGTATGTAATCAGATATTAATCTTCTCACCAGATGCAGATCGTTTTACCATTTGCGTAATCACTTTCCTTTTTTTATGCTTTATGATTTCGGTTCCATGATTCTCTTGTAAACGCCAGTATCTTTCACATTGCGCGAAAAAGCACAAGAATATTCGTTTTAATTAAAATCCAATATCATTGTACAGGTGTAGTAATCGCTTCTAGCTCCATTTCTATATATTCCCTTCCAATCTTCTGCCTGTTTTTTCTGCATGTCCATGTAGCAGACATTCTCGCCGGGGCACATTAGGCAGAAATCCAAAAAAGTTGACCAAAGGTGAAAAAGGTTTTTTTTTCTGCCAGGTCTGTGAAGCTTCGTATGGTGATTCTCTAATAATTCGTTCATTTGATTTCACGTGCTATTTTTCCTGGTTTTAACGCATTAACAATGTACATGGGTCAAAGGTGATTTTTGCAAAAAACAGCCTCACCTTATTTTACTTCTTGTTTGTCACTCGACATGTTTTAAGACTTGCTTAGAGGTACAATTTCATGTGGAAGTTTGTTCTTGATGGTTAAATTTTGAAAAATATTTACTTAGGTATGTAATATATTGTCTGAGAGTGGAGGTATGAGGTGCTGTGGATGGGGAATGGAATGTATGCCAAGAAAATCAAAGAATTTACAAAACAAGTAAGAAACGAATAAGAATAAAAATATTCAAGACGCTCTTGAAAATCTTGAGCAACAATGCAGCATAGATATTTCAAAAGAATAAATATCCCTATTCATGGGACAATTTTTCACCTCCTAAAGGTTTTTCACATTAGACACCCTAAAGTAGTAATTGGGATTGTGGGTGCGTCGACGGCAGAGGTCATTTTGCACCACATCCAATTTATAAATGTTGTCAATGCATTAGGCGGCTCAGCTCTAGACTCGTTATTTTTAACTTCAGAATAGTTTTTAACTAGAGAGATATACTGAAATAGAAATAAAAATTATTAAACTGAGTGGAAGATATTTATATCTTTTAAAAACCGGATTACCTGATAAAGTCGGCCAGCGTTATCACCCAGATCGTATTTAAGATTTCCCCTTAGGCCGAAAACATTGCGAGCATCTTGGTAGTTAACACACTCCGCCATGATGTGTTTCACTGTCAGAGGCTTATCGCATGACTCACAGTGGGGTGGTATCTTGTTTTCCGTGAATAGGAAAGAATGGGTCACGGCGCAGTGGCCGATCCGCAGGCGGGCAATGACCACTTCTTCCCTCCGATTACCTCGGACTGAAGAAGGCCATGCCCGAGTGTCAGGTTTTATCGCACGCAGCTTGTTTCCTTCCATACTACGCCAAGTTTCATTCCACTGCTTAGTGGCGATCCGTCGAAGCATGGACTTGACATCTTCCGATAAAACCAAGTCCAAGACTGAATCTGGGTTTTCCAACGCCTCTTTTGCCGCTCTATCCGCTTTTTCGTTACCTGGAATACTACGTGGCCAGGAATCCAAACAAAAATGATTTGGATTCCTTTTTGAGTAAGGGATGAGAGGGCAGAATGGATTTCCTGAATAATAGGGTGGTCCGAGTACATGGCTGATATGGCTTTCAGAGAGCTTAAGGAGTCAGAGCAAATTAAGAATGATCCTTGATTGCCCTTTATATTACATAAAGCCGTTTTTATGGCGAACAGTTCTGCATTAAATACACTGTAGAATGGACTTAGCTTCATATTAAGGACGCCGTGGTGTATGGATGCCACTGCAGCCCCACACGCAAGATCTGACTTGGACCCATCGGTGTAAACAGGTATGAAGTTGGGATGAGCTTCTAGAAGTCCCTTGAACATCTGCCTGTATTCAATAGGGGTCGTGAATTGTTTGCCCTGTTTTTTAAAGCAGAGGTTTACGTTAGGCAGGGGCATTAGCCAGGGTGGTTGATTACAGTATTTAACCTGATGCACAGTGGGCAGTGACATGCCTACTTCTTCAATAAAATCTCTAAAGCGTATCCCAAGTGGACGTGTGGCCCGTTTCCTTCGATTAAAAATATCTATGAACCGAGGTTTAAAAACTATGTCAAAGCATGGGTGCGTTTTCATTGATAAAATCTTTGCTACGTAGTTACTCATTAAAATTTTCCTTCGCGAGGCCAACGGTAGCTCCCCTGAGTCTGAGTATATACTCGGAACGGGTGATGTCCGAAAGGCACCAATGGCTAGTCGGAGTCCGGTGTTGTGCACGGTATTCAAAGGTTTCAAATATGATTCTCTTCCAGAAGAGTACACAACGGACCCATAGTCCAGTTTTGACCTCACCAGCGAACGGTATAGTAAAAGCATCATGGAGCGGTCTGCGCCCCATGTCGAATGACTTAAAAATTTAAAAATGTTTAAAATCTTTTGGCATGCATTCTTAGTGTGTTGAATGTGGTCTCGCCAGTTTAATTTCTTATCTAAATAAAGTCCGAGGAAACGATGGGATTCCACAAACGATAAGACCTTGTTTCCAAGCCTTAAGGTTGGATTTGGAAAGATTCCCCTCACCCTGTGGAAGTGCAAACATTTCGTTTTATCTTCAGAAAAACGGAGACCGTTGGCCAGGGACCAGTCCTGCACGCGGTTTAGGGTCATTTGGACCTGTCTCTCAGCCGTTGACAGTTTCGATGACCTGCAAAAAATCGCCAGGTCGTCGACGAAGAGCGAGGCCGTCACGGGAGATTGAACGCATTTTGCAATGCTGTTGATTGCGATAGCAAAAAGTGTAACGCTAAGGACCGCACCTTGAGGAACTCCGTTCTCTAGTACGTATGGTTGGGAGAGGGTGTTTCCTATTCGGACTCTAAAGGAACGCTTATTTAAAAAGTTTTTCACGAATATGGGTAGATTGCCCTTAAAACCCCAGTCGTGTAATGACTGTAAGATTGCATGTCTCCACGTTGTGTCGTAGGCTTTTTCAATGGCGAAGAAAACCGCGATTACGTGCTGACTGAGGAGAAATGCCTCCTGAACGAAGCCCTCGATTCTCACCAGGTGGTCGACTGTAGACCTGCTCCGCCGGAAGCCACACTGGATATTTGATATGAGTTTGCGGCTTTCAAGGCACCACACAAGCCGTTTGTTTACCAGTCTTTCCATTAGTTTTCCTAAACAACTGGTTAGGGATATTGGGCGATAACTAGAGGGGAGAGATTTGTCCTTTCCCTGCTTGGGGATCGGAACGATTATGGATTCTCGCCAGCTCTCCGGGAATACCTGCTCCGACCACACTTGGTTGAGTGTGGCAAGTAGTTCTGGTAACGAAGAGTGAGGGAGCTTTCGCAAGAAAGAATTATGTATTAAGTCACTCCCAGGTGAGGTGTCTTTAGCGCTTTCTATTGCTAGTTTCAGCTCCCACATTGTGAAAGGGTTATTGTAAGAGTCGGTGTTATTAGCATCACAGAAATTAAGACGCCTTCTTTCGGCTCTGCATTTATGGCTTTTAAATGATGGATGGTACCTGTCGCTGGCGCTAATAGCGGCATAGTGTTTGCCGAAGGCTTCCGCAATATCGGTAGGGGATGAAAGAATGTCTTCATTTACTTTTAGCCCTGAGACCGGAGAGAAATTGCGTTTGCCCATTACGGATTTTATTTTATTCCAGACCTGTGTAGAGGTCGTTCGATGGTTTATACTAGAGACGTACTCCGTCCAAGATCTCTTCTTTGCTTCTCCAACGACCTGCCGGGCCTTGGCTCGCAGTCGTCTGAAAGCTGAAAGGTTAGTAGAGGTAGGAAATTTATTAAAGATACGCAGCGCTCTTTTACGCTTGCGGATAACATCGGCGCATTCCTCGTTCCACCATGGAACTGGAGGGCGTCGTGGGGTGCCGGAGGTTGATGGTACGCTAGCTTCCGCGGCTTCGATGATAGCTTTCGTAAGACCCTCTACATTACTCCGCACTGACTTACTGTCAGAGAATTGGAAATGTAACTTACGTTTAAAATCATGCCAGTTGGCTTTCTTTAGATGCCATGTTTTAGGGGCATTAAAACCACACGAATTCCCCGTTTTACTAATTAATAGGGGAAAATGGTCGCTACCACAGAGATCGTCATGAACGTTAAGAGTAAAACGAGGAGCAATACTGCTCGAGCATATAAAAAGATCTATCGAGGAGTATTCTCCTGTGAATGAATTAAAACGCGTCTTCTCATCATTATTTAACACGATTAGGTCGAAATCTGATATTACCTTTTCTATAATTCGCCCTCTTTTGTTGCATTTTTCAGGGGTAGAACCCCAAAGGGTATTATGAGCATTAAAGTCCCCCATAAGGACGAAGGGTCGCGGCAATTGCCCAAGGAGGTCTTCTAGTGCTCTAACGGTCACGGGTGCCCATTCCGGAAGATATATGTTGCAGAATGTAACCTTTTCCGGGACAGCAGTTGTGACTGCAACTGCTTGCAAAGGAGTCCGCAGGTTCACCTGAGAGGTGTAGAGGGCCTCTCTGATGGCCATGGTGACTCCCCCTTGAGCTCTCTGTCCGCTAAGGTCGTCTTTTCGGAAGAGCGTGTAGCCTTTGAGCGTCGCTTTGTCTTTTTCTTTAAAATGCGTTTCCTGCAAAAAAAATGCAAGAGGGGTTGAAATTATCTATTAAAATCTGAAGCTCTCCTTTGTGTGTGAAATAGCCGTTAATGTTCCATTGTATAGCGAACATTTTAGGGTAAAATAGGTCGCGAGAGTTTCACTTTCGAACTCCTCCGATTTTGCAGAACGTGTTGGAGTTGCTGTTCATCCAGTACATCATCTTCCATTTCCTCCTCACTTGGAAAGTCAGGAGTGGAGGTCGATTGGGGTGCTATTTCACACTTACTCGCGTTATTTTTCTTTTGAACCTGGTTGTTTTTGATTTGTGGCTGTATTTTTTTCTGTGGTGCAGCCTTTTTCTCCACCACTGTCGGCTCTTTAGTGTTTGGCTTATGCTGAGATTTTTCCTCGTTCGCATTAGCCGCTGGGGTCTTATTTAAGTAATTTCGGTTGTTGTTGTCATCTTTGCTTCCAGATTTTCCTCCCTTTGACTCTTCCTGGACGACTGTATCCGTTTGTGTTGCGCTGTTGCGCATTACCGGTTTATAGGTAGACGCGAATGATTTAGAAAAGGTAGGCACCCTAGTCCTATATTTCTTGCGGGCTTCGAGAAAAGGGATCTTCTCCGTCACCTTGATCTCCATAATCTTTTTTTCCTCTTGTAACTTCGGACAGTCTCGGGAGTATACAGGATGCGGGCCGTCACAGTTAACACAATGCGAAGGAAACTTACAAACATCGTCCTCGTGTTTTTTCTTCGCGCATTTTGGGCATGTGGGTTCACCCCCTGCATCTAGGAGCAGTGTGACCAAATTCCTGGCAATTAAAGCAACGCAAAGGGCTGGGTATGAACGGCCGTACGGAATAAGCATTAAACCCTACTTTAACTTTGTCCGGCAGCTTGTCAAGGGCGAACGTGAGTACTATTGACGGGGTGTTTATGATTTCGTTATTTCTTTTGGTGGTAAGCCTACGACAAGAAATGACACCTTGCGGTGCCATTTCTCTCGTTATCTCATCTACGGTAACATATAATAAATCATAACACGAGATAATTCCATCACAGGTGTTAAGTTTCTTGTGAGTTTCCACAATTACCGGTATGTCATGCAATTTATTCATTGCCAGTAGTTTTTCACTTTGCTGATCATTTGTTGTTTGAATTAACAAGGTTCCATCCCGTAACTTCTTTACAGATTCTAAAGGTCCACTGACTGTAGAGGTTATCACCTTATGAATAAGGAAGGGTGACACCCGATTTAGATTCTCACCATCAGTGGTACATCTCATTATCAAATATTTTCTACACGCACTGACATACGCTCCCCCACCCTTGTCAGGGCGGGATCTTTTGGAAGGAGGAAGGTTATTGTCCACCATACCATCATAAATTTCATCCCCCGGGCTCCCCACCCACCACGGAGCCACACATTCGGGACGCCGCACCGCAAACCGGTGCGGTCGCCAGGGCTACCCGAGGGGATATAGCACTTCAGGCATGGTTGTCTGCTTCCGGGTTGGTCTCTGGCTACGTGGGTCCTCCAAACCCACGCACCTTCGACGCCCTTCCGCCAGACCCCCATGCTGTCCGTACTCGCCTGCTGAACGCCAATACGAAACAGCTAGCCGATTGATCAGAGGCGGCTACTCCCTGACCTCCCGTTTCAGTGGAGTCCGAGGCCAAAGTGGTGTGTTGCAACCCGGCTTTCAGGGGATCCGACCCCCATTCAGACCGGGAAGCTCAACCACCAGGATCCTCTTTCCCCACCTTACGGGTCTCCACGCACGGCAAACACGCGGGTGAGTCGGTTGGCCAGATGTCGTGGCTGTCCTCAGCACAGTAGACTCACATACTGCCCGGAAACTGCCCCGACGCACTGTGGGTTTTTTAACGAGGTTGTAGACACCCTAAACCACGGTATTATTTTTACCCCAAAGTCTTATCCCCCAAGCATCAGCTTGATTTTCAAGATTTTCATTTTTGGCACAAATGCGTGATACCTAGGACACATGGCATGTGAAACCAAATGCTAAAATTAATAGAAGATCGCTATGCGAAGTTTTCGTCTTGGCTGAAAATAAATACTTTTTAACTTTCGGTCGGTTTCCTTTTAATTCAGCCCACTGTGCGGCGTCCAAAAACCCACTGCGAAAAAAACTGAATTTCAACAGTTACTTTGGTACTTTGGGTTTTCAGCATTTGGCCCTATTAACTGTTAAAAATTTCAACAGTTTTTTCGCATAGAGAAGACATGAAAGAAACTGCCACTACGTGGTTGACAACGCTGACGGGAGTGTTCTGTCACGGGAAACAAGAATAAGTGTCCCGATAGGGCAATTGTTCAAATAACGGAGGAAACTACTTCGGAAATAGTTTAAGATATATAATTATTTTTTTTTATTATTGGTCCACAGGAAAAATAATTTCGAATTTATTCGGCAACCAGAGCTAACTTTGTGGATAACCCTCGTCTTTGGTTCGTTAACGTTTGGGGTTATACCTATGGTTAAAAACGCGCTGTGTAATATATTAGCGGTGGAATAAATATAATTAATTTAGATCATATATTTCGATGATATGTGGATTTTCGGAAATCATTTCGATGAAAGGCTTGTTACTGAATTTGTATGATAACAGCGCGTAATTATTGCAACAGTCATGTTCCCTAAAGTGGATTGAGGTAAAATAATTAAAATGGGTAGCTTGTGTTCAACAAGCTAAGAGTAAAACGTAGAATAATGGTCACCTGGTTCGACCGAGTAACCATTTACCGGAAGTAATTGGTGAGAATTAATATTTCCTCTTGTATGCATTAGAATATTGACCTGCAGTAACTGGATTACTCGTAAGAACTATTGTACTATTTAGGATCGGAGTAGTAGTAGTAGTGTTGTTGTTTAAGGGTGCGTCGAAGTCCAGGTCATTTTGCACCCTTGTCTCTTCAACTAACGTTATTGTGTATCTAATTACCACTACTATTTCTTAAAGAACTTATTTCCATTTTATCTTATCCCTACAATTTAGGGAAGAGCCCAATAACTTTTAGAAATAATATTATGCTATCAAGTTCATTAGGGTGATCCCCTAGGAGATTTTCTAGGCCTCCCCTAATTTTTAGCCGCCTTCGAACGTCCCGGTATTTATCACACTCTGTCAGGATATGCCTAATGCTGAGAGGAGAGTCGCATTCTTCACACCGAGGTGGAGTTCTCTCTTCAGTGAAGAGGTAGGAGTGAGTCAGGGGACTGTGCCCTATCCTCAGACGTGTGATGATGACCTCCTCCCGGCGGCTATTCCTGACGGACGTGGGCCACGCTGACGTTACCTGTTTGATGTTGCGTAACTTATTATTATCTACGGCATTCCATTCCTCCTTCCACCTCTTAAAGACTGAAGTCCTCAGTTGTGCCTGAAGGTCTTCATATGGTACCAGGGTCAACGCGGGATTGTCTTCATTCAGAGCATCCTTCGCAGTTGCATCAGCTAACTCATTCCCGACAATTCCCATATGGCTGGGAACCCAAAGAAAAAGGACAGTAACTCCCTTCCCTTGAAGGGTGAACAGCGACGCGTGTATCTCCTGACAAATTGGGTGCATAGAAGTGTAATCGGAAATGGAATTGAGGGCACTTAGAGAATCTGTGCAGATTGCGAAGGACCCTCTGCTGCCGTCTATCCCACACAGAGCCATCTTGATTGCAGAAAGCTCCGCCGTGTACACACTGCAGAGTGGGCTAAGTTTTGCTTTGAGCGCTCCGTGATGAGACGAAACGACAGCGCAGGCACATGACGTAGAAGACTTCGACCCATCTGTAAACACGGGGACAACATTGGGGTGGCTGCTCAGGAACATTGTGAAAGCGCTCTGGCACTCAGCAGCAGTGATGGATGACTTAGGTAGGTAGGTAGTATTAGTTTGTAGGGTGCGTCGACGGCATGGTCATTTTGCACCTCTACTCTTCAAAGTTATGTATATACTTTCTATATTCGGATAAGGCAGGTTGTCAGGTAGCTAGATATATTGCTTATCTATTATAGGGTTCAGGTTAAAACCATTTACATTTCCTAAACTGTTGCTTAAATTTTATTAAAAAGCGCCGTTTCCTTTAGAAATAAAATTACGCGGCCAATAGCATTGGGGTCGTCACCCAGAATGGACCCTAGGTCACCCCCAATGCCCAGTCGGCTACGCATGTCCCGGTATCTGCCACACTCCGTCAGGATATGCCGAATTCCGAGAGGACAGTCACAGTCATCACACCGGGGTGGGATTTTCTCTTCAGTGAAGAGAAAGGAGTGGGTCAGATGACTGTGCCCTATCCTCATACGGGTGATGACCACCTCCTCCCTTCTACTACCCCTGACGGGGGACAACCAGGCTTTGGTGGAACTTTTTATCTCGCGCAGTTTATTATTAGTCACCGATTTCCATTCCGTATCCCATTTATTCAGGATTCTGCGTCTGAGTGTGTTCTGGAGATCTTCTACGGTTACTGCGTCTAGGTCAACTCTATGGTTACCGAGGGCCTTTTTCGCAGCATCATCGGCTGCCTCATTTCCCGGGATTCCCACGTGGCTAGGGACCCACGCAAACTTAATAGAGATGCCTCTGCTCTGAAGGCTTCTCAGAGATTCTTGTATATCTCTTATGATTGGGTGCGCAGCATTATAATTTGAGATGGCTTTCAAGGCGCTCATGGAGTCGGAACATAGCAAACATGATATACCTCGAGTCTCAACGTCCCTAAGGGCAAGTTTAATAGCAGTCAACTCTGCAGTGTACACGCTGCATTCGGGGTTGAGCTTTGTGCTCACGGTTTTGTACAAGCTCACATAGGCACAGGCACATTCTGACTCAGACTTAGAGCCGTCCGTGTAAATGGGTGTTAGATCGTGGCATTGAGATAGGAACTCTGAAAACAAGGACCTATTTTCCTCAGGAAGTGAGTCAGACTTTGCCCGGCTTGCTAGCTTCCACCAGATGTCCGGCTGAGGAATAAGCCATGGAGGAGTTTTAGCCACTCGTATCCTTTCTATCCGGGGAACGGTAATAGAATATCTCTCTAAAATATAGGCAAAACGCACATAAAAAGGTTTAGTAGCCCGTGGTTTTCTGTTAAAAATGTGAGTCATCGGTTCGTTAATGGTTAATTTAAAACACGGATGCGATGGCATGGCTAAAATTTTACTAGCGTAGTTACACATCAAAAGATCTCTACGGATGTCAAGCGGTGGTTCACCTGCATCACACAGAAGGCTATTGATCGGACTCGTTCGAAAGGCACCCGTTGCTAGCCGGAGTCCAAGGTTGTGTATACTTGCTAGCGGCTTTAAGTATGATGCGCGGGTAGCACCATAGATAAAAGAACCGTAGTCCATCTTGGATCGAACCAGTGCCCTATATAGTCGCAGCATTGTAGATCGGTCCGCGCCCCATGAACATCTTGTCAATATTTTTAAAATATTAAGGGATGGGCTAACTCTCATTTTCAGATCAGTAATGTGGGGTCTCCAGGTTAGCCTTTGGTCCAAGATCATTCCCAAAAAATGGGCTGAATTCACAAACTCCAGTGGTCGATCTCCTAGGCGTAGGGTTGGTAGAAACAGCCCTCTTTTTCTGTGAAAATGGACGCATCGCGTCTTCTCTGGGGAGAAGCGTAGCCCATTTTTGCATGACCAGTGGTGAAGTCTGTTTAGCGTTATCTGTAATTGTCGCTCAGCCGTTGATAACTTGGATGCCCTGCAGAAAATTGCCAAGTCATCCACAAAGAGGGATGCCTCGACGGGTGGTAGGATGGAGGATACCACGTCGTTGATAGCAATGGCGAACAGGGTGACACTGAGTACTGACCCTTGGGGAATTCCATTTTCTTGGATCTTCAATCTGGAAAATGAGTTACCCACCCTAACCTTAAAAACTCTATGGCTTAAAAAATTTTCGATAAAAACTGGCAAGTTGCCCTTAAAATTCCAGTCTCTCAGAGTCTTTAGAATTTTAAAACGCCATGTTGTGTCATATGCTTTCTCCAGATCGAAGAACACGCTCAGAACGTGTTGTCGTCGAACGAAAGCTTCCTGAATGAACGTGTCAATTCGGATAAGATGGTCAGTGGTGCTTCGGTGTCTTCGGAATCCGCACTGAAGATTGGAGAGAAGGTTGCGGCTCTCGAGACACCACACGAGTCTGCGATTTACCATTCTCTCCATTAACTTGCACAAGCAAGAGGTTAAAGATATGGGCCGGTAATTCCCTATAATTGACTTCTCTTTACCCTTTTTGGGAATTGGGATAATTACCGATTCACGCCATGCATGAGGGAAGCTTCCCGTTTCCCAAACACTGTTGAAGGTGTTCAGAATGTGTTCATTTGCCTCCTTCGGTATACGCCTGAGGAAAGCATTGTGGACACGGTCCGCCCCTGGGGCGCTATCCTTCAGCTCATCGATTGCGGACGTGAGTTCCCATTGAGTGAATGGAGCATTGTAGTTCGCCATGAAGTGCCCAGTCGTAAAAGACTTGTTTTTCTTCTCTTGCTGACATTTAAGAGTCAGGAATGTCTTGTCATAATTCGCGGTACTACTGATAGAGGTGTAGTACTCCCCAAACGCCTCGGCCACAGCTTCTGGTTGGGATTTTATGATTCCATTCACCATCACAGATGGAATTGAGAGGTGATGATACCTCCCGCTTATGCTTTTAATTTTTCTCCAGACCTCCGAATTTGCCGTGCGATGGTTGATCGTTTTTACGTATTCATTCCAGCATTTTCTTTTAGATTCAATAACTATTTGACGTGCCTTCGCTCGTAGACGGCGGAACGCTTCGAGATTCCGTGCCGTGGGGTATTTTTTAAAAATACGCAGGGCTTTCTTTCTCTTCGCGATAGCTTCAGCGCAGTCCTTGTTCCACCATGGCACTGAAGCGCGCTTCAACCTACCAGATGAAAGTGGAACACTTTGCTCGGCAGCAGTTAGTATAGCGACTGTGAGTGTGTCCACGTTTTCCGGTCCGCTACGTGTGCCATCGAAAGTAAATTTGAAACTATTTCCAAAAGTTTCCCAGTCAGCCTTCCGTAAAATCCAATTCCTGGGTACGTTAATATTTGGGTTAAACCCATTTTTACTGATTAAAATCGGGAAGTGGTCACTTCCGCAAAGGTCGCTGTGAACACTTAGTTTAAAACGTGGGGCCAAGCTTGCACTACACATGAACAGGTCTATTGCAGAAAAAGTGCCGTTAAAAGAGTTAAAATGTGTCTTTTCGTTCTTGTTAATTAAAACAAGGTTAAAATCATTTAAAAACCTTTCTAAAATCCTTCCACGGCGGTTAAAATCACCACTGTTATCTCCCCAGAGAGCGTTGTGGGCATTGAAGTCACCTAGAAGGACAAACGGACGTGGCAGCTGCCTCACCAAATCCTCCAGGGATCTCCTAGTTAACGGAGACCTTTCTGGGAGATACAAATTACAAAAGGTTATCTCCTCTGGTGAGGCTACCCTCACAGCGATAGCCTGGAGAGGAGTCGTAATGTCGATTCGGGATGTGTAGAGGGTATCCCGAATAATTACAGCGACTCCTCCCTGAGCCCGTGTCCCAGTTGTGTCATCGTGGCGGAGTACCACATACCCTTTAATTTGTGGTGCGTCTCTTTCCTTAAAATGGGTCTCCTGAAGAAATACGCAGGTGGGGTTCAGGTCATGCATCAGGAGTTTGAATTCCTCTAATCTCCTGTAAAAACCATTTAGGTTCCATTGTATGGCAAAAAGAGCCATATTGTAAAAATTTAGTTAAAAATTAAAACAATAAATAAATAAATATGTAGTCTTAAAAAAAATATATAAAATATAAGGCTATCTGCTTAGCTTGAGCTTCCTTCCTTTTCTACTTTGAAGGAGAGTTCGCAGTTGGCTTTCGTCTAATATTTCCTCTTCCATGTCCTCCTCCCGGACTTCGCGGGGAGGAGAGGCGGAGGGTGAACGCGAGGCTACGCGTTCTTTCTCTTTGCGTTTGGGAGAGGTAGATAGTGAGCGGTTTGGAGGGAGCTTTTTATTACTCAGGGCCTCAGAAACCACGGAGGTTTCATTTTTAGAATCCTTCTTCTGCGTGCTCTTAGGGTTTCCTGTTGAGGGCAATTTTTTAGTGGAGATATTCTCCTTACTTTTCGTTTCTTGCTTCTTTGGTTCCTGACTCTCAGTCTGTGTGCTTGCCGACACTTTTTTAATCGTGGCTACAGATGCGAATGATCTAGAAAATGTTGGGGCTATCACCGTTCTAAACTTTTTCCTAGCTTCTAGGAAAGGGATTTTCTCAAGCACCTTTATCTCCATTATCTTCTTTTCCTCCTGCATCCTTGGGCAATCCCGTGAATACACGGGATGCGCTCCTTGGCAGTTAACGCAGAGCGCCGGGCTGTCACAGACATCTCCATCGTGCTTGTCTTTTGCACATTTGGGGCAGGTAGGCTTCCCTTTGCATTTTGACACTATGTGACCAAAGCATTGGCATTGGAAACACCGTAAAGGACTGGGTATAAAGGGCCTTACAGAGCACGAGTTGTAGCCAACATTCACTCGGCTTGGAAGTTTATCCAGCGAGAATGTAAGCACTACAGATGTTGAGTCGACGAATTCCCCATTTCGCTTAGTCTTGAGTCTACGACAGGAGATGACGCCCTGGGGAGCCATCTCCTTCGTTATCTTCTCGACAGAGGTGTATAACAGATCGCAGCACGATATAACGCCACTGCATGTATTTAGGGTTCTGTGTGCCTCAACCTTTACGGGGATATTTAGAAAACTTTTCATGCTAAGGAGCTTTTCGCTTTGCTTATCATTTGACGTCTGTATAAGCAGTGATCCGTCGCGTAGCTTCTTTACGTTTTCCAAGGAACCAGGAACATCATTGCTGAGGGCTTTATGGATTAGGAAGGGGGATACCTTCGAGAGGTTCTCCCCTTCGACTGAACATTTCATTATTAAATATTTCCTGCATATCATTACAGGGTCTCCACCGCCCATATAAGGGCAGTGTCTCTTAAGTGGAGGAAATGAATTCGTCTCCATAAGAGTGTGTGTTTCATCCCCTGGCCTCCCCACCCACCACGGAGCCACACATTTGGGACGCCGCACCGCAAACCGGTGCGGTCGCCAGGGCTAACCAAGGGGATATAGCACTATCGATATGGGAGCCTGCGTCGAGTTAGAACCTCCAACGCGCAGGCCCTCCTAACCCACGCGCCTTCGGCCGCCCTAAGCAGACCCCCGTCTCTCCAGCACTCGCCATCGAACGCAAGCGTGTCGAAAGCCGATTGACCGGGGGTGGCTAGCCCCCGGCCACCCGTTTACAGGGAATCCGGGGCCGAAGTGGGGTGTTGAACTCCGGCCCATACCGAGCATCCGACACCCGGCTGGGTGCCAGAGATCTCACCCACCAGGATCCCCTTCTCCCCCTTACGGGTCACCGCACACGGCAAACATGCGGGTGGATCGCAGGCCAGCTGGTATGGCCGCTCACAGACAGTTGATCCACACGACTGTCCGGACGCATCCTTGCTGGACTGGGGGTTTGTTTTCGGGGTTGTCTCCCCGCCCTTTTAGTCGCCTCTTACGACAAGCAGAGATACTGCGGGAGTATTCTCAATCCCCCTACCCGCAGGGGGGATGGATGACTTAGGCCGATTGCTAATGAGCATCTTGATTTTAGGAGTAGGAGTGAGCCATGGTGGGTGGTTAGAGCACCCAATAGGGTATAAATCCGGTAAACCAACTCCTCGCTCTCGTATAAAATAATTAAAACGCACATTGGCTGGCCGAGTGGCCTTTGTCTTACGATTAAAAATATCTAAAAACCTTGGTTTTAAAAACAAGTTAAAACATGGGTGCGTCTTCATCGCTAAAACCTTCGCAGCGTAGTTACACATAAGCAGGTTCCTTCGGTGGTACAATGGTGGTTCCCCTGCATCGCAGTATATGCTCAGGACTGGGCTGGTCCGAAAAGCCCCCGTAAATAGCCGTTATAGACCGGCATTGTGTACTACGGTCAGTGGTCGAAGATACGACTCCCTACCGGAGGAATATACAAATGATCCGTAGTCTATTTTTGAGCGCACAAGTGAGCGGTACAAAAGGAGTAACGTCTTTCAATCTGCGCCCCACGAAGCGTGGCTTAAAAACTTAAAAATGTTTAACGTCCGTAGACAGTTATCTTTTAAGACCCTGACATGTTCCCGCCAATTTAGTTTGCTATCAAAGATAATACCTAAGAAGCGAACTGAGTCAACAAATGGTATAATTCTGCTACCTAGTCGTAATGCAGGGGGAATATGAAGCCCCCGTATCCGCGTGAAGTGCACACATTTGGTTTTTTCATTTAAGAATCGAAAGCCGTTGCTTTTGGCCCAGTAACTCAATTTGTTTAAGGTCAGCTGGATTTGTCTGGATACATTGACTAATTTAGATGACCTGCAGAATATCGCCAGGTCATCAACAAATAGTGAGCCTATCACTGGCGATTGTATGCATTTTACGACGTCATTGATAGCGATTGCAAACAGCGTTACACTCAGAACGGAGCCCTGGGGAACACCGTTATCTTGTTTGTAGGGGCCAGAAAGATGCTTGCCTACTCTCACTTTGAAAACTCTATCAGTCAAAAAGTTTTTAATAAAAATGGGTAAATTACCCCTAAAACCCCATTCATGCAATGTTTTTAAAATCTTCCTCCGCCACACCCGATCATAAGCTTTCTCCAAATCAAAGAAGACGCCCACAACATGTTGGCGAAGGATAAAGGCTTCCTGAATAAAATTATCTATTCGGACCAAGTGATCAGAGGTGGAGCGGCCCCGTCGAAATCCACATTGGATGTTGGAAAGTAGGTTTTTGCGCTCCAGCCACCAAATGAGACGCCGATTCACCATTCTTTCCATCACCTTACAGAGGCAGCTGGTGAGGGATATAGGTCTGTAACTACTTGGGTCAGCTCTGTCTTTTCCTTGCTTATGAATAGGAACGATAACCGCCTCCCGCCAGGATGGTGGGAAGGTGCCCTCAGCCCATAGTTGATTAAGGGTCTGGAGCACATCCGTCAAGGCCATCTCCGGAAGATTCCGAAGAAAGGCGTTGTGGACGCTGTCCAGTCCTGGGGAAGTGTTCCGGGAGTCAGCTATGGCCGACCTTAGTTCCCATTTTGAAAACGGGATATTATAATCAGCCACTATCCGCGTTTCATTAAAGCATAGACGGCAGGAGTCTTGCCGTCTTTTTATCCCTAGGAAAATATCATTATAGCTGGCGTCGCTGCTGGTGTGCGCTAGTGATTTCCCATACACATCCGCGATTGCAGGTGGAGATGTTATTATATTGCTTCCCACTTTAAGAAATGTGATGCCGAGATTTTGGTGGCTGCCCATTATACTTCTCACTTTGTTCCACACTTGTGCTATAGGGGTCCTACTATTCACACTTGTTACGAATTCCCTCCAGGAAGTCCTTTTGGCTTCTTTCACCGCCCTGCGAGCTTTCGCTCGAAGTCGCCGGAAAGAAGACAGGTTGGTAGCGGTGGGGTATTTATTAAAAATACGCAAGGCTCTTTTGCGTGCTCGAATTGCCATGGCGCATTCATTGTTCCACCACGGAACTGCAGGCCTCTTGGTGATGCGCACTGATTGAGGAACGCTTAAAGTTGCCGCTTCAATAATGCTTCTTGTCAGAGCCTCGCAGTTAAAAATGCCGTCACGATTTTGATCATGAGTATACGTAAAATTTGTTTTAAAAAGAGGCCAGTCTCCTTTCTTGATAATCCAGGTACCTGACTGGATTAAATCAGGATTAAATCCATCGTCTCTGTTGATAAAAAGAGGAAAGTGATCGCTGCCGCAAAGATCGTGGTGCACAGACTACTGAATTGTATTCAGCAAAGAGCTCGACGCAATGCATAGGTCAATGCTTGAAAATTGACCGTTAACCCTTTCCAGTCCAAATTTCGAAAACGTAGCAAAAAAATTTATTTTTTGTACTGAAAGGACTTTCAAGGTGTTATATATGTGCTAAGAATCTTTAATTCGTTCAAAGATAATTTGAGCCAAATTTTCTGACTTGATTCCAAATGGAATCAGTGGCCTTTTTGTAAGCATTGAAATACGTTCAAATTGAATCTTTATTAAAGAGTTATAGGTTTAAAACATAAATCAAATGCGTAAATAATGTACCAATAGCCTTTTTAAATTATAAATTTATTTAATATATCAAAATTTTTTCACTTCATATAGATTACATATTTTTTACATGAAATACAGATGCAAAAATACATCACTTTACATGAAAAATTTTGAAGCAGTTTTTTTCATTGGAGAAACACAATGGCATTTTGCATTTTTCGCACTTTACTCGAGTGTAACTTTTTATACACAATTTACACCTTTGCTTTGTGGTTACATGTAAAGGCCAATGATCAGTCTTATCGAATCGAACATCGGCCACCGGTCGTGGTGTGAAAGTTCTTTTCGCCACACCTTTTCCCTCCAAACTTGGTGATGAAGATGGTCTTCCTCTCTTATTAGAGATATTGGGACCAGAGTAGAGCAATGCATGAGCTACAGATAATTTGAACTCAAGCAGGGGCATATGTTTTTCTTTTGATTGCTCACAATGTCTACGGTATAACAACCAAGCGTTTACCACACTGAGGTCAATGAAGTGAAAAATTACCCTGAGGTAATAACGCTTCCCTTTGAGGTTTGTTCTGTAGAGTTCAAGAAGCATATCTTGTTTATCAACGCCTCCCATATGCTTATTATATGCACGAACAATATTTGGCTGTGGCACTTCTATGTACCTTTTTTCTGCTACAGACCAACGTCGAACATTTTCCACAGGATGAGCTCCAACAAAGTTTGAAATCAAATACACTGGTTTATTGTCCAGCCATTTCAAAACAAATGTATTTTCACTCTTCTCAAGTCTATAATCAAAGCTGCCCCGCCCTTGTTTTTTTAACTCTTTGTCACTTTTCAATATGCATTGCTGTAGCCTATTTCTACGGATAGTTCCTGCAGCTAAAATACCATCTTTCCTCAGTTGAGAGAATAGTTTATGTGAGGAAAACCAGTTATCACAATATAATTTGAAATTTTTGTGTTTAGGGATATTTTCTGCTAGCCGAATGACAATGTCACCACTGATTCCAAGACCAGATGCATTTACATTAGTTTGCTTACCCAGATAAATTTCAAAATCATACACAAAGCCACTAACCCCTGCACGAGCAAACACCTTCACTCCCCACTTGTGTGGTTTGCTTTTGATATACTGCTTCAATGCTGTATGAGATTTCAAAGGAATCATAAATTCATCCACTGAATTATGTTCTTCTGGTTCCACTTTCAGGAAGTTATTCCTTAGGGCATCTAAAAATGGCCGGATTTTGAACAGTTTATCGTACGCAGGATCATTACGGGGCAACATATTGTCGTTATTATTAAAATGTAGATTACCTCGCAAAGTTTTGAATCTATTGCGAGACATTACATCTGCAATTTGAGCATATCGCGACTTTTCACCCCAAAACATGGAGTAACTTGGCATTGTGACAATGCCCATAATCATATGAATCCCCAAGAGCTGACATATTTCTTTGTCATTAGTGTTTGTATTTTGGCATTTTTTCTGCACTGAATACAGATTAGTTTGCTCTACAATATTACTTATCATATCATTATCGACAAAAAGCTTGAAATATGAAAATGGAGTGCTAATTTCCTCAGGAGGAGGTGAAAATTGAGAGTCACACGAGGAGTCAACATAACCTAGGTCTTCATAAGTCCATAATGACCTATTTTGCAATCTCTGCGATGGGTTCATTAGATGAGGATAACGTTGTGCCAAAGGCATGTCATCATCATCACTATCATCACTGTCCTTATTTACTTCAAAATCAAGTCCAACATCAGGGATGTTCGGAAAACCCTCTACCTCGGCATCCATGATGTCAGGTCCGACAGCTTCTGTAGTCAAAATTCGATCCAGGTTTTCCTCTGTGACGCCTTCATCATCTGAGATGTCAATATCAGAGATGTCACCTTCTAAAATATACACTATTTCCTTAGCCGTCAAGGATGTCGCCATGTTCTGAAATTGAAATGAATCGTTGAAAATAAAATATATTTTCCATTACCCCTGTAGCTATACAAAATATAAATATACTAAAAACACCATAAGACTATTTTTATTCTTGAGATACTCAATTTATACATTCCGTTAATTCTAATTCGTATTTAAGATGCTAACTATTTGGTTGGATCTCAACTTATGAGCACTTTCCGTAAATAGATACTTTGCAAACTATTTCAAACTTAGCACATACATCAGGGCCACTGATTCCAAATGGAATCATGCTATATTTTATAAAATTAAAAAAACATCTTCTTAGGCAGATGCTTAAAATCTTAAACATCCAATGTTAAACAATATTGAAAGAGTTTTTAATTTTTATGGGTCAATATATTGCACTTACCTCAGTTTTTCACTAATGTAAAATTCCGCCGATAAACCCTGAAGATAACTCGCGAGCACATGTACAGCAATCTTCATCAATAGCTGAAGATCGTAATTTTTCTTGAACGGCGAGTTGTGAAACCTGTTGGTAGAATTATGTACTACAGGCGACGAGTCCAAATGGAGTCCGCGGGCGATTTGAATGGATGCTCGAAGCAAGAAAGCGACGTGATTCCATTTGGACTCATTGGACCGGAAAGGGTTAAAAGAATTGAAACGGGTTTTCTCCCCACTATTTAATAAAAACAAATTAAAATCTAAAATAAAATTGGCTAAAATACGCCCCCTGCGGTCGCACTGTGCCCTGGAACTCCCCCATAGGGTGTTGTGAGCATTAAAGTCGCCAACTAAAATAAATGGCTGAGGTAGTTGATGGACAAGAGATTCTAATTGAGGGCGGGTAACCGGAGCACCCTCCTGGAGATAGACGTTGCATACAGTCATCGGCTGTGGGGCGTGCACTGTTACGGCCACCGCTTGAAACGGTGTGTTTAAATGCACTCGGGAGGTGTAAAGGGCCTCCCGAATTGCAACCACCACTCCACCCTGGGCTCGTTGGCCGCTGGTGTCATCAAATCTAAAACAGTTAAAACCTTTTAGAACTCCCTTGTCCGTTCCTTTAAAATGCGTCTCTTGGAGACAAACACAACACGGGTTAAAATTACGTATTAAAATGTCTAACTCCTCTTTATGTCTATAAAAACCGTTGCAGTTCCACTGCAAAATAAAAGCCATTAAAATATAAATAAATAAATAAATAAATAAATAAATAAATATATATGTTAAAAATAAAAAGCCGAGATATCTGTATTTAAATTAGCGGCGAATGCGATTCTTCTTTCCCTTTTCTTTTCTTGTGAGGGTGACTTCAGCCTCTGACAGACTTCCGTCCTCCTCCATAGACTCCGGTTGGCAAGTTTTTGCCAAACCAGAGGGGCCGGGTGGAGGCGTTTTTTCACGCCTGCCGAGCGTCGGCCCTGATATTTTTTTGGGCGGGCTTTTGTTAGAGCCCGTGGTGGGATTAGCAGTTTTTTGCTCTACTTTATTTACTTTTTCCGGCTTTGCTAGTGAGCTAACAGGAATTTTACTGCTACACTCAGTTTGAGTGGATATCGAGACTTTGGGTATTGGCGGAGAAACTACTTTGGCGAAGGATTTCGAGAAAGTTGGAGCTAACAGGGTCCTATACTTTTTCCTTGCTTCAAAATATGTCACTTTTTCTACCGTCTTTATTTCCATAATCTTTCGTTCTTCAACTACTCTTGGACACTTGCGAGCATACACGGGATGTGCACCCTCGCAGTTGACACAGTGTGGCTCGTTGGTGCACTCAGTGTCCTCATGTTTGTCCAGGCCGCAGCGCGGGCAGGTGGCCTTGCCCTCACACCGCGTTGCGATGTGGCCGAAGCGCTGGCACTGAAAACAACGCATGGGAGATGGAATGAACGGCCTCACAGGTACCGATTCATAACCTATGAAAACCTTGTCTGGGAGCTTGTCATTCGCGAATGTCAGTACAACGGACGTGGTCTTTTTAACCACTCCGTCACGTTTTGTGGTGAGACGGCGAACATCAGTCACCCCTTGGGATGCCATCTCCTTCTTAATTTCGTCGTCTTCTACATACAGTAGGTCGAAGTGACTCACTACTCCCCGACTTGTGTTCAGACTGCGGTGCACATCCACATAGACCGGAATATCGTGGAGAAATTTCATTTTCAACAATTTCTCGCTTTGGACTACGTTAGCTGCCTCTATAAGAAGACTACCGTCCCTTAGTTTTTTAGCGGAAATTAGTTCCCCAGGGACGTTACTACTTAAAACTTTTCTTATTAGGAAAGGAGATACCTTTGTCAGTGTCTCTCCTTCCCTTGCACATTTCATTACAACAAATCTCTTGCTTACGCAGGATACAAAATCTCTCCCTCCCGTGTCCGGGCGGGATCTTTTGGGTGGTGGAAGTTGACACTCTTCCATACCTTTTCCTACTTCATCCCTCGGGCTCCCCACCCACCATGGAGCCACACATTCGGGACGCCGCACCGCAAACCGGTGCGGTCGCCAGGGCTACCCGAGGGATATAGCACCCTAGAGGTGGTTGCCTGTTTCGGGTTGGGTCTTTAATGCACAGGCCCACCAAACCCGAACATCTCCGACCGCCCTACGCAGACCCCCACCTCCCTGGCACTCGCCACCGTTAAGCTTACGCCACGGAAGCCGATTGACCGGGAGTGGCTAGTTCCCGGCCGCCCGTTTACAGCGAATCCGGGGCCAAAGAGGGGTATTGGCCCGTAGTCCATACCGGGCATCCGACACCCGGCTGGGAACCACGCACCGCACCCTCCAGGATCCCCTTCTCCTCCTTACGGGTCTCCGCACACGGCAAACATGCGGTTGGATCGTTAACCAGATGGTATGGTCACTCACAGGTAGCAGACCCACTCACTACCCGGACGATACCCTATCTGAACTGGGGGTTTGTTATCGGGGTTTTCTCCCCGCCCTTTTAGTCGCCTCTTACGACAAGCAGGGATACTGCGGGAGTATTCTCAATCCCCCTACCCGCAGGGGGGATTTAGGATCGGAAAGAATTGCTTCCAACACATATTGGATAAAAGTAAAGGGGGTTGACTCCTTCAAGCATCAATCTTGTTTATGTAAGCAATGCTAAGTGGAAGCGTATTTTATGTTTACGTCCGAAATGGAAAAAAATTCCGAATCTTACGAATATAATCAACATTTTCGCAGGTCTACAATTAAGTTTTTCACGTATATTCCAAAAAAATATGGGAAACACTTCGTACCTCTGAAATGTCATTGGGGCACTGCGGTTCATTAACTTTTGAAAGGCCATATTACAAACGTTAATTCCTGCTTGCATTTTAGTGATACCACCGCAGAGCCAAAGCCATCGAAGGAAACAGCTTATGAGCCTTCTGGAAGAAGAATGTTTGATATAAGACACTTGTTCACTTCTCTGTAGCTCTGGGAAATCATGCACCATTTAGTTGCTCTATATCAGACATGGAAGTAATTGGAGAAAGTCGAAAAGGATTTTTGAGTGAATTCCGTCTGAGATGCAAACTATGTAAATTAGAAAGTATTTTGCAAAATGAAGACCCAAAGAAAAAGTATTTACCAGTCAACAAAGCAATGGTAAGTGGCATGAATTCATATAAATACTATTTCAATATGAGAATGATGAAATATGTATTTAGTTAAAATATGTATTTTTTGAGAATTTGATGCTCTCTCGCTAAGACCACACGCGCTGCTTCCGGCATCCCCAAATTATGATACAGCCGAGAGTATATCATTTTATTTTCACACATGTACATTAATTGAATTACATTATAGGTCACCGGTATGATATGCACAGGCCAAGGCTATTCGCAGTTGGCAGAAATTAGTGCAATACTAGATATGCCATCCATGACCCCTAAGAGTTACCAACGCATACATGAGGAGGTCACATCTGCAATACATGATGTCGCGTGGCAGCAGATGAAAAGTGCCGGAAAAAGGGAATATGACCTTGCTGTAGAGGCTGGGGAAGTGGATAAGGATGGAATTCCCATGATAACAGTGGTTGCCGATGGGTCCTGGGGGAAAAGATCCTACCGGACCAAGTACAGTTCGCTTTCTGGAGTGGTAAGCAAAACCATAATAGTCATTTTAAATTAAATAATTAATTTGCGACTTTCATGGAGCAATATAACGTTTTAAGAATTTTCATTGACAGTCATACAGACAATTCATAAATATTTAGTTGCGTAACATGAGCCAGTATATTTTTGTCACTACCTAGTTTATTATATTATATGCTTCTCAAACTAAGTACGTAACAGCCATCGAAATGTTCCGAACCCAACTCTTCCTCAGTTCTTCTGAAGCCCTGAGAACGCTAAATCGGCATTAACTTTGGTACATTATGTTAAATGTACGGTGAGGGTATGCAAAGGTGTGATACAGCCAAGCATAAACGAATTTACAAAACCCAATTTTTCGGGGTGTCTTGGAGCGGAGTAGATCCAC
Organism: Platycnemis pennipes; assembly: GCA_933228895.1. Taxonomy (NCBI): domain Eukaryota; kingdom Metazoa; phylum Arthropoda; class Insecta; order Odonata; family Platycnemididae; genus Platycnemis; species Platycnemis pennipes. The sequence continues at coordinate 23,770,917 of OW121848.1, read as the reverse complement.
AACATTAAATATTACTCGAAGGTAATACCTAAAAGTGAAGAAAAATTCCTAAGAAGCAATTCGTTGATGCGAAAAATTGCTATGGCAAAAATTTGTTACAAATTTTAGGAACCGCCTTTACATCGTATTAATGAACATACCAGGGAAACATAATCAGTAAAATTGTTTAACGTTTTAAAACGTACGAAACGCATTTTTCCATTCATCCTTACGGCGACCTTACATTAGAGAGAATAGCTAGTATGCTAATTATACCTTGAGTAGCTGAAAGTGCCCGTTGAAATTGTACGGGAGGGAGAAATTAAATAAAGACAAATACACTTTGTCTTTATTTAATTTCTTTTAATTTAAAAATTTAACATTAATCAGGTAGGGGCGAAAACAACTTGTGTCATGGAGTTAACTATGGCACCAAGTCACTATCGGAACCATGAACTTAATTTGATTCAATGTAAACATCTAATTACAGCCTGGACTCATATCTGGACCTTTATAAAAATAAGAATTTTCTTTAGAAACTTTCAGGCCAGAAGAAACAAAGGAGGTTAGAAGGGAGGGTGCATACGAATGTCTGTCTATTCTTCTACAATCTACTTTTAGTTTTTCCGAATGCGAACCTACTTGATGTGGGAGAAGCGCGAAAAATAAGCTCGTACGATTTTGCCAAATGAAATGGCCGATCTAGGTTCAAGAATTAGCTGCGATGCCTCTTTTAGTCCCTTTTAATATCTTAGAGTAAATTCTATTCTTATTACGTGTTATAGATTTAGCCAGTTTAAACCAGGCACTTGTCGCTCGGTTGCGTATATTCACACCTTCTACTGTATTTGGCCTATAACTACATTACCATTCTTTCATCTCGCTACTCTTTATTTTTTATTGGAGTTTATTTAAGTTTTTTTATCGCTTTCTTGTTTCTCAAAAGACAACAATTTTGAAAGAGGTTCACTTCGGAATATGGTATAAATCGATAAAATATTCACCTTTTGAACCCCGCAGAAACTTTCATATAAATACTTTTAGTTTTACTGAATGCAAACCTATTTGAACTAAGAGTAACGCGAAAAGTAAGTCCGTACGATTTTTCCGAATTAAATGGCCGATCTAGATTCAAGAATTAGCTGCGATACCTCTTTCTGTACCTTTCAACATCTTCACGAAAAGAACAATGCTGTTTTCGGCATCGCTTTTGGACGAACCTTTTTAGCATCAATGCAATCGCATCGATGAATTTCCCACGGATACATATTGAGACATTATGCTCCTTTGGGATTTCAATTTTATTCCCTGGTTTTTGTTAAACTTTCTCAAATCTCAAGCTATCTTCATCGACGACGATTCCGAAGGCATTCCATCTCTTCTCTTCATGTCCCAGGTTATATTAGTATGATGATGATAACAAGTTTTAAGCCAGATGTTTTCAGTGTTCCTTTACTCTTTTCATAGGCCTGCATTGTTGGCTATCGAACGAAGAAAGTCCTGTTCATTGGAGTGCGGAACAAGTATTGCAGTATATGTGCGAAATATAGCACTATGAAAAAACAGGCCAAAGAGCATAAGTGTTTCAAGAATTGGAACAAGTCCTCGACGGCAATGGAAGCCGACATAATTGTCGAGGGATTTAAAACAAGTGTAGAGATGCACAATTTGAAGTACCACCGGCTTATAGGTAAGATAATATGAAATGCTTATCATGCATCTTATAAATGGGTGTTGTATAATTAGTTTTATCTTTCTTTGCGCAAATACGATAAAATTTCCATTTCATTCGTAGGGGATGGCGACAGCAGTGTTACCAAGAAATTGGCCGAACTTCTTCCTTACGGCGTTGATCTCCCTGTCATTAAAATAGTAGAGTAGAGTTGATTTAGAGGTGCATCGACGGCAGTGGTCATGTCGCACCTTCATAAGCCATTATTACTATAAAACTGATATTTTACACGCTTTCGGAATTTTATGCAAATATTAAAAATGTGCTGATAAAAGCTATTCAGATTTTAGAAAAAAGATTGGTCTCACGGAGAAACATAAAAAGATTGTCTATGTTTACAGAGTTATCGCCCAATATATTTCTGAGATCCGCGGGGATTCTAAATTTGTCACGGAGCGCTTGATATGCAATGCAAGTGGTTAAGAGATGAGCTACAGTGAGTCTGAGGTTGCAGTCAGTGCAGGTTGGCGGCTCCTTCTCAGGAGAGAAAAGATATGAGTGAGTTAGGACCGTATGGCCAATTCTCAGCCTCGTTAATACAGCTTCCTCTCGTCTGCTATCCCGCATTGATGACTTCCAAACTCTCACGTCACTTTTAACTTGGCGTAGTTTATTGGAAGCTATGTTACGCCATGACAGATCCCAATTTTTGATGATAGCTGCTCGTAAATATAGTTTCAGGTCATCTACAGGGACTATTTCTACATCAATCTTGTCTTTATTAAGAGCCGCTTTTGCAGATGCATCGGCTGCTTCGTTCCCAGGAACCCCTACGTGACCTGGGACCCATAGAAATTTTATATCTACACCCTTAACAGTAAGTGACATTATTAAGGAAGATATTTCTTTAACAATCGGATGTGCTGGGGAACCAGTACGAATAGCCTGAAGCGCACTCTTAGAATCGGAACAGATTAAAAATGATTTGTTCCTACCCTTGATCGCAGCAAGAGCGGATTTTATAGCAAATAACTCCGCTGTGTAAACGCTACACATGGGGTGTAACTTATAGGTCGCTGACCCTGCCTCTGATGATACATAGGCACACCCACATGCGGAGGCTGTTCTAGAGCCATCAGTATATATTTTGGCGGATTCCTTGAAATTGTGTAACGCCTCTAGTGCTGCATGTTTCAACACTAGGGGTCCTTCAGTATCTTTCGAACCACTATAGTTTGAATCACAGAAGATCTGAGGGGCCTCCCACGGAGGTCGATTAAAATGGTCTGCCGGGTATACCGTAGGTATATCGAAACCTAAGTCATCAATTAAAATTTTAAAACGTATGCCAAGTGGCTGAGTCGCTCTTGGTCGTCGGTTAAAAATATCTAAAAACTTAGGGTTAAAAATAATTTCGTAGCATGGGTGGCGTCGCATAGATAAAATCTTACTTATATAGTTGCAAGCTAAAATCTTCATGCGCGCTTCCAGGGGGGGTTCCCCGGAATCGCAGTAGATGCTGGGAATTGGGCTGGTTCTGAATGCCCCAGTTGATAGTCTCAAACCCATGTTATGAACAGAGGAAAGAGGCTTTAGATAGCTCTTTCTTGCAGAGAAGTAAATGAAGCATCCGTAATCCAGTTTGGGCCTCACTAGTGCTCGGTAGAGGAGAAGTAGTGTTTTCCGGTCGGCACCCCAGGATGACTTGCTTAAAAACTTAAACATGTTTAGGATCTTATGACACGCTATTTTTGTTCGCTCTATGTGTTCTCGCCAGTTTAGCTTTCTGTCCAGATGTAACCCTAGGAAGCAAGTAGATTCCACAAATGACAGAGCGTGGTCGCCTAGCCTTAAATTTGGCTGTTGAAAAATGCCCCTTAACCTATGGAAATGCATACACTTCGTTTTATCTTCACTGAACCTCATTCCATTCTCACGAGACCATCTATGGAGGCGGTTTAAAGTCATTTGGACTTGCCTCTCAGCGACAGAAAGTTTTGAAGATCTACAAAATATAGCTAGGTCGTCTACGAAAAGAGTGGCCATGGTGGGCGCTTTTATGCAGTTCACAATGCTATTTATAGCAATAGCAAACAAGGTAACACTTAAAACGGAGCCTTGTGGGACTCCGTTCTGCAAGATATGATATTTAGAAAGAGAATTTCCTATTCGGACTCTAAACGTACGCAAATTAAGAAAATTTTTAATAAATACAGGTAGGTTGCCTCTAAAACCCCATGTGTACAGAGACTGTAGGACTGCGTGTCTCCAAGTGGTGTCGTACGCTTTTTCAATGTCAAAGAATACTGCTATGACATGTTGCTTAAGAAGGAAAGCCTCTTGAATAAAGTTTTCAATCCTCACCAAGTGATCGATAGTGGACCTGCCCCGTCGAAAGCCACACTGGATGTTGGATATTAAATTTTGATTCTCTAAACACCAAACAAGTCGCCTATTGATCATTCTTTCCATTAATTTGCATAGACAACTTGTTAAAGAAATCGGACGAAAATTAGAAGGGTTGGATCTATCCTTGCCCGTTTTAGGAATAGGGACAACAATTGATTCTCTCCAGCTCTCCGGGAAAGCGTGTTCTATCCACACTTGGTTAAAGGTGGCGAGCACTTCCGCCAAGGAGGACATAGGTAGGTTCTTCAGAAAAGCATTATGAATCAAGTCTCCTCCAGGAGACGTGTCCTTAGAATCGCCAATGGCCGATATAAGCTCCCGCATGGTGAAGGGAGAGTTGTAAGGAGCAGTGGGTATCGGTTCATTGAAATTGGGATTAACCTTCTCCTGGCGATTTTTAATGACCTTGAATGACGGGTGATAATGGTCAGTGCTACTAATTGATTCATAAAGCTCGCCGAAAACCTCCGCAATATCGGTTGGGGCCGAAAGAATTTGTCCATTAATTTTTAACCCTGAGACTGAGGAGATTCTATGCTGGCCCATTATTGCTTGTACTTTGGTCCAGACCATTGCAATAGGAGTTCTCGAGTTTATGCTGGAGACGTACTTTCTCCAGGAAGTCTTTTTGGCTTCCCTAACAACTTTTCGAGCCTTGGCCCTAAGTCGTCTAAAAGCAGCTAAGTTAGTCGAGGTTGGATATCTGTTAAAAATACGCAGGGCCTTTTTCCGCTTGTGAATAGCTTCTGCACACTCCTCACTCCACCACGGAACTGGAGGGCGGCGGGGAATGCCAGATGCTTTAGGGATGCTGAGTTCCGCGGCTTCGCATATTGCGTTCGTAAGCATCTCGATATTTTTCAACGCTGACAGGCTGCAGTCAAAATTATATTTAAAACTACTTCTAAAATCAGCCCAATTGGCTTTCCTAATAAGCCACGTTTTTGGTAAAATGGAATTACAAACATTCCCAGCTTTTTTAATAATAAGGGGGAAGTGATCACTTCCGCAGAGATCGTCATGGGTTTCCATGGTGAAAATAGGAGCTATGGCTTCAGTGGTAATCCATAGGTCTATGGAAGAGTACTCTCCACTAAAAACATTAAAACGGGTTTTTTCTTTGTCGTTTAGTAAAATCAGGTTAAAATCATCGATAAAAGCTTCTAAAAGACGCCCTCGACCGTTAAAATCACGCATTTGGTCACCCCATAGGGTGTTGTGTGCATTAAAATCTCCCAGTAACACAAACGGCCTTGGAAGCTGATTAATCAAGTCTTCCAGGTTTCGTCTGGTAACTGGAGCCCACTCTGGAAGATACAGATTGCAAAACGTAATTACTTCTGGAGTGGATATTGTGACTGCAACAGCCTGGAATGGCGTCCGCAAGTCCACCAGGGAGGTGTAAAGGTTCTCCCGGATGGCCACGGCGACTCCACCCTGCGCCCTCCGTCCGCTAAGGTCGTCTTCTCGGTACATTGAGTAACCCTTGAGTACAGCTTTGTCATTTTCCTTAAAGTGCGTTTCCTGTAGAAAAACACAGAGTGGGTTAAAATTATTGAGTAGGATTTGCAGTTCTCCAATGTGTTTAAAATAGCCGTTGATGTTCCATTGAAGAGCGAACATATTTTTATTATTTTTTTCCATTAAAGGGTTGAAAATGTGGATCTCTGCGAGAAGAACTTATCGCTTGAGAAATGCTTTCTTCCCCTTACTCCTATTCGCGAGGAGGGCTTTTATTTGTTCTTCGTCTTCCTCATCTTCTTCCATTTCTTCTTCGTTGAGGGCTATACATACGTGAGAGCGTTCCGTTAAAGGCACACTCTCCGAGGATTGGGATTGTTGTTTCCCTTGAACATGAGAAGCCTGTGAGACTGAGGTTCCGTTTTTTTTAGTCTGCTCGATATTTTTTTTTGGTGGCTCCAATGTCTTAGAAGTAGTTTTTGATATTTTAGGCTCTTCCGGTTTATTTTTTGTTTCTTTTCCTTCGTTCGTCGTTACTTTAACTTCCTTTTTCGTTAGCTTCGGTTCGTTATTATATGTTTGTGTGCCAGTGCTGGCGGTTTTTGGAGGTCCAACCGTTTTCGCAAAAGATTTTGAAAAGGTTGGAGCTATAAGTGTGCGGTACTTTTTCCTGGCCTCGCTATAGGGAATCTTTTCTGTTACTTTGATTTCGGTAATTTTGCGTTCCTCCTGCATCCTAGGGCATACTCTAGAATAGACCGGATGGGGGCCCTCGCAGTTGCTGCATAAAACAGGTGAGGTGCATGTTTCCTCGCCATGTTCTGCTTTCGCGCATTTTGGGCATAAAGCTTCTCCCCTGCATCTTGTTGCCGTATGGCCAAATTTCTGACATTTGAAACAGCGGAGTGGGTTAGGGATGTATGGCCGCACAGAACAAGGTTGATATCCCACTTTGACCTTTTCCGGAAGTCTATCTAAAGCGAAGGTCAGGACTACTGATGTTGAGTTCACCCATTCATTATTTCGTTTTGTTTTAAGTCGGCGACATCCGATAACCCCTTGAGAGGCCATATCCTTAACTATTTCTTCCGATTCGACGTAAAGAAGATCGTAACATGAAATAACTCCGGAACATGTATTCAGTGTTTTGTGTTTTTCCACAGCGACAGGGATACCATTAAAGGATGTCATTTCGAGTAATTTCTCACTTTGCTTATCATCAAACGTTTGAATTAGCAACGTGCCATCACGAAGTTTCTTCACATTCTCAAGACACCCTGGGACGGAAGCCGAGAAGATGCGCTCTATAAGAAAGGGGGAGACCTTGGTCAGGTTTTCGCCTTCGTTCACACATCTCATAATTAAATACTTGCGACATGGATGTTTATACTTTGCTCCACCATCCGAATCCGGACGGTATCTTTTCAAAGGAGGAAATAGGTTATTTTCCATCTAAAGAAATTGTTCATCCCCCGGGCTCCCCACCCACCACGGAGCCACACATTCGGGACGCCGCACCGCAAGCCGGTGCGGTCGCCAGGGCTACCCGAGGGATATAGCACTTCTGGCATGGTTGTCTGCTTCTGGGTTGGTCTCCGGCTACGCGGGTCCTCCAAACCCGCGCACCTTCGACGCCCTTCCGCCAGACCCCCATGCCGTCCGCACTCGCCTGCTGAACGCCGATACGAAACAGCTAGCCGATTGATCAGAGGCGGCTACTCCCTGACCTCCCGTTTCGGTGGAGTCCAAGGCCAAAGTGGTGTGTTGCAACCCGACTTTCAGGGGATCCGACCCCCATCCAGACCGGGAGGCTCAACCACCAGGATCCTCTTTCCCCACCTTACGGGTCTCCACGCACGGCAAACACGCGGGTGAGTCAGTTGGCCAGATGTTGTGGCTCTACTCAGCACAGTAGACTCACATACTGCCCGGAAACTGCCCCGACGCACTGTGGGTTTTTTAACGAGGTTGTCTCCTCGGTGGGCTCGGGTCCGTGGGGGCGCTACTCCCCTTAGGAAGAGATCATCCTCTTCCCCCCGTGCGGGGCATTAAAATAGAATGCACCAATCACTTGCTGCGAAATTATGTTAACAGGTTGAGAGAAATTGCTAAGAAAGCAAACTCTGGCAAGGGGCATGTCCCTGTCATTTTAAGGAAAAAATTGGGTGATAATCTGCTGCGTCTCAGGACAGATGTAACGTCCGCAATAAAGCACAGAAGTGTTCAGGTGGGTTTGCTTTCTCAGGATAAAATCAAATGTCTAGAGAAAGATATAAGAAATGGCCCAAGTCATGTATTTGGAGACCACAAACGCTGCGAGGAATACTTTTGCAAAGGCCAAAAGGTAGGCGAAACAAATATAGTTGAAAAACTGTTGAATTGCGGCATGTGGGACAGCATCATGTTCGCTAACTCTCTGCTAGCTCGTCACGCCCCCAGCCTAATTTTCAACGTTACTAATAATCAGGCGGAGTCATATAATTCGTATGTCGCCAAATATGTTGGTGGTAAGCGGGTGAATTTTTCACTGAGAGGGTCGTACGAAGCGCGCTGTAAAGTAGCAGCTACCACTCACAATGTGGGACCGCAGGTGCATTCCCTGTTGCACAAAGCATTGACAGGCAAGAGTCCGGGGGCATTTACAAAAAAGTATTTGGCCACCACGGAGAGGAAGGCTCAACTGAGGTCCAAGCGTAAACTAGAAATGCCTCAGACCACAAGAAGCAAACGATTGTGCTGGACTGGTGCAGACCAGCAGTATGGGCTAGCGGAGGCACTTCAGGGAGAGTTGGCAGCGGAAGAAGTGGACGAAAAAAAAGGGATTCCTTTCTTCAGTCCTCACGTTTAAACGAAACGCAGAGACTGAGGCTGGAGGAAGAGACCAAGGAGCAGAGGTTTTCCCAAAAGTGGATGTCAGAGAGACTGAAACGGTTGACTGCATCCACATTCGGGCGAGTGTGCAAACTACGGCCCAAAACACCGCGAGAGAGGACAGTTCGTGGTATTTTATGTCCATCTTTCCGGGGTAATAAAGCCACAGAATACGGCCAGGCCATGGAATCCTCTGCCATCGCCGCCTACGAGAAAGAAAGTGGGGATGTGAATACTCCATCTGGACTTTTCGTGGACGAAGAAGAACCATATCTTGCGGCATCACCAGACGGAATCATATCTGATGGAAGAGGTATAGTGGAGGTGAAATGTCCTTTCATATGCCGAGACATCTCTCCACTAGAGGCGGTAGAACAACAATTGATCAAATATTGTGAAATAAAAGAGGGCAAAATGATCTTGAAGAGATCATCAGACTATTTCTTCCAAGTGCAAGGGCAGCTGCACATAACTGGCAGAGATTATTGCCAGTTTGTTGTATGGAGTCCCCGTGGAATCCTCATCGAAAAGATTGAAAGAGATGACCATTTCTGGGTAAATAAAATGAAATCACAACTCAGAGCTTTCTATATGGATTACCTTCTGCCGGAAATTTTACGGTCACTTTCATGACAGTATGATATATAAGGAAGAAATAGTGCTTTCATTTCATCAGAAACCGCGACTGATTCCGGCGGGCGCGGTGGAATCTTCCTGGCGATCTGGCGACAACTGCAGCGACTCTGGAGAGGATTCTGGAATTGGAACAGTTAGCGGCATTGCCTTGCGGCGGCGCGGGGAACAAAAAACTATGCGGCGCGGATACATTGATCTGTGACCGGATCACTTTCCCGGTCACTTTTAAATTGGGGAAGCACTTTTGGTGCTATTGGTGCGGGTAAACTGGAGTCTGGAGCAATAATTGACGACGACGCTACTAGAGACAATGACGAAGCAACTGATTGCGTGCAGATGGACGACCGTAGTGATGTGTATGGCTATGGATAAAGTCACCCTAGGGTGACAAGCCATCAGTCAGTCAGTTTTATTTCATTGAATTACTGATGCTCAATTTTATTTTTTAAGATTCTCTCTTTGGACATTTCATCAATCTTATAAATATAATTTACCGTAGTCCATAAAAATTTTTGCTCCAGTTCACACTTACAATGACGTTGTGTTTTAGTTTTTTCTCCATCCTATTTAAATTCCGGACATACTTTAGACGGAGTTACACTCGTATTAGAAAAATCTTGCAATAAAGGAATTAGGTCGAAGTCACGAGAAGCATTTTACTTCTGACTGAAAATAAATAGACCCGGATATTTTACCTAGTAGCGAGGGTGGACTAAATCAAATCCCACTTATAGACAAGTTATGTTTGTGTTAGGTGAGTAGCAAAGATAAGCGGATAGCTAAGATGAGGATTACGAATGAATCACTCGTAAACAAAGATTCCCTCGGCCATGGTACTAATACATTAGGTAGGTCGCTCCCGAGGACGAAAATGCGTCCGTTCTGCGCAGCTTCGCTGTGACGTAGTGTGGAGGACAAGCGGCGGCGGGCGTTTAAAATGGAACCCAAAGACCGCTTTGCACGATAAAATTTGTTACACATTCTTGCACAAACGCTTGTATAAACTGAAAGAAATTGTGTGTTTGTCTGAATGGAATTAGAACAGGTTCTATTTTCCGTACAGTCAATCAGACATTCGCACAAGCATCCACACAATTTGCCGCTCTACACGGTACAATTTCCTCATACAAGCGTTTGTACAAGAAATTGTGTCGTGCAAAGCGGCCTTAATACTGTTGACAGTAAAAACGTATTTGACATTATGATATTGTGCATCTCTTAGATAATGCTGAGAATTATGCTATGATATTTTTGTGCGTGTTGGCGAAATTCGTACCGGAAAAAAAATCTCAGTGCACGAAAACGAAGGTTGAGTTCAAGAATTAGTACGGTGGTTGAGGCTATCGCGAACTTATAGTACTCACAATAAACTGGGTGAATGCCCGTTTTATGGTTGGTTTCGAAATATATATTTCAAAAGAATGCAGAAACGACATTTTAGTCAGCGCGTGAATGCAAATTGTCAGCATTCAACTCGTTAATGATCGCTACTGTACGATACAAATACTGACCAAATTTCCAGATAAAATAATTTTTAATCAATGACATAATACCGAATTACCTGAAGACTATATTTTCTACTTATATTATTCTATTTTCACTATCAAAGCACCTGGAAAAGAGCCGTGTTACCTCTCGTAATGTACGTTTGTACTCCAGTGAACTCGAAAAGATTCATGCTGCTAAATTTACAAAAAGGCCATAACATTTTGTTTGTCAAGGAAAAAAAATTCAAACAAATATTTATTTAAAGGAAAAAAAAACAAAAATTTACAATACAATAGTCAGATTTTTCAAGTACAAGATTTAACTTCTTTGGCTAATCAACATCGAATGTAAATATACACAATGAATGAGTGAGGTCAAAAATGGAAAACCGATCTGCAAGCAGCATAACACAATAGCAAGTCACAACTATTCCAGTCAGAAACTGCCACTATACTTATTCTTGATTACAGGAAAGTAAATAACAAATGGTTTCCAGAAAATTATTAATAAAAGGTCCAGCAAACTTGCAAGTCTATCCATAATAAATGAAAAAAGAAAGGCTGGGTGACAAGTTTAAGTACTAGTAAATAAAAATTCAATATATTTCCTAATCGATAAGCACTATTTTAAGAAATTTACCCAAGCAAAAATGGTTGTAATAGATTATTGAAACACCTCAACAAATGACAAATTTTTACCACGATGAAACCACTTTCTTTCCCTTCAAGTAGAAAATCAAGAGAAAGCAACAGAATAATGGCCAGATTGTGACTCTCTCAATGACAAAAAGCACAACACAAAATCCAAATTTGTTTCCAATACCACAGGATTAAAAGGTCAACAGAAACCTGAAAAAATATCTTAAATTAGATAAATAAGAATTGAAAAACTTCACAGAACTCAATTCTCTAATTAAAAAACTTACTACAATCCATTTTTCACAGAAGAAAGTAATATGCAGTATCGGCATAATCCATGATATAATAAATACCTAGATTTATTGTGAACACATAGAAATGCCAATAATGTCTGGGGACATAATAAAATAAATACAAACATAACATAGAAATATCAGATAACTCAAAGGAAATAAAATTTTTTTCCACAGAGGTAACCAGTACACCAATCCTTCATCATAGACTGCTGTACAAAAGATCAGCATCAATGATTTTATGTTTTCCATCATACATGGCTTAGTAAAATAAGAACTGAGGTCAATTTCACAACCAATACTCATTTCTCATACTTCAAAACACAACATCCACAACCAGCATCAATAGTTTCTCAGCGTACAAATCTTGATAAAACCAGGGAAATTTTGAAAAGTGTGCATATCAAATTCATAGGTTGGGGACCAAGGGAGGATTGGGTCCACCCAAATAATTTGGGTTATGATAAAACCTTTAACGCATGAATAAAATTTATTGAATGAAATTTGCTTAGTACTAATTCATTACATATCCCTCCATCTATAACTCTTATCCTCTTTTTCATGGACATCCCTGTTCAACTCAGAATTAATTGAGGGACTGAAGCGTTGCAGTAAATTAAAAAAAATAGTTAACATAATTATCATGCATTAATAGGGTAATGCTAAGTAGCAGTCTTAATATGATCTTACAATTCTGAGTAGTATATTTATTATTGTGTTCTCCTCTTCGCAGTGCGACCTGACTGCATAGGCCTGTGCAAATCCGGGTCAATGCTTCAGGACCTCAGGGCCATAGTGGAGGCTACATCTGTCATTAAAAAAATAAAGGTCCTCTGATGGTCGGGACTAATGACCTCATGAAAGTGAGTATGCAACGATATTTCATTTGTTAAAATAGAATGTTTCTTACATTACTGCAAACAGAACATTAATTGCTAATCATTTTTTATTCCTAGGGAAGAAACATTCGAATGATCAAGGCGAATTTCTACACCCTCCTCAGGCTGCTGCTGCCGCGGAAGTGTACGATTTATGTGGTACCTCCACTACCAAACCCTCTGCTGCAAAAACTGAAGAGCATCTTGCGTTGGCTGCGTAATTGGAAAAAAAGGTAAGTTTGGTCTTCCATGTACGATGTAAACTCAAAGCTGTAAAACCAAATACCTTACAACAGACAATGCATTGAACTTAAATTATAACGGGAACATTGGTACGCTTCATGTTCAACTCAACTCACCACTAAGAAAAGTGGGGATTTGATTTGATTTAATTTTTCCAATAGTTTTCATGAAATCTTTCCATTTTTACAGAAAACATAACCATCATGGAGGTCGAGGCGATGGCAGATAGCAAATATTACGAAAGGTAAGAGCATAAATACCGGACAAACTATAGTTGGAATGGAAATTTTAGAAATATAACTTGTACTAAAAAGGTAACACTAAATTCCTTTCTTCACAGGTTCATAGGTTGGGGACCAAGGGAGGACTGGGTCCACCCAAATAATTTGGGTTATGATAAAATCTTTAACGCATTAAAAAAATTTATTGAATGAAATTTGCTTAGTACTAATTCATTACATATCCCTCCATCTATAACTCTTATCCTCTTTTTCATGGACATCCCTGTTCAACTCAGAATTAATTGAGGGACTGAAGCGTTGCAGTAAATTTAAAAAAATAGTTAACATAATTATCATGCATTTATAGTGTAATGCTAAGTAGTAGTCTTAAAATGATCTTAAAATTCTGAGTAGTATATTTATTATTGTGTTCTCCTCTTCGCAGTGCGACCTGACCGCATAGGCCTGTGCAAATCCGGGTCAATGCTGCAGGACCTCAGGGCCAGAGTGGAGGCTACATCTGCCATTAAAAAAATAAAGGTCCTACTGATGGTCGGGATTAATGACCTCATGAAAGTGAGTATGCAACGATATTTCATTTGTTAAAATAGAATGTTTCTTACGGTACTGCAAACAGAACATTAATTGCTACTCATTTTTTCTTCCTAGGGAAGAAACATTCGAATGATCAAGGCGAATTTCTACGCCCTCCTCAGGCTGCTGCTGCAGCGGGAGTGTACGATTTATGTGCTACCTCCACAACCAAACCCTCTGCAGCTATCAACTAAGGAGGGGCAGAAAAAATTAAAAAGCATCTTGCGTTGGCTGCGCAATTGGAAAAAAGGTAAGTTTGGTCTTCCATGTACTATATAAACTCAAAGCTGTAAAACTAAAAACCTTACAACAGACACTGCATTGAACTTAAGTGATACCGGGAACATTAGTTCGCTTCATGTTCAACTCAACTCACGACTAAGAAAAGTGGGGTTTGATTTAATTTTTCCAATAGTTTTCATGAAATATTTCCATTTTTACAGAAAACATAACCATCATGGAGGTTGAGGCGATGGCAGACAGCAAATATTACGAAAGGTAAAAGCATAAATACCGGACAAGCTATAGTTGGAATGGTAATTTTAGAAATATAACTTGTACTAAAAAGGTAACACTAAATTCCTTTCTTCACAGGTTCATAGGTTGGGGACCAAGGGAGGACTGGGTCCACCCAAATAATTTGGGTTAAGAAAAAATCTTTAACGCATTAAAAAAATTTATTGAATGAAATTTGCTTAGTACTAATTCATTATCTATAACTCTTATCCTCTTTTTCATGGACATCCCTGTTCAACTTAGAATTTATTGAGGGACTGAAGCGTTGCAGTAAATTAAAAAAATAGTTAACATTTTTATCATGTATTAATAGGGTAATGCTAAATAGTAGTCTTAATATGATCTCACAATTCTGAGTAGTATATTTATTATTGTGTTCTCCTCTTCGTAGTGCGACCTGACCGCATAGACCTGGGCAAATCCGGGTCAATGCTGCAGGACCTCAGGGCCATAGTGGAGGCTACATCTGCAATTAAAAAAATAAAGGTCCTCCTGATGGTCGGGGCTAATGACCTCAGGAAAGTGAGTATGCAACGATATTTCATTTGTTAAAATAGAATGTTTCTTACATTACTGCAAACAGAACATTAATTGCTACTCATTTTTTCTTCCTAGGGAAGAAACATTCGAATGATCAAGGCGAATTTCTACGCCCTACGCAGGCTGCTGCTGCAGCGGGAGTGTACGATTTATGTGCTACCTCTACAACCAAACCCTCTGCAGCTATCAACTAAGGAGGGGCAGCAAAAATTAAAAAGCATCTTGCGTTGGCTGCGCAATTGGAAAAAAGGTATGTATGCTCTTCCATGTACGATGTAAACTCAAAGCTGCAAAACTAAAAACCTTACAACAGACACTGCATTGAACTTAAATTATAACGGGAACATTAGTTCGCTTCATGTTCAACTCAACTCACGACTAAGAAAAGTGGGGATTTGATTTAATTTTTCCAATAGTTTTCATGAATTCTTTCCATTTTTACAGAAAACATAACCATCGTGGAGGTTGAGGCGATGGCAGATAGCAAATATTACGAAAGGTAAGAGCATAAATACCGGACAAGCTATAGTTGGCATGGTAATTTTAGAAATATAACTTGTACTAAAAAGGTAACACCAAATTCCTTTCATCACAGGTTCATAGGTTGGGGACCAAGGGAGGATTGGGTCCACCCAAATAATTTGGGTTATGATAAAACCTTTAACGCATTAATAAAATTTATTGAATGAAATTTGCTTAGTACCAATTCATTACATATCCCTCCATCTATAACTCTTATCCTCTTTTTCATGGACATCCCTGTTCAACTCAGAATTAATTGAGGGACTGAAGCGTTGCAGTACATTAAAAAAAATAGTTAACATAATTATCATGCATTATTAGGGTAATGCTAAGTAGCAGTCTTAATATGATCTTACAATTCTGAGTAGTATATTTATTATTGTGTTCTCCTCTTCGCAGTGCGACCTGACTGCATAGGCCTGTGCAAATCCGGGTCAATGCTTCAGGACCTCAGGGCCATAGTGGAGGCTACATCTGCCATTAAAAAAATAAAGGTCCTCCTGATGTTCGGGACTAATGACCTCAAGAACGTGAGTATGCAACGATATTTCATTTGTTAAAATAGAATGTTTCTTATGGTACTGCAAACAGAACATTAATTGCTGCTCATTTTTTCTTCCTAGGGAAGAAACATTCGTATGATGAAGGCCAATTTTTACACCCTCCTCAGGCTGCTGCTGCAGCGGGAGTGTACCATTTATGTACTACCGCCGCAGCCAAACCCTCTGCAGCTAGCGACTGAGGAGGGGCGGGAGAAATTGAAAAGCATTTTGCGTTGGCTACGCAACTGGAAAAAGGGTAAGTTTGGTCTTCCATGTACGAAGTAAACTCAAAGCTGTAAAACTAAACACCTAACAACAGACACTGCATTGAACTTAAATGATAACGGGAACATTAGTTCGCTTCATGTTCAATCAACTCACGACCAAGAAAAGTGGGGATTTGATTTAATTTTTCCAATAGTTTTCATGAAATCTTTCCATTTTTACAGAAAACATAACCATCATGGAGGTTGAGGCGATGGCAGATAGCAAATATTACGAAAGGTAAGAGCATAAATACCGGACAAGCTATAGTTGGAATGGTAATTTTAGAAATATAACTTGTACTAAAAAGGTAACACCAAATTCCTTTCTTCACAGGTTCATAGGTTGGGGACCAAGGGAGGACTGGGTCCACCCAAATAATTTGCGTTTTGATAAAATCTTTAACGCATTAAAAAAATTTATTGAATGAAATTTGCTTAGTACTAATTCATTACATATCCCTCCATCTATAACTCTTATCCTCTTTTTCATGGACATCCCTGTTCAACTCAGAATTAATTGAGGGACTGAAGCGTTGCAGTAACATAAAAAAATAGTTAACATAATTATCATGCATTTATAGTGTAATGCTAAGTAGTAGTCTTAAAATGATCTTAAAATTCTGAGTAGTATATTTATTATTGTGTTCTCCTCTTCGCAGTGCGACCTGACCGCATAGGCCTGTGCAAATCCGGGTCAATGCTGCAGGACCTCAGGGCCATAGTGGAGGCTACATCTGCCATTAAAAAAATAAATGTCCTCCTGATGTTCGGGACTAATGACCTCAAGAAAGTGAGTATGCAACGATATTTCATTTGTTAAAATAGAATGTTTCTTACATTACTGCAAACAGAACATTAATTGCTACTCATTTTTTCTTCCTAGGGAAGAAACATTCGAATGATCAAGGCGAATTTCTACGCCCTCCTCAGGCTGTTGCTGCAGCGGAAGTGTACGATTTATGTGGTACCTCCACAACCAAACCCTCTGCAGCTATCAACTAAGGAGGGGCAGCAAAAATTAAAAAGCATCTTGCGTTGGCTGCGCAATTGGAAAAAAGGTAAGTTTGGTCTTCCATGTACGATGTAAACTCAAAGCTGTAAAACCAAATACCTTAAATCAGACAATGCATTGAACTTAAATTATAACGGGAACATTAGTTCGCTTCATGTTCAACTCAACTCGCGACTAAGAAAAGTGGGGATTTGATTTAATTTTTCCAATAGTTTTCATGAAATCTTTCCATTTTTACAGAAAACATAACCATCATGGATGTTGAGGCGATGGCAGATTGCAAATACTACGAAAGGAAAGAGCATAAATACTGGACAAGCTATAGTTCGAATGGTAATTTTAGAAATATAACTTGTACTAAAAAGGTAACACCAAATTCCTTTCTACACAGGTTCATAGGTTGGGGACCAAGGGAGGACTGGGTCCACCCAAATAATTTGGGTTAAGATAAAATCTTTAACGCATTAAAAAAATTTATTGAATGAAATTTGCTTAGTACTAATTCATTACATATCCCTCCATCTAAAACTCTTATCCTCTTTTTCATGGACATCCCTGTTCAACTCAGAATTAATTGAGGGACTGAAGCGTCGCAGTAACATAAAAAAATAGTTAACATAATTATCATGCATTTATAGTGTAATGCTAAGTAGTAGTCTTAAAATGATCTTAAAATTCTGAGTAGTATATTTATTATTGTGTTCTCCTCTTCGCAGTGCGACCTGACCGCATAGGCCTGTGCAAATCCGGGTCAATGCTGCAGGACCTCAGGGCCATAGTGGAGGCTACATCTGCCATTAAAAAAATAAAGGTCCTCCTGATGTTCGGGACTAATGACCTCAAGAAAGTGAGTATGCAACGATATTTCATTTGTTAAAATAGAATGTTTCTTATGGTACTGCAAACAGAACATTAATTGCTGCTCATTTTTTCTTCCTAGGGAAGAAACATTCGTATGATGAAGGCCAATTTTTACACCCTCCTCAGGCTGCTGCTGCAGCGGGAGTGTACCATTTATGTACTACCGCCGCAGCCAAACCCTCTGCAGCTAGCGACTGAGGAGGGGCGGGAGAAATTGAAAAGCATTTTGCGTTGGCTACGCAACTGGAAAAAGGGTAAGTTTGGTCTTCCATGTACGAAGTAAACTCAAAGCTGTAAAACTAAACACCTAACAACAGACACTGCATTGAACTTAAATGATAACGGGAACATTAGTTCGCTTCATGTTCAATCAACTCACGACCAAGAAAAGTGGGGATTTGATTTAATTTTTCCAATAGTTTTCATGAAATCTTTCCATTTTTACAGAAAACATAACCATCATGGAGGTTGAGGCGATGGCAGATAGCAAATATTACGAAAGGTAAGAGCATAAATACCGGACAAGCTATAGTTGGAATGGTAATTTTAGAAATATAACTTGTACTAAAAAGGTAACACCAAATTCCTTTCTTCACAGGTTCATAGGTTGGGGACCAAGGGAGGCCTGGGTCCACCCAAATAATTTGGGTTATGATAAAATCTTTAACACATTAAAAAAATTTATTGAATGAAATTTGCTTAGTACTAATTCATTACATATCCCTCCATCTATAACTCTTATCCTCTTTTTCATGGACATCCCTGTTCAACTCAGAATTAATTGAGGGACTGAAGCGTTGCAGTAAATTTAAAAATATAGTTAACATAATTATCATGCATTATTAGGGTAATGCTAAGTAGCAGTCTTAATATGATCTTACAATTCTGAGTAGTATATTTATTATTGTGTTCTCCTCTTCGCAGTGCGACCTGACTGCATAGGCCTGTGCAAATCCGGGTCAATGCTTCAGGACCTCAGGGCCATAGTGGAGGCTACATCTGCCATTAAAAAAATAAAGGTCCTCCTGATGTTCGGGACTAATGACCTCAAGAACGTGAGTATGCAACGATATTTCATTTGTTAAAATAGAATGTTTCTTATGGTACTGCAAACAGAACATTAATTGCTGCTCATTTTTTCTTCCTAGGGAAGAAACATTCGTATGATGAAGGCCAATTTTTACACCCTCCTCAGGCTGCTGCTGCAGCGGGAGTGTACCATTTATGTACTACCGCCGCAGCCAAACCCTCTGCAGCTAGCGACTGAGGAGGGGCGGGAGAAATTGAAAAGCATTTTGCGTTGGCTACGCAACTGGAAAAAGGGTAAGTTTGGTCTTCCATGTACGAAGTAAACTCAAAGCTGTAAAACTAAACACCTAACAACAGACACTGCATTGAACTTAAATGATAACGGGAACATTAGTTCGCTTCATGTTCAATCAACTCACGACCAAGAAAAGTGGGGATTTGATTTAATTTTTCCAATAGTTTTCATGAAATCTTTCCATTTTTACAGAAAACATAACCATCATGGAGGTTGAGGCGATGGCAGATAGCAAATATTACGAAAGGTAAGAGCATAAATACCGGACAAGCTATAGTTGGAATGGTAATTTTAGAAATATAACTTGTACTAAAAAGGTAACACCAAATTCCTTTCTTCACAGGTTCATAGGTTGGGGACCAAGGGAGGACTGGGTCCACCCAAATAATTTGCGTTTTGATAAAATCTTTAACGCATTAAAAAAATTTATTGAATGAAATTTGCTTAGTACTAATTCATTACATATCCCTCCATCTATAACTCTTATCCTCTTTTTCATGGACATCCCTGTTCAACTCAGAATTAATTGAGGGACTGAAGCGTTGCAGTAACATAAAAAAATAGTTAACATAATTATCATGCATTTATAGTGTAATGCTAAGTAGTAGTCTTAAAATGATCTTAAAATTCTGAGTAGTATATTTATTATTGTGTTCTCCTCTTCGCAGTGCGACCTGACCGCATAGGCCTGTGCAAATCCGGGTCAATGCTGCAGGACCTCAGGGCCATAGTGGAGGCTACATCTGCCATTAAAAAAATAAAGGTCCTCCTGATGTTCGGGACTAATGACCTCAAGAAAGTGAGTATGCAACGATATTTCATTTGTTAAAATAGAATGTTTCTTACATTACTGCAAACAGAACATTAATTGCTACTCATTTTTTCTTCCTAGGGAAGAAACATTCGAATGATCAAGGCGAATTTCTACGCCCTCCTCAGGCTGTTGCTGCAGCGGAAGTGTACGATTTATGTGGTACCTCCACAACCAAACCCTCTGCAGCTATCAACTAAGGAGGGGCAGCAAAAATTAAAAAGCATCTTGCGTTGGCTGCGCAATTGGAAAAAAGGTAAGTTTGGTCTTCCATGTACGATGTAAACTCAAAGCTGTAAAACCAAATACCTTAAATCAGACAATGCATTGAACTTAAATTATAACGGGAACATTAGTTCGCTTCATGTTCAACTCAACTCGCGACTAAGAAAAGTGGGGATTTGATTTAATTTTTCCAATAGTTTTCATGAAATCTTTCCATTTTTACAGAAAACATAACCATCATGGATGTTGAGGCGATGGCAGATTGCAAATACTACGAAAGGAAAGAGCATAAATACTGGACAAGCTATAGTTCGAATGGTAATTTTAGAAATATAACTTGTACTAAAAAGGTAACACCAAATTCCTTTCTACACAGGTTCATAGGTTGGGGACCAAGGGAGGACTGGGTCCACCCAAATAATTTGGGTTAAGATAAAATCTTTAACGCATTAAAAAAATTTATTGAATAAAATTTGCTTAGTACTAATTCATTACATATCCCTCCATCTAAAACTCTTATCCTCTTTTTCATGGACATCCCTGTTCAACTCAGAATTAATTGAGGGACTGAAGCGTCGCAGTAACATAAAAAAATAGTTAACATAATTATCATGCATTTATAGTGTAATGCTAAGTAGTAGTCTTAAAATGATCTTAAAATTCTGAGTAGTATATTTATTATTGTGTTCTCCTCTTCGCAGTGCGACCTGACCGCATAGGCCTGTGCAAATCCGGGTCAATGCTGCAGGACCTCAGGGCCATAGTGGAGGCTACATCTGCCATTAAAAAAATAAAGGTCCTCCTGATGTTCGGGACTAATGACCTCAAGAAAGTGAGTATGCAACGATATTTCATTTGTTAAAATAGAATGTTTCTTATGGTACTGCAAACAGAACATTAATTGCTGCTCATTTTTTCTTCCTAGGGAAGAAACATTCGTATGATGAAGGCCAATTTTTACACCCTCCTCAGGCTGCTGCTGCAGCGGGAGTGTACCATTTATGTACTACCGCCGCAGCCAAACCCTCTGCAGCTAGCGACTGAGGAGGGGCGGGAGAAATTGAAAAGCATTTTGCGTTGGCTACGCAACTGGAAAAAGGGTAAGTTTGGTCTTCCATGTACGGTGTAAACTCAAAGCTGTAAAACTAAACACCTAACAACAGACACTGCATTGAACTTAAATGATAACGGGAACATTAGTTCGCTTCATGTTTAACTCAACTCACGACTAAGAAGAGTGGGGATTTGATTTAATTTTTCCAATAGTTTTCATGAAATCTTTCCATTTTTACAGAAAACATAACCATCATGGAGGTTGAGGCGATGGCAGATAGCAAATATTACGAAAGGTAAGAGCATAAATACCGGACAAGCTATAGTTGGAATGGTAATTTTAGAAATATAACTTGTACTAAAAAGGTAACACCAAATTCCTTTCTTCACAGGTTCATAGGTTGGGGACCAAGGGAGGCCTGGGTCCACCCAAATAATTTGGGTTATGATAAAATCTTTAACACATTAAAAAAATTTATTGAATGAAATTTGCTTAGTACTAATTCATTACATATCCCTCCATCTATAACTCTTATCCTCTTTTTCATGGACATCCCTGTTCAACTCAGAATTAATTGAGGGACTGAAGCGTTGCAGTAAATTTAAAAATATAGTTAACATAATTATCATGCATTATTAGGGTAATGCTAAGTAGCAGTCTTAATATGATCTTACAATTCTGAGTAGTATATTTATTATTGTGTTCTCCTCTTCGCAGTGCGACCTGACTGCATAGGCCTGTGCAAATCCGGGTCAATGCTTCAGGACCTCAGGGCCATAGTGGAGGCTACATCTGCCATTAAAAAAATAAAGGTCCTCCTGATGTTCGGGACTAATGACCTCAAGAAAGTGAGTATGCAACGATATTTCATTTGTTAAAATAGAATGTTTCTTATGGTACTGCAAACAGAACATTAATTGCTGCTCATTTTTTCTTCCTAGGGAAGAAACATTCGTATGATGAAGGCCAATTTTTACACCCTCCTCAGGCTGCTGCTGCAGCGGGAGTGTACCATTTATGTACTACCGCCGCAGCCAAACCCTCTGCAGCTAGCGACTGAGGAGGGGCGGGAGAAATTGAAAAGCATTTTGCGTTGGCTACGCAACTGGAAAAAGGGTAAGTTTGGTCTTCCATGTACGAAGTAAACTCAAAGCTGTAAAACTAAACACCTAACAACAGACACTGCATTGAACTTAAATGATAACGGGAACATTAGTTCGCTTCATGTTCAATCAACTCACGACCAAGAAAAGTGGGGATTTGATTTAATTTTTCCAATAGTTTTCATGAAATCTTTCCATTTTTACAGAAAACATAACCATCATGGAGGTTGAGGCGATGGCAGATAGCAAATATTACGAAAGGTAAGAGCATAAATACCGGACAAGCTATAGTTGGAATGGTAATTTTAGAAATATAACTTGTACTAAAAAGGTAACACCAAATTCCTTTCTTCACAGGTTCATAGGTTGGGGACCAAGGGAGGACTGGGTCCACCCAAATAATTTGCGTTTTGATAAAATCTTTAACGCATTAAAAAAATTTATTGAATGAAATTTGCTTAGTACTAATTCATTACATATCCCTCCATCTATAACTCTTATCCTCTTTTTCATGGACATCCCTGTTCAACTCAGAATTAATTGAGGGACTGAAGCGTTGCAGTAACATAAAAAAATAGTTAACATAATTATCATGCATTTATAGTGTAATGCTAAGTAGTAGTCTTAAAATGATCTTAAAATTCTGAGTAGTATATTTATTATTGTGTTCTCCTCTTCGCAGTGCGACCTGACCGCATAGGCCTGTGCAAATCCGGGTCAATGCTGCAGGACCTCAGGGCCATAGTGGAGGCTACATCTGCCATTAAAAAAATAAAGGTCCTCCTGATGTTCGGGACTAATGACCTCAAGAAAGTGAGTATGCAACGATATTTCATTTGTTAAAATAGAATGTTTCTTACATTACTGCAAACAGAACATTAATTGCTACTCATTTTTTCTTCCTAGGGAAGAAACATTCGAATGATCAAGGCGAATTTCTACGCCCTCCTCAGGCTGTTGCTGCAGCGGAAGTGTACGATTTATGTGGTACCTCCACAACCAAACCCTCTGCAGCTATCAACTAAGGAGGGGCAGCAAAAATTAAAAAGCATCTTGCGTTGGCTGCGCAATTGGAAAAAAGGTAAGTTTGGTCTTCCATGTACGATGTAAACTCAAAGCTGTAAAACCAAATACCTTAAATCAGACAATGCATTGAACTTAAATTATAACGGGAACATTAGTTCGCTTCATGTTCAACTCAACTCGCGACTAAGAAAAGTGGGGATTTGATTTAATTTTTCCAATAGTTTTCATGAAATCTTTCCATTTTTACAGAAAACATAACCATCATGGATGTTGAGGCGATGGCAGATTGCAAATACTACGAAAGGAAAGAGCATAAATACTGGACAAGCTATAGTTCGAATGGTAATTTTAGAAATATAACTTGTACTAAAAAGGTAACACCAAATTCCTTTCTACACAGGTTCATAGGTTGGGGACCAAGGGAGGACTGGGTCCACCCAAATAATTTGGGTTAAGATAAAATCTTTAACGCATTAAAAAAATTTATTGAATGAAATTTGCTTAGTACTAATTCATTACATATCCCTCCATCTAAAACTCTTATCCTCTTTTTCATGGACATCCCTGTTCAACTCAGAATTAATTGAGGGACTGAAGCGTCGCAGTAACATAAAAAAATAGTTAACATAATTATCATGCATTTATAGTGTAATGCTAAGTAGTAGTCTTAAAATGATCTTAAAATTCTGAGTAGTATATTTATTATTGTGTTCTCCTCTTCGCAGTGCGACCTGACCGCATAGGCCTGTGCAAATCCGGGTCAATGCTGCAGGACCTCAGGGCCATAGTGGAGGCTACATCTGCCATTAAAAAAATAAAGGTCCTCCTGATGTTCGGGACTAATGACCTCAAGAAAGTGAGTATGCAACGATATTTCATTTGTTAAAATAGAATGTTTCTTATGGTACTGCAAACAGAACATTAATTGCTGCTCATTTTTTCTTCCTAGGGAAGAAACATTCGTATGATGAAGGCCAATTTTTACACCCTCCTCAGGCTGCTGCTGCAGCGGGAGTGTACCTTTTATGTACTACCGCCGCAGCCAAACCATCTGCAGCTAGCGACTGAGGAGGGGCGGGAGAAATTGAAAAGCATTTTGCGTTGGCTACGCAACTGGAAAAAGGGTAAGTTTGGTCTTCCATGTACGGTGTAAACTCAAAGCTGTAAAACTAAACACCTAACAACAGACACTGCATTGAACTTAAATGATAACGGGAACATTAGTTCGCTTCATGTTTAACTCAACTCACGACTAAGAAGAGTGGGGATTTGATTTAATTTTTCCAATAGTTTTCATGAAATCTTTCCATTTTTACAGAAAACATAACCATCATGGAGGTTGAGGCGATGGCAGATAGCAAATATTACGAAAGGTAAGAGCATAAATACCGGACAAGCTATAGTTGGAATGGTAATTTTAGAAATATAACTTGTACTAAAAAGGTAACACCAAATTCCTTTCTTCACAGGTTCATAGGTTGGGGACCAAGGGAGGCCTGGGTCCACCCAAATAATTTGGGTTATGATAAAATCTTTAACACATTAAAAAAATTTATTGAATGAAATTTGCTTAGTACTAATTCATTACATATCCCTCCATCTATAACTCTTATCCTCTTTTTCATGGACATCCCTGTTCAACTCAGAATTAATTGAGGGACTGAAGCGTTGCAGTAAATTTAAAAATATAGTTAACATAATTATCATGCATTATTAGGGTAATGCTAAGTAGCAGTCTTAATATGATCTTACAATTCTGAGTAGTATATTTATTATTGTGTTCTCCTCTTCGCAGTGCGACCTGACTGCATAGGCCTGTGCAAATCCGGGTCAATGCTTCAGGACCTCAGGGCCATAGTGGAGGCTACATCTGCCATTAAAAAAATAAAGGTCCTCCTGATGTTCGGGACTAATGACCTCAAGAAAGTGAGTATGCAACGATATTTCATTTGTTAAAATAGAATGTTTCTTATGGTACTGCAAACAGAACATTAATTGCTGCTCATTTTTTCTTCCTAGGGAAGAAACATTCGTATGATGAAGGCCAATTTTTACACCCTCCTCAGGCTGCTGCTGCAGCGGGAGTGTACCATTTATGTACTACCGCCGCAGCCAAACCCTCTGCAGCTAGCGACTGAGGAGGGGCGGGAGAAATTGAAAAGCATTTTGCGTTGGCTACGCAACTGGAAAAAGGGTAAGTTTGGTCTTCCATGTACGAAGTAAACTCAAAGCTGTAAAACTAAACACCTAACAACAGACACTGCATTGAACTTAAATGATAACGGGAACATTAGTTCGCTTCATGTTCAATCAACTCACGACCAAGAAAAGTGGGGATTTGATTTAATTTTTCCAATAGTTTTCATGAAATCTTTCCATTTTTACAGAAAACATAACCATCATGGAGGTTGAGGCGATGGCAGATAGCAAATATTACGAAAGGTAAGAGCATAAATACCGGACAAGCTATAGTTGGAATGGTAATTTTAGAAATATAACTTGTACTAAAAAGGTAACACCAAATTCCTTTCTTCACAGGTTCATAGGTTGGGGACCAAGGGAGGACTGGGTCCACCCAAATAATTTGCGTTTTGATAAAATCTTTAACGCATTAAAAAAATTTATTGAATGAAATTTGCTTAGTACTAATTCATTACATATCCCTCCATCTATAACTCTTATCCTCTTTTTCATGGACATCCCTGTTCAACTCAGAATTAATTGAGGGACTGAAGCGTTGCAGTAACATAAAAAAATAGTTAACATAATTATCATGCATTTATAGTGTAATGCTAAGTAGTAGTCTTAAAATGATCTTAAAATTCTGAGTAGTATATTTATTATTGTGTTCTCCTCTTCGCAGTGCGACCTGACCGCATAGGCCTGTGCAAATCCGGGTCAATGCTGCAGGACCTCAGGGCCATAGTGGAGGCTACATCTGCCATTAAAAAAATAAAGGTCCTCCTGATGTTCGGGACTAATGACCTCAAGAAAGTGAGTATGCAACGATATTTCATTTGTTAAAATAGAATGTTTCTTACATTACTGCAAACAGAACATTAATTGCTACTCATTTTTTCTTCCTAGGGAAGAAACATTCGAATGATCAAGGCGAATTTCTACGCCCTCCTCAGGCTGTTGCTGCAGCGGAAGTGTACGATTTATGTGGTACCTCCACAACCAAACCCTCTGCAGCTATCAACTAAGGAGGGGCAGCAAAAATTAAAAAGCATCTTGCGTTGGCTGCGCAATTGGAAAAAAGGTAAGTTTGGTCTTCCATGTACGATGTAAACTCAAAGCTGTAAAACCAAATACCTTAAATCAGACAATGCATTGAACTTAAATTATAACGGGAACATTAGTTCGCTTCATGTTCAACTCAACTCGCGACTAAGAAAAGTGGGGATTTGATTTAATTTTTCCAATAGTTTTCATGAAATCTTTCCATTTTTACAGAAAACATAACCATCATTGATGTTGAGGCGATGGCAGATTGCAAATACTACGAAAGGAAAGAGCATAAATACTGGACAAGCTATAGTTCGAATGGTAATTTTAGAAATATAACTTGTACTAAAAAGGTAACACCAAATTCCTTTCTACACAGGTTCATAGGTTGGGGACCAAGGGAGGACTGGGTCCACCCAAATAATTTGGGTTAAGATAAAATCTTTAACGCATTAAAAAAATTTATTGAATAAAATTTGCTTAGTACTAATTCATTACATATCCCTCCATCTAAAACTCTTATCCTCTTTTTCATGGACATCCCTGTTCAACTCAGAATTAATTGAGGGACTGAAGCGTTGCAGTAAATTTAAAAATATAGTTAACATAATTATCATGCATTATTAGGGTAATGCTAAGTAGCAGTCTTAATATGATCTTACAATTCTGAGTAGTATATTTATTATTGTGTTCTCCTCTTCGCAGTGCGACCTGACCGCATAGGCCTGTGCAAATCCGGGTCAATGCTGCAGGACCTCAGGGCCATAGTGGAGGCTACATCTGCCATTAAAAAAATAAAGGTCCTCCTGATGTTCGGGACTAATGACCTCAAGAAAGTGAGTATGCAACGATATTTCATTTGTTAAAATAGAATGTTTCTTATGGTACTGCAAACAGAACATTAATTGCTGCTCATTTTTTCTTCCTAGGGAAGAAACATTCGTATGATGAAGGCCAATTTTTACACCCTCCTCAGGCTGCTGCTGCAGCGGGAGTGTACCATTTATGTACTACCGCCGCAGCCAAACCCTCTGCAGCTAGCGACTGAGGAGGGGCGGGAGAAATTGAAAAGCATTTTGCGTTGGCTACGCAACTGGAAAAAGGGTAAGTTTGGTCTTCCATGTACGGTGTAAACTCAAAGCTGTAAAACTAAACACCTAACAACAGACACTGCATTGAACTTAAATGATAACGGGAACATTAGTTCGCTTCATGTTCAACTCAACTCACGACTAAGAAGAGTGGGGATTTGATTTAATTTTTCCAATAGTTTTCATGAAATCTTTCCATTTTTACAGAAAACATAACCATCATGGAGGTTGAGGCGATGGCAGATAGCAAATATTACGAAAGGTAAGAGCATAAATACCGGACAAGCTATAGTTGGAATGGTAATTTTAGAAATATAACTTGTACTAAAAAGGTAACACCAAATTCCTTTCTTCACAGGTTCATAGGTTGGGGACCAAGGGAGGCCTGGGTCCACCCAAATAATTTGGGTTATGATAAAATCTTTAACACATTAAAAAAATGTATTGAATGAAATTTGCTTAGTACTAATTCATTACATATCCCTCCATCTATAACTCTTATCCTCTTTTTCATGGACATCCCTGTTCAACTCAGAATTAATTGAGGGACTGAAGCGTTGCAGTAAATTTAAAAATATAGTTAACATAATTATCATGAATTAATAGGGTAATGCTAAGTAGCAGTCTTAATATGATCTTACAATTCTGAGTAGTATATTTATTATTGTGTTCTCCTCTTCGCAGTGCGACCTGACCGCAGAGGCCTGTGCAAATCCGGGTCAATGCTGCAGGACCTCAGGACCATAGTGGAGGCTACATCTGCCATTAAAAATATAAAGTTCCTACTGATGGTCGGGACTAATGACCTCATGAAAGTGAGTATGCAACGATATTTCATTTGTTAAAATAGAATGTTTCTTACAGTACTGCAAACAGAACATTAATTGCTACTCATTTTTTCTTCCTAGGGAAGAAACATTCGAATGATCAAGGCGAATTTCTACGCCCTCCTCAGGCTGCTGCTGCAGCGGAGGTGTACGATTTATGTGGTACCTCCACTACCAAACCCTCTGCTGCAAAAACTGAAGAGCATCTTGAGTTGGCTGCGTAATTGGAAAAAAGGTAAGTTTGGTCTTCCATGTACGATGTAAACTCAAAGCTGTAAAACTAAATACCTTACAACAGACAATGCATTGAACTTAAATTATAACGGGAACATTAGTTCGCTTCATGTTCAACTCAACTCACGACTAAGAAAAGTGGGGATTTGATTTAATTTTTCCAATAGTTTTCATGAAATCTTTCCATTTTTACTGAAAACATAACCATCATGGAGGTTGAGGCGATGGCAGATAGCAAATATTACGAAAGGTAAGAGCATAAATACTGGACAAGCTATAGTTGGAATGGTAATTTTAGAAATATAACTTGTACTAAAAAGGTGACACCAAATTCCTTTATACACAGGTTCATAGGTTGGGGACCAAGGGAGGACTGGGTCCACCCAAATCCAACCCAGGATGGGTCCAGTTTGGCTTTAACGACTCCGTGGTATGCTGAAACCACAGAGCACCCACAGGAATTCTCCGACTTTGAACCATCTGTGTAGACGGGGGTGAAATCGCGGAACTTATCTAGGACTTCCCGGAAAAGGCACTGGTACTCCAAAGCTGTGGTGGAGGATTTGCGGCAGAGTAAAAGAGTGTTAATAATATCTGGTCTTGGGATTGACCATGGCGGGTGTTTCAGGTACCCGGATGGCTACATGTCAGGAAGATTAAAACCACTGTGTGTCATAAAATTATTAAAACGTATGCTAATTGGCATTGTGGCCTTTCTCCTTCGGTTAAAAACGTCTAAAAACCGGTGGTTTGTGATCACCTTAAAACACGGGTGATTCTTCATTGATAAAATCTTGGCAACATAGTTGCACATCAAAATTTCACGGCGAATCACCAAAGGTGGTTCGCCGGCGTCACAGTAAAGGCTCAAAATTGGAGATGTTCGGAAAGCACCCGTTGCCAGCCGTAGCCCAGAGTTGTGTACCGATGTAAGCGGTCTTAAATATGACTCCCGTCCTGACGCATAGATTATTGATCCGTAGTCAAGTCGACTACGGACTAATGACCGGTATAACATCAGCAACGAGGTGCGGTCTGCACCCCATGTTGAATTGCTTAAAAACTTTAAAATATTTAAAATTTTAAAACACTTATCCCTCAATAAATTTACGTTTTCTCGCCAATTTAAGCGGTGTTCTAGAGTCATCCCCAAGAACCGGATTGATTCCACATATGGGAGTATCCTTCCATTTAGATGTAGCGTGGGCGGTGCGTGATATCCTCTCAGCCTGTGAAAATGCACGCATTTCGTTTTGTCGGCGGAGAACCTAAAGCCGTTTTCGTGGGACCATTGAGAGAGCTTGTTCACAGTGAGTTGAACTAATCTGGCTGCGTTTCCTATTCTTGATGAACGGCAGAAAATTGCCAGATCGTCTACGAAAAGGCAACCCATAACTGGAGATTTAATGCACTCCATCACGTTGTTGATGGCCACGGCGAACAGCGTCACGCTCAATACGGAGCCCTGTGGTACTCCGTTAGCCTGATAGTGGGCACGAGATAGGAATTTACCTACTCTGACCTTAAACCTCCGACCATTCAAAAAGTTTCGGATAAAAATCGGTAGGTTTCCCCTGAGACCCCAATTATGCAACGTCATTAGGATTTTATGACGCCAGACTCTGTCATAAGCCTTTTCCACATCAAAGAAAACCGCGATGACGTGTTGCCGTAGGAGAAAGGCTTCCTGAATGAAGTTTTCGGCTCTCACCAAATGGTCTAAGGTTGATCTGCCACGACGGAAACCACACTGCGCGTTTGAAAGTAAGTCTCGGGACTCAAGCCACCAAACAAGGCGGCGATTGACCATTCTTTCCATGAGTTTACAAACGCAACTGGTGAGAGAAATTGGTCGATAATTGTTGGGGTCACTCTTTTCCTTCCCGTGCTTGGGAATAGGCACAATCACGGATTCCCGCCATGATTGCGGGAAGGTACCATCTGTCCAGATACGATTAAAGGCCTTAAGGACCTCCTCCAATGCCAGTTCTGGAAGATTCCGGAAGAAGGCATTGAGGATGCAATCTGCTCCAGGGGAGCTCTCCCGGGACTCAGCGATAGCGGAGGCAAGTTCCCATAGCTGGAAAGGGATATTGTAGTGTTGGGTTTCGCCGCTCTCTTCAAAGGATAACCTCATTGTCTAATTTCGATGTTTAATATGAAGGAAACCATGGTCATAGTTGTCATCACTGCATGTCTCTTCGAGTAAGCAGCCAAAAACCTCGCATATTTCTGAAGGCTTAGATATTATCTTTCCGTCAATATTTAGGCTATATATTCCATAATCTTGGCGGCGTCCAGAGATGCAGCGGACTTTACGCCATACCTGAGATATAGGTGTTCTGTTATTGATGGTAGAGACGTATTCCATCCATGAGGTCTTCTTCGCGTGCTTTATTACCTGTCGTGCCTTGGCCCGTAGACGTCGAAAAGAGACGAGATTCCTTTCTGTTGGGTATTTATTGAAAATCCGCAGGGCTTTCTTCCTTAGTTGAATGGCCTTGGCGCACTCAGCATTCCACCAAGGAACTGCTGGTCGATGTTTAACTCCTTGGGAACGAGGGACACTGCTTCTAGCAGCCTCGAGAATCTCTGATGTCAACCGCTCTACATTGATAACACCATCGTTATACTCGTCAAATTTAAAATTAAAACTTTTTCTGTAGTTTGACCAATCGGCCTTGCGGACAATCCAATTACCTTGTCGAATAAAATCAGGGTTAAAAACATTTTCTTTAGTGATAAAAAGGGGAAAATGGTCACTCCCACACAGGTCCTCGTGAACTGACAGTTTTACTTTGGTCATGAGACTGCTTGAAGCCATACACAAATCGATGGAGGAATAGTCACCCGTATGGCAATTAAAGCGGGTCTTTTCCCTGTCATTCAACAAGAATAGGTTAAAATCATTTATAAAACTCGATAAAATGCGACCCCTTCGGTTGCTCTGGGCCGGCGTACTTCCCCATAGAGGGTCATGGGCATTAAAATCACCCAGCAGAATGAAGGGTCTAGGCAACTGACGAAGAAGTGCTTCCAAGTTTAGGCGGGTGACAGGTGCACCCTCCGGGAGGCATACGTTACACAATGTAACCACCTCGGGGGCGTGCACAGTCACCGCCACCGCCTGGAATGGCGTGTTCAGCTGCACTCGGGAGGTGTAAAGGGCCTCCCGAGTAGCAACTGCCACTCCACCTTGGGCTCGTTGGCCAGTGGTGTCATCGTGTCGAAAAACGTTAAAACCTTTGAAATACCCCTTGTCAGTAGGTTTAAAATGGGTCTCCTGTAGACAAATGCATTTGGGGTTAAAATCTTGAATTAAAAGCATCAGTTCTTCACGATGTCGATAAAAACCATTGCAATTCCATTGCAATAAAAAATTCATTCCAAATGAGATGTGGCTCATGGTTAGGGGTAGTTTAGGTGGTATTAACGATTGCGATTCACCGTTTTATTCTGTTTTTCTTTTTTCCCCTAATTTGGAGGATTTCGGTATCTGAGACACAAAAATCCTCTTCCATTGATTCTATGGATGCTGTATTTTTACGGCCGGGTGGGCTGGGAGAAGGACTTTTTTCACGAACGATGTTCGTGCATTCTGGATATGTTTTTTGCGGATTCTTCTTAGGAGAACCCGCGATTTCTGTTTTCCCTTTCACCGACTGTTTGACCTTATCTGTTTTTGTAGTTTCTTTTCCAGGTTCATTTTTTTCCGCGTTGTTTCCATTGGATGTTTGAGTCGAGGTAGTACACTTTTTGACGGTGGCAACGGCCGCGAATGACCTTGAAAAGGTGGGTGCAATTAGCGTCTTATATTTTTTTCGAGCTTCTAAGTAAGGGATTTTTTCTACGGTTTTAATTTCCATTATTTTCTTTTCGTCCTTAAGTACTTGACAGTCTCGGGAATATACTGGATGTGCTTCTCCGCAGTTTACGCACTTAGGATCAGTCCTACAGTCCTCGTCATCATGCCTGTCCATTGCACAGCGCGGGCAGGTCGATTTGCCTTTACATCGAGCGGATATGTGTCCAAATCGTTGGCAGGTAAAGCAACGCATGGGATTTGGGATGTATGGTCGCACTGGTACGAAGTTGTATCCAACATTCACCTTATCCGGAAGCGTATCGCGGTTAAATGTCAGGATGATGGATGTTGTGTTTACTCGCTCTCCATTACGTCTAGTAGTAATACGGCGACAATCTATTACGCCCTGGGAGGCCATCTCTCTTTTTATTTCGTCCTCCTCTACGTATAGCAGATCGTAATGGCTAATTACCCCTTTACTAGTATTTAGAGAATGGTGTAGCTGAACTTCAATTTCTATTCCGTCTAATTTATTCATTTGAAGGATTCTCTCACTTTGCTTATCATTCATAGTCTCTATGAGCAGGGTGCCGTCTCTTAGTTTTTTCGCAGACTTAAGGTCCCCAAGGATCGTACTTGACAATACTCGCCGTATGACAAAGGGAGACACTTTCTGCAGCGTCTCGCCTTCCTTTCGGCATTTCATTACTAAATACTTTCTGCTACATTGGAAAAGTGCTCCCCCGCCCAAATCTGGACGGGATCTTTTATTTGGTGGAAGGAAATTATCCGCCATACCAAAGAGAAATTCATCCCCCGGGCTCCCCACCCACCATGGAGCCACACATTTGGGACGCCGCACCGCAAACCGGTGCGGTCGCCAGGGCTACCCGAGGGGATATAGCACCCTAGAGGTGGTTGTCTGTTTCGGGTCAGATCTTCGATGCACGGGCCCACCAAACCCGTACATCTCCGACCGCCCTACGCAGACCCCCACCTCCCTAGCACTCGCCACCGAACGTATCGGAAAGCCGATTGACCAGGGGTGGCTAGCCCCCGGCCTCCCGTTTACAGGGAATCCAGGGCCAAAGAGGGTTATTGTTTCTCGGGCCATACCGGGCATCCGACACCCGGCTGGGAACCGAAAAACTCACCCTCCAGGATCCCCTTCTCCCCCTTACGGGTCTCCATGCACGGCAAACACATGGGTGGATCGTGAACCAGCTGGTATGGTCACTCACAAGCAACAGACCCACACGTTGCTCGGACGCATCCCTTGCTGACACGGGGGTTTGTTTTCGAGGTTTTCTCCCCGCCCTTTTAGTCGCCTCTTACGACAAGCAGGGATACTGCGGGAATATTCTCAATCCCCCTACCCGCAGGGGGGTCGAAGCTCATCCTAAGGGATTTTCGTCTTGTGTAAGTATGGTCTTACTGAAATACTATGGTAAATGTATGTATTTTATTCAACAATATTAGCATGTTTAGGTTCATTTTAATGTATTTATATATTATTTTATTTGTGTTTGCTGTAGCAGATATTTTATAAGTAGTTTTTCACAGGTGTGACCATATGGTCACGCTAGGCGCTTATGGGGTCAATTGTTTTGAAATTCGGGGGTCACTATTTTCTTATATTTTTCTGCATATTTAAATATAATCTATCCTAATTTGAATGTATCTATATACTTGTGCAATTTTCAACCTTATTTTCAATTAAATAAGTTTATATTTTTGTACAGACTTGATATTGCTAGTAGTTTTTGACATTTTGGAGTATGAGGATGTTGATAAAAAATACATCGAGCCTCCAGATGTAAATGACCTCACGGACGAAGACTTTGCCGATGAGGATGATGGCAATTTGTTTGATAATCTAAGCGGCCGACAGCTCCTGTGCCCTGCGGAGGTCGTACTGTCCAAAGCATCAACGACGGAAGCTATCCCAGATCAAAAGGTGGTCACAAAAAGTATGTTCATGGCGAAGAAGCGAAAGAAAACATTGGTGCATCGGAAATGGAATACAGCGGGACTGCAGAAAACTATCCCTTTTTTCCCTCATCCAGAGTACACCAAAGAATGCAATTTGATTCCTGTAGAATTATTTGAATCAATCGTTGACGATAATATGGTTCATTTTCTTTGTTCCGAATCAAATAAGTAGGCCCGTCAAAAAAATATCCACACCCAAATATAAGCATGGAAGAGATGAAAACTTTCATCACTATATTGTCCTTGTTTGGATACAATAACGCCCTGTCTAAAATATCATTTTGGGAAGCAAAAAAAAGAAACTCACAATGGCCTAATTTGTAATGCTATGCGCAGAGATACCTATATTTCTCAAAATGTGCTGTTTTGCTCACTGCCAAGACAGTACGATATCGGATCCAAATGATGAAATGTAATTTGACGCCTTTCTTCGATATTTTGCCGGACAAATTTTTGTCTAAGTTTAGAAGTGAACAGCATTTAAGTCATGGTGCCGTAATTTGGCCGTCATGTATGTAAAGAATTCATTCGCGGTTCCGATTTGGCTATAAGATTTGGTGCATCAAACCTTCAGCAGGTTATCTAATGTCATATGATGTTTTGACACGGAAATTACCTATTCTAATCCTAACACTTAGCATAAGAGTGATTTTGGTAAGGCTGCCACACCCATAATCAAGATTTTTGATAAGTTTCCTGAACAAATGAAATTACTGCCATTTCAGCTATACCTTGACATTTTTTTACTGGATTTACTCTCCTCACTCGCCTGAAAGAGCTAGGATATGTAGGTACAGGATAGATTCGCGAAAACCGGCAGTTGCAGCTATCGCAATTTGGTGCGTCCTTATCGGGGGTAAAGAGATAAGAGTGTGTCAGGGCTGTATGCCCTATTCTTAGCCTGGTGACAACAACCTCTTCCCGTCGGCTATCCCTGACCGAGGATGTCCAACCTATTACATGGTCTTTGATTTCCCTGAGTTTGTTCGACGTTACGTCGCTCCATGTCATAGCCCAGGAAGCGAGAACTGATTTCTTCAAGTGAGCTCTTAAATCTTGACTTGGGACTTCGCCAATATAATTATCGCCGCTGATGGTGGCCGCTCGTGCAGCAGCATCTGCCGCTTCATTACCGGTAACACCCACGTGGCCAGGTACCCACAGGAATTTTGTGTGAATGTCCTTAGCATAGAGGCGGTGAATGCATGTTACTATGTTTTGGGCCACGGGATGTGAAGGAGAGAGGCTGCAGATACTTTGAAGGGAGCTTTGGGAGTCTGTACATATTAAATAAGACCTACTACTACATTCAGTCTTGTAGTGTGGCTTCAATAGCATCTAGCGAGGCTTTTATGGCTAGTAACTCCGCCGTGTAGACAGTGCATATGGGGTGTAAAGTAATGGCCGCGGAGCCTATATCCGCAGAAAAGTAGGCGGAACCGCACGCGACGTCTGTTATAGAGCCGTCAGTGTATATTTTTGCACTGTCACAATTGTTTATCGCTTCTAGGGCTCGACGTTTAAGCTCGATTAGGGTACTGTTAGCCTTGGATTCCATGTAGTCTATATAGCAGTCTATCTTAGGGATCTCCCATGGCGCAAGCTTGAACGTTTTTGTAGGGCATGCCTTTGGCAGGTGAACGCCCAAGTCGGCCAATAAAATTTTAAAACGTATGGCCAAGGGTTGCGTGGCCCTTGGGTCGTTTGTTAAAAACATTTAAAAAACGCGGGTTAAAAATTATATTAAAACATGGGCGAGTCCGTGATGATAAAATTTTGCTTATGTAGTTACACATTAAAATATTCCTCCGGACCGCTAGGGGAGGTTCGCCTGCGTCAATATAAATGCTTTGCACAGGGCTGGTTCTAAAGGCCCCAGTTGAAAGCCTCAAACCAGCGTTGTGTACCGAGGCTAGAGCCTTTAACTGGCTCTTTCTCGCTGATGCGTACACAATACACCCGTATTCTATTTTGGACCGCACTAGTGCTCTATATATACGGAGCAGTGTTGTTCTGTCCGCGCCCCAATATGTTCTACTCAAAACTTTTAATATATTTAAAACTTTAGAACAAGCATTCTTTGTATGCCGTATGTGTTCTCGCCAATCCAGTTTTTTGTCAAGGATAAGGCCAAGAAAACGATGGGACTCAGTCAGTGACAATCGATAATCCCCAAAATTTAGTGTGGGCTCCAGTACAATGCCCCTTAGCCTGTGGATGTGCATACATTTGGTTTTATCGGTTGAGAAACGAAGTCCATTCTCCTGAGACCATTGGTGTAAACGATTCAAAGTTATTTGTACCTGACGTTCACCTGTAGAAAGCTTTGACGACTTGCAAAATATTGCTAAGTCGTCGACAAATAGCGAGGCCATTACAGGCGTCTGGATACAATTTACAATGCTATTAATGGCAACAGCGAAGAGAGTTACACTTAGAACGGAGCCTTGGGGTACTCCGTTCTCCAATATGTGAGGCTGCGATAAAATATTTCCAACTCTAACTCTAAAGGTACGCCTGGTTAAAAAATTATTTATAAATATGGGCAAGTTACCCCTAAAGCCCCATTCATACAACGTTTGTAGAATTTTGTGCCTCCACGCAGTGTCATACGCTTTCTCAATGTCGAAAAAGACAGCAATGACATGTTGCCGGAGAAGGAATCCCTCCTGGACGAAGTTTTCAATTCTAACGAGGTGGTCAATCGTAGATCGTCCGCGTCGGAAACCACACTGTATATTGGAGAGGAGATTGCGACTCTCAAGGCACCAAACCAGCCGTGTGTTCACCAACTTTTCCATCAGTTTACACAGACAGCTAGTTAGTGAAATAGGGCGGTAGTGAGATGGATGGGATTTATCCTGGCCCCGTTTTGGGATTGGAACAATAATAGATTCTCGCCAACTCTCAGGAAATACTTGTTCAGCCCACAATTGATTTAATGTAGCGAGCACATCTCGCAGTGCGAAAAGCGGGATATTCCTCAAAAAAGCGTTATGGATTAAATCATTGCCGGGTGAACTATCTTTTAAATCTTCCAGGGCTGACCTTAGCTCCCGCATAGAAAAGGGCTTGTTATAGGGTGCGATAGTTCTACTCTCACCGAAATTTAGGTGAATACTTTCGGCCTGACGCTTTATTACCTTGAATGAAGGATGGTAAGAGTCACTGCCACTAATGGTGGCGTAATGCTTGCCAAAAGCTTCTGCTATTTCCTCGGGAGTAGAGAGAATTTTTCCATCAATATGTAACCCTGAGGCTGGGGCAAAGTTACGCTTACCCATCACGGACTTTATTTTATTCCAAACTTGTGTAGGAGGCGTTCGGTGATTAATACTGGATACGTAATTTGTCCAAGAGGATTTCTTTGCCTCTCTAATGACCTGTCGAGCCTTGGCTCGCAGTCGGCGGAAGGCCGCAAGGTTAGTTGAGGTAGGGAATTTATTAAAAATGCGCAGCGCTCTTTTACGTCTGTGGATGGCCTCGGCGCACTCCGCGTTCCACCACGGAACTGGAGGACGACGATGAGTACCCGAGGTGGTAGCAACGCTACCTTCCGCGGCTTCAAGGATAGCTTCCGTAAGAGCCTTTACATTATCCAGACTTTGTCTGCTGCTGGAAAATTTAAAACTGAATTTTCGATTGAAATCAGTCCAATTGGCTTTCCTAATAAGCCACGTTTTTGGAGCATTAAAAACACAAGTATTTCCCGTTTTACTGATAAACAAGGGAAAGTGGTCGCTCCCACACAGATCATTATGGACCCTCATTTAAAAAAAAGGCGCAATGGATTCCGTGCTAACCCACAGATCAATGGAGGAATACCCTCCGTTAAACGCATTAAAACGAGTCTTTTCCTGGTCATTTAATAAAAGCAAGTTAAAATCGTTAAAAAACCTCTCTATAGGACGCCCTCGGCCGTTAAAATCACGCATCTCGTCACCCCAAAGGCTATTGTGTGCATTAAAATCGCCCAATAAGACGAATGGCCTCGGAAGCTGACCGACTAGATTTTCAAGGTTACTTCTGGTGGCTGGAGCCCATTCCGGCAGGTATATATTGCAAAAAGTAATGCTTTCCGGAATAGCTATGGTAATTGTTTGGGCCTGTAGCGGCGTGTGCAGGTCCACTCGGGAGGTGTAAAGGGTCTCGCGAATGAATGCAGCAACACCGCCACGTGCCCTGTTACCATCGACGTCGTCAATTCTAAAACCTTAAAACCATTCAATGTTGGATTGTCAGACGCTTTAAAATGTGTTTCTTGAAGAAAAACACACGCAGGGTTAAAATTACTCAATAGGAGCTTAAAATCCTCAAAATGTTTAAAAAAGCCGTTGCAATTCCACTGGAGTATCGTGGCCATACAGGTTAAAGGATAAAAAGAAAAAAAATATATATATAAATAAAACACTAAAAGCTCTGCTGGGTTGTTAAAAGATTACCGCTTTATCCTGCGAGCCTTTTTATTTTTCGCCTTGGCAAGGAGGATTTCAGTCTCAGAAAGAGACTCGTCCTCCTCCATCGACTCCGGTTGGTTAGTTTTTAAAGTACCATATGGCTCCTGAGGCAGTATATTTACACGACCACAGGGTGGTGTATTTCCACGTCCGTTGGGTTGTGAATTTTCACGACCATTGGACGCGGCCTCGCGATCAGGCTTCGCGGCCATCTGCTTAATGGAGCCATTTTTGTTAGGGGCATTCGTCCCAAAAGCCGGTTTAGACGCCTTATCCGGTTTGGCTGAGTTACCTTGTGTCTTACTCTCTAATTCGGGCTCGTCTGTCTGTGTAGAGATACTGATCTTTGGAATGGGAGTGTGCATTACAGCAGCGTATGAACGGGAGAAGGTAGGGGCAGCTAGCGCCCGGTGCTTCTTACGCGCTTCAAAATAAGGGATCTTTTCCACCGTTTTAATTTCCATTATTTTTCGTTCCTCCTGTAGCTTGGGACACTTCCGGGAGTACGCCGGATGTGCGCCCTCGCAGTTTACACAATTTCGATCAGATTCACAGGCTTTTTCTTCATGTTTTTCTTTTCCACAGGTTGGACAGATTTCATTGTAGACGCATCTTGATGCGATGTGGCCAAAACGTTGGCATTTAAAACACCGCATTGGGTTGGGAATAAATGGTCGTACTGGGCACGATTCCTATCCCACAGAAACCGTTTCTGGCAGCTTGTCCAGGGAGAAGGTAAGAATGACGGAAGTGGTGTTAATTATTTCGCCATTCCGCTTTGTCTTTAAGCGACGACAGTCAATAACCCCTTGAGGCGCCATCTCTCTCTTAATTTCATCCGTCTCGACATAGAGAAGGTCGTAGTTAGTAATAACTCCACGGCAGGTATTTAATGTGGAGTGTACCTCTACTTTAACGGGGATATCGTGGAGTTTCTCCGTCTTCAGAAGCTTTGCACTTTGAGCGTTGTTCGCCGTTTCAATAAGTAACGTGCCATCCCTAAGCTTTTTGACCGAATTCAAATTCCCTGGTATGATTGACGACAGGACTTGGTTTATTAAAAACGGAGACCCTTCTCAGTGACTCACCTTCTTTTTCACACCTCATTACCAAAAACCGCTGACACGCGGCAAGGACTTTATCTCCTCCAACCTTATCAGAGTGGAATCTTTTAGGTGGTGGTAGATGTTTGTCTGCCATGCCCCTAATATCTTCGTCCCCCGGGCTCCCCACCCGCCACGGAGCCACATATTCGGGACGCCGCACCACAAACCGGTGCGGTCGCCAGGGCTACCCGAGGGATATAGCACCCTAGAGGGGGTTGTCTGTTTCGAGTTGGGTCTTCAATGCACGAGGCCACCAAACCCGTACATCTCCGACCGCCCTACGCAGACCCCCACCTCCCTGGCACTCGCCACCGTTAAGCTAAACGCCACGGAAGACGATTGACCGGGAGTGGCTAGCTCCCGGCCGCCCGTTTGCAGCGAATCCGGGGCCGAAAAGGAACATTGGCCCGAAGTACATACCGGGCATCCGACACCCGGCTGGGAACCACGGACCTCACCCTCCAGGATCCCTTTCTCCTCCTTACGGGTCTCCGCACACGGCAAACATGCGGGTGGATCGCAGGCCAGGTGGTTTGGCCGCACACAAACAGTTGACCCACAAGACTGTCCGGGCTCAACCCTTGCTGGCACGGGGTTTGTTTTCGGGGTTTTCTCCCCGCCCTTTTAGTCGCCTCTTACAACAAGCAGAGATACTGCGGGAGTATTCTCAATCCCCCTACCCGCAGGGGGGCATGATTTTCTTGAATAACTTAGTTTCGGTATACTTTAAGCCAGAAAGTCGGCCGGAATTGAGTAATTCTCTCAGTTGAAGTATTACAAATTTTAAATAATGCACTAATTGAATAACTCTATGCTTCGCTGGATACTTATACCCAAGAAATTTGTCAACTTTGTTTTCTAAAGTGAGTAGTGAAAACGACGAAGTAATCCGATTGGCTGCGGAGGTCGTGACGTATTTTGGTCGGACGCGACGAGAACGACATCGAGGCGACGCCATAGTATTGTTTGTACCGTTTTCCATGAGTCGCGCTCGATTTTTGAGCGAAGGTCGTAGATCGCACTAGACGGGGTCGCAAGGAGATCGTGCCGCGTTACATGGCCTTAAAGTCGAGCGACATTCCAAGAAAATGCTCGGATTCCACATAAGGGAGATTTCTGCCAGCTAGCTTCAGCACAGGTGGAAAAAAGATTCCCCTCCGTCGGTAGAAATGAACGCAATTTGTCTTCTGGAATGAAAACCTAAATCCATTCCTTCGGGACCAGTCTTCCAGCCTATTGATGGTGAGTTGTAACAATCTGCCGGCAGAGACATATCTGGACGGGTTCTTTTAATTGGTGGGAGGATGCTGTCCGCCATACCAATTCCAAATTTCGTCCCCCGGGCTCCCCACCCACCATGGAGCCACACATTTGGGACGCCGCAACGCAATCCGGCGCGGTTGCCAGGGCTACCCGAGGGGATACAGCACCCTAGAGGTGGTTGGCTGTTTCGGGTTGGATCTTCGATGCACGGGCCCACCAAATCCGTACATTTCCGACCGCCCTACGCAGACCCCCACCTCCCTGGCACTCGCCACCGTTGAGCATAACGCAACGGAAGGCGATTGACCGGGAGTGGCTAGCTCCCGGCCGCCCGTTTACAGCAAATCCGGGGCCGAAGAGAGGTATTGGCCCGTAGTCCACACCGGGCATCCGATACCCCGCTGGGAACCACTGACCTCACCCTCCAGGATCCCCTTCTCCTCCTTACAAATCTCCGCACACGGCAAACATGCGGGCGTATTGCAGACCAGGTGGTATGGCCGCACACAAACAATTGACCCACAAGACTGTCCGGGCTCAACCCTTGCTGGCCCTGGGTTTGTTTTCGGAGTTATCTCCCCACCCTTTTACTCGCCTCTTACGACAAGCAGGGATACTGCGGGAGTATTCTCAATCGCCCTTCCCCCAGGGGGTGGAAGTAACAACTACCACTCCCACTAGAGCAAGAATAATTCTCACAGTGGAGGGAAAAAGATGAGATGCAGTCGGAGAAGTCGCCAGAGGAGGCTCTATCTCTGATGATCGCCACAGAGCTGACGAATAATCCGTATAATTTACTGAAAAGCTCCGCTCTTAGGCACGGGCACAACCCGTATACTAGCTAAGCGCGAGTGTTAAATGCAAAAAGCGCTTCATACCCCGAAGAAATACACATCACGGAAAACAGCGAAGTAAGTTTACAAGATCTATTAAACCATACAGCATCGCGGATACTGGCATGCGTATCCACGGCTCTAGCATCCAGCAACAAAGTAAATTGCATATTAATTTGCAAATATGGATTTGATGGAAGTTCGGACCATTCACAATATAAACAGTTGTGGGAAGAAGCAGGTACTTCAGATGAATATTTGTTTACGACCGCCATGGTGCCAATTTGTTTGCTGAATGACGCAACTGGTACGAGCTTAAGGCATTTCGTGTTACATACCTTGTATTTGGTCATTCTGATTGTGGTACAATTGAGTACCAATAATATATGCACTATTTTTGGTGAGATTATCTGGAAAAATGCTCGCCCGTCGTAAACCAGATTTTGCCGGCCCATTCGCCTTCAGTGGCTAAAGGAAACCAAGGAAGTTGCTATGGTGGAAAGGCTTGAAAAATTGGAATTGGGGAGAATCAAGAATGGAGACTGGCCTCTTTTTAAAACAAATTTTACTTATAATCATGACCAAAATCGAGACGAAATTTTTAACAGAGAGGCACTGACAAGGAGCATTATTGAAGCGGCCACATGCAGCTTTCCTTAATCGGTGCGCGTCACCAAGAAGCCTGCAGTTACGTGGTGGAACGATGAATGCGCCACGGCAATCCGAGCAAGCAAGAGAGCCTTGCGTACTTTTAATAAATTCCCCACCGCTACCAGCCTCTTCTTTCCAGCGACTTCAAGCGAAAGCTCGCAGGGTGGTGAAAGAAGCTAAAAGGACTTCCTGGAGGGAATTCGTGACAAGTTTGAATAGTAATACCCCTTTAGCACAAGTCTGGAACAAAGTTAGAAATATAATGGGTAGCCACCAACATCTCGGCGTCACATTTTTCAAAGTAGGAAGCAATATTATACATAACATCTCCACCTGCTATTGTCGACGTGCATGGGAATTTACTTGCGCACTCCAGCAGCGACGCAAGCTATGATTTTTCCTTGGGATAAAAAGACGGCAAGAATCCTGCCGTCCATGAATGTAAATATTCAATGAAATGCAGATAGTGGGTGAGTATAATTATCGTGGCGGAGGTTAACCGTGGCGGAGGTTAACCGTGGCGGAGGTTAACAGTGGTGGAGGTGCAAGGCATCAGAGTATTATATTGCCTAAAAATAGCACTAAACTTGTCTTCCCCAGCAAAGAAGTTACAGTGAATTTACCCCAGGGTTGCGATTCCTAACAATCGAGAAAAACACTGCTTTATTCTGATTGCTTGCAATAATAAAAAATGCTTTGTAACATCTAATCCAAATAACTGTGAAGAAGTCCAAATAGCAAGAATCAAATTGAACACACAACTTAGTATCAAGGTAATTGATTATGTGGCATTATTTACGACTCAAAGTGGTGGCTCGGAGTTGTAGAAAGCGTAGACATCAATGAAGGAGACAACTTTGTGCACTTTATCCATCCTTCAGGACCTGACAACATTCAAATTATCAAAAAAAAGACAAGGCGTGGGTACTTAATGAAAATATGTATAAGGATTCTTTTTCCGTCAAATTATCACCACCAACTGGTCGAGTGTATAATATTACGGAACAGCTGATCAAGAACTAGTAGTGGTAGTGTTGTTGTTTAAGGGTGCGTCGACGTCCAGGTCATTTTGCACCCTTGTCTCTTCAACTAACGTTATTGTGTATCTAATTACCACTACTATTTCTTAAAGAACTTATTTCCATTTTATCTTATCCTTACAATTTAGGGAAGAGCCCAATAACTTTTAGGTAGGTAGAATTATTTTAAGGTGCTTCGACTGCTAAGGTCATTTTGCACCTTTACTTTTCCAGATTACAAGCAAGTGCTAGAAAACCAATACCGTGTAAGTATGAAGCAATACTTATGAATGATATTAACTATCATAGGGCTCGATAAGTATAAGTCTATATTAGTCATAGTCATGTGTCAAAAGAGATTTAGAGTTTTAGGGCAATTTAAAATTAGTCTTCCTGGGCCTCAAATTTTGGGTAGTAGATTCACTTCATGGAGAAATTTAAGAACTCAATCGATAAGATTGCGATTGTCACCCAACACCTTACTCAGATCCCCACATATTTTGTGGCGTTCGCGTTGTACCCGATACTTGACGCAGTCGACAAGCAGGTGTTTCACAGTCAAACGGCAATTACAGCTATCGCAATATGGTGCGTCCTTTTCGGGGGTAAAGAGATACGAGTGAGTCAGGGCTGTGTGTCCTATTCTTAGTCTGGTGACAATAACCTCTTCCCGTCTGCTATCCCTGACCGAGGACGTCCAAGCTCTTACACGTTCTTTGATTTCCCTCAGTTTGTTCGACGTTGCGTCGCACCATGACTTAGCCCAAGAAGCGAGAAGTAATTTCTTCAGGTGAGCTCTTAAATCTTGGCTTGGGACTTCACCAATGTAATTCTCGCAGCTGTTGGTGGCCGCTCGTGCAGAAGCGTCTGCT
The DNA here is from genome assembly GCA_933228895.1 of Platycnemis pennipes. Classification (NCBI taxonomy): domain Eukaryota; kingdom Metazoa; phylum Arthropoda; class Insecta; order Odonata; family Platycnemididae; genus Platycnemis; species Platycnemis pennipes. The sequence goes on along the minus strand of OW121848.1, from coordinate 23,726,354 downwards.
GCTTCATTACCAGTAACACCCACGTGGCCAGGTACCCACCGGAATTTTATGTGAATGCCCTTAGCGTAGAGGCTGTTAATGCATGTTACTATGTCTTGGGCCACAGGATGTGAAGGAGAGAGGCTACAAATACTTTGAAGTGAGCTTTGGGAGTCTGAGCATATTAAATAAGACATACTGCTACATTCAGCCTCTTCAAAGGCTTCAATGGCATCTAGCGAGGATTTTATGGCCAAGAGTTCCGCCGTATACACGGTGCATATGGGGTGTAATGTAAAGGCCGCGGAGCCTATATCCGCAGAAAAGTAGGCGCAACCGCACGCGATGTCTGTTTTAGAGCCGTCAGTGTATATTTTTCGACTGTCACAACTGTTTATTGCTTCTAGCGCTCGACGTTTAAGCTCGATTGGGGTACTGTTAGCCTTGGCCTCCATGTAGGTTATAGAGCAGTCTATCTTAGGGATCTCCCACGGCGCAAGCTTAAACGTATTTAAAGTGCATACCTTTGGCAGGTTTACGCCCAAGTCTGCCAATAAAATTTTAAAACGTATAGCCAAGGGTTGCGTGGCCCTTGGTCGTCTGTTAAAAATATCTAAGAACCGCGGGTTAAAAATCAAATTAAAACATGGGTGCGTCGGTGAGGATAAAATTTTGCAAATATAGTTACACATTAAAATATTTCTGCGGACCTCTAAGGGAGGTTCGCCTGCGTCAATATAAATGCTTTGTACAGGACTGGTTCTAAAAGCCCCTGTAGAAAGCCTCAAACCAGCGTTGTGTACCGAGGCTAGAGCTTTTAACTGGCTATTCCTCGCTGATGCGTACACAAAACACCCATATTCTATTTTGGAACGCACAAGTGCTCTATATATACGGAGCATTGTTGTTCTGTCAGCGCCCCAAGATGTTCTACTCAAAACTTTTAATATATTTAAAACTTTAGAACAAGCATTCCTTGTATGCCGTATGTGTTCCCGCCAGTTAAGTTTTCTATCAAGAACAAGGCCAAGAAAACGATAGGACTCGGTCAGCGACAGTAGACAATTCCCCAACTTTAGTGTGGGTTCCTGTACATTGCCTCTTAGCCTGTGGATATGCATACATTTGGTTTTATCGTTAGAGAAACGAAACCCATTCTCTTGAGACCACTGATGTAAACGATTCAAAGTTATTTGTATCTGACGTTCACCTGTAGAAAGCTTTGATGACTTGCAAAATATTGCTAAGTCATCTACAAACAGAGAGGCCATTACAGGCGTCTGGATACAGTTTACAACGCTGTTAATGGCAACAGCGAAAAGAGTTACACTCAGAACGGAGCCTTGAGGTACCCCGTTTTCCAATATGTGAGGCTGGGATAGAATATTTCCAACTCTAACTCTAAAGGTACGCCTGGTTAAAAAATTATTTATAAATATGGGCAAGTTACCCCTAAAGCCCCATTCATGCAACGACTGTAGAATTTTATACCTCCAGGCAGTGTCGTACGCTTTCTCAATGTCAAAAAAGACAGCAATGACATGTTGCCGGAAAAGAAATCCCTCTTGGACGAAGTTCTCGATTCTCACCAGGTGGTCGATCGTAGATCGACCGCGTCGAAACCCACACTGTATATTGGAGAGGAGATTGCGGCTCTCGAGGCACCAAACTAGCCGTGTGTTAACCAACTTTTCCATCAGTTTACACAGACAGCTAGTTAAGGAAATAGGTCGGTAGTGAGATGGGTGAGATTTATCCTGGCCATGTTTTGGAATTGGAACAATTATAGATTCTCGCCATCTCTCAGGGAATACTTGTTCAGACCACAATTGATTTAGTGTAGCGAGCAGATCTCGCAGTGCTCGAGGCGGAATATTTCTCAAGAAGGCGTTATGTATCAAATCATTGCCAGGTGAGGTGTCTTTTAAATCTTCCAGGGCTGACTTCAGCTCCCGCATAGAAAAGGGCTTATTATAGGAGGCAGTAGTTCTACCCTCACCGAAATTTAGGTGAGTTCTTTCGGCCTGACACTTGATTATCTTAAATGAAGAATGGTAAGAGTCACTTGCACTAATGGTGGCATAATGCTTGGCAAAGGCGTCTGCTATATCTTCGGGAGTAGAGAGAATTTTTCCATCAATCTTTAGCCCCGAGGCTGGTGAAAAATTACGCTTACCCATCACGGACTTAATTTTATTCCAAACTTGTGTAGGAGGCGTTCGGTGGTTGATGCACGATACGTAATTTGTCCAAGATGATTTCTTTGCCTCTCTAATGACCTGTCGAGCCTTGGCTCGCAGTCGACGGAAGGCCGCAAGGTTAGTGGAGGTAGGGAATTTGTTAAAAATACGCAGCGCTCTTTTTCGTCTGCGGATGGCCTCTGCGCACTCCTCGTTCCACCACGGAACTGGAGGGCGACGAGGAGTACCTGAGGTAGTAGCAACGCTACTTTCCGCGGCTTCCAGGATAGCTTCCGTAAGAGCCTTTACATTATCCAGACCTTGGCTGCTGCTGGAAAATTTAAAACCGAATTTTCGTTTAAAATCCGTCCAGTTGGCTTTCTTAACAAGCCACGTTTTTGGCGAATTAAAAATGCAGGTATTTCCCGTTTTATAAATAATCAAAGGGAAGTGGTCGCTCCCACAAAGATCATCATGGACCATCATTTTAAAAAAAGGGGCTATGGATTCCGTGCTAACCCACAGATCAATGGAGGAATACCCTCCGTTAAAAGCATTAAAACGAGTCTTCTCCTGGTCATTTAATAAAACTAAGTTAAAATCGTTAAAAAACCTTTCTAAAAGACGCCCTCGGCCATTAAAATCACGCATCTCATCGCCCCAAAGGCTACTGTGCGCATTAAAATCGCCCAATAAGACGAATGGCCTCGGAAGCTGAGTGAATAGATTTTCAAGGTTTCTTCTGTTGACTGGAGCCCATTCCGGCAAGTATATATTGCAGAATGTAATACTTTCCGGAATAGCAATGGTAATTGCCTGGGCCAGTAGCGGAGTCTGCAGGTCCACTCGGGAGGTGTAAATGGTCTCGCGTATGAATGCAGCAACACCGCCACGTGCCCTATCACCATCGACGTCGTCAACTCTAAAAACTTTAACACCATTCAACGTTACATTGTCTGTCGCTTTAAAATGGGTTTCATGAAGAAAAAAACATAAAGGGTTAAAATTACTCAATAGGAGCTTAAAATCCTCTAAATGTTTAAAAAAGCCGTTGCAATTCCACTGGAGTATCGTGGCCATACAGGTTAAAGGATTAAAATATATATATATATATATAATACCAAAAGCTCTGCTGGGTTGTGAAAGGATTACCGCTTTATCCTGCGAGCCTTTTTATTTTTCGCCTTGGCAAGGAGGATTTCAGTCTCAGAAAGAGACTCGTCCTCCTCCATCGACTCCGGTTGGTTAGTTTTTAAAGTACCAGATGGCCCCTGAGGCGGTGTATTTACACGACCACAGGGTGGTGTATTTACACGTCCGTTGGGTGGTGAATTTTCACGACCATTGGACACGGCCTCGCGATCAGGCTTCGTGGTCATCTTGGTGGTCATGGAGCCATTTTTGTTAGGGGCATTCGTCCCTACAGCCGGTTTAGACGCCTTATCCTGTTTGGCTGAGTTGTCTTGTGTCTTACTCTCCAATTCGGTCTTGTCTGTCTGTGTAGAGATACTGATCTTTGGAATAGGAGTGTGCATTACAGCAGCGTATGAACGGGAGAAGGTAGGGGCAGCTAGCGCCCGGTGCTTCTTACGCGCTTCAAAATAAGGGATCTTTTCCACCGTTTTAATTTCCATTATTTTTCGTTCCTCCTGTAACATGGGACACTTCCGGGAGTACGCCGGATGTGCGCCCTCGCAGTTGACACAATTTGGATCAGATTCACAGGCTTTCTCTTCATGTTTTTCTTTTCCACAGGTTGGACAGATTTCATTGTTGACGCATCTTGATGCGATGTGGCCAAAACGTTGGCATTTAAAACACCGCATTGGGTTGGGAATAAATGGTCGCACTGGGCACGATTCATATCCCACAGAAACCCTGTCTGGCAGCTTGTCCAGAGAGAAGGTAAGAATGACGGAAGTGGTGTTAATTATCTCGCCATTCCGCTTTGTCTTTAAGCGACGACAGTCAGTAACCCCTTGAGGCGCCATCTCTCTCTTAATTTCATCCGTCTCGACATAGAGAAGGTCGTAGTTAGTAATAACTCCACGGCAGGTATTTAATGTGGAGTGTACCTCTACTTTAACGGGGATATCGTGGAGTTTCTCCATCTTCAGAAGCTTCGCACTTTGAGCGTTGTTCGCCGTTTCAATAAGTAACGTGCCATCCCTAAGCTTTTTGACCGAATTCAAATTCCCTGGTATGGTTGACGACAGGACTTTGTTTATTAAAAACGGAGACACCTTTTTCAGTGACTCACCATCTTTTTCACACCTCATTACCAAAAACCGCTGACACGCGGCAAGGACTTTATCTCCTCCACCCTTATCAGGGTGGAATCTTTTAGGTGGTGATAGATGTTTGTCTGCCATGCCCCTAATATCTTCGTCCCCCGGGCTCCCCACCCGCCACGGAGCCACACATTCGGGACGCCGCACCGCAAACCGGTGCGGTCGCCAGGGCTACCCGAGGGGATATAGCACCCTAGAGGTGGTTGTCTGTTTCGGGTTGGGTCTTCAATGCACGAGGCCACCAAACCCGTACATCTCCGACCGCCCTACGCAGACCCCCACCTCCCTGGCACTCGCCACCGTTAAGCTAAACGCCACGGAAGCCGATTGACCGGGAGTGGCTAGCTCCCGGCCGCCCGTTTGCAGCGAATCCGGGGCCGAAGAGGGGTATTGGCCCGTGGTCCATACCGGGCATCCGACACCCGGCTGGGAACCACGGACCTCACCCTCCAGGATCCCCTTCTCCTCCTTACGGGTCTCCGCACACGGCAAACATGCGGGTGGATCGCAGGCCAGGTGGCATGGCCGCACACAGACAGTTGACCCACAAGACTGTCCGGGCTCAACCCTTGCTGGCACGGGGTTTGTTTTCGGGGTTATCTCCCCGCCCTTTTAGTCGCCTCTTACGACAAGCAGAGATACTGCGGGAGTATTCTCAATCCCCCTACCCGCAGGGGGTCCCAATAACTTTTAGAAATAATATTATGCTATCAAGTTCATTAGGGTGATCCCCTAGGAGATTTTCTAGGCCTCCCCTAATTTTTAGCCGCCTTCGAACGTCCCGGTATTTATCACACTCTGTCAGGATATGCCTAATGCTGAGAGGAGAGTCGCATTCTTCACACCGAGGTGGAGTTCTCTCTTCAGTGAAGAGGTAGGAGTGAGTCAGGGGACTGTGCCCTATCCTCAGACGTGTGATGATGACCTCCTCCCGGCGGCTATTCCTGACGGACGTGGGCCACGCTGACGTTACCTGTTTGATGTTGCGTAACTTATTATTATCTACGGCATTCCATTCCTCCTTCCACCGCTTAAAGACTGAAGTCCTCAGTTGTGCCTGAAGGTCTTCATATGGTACCAGGGTCAACGCGGGATTGTCTTCATTCAGAGCATCCTTCGCAGTTGCATCAGCTAACTCATTCCCGACAATTCCCATGTGGCTGGGAACCCAAAAAAAAAGGACAGTAACTCCCTTCCCTTGAAGGGTGAACAGCGACGCCTGTATCTCCTGACAAATTGGGTGCATAGAAGTGTAATCGGAAATGGAATTGAGGGCACTTAGAGAATCTGTGCAGATTGCGAAGGACCCTCTGCTGCCGTCTATCCCACACAGAGCCATCTTGATTGCAGAAAGCTCCGCCGTGTACACACTGCAGAGTGGGCTAAGTTTTGCTTTGAGCGCTCCGTGATGAGACGAAACGACAGCGCAGGCACATGACGTAGAAGACTTCGACCCATCTGTAAACACGGGGACAACATTGGAGTGGCTGCTCAGGAACATTGGGGTGGCTGCTCAGGAACATTGTGAAAGCGCTCTGGCACTCAGCAGCAGTGATGGATGACTTAGGCCGATCGCTAATGAGCATCTTGATTTTAGGAGTAGGAGTGAGCCATGGTGGGTGGTTAGAGCACCCGATAGGGTATAAATCCGGTAAACCAACTCCTCGCTCTCGTATAAAATAATTAAAACGCACATTGGCTGGCCGAGTGGCCTTAGTCTTACGATTAAAAATATCTAAAAACCTTGGTTTTAAAAACAAGTTAAAACATGGGTGCGTCTTCATCGCTAAAACCTTCGCAGCGTAGTTACACATAAGCAGGTTCCTTCGGTGGTACAATGGTGGTTCCCCTGCATCGCAGTATATGCTCAGGACTGGGCTGGTCCGAAAAGCCCCCGTACATAGCCGTAGACCGGCATTGTGTACTACGGTCAGTGGTCGAAGATACGACTCCCTACCGGAGGAATATACAAATGATCCGTAGTCTATTTTTGAGCGCACAAGTGAGCGGTACAAAAGGAGTAAAGTCTTTCGATCTGCGCCCCACGAAGCGTGGCTTAAAAACTTAAAAATGTTTAACGTCCGTAGACAGTTATCTTTTAAGACCCTGACATGTTCCCGCCAATTTAGTTTGCTGTCAAAGATAATACCTAAGAAGCGGACTGAGTCAACAAATGGTATAATTCTGCTACCTAGTCGTAATGCGGGGGGAATATGAAGCCCCCGTAGCCGCGTGAAGTGCACACATTTGGTTTTTTCATTTGAGAATCGAAAGCCGTTGCTTTTGGCCCAGTAACTCAATTTGTTTAAGGTCAGCTGGATTTGTCTGGATACATTGACTAATTTAGATGACCTGCAGAATATCGCCAGGTCATCAACAAATAGTGAGCCTATCACTGGCGATTGTATGCATTTTACGACGTCATTGATAGCGATTGCAAACAGCGTTACACTCAGAACGTAGCCCTGGGGAACTCCGTTATCTTGTTTGTAGGGGCCAGAAAGATGCTTGCCTACTCTCACTTTGAAAACTCTATCAGTCAAAAAGTTGTTAATAAAAATGGGTAAATTACCCCTAAAACCCCATTCATGCAATGTTTTTAAAATCTTCCTCCGCCACACCCGATCATAAGCTTTCTCCAAATCAACGAAGACGCCCACAACATGTTGGCGAAGGATAAAGGCTTCCTGAATAAAATTATCTATTCGGACCAAGTGATCAGAGGTGGAGCGGCCCCGTCGAAATCCACATTGGAAGTTGGAAAGTAGGTTTTTGCGCTCCAGCCACCAAATGAGACGCCGATTCACCATTCTTTCCATCACCTTACAGAGGCAGCTTGTGAGGGATATAGGTCTGTAATTACTTGGGTCAGCTCTGTCTTTTCCTTGCTTATGAATAGGAACGATAACCGCCTCCCGCCAGGATGGTGGGAAGGTGCCCTCAGCCCATAGTTGATTAAGGGTCTGGAGCACATCCGTCAAGGCCATCTCCGGAAGATTCCGAAGAAAAGCGTTGTGGACTCTGTCCAGTCCTGGGGAAGTGTTCCGGGAGTCAGCTATGGCCGACCATAGTTCCCATTTTGAAAACGGGATATTATAATCAGCCACTATCCGCGTTTCATTAAAGCATAGACGGTGGGAGTCTTGCAACTTTTTATCCCTAGGAAAATATCATTATAGCTGGCGTCGCTGCTGGTGTGCGCTAGTGATTTCCCATACACATCCGCGATTGCAGGTGGAGATGTTATTATATTGCTTCCCACTTTAAGAAATGTGATGCCGAGATTTTGATGGCTGCCCATTATACTTCTCACTTTGTTCCACACTTGTGCTATAGGGGTCCTACTATTCACACTTGTTACGAATTCCCTCCAGGAAGTCCTTTTAGCTTCTTTCACCACCCTGCGAGCTTTCGCTCGAAGTCGCCGGAAAGAAGACAGGTTGGTAGCGGTGGGGTATTTATTAAAAATACGCAGGGCTCTCTTGCGTGCTCGGATTGCCATGGCGCATTCATTGTTCCACCACGGAACTGCAGGCCTCTTGGTGACGCGCACTGATTGAGGAACGCTTAAAGTTGCCGCTTCAATAATGCTTCTTGTCAGAGCCTCGCAGTTAAAAATGCCGTCACGATTTTGATCATGAGTATACGTAAAATTTGTTTTAAAAAGAGGCCAGTCTCCTTTCTTGATAATCCAGGTACCTGACTGGATTAAATCGGGATTAAATCCATCGTCTCTGTTGATACAAAGAGGAAAGTGATCGCTGCCGCAAAGATGTGGTGCACAGACAACTGAATTGTATTCAGCAAAGAGCTCGACGCAATGCATAGGTCAATGCTTGAAAATTGACCGTTAAAAGAATTGAAACGGGTTTTCTCCCCACTATTTAATAAAAACAAATTAAAATCTAAAATAAAATTGGCTAAAATACGCCCCCTGCGGTCGCACTGTGCCCTGGAACTCCCCCATGGGGTGTTGTGAGCATTAAAGTCGCCAACTAAAATAAATGGCTGAGGTAGTTGACGGACAAGAGATTCTAATTGAGGGCGGGTAACCGGAGCACCCTCCTGAAGATAGACGTTGCATACAGTCATCGGCTGTGGGGCGTGCACTGTTACGGCCACCGCTTGAAACGGTGTGTTTAAATGCACTCGGGAGGTGTAAAGGGCCTCCCGAATTGCAACCACCACTCCACCCTGGGCTCGTTGGCCGCTGGTGTCATCAAATCTAAAACAGTTAAAACCTTTTAGAACTCCCTTGTCCGTTCCTTTAAAATGCGTCTCTTGGAGACAAACACAACACGGGTTAAAATTACGTATTAAAATGTCTAACTCCTCTTTATGTCTATAAAAATCGTTGCAGTTCCACTGCAAAATAAAAGCCATTAAAATATAAATAAATAAATATATATGTTAAAAATAAAAAGCCGAGCGTTCTGTATTTAAATTAGCGGCGAATGCGATTCTTATTTCCCTTTTCTTTTCTTGTGAGGGTGACTTCAGCCTCTGACAGACTTCCGTCCTCCTCCATAGACTCCGGTTGGCAAGTTTTTGCCAAACCAGAGGGGCCGGGTGGAGGCGTTTTTTCACGCCTGCCGAGCGTCGGCCCTGATATTTTTTTGGGCGGGCTTTTGGTAGAGCCCGTGGTGGGACTAGTAGTTTTTTGCTCTACTTTATGTACTTTTTCCGGTATTGCTAGTGAGCTAATAGGAATTTTACTGCTACACTCAGTTTGAGTGGATATTGAGACTTTGGGTATTGGCGGAGAAACTACTTTGGCGAAGGATTTGGAGAAAGTTGGAGCTAACAGGGTCCTATACTTTTTCCTTGCTTCAAAATATGTCAGTTTTTCTACTGTCTTTATCTCCCTAATCTTTCGTTCTTCAACTACTCTTGGGCACTTTCTGGCATACACGGGATGTGCACCCTCGCAGTTGACACAGTGTGGCTCGTTGGTGCACTCAGTGTCCTCATGTTTGTCCAGGCCGCAGCGCGGGCAGGTGGCCTTGCCCTCACACCGCGTTGCGATGTGGCCGAAGCGCTGGCACTGAAAACAACGCATGGGAGATGGAATGAACGGCCTCACAGGTACCGATTCATAACCTATGAAAACCTTGTCTGGGAGCTTGTCATTCGCGAATGTCAGTACAACGGACGTGGTCTTTTTAACCACTCCGTCACGTTTTGTGGTGAGACGGCGAACATCAGTCACCCCTTGGGATGCCATCTCCTTCTTGATTTCGTCGTCTTCTACATACAGTAGGTCGAAGTGACTCACTACTCCCCGACTTGTGTTCAGACTGCGGTGCACATCTACACAGACCGGAATATCGTGGAGAAATTTCATTTTCAACAATTTCTCGCTTTGGACTACGTTAGCTGCCTCTATAAGAAGACTACCGTCCCTTAGTTTTTTAGCGGAAATTAGTTCCCCAGGGACGTTACTACTTAAAATTTTTCTCATTAGGAAAGGAGATACCTTTGTTAGTCTCTCTCCTTCCCTTGCACATTTCATTACAACAAATCTCTTGCATACGCAGGATACAAAATCTCTCCCACCCGTGTCCGGCCGGATCTTTTGGGTGGTGGAAGTTGACACTCTTCCATACCTTTTCCTACTTCATCCCTCGAGCTCCCCACCCACCATGGAGCCACACATTCGGGACGCCGCACCGCAAACCGGTGCGGTCGCCAGGGCTACCCGAGGGGATATAGCACCCTAGAGGTGGTTGTCTGTTTCGGGTTGGGTCTTTAATGCACGGGCCCACCAAACCCGTACATCTCCGACCGCCCTACGCAGACCCCCACCTCCCTGGCACTCGCCACCGTTAAGCTTACGCCACGGAAGCCGATTGACCGGGAGTGGCTAGCTCCCGGCCGCCCGTTTACAGCGAATCTGGGGCCAAAGAGGGGTATTGGCCCGTAGTCCATACCGGGCATCCGACACCCAGCTGGGAACCACGGACCTCACCCTCCAGGATCCCCTTCTCCTCCTTACGGGTCTCCGCACACGGAAAACATGCGGGTGGATCGCAGGCCAGGTGGTATGGCCGCACACAGACAGTTGACCCACAAGACTGTCCGGGCTCAACCCTTGTTGGCTCTGGGTTTGTTTTCGGGGTTTTCTCCCCGCCCTTTTAGTCGCCTCTTACGACAAGCAGGGATACTGCGGGAGTATTCTCAATCCCCCTACCCGCAGGGGGGGCTGATCAAGAACTTTCTTATATGTTGAGAAAGACGTAGACACTCATTTGGCCTTTATAATGTGAACAACCTAAATAATCATATTATCATAATGTTAGCATTCTGATTGCAATTCTACTGCAAGTCCAGTGGAAAAACAGTTGAGGATAAATAGTTTGCCTACGTTCCAGCCTACATATTTTTTTCTTAGCAGGCACGTAGCCAGGGAGGGGGGGCTTACGCCCTCCCCCGAAATTTTTTCCCAATAATTTTGTGTTTCTAATTTTAAGTGGCCATGGTAATCCAGATTACACAGCGTAAAATTCAGATGTCTTGAAATGTGAGCTCTAGTTTGTTGCATTGGTGTGGTTATTACAGTCAAGCCCGTTTATAACAAAGTTTGGGGGGCCAAATATTTACTTCGTAATAACCGGACTTCGTTATATGTTGACCAGTTTTTCCGAGCTTCTCTTTGATGGGGAATAGCCTTCACTTCGTTATAACCGGAACTTCATAATAAACGGGTTTGTTATCAGTGGGCTTGACTGTAGTTGCTATTTTCAATCAGACATGTATGTATGCATTGAACTATTTTCTGTGGCCAGTCAAATAAATGCCTCATAAAAGGGTAAACAGTGAACTTCACCAGTAAGAAAAGATAGGAATGAGCACTGTGAAAGTAAATACAAAGCACTGAAACTTAAGGGAAGAGATTTGTAATATGTCGGCTCCGAATGGGCAAAGCTGATTTGTTTCAAGTTATGCAACACTAAACTTAGGTGTACCAAACAGCGCCAATAAAAATACATTGTAATAGGGGGGTCTATGAGCTTCTATACGGATTTTTGGGTAAGCGCCTCGATGTTAGCTACCAGACTTATCCGTTAAATCAGCGAAATTAATTTTGCCTTCTTAAGGAAATTGATGACCCTCTCTACTTTGTTTGCGTCATCGCTTAGGCAATCTTTAATTTGGTCTTGGATCGAGTATCTACTTCTAATGCGGGCGTATTCACCACATTCAGTCAGGATGAGCTTTTGGTAAGGGAAGAGTTACAGTGGTCACAGCGTGGTAGAATTTTATCTTGTGTAAAGAGGTAGGAGTGCGTAAGGGCAGAGTACCCTATCCTCAGGCGTTTTAGTACTACTTCCTCTCTCCTAATACCCCTGGAAGAAGAGGGCCAAGGGACTGGGACTGCTTTTATTTCACGTAGTTTATTGTGCTAGGTATCAGTCCACGATCCATGCCATTCCTTCAGGATGGCAGTGCGTAATACATATTTAAGGTCTTCTGCAACTAGGGTCGTAGAGTCAATTTCCACTTTTTCAAGTGCTTCCTTGGCAGCAAGGTCAGCCTTTTCATTTCCTTTCATCCCGACGTGGGCGGGGTTCCAGACCAAGGACACGTCACACAGTGGGGCCAAATCGCATTTTGCCGGACAAAAGTCCAAAACTGCTTTTTATGAGATAACGTGCGTCGTTCCCTTTATCAAACAAATGGTTGAGGGTGATTTGGATGTCCTGGACCAAGTGATTATGAGGATCAAATTCGCCAATAGATTGCAAAGCGCTCATTGAGTCGCTACACATCAAGTATGAGTCATGACCTTTAATATTATCTAAAGCGGATTTAATCGCATGCAATTCCGTTGTGAATATACTACTCGGTGCAGGCAGCTTGATCGTGGTGATATATTTGTAGGGGTAGCTACAGCGCATGCGCATGCCGTGAGTGATTTCGAGCCATCCGTGTACAGTTGGATGGCATCTGGTTGTCTGATACATATATATTTAAACCGCTGAGGGTATTCCCACGGATGTGTACATGCCTTCATGCAGCTAGCGAGCTCCGTGATGATTTTAGGCCGTGATATCAGCCATGGTGGGACATTAATATGGCCGACAGAATCCACCTCGGATAGCTGAATCCCTGCGTTGTCAATAAAATCCTTAGATCGAATAGCTAAGGGTTTAATGAAATGAATGGTGGAGGCAGATACTTTGTGGAAATCCATTGTAGGACATGAATTAAAATTACTTTGCAACTATACCACATAAATTTATTTCGAACGAGTCAACATGTTTCACTGCACTGCAGCATCATCAGGACTAACATGGAAGTTAAACATGCCAGAATATATAGTCACGTAAGGAGGGTGGGGGTGGCCTATAATTTCTGGCATGTTTAACTTCCATGTTAGTCCTGATGATGCTGCAGTGCAGTGAAACATGTTGACTCGTTCGAAATAAATTTATGTGGAATAGTTGCAAAGTAATTTTAATTCATGTCCTAGCTAAGGGTTTAGTTATTCTTCGTCTTCTGTAAAATAAATCAATAAGACGAGGATTAAAAACAGGTTTAAAACATGGTTGCTCCTTTTTAGATAAAATCCTGAAGACGTAATTGCACATTAGGATCTTCCGCCTCGTTTCGAGAGGTGGCTCTACCGCATCACAATAGATACTTGTGACTGGACTGGTTCTGAATGCGCCGGTTGCCAGTCTTAGGCCAGAATTGTGTATGGTCGTCAGCAGTCGTAGATATGACTTCCGCGTCGAAGCGTATATTATCGACCCGTAGTCAAGCTTAGACCTGGCGATGTGGTTTCTCCAGTTGAGTCTTTTGTCGAGTTCCATTCCGAGGAAGCGTATACCGACGGAAGGACAACACTACCGAGCGTGAGATGAGGATTAGGAAATAATCCTTGTCCTCGATAAAAATGAACACATTTAGTCTTCTCTTCGGAGAAAGAGAACCCCGAATCAAGAGACCACTTGTTCAGTTTTCGCAGGGTCATCTGTATCTGCCTTTCGGCTGTACCAATGTTTGATGACCGGCAGAAAATTGCCAAGTCGTCGACAAACAATGACGCAATTACCGGTGGGCTGATACAACTCATCACGTCGTTGATTGCCATGGCGAAGAGCGTCACACTCAGGACAGATCCCTGGGGAACACCGTAGTAGTAGTAGTAGTTTTAGTTTTTAAGGTGCGTCGACGGCTAAGGTCATTTTGCACCTTGTCAAAATATTTTATAAACGAGTGCATATGCTCATTAAAAAGTGAGAATGTAAAAAGGTAGGAATGCTAAAATGTTAAAATTAAATTTTTTTAAATATAGAGGTATCTTTCAAGAAGGAAAGTAAACGGTCGATCATTTTGGAGTCATTTCCTAGGATTTGTCCTAGATTGCCCACAACGTTTAATCTTTCTCTCGTGGCACGATAGACATAACACTCCGTCAGGAGGTGCCTCACAGTGAGGGGTGAGTCGCACCGATCACAACGGGGTTGGATCTTCTCCTCCGTAAAGAGGTAAGAGTGGGTCAGGGCACTGTGCCCTATCCTCAACCGTGTGATGACAACTTCCTCCCTCCGGGTCCTCCCAACTGAAGTGGACCACATTGCTATGTCGGCCTTAATTTCATGTAACTTGTTTGTGGTTTGTTGATTCCAAGTTTCCCTCCACTGCTGAAGGCATACATTCCTCAAAGCAGTCCTCAGATCCTCCACAGGTACTTGTGCCACGGCAGTGTTGGCCTCTCGTAACGCCTCTTTAGCGGCGAAGTCCGCTGCCTCATTCCCTGCTATCCCCACATGTCCGGGGACCCATAAGAATTCGATATGGATTCCTTTCTTCTCGAGGGCCATTAGGCTACACTGAATATCCTGGATAATAGGATGCATTGGGAAAAAGCGGGAAATGCCCTGCAGTGCACTCATGGAGTCACTGCAGACTAGAAAGGACGTATTACGTCCCTTAATCCCGCGCAGAGCCATCCTTATAGCAAGGAGTTCCGCTGTGTATATACTACACATGGGATTCAACCTTGCCCTAATGACTCCGTGGTGGGCTGAGGTCACCGCACACGCACATGCCTCCTCCGTCTTCGAACCGTCCGTGTAAACGGCGGTGACGCCGGGGCGTGCGTTAATAATCTCTTGGAAAGAGCGCTGATACTCGGCAGCAATGGTGGAAGACTTGCAGTATCTCTGTAAGCTGAAGTTACAGACTGGCTGAATTACTTGCCACGGAGGTATTCTGAAATGCTCGACTTGGTTTAATTCAGGGAGCGAAATACCGTAGTCCTCGTTAAAAGACTTAAATCGCACACTTAGTGGTCTTGTGCACCGTGTTCTTCTATTAAAAATATCAATAAAACGGGGGTTAAAAACGATATTGAAACAAGGATGATCCTTTGAGGCTAAAACCTTGGCAACATAGTTGCACATGAGTATATTTCTCCTGACATTCAGCGGAGGCTCGCCCGACTCTGCATAAATACTCAGTACTGGAGAGGTACGGAAGGCACCAATTGCCATCCGTAGCCCAGCATTATGCACCGTTGACAATGGTCGTAAATATGACTCCCGGGCAGAAGAATATACTATGCAACCATAGTCCAATCTTGACCGTACTAGGGCGCGGTATAATAAAGATAGGGTTGAGCGATCGGCTCCCCACGTCGTATTTGATAAAAACCTTAAAATATTTAAAGTCTTCATACATCTGTCCTTTAAAGATCTTATGTGCTCTCGCCAATTCAACTGGTAGTCTAAAGTCATGCCGAGGAACTTAATTTCTGGGACGTAGGTTAGGTACGTGTTCCCCAAACGCAATGGCGGCGGTAAGTGTAGTCCTCTCAAGCGGTAGAAATGCATGCATTTTGTCTTTTCAGCTGAAAAGCGGAATCCATTATTCGCGGCCCAGGTGTTGAGTTTGTTCAAGGTCATCTGTATTTGCCTTGAAGCACTGACCAGCTTGGATGATCGGCAAAAAATTGCTAGATCATCTACAAACAAGGACCCCATCAATGGTGCTTGGATACATTCTGCTACGTCATTTATCGCGATGGCAAAGAGTGTTACGCTCAAGACGGAGCCCTGTGGTACTCCGTTCTCTTGAACGTAAGAGTCGGACAGGCAGTTTCCAATTCTGACTTTAAACGTACGGTCAGTTAAAAAATTTTTTACAAATATGGGTAAATTCCCTTTAAAACCCCAATCATACAAAGCCTTCATGACCTTCTGGCGCCAGACCCTGTCGTATGCCTTCTCCAGGTCAAAGAATACGGCAACGACGTGCTGGCGGAGAAGAAATGCTTCTTGGATAAAATTATCCGCACGCACTAAATGGTCGACGGTAGATCGACCGCGCCTAAAGCCACACTGAATGCTGGAGAAAAGATTTCTTCGCTCAAGGCACCAGACTAGGCGACGATTTACCATTCTCTCCATAAGCTTACATAGACAGCTTGTTAGCGAGATCGGTCGGTAGCTGTTTGGGTCTGACCTATCTTTCCCCTGCTTATGGATGGGTATCACTACCGACTCCCTCCAGGACTGAGGGAAAGAACCCTCCGACCATACTTGGTTGAAGGTTTGAAGGGCCTCCGACAAAGCTGCTTCCGGTAGGTTCCGGAGGAAGGCATTATGTATTTGGTCAAGTCCTGGAGAGGTATCCCGGGAGTCCGCAATTGAGGCCTTCAGCTCCCACAGCGAGAATGGTTCGTTGTAGTCATGGGTTTCACGTGCCTCGCAAAAGCTGACATCGGTCTCTTCGCAACGCGTTTTTACGGCTGCAAACGCAGCATCGTAAGTTGCGTTACTGGAGATCTCGGCAAGTTGTCTGCCAAAAGCTTCACTTATTTTCTGAGGGGACGTGAGCACCCTGTTTCCAATATTCAAGCATGAGACTCCGTATCGCTGACCAGCTCCTGATATGCATCTCACCTTACTCCAAACTTCTGTAAGGGGTGTCTTATGGTTAATGCTGGACACGTACTCCATCCAAGATGATCTTTTGGCTTCTTTTACGACCTGCCTAGCTTTGGCTCGTAGGCGTCTGAAAGATGCTAGATTTCGTGCAGTGGGGTATTTGTTGAAAATCCGCAACGCTCTCTTCCGAAGCCTTATTGCTTTTGCGCACTCCTCGTTCCACCACGGCACGGGTGGTCGAGGGGTACGGCCTGATGTCCGTGGAACGCTGCAATTTGCTGCTTCGACAATGGCCTTGGCGAGGTTATCAATGTTGCGTAGGGAATCGTTACTGACATTGTGTTTGTAGTAAAACATCTTATTAAAAAGAGGCCAGTCGGCTCTCTGGATGACCCAATTGCTCGGCCTGATAAAATTTGTATTAAAATCACGGTCACGATGAATTAAAATGGGGAAATGGTCGCTACCACAAAGATCGGCATAAACGGACATTGTCATCTTATTCGTAAGACTGCTCGAACCAATGCATAGGTCAATTGAGGAGAATTCTCCATTAAAACTGTTGAAACGGGTGTTTTCCCCGTTTTTTAATAAATAAAGGTTGAAACTATTTATAAAATCGGATACAATTCGTCCCCTCTTGTTACACTGCGCCCTGAACTTCCCCGTAGGGAGTCGTGGGCGTTAAAATCGCCCATAAGAATGAATGGCAACTGTCGGACAAGGGCTTCGAGATTGCACCTAGTTACTGGTGCACCCTCCGGAAAGTAAACATTACACAAAGTTATTTTCTCCGGGATATTAACAGTCACCGCAACTGCTTGGAACGGTGTCCTCAATTGAATTCGAGAGGTGTATAGGGCCTCCCGAATCGCAATTGCAACTCCACCTTGGGCTCGTTGCCCGCTGGTGTCGTCAAATCTAAAAACTGTATATCCCTTTATCACACCCTTGTCCGTTTCTTTAAAGTGAGTCTCCTGTAGACACATGCAAGAGGGTCTGAGATCGTGAATTAAAACCGCCATCTCCTCCTTATGCCTGTAAAAACCATTGCAGTTCCACTGCAGGATAAAAACCATAAATAAATAAAATAATTATATATATAAAATAAATAGATGTATAATAACCTAGTTAAAATCGAGCGGTAAACGTCCGTTTATGTTCGTCTAATCCGGTATTTTTTCCCCTTTATTGTTATGGAGCGGGCTTCACTCTCAGAAGAGTTGTCATCCTCGTCCATTGCCTCCTGCCTTGGCTGTTTCGCCTTACCGGAGGGTTCGGGGGAGGGAGTTTTTCCCCGCTTAACGGGGGCGGCCCCCGATGCAGTTTTTATTGGGTTCTTCTTGGGAGAACCCGGTTTGAGGATCGTTTCGACACTATCTGCCTTTCTTTTGTCGGTCTTGATATTTTCTTCTCTCTCTTTAGGTAGTTCCGTCTGTGTTGACACATTGCATTTTATAACTGCAGCTATGGTCGCAAAGGAGCGGGAGAAAGTAGGCGCCGCAAGGGAGCGGTACTTTTTCCTTGCCTCCAGATAGGGTATTTTTTCCAATGTCTTAATTTCCATAATCTTCCTCTCTTCTTTCATTTTTGGGCAATCGCGAGAGAACACTGGGTAGGCTCCCTCGCAATTCACGCATAGTGGTTCTGCTTCACAAATATCATCCTCGTGTTTTGCTTTGCCACAGCGAGGGCAAGTGGCCTTGCCCTCGAATCTCGTCGCGATATGCCCAAATCGTTGACACTGAAAACATCTCATAGGGTTGGGTATGAAGGGCCTCACTGGAACCGCTTCGTACCCAATGAAGACTCTGTCAGGAAGCTGGTCAAGAGCGAATGTCAGTAGAACGGAAGTGGTAGGTTGCGTTTCCCCATTTCGTTTGCGGGTGATGTGGCGAGCACCCGTGACACCTTGTGGGGCCATTTCTCTCGCGATCTCGGCATCGTCGACGTATAGAAAGTCGTAATGGCTCACAACTCCCCGACTTGAGTTCAGGGAACGGTGTGCCTCAACCACTACTGGAAGATTGTTAAAGGTTTTTACATTTAACAGCTTTTCG
Organism: Platycnemis pennipes; assembly: GCA_933228895.1. Classification (NCBI taxonomy): domain Eukaryota; kingdom Metazoa; phylum Arthropoda; class Insecta; order Odonata; family Platycnemididae; genus Platycnemis; species Platycnemis pennipes. The sequence goes on along the minus strand of OW121848.1, from coordinate 23,707,947 downwards.
CTTTGGGCATTGTTTGCGGTTTCTATGAGAAGGGAACCATCTCTCAACTTTTTCGCCATTTTAATTTCTCCTGGTACTAATGAGGTGAATAATTTCTTTATCAGAAAAGGAGAGAGTTTCTTCAGGGACTCTCCTTCTCCACTGCATTTCATCACGAGATATTTATTGCTCGTCCTTACTGTAATTCCCCCGTCCGTTTCCGAACGGGGTTTTTTTGGTTTTGGTGTGGGTGTATTATCCATGCCAAAACAACACTTCGTCCCCCGGCCTCACCACCCACCACGGAGCCACACATTCGGGACGCCGCACCGCAAACCGGTGCGGTCGCCAGGGCTAGCACGAGGGATATAGCGCTTCTGGTGGTGGTTGTCCGTTTCAGGTTGAGACCTTCCTTGCGCGAGCCCACCAAAAACCCGCGCAACTCCGGCCGCCCTACGCGGACCCACACCACCTCAGCACTCGCCACCAGAGCGCAGAGCAAACTGGAGCCGATTGACCGGGAGTGGCTAGCTCCCGGCCTCCCGTTTACAGGAAATCCAGGGCCAAAGAGGGTTATTGTTTCTCGGTCCATACCGGGCATCCGAAACCCAGCTGGGAGCCGAAAAACTCACCCACCAGGATCCCTTTCTCCCCCTTACGGGTCTCCATGCACGGCAAACACATGGGTGGATCGTGAACCAGCTGGTATGGTCACTCACAAGCAACGGACCCACACGTTGCTCGGACGCATCCCTAGCTGACACGGGGGTTTGTTTTCGCGGTTTTCTCCCCGCCCTTTTAGTCGCCTCTTACGACAAGCAGAGATACTGCGGGAGTATTCTCAATCCCCCTACCTGCAGGGGGCGGGAACACCGTTTTCTTGAATAAAAGTTCGCGACACGTGCTTACCAACGCGGACTCGAAAGGACCGTCTGGTTAGAAAATTCTTGATATAAGAGGGTAGCCTCCCTTTGAAACCCCACTCCTTTAATGTACGTAAAATTTTATAGCGCCATGTTTTGTCATTCGTATTTTTTGTCAAAAAATACACCTATGACATGTTGGCGTAATAAAAAGTCCTCGTGGATAAAATTATCGATCCTGATTAAGTGGTCCATTGTAGATCTCCCTTGCAGGAGACCACATTTGATATTGGAGAGCAAGTTTCGGTGTTCGAGGCACCAGACTAGTCGTCTATTAACCATTCTTTCCATCAGTTTACATAAGCAGAATTCATAGTTAGGAGACGGTTGATGGTAGGGAGAATCATCTTTTCACGTCTTTCCCAGGATTCTATTTTGCCTGGCCCACCCACGAGTGACCACACGTCATGCGTTCCCCCAATTTGGGCTACGCCTTCCCCCTTTGTTCCCGAAAGGGAAGTTTCTCTTACCTGCCTTGTTATTGGCAGCCTGCAAGGTCATTTCAAAGGTCCAACGTTATTGGTTTGACATTGACCCACGAATGTTCAGCAGTTTCCGACAGTAAACGTGCTCCTCACTTCTCTGTGGATTCCCTATCGGATGATATCGAGAGACCACCTGAGAGAGCTGTAAATTTTTTTAGTACTAATTTCTGTGCCACTTCATCCTTTACGGTTGTGATCATAAATTATTGACGAAGCTTAAAGTGTGATAGAAAGCGGGGATGTTGACTATTTGTAACTTTACGGAGACAACATGCCGCCAAAGAAGCTTAATGTTTCTTCTATAACATTCAGTGAGTATTTATTGTCGCGCGGCGTAGACTTCTTTGCAATAAAGTGTGCAGGATACGGTGAAAGCAGTATTTTTGGTGATGCAGCTGCAGAGCTTTTAGGGGAAAATGACTAGAATAGGCGCTCACTATACGATTATTGGCGACTGAACAAGGAAGTAAGTGAAATATTCAAACGGGGATTCCGCGAACGTTTGCCATTGGATTACAGGAAAGTTTGGCAGTCAGTGGACGGGGAAAAACTTAGGCAATAAAAGGGCTGGAAATTTTTTAAAACTCATGTAAGACATAACACCTCCGTGGTAGTTAGGTCTCCCGAGGAGAAAACGGAGACGGAAGTAACGAAAAATGAGCGAGGAACGGAAGAATGGGAATCGCCCGTGGAAGGGGAGGGCATCAAAACAGTGGTCCGCAGTAACCGGGAAAAAGAAATGGACACCGGTGGGGGCGTATGTAGGGAAAGTTAATGTTACGCGAGAGGAATGGGAGGAAATATTTGTGGACTGTGCACTTGTTGGGAGGAAGTGGACGCACTTAATAGCAAAAAATGTTATTCCCTTAATTTTGCGTGTGTTCTTCTGGTGCACGATCATCGCGTTCGCAAAGACAGGAGTATTGTTGTTCGGGCGAAGTGTAAGCATCCTAAATGCAAGGGATTCACCTTAACGATTAGTGATGACGGATGTAATATCTGTGTGTCCGTTTTCGAAATCAGAGAGGAAGATCATGGGACAGAAAAATATTGTCGTCCCCTGTCAGGGTCTGTCAGAGATGAAGCGAAAGAGGTTCTTGTCAAGGAAAAAGCGTTAGTTGTGAGAAGCAGAGCCATAAATGCGGCAGATGAGGACGCTATCGCCAGAGGCCTCATTGTTGGAATACACTCATTTGATGTTTTTCGCTAGGCTCGTAAAGAAGCTAGAGCATCTGAGGATTTCAGCTACGACTACGTTATTGATGTATTCGCTATGGTAAAGGTAAACGGAAGGTAAAAGATATATCCAGGAAGTAGGACTTCCTCTTACCGTTAGCTGTTACTCATTGCAACAAATTGACATTCTTCGCTCCCTACGTATAAATAGACCTACATTGTACTTTGATGCAACTGGTTCAGTAGTAAAGAACCATCCGTCTTTCCGCAAGAGCGTTCTTTACTGCGCGGGAGTCATTAATGTAAATGGTATTCTCCTTCCGGTAATGGCACTAGTAACCGACTCTCATGACGCGGCAAATATCCTCTGTTTTCTGACAAAATTTGTTCATTTTGCAGTGACAAAGGGAGGCATGAAATTACCATTCTTTGATGATGTTGTTTGTGAGATCAGTTTCGCCATCATATATTCCGCGGTTCGTGTTTGGGCTCCCGTGCATTCACTATCTCGGTACTTGGAAATTTCTTACGATTATGTTTACGGCCAGGGAAATATTAAAATTGATGTTCCAATTATGATATGCTGCGCACACTTTCTCCATTTAGTAGCTAAAGCAATGACGAAGGAGTTCCACGACAAGAGAGTAAAACATTTTTTGAAAGTCATGGTAGGACTTATGATTCGTGCGAATAACGTCGATGTAGTTGAAAGTGTATTCATTAAGTTTGCGACCCTGTTACAGTCTGAAATGAAGGCGGTAACGGTTAAGAGAACTCTTCGGGAACTAAAGGAAATCGCAACCAGTGCAGGAAAATACAAACCACCGTCAGAAAGGAAAGAATTCAACATTGCACGTGTTTCTAAGGATAGACTCTTTAAGAGGAGTCCGTTTTATCAAAGGTTTAAAGCAATTGCTAAGAACGTGGAAACTGATTGCGTAGGTTCTGTGAACGAATTTTATAGCCCTAGGTTTTTCCATTTCTTCTTGAAAAGATATATTCCATACCTTCCCCTGTGGTCAAACATTGTAAAGGGTAAACACGCAGGAACATTATTCGGACCCCGATTTAGCAATGCCGTTGTTTAAAACTGGTTTGGCGTGGTAAAAAACTTAATTTTAGAAGGAAATCTACACATAAGACCGGGAAGATTTATTCGCGCAATCAAACCTCATATACTTTCGCGAGCTAAGGAAATTAGATTGAAAATCCCTTAAGTTCAGAGAAGGCGCCGCAAGCGTTCCTTAGGAGAGGATGAAATATCTTTAATAGCCGAGGAACGGTGGGGAAAGCGTGTAAGGAGAACAGAGAAACGGAAGGACCTCTCTTTTGGCACCGAGGGGATAACTTTGTATTCCGAGGATGCAGTTGAAATTGCCGTTAAATCACAGAGTACCGTAAAACCAGTAGAGGAGATCTTAGTCAGTACCGCGTGGATTAAGGCGGGAGTTGAAATGCCAGTAAAACATAGTCCGTTACAATTGCATGAAACGTAGGTTCAGACCATAAGTATTACGAGTGTAATGAGGGTATTAAAAAGGATTACGTTTTAGGGTACGTGCCAGAAACCACCCAAGTATATTACCAAGACTTTTTAAACGCTATATTCTAGGAGATGGTAGTGCAATTTCATCATCGATGCATTCGCGACCGTAGTTGTGCAGGAAAGTGAGAGCGACATCCTATATTTCCCCTGCGAAATTTCCACGCTTGGTTTACATAAAAAATTTACCTCGAGTTCCAAAATCGTGAACGTCAATTTGAAGGGTAGGAAGGTGTGCCGTATCATAAATCAGGATATCATTGGTGTCTTTATTTCGCCGACCTCAAAAATTTTGTAGTGACGTATTTCGACCCGTTACAGAGCATATGTGATCGGAAGGACTACGTTAGATTTTTGGAATTCCTAAGGATGCGAAATGATTTGAGCGGGGAACAAATTAGGATTACGGGATGAAAATTGGAGCCATTGCCTTTTTCTGAGCAAAGGGACGCGTACAACTATGGGGTACACGTTTGTTTTTTCACGAGTCACTTGACGTTGGTGGGGGCGCGAACGAGGACATATGAGCAACTTATTTTTTCTAGGCCTAATAGAGGACTAGGTGGATAGTATTTAAAATGATTTAAAATTAAATTACGTAATCGATTAAGGGGGTTTTAATATGCGCGTTCCTCTTCGGCGCGGTGGACATGTGTTTAGCCGGCCCTGGTAGCCATATATAGAAAAAGGGTTTAATGAATGACTTCCATAGACGATGTAATATTTGTATTAATGCATAATGAACATACCGGGAACGACTAACCCCAACCCCCACACCACAGCTCTGGTCTGCAGAGCCATGTAATTTAATAGTAACCGAACATAACAGAATTACCAATCACCTAACATTCCGCAATTCTTTTCCATCGACGGAGTAGAGGGTCATTGACCCATTCACCAATCTGGTGAGAGGGGAAGTGGTGAGGGATGAATATTTTCAGAGGTAACTTCCGCAAACGTGTCAAAAGCTAGGTTACACCAGCACCAAATAATGACCAAGATGTATATTTCTAGAAAATATTTCATAATATAGAAAATATAATGCAAACATAATTGTATGAAATATTAATTGTACGCGTTTTCCTTGCAGGTGGCTGGGGACAGGCAGAAGAATGAGAAGGGATGGCATTCACCTCAACGCATGGGGGATGGATGTCCTTCTCCAGATACTAAGAACGGAGTTGAGGTGAATTCCACCAGGCGGTTTCTCATAGGCCTACAGGTCTCTTCCGTATGGGTGAAACCCATTAATAAGAGAAACGCGTATAACCGGTAACCTCTATTGGTGATGTGGAATAACCAGTGAAGAACAAGTAAAGGGTAAGTACTGCAAAGGATATCATCATTAAGGTCATGGTCACGTTCAAAAATAAATTTAAGTAGTAGTAGTTTTGGTTTTTAAGGTGCGTCGACGGCTAAGGTCATTTCGCACCTTGTCAAATATGTAATAAACGAGTACATATGTAAATTTAAGGTGGAAGAAAAATATATGAAATGACACGGTAACGGAGGAACTTTCTGTTAGTTGAACTGTTTTTGGGCTGTAATTAAAAATGCACATTCTTAATCCATTAGGAACCCTTGACAAGAAGAGTAAAAAATACTCACTTACTCATTGAGAGAATGATTATCATCACTTACTCCACCAAGTGTTATCACTTAAATTGAATGGGTATTACACGTTTTCAACTGTTTGGACTCAGTTCAAATATGTAAAATACCGGGGGGATACATACCCATTCCTCAACTTGTAAAATTGTTTATAGCTGGAATGACGTACGTAGTAGTAGTGTTTTATAAGGGTGCGTCGACAACGGGGTCATTAGCACCACACAGGGCCCCTATCTTATCACAGATACTTTTTCGTTAGATAAGGTGTAGTAAGCTAGTTTCTTTGAGAAAGATTATCACACGATCGAGACTGAGTATTGTCGCCGAGGATAGAGTCAATATCATCTTCAATATTGAGTCTGCGGCGTACTTCCCGATATTTCTCACATTTGGCTATGATGTGTCTGACACTAAGTACAGAGTCACAGACTTCACATTGCGGTGGGACTTTATCATCACTGAATAAGAAGGAGTGCGTTGTGGCTGTGTGCCCTATTCTTAGTCTTGTTATGACAACTTCTTCCAATCGGTTCGGCCTGTTTGATGACAGCCACGCCGATACCGTTGGCTTTATAGCACGTAGCTTGTTGTTGCTAGTCGTCTCCCACTGCCGTTTCCACTCTTTTATCGCTGTGTCTCTTAAAGCAGCTCTCAAGTCGTCCCGTGACACTTCCATGCAGTCGACGTCTCGTTTCTGGAGAGCGTCTTTTGCTTCGGCATCAGCTTTCTCGTTTCCAGAGATTCCCATGTGCCCAGGGATCCACAGGAATGAGATTTTAGTACCTTTAAGGTGTAGGTTGAGGAGGGCAGATTGGATTTCTTGGGCAATCGCATTCCGTGGGGAATATCTTGATATTGTGTCAATAGCACTCCTTGAATCGGTGCATATGAGAAACGAGCTATTCCGGGTTTTTATTTTAAGGAGGGCTATTTTTATTGCCAGAAGTTCAGCCGTGTAGATACCACACAAGGGGCTGAGCTTTGCATTTATAGTGCCGTGGTATCTAGAGACTACGGCGCAGGCGCACGCTGAGTCAGTCTTTGAGCCGTCAGTGAACACAGGTACATAGCTTTGGTAACGGTCCAGGAATTCCCGGAACCGTAGCTGGCATTCAGCTGGAGTTACCGATGCCTTGGTGTTCTCGGTGAGAAGTATGTTTACTTCCGGTTTTGGGATAGTCCAGGGAGGATGTTTCGAGTATCCTGAAGAAAAGGTTGCGGGCAGCCGGATTCCTGAGTCATGGATAAAATCATTTGACCTTACACTGAATTGCTAGGTAGTTTCCCATTAGAATATTCCTGCGTGTGGCCAAAGACGGCTCTCCCGCATCGGAGTATATACTAATCACCGGGCTAGTTCTAAACGCACCGGTGGTAATCCTAAGGCCCGCGTTGTGCACCGCGTTCAGCTGCTTTAGGTAAGATTCTCTGGCAGAGGAGTAAACTAACGCACCGTAGTCAATTTTCGAGCGAACTAAAGATCGGTATAGTAAGAGTAATGTTCTGCGGTCGGCACCCCATGACTTGTGACTTAGAAATCTTAAAATATTCAGCGTTTTAAGACACTTATTCCGCAGTGAGGATAAATGGCTTCGCCAGTTCATACGGTAGTCAAAGGTCATCCCAAGAAAGCGCACGGATTGGACGAATGGTAGACGTCTGCAGCCTAAGTGTAGCGTCGGTTGCGGAAAGACACCACGCAACCGATTGAAATGCATGCACTTGCTTTTCTCCGCTGAAAACCGGAACCCATTGCTCAGAGACCATTTTTAAACCCTATTAAGGGTCATTTGGATCAGTCTTAACGCCGTGTTAAGTTTGCTTGACCTACAGAAAATCGCGAGATCGTCTACGAATAAAGAGCCCATGACTGGTCCACGGATGCAGTCATCAACGCTGTTTATAGCGATGGAGAAAAGAGTGACACTCAGAACTGACCCTTGAGGAACACCATTTTCTTGGGTATACAGACTAGATAGGGACCTGCCGATTCTCACTCTAAAAAACCGGTGTGATAAAAAGTTACTAATGAAAGTAGGCATACGTCCTCTAAAACCCCATGTATGTAGGGTGTTTAGTATTTTGTATCTCCAGACTCGGTCATAAGCCTTTTCGATATCAAAGAATACCGCCACCACATGTTGGCGGAGCATAAAAGCTTCCTGTATATAGTTCTCGCAGCGAATTAAATGGTCTGTTGTTGATCTGTTTTGGCGGAAACCACACTGTATGCGAGAAAGTAGGTTTCGCTTCTCTATGCACCATAAAAGTCTGCGGTTCACCATTTTCTCCATCACTTTGCACAAACAGCTGGTCAACGAAATGGGGCGATAGGCTCCAGGGTCGGTTTTATCCTTTCCTTGTTTTAGGATAGGGATAACTATAGATTCCCGCCAGGCTTCAGGGAATACGCCCTCCGTCCATAGTTGGTTAAGTGTTTTGAGTGTTTCCACAAGAGCCGTTTCAGGGAGGTTTCGCAGGAAGGCATAGTGGACATTGTCTGGGCCAGGGCTGGTGTTTCCGCAGTCTGACAAGGCCGATTTTATTTCCCACATTGAGAATGGTTCATTGTAGGACTCCTCCTCTCCGCCACTGAAATCGAGGATTGATTTTTCCTCACGTTGCTTCTTCGCTATGAACGTAGGGTCGTAGTTGGTGGTCTTGCTGATATCAGCCAGACGTTCACCAAATATTTCGCTTATTTCTTGAGTAGATGTAATTATATCTGGCCCCATTTTTATGGCGGAAACGCATACGGCTTTATGGATGCCTGAAATTTTATTGACCTTGTCCCAAACTTTGGCTATTGGAGTGCGGTGGTTAATACTAGAGGCGTACCGTACCCAGGAGGATTTCTTCGCCTCCCTGATCACTTGACGGGCTTTTGCTCTCAGTCTCCGAAATGCAGTCAAGTTCCTCTCCGTAGGGTATTTATTGAATATGCGCAAGGCCTTTTTACGTGACCGAATAGCGGCTGCACATTCTTCGTTCCACCAAGGAACGGCCGGGCGACGGCACTTCCCGGTTGATTTTGGGATGCCTTTTTGGGCAGCTGTCACGATTGAAGTTGTTAGATCGGAGACGTTGCTAAGAGCATTGCGGTTGTCATCGTGGCAGAAGTTAAAATTTTCTTTGTATGTGGCCCAGTTAGCTCTTCGCAGAATCCAGCTTTCGCAAGGCATATAGGTGCCTGGTGTTCTGCCAGATTTTTTTATAAGTATTGGGAAGTGATCACTACCACAGAGGTCATTATGGACAGACATGGTAAATCTGTTGCCCGCACTACTTGTACACAGAAATAAATCAATAGTTGAGAACTCCCCATTAAAACTGTTGAAGCGAGTGTATTCACCGTTGTTTAGTACAAATAGATTACAGTCATCAATAAAACGTAGTAAAAGGCGACCTCTTCGGTTTGTTTGGGCCTCAGGGCCTCCCCATACTGAGTTATGAGCGTTAAAATCCCCGAAAAGAGCATAAGGTTTCGGTAGTTGGCGTACGAGGGCGTCAAGGTTATCTCTGGTCACGGGTGCCCACTCTGGGAAGTACACATTGCAGAGTGTGATTAAGTCTGGCGTTGCCACAGTTACAGCAACTGCCTGTAGCGGCGTGATTAGGTCAACTCGAGAGGTGTATAGGGCCTCCCGAATCGCCAAGGCTACTCCTCCCTGGGCTCTATTGCCGCTTGTGTCGTCGTGGCGAAAAACCTTGTAGCCTCTTATGTCACCTGTATGGGATGGTTTGAAGTGAGTCTCCTCGAGGCCTATGCAGTCAGGATTGAAATCTCTAATCAAAAGGTCAATCTCTTCTCTGTGACGATGGAATCCGTTACAGTTCCATTGAAGTATATTAAAGGCCATTGGGGTTATGTTAAGAGGGGATCTAGTAGAAAGTGTGAGCTTTAAAACTATAAAAAAAATAAAATAAAAAGGGTAAACGAGTGCCTGACCTGGGTAGTAGTTTCAGCGTTTAATTTTCTGTCTATGTTTTTCCTTCTGTCTCGCTTGCTTTATTTCAGTCTCGGAGAGACTGTCCTCGGCTTCCATGTCCTCCGTGGCTAGTGTTGTAGCCTTTTGAGAGGATACAGGTTTGCCTTCCAATGGACTTACCGAGGGTTTTTTGTTGGAGGTTTTGGCCTTGCCCCCCTCCGATTTTTGGGGCGTATTGGTGGATCTGTTGCTATCGCTTTTGCTCGACTTATCCTCTACTTGACACAATGTCTTCACTAATACCATTTCCGTTTGCGTGGAAATGTCTTCCTTTTTGGGTTCGGCCTTCGCTACACTAGCAAATGATCTTGAGAAAGTAGGACATATTAATGTCCGGTACTTTTTCCTCGCTTCAAAGTAAGACAGTTTTTCGGTCACCTTAATTTCCATTATTTGCTTTTCTTCTTTCATTTTCGGGCATTTCCGAGAGTATGCAGGATGGGATTCTTCACAGTTGACGCATTTAGGTTCTGTTTCACACGCATTTAGGTTCTGTTTCACAGGCATTTTCATGTTTCTATTGGCCGCAGCTTGGGCATGTGGCCTCACCTTTGCATCGCGGGGCTATGTGCCCGAACCGTTGACAGTGATAACAGCGCATAGGGCTGGGTATAAATGGCCGCACTGTGACCGTCTCGTACCCAACTTTCACTTTATCTGGCAGCTTGTCACAAGAAAAGGTAAGAACTACTGACGTGGTATCGATCATTTCGCCATTGCGTTTGGTCTTCAGCCGCCGGCAGTCGGTTACACCCTGAGGAGCCATTTCTCTTTTAATCTCTTCCTCATCTACGTACAGAAGGTCATAGTGCGAAATGACCCCCCTACATGAGTTAAGGGTATGGTGTAGTTCTACCTTAACCTGGTAGTTATGTAACATAGTCATCGTCAGTAGCTTTTCCCCTTGTTGGTCAGTCGATGATTCAATGATCAAGGTTCCGTCTCGGAGTTTCTTTGCTGACCTTAATTCCCCGGGAACATAGGAGTATAAGGTTTTTTTAATTAGGAAAGGGGAAACCTTCAAGAGGTTCTTTTCCGGCTTTACGCATTTCATAATCAGATATCTTTTACATACTCTGTCTCTTAAGTCTCCCCCGCCCAGGTCAGGGCGGGATCTTTTAGGTGGTGGTTGAGAGTTCTCGTCCATACCTAATATATCTTCGTCCCTTGGCCTCCCCACCCACCACGGAGCCACACACCTGGGACGCCGCACCGCAAGCCGATGCGGTCGCCAGGGCTAGCACAAGGGATATAGCGCATCTGGTGTGGTTGCCATCTTCAGATTGAGTCTTCGGTGACATGGCCCACCAACCCGTCCGCCTCCGACCTTCCTAGGAAGACCCCCAACACCTCCGCACTCGCCGCCAGATCACAAGCGTGACTGAAGCCGATTGGCCGGGGGTGGCTAGCCCCCGGCCGCCCGTTTACAGGGAATCCGGGGCCGAAGTGGTTTGTTGCACTCCGGCCCATACCGGGCATCCGACACCCGGCTGGGTGCCGGAGAGCTCAACCACCAGGATCCCCTTCTCCCCCTTACGGGTCTCCACACACGGCCAACGTGTGGGTGGATCGCAGGCCAGCTGGTATGGCCGCACACAAACAGTTGATCCACAGGACTGTTCGGGCTCTATCCTTGTTGGCTCTGGGGTTTGTTTACGGGGTGTCCTCCTCGCCCTTTTAGTCGCCTCTTACGACAAGCAGGGATACTGCGGGAGTATTCTCAATCCCCCTACCCGCAGGGGGGATGACGTACGTCAGCCTTTATCTCACACATTAGAACAACAGGAAATTTTCATTCCTTAATTATGTAGAGTACATTACTTTTATGGATCTTATATTACATTCATCACAATTTATGATCGGTCAAAAGAAGCATGTTTGTTCGTTCTTGTCCGCTATTTCCCTTTTAAAGCTGGGTTTGTCGCAGATTGACTCTGGCAACCAAACCTTTAAATATGAGCAACTTACTTTTTTTGGCCTAATAGAGGACTAGGTGGGTAGTATTTCAAATGATTTAAAATAAATTTCGTGATCGAGATAGGGAGTGTTAATATGCGCGTTCCTCTTCGGCCCTGGTAGCCATACCTTGGAATATGAGAAAATTCCAAGGTAAGGCTACCAGGCCTGATAGAGTACTGGGTGGATACTATTTAGAATCATACCAATTAAAATTTTGTGATCGATTAAGGGGGCTTTATATGCGTATTCCTCTTCTGCGCGGTGGGTATGTGTTTAGCCGGCCCAAGGAGCCATTCCTTGGATTATAAGTAACTTTTCTTTTCTAGGACTAAAAGAGTAACAGGTGAATAGTATTTAAAAGAATATAAATTACGGCGTTCACGATGGTTCATACATCTATGGGCCTGGGTATTGAATTATTGAGGATGGAGAAAAACAGATAGCCTTGTATTTTAATCTAATGTTTACTATGCTTAACATACAACCCTTTGAGAAGCTTACTGAAGTAAAGTGAAGTAAGTACGGAAGGGCAGGTTAATGTTGAACGAAATCTGATGCCTTGTTCATGTTTTTCTCAGGATCCGCAATGGAGACCCCAAGCGTTTTTGGGCACTTGATGTTGGGTGACTCCCACTTCGTAAGATTAGGGAACCGTTTAGTATTTCCACTCGAAAGTGGTAAGATTTTAAATCAAGATTGCATGATTGAATTCATGCATGTAGTCACCTTGTAAATTGTACATAATGTTATTCCGTTAAGTGCATCCTCGGCACATTGGCCTGTGCATTTCGGGCCAGAAAGTACAAGAGTTAAGACTGGCCGTGGAGGAACACGGCCCATTCCGCTCCCCAGTGATGTTGATGATCGGGAGCAACGATGTCCGCAATGTAAGTAAACGGAATGCACCGTAATTTCCATTAACAGCCAGTTGCAAACACTGTAAAGAACAATTCCTATGATTCAGGGCTGCAAATTTGGAAGCCTTCGTAGTAGTAGAGTTGATTTAGAGGTGCATCGACGGCAGTGGTCATGTCGCACCTTCATAAGCCATTATTACTACAAAACTGATATTTTACACGCTTTCGGAATTTTATGCAAATATTAAAAATGTGCTGATAAAAGCTATTCAGATTTTAGAAAAAAGATTGGTCTCACGGAGAAACATAAAAAGATTGTCTATTTTTACAGAGTTATCGCCCAATATATTTCTGAGATCTGCGGGGATTCTAAATTTGTCACGGAGCGCTTGATATGCAATGCAGGTGGTTAAGAGATGAGCTACAGTGAGTCTGAGGTTGCAGTCAGTGCAGGTTGGCGGCTCCTTCTCAGGAGAGAAAAGATATGAGTGAGTTAGGACCGTATGGCCAATTCTCAGCCTCGTTAATACAGCTTCCTCTCGTCTGCTATCCCGCATTGATGACTTCCAAACTCTCACGTCACTTTTAACTTGGCGTAGTTTATTGGAAGCTATGTTACGCCATGACAGATCCCAATTTTTGATGATAGCTGCTCGTAAATATAGTTTCAGGTCATCTACAGGGACTATTTCTACATCAATCTTGTCTTTATTAAGAGCCGCTTTTGCAGATGCATCGGCTGCTTCGTTCCCAGGAACCCCTACGTGACCTGGGACCCATAGAAATTTTATATCTACACCCTTAACAGTAAGTGACATTATTAAGGAAGATATTTCTTTAACAATCGGATGTGCTGGGGAACCTGTACGAATAGCCTGAAGCGCACTCTTAGAATCGGAACAGATTAAAAATGATTTGTTCCTACCCTTGATCGCAGCAAGAGCGGATTTTATAGCAAATAACTCCGCTGTGTAAACGCTGCACATGGGGTGTAACTTATAGGTCGCTGACCCTGCCTCTGATGATACATAGGCACACCCACATGCGGAGGCTGTTCTAGAGCCATCAGTATATATTTTGGCGGATTCCTTGAAATTGTGTAACGCCTCTAGTGCTGCATGTTTCAACACTAGGGGTCCTTCAGTATCTTTCGAACCACTATAGTTTGAATCACAGAAGATCTGAGGGGCCTCCCACGGAGGTCGATTAAAATGGTCTGCCGGGTATACCGTAAGTATATCGAAACCTAAGTCATCAATTAAAATTTTAAAACTTATGCCAAGTGGCTGAGTCGCTCTTGGTCGTCGGTTAAAAATATCTAAAAACTTAGGGTTAAAAATAATTTCGTAGCATGGGTGGCGTCGCATAGATAAAATCTTACTTGTATAGTTGCAAGCTAAAATCTTCATGCGCGCTTCCAGGGGGGGTTCCCCGGAATCGCAGTAGATGCTGGGAATTGGGCTGGTTCTGAATTCCCCAGTTGATAGTCTCAAACCCATGTTATGAACAGAGGAAAGAGGCTTTAGATAGCTCTTTCTTGCAGAGAAGTAAATGAAGCATCCGTAATCCAGTTTGGGCCTCACTAGTGCTCGGTAGAGGAGAAGTAGTGTTTTCCGGTCGGCACCCCAGGATGACTTGCTTAAAAACTTAAACATGTTTAGGATCTTATGACACGCTATTTTTGTTCGCTCTGTGTGTTCTCGCCAGTTTAGCTTTCTGTCCAGATGTAACCCTAGGAAGCAAGTAGATTCCACAAATGACAGAGCGTGGTCGCCTAGCCTTAAATTTGGCTGTTGAAAAATGCCCCTTAACCTATGGAAATGCATACACTTCGTTTTATCTTCACTGAACCTCATTCCATTCTCACGAGACCATCTATGGAGGCGGTTTAAAGTCATTTGGGCTTGCCTCTCAGCGACAGAAAGTTTTGAAGATCTACAAAATATAGCTAGGTCGTCTACGAAAAGAGTGGCCATGGTGGGCGCTTTTATGCAGTTCACAATGCTATTTATAGCAATAGCAAACAAGGTAACACTTAAAACGGAGCCTTGTGGGACTCCGTTCTGCAAGATATGATATTTAGAAAGAGAATTTCCTATTCGGACTCTAAACGTACGCAAATTAAGAAAATTTTTAATAAATACAGGTAGGTTGCCTCTAAAACCCCATGTGTACAGAGACTGTAGGACTGCGTGTCTCCAAGTGGTGTCGTACGCTTTTTCAATGTCAAAGAATACTGCTATGACATGTTGCTTAAGAAGGAAAGCCTCTTGAATAAAGTTTTCAATCCTCACCAGGTGATCGATAGTGGACCTGCCCCGTAGAAAGCCACACTGGATGTTGGATATTAAATTTTGATTCTCTAAACACCAAACAAGTCGCCTATTGATCATTCTTTCCATTAATTTGCATAGACAACTTGTTAAAGAAATCGGACGAAAATTAGAAGGGTTGGATCTATCCTTGCCCGTTTTAGGAATAGGGACAACAATTGATTCTCTCCAGCTCTCCGGGAAAGCGTGTTCTATCCACACTTGGTTAAAGGTGGCGAGCACTTCCGCCAAGGAGGACATAGGTAGGTTCTTCAGAAAAGCATTATGAATCAAGTCTCCTCCAGGAGACGTGTCCTTAGAATCGCCAATGGCCGATATAAGCTCCCGCATGGTGAAGGGAGAGTTGTAAGGAGCAGTGGGTATCGGTTCATTGAAATTGGGATTAACCTTCTCCTGGCGATTTTTAATGACCTTGAATGACGGGTGATAATGGTCAGTGCTACTAATTGATTCATAAAGCTCGCCGAAAACCTCCGCAATATCGGTTGGGGCCGAAAGAATTTGTCCATTAATTTTTAACCCTGAGACTGAGGAGATTCTATGCTGGCCCATTATTGCTTGTACTTTGGTCCAGACCATTGCAATAGGAGTTCTCGAGTTTATGCTGGAGACGTACTTTCTCCAGGAAGTCTTTTTGGCTTCCCTAACAACTTTTCGAGCCTTGGCCCTAAGTCGTCTAAAAGCAGCTAAGTTAGTCGAGGTTGGATATCTGTTAAAAATACGCAGGGCCTTTTTCCGCTTGCGAATAGCTTCTGCACACTCCTCACTCCACCACGGAACTGGAGGACGGCGGGGAATGCCAGATGCTTTAGGGATGCTGAGTTCCGCGGCTTCGCATATTGCGTTCGTAAGCATCTCGATATTTTTCAACGCTGACAGGCTGCAGTCAAAATTATATTTAAAACTACTTCTAAAATCAGCCCAATTGGCTTTCCTAATAAGCCACGTTTTTGGTAAAATGGAATTACAAACATTCCCAGCTTTATTAATAATAAGGGGGAAGTGATCACTTCCGCAGAGATCGTCATGGGTTTCCATGGTGAAAATAGGAGCTATGGCTTCAGTGGTAATCCATAGGTCTATGGAAGAGTACTCTCCACTAAAAACATTAAAACGGGTTTTTTCTTTGTCGTTTAGTAAAATCAGGTTAAAATCATCGATAAAAGCTTCTAAAAGACGCCCTCGACCGTTAAAATCACGCATTTGGTCACCCCATAGGGTGTTGTGTGCATTAAAATCTCCCAGTAACACAAACGGCCTTGGAAGCTGATTAATCAAGTCTTCCAGGTTTCGTCTGGTAACTGGAGCCCACTCTGGAAGATACAGATTGCAAAACGTAATTACTTCTGGAGTGGATATTGTGACTGCAACAGCCTGGAATGGCGTCCGCAAGTCCACCAGGGAGGTGTAAAGGGTCTCCCTAATGAACGTTGCAACTCCCCCTCGTGCCCTGTTGCCTATTGTGTCGTCTACTCTGAATACATTATATCCTTTAAGAGTAAAATTGTCGGTGGCCTTTAGATGTGTTTCTTGTAAAAAGATGCACGATGGGATAAATTATGGGTAAGAAGTTTCACTTCTTCTAAGTGGCGATACAAACCATTGCAGTTCCATTGTATGGTTAAAAACATAGTAAATAGAAAAATATAAGGAAGACTAGAGAAGATTGCTTCGAGCTAAGGGTGTCCCTAGGATCGCTTGATCCTAGGCTTTACCCCTTTCTTACGAAGTGTGCGGAATTTTTCCACTTCACTCTCGGATACAATCTCCTCCTCTGAATTTGAGCGACTCTGGTGATTAGGTGACTGCGTCCTCGTATTCTTCGCTTCCGCCATTTTTATTGCGGACCCGTTCTTTTTCGGTGAAGAAGTACGGCTTGAAGCAGCACCATCGTATTTTATGTCAATTTCCATTGACTCAGAGTCGCAGGGTTTGGGATGTTTTACCTTTTTACCATTTGTGCCTTGTACCTGGTTATTTGATGTTTTTGCTTTGGGGGTTGCAGATTCTGCTGGCTTAATAGGAGATTTCTGTGGAAGAGGGTCTTCGGTTTGAGTACCTATACTCGACGTTTCTACTGCATGGGAGGTAACAGCAGCAAAGGAGCGAGAGAACGTCGGGCACATAAGGGATCTATATTTTTTCCGGGCTTCTCCGTAAGCTATTTTGTCTATTGTTTTAATTTCCATAATTTTCCTTTCCTGTTGTACTATCTTGCAGTCTCAAGAGTAGACTGGATGCGGCCCCTCACAGTTGACACAAGTAACTGGGGAAGAACGAGGACTATCGCTATGCTGCTTCTGAGCGCATTTGGGGCAGGTTGCCTCCCCTCTACATTTTGTAGCAATGTGGCCGAATCTTTTGCATACAAAACAGCGCATAGGACTTGGTATGAACGGCCGGACAGGGCATGAAAGGTAGCCAACCATAACCTTCGTCGGGAGAGTAGGAAGAACAAAGGTGAGTACCACCGACGTGGTATCAATTCTCTCTCCATTCCTTTCGGTTGTTAGTCGACGGGCAGCTGTAACGCCTTGAGGAGCCATTTCACGGGTAAGTTCTTCGAGATCCACGTACAACAGGTCATAGTCTGAGATTATGCCTTTGCTGGTGTTAAGTGTCCTATGCGGGAAAACCTCGACTTGAATATTTCCGACATTCTTCAATCGTAATAATTTTGCACTTTGTTTTTCTGTTTTTGTTTGGATCATAAGTGTGCCGTCTCGTAATTTCTTAATAGCTTCTACTCCATCGGGTACTATTTGATTAATCACTTTATGGATTAGGAAAGGTGAAGCCTTAGTTAGGCTTTCGCCTTCTTTTACACATTTCACAGTTATGTACTTCACACCACGCGCACCCTCATCGGGGACTAAGCTGATATCTCCCCCGCCCACATCGGAGCGGGATCTTTTATGTGGAGGGAGTGTATCGTTCTCCATGTATACTATCCAATTCATCCCCCGGGCTCCCCACCCACCACGGAGCCACACATTTGGGACGCCACACCGCAAACCGGTGTGGTCGCCAGGGCTACCCGAGGGATATAGCACTTCTTGCATGGTTTTCTGCTTCTGGGTTGGTCTCTGGCTACGCGGGTCCTCCAAACCCACGCGCCTTCGACGCCCTTCCGCCAGACCCCCATGCCGTCCGCACTCGCCTGCTGAACGCCAATACGAAACAGCTAGCCGATTGATCAGAGGCGGCTACTCCCTGACCTCCCGTTTCGGTGGAGTCCAAGGCCAAAGTGGTGTGTTGCAACTCTGCTTTCAGAGGATCCGACCCCCATCCAGACCGGGAAGCTCAACCACCGGGAAGCTCAACCACCAGGATCCTCTTTCCCCACCTTACGGGTCTCCACGCACGGCAAACACGCGGGTGAGTCAATTGGCCAGATGTCGTGGCTGTACTCAGCACAGTAGACTCACATACTGTCCGGAACTGCCCAATTGCACTGTGGGTTTTTTCACGAGGTTGTCTCCTCGGTGGGCTCGGGTCCGTGGGGGCGCTACTCCCCTTAGGAAGAGATCATCCTCTTCCCCCCGTGCGGGAGGAAGCCTTCGTGGGGCGATGAATGGCCTCATTGTATCCCTCATGAGGCCGTCGCCATGGGTGGTCATACTGACCGTTCCCCCGGCGCCTGCCATATGGGATACGGAATCTTATAGATGCAAGTTGAAATCATTTAACCGATGGTTATAACGCTATCAGCGATTTAGGTTCTATGATACTCCTAACACCAACTAATATCGCTAGATTTAGCCTATATATAGAAAAAGGGTTTAATGAATGACATCCATAGACGATATAATATTTGTATTAATGCATAATGAAAATACCGAGAACGACTAACCCCAACCCCCACACCACAGCTCTGGTCTGCAGAGCCATGTAATTTAATAGTAACCGAACATAACAGAATTACCAATCACCTAACATTCCGCAATTCTTTTCCATCGACGGAGTAGAGGGTCATTGACCCATTCACCAATCTGGTGAGAGGTCTGAGGAGAGTGGTGAGGGATGAATATTTTGAGAGGTATGTTCCGCAACCGAGTCAAAAGCTAGGTTAAACCAGCACCAAATGATGACCAACATGTATATTTCTTGAAAATATTTCATAATATAGAAAATATAATGCAAATATAATTGATTGAAATATTAATTGTACGCGTTCTCCTTGTATGTGGATGGGGACAGGCAGAAGAATGAGAAGGGATGGCATTCACCTCAACGCATGGGGGATGGATGTCCTTCTCCAAATACTAAGCAGGGAGTTGAGGTGAATTCCACCGGGCGTTTTCTCATAGGCATACAGGGGATCTCTTTCGCATGGGCGCAACCCATTAAAAAGAGAAACACGTCTAACTGGTAACCTCTATTGGTGATGTGGAATAACCAGTGAAGAAAAAGTATAAGAACGATTCAAGGGTAAGTACTGCAAAGGATATCATCATTAAGGTCATGGTCACGTTCAAAAATACATTTAAGGTGGCAGAAAAATACATGAAATGACACAGTAACGGAGGAACCTTTTGTTAGTTGAACTGCTTTTGGGCTGTAATTAAAAATGCACATTCTTAATCCATTAGGAACCCTTGACTTAAAGAGTAAGATATACTTACATACTGATTGAGAGAATAATTAGTATCACTAACTCCACCAAAGATGTTATGAAATAATGTGAATGAGTAGTACACATTTCAACGGTTTGGACTCAGTTCAAAGATGTAAAATACCAGGGGGGATACATACCTATTCCTCATCTTGTAAAATTGTTTATAGCTGGAATGTCGTACGTCAGCCCTAATCTCACACATTAGACCAACAGTAAGTTTTCATTCCTTAATAGTGTAGAGTAGAATACCTTTATGGATATTATATTATATTCATCATAATTTATGATCGATCAAAAGAAGCATGCTTGTTCGTTCTTGTCCGCTATTTCCCTTTAAAAGCTGGGTTTGTCGCAGACTGACACTGGCAACCAAACCTTGAAATATGAGCAACTTATTTTTTCTAGGCCTAATAGAAGACTAGGTGGATAGTTTTTAAAATGATTTAAAATAAATTTCGTGATCGATAAAGGGGGTTTTAATATGCGCGTTCCTCTTTGGCGCGGTGGACATGTGTTTAGCCGGCCCTGGTAGCCATACCTTGGAATATGAGTAACTTTTCTTTCCTAGGCTTAATAGAGTACTGGGTGGATAGTATTTAAAATCATACAAATTAAAATTTTGTGATCGATTAAGGGGGTTTTTATTATGCGCGTTCCTTTTCTGCTCGGTGGGTATGTACGGTGTTCATGGTGGTTTATGCAGCTATTGGCCTGGGTATTGAATTATTGAGGATGGAGAGAAACAGATGTTGGCATCAGCCTTGTGTTTTAATCTAATGCTTACAATGCTTTGCATACAATACTTTGATAAGCTTACTGAAGTAAAGCGAGGTAAGTACGGAAGGGATGGTTCATGTTGAGGGCCTGTTAAAGGAAAATCTAATGTTTGGTTCATGTTTTTCTCAGGATCCGCAATGGAGACCCCAAGCGTAGTAGTAGTCATTTGATTTATAGGGTACGTCGACATCGAGGTCATTTTGCACCTCTACTATCTTTATGTTAGCAAAATGTTTTATTATCAGCTTTTGTCACCGTTACCTTGAAAATGTTAGAAAAGTGACAGGAAATCTGACTTTTGCTTCAAATAGATAAATATAAACCATTAAACTCTAGATACCAAAAAGAAAGAAAAACGATATTAAAATAATTAAATAATGAAATTATTTAAAATTAAATATCGAATGTCATAGTTTATTAAAAATACCAATTTCTTTTAAAAACTTGAAAACTTTGTTGATGCCATCTGCTTCGTCGCCTAAGACTTCTCTTAGGGTTCCACAGATATTCAGGCTTTCACGCACGGCCTCATACTTAACACATTCCGTTAGAATGTGTTCCACACTGAGGATGGTATCGCAAACATCACACCGAGGTTTTGTTTTCTCCTCTGAGAAGAGATACGAGTGCTTAAGGGCACAATGCCCTATCCTCAGCCGAGTTATGGCGACCTCTTCACCACGAGAAATCCTTCTGGACGTGGCCCACTCCGATGTTTCGGGCTTAATCGATCGGAGTTTATTTCCTGTGGTGCTTTTCCATGTATCTTCCCACTCCTTCATGGCCGTGTTCCGTAGAGTGAGTCGCACATCGTCTGCGGGCACTAATGTTGAGGTTATAGTCGATAGACTTAGGGCTTTCTTCGCCTCTAAGTCAGCCTTCTCATTCCCAGGAATGCCGACATGTCCAGGGATCCATACGAAGGCTACAATTACTCCCCGCTTTCCTAGGTGGAGCAGTAATGAATGTATCTCCTGGACTATCGGATGCACGGGGGTGAGCTGCGAAATGGAAAGGAGGGCACTAGAGGAGTCTGAGCATATCAGGAACGAAGCATTGCATCTATTGATGGTGCTAAGCGCGATCTTAATGGCCAGTAGTTCTGCCGTAAATACGGTGCAGGAGGGATGCAGTTTCTCCTTTATAACTCCATGGTAGGTAGAAAACACTGCACATGCGCATGTAGAACCACCCTTGGACCCATCCGTAAACACGGGGGTGAAGCTCGAATAATTCGCCAAGACTTCTTTAAATAAACCCAGGTACTCTGAAGAGGTAGTAGTGGATTTGCGACATCTGAGCAAATTAAATATACTATTTGGCCGAGGTATTAGCCACGGTGGATGTTTGTGGTGCCCTTTAGGATACACGTCCGACAAATTAAAATTGTGCTTTCCTATAAAATTTCGAAAACGAATACTGATGGGTTTAGTAGCCCTAGTCCGTCGATTAAAAGTAGCTAAAAATTTAGGATTAAAAACACTGTTAAAAATGGATGTGTCCTCATCGATAAAATTTTCACAACGTAGTTGCACAGTAATATCTTCCGGCGAGTTTCCAACGGTGGCTCACCGGCATCGGCGTACATACTCAGGACTGGAGATGTCCTGAAAGCTCCAGTGGCCAAACGTAAACCACTATTGTGGACCGAGGTTAGACGCTTCAAGTAGCTATCGCGACTAGATGAGTCGATTGCTGACCCGTTATCAAGTCTAGATCGTATGAGCGAGCGATATAATAAAAGCATTGTAGAGCGGTCAGCACCCCATGATTTGTGACTTAAAAACCGTAATATATTAAGGATCTTGAAACATCGCTCACGTAAGACCTTTATATGTTCTCGCCAATTCAGGCGGTAGTCAAAAATCAAACCAAGGAAGCGGACTGATTCCACGTATGTCAAGTTTTTTCCCCCAAGGCTTAGTGTCGGTGGATTATAAATGCCTCTTAGACGGTGGAAGTGGATACATTTGGTCTTTTCAGTAGAGAACCGAGATCCACTGCCGCGAGACCACTCGTCTAATTTCTTAAGACAGACCTGGATATGTCTGCCAGCACTAACTAATTTAGAAGACCTGCAAAAAATGGCAAGATCGTCTACAAACAAGGAGCCTGTGAGCGGTGCTTTAATACACTGGGATGTCATTTATCGCAATGCCAAATAAAGTTACGCTTAACACAGAGCCTTGAGGTACCCCGTTTTCCTGTTCATAAAGTCTGGACAGGCTACTACCTACCTTAACTTTAAAAACACGGTCCATTAAAAAGTTACGTATAAAAATTGGTAAATTTCCACGGAAACCCCAGTCATACAATGACTTTAAAATCTTCCGTCGCCAGACTCGATCGTATGCCTTTTCGATATCGAAGAACACAGCTATAACGTGCTGGCGGAGAAGAAAGGCTTCTTGGATGAATGTGTCCAATGGCGCAAGGTGATCAGATGTTGATCTACCCCGCCTAAAACCACACTGGATATTTGCTAAAAGATTCCATTTCTCCAGACACTAAACGAGACGTTGGTTCACCATCCTTTCCATGATTTTACATAGACAGCTGATAAGGGAGATTGGCCGGTAGCTGCAGGGGTCCGCTCGGTCTTTACCTACCTTGGGAATGGGGACGACAATAGCTTCCCGCCAGCTATTAGGGAAGATGCCCTCTGACCAAATTTTGTTAAAAGTTTTAAGGATTTCGCATAAGGCCGATTTCGAAATATTCCGAAGAAAGGCATTATGGATGCCATCTGCCCCGGTTGCAGAGTCTCGAGAAGCTGAAATGGCAGACTCTAGTTCCCACATGGAGAATGGCTCGTTAAAAAACAGCATCGTGGGTGACTTTGAAGTTAAGATATCTCGCTTCGGTCACCTTCTTTAAGAAAGGACCCGTCATACATGCTGTCGCTGGAGGCATCAGATAGGGTCTGGCCGAAAATCTCAGATCTCAAGGGGTGAGGTCACCACCAGCCCATTAACCTTAAAGTAAGAAATACTCAGCGGTTGTTGTGTTCCCGAAATAAGTTTAACCTTCCTCCACACGTTATTTATTGGTGTTCCGCTATTGATTGAGGACAGGTACGTCGTCCAAGAAGCCGTTTTCGCCTCTTTCACGAGTCTACGAGCCTCCCTGAGGCGACGAAAGGAGGCTAGATTCCTTTCTGTCGGATATTTCAGGAAGATATTCAATGCTCGCTTCCGTTTCCTGATAGCATCCGCAATTTCTTCGTTCCACCAGGGGACTGACCGACGGGACGTCTTCTCCTTTGTCCGTGGCACGGAGGATTCCGCGGCCTCCATTATTGATGCAGTGAGTGCTGCTACATTTGTCGTGGCGTTTTTAGTGTAGTCATAAAACAATGGAAATTCCTTTTAAATTTGACCCAATCTGCTTTTCGAATGACCCAGCTGCTGGGTATTGTATAACCCACGTTCTTCAAGTGTTCCATGTGAATAAAAATAGGGAAATGGTCGCTCCCGCAAAGGTCCTCATGGACGGACATGGTTAATTTCGTCATGAGATTGCTGGTAGAGATGCACAAATCGATGCTCGAGAGCTCCCCATTAAAACTGCTGAAATGGGTTTTCTCCCCAGGATTTAATAAATAAAGGTTAAAATCATCAATAAAATTTGATAAAATCCGTCCTCTCCTATTTCTTTGTGCCCTGCTGCTTCCCCATAATGGGTCGTGGGCATTAAAATCTCCCAGGAGGATAAAAGGGCTGGGAAGTTGATTTACTAAGTTTTCCAGGTTCTGCCGTGAGACTGGGGCATTCTCGGGGAAATAAACGTTGCACAGAGTTATTTTCTCCGGTACATGGACTGTTACTGCCACCGCTTGAAAAGGTGTGTCGAGCTGCACTTCAGAGGTGTATAGGGCCTCTCGAATAGCAACTGCAACTCCTCCTCTGGCTCTTAGGCCTGTGATGTCGTCAAGACCTAAATACGTTGAATCCCCTCAATTTACCCTGGTCAGTCACTTTAAAATGGGTCTCCTGAAGACACACGCACATTGGATTAAAATCGCGGATTAAAATGGCCAAATCCTCCTTATGCCGTATAAAACCATTGCAATTCCATTGCAGAATAAAATTCATATTAAATATGGAATAAAATATAAATGGAAGGGGATCACCGTTTTAAACGGTGCTTCCTTCCCTTTTGCCGGGCTAAGAGGACTTCGGTTTCAGATGGGCTGTCGTCCTCATCCATGGACTCCAGTGGTGAGCTGGCCCCCTTTGAGGGCCTGGGGGAAGGAGTGTTTTCCCTGAGCACCACTGCAGTTTTAGTTTGTTTGATCGGGATTTTCGTCGGAGAACCCGGGCTCTTTTTTTCTTTTGGCGCTTGAGAAGTACTTCTACCAGGTACGTTTACTTTTTCTTCCTTAGATATTTTCTTGGTTTCCTTAGATATTTTCTTGGTTTCCTTAGCAATATGGGTATCGTGCGTCTGTGTAGCGATGGTGCGCTTAGATATAGGCTTAGCTGCCGTGGCCGCAAAAGAACGAGAGAAAATAGGTGGAGCACTAGCCTGGTACTTCCTTCTGGCTTCCAAATAAGGTATTTTTTCCAGGATTTTTATTTCCATTATTGCTCGTTCTACCTGTTTTGGACATTTCCGTGAAAACACCGGATGGTCACCACTACAGTTCACGCAGCTTGGGTCTGAGGTACATTCTTCCTCTTCATGTTTATCTTTACCGCAGCAAGGGCAGGTGGCCTTGCCCTCACAACGAGTTGCCATGTAGCCGAAACGGCCATGTGGCATTTAAAACAACGAAGAGGATTAGGGACGAATGGCCTTACTGGTACAGACTCATAACCAATGAATACTTTCTAGGGAAGCTCATCTGAGGCGAAAGTGAGAATCACTCATGTGGTGTCTATCGTCTTTCCATTTCGCTTTGATTTTAGTCGTCCACAGTCAGTTACGCCTTGTGGTGCCATTTCTGATTTCCTCAACATCGACATGAAGGAGGTCGAAGTGGCTTATTACGCCCACACAACTATTTAAAGTGCGGTGTACATCAACTTTAATTGGAATTGTACCTAATCTTTCCATCGACAGAAGCTTATCGCTTTGAACTTCCGACACACTTTCAATTAAGAGTGTGCCATTTCTCAATTTCTTGGCGCTTTTCAATTCGCCAGGGACGGAACTTGAAAGTAAACGCCGAATAACAAAGGGAGATACTTTGCTAAGTGTCTCCCCTTCCTTTTGACAACTCATAACTAAATATCGCCTGCTGGCGCGAGAACCTGTTTCTCCCCCACCCTTATCGGGGCGGGATCTTTTGATTGGTGGAAATGTATTTTCTTCCATTTCAAAAATACCTTCATCCCCCGGGCTCCCCACCCACCACGGAACCACACATTCGGGACGCCGCACCGCAAGCCGGTGCGGTCGCCAGGGCTACCCGAGGGGATATAGCGCCCCAGAGGTGGTTATCTGTTTCTGGTTGGGTCTTCCGTGCACGGGTCCACCAAACCCGTACATCTCCGACCGCCCTACGCAGCCTCCCACCTCTCTGACACTCGCCACCGGAACGATAAACGATACCGAAGCCGATTGACCGGAAGTGGCTAACTACCGGCCGCCCGTTTACAAAGAATACGGGGCCAAAGTGAGGTGTTGTTCCACGGCCCATACCGGGCATCCGAAACCCGGCTGGGTGCCACAGAACTCACTCACCAGGATCCCCTTCTCCCTCTTACGGGTCTCCACGCACGGCCAACACGTGGGTGAGTCACGTGGACCAGTTGGTATGGTCTCTCACAGACAGCAGACTCGCAGATCTGTCTAGTCCCTACTTTGGCTTCTCTGGGGGTTTGTTTTCGGGGTTGTCTCCCCGCCCTTTTAGTCGCCTATTACGACAAGCAGGGATACTGCGGGAGTATTTTACTATATCGGGCACTGGTGCGATCAAGACTCAACTACGGATGTTTTATCTAAGCTCCTGGACGAGACTTACTAGAGATTACTGTCTAGAGTCCACAACATTGGAATAAGGCTCGCCACAGGTGCCCTTAGTACATCTCCAGTTTTAAGTACATATACGGAGGCTGGAGAACCACCTCTGGTAATTCGCCGGGATATTTTAATGGTGAACTCTGTGAACTACTACTACACAATCTCCCAGATTTTATCTATCAGGGACCATCCATGTTATGACATTCTCTTTAACTCGAAATTTTTAAAAACTTGTAACACAAGACTGAGGGTCACTAATCCAATTAGCTTGTGTTAATAATTTTATTTTTAATTGGCAGGCTTTAGCAGTCACCCGATTGAGAATAGGGCACTAAAATCTAACCTACGCATATATCTTCTCCGAAGAAAAGATCCACTCCTGGTGAGATGAATATTATCCTCAAATCACAGGGAGATACCTCCTGACGGAGAGCGTTAGATATTAAAACACCCGTGTAAAGATGAACATCCATGGTCATCTACGAAATGCACCATGCGATGACGAGGCTTTTATCAAATAAATATTACAATTTTAAAGCACTTAAATTTTTTTAATAAAATAAAGTTTACAAATTTCGGAAAATTTTAAATGATAAATTTTATACGGAATAGATATTTTAAAGCTTAAGAATTGGTGAAAAATGACCTCGCATCGCAAGAGACCTATGACATTTATTTTTCACCTCCTCTATGTGTTTCCGCCAATTGAGTCTAAAGGCCATGTAACACGGCACGATTTCCTTGCGATCCCGTCGAGCGCGACATCGCGCTCGACCCCATCGACACATTGTTGTTCAGTGTTTCATACACCTCGACGCTGTCGCGACCATCGCTCGTCGACCGCGCGACGCATCGAGTGAAGTTGAGAGAGCTCCTACTTTCACTCGACCGTCGAGCGCAATCACCAATCACAACGCTTCAGTTCCTCACGTGACCATATGCTGGAAACTAAAATCTTTTCATCATGGCGGCCAAATGCTTTGCAATGAAGTGGTCTCTTGAAGAATTAAACTGATTGATTTCTATAGAGGTAAGTGAAATAAAGAAATTATTATGAGCCTTGCACATACTCCGTCAAAATTGCACGTACTTTAATATATATCAGCAAATCCATGAATTATGCACCGATACAGCGACCGGATTTTGATTTAAAAAATCGAGCAGCACACCCTCCCAAGTTGATTCTTCCTTTAGTTTGGACCCTTAGGAAACACCTCAAGCCAATGAACCAAGAAAAACGCACTGTTAGAATAGTTTTTTCAGCCTTTTTTGTCCAAAAAAACGACCCTTGACCTTTATTTTGACCATTCAACTTGGAAAATGCACTATTTTTTAGGTCAATTTTTTTGGAACCTGATTTTTGATTGAGAACAAATTTTTCTACAAACTGAAAAGTACTAGAAAAGTGCATTAAATAGTTGTAATTAAAAGTTCTGCACTTTGAAAAAATCAATTCAGTGGTTAGATAACCAAGTTGGATACCGAAACAGGATGGGACCAGGCAAAGTCTTCATGATTTTTTTACTCGAGTTGTATGGGATCTAGACGAAAAATTCAAGGAACAAAAAGTGTTCAAAATTCTTCAAAGAGGACGCCAGATTTGTTCCGGAAATTTTGGTCATATTTTGGTCATTTTGAAATTGGCCATTTTTTTTAATTAGCACGCAACACTTCGGAAAGCTCGAAAAGACTTGTACAAGTACGCGGGATGATCTTGAAGAGGGTTCAAACCAAAAACATGTCCGTAGGGGGCCCACTTTAGTCTGGAGTGGTCAAAAATGGCCATTTTCAACCCACAAAGGGGATCGCGAGAAAAATTCGGAAAAAATTGTGCCAGTTCCTGGGCTGGTCCCCTATAGGATCTAGACCAAAAGTTCTCGATCAGTATGTCCATTTTTGGTCACCAAGGAGTACAGAAAAGGACATTTTTATGAAAACGAGAGGACTTGAAGGAATTCAGCAAACAATCATACGATTACCGTAGATGATCTTCACTAGAATCGAGGCCGAAAATGAATGACGCGCGTATCCATTTCAGGTCAATGAGGGGCGGGAAATTGCCGTTTCCCACCCGCGCAGCCCAAAATGGCCATCCTTGTACGCATTTTTTGTTTCAATGGTCTTCAAGATCATCACGGGTACTTGTACAAGTCTTTTCGAGCTTTTCAAAGTGTTGTGTGCGCATTAAAAATGGAAAACAATTGCCAATTTCAAAATTACCAAAATGTGACCAAGATTTTAATCCACCCTGTAGTTCGTTTTTTGGACAAAAAAGGCCGAAAAAACTATTCTAACAGTGCGTTTTCTTGGTTCATTGGCTTGAGGTGTTTCCTAAGGGTCCACACTAAAGGAAGAATCAACTTGGGAGGGTGTGCTGCTCGATTTTTTTAAATCAAAATCCGGTCGCTGTATCGGTGCATAATTCATGGATTTGCTGATATATATCCTTGAAACAATTTAAAAGGGAAACATGCAGTTATTTAATGATGTGATCTTCATTAATTTTTTTTACTATATTTCTGAATCTTTTGTGTGAAATATGTATACTATCTTGTATATTTATTATGAAGGAAGGGCAATGGCCGTGAATACATTTATAAGTATTATTATGGTTACTATTAAATAACGCCCACCTCTTGAGTCTCCGGCTAGCGACAGCCGGAGACTCAAGCATCAGGTATTACTATTATTATATTTGTAACTGGTGGAATTTTTATGAGTGAAATCCATTAATTTAAGTAATCGTAGCTATTTTACATATTATGCGAACCTGTGATGTTATCTTTGATGTAACTATTGTTACTATCTTAATCTTCAGAAAATGAAATGCTATGGAATGTGAGAAGTAAATCCTACTTCAAAAGAGACGAGAGGGAGAGCATTTTATCCACCTTAGTGGATGAAATTAAGTCCATCGGTGGGAGAGAGTTTGCAGGTATGTCACATTACTTGGAGCGTAAACTTTGAAGCAAATTAATTTTTGACGCAATGTTTGAAAAAATATACTAGAAATGATTGTTAATCAGTTTTATTGTTATTAAACGAACGATATTTTTTTCATGAATAGTGAATGAAATCAAAAAGAATGTTCTTAACCTCCGAACCACATTCGGGAGAGAGTTAAGGAAAAGCAAGATAAGCCAGAGGTCTGGGGCAGGGACAGACGAAGTATAAGAGTCAGACGAAGTATAAGAGTCCAGGTGGACTCACTACCAAAGGCTGTCCTTCCTTAGGCCATCCATGAAGGCTGGGGACAGCATAGATTCAATTCAGGACGAGGGGGGAGAGGATGAAAGTTCTGTGGAACAGGTAAGATGTAGTAAAATTCGACTCCTATGAGCATGCAATTGATTCTATTCATATTTATGGGAGAGGTCTTGCAACTGTAGGAATGAATTCGATTTTTATATTAAGTTGGTTATTGAGTGTAGTTTGTTTATAGTCAATGTTGTTTGTTTATAGTCAATGTTTACGAATGAAATGACTTAATTCTGACAATGTTTTATCAGCCCACTCAGATAAATAACATGCTGACAAAATATGTTGTGCAATGTGTCTTTGTAAACAAGCTCTTTTTCGTATGTAATGGCTTCACCATTCCCTGGATTTCATCGCATAACTTTTCCCATGGTGGGGTCTTCTGGGATTCCCAACCGGCAACACAGCAGCACGTCCCTCCACCGTTCACGACTATCTTAAAATTTCGACCTCCTTCTTCCCGCGAGCCGACAAACTATCCCGCCAATCACCCCGTTGAAATTTTCATCACCAGTCTCCTCTCCTAAGTTTCCAGCGACTCCTCCTTACAATCTATCCAACCCAACAAGAACCTTACCCCAGCAGAATTTTCTGCCATCAAATCCCTCCGCAATAACCCTAACATTGTCATCACCACAGCAGACAAGGGCTCCACTGTTGTAGTCCTCAATAAAGCAGACTACCTAAAGGAAGCCTCAAGACAACTGTCTGACTCCTCTTCCACCATGCTCTCAGAAGACCCAAACCCGAACTTCCACATTGACACCACCTCCTTCCTCAAAGATAGACCCTGCAGAAGGTCTGAATAACGAAGAAATTTCTCCTCTCTCTACCCCACATCCTCGCACCCCCCACTTATACCTCCTTCCTAAAACTCATAAGGAGAATAATCCTGGCCGCCCAATTGTTTCCTCGTGCCACTCGCCCACGGAACGCATTTCTGCCTTCGTGGACTACTACCTACAACCCTATGTCCAGTCCCTACCCTCATACGTCCGGGACATCTCCCCTCCCTCTGCACTACCTACTTTCCTGGCTCACATTCCCTCAAACTTATACTTAAGGAACTCTTCCCCATCCTTTCCAACAGCACCACCACCTCCAAAATATTCCCTGCCTGCCCTTCTGCAACCTACAGACGCCCAGCCAACCTAAGTAGTATTTTCAAAAGTACTAATCCTCTCCTCAAAGACTCCCACAACATTAAAGCCCCCCCCCCACTCCATGTAATCGCGCGAGATGCAAGACATGCCCTATTTTCACCGCACCACCCACATCTCTCTCTCATCTTCTTAACTCTCTCCCTCACTTTCCATCTTCCTCCTGTATTTTTAGTAATGTTAATTACCACCTTCAATGTAGTCTCTGCCCCGCTTTCTATATTGGCCAATGCACCACACCCCTCAATATTCGCATGAATAATCACCGCGCTTCTTGCAACCCTTCCTCTCCGCACTTTTCTCTCCCTGTCCCCAAACATGTCTCTGAACATGATTCTTCTTTTAACTCTTGTTTCAAAGTTTCAATTCTTTCCTCTCTCCCTCCTACAGATCCACCCGTTACATTACATACAATTGAGCTAACGTGCATTTATCTTGTAGATGCATATAAATATCCTGGTATCAATGTGATGCATTAACCCTCCCCCCCAAGCCACCCTTTTCCCTCTCCCCTTCCAACCGTCCGTCTCCTCACTAGTATTCCTCTTCCTGTTGAGAAAGGTGGCTGTGACCACCGAAATATTCGAGTACACGTGTGAGTGTTCTTTTTCTGTTTTTCTGTTTGATTTTCACACCTGTGAATATTGTTTATAAAAATATGCATATTGAATATATATATATTCCATGATATATATATTCAAATATATATATATATATAGAATGCATATTGAATATATATATTCCATATGCATTCTATTTGTATAATTTATGCCAAAAATGATAAAAAGTATAATGATAGTCATTATTGCTGATAACAGTACTCAAGATTTTTACTATTATAGGTTGATTCAGATGGAGACCCCTCTCCTGAGCCATCAACACCAGACCCATCCTCTCCATCCCCTGGGAACCCCAAAAAAAAGGAAATCTGAAGCAGCGCTAAAGACTGACTTCATGAGATCAGCAATTGCTGCCCTCAACCAGCCAGAAGGGATCAAAGATGGAGTGAGCTCCTTTCTCGACTCATTTGGAGAGAATTTAAGAACTCTACCAAAACTGGAGAGGGAAAGGTGCAAACTCCAGATCCATCAAGTGGTCTTGGAATATATGGAGAAGAATTCATAAAATATATGTACTAAGGTTGTGGCACAAATAAAAAATTATGTATTAGTATGTTTATTCGTTGCAAGTTGAACTTCATTTTCCCCTCATTCCATTGTATGTTTTCAGAGCATTTAATGACCTAAATCTATAAATCAGAGGTTTCGGTAAAATTAATTAATTAGCCTAAAGTTTTTATTATTTTCCTGGGTAAATGGTGATAAATCCTTGACTAGCTTAGGTAAAGATTTACTGTATAGCCTATGGTTATGTTGAAATCTATATATGAAATCTATCACTACTTTTTGTATACCAAAAATATTATAACAGCCACCTGTTAGTATAGTTTTATACCAACTTTGAATTTAATTATCTCTATACGTTAACAGAACAACTATCTATGCCTAGTATAATGGTTATCTAGGGCATCCACTATGTCATATATTTGCATTCATGTTTTAGGTTTGGATTGGTAAATCCCATTAATTAATGAAACTCACTTAGTTAATTTCACAGTAATATTTTAGTGCATCCTTTATTTTCTACTTAGTCCACTGCCATGTCACTGCACCTTGATTAGATACAAAATATGAACGAAATTCATCCCTAACTTCCTTGGCTACATGGGTGTAGTTATTGCTCCACAGTCTCTCGATGGGTGTCATTACATTTTCATTCCTCCAGTATCCCATTGATAATGACCCAGTCATTACATCCTCATGGTCCAGTGAACTAGGGGGCGTGTACACACTACTGGTGTCCCTCTGGCCTCTCATGTAATTGTGTAGGCAACATGCACTAAGTACCAACGTTCTGACCTTCTCAGGTAGCAGAGGGATTCGTTTCAGAAATGCACGCCAGCGATTTGCAAACACTCCAAAAGCATTTTCGCAACACCTCCTTGCTCTTGACAGTCTACGGAACAATCAAATAGAAAATATAACATTAGTACACGAGTATAAAAATTTATAAGAATACAAAGCTGTTTTAGAATAGTGTTCCGGCAGCTCGCGGGTAGAGGAAATATAAGTGGACTGTATTAAGAATAAGTTCATGTCAAGGATCTGTATTTCTAATCAATATACCACACTAAATAAATCAAACGTTGACACTCCTGACGAAGTCCAGACTCAGAGTTCATGACTTCAGAGACTCGTGTCAAGCCGCAAATCTCGTCACCTTTAGTTTGTGATCCTTAGTTTTGTAACGTATCAATTTTTAGCCATGGCATGCTGGGGAGTTGGGGAGCCGCCATGTTGGTTTTTGTACAGAAAACTCTGCGGAGACGCTGTAGTGAACAGCCCACATTTTATAATTTACTCTGTTTAAACTATATAAATCTTTCAAAAACTATTAAGTTTATAAAAAAGCCTCCAAGATTGAGGATAATAGGTCAAAATCTGGAGAGAGCACCTCATCCTTTGGGAGCTCAAGATACCAGCTTAGATCTAGGAAAGATAATTCTGAAGACTTTAAAAGCTTTCTGAGTGCAATAAGTGAAGACAAAGCAGATCCTTCTCCAAAAACGGTCCGCAGGAGGGCTCAAAGATTGAGAAAGAAAAAAAGCAAGTCAAATAAAGATTCTGAAAGCCAGCCAGAGTCGAACAGTATTTGCAGTGATCCTGAAAGTCTCTTAGAGGTTTCAAGCTCTACTTTAAGCATTGCAGAAAGTTATAACATTTTTGACCGCAATACAAACTCAGAAGAAAAATTAGACACCTTTGTTGAGTTTGAAAACTTTTCAACCATGCCAGATGAAAGTACCAGTTTTGTTGACTCTGGCAGCTACTCTATGTCTGCAAACGATGGCAATGTAGATAAACCTAAATATAAGGATTTAAAATTCCCTCAAAATGAAGCAACACCTGCAGTGTTATTACATATAATTTACACAAAAAACAAAAATGCATTTGATTCTTTGCTTAAAGACTCTGCGACTGTTGCATGCTATATGAACCAAGGGAAATCTTTAAAAAAGTTGTTTAAAGATGCAAGAGCTGGAGGACATGCTCATGTTAGGTTTCCTGGCCTACCAGTTTTGATAAAAACAAACAGTGAGAAGTTGGGACCTGATGACCTGTCCTTTAATAGGATATATGCAATTGTTCTTGCAAAAACTTCTGCAACAATTGGTAGACCAAAATGTGCTCTTTCAATTGAGATTAGGCATGCTGCAAATTTGACACCTCTTGAAGAAGGAATATTAAATCTAGTTGGACCTGGATATTCTCTGCATGGTGTATCATTGTCAACAAGCTCTGATTTGTACCCGCCAACTGTTCGAAATGCCGAAGGAAAGATAGGGACTTGGATAGGACTTGCAATGGTATTAGACTATCAGACTCATTGCAGATTGAACAATGTTACTCCGAGTCCTGAAGGGTTCAAAGAAGCATCAGCAAGGCAAAATGAAACATTAACTGCTTGCTGTAGAAATCTTAAAAGCAGTAATTATGCAATAACAGATGAAGACATTAAAGTTATCAACAACATCTGGGGGAGATTTTGGATTGGCAGCAAAGTAGGAGGACAGAATGCTGTTAAGTTAGTTCTAGGCGAGGCTGATAGTCCAAGAAGAGGGAAGTGGCTTCTAGGGGAGGAGTCTAACGAAAGTGAAGGCTGATGGTTTAACAAGGGCTTCTAGGCGAGTCTGATAGTCTAAGAACAGTGAAGGGGTCTTCTAGCTGGGAGTCTGAGAGTCTAAGCACAGTGAAGTGGCTTCTAGTCGGAGAGGAGTAAAAAGGAAAGTGGCGGCTAGTCTAACAAGAGAGAAAAGGAAAGTGGCGGAGAAGCCAAGATTAACCAAGGAGACGGGGATCGCATCAGCCAGGAACTCCAGATAAACTAGAGGGATAAAGCGGTCCACTCCCCACTATTATGTAGGTACTTAATTCTAAGAGGGTATTTGTTATATTTTATGTGAAAGTGAAAAGTGAAGTGGCTCGTGAAGTGATTTATGGCCTGTAAAAATTGAGCCTGAAGATAACAAGAGAGAAAAGTGAAATATTGTGAGGGTAATTTATTATTATGAAATTGTTTATATTTTGTTGAATTGTGTGAGACAAATTAAATCGAAAAGAATAAATTACAGTTTGAATTAGCTCTTGTAGTTTTTTAAGTTCCCCCTTTGCTCCAACAAGAGGGCATCAAGTGGCATTTCATTCCGCCAAAAGCACCAAACTTTGGAGGAATTTGGGAAGCCGGAGTGAAGTCATTTAAGTACCACCTTCGTAGAGTCATGGGAAATGAGTGTTTAACTTTGAGGAGATGACCACACTAACCTTACAGATTGAAGCTTGTCTTAACTCGAGACCATTGATTCCTCTCTCAAATGACCCTACTGATCCTTCTGTCCTCACCCCAGGCCATTTTTTGATTGGCTCCCCCCTCACTTGTATACCTGAACCAGACTTGGTTGATGTCGAACTCAGCTTACTCTCTAGATGGCAGTTAATACAGTCCTCTATAAGAGGTTACTGGATTCGGAACCCAGTTCTTATATGAGTGAGCTATTTAGTGAAGATAGGAAACCACAAGTCGTGCGTTAGACTATCAACCATTTTGCAAAGTTCCAAGCAACCTTAGTTTTATAGCTATGGCCGACAAGACCAAAGCTACCGACAGTAAAGCTGAAGGTCAGCAAAAGAAGGGGCGAGGTAAACAAAACCAAAAGAACAATGACCAACGACAAAAGCAGGGTCATAGAGAACCTCAACCAACAAAATAAATTGCCCCTCCCTCCAACATGGACATGCAACTAGCATCCCCCTCAAGATACAGGAGAATAAGAAGAAACAAGCTGAAGTGAAAACATCAGATGAATCTCTTATCTCCGAGTCCGCATTCGTGCCGGATGTCATATTCGCATACACTTTTCGAGAGTTGCGCTTCACTCCCTCCTTTACGGGGTGGACTTCTCTTGTGGATCACACCCATAATGAGATGCGCAGCGACAAGGGCCTAAGCGAAGCCAAGAAACTTCCCAGTGAGGCGTTCCGCTACTATGCAGCTGGATTATTCTGGTTACGTACTATTGGTTTGAAGCTAGCCCTCGGAGATGAAGTCACATGAGATGAAGTCACATTAGCTGAAGTCGACGTTCAGCGCGCGTTTTCAGGCAAAACACTTTGTATACCTGAGCCGCTGTTCATCGGGCTTAAAGCTCTTGGACGAACGAAGACCAAGACAGAAGAATACATCGCTCCTGAATTTCCCCAATTGCCATTCACCGCTACCAAGAACATACCAGGAGGCTCTGGAGTGGTCAACACTGCCAACCACAACATATATGAGGAACTACCTCTGATGGGACCAGTGTATCAAGCATGTTATGAACGTGCTGCCGACCACAATGCTGTTAACTACGTGTCAGCGTTTACTCCCCCAAATGGTAATGTCAATCGCAATATGCAAGGCTTCGGCCCTTTAGCAACTGCGAGGCGCGAGGCATATGCTCTTCTTGCGCAAATGGGGTTTGGTAACGACACAAGACCTCCAACGATTAGAGGCTCTGGCATTAACTACAATGCCATGAAGATTGTGTCAAATATATTGACAAAATCTACATCTTTCAAAAACAAGGAAGTTGCAGGACTGGACATACCCGTAACTGGCTCCATCGCCCAAATCATTGAGGCCAGACCAGTTATATAAGAGATTGATACCGTTACCAGAGCGTTACTGACGCCAGCCAGTAACCATGCAATGTCTTTCAAATGAAAGTAAGTTGCACATTGGTATCAGCGCTATATTTGGACCATATGTTGGGACAAGTAGTATGCCAGGTGACCGACTCGACTCACAGGTCACTTTCACACATTCCCACATGTGGCGAGGCCGCCACCAACTATGATAGCTCACTTGTGCCATCTGCCGGTCACCTGGCATACTACTTGTCCCAACAAATAGCATTTCATTATCTTAAAAAATTATAGAAGATTATCACACCATATGCAAGTAAATGCATGTACTTAAACTCCAACAACTTATACATCTTGTTCATAAACGCCCAAATATTATAATTAGCAAGAAATGCAACTTACCTATTGTTAAATATTCTTGATTCCTTCAAACTGCAATCAGAGTAAGGCTTCAAAAGCCATGGTTTTAATGAGAAGGCATCATCAGCAACAACCACATATGGGGGATTTA
Organism: Platycnemis pennipes; assembly: GCA_933228895.1. Taxonomy (NCBI): domain Eukaryota; kingdom Metazoa; phylum Arthropoda; class Insecta; order Odonata; family Platycnemididae; genus Platycnemis; species Platycnemis pennipes. The sequence continues at coordinate 23,671,060 of OW121848.1, read as the reverse complement.
TTTGACGTCCAGGCAATGCTCTGCGATTGGGAACTTTCATGGAATTTTCCTTCATTTTTTGGTGGAAGTGGCACTTTTTCCATACCCCTCCATCACTGACCCTCCCATTTGTACCTACATCCACATAAACAAATTTTAAGTCAGCATCCACAAGGGCCATCATTACTAGAGAGTTGAACCCTTTATAGTTGTAGTAATAAGAGCCAGAGTTGGGTGGAGGTGAAATGGCTGTGCTTGACATCCAGAGCCCCCAGGCAGTTTGGAAATTCCCACAACTCCTGAAACTGCTTTGAAATTTGTTCCCACTCTTCACCAGTTGATGGAATTTTGAAGTGTTTTTCTTTCAGCTCATTATACAGAACTTCACACGTTTCTATAACTATTTTGGAAATAGACTACCGGCTAACTCTGAAATTTAATTCCATTGATTGGAAACTTTCTCCAGTTGCTAATACCGAAGTGGGATAGCCAGTCTTCCACCAGGAGTTATAGCCTCTCGCATCAGTGTTCCTCTTGGCTATTTTGGATCCCACTAAATTTAACAATTCACAGAACTGTTTTTCTCCAGGACGAAGCCATGATCTGAAACAGTTTATTGCCAGTTGATTATAACGTACATGCAAATCATGTGAATACCAGATCACAAATACTTTATATTTACCTGTAGCCATTCGCATCCTCGGCAATCAATTCTTGCAGGAGGTTGCTGTAGCATCCCTGTTCCTTCCTCCTCTTCATCCATTCCCGGGCCCATTTCTTCTTTGGTTTATCTTCCGACAAAATTTCATTAATCAAGAGAATAGTAGCCGCTTTTCTCTTAGACATTTCAACTGATATCGACTGAATTCCGTACACGAAAAGAACAAGTTTCAAAAGATTAGAGAAAAACCTAAATCTGTTCCAGTATCACATTCCGCCACTCAAAACAATTCTATTAAAGACAGGGAAAATTAGCAATAAAAATTCAATAATTAAAAGCGGTGCAATGAATGTATTCACATATTCACAATGACATAATAAAGTTAGCTGAATATCCATGATTTTCTTGAATAACTTAGTTTCGGTATACTTTAAGCCACAAAGTCGGCCGGAATTGAGTAATTCTCTCAGTTGAAGTATTACAAATTTTAAATAATGCACTAATTGAATAACTCTAGGCTTCGCTGGATACTTATACCCAAGAAATTTGTCAACTTTGTTTTCTAAAGTGAGTAGCGAAAACGACGAAGTAATCCGATTGGCTGCGGAGGTCGTGACGTATTATGGTCGGACGCGACGCCATAGTGTGTTGGTTGTACCGTTTTTCATGAGTCGCGCACGATTCTTGAGCGAAGGTCGTAGATCGCACTAGACGGGGTCGCAAGGAGATCGTGCCGTGTTACATGGCCTTAAAGTCGAGCGTCATTCCAAGAAAATGCACGGATTCCACAGAAGGGAGATTTCTGCCAGCTAGCTTCAGCACAGGTGGAAAAAAGATTCCCCTCCGTCGGTAGAAATGAACGCAATTTGTCTTCTGGAATGAAAACCTAAATCCATTCCTTCGGGACCAGTCTTCCAGCAGTAGTAGTAGTATTTTGTTTCAAGGGTGCGTCGACATCAAAGGTCATTTTGCACCACTACTAAATTGGTTATAAAGGGAAATAGATTAGCATAAACATAGTTACTTCGACACCTATTAACGGTTACATACACGAAAAGAGATGGACCTTTTTTTTTTAAACAAATATATAAAAGCAGTGAATATTAAATATTATATTCTGTTAAAGATACAAATTTCTTTTAAAAACTTTATAATTTTGTTGACATTCGCCACTTCGTCGCCTAATACCTCTCTTAGGTCTCCACGGATATTAAGACTTTCACGTACTAGTAGTAGTAGGTTTGGGATTACGGGTGCGTCGACGACTAAGGTCATTAGCACCACGCGCAATCTAATATCATCATATTATTTTTTCCCAAATTTAATATGGTAACAGTTGTATATATAACAATGTATATAAAAATTTTATACACTATATTGAGTTAAAAAGGTCAGTTTTTCTAAGGAAAGTTGTAACACGGCTTAGGCGATCAGGATCATCGCCTAGAACGTATTCTAGGCCTCCCTTGATGCCTAGCCTATTGCGCATAAGCCGGTACTTGTCGCACTCCGTCAGGAGGTGTCGCACAGTAAGAGGGCAGTCACAGTCTCCGCATCGAGGTGGGGTCTTCTCTGCCGTGAAGAGGTGTGAGGGTCATTTTCCGTAACGTGTCTCTCATATCGTCAGCGGGCACTAAAACTGAGGTTATAGTAGACAGACCTAGAGCTTTTTTGGCTTCTAAATCAGCCTTTTCATTACCAGGAATGCCAACATGTCCTGGTATCCATACGAAGGATACACTTACTCCCCGCTTTTCAAGGTGAAGTAGTAGCGATTGTATCTCTTGGACTATTGGATGGGCTGGGAGGTATTTAGAAATTGAAAGCAGAGCACTTGAATAATCTGTGCATATAATGAATGAGTCGTTCCGTCGTTTAATATTTTTTAGCGCCACCTTAATAGCCGTTAATTCTGCCGTGAAGATGTTACAGAAAGACATTAATTTCGTCTTTATTACTCCATGATGAGTGGAGACAACTGCGCACGCGCAACCCGAGGTCGATTTCGACCCATCCGTAAAAACGGGGGTTATGCCTGGGTGGTTCGTCAAGACTTCATTAAATAGATTCAGGTACTCTGCTGAAGTGGTGGAGGATTTACGGCATCTATGTAGATGAAATCTGATCTTTGGCCGCGATATTAACCACGGAGGGTGTTTGGATAGCCCCGTAGGGTACACGTCCGGAAAATTAAAATTGTTTACGTTGATAAAATGGCGGAAGCGAATGCTGATAGGCTGCGTTGCCTTTGTCCTTCGATTAAAAGCATCTAAAAATCTAGGGTTAAAAACACTGCCAAAAAATGGATGGTTCCTCTGAGATAAGATTCTCACCACATAATTACACATTAAAATTTTCCGGCGAATTGTTAGAGGCGGTTCTCCGGCTTCGGCGTATATACTGGGTACTGGTGAGGTCCGGAAGGCTCCAGTAGCCAATCGTAATCCACTATTGTGGACCGAAGAGAGGTTTTAGGTAGCCTATTCCTCTACTGGAGGAATAGACTGCTGATCCATAGTCAAGTCGTGACCGTATGAGTGATCGGTATAGTGTAAGCAATGTAGTGCGATTAGCACCCCATGTTCTATGACTTAAAAATCGTAGAATGTTTAAAATCTTAAAACATCGCTCACGCAAAATCTTGGTATGCTCTCGCCAATTTAGGCGGTAGTCAAATGTTAAACCAAGGAAGCGGACCGACTCCACGTACGCCAGGTTTACACGGCCAAGGCGAAGTGTCGGTGGACCATGAATACCTCGTAGCCGGTGAAAATGAATGCACTTCGTCTTTTCAGGAGAGAAACGAAATCCACTGCTTCGGGACCACTCATTCAAATTTTTTAGACAGAGTTGGATATGTCTTGCTGCGCTTACTAATTTGGACGATCTGCAGAAAATTGCAAGATCGTCTACATACAATGATCCTAACACTGGTGTCCTAATATTCTCTGCTATATCATTTAATGCGATTGCAAATAGCGTTACACTCAGTACGGAGCCTTGTGGTACTCCGTTTTCCTGTTCGTATGATCTCGACAGCGTGTTACCTATCCTAAGTTTAAAAACTCGGTCCATCAAAAAGTTTCGGATAAAAATAGGCAACTTACCCCTAAAGCCCCAGTCATGCCGAGTCTAAAATCTTCCAACGCCAGACACGGTCGTATGCTTTTTCTAGGTCAAAGAAAACGGCTAGGACGTGTTGGCGGAGGAGGAACGCTTCCTGGATGAAATTGTCCAATATAGCAAGGTGATCAGTAGTAGATCTACCGTGCCTAAATACACATTGGATGTTTGTCAGAAGATTCCTCTTTTCCAAACACCCAAGGAGGCGACGGTTCACCATTCTCTCCAAGGTTTTACATAAGCAACTCGTACGGGAGATTGGTCGGTAGTTGCCAGGGTCTGCTCGGTCTTTACCCACTTTTAGGACAGGAATGACAATAGATTCTCTCCACTTCTTGGGAAAGATACCCTGTGACCAAATTTGGTTGAGGGTCAGAAGCATTTGTTTCAATCCTGACACCGGAAGGTTTCGGAGGAAGGCATTATGAATATCATCCGCACCCGTGGCGGAGTCGCGAGAATCTGAGATAGCAGAATCTAATTCCCATATGGAGAATGGGACGTTATATTCTGCCTAATCCGTCTCGTTAAAATTTAGAGGCCGTGATTCACAGATTCTTCTCCTCCTCTGAAAGGATTCGTCATATACGCTGTCACTGCTGGTCCTTGCGAAGGTTCGACCAAATATATCGCAGAGCTCGGGTGGCGACGTCACCACTAGTCCATTCACCTTTAAGTAAGGCAAACCATAAGGTTGCTGCGTTGCTGCCGAAATGCATTTTACCTTCTTCCATACTTCCGCTATTGGTGTTCTGTTATTAACAGAGGACACAAAAGTCATCCAGGAAGACTTTTTCGCCTCTTTTACAACTTTGCGAGCCTTGGCCCTTAAACGTCGGAAAGATGCCATATTAATTTCCGTCGGGTATTTTTGGAATATTCTTAACGCCCGCTTCCGCTTCTTAATTGCGTCCGAACAGTCTGAATTCCACCAAGGAACTGACCGACGATGGGTTCTCAGCCCCGACCGTGGTATGGCGGATTCCGCGGCTTCAATTATTGAGGTGGTAAGTGCCTCTACATTTTGTTCCGCGTTTGTGTCATCATTGTGTAAAAATTTAAAATTTGATTTGTAATTATACCAATTTGCCTTTCGGATAATCCAACTGTCAGGAAAATTAGAACTAACACTATTTGTGTGTTCCTTATAAATAAAAAGAGGAAAGTGGTCGCTCCCGCATAAATCCTGATGAACGGACAATTTTAATTTAGTAATCAGGCTGCTGGTAGAAATGCACAGGTCAATCACGGAAAACTGCCCATTTAAACTGTTAAAATGGGTTTTTTCCCCCGAGTTTAATAAATATAAATTAAAATCATCAATAAAATGGGATAAAATCCGCCCTCTCCTGTTGCATTGAGCCCTGTTACTTCCCCACAGAGTATCATGGGCATCATTAAAATCACCTAAAAGAATATAAGGTCTGGGAAGTTGGTTAACCAGGCTTTCTAAATTTTGTCGAGTCACTGGTGCACCCTCTGGGAAACAAACGTTGCTCAACGTTACCTTCTCCGGCAGGTGCACCGTTACTGCCACTGCCTGCAAGGGTGTCGCTAGTTCCACTCGAGAGGTGTACAGGGCCTCCCGAATGGCCACCGCGACTCCTCCTCTAGCTCTCTGTCCAGTGGAGTCGTCAAATCTAAAAACATTGTAACCGGTCAATTTGCCCTGGTCTGTCGTTTTAAAATGGGTCTCTTGTAAACAAAGGCAGATCGGATTAAAATCGCGGATTAAAATGGCCAGCTCCTCCTTATGCCGATAAAAACCATTTCGGTTCCACTACAGTAAAAACGCCATGGTTAAAATAATAAAATGAATAAAATATTTTTTCTAATTAAATATGTAGATTGTCCGTCATCGTATTTCATCAGCGTTTTATATGGTGCTGCTTTCCCCTCTGACGAGCTGCAAGGACTTCAGCCTCAGATGGGCAGTCGTCCTCATCCATTGATTCCAGCGATGTGTCCTTACAGGAAGGTCCAGGGGAAGGAGTCTTTCCCCTTTGCACCGCTGTGGCCTTGGGTTTCATCGGGTTCTTCATTGAAGAACCCGGAATTATTTTCTCCTTAGATGGAGGTGTAGTTTTATTTGCCCTGATTGGGCTGGTCGAATCCTTGGTAACTCTTTCCTTTTCTTTGGTGATAACTGGCTCTTGTGTTTGAGTAGAGATTGTGCGTTTCTTGACTGTGGTAGCCGCTAGTGCGGCGAAGGAACGGGAGAAAATAGGGGCAGCTTGAGATCTATATTTCTTCCGCGCTTCTATGTACGGGATCTTGTCTGTTATCTTAATTTCCATTATCTTCCGTTCCTCTACCTGCATGGGGCACTTGCGAGAGTAAGCTGGATGGTTACCCTCACAGTTAACAAATTGACACTCAGATTTTTCTTTGCCGCAGTTTGGGCAAATGGCCTTGCCCTTGCATCTCAATGCTATGTGTCCAAAACGTTGGCAGTTGAAGCACCTCATAGGTGCCGGTATGAATGGCCGCACTGGGACCGATTCATAGCCTATAAACACCTTTTCTGGGAGCTTATCACACGCGAAAGTAAGAATGACCGATGTAGTATCGATCATCCTTCCTTCACGTTTCGTCTTCAGGCGGCGACAGTCAATCACTCCTTGGCAGGCCATTTCTTTCTTTATTTCTTCCTCATCGACGCATAGGAGGTCGTAGTGGCTGATTACACCCCTACAAGTGTTCAGCGTTCTATGCACCTCTACGTTTACTGCTACTTCACAGAACTGTTCCATTCGCAACAGCTTTTCGCTTTGCGCATCGGAAACCGTTTCGATGAGAAGTGTTCCATCTCTTAGCTTTTTTGCAGACGCAAGTTCTCCAGGCACGCTGCTAGAAAGCACCCGACGTATAAGGAAGGGAGAAACTTTCTGAAGTGTCTCGCCTTCCTTCTGGCATCGCATAATCAAACAACGCCTACTGGCGTGAAAACACGTTACTCCCCCACGGGATCTTTTTGATGGTGGAAATGTATTATTTTCCATGCCATACCATAATTCGTCCCCCGGGCTACCCACCCACCATGGAGCCACACATCCGAAACGCCGCACCGCAATCCGGTGCGGTCGCCAGGGCTACCCGAGGGGATATAGCACCCTAGAGGTGGTTGGCTGTTTCGGGTTGGATCTTCGATGCACGGGCCCACCAAATCCGTAAATTTCCGACCGCCCTACGCAGACCTCCACCTCCCTGGCACTCGCCATCGTTGAGCATAACGCCACGGAAGGCGATTGACCGCGAGTGGCTAGCTCCCGGCCGCCCGTTTACAGCAAATCCGGGGCCGAAGAGAGGTATTGGCCCGTAGTCCATACCGGGCATCCTATACCCGGCTGGGAACCACGGACCTCATCCTCCAGGACCCCCTTCTCCTCCTTACAAGTCTCCGCACACGGCAAACATGCGGGCGGATTGCAGACCAGGTGGTATGGCCGCACACAGACAATTGACCCACAAGACTGTCCGGGCTCAACCCTTGCTGGCCCTGGGTTTGTTTTCGGAGTTATCTCCCCGCCCTTTTAGTCGCCTCTTACGACAAGCAGGGATACTGCGGGAGTATTCTAAATCGCCCTTCCCGCAGGGGGTGGAAGTAACAACTACCAGTCCCACTAGAGCAAGAATAATTCTCACAGCGAGGGAAAAAGATGAGATGCAGTCGGAGATGTCGCCAGAGGAGGCTCTATCTCTGATGATCGCCACAGAGCTGACGAATAATCCGTATAATTTACTGAGAAACTCCGCTCTTAGTTACGGGCACAACCCGTATACTAGCTAAGCGCGAGTGTTAAACGCAAAAAGCGCTGCATACCCCGAAGGAATACACATCACGGAAAACAGCGAAGTGAGTTTACAAGATCTATTAAACCATACAGCATCGCGGATACTGGCATGCGTATCCACGGCTCTAGCATCCAGCACAAAGTAAATTGCATATTAATTTGCAAATATGGATTTGATGGAAGTTCGGACCATTCACAATATAAACAGTTGTGGGAAGAAGCAGGTACTTCAGATGAATATTTGTTTATGACCGCCATGGCGCCACTTCGTTTGCTGAATGACGCAACTGGTACGAGCTTAAGGCATTTCGTGTTACATACCTTGTATTTGGTCATTCTGATTGTGGTACAATTGAGTACCAATAATATATGCACTATTTTAGGTGAGATTATCTAGAAAAATGCTCGCCCGTCGTAAACCAGATTTTGCCGGCCCATTCGCCTTCAGTGGCTAAAGGAAACCAAGGAAGGTGCTATGGTGGAAAGGCTTGAAAAATTGGAATTGGGGAGAATCAAGAATGGAGACTGGCCTCTTTTTAAAACAAATTTTACTTATAATCATGACCAAAATCGAGACGAAATTTTTAACAGAGAGGCACTGACAAGGAGCATTATTGAAGCGGCCACATGCAGCTTTCCTTAATCGGTGCGCGTCACCAAGAAGCCTGCAGTTACGTGGTGGAACGATGAATGCGCCATGGCAATCCGAGCAAGCAAGAGAGCCTTGCGTACTTTTAATAAATTCCCCACCGCTACCAGCCTCTTCTTTCCAGCGACTTCAAGCGAAAGCTCGCAGGGTGGTGAAAGAAGCTAAAAGGACTTCCTGGAGGGAATTCGTGACAAGTTTGAATAGTAATACCCCTTTAGCACAAGTCTGGAACAAAGTTATAAATATAATGGGCAGCCACCAACATCTCGGCGTCACATTTTTACAGTAGGAAGCAATATTATAACATCTCCACCTGCTATTGTCGACGTGCATGGGAATTCACTTGCGCACTCCAGCAGCGACGCAAGCTATGATTTTTTCCTTGGGATAAAAAGACAGCAAGAATCCTGCCGTCTAATGCTTCAATGAAATGCAGATAGTGGGTGAGTATAATTATCGTGGCGGAGGTTAACAGTGGCGGAGTTGCAAGGCATCATAGTATTATATTGCCTAAAATTAGCACTAAACTTGTCTTCCCCAGCAAAGAAGTTACAGTGAATTTACCCCAGGGTTGCGATTCCTAACAGTCGAGAAAAACACTGCTTTATTCTGATTGCTTGCAATAATAAAAAATGCTCTCTCCAGGGCTAAAATTTTGGGCCCCCATTTTGTTTTTGATATACATCAATAAGTTACCAGAAATTTCGGAGTCGAGCAAATTTTGTAAGCAGGTGACACCAACATTATTGTATCTTCTCCATCTGTGGACAATTTATCTCATCGGGCAGTCAATGCGAGAAAAATTTTACATGACTGGTGTCTCTGCAATTCTCTCCAACTTAATCTGAGTCTGGCATTATATACTTCAGTAACCAAAATAAATCCCCAGCATCAGTTGTAATTGATGGGAAAAGTGATTGTCTTCCACAAATGTCTGGCTCTAAGTTTCTAGGTATCACCCTGTATAATACTGTTTCGTGGGACGAACGTAATTGTAAACTCCGTGGCGGGTTTAGCTCGATAACTTTCCTTATTAAGATGCATAAGGAAGTCGGTCAGTGTGGATGTGTTGATAACCATATACTGTGGTGAATTTTGCTCTAATAATTTTAGCATATTTTTTTGGGGATGATCCCACCATGCAAATGTAATGTTTAAAATTCAGAAGCAAGTGGTTAGGCTAATGTGTAATTTTACGTATAACTCAGCCAGTCTTCCTCTCTTTAAGACACTCAACATATTACTTACTTCATGTGTGCATATTTATATAGCATGTATGTCCACAAGGTACAATCTGTCAGATTACGGTATTCATCGCAGAGAACGTCGCGGTATTTATCACACTCCGTCAAGATATGCCTAATGCTGAGAGGAGAGTTGCATTCTGCATGCCGAGGTGGAGTTCTCTTCACTGATAAGAGTGAGTCAGGGGACTACGAAATATCCTCAGACGTGTGATAATGACCTCCTACCGGCGACTGTTCCTGACGGTCGTGGGCCACACTGACGTTACCGGTTTGACGCTGCGTACCTTACTATTTTCTACGGCATTCCATTCCTCCTTCCTCCGCCCTCCGCTCAAAGACTGAAGTCCTCAGTTGTGCCTGAAGGTATTCATTGTCTTGTTTATTGTCTTTGTCATTAATTGTCTTCATTCAGGGCATTCTTCGCAATTGTATCAGCAGGCTCATTCCCGACAATTCCCATATGGCTGCGAACCAAAAGAAGAAATATAGTAACTCCCTTCCTGTGCTGCGATGCTATTACTTTATGACGACGTGTTTTGTTCTACGGATCTCGTTCAAAGGAAGGTAGGTAGGTAGGTTTATGTTTTTATGGGTGCGTCGACGACTAAGGTCATTTGCACCACGCAGTCTATTTGGTGTTCTAAAATAAAAATAAGATATGTCGGCGATAGAAAAAAAAATAAAAAATAAACGACTCTATATTAAATCTTATTTAGAAGGCCAGTTGCTTTTAAAAAAGATATAATTCGGCTTAGGCGATCAAGATCGTCTCCTAGAATTTGTTCTAGGTCTCCCCTTATACCCAGCTTTTCGCGCATAGTCCGGAATTTGTCACACTCAGTCAGTAGGTGGCGGACACTGAGAGGAGAGTCGCAGTCGTCACAACGAGGTGTAATCTTCTCTTCTGTAAAGAGGAAGGAGTGGGTCAAGGCGCAATGCCCAATTCTTAAACGTGTGAGGACGACTTCCTCTCTGCGACTGTTCCTGACGGAAGTGGGCCACACTGACGTTACCGGTTTTACGCTGCGTAGTTTGTTATTACGCACGTCTCTCCAAGAGACACTCCACTGCTCTAGCACTACTTTACGAAGAGTAGCCTTTAGGTCCTGGCAAGGGACCAGCGTCACCGTCTGTTCAGGGATCCTTAGAGCCCTCTTCGCAGCTGCATCGGCCGTCTCATTACCGGCAATTCCCACATGTCCAGGGACCCAGAGGAATGTTATGGTAATTCCCCTTCTATTAAGGCATAGGAGCCTGGAGTGTATGCTCTGGACAATGGGGTGATAGGAGCAGAAGACGGAAATGGATTGAAGAGCACTCATAGAGTCCGTACAAATGGCGAACGCCTTAGCACTCTTCCCTATCCCATCAAGAGCCATCTTAATGGCCAGCAGCTCGGCTGTGTATATGCTACACAGTGGGCTGAGCCTGGCCTTGACGACGCCGTGGTGAGAGGAGGTAACCGCGCATGCGCAAGCTGAATCCGATTTAGAACCATCAGTGAATACGGGGATGTATTCGGGGTGGCGACCAAGAAATTCATTGAAAATCCGCTGGTACTCTAGATCAGTGGTGTTGGCTTTCGGGCGGCTACTGAGACCCATGTGGATTTCAGGGGGTCGTTCAAAGGAATGGTTAGTATAATCACTAAGTATTGAAGTGATAACTGATTAAATAGTTCATATGTAAATGTATCATCCAGTGTTTCCCTATGATGCATAAGTGTGTAAGCTATCACATTCTTTATGCAATTCATATTAATTTAACAGTATGTCACCAGGTTTTCCTTTTCCTTGGTGTTGAATAATGTTGTTTCAGTACGCTGGAAAACTTAAATTTAAATGCATCGGGCCCACAATCTATCTATCTAATGTTACTCATCTGGTGTAATGTACTGCGATACGTAGGGGTTACTTGCATTCATATATTCTGTCGCATAATACAAACATATCAACTTCAAATGTGTTTCAAGTGCTTACTACAATTTTTACCCTCCATAATGATTGTGGCGTTAGTACGGCTAACTCCTGTGAATGATTTTTTTCTCAAGAGCTTTGGGATTCACTAATTGCAACCATCCAAGATTTACCGAACCAATCATCACTACGCCTTATACACATGATCTCTCCTGAATTAATATGGCCGACAGAATCCACCTCGGGTAGCTGAATCCCTGCGTTGTCAATAAAATCCTTAGATCGAATAGCTAAGAGTTTAGTTATTCTTCGTCTTCTGTAAAATAAATCGATAAGACGAGGATTAAAAACAAGTTCAAAACATGGGTGCTCCTTTTTAGCTAAAATCCTGACGACGTAATTGCACGTTAGGATCTTCCGCCTCGTTTAGAGAGGTGGCTCTACCGCATCACAATAGATACTTGTGACTGGACTGGTTCTGAATGCGCCGGTTGCCAGTCTTAGGCCGGAATTGTGTACGGTCGTCAGCGGTCGTAGATATGACTTCCGCGTCGAAGCGTATATTATCGACCCGTAGTCAAGTTTAGACCTTACTAGTGCCCTGTAAAAGAGTAGCATCGACTGACGGTCCGCACCCCATGAGGAGCTGCTTAAATGTCTTAAGATATTTAAATTTTTAAAAATCTGTTCTTTAGATTGGCGATGTGGGTTCTCCAGTTCAGTCTTTTGTCGAGTTCCATTCCGAGGAAGCGTATACAGTCCACCGACGGAAGGACAACATTACCGAGCGTGAGATGAGGATTAGGAAATAATCCTTGTCCTCGATAAGAATGCACACATTTAGTCTTCTCTTCGGAGAAAGAGAACCCCGAATCAAGAGACCACTTGTTCAGTTTTCGCAGGGTCATCTGTATCTGCCTTTCGGCTGTACCAATGTTTGATGACCGGCAAAAAATTGCCAAGTCGTCGACAAACAATGACGCAATTACCGGTGGGCTGATACAACTCATCACGTCGTTGATTGCCATGGCGAAGAGCGTCACACTCAGGACAGATCCCTGGGGAACACCGTTTTCTTGAATAAAAGTTCGCGACACGTGCTTACCAACGCGGACTCGAAAGGATCGTCTGGTTAGAAAATTCTTGATATAAGAGGGTAGCCTCCCTTTAAAACCCCACTCCTTTAAGGTACGTAAAATTTTATAGCGCCATGTTTTGTCATTCGTATTTTTTGTCAAAAAATACACCTATGACATGTTGGCGTAATAAAAAGTCCTCGTGGATAAAATTATCGATCCTGATTAAGTGGTCCATTGTAGATCTCCCTTGCAGGAGACCACATTTGATATTGGAGAGCAAGTTTCGATGTTCGAGGCACCAGACTAGTCGTCTATTAACCACTCTTTCCATCAGTTTACATAAGCGGAATTCATAGTTAGGAGACGGTTGATGGTAGGGAGAATCATCTATTCACTACGTCTTTCCCAGGATTCTATTTTGCCTGGCCCACCCACGAGTGACCACACGTCATGCGTTCCCCCAATTTGGGCTACGCCTTCCCCCTTTGTTCCCGAAAGGGAAGTTTCTCTTACCTGCCTTGTTATTGGCAGCCTGCAAGGTCATTTCAAAGGTCCAACGTTATTGGTTTGACATTGACCCACGAATGTTCAGCAGTTTCCGACAGTAAACGTATTCCTCTCTTCTCTGTGGATTCCCTATCGGATGATATCGAGAGACCACCTGAGAGAGCTGTAAATTTTTTAGTACTAATTTCTGTGCCACTTCATCCTTTACGGTTGTGATCATAAATTATTGACGAAGCTTAAAGTGTGATAGAAAGCGGGGATGTTGACTATTTGTAACTTTACGGAGACAATATGCCGCCAAAGATGCTTAATGTCTCTTCTATAACATTCAGTGAGTATTTATTGTCGCGCGGCGTAGACTTAGGTAGGTAGGTAGATTTAAGTTTGTATGGGTGCGTCGACGACTAAGGTCATTTGCACCACGCAGTCGATATAGTGTACTAAAATAAAAATTGGATACGTCGGCAATAGAAATAAATAGGAAAAATATGAAACACTATATTAAATCTTATTTAGAAGTCCAGTTACTTTTAAAAACGATATAATTCCGCTTAGACGATCATGATCGTCTCCTAGAACTTGTTCTAGGTCTCCCCTAATACCCAGCTTTTCGCGCACAGTCCGGAATTTGTCACACTCCGTCAGGAGGTGTCGGACACTGAGAGGAGAGTCGCAGTCATCACAACGAGGCGTTATTTTCTCTTCTGTAAAGAGGAAGGAGTGGGTCAAGGCGCAATGCCCAATTCTCAACCTTGTGATGACGACTTCCTCTCTGCGACTGTTCCTGACGGAAGTGGGCCACACTGACGTTACCGGTTTTACGCTGCGTAGTTTGTTATTACGCACGTCCCTCCAAGATGTACTCCACTGATCTAGCACTTCTTTACGAAGAGTAGCCTTTAGGTCCTGGCAAGGGACCAGCGTCGTCGTCTGTTCAGGGATCTTTAGAGCCCTCTTCGCAGCTGCATCGGCCGTCTCATTACCGGCAATTCCCACATGTCCAGGGACCCAGAGGAAGGTTATGGTAATTCCTCTTCTATTAAGGCATAGGAGGCTGTAGTGTATGCTCTGGACAATGGGGTGATTGGAGGAGAAGGCGGAAATGGATTGAAGAGCACTCATAGAGTCCGTACAAATAGTGAACGCCTTAGCACTCTTCCCGATACCATCAAGGGCCATCTTAATGGCCAGCAGCTCGGCTGTGAATATGCTACACAGTGGGCTGAGTCTGGCCTCGATGACGCCGTGGTAAGAGGAGGTAACCGCGCATGAGCAGGCTGCGTCCGATTTAGAACCATCGGTGAATACGGGGATGAAGTCGGGGTGGCGACAGAGAAATTCATTGAAAAGACGCTGGTACTCTAGATCAGTGGTGTGGGCTTTCGGGCGGCTACTGAGACCCATGTGGATTTCAGGGGGTGGAATTATCCACGGTGGGTAACTAGAGTACCCAACCGGATACAAATCTGGGAGCCTTAACCTGGTTCCTTGAATAAATAAATTAAAGCGAACACCAAGCGGCTTGGTGGCCCTTGTCCGTCTGATAAAAAGTTCTAAAAAACGAGGGTTAGAAATCACGTTAAAACACGGATGGTTCTTTGTCGCTAAAATTTTGGCCGCATAGGAGCACATTAAAATGTTTCTACGGTGCGACAACGGCGGTTCACCGGCATCAGCATAGATGCTGAGGACCGGACTGGTCCGGAAAGCACCAGTGGATATCCGAAGCCCTGCGTTGTGCACTGATGTCAGAGATCTCAAATACGTCTCGCGGCTGGAGGCGTAAACAAATGACCCGTAGTCCAGCTTGGAACGTACGAGTGAGCGGTACAATAAAAGCAATGACCTGCGGTCGGCACCCCAAGATGAGTGATTTAAAAACTTTAAAATATTTAGAGTCCGTAGACTTTTATCCCTTAAACTCCGTATATGATCACGGTAGCTGAGTCGGTAGTCCAATGTCATGCCAAGGAACCGAACTGAGTCCACGTAAGGTAAGTGTCTACCACCAAGTAAAAGTGCTGGTGGAATGTAGGCTCCTCTTACACGATAAAAATGAATGCATTTGCACTTTTCCGTCGAAAATTTAAATCCATTTCTCTGGGACCAGCTCTCGAGTCTGTTCAGAGCCAGCTGGGTTACTCTAGCAGCGCTGATAAGTTTCGACGACCTGCAAAATATTGCTAGGTCGTCCACAAACAGTGATCCCAAGAGAGGAGGTTTGATACATCTTGCTATATCATTAATAGCAATGGCGAATAATGTCACGCTTAAAACGGACCCTTGGGGCACACCGTTCTCTTGTGAATAAAACTCTGATAGGTGGTTGCCTATCTTAACTTTAAAAACACGGTCACTTAAAAAGTTACGTATAAAAACAAGTAAATTTCCCCTCATGCCCCACTCGTGCAGCGTCGTTAAAATTTTCCACCGCCAAACTCTGTCGTATGCCTTCTCCATGTCGAAGAAGACACCTACGACGTGTTGGCGGAGAAGAAAGGCCTCCTGGATATAATTGTCGACCCTGACTAGGTGGTCAACGGTCGAGCGGCCACGTCTAAAACCACATTGGATAGTTGAGAGAAGGTTTCGACGCTCCAACCACCAAACAAGTCGCCGATTCACCATTCTCTCCGTTACCTTACACAGGCAACTGGTAAGAGAGATAGGCCTGTAATTGTTCGGGTCAGCTCTATCTTTACCCTGCTTAGGGATGGGTACAACTATAGACTCCCGCCAAGAGGTTGGGAAGCTACCCTCAGCCCAAAGTTGGTTGAGGGATCGAAGGACGTCCAGCAGTGCCCTCTCCGGAATATTCCGGAGAAACGCATTGTGGATTTCGTCCATTCCTGGGGCCGTGTCTCGGGAGTCTTCAATGGCAGAACGTAGTTCCCAGAGGGAGAAAGGGATATTGTACTCTGCCATTGTATGCCTCTCAGTAAAGATGAGTGGGCAGGATTCTGAGCGTCTCTTAGTAGAGAGGAAGGTTTCCTCGTACGTGTCGTCGCTGCATGTTTTGGTGAGTAATTGGCCGAAGACCTCGCCAATAGCAGACGGAGATGTCAATACGTTGCCGCCGACGTTGAGGAACGGGACGCTGCGTTGATGGTGGTTTCCCGAAATACGTTTTACTTTGTCCCAGACGTGTGCCAAAGGTGTTCTGTAGTTAATGCTGGATACGTATTCCATCCAGGAGGCCTTTTTTGCTTCCTTCACGATCCTTCGAGCTTTGGCTCGGAGGTGCCTAAAGGAAGCTAGGTTCGTCTCCGTGGGAAATTTATTAAAAATCCTTAACGCTTTCTTGCGTTGACGAATGGCTCTTGCACATTCCTCGTTCCACCACGGGACTGCAGGCCTGAGAATGGTTCGCACTGACTTAGGAACGCTGCAGTTGGCTGCATGAATGATGCTGCACGTTAATTTGTCAATGTTGAAAACTCCGTTTTGGCTTTCGTCATGCTTAAAATTAAATGTGTCCTTAAAAACAGGCCAATTGGCTTTCCGGACGATCCAGTTGCCCGGTCTGATAAAGTCTGGATTAAAATTATTTTCTCTATTTATTAGAATGGGAAAATGATCGCTCCCACACAGGTCATTGTGAACAGTCAGATGAAGCTTGTTCATCAAAGTGCTCGACGTGAGGCAAAGATCAATTGTAGAAAACTGACCATTAAAAGAGTTAAAACGTGTGTGTTCCCCGTTATTCATTAAAACTAAGTTAAAATCTTGAATAAAATTAGATAGCACCTGGCCTCTACGGTTGCACTGCTCCCGAGAGCTACCCCAAAGGGTTTCGTGAGCATTAAAATCCCCTAGTAAAACGTAAGGTCTCGGTAGCTGATGAACAAGGGTTTCAAGATGAAATCGGGTGACCGGTGCCCCCTCTGGTAAATAAACATTACATAATGTCACAGCCTCAGGGGCATGCACCGTTACAGCGACCGCCTGAAAAGGCGTGTTCAGCTGCACTCGGGAGGTGTAAAGGGCCTCCCGTGTAGCAACTGCCACTCCACCCTGGGCACGTTGGCCACTAGTGTCGTCAAATCTAAAAACTTTAAAACCTTTTAAAATACCGTTGTCAGTAGTTTTAAAATGGGTTTCTTGCAGACATATGCAAGAGGGGTTAAGATCTCGAATTAAAATGGCCAGCTCCTCCTTATGCCTATAAAAACCATTGCAGTTCCACTGCAGGATAAAAGCCATAAAGGTATAAAGGTTAAAACTCGAGCACTATCCGGTGGGAGAATCACCGCTTAATACGGCGGTGCTTCTTTGCCTTCTGCTTCGCGAGGAGGACTTCTGTCTCCGAAAGACTCTCGTCCTCTTCCATCGATTCCGGTCGGTTCAGTCCGACTGGACCGGAGGGGCCGGGGGAAGGCGTCTTCTCACGCCTCGCATTGGTAGCCCCAGTGGTAGTGGTAGGTGGGTTCATTTTGCCCGTACTTGCGTCTTTATTTTCTGGTTTTGGTGCCGGTTTAGAGGCCTTAGCCGGCGTGGCCGATTTCTCTTTTCGTTCTGCTTTGGTTGATAGCGTACTTTCTGTCTGTGTTGCGATAGTGGCCTTGATTACCTGTTTTGCAGCAACTGCAGCGAAAGATTTGGAGAAGGTAGGGGCCTCCATTGCCCTATACTTCTTTCTCGCCTCGAAATAGGTGATCTTTTCCAAAGTTTTTATTTCCATTATTTTGCGTTCTTCCTTTACTTTTGGGCATTGCCGAGAATAGACTGGGTGTGTACCCTCGCAATTAACGCAGTGTGGTTCGTTTTCGCATTCCGCACCCTCGTGGTTTTCCAGGCCGCAGCGTGGGCAGGTGGCCTTGCCCTGACATCGCGTAGCGATGTGGCCGAACTTTTGGCACTGGAAGCAGCGCATAGGAGCCGGTACGAATGGCCGCACAGGGACCGATTCGTACCCCACGAACACCTTGTCGGGGAGCCTATCAAAGGCAAAAGTCAGTACGACAGATGTAGTGTTAACGAATTCCCCATTACGCTTGGTGGTAAGCCGACGAACATCTGTGACGCCCTGAGACGACATCTCAGATTTTATTTCGTCAGCTTCCACGTACAAGAAGTCGTAATGGCTTATGACTCCCCGACTGGTGTTCAGGGTGCGGTGCACCTCTACCGAGACGGGAATGTCGTGGAGTTCCTTCATCGCTAGCAATTTCTCTGCCTGATTTGGGTTGCTTGTTTCGATTAACAAGGAACCATCGCGCAGTTTCTTGGCGGACTTTAATTCGCCGGATATTTTGGCAGACAAAACTCTCTTAATTAGGAAGGGAGACACCTTCTTGAGGGTCTCGCCTTCCCTTGTACACCTCATAATCAAAAAGCGCCGAGAGGCGCAGAAACCGATAACTCCTCCACCCATGTCTGGGCGGGATTTTTTAGTTGGTGGTAGGTTGATATCCTCCATGCCAAATAAAACTTCATCCCCCGAGCTCCCCACCCACCATGGAGCCACACATTTGGGACGCCGCACCGCAAACCGGTGCGGTCGCCAGGGCTACCCGAGGGATATAGCACCCTAGAGGTAGTTGCCTGTTTCGGGTTGGATCTTCGATGCACGGGCCCACCAAACCCGTACATCTCCGACCGCCCTACGCAGACCCCCACCTCCCTGGCACTCGCCACCGAACGTATCGGAAGCCGATTGACCGGGAGTGGCTAGCTCCCGGCCGCCCGTTTACAGCGAATCCGGGGCCAAAGAGGGGTATTGGCCCGTTGTCCATACCGGGCATCCGACCCCCGGCTGGGAACCACGGACCTCACCCTCCAGGTTCCCCTTCTCCTCTTTACGGGTCTCCGCACACGGCAAACATGCGGGTGGATCGCAGGCCAGGTGGTATGGCCGCACACAGACAGTTGACCCACAAGACTGTCCGGGCTCAACCCTTGTTGGCTCTGGGTTTGTTATCGGGGTTATCTCCCCGCCCTTTTAGTCGCCTCTTACGACAAGCAGAGATACTGCGGGAGTATTCTCAATCCCCCTACCCGCAGGGGGGGGCGTAGACTTCTTTGCAATAAAGGGTGCAGGATACGGTGAAAGCAGTATTTTTGGTGATGCAGCTGCAGAGCTTCTAGGGGAAAATGACTAAGAATAGGCGCTCACTATACGATTATTGGCGACTGAACAAGGAAGTACGTGAAATATTCAAACGGGGATTCCGCGAACGTTTGCCAATGGATTACAGTAAAGGTTGGCAGTCAGTGGACAGGGAAAAACTTAGGAATACAAGGGCTGGAAATTTTTTAAAACTCATGTAAGACATAACACCTCCGTGGTAGTTAGGTCTCCCGAGGAGAAAACTGAGACGGAAGTAACGAATTATGAGCGAGGAACGGAAGAATGGGAATCGCCCGTGGAAGGGGAGGGCATCAAATCAGTGGTCCGCAGTAACCGTGAAAAAGAAATGGACACCGGTGGGGGCGTATGTAGGGAAAGTTAATGTTACGCGAGAGGAATGGGAGGAAATATTTGTGGACTGTGCACTTGCTGGGAGGAAGTGGACGCACTTAATAGCAAAAAATGTTATTCCCTTAATTTTGCGTGTGTTCTTCTGGTGCACGATCATCGCGTTCGCAAAGACAGGAGTATTGTTGTTCGGGCGAAGTGTAAGCATCCTAAATGCAAGGGATTCACCTTAACGATTAGTGATGACGGATGTAATATCTGTGTGTCCGTTTTCGAAATCAGAGAGGAAGATCATGGGACAGAAAAATATTGTCATCCCCTGTCAGGATCTGTCAGAGATGAAGCGAAAGAGGTTCTTGTCAAGGAAAGAGCGTTAGTTGTGAGAAGCAGAGCCATAAATGCGGCAGATAAGGACGCTATCGCCAGAGGCCTCATTGTTGGAATACACTCATTGGATGTTTTTCGCTAGGCTCGTAAAGAAGCTAGAGCATCTGAGGATTTCAGCAACGACTACGTTATTGATGTATTCGCTATGGTAAAGGTAAACGGAAGGTAAAAGATATATCCAGGAAGTAGGACTTCCTCTTACCGTTAGCTGTTACTCATTGCAACAAATTGACATTCTTCGCTCCCTACGTATAAATAGACCTACATTGTACTTTGATGCAACTGGTTCAGTAGTAAAGAACGCAACTGGTTCAGTAGTAAAGAACCATCCGTCTTTCCGCAAGCGCGTTCTTTACTGCGCGGGAGTCATTAATGTAAATGGTATTCTCCTTCCGGTAATGGCACTAGTAACCGACTCTCATGACGCGGCAAATATCCTCTGTTTTCTGACAAAATTTGTTCATTTTGCAGTGACAAAGGGAGGCATGAAATTAACATCCTTTGACGCTGTTGTTTGTGAGATCAGTTTCGCCATCATAAATTCCGCGGTTCGTGTTTGGGCTCCCGTGCATTCACTATCTCGGTACTTGGAAATTTCTTACGATTATGTTTACGGCCAGGGAAATATTAAAATTGATGTTCCAATTATGATATGCTGCGCACACTTTCTCCATTTAGTAGCTAAAGCAATGACGAATGAGTTCCACGACAAGAGAGTAAAACATTTTTTGAAAGTCATGGTAGGACTTATGATTCGTGCGAATAACGTCGATGTAGTTGAAAGTGTATTCATTAAGTTTGCGACCCTGTTAGTCTGAAATGAAGGCGGTAACGGTTAAGAGAACTCTTCGGGAACTAAAGGAAATCGCAACCAGTGCAGGAAAATACAAACTACCGTCAGAAAGGAAAGAATTTAACATTGAACGTGTTTCTAAGGATAGACTCTTTAAGAGGAGTCCGTTTTATCAAAGGTTTAAAGCAATTTCTAAGAACGTGGAAACTGATTGCGTAGGTTCTGTGAACGAATTTTATAGCCCTAGGATTTTCCATTTCTTCTTGAAAAGATATATTCCATACCTTCCCCTGTGGTCAAACATTGTAAAGGGTAAACACGCAGGAACATTACTCGTACCCCGATTTAGCAATGCCGTTGTTGAAAACTGGTTTGGCGTGGTAAAAAACTTAATTTTAGAAGGAAATCTACACATAAGACCGGGAAGATTTATTCGCGCAATCAAACCTCATATACTTTCGCGAGCTAAGGAAATTAGATTGAAAATCCCTTAAGTTCAGAGAAGGCGCCGCAAGCGTTCCTTAAGAGAGGATGAAAATCTTTAATAGCCGAGGAACGGTGGGGAAAGCGTGTAAGGAGAACAGAGAAACGGAAGGACATTCTTTCCGCACCGAGGGGATAACTTTGTATTCCGAGGATGCAGTTGAAATTGCCGTTAAATCACAGAGTACCGTAAAACCAGTAGAGGAGATCTTAGACAGTACCACGTGGATTAAGGCGGGAGTTGAAATGCCAGTAAAACATAGTCCGTTACAATTGCATGAAAACGTAGTTGCAGACCATAAGTATTACGAGTGTAATGAGGGTATTAAAAAGGATTACGTTATAGGGTACGTGCCAGAAACCACCCAAGTATATTACCAAGACTTTTTAAACGCTATATTCTAGGAGATGGTAGTGCAATTTCATCATCGATGCATTAGCAACCGTAGTTGTGCAGGAAAGTGAGAGCGACATCCTATATTTCCCCTGCGAAATTTCCACGCTTGCTTTACATAAAAAATTTACCTCGAGTTCCAAAATCGTGAACGTCAATTTGAAGGGTAGGAAGGTGTGCCGTATCATAAATCAGGATATCATTGGTGTCTTTATTTCGCTGACCTCAAAAATTTTGAGGTGCCGTATTTCGACCCGTTACAGAGCATATGTGATCGGAAGGACTACGTTAGATTTTTGGTTTTTCCTAAGGATGCGAAATGGTTTGAGCTGGGAACAAATTAGGATTACGGGATGGAAATTGGAGCCATTGCCTTTTTCTGAGCAAAGGGACGCGTACAACTGTGGGGTACACGTTTGTTTTTTCGTGGATCACTTGACGTTGGTGGGGGCGCGAACGAGGACATATGAGCAACTTATTTTTTCTAGGCCTAATAGAGGACTAGGTGGATAGTATTTAAAATGATTTAAAATTAAATTTCGTGATCGATTAAGGGGGTTTTAATATGCGCGTTCCGATTCTGCGCGGTGGGCATGTGTTTAGCCGGACCTGGTAGCCATACCTTGGAATATGAGTAAGCCTTTCCTAGGCCTAATAGAGTACACGGTGAGGAGTATTTAGAATCATACAAATTAAAATTTTGTGATCGATTAAGGGGGTTTTATATGCGTGTTCCTCTTCTGCGCGGTGGGCATGTGTTTAGCCGGCCCTGGTAGCCATCACTTGGAATATGAGTAACTTTTCTTTTCTAGGACTAATAGAGTACTAGGTGGATAGTATTTAAAAGAATATAAATTAAGGTGTTCATGGTGGTTCATGCATCTATGGGCCTTGGTATTGAATTATTGAGGATGGAGAGAAACAGATGTTGGCATCAGCCTTGTATTTTAATGTATGGTTACAATGCTTAACATACAATCCTTTGAGAAGCTTACTGACGTAAAGTGAAGTAAGTACGGAAGTCATGGTTCATGTTGAGGGCCTGTTGAAGGAAATCTGATGCCTTGTTCATGTTTTTCTCAGGATCCGCAATGGAGACCCCAAGCGTTTTTGGGCACTTGATGTTGGGTGACTCCCACTTCGTAAGATTAGGGAACCGTTTAGTATTTCCACTCGAAAGTGGTAACATTTTAAATCAACATTGCATGATTGAATTCATGCATGTAGTCACCTTGTAAATGGTACATTATGTTATTCCGTTAAGTGCATCCTCGGCACATTGGCCTGTGCATTTCGGGCCAGAAAGTGCAAGAGTTAAGACTGGCCGTGGAGGAACACGGCCCATTCCGCTCCCCAGTGATGTTGATGATCGGGAGCAACGATGTCCGCAATGTAAGTAAACGGAATGCACCGTAATTTCCATTAACAGCCAGTTGCAAACACTGTAAAGAACAATTCCTATGATTCAGGGCTGCAAATTTGGAAGCCTTCGTGGGGCGATGAATGGCCTCATTGTATCCCTCATGAGGCCGTCGCCATGGGTGGTCATACTGACCGTTCCCCCGGCGCCTGCCATGTGGGATACGGAATCTTATAAATGCAAGTTGAAATCATTTAACCGATGGTTATAACGCTATCAGCGATGTAGGTTCTATGATACTCCTAACACTAACTAATATCGCTAGATTTAGCCTATATATAGAAAAAGGGTTTAATGAATGTCATCCATAGACGATGTAATATTTGTATTAATGCATAATGAAAATACCGAGAA
The DNA here is from genome assembly GCA_933228895.1 of Platycnemis pennipes. Taxonomy (NCBI): domain Eukaryota; kingdom Metazoa; phylum Arthropoda; class Insecta; order Odonata; family Platycnemididae; genus Platycnemis; species Platycnemis pennipes. Next base: position 23,647,856 of record OW121848.1, on the reverse strand, counting down.
CGACTAACCCCAACCCCAACGCCACAGCTATGGTCTCCAGAGCCATGTAATTTAATAGTAACCGAACATACCAGAATTACCAATCACCTAACATTCCGCAATTCTTTTCCATCGACGGAGTAAGGGTCATTGACCCATTCACGAATCTGGTGAGAGGGGAAGAGGTGAGGGATGAATATTTTGAGAGGTAACTTCCGCAACCGTGTCAAAAGCTAGGTTAAACCATCACCAAATAATGACCAAGATGTAAATTTCTAGAAAATATTTCATAATATAGAAAATATTATGCAAACATTAAATATTTGCCAATTAATTTCTTTGCGTGTCCTGATGAAGAATATTGGATTCAGGTAAGGGTATCTATGTATATTCCGTAGAGTTGTATTAACTGTTTAATTTGTATTGCATTCACCAATTTCTAATTTCTTACAAATTCTCATTTTGCCTTAGGTGGAAAAAGACGTCCAATATTAAAAAAGTATTGACCGAAACTCATGACATAAGGTGGAAGAGAATGCTTTACCTGAGAAAGATTCTTAAGTTCAGGGAGGAAGGGCGGCCCATTGTCTTCACAGATGAGACTTACATGCATTCATCTTACACCACCCCCTTCCAATGGACCAGCTGCGATGAGCATGGACTGAAGGCGCCCACTTCCAAAGGACAGCGATTAATCATCGTCCACGCTGGTAAGTTGGTTTTTGTGAAAACTATATATAGATTGGTAATGAATAATACAAAATGCAATATTATTGAATGAGAATAAGCTAGAAAAAACATGAGTTGTCTTTTAAGGTTGAGAAATGGGTTTCATCCTTGGGGCGTTACTTATATTTAACTCGGGGTTGAAAACTGGAGATTACCACGGAGACATGAACCAGTTCAACTATTTCCAATGGCTGAGAAATAGGCTAATTCCCAACCTACCTGATGAACATTCTGTGGTCGTGCTGGACAATGCATAGTACCACACCGTCCAGTACGACTGTTCCCCAACCAGCAAGGACAAGAAGGAGGTGATGAAGACGTGGTGGGATGAACGGGGCATAAATTATGAAAGCAGAGAAACCTAACTGGAGCTTGATGAAAAAATTAAGATGAACAAGTGCCCGGTAGTTTTTTAAGTGGAACGAATATTAGCGGCGCATGGTCACTCAACAGTGAGATACCTATTTACCTACCACCCTGAACTTAACCCCATAGAAAACATATGGGGGATAATGAAAAATTGGGTGGCACTAAATAACACTACTTTTAATTTGGAAGGCATGAAGCGTTTGGTGCAGGAAAAGTGTGAGTATATTGGACGAGAGAGTGGGGAAAGATCAGTGAGAAAGTGAAGGCGGAAGAAACTTGTTATATAACAAATGAAATGGTGTTAGATGAACTCATAATCAACCTATTAAGTGATTCGGAGGAAAGTAGTGGATGTGATAGTGATTATGGATAGTGAAAAATTAAATGTATTGCATTTCAATTATAAACAAAGTTCTAATTAACTATTATTTTCCCCAATACCTTTTAACCACTACTTTGGCTATTGCTGTAATATCTCCTGTCCCTAATAAGACTAATTAGTGTAAACATTGGGCTTTTCTGCAATGGATTTAACCTCTCTCGTTGTCATGTTTGCCACCTTTAGCAGAGAAAAGTGGACAATTTTTCAGGACGATTACAGAAAATATTAAAGGTGCTAAGGGTGGAGTTTTTGATATTTGTCAAAAGATTATATAATAGAGCTTCCATTTACCATTTGGTGCAACAATACACAGAGTTGACTGGTAGGGAAGACTTACGCAGTGTTAGGCACATAGAGTATATGAAATCTACCACGACCTCATCTCTTTGTAAACGAATTGAGAACGATTCTAGGAAACAGGCCTACTCACCCCTCTGGTACAAGATCCTATTTGGGAGGATTACAGTTTTCAGAATTTATAAATCCTCAAGTTTCAAGGCAGCTGGTGCCCTGAAATGGTTATATCAAGCACATCCACTACGATAATTTCATCGCATAGAGAAGAAAATGTTGTGAGTGTTTCGAAGAATTCAAGAGGACGATACAGCGGCAGTAATTTACTTCCAGGTTAAGCTATAACATTTTACCGTTTCATTATTAATTTTGAAAATGTAATAAGTTACAGACTTTTTGAGTGCACTAATGTTAGAAAAAATATTCTTATTCCAATAGTCTGCTCGGAGTAAGCAAACTCTTCGTTGTTTTGTGTAAGGGAATTAACGGAGCAAACTGGCTCACATTTTATTAATGAGACTGCATAATAATTTACCGTCGTCTTTTAGAAAGACTTTGAAGAAAATGAATATGATTACTGATTATTCCAATGTAGAAATTTCAAGAAAGGCTAAATTAACTGGAGAGAGCAGTCCTTATGTTCCTAGAAATTCTAGAGGAGAACATATTCATCGAGGATGAATTATTTCTGGAAGACGAAGATGAGGGTGCCGATTGCGAAGTTGTGAGCGAAGAAGAAAAATAACAGTTCTCCTCCATCTCAAAGTGCCAGTGAATCATATGAGCCGTCGCCAAAATCACCGAAGTATGCCCGAGTACCGTTGGAAACCAAAATATAAGTGGTCAATATGACAAAAACACCCTAATTGGTCGCTATCTACCCTGCAGAAACGAGGATCGCAGTCATTGAGACGCAAATCTCAAATCAAAATACGGTGTAAAGATATTTAAAAAAGGAGGAACGCATTTGGACAAATTACACATGATTAAAAAGTGTACGTATGACATTTTGTGAAGAGAGGGAAAGGAAGGAACATGTCACCTCGAGATCTCTTCAGGAGTGGGCCGTAACCGCGGCATATCAGCATGTCACCAGAATTCACGTTCGCCGCCACGAGATCGTGGATGATTAACTTCAAAAAAGAATTTAAAATCAGGCAATGAAAAGTGACAAACTTTGTCTCTAATAGAGATGTCACGTCTTTGGAGGAAATTCTGAAAAGTGCCGAAACGTTTCAAAGACAAGTGAGAGAAGTGATTTTCGACTTTGATCCTGATTACGTTATAGACACAGAATCAAACTGGTTGTGAATACAGAATGGACATCAAAAGAACACTATCCCATCAAGGACAAAAAGCGGTCGTCTTGTGTTGTGGAAATAAGAACAAAATGACTCATTCCTACACAGCCAATATGCCATCAAATCCTCTGGATAAATACTGCCAAAGGTTTTTCTCTGCATACAGGAATCTGATGGCATTTTTCGACCAAGAGTGAGCAGAACGTGCAAGAATTAGAGGAAAATAGAAAAAGTGGTGACATTTTCAAAACCAGGGAAATTGACAACAGATTTTTTTAACTCGTTTTAAAAAATGTTTTGAAACCCTATGTCTACACAAAACGTTTCCTGCCCCTACTATAATCATGGGGTGGTCAAACGAATGCTGCAATGCACGAAAAAATATTTACTGACGACAATTGTCGTCAGTAAATATTTTGTCGTGCATTGTCGTCCATTTGCCAGCCCTGCGATGACTATTTTTATCATATTAAGCTCTTCATCACCATGTTGCAAAACTGCACATATATCCTTCAAGAGAATCGTGAAATCAGCTCCAGATTAGATGAAATCCGTATACATTCTCATGTACATAATCAGCTATCCTCACCTAAATTTACGAGCATGCTACAACATAGCATTCTTCAAAATTGGCTGAAAATAGAAATTTCTTTCGAAATGTTCGTCAGGCCTGTTTTCCCGAGGAAGTGCACAAGTCTATTTGTGCGTGTGGCAAGCAATATTTTATTAGATGCTCTTGCTGCGCCATTCTTACATGCGTTTATTTTATGATGATTACCACCATTGGTAATAAGACCTCCACAAGACTGTCCGGGATCAACCCTTGCTGGATTTGTTATCGGGGTTGTCTCCCAGCCCTGTTAGTCGCCTCTTACTACAAGCAGGGATACTGCGGGAGTATTCCCAAACCCCCTACCCGCAGGGGGGGCTATCCTTCCGTTTCTTTGCTATCTTTACTTTCTTATAAACCTTCTCCTTACGCTTCAACCCCTTCACCTAACCTTCCCCTCGTTATTTTCTGTGATGAACTTGGCTTGGCTTATGGTGCTTGAGCCACATGCAATTATTGACGAAATAACAGGGAATCATCAATCATTATACCTCCCATTCTAGAATTGGCAGATTATCCCTTTTCCACCAACAGCATCTTCTTTACATCACCACATCAAGCCAGAGCTCTTCGAGGAAAACGTCCCCGATTTCGATCCTTCAATAGCTCGGTTTCTAATAATTTACATAACGTTTTAAGGGATGCTTACCACATATTTTACTCATTTTTCATTCATCATTCACAGTATTTCGTCCTTTTTTACCCTGCATTTACTCGGTTTCGAGGTAAGTTAAAATGGTAGCCCAGCATTTTTATTCGTAATTACGCAGGACGACGTAGAATTTACCCAAGTACGATAAAGGCTTTTGCCTCCACGTCTCGAGGCAAGCGTTTCCATGAGATGTTCAATGAATATAAGACTTACGTTGACTAGAGCACGCATTTAAAAGTAAGTTCACCATTGTGTTGCTTTTAAGGCTCTCCATCGCCCAGGGTTCCGGTACCCTAAAGTTGATCCAGGTCGAAAATAACGAATGTAATGCGAAAAATTTAACCATTGAACGGCAATGAAGAACTGCAATCGAATTACTCTTCGAAAAGCGATGAAAACGCTTGGAAAGAGAAAAAAATACTCCACTGAAAGGTCTCGAACGCCTGACCCTAATGTCCGCAGTCCAGCATGCTAACCACTACACCACGTTGACCTCTAAAGGCGAATGCTACTTTTTAAGTATACATAGAAACGGCTGAAAATATTGAATAAATTATTATAGCAAACTATAGCTTGTTCTACCAAATCACTTCGGATTAGCTGAGCAATAGTTGTTCTGTACATGATAAAAAATCGGTATTCAAAACGGTCGATATTACTCGTAATCTCCCCTTGTTAGTGAAAACTTGTAATATTAATTCGTACATAACCTTAAGGCAACATAAGGTGAAACACTCTTGGTATTTCTTCCATAGTTATTATTATAATAGCAATTAGTTTCATGTGGTGAGATAATATCAGTATATACCTCTCTGTCATATGCACATTTTCAATATTAAGTTTACATTGAGACATTGATTGTCTATTTGATGATGGCTTCCCCAATTTTCAGGCAGAGACATCGCCAACCTGTTGGAGTCGCTGGAGAGAAGTAGAGCGCAGAGGGAGCAATTTTATGCTGTGAAGCATGGATCGCCTCCTTAAATACTTGGAATCATTATCGAAGAAATAAAACGCATATTTGTATACAATTATGTGTGTGCTTGTTCTATGTACCTCCATTTCCCTACTTCAGTACACTTCAGAAATTGCAGCACAAATTGAGAAACACCTTTATCAGTTGTTGAGTTGCATTGATACAAGTATGTTCTCTTTGTGTGCGTTACTGTGTACATTACAGCTGATGTCAGGATGAGTGGCTTCTAGGGATACCAACTCTCCCGTATTTCCAGGGATCTCCCGGCTCCCGTATTCCTTCGTCAAGTAAAATCATTGTTTCAATATTTAAGATTTGCGTACATGGTCAAAATTCGTTTAAATGCTCGAAAGCACACACAATTGATTCTATATAGTTTTTTCTATCGATTATATCGTTTAGAAATGAACAACTAACGAGTTATATCTCCTTGTCGGTTAAACCAATGAACGCGTACTTTCTTTCTTTGTGTTGCCCAGCTGGTGGTGCTTGGTGTGATTTGGTTTTAGTAGTTTTACTCTACATCACCTGAGAGTTGCATAGGGGCAAGAGTTCATAATGAAATAATGGTTAGTGATGACGAAGCTAAAACGCCACCAAAAAAGACAATGAAGTATATTTGTGTACATATCTTTCGAAATGGGAAAGTGTGTATTCCTGGATTGGACCTGCACAGTCTTTTTATAAAAGAAAGTGTTCGATCTGAAAGTGCAAGTTTAACATCGCACATGGCAGCAAGAACGTTGATCTGAAAGTGTGATAATGCTGCCTAAGATAGCGACAGTTCAGATAAACGTGAAACTGGAAGCCGTGATCGTTCTAAAGAATTCATTGAAGTTCAGGAAAATTGTGATTCACTCCATGCTCCAAAATTTAAATTATTGGAAACTACAGATCCCAAACATCTATCACCAATAAACTCTTTCCAATCATATATGTACTTAGGCCTCTTTTTTAGCACCCATTATGGAGAACAGGTACGCTGAACAGTGTTTGGCTTCACACCATACATTCGCACAATATTTGAGAATGCATAAATGGCGTCCAGTCACCGTGGAGCAGTTGAAGGCTTTTATTGCAGTTTTTATGGAAATGGGCATCACAAGAAGATCATAAGACTTTTACCTTTTGTTCCACGAATTCTCGTTCCATCCCTTAGTTTGGAAAGATGTTTTCAAGAAATAGGTTTCAATACTTTTGAAAGTTTTCCATTTGACTGATAACGTAAAACTTTTTCCACCTGGCCGTAAGCAGTAGGATACCAGTGCTGAATTCCTTTTCGCCGTTGATCATGCTAACCGTGTTTTTCGTCATCACTTTACGCCTCATCAGCACCTAGGTATTGATGAGCCATTAGTAGGTATCAAATATCATACTCGGCTATTGCAATATTTGCCAAACAAGCACCACCATGAATGTGGCATCAAATTCTGGATGATGCTGTGATTCTGAGGCGAATTATCACCTGGCATTTTATTGTTATCAAGGAACAATATCCAACGTAGAAAGCGAAAAAATATCCAAGCACCGATATTCACAAGTTTAACATTTCAGTTTTGTCAAGCCTTCAGAAGAATCTCCCATCCTGTTGATTATGGATGGTCATTACAGCCACACAAGAAATGTTGACGTCATAGAAATGGCCAGGAAGAATTCTGTGACAATTGTGTCCCTACCACCTACTTTCTACTCACAAGCTTCAGCCCCTAGACAAAACATTTACCAGACCGTTGAAGACACATTATTGGGAAGAGATTCGGCTATTGCTGCGTGAACAACAAAGAGCATGGAGTCCTTTTGACATAGCAGAACTGCTAGGAAAGCTTATGTAACAGTTAAGGCAGCGCAAATAGCAGTAAATGGTTTCCGGAAGACGAATGTACCCGCAGAACAGAAATATTTTTTCTGTTGATGATTTTTGCAGGAGCTCAGAAAGAAGGATCTACGTCAGCTAAAACATCCAGGCCTGCCTATGAAAATGGTGCAATATCTCCAGTCATATCAAATCCATTAACGTCATCAGCTGATGGAGCATCGCCGAGACCTCCTTGCTCCGTACCAAATGCTTCCAGAGAAACGCTTTATATGGTCCGAATGACATAGCCCCAGTTCGAACTGTTGAGCCTAAGGCAACAAATCGAGGACGTAAATCAGGAGTTTCTACCGTGATAACATCATCACCGTACAAAAAGTATTTCTTTAACAACACTCCAAAGCAGCCTGCAGCCCTAACAAATAGAAAAATCATTCTAACCGAGAGTAAGTTGGCATATAAAGAAAGAGACGATTCATTCAGCGACACAAGTGTTTCATTTAGGTCAGACAGTGATGACGATTTTGATGAACCTGGGCAGTACATACCAGAATCAGAAGATTCAAAGTCCCTATTTTGACTTAATTTTACATATGATTCTATGAATGCATAGGGGATTCAGTGCTTGTCATGCAAAATGTTGGCCCACAGTGATGGTGCAGGTCCAGAGAGTGCAGTATATGTTTGTGATTATTGTAAAACTAAGTGAATCATTGATATGTTGGAACCCATAGTAGAGGAATTTTGTGCCAATAAATCCTTCCATAAGCCTTGGGTATTATGTTCATGGTTTTACTTGTTACAAAATAGACGTGTCGTATATTACCCAACTTCAAAATTCCCTTTATTTGAAATACAAGTCACTATCAAACCCACATCCCACATATGTAAAAACGCCATTGAGAGAATGAAACCCTTAAAACATGCAAGAAATAAGTAAATACAGATATTATTGTTTGTTTGTATTCCGGAAGACTATTGTTGTAATAAAATGTGTAGATGGCGTTTTGTTACATTTTTCAGTCTTAACTCGTGAATGTTTTTGAGTTCATTACTACTGGAGTCAGCTGACCTGCTGAAAGTGAAGGCTCAGAGGAAGAAAACGTAAACAGCAGTAATGCTGAACCTGGCACAAACTATGTTGAGGAAGGTAATGGTCTCCCTCCTGTTTTCAAGACCACTATAGACGAAGACGACACGTTTATGGGAAATATTGCCCGGAGTGGCATTATTTTCATGGTGTTGACTATATTTTTGCGGTATCTGCTCACCTTGAAATGTGTCATACATATATTTAAGTAAATTGATGTTTTAGCTAGGAAATAGGTGTTGCATTCACCTAAATATGTCCGGGAAACAGTTTTTTGTGGTTAAACCGGGAAAGTTTTTTTGTGGTTAAACCGGGAAACGAGTAGGTACTTCTACTGCCTTATGTACAGAACTGCAATTAATTCTACTTAGGGCCATGGATTGGTCAAGACATTGGTCAAGTAAAAGGTCCATCTTGTGATGCGTTGACCTCAGGGGATTCTTCCTTCCTGTTGAAAGGGCAATAAGAAAGCAGTTAAACAGTTAGAAAATTCTCCTAAATGGGATGATTTGACAACCCAAACATCAGGTGTGGCCTCAGGACAATACTATAAGGAATGTGTCCTTGGAGGGTTGATAACAATTATGGAAGTAGGAAGATAGCAAGCAAAACATCTAAATACTCTATATGATACAGCTGGTATGATGTGTCAGAAGATGAAATTGGGCTTTTTTTGGGGGTCAACATAAACATGGAATTGATTGGCCATCAAAATATGAAGGTACTATTGGTCCCAAGATTTCATGCCGAGAGTTCTTTTTTTCAGCTAAGTTTTCACGAGAAAACTTTTTTTTTCAAATTTTTTGGATGCTTCATTTTGAGACCATAAGCCCAAATGACCACAGATTGAAAACGAGAACGCAAAAGGTTAGCAACTTTCTCAGGTATATAGATGATCGTTGCAGAGAATACTTCATTCCTGGCAAGAATATTGCAGTAGATGAGTCTGTTGTTGGCTTCAAGGGTAAGATTTCATTCGTAACATACAACCCGAAGAAGCAAACTAAATGGGGTATCAGAATATATGTTTTAGCAGAGTCTGCCTCCAGCTATATTTATACTTTTATTCCATACCATGGAAAAATTACAACTGATAGCCTTATAAAACCAGACCTTCCTTTCACTTCCGGAATTGTCCTGCACCTTTACAGTAACCGCAGCTTTACAGTAACCTTTAAGTCTTGGCCTAATATCAAAGGTCATCACTTATTTACTGGCCGATCCTCCTGACCACTCCTACCCAAGCAAAGGAGTTAGCCGCCTTAGGATGCCACCTAACTGGGACTCTTCTTACTAATAGGAAAGATGTCCCTGAAGTTTATAAGAAGCCCAGGCTGAAGAAATGGGAAATAATCGCCTTTAGAAGTGATGATAATACTCTCTGCCTGTCCTGAAGAGATAAAAGTGTAGTTTCTTTGCTAAGTACTTGGATCACATCATCATCAGAGGATGTGTCAAGGAGAGTAAAGGGATCTGGTCAGACACAAGTGGTTGAGAAATTAACTGTCATCGTGAACTAGTATACAAAAAATATGGGTCCAGTTGACACTGCGCACCAATGTACCTCTTCCTACTGCTTCCTAAGGAAGACTAAAATGGTGGCGAAAGCTATTTTTCTGGGGTATGGAGATTTTAACAATAAATGGGTACATCCTCTACCTAGAATGCTGCAAGAGAAAGTGCTAAACCTATGAGTCACATAAAATACAGGAGGAAGTTTTTGATGGAATTCGTTGGCAACTTCCGCAGCAGGGAAGTTGTCGATGGAGTTCGTTGGCAACTTCCGCCAGGGAACTGCTGCAACCAAGAGAGGAAGAACTTCCGATTCAGACAAGGAGCAGAGACTAAATGGGAAGTCCTAAACATTATTCAGCATCCACAGGGAAAGCACAAAGACTATTGTGTGTTCCAAAAGAAATGTGCCTGGTGGAAGAAGAGAAACTACATATATTTGTGAAACGTGTGACCGCAATCCTGAGCTACATGTGGGGAATTGTTTCAAAAAATATCACACTATGAAAGATTTTAAAGAATAAATTACTTGATTTGATACCCTTAATTATAAAACCAGTGGAATTTTTTTTAATTAATAATGAGAACAATAAATTGTCCAGCATTTGTCTATTTTTACGTTTTTCCAAAAAACTTTATTTGGGCCAGACTGTTGGATTAACGAAAATAAAATTGGACTGCAAGGGGTTAAAGTGCCCTCAATTTAACAAAGGTTGCCAGAGTTTAGCTTGGTCTGCGGTTTGCCTCCTGATTATATGTACTTTCTCTTGGGAGTTGTCAGGCAACCAATAGTTTTCGCTCTCTTCCGCAAAGAAACCATTTTACATAGGCTCCGCTCCCCAAGATATTGGTATATGGTGGAAAAAATACAATGATTTCCAGGCTACCTCGTTCCCTCAAGGAAAGGAAGGACTGGAATGGGAGTGAATGAAGGAACTGAATTCTGTATTACAGTATGCCTTGCCTCATGAACGTGCTAACATTATGGTACTTATAGAATTCTCAAGAAGGGAAAAATGCGGTATGTACTTTGCTAGGTAAAAATGTGAACACATGAGACGTAAAGGCCTCCAAAGATTGTTTAAATCGCTTTTTCTGGGAGACTCAAATTTACTATGGGGAGCAGTTACGACCTTTAATATTCATTTGTGTTACACTTAGCCGATTCAGTGCTGATGACAGGCCCCCTCTGGGGCAAGTCCACTTAAGGCTGGAATTTTTAATAGAAAGAAAATGGTTCATGGCCCAAGAAATCTACCATCTCAGATAGCGAATGTGTTTTGTGAAGACCTTCTTGATTCCTTCCCAGTTATAAATGATAGAGTAAAAACGTTTTACACACATTTTTGAGAATCAAAGGGTTCAGAGTGTCAGGGAAAATAGCAAAGCTTGTGTTGGGCAAAGGAAAATGGGCAAAGGAAAATGAGCAAACAGTTGTATGTAGTGTGTGAGTATGCAAAACCAATGACTGTTACATAAGAACTAAAACAGGAGTATTTGGTCACATTAAAAATATCATTGGAAAGGACTCTCATTGCACGTTAGTGATTAACGAGTTAACTGTCGGCAAATCAACATTTGTCAGTGACTCATGTATTCTTGTGTGTACACAGCTAGACTATTTACCTCTAACGTGGGTGACGTCTCAGGAATGTTTGTATATCAGTATGACGGTGATTACGTAGATACATCAGATTGTTCATATGAAATTTGATTCCTGTTAATAGTTTTGAAAAGGATGTGCCCCGGCATACAATTCTAACGAGGAGTTTTTCGCGGCCAGCGGTCATGTGACCGCTCGGGTATTCCCTGTGCGTCGGCACCCCCGCCCACACACACCCGCTCCCCACCGCCCACCCACCGTTTCGGCATCCACGTCACCCGCCCCCTCCGATTCTTCCCTCGAATTACCCGATCCCACCAACATCCCACAGGTTTTCGGTTCCCGTGTCCCTTACCTGCACCCCTAACCCGTCTTTTTCAGGACGCACAGCCACCGCGGCTCCCGCGGCCGCAGCCTCCAGTGCCTTCGCCTCCTTTCCGTCCATTCCCAGTAACCTAGCCCAAGAACCTAGCGCCCAATATGACACTTCGGTGCTCATAGAGGGCCTCCCTTCAACCGTAACCCAGAAGTCCCTTTATACCGCTCTCCTTAACACCTTTCCTTCCCTTAATAGGCACATGGAGGTCTCCGTCTTCTCAACGAGAAGAAGCGCGCTCCTACGCATCCCTGCGTCGCGGTCGCGGTGCGGACGCGGTCGAGAAACGGAGGCTGGATGACTACCTGGGCGTCACGACGCGCGTCTCCGTGCGCAAGTCGAACGCCCGGGGGAGCGAAGGTGCTCTAAAGCCCCAGCCTCTGTCCTTTTCAGTTGTGGTCCGCGGCGTGGACCTGACGACATAGTAGTAGATTTAGGTTTATAGGGTGCGTCGACAACTATGGTCATTTTGCACCACGCGCAATCTAATTTATAATAATAAATATGTAGAAATATAAAAAAGTAGAAATATAAATATAGAGTAAAATCAAAGGCAGTATAAAAGGTCCAGTTTATGACAATAAATTAGATTTTATTCATTAAGTTTATTTCTTTTAAAAAGGTAATAACATGGCATAGGCGATCAGCATCGTTGCCTAGAACGTGTTCTAGGTCGCCGTTGATGCCTAGCCTGTTACGTGTGTCCCGGTATTTGTCACACTCCGTCAGGATATGTCGCACACTGAGAGGACAGTCACAGTCATCACATCGCGGAGGAATTTTCTCTTCTGTAAAGAGGAACGAGTGGGTTAGGGCGCAATGCCCGATTCTTAATCGTGTGATGACCACTTCTTCTCTGCGACTACCCCTGACGGAAGTGGGCCACACTGACGTTACCGGTTTAATTGCCCGTAACTTATTGTTTAGGACATCGCTCCAAAGTGCACTCCACTGCTCTAGGACTATTTTACGGAGAGAGGCTTGCAGATCCTGATAGGGTACTAGCGTCGTCGTCGGCTCAGGGATATTTAGCGCTTCTTTTGCAGCTGCATCCGCCTTCTCATTTCCAGCAATACCCATATGTCCTGGGACCCAGAGAAAAATAACTTTGATTCCCTTTCTATTAAGGGATAAAAGGGTAGTATGTATTCGCTGGACAATAGGGTGTGGTGAAGAAAAGACGGAAATGGATTGCAGTGCGCTCATTGAGTCCGTGCAGATGACAAAAGACCCCGAAGAACCCCTAATTCCTTCAAGGGCCATCTTAATAGCCAGCAGCTCCGCTGTGTATACGCTACACAGCGTATTGAGTCTGGACTGGACGACACCGTGATGGGAGGAGGTAACCGCGCACGAACAGGCTGCATTCGACTTCGATCCATCCGTGTATACAGGGATGAAATCGGAGTGGCGACAGAGAAATTCGTTGAAGAGGCGCTGGTATTCTAGAGCAGTGGTGTGGGATTTATGGCGCCTACCAAGTGCCATATGGATGTCCGGCGGCGGAATAATCCACATAGGGTAACTCGAGTACCCAACTGGATAAACATCTGGGAGTCTTAACCCGACACCCTGAATAAATAAATTAAAACGAACACTGAGCGGCTTGGTAGCTCCTGTCCGACGATTAAAAAGTTCCATAAATCTAGGGTTAAAAATCAAATTGAAACACGGGTGATTCTTGGTAGCTAAAATTTTCGCCAAATAGGAGCACATCAGTATGTTCCTACGGTACGGTAACGGAGGCTCCCCGGAATCAGCATAAATGCTGAGGACCGGACTAGTCCGGAAAGCACCAGTAGAAATACGAAGCCCTGCGTTGTGTACTGTTGTTAACGACCTTAAGTAAGAGTCGCGACTGGAAGCGTAAACAACTGACCCGTAGTCCAGTTTGGAACGTACGAGTGCGCGATATAATAAAAGCAGGGACATTCGATCGGCACCCAAAGTTGTGTTACTTAAAAATTTTAAAATATTTAGAGTCCGTAGACATTTATCTCTCAAAATCTGTATGTGTTCACGCTGACGACATAGGTGGATGACGTCGTCACCGGGATCGAGTTCGGCGGCGGTCAGGTGAAGGCCTACCGCATCCAAGCACGTCGCTCCGGAAAGTTGACGACGGTGGTCCGCGGGATCCTGAGACCCACGGGGGTTCAGCAGGGGCGGGGCGATCTTTGACTGCGTTTGCTGCGCCATCTCAATATGTGACCCGGTACTACTTTTTTATTTTTTTTTATTTTTTGTCTTTTCCGTTTTCGGCGCGGGCGTACGGATTCAAAAACACATTAGTCATCACCTAGCGCGCATGGTGTTCGGTAGTGCCCGCCGTTATATTTGTGGTTGAAGCGACGCTGTTGTGGACGTTGTTGTGTTTGAAATAGTTTGATTACCCTGGGAGGATTTGTTTGACAGCTATTTAGACAGTGACTGGTGAGTTTCTTAACTCCTTTATTATTAGATACTATTATTTTAGATCAGTTGTTCGAAACGCAGACAGTGAAAGTTTGTGAATGCACTGCCTACCTATGTACACAACTAGGAGGCTATTTTTGTAATAATTTCGCTTCAATCGGAATAGGTGTTCGTATGTTAGATATTTCAGAAGTATTTAGTTCAGTGAAATGTTATGACAGTGGGTATTGCTTACTCTTTCCGGATTTTTTCCAACCTCGACCTCTGGAGGACCTTATTGTTGCAATTCTTATTTGGCAATGAAAATTAGAGTTGTCATGACGTACACACCCGTTTAATAATGTCCGTATTTCACAACTATTTATATACTACCCTTGTAATGTTGAATTCCAACTCACCCTTGCTGCGATTAAATTTTTCCAACCGAAAGTGCCGGAACTGTCTCTCTAGTATTGCCAAAACATTACTAGTCGTATATAGGTGGACTCGCACATTAATAAACCGTTTCCTATGTCTACCTTTAATCACTAACCATACTTTTAGGCCTACTGTGATGTATTCTTTCTTTGCCTTCAACGTTAATCTTCCACCTCACCTGTGCTCCATTTCTATATTTGTTGGATATATTTTGTTATTTTAATCCGCTATTGGCAAAACTCAAATTACTAACAATTCCATGTATTTATATATATATATAAAATCTCAGTACTTACAAATAACAACCTTCACCTTTTGCGAATGAACCGTGACATCCATTCTCATGACACAAGGAATAAAAATAACATTTATTTGAGCCATCATAAAACAAGAACCTCTTGCAACAGCCCTATTGCAATGGGCACGAAGATTTATTATCTGTAACCGAAGTATTTTCGATCATCAAAAACCTCATCTAAATTTGCAAGGAATCTAAAACAATTTTTATTAGAACAGTGCTACTATTCATTAAATGAATATTTTGTGAACGCCAATAAAACTGGAAGTGTATAATGTATCTCTGTGATCATCATTATTATGCACGTTTTTGTTACTATATTCCCCTTATTTCCTGATTTTATGTATATTATATGTACTACGACGAATCCTATACCTGCTTCTGTGTAAGCATGGTCACTGGAAAGTAAATTATTAATATTATTATTATTTCAAGGTTTGAACTGCATTCGCCATGCGAACGGTCAAGTGTTGTGTGAAAGGTTGCGATGGTCAGGAGCGGAAAAAACACTTTTTCCCTCGCACAATGCAAAGGTAAGCACAATTACTTCTTAATTAGTAACGAAATTACAGGACCGGTCACCGTACGGTGGCACCTGGATTAGATATTGGTGGTATGAATGTACAATATATATGTACCTGCCCATGGGCATTACCCATACCCTATTATTAACGAATATGAGAGTCGATTACAATGGTCACTGTTTTTCTTTAATCTTAGATAAATATGTGCAGTGATTTTTACGTCTGCTCCAATTAGTTTTATATCTGCCTGATTCCTTATTGAAGGAAATCGGTTATCAAATAGGTACCTACTTAAGTAATGTATAAATAAAATAATTATTTTTGTTGATACTGCAATATGTGACTGGTTTAGAGTTATGACATTTATCGGTACACCGATTCGCAAAGGGACGGTCACAAACATTTTTTATAAAGTTTCCTCGTTTACCTTTCGAAATGGCCTTAATCTTTGCTATATTGACACAATTTGAAGAGAAAAAATACGTAACTATGAAGAGACATCAGCCGATAGGACTCAGTGGAGAGCTGCGTCAAACCAATCTGAAGATTAATGACTAATCTTGATGATGGCACAATTTGCCCGCGGTGCAGTGAGATTCTTTGTGAACTTAACTGAGATTTCGGAAAATAGTGCTTGCTTATGCGTTGAATTAATTAAAAACATTTTACTGCCCGCTTTAATTTTTTCCAGTTGCTTGCCTTCGTTATTCTACTTAAATGAGCGGTACCTTCGTTTTATAGTCGTTTGAATAGATTATGGTAGGATACAGGAAAATATCACTTTAGGAAACGGTTTCAGTATCATGAAATATTCCTTTTATAACTGTAGGTACAATAGAAAAGTCGGAGCAGCGATGCTAGTTCTGGAGCAGCTGTGTTTACTTCACGGTACCTGTTTACTTCATACTGGAAGGGGGGCGGAAGGGGTCTCGCGAGATCTGAGGACAGAGGAGCCGACCTTGCCAGACACTGGGTGTGCAATAAAATTCCGAAAAAGGTCCAGTCGTCGGCCTGGACATGGGGGGACAAAAAATACGGAGGCCTTTCTTCCTCGGGCACCGAGCGACTTTATCTTCTTTTTTTGCGGCAAGCCCTTTTCCGATCCGTAAGTGCTTTCTTGAGTGGTTCCTGACCCTAGGGTCCCAGCTGGACCCAGAATGACCTCGTCTTGTGTATACACACGCCGTTAGAAAAAGAGGCCCGAAACGCAGTGTGGTCGAAAATTGTGTTGGTCTCCTAACCTCACTCGCCAAGGGACAAGACCTTTCCCGATCCCGATCGGAAAGGTCTTTCCTGAAACTAGCCCATCGAGCCCCGAAATGACCTGCTATACTTACGCCCTGGGTTAGCCCCCAGCATGTGATGAAGGTGTTGTCAAAAAGGTAGTGGAGCGAACATGTCTGGAAATTCCAAGGGGTGTAATTTGACAAACCACACGGAAATTGAAGACAAAATCGTAGTTGTTAATTTGAGCTAATTGTAATTGGCAATGAGTTGGCAATTTACATGGCCTTGCGAAGGTCAAGTTCCAAGTAGGTTTAAGTTTTTGCGACAGTGTATTTTGTGTTGATTTTTAAAACTTAAGAAGTGAATGAAAGGGTAACACACATTCCCTAAACGTGAACCGGAGTCCAATAATATGCATTGCTCTTAGTCTACAATCTGCCATTGGACCCTAAAGAGGTTCCAAAAATTACCATATTCTCGATAATGGAGAGAGATTCTATTAATCAATATACTAGAAGGAGAGATGGATTCCCATCCCCATTTGCATTACTTACACACCTTTTTTCCACATTTTTACATTAGGTAATAAATTTGAAAATTGCATAATGATGGGAAGGGTACATCCCCCTTGGTACCTTCTTCCCTTCCCTAATTTCAATCATTTCTCTTAATGAGTGAAAGCACACCCACGCTTCATTTTCATACCATATTGCATTTTCAACATTTGTTTACCAAGGACATAGTTCAGGTGGCATAAGGTTTAGCAGTCTAAAGGTGAATGGTACCACTAACTGTTGGTTACTATTACCAATGAATTGCATGTCTGATGAGTCACATAATATTGGCTGGGAAAGTATCTAGGGTTTTACCTATGTTCACATAAGCCAGGGTAGGTA
Organism: Platycnemis pennipes; assembly: GCA_933228895.1. NCBI lineage: Eukaryota > Metazoa > Arthropoda > Insecta > Odonata > Platycnemididae > Platycnemis > Platycnemis pennipes. The sequence continues at coordinate 23,630,393 of OW121848.1, read as the reverse complement.
TTGGTGTCATTAAGTAACCCCTAGAGGTAAATGAACTTAGGTTTTTTTCTTCCATCTCAGCTTTTAGATATCATGCTTACTTACACTTTCATCCCAAATCTCTTGGACATCCAATAGCCATTTCTATTTGGAGCATGGGTTTATTCCTCTGTGACATTGACATTGGTCTCTGTTCCAATTCATATTTAGTAAGTGACTGACCAAGTCAGCAGTCATGAACTAGCAACAGTGTACTATTACTCTTAATATTGATGCTATATTCTGTGGAAAGATATTGTATTCATGGTAAAGGTAATCTAAAAGCTTAAAGACCCACATCATTAATAAAATATTAATTTTCACTCTGATTAAAATGAATATAAATTTCCCCTTTAGTTCTCTTTATTGGCAAATTAAGGATAATTACTTTTACGGATAAGCCTGGTGGTAGAAAATCAAACTTCTCCTTTTTCATGAGTACCACCTGGGTTTATCCCCACCAGTTCAGAGTTTCATCCAGTTGCCAATGCAAGACATATGAAGTGATGAATTTTTATTTTCTAATGTTTCTGTTCACCTTTTGTCCTTGCTACATAATAATGCTCTGTTAATTACACTCCTTTCAGGGCAGAGCAATGGACGGCCTTCTGTGTAAATACTGAGCTCTCCAATATCCCAGCTGGCAACCTATTTAAGAGTGCATGTATTTGCATCCGCCATTTCGCTCAAAGTCAATACACATACCCAGGATCAGAAAAGCTGAATAGGAATGCTCTCCCCTCCCTCTTCCCACCCACTGCAGCAACCTCTCCTCAATCACCTCCAGCACCCTTTCCACTCTCACCTATACTTCATCCCTCTCCCACATCTCCTCCACAACCATCCCCTCCACCTCCTCAGCCCTCTACCTCCTCAGCTGTTCCTTACTCTTCACTTTCTTTTCCATCTACTTCTTCTCTCTTAACTTCTGGGCATTCACTCTCACCTTCTCTTGCACTTGTTTCTGCTCCTCCTTCCCCTGATCCACGTTCTTTTCCTACTTCTGAAATTGCAAAAACTTCTCTGACTGAATCCTCATTCTTTCCTGGGGTCACCTCTACACCCATTGCCTCCATTCGAGACTCCTTTCCTCAGTCACCTATGGCTCCTTCATCTTCCTTTGTGGTAAGTGATACTGTTGAAGAAACTTCACAGTCATTGCATACCACAAAGAAAAATGTCAGGCGTTCCCTTTTAAATGAGTTGGGTGTGACTAGGGTGGCTGCATTAACACCCAGGAAGAAAGTCTTGCTCAATAAATTAAGAAAGGTTAGCAAAGAGCTGACAAGGCTGAGGAAAGCTGGAAAGCATTTAAAGAGCAACAGCAATCAGTTGAAACATTTAACTTGCTCAAACTTCATTTTGGATTTGGAAAGAAATTATTCTTCCGGTGCTGCTTTGATTTTTGGATCAGCACTGAGGCTAAGGGGAAAGAAGCCCAAAGGGAGAAGGTGGACTCATAAGGAGAAGGTTTTTGCACTTTCCCTTTATAAAAAGAGCCCTAAATCCTATCGATTCCTTAGAAATTTTATTCCTCTCCCCTCCAAAAATACTCTCCTTCCCATCCTCAAGTCTGCTCCCTTCCATACAGGCATAAATGTAGAGGTTCTTCGTCACATATCCAGCATTGTTGTCAACAAACCGATTGTAGACCGGTATTGCACTTTGATTTTCGATGAAATGGCAATCAAAGAGCAGCTTGTCTATGATCCGGATGCTGACATCATTGATGGATATGTGGATCATGGAAGTAAGGGCAGATCGGGTCAGGTGGCCCGGTATGCACTTGTTTTCATGGTCCGTGGGGTGAGGAGGAAATGGAAGCAACCTGTTGCATTCTATTTCAGCCTTGGAGGAACCCGTGCATTTATTCTTGTTGACCTCCTCAAAGAGGTTTTGGATGCAGTTAAAGAGACTGGACTCATTGTTGTTGCCACTGTCTGTGACATGGGCAAGAACAATGTGTCGGCTCTTCAGCTCATGGGAGCAGATTTTGAGCATCCTTACTTTCCGTTTAAGGAGCAGAAAATCTATACAATTTTCGATCCCCCTCGCCTTCTTAAATGTCTCAGAAACCTTTTAATGAAATACCCCTTTGAAATACCTGTCCCTGTGGGAGGGGAGATAATTCCTTTGCATGCAAAATGGCAACATATGGTGTCATTGTATGAGGAGGTGATGACAGATTTTTTTTTGGAACCGTAAGTACATATTTCCTTGATTATTTCTTTTCTACCATTCCTGTTATTCTATGAATCTGGGCAGTGAAATGAGAAAATATTTTTGCAGATTGGTGAGCATCACGGAGGCACACATTGCGCCACAAAGAAAGAAAAAGATGAAGGTGAGCCTGGCGGCAGAGATTTTCAGCCGGCACGTTGGGGCAGCTATAGGGTACCTCACACAAAAGAGTAATTACATTGCTTTCTGTTTTTTCTCTTGGTGTCACCATAACCCATGTCTTGAAGTGTAATATGGAATTTGCTTTTTCTAACAGACATCATTGAAAAGGATGGCCTGGCAACAGCACTCCTTTGTTTAGATGTGGACAAGCTTTTTGATAGTTTAAATGGAGACAAATCGAATAATGACTCGAAAAAATCCCTTAGGCATGCCATTTCCAATGAGAGTGAACATGTCAACTTTTGGAGGATGGCATATCTTAAAGTTAAGTCGTGGAAGATTTTAGGAGAATCAAAGGAAGTGAATCCTCCCTCAAAAAATGGTTGGCTAGCTACCATCAAAGCATTTTCAATCCTTGGGGAGAGTTGAGGGATAAAGGGTTTTGGCATCTCAATGGAAGAAATTTAAATCAGGACCCTTTGGAAAATTTCTTCAATGTCGTCCGGCAGAACTGTGGATCAAACCACACCCCTAACAGTAGGCAATTCATTCAGGCTTTCAAGACTGCGGTGATGAATGGCTTGCTCTCTAATGACAGTAAAGGCAACTGCATGAATGATAATTGTGAACTACTGACTAATCTAGAGTCATTCTTTAATGGAGGATCGATCTCAGTAAATCAGCCAGGTTGTAGCACTGACAATAGCACACAAGACATGGAATCACGTACTAGAAACTTAATGTGGCATGATGTGAAGATTAGGGATAGGAAACTACCCTCCATGTTGTATGTAAGCCACTACATAGTGAAAAATGCTGTGAATGAGAGCGACTGTCATCTATGCCACAAGTCTCTAATCAGGGGAAATGAGACAGTGGAAGATTCCGTGTTTTCCATAGATATAAATGACCGATATTACCCAGTACAGGAGTTAGTCATTCAAACGGGCAAAGGCGTGACAGCAGTTGTTGAAAAATTAGGAGTTATTGGGCATAATAAAAATGTATCTGTCGGTGTCACAGATACATTGTATGATGCAATTGACTTCTCCTTCATTGTATGTAATCAGCACCCAAACAAATTGAAACGCCTCATAGCGGCCATTATATTTCAAGTAGCTGTAAGACTACATTGCTTAAAAGTGAACAGGGACCTTGAATATAAATAATTTTCTTGATGATATGTTTTTCTTTCCATCATTATATTTATTGTTCATGGAAAATCATTGATTTGGCAAAGGGATTTGAGTCATTATTGTCTCCAATAACGTCATAAGCTTTGTCTTCGGTGACAAGGAGTCTAGGTCCACATGAGTGGAGCAGCATGGTGGAGAACTGCTACCTCTTGAGAGATTATTATAATCCTGTATGGATATTAAATTTGTTCCATGATAATGTTCCACCTCTCAATGTCACTCACCAGTGTGTTTGGTGGGTACATTTGTTGTCAAGAGGCCATCCTCAAAATAATAGTTGTATATGGTTAATAGTATTTAAATATTTGTTCTTTGTGTGAAGTGTTTGGTATTCACTGGCAAGTTTTAGCAGAGAAAAGCTGATAGCAGCCCATATGTTCTAGTTATATAGGTACACAAAGGTAGCAGTGAAGTAGCAGAGGAGTGGTATATTGGAAACAGGTTAATGAAATGTTCTACTGATTTCATAGGTTAAATGTTGTTTATGAGTATACCCAAAATATCGCCAATGCACCAATTTCATACTTTATGTTCCATAGATTTATCCCCATTATGGTCAGTACCTCCTAATTTTTCAACAACTGCTGTCATGCCTTTGCCCGTTTGAATGACTAACTCCTGTACTGGGTAATATCGGTCATTTATATCTATGGAAAACACGGAATCTTCCACTGTCTCATTTCCCCTGATTAGAGACTTGTGGCAGAGATGACAGTCGCTCTCATTCACAGCATTTTTCACTATGTAGTGGCTTACATACAACATGGAGGGTAGTTTCCTATCCCTAATCTTCACATCATGCCACATTAAGTTTCTAGTACGTGATTCCATGTCTTGTGTGTTATTGTCAGTGCTACAACCTGGCTGATTTACTGAGATCGATCCTCCATTAAAGAATGACTCTAGATTAGTCAGTAGTTCACAATTATCATTCATGCAGTTGCCTTTACTGTCATTAGAGAGCAAGCCATTCATCACCGCAGTCTTGAAAGCCTGAATGAATTGCCTACTGTTAGGGGTGTGGTTTGATCCACAGTTCTGCCGGACGACATTGAAGAAATTTTCCAAAGGGTCCTGATTTAAATTTCTTCCATTGAGATGCCAAAACCCTTTATCCCTCAACTCTCCCCAAGGATTGAAAATGCTTTGATGGTAGCTAGCCAACCATTTTTTGAGGGAGGATTCACTTCCTTTGATTCTCCTAAAATCTTCCACGACCTAACTTTAAGCCATCCCCCAATATCTTTATGTTCATTCATATGTGTTTTTGCAGTCATCATCGTATTATGCTTTATTACCAATTTTGTTATTTTGTCAATAATGGTGGTCAATGATTCATCCATCTATGTTTTAGTGAGATAGTACAAACCTCTGAATATTAGTGTATTTTTGCCTATTTATATTTTTAACCCTTGGAGAGAAATTATTTTCTGTTAATTTGGTTATTCTTTTCATGATTTCGGTCTATTTTGTTAAGTTAAATATTTTCTCCAAGTCCCTATTGTATTATAGATTGTAAGTTGTATGCGCTCCTCTTTTCTTTTTTTTATTCATTTTAAAATTTGAATAACATTGTTTCCTGACCTGGCTTGGGCTACTGCATTATGCAAGTGTGTATTCCCTGTTTCCAATTATTTTTCCTTTAACTCTGTTTATGTCAATGATGTGCCTCAATGTATGTGTGCACTAATGTTGTTGTGAATGAAATAATTTTGTGTGCCTCTGCTGCTTACTGCTAATTGAGAGCTTCACTTTTGCTTGAACTTGCTTCTCTGATCCTAGTATGGAGAACAATATTTTGTCTTGATGTTAAACTATGTGTGAGGTCCTAATTTGTGTCTGTTTTTTACAAGTAGTGTACTAATACTACTGAAGTCACTCATGTCACTTTATTCAGTGCTCTCATACATTCTATGGTGAGCGTATATGTGCCTCTGCTCATTAATGGCTTAATGCTTTTGCTGCCTTATAATCATCCATAATTTCAGTGCTACGTTTATTATTCATTGAGAGTTATGTATTAAAATCATGGATATTACATCATAGCAATGTTGTGCTGAAACTAAAAGTTTTATAATGTACTTGGTTTTTACACTGCGTATTTCAAACCTGTGTTGATTGATCTTATAAAATGTGGGGTGTTTTTGTAGTACCTACTTATGACCCCAACTTGGGCTCTTTGCCTATTCTGATGCGGGAGAATCACTGCTTCACAAACCCACTCCACTGATTGCCGTGTGCTCATTTACTGAAGCTGTAAAGTGTTTGAACATTCAAAGCTGTATACCACTTAAACCTATTCTCCTAATAACATTTATGACATTTCCATTGTGCGGTGGACCTTTATACCTGTATGTGTGCATCTGTGCTGGAGTGTACAAAGTTACAGGGCCTTCAATGCCTACATCATCAATACTGTGGAAGTTTTTCCTGGATTAATGGCCATTTACCCATTTTTGTGTAAATCTATTGGCCTGATGGTGTTAATGACATATTCATTAAGCTTTGGAATACATATTTGCGTGTGCATCAATGTTCGTATTTGTATTTATGAGAGATCCCAAAAATTGACATGTTACAGGGCAGTGAATAATGGACAATTGGAAATGATGTGCCAATTATTTGTGGGTTTAATGGTTGTTTGCTATATATCATGTAATTTGATGGCATAGGATTGGTAATGTGGATCAGTGGGCTATTCAGAAGTCTTTTGTGAGGGACGTTTACTAATTGATGACTTTTTATGTCTCATTTTTTGAACTAGTTATATTGGACTGTTTGTATATTTGCATTATTCCTTGATACTTGATATGATTGAAGATAAGATTGTGAGTCAAAAAGTGAAATTCATCATGCCTCTCCATATTTCTGTTTAGTTTTTGTCGTTACTATGAATGATAATTTAAGAAAACTATTGTGCTGATAAATATTCATAGAATTCAGCATTTATACATTACATACATTTAAATGTCTCACATATGGCTATCATTCATTGTTTGTAATTATGTAATGCTATTGTCACTGCTAATTGCTGCATTATTGAGTGTGTGAAGCTTATACACATTTCAATTATGGTAATCGGTGTTGTTCAGTGAATAGACATTCACAAATCAGTGTTTTGTAATAGAAACAATTACCCTGATGAAAATAAAGTGTACAGTTAAGCTTAAGCTAATCAATTGTTAGATATGTGCAGGCAATCTGAATATGTGTGACAAAAGTGTTATTTGGAACACGTATAAACTGTGAAGAATTAAGTGTGCCAAAAGTGGGATTTGGCAAAAAATGTAAGAGGAGTGCGCAGAAAAGTGTAATTTGGAACACGTAAAGTGTGAAGAAAGTGTGCCAAAAGTGGGATTTGGCAAAAAATGTAAGAGGACTGCGCAGAAAGTGTGCACAGTTTTTGCACACTTAAATTTCACCATGTTGGTGTACTTTTTTTTGTTTATCACGTGTTAAATACTGGAAGTTCAATGTCGAATTTAATGTTATGTCAAGAATATTTTCAATGGAAAAGATCCACTGCTGTAATTGTAACCTCCATTTGGCAGCTACAGCCAAATAAAAGATTTATGTGTGCATATCTACCTTTCCTTTCAGTATACATTCCTATCGATCCATTTTCAGAGTTGTTGCCGCTTCATAAATGGCTGGTTATGACTGCGATTGTCTGCAAGAAGGTTACGCATAAATATCGAGTGTAAAGTAAAGCCGTCTTGGAATAGGAAGTTGTGTAAACCTCATTTACCGCGAGGATTGAGTGAATTGCCTGAATAGCCATTTCATATCTACCCGTGTGCATGCCAAATCGGCCAATTGTGCTTGAAATGTTGCATTACTTGTCTAATTTTTCTTTTTTCCTATTCCGGAATGCTTTCCTTCGCGCCGAAGTTTGAAAAGTTGAGTAAAAAAGAGAAAAGATGAATAATATAGAAAAGAAAGAATTATGAAAAGTACAAGTAATGACATCTAACGGTGATTTGATGAACTACGTGCGCTCCAATGCTGAAATTGCCTTTAAACCTCTACTAGTTCGGGGGAACAAATTTAGGGTTGCTAGTGGTCTCTACTAGGTTGAGTTTCACCTCTCCACCGAACATAGGCGATCCTTTTACTAAGGGAGATGACGCGCCCTGCTGAGACCGCTAAGTGTCTCCTGGCTGACAAACGTGTGAAACGCACGAGCACACGGTGCAATAAAAGCAGTGACATTCGATCGGCACCCCAAGATGAGCGACTTAAAAATTTTAAAATATTTAGTCCGTAGACATTTCTCTCTCAAAGTAGCTTTGTATGTGTTCACGCCAGTTCAGTCGGTAGTCAATCTTTAAAATGCACCAATGTTTCATTTCTCTTGGATACTATTTTTGTGATACAATACGAAAAAAATGCTGGGGAAAAGTCACCTGATTCCCAATTTCCTTTATTCAAACGACTTTGAAAAACAAACAAATAGAACACTTAACTGGTCAAAAAGGTGATTTTCAGTCACTGTAAAATATCAACCACCTAACCTGGAAGAATGAAAAAACAAAATTTTTCAAATATTTTAAACAAAAAAGAATATGTGTCAAAATATTTGGGGCAGTCAAGCCGTTTTACGGTACCAAAAACCTTAGCTATGGGAAATGGGACCTATAATTTTAGACGTTGCCTGTTGTTTAGATTTTAGAAGTTGCCCGAGGAATTAAAATATATTACATCTATCAGTGTATTTAAATCCAGAGTAAATTCTTATCCCCAAGAAAGGTTGTACTATTCGATTGCTGAATGTTTATATAATTCATCTGCTGTTTCTCTTCTTATCCTGTTAGCATTTTTGTTAACTATGGTATGTTTATTCTTTTATCCTAATGTGCCATATAAATGTAAGCAAATCACTTAGCTTTTGACAAACTAAGTATCTAACTTCAATAGTAATTGGAGTATGTAGTGCCATTTTTGTTTCTTGGCATGTTCCGGAACTATTTTGTCCTCGCATGCTTTTTAAGTGGCAAGCCAAGATTTCAAATTCCCCCTCCAGCCATTTCTTTCATTACGTGTTTGTGTTATTCAGGGGAGGCTACTGACATTTGAGGTCATTTCTGCCATTTAGTATTATGGTGGGTAATTAGGTAATGGTATGAACATTTTAGGTAACGGAGGGTGAAGAGAAACCCGGCGTCGGCATTAGCCTAATCGTAACGACAGGCGCCAAGGGGACCACGGCTTAACATCCCATCCGACCGACGGAATACTGAACCTGAAATGCCCTCCACTAGGCACTGAAATAGGGACCGGTTAGCCACTGAAAAATCCTCCGCCGGGAATCGAACCCGGACCCTCGGGATGGGAGGCCAGTACTCCAGCCACCACACCAACCCGATCCCCTTTCACTACGTTGAAGTGACTTATTTTATATTCCTGGTATAAATCGTATGGACCATTAAATGGTTTGAGGGTCCAAATAACTTGTTCTACCTTTAAGCAAAACCCACATCATCCATAACACTGGTGAAATAACATCAAACTAGCTTTGAATGTGGTTGCTGTAATTCAATTGATGAGGAAATTGTACACTTAGCTTATGCTGCCAATTCTTGCAAGTCTTTACTCCTAGTTTAGGTGTTCATGCCGTCACCTATTAAGTGTATCAATACTACCACCTCATCCCCATTCCTAACACCATTTATTGCAGCAGTCACAGTCCCTGGTCTGGGCACATCGCTTATTGACTAGGGGTTCGCTTTCCAAGTTGTTTACCCTTTTAGTCGCCTCTTACGACAAGCAGGGATACTGCGGGAGTATTCTATATCCCCCTACCCGCAGGGGTACCTACAATTGTGGTACAGGAAGGCTAAAGAAACAAGCTGTACCATAGTTCTTTGAGGAAATACTTGAATATTCCCTGTTTCAAAAGTAATGGGTGCTCCCTGACCAAACAGATTTTAAAGCTATAAGAGCAAGACTATCCTGTTCTCGGTTGGTTATTCAGGGGAGGCGACAAACATCGGAGGTCATTTGCACCATTTAGGATAGGTGAGTAATTGGGTAATGGTAGGAGTTTTCAGGGAACGGGGAAGGGTGGAGAGAATCCCGGCGCCGGCATTAGCCTTCTCTTAACGAAAGGCACCAAGGGGACCACGGTTTAATGCCCCATCCAACGGACGGATTACTGAATTTGAGATGCCCTCCACTCAAGTGGGGACCAATTTTCAACTGAAAAATCCGCCACTGCCGGGAATCGAACCCAGGCCCTCGGGATGGGAGGCCAGTACTCTAGCCACCACACCAACCCGATCCCCACTATTCCCACATTCCACTCCACAGTTACATTCATTACTATTACAATCACTAACCATGTTGAGTGAGTGGGATACAACAGTTTCCTGGATCAACAACTGAGGATCAATTACGGAAGACTCATCACAGTTCTACATAATTTCTTACCAGCTTACCACTACGCCCTCTTTAGTCAAGATGCAGGGTGTCCTCCTCCTACCCATACAGCATTTACGAAGTCTTCCCATCTCAATTAGTTGAGACAATGCAAATCAAAAACTGCAAATCAAAACACTTACCCTTTTCTGAAGCCAAATAGAAACCCTTTGAATAAATCTATGGTGATACCTAAATCTAAACGTAGCCAGGATTTTAAAAATTTTTCATAACACTGAGGACACATGCAACCATCACAATGTGATTCTCATATCAGCCCTCACACAATGAAGAAACTATACTCACGAAACTATTATCACCCAGCAACCTCTGATGCAAAATACGAGCAACCCACAATTTAGAGAATGGTAGTAACCCTCACTAGAGGAAAATGGTAGGGAGAACCTCTGGTAGACAGACATCAGAAGTACATGAATTTCAAATTATAGGTCAGAATTGAGTAGCTTTTCACTAACAAATTCATAAATGGTACATGCACTATCCTACTTCAGGAATACCACCACATGAAATATCCAAAGAGCTTTTTTCCATTTCAAGTTTTTAATTTGAAAAATTTACATCTACAGAAGTTATCTGAGAGAAAATGAAGTTTCAAGAATAAGTTTTCACCCAAAGTGAACAAGGTTTTTTTCAGGTCAAATGAATAAAATGCAGCCAAAAGAATAATTGGAACAGCATTTAATTGCCATCACACTTGACATAAAAGTTGGGCTTCTCACACTTCAGTCCATTTTTAACAATACAGCTCCGTTAACTTATGAGTTGGCATTAGGTCCTCGTCTGCGGCCAAAACCTTGCACAATGTTTACGAATCTACGATTGTACTGAATGCGTCTCTTGGCTCGCCCCGTCTTCTTTTTCTTCTTTTCTTGTTTCTCCACCTATTAAGATACAAATTCAATCCATACAGTTTGAAAAAAAAGCATGCACAAGGTGTACTGTTTGACATCATCATGTGCATAAATATTATTCATATTATTCAACATATGTATAAACATTTAAGACTAGAGCAGACGGACATTTTGAATGTGAAATTTACTTCTGTGTTAAGGGATTTATTTATAATAATGGTGTCATTAGATATTATGCACATCATCCAAATGTGAAACATTTCGGAATTCCACCAAATTTGCAGCTATTCAAAAGAGGAGATGGTATTTGTTGAGGAGAGGTGGTTCCTACTGAATACAACAATCATAGATTAGAGAAGAAAGGAATACAAGCTGCATGCTGGGTGTTCCCTTGATACACCTTTGGTATCCACCACCAGTTCAAGTCTCCTGCTATTTTACTGTCATTATGTTAGCAGATGCCAACACTTATCAAGAAAACCCATCAAATCAAATTTAAGATGAACTGAGGTGATGATCTAATTGGTTTGAATGAAAATGTCCAAAGACCAGAATATCCAAATGCCAATTAAGAAAGGGAAATTTTCAGCATTTAAGTCAATTTTTGGTTTTATTTCCTAATTTACAACACAATACCAAAACTGATGAATCTACAACTAGCTTGAAAGAATATGCTCATCATTACAAAACACAAAATTACTAGTGAAGACCAATGCAGACCAGCATATGGTCTACACCTGTGTACGTACAGCAGGTAGCCTGAGGGCATTTGTAGAACTGTTTTTTATAACTATTGTTTTTGCATTGATGAGCATCAGTTGTCTTTGCCCATTAACTCGTTGTGGATCAATCACAGAAATGTCCGTGTTTAGCGTGCCGAACGTTGAGGACCTGTCATGGAGATTTCATTGTTTCCACATAGGAGAACAACATATTCTGCTTATTCAAATGTCAGTTTTTTATGTTCCAGTTTTATTCTGGTGTTATTGAGAATATTCTTTCAAGCATTTAGGCTTGTTATATTACATTTAAATATTTATTTGCTAAGTATTTTTCAAATGAACGCTATACATTTTCTGATTTTCATTAATGTATGAATAACATTTCACTAAGTGTTACCATGTGAAAAAAACTTGACTGAATAATAATTTTCCCAATACAGTAACTATAAACTCTCTAGTGTTCTGAAATCATAAATTATATACTACAGTCCAAGCCCATTATAGAGAGTACGGCATATAGCAAGAATCTCGCAATAACGAGTGATTGGCAATGTACCATCGAAAGGCCCCTGATTAACATGCAAAAGAAAACGGATATAGCGAGGCCAAGAAGCTCCTGCCATGGTACACGCTCAGTACTACAAGCGATATTTCGTGATGGTGATGCACTGCAAAGTACGAATTAACGCATGGTATTTTCTTCAGTAGCATTATTTGTCGACTACAAGAAAGAATATAATATTTGTTCCATCTTCTACATTATTTTAAAGTCCAATCAAGTCCACACACTGATGATTTACGGCCAGCCCTGGCGTACCTTGCGTGTGCACTCACACTTTTTAGTTGTTCTTTTGTTAATCCAAGTTCAAGCGGAGGCATAGGAGCAGAAAGGGCAGAGGATGGACAAGCGGAAATGCATCTAGTCAGTCACACAACAGTGGAGAGCGGTGGAGTGGGTAAGGGGCGGAGTTCAGACTGCCCATCTTTGTCTGCCAGTGCAGGAGTAGTTGATGAACGAGGAGTATTTTAACTCTGTGAGAAACGAAGGCGACGACAAAATTAGTTCTCTTATGGAAGAAGAAAAGGCCTATGCCGACGAGAGCTAAAGCACAGCAGGCTGTCAGAAAAATTAGCACCGTTTACCGGGCCAGTAATGCTTATGAAGAATTTAGCAAACTTAGTGAAGTGGAAGGTTCTGCGCTTTTGGCTACTGCCAGTAGACTGAAGCAGACGATGCTTGAATGATTTTTCAGCCTGGATTAGAAATTGAAAGTACTGTGCTGTTAATGTGAAGCGTGCATATGTATGATACTAAAGGTCCAACGCTTGTTTTGTTATGCTTTCTATCATCACGACGAAGTCGCCAAAGTTTTCCATTGCCAAAGAATTATTTATAACCTTAAAATTTTATGATTCATCCTGGTTTCAATTATTTTTCCTGTTAGCAGAAGTAATGGGAATACCTACTTATGATTTCTGGTACATTTGCTAATTTGTGCATAATGTTCAATGTTTTCGTAACTATTGCCAAAGTCACAATACATGGCAAGATACAAGATATACATGGCAAGCCGATGTTATATGATATATGTTATGTGAATAATAAAAATTTTTCCCATCCAACAAGTTTCTATTTTATGATTCCTTACTTCACTGATGCATACAATTTTGAGTGAATGTATCGACAATTCTCAGCAATAGTATTTCACGGTAGTTACCTCCATTCGCTGTGATCCTCCAGATGGCAGCACTAGTACGACACACGATGTGCTTCGCAACCGACGGAGGAATTTGCTTGTGCAAATAAATACTAGCTGCAACTGATTTTTAAGAGATAACTATGTGAATTTTAGGAACGGCTTGGAAGAAGTGATTATACCAGAAATACTTTCAACCGCCAAAAAATGCTGCAGGCTCAGCACCGAAAAACACTGTCAACTACGCCAAAAAATTACGGAAACTTTCCTAACCAATGGACGTACTGGTTAACACTCGAATACTTCAGCAAAGCATAAATTATTAATTTGGAAGATTTAATTCGCAAAATAAATTATAATTATGCAATTGTGCACGAAAACAGCATTTCTACCTGTTTCTAATAGCATGGTAACGAAAGAAAAATGGAGAGTAAGAACAACTCCGGGAATTAAGAGGCTTAATATATCACCTTCGGATAAAATGAGCGCTCGCTATAGCGAGTAATTCCCAGTCATGGAGAGCACTCTTTATACCAAGCTTCCACTATACTTTTAACTTATAAGTAGAGGTCCAGGAAAATAGATTAATAAGTTCAAAATTAGTTTTAAGAATCTCAAAATTAGTGTAATATAATTTTATGCTTATATTCGCTCTTTTCGGTACAAATCAGGTTGCAAAAAATAAAAAATTACAATCTTTTTACTGTACCTTCTAAGGGCACAAACAATTCGTAAATTATGAGCATCATACTTCGTCATTGTACTTAAATGTAAGTAGCTATAAATTTAAACTGCTGAGAATAGAGCTCCTTTTGATTGTATGCCAATTGACACCTCAACTAAAAAACTAATATATTGTTCTGCTGGTCTTACTTGTCTCGGTATTTCTTAACATTAACAGCGCATAAAGTTCATTTACTTTTGGTTACCATTATATGTAGAGCGTAAGTACGTAAGTTACTTGAATGCAAAGATTGTTGAAGTCAGAGAATTTTTACGTCGTTTTTTGTGTACGAAAATAACGGAAGAGCATGAAGTGTGATCGTGATTTTTAATTTCCATATCTTTGGCCACGCAATCCCGGCGCACGTACAACATTTGTTCTAATTTGCCTGGTGCCGTGATTTTCCAGCGCAGTGCTTTTTTGGAAAAATTAATCGCAAGAGAAAAAAGAACTTAAGCTCTGCATTCATATAATTGTAAGTATCTACCGAAATGTTCGGGTGACTCTAACATTCTCCTGAAAATGTGCAATACACTAATTCTTAAAAATTATTTGTTACCGCTCGTATTTTATCAGTTTCCAAGCAACGTCCCTGGTTCGAAACTCTCTCCAACCCGAAAATTTCGCCCGATCTTCCGTACATTTCGATGGATACTTACAATGCTGATTTGTACAAATTTTGTACACAGAAAACGACAGGGCGTGCGGACATTTTTCCGCCACGTACTAATTACGTGATTTAGGTAAATAACGTTATTAACTATTTTACGTACTTTTTACGTAATTAGTACGCAAAATAGTTAAAATGCTTCCCGGGTAAACAGATTAAAAATATGTAAAACCAGGGTCAGTAGTACAACGAAACTGCGATGAAAAAAAAATTGGAAACAGAGAGTCTCGAACCAGGGATGTCGTCACTGTGAAGCAAGTACTTTACCACTAACCCAAACTGCACCGATTAAACATGCCTAATTATTAGCTTCATATTGGCAATACAATATTTCTAACTCGTTTTTGACGAAGTTTCTGGATATATAACCCTATATGGGGGGTGATTCGTAAATAACTAGTCAAGGACTACCTGCCTGGCAAATTTCGTCAAAATCCCTGACCCGAAACTCGGACACCCCCCTTGTCAGAGTGCCAAGATAGGTACTCGATCAACAAGGGGAATTGGAATAGTTGAGTTAGAGTTCTCGAATTCAAATATTAAATCATAACAGGAATATTTGAATATCTGAAATTTTGAATACTAGAATTGCAATTCATACGTTAAATGTTAATTCTGCTGTAATTAATTTATTTGTTGCATGAAGGAAAATTCTAAATCTTGATTAAATTAAATAAACTCTAGTTTTAAAATGTCAAATATATTTTAAAAAATAAATTTCCTACCGATGGACCATTGAATACATTAACTTTTATAAGCATTAATAAGTGAGCCGAAGGCTTTAATACACCAAGTTCTGGCCAGGTACAAATCAACTACGAACTAGCATCAAAGTTCAAGTAAATTGAAAATTTAAGTAAAAGTTTAGTTGGATATATTAACCTCAGATCTGATAAAATGAACTATGGAATTGCTATGACCAGGTAAACATTTTGCATGTAACTTACGCACAATGCTGTTAAGGCATTAAAGTATATCATCGTCCCTGAGCTTGAGCAGCACTCTGTTCCAAAAGAGAAAATCAACTTTAATGCAGTTAGGTAATACTTGTAATTATTATTTCTCTCCTCTATGCTTTTCATGCAGAAAAATTTGCGACTGCAATGATGCCACCCAAGTTTCAGTCAAGTAACCAGTTTCATAGTAAGGTTTTACAAATTGCATAACAACTTTTGAATATTTAAAATAAATAAAAAGTTGTCAACTGCTTTATTTAGCAAAATTTCGATTTACGATAAGGACAGCAAACACAACTAATAGCATGCAATTCTTGGTCATCGAATTTCAAGTGATGAAAACAGTTCTAACCAAATAAAATTTTGTAAAAGTTTATCTAATGCGATAAAAAAATGTATAGCATAAATAAAAGTAGAAATGAACATTCGATAAAATACATTTTACTACATTAAAATCTGTTTCCTCTTTTGGAAGGTGTAGCATCTCAAACTCAGGACATCTTCGCCTATTCACAACGGAAAATAGTGACAATGACTCTTATTGATAGCAGTATAGAAGAATGAGCTATTTGGGTCATTCCATGTCAAATCAACCAGTGAATTTACCTGACCCTTTGCGATTTTGATGAAAATTGGTAAAGTTGTTGGTCTTACAGAGAAACTAAATAATACCAAGTATTACACTCCTGGGCCAAATACTTAGTTAGAAAATTGGGTCTAAATATTGCCCAAAAATCAAATTTTAGGTCTGCGGCGCACTTTTTGAATTGTTGTAACTCCGATACCAACACACTTAGAGAGTTGTGTGTGGTGTCATTTTAAAGCTCTTAATATTGCCTTCCATTCGATAGTTCACATGCCGAGGTTAAAAATAATTATAGGTCAAAGGTCAAGGTCAACATAGTTTGACCTTGAATTATGAAAAATGGGATATTTTATTTTGCTTAATTTTTTTTCCTTAACAACATGCACATTTCAATAATGTATGTACCAACTTTCAAAGTGGGACTCCAAATACAACCGGAGATACGAATTTTTTTGTATACCTAGGACACTGGAAAAAATGTTTAAGCTTGTTCAATGGGTCATTCCACCTCAATTCAACAAACATTTGTCCTCTAGGATCTCAGATTTTGATTAAAATTGATGGGTATAAAATCAACTCAACTGAACAACCTCAAACCGTTTTGTGAAAAATATTTTTTGAGCAAATTGTAAACATTTTAATTTTCCCCCATTTTTAGCAAAAATCCGAGCTTGAAATCATATTATCACTTATATCTCCATTTGTAATTGTCATACAGCAATGATTAATAGCTCTTATTAAAGCTAAATTCTTATTGAATGCAAATATATCAAGAAAAAATTATTTTCTTCTATACCCTATTGTTGTTTATCACTAATGTTTAAAAAATTGTTAGTAAACTTTTCTCAAATATTCCATCTCAGAAATGGCCGAAACTTTTTTTTCCGTAATCCAAACATACCCAGCTAACTATTCCAGAAATAAAATTTAGTGGCAATTCATAAATGCGTTTTATATAAATATTTAAACATTTAAAATATAAATATTATAAATATTTTAAACAATTATCTCTCGCGTGGTCCATCGGCTCCCCCATATGGAATACTTGCAGCTGACGCAATGCAAGCCTAAAAATTTCCTAATTGATCAAGGTTGTGACTATATGAGATAAAAATATATTATAAGCTATAAATGTTAACAACAATTGTTATTTGTTCTGTTAAATGGACATTTGCAGAGAAATTTACCGTTGAGCCCCAATTTTGCTGCGTGAAAAATTTTGCTAACTACTCCGACACAATCTATTGAAAACTAATGAGAAAGCAAAATCCTTGTATTCAAAACAAATGTAAAATGGTTAAGTTAGCATGCTTTCCGTAAGCAATTGGTGCCCTTCCTTGTAGGAAGGTGTCCTCTCGGCAATATTTTATTTGAGGATCCTGTTACTCCTGCCTGCAACTACAGCTTAATCCTGGTCCCTAGCTTGGACAAAGAGAGTCTCTTCATTAAAACCACCTCATTTGGTTCGGGTATTGCTTAATGAAACTCCCTAATGCCTGGCAAACTAACTGCCTGATGAAATCTTTTTGCAAATACATCGGAATATTTTCCAATTTCTTCTTTGTTTGCGTAGCCAAAATTCACTCCTAAAATGTGATCTTTTGCCCAGTTAAAGAGTTCTATAGGTGTACGTATGTGTTTTTCATATGGAAGACTGAAGACTTGCTCTTGCTGCTAGTCTTTTCAAAGTTCCTCCCAGTCCGTCACTTGGCCCTTTACCATGCAATGTAACAAAGAAATGCCATTCTGCAGAGACTGTGAAATCTTTCCTGTAATGCAATCAATTAAATTTTTTTCAAAGTGTTCTTCTATAGAATTCCGAATTTTGCTTGGCCCAGGGCAGTTTTTATATTCGTTCAGATGAAATGCGTGAATGAGAAATGCAACAGTGTTGCAATACAGAGGAAAATTATAATTGTGACAATGGGGGCAGAGATATTGTATGGGATTAATGCAATACATTGATTCCGGATATAATTGAAAATATAACATTTTTTTATTGTTGACATTTGTTGTATACCAATACTAAAAATTTGTAGGATATAGCTGCTGAAGTCTAAAATGATCCCTGCATGTATATAGGCCAAACAGTATATGATGAAGTGATAACTTTCCAGTGTCGTAGGTGTACAAAAAAATTCGTATCTCCGGTTGTATTTGAAGTCCCACTTTGAAAGTTGGTACATATATTATTGAAATGTGCATGTTGTTAAGGAAAAAAAATTAAGCAAAATAAAATATCCCATTTTTCATAATTCAAGGTCAAACTATGTTGACCTTGACCTTTGACCTATAATTATTTTTAACCTCGGCATGTGAACTATCGAATGGAAGGCAATATTAAGAGCTTTAAAATGACACCACACACAACTCTCTAAGTGTGTTGGTATCGGAGTTACAACAATTCAAAAAGTGCACCGCAGACCTAAAATTTGATTTTTGGGCGATATTTAGACCCAATTTTCTAACAAAGTATTTGGCCCAGGAGTGTAATACTTGGTATTATTTAGTTTCTCTGTAAGACCAACAACTTTACCAATTTTCATCAAAATCGCAAAGGGTGAGGTAAATTTTACCATTTTTTTGGTTGATTTGACATGGAATGACCCATTTGTGAAAATACAATATGGAAGAAGAGGCACATTGTGTTGACCTCAGAAATTAATGATGACTATGCAATGAGAGTAAGCGTAGTTCGTATCAAGCAGCAATTATTGACAATGTTTATGAGCTTTCTTCGATTTTTAATCACGACTAGCAATGACTACTTTCATGCTTTTGTCCTGTAAAATTGCATATGCATGTTCAAGACTGAGCATATTTCAATAATTTCCAGCAATTCCTGTATATTATTGTCTTTTAAGAAACTATTCCAGTAATAATAAGCCCTTATTAGACTTCTATAATAATGGTGTCAACTACAAGTGGTGAATCTTGCGAAATGACAGAAGGATACACACATATGGAGACCTGTGTATTATCAGATGTGCCAGATAATTGTGTAGATGAGCGCGAGAGCTCAATAGTAAAATTGGTTATGATATTAGTGGAAGACAACCTAAAAGAAAATCTGCAGTTACTTTACTCTCATGATAGTGATTCTGAAGTGACAGCAATGGTAGCTTAGTGAAGGACGCCTCTGTGACATGGAATAAAAATGACCTCTGAAGAAGTTTAGAAGATGTTCAGGGAGTAGCAGGAATCACCAGAGCACCTGATAATTGTGAATGTGTTTTAGAAGTATCAAAATTATTATTTAGGGAATGATCTTCTTGAAATGATGTGCAATCAGACCACCTTGTATCACAGGCAGAATGAAGGCAGATACCAGTATTCGCAGAAAACTGGAAAATGGAAAGATGTAACAGTGGGAGAGATGTAAGTTTTCTTCACAAATATGTATTATTTTCATGGGAAACATTATGAAAGATTCAAGTAAGGAATATTGGAGCACAGAATCTATCAATTAATTTTTTGCCAGCTGACCAGCAAGGTAGCGCAATACTCTCATGTGTTGTTAATGTTATCCTCATTAACACTTGAATATAAATTTTATCCTACTTCGAAATGGGAAGTTGAAGTGAATTAGAATACTTTCAGATGACTCAAGGTCTTTCAGGTTTCTACCACTTTGATTCACCCTGCATGAAAAGTTTCGCTGGCATTCCAGAAACCATCCAAAAATCCATCAGAAACCAGGTCCAAAAATCATATCCCATCAAATTTTCTATATATTTTACATACATACAGTAAAACCTCCAATTTGCATTGCCTGAAATTATGTTTTCCCACAATTCACAACGTTTTTATCGGGTCCCATCCAATTTCCTAGATCTCCAACGCATTTAGAACCCTGTATTTACACCATGACATTTTCCATTTTCCTGCTGCTTGTGTTAGATGCAGGTTAGAATGTGATAGATTAAAATCACAAAATTCACATCATAGACATTTAGCCACACATACCAGTCTATTTTAGGCACTTTTTTAACTTATCCCAAGTATATATAGTTAAAAAACGCGAGAGAAAGCAGTACGTAATGTGCTCCATTTTATGGAAGAATTTGAACTTAGCGGCGTAGTGGGGCAGTACACAGCGCCACTAGTGCTGGAAAGATGAAATATTTACATTCGCAATCCTTTTACCAGGAAAAGATTTGTACCATGAAATGAATGCGTATAGGACGCAATTTATAATTCAAGAATACCTGCAGGAGTATATTTAAACTGTATCGAAGTTCATATTGTGAAGAATGAAAATGAATTTTTACCCTGACACCATGTGATGTTAAATACATGTACTGAACATGTGGACAATAATAGGGGACCATTTGCCAGATCATCAAGCTGCAATGATTCAACAGTTTTACTACAGGTTACTACAAAACAAAACTTATTGAATCTTGTTTTGTCGTGTGAAAACCGCATTGAATAAATAAAATTATTTATTATAAATAAAATTATTTATGAAAAAATCGCTATGTGATTCAGAAACATGCTAGCTAGTGCAGACATCTGTCGAAAAAAAGAAAATGTCAAGAAATCACGGTATGAAGGAATACAAACTTAAAAAGTGGTTTTTAAGTTCTAGATCGTCAAATATCACCGTGAATGGCTTCGTCATAAGATAAAAGGCATTGCACAATATATAAGATTGGGAAATATGGACTTGACAATGTCCAATGGTTGAGTGGGTTGGTCAAAACACTGGTAAAAATATATTGTACAAAAAGAAATCAGGACAGCTCGTTACTTTAAGAAGTAATAATATTGCTGCAATTCAGTTTATCAGTGTTTCTTATCTATATATTTACTCTATACTGTTGAAGTAGGCATGTAAAACTGAAAATTGGCCTTTCCCCACCACTTGAATTTTCCCGCGATCTACTCTTTTTCCTAGCGGTCCCTAGAGAAGTGTAATAAGGGGTTTTACTGTATATCCAACATCATATTTCCTACACTTCAAACCTGAAGATAACATCTGGAATGCTGGCAACATTGTCATCCAGTAGGACAAACCAATACAGAAAAAAACCCGAAACTCTCCAGTCATCTTCTAATCACTGTGATAACCACGGAAGCCTTTACAGTCACTAGAATTTGATTTAGCCATTAATAAAAATTGGGCTTCAAGTGGATTCTCTTGATGCAACTCGCAGTGATATGGTGAAACATCTAAGATTACTAGGCTCTAAATTATGAAAAATTGCAATGTGATTAAGAAATGTGCCAGCAAGAGCAAACATCTGTTGAATATTAGAAAATGTCAAGATATCTAGGTATGAATGAATACAAATCAGATCAAGTATACATTTTAAGAAATAATTAAAAATGTTGCTCTAATTCAGTAGATTAGTGTTTATTATTTTTATCTTTACTTTACTTTTGGTTTCCTTTTTAGCAGGAGGAAGAATCAAATTGGTCAGTTAATTTACCTCCATATCAGTTATTTTGACGGATTATATCTATCAAGAGATTAAATTCTAACATTTAAAGAGATTGGTATTGCTTACAAAAATATTTAAATAGATACGTTGGTAAAAAATGTTCATAAAGAATTGAAATGTCCTACAAAAGCCAAGCATTTTATCGCCCTCGCCCTATTCGTTTACTTTTAAGTGTCGACTGGACATCAAAACTACATGAGCCCTAATACTTTGTGATGCTAAAATTGAGAAAACTGGTCTGAAAAGCCAGAGGTGAATAGTAAAATGTCCACTGCAAAGCTCAACTGTCTCTGAGAAATAAACAAAAATCCACGAGTGAAGTGCTGAAATAGCAGCAAAAATTAAATTGCCACCGTCAATACCGAATGAGTTTGGCCTACTCAGTGTTTAAGTTACTCTGCATTCAGACTATGCTCCGAACTCAATTTCAAACAATATACCATTCAAATAGTGTACTGTGGCATGATAACATAGTGCAGACTGGTCACAAATCTACTCGTGTTTTATGTGCCATTTGCTAAGGGTGGGTCACGAGTAGCTATATTCTTGTTTACATGAACACCCATCCACATAAAAATCTTACCACTTCAGAGGCAGATTTTTTCTAAGACCCAAGTTGAAGGAGATTTGACAACAGTGCAGCTTTGTCCCGTTAAATGCCTACACCGCAAAAGACACGTAAACCGGGTCCTCTTAAGAGAGCCCCCTTTTACCCTTGCCATGGGTGATTTGGGGTGAGATCCTTCCTCAATGACCTGGACAGTATGGCGACCCTTATTTTTCAGAATTTGGAAAAGTTATGTTTTCCTACTCTCAAAATGAAGTTTATATTCACATGCTAAAATTGTCACTTTTAATTAATGAGAAACCGTGCCCCCAGGGCCTTAAGTACTTGGGGCCTAAAATGCATTATTTTCGGCTGTGAAAGCACTATTTTAATGAAAAATGCAAAAGTCAAGTTCATAAGGGCCAAATTTTCATTTGTTTTGACCTATCTCTAAGGGTTTCTAAGATATGGTCCCTCGCAATGTAATCCACTGCACAGAGTGCTACCCCGCACTGCGGCACCACCGAGGTGAGGCCAGCACCATTGCCTTCTGCAGCAAGAGACATCCCCTCCCCGCCCCCAACATTGAGTCAATGGTCTCGGTGGAAGGATCTGTATTTAAACTGTAGAATTTTACCACGCATTTCTTTGGTATCATGGTTATCAATGTTAATTTCTACAATGTCACTTTTGAGACCATCAATTTAATGATTCTTTGATGGTTCCATATTTATTGATGCTCTCATTTATTTTGCTATCCTTTCTATAGCAGTTCAATCTTTTATTGGAACTCCATGTTAGTACAGTTCCTCTCCCATCTCTTGTGCTTAGTTTGATTAGGTAAGGAAGTGCTGAGGTTTTGTCGATTAAAAAACCAAATTAGTGAAATAACTAGTTTATCATGGATAAACTTTTATCCATGCGTCATTCATGTTCAAAATAGGCCGATGTGGCAAGGCATGAAATTAAGAGTAAATTCAGTTATTGAACTGGTGGGAAATGAAAGTGAAGAAATACTTGGCTCAAAGCTTCCAACATGTTAGGAGTAATCCTAAGTTTTTTTTTACATTACTTAACACTAGAACGCCCAGAGGGGTCATTTTGACCCCATCGTGTTTTTAAATTTATTTTTTGATCTCATTTTTTAAGAGAACAGAATTTATTCTCGTGACTTTTAATATTTTTATTAGATGTTCACTTGCATATATTTTTACCTTCCTAAAATAATCCATTGAGGAGTTAAATTATATTTTACCTTGAACGCCCAAGTGGGGTCATTTTGACCCAAGGGTTCATTTGCGCGCTTTATCTCTGCTAAAGGTCCTTTTTTATTTGAATTTTTGTATAATTCTGCTGCATATGTGTTCACTGCTCTCTCGTCTTATCTTTTTCATTCGGTTACTTATCTTCCAAGTTCGTATCAGTTTCCAAAAAAGTTTTGTTTCCTTTCCCCATCACGTCCTCACTTTTCGTTTTGCTTACATGTGGAATATTTAGTAATTACTTTGTTGATATTTATCATAGATCTTCAATCTCTGTGGTGTGAGGACAATGAAATTTTGTTTACCCGTTTCACACGAATTTATCAACTTAATTCACTCCAAATCTAATTATTTCTCTTCGGATGACGAGTGGAGAATAAAACTCGTTCTTACATTGGAAAAGAAAAACCACTTTGCACATTCCAAACAAAGGTTTTATTGATTTCTACCATAGTTTAGACAATATATGTCATCATGAAAATCGTTAATGACATATATCGTAGAAACCAATAAAACCTTTGTGTGGAATGTAAAATGTGGTTTTCCTTTTCCAATCGAGTGATTCCACAAAGTAAAGCCTCAACTTTGAACTCGTTCTCACAGTGACAGCAAGTAAAGTTTGTGTATTTGTTGTCTATTGTTCGTGGTTTCGCGGGACGAATTTGCGGTGTGATCTGTATTTTGAAGATAGCTGTGATCAAAAATTTCTCAGAGACCAGCTTAATGTTCTGCTGACATTCTTGATGAGCTGCATAAGATTCAATAAGATGAGTCAATGGCGGAGAGTGTTCATTTGACAAATCCGACGGCAAGCTGTTTGAAACTTGTGAAGAATAAACAGGATCCTCAGAATGTGACAATAAGTACCCATTTGATGAACTCAGTAGAGACACTAGGAAGGGTGGATCTAAAAGTAAGCTCACTATTTGATATAATATTCATTCACTATTTTCAAGGCACTCGGGGTCAAAGCAAAGGATACCCTCCTTGGAATAATCAGAGATAGCTATGACAGTGGAAGGCCACCAGAGAATTTCCAGTAGAGTGAAATTAGCAGGAAATTCGAAGAACACAGAACCTTTAGCCTGGTGTTATACACATCGAAAATACTTACTATGATTATTAGCAGAAGAATGGAAGGGAATATCGAAGGGAATCTTTCGGAAAATCAATTCGATTTCAGAAAAAACCAAGGAGCTACGGAGGCAATACTCAGCTGAAGGATACTGGCTGAGAAAATGATACACGTAAACAAGCTGTTGTATGTGGCATTTGTGGACTTGGAATAGGCCTTTGACAACGTGGAATAGAACAAGATGTTCAAGATACCGGAAGCCATTGGAATGGATTACAAGGATAGAAGAAAAATCTACTGGCTCTACAAGAACCTGGTCACCACAATGCAAATAAAAGACGGGAGGAAGATAGAAGCCAAAATAAATGAAGCAGTCAGAGAATGATTCAAACCTCTCCCCAGTGTTATTCAATATACAGTGGAATCCCGGTATAACGAGTGCTCATAATCCCTCGGAAATCACTCGCTAAATCGAGCGCTCGTTATATCCGAAGGTGTTGAAAAAACCCACCTAATTCTCATAGTCGTTCGTATTTACAGTTTTTCTTTTGTTTCCGTGGTATTTGACGAAGGTAAACAGCAAAAACGTCATTACAGGCACAATCTGGTAGAATATCAACATATTTCATGAAAGAAACAGGACATTTTCCATTATATAAAACATTAATTCCCCTAGTTTCGGTGTTTTTCTTCCAGTTCTTCTATTTTTCCGTCGCCGAAGAAAGCTGTAAAGACAGCGTAACTAGTCGGAATTAAAATATTAGGTATACTGTGGAAGTTTTTGGATAATTTTGCGAATATGTCATGACGATAGTATCAGCTTTGTCGACTTTTCGAATGTTAACCGGTACGTCCATCAGTTGATTTTGAGTTTTTAAAATGGACGATATATCGTTGCTCGATAAATATCGTCTTATCGTGCCCCGCTAAAATATCGGGGCACGATAAGATATCAGGAAACGATAAATATCTCCGATCACGATAAATATCGTGATAAAATACCATGATATCGCATTCCCGATAAAATATCACGATATCGCGCCCCGATAAAACATCATGATAAAAGAACGTGATATTGCGCTCCTTCAAATATCGCGTCATCGCACCCGATGAATTATCGTGATTTTGCGCCAGCTAATCGTGTTGGAAAAAGACAGCCGTTGGGTTGGCCTTCGCTTAAGCTGGAGCAAGTACGTCACCTATCTGTCCACGCAAGTACGTCAACTATCAGACCACTGAAATTGAAAGAGAGAGTGTGAGAGAACTGCTGAGAATTTGAATTAGCAGACAGCAGAATAGTAAGTTTTCAAACGTACTTGCTCCAGTTTAAGCGAAGGCAAACTCAACGGCTGTCTTTTTCCGACACGATTAACCGGCGCAATATCAAGATAATTCATCGGGCGCGAGTACGCTACATTTGAACGAGCATCTTTTATCGCGATATTTATCGTGATAATATATCGTGATATTTTATCGGGGCGCGATATAGTGATATTTTATCGGGACGCTATATCATGTTATTTTATCGTGATGTTTATTGTGATATTTATAGCGATATTAATCGCACCCCGATATCTTATCGCGCCCCGATATCTTATCGCACCCCGATATCTTATCGCGCCCCGATATCTTATTGCGCCCCGATATCTTATCGTGCCCCGATATCTTATCGTGCCCCGATATGTTGTCGCGCTACGATATCTTATTGTGCCCCGATATCTTATCGTGCCCCGATATCTTATCGTGCCCCGATTATCAATATCGCCCATGCCTAGACCTCACTCCCTCTCCTACTCTCATCTTGCTCGTCGTCCGCCCACTCCCCTCCCACTGATGACTGGGCCCAACAAAAGAAGAACGTAAAATGGGAGCGCGCAGAGCGTACTGAAGGCCGTAAATCGCTAATGTTTGGACATAATTGGCTTTAGGTGTTGTAGATATGGCACACATATTGTATTTTTAGTTTAATTCGCAGATAATACAAAATACAATAGTTTATTTTTGCTAGGCGGTGTATCGCCCTCGAGAGATATCTGTCGTAATACCGAGCGTATACCGTGGAAGGAACTTTTTGGCCTCGCTATATCCGCTTTATTTTACATGTAAAACATAGGCCTTTTGGCGGTACAAAGACAATCACTCGCTATAACGCGATTCTCGCAATAACCCGTACTCACTATACCGGGCTTCTACTGTAATTATACCTGGGAGAAGCAATAAGAGACCCAAAGGAAATTGGTATCAAGGGCATCAAGGTGAATGGCGAAGAAATAAACATGCTCTGGTTTGCTGATGACATCGCAGTTGTAGCAGAAAGTCGAGGGTACTTGCAAGCATCCCTGACCACTATGGACTAAGTACTTCAATAATATAATAAGAGCAATACTAATAGGAAACTTAAACCCTAGTGTGCGGAAGAGAGAATCATGGGCAAATACCACAATTGGAGGAGTGACTTTGGAACAAGTGGAGTACTTCACGTACCTCGGTAGCACTATCAATTGGGATGGAAGAAGCTGAACGGAGATCAAGCGTAGAATAGCACAAGATAAGGAGGAGTTTATGAAGAAGAGACAGCTACTGTGCTCAAAGAACCTACGGCTGCAAACAAGGAAGCACTTTATCGTATGGAGCGTGGTAATCTATGGATCAGAGACATCGAAAATCGGGAAAGCAAGCCAGCGAAGAATTGAAGCCTTCGAAACATGGTGCTCGAGGAGAATGTTGAGATTAAATTGACTGATATAGTGAGGAATGAAGAGGTGTGCAGAAGAGCAGATGAAGATGGACATACCTTGAGGTACAATGAATTAGTTAGAAATATAAGAGGGGAAGATAGAAGGGAAGGTCCCACAAGGGAGACCAAGGGGCAAGTATCTAGAGCAAATAAAGCAGGACGTTAAAGAGAAAACATGCGAGGGCGTTAGGCAATTAACACTAAATAGGTCGTAATGGAGGACTGCAGTAAACCAATCATAGGATTGAAATAATGACGATGATAAAAACTATTTTCATTTGGCTACTCAATTTTATTTACATTTTTTCACATGGTATTTTTAATTTTGGCAGGACAAACCATTCATCATAAAACAGTGCACATTGCAAAAACAACAAATAAATACTTAAAAAACATTCTCGGGTTTCTAGCCGAGTAAGATGTTTTGTTGCTAACGTTTCGATGGAATACTCCTCCATCGTCCTCAGAGCAATACGATGGAGGAGTATTCGATCGAAACGTTAGCAACAACACATCTTACTCGGCTAGAAACCCGAGAATGTTTTTTAAATATCATTCGCCGAGAAAGAACGAGATCATATATAACAAATAAATACGTTTAAATAAAGTAGGTGACATTTGTTGTTTACTGAGGGTCAACATTTTAGGCAAGAAAAAATGAAATTGAAGAAAAACGAGAAAATGATTCCAACTCTCAAAGTTGATATTTCAATAAATAGTTATATTGAGAAAAACATTGCTGTAATGAACTGATAAAATCAATAAATATGAAGAATTAGGGCGTTATTTGATGAAAAAATACTAAAAATGTAAAAATATAAATGCCTTGTGAAAAAGTAACTTATTAATTACCGGGGGTCAAAATGACCCCCTTTGGGCGTTGAATGATGCCGAGAAGTCCGGGCGTCCTAGTGTTAAGGAGATCGAAGGATGTTAAATTTGGTGCGAGGAATCCGTCAGAAATGTGTATCATTTTTGGAACCAAACCAGAATTCCAAATATTACGAAAATAAAGATGATTGAAAAACTAGATACAGTATACAAGGAATGGAGGCGAGTAAGACAGCATAAGATAGAGAAGGAAAATTCGTGGAGATCAAGAAAAAGAAGCCATTGTGTCAAAAGTTGACGATTTATTCAACATCGCAAAGAGTGGTAACATATATTTTTTATTACATGAGGAGGAGAGTGTGGTGAATCTCCTGGATAAATGTGGTTGGGCTGGAGAAGTCAAATTCTTACTTGATCAAAGAGGACCTCAAAATGCACGTATTGGTGGGAATGATTTTAGCATGATCAGAAAAGAAAAAAGACTTGCTAAGAGACTATCAAACAAGCTGCAGCAAGAAGAAAAACTGCATGAAAGAAGAGTGAAGGACTTGGAATATCTTCAGAGCACAGGTAACTTATTCAATTATTATTTAGTTTTAAAATTCAACTCCTTCAAAGTCAGAAGTATTGCGCTTGAATGCGTGAAGGAGAATCAAGCAGCCCCCTCAGAGTAGGAGTCTGTCTAATTGACAAATCCCTTTCTGGGCATGAAAAAGAAAACTTTATACACCTTATAAGGACATGTGAAGACAAGGACACCTGATCCACCTAAGAAAGTACCTCCCAAACTGCAAAATCTTCCTAAGTCATCATTGTCAGATTTTGCCACAGCTAATTCAAGAAAACTGTTAGCAAAAAGAACTGGATTCTTTGATGTATCCACGCAAGAATGGGATGAACATTCCGACTAACAGAACAGCTTACGAATTATTAACGGTCTTCAGGTGGTGAATGACTGCTCAGAGAGAGAGGTGAAACTATTTCAAGATTTTAATTCAGTTACGAAGAAGGAAGAGAGCTATCAAAATTTACTACTAAGAGCAGGGTGGCTACTGATAACTAGGGACATGACATTTTCACAAAACGTTTTTTGCGACAGGATTCACGAAATAAGCGACTTTAGGGTTTAATCGCGAAATTAACTGTGTATTCTTTGAAACGCGATTTTTTAAACAAAATTTGAGATATTTTGCAAATGCCAAATTTTTGTAGCATGAAATATTTTCTTTAGTGATGGCCGGATCGGATCTTTCATTTTTCTCGGTTCCGGATTCGGATCCAAAGACACAGAGTAAAATCGGATCCGGATCATAGATTTTAAATTTTCACGGCTTAGCGATCGAAGTGCCCCGTGAATGGAATGTAGGTGCGGTAGATATTGACAAGAAGAGGATGTGTAACTAGGTCACGTAATTAGATGAAAATGTTCCCGTGCAACTAGAAGCAAAATAAAGAAATATGACTTTTTCCCCCATTACCCCGGTATTGCGGGAAAAAAATACGTATGATGTCATGCGGGTAGCCTGCATTCCCCGGGATCAGGCGTACAATGAGAGCTAGTGTACTGTACGAAGTTCGATCCCAATCGCAGTTTAATTTTTTCTTTCAGTCACTGCATCGAAAATGTTATCATATTCAATTTCAAACCATTACATCTGAATACTCACTTTATTATACTTTGTTGTTTAAATTAGATTTACAAATGTACCACTCATAAATTAAGGATGGTCGGGTCGGATCCAAAGAACCACGGGTCTTTCATTTCATTCGCTACTGAAATCATATCCAGGGACAGTAAAAATTCAGATCCAGACCGGAGATTTTAACATCTCGCAGCCTCGTGATCGATGCACCCCGCGAATGGAATGTACGTATGGTAGATACCAACAAGGAGAGGTTAAGTAACTCGGGTCACGAAATGAGAAGAAGATTTTTTCCATTCCACAAACGAGGAAAACAGAAAAAATACTCGTCTTGACATTTTTCTCCATAGGCCCGGATGTGCGAGAAAAAAATTAAGCCGAATGTCATGCCTACATTCACCATATTTCTTGTGAACCTATGACAGCGTAGTTCTTAGAAATGAGTGCTAGTGTACTGCCAGTCGCGAGTTCGAACCTTATCACTACCTAAGAATACAGCCGTTCTGTTTTCCTAGGGTAATGCTAGTTGGCAGTTAAAAAAAGTAGATTATCAGAAATTTCATGCCAAATTATAAGTAAAAAAATAATTAAATTAGGCGAAAGGAAATGATTGGAAACAATTTATATTACAGAATTAAATCGTGGAATCATTACGTTAACCTTGCAGAGTATTTTTGAGTGACGCATTTGTAAATTTAGTTGAAGCGATAGAAGTACAAAAAAGTCAGTATCCACACACAAAGTTTGGAAATGAAGCACGATAAAGCTTTTTATTCAATGGGTGAAAGAAAAATTTTAAACAGCATAAGAATCGAACTTCATGACCTGCAGTGCACTACTCCACTCTGTTATTGTTATTACCATTATCTCATTAATTTGCCTTTAACTTAATTTTGCCTACTGTGTTTTTTATGTTGCGCAGGGTAGCCATAACTTATGTATTCGATCTCTAATGTATGTACTATTAACTGTTTGTTCACATTGGTATGAAGTCTTTATTAATAATATTTATTAAAAAAACCTTCCTTTAAGACTCCTTTTCCCCAACATTAAACAGCTTTCACGTTTTTAAAACTATTTTATTTACCGTATTTGTCATTTTTAAACACCGCTTTTGATGATTTTTCATTTACCATTTTTCGGTGTCCCTACTGATAACCAATTTTCAAATTCCCTGACTTTTCCCTGATGGCTTTACCAGTTTCCCTGACCGATCGCCAAAAGGTCTCCTATTATCGGAATATTTTTTTTCTGCCGAATTAAATTTTCATCAAAACTCAACTGAATTAAATTTTCATCAAAAACTTTAAGAATGAAAAAATATATGGAACCTCCGCCCTAATGAAAAAATATATTAAACCTTCACAAGTTAAGCCCTCACAAAAATTGTACACACATTTAAAACATTTTTTTTCGGTCGGGTATCGTATTTCCGTGGCCGTGTATGTTTCCTCATGTAAAATTACAAATTGACAATGTCTAATTCTTCAAGGAAAAGGTGGCGTGTCGTGGTAGTTCTCGGAAATTCAAGATTACTGAAAAGGCATCGGAGGGAAAGTTGATGTCCAATTTACTGGCGGACTCCGGCACAGGTATCACTGAGCGAAAAATACAAACCAAAGCCAAGTTCTTGGACTGGATCAAAATCGGATGGCACGAGTTTTAAAAGCAAATATCAACTTGATTAACGTGGTCATAACCCCTTGCTTGTTAAAGGGAAAAAAAATTGTTAAAACATTTTTATAAACAAACAAAATGTAATCGCGCCACTGCGAGTGAAAACAGGAGGCAATTAGCAACGGCAGCGTCATATTAAGGAATGTCATATTTGAGGTGGTTTGTGGCCTAAATTGCTTTGAGAGGGAGCTAAGGGGGCCATTCAATAATTACGTCGAGCGTGAAAGGTGGGGCGGGGAGGAGAACTCTTCTTATGGTCTCGCGAAGGGGGGTGTGGAAATCGAAGATGATCTCGCGTAAGATTTTGTTTACACATGTGATCGTGTTTGTATTACCGTTATAATAATCATCTTCTCGTATTTTTAGAACTGTAAGCACGTATTTACAACAAGCTAGTGTGCTACAGCTAGGTACCTCTCGACCCGAGTCTCAGAAGTTAAAAAAAAAAAAAAACGAGAGGTAATATCTTCCGAAAAACATAAGCCTCGGATTCCTTGTGATGAGCAGAATACACGGTGATCATGAATTTTAACACTACTAGGCAAATATCGCATTAAGGAATTTCCAAATGGATACATTGTACGACTGATTCACAACTACATAACTAAGATACACAACTGAATATTCAACGAATTGACGGGGCTTATTCTATGCACTTCTTTGCGGCGATGGACATTAGTTTCAGTTGGTGTAATAGGGCAGGAAAGACTGCCCGGTAAACGTAATGGTAATGGAGAAGAGAAAAAATAACGATGCAATTCCACAAAACTTTTGTTGAATTGCAGTTATTTTTTCTCTTCTCCATTATGGAAAAATTCCACCAAGTTACCCCGGAAACAGTTTCTTTTAACGTAATGGTAGAAAAGTAACTAGAATTTCCTATCCCAATTTCTCCCAGACTGTTACGAGAATTCCCTGACTTTTCCAGATTTCCAAAATTGCCTGACAATTCCAAGTTTTCCCTGACGATCGCCACCCTGAAGAGTTAATTTACATCGGGAGACAACCCCTAATGTGTGCAAAAACACTTTAAAATGAAAGTGCCAATTACATATTGTCAGTTGAGGTAAAATATAGACTAAATGTTATTTTATATTGGTTACTACTTATATTCATGGACACGTAAGAAAATAAATTGACCACTTGTCATTGGAAAATTGGTCATGCGTATTTACACCTTTTGAAAGTAAGCTCAACCCTGAAGAAGCTCAGCATAATATTTGACATGCATAATGGTGACATTGTCGAATACATTGTAGAATTTAATGTTGTTAACCATGATACACATGGTAAAATTCTACAGCTTAAATACAGATCTTTCCACCGAGACCATTGACTCAATGTTGGGGGCGGGGAGGGGATGTCTCTAGCTGCAGAAGGCAATGGTGCTGGCCTCACCTCGGTGGTGCCGCAGTGCGGGGTAGCACTCTGTGCAGTGGATTACATTGCGAGGGACCATATCTTAGAAAGGCTTAGAGATAGGTCAAAACAAATGAAAATTTGGCCCTTATGAACTTTACTTTTGCATTTTTCATTAAAATAGTGCTTTCACAGCCGAAAATAATGCATATTTAGGCCCCAAGTACTTAAGGCCCTGGGGGCACGGTTTCTCATTAATTAAAAGTGACCAAATTTTAGCATGTGAATATAAACTTCATTTCGACCATTTTGAGAGTAGGAAAACAAAACTTTTCCAAATTCTGAAAAATAAGGGTCACCCTACTGGACAGGGATTTTTGTGTTGTAGGGGGAGGGCCTAAAGGACACCCTGTGGTATTAGTCTGCTACAAAGACTACAGCGTCCTGGAGAAGCAGCCTTCTCTCCAATTGCTATTCAGAAGGAGCCCCTCAAAGATGCATCGCGTACATTCCCGTGACTACTGCTATTGAGGGAGTGAAGACCCAAATCTGAATGCAGTTCGAAGCAAGATTTGTCAATAATGACGTTAATATTTCTAAGTCAATGACATTTGCAAAAGTTCCAATATACTGTTTTTTTCCTTTATTTCATCGTAGGAAATG
Organism: Platycnemis pennipes; assembly: GCA_933228895.1. NCBI lineage: Eukaryota > Metazoa > Arthropoda > Insecta > Odonata > Platycnemididae > Platycnemis > Platycnemis pennipes. The sequence continues at coordinate 23,596,951 of OW121848.1, read as the reverse complement.
ATTTTATCATAATGACATGATTATTGTTATTAGCATTCATGTATCTGTGTACGATTACATAATAATACGTTACACCATAGGAAAAAATATTATGCCACTATTGTTTTACAAAACCACATGCATTTTTTCACATTATTTCAGTTGAACTAATCGCTGGGATCATATTGTAAAAGAAGCAATCCAAATAAGACTGCACAAAAATAATGTTAACAGGGACATCTGTTACAATATTAGCAGAACATGGGGCCACTTTCTAAAAACCAGAGGGAACGGCATACAATGTCCGACCAATAAGCGACCACCTGACCCACGGAAGGAGAGTATAGAAGCAGGCAATTCTGAACGGAACAGCACTGGGATTCCTGGACCACACATCGAAACATTGGAGGAAGAATAGGAGAACTCGACCCGGTACAAAACCAAAGAGACTTTTAACCACTGATAAACAAAATGAGATAAATATCATTAATTATTTCTTATATATCTGCCCATATTTATAGTATAGAAGTATATAGCTGCCCATGTAAGGCAAGGGCCTAGCCAGGTTGATACACCAGTTCCCGTCAATCACCGAAGTTAAGCAACGTTGGACCCGGATTTAAGTGAAAACAAATATTGCTTTTTTTCTTTTAACTAATTGTAGCCTGACTCTGATTATCAGAAAAGTGAAATGCACATTTTTTTATATTTAACATTTTTTATCTCAGAGAGCACACAAAAAGCCACGAGTTTTATTTTCAGAGGTGGTGGGAAATATCTTTAGGATTACGAGAAAAAATAGTTTTGCTTTATAAACACACTGCCTTTGGTAGATATTACATTTTTTTACAACCATGTTTTGGGTAAGAACTTTTCCTTAATCTTAGGAAACTAAAGTGTTTTGAGAATGTATGATACCTTTGAGAATACAACTCCATTTTTTTCTGGAATCCTCGTAGCTTCTTTGATGATACTCCAAATTTTTATAACAATTGAGTGATAAATAAGAATCATGCAATTTTTTTTCCTCTGGAGGTACAAGTGCCCACGGAGTCCACAGGAATGGAAAAACTACAGTTTGACCTACACCTTAATTGGTTGTAAAAATAAAACGAGTTGACATAGAGAAGAAAAACTTTGGATTCTTTCATATCTACATGAAAAGATTACATGAAATACAACGATAAATCATGCCAAGTTTCATCTAAATCTGAGTCGGTGGGTGTCATGGCCTGGATGAACTGGTATGGAATGGTCCACTGTTAATACTTCCATTTCACCCGTAACGAAACCCTTACATTATACAGGATCCATATATAGAGTAATTACCCATGTAACTCTTGTATACAGAGTATGATTCATTACTGAGCATGTGGCTCATAGCTGAGACACTGAACAATACAGGCCTGACAGAAGTACCAACAGTTTCTGAATAGCTCAGCTAATCCTTCAATATTACGCTCATTGATATCCTTATGTTAAGTGCAGGAAAAATAATAGATCCAACAATTTCACCATGCCATCACTGGAGTAGTGGAGGGAGCATAGATCTGGTATCATAAATTATTTTGTACCTATTTAGACTGCCCTGGACCTGTTTCTAAAAATGTTACAGTACAAGTCTTCTAATTAATTTATCATGAAAATCTGACTACTATTGGTTTTTTCTTTAACTAATTGTAGGCAGGCCTGATGCTGATTATGCAAGGTGAAACGCACCTTTTTTTATATTTAACATTTTTTTATCTCAGAAAGCACACCAAAAGCCGCGAGTTTCATTTTCAGATGTGAAGGGAAACATCTTTAGGATTATAAGAAAAAATAGTTTTACTATTTTTTCTTATAATCCTCTTAGGTCTTCTAATCTTCTAGTCTTTCTTATAATCCTAAGTCTTTAGGATTATAAGAAAAAATAGTTTTACTATTTTTTCTTATAATCCTAAAGACAGTAAACACTGCCTTTGGTAGATATTTAATCTTTCATACAACCATGTATTGGGAAAGAAGTTTTCTAAAATCGAAATGCCTCATCCCTATCATTTTGTAGAAGAGCTGCCTTATGCTGCTGAAAATGGAATCTTCAAATGTTCTGCACAGTACTAAGGATGAACGTAGGATACAGGACTACACATAGCAGGTACTGACGAGCATTATAAATGCATTGGGCATAGAAACATAGCCTAACGCTGTCCGAGGGGAGTGCACCCTTCCAGCGTCCTAAACTTATCATGGGATGTCACGGTTCCAGAAATGTGATTGCTTAAGGGAAAGGCGCCTAGGGGGGAATAATGAAAATGTCCACTCGGACCACTCGATTTCACTCACGTAAGACAAATCCTAATGCAGCGCCAATGAAGTTCTAGATGCACCTTAGGTACCGGCTACGTAAACGAAAACACTGTTAAATAACACGTTTAAATGCCTAGTAGTTCTTACAACACGGATATTTCAGAAGTTGTGGCGAGAGCAATATAGCAGTACCATGTAGTTCGATCGAAATGAGGGAACGAAAGAAAAAGCCATTGATACTGCAACACATTTACATTCTATAGGTGGTATGGAGCTTCCTAAACGCAAAAAAACTAACAATTTAAAACAATTTTTGAAATAAACGAGAGATCATAGTTACCTTAGGAGTCTGGTTCTTCACTTTACCGGCACGCGCTAAGGAGCCATGGACCTTTCCTGAAATAGGAGAACATTCTCTTAAGTGTAAGTTCGGCAGAGATGGGGAAAAAATCTTTGGCGGTCCGAATAACAACAAAATTCTAATACAACTGTCTATACGACTGATGTAGTAACGTGCCCGCGTAGAATATTGGGTAGTTTCAAAACACGTACCTCCTTTCAGTGGTACAGTCAAGTCCAGCATTGGTGACGGCAATACTGAAACCAAATCATCATCTTCGGTGGGTTTTCCTTGGCTGTAGAGAAGTACCTCGCCATCTTCTACGTTAAGCCGCGATAGGACTTTCTCCTACAACAAAAATCTACCATCAAACTCATCACTTATTAAGTTTTACGATAAAATGTCAGTTCGAGGGCAACTGATGCAACATTACGGTTAGCTAAAATGTTAGGTACAACGTCGAGAGGCTAGAATAAAAACATCATCATAATTACTTAAATTAACCCCACGAATGAATATTGCAAATGATAACAATCATACCTTAATTTGAGAAATGTTTTCTGTCTCCTCACATTCGATGACGAATGTCTCGAGGCCGCGGATTAAGAGCTGCATAATGCCGAAACTAGAAACAACAAAATATGTTAATGAATGGTCAAAACTTAACTGCTAAAAGAGGGTTTATAAGGTTACTCACATATTAAAAATTAACACACTACGAGAATATAACTACTCAAATACAGAACACACATTTAAAAGATACACGTGTTACGCGTGGTGGAAGCATGAATATGGATGCCTAATTCCCTAAAGCATTAGAAGTGTTAAACAAATCATGAACAAAATGTTACATAAATGAACGAGAATTTTCGACATTGTGAAGTTGTGATAATAAACTAATTGGAATGAATCAAGCATCAGAACTAATATCTAAAACAATCACCACCTACCTCCAACACACTTCGACGTGAACGGAAGAACTCAATTGATGGTCAACAGAAATAATAACTACACAAAGAGAGATGTGGATCAAAAATGGAAAAATTAATTTTGTAAAAATAATTAATTAAATTTATGATATTATTTTAAACATAAATTCCCATTTGTTTTATATTAAAATGTTTTCTTGATTTACATAGTATTTATGAAAAAATGAGGCTGTCAGGGCGAAGGTAAAGATGATATGTTTTCGTTTGCTGTCGTACACAAGATTGTTATTAGCAGCACGTGTCGTCATATTATGAATAGATTTATGTTATTACTGGGGAAAGAGACTCTTAGGATACCTTCTCGGACGTGAACGTATTATGTACGAGTGTTGACGTTAGCTTAAGTAACATGTTGTACTCTATATTTGCTCTTATCTTGTCGGCTATGCACCTGATTTATTCGGGATGGAGTATGATGAAACAATTTTGGATTTACATAGTACGGCAATGTAAAAGTGTATTAAAGAAATATAGTGGTGAAGAAGAGCTGAAGTTCATATTTAAGTCAGTGAAGCGACTTAATAAAATACCGGCTCATCTTGCCATCATCATAGTGAATGAGAAGATATCCTATACCGACTTAGCCAACGTGATTATATGGTCTGTTGCGGCTAGGATATCATGTTTAAGCTTCTACGACCATACGGGTAAGGTACACTCCATACATCTGCCAAAATTTAACATCAATGGGATGAATCTTAATTCTTTGAGGTGTTAAATGAAGTCATGTGCCCTTACGTCATCACCTCCTCTCCCATGTATTCTTAAATTTATGGAATTTTCATTATTGATTTAGTTCTGTTGATGTATTTTGACTTGGTGTACATCGCTATTAATCTGGTGCGACTAAATATGTGCAGGTGTTCTTAAAAAAAATGAAACTAAACTACATTCAGCACTGCTAGAAAAATGGAAAGAACCCCCTGTAATTTGGGGAGGCAACTCTCAAAGAAATGGAATTGTGAGAGAAAACGGTTATTGCAATGGTAAGTGTATAGCCAAGTAGGTACTTATCCGTACTAGTAGTAATTACGTTGAACTCTAATTAAAGTTGTTTAATAATTTTATTCTGTTCTATCATGTTCTTCTGAAATTATCTCGGAGTGATAGTAATGTTTTGGATTATATTTTAATTCATAATATTCACATTACAGGAACCCCCGCAATTACTGATTCGGCTTCAAGGGAGCGCTTCGCTTTACAGGTTCTGCTTTTGTCACCTAAAGAAAGCCGTGGGGCATTCATTGCAGCAACTCAGCACATATGTAAAAGTGTGCTGTCAGGCGCAGTTGAAGTATCTAGTATAAACGAGGAATTAATGGAGGGAGCACTAAAATTAGGATTTCAGGAGAAACCTGTCCCTGACCCAGAACTTGCTGTTTGGTGTGGAAAGTTTTGTTGCAATTGTGGTTTCCTGCCTTGGCATATACGTGTTACTCAATTTCTGTAAGTTTTCTATAAGAGGTGGTTTATTTAACTATTTGCCTTGAACTCATGTGGCATGATCTTCAGCACATTAGTACTGGTAGTGTATTTTACTGTGCCCCTTTTATGGGGTTGTCTTCTGTTGCTATTTTATATTTATGAGGATGGGATCAGCTACACATCAGACTACTTTTTCGAGAAAAACTTCTTTACTTTCTAGAAAGATAACCAGATAAAAAAGCAACAATGGACAAAAAAAAATTGTAACCGAACAGGAATAAACAAAAAAAAACAGAATTCACATATTCAAATAGTGGAAACCATGAGAAATTGCTCAGTTCAACACTCCTATCTCCTCCTAAAGTTCTCATTACAAGTCATTTCGTACAAGTTTATTTTATTAAATATAATTTCTTGTAATGCAGGGGTCATGGATCACACTTTCAATTATTTTGTTACATTTTTTTTGTGTAGACTTAGTTCAGATCTATGCTTCACAAATACTGCCAGAGGCAAACCCTTAGCTGTTTTACAATATGTTGGAATATACATAACTTTTAAAACACTATCTAAATCAAGATCTCTCGCAAAGTTGTATATAATTTCAACATGTTTTAGTCTTTTATGATCCCATTTAATAAGTGAGTCTATGCATGATTGATTTTCTCCATAAATAATGATAGGGGTTACTAATTCAAATTTCAATTATTTTTAACAGCTGTTGCTGCCACAACAATTCAGCAGTTGCTGAAGCTAAGGATAAATTCTCAGACTCTGTAGATGATAGAGCAACAGTTCTTTGTTTCCCAGAAGCCCACACAACAAAATCACCAAAAACTTTGAACACATAACCGGAAACAGATTTCCTGTCTTCTTGGTTTGCTTAATCAGAATCTGCATATCCAACTATGGCTGTATCATTTAAAGCTCTTAATACCAAACAAAATGATTTAGTACCCTTGAAATAGGTCAGAATCCGGTTCAAACCAGCCCAAATGCCATCAGCCCACCAATTAATGATCTGTACATTGTATGTTCAATAGGTTCAGATGTAGTATCATAAAATTTTGCTGTTGCCAAAGGGGTAACTATAATATTGGCTGTATTCAATCTAATCTATCTACTATTTCTCTTAGCAGGGATACATACTACTGCCCTGTCTTTGAATTTTAATGCCCAGAAGATAATTTAACTCTCCAAGATCTCTCAATTCAGTTGAGTCCAAAGCATTCATCTCCCCCTGCATTGCTTTAAGCGAGAGCTCACTTCACACTGTGATTTTTTTCCTTTTAGAATTTACTACCGGACAAATCAGAATTCAGCTTCATTTTATATAAAGTCCCACATCGATAGACTATTAATACTATATTCTGAGAATGTTTATGCACAATTGTAAATTTCCCTTCGTCAATTGTTATTCTACATACCTCATCTTCTAACACACCAAATTGCACTTTAAATTCTTTGCCATCAAAACATTCTAAAATTTGACATCAACCTCTTTTCCATTCATCACGGTCCTTCCTGTGACATCACCTATTTGCTCAGCTGAAATAAAATTTTCAGTTTTAGCAATAAAAATCTTTATAGGCTTGATGGTCTAATATTTTCTGCTGGAGTATTATGGTGAATTAAATGGTCAGAAGCTCCAGGTCAAGTACCCAGTCACTGTTGATAATGGTGTCATCTGCTTCTGCTTTACCATTTACATATCAGGCATCTATTTCAATATAAAAGCTATAGGCAACAGATTCTTCATCATAATTACCACAATTATCATTATTTCTTTCTGTATAGTTTGCTTTAACTTTACCTCTACCAGCATTATTTGCAGCATTACTGCCTTGCTGATACTTTCCACCACCTCGGCCTCCCTGTTTGTGCACTCCTCTTCCTCTGCCACATCCAGGTTGATATGCTCCTCCTCCTGGCTTGAAGCAGTCTGCGAATTTATGCCCTTTTTAGCCCACAATTGTTGCAGTTAAAATGGAAAGGCTTGGATAACTGGTGATGAATTCATTGGACTCTGCCAAACGCAGTTGGTTGGAAGTTGGTACTGCTGCTCTTCCTTTTCTTCTGGTGGCTATCTTCAATATTCTGTCTAACCAGAGGCATTGTTAGACTCCCAGTTGTGGAAACCACTCAGTGAAGTTACTACACTCACATAATCATCCGGCATTGTTGCAAGGAATTTTGCAACTTCACTCTTCTCACTAAGTATTTCTTCTTTGTTGGCTAACTCTCTTACTACATATCTATCAAAGACAGTATACAACTTTTTAAAATCTCGTTGGGGTTGATACTTAAAGGCCTGGTATTTACTTAACAGACCCATCACACCAGTCATGGTTGAACTTTTTTTTGAAATTTTTTTTCCTCTCAGTTTTTACTTTCCTCTTTCTTCGTTTAAGTGTGTCTGGGCCCATAACTTGTTGTTATTTTATATTTACAAGGATAAGAGCAGGTACACAGCGGACATCTTTTGCTAAAAAATCTTTACTTTGTAGAAAGATAATCCAGTTAAAAAAGCAACAACAAACAAAAAAGAGGAATGAAACAGGAATAAACCAAAACAAAAAAAATACTGATTACATGCATTCAAATGGTGGAAAATATGAGAAATTGCTCAGTTCAACATCTTCTACCTCTAAAAAGTTATTTCAGGTGTGATATGGTGGAATAACATATTTAAAGAAGATATGCAATTTTCCACAAAATAAACTACCACAATTTTTTTATATTTTTGCCTTAGTTCTCCCATTCTGTATTGGCTATTTTAGGTAATGAAAAATGAAAGTGTAAACCTCTGGTAACCCTGTGTTATTGTTGAATTTGTCCTTATAGTCTGTGCAGCCTTAGTTGGGAGTGACTCCATCAAAATTGATGATGAAACATTGATTTTCAGCCAATAAAAGAGGCTAAAAGTCATACATATTGCCAAGTTTTATTTGCCAACTTACAAGGCACAGAGCGATTTACTGTTGCTATAGCGAATTACCCTGCTGGAACTTGAAGACATTTGATTGGGAATTCTACTCCATGGAAGTTTAATGCGTTACTAATGGTTTACAATCCAAGATTTTAAAAAAGGATTAACCTAATGCTAATTATTAATGTTATTGCCCCAGATCTTGAAGGAATTCATGCTAAGTATTCAACTACTTGCTCTTACACCACTACCTCAACCTACATCATGATTATTCTCTCTAGTTATATTAATAAACCCACTGTCTCTCTTTACAAATGGTTATGCACTTGAAGATGGTACTGAAAGTTTATTGGGGAAAGAAAATAAGAGATCAAAGCCATTATCCAATGAGACTCCCTATGACAAGTTTATTGGAATTGAAAAATTGGCTTGAAGTTGAAATGGAAAAAATTGTATAACATCGGGCTCAAACTTAGAATCCTCTGAATCTGAAAATTTACCCATGACATAAAAAATTACCTATCAAATATACTGAAATAAATGTGTTAAATGTTGATGAAAAATCTTGGTTCACTTACATCCTTCTCTTAAGCATGTACCGTATTTACTCGTGTAAGCCGCGCCCTCGTGTATCCCGCGCACCCCTATTTTCGGGCAAGCTCGAGAGGAAAAAAATTATATTTTTGTCCTTGAGTCTGCATCATTTTGTCATTACATGAATGCATGTTCTTTAATAGAAATGTTGTGAGTAAATTATGTGTACATCTTTCTCATTAATTGATTGAATTACGTGTTAATATCGTCACGATCGTCATCGCGTCGTGCATCGATGCACAACTCCACGGCCTCTTTTACTGTGCATCTTTTCTCGTAGCATCTCACAGTAATCACAGTTACATATGATCACATCATCCAGCTATAAAAATATCATCTGTTTAATATAACATCCAGCTGAAATAATTGCAGAAATACATACAATTTCAACCCATGATTACTCTATTATTACGGAAACTCGTTGGCACATCAACAAATAAAAGCAGAATGCCATCCGTAGCTGATAGCGGTGGCCTCGTCTGCTCTCTACGCAGTAGCTGTGGACTGGGACGATTTAACAACACCGTAAAGTCTTGGGAGCACACGGAAAAACTAATGTCAGTGTAATACCAATTGTAATTCTTATAAAACTAAAGAAAAACACTTTCGCGGAAATAGGATCATAAATCACTAATGAATATTCATATTGTGACTTCTCATGTTTAGTTTACATCACTGCTAGATTCAGACACACCGTATTTCCTTCCTGAAGCTCGATTTCCTATTTTTTTCGGCATCGTTCATAATATGCAGTTTTGTACTCACAGGAAACGATCGCAATTTGACATCAGAAATCATTTTAAGGGTAATAATAGCAAATTATTTTAAAATGGTAAATGATCGAATCGAACTCGTTTACTACTCTTATGCACGGAGCAGAAAGCAGGGATAGTAAAAAGGTATAATCTCTAAGCATATGACTCTTGCCACTATGATACAAATTCTGTCGTGTCTTTGTTATGTAGCTTTAATGTGTAAGCAAAAGGAGCTAGCTGTCTATAGCGTAAAAATGTTGCTACAGATGCGTAATACCAAAACCAACTCCGCTTATGAGTTTGAAAAGACAAAGATGCCACCCCGCTTGCGGCAGCTTATAGGATACAATGTAGATTTAAATACATATCAGTGCTACAATGTGTTGTCATACGTACGATCTATATGCGATAAATCTATTGCTTTGTCAAGTGGTGTTTCTGATCCAGCGTTTTTTCAAGTACCGTTGTATGCTCAGACTTAGTCAAATGCCAATTTTTATTACTAATTACTTCAAAATTTCAGAATACTTTACAATATACGATTTACTACTAGACCATACTTCCTAATTAACGTCGATATGTATCCAAAATGCGAAACTTAGGAGAAAAAAAACAGGAATTAGAGGAAAATGGTGCACGGCTTACACGAAAATCTGGAGGATGCGTGTAAGCCGCGCACCCCCATTTTTTCACCCTTTTTTTTTCAGGAATAAAGGTGCGCGACTTACACGAGCAAATACGGTATTAGTATCTGCATCAGTTTATGATTCCCTCACTCACCAAGCTGCTTCTAAATTTTGAATTAATTTCCTTAGGAATTCTACACTGAACTCTAGTCATCACTTCTACTTTGTAACCATACAGTTCTTTCCCAGACAATTTTGTTCGCCCTTAATGTATTTTATTAATTAAATTAAAATTAAATGCATGTTATTAATCACGTGCATGGACCACACTGCAACTAATTTCTTATCACAAAGCTTAAAAATTACTTATAACACTGACCATCACTTTATTTTGCAAAATAAAGACCATGCCTCCACAAAATCACCCAGTCTTTCACAATATAACTATTAATTGAATTTAATGGGGTCGTTTACCTTATTTTTTCTTTGCCGAATCTGATAGCGTTTGTAACATAAAAAGACCCTAATTTTTCAGTTTTTCGATCCATCAATAAGTTCTTGAGTTATGAGCGGCAAAAAACTGATGTTTTCAACCCTTTCGGAAAAGTGGGCGTGCATCGACCTCTTACGTCATCCAATTTGTCCAATCACAACAGCCCGTGAAACTACTTCGCCTTATTATAATGGGGGGGACCCAGCTGACTCTGCCAAGAGAAGCAGTTTCGACAGAATCTGTGTGAGCAGACCTTTCGACAACATCCCTCCACTCCCTTCCCTCTCCCTAAAAGAAATCTAGTTTCGTTTCCATTTAGCGGTTTTGTGTACAAAATTGCGATTTCGGTTCCGAGTAAATCCCCCTGTCTCTCTAACTGTATATTTGTCACGGAAGGCACCAGAGAGGCTTTTTTCACTTATAATGCTGTGGACATTAATATCGGTAAATTTAGCTAGACCAGCTGCACTTTTAATATCAGAGATATTCTGATTTAATGCATGAATTCATGTTTATATATTCTGATGTTCAGCCGAACATCAATTCATGTGTCACCAAAACAGTTTTAAAATTTCTCAAGCTACGTCTCTACAAAAACACTTCCTACCATTATCCTACTCTAAATCAAGATCATAAACCCTTTATACTCCTTATTCGTCATTTGCGAGATGTTGTTCTGAGGAAAATGACAAAGTATGACAGCATGTGAAGAGCCCATGCTCCTGTTCTATCTACACTTGGAAATAGGAAAATTCTAATTTTAACAGCACTAACCACTCAAAGGAGGGGATAAAGATGACTGTAATACTTTACTATGTTATTGCTCTTAAATACTAAACTCCACAGAATACTTTGAGAAAAGGAAAGTACACACAACACTAGAGCAGAGCTCACGTTTAAGCATTTTTGTACAAATTTCACCATCTCAGACACTATGGTATATTTCTTTGCCTTGTGAACGGCGGTGAAATTCACGTTAATTGCCATGTGACAAAATTTTATTAATTAATGCAGTGGCCCAGAAGCCAAAGGTCCATGGTTCGATTCCCGGTCCAGGTGAATTTTTTCACATGGTAATTAGTATGAATCAAGACACTACCAAGGTTATAATGTACCTTAGTATAAACCACTCAACCATAATAGCTTTATTGCATTACACTTTTCACTTGATTCAATGAAATTAAACATTTTAGTGAAATATGTTCACTTTGATGTCTAATTTGCAGTTGGAATATTTAATTACAGATAAAAGTTACACAGCTCTTGGTGAAAACACTTATAAATAGAAGATTGAGGACACCTTGAAATCCTGAGTAAGAATTCTTGGGAAACTAACGGAAAATATCTTTACTTCCAAGAAAATATGTCGGTGGAATATTTAACTAAAGAAAAACTTTGATTTTACATCAGAAAACATCAATCAATTGTTCCCCAAAGTGTGCGAGAGAAAACGAAGAAGAGAGCATCCAAAACAATCTGGCAATTCAGTGGCATGATGTCACTGCCAAGATATAATGCACAAACTATAATTTCCATGGTGTAAATAGAATTTATAAGGGATACCACTGTTAAATATGCCACTGTAAGGGATCAAGTAAGAGAGGGATTATAATAATATAATGTTATTAAAGTATTTTAAACCACATATTTATTCTTATGTATCTTGATGTGAAGTTATGCATTTTTTTCTAAAAGACACCTTCAGAAATTTATATGGTATAAGTGAAGGGACAGAGGAGCCCTCATACTTTTGGTCATAAGCATTGCTTCAAAACCTGGGTTCCGTAGAGCTCATCTTGTGGCATGTGTCTTGGATGAAGTACTGTTATTTTCAATTGCATGATAGTGTCATAGCCTTGCATGGTTGCTGCAAAACATATCTACTCAGTCATAAACTGTGTTTCTATAGAACTCGGCTCTTAAAGGCCCAGGGTTATGTTTGTTTCCCATGGTTCCTAGTGGTGTTCGTGAATCCCAGTGTTCTGGCCATTTATTTAGCTATCTTAAACCTCTCATTTGTTAATCTTCCTAAGTGTATTAGATCCTGTTTAGCAGAATATTTCATTCAGATCATAACTTCATGCTATGCAATGAACAGTTATTCCCACTTTCCTTACCATTCATTTCTCTACAAAAAGCCTTGAGCTTGACAAACAATGACTTTCCTCTCTCCCTTCTATGACCCAGCTTCCTCCTAGCCCTACACTTCATATGTGCTGCTTTCTTGACCAGATCAGCCCAACTGTCTCCATCCAGAACCAGGATGTTACTGCCTATCAATGAAACATGAATACTGAATAATAAATGGAGTATGCACTATTGTTTTCGGGGTGTCCACAGATCAGGAAAATCAGGAAATATTTGTGAATTTTCAATACAGGGAAATGTTCGTGGATTATTCGTAATTTTCTGGTCTGAGTCAGAAATTTTAAAAATTATTAATTCAAGACTCCGTATTTTATAAATAGGATCAACAACAATGACTTTAAGGTAACTGTACAAGATGAAATGGATTTGCCGTTGATATAAATAAATGACGAAAACGTACTTAGGCTCAATGTATCATCAGTGCTGTGTGGATTGGAGACATTAACTGATGGAATGTTGTTGAACAGATGCCTTCAGCATGACTTTAAGTGTCCTTTGTTCTCATTCATTGCGCATTAGACTGAGCCATCGACATGATAAGCATACAAATGTCTAAAGTGATATTTAAACCAATAATGTACCCAATATTTTTGGGCTCGTGTAGTTGTTACTTCTCCCAGTGTCTTGTAACGGTTTTAAAATATCGGTTATGAATACAGTAGAGTGCTGATTATGTGATAATGAAGGGGGAAGCCCAAACGAATATTCCGATTGCGAACAAAAACTTCACTTTGGCTCGCGCAAAAACCGCGATATAATAGCCTGGAAATTTTTATAAATTTAGCCTTGAAAACATGGAATTAGCTTGAATTTGATATTTTGACTTTTGTGGACACCCTGGTTTTGTTCTGCAATGTAAATGATGCGTACTTACAGAAATTTATGCCTCAAGACATAAGAGTTTCTACTATAACTTCATGAATTTCAGACAATTTTTTTTTGTTACAATCTACCATGGTTTCATACTTTCCCATCCTCTTCCTTAATCTCATTAATTGTGTTCAATTTTCTTAGGTTTTTGTGCTAATAACAGATTAATTAGGTAACTTACGTATTATCTTCGAGTCTTGCTGTTTATACTTTCTAAGTTGGAAATAATAGTTTCTGTGTTAAATCTTAATTCAAAGTGTAGGATCAATAAATGATCCTGGTATTACCTGGCAGAGGAGCTAATGGACTATGATTATACTTCACTGATGTTTGCTTTTTTAATTTTTCATTGTTTATTTTTTGTATTTGTGTTTACCATTTTTAAATTCTCTTGAAATAGACATTAACTAAATAAAAATATTGGTCTAGTACATATTTTACTTTCAGAGGCTTGGGTTAGTACTTCAGTTGTAGGAATAATTTGGTTAATTGGAAGTTCCTTCTAACACACAATATTCTGTGTGTAATTTAGGTCATTTAAGTCCATAACAACTGTGACTGCTTGTAATTGATACTTGTGGCAGCACATTTTCTAGAGTATAGGGCTGTAGCATGAAGGTTTAGTTTGAAATGTAGGGACTCTTTTATCCTCAGATCCAGCGTAACCCATCATTCTGGGAATTAGAGCAGTTTTTCTGCCATATATGCTCCTGCACGGACCACATCAAAAATTTAAATCACTTTTAGGGCAAAATGATTCCAAGTCACTAATTGACAGTGTGATAATTATTATTAATTGTGATCCACCTCTGAAGGTGGGTTTAGGTAGACAAGTTTTCTGAATTATTCTAAATTATCCAGGATCATTTTGCCTCTCACAAAATATTCTTCTTCTGTTCTGAATTCTTGCTACTGTCCATTCACATGAACCTGGCCAATACAACTCGTGAGAGGGGAAATGTGTTGGAGAGATTTTAAGGTATTCGCACATGCAGTAAGCAATTTTGGTTTATAATTGTCCAAATTTGCACATGTTTCCCCTTTTTTTAAGCACTGCTTCCCCCCTCCCCCCCAAGTCTCTGAGTTGGACTAGGCCCTCCCATGTAGTTGTAACTACTGAGTGTTGGGCAAGTTAAAGTGACTGGACTGTACCTTTCATATTATCATCAAACTATCTTCCTAGCCCCCTTTTTTAACTTTCTGCCCTTATTGCTCATTCTTTGTAAACACCCTTATCTCCTAACTTCTTTGGTCAACTTCCCATCATCCCATTTTACTACAATTCCTCATTAGTCTTCTTTCTAACTGCCTATAAGATCTAACACATCAATCCTGAAATTGAGACTAGTTCCTTGATTTTTGTAAGCAGAATTCTATGGGTTTCAGTATCTATAGATAAGTCTTGGACTTCTGGGATCATTGCATAGGGTTGACATGCTACTCCATGTCAAGCCATGTAATTTTTTTCCAGTTTTAGTGCTGTGAACATTGCTAATGGACTATGATTATACTTCACTGATGTTTGCTTTTTTAATTTTTCATTGTTTATTTTTTGTATTTGTGTTTACCATTTTTAAATTCTCTTGAAATAGACATTAACCAAATAAAAATATTGGTCTAGTACATATTTTACTTTCAGAGGCTTGGGTTAGTACTTTAGTTGTAGGAATAATTTGGTTAATTGGAAGTTCCTTCTAGCACACAATATTCTGTGTGTAATTTAGGTCATTTAAGTCCATAACAACTGTGACTGCTTGTAATTGATACTTGTGGCAGCACATTTACTAGAGTATAGGGCTGTAGCATGAAGGTTTAGTTTGAAATGTAGGGACTCTTTTATCCTCAGATCCAGCATAACCCAAAGTATGTGAATTTGTGGATTTGCATTCACCATTAGTAAACCCAGGAAAAAGGTCACAATCTTCTGAAATGTGATTTTCACCCATGATGAAGCTCAATATCTGGAGAACTCTTGCCTTCCTGATTATATATTCATAATATCTAGTTCAGTGACTGGTATTTTTGCTTGCTTGTTATGAGATTTCCCTTTAACACTTTTGGTGTAAAATCAATAATATAGTGATGAAAAAAATGTTTAACATTGGTCATCAGCGAAAGCAACTGACAGGTCATGTGGCAAAGAACAATTGAAAGGTTGTTAAAGATTCTTCCAATGCTTTTCCTTTCTTTTACACTCATCAAAACATTTGAAAAATGTTTCCCTCTATTGTGTTTCACTATATCTAAAGGTTGTTAGTGTTGCCACGAATTCTTAACATTTTTCCTTACAGTAGACCATCCTAATATTAAGTTTTCTTTCCTAAGCATGCTTCATTATAAGTCAGCAATACATTTGCCAGGAATGCTTCGCCTAAGCATTCTTGGTTTTCAGATAAGTATAATCTCTGCCACTGCCCTAGGATTCAAACGTGGTCCTGACACTACATAAAATTTTGACCAGTGTTACCACAATAGCATATCATTATTTTCAGGGGCAGATGCACTATGGAACAAATATATTATGTGCATAAGTCAAATATAATGTTAATCTTTATGGCAATTATGTAGCTATATAATATTGGCTGCTTTTACCTCTATTTAAATGCTCCAGTACTTAAAATTCTTTCAATGGTTATGTTTATCCCCATAAAAAAAATTCATTTATGCCACTTTCTATAAATGTATGCAATTGCGTAACCTTAAGGGATTATTTTATTTTCCAAGTGTTACATCTAAATAAGTGCACTAGTGAAATTGGTTTTTCTTTATTTTAAATTTATATTGCATCATTTTGCAGGCACCTACATACTCATCATGACATCACTCTCAAGGACTTCATTTCTCTGTTAGAAAATTATTCCAAGTGTGTACAAAGGTTTGGAAAGTGATTCTAATTGCATTACCAAAAGTGAGAGTAATTAACTGTGAAAAATTTCCCAAGGTGCTCTATTTTGTAACTTCCTTCTTCCTGAAATAATGACTGGCATTTAGGCTTGAATGTGTCACGCCTGAATCCATAAATCAATGGTTGACATTGACATTTTACGTGGCAGTTTCAATATTGTTTTGAGATTTGTTAGAAGTGAGCTCTTGAAATTGAAGCATTGATTTGACGACATCTTTTGCAATCATGTGTGGACGGCATCACATTATTTCTATTGTGAATTTTATTCCAGTGCTAATTTATGTGAATATGTAATCTTGTACTTATGTTATTGTATTTGCAGATTGAGGACCTAATTTCTAATGAAAAAGTTAATTTATGGAATAAATCTTTGTTGAATTATTATCTTTTTTTACTGATTTGTCCCTGGAAAAGAAGGAAAAACTCATTTCACACATTTCAACTTTATTCCTGACTGTAAATGTCAACCCAGTTCCAAAAGTTTTCAGCATTGGAAATAAAGATTTACATAACAAAATGGTACAAAATATCGATTTTTCAACTTCACTTTTGAGTCAGGATTAACTTTATAAAACATAACAATAGCAGTAGATGTTGATGCTAGTCAATGTAGCTGACTGAAGTCAGCTCATAG
This sequence comes from Platycnemis pennipes, assembly GCA_933228895.1. Classification (NCBI taxonomy): domain Eukaryota; kingdom Metazoa; phylum Arthropoda; class Insecta; order Odonata; family Platycnemididae; genus Platycnemis; species Platycnemis pennipes. The sequence continues at coordinate 23,579,975 of OW121848.1, read as the reverse complement.
CAGAATAGGAGGAGTTCAACTTTACAAAAGGAACTTGTAATCAAGATCACCCAATCAAGGGAGTCCACACACTTTTGAGGAAAAGCCACTTTTCAATCTCTCATGTGATTCAAATACACTCACAGTTGTCCTTGGAAGTCTTCGTCAAACAAAAAAATTATAATACATGTTCACACACTAGGAAATATCACTCGTAAATAACTCAAACAGTTCCAATATACACCATGGTATAACTATCCCCATCTAGCTGTGAGAGAATACAGTGACCTAAGAAGGTCAAAAGCTCTTCCATCTGACACAGTACTCTTATCTTCCCCTAAGAGCTCTGTTGAGTTGGATAAACTGATGGATGCCTGTTTTTCTGGCAGATATTTAGGTGCATTTGATGACCCTGTGCTTATTGAGGTTGTCATCTCAAGAGTTGACTCTGGTGGATCTGTTGCTTGTAGCTTCTCTGCTCTAGCTGTGTGGTTCCTGCTGGAGGATTTCACCTTTTTGATGGGAAACCAAGGAATGGTGAACTTGGGTGCATATGTTGTGATTGGTGGTTCTGTCCTGTCTGGGTTGTCTGCATTGCTGTGGAGGTTAGTCTGCTGTGCTGCTTTGGATTGTATAGTAGTTGATGGTGTACTCAGAATAAGGCGTGATGGTGGAGCCAAAGATGTACCTTCTTGAAGATTATTCATTGTCGTGGAAGTGGTTGGTTCCCGAGTGCCTTCATCTTCTGGAATGAGGCCTACACTATGCAGTATGTGGTGATCATCCTTTCTCAATAAAGCCTTGAGAAGGCGAGCATTTTTTTCATTTAGTCCAATTCCTTTCGCATTGTGGTCATTAACAAACAGAAGTACAAGCCTGGGATTTCCATGTTGAGATCTTTCTCTATCGTCTCCCCCATTCAAGCTCAGAAGTTCAGTTGCGTTGAAAATTTTGGTATGGTGCCTGGAGAGATCAATACCCACTGGTGATACTGTGGAAGACCTTGGAATGAGTTCATAATCTGTGTTGTCATTGGGAAATGGAGTAGGTTTTTCATTATAATTTTGCTCAGTTATGGAAGAATGAAAATCTTCTATTGAAGAGGTTTGTTTGTTTGTAATTTGTTTTGGAATGTTTTTAGAATTTGGCTGAGATGGAAGAAAGCTGGCACTCTGAGCTTGAATCAGTGACTCATCTTGCTCTGTTATGGGATTCCGGACTGTTTTTAGAAGATGGTTTGCATAGGTATCATATGTGACAGTACTTATGTGAGAATTTCCCGAATTTCTTGGATTAGTCATCTGTGGAAGTTTCGCTGTAATTCTGGACAGTATAGAATTGACAGTCTGTGATGCTAAATCAGTTGTGGGCACTAATGGAGTAGTATTGCTGGTTATTGATGTAGTTGAAACATTTTCCTTAAGTAAATCTGTTGTGCTCAAGTGATTCGGTTCTAATGATTCTGTGTAAGAAGGAGTATATTTTTTGTCATCTGGAATTTCATCTGACTCAATGGAAGTCATTGCTAAACGATTTAGTTCTTCTGGCACAAATTCATTTAAAATTTCATCCAGAGCTGCGGTTGGAATATTGATGTCAGTGAACCCAGTCTCCTCTTCTTTTGAAGTCAGGCCTTCATGCCCAGGAATAGCATCTTGAAATGGTGGCAGGATTTTTGTCTCAAGGGGTGGAAAGTTCTCTTCCAATAATGCTCCATCTTCCCCTTTACTCAGCTCTGTGCTATGTGATAAATTGTTTTTAAATTGTTGGCTGTTGTTTTCAGGTCTCAGTAATGGCAGTGAATTCAGGCTGCTCCCATTAGAAAAGGGAATCAAAATGTTGACTGGCTTTGTGGTGGCACTTTGAATACCATCAGAACCTGGTCCTTCAGCATCCTGATGGGAATGATCACCAAACCTTTCACTTGTTGCTTCCCTCTCAGGTATTTTTTGGGTTGGTGTTATAAATGGAATGGTTATATAAAACCCTGTTTGTATTTTAGAAGAGGGTGTATCACTTGAGTAATATGGTGTGGAGGTAGTTGTTGATGGTATTTTGGATGTGGTCGGATTTTGAAATAATGGTAACCCAGTGGTAGTTGGAGTTTGAACATCAGAGAAGTCAAGAACTTCATCCTCATCTTCTTTGGACCTTGTGACATTAGATTTATTTTCATTCACTCCTGATGTTAAACGGATAGGCGGGTTGGGATTGCGTGGATGGCTGACAGATGCCAAAGCATCTCTAAATGTCTCAGGATCCTCAAGATATGCAGATAAAGCACGACTGAATACCTGTGCTAACTCTCGCAGATCACTTGGAGTTTTGGAAAGATCCTCGTCCTTGGGAAACTTACTTGATGTGCTCGTTACCTTCCCATTTTCTACCTTGAAGAAAGGAGTTATTTGTATGGTTTCTTTATCTAATGTGTTTTCATTACCATTATATTTTTCTGTGTAGCTTGGATATTCTGTATTCACATGTGGTTCTGAATCTTCTGTTGTGGTCAAAATCTCAGAAAGCTCTGATTCTGTAATGGATCCTAGAGTCATTGCTTCTTTCAAGACTGGTTCAATTGCATTTTTAAACAGGGTTTCCATGGAATATTTTGTTAATGAAGCATTTGACTGGGTAAGAGCCTTGTTAATGTGCTGAAACAAACCTGAGTCTTCAGATGTGAAATTTCCAAGTAAATAGTCTTTCATTTTCTTTGAAGATACATCAGACTTTTTGTTATTCTCTGCTTTTGAATTCTGGTGCTTGTTACTATTAGTATTAGAATCTTTTGCATTCCATTGAAGGTTTTGAAATACAGGCTCATTGACAACATAAGAATTTCCATCAGTCTTCTCTGAAGTCTTTCTTGCACTTTCATTTGTCTCTTTACTGTCATTTTTTGATTTTATCCCTGTCTGCTGGTCATTATATTTAACGAATGAAACTGTTTCATAGCTGTTAGTAGTTTTTGAAGACTGTTGTTGTCTGGCTTGCTGTTTTTGAGTTGAATATAAGCTCTCCCTTTCTACATGCAGTGATGATCCAGGCTTCTGTATAGGGGTTGGATCTGTTGGAATTATGCCTCTTAAATTCCCATGTATCCTTCTGGGAGTGCTATGAATTAAGTCTTCACTGAGTGATTCAATATATAAGGCCAAGGAACGCACAGCCCCTGGACTAGATGAAAGAGGAAGGATAGGGGAAGTCCTATTGCCTGTATAAGGTTTTCCATCCCTTTTATCATCATTTTTTGTTAGCATTTCACGTCTATGGTTAAGAAACTTCTCCAAGTCCATCACTGGCCTATATGTTACAATTAAATCTTCATCTACATAAGGCTGCATCGTCACGGCCAATTCCATATCTTCACCATTTTCTTTATTGTTCGATTCAGGAGAACCACCATCCTTACTGTTCTCTGGCAGATTTTCATTTGAGTCACCTTTTTGACTTGGTGGCCTGTATGTCATAATTGAATCCTCCTCAAGGAACTCTGAATTTCTAAGTAATGCTGCAACTCTATTTTTGGGTAAAACAGATTTTGTAGTTGTTTCTACCCTTTCATCACTTGGCTTGACACTTGCAGGAGTGGTGGCCACATTCTGTATACTACTCACAGTTGAAGGATTTGATGCCTTTCCCGCAGAATTTATATCAAAAAATGGAATGCTTTCTGGTAACTGGCTGAAAGTAACTGTCTCCAAACGACGATCCTGTGTTAGTCCTCTTCTATGGCTGCTGGCATACGATGATGTTTCTGCCAGAATTTGGCCTTCATTTGGTACACTTTTGTTGCTCTTCACCTTGAGTCTTATAACCCTTCTCATCTTGTCTGCCCTCCTATTGTTAACATCATCATTATCACTATTCCAAGAATTTCCTTGAGAATTAACACTTTCAGAATTGGTATTTGAAGGCTGAAAAGTTGATTTCGATACATTGTCCGGCTCAAAGTACACATTAGACTTGTCATCTGTCTCTGCTTGTTTAACAGCTCTAACGATGCCGTCCTCAATCACAAGTTTAGGGATTCCATCACTGTCTGTGCTATAACCATTATCTGCTACACTCCTGAAATTTGCAATAATTTTCTTGTGAGCCAAATCTCTTTGAGAATTTGGTGACTCGTGACTGTTTATCTGCTTCTGTGGGTAGGGTCGTGGAGTCACACTTATGCTTTTCCTGTTTTGATTTACTCGAGAATTTCTTTCTTCGTCATTTATCACTTGTTCCTCAACTGTGGATATTCTGCGATTACTGGGATGGAGAGGTTGACCTGGCTCATAATAAGTGTTGCCATTGCCCTGCGCATTTGGTTGGACATACTGCTGTATGGTTGGGGGAGGTCGATAGTTGGTGGTTATGCTCATACTTTCTCTAGACTCTGATGCCAATCTGTCATACTTTGATTTTTCCCTATCTCTTCTCAATGTGTCTGCACTTGGCTCATAATAATTTTGAGAATCTTCGCAATCGACTCGAAACCACCAGTCACAAATTAGGTGAGACTGTCTGAAGATTGTTCCATTAGGACAGAGAAATGACATCTTCCTTCCACCATCACAAATATGGAAAACCTAAATAAATGAGAAAAAATATCAAATGAGCATTAAATTTTTGAGTTATGGAGGTGATAATTGGTTTATAATATATGCAGAAAGAGAGAGAATCAATGGCATACGATACACATTTTATTTTGGGCTATAATTTCAAGTAAATGAATTAGCCTACTCATGAGCTAGATTCACAGTCCAATCACCTTGACTGGGGCATGAACCCAGATGTGATTCCAGCCAGTTGATTTAGCCATTTAAGCTACCAAGGTGCCTTAATTCACTGTACATTTCTAGAGGCTTTAAATGAACTGTATGTTGAGACAATTCTAATAATATATATTTACATGAAAGTATGGTATGCATCAAATGGTTAATGAAAGCTGCGAACAATTTTTCAGAGTGACTTTCATTGGCTGATTTTTTCAGTTTTTCTTGGAATTCTTAAAACTGAAAACCAAATACATATTCTAATTTTTGCCTTTTACTGTAATCGTCTAGGTCGCAAATAATATTATTATAGCTGCATTATATGGTTGCCACCACAGTTGTTCTGTAGTCTAGTTGTTTGGCCTCAGTATTATGCCTTAAAGAAGGAAAAATTCAGATTGCCGGATTAACAGGTTATCATAAGCATCGGAGTTCCCTTATGCCTCATAGGGGCCTGGGCTGCATCTAACAGAACCCAAGTTGAAGAGCTTTTAGAAGTTAGGCATAGTTACCCACGACTTACAGAGGGAATGACATGTGTATTTCACATGCAACCCTCTTGCAATAGTCACTTTCCATTTTTAAATAATTATCTTATCTTTGAGTTTCAGGAAGATTAACTATTCCTTTAGCAATTTAACCGCTTGTTTGAAACAACATTTTTTTCCCTGGATTTGCAACCAAAAAGAGTCAAATGAAAAGCAACTCGCCCAGAGGACAAATTTAGCAGCCTCTTTAGCTCTTCCATTTATTCCACATCCTATTCTACGTGAACTACAAAATAATATGTATATTTTGGAAGACTTGTGTGAATACTTTCCCTCTAACCCACCTGGCATTTTGTTTCCATGTCAGCAAAGTAACCAGATTCCTTTACGTTGCGGCATGTGAAACTTGTGATAGGAATTGCTGCTAAATTTGGAAAATCAATCCCAGGTCTTCCTTTGACACCTAAAAAGTATTTAATTTTTAGAGTTAGCGATGATAGAATTAAAGTATGGTTAGTGGATCTAATTATAAATATTCACAGATTAAGATTAAACTGAAGTATTATTTATATATTAACTCAATCAGTAATGAGACAGAAATAGAAATCATTTAATTTATATCTTTTAGTTCTAAGCTGAAAATTATAGTAGAAATTCAGGAGTATATAAAAGCAGTAAAATGATATTAGGTAATAGAGCAGTGAAGCTTTGGACCATGAAAAAATGTACTTGTGAATGAAAATCATTACATATGAGTTAATTCATTAGCCTAAGTATGAGTATTATTAAGAGGAAAGGGCTCATTTGTAGCTCCTCAGGAACTAAGAACATGAGGGCTATTGAGAACTCCTTATGGGTGTGCAGTCAATTTCAATTCCCAGGTAACTCCAAAATAAGAACATGCATAAAATGGAGATTTTCAACATTTAAAAAATGCACACTGCATCATTTCTTATCAGGAGACTTGTCTTATGTATAGAGTAAGGCCAAAATAAACAAAATTCCAGCACATAATGCCTAGTATATCATGGATAAATGGTACTTTGACTATTGTGTGATGATTTTTATAATTCCTCCTTTCTGTGCATTTTTTTCTGAAACAAGGTTACATAATTTTGTACTAGCATACTTTACTAACTTGCCAAAACACATTCACATATTTTTTAAACATTTCAATGCAGCTCAATTATTTTTGAAAATTCTTAAACAATCTTTGTTGCATTTTTTATGTTGCGTGTAAGGTCACTTGGGCTATTCATCTGCTTAACAATGTTTTGCTGAGACTGAGAGTAATATTTCCTTGCCTGTTGAGTGAAATCTAAATAAGTGAATGCATGTTTGCGAAATACCAATGCCAACATGCAATAATAGGAGGTGGAGAGGCTGATTACAGGTAAAAAAAAGAAATGAAAGGGTGTATTACGCAGCCACACAAACTGGTATGAGAATGCATGTATAATTAAATAAGGAGACTATGATGCTTCATGGGCCTCTTTAATTATAATGGAATGTTTCATTAATGAAGGCCAAAGGGATAATATGTCAATGAAAAGCTTACTTTAATGCATTTCCTCCTTATTCATTCATTCTTTTTCCTCTCCCTGCATTTACTTTTCTCCATGTGATTATAGTGTATGTGTATGTATTCCGGAATTGACTTAGTTGGGTATCACTGCACCCTGGTGAAATCATCCAGTGACTGCTCAGTGTCTCAGACAGTGAGTCTTGCAGTGAAATGGGAGTGATTTTCCCGGTTATCAAATGTTAATACATTACAATTACTTATCAGTTACATGTATACGTAATAAAGTTACATAATAAAGTAATACTTAATGCATAGTAAACATTTTAAACATTCATATAATCTACCATTAAAAGTCCTTAAAAAGTTAACTGCTCATTTCTTTGACAATGACCTAGCTAGTTGTTGAAAGTCACTGTATCCAGTGGTTCTTAGGTCCTAGCCAGCTAATTAGTTGTATAGATATTACCACACAAGGTGTATCTCTGGGTGCCCGGTGATTTTCCCAGTGGCGAAATGTAATAGATGATGCAATTTTAAAAAATCTCAAATTAATATTTTTAATCAAAAGTGGAGAAGTAAGACACACCAAATCAAACATTTCACAAGTTTTTAAAAATTTAGTAGACAGTGAGATTCCAGTGACTTGGTCTAAAAATCCTTCATCACTGGCTATATCTCTGGGTCACTGGATATTTTCACGCGGGTGGCCCTAATTATTATAAGGAGTGTCACATTTCCACTAATATTTGGCCAAAATGCTAATGGCAAGTCACTGAAATGATAGAATGTAACTTTATCCCTTGGGAGATGAGACCAAAAATTACGAGTTTTTACAGCTGACTATGTTGAGATTAATGAAATTTAATTCAGCTTATTAAATACAGGAAATAAATGACTTGGGACTCCAATAAAAATTTATGAATGAATATAGAATGGTTGCTTATGAAGTGGGGTATTTTGCCCTTGACCTGGAGTACCGAGTATAAATTTGGTTGAAGTTTCTTTAGATGTAGGTATCTAGAGCTTTGGTTGTACTAATTTTAATATAAGCTAATGGTTGTAAATGTTACTATGTGGAATTTATCCATCATGGGGAGAATGAATAAAATTTAATTTGACAGTTGAAATTTTATTTGTACCAAGATGATACTAGGTATATATGTTGAAACCTAGGTTGTATCAATAAGAATTTGACAGTTTAATTGCCCAAGTTAATTCATTCCCCTCATTAAAAATAAGCATTAGATCCCTGACCTAGATGTGTGGATTTTGAAGTTGCTATTGATAATCACTTCCCTTATAGCCAAAGCCAATTTGTTACTAGTTCGTAGCCACATTAAAAGGCTTCAGGTATCCATGTCTACTGTACACTTATTTAAGTAAACTTCAGAGGATTAAACACTATGGGCACTTGCATAGGCAGATTTAGGGGGGGGGCACGTGCCCCCCCCCCCTCCCAGATGCTTAAAAAATAGGCAAGGTTTTTAATATGGTCCCATTATAATTACGTTCGTTTTGTTTTGTGCACTATGGAGCCTCAATCACAGTACATACATATTATGGGAAAATTAAATTAACTTAAAATTCACAAATTTTGAAAATAGAGGAATAGATTTACCAGAAAGTACGCAAGTGAAACTCATTGTCCGTCTCTGGCTGACTTTGTGAATCAAGTAAGTACCAGTGGTTGAAAAATACTTGGCAACCTACAACAGACTTTAAGTTTCCACTGGTGAGTGAGGGGAAAAAAGCGGTCTTTTCAAATGAGCTGGTTAAAAGGACATGAATGGCTAGAATACAGCAAAATTTCTGGTGGAAGATTGTGCAAAATGTGCATTCTTTTTGGTCGGCTTTAATGTATATCTATCAAGACCTTGTGTCAAAAATGAACATTAACGAAGTACTGGACATCTTCAGCACAAAACATAAAAGAAAATATTATTGCATATGTAACTTAATAATATTTTCATATTAGTAACCTTAAGGTTATATAATGCATTATATTAAAATAAAGAGCATATTTCATACAGTAATTGTTGCATGTTGTTTGTTATTCCCAAATATGAGAAGACTTTTGCCCGCCTGACCCTTGTGCCCCTCCCAGAAAAAAATGCTGGATACGCCCTTGGGCACTTGTTAACAGATGATTTAAGTCACAGACTGCCCCATAGGAGTTCAGATAGAATTGTATGGGAACCATTAAAAGAAATGACATCACAATATCATACTCCAGGGATTTTATAATGCTTCACTTTTCATTATGTTTCCTTACAATAGAGGTTCAAAAATCCATATTGATATTTAATAAAAATACTAAATGTTATTGATACTATAATACGTACTTACCTTATCTAACATTTGTTTATATCCCAAGATACCACCTACTTAAATTTACATTCAAGCAGAAGTCATGCAGTGCAATCATGCAGGATCTTTTTCAAAAGCAATAAAAGAATAGAAAGAAGTATGCACATACCTGCTGATTAACCTAAAATTTCTCATAGTTACCTGGTAAATTATCTACAAGCATCTATTTACAGGATTGGCTAACAAAATATTGTAAGAAATAATTCTTTCTTTCACTTATGATTATATTTGCTTTTAATATTCAGAAAAAGCTGAACTTTCTATTTTTTACAGTCTGGCAAAGTTTATTTTTAATAGAAAATAGGTACCTACTAATTTTTTTCATAACATTGGGCAAATACCTTGGTTTTCCAAATTTATGTAATGCAGCTAACAATTTCAATCCCTGCACATGTTATTAAATAATGGGGTGAAATTAAACTGTAAACTTCCTTTTCTTCAACCTACCAAAATCATCCGTTGGTGATGGCATGGGAACACCTGGAAAAGAAATCAATCTTTTCGTTTATGCACATGAAATGTATCTTTTCTTTCAAGGGGCTACTGTTTCAGAACATTGAATGGATTGTCACCTATATTGTAAGAATAGATATACCCGTAACTTCCCAATAAATAAGTTGGTTGCATAGGGGAAATGTCATAAAATTTGAAAAAAAAACAGTAATATAATGCCATATCTCAATAACCTTTTGCTTATTTCTTCATTTTACCAAAAATAATGAAGTTAGGTTTCCACAGGGGTGTCTCCCACATTTGTCCATAATGCTTGGATGAATTTCTGCCTTAACGCATTAAGCTTCTAAGGCTAGAAGTGATGATGACTGCAGCACTGGAGAGCTGTTATCTAAGCTATTAGAACCTATGCATAAGATCCCTGTCAGGAACCTAACTTCAAAATAGGTACTTCAAATGGAAGCCTTAACAAGGAATTGTTCCAAAATAATATTCCACAGGTAATACAACTTAATGACATAAATGTCAATTTCTTGCACAGATAATTATTGTATTGTAGGATAAGTAGTTCATAGACAGTACCTAATGATTTTTTTGCATTATGCAGATATTCATACATCTTTTTATCAGCATGTGAAAAATTATTAATTTTTTATGTAAAGGGAATAATGATATCTTATATTTCTATCAATTTATGACATGCACTACTGATCTTTATCAGCTTGCTTGTAATTTCTACATCCTCCATTCTCTAGATAAAAGGCATTTTTTGCCAACTAAAATTCCTCTTCCCTATCATCATCATGAATTTTCTACTATAGTGCAGGTTATACAAATCAACATCCATAGTCTTACACTATTTCAGCTAGCAAAATACATCTAGTATAAGTATTTAACTATTTCATGTGCAATAATCCTTTTCCTCACAATTTTAGGGAGTATGAATAAATTTCTGCATTCATACAATCTGAGGTCTCAACATTAAAAAACTAATGAATTATGCCATGATAGATGCATAATATGTACCAGTTAATGTAGGCTAAATAACCTTGATTGACATGCTCTAGGACTTTCTTGTACTCAGGCAAAACTAATATGGAACCAATATCTGTGTATGGAACCCATATTTCTTGATAATTAAAAACTTCAATCTCTATCTCAGCCTGAAAGTTGCATTTGTAGAAAATTTCTCACAACTCCACCTACTCTCCAGTACTTAATTAAAGTGAATAATTTGGTACTCAGTAAATGATAAAACATAATAAAAGAAAATCCCACTAACCCATGTAGCACAGACGGTTGGGCCAACGTTGGGAAACGGTGCCATTCGCATGGTTATTTATGAATCGTTGGGCCAACGTTGGGAGATGGTGTAAGGGGACTGCCTGAGTACAGTGCAGCCAAGCTGGATATTATCTCACTTAGCACATTCTCAGCTACATGGCGTTTGTTATCCAAGAGTTTTAGCCGAGATGTAGTGAATCCGTATGGAGCAACTCTGAATAGTGACCCTTTAGGTACTAATTTGATCATGCACATATTTGCACGTTTCTCTTCATATATCCTGTGTTACTGGATTTTACGCATCTGTTGCATAGCTTTCCTCCCTCGTTCACCTAATATTCTACCATTTACCTGACCTCAGTTCCATTCAACGAACGTACGGTTCTAATGTATATACATTATGTGTTTATCACTGTCATCATTAGTACCCACATAGCACAAAATACTTACTTGATATCTACAGCATATCCTCAATGTCTTAAATATCTTAAATGTTTACAAGATGTCTAGAAAATATCTTAGAAATCTCCTAGATCTGAAAGTTATATTTTTTATTCATCTCATATGGATTCAAATGTCATATTAATCTCATATCCATTCAAATGGATATCCATGAATGGATGATTATTCTCAGTCCCTCGTAGACGGTATCGGACTTAGAAAAAATACGGGTGCACTCGTCGGGAAACAGGTTCTCAGCATTATTGAGGAAACTCCTATTTATCTCTCCTGGAGTTGAAAGAATATCAGTTACGTATATTTACATTGGTCATGCTTATTTTTAACCACAAAATGGTTATTAGGGAAATGATTTTATGGTGCAAATTATCCGTGTCAACCTTTTAGTAAAGTTAATAATCACAAACGACTTAATGCCAACCAGGAGCTGTATATATATGGCCTCCCAGTCTCCTGATTGTAGCCCAGCTTCGGACCCGATCCTATCCCCATCCCTTCCATTCCTATCCTTATACCTTTCCTCCCAGTCTGAAGCACGGATTAGTGCGGAAACAGACTTGAAAACACCCATGAAATCCTGATCATAATTGGAGAATGTGTCAGGTCGCGTCAACATGAGTTAAGTGTAGGTTGTTGGGTAGGCGTTTGTGTAGTATGCGAGGTACAACTAATCATCACTCATCAAGTGAGAACCTCGATCGTTTCCCTTTTTTCAATTTTGTTCCATTGGGGAACAGTTGGGTCAATGGTTGGGGAACAGTTGGGCCAACAGTTGGGGAACAGTTGGCAAAACGGACATGAATAATGGTTGGCCAACCGTTTCACCTAACCGTTCCCCAACGTTGGCCCAACCGTCTGTGCTACATGGGAATGTCCTCTTTATGACACATATCTTGAAATATTTTCTGAAACCTAATGTATTTATTTTCTTTTTGTGCAATGAAAAATTATTGTGGCTATATGCTTTTCTCATTTACTCTCAAATCTCATCCTCGCTTTCATTCTCTCATGAATAATACATGCAGATGTTGTATAACACTTGAGCATCAGTAAAATACAACTTTTTATTTCAACCTTGAAATAGTGTGTACCTCTATTCTACACACTGAGTAAATCATGTGAAGTGGATTTTAAAATAGGTATGGTATATTCATTTGGTACTTCAGGTGCTCCAATGAAATGGCCTTACTGCTTCAAAAATTCCTTCATTTCTTAAAATAAAAGACAACAGCTAGCAGCAGAGCTATCTAAAGGCCATATTCTCATGCAAGGTTGGTTTGGAACCCTTTGGTGTATCTTAAAGTTTCATTAAAAATATCCAAGGCTGAAATAAGAATAAACCTATTATTTAGACAGTTACAATTTTTGCATTATTTGGAAAATCCAACTTCCATATCCAGGTTGTCTGATGTGTCGGATGAGCTTTCAGCTGAGGACAATATTACTTCCACTCCAGGGTTTGATCGAAGTGCTCAATCAACATAACAGACAACCTGGCCATGGAAGCTGAATCATCTAGAGGCTGTGGAAGCCTTTGAACCAACTTGATTATATGGATGTTCTTCATCACCTTTGTTATAAAGTAAGCCTTAAATCAATCTTGGAAATCAGCATCAATTTTGTTCAGACTGGGATAAGAATTATTGCAAAAACTTTTAAGGTCATGTCCAAGAAGACATTGGTTAATTTTCCTCTTTCTCCATCTGAATACTAGATTCTATTACCACCTTTTTCTACATAATGGAAGAGTAATACAGCAAACAAAAATTGGAAACACTAAAGAAGATAAAACAAATTAATCCAGGTTGTGCAAAAGATTTGGATGATGCTTTATAAATACATTATGCCATTGTTTTCATAAGCTCCGCTTAAATAAAACCAAATGATTGCCTATTTATATTGCTGCAAAAAAGCAGAGCATTAAATCATTATCCCATTGATTCCAATAAAAAAATGGATGCTAATGGTACAGATCAGTGGGATAACAAATATTCAATCTAATAATTCATAAATTATTGAATAGGTAGGTAGGTACTTAAGATTCATTCCTTTGAATAAATGGCATTGCATTTTTTACTTGGATTCCATCGCAGGTTCATGCAGTTAAAAATATTGTAAAAATTTGACTTAGCTAAAACTGTGCCATTATTTACATGTGCTATAAACGAAGAGAAGAAAAGTCACCTAAAAACTCTTGGTAGTAATCATCCTCTTCGTGCTGATTTGGACTGGACTCAGAGTTCTCATCAATGGTTGCAGCTGCAACTGTTTGGTCTTGATAGGCATTGTTCTTTGTGCCATGGAAATAAAAAGAATAAGCATTTTAGAGACCAAATTGATAGCGTAAATTTTACAACAAATGTGCACTTAAAAGCTACAAAATGTATGAATAGGGACTATTCCACTATATTCTGGGTAGAGCTTAAAGCCACCAAGTGTAAACACTGGGATGGTGGTTCGACCTCTGGGTATAGAGATAAGATATAATATATTGAGAGAAATAAGTGAGATGACAGTAATTGGCAGTATGCTGAGGTGATATTGGTCAATCCTTGGCTAAGGTAGGCTGTTCAAATAATACAGAAACCAGAAAAGACACCCTGACTTAGCAAGGGGTCCACCTATAATTATGAAGTCCAACACACAAAGGCGAGGCAGCATCTCTTCTTCATGTGAACCGGTGGAGACCACAGTTATTGGTGTAGGGACTCACTTCACTGAGAGTGCAGTAATAATTACCTTAATGGCTGTGGCCACAAACCAAACTACCTGAAAATGCTAGGCTTTATTTTAAATTGAGATTGAACACATATGTCAAATATGACCTGGTGTTCAACAACCACTGATTATGGTACCACAGTCACTCAATGAGTTTTGTCAGCTTAGTGTGAATCACATTTTAAGGTACCTATTTAAAACTAAGGAAAGAGCTAAATTTATTTTCTACTTGCTGGGGCAGATAAAGAATTGATGATCACATGCCTAGGTGAATGTAAAATTTATGAAATATACAAGGCAAAGTATGCAAAGGAACCTATGCTATGGCGAGAGCTAATGACATTACCATTTGAAAAAATAGAGAGGAGATAAAGTAGGTAGTTTCTAGCTTAACAGTTAATAATCATTGTGAATAACTGAAAGCAGTTGTTCACAATGAAACAAAACTTAGTTTTTCCAAGTACCATTTATCAATTTCATTGATTATTTTAAAGAAAAAATGAGAAAGTTGTCCAAATAGATTGCATTGGTCTGATATGTCCATGCTATCATGTCACTTTGTTTATATTTTTACACCAATGAGTTACACCAATGTCTATCTCTTTCTATCTAGGTTCTGCAGAAAATGAAGAGGGAATGTGCCATCAGAATATGTAATGTGCCAATAGAATTGCTCAGAAGTTCAAGGGAGACTGGTGTGAGGAGATTTGCTAGCTACATATACACAGGATTTATGACAAAGGTATGTGGCCGGAAGACATTTCAAAAATCAGTTTGGATTCTCATTGCAAAGAGGCAGATTACAACAGAACTAGATGGGCTATAGGATCAGGGGCTGCCCATGTACCTCTTACATAATTCTAAAGATGAGGGAATGCTATTACATAATACTAAAAAGGAAGGGGAGGGTCCAGCCTTCTGTTGCAATGGGAGAAAGATGAATTATAATTTCATTGTCTTTTCAAGAACTAATAATAATCCTTGTGTAGACTTCCGTGGGTTGTCTTACTTGAAGATGCTGGTCTTTCAGGATTTCCTCCACGTTGGTCCAACTATGGACCAACACGGAGGAAATCCCGAAAGACCAGCATCTTCTACTAATAATAATGATGCAAATAATGAATGTGCATGAATAAAAACCACCTGCCTCCAAGTGTCTAACCTAGAAATGGCTTCGCCAAGCAAATGATGGGCATCCACGTGTTGGGATTATCTCCCAACAAGCGGAAAATACCTATTTCCGAAGAATTCAGGGATTGCTACCCACAACACGCACTTCTCGTGTGAGGGCCTTAGTGGACTTGGGTATAGCAACATTATAAAACCATCCGAAAAGGGAGTTCACATGGAATGGAAGGATACCATTTGAGCGAACCATCTTCCTTGCCATGCTACCAGTGAGTTCGGTTGTTGGGGAGTGCATGGTGAGAATCCATTCTTTGTGGTCTGAGATGCATCTAGAGCATGTCCAATTATCGTAGCAGAATCCGTGAGACTACGCAAACCACCTGCGCTAGATAATGACACACCAACCGCAAAGTCAGAATAGCACACCACCGGCCGAGCCTCCATCTTCTACAAAGGCAGATGAACCATCCACTACCGTGGGTCTCGGCGAATGGAGAAGAGTCGTAGGCTAATGATCTAGGCGGATTATGACATAAAAATGCGATTTGAGGAAGAGCTAAGCTAAGATGAGGGATGAACCAGGCAGAGAAATACCTATTCATCATAAAATTTCTCTGTAGGGCCAACTACTATCCTAGTTGAATGGCATCGTAAATAAGACGGTAGCGGAAACATCTAGCCTCTGGGTAATCGACTGCATGGTTTAAGCTGCTGTCAAATGACTTTTCTCATCCAAGGTGAATGTGAATTGAGAGGGCAAAGAAGCATACAGACAGAAACCAAAATCACGAATGCCAGAAAACAGTCGTCAAGTTCAGAGAGTGATGGAATATCAATCATCCAGTCAGGCCTTCACACCGAAGGTAAAGCGTATCACTCGCGAACTACAGAGAAACAATCATTGTGAATAAAAACGTGTACCTATAATAGAGTTAACGGCCTAACAAGGACGAAAACAAGCTTGTCATGAAACTAAAGCCAGGAAGGAGAACACCACCTCTTCAACCGTCCCGTATACTCCGATCTTCTTCACCTGATATCGAAACACTACCATCCGTCCCATAGGTGGAACGTTTGTGGAAAGCAATCTACGAGAAATCGAAGCTATTCACGAAGACACTCCAGCCATAGACCTCTCCAAAGAGTTACGCGACCTCCAACTAACGGAATGGATGATCCCATTTGAGTCACAGAAGGTGATATGAAGAAGACCTTCTCTGGTAAGAAGAACTTCATTGCTCCATCAATAACTTCTGGCGGAAGAAGTTGAATTCCACGCATATACATCTTTCCAGAATCTTAACAGCCTTCCTGTCAGGTTCGGAGCCAATTCCGTCCAGGGTGACCGAGGCGAGCACGGTATTGATACCGAAAAAAGGAGATTTGTCCAATCCAAAAGACTACCGCCCTATAACCTGCCTCAACACTGTATAAGGCGTTCACCTCTATCCAGAACAACCAAGTGCATCCCAGCGTGAGCGGATACTCTTGCAGCAGGCGTGCAGATGGCCTTCCTTCTTGGGTCCCTCCGTCTGATCCGAACGCATGACCCATCAGCAGGGTAACCACCTATCCGGCGGTGACTTCCAAGCATTTATCCTGCTTAACAACAGTGTCTGCTATTCTGCATTTTCTTTACATTCACTACGTAATTTATGAGGAATCTTAAAACATCTTATGGGGTCTTATAGCGGGAGTGAAAAAAGTGGAAAAAACAGCACGAGGATTTATGGATGACTCCTGAGTTCAGTTTGTGATACGTTAGAAGTGATTGCTTATTGACAGCAGTTTAGGGAGTAGGTAAAACGAATGCCTAGGTTTTTTTTTACTAGGATTTTCGACAGGGTCAGATCAAAACTCTTAAAGGCCCCTGGTGCCCCCATACGCATTTTATTCAAATCACAAATATCAATGCACCATGCAATAAAATGTTATTTTTGGAAATTAAGTAAAATGTAATAAAAATGGAAAATGATGTTTATTTTAGCATGCATCCACTTTACTTATAATTGAAATGTTTTCTCCTACTTTTCATTTTCAAAGTGCCAAGAAAGCTAAACAGATGCAAAAAAAAGCAAATTGTCAATTTTTTGTGGTGTCCTCTTCCTTTGATGCCATAAGCGCTTACTTATTTTGCTATATGGTAGTCCTGGATCATAGTTTAAACATGTGAAGGCTGTGCCTGGGTTTAGTATAAAGAAGGAAGCACTAGGAGTAGCAGGGGTAATGCTGCATTAAGTAGTTAGGGAATACGGCGGGGATTTTCCTATTTGTTCCGTGGAATGTTATCGAGTTCGGGAAAGTAGATCGGACTAAGTTTACCAAAACTGCAATACATTAGTATTGGAAACAGACTGGCTGGATAGTTTTCTCATTACAGAAAGTGTTAATTCCAATGATTATAATGGACTAAATTAGCGCATACCTACTTCCGAATTTACGGACTTAACGACAATCAAGGCCGTAGCGAGCGGGGGGGAGGGGGTGAGGGGGTTCCAACTTCCCCCCCCCCCCCTCCCGAAATTTGGAGACAAATATAGAGTGGGTATTTTTTTCATACTTTGACAAATTAATCGATGGGGACCGTCTCAAGCTCCGAATAATTGAACACGCTCCTAACAAAGTATTTTTTGGGCCTCATTCCATGCTCCAAACCAGTAACCTAAGGACCTAGCCAGAAATATTTTTTGGGGGTACAGTCATAATTGAACCCCCCCGAAAAAATTTTCTGGCTACGGCCTTGAAGACAATTGCTTCTTTCCCGCTTAGATATCAGCATAACGCATCACGGCATTTTTTTTCCAAAAGCCCCTTACAGATTCCCTGAAATCAATAACCACTAGGCGAAAAGATTATACCTATAACCGCGAATACAACCTGTGGACAGATGAGATGGTCAATGCCTGGGAAAAGAGAGGATTTTAGAGAGTAGAGTGGTGGAGCCTCTAACGGCAGGTGGGATCGTGAGATAAAATTTCCCTCCCACGATTCGTCCTCACCAATAATCAAATTCATACCACCCATATCCCTCACAGAGCTTGCAGATGTGCACTGCTTTCTTCCCCTCTTTCGCTGAGCGGTTATCCATGCCGTTTAGAGAATGCGCGAGGTTCATAAATATCAGCCGGTGCAAAAGTATAACGATCAATTAACACAATACCAACCGACCTCAGTGTTCGGCCCGAAAGTCGGTCTGGTTGTTGAAGTACCAGGGCCATATTTACCATATGGCGTACCCGGCGACCACCGGGGACCTCGCGAGCGCTGGGGGCCTCGCGAGAGAGAAAATGTAAATATAGTTGTAAGTAACCTGTCGCCTGATAGCAGAGTTTTAATAGTGATAGATATTTGTACTTATTATGTATTGTCTTAACATGCAAGTAGACGCCTATGCCAAGCTGCCAGGTTGCAAGACTATAACTTTGGGGGCCTCATTCTAGATTCCGCCGGGGGCCTCAGAGGTCATAAATACGTCCCTGTGAAGGACGAGCTCACAAAGTACGATACTTAGGCCCATGGCGAGTGAAGCTCACATCAAGGTAGGGGGGTCATTTCCTTTCGAGGTGTGAATGAATGCTTCCGTGGAGACGTTCCATTGCTGGTTTTTGTTTCCTCCCACGTTGGTTGTTGTCACTTGCGACAGTTTCGCCAGCGGCGGACTTTAAGAGTCACTAAGGGCCTATTGAAGCCCGCTGGAATGCCGGCGAAACCTTCTTCAAGGGACATCAACCAAATAAGAGGAAACCCGAAACAACGACAAAGTTCCTTTTTTATGTTGATGAAATCAGAACAGTAAAATTTAAGGCTATTTAGCCAACTTTTTTAAGGGAAATAAAAATGACGACCAGAGAAATCAACCATGGAATGGAATGAAGTCATTTGGAAATGAAATTGGTTGCCTCACAACACACGACGTCAGGACGTTACCCACCATACAATTACGAAACGGTGAAACAAGGCGCGAAAAGAAGCGCCACCACCGTCTCTCCACTTCCTCCGCTTCAACGGAGAACACCGCACACACGCACTGACCCAACGCACACACAGAGACGCCTTTCGCCATCGCCACCCATTTTGATTACGTACCTCTCACGAGGAAGCTCGCCCCTTCATTTACTCCTTTTGTTTTCTTTTTTTTTCATTCTACCTTCTCGCAATCTACCTGTGGTGCGTGAATCCTGCGGGTAAGTGACGAAAAACGCACAGAGGAGGCGCGGGGAATTTTCATTTGCGCGGAGAAAATCTCGTGGAGAGTTTCACCCTTTCTTCTGATTCTCTGTTTTTATTGTTTTCCAATGCCCAGTCATACCTCGTCGTCATTCCACACCCTATTCATGCTTTCAAGCAAGTATATCCCGAACACGTCCATTGAGCAAGGAATCCCCGCGCGAAGAAGGGAGAGAAAGATAGAGACGAACTTAATTGGCGCGTTGACATCGCTCGCCTTCTTCTAATACAGAAAAGGCGTTGAAGAGTTCTAAAAGGTACAGGGAACATAAATAATTTTTTCACGCGGCGTTCGATTCATTAATGCTTGAGTGATTTCACCTATAATTCCCTAACTCGCGTCCAATCTATGATTTCTGATGATCGACCGACCGAAGGCCCCCACAAAATGCTAGGGCAACATTGGAGTCTCGGCAGTATCTACGTTCTCCGATCTACACCCCGATGTACAAATGAGTCTAAGGAATGGTTGGTTGAATATATATTCCCAACATCGTCCGCTTCTACATTCCCACATCAGAAAGGAATTCAGACAAAAGAGAGCATTAAAGCGTGAGGTGATAAAATGAATAAAAGCGATTATTGCTTATCACTCCGAGATTGCGATGAGCAAAAAAGAACATAAAATGGGAAATTAGCCTTCTATTCATTTACATCAGTTGGTAGTTGTGAGACAGCAGAGTGTAAATTGGCACATGGAAGAGAAATCACCAGGCATAGTACTGCTGTTTCAGAAAAAGATGGAGCAAAGTATTCTAGGTGCAAATCTCATTTCACCACTCTCTGTTCAAGTGAACGACAAAAAGGAAATGGAATGAGAGCAGCAAACTTCCAGGCAAAATTTATTGAGCGATGCGGGTTGGAAAAGTAGACAGAGCACGACGTGTGTCTACGCGTTCAGCCAAGAATCTTCACAATATTGGAGACACTTAACATCCAGATAAGAGAGAGTGATCGGTTGGACCACCCCTACAGCAAACAGGTGATGGTTAAGCTTAAGACATATGCGTCCACGTAATTGAGCTGACCCTCTCTTCCTTCAAATAATTTCCACATACATTAACACTGATTGTGAGTGCAAGTGGACTACGGTTTAGAAAAACTTTTCCAGTTAATTGGACAGTTATAGCGTACTTTCCTTCCACATTATCTTGATTTTCGAACTGTCGACTATAGTAGTCGACCACCTGAGAAATGGCCCCAGAAAACTATTTTTAACCAAGGGTATTTATAACACTCAATATAATTAATTCCTTAGTGATACAAAAGTACCTTCATTTTGCTTTGCCAATACGATCTGAATAGTTCTATGTACGATGAAAAATATTTCAAGGTAACTCCCATTTCATTGTTCTTATTTGAAAAGTAGAGCGCGGATAAAAAACTCCACTATTTTAAAATACCACGCGACATTCTCAGTATTATCATTCCATACCATAACTTCAGCTTTCATTTATGGCACGTCTGCCAGAATTTATGAGGAAAGGCTAATGTTGCATTCATGTGGCTAATAATCAGATAGAATGTGAGATATACCGAATGCAAGTACATAAATTTAGGCTAATATGAATATATTTCAGACACAGAATTTGAAAACGACATTTGTTTTCGCTAGCATAGTTTGAAACAAGTACCTACCTTTCGGGACTGTGACTGTGATCGAGGAGCACGAATGTTAGGTGGTAATTTTATTTAATTCGCAGTCATTCTCTTGGACAGTTTTTAATGACACCAGTGCGCCATGTAATCAAAAGCTTGCCAAGCAGGGTATGTGCATTCCCGAATTCTAGCAAATTTAAGCTTCCCTTATAATTTCCATTCCCCTCATTGCTAAAGGAATGGGCAATAATTTGGGTAGGGAACGATTCCCCACGACCCATCGACTATCTCCGCAGTATCTCTCCTCATACCCTTGTAAAACCCTTAATAGAATTGCAGTGAGTAGGAATTGAGGGCTTCTATTCGACCTGAGAGGGAGCCGTAGTAGTCATTGTGTGATAGCGCTATTCTCCTATGTCCCTGGTTAGGCGAGCTTTTCAAAAGGTAGGTATTGAAATTTCCGCTGACCCCATTCTCATGATTATATTTCTTGCAATAGATGCTACGACAGAAATTTCACCCACTCTCTTCCTAATGAAAAATTTACCCAATTTAAATAATTGTAATTTTATCCTGCTTGGTTTAAGTTTATTCCCTCACCTTCTACTGCAGAATTCTCTGATCAGCAGTAGAGTGTGACTGATTAGCAAAATCTACCGACCAAAGTGAAATAATCTTTGCGTGACGTTTGGAGGATCATTTAGGGCTGTGGGTTGGGTTGACACGGCGAGCATAGCTGAGGATATTTCAACTAATTCAAGGAGGTTATAATGTAATGGAAGCGGCATAGCTGCTGATTTGAAGAACCGGTGTCGATCTTGGTAGTTACCTACGGACATACGGGCTTGCTACTCGCGATACTCTTACGGATGACGTTGTTTTTGCACGTGGTACAACTTAGAGGAGTAAGATTAAATAATTGATTGCATTTTCAAAATTCGTCAAATAACCAGAAGAAAGCAACACGCAAACAAGCGCCAAATATTAAATCTAAATTGGCTAAATTCGGACCAGTTTTAGAGATAAAATTAACTCCCATGGGGATCAAATGCATTAATACATACCATAAATGGCCTAACGAACATCATCTGATGCCGCTGCGATGAAATTTGGATTTGCTTTCATTGTTATTTATGTTTTAAAACACATGCAGTTCCCATGAGAGGCTTTTGAAACGCAATGTTTTGCGCGGAGTAGGTTGGGCCTAATCCTTCCCAAGCACCCCCACTCGGGCTTCATTGTCACCCATAGGTTAGCATGCCAATGCCTTCTCCAGCTCATACTAACCTCCCTGGTAATGACTATATTATTTCTCCTGCGGAACTCCACTACACTCTCGCCGCGATCTTTCCTTGCACCTGACCCATACTTTATTCACATCCGTCTCTTTTACACGGACAGTAGTCATCCTCCACAAATCTGCATCTCTACTCTACAATACATCGTCCAATGGTATGCCGTTTCATTCGTTTGTCCCTGCGGCCATCCAATCCCCTTTCCCACTCGTTTGGGCCATTCAATGAATTACTGCTTTCGCTTTCTTCCTATTTTCCCGTCACGTCCCTGCGGAAATATCTCCTCTAAATCACTTGTTTCTCGTTCACTTACCGAGACCAAAGATTTGAATATCCGGGCCGATCTGAATAGGGAACTTAGGCAAAAAAATAGATCCGTTAGTTTCGTTCATTCAAGCGGAAGTTCCCACAGTTCCCATAGGGGATTGCTACTTGCGGTAGGTACTATTACGGAAGAAGGTTTTTTTGTAAGCGCTACAACTTAGAGTAGTAGTGTGAATATTGGAATGCATTTTTAATTTCGTCAAAGTTAAAGAGATAAGTGTGCCAGCAAGGAAACCAGCGTTGTTTGCCTGTTGTTTAAATGGGTTTCATTCTAACCAGTTTTAGTGATAAAACCAACTCGCTGGATAATAAAATGCATTAATACCCCACTTAAATACCCTTACTAAGATTAACTGACACCACTGCGATGAAATTTGGGCACTACTTCATTGCAATTTATGTTTTAATACAAATGCAGTCTCCTTAAGAGGCCCTATGTAGCGCAGGCCTTTGTACGGAGTAGATGGGGCTTAATTTTTCCCAAGCACCCCCATTCTGGCTTCATTGCCACCCATAGGCTAGCATACCAATGCCTCCTTCAGTACATTCTAACCTCCTTGAACCAGTTAAAGTTATACGTGCCAGCCGTCGCACACCAAATGACACTACGAGGTTAGCATGAATCTTTGAATGAGGAGTCATTTTCCCTTCGGTTCCTCTCGAGTCCATATTTTATCTCACATTGCATGCAACTCACGGAGGCGCTGTCTTCAGTTTCCTGGGCCATGAGAGGTGGAAAATAGTGATCCACTGATGAACGAAAGCAAGGTAGAGAGTTAAAACGGTTCCAACGTAATGTTACTTCGTAACTTATGGACGGAGGACTAATAAGTAATCGATATAGTCCATGGATAAAAAGTTGAGCGGATGAGGAAATATGCCAGGTTTTTGAGGATATGTGGTTTTTAAGGGGCAGTTCGGATCAATTGGGAGTAGAGGAAGGGCGGAGTGAAACCCGACGTCGACAATGGCACACCGTTAACGAAAGGTGTCAATGGGACCTTGGCTCAGGGTGCCATCCTTACCTTACGTAACGCTGATTTTCCACTCTTTCCGACCCCCCTCCCCGTGTAACGCCCCGTAACAGTCTCTACAACCACCCCTCCTAAATGACGTAACGCTGTCAATGAACCCTGTCTTATTTGTGGGAGATAAAACATATTTTTTCTTATACATTTCTCAATAACGTTATTTTTCTCACCCATTATTATGTGTACCATGATTATTATATGAACGAGAAATGAATTTATATGCATCTATCTCTCAGCGTAAAATAATTCACAATCGACAGTCCATCGTAATAGTTTACCAAATCCTTTTAGAGTTATGTAATTTATGGAAGGTCTCTTACGTCCCACCCGTTTGACAGAATGCAAAACTTAAAGTGCTCTCCAAACAGTACTTGGTGGAATCGACATTCCATTGAAAAATCACCGCAATCACCGAGATTCAAAGCCAGGCTCAAGTTTGGAAGACTAGTATGTACTCTAGTCATCACACCAATCCAATCAACTGATAAATTATTGTCAATAAGTTATCATAAATCAATATGGAAATATTTCCTACGAGCTCTATGAAAAGTCTCCCGAATACCTGCCTGGGACAAGTATGTTTACTTTAAATTATCTAAATAACTTGAAATTCAAGACGTAAAGGTAGTTAACGTTAGGTTCCGACAATTTTACATTATTTACTACAACCATGTGACGAAAGGTACCAGACTTATTTCACAAAATAAAATTGAAGGTAAAATTGATCTGCCTCTCATTGCAATGAAAGATTTTACACTCATGTGGTGGCAGGAAACAGCACAAATGTCTAAATTTTGTGATAAAAGTACAGCAGGGGAAAGTGAAACTAAGGGCATAATTTGGAAGAAAATGAAGAAATTTGACGATTCCAGTTTATCAACCATGGCCAACCAACAGACTGTATCACCGCTAAACGTCAAGGTTCTATTTGTGAAAAGATTCGAGAACACTGCATTATCCTGCACAACACCGTTCCAGATCGTACTGAGCCTTATTAGAGTCGATGATCAACTAGCCGGAAGTTGATCGTATGTTCCCTTATCCCCCAAATTCGCCGGCACCAAGTCGGAGTGAAAAGGCAGCCTCCAACCTGTCGACGAGGACTACCCGAGGATGGCGGATGATAATACAGATGTCTTTGTCGTCGGCTGAGGGACCTCGGAGATTTCACAAGCGTGACTACAGAGATCCTGCATAGTGATTGCAATACCGGGATCCCGGTAGTTTTTATTTCTGTATTTAAATACCCATATTTACCAAAAATACCGGCATTTCGGTAATTTTTAAACTAATGTGAATATATTTTTTACGTGACGGCTTCCATCCTATTCAGGAATCTGGTCTTTCTTAGTTTTGTCTCCGTATGAAACAAAGCCATTGTGTAAATTCATTGGTCTTCAGTTATTTTCTCTTGCGATGGATTCTCATTGTACGCACGCTGGAAATAGTTGCCCAGTCTTAATTTCTTAATGTTTTTGTACTTCGTCTTCACTTACCTGGACCTCTTCTTAATTTTTCATCAAATACCAATTATCCTACTTCACCTTCCTCACCTCAGTCTCGTACTTTACATACCTTTGGCACTTGGGATGATGGGCACACGTGCGCAAGAAGAACGGCACCTGGAAGATCAAAACAAATACATTTTACTGAACGCATTTTGAGGAAATGTAGCTCTGAAAGAATATGATCAAGAGCATGTAAGCTGCATTATTGTATCTGAAGATGACGCTTTGACTGAAAACCGAATACATTGTGTGGATATTACCAAGTTGTTTTACTTTAGTTCAAATATTTTCCTCTTCCCATCCATCCGTTTTAAAGCGTTATACCTTGAAATGAAACATTTTTTTTTAATGAACTTAACTCATGATTTGTAAAGCATTGACCTCGTATCCTAGAAGCCGTAGTTACATGGAACATTAGACGTAGAAAATAGTGTCATGAAGTCGATCACATTAACGAAGTCGAATATAAAGGGTTATCCGGAAATCACCTCAATCACAAAGTCTCTATGATGCTCACTAACCATCTGACTTTTATTTCAATCCCTTATATAAAGGTACTGCTACATTACTAATATCGGCATGGAAGACAAAACAGTTGTTCAATTTAGAGAATGTTCTGAAAAGTATTTTATTTTCAAATTTCCACGCAGCGAAAAGTTACTTCTAGATTAGTTTTCCATTGTGTTATTGTTTTCATATGCTTTCGGCATGCACACGAATCCAGCTCAGATTTAATCGAGCATTGGTTTACTGGAAAGCCAATTAATAGATACCATCTGTAAAATTTGTCTAAAAATGGCACGGTTATTTATTACTTTACTGAAGGGAGATTAAAAAGGAAAGTTATATCGAAAGTGTATCGCGAACTTAGAATCTTCTCGCGTAGTATACCTATTATCGCCTTGTGATAGTTTTACGAAGATGTTTTAGTAAATTGCATGTTATTTGCTTGGAAAATTTTTTACGTGAAAATTTCGAGAAAATTGTCATATCATCGACGAGGTAAGTGCCCCTACTTTCTTACTATTATGCTATACTGCAAGTTGAAACTCACGAAGAACTTGATCAGGCACATCGGTTTGTAACGGTTCACTCTAGAAACCTGTGTGATGCACAGTGTCAATGCAGTCAATAGTTTGTCTTATTTTTATCAAAAGTCGTGCATTCTGTGCGAATGTACCGCTTGTTTTACTCAATAAATCTCTGTGGAACTCTTGGATTTTTTCTCTGTGGAACTTCTTGCTATAGTGCAATTTTCAGCGGGTGACGCCACTAAAGTTTCCGCGGCCAGTTCGCGGTCTTTGAATTCAATAAATCAGCCAAAGTATGGTATAACACTAACTCATAGATTCTGAAAACAATAGAACTCTACCCGACTTTTTGAACATCTCCCTCATTGCTCGTTAAGGAAAAATGACTCTAGCCAATGGAATCCTTCAAGCATATCTACAGAAAAAATGTTACAAACTATCTTTTCTTTGACCATGAAAAATATCTTGCTGTGATAACCAGCTTCAGAGCACTGATTTTCAATGTTATTTTATTTATCCGTTTCACTGAACGAAGCAGTCATTCATGACGAGAATTTTAGTTAACTGTTGCGAAATATGTCGATCACCTATTCCAATAGACATGGCCATTTACGCAGACTCACCGTACCGATTCGATGATGAAAGAGTTAAAGATCTATAGGAATTTGACGAAGCACGTAAGTTGATCATTTAAGGATTAATTAGAGAGTTACATGCAAGTCTCTTCAAGCTGACCCATGATATTGCAGAAGAAATTCTCAGTAAAAAGCATAATATGGATTATTATTATAATACTTAATCATCCCCAAACGACTGAGCTATTTTTGCAAAAGCGAATAGAAGCGCGAAAAAATATTTTGAGAATTCAAGGAACACCACCATCTGAAAAGGTAAAAAACCAATGATTTTAAGCCATCGGGCTGGTATGGAGGCTAGAGGACTGGCTTTTTCCCAGAAGGCTCGAGTTCAAACCTAGGTGGCGGTAGAAATTTTTCGGTGAACTCTGTACGTGAGAGCTCTGTGGAGGGTATTTTCAAAACTTTACTCCATCTGTCGGATGAGATATTAAACCTATGTCTTGACCATGGGTCCTCAGCACATTTCTTTCAGTGGGCCTCTGCCGATACCTGGTTTATCTCTTAATACTTAATTCCAACAACAAAATCCCCATCCAGAGAGAAACTTCGGACATTGGTTAAAAATAGCATGAGTTCATCCGCCAAAAACCCACCATTTCTTCAACTGGTTTCAATATAACATTCTCACCTTCAGATTTAATCGTAAGGTCTTTGCATCCACCGTTAAATAAGGAAAAAGGACGGGTTTTCCCCAATTCTTTTTAGTATATTTTTTAAACTCTCTCATATTTCTTAAAGCATCCCACACTTCATTGAAACCGGCTTGTTTGAAAAGTTTTTTTAAAGGAAACATCATGGTATTTATATATTTTTACCCGAAGTTTCCCGTCGCGGGACACTTTCCTTTGTCCTGTCCGAGCGATTCGCCGCGAGTTTTGCAAGCGACCGGATCCTGCCCAAATGACCACGTTTTCACTCTCCGCATTCCATTTCCCTCTCATTCGTTGGCAATCACTCGCAAACTGCCCACCTTCACTATAAGCATACTCCATTCCCCCATATTCTTAAAACCCCACGATTGGTGTGAGGAGAAGAGGAAGAAGTGGACAGAGAGAAAGAGAGAGTGAAAGGAGTGCTCTCACGCCCCACCCCTTCCTCCAACCCCTTCAACGAGCTTCCCGCGATGGGAACTCTCCTCCCCAAGTGTCTCAACGGCTTAACTCGGCGGTAGCATTCCCTCGCCTCCCTTATCTCCACCCCTCTTCTGACACCCTGTACACATGGCCCCCTCTCTCTAGAAGCCCACACACCCTTTTCTGCGGGCGGTGGGGTAATTATAATCGAGAAAGCACGCGCGAGCACACGAACGCAAACACACACGCGCGCAGAGCCCCATGGGAGATTTTTACGCCGTCTCAATGGGACGTAGTCCGCCCGTCGAGTGGGAGAATGAAAAATTCTCAAAAAAAATTCAAATACAACCGGGGGTGGGGGGGCTGGGAAACGGCGTGCCGCAACAATGGACTGCCGAGATTTTTTTTCTCTCTCGGAGTCTCCCGAGCGGGTGGGGATGGCGGAGGAGGAGTAGGGAGGCTAGAGTAGATAAGGGGGTTAGGGGAAAGAGGAGAAAATGAGAGGAGACCCGGAAAAAGCATTTAATTATGTCTCGAAGTAAACTTTTCTCCTAGCCAAGGATTTACTGCTCATTAATCTGTGCATTCAACGAAAAGAGTCGCGGTTCAAGTCTCACGGCTCCAAAGACATGACTGATCACTTCTCAGTCACGGAGTCATCCACATGTGGTCAGAAATCCTAAGCACTCGTCAACACGTGACACCGCAGTATAGACAGGCAAGCCACCTATGCGTGGATCTCCGATGGTAGAAATGACTTCCCACAAGAATCAGGTACTGAAAATATTAAAGTCCGGAAAACGAAAGACAATCCCTCCAGTTTGCCATTTCGAAAAAAATGGGAAGTAATCATATGTTCGTTAGAGAAAAACTACCGAAAATTCACTAATTATGTTAGCCCCCGGCCATTTTTATGCAACGCTTTCTCAATTAGGTCATTAGGGCTACGTTCTAAGATGTAAGTGGAGTATTCAGATTATCAGTCATGACGGCTTTAGCGAAATATTATGCAGACAGTTCGACGGATGAAGAGAAGAAGCGTTTGACGGCAATCATGCAAGACGAAATCACAATCGCTTCGACGAATATAACACAACTTGAATGCTAAAGCACTTGATGACCAAGACGGTAAGAAATGGAGGAGCTCTTTGATGACGGTTGTTTCTGTTTTAAGTTCACAGCAGTTAAAACTTATGCGA
Organism: Platycnemis pennipes; assembly: GCA_933228895.1. Taxonomy (NCBI): domain Eukaryota; kingdom Metazoa; phylum Arthropoda; class Insecta; order Odonata; family Platycnemididae; genus Platycnemis; species Platycnemis pennipes. The sequence goes on along the minus strand of OW121848.1, from coordinate 23,550,889 downwards.
CTGATATTATTCCGATGCGACGGCACAAATAATTCTGTGGACATGGGTTTTTAGCGTCACAAAGGGATTTGTATACAGAGAACACACTAAAAATCTCGACCCTGAGGTACCAACGCTACATAACTTGTCGGCATATCGATCAATAGAATGTTCAGAATGGCTTCCAATAATGGATGTTATTTTTATAGTTTTTATGACAAGTAATTTTATTGCTTCGATACATTCTCATACTCTTCTGGGACCACTAGTATTCTAAAATTTATAATTACACTTGAAGAGCATTATCAGTGATGTAAAATTTGATTTGTCTTGTCCAGTGAAAAGAAAGACAAGTGATTATTTTGGCATAAAATTATTCAAACTCTATGAAATACGAGAGCTACTAGTACAACAAGTGCTACTTAGGAGCTTAAAAAGTTATAATTTATGGGACCTAATTATGTTGCTTATTTCTGAGCGTCACAGCTCTTTCTGTTTGGATTATTCGAAACCGAATTCATTAAAAAATTTAAAGCATAGAGATACGGAAAGATACCTCAGATTTGATCACTTTTTAATCGAAGTTCACCTTAATGAAACCATAGATATCGTTTCCGCACATACATAAATGCCATTGCATTTAGCGGAAACCGCTAGCGTAGGTAGAGTTTCACATTTTCGGTCTCACAATTTTCCTATTTGGCCTTAATGGAAAGATTGTAGATTTTTGAAGATGATGATACGTCTTCAATGAATTTACAAATGTAATGCTAATAAGAAAGTCGTTTACACTTCCTTCATGATGTGGCCAAAGTTAACTCAATTTTTTCCAGTCGGTTCTCGTTAAAAACTGGAAGGCTCTTGTGTAACCCAAATGTAGATGTCTATTATGGAGTTTTTCGACGATACGTATCGATTCACACCCATAATATGATGACTAAGGTTATTGTGTTTTCAACACAGACGATGATCTAGCGAAAGAGCTAAAGGACTCTAGGGGCGAAACTTACAACGGTATTATAGAACCCACCGATCGAATTGTTAGGTCATAGTGCCTATTAGGGAATTTTCGACCGATACGTATCCCGTGATATGGCGGCTCGTTCCATCTGGTGACATGGCCATTACCTCGAGGTACAGATTACTGTCTGGGGAAGGAAGCCAACAGAGGATGAGCAGGTGATAGCAAATCCGCCGTGTCCGTAGCGAATGATGACATACACTACATGTATTGTACGATACACCACCAACACAGTGTTCAACCTAAAGGTTGTCCGGTTAGTGGGGGCAGAGCTCACCAAGCTAAACGGAAAAAATCAATCACCTTGACCGGGATTCGAACAAGGATTCCCCGATCACCGGCCGGGTGCTTAAGCCAGTTGAGCTACCAAGTCTTCCCTGTGGGTTTCTTTTTTCCCTGTGGAACCTTACTATTATAGTGCATAACGGCTGGTAACTCCGTAGTGACAGCAGTATTCATTATAGCACCCGCTGATCGAATGGTTTGGTCATAGTGCCTATTAGGGAATTTTCGACCGATACGTATCCCGTCATTCGTTTCCTGACTGTAGGTTTTCTGGGGCAGGTTTTCAATTATTTAATCAACACATCAGGGCAAGGGAGCTAGTGTCTTTCTCAGTGCCACCAATGCAATGGTTACCGAGAAAGATATGGCATTCAGAATGGCACCTACCTTTGGTTACACTGGACGTGCCCAAGTATTTTTAGAAGGGAAGTCAATTATGAGGGAGTCTCTGGATAAAGAAGTGTAGAGAAGCTTGTAAAGTATAACATGGATACTAACGTTGCGTGGTTCAGAAACCTAGTTTTTGGGTAATGACTTTAGTATGCTTTAGACACTTGGACTCCGAGAAGAGTAGATGAGTTTGGATCAGGAGAGAGACGGATGAGCAAGACTTGACCGAAAGAGAAGAAGACAATAAGATTACTGTAGCAATAAAAAGCAGATAACTGACGTGAATGGAGGGCATATTGAGAAGTGACGAGATGCGTAATTAGTAATAGGTGAGAGAATCCAAGGTAAGCGAGGAAGTGGACAACAATTCTGCTTATGGTTGATGGTTTCTGGCGTCATTTTATGGAACTTGCTAGTATTCATCATAAATGAAAGTTAAACTTTGTAATCCCACAATGAATATTTATTATACTACGACCATGATTCTGACGCTTAATCCGATCTTCACCTGAAAATCACGTTAAGCGTCGAAACTACGGTCGTATTATAGTAAAAATTTATTGTGGAATTACAAATTTAATTTTCATTCATGATGAATCTTACGTATCTTGGATACCGGTGGAAGGTGTGAGTTAAATATGGGGTAAATGTAGGGAATAGGGATGGATTCGAGGAAGGTTTTAGATGACCTTATCTGGGAAAATTGAAAAAGGAAATATAATATAAATAATATAAAAGGATAATATAAATAGATACTTTTGTACAAAGTGGTACCCTCCAAAAATTTGGATTATATCTAGTGTACGTTTCGACCCAATGGGGGGGGCTTAGCCCCCCACATAGATCCGCCACTGAGTGGCACCATTACTTGTTAGAAAAATTGCTTCTTAACATTTGATAAGTTTACTCTCAATTAATAAGGCATCAATTATCCATATATTTACTAATAATTAATTATGAATAATAAATAATTAATAAATATTAAATATGAAAATTAAAGACCAATATGGTATCACCATTATCCCCTCACAGACGATATAGTTACAAGGTTTTATCTTTGGATATAAAGTGAGATTATACATACCTAAAACAAGAATAAATATCCTTGACTCCATTGTGTCCTCATCTGCTTGTCAGGTCCCTAAAATATACAAAAAGAGCATGTAAGTTGTGGAATTTTAGTGTAGTTTGAATAGCTAATATCATATCAGTTTAATCAGAATTGGTACACGAGTTGAAGACCGTACCTTGACAGTTAATTCTTGCATGATTGAACGGTGACCTATGCTTAAACAACCTTGATATATGTAGCTATGTAGCTTAACCATAGATACCATAAGGCAAGGTACAAGACCTTGTTTATTTTTCCTTTTGGCGAAAGGATAATCAAGATTTCGTTCAAAATCGGAATTATACAGCGTAGTCTTGGTTATTCTTTCACATACACTGAATAACTGTAGAATTCCCAATTTACATGAATTAGCTGCTGGTAAAATGAATTCATTCTTGTCACAAATATAAAGTAGGTAATCGCACCAGAATCAGGGTTTATACTAAAAAATATGGCCTTTCAGCATATCTCCCAGGTCTCAATTCTCCTACGAGCACTTAAATATAGTAAGTAAGTCTACAATTCCTCAGAATGATATTATTTAAATATTTTGCTCACATGCCACGTCCGATATTTTGGACCTCATGCTCATAGATCACATCTATAACCATTAATTTCTGAAATATCAAAGGCTTCGGTACAGAGAGAAACATTACGCTGACTACCAATCATTTATAACTCAGTCTTCATCATCATATTCTATTCGAATGCAGTCCGCAAGGACAACTCCTCATTTTCTAAAAAAAAATATTACAAATTATGTAGTTGCAATCCACAATATTGAAAACGATCTAATCTATAATGGTCTAAACGATAAGCATGCTTGAACGGGTACACATAGGTATATAATTACATTTAAACATTGACCAGTTGTCGCATAATCCTGTACATGTACGTTATTTCTCCAGGAAAAAACGTATGCAATGTTAAAACAAAAGTTATCCGCCCCAAACATACTCATGATATTCTAGGTTTAGTAATGAGAAAAGGAGATTTATCTTGTAAGTTGTATGTTGTTCGGCGAAACAGAGTAACACCGAGAACGAAACCTTAACGATTTTAGCACGAAAGTAAAAGAATTTATTCCCCTTTATTCGAGCGCCAGGATTTATTCAGAATTTGTCTTAGTGTTCAAATAATATGTACTTTTTAAGTATTTATAGGAGCCTTTCTACGCAGAAACATTGATAGAGTTACATTAGGCAAATGTTTCGATGTTTTGCTTTTAATATACTTTTCAAAAGTATTCCTATAAATTGAAGTGCATAAGTAAAGGTATAATTTTTCGTTTCGCATCAATATTTTGATGCTGACTTTGTTACTAAAGTATAAAAATGGTAATTTTCAACATTAAATTTCAATTCACCGAGGGTGTAAATGGTTTTTTTTCACGCCAAATGAGAAAATATAAACTACACTCTGCTAAATTATAGTCACTTATTCCTAGCAAATATAATACTATAAATAAATAAATAAAATATTATAAATAATAAAATATAAAAGAAAATAAAATATTATAAATATTTTATTTCTTTCCCCGTGTATATCTTGAATAGTATAGATACATAGATTTGTCGGCAAAGCGATGGATTTTATATGCTCAAGCAATTTTTCGGTAGGGAACAGAAGGTTAAGGCATCGACCTAGAACTCTAGCGATATATCAGCAGAGCTTATTTGATTAACATGTATCAAGGGAAAGAGTGGTGAGAAATATTGGCTTTTTTCACCCAATGAGCTGTCCACAAATATTTTTAACATGTCAGTGTTTGATAAATTCAAACTTCCTAGCATTATTCGTAAGTTTCTCCTAATATATATCATTTCAGTGGAGAAAAGCACATTGGCCAACATGTGTGAGAATTCGTTTTTCCCACGAGGAATTCACGACAGTGCTCCCAAAGAAAACGAAACGTCATTACATCAAAGCACATTTCCCGTTTCATCTTTGTTCCTCTTTCCAATTTCCTCTTCTCTTATTCATGGTTAAACCCCGAAAACTCCAGGTCGCCTCACGGAGGCTTGCAATGATGAAGATGTCAACTAGAGTAATGCATGGCATTCCCAGGCATGGCTAAGAGTTCATAGATACGTATTAAATTATTTTATATACTTGCTAGAGTGAGACCTAAGCACTATGCACCGTCAAACAATTTTTTAAGATGTTTTCTCTCCTACTATAGGGACAGATTTTTCGGCGGAGTAATTAAACAAGCGAGCCATAATCATTTTCACGACTTCATGAAAGTGAAAGCATCTCACTGAGTAAAAGTGCCATAAATCATCCGGGGAAAGAACAAAAGCATGGAGATACATCTCCCAAGATTCGAAGGCATGAAGGAGTTCATCCCGTGACCGAAAAAAATAAGGCCGTCGGCAAAAGTGGTTAGAGTAAGAAGAAAGCAGGGGAGGGGAGAGGAAGAGAGATCAAAGCCCATTAGGAACATTTTGAACCAATATCGATCCTCGTGCTCACAATCAGACGGCGCCGAGAGCTTTATCGAATACGGGCATCCAATCAGCTTCTCGGTTCATCTTCTATCGCATAGTTCACCACTATTCCAATAGCCATGAGAAACTGTGGGAACTTCCGCTTGAATGAACGAAACTAACGGATCTATTTTTTTTTGCCCAAGTTCCCTATTCAGCTCGGCCCGGATCTTCAAATCTTTGGTCTCGGCAAGTGAACGACAAACAAGTGATTTAGAGGAGATATTTCCGCAGGGACGTGACGGGAAAATAGGAAGAAAGCGAAAGCAGTAATTCATTGAATGGTCCAAACGAGTGGGAAAGGGGATTGGATGGCCGCAGGGACAAACGAATGAAACGGCATACCATTGGACAATGTATTGTAGAGTAGAGATGCAGATTTGTGGAGGATGACTACTGTCCGTCTAAAGGAGACGGATGTGAATAAAGTATGGGTCAGGTGTAAGGAAAGATCGCGGCGAGAGTGTAAGGGAGTTCCGCAGGAGAAATAATATAGTCATTACCAAGGAGGTTAGTATGTGATGGAGAAGGCATTGGCATGCTAACCTATGGGTGACAATGAAGCCAGAGTGGGGGTGCTTGGGAAAGATTAGGCTCCACCTACTCCGCGCAAAACATTGCGTTTCAAAAGCCTCTCATGGAGATTGCATGTGTATTAAAACATAAATAACAATGAAAAAAAATCCAAATTTCATCGCAGCGGCATCAGATGATGTTTGTAAGGCCATTTTTGGGATGTATTGATTCATTTTATCCCCATGAGAGTTCATTTTCTCTCTTATAGTGGTTTGAATTCAGCCAATTTAAACTTAATATTTGGCGCTTGTTTGCGTGTTGCTTTCTTCTTTTTATTTGACCAATTTTAAAAATACAATCAATTATTAATCTTACTCCTCTAAGTTGTACCACGTGCAAAAACAACGTCATCCGTAAGAGTATCGCGAGTAGCAAGCCCGTACCTACCAAGATCGACGCTAGTTCCTCAAATGAGCTGCGATACTTCCTCCAGTATAGCTCGAACACCAACACAAGCGTAGGTACACTTGAAAACTACTGCGGGTAATCATCTGCTTCTACGTAAGCTCAATAGACTTGGATATCGCGACGGGAGGGCGAGACTCTTCACAAACTTCGGTTGACATGAAGAACTCAACACAAAGAGAGGAATATGGAAGTTCAAAAACTAATGTTTTTTAAGTTAAGCATTCTCGTTGGGATTACGAAAGACCTCTGCTAACGCGTATTTTTTCCCGATGTTATTCAAGAAAGCAATAATAAAACCTGCTGCATTTACCGTCAAAGACTCATAAAATTGAAATCCGATGGGGAATTTTACTTTGTTAATTAATTATGTGCAGCGGATTACGGCCAGGACCCATAAAATGCGGGCATATAAAGAGAGAACGTTTCTCTTTAATATCCAAATTATTTATTTTGTTCTGGAGTTTATGCTGTTTCTGTATAAACGAGAACTGGAAACCTGATTACCCGTTTTTTTTACATTTACACTCTCTCATCTCGTAGTATTCCTACGAAAGCAACCCGGCAGATTCTAACGCAGGAAAAAATTATTTCTGAAATATTTCAACTTAATAAACAATGCTGGTGGTATGTAAAGTGATCATCTAAGATTTTTGTAAAATCCGATGGTCATTGTTCATTTTTACGGTCGTTATGGATACAAAAACCGTGTCCTCATTCATTTGGCAGTAAGTTGCTATGTTCCATTGGCCATCGAAGGTGTTTAATTTTAAACCAATGGTGACTCAGTAGCCATTAATCTTTACCGGTAGTACGAAATTAATCCCACATTTGCACCTATGAGAGCATCCGCATGCCGCGGTTGTCAAATGTTGTCAATAAAAGGGCATATTCGTTGCTCCCTTTGCCGAAGACAATAGGTAACAACTCGATGGCTAAACAATTACCTAACGAATTTAGACACCCTTATATATCTTTCAGGGCTTCCATCCCTGCGAAGGAAACATGTAGGCAAAAATTGGCAATTTCAAGCAGCTTAAGAGAATGAAGAAAAGATAACCATGTATGTGTTCATGTTTTAAAATTAAGATTTACAATTCATGTTCACACATGCTCTGGTTATATACATCAATTAATTAAGGTGTTTATATAAATGCCTGAGTAATACATAAAATGGTTGCATTGCTTTGTATACATGTACCTAGTTATAATTTACTTAAACAGGTTCGTGAATGCATATCTGATCACATTTTCCACAAAGAAATTGCGTTATGCCTCATAGTTGTATGTAAATTTTTAGTTTTTAGACCTCATTTAAAATACACTGCCAGTATATGGGACCCTTACGAATCAGGTTTAAATAATGAAGTGGAGCGTGCAGGGAAGATCGGCAAGATTTGTAAAGGGACGTTATATACCTATAACTATATTAGCGTAACCAGTCTGTTAGATGAACTCAAATGGGAGTCATTGTCAGACCATTGGTTGAAATTAAGACTTAATCTCTTGAATAAATTCCAAGATAATACTTTCACTGATGACGTTCAAAATATTTTGCGACCTCCAACTTACTATGGTACACTGGACTATTATCATAAAATTTGAGAGATTGATTGCCGAACCGACACATTCAAAACATCCTTCCTTTCTCGTACAATTAGGGATATGAATATCTGTAATAATAAATCAATTGTATAAAAGCAAAAGTTTTTCAATTGAAAGTATAGGTAGTTGCATGTTAATATAGGGACTTTAAGCTAACCCAACTAACAGCATGTTATTGCCTGCTTGCTTTTCTATTTTTATATATTTTTTTATATTGTGAAGTGTAGACTAGAATTCAATTACTAATCCATTTTATGCATGCTATGTAATGCATGTTTGGTGTGAATTCATCCCTTGTCACACACCTTTATGGTGGCTTGCAGGCTATTGTGTAGATGTAGCTGAAGTAGTGCAAATACAGACTAGTATTTTTGCATGTCTGCACGATAGTAAGTGTTCTCTCAGCTTTAAAATGCTTGCCTGGTGACGATTCACCTCCTACCACACACCCTTGCGGCAGCTTACATAGGAAAGGTTTTATAAATACATGCATGTCGATCCTTTTCCTACGGTTTCTTCGATGATTCACGCCGTCAAGACACTGGCAAGTTCTCGCATAGAAGACGCTCTCACCGTAAGATACGCCGCACAGTCATTCGTCGCGATCGCGTTCACACCTGTCCACGCGCTAAGGCCTGATGGGACAGCTCAAAGTATGCAATCACAAAAAATTACTGGGATATAGCTTTCGCAATTTATGGCACATTTGAGAAGGCCCATTGTGCCCATGGATCGTCGCAGATGAGCGCCGTTGAACTCACTAAGGGTGAGATTGGGGTGCAGTTCCCTAATTTGGATTACACGAATCACAAAATCGCTCTGGCCGAGGAACTTTCTCCAAAATTTTCGGTCGTCTAAAGATATCTGCTGTCATCGCAATTTTACTCGATAGAAGAATAGAGGACCCCATTTCGTGGTGAGGTGGTTTCATTGGATACTGCTCAGGGATAGGATTTTTCCCACATCAGAAAGGCCACGTCAATTATATGAGTTTTCCAGATGTCAGATCATGCAAAATATTGGCTAATAACATCCTTCACAAATTAAACAAGAAAATATATTTATTTTGGATTTTTAGGCATCATTTAACTCAACATATACTTCTTCTGCCCAATAAGTAATACTTTTATTTATTACTTTGCATACCTAAACTAAGTTTGAGGAATGTATTTCGCAAAAACTATATCTTTTACTTCCTAACAACAGTGTAGTTTATGTAGTTTTCCACAGCTAAATTTCTGTCAGGCATATGATTCTTATAAACTTTTGTTGGACATTAAGAACCCAAGAACGAAGTTAGGCTGCTGGAAAAGTTCAGTTTGTGAATTTTATAGTAAAATGTTTTCGTTGTAACAATTAAAGCTCTCAGCTTGCATGCATTTTTTTCTCCTTGCATACGATGTTAATTATAAAATCCACAATAAAACCCACGGCAATTGCCGTAAAAGAGAGGCGAAATTTAAATTTTACAAAGGTCTATGCTTTAATTTATCATGTTCTTTGAATTACGACCACGTTACTACGAATGCAGGCCTATCTAGAGAGAACTGTTCTACTTTTTACCAATCAAATGAATGTACGCTTTTTCAACGTTTACAAGAGCCGGAAATCTGAGAAACCGCGTCTTTCACATTCACGCTGAAAGAACTCTGAGTAAGACCAGCCAATTCTTCCAGGTTCCTCAGCGAATAAGGGAACTACTACTCGCGCAATAAAAGACACCGATCACGTTCACTGCGGCGTGTATTCCATCAGAAATCACAAAGACATTAAAAGTGCTCGTCATCTTCATAAATAAAGCCTCTAGTGTAAGGTACATATCGTCCTGCACGCGATTCGTGTACATTTCGGCAGGTGTCCAGAGGACCATCCACCCGGAAATGCGATGGCAGTAACGACTTTCAGGAAGACGCTGAACTTCGTGGGTGGAGTTCACATCCAACGGAGTGGCTGAGGGTAGAGTAAGTGGCGGGGGAGGGGTGAATCACTTACAGGCTCGAGTTTGAAACACAGGGACTTGGGGCAGCGCTTTTAAAGAAAATTTCACTCGCACGACCATCTCGCACGAATGACGTCGCTGAACATAAAGTACTTACAAGAAAAATTTCTGCTTCTCTCACCTACCAACGTTCGAAAGAAATTTAATGGCGACATGCAATGCAAGATAATTCATTGCGCATAAGACGATACACCATAAAAAAAACAATGAATTATCAAGGATTACATTAGAAGTTATGGCCTTCCGTTCGCAAACAGCATCGTTTACCACCAATCCGCGCAGAAATGTCCTGTGGCGTATTCGTACTATTAAGAGAACAACTGCCCCATCACAGCTCTCTTCTTTTATTGCCGAGCCAGTAAAATAAAAAGGTCCCTGCACTACCAATATTTGGAACTTGGAATTGCTTAATGGGAATTATTGGTCACTCTTCAGCCAAGGTGATAGATAATTAAATGCTCATGAAAATCAAACAAAGCGACCATGAAAAGCCTCTCACATGGCGCGGGCATGCATGCACTGCCAAGGGCCGAGAGGAATAATGAGACTCGATCTACGCCTTGAGTGTCAAAATCTTTCACAAAAACTGCCAGGTCATTTTTGACCCGGCTATGAAATATTGTTTTCTTCCTATTCTCGATGAAAATCAGCGTAAATAGGGTGCAAAAATAACAAAATATTGTTTCTTTGTAACTGGATTTCTGCTAAGAAATATCTGTGAAAACACAATTCCATCACCGTCTCATCCTCATATGCGCTCTGGATTATGAGAGTAGAAAAGGTGCACATTTTTATGATTTCCATTAGTTAGTAGGTAAGGTAGGTGAGGCACTAAATCACGAATTTAAATTGTCTAAGGAGAACTTCCTCCAGGGGTCTCTGGATTCGGCCTCATCGATAGGAAACACATCTCTGAACCATGTCAGAGATGTCCGCAGAGAGCGATCATGACGACAAAATGTTTTGGGAGGGTTGAGAAAAACTATGCTGATAGTTTTTCCAATTTGAATCACCTTTCAATGCCAATTAATAAATATAATTTACATCCAATTTAGATTGAAGGTTTTGGTACAAGTTCTTACAAAATATACTGAGAAAAAGATTCGATTCGTGAGAGAGGATCAGGTTTTTTGAGGGAACCGTTGTGGTGCATATTATTATGTAAGTCATGAAACGCGGGGTTAAGTGTGAAATATATGACCATACCGTGGCAATAGTTACACCTTCAAATTCAGAGGATCATTATAGTTTCTCCGAAATAACGCAAGAGGTTAAAATCGTCATCTCTCGTCTGCAACCGCTCTTGGAACTATTTTGAAGCGTGGGATGATGACTTCGTAACCCTAACCGAACGGGAAACCCACGGCCATCACCTAGAAGTAAAATAACGCAGTGCCTTCATTTCCATCATCTCCCACGCAGGAGATGGTGCCTCGAAGGATTTGCATAACTTACAACGCACGCTAGTGAAAGCGGACGGGATTCCAGCCTATGCATCATTTGAAATCGAAAACAACCAGGCTAATATAACGGTCGTTATGACTTCCACGGTTGTTTCTCGTTCATCAGCTAGAGTCTCCACTTACGCGTGGACCCGCGACTCTGCCACTAAGATTAGAAATGACAGTGGAGACAAAATTTACTGCATCGGCTTCCCAGCTGCGTTCAGTGCTGACATTAGGGCCATTAGCGCGTATCCAATAGCATGAAATCCTTTCATTCAGGGTGGCTTCCAAGGCGTACGATACTTCCAAAAAAAGAGGGACCGACGTTAAAATCAAGTATCCAATGCCTCTAAGTATGAGGGCTCCCCTACTTGACCGGCATTTGAGTCAAGGGTTTTGGCCGAGTTCACTCAAAAAAATTATCCACAATAACGAAAGAGTGCTTCGCATGAATTTTGTAGGTCGGAAAATATGCCAACTGCCAGAAAGAGGTCTATTAAATAAAGTAGGAAGAGGCACATTTTATATCTTACCTATACATATCGAAAATTTCAGGCTACCGAAAAAATCTTGAGTTACCGTGCACCATCTTTCCACAGATGTTGTAAAAACGGGAATAGTTTCAGAGTAATAGTAAACGTAGTGTTCATATTTACTTAGCCTGAGTTATTCGAGGGCATTGAGTCTGCTGGAATTCTGATAAATTTTCATTTTCCAGATATTACAGACGACAACATCCCTTCTTTCTGAGAAACCACATGCGGCAGAGGCAAAAATACTTGCTTCCTTACCCCCCGTCTCTGACTTGGCAATTTCACACCCCGATTTGCTTAGTAATAAGCGAGCTCTATCTTAACCTACCAGACGAAGCTTCGGGCTGAGCTCAACAGTTGTTCTTGTGAAAACCATACCAATGTGAAACCAATTACATTCGAGGGTTATATGATGAACTGCTGACTCTAACCATACAGCTTTCATGCTATTTCCAAGAGTTCGTAGAAATCGCCGCGGAAAACTACCGAAGACGGAGGTCATTAATTTTTAATCACACCATCAATAGTAATATATATGTATGCGGCTTAAGGAGGAATCGACTTATAGTTTTCTACCGCTTAGGACAGGTGTTGACGAAGATTCCCTTTTCTTCCTTATTCGTAATGAAACATTTCATTTTAAACATCACAAACTTCCACAAAGTCACGCCTGAAACGATTTCTTATTTTCTTCCTTATATTGCATTTTTGTCGGCTCTATCCCTGTGCTATTTCCCTCTTAGGCATATTCCTTATTCTTTTTCATACCATACGTCATACATTCATACCACCTTTTCTATTTCTCCGTCGCCGAATAATAAACTCAGATCCTTAGGAATGGCATTTGCGATACTGTTTGATTGATTTGAATGGAACTGGCGAATGTAAACAGCGCCTCTTTCACGTGACGAAGTATTTAATATGTAAAAGTAAGTAATTGGAATTCTGAACACAAAATAGCATATTGCCCACGAAAAAAGCAATCGGCCTTAAGAGGCATGATATTGATAGTCACATATATGTGCAATACCACGATTCAGAGATAATATCCGATTTGTAGGCCATTAGGAGAAGTGCACTCAGTGATCAAGATGAAATAAGATACTTCCATGACGCTACACAGAGAAAGGGAGTAATGAGCGCATCATGCGCGTCGTTTTTTAACCTCAACACTGCCTGCTTTATTGCTTATCTCCTTTGACGCCTGAGGGTGGTACCCTATAAAACTTCTTCAACGCGTGTATTGGAGTATCTTTCCAACACTGCGCGGTCATTATTCACGATAGTGCCTTGAATCTCACATTTAAAAATGTATCGAGGCATATATTTAATGACTTCCTCTCAACAACTTATGTCAAACTAAAATATGCAAAATAAATTATGGATTTATAGGAAAAATCATCCATCTCGGCTAAGAATCAATGAAAATTTACTAATAATTACTCTAAAAGCATTCTAGACATAGAGGCCAAACAAAATAAATAAAATCAGGTCATATCTAGCCTAAAAGGAAAACAAAATAAAAATCAGCACAAAATTGTAATCATTATCAATTTGTCTATCGGCTCCCCATTTACTTCTATAATAAACCAATTTCTTACAAGCTCAGCAACTATTCTTCGCAATTTTTGTACTAATTCATGAAATGAGCCTCTTTTTAGCAGCATGCAAGACCAAGGTGCTGACCAAAGGCAATCAGCACCTTTAAAATTTTTCGTCGTTATTTTTTTCAATAAGCGGAGCTAATATATGTTTCTACGGAATGACATAGCATGCACAACTTGTATTCGTAAGGACGGATTGTGATATTAAAAATTAAATTAAATATATTAAAAATTTCTTCAATGCTGCCATAGTGGAAAAGTGAACAAACTTATTATAGATATATAATTTAAATTAAGGAAAAAATGGCCCCTTCTCTTTGTAATATTATGCAAGTATTACATGATCAACTGATTCTTCCACCGTTAGGAGCAATTTTTTCCACATAATTTTCGCCTCATGGATGTCTCATACATCTAAGATGAATATATCACTAAGATCCATTGGAAAATAAGACCATAGAACTTTTAATTCTATTCTAGAAATCACATGACCTATCCTTAAAAAAATAGTTGAAATTTGAAGAAATGAAAGATACAATCTCATTCCGTAAATAAATATTAACCTTCAATTCCCAACATTCCTCAGCCTCTTTGGCTTCTTTTGAGTGATTTCACCAGCCTTCTGACTAACCACTGCGAGTTTATCAACGTAGGGGAAAATACAAACCCAGTTATCCCGGAGCCAATATGGTCAGTTTCCAGGTTAAAAGTCACGGTTTTGAATCCAGCGAATGCCATGGATTTTGAGTGGTTCAAAATGAATTTTCTGGAGAGATATTCAATGGTATATCACCGACTTTGGCTCACCATCATAAATACCGACCAAATTACGAAATTTAAAACGCTTTATGAGCTAATCCCTCTCAACTATGCGGAGCAGAAGAACACAGCATACATTTCTGATTCCGAAATCGGCTCTGATTTTCCCAATTCTTTAGCAATAGTTCAAAATGTACTGCTATTATTTTTTTAAGTCACCCATTCAGGCGAAGGCATTCCTCCAGACTCTCTTTCCCTAAAAACGCAAACGAAGCTCAAGTTTAATGAACCGTGCTGGGGAGGTGAAAGGGACAATGGTGAGATTATAACCTCGCATCGTTTGGACACAAGGCCGCGGCGAAGGGGAAATCCGAATAAAATAATAAAATCATCTCTCATCTTCAGCTCCATTATTCATCGAATTAGTAATTTTTTCATCGAGAAGCGTGGGATATCCCGCTCCCGCTAAAACATGAACGCGCAGTCGGATCGCCTAGCGACCCAGAGAAACAACGGAAAGCGAAAGGTCGAATGACGTTTCGTATTCGGCTGCCGCTAGAAGCCAATCATCACATTCTCAATCCTTGGCGTGAAAAATTGCGAGTGGAAAACATTTATCGTGGAGAATAATAATCACGCTGGAGCCCCCTCGTCCCTTCATGCACTCCCTTATGTTAATTACTCTCCCATGAAATGCGGTTCGTCCTTCTCGCATTGGTTCTAGCTGATTCCGATCTCACGACTACAGCGGCAAATAAGGGAAGGAAAAAAATCCATGCATGCCGTAGAAAAGTCAAGGACACACTGCTTCACGCTGAAGACCCAGGGCGAAATTCCCACAATTCCCTCTGCTGGAAGCATCTTGGAAGTGAAGGGTGTTCTCTTGGGGAGGAGGTACCGAAGTGACAAGGACGAAGATGCCCCCGCGTCATGATCGTTTGTTGTTTTGCTTGGAAGAAAATTTCGGCACCTTTGGTGAGCAACCTTCAGACAGGCAGTTTGAAGTTGTAAACATTTAAAATAAGTAAGGGAAATATCACTTTAGATATTCTTAACTGTCGTCAACTCAGCGTAATGAAAATGAGGCTGAGAAGACTATTTTAATATAGGAAGAGCCAGGCACTAATCAATAAAAGGGTCACTTTCCCTGCCCACAAGTTAGCCGAAAAATTATTCAGAATTAAAAAAAGATATTATTACAGAATTAGTAAATATTTGGAAATATATTTTAGACAACATACGAATTATTTGAAGTCACATCATTAAGCTATGAATAAAATGATTCCATTCAAACTGCTTTCTCACAAATAAAGCAGAAAAATAAACGGAAATAGGTATTTATAAAATAAATTGTTTCAATCAAAATGTCTGTTTATACCCGATAAACTTTCATTCCCATGTAATCTTCTCAAAAATACGAAGCTTTTCTTGACATGAGAAAATAAAATAGCAGGAGGCATAATAACATTGTTGTACGATTTCCATGAAGTAATTCAATCAAAATAAGAAGAGATAATTATCGCAGGAATTACGATAAAGTCAACCATATTCTACTACTTTAGAGTCCTAATTTTTGTTTCATGTTTAGGAATGTATTCTTATACTGCAATCAAAAATTAATAATATAAAATAGGAGGATTCTTATCCTCACTCCGTCATAATGACTATTTTCATTTCTTCGTCGAGTTAAAATTTCCCACTCGTCGAACGGTAGTTTTCAACCACGCTTGAGATTGCACTGAAATTTGGTGTTCAGCCAGTGAGAGCAAGAGTATATCAGTGATAGTGCATTCTTTTTCGTACCTGGGTTCATGAAGAACTCATCAAGAACTAAGAGTGATCACGTTAAAAATGTATCCCTTTCTTTTTTGTTACGAGAAAATGAGCCACCCTCCTGACTTTGAGAGAGAGAAGCGAAAGTTAATTTTACGTGGGTGCACAGAAATGATGCCTGCCTCCTCACTGGCTGTGGAGCATTGATTAATTACCTGGGTCCCTTAACTAACACGACGCGCCGCAGAGGACGCCGCGATGCGTCGTCGTGGATGAACCGACCGACGCATGCACGCCGCGGTTCATCCCGCCCCTTCTTCTCACGAGGATGACGATCCGGACGCTTCAATTCGGAAACAATGCCGGTCACGTGACCTCCCAAACAGCACATAATTATAACGGCGATATCGAGCCCTTAAAAGTTGCCCGTATTATTTTTTTTTCTTGCACACGCTCCACTTTCTTCTCCCCGAACACCCCAAAAAGTCCCCCTTGCCACGTAGCCAGCTCGTCCTCTTTCTTCCCCTTTCTCCCGCCTCATCCCTCTCATGAGGAGATCTCACGACGGAGGAGAGGGAAAGTGAAGCTCAAAAAAAAATAATAAACAAAGAAAACAGTATTAAGGAAGACACGACTCCAGCCCCTTTGTGCGGAACTAATCGACGGAGCTAAGCAAGCACTACTAAGCAACCCTAAAACCGGACCCAGCGCTGTCCATTGCTCAACAGCAAGCTAATCGGACGCCCACCCTCCGCTTTGCCCAAATTCTTGGGGAGCTGACTGACTATATGTTATTTCATCTCGACTCTCTAATTTTTTTGCGTATTTCTCAAGCGGGCTACGCTCATCTGCATTGAAACACTCGCGCTCCGCTACGAAACCGGACGTCTTATCATCTCACCTTCGAGAGAGGGATTTCGGGAAGGGAGGTGGTGTGTTTGGGTAGGACCGGATCTTGAGGAAATTTTTGAGTTTATGGACGGATGATGCCTCCCAACACAATATCCGGGTTTGCCTCTTTATTATTTAAATACAGTTGGAATCCTCCATTCTACGGACTGAAACGCAGCTGCATAATATGACTGACTTTTTAGGACCTGCACACCCCTTGTCAGTCCATTTCCCAAGTATTATCCATTTTAATTTGAAATTATTGTAAATTATGTATTTGCCGTTTATTTGAAATTATTGTTACCGCAAATTAACAAAAGCAGTAGGACAGCCTCCCAATTGATGAAGATCTGTATGAGGAAAAAAATACCGAATCCCTCGGCGTTTAATTTGCTAAAGAGAGACTTTCGAGTCATATCAAGGCTTCTTTAGTGGGTTTAATGCAAAAAAAAAACAGAGCATGAAGTGCACATATCAAAATTCAAAAGAAAAGTTAAAGAAATTTAATCATAAACGCTAAGTTACTTATTAAAAATTTACAATGCAGCATGTGGGCATATTAGCGGGCGGAAACAGGATGCTGACTCGAGGTTTAATTTTATGAGAAATCATCCTCTCATATCCTTGCCCTCTCTTCCCTTAGGCCGACTGTTAATCTCATGTCAGGATATAATATTTCAGAGGAACTGAAGTGTCTACTGGTACTTTCGCCATTAGTCGATATTTTGCAAAGGATAAAAGCCCGAATGACTAATTAGTATTTTTTTCTTTGGAAAAAAATACCTTCGGCCTATTTGCTTTCCTTTAATATTATTCGGGAATCGGCTCGGTGTGGTTTAGTGTGTGTTGGCTTGAGTACTGGCATCCTGTTCCGAGGGGACGGGTTAGAATCCCTGCAGTGGTGGATTTTTCATTCGTAAACTGGTACCCACTTTTGTAATGTGTGGAGAAGAGTTCGAGTCCAGTACTTCGCCCGTCGGATGAGACGTTAAACGGTGGACACCTTGGTGCCTTTCGTTAAGAGCAGGCTAATACCGACGCCAGGTTTTGCTCCACCCTTCCTCCACTCCCTGAAGTATTCTTTCCTGTGTCCAACAACCCACCCATCCTAAATGGCGCCAATGATCTTAGCTGTGGTCACCTCTACCAAACAACTACCTTAGATCAATATTATTCAATATCGTTCGCTTACCCCCAAATCATTTGGCGCTTACCCCAGTTTGGGCTCCGCTGACACAAATGAATGTAGGATGAATCCATTGCGTCTCAAACTTAGCCAGGGGTCGTAGTCGGATGCAGATAGCGACGCAACCGAGGGGCCTCATAAGATACGGCTAAAGATTATGGCAGTGCAATTGCGCCATTGAAGTAATTGAGGCATCCTTCGTGGTAAGACTAACGGCGTCGAGTCACTCAGGTATTCGGAAATGGGCCATCAAAGAATGGATGATGCATTGACCGCAAAGAACGAGGCGAATTCATATTGGATCATTGAGCTATTCCGGTATTTAGTGGAGGAATTATGGGTCTAATTTATTTCCTACAAATTCGTTCGATGGTTGCCAAATAATTTTAATTGGGTCACGTTTTACAGAACTGGTCAATATAGCATGGAAATAAACCATTCATGCTATGAATTCATTGGATGAAATAAGGAAGCTGTAAAAGGTTGCAAGCATTCCATTTACTGAACTACCTCGTCTTCTAAACTGCTTTCCAGTGCTACTGCAGCACATGATTAAATCAAATATTTTATAAACAAACTCGATTCAGGCGAGGTGTGGTGAAAACATTCCATAATAAAGGAAAGATAATGCAATTTTCCACAAGTAAACAATTTTTATTCCGACTAGTTTCGGTGTACTACACCATTTTCAAGTCGAAAGTCAAGGACTTGAAAATGGTGTAGTACACCGAAACTCGTCGGAATAAAAATTGTTTACTTTTGGAAAATTGCATTATCTTTCCTTTAAAATACAAATATTTTATCTTAGATTGGCTAACTAATTTTCTCATTTGAACGATTACAGTAACCTAATAAAAACTAATTTTACGGCTTAAGCAAAATAAACCACATGAGTTATCGTGAATATTTCGGAGAAGTATGGTATGAAATAGATACATCCATATCAATCGAGAAATTTGACTTTGAAAACTGCGCAAGGAAACTTATTGCAAGGTTAGCTAAAGATGATTGAGTAAGATGAGATTGAAATCCAAAATAAGTTAGGGTACATTTTTACAAAGAGCTCGTCGGATTTCAAACCTATCTTACGTAAAACTATAAGGTTTTCCCATTTTGTTTAAAAAGTACTCTTTATAACTTCAATATTTACTCTCTGTTCATCCATATATTTCTCGAGGATTTTCGCCTGAATTGCTTTTTTCGTCAACCCCATTAAACCCCACGCAGACCACAGAATGTTATACGTGCCGCTATCATGCCGTGCGTAGGAAACTATATCCTGTACTGTTTGCAAGAACGCAGATCAAAGCGAGAAACTGCATTTACTTCAGTTACAGGCGTAGAGACTATTGCCATAGAGGATGCTTCAACATGGAAAACCCAGGCTATCAAAAGTCAATCAATCTCCTCAGCATGGAAACGGAATGCTGAGCTTTTTCGCACCCTCGAGAAAAATACTGACTTTATTCTCTCAAACTTACTCTCCTCCGACGTGAATGGTTCATCCCGAAAATTGGGCTTTCGATTACGCTCCAATCTACAAAAATCCATTCTGGCCCGCAGACGTCAATTCGACGAGCAGACGATGGCAGCCATCCGCTATCAAACACCGAATTTATTCACACACCGCCGAAATAGGTGCGGATATTTGGCGGCGCTAACCTCTGCATTCTCTCCTGTAACCTTTGCATTCTCTCCTCTCCCACGGTGAGCGTCGTCCTACTTCTGCTTCTTCCCCTCCTCCCCCTACTCTCCCGCAAGGAAAAAAACCTCTCTCCCC
Source organism: Platycnemis pennipes (assembly GCA_933228895.1). Classification (NCBI taxonomy): domain Eukaryota; kingdom Metazoa; phylum Arthropoda; class Insecta; order Odonata; family Platycnemididae; genus Platycnemis; species Platycnemis pennipes. The sequence goes on along the minus strand of OW121848.1, from coordinate 23,531,058 downwards.
GTTAGGCTGTTCTCCCTCCCTCCGGCTCGGATCTCCGCTCGTCTTCGCTCTCAGCCTCCTTCCTCCACGATCCATACCTAGGCGTTAAAACCAAAGGGGCTCCACCCCCGCAATCTCTTTGGGGAAAGAAATTGCCGGGTTCAGAAATCTATAAATTTTTTGGGCAGTGGAGGGACCGAGACAGCCATCGGGGCCAGAGCATAAATATAGAGAGGACTTTCCAACTGGAGCGCTCTCATTCTGGCGTTGAGATCTCCCGTTGCAAATTGGATTGATTTTACGACCGCTCCATTTCTCTCGGAGGGGAAATTAATTTTGTGGAGACATTGAATCAAAAACCACACAGAAAAAGCCTCAGCACTTCGTTCGGGTCAAGTTTGCCGGAAGAGAGACCCGAGAGGCTCGATTCCCGAGAAATTACTTTCTCCGGTTCGAATTTTAACCATTGTCCCGGAGATTTCCATGAATATTTTAAGAGCGAGGCGATTAATTAACATATTCATGTGATAACTTACAAAAACGCTCGTAAACAAATGCATTGAAACACTGTTAAATATTATACATTTCCACTGTGACATTTGTAACGATTTTCTCACAAATTTTTTCCCACCAGCTAAAGGCATGCTATCCGTTTTAGGATATTTCGTAGGTCCCCAGAAATGTGAGCAACCCTTGATATCCCAATGTAAAGTGAGAATTACCCTTTGTTTTCAGGACGTAATAAATATTACAAATCTTCACAATCTTTGCACATAGGTGATCAAAAAACAAATCTAATTTTATCTATAATTAGGGATAAATCTAATTTTAAGATGGAACTCTTAAATCTTATTAGAGTCCTAAAGCTTGAACGTTGATGAAAAATGACAATTTGGCCAAAAAAACTGTTTAAAATACAGAGGGAAAAAATTGAATTGCTGAAGATTAGTATTTAGTGTAGAAATGATGTATAGAGATCGGTTTGGGCAAAATAATCACTACTGATATTCAATAGTCCCCTTCCAAAAAAACGAGTGTTGATCGTCTGAAGAAGTGGAAGATTATACAAGGATCAATGTCCACTTCCTACGTGATCACATCAGGGATGAGGAGGAGAAAATACTGCGAACAGCAATATCCCTCTGATCCGACTCTCAAAAATCTTATCCAATTGCGCAACTTCCCACGCAACGTCGCATATGCGTTGCGACATTTCTTTTCACAGGGGTGGAAGCCTGGAGATACACGGCGGAAAAAAATTATCTCTTAGCAAACTAAAGAAAGCTGTATTTCTCCGTTTTCTCAGAGAAGGCACAACAATCGATACATAAATATTCTGTAGAGTGAGATGTACGATTAAAAAATTCGACCCAGAGAGAGGGAACAAAACTGTCGGTACGAGCCGAAAATTACCAAGTCGCTATGACCGCGTGATGCGAGCATCATTTTCCCCCGATCACCCCATTGTTCCCCCGCCTTCAAAACCGCCCTCCGACTCCTCCCCCCGCCCCTCCCAAACCAGTCACGGCCTCTCCCCTCCCGGAACACAGCGAAAGCCACGTCATCCTCGCCTCGAGAGCCCATCCTCGTTCCGCGCGTGCCTCGTTACGCAGTCTCCCCTCCCTCGGGTGAGGAGTCCTTTCCCTTTCACCTCCGAGACGGGAGCAAGAGAGCATGGGTCGCGCGGGTGTAGCGGAGGAGGCGTTCCGACGGGGAAAGACTTGATGAGCGATGCGACGAGACTACTCAAGAGGCTTTCCCCGAGGAGAGATGTGATCGATGCCTCCGATGAAACCGAATCATTGATTAAGTGAGACAATAGGTGGATGGCATGCAGCATAGACGAGACGGGAGCCAATGCCGCATACTTGATCGGTCACACTCATTGGAAAGGTTGCGTAGGTAATTGTAGAATCAGGTTTTCGGGTGCTCCTCCTGCAAAGGAACCTAGCCTATTCCTAAGACGAAAAAATTAGGGCCCGAGGCGGGATCCGAACCCGTGACCTTTGGACTGATAGAGCTGCGCGTCACTGCGGCCGGTCGATGCGCGATTAAAACGCCGAAAACGAAGATATTGCTATTTACAATTCTCAGTGGCATGTAACACTTAGAACGTACTTTTTGTGAATATAAGGAATGCCGACTGAGAAGAAATGCTATAAGAAGCTTAGTGGTTACCTAAAGCGTTTGGATAAGTTTCATGACTATAAAAGATACGTTATTGGACAGTTTCCGCAAAATTGCCTAGTTGGTGGGATTATGTTGTTAAAAAAATTGGTCACAATAGTACGGTGACACGACATATATTCTTATAATTTATCGAAGAACCGAGTTATACGAGTTTAAACTCAGCCCTAAATCAATCTGCGAGAAAAATAACCTTACATTGGGTTCCACTGAGTATACATGCGAGAAGTTGGGACTCGCGGCTAAATATCTGGGTATCGGTACATATTATATCCGTAAGGGACCGCAAATGTATGGAGAGACATGATAGAACCAGATGACAGAAGCGAATCCGAAATTCATTAATTCCTTCCTTTTATATGGTTTGAAAAATCACCACACATTTACGATTGAAACAAAAGATTGAATTCATTACATAAGCAAAATAATCATTTTATAATCCATACCCTGGAATTTGGAGTTTCTTTTTTTCCTTAGAATCTCGAGGCTCCACATTCCAATCAAAAAAGATTGTGTTTCCATTGTCAGGTCATGTGGACGCTCACATTAAATAATTAGATATTTTTTAAAGGAGAGCTTGCAGCACTTAGTGTACACCCACACCTAGAAGTATCTTTGTCTTCCGAAGAGAGCTCGTGTTCAGTGAGCTTCATCATTATGTAAATTTATATCATAGCCTAATAATACTCATGTATACCTTCAATATGCTGACATATCTCTGTCAGTGCATCCTTTGTCTTTTAAAACCTTAGGCTTTTACGCCCCACCACATGTACTTAATCGGCATCCGACGACCCTACACGCATGATAATAAGTATCCAGGGTAATTATGTAAAATCCAAGTGAATTGAACGTTTCATAAAATACGTAGCCGACTCAAAATAGTCGAATCTGGGAACTATTCACCAATTAAAACCACAAATATTCTAAAATGCTTTTCGCTAGCGTGAGAAAAAGTACTAGGCATATGAAAATCAAACATGGCTCGATATAGCGCTATGGTGCTTCAATTGACAAATAAACGACAATTTAGCTAGTGTATGTCTGTGCAAAACATAGTCCGTTTCATGATTTATTTCGATTCTTTGGCACAATATAATATAAGTCCCCCAATAATTTAGGCACCGAATTATCAGGACCCAAACACAGACAGTGATGGAGACGTAAAAAAATCTCATATATGTAAATAATGCCATATCATACCATCGATATGAATTTATTCGACTTATAGAATATGTATATATTCTATAAGTCGAATGAGTCTCTGTATAATATATAAATGACTCTCTGTCTCGCCGACATTTCATTCGCCGATTTATTCGATTGGAATTTAAGCGCTTAGGATGGGAATCGAACTTTGTTATCTCCGTAAAAACTCGTGAAGCCGAGGATGAGAGAGGACGGGAGAGATATCTGCGTGCGAGGAAGCCTCTCGCAGTTTCTCAATAAATCACCCCGCCGAAGATCAAAGGTGGGCCGGCGGTGGGGGGAGAGAAGTAGGGGGTGGGGGAAGGCCGGACGGGGGCGGGAAGGCGGTGGTGGGCAAACTTATGATGGGTTGCGGAAAGAGAGAGGGATCCTACGTGATCCTCTGCTGCTTCGCACGAGATGGAAAGTTTCATCCCCGAAGAACAATGAAGACGCATCCGCGTTTCCGATACCATTTTAAAGGCTAAACTCTCCAATAAAAAAATAATGAGTTCATTCGATGGGAAAAAACGTCCTGCCCGACAGGTGGCCGGATTAATTGTCGAATTGTTATGGCCGGATAAGGGAATTGATGGCTTCTGAAAACAAAAACACTCTCACTACTGTCATCGCGAGGGTTCTTCTCCCTTCATTATTCGCATCTAGATATTCAGAACGGAATCCCTAGGAAACTTTCTTGTGGGATTTCGACAGGAAATATAATCCATGTGGAATGGAAGATACCGTTGGAATTAACAAAAGGAGTAGATACGCACCAATCAAATGAAAATAAAGGAAGTCTGTGGGGCAATTAAAGTTTTCCCGAATAAATTGAAATTTATTGCATCTACAATTTTCATGTTAGAATCCTGCGTCTCTTTCGTCTTTTCACCCGGTCATTTTAAAGCAGAACGATCAGAGTCAACAAAGAACTCATTCGAAATAAGAGGATCAAATCAGCATGTTTTGGGATAGTATAACACCGGGACTATCAACGATCTCAGTCTTTATTCAGTCAATAACTTAATCAATTCGAGGAAAAAATAGATTCACGCACTGATTTTTCTGAAAATACGCCAAATGTACACGCCAGATGATTTGAACTTATTACTTGCTTCCAGCAAATCACATAAAATGGTGAAAATGACTTCTACGGGTAATCGGATGAAACATGCGCAAAATGTGATCAGTGACTGCTGTTACGCCTTAATGAAATGTTCATTATCGAAATAATATTAAACAAGAAATAAACAAGATCTTAGTCATAATTCAAGCTTAAATACAGAGATGGACAGCAAACAAAATTATATTAAATACTGAATCTGTAAGATAGTAGAAGAAGCTTAACTTTTGACAATTTTCAACCACTTAAATGCTGCCAATTGCCATGCATAAAAAGGATTAACGAAAAACAGGCATTTTACGCCCTATTACGAGAATTCTTTGCCGCTTTAAGGAAACCACTCGGGCACGTTCAAAGATAGTTCTTAAGGCAGGCATATGATGAGAGATATTTCCTTTGAATCTACATATTACCCTGCGAGCCACCTCTCAGGTGAGTGATAGGAGGTGAATAATCATCGCTGCGTTACACCAATGCTATTTACCTACTTAAACCCAGGGAACATGATGAAATATAATAATGAAAGTATGTTAGTGACACATCCACCAGACAAGTGCAACCAATTCATTAGAATCTACCATGCATCATATTTCTTGTTATTCCGTTAGACATTTGCTGTCATGCTATAGTTTTCATTCCATTGAAGCTTCAAAAGATCCAGTCAGCATGGGTCAAATTGATCTATGATCATGCACATCTACATCTACGCAATACCCTGCAAGCCACCGCGAGGGCTTGCAGGGTATTGTGTAGGGCGCTCAAAATGTCCTTTTTTCCTCGTACAATTAGGGATATGAATAGCGGTAAATATATCCAATAACATAAATACGAGCGTATCAATGGATAGCATAGGTAGTTGCATGCTGGTATAAGGACTTTAAGCTAACCCAACTAATAGTATGCATTTGCATGCTTGCTTTGCTATTTTTATATTTTTTTAATTGTGAAGGTTAGACTAGTATATTATTACTAATTATTTTTTGTGCATGATATGTAGTGCATGTTTGGTGAGATTTCACCCTCTGCCACACACCCTCATCAACATCTACATAATACCCTGCAAGCCACCTTTGTGGTGGCTTGCAGAGCATTGCGTAGATGTAGATGTAGAAGTTCATGATCATAGATCTATTGAACCCATGCTGACCTTTCTGGTGGCTTGCAGGGTATTATGTAGATGTAGATGAGGGTGTGTGGCAGCGGGTGAAGATCACCAAACATGCACTTTGCATATGGTTTGCATATGACACGCAAACAAGCTACTACATGGAAAACGGTTGCTGCCAAAATGAATCGTTTAAAGGGCAGGTATAGGTTCCTTACATGTAGCCGCCTCTAATGATCCCGGCTACGGGGCTTCTTAAAGCACTTCAAACCACGTTACCAACATTAAGCCTACCTTACGCTCATTATACTGCCTATTATTATATCTAATTGTTAATGAGCAGGCTGAAGGCAAACGGACAATAAAATGAAATAGAAATGAACGCATCGCAAACAAAGATAGGAGTAACAGAAATATGAGATTAAATCGGAGCTTCACCCGAAGAGGTATTGTTTCCGAATATCCGTGGAGACGGACAGAGGAGATCTCCGTGTTCCGTCCGAGCGAGACGGATAAGGCGCACGAGGGCCCCAGCCGTCGTCATAATACGTACGCGCTGCTGCTGGGAATTCTCCACCTTCAGATGAGAGCAAGGGCAGACGGATATCTCTGGCCATTCTTTTCTTCGGATAATTAGTCGTCGCCCTTATCTCATTCCGTGAAGTGGATTTGTGGGACGTATTCGTGAGCTTTTGAGATAGGACTCATGTCTTACCGAAAGGTGGCCAGCGAAAAAGAAAATGAAATGATTAGAGTTTTCATTTGGAGACCGCAATCATTTTCATCTTCGCTCGCCCGAGTCACGCACGACGGGCCCCCGGATTCCCCGATAGCAGGCGCCGATAGCTGGGCGATTGAGGATCGCAGTTCATGCGAAGGCGACTGCTGAGAGGCACGTTATAGGTGAGGACAAATGGTTATTTTTCCTCACGGCCGGGAGGACGCAAACGCCTTAAGGCCTCTCGAGCAAACAAAAGTAACTCTCGGCAGAGCGTGAAAAGAGGGGAAAAAAAACTCAGCTGACCGCGAGGCAAAAAAAAACAACCTTCACGCCTTTCCGCGACGGTGGACAGAGAGATTCTCGGGTAATAGAGTTATGCCACTGGATAAACGGGATTTTCTGCCTTCAGTGGTGCAAACAAAAGGCATTCAAAAAATGCTAAAAGCATACGTGATCATCCCGCGGATAGTACTGCAATTTCCCAGGTGGCTCGTCAGGTTTCGTTGTCACTGACTGACCCAAAGTTCGTGATTCGAATCCCGCCTCAGGCATAAAAGCTTTGCTGAAGTATAATAAAGAGATTTTGGTTTTTGCCGAGTCTTTAATCAATTGGTGGGATGTATGTAATGAAAAAAACAGGAGAAAACTAATATTCAGTACCTACTGATTATTTTCAAGGCCACTCTGTTAATACTGATTTATAGTATATGCAAAGCGTAACATTCACTTTATACACTTCAGACTAGCTTTATGATTTATTACCTTCTGATGCTTCCTCATTTTTTTATTGCCATCGTAAAACATCATAAAGTTCAGAACTATTATTATTACCATTATTGACGATGGGAAATGATAGAGTCTGGTTGACAACCAAATGCCTATTTTCTACTAAGTATATTAAATTGATTTCCAAAACGTTTCACTTCTCATCTGAGTTCATCGAGTTCACTTTAACTCATCTTTATGCCGAGGCACTTATCAGATAAATGAGGCAAGACCAAATGAAAGGCATCATAATCGGGCATCGCGCTTTAAGTATTCCAATCCAATTTCGCGGCGTAAATGTCAGTCACTACAGGTAAGAAGATAGCATAATGATAAAGTCTCCTTCAAGCGTAACCATCGAATATCTTCCGGTGAATTTTTCCAATATCTCTAATTGTATTCCTCAACGCTGCTTGCTGCTCCCAAACCCTTCACGGAGTTTAATCAGGGGGCTGAAATCCCAATCATGAATTTTCTCGGCAATAAAAAAGACAAACACGGAAGGTTTTTACGCCGTGGGAACTCACTTGAGGATTCTATAGAGGAGCAGATGTGACCGACCGACGGGACCAAGGCATGTGTCTACACTTCACAGACATGAGTGCAGGCTTTTCTTTTCCTTTGCCAATCTCCGATATTCCAGCAACGAGAATTCATTTCACTCATTCCCTGACAGCACCATCTGGCAATTAGTAGACAATTTATTAAAATACTACGCAAACAAGATGAAATCAGTTTCCCATTCCGGCTCTTGTCACGCAGTATTTACATATTTGCAGTGGACATAAAGAGCTAGATTTATTCAGGCTGGGCTAAATAAGTCTTTTTGTCCAAATAAAATTATTTTCACAGTTTTAGCATGCTTTACGAAGAATTAGTCGTCGTTTTCATACAGATTTTTCTTTTGAATTATTAATTGACTCAATGTAGGCCGGTCGTATAAGCCTGAAGAAAAACGTACACTTCTGTGTCTCCATAAACAGGTCAGGGATCATACCATACGCCCCCTATATGTGTCCAACAAAAACGCAATTCCACCTCTGAGAAGCCCTATAGGGTTCTAAGAAAATTTGCTTCTACCAATCGCGGGAGAAAATGGACCACCAGGAGTGAGGGGTAAACTCTATTCAAACGAAATTCCTAATTCATTTCGATGCCACAATTTTTTAATAAAATCTTCGCTTTTTTACTGAATATTTTATTTTTATGGCGTTGGCCATTTTATCTATTTTACTGTAGTCTTAGGAGAAACAAATCTTAAGTCGATTTATACTGGAAGGTATTTCATTTTAAATTGCAATTCCAAACCCACAATTCTCTACGCAACTTCTTCCTCGCCATTCACGGAAAAAATCAGCTCCTGAGAGTACATTTAAGCAATCAAATGAATGAGAAACTATTTATCGGAGTAACAAAGTTGACGTCAGACTGAGGCCATTTGAGGAACAGAAAGGAGGAAACTAATTTTGGGAGAGGAAGATAGGATGAAAATCTAAATACCGGCAGGGATAGTTTAAAGAAATCGGTGTTCAACCCAAGGGTTGGTTTTTGATAGCTAAAAATGATTCAAAATTTAATCAGTTTTTACAAGTTTGAGGCTACAGTTTCCGTGCTAAGCTTCCCTCAAAGCTTTAAGAGTTTAAGCTTCAGCACGGACGATTCAGCGCGATAACTTGTTCTCTATGGTGCAAGCTGAAGTTAAGTCACTTTTTAAAAGCAAAAAAAAACAATGAGCAAACGAAGAGACTGCTACTGTCTTTTGTCTGCATATTGACAAGTTGGGCCCATCGTGGCAGGTAAGAAAAATCAGGCCCAAAAATCAAGCATTCGGTTCGTTAGCACACCAGCCTTCGACCCAAGTATCGCTGAATTACATTCCACCTGGAATGCGTGGTGCTTGCTCGAATTACGATTAAGAACTTCGGTCAGACGGCGAGATATATCATTCGCATTTTAAAGCTCCTATAAGCCGAGTTTATTGCTATTAAGGAGAAACGGCGACGACGAGATAACGCTAAACCAGAATTTTATTACTTACATGCGGAAGGGATTTAGGAGGATGGAGGTTATTGCCCGGGTCCGCGTTGATAAATGAGGTCCAGGAGATCCAGGAGAACGGGTCGAAAAATAAATCATGCTCCAGGCACGCTCGTACGGCACCAAATACGATCGACATGGGATGCACTTGGAAGACGAATACGGGCCTGCCACCGGTCAGCTCGAGGGTCTCACGTTCTGCCTTTCTCTCCTTCCCATCTCATTGACCGCCACACGACTTAACCATTCCTCTCACCTCATCCCCCTCCCTATCTTCCTCTCCGATGATCACCAACATTGCCGCAGCATCCAGAGCAACTCTTGTGCTCGGAGAAAGCTCGAGGTGAGCTAGCGACCGAAAAATATGGTGACACTGAGCACTTGAAAGGAGTATGAGTGACATTCTATTCATGAACGTCGTGCCGTGCTGGAAATGGTGCTTTAAATCCTAATCATTCAGGAGCATAGATCTTAAAACCCATAAACGTAGGATTCACAAGGACTCCCGCCGACTGGGTCCCGACCCCGTTTTGGGTCACAGCGCAGAGAAGCGTTCAATGGGGTCGCGAACTCAGCGAGAGTTTTTATTTTGATCTTAGAGATATGGTCTTTGGGGTTGCTCTCACGGAGAGACACGAATCGTATTGAGCTTTCAAGATTCAGATGGGTACAACTAGACAGCGGCTGTACGCCATTCAATTTTCCTCTATGCCTTCACAAATCTATCGTTTTCAAATTGCATGCCTCAAGTAAGGATTATAGATGCTAGAATTAAAATGTTCGCGTTGGATACGAAATTAGAGCTTTAGTTACTATTGTCTTTCATTCAACCCAACACTCGAGATTTGGCGGAAAAGCATTTTTAAAAAGGGCAAATGAAACATTTCCTCAAAAGATGTTTCATTTTTCTGTGCCAGGCAATGATAGCTCGTAAGATGCTGGGAAATATGGGGAGTAGAAGCCCGAAAGATAAGAATACCGAACGATATATTACAACAATAAAGCGAAATGACACTTTATGTGAGGCACACAATAATTCTTTAAGATGACTTTATATCAAGAAATCAACCACATTGACGTTGCGTTTTGGTAACATGAGAATGGTATGAAAATAAATTAACATAATGATCTCCACTCATCAGGAAATAAAATATATTTCACCGCCTAAAGGCTAGAAGCAAAATAAATTCAATGGAATGGAAGATGTAACAGGCGTGTATTAAAAATAAATGTTATATCTTAAAAGAATGATGCCAATGCTGTTTTACTGTAAGTAAAGGTACTTACATCAATAGCAAGATTCGAAAGAGAAAAAAAAACATCTACCTTGAGAGGTGGATGATTGTTTCCTCTGCGGATATTATGCTATTGCGTATATCTACGGGTTTTTCCGCTTGAGTTTTTTACGGCTAGTTCGCAACCCTAGAATTATCTTACATCAATAATGGATTTTCTTTGATGAAGTGACGACTCTCTTTCTTATGCGCCTTACTTTCTCCCTTCTTTGTAGGGTAAGACGTTGCAAAATTTGTGTCAACCCTCCTTCCACCTGAGTTCACCATTTGGGTGAGCTCAGGTGGATTTATTTTCAGGATGTAAAAAATGCCGATAGGCTCGGAAATAACTAATACCCAGCGCGTCAAACGTACGGTGAATAAATGAAAAGAAGAAGGTAACGAAGGAATAATACGAGCCAAACTGCCTTTCGGAATCCACAGGGAATCGGGTCATATCAGACGTCAGTACCTTCTTCCAATTTCTTCGTCTGGGCTCACGACCTCTCCCCAAACATCTCGCCTCGGCAGAAAAACTCCACCCACCCCCGCACTCTTTGTCTCCGAACCTCGCCGCATCGTTCTCCTTTCTCACACTCAACTGCGAGCAATACCGCCGCTCTCACTTTCTCCGTCAGGACCGCGATACGCAAGTCCCTCTTTCTCCCTTGCACTCGTGCAGCACGCGACGGAATGTCACGACGGTTTCCATTCTCACAGGGGGAACTGAAAAAAAATATCCGCGCGCGATTATCTCGATTTATTCTCCGTGTCGTGGAGCGAGACAAAAAACGCCGATTAATTGCCAGGAGGAGCCTCCTCGTTGCTGCGGGGGACTCCTCCAGGAGGAAGGTGCAGCGTTTGTTCACGAGGGAGAGCTGGTCTTGTCGGGTGCGGTACCCGCACACGACTCGGGATGTAAGAGCGAAAAATCTTAATGGGGGATCGGACCGATGTGGAGGCCATAATTGTGGATTCCCATCCCGAGGGCCCGATTTCGAATCCCGGCGGTTCTAGATTTTTCTGGGGCACTATACCGTTCTTACCGGAGTGTGAGCGGAGGACACCCCAGGTTCAGTAATGCGTAGCCCAGAACTTTGGACCCCTTCGCAACAATCGTTACGAATAGGCCTATTCCGAAGCATGGTTTCACTAAACCCTTCTTTCGTTCCCTGAATGACCCCACAAAGTCCCTAATATTCAACTGTCCTTAAGGGCCTTAGATGTATGTCGCTTCTAAAATACAATAACAACAACTACAATGAAATCTAGACATTCAATCGTGACCAAAAGAGTGTTCACACTCATTAAACGCCTCAATCAGCCAAACTCCAGCACTCTCCATTCCTGTATTGGCCTTTTAGCGGAACCCTTCGATTCCTATGAGTTCCAGGTGACAATGGTCAATTGACAATTTCTGCTACCAAAATATACCATTGTTACATGCACAAACTTACACGTATGCGCGAGTCAGCATGAGAAGAGAATGATTTCTGTATAACGAACACGTCCTTGTAGTCATTCTACATATTTTTACATTAAAAATGTATTCATTTGAGTTTTCGAGTGTAATTATTTCGGATGTTACTAAGGCTTGGATAGTCATTTTGAATAAATCTCGTTAAATACCCTCTTTCCGTTAATCGAGTACCTTGAGTGATTTGGATAGCAAGATTAGTTATCCGAAGACAATAGTCTAGGCAAAAGTGATTACAAATACGGTTTGCTGGTTTGCACCAATGAACATTGCCTCTTCAAGGAGGAAGCCAATCAGAGAGCCAATATTCGCCACCAACCCCTATTCCCTATTAAAAGTGCCCTGTATTTTTCTGTGCCGTTGGCAAACTAACCCTAGTCAATGGGGCTAAGCAGCCTTATTAATGAATGATTTTCCGCAGATCGCTTTTCATTAAGTAACCTGGGTAACTCAACACTTAGGTATGTGATTAGAGCAATAACAATGCGTCAACTACTCATATAAATAATTTCACATCACGGAAATGCCGAGGAAAAATTCATGAGAAAGATGAAGAAAGAATCAGTGAATGTATCAGAAATTATCAAAGATTAGAAGAGGAAATGCCGTCGATGCAAAGAGCTGTGACCAAGATTCATTGGGAGTCAGATAAAGTCCATCGTATCAGGCCACCAAGTAGGTGGAAGTTGTCAATATTCATTTCTGAAATAAAAGACTTGGTAATCTGAGGAAGATAGCCGAGAAATACTGGTAAATCTACAAAAGATTACAAGTATTCAACTTCGAAAAATGATGAGTCAAATGGCAAGAGCGAAAGGATACGGAAACTAGGACCACTGGAAACTAGGAAACGCTGACTATTGAACGGATCTTTCTAGGAAACTTTTCCACTCATATAAAAATACATGAAAAATACATGCTTTCATATTCATGACACCTCATGAATATTATCAACATGCTGGTCCATCAATTAAATTTAAGATATACACACATTCATACCTAGTACAGGCTGAGCGAAACTTTCTATTTGACTTTCCGAACAGGTACTAAAAATTTATTTTCCTTCAGAACTCATTTACTCGCACAATGAATCACACAGAAGGTGTATATTTTTAACGGTTTCTGTTCTCACAATCCAAAATTAACTTCATTGAGTCAGCCAAACGTATAACAAAATCCATATTTTTTCTTTTGTAATGTAACGACATTTTTTATGAGGAATTCCACAAAATAACATGTCAAATATAATGTATAATTGTCAACTCATGCTATAATGAAAGTTTCCTTAATAAACTATATCCCCAGATCCGTGGAGGAAAAAACTTAAGACCAGGCGCAAAAAAATAGCGCTTGCCTAGTTCATTACAGAAGTATGATTTGCTAAGTGATCTTCCTTCATCTATCTCGCCAAACCACCTGACCCGATATTATTGCGCAAATTTCCTCCTCGAGTACAAAAACTGATTCGTCTGGGAATTGTACTGAGAACGAGGTCACGAAGAGCCATTTGTACCCAATGAAAAACTATGGAAGAAAAGTAGCTATGAAGTATACCACATCGAACTAATGGCATTCTCAACGCGTGCGAAATTTCAACTTTCCTTTACTTTTACGGGAAGGTTCTTGCGCGTCCAAACAGATGCCTATAACTCCCCGTTTTTGGATAATTTTGCAAATCCTCTGCTCATGCTTTCTTTTATATACTTTTCATAACCTCTTTGGCGTTTTTGGAACTTTAAAACAATATCAATACCAAATATAATAGAGTATACATAATGAGTTAAATATATTGAAATGATGTTTCTCTTCCTAGAAAAGTAACGGAATCCCAGACGATTATCAAATCCTTTGTACCAAAACTACGATATTTTTTCAGTATCGCTATAAGTCAATATCATAGAGATTAATAATCTATTTTAGCTCATAAAAAATTAAGAAATAATGATATTTGTCCTTACCAATTTTTCTGCAACTGATTTTACTTTACTGTATTACCACATTAAATTAAAAGTCTATTTTCACTATTAAAGTCCCATTATACTGCTATTATTACTACAATACCACGTTTTAAGGAGAGAAAATATTTATGCATTAGAGTATATATCTGGCTAGTGACAAAAAGGAAGGTAAACACTTAATGTTACGAAAAATTCTCTGCTTCAAATAAAAGCTGAAATTTTTGAAAATCAGCACAAAAAACAATTCAGCACCAAAAAAAACTACTTTAACATCTGTTATAGAATACTAAAAAGTATTGATCTTGTCAAAAATTACGATACCATACGTTGGATATTCATTGATGACGAAATACTAACTATTCAGCAAATATATAGTCTACACGGTGGTACAGTGCAACCAAAATAGAAAAAATCTAGATTAATGAGGACGAAAACTTGAGTCACTAAAATTTGAGTCATGTGAATACATTTTTTATCAAACTTTGTGAGTTCGAAAAGGAATGATACAAAAAGACGAATCTGCCGTTGATGCCAGGAAGTAACCATGGACCCCTTGGCGCTCTTCGTAAAAACAGGATAATACCCCCCTCAGGTTTCTCTCCACCTTACCTCAACTACCTGAAAAATTCTCAGTTCTACTTAATTACCAACCGATCATAAATGTCGCAAAATACCTCATTTTTCTGTCGCCTCCCCAAAGAACTAATTCGAAATCACTAGGACTTGAAGAAAATATTCATACTGCACCCTGAAATATAAAATCGAATGCAAAGCTAAATGTGTTTGATATTTCTCACCACGCCTTGTAAACAAAAGTACTGCCGCTAAAAACCAGGTAACAATTGCGAGAGATCGGTAACCTGTTCGCGATAGAGAGGTGGAGCGATTTGCATTATCTTCTCGTCCCATTGTCTGCTAATGAGAGACCTATTCACGGCTGCTACATTATGATTCCGAGTCGCCGTTGAATTTTCGCGGGAAGTGCCACTGCTAGACGAGTGGTCATTATCTTGATATGGCAAGAGCATTTAGTTCGGCGCTTACATCATTTAAGTAAGGGGCACGGAAGGACAAGCCTTGATTTTGTAAAACAATAGCTATTCATGCCAAACATTTTCATGTTTTCCATGCGGTAATATTTCCCTAACTTCGTGGTAATATCTCTTCGGAGAATGAAAACTGTGGAATTACTTATCCCGGGAAGAATAGATTTTTGAGTATCTTCAATGAAAAGCTTTTACGAAAATCAACAGGTAATTAGAAATATAAAAGTAGCAGAAAATAAATAAAAAAATCTAAATCCAGACAGACTCTTCATATTATAAATTGAAAAAGTGAAACAGAAGATTTTCCTATCTCTTCATGAATGGGCTTATCGAAAACCACATACGAGCATAATAGTAGCAATGATGGATACATTAAAATCAAATAATATCAGTAATAAAATATACATCTACCGTAGTACTCTGCAGACCACCATAAATGTGCGTGGTAGGGGGTGAATCTTCACCATACATCCACTACCTATTATGCTTAAAGAGCATTAGTAGCTACATTTTATTCCAACTATAATAATTTGGAAAAGATTTGAAGAGCATATTAAACACGCGTGTACGTTCTGTTAGTCGGGTTAGCTAAAAGTCTTTGTGTCAACATGCAACTATCTAGTCTACCTATTGATAAACATATATCATTGAATATATCACGGCTATTCATATCCCTAATAATACTCTATAAAGTTAGACAAGAACTAAATATTAAAGTTGTTCCTGATTATCACACAGCGATTTTTATTGTAACACTTCAATTTCATAGATCTTTCTCCAACTTTCTAAACCTTAAAATGTAAAAATGTGATAAGTGAGGCAACATTGGAACATGATTAATACGCCGCTAAATTTAATACCCGATCTAACGATTTAAATTAATATTCGGATGCATGCTTACGGGCTTTGTACAGTCTGGAGTTTCTTAAAGTAGAGGGAGAGAAGTACACAGCACTTAAATGTGTAAATCTCAATGTTTTTTCCTTTCACGTAGGACGCTCAATTTTTTCCTCCTCATCATGAAATGTAATATTCCAGAAATCAACCAACTCCACATGCAACGCAAGATGAGGGAAATTTTCTTAGTGTTTAAGGGCTTTTAGAACGTTTTTCTTAGGCACATTCATGGGATACTACGGATTGCTTCTTAAATGTACGTGTATTTTTTTGCGTGTATGTTGCGTGTTCTACGTGTATGTTGCGTGTTCTAGAGTCGGCAAACCAGACAATCTTTATATCTGCACAGATAATGGAACAACAAAAATATATTGTATGCCCGTAAGAATTGTGAAATTAAACATACTATTAACGTGCGCTTTCCATTTAACCAGACTGAGCCACAGCAGCGCATGGCCGGGTACAGCTTGTGAAAAATAATATCTCTATGATTGGAAGGAAATTTTTCGAAATATTTTTTTCACTCGTGCCCTATTTAGCGTGGTTCATTCACTCCCTCCTGTCACGGATATAATTTACGCTTCCTTGTCGACCAATAAAGAGTTCACAAAAGCGGGCGCAAAATGCGGAAGCGATGCGTGAAAATAGAGTCACGGAGGATTCATCTCACGAAGTTAAAGACCTGAAAAATGTTCCTTTTAACACTTTTACTCGCCGGGTCAAGGAAAAGAGAGGACCAACGGTTCATAAGCTGTTTTTTCCTAATCCTCCGCGCGTGGCGGATGAAATGCTGAGAGAGTTTTAAAAATCGTCGGCAAGCCATAGAAAGCCTAACTGAAATATCCGCATATGAAGAGAGAGCATCAGGAAATATTGAATTTATTACTGGAAAAAGCCCAATTGTCAGGCCTTCTTTGAAATACTGTTTAAACATTCTATCATTTTTGTTTCTTCTATTCTCAAAAATATATTTTAATTGTTTCAAATATTTCTTGTTTCACGGTAAAAGTTGTCGGATGCATCAAATTTACATATCTCTCAAAAATCCGCGACAAAGTATCAGTTACCCCCCATTACACAACTGATACACGTTAAGGCAGTAATAAGTGTTTCATAATGCACGATAATGTTTGAAACGTTCTTTGACCCATGATTGCAAGATTTAATCCAAAAGCACTGTTAAAGTGTAATTCTGATGAAATTGTGGATTGAATAATTTCTCAGCATAGTGGATGAAAATCCAGGAAGAGTGAGGGTTATCCTATTTGTGGCTCTGAACTACGGATTCTAGAATTCGATGAACTAAAAATCCGTTACGCTTAAAACTAGATAGATACTCTGCAAGACAGCTCAAAGATGCGTGGCGGGTAGATAATTGCAACCAGGCATGCAACAAGTATGTGCTGAAAAAATGTTATGGCACGACGAATTAAAATAATGCATCGATTAGACGGAAGCCGAGTAGTAGTTACAAAATAATCATAAATAATGAAGGATATCCTTTTATCACCATGGATGAGTCGAAAAATGGTCTAATTCCGAGCGACCGATAAAGAAGTGTAAGCATTCGAATTACCGAAAAAACTGCAATAAATTTTTAGTTCATTTTAATCAACTGACGGTTGGATTAACAACGGTTTTCTGGCTTTTTTAATTCGTGTTCCGGTCGGAGTGTTGGGAGGGAAGGAGATCGGGGGTCCCCATTGTTCAACCCTCCACCCTACTTTCCCAGCGATGGGGGAAAAGACGGCGGGGACCCGGCGCCCATTACTTTCGACGGCATTCCCTCTCATGACTGCGTCCCCTCGAGCGCGTGTACGCAGGTAATACAACGACGGCTGACCCTACCAACCGTGACACCCTTAAGAGGATGCAAGCGTGAGCCTGGTGAGGTGGGCGGACTAGGGACTGCGAGGTGGGAATGGGAGGGAGGTGACCCGGGGGTGGAGGGGGTCGAGGGAGGCTCCCACCCCCCCGCCACCCACTCACAGGAAAGCGCGAGCCAAGAAGAAGTTCACTCGTGGAGGTAGATTCCTTCATCATCGGAGCAATGTGCTGTCCTTGTGTGCCGAAGAAACCCAAACCACTTGCACCCATATTGAGGGGACAGAGTCGTCCATTCAGGGGAGGTCACTCCGTGCCCTACACAGATTACCGCGAAGGTACTTGGTAAATAAGAATAGGTATTGTAGACTTTGAAGTAGAAATTATAGGGGATCGGATTGGTGAGGTGGTTAGAGTACTGGCATCCCATCCCGAGTGTCTGAGTTCGATTCCCGGCATTGGTGGATTTTTAAGAGATAAACAGGTCCCTACTTGAGTGCCTTGTGGAGGGCATTTCAATCTCAGCACTCAGTCCGTCGCATAGGTTCTTAAGATGTAGTCCCCTTAGCGCCTGTCGTTAAGAGCAGGCTGATGCCTACGCCAAGTTCCTCTCCACCCTAACCACCATTACCTGAAAATATTCCTACCATTACCCAGATAACACTGAAGGCGTCACTTTGTGGAATTTTACGGTATTCATGGTAACGAATAAAATAAGACTTTTAGGTTTCGACAGGTTAGGTTTAGGACCTAGGTTTCGACAAATTTTGATCTTGAGAATGACAAAAATTTGTCGAAACCTAGGTCGGTTATTAAAAAAGTGTGGAATTGACTAAAAGTCTTATTTTATTCGTTACCATGAATACCATTACCCAATTGTCCACCTATCTTAAACGACGGAAATGGCCCCAGCTGTCGGTCGCATCCCCTAAATTACTAGGTAACTATGTAGAAATTGGAATGCAGCGATTTTTTTAACGGATAAGTTTTAACATTACTTACTCATGCATAGTCTAAGAAATATAAAGGTTGGTCTTTGATAGGTGAGAGTAGAGGTCACCCCGTACTAAGCCAACGGCGTGTGAAATTCACACATTCAGGGTAGGGGGGGCAGTTCCTTTCCCTGGACCACCTGCGATTTCCCACGAAATTCTGACACGCAGAAAATGGAATCGCCAGGATTTTAGATGGAGGTGTCCAGAAAGGCTCTTGCCCGGGATTTGAACCGGTCAGTAGCTCAGTGCTCCGCCCACTAGGCCACCACGACCCCAAGTTATTAATACATTTTTGATAAAAAATTACTGAGTAATCAATAAATATCGCATTAATTTGTATAAACAAACAATTTAAAGACATTTATAGCAAACATTCCACGTGTCTCGTAACTGCATATGTATAATGTTCTCCTCGGGGTGGTAACATTGTGCTTCTCAGTTGCATGTGAGTAGTCTATGCTAGGAGCAGTATTTTTTGCATGCCTGCACGAATAATTGTGAACTAGTTATTTTTGATTGATAATGCCTGCCTAGTATTGGTTCATCCCCTGCCGCACACCCTTTCGGTTGCTCGCAGAGTATTATGTAAATGTCCCTCTCCACGCCCTCTCCACGAAGCACTGGCCTAAAACCGAATCGTAGGCGTGGAATCAAGATTTTGAGGTGTTCCAACTGCTAAGGCTATATCGCAACGTCTATCCTAACTCAGTCCAAATCCTAATCCTTAAGACTTATTACATTCAAACTAATGAATAGCCCATTAGAGGAGTGACTCGAACCCGCGACCTCCGGGTCATAAGGCCGGTGCGTTACCTATCGACCTGATCACCGCGACCGGCCGGCCTTAGAGATGACCTTTAGTTTGAGTTTAAAGACAAAATCTTTCCTCTTCAGGAATCCTAACGTATGATATCATATTGTGACGCTTATTACGTAGTCAAATCTTTACGTACAGAGTTCCCTGCATGTAGCAGGAGTTGAAGCATCAACAAACATGCACTAATAGACGCATTACTGATTAATAAGAGAAACATACTAACAGTGAATGCATCAAGCTCGTAGAAGTAAAGTAATAGTATCTGCCAAGAAGGATATTGCATTAGCAGAATTTCCACAGTGAAAAAATGCACCTTTCTAATGGGCTATTCATTAGTTTGAATGTAATAAGTCATAATTCTTATAACAAAGGTATCTAAGGTTGGATTAACATATTTTTGCACAGTCAAGTTTTCTTGTACTTCAGATCACTCCACTTCAATTACAGCCACCAATCCGGTTTTAATGAATTATCTTTGCAAGAACTCCTTAGCAGAGGGAATGATTCTGAGATTATTTTGAGTTCGATTCAAATATGGAGGGAATTTTCGATAAAACGGCATCAGTGAGCCTCAGCTTTAGAAGGCCACATTTGCTACAGGAACAAACAACATACCTGGGCAAAAATTTAGTATGGGGTACCTTGACTCTTCTCTAGCGTCACTTAAAAATACTCGTATTTCAGGTTATCCAGAATGATTTATTCGTGGTGCTTGTCTCTTCACACTAAATCAAGCAATCTCCCATGACCTCTCATTCTCGTATGATACGAGCATGAAGGTTATTGCGCAGTATTTACTCTGAATGTGACTATACTGAAAAAAAGTAACAGTATGAAACTAAAGAATCATTCGATATTTTTATATAATGGCCATGGGCTATTTATTAAACATTACTTGCGCCATGAAGTTTTAATACTAATAACTAAACCTATAACTACATTTTAACAATTCTTTTATCATCAGCCAAATACCTAACTAAATGAAATCATCAACGTAGATATCCAGAGAGGAAAATTCTCCAGTAATTGATACGCCCGATGACCTCCATTCGCTCTTCCTGTCTTTCTCCTTCGTGGCTTCGTGACGTTTTTCTGTGATATCTAGGTTCACAGTACAATCTTGATCTGAGCAGATCCAGCACCAAAAATTTCGAATGCCGTCTCAGGTTTCTATGGTCTCAGGCCGAAATGCAGGTAACTCAGAGAAACGATGTGCCCGTGAAATGTTTCTCTTTCGTGGAGAAAAAAGGAAGAAAGTCTGCCGGCTGAGAACCAGCAGAAGTCAGATGGCATTCAAATTCCCATCTCTCCCTTTCCACCAACGCGCTAACTTTCCTCTGACTCGGAAAAGCACGAGTGGCTTGTGGAGATGAACAGTCCCGTAGAGCACCCCGGACTTTAATTAGAGTTGCCCAGGGCGCAACTCGAAAGATAGTATGCTTTCATTCCTCTCGCGAAAGTGGTGGACCAACGATTCAAATTAACCGTGCTCGTCTTTTATTTCTTCGAAGGATAATTACGGCTACAAAACTTGCTATCGCGCATTTCAAGACTTTCGGTTTTCATTCGTCGATTTTTATTGAAGATTCAGTTGTAGTTTACGATAAAACCACGTTCAATTAACGCCCAGTAAGCTGCGTCATTCGCCCTCAAAAATTGGTCATGGGGCTGATTCCGTTCCAGGAAAGATAACTCGTGTGTACACCGTAAAATGCTGGTTGATCAAATGCTTTCAATATATTCCAGTCATTTTACACTTCGTCTAGTTTTTTTCACATTTTAAATTTTAATACCTCTCAACCACGCAACTTTAAGCTCCGAAAGAAAAATGGCTGCTTTTCCAATGCAGGAAGTTCAAAAAACGCATGTCATATTATGGTGCTGGGTAGTGTAACTCGTAGCCATATGATGTGACAGCATGTTTTTAACTAGCTCTTTTCGTCACATAATTTTCTTAATAATTATAAAGTTAATTTCAATTTAATTTCATAAGTTGCCTTCGTAAGTTGCTACGTGAAGAGTGCTCGCGAAATGTTAACACTTTATCAATACATAAAAAAGCATTTAGAATTAGTGAATTCCATTTTCCATGCTCATATTCTGTGCCATAATTTCAAGGTAGCAATTTTCGTGTTCCTTATGGCACTGACTAACCTCAATTAAAGCCTATTATCCCTTAAAGCTCATCAACCATTGATGAGGCACGTGACCTCTGAACCGGGATACCCTACACGCTAACAGATAAGTTATCGATGCGTAATTTAGATTTCAGCGTTTATACGTGTAGACTTAAAATTTGTCAATACTTGATTAGGCTCATGATTTTGGTATTTTCCGCACCAAGATGCACCCAGACTTTAGCTTACTCAAGAAGCATAATTAATTTATACTGACTATTATTAATTAGTCAGGATAGGCAGTGCAGATATAACTGTAATGATACGGAAAATCCATGATAAAAGGAAATAAAAAGGAATACCTAATGTAGTAGCAGCTAATAACGAAATATATTACAGTTCAACCGCAACTTTTAGTCAAACAACCGGTCAGAGATGGTAAAAAAAAGTGACGTTTACTTGGTCAACGAGACTGCCAATCATTTTCTGTACTTCAAGTCTCTCTGAGGGAACACAATTTATTTATTATTTATGATATTATTTGATATATGAGGATAATTACAAAAAGAAGCAAACACGGAAATACCACATTTCGAAACGAAAGACCATGGATGTAGAGAAATATAGCTTGGGCGAGTTCATCTGCCCTCTTTATGGATTATTCGTCTCTTACATGCAAGTAACATTGTATCAATCGGAACCCGGAAGCCTTTATGATGAAAGGAAGTGTTGGTGATGACGTATATAGATGGTGATAGGCAAAACCTCGTGATAATAACAGGAATAGCAACAAGAAAGCTTCCATAAATTAAGAAGAATTAACACTACTTACAAGGCAAGACGACTAGTATACTGACATCATAGTATACTGCTACTTAGGGCAATCCCAGCAGCAATAACTTTTAAACGTTCTGGATGTTAGCGATGATCAAGTTCGTAAAATTATTCCGATCGAAGATTAGTGAGCTATAATCCTCCTTCATTCTTTTGGAAATAAAGTTTATGAATCACTTTCTCCCGCTTTTATAAGAATATTAATATTACCACGACGATATGAAAAGTACATAATTTTTTTCCACCTCGCATTATGAATTCCGTCTATTGTAATGAGCATCAATAATTTGCATGTGTACCTTGCACGACACAAAAGTTATATAGATAAAGAATTTCGCATGAAAATATAGCATAAAATTCCTTTTGCCTCATATTCACTTTTATCTTTTGATTGAACCTTAATTGCCACTAAGCGAGGTGGAAAATATCCCACCATAAAAATAAAGATGAGCGTGTAAGGAAACAAATTTGTTAGTGATCAAGTAATATTTTCTATAGCTAGTTCTGCAGGGTGAATTTACATGAAAAATGGGCATGTGCATCGACGTTTCGCTACTTGATCGACCACTCCATTTAAATAGAGAACAATACTAAGCTTTACACAGGTCCCATATTTCACAGCTTCCAAAAAAAGAGCACGTATCCATTACAGTGCCACGGATGGAAAGGAAGCACCGAAACGAGCGTAAATATTATTATCTGGTAGATGAAAGATTAAACGATCTAATTTCGTTTGGTATCTGAGCTGTGGCGAATCACCTCTTGGCCCAAGGAAAGGGAAGTAATGACATCAGCATAAAAATTGTGGATCCTCGATAAACCGGTTCATATGGCAAACATTTTTCTTTCAAGCGGCTGGCCGCGCAAGTTTTCATTTCCTAAGTGAATCACGAAAGTGATCACTCCCGCGAGCGCAACTTCCCTCGGAGATTCCTTGACCCTAGACCTTATTTTGGCACTCTCGTACGTGAGTTTCATTTCGCAACTGCGGCCGCTAATCATCTGACAGAGGGCGAGGTGATCGTCATCGCTCCAGAGTAGATGTAATCCCAGGCATCAGTGGGTGTGAGGTGGTGGGTCCTGGGAATGGGAAAGTGTTTTGAGAAGACGACGAACTGGTCGAATTGGAAAAGCCGTGACGAGAGAAGAAGATATGAAGCCGAGGCATCAGCTGCCCGCTTCCTCCTTTCGCCGAAGAAAAATGCAACTTCATTTCACGTTCCCTCCTCGAGATCTTGATTCCAAAGAGATGAGTTCTCTGGGTGGAATAATTTTTCCTTCGAGGAGATGAAACTGCTTTTCTCAAGCCCATCATCCTTCATGAAAGTTTGCCAAGGGTGAGTCATTGAAATACATTGACAATACCGTCTCAACAAACAGTGAGCAAACAATGAAAAATCAGCCTAGAGGTAAAAAAGTAGATCTTAGTGAAAATAAGCCCCTTCCATCTCAGGTGACTAAATCAAACAACCCTTTCCTCTGCATTCTCCGAATGAAATAGATTGATAGGAAAATATGGAGATAGTGAAAGGATTTTAGTTTTCGTGGGAATATTTCTCTCCCGTATACATTTTTAAATCAATAGTAAAATTGAATATTCAAACTAGAACAAACACAGCATTCATCGAAAATGTGTCCGTGATATACAGGCGACCCGGTAATGCCACTACCATCCGGGTAAAAGGGTAGGTCGCGATCAAGAGAAGCAGAAAAACCAACCATTATGAATATACCTCGAACGTAGTGAGCAATTACGTTCACTGTTTACTGGAAGGTGAAATATCAACCACGGGCATAAAAAAGCGGTGGATTCCCCTACAGATACGAGTGTTCTCGTTTCCAAGACTTACAACAAAAAATAGAGGAGTGTGAGACAATGGAGGAACCGTCATCCCATTCGGTTTGCTCTCAGTTTCCATCCAAACTTTCGTTTCCCTCCCACACAGACAATACCTCCCACCCACATCTCCCGATCCCTTGGCCTTTCCCACCTCGGAAACATCCACCAGAGAGTCCGCCAACCCCTCCCTGCCTCTCCCTCGCGCCCCCCCGAACGGAGATGGGATGTTCTCTTTCCCCGAACACGCCCCTTATGGCTCTCTTGCTCCTTGATACGCTCACACTCTCGCCGGCCGCGCGCCCAAACGGACGCCGGATCATCCCGAATGCCTTCTTCTTCAGGAAGTGAAGCAATTCCAAAGTGCCTCCGCGTATCCGCGTTGCGCAAAATAAAGAAGAACGAATCGTTCCTCCGCAGCAATGAGGGACGCGGGAGGTGTTTGCCGTAATGGAAGTGGAAGTACGGGCCCTTGGAGACGGGCAACTTTTTCCAGACACTCGGCCACAGCCCGCGAGAGAGGAAGGGAAAGGGAATATTTAGCGGACCGGAGACGAAACCGAAATGGTTTCAAGCCACGGCTACGGTGGGGGAGCAGGCAAACTAAGTGAGACCCCGACACATTTTCCAGATGATGACACTTGGAGGATCACGCGAGGATAAAACGTGACACACACGCCAGCAGTAGACAACCATCGATGGTTTTACAGGATGTAGGGACTTAATCCGGAATTCTTCGGTGCCCACTGGGGATGGGATCTTTCATTTAGATGAGAAGAACTCGCTTGCTTGCAAACATTTCAAATATTGGGTCAAGTAATTTTCCGGGTATTGACTTATCCATGTGTGGAAGAGACAATATTATGAAGTATGCTTGCAGCACTGAGTACCTAGTACTGATAACTGAGTAGCACTGTGGAAGTCACAAAAGTGTTTTTATCTGTTTCAATGATGACGCTCTTCCACCACGAACAAGCTTCGCGATTAGAATCAGAACCCACAATAATTGAAATTTAAAGGAGTAAAGTGTTTGGATTTAAATTCACCACTCAGCTGACATAAACAGGTCGATGCTGAACTTTGAAAGTAATTAAGTCAGCATGTATCAAAATCCTCAATAGTAGGCAATTATCTAACCCTCACTAAATTTCTTTCCTCTAGTATAGAGTACGAATAGTAGCCTGACCTGAATCTCCAACAGATATTGCCATGCTTAAAAAATACGTTGTGCATAGTTTAAAGTTATTTATTTTATTTTCAATTTTGCGTTACGGTGGGTGCTTCCCATAACGGTTTACTGCAAATAGAGTTACAGCTGAAATTCCTTGGATACTACGACCGAAATGACTGTACCTTGCAATTGATTTTCTGCTTGTCAAAGAAATTTTGAGTGTAAAAAGCAGTCTTGTCGCCGGCCTTCAACCCTTTCTCGTTGGAAACAAGGGCTTCCTTCAAATGACACCGTTCTAACGCAAGTTCGTTGACTACCTTCAAGGTCACAGGATTCAAATCCCACCTTGGACGAGGATATTGCACGGTAAAGTAGAGGATTTTTTTATCGGTGGAACCAGTGGTGCGATGTGGTATCTACCGTCGGTGTAACCAAAAAATGATTGCTCAAATTAGTAAATTCTGATAAAAAAAAATAGACACTACGCATCATAAAACCATTCTATAGTGTAAATTTGCGGCCCCCTGTCAAGGCCCTAAATATAGAAGTTCACATATTATCATCCATTATCGTAGATTAAAAGATAGAATAAATCTCCTGCAGCAATTTACGGCAGACAGGTTGTCTGAATATATTATAAATAAATTTTAAACTCCAGCGTACTAAGGTAGATTAAATCACGAAGATAAAATTATGGAGATAGATAGTAAAATAGAGGTTCAAAAATTGATTTTTTGACCACAATTAGGGATAGCAATAGATTATTCGAATCTACAAGGTGAAAATGTGGGAAGGTAATGCAGATAATTGACGGTATTTTTGGAAACCTGTATGATACTTGCAACTTTCATTTTTGTTTGCGTGATTGACAAAATAATAAGTAATTGTTCATATGCGACGTTCGTAACAGACGGTTATAGATTTCACTGCAGTATTGCATGTGGAATTTTTTCCTTGGGAGAATTTAATGCAATTATAGATATTTTAGATTAATAAAAAACCCAATTATGCTAATTAACTTATGATTTAATCTCTTGACTTAAATGCATGCCTGGTGATAGTTTACCCTCTGCCACACACCCTCTGCCAGTGTTTTGCAGTGTAAACGTACTCAAGTTAGGGCACCATTACGATGAGAGAATAACGGCCAAGTTCACTGAATCTATTCCTTGAAGATTAACTATTTCATTTAGTAGGTTTTTTTTTATACTCGAATGTATATGACTCCTCCAAATGACTTAGTGTGTTGTTTCTACGGTTAACATTTCAAAGACTTTATTACCTCCGTCAATCCGAATATATCAATGGATGTCTTTAAAAAATAGTCATGTAATGGTCTGGGGAGAGGTAGATTAGTAATAATAGGCACCTGGACACTATTTTATGACAGTGAAGTCGTTAAAATAGAAATGATATTGTACATATTTCTTTGATATATGTGTCATATATGAAAATTAGGCTGCAATCGTTATTTAGTAGCCGCACCAGTGCATTATCATTAACATAATTAATATTATAATATTGCTAATTAGCAATTGTATTAATACATTTGGTTGGCTCCCTTTGCATCCCTCCTTAGACTCAAGAAGTGTAAATCCCCACACCATCAATACTCGTCTATCTAAAGGACAGGAAATTGCCGCAGTAAAATAACGCTAACAGAATGTGCAACTGGTGTAGAAAAAGTCTAGAATTTTGAACGATTAATTCTACAAAGATAAAATTTAGAACGACGGCAGTAAAATGAACTTTTTGGTTATTTACTATGGCATGAAATTCAACTGTAATTTATTTCGTGAATGGTTTGAATATTGAAGTACCTACATGTCGACAAATATACATTGTTAACTTTATGATGACTATTTAAAAAATCATACTAACGGATAAGAAATTCAAAATAACCTTGAGCTTCCTCCGAGAATGTAGTTAATAAAACTACATCCATGTGTCATCCATAGAGCTCAAGGTAGCTTCTTTTCTCACTTTTCCGTATCGTATTTAACATGAAATCGAGAACACTGAAAATAAATAACAAATTAAAAAGTAAACTTTTAACTAATAAATTTTAAAATTGGCAGTAACTATCTTTGCATCAAGTACATCGACTGAATTTCTAGTCCTTATTTTCCGGGCATTCGTCTATGAATCGTAAGTTTCCGTAAAATCCTATCTGATCCATCGAAGTTATTCCTCACCAAGTCGTAAATAATTTCCTACAGTAGGAAGATTTAATTTTTTAATCCATACACGAAACAAATATATAAATTTGTCCGCAAGTCAATTACGATAATAGTGTGGCATTTTTCCAGTAGCTTTGGGAGTTCATGCATATCAGAGGGTGGAAGGTAGTAATCTACATCTACGTAAATGTCCCGCAAGCCCTTTCCTTGACAGTGGATGAAGATCACCAAACATGCATAATGTATTGTATGAGGAAGTAAATGACGAACTTGGATAGTTATATTATTGCGCTACGTGACATTCCTCACATATTCGCCAACATAGGTGAATCTCTCAGCACAATTGAACTCCACATTGACGGTAAAACAGGGGACGTATTGTGCTACAAAGGCTTGGCAAATTTCAGTTATCTATTATCTATTAGTAACACATTTACGCAGACAAATAAATAACTAACTAACTAACAGACAAATAAATAACTCGAAGCCCACCACAAACCTCGGTCTGTTGAAGGTGCATCAAAGGAGTGGTCAGCTTTCTGCTTAAGGTAGTCCGTTATATAGCAATTATGTCATTTCATTCTGTTTGAAGTTGAAATGTGAATCTGATAGCTTGTTCTCAGAAGGTGAAGCGTGGATTGGTAAGTGAAACGGGCACATCAACATTTACCCGTTTAGTGACGCTGTAAAATAGACATGGTCGCCGGTATAAAATCAAGGAAAAAGTGAATTTAGCTCACAGACTGTGGCTTGAATAAAAAATCTATAGATATTTGAAAATAAATTTTGGAATTCTATGATGAACCATCCAAGTAAACATTCAATTCATTCACATTTTGCTCACATGCAAGGTTACAGGTCCATTACTGAAGCAAAAAAATATTATATCGATGATTCTCTGTCGCTCTAGCCATAGTGGAAACTATAGAAGTTAAATACTGACACCCGTGAATGTTGAATATTAAAACGCAGATCCATCCTCCGAGTCTTGAATTTTGAAATGAAGGTCTTCCTCACGGCGGCAGTGCTAAACCGATTCGCGTGCCTTAAACCGGATGGACGAGCGGGCGGATATTACTGAGTTGTCCAGTCGTGACGGGGAGAGCACACTGACGAGTGCTCACCCAAAGGGGAGGCTCATTAGTCAAAGGAAGAGGCATGCCGTGGCCTTTCTCTCAAGAATTTCGCAACCAGGGTATAAATTTATGGCATCTCAATATATCATCACTTCAGACGTGACAAACACTCCTCTCGAAGAATCTCCTGCAAGGATCTGACCGTACATCTCGCATCCCAGAAAGGATTTTCTTGTTGTTCATGGACGTCTAATTATTCAAAAGACCGCACACTTCTCAAAGGTGTCGCGCTCATAGAAAGGAATGCGAAGCTAAAACCTATAAACCCCACTAAAACCTATCCGTCCGTAATTATATTTATTGTGTATTGCGTTTATGCATGATATGTAATGCATGTTGGGTATGAATTCACCCCCTGCCACACACATATGGAGGCTTGCAGGGCATTATGTAAATTTAGCTTAATTGAAATTGCTTCAATGATGTTGGAATGCACTAGAAGTTCGAGCGCCATTGATTTGTGCCGCTCGCTTCCTCTCTGTGACTGCGAGGGGCCAAAGGAGAATGAAAATGAACCATTTGAACGAAAATAAGGGTCTCGACAAGGCAAAATCTTAAAGAGGGTTTCAGCAAGGCTCTCACTGAGTGAACGCTCGAGCAGGTCTTACCATCCGTCCGTCATTCAAGGAACACCCCATCCACTCCTGCCCCTGAAGCAGCCGAGCTAACCGCACGCACACCCAGTTGGGCAACGCCAATTTGATTCTAATCTGACGACCAAAAACTAGAATTCATAAAAAGGTCGTCGTTTAACGTCTTACCACCGGACATTTCGTAACTTTCCCACAGGAAATCTGATAAAGCACGTGAAGGAATGGAAGTAAATAACCGCGATCATGACGGCTCTTTTCGGCTCAAATATACTATTTTGTGAGCAGGAACCCGTTGAGAAGGAGGAGTTTTCCTCTTTTCCGGTAAGGTATTGGAGTGAAATTCAATAAAATTTCAACAAAAGATGAAACTAATCAACTAAGATTTGAAGAGTATTCACGACATGTTATCTATGCTAAAATAATCTCAACATTTTAAACGATTACACCGGTCAACTCGATTTTTGTGACTCGGTTTTCTTTCCGTGTGACTCGTTCCTTATTTCCTAAAATTTCCATGGTATGACGGTCCTGATTTGCTTTTGCGGTCAGGGAATTGATGTTTTATGCTTTTTTCCGATTTTTATTCCAAGTTTTCTCCGAATAACCAAAAAATATATCTATCCTAGGAGGTCTTAGTGAGTCCCCGAATGCTATAAAGGGTATATCAGAAGAAATTCTATTTTCTGTAATTACTAGCACTTTTTCCGAGGAGCAAATACTTTTACGCAATTTTAAAATGCGGATGAATAGGTAAAATGGATTATAATTGACAACTACTAATGTATTATTTGCAGAAATGTATCATACTTGTGAAACATAGCGCAGAATACCGCTTTGCAACGTAAAAAAGTCGATAAGTGTAATTTACGTGCATATGAGGTAGATGCTTGACCACGCCCCATATCTGTAAGAGCGCTCCACTTCCCCGCCATTATAGCCAAGAACTTCAATCACAACCAAACGAAAGATAACCTAAGATGAGTATAGTACCCAGAAGTATTGTATCCAGATGCGTCTTCGTCGTCTACGCTCGTCCCCCATACCCATGTTTTGCCTGTGATAGTGCGTCAGTTTTCTCCTTCACCAAGAAGTGAACCTTTCAGCAGCCAGGGATCATGAGCGCACATAAGTTCGCTAGATATTTCTGAAACTACCTAAGTAGAAAAAACAACGTGCTTCCCCAACGAACAGACTGCGAATGAATTGGTGCAAGATAGTGACCTACTCAAGTCGAAATCAAAAATTTTATATCTGCACTAAAAAGTTGAATTATCGGCAATACATAGACCACACAATATTTCTCGCCAGGTGTAATAAAAAGTGTTTATGAAATAGGAAAGAATTTGGTACTTTTTAGTTCCAAGCTGTTAAAGGCATGCGTTCCCTCTTATTTCACGCTGATTTTCAGCTGGAGAAAAGCCACATCTTTTCACAATATCTTACAAAACCTCCCCATTCATTCGAAGCCCCTCTCTGAAACTGAGGGGTCATGACAAGAAACGTTATCAAAAAGCGGGATATAGAATAATCCTAAAGTAGAAGCGTACTTGAAATTTTATGCTTTTTTTATTGTAATTGAATTTCAAGGGAAATTTTGTAAACTGGGAACCGGTGCAATACGTGAGGTGTTAGCAACTTCGATTCCAACCAGATAACCCGAATTCTCAAAGCGAACGAGAACTGCAATTCTTAGAATACGCAATTCAGCAGTCAACCTTAACCCTAAATGGCTGTGTAAAGGTTCTGTTGTCAGCATGCGAAATCAAAGCGCGGGACTCCTCACGAGGTTATTCTTATTCTCAAGAGAACTTTTCCTCTCGATACCGGCTGCCGCATTGGGTGGCTTTCGGCCAGCAGGCTCGCGCAAGGAGATTTTCGTTCTTAATCTCAATTAAACGAGAAGCCTTATCCCAGAAAACACCAAGGCTATCACCAACGAAACATACTATGAACTTGCGAAATAAATCGGCACTGGAGTTGGCGCGTGTTTGAAGGCAGGGAACGCAAAACAAATTTTCTTCTTATGATAATTTTGCCGTTATTTCAACAAATAATGGCGTTCGTTGTTCAGTCAAATTGACACTAAGTTTGAACTGATGGTGTTAATCCAAGAGAATTTTTTTCAATTTCTACCTCGTATATACTGGATAAAATCAGATCAAAGTAAGAATTCAATGTTAAATCAAACACAAATAAAGTATAGTATCACAGGAATAAAATGACGAACTTTCGAAATGAATCCCAGGGGGTTTACATTATTTTACGTCACTAAACGTGAGTGATATGATGTGCGTTAAGGAAAAAATAATATTGCATTGTTCATTATATATTAAATATTTTAAGCCCGGAGCAGGTAAATTAAATAAAGCCTTTAGGAAAGCACAAGGCAGATCAAAAAATATAACTCTAATAAAGGAAGGAACATTATTCTTAAATAAAATAAATATTTAACCAAGAAATGACTAGAAATATAACAAAAGTAAACACTTATTCATTTATACTGAGAGAACATTTTTCTTTGTTATTCCGAAAATTTCAGGATCCTATATTAGACGATTCAGAACATTTTTCATGGATTTTTGACCCCATAACAGATGAGTAACTGATTGTTTTTCTTCTCTTGGGAAAATTGCTTTGCTCCATCTCGAAATAAGTGTGAGCAAAGAACAAAATTTCATTCTCAGAATTCCGAAGAGAATGATGTGAAAACTTGGGTGCTCTGGTTTCCCTACATGATTCACGATGGAATCTCATCTTTCACACTTCGGGGCTTTGCTCGAATTGGAGCATTTTCCCATATAGAAAGAGGAATTGAAGAAATACGGATTTTGCTGAAAAAATTCAATCTACCTCGAAAAAACTGGACACTGTACCTTGTAAAATATACCTACTTAGAGTTTAAGGAAAGTATAAAAGAGTTGAATCTTCCTTCAGATACTTATATTGCATTATGAACGAGGGACAGATATTTTCATACGAAACTATCTGAGCCTCAGCTATCAACCACTTTGGCGACAACAATTCAGCCTCTCTAATACGTTATTCTTCTACGAAGAGCAGTTGGGTCACGTCTACGCTAAAGGAAAAGCAAGATTAAAACTAAAATATAAAATGAGATATTCATTGCGTCTCTCATAGTTATCAAATTACCCAGAAGAATGAGTAAATTGACAGGAGAACATTTTCAGAACACTAAAATGACAAATTACTGGCTTGGTGATTATTCGGTTATGGTCATACAATGAAAGAGTAGTAAGAGTTATGGTCATATACTGAAAGAGGCCTTCCCGGCTTGAATTTAGAATCGATCGAATAGTTCTGAAGATCATGAGCGGGTCGGCAATGGAAAGCCTCATCCTGTTGCGAACCTGAGAAGAATTCATTCACAAGCTTAGATAACTTTGGAAACTCATTAAGAGTGCGTATCAATTATAAACAGAGTAGCAGATGTGATATTCAAAAACAAAAATTAAAAATACTAAAAGTAAACGACTAAATAGAGCCAAACGTCATCCCAAACGTAAAAGAGTTCCTATAATTTCGCTGAAAACCATGAAGCCTTATTCACCAAATACTTTTTCATGACAATTTTTCAGAATTTGCGATTTTATTTTTCAAAGCCTTTTTGGCAAATAATCTTTTTTTGATTTTTGGAATTAATTATGTCCTGAAATTTTACGAGCGTTTCAGCACTGAAAACGCCAAGTAGTTTATCGCAGCTCTGGAAGGAACGATGGCCGACAGCTAATCTAGAATTATTTTTTCTCTTTTTGTGTCAACTATGAACTTTGGAACAAGTCGCTCAAGGGTGAATTTCTTCAAATATTTCTATCGCTAACTATATTATAACATTTTAACATTTGCAACTATTTAAATATTTTCTGACACATGCCTGATGAGAAAGGCAAATGGAAAGTAGTTCCATGATATCAAATTCGCGATTCAATAATTTTATAGTCAATCACTGTTAGCAGAAGGTATTCGCCCAATGCAACATGTCGATGTTGAGGTCTAAATTACATGAAATGAGGGATAATGTTAATCCGTTAGTTGCTATTGAAGACAGAATTCTAAGTAAATTAGAAGGAGAGAAAAAGGGAATTATAAATGTGATGAAGAGAGGATGGCAACACGTAAGTGGAATAACTAAGTTTTGTTTCATTATGAGAAAATACACTGTTCAAACGAAGGAAATGTTGTAGGGGAAAAGTTATTCATAAAATGCAGGGCAATAATATGCCTTTGGCATTCACCCTAAACGATGGAAAAGTAATAAAATATCCCATTTGTGGAGGATATACTCAACATTTCAGACCTACTAATAGAAATGAAGAGAACAGTCAGTCTTTAGCTAAGGATTTAGATGCGATTAATGATTGATGTGATAGTTGGCAGCTAGAATTGAATTTGAAGAAATGCGCCGTAATGAACTTTTGGAAAAAGAATAGCTTTCCCCGGAATAACTATTGCATCAAAGAAAAGAAAATATCTAACGTAGAATCTATTGAATACTTGAATAATTGAATACCATCACTGCAGACATGTCATAGGGGAAACACGTCAGGGAAATAACTAGTGTAGCAAACCGTAGATTAGGATTCGTAAAAAGGGTTCTCGGCAAATGCGATGAGAGAGTACGAGAAAGAAGCTGTTTTACACTTGTCAGGCCTCATTTAGAAATCGCCGCTAGTATATGGGATCCGTACGAGGAAGGTATGATAAAATAATTAGAGCGTGTGCAAAGGAGATGCGCTAGATTTGTTAAAGGCCGTTATGATAATTTTATAAGTGTTACGAGTTTAATGGAAGAACTAGGTTGGGAATTACTATCAGAACGCAGGTTAAAATTTAGGTTGAACCTTTTAAGTAAATTCAAAACCGATTTGTTCACAGATGATGTTAGATATATATTAAGAACCCCTGTGTATTATGCTAGGTTTGATAAGATTAACAAGATTAGAGAGATAGATTGTCGTGCCGATAGATTTAAAATATCATTTTTCCAGCGTACCATAAGAGAGAACAATGGGCAGCGTAGCAAAGGGGTAGGTGATATACAGTCAGAGTAGTCTGTAGTGCATGGTGTATGCAATAACAACCAATAATCCCTTTCTAATTTCGTAGATATTAACCATCTAGCTGCACGTGACCCTATTATCTAGCATGTCTCCATTAAATATCCTAGTGCATGTTTGGGGATTTTCACCCCCTGCCACACACCCTCGTGGTGGCTCGCGGGGTATTACGTAGATGAAGAAGTAGATGTATCATGAACGGTAAAATAAACAAATAATACGGTGACTCTAACTTAAATGGATGGCTCAATTTCAACGAAATCGAATGTTTGCGTTTGTATGTTTTATCATTTGAAAAAGTTCTTTTTCAGAAGCACTTAGAGCAGGATACCGTGGAGGTGTAAGCAAAACACTAACCAGACCGAGATTCCGCCAACGAAATCATTCGAGAATCTAAAAAAGCGGAGAATGTGAAGGAGAAAAAAATTAAATACTCTCTTCATTTAAAATATGCAGAGCGGGAAATTCTCCTCACCAAGCAACAATCGGAGGGACCTCTCCTAATTTATACTCATTTTTTCATGAAGACAAAGACACACCCATAGTAAGGCGCGTTCGCAACACTGACACTTTAGAGGTGGATGTTAACTGTGTGAAATGGAGAGCGACAAATATTTCAGAGGTCAGACAAGGAATCAAATCAAGCATTAAATCCCACTTTAGCATACATTTTTCTCCATAAAAAGATATCACGACGACGAAATTGCTCCCTTCAGTCCTTCGCAAGGGAAGACAATTTTAGGACAGTGGTGACTTTAAATATTATATCTGGAGATAAAGAATGTTGGGCCTAAAGAATTTTATCCTGACTTATTCCCTTGCTCCCTGGAAAAAGTTAAACTCTCTTAGTGTAAGTATTGCATGTTTGGTAATCTTCACCCCCTAACACACCCTCGCGGTGGCTTGCAGGATATTACGTGGACGTAGTGTTTCACAGTATTTTACAATGTTTGTTTTCCCCCTTGTTCTAAAAAGTTAAATCATCAGTCCCAGTTCGTAGTTTTTTATGCGTTAATGTTAGTGAGCCACCGTGGATGGTTCATGTCTACAGAAAACTTCGAATTGGTCCCAAATTATTCCTACATAGACTGAAATGAAAAAAGAACGCTTTTCTAACTTCCCAAATACTCACGAATACAATACCCCGACGGAATCTTCATCACGGAGCTGTCTCCACACCGCGCTTTCGCCGAGATTTCGGATAGCAATATTCGAAAATGTCTTGAAATCCACTCCTCGGTGAAAAAGTAAGAGCTGTGCGAGAAAGTTTATATTTTTTACGGTAAGCAGCACGCTTTTTTTTACTAGAGGTAGCTTTTTCCATGTTTTCCCTACTCCGCCGCTCAGCTGAGGAACGCACTTATCCAGGAACTGAGGAGAGGGAGACCTTTTGGGATACGGGGGGTGTGATTCCCTGCTTTTCTTCACTGAAATCATCCTTCACATGTCCTACACACATCCTACCTGTCACTCAAGTATATCACCCGCAACGCACAGAAGCTTTATCTTTTTCTACACGAGCTTAAAGGCATGATAGAACATAAGAACCTCAACAACAAACGGAGACCAATTAACTCAGGTAAAGACTTATTTTCTGGCCTTTTTTATGAAGCCCGTACCAGCTCTTTCAAATTATTTTGTTTGAATCACGAACTGCAATCTCAATTCAACTCATGATTTAAACAGTGTCATTCTTATTCCATAATAATGCAATATATCAGAACTACGGGCGGGATCATGGATCCTTCTTTTGCGTTGTCGCAACCGTTATCGATTTGCAGTTTTCAAGATCGATCAACGAAAATTTTTCTATCAGAACAATACTCAATGCTACCAACCTAAGGATTTACTCTATCAATTAATATTGATGGATACGGATCCTACCACACACAGTGTAAAGAATGATCTAGGGAAAATTTAGTCCTTTTTAATCCCAAAGCGACGGACCTAAACGAAATCTGCATGAAACCTCCTGAACCTTCGAGTCCCATTCACGTCTAAGTCTTCCAAATGGCACTAACTGCACTACAACACCACTGAATACAATTGGGGATCAAATTAGTATCGTGGCTAGAGTACTGGCTTTCTATCCCGAGGGCCCGGGTTTAAATCCCGTTCGAGGCTGAAGTTTCATAATGGAAAATAAGAGAATGAAACTGTTAGGTTCACTTTATATTTAAATAAATAAATTCCCACAGTGAACTATGTGCCATTACATTTCCGGGAAAACATTATCCCAGTGCCCGCATCATCAACAGTCGGACCCACGATCTACCATTGTGCCTTGCAAAACATAGTGCGCCCTCGCTAATCTTTCTTTCCCCTCCTTCACCCACCTTACCTCAACCCTCCTTAGCCCCTCGTTTCCTCATTTTTTCGTAGACCTATCAACGCAGGGAAATCCCTCTACTTAACCTAACACCGCTCCTTCCCCCTCTATCGCTTCTCATCCTATTCCCAACTCACTCCACTCCCTTCCGACAGATAGATGTCCTTAATGTCGCACCCAACCTGGTATATAAAGATGATGTATGCATGATCAGTCACCTGATTATGTAACTACGTTATGAAACCCGGGTCGTGGCTATTTACATATAAAGTGAACCTAACAGTTTCATTCTTTAATTTTCCATTATAGAAAGATATCACATAGTTAAGCCTGAAGTTATCAGCTATATTTTAGAAGTTTCATAGTTAAACCGGTTCCAACTTGAGTGCAGTGAGAAAATCTCTGCAAGCACAGACGCCGAATGAGATATGTGGTCCTCTTGGTGTCTTTCGTTCGTAGATCTGGCTGATGTTCACGCTAGGCTTCACTACACACTTCTTGAAAAATTCCTACCCCTATCCAATTATCTTCTCTTTTCCAAAACGCCTGAAATGACCTTAGATGCCAGTCACATTCCCAGAAGAACTAACACCATAACCGCCACCGAATATGTTCAAACGAATCCCACGTGCCCGGTCATTATTCGTGATCGAATGCAACTCGGAGCGATCACGCCTACGTGAGAATGTTGCGCGAGCCCTTCGTTCTTACGCTCCGAAGTCATTGCCATTGAGAACTCAAGAAATGGGAGAGTCTCAAAGGCCCCGGGTGGAACGGGAAAGGCCCGTCATGAAACTAAGGTCGCGACAATGCCGTCTCCCGCAATGGAGCCGATCGAGCCGGAGGCGGTAATGGTTTCTTCGGCGCCGCTACGGGTGCCGCCCCCGCTAACCACGCGGCGGCACCCGTTGGACCGCACCCGGGAGCGGTTTGTGTCGCGCGGAGGGCAATTGCATCGCAGACGAGGAAGTGTGCCGCGGACGAGGTCGGGAGGCGCGTGTGCTGCTCCGCGTTGCCTTATTGGGAAGTCCTCTCCCCCCTCCCTCCAGAAGAAGCGATACAGAAACAAAAGAGTAGGAAGGGATTAAGACAATAAGGATGAATCGCTGGTGTTCGTTGCGGGCTGGGTTGAGTGGGTGTGAGTGTGTGTGTGTATACGGAAGAGGATGTTGTAGGTGACGGCGATGAGATGCAAGGCGCGGAGGGGGGGGGAGGAGGGAGAGGAGGTGAAATCTTATTCCCTCCCCTTCTCCCGCAGTATCCGAATACAAGCGCTCCCCCACCTACTTACTAAGACTACCTTCTCCCCCCCCCCTATCTTCCACCCCTCCATTCCCCTCACGCCCGCCACCACACATTACGAAAAAACCCTCTGAGCCCAACATCCTCCCAGGAGCTGGAACGTTAGCGCCTCAAAGCAGAAAATCTTGAAACACATCCTTTGAAACGGGTGTTTCGACAGGAGGGAGGGGACGAAGGGATGAATGATGCAAAGGATCTGAATTACGCCAGTTACGGCGAGTTTTATAAAATACCACGGCGGAGTTATCCTCCTGCCAGCGAGACGTCCGAAATTCCATCCGCCTCTCCAGTAGGGCAATTAAAAAAAACCTCGTTAGCCTTCACGCGTGCTTGTGCACGGCCTGCAAAAAAATACGTAAGTTGAAGTACACACGGAGCGCACGGTTACGATGTTACAAAATTCGAACCGCGAATTATTTCGCCGAGTTAGATTGAAAAAGAGAGAGCATTGTGCTGCAGTTATTGGATGGAGTTATTAAGATCGGAGAGCCTCAAGAATCATCGGACGTTATTACATCACGCTAGATAGATGAACGTGACGGTTGCCTTGTGCGAGAACTACTCCCTGATTGCAAGCTAATAAAATGATAAAGAAAGAAAACTCTCATTTATGACCCCCCCTCCCCCCCATCCCAGATCCACATGTTGTAGGGAGGGAGTAGTACAAGGAACCAAAGGAAGTGGTTAGAAGGGGAGGAATAATAAAGGAATCTGCAATTCGGCTGGTTAAATAGATATTTACAGCACCTATTGCTTGCAAAAAAAATTAAGGGGGACGGTTTTAAACCTCTTTTGGCAGTTCAGGGAGATATATATATATATATATATATATATTAACAATGAAACACGAATAAAGAAATCTAATGCCAAACTTGATTTCGTTTTCTCACATCTACGAAATACATCAATCATAACCCGCTGCGCTGCGGCAAACAAGCGATCGTAGTAGGAGGGGGAATGAATCAAGGTTGCCTGCACAGGAAGTGAATTAAACTTAGTGATAAAATAGACGGATTGATACCAGTACGTGCAAGAAAAAATCTTAGATAATTTCTAGAGTTTTCGTTACTCCTTTCATAAGCAGACAAGATCAATGGCGGCACGCAATTTGACTGAAAAAATATATACATAGATGCAGACATATAAAGCAAATTTTCAAGTTTTTTTCATTTATAGGACCCACCTTTGTACTTATATCTCTCTCCCCATCAAGTGGAATACAGATACAAATGACGATTCCGACTAATAAAGTAATTCTTGCGTTGGACCGTTATACTATGGCTGCCTTAAGGTGAAGAACTTTAAACTACATCACATTTTATCCCAGGTGTAAGGAGTCGAAATGACATGTCGACCAGTTGAAACCATTTTTGGTGCGTAATTTGATTATCCTCTACAAACAACTAATCAGGCTCCAGAAGTCTTTGGTAAAACATTGATGATCCGTAAAATCGTTTTCCGCCACAGATAAACAAAACTGCCTGAATAATGAGTTTTCGGTTTAAAGTGACGAAATCAATCACCGCCGATATTTCTAACTATGGTGTTATCTCACACTACATATTATAAGATATGCACCAAGCATATTATATTTCTTCTTAATTTGGCAAATTTATACTTTATCTTAGGACAATGCACTCCAAACTGATTTCTTGCCCAACATCAGCCCTAGATTTTTACACCATGTACTTGTGATAGCCTTCAAGATTTTTTGGATTAACTTGGATTAGCTGGAAGCGCAGTGGGACCCAAGTGAACAGGCGAGAAGAAAAAAAGTTTTCTCCGTTAGAAACTCGACGGTGGGGAAAAATTAGAGAAGTGGTGGTATCACTCGAGGAGGATGAGTGGAACGCCCAGGACAAAGAAACAATCTACCCTGTTCACTCCTCGCCACTTTCTAATGTAAATTTGGGTTAGTTTCCCACGTATTCTCGGGGCATCCCGAAGCGTTATCAGTAACGCAAAAAAACTGCAGCATTCTTCCAGTGACAGAGGCTAGAAAAAAAACGGGCTCCTTTGCAACGGGTGAGAAAAATCGAGTAAAATTACATAAAGTAAGACAAATGAAACTCAAAATTATTGAGTTATTATTTATGCGCCAGTAATCATTCTGTATAAATAAATAATTTGTTTTAAAAACTTTGCATAATCCTGACCCCCCAAGCGTAAAATTCTACTTACAAGTCTCAGCATAAAAATAAAATCAACTATAGATTTTAAGACAGAGCTATTCACTCAAATCGGATTTAATATTAAAATAGCTATAAATACTGAAATATCACTTTATGACACCAGAGTTGAGCTAAAAACTAAATTTTGTAAGAGCAAAGCTTTCGCCATGAAGTAATTCTAAATGAAAGACCAGCATAAAATAGTAGGCTGTTATATTTTAGTTAATGCGTTTAGTTCCAATACATGGTACATTTTAATCACCATAAAAAGGCACGACTCGATGGCCTGACATCCTAATTTCACATTCAAGGATTAGCTTTGGTTTAGTCTAAATTTCTTCATTAAAGATTGCTGCTCAGTAAAAGACAAAAACTCTTAATTGTGAAGGATTCTAATTCTGGAATTACTGGAATGGTAAAGCCAAAG
Source organism: Platycnemis pennipes (assembly GCA_933228895.1). Lineage (NCBI taxonomy): Eukaryota > Metazoa > Arthropoda > Insecta > Odonata > Platycnemididae > Platycnemis > Platycnemis pennipes. The sequence goes on along the minus strand of OW121848.1, from coordinate 23,490,493 downwards.
CACATATCGGGCGTGACACCCATCTTACGTTTTTAATTTGCTAGAGTAACACCTTTGATCCTCTTTAAAGGCGACCTCAGCGCCTTTTTCTAGAAACCAGCTATTAATTTTGAGTACTGCATTAACCTTGGACGATCATGGGATATTACCGCTTATACACGATGGCGGCTTTAAGGCACATATAAGCGACAAAAAGCAACAAAAGCAATTTCGATTTCTGAAATATAGCAAGGCATTCCGGATTTAAATAATCCAGAAAAAAATCAACTGCACAGTGAATAATACCTATGCAATAATTTCAGTTGGAAATCGTGAATGATGCTCAAAATCTTGCCGCATTCTAATCGTAATTCAATAATATATTCTCTTTAGAGAATATATTATTGAATTGAAAATCTACCCCGTAATCACAAGGAATATCCCTCCAGCCAAAGCAAAACTATGAGTACATTCCAATAAAGTAGGAAGAAAAAATTTGTATGAAACAAAACTACCAGAACTGTATAATATAATGATAATATAAAATTTATTTGCTCTGGGAAGCACCGTTGGAGCAGAAAAAAGGTAAAGGCTGCTTCTGTGTTGAGTATTAAGTCAATGAGCAGTTTGCTCATAAGAATAAGAAAATACAAAAATAACAAGATCTAAATTACATAATACGGCAGGAATGAGGTATATAATATAAACTTACCACAACTGAAGCTAAATTACATTCAAAATAAGTTTCAAACAGGAATATATCACACGCGAACAATAAATAATCAAGTATCACCAATAAATATTAAAACTACTGAAGAAATATCTAAAATATTATTCAATTTGAACATTTAGAAGTTATTTGAACTGTCTATTTTCTATAAGCTCTGGAAATGTTACAATAATTATCTCCTTTTTTAAGGAAAATGACTGCTATAATGCAGAGCATTTTTCTTAGAAATTATCATAACTAAGAACGGCAGTCAATAAATGATTTCGATGATGCTATCATTAAATAAACAAAACTGAAATTAAATAAATATTGAATAATGAAAAGAAAAATACTTGAAAGCACGTAGTCTATAGAATACCTAACCGCGTAATGTCTTAATAAATAAATCGTCATGAAAAAGGCACTCAGATCGCCAGTACCCTAAAAACCGTTAAACACCAATTTACGAAAAGGCTTGCAATGAAATAGTACGGTAAGCTGAAAATTAATTTTGTTGGGATACTATTTCAAGACTGTTATTGGGTGTATTATTTCCCTTTAATACAAATAAATCTTTTCAAGATCTGTTGCTGGTATTTGGTTTAAGATATTACTAGTATGTGCGAGGATCCCTCTAGCCATTTGAGAGTGGCAAATGTTTTCAAAGGAAAATTGGCATTCCTTGTTACCCAAAGGTAAAGATCTAGCTTCAGGCAGTATCTGAGAAAATGCTCGGTATGCAATTAGCTAATGTTCTAGCGTCTTTTTTTCATAAAAGTATGGTTAAAAATAACCTTAAATCTCTCCGAAAATATCGATGGTATAAACTTAACTTTCCGCAATTGAGAACTGAACTTGACCTTCAAACCTAGAATTCACGTAGTTCTATATAATGAGCTCTTAAACCAAAGAGATGCACGATTGTTACGGAACGAATGCTCGTTTGTCCTGTAATCGATATTTCTCCTTTATGTTAGGCCTTTTACCATCAGCATCTTAATTCTGGTTAAATTGTGTCAGGCTTAATAACGGTTGTCAGGCTTAAAGCTTCTGGCATCCTAAAAACTGAGCTAACAAGCTTCACATTCAATGTGTATCCAAGGATACATGTCTGACTACGAAGAGTGCCAAAAGTGAAAAATAATAAGAAGGATAACGGAAAGATCGATTTCATAAGCCTTTCCACAAGATTGGAGACTAAATTTATCACTGGTTTCTTCAAAAGGTTAGAAATATACTGGAGAATGCATCATAATTCCTCGCTAAAAAAGCGAACAAACCACAGGAGAGTGCCTACTCCCGATGACATGTATAATAATGAGCAGTATTTAAGAATGTAAAATTGGGGTAAATATTGAACCCCGGAAAAAATTGGGTGAAACACCATTATTTTGGGGGTAATTGCAGTGTATCCTGTAATGAACTCTGCCTGTCTCATTTACATCACCAAATTTCCGGTGTACAACAATGTATCCAAAAGCTCTATCCATCCTATATATTTCAGAGAACATTTTCCACCGATAGGAAAAAAGACATACGGGAAATCCATTCCCTCGGTCATGACGTCTTTTGCGACTTGAGCACTAAAACCCTAAAATGTCACCTAAAACGCTTTAATCCAAGTGTCATAGACCACCACCATTCCGCTGATTCCGCGGGAAATTACGACGGAATTTGCTGTTCGAGCAGGAATTCCCGGCTTCTCACTCACCAGGAACGGGAACTGTAAAGCCCCTTCACGGACTGATCCTCCGGGCACCGTAAGTAAGCGCTCCTCGAATATATCCTCAGGGATCGTCGGGAGGGCGACGAGGAGAACTCCCGGCGTGGATGTCAGTGGCGAAGCAATCCTCTCGGTCGGCGATGAGGTGAGAGACTGAGCGAGCGTGCGGCGAGGGCAAGGCAGATGAAACACCACGGAGGAGGCCTTCGCCGGAGAAAGGGAAAGGCGTCCTCTCGGGAGGGGAGATGTTCGTCTTCCCAGCAGTGCCCCCCCCCCCACCACCCGCACGAAATTCGCGTGGGAGGAGTGCATGGTGTGAGAAACGGTAGTAGGGAGCCTCGCGTTGGTTCCCCGGGGGATGGTGAGGGAAAGGAGTCGAAGGCGAGAATAATTGCAGGATTTAGCTGAGAAATGATCCTCCTGGGAATGATGTGACTTCGGTTTAACAGTGTACCCTCCGTACTGATGAATCCCAGGATATCGAAAGGTATTTAGAACGCACGATTAGTGGGGAGTAATAAAGTACTCCGAGTCATTTATTCCTAACATTCAAGTTATTATTTTTTATTTTTTTTATTTTTATGCATCCAGACTATTCTGTTGGCCCATACGCCCCTGGGATCTCAATAGGCATTTGCCTGCCATCAGGTTTCCCAGGGGCTGAACCAACAGAGCTTTACAAACACCCATGCCCTGGGTGGAGAGAAACCCACTCAGGCAGGACTCGAACCCGCGACTGGATTAGCAGGCGAGGACTTAACCTCGCCGCCACCTGTGCCGGTATTAAAATACTAAGCTATTTTGGAGCTTATCCGATAAGTGAAATCCAATATATTGCAACCTCTTCCGATTCGTGGCCCCAAAAGTAACTTCAGTTAAATCTCCCTTCAAATAATTTACAATAATTTTTTGAAACATTCGTACTTTTCTCGCATTCAACAGCTTATGCTGAAGAAGGATATTTTCATCATCATTAATCAACAACCCTTAGATTCGTTTGACGTAGCTCTTCACTCTATTCTCTTGTCAGTTCTCCTCTTAATATTTATGTGTTCTTCTCTTTCACATCCTTCATAATTTCTCCATATATCTCATATGAGTCCTTTTGCAATTCTTCCCATTCACTTTTCCCTCTATTATTGTCTTCCTCAGGCCATTAATATATGGCCGTCTCAAGATATGGCTGATGAAGTTGGTCCTCCTCCTTTATACGGTTTTTAGAATACGTCCATTTCCTCCCACTCTTACTAAGCTTTCTTTGTTAGTCACTCGGTTTATTCATTTTATCTTCATTATTCTTCTGAAGCATCACATTTTTAATATTTCCAGCCTTGATTTCTCTGCTACTGTTATTATCTATGCCGCATTTTTATAAATAAGCGTGCTCCAAATGTCTGCTCAGATGAATTGTTTCCTTACTTCCACGGTTGTATTTCCAGTGATAGGTACTTAGATTCTAATTTTGGTAGAATGTCCTCTTCACCTTAGCTATTCTACTGGTTATTTATTTCTTGCTTCGTTCATTGCTGGTAACTTAGCTTACTAGGTAACAATATCTTTCCATTCCTCGAGCTTTTTTTCCTATTTTTACGTAAGTATGGCCTCCTCTCTTCTACTGCATAACAATAACCCTTTACTAGTGTATATTTAAAAGAAATTTGTGGTACTATTTGGTAGCATTTGTACAAATGTATACTTCACGAAGACTGGTGGTATCAGTTATAGGTATTGTTAACGTCATTTAATTCTGCTTCTACTAAGAAAAGAATTATAGTTATTTTATTAATTTCTTATGCAACGGATATCATTGTAAGGTGCCATAAGCTTACGAAAAATTATGCTACGAACACTTATTACTTAATTAAGTTCTCGGGATATAATTTTTTTAAATGAAAAGTTGAGCTACGAACACGCAATGAAGCATCGATATTTTTAATTATTTTTATGTTAATACAATAAAATATGATGAGTGTAGTGCGAAATGACGGTACGTTAACTTTTTACGCAATAAATACAATAAAAATTGTCAGTACCCTACCGCCATTATAGGCGCGTCTGACATTGAAGACTTCAGACGACTAGCGGTCAGTAAGCAATATCAACCGTCTTGACGGAACGGAACTATCAGTAACCTCATGTAGATAACATTCTTTTTCTCTTCCTAGGTGTATGTGCAACGCGTGAGATTTCGAGAGAGTTAAAAAAAAGAGGAACAAGGAGCGAAAACGAAAAGAGCATCGCGGTCAAGGACTTCCCCGCAGCTGGAGCTTCGCAACGGCATTCCCCGTTCGGCCTTCACGGATTTCACGGTTTTCGGAGTTCGGGACTTGAAGAGGATCCTCCTCTCAGATGTCGGAATTTAAGAGCTCCTTTCCTCTTCATTGACTCAATCCCTCCCATTCCGGATTCCCACGGACAATACACGGTGGACTCAAACAAAAAGGTTGTGCAAGACACGGATTTTTATCTCAAGGAGGACGGCATTGCGCCCATGACTCCTTCGATTACACCCGAATAAATGTTCCCACGTCTTCTCCTTGTCCCCGGCAGATGCAGGATTCACGAAATCCCTTTTCGTCATTTAGACACACCGCACAAAAGTCGAGGAAAAATGGGTCTCGTGATCCCACACCGTTCTGGAAATATTGTTCATCCAACAAGCGTAGTTCTGTTGCACGTTGTTAACGCGCTGTGACCTATTCTCATACGGGTGATGACCACCTCCTCCCTTCTACTATCCCTGATGGGGGACAACCAGGCTTTCGTGGACCTTTCTATCTCTCGCAGTTTATTATTAGTTACCGATTTCCATTCATCATCCCAATCCTTCAGTATTCTGAGCCTCAGGGTGTTCCGAAGGTCTTCTGTGGTTACTGCGTCTATGTCAATGCTAGGGTTACCGAGGGCCTTTTTCGCAGCATGAAAGCCGATGCTGCCTCATGCCTCATTTCCCGGAATTCCCACGTGGCTAGGGACCCACGCAAACTTATAAGAATGCTTCCGCCCCTGAGGCTTCTCAGAGATTCTTGTGTATCTCTGATGAGAGGGTGCGCAGCATTATATCGTGAGATGGCTTTCAAAGCGCTCATTGAGTCGGAACATAGCAAACATGATATACCTCGAGTCTCAACGTCCCTGAGGGCGAGCTTAATAGCAGTCAACTCTGCAGAGTACACGCTACATTCTGGGTGGCGCTTTGTGCTCACGGTTTTGTACGGGCTCACAAAGGCACAGGCACATACTGACTCAGACTTTGAACCGTCCGTGTAAATGGGTGTTAGATTTAGATAGCGGCATTGGCAGAGGAACTCGGAAAACAAGGACCTAATTTCCTCAGGCAGTGAGTCTGACTTTGCCCGGCTTGCCAGCTTCCACCAGATGTCCGACTGAGGAATAAGCCATGGAGGAGTTTCAGCCACTCGTATCTTTTCTATGCGCGGAGCAGTAAAAGAAAATCTCTCTAAAATACAGGCAAAACGTAAATAAAAAGGTTAAATAGCCCTTGGTTTTCTGTTAAAAATGTGTGTCATAGGTTTGTTTATGATTAATTTAAAGCACGGGTACGATGGCATGGCTAAAATTTTACTACCGTAGTTACACATAAAAAGATCTCTACAGATGCCAAACGGTGGTTCACCTGCAACACAAAGAAGGCTATTGATTGGACTCTTTCGAAAGGCACCCGTTGTTAGCCGAAGTCCAAGGTTGTGTATGCTTACTAGCGGCTTTTAGTGTGATCCGCGGGTAGCACCATAGATAAAAGAGCCGTAGTTCATCTTGGATCGAACTATTGCCCTATATAATCGCAGATTTGTGGATCGGTCCGCGCCCCATGATCACCTTGTCAATATTTTAAAAATATTAAGAGATGGGCTAACTCTCATTTTCAGATAACTAATGTGGGGTCTCCAGGTTAGTCTTTGGTCCAAGATCGTTCCCAAAAATTGATCTGAGTTCACAAACTCCAGTGGTCGATCTCCTAGGCGTAGGGTTGGAAGAAACAGCACTCTTCTTCTGTGAAAATGGACGTATCGCGTCTTCTCTGGGGTGAAACGTAGTAGACCGTTTTCGCTTGACCAGTGGTGAAGTCTATTCAGCGTTATCTGCAATTGCCTCTCAGCCGTTGATATCTTGGATGACCTGCAGAAAATTGCCAAGTCATCCACAAAGAGGGATGCCTCGACGGGTGGTAGGATGGAGGATACCACGTCGTTACTAGCAATGGAGATCAAGGTGACAATGAGGACTGACCCTTGGGGAATTTCATTTTCTTAGATCTCCAACCTGGAAAATGAGTTGCCCTCCTTAACTCTATGACTTAAAAATTTTTCAATAAAAACTGGCAAATTGCCCTTACAATTCCACTGTCTTATAGTCCTTAAAATTTTAAAACGCCATTTTGTATCATACGCTTTCTCCAGATCGAAGAACAAGCTCAGAGCGTGTTGTCGTCGAACGAAAGCTTCCTGAATGAATGTGTCAATTCGGATAAGATGGTCAGTGGTACTTCGGTGTCTTCGGAATTCGCACTGAAAACTGGAGAGAAGGTTGCGGCTCTCGAGACACCACATGAGTCTGCGATTTACCATTCTCTCCAACTTGCACAAGCAAGAAGTTAAAGATATGGGGCGGTAATTCCCTATAATTTATCTCTCTTTACCCTTTTTGGGAATTGGGATAGTTACCGATTCACACCACGCATGAGGGAAGCTTCCCGTTTCCCAAACACTGTTAAAGGTGTTCAGAATGTGTTCATTTGCCTCCTTCGGTATACGCCTGAGGAAAGCATTGTGGACACGGTCCGTTCCTGGGGCGGTATCCTTCAATTCGTCAATTGCGGACGTGAGTTCTCATTGGGTTAACGGAGCATTGTAATTCGCTATGAAGTGGCCAGTCGTAAAATGGTTTTTTTCCCCTTTCTTGCTGACATTTAATCATCAGTAATGTCTGGTTATAATTAGCCGTACTACTGATAGAGGAGTAGAATTCCCCAAACGCCTCGGCGACATTTTCTGGTTGCGATTGTATGATTCCATTCACTATCACAGATGGAGATGAGAGCTCTTGATACTTCCCGCTGGTGCTTTTTATTTTCCTCCAGACCTCCGAATTTCCCGTACAATGGTTGATAGATTTTACGTATTCATTCCAGGATTTTCTCTTTGATTCAACAACTATTTGGCGTGCCTTCGCTCGTAGGCGGCCGAACGCTTCAAGATTCCGTGCCGTAGGGTATTTTTTTTTAATGCGCCGGGCTTTCTTTCTCTTCACGATAGCTTCAGCACAGTCCTTGTTTCACCAGGACACTGGAGCGCGCTTCAGCCTATCATATGAAAGTGGAACACTTTGCTCTGCAGCAGTTAGTATAGTAGCTTTGAGAGTGTCCACGTTTTCCGATCCGCTACGGGTGCGGTCGTAAATAAATTTGAAACCATGTATTACCAAAAGTTTCCCCGTCAACCTTCTGTAACTTTTATTTCTTGGGTACGTTAAGACTTGGGTTAAACCCATTTTTCCTGATGAAAATCCGGAAGTGGTCACTTCCGCAAAGGTCGCTGTGAACACTTAGTTTGAAACTTGGAGCCAAGCTTGCACTGCACATGAAAAGGTCTATTACAGAGAAAGTGCCGTTAAAAGAGTTAAAATGGGTCTTTTCGTTCTTGTTAATTAAAAAAAGGTTGAATTTTTTAAAAAAACTTTTCTAAAATTCTTCCAAGACGGTTAGAATCAACAGTGTTGTCACCCCAGAGCGCGTTGTGGGCATTGAAGTAACCTAGAAGGACGAACGGACGAGGTAGCTGCCTCACCAAGTCCTCCAGGGTCCTCATTGTAAACAGAGTCCTGTCTGGGAGACAAAAATTGCAAAATGTTATCTCTTCTGGAGAGGCTACCCTCACAGCAATAGCCTAGAGAGAAGGCGTAAGGTTGATACGGGAGGTGTAAAGGGTATCCCGAATAATTACAGCGACTCCTCCCAGGGTCCGTGTCCCAGTTGTGTCATCGTGGCGGAGTACAGCAAACCTTTTTATTTGTGGTGCGTCTCTTTCCTTAAAATGGGTCTCCTGAGGAAATATACAGGTGGGGTTCAGTTCATGCATCAGGAGTTTGAACTCCTCTAATCTCCTGTAAAACCCATTTAGGTTCCATTGTATGGCAAAAAGAGCCATTTTGTACAATTTAGTTAAAAATTAAAACAAAAAATAAATATATGGCTTTAAAAACAAATAAAGTATAAGGCTATCTACTTAGCCTGAGATTCCTTCCTTTTGTACTTTGAAGGAGAGTTCGCAGTAGGCTTTCGTCTAATATGTCCTCCTCCCGGACTTGACACTCGCAAGGAGGAGAGGTGAACGCGAGGTTACACGTTCTCTCTCTCTCCGCGTTTAGGAGAAGTAGATAGTGAGCGTTTTGGAGGGGCTTTTTATTGCTCGGGGCCTCAGAAACCACGGAGGTTTCATTTTTGGAATCCTTCCTCAGTATGCTCTTAGGGTTTCCTGTTGGGGGCGATTTTTTAATGGAGATATTTTCCTTACTTTTGGGTTCTAGCTTCTTTGGTTCCTGACTCTCAGTCTGAGTGCTTGCCGACACTTTTTTAATCGTGGCTACAGATGCGAATGATCTAGAGAATGTTGGGGCTATCACCGTTCTAAACTTTTTCCTAGCTCCTAGGAATGGGATTTTCTCCAGCACCTTTATCTCCATTATCTTCTTTTCCTCCTGCATCCTAGGGCAATCCCGTGAATACACAGGATGCGCTCCTTGGCAGTTAACGTAGAGCGCCGGGCTGCTACAGACATCTCCATCGTGCTTGTATTTTGCTTATATGATGCAGGTAAGCTTCCCTTTGCATTTGTACACTATGTGACCAAAGCATTGGCATTGAAAACAGCGCAAGGATAAAGGGCCTTACAGCGAAGGCGTTGTAGCCAACATTTACTCGGCTTGGAAGTGAATCCAGTGAGAATGTGAGCACTACCGATGCTGAGTCGACAGTTTCCCCATTTTGCCTCGTCTACGACTGAAGATGACACCCTGGGGAGCCATATCCTTCGTTATCTCTTCGACGGAAGTGTATAAGAGGTCGCAGCACGATATTACAATACGGCATGTATTTCAACTCTTGTATGGCTCAACTTTTATGGAGATGTTCAGAAACTTTTCAATGCCAAGAAGCTTTTCACTTTGCTTGTCATTAGCGGCCTGTATAAGTAGTTTTCCATCGCGCAGCTTCTTTACGCTTTCCTAGGAACCAGAAACATCATTGCTCACGCTTTAAGGATTAGGACGAGGGACACCTTCGAGAGGTTCTCACCTTCCACCGAACATTTCATTTTTAAATATTCCCTGCATAATGTGACAGTATCTCCACAGCCCACAACAGGGCAGAGTCTCTTAAGTGGAGGAAATGAATTCGTCTCCATAAGAGTCCGCGTTTCATCCCCTGGCCTCCCCACCCACCACGGAGCCACACATTTGGGACGCCGCACCGGTTTGCGGGCGCACCGGCCAGGGCTAACCAAGGGGATATAGCACTATTGATATGGGAGCCTGCCTCGAGTTAGAACCTCCTACGCGCGGGCCCTCCTAACCCACTCCTTCGGCCCAGCCTTCGGCCGCTCTAAGCAGACCCCCGTCTCTCCAGTACTCGTCATCGAACGCAAGCGTGTCGAAAGCCGATTGACCGGGAGTGGCTAGCCCCCGACCTCCCGTTTATAGGGAATCCGAGGTCTAAGTGGGGTGTTAAAACTCCGGCCCATACCGGGCATTCGACACCAGGCTGGGAGCCAGAGAACTCACCCACCAGGATCCCCTTCTCACACGGCAAACATGCGGGTGGATTGCCGGCCAGCTAGTATGGCCGCTCACAGGCAGTTGACCCACATGACTGTCCGGACTCAACCCTAGCTGACTCAGGGGTTTGTTTTCGGGGTTTTCTCCCCGCCCTTTTAGTCGCCTCTTACAACAAGCAGGGATACTGCGGGAGTATTCTCAATCCCCCTACCCGCAGGGGGTAACGGGAAAAGAAATAAAGGGAGAAGATTCTACCGACACCAAAGATGAAAACAATCTATTCACCAACAGGAATACCCTACGTTTTTCCATAAGCTTAGAGTTCACTGATAATTCGTGGTTATCTTACAAGGTAAATCACAAATACTGCGGTTGAAGTGAGTATCATGTTATTTGTGCAACGCGTAACTAAAAAGTTTGATATTGGTTGTACTTAACTTATATTTTATATGATTGATGTGCTTTGTATTTTTATAGTGAATTTATAATAATTTTATGAATTGATACATTTGGATTTCTTCCTCCATTAGAAGTTGAGGATATATCCCATCCTCTTCTAAAAGATCGCACAATCGAAATTAGAAGTCTATGGTTATAATATGAATAATTTTGAAATGATACCACTACGGGTGAAATATTCAGCCTATACTAGGCAAAATACGTCGAAAACAAAAAAAGCTCTGGAAAAGTGGAGGGAATAGAGTCATTATGAGTTGACGTAGGTGCATGCATAGTTTCCCATGGAAGCTGGGAAAATTCATTCGAATCAGGCTTCACAAATCGATAAGAGCTTCCGTTGTGAAACGAAAATTTACAAAGGGTCATTAATGCAGATCGATGCCATCGAACTTTTCCCTCAAGATCTGCAGATCGTTTAGCCTGAGCGGGCGCTCTGATCACAAAATGGTCCCGCTAGATAAGCAATCGTGAAATTCCGATGAATGATGTTCTCGATTCCCAGCATCCCCCACCCCTTATTGGCTTTGATTTATTTCCGCGAGGTCTCTTGACAAATGAAGAGGAGATGATCGATTAAGAAAGACAATCGTTCCTAAAAGGTTAAACGTCGATGTTATTCTATAAAAACGCAACCCCGAAAATCCCACGAGCTATACCAGCCTCATCTTGGTTGCTTCATTGATCAGGTTGTGATAATATCAATTCTTTAATACCTGACGCAGGTTTCACTTTTTTAACCCTACTTTCCTTGGAAGTTTGGTAAAATATACCATTAGCAAAATAAAACTCTATTTGCAATTAAGTTATATTCTGCAATGGATGTGATTAAGTACAGAAATATCTAATAATTGAAATCCAACTAATGCACCGGGAGGCTAAAATGAATCATTCTTATCACGAAGGAGATTACATTAGGCCATATTACTTAGCCATATCGGGCCGATTAACTTAAAAAAATAACGCAAACACAGCATTTGTGCTCTGGTCATTCTATTTTCCCCTGAAAAGAGGAAAGTGGAATGTCAAATCTTCCGAAGATGCAAGAAAGAATGAAGTTATTAACAGAGTCTATTTTGCCGTACACAAAATTTATTTGCCCCGTGAGATATAGGTGGGTCAGTTGGCATGGGACAAAACGTATCCTACTAATTTATTTCTCTGGTAATACTCCCCAAACAAAATAATGAAATTATATATCAGCATATATATACAAATTTTATTTTTATCTGTAATCTTAATAATAACTTTTTAGCATCGAAACTTTCTCCAGTAAAAAGTTTTTAGATGAATTATGTATTCATGCTATTTTAAATTCATATGCGCATCATGGTTATCTTCAACGCATAAACTAAATATTCATAGGGAATTCATAAAGGCAATTTTAAAAACTCTGTAACCCAATGTAACATGCTACTTCAAACTCTCATTTTTTTATATCAGGTGGCTATTCAAAGTAATTCAAAGCTACTTTAGCCAAATCTTTCGTGTAAAATGCCATGCAGTTGGATAGTTACTTTCTACGGTGGAAACCTACAACAAAGTTTTGAAAATTATTTTCGGAAAACATTAATGGAATTTTACATGATCGATTGCATGCTGAACCCAAAGTTTTCGTTGCGCATTCATTATTCATATCAATTGAGTGCTAAGTACGACGTAAAATGTTCAGCACCAACTGAGAGGCATCTACATCTTATTAGTACCCTGAAATCCACCGATAAAGTGGTTTCTACGCAATAGACGAGATATTATCTTCGGTTAGACTGAACTTCAATTTTTTTGCGGCAAAAATATCAAAAATTCAAGTTTATAACTTCGATTCTAAGTTAGGCTCTGGGAGGCTAGACTGAGGAACAGAGATGGAAAATTATTCCAATTCATGGGTATCCTCAAGCCTTTGGAGCTTAAGAAACCTACCGTAAACCCGGTTAGCTTTCTGAATCCGGTTAGTTTTTTTGAACAAAGGATTCACTTAGATCCCTGCCACCTCAAAATTTCCTTGATTGCGAAAATTTTAGCTACGATACATTTAAAACCTGAGCTTCGGTAACGACTTTATAAGGCCATATACCGCACTGAAGTTGTAAAAATAGCTAGAATACCTCAACATTTTTATATTTACCTATCTATCATGCAAGAAATTTTACAACAAATACCTATTACCCTTCTTTATAAGATGGTATTTTATGTGACAAATTGTAAGGAATTTTGAGTAACTGGTAGAGAGAAACCCTTGGTGACAATAAAAAAATAAAGTAAAATAAGATTGAAGGTCACAGAGTATAAACCTGTTTCATTTATTTAATTCAAGATAGATCCTGAAGGGAATCGTTTCTACTTCATGCAGCATGGTAAACACGTACTCTTTGATAGTAGTTTTCTTCAGATCAGTATCTCTTCTGCCACCTTCATTCTATTTAAACAACCAAACTTCAACCGCCTTCCTCCCCACTTATTCCGTACATATCACGGCCTTCAACGTCCATTTAACACCTCGAATATTAACCTACTCCCTTCTCAGAATATTCTCCAACGACTTTTATTCTTATGATGCTTTTAACAAAGATGTGAAAGAGAAGAAATACGTAAATATGAAGAGATTAGCCGATAAAATAACTTAGTGGAGAGCTGCATCGAACCAATCTGAGGATTGATGACTAATGATGACGATGATGATGCTTTTAACTTTTTGTTCGTCTCCATTTCCGTTCACTATACTTATCCGACCATTTTTGAGCATCGAAGAGATTTGATAGCAAGCAATCTATTCACATCACTCTTCCATAGAACCTTCAATTATTTTAACAATGCAGCATCATTACCAAGATAAGCATATTCCTTTGTTTTTCTTCAAATCTATACCAATTATTCTGGTTAATGGTTCCTAATTACTAATGGATTAAGGAAATTCGGCATAAGGTGTTCGGCTAAGCGCTATGGCCAAGAAAGTAAAAAAATCTATGGTTTTATCACCGAACCTGTAATAAATATTTATAAGTTAACTTTCATACAGTTTTTATCAGTTTTCAAGCATTTAGAAACTTATTTTACGAAGAAATATGATAGAAAATTTTCAGATAGATTTTTACTCTTTCAGTGAGACTTAAATAGATAAAGAAGATTAGAGATGAAGAGCGAGACCGCCGATGAAATAATGAGCATGGTGGTGAGAACTTAAATTTTTGATCATGTGATTCTACTGCCTGACAAGTTTTATTGGGAATAAATTTTCGTCCGAAGCATACATTATCTTTTCCCATGGTGATAACCTAAACTGATTTCGGGCTGCATGCACGGTGTGAATCATTTCGATTCTCTCTCATTTCACAAAGGGTAATAAAACAATTAATGCTGAGTTGTCGGATGATGTCTTCATGACGCTCAGCCAGGAAAATACTCTAAATGATAGAACACTACTCAAGATACTCAAATATGTATCTTTTTTCTCAATAGTAAATATAATTACTTCAAAGACTCCAACAACTCATAATCAATGCTTTGATATTATTATTTCCGAGGATTTCTGTCACGTATGTGAAGTTTCTGGCAACAGTTGCCCCCCTCATCCTGTGGGTGTCTTCAGGTCGAAAAGGCATTTTTACAATTAATAAAACTATTGTCAGAAACACTACAAATGTCACAGAAATCCTCGGAAATAATAATATTGAAACAGCGAATATAACTGTTTGCGGAACGATAACATTGCCATTTTTAACAGAGCAATGGCTGCTAAAACATGCTACTAGCGAAATTAGTGGCACGTTGAATTTAGTTCGTTTTTTGCTGTTGATACTTTTTACTTACACTGATACTTCTGTTTTAAAGTCAAAAGAAGAGACAGGGAGAAAGCACGACAAAAGGTGAAAAAAATGACAGGTACAATACAATTATGCAAAGAGATAATAGACAAGATGAAATAAAAAATTTAGAAGGAAAAATAACTATGAAAAACAATGCAACCTCCGTAAAGCGTCAAAACATCTGGGATATCAATAGAAATATATTCCTAATCTTAATCCTTCCTAATCTTCCTAATCCTTTCTTGTGGTTCCTAATTTTTTCGGGGAAAAACCTCATTCACTATCACCATGACTTGGAAATGCGTACATTGGAAAAAGTGCACAGAAGGCAGTATCTACAGTAAAATCAATCTACATGCGTAATTATTCCTAATCTTTTACAATGCAATTGTATTTTATCTTGGTATTCTAAAAAATACATCAAAGAAGGAAAGCTAGGTATAAAGTGATATCGCCTAAATATATTGTATTGGGTAAAATTATGTATAATCAATGATAGGCCGATAGAATCAAATGATAGGCCGTTCACATTTAAAGAAAAATTGGGAAAATACAACAGAATAGTTTGGGAGGCTTTCATTGGCAAACGCAGGGAATCTCAAGAGATGAATGAATACTTTGAACGAGCCACAGTTGTAAAAGTTATTTCGTCAATATATTTCACTACACTGTAGGACTACACTACACTACTGTGTACTGTATACTACAATGTACACTGTACATCATCAGGGCTCCTAAGTCAATGTAGTGAAACATGTTAACTAAATACATTTTATTACTGAGTATGTTGTAAAGTATTCATTCCTCTCTTGAAATGAAATTCCACAATGTAGTGGCCTCCACCATCTTGTTCATAAAAGCAGGGAATATTGTCACCATTTGACGTGGGAGAAAATTTTCCAGCATTTTCTTTCCTTTCTTCTCGCCTACACTTAAGCGTCTATTGGTGCCTCTTGGTGGAGAAAAGCATCATTTACCATCACCATGATTTGGAAACGTGTATGTATAGTGAAAAAAGTATGCATAAGGCAGTACTAAAATGCGTAGTTCTTCCTTATCTTTTCCAATGTAATTCCAATGTGCACGCATTTTATCTTAGGGATCTAAAAAATACATCAAAGAAGGAAAAATATGAGTAAAGTAATATCGACTAAAACTACAAGACTAAATGACACCTATTGAAAAAATATTGCTTGATAAGACTGCAAACTCGATGTAATGAAATGAATGATGCCTTCACTTCTATTCCAACCCCAGAATTAAAAAGCGTTTAGCTGAGTAAAAGCGTATGAATCTTCCCAATTTGCGAGAAATAAGGACAACACTTTACAAACTCAGTACATACTAAAAACTTGATGACCCCGACTGATCGAGTAGTTCAATCGCGGATATGTTTGAAAATTTTAAAATCAAATAAATTGCAGTAAAAATATAGCAAGTTATACAGCATTTTTAATTTGCCATAATGTATATTTTACAGAAAAGAAAATACTGCCATACAATTTCGTCCCCAGAGTGAGACATGGGACGGAGTATGAACGTTTTCAGTAATAGTATGCCTGATGTCGATAATGTGAATTTCCAACCATTGAATTGAACATGGACAAATAAAATGCAGAATTACTACTGGCAGCGCACCTAGACGAGGCTCGATAGTTTCTAGCTGCAAATCATGGGTAATTTGACCGGCACGATTAGCATTCGGTGATCACAAATTTCTCCGCATTTATGATGCAGGACAAGATGTGAGCCAATTGATGGTACGGATCATGTAAGAAGCAAATTCTCATATTTGATCATTTTCTTACCATTTTTGTTCATTTTCATCTTATAAATATAGAATTCTAGAATCTTCTGCGTCGACATTAAAAAGGTAGTAACGATAAGAAGAAACGTTTTCAGCTAGTTTTGTAGTTAGAGCCAAGGTGTGTGCATTCAAAAAACTTAAATAAAATTGACCAATAATAAACCCTGCTTTCGAAATATATGGAGAACTATACTTGGGTGGTCACGATGCCAGAAGAATGGTATCAAGTGCAGCTCATGACCGAGTGATTTCCACGGAGATTTCTCGTGAAAAACTCCTCGCGGCCTCTTCATGAGATCCGAAAGATATTTCTGTAACACTCTGAAAAGTGAGCGTTTCATCAGCAGATGAGGCGGATTAGAGGGCGGAAGCATTGCATTAGGTGAGAAGGTCTGCCCCACCCGCACTCAACTCGAGAAGGGTAGAATAATACGGAGGGAGTTGATGGAAAGGCGTGAGCGGGAAACTTGAAGGCGAATAATTTCCCTCTCCTCAGACGCCTTCGAATTCCCACTGACGGACGACGGAGGGGGAAGATTTTTCAACAGGGAAAGTAAAGCATTAGAATATTCCCCGGCCAACTCTTCCTCCAGCTCTCCGCTCCTCAAATCGACGTCTGAAACTCTTTCCTCAGCATTCCGTGCCAAGCCAAGAATCTCACGTAGTCTCGGCGGGGGCGTGAATAAAGAAGGAAGGCGGATGGCGATAGAAAGTATCGATTGATTGATTCTTTTTTCTTTCGATCCCTTCCGGCACATAGATCTCAGCCAAATTACTCAACTCCGACAGAAATGAGTTAATGGCCCTAAAGAGGAAGGGACTTTAAAAGCTTTGAGCACGCTACTTGCAACAAATGGTACCAGGGCCAGGACAGGAAATTGAAGTGAACGTCGAAATTCCTTCCCATTCCCAGCTCTTTATTCTGTTTCTCATACTGCCAACAACAGCGACGCATTAAACTTTTCCTGCTATGTTCATTACGTTTGCGTATCATCGTGTCACAAATTAAGATCCATGAGGCCCGCTTGGCAAAAGAAAATTACTGAATCAGGGACGGATATGAACCACTTGCTGTGGTATTCAGTCCCATAATCAAGTATTGCAGAATGGGCAGAGGGATCATTCCTTGATGAGGAGTTGATGATTGGGAACTAATTAATTCAAATGTTTAATCTGAAGGTCGGCCTGGGTCGGTAGGGCAGGGCTTACATAGGTGTGTGAAATCCACACATTATAGGACTGGAAGATCGTCTGTTCCTTACCCTCTATCGCATTCAGTTTCCCAGAAAGATCTGGTAGCCAGAAAATAACACAGCCTGGATTTAAATGGACCTCTTCAAAGAGGCCTCTGCCGGATTTTTACGCTGGTCATCTCGTCAATGTCCCAACGCTCCATCTGCTGGATAACCTTAATTATTAATTATTTTCTAAGTGTCTAGCAAGAAAAACGAATTCATGACAGCCTCTTCCTCTGACGCAATAACCTCACTTGGAAAAATCTTGTTCAAATAGTAGCTGGACAGCTAGACCACATACCAATACCCAGTTTCACAATTCTGACGCCTGATAAATACAGAGATAATTATAGAAAAAATGGGAAAAAATAGTTTTTAGGAAGATGATGCCCTCCTCACCATACGATGAAGAGATCTACTATTTCGTCCGATGTACATGATTAAACTGGTGTTTTAATAGATTATTTTTAAGTCGATGATAAATGTGTACCTAACGTTTTTTTACCATTTGACGATACCAAGTTTCTCTTTGGGACCTCTGATTTTCCTAGGCAAGATGGGTAACACAATTCACATTTTAAATATAGAAAACTTATTCTTGAATGCCGAAACCTTAAAGATTTAAAAACTAATTTGGGAAATGGGTTTTATAGGGACTGGATATTGAAATACGGAGTAGCACAAGGGATATGAAGGGAAGATCCTATATCCTCTGTTTGCAAGAGAGCCTGGAAACTATACGTAGTAATTGAGAGTACTGACATCTACTCCAACAGCGAATAAATTTTATATTTTCAATTGATTCTGAAGGAGGATACATAAACGCAGGATAATGCAGCTCGTCCTATATCCATCTCATCCTGTGAGTAAACATTGTAAAAATATACCTATTGAAAAACTCAGTGAAAGCCCACGCTTTACAAATACATTTCTACTCTCCAATATTTTACATCTCTTTTCATGCTTGTGATCTTAAATTTGGACTTTGGTCCCTCAATGCTTTCTACCGTGACCGCCAATGATACAAAACAAGAGTTCAGGACTATTTTCCAAGAGCCTTTCACCTCTTGAATTAGACTGCGAAATGTTTATTTAAAATGACAAAAGGTCATCCACTGTAGGTGTTAATTTTTACCCTGTGCTAGCGCGATTGAGTTTAAGGCACAATGGGGGTGGAGTGAAATAGTAGTCAACAACAAAGATGGATTGTATAATGAGAACTCACTATTTTAATTTTAATTCATGGACATCTAAACGTTCCTGTGATCCGTTGGAGCAGAGAGATATCGACTAAATCCCTTAGCAAGGAAGCATGGATTTCACACGCTGAAGTACGTATGAAGTGTACGAGCTTTTAAACGTTCAAATAAAAATCAGGTTCACGACTGAATTAGGATGAGTTTCTGCAATAAATATTTGAAAATCTGGAATACTCTTATCTTTATTAAAAAGAATGCCACCATTATCTACAGACTTGGATCTGTGCCGACATTAATGGAACCATAAAGAATCTCCTCCAGCATCCCGCGTCAGATTGGAGTAGAAGACCAGCTTACTGTAGTACTGGCAGACGCCGGGAGAGTTGTGGTACGGTGATTTCTCACGCCTGGACCCGTCGCAGTCCGCACGAAATGACCAATTGGCGATGTAGGATATGGTGTGCAGAGGGAAACCCCGCTTCGGCAACGGCTCCTTACAATGGGATTAATATCGTATTGCCGCGGTGAAGAAATTGGGAAAAGGAGAAAGAATGGGGAGAACCTTCACCGGAAAACGCACCTTTTGACGAGAGGTGCCAGGAATTTCTAAGTCTGACTTTCCAATCCACATTCAGTGTACAGGCCGAGATAACCGTTCTTCACACCGAATTCAGGGGAGGACCGGAATTTATCGCAAGGTGTTCAATGCGCAAAAAGGAAAAGAGATAGACAGAAATCCAGTACAATAACTAGCATTGTATTGATGTGGGGAACTGAAAATCATCAATTCTAAAAATACAACTCATAAAGGCGAGATTTTGGAATGTATAGAAAACTAGCTATTACAAAGATTAATGGGGTTAACGCAAGAGAAAACTAGCTATTACAAAGATTAATGGGGATAACGCAAAAGACCAGATTTAAACCAAATATAAATTTAAAGAAGAACTAAGAAAACAAGATCGAGTTAGCTGGGATAAAAATTCATTGGAATGCCCCAAATAAACGCCAATCTAGCGCCGTGTTCTGGCTCAGCTAATTCTACGGCCACCGTAACATTTTGATTTCTATCTACAACCTTTTGTACTAGGTTAATTCTTCACGTCAGCGGGGGCTGTAATCTGGTGGTACATTTGGACGCAATAGAGACGCAACGCTCGCTACAGTAAGGCCAAACAATTTCGTACCGTGAGGTAATGGCATGCATGAAATGCAAAATTATGCACATCACCAGACCGAAAATCAGGACGTGAAATTCGGTCAAATGAGAAGTGTGGGTGATATTCGTAATACGATATCCCTGTGCAACAAAGTGTAAATACGATCAGTATGTTTATGAGAGATATTTCCCGTAGATAATGAGATAATTTAAAAAAATATGAAACACAGGTTTTACAGAATTGCAATGCAGTACAATAGCATTGTATTTTTCAAATGTAATCTGAAAATAAAAAAATAAGTTGTAAATAAACCTCAAAATTTCATGATTGTTCCAGTTTCTGAATGTGCTGAGAAACATAATCATAGCCCTCAGAATTGCGGCCGCTTAACTTGCGTAATGGAGCGAAACTATCGGTGGAGAAATAAAAGGATTATCTTCTCTCTTGAACATTCCTTAGGAAAACAGAGAATGACTCACCCCTTGAACGAGACTCCCACTACATCGACATATTAAGAAATGCATTCTTAATACACACATTGCGTCTCCTGCGTAGGCTGTGAAGATAACCGAACTCCGCAAGGAGCTATTATATTCTCTCCTCCCGAGAACGAGGATGGGAAGAAGACGTTCCGGACGAGAGAGGCCTTCCATGCGTGAAGGAAGCGCCAACGGAGTCATTGTTGCGTCATCACTGACGTAAAACGTGAACCGTTAAGAGGCGTATATCGCCGTCGGACAGCGGAGAGATGTATTCAGAGAACCCAAAAAACGTAGCAGGAGTGAGAGTGAATAAGGGGATCTTCTGAGCCCTGGGGCGTTCGTTTCCGATACAGGAAGAAAGCTCGCACGCACCCCATAGATGCCGTGAGAACTAGTGCAAGACAGAAGATGGACGAGACGCACCCACCGCGTTCTAAAAGGATTTAGATTTCAGCTTTTTCAAACCTTTGCTCTTTTCATCATCGATGGTTTGGATTCCAAAGGAGACTCTCTTGTGACTGTCTGCGTCACAGCGAAGCAGGAGCGGGCATGAATGCTACTTTTTTTCTTTGGTTACTGATGTGCGATTGTATGACGCTAATCATGCAGATTAGCCGACGAATATATTTTTAACTGATCACCACTTTACGTTGCCCGAGAAACCGACTGAAGCGCCAATTTCAGCTAACTAGCGCATTCGCAGGCGATAAGTACAGTCCGTTAAAAATATATAAAAAATGCAATATAATAAATGCAATATAATAAATATAATTAATGCACTATAACAAATATAATTAATTCAATATAATAAATATAACTAATCCGATATAATAATTAACATATATATAATAACAGGTAGAGATTTCAATGTTTCCGCGATAAACTAGAGAGAGGAAGGGATAAGGACAACTTTGTGACTCTATTATACGTAGATGTTCTCACCCAACGCCTTACAACAATAAGCTACATCACCTAATAGAGGGGACAATATTCTTGACTTACTATCAATCTACATCCCACAGAAAGTGATTTAGATTGAGACCATCAAAGGAATCAATGACCACAAAAAAACTTACTGATAGATTCCTTTTAGCTTTCTGCCAGAATTTTAAACAAAACGAAAAAATTTAATTTTATATAGAGAAACTATCACTTTTTTTAAAAGTTATTTAATAGTACTTCGATATACTTTAAAAATTCACGCAAAAACTTATGTATGGAGGGTTCTTGGAATTCGTTTCTGCATCGGGGTAACGTCCTCGGTGGTCAATAAATATAATAGTAAATTTCAAAAATAAAGATCCTAATCAAGGTGGTGCGATGCGGATGTGGAAAAATCCCTGAGACGACAGAGAGCGTACCACGCAAAAATTAAAAAAAAATTAGTAAATATGTGCCCAACGATGATCATAAAGGCCATTTATGCAAGGCAACTTATGATCATAAAGGCCATAATGTTGAATACAATAAATATAGTCTATTCTAATGGTACGCATGTGGCTCCATGCCTCCAGAATACATTCCTCATCTACCATCTATTACACACAGAATCAATGCAATTATAGCAAAATAAGCTTCCCCGAGCCCCTAGCGTCCGTCGCACGCCTATTTGGGATGGAGCAGAAAGTCGTAGTAGCGTACATATAAGTAAGTGAATTCCCTTGACATTTAAATGACTGAAAATCTCGCATATAATAAATTTTATTCACGGACTTTTTGCGGGGGAATTAGATACATTAACAAATAAATCGGAACAATCAGTTTAGCTGGAAATAAGAGAATCTAAAAATAACAGTGGCAATCCAATTACATATTAATTTACTGTAGCGACAATTTCGGAAATTACTTGGGATTTAATGGTAAAAAAAATCGTTATAAAATGAAATAATACAGGATCACAAGACCAAGGTTTCAATGCTTGAGTATCATCATCAGGTGATCAGATTTTATGACCATTATCATTATCTCACCACCACTTGAGCATCATCACCACCTGATGATTCTCAAGCATCGAAACCCGGGTCGTGTAATTATGTATTAATGTGGTTATCAATTGTTTTGTTTGCCATTAAATCTCAAGTCATGGATTACTAAAAAATTGATTTTACCGCAATAGGAGCTGATGGCCATAATTTCGTACCAGTGTAGGCAAATCTCCGCAGTGCATGGAATACACAGAAAAGAAGTATTTTTCAGAGTGTAAGTACCCCAATCGGCAACAAAAAAATGGAAATAATCGATAGGAAAATGTCAGGTTATTTAAAAACCTTAGGTATTTGAAGAATTTATTAGGAAGAATGAAGAGAGAAGAAGGGAGTAAAAGGATATAAATTGTGAATACTAGTAGAAGACTGTTTATAGACTTGAATGATGAACGAAGGCAAACAACCCGTCGAATTGGAAAATTCATAGGAAAAGAAGATATGTAGTATATCATAGACTCGATTTCAACTGCTTTCGCCAGAGTGGAGTCTGTGGTATTTGGCATTTAAAAATAGCATTCTGCAGGGCACACCGTTGCGAAAAATCTATTCCCGTTCCCTTGTGAATCATCAATTAGGGGCATCATTGAAGGCAAAGGGTTGATACCGAATTTGTTAGGGTCTTAATAAAAGCTCCCAAAGCTGCCATCTTCTAGCTTCGTCGTAGTATTTGAGCTTAGATGTAACTAAGCATACGTTCTTTCAAATTCATTCAAATGGACACAGCTGACCTACACAAATTCTCCAAACACCTTCGGCCAAAAGAAGGCATTATGAAACGACTACGTAGTGAATGTCTGTCTACTGAAAAGCCATTTTGGTCTATGAGACAGGACGAAAATCTGTTACCATCTTATTTTACGGAGGAGTAGAGAATAGGGACGTCATACTCAATTGGGGAAGTGTGGAGTATACAAATAGTTAGAAAATGCCTGGAAGGCTATTCAAAAATGAAAGGAACCCATAAAAACTGCAATTCCCAATTTAAGATATTGGGGGCAGGGTCACCTGATTATCTTGCCAGAGATAGAAAGAGTGACAGTCGGTGAGGTTATTGACAAACATTCATCTGCCTTTGACGATTTCCTCAACAGCCTCTTCGTGGGATTCTCGCAGATCCGTCGGACTATTCGGGACCTGATGAGAATTTTATTTTTCTTTCGTATTACTACATTTGGAACAAAAGAACAATAAGAATCGAGAAACAGAGAATATTTTAAATCTCAATCCGAAGGAGAGAATGTTACGACATTGTAACTTAAAACATTCTGTAATGTGGCAATAGGTTAAATTCCACAAGATGTTTCGGTTCCAGTCGAATAATTTTCCACCTGAGTAAAAATCTCAGCGTGAAGGCGGTAATGACCTCCAGAATAGCATTGGCTGGATTATTGATGGATGTTTCTCATGGATGCGGTCGCATTACACTGATTGAGGGTACGTTCGGACAGAAATTAGTCAAAGGTGTATATGCACCTCGGGGGGTGAGGGGGGTGACCATTCCAGCTATGATGCAAATTTAAAAAGATAAAAACCTTAAGGATACGTAATAAAAAGGTATTATCATCATATTCACACGATATGACGATGGATTTTTAAAAAAACAGACAAGTCTCTGTGGTGGAGTACCTATACAACTGATTCAGTACTCTCCGTTATCGACTTTATTGAACAAAAATTAATATAAAATTAATGGCGATTGAAATCCAGGGGTAAGTATGTATGTCACTGTCGGGGCATTTGGCTCGTTACACGACCGTGAGAATGGAGAACCGAATGACTATCACCACACACTAAACAAAAGAGTGCTGCTTATCCTTAAGCAGCACGAGATGGATAGTGTGTGGGCACTTACAACGGCGAGGAAGAAGTTGGTCAAAAGGACCAACACCAGGAAAGAGTACTCCACCTTCTCCTTTCAGCCGTCTATCCAGCCGCTATCATGGCTTAGTGAAATCATTATCGGGCGATAATGCGCCCGTTCAAAAGCAGCGATTGAAAAATGTACAGTGTTTTTACAAAACTCATATTTTCTCAGCAATGGAAATTTGAGAGTTTATGGACCGGGTTGATGAGGTGGCTACCTCCCATTCCGAGGGACCAGGTTCGAACCCCGGCAAAGACGGATTTTTCATCGTTATACCGGTCCCTACTTGAGTGCTTTGTGGAGAGCACTTCGTGTCCAGTTCTCCATTTGTCGGATGGGACATTAATGCCACCCTTCCTCCGTTCCCTGAAAATATCCGGTTACCCACTTATCCTCTCTGGCGCAAATGTCTCACTTGTCGGTCGCCTTCCATAAAAAACAACATTTGACAGTTTTAGCTACAGAGACCGAGTAAAATATTTGGGTCAAAACATTGAATTTTGGAAAACGATGCCGAAAATGAAATTGCTAACCACCAAAAGCATGGAAATTACTTGGGCTTAATTATTGATATGAACTCATTCAACTGAATGGACCTACATTCAGAGCATACTGAGAAGTAGAGCTAGGATACGTCTCAACGAGAGATTACGACGACTCACGACGTCACAGCCTGCCAGAAGACTTTAAAAAATCGCTACTGTGATTAGGAGATGCATCATCATATTAACTGGAAAGGGCTAAAGAAAATTTCACTTCATGCAGCAATGCACCACGGCGAAAAATATTGCCTCACTATGCACCAATACGAACTGTCCGAGCAAATTTCATCCACTCCACAGAGACAGGCTGATGCACGGATCTTTTTTTTTCATTCCCACGAAAGAAGCTACCGTTCTCCGCGATCAATCTTCCTTTTGACGAGCACCAGTTATGACAGCCCCAAAGGCACGAAACGCTTTCGCAATGAGGAAGGTGAAGCGACACGTTCTGCCTTGTATGAGATCCGTCTGGCTCCCCTGAGAAAAAAATGCCACTCGCACGCGCTCAAACACAAACACACCGACATCTACCGTTCTCAAATCAATCGAACGCCTTTTGTTTTCAAAGAATCTCAAAAAATTGGAAAATTGGAAAATGCAACTCTCACTCCGGGGTGCGAGAGACGGAGAAAAATAGAGGGGAAAAAAAAGAGTGCGGAGCCCCGCAACCGGGCAACACCACGTGCACATAACGAGGGAGTCCCAACCCTTCCCACCCATCCCAATGCACCCTCTCAAGTACACCAACCCGAGCTCACACACACGGACGAGGAACGTCCACGTAATTAATAGCTTTCGTTTCCACCGCCCTCGATTCTTTCGCGACTCTCTGGAAACAGAAAGCGCATTTGATTAATAGAAAACCTTGAGGTCGGCGTGAGAAGACACTCCGACTGTGGGAATGGAATTCTTTTTCAAACCTCGGGTCTTTTTTTTCCGCGATGATGGAGACCTCAGTGCGGATGCGGAAGGCAACCGCGATATTTGGGGAATGGTGGTCGGAAAAGGAACGGGTTGAGGTGTCTCCCTGTGACGATAGCCGGAAGCTTGGGCTTATGTGGCTTCACCTCATGTTTTCTTGCCAACCACTCATCGAGACAATCGAGTTCGATGCCCGGCAACTTGCCGATGGTGAGTTTCGGTCGAATTCGGTTGCTTGAAGCAAAAGGATTAACTTTTATAAATCAAGAATGAGGAGTCCAATAACTCTTACCAATTTTTAATTGATCTCTGATAATAGTCGCAACATTTTCCAAGGAATGTACTCGAACATATCAGCCTACCCCTTTCTCCGGCCCACTCTTCAAAATTTGACAAAGTCACAAGAAAATATATTTATCGAGTGATCGGGCTCGGACTGCAGACTTCTCACCCTTTAAATTTTGCATAGTTTCTATTCGATGACACTCGCATCACCAATATTCCCTTTATCTCTATAATAATGTAATATGCGCTTGAACATTATGTACCCTCTCTCAGTATGGCCATTAGCTTATAAATACCGGCCATAAAGAGCATTTTTTACTATCTTCACTGAATTTTGCTTAAGATAAAAACAATACTTAAGGTAAGCTTAGTTAGCATTCTACATTCCCAGTAACAAGGACTTTAAAAATTGATGCGCCATCAGATGTAGGCATCAGTTGTGCATGAGGCTGCCTTGGCCTTCACCCTCCGGGTATTACTATTTGTGGTGAAAATTCTTACACCCATAATTGTCGGTACAAGCCTAAAATACGTGGATAGCGAGTTTCAGTATTTATATAGAGGCTGTGAAAGAATAATTTTTATTTTAAAAAACTCATTCCACAAAAACAGTATCTCACAGCTCATTGGGCAACTATTTTGAGCATTACTCTGTCGATAATTTTATCGTGAAGGAAATGTGGATAATAGGACCCAAGCTGCCGCATAATAACTGGTAAACGGAGAACCTAAATTTAAATTATAGAAAGCAGCAGTTTGAGTGGAAGTCCCGAGAATATAGCCTAATTATAGCCTGCTTATAGTCTAATTCACGTTAGGTATTTCAAATAGTATCGCATTCGATTTCCACCGAAATTCATCAGTGGCTAAGATCAATTATAAGATATTATAATCATTGCTCACGGTCTAAGGCAGTTCTGCACTCAATGCCGCCCATATGATAGGCATCTCTTCCAGTAATAATCATCTTTATAAATTATTTAAATACAAGTATAATCATATAGTGTTCATTTCTTTATAAGTAGATGATACTAAGGAGAAAGTGACAGCATACAGGGCCCAGATATGGATCAGGGCAGCAGTGGAGATGAGGAGGAATATGAAGAAGAGTAGTTCATCATCAGCTTTTACTCTTCGCCCGAAATCCATTGACGCACGCTTCACTTAACCTGTGTTCTCCGAAAATTTAAGACTAATAATTATGATGGGAATGTGATTTTTTACTTCAGAATAAATTTAAATTTCCAAAAAATCAGATAGGGGTAAGTGTGAAGATGCTCCTTCAAAGAAGATTTTATCCCGTTAAAAGGAAAATTCGAAGTTCAGATGAATCGACACGAGCACTTTCTCCATCTCTTCCGTCGCTTGCCGACAGATTCTCATGGATCCTAACAACCTCAATCATGGAAGTGCAAAAAAAACTGCTAATGAGAAGAGCCAGTTGATGAGCTAAGCATTCAAATTAAAGCTTGAATTTAAAAGTGAATTTGCGCTTAAAAATGAAGAGTAATTAATAAAAATTTTTGAGATTTTCGTGTAAATTTAGACCACTAACTCACGGAACAGCTGCATTCAGTCCGTTTCCTCTCAAAGGCAATTGAGCTCGAACAAGGCGATACTTCCGCCCTTAGAGTGGCAGCTTTTAACGAGTAGCTTTCCGATTGATGAGAGCTCGTTTAAGACAAGATAGCCCTTAAAGACAATGGAAGTCTAAAATGTTCCCTCGTCGCCTCTCGTCACTTATTCACGCAGCGATGCAAGGGACGAGCGATGGTGGCGAGTGAGAGATCGGGCCAGCTGACCCCAAAGGCGTAACGAACAAACGAGAATCGAGCCCCGTCCACGAAATGACCGAGCAATTTAAGACCGAAGCATTGAAAGGCTCAAGGTTAACGACTAAAGACTGCGTGACAGCGATACGGCACCCTGCCTCTATTTCCGGCCGATAGAAAAATTGGCGATTATTTTTGTTTCTGCATTCATATTAACTACAGGGAAAATTCGACTACTGTTCTTTCTAGATGGCGCATCATCTACTCCCTACATGCAAAGCAAAAAAATTATGGCAATGGAACAACTACATTATTCCTTACTTGGCGATTTTTGCATGAGAAGCTTTCTCTTACGAACGCTATTTTCGTTACATTCTGGTGAGAAAAATAACTAACTAATCACTATCCAAAAATCTCAGCTTTGGAAGAAAAGCATTTTTACGAGCATTTCTTTTCCCCACGAACGGAGGTAATATAAAAATTATGCGATCATAAGGAGCCTTCAAAACCCGTTTTGGATGCAAGTCCGGAATTCACAGATTAGAATTACCTACGCACCGCGATTCCCAAGCTTTTCCCAAAGAGATGTCGGAGTAGAACAATGGTGACCATCGAAAACATTCCTTTTGACAAGATTATTTTTTTGAAATGCCGGATTTTTCCCTTAGATGGAATTAAATGTTCAGGTGTAAAAATTTATGCCCGGGGGATTTTCTTTGAGAACTTTCTTATGATACAACGAGCATCTCGTACCCGACCAAGACTTTCTGCCCTAGACAGTAGCGGTGTTCTTGAATGGTTATGATGAGCGCCCATCAATGTACCATCTTCCCCATGTTTAATTCCATCCAGTGGATGATGAAACTAGCGGCAACGTGCAATCCTAAGATTCCACGGAATCACAGGCTCAGCTATGAAGTTTTTCATTTATTCCTCACCACAGCTAGCTTCTTCGAAACTATTTTCATCCTCTCCCGAAGGGCGCCTCACGCATTTCATTCCCTAACTTTCGCTGACGCATAAATTTCCCTCAGAGTGAAAAAAAGACGCTAATTGAACTCTGAATCCTTTGAAATTCAAATCATCCTGAAATCATGGAACTTCCTTTGATGAGGGCCCGTGAATTGAGTCCTATAATTATCCCAGCCAGATTAAAAGTGCGCTTACATGAATAGCCTTCACCCATTTCCATTACAGAGATCTTATATTATTCACTACAACCCTGAACATGCGTCCGTCAACTAATTTGCCTTCCTAAGGGATATGTGCTTCAACATGGATTACTATTATGTCACATCATAATTCAATAGTATAGCACTCTCTTATGCCTGATATTACCGATGTTTTCACAGTTGAGAATCTCTTCCGCTACATTAATCCATGTATTACTAATTCTACCCCGCATACGACTCTAGTTCATTCTTTCTATCGACCAAAAGTGTAAATTGATCAAACTATTATTACAAGCTAAGCTGATTACGAGTACCATTTTTTACTGTAAGAACAAATCTGATGACAGGGCTAGTTCAGAAGCTAGCATCATTCAAGACACGGCTTTTTTTTCAACAACAGGTATTTTATCAAAAAAATCCCAGAACATAACCAACGAGTAAAAGAACTCTGACAACTCTTTGGATTTCGGGACATAAAATAATGAAATTAATTGAAATTGAATTCACTATTCAGTGATTAGCGTTAATACCTGCTCAGTATCTTGATAAGCATCATGAATAGGGATTAAATGAACGTTACGGACTAAAGTCAAAACTCATCTTTTTACACTGCATTATACAAAGAAAATTACAGATAATCTTAAATTTTCAAATGCCCATAGGTTTAATAGATTCATGTAAATTGATTAATAAATTACCATCTTTTAACTTTTTATTGAATGCCTCTTGCAGCCAATGTTGTGATTTCAATAGAACACAATTTGATTTCAAATTCACTCGGCTCTTCTTCTCGACTTAAATCAATCGACTCTTCTAACGCCTCCGGGAGAAACAACGTATTTTCCTCCGTGATCATAAACAAGAAAAGTGGCTATATTTCAAAATTTTCTTTTGAGAACAAATTATGCTGTATTTAGTGATATTAATCTAGAGCAAAATAAATCTTTCAAATGTCACAAATGTATAACTTTCTCTCACACTTCAAAACTTATCAATGAAAGCTCTACAGGGCACACGAAAAGAGAGATTCGTTTAAACACGCGACGTAACTAGAACCGTAAGGGTAAGCTGCAGAGGCGAATAACTGCTTAACTTCACAGTTGCCACGATGAGTGAAAGAGACAAAGCATTGAGGGAGAAATAGTAGAACTTGGGCGCACTTGAAAAAAAAACCTTTCAACATATCGTAGCACATACTGCCTCTGCGGGGTACTAAATTGGCAGGATAGAGGGGCAGTGGATAATTGGTGCGGTCCAATGAGTCTTGATACCTCGGATGCGATATTGCTCAAGTGATTTGAACGCCTAAATTACTTTCTAAGCAATCGCCCAGTATGTTAAAATGAAATGCATATTACTTGAGCATAACACTTGCTCCACCTCCTAGTTAACACTGTATTTGTATGTACCATATACCAGTAGAATGCTCACTAAATTGTCGCATAATCTTAGGTGGCCACACTGGCGTCTCTGCAAAATGTAAGCACCCATAAAGTTATTGCCACAATGCGCACTTAATCAAGACGGCTTGTTAGATAGCCTAGCAATTTATCATGCCTGGGAACAAGCTTCAGATATCTCTATCGCGTAAAGTGGCACTTCCATACAGATTTGAGCCGGACAAGAGGTGTTGATAAGCAATAAAAAAACAGCCGAAATTAAATTGATTGACCGCCTTGATTGGCTACAGAACATTTTTCCTTCCTTCGATAAATTATGAACGTATACACTTCCGCGTATTCAGAAATATCCTAACTAGACATGTAAAAAATGCAAAAGCTACTTGGTCAAGTGCTTTGCGAGAGAAGTGATTATCATTGGAAGGCAAGGGGGATGTAGAAGGTTTTTAGGAATTACGTTTAAGGTCTGCTCTTATAGCTGTAGCTACTTCCATGGAGTAATTGTATACTAACAAATAAGACTTATCTACTAAACAGTAATTATTTTAAATGATTTACTCGTTTTAAACGTCACCATATATCATCTTCCATAGATTCCCAAAAGAAAATAAACACTATTTTAAAGATTATTTCTCTACTTTTTTTGTTTCGTGCGCTATAAATTATTAATCAATCACAGGTTGTCAGTTCAAACACGCTCCTCTTTCAGAAAAAGGTAGATTATTTATTTTTTCAATAGCTTGTCCATGATTTTGTGTGCATGCATTACAATACTAAAAGACTTCTCAATTCTTTCGCCGGAAATAATGACGGACATTTTCAACACGTTGCATGCAAATATTTTAAATAAGAAAACAGAGACTAAAATCACTGTTATAATTAATAACTACGTCCAGTTTTAGCTTCCTAATATATCTCACTAAGAGGAGAGAAAATCAAATTTGAGAAATCGAAAGAGAAATGTAGAGTAGAGTCTATTTTTAAAAGTGGAAACTTTTATCACATAGACTTATTCTGCTTTGCTTTTTGAACTTTGGACGCTCAATATCTTTCGGGAAGTGAAGCAAGCTTGTGATTTTTCAACTGCTCGGTTAATCGTTAGCATCACATGCGTCTGCTAGATAGTTTCCTACCATTTCCATTAAGATCAGAAAATTACGAGTTAATGGATATCCTCATTTCGACAGAATCATGTTTAAATGAAATTATCTTAAACTTCCAAGTAAATGATTGCGTGAAAAAATAAATCGGATGACAGGAAGGTTTCTCAGATTCTTTACTGAGCGCTGCCATGGCCTTTTTCGTCAGCACAGCTCCAGTTACTGTCGTAAGTAAAATAATAAGTAAAGTCATTAATTTTACTTGCGCTCTTTGAATATCGAACTCAACTGCAGTATGCATTGTACTTAATACCAAGTACAAAAATTTTTCCAAAGAATAAACCGTTACATCAAACTAAGGATTGAAAATCTAAAGAAAAACTATTATGGAGCTCTAATACGCACTATTATCGAGAGAATGTCAGGCTTTCTTTTCATATAATAATCATAACTCATTGAATCGCGTTCTGTAGTCCGTTGTTCTCCGCAACACTCCAAGAAAGACATGAACTGCGAGTTTTCACGTATTGTTTGCTCGGAAATTACAATTGTGCTTCATTATTTTCATTGGTTAAAGTGGAGTAGGTCTAACCTCGAGTTTAACCTGGTGACTGAGGAAGGGGGATGGGGGTGTATCGCATGACATTTGGTACTTGTAGTCACTTCAGCATAACCGTCGAATGGGGATGGGCGCCGGGGAATAGATAATGCATGCCACCTGCTTCTGTCAGCTCAGGGGTGGAGGAGGAGGTTGGGCGGCGCAGGAGGGGAGGGAAGTGGGAGAGCCTGTGCATATGTGTGTGTGAAAGAGAGAGAGAGAGGAAGGGTCAGCGGTCCGTGGACCCTAACTTCCGCCGCGCGGAGGGACGACTCTCCCCTCGGATGAAACCTATCCAGAGAAAGTTATTTCGCACGAGAGGAAGTAAAGGGACTCTTGGTGCGGGTGTGAGGCAGCGGAGGGTGGAGGGAGGCGCCTGTGGAGAGGGGAGGGCGAGGGTTAAGGGAAAGGAGGGAAGAGCAAGCGGCGGTCAAGGAAGGGAGAGAGAAGAAAAGGGCCGAAGGAAGCCTCGTTAGCCTCTTCCCATTAGATCGGCAGCGAAGATTTGTAAAGGGACGGTATAATAATTATATTAGCATAGCCAGCGTATCATCAGAACTAAAATGAGAATCATCGTAGGTTGAACTATAGGCTTAACCTCTTATGTATATTCCAAGACAATATTTTTACTTATGACGTTAAAAACATTTTGCGAACTTTAACTTACTATGGTAGAGTGGACTATGAAAATACAATTAGGAAAATTGACTGCCGAACCGACAGATTTACAATATTGCTTTCCTCGTACCATTAGGGATATGAATAGTTTTGAATATATTCAATAATACATATTGTGGCGGTACGCCACAACTTGCGCTTACTGATCGTCAGCCTAGCAGACGACGTCGAATTCGCGGGCGGCGGCGCTGGAAGCGGGGGTAGGAGGGTGAGGAGGAAAGGACTGGAGAAGGGGACGAGAGGAGTGAGAGAGGAGAGACAGACAAGGGAGGCCGAGAGCTGAGGGGTGGAAGAGAAGCCCCGCGAGTAGAGCTCGGAAGAAAAAGTCTTGATTTAAAGTTTTCTTTTTGTGTGTGCTATTGCCACGGATGAATTGTACCGATATTTTTTGTTAATTTTCTTCAGAATACATCTGTCTGCTTAGTCTACCGAAGAACTGTGAGTGACCTTTTTTATTATTTCACCGAACTGTTCCCTCGTCTGTCAGCAGAACTTCCTGTTTCTTTTTTTTTTGGGTGTACTCGCTTCAGTTAGACACCCATAGCGTCCCCCCCCTGATCGAGATCTGTTGGGGAAGGTGACAATTGGTGCCGTGACCAGGATCTGACAGTTGTGAGGGTGCTTTATTTCGGTGCTCTTTTTGACTCTCTCTCGGTATGACAGAAGGTGACCCCTTTAGAGTGTATCGCTCCGAGGCTCCCGTATCCGACGATGATTCGGAACTTTGCTCTGCATTTCGGTCGTTGGGCATGGAGACTCCTCAACGAGACCGGAAATTTGAGGGAATTGGCTGTCAGGAGTCTCTAGAGGCAAAAAGGAGGGAGATAGCAGATTTCATGCAATCCTTTTGCCGGAATTTAGAGGAGGAATTCGCCAATACGCGGAGGCCGTGCGAGGTCAGTCCTCGGCCCCCCTCTAGTAGCAACGATCACGCCAGGCATGTGGCTTCACGCCAGGCCGTGTCTGTCAACCGTCCAGGGAGTGAGTTCGCTCGATCGCTTCCAGACCTTCATCGGGACGAAATAAGGTGTTATAACAGGGGGCTGGAAAGAGAGGTACAGAGCCTAAGGCGGGAAGTGGATGCCTTCCGGGCTCTTAGGCTGGCTGGTGGCCCTATAGAACTTCCCGGTGTCGGAAATGGGGGGTTTGCGTCCACGCAAATGTCGCATCACACTGCGCCGAAACCTGTTTTCCGTGGCCGGCCCATAGAAAACCCTCTCCATTTCATTCAACAAGTTGAGTTGTATTTTGACACCATCGCGGTGCCCCCGGCTTTCAAGGCTACAATATTCTC
The DNA here is from genome assembly GCA_933228895.1 of Platycnemis pennipes. Lineage (NCBI taxonomy): Eukaryota > Metazoa > Arthropoda > Insecta > Odonata > Platycnemididae > Platycnemis > Platycnemis pennipes. The sequence continues at coordinate 23,456,538 of OW121848.1, read as the reverse complement.
GCAAATGCTGGAAGGTGAGGCGGCATTGTGGGCGAGAACTCTACGCCCGAGGCCGGGAACCTTTGAGTCGCTGAAGGAGGCGTTCCTAAGTGTTTATTGGGGCATTGAAAAACGCATACAGCACCGAATTGCCGTCACTTCGGGAGCCTACGACCCAAATCGGCATGGGGGGATGCCCCGCTACTTTCTTGAAATGGTGGGGGCAGCGCGTCTGATTGAGCCACCCATGTCCGACGCTGAGATAATTTTTACGCTAATAAATCATTTTCCTGTTCGGGTTCGAAATTTTTTGTACTGCGCGATGCCGAAGAGTATTATGGAGATGTACCGGCTATTGGGAAATCTAGATATCCAATTCGGGGACCATCAGAGGAGAGATTTTTCGAGGGATCGCCCCTCTCCGCAGCCCGGGCATAACACAAATCGTTCTAGGGGGCGGGACACGAGATATAATGCGCCTGATCCTTCTGCCGGGAGGCCGCGAAATGTTCAATCGCTTGCTACCGCAGTCAACCTTGAGGCTGCCCGATCGGAGGCATCCAATATCCCAGTCGTGCCCAAGAGCACTACGGCCTCGCGAACAATAGCGCCCGCCGAGAGTGCGGAGGGAAACGGCTCGAGTTGGGCAGGAGCAGGTTCCCCTGCTCAACCGAGGCCAAAGGGAGAGTGAACCTGAACATTGCTAAAATTGTCATTATGGATAGCCACAACTATGATGACTTAATGACCGACGACGACGAGCCTAAACCGCCAGCCAGGATATGCCCCGAGATCAAAGTAAAATACGGCAGCCTCGAGTGTTACGCTTTGTTAGATTCCGGATCCCAGATCTCGGCCATATCCACGAATTTTTTTAAGAAAATCATAGTTACTGATCCCCACCTTCCCGTATTACCGCTCAATCGCACCCGCGTCACGTGTGCTGATGGGAGAAAATCACCCAAAGTCACTAAACAGGTTTTAATCACTCTTCAAATCGATGGGTCGGACGTGGAGGCGGTGTGCCTAGTTGTGCCTAATTTAATTAAACCCATTATTCTAGGGGTCGACTTTATGGCGAAATACCAGGTTATAATAAGTTTTGAAACAAATTACGTTAGTCTGTGCATTGATGGTGATCGTAGGTTCAAGGAAAACTATCCCATCGAAAGGGGGCCGTCATCAGAGATTGCCTGTCTAGAGAACGATAATTTCCCTCGCCTGCTTCGGGAAGTCGTGGGAAGGTCGACGACGTTGTCGGAAACTGAGAGGAAAAGATTGTATGACCTACTGTTAGAATTTAAAGACATTTTTTCCGATCGTCCGGGCTTGGTAACGCATTACGTGCACCGAATTAGGCTGACGGACTACACCCCGTTTAAGCAAAGGCAGTACCCGATACCGTTTCGTTGCAAAGAGGCCGTAGCGAAAGAAATTAAGAGATTAGTGGATATGAATGTAATTCGTAAAGCGCAAAGTCCCTACCAGAATACCCTAGTAGTGGTGGGTAAGAAAGATGGTTCAGTGAGACTCTGTCTGGACGCCCGTAAACTTAATGCGTTAACGATTCCTCAACGGGACGAGCCCCCTCGCGTGGACGAGGCAATTGCGAAATTCGGAGGCACAAAATATTTCTCGGCTACGGATTTCACTTCGTCCTACTGGCAAATTCCTCTTCATCCGGACGACCAGCAATATACAGGCTTCGTTTACAATTCTGTTAGCTATGTATTCAATCGAGTCCCTTTTGGACTCAAGAATAGTGGCGCCGCGTTAATACGCGCGTTGGACGATGTGTTGCAGCCAGAATTAGCGGAATGTGCTACGATTTACGTCGACGACGTACTAATTACTGCTGCGTCCTTTGAAGATCATCTGGATAACCTACAGACGTTATTTCTAGCCACTCGAAAGGCTAACATGACTCTGAATCTTCGGAAATCGAGGTTCTGTGAGGAAAGAATGCCCTTTTTGGGCCACATCTTGACGACGGAAGGACTGTTGCCCGATCCTGAAAAAGTTAGAGCAATACAGTTTTATGAGGCCCCTCGTAACGTAAAACAATTGCGAGGTTTCTTGGGGTTGTGCAATTTTTACAGTAAGTTCGTGGAGGGATATGCTCACTTGAGCTTACCGTTAGTATCGTTACTAAAAAAAAACGCGAAGTGGGACTGGAATGCTGAGACTCAGTCTTCGTTTGACACGGTGAAGGACGCTTTCCTAAATGCAGTCATGTTGAAATATCCCGATTTCTCCGAGCCCATGTGGTTACAGACTGACAGTAGTGGATACGCATTGGGTGCTGTGCTATTCCAAAGGGACGTTGAAGGAAATGACTGTGTGTTAGCATTTATTAGTAGGACCTTGAAGGGCGCGGAGTTGTGCTATTCTACGACCGAACAGGAAGCACTGGCTGTTGTGTGGGCACTTCAAAAACTTCGCACACTGGTATTTGGGACAAAATTAATCATATTGACCGACCATAAGTCTTTATCTTTCCTGAAAACCTGCCATTTGAACAATAGCCGACTCATGAGATGGACTATCCTGCTGGACACCTACGATTTTGAGATCCGCTACTGTCCAAAAAGATTTAACGTCGTGGCGGATTGGCTTAGCCGTAATCCCCGCGAAGGAAAACCCCCAATGACAGTCACCGGGGAGTGGTTCATGTTAACCTATATCGAACCTGAGATTTCGGAATCCCCCGAGCGAGATTTAGGTGACTTAGAAGCGCTTCAGAAGGCAGACCCTGTCTTATCAAGTATTCTCAAATTTTTACAGGGACGCTTGCCTGACTCCCACCCCAACATATCGAGAATCGCCAACGTCGCCAAACTGTGTGAGAATTACAAAGGTGTAATTATTCGGAAGTCGCGAGAAGGCGATCAAGTGTGGAAAATTTGGATCCCCACCGCGCTTCAGGATAAAATTATTTCTTACTTTCATACTAGGTACGGCCATTTTGGAGCCGGGAAGATAGCGAGGATAATCCAGGAACGCTATTATTGGCCCAATTTAATGAGGATGGTGCGTTCTGTCCTTGCGAAATGTGAAATATGCCAAAAAACTAAGTATCCGAACAAAAGTTACGCTGGTCCCTTGACCAACATTATCCCGACGAAAAAAGGAGAGCTATATTCTGCAGACATTTACGGCCCCCTCCCGAAGGGAAAATTAAGAAACCAATTTATATTCGTGATAATGGACGTGTTCTCGAAGTACGTACGCGTATTCCCAATAAATAAGGCTCGCACTGACAACTGCGTCCGGTGTGTGAAGCAATTTATAACGGAATGCGGGACGCCGCAACTCATACTCACGGACCACGGAACTCAGTTCCTATCCGAAAAGTGGACTCAATTTCTGAGCGAGAAGGGTATTAAACCTGTGTTTGCTTCCATCAGACATCCCCAATCCAACCCAGTGGAGCGAGTTATGCGAGAGATCTCCCGAATCTGTCGGGTCTATTGCCAAAACCATAAGGATTGGGTCGGCATGCTCCCGAAGATGAACGAGTGGTTCAACGCAACCTACCACGAAAGCATCCGGATGACGCCCCAGGAAGCGCATTTTGGGACAAGACCAAGACGGGATTTCGAGAACGTAGTCCCCCTACCCAGAGTTCCCCCCATGAGGGATAAAAGAATACATCATTTAGTGCTGCGGAACCTTGAAGAAGCTGGGAAGAAGAGACGAAAGGGTGACAAGGCAAGCGGGCACGAATTTCACGAAGGAGAACAAGTGTTACTCAGAACCCCTAAACAATCTGATGCGAAAGCTGGCCTGTTTGGAAAATTTTTTTACTTATACTCAGGGCCGTACACAGTGTCTCGCGTAAAGAAAACTAACGTGTGCGTGTTGACAGACGATGAGGGAAATGTAGTCGGAGATTACAATTTCTATAACCTCAAACCTTTTGTTTCTGTAGAGTGAGAAGGGGACCAGTCGTCCGACAATTTTTTTGTTTCTCGCGGGTCTACATTTGTTATGTGCTTCAGAGTCCACTGTGTCAGTGTCCCCTACCATCCCGCTCGAAACTGTAGGCGACCCTCCTCCCCCCCCCCCCCTCCCCTCCCACATCCATCCACCCAGCGGGACTCCAGCCGCGGAAGCATCCCCTGACTCCATGGAGCCGTGCACCGACAACCAAAGGACCACACCGAAGCGATGCAGCAAGGTGCGCTACTGGCTGATTACGCACCCCACCAGGAGGGAGGTGCCTGCGAGGAGGCGGGTATCCGGAGTTCGAGTGTCGTCACTCCTACGAGGGGCGACGGCTCGTGGACACCACGCCAACAAGCAGCAGCTAAGAAGACCACGGGTTACTGGCTAAGAAGAGGACGCCTCGGGTTCCGGGTTGAATTATGCACTCCAAATGTAAAAAAAAAATACTGTTGTTAATTTTTTTTTCTTATTGAGCAGGGGAATATTGTGGCGGTACGCCACAACTTGCGCTTACTGATCGTCAGCCTAGCAGACGACGTCGAATTCGCGGGCGGCGGCGCTGGAAGCGGGGGTAGGAGGGTGAGGAGGAAAGGACTGGAGAAGGGGACGAGAGGAGTGAGAGAGGAGAGACAGACAAGGGAGGCCGAGAGCTGAGGGGTGGAAGAGAAGCCCCGCGAGTAGAGCTCGGAAGAAAAAGTCTTGATTTAAAGTTTTCTTTTTGTGTGTGCTATTGCCACGGATGAATTGTACCGATATTTTTTGTTAATTTTCTTCAGAATACATCTGTCTGCTTAGTCTACCGAAGAACTGTGAGTGACCTTTTTTATTATTTCACCGAACTGTTCCCTCGTCTGTCAGCAGAACTTCCTGTTTCTTTTTTTTTTGGGTGTACTCGCTTCAGTTAGACACCCATAGCGTCCCCCCCCTGATCGAGATCTGTTGGGGAAGGTGACAATATACAAGAATCAATGGTGGCATGTAATGACTAATGTAGCCTAGGAAGTTGCATGTTGGCATATGGACTTTAATCTAACTCAACTAACAGCATGCCTGCTTTTCTCTTTAAATATTTTTTTAAATTGTTGTTTCTACTAGATTATAGCTACTAATCCTTTTAAAGGATGATATGTAAATAATGTCTGGGGTAAATTCACCCCCTGCCATACACCTTCATGGTGGCTTGCGGGGTATTACGTAGATTTAGATGAATTCTAGCTGATCCAACAGCAATCGCATATTCACCGCCATGAAGCGATGAGATCACCTAAAGAGTTTCAACGACAACGAAGAATGAGTTCCTTGGTTGACGCGAAAACTCTCACACTATTCATACGACGGAAAAGCACCAGATTCTTCTTCCGACAACATGTTAAATCTTCGCCATTTCTTGGGTGTTTCGATCTGCGGTCGACTCGAGAAAGAATTCCTCTTTTTAAGAGTATAAAAATCTTGAATTTTGAGGTGAGTATTCAAGATGGGCGATAAGAGTGGAGATGCACGCTCTATTACTGGAAATCACTCAACTGTTGACCAAGTATCCATTTTAATCAAATGCGATACTTCGATGAAGACCCTTTGATAGCTCAAAGATAGCATAAATGCTTCGACGATTTCGAAGATGGTATACTTCGATAAATCGATTTACATCACGAGAGATGAGTATGGAATCGGCAATTATGCATGGGCCCACTGGTAATAGTGAAACGCAGTTTTGTTTGAAAAGAAAAAAGGCAATTCATTTTTGTGGAAAACCTTACATGCGTTACAATCCGCAACAACTGAACAAGTCCTGAGCCTCATCGACTCTTCCTACTTGAGCCAAGGTAAACAACAGTCAACATTTAGGTATAGCTAATCTTTTCTTATTCTTCAGATCAGAAATATTAATGATTAAAAATAATACAAAATATAAGAAGAGACAAGTACTGGAAGTCAAATGTATAGTATAATCCATTAAAGTTCTTAGGAAAAGTAATTTCTCACTAATTTTCTTCTAGATCATCATTGAGGTGGTATTCTTATTTCGATTAATGTTTATTTTTATTTGTTTTTTTTCACATATGTTCGGCGTACGCATGCCCGAGATATTACCAAAACAAATCTTCACATGGAATACACAGGGTAGACGAAAAAGAGGGTAACCCAGAATGAGCTGGAAGAAATAATAAACAATACAATCAGAGAAAGACAGCCAGAAGAAAATGTATGGATGATATCAATTGTAGTTAGAAAGGGGATAGCGTCATAAAACGCTAAAAATTCTTATGCATACGGTTTAAAATATACATTACAAAAAAACTGCCGAGAACAAATTGTTTGCTAACTAACAATTCAAAAGGAAGGCAAAAAAACTTAATTAACTGACACTACTAACATATGTACCTATGAATTTTCAAGTATCATCCCCTGCTAACTGCTGCCAACAATATCAAGAACTGAAAATACTAGTACAAGAACGCGATGTATGGAAATGTGCTGCAGACCAATCCTTAAACCCTAGAGAAAAAAATGAGCCTCTGCTGCAATCAGATTAAAAATGTATTGCCATCATCAATGACAGCCTTCAGCGCCAATTCACATTTATTGCAATGTGAAAAAATTCACCTGAACCGGGAATCGAACCACGGACCTTTGGCTTATGGTTACGCTACCCAGGTTCCGTAATTCACGTGCCAATTTTACCGAGGTTCAGGGTACTAGATTTTGAGCCCTCGCGGTCAATTAAGGATGGCAGCGCAAGGGAGAAAGGGCTTCAAAGAAGCCACGACCAATGGTGGTACATTTACATCAGCGTTAATGACTGGCGCCAAGACCCCATTTGGGGAATCTATATGAGTCTTTGCATTTTATAACGCCTTTTTTCATCCCAGTAAAAGTTTCCCAAGCATCAGTCCACGAACGGGGCTTGGAAGGGCGACACACTTAGCATGGCGTGACACCGAGAAATGGAGAGATTAACGGAAGCCGTATCGCACGATGATTTCGCTTGTTTCGCTGGTGAATTCGGAAGCTTACTTAAGTTTATAGTGCATACACCAAAGCACCTTACCAGTGAAACAAGCAGATGATTAATAAAATGGGATTCTTTCGTACGCCAGCGAAAGGAAGTGTGTTTTGTGAGAACTTTGGGAGGATGAAGATTCAAGGAAAAGGAGTAAGTTATATTTAATATAGGTGTAAATTAATAATGAGGCACACAGAAAATGGAGAAAAAAGATTACCGACAGATGCTTAAAAAAACGCGCGATATTACTCATGCATAGTCACTCACTTCTTGAGCTGGCGTATTACTTGGGGCCCTCGTCTATCATTCTTTCGACACTATGACTCCCAACTTCACCGTCGCGGACTAATATGGGTCGAAAATTTATTATGACTTGCCTGCTTTTCTAAGTATTCCATGGAGTTCACTTCCTACGATAGGCTTCCACTGATCCTAAATCTGTCGGCCAATCTTATTTTCGTCGACTGTCTTGTGGAACATAGCTCCCCATTTCCACACCTCCAAGTATTTTACTCCCATCCACGTTAGCATGAGGTTCAGATACCCTCCAACATTTACATGTCAACGAGTAAACGTATTTTCCGCAGTCAAATGAGTTGAATTTTCCACAAAGGATCATGTTTAATTAAGAAACCAAACATTCGTAACTAAAATGTGTCATTGGTTAGCCTATTAGAAGGATACCTTATTCTATTAGTAACTATATAGGAAAATTCTATCGGACTTATATACTCTTACGAAAATCCTATGATAAATCATATTGGTATAAAAGACTCTTATAATAATCTATTAAAATATATAAGGCTTTTAATACCTTTACAGGATACTATAAGAAATGTTTATCATTAAACTTATAAAACTCCTATCTAACTATCTCATAAAAATCTCTAGGATTCATAGGAATCCTGAAAGATTCCCATAAAATTTGTAATGGGCACATAAGAGTCCAACAGGGAGCTGTGGTCCTTATAATAATAATAGGAATGATAAAATATGTCTTAATTATTAAGCAATATCATCAATTAAATATGTTTTATTCTCTGTGTGATTCACCATACATATCATTGACTAGATCACTGTCTAAGAAATGAAACCAGAGCAATCTTAGGAAATCAAGGAATCGGGTTAGGCTCGATAAAATTTCAGCCCTACATCAATGAAAATATTATCGACTTCATTGAAACTAGATATTAGGCTTTCAGATCTCTCTATCAGGAATGCAATTCCTTATAGGAATTCATATTATAGATTTCGCATTAGTATTAGTATCTATCAGGATTTTTTATCTTCCATAGAAGCTCTCAGGTCCTACACTATACATTGAATGGAATCAGGTGATACTTTGAGAAAAAGTGACTGACAGAAAAACTTGAACGATGTATTTTTCACACTTTATTGAGTTAGTAAAACCCTACCGGTTTCGACACTCGTGTCGTGTCATTGTCATTGTCAAGGGTACTCACATACTCATTGTACTAATTGTCAAGAGTACCCTTCAACTTAACTTTCTTCTGTGAAATGTTTCATAGCGATGGTTCTAAATCACGCGGACTATGCATACCCTAAATGCTTTTAGGGAAACTTTTCTAACTGCTTAAACTTAGTGATGGAAAAATGTCGGTCAAAATCGATTTTTCGAGCCATCGATTTTTATTCGAAATGAAAAGCTCGACTTTTCAGCAAAAATCGAAATTTGAACCAAAAGATCGATTAATCGAAAAAATCTACGGTTCATTTTTGAAAAAAAATGCAGTTGGTACAAAGACGTTTATTATTCATTTGAAAAACGCTCATAATACATATTTGAAATAAAAAATCCCTAAAAATGTACTTGTACTGAAAATGTACTAAAAAAAATCTTGAATTATTAGTCGTAAAAATTTACAATTTACTTTAATGTGGATCACCGCTTGGAACCATTCGGCTTCACTAAAATTTTTAAGAAAGATCAACTGATTAAGATGCTTTTTTGATGATGTAGGGCTTGCCTTTCCAATTTTACCGGCATTAGAGAAAAGTCTTTCACATGGGACGCATAACGTTATCATAGTACTCTGATCGCGAAACGGTACGTGTTGGGGTATTCACCCTTTATCTCCTCCCAGACTTTCAGAGGATTGGGGTTGACTTTCCTATTGCCGGGTGGCCTGTTGAGGTATTGTCTAACTTCTACTGGCATCTACTTCTAACAAGAAGTGACCTCAGTGGCAGTTCATCGAGGACCTCTACTGACTACTACGCGCTGCTGAGATCAAACGAAATGGTCAAGATCGAAGTTGAAAAATCCATGGCTCGATCTCGATTTCCTCGATCTTTGACTATTAAAACTCGATTTTCGATTTTAATCAAAATCGATTTTTCCATCACTACTTAAACTATGATGAAAAATCTCAAATAGAAATATATGCATCTGGTCAAATGAGCTCAGCTATCAAACATCTTGTTCCCACTTTACATTAAAGGTTTCTCAAAGCAACGCTTAGGGCAATGTTGCAATAAGTATACCAAACGACCTCATGGATATAAATGCAACCATTAGGCTGTAGGTTGGGACCCCAAAGTATCTGCTCATGATGATTTTATTGATATAAACCAGTATTATTTTTGGCTGAACTCGCCCCGATACTACTGGCTGTAATAACCCAGATTCTTAGTCGGATTATGATAGAGGACTAGATTTTTTTCAAAATTTTAGTTTCTCCATTTTCCTCTTCAGTTCAGGCGGTTACACAACAGCTCTTGCTGAGTGGTTAGTAATTAAAGGAGCTTGGAATATCTCTTACGTGTCTATCTCCGTTTGTTTCCATTCCTTTCAATCTTCACCGTTTAGGACTGTTGGGCATTGGAGTATCATAAATTCGAGCTAAATATTTCAACCTAGCAGTATTGCCATGAGGATTGAAATTATTTTCACAGCTCAACTAGTCTCTTTAAATATCATGCCAATTATTATACCATTTATATCGTTTCTCCTCGGATGTTTGATATTTAAGCTAGTATTCGCCATAAACGTTGTTTTTCCATTTCTGCAAGCAGAAAATTTCAATCGCATGGTAAAATATGCTCAAGAATTTTTTGTGTTCCCTGCTCTTTACATACGAATCTTAAATGTGAGATATATCATTATTAGTTGGATCAACTAAGGTTTTTCTGTCGAAATTTAGATATATTGAAGGCTGAATGATACCCAAACAGCTGTCCTCGATCCAGGAATATCAATATTTTCTATGCGCACGCATGAATTTTAGTAGATAACTATTAAATCAGAGATAAAATTAACTATTTTTTCCCTATAACCCGGTGATTGTAGTATTTGCATTGTACACTTACAGTTCTTATTGAAAACCATTTAATTAGATTTCAATATCCTAATTCGAGTACTAGTAGTATTTTGGGGAGTCGACCTACTGCTGAGATTATTAGCGCCATTTTAGGATCGGCGGGTTATTGGGCAGGGGTAGGAATTTTAGAAGGAAACCCGGGGGAAAGAAATCCGACGTTGGCATTAGCCTATTCTTAACGAAAGACGCCAACAGGTTTTGGGGAGGCGACCTACTGCTGAGATTATTAGCACCATTTTAGGATCGGCGGGTTATTGGGCAGGGGTAGGAATCCACCTATTTAACCACCGTTTAACGTCCTACCCGACGGACGGAGTACTGTACTCCAATTGCTCTTCGCAAGACACTCAAGTAGGCACCGGTATACCGTTGAAAAATCTGAACTGCCGGGAGTCGAACCCGGGTCCTCGAGATGGAAGGCCAGTACCTACTCTATCCACCACAGCAAGCCTATTCCTCCTGATTCGATCTCCGTCCTTTTGAGGGGTTATAACGCAACAATGCTGCATGTTTACTCGTATTGCTCTTGAGATGTATTAAACGCCTATTAAAGGCTGATATTTTCATATACATTTTTAACCTCTAATCACAACAGTCATAATCAGCAAATTGAGGCGTTAAAAGTCGAACCGAAAGTTGCAAGAATTCGTTTTACCCTCGCTCCATCCACGACCACAACATGATGTAATTTAATACAACCTACCATAAAAATTAGTTAACTTTTTTACTTATTTTTTCCTCTTGACTTGACAGGGACTTGCCCAGACCCGCTAGGGCGCAGGTCAGGATACAGGTTCCCTATATCCTGACCTACGCCGTAGCTGGGGCCCGCAGGCTAACATGCGCATGTAGAATATTTAAAAAATTAAGGACATGAGACACTCGCCCATCGCCAATTTTCAGAAATAATATTGTGTGGAGGAAAGGTGCTAACGTTTGCACCCAAATATGTATAACGATCGGTCATTTTTGGCTAGTTTACACTAGTAAATAATTTTCGAATTTTCTTTGAATTTTCAGGATTTACGTAAGAAGAAAATAGTCAGTATGCTAGCACAGAAAGCTCAGCAGAAAAAGTAGAGATCAGTTTACCGAATTAATAATTTAGATACACGTGGGAATACAAGCTCGGAAGTAAGGACATACAAACCATTTTACCGAATTAATAATTTAGACACATGGGAATACTAGCTCGGAAGTAAGGACATACAAACATAATTCGAGTGTACATCAGGAGAATTCCTCTTGGAGGCTTTTTTAAATGACTGCATGGATAATTGTGATCTAATTCTCTCTGATTTATAAAGCATACCTGGTGATGGTTCACCCCCGTTCACACACACAGTGGCTTGCAGGTTATTGTGACAATAGATAAAAGGCATGGACGATAACAGTCCCAGAGAAGTAAAGATTAAAGAGTAAAGACAAAGAGGAGAGTAGAGTAAAGAGCAGAAGAGAAGAGAAATAAGAGTAAAAAGCAGAGAAGTAAAGATTAAAGAATAAAAACGAAGAGGAGAGTAAAGAGCAGAAGAGAAGAGAAAGAAGAGTAAAGAGCAGAGAAGTAAAGATTAAAGAGTAAAGACGAAGTGTTGGAAAATAACGATGAATAAATTCAACCGTATCGGCAAGACATGGTGGGATAGCTTTTCAAATATTGAAATTTAACGACACAAGTTGTAGCGTCCACTTATTTTTAATGTAGACCTAATACAGAAAAATCAAGGCTGAAAACATTTAAAATGTGGTGCTATCTTAGAATGGTGAAGATAAAATGGATTGACCGAGTGACAAACGAAATCATAATAAGAGTGGGAGCAAAGAGAAGTCTGCCGAAAACTTTGAAAAGAAGACGGGACTAACTTAATCGGCCATATCTTGAGACATAGTGGTCTGATGAAGACAACAATTGAGGGAGAAATGAATGGGAAGAATGGCAAAAGAGAATCACGCGAGATAAATGGAGATATAGTGAATGATGTGAAAAAGAAGAATTGTATTAATATGAAGTGGTTAGACGATAGGAGAATCGATGGAGAGTCAAACCAATTGTAGGATTGTTGACCGATGATGATGATTACAAGTAAGTAGGCAATACTTTTGCAGGTGCAGTTTAATTTTAAATAATGATGGTGGCAAATGAATAAACCGAGTGACAAACGAAATAGCCCCGAGAAAAGTAAGAGAGGAGAGAATTTTTGCGAAAACTTAAAAAAAATAGGACAACGTTATTAACCACATCTGGAGGCATGATGATCTGATGAAGATAGCCGTAAAGGGAAGGGCGAGCAGGTGGAATGGCTAAGGTCTCGTATAAGATAAAAGAAACTGGTGGTGAAGGATGAAAAAGGGATGATTTTTTTTTAAATATGGAGAGAAATTATCATTTACCTAGCGCTTAACGTATATCCATGCGAAAAATCGAGAAGCTTCCTCGACTATACAAAGAACAAACGATTTTGCTCTAATTTTTAGACATGGGAGTACGGTTTCGAGAGTGGTTGTGCGGGAGAAAAAGAGTTGTGATGTCAACCATGCTATGATTTCCAAAATGTTCATTACGAGAAAACCGACGAGGAGGAATCCATTGGGAGCATCGACTATCCTGGGAGACACATGCAAACTTACGAGTCAGCAAGATCTGCTCTCTCTTTCCCCAGCGAAGGTGATTCCGGACAAGGGGCTTTTTTCCACCCCGAAAGGGGGGCGGCATACTAGGTATCCATGAGAAGAGAGTCGGCTTCAAGCTCACTACGTGAACAAACGGACAGACGGACAGTCTCCTCGGCGCGCCGACTAGTTTCGTTTTCCTTCCGGAATCAAGGGGAGAGGAGGAGGACTTTAAAAATGCTTAAACAGATGCGCATAATGCCTACCTCCTCTCACCATAATAGGCAATTAAGCAAAAAAATTGAATTAACGCTCCCACAGGGGTTTTCCCTTTCTTCCGCGGCTCAACGAGGAAAATAAATAGGAAGATACCCCTTCTCCCATTTAGGACAGTTCTATCGGGCTATTCATGAAACGGAGCCATTAACGTTTTCACTTTCTTTTAGAAATCGAAGGTCGTAAACGGTGGAAACTTCCCTACTTTTTTCGGTCACATTGCCATTATGGAAATTAGCTAAAATTTTACCACAGAAAAGGATTCACCAAATGGTAATCACTTCATCAGCCATCTGAAGATTATGCACGCCTAAACTATTCTCCACGTAACCAAGACATTCACATATACATATTTAAGTCAGTAGTCATGGGTCTTTTGGGATGTTTTGGACCACCGCTCATTTATGATTGATGATTAACAGAATGCAACTGCTAATGAAGTTTAGAGACATCGTCACCAGTCGTCAACCCTAAGATTGGTTCGATGAAGCTCTCCACTCGATTCTCCTATCGGCTAACCTCTTCATATTTAACAATTCTTCCCTTTCACACCCTGCAATACCTTCTTTTTCCATAATTCCCAATCATCTTTCTCTCGACGACTGTCTTCATCTCGTTATCTTGTCGCAAAGCAAAGTTTCCATCAGACCTCTTATTTACCACTCTTCAAAGAACGTCTTTGTATGTTACTCGGTCCCCTCATTTCATCATCATCATTATTTTTTAATACTACATTTCAACTGGTTCCAGTCTTTCCTTTTATTCGATTTTCCTTTCCTTCCATACGGAAAAATGTGATGTCAGTCAAACTAGGGTAAGTTAAGATGTAACAGTTGGTTATTGATGGTTTCTGATGACGAGTTTTCTCTCTGACGACTCTGTTTCTTAGCAAGCTTTCTCCTACAGGTCAACAAATTGCATGGCTACAAAGACAATTGCATTATTTGCCAGTTCTTGGCAGCTTCATGCATTAGTCAATGTAATAAACGCTTTTCGCCAAATTTCGCGTTCCCTTTATAGAGGTTTTGTTCAACACAATCAGAAGAAGGCACCGAATATATTATTACTGGCCACGTAAAGTAGTAAGTACGCCATAACAACACAAAGTCGCTAAGCAATGCACCATGTAAAAAGACTCGCTTCCCAGGGACATCAGTTTTAAGTGCCTTGCGGAATAGTAAGTACCAAGAAAAAATGATTTACCGCCATTCCTGAAAATGTATCATTAATCTTTTACCTTTTGAAGTCAAAAATAAAATGAAGTCACCTTCATAAATTAAATTATTCTTGAGGGATGAAATCTGTTCATTGCGACAGCATTACCCATTCACTTGCTTGTACATTAAGCAAATGAAATATTAGAAAATGAACTTAAAGAATTTGAGACTGCACATGAGCTAACTGATTAGTCAGAAAATGAATAAAAAATTACCCTCATATCTTCCCTCCCCCACAATCTCTTTCCCTTCTTACCCCCCTTCCACTCGCTCTTCCCGGCCTGCAGCGCACCTATAAATAAGCATCCTTGTCTCACTCCTTTCTGTAATCTTCCTTCTTCACAGCTTCTTTCTTTAATCTTTCTTCCTTGGATCTTTTTTCTTCACCCCCTTCTTCTAGACTTAGTCTTAGCGACTTGTTTTTTATATAAGCTGTAGATAATTCTTCGGTCATTGTAGGAAACTTCAATTACTTTCAGAATTCCAAGATTTGAATTCCAAACCATGTTGTCAAAAGCCTCTTGATAATCCTATGAACATTGGTGTGGCCTTCTCCATTCTCTTTTCTGTGAGCAGCCTCAGTTGTATATAAGCATCCACTGCTTGCATACAACTGAGAGGTACAATGTTACCACCCCGAGGAAAACAGTAAACATTCTGTTATGAGTCTCGTGAAATGCTGGCTATGAATTTCACTAAACTGTTAGTTTATACAAAGTAATGTAATAGTTAAGGATTAGACAGTCATCTCTATAAATAAATCCCTTAGATACCTCTTGTGTCGAATTCTGATCTCAATACTGAGTCTTTCATATCATCCTTCTCGACTTCATTTTCCCCTCCGGAAGTCTTCAACCTAAGATTCCTTCCGTTGTACCAAATTATTTGCCGTGTATATTTGGCAGCTTATTTACCAGAAGTATTATGTCGTTATCGATACGCTTTCCCTTCTTTCAAGTTTACACAAAAATACAACTCGAATACTTTACAGGGAATGCGAACTTAATCCATCTGTTCCCCTTTTCGAGAGCTCAACATAGTTTATCCTTCCCCAAGCTCATGGATTCTCCTCGTTTCTCATTTCTCAGACCATTTAATATCCAGCGTCATCCTCCAACACCAGTTTCTAAAGGTTCCTTTCTAGCAAAGGCATAAATGCCTCCCATCCATTGGGTAGCATCATGAATACTTTCACATACTGCATCACTATTCGAAACTGATTTAACTTATTTGATTCTTCATCGAGAAAGCCTTCTTCGTTCACATATTCAGAGGTTGATATCAGCCGAATTCCTTACATCCCGTATCAGCTTCCTCAAAGGTAGACGAAAGATTTCACCTGTATTAGCTCTGAAATCGAGTACCATTAAAATGGCCGAATACGTTAATTATGCCCCATATCTCATAAACCCCATTGAGCACTGATCATCTGCTTTCATTTTTCTTCTACGTCAGAGAGGCGACCTTCTTCCCACGCTGTCAAATAAGCATTCTTCCGCCTTAGCAACAACAGTGGATTGAAACTAATATGTGGAATTAATATTTAAACGCAGCGGTCTCCTCCAAGTCGACGAGATCCGCATATCACGTGTTTTTACCACGTACATCAACGTTCCTTCCCTGTATCATTCCCCTGCTCTCCTTCTTTCATTTTTCGTGCGGGATATTATCTTTATATACTTCAGCTGGTTACCATGAAATTTATTTTTGATCAGATATAGAAAGTAGACAAATATTTCAATGTAACCGCTCTCATCGCATTTCTCTTCGCACGATGAAATAACTAGCTACTACGTTCTCCCTTCACAGAGTCGCGATCATCGATGAAGCCTTCCATCCGATGTTGAGAAGAAAAAAAGTAATACCACCCCACAGGCACTGCTTACAAGGCAAAAAATAACAAGCAATTGCACAAAACCGATTTTAAAAAATGAAACAACATTTTGGCAATTTTTGAATCTTTAGAGAGATGGGCTAAGAAAAGAAAATTATTTTGCCGCCCGAGATCAGATTCCCACTGCTAAGGAGTCTTTCAAGATTACCATCGAGGTAAGAAAACAAAAGAGGACGACCTTTTTCATTGCTCAACGAGCGTAATCGCCTCAGTCAGTCCGCCATGAGGAACAGGTATGGCACGGAGCTGAAGCAACACGCTCAGCGGAGAACGAGCAAAATGGGACGCGAAGAGGATAGGACCGCCAATCCTCCCGCCCTCGTGCGGGACGCGAAACTGCTAATAGCTGAGCTCTCGCTCCAAACATTGTGCAACCCTTTAATGTCGTTTGACTCTCCTTACCCCCCCTTTATCCGCTCCGATCGTAATGGACGCGGCAATTACGATAAAAAGAATAAAGGGAAGGTTCGTCTTCTCTAAAGACACTCCAACCCTGGGACACGGAGATGGAGGGGGAAAGTTGGGATTGGGGGAGCGGGGGTGGGGAAGATGTTTCTTAGAGGGAGAAATTAACAATGATTTCGTTCGCTTGCTCGTGACACGCAACCCTCAGACGCCTTCATCCTCGTTTAACCCTTCAAGAGGTTACAGCTGGTGGGAGTTGGGCGGCAATATGGGAGACTTAGAACACCACTGAGATTCCCTTATACCGTGGCCCAAAAGGCCTTTTTCCGCGATGATGGAGGAAAGAATGAGGGAAATAATCGCTGCGAATTTACTAATCCTTCCTTGGCAGGAAAAAATAAAAAAATTCTATCATAATCTGCGCCCTCCAAGATTATCGGAGAGTTCTTTATCTTTCCAGGGAGCCAGTCTAACGTAAGCTAAAGGTAAAACACCCTCATTCTTCGTATTGTAATCCACACCGGAAGTGAGGTAGAAGTGGTCCCAATGAGAGGAATTAAATTGTATTCGTTAATTATTATGCATTTCCAGGAAGATGGATAATTTATTATTGCTTTCTACAATTAGCTATTTTCTTCGAAATATGTTTCTTCCATCTAGTGAAATTACCTATTTTTTGCATTAAAATTTTCGTACCATTTATCCTCTCATGGAGTGGTTCTTAACCCGAGGTGCACGCACCCTAAAGTGTACAAGAAGCTTCTTCGGAGGGTGGGAGACGTTACGATGAAAATATATCATTAAGTATAAAGTGCTGCAACATACAAGCAAACGATTACTTGTTGTGTAGTTTTTAGAGTTTCTTTCTGAGCAATAATATGGCAGTAATATATTATTACGACATAAGCGGCAATAACATTTTTATGGTGCACCGTACACTATTTTTTCTTAATAAAAAATTTAATATTTTGGCAAGAATTGCGAGAGTTTTGTGCTAACGTTTTTCCGAATGAATTTTTTAAAAAAAGTATCATCCCTCCTTTCGAATAATACATGAAGATATAAAATTCCCTGACCAGCTGAACATAAGTAGAGCAGCTAACAATGGAGAAAGGAAGAAAAATTAAAATAAATGCATATCTAATGGAATGTGTACGAAATTTGGGGTATATTTACAGATTTGAGATGGTCAGTGGCATCTCCTTGTGGAGGCGATTCATGATAAAAAAAAAGCTCTTAGTAATTACACAACTGGTTTATTCACTACGCATTTACTCACTTCGAAGGGATCGTCATCTTCAGGAATCTCCGGAAGATGACGCCACCAATCGAAACCTTGGCAGTGAATAAATCGTTTATATGACATTAAAAACTGTGTTCTTTTCATCATTTTCAGTTTTCGTAGAATTCCGTAGATTTTAAACAAAATGACTTTTGATGGCTACTAAGAACGCCGTGGAAAGAATCCCAAGCAGCATCATGATATCGGCCCAATATCATTTTTACACCGTCACATATCACTTATTGGTCAATCCGATATTGGCTACTGATATCGGCAAATGTCAAAGTAATGGCAAATAACATTTGCCATTATAAAAATCACATTTGCTGACTATATTGGGTCGATATTAATTTGATGATAAAAAGACATCTTTCACCACTATACAGTGGCATAAAAATGATATTGGGCCGACTTATGTTTGATACTACCATGGACTGATTTTTCATTAACATGATATTGGGATGATTTAATAAGTAAGATAGTTAAAATGTATCCTGGATAAACATGTTAAAATATTTATAATCAGGGACGGTCGTACACTAAAACTGCGATGGAAAAAGTAATGGCGAGAGGTAGCTTCGATCTAAGAAAGCTCATGTTGTGCACCCTGCACTTTACACCTGACCAAACTCTCTTTGTTAAGAAATGGTTAATTTTAAGCATTTATGATAGTAATGAGATGTCATACTAATTACTCCTGACCCAACTTCCCTTAGTTGAAGATGCGTAACTTTAAGCGTTATCATTGCAATAAAATATTTCAAACTAGTTTTTTGTTGAAGTTATTGGAGTTATAACCCAATATGGGGGTTCACATTAATTGCCAAACGAAAAAATTCACCTGGACCGGGAATCTAACCACGCACCTTTGGCTTTCCGCGCCACTGCGCAGACCACTACGCTATCCAGGATCCCTAATTCGCAAGGCAATTTTTACAGAGGTTCAAGGTACTAGATGTTGAGCCCTCGCGGTCCATCAAGGATGGCAATGCAAGGGAGAAAGGGCTTCAAGGAAGCCACGACCAATGGTGAACTCCATCCAGCGCTAAAGCCGCGCTTGGCGGTAAATGTAGGATATCCAAGCCTGCCGTGTGAACGGCAATTTGTAAGCAAACATTGAATCCTTACTAATCCTGAAGATTTAGGCGATATGGAGTGGAAGCGAAACATGATAACACAGACTCGTGTTTTTCTTTCTGTGTTATAGAATCCTTAAATAATCATATTTCTTATTTTATATGTAGGCCTCCAAATGGTTTCTGATGTTCTGACCTATCACGAATATTTGATTTTCTTCTCTCTGACGTCGGAGGAAAAAATTTGAATACTCAAAATTATAAAATCCAGCGACCAGAAAAATAGGATCATTTTTATGTCCTTTATTAGTCAGCTCAGTTGACACCATTTTTGCATCGGAAAACGATATCTATTAAATATCCTTCTGTAGGCTTCCGCGGGTTTTCTTGCTTTAAAATGCTGGTCTTCCGGGATTTTAAAATTCTTTCATATTTTTAACAAACCAAAATTCCCCCAACATTCACCTAACTTTAAATTTGACCCTTATCAATGAAGAGATCTTTTTCCGTTAACTTTAATATGAACACAATACCATTATGTCAAAGCACAGGGAGAACTAAGCCCTATTTAGTCGCAAGTTTTTTAATTTGTCGCCAAAACAGTATTCTTTTCGCTTTCCTCTCCTCCGTGACAGCAAGCACTTCGCAAGCCTCCAGAGCGCATTGCTTCATGGGAAAGAGATACCTAACAGATGCAAGCCCAGGAACTGAAGGATTTCAACCCAAACTCTTTCATCTTTGACGTCGGTTCCCGACGTTTACGTCGGCATCACGCGAAAGTGTGATAGAATCCCAAGACGGAGGGAGGGGAGGTAAAGGGAAGGAGACAAGAGTGAGTCACTGCAGTCTATTACGATATCGAGCAATTGGGCGTTTCCGCTGCTCTGCGTCGTCAGTGAATTCAACGAGAACATCCGTGATAAGAGATATCATAAGCTCGACGCAATTAATTGGTCAGTGATTTAAAGAGCAGTTATAATTCATAAATGTAAAGACACTCCGTATTTAAATCTGCGCTACGTGACATTTCATGAATTAACCATACCACCATAGTTTAAATTTTAACATTAAAATATCAGTGGTTACCTTGACAACAGCAGTATAATTAAAAAAATCTTGAATTGAATGAATCTGGGATAAGCCATCTCTCTGCCTCATTTTCTTTCTAACTTGAGAGAAATCGATGTCTTGCCCGTAAATAACATGCGAGTATCTGTAAAAATTATAGGTAAAAATTCTAAGATAATACCACTTAATTTCCTAAGAAATTTATTTCACATGTTCAAATTGCACATTCATATAAACACGTAGCAGCAATAATAGCGATTTCACTATTTCCCAGCAAATTATTCTGGTGAAGTCTTCTCGGGATTTCCTCCGGGTTAAATATTTATATATTTTTTTAAATATTTTATTTACTCGCTAACAACTCGCTCACCCTGAAGACGATGGACGAGTCGTCCGTGGAAACGTTGGTGTTATATAAATATTTAACCCGGTGGAAATCCCGAGAAGACTTCACCAGAACAATGATAGCACTTTAATCCACTATGACAATGTATATGTTACGCATAAAACAAAACAGGGAATCGGGAGAAATAGTATGACTATTAGGCTAATAGTATTAGCATTGAACTACTGGCCTGTTGCGACCAATTCTTGAACCTTTCTGATCAAGATACTGGTGCTCGAGAACAGGAACGTTTTTGTCCTTGGGACAAGTACATAAGTAAAAGCCGGTACAGAAAGGAGGACAGAAGGCTCTTGTACAGAAGGCTATGCCACAATTTGTATGGTCTTTGATGAAAATTATATCATTTGGTCATCTTTTGTTTTTGAAATTATAGTCATACTGTTTAGAACTTTATGGTAATATACCTACTCATCAAATCAGCATGTAATTAGTGCAAATTATGCTGTTATGTAATACAGATGGAATAGATGTTTTATCCCAAATAGCATCTAGCTTGATTGCAACTTGTCGGGCTACATATAAAAAATCTGGCTCCTTGTTACTTTGAGATGCTAAGCTAATTCAGAAATTCTAGAAAGAAAAAGAGAACACATTTCTTTGTTGGGAGAAAACTTAAAATCCCTGGGGGTCTTCATTATAAATCGGGCTATGGCTTACACCACGCAGAATGAACTTAGAGTGGCATTTTGTTGGCGGAATGAAAATCCAGATCTCACAGCCAGAAATAGTCAAATGTTAAGAAATAAAAGATCGGTGAGCAAGTCAGAGAGTAGTGAGGAACCAGAAGAAATGGATGAAAAATGAAATGTTTGTGATCTGTTGCGATGCAAAGGTTGAATATGATACAGCGAGGACGTCAGGTGCGAAACTAGTCAGACTCATCCCTGCAGGGGTGATGCAAAGCGGAACAGGCTGCTGTAGTATACAGGTAAAAATATCATGATTCAATTCATGATTGTTAAGAGTATACATGGAGTGACTCAACATGCTCTGCTACCACTACGAGCCACCAGACAAAGTAAAAGGCAAGGATGGAAAGAGCTGCACAATGGTTTAATTGCACTGAATTAATAACTTTTTTTCGGTACCTGAACAGGCATCCCAGCACCCACCGGGGCAAATAACCGGGTTATTGAGGCTTGAATGTCAATTTTAAACACAAGCGACATCTCCTTACCCAAAAATATGATCACTTTAAAGAAAATAAATTAATTACAATCATGGTGTTTCAGTCAAAATTTCGTAACTTAGAGGCAAAAATTCTAACTAGATATTATCAGATTTGGACATAAATGTATCTGTAATATCCACGTAGGTGTGCCACTTTTTCCAAGAATTACATTTTGATCCAAGCAAAAAGTGGTAAAACAAGGTACTCTAGTACCCACCAAAATATTGGTGGCACTCAAAGGGTTAAGACACTATGATGTTACAAGCTTGACCATGGAGGTCTCATCTTCTCCACCAGGCACAATCACATTCCATGGAACTGAGCCAGATGCTTGTTCGAATTAATATTTCTAATACTAACCATTCTTGCCCATTAGAAAAAATAACCAGTTCTGTTCCCTATTACCTCACCCAACGAGTTCTTCAATGAGTGGTCCAGTGGGATCACGTCTTTTCTCTCTCATTTTACCAAGAAACAGACTGTAATTACTACCATAACGCTTCTATCCATTAATCTCCTCTAAAATGCCCAACCGGAAGCAACAGTCACTCCCTTACCACCAGTGCAACTCTAAGTGGTCTGTGTATTTCCACCACATTAAGGTCAATTCTTCATGAAGAATGCTTTTGATTACATCCCTAATTACCCATCACATAATTTCACCTATATAGACTTAAAAAATTTCATTAGGACAGTCTATAGTCTTTTTTAATAAAGAGCATGATTCGCAATAACTTTCAGGCACACTTTCCAGTTTATTTCCTTTGACAGATAATATCGAGGCATTTTTCACAATTTAAATAAAGGATTTCACAAAGCAAATTAATGCTTATTATTCACAATATGTAGCATAACTTTCTAAGCAATTCCTTTCCATATACAACTTTCATACTTGCAAAAATTTCTGGACTTAAAAGTGCATTTTGCAGTAGCCTATTCAGTACTAATATTTAATTTTTAGCAAAAAACTAATTCATTAAAAGAAATCTGTTCTGATTCAATAGCATGGAAGCAACTTCTTCACATTTCTTTGAATTTTCATTTGAATGACAAATGGTAACTGAAATGTTATCAAACAATGATTGGCCCCCAAAGATTTTTTTTTCAATTTTGACTCTCTTAACGGAGTAAGAGCCAATTTCAAAAACAGTTAAGCTCAAATACATGAAACCTGTATAAAATAAAAGCTCCCTCCAACACAACTCTTTTCGTACACTCAAAAAGAAATACTAGCAAAAATGTACATAACCCAAAATTTAAGCTGCTTCGAATTCTTTTGCAGGTACATATATTATTTATTCATGGGTTTTCAAGTTTAACAAAATGACAAAAAATATTGTCCACTTGTACAATACACAGCAAAGGAAACATATGGCAATAAATACATGCATTTATGACAATGTGAAGACATTCACCTGCAAGAGCATTCAACATCAACAGCACTATCAGGAATTGGCAAATAATGTATCTAGGCAATGAGTCAACTAAAATTAATGATTTTTAAGCAGGTTAACATTAAATAGTTGTGCTCAATCAGTAAACAATCAAAATTAACATTTTAGACACCAATAAAACAAAAACTTTTGCAGGTGGTTTATGTTATTGCAACCAGACACAAGCACCTAAATTCATTGACCCTAGTAACACTTTCATCTAAGCACTAAGGACCAATCTAGTCCTTATCTCTTTCAATCTTGGACAATGGCTATAGATGTACATATATATTGCTGTCACAACAGAATTTTGTACATGTACTTGGGTGGTTTGAACAACAGGATTAAATTATGTATATGTCACTTTTTTCATTTAAAGCCTTTATGGCATTCAGTTACTGGGATTCTTCATAAGCTTTAATCTCGTATAGACACCCCAAACAGAGCCAATCCATTGAACACTGTCAACAAACAGGATGGCTACAATAACTCTCATCAACCACTATGACAAATTCATTTATCTCTTTAACTCAAAACTAATGGAATGTTTTCATTACCTAAAACCATACAAAGGAGAGGGTAGATACATAAGACTGATTTAGAACACACAACAATATTACTTAAATTTCACAATCCAGTTGTTCGAGTACTCTTCAAACCACCGAATTTTCAACACACTATTAATATCTTGGGTGATAATTATTATTCACACCTCTTCACTTGCAGCTTTTAGGAGTAATACACCTATGTTACAAGCACTTGACCATGAATATATATATTTTTATGCATATATATTTATATATTTTGCATCTCTTTTATAATAATCTATATAGACTCTTGTATTAATGTTAAAGAAAGAAAAATTTTATACCATATTGTCAATAATGGTCGACACAAATATATATATATATATATTTTTTTTACAGTGCATTCTGGGTAGTCCATGTATATTCATGATTCTACTTATCTTACGCATTTATAATACAATAGGATTCTTCTTTTATGTTAAATGCTGTGGCACACCACCCAACCCACCAGCCATTTCGCAAAGGATAGCTTTAGAAGATAGAAGGGGTGAATTTCCCTCCCCACCAACATCTCAAAGGCACCAAGGAGAACAAGAATTACCAAGATGAGTGAGCCCCTGTAAGTCTATGATGAAGAGCAGCACAAGAGAAAGTGTGGGAGGACAGCAGAGCATAAAAAAAATAATTACAATTTTGACAAATATTACACAAGTAAAAAAAATCTCATGAAAAATACTTAGAAACTGATATGATGGCAAAATGGACCAGTGTGTGCCACACCTTGTTACCAACTAACTGTACAACTTCATTCTCACTGATATACTTGACTGAAACAAAATGTAAGGACAACAGATTTGAATAATAGGAGTACAATTTCTTGACCTAAGATGAGTTACAGCCACTATACTTCAAAACCAAGAAAAAGCAGACCATAATGAACAAAGTGGCCAGGAGTATATTGAAACTAAGAATTGGCCACCTGGCCAACCTCAGGATATTTATACAATAGATACGGTCATTCGCACATTCATTTCAACACATTCTCACTATCACACGATACTCTTCAATCTTCATCATTTACTCATTCAATACATTCACACACATAACAACATACAGTATTATCTATGGTCACATTTAAACATTTCATTTTAGCGAGCATTGCCACTCCATCAATGTACATGTTTTATAGCATTCCATCATCTATATGACCAACTTCCATCTGCAACATAAGCACTAGGCCGTAAAATGATTTTGATGACAAAAACTACAACATACATATTCCACAGCCCTATGTAATCACTCAAACTTAGAGAGGGATCACAGGAGGAGAGAAGACATCTGCTTCATGATAACACAACATGATTACACAAGGTTCACATCTGTACTTTTACCAAGGTCTTGGAGCCTGATGAATTGAGTTTCAAAAAATACCATTCACTTATTCAATGTGATTTTGTCGAATTTAAGCACCTAATACAGGGAGAAGTGAAGTGGGTTTAGATGATCCATATACACTGCTTATCTACATTTATAATTTAATTCCACTTAAACTCCTGAAAAGAAAAAAAGTAATGCATACATTTAAACTTGAGTAGAAATAAAAGAATAAATGTTAATTACTGGTGATGAACAGAGAAAAATTACTTTATTAGAGTACTAAGGATAGAAAAACTTTTTAAAGAAACAGCCCATTTCATGATTATAGTGAGAATGTGTATGGTTATTTGCATATAGTTATAGTAAATTAACTCATGAAGCACAAGATCAAAATGCTTGGTCAGGCTAAATAAGTATATTTATTTGCAATCAAACTATGAAAACCAGGAAAATCTTATCTTAGACAAGCCTGAGAAAAAAACTTTTTGGTTTCTTATTTCTGATACCTCCCAAGCAAGATATCCAGAAAACAAATGGAATACCATTCAAATTTAACTCATTAAGTCAGGTTCCCTCCATTGCAAAACTGACACAATGTACTCACTGAAATATTAAAAAGTCGCTGATGTACCACTAAAATGGAAAAAAAATGATCCAAAATAGTAATATTACTTGAAAGCAACAGCATGGTGAGTTGAAGTGAAATTAAAAACTGTTTCAGGTTTTCCACTCACCCAAAAATAAAATTCACACTTCTCAATTACATGTTTAAAAAATCTTGAACTGTAGGAAAGTGGCGACAATGAGTAATTAAAAAAAAAGAAATAATTAGGTCCCACTTACTGAATGGATCAAAATGAAACCTTTCAAAATTAACCCAACATAATTTTCCAAAATACAAAGCAATGATTTACCAAATGACAGAAATAGAGCAAAAGAATTAAAACTGGAAAGACTTTCAAAGGGAAGATAGGTACATGAGATTAAGTCACCCAGGACTATACCATGAAATATTCATTGTCAGTAATTTTTACATGAGGCCTGACACTGGCAGTGACCATGTAGGATATTGAACTAGGGAAAAAAAATGGCCATGATTCATAGGTATGTTGAGTATAAAGGAAATCCCAACAAATATACATAAGATGATCACAATTATTTACAAACTCTAACGAGTGAATGTAGTCACTGAGTAAAATGAGTGGTGTCAACATGCAAGTATAGGACACTGTTGTATAACAAGGAATTGCTCTTTCAGAATAAGCGGATGAATGCCCTTTGAAGGTGAACAGCCCAAGATGCAGACCTATCATAAATATAACTTAAAAATTACTGTTACTCCAGAAAGGGAGAATATCATCACCTTTTACGTAATATGCAACTTTTGTGCACACATTAGGACTTATTGTACTATTAACACAGCCAAAATGGAATCAACCAGATGGAAAAAAGGCCCATAGGTTAATAACTGTGATACCCGAGTAAATGCTACCATTTGAAAATCAAACCCCAAAGCAACTCTCCAGTTGAGAACATCCCAAGGTGACACATACAGGGATGAAAAGGGCAGCAGAATGCCCCTCCCCCCACCCACAATTTGAGAAAGTCGTCACCAGGGGCTGGATGGGGGTACTGTGGAGGCGCATGCACAGAATGACAGCTCTGCTCATGCCATTTGCAGTTCATTTATTTGTCCCTTATCAGTTCTTATTGTTATGTTTCAAATTTCCCTCCGCATTTTCATTTCATCTATTAAAGTGCATAAAATACCCAAAAATCAATTATTAGAGGGGTAAAAATAACATATCATTGCTCAGTTATGTTCCTTAGATTAAAAGTCTGCAATGAAAAAATTGTTTTGATAATTTTATGTGCCTTGCCTCCCATTCGCATGAAATAAGTGTCACAATGGTGATAAATACCAGTCATACCATTCATTTTACAGAATAGAACAAGTATTAATGTATTCTGAATGCCAAAACTAGGACGACATGGCACACTGCAAAATTTACTGTAGTTATTATGACGTAATTTCCCACTATCCATATGCCTTACATCTTGTCTTCATGTCACGGTAAGTGTACCAACAACCTTCCATCTGAAGTTTCAAATCATATTATGCAGAAATATTTCTTAGCAGACAGTTTTTAGCCATGTTTTCATTTCCTGCAATATCTACATGCAGCAAGAATAACAATTTACAGGTTAATTTAAAAATTATTTCACTATTGTATAAATAAATATTAAATAATACAAATATAAGCAAATTTATTATCAATAAAATATCAAAATATTTATTTCCACTCCAAATGTATTCATCATTTTTAAATTTTGCAATGATTCATTTATGTGAAACTTCATTTACTTCAGAAACACTTGCAGAGATTGCAGGATTGCAGAACATAGCAATAGTTCGAACTCACTCATACATTCTCAACTTATGATGGAAATGAAAATTTTCAAACACCAAATAGCACTTGTGTGCTATTTGGTGTTTGATTTCTCACTCAAGATCAGCCATTCACACCATAAACAGAGATATTATCTCGAAAGTTTCCAACACTCCCCCTGGACCAATTTTCAAAACTCATGAAATCCAATTTTTCAAGCTCACAAAACCTTTTCATTGTAATAATTAGCAGGGGAACCAATCACTTCAGTGCTGCCTAATGAGTTAGGCCAATTAGATATCCTTGATGCAAGTTTCATTATATGCTTCCCGACATTTCCACCATTTTTTTTGACACATATGATGGTCTAAAATTGCTTCATTAGGTTTACCATTCTAAAATCAATATCATAACTCTTATTTTCCTAATTTAAGTGATTCCCATCTGAGTGAAAGACCATATTTTGCTTCATATTGTGAGAACACTCGGTAGAAGTAATACTTTCGTATTAGGCACTCCAAAGGCTTAAGTACCATCACATCCTCTATCCCACGATATCAATCCTAAATTTATTCAATACCTGAGGCAGGATTTCAAGTTATGGCCTTAGGATTACACAGCTGATACATGATTGACCATACTACCATGGAAAGCATGTCTCCCAACTAAATCCAAAATGCCCACACCTAGTTTCATTAGCTTGAAAATATTTATAACTTTATAATAAAAGTGAACAATACCTGGTAACATGATGGTCACAGTTGGCTGCTCGAGTATGCACTAGATGTGTGAGTCAAACCACAGTTTACACACTTTTATTTTCACATGAATTCCATGCATGAAGATTGGTTAGTCCAGTTTCATGATAAATTTACCCATGTAATTACAAGTTTTATGACATGCACCCATATAATTCACAAAAATACTTAACGAAGAACCACCTCACAGAAACTTTCACTGCATGCAGCAGGCACCACCAGAGTTTAAGTGCACACCCTTGAGTCACAGAAATAAGTCTGCCCATTTACCTCAGAGAGCTCCAAATGGGTCCAGAGCCAAACCCCCAGGTTGGGCAGGGACTTGGGCAGTTGGTGGTTGAGCCTGTGGTTGCTGCTGGGTAGTAGCAGTGGCTGGTGCAACACCACCAACTGTGACACCCATTGGGGCACCAGCTCCCAGTCGAGGACTTCCCATCATGCCACCTGAACCCCCACTCACTCCTCCACCTCCACCCACACCAGCACCCACATGTATTGGGGCCATGCCTTGCATTGCCTGCTTCACACCACATGAGCATTGTGGAAAGAGAGGAAATTGGAAAGGTGCAGAAGGCGGTTAAATTTGAGGAAACGTGTCATGGATTGGGAAGAGTGGAGAAAAGCAATCAAAAAAAAATAAAGTCATACCATGAATGATATACAAGTTTTAGTGGAATGCTAAGAAAATTTTTCCCATGTTCACATTAACTCATGCAATTTGGAATTAACATTGAAATAATGCTGCTTCTGCTCATTAGTTCTTGAATGAATTCTGGGGGTCAAACCAGGGGAAACCCAAATGACATGCCAATTACATTTGATTGAGATTTGCCCTCAATATGTCCTTGAAGACAAATGCAATTAAAAAAAAATATATCTGCCTCCCAATATTTTGATGGCGGAGTCATGCCCACATACAACTAGGCTTAAATGCTTAAGCAACTGAAATTTGGTAACATAAGATTGTCACCCTAATAGCTCCAATGAATATTATAAAAAATGAATCTGTGCATCAGAACCAAAGGCTGCCTACTTCCTAGAGAAAGGAACAGAAAATAAACAACTGAGAAATTCATCTTCCATCATACAACAGTTACCCAAGTCTCATATTACATCACTTTAAATTGCTACAGCCACATGGTCAAAGAAAAAGTGAGTTCTTTTAGGAAAATCCATAAAAGTTCAAGGTTTGAATAAATGCAGTTGCATTTAGAATTAAATTATTAGAAAACATATATTCACACACTTAACTTCTGTCAACCTTATGTAATACTAGAGGACCTTATAAAATGTAAGAGGGATATGGGATTTCTGGGACTGCGAAATAAGCAGCAATCAAAGGAGCATCAAAGGTAGAAGTAACCAGTTGATTATGAACACTATTCAATGTATCAGTGAAACAACTTCTACAAAGGCTGATGAACAGCAAAAACACTCCATTAACAAATAAATAACTTGCAAATAACTAGCTCAATATCCTCAGCTCCTCTTAGTTTGAATATGTATGCTGCAAAATTCATCAATAAACTGGCAGCACAGATTGAAGGCTATGCCTCTAATGTCCACAAATATGAACTGACAAATAACCCGAATTTAGGATTAAAGGCACATCTCACTCTTCTCATACCCATGAATTTTGGGCTATATTAACCTAATTCTTTCTCTCTGCCATGTTAATATTCTGCCACAATAATTCAAAAGGTTTATCATACTTCAGCAGCAGGAAGATGTGCCTGACAATGAAGTAGTTGAGTAATGGATGAGATACAACATATTCCACCTCATGCACTGTCATGAATTTCAAGCTGCTTTCACAAGATGTTACCAGAAGTGGTAGTCTCAATGACATGTATTTTTTTATAATCTTAATAAAAAGCCTTATTGGACAACAAAAAAGAAAAGTTATAATATTATTATTGAACTATAATCATTTTAATAGTCATCAAATAACACTTCAATACAGAGCAAAGTTAATTGGATACATCTCATAGTAAGGAAAAGATCAACACATTCATTGCTGCACAAATCAAATGTGACATTCATTATTTTTCACAATAAATTTAGGATTTTGTGCCCTACATTATCAATCCTCAGTGCTTTAGAAGAGTCCCTGGTATTAAAATTTTTAACCATTTAATAAAAGAGGCCTCTTAAATCATATAAATAGAAAAGTAAGATACTTCCTCCTCGGAGCATATGAAATATCCACCATGCTTATCATAGGTCTAGTTCATGGTCACCAGCAAATTGTTGAGTTAGTTGAGTATTTGCTTAGGTTTCATGAGTCATTCAACAGGTATGTCTCTAGGCTTGATTATTTTTTGCAGTTGGTGCATTGCAGCACTCACTGCTAACAAAAGTTGTGAAATTTTGATTAACCAAAATAGCACGGATAAAAAATAATATAATTAGACAAAACTTCAACTAAGTTTTTTTTAACTAAACAACAGTAGTTCACTGACATGTGCATGAGTATTCTGGTATGTAAAAAAGAAAGGAATCATGGGAAATCTGGTTTTGCATTCCACACTTACCTTTCATTAGCTATATATTCAATAAAAGACAAGGTGGTGTATAAAATTCAAGGGATTAATGTTAATTTATACAGAAGCCACAATGAGAATTAACATTAAGATTGAAGACAAACAAAGCATGCTTCCACAATATAGTAAAGTAAAGATGCTTATTAGATCATGATTAAAACATTGAATCTTATATGCCCTAGGGTCATCATTTCAATACAAAATGCATTTTAGCACTATGTTGCCGTTGGAAAATCTCTTGAGTAGGAATGCAAGAATGTTTTTACACTAAACCTACACACAAGAGAGCAAAACTTCTATTACAAGAAAATAGAAAACGAATTTCCAAAACAATAATCAAGGGGACATGTCAATCTTTTTACATTTCCCAGTTAACAACTTCTACAACAATGGCAGATGTGAAAGAAAGTACCAACTGAGAGATAAAAATAATATCTTTCTTAAACAGAAAAAGTGCTACAGGATACCACCAAAGATGATTTTTACCACCAGGTAATTTTTACACACATAATGTAAGACGTCAAAACAACAGAAACTATCAGCGACTATTTCAACATACTGCACACTAATTATTTATAAATACACAATCACCATAGTTAATACAAATGAGGTTAATAAATACTCACAGCCCATAGTTAGATATTCTACAAAAACACAGAAGATTAACTATTTTTAAACATGCAGGTAAACATTTAGTGGCAATTATTTTCATTCATTAGCTCTTTATAACAAAATCTAAAAAAAATATAAATCTCTATAATAATAATAAATCTCATTAAATCCACAAAATACCACAATAGATGCAATTTAGCCAGGTATGTGTCATTAGACTCAATTTAGCACTAGGACTGTTCCTTAATTAATGCGCTAACTCCTACTATTCCTAAAGTAACAAAAATAACTATGCAATGTCATACGAGAGATAACAATTTCACATAAGCATTGGAATATAAGTTAAATATTCCTTTAACTTCAACAGGTTTCCCAGGTCAAATTCATAGTTTTATTTACCCATTAAAATTGTCTCATTAGCTAAAGTAAACCAAACGACCTACAGCATTTCCAAGATCCACATGGAACATGTATTGCAAATATTTGAAGAGATACTGTGCAAAACATTTTTCTTTTTACATTGATTTTAAAGATGGACAGCACTTTTTTTCAAATAACATCAAGGACAAATATCTCTACAATTAATAAAGCACAAAATGGCTGCTGATGGGCTGAGAAGAGATACAAGCAATGACCTGAACATCACATCTTTAAATAGTGTGACAATAATTAATGGTAGCTAATTGTTCAGAGGTAGATTCTACCAAAAACATTTCTTTTATTTCAAAATATCAACTTTAACTAATGCATAGATATTTTCAGACAAACTACTATTTGTTACCTATGTATGCTTTCCACTTTCCCACCCACCATTTACAATTCTAATTTTCCCCCGTATATGTACCTTGCTCAGAATACCATTCACTCACTCATCATAAAAATCAACATCCCACTGCTTTTCACCTTATTTGTATCACTTTATCAACCACCTCAATTTCCTCTAACAACTTTATCCTTCCTACCATTTTCTTCTCCCAGCACCACTATCACTTTTCTTTCTTTTATACTCTTCCTACATCTTCAAATAATAAAAATAATAAGCATTTTGTCCTATTGCTAACTCTGCTCCTCCACCTCCACCATTGTATAATTTTGGTGTCCATGATTGAATACACAATGTATGCATGTGTCAATTTGACGAAGAGGAAAGTAGCAGACAGCAGCAAACATTGGTTGTTCTTTTGCCTGCACTCTTTCATTCAACTTCATTTACACTCAGCCAGAACTAGTCTATTGTTAAAAAGTTTTCCAAATTACAGCCTCACTCTCACCTCCCAATAACTCATAGTTAACACACTGATACTATGCAGTACATATTTCTTTCCACCTTGCAGTCCATCACTGAGGACATGTTTGTCACCAAACCACTATGCTAGAAAATCACGAACTCGCAAGAAATAAGAGGCATTGAAAAAGTAGATATCTGAGTCATGTGAGTGAAGGAATGTTCACAGGTAAATTCAGGGACCTTTTGACCTTGAACATCATACAAGCATTCACACTCCAAGAAGAATATATTTCCTTTAGAATAATTACTAGAAACAATACCTAAATATACTGTAAAACCCCATATTTGCCTTATCAGAATTTACATTTTCTCGCGATTTACAACATTTTTATCACGTCCCTTCAATTTCCTTTGTCTTCAACGTATGCAGAACCCTGTATTTACACCATGTCATTTTCCGTTTTTCCCACTATTTGCAACAGATGGTGGTTAGAATGCGATAGATTAAAAAAACAAAATTCACTTCTAAGACATTTAGCCATACATACCAGTCTATAGAAAATACTTTTTTACCTTGTTTCGTGCATAAACACTTAAAAAACACGAGAGAGAGCAGTAATGTGCTCAGTTTTATGGAAGAATTTCAACTTGGCAGGGCAGTACACAGCACTAGTGATGGGAAGACGAAATATTTACACTTGTGATCTCTTTTCCGGGAAATATTTGTGCTACAAAATGAATGCAATTAGGATGCAATTTATACAATTTAGGAGTGCCTACGGGAGTATTTTCCAATTGTACCAAAGTTCATATTATGAAGAATGAAAATGACTTTTCACCCAGACATTATGAAATGTTACAAATACCAGAACTGAACTGGTGGCTGATAACTGGGATCATTCGAGTCTTCTTGATTGAACAATTTTACTACGATGGTTACTACAAAAAAAAAAAACTTCTCGAAATTTGTTTTACGTGAAAACCACATTGAACAGAAATTATTATTTTGCTAAAACATTTTTGAAGTTGATTAACTGCTTGCACTAGCCGACTAGCATGGTAACACAATATTCTCATGTGCTGTTAATGTTATCCTCATTTACTCCGGAACATATACTTAATCCTCCTTGGAAATGGGAAGGTGAAGTGAATTATTATATTTTCAGATGACTCAAGGGTTTTCAGGTTTCTTCCACGCTGGTTCATCCTGCTGGATAACAGTTTTGCTGGCATTCCAGACACCATTTTCAGGTCCGAAGATCGTGCCCCATCAAATTTGCTATATCTTTATCCTATATATTTACTATATTTCAGACCTGAAGATGCTGTATGGAATTCCAGCATAACTGTCATCCAGCAGGATGAACCAGCATGGAAAAAACCCAGAAACCTTCTAGCCACCTTCTAATCATTGTAATCACCATGGAAGCCTTCGCAGCCACTAGAATATTTTTGATTTAAATGTAAATACAAATTTTTGATCAAACTGATTCTCATAATACAACTCTCACAGGTATGGCGAAACATCTAAGATCACTGGTCTCTAAAATGGATACAATTATGAAAAACCATGATGTTATTCAGAAACATGCTAGTGCACACATCTATCAAAAATAAGAAGATTCAAGAAATCTTGGTATGAAGGAATAATACCCACTTAAAAAGTCACTAGATCATCAAATATCCTAGTGAATGGTGTCATCATAAGAGAAAAGGCATTGCACAATGCCTAAAATTTGGAAATTATGGATTTGACAATGCCCAATGGTTGGCTGGGTAGGTTGAAAAATTGATAGAAATATATTGTACCAAAATAAATCAGTACAGCTGCATACTTAAGGAAATAATTAATGAAATTGCTCTAATTCAGTTTATTGGTGTTTCTAACATTTTAATTTTACTCTATATTATGCAAGTATGCATGTAAAACTGTAAATTCTCCTTTTCCTGCTACATATTTGTATTTTCCTGCAATTTACACTTTTTTCTAGCATGTCCTATTTAAGTGTAAATAAGGGTTTTTTTCTGTATTTAATAATGAAATTTCAGAAACTACACCTGTGGGGCACACTGAAGATGTTATGCTCTAAAATTTATATCACACTGGAGATCTTATTCTCTAAAATTAATATCACACTAGCAACATTAAATGAAAAGTAAGTAGCATCCACCAAAAAAGGGCAAAGTATTTCTCTTGCAACTGAAATCAGAGCAGCTTCAATGCCACAGGGATGGTACTGGTGAAGTAAACCATATTAGAAGACCTATATAATATCACTCTGCTTCTAGAATACTTCTTGTCAAAAACAGCAAAAAAAATAATTTAGCTCATTCTCTTATATACAACAGGACATTTTTAGCTGTCTTCTTGCCAGCACTTAGTGATGCTAGCACTATCCATTGTGACATGAAGTCTAAAGGAGAGACAAAGTGTGTAGCATCATTGTAAATGCTAAGTTAAAATTCATAGAGCATACAGTTATCTATGGAATGTTTATTAGCAGTGAATGCAGATGAAAAGTTGAATGGATGACATTATTTCCAGCAGAAAAATTTAAATAACACACTATCTATTAACCCTTTGTGGTCCAACGTCGAGGCTGGCTCGACAGGCCTAGCTCTAGCAGCAGGTCCAACGTCAAGTTGAGCTCGACATCAGATGGCACTGTGATTATGCGCATTTTATGTAAGGTGCTGCTATCTTATGTTACTTTTGTGAACTTCTAGTACCTTATGAAGCCTTTTCACCTATTTTGCAAATAGTATTTCTTTCGGCTACTACTTGAATTCTACAAAAAAAAAATTGGACCGCAAAGGGTTAACCACCTGACTGGGTAAGTCGATCGACAAGAAGTGGATTCCATTTGAGGGTAGCCAACTAATAACTTCTTTTTTATGTTAATGCATAAATTTATGCCTTGGGCATATTTAAAAAAGTTCACATTAAATGCAAATCTGTACTAACTTCAATAAATATTCAAAATATGAAGTTCACATTTACATTAATATTTTGTACACACTATTACTTACTGCCCTATAAGAAGGCTTAAAAATGGATAGTATAATGCATTATTGTCATAGTGCTATGCACAATATAAACATGAAACAAAGTAATTGCTGTTTCTAAACTTATGCTTATACTACATAAAACTTTGTAGCAGAGACACGTTTGATTGTATTGATTAATCAAAGACAAAAATACTCATATTATATTGTGCACAAATCTGAACAAAAATATACTGTATACATATAAAACTGTTAAGATGAATCCATAAATGATGTTCTGTATGAAAAATGTTGAAACATGATGCTGCACACAAAGAAACTTCACAGTCCAAAAACCAGTACATCACTTCTTAACAGTTTCCTGCTTTAAGCACATGACACATATTTTAGTAATTTTGTTTTTAGGAGTGGGACGAATAGTTTCCCATCCTATTTGTAAATAACAAAAGAATTCAAGACACACCATGTACAGCAAATTTCTAAAAATGTTTATGTAAAACTTTGATTAATGATTGGAAGTTTGGCCTACTCAATGCTAACGTTGTTTGAAGTTTCAACCTTTGCTCTGAACCTATTTTCAAAAAAATATATATGTAATTCAAAAGAAGTATTGGGGTATGAAGTGTGATGATGTAAAACTATTCATATTGCAAATCTTAAAATGAAGACGAATTAGTTTGCATGTGCTTCCACGTTGCATACTTACAGAGAAAACCTGGTTTCATAAATTAAATAGAATAACTTAAATCAATAAAGTAAATCATTTGAGACTTAAAGAAATCACAACAAAATTACAACTTTGATTCTTTCAAAATTCCCTTTCATTTCTGCATTTCATATTGCTATGACAACTGACAAAGTGACACTATCCTCCACACCTTTAAAAACCTTGGGCCATTTTTCATTCTCACTGCAAAATCATAGCTCAAAAAGAATTATTCAAAAATATTCATTACCTGCATTAAACGTAAGACTAAATTATCTACACATTGATATGCTCTGCATGAATATCACTTCTGTTTTTGAATGAAAACTTAAAATAGTGTCTTTTCACATTGACTGTGTACACAAAATAAGTTGTTTGGTCATTAATGTCATAATTAATTATGTGCGTATCAACGTAAGGTATCATATGTACTTTGTTGGGAGACATTTTTCGTGTAAATGAAACTTTGATGCAATAAATGAACACCAGCTATATTTGGAATGAATTAAATGAATGCCCAGCATATTGCTCCCCTGAAAGTTATGCAACTCGAACATACATCTTCAACTCCCCAGGGAAGCCCGATCTGTTTAGCACATTTTCCTCACTACCATGAAAATAATTACAGGTCCCTACACAAACTTGCTAACGTGAGTCCACTGCATATGGTTTCTGATTTTTCATGACTATTTACGAGAATATTCAACTTATTTGTACACAACTTCTCTGGAGCAGGTTTTTGGATCCAAAGAAATATGTACATATTAAATTATGATTCATAGAAAAAATTCCCCAAAGAATCTCATTTGCATTTTATATGCAGCTAACAATCTGTTTTATAAAATCTTAAAAATTTCTAACAAGAGGTCAGGGTATGCAAACCAACTACACCTTTCATGGTTATAGCAACTTTATTATTCCTACAAACAGAAACCTTTGGACCGCCTGCAGTCCTGTGAAGTATGCACTCAATAGTCATTGATGCCAACAGAACTCATCAAATCCATTCAAAACAGCGAGAAAACTCTTATAATGAAATGATCTACTTTGGGTTTAGAGAATTACAAAATGCCTACTGAAAAGGTATTGCTAATACAAGGATTCCTATCCAGAGAAAATATTATTTGAACAACAATATGGCAAAGATATGACATAACCTAGTTCACAAAAACTTGGGGCAGCCAGCATTACAGGAAATGCATTCATAATCTTAAACTTGATGATTTTGATTGAGGGAAGCACCTGTTTTATATTATTCATGCTTCATTAAACATGAAAACCTTACAAAGTATTATGAAAGATCAATAGAATCACCTTGGAAAAAAACACTTTGTGATAACTCGCACCTAATTAAGTGCCACTTATCATTAAATTGCTGTAAGATCCTAACACCAACAAGTCTTGCTTTTTCCTAATTAAAATTGATGGTACTGAAACTTGTTTTGCAGATTCAGTGGATTGGTTTTAGCACAAATTATTTATAAACAAACCAGACTCAACTCTAAATTGTTCAGTTCAACTTTATTTTAAATTTTTCGAACCATTGTTAACACTAAAACCAATGACATTGATAACAACGTAATGTGTTCCCACCACTCCCCACTCCTCAACGTTGCTGTGAATGTGTTGACCCCCATGACATTCCCGACCTTGTCCCCCAACCAGAGTCCTAAACCTAAGCCATGGCAGACCACCCATCGAGTTAATTATACTCAGGCTAGGGCAACACATGCTTCCCCTCTTTCACCCTCCATCCCATCACCTATCCTCTCCTCCATTACCACCTTAAGTCCACCCACCTCTTTCTTGCGTCTATAGAAGCCCATGTCTCTATACCAAATATACCTGATGATATTGCGATGCAATGAAACACAGTTGTGCAAAAAAAAAAGGAAATTGTGGAAAAACCAAGACACTTATTCTGTCCTTATTTTCCTATTGAGATTCTTCTATTTTCAATCACTTGCATATGAATTAAATAATATGAGTTATAAAAACAATTAGCATGGCTAACCAGTGAGTAAAGCATTAGGCTAAGGACTGGAGGTCCTGGGCTTAAGTCCAGGAAAAGCTTATATTACTTTATTACTTGAGATTCTCAAAAACTCGGCCTCTCTTTGGATCCAAAGATGACAAATGCATGACGTTCTGCTTCTGCATAAGAGTTGTGTAAATATCTGCCTCACAAAAAAGAAAATGATGGATGAATTTAATGATAATTATGCTCATTTACAACAGCGTTCACCCCGATGGTCTGGTTGGCAAGGGTAGAGCTCACAATGTGCCAAGTCCAGTGGCATGCGAAATTCACACTGAGGTAAGGAGGGTTAGTACCCTTCCCTGGGCAAACTGTGGTTTTCTTGGAAGATACGTTATTAGGAAGATCTAAAATTACAAAATTTCGGTTAAACTGGATGTATTAAACAGTGGCCTTTTTTCTATTAAAACTCAAGGACCTTCACATCATAGCCCAATCCATTTCCCACTGGGCCACCACGTCACCTCCACAGCAATAAATCAGTAAAATTGAAACAACCAAGGCAGAATATGAAGAAGGCACATATGAAGAAACTAAAAATGTGTTATTACTCATTATTGCATATTCAAGGATCTCAAACTTAGATTGAAAACCTTAACGGAGTTACCCACTGAAATTATGCAATAGCAGAATTTCCACAGGTAAAAAAATTATTCGCCTTGACAAGGACTCGAGACCTGGAACCCCTTGATTTTACCCCCTAACTGTCTGGTTCCAGGCTTGATTCCTCGTTTTTTCTCAGTGTAAATTCTGCTATTGAGTAATCGTAGTTGGGTGGGGAGCTTTTGGGTTCCCTGTGTGAAAGGTGAATTAAAAATCTTGTGATTCAGATCATGTCTCGCAGGAGATGGTATTGCAATGACCAATTGCAAGTTCCTATCCAAGAAAAAGTACTCAGTACTTCAAATACTACTAAGGGTGTTACTCAGAAGCTGAGAGAGTAGCTTTAAAAACCCTTACTAACTGATAAGTGGCTTACCATTGGTTGCATAGGTGGAAACTGGGCTGGTGGAACTGGGCTTGTTCCAACTGGCATCCCAGCCATCATACCTTGGCCCTAGTTCAGAGCAAAATTTGAAAATTAGTTAAAAATCCACGCACAAGTTCCACCTCTTGAAAAGTTGATTCTTGCAGAGAAAAAATTAAAGGATCCATGGTAAAAGAAGAATCAGGGTGTCTAATAAATGTAACTGATGGAAATTCCAGTACATTTCCAATATATTATAAAAACATTCGTATACAGCTGGGAAAATTGGTTTATCACCTGTAGAATTTCAAGTAAAATCTTCTCTCCGTTTCGACTATTATTTTTTTACAGAAATAGCCTGGCGTACGTTTACCAATGCGTACATTCTCTTCGAATGTCACTTCATGACGCATTGATTACAATTTGACTTCAAAAGATGTACTCATAAGATAATCGATTAACTGCCAGAAAATGTTTTTTCATAAACCTTTGTTTACAAAATTTAATGTAAATTTTATCTCAGATTCATATCACCATGATCAATTCCAATGCAGAAGAAAAATGATACGAACGCATATCATTTTTAATGCTTCCATGCACCAAAAAGATACCAACATTTTGCCTTCAACCCACCTCCTCCAACTTAAACTTAAAGACAACATTATCCTTTCTTTGGCTTCTCTTATGAGAATATGATGCCTCAAAGTGCTCTTAACATCAAACTTGTTCAGATGCCAGACAGTTTTGTTTCTGTAGATGCATCATATTAGCTTGGTCCTTGGTCAAGTGAAATGATGACTTGAGCATTTAGCCCACAGGTATACATCATAATCCATCCGTATACTCCAAATGCATCCATTCCATAAAAAAATGCAAGTGAAAACTTAAGGCAGTTTTACATGGTCATTGATACTTGGCAAGTTGATGTTGCTTCTGTTTGAGCAGTCCTCCATGAAAGTGCGTGACATAGAAAATTGCGAGGACACTTGCTTTACAGCTTTGCATGGTGCAATTGAAGACCTGAGTGCAAGAACCAGATAATGACCACTTTTTGCGAAAATGAGATTTCCACAAAGACATGAAGCCCTTTACCAGTAGACATAGTCATTTTCGATGGTAAGTTCTAAATAAGTTCAGCAGACATTGTTGGAATTTTACGTTCTGCTCTCTGAGTGCAAGAACCAGATAATTTATAATAATGCTCCAGCAAGCCGGAGTTTTCTCGAAACTTCACTTTTGGTTATTATCTTGTTCTTGCACTCAGGTCTTCAATTGTCGCCGCATTATTTCAGTGACAATATACCATTAAGTAGCAGTTATGCTGTCAATATATCGTATAACATCAAGATCTGTTAAGTAGCAATTAATTGGAAGTAAATGATGCAATAAATAACCACCACTTTAAAATGTTTTTAAGACATAGTCTAAACATAATACTGGACACCCTAGTAGCATATACTTAGCCCACATTTTGCACAACGAATGCATGGCTGTGGGTCAAGGTAACGAGATACGAACTCTTCCTTTACGAATGAAATTTAAGCTTCCACGTGATTAATCACCCAGCTCATCATTATTTCACATTATTCACTACTTAAGGAGTTA
This sequence comes from Platycnemis pennipes, assembly GCA_933228895.1. NCBI lineage: Eukaryota > Metazoa > Arthropoda > Insecta > Odonata > Platycnemididae > Platycnemis > Platycnemis pennipes. The sequence continues at coordinate 23,415,674 of OW121848.1, read as the reverse complement.
AGTGCAAACAAAAACACCCAACTCAATCGTCAACTAATTATTTTATCACTAGAATTCCCCCTGTAGTTCGTTGCTGCGACATCTGCACCATCTAGTGAGAGAAATAAACTTCAAACTTGTGCAAATGCATGTATCAAATTAGAACATGTTCTAATTTGTTCGCAGTTGTTCATGCAGTGGCACTGTCTCTCCTCGCAAGTCGTCGCTTTACACAATGCAATATTTCTTGTCCAAGTGTTCTCGCAGCAGCCTGCACAGTGTCAATGACCATGTAAAACGGCCTTTACACAGACATGCTGAACCACCCCAACAGAAAATTCAATATAATTCTGATAAACTTTCCAAATATAAAAATTTACTTCTTTTTTCACATTTCCCACTACCTAATGCTAATAACTCTTAAGGACTGCCAAAAAAATTAAGCCAATTGCAGGAGATTAGATGATTTAATTCCAAGGATCACCTTAATTCCAAGGATCACCTTAATTACAAGGCCTCGATTCATGATAGACAAAAAACCTCCAAGACAATCATCGTCGTGTTTCCCTGATAATGGTAGGTTCTTGGGACAAGTCCTGCCTGATATACCCCACCATAATCCTTATCAGTGACCCAATAGTAAATATGAGCTAAACTATGCCACTCTAAACACTATCTTTTCTATGATTCTTTATGCAGTCTAAAATACTACTTCTTTACTCCTTTCTCTCTCTCTCTCTATTACCTCGCATTCCTCTACTTCAACTCTGTTTCTATCCATTTACTCTACTGCTAAGATAGTTTCCTTAAAAACTTAATTCCCTCTCCTACCAAATCTAAATCTTCCTTTTCTTCCTTCCTCTCTATACATCTTACCTCCTCTGATTATGGACGAGGAGCTAAAAATCACTAATGACGCACACAACAAGCTGATAATGACCAAAAGAAATGTATTAAGCCAGAAAATCATGAAATTATACAAAATCCACCAATTTTTTAATTCAAAACATAGCCATGCACATAATGACTAATCATACCCATACCATTGGCCTGTAGCCTGCTCCAGTAGTAGCTGCCATTGGTTGAGGTGTCCAACTAACTGCTCCTGGCTTGGCAGTATTCTTAGGAGAATTCCACTGCATACCTCTGCCAGGCAAAATTCAATAAAAATTCTAATTGACACATCATGATATCCAAAAGGATAAATTAATCAGACATAGACCACAAAAATGTCATTGATTGAATTATAATTCCTATACAAAGTGTAAATTAAATTTTAAATACAACATGACCAGTGACGTAATAAAGTATACCAGGCCCAGTCCATATCGATTCAGGCAGGGGCCTTACCTTCATAGTCTCAGATGTTATTGAATTTAACATATGTCAAACTTCAGGACAAAGTAAGTAATACGTATATTTTAGTTTTGTCCAAAAAAATTTTTGGCCCGAGATACAGTCCACCGAACATGGGCCCGCGAGCGCTATTTTTCAAATGCGATTTTTGACAAAATACTAAAATGCTCATATCTCAGGAACGGTTCAAGATATTTTGCTCCTTTTTGTTTTATTTGAAAGATAATAATTTTGTGATTAAAATGATATCCTTGATTTGAAAATGTGTGTCCACATTCTCTTGCTGCAAATTTTTTATTTTATTTTTTTTAATTTAAAAAAATTGTTTTTCTTAAAAACGCCATTCCTAAAAATTTTTATTTTTTTACTGTTTATCGGCACCATAGAGTACTACAATCCCTGAAAAGGAGAACTTCCACTTTTCAGTTTAACAGGTTTTATAAATTAATGTAATTTTTTACCTTCCATGGTGAATTTCTTGATTGCAAGTTTTTATAATTTTGTTATTTCAATACACCAATCTCAAAAAATTTGTACTGTTTGTGATTAACTAAAAACAACAAATGAAACAAAGTTAGGAACTAGTTAAATGTTGATAATTTTTTTAGATTTTCTTTATTAATAACCTTCAAAATCATTAATGATCTTCTGGAATAATGTGGAAGATTCTAGATGATTCCAAAACGTAACTGAACCTTCTAGAACAATTTGGAAGCTTCCAGATAATTTCAGATCATAATAGAACACACTTCAACAATCTACAACCTTGCAAATAATTCCAGAATGTAACAAAATACTCTAGAACAATGTGGAAGCTTCCAGATAACTTCTGAAAACCTCTGAGGACAATGTGGAACCTTCCACATAATTAAAGAATGTAACAGAACTTTCTAGAACAATCTGAAACTAACCAGAAAATTCTAAATGTTTGACCAAGCATATAAAAGGGAGGACACATGAACTGACAGTTCAGTTGTCAACAGGCAAACAAAGAGAGTAGTTAAAAATTTTTTTTGTTAACAGTACCTGTGAAGGTTTTTGAGAATTCGGCTGACTGGCTGGGTTGTGGTGTTTGTGGAAAAGTCTATTTGAAATGTCTTCTGACTGGGGCCATAGGAGAGTGAAGTGTGCTGACTATTTTTATATCCATAAAAGAGTGATACATAAGACCAGGAAAAAGACTTCAGGTGGGAAATAAGAGTGCTCATTTTAAGACTGTTTCAAAGTGAAAATGTTTCCAGTAATGACTTTTTGTGTTATAAATGCTTTAATACAATATCAAACATGACAATAAGTGAACAAGAAGCCCCCAATGTTGTGTGTGATGCAGATTTTGTAACTGCAGAGGAAGAACTACATATCCTGAATCAGTCGGCTGCAGAGGTTGGTGTTAGTCCTGTTAAGAAACCATGGTCAGTGAAGTCAATTCATGAGATGTATGCATCAAGAAAACACAGAGACATTTCTGGAGCAGTGGGTGAGCATACCAGAACAAAACTGACCAAACTCTTCAAAGTAGAAATTCCAACTTCAGAAGAAAATGAACCAAAAGGAGCTTGTGCAACCTGCCAAGATTTTTTATCAAACATAAGTTCAGCTGTTGAATCATGTGCATCCTACAATGATAAGGTTCAAGTTCTAACAATTATTCCAGTATCCTTTACAAAGAACCAAATTTAGCACCACATTCCATCTGCATCAAAATACATGGTGGACAAGACAAGAAATTTGAGGTCAGCGAAAGGAGTGTTTGGAAAACCAGATCCATATTATGGTCATCCTGTGAATGACGCAAATGTTCAAATTGCAGAGTCATTTTATCTGGAAGATAAGTGGGACTGTTCTCGCCAGAGTGCCAACAAAAAAGACATTATGACTATGACAGTTGCAGGAGAAAAAGTGGTGAAAGTGAAAAGATACATGACCCGCAGCATTAAAGAAACTTCTGCCATATATAAGAAGGAACATTCAACATTGCATATTGGAAGATCAAAATTTTATGCATTACGACCTAAGTGGGTTGTTCCACATCCACCTAGAGATGTCTGTTTATGTTTGTACTGTGCAAATTTTGAACTGTGTGGTAGCTTTGAAGAACTTACTTGAACGAAAGAAAAACTGGCAATTTTCCACAAGAATAAAGATATTTAATTTGACCGGTTTCGGTGTACAACACCATCTTCAGGTGAAGATGGTGTTGGTTCACTTGAAGATGGCGTTGTACACCGAAACCGGTCAAATTAAATATCTTTATTCTTGTGGAAAATTGCCAGTTTCTCTTTCACTATGATATTCCACCAAATTAAGCCTGAAAGAACTACCTTAACTTACTTGAAGATATGACATATGACACCTTGGTTGGACATGTGAAGTCGTTAGTGGTCTGTGACATAGAACGAGAGATATGTTTGTTTCAGGACTGTGGTGACTGCCCTGGAAAGGGGGGACTCGACTTACAGACACTTGGTCTGGATAGTGTAGCAGATAACTCTTCTGAAGTTACATATGCAACATGGGAAGAAAATAAACTCATTAAGAAAAATGTTGCCATTGATACCTTCTTAGACGAACTTGGGAGGTGGACAGTGAAAGCAGTAACACACCAACATCTGAAGAAAAGAAAAAATTGCAACAAGAACACATTGCAGAAGTGAAGGGATGGGTAGAGGCTGCTTTAGTGCTTCACTCTGATTTTGCTGAGAACTGGTCTGTGGTTCTACCACAAGAAGTTAAAGGATATCACTGGAGTAATGACCAAGTTTCAATTTTTACAGGAGTGACATATTTTCAGAACAAGACCACAAGTGTTGCAGTTATAAGTGATGACAGAGGACATGACTCAGCACATGCATTGTTGGCAATACACAAAATTATTCAACCACTGCAATCACAGGTAGAAAAGATCATAATTCTGATGGTGCCCCTAGTCACTTCAAAAACCGTTACCAACTATTTTAACTCGCAAAGTCTCTTGTTCCAATGGAGTGGGTATACAGTGCTACTGGACATGGTAAGGGGCCCTGTGATGGTGTAGGAGGCCTGCTGAAGCACCATGCAACAAAACATAATCTTTCCAGCCCAAGTACAGCTGCAATTCAGAATGCCAAGGAATTTACAAGAGAGGTGCAGTCACACACAGCAATAAACCTGATTCTGTTGCCCAAAGAGGAAGTTGAAGAATTCCGCCTGCAGAAAATAAAAGAATGGTCAAACCAAACTACCCCTGTGAAAGGAATTCAGAAGACACATGTCTGGACTCAAATTGATGGGCGAACTTATATTGCACGAACTTTAAAGAGCAAGAAAGAAGAAATTTCATTTGTCCAACCAAGATCTCATAAATGCCAAGAGAATATTCAAATTCACGAACTACAAAAAGGAATGTTTGTGGCCTGTGTGTATGACTGTGACTGGTGGATTGCAGAGATTATAGATATTAGTTGTGAGTTAAGTGAAATCATTGTTAACTTTATGCTGCCACATGGACCAGCTGCTGGATATAGATTCCCAGATGAAAGACAGCAACACCACCACCAGTGCTCACTTCCAATTCGCGATGTTTTGAAGATTTTGGGTGCCCCAGTTCCTATTGGTTCAACAGGAAGACATCACTCAATATCAAAGGAAGATACTGATGCGGTTGAACAAATTTTTAGTTCATTAAATTGTTAAATTCAGTTCTAAGCAGAGTGCACAGAAGTATGCTTCGGAACCTGTACATTTTTTAACCTGCACATTTATTTTGAAAGCTATTGATGTTTGAAACTTGTGTCTGTTACCCATATTTAAGAAGAAAAAAATGTCAAGTAAGACTAGAGATTTTGATTTTATGTGACCAATATCTGAGAATGTGGTAATGGAAACTGGCTTAATGTTTGGAAATTTTTTGAATTGTTTATAAAACCTGTTAAACTGAAAAGTGGAAGTTCTCCTTCTCAGGGATTGTAGTACTCTATGGTGCCGATAAACAGTAAAAAAATAAAAATTTTTAGGAATGGCGTTTTTAAGAAAAACAATTTTTTTAAATTAAAAAAAATAAAATAAAAAATTTGCAGCAAGAGAATGTGGACACACATTTTCAAATCAAGGATATCATTTTAATCACAAAATTATTATCTTTCAAATAAAACAAAAAGGAGCAAAATATCTTGAACCGTTCCTGAGATATGAGCATTTTAGTATTTTGTCAAAAATCGCATTTGAAAAATAGCGCTCGCGGGCCCATGTTCGGTGGACTGTATCTCGGGCCAAAAATTTTTTTGGACAAAACTAAAATATACGTATTACTTACTTTGTCCTGAAGTTTGACATATGTTAAATTCAATAACATCTGAGACTATGAAGGTAAGATTTTTTCTTTGGCTGCCTGAATCGATATGGACTGGGCCACCAGGAACAAGAACAAATATATGAAGATGAACAGGCAAGTTGTTGGACAATTTGTACTAAGTTAAAATATCAGTATATGCAGAAAAAATGCACTAAAGCTCCCAGTTCAGTTCTTGTATACAATGCTATTGTCTATTCCTTTGTCAACAATGGGGTCATTTACCAAATTTTTTTTTAAAAGGATTTATCTCGAATTGACAACCAAAGAGTCAAATGGCACAAACAAATGCTTTGCAAATATTGTCTTTGAATCGCTCATCACAAATTCACTAATTGTTTCTACTTTAGTTGTTCTCATGCAGGGGCTCTTTGCTCGAGATCGATGAGAGTGAACTCTCATGAGATGAGAGAGAAACTCAAAATGAATGGGCGAAGACACAAAATGGGGTCGTTTACCATATTTTTTTATTGCCGAATCTGATATAGTTTGTAAAATGATTAGACCCGTATTTTTCCATTGAACCATCAGTTATTTCTCGAGTTATAAGCGGCAAAAAACTGATGTTTTTAACCCTTTCGGAAAAGTGGGCATGGTGCAACCTTGGACGTATTCAACTTCGTCCAATCACAACTGAGCCCGCGAAGCTACTTCCCCTTATCGCAATGGGGGAGAGACAGCTGTCTCTGCCAATGAAAACTGTCGCGACATGATCTGTGCGAGCAGGCCTTCCGAGAACTCTCCTCCTCTCCCTTCCCCTCCCCTAAAAGCAGTCAAGGACAGGAGGAAAATGACGTCAATGGTATCAAAGCAGCTTTTTCGGTAGGCGTCACCTTTTGCTTATTTTAATTTTTGGTTTATGAGTGAATGGCTCGGGTTAGAAGATTAATTTTTTCACAAAAATTCATTTTTTGTTTCCATCTAACGATTTCGTGTACAAAATTGCGATTTTGGTTCCGAGTAAACACCCCCATTCATTTTAACCGAAAAGGCAGCAAAGTACTCTATTTAAAAGCTGCTACAATAAGAAATAAACAATCCATGAAGAACTCACTTATTATAAAGAATACTGGATCAAAAAATCAAAATTTGGAAATTTGGAACAAATTTTCTTAAAATAATCTCTATAAGAAGTGAATATTAAGCTTCAGTAAAAATAAATTACTATCCACCCATTCCATTGTGATAAATGGTTTAAAAATCACTCGGAAACGAAATTCAGAGAGAATTATAAATGGTTTGGAGGGATTAGAGAACTAGTACAAAATAATATGGACCGTCAGCCTCACATCATCTTTTTCAAATGGCTGTATTCATTCCTGCCTGGATTGCAAATGCACTCGCCCTTGCTTTGTTTGGCTCTCCACCACATGACTGGGACACACCTTCAGTGGTGTGTACCATTTACTAACAAGAAAAAAAAATCAAAAGGTTGGGATAATGAGCATGTTCTGCTAGTAGGTAAGTGACTAAACTGTAAAATGTACTGTGGAGCATGGGAAGTTTCGTAGTCATAATTGGAGTTTGTCGAGAAAGGACATTCTTTTAATTATTGTAATGACATATGCATGAGGCTTCTTTGGACCACAGCATTTGCCCAAAAAAAGTTTGAATAAACCTGGGGCCAAATATATTCTCTAGCACAATGCCTTGGGATCAATTCTTGAATATAATTAAACATTCATGATTCAAGTCAAGGGGACTTGTGATCGAGTGCTAAAGACAGATGATTTTTTTTTGTTTCTGCACCTTAGAACAATTTCGATGCAAATCTTGAGCCTGATCCATTGAAATAGAGGTGCTCATTTATGCAGCATACGAGGAACAAACCAGGCAATTTCGAAATCAAGATAAAGGTTTTTTTTTAAGTAGGTATATCTAAATACCTCCCAAATGCATTTCTGTAGACAACATCCTGTTTCACAACAATATCAGAGTGGGAGTTGATGCTATGGAAGACATTTGCCAGAAATATTCTTATGGCTTAGATCTTTCCACATAGCTTGATTCATACTAAGAAAACAGAAAATCTGAGTACACAATTAAAGCAAGCAGAGGACTTTCAAAATACTTTTAAAGCACGATAAATATGGACCAATACGTCTCATTACATAATTCTTACCAAACACATAAACAAGATTTTTCTATAGCCACCACGGTGATGATAAAGTATACATAGAATGCTTACTTTACCGCTGGCTGGCCTCCTTTGTTGATGGAAAGATTCTGTGCTAATGAAGCAAGACTACTATCTAAATCTCCAGTAAGAACTTTCCCTGCAGCTGTTGTTCCTGCAGTTGGCCCTCCAGGAGTGGCACCCACAGCACCACTTGCAGCTAAATAAGGAAATGTAATATTATGTTATTTGCAAAGCACTCAAAAGTTCCATTATTACAACAACTTCTGCTTAAGAGAAAGAAGCCCTCCAAGGTTAAAGCCAAAACTCAAAATAATTACAAGTGACAATATTGGCACACAAAAATAACATGTTTGGCAAATGAGGAAAATAAGTTGCTTTAATTCACTTTTGAAAATATACTTAAGGTGCAGAGCAAGAAGCTTCTCAACACTGATAATTAGGACATATAATACATAGTATAATACTCATCATCAAACAAACAGAAAAATTCCATCTAAGCCCAATCACTGCCATAAAAGCTCAATACATGCTTATTTATTATTTAAAATATGTACCTTAAAAAATAATTTCTGCGATTAACTATATATATTTTACAAACATGATTTCAATATACACATCAATACCTCTTAAAAATGTTAGAACTAACAAAACAAGTTTTAAAACATTCAAGTGAGTGTATTGAATTGTTGTACAGCAGTCCTTAAATATTGCCCCATTCATCTAAAAAAATTTCAAATGTACTCATCTAATGTAGCGTCTTCAAGTGAAGCATTCGTATTGCACCAAATGTAAAGCATGCGTGAGTGATACTAAGATCTTTTTCGCTCATTCCAAAATCATGCACACATGTCAACTGTGGCATTCATGGAAAGAAATGAAACATTAACGATAATAATAAATTCTATTAAAACTCATTGTACAATGCACCCAGCATGGGTATCATACTCATGGCCTACATATAACCACAGTGACCAAAAATGAATTATCTGCTCAAGGCTAGCCATTTATTCACCAAAATTTAAAACATCATACTTAAAATTCCTAAACATCATACTAAGTAGCCTAATAATTATGTGTGTTCACAGACAAGAAGATCAATGAAAATTCCATGCATTGCACTAATTTAAAAAAGACTCCCAATCATGTAATCTTCCAAGACTTTCTAGTGACACATATCCAATATATTTGAGTGATGGCTGAACATGCTTCACGAAGTCATTTATCATTATGACATTACTCTTTCTCAAATTATTCCTTTTAAACCAAAATAATAAATTTCCCTTTAGTTTATAGGATAAATTCTCTAATGGTAGACAGTTTTTTCCAAACTCGTAAAAGAGAAGCCAAATAATACAGAAACAGGGATATACTTTTTCATTGATTTTAGGCTGGCATTTAGCAATAATAAGTTATTTCATTTGGAAGAAAAATTTATCTATGTTATATTTGGAAAATTATACATTTTTGATCTATAGGAAATAGAGTGTTTTTAATTCGGCATAAATTCATGTAACCCAAAAACAAAGATAATTTTCATTTATGCCCTCATTTTTTATCACCAACAGTAATTTCCTATTCAGATCCTTATTGTGCATAAACTCCACATAATTTTTCTGCATTCAGGTAATTCACACTAAGTAGAGTAGCATATAAATTTTATCACTGTTTGTGACGGCATCTAACCTCACTTACTATAAAGCACAGAAGTAGTTAAGTGAATTTGTAATTTCGAAGTCCCAAATCACTATTAACAATTATGAAGATACTTAATATTATTCAAAATATTCCTTGAAATGAAACATGTTAGCCACTACATATAAATCAGAAAAATAAATATTTCCCACGTTTATACATAATTTCATCACTTTATGTACATTCTCTTGCTTTGCCTCATATTTTCATTTAGGCCCCTACAATACCCACATTACCATTTGAATGCTTCTCTGAGGGCTAAATAAAAAATAATGGAATCCATGAATATTTACACTACCTGCAACATGCAGTAAGCCACAAAGTCTCTTTTCCCTGCCAATAAATTTTTCTTTTACTATTTCTACTACCATCTTCTTAACATTTATAATTTACTTTAAATCGGTATTTGTTCTACCTAGCAGTATACTATGTGGAATAATGGTATAGCTACTTCCAATTACCCTCATAAACATGTAAATTCTTGCTAATGATATGAACTTGCTTGATTAATGTAATAGGGTAGTTTCCTATTATTTTTTTATTGTCTTGATCGAAAGTTTATAACCTCTGGAGTACGTGTTTTAAGCCGTTCGATTTTTAAATGACGTTAAGTATTTTTCCTCATTAATTAAAAACTGAAAAAAATCAATGGCGCGAAAACGCGACGGCAAACTATTGCATGCCGGTTAATCCTACGTTTGACGTCAAACTATTTCCTCTACCTGCCACCAGGTGGTGCTGCGGACGCTTCCAAATAGACGCCGCACTCCGTTAAAGCTTATGAACAAGTATTGGAGGCATATTTATTCCGTTAATTAATTATAATTAACATTTATTTATTTATTTAACATGACTTATGCAGTTCATTCATTTAAAATCAGTCAGTATTCCTTTCACAAGCATATCATGTAGTTCGCCTATCGCCGCACGACCTTCACGCCATGCTTCGTCGTAGCAGAAGACACAGCGAGCAGGACGTCCTTGAGCCTATAAAATGACTAATAATACCATGTTTAACTGAGAATTCTTTTCCAACATTGATAGTTTTTATAGGTTAATACTATTAACTATTCACTAGAGCTGAGGGACCCTGAAATACAACGGTAAGTTCAGGAGACGAATTTCCCTATGCTTCGCAACGTAAACTACCTCCCTGTTACGTCAGCAAGAAGGCAGCGCACCCCGCCATTTCAGAGCCTTTTCAAATGGCCTTAAAATTAACATATAATTCTCTAGTAAACTGGGATTTCTCAATACAAACTTTTTGCGTAAATTAAATACATTTATGGCAGGGCACAAATCGCAATTAATGAAGTCCGTTTTCTTTGATGAAGGAAACTACCCTATTGAAGAGGCCAGTAAATATTTTCTCAGAGAAATTAACTTGAAGTATTCCAAATTTTTCAGTGATTTAACATTCAAACAGCAAATATTTCATGCACAACAGAAAGGTAAATCAATTTTTTAAATAAATTATATCTAATACATAAAACCTTTATTTTCAATTTCATGAAGGTTAAAATCAAGATATAATAATAATAAAGCAAACAAAAGAGAAAAGGAACATAAATTATGCAGATGAACTTCCAAGAATGATGTTGGAATACAAGTAAATGAAGAAACTGTTGCAACTGAAAATCAAACAAAATTTATAATAGACACTGCTTAAGAAAATCAACTTACCTGAAAATAAGTTAATCATAGTCTAATCTACCTGATGTCTACAATAATGATCAAAAAGCCAGTGCTAAATAATCCTGAGGAAAAATCAGTGTTCTGCTTAAGTAATATGGAACAGAGAAAGCAATTGTAAAAGCTAAAACAAAGCACCTAAGAATGCCAAGGTAATTCAAGCAAACAACAACAAAGCTATTAGTGAGTCCAAAAGAAGAAGGCAAATTCACCTGCTATTCCCATCCCTTGCTTAGCTGGTGAGCCAAAACCCATAGGAGGAACCCCAAATGCACCTATATTCTGAGTCCCTCCACCACCAGGGACCATCCCCATTCCCATCCCAGCCATATCGCCACCACTCCCAAACAAATTCCCTGCTGTGGGAGCATTACCCATCGCGGGAGGTGCAGGGGGAACGGTACCCCCTGCAAGAGGTGTCTTGGAGGGTGAACCCCCAAGGGCAGCTCGGATGCTGTCATTGAGGTCATCAAATGCAGTCTTGCTTGCAGATGCTGTTGCAGTGGAGCTTGGGGGCGGAGGGCGGGCCGGGGACCCAAAAGGAATGGCAGGGGAAGGAGAAGATGCAGCCACATCCACCACATCCCCCAGTGCTGCCAACACGGGGGACGGGGCAGGGGCTGCCGGGGGGAGGAATCCAGTCGTGGCCTCCAGACCACCCATCACTGGGACATCCGACACTCCAGAGGAAGGAGCTTCCACCTCAGGCTGCGCCACATTGGCACCAACACTACTGCCACCCTCCTCCCCTGCAACGTCCCCAAAGAAGTCTGCGACTGCGGTGGTTGTCAGTTTCACCATGGGAGGGGGTGGATGGGGAGGAGGGACCCGGCACTGAGGGGCCAGTACCTCGGCTTCATTTGGCCTCACGTGGCCCTCCCCTTGTGACTGGGGTTCAGCCGCCTCCTCAGTGCCGGTAATGAAGTTAGAGGGGGGCCCATGATCAAAGAGATCTATGCCACCTCCATCAGGAGGGGTTGGTGGGGCTGGAGCTCTGATAGAATCCGAGCTATATTCGGACATAAAAGGATTAGGAGGAGTAGTAGACGTTGGCATCCCAGCAGAGGCAGCTTGCAGAGAAAAATACAGAGGTTGAAAAGGGAGCCACAGTGTGAGCCACAAGTAGTCACTCATAATTCATGAGAAAACCTCTCTCTTGCCAAATAGAACCAAGAGTAGGTAAAGATTGAATTACAGTATGTAGAAGAGAATTTAGAATTTTATTATCTTTCAAATCATCCACAAGTTTCATCCACAACGATTTCAGCCAAAAAGTGTGTTTCATGGAAATTGAAGACAATGCAGCTTGGGGCATCATACAGTATGGATTAAGCAGGGTCACTTCAAAACTAGTACTCTGAACATTTAGTCAATCTATAGAAATGTCACTTACATGCAAATAACTAACACGTAATAACTTCAACCATCATCATGCATGCACAATAAGGAAAAAGCTGTTCATAAACAATTATGTTATTCGCATTTATAAGTTTACAGCAATTTCATATCTATTTTGAAATAATAATCATATCTTTGGGTAAAAGGTTGCATTCGAAAAGTTTGAAATTTACTAACAGAGCCATCCAAACAGCCGGACACCAAAATCTACTTCATACATAATGCACCGAACTCCCACAATTCAAACTTCAGGAAATGTATATCTCCATCATAATAATAGTTTCTGTCCAATAACAGTATAACCTTGACTCACAAAACCTTTAACATAAATTTGACTCTTTCACAGAAATTAGTTTGCAACTGAAAATGACAACTATATACAATCACTACAACATTTAAATATTTAAAAATATTGACCTATGCGTACTTCTAAAATATAAAGAATTTTCTCCTTACACAAAATTTTTGCTATTGCCTGAAATCATCAAGTTATAATGAGGCCTGAATTCCATTTCAAAACACAAATGTTGATTTATTTATGTGTCTGATGATAAACTTATTCCACCTAGTTTTCGGCCACATGTGAGCATAGTTTAAAGGCAATGGAAAGCTTTATTAAAGGTAAAATGTTGAGCATGGAAGACGGGAGAGAGGAGTGGATACTTCAGATGTGAAAAGAAGGGGTAGGAGGAATGGAGAATTGAATAAGGATGGTGTTGGGAGGCAAATGTTTGAAAGCAGCAATAAAAGTAAAGTGGTTTATAGAGCTTAAAGATGACTGATTTAATAGCTTTAATACTCTTTCTAGAAATACACAAAGAGGAATTACTATGGAAGACTAAATGAGAAAACTTATACAGATTTCAAGAATACTTTTTAAGGTGAAATTTGACAGGTGATTGTGCAAAACATACTAGTTTTCCCAACATTACTGCAAGAGCAATTGCAAGGTACATAAAAGAAATGTTGACCACATACTCTAGTTTCACACACATACATTCCATTCCAGGGGTAATATATAATACAGTTGAAGCTCCATATATAAGCTCTATATATAAACTACATGTATGAGCTCTCGGGAACCAAAAAATCACTCACTATATTGACTCACCAAAGGTGTTAAAATAATCATTCCACAGCCAATTACTATGAATTTAACACTAGTTTAACCAATATTGTGGGTAGGTATTTTAGGTGATGGCCAGAAACTTCCATTAAGATTCAATTAAAAATTATATTTTCGCACACTTCATTGAAATGTAGTAGCATATTCTGTCAAAGGCATCAAATTTCATGTTATATATGTGGTGCCTCGTCAAAACCATTTATATATGTAAGCATTTGGAACATAAAATGATGACTTTTGACACTTAGGCATTTTTGACACTGTTTGACTTTAGACACTTTTGGCTTTAGACACTTGAGTTCCTGAACCAAACATTGAAAATTAAGGGAAGATTTGTAACATGTTGGCACTGAACGGGTATGGCTGATTCGTTTCAAGTTATGCAAGACTTGTCCCCCCCCCCCCCCCCCCAAAGCAAATTTCCGGCTATGTGCCTGGCATGACACATGGAGTTCCCAGAGTGATGGTGAAATATAATACAACAGCTCACTACAATACAACTATCTGAAGTTACTGCCAAAATCTTTTGGAAATTTAGGGAAAAAATTGCTAAAATTTATAGGCATACTACTTCAATGCCTTGGGTCTCTCAAGCCCTTCAGGAATCTTATCATTCGGTCATATTGGCAAGGTAGGACCAAGCAAGATTTGCACTATAATCCTACATTCTTTCTAAATTTATCTTGTAGACATTTAAAAGGCTTATTTTTAATGTTCTATAAACTGGAATATACATGGAAGTACGTGTTTGTAAAAATTGATTCACAATGCAGCTGATAGTTCATTTTATGATACAGTTCTTGGAGGCCAAGTCAATGTCTTGAGCATTAGAGCAAAACAAGAAGTCTAAATGAGAAGGACATGAATGATAACTAAAAAAAGCAATAGCAAATTGTTATTTGGATCTTTCTGCGGAAAGAAATTTGCTTTGAAAGAAATATGAATATATAATAAACATAAGATCTCTACAACCTCACAATTCATAACTGAGCTTACATTCTAGCACAAAACAATCTTTCAAAACACCATTTGTAAGTTTCCTTCTATCATAAGCAACCACTGTCAAATTGAAATTGCAATGCTCAACCAATCATGGCATTACAGGATCGCAGCTTGAGATCTTAGAAAAGACCAGCAGATGGAAAATAGCTAGTATGGGGTTCATAAAGGCATTTTGGTATTTCTTTTGTCAACAATGTGATAATTTAAAAAAATAGAAATTTTAACTACTTTTGTGTACAAAGAAGGTTCTAGATAAAATGATGTCATCACCAACAAATGTTTACGTGAGCTGCTAAGGACCATATAATTGTAAAACATGTCAGCAGCAATAAGAAAAAATATGCAGTTTTTTGTCTGCCAATAACCATAGGGGCCTTAATTAGTGATGATTGTGATGACAAAATTCTTGTACCACAAAATAGTCGAGACAATGAGTCCAGCTGCTTCTGGCAACTGGATTACTTACTATTATATCGTAAAAAAATTGGGATTATGGCTGTGAAGCAAAAATTTCATTAGTGAGTAGGCTGGATAGGCCCAGTTCTGATTTGATACAGCCAGAAACCTAGCCAACTTATGCTGAATCTCACACAACATTTTCGACAATTTCAGTTCCAAGTGCAGCCTGAATGAAACCTCTTAGAAGGTCAGGGAGTGACAGTAAATCAGAAAAAATTAGAAAAGAGTAAATCTCTCTTCAGATATGCTGCCAAACTAAATGGAAAAAAACTTTGCAAATTACTTTTTAAAATTTTAAATCAAAATTATTATAACATGGAAGAAAATTACTGTCATAAATTTGAGAATGCTGGATTACAGTGAGAAAATTTCTGTGAATTTAGAGGATAAAAGCACTGGCTTTAGCATGCCAAATAATCACATGATCGAAGATCTCACTTTGTGGAATATTTCCATAATATGATGAATGACTACTTTTTTGTGAAATCGAATGCACTGAATACTAGTAGTCAATGAACAGATGTATTCACGACACCAAATCATGCCAAATCTAAATAAAAATAAAGTGATCAAATCATTAAACCAAAATATGTTTAGCATAAGAAAGAAATTCTTCCAAATAAGTCAGAAAAACCAACTTCAAACCATGGGCACTTTTACCAATTTTACCATTTACCAATTTTTTCTTATTGCTGAATCTGATAAGAGTTTGTAAAATAAAAAGACCCGTATTTTTCCATTTTTTGATCCGTACATTGTTTCTCGAGTTATAAGTGGCAAAAAACGGATGTGCCTATCCCTTTCGGAAAAGTGGGCGTGGGTGCAACCTATGACATCATCGACTTTGTCCAATCACAACTGAGCCCGCAAAGCTACTCTGCCTTATCGCAGCGGGGGGGACAGCTGACTCTGCCAACGGGAGCGGTTGCGACAGGATGTGTGAGCAGACCTTCCGAGAACCCCCTGTACTCCCTTCCTTTCCCCTAAAAGCAGTCAAGGACGGGAGGAAAATGACATCAATGATATCAAAGCAGCTTTTTCGGTGGGTGTCACCTTTTGCTTATTTTAATTTTTGATTTATGAGTGAATGGTTGTGGTTAGAAGATTAATTTTTTCATTAAAATTTGTTTTTCATTTCCATCTAATGATTTCGGTTCCGAGTAAATGCCCCCATTGAAAGTGTACAGCAACACACAAAATCAAAGTTGTGTGCAGAGTGATAGAAGTACTATTGAAGTTCGTCTACATGTAAATTCAAAATGGATGTTTCTAGTGTTTTAAATATACCGTATTTACCCGATTCTACCCCAAAGATAAGACGACCCCTCATTTGGAGCTCCCAAGAAAATAAAATGACAAATCACCTCTTAATATGCTATTTGTCTTATATTTATCAGCCCTCTACTTCACTTGCATTAATTTTGGAAAATAAAACATATACTCTTTTCAAATTCAAACAGAAAACATAACCAGAAAACACATACCTCAAACATTGTCCTGACCAACAGAAATTGTAGATACTTATACATTTTTGCCTTTTAGCATACCACAGGATAACTTGAGTAATAAACTGTTTTGGCTTAAAAACATCCAATTTAAGAGAAAAATAAGGAAAAGCATTTACAAAGCATTCAAACTTTTGGAAAATTAAAAATATATTGCTCTTATACACAGAAATATATAACTTACAACTTAATTCTGAGTAACAAAAAAATCAGGTACTTTCCTTCTCCATAATTGCTTTCTAGCATGAAATATCACAGAATAACTTTTGCAATAGAACCATTCAGACTTGAAAATGCATAGCTCTTTGTTTCAGTAGTGCCCCTGGATGTCTATTCCACACCACATGTAGCCAATCTTTCATTAGATCTTCTGTCATCCATCCCTTTTCCTGGCATCTTACTATTATTCCACTCGGTATATGTCCCTTGGGCATAGTTTTCCATTTTAGAATCACATACGGCGCTTCTTTAGTACCATCTAGATGGTACTAAATAGATAGCAGCTGCTAATACTCCCAGCATAACAGTCACTCGCATTTTTTCGTTACCCGTAGTTTTTTAAGGACGGACTTGACTCCTTTCTCGGTCATGGTGTAATTCGACGGCCTGTCGAAAAAAACTGGAGTTTCGTCTGCATTTCTAATTTGGCTCAAAAGATAATTAGTTTTTTTAAAAGTCCAATTACATATTTTTGGTGATTAGTTTTTCGCTGTAGTCTCCGGGCAATTTCTGGCACAGTGAAGTCCTGTGCTGTAAAGAAAAATTATTTCGTCGCATGAGTCTGGTGCACTAACCTCTGCTTGCTTTTAATTCTTGTGCTGGTATATTAAGTCTTCTGGCAACTTCGTGAGCTTTAAGAGCGATACCTACCATTGAAACAGGCAAAAGTTGATTTCTGCCTCAAAGTTTGTATGAACTCCACCACTTCTTCGACGTAAGGGAATCGGTCCTGCTTTGGGACCCCTAAATGACTTCTGGTAGATATTGTCCTACATTTTGTGTATTTCAGATCTCCATCTTCGTGCATTAGCCTCAGGAACTTCTAACTTTCTAATTGCACACAGTTATTTGATTTATCGGCATGTTGTACGACAAGTAGCTTAAAATTTGCGAAGTAACCATGTCTAACATATTTGGTTAACTTTCCTTTTGCTCTTACGCCACGTTTTTCTACATGATCTGTCATTTTTAAGTATGTAAGGTACATTTCAATCACGAATTCAAAACTTCAGATAAGTGAAACTGCCAAAAGTGAATTCCAGCCTTCGTTTGTTTTTTGTGTATGCCGAAGCGCTAGTTTGAAATACATCGCTGTGGCCATAGATAATCATTGGTACTGGAAAAAATTATCATACCCGTCCTTTAAATATAATTTCACCTTAAGTATTGTTTATTTAAGTAATTATTGCAATGGATTCTCGTGGAATGGATCCCTATTAATCAATTAGTCACACATTCGTACATTCATAGCATAGCGCCACATAAACACACAGTTCTAAGTTGTACTCGAATCTAAGACAAGTCTAGGTATCTTTAGCTGAAAATTAGTCAAAAAAAGGTCGTCTTCAACTTGGGTAAATATGGTATGCAAATCTGATCCAAGTAAAACTATCATTTTTAATACAAGTCAATTTCAAGTCAATCAATTGTACGTTTCGAAGAAAGACTCCATTACGTTAAGCAATGACAGAAATAAGAGAACTGATAAAACAAAATCTAATTGCATACTATAAAATCTATTTCCATGTCCAAGAAACTATTGACTGCATAAGCAAATGCACCTGAACCATTATATCCAAACTATGTATGTATTTTCGCCTACATACATGATAAACAACATTCCCTGAAGAAATTCTCCTATTCCAAAACTGCATTTAAAACTGGAAAAGTACAACAGTGGACTGTACATGCATGTTTTCAGACATAGCTGTAATATTTTCCAATATACAGTAGAACCCCTCTAATTCGGGCTAATTGTGTCTGGCTAATGCCCGAATTAACTAAAAACCCGAATTAAACATTTTAAGTGGTTTTATTGCCGTAGGAACGACCCTAAAACATTTTTGAAGGCCATTCATGGTTCTCAAGCATATAAGGATATACAAGATGCACTAAAAACGTAAGAAAATATAAGATTACATACTTTAAAACATCGTGACAAAACACAAAATATGTAAAACAAACAAAATTGACTATTAGAAGTGTTTAACTTGTAAAATTTTAGTGAGTAAAATTTTTTTACTTTTTTTTTGGCCCGCCCCGATTTATCCAGAAACCGGAATTAGCAGGGCCCGAATTAGTGGGGCTCTACTGTATAATACTTCTATTCAAATAACTACCTGTAAAATTCTTTACCCACAAAGATATTTTCAAATACCACCAAATATCAAATGGACAATGTCATAACCCCAACAAGAAATCTGAATAACAGGAGTTCAAATGCATGCACAAGTAACAATGCCACCAGTCAAAGCTTGAGTTTAACATCAAAGTATTGATATCCTCAAAGGGCCAACTGCAGGACCTGATTCACTAATATTTTTACCATATTTAACATGCAGCTTGACCTATGAACTCAGAGGAAAATTTCCAGTGGAGGCATGTTTTTTGCTGAGCTAGCACTCCAAAAGAAGTAAAAAGAAAAAATAGATTATTAACATTATTAATATAAAACCAAGTTGCTAGGTGCATGGAACTAAGAGCTCTGGCAAATATGTGATTAGTGTGTAAAATTGCAAACTATACACTCACTATTTAAACCAAAGAAAAGCTAGTCAGAATTTAGGAAATGCAAATCTTAACATACAAACAATGTAAAAGACTGGATGGTAAACAATTACTTCATTGCTGATAAATATTCAAAGATCATCAGAGACACCCTCCAACATAAGAGCTGCAAATTAAATCAAAAAAGCAGAAACATGTCAATTGTAAGTAGGTATACATTGACTGGTGTCATGGTATTTTTTTTAAACATCCAAGCTTAGCAAGATGCATGAATGTACAGAAGCAACAAAATATTAGTGGAAAAGTAGGAGAAACTTCAGCATGGAGCATATTTAAAAAGTAAAAAAAAATTAGGTGCCCAAGTTATATGCATTACACACCCAATGGCCAGGAGAGAGAACATGTTAGAGACCATTTACCATATGGCCCTTCCATTCAAATGACAAAAGCTATTACTTTTTATTCGAAACTGACTGTTCACAATTCAACCCTGTATTTTTCTAAGGAATAGAGTCTCTATAAAACTGAAGATGCTGATCAGGGATTCAAAAGATAGTCAGTGAGATCTGGAGAATCCAAGAAAGAAAAGTGAAGAGCAATACTCAAACACAATGGAGATCATCACCGCACTGAATTCAACCATTGGCATTCTAGAAAGAAAATTATGAAAACATACTATATACCCATTAATCATAAACCACAGCACGACACATAATCTAAATTTCTACGTACACACACAAAACATTAGCAGAGAATTTGGGCATAGAAAAAATATCAGACAGTCCTTAAAGATTTCTAGTTCAAACTATAATGAAAGTTTTATATCATGAGTACATAACATCAAAAGATTTCATCAGCAGAAAGATTCACCTTCAAATTATGACAGTGATGGAACTGCTACTCATGGAACCTATAAAAAACTACTACAAAGAAAACCAGGAACAGTGATTTACTTCTACTGATAACTATATACAAATAAAATAAAAATAACTTACCAGGGGCACCTTCAGAAGCTCCAAATACAGAACTGAAGTTTTTATCTGTTACAAAAGTATTTGTTGAAGATGGAGCTGGAGCAGCTCCAAAGCCTGAAATGCAATGAATGATCAATGACGTACCAACATTATCTAACCACTAAACAACTAATAATTTGGAAGCCCTTGTAGGAAATGCAATGCCTACAAGTTTTCTAATTAAAAGATGACTCTAGCAAAATGGCAATATGTTGAAAATAGCCAAAATATTTTAGGCAATAACCAAAAGTCATAATTAGAGCCTCATTACTTTGAATGATACCGTTGTGATTGTAATTTATGTATCTGCATATGATTAGGTAATTTACATAGAGCAGGACCATGGCTTATTAGTCTTTTAATCACAAGTTCAAAACACAAAATACGAAATATTCTTACAGAGTTACTTCATCGGTTGAACTTGGAGCACCAACAATCAATCAAACTACAGGAGAAGTTCTCTATAGCAATAACAACTAATATGCAGTAAGAATATCACCACAGTCAGTGACTTTTTCAGCAATTTTGGTCCACAGTGTAAAGCATATGGAGTTTCGTATGCTATAACAAGTGGTCTTTTCTGAAATACAGCTATAATTGTCAATTTTGCCAAGATTGTTGCCCCAGTTGCTGGGAACTGAGGAACCTAAAGCCCCATGAGAAACGAAGTTATACAAACTTAAATGAGCAACTTTATCACTGCCAAAGACAAATGAAATTTTATCAAGCACACACTAAGTTATTGTTACATTGTTACGCATTGAGAGACTACATCTAGGAAGGAAACTGATAGGGGTTATGCTGCTGGCTGTTTACAGTAATGACTGCACAATAATTGACAATGCACAAAGTGCTTTGCCAATGGCATAGCAGTCATGGCAGAGACCGAAAGTCATTATAGTAGATTGTGGTCAACATATAAAAAACATTAGCCACATATCATCTAAAGATCAATACAAAGAAAACTAAGGTAATGATATGAAGTAGAAAATGCCAATACAAATGCTAAACTAGGAAAACAAAAGGAGGTGAAAGAGAGTTGTTATCTGGTAAGCAGAGTAACCAGCAATGATGAAACAAGGAATTAGTCAGAATAGCACAGGCAAAGTGGGCAATAGCAAATGTAAAATCTACAGATGGAAATACAAGGGTGGAAGATAAGAAAAAATTCATAAGAACATATATTTGAGGCACTCTTCTTTATGGAAGTGAGGTATGGATGATGACAGCAGCAGAGAACTCAAGGCTGGAAGTATCTGAAATGTGGTGCTACAAAAGAATGATAGAGGTAAAATGAGCTAAGTGAATAATGCAGAAGCCCTAAGAAGAGTGTGAGGAAAGAGAAGTCTTCTGAAACCCATTAGAAGATGGGACAACTTAGTCATATATTGAGGCATGATGGCCTGATGAAGACAATCTTTGAAGGACAAGTGAATGGGAGGAATGGCAACAGAAGGCCTTGTATGAGATATATGATGCAAGTAGCTATTAATGTGATAAAGAAGAGTTAGATAAATATTTAGAGGTTAGCTGATAGGAGAATCAAGTGGATAGCTGTATCAAACCAATCTACGAATTGTTAACTGATGATGATATACCATCAGTCACGGCCTCTCTGTTCTCTTTGTGGTGATTACCAGATTATTACCTAGTTAAGCATAGAAGTAAGGAATCAGTTCATCAGAACATACATCTGGAGCATTTTTCTTTACGGCAGTGAATCATGATCAATAACAGCAGCGGAGAAGAAAAGAGTAGAAGCATTTGAAATGTGGTGCTACAGAAGAATGATGAAGATTAAATGGATCGACCGAGTAAGTAACGAGGAAGTGCTAAGAAGAGTAGGAAAAAAGAGAAGTCTGCTGACAACTCTAAAAAGAAGAAGGGAAAACTTAATCGGCCATATCTTGAGACACGATGGCCTGATGAAGACTATCGTCGAGGGAAAAGTGAACGGGAAGATTGGAAAAGGCAGGCCTCGTATGAGATACATGGAACAGGTTGTGAAGAATGTAAAAGAGAAGAATTACGTCACAATGAAAAGGTTGGCCGATAGAAGAATCGAGTGGAAAGCTGCGTCAAACCAATCCTAGGATTGTTGACCAATGATGATGATGATGATTACCTAGTTGTTAGTGTTAGCATGGATAAGGAACAAAAGACTTTGGATCCAGCAAAAAATTCAATTTCACTAAAGCCTGCAAAATAAGCCTGCCAAATAAGATGGAAATTCGTAAAAATTGTGGTTTAGTCATCAACTTTGTTCACCATTTTAAAGAATGAGAATAAAATTAGGACTGCTTTCTCTCGGACTCGTATTAAATGCAAGGAATACATTCTCAGGTTTCACTCAATACATTTCCGTGTTCCTCCTCATTTGCTCACACTATTCTCACTAAATCACAAAAGCTGTCCTCTTTCCTGGAGGATTGCAGTTGAAAAGGCTGGGCTTTGGAAGAGGAGATCCCTCTTTGACCAACATTAGCACTAGATATTGTAAACAGCTCTAAATTTCTGGAAAAAGAAAGGGAACAACCTCCTCCTCCCATGGCTGAGCAAAAAACTAGATATGAGCGAATACTACCCACGAATAGTTGAACACCACAAATACTTGAATACCTTGAATACTAGAAAGTATTCGATATCTCAAGTAAGTACGCTAAAAGAAAAAGTTGGAATACTTCGAAAATAATGCCATACACCACTGGCCGCTCTTACAGTGCTACATTTGACATGTCGATGAACTACACTATTGGCACCGCAAGAGGACAGAGGAGATAAGAGTCTGTTGACGAGTTTCGCCAAGTTATTAATGGTAGAAAGTCAACAGTTTCAACGAATGGAACTACAGGAAAATATTTAACTGGGGTCATATTTAACTTTTACATGGAATTCATATAAGTAGAGATGTTAATACCTCTCTTCTATGTTATCTTGAAAAGAAGTGGCAGTGAAGGTCTCTTAAATAGGCTATGCACCCTTCTTTTGCCCACATTAGATAGTGTCCACTTTCACAGCTAGACTCCAGTTATGCCCACTTCTGCGATCACTTTCAAAAGCAGTTACCATGCTTAACTATGCATTTGACTTTTGCCCATGTCTTGCACATATGTTATTTCCCTTGCGTTACCCTCCCCCTTGTGGTATTGCACATCCAGCAAGATTCATTTCTCTCATTGTGGAGACATTCAAAGTTGCATTTGAACCCATGTATTTCCAGTTGGTTATGACTACAACTCCCATACACCTCTGTGGCCTACTTTCAAACTACGGCCTCACTAAGCTTTCTGGTTTCCAAAGTTTTGCCATTTTAGTCTATCACTTTGTTATACAACTTGATGCCACAACGTATTTATAACTAAAGACAGTATGGTTATGCACCATGTTTTAAGTGTCAAAAGTTGACCTAATCACATATAACATGAAATTCAATGTCATCGACAGAAAATATAGCCAATGGTTAATGAAGTGTGTGAAAATATCATTTTTAATAGCTATTTTAATGGAACCTTCTAGCCATTCAACCAAAACACGTACAACATTGGCTAAACTAGCATTTAAGTCATTGGAATTGGCTGTGGAATGATTATTTAAGCATCTTCAGTAGTAACAATAGTTCAATATAACAAGTGAATTTCAGCTCCATAGGGCTCTCGTTAAATAGAGCTTCTACTGTATGCAAATTTCTGGCCAGAGTTATACAAAAAAAACAAAATTATATTATGATGAATTTATGAAATAAAATTAGAGGTGGGTCGAATCCACTTCTTCCTAGAATCCGAATCCCAAATCGAATCCAACTAAGATTTGAATCGAATCCCGAATCTACCTTTCCATTTATGAACATTGTGATGACAGGCATGTTTCCTTTTCAAATAGTTATCATGCAAAGCAAAAGTGAATGCATGTGCAGTAAGTGTTTGTTATATCTGCAGTTTAATAAACAACATAACACTACAAAAAAATCTAAATCGAATCTGACCAAATTATTAATATTTATTGCTGAAAAACCAAAACAAATTAACTCATTCAGGATACACTAATGTGTTTCCGACAAAATTATGCATTTTTCATTTTGTTCCAATTTACACATAGAACGAAAGAAATTTCACATGATCACTCAGTAGTTGAAGACTACATTTTAAAAAAATATTTTTTTCTTTAAGATAGTATACATTATTTACGTTTGACCTTCTTTAGCAGTAAAAAAAATTTATATTATTTTAAAATATCAACCGTATTTACGCGTGTAAGCCGCGCACCTTTTTTCCCGAAACGCCGGAGAAAAAATGGGGGTGCGCGGCTTATACGAATCCTCCAGATTTCGTGTTAGCCGCAAACCATTTTTCCTCAGATTCCTGTCGTTTTCTCTCCTAAGTTTCGCATTCTGTCTAGTAGTAGTGGTAAACTACTCTTCGCAGCATGGTTTAGTAGTAAATCGTACATTGTAAAGTATTCTGAAATTTTGAAGTATGTAATTAAAAATAAAAATCCGCGTTTAACAAAGTCTGAGCGTACAACGGTACTGGAAGAAACGCTAGATCAGAAACACCATTTGTCAAAGCAATAGATTTATCGTGTATAGATCGTAAGTAGCACAACACATTGTAGCACTGATATTATTTAAATATACTGTATACTGTAAGCTGCCGCAAGGAGTTTTATGTTTTTTCAAAATCGTAAGCGGAGTTTGTTTCGGTATCACGTATCTGTAGCTCGTATGCTCAGAGAATATACCTTCTTACTATCCGTGCTATCCGCCCCAAGCGTGAGAGTAGTAAACGCGTTCGAATCGATCATTTAGCATTTTAAAATAATTTGCTATTATCACCCTAAAATGAATTCTGATGTGAAATTTCGATAGTTTCCTGTGAGTATAAAGCTACATATTATAAATGATGCCGAAAAAATAGGAAATCGAGCTCCATGAAGGAAATATGGTGCATCTGAATCTAGCAGTGACGAAAACTAAGAATGAGAACTGTTATGATATGAATATTCATTAGTGATTTATGATTATATTTCCGGGAATGTGTTTTTCTTTAGTTTTATAAGAATTATAATTGTTATTATATTGAGCTTAGTTTTTTCCGTGTGTTCCCAAGACTTTTCGGTGTTGTTAAATCGTCCCAGTCCACAGCTACTACGCAGAGAGCAGACGAGATCACCGCTATCAGGTACGGATGGCGTTTGGCTTTTTTTTGTTGATATGCCAACGATTTCTGTAATAATAGAGTAATCAAGGGTTGAAATTGTATATATTTTTGCAATTATTTCAGTTGGATGTTCTTTTGAACAAATGCAGTTTTTATAGCTGGATGATGTGATCGTATGAAACTGTGATTACTGTGAGATGCTACGAGAAACAGATGCACAGTAAAAGAGGCCGTGCATTGATGACGATCGTGACGATAATAACACGTAATTCAATCAATTAATGAGAAAGACGTACACGTAATTTAGGCACAGCATTTCTCTTAAAGAACGTGCATTCATGTTATGACAAAATGATGCAGACTCGAGGGAAAAAATTTTTTTTTTCGATAGAAATAATTTTTTCCTCACGAACCTGCCCGAAAATAGGGGTGCGCGGGATACACGAGGGCGCGGCTTACACGAGTAAATACGGTATGTTGGTAAACCCCGTATTAACACTAACGACTGCATTGTGCCTGCCATCTTACGGCAAATGGAGAGCTATCTCCGCCTATGAGTTCACGAGCGAAATTCCTCATGCATTTATTTACATCTAAATCGCATTTTTATGATGAAAATTGCATCTTATGCTTTGATGCAGTAAAAATTGACGTGTTTAACCCTTTCAGTCCTGAATTTTTTTCCCTCAACAAAAAAATTTTATCATGAGATATTTATAACAACAAACATCTCAGAAACATGTAAACAAAGTTTTATCAAAATCTGACAATAATTAAAAAAGTTACTATATGTACAGTATACTGTACATTAGGAATCAAGCGTTGCAAAAGCTAGGAATGTGGGTGTCTTTTTTTAAAGGATTTTTTTATGAACTGATAAAATCTTTTGCAAGGTCTACGTTAATTTATTAATTACAGGATTACAGTTAAATACAGGTTTTAAAAACAACTTACACTTTTAATAACTTAAGCAATGATTATATTAGCCATTGAAAATTTTGTTAACCCATTTCACAACTATCATAGTATTAGGTTTTTATTGATTTCACAACCATTTTAGTGAAAAAGTCACTTCCTTGGAAAAATTTATCTACATTTATTTCCTATGAAAAATAAGAAAAAAAATTCGATCTCTGTTAATACAAAAGTGCATTCCACATTTGTTACAAAATATGTGACCTTTGCTTGCAGCTATTGTTTTTACATCGCGTAGCTTCCTTCTTGCCATCATGTTCAGTCAAGTGGTCTATGGCATCTAGTTGCACCTCTCTCATTGGCCTTCTTTCAACACATTGCTTTTTTAATGGCCTTGGAGGTGCTGCAGGACTTGAGCTAGGTCATCCTTTTTTGGCGTCGTAGACTTTTTTACCAACCTTCATCAGTCCATCGCTTGCTCTCAGTCTGAATTCCATCAGATCCAAGATTTGATCATTTCTTATGCCTTCATTTCTGGCATCTTTCTTGTATTCTAGCCAGCTATTTACTATGGCTATATCAAGGGAATGAAAAATCATCCTGAGTGTCCACTTTCTTAACCGGATATGGATTCTATATAGAGAAATCAGCTGATGTAAAAGGTAAATTCCCATCATTCCATGATTGTATTTCTTTACAATTTCAGGTCTTGATATTTCAATTGATGTTGCCTTTTTTTCCCACCTCTTCACTTTATCTTCAGTAGGTACCAATTCCTATATAGTTAGAGGCCAACATGTCTCCCATATTGTCCATCCATTTTACAACCACCACATCCCCATCTAAACTGGTTACTTCTTCATAATACCCTCTCTCTTCTTTCCTGCCATCTTTCTCAGAAATCAATGGAGGGTTACCAAAGCTGTTCACACGTAATGTTCCAGCAGAACGTATTTTTCTTTGTTTTAGTGCCTGTAGTAAATTATAGGATGAAAAATAATTATCATTATAAAGTTCATGTCCAAAAGAGGATAATCTTTCACATAAGTGCAACACTCCCAAATTAAAGACATGTGAATAAGGAAACAATTCAGGTATGTAAACTGCAGGTTCTAATCCATATAATTCTCGTTGGCTTCTAGATATTTCAGTATTGCTTCCTTGATACAAGAGGAAGTTAGAGTTGTCAGCAGACTTCTCATTTCTCATACTCTTCTTAGCACTTCCTCGTTACTTACTCGGTCGATCCATTTAATCTTCAGCATTCTTCTGTAGCACCACATTTCGAATGCTTCCACCCTTCTCTTCTCCGCTGCTGTCATCGTCCATGCCTCACTGCCGTAAAGAAACATGCTTCAGATGTATGTTCTGATGAACTGTTTCCTTACTTCTACGCTTGTATTTCCTTCTGTAATTAGATTCTTCTTTTGATAGAATGCCCTCATTGCCTGGACTATTCTAGTAACTATTTCTTTCTTGCTTCGTCCATCATTGATTACACGGCTTCCTAGGTAACAGAACTCTTTCACCTCTTCAAGTTTTTGTCTTCCTAGTTTGACATTGGTTTTGGCCTCTTCTTTGTTGCTGCTCACCAATATCTTAGTCTTCTTCTTATTTATCTTCAGCTGATATCTGGCCATAGTCCTTTCCATGGTTGTTAGCATCTTATTCAGCTCCTTCTCTGTCTCTGCTATGAGAGCTATGTCGTCAGCGAATCGTAGCATATTGATTGTTTCTCCATGGATGTTCACTCCAGAACACTTCTCCTTGACTTCATTTATGGCTCTCTCGATGAAAAATTAAAAATTACGGGAGACAGTGCACAGCCTTGTCTCACTCCTTTGCTTATTCTTGCTTCTTCACAGCTGGGTCCAGATTTAATCACAGCTACTTGGTATTTGTACAGACTATGTATAATCATTCGGCCATTGTATGACACTCCAATTCCTTTCAGAATTCTAAGCATTAAATCCCAATCCACGTTGTCAAAAGCCTTATATCTAAATCCACAAATGCAATGAAGGTCGGTTTGTTTTTCTCCATTCTCTGCTCTATGAGAAGCCTAAGGGCCAATATTGCTTCCCTTGTACCCTTAATTTTCCTGAATCCGAATTGAACTTCATCCAGGAACTCCTTAGCTTTTCGTTCTATTCTTCTGTAGATGATCCTGGTAAATATCTTCGATGCATGTGTCGTCAGGCTTATAGTCCTAAAATTTTCCGCTCTCTTCTTCTTTGGAATAGGAATGATGATGTTTTTCCCGAAGTCCCTTGGAATTTCTCCTGTTGAATGCCTGTCGCAAATGGTTTTGTAAAGATGAGTTAATGTCTTCTCTCCTGCATTTTTAATTAGTTCTGCAGGAATATCATCAATACCAGAAGCCTTATTCATCCAAAGGTCCCTTACTGCAGCGTCGAATTCCGATCTTAATATAGATGCCCCCATATCATTCTTTTCCATTTCGCTTTCCTCTTCAATAGCTTTTGTGCTGAGATTTTTTCCGTTGTATAACTCAACCAGGTATTCTTTCCATCTCTTCACTTTGTCCTCGTTTTCAATCAAAATGTCTCCATACTTGTCCCTTATGGCATTGCATCTTGCGCTCCATTCCTTGAACTGGTTCCTCACTATCCTGTAAGCAGCTTCTACCTTTCCAAGTGCAAGGTTGCTTTGTACATCTTCCCATAGATTCTTCATCCACATCTCTCTAGCTTTCCTTGCTTTGCGACTTATTTCGTTCCTTATTCTTTTGTAACAAAGCTGCCGTTCTTTAATTTTCGCATTCTTGTACTTTCTTCAATGAAGACTTCCTCCGTGATCCATGGCTTATTCTTAAGAACTTTTCTTCTTCCAAGAACTACTTTTGCGGTTTCTTGTACTCCACATTTAATATTTTCCCAACTCTCTTCCACTGATTTCTAATTCAGGTTCTCTCCTATGGTATTTCCCACTGCTTTTTGATATTCCAGCTGATGTTGAGCCTCCTTTAATTTTTCTACTCGCTATATATTTTTCTTTGATGAAAATGTAAAAAAAAAAAATCAAAATATCATGTCTATCTTTCCACAGAAGAAAATTTTTCACATGACACACTTGTGCAACACATAAGTCCCAATGTACAGTATAGTGTACATAAAATTTAAAGTGGTAGAATAGAAGTAAATAATCATGCATATATGTTATAAATGCTTCCATATTTAAAGTAATTCTTCTTGTTAAGAAAAACATTAAAGTTCGTGTTACTTTTAAGGATTTTCTAATACAATTTTAAAATAATTGTAGCACTTACAAGCCAAAGATTTCCTCTTGTCAGCCATATTACTTATTTTGACGTTTATTTTCGAAACTATGACACAAACGGCAGTAATTTATATCCATGTACACTAAGTAAACAACAACTTACTAATACAGGAATTTTCAGACGACTGCAACCATTGCAAAGAGAGATATAAACAATTGAAATCAATGTACAGTATACTGTACAAGGGGACCGAAAGGGTTAAGAGAGACAGTGAAAACGATGGATTATGTGGTTATGGCAATGAAGGTTACAGTAATATTCTTAAGAAAGCTTTAAAAAAGGTTTGATAAAATAAAATTGCTCTTTGGAATTCAAACTGGATTCGATCGAATCCAGCCAAAAATTTCGAATCCTCGAATCCAAAAAGATTCGGTGGATTCGGGGGGTTAGGTGGATTCGAGAACCCATCTCTAAATAAAATGTAATCCATTTTATATTAACTAAGAAAAAGCACAGAACAAAATTATTTCATGTAGTATTTTTTCAATCACTGAAGTATACATTATCCTTCATCGCTAACTTTACATCTCACTTTTACTCTCAGTTACTTCTCTTTTTGGGCTCACCTGCTTCATCTAGCCAGACATCCCTTTATCAGTCAAAGTTTTTTTCCTTGGCCTCTAAACTGCATAGTTCTGTTGCTCTGTTCCCCATTACATTGTCCTTCCCCTTTGCATAGTTACAAAGAGAAGGGTGTGCTTTTCTACCATTACTTCATTAGAGTGAGGCGATATGGCAGAGTTATTTGACCCCAGCATGCATCAGGACAACCCAGTCGCTCAACACCATACCACTGAGGTAACAGAAAATATTCATCAACTTCTAGATGCGATTACTTATGGCTCACGACCATTCATCTCCCTTATTAAAGTATCTCATGTGTCGTCTGTAATCCATGATTATGCATCTTACATGAATCTCCATTTAAATTACAAGAATTAACATTCTTGGTGGCTACCTCACACAATGGGAAAAATAAAAAGGGAAGTATGACAAAGGTTTTCACAAATTTGACCTCAAAATAATGCATACAACAGTCGGGATTTGCACTTTCCGCTGAAAAGTTCACCTACTGACATGCCAGAAATGGCCTTTTCAGTATTTGAAGGTTGTGGCCTTTAGCAAGATATTCCACAGAGAAAAAAATCATTCCCCTTGACCGGGATTCGAACTCGGACCCCCTGATTTCCGGCCAGATGCTCTACCAGTTGAGCTACCAAGACGTCCTCTTCCTCTGTGAAAATTCTAGAGGCTTTAAAGGAACAAGATGTAACCGAACTGCTAGACATATTTTGTCACAAGGCAGCCAAAGTCGTGCGCATGGCACCACCGTCCACGAGGTTAAAGCAGATATTTAAACACGAAGGTGCTAACTTATAACAAATTCAAAGCTCGCAAGCTAGCCACGAAAATTTTAGCGGAGTTACCCACTGAATTGCATGATAGCAAGATATTCCACAGAGAAAAAAAGTTAGAGTCCCAGTCAAGGCAAATGATTTTTTTTTCTGTGGAATATCTTGCTATCATGCAATTCAGCGGGTAACTCTGCTAAAGTTTTCAAGGCTAACTCGTGAGCTTTGAATTTGTTATGGCCTTTGTTAAAAAATAGAAAGATTAATTCTTTCCTTGTATAAGTGGTATCACCACTTCTAAGAAGTTTCAGCTCTACCATCTGGCTGATGACAACTATTTGCTCTTAAGATGTCAACTGGATTCTCAAAAATACAAATACCACTGAAAAAAGTTATTGTTAGTACTATGACTATTAACTACCGAATCTCCTTGGAGCCAAGCTTCACACTGAAAGTGATGATGCCCAAACTAAGTTATAAGAATGAATAAGGTTAGATTTAAATAAGCAACAATAGTGATCCTTCAAATAGATGGCAATTGCACCGGAAATAATGAAAGTTAATTTCTTCCACTCTAAATAAAACAGCCAGCCACAACCTTTAGTGAAAGTTCAAGAGCCAGAAAAACATTGGGATTAACTCCAGTCACTCCCCACTCTTAAGTTCAGTGAATACTTAAGTCACTAACCCTGTATAAAGTTAGGGTTACTAAATTACAGGGAAGAAATTACAGCTGGGTACAAACAGATATGTATATGCATTAATGCAGAAGATTTTATTAGTAGTTAAGCCTGTTAGGATAAAAATATGCATACTAAATGGAAGCAGAAAATGATATTCCAGGACAAAAATGTGCAGAAAGACCTAAAATAAGACACAGAAGGGATTAGCTACCCACATCAAATGCTGCATTCAAACAAAGTGAAAAGTTTTTCATATGAGTAAAAAAAACAAATATTCAAATCAAATTCCATTCACAGTTCTGAATATACCTTCCAGGGTTAGTACTAGTTTTACTGTGGTGAAAAATGGTTTAGTAACTCAATGTACTGAAATGTAAATTTTGAAAAAAAATCCACAGTAATGTTAACTCCAAGACGTTTTTCATAGCTATCTTTCACAGCTAGTTCACCAACATAAAATGAAAATGTGTGAGCATGACCATCAGTAGCGATTGTTAAGCACTGCGATTATTAAGTACTTCCCTGAAGTATGTTGGAAAAACTTACCATTTGAGATCCACATGTTAGGAGCAGCTGCAGCAGGAGCCACAGAAGAAGCAGGAGGCTGAGAGGAAGCAGTAAGTATGTCCGCAAATGGGTTCCCACTCAGCTGGAGGAGATCATCAGAGGCCTTGCTGGGCTGTAAACATAGTACCAAGAGAAATGGGGTCATTTACCATATTTTTATCACCAAATCTGATCGAGTTTGTAAAACAAAAATACCCATATTTTTCTGATCTTCAGTCGACAGTAAAACCTCCCGTTACCGAAATTCTAGGGACCCAAATTTTCCAGTGCTCGGGGAGTTCGTTAATCGGAGGGCATGGTGGGTTGCATACCTCAGTTTTTTCAGGGGCTTTTCTAGTCTTATCCAAGAAACAGGAGTAATCGAACGAAAATACCTTGTGGTTTATATGGTATTTGCTAAGTAATATCATAAATGTATGTAGGAGTTTTGTGCTACTTACTGAAGAATTGCATTGTAAATAACTACCTATCATAGAAGAGGAAAACAATTGGCCATCGGGACGATGATGTTTTTACACGATGGTGCGTGGCGAACTGCTGTGGCTCTACGGTTTTCTGGCAGGTGAAGTACAAATTGAATAATCATTCGTTTTACTTGCCGAGTTCTTTTAGAAGTAAATTTCATTCTTTCTCTGACATCGCATGAGTTGAACACCGTTGCCTAACGAACTGTATATGAACTTTATGGATTATTTAATATTATAAATTGAGAAACTACTATTGCATTATTTTTTAGGATAAAAATTCACAATAAATATTATTTTTAAAGGTGACAATGGCAAAAGAAATCCAAAGCTTGGGGGCAAAATTGTATTTTGATTGGGGAAATAGAAACAGAGGTTTTGTGATTGTCATTGTTCACAGTTGAATATCTACTGAAAGTTTTATGAAAAAAATTACAGTACATAACTCCGAAACTATTCAATCATTGTGATATTTGTCATTTTCCGTACCATTTATATTCTAATCTCCATTGCCATAATGTTAATCACCACTCTTGAAGAAGATATTTTTTTAAACAAAATGTTACGTTGCAATAACCACGGAATATGCAGTATTTTTTATGTTCCTAATGTTCAATAGCAGAAGTTCCACAGGGAAAAAAATTATTCGCCTTGACTCGAATGATTCTGATGAACTTGACTCAGGACTCGAACCTGGATCCCCTGATATAGTAAGCACCTTAGTCTTCTCAAAATTTAGCCTTAACCTCTTAGACGGTGGCGCCATGAGCACGGCATCGACTACTCTCTGACATGATATGTCTAGCAGTTCGAACACATCTTGTTCCTTTAAGGTTTCTAAAATTCCACAAGGAAAAATGATGCCTCATTAACGTAACTGATTGAAGCGCCTGACCAGAAATCAGATTATCCGGGTACATGTCTCGGTCAAGGCGAATGATTTTTTTCTCAGTGGAACTTCCGATATTGTGCAATTTCAGCAGGCAATGCTGTAAAGTTTCTCGCGGTCATTTCGTAGTCCTTCGATTTGTTCCTTATGTTATCATATCTCTTCCTTGAAACTTTGAGCTGCCACCTATATCTTAAATTTGCATTTTCCTCCATAGCAGTCCAGTGAATTAGACTCAGGAGAGTCAAAAAATTCAAACAAGTTACTTGAAAAAATCTCTTGATAATTGCATTTGCTTTACTATACACAAAAATTATTTGAAGAAAGAGTAAATGGTCGCCTGCTTTAAACTATTTCTTCTCTCATGAAGAACAGTATACTCCACTTCCCGGAATGCTCTAATAGCATCCCTGTTACATTCTTCAGCAAAGAGCAAGAATTTCTCAGTCGTGTCCAGTGCTGGAATGACTTCTTGGGACTTGTGTTCCACAAATTCCCTCTCTGGGTCTTCATTGCCCTCTTCAGTCTCAGGTTTCACTCGCCTCACTTTCAGCAGACCAAGTCACTACACCTTCATAGACATTTACAAAGTCATAAAATGAAACATCTCAAATGCTTAGCTTGCCCATCAGTTCCTCCCAATAGACATCCCCTTGGCTTGCATTCACTTCAAAATTAGATTCAGTTTCATTAAATCCTGCCCTAGCGAAGTAATGTCTTGTTGTAGCGGGCGAAACAGCATCCCAACAAAGACACATACGCTGCATAGCCTGGAGAATGCTCCATCTGAGAAGAGTTGGGTTGCTGGTACCCTATATCCAAGTAAATACTGCACCAATTGTCGTTGGTACATCCTCTTTATGTGGGATACGA
This sequence comes from Platycnemis pennipes, assembly GCA_933228895.1. Taxonomy (NCBI): domain Eukaryota; kingdom Metazoa; phylum Arthropoda; class Insecta; order Odonata; family Platycnemididae; genus Platycnemis; species Platycnemis pennipes. The sequence goes on along the minus strand of OW121848.1, from coordinate 23,381,058 downwards.
CTCGCTGGTCCAGCAGCTGTATGCGGGAAGAAAACCAACTTCACATTTCTTACATTTATAGCCTCCGATATATACGCCAAGCAGTGATCAACAAACAGCAGAATTTTTCTATTTTGACCTCCCATTCGAGCTTCAACCCCAACAACCCATTCCCGAAATATCTCAACTGTCATCCAAGAATTTCTGTTTGTAGGGACATGGTAGTTAGATGAAATAATGCGAGCTTCTCATTTGGCTTAACTGAAAATGTCCGAAGACTAGAAAATCCAAATGCCAAATTAATTATGGAAAAAACGATGACAAGCGGAGAGGATCACTCTCCGCTTGGCTTCCGACAGGTTCTGACCTGTTTTGCCTTGCTCTCCCCGTTGATGATTGCCTTGCCAATCGAAAAACTGGTTTCGGAGTCATCGTTTTTTCCACAGTTAATTTGGCACTTGGACATGGTAGTTGTCGTACATTTTTTAAACAATGAGTTTTGTTGGATTTTCCAATTAAAAGCGGAGGTAATTTCACTGAACCATCAACGTTGGCACAAAAAAGCACAATAAATCTCTATTGTAGAAAAATCCTGCTTCGTCAGCATTAAAAATTCCTTTAGGTTCATATTGCCCAATCAGCTTTGGCAACCTTTGCCTCCAATTTTTCTCAAAATCGGGATCTACTGATGCCTCAACCCCAGAAAGTTTTGTAGTGGCCAAGTTCCACCTGTTTTCTTCTACTATAAGTTCAATGAATCAATTATCGCATGCAGAGACACCAGAGACATAATTTTTCCCTGCAACACTTACATGTACAATAGCCAATTTAGGTGTGCTTTTAAGTCACCTTTATGAACTCATAAACTGTCAATTGAAGCAAGAGCGAACGATATTTAGCTCAACATATCTATATCCAGCTTCTAGACAGCATATCCATTTCCCATATATCTATGCAAAAATATTACACATTACATTTTTTCGATCGCTTATGTTCCGTGTGCAGCAAACCCTTGCAATACATTCAACCTCCCATGGCTACGCTAATCCAGTCTTTGTGACTACGTTATTTGCAGCAAACCTATAAAATAGCAACAGTATATCATGACAAAAACTAAAGGAAACAATAATAATGACATTCGTACTGGTTCAAGGCTTATTTGCATATGTCAATAAAATTTGCTAAAAACGATCACGTTAATACATAAAATTCCACAAAAGAGACACACTTGATTTTTAACAGACGTTCAGGAAAGCAAGGAACATGGGTTTCAAAAGTAAATACCAGCTCACATACTTCTGAAAAAACTGTGTTCAACGAGAAAAAATATGTCCTAAAGAGGTCAACAAGTGCTCACGTGACTGGCTCTCCAACTCGTTGCCGGGAAATTCTCGTTGTATGGGAGTTAGTTGTAATGGAGTCAAAATGCGTGCTTTTTAATGGCAGCTTGGTGGGACCAACTCCATTTGCTTGTTAATCGGAGGTGCTCATTGTATGGGAGTTCGCAAATGGGAGGTTTTACTGTATCACTTAGTTCTCGAGATTTAAGCAGCGAAAAACTGATGTTTCTAACCCTTTGAGTGAATGTGAAAAATACTTGTACATCATTCCTACATCCAATCATAACAGACTGCGTAGCTCCTTCGCCCAATCATTATGGGGAGGAGATAGCTGATTCTGCCAATGGAAGTGGTTGTTAGACTCCATGAGGGTTTTTTCAGAAGGCATTGCATATTCGACTACATTGTAATTGGTGAAAAAGTATATTAACTTCAGCAGACATTTATTCACACCAAAATAAATATAGAGTCAAAATAAAGAGACATAACTAGTGAATTTCATTGTTCAGTTATTTTGGGCTATTTATAGGATGCACCAGGAGCTGCATAGGCAGACCTCCCCTCCCCATCCCCACTCCCCTGCCAGTTTTTGTGCCAAAACCATCAAGTAGGGGAGGAGGATAATGTGAAGTCTTTATTGCAGCTTGTTCAGTGGGCATCACCTTTTGCATGTTTTCATTTTTAATTTACGAGTGAATGGTTCTGGTTAGAGGATTTACTTTTTCACAAAATTTCATTTTTCGTTTTCATCTAATGATTATGTGTATAAAACAGCGATTTCAGTTCTGAGTAAATGCTCCCATTATTAATTGTCCCCACTTAGGGCCAGTTTCACCAACGAAGATAATCTTTTTAACTCGGTTAATTTTGGGATTAACTGAGTTAATGTGATTTCTCTGTTTCACCAGTACCATTAACTCGGTTTTGGTGCATTATCTCGGTTAATATTTTTACCGGCCATTTTTGCGAGGTGAAAGGTTATTATCCCAGATAATACTGTAAAAGCAACATGGCGTGCAGGCGATTTTGTCAGCTACTTTTAGATATTTGTCGAGACATTTGAGTTCAATTATTGTTATTTAAGGCAATTACTAGGTTGATTAGGGAAGGCGCAATTTATTTGAACCTAAAACCTGAGATTTGATTTATCCCGAGTTACAAAACGCTACGAAAAGCACTTGGCAACAATTCAGGTGAGGTCTTCTTGGGATTTCCACCGGGTTAAATATTTATATAACACCAACTTCACTCACCCTGAAGACGATGGATGAGTCGTCCGTGGAAACGTTGGTGTTATAAAAAGGATAAATAAAAGCAAATAGCACGTATCTAACCTCTAAAACTCTATCTTATTTAAATGTAAATAGTACACTTCTCACAATAGACACCCCTACACACAGACACTAGACACAATAGACTCCTACACACTTCAACCATAATAAAACATATTTTATAACCCTCATGAATTCTTGCTGAGTAATCAGGGAACGTCATAGCCGCATACGGTCATGGAAACGATTTGGCCTTGGCTATAAAATCTTAGCGTGACAGCCAGCCGGAATCGAATTGTAAAATATCAATATAATTATAAACATGTATACCTAAGGTTGATCAAGTATCTCTTGTCACCGAAATTGCTTCTCTCGTCGTCGTGTCCGATCTTTCATAATCACATCTGGTGAGATTTAATGCAGTACGAAATTGCTCCAGCGTCTTTCTTAATAAATGACGATAGGCCTCACATTCCTATAAAAAGTTTATTCTGAATCACGCCTAACGTACCTCGACCTCTATTTCTCCTCTCTCGTAGCTTTCTCCGGAAGAATTGTGGCTGCCACCGTTGTATGGACACTAGCAGTAGATGCGAAAATTAAACCATATTCATTTTTAATATGTTCATTCATTATTAATAGCTCTACTTCACTTCCGATGAACGCAAACCTCAATATCTAGAAAGCTTTGTATAATGAATATTATAATTACTAAATATACACCATTCTTTATTTCACCTATCACGCATCACTTCTAAACAAGGCAGAAGACGTAACAAACGTAAACAAACCATCGATACCGCTGCGTTGGTCGGAAATCTCCCGTGAATCGATATGTGCTATCGATAGGCCTACCATTGCGCATTCTTTCTGCACGTAACAGGGATTCAAGGAATTAATTCGAAAGATCATTCGCCGTGTTAAACGCCCTAAGCAGAAGCAATTTCAGGTCATCACTTAAATTCATTCACGAATGAATTCATTCGCATGATAATTCACCTTGACACCAATGACAATGACGGAGGAAATGCTAAGTTTTAAGTGATCGAAAGGTACCTATAATAGCAGTTACTGTTCGTTTTCGAGACGCAGTGAATAAAGGCAATGTAATTTAAGTTCATTCCAGTATTTTATTTCTCTATCTCCTAAACGTAACAGTGAAGACAATAAGTGATATCTTAGGGGAGATGTTTAGTAGAATTAGGAAAAGCAGGGTTTGAAATATCTTATAAACATATAGACGATTTTTGAAAGTGATTATAGATGTTTTCTAGATATGCCTAGAAGATAACATAGATGTTTCGTGAACGTTTAGTTAATATTTTGTCCTTCATGGGTCCATTGGAAATGCCTTTAGTTACCATAAGCACGAAGTTAAATCAGCTGCATTACAAATCGGTTAGGTGCTTTTATTTGTTTGCTGACGTCAGGAGTATGAGAAATTTACCAACCTAAACATTCTCAGAGAAATCTCGGTTTTGAAAAACCGAGATAATAATAACAGTGGTGGAACGCAAGCAAGAGATTATTGAGATAATAATATTAACGGAGATAATGTAAACTACGATAATGGGAAATTTTACCGTCGTTTAGTGATGAATCTGAGACTTGAGGCTTAATTTAAGGTCTTCAAAATTCACTTCCTCACATTTTTATTTACTATGACAAGATGAAACCAACTCCAGCAAAATATTCTAGGAATATCAGCACACTACTGAATTGCTAGGGATAAGATCAAATCAGACTAGTTTGACAAGCATTTTAAGATTTGAGTGAAAATGTTCAATCACTACAGACTTGTAGAATACTGGAAAAACGGACGCAAAATGTAAGGAATAGGCCTTAACATTTTGAGTCAACTAAGTAGTCTAAAAGAGACTAAAGCTAATGTGTTAAAGCCTCAGTACACGCAGTTATTTGAAAATGGAACCTGCATCAGAGAAATCTTATACAAAAAATAGAAATACATATTCAAATATTTGCTAACTGATGGAAAATTAATATGCATATGAGCCCATTGAGAATAAATCCTTATTAAACTGATATTCACTGAGACAAATACATGAAAAATTAATTTCAAATGCTCATAAGACAATTTACATGATAATTTCATGAAAAGGTTTGAAACAATTAAGTTGCAAGATAATGAGCAATGTGGGTTGCCGAAGCGCCAACATTTCAGCAGAGCAGATGACATTGAATAAAGCCATTACAAGAAAATTAATTTTAAAAAGAGGAAATAATTGTTTATGTGCAAAATATAAACATTGCTTTTCATTTAAAATACTATAACAAACAAAATATTTAGTTCTGTCACCACAAGTAATATCTTCATACAGGCCCGCATCGAATGGATAAAGTAAATAGCAGAATTAAACCAATTTTGTCCTGAGTTAAAAGAAAAAATGCTCTTGTAGAGTGTTTCATAAGTGTTCCACAATAATGAGTGCCAGCTTAAATTTCAACCTCATAAGATATACAGAGTAGATTACCATTTACAGTTTAAATATATCAAAACTTAATGTACACACCTATAAAGTATCAATTGTTCCAGGACTATACTTAGTGCCTGAATATAAAGTTACTTTTAGTGTGATGCACAACCCCTGAACCACAATTTTGTAAGTAACCCCAACTAAAGATGTCAAGTGATTCTATCATGCAAGGGTTGGTATTCATCCATAGTTTGCATGATTTTGAAGGCAAATAAATGTAGTATCCATGTAATCCTCTATTTGTCCTATTATACCTGCAGTAGATTACAAGAGCCAACAAAGGCTTAGTTTGCACATTGATGGTCACAGCTGATTTTTACAGAATTCTAATTAAAATGATCAATGAAATATCTGACCACAAAATCATTCCAACAAAAGGATGTGCATGAGAGAGGCTCTAAGAGTGTTGAATACATCATGCCAGGAAAAGGAGGCATCTAGCACACACATTAACATGAAAGTTGGATAAAACCAAGAAAATCCCCCATTATTCGTCCCAGAACCCAACACCTGCTAAGGCAACAGCTGTCACCAATACAAAGAGGAATATTTTATATGTTTTATATATTTTATATGGATTTACAGTGCAAGTAAAATTCAATTTGGGTTATGAATGGTATTTTTCAGGTTACTATTGACTTATGTAAATTTTCTACTTGCTTCCATGATAAAATAAGTCAACAAAAAATAGCATTAATAAAATAATAAATAACACTGTACCAAAGAGTGCACTTAAATTATGCTACATTGAGTAATTAATATTTTTTAAAATATACCACACCTGTGCAACTCCACTGCCTGTAGATGCAGTAGGAGACCCAAAAAGGTCAACAATAGGCTGATGTGAAGACATAGGAGAACCAGTAGTAGGTGATGAACTGAGAAATGGATTTGTGCTTGCTTGCATGGAAGTAGGAGACTGGCCTTTGGCAGCATTTTCCTGCAAAAAGTATGCATATTTACACCTTTTTCATCAGAAATTGTGCCTATTTATATTTAGAGGTTATTTAGTGACAACTATTTCATCACAATTCAACACGACACCACCATTCTTACTTAGTCTTTGCAAATATCACAATGAATTATCTATATACACCTAGACTTGGCAGATAAGTAAAGGATCAATTCAAATTTACCAAAATTCAAAATAGGGTTGTATCTAAGGTATGTACTGTCAAGTCCGTTTATATTGCAGCCATTTTTTTTAAGTTAAGGCCATTTATTATAAAAAAATGTCATTTTTACCATACATAAAGTTCCACTTTTAACATATTTTTCAGTGGTCCATTTTTAATTAAGTATTTTGAGTGACAGGTATTCCTTATAGCACCCCTTTCCAGATCACTATTTGTTAATTTTAATTCAGTAGAACCTTTGTGTCCATGAGAAACTCATGGGTATTCATGAAGATACAACTATAAACAGTATTGGTGTTGACTATGGTGACTTCAAAAACGTAATTAATACACAGTTCTGGCCTAATGGTGCGATTATCAATAAATTCTTTGAATGCAAAAGTGGTGAAGTTAAACAATTGGGCTTGAATGGTGACTCTCTCAAGCCGGAGATAATAACGAGGGATTCTAATAAGGAAAGAGCAACGCAAGGTAAATCAAGGTGACTAGCTCGCTCGGTTGAAAATTCTGATCTCCTGTCTCAATTTAATGAGGATATCATCTCTATTCTATGTCTCAATGTGCAATGCTTACATAACAAAATTACTGTTTTAGAAACTATTATTGTAAGTGCTAGTTATAATATTTTATGTTTTAATGAACACTGGTTGAGGAAAAATGAAATTGATTTGTATAATATTGCTGGTTTTAACTTAGCATCTTGCTACACTCGATCGGTATCTAGAAATGGAGGAACATGTATTTATACCTCAAATGACTTAGCCTTTACGGGGTTAAATATGGAACCCTTCTGCAAGGAGATTCATTTTGAAATATCTGCTATCTTATTGAAAGAACACAAGGTTATTGTTGCCTCTGTCTATCGTTCACCTAATGATAATATTGAGTATTTTTTTGAACAGTTGGAACAAGTTTTGTCATATTTTGCTGTCTTACAGGCAAATATTATTATATGTGGCGATTTTAATATTGACATTTTGTTTAAAGTGGGAAACACAGTTTCTTTGGAAAACCTTCTTTTGTCTTTTAACTTGCATTGTGCCAACACAAAGCCGACAAGACTATCATCTTGTTTAGATAATGTCATTACAAATTATGATCAGTCATTATATAGTATTGAAACAGTTGACTACACGGTTTCTGATCACTTAGCTTTAGCATTTAAGGTTAAAGGTACAACCAAACTCAAGAAGAATGCAAATAGAATGATTACTTCGATGATCAGACCTATAACTCTGCATGGGCTTGAGAATTTCAAATTGCTGCTATGTGACACTGACTGGAATTATACCCTTGAGGGAACAGTTGATGATTACTTTATGCCTTTTTTCAATACATTCCTGAATATTTTTGATCATTGTTTCCCAAAAAAGCTGATGCATATGCATCCAACTAAAAAATCTAGAAATCCTTGATACAATAATGAACATCATGAGCTTAAGATGGAACTGCTTGCCTCCTATCGCTCCTACAGGTCTAATCAGTGCATGGTGAATAAGGAGTCTTATGTAAAGTTAAGGAAGCATTATTATAATTCACTAAAGATTGCTAAAAGAAAGGCATTTCAGGGCTATATACAGAGTTCAACCAACAAAAACAAGGCTTTGTGGAAGGTAATCAATTCTGAAGTAGGCAAAACTAAAGGTAACAAAACTTTCGAGTTCACTTCAGAAGAGGCAAAGGATTACTTTATTGAATCCGTGGAAAAAATCATATCTACTGTAACCATTCACACGAATAGAATTGATACTTTCATAAGCAATCTTCCCCTTAATAACCTGAATTTTAAATGGAAATCCATCACTCCTCGTGATATTATAAATACAGCTAAGAATATGAAAAAAATCATATAGTAGGGACATTTATGATCTATCTAATTCACTTGTAATAGACACTATTGAATTCATTGCTGAGCCTTTGACTGCTCTCTTCAATTGTGGTCTTCAAAGGGGTGAGTTCCCCAATCAATTAAAATTATCTAAAACAGTTCCTATACATAAAAAAGGTGACAAAGACAATATCTCCAATTACAGACCAATATCTATTGTTCCAATATTGGGAAAGGTATTTGAAACTTTGATAAAGAACCAAATATAAGAATTTTTCAATGCTAATAACTTGTTTTCAAGTTCACAATTTGGCTTTCGTACTGGAAAATCCACCATTATGGCTGTTGAAAATGTTGTAAAATATATTGTAAATGCATTTGAGGATAAGAATACAGTCTCAGTAACACTTTGTGATCTCAGCAAAGCTTTTGACTGTGTGGACCATTCCACCCTACTAAGAAAGCTCGAGTCTTATGGCTTTCAAGGTGTTGAATTGAAATTAATGCAGTCTTATTTAACAGATAGGAAACAATTGGTGGATGTAAATGGGAACAGATCTGCAACTCATTCAATAAAATATGGAGTGCCACAAGGCTCAGTCCTTAGCCCTCTATTATTTATCATCATGATTAATGACTTACCAGCTAACGTGGTGTCACAGTGTGTTCTTTATGCTGATGACACAACTCTTGTACAAAAGGGCAATAATTTAAGTGATGCAATTGTGCAAATGGAGAGTGTCCTAATGCAGGCACTTGACTGGTTTAATAGTAATGGTCTTGTCTTAAACATGGACAAAACTCAAAAACTGATGTGCAGTCTCAATGTCAAAAATACCAATGGTGTACATTTACTAGGGCTCGAGATTGACCCACAACTAAAATGGGATATCCATATTAATTGTATTTGTAAACAGTTAAGTAGGGCAATTTACATGTTAAGAATACTGAAATCCCTGATTCCTATTGAGTATCTAAGGTCTCTGTACTTCTCATTCTTTCAGAGTTATATAACCTATGGCATTGAAATTTGGGGGCATGCTTCTTCTGTTAAACAAGTTTTACTGCTCCAAAAAAGAGCAATAAGGATTATTGGTAATGCTAACCCACGTGATCATTGTAAGCCACTTTTTTCACAGCTGGGCATCATGTCTGTTTACAGCTTGTATGTTTTCAGAGCACTCTGCTTTGTCAAAGACAATTTAGACAGTTATACGCACAGATCTAATGTTCACAACTATAGCACGAGGAACAGAAACAATTTGAACATTGAATATTGCAGGTTGTCTTTAAATTATAACTCCTTCCATAAAGTCAATATCAGGTTATTCAACAGGTTACCAACCCTTATTAGAGCTGAAAATGTTGCTATCTTTAAAAGGAGATTAAGGGTTTGGCTTGTGCGATATCCCCTTTACTCTATAGATGAGTACTTTGAATGTAATTTTAATGATATTTGATTGTGAAATGTGTTTGTACACAGAATGTATTTTTATATGTGTGTAATTTGTATTGGACGACACCTAAGATGGTTTACACCATTCTCAAGGTGAATAAAATTATTATTATTATTTGTTACTTTTGTAACATCCACCTCCGAGTCTCCGGCTAGCATCAGGTTTCGTTGCCGTCATAATTGCCGGGGACTCGAGAGGGGTCGTGCCTAGGGGTAGCCACGTCCGCCACCGGTGGATAGGTGGCTACCCGGCATTAGGGTCATGCGCACGAAGCAGGCGGAGAGACCCGAGAAGGACAGCCTTCTGCATTGCACTTGCAAGTGCATCCGCTCGCACCCTGCACGCTGGGATGCACTTGAGATTTTCGACCAGTGAGCTCTTGACACCACCAAGCACGCCCATGATGAGGACTACCAGTTTCACAGAGTAGCCCGCGTACATTTGCCGGAGTTCGCACAGCAGATCTTGATATTTAGTCCTTTTTTCAATCTCCTTCGCTGCCATGTTCATTTCGGCCGGTGCCGAAAACTCGATCACGAACATGGCATGAGAGAGATTGTCGAGGAGAACGATATCAGGCTTCGTCGCCTCCAATTGCCTGGAGGTGGAGAAGGAATAATTCCACCAGATCTTACACTTATCGTTCTCCACGACGGACTCGATGTCTCCAGGGACGTAAGGCAGCACCGGATTCGCGTCTATGCCGTAATGGTGTCTTAGATGGTAATACAACACCCGCAGAGCTGAGTTGTGCCCGTTTATATATGCGTTCTTCGCATAGAAGCTGCAGCCGGAGAGTAGATGACCTAATGTCTCCGGCTGCCTTCGGCACGCTCTGCATCTCGTGTCCGTCACGTTTGCCCCAAAGATGAGGCGACGGTACACGAGGGTGTTGATGACACCATCCTGGCACGCAAGCACGAATCCCTCGGTCTCGGACTTCAGACCTGCGGAGCGCAGGAAGGCGAACGTGAGCTCCTTCGATAGCCCATGCGTTTCCAAGTTTCGATAGAAACTTCCATGCATGGGCTTCTCGGTATGCTTGCGGAGCAGGATCTTTTGCTCCGCATTCTTTATTTCGAGCTTTAACACGTCCGCCTCCAGTGACAAGATTGATTTTTCGCACGCTTCTCCGCTGGAAGTAAGGTCCAAGTCCAAACCGAGGCCATCTGCTGCCCTTTTCGCCGCCTGGAATAGGAACGCCCCTTTGCCGACACTCTCGTGTTTCTTCACGAGCAGCATAAGGGGGTCCGTGCTGTGGAACACGCGGCAAGCCGTATTCAGGACTACTCTGTCATGAAGGCACTCCAGGCTTATCAGCCCTCTACCACCTAGCCTTCTCGGGAGATACAATCTGGCGACGGAAGACTTCGGATGAAGACTGCGGTATATGGTCATCATTTTCCTCGTTCCCCTGTCGAGGTTTTGCAGCTCGTTGACATTCCATTTGATGCAACCGAAGGTGTAGAGTAGTGTTGGAACCGCGAAGGTGTTGGTCGCAAGAACTTTGTTCTTGCCTGACAGGTCAGAGCTCCAGATTCGCCTGAGAGTCTGCCTGTATTTCGCTGCAAGCCTTTCCTTCACTGCTCTCACCTCCTGCAACCGGCGCTGGGGGACGCCAAGATATTCATACGCTTCGTCTTCATCAAGAAGACGAATAGCGTTTCCGTCAACGAGCTGCACGTCTTCCTGGTCTTCCGAAATCTTTCCTTTCGCCAGATGGATGGTCGCGCACTTGTCCAATCCGAATTCCATCCCTATATCCTCACTGTATCTGCGTACGGTGTCCAACGCCAGGCGCAGGTCTTTCGCACTTGAAGCATAAAGCTTCAGGTCATCCATATTATTATTATTATTATTATATAAAAAATGAATACTGATATAGGGGCAATCTCTGGTTGAACTGACAGGAATTCCTTCATTCTAAATATTAACAAAACTAAATCAATTATTTTAAGTATAGTGCACCCACAAAAAATCATTTTAATAGTTCTGAAAGTCGTGATTGGGAATACCTTAGTGCCTTTCTTTAGAAATGATAAAAACTTGGGGGTTAATTTTTCTCTTATACTACCTTGAAATTATCACAATGATTGTGCTTAAGCAAAATACCAAGAGTTATATACCTACTGAAGGTCCAAAGGAAGTTTATAACAGAAAAATTAGTATCCACTCTAGTATTCCTGATGATTGATTAATGCTGCTTTGTGTGGCCAGATCTACTAAGTGTATTGAATACCAAGCTTCAAAGAAACACAAATTCATGTATCATATTTATATACAACCCATGTTAGAGCAAAACTCTTTATCTCTTACCACTAAGGTGGTAAAAAGCACAAAATTTAAGAAAATGCCTCTTGAAGTGTTTTTATACAAACTATTCAAAAGCGAAAGTCCACATTACATGTTGGAAATGTTGAATAAAAAAAACCCTGGACTTCATTCATTTCATGCATTCAAATTCATATATTTTTTATTGCCCCTGTCACCACACCACTAACGATGGACGGAACCGGATCCTGGCCTTGGTTTCGGATCTTACTCTTGGTTTTGGTTCCTTAGATTCACACACTGGATTTTGAATTTCATTTCTTTTCTAATCCTAGTATTTCTACAAAAACAAGTAAATTTACTATAGAAAAAAATAAACTTCCTATCATCTGTGTGGATAATATTTTCCTGGGTCATGATATGCATATGCATTATATGTTATTATGTCATGAACTTAATGGTTTCAGGCTCAACTTAGTGAAATTTCAGGTGAACTTTCAATGAAACTGATTGTAACCATTAAAAATTTGTGAAATTGTTACTATGTTGTACCTTTCATTATGGTTATTATTTCATATACATATAAAGTTCACTTTCCTAATCACATACTCATGAAACAATACATTTTGTAAACCTGTACAACTATTCTTTAGAGTACAGTTAAAAGAAACAATTCCCATTAATTTTCATTAATATTTAAATTATTTTCCAATGCATGTACAGTAGAAGCCCATTATAGTGAGTACGGCATATAGCGAGAATCTCACAATATATCGAGTGATTAGCAATGTACCATCGAAAGGCCCATGATTAATATTAAAAGAAAACGAATATAGCAAGGCCAATAAGTTCCTGCCACAGTATACCCTTGGTATTACGAGCAATATTTCTTGAGGATGTTACACGGCCGGCCCTGAAATACCTTGTGCACGCTCACACTTTTTAGTTCTTCTTTTGTTTAGCCAAGTTCACATAGGAGGCATAGGAGTGGAATGGGCAAAAGATGAACAAGCGGAAAAGCATCTAGCCAATCACAAAATAGTGGAGAGCTGTGGTATTGGTAAGGGGCGGAGTTCAGCCTACTCTACTACTCAACTACTCTCTGCCAGTGCGGGAGTAGTTGACAGATGAGGATTTGATTAACTTGGTGAGAAATGAATGTGATGACGAAATTAGTTCTCTTTCAGAAGAAGAAACAGTGCTTATACTGACTAGAGCTTAAGCACAGCAGGCTCTTAGAATAATTAGTGCTGTTTACCGGGCCAGTGATGCGTCCCCAACGACTTTAACAAATTTAGTGAAATGGAAGGGTATGAGCTTTCAGCAACTGCCAGTAGACTGAAGCAGACAATTCTTGAATGATTTTTCAGCCAGGAATATAAATTGAAAGTACTGTGCTGTTAATGTGTAGCGTGTGATGCTAAAGGTCCGATGCATGTTTTTTTATGCTCTTTATCCTCACTACGAAGTCGTCAAAGTTTTCAGTTGCCAAAGAATTATTTATATCCTTATAATTTTACGATTCATCCTGGTTTCAATTACTTTTCCAGCTAGCAGAAGTAATGGGAATACTTATGTTTTCTGGTACATTTGTTAATTTTGCATATTTTTCAATGTTTTCATAAATATTGCCAGGGTCGATGTTATGCGAATAATTAAAATTTTTATTTTAAAACAAGTTTTTATATTATTTTATGATTCCTGAGTTCACGGATACATACAATTTTGAGGGAATGCATCGATAATTCTCGGCAATAGTATTTCACGGTAGCTACCTCCACGGTACATGGTACCTACCTAATAGCATGACGACAAAAGAAAAACGGAAAGTAAGAACAACTGTGAGAATTGGGAGGCTTAATCCGTCACCTTCGGCTATAATGAGAACTCTCTATAGCTAGGGATTTCCCAGTCATTGGGAGCACTCGTTACACCAAGCTTCTACTGTATAAGATTCTATTGATGCCATATTGCATCACCCTCTATCCAGAAATTAAAAATGCAATTATAAAAAAAAGACTTCAAATGTATCACATGCCAAGAATAATAAAATATAGAACATTAAATTATAAACAAAATAAAAAACCTAAAACTAATGCAGTGCAGAATGGGTTTACATTAAATTACTCCATTGTGGGTTGCTGTTGTAAATCAAATCCTAGAATGCTTTCAAATTCTCTTTTAGAATCACACGAAAAATTTAATGTGGTCAGAAGATTCCATTTTTAGGGTGAAGAAATTATTTATAATAGTTCAAGCTGGTGCAGGGCCGGCGACAAGGGGGGGCAAAGGGGGCAAATGCCCAGGGGCCCGGGCCATCACGGGGCCCAGGCCAAAATAAATTAAGTGAAAATAAAAATTTAAAGTAGGAATAAATTTAAATTCCAAAAAGAATACAAAATTTTATTGTTTAAAAAGTGAAAAAAACAAATGAAGGTAGAGCGTGTGCCAGTGTGCAATAGAGAAGTATGATGTTAGCATTGTTGTGGTAATCGAGGGTTTTGGGGTGATGGGGACGAGAGAGCGAGAAGCGCGGGCGCCGTGACTCACCTTCCCTCCCTTTGCCGCGAACATTCGCCACTCAGTGACATATTGGAACCTGAACGACAAGAAACCCCATCCCCCGTCTAAAGTCTATTGTTTACTTGTTATTGGACTGTAAATAATCGTTTATTATTCAATCAACGTTACAGATTAGCGGTAGCAAGCTACACATTCTAGTGTTGTGTCATTGGTTCTCAATACATGAGCGCCCATACACGGGGGCAGGGAGGGACCGCGGGCCCCCAACCTAGTCTCCCAGTAAGGATTGCAATCCCAGAGAGATTTTTTTAATCCCGGGATTACGGGATCATCATCAAAAGTTAGACAACATTTTCTGGAATTTAGTCCATCTTGTTTAATGCTGGCGATCACTATGTCTTTAACACGCGCACCGTAGGCTCATTTCCGTTTAACTTATGATATGACAAATGATGACAAATTACTTATTCCAATAAAATGTATTATTCAATGGACTCGGACGTCTAACGTGTTGCATTTCATGTCCAAGAAAACTTACTTATTAGCGCTGCCTGTTAGCGAAAAGATGTACGTCAATCCCGGAATCCCGGGATTCGTATTTGCTAAATCCAGGGATTTCGGAATTGTCATTTCATCCGATATTCCGGGATTGCAATCCTTAACTCCCGGATAAAATAAAAAAGGGAAGCAAAAAAATATTTATATTAAAAATTTTGTGAATATATACATATTTCAGAAAGTTATTAATTCTTAAACATGATGTATAATTTATCCTTCTGAAATTTTTCTAAATTAGTTTCCTTGTTTTACTTAAATAAGTTCAAGGCCAATGCAGGCACTGTCATGATTTTGCGTGGTTTTTGTTAATAGAAAAGAAAGGAAGGAAAATTTGAACCGATGCACAGTAGGCTGAAATCGAGAAATAATTAACAAAATTCCAAAATGGCATTTTTGGAGATAGAATCATAAAAATTGGCACAAATACTCATAATCGATTGGCAACCTTGAAATGGCATGTCATTGGTGATGTTATGTCGCCGTTACCGAGATGCAGGGGCTCAAACATAGACAAAATTCCAAAATTTCACCCGACTTCAGTTTTCTGCGAAAATCTTCCTATTGACTGTTGACCGCTGTTGAGGGTGACGCTATGGGAGGAATTTGGTCGAATAAAAACTAGTTGGTCTGTTAAAAACACACTTTTACTTTACTGTGCTTACTTTTTGGAGTTTTCCTAAATGTAGGTGATATTACGTAACAGAATGGCGGACGCTATTTTCACGCAAAAATTCATTTTAAGTAGTAAATATCTGCCATGTAAAGTGCCTGTCAAGTGACTCATATTAAATCAATTAAAGGTAGATATGAAAAAATAATGAAAATTCGTTTGCGGCGCCAAAAATTACATTTGATTTTTCATACGCGCGTCTGGAGCTTAAGGCCGCGGAAGGTGGAAATGACGTGGCGCGTAAGTTTTTTCAAGCCATAAAGAACATAACGCTTCTTATTCGCCTTTTTTAATATGTGCGCATTGCTATCGATCTCCACCGGCTCTACACGCATAAAATCATGGGGATATAGAAATATTAAGGTCTCTAAGTGTACGCGAAATCGCGTTCAAGGTTTCTCCTCTCAAAAGTAAACTTCTCATTTCCACTCTCAAAGCCTTAAAATTCATGTATTTTTCACATGAAATATTATTTTACGTTCCAGAGGGACACTATTAAGGACTTCTTTCCGTTTATTTGCCCCTTCGCCCCAGTAGTCCAAGCCTTTGACCCTACTAGGAGATTCATGCAGAAAGGTACATTTTGGAAACCGCGGAGCTTTTGGTTGTTCATCGAGAAAATCTACTCAAATCTTTCATTTTCCCTGCGTTACAATATGAATATCCCTGATTTATACGTCATATTAGACTTTATTCATCTAGGAAAACTTTAGTTTCTACTTTACTTGAATTATGCACACAGGAAGGAAACAAATTATCGAAAATAGCTTAATATTGAGGCACAACAAAATATATTCTGTTCGTCAAAACCTTTAACTTACATTATTTTTACCCATTCCCTGCTGTTATGTTTGATTAAGGGAGTTGTAGTGAAAGCAAAGCTTAGTAGAAGTGAATACTCTGCATTCATTTTAATGTGGTGGTGATATAATTATCTCCGTATCTCTGAAAAGATGGGATTAATTGAGGCGCTCGGGGCTAGATAATGGTAAGCCACATTTAGGAAATTTTACAGGAGTGACATCTGAAGGTCCGAAAAATTACGTAAATTAGGTGTTGTGTCTTGGTGCAATACATAACAACAAGGGGTGTGCTGCCATCTCTTGGTTTCTTCAAATAATACTTCGCCAGTGGCTTCCCATCGTCTATCAGATAAGAAAAGCGTACAGATCTCAATATTTTTCAGTGTGTGGCTTACCATTATCTAGCCCCGAGCGCCTAAATTGTAGATATGCTAATTTTGATAAAAAAGGAAAAGTACGTTTTATGTATGGCTTTTTATAAAATTTTCAAGTTCAAGCAAGTATAATTTTGATAACTGTAAAATGAAAGTGTAAAGTGTGTTACACCGTCAAAAAGTTTTCATTTTGAAATTATTTCCCCATCCCATTCCACTGACATGTGTTTAATTTAAAAAAAAGGACAATTTAAAATAAATCAAAAGATAAAGTATGACAGTGTGCAAGTTTCTTCTGCAGAAAAATCTGATAATCAGGTAAGTCTTGGTTATAAAATAACCTGAAAGTTCGTAGTTCTGGTCTAAATTGAGTGAGGGGGTTTGCCGGGATTTAGGGGGCCCGGACCACTCAGTTGCCCAGGGGCCCGAAAATCCTGTCACCGGGCCTGAGCTGGTGAACTGGTAGTTTTGCAATGTCTAATTAATAATAACTTTTAAAGAAAATTTGTGAGTTTTATACTCATAAGGAGAGGTTGTGTAACTCAGATCTTGAAATGAGAGGAGCCTCTTTTCATGCAACTCTAAGCAAAATAAAGAAATACATATCTCTGCTTTTTTCTCCATTGACCCGGGTTCGAAAAAAAAAGTAGAATAACATGCAGGGAGCCTGCATTCTCCTAACTCGGGTAAGCCGACAATAGCAGAGTGGGGAAGTGTACTGCAGGTAACTAAGTTTGATTCTTATCGTCGTTTAAAATTTTTCTTTCAGCTATTGAATAAAATATTTTATCATTCTTAATTTCCAATCCTTGTGCATGCATACCCACTTTTTTGTACTTTTATCACTTAAATTAGATTTTCAAATGCATCACTCAAAAATACATCATAAAGTTAATGTAATGCTTCCACAACTTTAATTCTTCAATAAAATATTTTTCCTATCACTTTCACTAACGACGAATTTTATTATTTTTACCCTAGAATGCCAATGCCAATGCCCTAGAAAAATAAATCACTATCTATATTCTATAAAGAAATAATGATGGCATTATGCTGCATAAATGCTACTGAACAGAATGTGAAAATATGACAATCATGAAATGAAAACAACATATTCTATGAGTAGTGATGGACGGATCCAGGTTTTGTTGGATCCGGAAACGGATCCTTGCCTGGGTTCTGGATCTTTATCTCGGTTTTGAATCCTTAGTTTTAGAAACTCAATTCTGAATTTCATTTTCTAATGTGAGATTTTTAATAAATATACAAATACAGCAACAATAGAATTACCAAAAAACAAGTAAATTTATTGTGGAAAAAATCAACTTCCTATCATTTATGTGGATAATAGTTTCCTGGATCAAGATTTACAGATGCAGTAACTATATCTTATTACTTCTACTCTAAAGATCACCTTCCTTATCACATACTCATCAAGCGATACATTTTTGAGGCCTGAACAACTGTTCGTTAGAGTGCAGTTAAAAGTAAACTTATAAGTTCATTTTCATTATTAAGGGAATTATTTTCCAATTATTAATCAAATCCTTGAATGCTTTCATATTCTTTTTTAGAAATACAAAAACATTTTAATGCGGCCAAGAGAACCCATTTATGGAATATCCGGGGATTCCATTTTTAAGACAAAATAATTATTGTAGAATATTTCAAGCTGCTAAACTAGTAATGAGATGTTGTGTAACTCTGATCTTGAAATGAAATTAGCCTTTCTTCATGCTACAGTTGAGCATCTTTAATCCGGCACAGTCGGGAGCGAAGGGATGCCGGATTAGGGATTTTGCCGGACTATGGGTCATGCATGGCAACTGGTCTATTTTTGATGTCCGATTTCATTGAAATGATTCAATTATTTATAACAAAATATATTCGTTTGCTATTTACTGAACATTATTTTAAAGAGTCACTGAGAATGAATAGAAAGAATGGTTTCTTAATTCACAATGTTATTATTTGTAAGTATTGAAGTTGCACTACGAGTGAACATAATGGAATCTAGGCATTGTGCTTATTACTGCACATGTAAAAGTTTCATATTATTATTGGAAAAGGGTACATAAAATTTTATATTTCTTATGCTGTGCTTTGCGTAACATATTTCCTACCGCGCTTGATTTGTTATCAGCTGATTCAGCGCGATGCCAACGCATGGGTGTCATGTGGCCGCCCATCACTACGTCGCGGGCGACCGGACTGGATGACTCTTTAAAGACCATCATCAATAGTGGTCTTCCTTTCAATTTCAGGCATCATCATCTTCCACCCCACTCGGATTTATTGTTTCAATGATTTCATCATCTATGAAATGTTGTGTGGTGAGAGTATCGTAGCCGCTAACTTATCCTTTTGTCTAAATTTACCAATTCCATTTCTTGTAGTTAGTGTTATGGATGGTGTTTGAGAATTCCATCATCATATTTTTCTCCTCAGAAACATGAATTTTTTGAAAATCCCCACTTATTTCGTCCACATCAAACGTTAAAGCAGGCCACAATCTAAACCACACGTGTTTTAGAACTGACTGTGAATGCTATTGCATGCACGCGAAATTTCCCACATCACGTCTTTTAGATTGATCACGTCTATTTCTGAAATAGTTTATCCTGCTCCATTAGCATTTGGCCAGAAATACTAACTAAGCCCTTTACTTCAACGCAATCGAAACCACGCGATCTAAATCAGCACTTAAATCTTCTTTCATAGTTTTTCTCTCTGGCATCCATTTCTTCGGGTCACTTTAACAGTAAAATTTAGCAGATTTTGTCTTTCAGCTTCTTAATGTGTTATATTGTTGGAGATCCCATGCAGTATGTTTAGTACAAACGTATAAGAAAGTGCTATGCTTGACTTCGTGGAACCACATATTGATAACGTAAATGAATTCACTTTGTAAAATTCCACAGACTTTTATTATTACAGAATTAAAACCGACCTAGGTTTCGACTTATACAGTCATTATCAGACCTTGATAATGACTGTATAAGTCGAAACGGTCGGTTTTAATAAAAGTCTGTGGAATTCTACAAAGTGAATTCATTTACGTTATTCAGACAAACGCTTTACTGATGCAACAGAGTCAAGCTTTTTCACAACTTGCACTTTTTCTGCGATCGTTAACGTATTTTACTGATGCATCACTCCTCTGCTGTTGCCACAACTGTAGAGATGAGACATGATTTGGGAGAAACATAAGCAGATAACAAGTGATTTTATCAAATTACGTCTAGTGGTCAATCAAAAATACGCGCGCCAATGAAAGTGGCCGATCTGTAAATTAGTCCGTCTCGGCGATGTCTTCAAATTTATATGTTTACTTCAAGTTGCAGAATAATTCCAGGGTACACGAAGTACCAGAAATTAATATGTTTAAATTATTCATATTCTCGAAAATGGAAAAACTAACGTTAAGAATTAGATAATATCTCGGCGGGTTATGAAGCAATATTTCGGTGAAAAATGTTTCAGCATTTTCCACAAAGTACCGGGTAGTTGGTCGTGGAAAAATTGCCGGATTATGGGTGTTCCCGGATTAGGGATTCCCGGATTAAGGGTGCTCAACTGTACTAGAAGCAAAATTTAAAAAAGTCACGGATTTTTTCTGCATTGGCCGGGGTTTGCAAGAAAAAAGTAGAATGACATGTGGGGAGCATGTATTCTCCAGGTAAGCTGACAATAGCAGAGTGGGGTACTGGACTGCAGGTAATGAAGTTCGATTCTTATCACTGTTTCAAATTTTTCTTTCAGCCATTGCATCAAAAACTTTATCATCCTTCATTTCCAACCTTTGTGTGTGGATATTGACTTTTTTGTACTTCTATCATTTAAACTAGATTTACAAATGCGTCACCGAAAAATACATGGTAAATTTAACGCAATGATTCCACGATTTAATTCTGCAATAAAAAATTTTTCCAATCATTTCACTAAAGCCAAATGTTATTATTTTTTTGACATACTATAAATTGACATGAAATTTCTGATAATCTGCGTTTTTTAACTGCCTACTTGCATTACCCTTGGAATACAGCATGGCCTGTATTCCTAGGCAGTGTTAAGGATTAAACTCGCGACCGGCAGTACACTAGCCCTCATTTTTAACAACTACGCTATCATAGATTCACGGGAATCTAGCGAATGTAGGCGGACTGCGTGACATTCGGCTTTATTTTTCTCAGCGCATCCGGGCCTATGGAGAAAAAAGTCATGACGAGTTACTTTTTATTTTATTTTTGTGGCATGGAAAAATCTTCATCTCATTTCCTGACTCGAATTACACAACCTCTCCTATTCAGTTTCTACCATACGTACATTTCATTCGTGGGGAGCATCGATCACTAAGCCACGAAATTTTAAAATCTCCAATCCGGTTCCGAATTTTTACTGTCTTCGGATATGATTTCAGTAGCGAATGAAATGAAAGACCCATGGATCCGACCCAACCATCCTTAATTTATTGATGGTACATTTGCAAATCTAATTTAAACAACAAAAGTATAATGAAGTGTATTCAGTACGTAAGAGTAATCAGATGTGATGGTTTGAAACTGAAGATAACATTTTCGATGCAGTGATTGAAAGAAAAAATTGAACTGTGATAGGGATCGAACTTCGCTCAGTACACTAGCTCTTGTTGTCCGACTGATCTCTGTGAATGTAGGCTAACCACGTGACATCCTTCGTATTTTTTTTCTCACGATACCAGGGTAATGGGGAAAAAAGTCATATTTCTTTATTTTGCTTCTAGTTGCATGGGAACATTTTCATCTAATTTCATGACCTGAGTTACACATCCTCTTCTTTTCAATATCTACCGCACCTACATTCCATTCACGGGGTGCTTCGATCGCTAAGTAAACCGAAGGAAGTGCTCCTGTTAGTTCTGAAAATCATAAAAATCCAAGGATGGATATTAAGATTTATGAAAAATAGGTTTACTTAAAATAGGTACTTGGTCAATAATAATTGATCAAGCACCTATTTTATGAGGTAAATGAGATGGGCAGGGTGTCATATACCTTTCCCACACAAATGGCTTTGGAAAATTTGTCTTTTTTTGCCAGCCCAATTCTCAGCCAAGAAATTTAAGACAACACACAACAACTTATCCATCTATATGTGATTCAATTCTGTACGTATGCTACTACTCATTTGGCAAAATGTTTCCGGAAATTCTCAAGGATAAACAAACTTGACAGGTTTTGTGCATTACGGTCACAGCTAGGAATTACACATAGTAATTTTAAAAGTTGCCCTAATATCACGAGGATAGAAAAAGAGCAAAGGATGTACCTTGAACAGGTTCAGCACAGCCTCCTCTTCTGCCAGTACTTGCTTCCGTAGCGTGTCATCAATGGTCCCACCAGCAAGAACAGATCCATTGGCAGCCTGAGACTCAAGTCGGGCATTCGCTGCTGCAGTACCAAATGCACTACTGGTGGAAGACAGTGCAGACACTGCCGACTTTACATTCACGCGATTGCTAAACAGGTTGGGCACCACACATGGTATTAAGGTGCAAGGTGGTTTGAGAGGCAGGCCGAGCGGAACAGAAAAGGCCGACACATGGATAACATAGGAGCAAGGTATTGGTGTTAAGGTTGGAGAATAAAACAAAGGGAAACCAAATCAGGATGGAACTAAACAACGCTAACTACACAGAAAATTAACAAAACAGGTGTTGGACGTGATAAATGATGAAGATGTAAGAAGGACATGCACTAATTCCCATAAATCTCATAAGACGAATTTTTACTGCTAAAGAACTTGTAAAGATGTGTTTAAGGTCCAAGCCTCAAATGAATTACGTTAACTTTGTTAAGCCAAGATAACAAGAGAAAACCTTAAAAAAAGTTCACCACCGATAATTATTTCTTTGCAATTCAATATTTCCCTATTTGATTCCTGTTGAATTTCAAATCACAAAGCTGCCCATAGGCACACATTCTTAAGTCTTATCGGGACTATTCATTGTGTTAGTCAGTCTTCAAAGCAATTTACTTTTTTCAACCTTTACGTAGAAGAGAGTTCAAATTTACAAAAAAAATGCAGTATGAAAATAAGCTACTGGTCAACAAAATTAAAAATTTGAAGTATTAATTATGCAGAAACAAAGCAATAAGTGCACTTAACAAAACTTAATGAAATTAACATGGTAAAAAGCTGGCAGGAATAAAAAAGTATTAAATTAATACAATGCATAATGTTTGGCAAGGAGAAAAGCAGGAGATCTACGTGCAAAGCCAATTTTCTGTTCCATTAAGAACTCAATTTAATTTGGGAATAAATGCCTCTTCTTGTAAGCAAAACATCTTTATGACATCCACTTGCACACAATTTTACAGAAAAAATCACAGTACATTATTGACATCTCCACAGGTAAAATATACAGTAGGTAATCATTGACAATTATAATAAATTGCAATAAAAAGCAATTAAAAGAAAAAGCCCTTTTCAATACACACATCAAACAAATCAGAATAACATAAATAACAAGAAAATATTTATTTACATAATGCCATAAGCTTAAAGAGCTGGCAGAATGCCCAACATTTGTGGACACAATTAAGACAAAATACCTTCCACAAAGATATTTACATAGATACAAGACAAAGCATTGATGGGTGTATTAATTTAACACATTTTGAAGTTAAATATGAAATTGAAGCCAATAAAATCATATGTTTAGAAAAGACTGCAAAATTTATGCAAATGAATACAAACCTTGCAGTTTGAGTAGGTGTATTAGCAGCAGAGCCTTTTTTCCCTTCAAGAGATGCTAAATGCTGTTCCAGAGCATCAAGAAGGCTGCTTGGTGCCTGCAAGTAATTTTATGAAAATAAAATAGCAGAAACTGATAAAGTATAGTATTACCTCCACGACAAATAACTTCAAAAAAGGAATATCTATCAATAGATGGGTTTAAAAAGAGAAAGAAAAGAAAATACTTTTCCAAAAGTTAAAGAACACCTCACCCCCTTTCCCCATGATTGTGTCCTCACTTAAGTGAATATGTTCACTAGAATCCCCATTGTGAAGGCCAACCCACCAGCATCCGCAGAAATCTTGACCACACCAAGTGATTTTTCTCTATTATGAAACACAGGTTTGAAAAATTTAGAGCCAGCATAATATTTCTATTATGAAACACAGGTTTGAAAAATTTAGAGCCAGCATAATATTCCATTCAGAAATAAAGTGTGAAAGTAGCTCCCACAAACATAAGTAGTGACTGAGTGGAAAATCTTGAACAATCAGACAAGACTTACAATAAAGGAGGCATTTAAAGATTAACATTGCTACAGTGGAATGGATTAAAAAGAAAGGATTGTAACATCATTTTATAGCAGTTTGGTTGGGGAGCCTGTAGGAATGTTTTAGGGATTGGAGGAAGGATGAAGAAAAACTCAGTGTTGCATTATTAGGCCACTTAACGAAAGATGCCATGGGGTACATGGTTCACTATCCCACCAACTGGCAGAATACTGTACTCTAAGTATATTCCATGAAGCACTAAGGTAGCCCAGTATACCAATAAAAAAACAGATGACAAAAGAATGCATTAGGGATTAAATTCCACTTCTGTACAATACATATTAAATAGTTTTTTTGCAATGACTTTTCATGCTTCCGTACAGACTATATTGGTAGAAGATTCCCATCAGGTTTTAGAATCATGTATTTCTTATTTTTTAAATGATTAATAAATATATGTTTCTAATTGCACTATACATAACCTCTTTGACTTTTAATAAAAGCTTATATAAAAAGTTTCCTCATTTCATTACCAATTTAAATTTTTTAAATATATACTGAAAACAACATCTCAAGACCAATTTTGTTGAAAATTTCAACAGTAACTATTAGATACAACTGTTGGCCCAATTTCCTGTTTAAAAATTTTCAACAGTTTTTCGCACAGGGATTGCTTATTCAACAGGTACTTGCAGCAATTATTTTTCAAAACATTCCCATGTTTTGAAAAATAATTAACATCCTCTCAATAATAGCCAGCTCCAAATAGTATGTTTTCCATCTTTCCATCAAAAAAGAAAACAATGACTGTTACATAAAATATGCATGAAGTAAAATGACGGCTTAGGACTGAAGGACTACATTGATGCATTACCTTTGTAAGATCTGGAATGTCTCCTTTGTCAATACCAACGTTCTGAAAAAAGAAGGCATATAATTATGAAAAATCAAAGGAATATAGAAAAACAATTACAATTGGGAAACAGAAAAGTGTAAAAACAAAAGCAAACTAGTTACAAACTAATGTTTTATAGATAGTTACTTATAAATAACACTTGAGAGACATAATAGGATCTCTATCCAACTCTTAAGCATAAATATGAACTTTCTCATAAATAAACACACCTCAGCAACTTTGAGAAACTCAGCAACTCGATCCATCCGAATCAGAAACTTCTTGTAGAGATCTAATGCTTCCCTGCATTGTTTCTTGTTCATATCAAAGTACTTTTCTGAAATGTGAAAGAAATCTAACAGTTACACAACACCAAGAAACTACAGATTGAAATTATGGTAATAAAACATGAAAATGAAAAACAGAACATAAAAAAATAAATAACATAGTATGATAGTTCAGCTACAGTGGATACATTGTTTTACTATTAAACTATTCATACATAACGCACATTGAGTTTATCACATGTACTAAGAATACATAGACTAAAATATCATTAGGGCTTCAACAAAAATTTCCACTTCAATAGCATTTAACAGAAGACTAAAAAGATATTCAATATTTGCAACTAGTATGTGCAATGAAAAATTTAATGATAAAATGTATAGCGACTAAAATCACAAAATTATAGTACTTTTGTAAAGAAGAAACATTTATACAATAGCATAATTTTTCTCTTTTAATGTACACTTGAATAATTTATCTTGAATAAATTACAAACCTAGCAAGTTTATAATTCCATCGTTGTAGCATGCAAACAGTCTAATTAGATCACGAAACAATAGCATAAATGACATGTTTATGACTCCATTTGTAAGGTCATTTGCAGTACAGTCAAATTCCAACAAAGAATCAAGCTGGCTTTGTAATACAGGCAGTGTTTTCAAAAGTTTCTCAGCATTCATTGTTCGGAGAGTTCCATCCTCCTTCCTGCAAAAAAAAAACCAATGCACAGAATTAATTATGGGAGAAAAATTTTTACATCTCAATCAACTGCTAGAAACAGACATTACATGAAATTCGAAAACAAAGAAACCTTTTTCAAACTAGGAAAAATGTAAGGTATGGTTTACATAAAGATAAAGAAAAAAATGACAGAATTTTAAATACAAAACCTAGGATTAGATAGGTCAGAGACTACATCTACTAGGAAAGATGTTGTAAAATATTGGAGACTTAACCCCTCACTGCCAATATCTTGCAAGTAGATTGTGCAAAAACTGCCAAGCACATTTTTATGAAGTTTGCAATATTATTCTAAGTATTTAAATTTAATTTCAGAAGCACATATTTATCATAGTGTTGTTGATACATTTTAAGTTTATGAAAATCATGAAATCACTCAAGCCATTCCTGATTGGAAGGAAATAAACAATTATCAATATGAAATTATGGGAATGTCAGCAAATAGATCGCTGGTAATTTTCACTCTACCAGTGAGGACCGATAGACTGGCCCGTTAACAGTAAAAGGGTTAATGCATCAAGGGGAAATAGAGAAGGTTAGATGCATAGCAAAGAAGATATAATAATAAGTAAGTTAAAGCATAAGAATAATCATTAGGAAGGGTGGTTTGAAAAACTCAAATGAGGCAACTATAATAAAGTGGATGGGGAATGCATTTATGGTTAATACGATGGGTTTTGAGGCATATTAGATAAGTGAGGAGAAGGGAGATTGATAGCTAGAATTCATAGAACAATCACTCTTGATGAACTAGATGATAATTAATCAAATACAATATTTTTCTCCTAACATGAGTCAAACTCCCAAGCATTGATTACTCAAGTTCACTATTCACCATCAATGATTTCTTGTAGCACTATAATATTTATAAGGGAGCTATTGGAATGAATATTTTATTAAAATGAATAGACAATCAACTTCTTCCCAAACATTGAAAATATGCAAAATAACATCAATGGATCTTTCATTAAGCTGTCATTTTAAACAATGCAAAATTTCATTCACTGGGGTTGAACAAGAGTCAAAATTATTGCTTGCCCTTCAATGGTAAAATTGAGTTCTAAGCAATATTCATAATATATATATGCTAAAACTGCATACATGGTAATTATATTATCCCCTGAATTTACATTTTCCCACCATTTAAAATGTTCTTCAAGTCTCAGTGATTTTTCTATCTCTTTAATTTAATACCTTTCCTTTATTTATGCTAGCAAAATTTTGAATGACCTGCCATTTAAGAAGCACTTATGCACCTCAATGTCAAGACAATTTTGTTGTGATTGTTGTCCTGGTTGCATAACTCACATACTGACTGTGCTATTGCACTGGAGTTGAAATTTTATTATTTTTTCATGAAGCATATGATTTCCACCATGACTGGTGGATTGTCACAGGAAATATAAAACATTAAGTTGGTTATAAATAGTGTGCCATATGCAGATTTGTGACTTTCATTAGGCCAGGCATGCCTCTACATATGCACGCTCAAATCTCAATGGAATTAATTCAACCTGAAGATGCTCTCAAGATCAAGGACGAAACCATTGATATCACCATGCAAGCAACATAATGGAACACCGGAAGCTATCCAGCAATTCATCATGAAACATGGCAGAAGCCTAGGTGAGAATTTTATCAGTACCCATTATATTGGATTTGGAACATGGTACCTATTCTTAATTAATGCTGTATTCTCCTTTATCAATTGATAAGAATGGAGTTATACTTTCACGCATAACTTTCAGAAACTTGTACATACAGTGGAACCGGGGTAATATGAGTATGGCCTATTGCGAGACCCCCACCATTACAAGAGATTGCAGGGGCACCATCAATTGACCCTATAATTGCCATGTAAAAAAATATGGTTTTTACGAGACCCTTTTATTGTTGGCCCCTGCCATTGCAAGAGTTTCCGTCACCAGCATACAAACACCAAAAGTGGCCAACATCTGCCATAGCTTGCGATTTGTTAGCAATGCAATTAATATGAAGTGTTACGTATCAACTGCACATTATAAATCACCATACGATTAATTTATTGTTTATATTGGTGTAAATCCTGTAGCATTAGCAGTTACGAATACGTATTTGATCTTCTTTTGTTTCCCGGGTGGTCGAGAGCACACTCGCACGTCTGTGAGTTGAGAGCATTTCCAAGATAGACACTATGGCCCAAAAACACAAAACACTTAAGTGTCAGAAGGTAAAAACGGCAAGATACTCAATTGTCTCTCCTAAATTTGTTTTCATATTTATTTCACTCTATATTTATCAATGTTGAACATTTTCGTATGTTAATTTTATGATTTATGAGATTATTGAAGTTAGCAAACTATTATTTGTTACCTATACTTGCAATTGCTTGATGTAATGTGATGAACGCGGTGCCAAGGAGTTGTGCTCTTAGTTTATGGACTTTAAATACATCCGTATTCCTTTCTATGTTTTGCTGCCATTATTGAGCAATTATATGAATTAATACTTAACACATTTTTTGGTATACGATGGCTCTTCATTAGACCCATTTTTTCAGTCCTTTGTATCATACTACTGTTACGCATATACACCCGACAAAATTACTTTAAGTATGTCGAGGGCCTAATGAAATCTTTAAGAAGAACTTATTGTGATACAACCGCTATTTCAATAAAATTGTTATACATGGTAAAGCAGATTGTTTTTGAATGTGGACATTACATCAGATGACAGAAAACGCCCTCCAAGGCAGGATCCCTTCCACCACATCCACAGTCTCTTTTTGTCTGCTGAAACAAATACGATACATTATTCCAAACGGCTTCTGCGAAATGTTGCGAAGAACGTGTAAACTGACCATAAAAATTAAGACCAAGCAAGGGAAAGTGTAAAGGCTAGTAATAAAGGTGATGCATTTTTGATTTATCAATTATGGTTTAAATTTTGGCGAAACTAATCATAATTATGGAATGTACATTAGAAAATGGAACGAGCATTAGAAAAGGGTAGCTTGGTCAGTTGTGCATTAGGGAAAATGGTCGGCAATTCGAGGTTTTTTGCATTTTTTGGAGCAGGTACGGTGCTTTTTGATCTAATGGCTAGGTGGTAAATTAAGTAGGGATATGAATTACTGGGAAAACCTTCCCCTTCTTTTGGGATTTGTGCTCAGACTCTCCAGATAGAAATACTTCCACCACCACACCAACCGGATTCCTAGAAAATTGTTGAAAATAGGTTTCATGGTGATTATTTACACCAACCTCGGTAAGACGATACTGCACTATAACGAGGGATTTCTTGGACACCGTGAGGTCTCGTTTTAAAGAGGTTGCACTGTACCCTCAATTTACACTTCCCCACTATTTACAATTATTTTCTCTTGTTCCCCACAGAAGTGTAAGAGGGGTTTTACTGAATTGATAATACTATATAGTAGCAAATAAATGTGGATGACCCATCAGCAGTGTCAGAAAATGCCAGGCCCACCCAAACAAAGCACAAAAAGAAGTACAAAAGAATTATAACGGCCCAGGGCTAGGAAGTAAAAAAACAACATTTAAATGTGTTTAACTAACAATTATAAAACAAACAACTAAATGCTTCATTTGTAGTGTGAGCTAAATTTAAACCTCATCCTTCAAATATGCCAAGAGATTTTTTTTTGTGCAGCTCTTTATTTGGAGAAAGAGCAACTGTCTCTGTAGGGATTTGAACCTATTAATATCCAGCAGTATTTTTGTATTTGAAGATTAATGAGTTAGATAGATTTGGAGGGAAAAAATGGTGGTATGATGCTTGCTGTGTGTGGCACTTTCAAATTAATTATTATTAAGTGGATAAGTGACAGGCAAAATTAAGTGAAGAGCTGCATCAAACCAATCTTAGCACTGATAAATAGTGATGATGAAGGACAATCATGCCAAAAACCTTCACATTGAGCAAATTAACCCTCTTAGTGCTGCAGGCCGATGTATCGACTTTTGCATCTTGGACAAAAAGTGCAGTGCGCCAATATATGGACCCAATAAATTTATGACAGTAAAATAATAAAATTTACTTCACAGTCAATGTAAAAAAAATTGTTTCATCATTAGTTAGTTCAACTTAAGTAATGTAAAAAACCCATATATGGATATGCATAACAATAGCTTCATAATGGTTTTTTCCTAAGGTGCTACATTTTATTAAATTACCCTCCGCATTTCTCGCTAGTACCCCAGGAAGAAGGTTAGCACTAAAAGGGTTCATCACTTTCTTGACGCAGACAAAATCCGAGATCAGTGCACATTTTTTCCTTTATTTTCTTCATCATACTTGCTGAATGTTGGGTCCAAACTTAAGCACAGCCCTTAAGCCACATATAAGGGTGGAATTTCTTACATCAGTGAACAATCTTCCCATTTCACAAGAAATCTAAGCATTTCATTCTAACTCATGTTAAGAAAGGTTTTTTTCAGGTCCACAAATGCTATGCAGTTAGTTTCTTCTCAACAATTGTTTTTTCTAATAGCAGTCTAAGTCCACCAACACAAGCATTAATTTTTTCCCATTGGCTAAAACAGCTTCTCTTGTGATTGTCCTTACTTTTCGAAAATCCTATAATCCAAGAACTCCTCGGCCCACATCCATTGCACTTTAGGTTATCCTAAATAATATTTTTTAGTTTGAGTCATCAGTCTCATTGATGTAAGTTTTCAAAAATACCCGACTTCTTTTCAGGTGAGGGATAATAATGCTCTTTTTATAGTCCTTAAGCATCCATCTAGTTGATTTCATGTTGCAGTAGGTTTTGTAAAGCTGTAATGAAGTCTTCTCTCCACCATTTTTAATATTATAAGCAACAAAACCATTGATTCTATAATACTTATCATTTGTGTGCAATTTATTAAAAGAAATTATCCAATAACTTTTCCATCTTGACCTTTTCAACACTGGCATTTCCTTAAGTCAACTACATTTTCTTTCTTTTTTTCTGCAATTTAATACTGTATACTTTTCTGATAACACCATAGATATATTCATCTTTACAACCCATCATAAATGAGCTTACATACACCATAATAGTAATAGTGAATTTAGTACAATCCTCACCATTATTAATCTTTTGCTAGTCTAAAAATCTTATTGCTCAGAAACTATTTTCATCCTTATCAGAACAGCAAAACAATTTGATTAAAATACAAAAAATTGGAGCTTAATTTTTTTACAATTTTTTTCAGGGGAGAACACTCCCCAAAAAGTATATGCAACTCATTCACAAGGTTTTCTCACACTGGCACTAGTTATTAACACTAATACATAAAAATTTGTTCTCATATACATTTATTCTACACCAAGTTACAATTACAGATATGTATATACAGACAATCCCTGAATTGCATGATTAATATGATCTGATACTTGCTGTATAAGACAAATCTACACAAAAATTTACATGTGCTGAAGTTTAAATCAAGCTGAAATAACTCTGATGTTTAAGGTTGAGACAGAAAGAGGAGACATTTTTAGTGGTTAAATTTCATTCAAATCATGAAAATTTACCAACTATTAATGGTTCCACTTATGGTTAGCATAAATTGAATACAAATGTCATCTGAATAATGCACCTCAAAAATTCCCGAACAAAATGTGAAATCCATGATATGATGTCACTGAGAACAACACAGCAGCCTGACTCCAACACTTAATAGAATACAATGGTTTACCAATGCATGTCACTACTGTAGAAGCCATGTGTATTGGCCATGCCATGTGTATTGTATCAAACCCTAAGAAATTAAACTTCTACTTTTATGCTGATTTGGCTGATGACTGT
Organism: Platycnemis pennipes; assembly: GCA_933228895.1. NCBI lineage: Eukaryota > Metazoa > Arthropoda > Insecta > Odonata > Platycnemididae > Platycnemis > Platycnemis pennipes. Next base: position 23,349,366 of record OW121848.1, on the reverse strand, counting down.
GGTGACTTCATTAGAAGCAGTTTCTACTCCAAGGGGCGAGTACGATCAATGAATCACACCCACGTAAATACTACTAGGTCACAATCATAACCTAATTTATACTTACAGTCTCACTCACATACACTTGCACTTCTGTTTTCATGCATGCACACATTTTCTATTGCCCTCATTTGGGATGTTGAAGGCAGCACCGTGACACCACCCTCAGCATCAGCGGCTGATTAGGTGGAAGGCGGCACTGTGGATTCAACTCCCATGCAGAAATTGTTCAAAAACTTTTACGTAATGATATTCTACCCTACATTACAGTGGTTAGAGTGCAAGTGATGTCTCTTTCATTGCTTCGGCTGGATAAATTACTGCATTGAGCAGCAGATGAAATGTTTTTCAAGTGAACTGCGAGTCAAAAATTGAAGACCAACAATGAAAGAAGAGATGCAATACCCGCAGTAACTAAAAGCAAAAAAGCCCTATCACTAAATTATGAGAATTGTCTCACCAACTTGTGATGTAAGTAAAAGACATGGAGTTTCACAAAGAAAATTTCACACATAATAATGTATACAACTGAAAATTTGTTAGGAGGATAATACAACTGGATCAAATTGATTTATGCATTGCTTCTAAAACTCAAACCATATGATCCTTCTTCTATGTGCAATGTATATCTATAATCCAAGAATCACAAAAATCCCTTCATATCATATTCTTCATGCTCACATTTGAATTAAAGCTACCAAATCACCATCATATTTTTGGACATCATCGCCCTCACATAAGTACAGAATTACTAAGTTGAGGTTTGCATAACTCAGGGACTGCCTGTATATAATCGAGATTATACAGAAAATTAGATAAATAGAGATGGAAATTCTCCAACCACCTCCCTTAATGGCTTTCTTACACACATCAATATGTCCATTAATAATAACATAAGTCAAGTGAAGAATGGGTGGTGAAAGACAGGGGCAAAAAATGAGGTCAGAAATCAACCAAACTGTTAAAGGAAAAAAAGGGGCAAAAATGCTTACACCCAAGTTAATGTGTTAGTAGAGTGAATCAAGTTACTTAATTCACTCTACTAACTTTCTTACACCTACTAAATAAACTCCTGAATGGCAGAAATCCTGGGTTTTAAAGTAAATAGCATATGCAGCAGAATCAAGGTAAAGGTTTTGACATAAGGGAACCGTTGAAAGTAAATTATGGGCAATACTTGATTAAAACTCTCGCGGGTCATTATAGACGTATGTTTGTTTTTCGGGTGTATCCCGCGTTCTATACCAGGTTTGACCCTGACGTTTCGTGGCCGTTGCTGGTCACTTTATCCAAGGGAATGGATAGGGAAGGGAAGGGACATCCAAGGGAAAGGGAGATTCCCTTGGATAAAGTGACCAGCAACGGCCACGAAACGTCAGGGTCAAACCTGGTATAGAACGCGGGATACACCCGAAAAACAAACATACGTCTATGGGCAATACATTTACAAGTAGTAAATACAATTGATCAATCATAAAGATGGGAAAGAATTAGAGCAGCTAAAATATATTAATGAGCATGGTGAAGGTAGATGAATATTGTCACATAATCAAAACAAAAAATATGTATATAAAAGAAAGAAATCTAAAGCATGGATCTTGATGTGAGAAAATAATTGCTTTTGTTTTCATTTTGCCTAGTGCCAGTCTTTTTAAGCATAGTTAAACACCACATGTACTGTAAGATAATCAATTTCCAAGACGAAAATTGAATAATTAGCAAAACAGATTATGGACTACATTACAGAATAAATGTACCATCAACTAATTAAGTAAGACAAAAAAGTCACTTACCCTCTTTTTACTTTGCAGAAATCAAATGCCACAGTTCTGTAGGACAGTGCTTTCTCATTCAGGTATTTGGCATACCGCCGGATAAATGGAGACATATCATAGCCTGCAACAAAATTGCCTTTCAAAGCAAGCAAGATAAGGAATAAATTATCCAAGGGTTACACAACACTTGATAAATCCTACTCTAACACTGAACATCTTGAAATTCCACTCATATTGTTTGAAAGGTAAAAGAATATAGTGTTAAATTCACTTGCAAGAAAGCAATATTTAGAGACAAGGAAAGCAAAGTAGTAATATGTATCTTTATTTAGGAAATGCAAAAAAGCATACAAACATTCATTACAGGCTTAACCTTTAAGTGAAATAACTGTTTGATTTTAAATAATTCAAGATTTATTAGCTTCTCCATGCTCTTGAGAAGCCCGATACTTGTGTAAAGACATCATCTGAAGCTGTTTAAGACTTAAGTTATTTGAAACACCAATACCAGCATTATATGAACACTGATTGTAAATTCATTGTTTGCTAGTGAAAACTACATCAGCAGCACATACAATCATCTAATGTGGTAGGTGCATATAAATACATAATTCTAAAACAAGGGAAATTTTAGGTCTAATTAAATATTTCACATTTTAACAGTGAAGAGGTGCCACAAAAATCTAAATCGTGGAAGTATAATTTCACACATGCTATGAAAATATTTCCATGCATTTTTCTTGGTGGAATTAGGATTTATTTAAGAACAAGTTCCTTTCCACTGTACAATCATGCCTGAATAATCGAAATATTACAAGTTTATACAATACAATAGTATCTTAGTATACACATGATGGATCAAGGACTTGAGTCTGAAAAATAACTCGCTCAGATATCAATCGAATGAAATTCAACCTCCAAGAAATGAATCTATGGATCTTCTGTTCCCATTTGCCCGTAGCACATAATAAGAATGTCAATGAATATTTTTTGTCATTTAACTAAAGCCAATAAGGTATACACCAACTTAGTTCACATTTTTTCTAAAAATGATATTGAGAAAATGCATATTTTGATTTTTAGCAAAATTTAATTTCATGGTTTACTAGCTAAGGACCCTGCGATTTTTCAAAGAGGGTGGGTAGAAATTACTCAAATTTATTTACTTACAGGAGGATACTCAAGAATATCTGTGCAAAGTTCACCACATTACTTAAAGATTAAAAACATTCATATTTCCTTGATTATAAATGTATAATATCTAAGCATCTAACAAAACATTGAAGTTATGACATTTTTAGCATTCTAGAAATTTTGGACGACAAAAAAGTGAAATCTTTTTACAGGAGAGGATTTCTCATTAAGATTGGCTGGATGCCTAATATGCATGCTAAATGCACACTCTATCAGGCCCTTATTTATTCTACATGGGAAAAATATCTGAATATTTATCCCCTCCCTCATGACACACTCTTCCCCCATATTGCCTCCCTAAACTCCCCAGGGAACCATATAAATATGAACCCACCACTGAAAAGCTTTTTATTGTTCCGTGATAATGATAAGGAAGTGTTGAAACTGGTCAGGCAGTACCAATGAACAGTGTGGAATAAAAAAGTTTACTTGATTTTACTCTCCACCATAAAAATGTATTTGACCTAAATTTTGCTGTATTGACGAAACATTGGTTAGTATTTGAACTTTCTAGTTTCAAAATGATACGTCTCTGATAAGAGAGTAAAAATGTTGTTAACCCCAAAAGGCGGTTCCTTGGTTAGTTTCAACAGAATAAAGCAAATCATTCAAAAGAAGGCATCTACATTGAGAAAGCAAAAATACAGCAAGTGACATGGTCATTTAAGGGTACAAATGATTTAAGCGGCTTCAATTACATTCATATTACTCTAGGACACAAGTAACTTCATGCATTCTATCAGGTTTGGCCCTCCTTGACACATGCAAAATCTTAAAATTTCTCATACTTATATTAACCCCTCATCAAAAACCTTCAATGGCTTATTTGCAATATTTCACTTATGAGGCCACCCAAAAAATCAGCATCAATATGGAATAACTTCAAACATGACATATATAGTCAATGTATAATTCTGTCATACATTAAATTTCATTAAATTTGTCATAAATTAAATTTTATATCAAATCCCAACTAAAGATTCCAGTCTACATTTCTATTATAATTACTACTTATCACTTGCACTCCATAACACCTGCATTAAGTAATAAGATTAATCATTACTCCCTTAGAGTGGTGAATTTAGTGCAATCTGCATTTAGTAGTGAATTTAGTGCATCATTAGGCTAACTCAAAAAATCAAAGATATAAATGGGTACAATGACTGAAAAATTAAACCTCAATTAACATATGTAATAACAACATTTTAGAGATAAACATGAAATTTAACTACATTTAACAACCCTCCTTCACCCAGTGTAAAATAAAAGTTAAACAAATATTTGTGCTACGAGGTATGAAATTAATTTGGTAGGACATCCACTCCTTCCCCTGTTCTTTCCATGGTCATAGTCACACAATTTAGTATACGCTTCGGCTTGTGTGTGTGTGAAAGAAAGATGCAAGGGCAATGACACCATCCTTATATTGGAGTGCCAACATCATTTTACCATTTTCAACGCTGATTGACAACAACTGGCATCTACTGGCTTTAATCAGGTTGCAACTGATAACAATTATCGATATAGCATTGATTCAGAAGATGGGGGCAGGAGAGGCCAAAGGCCCCTTTACCTCATATACCTCAAGTGACCAGCATCACTTTTCTAGCCATTTTTTTCTCCTCCAGCTCAAAACTGAATTGAAATTTCTGTGTCATTGTTTACAAATGAAGTGACTCCAGACTTTACGCCAATTGCTAGGGACATGACATTTTCGCGAAACGTTTTTTTGCGACAGGATTCACGAAATAAGTGACTTTAGGGTTAATCACGAAATTAACTGTGTCTTCTTTGAAACGCGATTTTTTTAAACGAAATTTGAGATCTTTTGCAAATGCCGAATTTTTGTAGTATGAAATATTTTCTTTAGTGATGGCCGGATCGCATCTTTAATTGTTCTCGCTTCCGGATTCGGATCCAAAGACACGGAGTAAAATCGGATCCGGATCGTAGATTTTAAATTTTCGCGGCTTAGCGATCGAAGTGCCCCGTGAATGGAATGTAGGTGCAGTAGATATTGACAAGAAGAGGATATGTAACTAAGGTCACGTAATTAGATGAAAATTCCCCCGTGCAACTAGAAGCAAAATAAAGAAATATGACTTTTTTCCCCCATTTCCCCGGTAACGCGGGGAAAAAAAATACGTAGGATGTCATGCGGGTAGCCTACATTCGCCGGGATCAGGCGTACAACGAGAGCTAGTGTACTGTGCGAAGTTCGATCCCAATCGCAGTTTAATTTTTTCTTTCAGTCACTGCATCGAAAATGTTATCATATTCAATTTCAAACCATTACATCTGAATACTCACTTTATACTTTTGTTGTTTAAATTAGATTTACAAATGTACCACTCATAAATTAAGGATGGTCGGGTCGGATCTAAAGATCCACGGGTCTTTCATTTCATTCGCTACTGAAATCATATCCAGGAACAGTAAAAATTCAGATCCGGATCGGACATTTTAACATCTCGCGGCCTCGTGATCGATGCGCCCCGCGAATGGAATGTACGTATGGTAGATACCAACAAGGAGAGGTTAAGTAACTCGGGTCACGAAATGAGAAGATTTTTTCTGTGCCACAAACGAGGAAAACAAAATAAAAAAATACTCGTCTTGACCTTTTTCTCCATAGGCCCGGATGTGCGAGAAAAAAAAATAAGCCGAATGTCATGCGGGTCGCCTACATTCGCCATATTCCCGTGAACCTATGAGAGCGTAGTTGTTAAAAATGAGGGCTAGTGTACTGCCAGTCGCGAGTTCGATCCTTAACACTACCTAAGAATACAGCCGTGCTGTATTCCTACGGTAATGCTAGTAGGCAGTTAAAAAAGTAGATTATCAGAAATTTCATTCCAAATTATAAGTCAAAAAAATAATTAAATTTGGCGAAAAGAAATGATTGGAAAAAATTTATGTAACAGAATTAAATCGTGGAATCATTACGTTAACCTTACAGTGTATTTTTGAGTGACGCATTTGTAAATCTAGTTGAAGCGTTAGAAGTACAAAAAGTCAGTATCCACACACAAAGGTTGGAAATGAAGGATGATAAAGTTTTTTATTCAATGGTTGAAAGAAAAATTTTAAACAGAGTAAGAATCGAACTTCATTACCTGTAGTCCACTACTCCACTCTGTTATTGTTATTACCATTATCTCATTAATTTGCGTTTAACTTAATTTTGCCTACTGTGTTTTTTTATGTTGCATAGGGTAGTCATAACTTCTGTATTGGATCTCAAATGTATGTACTATTAACTGTTCGTCCACATGGTATGAAGTCTTTATTAATAATATTTAAAAAATACTTAACCTTCCTTTAAGACTCCTTTTTCCCAACATTAAACACAGCTTTCACCTTTTTAAAACGTTTTTATTTACCGTATTTGTCATTTTTAAACACCGCTTTTGATGATTTTCATTTACCATTTTTCGGTGTCCCTACCAATTGCACTAGTACCATGAGAGGTGATTTTTGTCTTGGATAAATATACATAATTTGCATAGAATTATTCCATCATCCTACATTGAAATAGGAAAATTTGCCAAACACAGAGTATAAAAGCATACGTTATATGATCAACTAAGCTAACAATCCAAATACTAATCACAGATCATATCCCTTCCACAAGCCTCATAACAAGAGTTAGCAAGTTGTTATCCAATTGGTTTTCATAGAATCCTACCAAGATTAGAGATATGTAGTATTTTAGTCACTTTAGGCAAAATGTCAATGTCCATAGGAATTATGTAATCATGAGATGGGTAACATATTAATGGAGACATCTCATATTTAAGTATTGCAGTCTTGGGAATAGGTTCCAAGGTTTTCACAAATCACTTGCGAGATCAGAACAATGATGTAATGACAGAAGAAATTACTTTACGCTCAACTCACTTGGAATAAATACAAAAATAGAGATGACACAATAATATTTATGAAAAACTACACCAAAGACAAAGGCATGCATACAGATGGGAAATGCACTTGCATACTGTCGTACCTAATAAAAGTAAATGCTGAACTCCTCAATTAGGCACAGGAGTTTCCATATAAAATAAGACGAAGAAGCACTTAAAAATGAATCCATTCTCTAGAAACAAATGGGAAAACCATAAAATATAACGAAATAGGCACACGAGTATTTCATGTTGCTTATTTACATAGCTCTGACATTCCATTGTAGTACATTAAGCACAGTCTAGTCTAGGAAAAAGCAATCATGCTTTCTATTGTTGGCAGAGTTAATTTGAAAAAGTTGACACTTACCAACACGGGCACCTATTGGGCACGCAGCATGAGGAAAATAAGAGAGAGTTTAAAAAAATAAAATTAAGGCAAATCAACTCCCTTAAATGTAATGATTTAATAATTCAATTGTAATTCATGCACTTCCAATACACCTAGATGTAATGATGAAAATAAAAAGTCTAACTTGAATGCCATACGAAAACACTATCCAAAGTACCAATTGAGCATCCACTGATGATTAGGTGCACAGAGAATACAAGTCCAATAATTCAATCACCATTAAAGGTTTCTAAATATTTTCAAGAGAAAGTTACCAAATCCAAATGTTTATTAAATGTGTCACCACAATACATATTTGGAAACTATCAACCAGTTAAATCTACCCAAGTTCATTAAGCACCATTAACAGCTTTGCATAAGTATTAATTTACTTTTTTCAAGGGTTAAAATGACAACTGACACATGCTTTCCATTCATTCTAAGCAAAAACTATTGATAATTACTGTTCCATGGCATTAATCAAATCACCCAGCAACTGTAATAATTAAACAGTTATCCCATCAATCCTACATCCAGGCCCTTTTTCTAATTTCCGAAAAACCTGTAACTGGGTCACCTGTGATGCAGAGCTCTTTTAATCTTTCCTGTATTCCAAGGCTGGAGTTTTTCATCAAAGAGACCTCATTAAGTAATTATTAGCAGCAATATAAAGAAAACTTGGAACTAATTGAATACAAGACCAACTGCCAGATTGAAACTTGAGAGTTCAGTATCATCTAGGTATTTCCAGCCAAAAATTAGTTGAACAGAGAGTTCTACACCATACCCACAATCAAGCAAAAGAAAACAGCAGGAGGGATAAACCTTAATGCACATATTGAAATTCGTAACAGCTCACATAGCCTCGATAGCCAACTTTTTAGTAGGTAAGAAGAGAAAACTAAGGTTCAATTGGAAGCAGAGGAAGTAGGAGACCAAAGAAGAAATAATGAAGTTTGAAGCAATATGTATTGCATGAAATACTGTGAAGTAAGAAAGTCATTCATATTATAATGTCACAAAATTACAGACCATGGCTAAAATGTACACCTGCCCACAATAAAATGTTACCACTTCAGAGGCTGATTTTTTCTAAGTCCCGAGTTGAATGAGATTTGACAACAGTGCAGCTCTGTCCCTTTTAAATACCCCGACCACGAAAGATCCGCAAGACCGGGAACAGCCCTCATAAAAGAGCCCCTTGCCATGGTTTGGGGTGAGACCTTTCCTCAATGACCTGGGGGGTTATGATATGAATTTTCGTGTTGGAGGGGGAGGGAGCCTAAAGGGTGCCCTGTGGAAATTAGTCGGCTCCAAGTAGTGAGGCCTCCCAAAAAAAAAGCCTTCTTTTCGATTGCTGCTCGGAGTGACTCCCTTGAAGATGGGTCGCATAGGTTTCCGTGACTACGGCTCTTGAGAGAGTGACAACCCAATTATAAATGCAGTTCAAAGCGAAAGTTGTCATTAAAACAGTCAATATTTCCCAGTCTATGACATTTCCAAAACGTTCCAAAGTACTCAGTTATTGCCTTTATTTCGTCGTAGGAAATAATTTGATCTTACAATATTAATGACATTGATGATTATTGTTTTCAAAACTAATGTATCTGTTAATGATCGATGATACTTTTGAATTATCAGTGAATTTTATTTGATTTCGGTATGAGCTTGAAAAATGCACTTTATAGTAAATGGCAAAAATATTTATGCTACAGCTGATACATGTAGATTTCAATAAGAATAGATAAGACATATTGAACGTCATTATGGAATATAAGTGTTAAGTTTCAAGCTCAAGTAGGTAATATGTGGCGAAATATTATCTCGGAAATATTTAGAATTTTTTTCAAATTACACACAATCCTAGCACTCACGTACTCATCTGGTTATTTCTTAGAATGGATACTCATCAGCAATTCTTACTTATATGCCATTTTAAATGTCAAAACAAACTCAATAAATAAAAGTATTAAGGAGATTATTAGGAATACGTTGAGCATCTCAAAAATACAAATAGATGCATATTAAAAACTATAGGTGTGTTTTCATATTAAGGCTCCGGTTCAAGTCCCAACAGTCCTTACTTGAGAACTGTGTGGCGCTAAGCACAGGGAAAAATAACCACCCTGTACTCAAAGTTACGTGTTCTAGTACTTCATCATTCGTCCTCTTTTCTGCCCACTTTAATTTCTCAATCCTTCTCCACACCCACATCTCAAAAGTCCTGAGTATATTTTCATCTTCTTTCCATAAGCCTATTTTCTAAACTCCATATAGTGCCACTCTCCATACATAACTTTTCACTAGTATTTTCTTTACTTCCCTACTTAACACCCCTGTCAATAGTTCATGTCAACGAGTAAAAGCTTATCTTGCCAATACGATGTTCCTTCTGACATCAATGCTGCTATACCCCTTTTTCTCCAATACACTATTATATAGCAGATGGTAGAAATGTGAAGAAATGGAGAGCCTGCGTAAAGTCAAATCTTGCTTCAAATAGCACTCGGAACAGCAAATTTGGAGACCTGTGGTTCAAGTCCGGCATGAGTCCGGTTTTTTCTGTTGTGATCAGGCTTGCTTCTATTTTCACCAACTGCTTACTGTTCGGGGTTGTAGATGTCACAAAACAAGTCGGGAATGTTTCTGTGGATGAAAAAATATGCCGACTGACTTCTGAACGTAGCGGAATTATTTCCGAGAGTAAGGTATCGGCAAAGTGCTCAGCAGCCACTCTTCTCCCTTCTCTGATAATGCAACTCTCTTTTGGAGAGAGGAATGAAAGGAGGCTGGGAAAACCTAGAGACTTCTCCTTTACAAAAAGCTCGGCCTACGTAGGCCACAACTGTTGATTATCAGAAATAAATGTCTTTTGAATAAAGTTCCAGGTTTTATTACTCAAGCGCTACAAAAACAGAGAAGATCATATTAGCAGCTGATCTAATTTCATTTAGACGTAATACATGAGCAGCTGAAGCAGTGATCAATAGAAAAAAAAACAACAGAATATTAATCCTATGGCATTGTGTTTACACCGCGAGATGAATGTTGGATGAATTGGAGAGAATTGGTGACTTAGTGATCAATAATATAGGACTTTTGAAGTAATAAGGTTACAGAATATAAAATGTCAACCAGGACATTGAACTATTTTAAGACCTTACAATATCTGTGGAAACGCTAAGACAATTCGGCAAGTTAATCATTTACCTCGGAAAATCGTCCACTTGTCACAGAACTCCACAGTGACATGGACCAATTTAGATATTTTCTGTGGAGATAAAGAAAGCGAGCATAATTACTGACGATGTTACTACTAGGAATATGGTGAGCAGCACTTGGAACTTATCTCGTGCCTCTTCTCCCGATCTGTGGCCACAGGAACCTATGTGGCTCGGGCGACTCGTATTCTGGCAGAAATCGTGAAGAAGGCGGTTTACCCGAGCTGTTCACTTGAGAAAGGGCGAAAAGGGCAATAATCCTTCAATGGGAGGGTACCACCAATAAAAGACAAGAGCTCTGGGCATTTAAACTCTCCACGCCAAGGGACAGTGTTGTCAAATCTCCTTCAACTCGGGACTTAGAAAAAATCAGCCTCCGAAGTGGTAACATTTTATTGTGAATGGGTGTACTTCAGTCGAAGCTTTTCTAGCAACAACAAAATTATTTCTCATTTCAGCACTTTTTTTAGCAGCTTTTGTTTTATGGCAAGTCATATGATTTCACCTGTCAAAGAAAACTTAAAACTTTGAGCACTTTTTTTCTGCAATACTTTCAAATATTTAATTAGTAAAACAAACAATAACTGTAAATATGATAAAGTTCATTTTTGATATCAGTAGCTGCAGCTGCTCTTCCATCTAGCAAGCAATCAAATAGAGGGGGTCCCCACTTTACATCACTTCATTTTACGTCATTTCACTGATACCACACCCGATATAAGGTGCTAGTGATCCTTTAAGCTTTTCCAACACTGATGCTTTACAACAATGATATATATTATTGAAATTTTATAATAGATTAGAATGATAAGAGAGTAACCTTATTTTAACAATTAGAAATGGCATCCTGCATCAATGCATTTACAATGCATTACAATACGAAGTTTTTCTTATGGAAATGGGCCATCAGAGAATATCTGTGAAAACTGTGTATTAATGAACTGTAAACCTAGAGCATGTACAGAAAATGGAGATTCACTTTCCGCCATTCCACTTTACGCTGCTGTTTTGTGGAACCTAATATGATGGCAGATTCCCTGTGTTGCAGTGTGGAAATGAGTAGTCAAATACATACTTATACACAAATGTTTCATTTATGACTAAAAACAATATGTACCCAATAAACTTTATTAATTTGAACAACTTGAGCATGGAACATTACCTTATCACAATTCATAAATGCCTCTATAGATGATGAACTAATATTTCCTGCCACACATTCCATGTGAGGGTGACCGGGTCAATAATATCTACTATTAATGTAATCCTTATGCATCATCCTCGATTAATATTTTTTAAGACCTTATGGGAACAATATCATGGATTTTCTATCACAACTTAAGTCAAGTTTCCCCAAATCAGTTCTCTGGCACATAACAGTACCTAAATTAGGTACCCAAGTACACCAGATTCATAGATGTATTTGCAAGCATGTTTCCTAAGATTACCCCCATTCCCCTTCAGTCTTTAAAGGTTCATTTAGCTGACCAATAGCAGTACACCAAACAAAAGTTAGTTTTGATTTTCTCAGGGCAAGATTCCATATATAATTCACTCATACCATGCACCATTTAAATTTATGAAAGAAACATACCTTGAACTCCACTTTTGTCCAGGAAGTTGCTAAGTTGAAATGTACTATTGCTTGATGCCAAATATTGAGTAAAACGCTGAAAGTTAAATTAAATTAAGTTAATTACAATATGATAAAAATGACTGATGGGATAAAATTTTACCAATCATAATATAGAACTGACCTCATTTCCATAGCAAAGTAGGTGGTGAACTGTAATGAGTGCTTTAAATACAACTACCCAATTTGTGTTCTGTGATCTCTCTATCAATAAATTTGCTAGTTGTGGGATGGAGACATTTGGCTCATTTGTGCAATGAAGTAAATCTGAAATGAAATTAAAAAAAAATGAACATTAATTACAATATATGCATTAACATGACCATAGTTAAAACAATCAAAAATATTACATTTATGGCACTATATTTAGTATATATATTTATTTATATTTTTAGTGTTGTATACCCCCTTAAAATAGTGCCATCTTTGCCACAAAGCATACCAATATAACAAGCCCTCCACAAAGAAATAAAATGTGGATGGCTCTGACAAAAATATTTTCCCTTTGTAGTTCTTAACTAGTGCTAGATATCCACAGTTCAAGGGCAGGAGGACAACAACTACTACTACTACACTAGTAGTCGCCTGCAGTAAATATTTTCTTTTTATCTAATACAAAAAAAATCACCCACAATTATCTAAAAGGTTACTTAATTCACTTAGGTTTTAAAAATGACAAATTAAGATTCTATTTTTGATAATAATAATAGCGTGAGTTACTCTCAGTCACGGAAAGTGATGTGAAGAAGGCCTTCTCTGGCAAGAAGAACTTCACTGCTCCAGGAATGGACGCAGTGAATAACACCTGGTGGCAAAAGTTCTCTTCCACGCACAAACACCTTGCCAGAATCTTCACATCCTTCCTGTCAGGGATGGAGTCAATTCCATCCTGGCTGACTGAGGGGCGAACGGTCCTAATACCGAAAAAGGGAGACTTGTCCGATCGGAAGAATTACCGCCCTATAACCTGTCTCAGCACTGTATACAAGGCGTTACCTTCCATCTTGAACGAACTTATCCTGCGCCACGTCCAACCGGTATGGGAGAAAGTGTACAAGCAGAGGGGCTCGAAGAAAGGCATCGCGGGATGCAAGGACAACCTGCTCATTGATAGGTGTGTGAGCCAGGACGCTTGTCAATACAAGCGTAACCTGTCAATGGGCTGGGTGGACTATAAGAAGGCTTTTGATACCACCTCTCATGAGCTGATTATAGCCATGCTGAGGTACATGAAAGTCCACCCAGAAGTTGTGTCCTGCATCGAACGCGTTACCACTGTGGAAGAAGCGCTTCGCCACACCATCTGACAAGAAGACAGTCTACACGGATTTGGTAACATACCACCGTGGCGTTTTTCAAGGCGATAGCCTTAGTCCCCTCCTGTTCTGTTTATCTCTCCTCCCACGGTCCGTTCAGTTGAGACGAGGTAGGGGATATATGTGCGGTGTACCGTCAAAAAGAGAGCATAAGGTCACCCATCTTTTCTATATGGATGACCTGAAGCTTTACGCTTCAAGCGCGAAAGACTTGCGCCTGGCGTTGGACACCGTACGCAGATACAGTGAGGATATAGGGATGGAATACGGATTGGACAAGTGCACGACCATCCATCTGGCGAAAGGAAATATTTCGGAAGACCAGGAAGACGTGCAGCTCGTTGACGGAAACGCTATTTGTGATCTTGATGATGACGAAGCGTATGAATATCTTGGTGTCTGCCAGTGCCGGTTGCAGGAGGTGAGAGCAGTGAAGGAAAGGCTTGCAGCGAAATACAGGCAGACTCTCAGGCGAATCTGGAGCTCTGACCTGTCAGGCAAGAACAAGGCTCTTGCGACCAACACCTTCGCAGTTCCAACACTGCTCTACAACTTCGGTTGCATCAAATGAAATGTCAACGAGCTGCAAAACCTCGACAGGCGAACGAGGAAAATGATGACCATATACCGTACTCTTCATCCGAAGTCTTCCGTCGCCAGATTGTATCTCCCGAGAAGGCTAGGTGGTAGAGGGCTGATAAGCCTGGAGTGCCTTCATGACAGAGTAGTCCTTAATACGGCTTGCCGCATGTTCCACAGCACGGACCCCCTTATGCTGCTCGTAAAGAAACACGAGAGTGTCGGCAAAGGGGCATTCTTATTCCAGGTGGCGAAAAGGGCAGCAGACGGCCTTGGTTTGGACTTTTACCTTACTTCCAGCTGAGAAGCATGCAACAAATCAATCTTGTTGCTGAAGGCGGACGTGTTAAAGCTCAAAATAAAGAATGTGGAGCAAAAGACCCTGCACCGCAAGCATACTGAGAAGCCCATGCATGGAAGTTTCTATCGAGACTTGGAAACTCATGGACTATCGAAGGAGCTCACGTTCACCTTCTTGCGCTCTGCAGGTCAGGCACCGAAGAATTCGTGCTCGCGTCCCTAGATTGTGTCATCAACACCCTCGTGTACCATCGCCTCATCTTTGGGGCAAACGTGACGGACACGAGATGCAGAGCATGCCGAGACTTTAGGTCATCTACTCTCCGGCTGCAGCTTTTATGCGAAGAACGCATACGTAAACTGGCACAACTCAGCTCTGTGGGTGTTGTATTACCATCTAAGACACCATTACGGTATAGACGCGAATCCAGTGCTGCCTATGTCCCTGGAGACATCGAGTCCGTCATGGAGAATGATAAGTGTAAGATCTGGTGGAATTATTCCTTCTCCACCACCAGGCAATTGGAGACGACGAAGCCTGACATCGTTCTCCTCAACAATCTCTCTCATGCCATGTTCGTGATTGAGTTTTCGGCACCAGCCGAAACGAACATGAAGGGGAAGGAGATTGAAAAATGGACTAAATATCAAGATCTGCTGTGCGAACTCCGGCAAATGTATGCGGGCTACTCTGTGAAACTGGTAGTCCTCATCGTGGGCATGCTTGGTGGTGTCAAGAGCTCACTGGTCGAAAATCTCAAGTGCATTCCGGCGTGCAGGGCGCGAGCGGATGCACTTGTAAGTGCAATGCAGAAGGCTGTTCTTCTCTGGTATCTCCGCCTGCTTTGTGCGCATGACCCTAATGCTGGGTAGCCACCTATCCACCGGTGGCGGACGTGGCTACCCTTAGGCGCGACCCCTCTCAAGTCTCTGGCAATTATGACGGCAACGAAACCTGATGCTAGCCGGAGACTCAGAGGTGGAAGTTACTACTTGTAACAATAATAATAATGTGATATAATAATAAGGAACGTGAGCTCCATCGATAGCATGAGGTATTGATGGAGCTCACGTTTGCCTTCTTGCGCTCCGCAGGTCTGAAATCCGGAACAGAGGGATTTGTGCTTGCGTGCCAAGATGGTGTCATCAACACCCTCGTGTACCATCGCCTCATCTTTGGGGCAAACGTGACAGACCAGAGATGCAGAGTGTGCCGAAGGAAGCCGGAGACTTTAGGTCATCTACTCTCCAGCTGCAGCTTTTATGTGAAGAACACATACATAAACTTGCACTACTAGGCTCTGTGGGTGTTGTATTACCATCTAAGACACCATTATGGCATAGATGAGAATCCGGTGCTGCCTTACGTCCCTGTAGACATCGAGTCCATCATGGAGAATGATAAGTGTAAGATCTGGTGGAATTATTCCAGTTGCAGTTGGAGGCGAAGAAGCCTGATATCGTTCTCCTCGACAATCTCTCGCATGCCATGCTCATGATCGAGCTTTCGGCACCAGCCGAAAGGAACATGGCAGGGAAGGAGATAGAAAAAAGTACTAAATATCAACATCTGCTGTGCGAACTCCGGAAAATGTACACAGACTACTCCGTGAAACTGGTAGTCCTCATCGTGGGCGTACTTGGTGGTGTCAAGAGCTCACTGGTTGAGAATCTCAAGTGCATCCCAGCATGCAGGGTGCAAGCAAATGCACTTACAAGTGCAGTGCAGAAGGCTATCCTTCTTGGGTCCCTCCACCTGCTTTGTGCGCATGACTCTAATGCTGGGTAGCCACCTACGTGGCTACCCTTAGGCACTACCCCTCTCGAGTCTCTGGCAATTATGACACCAACGAAACCTGATGCTAGCCGAAGACTCTGAGAATGAAGTTACATTATAGTAACTAATTAAATAATAGTTTTATTGTCCGTAGGCAAAAATACATTTGCATGGATTCGTCAAAAAATACACATAAAAAAACAAATACTACAAAATATAGAGTACATCAATGTAAGATCTGGTGTTTTCCCAGCGAATAATATGTGTGAAGATTTCTCGGGTTTCACACCGGGTCAGGTTCTCCATATCTTCCTCCGACGTTTCGATGCACGACTCGCCCATCGTCTTCAGGGATCCAGGAATCCAAGTGTGGATTCAATTCAAATCCAATCACTTGGATTCCTGGATCCCTGAAGACGATGGGCGAGTCGTGCATCGAAACGTCGGAGGAAGATATGGAGAACCTGACCCGGTGTGAAACCCGAGAAATCTTCACACATAGAGTACATCAATGTTGAAAAATAGAAGACTAAAAGTAAAATTTAACAAGTGGCAATCCATATACTCATTAATATTATAGAAAAAGTGTTTTTTTTTGGAAAATCTTTTACATATGATTTGAACTTCCTGTGCTCCAGGCATTTCATTGCAGATGGCAGTTTGCAGAGTGATTAAGCAGATCATTGATTGTGAAAGTTAGGCCGCCAATATATTTCTCCAAACAATGGAGACTTTCAAACTACACTGATTACAAAAACATGAAATCCAAGTATTAAAACCCATATCAACTCACAAGTATCTCTCATACCTGTGGTGACCTGCTATAGAACATTCCAAGCAATATGTTACAAGTTTCAGGAAGATGTCATAGCTAGGTACTGGCATTATCCTCTCTAGGTCACATTTAACTTCACAAGATGGAGAATACATCTGTGATGCTCTAATAATTAAATAGGAGCTGTGTGAGGGGCCAGCAGAATAATGAGTTTCATCTGTTTGAAAGCCTTAATGGATTAGATTCGTTGGCGTATTCAGAGATCAAGTGAAAAACTAGAAATACCAGTATTCAAGGAGAATCACGGATCCGGAGTTACACGGATTTTCAGTTAGGCTGGTGATATGCTTGCGTTTCTCCACGTTTTTGTTGCCACAACAGATCCAACCGCGTGACGACCTGTGACTCATTGCCAAGCGCGCAAGAGTTGATGCCAAACTATGGGTGCTTGGAACACCAACTCTAGTTTAAGACAATGCATAGTTCGATAGGTAATATTTGATCATCGTGATGGTGAAAATTTCTGATGTGATCAGGCATCAACGTCTTTTTTTGGCGTAGTTTGACCTTCCAGCAAAAGTCGACGCATAGTTAATAATCTACTCGATAGATGACGCCTGTTGTCCATTACAGTAAAAGAAGAGGTGGACATCCGCGTAAGTCGAAACACCACAACTTACCTATCCATTTTTGAACCATTAGTGCTTTCACGGTGGCAATTGGTGATGATTACAAAAAATGCCATCTCCTGAGAGGCAGTTAAGTTCACATAATACGGCAAAGCCAAGAGAAACACAAATCCAATCTTTCTTTCACTGGATATTTATATCTAAAATACGTATAATTTCCCAAAACTTCCTTTTTTGCTGTAATGGACAACAGGCGTCATCTATGGAGTAGATAATTAACTACACGTCGACTTACGTTGGAAGGTCTTAACTACGCCAAAAAAAAACATTGATGCCTGATCACATCAGACTTTTTCACCATCACAATGATCAAATATCACCTATCGAATTATGTATCGTCTTAAACTAGAGTTTGCATTACGAACACCTATACTTTGGCATCAACTCTTGCGTGCTAGGCAATGAATCGTGGTTCGTCACGTGGTTCAATCTGTCGCAGCAATAGAAACGCGGAGAAATGCATGTATGTCACCAGCCTAACTGAACATCCGCGCAACTCCAGATTGGTGTAACTAGTAAAAATAATCCGGATGACTGGTATTCAAATCTTTAATCCATTGATTTTGATCTAATCTTTGGATTCGATTGAATCTTTTAACCTTGGATTCGATCGAATCTCGAATCCATGGATTTGACAGGATTCGACTGAATCTTTGAATCCCTGCCCCAACCCTAGATAATGATGTTTTTTTACATCAAGGAAGCTGCTTATAGCCTTTATTACTAATAGAAGATCCACAAAGCCGAAAATCATGTTGACTGAGGAAGTAAATCAATTGTTCCTGGTGCCTAATGCCTGGCAAACAAAAGTCAGCAAGTGAGATCATCATGCCTTCCTGTGTATATTATGAAAATATTATCTCTAAGTTGCCAATTATGGTTTCTAAATCATCTCAATTCTTCCCTTAACTTAGTCAATTCAAAAGTTAACAAAAGTCAAATTTCCAAACTCTTTGGGGTAAACTTCTGTAGTTTACAAGCACACTTCTATGCTCAAAAACACTAAGCTTTAATGGAAATACTACAAGTGTTAACACAGTGAAAGGTCATAGCCACACTAAAAGAATACCACTTCATACTTTGCCACAATTTAATTTAAATCCTTCCTGTTTTGGTGTTCTCTTTCATTGAAAGTTAACAGTTGGCTCTATTATCCCCTGACATCGGGTCAAATAATTTCCCACTCCATGAATAGGCTTACCTATCTCCATTATAAACTAACATATATTCAGTACAATTGACAGTTGGCAAGTACATATATTCAAATATATGTACTTGACAACTTTGTTGTGATATACCAAACTGGGCAAAAATTTTCCATTTGAACCTCGGATCACACTAAGAGTTTTATTGGCATGGTAAGTTTATGGACAACATTGAACATCAACTTATGAATTCCAACCACCGCCTCTTGAAGAATGTGCTGCAGTATTTTGAATATGTAAACAATGTCCTCTCTTTGTCAACTGTAAGTTTTAGACGAACAGATTATGGCCTTTTCAAATTCCCTACACCCCAACATTTCCTTTTCAGCTGAACTGAGAGGCAAATGAAATAATATTTTTCTAAATTTGACCATTTCCATCAACGAGCGTAAATAAGGGTTAAAATGAGTCATCACTACCATGGACATATTGCATACTAGACGAAATATGTACTTAATGCACTTACTACTCATCTTCCCATCTACCATAAAAGCCAAAACAACTCATTGCCATTGCTTTCACAAATCATTACACAAGGTCATTACAACAATTCATAAAATCAAAGCTATTCAACTGACTATTTCACGAGTAGCTCATAAAGGATGATTAAGATTTTCACCACTGAATGAGCTAAAAGAGGAATCTGGGATTGTGGGAAGCTAGGATCGAAGCTGAGATTTGACGATAATCAGTTTTATGTCTGTCTGGGATGTGAGATAATTTTTTTTATGATTTTGGCACACTGCATAAAGATCTGAATGATTTATAATAAATAATATTACCACTTTAGCATGGACTGGTGACAGCATACTAGAAAACCCTGATAGCGGCCATGATATTACACCTCTGCACCCCCACCCCATGTTTTTGGAGGGTGATGGAGGGGTCATTTTGAGGGAGAGTGGAGAGGCCACCCTTACTTTAGTGAGCAATGTGGAATTTTCCTCCTTCCTCCTTCCTTGCGGGAACCGGGCAAAGGAAGGCATGAATGATGGATGAAAATATAGATAGGAAATAGTAGATGGTACTCTCTATTTCTTGCTAGACACTGTATCAACAATCCGCCAGTAAGTTAGACAGGCTATGAGCACAATACAGGTATGTCTCATTTTCACTATTTTATGCTATGTTTTTGCATCAATATTTTGTATTGTTTTATTTTTATGCTTAATCATTTTAAGCTTCATAAAATTCATTTATCTATTGTAATGAGCAATGTCCAATACCAAATTGGGAATTAGTGAGCAATACGCTGAATTCTTACGTATGAATCTAATTCATGTTGCTCAAGAGATAGTAAGACTAGAACAGAACACAAATGAATTGGCCATATGCAGTCTCTGCTGTCAACAATGAAATGGATTGAGTTTTAACACTTACACACTTTAATGGGCATAATATCCACTAACCACTCCACAAAGTTTTCATGAGTCAAAATAACTTTCTTAAGTGAAAGCTATACTTTGGCATAATTGGTCACAACGATTCTCAATGTTTGCTATATTTTCAGCAGTAATATTCACATCCTCTGTCATTCTACTTGGTAGAATGACAGAGGACATCGAAAGCACAGACGAGTTTGTGAGACAGCTGTTGAAATTTAGTCATTATGCAAGAATTATGGTTTTAATTGCTATTTTCCAGAAGGATAGCAGAACAATGCATTCCTACGCTATTACCAAAAAACATTCTAACCTGTGAGCATTATCGAACCATTTGAAATTAATACTATTCATATAAGAATGTATTCTTTCTGCCTTAACCGAACCAGTTCATGCATGTCCCTTCCCTGTCATCCCCCACTCAATTCCCTGAATCCACCAGTTCATCTGCAAATTTTGCACCCGGATCATCAACACCAATATAAAGACTGGTAGCCCTCCATTTGACTTATATATAACCTTACCCGAACCACTGCCCCTGCTGTACCCTTTCACCTTCTACCCCCGCTCCATCCCCAAAATCCACCAGTTCATTGACATTTTTTGCAACTGTCTCTATGACACTAAGAACAAATAGTAGTTCTCCACCAGACAATATTATGCCTACACCCCTCCATAAACAGAGTCCCTAGGGCCCTCAGAAGTGAGTAACTGGATTTCCCGCGCAGGGATGAGCCTCCCTGCCTACGCTAACTCTCCTCACTCCAAGGAGGAAGAGGACAGAGGACACCACAGACCTCTTGCGGCTCCAGAGATCCAGCCACACCGTTTCTGAACAGGTTCTTGTTCTAATCACTTTCATTTTATATGCTTGGTAGTTCCACATCAATCCCTCTCTTCCCTCCATCACGATGGCATTGTCCTAAGCCTGGGATTTCACACCCTTCACTTCAAACTTCCATAACCCCTCAATCTCTACCAAAAAGAGTAATGTTGGTTGTATGAAATAATTAATTGTTGTAAATAGAGTACAAGAGACCATAAATGAGGTCACAAGTTTGTTCCTTAACACTGCCTAGGAATACAGTCCATACTGTATTCCTAGGTAATGCAAGCAGATGTTTAAAAAAAGTGCATGTCAGTTTATAAGTCAATATACTAAACAAAATTAATAATATTTGGCATAAGTGAAAGTGATTGGAATAATATTTTATTACAGAATTAAAATCGTGGAATCATTACGTTAACTTTACAATTTATTTTTGATTCAATGGCTGAGTTAAAAATTTTAAACAGCGATAAGAATCGAACTTCATTTTCTGCTGCACACTACCTCACTCTGCTATGCTAAGCTTACCCGAGTTCTAAGAATGCAGGCTCACGGTATATCATTCTACCTTTTTTCCCACAAATAATGGAGAAAAATGCCAATACATATATTTCTTTATTATGCTTCTAGTAGCATGAAAAAAAGGCTCATATAATTTCTTGATTCGAGTTACACATCCTTTCCTTACGAGTATAAAACTGACAAATATCATTTTAAAGGTTATTATTGCTAAGACTTTGCAAAATTAATAGTTTAGGAACTTTAAATATTCTATAATCATTTTATCGTCTTAAAAATTGAATCCCCAGATATTCTGGGTTTTGAATCTCCTGACCACATTAAAAAGTTTTTTGTTCCTAAAACGGCATTTGAAAGCATTCAAGGTTTTGATTAACAATAGCAATCCTAGTTTATGTAAACTCATTAATGCAATTGTTTGATGACACACAATTGTGTGCTACATTAATTTTAGATTTTGCTTATTATTTAATGTTCTATATTATATAATTCTTGGCATGTGATATGCTCAGAATCCTTTTTTCTATAATTACATTTAAACCATTCTGTATAGAGGGTGATACAACACGGCATTACTAGGATCTTATTTTTGGAAAATAATTCAAATATTAATTAAATTGAACCTATAATGTTTCTTCTAACAGCAATCTAAAGAATAGTTTAACTGGTTTAAAAATATATTGTTTGATGAGAAATTCAGAATCCAGTATCCGAAACTTAGGATCCAAAACAAAAATAAAGATCTGAAACCCAGGGAAGGATCCGAATCTGGATCCAAAAAGATCACGGACAAGGTGAAAACAAATGATGCTCGTTAAAAAAAATCTTTTCTTTCACTATCAAATCGCTCGGACCGAAGACAGCTTGAAGGAAGGCAGGAATTAAAGGTTAGCAAAAATGGAATTGGAGAGAGAAGGGGGCTATCACTCAGCAGTTTCCAAAACAATTAGTTTTCATTTAAACTTCTATTGCACTCATCATCATCATCAAGGGTCAACAATCCTAGGATTGGTTTGACGCAGCCCTCCACTCTCGACCAACCTCTTCATATTCACGTAGTTCCTCTCTTTCACGTCCTTTACGACCTGTTCTATGTCTCATACGAGACCTGCCTTTTCCATTTTTCCAATTCACTTTTCCTTCGGCGATTGTCTTCATCAGGCCATCGTGTATTAAGATATGGCCGATTAAGTTTTCCCGTGTTCTTTTTATAGTTTTCAGCAGACTCCTCTTTTCTCCCAATCTTCTTAGGACTTCTTCATTTGTCATTTGGTCGATCTCTATTGCACTGCTCCACATTTTATGCACTTGATTACAAAACTTAAATTTTAATGCTTAAAATATTTTTACCAAATCTTGACTAGATTTCTACACAACATAAATAATGTTTTCTGGGGAATTCATTCTAATATTCATTATGGAGAAGTAGGAAAATATAAGAAGATGAAATCTTTTCAATCATTATTAAGAAAATATAATTAACCACAAACTTTTCAATCAATAGTAAATATTACAATAAATTTAATTTCATTCCAAGAATTTCCTTTGAAATCTTATCAGAAAAGTTTTGTTGGTGTGCTACCATCTACTAAATTAATTCACTCTTCATTATAATCATCAGCATATGATAATCTAATAGGTGGAACTATTCATACCCACACAATATGGCTTCTCCATTGACAATTTAATGCATCAATTGAATATTTCTACGCAAACATTATTTTGAATTTTGCTGCACATGAGTATATACAACACTGTTCAGCTGGTCAAGGAGGATCCCTTTACCAGGAAAGCTTTCACTCATGTTAGGGACTGGGGATCTTTTTATTATTAAATGGGTCTGTTCCTGTCTACTGTGCAAGCGCCATGAGATTTGGTTGAAATGAATATTTACATAGGATTTAAAACATGGAATCAAGGATTGGTTTTGAAGTAAGGAAACGCATGAAATAATAAGAGAATAACAGACAGGGACAACCCACAAGCATATGTACTAATGCAAATATAATATAAATGATGATACCTTCAAAAAAGATGACAAACGACCTGTTAGTGATTATGAAATTCGATGAGGAAGCATTTGGAATGTAAAAACTAGAGAAGGGACATTCGAAACTTCGAATCCTCGAATCCCTCGAATCTTGAAAAAGATTCGAGATTCGAATTCTCGAATCTTTGTGCTATTTTCATCATTCGAATCTTTCGAATCCTAAAGTATAAATAAACACCGAATTCTTTATGTAATAACTTAGAACAGATTAGTTTCGACCGATAAAAACGTTCATTACAAATAGGGTTAAACCTCGCTTTTACGTCCCCGCAATTTACGTTTTCCCGCCATTAACGACTTTTCCTTCAAGTGCTAATAATTTTCATATGTCCGCAAGTAACATTTTCCCTTTATTTACGCTAGCAAATTTTTGAATGGTTCGCCATTTGCGTTTTACGAGACGATTTTGCCGTGATTGTCGTCCTGGTTGCATAACTGGTGGATGGACTCAACGCTCAGTGAAAGACAAAGTAAAAACTCATGCAGTAAGTTACCACTATGAAAGATAAGTAAAATTTTCTCAGATGTACGACCAGTTATCGTGACCTCAGTCATCTGTGGAATTGTAATGCCGTGAGAAATTACGGTACACGTACGTAATTTTTGTCGCGATTGTTGTCCGGGTTGCATAACTGATCGGCTGATGCTATCGCATAGGTGATGATTTTTTTTAAATTTAAGAAGTGTATGCTTTTCAGCATTTGCGGCCTTCTCTTTCTTTTTTGGTTAGGTATTAATACAGATTTTTAAAAAATCCTCCAGCCAGACTTCATCCTCAAACATCCTGCGAATAAACCAGTAAAATCATCACGTTCTTCTCAACCTCGATTCTTAAGTAGCTTTGATAGGATAACATTATAGTCTCTAACACCTTCTTTTCTCGTAATGTTTACCCTAACTTACTAGCATGGCTGGACTCCTGGTCCCAGTTCATCCTTATCTATATCCTTCTCTTCTATTCCCAAGTTCCCTTGTCTATTGTTAGTGCCATGCAGTTCTTGCCACGTATTCATCACCCCTATGCTGAATCTCTTGTAAGTTCTAGCAGCAGCTCTCCTGACTTAACACTAATGCACAATATCGTATTCCACTTCTTGCTGCTGAATAACCTTCTAACTTTTCAGTATTGGGCGCCCATTTCTCCCTCTCTCTGGAACCTCTCAACCTATTTACATTGACCTTTTTGCCACTTTTCTCTCACACTCTTCATACCCCTCCTAAGTCTGTTGCTTATTTCCTTAAATTTTATTTCGCCTTACTGTGTTTTAATTTTTCTTATTCCATCATTCCTCAATTTCCTCCATAGTTTGTGCCAACACCCAGTGTGTCTTGACCACTCTTGTGTCTACTGCACCATACTGCTTGCTTTTCTGCATCTTTCCTCATACACCTGTAAACTAATTCCTGATATTCTCTCCGATTTACAACTACAATTTTTTCACACTGTTCCTAATCTTGGCCCAACCATATGTAATCTAGTTACATAATATATTTCCCCGTGTCCCCCTGCATACAATGAATACAATGTTTAACACATGAGGAATATTCTCCTGCAAGCAGCTCGTCTTTCGCTGTGAATGAGTCTTGAAGACGTGACAATATTGGGAAAAAGATATCGTTTTTTAAACATGCAATTCAGTATCAGTTTAATAACTCTTTGGAAACATATCATCGCTATGTCTCCTAGAACATTCACATGCTTTCATTTCATGCAAAAAATTTTGTGTATCATGTTTATTACTTATCTATTTTAGCTCTTCAAATCTTATTTGTATTATTGCAATAAAGAGTTGTATTTTTGAAAACTATTCTTTAATTTGTTTTTCATTAAATGCAGCTGCTAAAGTCTTTTCTTTTCTGTTATTATCAACTTTATATGTAGGATTCGAGAGATTCGAGGTATTCGAAAGATTCGAGAACCTCTTAGGATTCGGATTCGGGTTCGGATTCGAGAAAATTTAGGATTCGTCCCACCTCTAGTAAAAACACACAACAAAATAACACTGCCAGCTAATGTTTACCTTACAATAAGGGACTGTTTTTACACAAGCCAATAATGTTTTCTGAATTTTTTATCAGACCACACAAGGTTTTGCTGAAGGGATTTTTAAAACTTCTTAATTCTCCATACAGATGCATGAACATTTCATTGCCCTTCAATTAATGAAAAAATCACAAATTCGGACTACCATCAGTAACTATGCTTTCTCCGACTATGGTACACTTTCTTGCGACTTTATTATTTATATAACGTAGACAAGGTCACTCAATACCTGTAAAATCAATAAATGTTAATTTTCCCGATTTTAAATACTACTGCTCATGACTTGTGTTGAGACAGCAACTTTAATTCCATTCTATCACATTTACACGTCAGTTAAATGTTAATGGCTAATGATAACTTTAAACACATCGATTCCAGAAATGCCACTAAAATTATTTTTTTTTCGCCCAATTTCTGATTTAAAATACATATTTAGTTGAAAAATATTAAAATGTACGCAACACGAAATTAAAATGAGCATTGCACGACACCATAGCCTTTTATGCATATGGCTTTTAGAACTCGCCGTGAACATAACCAGAGCATTTAAAAAAGTTGCTAACTGGAAAAATATCAAGTTCACGCATCCCCGAATAGGCCTATTTAATAACCCTAGTTTCCTAATATTATTTTATTGTCTTGATCAAGAGTTTATAACCTCTTTGAGTACGTATTTTCGGCGGATCGATTTTAAAATGACGTTAAGTATTTTTCCTCATTAATTAAACCGTGAAAAAATTCAATGGCGCGAAAACTGTATTGCATGCCGGTAAATTATACGTGTGACGTCGAAGGTATTTCTTCTCCCTGCCGCCAGGTAGTGCTGCGGACGCTTCGAAGCATATACAGACTTCATGAAAGCTTATAACTAGGATCTGAGGTTGATATATCCAGTTAATTTATTATCATTTACTTTTATTTATTTAAAATTATTTATTCAGTTGATTCATTTAAAAACTGTTAGATTCTTTTTACTAAGCGTACTGTGAAGTTGGTCCATAGTGCGCGAGCTTCACGCCATGCTTCGGATAGCAGAGGACTCCATGAGCATGATGCTCGGGAGCCCATGAACGACTGTTAATACCATATTCAAAGGAGGAGACTTTCCGAGCTTTCATAGTTTCCACAGCCACAGCTTAGGGGCTCTAAAATACAATGGTAATTCAGGAGACGAATATCCCCTATGACTCGCAACGTAAACTATATACCTGTTACGTCAGCAACAAGAACACTGTGTAAGCAACAAGGCTGCGCAGTCCCGCCATTACGAGCTTTTTCAAATTAACTTAAAATTAACATTTAAGTGAACTAGGATTTATAAATCCAAATTATTTGCGTATAATGAATTTTTATGGTGGGACAGGAATCTCAATTAATCAATAATTCTGTTTTCTTTGACGAAGGAAACTACCTTATTAAGAATATTTTTTAAGAATTTACGTAACCGTTTCAAATCCATATTAGACAAAATAATAAGTGATCAAAGGTTCAACTGAATAGTCAATGTATTGTACTGGATCTACTAGATCACTACAGGAGGATTTGCATTACACCCCATACAGTATGCTCGAAGGATGAAAATCTTCCTAAATCTAAGCTACGTTTACTTTCTCTTGATTTTTAACTCTCTCTCTTAACATGGCATTTATGAGCAATGGCTAACGTGTTTTTATTACGCAGAGATGCCGTTTCACGAATCAATAAGGACTTTATGGCCAATAAAGTGCCGAACGCAATAAGTTTTGAATCGTATACGCCTTTCCGTCCAGAAACTGGAAACCACTCTCGACTACCATTCACCAGAAGTCCACACGCAAATAATAAAGATATATTTTCTACTAATATAAGACAATATCCCACAGAACATGAATAGTTGTGTTACTATCGTTTTAATCATTGCAAAAACACATAAGTATCATTACCATTCTAGCATGAAAATCAGGTAGGGTCGCGGTCAAGCTGTCGGTCCCATAAGAGGTTTTGGATTGGATGTTGTGCAATGATAAATATTTATATAGCATAAAAATATGTTTAAAATTGATTAATATACCAAGTATTTAAAACAGTGTTGCATTGCGTTAGGTCAAAATATATTCACTCATATTTTGACCACAAACGAAGCATAGAGGACTCGTATTATTCTAAGAGAGCGAACTCTGGAGGCGATAAGCCGAGGATAGGAATAGTAAAGATGGGTCCTCGACGGGGACACAAAAGGGGAGGAAGAATCTACCCAGTAGCATGCCAGACACGAGTCGGTGTGAGACTTATCACAGCGGACTTCCGGGGCATTATTCAAGCCCAAGAGCAGAAAAGCTCTTTTGATGAAAATTTTACTTTAAAACAGACATCGCGACAGCCCGACTGGCGGCTAAGGTGGGCTTCTGTCCATTAGCCCAAACGTTAATGAGGAGAAAAATTAAGATATTCATGCATAATAGTGCTGTGGTAGAATACTTTTAAGAACCCAAAAGCACCCCAATAGTTTTTCGCGCTGCTGGCAGTAAAGAATCTAGGGAAGAGGTGAAGCCAATGGAAATTGGTGTCACGGAGCACACCATGCACTCCGTGAGAGCGGTCTTTGCAAAGCCCCTCTTTTTGCAGCAATTAAATTTAATCGACTTATAATACATACATTTACAGCGATTACTAGCGCAAATGCCAAAAAAAGCTATTCTTTCACAAAATTTGGACTGCCAATTTCGTTAAGATAAAAACGATGATAATGCGGCATTATTGACTTTTCGACCCACAATAGAACTCGAGGCAACTCCATAAGATACGTAAAGGAAAATCAATATATGAATCTGTTTTATTAAAACTATACATGTGTAGGAGAAAATCATCAAAACACAATGAGAAAACAGTAATTTCGAATCTATAATACACTCAGACGGGACCATTGGAGATAATTATTAGGAGATTGCGAATACTGAACGGCAGAGTCCAATAACTAAAAATACGGTCGACGGAAATGTAGGCGACTCGAGCAGTTAATTAGGTTGTACAATAATTCGTTAATTTATTGACTGTCTTAGGGATTTAGAAGGCATGCAACAGTTTACTCCCGTTGGGGATTGTGAAAATGTACCACTACACGCAACCCACACTTTACAGTTCCTGACCAATTATAGACATGAAGTCAAAGAATATAATTACACGAGCCTTAATGATCCCTCGAGGATATTCACACATGCAACAAATTTTTGGCCTTATGACGGGGGCAGTTCGTGAGGTAGATTCAAACTGCCTATGAGTTGTATGCTAAATAAGATTTATACTATAACAATTGGAAGGACGCTCATGATAACACAAGATCATCAAGGAATATCCCGGATCCTCCGTCGCTTCATCACGAATGGGTCGGACATTACCAGAGTGTCATAGGAATGGGCGAGCTCGTGCTGCTCGCTAGTAGGTGGCATGAGTTTACCGCACCTATTCGATTGTATTACATGGCTCTACTACTTCTAATTAAATGGCATTCTTTGTACGCTTAGTCTCTTGAGAAACGGTCGAGAGGCAGGTTTTGTTACGTTCGGCAGCCCGTTGGACTAGGCCGGAGGGCCTCGGGAAGCGTAAATTACTCAAAGACCTCACTGGTCTAGTGATAAGAGTTACCCACCTGTTACGCAGATCCTGGGGCCATTCGAGAGTACCCGGAGCGTCTAGACGATAATTCCCAAGCAGAATTTTTTTCTCATAATTGACGCCATTAGCAAATATAATGGAAGTGAAACAATAAAATTAAATAAAACAATGGAAAACATTAAATGGACTCCTTAAAGAGTCGTTTTAAGGGTAAATGTATGAAGCTTACGAAGCTTATATTAACATTTATCTTCGAACAATTTCATTACATCCACTACTTTCCTTCTACATTTCAATAAAATCCCTCGAATTTGGCCAACCTTCGCTGATCTCTTTTCCGGTTTTGGATTCCCCGCTAATTCCGGTGCGGGAAATTACGGATTTGAATTTCCCGCACCGCTGGCCTTCATGTAACATTCATTGATAAATTTCGCAGACAGAAGATAAAATTTACGCTACTCGATAAAATGCAAAATACGGCGGAGCCCTTTCTACCGGTTTACTAAAAGCCAAATCCCTATTTACTCACACCTAAGGTACATACATTTCATCCGAATCCGTAAGGAGACATAATCTTTCTCCAGACACCATTATCTCCATGAACCACAGTCAACCTTGTTTGAGATGGCAGATATGAAAATAATTCCATTCTAATAACAAAGTTGCTACAGAAGAGACTGATTAATGACTAATATGTGTAAGACTTCGCAAACAAAACTATTTCTGCTGCATAATAATAATAATCTTTGTGACCTCTATGAATGGATGTGTGATCGTTTGCTACAAGCTACGTATGTGCATTTTACATGTCTACGGATGACTGACAACATCTATATATCTACGACATACCCTTCAAGCCACCTCGAGGGTGTGTGGCAGGGGGTACTTCCAACGTATAATAATATTACTTTCAACGTATAACGACCAGAATACACGGAACAGATAATTAGGTCAACGACTTAGGATTATACCTTTACCTAGCAATAAGGAAGGTTTTTATCAGAAAATAAGAATAAATGCGATAAAATCTAAGCAACCTACGATATGCTAAATCGTCTTGTGTTGCTGTAAAACGTGAAGCATATCACCATATTCCGCGTTTAAATCTAAATTGATACCGGATGTAAAGTATGCACTTCAGAAGGTCTGCAAAACAGATTTAATGCGTACGGACCAGTACCTATGCATTAAAGCTGTTTTGATAACCTTACGAAGTGTATTCTTTATGACCGATATGGAGAGGTTCCACATAGTAAAGCCTGAAATTATTAGTTAAATACTACATAGTTATGATTACACAAATATCAAATATACAAATTTTATCTACAACTACAATATGGAGGTTATTATCACCTATCCATTTTTCGTATCGTCGATAAATTTTTATAGCTCAGGTAAGCAAAAATTAGGGTGATTTTCTTTGTTCGTGGGGTTAAATCAATACTTGACAAGGATTCTGGCGGTGGTCCATACGGACAGAGTAGATAGGGTTATTCAGGTTAATTACTGTCCTGCCGCTTAACCGAGATGACAGTTCGAGTCCAACCTCGAGCATATTTAGATACACAAGAACGGTAGCACACAAACCCAATGGGCAATAGGAATTCCATATACGTACGAATGAAGCGAACAAAAGGCTCACGCTGACGCATTTGCAATAATTATTTCCTGTCTACTAGTTGTTCCCGACTATGATGACCATCTCTAACGTCATTCTGTGTTACGGATTCAGTAAATGATCGTTAATTTATAAGATCAAGTATTGAAACACTATAACGTACGGATAACATGATTAAAAAGGGAACTGACTGAGATTTTAGAATAAGTTTTTATTCAAACTTGTAGTTTTTATTGGCAAATTCATAAATTCCCCGGATAATATAGTCAAATTTACGTAATTGCTAGGCCTTTTTGATATGATACATCTTTTGTTGGTTACACTTTTCAACTCGCGTCTCCCTCGTAAAGAAAACTCACCACAATTTACTAATCTCATGCCGCACAAGCCAATTCTTTCACATTTCTTTCGACTCTCATGAGTGCAATACTTCCCTTGCTCCGAAATACGTAACGTACGTTACGTATCGGACGTAAAACGGACGCACATCCCTCGGGTTTCTTTAGGCATCTTTTTTTTTCTTTTTCTTCATTCTTAGGCATCACATTTATATCAGAATGTGTACGCCAAGAATTGGATTCACAAGTCCCATACTGATAGTCACAACTCTGGTCCTTCGTGAGGGACTTACGTCTCAAGAACCAAGTGAGCTCATTCAATGCAACTGGATCCATCGCGATGAATACCGGGGTCAAATGACAATTAGAAAATGAGAGAAATCACCTATTGCCTTTTTATGACATTCTACAGATGGATTGTCATAGACTGTTACATAACAACGCAAGACTTTCATAGTGGTTGAGAGGGTGGATATGGTATTTTTTCTGCAGGAGGGACGAGCATTACAATATTCCTTTGGGTACGTCTCAAGAGCAACTCGGTAGAAATCATTCACACTCCGGATATTTGACAACGTACAAATCAACACCTGATGACGATGCTGTAAAACGGCACGAAACTAACGCTTTGTAATACATATATCAGACGATGATGTGCAACTCATGATGTTTGTCGAAGGAACGTTGTTTCTTCGACAAACATCCCGAGTTGGGTATTGCTATCGGAGGACGCAAGGGACATTTAATTATTTTAAGGGAATAGTGAGAAATTTGGTTTCTGCGATGACATTTGATTGAAAGGTTATCTCCATACGAGAATCTTGTGGATATTTTTTCTAACTTCCGAATATTTCCACAAAAACCTCAAGGAGATGGATGTAAGGAATTTAATTCCCTTAAAATTATGGCGAGTTTACGAGCGAGGCAAACACACGAGTGTACTATAATGCCTCAGTAGGTATATTCTAGGTAATCGTCGTGTTTGTAATCAACAGCTTCGTGTCACTGTTGTCTTAGGTAAGTAGACAGGGTCATAGTAGCAGCAGTGGTAGACTCGATTTTTTGGTGCTACAACGGCTAAGGTTATATATAACCTAGTACCTTAATTGAAAACAAACACCACATTCACGCCTTGGACAGGATTCGAACCAGCGACCATTGGGTAACTGGTCCGCGCGTTACCGACTTGGCCATCGTACAGAACTGACGTCAAATTATAGGATCTTATTATGTTTACCTATTCTTCCTGCAACGAATAGTACTGACCAGTTTCTTATAGTATATCAGATCAGATTTAAAAATTATATCAAATGAGAATTACTGGAAATCATTTACGAGACAATAAGAAATGACTAAAATTTAAATTCAACTCACGTCACCAACAATAAGAGGCGACTCAACCGACTTCATACTATGTGGTTGGAAATTATCAGACCGTTCCTCTTTCAATTCCTCATTTTATCTCTTTCCACAAGGAATTTGGGCACTTAAAGCTTCTGGTGACATTTTTATGATGCTGAATTTAAGTATTGATGGAAGATCTACAGAAGAATACCATGGTACGGTATCTTATTTCATGTCATTCAAACTCTCCGCAAGTTACGTCGACCAAGATGACGATTAAAATGAAAATGAGAGAAAACTTTAGGAAGTGGACAAATGATATCAATGCCAGAAACTCTTCGTCGGTCAATGATTAGTAACTCTTTGCGGGCAATGATTAAGCGTTTCAACTACCTGAATTCACCCCATGCCACACACCTTTATGGTGGCTTGCAGGGTATTATGTAGATGTAGATGAATATGCTTGGCCTTAACGCACAGAGCAAGGTGTACGAGGGCACAAACGGATAGCAGAAAACACAGCACAGGGATAAGTAAAGCGATAT
The DNA here is from genome assembly GCA_933228895.1 of Platycnemis pennipes. Taxonomy (NCBI): domain Eukaryota; kingdom Metazoa; phylum Arthropoda; class Insecta; order Odonata; family Platycnemididae; genus Platycnemis; species Platycnemis pennipes. The sequence goes on along the minus strand of OW121848.1, from coordinate 23,316,310 downwards.
TTTATTGTAAAAGCACCTCGTTTGTTGAGGATCTTTCTTCAAACGACGAATAATGACGACAGAAATTAACACGGGGAAATCATGTTGGGGAAAAAAATATTTTTAAAGCCATGTTTGAAGTGTACTTCACCACACAAGTCTGCATATAAATGAATAACAGAGAAAATGATGCGGGATAATCTCGCCAAAAATTTGGAAAAACTTTCCTTGCAATTACAGTTAATGCCACAAATAATATATTTTTCTGAAATTTTATAGAACAGATTCAAAATTGTAATAGTTTGAATCCATTGTCTAAGCCAATGCAAACGACGCAAAAAAGGCGGTTGAAATAAAAATTAAGAAATAGAAAATATTTTTAAATGATAATTAGAAAATATCCGAGATGTTTAGCAATACTATTATTTAACTGAACGCATTCATTCTCAGATCTCAGAGTGAGCCTCAGTTCACTTATGATAATGGAATAAATAATTCATAGGCTGTTACACCAATGAACCCTTGCTTATTCACATCATACGACTATCAGAAGAAGAATCATCGTATACACGTATGACGATCGCATCCTCTGTTAAAATGATACCACACTGCAAGGAGATGAAAGAAGAAAAAGAGACGAAGAAATGTCCCTCACCGTAGACGAAGATTATCCAACGAAGCAGTGAGTCGTGTGAATTTTTCCACCTCGCCAGAAGGGACACAGTTGTTGGATGGAAGATAAGGGTTAATCAACAGTTGTGAAAGGGTACTTAGAAGATGAGGAAAAAATTCCTTTTTCTTTATTCGTGAATGAAAAATTCAATAATTGTTAAAAATAAAAAAAAGCATGCAACATTAAATGGAGAGTGTCATTCCCATTAGATCATTCGGCGTAACTACATTATTTCACTGGCAGGCTATTTCTCGCATATTTCCAACGGGTCACGAAAATGTCTTATGACGGAGCGGGAAGAATAAGGCACCTTTAATTAAATTACGAAAAGGCTTCGCCATTGACATAATTGACAAATGTACATGAAAGTACTTGTACTGGGACATCAGCTCGAAATAATACTGAATCCAGAGCCAGAATCTTAGATAAAAACGACTAAAAGCATTAAATATGAGCCCTATGTTGTTAATCTCAGAAAAAATAGTCAATGTGCAGGTCAGAACAGCCAGTAACTCGAACCTTAATAAGTATTAACGGATTCGCAAACAGATACTAGCAATAAATATGCATGCTGCGTTGAAAACGTAGGTCCCAGTTCACGAAAGAAAATAATTTGAAAGAAACAGCCGCAGAGACTTAGTCACACGCGCGTACAACGATACTATGGAAATGTCGGAATTTCCGTGGGACATGACGCGTTCCAATTCCGGCTACATCCTTGCCAACAGAGTAATTCTTCTAACTTACACAAAACGAAGTGAAGCAAGACTTTAAACCATCTGTACCTCATTCGTATATATTCTACCACGCAGGGCTCCTCTTTTCCTCAGTTGCAATAAGAGAAGAGGGGTAGGGGAAAGGGGAAGAGAATGAGTGTGTGACAGATAAATGCAGATAAAGCGCAGCAAACATTCTTCAAGAAAACATATGAAAATGGCTCACGTGCAACACAAAAAGAACTTGAATGCGGAATTTCTAGGCTTATAAGGATTACTAAAAATATAATGACAAATTAAATCGGATTGATCTCGAAAACCAATATTAACCGATCATACAAATATATTCCATATCCTGAGGCGGATTAGAAATGAAAATATAGGAGAGTAAGACCTGGAACAAATGAAAAAATGGTTTACGGTAAGAAAGTATGGAAAGACGAGGGTAGAATGCATCTCCCTTGGCTTTTATCGCAGGCATTGAGTTCTTGTCTTTAGAGTTGGCCTTCCGACGGCATTGCACACAATAATTGTAAACAAGATAAAATAATATCGAAAATACCTCATAGGTAGGGCTCGTAGGGATGAAGTACATAAGAGAACAGCACTTCTCATTAAGATACAATAATAGCATTAATCTTCATAAAAAATACAACCACCAATTATTTTAATAGTTCTCAGTTGAAATGCTATTTAAACCAAAGCTACCCAGGCGAAGGCCGGTGTACCGGTGCCGGTCCGCGAGCCATCTTTCATACCGTTCCGCAGAACTTTGATAATATATTTACCGGTCGGCCGAAAAAAAGGTATGAGAAGCAGTGCTTTAATTAACAGTAGTTTTTAAATTCAGTATAAACTCAAACAAAACTTCTACAGGCATATTTTTTACAACTCTTGGTCAGCCTTTCAAGGATGTAACTCCTCAAGAATGTAAAAGAAGAATGCAAGAACAAGGCTTGATAAGGAAAACCAACTCACTTGTCAAACGCCAACAAAAACCTCCATATACACACATTATTTTAGACATTCGAAGAGATTTCAAGCCATTGCATAATACTAAGGGTCTTCCGAGAAAGCTGCATTAAACGTAGTAAGGATGGGATTAAAGGCTTTTGCTAAGTATAGCTTATGTACAGGAAATAGCTTCGGGCAAAGGGCACGAATTATACTGCTTGCATAAAGAAGTCTTTGCCATGAAAATCAGATTGGGCCCTTAATGAAAAACGGGAGGGATATTCACAATTGATAGGGGAATTAAGCAGTGGAAATATTCCCAAAATCACGGCTGGGCACAAACAGTTGACTGAAGAGCAAGAAAAGGTTTAAAATCTGACAATGCAAGCGGAAGTTGGGCGAGCAACTTTAATATTCCGCATATTAAAGCATTTTTTGCATAAAAATATATTTTAGAAGACAAAAATCAAAGCCATGTTGCAAGTGGAATTGCAAACATCATAGAGGGCATTGAATAGCCTGAAGGTATAACAACACGGAATTGAAACGTGTACGTAGTAATAGGACAAGTTCTTCTACCGATACTTTTTTCGTAAATCCCATGCACTTACGAAAAGTCATCAGGTATGACCTTCATCAGTATCAAATATCACAATCATGGCCGGTTTCAAACATATTAAAGCGAACTGCCATAATATTACTTTCCTGCAGGAAAGTATTCCCATGGGCCTACGCGATTACGGTTTAAAAAAAAATACCCCCACATTTTCTTGATAGGAATAATAATAATTTTCACACGATATTTTAATGTTATGAAAATGGAAAATCCAGTATAGAGCATGTCCAAATAGTGGGGAATCAGAACGGCGGCCAATCGTAACTAGCAATTGTGACCGGTCCCGCCCATGAAATTCTCTGATTATAGAACAATATCCCCTCACTCTCCCTGACACATTCCTTGCTCAGCCCTGAAACAACCCTGAATTTAATGTAAATGTATTTCTACTCCACATACAAGGTCCTGATTAGATTTTAATGCAATAAAAATTGAAAACTTAAATCACTATTTCCTAAACGTCGGCTAGGCAACCACTCCCGACTTTCAAAAAAGTAACCTTTAATTATTTCCTCTACCCACCTAATCTCTGGCGAATTTCAACATTAAGACTCTCTTTTGCTTAATTTCATTCACTTTCCACATTAAGTTTATTTAATATGTTATTTTAAATGGCCAGACAACAACCAGAATACAAAACAGCTGAAGATAAAGTTTATTCCAGCAACAAGGCCAAACGTCTATGAGCCAATAAGTAAACTAATCGCTGATTAGCCAGACATCCCCAAATAGCCCAATACATTTTGTGTAATTTTAATTCTGAGAAACATGCTGAAATTAAGAGCTCTAAAAGTTACAACGAAAGCTCAAGGTTCATAAGGTAAGGTTACACACAACAGGAGGAAGGTCATTATTCACGAGTCACGCCCGAACGTACGAAGTGCATACAAAAGAACGTAGTAAAGAAACAAGTTCTAGATCATAAACAAGCAACTTCATTAACGAAATTGAATATCCGGTAATCCAAGTGACTATACAAGTATACTGCTCTCCAACCAAATTTTGCTAAATGATTTAGCGTGCATTCCCACATAACCAATACGGAGGGAGTAATTCACATTATTCACTTCGTAATCAAACCCATCGGAGCTAATGTTATAACAAAATGAACACAACATCCACAATGGCGAATAATTTATACATAGCACGGCTGAGATGACTACAGCCTAGAGACTAATGACATCCATCTTGGGTGCAAAACCGAACCAGAGAAAAAAAAATTAAAAACAGACGTGACCCCGATTTTATCTTGGGGACTGAAAAAAAACATATGCGCGTCGGCTGCAGGGATATTGTTCGCCACCACCAGTCGTGTCCGGGGGATAGCAGCATAAAATGGACAAACGAATGATAGCAACTAGTGAAAGTGACAGTGAACAGTCATGATGGGAGGGGCGATGATAGTAGTATAGACACGGGGGTGGCCGTGGCATGATAATAAGATCAAGTTCAGTGGGAGGCCAATGAGCTACGGATGTGGTTGTAGTCACTTCGGGGTAATCGACCGAACGACCACGTATAATAGAAGTCAAAAATATGCAGTGCTCGGAAGGGGGGGTAAGAGTTTGTGAAGATTTCTCGTAGATGATAAAAGAAATGGTACGTGAGATTGAGTGGTATGGGTTCGTCACGAGGGAGGGGAAAAGCCTTCCCAAGCTGAATAGGTCTGGGGGAAGGCGGAGTGGGAAGAGAGGAGTGTGGTAAGACCTGTTTCTGCACACACCAGTTTCCTCGCTCGCGCGGCAAAAGGAAAAAGGTGAAGGGATGGGAGAGTCGGTCGGGGTGGGAGTTCACAAAGACAGTGGGGGAGGGTGGCTGAAGGGGAAAACAGGGATTACAGACGAGCAAACAGGAGGCAGGGGGAGGAGCCCCATCTTTGAGGTGGAAATCAAGAGACCGTTAAAAAAAATTTCAACGGTAGGAGAAAGGGAGAGTGAGTGAAATGCTACGGAGAAGGGCCTATTTATGCTCTGTGTTCGAGGGAGTACACGCCTGAATGTTATGCAAAGAGGCCACGCAACTTATGAACGCAGCGCTGCCCAGAATGAAAGAAGGCGAGAAAACGCCAATCTATGGAAGAGTGCAATTCCTCGAGGAGAATGTGACATGCCGGACCAAATCGTAATTTAGAAATGCTGTACGCAAGAGGAAGTGTTTAATACTGAAGGCCACCACTAGTCACACCACACTTGTCTTCAGTCTTCATCACACTTGGCCGGTGTCAGTTGTATCAATGAAGTTACTATTGTCTCAATTTTCCTCGATTTAGTCTGTACTTGTCGAAAGTCAAAGTCAGAACTTGCTAATAAATATGCAGCTTGACAAAAACAACGCAAATCAAAGCCGATCTGGTACAGAGGGCGAAAACGCACATCACACCAAGTCTAGCATGAGGAAAATGGAAATCCCTATCATTTTTTTCAGCTCTTTTTCTAGCTTTACTTTCACTCCAATCTCACCTCTTAGGACATTGACTCAAAATCTCAAAATATTAAGAAAGAATGAAGCGTCTATTTACCCTTCCCTATTTTGAAAAAGCGTCATAGAATATTTGCATGGCTCGGAGATCCTTCTCAGCATCGCCACCAATGCATATTACATCGTTCACCACGACCACTGCGAAGATTAAACTTGAATTACGAGAACCACTTGCTGGCAAGCGTCGTGTTTTTGGTGAACACTCGTGCAAAGGCATAGTTGAACGGAAATATAACCAGAAGAAAAAAGTCGCAGGTAAAATGATAAAATTCATATTCCGGTGTTCAAATTCATAACTCTGGAATACGTTTGATGCATTTTACCCTAACTAAGCAAATAAAATCGGGAACGTAAAGACCAAAACCAGGACAGTTTACTTTACGCGAAAAATAAGAATTAGATCAACTTCGAAAGAATAGATTCGTGTAGTAACACAATGTCTACAGTCTAGAAAAAAAAACTACCTAGTTAAATTATAAATGAAAGAGAGAGATCAATCAATTTAGACTGTCCTAGAAGCACCGCCACTGCAATCTCAGTAAACAATGTTTTGTGCGCTCCAAAGGCTCTGGCTACGGCGCACCGTCTACCTTGCAATCAATCTGAATAAATGCAACATCCATGTCCGAATCGGGGTACGAGCCCGCTACCTTTTAGTGACCGGGCCGTCGCGTTACCGACCTGGATAAAATGGTCAATATCAAAAATATGCTTTCGTTCTTTATGTATGCGCATACTATTAGAAGGTATGTACCAGCAGTGAGTCATGGTCAAGGGTTCAATAACATTGGTACGCCCTTGTTCGCCAGTCTCACCAGACACATAACGACTTAACTGACGGAGACTATTTTTTAAAGGGGGAAGTTAGTAGCCTGAGCTTCCCCTCACCACACTCGTATCCAATACTATTTCCCTTCGACGACCTTCTGATCAGAGTCATTTAAGGGTCACACAAAGACACGAACGACCAGAATGCATAAAAGGAAAAGGTTAGCCTCCACGGTCACCAAGGGCTTGCCATTCACCTTGAAACATTTTACATCTATCCGTTGCTATTGGTCACCAAACTAAATGGCACGAAATAAATCACTGCAATATTAAATGATAAAATATGACACAATTCGGAAGAATATATAACGATTCCTCCCTGAAGCATAGGCTTTCGTAATCATTGATGATAATAAAAAAAAACAAATAGCTAATTTGTTCACAAAAATTAGCCATCGTGAATCTGTTTAAAGGGTAAATGCGCCGGGATAGTGACACCATGAGCAAATTGCACAGATGCCGGTAAATCATAATGTACATCATCGACCTATCTGGCGGAGAAAACACATCTCAAAGAATAGGCCGAGTCTCGAAAAATACTTACACAAAGTATTATTAGGATACCTGCACAAAGACACACTTAGCGATGATTAATCCTGCACATGCATTGCATATATAATTTGGGCAAGGAAAAGGGAATAGCGGTGACTCGAAGGGCTTATAACAGGAAAAGATTCGAAGGATATGATATGGCTTTGGCAGTAACTGATCCCAACTACACGCATAATGTCCTATCGAATTCCTTTTAAGGTAACAGCCCCTAAGTTTCATCGCCACAAGCGCAAACCCTTTATACGAGTAAAGCAGGAAGACCTTAACAAGAAGGAGCAGGAAGACAACTGTGAACAGAGCCACTAAATTCAAGCAATAACGAGGTTACTCATGACAAGTACAAATTCTCCACATACCGCGACGCTACTGAGAATGCCGTCACGGAAGAAATGAAAGCACGCGATTTTCACAATAACTTCAAAACTATCGCAAATACATAAAATGGGAGTCATCCAAGCTCCGACATAATTATGAACGAATAGCAAAGATGATCTGCTACGCTAACGCAATGAAGGACACATTTCACTAAATGTTCTGATAGAGCTCAAAAGAATCTCAGCTCATCGCGGAACTTGTCCTAGAAACGCCCCACGAATTTTATCTTTGCTCTAAAAAATTTAACCAGGTCTAACGCAATTAAAGGTGCACCACCCTATACCGCGATTAAAACGAGTCCTTTCTCCCTGGAACAGTATATAAAATACACCTACATAAACATGCGCATGGTACAGGAAGTAATCATAATAATTAATCGGATTATTAGACTTGGAAGTCATAACGCAGCCAGATGATCCTAATAAAATACGTGATACGATACTCCCTTTAAAGGAAACTTATTTAAAAATTAGGCAATACCGCGAAGAATCCGACGGCGTCATCGCGGAGTATAGTCAAAATATCTAAGTAATCACATGAATTTCGACATCTCCGATGAAAAAATAAGAAAGCAACCAAACACTGGCATGAGATAACTCACGAATCATTGCGCCTTGAAGTATTAATGATCAATTTCGAATCGTACTAAATCTTGCTCAACAAGATGGTCGGTGGGAATTTGAATTATATGAGGCTGAATATTGCAACTATGGTTTTATTCATAGTTCAATGAATGCATACAATATTATCGCACCAGAATTCAATGCGATGATTGGAGCCAATAAGCATGATTACAGGAATAACTACAAGACTGACATCTGAAATACTACCATCAATCTTCGAAAGCATCCAAGTTTCCCTTCTATGTTTTAATTTCATCGGAACAGCAACCATAGGAAGGTGTGGAGCGAGAGTGGGAGGAGATAGGCGATAATGAAAAACCGGGAAGGGGTTACTTTCCCCGTGCGTTCGAAAGAATCATGACCCAGTGTCTCACTTGTCGCCTATGAGCCATCAAGTACTCGCCGCAAAACCATTAATCGGGAGGTCCTCCTCAACAGTGAAACCGTCAATGAGCCACAGAAGTAACAAAAGTGAGGATTGGAAGCACCCAAAATCCTAAGCCAACTCTAAGATATCACTAGAGAAGAAAAGTAGGGGACATGAGTACGCCAAACGTGAGGAGGAATTTCGGAGAAGACTTGGAGAAACGACTCCCTCCATAGTAGTACGAGACCCAAGTCCGTCGGCTGAGTAGCGGCTGAAGTCGCCCGATCGATTCAACGAACTGCTAAGGGTGGAATGGATGGAGATGGAGTTGGAGGCAAGAGGGTAGCGACGACTACTGAGTGTATGGGAAATTAGAATGGGAATGGTATAAAGGAACAGTCACTAGCCATACAAGCCTTACACTGTCACTTAACGCTTGTCTACCTATTAATGACCGATACAGTATCCGATAATTTTACTTGGGGGCCAAACATTAAATAAAAAAGAATTAAAGGCGAAGGCTACTGCGTCTGAGCGCAGACACCCTTCGACCAACCTCACAAAAAATACAAACCTCAAGCATACACGTTGCTCGTGCTAAAAAATCAGACCGTGGTCTGCTGACTATGTCGATTATTTACGTCTTGTGATAAGAACCGTGAATGACAAATTTTCGCGTGCTTGAAAGCTCGTCCCCACAAACTCGCGGCAAACCCTATGCCCAGAACTCACTAAAAAAAAGTAAATTTCATAGAAAAAATACACAAGGCAAGAAATGCTATTGCTGGAAAAGCCAGATCACCTGGAAATATCTTATGATGATCTGTCAAATGGGTCTATTATTACAATCTTGAACTAAGTTAAAAAATATGGCTAATTCATCTGAGAAGGTCAGCAAACTTGGGCGAAAGGAAAGTGATCATAAACCTTGTCCGAAAACGATTCTTCTAGTGGAATACTAGTCACGTACTCAGGTGGCTTGATGAAAATGACGATGAGGTCGCATCAACCAAGACAACATTTAGCACCAGAAAATAACCTTAGGTCATGTAAATATTAAATCCCTCCAACAAGACGCCAAGCTCTTATCTCCGCGCAAGCAAAATAAAACGCCGGGCATAAAAATTCATTCGAACAAGCAAGAATTATTCCATTAATTTGAGAGACGTCATCATTGCAGATATAAATCTCAAGTCGGGAGAATCTCAAAAATCTGATGGGAATTTCCACCCCATCTAGCAGAGCACAAATTATAATACCCCCAAACAGCTATTCCTAATACAACTAGAAAAAGGAATGGCATTTATCTGATGAATACATATTTAATGGGATCAAAGTCATAGCACTGTTGCTTTAGAAATTGTAGTTCATCGGTTGCCTATTGGCCACAACATCAGTTAAATGTTGTGTAACAAAACAAAGGGCAACATTAATTCACCAAAGGGGCTAAAAGTGTAGTTTCAACAAAAATAATTCACATATCCTACTAAGCAAGCTATATTTTCCCGAAGAAAAATTATAATACGTAAAGGTGCAAGGGGACTAAAAACCGATAACCAGACATTATACCTTAAGCGAGGGGACTTAACATGTCGGCATAACCTGACTCAAAATGAAAATCAGACCTATTTCACCTTCGGGCTCATCTTGGACCCAAAACCAAACTCAATAAATGAAAAACAAATAAATTCAAACCCACTTAAGAAAACAATCAACGAAATTATCAATCGTATCCCTGCTATAGTACTTAACCACTAGGTATTAGGAATAATAACAATTGGCTCGAGGCAATGACTGCAGAATAGTTATTAATTACCATGCACTTAACATTTATCAACGATTTAAGGCGCTTGGTATCACTATACTGGCATTATAACCCACATATTAGTTCGATGAAACCAAGACTTTTTAGACAAATCTTCAAGTGGGCGCCAAAACTTGATTCGACATTAACTGTCAAGCATTTTCTCGCGGGAATTCAGGCAGAAACATTAGGCAAATTACCACGAGATGATACATGCATTACACTCAACATGAGAATGAAAAAAAGATTCACAACCAAGACATTTTGAAAAATAATTTCCACCTGAAAACCATCGACCCATAATCGATGATATAATTAAGTTGAGCGAAATTATTACGCATGACAGCAGCAAATGTTTTGTTTGCGACGCAACTTCCGATTATATTTATTAAAATAATAGATTAACTTACAGTCAAGATGCTTCTTTTTAGGTCCAATCAATTCCTCCGTGGTCGCTTTGCATACCGATTTCGCCAACCCTTGGCCGGCAATGCTATGTCTGGCTGCCAATAGCCTGTCGTTAATGGTTTGCCCAGCCATTTTAGCACTCATATTAAATAAATAGACTTATATACAAGGTAGGGCTTAGAAAGCCCAAATTCTACGACGACCACCAGCGAAATGACACTCAAGTCTGACAGGTCAGCTGTACAAAACGATACTCTAATTCTGTAAGATGGCGACTACGGCACAGGTGGTGACGTCAGAACTTAAGTCTAGTCAGATGGAATTTTGAATACCGTATCTGCCTAAAATATTTCCCTTGTTACGTTACATGCGTAATTTAAAATATGATATGTATTTTTTAGGCATTTGAACCCCATATTACCCTCTAAAATTAGTGTAAGTAAAGTACGTTTACTTTGAACAATAGAGAAACGAAATACATGCAGAGCGAAGTACGATTTGATATTGCTGGATAGTAGATAAAATGTTGTTTCGGAAGTGATATCGTAAATCGTTTTCATTCTCTATGGCATCTTCTATGAAAAGAGTGATTCTCCAGAAGGTAGCTTTCGGTTATACATGCTCAATTTGTTTTACTTGTTAGGTTTATATTGTGATTGTTTTTCAGATACTGGATGCAGTTCGCACCAGGGGTGAACATTTGTGTGTGCAGCAGGAGAATGTCCTGCAAGGAATGTATATACCTAGAAATAGGAATGGTCTTTTACAAGTGAATGTGCCAGTCAATACACTTAACTTATTGCATCCTGAGAAATCGTTGCCATCCATATTCTCCATAGACTTAGATGATACCATTGAAAATGTTCAACTCCAAGGCTGTAAAGTAGCGGTATTTTCCTTAAATAGAATGAAATTTGTCAAAAATATTATTAGTAAAAGCTTGGTGAAGGAAAACACCCTAAGTCATGCCTTGGAACAGTGCAGTGAAAGTAAAGTTCTGATAGAATTCAGGTAAGTGCATGAGACTGGCAAGTATTATGGCTTCACTGATCAAACCATTCTGATTTAATCATTTAAAATAGCGTACAGTGTTAAAATAATATCCTACCTTCACAGCTCACCTAACATAGCCAAGCCCTTCCACTTAGGTCATCTGAGATCAACCATCCTTGGCAACTTCATTGGAAATATTTATGAACTACTTGGTAACAGTGTGACCAGGATTAACTACCTTGGTGACTGGGGAACCCAGTTTGGGCTCCTAAGTTTGGGTCTTCAAGTCAGCAATGTGTCTGATGAATGTATTGAAAGAGATCCAATTAATATTTTGTATTCTGCTTATGTGAATGCAAACAAACTGGCTTCCCAGGTATTTATTGGAACGCAATTCCATGATTAACCAAATGTTGATTAAAGCATTTAGTTTTTCTCTTAAAGTCGTTTGGTCCACTCCATAGGATTCTTCTGTAGCGGAAAAGGCAAGAGAAATATTTTATAATCTGGAGAAGAGTGCTACTAGCCAGAAACTATCAGCAAGTTTAAATGATAGTTTGGATCAGTTAAAGCGATGGAAAAACATTAGGAAGCATACTGAAAATGAGCTTAGTAATATGTATAAAAGACTGGGTGTTAGGTTTGATGAATATGCCTGGGAGTCCGATTACAGAACTGCTAAAATTATGCCGTTGCTGTTACAAATGGAACAGAAAGGCCTATTAGAGATTGATAACTCTGGAAGAAAGGTATTACAATGATACTCAAATGATTATCAAACAACACTTGGCTCTTTTTACAAAGCTTCTTTGTGTTTCAACTCTAAAGCTCTCTTTAGGTACAATTTCCCCTTGTAATTCATAACTGGCTTAAGTGTTGTTCTATTGAATACCTATGTGTTCCTTTCACTAATTAAAGCATGCATCTTTCAATTCCAATATTAATTATGCCTACCTTTTCCGCAGTGTATTAATTATATAATTCAATTATTACAGTTAATCATAGACAATAAGATATATTGTTAAATTTGTTTTAGGTGATGAAGGTGGATGGTTACACAAACTCAGTAGCATTGGTGAAAAGTGATGGTACAACTTTATATTTAACAAGAGATATAGCCTGTGCTCTTGATCGTCATAAAAGGCATAAGTTCAATCAAATGCTATATGTGGTTGACAACAGCCAGAGCAGCCACTTCAAAGCCTTATTCTTTATTTTGGAGAAGCTTGGCTTTTTCCCCTCCAAAAAAGAAGAAAATCACCCAGTGTTAACCCATGTTAAATTTGGCAGAGTCCGAGGAATGAGTACCAGGAGAGGTACTTCAGTATTTTTAAAAGATATTTTGGATGAAGCCCAAACAATCATGAAAGAGAAGATTTATAATTCTCCTAGTAAGTTAAATACTTGATACAAAATTAGTATTACTCTCAAAATTATATCAAAGAGTGAGGCTTTCGCTTGGTGGGAGGATGTTATAATTAAAATGAGTTCAAACTTTGTGACTTCTACAGTTTATTAAAACATTCACTTCTGGTTTTGGCTGTCACGTTAATATCACAAAAAGAAAAAACTTGGCCTTATTAGCATGTATCTCTTGCCACCTTCTACAGCCTGCTTATTATCCACAAGACTAATTACCCTGTAAGGCTTGTTGTATCATGGATTTCATTGTGTATGCATAAGTTGGCTTACAATAAAATTCTCTGTGTTGCAATATTTCAACTTTTCCCCCTATAGTAGGGATTTTAAAAACTCCATTGATCTCTCACAAACTTTAGACTGCATTATTCTCTACCTAACTTTTGATGTGTCCAATCTGTTGATGAAACCTTCAAAGCGGCCTAAATTTCCTTTGATACTTTGGAAGCTTATATCAAACTTCTAAAGCTGATGCAGTTGTGCATCAGTCAAAATTATTTTTTATTTGAACAACAAATATACCACCAGAAAGAGGGAAAAGGCATGGGTTTCCCCCCTTCATCACTCTTAGCTGATGTAATCTTGGACATTTAGGTAAGAAATATTTTTAACCCTCATGATATATGACTTAAAAATGTATGTTGGTACAGATATATGGATGACATCTTATGTTCATGTATGGGCGGCAAGCAACAGCTAGTTGGTTTTTATCCCTTTTAAATGGCCTTCACCATAAAATTAAATCAGTTGTAGTTGGAGGATCAATTTTTAATTTCACAGACCTAACCATGTTCCTTCAAAGTAATAGATAAAGGTCTCCATTAACAGGAAACTGACTTGCAGATGCTATCTTACCAAATAAATTGTGCCTCCTCTATTCCCATACACGTGTTTATCACTCTATGATCCACCGCCTAATTAATACTTCATTATCGGATTCTGATTTCACACAGGATCTGAATACAATCTAGCAAATTGCTGATAGGAATAGTATTAATCAATATTTAATAACCTGGGTTTCAAACAGAAAATTAAATCATCATGCTTCCTCACATTGTAGCTCCTTGTCACCTGTCCAGTCTCAGAACAGAGTTAAATGGTTTAAAATGCCTTTCATGGGTCCCCTGTCTTATGTTGTTTCCGAGGCTATCCCCAGCAGTATCTTTAATGTGTGTTTTTATATGAGAGCATATTAGCATTTACTTTGTGGAAATGATTGATACCCATGTTAAATAAAAAGATAACTGGTACAATTTCCACGCTTTAATCCCTTCCACACCTCCGACCATGATTACGGCTCATTATTCCATTATGCCTTCATTCTGCACATTTCTCCATTATTCCATCATCAGGGCTTATGCCCAGGGTGTGGTAGGGATTAAATTGTGGAAATTGTACCAGAGATCTTTTTCTTTAATATGGGTGTTTTTATGATATAAATACCTTGAGATGACTATTGAACAATTCAAAAAATGCAATTTATCCCTATTTAAAATCTGGTAAAATAAAATTAAATGTAGTTGTTGTAAGAATGTTTATAATGGCCGAATTGGATGCTATTTTAAGACTAGAACTAAGGAGCATAAGACGTGCTGGAAGAACAAAGACAATTCATCAGCTTTCGCTCTATACTTATTAGAAATGGGCCATTGGAGTGACTTTGAACTGGAATTATTCCATCTCACGGAGAAGGGAAGAAGTATGTATGCCTTGAAACAGTGGGAGAGTGGCCTTCAGGGAAAGCATAACCTCTCCTTTATGAAAACACGTTCCATAATTCATCCCTCTTGTTATGTATTACCCTGCCCCCCTCCCTGCTCTGTGGCCCGCTGTCCTTTTGACTACTCCTCCCCCCTCCTCAAAGAAATTTCTGTGTCCCACTGGACCCTATATTAACCTGCTGTACAATTTCTGAGTTTTACATTCCTGACAGCCGTAATCAGTTGTGAATGTTTTAATAAACTGTGAAAATCACTAAGTTTAAACTCATTTTCATGCTGGTATTATTCTCTTTTTTAGTATAACAACTTATTAGCCTTTTGAGTTAAGCTAGCCCAAATAATGAATTGGACAAACAAGAGTATCATGTTGGGTAAATGTAATTATATTAGCTTTCATTGGCCATTGGCAAGGATGGCTCCATATGGGCCTTTGAAAACCAATGAACTTGGTGTATTGACTAGCCAATATTGGCTCATGATTGGGTGGCTATTAAAAACCAAAAACAGTGTTTTTTTTGGAAATTACATTAATGTAGGGTGGAAATGATGACAATCTTGATAATTTATGAAGCTCTGAAAGAGTGTGTCAAAATAAAATAATAGGTCACATTACATAAACAACATTGTGAATCATTCCTGTGGAGATTTTAAAATTGTTCTCAATCAAGAAATTGCTGCTCTTTATTTTTTTAAATAAATTTTAACTTCTTCAATGAATCTAGTTGTGATATTATTGCAGTAACCATTGAAATAGTGGAAACTTGGTTAATTGCATCAATCTTCCTGTCATTCAATTCTATTTTCTGGAAAAGATTAAAAATTGAACCTGGGGGTCACAGAAAAGATTAGAATTATGAGCCTTGGCTGTGGTCCACTTGCCATGTCAGCTCTTTAGCCAATTGGGATTCAGCAGTGCAGTGGTGTCTGATGTTTTTCTCTGTGGAGTTTGATATAAATCCTGTGTTCTGCCTCCGTATAGCGACTGTTTTCCCTTTTGGGTTACTTTTGTTTTGATTTTCATTTATCCTCTGACCCAGCCAGCTTTGGAGACTTTGAAACAGTAGTATAATTTTGACCTCAACTTCTTTGGACTTAATTTGGAGTAGGAACATTTATTTAGGCGTTGCTTGCTTCAAAACATTCTCTTGATTTTAAATTATTTTGGCCTAGCTTTTCTTAGATAGACCAGGATTAATGCTATGCAAATTTTGGGCTTCTAAATGCTAATGGATCCTCAATATTGTAAGGCTATTTGGTAAGTGGCTGTGTCACTTTTAAATTTGGCTCACTTGAATAGTATCAGTGTTTCTTTTGGCCAAATACATACTACTAGCTTTTTGTACAAAAAATTAATTTTATATTTTCCATGACTATCCATATGATACTTTTGTAATTCTAGACTTCTTTATTTTTAATTGATATGATCAGATTTTTTTATGAGTTTTACGAACAAGTTGATAACAGTGATGCTCGTAATTAATAAAGTTTGAATATTGAAGTTTTATTCATAATAAATTATTCCTGGCATTTTTACATGAAACCATATTGCCCTAATGAGGCCTATTTTTTAAGATATTACTATATGAGAATTTCTAATTTGTAGTCTCCACAATTATTGGACAATTATGCCTTAGTTTCTGAATGCATCTACAGGTCTTTGTTTAATTTGTTTATTTCCCCTCCCTCACCATATTAGATACTAAAGTGCCAGCAGAAATGATTGATGAAACAGCGGACATTCTGGGAACTTCGGCAGTTATTGTTAACGATCTGAAGCAAAGGCGTCAAAAAGAGTATGACTTTGAATGGAACCATATTCTTCAGGTAAATATATATTTATTTTCATCGAGATGTTAAATTTCTATATTTGCCAGGGTATAAGATGCACTTTTCCCCACTCAAAATATACCAAAAACATGGAGAGCATCTCCTCCATCCTCTTAACAGTCTGCCATAAACTCCTTCCCCCATCCTCTTAACTGTCTGCCATAAACTCCTTCCCCCATCCCCTTACTTGAATTAGTTCCTCTCTATCCTATAGTCAGGCTTCACCTTTCCGTGCTTGAGGTGATTCTTTTGTTGTGGTTCATCTTTGCATAGATCCTCCAACTTCATTTCTCCTACTTTTCTACCTTATGGCTTATTTTATTCATAATTCTGTTGTGGCAGAGATTCCCTACTTTGGTTTTCACATTCTTTTATTTTCTTCTCTCTTCATCAGTTCTATGACTTTTGAGATTCAAGGCTTCTTGACAATCCTTCTCCTGAGAGTTCCTTTAGTGGCTCCCTGTAACTCATTTTTTATTTCACCATCTCTCTATCTGTGATAGTACTTCATAACTTGCAAATTTAAATGACTTAATCAGCCTGCCATCTATATTTGTTCCCAATCCCCTCCTCATAGCTCTATTGCCATTTGCTCTAAATACGTAAATTAAGGAGAAGAGAAGAAAGTGAAGAGTAGGTGACCAGTAGAATACATATAGGCAGTTGAACTGTAAGGGGTGCAGACATAATTAGTTTTTGTGTAATTGATGACTAGGGGTCATAAGAGAGAAGTTGATGATTTATGTGAACAACTAGAAGAAGAAATTAGGAAAGTTAAGGGAAAGAAGCACCTAATAGTAATGAATGATTATAGATATACAGTGGAAGCCCGATATAACAGGTGCTCTCAATGGCTGGGAAATCACTCACTATAGCGAGCACTCGTTATATCCGAAGGTGATGTATTGAGCCTCTCAATTCCCAGTTGTTCTTACTTTCCATTTTTCAATTGTTACCATGCTATAAGAAACAGGTAGAAGGGCCATTTTCATGCACAATTGCATATTTATCATTTGTTTTGCGAACCAAATCTTCCAAAACAATAATTTAACAGGGTGGCGATCGTCAGGGAAAACCGGGAAAACCTGGAATTGTCAGGGAATTTTGCATTTCTGGAAAAGTCAGGGAATTATCGTGACAGTCAGGGATAAACATCGAAATTCTCATTTTTTTTCTACCATTACGTTTATCGGCCAGTCTTTCCCGCCATTTATTTCACCAACTAAAACTAATATCTGTCGCTGACGTGCATGGAATAAGCCCCATCAATTTGTGGAACATTAAGTTTTGAATCTTATTAGTAGTGTCTCTTAGTTACTTGGTTGTGAATCAAGCGTACAATGTATTCCTTGTGTACATCCTTAATTCAATATTTGCCTAGTAATGTTAAAATTCAAGATCACATGCATTCCGCTCATCACAAGGAATCCGAGGCTATGTTGTTCGGAAAATTTTACCTCTCGTTTTTTTTGTAACATCTGAGACTCAAATCTAGAGGCAGGTGGAGCTCAATAGCTCGTATTTAATACGTGCTTTCATTATAAAAATACGAGACGATGATTATTAGAATGGTAATACATGTACGATCACTCGTGTAAACAAAATCTTACGTAAGATCATCTTTGATTCCCATACCCGTTCGTGAGACAGTAAGAGGAGTCATCTTCCCCTCCCCACGTTTCACGCTCAACGTAATTATTGAATGGTCCCCTTAGCTCCCTCTCAAAGCAATTTAGTCATGTCACAAACCACCTCAAATATGATATTCCTGAATACGATGCTGCCGTTGCTAATTGCCTTGGTCGCAGTGCCACGATTACGTTTTGTTTATACAAATATTTTTACATTTTTAGTTCCCTCTCACAATCTAGGGGTTATAACCACATTAATCAATTTGTTATTCGCATCTGAATGTCACTCGTGCCATCCGAGTTTGATCCAGTCCAACAACTTGGCTTTTGTTTGTATTTTTCGCGCACCTTAGTGATACCTGTACCGGAGTCCACTAGTAAATCGGCCATTAACTTTCTCTTCGATGCCTTTTCAGTAATCGTCAACTTCCCAGAACTACCACGACATGCTACTTCTTTCTTGAAGGATTAGACATCGTCATTGTAATTTTACCGAAGGAAACATACGGCCATGGAAATACGATACACGGCCATGGAATGTGTATGAAAAGTGTGTATAGTTTGCATGAGGGTTTAACTTATGAAGGTTTAATATACTTTTTCATTAGAGTATATTTGTAGATTTTAATGTATTGATATCAGCTTTTAACATTCTCTGAGTTTTGATGGAAATTTAATTCAGCAGAAATAAAATATTCAGATAATAGGAGCCCTTTTGGCGATCGGTCAGGGAAATTTGTGAGTCCGTCAGGGAAAAGTCAGGGAATAGTCAGGGAATTTAAAAATTGGGTCTCAGTAGCCACCCTGTTTAAGCTTTGCTGAAGTATTCAAGCGTAAACCAGTACGTCCATTGAATAGGAAAGCTGCCGTAGAGATTCGCAGGAATACAGCATTTTTCGGCGGTCGAAAATATTTCTTGCATAATTACCTATTCTAAGCCATTCCTAAAATTCACATTCAGTTAGCTCTCGAAAATTAGTTGCAGCGAGTTTTATTTACACAAGCAAATGCCTCCATCAGTTGCGATGCACATCATGTGTCATACTAGTGCTGCCACCACGAGGATCTACAGCGAACAGAGATAACTACCGTGAAATACTATTGCGGAGAATTATCGATGCATTCACTCAAAATTGTATAAATCTGTGAAGTCGGGATTCATAAAATAAAAACTTTTTGAACGATATAAATATTAATTATTCGCATACCATTGACCCTGGCTATATTTAAGATAGCATTGAAATATATGCACAAATTAGCAAATGTACCAGTATTCCCATTACTTCTGTTAACAGGAATAATAATCAAAACCAGGATTAATCATAAAATTTTAAGGATATAAATAAGTTTTCAAAACGGAAAACTTTTGCGACTTCATCACGATGATAAAAAGCATAACAACGCAAGTGTTAGACCTTTAGTATCACACATACGCATGCTTCAAATTAATAGCAGAGTATTTTCCATTTCTATTCCTGGCTGAAAAATCATTCAAGCGTCATCTGGTTCAGTCTACTGGCAGTTGCTGAAAGCTCAGACCCTTCCACTTCACTAAATTTGCTAGAGTTAATGGCGGAAACATCACTGACCCGGTAAACTGAGCTAATTTTTCTAAGAGCTTGTTGTGCTTTAGCTCTAGTCAGCATAGGCAATGTTTCTTCTTCTGAAAGAGAACTAATTTTGTTGTCACCTTCATTTCTCACCGAGTTAATCAACTCCTCATCCATCAACTACTCCCGCACTGGCAGACAAAGACAGGCAGGCTGAACTCCACCCCTTACCCACACCACCGCTCTCCGCTGTCATGAGATGGACTAGATACTTTTCCGCTTGTCCATTTCCGCCCATTCTGCTCTTATGCCTCCGTTTGAACTTAGGCCGATATAAGGCCGTTAGAACTGACGATATAAGGCCAGGGCTGGCCATATATCGTCAGTGCATGGACTTGATTGGACTTTAAGCAATGTAGAGATGGAACAAATATTGTATTCTAAGTTGTAGTTGACAAATAATGCTACAATAGCTAAATACCATGCGTTAATTCGTACTTTCCAGTGCATCACTCTTAAGAAATATTGTTCGTAATACCGAGCGTATACCACGGCAGGAGCTTCTTGGCCTCTCTATACCCGTTTTCTTTTGCATGTTAATCATGAGCCTGTCGATGGTACATTGCCAATCACTTGTTATTGCGAGATTCTCGCTATATGTCATACTCACTATAACGGGCTTCACTGTTTTAACATAAGACTGTGTAGGTGTAAGGCAATGGCATGAATGGTGTTGCCCAGCCCAAAAGTACTACCAAGCACTATCCCTGAATAATGGAAATGTTATAAAATAATCAAAAGAAAACAGTAAAAATAAAAATGAATATTCTTAATAATTTCTATTTTTTCTTGATTTGACACCAAGAAAATTAAGAGTGCTTTAAAAATATTTTAACTTGTACAATATTAGAACATTTAATGTGTGTAAAGAGCAGGGCTTGGAATGTTTTGGGACGAGATGAAAAAAATCATCCCAGAGACAAAGAATTTGTTGGGATGTAACAGGATGAAAATTTAGGAACGGAGAGAAGTGTTGGGACAAGACGAGATGAAATTTTGAGGGCAAAAAATGATATGGGGATGAAACATCGAAAATCATGGGATGAAGAAATTGTGCATGGTGGGAAGAGATGAAAATAACATGAAGAAACATGTAGAATGAGAGAAAAAAACAATTTCAGGAGGAAGAAAAATTTAACGAGAAAAGAAGCATCAAAAAGTCTCTTTGAAGTTTCTCACCTATACAGATAAAAAGGAAAAGAGGACTTATTGGGTCATCTTTAGAATAACAGCGGTTACATCAGCAATATCTGAAGTAAAAATAAATTTATTATGCCATTTTTTTCTATCATACTTGGAGAAACTGATATTTATATCTTTAATAATTTAAGAGTTGTAGGCAATTATTCATGATATTCATATTTTTGTATTCCTAATTAACGATAAGTCAGAAAAAAGAATGATTTTTTTGCTTTCAGTTACCACAATAAAACACATCATAAATTACAATAAAACTTATTTCACTGATTGTGGAAATTTGATTGTGTGTTTCTACCTAAATATAGTGAATGGAAGGAATAAACTGAAAATTTCAAATAAATGAAGGTAATCAAGTACTTCATTTGTTGGTTGGGTGCTTCTAAAACGAAATAAGTCTTTAATGTGGAATGTAATTATCAGCTAAAGAAAGTTCTACCACTTGAAGGACTCTTTTAAACTCAAAAGTAATGCTTATAAAATGTATGCAGTTGTCTACAACTATAGCCTTGTGGTGTTTTTATTTTTGAAGGTTTAAAAATCAGTCAAGGTATTGAATACAAGACTTGTTGAATACAGAAATCAAGAGCGAAATAGAATAATGCCAGAGTTAAATAATTGTACTAGACGTAATGAAACAAAAGGCGAGGTAAAAACTTTTCAGGAGGATCGGCGAGAGGAAAATTTTGGGACTAGACAAGAGGAGCATTTTGATAAAAAGCTTTTTGGGACAAGACAAGATAAAAATTTAAGGATGTAAGAATTTTTATGGATGAGACAAGATGAAAATGATGGGACGTTAAAGTTTTCGGCACAGTCAAAATGAAAATTTCTGGAGTAAGGTTTGTTCATTTCTGTTCCAAGCTCTGGTAGAGAGTATTTCAAATGGAACCTACCAAAAATTATTAATATCTTGCTTGCATCTAAGTCATTTGACAACTAGACAGTGAGAAACATACAAGGTCATAAGTCAATGATTTACTGACCTTAAAATCATCTATAGAATAATGAAGAAGAGAGAATATGAATCTGTAGGTCAGTTTTGAGTTTGTAATGGGAGGTAGGACCAGATTCAGACCCTTAGCCAGAGGCCTGAAGCACTTACAAGATTGTATCCCCCCTAATGTATGTACTCACTTCAAAATATAAACAATATTAAACCATAAAATTTAATTTAACTTCTTAACATTAAAAAAAAATGTATCTAGTGATAGGAAATTATATATATATTTGTATACAACCTCTTCATTTATCATTCAAAAGTTTTCAAATTTCTGTGGTGACTCCTTCCCTAAATTCCCTAAGCATGTGCTTATTTCGCTTTATGGCTAATTCAGTGTGTCACAATGTGTCAATGAAGAAGAAAGTTACTTTTTACACAGTATTAGCCAGTATGACATCCAGAACTTGGAGCAAATTTTGTGTAATTCATATGCCATTCAAGGTTGCTAATTGTTTTTACTGACAAAATATGTCACTGCTCTAATCTGGGTTTTGTAGATATTGTAATTATTTTCTATGCTACTCATTTTGTTACATAAGAAAAGTGATTAAAGATTGCTCTAAAAAATTTTAATGCAGGTGGATGGAGATACTGGCATAAAATTGCAGTACACTCATAGTCGATTATGTAATTTAGAAAAATATTGTGGCTTTGAAATTCCATTAGAGTGTGAGCCATCACTTCTACCTGAACCTGAAGTAACAGACCTTGTCCGAGAAATGTCACGGTAAGTATTCAATCATTTTACATTAAAACTTCACATTTACTGGCATGGAAGGTGCAGTTTTTTCAGTGAAATTAATGGAAAATCACCCTGCATTAAATTTGGTCAACGTCATAGGCTGTGTTTTTCAGTGCCAATTTTTGTGGAATCGTTCAATAAGAACTTATTCTTATTACCTCATGATAAATTTTTGTAAATGCCAGTTATTTATGAATTCACAGTCAGTGGCAACAATTATGCTGCATCTCATCTATCAGAAAATATGGTAATGTTTAGATGCAATGGCAGAAAGAGACTGTAGCCTTTAAAATGTCAATCAGTCAGTCAATTCTCTCGTCTACTTTGTAGTGCTCCTCTCCCTAGTGATTCAGTGGTTCTGCTACTTCCAGTATATTTAAATAGTTCCCTAATGATTTAAATTCATTTGTTAATTTGTATCTCTTATTTTGATTAATTTTTAGTCTCCTTGATGGATATAATCTTAAGGCTACAATTTAATTTTTGGTAACAGGAAAGTCACAAAGAGCTAAATGCGGGTAGTAAGAAGAATATTCATGAGGAAAATACTATTTTATCATCATGAGACTTATGGTAATCACTGCAGCAGATAAGGCAAAACTGGAAATGTTTTCAATGCAGTGCCACAGAAGAATGATGAAGATCAAATGGATGAAGTAACTGATAAAGAGGTTATGAGAAGAATAGGAGAAAAAAGAAATCTCATGAAAATTTAGAAGATGGGAGACTACCTCATTTAGCACATCTTGTGACATGGTCTCCAAAGGCTACTGAGGGTTAAGCATTTGGGGAGATTTTTGGCAGAAAGATCTTGAATGAGACATGGAGCAAATAGTGGAGGACCTAAAGGAAAAGAATCACTGTAATGTGAAGACATTAGCTGAAAGAATGATCAATATGGAAGACATATCAAATCAATCTTAGTATTAATGATAAGTTTAGATGAATCTTAGAACATTTATACCAGATATGTACTTAGTTAATCCATCTAACCTTCATTAGGTGATACCTTATCAGTATCTGCTCTGTCTTAGATATCCCATTGTTTCACACATGAGAGGTATGTCATTGACAAATCATATCATTTAATATTTCTGTGGGGTACTTTCCCCGAAAGCCTTCTTTTTGTCTTCATTGCTTACTAAATTTGGACACTACCATAATGATGGGCCTCTTCCTCAGGTGATTATATCATATAATTTTATCATTTTCCTGAAGCCAAAATGTATTATCATCAGTTCGATGTTCATTCATTAAAATTATGTTCTTAAAATACCGTCAAACAGTCTGAAGTCTGACACTTTTTCCAATAATATTTATCTCACGATCTTATAGTTATAAAAATACATATTATTATTTTTACCTTGTTGTTCATCATCTTTTATTATATATAGAAATGCATTTTTCAACCATCCAATTATTTTTTTGTTCCGTGAAAAAAATAATTATATGTGTCCGACTTCACCCAGCTTTCCAGTGTTGAGTCAGACAGTCATTTAATTTTCACAGAATCTGCTACTGTATGATCGCTGTCCGGAGTCGGACATGTGAATATAGACGAGGGGATATCTACCTCCACTTTCTTCGAGGTGAAGGTCGTTGGGTAGGTACTCTATGGTGTGGAGAGGTTAGATGCTGCTTTGACTTGTGACAAATGAAATTAAGCATGCCAAATTAAACAATCTCATTTTTATTTAGTCTACCTATGTTAACATACATTATACCCTGTAATTCTATATTAAAAGGAAAATTAGCCACTCTTTTGTTTATTGTTATGAAATGAGGTGGATCGAGCTTTTGCTCCATTTGTTCTAAGTCTACTAAACAATTGTCATCAGTCTCGAGCCATTTAAAATTTTTCCCCATTTTTCTAGCACACCGAATTTCCAATCCATTGTCTGTAACTTCTTCCACTCATGCTACATAAAATCGAACACTTTTCTTGGCTGGAGATTTAACTAACACCCAATCCCCTTCCTTTGGGTCCTCAAATCTACATTTGCCAGAGTCCGCCACTCACTCCTCTGTCCATTCATCTGAAGAATCTTGTAACAAATAAAAGTCTTCCGAAGTTGAATGATCAGATTCAGGCACCTGAACTTTTTTCTTTATTCTTTTATTTTTGATTCCCGATGAGCTTGGATTACTCTAGTTACTCTGATTACTAGGGTTACTCTGCCTGTGAGCTCATTAAGTCAGCTGATGAGATGCTTTTTCCTGGTTCCACATTAATTTTTCTTTTTCTTTGTTGGGCATTGTTTTTATGACTCCCATAACGCATTTTTTCCAGCATTTCAATCACTGATTCACTTACCAATTGCACAGTAGTAGAGGAGTCTCGTTCTTTGCTGAAGCTATTCTCTAATCTATTAGGGATCTTCTTCAACACTTCTTCTGGTTTTAAGGGATAGATTCCACAAGCAGGAAAGCCAGCCATGAGGTTAGCAGCAGCATTGGACTCAACTCTTTCACATAGGCTCTTAAGGAGCACAGGAAAAACATATTTGGGAAGAGTTACCAGTTGTCCATTGGCAGTTGCCCTCCATTCTGTCAAAATATCCCTCCAAGCCATTTTCTGTGGCCGAAAAAATGCCACATCCAGTGGCTGGAGGAGATGAGTAGCATTGAGGGGAAAAGACACACAAATTAAATATCATTGTCTTCAAACATTCTTATTACATCTGCACAAAAATGACTTGATAAATTATCACCTATAACTACTTTCGTGCCAGCAAGTTTATTTGCCCATGGAATCACAATCGTTGAAAACCAATCACGGAATGTAATTTCATCAAACCACCCCGAAGTTGACCTGTTTGTTATATCTAGTACTTCTAGGGTGTCCAAGTGTTCCACATTTTTTTCAGATTTGTGCACCACGTACGCCGGGAGTGTTTGCTGTACCCGCAAACATAATTGAAGTGGCAGATTTAGAACTATTAAGCTCTCGCTCAGGGTATTTAGTTCACCTCTTGAAAATACTCTTTTCCACCTGGGTCATCTCCCAAATTTGTCTCATCATAATTGAGAATGTTGGACGGAGGAATCCATTCAATCCTTCTTCCTAGCCATTCAAAATATTTTTTGCATTGTTCAACCTCAATCTGAAAAATAAATCGGAATTTGTTAGGGAAGTCATTAGTAATGCATATTTTTTCTTCATCTTTTGCGCAACCATGAGCACTTATAAGGCACTGGCTTACCTTAGACCTTCGTACAGGTGTATTTCTAAACACCCGCAAAGAAAGTTCAGCATTCCCGTGAAGAAATCCTTCCACCTATTCTTCTCCAGGCAAATTATTCTTAAATCGCAACTCTGTGCGTCCACATTTTTCCAAAAATAGTTTTGCCAAAATACATATGTCAAACTTCGTAAGTGGAAAACCCCATTCAGACACTTTTGTGAGATTCATTAATTCCATCCATCCATCAATTTGTCTTCCTTTCGCCGTCTTCGAGCTAAAGCTCGAAAGGTGGTGAAAGAAGCCAAGAAAGACTCGTGGACGTCATTTAAATCTGGCATAAACTGCCGGACACCCCTTGCACAGGTATGGAAAAAGGTGAGGAGCATTTCGGGTAACCACCATCAGCTTGGAGTCGCATATCTTAAAAGCGGTGACAATATGGTGACATCTCCAGCCACTATTAGCGAGATATTCAGGCAGTTGCTTGCTAACACTTGCAGCGATGCCAATTACGAGGACTCCCTCCTATCCTTGAAAAGGCTCTCAGAATCACAAACACTTTCGTTCACTCGGAGGGGGACTCTGGCAGACTACAATGTCTCATTTTCCCTGTGGCAACTAAAGTCAGCAATCGCAGCTTCCCGCAACATGTCTCCAGGTATGGATGAGATCCATAATGCCTTCCTCCAGAATCTTCGGGAGAGAGCATTGTTGGAAGTCCTTCTCTCTCTTAACCAACTTTGGACTGAGCTTTCCACCTTCCTGGCGCGAATCTATAGTTGTTCCCATTTTAAAGCAGGGCAAGGATAGAGCCAACCCGAATAGCTATCACCCCATCTCCCTCACCAGCTGCCTTTTCAAGGTAATGGAAATAATGGTGAATCGGCAACTCGTTTGGTGGCTAGAGCGTCGAAACCTTCTTTCCAATGTCCAGTGTGGTTTCCGACGCGGCTGATCGACCATTGACCATCTGGTCAGGACCGAGAACTTCATCCAGGAGGCCTTTATCCTTCGTCAACAAGTATTTGGTGTTTTTTTTCGATTTAGAGAAAGCCTACAACTGGGTTTGGTGACAAAAGATACTAATGACGCTCCACAAGTGGGGATTTAGAGGTAACCTATCAATATTTATTAAAAAAATTATATCAAACCATACTTTTAAGGTAAGAGTAGACCGACATCTATCAAAATTTTATACACAGGACAATGGGGTACCACAGGGCTCCATGCTTATTGTAACACTTTTTGCTATAGCAGTCAATGACGTGGCGGGTTGTGTAAAGCCTCTGATCTTGTGTTCCCTGTTCGTGGAAGACCTGGCAATTTTTTGCTGGTCGTCCAAACTTGTAACTGCAGCCAGACTACTACAGCTGGTTTTAAATAACCTAGACAATTGGTCATGGGGAAATGGATTTAAATTCTCAACGGAGAAAACCAAGTGCATACATTTTCACCGCAAGAGAGGTTACTTTGATCCTCCAGTTTTAAGACTGGGTGGCAGACCACTTCTGTTTGTGGAGTCGGTTCGGTTCCTCAGTATGACCCTGGACCACCGATTAAATTGGTGAGAACACATGCAGTTTTTAAGAAATAGTTGTCTTCAGACCCTAAATATTTTAAAAGTCTTAACCCACTCCTCATGGGGCGCCGACCACAGCACGGTGCTTTTATTTTATCGCGCACTGGTGCGGTCTAAACTAGATTATGGATGTTTTATTTACTCGTCTGGCCACGAGTCAATTTTAAGAACACTAACGACGGTGCACAATGAAGGAATCCGGCTGTCAACTGAGGCCTTCCGAACTAGCCCAGTGCTCAGTATCTATGCCGATGCTGGAGAGCCGCCGTTGCAGCACCGGAGAAATATCCTGATGTGCAACTACGTGGTGAAAATCTTTGCCTTAAGGGGTTACCCGTGTTTTAATACCATTTTTAATCCAAAGTTTTTAAGAATTTTTAATAGACTGACAAGAGCCACTAAGCCACTTTGTATACATCTTAATGAGTTTATCCAGGCTTTCGGAATAGAATTCCTGGCTGTATATCCAATCGTGTACCCCGACAGCCCGCAATGGATAATTCCATCCCCTAAAATCTACAAGGTTTTTAAAGGGCGTCAGAAAGCAGACTCCACTACCTCAGAGTACCAGCATCTTTTTAATGAATTCATCAGTTGCCATAAAGACAGTCGTCTCGTGTTTACCGACGGATCCAAGTCGGAAGCTGCCTGTGCGTGTGCAGTGTCCTCAGAACATCACGGCATCATGCAGATGAGACTCACTGTCAGTTCATTGTGCAGCGTATACTCAGCGGAGCTCATCGCCGTTAAGATGGCCCTGGAGTCAGACGCTGACAATGGTCATCCGACCATCATATGCACTGACTCGATGAGCGTGCTGCAGTCCATTTCCACTATTTTCCCAATGCACCCTATTGTGCAAGATATTCAATCCGCCCTTTATGCCCTCCACAAGCAGGGATGCAAAGTCTCATTCCTATGGGTTCATGGGCACATGGGAATAGCAGGAAATTAAAAGGCAGATGCAGCTGCAAAGGCGGCACTCATGCTGCCGGAGCAGGATTCGGCACTGGTACCCTATCAGGACATACAGACTGTCTTACGTAGAATAGTCCTACGGCAGTGGAGTGACGTATGGACAAACGTGACAAATAACAAATTGCGAGTTTTCAAACTGGTTATGTCAGTGTGGCCCACTTCTGTCGGGAGGAGAAGTAGGGAGGAGGTCATCATTGCAAGACTGAGAATCGGGCACTGTGCCCTGACCCACTCTTACCTCTTCACTGAAGAGAAGACCCCACCTCGATGTGGAGATTGTGACTGCCCTCTTAATGTGTGACACCTCCTGACGGAGTGTGACAAGTACCGGCTTATGCGCAAAAGGCTAGGCATCAGGGGAGGCCTAGAATACATTCTAGGTGATGATCCTGATCGCCTAAGCCGTGTCACAAATTTCCTTAGGAAAACTGGCCTTTTAAATTCAATATATAGTGTAAAATTTTTATATTCATTGTTATATACATATATACAACTGCTACCATATTAAATTTGGAAAAAAATATTATGATGCAATTAGATTGCACGTGGTGCTAATGACCTTAGTCGTCGACGCACCCGTAATCCCAAACCTATTACTACTAGATTAACAGTAGTATAGCATTTTTTATTGTTTCAGGTTTGAAGATGTTATTCTTAAATCATACAGAGAGCTGGAGGCATGTCATCTTGTTGTCTACCTTTTCCAGTTGTGGTATGTATCTTTTTATAAATTTTCTACGCAAGTGACTTTCTCATTAATCATGGTTATTGTCAGCAAGGAAACTTAAACTGTCTTGTACTGTTTTATTCTAAACTTAACAAATCTTTTGGTATTTATATGCATCCTAGTTTTGAAGACATGTTTTGGTAACCTAAATAACCAATGATTTCTATGGAAAAATTGAGAAGAGATCTTTAGCTGACATGAGTAAACAATTATGACTATAAAATCAAAACAAAATAATTTTAATGAGAAGACATTTGGGATGCAGTTTACCAGTACTAGTTCACCATATAATTCATTATCAGTTGACCGTTAATCAAATCTGACCCCGGTATTAACATTGTTAGAATCAGAGTTATTCTTCACGAACTTCTTTAAAGAAAAATCACATCTTATGTGTTGGATATGTGGTAATTTCTATTATAACCATGTTAAAGTTGTATAATTTAATACCATTTTAAATTAATTCACCATGCATAAAGTAAAATGATGTTGTATTTAACAGAAGTTAGATATACCTATGTTGTACTTTTTCTTTAACACGTTCACTGCAGAGCTGTTTAAAGCCCTACCCCTCACAGTGCGGCGTGACCCACCGGTGGGTCACACTCAGTGTTGGAAACGAAACTCAAAAGAAACCAATTTCTTCCAACTGTTTAATATAACTTCAAGAACAACATATCACATACAATAAATCAGAACTGACTTCGCCGGGGACGCTTGTTTGATTAACAATGGGCTCGTCATCTCCATGCACACACAAACAACAGGCGAGAAAGAACAAAAGAAACGCTAAACCAAAATGCGGTTCACAACACTCAGCCTTTTGCATGGGTGGTGTGACCCACCGGTGGGTCACAGTCCTTCCGAGCTTCTGGCCACTGCCGAGGGATGGTGTTTGAAGCGGCAATAGTCAGCTGTTTCCTGAGATTAGAGGAAGGCTACTCCCAGCTTCGCCCCCAGCCCACCCCTCCCCCGGCCATGTGGGGCACGCTATCAGCTAGACCCTGGCGTGGGATAGGGGAAGAGAGGGCCAACAATACAATGCATGTGGTAAAGATTTGCTGATGTTCGGAAAACCCAGGAGACTCCCACCTGTCTCTGTTTATTGCACCTGCCCTTGTTCGCGCCCATCTGTGAGACGTAGACGCCCGTCCGTGCGTACCGATTCCCCGATGTTTATTGCGCCTGCCCTTGTTCGCGCCCGTCTGTGAGACGTAGACGCCCGTCCGTGCATACCAATTCCCCAGCCCTGCTCACACTATGAGAAAAGGGAAGGGGGATCCTTTGAAAAGAGTACATAGTGGTTTGTCTCAGAAAAAAGTAGTGTCTGCATTTCGGAAGACGTTCACCCGGCAAGGGCACGGTCACTCAACCACCACCGAGGGATTGGCTCAAGAACGCTACGCGACCCTTTCCCAATTGCCCTTCCGTAGAGGGGGGAGGGGGGGTGGGAAGGGAAGAGAGAGAGTCAATCTCTCACACAGCCGGGCGAGTGCAGTTCGGACTGTTTAGTTTACGAGCAACTGACGGACAGCCAAGAGGTTGAGGAGAAAAAATTTTCCTAAACATTTTCATTATTTTTGATAAGTTGATATGTTTTACTATATCGAGTATTGTTCATCCTTATGTATAAAAATTGCATAAACATGAAAAAAAAAACAAAAAGAAAGCAAAATATAAACGTATTTTGGATATAATACGCTAATATGTAAATTTGTTCGTGACCCACCGGTGGGCCACACCGCTCACGGTGAAAAAAGTTTCAGGAGGGGCGGCGTGACCCACCGGTGGGTCACACTAAGTGTCACATAGTAGTCTATTATTTGAACAGTGACTAACCTCTGGGTCAAGTCACTTGAGAAGTTCTCGATTCCTACTCTCACAATACTCCTCGCAAGTTACGACAATTCACAGATTTTATGGCCGCGGCGCTAGGCACATCTGCGTGACCCACCGGTGGGTCACGCCGCAGTGAACATGTTAATGTCATTGTGTTATCATTAAAGTCGGTTGAAAATTATATGGTGGTAAATCTGTTAACATCATTGAATTTCTTTATCTCCAATGAGTTGTATCAGAAAATCTGTATTTCTTTAGACTACTAGTTCCAAGAGCTCAGCAAAATCTTATTACCAGATTGAGTTACCAGTAAAAGAGAAGGAATATAAGTCAGCATTATACATCCTTGAAAAATATCTTTAAACAGTAATAAACCAATGTACATAGTCCTGTTGAGTAGAAAAGCCTGGTGCTAATCCACCTTGGGCTCCCACACAATCTAGAAGTTATGACCATGTACCTATATTGCATCTGTGCATTAACACTAGGAGGGCGGAAATTTCGCTCAACCTTGGAGGTCGGAGGGGTCAAATTTGACCCCTACATTCCTTGCTGACTGTGGCTATTTCAAAAGCAGATGACACAGCCTAGTGAAAGAGTTATCTTCACATTCAAGCAATGTTCACATTGAAAATATTAACAGACTCAACGAAAATCTAGTTTCAATTTGGAGACTACAGAGACTGATATTTCAAGTAAAAATTGGCAAGAAAATGCGACACAAGCATGTTGATGTGGCAAAGGAGTAAAAAGTTGGCACTTGAGATGTAGAAGACATAGAGAGTATAAATCTTGTTACATTAGGTCATTCTTTAACAGTTATAAAACATTTATAGTAATAATAGCAATAATATAAGAAAAAGAAAAACTTTTAAATTGTATCACAGTGAGGGGGTCTAATTTGACTCCCCCATCCTCAAAGTTAAAAATGAAAATTTCAACTTGACCGTAAAAACCGTTTTTAATGAAATTCACCATGGTTACGTTTTGTCGTAAAAGATGAAAAATCACGAAATTTCATTCAATCAGCATTTTAGATACGCCTCATTTATCAATTCAATTCAAATTCAACCCCTCCGACCTCCTGGTGTTAAGAAAAAATATCAAATATCAGCCCAAGAAAGCCAGGATATTGAATTGATGATATAGTTGATCTGAAGAGGTGTGGGCTCTCTCTACGAGAGAAGAAGCTGCATATCAGTTCACAATTCAACTTTTCTAATGATATTTAATGGTATACATGCTAGTATGTTTAGGAGCAGGAAAATCAAATCGTTTGTGTGTTTCCATTTTATTTTTTACTGGGGTATTGATTTCATGGCTGAACAATCTTTGTTATATTCAATGAAGGCTTATAAATAAAAAGCTCTTTGGCCCCCAATCGGGTGAGATTCACCATCTCTTTCCAGTTGAAGAACCTGATCCAGTTAGACATGCAAGAAATTTACTTGGAAGATTTTCCAGGAAAATTAAACATCGTACAATAAAACCTGACATTAATTTATGACACTGAGGCCATTCATATAGTAAACTAATAATACATCATAAAGCATATAAATTCTCTGGATGACTTAAGATACTTGGACCAACAGATGATTTCCTTTATATCTTAGAAGAAGCATAAAACCATTTCAAATGAAGTGAAGAAATATCATTTAAGAAGACACATGTGAAGAAATTTCAATTATTATGCATGTTTAGCCTAACTCGGAACTGTATGTCTAGCCTAGCACGGAAAATTTAGCAAAATTTTCCACACCACATTCCCTTCTCGCCCTCCAAGATAATGCACCTTCTCTCATCGAGATTTAGAGCAACCTTGCTTTTACCTTCATGCATTTTAGTAACCACTCTCACTAAATCAAAATACATAAACACTCCAACACAGTGTGCTGCACAGTTTCCAATTTGAAACAAATGTATTAGAAGCAATTGACCCAGGCCGACAGATTCCCAACACTGGCTGTGCTTCCTAGAATGTTTCCTTACATTTTAATATTACTCTTCCACTCTGATATTGGACAACTTCTGACACGTACTTTTTGCTAGGTAGGTACATTTCTTCTTAGATCATTATGTGCTATTGTGTAAACAAGGTTTAGTGTCTATCCTCTTTCCTACCAAAAGTAAATGATTTGGGAGTATGTGTGTTGCCTAGATATGGATAGTAAGGGGAGAAAAGGATGCATTTACGGCACCCTAGGGCAGGCATTAAGTTTCACACTATGTGTCCTTCGATTTTCTATGCTGATCCCTTGGCAACTTTCGTTAATAGCAGGCTGATGTCAATGCCGTGTTTCTCTCCACCCTTCCTCCTTACCCTTCGATTCCTAAACTTGTACCTTTCCTCCTTGTCTGAAGCACCTTTATGTGAGGGTAAGGACTTAAAAATCCAGGTTATGATCACTGCAGGATTAGATTTGTACAGTCAGCGATATGAATGAAACAAAACTGGTCACTGGCCACGGAGGAGTGGCTGCTTCCGGAAAATCGAACAGTAATTTATCAGTCAGGCAGGGGTAAACAGTCTAGCAAGGCTCTAGTAATAATTATGTGCTTCATAGAATGTACAGTTTTAGGAATAGAAGAAAATGAAATCCCCAAGTATATTCCAAAAATTGATCACAAAATAAATCGTTCGCGACTGGACACTGGACAGAAACGATATGACCGCTGGCCATAGAAGGAGGTGGCTACTGAAGAGAGGGGAAATTTAAATTGGTTATATGGGAAATATATTTGGTTCCAGGAAAAAGTGGCTGCTTAAGGAGGTGACCACTGAATGGAGGTGGCATAAAGCTTAATTTTACTTTTATCATTTTATTAAGCTTGAGGTGGTTATCTGAGTTTTAAGGTGGAGTTTTGAGTAAGATATGCATAAAGAGGATGTTATGAAGAATTAGTGCTAGTCTGATGTAGTCTCATTTTAGTAACTTCAAAATATATTCCATTTGAATGAATAGTCCAAGTCTCTTCCATAATAATGTGATGGATGTATTATCCTTCCATATAGCCAACTCCACTGATATTTTCAGTTCTCTAGATGGTCATTTGATAATTCCTTTTGTTCCTAGACCATAATAATGGTAACTTGTAAGTGGTCATGTTCTGCCTAATTATTCTTAATGCTACATCTCAAGAAGACACTATCATGTGAGCAGTTGCTAGGGTAAGCATTGGCAAGTTGGCTGGTGACAATTAAATCTGTATGGAGTGCAGGTAGACCCGGTAGAAGGAAGCCGATTGAGATGTAAAAAAATGTTACCAGTGATCATAGTTGTGTCTAGTTGAAACTGGGTATTTGAAATTCAAGACTGAATCAAGAACAACTCTAATCTCTCTCCAAAGCACTTTGAAAAATAGTGATAAAGTGAGTATATAGGCTTTGGGAACAATGCTCTAGCTCATAGTTTAATGCTTCCATCAGTATTTATGTGATGTACGTATTACTTGAAAATGCATACTGTTGTTAAGTATGGAACATCTCCACTTATTCCCCCAGGTTATTGTTCTACTGCTAAATGTATGCATCTTTGTTACCATCATATTCATATTGTTATCATTCCTTTGGTCTAAAAGCCACCCGTGTACTGTTTGTCATCCTCACCTTTTCCTCACCAATATTGTTCTCTGCCATGGAACTCATTCAGAATGTATAATCATACCCATTATTATTCCTACAGTCTATCCCTAAAAGGTTCTTGACATTCCAAATCCATAGTTTATTTATAAGTTTGTGAAGCATATTCACTCTGTCCCTACTTCTACAGCATTTAAAAATAGTTTTTAACTTTCCTTTTTGGTAAAAGTTATTATAGTGTAAAATAATTTTTTGTAGATACTTTTACCTCTAAATGATGACTCCACAAGCATAATGGTGGACATTTTGTTAATTTATAATATCATTACATTTTTCTCATTTTTGTGTGTATTTGGTAGTAAAACTAAATAGTATTGCCTAATATCCAAGCACATGGATTTTTTAATCCCTGTGGTGTGAATAGAATTAATATTATTTTTAGTGGTTAATCAAATTACAATTCATTCACTAAAAAAATGAACACTTACATGAAACCATCTTAATGCGAAGCATGTCTGTCTGATTTGGTTCTTAATTTCATATTTATCCACTTTGCAGTGGCCAAATCAACAAAGCTTTGAAAGTACTACAAGTTAAAGACCAAGGAAATGATGTTGGATGCCAGCGCCTTCTACTTTTTCATGCATCTCGATTAATCCTGGGACAAGGAATGAAAATATTGGGCCTTAAACCTCTAGAAAATATGTGATCTTTTTGCTTGTAAAACTTTTTATTTGTACATTAAAAAATACCTAATTAACCTGTGTTTGTCATTTGATCAAGTTAAAGAAAGTGCATTTATCAAGAAAGAAAATAGAAGGACCACTAGCTGTATGTTTTTTAATGTTGAGCTTTAGATAACAAATTTGATACGGAGCAGTCTTTTGCCTCAATTATTTTACAATGCTTCAACCTAGATTAATATTTTCCAGGACATGAATCTTCTGGTAAGAAACCTCTCTACTTTTAAATATTTGATTATTATCAAAACAATATTGGTTATGGTATATGTATATTGCAATACAGTAAGTCCTTGAGTTAAAAACAAGTTGTGTTCTGCAAACTTGTTGTCTTAAGATGGCAGCATGGAAGTAATAAAACAGGTAAAAGGAGAAGGAAACTTTGTTACATTTAGGAGATTGGAACGCTGTTGTCTGCAAAGATCAAGTTTGAGAAATAATGGGAAAATATGGATTGGAAAATTGCAATGAAAGAGAAAGACTACTTGAATTATGCACTCAATACAAGTTACTGGTTGCCAACATTTTGTTCAAGAATCACAGTGGAAGAATATACACTTAGAAAATGCCACGAGACAGAAGACAATTTCAAACCAACTACAATTTAGTGAAGCAGAGATTCAGGAACCAGGTGAAGGACTTCAAAAGTCACCATGAGTCAAGTATAAACAGTGATTACAATTTAGTGATGATAAAATACCTACTATCTGAAATTCAAGCAACTAAAGAAAACAATATAAGTATAATGTGGGGCTAGTAGAAAAATTGAAGAAGGCGCAATATGGGCTGGTCTTTCAGAAAGTAGTGGGAAACAACATGGTAGAGGGCCTGACTGATTTCCTGATTGAGAAATCAGTCAGGCCCTCTGCCTGACTGACTTCAAATGAGAGATGGGAAAATGTTAAAGCCGGACTACAGATAGTTGCAATAGGAGGTTCTTTGGAGAAGAAAAGTCATCAAAAAGAAACGGACATCACGGTAGAATCCTTCGATCTTACTGAAGAAAATACAAGAAGGTAAAAACTGAAGAAGGCCAACTTCCCTCCAGAAGATTAATGAATGATGGAAGACTAAGCAAGGAAATCTAGAGAAATGCGGATGAAAGATCTAAGCCAATACACATAAAACAACCTAGCACATAGAAAGGTGGAAGCTGCGTATAGGATAGTAAGGAACTCATTCATAGAATCTAAACAGAAATTGGACATTATTTCAAGGAAATTCTTTATGTCTGACAAGGACATCAGTAAGGATTATACAATATGAGAGTATAAGACCACTGTCAGATGCAATGCCATAAGGGACAGTTATTGTATAAGCTCACAGGATATAATCCAAACTGTTCATTGAGAAACAACTGACCTAGGTTTTAACATTTTGCATCACTTTCACAGAAAAGTGACATATAGCAGTCATGGCAGAGACAGAAAGGGGTATAGAAGACTTAAAATACCCAAAGATAGAACAATATATCACCTGAAGATCAATAAAAAGAGAAATACTGTAATGGTTTGCATTAGAATAGAATAGGCCAATACAAAGTTAAAGATAGAAGTGGTGATCGAGTATTGCTATCTAGGAAGCCGAATAACTAGTGACAGGCAAAGGGAGAAGGACACAACAGAATAGTCCAGGCAAAGAGGGAATTATACCAAAAGAAGAATCTACCGACAGCTGGAAATACAAGCATGTAAATAAGGAAACAATTCATCAGGTCATACATCTGGCATACTCTTTTTTGTTGAGGTGAGGCATGACGATAACTGCAGCAAAGAAGTCAAGGTTGGAAGTATTAGCAAGGTGGTGCTACAGAAGATTGATGAAGATAAAATGGATCGACCGAGCGACTAACGAAGAATTACTCAGAAAATATAGAGGAAAGAGAAGTCTTCTAAAAATCTTAAGAAGGATACGGGAAAATAGTCGGCATTAACTTGCCGCTGATGAAGAAATTTGTCGAGGGAGGAGTGAACGTGAAGAATGGATAAGGAAGGCCTCAGTATGGTATGAAAGTAGAGACTAGAAGAAAAATCTGAGTGAA
Source organism: Platycnemis pennipes (assembly GCA_933228895.1). Taxonomy (NCBI): domain Eukaryota; kingdom Metazoa; phylum Arthropoda; class Insecta; order Odonata; family Platycnemididae; genus Platycnemis; species Platycnemis pennipes. Next base: position 23,279,125 of record OW121848.1, on the reverse strand, counting down.
AAAAATTTCGGGACGTGACGGGACGGAGAGAAGTGTTGAGACGAAATGAATTTTTCGGGCGAAAAAATCTTTGGATGGGACAAAGAAATTGTACAGGATGGAAAGAGATGAGGATATAGGGACAAACTATGCTGTAGACGAAGAGAAAACGAAAATTTCTGGAGGAATAAATATTTAATGAGAAAAAAGCAGCGCACAATCCCTTTAAATTTTCTCGCCTATACTAAGGAAAGAAAAATATAACCCATTGGGTCATCTTTAGACCAACGGTGGCAGCATCAATAGGTATATCTGAAGTAAAGATGCATTTTTTGTGCAGTTTTTAGTTTCATGCATGGAAAAAGCTGACATTTATTTTATTAGATCTATAATAATTCAAGAGGTATACTCAGTGACTCATGACAATCATATTTTTATGTCCCAAAATAATTCTTAATTAAAGTAGGGTCAGAAAAAAGACTGATTGTTTGCTTTCATTTACCATGATCACACTAACTCATAATAATAATTTCACTAATTGCGGATATTTGATCGAGTGTTTCTACATAAATATATTGAGCGTAAGGAATAAATTGAATTATTTTAATAAAATAACGTAAACCAGTAAACCTCTATTATAGTAGGTTGGGTGCTTCTAAATACGTACGTCCCTGCTAGGAATACATCAGCTAAGGAAAGTTCTGCCGGTTGGCCACAACAATGGTCTTGCAGTACGTCTTTATTGTAAAATTTTAAAAAATCAGTAGGGGTAAAAAAAACAAGATGGATACCGAAATCATAAAATAGAATAATTCCAGAATGAAAAAAGGGTGCTAGATGTGACGAACCGAAAGACGAGACGAAAATTTTGAGAGGAAAAACTTCTTGGGAGGAGGCGAAAAAAGTTGCGACGGGGACACCGCCGCGACGCACAGTGGGCTGAAATCGTAATAAGATCACCAAAATTCAAAAATTGAAATTTTCAAGCCAAGAAGCTGAAACTTGGCATAAATATTCTCAAAAGACCTGTGCATGCGATGAAGTAAGGCATTTTCCTTAGTACTGGACAATTAACACCTTGCGTGAGGTCAAAGTTACACAAATTTGTTCAAAAATTGTCTGCACTCAATTTTCTCTCGAAACCTTCAAAATCAAGCCTTTTCTGAACCTTTATGGGAAAAGAATTGGAATAAAAAGGTGATTTAATTGGATGAAACAGCTTTTCATCTTGGTTTTAATGCAGTCTACTTACATTTTTGTTTTTATTTACCAAGGATATTAAACAAAATGGCGTACCCTCGATTTTGGTCATTTTTTAATATATGTAGAGAAAAAGTAAATTGCATCGCCGAGCATCACGGAGTAACTTACATGGGAAAACTCTACAAAGCTTCCATAGTGAGAATCCGATGAGTTATGCTGCGACCGTTTGCGACGCCGAATTTCACGTTAGTTTTTCGATCGCGCGGTCGTCTGGTCCAACCCGCCTGCAACGGGGCGGCAAGTGTGTGTAATGGATTGTAGCCGTATCCACTCCGCTACGGAGATTTTCGAGATACAAGCATTGAAATGAGCCTCCATATATTACATTTTGAAGAAATCGTGGAAAAAATTACGCATTTTATCACGTTCAGTAAGGAGGTAGGTACTGAAAGACTGCTTTCTTCGGGTGCACCGCGTGAGTTTCTCTTCTTACCAACTTGACATCGCCTACCGACGAATACGCACACTTCTAGCGAAGACAGCATGCATACCTTAGACCAGAATGTATATTTAAATGGTCTAAGATGAATATCACACAGGATTGTAATTTGGAGGCCACCAACCCACAACTGGTGTCGCACGGCTGCAACTCCCCCGCCCCCTGCACTGCGGTTGGACGTTCGGCGAAGGGTCCGCTTTATAGCACCGCGGATCCCTTTACGCTGTATAAATTTTTGTGAGAACTTTTTCTAGTCTCCAAAGAAATGCACAAGAGCGTTCAGTTTCATCTTTGCAGTGGTGTGAATCATAAGAATTTTGAAACAGCTCGGATGACACTCGTGTTGGTGTCTCTGGATTGGATCTCTCGAAATTCTCTCTACAACTCCTAGTGGTGTGGATACCTTGCTAATCACTTCAAGATTCCCCGATTTTTCAAGGTTTGTGTACTCTATTAGGACTGCTAATAGGGTATATGATTTGATATGATCATATATACATCGGCCCGGTCCCCCGTGGTATAATTTTTATTAATGGTTTGCGCATTTGTTTCTATCCCACAAACAATTAATATTTTATGCATGTGATGGTGCAGATAGAATGAGTCAATATATTTAAGGACAATTTCCAGTTACACATACTATTGACTAAATTACAGCCACCTATCTGGTTATTACGTAGCCTACTAAGAACTCTTAACGGGGAGGGAGAAATTTAAAATCGAACCATCTAGCTATCACTATTCTTATGACAAAATCGACACCAGCAGCCAAGTTAAAATTCGAATCGAGGCCCGAGTATGGGACGTTATCGACCTGGCCGAAGACGTTACACGTTTATCTCTATGCATTCTATTACTCCTATCATTCCTAATGACTGAGAGAATGTAATACAGGGCAATGACTTTATCAGGGTTTATGGACTAAATAATAAACCTTTTCCCCTTCTAGGCACGTGATTACTCCATCTCCCCCTTTTCTTCGCCCCTTAAGATTACGGCTTTGGGAAATTTCTTCTTCCTGAACGTTTAATACCTTTTCGTAAAGTTCAAATGCGAGGACGCTTTAGAAAACATGAGAATGGGAATACAACGACTTTCAAGCGATAGAGACACTCTTCTCATATATCTCCACCACTCAAAATATTAGCTTCCTCGGTGACTCCGGAATGTAACGACACGTATGCGACCCTTTCCATAGAAGTAGGCGAAGGCGCTCGTGATCTGCCCCCGTTCTGCAGATGCCTATCCTAATCCTACATTCCATTCATCTGCCGACGACAGACACCATCCGATCTCGGAAGCATCTCACTGATGAAGAGATTATCTCCTGAATGAGGAGTCACCTTGCTATAAAAACTTTTTCGTCCTTACGTGACAAGGTTCTCGAAATTTATGGGTATTCCAACAAAACATAAAGGTAGGACAGCTTATTGTTAGCATTTGACTAAGTTTGAAAATAATTTAACGCATTTGATAGCATTTTACCTCTTTTATGAAATTGATTAATACGATATACGATTCAAAGTTCAGAAATACGATCATCATTCAGTCTATCGATAAAGACAAAAGAACATTTTTCGGATTGTTATGAGGGTTGCGTAGCGGCCGACGGGAATAGGCAAATGCGGGATGAAATAAGCTAAATTTTGGCCTAGTTAGTTTTTACATATAACTACGGATAACCTTTTTGCTTACACCTAAACTTTATTATATGTACTTTTTTCCCAGATAGTTTGACCTGCGGGTCTATTCGCTAAGGCACGGAAAGTTGCTATATTTCCATCGGTGTAAATCCAACATAGTAAGTTCTTTATTTATTGGAGTGGATTCACAATATAACTAATGAATAAAATTGTAAGGATAAGAATTTATACTTTTAGCTTTCCTATATTTCAAAATGTTAGGACAATATTCTCTGGACCGACGAAAATATCAGTTTTCGAGTTTTTCTCGCAATTTTCCGAACCATTATTTTCCCACTAACCCTCCATCGTCGCTATCACTGAAATCAGTGGCCGCCGAATGAAAGGGCAGAAGTTCCAGCGTTCCAACCATGTGAGAATGTTTGCTTTCATTTACTTTCCCGTAGTTATTCTGGGATTAATCATAACGGTGAACTTGCCGCAATAAATCACCGTTGACCAAGAGAAAAATCGTGCGTGGGAAGAAGGGGAGTGAGTGATAGTGAATCAATTATGAACGATGCCATAAGAAAACGCCAACACAAAATGTCATGCCCACCTACCTGGAGTATAATTCTACCGAAGGGGTCTCCTCCTCCGGCTGAGAACTCCAGCCAATCCTTAAAATGGGGATTTTCTAATTTTGACAGCGGTACCTTCAAGTACCTCCGCTATACATGTGAAATGGCGCGTTATTTTTAATTCGTGTCTTAAATACGGATAGCAAAATTACGATGTTCTCGCGCGAGAATATATGTTTTGATCCATATTCTTCACAAGACGTCGAAGTACTTATTCGATTGGAAGTTTTTTAACTTCCACTTTTTGACTTCAGTAAAACCTCACGCATAGATTAAACTCTGATTAGCACATAACCCTGAGACTAAGACCTGGGTCCCGAGGAGATTAATGGATGGCATTAACTTTCCTTCCGTACACTTCCCTCTCTGCCTTTCCCCAACACCCATATTCCTCCACTCAAACATCTCTTTCGATGTGGTAGACAAAATACAATGTATCAGCCACTCAACTCTCCCAAAATTCACCGACTTCTTTCTACTTTCAAAAGTGCGTTCTTCCATGCGTCTTTAGATTCAAGATGACTAGACCACTTCGTCGAAGGTCTGCCCCCAAAGGATCAGGAACTCTAATTCAAGATGGAGGAAAGAGTCCAGGCTTTCCGATCATATCGCCGGTTCGAGAATCGACTGATACCTACTTCATTGTATCCCCGCAATGATACCATATGGAAAGCATTTATAGCTACTCAGTCCGTTAGATGGGAGATCAAACTATTGATGGCTTGGCGCTTTTCGTCGAAAGAAAGTAATGACGGCGCTGAGCTTCGCCACAACCACCGAGAAGACTATTCTAATTGTAATTAGTAGCGGCTTCGTTCCAACCTACCTTCCAATCCCACCGTGGACACCATTGATCCCGGGGTCGATTGAATACTTACCTACGCCTCTAATAGGGAAGACGAGGGAGTTTGGTTCTGATTGGTACCCGTGCTTTCATGGCTCAGAAGTATTATTACAGAATCGAATTTGAAATACCGTACACATACTCTTGAATATCCGGGGCAGAAGGGAAATCATTATTTTATTTTACGGTATTTCGATTGAAAATTTTCATCATAATTATAGACGATGTGCCATCCGTGAACTCAGTGTAGGCGTTACCAAGCTAGTAAATATTTTACTAGTTGTCTAAAGTAGTCTCCAATAGTTCGCCGAGGTGAACTTTTTTATACAGGAATCTTTATTAAATCAAAAAATAGTCGAAGTTTTCCACAACATTTTTAATGCACTACGCGTTTCAACTCACTGAGTCATCTTCAGGCACAAGAAACATTTCGACACGTTTATATAACGATAGGAAGGAACCAGAGGGAGAGATGTGTGAGGGAACCAGAAAACGAGAGCTAGAAGGATGTGACACATTAGAACGGAAGGAGTCACGCAAATGACGAGGAAAACCTAGGATGGAAGGGGTAATTTATGGGAACAACCAGGAAGAGGGAATTTCAGTATGTAAGGGGGAGTACGCGAGAGTAAGGGGTCGGATTGGTGTAGTGGACAGAGTGGTCCTCTTACCCTGAAGACCCGAGTTCGAATCCCATCAGTGGAAGATATTTTTCATTGGTAAGGCTAACTACTTAAGTTTTTAGTGGATAGTATTTAAGTTCAGTACTCCGCCCGTCGGAAGGGACGTTACCCGTGGGTCCCCTTGGCGCCTTTCGTTGAGAGCAGGCCAATGCCGACGTCGGGTTTCTCTCCTCTCTTCCTTCATCCCTGGATATTCATACCTCTATCAAATCACCCTTTCCTTTGTATCTTATTCAGTTCCCGATCCAAATATTTATCCATTGGATCCCTAATGCTTGATTCATACTCCAGATAAAACCTTACAAGTGCGAAATAATATCTTTCTTTTACTTTTCCACCGGAACATTTTTCCACAATTACTTTGATAAACCCCAGTCTCCTCAGCGCTGTGCTATAAAAATTTCGAATACGATTCCCCAATGATATATTTGGAGTAAGAGTGACACCGAGATATCTAATTACACTTGCCACACTTACGTCAACTCTGCCAACATTATAATTTTGAGGCTGTTTAAACCTTTTACGCCAGAAGTGTATAAGGCATTTTTTTATATATTTAGTACTAGCCCCCAGTCTTGATCCAACTAATAACAATTAACTTTATTCGGGGCTCTATTGGGTCTAAATGGTGCCTTCTTCCACCTAACCCGTCCAATTAAGACCGGTAGTAAGAGACACGTAGTCTGTTTTTACTCATTTCTCGACAGAAGACTGCATTATCGCCAAATAATCTTAGGTTACTATACGATTTTGTGATAAATGAGGAAAAACACGGGAGGGAAAACACTTCCTTGAGGAACACGGAAGGCCACCCTATCAACATCAGAGCTGAAGGATCGCAGGCTTTCCACCAGGAAAGTTTGCGATCCTTCAGACTGCATGTATATAATCTTCTAGGGTTTTGGAGCCGGTTGGGATTTCCATGGCCGACGTTTAGAAGAACAAGTCACTCATCTTCCTCAGAGCGAAAACTCAAGTTGCGTCTTGCTCCTCGTAACGTCGGCAATGGAAAGCCTAACCCGGTGCAAAGCCCCACAAGACCACATCCATATCAGAGCTGCTTCCGTCGATTACTAATTTCCGATCACGATCAGTGGGGAAGTCGACTATCCAATTTACAACCTTAGATTTAAAACCACAACGGTTCACGGTTTATTTGAATATGTTAAAAATAAAACAACTTTGGTGGTCATAAAAATTCATGTGAGACAATTGATATCAGGCCGTAGGTTAAAATTTAGATATATGGATGGTTGAAGTTAAAGGTGAAGTTGTATATTTATTATTATTTATACGTATTTGTATTTTTTCCATACATTAGAAAAAGAGGTCTGGAATTCAACTTACCAGTTAAAATTTAGACAATCTGTAAGAAGTAAATTTTAAACTGATCACTTAACCAATGACGCTAGAAATAGGGAATACCCGCGGATTACACTCGGTTAGATCACGAAAATATGATTAGATTATATATCCCCTGCGGATAATTTAAAATGTCTTTCTTTCCGTAAACAATAAGAGTACATAATGGGCTATATACCCGAATTGGTGCGTGTAATGTTACAAGCTTAATTTGAAGTACGTTTGAAAGAATTTTTGCATGCAAACTCATACTAACTACACCCTATTATGTCTAAATGATAATACCTGATGACTTATTGCCTTACAAATGCAAAATGTGGCTTGTGTAGGGTACTCAGTACTGCGTTACTGAAGCTGCGTAGGGTACTGACTTGAAAAACCACGGATAATGGAGGTAAGGCTGGCATATAGCGAGGGGTTAACGAGGCCGAAGAAGGAAACTGTAAAGCAAGGGATTGTAAGCAGGGCACAATGCCGAGTCGAAGAAAGGGAGAGGGAAGTTCGAGGTGAGTGATAAAGGAGAGGAACCAAGTGAGAGTAGGGGTGCATTTCTGGGGAAGGAATAGTGAGGAGCGGGGAGTGTTTAACAAAAACCTGTTCAATAAGTTAAAACGCATACTGAATAAAAATTCAGCGGAAAAGTGTTCGTGTTGATTGATTAAATAAATGTTCCTTCCGCTACATCAAGCCTGAATCTGTTCAACGTAAACGAAGTTTACTCTTACAACACCCGTGTAATAAATAACGGGTTATTTACACGACAGGAAATGGAATTTCCGATACATATCCAAAAAATACATCGCTTCCACGGCAGTAAATTGAAATTCGGATTCCTTCGGATCTCATTTGGCTGAGCAATGAAGTAGTTGACTTGATCAAATCATCGTAGGTAGAAGTCAACCAGCTATATATTTCATATTGACTCTCAAGAAGTTCTGCACACTTTGTAACACAACTATTGTGTACCACGCATCCACCAACAAAACTTAAATCATAAAGAGAGGAAACAGGTGTCATGCAACGAGTAAATTAATTGAAATCCACCATTTATACATAAAAACATTTAATGAGTCTGTCTCATAAAGTAAGTAACAACAATACATTTCAACTATAAATTATCGAGTATTTACGGAAAATTATCTCTTCTTCCACGTGAATTTTCTTCGAGCTCCCTCTTGTCCTGGCTTTTTCCTTTCTTTACGTCGTAAATCTTTTGTTAGGAGACCAGCTGAAAAAAGATTTAAAGAGTAAAATAAATCACGAGATACACATCATTCAGAACAAAATGTTAATTTTTATAATAATTAATTTTAATGCATAAATAGTACAATTCTTGCTTAGGTGTGAGGTATATTCCGATACCTTCCGCTCCATACTGTAATACGGTCACATTCACAACAACCGAAGTTCTCAACAAGTCACTTTAGATCTAATAGTAATACCAGCAGATAGAAGATTTTTAATCGAAAATATTTTAGTGAAGCAGACATTCAGGAATCAGGTGAAGGACTGCAAAACTTGTTCAGGGGGATATCGACGAAGACCATAATTTAGTGACGATGAAATGCCATTTAACATTCAAGAATCTTAAGAAAACGACAAAGACATGTAACTATGTAGCATAGCTGGGCAGAAAAGCGTTAATCCGTTAATCGTTAATTAACGAAGTTAACATATTGCTTAACGATTTAACTTTTAAGTTAAATCCAAAAACTGTTAACGGTCTTATTAACTTCCGTTAATTTAAGTGCGTTACTTTTGTTCAGAACCATCTGGATTGCCATTTAATAACTTGGTGAAGGGGTTGTGTTGAGAATGCAATCTAGAGAACTCAGCGTTTGTACTGCAATCAGACTTTTGCATAACTTTTACAGAAAACATTTACACAGTCAAGTCTGACGTTATCACCCTAAGCAATATTAAACAAGACATGAAGAGAAAGCATCCATCTAAATACGTTCAATTTGAAGAAAAAGTAAAGGCAGGATCAACTCGCGGGAAAACGAAAACCAAGTCTAAGGCTTCTTCAAGAGCTGTGGATTCTTCTTATGTCAATAGGACTGGCAATAGTTTTTTCACCATCTAATGGCAAAAAAACTATGCCAGCAAAATATTGGTGAATCTTTTGGTATCGCAGCTACCAGTAGCGGCGTATCCCAAGGTTTCTATTTCCCCAATCAAATACAAACAGCGTCAGATGCAACTTTACTGACGGAAACGGTACATTACTATGAAACTCCATACCTCATGTGTATAAGTCTACATTACCTAAGCTATACTGTTTATTGAGTATTTTTGACCATGAAATTCTTGTTACGTTCATTTACATCAAAAATATCTCAATGTTAAGTGACATATAATTCAAAATTGCCTACAATTACATATAGATTTTGAACTTTAACGGATAACTTTAACTCGCGTTAAATTTTCATCAAGATAACGATGTAACGATTAACGAAGTTAACTTTTTGAGTAGCTTTTAATACATCAACGAAGTTAATTTTTGGATTAACTTTGCCCAGCTATGCTATGTAGTAGAAAAATTGAAGAAGACTTAACATCGGCTGGTCTTTCAGAAGGCAGTGGATACTCAGCTTAAAGAGCACGAGGCTGTTATATATAAAGAAGAGAGGTGGGAAAACATAAAAAGAAGGCTGCAGGAAGCCGCAAAAGAATTATAAGGAGAAAAAAGTTGTCAATATGAAGCCAAGGATCACAGACTGTTTAGAACTGATTGAAAAGAGAAGAAAATACAAAAATGCAAAAACTTGAGAAGGGCAACCCTGTTACGAAAGAACAAGAGATGAACTATGTCCTAAAGCGATAAAAAGTAGAGAAAAATGGGTGAAGGATCTGTGTGAAGAACTACAAAACACCCTCACACGTGGTAAGATGGAAGTTGCCACTAAAATGGTGAGGAACCACTTCAAGGAACGCTAGATATAATGCCATTAGGGGCAACATATAGATCTTTAAACTGAACGAGAAGATACGTTGAAGCGTCGGAAGAATATTTGGAGCACTTACACGACGGAAGAAATCATTAGACGTAGGCTAAACGCAAAAATACGTTTCGCCTGCAGTAAAGCGCTGTCTTTATATGAGCCTCTATAATGAGGAGGTTATATGCAGCGAGATTAGCTTAGCGGGCGCATGTCGCTACGGTTTCCTCGGAAAAGTCTATAGTTCTCTTCACCAGCTACGAAACTCCCTCCTCTAATAACTACCCGAATAATTATAATCCACATAAAATCAAAACTTATAGGTAAGTAGGCAAAACATACAGGGTGCGTTCCGAAAGTAATGCAATTATTACTTTTTAAAGTAATTTATTGAACAGATTTGCGCAAACACTTAAAATTCTTCAAAGTGCTGTCCTTGGGCCTCTACACATTTTTTCCAGCGACTCTGCCATGACCGGTACGCGCCCTGGAAGGCGTCTTCGGGGACCTCTCGCAAGGTCTTCGTCACGGTGATTGGATTTCTTCAATGGACGAAAAATGGGTTCCTTTCAGGATTTCTTTAATCCAAGGGAACAAAAAGAAGTCTGCTGGGGTGACGTCAGGACTGTAGGGGGGGTGGGGCAGCATTGGCACCTGATGTTTGGCCAGGAACTCGCGGACTCGTAGTGCGTTGTGGCAAGGCGCGGTGTCGGGATGGAGTTGCCAGGTAGTGGAGATGTCTTTTCTCGTCCTGACGACCCTATTTCGGAGCCTTCCGACCACATCCACGTAGTGGGCAGCGTTAAATGTCTGTACTTGAGGAACAAACACCTTATGGACCACTCCTTTGCTGTCGAAAAAGACAATGAGCATTGTTTTCACTTTTGATTTGCTCATTCTTGCCTTTTTGTGCTTGGGGGACTGGTTGGTGTGCCACTCAGAGTTGATGTGCCACTTTAACCACCTCAAAACTTGTGAGTAGGACAGAGTAGAGTCCTAGAGTCCCCGTAAGCCTCACAAATCATTTTGTTAGTCTCCTCAAGAGATTTTTTCCAGTTTAGCACAAAACTTAATCGCGTAACATTGCTCGCTCGTCGATTCCATTTTTTCCGTGACACGGTCGGCGCGCAGAGGTTACCTGATGTCCTGCAGATTCTACGGCTTGAAGAGGACTGAGATTGGTTTTGCGGCAAAGCTAAGCGTCCCCGCCAACTACTCCAAGTGTTCCGATCCCACTCCGACCAACAGGAGCTGCGCGGGAAATTCAATTGCATTACTTTCGGAATGCACCCTGTATTTTTAAGTTTAACCTAACATTCCCGTGAGCTTCATAAAAAGCCAAAATTCGTACTGCTACGACCACCCATTCCTGAGAAAATGTTGTCTCGCAACATTTACAAAAACTTTAACGGGAAAAAATCAGATCATATACAAACGTGGTATACGCATCAACAAAAATGTTTTTTAAGAGATTGCAAAGTCCGGCAACGATCAGATCAATATTTTAAAGACTTTGCAAACCGTGCGCGCCATTGAAAATAGTAAAAAAACGCACTTTTTCGTTGAACTGATGATAACTTTATAATGGGATCAATTTTTTGCTTTAAGTAGTTAAACGCAGAATAAAATAAGCTAAATTTTGGCATTGCTAGTTTTGATACAGGGTTACAGGTAAACATTTTATCCATGCCTTAAGACGAATATCTAATTTTTTCTCGACAGTGGCCCACGTTAATGCACCGTAACTGAGAAAATAGCTTCAATTTTTCCCGTCTTGTTTCTCCATCGTACGAATAAAAGGGCTGGCATAAGGGAAATTGTTGATTTGCTTTACATCAAAACATAGGTTATAAGGATGTGCGACATTAACACAGTCGTTGGCCTTCCAGATGTCGTATCGTCTCATCTCCAGCCCCAAGTCGTATTCCCGATGGCCAAGGATAATACGGGACAAGTTCCGCTCCGTCATCCCAAGGTCACGGCCCGATTCTCAATCCCAAGGACCTTCTTCCTAACATGCAGCGACCAGGCGAAAGCAGACCGGTGAACCCACGAACATGCTTCTCTCCGATTGGCCAGATCGAGCTCTAATGACTCAAAGCCCGCAGGGTGATGGACGACGGTGACCATTAAAACGGTCGTTCGACCATTCCAACATACCCTTCCAAACCACATACTGCACCCTTCAGAAACCTTTGGGCAGGGCAATGCTTTCCTTTCGCAAGGCAATTGTATATGTTCCGCTCGAGGAAGAAACCGTCACGTAGGAGACAACATGAGTAGAATCGCTTGAGGGATGCAGGCGTACTGTGTAGCTTTTAACTAACTTCGCAGCCACGAGACGATTACGCGTAAAGAACTGATTATAGTCGACTGAAATTTTCCAAATACCTATATACCCTCTTGTTGGCTGCAAGTAAAACTGAAATGGTAAAATAAATTTACCTGCCATATCCTTTCCACGGCACCTATGGAAAACGTATCATAATACCCTTGAAAAGAAATCTTAATCATCATGGGTAAAAAAGGATTCACTTCACGCAACTCTTCACTCGATTCTCCTACCGGCTAACCTATCCACATTCACATAATTCTTCTCTTCGTAGTTCTTTGCATAAGAAATAATTTCTAATAAACTGTTTCCTGACTTCCACGTATGTATTTTCAACCGTAATTAGATTCTTCTCGTGGCAAAATTCCCTCTTCCTCTTCTCTTTCCTTCCTGCTTCATATAGCGTTGGTTACGCTAATCCCCAAATAACAATCCTCTTTTACCTCCTCTACGTTTTCCTAGAATGACGTTGACCTTGGCCTCTTCTCTCCTGCTGCACACCATTACCTAAGTTTTATTTTTATTAACCTTTAGGCGATATCTGGCCGTAGTATTTTCCATGTTTACTGGTCATCTTTAAGCCTCTTTCAGTCTCTGGCATAACTGCAATGTCATATGCAAATCGAACCACACTGATTTTCTCTCCGTGGATATTATCTCCTGAGATATTCTATTTGGTTTCACTGATAGCTTTCTCAATGTATAAATAGCAAAGTACGGGACATCCTTGTCTCACTCCTTTCTTTTTTCGTTCTTCTCTAATGCTGAGTCCTGATTTGATAAAAGCTACCTGGTTTTCATACAAACTGGTTAATTCTTCGCTACCTGTATAATACTTCAGTTTCCTTTAGAATCCTAAGCATTGAATTCAAATCCACACAGTCAAAGGCCTTCTCCAAATCTCCAACGCCACTAACGTTTGTTCGAAATGAAATGCATTTCGATTTCTTTTTAAATAACCGGAAAGGAAACATTTCTACGTGGTAGCTTGATACTTTAAGAATGACAGGCTCTTCGACGTAGAAACGGGCGAATCGCTCCACTTATCAGCACATGTGAGGATGCCCCGATGAGGAACGGATGCAGATGAATGCCCGCCGTGTTTTAAAAGCCTCGTCGCAGCACCTTTGGCACGCTTCTGAAGCGTATTCCTCACGACAAGATCCGGAATCGCAGGGTCGCAACGCTCCCGCAGGATTGGAAGACTTTGCTACAGCGTTGGATATATTCTGCCCCAGTAATTACTGGAAATATTCACGTGACTGACACAAAAATGATATATAAACTAAATACTCTTTGCCAAGTTTTTACCACTAGGAATGGTGCGTATTATTAATTCCCATTATTTCCGGAATTTTCGACGCGTTTTTCCGAGCTGCGTTAACTGCGGATCATGGTACAAATATATATATTAGTACCATGCTGAGAATACTGAGGTTTTTCTCGTGCATTACCACACTTTCAAGCACCCTCGCCTAATAAGTTTTGCATCTGAAAGTTCGACCAGATTATTTACGTGAAGGTTTCTCATAGTAATATGTTGCTTCTGCAGGATGCGAACCAATACAATATTATTATACTTGTACCTTCCACCAAGTAAATAATTACAGGAAAAATGACCTTGTGTATCAGGCACACCCTATTTTGACATAATTTTTCAATTTGGCCATAACTGGACAATAAGTTTGAAATATTTGAGAACAACTGTGCATTATGATCGTCAAAATAACAGAAACAAGGCGTACGAGATATATTGCCAAATGGATAAAAGTTCATGTCACAACAACTGACACAATCCTTGGGATGCTTGCCGAGTACTCTTGACGTGTACATCATGGCAGCAACTTATGAATTCTTCCGGTGCTTTCCATCGAGTCAAGAAAACGGCTGCTGCTGGCGTCCATTGACGGAGCCACGGCTGCCCATGGTGACGTTCATCTTCGAAATAACACAACGAAGCAGAAAAAGATTTTCGACCAATTGGAAACGAACAAGGAGACCACATAAAGGCTTCAAAATAACTGGATTATCGTCAATCTGTCGGGGGAAAACTTCGACAATCCGGCACTGCCTGTCCTGTCAGTGTCTCAACTTTGCTCCTGCATCCAGGAGTATTCCCTAAACAAACAGTGGGCGGAATAGAACAAGCCATCCGGAAACTCCCAGGAGAAACTGCGGAAGAGATTAGGATCCATGGCCCCATAGTCCTGCAAAGGGCCACCGCGCCGAAACCTAACCTCACCAAGAAAACGCAGACAGCTCTTCGGCAACTGCAGAAAAATGTAATTTAGACCATCGGACAAATTGAACGCCTCCGTCATAATGAGGGTCGAAGGTTTCCACAAAAACGTCCTTGATATTCTCCCGGACCCTGCCTATCGGCCTCTATTACGTAACCTAACGGAAAGCAGAATTGAGGAGGACGATAGCTCTGGTCAAGGAAGCGGGGTTATCAGTGGAAGAAGGGAGGGACTTGGTGCCGGAGGCCCCGATTCCCAGAGGCTGTAAGGCCTGCCCAAAATACATAAGGATGGGGTACCCTCGATTCCCCCACTTACAAACTGGCGAAGTATCTTAAAAGGTGTCCTTTCTCCATACGTGAGAAGGTACAGACATGGCATAAAGAACTCGGCCGAGATCGTCAAAATCGCGCACGAAATCCAACTGGAATCTTCTGACATCACAGTGAGTTTCAATGGCGTTTCTCTGCGCAAGAAAATTAGAGAGTCACGGAGAAAGAGTGTGAAGATTGGTGCCAACCAATTAGGAGTCACTTTAGCCTGATGGAACTGTATACAGTCCCGACAATTTGGTCTCATCACTCAAGAGTGACAATTTGGTCTCATCACGTCATGATGGGAGACATCATCCTCAGGGTGAAAGCCGGCACTGAGTGCAGACACCAACAATTGTTGGTTAGCCATTGGTTAGGAGGTAGGCTGAATGTTAGCCACTGAATCGTTCCTGACCCGGTGGAAAGCCTGGAAAGACTTCATTAGCTGCATTTGATGGAAAAGAACCAGATTCTTCATGGTAACAACTTATTTTTCACACAAAAGATTACCAATTTTAAACTTAAGGCAAAAAAAATAGCCCTCATCATAATAGCACCGTAATAGTTTTATGGGTTTATATGTAGACAAAGACATGTATAAATGGTATGAGCCATGGGAGACAGGTTGGCAATGTGTTGCCAGGCAGCCCAATCGTCATGGATTCATATTCTGCCTTGGGCATGGATTGCCTTAGGATCAATCTTAGGAGTAAGTTAGATTAGCTGATGCAATGTAACATTAGCCCTTTGAGCACAGTGAAAATCTAAAAACCTACTTATATTACCACTACCATAAAAATGTCACCATATGGGTGAGGGAAATATCCTTTATACTGGTGGGGGATGGTCCTTGTCAAGTACGGGTGTGATAAAGTTATAAAAAGAAAGACCAAGCAAACCAAACTTAACAATAACTGTTCCATAATAAAACCCTACCCTACATTAGCCAGTTTCATTATTAATAAATCATTTATAATTACCTAGGCGCATCTTTTCCACAATGTCAGCACTCACAAAACTGCGGAGCCCCCATGCAATGGCCCATCTAACAGCACCTGCTTGTGATGTGTCTCCACCACCCGTGACAGAGGCATCCACATCTATTTGGTCTATTAGGCCAGTAAATATCAATGGAAATATAACCTAAATGAAAAGAAACAGAATAAGTTACTGAAACATCCTACAAAGTATGAGACAAATATGCTTCCATTATTCCTGAACCTATTCAACAATGCTGGTCTCCAATTCCTGAACCTATCTCTTTCATTTGGCTGGACAAAGAAAAAAAAACCTCTGACAGCATTAAAAACTAGCAACCTGTAGTAGGCAACTGGATATTTTTAATTTGAGACTTATTCACAGCAAATTTCATTCCAAAATGTAGGTATACTCGCCACGCCTACATTTTTGTGACTTTTCCACTGGAGAATTTTCAAATGAGTACCTACAGTAAACTGGTAATAGTTATTTAACCAAAGAGCACCTTCAAACCTAAATCTTTTAACTACCAGCTATCATTCCTCTCAGCTAGTTCAAAAAATGTCTTCGGCCAATGTATTAGTCTTATTTACTGTTGGATAGTTGTCTTAACGGTGAGTTTCCACCTCAGTATATAATTATTAAAAATGCTTTATCCAAATTGTAACACCATCATTTAGATGAAAATCATCCATTGTAGTCATCAATCCAAGGGTTGTTTTGATGAAGCTCTTTACACCATTCTACAATTCGCTACCCTTTACATAATTTTAGAGTTCTGCTCTTTTATGTAATTAGCTACTTGCTGCATATACAAGGGGGGTAAACTATGGAGTGGCCCATCACCCACAAACTATCAACATTCCACTCCATGTGGCACAGACTGATTAATATTCCACTTTACAAACAAAAATATGATTTTGAAATAAACACCATGAAAGCAATTGCCCTTAATAACAGATACAACCACGCTCTAATAGACAAGATGCTATCAAAAAATCCTAAGGAAAGCCCAAAAAGAATTCACATCCCTTTCCCAAAACCACACCACCAGCCAACTGGTATAAACTTCTCTTCATCAGACCAATATCCTATAAATTAGCTAAACCATTCCCCAAAGATAAATACTGCATCTCCGACCACACACAAAATAACCTTCCAAAAATACTTCGCAAAACTAAAGACAAACCAGATAAGATGACAAGAAGTGGGGTCTATGAACTTTCATGTGACACATTCCCAGCAAAATACATAGGGAAAACAGTACAGTGCTTCAGGACAAGCATCATAGAACATGAGAGGTACTTGACAAATGGTGATGACATATCAATGATCACAAAATATCTCATGGAGATGGACTATCAATGCAGTTTCACTTCCAATTTCCTACACATCAAGAAGAAAGGAAAAATACTGGCCGCCCTTGAGCAATTAGAAATAATTCATGGAGCTAAAGAAAACATTCCCCTCCTCAACCTTCTCACTCCATTCCCTACTACTCTCCCTATCTTTCCACAAACTCCCCTTTATAATCCCACTCCATAGTTTACCCCCTTCAGGACATGACCATCACCCTTCCACCCCCATCTGACCATCAACTTCCACCCCCACCATATGACCCGTTTAACATTTCCCGGAAACATACCCAGGTATTCCGGGCATTGTCCCCACCCGGATGACTAGAAGCCGCAGCTCTTCAGTAACTAGCACGATCCAACATAAGAGAGATATTTTCCACGAGGTGACAAAACAACTGCCACCCACCTTCCACAGAAGAAGCACCCACAAGACCCTCCTCACCCATGCCTCTGCCCCCACCTTTTTCCGAAGGGTTTTCCCACCATACAGGTTTCCCTTCATGCCCAATCCCAACCCCCACCTCCACCCCTCTTCACTGCTTATACACGAATGTAAGAGACTTGCCTGTAGGGACTTGAAAATGATATAGCTGTCGAAACTAGTCGTCAATAATGTACTAATATCCAAATCTGTGTGTAATTTATCCATCCCAAAATGGAACAGTTCCACCATATCGACCACAAGACACTAATTAAAAACAGACCCAAATTTACCATAGTTCTTTTTCCACTAAAGATTTCATTGATAGGGTTCTTAAATACCGGTTTTACTTACATCAATCAAATGCATTCTCACAAACATATCTCCTCCAATGGATTAAGCAAAGGATTACATTAATTTGCATGGCATCCCAGCAAGGTTATTTCTTTGGGCCTATATCCTCAGTATAGTACTTTTGTGTTTGCCTCAGTGGTGGTACTATGATGCAAGCTACTATAGTCTTAACAACATATAGTACAGTAAAGTACACCAGTAATGGAACATCAATGAAAAAATTCAAGAAGCCACAAATGGTGAGAAAATCTGAAGTAGGTTAAGAATCAGGTAACTTAAATTTTTCACAGAAGTCACTGGAAATGTAAATTTCTGACTTGAAAAAATATAATGATGAAAGTATCCTCACCTATTGTGAGATTGAGAATATACTGACTCTAAGTGAGACTATAATGACAAAATAAGTTTTGAAATTAAATTGGAAGAGATCATTTTCTCTTACAATGTTCAATACCTAGAAAAAATGGAGCCATTATCATACAAAGTTCATTTCCCACCATATTTTTCAACAGACTGCATTCTAAAATTTTCTTCCTTGTGCCCTCCACTTGAAAATTATAGTAGGTATTGATGCAAACAAGCCACCAATGAGAAAAACACACTTTACTTTAAATTAATAAAAAACCTCTAACACACAGAATTCAAAATCAGTAGTTAATGCATAAAATGGTAGCCTCCTACTTAGAGGAAATAGGTCAAACTGCTAACTGAAAGTAAACCATATTCCCATTCAATTCACATACTTGTTTTCCATACTTCCCTATTCCATTCACATACATATTCAAAAAGTTTCAACTATTCAGCTTCAAGAAGGGCCAAAAATTACATCCAAGAAATGTAAGCAAATAGTAGTAACATTAGGCTTCATTTATTTGTATCAAATATGCTACATTTTAAACATAACAACAAATAATAAAATATATCATACAATAAAATTATTTCATAAAATTGAAAAAAAAAATTTTTTTGATTAAAACAAATAGTTAATAATCTCAGCAGTATAGAAAAATAATGTAAAGTACAACCATTATTACCAATGGAAAAGTCACTTGGTGGCAACAGTTTCTCCAGCAAGCCTACTGACATCTTCAGGTCAGACTTCAAGACTGAAGATAACATCAGGGTGGCTGGAAAAACTGTTGCCACTCAGATACACACCAATGTGGAGGAATGCCCAAAAGTTCTTATCAATGATCAGCCCGGAGAAAACCTTAGATCCACGTGGAAAAGTGTTTGCATTAGATAAAAGTAATTGTTGCTAGAAGTTATGATAAATATTTTTTTATTGCTACCCACAGTCAATAATGTAGGAAAAATAAGAAGTTAATGGACTGTTTGGCAAAAATAAATTGTTCCATGCATTTGGAAGGACAATAAATGATGCACGACTTCAGCTATTAAACACTGATACCACTCACACCTTAAGATATGAATCACAGATGCAATGCTAGCACCAATAGAAGCTAAACTTTATATGCTTTTATTTTTTGAGCTAAAATTGAGTCCAAGACTTCTTACTTTAGCACGTTAAAACTAACTTCCTTCAATTCTCCCTACATAGGGGAAAAACCCTTCCTTGGTATATTTACCAAGTAGGTGCTATTCTCCTCATTATGTATGAACATTGCTGGTATGCCACTATGACCTGACATGATATGACCAATGACTTTGCTTCTGCAACATTAGGGAAGTTCAAAATGTAAATTAAGACTTTACTGATAATACCTCTATCACGACTTTATGATAATTTTTCTGTTAACTCACTATCTTAGCAGGTGAAAGTTCCTGCTGACTGTAAATGTATACTTGAGAAACTTGAAATTCCTGAACAACAGTTAATTTGTCAATTGACAAACTAAAGCACTTTATCACAGCCTAATGACCCTGCACTCTATTGCCCAAATTTCCATGGAGGAGAAAGATTTGGAACTCTTCCATGTCTTCGAGTAGTGAACTTACTCCTTGTATAAAAAACCATTGAATAAGATTAATAAAATCACTAGTACATATAATTCCAGGTACATAACATTAAACGTTTCATTGAAAACAAAAAACATATCAATCATTCATTACAATTTCACAATGATTCTTCACTAATTTTTCTTTGAGGCTTACGTCCATTTCTATCTGTATTCACTAATGTTTCTAAAGAGCAACCAATCTTTTCCAATGACTTTTTAATGTCACCAACTTCTTTGCTAAGGCGTGCTAATTCTTCTTTAGCTAATTTTCCTTCCCACTGCCGACCACCTGCACTTTGTAACGACGACTGTGTATTACAATGACGGCAAAAACGGGACAGAGTGGACTGAGTAGATAGAGCATCTGTAGAACCATTTGGCATTTCTGCTGCCATTCTGCGCAGCTTATTTCTGCTCCTAGCTACTTCAAGGGCAGCTGCAGTGACACTTGGAGGTAAACGACGGTCCCTAGGGTCACAAGGGCGGACACTAAGAACAACACGATATGCTGAGGGAGAAACAAGGGCAGATCTCCTAAGCAACCGAAGCAAACGAAATCTTAGACCACACACTTTATCTGCACCAGCAAACAGAGCAGATTCAACATATGCCACCAACTCTGTTTGCTGTACCAGCCCTGTTAGCCCAGCTGTCCTTTGTAGTCCCTGGATATCATGCACAGCAATACCAACAAGCAAATTCATCAATGCAACAGATACCAACAAAATAAACATAACAAAAATGATAGTTGGTATAATTGATTCTTTGATGGATTTGTGATCTTTTAACAATTCATCACTCACCTCTCCAGTGGCATATATTAGAACTTTCACAAATGATAATAGTGAGGTAGGGAACTGATCTTCTCCAGGAAAAAGGATCATGAATGCAATCATGAATCCAATTAATAGGCAAGCATAAGCAAGAAGTAATCGGTAAAACTCTTTCAAGACAGTTGTGTACATATGAACATATGCAGCAAAAGAAGGCAAATGACCAATGACAGAGAGTAGATCAATCCATGCACAAAGGAGAGATATTGATCCAATTGGTCTCACCCAACTCTCATGATCACCACTGATACCCTGCACAGCACACACTATCACAGCACCAGTGAGCATGGTCCACTCGAGAATATTTTGAGCCTGTAAAACATAGTGTCGAACTGAAATGGCACTACTTTCCAAAATTCCCAAACCTTTCCTCAATAATTCTATTACGATCAGAACACAAAGGAAGTAAAAGGAAATATTAACCAAATAATATTTATCACTAAACTCTTCAGCTAAATCAGTTTTGCACTCAATTTTCGCCTCATCAGTCTTGCCCTGTTTGTCATCACCAGACACTAAGTAACTAGTGCAATTTCTAGCCATGTCGACATTTTTCGATGCACTGTCATTGCTCCCGTTAACACTGGAAAGATTGTGACCATAGGAAACATGCTCATTTGTAACTATAGCGTAAAATGAAAACACAAAAACAAAAATGGTACACAAAAATATCCTCGCCAAGTAAAACTTGCGCACACGACCCCACTTGAGGTGAAGAAAGGCGCGACAGAGCGGATGCTCCAACAGCGTCTCCGCTTGCCCTTCGTCGACCATAGTCTTCATGAACCGCGACTCCCGACCTCCTCCGTGGCGAATCAGGGCACGGAAATCGAGGCGCACTTCGACTTCCCTCCTAGGGGGAGACTCGGGATCATCGTGGTCAGACAAAGTGACGGCTGAGTCCAAGATTTCGACGACGGTAGAGAGGCAGGCTGGTGTCCGACGAGCAACTAAGCCGAGTGTGGTGGGTCCATCGATGGCATCGTCTCCACTGGAATTCCAGCAGAGGCAATTCCACCACCCGCAACTCGATTTCTCGTGGGGCGGATAGCTCCTAGCGGTCAGATCGGCGCCAGCGCGGATGAGGGCGTCCACGCAGCCCGGCAACTCGTTTATGGCCGCGAGGTGGAGTGGAGCCCGACCGTACGCGTCCGCCACGCATGGGTCGGCATTGGCGTTTAGCAGTGCTGTCACTGTCTCCACCACGGGAACGGAGAACGCCGGTCGGCGCCTCCCTGATACAGCCACGTGAAGGGGCGTTCGCCCCTCTGAATCCGCCAAATTAGGGTCGGCGCCGGCCCTCAGCAATTCTCCGACGGCGTCCGCAGCCTGGGCCCTAGCGCTCAGGTGCAGCGGGGATTGGCCGCGAGAATCGACCGCTTTGGGACTTGCCCCTGCCTTGAGGAGGACGCGTATACCTTCGGTGTCTCCGTCAACGGCCAATATGTGCAAAGGGGTATATCCGTTGTGGTCTTGCGTCTTCTCGTGCAGGTTAGCCCCCGCGGCCAAGAGGATGGGAATGCAGTCCATATGGCTAAGCTCAGCCGCCACATGCAAAGGGGCGTAACCCCTCGCCCCAAAAGCATTGACGGAGGCTCCGGCAGCTACGAGAGCGTCGAGACATTCAGTGGCGTTAGCTCTAACGGCGTACCCTAGAGCAGTCTCGTCTTCGTTCTCCACAGCCAGTTCTGCCCCGGAGGCAAGAAGTAATTTCAATATCTCTGGGGAATTTCCAAGAGCTGCACAATGCAATGGCGTTAGTAGTAACTGAAGCCTGCCCATTGAAACGGAATTAACATCCGCGTTCCTGGCTATTAGAGCCTTGGCAACAGTAGGGTCGCCAGATAATGCGCAGAGATGTACGGGACCTAGTCCTGTTTCTTCATCCCTAGTGTCCACTCCTATGCCTTCTTTGAGCATTCTGTTTACAATGTCAGCTCGTCCCACAAACGTTGCCCAGAGAAATATTACCTTTTTTGAAGATCTCGTGTAAGATTCGATCGCATCAGGCTCTTCATTATTCCCTTCTATAGCCTCCAAAAACTTGACTCCTGATGATCCTACTAGCCTCCTCATACGGTCCATTAAACTATGCCGGACCCTGTCTTTACATATACGAACACTCAGGACGTCATCCATAGAGTGGTGAATTTCAACTTCCTTTTCAACCAAATCTCCAAGATATACTTCATCTCCCGAAGATAAGGCATCATTTGAGAACCCTTCCACACCTCCTCGATCTTCCGGCGGCATCAAATCCCTTTGTTTCCTGGATTTCCATCGCTTCAGAAGGGATGGTGTCACGGATTTATATCGGAAAGATGTCTCTTTAGACGGTTTCCTCTCCACGACCGTCATGCTAGTCGCACGGTCCATTCTCACCCTCTTCTTCTCCATTTTTCCGACGGCCAAGCCTGAAAATTTCAATTTGTATACTTTTCAGTTCACCTGATGGCAAATGTCGCAAATGAGGCTGAGATATCAGTCAAAATACATAACTCGACGTATAATGCATTAAAATAATGGAATTTTTAAGCCCAAATCCAAAGAAAATTTAATCCGAGATGTATTGATCTAAATTAGACACTGTCTTAAATGAACATGCAAGGTACATGTCTGCAAACACTTCGACTC
Organism: Platycnemis pennipes; assembly: GCA_933228895.1. Lineage (NCBI taxonomy): Eukaryota > Metazoa > Arthropoda > Insecta > Odonata > Platycnemididae > Platycnemis > Platycnemis pennipes. Next base: position 23,255,925 of record OW121848.1, on the reverse strand, counting down.
AAGAAAAATAAAGAGCGGAGATTTTCTTGATTACGCGAGATTGAAATCTCGACCTTCGAGACGCTACGGGGCATGAAATAGATATCCTTGAGATAACTTCCATTATTCATTAGCAACAACAGGACAACCTTAACTGAGCTCGTACTCCATCGTAAATAAATTACTAAGCTAAGCAAGTTAAGTTATTTAATCGAAAACTGACTTTTTCACAGGAAATGAAATTTACTCGTGCGACTATTTACGCTGCTTATGAGGAAACAACCTTAAAACTTCCGAATATTTATTTCTCAAGTCGCTACAATTCAGAAATTCCCACTATTACGATTCACGCTAACTTATGCTTCAATATTCAAATCTATGTTTGGCGATGAGCACATTACGTCATTGGGAAAAATAAGTGGGCGAGGTACATGATGACAACTAACAGCGGGAAAAGAGAGATCCGATTCTCAATATAGCGCATAAAAAGCGTCTTATGGACCAATAAGAAAGTTCTGCCCGCAAGATGAACAGAAATGGGGTCTCCGATTCAGTGATTATTTTTATGTTCCACGGGAATTTCAACGCCTGTGAGTCACAATTCACAAACGGTACCAACTCGACGGAACGCACGCGACGTAAATAGCCAATTCTCACAGGCATATTAAAGGACACGGCACGACTCAGGAAAATTAACACTATGAGTAGCAACATTTACTGTAATGGTATTTCACGATCACTAACGGTCGAACGGATTAATATTAGTTTGCCACATCGCGATACGAAACCCGACGCATACATTAAATTTAACAATATAAATGTAACTTACTTTAGGAATAGGTTTCCAGGTCTGAAATGGCAATTCACCAAGGTACACCGACGATCATTGTTCCGCCTTGTCCACTGCCGAAACTCCAACTGTGCCACTTCCCACCACACTGCGCTTCGTCTTCGAGCAGGATGACACCAGAACAGTAGCCACAGAACTTGCCATCCAGCGCCATCAGTGGCACTATGAAGAACTATGTGCACGCCGTTTGTGGAACCACGATGATGACCTACATATTTTCAGCTCGGAAAGCGGCGATTCGCTCGCATTCAACTCACATTTCCAAGAAAGAATTTTCTTGGAGGCCACCCCCTTTATCAAGAGACTTATCGTGCTCACAGACAAGTTCCCCAGAAGATTCATAACGAAAATCGCCTCTGGTACCCGCTCATTCCGTTTGGATAAAAGCAAAGCGCGAATTAATCGCAGAAGCGTTAACGGTGCGTCAAGAAAGAACGGAAAGTAAAATCAGATCTAACGTCAGAGCGCAATGGCCTAAAATATAAAAGAAAAGTTATTTGCATAAAAATACTTGGAGGTCCATACGATTAGAGTAATATTGAGGGAGCCCGTTAGGATTGAAAGTAGATATGATTATTCAAAACTTGATGTGTAGGCGACTCATACGTCAATTTAAATACAATTTAAAATTTTCAAAGCGTTCTAGTAACATTATTCATAGTATTCCCAAATAATGTGTGTTAGAAACGCTATTGATAGGGTACAGGGGCAGACCCAGATATCAGGTTTGGGGAGACAGTCACCAGTCTTGTCCTCCGTACTGCCACCACTCCAATCAAAAAGACCTAGTCTATCTAGTTCAGTTCTCCAAGGCTTTGAGGGGGGGGGGGGACTGCCCGCCCCCCTGGATCTGCCCATAGTAACATTATATATCATACTCAACCTCTTTAGAGATAACAAATACTCATCCAGTTGATATTTTATGCCCCTTTGCATGTGGAGGCTGAACTTTGCCATAGGGACTGCACCCCCATCCCCTAGGCCATGGGGGCTAACCTGCACGAGACGCAAGACCATAATGGATACACCCCTTTTCACATATTAGCTGTTGACTAAGTGAATGAAATCCGGGTCGCAATAATTAACATTTATAGTGGACCAATCCCTGCTGCACCTAAGTGCTAATGAAGCTGATCGGTCAAACTGCCCTGAACTTTGCTACCCGAGCAAATGAGCACAAGGCATGCCTAACCACACATAATACCGCCAAGTCACATTTTCCTAGACACCAACTGGAAAATGGATACAGCAGTGAATTCACCCCCTAAGTGTCACACTCAGAGAAAGGCCCAAGGTAGGTCAGACTAGAAGAGCTGGAGACAATAAGCCACAAAAAATTCCAACCACTGGAGCACTACACTCCAACTCAAGTCCCTTCCCCTCTTACCCCTTAAACACCTGGTTTTGTATATATACAGTTGCGAATATGACTATTGTACCTGAATATGTCACTAAGTGAACAAAACCTGGGTCATAATAATAAACATATGGTTGGTTATTCAGGGGAGGCGACCGACAGCTGAGGTCATTTGCACCATTTAGGATGGGTAGGTAATAGGTTAATGGTAGGAACATTTATGGTAATGGAGGAAGGGTGGAGAGAAACCCGGCATCGGCATTGGCCAACTCTTAACGACAGGTGCCAAGGGGACCACGGCCTAACGTCCCATCCGACGGACGGAGTACTGAACTTGAAATGCCCTCCACTAGGCACTCAAGTGGGGACCGGATTTGCAGTGGACCAATACAAAGTGTAATAATTTTTTTATTCTCAACTTCACCATGGAGAGGTTCCACATAGTAAAGCCTGAAGTCATTACCATTATTTTGACAGAAATAATATCTAAAACCAGTTCTCATTGCCAAGACTGACTTCCAAGATAAATCTATGTCTCAGTATACTCAGATGGGGCAAATAATAGCTCCCTCAAACGATTGAAGTACAATGATGAATTTCATCCATGCAGTATTCCTTTTTTTTTGAGGCAGCATTCTGTATTGACGGGCATTGTAAGTGCCCAGAGCCGAATGAATACCAAAAGACATTGATACAACCAAAATGGTACTCTCTAAGTACATATTTGTTGATGCCCAAAGAGTACAGTATTATATCACATGATCACAAGATTAACTGGAGAGCTGCATCAAACCAATCTGATGATGGAATTATTGGTAATACGCATTTAATCATTTATATTATAATTGTTTTAACATATATAATAACTTGATTTAAAGATTTACATGCAATAAATCCTTCTGCAGTGACCTTTTAGGCCTGTTCCTAAAATTTTACTAAAGGTAAATATGATCTCCTTTAACTGTAACTAGTTACTTTTAACATTTAATTGATACTTGTAACTGATTACAAATTTAGAAGAGTAACTATAACTGAACCAGTTACATTTTTTTGTACTCTTTCCATGTCTGCAAATAATATAGCTTCTGCACTCCAAACAAAGAAAAAGGAATAATCACTTACCCCTACCAAAATTTAGGGTTAATATCAACAAATTTATCACCAGATAAAACATTTTTACTACAAACCATAACAGAAAATTATTACTGAATTGTAGTCACTAATCACTGAGGATTAGTAATTAACAACTGCTATTCAGTAATAATTTTGTTAGGGAATTGTACAGTTTCAACAACTCTTACCTGTTCTCGAGATTGAATATTCGAAAAATAAAGAATATCCTTCCCATTAATGCGAATATTTCCAGATCCAGGATAGGTTAAAGTTGCCTGTGCTACAGCTGTTTTTCTTGTGGCCTCTAAAATGAAACATCAAGGCCACCATGTAATTACAATTTACAATAAACAAAATATAATTACTCCATTGAGAGGATAAAAATGATGCATACCGGTGACAGTTATAACTGACTTTCCATCTTCACGGACTTCTGGCTATAAAAAAAGGCACAAAGTTTTGATTACATAAAAAAAATTACATGAGTAAAGAAATAGTAAACTTTAACCCATCTTTCACTGCTCAGTTACTCAGTGCAAGTAGGAAGTTTGAGTTATGCAGTGAACTCAAATTAGACTACAACTTCAAGGCATAAAACAGAACAATTTCCCCTTATCTTACCCATACTCTGTATCCAGTGTGTATCATGTAACATTTAAAAAACAAATCTTCAATGAGCCTAATAGATAAAATTTATTCAATGATTTAAAAAATCCACACTTTTATAATAGCCTTGTTTTTTATTTAAAAAATACTCCATTTGATGGAAACACTTCGAGAAATATACCATGGAAATGGTAAGCAAAATAGTATGTACTGTATGAACATCTCATAACCATCACCACCACCACAAGTGATCTACAACATACAGATAGGCTTCCTGAGAATATCATCAATTTAAAAATAGTAAAACCCCTTATTTACACTTTTCTTGGGACTGCTAAGGAAAAGTGTAAATGATGGGAAAATGCAAATAGCAAGAAAGGAAAAATTTTTCATTTTACATGCATCCATACACAATGTAGAGAAAAAATAAAAAAAGAAACACTGATAAACTGAATATGAGCAATATTATTAATTATTTATTAAAGTATATAGCTGTCCTGATTTATTTTTGTACAATATGTTTCAACCAACCCATTGGACATTGTCAAATCCATAATTCCCAAACTTATACACTGTGCAATACCTTTTCTCTTATGAAGAAGCCATTCATGGCTATATTTGACAATCTGGAACTTAAAAACCACTTCATAAGTTGGTATTCTTTCATACCAAGATTTCTTGACATTTTTTTTTCCGACTGATGTGTGCATTAGTAGACATGTTTCTGAATCACGTCATGATTTTTTATAACTGTATCCATTGCAGATACTGGTAATCTTAGATGTTTCACCATATCAGTGTGAGTTGCATTATGAGAATCCGCTTGATCAACAGTTTTTATTTATGCCTAAATTGAAAATGTTCTAGTGGCTGCATGGCTTTTTTACCAGGTTTTTCCAGGTTTTTTTACCAGATGGCTGTAATCAAATCAGGACCTAGCAGTAGAAAAGCAACCACAAAGGAGTGAGAAAATGCTGTGCACTGTCTCTTCGTATTATTCAATGTGTACATTGAGAAAGCCGTCCAAGAAGTCAAAGAAAAGTCTTTGGGAGTTAATATCCATGGGGAGAAAATCAGCATGTTGCGATTCCCCGACGACATAGCAGTCAGGGCAGAAACAGAAGCAATTTTAAGAAGGCACTAGGAAATGTAGAGAGGACAATGGCCAGATATCACCTGAAGATCAATAAAAAGATAACTAAGGTGTTGGTATGCAGTAGGAGAAGCTACGATCAATATTAAACTAGGAAAACAAAAAAATCTAACACGTCGAAAAGAGTTCTGTTACCTGGGAAGCTGAGTAACTAGCAATGGATGAAGTAAAAGAGAAATTGCCAGTAGAATAGCCCAGGGAGCATTTAAGAACATTTCTACAGGAGACTAATTACAGCTGTAAAAACATGCATGGAAGTGAGGAAACATTCATTAGAACATACATCTGGAGCATGCCACAATATGGCAGCGAAGCAAAGATGATAACAGTATCAGAGAAGTCAAGGCTGAAAGCATGTGGTGCTACGAAAGAACGATGAAGATAAAATGGATCAACTGAGTGACAAATGAAAAAGTCTTAAGAAGAGTGGGAGAAAAGAGATGTCTACTGAAAACCCTAAAAAGAAGACTAGACAACTTAATCAGCCATATCTTAGGGCACGATAGCCTGATGAAGACAATCATCAAGGGAAAAGTAATGGGAAGAATGGAAAAGGAAAGCCTAATGCGAGATATATGGAACAAGTTGTGAAGGATTTAAAAGGGAAGAATTATGTCAATATGAAAAGGTTGTCCGATAAAAGAATCTGAGTGGAAGTTTGTGTCACAGCATTCTTAGGTTGTTGACCAATGTAGAGTGTATTTCACTCTGTGCGATTTTGTAAAAGTTTGAGTTGTTGAATAAATACCATTAACAATGGAGTGCCACAAAGTTACAGAGGACAGAGTTTTTATATTAAGAGTAGCAATGTTGATACATATTGGGTATGGAATAAGTTTCCACCCTTATTTGTTACAAAAAAGGTCTTTATTAAAAACTACAATAGCAAAGTACATTAATTCAAAATATGCTCCCTCAGCAGCCACAACCTTCTTCCACCTTGTAGGCAGTAAACTGAGTCCTTAAATGAAAAAATGTAGTACTAAGAAGCAATCCATTCATCACGTATATTCTGGATACTTTTATGGGAAGTGGACCACTCTCCAGAAAGAGCTGACTGCATTGATTGGAACAAATGGAAATCTGGAGGAGCAATGTCAGGTGAATGCAGTGGATGGTGCAGGTTTTCCCAGTTGACTCCTTCCAGGTATTTATTTTCTGGTATTGCAACTTGTGGCCTTGAGCCTTGTTGTGCCTATTGCTCCATTCCCGTCATTTCTCTTTCAATGTTCATTTCAAACATAAAGGTTATAGTAAATATTGATTATTAGAGATGGTTTCAGCAGTTCCTAGTATACAGAACCCTTATGATCCCACTAAATGCATAGCATGATCTTTAAACAATAAATATTTCCCTTGGAGTGGATGGACCTGGTTTACCTGGCATCACCTATGCTTATTAACATTAAAAGTTATCTTAATAGATCCATTTTTCATCACGAGTAACATGCCAAGGCAAAATATCTTTTCTCTTTTGTCGATTGAGCAACATCTCACAAATGTTTTTTGATGTCTTTCTCTTTAAACTTGTATCTTGAATGGAACCCAACTTCCTTCTTTTTGGGCCATCCCCATCGCATGCAGACATTTTCCAAGAGTACATCAATCAATTAATTTAATTACAATGACAACTTTTCAAGTATTTAACGAGGATGTTCTAATACATACATGATATTTTATGGCGTTCATTGAGTAATGCATGCAAACCTGCATTCACAAATTTTCTCTATGCACCATCACGTTCTTTGTCACTGACCTAAAATCACCCTTGTTGAATCACTGATACAATTCTTAATATGTTATATGATGGAGCATAAAAACAAAAAATATCCATGAGGAAATGATGCATTTCCACAGCACCTTTATTTTAAAATAAAGTAGTGCAACATGATGAAGTCTTCTCGGGATTTCCACTGGGTTGAATATTTATATAACACCAATGTTTCAACGGACAACTCGTCCATCATCTTCAGGATGAGTGAGTTAATTAAAGCTGTTGAGACGTATCTATTAACGGTTGCAGCAATCAGGTTACTCCTGATTGGCGGGAAGGATCTTCGAAATTTGGATAGAAAGGAGTTTATCATTTTTTATTTTATTTAAAAAGGGATTCCACGAATTGCTAAGCTTATAACCCATGTCTCGATTAAAATAATTTTTTTTAGCCAGATCTCAATGGCCTCTGTTGACTGTTGACAAATATGGCAAAATAGCCCTGGCTACAGGTTTCCATATTTTTTATTTATTTATTTATTTATTTATTTGAAAAAGTCCCCAAAAACGGCACTAAGGCTAATTACATTGGTGGACACATAAAAACAAATAAAAATAAACAACAAATACATAGGAATATTACAATAGAAAGTACCAGATTAGTCATATAAACAAAACGTACAACATGGAGAGTATCTTAGCGGGGTGTAGACAGAGAAGAGGGGGTGTTTGCGACCAATAGATTAGTAATTACGGATTTGAACACGGAGGGCGAGGAGCAGAGGTCCAGTGAGGGTGAATGCGAGGCTAAGGAGTTGAAAATTCTCGGGATCCGGTGGAATAGGGAACGCTGGGATATTGAGAGACGAAATTTGGGGATTTTAAGGGGACAACTATTGCGAGTAGAACGAGGAGGAACATGAAGTGGGAAGAGAGGAAGAAGGTCATTGGTACGGAGAGTACCACTCCAAACACTGTGGAGTAACTTCATGTCGCAAAGATCATGGCGGAGGGAGAGGTGGGGGATAGCGAGGGAGGAAAGGATAGATTCTCGCGTAGAATATCTGAGGGAAGGGATGCGATGACGGGCAATGGCAAGGAAGAAATTAACAGGTCGATTAAGCTGTTTCAAGGTTGTGGGGCAGGCGGTAGACCAAATTGGCGCACAGTATTCTAATATAGGGAGGACACATCCAAAAAATATCGTACGTAGAGCAAACGGGTCATGTATGTCAGTATGACGGTAAAGAAGGCCGACAACTGCCATTGCCTTACCAATAATCTTTTTAATGTGCTCATGAAAGCAGAGTTTAGGGTCAAATATTACCCCTAGGTCACAATGGGAATTGACATGAGGAATAAGGTTTAGTGATAGGGTATAGGAATGAAAAAGGGTGGAGCGCTTCAATGAGAAGGTCATAACAGCTGACTTAGAGGGGTTAATATGAAGCTGCCAAGTAGAGCACCAGGAGAGAACCGAGGAGAGAGCCAATTGGAGGGAATTGGAGTCAGAAGAGGTATCAATCCTCCTGAAAATTTTGCAATCATCAGCATAAAGTAAAATGTTACATCCCGATGGGTAAACACAGTCCACAATGTCATCAACAAAAAGCGAGAACAGAAGGGGGCCAAGGACGCTACCCTGAGGAACCCCAGAGGAAACTGGAAGGTGATAGGAGGAGATACCGTCGACAAGCACACGTTGATACCGAGAGTTAAGGAAACTATGGATTAAGGATAGGAAAGTGCCATGTATGTTGTACCTGTGTTGAAGTTTATGGATCAAAAGGGTGTGGTTAACTGAGTCAAAAGCTTTAGAGAAATCCAGGTAGCACACATCAAGTTGAGAGTTGAGTTCGAAGGCATCTATGATATGATGGTGTAAAACGGCGAGGTTGGTGAGACAGGAGGCACCTGGGAGAAAACCATGTTGATTGGGAGAGATGTAGGGGAGAATGAAGTGCAGAAGACGATCATGTATGATGCATTCAAAAATTATTGATAAAACAGGTAGAATGGAAATAGGACGGTAGTTTTCAACTAGGCCTTTAGAGCCGGATTTCCAAATTGGGGTGACGTTAGAGTACTTCCACTGCGAAGGGAAGCAGCCAGTGGAGAAAAGTCTGTTAAACAGGATGGAGATAGGTATATGAAGTGAGGTAGCAGTGCGGTTGAGAAAGAGTGATCCCACATTATCCGACCCGGTAGACTTCGAACAGGGGAGCATGATTAAGTATTTAAAAACTTCCTGAGGGGTGGTTGAAATGTAGGAGAGGGAATGTGGGCAAACGGATGGAATCTGGGGGAGAGGAAGGGTGGGAGACGCATGGTTGAAGTTGGAGCAGAAGTAATCATTAAAAGCAGAAGGGCGATCGACACTAAGGAGATTCACAGCATTATAAGATAGGGAGGCAGGAATACGGTGGGATTTCCTCCTTGCGTTAAGAAGTGACCAAAATCTTTTAGGGTTCACCCGAATTTCCTCGGAAATGCCAGTGATATAGTTTTTGTAATCTCGCCGAAGGAGAAAGCATGAATGGCGTCTTAGTTCCACAAAGGTGGCACGGGTGTGAGGGTTTGGGTGACGCTTCCAAAGTTTCCAGGCCCTGAGTTTATTTCTTAGAGCATATATCGTCTCTGCGGAATGCCAGATGGGTCTCTTCTTGGAAACTCGTCGCGAGGGGACGAAGTCCGCGATGGCACCATGAACGACGTCATAAAAGACCTCCAGGCCACTCTCAGGGGAGCCGCACTCCAGGAGGGCCCAAGGGATGAGGGAAAGAGCATGGTTAATTGCAGGCCAGTCTGCTTTCTTCCAGGCTCTCAACGTCCTTGGAGGGGGAGGTGACTGCGGAAGAAGAGGGATAGGAAGTACGAGGGGGCACTCGAGTGACTCGTGGTCGGACGGGAAAATGTTCTTGCCTGTAGTGACAGAAGGAAGTCGGAAGGACGTCAGCACCAAATCCAGAGTTGCCAAATTTCTTGTGGGATTGGGGTTGCACTGCTCGAGCCCCAACCCTTCAATAAAATGTTCAATGAAATATTCGTCGCTGGGGGTGACGGTGCGACCCTCAGTTCGGGAGGACCATTGAATAGACAGGTTGAAATCACCAAAGATAAGAACATCACCTAGAGAGCAAACCTGTAGCACAGAGTCAAAAAAGGCTTCGAGGATGCTTAAGTTGCTGTTGGGCGGGCGGTAGAAGCAACCAATGAATAATTTCCGAGCACTGTTACCACCAGATGTTGTTTTTATCTCAGTCCAGATTATTTCACAGTTCGTTTCCAGATCAGACCTACGGGAAGCAGAGAAATTAGAGTGAACGGCCAGCAGCACACCCCCTCCCCGAGAGTTCCGATCACGCCGAAAAATTTGGTGTGACTCGGAGAAGTCTAATTCACAGTCAGGTACGTTGTCGTTGAGCCAAGTCTCAGTCAGTGCAATAATTTGGTAGGACGTAAGCTCAGTGATGTGGGAAGCGAGTATCGAGAGCTTGTTTCGAATACTTCGAACATTCTGGTAGTAAACGTTGCACACGGGACCAGGATTAACACTTACATCACCCGCGAGGAGGATTAGGAGCACCAGACGTTTCCAGGCCAGGACGGGGGATACAGAACGCACACGTGAATAGGAACGGGAGCGAGAAATTCTCGCCCGAGGTGTGGACGGAACGCCGTCTTCGGGGTTGCCAGTACCCGGGTAGAGCACGGGCGATGGCCGGGAGGGACGGGGGACGACGGAGAGGCCGCACAGCTTGTCACATGGGAACACAAGAACATCACAGAGTGGCGGGAATTATTGAAGGAGGCGCTGGAGGAGGATTCACAAGTGCACACAACAAGAAAGAACGCGGAAAAGCGAAGATGCACCAGACAAAAACACAATACAAGCAGAGAGCAAAACATACGTGCGCTGTAGGTGGCGGCCATCTTTTGTCAACAGTCTCTGCCAAGATCTCGATAATTCTCATGAGATACAACATAGATACGGTCCATAAACTAATTAGTAAACTGAGAGACCAACTAGTTAAGGTGAAGGACCTTCTCAAGAGATACAACATAGATATGGTCCATAAACTAATTAGTAAACTGAGAGACCAACTAGTTAAGGTGAAGGACCCCGTAGGCCTAATGACCCCTGGTGTCTACCAGAACTCTTGCGAATGTGGCCAAGTCTACCTGGGGGAGACTGATAGAATGATAGCCACCAGGCTTAAGGAGCATCGGAGGCATTTTAGACTTGGAGAACCTGACAATTCTGCTGTGGCTGAACATAGTATCACTTGGGACCACAGGATAAAATGGGATAGTGCAAAATTAATCTGCCGTTCCAACAACTTCTGGGACAGGATTGCTAAGGAGGCCAATGAAATCTGGCTTAAAAAAAATAATTTTAATCAAGATACGGGTTATTAACTTAGCAATTCGTGGAATCCCTTGTTAAATAAAATAAAAAACGATAGAACTCCTCCTTTTTATCCAAATTTCGAAGATCCTTCCCGCCAATCAGGAGTAACCTGATTGGCGGGATTGTTGCAACTATTTATAGATACGTCTCAAAGGCTTTAATTAACTCACTCATCCTGAAGATTATGGACGAGTGGTCTGTTGAAACGTTGGTATTATATAAATATTTAACCCAATGGAAATCCCAAGAAAACTTCAAAAAAATAATTCACCGGGCAAGAATTAAATCATATTTTAGTGCAACATGACTTCCCACAAATTTTGCTTGGTTGGAATAAATGTTAAAGCGACAAAATCGATTTTTGTTTGCATTTCAAAAAACTGCCAATTACTGAACTTTAAAGCTTAGAGAAACACCTTTATAATACATACATGCATTGTTGTTTCAAGAAAAATTCGAGCATTCCTACAAATGCCATTTTTTAGAAAAGGGTGGAAACTTATACACAAACCCAATACATACACATAAGAACACAAGGTATAACATATTATAGAATGATTTATCATCCATTTAGATCATTATTTCATCATCACAGCACTAATGGTTAAGGTACAATACTTTTGTATTGACCCTGTGATGTTGAAATTTCAATTGGGATTTAAAACACACTACAAGGATTATTACCAAGGGTCCAAATACTAATCAAAATAAGTTCATCTTTAGTCCATGACATTTTCGGCAAAATGATTCAATTTTATCAGAGTAACTATTCCCATTTAGCTCCCAAACTCTTGTGTCTAACATTTGAACTAAAATCATGATGGATGTCTTTGAGATCAGCAGCTGTACTTAATTACCAAAGAATGCTAATATCTGTTGTTACCTTCCCAATAATTATGGCACATTTCACTACTGGTAATTGTTTTCATTTTAAAACCAAACAACTTACCTTTGGAATATCTTCTGATTTAGTCTGGCTCATTAGTAATTTTCTGAATTTAAATACATGGTCCTTCACTCTAGAAGCATATGGGTGACTAACCAATCTTTCCATTGCCTTGATAAAATGTTCATACTGTAAAAGAAAACAGAAAAGGTTGTAGATACTGAAGATAGCTAAATGATAATATCTTTGAATATCAGAGACACCTCTCTCAAGCGATTGTGAAGAATGCAATGAATTATGTAGATGAGTAGATGTAGGAAAAAAACTGAACTTGAGAGGCCTAGAAGAACTAATGGGTCCTTTTCTGTGAAGAAAACAGCATTCAAAAGAAATGTGGGATTAGAAGACTAACATGGATTAGTAAAAGTAAGGATAGGAATGAGATAGCAGTCCAACTTGCATCATGTCAAACCTGGCAAGTGCCATTGCGAAGTTGTAGAGGGGAAAAACACATAGTCAACTGATCTTGTTGATGTAAATAGGGTTACATCTCGGCAAGCTGGTGGGTGGAACTACGGAAACAACTGTTGATAGCTTCCTAAAAAAGGAGTTTCCTAATCTCCCAATAATGGTGAGTAAGCTTGAGTCTAAGGGTTTAAATACCAGATTCAAAATTAGAGTGTCCCTTCACACCCAAGAAGAAGTACTATACAGTGATAAGTGGCCATGTGACCTGACCCTGAGGCATTTTTTATTCAGGCACCGGACTGTAGTGGAACTGAAGTAATACTAAATGGCATAAATAACAAACCCCAATTACGTGTTGAGAGTAAGTTCCGACTCCTATTTCTCAATATACAGTGCCTTTATAACAACTGTCACCGGTAACTGCTGGGCAAAGTTAATCCAAAAAATAACTTCGTTAATGCATTAAAAGCTACTCAAAAAGTTAACTTCGTTAATCGTTATCTTGATGAAAATTTAACACGAGTTAAAGTTATCCGTTAAAGTTAAAAATCTATATGAAGTTGTAGGCAATTTTGAATTATATGCCACTTAACAATTAGGTATTTTTAATGTCAATGAATGTAATAAGAATTTCGTGGTCAAAAATACTTAATAAACAGTATAGCTTAGGTAATGTAGACTTATACACATGAGGTATGGAGTTTCATAGTAATATACCGTTTCCGTCAGTAAAGTTGGACCTGATGCTGTTTGTATTTTATTGTGGAAATAGAAACCTTGTGATGCACCGCTACCGGTAGCTGCGATACCAGAAGATTCACCAATATTTTGCTGACGTAGTTTTGTGCCATTAGATGGTGAAAAAACTATTGCCAGTCCTATTGACATAAGAAGATTCCACAGCTCTTGAAGAAGCCTTAGGTTTTCGTTTTCCCGCGAGTTGATCCTGCCTTTACTTTTTCTTCAAATTGAACGTATTTAGATGCATACGTCTCTTCATGTCTTGTTTATTGTTTTGGGTGGAAACGTGAGCCTTGACTGTGTAAATTGTGTCTGTAAAAGTTACGTAAAAGTCTGATTGCAGTACAAATGCTGAGTTCTCTAGATTGAATTCTCAACACAACTCCTTCAAAAAGTTATTACATGGCAATCCAGATGGCTCTGAACAAAAGTAACAGACTTAAATTAACAGAATTAAAAGTTAACGGAAGTTAATAAGACCGTTAATAGTTTTTGGATTTAACTTAAAAGTTAAATCGTTAAGCAATATGTTAACTTTGTTCATTAACGATTAACGGATTAACGCTTTTCTGCCCAGCTATGATATTAGTTATATAACCACAAATAATTGGATTGCCAGAGCATATATATTGAAATTTGTAAAATGTTGACAGATAACATGCAGCATGAAAACAACTGCTTTTACAGCACGTTTCTCGGAAGTATTTTCCATGTCAATTAGGAGGTTAGTTGCACTTATGATCTTCACATACATACATACATACATTTTTATTGGACATTAAGCAAGATACATCTGCAATAGTCTTCGTCATGGTTAAGGACAACACAAACAAAATCAGAATACTATATCATTGATTGCACATAAGATATTCATCAATAGAATAAAATGCTTTTGATACAAGCCAACAATAAATGATAGATTTAAATCTAGCCAATGTAGCATTTCTGGCCTCTTGGGGCAACATATTAAACAATTTTATTTTTAGAACATTGAAATGTTCCTTTGAGTTTGTTAACCCGTTCAGCGCGGCAGGACTGGAATTCCAGTTCTGAGGCACCCTTGCCAATGGCGGCACAACTGGAATTCCAGTCCAGCGCTCCTTTCCATATATAACGGTACCACTGCGCGTCAGTCACTCGGGGAAGCTTCCGTTGCCTTGCAGTCATCAGTAAGGGTCTACTCTTCGGTTGGGGAAGGTCAGTTTCCTTCGCCCGGGTGCTTTTGCGGCTTCCGAACCTTTTTTCTCGAGGTGAGTAAATCGTGCCGTTTTTCACTCTTTTCGGTATATATTAATTTTTTTGGCAGTATATTTAATATTCCAATGGATAATTAATATATATTTTATTTATTCATAAATAATAATAGCTTTAACTAATATACATTTTTTTGAATTCGGTTAAATATATAGGCATATATAATTTTTCTTAAATAGATAGTTTAGATAATCACCATTTTGCATTTTGTTTTGGTTTCTTTTCTGATAATTCCTGTTTTCTTTACTGCGTTGTTGTATCTTTATGGCATTTGGTAACAACGGAATAATATTATCCCCTTTTATTAATACATAAGCTTTAGCAAATAAATTGTTTATATTTATTCATTTTCGTTATATTTGGTAAAATTTATTGTCTTGTCCTTTTTTCAGTTCTACTTTCAATTACACCATCACTTTCGCATTAATATTCCTTCCTGTTTCTATCCTGTGCTGGTGAGTACTTTTATTGTTTTTAATGTGTTCAGTGACAATTTTGTTTATCATCTTGGAATAAAAACCATAAATTTTAGTAATGCGGCAAGTGCTTTTCTGTGCATGCTTTTTAATATTTCATTTGGTAATTAGCATATTTTTCATAATTACACATGAATATCGATAATTTATGCGAACTATATTTTTTTAAATTTGTTTTATTGTTTTCGTTACTTTGTTCATATTTTCTAATTCCCTTAGTATGTTTTTCTTTTTGACACAACGGAAAACGGAGTAGTGTTATTGTCATTGATGTCGTGTTTTATTGGTATCAATATTTGAAGCAAGTAATTTGTTTATATTTTTTTAATTTTGAAATCATTTCATAGAGTAAATTATTTATAATGTTTCCAGTTTTTCAATGCATCATCACTGTACCATCTTCAATTCCTTTCAAATACAATTCCGTATATTTATGTGCTCGTTAATTTCATCTGTTTAGTGAGGGTTTTTTCTTGGTTCTTGTTTTTTCTTGGTTGGCTATTATTATTGTTTATAAACCACAGTGTTTTATATCGTAACAAATGCGAAAAAATAGTGCAGATACCTACTTTTTAATTTTAAGGAAAAAATTTCTGTTAGCTTATGTGATTCTTACACCGTTTGCAATTAAACTCCAGTTATGAGAATGCAATAGTGATTGTGGAAGAATTTCAGTGAATAACAACTGCTTTTACGTTCTTTGTATTCTTCTCAAGGTTCTCAACTGGTATTTGTATTAGCAACGAATTACCAATTTTTAACGTGAATTCGATTAACAGGGTCTGTAAATGAGAATGCTAAGTAAATCATTTGCGAGTATAATATATGTATCATGTAAATGTACAAGCGATATTTTGAAAAGTTTATGTATTATAATTGTTATTATCGTTTATGAATTATATATATAGTGTTTGTGCCTGCACGAAATATACCAATGATTATACAAAAAGGAATCCATTTAGCACGAAGAATTGGACATGATAATACTGGAAGACAAGCGTGTCAGTCATTCTCATATATTTCACATATTTTAGAGGAAAAAATATTTTGTTTTTATTTTATTCACAGTTGCTCGCCTGGGTTCGCCCACATGTAACAGTAAATGCTAGAGTTGGCGGGCACAGAGGCAGTAAATGCCCGGGTTGGGGGGTCTCAGAGGTGGGCAGGTTTTATTGCTGTGTGAAAAGGACTAGGATTAGGGGAGGGAATAAGGATAAAGGGACGGACGGACCCACAAGCCGGAGGGTATTGGAGTGGGGTTTCCTCAATTGTGAAAAATAAAAGGAATGTAGGCGGTGGGCAAAACAACACTTGGCAGCAATGGGTGGAAGTGGGAACTTTCCACTGGGAGGGGGTTCATTGTAAGAAACAGAAAGATGGTGTGCACGGGTCCGCCCAGCTGTGGAATTTTTCCTTCCGTAGATCAGTAGCCTAAGTTCCAGCAGTGGTGAAATACAATGAGGCAATGGGTGGCATCGATCATGCTGATCAGATGATGGCTTATTACCCGATTGAGCGAAAAACGCTCAAGTGGTATAAAAAGGTGGGCATTCACATCTTCCACCTCCTTCTATTAAATAGCTTTTTTCTTTACAAAAAAACGCACCCCAAAATTTCTCTCTATGACTTTCGGCTATCGGTAATCAAATCTTTGCTACAACCTGTCTTTACCCGACCTTCTCCTTCCCTACCCTCCAGAGGCACAGGCTTGTCTAAGCATTTTCCACAGACAAATCCTGTTGACGACAAAGGAAAAAGAAAGAGGACAGTGCAAAGAAAGTGTCGGGAGTGCACGAAACAGGGTTTGCGGAGAGAGACAAGTTTTTTTTGCCCTGCCTGCGAGGACCATCCCCCACTCTGCCTCCACCCATGTTTTGTAAATTATCATCAAAATATTAGAATATAAGAGTGACTTTTTATGGAATAAATTTGTATGTTTTTAGTGTAAATCGTTTTATGTATTGTTTTTATCTTCATTTCATGTACTGCATTTTGATCGATATAATGTATTTTTTATGTATTTTTTTCCATTTTTAGATTTGTAGTTCAATTAATTTAATGTATCTTACAGTTTTCTACTTTATTCCATTGTAAAATAAATCTTGTATTTCCATTATACGTGTCCAAATACATTTATGAGTTAACTTGTAACATATATTCAGATTTATTTCAGTCTTTCGTCATTTTTTTTTCTTCCATAATTATTCTAAACGAGAAAAATTGGAATTTTTGCACATTTCATTACAAAAATCGTCAATACGGAAATATTTATGCCTTATATATACTCTAGTAATGCCTTGCGTGGATGTATGTATCTATCTAAGAGAAAAATACGCCATTTATGCAATCGGCCCAACAGAAAGCTGAAAATAATAGCGAAAAACGAAAATAAACATTCAATAAAGCAGTTATATCGATATGTAATTAGCTGATAAGCTATGCTATAGTAAGGTAATTATGTAGGATGCTAACAATAAGCATTCAAAAGTATATTTGAATTATCTTTGGCTGGGAAAAAAAATAGATTCGAGATATCTTACAAACTTAACATTGCAGGGGAAGCGATGCAACCCTGCACATCACACAAAAGATCCTTGTGGGTGACTGAGGACTGGAATTCCAGTCCAAAATTAAAAATTTTATAAAACAAAAATTTTTTATTTTTTGATTGAATAAATATAAGGGGTCAACTTTGTAGCGTATTACCGTACCAAAAACGTAAAAAAACATGTGCAGCCAGGGAGAAGGGTTCACAAATATAGGCTCAGCGTTGAAAGGGTTAACCTGCAGTGTGGTACAACAAGTTTTTCTTTTCTCCTTGTGTCATGGTGGTGGACACTGGTTGTTACCTTAAATAAGTCAATATTTTCTTTAACATTACAAAGGCATTTGTATATATACAGGCTGTGAAGGGTTATGATACCAAATTGTTTGAAAATCGGTTTACAATGTTCACGAGGGGTAGAGTTCGAGATGATTCTCACAGCTCTTTTTTGTAGTAGAAAGATGTCATTTACCATTGCAGCATGACCCCATAGTTCAATACCATAGTTTAGATGGCAATGAAAAAAAGCAAAATAAATTGATCTTAGATAATCCTTAGGGATAAGCTCCTTGAGTTTGCGTAGCATGAAAATTACCTTGGATAGTTTGACACAGGTGGCGGATATGTGCGTATTCCACTGTAACTTGCTATCTAATTCAAAGCCTAAGAGCTTTATATTGCCAGTTTCATTTACTGCTTTGCTAAGGGAGAATATTGTTGACTGAGTTTTTTCGGTATTTAAAGCAAGTCCATTGGCTGTGAACCAAGTTTGTGCCATAGTCATAATAGAATTTTGCAAGTTTTGGATGTTGTTGAGATCTTTGACATTATATAAGAATGTTGTATCATCAGCGTACAGAACTGATTCACAAGGAACATTGTAGGGGAGGTCGTTAATCATCACCAAGAAAAGAAGAGGGCCAAGAACAGATCCTTGGGGTACCCCATGGGTACCCCATGTTGAACAAGTAAAGGCAAAGAGTGTTTGTCATCAATGCAAACACACTGTAGACGATCCTTCAAATAAGAGTGAATGAGCTTTAATTCATTGTTTCTGATTCCATAATGAGCAAGTTTTTGAAGGAGAATGGAATGAGACACACAGTCGAAAGCCTTAGAGAGGTCGCATGCAATCAAGGCAGTGGATGATTTTTCTTCAAAGGCCTTTAAGATAGTATCAGTAATATAACTGACAGCAGATGAGGTGGATTCACCTTTGCGAAAACCGAACTGTGATGGTGTGAATAGGGTATTGCTTTGCAAATAGTAGTAAAGCTGATTTTTCATCACCTTCTCATATGAAATATTAATGTAAATTTGTGAGCTACTCACGGTCTTTCGGGGTAGCACTTATGTTTAGCTAAGTACTCGCCCGGTTGCATCGGATGCACACTGTCCTGGATCTTCTCCTCTGTTCCTTTGTGCTGCAGACACAGCATCTGGACTCTTTACGGCCTCCCAATTTCCTAATTCCTGGTGAACCACGTCCACTCCCTCTAGACTCATCCCTATTCCTCAACCATTCTGTCCCTAACACTTCTATCACATTTGTTGTGTATAAAAGTCTCGAAAGAGGTTTTCCGGGTTCACTAAAATTTTCTTTGTATAATGTGTAGCTATTCAACACCATCCTTCCAATAATATGGAATGCTACCTTTTTCCAATATTTTAATGTTTTCCTTTCATCTAAATATGTGTACAGCATCATGTCTGATGTGTCCACTCCTCCCATGAACTTGTTGTATTCTAATATTATTCCTGGCTTTACATTTTTTTTCTCCCGACCTTGCCTTACTCTCATAACTTCTCTATCCTCTGCTATTGACTTGCTCAAAAGGAGTATTTTTTCGTTCCTTTTTGGGAACTTTTTTCCCTGAATGCACATCCTAAGACACATCCAGCACGGCAATAAACCTTCTCACCGACGGAAAACTTCTTCTTGAAAAGTTCTGGTAGATATTTCCGATTTTTCCTCACAGTGCCTGTAATATATGTGCCCATTTCATAAAGAGTATTCACCAGTGGAATTGACATGAAAAAATTGTCCACAAAAACATGGTAGCCCTTGTGCAAATAATTATTCACTCCAAGAAGTTTCATCACCACCGTATATCCCAGTCCATGCTCCTTTATCTCCAATTTTTCTTCCTCACTTGCCCTACCTTTATACGCAAAGAATCCCAGGCAATAATTGGACACCGCATCGCAAAGCAACCAAAATTTGATTCTTCAGCAGTGATGGTGCTTATTTGGAAGGTACTGCAACAAACTTGAATGGTTTTTAGCCCCTACTAGACTTTCATCCACGCTTAGTTCCTCATGAGGGGTATAATGGTATCTTAATACTCTATTGGCATGATCTAAAAGGGGTTGGTACCGGATACATGGGTCATAACTGGGATATAAGATCGAGTGTTTTCCCGGCGAATAGTATGAAGAAAAGTTTCTCGGGCTTGACACCGGTTAATAGGCTCCATTACTGCCAACGTTTCAAAGAGCGACTCGCTCTTCATCATCAGGGCTTCTGAGTGCTTCTGAGTGCCGTATTTTATTATTGCGCTTATATATATATCTTTCGCCCGGGTCAGGTGTCTCCTGATTGGCCGAGACGTCGGTTTGAATTTAACGGGCCCCATTGTTGGCCTCCTTGAACATTCGCCGCCGGGCCGCCCTTCCTCATCTCTCGGATGCAATTTATAACTGGCCTCCAGGTGTTACTGAGGTTGAAACCAGTGTCTCTATTTAAGTTATTGTTTTCCAGACGGATCTCGATGGCCTCCTTAGTGAGTCTATCCCAATAGAAATTTGATCGGCAAAGTAATTTTGCCTTATCCCACTGTATTGCGTGGTCCCTTTTTATGCTGTGCTCCGCAACAGCTGATTTATCCATTTGGGCTAGTCGGAAGTGTCTTCGGTGTTCCTTCAACCTTTGCTCGATGGTACGACCGGTCTCTCCTACATACACCATACCACATTCGCAGGGAATTTTGTATACCCCTGGTGTCTTCAGTCCGATGGGATCCTTGGCCTTCACCAACCAGTCCCTAATCTTAGATTGAGGTAGGTGGATCGTTTCAATATCGAAGCGACGAAGGATTCGTTCGATTCGATCGATTAACCGGTGTCAAGCCCGAGAAACTTTTCTTCATAACTGGGATCATTGCATGTTTTACACTTCTCAGTCTACCAAATGAAAAAATCTCAAAATTTGCTGAAAACGATTCCTCGGAAACATTTTTCCGAACCAAGGGGTACTTTGGGATGTTGATTGCGACCAGAACGAAGCAATGGTAGGTTTCCGGATTATTCCCATGTTCAAAATACATGCTAAGAATCCTTTCATTTCTGCAGATGAAATGTTTTCCCACTTCACTGATGGTGAAGATCTTCCAGACTGAGAGGAGATGTACTGTTGGGCGTAACGATTAGTTTCAGTAACAAAGAGAGTAATGAGAAAATCTGTGAAAAATAGTTGAAAATATTGAATCGGAGGAGAGTTACAGGGAGGCACATGCTTGGGGCCGGTCATTTCCTGGAAATGGTAACGTGTGGTAGTTGATTCTTCTGGTGGCACTACTTCCCTCCATTCTCCATTTTCTAAATTACAACTGTCTTCATTACTGCACTGCTCCTCAAAAGGCTGCAATGAATGTTGATCTTCATCACTGTCATTCCCTGTCTCACTGTCACTTTCAAAGAAATCAGTCACACTTTCATCGGATGAATCATCTAATATGTATATTCAAAATATCTTTTTCTCCTATATGCGATGGTCCAGCCATTGTGTGGTTATATTTTTACAAAAAATATTCACCACTGTAAAAGAATGCTAAAGTTTTACAAAAATTCTTGTATTGATGCACTACCAAATGGATACCTTCAGCGATTCAAAACAAAATAGAAGGTATGCAAACAGCACTCACATGTGCGTGTGGTTGCGAACTAAGCCATTAGAACTCCACAGGGAAGCACGCAGTCAGAGACTGAAGACCATTTGGAAAGGCGTTCACTCAAAGAAAGGAAAGTCAGCAAGGATAAAATGATTCAATTACGAAGATAACAAAGTATCATTTGACGATAGAAAACTGCGGATGCAACGCTTCTCCGGCGATTCCTGGTAGCATTAGTCACCAGTGTGATGAGAAAAAAATCGTTCGCTACGCCATATGATATTACATGGATATCTTCAATGTAACTGAAAAGCTAAATTGTATTTTTCCAATAGTTATAATAATAGTCTCCTGTATTACATTTCATATGCAGTTTATTTTTACGCATACCTTTTACTTATATTTTAAATGAAGATATCATGAACTTATCACGTACCAGATGAGGGAGGAGGATTATTCGCTATATATTTCAGGACTAGAAAATTACGTAGATTAATGAACGCATTAGAAAAGAAAGATATAAACTGTAAGGAGTAGTTGGTAGCATAGAAAATCGTAAGGAAAAATCTGGTTCACCGCGAACATCAATGGCAAATTAGTCACCCGCGGTGGCATTTTCTGCGATGCAATGAAAATGCAATAGATCAGAAATAACGACATATTGTTAGTAGTAATGAACAAAAAAAATATCTTTGGATAATATATCATTTCCAGTTCTTTTTTCCAAAAGAATTTAACGGAGACTATATAGGGTTCAGATTTATAAGTGTTTATCGAACAATCTACGCTTCAGCACGTAAAATTCATGCAAAGTGCTGAAAAAAAAGCCCTTAAAAATACTCATAATGCCGTAAATATTTTACAATTACCACCAAATGACGAAGAAAGATGTTGTCTTTCATACAAAAGAAACTTAAAGTGCATAAACATATTTGTTAATGAACAATAGTCTCTGAAACGAGCAGCTGATATATCAGCCGCTTGGGAGTATAAGGGTTAAAGAGTTTTGTTACCGCCACCTAGAGGATATGGATCGTCCAATCTCAGTCACGGAAAGTGATATGAAAAAGGCCTTCTCTGGCAAAAAGAACTTCACTGCTCCAGGAATGGACGCAGTGAATAACTTCTGGTGGAAAAAGTTCCCTTCCACGCTCAAACACCTTGCCAGAATCTTCACATCCTTCCTGTGAGGGACGGAACCAATTCCATCCTGGCTAACTGAGGGGCGAACGGTTTTAATACCAATAAAGGGAGACTTGTCTGATCTGAAGAACTACCGCCCTATAACCTGTCACTGTAACAACACTGTTAGCCACAAGCCAGGACGCTTGACAATACAAGCGTAACCAGTCAATGGGCTGGGTGGACTATAAGAAGGCTTTTGACACCGCCTCTCATGAGCTAATTATAGCTATGCTGAGGTACATGAAAGTCCACCCAGAGGTTGTGTCCTGCATCGAACGCCTGTTACCATTGTGGAAGACGGGCTTCACCATACCATCTGGCAAGAAGACCGTCTACACAGATTGGTAACATACCACTGTGGCATTTTTCAAGGCGATAGCCTTAGTCCCCTCCTGTTCTGTTTATCTCTACTCCCACTGTCCATTCAGTTGAGACGAGGTAGGGGATATATGTGCGGTGTCCCGTCAAAAAGAGAGCATAAGGTCACCCATCTTTTCTATATGGTTGACCTGAAGCTTTATGCTTCAAGTGCGGAAGACCTGCACATGGCATTGGACACCGTACAAAGATACAGTGAGGATATAGGGATGGAATTCGGATTGGATAAGTGCGCGACCATACATCTGGCGAAAGGAAAGATTTCGGAAGACCAGAAAGATGTGCAGCTCGTTGATGGAAATGCTATTCGTCATCTTGATGATGACGAAGCGTATGAATAGCTCGGCGTCCCCCAGCGCCGGATGCAGGAGGTGAGAGCAGTGAAGGAAAGGCTAACAGCCAAATACAGGCAGACTCTCAAGCGAATCTGGAGCTCTGACCTGTCTAGCAAGAACAAGGTTCTTGCGACCAACACCTTCGCAGTTCCAACACTGCTGTACACCTTCGGTTGCATCAAATGGAATGTCAACGAGCTGCAAAACCTTGACAGGGGAACGAGGAAAATGATGACCATGTACCCTAGTCTTCATCTGAAGTCTTCCGTCGCCAGATTGTATCTCCCGAGAAAGCTAGGTGGTAGAGGGCTGATAAGCCTGGAGTGCCTTCATGACAGAGTAGTCCTCAATATGGCATGCCGCATCGCATGGTGCGAGCAGACTGCAAGTGCAATGCAGAAGGCTGTCCTTCTTAGGTCCCACCGCCTGCTTCGTGCGCATGACCCTAATGATGGGTAGCCACCTATCCACAGGTGGCGGATGTGGCTACCCTTAGGTACGACACCATTCCGCTCGTGACCTGCATGCTGGGATGCACTTGAGATTTTCAACCAGTGAGCTCTTGACACCACCAAGCACGCCCACGATGAGGACTACCAGTTTCACAGAATAGCCTGCGTACATTTGCCTGAAATCGCACAGCAGATCTTGATATTTAGTCCTTTTTTTTATCTTCTTCGCAACCATGTTCGTTTCGGCCGGTGCCGAAAACTCGATCACGAACATGGCAGGCGAGAGATTGTCAAGGAGAATGATATCAGGCTTCGTCGCCTCCAACTGCCTAGTGGTGGGGAAGGAATAATTCCACCAGATCTTACACTTATCGTTCTCCACGACAGACTCGATGCCTCCAGGGATGTAAGGCAGCACTAGATTCGCATTTATACCATAATGGTGTCTTAGATGGTATGCAGGGTTGGGTCATTACACGTAGAATATTATTTTTCTACTTACACGTAGAAAATAGTGTAGAAAATGTAGATTATGTAAAATATTTTGGTGATTATTTTTTGTTTGTAAAATAATGTTTACGTTTAATAAAATGTAGAAAATTGCAATTAAAAAATAAAGTAAAGTATTACATTGATTAGGTGTTGTGGTGGCTTAGTGGGTAGAGTGCTCAGCTACTGACTGGAGGGTCCCGGGTGATGGAGATGGGTTAGAAGACCTAGCAAAATTCATGAGTCATAGCAAAGGCAGTGTATTCTAGAGCTGAGAAACAAGGGCATCAAAAGTCCATCAACCTTTTGGGAGCTTACTAAATGCAAGCATCCAGGTTTAAGCAATCTTGGAAATTTACTTAATGCCCCTCAATCTTCTGCGCAGTTTGTAAGAGTGTTTAGTAATTCAGGGTGGCTACTGATATCCAATTTTCAAATTCCCTGACTATTCCCTGATAGCCTTACCAATTTTCCTGACCGAACGCCAAAAGATCTGCTATTATTGGAATATTTTATTTCTGCTGAATTAAATTTTCGTCAAAGCTCAGAAAATGTTACAAGCTGAAATCAATACATTAAAAGCTATAAGAATGAAAAAATACATTAAACCTTCACAAGTTAAGCCCACAGACAAATTATATACACTTTTAATACATTTTTCACGGCCACGGGTATGCGGCCGCTTATCGTATTTCCGTGGCCGTGTATGTTTCCTTCGGTAAAATTACAAATTGACAATGTCTAATTCTTCAAGGAAGAGGTAGAGTGTTGTGGTAGTTCTGGGAGTTTAAGAATACTGAAAAGGCATCGAAGGGAAAGTTAATGGCGAATTTAGTGACGGACTCTGGCACAGGTTGCACGAAAAATACAAACCAAGCCCAAGTTGTTAGACTGGATCAAAATCGGATGGCAGGAGTGATGTTTAGAAGAACTAGAATTTGAAGAATATTTAGAAGAATTTAAGAATTTTTAGAAGAATAACAATTTGATTAACATGGTTATAACCCCTTGATTGTAAGAGGGAACCAAAAATGTAATAATATTTGTATAAACAAATAAAACATAATCGTACCACTTCGAGTGAAAACAGGAGGCAATTAGCATTGGCAGCATTATATTCAGGAATATTATATTTGAGGTGGTTTGTAACCGGACCAAATTGCTTTGAGATGGAGCTAAGGGGGCCATTCAATAATGACATTGAGCGTGAAAGGAGGGGAGGGGAGGAGGACACTTCTTGCTGTCTCATGAAGGGGGGGTATGGGAATCGATGATCTCACGTAAGATTCTGTTTACATGTGTGATCGTACTTGTATTACTGTTTTAACAATCATCGTCTCGTGTTTTTAGAACTGCAAGCACGTATTTACTAAAAGCCTGTGTGCTGCAACTACCTCTTGACCTGAGTATCGGAAGTTAAAAAAAACGCGATGTAAAATCTTCCGAACAACATAGCCTCGGATTCCTTGTGATGAGCGGAATACATGGTGATCATGAATTATAACGCTACTTGGCAAATATCACATAGGATATACAAAAGAGATACATCATACGACTGATTCACAGCTAAATAACTAAGATTCACAACTGAATGTTCAACGAGTTGACGGGGTTTATTCTATGCACTTCGGCGACGGACATTCATTTTAGTTGGTGAAATGTTTTGGTGAAATAAAGGGTGGGAAAGACTGCCAGATAAATGCAATGGTAGAAAAATAGTGAGAATTTCCTATCCCAGTTTCTCCCTGACTGTAACGAGAATTCCCTGACTTTTCCAGATTTCCAGTTTTCCCTGACAATTCCAGGTTTTCCCGGTTTTCCCTGACAACTGCCACCCTGTAATTGTACACTGTGCACATATGTATGTAATTGTACATTGTACACATATATACACTGCCCTGTACATGTAGAAACTTTAAGGAACAGCCTTATGGCTTCAAGAGAAAGTTACCATCAAAAAACAACTTAAGAGCTCTGTTTCTTTTTTTGGTAACTTTCTCTTGACCTTGATAGAGGTGCAGTAATATACTTCCTACATATAATGTTTCACTTAGTGGAAATGGACATAATTTTACTTCAATTAAAATACCAGTTAATATAATCCTTAATCTAGCCAACTGCATATATAACTAAATGCAAGTACTTGCCATAGAAAATTTAAAAAATATATGAAGTGGTTACAAATGACTCAGGCCTACACCAATCAATCTAGAAAATATTGCTTTGACTCGCGGATAATTTAGGAGTTAGGCAGTTCAGTCTTGGATAATTTTGATTTCCTCGCAGGCCTGGCAATGGTAGGCTTGTAATAGGCTATTTAAGTTGAAACTGCACTAAATATAGGTTTCATTATTAAAAAAGTGTTAGTACAATGTTAAAATAAAATTTTCCAATAATCGTAATCACTTCTTTAGTAGTATATGTAAAAATAATTTTCTACACGTAGAATATGTAACTATTAGCAATATTCTACATTACATATTCTACGATAGAAAATACACGTAGATTACGCATTTTCTACACAGAATATTCTACTGACCCAACCCTGATGGTATGACAACACTTGCAGAGCAAAGTTGTGCTAGTTTATATATACGCTCTTCGCATAAAAGCTGCAGCCAGATAGTAGTTATTATCATTATTAACATATTAAGATCAATCTAAAATGCAAAAAAGAGTAATATGCTCATACCTCTCGATCATTTATCGTCTCCACAAGCATTTCCTCCAAGCTCTCTTTGGGTATCCATTCTGATCCAGACAAATCTCTGAAATAAATTAAAGTTACAGTAAAATCTTGACAAATTTTACAGAAATAAAGCTTTTCAAACATTTATAAAAGGATTTTACATTTAATAACAGTATTTAATTTAAAAATGAGAAAACAACATGCTACTGAATCATTTTCCTACGGTGAATACTAAACATTGCATTAAAATTTTTAAATTCCAGTAAAAACTTGCTCTACTGTTACATTAACACTTTGAAGATCACGTGAGTCATGACCTTGCACTTTCTGTGCACTGTTCACTCTGTTGTGGATGGCTCACCTGGTGAGTCAATTGTTAATCATATTTTAGAAATTCAGCCCCTGGTGACAAGTTCTCTCAATAGCTAAGACACTCAACAAATTAACCTTTCGGCAGGCACGTACGTGTACAGTGTGCACGGCAGTCTGTTTTTGGTGGGGAAAACCCATTTACCATTAACGGACCGACACCGGACCCCACACTATTCATTCATTTTATAACTATGCATCGTGGTGTGTGGAAATTTTTTTCTGTAGCAGTTTCTAGCTTCTTGAAGGATAGGACGAAATGTGCCAAGAAGACCATATAAAGTGTGTTGAGCCGAGTTGTTAAAGGTAAATGCCGAAGAAATCAACGTCTGTGAGTATATTTCTCCCACATTCCACCTTTTTGCAACTTCTATCGATTGTCACTAATATTCTATTGAAACTAATGTTAACATTTGATGTTTTTGTATTGCCTCCCATGCCACAAGGATGGTGCGCAGCATGACACTTCGGCAAGCTAGCAAGTCCTAGTGGACCAATGTTACTATATTGTGCATGAATTTGTTTAAAGATAGATGATATAGGTATTTAAGAATTAACATTGTTATTATATAACAAAATACCATATTTTTAATAATGCAAAGTTGTCCAGTACTGTGCTCACGACATACCTGCTCGTGTGACGGAAAATTTGTAGCACGCCTGTCAGAAGTTTAATGATAAGGAACATCATATACGTCTATTTTGTATTTGCCCACTGCTCTTACTTTAAGAGCAAGGTTAGTTTGTATTTTCTGAGGAATATAACCATTTTTAGAGTACCATGATTTGTCATCCAATGAAGACAGTATTTTTAATTCTTTATTCTTCTATAGCACAGTTACCCTTATTCAGTTTCCACATTTTTTTACTTCCTTCTCTCTTCAAAGAGATCTAAGAATTCTTCTGTGATCCATGGCTTCTTCTTGACTCTTCTTCTCCCCAGAACATAGTTTTACTGCTTCCTGTTGCCCGTTTTTGATTTTTTTTCCACCTCTCTTCTGCGGATTTTACAGTTAGGTGTTCCTCTTCCATCTCGTTTTCCACTACCCATTTGTTTTTAATTGTTTTCTTTAGTTTTGTAAAATTGAAAATGACAATTCATCATCACTACATTGTGGTCACCATCAATATCTACCCAAGGGTAACTTTAGCAGTCCTTTACCTGGTTCCTGAATCTCTGCGTGGTCTGAAACGACCTCATATTCCATGTTCCTACCCTATGCTTATCTCACTTGACTAACTCTCTCAGTTAGTCCCCACCTTAGATCTGAATAGAGGACTATTTTACTTCCACAATATTTTACTCCAGAAGGTTCCATTGCAGCTTGATAAAAGGTTAAAGAGCAGACTAGCTGTGGCTCCTTGGTATAATAATGTGGTGGTTTCCCTTCCCTTCCACATCACAGTACTACAACCATTAAAGCAAATGTTACCATGCATGGAGTGAAATGAGCGTCACTGTACTGACCACTATGGTCCTTGCCTTCACAATTATGAAGAAGAGCTGCTGCCCTCTCCTCCACATGATGGGTTGCTTAAGTAATTCATGGTGGCCTCCCATCCCCAATTCATGGCATATTCACAGGCCTTGCTATCATTTGTATATCATTTGAAAGGCCTACCTTACCCAAGTATATACCAATACTACCTACTGAGTAAACTTGCTTATCTAACAGCAAACCTCTATATCTTAGAGGTCCAACCTACCATTCACTGGCTTTACAATCAGCCCAGAGAACAAAATATAAGAATAGAAATACGTGTCATAGCATCATTGAGTAACATGAGCAACAGGAACTACTATCCTTGGTAAATAATTAAACAAAATATGATTAATGTAAGATGTGAAGATAATTAAAAATAAAGGTTTTTCCTACTTCCTGCCGATTCTGAAAAAAACAGAACCGCTGAACCGGTTCACCAGAAAACCGCCCAGCCCTAGGTCAGAGGATCACATTGGAAGGCTGAATTGTCCAATGATTTTGTGAAATGCTACTACACAGAAAACAGTGATATTTTTTGTAGTACTTCACAACATCGCTTTCACTAGAAAACTCCTCAATTGCACCGGAATATTGAATAATGAAATATCCTCGAGTACTCACTGAACCAGTCACATGGGAGCATGAGCCATGAAGAATTGAATAGCAGCAGAATGCAGCAGTATTGCAGAAAAGAAAACAAATATGCAATGAGATGCTCAGTCAATTGACGAATGTGGAATTTTAAAATTAGATGTTTTTCCATGAACACCGAACGAAAACTTTTGAGTAAAAATATCCAAAAAAAGAATACTAGAAAGTATCAAAGTATCGGGAAAAAGGCTGATACCCAATACCCTCTATCGGTATCGGCCCAAGTCTACTTATTTCAAACAGTGGCATTTATATCTTTTGGAAAAATATTCTGTAAAACATGGAGCTTCCATTCAGAAAAATATGGAATGTAATCAAGGCATTGAAATTTATAATGAGCCTAAATATAATAAATTACTCCTCTCTAGTTATTGATGGCCTGTGATTACTAAACCACCAGCCATAAAACAACAGTGTAATTGAATTCAACAGTGAATTCCTAAGTGCCTTTTATTGTCTTAACAAATCCGACTTGAGTTGGAATCAACATACTTCATTTATACAACCAAAAGATTTTTTTTTCACTCTAATAACATACAACTAGTAAATTTATATTTATTGTTTACCAGTAGCATCATAACATATTCAAATTAAAATTTCTGCAATGAACCTACAACATACTTACAGTGCAACTTCCTTGGAGGGAAGTCTGTTTTTCCTGATCTGCTCATCCTCGTATTTATTTAGACTATCCATCATGGTGGCTATATCCTGCAAAATATTTGTATATATATTATATAAAAATTCAGCAATCATGATAACATGCTGTAAATATGTGTAAAAATGTACACCATGTTTAAGGATATTCCCTGAGCTATTTCGTCCATCATAATTTGAAGTCGAACACACACAAGGAAGTAAGAAAAGACAGTGAGGAGTAACCCATGAACTTAGTGATCATCCTTTTACAGTAGACACTCGATAATACATAGCACGAAAACACAAAGTTTCGATTATGTAAAGCAAAACTGCTGGCCCCGACGAAAAGCCTATAGTAAATATATGGCAATATTTGAAAATATGAATATTTCGAAATTACGAACATGCCAGCACAGTCCCCAGGAACAAATAGAATTCATTTTTACGAACCTAGATGAAAAAACTGCTTCAACACAACTATTTTTGCCGACGTAGGCACAACAAAACAGTGTTGCTGATTGTGGTACATAAAAAGTGAAATGCGTGTATAGAGGTGCATTTATCTACCACTTATGCCAGTCTCTCCCCATCATTTTCACATGTAACTCCGCATATCATTTATACCTTGAGTAATGTGGAAATCATAGCTAATGCCATTATTTATCCTATAGAGTATTTATTTTTTGTTTTAACAGAGTTCATAACAACTTTCCATTTTCAATTTCTTCGACTTTTCCCTGATTTTCAGTCCCAATTTTTTTAATTTCCCAGACTTTATATCAACAGGGTTGCTACAATATATAGATTTTCAAATTTCCTGACTTTCCTGACCGACATATAGATTTTTAATGACTTTTGGAAACGTAACAGGGAGCCGAAGTTCGCTATTCTACATGGAGAAAAAAATAGTGACAAAAATGCTTGACTATGAGAGTATTTATAATTTAAAAGAAGTTTTTGGGCATAAATTTATTGTACAATATAATAATAAAAATTGAGGTACAATTTCTCCTAAGTAAAGGAGTTTAAGTAATAATATAAATTGCAACTCAAATATAATGCCTTAAATTGCACATAGCAATACTGTGGATCAACAATTAAACAAGATGATTCATTACATGATAATATTCTGCACAAGAAAATGTATATTAACAAAAATAATCCTAATAAAATGTCTTGAATGGCCTTTAGGACTTCTATAAGCAAGACTTAAAACTTAAAATTTGGTTGACCTCAGAAACATATTATGGCATAATGAAACGAACACCAACTAAACTAAGGTAAATGATGAGTAATTAACCATGTACCATTACAGGGTGGCTTCTAATAACCAATTTTCAAATTCCCTGACTTTTCCCTGATGGCTTTACCTATTTCCCTGACCGATCGCCAAAAGATCTCCTATTATCGGAATATTTTATTTCTGCTGAATTAAATTTTTGTCAAAACTCAGAAAATTTTAAAAGCTGAAATCAATACATTAACACGTTCGCTGCGGCGTGTCCCACCGGTGGGTCACGCTAATCCTTCTAACGCCGCGGCCTTTTAATTCTTTGAATTGTCTCAACTTGCGAGGAGTATTGTGAGAGTAGGAATCGAGATCTTCTCGAGTGACTTCACCCAGAGGTTAGTCACAGTTCAAATAACATACTGCTATGTGTCACTTAGTGTGACCCACCGGTGGGTCACGAACAAATTTACATATTAGCGTAATATATCCAAAATACGTTTATTTTTTGCTTTCTTTTTGTTTTTTTTCATGTTTATGCGATGTTTATACATAAGGATGAACAATACTCGATATAGTAAAACATATCAACTTATTAAAAATAATGAAAATGTTTAGGACAATTTTTTCTCCTCAATCTCTTGGCTGTCCGTCAGTTGCTCGAAACTAAACAGCCCGAACTGCACTCGCCACGCTGTGTGAGAGATTGAGACTCTCTCTTCCCTTCCTCCCCCCCCCCTCTACGAATGGGCAATTGGGAAAGGGTCGCGTAGCGTTCTTGAGCCAATCCCTCAGTGGTGGATGAGTGACCGTGCCCTTGCCGGGTGAACGTCTTCCGAAATGCAGAGACACTACTTTTTTCTGAGTGAGACAAACCACTATGTACTCTTTTCAAAGGTTCCCCCTTCCCTTTTCTCAGAGTGTGAGCAAGACTGGGGAATCGGTACGCACGGACGGGCGTCTACGTCTCACAGACGGGCGCGAACAAGGGCAGGCGCAATAAACAGAGACGGGTGGGAGTCTCCTGGGTTTTCCGAACGTCAGCAATTCTTTACCACATGCATTGTATTGTTGGCCCTCTCTTTCCCCATCCCACGCCAGGGTCTAGCTGATAGCGTGCCCCACGTGGCCGGGGGAGGGGTGGGCTGGGGGCGAAGCTGGGAGTAGCCTCCCCCAGCCTTCCTCTAATCTCAGGAAACAGCTGAATATTGCTGCTTCAACCACCATCCCTCGGCAGTGGCCAGAAGCTCGGAAGGACTGTGACCCACCGGTGGGTCACACCGCCCATGCAAAAGGCTGAGTGTGACCCACCGGTGGGTCACGTCGCGCTGTGAGGAGTAGGGCTTTAAACAGCTCCGCAGTGAACGTGTTAAAAGCTATAAAAATGAAAAAATATATTGAACATCCGCCCTAATGAAAAAATATATATTAAGCCTACACAAGTTAACCCCTCACACAAATGGTACACAATTTTAATACATTTTTTGCGGCCGTGTATCGTATTCCAGTGGCCATGTATGTTCCTTCAGTAAAATTACAAATTTACAATGTCTAATTCTTAAAGGAAGAGGTGGCGTGTCGTGGTAGTTCTGGGAAGTTGAAGATTACTGAAAAGGCATCGAAGGGAAAGTTAAAGGCCAATTTACTGGCGGATTCCGGCACAGGTATCACTAAGCTGCACGAAAAATACAAACCAAAGCCAAGTTCTTGGACTGGATCAAAATCGGATGGCACGAGTGACTTTTAGAAGCGAAAAAGAATTTTATTAACATGGTCATAACCCCTTGATTGTAAGAGGAAACAAAATATGTAAAAATATTTGTATATACAAACAAAATGTAATCACGCCACTGCGAGCCAAAACAGGAGGTAATTAGCAACGGCAGCGTCATATTTAGGAATATCATATTTGAAGTTGTTTGTGACCTAACTAAATTGCTTCAAGAGGGAGCTAAGGAGGCCATTCAATAATTACGTAGAGCGTAAAAGGTGGGGAGGGGAGGAGGACTCTTCTTATGGTGTTGTGAAGGGGGGTATGGTAATCGAAGATGATCTTATGTAAGATTTTGTTTAAATGTGTGATATACTTATAATACCATTTTAATAATCATCGTTTCATATTTTTAAAACTCAAGCACGTATTTACTACAAGTTGGTGTGCTCCAACTACCTCTCGACCCGAGTCTCAGAAGTTAAAAAGAATGCCAGGTAAAATCTTCCAAACAACCTAGCCTTGGACTCCTTGTTATGAGCAGAATACACGGTGATCATGAATTTTAACACTACTAGGCAAATATCGCATAAAGGATATACAAAACGGATACATTATACGACTGATTCACAACCGAATGTTCGACGAATTGATGGCACTTATTCTATGCACTTCGGTGACGGACAATATTTTTAGTTGGTGAAATGTATTGGTGAAATAAAGGGCGGGAAAGACTGCCAGGTAAACGTAATTGTAGAAAACTAACGAGAATTTCCTATCCCAGTTTCTTCCTAACTGATACGAGAATTCCCCGACTATTCCCTAACTTTTCCAGATTTCCAAAATTCTCTGACAATTCCAGGTTTTCCCTGACGATCGCCACCCTGCATTAGTTCAACTTTTAGCAGATAACTGATAAAATAAGCCTTTTTCCAGTTCAAATACTGTATAGTAGCAGGAAATTACACTCCTATCATCTAACTATAAAAAATGAAATGCGACACAAATTAGCACCATATTGAAAAAAGATGACTGATAGAGTTGAACTGTAGTACTACTGTTTGGGGATCCCCGAAATTTAAGAAAAAAAGTTAAATAGACGTGCTGTTGCAGAAAAGTTTGGTCATTCTGTCGCCAGAAGAGCTGACAACTATTTTATAATAAACATTTGTTAATCATATTTCTTCTTGAATTATTATTTGCTGATTTCCTTTTCACAGTTAGCCGGAATTGATCAGAAATTAAGGGAAAGCGAAATGGAAATGCCCGCCCATTCCCAAGTTCATTTCTCCCCTGGAAGTCCCCACCAAGAAAATGCCCCCAGTTTTCCCTCTTCTTTGCTCCAAAACTTCGACTTTCTCTTCTCCACTACCTTTTTATCACATTTGCAGGGAACCCAGCAAAGGATTTCCTTCCCTCCCACACTGGTCATCTCACCTCAAGTGACCCTTCTTTTCCTCACCCCCGGGTGGGCAAGAGTCACCCCCTCCCTCTGAAGTCCCCAGTGCTAGCCCTCGAGGAGATAAGGCCACTTTGTGAGTTCCTTCCCACCCTCCTGTAGTGTCCCCCGCTGGCTCAGCAGGCCTCACAAGCCCACTTTTATGCCCCTGAAGTGCCCCCTTTCGCAAGGTATCTGTGTACGGGGTGTAATACATTCAAATATTGTTTTGTGGGCATATCTTGATTCATGATAAAAGACCACACTCTCCAATGTCTTGTCCTCCCTCTCCGCAGGCATAACCTGTTGAGGTAGAGCAGGAGGAAGATAAGATGTGACTACGCTGCATAAGGATATAATTCTTGCGATGTTTATTTCCTGCGCATATCCCTTGGCCTTGAATCCCAGCTGGATCAACCTCCCAAGTGACTTAAGCTACTCGGAGACAATGGGACTCGTAGCTATTTTTGTGAGGGTGAATGGAGTGATCCGCTCAGTGACGGGTGAAGACGTAAGACTTCGGATTCAGTCTTCATGCACAGCCGGAACTGGAGCTCCAATGCTCGGATGAAAATCCCTTTCCTTGTTTGGAAGCAGAGGAAGAACGATATGCAAAATATTCCACAATTTTTAGGTTTATCGCATCTTTAAATTATGCCTGCAATTTAGTAGAGGAATAACAGGCGAACTGATTTGAATAGAGCCACAACTGAAGCTTTCTCAGAGTATAGTGAGTTAGACCCTATAGTTGCTTGTTTGCATGTCAATAGTGCAGGCTTGGTGATATTCACCCCCTGCCACACACCCTCGAGGTGGCATGCAGGTTGTTGCGTGGATATAAAATTAAATTATGGATTTATGTTACCATCGTTAGCAGCTGAATAAGTGTAAAGGAAATTATCATGCCTTCACCGTTGAAGTGCGTGGTTTGTAAATCTACTTTTGGAAGGAGGTAAACATAAAGATGAACTTCTTTCTAAGCTCTTCTTTCAGAGAATTCGTCTTTGAAATAACCACGCAATTATGGTTATGGCTGTTATTTCTCGAAATTAATGGGCATATCATTATTTATACAAAATAAATGATTGACACAACATCCGTGAGAGAATCTTTTCACTGTTTTAGCTTAATAAAGGTCTAATCTATAATACCTGGTGCAGAGCATATGATTTTCTCTTAGCGGCAATTTATTCCTCTAAATTCTATAACCGGAGCAGCATCTAGTTGCAAATGAACCTGCAAATCGCACACTTCCATAGTGTATGCATGCATTATAATACTGGCTTAAAAATATAAATACATTGCCCACGCATACGTTATGAGTTTTTCAGTAGAGATAAAAGTTATACAAAAAAATGCGCTAATGAAGCTTCGTAGGCCTAGTCCAATCTGCACAAAAATTTTGCAAAGACAGTTGATTGCCTCTGACTCATTTGGAAAAAAAGGAACAAATTAACTGTGTTAAATTTAATGAACCGTGTTGACATGAATACACATTTATAGATACATTCATGAATTATAACATCGTAAATCATGTGATTACGTTGTGGAATTGCATATGCTCCAGGAAAAATAGCTTCATCATGATGTGTTCATATGATTTTTGATATAATGAATTGTCGATTTTTCTGGTCCCGTTGACTTTGTAATATCGAGTTTCTACTGTAGCACTCAAATTTGTAAAAATGAGAGCTGAATCACAGAAAGTATATACTTTTCACTGTTTCAGGCATTATGTAGTGGAATTGAGACTTATCGGGTGAGTAAAAAACTGTAGCACTTTTCCACAATTATATTTAAAAAATTATAAAATTACACTACACGTGTTTTGGCTTACTAAGCTATCTTCAGGTGTACACTGATGAACATTTCATGACAGGAGTGCATTATATATGAAATGGGAAGGGGATGGGAGAAAGTGGATGGGGGGGGGGGGGGAGGAGGGAATGACTAGATGGTGAGTGAGAAAAGAATTGTGAAAAGAAAGAATAGTGTAAAGCACTCTAAGGGGTTTGTCCTTGGAACGGGATTAGGGAAGTGGTAGGTTATTTGGAAAAGGAATAGCAAGCAATGGGGAATGGATCCGGAAGAAATGTTCATTCAACAACAGGTTATCATCGCTATGTATAATTTCCCACTGCTCCCATGCGTCTAATCTTGGGTCTTTTCCTTCAATATGTAGAATTTCTGGTTGAAAGAGAGAGTGGTGCCATGTCTCCAGGAGGTGTTTAACCAGCAGTGACGATTTGTCTCCCTTATCAAAACACCATCTACGCTCTTGCAGTCTAGTGGTAAAATCCCTGCTCGTCTGTCCAACGTAATATTTATCACAGCTGAGGCACTTGACTTTGTAGATGCCTGGGTGGAATTTTGAATCAATGGCATCCTTACATTTGCACAATGTTCGATAAAGTACAGTAAAACCTTACATAGCTCGGTTCCACAAGACGAAATTTTGTTAAGACACAGTCATAGAAATGTACCAGAATTCACAAGACGCAATCTTAATTTTCGGTACGACGCTGTTTCAGATATATCGATCGGAGCAATCTGGGAATTTACTGGGAACTGGGAAATTAATTTGGAAAGCGATGATGGGTGTATACCACATGACAAGTGTGATACGTTGCTTTGACCCTAACAAGTGAGTCATCTCCAGTGCCTGAGAAAAATATCTATCCCATCTCAGCGACGAAAATGATAATAAGCAGATTTGAAACAAAGAGTGTCTTGGTGGTCCCTAAAGGGACTGTGCAGCCATGGGCAATAAATGTTAAAGGGCTCGTAATCAGCATGATTTTAAAAATTAATTTTAAAATTACAAAAAAGAAATGATAACTCAAAATATTGAGTTCTGCCACCATGAGTGATTTCTTCATTCAGAGCCCCATTTAATGGGTTAAAGAAAATAAAGAAACTTACAAAAAGTTGCTGGTAGTAATTTGGATTTCCTGTGTAAAACAAAGAATGGTGAGGACGACCACTCTCATCGAATTCTGCAGCCTTTTTTTCAGGAAATACTTGTTCAGGTGGTCTCATGAAAGGTCTCGCCCTGGGCTCAAACAATCCTGATGGAAATAAATATTCTATTGCTCTCTGCAACAAACAGACAAGATAAGAATTAGAAAACAACAGCAAGGTTAAGTGAAGGGCATACTTTATGTGCAGTATAAAAATGTTTAATTTAATATGAAAATCATTGCTCGCAGGGTCTTCTGCCCTTTGGGTGTGCATCAAATAACTGTTGGTCTTTTACATCCATAAGGTCACAAACCACCACATTGACTTAAAGTAAACATTAACTAGGCATTACAAAACTGAGCCCAACATAAATAATAAATAAAATGTTTCAGCCATAACATGCTTTCCCAATATTCCTGATAAAAGTAAAAACTACAATAACAAAGAAATGTGGACACAACCTGCATCAGTCATTTTCAGGAGCAGCTGTGTGTGGCTTGTCAACCAAGCTTTCGCGGCCTTTACAGGGTGAATTAAAATTATTCATCTTCTCCTTCGTATTTATTGAGGAGGGGGTCCCCCTTCCTCCATCTCATGCCGTGTATGAGATGGAGGGGGAAATAATGCTTTTCCCGTGATAACACCTGTGTTTCCTCCATGCAAATGAAATAGTTTTCGCCCAGTCCTCCCAATAAAATATTCTCTGCGATGGCTGATTCCTTTATGTTGCTGCGTCCTATGGCTCTTTGGTGCTCCTTCAGTCTGCAAGTAAGGAATGCATATTTCTCCCGACTCATCCGCAGGGCAATCGAGATTGAGAAACGGCTGGAGAATTTCAACCTGGATGATGGCATTCGACTGAGTGCCACGTGGAAGCAATTGCTTCAGAAGGAGAGATCAACAACTCGAGGCAGCCGACCATGACGACCCCCTCAGGAGACACCCAAAAAATCCATAGCGGCCGAAGGAGGGGGAGAGGTGAAGTGGTCAACTGTACCTCTCTCCAAGTGGACGTCACTGGACATGCATGGCATGAGACGGAGGTGGGGGGACCCCCTCCCCAATAAATACCAGGAAGATGGTGAATAATTTTAATTCACCCTGAAGATGCGACCTGGAAAGGCCGCGAAAGCTTGATTGACCACACGCAGCTGCTCCCGAAAATGACTGATGCAGATCATCCTCACTGCGAAAACCTATATACTTTAATGCAGACACAAGTTAAAGATACATATTTCCTTTCTAGTAATACACCTTAAAACCAACGTTTTAGCCTTTGCTATCATTATAACATTCTACCGACCCCTATTTACAGCTATGGTCATTGCCTTATTTCTTTTCTGCCACTCTTGACAGTTTCAGGGCAAGGATTCCATTTGATGACACCTTGCCTTCCATGATGCTTCACATGTCACCAGCCCCAGCATTGTTTTAGAAGTCTAGTTCAATATAATGATTGTATGTATTTCCTCTCCACCTATCTAAGAAATTATGCTATGCCATCGCTGACCATAGTACATCTAGTGAGATCAACCAGTCTTTTCCCTTGTGCCCTAATTCATCAACTATAGCTGATGCTCATGTCCATTAGAGGGGATTTGGTATTGCAAGGACACTTAAGATTACTTCCCATATACATATATGCATTTATTTCCAATCAAACTTTGAAAACCAGGATATTCTTATCCTATGCAAGCCTTCAACAAAAACTTTTGGGTTTCTTATTTAGGACACCTCGCAAGCAAGATATCCAGAAAACACTTGGAATACCATCCACATTGAACTCATATTAAGTCAGTTTCACTCTACTGCAAAACTGACACAATGGGTTGACAATGTACTTACTGAGATATTAAAAAGTTGCTGATGTACCATCCAAAAGGAAAAATAAATGATCCAAAATAGTAATATTATTTTACTTAAGTACAACAGCGAGGTGAGTTGAAGTGAAATTAAATATTATTTCAGGTTTTACACTCACCCAAAAATAAAATTCACACCTCTCAAATACACATTATTAACACTTTCAGGTCTGACCAAATGTGAAGTGCTGAACTCTCTTGGACTGCCATTTTTTAATGGTTTTCATAAGTCATTTGTTATGAACTATTTCACTTCACTGTTGTTTTCTTAAATGTGTATTATAGCTTCTACCTTTTTCTTTTGGATGAAATAGTTTTCAAGTCATTGCATGTTATAGTTTTTTTTAAATTTATTTTTAAACATTTGATTGTTTTGCGTCTCAGAAAAAATTCCTACCTACTCGCTACGTGTTTTGTAGCGCAATTTTGCCATGAAAACGGTTACTTTCAATAACAATAATGAGAATTGGATTAAAGATCAGTTTCATCACAATTTTTCTTTAATTATAATGGTTTACAATTTACCAAAATATCAAATTTTTCATAAAATACACATTTTACAACTATGACAATGCAACCCGCATTGCACAAAGGGATAATTTTCTTCGATAAGCGTTGAGATGGATACAAATCCGTTCCGTATCAACAAGTCACTAAAATACACCTCCTTCATGTAACCGTATCCATTATAATTCAAGTATTGATTGTTTTACATAATTGCCTTTTGTGTGATACTGAGGAAGACAATCCATCACACCCAGTCCTACATTCCACTTCTCGCAAAACCAACGTGTTTCTTTCCGTGTCTTCTTGCCGGTCGTAGCTTTCCATCTCTCAGAGCAGAATTGTCACACTGGCGGGGTTGGTTTTGTTCACTGCTGAGGAATTTTTTAGGAAAATGTCGCCCTGATAAGTGATTCCCTGGGGAAGTGAATGAAGAGGATGAAGATTCAATTCCCATCTCACATTTCTCGGCAAACTTCTTCGCTAACTTGGCAATCCACCCGCACTGAGGTGGTTTCAGTACAACTCATTTTGAAAATTATGAATGAATTTACGACCATCAGCAAAAATATCATTATTTTCCGATTCGTCAATCTGAGTTCCTGCCGCATTACCCACAATTTAGATAAAATATTTTGCGATAGAAATAGAAACAATTAGAGAAATAATCTCTACGTAAAGATATAACAGCTGGAAAATCTCCGATCGTCTGGTTGGTGGTGTGTCGAGTGAGTTGCATACATAGTGTCAGTACTAAAAATTGATGAAAATGTAATAGGAAGGATCGAAATTCTGAAGTTGGTATACCACAAAAAGAAACATATTACATCGATAGTGCGGTCCATAGAGAATAATAATATGTGACACAAAAAAGCAACGGGAGTAAGCAACACGAGTAATGAACGCGTGAAAAAGAGACGTCCCGCAGCACATAAGGGATCTGGTAATATACGGGAGGGAGCATCAGAAAATGACTGCTGATAAAAGTCAGACATAGTTGTCATAGTGAGATTCAGAAACTCTGAAGTTACTATATGATACAAAGAAACGTATTAGTCGAGAATGAAAGATAATCCCATGCGAAAACATTGTACATGAAAGAAAAAAGGATGAACGTAACAGATACGGGCATAGTCGGCATGGATAAGTGACTGGGCCCATATCACGTACGGGCATAGACTCGAAAGTGTTAAAATCTTGAAGGAACTGGGCTGTAGGAAAGTGGTGACAATGAGTAATTTTAAAAAAATAAATAATTAAGTCCCACTTACTGTTAACATATTAAAATGAAGCATCCTTAAAGTTTTAAAATTGATACTGAATTTCTGAGTAATCAGAAGGCTAATGCATTGTATTTTTTGTTAAGGCATTTTCATTTTTGGTTCATTTTTCATTTATTTTTGTTTTGTCACTGAATCCAACCTTCTTTGGGAAGAGCATATAAAACTAATGAAAATTTTTTATTGTTGTATGTGACCTCTTTTAGTGACTTGAAATTATATTTTCTTTTTGTAGAAAGCTGTTCTAATCATTAGAGCCCCTAAATCCTGAAAAAAATGACAAGTCCTCATTTAGTGTTTTTCCGCATTTAGTGTTTTAAATTTTGTCCCCCATGAAAAACCTTAAATCAGGATTCTACACTATTTATTATTTGATAACTGTCCAAGATGTAATGGATTTGCAGTTGGTATGAATGAATAAATATGCACTATGAACTATGAAAAAGTGGTTAGATTCAATGTATCGTCGGCGCTGTGTGGATCGGAGACATTAACTGATCGAATTTCGCGAACGGATGCCTTCAGCATGCCAACGGATGCCTTTGGTTCTCATTCATTGCGCATCGGACTAAGCCAAGGACCTGGTTATGACCTTGGTTTTAGCGCCATGTTTTTTTAAACGCTTTTAGTGGTGAAATCAGGCATTCTTTCATTCCATTTAGTTCTCATAAACATTTCGCCACCTAAAGTTGGTGACTATTGCTTGTAGACAATAAAGTTCTATCAATTTGTGGAACAATTGGAGGTGAACCGTATTTTGAGACGTGCAATTCGTTCTGTTCTATACATTCTCGTAACTATTATTATACCTACTTGTGGTAATTGCCTGTAATTTCTGTTCAGTTGCCATCAATAAGCATATTCATTCAAGATCGCAGCTATTAAATGGTGTTTACATGATGCATATCCCACGCGAGTAGATGCGTGAACACATTCTCCATCAAAATTAGCATCGTGTAAATAGGTAAAAATGTGCTTGAATGCGTGGCCATAAAATAAAAATTGGAACATTTGTTCACACAACTGTCCCGCCACGTAATT
This sequence comes from Platycnemis pennipes, assembly GCA_933228895.1. Classification (NCBI taxonomy): domain Eukaryota; kingdom Metazoa; phylum Arthropoda; class Insecta; order Odonata; family Platycnemididae; genus Platycnemis; species Platycnemis pennipes. The sequence goes on along the minus strand of OW121848.1, from coordinate 23,213,787 downwards.
GCGTGATGACATGCATCGTGTAAACATACCTTACACTCATTGTGAGGAATACGACCATGCAGATTGGCAAAATTTACTTCACTCTTTTTCAACTTCCGAGACACGTTAAGATAGTTGATTCACACTTGCACGGCAACAGCTCCTCGGAGTCAGATTCCTTCACCTGAAACTACAGTAACCCAGGCACACGTCTCTTCTGCAGCAATTAGTGATAGCTTCCACAAGAACTCCGAGGTCCTTTATATTTGTTTTTACTCATCCCACTGTCGAAGTAACTATTGACATTATAACTACAAAAAATCATAACCGCATTTATTAGTGATGGATGGATCCAGGTTTTTTGTCGGATCCGGAATCAGATCCTTGCCTGGGTTTCGGATCATTATCTCAGTTTCGGATCCTTAGTTTCAGATACTTGATTCTGAATTTCAGTCCTTTTCTAATCCTAGATTTTTAATATAGGTACATATAAAAACAGCAACAATAGAATTACCAAAAATCAGGTAAATTTACTGTAAAAAAAATCAACTTCCTATTATCTATGAGGATTATATTTTCCTGGATCAAGATTTACAGATGCAATAAGTACCTATATCTTGTAACTTCTAACATAAAGATCACTTTTCTTATCACATACTCTTCAAGCAATACATATTTGAAACCCTTACAACTATTCTTTAGAATGCAGTTAAAAGTAAACTTATAAGTTCATTTTCATTAAAAAGGAATTATTTTCCAATTATTAATCAAATCCTTGAATGCTTTCAAATTCTTCTTTAGAAACACAAAAAATTTTTAATGCAGCCAAAGGATCCCATTTATGGAATAGCTGGGGATCCCATTTTTAAGACGAAAAAATTATTAAAGAATATCGCCAAACTAACAATTTTGCATTGTCTTATTAATAATAGCCTTTAAAATGGAATTTGAGAATTTTATACTCCTAAGGGGAGGTTGTATAACTCTGATCTTGAAATGAGATTAGCCTCTTTTTCATGCTACTAGAAGCTAAATTTAAAAAATGTCTCAGATTTTTTTTCCATTGGCCCGGGTTTGCAAGAAAACAGTATGTAACTTCTGATATTTGCTTTGTTTGTTTGGGAGACATTGGTGGTTTGCTAGGGGATTGAAGCGGGATTGTTGGGTTGTTGATGGTTTTGGAGAGAGGAAGAATAAAGGAGAGTCTGATAAGCAGCATTTTCTTACTGAAACTAAGTTCTCCCGTAATATTTGCCCGATGTTATGAGTAGAATGACATGAGGGGAGCCTGCATTCTCCTAACTCGGGTAAGTCGACAATAGCGGAGTGGTTTTTTTAAAAATATTATTAATAAAGACTTCATATCAATGTGAACAAACAGTTAATAGTACATGCATTTGAGATCCAATACAGAAGTTATGGCTACCCTACGCAACATAAAAAACACAGTAGGCAAAATTAAGCTAAAGACAAATTAATGAGATAATGGTAATAACAATAACAGAGTGGAGTAGTGGACTGCAGGTAATGAAATGTGATTCTTATGGCTGTTTAAAATTTTTCTTTAAGCCATTGAATCAAAAACTTGATCATCCTTCATTTCCAACATTTGTGTGTGGATACTGACTTTTTTTGTACTTCTATCGCTTCAACTAGATTTACAAATGCGTCACTCAAAAATACATTATAAAGTTAACGGAATGATTCCACGAATTAATCTTGTAATAAAACTTTTTTCAATCACTTCACTAATGCCAAATTTTATTATTTTTTTGACTTATAAATTGATAGGAAATGTCTGATAATCTAGTTTTTTATAACTGCCTACCAGCATTACCCTAGGAATACTGCAAGGCTCTATTCCTAGGTAGTGTTAAGGATCGAACTCGCGACCGGCAGTACACTGCCCTCATTTTTAACAACAACGCTATCATAGGTTAACGGGCAACTGGCGAATGTAGGCAACCCGCATGACATTTAGCTTGATATTTTTTTTCCCTCGCGCATTCTGCGGGCCTATGGAGAAAAAAGTCGAGACGAGTTTTTTTTATTTTGTTTTAGTGGCACTGAAAAAAATTTCTTCTCATTTCGTGACCAGAGTTACTTAACCTCTCCTTGTCAGTATCTACAATACCTACATTCCATGCGCGGGGCACATCGATCACGCATCCGCGAAATGTTAAAATCTCCGATCCGGATCTGAATTTATGCTGACTTCGGATATGATTTCATTAGCGAATGAAATGAAAGACTCGTGGATCCGACCCGACCATCCTTAATTTATGAGTGGTAAATTTGCAATTCTAATTTAAACAAAAAAGTATAATAAATAAAAGTGATTATTCAGATGTAATGGTTTGAAATTGAATATGATAACATTTTCGATGCAGTGACTGAAAGAAAAAATTAAACTGCGATAGGGATCGAACATCGAGCAGTACACTAGCTCTCGTTATGCGTCTGATACCGGCGAATGTAGACTACCCGCGTAGCACACAACGTATTTTTTTTCTCGCGATACCGGGTTAATGGGGAAAAAAGTCATATTTCTTTATTTTGCTCCTAGTTGCACGGGAACATTTTCATCTAGTTTCGTGACCTGAGTTACACATCCTCTTTTTGTCAATATCTACCGCACCTACATTCCATTCACGGAGCGCTTCGATCGCTAAGCCGCGAAATTTTAAAATCTACGATTCGGATCTGATTTTACTCCGTGTCTTAGGTCCGAATCCGGAACCGAGTAAAATGAAAGATCCGCGGATCTTTGGATCCGATCCGGCCATCATTTGTTTAAATATACCAATACAGTAATTAAAGAGACAGTAACACACATCGTTGCCAAAACATTACATTAGGCAGAATAAAGGTGTTCATTTTACTGAAACCTCTGTATAACGAACCTCTATTTATCAAATTGGCTAAAAAAAAATTGGTCCCTTCTATTTCGATATAAAGAGTTTTTACTGTGTTTTTTCGGCAAATAAGCATTTTATTTCTCAACATAGTCTCCTTTAAGCTCTATACATTTAGTCCAGCGCTTTTCCAATTTTTTATTCCTTCCAAATAATAGGTTATCTCAAGGCCCTCAAAATTGGCATTTATTTCACTGACGATATCTTCATCCGACCCAAATCTCTTACTGCCAAGCCATTTCTTCAGGTTTGGAAACAGCAAATAGTCACAGGGGGCTAAATCTGGAGAATATGCTGGATGGGGAATATGCTCTTGGCCAAATATGGTCCTTTCTGCTTCAAAACAATATCGAATCTGTCCAAAAGCTCTGAATAATATTTGCTGGTGATTGTTTTACCCTTTTCAAGGTAATGAATGTGAATGGTACCGCGTGCATCCCAAAAAATTGTGATCATGACCTTGTTGGTCAACCGACCCACCTTGGCCTTCTTTGGTGCACGTTCACCCCAAGAAACCCATTGTTTTGATTGTTCCTTGGTCTCTGGTGTGGTGTGATGAATCCATGTTTTGTCTATGGTAACTAAACGGTGCAAAAACTCGTTCTGATTGCGGCTGAACATTGTCCAACACTCCTTTGAAGTGGTTACATGGTTGTGATTATATTCAAGGGTGAGCAATCATGGCACCCGTTACGAGGATAGCATGCCCAAATATTCATGTAAAATGTCATTTACCTACTCAGCTGAGATGCCTACAGCCTCAGCCACCTCATGCAGTTTCATTCTCCGATCGGCCAACAACATTCCATGGATTTTATTGATGATTTCTGGTGTGATGACCTCTTTTAGGCGACCTGAACGTTCAGCATCACTTGTGCTGGTACAGCCACAAACGAACTCAGTAAACCACTTCTTAACCATTGAATTGATGGTGCAGAGTCCCCATAGTAATTATCAAGCCTTCTTTGGTTTCAGTGATGGTTTTTTTACGCAATATGTAATAATTAAGAAGCACACGAAATTCACTTTTTTCCATTTTTGTTAAAATTCATGAGGTTGTCTGCTTTCAATGGCTGTTAAACCCAAACTAAATTGCATAATTTGCTCAAAATTTTACAGTAGTTTATTAATAGATAGCAGTTGATAGGAGCAGCGTTGCATTTAAAGTTACTGCGAGGGAAATTAAAAAAGTAACTGACTTAACTGACCTAACATTGAAGTGCATGAAATAGACACAAGCAATGATTAGTGGAGTAAAAATTACTATACATTGTGCTTTCATTGTTTTCAGTTATTTTTCTTAAATTAAAGTCTGCAATGAAAATATTGTTTTGATAATTGTAACAACCGGCGCAATAATTCGAACTCACCCCAACTTACGGTACCATAATAACTCAAAATTGATATTTTATTTGTTTTTAAATAATGTTAGACATAAAATAAATATAAATAAATCATCCAACAAAAGAGTGCAAACATTAGTAAATAAATCAAATTGACTTCTTGTCCAGGGGGCATAAAGCCATTACTCTCTGATTTGCACAGTAAAACTTGATATTACAAACTTCAAAAGTACTAAGCAAATTTGTCAGGATTTACCAAAAAGATATCCTAAATGGATGGTACACTCCGAGATACTACAAAATTTTTGAAATCAGAAAACGCATTCAGTTCCATATTTAAAATATTTTCATATTTAAGAAAATAGCCCAAGGCATTAATGCCGTTTTACACGGTAATTGATACTACGCAAGTTGATGTTGATTCCATTAGAGCAGTCGTCTGCGAAAGTCCGTGACAAAAGTCCGGAAAATACAAATGATACATTATGGGTTCCCCAGAATAAGTGCTTCCATTGATAATGAAATTTAGAATGATCCTTGGAAATTAGCCCTAGCCAAATTTTTGACAAAGTTTATTTTTCTATTTAAAAAAATGCTAAAGTTAGTCAATGTTCCTCCACAACAGAACACTAGATAGATAGATAGTACTTCCAGTGGAGTTCCTCAAGGGAAGACCACTGTGTTCATTGTGCCAATCACCCAAACGGTCCCTCATAAAAGCCAATTTGCCTCGCTAACAATAAGCGGTTTCATCCTCTTCTTCACACCAATTCCCAGGAGATGGAGTTGCATTATTAATTGGTAGTTTTTGGTTAGGAGTCCCACTAATACTCATAGCTGACCCCTGTTCACCGACAGTGGTCTAGTTGGTGTTATTTTGTTATTATTAGTTGAATTTGAGCATACAAAGAAGAAATTAGTAGACTAATAATTCAATGTGATATTTAAAAAAAAGAGTTAATTGTAAATACCCATCATGATATTGTAAACCTTTCATAAAGTAGCCCTCCTGAAGTATAAAATATATGTACATACAAGAGAAATCAATTTTAGCATTGAATGAGCAAATGCCGAGAATATTAAGTATAGTGGAAGCTCGGTATAACGAGTGCTCCCAATGGCTGGGAAATCACTCGCTATAGCGAACGTTCATAATATCTGAAGGTGATGGATTGAGCCTCTCAATTGCCACAGTGTTTCTCACTTTCTGTATTTCTTTCGTTGCCATGCTAACAGGATGAAGGGGCATTTTCGTGCACACTTGCATATTTATTGTTTATTTGGCGAATTAAATCTTCCAAATGAATAATTTATGCTTTGCTGAAGTATTTGAATGTTAACCAGTATGTCCATTAGTTAGGAAAGTTGCCATAATCTTTCGCAGAAATACATCATTTTTTGGCAGTCGAAAATATTTCTTACATAATTACCTCTCCCTAGCCATTCTTAGACTTCACATTCAATTATCTCTCAAAAATTTGTTGCAGCGAGTATTTGCTTACACAAGCAAATGCCTCTGTTGGTTGCTCAGCACATGGTGTGTCGTACTAGTGCTGCCATCTGGAGAATCTAGCGCTAACGGAGGTAACTAACGTGAAATACTATGGCCAAGAATTATGGATGCATTCACTCAATATTGTATGCATCGAATTGTGGCGTCGAATGAAAAGGAAGTGAAGTGTTATGGGCCTTTGACCAGACCCACACCCCCTAACCCCCCCCAAATCGAGAACCCCACCTCATCAACATTCGGGGTTATAAAGGCAGGCAGCAGCAACGCCAGCAAGGAGGAATTGACTAAGAAAGCGGTATGCGAACGGAGCTTCTGCCCATCACCAGGCCCAAGGAGTGAAGGAGATTAGTTCGCGGACGTTTGAGAAAGACGTCCAGGAAGGAGAAGAGGCTACGCTGACAGCAATACGTGGTCGCTGAATCGCCACGTAAGGCCACAAGGTACCCCCACCATTTTTGAAGAAAAGCACGCCCAGAAGGAGAGTCCAGAAAATCGTGTGCCAGACGTTGCTCCGATCCTGATGAGGAGGAGCCTGCAGTCGGAAAAGACGAGGCCATGATATCTCCAGGACGTGGCTGTCACCGTGCGGTCATGTAAGATTGTCACCACCCGACAGATTTTCACCACGAAAACCCCCCCCCCCCCCCCCTGTGTTCAGCTACAGCACTCGCCTTTCTACGAATACCCTTTGCCCCTGTGTCATTAATCTTGCGATGTGGGCCAAGTGTGTGAAGAAGATAGGGAAGGACTCATAATTACCTCCTGCCAATTGGTGTAATAATTTAACTTGTGCCGCTTGCTCACTGCCTACGACAGTGTTATTTCCTTTTGTATTGTTATTTTGCATTCTCTTTTGCCATTAATGCTCATAAATTCATTTCATCCATTCATCCTTCATTAGTTTTAAAAAAGGGTTATCATCTTTTGTAAAAACCTGCTGATTTATGCAATAATAATATGTGGTTAAATGAATGGGAAGATGTGTGTGTTTCATCCTTATCTACGGGTCAGGAGGCGTGGCTTCTTATCACCCCCTAGTACATCCTTTTCCTACCCTCAGTATGCCCTGCCCCGGCGGTAAAGCCAGGGAGCATGTAAAATTGCACATGGTTGGGGACCCCCGTACCCGCTTATCCTCTCTTAAAGAGGCCACTATTTTTTTGTGTTCTGTATCAGAAGATGCAGGTTGGCCCCGTGGATCTCGTGCGGGAAAGGTTCGCGAGGGTTTTTTTATTGTACGTGTTTCTCTCGGCCCAAAGTTTTATCCAGGCCGGCTGTGGACCACTGCAATATAGAGCCCAAAAATGCGCTGATCCAAAATCTATTGATAGGCATTTAAAAAAAGTCACAACCAAGTCCTTGACAATTGATAAACTGCAATTTATAAAGCCCTACATTTCTTAAATTAGATCTAAAAGTATGCATTTTTGAACAGGAGGAAACTTGTGTTTGTGGTACATACTTGTAAAAGCACTGGCAATATAAGGAAACTCCACAACCTACACTATCACTGAACACCTAATTGTTTTGGAGGGGAAGGATTAAATACCCCATTTGCTATCATCATGAGAAAATACAAGTGAATGTTGGACAATTTACGTCATCAGTAGATATGTACCAAAGACTTTCTTAACCCTCCAGCTGGTTATCCTGTGATTTCCACGGGTTAAGCAACCCTCCATTCGCGGCGGATCCCACAATTTCCGCGGGCACGTGGTGTTCCTTACATCTGCCTTGCATATCCTGCAATTTCCCCATCTGATCCTTTTATCCTAAGCATTGCTTTATGGTGACATAGTTCTACATTTTCACCAATAGATGGCACCTAAATTAACTCTCTGAAGGAAAACTTCACACGTGTTCTTCCCTCTTTTCTTCTGACTTCCTTATTTAAAAGGAAAAAAATAAATTTTTCACCAGGTTATTGAAAAAAAAATTACCCAGTTGGAGGGTTAAACCTGAACTATAAAAGAAAGATCTCAGAGGAATTTCTTCAGTGATGAATTCTTATGAGAACCCTCAAGAAGCCACATATCACTGGAACTTTGCTGTGAACGCTAGAAATAAAACCTAGGTAATACTGAGGCATATATTTACTGGATATCCCTACATGGGATTAAAAATTGTGGAAAACTCACCATACTGTAAGGGGATTAAAATCAACACTAGTAGTTTAAGATTTAAAAAATTTGACGTTACCTTAACAAAAACTATCATGACGAGAATAAAAGACATGTTACTTGATAAGTGTTATTATTCTATAAATGAAATTTTTAAGACATAAGAAAAAGACCTGAAATTTATGGGAAATAAAATTATTGTGATAAACTGACAAATGATGTTAAGAATTGAATTATGTATTTTGACAAGAAAAGCTCTTTATGATTACTGTACGAAATTATGCCAGTTATGTATAATTCTTATTCTTTTCACAATGTGACGAGACAACTACATATTTACAAGTAACTACAGTCAACTAAATTTGTAATTATGATGTAATAATGATGAGATAAATATTATTATTACTATTAATTTACACACTATCACCAAGAAATGTACAAATCACAGAATAATACAATACACTTCCACAGCATCAAAAAAAATTAAAATAATGCTAAAGACAACACCAATGCTTAGTAACTATAATCATAGTATGGACATGCACATGATTATTTGCTATTTTTGCAAATAAGCTAAATTTACAAACAAAATTTTGCACTAATTGAAAAGCACTGGCATCTTAAAGAAAAACTGTATGATCTGGTGGTAGTTCACAGTATTAATAAATGCACTTGTAATTTTCTTTTTGTATTATGTGGATGTATATCAAATTCAGGCAACTCACATCAATATCTTCTTGACCAAAAGTTTCAGGATTTTCTCCCATCATATTTGCCAGATGGCGCTTTCCTATGTTGAAATTTACTCTTTCTTTCTTCATGAATTCATCTGAAAGATTCAATAAAAAGGTATGACTCATACATAACATAAAATTAACAATTACATATTAATCTGTGAGCTACCTCATAGGGTAGGCCAGCCATGAAAAGGTAGGAGAAATTGAAGAAAAAAATGTTAAAATGCTCTAGAAACAGTGAATTTGGTCTGTGGTCATGAGAAAATTAAATTCTGGATTTAATCTGTTGATATATTCAATGGTTTCTCTTTCTCTCTCATTTCCTTACAAAAGTAAGGGAATATGAATACATTACCTACTTTAGTAAGGAAATGAGAATACATTCCTTAGTACATACAGCAAGAGAATTAGAAAGCTTGACAGACCACAATCTTCAGACATGGAGGGGAAACATGTTCACACCTGCTCAGGGTATAGAACAGCAGCAACTTTTCAAATTCCCTGACTTTTCACTGACATTTTCGATTTTTCCATACTAAAAATGGCATCTTGCTGCTATTAAAAATCGCACCTTTGTAGAATATTTAGCTTGTTTTGAGCCTGATTGGGAAAGATTATCCTGTTTTCTATGTCTGTCGTGTGTACATGGAAGATAAATGATATAACTTAAATTTTGAAATAAAAACTTTATTTCTTTTTTAAAACAAGATTTTTTAAACTACAATTTCATAACAATTTGTGATGACTAGCATTTCAGTCTCATCAATAATCAAAGAAATAAAAAATTAACTTCGTGGGTGCAGGTTCGAGTCTCAGTCGGGTCTAACTATTTTCTTTCGATTATTTCACAGAATCAATGTAAAATGCCCAATATCATACATTAACAGCTGTAACAACAGTATATTTTAATTTTCAGCCTATTTGCTGGATATTCAATCAACCCCTGGGAGACTTTCGAAACAAATTCCAGGATTCCATTCAAAGCCCGAGAAGAGGCTTCACATGCCGACAGGCCTAATACTTTGAAAATACAAAGATACCTCGTGAATAGAAAGGGTAATAGAAATATTTATTAGTATCTTTCCACAAATCATTTTGCATCGACGAAGTTATACCCTCGGCTAATAAATTACAACTGATTCTAGAGCACATTTTGGAGTAAAACACAGTCTTATGGACTGGGAAATACGGTAGTTTTTGAACAGCTATTTTCAAAATTCCCTGACTTTGGATGAAATTCCCTGACATTTCCCTGATTTTCCCCTGATGCGGCAAATTCCCTGAAATTTCCCAGTTTTCCAGTTTTTCCCTGATGCTGGACACCCTCCTCCTATAATTGTAGTAGCCTTGTACTCACATGATTATTATTCATCTATGAACTCAAATCTGGTGTATAATGTCAGTAAGCCTTTGAAGTCTCCACTCCCAGTTCCACCAAGATCTTCAATACTTTCTATACTTACATTCGTACTTATTATAAGATGTGCTCATATCCTTTTTATGGCATTCAGTTTTCAAATTAAGTAATTTTTTCCTTGATAACTAATGCTTACTATTCAAGAAAGATGAAAGGTAGCCAAAATAAAGAGAAATCTCTTTGTGTATTTTTCGTTGTAAAGAAGAATTTCCACAAGTCATCAGAAGATCTCATCAATGAAAATCTCAACGTTAACCCGGTAACGCCTGGAAAAAAATGTTTCTCGGGATTCAATGATAAACTAATATTTCAATTAACATCATTTTCTGAGATATAACATGTAACTTTTATTCATAAAACATTGGTAGTTATGGAGATACAGCCTGGTACCAAACGGTACTGCTTGCGTTTGAGGGTATAAAATGTAACTGATTTGGAGAATCTCCTAAAATTAAACTGTAGCTGTCGAAAATGCTTCGTATTTTATATTTTATCATCCGAATATTAATTTTTAACATATAATATCCTTGAAATACCGAGAAATATGTAAACAATTTATTACCATCATAATAATAATGTAAAATATAAATTTGCCCAAGGTAAATAAAAGTGATTTCAAGGCTTACATAAATCACTGCCAGAAATGGAATGGTGCAAAACAATACATAGCCCTAAGTTACATTTCAAACATTCTGTGTCCTACTGGTGCAATTTTCATGGGCACACCTCAGCAAGGGGGAGAGGATTTCACGAGGTAGTTGTGCCCATCGTACCTTACTTCATCGGAGACACTGAAAAGAAAATCGACCGATAGCAATCAAATGCAATCTATGGAAAATAATATGCTATCTGATGATGAGTTTACTAACATTATTCCAGTTTCACGTCCTCTAGATGCAGATATGATATTTCATGAATATCATATTTATACATTTCTATGAAAATGAAAATGTCAGTCGGTGTATGCCTGGAGAGAGTGTGTCAGTCAGAAAAAATGGTAAGAAAATACACAAGCAATAGCGATTGGTGTTGTCAAACTTAAAATAAATCTATGCACTCCTCAATAAGAAGAACCTAGATATTAAAATTGGATGCTCTAAGTTCGCTGAAAAGGGACCCAAATATTGCGTTCTTCCAGGTGCATCGGGTGCCCATGCAGTTTGTGCATGTATGGTTCACCAGACTTTAAAATTAATGATCAAAGGAGCTAAACTGCCTTCATTAACGATGAATGGAATTCCATAGGCTACATACTACGATGCTCTAAACATGATCATGTGCAATCCAACTCTTCCTGAATGCTTCTTGGGGATGTGTTCCGATTGCCTGGGTATTTACAATATCAAAGCAGAATTAGAGACAGTTTTTGATGATTTGTTTATTGATGAAAGTCTATAAGCAATGGCTAACTACAGACTGATGCAATTTAGAAACAGTTCACCAGCCTTCCAAAGACTTCGTCAACACCTTTGTCAGTAAATTGCTTGTGCTACTTGATCATTATTTCATCGCCACATAACAAGCCACCTTTCTCCAGGAAGTGAAAGGATCATTTCAGCCTGGTAGAGTTATAGTCAGCGGAGACTTCACAGAAAACTGTAGTTTTATTCTTCAGAATGCCACCCAGGGTTATCACTGGAATAATAGTCAGGCTACACTCCATCCGTATGTGTATTATTACTTAGAAGGCAGCTAGCTGGAACATTCAAGCTTTATACTCATATCTGACTGCCTCACACACACACTGTAGCAATCTACTAATTTCAGAAGCAGATAATACCCCTTCTATGCAAAAAAGTGCCAGAAACAAAGAAAATTATTTATTTTTCTGATGGTTGTGCTTCATAGTACAAGAATAAAAATAACTTCCACCTGTTCTGGCATGAATCTGACTTTGGGGTGTCTGCTGCATGGCACTTCGTTGCCACCCCGCATGGGAAAGGGCCATGTGGTGGTGTAGGTGATTGTGTAAAGAGGTTGGCTGCTAGGGCTAGCTTGCAGAGGCCATATGATAGACAAATCAGAACCCCTAAGGATCCATTTGATTAGGCTGAAGCTAATTTGAGCTCCATGACATTTGTGTTCGTGTCTGTGGAAGAGATGGAAGCAACACGTCAATCTCTAAGTGAAAGGTTTAAAGTTCTTCAGCCAATTGCCGGAACACGAAGTTTCCACTGCTTTGAAGTGATATCCACAACAATGCTACAAGTCTAACGATACTCATATGCTGAAAGCAAAGATGTTCTGCTGATCCCAGGGGAAGAAGACACAATCGACACAGAAGATGAGTCTGATGAGAATGATTTTTAGTCAGATGTGAGTGAAGATGGAACAGAACCTTTTCTAACTATTGAGGGAATGGTGAATATGTCACCATGCAATATGACGGACACTGGAGGCTCGCATCTGTTTTAGAGAAGATAATGCCTGGAGAACTTAGTTTGATTTCTCTATCCCTATGGGACATCTCCATCCTTCGCATACCCCCCAAAAGAAGATGACCTCGTGCTTCCTCTAAGCCATGTGCTGACAAGAGTCAGCTAGGAGGGATGTCGGATGCACATACAAGATCACAGAAGAGGACAGCAAAACAGCTACTAGATGGCTCACAATGAAATGAGATCAAGGTAAGATTACAGAGGAACCAGTTCTTACTTGTATGTGCAACTGAAAAATGATGAACCATGCAAAACTAATTGGTGGTCTATTTCTTTGAATAGCAGGCAAAATGAGGTGGATTGCCGTTCACCTAGAAGAAAATTCTTGTTCACTTATCTCTACATATTTTGAAAACCAAATTTTTAGCATCTCAAAATTTTGTACCCATATATGTGCAGTTTAATAATACCAAGTTTTAAAAAAATCGAAGATGGTGTACTTGACCTTTTGACCTTAGACCAAATGTAGATGTAGGTCCATGCTGTGATGCCATTTGAAATGATGACTATTTGAAAGTCAATCCTTTAAATAGGAAATTTAATTACCTTCTCAATGAGCCCAATCCCAATACTATAGCTTGGATAGGAGCTGACTTATTGCCAGTAAACTAAAGTAACGCACGAAAAGACCACCGAAAGGTCAAATTTTGACCCCCTCATAAATCCCTATCCGATCATCCCAAAAATACAAAAAAAATCACAATTGTTACTTACTATGGCATGGCATGAACAACTGCAACAAATTTCACGAAAATCCAAGAAGGTCAAAAAAAATTTGTTGGCTGATTTCATATGGAATGACCCATTTGTTTACTTATCAATTATGTGACATACAGGTAAGTCCTTTTTTTTCATTCCTTCAATAAAAATTTATTCCATTTTAGTTTTTCTCAAAATGGTTGCCGGCACTCAGTTATTTTGACATGATCCATCGAAGTTGAGAGACCCTCATGAAACAATTTTGATGAAAAAAGTGTTTGATAATATAAATTCATAACATAATGTTTATATGAGTGCTTTGATGCATAAAATTAGATCTGTGACTACGTATTCATGAGTGAAATGCAAAAAGATCAACCTATGCAGGCATAGGTAAACTCTCTCTTTGCTCTCTCAATGACTTACAAGGTTGCAATGTTACTTTTTATTGGTAGATGTTACTTTTTATTGCCGTCGCTTATTAACCCTCATATGGATTCTCTGCGCCTTAGCGGCGCTCGTGATTTTAAAAATTGTCTTTAAAATTTTCCATTCTCATGGATCCTTCTGAAACCTTCAGTAGTGTATTTTTTTCCACTTTCTTAGGCCTCAAATATATTTTTGTATGTATAGTGTAAATAGTTTTCATTTTATTGGACTTGAATGAAAAAATTTACATTGTTGGATTTACGACACCGCTGCAGCGCTGTGAGTTACCTTTCCTTCAAATTTTTTTTCAAATCCTTGCATTCAATGGGGAAGTGGTACATTCTTCCAGTTTTAGTCTCTGGGGGTTCAACAACAGCAAGTGTAAGAGGAATTGGAACTGATCAAGAATTTTCTTGCACTGGCCAGAAAAATGAAGGAAATTTGATGATCACATTTCATCCTTATTCATTTCAGTCATCATTCCAAAGTAACAATGGTTTTCAAACTTGCATGTTACATAACACTCTGAATTCATATCAGCCAGTTTTACACCCAATGGTGTTTGCTTGCTTGATTTCAAGTTCCAAATGAGAAAAGGCATGGCTTCATCACTAATTTTCTTAACTTCCACAGTACCTGAGCTATCCCGAGGATAAAAGTTGTGGAACCCTCTAGTTCGTGGACATCCTTAAAACAGCCTTTGAGGGTCATACAAGTTACACTCTCACTGTCCTTTGAAATGTGGTGGAAGTTAATTTTGTCAATGTTAACTCTGCAAAAGTTGAAAATTTTAATTAGTGTAGTTATGTCTGCCTAGTGGACTCCGGTGCCTCTATTTTCGACCTAGTCATTTAACAGTACCCCCAATTCCATCACATCCTGTTTTTCCATGGCTTGTGGAAAAGAATGACCACTCTGCATTAAACCGAAAATCTTCCTCATGGAGACAAAGGTTGAAAAAATATTTCTACTTTTATGCTGTGCTGCACAGCCATCGATAAAATAATGAATTTTTTTAAATGTTATCAAAGCATTTGAGAAATATAGAAATTGTTTCCTGGATTTTAAAAATCCAGTGTGATATAACAATTTTTTTTACCTTTACTGTTCTTAAAATGTATCACGACAGGATGAACAGTACTTGTGTCTGAAGTCGAATAATATCCTTGAACCTCATCTTGAATTATAAAGGAATAGTTCTCGCTGAAGTCCATCGAAACTATTGCTGTATCTGGTGACAATTTTCTTTCATTTTTTGAAAATAAGAAGACTGTGATTTTGCTATGAAGGAGTGAGGGATCAGTTTCTCCATCTTCTACTATTTGCACCTACCTCACCATGTCCCTAGTAATTATGATGGATTCGACATCACCATAGTGATGGGAGATGTAGTCCCAAATATGACAAAGCTCTAATAATGTAACTTCTTACACGTTCTCTACCATTATGTCTTTGTTCGCGGAGAAGCTGTTCTCAAAAAAGAGGTTCCCATGAGGCAATATAAGCAAAATCTTGACACAAATGTCTTTGTAGTTTTTTTTGCCAATTGCTGAGTACAAAACGTGATCTTAATGGTCTTTTTCTCTGCCAGATCCTCCTAGAATTTTTCTAAGAACAGTTGTGTCATGAAGAAAATTAACAAACTGAATATTTGCATGTTCAGCCTGAACTGCAGGGATATGTTTACACCTTATTAATATTGTCAGACAAGTTTTCATAGAACACTTGCTCTTCTCAGGTTCATTGAGCTTAATGGATGGTTTAAGACAGTGCACTTCATTAATAAGTTTATACTTCATGGGACTTCCTTCCATAATCTTCTCAGCTGCTTAGACTAGAAATGTCCTGCACTCATTTTTAAAGAGAAGTTTGTCTTTTTCAGACACATCTCCTTAACGTAATTCCTCACTAGCTGCAATACCAATGTCAACATTCTTAGCGGTCATCAAGGGGGGCAGCGGAGGCTTGAGGTACCACAAGCCATGTTGCACCACCTCATAGCCAACCCAGTGCAACTTGCCAGCTCAATAGGGCATTTCACCGAAGCTTGAAACAGAAGTAATGTGGGAAAGGGGATGCTGGCTGGCGGCTCACATCCACTGCTGTGGTATCAGAGCAATAAGGGCCCATTAAGATATGCAGGACACCATAATATCATGGAGCCAGATGAAATTGAAAACAAATTCCTACCTTAGTCAGAGTTTAGTGAGACCAGAATTGTAAAGTAATGTAATAATTAGGACTTATTTCTAAAATACATAGTTCTTCTCTGGACTCAGCCTTACTCATGTATAACCAGTCCTGATCAATACCCTACTACGTGCAACATATTGTTGTCAGATGTGGGGTAGGGTGGTTAGCTGCGAAAGCCGTGAACATTAACAAGGGAATTTAATATTCTAGAGGGCATAATGATCTGCAGTAGTTTTGGACATCGATTATCCATGCTAAGTTGATTTTAGTAAATTTTAATGCCAACCATAGCTCACGAGGAGTATCAATCCAAAGAAGTGAATATGTTTTGATCTAACCGTCCTTTTTATATCTTTAATTAATCTCTGTTGGCCAGGTGGACTGGTTGAGTCGCTCTAATTCTGGGACCACTTTCCCTGATTTTTTCCTCTTTTCCAAATTCCCTGACTTTTCCCCGATTTTCCCTGACTGCTGGGCACCCTGCGTAGGTTACCAAATATCATTCGCTTTCTTTCATACCGTTTTCTTCCTATGCTTACTACATCTTTCATCCCCGGCATTATTCTTGATTGTTTGTCATTCTCAAAAAACATCCTAACCAAATCCATAATCTTAAGCTTAATTTTATTCCCACACCTAGCATTTGATTCTGCCAAAATTGCTTCGTCAAAATAAATTCTCTGGACTGGACTGGTTCCTGTGAAAAATATCTACGACCCCCGAAACATGCCGTATTGCAGTGAACCTTCATGCCAATTTTCCCAACTGATGGACGTACTGGTTAACATTCGAAAACTCGACAAAGCTGATATTATCGTCATGACATATTCGCAAAATTATCCAAAAAATTCCACAGTATACCTAATATTTTAATTCCGACTAGTTACGCTGTCTTTACAGCTTTCTTCGGCGATCGAAAAATAGAAGAACTGGAAGAAACACACCGAAACTAGGGGAATTAATATTTTATATAATGGAAAATGTCCTGTTTCTTTCATGAAATATGTTGATATTCTACCAGATTGTGCCTGAAATGACTTTTTTGCTGTTTACCTTCGTCAAATACCACGGAAACAAAAGAAAAACTGTAAATACGAACGACTATGAGAATTAGGTGGGTTTTTTCAACACCATCGGATATAACGAGCGCTCGATATAGCGAGTGATTTCCGAGGGATTATGAGCACTCGTTATACCAGGATTCCACTGTATATGTGAAAGCAGTATCCTTATGATGAATTATGATCACTTTATCTCAGCTCAGAACCGAACCAATATAAAGCTATGATCCTTCGAACATTGCTGTTTCAGGCTTCAAATTAAAAAATGAAGAATCACATAAATGCTAATAACTAAGGAACCATGGCCCATAAAGCAGTGGTTTTTGTTTCATTTTGAAGAAAATGCATTTATGTACATTCTGACATAACTTTGAAGTAATTGGAAGTAATAATAAACAAATAGGACTTATTTAAACAATAAAAATTAGTAATTATTTAACAATTTATTACTAAAAAATTCCACTTTTATTTGCTTTAATTTTTCTCAGTGGCTAGTTTAAATGTTCTGCTATCAATTAAAAAAATAAACAAGGTAGTATTTTTATATTTTTTGTTTTAAGGCATGTCAAAGTTAGGCATTTTTTCGACCCAATCTGTTTATGCACTCCTCTCGTACACCCAGATTGCATACCTATGAGGGGTGGAAAATGAAGATTCATTCTACTTAGCATGCATAATGGATAAATAGTACATACTTGAATCATTGGTTACATCCACTGACTGAATGCAAGTTCAATTTTGTATACTTCTATGGCATCAAATGTGTGCAAACACCCACTGCTACTAACTGGAAACGGTGGATGAGGCAATTTGTGCAGAACATTTTTCAATGGCACTTCACATAAGTCTTCTAATTCAATTCTTAAGTAATTTAGAAGAGTTCCTCTCAAGCAGTTCTATATTAGCCTCTCTCTTGCCTCTCTTAATGCATTACCATATACCATTGCTCTCCAAAATGTATAAAGGGACATATAGTGCAAAGAGGATTTTTTGTGGAGACTATGAGAAGAGAAATAAGACAAAAGTGCTAAAGAAAAATGAGAAGACATTTAAACCTTTGGGGGAGATGTCTGAGATACTCCAAAAAATTTTGCAACATGTGGTCATCAAAGCTAGTTAGTGATGAACTCTGCTTGAACTCCTACAAGAAGTATGAAGGCCTTTTAGTTGAACTTGAGTCAAACTGTGATGCCTATGACAATCAGTATTTGCCATTAGAAGACAGTGTGGATATAGTGATTGAGACAGTGACAAGTTTAGGCAGTGAACCAGTGCAAGTTGTCTCCCCCCTGAGAATCCCTACAAAAATCTGACCAGATCGAAGGATTTCATATGGTAAAAGGAAGCTGACTCAAATTACTGATTCCAAAAAGGCATTAAGGGAAAAGGTTAGTTTATTGTATGATGTTTAGGATGAAGCTGCTCCCACTGAAATTGATAAATGTGAAACATGTACTTCATAGAAAAATAATATCTCAGCAGCTTTTGATAAAGTGAAAAATCTATCAGTGACCAAGTTAAAATTTTAACACTCTTTCCCACAAGTTATTCCAAACAAGACATTATGGCTGCTGTTCCAGGTTCAACCAAACATATGATTGACAAATCACGCAGAGCTAAAAAACAGTAAGGAATATGGGCCAATGCTGATGTATACGGTGGGCATCCACTTCTTATTTAGCATATCAAGGTTACTCTCTCATTTTACTTGGATGATGACAAAGATTGCTCTCATCAAAGTCCTAATCAGCGAGATGTGTTGACTGTCATTGAGAATGATATTAAAGTAAAAAAAGTAATGTGATTCATGAGTTGATCAATAAAGGAAACCTATGCTATCATGAAAGAACAACATCCTGAAATAAAAATTGTACTGACCAAGTTCTACTCAGTTAGGCCAAGATGAGTCAAAATTCAACCGGTGCATGATGTTTGCGGATGTATTTATTACTCCAATTTGAAACTTATATGTAACAGTTTAAGAAATTGGAACTCAGTCATTGAAAATGATTATTTATTATGATTAAGTTGTATCTTTGTGAAAGCCCTAGAGAAGAGTTCTGGTTCCAAGAATGTGGCATGTGTCCAGGCATTGAGGGCCTAACAATGGCCACTTTAAGATTGGATGACAAAGAAGATGAAGGAGTGACTTATGGTTTTTGGGAAAAAGGTGATTTGTTAAAGAAGACTGTTTCAATGGAAGCATTCATTGCTGAAGTTCAGGATTGCACCAAGAAAGGTGTGTATCACCACTATATTCGGAAAATACAGAGGGAAGCTATTCATAAAGAGAAGTTGGTTGCACTAAATGGTGTGAAACTGGTGCTTCATTTCGACTTTGCCAAGAATTGGAGTGTGATTCTTCCAGATGAAGCACAATCCTATCATTGGCAAAAAGTGCAGATATCAATATTTACCTGTGCGGGATATAGTGACAAAGGCATGCAGAGTTATGCAGTTATTTCAGAAGATTTATCACATGATACTGCACATGCTTTGCTTGGGATAAATAAGATAGAAGAACACTTGTCTAAAATGAATATTATATGGAGAGATAAAACATATATTTCAGATGGGGCAGCAGCTCATTTTAAAAACAGATTTCAGCTATTTGAATTAGGGAAAGGTCTTAACCCGGAAGAAAGTCATAGGTGGTTGTTCAGTGCAACTAGACATGGAAAGGGGCCCTGTGATGTAAGAATTGTACTTTTGAGACATGAAAAAGAAATATGTATCCAACTAACACAGCTGATTGAGAAGGAAAACCTCACACATTGTTCAGTATTGCTAACAACAAATGTTTCAAGAGAAAAGTATGGTAATGGTGAAGCCTAGTTTAAATTTGAATTTTCTGTGGACCGAATCATTATCCCTTCAATCCAGTATATGTTATAACACAATGTTTTTTTTTATTTTTGCTCTATTTAAACTAAGTCCTGGCTAATTTTAATAAGTTAAATTAACAATTAATTAAAATTAGCAATAAAAAGTAACATCTGCAACCTTGTAAGTCATTGAGAGAGCAAAGAGAGAGTTTACCTATACCTGCATAGGTTGACCTTTTTGCGTTTCACTCATGAATACGTAGTCACAGATCTAATTTTATGCATCAAAGCACTCATATAAACATTATATTATGAATTTATACTATCAAACACTTTTTTCATCAAAATTGTTTCATGAGGGTCTCTCAACTTTGATGGAAATGACAAAATAACCGAGTGCCGGCAGCCAATTTGAGAAAATTGCACTAATATGGTATAAATTTTTATTGAAGGAATGAAAAAGTCATCTATTTCTGATGATGAAAGCACATACCTTTAGGATAATTATGATTCTAAATTTATTAAGATTAATGAAGAACCTTTTTGTGATAATGGCATTAATTGTTAACCATGTTTTTAGCTGAAAAATCTTACAAGGACAAAATTTAAGAATTTTTTAAGGCTAAAAAGAAAAGTCAAGGGCTCATATTATTTTTTTCCAAAGTCCTCATAACCTTGTGGTCAAAACTGAAAAATTTCATTGGAAATAATTCAGAAATGAAAGAGATAGCATTTTTTGTGTAAAACAGTGCACCTTGAGAAGTGTGCATCGTGAATGGAAGACACTGAAGTCTCATAATACTTGAGAGGCTGTAACTACCTTGGGGAAAAAACAGAGTTAAAACGAGGTAAATCAAGGTCAGATCAACTCTTAGGTATGAGTTGTCACATCATTTTAGGTGGTTTCTACTCTCAAGCCCCGAAAACACATACAACACGCACGGCAAGCAGTCCTGGCAAAAAATCAAAATACCTAGTTTCAACTCATTCAATGTGGAATTCGTATGAAGTGGTTTCAAATTGCAGACGAGCTAACTTGTCTAAACTCCGTTCACCCCATTAGAGGTGGATGTTGTATCAAGTGGTTTTTACCTCGTATCCAATGCTTTTCGTTTTAACCTAATTCACCTAGTTCGTTGTAGATCCCGTATCCAGTGGATACCTCGTATCCAAAGTTTCTTGTTTTAACCTGATTCACCTCATTCTAGGTGGATGTCATATCAAATGGATCTAGTGGATACCTCGTATCCAAAGTTTCTCATTTTAACCTGATTCACCTCATTCGAGGTGGATGTCGTATCAAGAGGTTTTACCTCGTATCCAAAGTTTTTCATTTTAACTTGATTCACCTCATTTGTTGTGGATCCTGTATCAAGTGGTTTTACCTCGTATCCAAAGTTTCTCGTTTTAACTTGATTCACCTTGTTCATTGTGGATCTCTTTTAAAGTGGTTTTACCCAGTATCCCATGCTTCTAGTTGTAACTAGATTCACCTCGTCCAATCTAGGTCTTGTATCAAGTGGTTTTACCTAGTATCCTAAGCTTCTTGTTTTAACTTGATTCACCTCGTTCGTTGTGGATCTCGTATTACGTGGTTGTTCCTTGTATCCCACGCTTCTCATATTAACTTGATTCAATGTCCGTTTGAGGTGGATTGCGAATCAACTGGTGTTACCTAGCATTCCATGCTTCTCGTCTCAACTGTAAATGTACATATTCTATACAGAATGTATACAATGAATAAAGTGCGTGCATTGCATGAAAAATTCAAACCCTCAATAAAAAGTATGCACAGCTATTTTGTGTGCTAGCGCAAAAAATTTATTTGCTTGCTGTATAGCTAATTAATTCATTTTTAATACCCAGTACTTTTATTTAGGACGTTTGTGCGTCAATGTGTTGATGTATCAATTATATATAACAGCTATATGAACGATCATAACAGTTCAATTCTAGAGCCAATCGCCCTATTCCGAAATATTCTTGACAAAAATTGTTAATGAATATCCCAGTTTTGACATATATGCAATGATCTGATAATAATAAGGCATAATTTCTACAAGCAATCAAAACAAATGTTGTAATTGCTCATAGAAAATTTGAACTTTCTCCTGCGAATACATTAAGATAATTAAATATAGCTATACAGTTGAGCATCTTTAATCCGGCACAGTCGGGACCGAAGTGATGCCGGATTAGGGATTTTGCCGGACTATGGGTCATGCATGGCAACTGGTCTATTTCTGACGTTCGGGATGTTTTCATTGAATGTAGTAAATTATTTATAACAAAATATATTCGTTTGCCATTTACTGAACATTATTGTAAAAAGAGTTACTGAGAATAATCAGAAAGAAATGGTTTCTTTATACACAAAGTTATTATTTAAAATTATCGAAGTTGGGGAGTGAGTGAAAATAACGGAATCTAAGCATTGTGCATATTGCTGCACATATAAAAGTTTCATAATGTTATTGGAAAAGGGTATAAAAATTGATATTTCTTACGCTGTACTTTGCGTAACATAATTTCCTACCGCGCTCGATTTGTTATCAGCTGATTCAGAGCGATGCCAATGCGTGAGTGTCGTGTGTACGCCCATCACTACGTCGCCGCGGGCGACCGGACTGGATTATTCTTTAAAGACCATCATCAAGAGTAGTCTTCCTTCAACAATTTCAGGCTGATCATCGTCATCCCCACTCGGATTTATTGTTATTAATTACCATTTCAATGATTTCATCATCTACGATATGTTGTGTGGTGAGAATATCGTGGCCGCTAACTACCCTGCGGAAAATTTCCAGTTAAAACGAGATGAATCAAGTTGGACTTTATATCGGATCAACTTGCATTTACGAGTTCTGAACTCGTAACAACTGTTTCCAACTTGGTTACCCCGTGAACTTACACTACCCGCAGCTCAATGACACCTCCAACGAACTTCAATTAAGTGGATTCAACTCGTTCCTTCTCGTACTCGTTTCATCTCGTCGGCGAGGTAACTTGTGTTAACTTGATTCAACTTGTTCCTTCTTGTACTCGTTCCATCTGCTTTCATCTCGTCGGCGAGGTTAGTCGTGTAAACTTGATTCAACTCGTTCCTTCTCGTACTCGTTTCATCTGCTTTCATCTCGTCGGCGAGGTAAGTGGTGTTAACTTGACTCAACTCGTTTCTTCTCATACTCGTTTCATCTCGTCAGCGAGGAAAGTTGTACCAACTTGATTCAACTCGTTCCTTCCCGTACTCGTTTCATCTGCTTTTATCTCGTCGGCCAGGTACTCGTGTTAACTTGAATCAACTCGTTCCTTCTCGTACTCGTTTTCATCTTCTTTCGTCTCGTCAGCGAGGTAATTCGTGTTAACTTGTTTCAACTCGTTCCTTCTCTTACTCGTTTCATCTGCTTTCATCGTTTCGGGGAGGTAACTCGTTTTAATTGGACCATAGGTTGATAACTTTAAATGAAATATTTTCAGCGTTAATGAGTTCATTTGTTTGATATTGAGCAAATATGGTCAAAAGGCAGATCACCCCTACAGCACACGAAGTTTTGGTATAATCGGCGAAATTTGGCTTACTCGGGACATACAGACTGGTATACCGGTATAAGTACCTATAGGTACCGGCATAGCATAGCAAATTACTTAATTCTTATTGTCCAGTTTTTTCATTTATGATTTGTGCGTCAATATATTGATAATAGTTCATATCTACAAGCCAATCGGCATTAAACTTGACCAAAGCTTGTTGCTGACTTTGTTGACATATATACAGGTTCTGATAATTTGTAGTCCCATGTAGAAATTGAAACTTCCTCCTGTTAATACACCAAGAAAATGAAATATGGCCATTCTGTAATTCATCATTACATTATTGGTTTAAATAATTCATGAATATTAATGATGTTTATTATCTAGTTTTTTTGTTTGCTTGGCTCCAGGTTTTCGAAAATCAACAACATGAAACCGGATGTTTACAAAACTAATTCCTCCCACCACCTACTACTTAAGCATTTGATAGCTTGAAATTCATTCATATAATAGTACGAGTAAATAAATATGGAAATAAAGCAGAAAATAAGTATTGATATAATTTCAAAATGAGAATAAATGGTTAAAAAGTTATAATTCTGAGTACTTAACAACCCTCTTTCGAATTAAGATGCTAACTTCACTCCGAATGCAGTGCGTGAAAATGCTCCATCTTGGATTATAATATTGTCTTAAGGTTATTTCGCTATCACCGAAGTGTTTCCTTTCCGTTGAGCATCATATCGTGAAGTATTGGTTGCTACTGCATGTAGAGCGGAAAGCAATCTCATATGGTTAAAATAGTTAATTTATAAAAGGCCAGTGAACTGTGGTCACGTTGAAGATATTCATTACCATGCCTTGTGTGGACCGTGAAAAGGAAGTTTGTTGGCCTTCGTTCCAGGATTAAATTAGAAAGAAAACTACGACGAAGTGAAAGGAACGGATAAATTTTGTGATGTGAAAATCCTCATTCTAGGAGGTATGTTTTGAACTGAAAACTGATAATATGTGTTTATATAATGTTGAGCAGAGAATGTTCGCTCACGGCATCACTGAAAATATACATATTTCTCTTGGGAATTGTTTGCTTAATAGTTCTGTTGTTTTTTTGTAGAAGAGAGTATTGTCACTAATACTTCTCGCAAGGTTCCGGGACTACGGACGAGTTTTTATGGCGTTGTTATCATCGTGCATCGTAGTACAGAAGACAAGGGTGAGTTTATTTGTTTAGTTAACTTTCATAGGTGTGCTTTGTATATTTATACACATTTATGCTTTTTGTGCCATGTCCTGACGGAAGGTCGTTGAATTGAAAAGAGTGGCTGTAAATTAATTGAAATTAACTATTAATAGTTCTTTCCTGCTTTTAATAATAAATAGAAAGTTTGTTGTTATTGCAATATTTATGTCTTCTTATCGTGCTGCTTTCGGGTGCCTTTTTGTGTAGGAGCTAAGGAGAAGATTAAAAGCCAAAGAATGTATTTCTGAATAACAGTGTCACCAGTGGATGCAAGATAAACGTTGATTCCTATTGGAAATGTGTAATTAATGACTGATAATAAATGTAGAGGTAAATAGATTCAAAAGTGTTTAAATTATTCACCCTCTTCTTGTTGTGTGACTGTCGTAATAAATGTTATTCGGAGTTATATTAGGAACGAGTGTATTTTGAAATTATCCAGAATGATTTCCAGAATGAAGTGAAAACAAAGGTAAATGTTTCGATCCTAATTTTGTGTAAATACTAGTCTAGCTTTTATCTGTAGTGACCTTGTCGCAAAGATTGCTGTGATTGATTAGAATCGCGGTTCATTTTGTAAAGATGGCTAACGTATTTTCCTGATCTCTTTGAAATGTGGAGCTAAATAATTAGCATGGTTGAACCTACGGTTTAATACGCGGTGTAATAAGTCACGTCGGTCCAGTTAATACGATATGACACTACTTTCTTCTCTTTAATCCAATTAATACAATAAAAAACGAGTTGCCTCTCTTCAAGATGCATCGACTTAATACGATATGAAACGAGTTGCCTCTCTTCAAGATCGATCAAGTTAGTACGATATGAAACGAGTTACCGCTCTTCAAGATGCATCCACTTAATACGATATGAAACGAGTTGCCTCTCTTCAAGATGAATCAAGTTAATACGATGTGAAACGGACAAGTTGAAAATAGTTAAAACGACAAGGTTCTACTTACGAACTGCAAGTTCAAACAAGGTAGAACCAATTACGACGACTTGATTTAACAAGTTAAATCCAGGGTTAATGAGCCATAACCGAGTTCAAACGAGTTGGAATGACGAGATGGAGCGAGTTGAAAACGGATGAAAACATGGGAGTTGAATTCAACTCGTTTCAACTGGAATTTTCCGCATGGTATCCTTTCGTCTAAATTTACCAATTCCATTTCCTTTAATTCAGGGTTATGGATGATGTTTGCAAACTCCATCATCATATTTTTATCCTCAGAAACATGAAATTTTTTTAAATCCCCAATTATTTCGTCTATATGAAACCTTAAAGCAGTCCACAATTTAAACCACGTGTGTTTTTAAACGGACGGTGAAATACTATTGCCTGCACGTGAAATTTTCCGAATCACGTCTTTTGGATTGATCACGTCTATTTAAAAGAGTTTATCCTGCTCCATTAGCATTTGGCCAGAAATGCTAGCTAAGGCCTTCACTCCGACGCAATCGAAACCGGGCTATCTAAATCAGCACTTAAATCTTCTTTCATAGTTTATCTCTCTGTTATCTACTTCTTCGTGTCACTTTAACTGTAAAATGTTGATGATTTTTCTCTTTCAGCTTCTTAATGTGCTATAGTGTTGAAGATCCCACGTAGTATGTTTCAGTCAAACGCTTTACTGATGCAACGGCATGAAGCTTTTTCTCAACTTGCACTTTTTCTGCGATGGTTAACGTTTTGTGCTGTTGCCACAACTGTTTGGATGAGACATGTTTTGCGTGAAATATTAGAATATAACCAATAATTTTATCAAATTACGTCTAGTGGTCAATCAAAAATATGCGCGCCATTGAAAGTGGGCGATCTGTAAATTAGTCGTATTCCGTCTTGGCGATGTCGTCAAATTTATATGTTTACTTCAAGTTCCAGAATAATTCCAGTGTAGGCGAAGTACCAGAAATTTATATGTTTAAATTATTCTGATTCTCGAAATGGGAAAATTAACGTTAAGAATGGTATCTCGGTATTAATATAAGAATAATATCTCGGCAGGTTATGAAGCAATGTTCCGGTTAAAAACTTTTCGGCATTTTCCACTAAGTACCAGATAGTCATGGCAAAATTGCCGGATTATAGGTGCTCCCGGATTAGGGGTTCCCGGATTAAGGGTGCTCAACTGTACTGCTATTACATATTGCATTATTGGTTTAAATAAGTCACTATTGTTTATTATGTAGTCTCTATAGTTGGTTTATTTCCTTGGAAGAAGGTTTTTGAACAACAACATGAAACTGGATGTTTACAAAATGTGAGCCCTCCTATTATTATACACGCAATTGAAACTCCTTCATTTAATAGTGACATGTTCATGACATAAACATATGGAAGTAAAAGGAAAAAGAAATATATATGTATTTTTAAAACGAGAATTCATGGCTAGAAAATAAGAATTCTTGAATATCCAACAACCCTATTTTGAATTAAGATGCTAACTTGACTCTGGAACTAGTGCATGAAATGTCTATTTTTGATAATTGTGTTGAGCCATTGCCGGCTGTTAAGTGTAATTCGCTCACCGAAGTGTTTACTTTTCGCTGTGTATAATTTTGTGAAGTTTTTGTGTGATACTGCATGTTGAAGAAATTTATCTCATCTGCATTAAAAGAGTTAATTAATATAAGGCTAGTGTGCTGCGGCTACATTCTAGATATTTAAAATTTCTACGCCATCGAGTGGACAATTTAGTTCCGTGCAATGTATGAAGTTTTGGCCTTCATTCTTGGATTATATTGCAAGGAAAACCACGATGAAGCAAAAGGAATGAATGGATTTTGTGATTTGAAAATCTTCATTCTAGGAGGTAAGTTTCAGCTGAGATAAGAGCTGTCATAGTTATAAGTTATTCCTACTTACTTTAATGTGGATAGGTACTGAAAACTTTTCAGTTGTCCTGTTTCAAAGGTGAATTCATGACTCACTATTTTGTAAACAAATCATCTAATTATCCAATGAATTTTACTGTTTCAGATATCTCCGGCCTGCCATTGTATTTTGTGTATTTTATGCATGATAGGTAAGCTGTTCTCCTGTTTTGAATATCCTGAAATTAGTAGCCATTAAATTTAAGTACCGCAATAAATATTGCGAGGTACATTGAAATTATGTACGCTTTGTCATGTACTATAGGTATTTAAGAAATTATTGGATTATTTCTTTGTGTGGTAATTAATCCTAATATTTTGTTGTTCCCTACCAGAGGAAATGCTGCATGGGATACCAGAGTTAGTTATGCATTTATCTTTACAGATTGCTATATGGATTATCTTAAAAGAAAAGGAACCGACGAGGTATTGCTGGGGCGAGAAGCTAATAGAGTGAGGGCATATATCTGCTCACAAATTCAAGGTTTGAACAAGAAAAAAAGTCTAATAAAGATGCCTAATATTTCTTTTGTTAATTTGCTGCTTTGTTTCTTAATCTCCTCTTGCCTATTTCATTTTTTTAAATCCACATTGGTTGATGTAGGTGCATCATTGAGATAACTTATTCCTAATGTGCATCTTTTATTGCTCTCATGAAGCAGGTAGTGTTCATTCCCCAAGGGTGTTTAAATCTAGGGTATTATGATGGGTGAAAATTTGTTTTTCTGGTGCTTTAGGTGCAACTCTGAGATCAATGTTGAGGCAATTTGTTGTAAATAATATTACGTTTTTGGATAAGGATTTTTGGTCGTTTGGCTCAAATTGGTATCTCAAAAGGAGAGGAATAGACATAATTTTGGATGAATGCTGTTGAAAGTGGTTGTGACATTGGGGATAATTTATCTTGTACCTGTAGAGATTAGTCAATGAAGTGTACGACTGAGTAATGTATTCCAGTTGTGTCTATTGATATATGTCCAGGTCAATAGGAAGTGAAGTGATGTAAGGAGGTGACGGATTCTGGTTCTAAGGAGTTGATATCATGTGACATGAAGTATGGGGTTCCAGTTGAAACTATTTGTTATCAAACTGGTAGATAAGCTGTGAAGTGACGTCAATGAGGAACCAGGTTCAAACGAGAGGGTATGAAGCGATGCGGAGTCTGGGGTCCAGTTGAAACCAGATAATTATAGTACGAACGAGTTAATGCAATGCAAACGAGGTAGCGTGTTACTAGTTGAAACAGGGTAGTGCTAGTTCAAACCAGTTGCTTCTCGTACAGGTCAAACATAGTAATAAGATAAGAATCAAGGTAATCTGTTCTAGATGAAACAGGTTAATGCTAGGTAAGACGAGTTGATTCTTGCACAGTTGAAACGAGTAAATACAATGTGAAACGAGGTAATTCAATATGAATCGAGGTAGTCTGTTCTAGATAAAACGGGATAATGCTAGGTAAGACAAGTTGATTCTTGCACATTTGAAATGAGTTAATACAATGTGAAATGAGGTACATTGTTACTAGCTGAAACCATGCATTACAAGATGAAAGAACGACTTCCACTCTAGATAAGACAAGATGACTCAAGAAGGATCAAGCTGCCCAGAAACGACAGCTGCTGGTTGATACAACATCAATCGAGGATATACGAGGTCAATGCACATGGTAAAGCAAGCAAAAAGCGGCTATAACCGACTTGAAAGAATGAGTTAAACCATGTTGAAACCAGGTAAAAACATGCTATTTCACTCTTAACTCGTTTCAACTCGTACAATCCCCAGGGTGAAAAACGACTTGCACTAGGTAAAAAAAAAAATTGGGCTTTTTTCTTACATTGGTGAAGGGATTATATGTACCAGGTTTCGTCAAAATCTGAGTCGATGGGTGGCATGGTGTGGTTGAACTGACATGGAATTCCCAACCTACCATTCAATAGCTGCAGTTTATAATAAGATTCTGGAAAATATTCACTCAGTCCCCTCAAATGCAGTTTTTAAAAGGAGACTAAAAACACTGCTTCTAGGCAAAAGCTATTATAGTGTCAAAGAATTTCTTACAGATTCTTTTCCTTCTTCATAAGGTATAGGTGTGAAATGTGGACAACTGCTACATATGTAATGATATTGTGCTCGTTACTGTTATTAATGTTTTTCACTTCCTCCATTGCATGTATATATGGATTACTACTGTTTAGCCCCCACATGGACAAAGCCCTTGGTTTTTGTAGTCCCTATGGTGTGAATAAATTATTATTAAGATTTGGTAAACAATGCAAATTCCACTTTTCATCCAAATAAATGGAAACACCTAAGAAGTACTATGAACAAATAATATATCCATTATGAGTGCATGCAGATCCTCAGAAGTCCACCACCCTAATCTTATCTGTTTGCTTTCTTTTTCTGTGTCAATCTAATGTGTGCGATGTCTTAATATTGTTATGATCACGGTTGGTTCAAAGAAAAATCGCACATATAAACATGAGTAGGGTTGACCATAGCTTCTGAAACTTAAATATGTCCTAAGAAGCCGAAACCGGCTGTGATACATGAACACATTGCGGGGCGTTCGTTTTGTTCATTTATTATTTATACACATTATTATTACCCTTATGGATCACCTTACGAGTAGACCTTAGACATTAATGATGTTTGATGATTAGTTTGATCGAAGGTCCGAATTAAAGCCTTCGGAAATTGCTCCAGTTTCCTCAAACCACGTATGTCATAACATATTGGGCAACAAATAAGGCTCTCACGACTACTAGACGTTATCTGAATCCAACCGTAACAATACATAAACACTATCTTAGAAAATCTCACCATACTCTCGAGACCTCTCCAAGTAAAGACGCATTGCTTTACTAATATTTTTACGCCCTCCTTCCTCCGACACAGATTCCTTTCCCGCAGTATCACTTGAAATAGCGCAAGGTGCAGGATGAACAACCTGTGGAAAAATTAGTGAATTTAATTATGATACCACTTCAACCTCCAAAATCATCAAGAAAATAAAGTTATGGGCATTGAATCAAAGCGTAACAAACATACTCGGCGATAGACTAATTTTCCTATTTGTTTCCCAATATCTAAGTGCCGTAACATCCAAGTTCCCAAGACCACAGCCATACTTAAATCTTTTATCCACAGAGCACAAATATCGTAAACTTCATGCGGTTGAGCACATAAAGCCTTCACTTTTGACCTTTATAATTCACGAGGGATCATTTCTGCTTTGCGCCATGTGAGGTGCAAGCCTGCTGCTTCAAATCAAAACAATGAAAACAAAAGAAAGTAGAATATTCGAATCGCTGCAACGGTTGATTACGTCACTTTCAACGGAACCACATTTGAAAGAGAAACCGAATGTATCCTATGGAGTTTTGGTGTTAAACCCAGGATTCGGACCAAAGAAAGTTGACCACGCGACATGTGACTGATGCATAAGCAAACCTCTGTTAGAATGAAGAGATAGTGCCCTAGGCCTTGATAGAGAGTGTACCGCTTTTGCTTCGCTTTTGTGTGTTAAGTGAACGAAGCCTGATGTATTTACACAAGTGGAATGAGGCCCTTGTGGATTGGGTCAATTGCCTTGCTCTAACCCCCAAAATAAGTGACATCAGTGAACTTGGGAGTGGATTGTTCTTCCGGTTGTTGTTAAAAAATGTAATACCTTCTGATGATCTTTCAGAAGACGAATTAGACGCCTGTGATCTTGTCTCAGTGTTTGCCTACTTGTCGAAAGAGTTTCCATATTATGGCATAGAAGATATTATTTCTGAAGGGGAGTCAAAAATTGTGTACATTTCATCACTACTACTTCTCCTGTCAGTCACCAAGGGGAAAGCAACGTTGTTTTATTCACAACTATGTAAAGATTTACCACATGATTCGCAGGTTAAAATCAAATGTTTTTTGGAATCTTGCCTAGCAGCTGCTGATAATCTAAATCACAGTTTCTTAAAGTCATTAGTAGAGGGAGATTATGTTCCTCGACAAGAACAATGTGTGCTCAGCCCAAAAAGAGTTACTGAAGTCATGAATACTCCTCTCAAAGACTTCTTAGAATCACCTCGCCTTACCGATAAGCTTTCCAGAGATTTACGGAGGCTGGAAGCAGAGAAAGAAGCCTTACAAATTGAAAAATTGGAAATGGAAGATGAACTTAGGACTGAAAAAGAAAAAAGGGAGCGGCTAGAGGAGAACTTAACGAAAAAGGCGGAACAGGTAACTAGTGTCCTTATTATAAATATAGCATTTATGTATATTTTTATATTGCAATTTCTGACTACCTTCTGGTCCAAAATTCCATTAGGTGGTGAAACTTCGAGAGGAGTTAATGGAATACGTCCAAAACATAGACGAATTAAGGAAAGGAGATGCCCTCGCGATTAATCCCCAAAGAATTGGAACCCTCGAATCAGAACTAAAGGAAGCGGAGAGCTACGTGAAGATTTTGGTTGAAGAAAGGGACTTGATTACTCAAGAAAAGGGCAGGTTGATGGAGAAACAATCTGTATTGTTAGTTAAAATGAAAAAACTAGAGGTTAGTACTGCGAATTGTAGAGTAGAATTTAGTTCAGAGTATTATATTCAATGTATGTGATATTTAACAACTCAATCAATTGTACTGTCATATTTAAGTGTTTCCTTGTGGCTGGATGCCTCTTTTTTTATCTTCATGAATAACATTCAGACATTTTCCTTCTCTTGGAATCCAGAATAATCAAACTACCCCATTGTATTTCTGAGTATATTTTACTGTGGCATTTTTTCTTTTAGGCTCAGGTATTGAATTCTGAGAGAACAAATGAAGAACTCCAATTGACCCTTTCAGCAAAGGAACAGGAGTTAACAGAAATCAAAACATATTGCTGTGAGCTGAAAGAACGGATTCAGTTGCTTTCTACTCAGCACAATGTCAGTCTTGATTCAGATACTTCTGTGTCAGTGATCAACAATATGCTTCCATCTCCATTTTCAGGGGGTATGTAATGATTTTGTGCATTTTAAGTTGCTGAAAGTGTTAGATTTTTAGTTAGTACTATTCCCATTAGTAAACTGCAATGATTCATAAACGATATTATTTTTTTATATCCAAAGGGTGCTTACATATTTACTCCATTTTCTTTTGGCTCAATATCATTAATTATATTAGCCAGTAAGAGAGTGTATCTCATTCTACTTGGGTAAATATGTCAGGCTTCATTCACTTAACACACAAGCTTTTCTATATCAATAATTATTTCTCCATCATTTATGCATATTTGGTCACATTCCAAAGAAAAAGTGTACCTTATGGGCCAAAAATACAGTACTTTGTCAATAGCCTTCCTAAAGATGAATAGATAATTCATAATGTTATGTGAGGCTGAAAATTGTTGAGATTTTATCAGGATCATAAAATATAATGTAGATTATGACACACCTGTTTTAATAACGAACTCGACAGAGACTGTTCGTCATAAAAAGATTTGTCAAGGATGACAACTGTGGAGCCTTTATCGGCTTTGATTACAATAATGTTGGGATTACGACGGATGGTTTGCAATGCCCTAATTTCAACAGGGGATAAATTGTTGGGGGGTGAGAGGGATTGGAGAAATTTAAGATCGGACACTTTTTCAAGGAGGTTGCAAAAAGTTTCTACAGGATGATTGGGAGGATCCGATTTGGGTTCAGCATTGGAGGGGGGTCGGAATGGCTGTAAGGCTGGGTGAAGTTTATGGGTTGAAGGAATGTGCGAGTCTCAAAACACTCGCAATTTTAGATTCCTGCAAATTGTAGCAACATCGTACTCTATAGCTCGCATACATCCATTTGTTACATTGTAAACGCCCACCTGGTCTCAACCTAAACCTCTAAGGCCAATTTCACGTGTGCGCGTGTGGTTCGCTCTTTGCATCCCACGCACGGATCGTCCACGTCCATGTGAGGCGGGCACATCCTTTCCGCATTCCAATGTAGCCCTAATATTTCCCCTCCCTATCCCTTCCCTTCGCCTTAGATAGATAGATAGATTATTTTTCGGTGGAGTTCCTCAAAGGAGGCCCTGAGGCACTCAGACCTATTGGCCCATTGTGCTAACCACCCTTCTAAGGAAATCACCCATAAAGGCCGATCGTCTTGCTAAAGGCCAACAGGTCCCGTATGGGGATTTCCCTAACCTCCCTGGGTTCCAAAAATGGAGACCCCAGGTACCTACTTCTAGTCCTCATCACAGCAGGGCAATATCATAATATGTGGGATGTGGTTTCATCCCCTTCTTCACCCCACCTGCATCTAGGTGAATCTATGATTCCCAGGAGGTGCAGGTGCCTCATCACCTGGTAGTGCCCCGTGAGGAGTCCCACTACCGTTCGTAATTGACCCCTGTTTAGTGACAGGAGTCTTTTGGCAAGTACAGGCCTAGGTTCTCCTATGTGTAGTTTGGCCTGTCTAAGACTTGGTGTAGTTCGTCAGATCTCAGAATGCCGGGCTAAGCCCCACATTCTAATTTCTGCTATCCCTATTGACGTAGCAATAGGTATGATTGGCTCTGGACCAATTGGATTTCGGCTGGAACCGGCCCTTGCCAGCTCATCAGCCATCTCATTTCCGGATATGCCTGCATGACCAGGCACCCAGAAAAGTTCCACCTTGCCTCATCTGCCTATATCATTGAGTGCCTCACGACACTCCTGTAGCAGCTGTGATTTGCACCATGGTGATGTGAGCGCCTTTAAAGCTTCCTGACTATCCGTGCATATGTGTATCGGTCTGTTAACCATCCCGATCTCCTTAATAGCATACGCGCAGGTCAGAAGTGCATATAGCTCTGCCTGGAACACCGTAGCATATTTACTACTCTCTCTATACCTATATTTGATATATATACATATAAAAACAGCATTTACCTCCTCCGATGCAATTTCTGCCTTCTATGTAGGACAATGCACCAACCCTCTTAACATCAGAATCAATAATCACCATGCTTCCTGTACTCTGTCATCCCCCCACTCATCCCTACCAGTACCTAAACATGTGTCTACTCATGATGTGCCTTTCAATCAATGTTTCTGTTATTGCCTCCCTCCCCCCGTTAGATTCCACCGTCAACTTGCACACCCTTGAACTTACTTGCATTCTTACTTTCTTGCATCTCCTGTAGCAATTAGTGCTCTCGCCCCTCGAGAGTTCCAAGTCCCTTATCTTTGTACTTGCTCATCCGGCTGTCGAAGTAAACAAGGTCACGGACCACCCCAATTCAGTGGAGTGCTTACTATACTCAGTGATACAGGAGACTCAAAGTAATGCAACACTGTCATCTGCGTAGTTGGATAGCCCATTGCACGAAACCTGTGAGTGAGAACAAAATGTAGCAATTTTGTCAACTTGAACGCTGGCCGAGTGTTAAAAAAAAGTGGTAGTAGGAAGGGGAGGGGGGCAGAAGGGAAGAGTAGGGGAGGGGGTTCTTGCGGGATGATAGACGAATAGTCGGTCAATACCTGCCGTATGCCGTTATACGTTCTTGACAAATGTAAATACCAGGCATCCCTTGCCATTCTTTTAGGTAGGCCGGCCTACATAGGAAAAAATAGGGTATTCCGAGGCTAAACGGATCACTCCATTTTTTAATTCTTATTTCAAAAAACTATGGTGAATAGATTTCTCTAAACTTGTTTAAATTACAGGTCAACTCTTCATAACATGAATGAGGAAGGTTATAACTGTATTACTGTGAAAACTTTCACATAAAATGTAATTAACAATCAACCGTCCAATATCCGTTTAGCCCCCATTAAGGGGGTTAATCGGATCATGGTGCGTATGTGTCAAAAAAGAGATGTATGTGAGTACATATATATAAATGAGTGAGTGATAAAATATAAACGTATTTTAGTAATTTATTGATAAACAGTCATTAAATTTTAATTGGCATCCTTATATAGCTTACAAACTGTACAGATTTAAAATTTTCAAGGTTCTCCGGTACCATTAGTTGAAATATCAGTTTTTAGGTTCATGTGGTTTTGGTGTAGTTTTGCCAGCATATTTTCGGGGGAAGGGAGAATATGTTTGAGAACCTCATCACCGCTAGCACTAGTAGAAGCTGTTGGGGCCTTTGACTACAGCAATATCTGATAAGACTGATCGGATCAGAGCTGCACTCTTGAGAATCCCACCAAACACAACCTTAGATATCCCAACGTTGGGATGACTATGTTGCCAACTAGTGGCGTATTGGTTGTAAAAAGTCTTCAGGAGTTTGAAAACACAATACGTCCAGTGGTTGAAGAACTTGAATGGCATGAGGAGGTAGTAGAACCAGTTCTATATCTAAGTTTTCGCATAGGTCACCACTAGCCAGAATCAATCAGTTACTACGATAGCCATCTAATACCAAAACAACCTTCCCTGGTGTTTATTGAAATTATGCAACCATTCTAGGAAAGCTTCTTCAGTTACCCATCCTTTTTCTGTCATCATGACCTGTGTCTCAGGAGGCATACCGATGATGAAATCATTCCTCTTGCGCACTCCCTTAAAAAGCACAAACGGTGGAATTTACGAGCCGGTTGCATTCAGACATGCTATTACTGAAACTTTTTCACCACGCCCTACACTGTTCATACTTATGACTTGTCGGCTTCCCTTTTCCGCTGCGATATTGGGTGGACGATTACTCAAAGGAAAGGATGTCCTGTTTCATCTTGGTTATGTATGCACATGGGTTTTCCCTTCAGATTAAAGCGATTGAGGACCTATTCCAAGGTTTTAACAAATTCACCACCTTTTTTAGTTGCATTCCATTTATTCTTGCTCTTGATAGCCCCTCTGGTTTTATAATAGTAGGATTACAGTTTCGTTTGAGGAATCTATGGAATCAATCTTTGCCAACCATTTTCGCTTCCTGCTATAAATGGGAGCGATTCCTATGCATTCACAATAATGAAAGGCATATTTCCTTACCGTTTTTGGTGTCAGCCCAAATTCTCGTTTTGATAGATGTAATGTTCTATCTGCAAATCTTTTTTTAGGATTCGAGATCCGTTACAGGTTTAGCCCCCATGACTTGGACTATACCAGTCAGAGAATAAACCCTTCTTTGAACCGATGTGTAAGGTACTGCGTAGTGTTCGGCAGCTTGTCTCAGAGTTTTAGCTTTAGATTTCACTTTCTGCACACCTCTTTCATGGCTATTTCTGACCGGGATATCCAACGAACAACTGTACGCACCATTTCCAGTAAGAAATCTTAATTAGTGTTAAAGATAAAAGTATAAGTAACAGTGAAGGTCATGATCCGTTTAGCCCTGTTTTTCGTGATCTGTTTAGCCCCGCATAGCAAATGTCAATTTAAAAAATTGTAAAAAGATAACTGAATACATAATGATTGAACTCTAATTATTATATCATTGTTTAACAGCTACTACTTAATTATATTATAAAAAAATTGAAAATATAACATACAAGGAGCAGAGAAATCCTTTGATATTGTTCACAAAAATTACAGTGATGATAAAAAGAAGCCCACACAGTTCGGCGACACTTCCTGGAATGGCCACTGACGTGAGTGCAAGACTTCCAGCCACTTGTCTATGTAGTACATGTATGTGCCAATAGATTAGTCACTCAGCATTAAAAACCCAGCAATACAGAAGATGTCTATTTTTGGATTGGAGAAGCGACAGACCTTAGCGAGATCCGTTCAGCCCCATGATCCGTATAGCCCCGGTCTACCCTACTATGACTTACTTATAAAAGTATTTTTTAAATCCTGTTTATGATTTAGCATACTTTACTGTTAGTACATGGTAAGTAGGCTCACTGGTAGGCTATTTAATATATTTTTTACAAACTTTTCTATAATTGTTTGAGAAATCTAATTGCTGATGTTTGTTAGATATATTCAGGATGCGCTCACTTGAATTAGGATTTTTATTGCATTAATTTTTGTTAGAAAAAAGATGATGTTGGATACTAAAGACTATTATTATTTCCCTCTTTCTATGTAGTCTACCGGTACAAAAATGGTACATTCTGATTCTGAGTGAACAGAAAATTGAGGCTTTGAGACTTAAAATAGAAAAGCATTGCTAAAAAATATTAACGTGGAAAATCATCATTCCAAGAACAGTGGCTGAATGATGAAGACTTTAGCCAATGGGTTCTTTAACACGTTCACTGCGGGGCTGATTAAAGCCCTACTCCTCACAGCACGGCATGACCCACCGGTGGGTCACACTCAGCCTTTTGCATGGGCGGTGTGACCCATCAGTGGGTCACAGTCCTTCCGAGCTTCTGGCCGCTGCTGAAGGATGGTGGTTGAAGCGGCAACACTCAGCTGTTTCCTGAGATTAGAGGAAGACTGGGGGGACTGAGATTAGAGGAAGACTCCCAGCCTCGCCCCCAGCCCGCCCCTCCACCGGCCATGTGGGGCATGCTATCGGCTCGACCTCAGAGTAAGGATGGGGGAAGAGAGGGGCAACAATACAACGCATGTGGTAAAGATTTGCTGACGTTCGGAAAACCCAATAGACTCCCACCCATCTCTGTGTATTGCCCCTGCCGTTGTTCCCGCCCGTCTGTGAGACATAGACGCCCGTCCGTTCATCACCGATTCCCCAGCCCTGCTCACACTCTGAGAAAAGGGAAGGGGGATCCTTTGGAAAGAGTAAATAGTGGTTTGTCTCACTCAGAAAAAAGTAGTCTGCATTTCGAAAGACGTTCACCCGGCAAGGGCACGGTCACTCATCCACCACTGAGGGATTGGCTCAAGAATGCTACCCAATTGCCCTTCCGTAGGGGGGTTGGAAGGGAAGAGAGTCTCAATCTCTATTTTAAAAGATTTTAAAAGTATCGCGAAAAACAAGAGAAAAAGATCCTCAGCTTCCCCGAAAATAGGGGTACAGGACCTGTACAATGGACAACAAATAAGTACTTTTTCTCATTTTCGGTTTTTCTTGAGCAGGAAACTTAAGTTTTGAACTATTAAGTCATGTTTCAACTGCCTTATAACATTATTGATCCTTTGTAAAAACTTGTTTTGTATTGTATATTATAAAATTTTCCCCTTTAAACTTGACTACAAAAACGCTGTTTCCAAGGTTTTACAATGGAGTATACATCCACCCTCTTTGTCATCTAATGCCTTTTTAGTAAGAGGTAG
Source organism: Platycnemis pennipes (assembly GCA_933228895.1). Taxonomy (NCBI): domain Eukaryota; kingdom Metazoa; phylum Arthropoda; class Insecta; order Odonata; family Platycnemididae; genus Platycnemis; species Platycnemis pennipes. The sequence continues at coordinate 23,175,316 of OW121848.1, read as the reverse complement.
GGTGCTGGGGACTTCCGGATATTGAAATAAAGGAACAATGAGATGGGAGGGTGAGTTTCGAAGAAAATGAACCATGGGGAGACGGGAGAGCGAATATAAACGACGTGAGTGGTTAAGAGGGGTTGTATAACTTGGAGCATACAGCCCCGCGACGCCGAGGCGCATGTTTCAGGGCGCGCTGTCACCCCCCCTGTTCGTCCTACGTCAAAATGTTAGAATACCTTTTTTGTTGCTTACATTGTCTACTTTCCGATTATCTGATTAGTTTTTCCAAAAATCAAAACTAAATGATTTAAAAACTAAAAAAGCGATTTTTTGAGTGCTATTTTCAAAATTTGGGGGGATTGCGGGGGGGGAAGTTAGAATTTCGGATTCAGTGACCCAAAAAGAATAGGATAAATACCTCTACTTTTTCCAAGTAAAATCCCCTAATGCCTGGACTAGCATCTCTAGGCTCTTTTGTCCAACAATTCAGTTAAATTCAGCAACTTCCTCATCTACATCTACACGATACCCTGCAAGCCACCGTGAGGGTGTATGGCAGGGGGTGAAGATCACCAAGCATGCACTACTTACATGCAAACAAGCAACTATATTGTCTCATGCAACTTGATTGTTAGTATCTATAGTATTTAAGGGGTTTCTTCTCACGGAAATAACTCAGACTTTTGAGAGACTTTTTTCAAAAATATTGGTGACTTTTAAGGCGACTTTTTTTGCAAAATTGAAGACTTTTTTTCCATGCTCTAGTTATGACAATTCAAATAATTTTATGGCGGCGGCGCTAGATGGATTAGCGTGACCCACCGGTGGGTCACGCTAATGGATTGCCCCACGCATTGGACACGCCGCAGTGAACGTGTTAAGTTCCTCTTGTAGAAGAATGTGTAATTCCTCATGGAAATGCTAATTTAGAAAGAGGGCTTTCAATCAACAAGTACTTTATCTTTCCTAACCAACAAAGAGAGTCTCTTACTACCAATAAGACTACATATGTATTTAATTACTTTAATTTATCAATTATTTCTTTTTTAATTACTTTATCTATATTATGCTGTAGGTTAATCTACAAAAAATCCATATTATACATAGAACTTGAAAAACATCACTTTGACTTAAACAAAAACCGCGATATATTAGCCTGGAAATTTTTACAAATTTAGCCTTGAAAACCTTGAATTATGCTTGAATTTTATATTTTGACTTTTGTGGACACCCTGAATCCTCTGAATCTACATCGGAACCTTTGTATTGCGGGCTTACGTGAAGCGAGTTCAAACCTGTACAATAGGTGTAATTGAGTCCTGAATGGGGTGATCGAAGGACAAATGCTTTGCAAGCAATGTTCAATAGGAGTCTCCAAGTTTTTGGAGAAGATGGACGCTAATGGAGCCAGCTGCAGCAGGGCTACGTCATGTGCACCAGTTGCACCTGGGGTAATACCGAATGCTGCTGCAGTTCAAATGCAGAGGAGCCTTCACGGAAGCTCTGTCCAGTGCCCTTGTCCAGGGCATGGCTTAGGCCAGCAGCCAGGAGATGCATAAACCGTCATCCTCCACCCCTGAAGTTGAAGAAACCGCTGATAGTAGTGGCAGTGCATGTTCTCCAAGGAAAGCGAGGTTTGTAAATATTAACAAGACTTTGGAGCTATAAGGAGAATCGCCAATCACTGAGAAGAAACTGTATTGATCCAAAAAGTACCCTGTGGGAAGAGTTAAGATATTCAACACTGTATTCCGAAAATCCTTGAAGGAGCTATGTGACAAAGCATGCCAGTCAAATAAGCCCACCTATAAGCAAGGCCGAGGCAGTCAAGTACTATGAGGAAGGAGGGAAAGAAATGATTCAACAATTGAAGGAAAGGTTCAACACTTCATCAACCATCAGTGAAAAAGTGCTTGTACTTTCAGTGCTTCCACGCTCCTGGACCATGGCAGACACACAATGAGAGTTCTCGACAACTGAGTACCTTGCTAGATTAGTCAAGAGATTAGTCGCATGTAAAGGTACTACACCAGTAAAATATGTTAGTGTGACAAGACAAGAAGAACATTTCAGCATTCTAGCGGGATGGCATTTCTATACTACATCACATGGGAAACGGCTCAGTGATGGCCTTGGCGACATAAGCATCTAGCTAGACGTGCTAGCATTCAGCAACCTTAGGAACAACAAATTCAGACACCCAGGCAATTATACGAGTGGGCCTCTGCAAACATAAAAAACATTTCGTTTTGCTTTATCAGCAACACTGATGTGGAAACCACGAGGAAGCAATTCGCTAAGTCCGTGGAAACGCCAAGCATGTGGTCATGCCATGCTGCTGTTCCTGCGTCAAGTGACACCAACTGCTTGAAGACTCTCTCTTCTTCTACCGACGGTGTCAAGATCCGGCTTAATGGTGCATCACTGTCGGCCACGATAAGGAAAGTCAGGGCCATTACTCAGTAAGGAAACACGATGAAATTCTCATTTACTGGGCATAACTTTTATTCTGAAATTGCATCACGTAGCAATTGCTTTTTAAATATTTCAGTGCTGCTCAGCGGTATTGACAAAACTTGAGGACATATTTTGCCTGGACCACATATTTTATTGTGAAAGTTTTGGTATTTCTTAAATTGAAATTTGACTTGAGATATCAAACTTTGACTGCTTATAGGTTCAAATCTGTGTTAATGACTTTCGTTGTACGCTTAAATATCTACTAAGCTGATTTCAAAATATGTATATTTAGTGTGAACCCAAACATAGTTTCGTATCTAAATATAAACCTAGTATAAGAGTAGCAACAGTTGGATTTTCTTAACCCCTGCAATCACAGTGAAGGTAGCTGAAGTAACAACTGTCAAATCTATGAGGAAGATATCCCTTAGAAGGTGTTGTAATCGTTACTGTGTAGCACCCAATACACAGCATGATTCCCTCTCATAATTTTTTTGAGTACTTTTTTACTTGGGTATAAACCGGCCTCCACCCTAATATCCCCTCCTCCCTTACCCTCGGAAGGAGCAAACAGAAAACAGATCCGCCACTGGGCCGCTTGGTTCTCTGCATGCGGTTCTTTCAAAATTTTTATGCAATAATTTATGAATTGCGCATTGATGTGAATTCGCTAACCTGTCGTGGACCATAGCCCTTTCAACCACAAAAAATTGCGAAATCGAAGGGGCACATATTTTTGCAAATCGGGTTTAAAAGTTTAAACATTTTGAAAAATTTCAAAAACTTTTTATAAATTTTAATCTGTCCCTATAGTATCATTTTTCAACTTTCAACAAATAAAACAAGCTTTTTTGGAGATTTATAGCTCGGTTAGATCAAGAGATATAGACATTGAGCTAAGGGCTTAATTGTAAAAATCTAAAAATAACGAATAGCTCTAACTCTCGATAAACTCTATATTTGAGAAAACAGTTTTTTATACATAATAATACACGAACAGGAAACATATATACAAATGTTTGTGTAAATTGGAGATGGTCGGGGCAAAACTTCCTGTTTTCCCATTTTTTGATTTGAAATGACCCCAAAGGTACAAAATGATTCTGTGACTCCCATAATCATTTTGTACCCTTAATAATGACGCTGTAAGCTGGTTGAAGCCATTGAAACCTGTCGGGTAATAAAAGCTGTGGAATATTACTGAATCTTTCTTTTTGTTGAAATTGTAATCTGACAACATGCATTTTAAATACAGTGTCATCGTACAATTCTATGCCACTTATGTTGCCCTTTTGCAGATCATGTTTCGTTTTGTAGGTACTTCTGGCTCTTTTTCTTACTTCCATGTAACATGTGACTATGTCAAGCTTGTTATTAAAACAAGTGTGTTGAAATCCAAATTTTATTTCCTTATCCTAATAAATATAAAGTTTTGTGAAAATTGTAGATGGTCGGGGCAAGATCTTGTTTCTTGGCACAAAGTGACCCTTTAGTAATGATGCGGCAAGCATTGAAATCAGTTGAGTAGCAATTAAGGTTGTGAAATATCAGTTTTTTCAATATTACAAATTCTATTCAATCTCACATCGAGTTAATTCTGTCGTATCCCAGCGTCTTCGCGGGATATTGGCGACAGTAAAATAGAAGAACCCGATGAGTCGAGCGGTTGCCTCAAAGGGTTAATGTGCGGATACGCGAGAATCAGACGGGAAAGGTAATGGAATACACCAATGAAAGGATCGGCTCCCAAACAATAACAAGAGTTTTAATAAAACGGAACACAAATGGTACACCGTGCGCCCAGCACATATACAAGGAGAGAGAGAGGGCCCGGCCCAACGTCTCTCTTGCTTCCGAGTCCCAGACTGACGATAGTCCTGTCCTTTGGTTCTTCCGTTGATAAGCCGGTGCGTCTCCCTTACTCATCCGACACAGTCAACGGCATGCCTCGGTGCGCCCCCCCTCACACTTCACTTAGTCACCGATATTGATAAGTGCGTCATGTGGAAGGAGGCATCACTTACTCATCGATGCCTCATACAACAATTCCACCAAGTACATTCAAAAGCAGTTAATGTTGTTGATGATGTAGTCTTCTATTTTACCTTTCTGTCGGTTGTGGTAGGTTTCATAGTGAATTCAGATTGTATCAAATCAATAAAATCCATCTCTTTATGACAAAGTGAGAAATTCCTTACCTAAGAAGTATTGCGTTACTGTTAATGAATTACTGAGTGATAACCAGATAATGCAAATTTAGGTAGTTAGTTTTTTTGTCTACCTATTTTACTGTACATTGTATTGTACATATTTTTATTATGAATCCTACACAATCAGATCTTAATAAGTGAGACTAATTATCCAGGAGTAGGAAGGGTGTGCTTGAATCATTTGACATTAACCCTATCCCTTTCGAAGTTTAAATGTCTCAATTCGCCTCCGAAGTCGGCTGAAACTGGCTGTTATCCTCTCGTATACTAAGGGCAACTTTTGATCATTATATGATTCTGTTTCAACTTGAAAATGCTTGTCACCAAGGCACGCATCTCTCTTATCCTTAGTTCCTCTGAGATGAAGCAGAACATCATAGTATCTGTCACAACACTCGCAAGATCCCAAAGACCTAATGAGTCTTTAGAATAGCATATAGGGATGTGCAAATAGTATCCGCGAATACTCGAATACCTCGAATAGTGGAAAATATTCTAGATCTTGAATAATGATGCTAAATAAACAACCTCGAATACTTTTGAATATCGCGCCATACACCATTGGGCACCCATACTATACACATCCATACGAAGTCTTTGGTAGTTAACTCTGCGACTACGTAGAGAACTCTGGACTGTCACAGATCCTCTATATTGCCAAATAAAAACTATAAAGTGGCCTGGTGGGGGAGTAGTGTTTAATATCATCCAGAGGACTCTGGACCATAAAAGCATGTAGCATGCTGTTAAGCATGTTGATGAACTACATTAAATTCGCAGTGAAGAGGTTCTGTTCTGTCTACCGTTAACGAATTGCTTACCGTAGCATTGAGCTTATTTTTATTGTTTTGATTTGCTTCCTTAATGAGATGTTGCTTCTACCACATCATCTTCATCCACTGAATTCACTCAGCTAAAATATTACAGTCTGCGATAATCATCAAGTCACTTTGAAGAAAGTTGTTCCCAGGTGTTCAAGCGTGGTGTTAATGAGTTAAATTTTGCATAATGATAGACTTCGCCACATTAATTATGGTTTAAAGACAGCAGTTTCAAGGAATGGCATGCTGTCAAAATTGTAGCAGTAAGTATAACTATCTCCCGACGTAAGTAATGCGAGAAAACCTGTCATGATGCAAGGTTGAAGAACGTTTGTCTTTGTGTGAATCATCAATGGCTGCTGCTCGATACGAGCTTCATTAAGAGTAAAGTAGTTTTTGAATTTTATGTAAGATTCTAAACACAACACAAAAGTGTATGACACTTGCTGCAATTACTTATAAAAATAAAATTTGAAAGCATTCAATAATATTCGATTCGAAAGTATTCAAATCAATACGATAATTAGTAATAAATTTACATTTACTTTTAGTTCGCGAGTCACAATGTTAAATAGTTCATCAAGTATATGGTGCCATTTTCAGTTATTAGAAATGAACAACAAATGTGCTGTGCTCAACCATTGTGCTTGTAAAGTATTGAGGGGAGGAAAATCCCATGCAACTCCTCCTCAATGGGCTAATCTAAAGAAAAAAACATACCAATTTTTAGAAATAGAGAAAACGATTCCTCTTCCTTGTCCAAAGACAACGTAAGAAGAATTAGACGTGGAAACTGACAATGTTGATGATACTGAAACTGCAAGTTCTCTTCCGAGGCCAATTGCCAATCCCAGATTCTCACATGGTTCAACTGATTCTGATGATGCTGACAGTGTTCCCTCAGATATTTCATGATTTCAATTTTACCATCCCCCTCAAGTTCCCACATGCAATTCAAGCCACCTCCTACGAAAACAAATCAATTATTCCTAGTGCTCAACCTACTCTGAAGAGTTTTATTGTTAAAACTCCGAGTTTTAAATATGGTGATAAAATGAGTGCATTTAGGTATTACAAAATTAACCTAAGAAATTACTTGCCTTGACAATCAACCTATATCAGTAGTGAAAATAAAGGTTTCTGTAAACTGACCATCTTAGAATCAAGATATTCTCTTCCGTCAAGAAAATATTTTGTAAACAAAGTTATCCCGGATCTGTATGAGGAAACGAAGAAAAAAACAAAATTTGTTGTCTGAAGCTAAATATGTTACTCTTACAACAGACATGTGGATGTCAACAGCTATCGATGACTACATGAGTTTGATCATTTTTTTGGATTTAAAACATGCTTATCGTCATGCATGCTTAGTATGTGTGCCATTTCTTGAGCTTTCACACGGGAGTGAATATCCACAACTTCATCACAGAAACTGTTGAAAATTGGGGTTCGACTAACAAAATTGTATGCATTGTCAGGGATAATGGGATGAACATTGCCACTGCACTTGAATGGAGTCCATTTGATCACATTTACAGCTTAGCTCACACTCTTCAGCTAGTGATTAAAGACGGCGTCCTCTGCAAACTGATGGTGAAAGATCTTGCAGCAAAATGTCGCAGCATTGTGGGTCACTTCAAGCATTCCACTAAAGCAATGATACAACTGAAATTGGCCCAAGTACAGCTGAATATTAAAGAGCCTTAGCTCATCCAGGATGAACCCACAAGGTGGAACTCCCTTTTGCAAATGATGAGGCATCTTCTGGAGCAGAAGCAAGCAATAGCATTAGCTGCCTCTAACCTGAGCTGCAGACATAACTCCACCACAATGGGGGGCTATCGAGCAATTGATTGATGTTCTGGATGTTTATGAAAGAGCAACATTTGTTGCTAGTGGAAGTAGAGTGACAGTTTCTGAAGTCATCCATCTTGTGAATAGCATCATTAATTTCCTTGAAACTACTAAGTTTCCAAACAGTCATCTGTAAGGCTTCGCCAATGATTTTCTGTTTTCCATCAAAAGTCGGTATGAATTTTTGGAAAAAGAACAATTATACATATTTGCCACAATTCTTGATCCACGATTCAAAGTCAGTGTTTTCCAAGATTCAAATAATGTTGAGATGATAAAAAATCATTTGGCTTTGGAGATGACAGGTCTATCTGAACAATGTTACCCAAAACAAAGGGATAGCTTTAGGAAAGTGCAACTGAAAAAAAGCTGATTAAGTGTGAACACACAATGTGGGGACTTAATACCAAATTAATGCTAACAGCACCAGGTTCTAGCAGAGAGTCAGGAAATTCCAGAGGAAGAAATTCTAAGATACCTAGCAGAAGATTTGCTTCCACCTATTGAAAGCATTTTTGATTACTTGAAAATTAAGTCTGCATCCTTACTTGAAGGAATTGTCTTCAAAGTATTAAATACTCTGCATTCAACAGTTTTTTCTGAGCGACTCTTCAGCACCTCAGGTTTAATTTGTGACAAGAAAAGAAGCAGATCAGATCCCGAACATGTGAGGATGCTTGTATTCTTAAAGAAAAATCTGCAGTAGGTAATAAGTTTCAAATGATATCATTGATGCATATGGTTTTATTGATTTCATTAAATTTGAAATATTGAAATAAAGGAGATATTTTTTTTTTAACTTTATTGAGTATTCAATTTTACTCATGCATACATTAAATACATTAGTAAAATATTTAATATACAATATGAAATTTTAGTATTTAAGGTATTCAAAATTCGAACTATGATTTAATATTTGATATTCGAGTTTGAGAAATTTGCTATTCGACCCATCTCTAATAGCATATTATCTCCAGCAAAGTAATGAAAGAAAATTCTCAAGTCATTTCAGAAGAGGCTTTGTTCACAGGGAGGTGATAAGCCCCGGTTTCATGAATGATTGAATGGGACAGTTAGTGATGTGAGAATAAAAGATGAGCACGCAGCGCCTGCTTAGGCTTGTTTAGGCGACCCAAGCATCCTCTCTCCTGTAAGATAGCCGAAAATGGGTGACCAGCATTGGCTTTCTAAGAGCTTTCTTTCCTTCCATGCTTCCACCTCCTCTAGGGAACATTTATTTTTCTAAGAAAAAGCCCATTCCCACATCATGCTCAATGAGACATATGGCTCCTTAGACCATAAGACCTCCAGTTCCCGTGGCTTGTGAGATCTCTGCCAGGGAGCATTATTGCAGGGAAGAGAAAGAAGTCCGATTTTGCTGTCTCCAATTTCTCGTCCATTGTACTCAAAAGGTATACTGAATAAAAAAACCGACCCAAGTTGACTCTAGAAATACGTGACTGTTTAATCTCTTTAAGCTGTTTAGCCCCGAGGATTTGTGATCGCTAAACATGCATTTTCCTTATCTGGTGTTCGTGGAAAATACTGAATAGTTTAAGAGCTAGGAAATACCCCTCAGTTCTGACCATGGCTTCTTTGAGTGCAGATGACATATCAAGAGAAGTGGACAGATATGATTCCCTTAGTGATTCAGTGTCCAAGCCTTTCAGATGAAGTGAAGAAATTGCTTGAATGTGCCAGTTCTGGTGATAGTGATATAGAAGAGGATAATACTCCCAGTGTCAGTGACATGACAGGTGATAATGCACTCCGCCCTAAATGCGAATATTCGTTGGATTACAAAGTTCCACGCACTTTTTTTGGAGGATGGGGGCCAAAGCATGACTTACCTGTAGAAATGAAGTAGATTATTTGAAATCATGTTGGGAGGTGATCGTTTTTTTCACAGAATAGTAGGAAATGTTAATAAATACGCAAATATCACCAACAAAGTGCAGGAAAAATGGCATTGGGTAGACATTACTTGTGAGGAAATTGAGGAATATTTGTGGCTCTTGATACATACGGGGGCATTTGATCGGCCTGAAAGTGAAGACAACTGGGGAAGTCAGGAAATAGACTGTCCATGATTTGACAATCTATGACTTCCAATAAGTTTATGAACAATCTCAGCACAAACGGATGATAGGGAATCACTCCTTTCACAAAATATTAGGCCTCAAAAGAATATATGCCCATGCTGCTGGCTTTCCGGTGACTCCCCACCAACTTGTAAAAATTGGTGGTAGAAAAAGTGTGTGTGCTTGCTGTAGTACCCAAAAAAGGAATACGAGAGCTGAAAGGAGTGTAGAGACCTCTTGGAAATGTCTTCAATGTGATTTACTATTGTTTAAAGCTGGATGTTACTTCGAGTTCCACATATAAGTCATTGAGTAAATGGAGGCCAGCCATAAACCATAAGCTATGAACCTGGATGTATGTCCATTAGTTTTAATAATCTATTTTTAATAAAAATCTGTTAAAGTGTTTCCGAATTTATGGATTATATTTAGAGATGTGAACTTAAGGGTGTTTTCTGGTCTATAAGCCCGTTTTGTATCTCATTCTTGGGAATTTTTTTTTCAATGAAAATGAAAGAAATGGTTATTAACGGTTATTTATTTAGATATATCATACATATTTCTATATGTTTGCCAAGTTTCAGTACACAATTAAAATAACTTCATATTAAAAAATGGCGGCGAAGAGGGTTGTGCAACCCGTCAGGTGTGCACATGGCATGATGGTGTCAGGTTTTCCCAGAGAACTGCATATCTGAAACAGTTGGGAAAGCACATTAATATTGTTTATAAGTGTGGCTATCGTGGCAACCAACAATATTTTTAAATGTTAGGTTTTAACAAAATGGTGGCCGATTGAAAAAAAAATGTTAAAAAATCACTATTTTTTTGGGCCTTTGGATATGAATAAAAAATCGACATTTTTGAAAATGTTTCATTTTTTTGTTGCCACGATAGCCAATACTATTCTCTACAATTTTCCAAAGCAGCATTTTAATTGGTTTAAAAGTTTTTCAGCAATCCATGACACCAGCAAAAAAAAGTTATTTTTGGGAAATCGCTGTTTTGAACTTTTTATTCCTTTTTTTTTTAACTTACCATCAATCTGCGATGCCTACACCATAGAGAACACCTTCCTCAATCTCAAACAAGGCATTTTCAAGTACTGCTTCCTCCCGAACCGCAGATCTGGCTTCCTTGCTGGCGGTCAACGCGCGGTGCTCTAAGCGGAGAAGGCAGTCTCTGTTGCGTACACTGCAGAACTCGTGTGCTGTGTTGCCAATATGAATACCCATGACATTCATTATGTGGAGGACTCCCATGAAGCTATCATTAAAAATGACTGTGGCAAAATTAGTGGCAATTTCGACAACATCTTCCCAGAATAAATGTGCTTTGGTGAAAATGTCCAAATCAATGAATTTAACGGCTCGTTATTGTTTTGAGAGTTTGCACCAACATATCTTTCCAGTAAATTATCATTAGATAAATCTTCGTTATCAGTCCTGATTGCCTCCTGCACTTTTTTGTCTAGTGGTGGCTTGTGCTTGTAAGTCTCCAGTGTCTCATTAGCCTCTGCCATTTTCCAGTCGCACCAGCTGTCACAACAATCATTGTGCCGAGGTTCGTTGTCTGTTGAGATCTTGTGGTAGAAGGTAGCCCACACTGCTTTCCGCATTGCTTCCTTGTCTTTTGCGTTTCTTCTGATGGCCAAACCATAGTATTTTGTTAAATCCAATATAAGTTTATCCGTCAGTTTGCCAACTCCTTTTCCGCCAAGACCCTTAGTTTTCTTCTTCAGTGCTCTAAGTCTGGTACCCATCCGCTTTTCGACATGACCAACGCATTCCTTCTTCATCACTGTAGCGTCCTCTCCATACGGATCCAAATCCAAGATAGCCTTGAAGGTCTTACTGTCGCCATCACCTATTTATGTACCATATATAACGCCATGCAGTTCCATTGATCTTGAAAACATTTCTCTCACCGAATCGACCACCATCTTCCCAGCGCTGACTGAATGGTTGATTGTACAATTTTCTTGATGGTCCTCATGCCAAGCATCATACTCTGGGGTACTTCGTTTCGATTTCCATTTGATACATGCTCGACAGAAACTGTATTTTACCACACTGTCCAAAACTTTACCACATTCTTTGCCAATCAAGGTGGTGATGCCGAGTAATGATGAAAACCCTCTCTTCTTCCAGGTTCCGTCACCAGACACCGATAAATTCATCGATTTTCCAGTCTTCTTCTCAGTCAGTTTCTTTTCCTCAACAATAGCTTTTTTCGTTGACAGTTTATAAATACCTTCTGAAGCACTAACAACACTCTTTAAGCAGGCGTAATATGTAGATCGCGATAAACCAGAACACATGTCCATCAGCCCACAAAATAAATTGATACCCTGCATTCCGATTCCCAATAAACGCATCACAAACACAACGCGGCGATTGACTTCATAAGCCTTGTCAATAAAAGGAGATGAAGGAATCTCTTTTTCAACACACACGCATGATATCCAGATTTTACTTCCGAGTCCACACTTTCCTTTTTCATAATAAGTCAGGCCTCTGGGTCAGGTTATTTGCACACTTTGCAACACACGAATGAGGATATGGCATGGAATACAGCAACAAAGTTCAGAATGCAGTAATTGTGGTCCTGCCGAACCGGCACATCATCATCATCGAAGGTTGAGGTGTGAAGTTTCTTTGCAGCAGTGATGTGTAGTTTGTCTCCGCTTCCATTGTATGTTGATTCTCAGTGAATCTTTTCTTTCGGTACATAGCAGTAGGCCTCCGCTTACTTTTTCGCGAACCTTTTCTGTCCATATAGCAGGCACTGCTTATTTACGACACTTTCGAGTTCTCGAGTCAGCAAACACCATTTACTGAATGCATGTATCGATGCCACATTGTGGGAATTTGACTACCAAATGACGTAGATATGCAGGTAGGGCCATCTAGAGGTCATTCGAGGCACTTTGCAGACACGAATTGTAATACCTCAGGAAAGCTAACATACCATATAGTGAATATTTGCACTTAGCACCACCTACTGGGATATGACATACCGTAAGGCATATATATGCACGTTATGCCATCTAGACGTGATTCGAGACACTTGGACATAGATGATGGTGAAACTTATTTCGACCGCCGCTGTGGCGACCCTCAGATGCGCTCGGACGGGCGGTCCGATGACTGCGTTTTTCAAGTATACCAAATAGTTTTCCAGGAAAAAGCTTGTGTCAGCATGTTGTCTAAGGTATCAAAGTATGCTATTTGAAAAAAAATGATTTTCTGACATTTATAGACCAGAAAACCCCCTTAAGAGCACCGCTGGTGCCACTTAAGAATTAATGGGCCAAAAGCTGGGGATATTGGGTATTTAAATTCAGCGAGAAGGCAGTGAATGCCATGCGGCCGTTTTTGGACGACTTGTAGGGGTAGAGTTAATTCCAATACATAACTAAGGACTCACTCATATGTTTTTACATTGCATTCTGGATTATTCCATATTGGAATTAATCTATATTGATTCAAGCCTACACCCCTCAGGTCCCTTAATTTTCACCTTCGAAACCTCTATGAGTACGAAAGTAATAACCTTCAAAGGAGTCATTTATCACATCTGGACCATTATAAGTGACACTGTCTCATACTAAGCCTTTTTAGGCGAGCTTGTCTTCTAGGAAATACAAGGGATAGTTTAGACAGATCTCACACCGGCTATTTTATTTATCCAAACAGGGTTTAGGTTAAACTAAGAGATAAAAGCTAATTAGTTGATCAGTATCAGTCGCTGAGGGAGGTATGATGCATTATCTTAATATCTAAACAAAAAATTGAAGCTGACAGATTTCTGGAGGTGTGACTTTACTTTTAAGGCTTCAATGATGTATTTTAGATTAAATATTTTAGTTAATGGCTTTATATTATTATATCATTCCAATATTACCAGTTACAGGGTAACAGGATTAATGTGTACAATACTATCTACAAATAATGTATGGCTATTGGAGAATGCACATTATTCTTAATTCATGAAAAGGGCTTATAATGAATAATAGTGAATGCATATTAAAATTATGTTTAATTGGTGATAGGGATTTTTCAATCCCTAACATAAATTACCATACATCCATAGCATTGGAAACTAATGCTTACTCTGTGGTGATTACTTAAGACCATTATTCCTTAACACCCAGAAGGAATTGTCAAGTGGTGCTTTCCACAAAAGTAGCAATGAACTTATTAAATTGAATTGCTGTGTAAAGTAAGGTGAATGCTTTTTCTTACCCCAAAATTGTTCTTACTATCTATCTGTGCCTCTTAAGTCTAAATTTTGTCCATCTTATCTTTCATTGTTATGCCTTTATTTTTAAATGGAAAAATTGTTTTTATGGAAGTCACTGTAAGGTTCTGCTGAATGATGTTATGTAATCCAGAATCATTTTAATCCAGATTTCTATGGTATAAATAATTATATGTCCTTTGGCTTTTGATTTTACATAATTTTGAATCTCATTTAAATAATTTCATCTAGTCCCTATGGCTAAGAAGTTTATATTGATTTTCCATAAGTATTTTCAAAATACCAAGGTTTATTAAAAACTTTTACAATACCACAGATTTCAAGGAAACCCGGGTCATGTTTCCTTGAAATCTGTGGTATTGTAAAAGTTTTTAATAAACCTTGGTGTAATGGAATACCACAAAGTTACTTCACAACGTATTTTATTCATTTTCAAAATAACTTTTCTTATCCACCATCCACCCATTTGATGCAAAATATCTATTTTCTTCAGGTGAATGTTTAAGCCAAGCTGTGGTTGACCTAAAGTTGGCTGAAGTTGAAGCTGATAATGAGAAGCTGAAATCATTGCTTGATGCAACTCAAGAACTGAGTCAAAAGTTACGTGTGCAGCTGGAGGAGGTGAAAGACAAATTGGAAAAGGCTAAAACTGCTCAAGAAGCTGCAATGGCTGAAAATACTCACATTCAACAGCAACTGAAGACAAGTGTAGAAGAGAGAAATGAATTGAAGTTGACACTTAGTGAGGCTAAAAATGTAATATCATCTCTCAAGGAAACAAATTCTTGCAGAAACGAAGAGATTGCTGATCTGAAAAATAAAGTAACTAAATTAGAAGGTTTTCACCAAAGCTTGGATGAAAAGGTCCATGTTTTGGAGGATGAACTGAGAATAAAGCAAGAAGTACAAGAAAAGACATTAAAGGAGCTTGACAATGAACGACTTGCATTAGTTAATTCTGAGTCTAAATATGAACAGTTACAATATCAGCTAGATGAGTGTATGAAAGAAAAAAAGGAATTAAAAGCTTCTCTGCAGAAAGCATATGAAAGTAATTCTTCCTTGAGTGATGAAAATACAATGCTTATAAAAGAGGTATCAGGGCTGAAAAGCAAGTTAAAAGCTGTGGATGACAGTAAAACCTGCTTGAGAAAAGAATGTGCACTTCTTAAGAAAGGAATCGATGAGAAAAAGGAAATTATTGAAAAAATAGAAGAGAAAGTGAGTGTCAACTATAAGGAGAACCAGGCTTTAAAAGAACGTATTGTGGAATTGGAAAATATTAATAAAAATTTGAATGATGTTTTATCCCAGGAAACACAAAAGATGCATGAAAGTGAAGCCTACTTTCAGAAATTGTTTCTGAGTTTGGTAGATGAAATGAAAACACTAACCCATTTTGAGGGAACAGAAAGCCTTGTTGTTCCACTGGATGGGTCAGTAGCTGACAAATTAGCTCAAATTATAATTATTTTGAAGAAATGCCATATTTCTATGATGAGCTACCAGGAGAATCTCAAATCTGAAAATGTTTCTCTTGCAAGCAATGTTCTACTCTTGAAAGAATCTGAACAAAATGCTCTGGATAAAAAAGCATATTGTGAAAAGCAGCTTTCTGATGCTCTATTAAAAATAAGTAGCCTAGAATCGCATGTGGGTCTGTTGAAAACCGATGTCCAGCACTTGACAGAACAGTTAGCTGAAAAGAGCAATCATCTGCAGCAAATGCCATTGTCTGTGAAGGAAAAAGAAGAACTAGAGGCTTTAAGAGGAGATAAACTATCTTGTTTGAACACTATTGCTGTTGAAGAAGAAGAAATAAATAGACTAAATCTAAGAATTTCTGAAGAGGAATACAAGATCCAGGAACTGATGCTTGAAAAAGATGATCTAGTCTGTCAGAAAAACAACTTCTTGAGCATGGTGGGTGAGCTCAGAACTGCTATTGATAGATTTTCTGAAGAGAAACTCACCTCAGAAAATGAGCACACTAATGTTTTTGATTTGATATCTCTTTGTGAACTCTTGAAAGCTATAGTTAAAGATTTTACTTGTAAAAAACATTTTGTTGTTGCATCACCTGTAATGAGTTGTAATGATCTAATGAACAAATCAAATGATAACCTCTCAGAAGAAAACTTAAATTCAGTTAAGGATTTTCATCCCAAATTTGATAATTTAATGCAAAGGCATGATATTACCTACAATGTACTTGTTAAGAGTAATAATGAAGGTAAAATTTCATCTGGTGGTGAAAACGTTAATTTGAGCCTACCTCTAGATAGTGAAGCTGATATCAGCAGGCATCTTGGATTGGAAAGCAAATTTTGGCAGGTGATAAGGTCTGGTGAGATGCTTGAAATGTACAGGGAAAAACTGGAAGAAAAAAATCAAGAATTAATTGGCAAACTTGCAAAACTATGGGAGGTATTGCCTAAAGTGCAGCTGAAATGTAATCACGTTTTCCTTAGTAACGGTTCATCCGGATTGATAGAAAGAGAGACTGAGCTATCTAAAGAATTATGCTGGCAGTTAGAGAACATGCTGATAAGGTTGGAGAAACATAAGGCTTCCTTGGAGGAGGAAAAAATGCATGTTTCTCACAGAGCAGTGTCATGGGTTTTGAATAGAATCCAGTGTTCCTTTCAAGGCTCATCAGCTTATGAAGATGCTAACCAATTTGAGCATGAGAATAAATCCACTCCTGGACTGCTAGAGGACATGGAGTCAGAAGTTACTAAGTCATTGGAACTTATTGAAAACAAATTTGCTCTTGCTGTGATTGAAGCAGATGCAACAGCGACGATATTCCAGGAGGTTGACCGAAGGTGTTCAAAGGCAGAAGATGCTCTTGAATACCTAAAATCCCTTGGGAAAATAGAAACGAAAGTGTTGAATGGTGCAACTGGTAGGAATAGTTCCATGGAGGAGGACGAGCTCAAGGTCCTGAAAGCAGCTAATGATGAAATGGCTAAAGCCAATATTCATTTCGAAAGAATATGTAGGGAAAATCATGATGAACTTCAAAAATGTCATGTACAGATAGAAGCTCTTCATGAAAAAGTGGATCACTTGTCTTCGCAGAACAGTTGTCTTCAAAATGAACTAGAAATATATAGAAGTAAATTTGTAAGCATAAGAGAAGAAACAGTGGAGGAGATAAAAAAAGAGTATGAAAATAAACTTGCCCGAGTACGCCAAAAACTGGTAAGTAAATATGTTTTTGGGTCAAATAACATATTTTTTTATTATTATCTGGCACAGTTTTACTACATCTTATAACAGAAGTTTTACCTCAATATGCATGTCTCATAGCACAGGCCATATGATTTAGCATTAATCATTGAGTGTCACACAACATGGAGCATTGTCTACTAGTATGTTCTTGAATGGATATATCTGATTACTCCGTTATAGAATAGCCAGTAGTAAGAGTATCTAGTTCACCTAAGCTCATTGGAAATGTTTTTATCTTTGTTTTTTAACTGGTAGATAATAAAAGATGAAAAGCTATTTGGAGGCATGTTATTAAATCCTGCTATATTCACAATGACACATGTCCTGTGGTTTATTGTGTTTTAGATACTAACAATCTGGTTTTGGCATTGGTGGGTAATTTCATTTAATGTAAATTATGCTGACAGAGAACATGCTGATAAGGTTGGAGTAAGCATAATCTAACTAAATTTTGCGGCTTCCTGTAGTCCACATTTAATGTTTTCCCACCACTCTTCCACTGATTTCTCAATGTTGAATTCCAAGTCCACTTAGACTACACTGAGCTATTCTACTGAGTGCTATGTCATCAGTGAATTGCAGAATGCTTATTTTTTCACCATGGATATTCACACCACATTCCTTCTCCTTGATTTCATTGATGACTCTCTCGATGTAAACATTAAAAATTACGGGAGACAGTGCACAGCCTTGTCTCACTCCTTTCTTTATTCTTGCTCTTTCACAGCTGGGTCGAGATTTAATCACAGCTACTTGGTTTTTATACAAACTGTGGATAATTCTTCGATCATTGTAGGACACTCCAATTCTTTCAGAAGTCCAAGCATTAAATCCCATTCCACATTGTCAAAAGCCTTCTCTAAGTCCACAAATGCAATGAACCACGGTTTGTTCTTCTACATTCTCTTCTCTATGAGCAGCCTCAGGGCCAGTATTGCTTCTCTTGTACCCTTACTTTTTCTGAATCCAAATTGATCTTCATCCAGGAACTCCTCTGCTTTTCATTCTATTCTTCTGTAGATTATCCTTGTCAATATCTTCGATGCATGTGTTTTAAGGCTTATAGTCTGAAAGTTTTCACATTGCTCCTATTTCTTCTTTTTGAGTATAGGAATGATGATATTTTTCTCGAAGTCCCTGGTATTTCTCCTGGTGAGTACATATCACAGATGATGTTGTAAAGATGGGTTAATGTCTTCTCTCCTGCATTTTTAATTAGTTCTGCAGGAGTATCATCATTTGCAGAACCCTTATTCATGTGAAGGTCCCTTTATGCTGCGTTAAATTCCGATCTTAATATTGATGCTCCCATATCATCCTCTTCGATCACTTTCATTCTGAGTGTTTCTGTTGTATAACTCTTCCAGATATTCTTTCCACCTCTTCACTTAGTCTTCATTTTCAATCTGAAGTTCTCCATACTTATCCCTTATGGCAATGAATCTTCCGCTCCATTCTTTGAAGTGGTTCCTCACTATCCTATAGGCTGCTTCCACCTTTCCAAGGGAAAGGTTGTTTTGTACATCTTCGCATAGGTTCTTTATCCACATTTCTCTAGCTTTCATGGCTTTGCAACTTATTTCGTTCCTTACTCTTTTGTAACAAAGTTGCCCTTCTTCCATTTTCATATTCTTTTACTTTCTTCTTTCTTCAATCAGCACTGACTTCTTCCGTGATACATGACTTCTTCTTGGCAACTTTTCTTCTTCCAAGAGCTTCCTTTGCGGCTTCCTGTAGTCCACATTTAATGTTTTCCCAGCACTCTTCCAATGATTTCTTAATCAGGTCCTCTCCTATGTTGTTTTCCCACTGCTTTCTGAAATTCCAGCTGATGTTGAGTCTCCTTCAGTTTTTCTACTTGCCAAATGTTCTTTACTGTTTTCTTCAATCTCTTGAATTTTAGATGGCATTTAATCATCACTAAATTATGGTCGCTGTTGATGATTGCACCCGGGTAGCTTTTGCAGTCCTTCACCTGATTCCGTAACCTCTGCTTCACTAAAATGTAGGCTATTTGAAATCTTACTCTGTGTCCTGGCTTCTTCCACGTGTATCTTCTTCAGTAGTGGTTTTTAAACAATGTGTTGGCAACCACCAACTTATGCTGTGTTCAGAACTCCTGAAGTCTTTCTCCTCTTTATTTCAGTTTCCCAATCCATATTTCCCAGTCATTCGTCCATCTTGACCTCTGCCGATGACCGCGTTCCAATCTCCTAAAATAATTAGGTGTTCTTCTCGTCTTACATGATTTATAACTTCCATGATATCTTCGTAGACATCTTCCACTTCTTCATCTTTGTATTCCGATGTAGGCATGTAAACCTGCATCACTACGATATCTACAGGTTTGGTCTCAATCTTCACCATTATTATCCTTTCATTGTACTGCAGGAAGCTCTTCACATGCATTCCGGTACTCTTCCTGAGCATTATGCCTACCCCAGCATTGCCATTATGATCCTGTGTGTGTAATCCTGTAGCTTCTGCTCAAAAAGTCTCCTTCCGGCCACTTTATTTCGCTGATTCCTAATACGTCGAGGTCCATTCTTCTCATTTCCACCTTTAGGTTTTCCAATTTTCCGCAGGTCTGTAGCGATCTCACATTCCATGTTCCTACTCTAAAATGTTTATCACACTTGACTTGATGTACTATCTCGGGTAGTCCCCGCCCAGAGATCTGAATGTGGGACTATTTTACCTCCGGAATAATTTACTCAATTTTCCATCAAGTCTTGATTGAAAAAAAAAGTGGAGTAGCTGCGACTCCTCGGGATAATAATGTAGTGGTTTCCCCTTGCCTTCCACATCGCCTTACCACAGCCGTTAAAGTAAATGTTACCACTCCTGTAATGAAATGAGTGTCGCTGTACCGACCACTATGGTCTCCACCTTCACTCATATGAAGAAGAGCTGCTGCCCTCACCTCCGGGTGATGAGTAGCTTAATAGTTGGCGGCCTCCTGTCGCCATGTCACAGCATCTTCACAGGTTCTGTATTATTTAGTGAATTACCTTACCCATGGATAGACCACATACCCCCTCGGAATGCCGTAGCTTTTTGTCCACGTCTGCTTATTGGATGAGTAAACTCGCTTATCTCGCAGCTAACCTCTATATTTAGAGGTCGGCCCACCATCCGCAACCCGGTGGATGCACTCCCTGGATTTAAGGTTAACCGCTAGTTGTAGGCTACGTAAGGTAATGGGGTAAGGAGTGAAGTTACGAAGGTCGTCAAGTAATAAAATTTATAATAATAAAAGGACGAACATAAAGAAGGTGGTGAAGATGGAATCGAGCCAGATCACAGCAGAAAAAGTTTGACTCAGCTGAGAATCAAACCAATTTGTAATCTTAAGAAATATAGAGTAGAAATCTATCTTGCCTCAGTGGGTGCTTTCAGGAAGTTAATTTGATGCTAAAAAGTGAGGATTTATGGAAAGGATGGTATAATTAAAATAATTGAAAGGGAGGAAAAAATTTGGAAGAAATATAGAATTTATGTAATTTTTGAGAACAGGAAGTAAGTCCCATAGAGCTTCGCCCGACATTGTAATTTGTATCATATACATTGACATATATCATATATTTGTATCATATACATAGCATATAGTGCATTTCATGTCAAATGATGGTGGCTTTTCTGTATAAGTTAGAAATGATGCGCCATGCAATATGCATAAAAAGAGACGTTTCAGGTGTTATGGCGTTATACGCAATATGCATTAACGTATGTGAAATCACATGATATCATGTGAAATACAGCGTCACGCGAAACCATTCACTATTGTGATATCAATTGACATGTGGTATCAAGCAATTTTCAATATGAACCAATAAGACAATATCTGGATATCAACCGATAAGACGATATCCCAATGTAACAGTACCTACCAACCAATTTGACTATATCCCAATTTTTCCTATTTACATTGCAAAGTTGATATATTTATGCTTCTGCGATATCAAGTTGATATCAGAGTGCAATATTCAGTAAAGCATGTCACACAGAGCTACTTACTACTCAATGATAATTTATTACCTACACGACTTTTTAGCTTTAAGATAAAATCAGATATGATCCCAAATAACTGGTATGCTAACATTCTTCATGGTGGATCAAGAATAGTGTGTAGGTTTAGTAATGGTATTAGTTAACATGTCTATTTGCTAAATATTTTCTGACAGCTGTAAACATATAGCCTGATTTTTCAAAAGGAACAATAAAAGTGTATTTCTCTGATGAGTAAAATTTAATAAAATAATCCAGTAAATTCTATGGAGATGGTTCCTCTTCCAGCTCTTTAAATCCTGTTATGAATTATCATATTTGCTTCAGTAATGTAAGCCAAGGTACTGTAAATGCTTTTTATGCATCTTCATCTCTATAGAGTCACTGTTCATGAAGCCATTTTAGTAGAGTAACTGTTCTTACTTTTCCTTTATATCTTCACACTTTAAATCCAAAATAACTCATTTTAATGTTTATATTTTAAATGGTTTTGATTGGTTATTATGTAATATATTATTGCAGAAAGGTCAGGGTAGTCAAGTTCATAACTGTGATATGCATATGTGGTTTTAGTATCAAGTAATGCCAGTCTTATTTTATTTGAGTTGTAATGATGTGCATAACTTTCAGGAAAGTGCCTACAAGGAAGATTTTCAGAAATTTTCTCAGGAAAGTGATAAGTGTCGGCAGTTAGAAGAAAGTTGTAAAAAATACAAGAATCTATTAATGGATTGCCACAAAAATCTGTCTGATTTAAAATCTTACCATAAAGGCCAACAACAAATAATTGAAACCTTAAGGAAGAAGAATGCTTTACTTGAAGAGAAACTTTTTGAGTCGCAGTTAAATTTTGGTGTGGTTGATGTAAGTCAGTCAATGGTGAGTGCATTTTGTACATGTTTGCTTTCAATGTTGACTACAGGGGTGCAACAACAGGGAGCAAAGTGGGCAGTGTGAGGGAGATGGCATTATTACCTCCCCCTGATGCTTGAGCCAGGGGGAGGAGCATTAGTGTCATTTATCCCTCTTATAAGGTGGCATGGGTCAATTTTGTGTTGGTCACTGCCCAACTAAATCACTGTTTTAAGGCCATGTTCAGAATCTCAACTACAGTCTCACCTCTACCGCATACTGTGTTGGTTGGAATATAAAACTGGTTGGGTTTTTGAGCTGCTATTTTAGGGGAAAAAATATTGTGCTTAGAAAGGCTGAAAGAAGTGTGCTGATTGCTTGCTATTGAGTTTTTCATGCATTTTATTACCACATTTATGAGAACAATGCTTCAGTAAGTGGTATAGGTATGCTTATATACATTGTATCCATACTTACTGCAGTGGAGTTCTGACATTAAAGAGACTTAAATTGAAAATGTTCTCCAATGGTTACAGAGGTTATAATAGGATGATGTGGGGTACTGGATTCTCAGTGATATTTTATTTTACCCTTTTAACAGAATTTTAAACATTTTCAATTTTGCAGTAAGATTTCTTTCAATGCCACTTAACAAATGGGGTTCCTCATTGAAACTTTCCATAGCTTCCATTCCACATTCTCCTAATAGTAGTAATCCCATAGGACATCGTCCTCAGTGCCTTTCAATGCATTTTAAATGCAGCATTTCGTAAAGACTGTCACTATTGATCCTTCTTAGATGGCCTCCCAAGAAGCCTTAATCCACTGAGCAAGGTCCAAAGATGGCTTTTTAATACGTCCAGAGTGTATGTCTAAAGTTTTCACTCATAAGCCACTCAATAAAATATTTATTTAGATTATTTTTGAAGTCCCTATTAACACATACATCCAAAACTTGAAGTTGGTTGGTAATACCACTAGGTATGATGGGCCTCCCTGTTTCCATCCTGTGTGAAATATAAAACCGGGTTATCTATGATTTTGGCCATTTGGACTAGATTTTTAATGTTCTCTATCCATTTTTTCATCCCATATGTAAAAATGAAAACAAAGCACTATGATGTTCATGATTTAATGCTTGTTTTTTTCTGATATATGATCCACTGAGTTACTACTTGCACTCCATTTATTAATGTTGTTTTTTACTTCTCTTTCTAGAATTCTGACTTGAATAGAAGTCATTCTGCTGAGCACTTGGCTACGTAAGTAATAAAATAGTATTATAATTTCATTGGTATGATATTTTAAATGTGTGGAGAGTGAATGCGCAGTTCCCACCTCTTCATCAGTTTTCATTCTTAAAAATTGTGTTGAAAAGCAGACCTCTTTAATTTAGCTGATCATGAGGTGAGATAAATGAGTAATTGTTCCCATTAATATATATGTCAATTAAAATCATACTCCTTAATAAATCAATTTGACCTTTAATCTGTAATATATTTTGCTATGTCGATAAGATGTTTCATTGAATATCATGTCATTGGATTGGGATTTCAGAGTAGATAGTGACATAATCTCAGATAAACAATCTGTTAATTTTTATAAGTATTAATTATTCCTATTTTCTTTTTTTCTAGATATTTTGCGAGGGGGGATGTCGGAGGATTAGAGTCTGTGAAGTTTTCATCTGAAAATCGTCTCTATCCTCTGAATTCTAGCAATTTTTCAAGAGAGAGTGGCCGTAGTAATCTTCCATCAGGTATGGGTAAGTAGAATGCACAGTAGTGACATGCATGGCACCTGCACTTTGCATGCCATTTATTATTTGTAATATTATACACTTTTCTTATATTTATGGTCTTTTTGTCATACATGTATTACATAAATTATATTTTGTTATATGCTACAGTAAACTCTCGATAATATAAAGTCAGCAGGACCAGAAAATCGGCACATCATAATTTGGAACATTCTATAAATATTGTGAAAAATTTTTATATTCGTGTTCTCTAAATTTTGTTCTCTTCAGCAACATTTCATAATTTTTTTCGTCGCCGTTCGTGAAAGCATTCTTAAAAGATGCATGTCTTAAAATATCGTAAAATAAGTACCTACTTGTATTTCATATGTCAAAGCTTTTAAGTCGACGATCGTAGTGTTGGCAAAATTTCGTTCCAGGATCTAAAACGTATAGAAAACAAAAGTTTAACATTTTGTAGTTAGAATTTTATTTTCAGAATAGTCAGTAGAGACGGGAATCTAGTATAGACACTAAAAATAGACACTTGCTTCAAACGTCTACGCTTTTATGATGGCAGCTGGCCTAACCATGCTTTAGTTGTCTTCTATCGCCCAATCATAGCTATAAAAAAGCCCGGAACAGCCCGTTTCCAGGAAAAAATCATTCACGTTTTGTTACTTGTAGCGTCTTCAGTCTGTCGTCACTGGAATAAATGATCTTGGGAGGTAATGTTATTTCTTCTCTACTACTAGGACCTTGATGACAAATGGGGCGTGATTCGGCATATTTTCCATATCGTCGCCTCAAGGATTATATGACTGCCAGGGAGTTTGGGTTTACGGTGCGTGGGGGGTTGTGGAGAGCAAAGATCCCAGTTGTGGGTGTATCTTTATCTGTCTTGCTGAGCTTGAAGGAGGAAGGGGGTGGGGGAATAGCGTCGCGGAATGTCTGTGACGTTCCTTCCTCTTCTTCTGGGCAACCTTGGGGGGTGCCTGCAGGTGGTCACGGGTGGATCTTCGAGGTATATTGGGAGGGAAAGGGAGGGAAGTGAAGGGGATGGTCTAGAGGTGTCAGAATCTGAGAGGAGGGGGTGAAGACTCTCCTGATAACAAAGGATGCCGCATCCCTGACCCTACCCGTTCTACTCAACACCCGGAGTGGTTCGAATCAGCCACTGGGTGGTGACCCCCATGGTTGCCCAGAAGAAGAGGAAGGAACCTCATAGACGTTCCTTGATGCCATCCACTCACCTCCTCCCCTCCTTCAAGCTCGTCAAGAGAGATAACACACGCAGATGAGGGTGCCTGGCATGGTCGGACGAGGGTCACCAGGATTTGGCACCCGTTTGCAGGCATCTAAAAGGTAGCCCATAACTGGGACCTTCCCTCTCCACAACCGGAATCCATTCCTTTTCCCCCCACACACTGTAAACCCTAACTCCCTGGCCGTCATAATCCTAAATGAGATATTGTTTCCCTTTTTCTTTATTTGTCATTATCAAAGAGGTGTTATTTTAAACCTCTCTGGTCAGTATTTGTGAGTTCGTGACTTTCGTTGTTCGATTGTACTAGGCATGGGCACCGTTTCTTGCATGCCGTCGCTTGACAAATCGGCTTGTTCGGTTGCAGGTTGAAGATCGTATACTTCCCTCCTGCCCATGAATGATATTTCGAAAGAATGACCTTGACCGTGGTTATTACAACGCTCCCAAAGATTCAGGCGATCCATAGATCGTACTCTAGTACGATTGTGACATTTTGCGTTTTGCCATGCCTCTGAGGGTGTAACTCGATTAAATTCCTTTGACCCGGTGGAAGACCCGAGAAACTTTCACTCATTATATTACGTTGTCGCCGACGACGCCATACGTGCCCTCGCCGACGAATATGTCGTTGGCTCCTGGATGATATGCTGGAGAACTCGCCATTTGCCAGCTTATGCGGTGGAATCTCTTTGTTATTCATCTGATGGCGAACTCGCTAGCTCGAAAGCCGCCGGAAAGTCTAGTTCATCTGTCGGCATGTGCGAGTTTGCTGCAAAATCGTTCGTTTTTACTGGAGAACTCTGCATTCGCCAGCTGGAGTTGAGTTGGTTCGTCAGTCTTCGAGTTGGTGTGCTCAATAGGTGCCTTTGGTTGGACTGGCGACGGACATAATGTCATTTAAAGGCTCCTTTCACACGGTAAGGCGCGAACTCGACCGCCGTGTACGGCGCACAGTGGTGCAGGATCCCCAATACTTGGTATTCATGAGTCTAGAAAAACTTTCTATGTAGAGTTTTTGTACATATACTTTGGATGCACTGAATGACGACTTCAAAGCCATCTTAAGTAAGGACATATCGCTGTTGCTATTCCTCTAGCAGATAAGATAAAATGTTGCACTGGTAACAAGTGCATCATTTGAAAAGGAGAAGGCACAGCTTCACCTTCAATTCTCTCTAATATAACGTGTATTGCCCCGATTCTTGTTCTGAAAAATGCATTTTGTAACTGAAGGTGAGTGCTATTTAACTGTTTATTAAAATATTGCAAATATAATTTGCAAAATTATTTTTTTACATTATTTATTGTTAAAAAATAAAGAAAATATTTTTGAAAATTCACATATTTTTGCAAAATAATAAATTTTTGAAAATATTAACATCGAATTCGTGTTCAGAGATCGCGAAAACCTTTGTGCTATAATTTTTAATGAAACGAGAACTTTGAGTTTGTGTAAATCCAAGTAAATAAAATATTGCAAATACTTTTGTGAAAAAAGTAATTAGCGAAAATAGGAATATATAATTAGCATTCAGTGACTGAGAAAATGTATATTTGTTCACATTAATCTTGATGTTTTAAATAAGAGTTAATTTAAGTAAAAAAATTGCAAAACTTTTTGCGAAAAAATTAGTTTACAAAAGTTTTGAATCTAAATTCATATTCAGCGACCTCGAAAACATGTATAGACCAAATTTCATATAAATTGAACATTTTTTAATCCAAAATACCAATTTCTAGGGATCCTGCACCGCTGTGCGACGTGCATGCATTCCTCAAAAACAGCTGTGAATGTCACGGTAGAGTCCATCTCGAGCATACGGCGTTTTAATTCGTAGTAGGAGTTTAATCATGAATGAAGTAGATACAGTGCTATACTTTTAATAATGTGGATGTAATAAGATGGCCAAATCCTAGTGAAAAATTGGACAGGACTGGGTATTGAACTATTGACCGTCACGATGACACATCAATGAGTTAGCCTTTTTGGTCTGGAATTTTAAAATTTTTGTCTTGAAAAGTCTTGAAAAAGTCTTGAATTTCTTTTTCATATTTTAGTAGACACCATGTATGTGCCATCACACATTAATTAAAAGAGAACCGTACACCCTAAGAAATGCTGGTAACATGTAAAACAAAAACTAGGCACGATAAATAATGGCATTAACTATGATTTCCACATTACTCAAGGTCTAATTGATACGTGGAGGTACATGTGGAAAATGATGAGGAGATTATGGCATATGTGGGAGGTGAATGCACTACTATTCACGAATTTCATTTTTGATGTCCCACAATCGGCAACACTGATATGTTAGGTGTCTACGCAGTCAAAAATAGTTTTGCTGAAACAGTTTTTTGCTGAGGTTTGTAAAAACAAATTCCATTTTTTCCTGGGGACCAGGCCTGAAGATCGTAATTTCCAAAAATTCATACTTTCGAAACGTCGTATTTTTTAATATTGTCATGTTATTACTACATATAGGCTCTTCGTCGGGACCAGCCGTTTTGCTTTGTATAATTGAAACTTCATATTTTCGTGCTTTGCGTTGTCGAGAGTCTTCTGTATTTGTTAGTTTTTCTTTGTACATCTTTTTACATTTCCTCTGTAGGTATATATTAAAGATGTGTTTCTATTTGACCATTTTAAACATTTATTTGGGGTTAAAAAACTTAACATTAGGGTTATAACAGTTTTATGAATAGGCTCCCCTTTTGACCCTAAACACATTTATTTCATTTTGCATATTTACGTGTGAAAATAATTTTTAAAGGTTAGAACTTTTCTCAGAATTAACTACTTTTTATGATGAAAAATTTTATGCTGGACATTTGGAGTTAATCATTCAGATTCCAGCCAAATTTTACCTAGGAGAGGTAATTACTATGGCTACAGTAGAAATCAACTACATATGGCTTTTCATAAAGAATGTCACCAAAAAGGGGTGATTTTTAAGTCTTAAAAAAATGAGCTCGTAATGACTAATTTTCTCAGACATCCAATAGAAATCTAACAATAGAGTTAAAAGGGGATTTGGAGCTGAAAGCATTAATGGACTTAAGAATGCTCATTATTTCATTTTTTATTAATGAGGACTGTTTTACCCTCTTCAAAGTCATTTGGCAAAGTTCTATTTTCATATTATCACCATTGTTTTTGCAGAACTCAGCTGGCAGCCCATCTGGGCCTAGAGTTGTCTTTGGTTGTAGTTCTTTCAATGGTTTTGTTTTACTTTTCATTATTAATCGGCCAATTTAACCTTCTGATACTTCTCTTTTATGAAATTATTCATTTTTTGTATGTATTTATCTTAAACTCTAGCAAAGTTTTTTTTTGATAGCTCTCTTTTTGATGTAATATTTTCATATTTCACAGTTTCAAATGGATGGCTGGGATCCATCCGTATAGTGGTTTAATTATATCATATAAAAGGGCATATTGCTCCTATTCTATTATGGTGGTGGTGCTTACTGATATGTTATGTAGACTTGTGTACTTCAGTCTAATGATGATAAAACCAAATTCTCAGTTGAATGTCGAAGGTGGCTGTTGACCACATTTTTCAGATGAAATCTTTGAATACCCTATGCGAGTATAATAAGTATTTAATGTAATTGTGGTTATAATAGTGATGGATTGGTATTTTTTTTTACTTTTTGTAGCACTATGTAGACTGATTTCCAAAAAGAAGTTCAAAAGTAAAAAAAAAATAAACTCCTATGCCAGTATTTCAGTCGCATACATAGCCTGAGCTCTGGCATTAGGAGATTATTCCTTCTATGTAATTGCCTTTTTGTACTTATCTTCCTTTTCAAAAACTCCTCAGCCTATTTTATCTGTCCAAATTTGGTGTCAGTATGCATGCATGATCACTTCTCTGGTATATAGCATTAATGTCTTTTATTACTTATCTACAATGTTATTGTGATGCTGAAATCTCTCATAAATTAGGGCAAGTCTTCTGTACAGAAGATGAAGAAGGGGAGTCCTTTAATGCAACATTCTTATCGGACTTGAAAGAAGGTAGATGTGATGTCCCCAATAGTTCTGTTGCTCCTGGAAGGAAAACTCTTGCAGTGCTACAAGAACAAAATAGACAGACCAATGCTGAAGATCATGGATCTCAACCTATTACTGACACCCCTACTAGGAGACTAAATGAGTTAATGCGTCGTAACACATTATGCCTGCCTCATTTGAAATCATCCTATCCAGCAGAAACTCAAATACAAGATCCACGGAACTTCACAGAGGATTGTCTCAAGGTATTCTTTATAAAAGCAATGTGTTTTTAAAGAAACTTGATACTTTGCAAACTGTTCTTCATTAATTAGTCGTGAACAAATGTAACTTCTATCAGTAATCAATAAACATACAGTTCTTCTCTGAACTGTTACTATATTTTAGAGATAATAGGTATTGTTTTACTAAATATTCCCTCATGTTGAAGTAACATAGATCAGACTGAAAAGTATTTTTTTGTATTACGTGAACAGAGTAGTTGATAATCCAATATTAGATTTTTTGTATTGCAGTAGAAACCGACTGGTTAAATGGTAAAGCCTGGATAACCTACATGACAACAGTGGCCTGATATGCAATTTTTCAATGCAGTCAATTTAAAAATTTGGTTTTAATGTGACTACATTAAAAAATATATGTACAGTGGAAAATTGTTATTTGGTTATTCTGGTTATACTAATTCTTCTGTATCAAGCCAGAAACTTCATTATTCATCCATAATTTATTTTCAGATCTTTTCTGATTACTTATGTAATTAGTTTTTGATTCCTTTCAGGGAAACTCCTCTCTTAAAGCCCCACTCCTTAGTGGAAATCAGCCCAGAAGGCTAAGTGGTAACATCTGTGGAGATTTGAGACGGAGAAAAGATAAAGGACAGGTTGTCTGCCATTTAATTTTTTCCAGGGTGGTTAGCAATTTCAGGATTTTAAAAAGATTGAACATTAGAAAAATTCTTTGCATTAAAAGAATGAGGGGTTTTACCACTTTCTATTTGGAAATAACTGGGGAAATGAAGGCATTTTTACTTTACAATTTCTTAACCAGATGCAGAGGATATAGCCATTCTTTCCAATCACACTTTCCAATTATGCCTGGACAGTGCTTGGGATGTCAAATATTCCCCAATGCATGAAGCCTAAGCTGCACTTGTTCCTATATTTTCTGCCTAATGCTGTTATATTTCTCAAGTTTTTTTCTAAAATCATTAATTTCTTATTAAATATTAATAGGCCATTTATCGATTTGAAAGGCGAGTTTGTCAAACATAGCCTTACGATTGACAGTATCCTGACTGGCCAAGTTGTCTTCCACAATTTTCCTGGCTAACTCCCTAATGTTCCTCATATGTCTCTAATAATCTTCCTCTAGTGTTAAAGAGATGACAAAACATATCCAGCGTTAACGCCTTCAACCAAGTGTTTATCTGAGAACCCATAATTATGATTCACCACTAGTAATACAGTCAAGTTAATTTGTAGCAAAGTTGAGGGGGTCCAATATTTAGTTTGTAATAACCGAAGTTCATTAAATGTGAGCCAGTTTTTCTGAGCCCTATTTTGGAGGTTATTGCTGTAATGTTGTAGCTTGCGTACTTGATGGTACAGATAATTTGAAATACACTCAATATGTATCTCAAAGTCGAATTTTGTCCCTTGGTGCTTATGCTTATGGTGCGATGTGTGCCAGCAGCTGTTTACCCCCAATGAAACATCCCTTGTATACATTTGCATCTCGGCCACTCCGTCCTTAGCTTCTTTTCGGGCCATTCACACCATAAATAATGCCTTCCCTACCCTTCTCTCTCTTCGTAATGCTTTACCCCTACCATTCTCTAACCTCTCCCAAACCCCTCCTCAAATGGAAGCCACATGTTAGGCCATGAGAAGCGATGAGTGAAATCTGATACTTTTTTTCCTGTTGTAAAACTTTGTGTTGGTAAATTTAAAGATCCACAGCAAAAATTATGGTGACCTGGAAAATACACCTTATGTGGTATTACTGGAAACATGCCCAAAAATATTCATTTCGTTTTTATTTTCTGCGTGATCGCATCTGATAGCGCATACCTCTCCAACTTTAATTTGAATCTGCCAACCCAATAAAATTACCTCAGATCAGCAAATTAGATGGCGCACTCAGCGGCAAAGTAGTATCAGCTAAGAATCAGCTATAATGCCATCCTGGATGTCATGGTAACTCAGTCATCAATTAAGGGCAATGGGAAGCAGATGGAAGTTGAGGCATGAGCTTACGCAGTCCTGCTTGATGCAATGGTTGATGATCAAAGACTGAAGGCAGCACCACAGGGAGAGCTAAATGTAGAAAGTGGTCCGATGGCAGGGCAAAAAAGAAAGGGGTGGAAAACCCTGTCGCCAGCAAGTTTTACAGCCAATCGCTGTCCCTTTATTGTACACAACACCCTCACCTCATATTAGAGCATTTTCATGTGCTACGAATTACCAGAATTACCCTTCTCTTCCTTCCTTTCGCCTTTCCTTCCCATCTCATTTCTTTGCAAGACCTTATTGTCAATTTCTAGCCATAGGCATTGACCTTTCCAACCTAACTACCTTGACCCCTACCTTTCACTCAACCCTTCTGCCTGTCGTCGGACAACCCTTACTCAACCGTAATCATGGAGCAGCAAAGGCTATCGTAGTGTGCATTCATGGGAGCCTGAGTTCGGGGCAGGCAGGCATATTTATGGACAAAAAATATCAAATGTGCATCTTAATTTGAGTTTAGCTTTTAGGTGATACTGAAAATATGTTAACAACAACTAGGGAGTACTACAGAAAGAAATGGGTTACCCATTGTGCAAAATAAACCTTGTTGAAAACAGACCACCATAATAACATTTGTTAAAAGTGGGATTTTTAACATGATAAAATGGCCATTTGTGATGGGGAATACCCTTCACTTCCCTATAACCGGAACTTCATTAAAAACGGGTTAGATATAAGTGGCCTTGACTGTATCGTCATGCATTCTGAGTCCAATGATTCCTACTAATTGATTTCCAATACTTCTTGGGTCTGGAAATACAGTAAAAGCCCGTTTAGTATGGCATATAGCGAGAATCTCACAATAACGAGTGATTGGAAATGTACCATCTAAAGGCCCATGATTAACATGTAAATGAAAATGGATATTGTGAGGCCAAGAAGCTCCTGCCACGGTATACGCTCAGTATTACGAACGATATTTCTTGAGGGCGATGCACTGTATAGTACAAACTAATGCTTGATATTTATCTTTAGTAGCATTATTAGTCAACTACAACTTAGAATACAAGATTTGTGCCATCTCTACACTATTTTAGTCAAATCAAGTCCAGGCACTGATGATTTATGGCCTGCCCTGGTGTATCTTGCTCACGCTTGCACATTTTAGTTGTTCTTTTGTTAAGCCAAGTTCACATAGGAGCTAAATGGGCGTTAGAAGGAAAAGCCGTAACATACTAAACAATCACATGACAGAGAGCAGTGATGTGGGTAAGGGGCGGAGTTCAGCCCACCTGTCTTCACCCTCCCGCCTCCACCCGCTCGTTCCTGTCCCTTCGCCCGCCCATTAGTTCCCGCCCATCTGCTCGTTCCAGCTCCTATACTGAGGCAGATGACACTTGAATAATTTTTCAGCCTGGAATAGAAATTGAAAGTAGATAGATAGATTGTTTTGTGGTAGAGTTCCTCCAAGGAGGCCCTGAGGCACTTTAGTCCTATTGGCCCATTGTGCCATCCACCCTTCTTAAGAAATCACCTGTAAAGGCCGATCGCCTTGCTGAAGACCAACAGGTCCCCTATGGGGATTTCCCTTACCTCCCTGGGTTCCAAAAATGGTAAACCCAGGTACCTATTTCAAGTCCTCATCACATCAGGGCACTTGCATAATATGTGGGATGTGGTTTCATCCCCTTCTTCACCCCACCTGCATCTAGGTGAATCTATGATTCCCAGGAGGTGCAGGTGCCTTATCACCTGGTAGTGCCCAGTGAGGAGTCCCACTACCATTTGTAGTTGACCCCTGTTTAGTGACAGGAGTCTTTTGGCAAGCCCAGGCCTAGGTTCTCCTATATGTAGTTTGGCCTCTCTAAGACTTGGTGTAGTTCGCCAGATCTCAGAATGCCGGGCTAAGTCCCACATTCTAATTTCTGCCATCCCTATTGACGTAGAAATAGGTATGATTGGCTCTGGTCCAATCGGATTTTGGATGGAGCCGGCCCTTGCCAGCTCATCAGCCATCTCATTTCCAGATATGCCTGCATGTCCAGGCACCCAGAAAAGTTCCACCTTGCCACGACTGTGATTTGCACCATGGTGATGTCAGCACCTTTAGAGCTGCCTGACTATCCGTGCATATGTGTATCGGTCTGTTAAACATCCTGATCTCCTTCACGGCATAGGTGCAGATCAGAAGTGCATATACAGGGTTTATAGGAACCTGGAAATCCTGGAAAACCTGGAAAAGTCAGGGAAAATGAAAATGGCCATGGAAATCCTGGAAAAGTCAGGGAATTGAACGTATGGTCAGGGAAAAATCACAAAACGTTCAAATTTCGGAATTAATCACCTGAAAATGCCAAGAGATCAAAAACTACACATAGGAGCGGAGGAGGAGGGTGAAGGAGGGGACGGCTGGCTTCGCTGTGGAGGAGGCAGCCCTGTTCTGGTTCTTTCTGGCTATAGCCTACACAATTTGGTGAATAGAGTGGCAAAAGGTGTGCTCATCTCATTTGCATTCGCTAGCGATTTTGCCATAAATGCTTCGCTTTGTTATTATTAGTTATTCTCAGTCAAATTTGATTTCACTTAGCCAAATTTGTAGAAGGATGTGAGGAAGAAAAAATGAAGATTGATTCAAAGAGCTACTTTAACACGACATCAGGTTTGAAGGAAAAGCCAGGTTAGCCCTCTTTGCATATATTTTTCTGCAATTAAAACCCTTTCTGAAGGCATATCAATGTAAGTAATCATAATTTTTATTTTGTGGACTTAAAGTTGTTGGTCTCTTATTACTGGAAGTTCATATAATTAATATGAAAATAAACCTACAATTTTTCGTAAGTTTAGACTTCTCTGCTTCCTCACCACCACTTTTATCTCTATAAATGACCGAAATCTTGGAGTTTTCAGGTGCTGGCCATTTCCATCTCAAATCATGCAGAGCACTATGAAATGTGCGGGGTGATAATCATGGATTTTTGTCAAAAAAAATATATGTTATAGACCAATAAGAGACATTCAAAAATCTGCCTTTTTTATTTTTATATATTGATTTTTTATGAACTTACAGCCATTTAAAAAATCACCTAAAATGGTCGTTTTAACAAGCAAGGGGAAAACTGAATTTTCAAATGTCTCTGATTTGGCCAATAATGAAGCTAGGATGTTGAAGATTTTTTTGTTTTGCAGTGCTTTCTTTGTATTTGTATTCCATGCTTTGAAAAAAGTTGGAAATTAAATGGGAAATGGAGTATAAATTTCATAATTGTTTAAAAATCAGAAAATTGTTCTAACTTTAACAATTTTTTTTACAGCTATGAAATGTGCTAAAAGAGTAAAATTCAGTTTTACAGGTATCATTTAGTCATATTAGTGACAGCATATTTTTTAATAGCTCTGATAATGTTGCATTTCCATGAAATATGCCTTCAAAGTATGAACAATTGCCATTTTTGCATAAACAAAAGAGGCTATATTTCAAAAAACCCATCTTTAAAAATTATGAAAATTGGCTAAAATATACCAATAGTGATGAGCATTAAGCCCATGCAAAAAGAGTGGGCAATATTTTTGTTGATAATTAATTATGAATTTTATAAGTTAGTGCATTACACCCATCAGCCAAGTTGGCACATTTTGCCTGGTTCCCATGATATTTCCAATTTTAAAAAGCAATCAGGAGTCTGAAACTCTGAATTAGCCTAAAAGGGTTTATTTATTATAATTTATTTATTTTTATTTATTATAAAATTATTTATAATAATTTTATAATAAAATTCATGACTTTAATTTAGTTATTACTTATTAGTTACTGTGGTTTATTTAGTTGCCGTTCATTATATCTCAGATTGAAGCTCTGAGACAATTCATTTTCAAATGAATTGCCTTAATTAAAAAATTAACTTGATAACTTAGTTTGATCACTTGTTATATACATAATAATGACATTAGAAAATAATTACTCACGTTTAAAAATTAATTTTGTGCATATATTTCTTCAGTTGCCTTCACTTCGTTCTTGTCAAATTTGTGCAAACATCCTGACCGGCCACAGGGAGAAGGTGGTGTTATCTTTAAAAGAATATTTCTAAGTGGTATAATGCACTCATCCTTCTGAAGTGGCCATTTATATCCCTTGGCTGGACCATGAGGACTCATAAAAGACACAGTGATATCTCCAAGTTCATCTGATACCACTGTTATACAACCTATCCACCAGTGATTGTCATATATGCACGAAATAAAGTCGCCAATGGTAAAATCACTTATTTTGTACACTAATCTCTGTCTGTCACTAACAGTGAGTTTCTGCATCACATGGGTCACTGTTCTGGCTATCATTGTATTTCTTTTATCCACATACCAGTAATGAGTTGATTGTATTCCCACTACAGCTTTGACACTACTCCATTATTTTTTCTTCTCCTGGCGAAACTTCTCTACTATGCCACGATTTAAAAGGACAACACTTTTATTTTTAAGCAAGTTTGATACAGATCTGACAAACCCTCTTACTTCTCTAATGGCATCAATACTGTCATTCTGCAGGTTGAACTTTGTAGCATAATGCTTGCAAAGGCCTCCTACACCATCACATGCACTTTTCCCATGACCGGTGGCAGAGAAAACCCATTTCCTTGTAATATTTTCAGCAATCTTTGATCTTAATTCATACATTTGATACCTATTCTTGAAATGGGAAGCTGCTCCATCTGATATATATGTTACCGAATTAAAATCCTCTGCGTAACTTTGAATTATTTCTTGCTCTACCACATTCAATGCACAGAGTGCATGTGCACTATCATGAATTAAGTCATCACAAACCACTGCATATGACTTTGTTTTCCCAGAAAAGTAGGCTACACATGTAAATAAATAAACCTGGGAATCATTCCAGTGGTAGCTTTGAACTTCATTTGGAAGTACAACCGACCAGTTTTCAGCAAAGTCAAAATGAAGGACTAATGTCGAGGTGGTACTACCATGGATAGCAGAATTCTTTATTTGTCCTATTCCATCTCTCTGTATTTTCTGAATGTAACTATGGGAGACTCCTTTTGTTATCCAAACTCTTGCATCAGATACAAACTTCGTCACACTAGCTATCCTTCTTATCAAATCACCAGCTTCCCACAGAGCATACGTTATTTCTTCTCCTGTGTCTTCTAAATGTAATGCTTCAGTTGTAATTCCTTCTACCCCTGGACATTCTCCACACTCCTTCACCCAGCATTCTTCTTTGTGGTTCTCAAATAAACACAACATAAATAAGTTCCTTTCTTCAGTTTTCTGGCCTGTCAAGTTTTTCAAAGTTCCACATATCAGCTTCAAGTTGCTGCAGTAAACACAAGCCCATACCTCTTTCACTGGCTGACATTTTACCCACTTTGGACGCAAGGAGTAAAATGTGGACGATCCTATTTTCAATGATGGATGATCAATTTTCATTTGAAGATATGCTTCCCTTATTGACCGTGTCATAAACCTTTTAATTTTCTTAACTTTTTCTCCATTTAAATTCACCGTAATAACATCTTTTTTATTTGGACTTCGCTTAGAGCAGACCTCATCCAGAAAGTATGACAGAGCAGTTTCAATGTCATCAGCTGGTATTGAATGCCCCTCATATGGAGTTGGGTTTGCCCACACGCCTTTTTCTTGCCTAATTTTTCTTTCTTTATCAATTAAGTACAATGAACTTTCTGGCAAAAGTTGATGAATTGCACTTTTAGAGTAACCGTCAGGCACCAACGTGAGAAGCTGAATTTTCTCTGAGGATCTAGCTTTTGCCATGGCTGAGTTCAAATTTTCTAGCCACTGCAGGCAATTCAAACAGTCTTCACACTTTTCTCGAAATTCTTTCCTCGGTAAATGAACATGAAAAGCACTGCCAAGCATACCGGCAGTGGCAGCTGAG
This sequence comes from Platycnemis pennipes, assembly GCA_933228895.1. NCBI lineage: Eukaryota > Metazoa > Arthropoda > Insecta > Odonata > Platycnemididae > Platycnemis > Platycnemis pennipes. The sequence goes on along the minus strand of OW121848.1, from coordinate 23,138,374 downwards.
ACACTTCCTTCAAATTCAACACATTTCCGTTTAATGTAATTAACCCTCCTATCAGGATTAATTTGCCATGGCCGCTTAATAGGAGTCATTTGAGGACTTAAAATATTTATGGTTTCATTTATGATGTTCACTGCTTCACTTGGAGGGACATAGGGATCTTCAAGGTTAACAACAGGTAAAAACACTGTTGAATCTCCATCAACTGTACACGATCCAATTCTGAACTCCTGCACCTTTCTCTGCAGAGTAGCGAATAAAACAGTTTCTGCATACATCATGGCTAGCTGATACAGTAGTACTAGGGCCAAGGATTGTTTGTAGAGGTTCAGCCAGATCACCAACAACTGTAAACTGCTTTACACACGATTTATAAATGATTTTTTTGTGTCGATTTTCATAATCCACACAGCGTACTCTGTGACTGCTGTAATGTAATGATGACATGTCTCCTCAAGGTTGCTTAGCTGCTTCTGCTACCTATGCCAATAAAACCCACTGATCCCCTCCAGTTCCAGAAAGGGAATGAGGTTTTTTGCCTGAGTTCTTGTTGATGGGTGAATCAGGCATGGCAGCAGATTAAGTGTTTACATTGTAATTTTGTTACATTGTTGCAGTGATAAAACTACAGTCATCTGCTGACCCATGCATCATTTATGGTAGTTAAAATGTGACAATCTGCATCCATTGTTTGTAAGAATATCATACTTTGTGTTTCAAACCAACATACTAATGTATTGCACGGTAATCACATTTATAGAATCAGATCATTTTATGGGATTAATGGAAGCAGCATGTGGTACATTGTAACATAACTCTATGGCATCAACTTCATATTAGTTCAGGAGGGGTCAATTGCCTTCAGACTCCTCATTGCTTTTTAAAATTGGAAATATCATGGGAACCAGGCAAAATGTGCCAACTTGGCTGATGGGTGTAATGCACTAACTTATAAAATTCATAATTAATTATCAACAAAAATATTGCCCACTCTTTTTGCATGGGCTTAATGCTCATCACTATTGGTATATTTTAGCCAATTTTCATAATTTTTAAAGATGGGTTTTTTGAAATATAGCCTCTTTTGTTTATGCAAAAATGGCAATTGTTCATACTTTGAAGGCATATTTCATGGAAATGCAACATTATCAGAGCTATTAAAAAATATGCTGTCACTAATATGACTAAATGATACCTGTAAAACTGAATTTTACTCTTTTAGCACATTTCATAGCTGTAAAAAAAATTGTTAAAGTTAGAACAATTTTCTGATTTTTAAACAATTATGAAATTTATACTCCATTTCCCATTTAATTTCCAACTTTTTTCAAAGCATGGAATACAAATACAAAGAAAGCACTGCAAAACAAAAAAATCTTCAACATCCTAGCTTCATTATTGGCCAAATCAGAGACATTTGAAAATTCACAGTTTTCCCCTTGCTTGTTAAAACGACCATTTTAGGTGATTTTTTAAATGGCTGTAAGTTCATAAAAAATCAATATATAAAAATAAAAAAGGCAGATTTTTGAATGTCTCTTATTGGTCTATAACATATATTTTTTTGAGAAAAATCCATGATGGTCACCCTGCACCTCCTGCATGATTTGAGATGGAAATGGCCTGCTCAAAAGTCAGGGAAAATCACTAATAATGGTCTGGTAATCCTGGAAAAGTCAGGGAAAATGAAAATGAAAACCCCTATAAACCCTGATATACCTCTGCCTGAAACACTGTAGTATATTTTCCAAGAAGGATTGAGAGCTTCCTTGGAGTGCTACAGTTGTAGACCCCTGTTCCCATTCTTCCTTCTTTTCTGGAGCCATCCGTATACCATACCTTGGCCCCAGCGTGAAGTTCTTCCCCTTTCCTCTAGCCCAATGTTCCCTATCCGGGAAGTAGGTTTTGAAGAAGAGGGACGATTGGTTGAACCTGGCTGTCATTCCATCACTGCTCATCTTGAGGATGGGACTCGACTTCATGAGCTGCGTCTGTGACCAAAGGAACTTCCTTTGTCATACCACTGTACCATACATTTGAGACGGTAAGCCGCCGTCCTGGCCTGCACCTCTGCTTCCACATGGAGTGGAGCAAGGTTCAGCAGAATTTCTAGTGCCATAGTTGGGGTTGTTCTCATTGCCCCTGAAATGTCCATACAGGCCATTCATTGGGGGTGGTTCAGTTTATTCCCAGCAGTTTTCAGCCGGACTACTTTCCACCAAACTATAGAGCAGTACAAGAAACTAGGTTAAATGACTGCCGTATAAAGCCATCTAATGGCTTTTGGCTGAAGTCCCCATGTTTTACCAAGGGTCCTCCTACACATCCATAAGGAGGCACAGGCTTTCTTTGCCATGGTCTCCAAATGCTCTCCCCAGTTAAGCTTGGAATCCAGAATAACCCCAAGATACTTAACCGATGGTGAGGGGCCTAGAACCTTACCCTGCAAAGAGGGAGGTCTGAAGCCCTCCATTTTCCTGCTATTGGTAAACAATACAAGCTTAGTTTTCTCTGGATTTACAGTCAGCCCTGTTTCCCTGCCCTGTTGCACACCAACCAACTGCCTTATCCAGGGCTTTCTACATGAGTCGAGAGACAGTATCAAGGTACTTTCCAGTGATGAGTATAGCCACATGATCTGCATACCCATGGGTGTATGCGCCAGTCCTATTCAATTTTACAAGAAGACTGTCGAATACCATATTCCAGAGGAGTGGACATAACACTCCTCCCTGAGGGCAGCCTCGATCACAGCTACCTTCATTGAACTGTCTCTCAAGACTACCTTGACAGTTCTCTGTTCCAAATCTAATCCAGATCACAATGTGAGCATGGATGCCATGATGTCTTCCTGATTTAATGCAGATTTGATCAAAGGACGTGCTATTCAATGCTCCCTCGACATCAAGAAATGCCCCCAGTCCATACATTCTGTGCCCCAGCACTCCCTCAACCCTGCTAACAAGATTGTGGAGCGCTGTATTCACAGATTTTCCCTTCTGGTAGGCGTGTTGATACAGGTGCAGGGGGTTGTCCCTTAATGGACCATCCCTTATGTACCTGTCCACTATCTTTTCTAGTGTCTTCAATAGAAAAGACATAAGACTGATTCCTCGAAAGGAGTCTGCTCTTGTGTAGTTCGTCTTACCTGGTTTAGGTATGAAAAACACCTTGGTGACCCTCCAGGCTTTTGGAACATATCCATAAGCCAGGCAGGAGCAAAATATTCTTGCCATTGGAAGGAGCAGATCCTGCCCTTCCTGAAGGAGTGCAGGAAATACCCCATCCTCCCCAGCAGCCTAAAAGGGTCTCACAGTCTCTCCATCTCATTCAATGTTGGAGGAGCCGGTGCATCGTATGGCAGGTAGGAGGAGCAGATGACCACCCTCCTCCCGTTCTCACCTTCCCCCAAGGTCAGCAGAACTGCTGTCTGATCCCTAGTGATAAATTCTGATAGATGCAAAGCACTTATCCCATTCACATAGATACAAGATCTAGGCCTATCAACAGTGGTAAAGTAATATATTTTCCCCCTATCATGCTCAGGCCCCTGACTCTTCCCTGGAAAGCCCTGGGTTCGTGAATCAGAGCTATTTTGACCATACCTTCAGAGAGTATCCTTTTGTAGGACCCCTGAGGCAGCCTTACTGTGTTGTAGGTTGGCCTGAAGCACGGCTGTGCCAGTCATGGTTCAGCCCCACCCACATCTTCTTCTTCCCTTGCTCCTTCTCTTCGAGGGGTATGGAGCCATCCCTTAGACCCCCACCCACAGGGGCTCCCGAGATATTTCATGCGAGTTACCTCCGTTCGCTCTAGATCCTCCAGATGGCAGGACTAGTACGACACACGATATGCAGCGCAACCTACAGAGGCTTTTGCTTGAGTAAATAAATACTCACTGCAACTAATTTTTGAGAGGTAACTAAATGTGAATATTAAGAGTGACGAGGAATAGGTACGAGGGCGGTTCATTAAGTACCCGTGCTAGGAAAGAAAATAAAATTTTTTTTAACCCAAATTATTTATTTTTCAACATGGTCCCTATTTAGGGATATACACTTTTCCCAGCGCCAAATGGGGCCGTATTTCCTTCAATTTCCTGTCAAAGCAGTCCAATAACTCACTAATATTCTCCAGTGATCATTTTTCCTTTTTCTAAGAAGTCCATGAGTATCACGCCCTTCACATCCCAAAATATTGTTGCCAAAACTTTTCCGGCTGATGGGATCGTCTTCGCCTTCTTTGGAGCAGGCTCACCGTAAGAAACCCGTTGTTTTGATTGTTGCTTGATTTCCGGTGTGTATTGATCGACTCCAGGTCTTATCGACGATGATTACTCGATTCAAAAACTCCTTTGGATTTTGCTTAAATTGCTCCAAACACAGTTTTGAAGTTGAAAGCTGCATCCGCTTGTTGTCCACCATCAGCAATTGTGGCACCCAATCGGGCCGACAACTTTTTCATTGCCAACTTATCATGTAAAATATCATTTGCCGTTCCTGTCGACACACCTATAGCCTCTGCTACTTTGCGCACTTTCGTTCAATGATCAGTGAGAACCATGTTGTGGACTTTTCCAATGATTTCCTTTGTAAAAACATCTGCCAGGACTTCTGGGTCATCCTCAGCAAAAACGGATGTTTGACCACATTGACCCAATATCTTACAGTTGTCCTTGATGGCAAAGGGTCCCCATAAACCGCATCTAATTTCACTTTTATCTCCTCACATGTTTTCTTTACCCTCCAAAAGCAAAAAGTGAAGCGCTGAACGATACTGCACTCTCTCCATTTTAGCGAAAATCATGTTGCACTGCTACCTGCAATGGCTGTCAAATACAAACTAACTAATGAATCAATGTGAAATTGTTACTGATGTCGTTCAAAATATAGCAGAACATAATGGTACCAGCAACTTGCTTCCGCAATTCCATCTGTCGTCAATCATGAGTACTTAATGAACCACCCTCGTAATTACGCAAGAAATATTTTCGACCACTGAAAATGCCAAATTTCGGTGAGTCATTACAATTACTTTCCTAACCAATAGACGTACTGCTTAGCAGTAGAAGACTTAAGCAAAGCGTAAATTATTGTTTTGGAAGATTTAATTCTCAAAATAATCAATGAATAAGCAATTGCGCATGAAAACGGCTCTTCTACCTGTTTCTAATAGCATGGTAACGAAAGAAAAATTGAAAGTAAGGACAACTGTGGGAATTGAGGGGCTTAATCCAGCACCTTCGGATATAACGAGCGCTTGCCATAGTGAGTGATTTCTCAGCCGTTGGGGGTGCTCGTTATTGCGAGCTTCCACTGTATTAGATTATAAAACCAGTTCTTGGATAAAGGTACATATGTATATATTGGCCCTATTGATATACATAATTTCTTGGTGTATCCTATCACATCTATTAAAGATAGCTTATGCATCCGGTATATGTTGTTACTAAGTTTGATAAATTGTAGTTTGTGGCTTATTCATAAGTCAGTATCACTTTTATTTTGGTGTATTGGTGGATTTTTATGATAGAGAGGAGAAAAGGACAGTTTTTTACGGATGCAAAATCAAAACTCTATAAAATTTCATTTAGAAAATTAATAGGAGATTAGTAGGACATAGGTACATATACGTAATATGTACCTATGTCCTTTCTAGTTCCTTTTAAACCAATCTTCATGTCTTATCGTACATTATCTCCTCCATCAAAATATAAGGCTCATATCGAATAGAAATGGTGAAAATGCTTTCTCAACAAAATTCTTGACGTTACAATAAATTCAATTGAGCTGGATTCTGTACAAGCATGGCAAAAGGAATGAGAAGATAGCAGATGCCAAATAAAATGCCAGTGATGTAGAGTAATGCACCGTGGTAGAGAAAAACCTTGCATATTCAAGTTCAAGAAGTCACTCTCCTTCGCCCACTAGGGTCAGACTTTGCGGCATGATGTTAACAGAATTCTCAGCTTGGCCCATTACTTGTGGTGGTAAATGATATTATGATTTTTTTCATAATTTGGCATTGAGTGAACACTTTTTTGTCCAATAATAATGTGGGAGAGAAAAAAAAATCAGCACAAGCCATTGATGACCCTCATGATCTCTTCATAGATGATCAGTATTTATTTAAGGATAAAAAGGAATATTTTAAAAATTTAAAAATATCTTAATTTCTTGAAAGTTTTGCTAACCACCCTGAGTGAGAGATGTGGAATATATTTTCTCATAGTTGATGTATCAATGTAAATTGTTTTTTAGATTGCATACATGAAGCCTGGACCTCCTACTCCTGGGAAGAATCGACGATCTTCTCTGCAGGTGAATTTCCTTGGGTTGCAGAAAAAATTGCTTTGTTTAATGCATGCCATTGCTTCTCTTCAACAGAAATCACCTTGATGTTGCTGTCTTGGCTTGTGCATGAAGATAGGGTGCACTTTTTTATGGTGAAAATGTTTCTGTGAAATAGTTGAATGCTTTCCTGTAGAGATAATTTTATATTTCTTTCAGATTAACATTATATTGCATAACAGGATGCATGATGGAGCTTCAATCCAGTCGCTGTTCAGTAAATGAAGACTGGAATGGTTGCTCTTAGAATATTTTTGTCATGTTCTTTCACACCATATATGAAAATCGAGGTGTTGTTCTTTTAGGAAAGATCCTGTGAAAATGTGATTTTGCTCTTATTCAAGCTCAGTATATTTGCAGCTGAAGTTCATTCATATTATTTTAAATGTTCCCTTAATCTTTTCAGCTTATCTATTGCAAACTATAATAGTCATGCCTCAGTTTAAATGCATCCTACACACTAATACAGTGAAACTTCTACACTAAAGGACCTCTAGATAAATAACAACTCTGTAAATCAAACTCCATTACTTTTGCGTTAGTTAAAGAAACTCATTACAGAATTTTCTTAATTTAAGTGAAGTTACTTTCTTTGGATTGCATTTGTCACATGTCACTTTCACATTGCCAACACCATTAATTCATTAAGCATAAAAAGCTGCATCTTCCATATTCCTTCACAACCCTAATAATAGCTTTATTGTTTAACTAGAGACCTTCACATAGGCACAAAATATGGTTGACTTTCACGCCTGTGTGTGAGAGGTGAGAGAGGCCAAAGACATTGGAGGAACCTGTCTGAAGTGTCACAATAGAGACTTGCACCTCCTCCAGAGGTGATTGCCCAGTGGGTTGTCAGATGACTGAACTATGATGGTATATTATATTTATGGTAGTGTCATGCTCTCCTCTGCTGGTCCAGAAGGAAGGTCGACTACTAAGGGTCGGAGAATGGTTGGGTGTATATATAAAATGGGCAGGTGAAGGTTAACCAGATGCTGCGACCACCTGCAAGTCTCTAGTAGGAACCATATTTATTTCTGCATTGTAAAGGGAGTGATCTCATTACTGAGCAAGATCTATTTTGGCTTGAGGGAAAGTGGTACAGTGTTTTTAAGTGAAAAAGTGGAATGAGAAAACTTTAATACCCTCAGTTAGTTCTACCAAAGTTGACATGGGAAAGTGCCAGTAAAATGTTAAGTCAGGGTGGCGATCGTCAGGGAAAACCGGGAAAACCTGGAATTGTCAGGGAATTTTGGAAATCTGGAAAAGTCAGGGAATTCTCGTTATTTTTCTACCATTACATTTGCAGAGCAGTCTTTCCCGCCCTTAATTTCACCAAAATATTTCATCAACTAAAACTAATGTCCATCGTCAAAGTGCATAGAATACAGCTCCGTCAATTTGTTGAACATTCAGTTGTGAATCTTAGTTATTTAGTTGTGAATCAGTCGTACAATGTATCCCTTTCGTATTTCCTCAATGCAATATTTGCCTAGTAGTGTTAAAATGGGGGCGTTTACTCGGAACTGAAATCGCAATTTTGTGCACGAAATTGTTAGATGGAAACGAAACAAGAAATTTAGTGAAAAAATTGATCTTCTAACCACAACCATTCACTCATAAATCAAAAATTAAAATAAGCAAAAGGTGATGCCCACCGAAAAAGCTGCTGTGATAACATTGACGTCATTTTCCTCCTGTCCTTGACTGCTCTTATGGGGAGTGGAGGGGGGTTCTCGGTAGGTCTGCTCGCACAGATGCTTTTGTAACTGCTCAGATTGGCAGAGTCAGCTGTGTCCCCCCCTTTGCGATAAGTCAAAGTAGCTTCGCAGGCTCAGTTGTGATTGGACGAAGTCGATATACGTCAGAGGTTGCACCACACCCACTTTTTCGAAAGGGTTAAAAACTTCAGTTTTTCGCCGCCTATAACTCGAGAAATAATTGACGGATCAAAAAATGGAAAAATACGGGTCTTTTTATTTTACAAACTCTATCATATTCGGCAATAAAAAAATATGGTAAACGACCCCATTCATGATCACCGCTTATTCTGCTCATCACAAGGAATCGCATTTTTTTTAACTTCCGCGACTCGGATCGAGAGGTAGTTGTAGCACACTAGCTTGTAGTAAATACGTGCTTGCAATTCTAAAAATACGAGACTAAATCATTAAAATGGTAATACAAGTACGATCACACGTGTAAACAAAATCTTACGTGAGATCGTCTTCGATTTCCATACCCCCCTTCGCGAGACCATAAGAAGAGTTCTCCTCCCCTACCCACCTTTCACGCTCGATGCAATTATTGAATGGCCCCCTTAGCACCCTCTTGAAGCAATTTAGTCAGGTCACAAGCCACCTCAAATATGACATCCCTAAATATGACGCTGTCATTGCTAATTGCCTCCTGTTTTCGCTCACAGTGGCGCGATTACGTTTTGTTTGTATATACAGATATTTTTACATATTTTGTTTCCTCTTACAATCGAGGGGTTATGATCATGTTAATGAAATTGTTATTCGCTTCTAAAACTCGTGCCATCCGATTTTGATCCAGTCTAAGAACTTGGCTTTAGTTTGTGTTTTTCGCGTAGCTTAGTGATACCTGTGCCGGAGTCCACCAGTAAATTGGCCATTAACTTTCCCTTTGATGGCTTTTCAGTTATCTTCAACTTCCCAGAACTACCACGACACGCCACCTCCTCCTTGAAGAATTAGACATTGTCAATTTGTAATTTTACCGAAGGAAACATACACGGCCACGAAAAATGTATTAAAAGTGTGTACAATTTGTGTGAGGGCTTAAGTTGTGAAGGTTTAATATATTTTTTCATTTGGGTGGAGGTTCCATATATTTTTTCATTCTTATAGCTTTTAATATATTTATTTCAGCCTTTAACATTTTCTGAGTTTTGACGAAAATTTAATTCAGCAGAAATAAAATATTCGGATAATAGGAGACCTTTTGGTGATCGGTCAGGGGAATTGGTAAAGCCATCAGGGAAAAATCAGGGAATTTGAAAATTGGCTATCAGTAGACACCCTGTAAGTGACTTGGATCCCCTTTTGATATGCTATGGCTTGAAGGGTTATCAACATACTGTGCTGATAAATCTTGAACAGAGCGTCTTTCATCCCCTTTCTTCATATCATTGTCATAATGAGAAGGCATCTGATGAGATAATTTGATTGATAAACTAAAAATCTTTTTTCAGTAGTCCTATCATGACCAATGTGAAAAATTATAATAAATCCACAGCACAAGTTGAAAATACAGTTGAGCAGCCTTCATCTGGGAATCCCTAATCTGGGAACACCCATAACCCAGCATTTTTCCATGACCAACTACCCAGTACTTTGTGGAAAATGCCAAAAAAATTTTAACCAAAACGTCGTTTCATAACCCGCCAAGGTATTATCCCATTTTTAATGTTAATTTTGCCATTTCGAGAATCAATAATTTAAACATATTAATTTTTGGTACTTCATGTACACTGGAATTATTCTGCAACTTGAAGCAAAAATCAAAGTAAGAACCCCGAAGGTCAAGTGGTGAAACCGTGTGAGTCAACGATTCCCAAAGATGCAATATGTACCTACAACATCAACCGATAGTTGTGCAAGCAATACCTTTGTCAAGATGAATTTGCTGTACATCAATACTCTACTAAGGAAAATGGCAATGAACCGATTGACAAGGATGATGGCTTCATCAAAATAATAAGCAGAAGAGGTCGAAAGTAAACAACATCCCTATGCAAGCTGCACCATCACATCCTATTGATCAGCAGGCGATGGGAGGATCGGAACAGAAATTACTTGGTGACAGATCTGAAAAAAGAAAAAGTGGCGACAATAAAGTGATTATCGGCTCCAATGCATGTGTGGAAAATCAAGCCAGTTTTAAAGGCTTATCGAGAAAAGTGAGGTTGCATGTTGGTCATGTGCAGGAATGCAGAACAGGTGATGAAATAGTCAAGTATTTGAAGATGAAGTTCCCAAATGAGGAATTTATTTGTGATGTTCTGTCTTCACAGAATGGCTTCAACTCATACAAGATCGGTGTGAATTTAAATCTAAAAGACCAATTATTTGATAGTGCTACGTGGCCGAGTGGGGTAACTGTTACCTTAATTAACCTACATGTTATAGTTAAACCATTAGATGAAGTTCAAATGCAGGATTATTGTATGTATAGGTATAATTTTAAGCAATGTAACTTTCATTAGCTAAATAGGAACCTTTTTCAGGTAAACTGGGCAAATCTTTCTTATGAAAAGGATATTGATGTTGCTTTTGATAGGTTTTATGCTAACCTATACAAAGCAGTTTCATTTTTTAATCCAATTCAAAAAGTTTACAGCTCTGCATATCCAAAGTATTTTTCAAAAGATTTGAAGCTGTTGATAAAGAAGAAACACGAGCTCCATTCGAAATATGAAATGACTGGTCTCAAGGCTGGTGGTTCATATGCTGACAACTACACTGATATAGTAAATCTATTTTCTAAGCATTTCTCTTCAGTGTACACTGTTGACAAACCATCAGAAATCCCTCATTATGGTCACATGGATAACATTGATTTTTGTTCCATGAATATCACTGTGAATGATATAATGAATAAGCTCAAGATGCTTGATGCAGGAAAGAGTTGTCCTGATGACATACCACCATGTATTCTTAAAAACTGTCAGAATTCCTTGGCGTATCGACTATAAATAATATTTAATAAATCTTTAAGACTGGGAATTTTTCCCGACATACCTAAGCACAGCTATGTTATACCTATCTTCAAAGCAGGGGACAGATGTGATGTCACAAATTATCACCCTGTAACTATTCAGTCCTGTCTTGCTAAGGTACTCGAAAACTTCAGTGAAAATAGACTCTTCCCAATGATGAGGGGAGTAATAGCACAACAACAATATGGGTTTAGGAAAGGTTTTTCTTCCACAAAAAACTTGCTAGTCTTCAATCACTACATAATGGAAGCAATTGAATCTGGCTTTCAAGTTGGCACAATTTATACTGATCTGTCCAAAGCCTTTGATAAAGTTAACCATACCCTATTGATACATAAACTTTCAGCCATAGGAATTCACGGTAAAATGCTCTTATGGTTTGATAGATAGATAGATTATTTTTCGGTGGAGCTCCTCCAAGGAGGCCCTGATGCACTCAGACCTACTTATGGTTGGATAGTTACTTAACTGGTCGGTCACAAGGAACGGAAACTGAACTAGGTCGGTTCTTAAATTCCCCTAGAAATGTTTTTTTTTTATAACCTTGGCTTCAGCACATACATATTTCATCATAAGTTCGATCTGACAATAACGTGATTTAAGTAGTGGAAATAACGAATAGGCCTATTTTCTTTTACACTGAAATGGAGCAATTCCAGAATGTGAATCATTGGATAGTTAATTTTATAATCTTAAATGAATTTCACCAGCTCCTTTCTAGACTTAAGTGCTGCAGAATAACAGGTACCTCTTATAGGTGGATCAAATCTTATCTAATTGAACTGTATCAGCATGTTGAACTCTCAAAAAATTGTTCTCAAATTTACATCTCATGGTAAAAATGTCACACAAGGTGTACTCCGGGGCTCCATCCAGTGCCCTGTTATATTGCTATTATTCATCAATGACCTACTAGTGTTGCTAATATGTGTACATAAAGCTGACCCAATATTATATGCTGATGACACTAACATTATTATGTCAGCTTCCTCAGTCAGCGCCTTGGCAAAAAAACTGCTCTACTCTGTAAATGAATATGCATGTAGAAATATAACATTTGTAATTTACTCTTTGACATGTCATACATGTCACGTGAGTGTGTATGTAGTTCATACAAATCTCGGAATAAGTAAATGCATAATTTTTATTATGCATTTTGTTTCACATTAAAACTGGCCATAAATACAGAGCAGGGGAACAAGTTATTATAGTGAAATTTGGAAATGGGAGATACTTCGATGGAATTTAGTAGAATAATTGTGAAGATTTTATGCTCAAATGTTTTTTATTTTGCAATCAACCTTTTCTCTTGGTCTCTTGTTTCTCCTCTTTTTTTTCATAACCTCTTTCTCCCTTTCTCTACTCTTATAAACTCTTTCTGGGGTGCAACTATATCTTGCACCATTTTGGCAGGTGCTGCTGCTTACATCTTGGTGGAAAGTGAAGCCCTTGTGGTTTGAGTTAACTTTTATTTCTCATGCATGATTGTAGTCTAAACACCATTAGTTAAGGTGCTATCACTTACCAATTCATGATATTTCCTCCATAATTGTGACACTACTGCTTGAAGGTTCTGTTCCGTTATTGTCCGTTTAAAATGTTTTTATGATATAGTGATGGCAATGAGAGTAGCTTTTTTGAATGTGAAATTGAAATTTGAATTTTATCTTATGTAACAGTATAATAGGAGGCTAGTGAAATTGTACTTCATGTTACTTTTTGGGATATTACTGAAACAACTTTATTTTTGGGCTACTGATGATTATAATTTTTTTCAAAGTTCACACCACTTATAAGATAAATGTTAATGTTTAGAAATAATAGAAGTACTTGCTACTATGGACTTTATGCTCATTCTTTATCTGAGTGAAAAGTTGTGTACCCTGAACTTCATCTTTAAATCTGTTATACCCAATTACTTTTCCATATGATCCTAAGTGGTTATGAAAATTAAATTGTGAAGATAAATTCTTTTAAATGAATAGCCAAATGTTAATTTTTACTCTTTCAGGGAAATGAAAATGTAACAGAGCCAAAAATCCAGTCAACACCTGGACGTATTTTATCATGGTTTGGGCGTAGGAGACGATCCGTCTGGGATGCTGAGGTGAGACATCTTAGAAGAAAACACTACAGACAACTTATTTCAAATACACTTGCTTTGAAATGGGTGATGCTTGTTGTAGTATTCTTTCTCTCTTGTTTATTAATGACTACATATTACAATTTTAAGTTGTCTTTCTCTTATTTGTAACATTTCACATTCTTTAGTGACTTGCTCTCTTACTGTATTTGTCCTCATAACTACAGTGCTAAGTAATAACACCTTACACTAACCAAATTCTTCTTAATGTTCACATTCCCTTATACCTTTTCTTTTGCTCTTGGTATTTACTTTTACGTAAAATTATTTTGTCCTTTAGTCTATACGTTCCTGTGATTGTGATTGTCATGCTACTTAGATAATCATTAATAAAATGTGGTTCTTGTATATAATTATATGTATATATACACACATGTACATTAATTTCATGCAATTAATTGTGAGGAAGAAAAGTTTGGGAGTCAGCTAATATAGTCTGACACTAGCTGCATAAGTTGTTATCCATTTCTTACATTTATTAACCTAATTCAAAGATTTATTTGGTGGAAATTGCATATCGTTTATTCCTTATGAAAATGTACAATATATCACTGCGAATGAAACTAGTGTGGCTGTATGAAAGCATTATATAAGGGAATATATTAAATTATTAATGGATTTTTGCAATGATAGCACCTGTAAAACGTAATTTACGATTCTTTAGCCATAACTTTTACTCTTTATATTGAATGGTTTAAGAAATCTCCAATGCTTTCCTAGTGAATAATATTAGTTACATCTTATCATGCTCTACCAGTTAAAAATATTTATATTTGCTCATGAACTAATTTTCAAGGCAAGAATGTCATAAATTTTCAATTTTAGCCTACTTATTTACTTGAGCCAGGTCTTTCTTGATTGGTTACAAGCTGATTCTTGTCTGCAGGGAATGTTGATCAGCAGAGGCTTCGCTCTTGCAATCCACATTCTCTTCAAAATGGGATTCCTAGCATTGCTGATGCTATAACCGGAATTGGAATTGAGAATTGTCTTTTTCATCCTGATCATAATGGCTTCTTTAATAACTCGATCCCAAAAATTTTCTGAATACTAAATAAGTTTCATTTTGACCCATTAAAGCCTATGGTCCAAATTGACACTGTGTTCAACTACCACCGATTTCTCAGGTTGACCTAGTGTAAAAAATTTGCAGTGTTCCTTCAGTCTCATGGCAGTTGTTCCACCTATCTCACCCATTTAAACTTTACCACATTCACATGGAATTTGACAGAACCCAGGAGTCATTGGGTCCTTCACTCTCAATAGATGGTCTCTTTGCTTTGCTGTAGGTTTGTGGACAACTTCAATGTCATGTCTCTCCAGAATTTTCTAAATGCTTCTGGGAATTGTGAAGACAGGACAGATTTACTGTGGTCACCGGTTTTTTTTTTGTTCTTGTACATCAACATTCTGAGTTTTGATGGACCTACTGAAAGCCAACGAGATTTATTGCTCTCCATATGTGTTGACAAAAAGACTTTCAGAGGTTTTTGTAACTCTGGGTAAACTCTCATAATTAGAAATGGCCTCTGCACAGTGTATAACTGTGGAAAGGACAGCTCCTTTTTGTGAGGGGTGATGATGGCTGTGGCCATTTAGATGAACAACAAGGATGTTGAAAAAGGCGATCCTGTTGTTTTTCTCTGTTTCAATTGTGAATTGGTTGTTGGTTGTTCATATGGTCTAAAAACAATCATAGGGCTTCCAGTTCATAAGGCCAAATGATGTGTTGTTCGTATGTGTAAAGAAACAGGATGTAGAGGAGCTGATTAAAGTGCTTTTCCCTCAAAGTCTTGCTTATAAAAGTTTTCAATACATAGCTGGTGACAAAGGGGATCCCTTTGATACTACCATCTGCCTGTTTGTGGAAACCACCACATTTGAAATATGTTAATCGGGGTTTATAGGAACCTGGAAATCCTGGAAAACTCAGGGAATTTAACATGTGGTCAGGGAAAAATCACAAAATGTTTAAATTTATCACCTGAAAATGCCAAGGGATCAAAAACTGCACATAGGAGTGGAGGAGGAGGATGAAGGAGGGGATGGCTGGCCTCAGGCTGGCTTCGCTGTGGAGGCAGCCCAGGGGGCCTATTCTGGTTCTTTCTGGCATGATTTGGTGAATAGATTGGCGAAAGGTGTGCGCATTCATATTTTCATTTTCATTCGCTAGCGATTTCGCCAGGAATGCTTTGCTTTGTCCCTCTGGCGACGAAAAAGTTATTCTCAGTCAATTTAGAAGTCACTTAGCCAAATTTGTAGAAGGATGTGAGAAAGAAAAAATGAAGATTGATTCAAATCAGCTACTTTAACATGACATCAGGTTTGAAGGAAAAGCCAGGTAGGCCTTCTTTGTATATATTTTTCTGCAATTAAAACCCTTTCATTGTAAGGAATGATAATTTTTATTTTGTTGACTTAAAGTTGTTGATCTCTTATTACTGGGAGTTCATATGATTAATATGATAATAAACCTACAATTTTTTATAAGTTTAGACTTCTTTGCTTCCTCACTACCATTTTTATCTCTATAAATGACCGAAATCTTGGAGTTTTCAGGCGCTCAAAAGTCAGGGAAAATCACTAATAATGGTCTGGAAATCCTGGAAAAGTCAGGGAAAATGAAAATGAAAACTCCTATAAACCCTGTTAATGTAAGTGCATCGTGGAAAAGTTCCAAGTTACATGGGTTTTTGGCTGTGGTGGCTTCATTTGAACATTATATTCTCACAGTAGGAGGGTAGGGGTTTACGTATTAATCACACTCTCATGAATGTCCTAAGGTCCTATCATGTTCATATCGTGCTTCGACTTCAAGTCTCTCACCCACAGTCTCACTTCAACTCTCCGGCATACTCTCTTCAATGGTGCTACAGCTTAAATCGAGCTCTTCCTCCATCTGTCCTTGTCTTCTGCCAGATGTCACTTGCCTCTCTCTCTCTTCCAAAAGCCTTTTTGAGTCCTACTGGACACTTCCTCTTATTGTAATCTGGGCTTGCCCACTTATTTTTTCTCCAGGCTGTCCTTCGAAGACATACTGTGGTACCCTTGTTTCTGGCAACATTGAATATGTGTTGCTCATTGAAGTCTCAGCAGTTAGACGTTATCAAACATCTGAGCTATGTGTTAATTGCGTACCATTCGTCATTGTACCATTCGTCATTGTACCAAATTCTCCAGCCATTATCTACAGGTCCATAGATCCTTCACAAAAATTTTAGTTCAAAACTATCTAATATTTCTCCAGTCTTGACTGTGATTGTCCATACTTGACATGTGTTTAAAAAAGTGCCTGGGTTAATGTCTTATGGAGGCAATTCTTCATGTCCCTGTAAATAGATCTTAATTTCATGATGATAAGTAGTGATAAATGGATACTGGTTGCATTACAATATCAATTTCTCACTGCTCAATTCCTATATCCATTCCATAGAGATTATTTTTTTTATTTTGATGGTTTCATTGTTTTTCACATTTATGTTGGATTTCAGCTAGGCAAACTCACACATTTTAATATAAAAATTAAAGTTACCAATAATGCAAGCAGCCTCCTCTGTATCAGTAACTTAGTTTTATCTTCATTTATCCTCTTTTCTATCTCTTCTACTGCTACTATTAGTTGGTAAAAGGTCCCTCTAACTGCTTGAAGTGATATTCTAATGGTATTATGATCATCCTCATAGCCAGTTATTTTATTTGTTTTGGCCATTATTGAGGAATTTGGAATCACCGTGGCTTTCTCAATTTTATGTTTATGCACCAGATTAAAACAGTACTGCAGTAAGTCCATTTCCCTCTTTCAAGCCTTGTGAGATTTCAAATCTGTCATTGACATCATTGTTAATTTTAACCGGACAGTATTTTCTTTGCATCATGATTTTTAACTCATACCATCATTAGTTTGTCAAAGTTAGCAGTTAGCAGTAGTAAGCAGCAGTTAGCTAACAAAGTTAGCAGTAACAGCAGTACATGGCCATGTAGAAATTACTGCAGTAAATACTGTCATGTGATTGCTTACAGCTGATAAAAATCTGGGAGACATTGATATTATGCTCCCAGGATTTCATTGGTGGAATTTAGGTTGCATATTATCAGATCCAGAGACTTGATTACTGTCTAGCTTCTTAATTGTCCTTCTAACTTTCTAAAAAGTGGGGATATCTAGACTGCTGATGCCTGTTAGTACAATGTCATTTCCCTTAGGTGTCAGCTCCTGATGAGTTGGAAGGTGCCACTTTGGTTCCGATTTTGGATCCGAAGAAGTGGTACAGATGTTTATATGTATATAGGGACATGACACACTATATGTTTGTGGATCAGTACAAGTGATTTGATTTTTTTCACTTGCGTTGCCTAAATTATTACATTTATTCATATTGTGAGTGTTAGAGGCAAAGGCTATGAAGTCCACTTGGAATCTCCACCAGGTCAAATTCACTATCAAAAATTTTGGCATTGATGGAAAATCTGACCTGATGGAGATCCTGAGTAGACTTCACGACCTACGTATCCCAAAAAAGCATCAGAATCCCAGATGCAGAGGTACTTCCTGAATAAACTGTTAACTAAAAATTAAAAGACCAAAAGTATTATGTGATATTGTAACCTGAATCATAACTGAGCGATCAAAAAAAACGTCTTACTATTACTGATAAAATCACTAGGATTATGCAAATTGTTACAAAAGGTGATGTTTGATTATTTAAAGGGTTAAAGATTCAAACTGTGGGATCTCTTCTTTGCACACAGGCATTTACTTTACTTCTTTTGTACTCTTGTTCGAAAAGTACCACTTAAATGGTATCTGTTTGGTCAGGGTTACCACTTAAGTAAATACATATTTAAATTAGTCAAGTCACTAGTGACTCAGGGACTGCCTGTAAATATTTTACTTCAATAAAACAAGATCAAAGAGTGAACACACTTTTATTTGTCAAAATGAAGACAACATTTCTGTTCTGTTGTAAAGCTCTTGCTTTCTTCAACGGGAGCAAGTTGGACTGTATTAGGCCTGACTTCCTGTAAGTTACAATATTTATTTTTGAAATAATTTACTTAGTAAAACATATTTCTCAGGTACAAACATAATGAATTTGAAAATTATTTTCTAAATGAATATCTATAAGCGTTGTTGGTTTGGAATTAATTTCACAGATTCTTAGCATTGCTCTGTTCCTCTACCACATCATATTCGGCCCTTGAAATTATTTGACTCCCTTATTCTCAGCTAATTCCTCCCCTCTGCCTCCCTCCCATCTGCCTCCCTCCCATCTCTCCCCTCTCTTTCCTACTCTGCCCATCCTCCTTAAATTCCTTCTGTCCCTTTCTTCTGCCTCCGGAGGGAGTTGGCTGTGACTCCCCAAAATTTATTAAATTTAGATCTCTCTCTTTTTGTATGTTAATATTTGTTCTTTACACTTTTTACTATCTCAAGGAGGTTAGAATGTACTGAAGGAGGCAAGTTGAGTTGAGAAGGCAGTGGCTATCTTGATAGGTATGGGCTTGTTACTTGTGATGCTTGTATGGATGAAGTAAAACTTGTAAAATGAGTAATGGATTGCATTTTTAAATTTCATCAAAGAAACAGAGGAAAGTGTGCAAACACACAAGTGCCAAATATGTAGTTAAAGTAGGTTAAATTTGGACCACTCTGCATAATTCTTCCACGTTAGTGGGCTTGATGACAAGAGTTTCGCTGAAAAGACAGTCATTCAGAATTATTCAGAGAGCAACTTGCTCTCTGAATGCTGAAGAAACCTTCAAGTTAATTTGAACCAGTTTAGTAATAAAATTAACTCCCAGGGAAATCAAATGCATCAATACCTTTCTAAGGTAGCCTTAGGAAGATTAACTTGTGTCCCAGCAAAGAAATTTGGATTCGATTTCATTGTTATTTTGTTTTAATATGCATTGAGTCTCTACAAGAGGTTGTATGACTCAATGTTTAGTATGAAGTAGGGGGGACCTAATCCTTCCCTAGCAACCCATACTGGCTTCATTGCCACCCATAGGCTAGCACGCCAATGTCTTCTCCAGTACATTTTAACCTCCTTGGGCTACCTTATATATTTTATAACCGAGTATTTACTCCACTTCTTCATATCTGCATAGTTATATGACAACATCTGTTGTTATGTGTATGTATGAAAAGTTGATGGTAAAATTATTGTCTTCATTCTGTTAAATGAAAGTTACACTTAACCCTTAACATGCCATAGCTATGGGTTATAAAAATTGAAGAAAAATAATGATAGGCTAAAGAAAATGTATAAAAATCACGGAAAACAATATTAAGGTTTGTCCTTGAGGAGGTTCCACCGTGACTCCACGATTCAAACTCCCGTAAAAGAGCTATGTTTTTTAATGAATAAATACTGATCCAGAAAAACACCTACATGCATATATGGAAAATCATCTATAGGGTGATAACGCATGCACTATAATTGTATGAGTATGCAATTATATAGTGCATTGTTTTTTTAAATCTCTTTTAACTCATTTTGACTTCGGAACATGATCGACGTGTTGTTGCCACGTTTAATTTACAAATTGTGAAAACACACTAAATCCCACTAATATGTATTCTAAAATAGGTTAAATATTTTCTTACTTAGTTTTAAACCATTCCCTTGCAAATACAACTCTTTGTTTTGAATTTTATTTATATTCATATGTTTGAAAATTGTTTGGCAACAATGAAGCTGCTACCATTTGGAAGCATTGGTGTTAATCACACCATGTCAATAACCAATGAAATATTAAAATTACATAAAAAATATAAGAAGGACCTTGGTAAGGTATATTCCTAAATTAAGTCAGTAAATAGGCTTGTAAACACATTCTATCACAATTACCGTTGCCAATGATAACAACATACTGTTGCGCCACTTTCATGTAACTAAGGCTTTTCTGCTTTTTTTCGAGCAAACATTTATTGATATCAATTAAAAAAGTGTGATAAGGCGAGCACATTTTTACAATGCTAATTTCTATATAAAATTCTGCATCTTATATTAGTTTTTCATCAAAACGACATTTCTCTTTACATTATTAATCTGCAAATTTTACTGCAGGAGCCATGAAATGCCATATAACCACGTATAAATAGCTGATTTTCAATGTCTTTTTTCTTCAAATATGTATATGATGGAAAGGCCTCATTATTTTACTGTCAATTAATAGAAGGGTCAAAAAATTATGTGTTCTGAAATTTTCACAAAAATGTCATCGACTTCATGATTCGGTGGAGCCTCCTTAAGGGAATATGCTTGTCGAAGCTTTTCAGTTGCCAAGCAATCCTAGTGTGGCAGGCAGCATGGTAATAGTGGAATGAAATTCCTCCAACTGCCCTTGCTACCCAAGATCTATAAAAATTTTGTTGAGTAAGATTTGAGTAAGAAATAAAAAAATGGGGTTATTCCTGAGGTAATGATTTTAGAAGTTAAACCCCTTATTTTTATTATCGGAATTAATGTTCTGTTCGTGTCCCATACATTTTTTTATGTCTCCAAAGTGCATAGAACCCATATTTACACATCATTTTCTGTTTTCCTACTATTTGCATTAGTTCGGGTTAGATAGAATGCAATTGATTAAAAAACAACAAACTTCACTTCTAAGACATTTAGCCATGTATATCAGTCTATAGAAAACACTTTTTCACCTCGTTTTGTGCATATATACTTCAAAAACAAAAGAGAGAGAGAGCGGTAATGTGCAGTTTTATGGAAGAATTTGTATGTACCGAGGCAGTACACAGCGCCATTAGTGATGGAAAGATGAAATATTTACACTTGTGATCTTTTTGCTGGGAAATAGTTGTGCTCTGAAATGAATACGATTAGGATGCAATTTATACGATTTAGGAATGCTGGTGGGAGTATTTTTAAACTGCACCAAAGTACATATGTATTATGAAAATAAAATGGCATTTTACCCAGACATTATGAAATGTTAAAAAAGCAAGAGCTGAACTATTGGCTGATATTTGGGATCATTCGTGCCTCCTTGATTCAACAGTTTTATTATAATGGTGACTACAATATGAAACTTATTGAAGCTTGTTTTATCACGTAAAAATGGCATTGAATAGAAATACAGTCAAGCCCGCTTATATCAAACCCATTTCAAACAAAGTTCCAGTTATAAGGAAGTGAAGGCTATTCGCCGTCAAAAATGGGTATTTTATCATGTTAAAAATCCCACTTTTGACAAACGTTTATTTATCAGAGGTCCATTTTCAACGAAGTTTTTTTTGCACAATGGGTAACCCATTTCTTTCCGTAGTACCCCCCAGTTGTTAACCTATTTTCAGTGTAATGTGTAAGCTAAACTCGAATGAAGGGGTCCATAAAAATGCTCGCCCGCCCCTTACTTTGGCTCCCATGAACGCACACCACAAAAGTCTTCGCCGCTCCGTGATTACCGTTGAGTCAGGGTGGTCTGATGACAGATATAAGGGTTGAGTGAGTGGTAGAGGTCAAGGTTGCTAGGATGGAAAGGACAATGCCCATGGCTAGAGATTGACAAAAAGATCTTGCAAAGAAAGAAGACGTGAAGGAAAGGCAAAAGGAAGGAAGGGAAGGGTAATTCTGATGATTCATAGCCATATGATAACGTTCTAGTATGAGGCGAGGATGTTGGGTACAATAAGGGACAGTGATTCGCTGTGAAATGTGCTGGCGACAGGGTTTTCCACCCCTCTTTCTGTTTTGCCCTGCCATCGGACCACTTTCTACATTTAGCTCTTCCTGTGGCGCTGCCTTCAGTCTTTGGTCATCAACCATTGCGTCAAGCAGGACTGCGTAAGCTCATGCCTCAACTTCCATCTGTTTCCCATTGCCCTTATTTGATGACTGAGTGACCTTGACACTAAGGATGGCACGATAGCCGGTAGATCTTTAAATTTATGGCCATAAATTTAAATTCAATTTAAATTTACCAGCCTGCTCTCAGCCGATTTCCACCAACACTTTGCTACGATGATGAACTTCTGGATCTTCATTCTTCCCCAATGGAAGGCCCTTATCAGTTATGCTGCTTTACACGACACAATTTTTTGTACAATTTCTTGTACAAACGCTTGTATACACTGAACGAAATTGTATGTTTGTCTGAATGGAATTAGAACAGGTTCTGTTTTCCATACAGTCATTCAGACATTTGCACAATTTGCCGCTTTACACATTACAATTTCCTCATACAACCGTTTGTATAAGAAATTGTACAAAAAATTGTATCATGTAAAGTGGCGTTTACGACCGCAAAAGAAGTATTGCATTTCACTCATTGTTTTCCCACGCCCTAACTTCCCAGGTGGCTTCCAATAGAGGGGCTTGGGAAAAGGTAAAGAATGGTAGGGGTCGAGCATCACGTCAAGGTCGGAGAGGAACTCAGAATCCCATAGCGCAACAGTCATCCTACCATAGCTTGGATGGAGGCTCGGAAAGAAGAGAGGGGAAGGTATTATTTATGGTGTGAATGGCACAAAAAAAGCTAGGGTCAGAGCAGCCGACATGCGAATGATATCGAGTGGTTTTTCATTGGGGGTAAACAGCTGTTGGCACACAGTGCACCATAAGCATAAGCAAATGTTCAAAATAGCTTGGCAGCACTTCAAAGTAACTTAAGCTCAAGAAAATGATACCAAAATCAAAATGACTTTGAAATAGGCATTAACTAACCGTCAAAGTGCGCTGCCCCGGTGAATCATTTCGAAATAAACAATAGTTTTGGACATCAAGGGACGAAATTGGACCTAGAGTTACCTATTAAGCATATTTCGAATTATCCATACTATCCGATTCAGAAACTAGCTAGCTAATGCATACATTGTCAAAAATAAGAAAATGTCAAGTGATCTTGATATGAATGAATACCAACTGAAAAAGTGGTTTTTAAGTTATAAATCATAAAATAATGCCATAAATGGCATCGCCATAAAATAATGCATTGCAAAATGACTAAAGTTTGGGAATTATGGATTTAACTGTGACCAATGGTTGGTTGAAATATATCATGCAAAAATAAATCAGGACAGCTATATACTTTAAGAAAGAATTAATGATATTGCCCTAATTGAGTTTATCAGTGTTTCTTATTTTTATCTTTATATTGTGTAAGTATACATGTAAAACTGAAAATTCTAGTTTTCCTACTATTTGCAAAGTACCGCGATTAAATCTTTTTTCTAGCAGTTTCTAGAAAAGTGTAAATAATGGATTTTATTGTTTATTACTTCATCAGGCAAAAATGAGCCACGTCATATTAATTCATTAGTAAAATAATAAATGCTCTGTAGAAGAAAAGAAAAGCCGAGAAGCAAGAAGTAGTCATTATACATTCCCTGGTCAAAGATTTTCGTGGCTCACTTGTCCAATGATAGCTTAACTATTCTTCATTTGTGCTATTTGGCTTGGATAGTTTTGCCTTTGTTGTAAAAGGTATGCCATTATGCCACAGTATATAAGTATTTGTTGTGATTTCACTTAAAAACTCATAATGAAATGTCAACATATTTGACTTTTTTTACATTTTAAATGAGCAAATGACACTTGTTTTAGTTCGTGGCAGTCCATATTAGAGTTTCAGTTGTGAATAAAAGCAAAAGCATTTTATACAAAATTTGTTTTCCTTGTTAAATCCCTCTAGATTAATCTTGCATATATGTTCTCTTTGAAAAAATTGAATTTTCAATGTCTCCTTTATACTTCGATCCCCTACCCAAATGACCAAATACACTTTTTGTTGAGGAATAAGAGATTGAGCAAGATCAGAGACTTGATGCATATTTTGAATTTTAATTAAATGAATGAATCATAATTAAATGCTGAATTTTGCTTTCTAAAACCAGTGATAAATTCTTAAAATACAGTATTTATGATTAAGCTTAGGACATTCAATATATTCAGTATGTAAATTCATTGGTAATTTTTTTTGTAAAGCATTGCATCGTTCGCAAGCAGAGTATTCTTCGATGTACATGGCGGTCTCTCCAGTCTCTTCTTTTTGAACAAGTGATGCAGATGGATTTATTTCAAGAGCAAAATGTAATGCTAATTAGTGTAAATAAATTTTGGTGATATATTTGCTTTTATAATTCATAGCGATATGAATTGAAGAAATAGGCCATAAAAATAAAATGCTCTATATTTGCATGATATCATCATGATATCATTCTCGAAATGTCAGCACAATGGTTGAATAACCAACTTTTATATATGAGCTTTATAACCCTGAATAGTGTATTTTTAGTCTCTTTTGGCTCTGAAAATTTTTACCTCAAAAACCCAAACTATAAGTGCACAGTAGAAACTCCTTATTAAAAGAATTCACAAATCATAAAAATTGGTGGTTCATTGTATCGACTTTCAATAGAATGGGTTATTTTGATTCTGAGAATTTTTTTTACTCTAAATTTGTTCTTTCTGACTTTTTTTTGGCAAAATTTCATCAAAAGTAGGTGATTAATATTTACAGGAATACAGTCAAACCTGGGTAAGTGAGAGTTGAAGGGACAAGCGCGTCAATTCTGGTTCTTTCGTTGCTAAGAGTTAGCGACTGCTAACTTTAGTGGTTGCTATGAATGAACGCAATTATTAGCAACTGCTGAGGCTCTGGGAAATTTGGGAGCTTAGTGATGAATTCAAGCATTGTTTCACATCATTCACAATTAACCAATAAGAAGAGAAAAAAAAACACCGACAAAGCCCACGTCCTTGTTACCGCAGGAATTTTGAAATAAACTACTGTATGAGGCTGGCAGCTCTAAAAATATCGGTGGTGAGTAATTTTTAGAAATGATTCTAATTATATTACTTACTCATATGAGCGTTTTAACTTGTGTTTTTCAGTTGCAGGTATTTCAATATAAAATGCAGGAAATGTTATTCTGTTTCCTTTTTTAAGGGAAAATATAATTACAGTACTTTTTCCTAAATCAATTTATAATTAATGGCAGACTAATTGATCATGTGTAAGCAGAATAAGGGTATGCGTTTCACTCTCTGTTCGCAAATATCTAAATTTTTCCGTTTCTTTCGCCACTAAAGGTTTAACCGTTTTACTACCTGTAATTATTTTACATAATTTTGCTAAATGGCATATAAAGGGCATCTCTGTGATGGTGTTGCAAATCCTCTTGTAGTTTCGTTGTTTAAATATGTTAAAATGATTATATTTTTGAGAGGTTGTGTTCTAGAAATGAAGAATAAGCATATATTAACATTAAATAGTATTGGGAATGTAATTAAGTCACTTTTACTGCCAGTAGAACAATAAGTCCAAAAACCTGTACCTTTTCTTCAGGGGAACAGTGTTTAATTAAAAAAAAACTGCTAGAAACAGATGAGTTAAAGAAGGAGCAGCAGATAACAAATAAATATTTGGAGGTTCCAAGCAGGATATGTGTTCCTCTTTGCTGCTTAAAACTAAAATAAGTGCTTTCCATGAAAGAAGTAAAAAAACAGGGGATACACAATTTCTTGAAAGAAATGGCCATCATCTTGAAGAAATTCCATAGAAATAATGCTAATGAAGGGGGTCTGGCCAGATTCATCTTTTCGATGACAACCAAGATGATATTTAAATAGATTCCGATAGCTGCCATATATTTTACTTAAAATTATGAAACAATCTCGATGTTCAATTCCATTTGTTACTAAATACAATTTTTACTAATAGGTGCTATATTATATACCATAACTAATAAAATGAAACTAAAATACATATAAGGTCATAATTCACATAAATATTACAGAATGTAATTCTTTATCCTAATTCCCTTTCCATGCCTATCTCCAACCACAATAGCATTTCCTTCGTTGGCCATAACCCTTTCTAAGAGATCTGCATGCTCAGCATCTCTATTTAAGATCCCTTTGCTCAATGTTGCTGTGTACTCTCATGTCATGAAGTGTAACACAAGCATTAATAATATCACAGGCTATAGGAGGTGCATTGTGAAGGGTCTGTACTGAAGGAAGCAACAGAAAATAACCACACTGGAATATTTACTAAACACACTTATGAGTGAATCTTGAATTATTTAATAAAGTCATACTTCAGTATTGGTAATAACGTCAGTCACAACGTACGAGGAAAAAGGGGAGGGGACCCTTTAGTGAAATTTGTCTTACTGGTTATTTCCACTGATTTTTGGCTGTCAAATGACTTGACAGTTCCTGTCAATTAGAAATACTATCATTCCTCTGGCACAGGACTAAGACAGAAGAACACATTTGCTCTGATGGATATAAACCCAAAAGATAATAACAAAGTCAAAATGCTTAAATCTTATATAGGACCAAAAGGGAATGTTCATGACCTAAGCATTTCTGGAAGTATTTTGGGAAAAACTACAAGTGTACTGGCAGGACCATTGTCCTGCCAGTACACTTCCATCCTTTGATGTTGAATTTAATATTTTATAAGATGATAATATAGTGCACCTCTACTTATGACTCATTTAACAAACTTTTGCTGCATAGCACCAACATCTCAATACATTGTAAGTCCGTAGATTGGTCCGCCAGCATCCAAATAGTATTACTGCTAATTGTTACTCGAACTATCATAATAACTTCACTAGGGTCTT
Source organism: Platycnemis pennipes (assembly GCA_933228895.1). Lineage (NCBI taxonomy): Eukaryota > Metazoa > Arthropoda > Insecta > Odonata > Platycnemididae > Platycnemis > Platycnemis pennipes. The sequence goes on along the minus strand of OW121848.1, from coordinate 23,111,543 downwards.
CCGGCAATGTTTCGAAATTGTTGCACTGAAGATAACGTTATGAGATATTTTTGAAGGTACTAGTGAGCGATGATTTCTTTATATCAATGCACTCAACAGTTTAGCAAATTTTCATTATGCAGTTCAAGATTTACGAGTGATTAAAAAAAGTTTGGTGAAAATATCAACAAATATGAAACACTTGATTCCATGGAAAATATTACAAATGGAAGGAAATTTAATATGAACTCACCTTGTAAGTTTTTTTGGGGTGTTAAATGTCCTAAGTATGATATTACAGCTACTTATTAACTTCACTGGTATGTTAGAGTGGATTTACAATCAGTGTTACGTAAATTAGCAACTGCTATGAGTTAGTTACAAATTAGCTACTGCCAATACAAACAGGAATATGAATTTTATGTTTATCAGTTGCTATCTGGCCTTAGTGACCACTATCCTAGCATACAGTTAGCGAAAATGGAACTTGAATTGGATTTTTAGATACCATCGCTATGTGTACTTAGCAATTAAGCTAAGCTTAGTAAAAAGAACCAGAATTGACACCATGGTATATTTTCGTGCTTCTAGAGATTTCTCACTTAGCCAGTCACTTGTAGAGGTTCAGGAGTGGCTTCTCTCACTTTTAGAGGGATAATAAAACAGGGTGGGGAATAAAAAATAATCACATATTGCAATCATCTAAACATCTAATTGTTTAAGTGTTACCCTGAAAAAAATGTTAATTTTTTTTTCTACATGGTATTTTGAATGTGTTTTTCAATCATGAAATTTATGACAACTTTATGAGAATCATTATTTTTATCTGAAAAGTTCTGTATTCCCGGTGAAGTCCTTAGCTTTTTCTGTTAGAAATGGTACAATATTTTTGAGGACTTTCTGTTTTTGTAGACTACAGCAACCCAAACTCACTCAATATCTCACTACCCAACTTGCTTCCCTCAAACACAGTCCCGATTTCCAGTTTTTCAGTCGATGAAAACACTTCAATTTTTCGCTTAGACATCCTGAGTATAAAGCGAGCCTCTGTATGCGATGGTTACTCCTCAACTACATTTCCTCTGTATACAAATCAAACCTGACACCTTTCAGATAAGCAAAAACCTGTGCATGATCTGTCAAAGCATGCATTGGTCTCGCTTATAGAGGTCCAATCATGAAAAATTACTTAAATAAAGGTTTCTAATTTCACACTTATCCAGTTATTCCTTATCAACATTGAACTGTTTATTTATGACAACTGGAGCATTTGGTTAAATGAATAGAATAATAAACACAATGAGGTCCTTTTTTCTTGGCGTTCAGTTTTTCACTGTCGATACCTGAGAAAACTTTTTTCACAGTTAGGGCAGTCTACCAAGTTATGATGTCTAGTAAATCTGACACAAGCATCATCAAGTCAAATGATGATATTTGTGTCAAAGAGCTTGTAACTTAATTGCTCGCAACAATATAAATCGGTGAAATATTCGTGTCTAAAGCGATATTTAAATTTGCATCCATTGGATTTTCCAGGCAAATTGTTATTAGCCTGACAGAGTGAAAACCACCGACCAAAGGCTGGGATTTTCACATTTTATTATTTAATCACGAGTTTGTAATTTATCAGCTGAAGTGTGTATGTAAGTTTTCAAGTTTCTAACTGGTTGAGAAGGAACGGTAACAACTATAGTATCACATTTGAGTGAGACAATTAGGTAAGAAACCAATTTATAGTAATAAAAAACCATATATGGATCATTCTAAATTTCATGATCAACTGCACTTACTTCAATGCACCTAGTATGTATCGTTTGTATTTTCAAGCTGTAGATATTCCAGATGTTACTCTGTTGCTTAAATTGGTGAGTCCTTCTTTTAAGAATATTTGACTTGATGATTTTGTCACTTGGTAATATTCTCATAAAATACATAATGGACCTCTTATAGTCCCTGATGAATAAAAATTAATGAATAATATCCTACAAAACCTTGTGAATGATGTGAAAAACTCTCATTTAAGCCAGTAAGGAAAATCCTTATCTCACATTTTGTGAAATTGAGGGAAAAGAGGTCTTGCAGAAATCCATGTAAACATAGTAATATGATTTTCTCATTTAAAAATTTCTTGGTACATGGCTGAAAATTTTGGTAGAGAATATAAATAATGAATCATAGATAATCCACAAAATGATTGAGTTGAAAATGATTAAGGTAAAGGTGAGATTATTTTTTTCCATTAAGGGGCATATTAATCAGCATGCATAGCAAAATAGATACATAGCATGGGAATTGCAGAGTGGAGTGTCTACCATGAATTAGTCATTTTCAATGCTTGAAGATTTCGTAGTGAAGTCACACAATGAAAACAACTACTTCCGTGCTGAAAATATCCAGTGACCTAGGCGGTTACTTCTCAGTGTCTCAGACAGTGACTCTCCCATGAAATGGGACAGTGACTGCCAGTGATCAAATGCTAATGGAACAAAGCAGAGAAAATCATCAAAGTAATACTTATAATTAAAAGTAGTGATTTTTAACATTCCTCATATACCATTAAAAGTCCTTAAAAAGTTTACTGTACATTGCTTTAACAATGATCGAGCTAGTTATTGAACGTCACTGAACCCAGTGATTCTTGGGACCTAGCCAGTGAATTAGGTGTATAGATATTACCGAACTGTGTGTAGAATAGAATAGAACTTAATTATCCACTGGCAAATACATTTACATGAAGTTGTCATAGAAAAACATAACAGACAAATAATATTCACTATGCTGTATCATAGAATGGGAAGCAAGGAATGGAAAAAAAACTTGAAATATGTAGAACACTCGTAGAACATAGCATGAAACATAATACACTCATAACAACACATTAATACAGAAAAGAGTAAATTAGAAACTTACAAAAATGTGTGCTCCATGTATTCTTTAGTACTATAAAACAAGTTTTCTGGAAGCATCCTTTTACCTTATGTTTTAATTTTTTTATGTCCAGACATCTAATTGATAATGGAACTTTAAATTGAATCCAGTATGTCTAATACTATGAAGTCTTTGAGGTTCTGTGGCAGTACATGTGTAAATATTTGTTTGTTCCAGTGTTATAGCTATAGTAGTCAGAATTTTTTTCGTATGAGCTCAAATTTTTGTGGATGAAGTTGGCAGTTTCTAGAATATATATGTAAGGTACTGGTAAGATATTGTGTCTGCGTAAATAGGTTTAGAGGCGGTGTATAATGGAACTTTTTTTGTGACTTTCATAACATCATAAGATTTCACATATCACAGGGTGCCTAGTGATTTTCCCAGTGACCAAATTTAATAGATGATGCAATTTTTTTAAATCTCAAATTAATAATTTAAATCAAAAGTAGCAAAGTGAGACACTCCAAATCAAACATTAAACAAGTTTTTTTTTTAATTTAGTACACTTTGAGTTTCCAGACATACCCAGTGATTTGGTCTGAAAATCCTTAATCACTCTCAGGGTCACTGGATATTTTCACCAGGGGTCTAATAAAAGAATGCACTAAATGAGGATGGACTTAAAAGAGCATAGATAATAATGATCATATCCAAGTGTAATTGATGATTGGTACTATATTATTGATCAATTATGTAGAATTTCTGATTGATTTTAAATGGAACCATGTTCTCATTGTGTATTATGTTGCATTCCGTAATTATATTATCGTGAATTATTATTAAATATCCTTAGACCCTTCAAACCAATTAACAATTAAATTAGGTAATTTATGTGTATAGAGTTAACCTGTAAATATGTAAACATTATAATGATTTCTTTTCAGAGGTCAGTTATCTTTGTTTGACTGAAGTAATTAACCTCTTTACTTCATTATTATTTCCATTCTCTACAAATGTGTAGTGCCTTAAGAAATATGTCACAGTAATTAAAATGTCAGATACCTAATAAGAAACATCACCTCAAATTTTGTCTAAAATATTCAACTTATGGCACACACTAATGCAAATGGATGGGAAGCCCAGCTTGAGTGCACAGTAACCAAAAAGGTCAGTAGTGAAGTTTACCATGTATCCAAAGGAGGGAGATGGCATCTATGTTGCAACTCTATAAAAGAGGTTAGAGTTTCTTGCAGGAAAGGAAAGTTAATTTTAAATGGTGCAGCATTTTGGCGAATGGAATAATGAATTCACGAGAAACGCTCGTCCAGGGGACTAAATTCCTTCCAAGCTCGGGTGAGCAAGATAGGGGCAAATAGAACTAAAACAAAAGTATAGGAATCTAACTATACCAAACACTGTATTTCAACAAATAGACCAAGGAAGTACAAACCAACAATTGAAATATTCTTCCCATTCAGAGAAATCCCTAAGAACTAGGAACAATAGAGAGTGGCCACTAGGACACCCTTGAAAATGACGAAGTCTCACAAAACTAACTCGAGACCACTGCACATACTCAGTAAGTGACCTCCTTGCTGTCGAACTCAAACAGAGGGCGTGAGAGGGGAGGTTTTTTTCTGGCATATGGAGGGGGTGTTTTTGGCAAGGTCACAGGTGGAATGGGGTTTAACATGAAATAGTCCATAGGTCGATTTTGAGGGGAGAGAAAGTGGTATAGATAAAGTGGGCGAGGCGGAAGGTTATCATTGGAGCATCAGGAACTCTTTTCTGACTCTGGCAGGAGCACACCAAATATTGGCTTGTGAGATGGCCTAACTTCTGGTCTTCATCCGCATTCAGGGGGATGTATCAAATATAAGTGATGCCGACCCTGGTGAGGTGGCGGCATGGTTTGCCGGCACGGTGCAGTCCGGAATCGATGCATTTTGGAATCGTAGGCATTGTTGGCTCTGACTGTTGTTAGTTATGCCGATCGTGTAAGTTCTTTGGCTAAGTCCGCCGAGGGGTAATGTCCAACGAGGGGAGGAGGGTATCAAAAATGCCACAATGGCCCATGAAAATATTGGCTTAAGGTGGAACCATTCTAGTGCCAAATGTAGAATATTTGGTTTGAAGGTTAAACTGGCTAAAGAGAAGGCTTAGTTTGGGCACAATTTCAGAAGGTAGTCTTGTGAAGGGAAGTTGAGGAGTAGGATGAAGACCAAGAAAATGGAAAATTGGGAGAGAAATTTTAAGATGGTAAATTTTAGGCACGTTGTCAAAAATAACTTCCTCCGTGATGGGTAGGTAAAGTGTAGAGGGATGTTAGTACACCCCGTGGAGTGTAGCTACCCATCCTTTACACTCCATGGAGGGTTAAAGGAGGGTAAGTGCACCTCCCATCTACACTCCCTGGTGTTCTCACGGTAACCCCCTCATTAACCTCCTCCCTACCCATCGCAGAGTGCAAGGGAGGTGTAGCATTACCCCTGGTCTACCTTTGCTTGAACACACACAGCTTACTTGCCGCTTACCTTTGCATTAGGAGAAAAACCATTCGAGCCATTTTGAAGCAACGCTAATTTTTTAATGACTTGTTGGCTTTGCGGTTATTTTTTCTATGAACGCCACCTTTGCTGGCAGGGTTCTCAGATTCCATGCTAGCATTAATTTCACGCCAAATTTTTCCTTAAACCTGCCTGAAAAGCTGGAAGAAGAAGAAGGCTGAAAAGTTCTTAAATATAGAATGATTATATCAGTAGTATTGACGTCAGGGTTCCTACTTGTAGGGCCTAGGATCCTGTGGCTCGTCCAATGAATACTGCAGTTGGCACATTATTGAGGATACTTATTTACCTTTCCTGGAGTTGAAAGAATATCAGTTATGCATATTCATAATGGTCATGCTTATTTTTATCCACAAAATGGTAATTGGGAAAAAAGTTTTAGGGTACAAAATACCCATGTCAACATTTTAGTAAATTTAATCATCACTGAATTAATGCCAGCGAGCAGTTGTATATATACAGCCTCCCAATCTTTGATTGAGAATGTAAAAGCAGTAAACAGACATTGTCAAAAGTAGTAGGTCATCAGGTTGATTAACTTACGTGGATAGGTCATTTAGGGCCAGGATATAAGTGTTTAATGTATCTGTATGAATGGAAAATATGACTTTTGTATTTATAAATCAATATGTACTGGTTACAGTCCTTTTCTTTATCAATTTTGGTGCTAGATACACCCATGTAAGTAGAGTGATTTTTTTGTGATAGCCGATTTGTTTGGCTACATGGGTACAGCTCCTGTGTACAATTGCATGCTCTGATCAACATTTTTGTGTACTGCTCATGAAAGCTTTCATCCGCTTCGTGAAATGTTCCAGCCTCCACAATTTGTATGCTTTGTCGCAATTTACAGTTAATTTCGCTTCGCATATGCGTGGTTACGGTTCGTTCACAATGCGATTTACTTCGTTGATGGTTTGTGTACACTTCCCTCTACAGTTATTTCGCCAGGATAGCACTATGCTGAATATCAAGTAAATTTACTTGCGAAACAGATTTCAAGGCATATCACCTCGCTACCATTCCACTACCCACCCCCTACACCTCGGGGTGTGTGGTATACCACCACCCTACCCTCCATGGGCGTGAGTGCTACCCTTCCACTATCCATGCCCTACAGCTCCTCTACCTTTGGATGCTCTAAATTACTCTTCCCCGACCACCGCTCGAAGGTAAGCTGTGGGTACCGCTGCCATCCACCCGTTGTATTATTTTCATACCCTCAGCCTACCCTTTATTTTTGCCAGGGCAGTGTATAGAAGTGCTGTATTCTAGGAGATGGTTGTTGTAATTCATATGCTATACCTCTGCATGTGTATGCATGTATGTCTGTGCTGATTGAATAGAAAGTTTTTTAACCCCAACTTAATTTCAGGAAGAAATTGATCTGGAGGTGAACTACATAATTTTGTGAATTTTTTTATTTGCATTTAGTTTTTATGTGCTTTTGCTTTCATGTGTCCACATGTAGTAAACAATTTTCATTTTTTAAGAGCACATTCAATCCTGTATCTAATTTCACTATTTCATATCCATTTTAATTGTTGAAAAGCTTATTTCATTCTATCCTCAGAATATTCCAGACACTCCAAGGACAAAGCAGAAGGGATTGTCTCGACGGCCAGGATTCAAACAGAGTCACGATGACTCTTAAGAGTACTATAATTTTATATTATTAAACCCTATGTTTACCAGTTTCAACTTTGATACACATATTTTATATTAAATAAAGAAACCAACACCTATGTATATTTCCACTTAAATTTAGTATTAAGTGTTGAGTATTGAGTGCATTTTATATTAATTTTAAATGCTGATTAAAACTTTATTTATTTGGGCATACAGTATGGAAAAACTGACATTTTTATCACATTAGAGATGTGTTTGATATTTGTGTACTAAATGAAAATAAATCATTTGACCTCAATTATTTGTCTTTAATTTGCTGAATGCCCCCGAGTTAAAATTATTGCGTGAAATAATATATCTATGCATGGAAAAACATAATATTTTCATTAAGACATTTGGATAATAGAACAAAAAATTCAGGCTAAGTGAAAAAAATATACAGAGGAAATTGTCACTTGATAGTAGATAATATTCTGAATTAATTAATGAAGATGTTATGACGTTGATTGAAGTAATTTGGATATTATTGGATAAGCTTAAATAATTTCATCGCTGAAGAGTTCAGCAATAATTGGAAGTTATAACCAATCTCCAAAAGAAAGGGAATATTATGTGAAGAAGGTTTATCTCACAACAAAGATTTTGAGTGTTTAATTACTATGCAACAGAGGTAATGACAACATCAAAAAGACGAACTGTAATATGATCTGTTAGAAATCTAAAATTCAAGAAATTCTAGCGACTTTTTCACAGTGACATAGAATGAATCAATGTAAAATTTAGGCTTGCACAGTCAGAGATAATGAATAACCCAATGTATGTGGCAGACAGAAATGTTAGGATACATTTTATGTAATGTTGGCCCTGGAAAGCTGAGTAGACAGTGATGGACAAAGAAAGAAAGAAAAAGTCAGTACAATAGCCCAGGTGAGATGGATATTTCACTAATAGAAGCAAGGGTGTAATTACAGGAACACTTCATCAGAAAATACATCTGGAACATTACAGTGTTTATTGCAAAATAAAAAACTTAGATCTTTTCCACAAATATATTTAAAACAAATCAACTGGTTTCGGCCTTCTCAAGATTACAGTGTTATAATGAATAACTTCCACAACGTAAACTCGCCAACTATTTATTTTATTAGTGTTTATTTCATTCTGCGATAGGTAGGGAGGAGGTTAATGAGGGGGTTGCCGTGAGAACACCAGGGAGTGTAGATGGGAGGTACACTTACCCTCCTTTACCTCTTTATTACAGTGAGATGTGGTTGTAAGGGGTGGATTTTTCACTCTCAAATTTTTGTATTGCATTGGATTGTAAATAATAGGGTTGGGGCTAAATTCAAATTAAAATTGTCCCATTGGGGGATGAAACAATTTAGGTAGGATATCTAAATGGACCTATTTAATTTGTTGTTTTTTTCATTTATACACCAATAAAATCATCTTAATGTTTGTATATTGGTCTATTTGGTGTACATGTTGCCCATTTACCTACAAGCCCATTTTGGACTTAAAGGAATATTTAATGTATAGAATAGAAGATTTATTAATGAGTTGAAAAATGCAGTACATATGCACAGTGTGTTCAGTTCCAAAAAGATTTATTCTTATGTATGATACAAGATTTCATTGTCGAAGGACAAGTCAATGGGAAGAGTGGTAGAGGAAGGCCTCATTTGAGATAAAGGAACAAGTGCTAAGGGATGTAAAACAATAAATACGTAAATATGAAGAGATTAAGTGATAAGAGAATTGAGCAGAGAGCTGCATTAAAACAATCTCAGGATTGTTGACTGATAGTGATAAGATTTCAAAATAGTTTTTAACGTAATCCAATAATAATTTCATGTTATCATGATCTCATGAAATAAATAAAATGGTGAGATATCAAAAGTTCTATAGTTTCTTCTTTTTCTACTCCTACCAATTACTTGTAGATAGTTGTTCCATATGTGCCTACATGGTATATGTACCTCTCATGAGAGAGGTCTGCAGATACATCTCAAATATCACATGTGAAGCCTGAGACATATTGTAACCTCCAGAGATATATATAAATGTATCTTATTGTTAGACTTCTCGGAAATGTCAGCATGTCCAAAAAGATCTCATATGAGACCTCATAGATTTGAGATGCACCAGATATATCACTTAATGCATTCATTTTCTCAATAACTAATTATTGCCTCTCTTAGACATTTGTGATGTAAGAGATATTTGAGGCTATAGTGAAACTCTGAGATGCATGAGCATGCTCATTTCTATGTGGATCAGAGTAACTGTTAATCAGTGAAGGAGCCGAGGTAAGTGTTCAGTCCTGATAGAAAGAAATGTATCATAATGATATTGGTAGCAAAATAATACAAAACACCACCGGCAATACATTATGGCCATGTTGATCACATATCATTTTTGAAATAACCGTGAAGAAAATCTTCCTAGCTCAAGTTGAAGGTTATTGTTTACTTAAGGAAATACTTGAGGAGTAATTTGCAAGCCTGAAATCATCTGCCACCCTTACATAATTGCAATATTGACCTGTTAATGATGCATGTTCTTTTAAAAGATTTAAATTACCCACAGAGATTCTCAGGGTGGTTTTGTCAATGGCTCTTAAGATGCAAGGACTGAGACATTGGGGACTGCAATCTTACTAATCATCTGAACCATGAAGTTCATAGGTTTTTTTTATTGTTATGAGGTCGGTATATTCTGAGAATCGGAGAATTCTTACACATCGATCACCGTCCACTGCAAAGATTTTTATTTATTTATTTAGTTTATCCAACAACAAAAGAAAATTACAGGACAACCATGAAAACTGACTAATAATTAGATACAATAGTTTTTACATCCCTTAGATATTCTGATTTAGGTGAAAAAACATCCAAATCCTTTGCAAAAGCATTATAAACATTACATATTCTATTTAATGTAGTTTTTTCGCAGTACTCTGTATTGTATGTTTTTCTTAAAAACAGTCTACCACTTCTATCCTGAAATGGGGGCACAAAAAAGTTCAATTTGTCTATCAGTAGAGTGCTTTATTTTTCTCACAGCTGAGCTTAAACCACCGAGTGCATCCACCGAGTTGCGGATGGTGGGTCAACCTCTAGATATAGAGGTTAGCTGCGAGATAAGCGAGTTTACTCGTCAAATAAGCAGTCGTGGACAAAAAGCGACGGCATTCCGAGGTGTTATTGGTCTATCCCTGGGTTAGGTAGGCCTTAAAATAATACAGAACCTGTGAAGATGCCGTGACAACGGAGGCCGCAAACCATTATGCTTCCCATCACCCGGAGGAGAGGGCAGCAGCTCTTTTTCACATGAGTGAAGGTGGAGAACACAGTGGTTGGTACAGCGACACTCATTTCACTATAGGCATGGTAACATTTATGTACTTTAACGGCTGTAGTACTGCGAGTTGGAAGGCAATGGAAAACCGCCACATTATAGTCCCGAGAAGTCACAGCTACTCCACTTTTTCCTTTATTATCAAGATGTGATGTCACCCTCTCGAGTAAAATATTCCGGAGGTAAAATAGTCCCCCATTCGGATCTCTGGGTGGGGATTACCTGAGAGAGTACATCAGTCAAGTGTGATCATCATTTTAGGGTAGGAACGTGTGATCACTTCGGACCTGCGGAAGACTGGAAAACCTGAAGGTGGAAATGCAGAGAATGGACCTTGATGTATTAGGAATCAGCGAAATGAAATGGCCCGAAGAAGGAGACTTCTGTGGAAGTTAGAGAATTATTCACACCGGATCACTGAATGGTAACGCTGTAGTAGGCATAATGCTCAGGAAGAGTGCAGGACTGCGTGTGAAGACCTTCCTGCAGTATAGTGAAAGGATTATAATGGTTAAAATTGAAACTAAGCCGACAGATACCATTGTGGTGCAAGTTTACATGCTTACTTTGGACAACGAAGATGAAGAAGTGGAAGACATCTATGAAGATATCACTGAAGTAATAAAACAGGTAAGAGGAGAATAAAACCTAATTATTTTAGGAGACTGGAACACTGTTATTGGCGAAGGTCAAGATTGAAGAATAACTGGAAAAAATGGATTGGGAAACCAAAACGAAAGAGGAGAAAGACTGCTGCACACAACATAAGTTAGTGGTTACTAACACATTGTTTAAAAATCACAACCGAAGAAAATACACGTGGAAGATGCCAGGAGACAGAGGAAGATTTCAAATAGACTACATTTTAGTGAAGCAGAGGTTCAAGACACAGGTGAAGGACTGCAAAAGCTACCCGGATGCAATCATCAACAGCGACCATAATTTAGTGATGATGAAATGCCATCTAAAATTCAAGAGATTAAAGGAAACAGGAAAGAACATTTGGCAAGTAGAAAAACTGAAGGAGACTCAACATCAGCTGGAATTTCAGAAAGCAGTGGGACAACAACATAGGGGAGGACCTGATTGAGAAATCAGTGGAAGAGCATTGGGAAAACATTAAATGTGGAATACAGGCCTGTATTCCACATTTAATGTTTTCCCATTCCTCTTCCACATTTAATGTTTTCCCATTCCTCTTCTTCCGGAAGCCGCAAAAGATGTTCTTGGAAAAAGAAAAGTTGTTAAGAAGAAGCCATGGATCACGGAAGAAGTCTTAGTGCTGATTGAAGGAAGAAGAAAGTACAAGTATGCGAAAACTGAAGAAGGGTAGCTTTGCTACAAAAGAATAAGGAACAAAGTAAGTCGCTAAGCCAGGAAAGCTAGAAATGTGGATGAAGAACCTATGCGAAGATGTACAAAACAACCTTGCACTGGAAAGGTGGAAGTGTCCTACAGCATAGTGAGGAACCACTTCAAGGAACGGAGCGCAAGATGCAATGCCATAAGGGACAAGAATGGAGAAATTCTGATTGAAAACGAGGACAAAGTGATGAGATGGAAAGAATATCTGGAAGAGCTATACAATGGAAAAAATCTCAGCACAAAAGCTATTGAAGAGGAAAGCGAAGTGGAAAAAGATGATATGGGGGCATCAATATTAAGATCGGAATTCAACGCTGCAGTAAGGGACCTTCGGATGAATAAGGCCTCAGGTATTGATGATGTTCCTGCAGAACTAATTAAAAATGCAGGAGAGAAGACATTAATTCATCTCTATAAAACCATCTGTGACATATATTCAACAGGAGAAATTCCAAGGAACTTCGAGAAAAACATCATCATTCCTATTCCCAAAAAGAAGAGAGCAGTGAAATGTGAAAATTTGAGGACTATAAGCCTGACGAAACATGCATCAAAGATATTGAATGGGATAATCTACAGAAGAATAGAACGAATAGCAGAGGAGTTCGATGAAGATCAATTCGGATTCAGGAAAAGTAAGGGTACCAGAGAAGCAATATTGGCCCTTAGACTGCTTATAGAGAAGAGAATGGAGAAGAACAAACCAACCTTCATTGTATTTGTGGATTTAAAGAAGGCTTTTGACAACGTGGATTGGAATTTTATGCTTGGAATTCTGAAAGGAATTGGGATCCCACTCGAGTGTCGTACAATGACCGAAGAATTATTCACAGTTCGTATAAAAATCATGTAGCGGTGATAAAATCTGGATCCAGCTGTGAAGAAGCAAGAATAAGGAAAGGAGTGAGACAAGGTTGTGCACTGTCCCCTATAATTTTTAACGTTTACATTGAGAGACCCATCAATGAAATCAAGGAGAAGGAGTGAACATCCACAGAGAAACAAACAGTATGCTATGATTCACTGATGACATAGCTCTCATAGCAGAGACAGAAGGATCTAAATAAGATGCTAACAACCATGGAAAGGACAATGGCCATACATCAGTTGAAGATCAATAAGACGAAAACTAAGATATTGGTGTGCAGCAAGAGAGAGGAGGCCAAAACCAACGTTATACTAGGAAAACAGATACTAGAAGAGGTGAAAGAGTTCTGTTACCTGGGAAGCGGAGTAACCAACGATGGACGAAGCAGGAAAGAAATAGTGAGTTGAATAGCCCAGGAAAAGAGGGCATTCTATCAAAAGAAGAATCTACTCACAGCTGCATGGAAATACACGCTTGGAAATAAGGAAGCAATTCATCAAAACGTATATCTGGAGCATGTTTCTTTACGGCAGTGAGGCATGGACGATGACAGCAGCAGAGAAGAAAAGGGTGGAAGCATTTGAAATGTGGTGCTACAGAAGAATGTTGAAGATAAAATGGATTGACCGAGTGACAAATGAAGAATTCCTGAGAAGAGTGGGAGAAAAGAGAATTCTGCTGAAAACTATAAAAAGAAGACGGGACAACCTAATCGACCATATCTTAAGACACGATGGCCTGATGATGACAATCATCGAAGGAAAAGTGAACAGGAAGAATGGAAAAGGCAGGCCTCGGATGAGTTACATTGAACAGATCGTATAAAGGACGTGAAAGAGAGGAACTATGTTAATATGAAGAGGTTGGCCGATAGAAGAATCGAGTGGAGGGCTTCGTCAAACCAATCCTAGGATTGTTGACCCATGATGATGAAAGCGCTTCTGCCAATATGTATTATATAGCAACATATGTATTTTATATAAAATCTTTAACAAGTCTTCTACTTTCTAACGTAATAAAATTAAAAATATCTAGTAGTACCTTTCTGTAAATACACTTTTCCTTTACAGGGTAACCCTTGCTCTTTCATGAATAATGCCCTGACGAATCTCTTCTGCACCTTTTCAAAAAGAGCAATACAATATTTTTTTCTGAAATAGAGACTCATATCACAGCTGCATATTCTAGTCTGCTACGCACAAGTGTCCCATAAATCACAATTATCGGTTTTGTTGTTGTAAAACATCTTGTCACACGTAGAATAAATCCTAGTGTCTTCATTGAGAGAGAGAGACCACCTCAGTAATATGCTCTCCAAAACTCATCTTCTTGGTGAACATAACTCCCAGATCTGTAAATTCCAGTTGCTTCACACTAGCTCCCCCTATGGTATATGGAAATTTTAACTGCCTTCCATTCCTTGTGTATGATAACACAACACACTTATTTACATTAAAAGGCAGTCAATTTTTGTGTGACCACTCCACAATCTCATCTCATTTAGTTCATTTTGTAATTGAAAACCATGAATATGTATATAACATATATATATAACATATTCATGTTGAAAACAATCGTTTATGTCCCCTATTTCCCTATATATTTTGACATCATCAGCAAGTATCATAATACCTTATCATTATTTATTCTTTATGGTAAATCATTGACAAAGATCAAAAACAACAATGACCCAGATTTGACCCATATGGAACCAATGGAACACCCAGATGTGACGTCATACAAAGAGAAGTGATGTATAAAGACACGAACATGAATAGTACAAGTCACGAATATTACATTAGTGTCCACCAGTGTACACTGTAGTTCCCTTGGTACATTCATCCAAGTTCTAACAGATAAACAGGTCCACGGTAGTGATGGGCGCAAAGTAACTAATCGTTACTTTGGTACTCGTTACTCACTCGGATCGGAACTAACGATTACACAATTTGAGAAGTAACGATTACCTACGATTCAGGTACTTTCACTGGGATTTGAGTACCGATACTACCGAAATAGGTACTCGAAGTCAAACGAGTAGGGACCTAACGATTACCCAGTAATCGGTACACCCATATATGGGCGTACCGATTAGTAATCAAAGCTAACGAGTAGGGACCTAACGATTACCCAGTAATCGGTACACCCATATATGGGCGTACCGATTAGTAATCAAAGCTAAGGAGTAGGGACCTAACGATTACCCAGTAATCGGTACACCCATATATGGGCGTACCGATTAGTAATCAAAGCTAACGAGTAGGGACCTAACGATTACCATAATCGGTACACCCATATATGGGCGTACCGATTAGTAATCAAAGCAAACGAGTAGGGACCTAACGATTACCATAATCGGTACACCCATATATGGGCGTACCGATTAGTAATCAAAGCAAACGAGTGGGACCTAACGATTACCAGTAGTCGGTACACCCATATTTGGGCGTAAAGATTTTTAATCAAAGTAAACAAGTAGGGACCTAACGATTACAAGTAATCGGTACACCTATATCTGGGCGTATTTTTATTAAAAAAGTAATTAATTTCAGGAACATAAATTACAAAAAATTAGCAATTCAATTATTTTGCTCGTTAAATATCCACCCACCTGTTGCAAACATTTACCCCATGGATATTACTACAATATAATAATTTATATAAAAAGTAATTTAGGCGATGATTTAGGCATTATTTATATCCATATTTAGGTGGGTATGAAGAGGTACTGATTTATTTGCATCACATACAGAAGTATTGATATAATGATAGATATTTGATTAGATAGAAAGAGGTTTGGATCGTTTTGACCAAATTGGTAAACTGCTGTCTTACCAAGACGTGACGAAAGTATAGCTTGGACTATACTAGGAATATCCCAGATAGCACAGCTGCCAACGTATACCCTCAGTATCTGGATACTATCCAATGCTGAAGAAGATACGGAGCCCTGCTGTCGCGCTTCGGCAATGGATACCATCCACTACCGGACAGTATGCGAACGAGATATCAAGGCGTGCAATGTCCGCTACGAAGGAGATACGATTAGATACGAGGCGTAGGAATACCACATCGGTCCCAATATCTCACAATCGATAATCCTCGATTCTCACAATCGATAATTCTTGAATCTCACGATCGATATTCATCGAATCCCACAATCGATTATTCTCTAATCTCCCGTTACCAAGGTTACCAACTTAAGTTGACTAAAATGAAAAATAGAACTGTTGGTGACGAAACAGTATATTTCAAATCAGCATTTACATCTTTAACGAACGTTTCGATCAAATTACTAATAACAAATACATTTCATACATAACTCGCCGTTGGCTGAGAGCTCACTAGCTTCAGTGACTCCTAGCAATGAACCACAACAATCAAATCACTGCGGTAGTAAAGAAGTTTTACTTAAATGGACCTGCGACAGTAAGAAATGGAGGCGTTATGAAATCACAAATACGAAGGCACGTAAAAAAATAAGCAATTGGTAATAAGGAACTTTTCCACACTCAGAACATACCTTCCGCAAGAGCAATTAGAGCTTCCTGAAACAAAGTTTAAACTTTGTCACAATTGTGATTCTGGCCGCGATCATGGATCTTCATAAGGCGTGCGCGAGGCAATAACGTTATTTTTTGATTTAACTTATGTCAGAGAGAACCTGATCTACATTCTTCATATTTCGCGTGGCACTTAAAATTGCTTATCACTATTAGTGGAGTGATTTTTATTGACAGTTACTGTTAACCTTGCGCTACTTTAGGGGTAAGCGGTATTGATACAGATTGCCATAACGTGAAAGATGCATCCGTGATTCCACACCAGGACTCACTGGAACATGCTATTATACCTGTATGAGGAAGAGAGGAAACGTTTTGGATCTCGAAAATGAAAAGATAATGCAAGGAGTTACGCAGAGATAAAAAATTAACATTAAAATAACTAAATATACTCACCCTCTGACTTACGCCTACAACAATGTCGTGGTTCTACGCTTCTATCAATATCGTTCGGCAATTGTTTTCTGCAGAGCTACCTATGCATGAGCTTAAAAAACTTTTATCAGTACATGCAGATTGCCAATATCCTATCCATAAGGAAAAATTAAGAGCTTGAAAGTTAGTTATTAAAATTTGATTAATTTTTTTATTAGAGGCTCTTTAAAGAGCTGACCTCCGCGTCAGATGTCCGTAGCGCTGACGAGTTAGACAAAAAATAGTTCCAGATACGAAAAGATACGTGTATCCTGCCGTGATCCGATACGAGGAGATACTATGTATCTTGTGTACTTATTTTCCATTTTAAGAAAAAAATAACGCTCACGAGTATATTTCATCGACATATTCGTGATTTGCATCCATTTTCTTCATGTACAAGCTCATTCGTTCTTCAATTGGTGCAAAGTATTCCACAAACGCCTTTTACAAACGACAAATGTGTGACTTATCTTATCCTGATTGTATCCTTTCGTATCCAGATACGAAAATGCCCGTGCTATCTGGGATACGTTATTAGGAATTACTTTATGTAAAAGTATTTAATTTCAGGAACATGACAAATTATTCACTGGTTAAATAGCCACCCACTCATATCAACAATTACCCCATCACACGTAAGGCAAGAAGGAAAAAAATCCTCAAAACTTGGTGACATGTAAAAGAAATTGGAAATTAAAAATATCCCTCAGCCATACGAACGCATGATGGCATCACCAGAATTATTAGCGAAACGTTTTTTTCAAAGACATCCCTGAATGTAATACTCCGGAAACGATTTTCCCCGTCTTCCTATAACAGCATCAATAATTTAAAAAAGGGTTTATGCTTTATATTATCTACAAAACATCTTCTGCAAAACTGGGGCCTCAAATGATGAAGAAGCAAGCACTTCGTCTACTCATTTCAGCCAGCTCGTTCCCTGAAGAAATTTTTGTACTCTCAGTTTCCAGCTTGACAGTGGGTGCTTTCCATTCAAGCGACTCATGCGTCGTCTTGAGTTAACTCGCGGAAACTCAAGTCGACTTGTGTCTTCGCGAATGGAAAGCAAGTTTCAGTGCGCAGAAGCTGATGCGCTAAGGACTTTCACGGGGACTCGTGATTGGTGCGTTTTTGTGGGAAGGAAATTGAATCCACAGATGTTTCCTTCTTGTTATAGCAAGATCGTTACCAATAAACAAAAAAATGAGTTGTAGGATGATTAATTAAGAAAATACTTAACTTAAACATTTGTTCTGATTTATCGGT
This sequence comes from Platycnemis pennipes, assembly GCA_933228895.1. NCBI lineage: Eukaryota > Metazoa > Arthropoda > Insecta > Odonata > Platycnemididae > Platycnemis > Platycnemis pennipes. Next base: position 23,093,658 of record OW121848.1, on the reverse strand, counting down.
TATTTTCAATATGCCTCTTGCAGACGCATTGCGATTTGGAGCTTGCGCCGTCCTTCTTTCTTTTTTCAGTAACTCACCATCACCGGTGTGTCACCGTGTGTCGACTCGCGTTTGACACAACAGCGACACACACTGATTGGAAAGCACTACACGCGACACAAGTTGACTTGTGTCGACTTGCGTCGATGATTGGAAAGCACCCAATAAAGTTACAATACAAAGGTCGACGTCCAAGCAACACTAATGTTTATTTATATCAACGCCTGCGTACATATATATTTTTCTCTGACTAATATTTTTCTTACTTATTAGGTTTTGATATATCTTATCGTGTATTATTGTTTGTCCTCGCATATTGTTACTCACTTGTCTTAATACTGGCTAATGCTAGTTCAATATAGTTCCGCCTGGCGCTGGATTCGGACCAACTCCTGAATACAGGCAACCAGTTGAGGAAAACAAATGATAAACGAGTACCGAGTAACTACTCGAAAATACCGATTACCATTGGAGAAAAGAACGATTACTACCGATTACCGAAAAGTACCGATAAAGCCCATCACTAGTCCACGGGGTCCACCAGGCATGGGGATTTCACTGGCGCCGCGGCCGTTCCCCTAAGTTCCATACGCTCTGCGAACGGTGTTTGGAACTACACGACTACCCCCCACCACTTTCGAGGTCAAGGGAGGGGGAAATTTCCCCCTCCATGCATCCCTGTTGATTTGAAATGAGGGAAGCACACGCAGTGTCAACGGCTATCGGAGAATTACTGAGGCGGTTGAAATCTGTGTTTTTGTTGTAATTGACGCCTGAATTTGGATGTGGAATGCAGAAAGTGCTGTATTGAAGGTTGATCTGCTCCCGGAGAGAAGTACTTGAGAGGTAGGTGCAATTTTAAGATACAGTATGCTGTAATCTGTCCTTGCCCCACTATGTGTCCGTTAATGAACCTTATGAGTGCCTTTGGACGTAACTATTTTGTTGTATGTTAGTATTCGAGAAGCGACAGTAGTTGCCATGTTGTGTTTTTGTTACGAATTTCATCCTTGCAATGAAGTATACTATTTTCTTCGATGTTGATTGCATTGAAACATTCTTCTCGATTGCATTGAAACATTCATCTTAATTGTATTGAAATAAGTATTATATTGTTTTGTGTGTTGAATAGTGGTATTTGCGTAAATAATGTGAAAGTATTCGTTTTCGTCAAGTTCTTGTTATGTTATGAAAATGATAACCCGCCAACTGGCGAACCGTAATGCCCGGGATCTGAGTTTTATAAATCACAGTCGGAAGCTGTTTTGTCCGTGAATCTTTGTGCTAAGAGCCCGTTACTCAAAACAATTTGTTTGTTATTATGTTTCATATCTCGTAATCAAGGTCCCTCTCGTAATCTTCACTTGCTGTGCCTTAGCTCTATTTCGTGTGAACTGTCGTGTGTAGTTCGCAGCCTGGTGACAAGGTGTTTGCTATCATGCAATCGTCATCAAAATATCCCAAAGAAAATGTATGAGGCTAGTGCCTTCTACCTTCAAATACATTCTCATCTATTAATGTTGATGTGTGGTTTCAGGTGTTTTAGGCAAAGATGGACTTGCCACTACATAGTTTTTTTTGGAGGTGGACTCTGCTTTTGACAGCTTAAATGGAACCATGGACTACACGCCCATGCACCTGCCGAAGGAACCTTTGAAGTCAGCTGTAAGTTAGGTGAGTCCTCATGTGAAATTCTTGGAATCTATCTGAAAATCACTTTGTGACAGTCCCTGGACAAAAGTCAGTAATCCACCCTCCTTATCAGAATGGGTAGTTAGCTTATATTAGATCAGGAATGTTGTTGTCGGACCTAGTAAAAAGAACAATGCTGGCATTTGAATACCCACAACCTTATTCAAGACCCGGTTGAAACTTTTTTTTTCAGTATTATTAGGCAGAATTGTGATGCAAATCATAACCCTTTCACTCCGCAGTTATAGGAGCATTGAAGACTGCTGTAATTAACTATTTAATTTATATCCAGGGGCAAATATATCAAATTAAGGATGGGTGCAGCCTATTAATAGTTGTCTTCTTTTTTCCTTCAGTAAGATGCTGAATCTAGACAGCATGAGATCAACAGAAGCTATAAAGGAAGAGAACTAATATTGAGTTGTAAGAAAATTAGTTCAGTTGTGTCCATAAAAATTCCTGTGGCAATGATATTCCTTGAAGATCTTCCTTGTGACCTGTGTGATCCATTCCTCACAATAGACCCTAGTTTATTTCAGGATGTCTTCTCTTTATTTTTTGAAAATGAGGCTCATAACTGATCTTTCCCTTCAGGAGAATTTCTTTCGATAATTGGAGGAGGTATCACGACTGCCAGAAGAGAGCTACAGATCATGAAAGAAACCTCTCCACATTAATAAGGCCTTGTGGGTGTGCATTTTGATTTTTTTCAGGTGCAACAGTCATCTAACTGATTTAAGAAATTTTTTCATTTCAGTTGTCACCAAAGTGCCCATTAAAAATAATGTATCGATAAGAGGAATATGAAACTGATATAAAATCATTTAATTTCCACAAATTATGCTGTTGTGATTTTATATCCATGTATTATCTTTTGCCAGAGATGTGTAACTGTTATGCTCAAGCCTTAGTTTTTCCCAAGTTTATGATTAATTTAATACGGTAATTTTTTGTTAATATGTTGTGCTATTGATTTGCTTCCTTTCACTCCAAATATGGCTCAAATTATGTTGTACATACTGTCAAGTGATTATTTGGAAGATCAGTTAAATGGTGTACAGTGATTATCCTCCACCCTGATACAGGCAGGTAGCCAGAAATTTGCTTCGGGTGGGGCTAAGTCTTGCTTAACTTAAAACAAATCAGCCTTGCCCATTCGGTGTCGACATGTTACAATTCTCTTGCCTTAATTTTCAGTTCTTGATATTTACTTTTACTGTGCCCATGCTTATCTCTTCTCATTCGTAAAATTCATTACTAAAATCAGACCAACGAAGTTATTGGGAAAAATTTCAGGGGGGGGCTGAAGCACCAGAAGCCCCCCTGGCGATGAGCCTGCCCTGATATTCTGGTGGACCGTATGATTTCTCATATTCCTTATGTAGGCTTCTGTGGTGCATCAGCACTGGAGATGCTAGTCTTCCAGTATTTCTGCTGCGTAGTCTATTTCCTTGGATGATGGTTTCACTGGCATGACAGAACGCACCTTGACCAAAAAAACTGTTAACCAATGAGAATGCATTGGAGTTGAACATGGGAAGTACATAAGATGGACAGAAAGTGAAGTATCAAACACTTATAACCCGAAGGTGCTGACTGAAACACTGGCGACACCATCATCCAAGAAAATGGATGTATGCAGCAAAAATCCCAGAGTACTAGCATTTTGGTTTCTCATATGCCTATACAAGCTGGTGTTGCTTGTTTGCACAAGCTTTCTAGGTGCTGGCACAAATTATTCTCTATAATTTGTGCCAGAAAAATCAGTCGTTAAAGGGCTGTTTATGCATTTAAACTTTACACTTACTTCTTTGACTGGGGATCTCTTTGCCACATGGGTCTTGACCATGAAAAAGAGGCGCTACCAAGGTGATAACCGCCTGGGTGGTAGTGGAATAATTAGCACATTGATGGATAAGTCCTCACGTTTTACCAACGATTCCTTTGTAGACAGATGCATGAAATGGACAGCTCTAAGCATAGTTACTTTCCTTGTTATCTTTACTGTTGCATTAGCATTAGTTGTTATGGTCTACCTCACATAAAATTGGTTCTTAAACGTAAAATACTATGAAGTGATACTGACATTTTTCTTTCTATTGATTGTTTTGCAGGAATGCTTTTTGAAGACCTGATAAGGAGTGTTGACATTCAAATGGCTGTATCAATTTCTTAAATGTAAATTTGTGAAGTATGGAAACTGTTATTTGACTTCATAATCCATTCATTGATTTTGTTATTAAGCTGAAGTGTGTAACAGTATAAGTAATTAAATGAGTCTTTGAAATCAGTTTTTTTATTTGCTACCCTTGGTTCCAATGATCATGTTGAAGTGCCTATTTTTTGTGTCTTCGCGTATGTGATCTTATTTCGTCGTGTTGGTTTCATGCTGTTTTATGGGAATTCTTCAGATGATGTTTGTGTACTGTCACTGTGACTTCAAAGAATTTCCTGATATGGGTAAGAAAACGATCATCAAATGAAGAGGATGGACAACATGGAAGCGCATCAGAGGATTTTTACCATCGCGTGCACGTAATAAGTATTAAATTTTAAGAAAATAATAATAAATAAAAGAAAATTTAAAAATATTAGTATTTGAACTGCGCGCCCCGGCGCGGTTATGGCGACGGTGGCGCACCCTTCGAACGGTGTTTGGGACTAAAACTTAGGAAAGCGCCTTATACGGGAGTGGAGAGAATCTGCCCGTGGGGTCCACGCATCGTATATATTCGAGTGTCATTTGTTGTCATCGTTGTGTCGTTTAGCTCGTGTAGTGATGTCGTGTTCAAAATGATGGGAGGTGTTTGAGTCATATGTGCATGTATATGCGACTATTAGAAGCTTTCGTGTAAGAAGTGGAATTGAAGAACAATATTATTTTGACCGGTATTGCTGGGAAAATATTTTTTGCGTCCCATTTACTGTATTGCCCCTTAAACATGGTAAAAGTCTTGTTTCTTCATCCGGATTTGGGTATCGGTGGTGCGGAGAGACTAGTGATTGACGCTGCCATTGCTTTAAAAATGAAAGGTCATGATATCAGTTTTGTTACGAATCATCACGATGAAACACACTGCTTTAAAGAAACAGTAGACGGCACATTCCCTGTGAAAGTGGTTGGTGATTGGATACCTAGAAATATTTGTGGTCGGCTGAATGCTTTGTTTGCTTACATTCGTATGATATATGCAGCATTTTTTGTAGCATTTTTTATTGATCACCAGCCAGATGTTGTGTTCTGTGATTTAGTAGCTGCATGCATTCCAGTTCTAAGATTGAATAGAAAATTACGCGTTCTATTCTATTGCCATTTTCCTGATCAGTTGCTTAGCAGACCAGAGGGCCAGTTAAAAAGATTCTATAGGATACCCATAAATTGGTTGGAAGAAATATCAACTGGAACTGCCCATAAGGTACTCGTAAACAGTAATTTCACCGCCGATGTGTTTGCATCGACTTTTAAAAGGCTGGCAGGTAAAGTAAAACCGGCCGTCCTTTACCCTTGTGTAGATGTTTCAAAATTTGATTCTACGTCGTGGGATGCTAAAGAAAATGCGCTGAAGGAAGTTGGTATTTCCAGCGATGCCATTATATTACTATCAATAAATAGGTATGAGAGGAAGAAGAATTTATCTTTGGCGATTGATTCTTTGAAATTTGTGAAGGATGCCTTACCAGGTAAAGCTGCTCTTTATTTAAGAAGCGTGAAAAAAGGATTTGCGTTTAGAGATCTGTATTTTACAGAAAATGTGTGGAGCTTGGTGTACCTTGTCATGGCTGGTGGATACGACTTGATGGTAAATGAAAACATCGACCACTTAAAGGAATTAACAGCTCATTCTCAGGATCTAGGTGTAGCTGACAAGGTTGTCTTCCTGAAATCCCCAGCTGACACTCTCAAGGTAAGATGCATGGGATCAAATCATCAAAAGTTGTAAGTTTTTGAGAATGTGAGTAACTGTTTGAGCTACATTGCAGTCATAAAGTGTTTGGATTTTTGCTTTAAGGTTGGATTGCTACAGAGTGCATGCTGTTTACTTTATACACCAACTGGTGAGCACTTTGGTATTGTTCCCATTGAAGCAATGAGTGCTGGTTGCCCTGTGATCGCTGTAAACATTGGAGGTCCTACTGAGACAGTTGTTGATGGGCTCACTGGTTTTCTTTGTGAACCATCTCCAGAATCATTTGCTGATGCTGCACTGAAGTGTATTTTGGATCTGAGCTTGAGAAAAAAATTGGGAGAAGAAGGAAAAAGGCATGTGAAATCGTCTTTTTCTAGTGAAGCCTTTGCTGACTCATTAAATGCAGAAATTGAATCACTGCATTCTGATTTGAAGCCGTCAACAAAAGAAAATTAAATATTTAGTCTTCCAGTACCAAAAATACAATTTACTATATTTATGATCTCAACAACTCCACCTTATGATTATGTAGCATTTTGGATGAACTTGTGTATAAAAAAATAAAGTGCTTTAAAGTAAATTAACTAAGATTTAATATATTTGTGACGAAAGGATCGGCTGTTGCACATAAGGAGGGTGCCATAGCATGAGGTTTTACAATTCATTTTAATTTTAACTTTATATTGGGGTTACCAGTCCATAAATTCATAAGCAAATGGCTGGGTTTTTTTCTTTTCAAGAATCAACTTCAGTCCTTCAAATTTCTCAGTATCTGGTCCTCGTCTCTAATTTTTATTTAATGGGTCAAAGGAATGTTAGCTTGAGTCCCATTTCCAAAGTCTATACAGGTGCCAGGGACAATCTGGAAATCTTCAGTAATAAATGCTCCTACCAAGAAGCCTAACATGCCTTAAATGCCTATGTTGAAAGTGGTTGGACTGAGCTCTGGACCAGCAATCCAATGCATTTTTAGGGTAGGAAGACCAGAGGTTATTTTAAAAAAATTTACCTACTCTGTGATACTCTTTCAAGCCATGTTCTACACCCTATAGAAATTTTGGTGCAGAATATTGTGAGCTAAGTTTTCCTTATCATATGGAGAGGGAGTTTCAATAGGATCTTCGGTGACTGCAGCAAGGAAAATAGTCCTCAGCCACTTTTGGGAGCAGAGTATGTTATGCACTTAGTTGACCGTCAAGCTTTCATGACCATTGTGGGATGTATAAGTAGGAAATTAAGGTGATTGGAAATGGGATGGCATATATGTATTCACAGTCAGGCCTCCGACTCTTCCCTTTTACCTTAACATTGATGGGAGATGCCTCTGATGTCAGTGGGCCACCACACTCAGCATTATCCTCTTGAGTTGTGACATGGCACTTCCCCTCAGATTACTACTAGGCTTCCTCAAATTAGTTGACTACTTAATGCCTGAGGAGCAAGTACTTCATGTGGGTTGGGGAGATTATGAGCATAAGGAACGGCCATGGGCAACCCTCTCTCTCCCTGGTTGTCACCAACTGGTAGATGGAAGACTTTGAGGATGAGGCTTTGGTATCTAGCCATTTGAGATCTATATGCCTGATAAGATATGTGGATAAAACATTTGTCAACTGGCTGCATGGTAGAGAAACACTAAAGAAGTTAGACCATCTGCAACAGCCTGCACCCATCCATCTAATTCACCATGGAAACAAAGAAAAACAGCACTCTGGACATGTTTGTATACAGGATCACTGATATCTACCTGGGACAATTGGTTAATTGCAAAAAAAAACTATCTGCATGCTAATTTTCCCCTCACTATCCTCAACAAAAGGTGGCAATCATCAAAACATTTTGTGCAGAAGTAAAGCAATTTCAGAGGAAATATCTCTGAGGGCTGAGAAAGACACACATGAGGGCAGCACTGTGGGACAATGGGTACTCTGAATCCTTCATCCATGGGAATTCCAAGGATGTTGGAAAACCTTCCGACAAAGTACATTACGTAGCTGCTCCCAAAAATATTAAATGACAAGGGATTTCATTTTTATGAATGGCTACTAACTCAAGGAATTGAGAAACATAGTAATAAATTTATTTTAGCATAAGGTTTGTAGAAGAAAACATATGGATGAGTCAACAGATAACACAAAAAAAGTCACAGCAGAGTATCGTACATGGCAGCCTAGATAAACATTCTAATGCTCTATAAAGTTGCACAAGGAATAAAATTCTTAAACGATCAATTTTTTTTAAGTTTCCTTTTATAGGAATGTGGCTGTTTACTTTGATATCATTACGACAATAGAATAAACAGGCAAAATATGATGGACTTTTAGCATACATTGCTAAATTATGGGAGGTAATACAAGTCTTTATTTCTTTTGCTATATTGGCAAATATCATTAAACACAAAATCCTTCTCTTCTGCTCCCTAATGTGCAAGGTGGCATAAAAATGTAAATACTGGTTAATGTAAGATTATTAAAGTCCTTAAAAAATTTCCTGCAGCAAGTCTGCTGAAAGCTAGCCAAGATCCAGATCATTCATGACTCACTATTTTTGTAGTTTGAAATGCCTTTCAGTGATCTGGGAGTGTCCCCAAGGGGCAAAAGTACTAGAGTCATTCCATTTTAAATCAATAAATGGTCCGAGCTTCACCATCTCAGATTTCAACTAAAATTGGTGCATAGATACTGTCAATCTTCCTGAGCCAAAATCCATTCCGTTTTTGTAAAAAACATTTCGTCCATTAATTATAGGCAGGCGTGCATTGCATTTATGCCTGAAAATCGTCTTTTTACACTTTTTCTACAGGCTACAGCAGACTGGTTTTACATGACATACACATGTAAAATGGTTCAATAGAAAGCATATTGAGTCTACATGTTATTAAAGGAGTTTTAAATGGACTTTTCGCAAGAATAAGTGTCTTTATGTCACTGTAAATGCAACTTCCAAAATTTATTTTTTTCACAAGTTTAGCCTAAAATTACACCAAGAAATAATTTTAAAAACGGGCCAGTTCTTGTCACAGTAGCACTCATATATACCTAGTGTATGAATATATTATTTATCATTCTCAGTGAGCATTTCTTCCTGAGAAAAGATCACTTGAATTCGAGAAATTTGAAAAAAAAATTGTTTTTTCGGAGCTAAAAAAGTCCAATTGGGACAGGGTTTAAAAATTATAAAAGCATTGTTTTTTAAAGTCCTAATTTTGTTCTTTTTCATAAAAATGAGTTGTTTTATGTTTTTTAGGGGTATGGGAGATGCGGTCGATCGGTCAAGCAGTGCTGAACTCCCTCACACATGGGCCTAAACAGACTCCCATTCCAACAATAATATACTTTAACCATCATTAATCCTCATGGGATTGGGTTTAATAATTAGAAAGGTTAAAGGTTGTACATTAAGAAATATTTTGTATATATGAGGGGTTTGGGAAATATAGTCGGAGTAATAGAACTATTCTTTGGTCCCTTGGCCAAATATTACCTCTTTTATAATGAATTTCTTGCCATATCCGTAACCTAACCTCTTTCCGCACCAAGTAAGTTGTTGTCAGGCATAGCCATCGCTTTAGCCTACCTCAGAGCGATTACGTGTGCCAATGCAGCTGCTTGGCATATCCTGCCCTTCAGGTGTTCAATGCAAACAAAAACTCTCCATTGTGAACTCTAAAATGCTTGGTGAAATATTTTTAACAATTTTAAAATACAGAAACTAGTCAATCTTATTAGCTAAATGGACGAAAATTAATTATGCGTAACTGCAAAAAACTAACTGAAAATGTTATCAACCTGCGATACAAAATTAAACTGATACATATCTAAGTCTTTGAGTGTTTCTTTTACATTTCTCATTTAATTCAAACTTAAGAAAAAAAAGAGTTCATTGTTAATCGGCATTTTGCAGTTTTGAGGCTGCATATGCAGCATTTTCAAGGCAGTGAATCATCCTGAACAATTTCTCATCCATGCTCATCTGGCACATGCATTGCTGAAATGTTTACATGCATCCCCTCTGCTGGAGTTACTCACGGGTGTTCCATATCCTGGATATTTTATATCAGTCATATCAATGGATATTTGATCAACAGCTTTGGATTCACCACTTTTCTGCTGGTACATAATTGCTTTTTCAGCCTTACCCGATCCAGCTATCAGTTGGTAGCTGCAAACCCTTGAATATTCAAATGACTAGATATTTTCTCCGCTTCTTCAAGGTGCTGACTGCTGAGAATGTCGCCAGCTCTAGCTAAATAAAACCATTTCGTAAGCCCACCCTCTAATTCTTCATTCTTCGCGTTTGTGTCCTTCTTTTTACGTTGATACCAAGGAAATCCTAGAGCCTCAAAGAAAGGGCTGTAGACCCCTTTGAAAGCAGCCGAGAGAAAGGGTTTGGCTTGAAGTCTCACCAAGTCCGGGGAAAACCATCTGGTCAGCAGGTGGGGGCGGGGAAACTGCCGTTACCCACGCCGAACAACCCAAGGACTAGTACATGGCTCGAACAGACTGGGTAGTACACCACATTGATGTCTTGACCGCCTATTTGAACAGTACTCTTGAGGAAACTGTGTACGTTGAGCAGCCCAAATGTTTCATTGAAGGCAGTAGGGACAAGGTGTGGAGGCTAAATAAAGAATCTGTATGGACTAAAACAAAGTGCAAGATAGTGCCACAAAATGATTGATGAGATATTAAGAGATCTCAAATTAACTAGGCTCAATAAAGATAGATTTGCCTATGTTCACGAAAGTGGTGAATTAGTTATAACACTGTATGTGGTTGACTTAGGTATATGGGGCAATGAGAGGAAGGTAAGAGGCATTCAAACTAAAGTTGGGCAATAAATTGGAGATCAGAGATCTAGGGAGAATGTCGAATTTCCTGGGAATGAATGTGACTCAGGGAAATGGGATGATATGTATTGATCAAATGAAATATGCCCAAGAAATAATTTCTCAGTTCCACTTTGACAAAGCAAACTCAAGGTCAGCTCCTTTGCCTTTAGACAGTAATGATCAGACTTAAGGGAGTGATGCTAGATATGATCAAGAGAGATATTTAAATACTGTGGGTAAATTAATGTATTTGTCCATTTGTACCCGACCAGACATTATAATGTCTGGTCGGGTACAAATCCTAGTGTGATGTAGTCCTATCAATGTGTTCTGTGATTGCTGAATCAAATCAATGTAGTCCTAGGACTACAAAGGAGCCCACTCTTTCCAAGTGTATTAGTAGGAAACGTCCAATTTCTAAGATTATTTGCATCCTTCAGAATAGGTTTGTAATCAGATGAGAGTAGGAATGTTCAGAGAAAGAAGGAAGAACAGAGAGAAACTTGGCGTCGGTATTGGAAGGCGCAACATGGTTTAACATATGACGAACGGAGACGTGATTGCAGTTATGCAACCAGCAGAAATGGCAAAGTTAAGTTGGTTGCTTAAAACAAGGATACTCACCCCATCCACATTTGGATATTGAAGATGAATCTATTCAAACATCTGCCTCCACACCAGGGGTACACAGTACCTACTATGACGTTGATCGTGCACTGATGACTAGTACTTAGTACTATGATAGGTACTAAATTATTCTTAGATTGGCTTGCCTCTGTGATATTGAAATAGGTGCAAGGGATATATAAAATGAAATTGATCAAAGAAAGTGTTTGGTTATTATGTAACATTATGTTTTACGCAAACTTTTTATTGAGTGTTACATGCCTTCAAAGACAGTACTTTCTTTCTTTTGAGCAGCTTTGTGTGTCGGTGAACATCCTCAAGTGTGTGCAGAGGAACTGTTCCTCCCTTGGGATGGTTCAACTCACAAAAAAAGATTTGTTCACTAAAGACTGCATGTCCCTTATGCGGTAAGAGGTTGAATTATGGAGGTTGCAGGATGCTCTGAAGATGACGAGCTCTCATAGATTGGAGCTGCATTCCTTGGTGGAGTTAGTTCGGGAAGAGCGGAAGCAAGGCCGTAGCAAGCGGGGGAGTCAGGGGGATCAACCCCTCCCCCCCCCCCCCCCCTTCGAAATTTGGAGACAGAAATCACAAATGAAAAAGCTTTTTCTAAGGACTTAAAAAATGAAATTAGCTGTTAGCATGGAATTGAAGGAAACACCTGGCTTAAAATATTATTAACTCAATGAAACATATTTTATTACAGTTATTTCTTTATTAAATACCCACGGTAACAATAACTACCAATTAGGGGCGGTTTCAAAGGGTTTATGTTTGTGGAGCAGGGGTCTATAAATTGCATAAGATTTTTTGGTCATCACGAGACAATATTGCAACTATTTTTTAAAGGAATTTATCAGTGAGATTGAGTTCCTACTCATTAATGGTGGGTCTTTTGTCACTCCATTGCACCATATCATTTTACAAGGGCAACATATGCTCCTATTTCATTGCCTGACTTGCTGGCTACATTACCCCTGCACTCTGATTGCGACGGATGGTAGCTTCTGCCACTGAAGGGCCCAGTAAGCTACTGTGTTGAAAATCAGGTTCCGAATGGGATTTTCCTAATAATGTATGTATACCTGGCATCTTAGGGAGGTGGGGTTGCCAAAATCTTACATTGTCTTGCAAACATGGGAGGGTCGAATATTGGCATACCTCATCTCAAGTAATAAATTAATGGTCCCTTATCACTCATTGTCAGACGGGAGTTCTCTTTTTCATCCATCGTCCTTACAAAGTAAGTGTGTTTTTCAGTCCTGCTCAAACGAGAGGCACAAAGTGTACCTGTCCGAGAGCTATAGCAGACAACTAACATATATGGTGCTCTAATAGTTTGTAAGAACAGGAGGTCCCCTATCCCTTCCATTCCTATCCTTACACCTTTCCTCCTGGAGTGAAATGCCTATTAGAGTGGAAACAGACTTGAAAACCAGTGGCGAAGCTGAAGGGTAGTCTGGGAGCCTGAGAATACCCAAAATGATTACAGTAAAACATATACTATTTTTTCAGCTCTGTCATGCATTTTATGTTGCCGAGGAAGCATAGGAAAAATAAATATAGCCTATATTCCTGCACATTGCGTTGCGTTGAAGTGGTTTGGATGTTTTAGAGGCTTGGGAGTCTGGCTGCTGGTAGACTCCAAATGGCCGGATGGCGCATACGCTTATTCGCCGCCAGACGCTTGAACCTGAAACTGCGTGATTCTTGCGTGCTGAGAGCCTAGACACTCGCGCATAGTTCTCGCGCCCTTCCGAGTCTCAGCGAATGATCAAGAGATGGCGAGATGGAGGGAAATTAAGAGAGACTGATTCTGTATGAAACAGTTTCGCTGCATGTGAATTTCTTTCTTCGTTTAGTGGTTGGAAAATAACAAGTCAACCTACAACTAAAGGACTGAACAACAACAACCAGGATGGACTAGACACGTTTCACTAATTCAGAAGGCTGGCTTTTGAAATAATTGACACCTTCGTTGTCCACATGGAATCTCATTTTGAAGACTTCTATAACTTCTATTTTGCAGAATTACTAGATGAAGATCCTGCATAAAATACATCATTTCCCTCAGCGAAATTGAGTAGCCTAATAAAATGCACTCATTATTTAACAGTGAACAGCTAAAAAATGAACTCATTAATGTCTATTCCAACGAGAGTAAACACTTTCCGGCACATTTGTTACTTAAATATTTTTTGGACAATGGCCTGGATAAAGTAGGTATATCAAGAAACCATGGGAATCATAAAACTGATTCAGACATTTCCTGTATCGACTGTATTGTCCGAAAGAAGTATGAGTACGTTGAAGACAGAGGACACATTTTTAAGAAACTCCATGACGGACTCCAGTCTTAGCAATTTAAGCACCCTGGCGGTTGAAAAGGCTTTACTCAAGCGACGAAAGTTTCAAGGAACGTGTCATCGACACCTTTGCCCAAACGAAAACCTGCCGAGTCTATATGATCAACGGAAAACATTAAGGCAAATTACTTAGCCCCTCAAGTGCTGACCACTGTGCATGGTTGGGTGCCGGAAAATTTATTTCAAATTAACAGTGGGGCGAGAGGTAAAGAAGTGAACAAACATCTAGCGCTCTCTTCGTATGCAATGCATGTTAAAAAAATTAGATTTTAAAAACCCACCGGAACAGATGGTTATAACCCATTTAAATAGCCCGGTACACAACGTGTTAAGTCGACTGATTTTTGTCAACTGGAATATTTGAGTCTCTGAAGCAGCAAATTAAGGGGCCGATGAGCTAGAATACCCAGTTCGAATACCTTAGCTTCACCACTGTAATCACACTACCCATGTAATCACACTACCACTCCCGCAAGATCCGAGGTCTGTGTGTGTGCTAAATATTCTACAATGTTCTAGTGCCTCAAGTGTACAGATTCAATCACTGTCATAGACTAGTAGGTACACAAGTCATGTGTAGCGATGCACTAAACTACAGCAATATTGGTGTGCTGCTGTTTGAAGGAATTGTACTGCTGCCTCAATGAAGCATAGGGTAATGGATTACACTGGATGATTTAAGTAAACCACCAAGAAACCTTCAGGAACCTGAAGTCACTTGTGCCAGACAATTGGAACCGTCAGAGGTATGTATGTTGTAGGTAGTTTAAAAAGGGGGTAAACTCTTCTCGGGCTCTCCACCAGTTAAAACTATGTATTCATAACTGCTGATGTTTCGAGAGGATGACTCATCACTTCTCAAAGCAAGAATGTGAGAATGAGTGACAAGTCATCTCTTGAAACGTCGGCAATTATGAATAGTTTTAACTCGTGGAGAGCCCGTGAAGAGTTTACTCATATTATTCACCTGGAAAGTGTTCTTCTTGAAAAGATCCTTTTTTTTTATAAAAGGACGTGTTTTTAGAGAGGAGGGTCTCTTTTGCTCTCTATCTTCAGTCAAGGCTGCAGCAATGACAGTTCGTCCAGCTCAGTGAAAGTGAACTTCTAAATGTTTTTTAGTATTGTGCTTGCCTATGTGCAGGGGAGGAAATGGAGTGACGTTATAAGTACTACAAGATTCGTCTCATATTCATTTGTGAACAATAAACCGTGAGAAATTGAATTCTCTCGGATTTTTGTCTTTCTTTTTGTTGATGTCTTTCTTTCGGTGGAGTCATGTGGGAACCCTAAAACAGTCCCGATTCCAATGTATTCCCTTTCTCCTTCTACCCTTCTCTTCCCTTTTTTTTCTTGTCTTCGGAAAAGTTCAGCAGGGAGAAGATTACGGGAAGTAGGGGGTGGTCTCACTATACATGAATAAGTACATTTATGTAATAGTACATGCATAAAGAAACAAAAGTGTTGAATCAAGATTAAAATAATCCTTTTATATTTTATCGAGCTATTTTTAACATATATAAACACTGAAATTAACAAAACCTAAAATCGAATAAAATAGTTACCATAAAAATAGGTAATAAATACTCAATTTTGAGTAAATAAAAGAATATTTATATAAAATATTGGTACGTATATTTCATATTTTGACCAATTAATCGATGGGGAACGTCTCAAGCTCCGAATCATTGAGCACGCTCCCAAAAAAGTTTTTTTTGGGGTCTCATTCCATGCTCCAACATAAGATGTTTCAACATGCCAGGCATCATCTCAAAAACAACCAATACTATCACACACTAAACACTATCCCAGAATTACACAGCATTAAATATGAGAATCCTGCTGGATTTCTGCACAATACCTACAACTTACAGTTTGCTGTGCACTCATTGTGTGAGGGCTGGGTCTGATCTATTTGCCATAGTTAGGTCACATCTGAATTAAGCGATTTGCTATGGTAATTAGCTTTATAAAAATCAAGTTTCAGCTATGAATGTGATTCAAGAACAATTTTATTTGATAGCTGATGAATTATTGTTTTTCAAATTGAAACTGATGTCATTGAAAAATGTTGAAAACTTTGATTCTTTTCATTTAAGAGAAATGTATCATACATCATTCATTTTACAAATCATTGTGCCAAGTTGAGCTTCTGCAGTTCACCAAATAGTGTAGAGGATGGCCTAGTGCAGTGTTCTTATGGACTTGGTATCTCTAAATCTAATAATTTATAAATCACAACTGCTGTGCTTAAAACTAAGAAAGTGTAATTTTTATGGCTTGAGAGAAATGGATCATCATTAAATAGTGCTGAATTCTCCTCATTATCAAATCGGAATAATATCCAGAGCAACCAGAGGTTGCTGATCACCTCAGGACTGTTCGATGAATTCTGTAAAATTAATGAAATTGAGCAACTATCCTCCCCTCCCTATCACCCAGCCACAAATGGAGAAGGAGAGAATTTAGTAAAGTGTTTCAAAAATAAAATTAAATCTATGCTGGAAAATGGGATCCCATTAAATGTAGCCATACCTTGTTTCCTTTTTAACTCTAGGATTATACCCCATACAACAACTGGAGAGCCACTGTGCAAATTAATGTTTGGACAAATAGTCAGGTCAAGGTTGAGCTGTGTTAAGCTAAGTGTAGGAGCCAAGGTGAGGACAAAACAGAGAGCACAAAAGGACAGACAGTGAGGTACTTTGAAGTGGGTGACAAAGTGATGGTGCGGCTGTACAGAGGAGGGGTGGGGGGATAAGCTGTGGGTATTAGGCATAGTTTCGGCAGTATGTGGTTCCAGAATTTATGAAGTGACAATTCAGAGTGGTCAAATATGGCACCGACACAAATAAAATTAGAGAACGATTGGTGATGAGAGTTACATCTTCTCAAAATAAAGTAGTGCAGGGTGAAACAAGTCAGTCCAAGGCCAATACTGACTAGAGAGCTCCAGAGTATTGGTGGAAGAGTCCATGTGCACCAGGAGCTCAAAGGGAGGGGGATGGGGGTGTGAGTGAGGAAATTGGGAGTGCGTGTGAAATTGGGAGTAAAAGTGTGGATGACAAATGTGAGATGGAAAAAGGAGGCAAGAAAATTATTGAAGCAGATAAGTGTGAAGCCTCAATAGGGGAAGGGAGGAGGTACCCATCAAGGTTACAGAAGAAGATGGAAGTGATGGACTTGTGAGACCCTGGAGATTCTTTTAAGCTCTCATTAGTGTGTAACATGATTATTCTTGATATATTTGTGAGCGCCTTTTTTTTATTTTGATTACTTGGGGAGGAGATGAGATGCATTCATTTACAAGTTAATATCACTACTCATTTGCTATGGTAAAAAACATGGTTGGGTGGATGTCATTTTGCAGACAGTCTCCCGCCAGGACTCAAGGAGTTGTGTTGTTGCTTCTTTGCTCCTTAGGACATTACAGCAATGTAAAACTGTTGAAACATGTCCCAGACCATTTATTAGATGCATACAAAAGTATTCATATACAGAAGAGTTGCAGCAACACCATGATTAACGACCATGGGCCAATTGCCTCCTGCTTGGTTTCTCTTTGTGCACAAAGTAACCAATTGTCCCCCCTTCCCTCACCTAATCCCCCCACACCTCTATTATCTGCCTCCTGATCACCCAACCAATCATAACATACTACACCCTCCTTCTATCTTCCCCTCCTGACTCTACATATCTCCTATTCCTTTCCCGGATTGACATTCTCCTCTGATGAGGCCTGCTTTGGTAAACACTCTCCAATCCAAAAGTATGCAACCCGAATACCACCCTACTCCTTACATATTTCTTTTTGTCGGGAAAGAGGTCAATGGATTTCTATTACTATAATAGAGTTTAAGTCTCTCCTTAGCCAGTGTTCCCCTTGCACACCTCGTTTATAAAGGGTAGAGATTAAAAAAAATTAATTGATAGAATAATTCACCTTCATCAACATAAAAAATTTTGATAGGGTGAAAATCTTCCAATATTGATGGGAAAATTGACAACCAAACATATATATGTACAAGAAGATAAATTGTGGCATCTCCTTAAAAACATTCCAGCCACCCATTGCTTGGCACAATATTTTCCTTTCTAAAATCTTCCACCACCTGCAGATCCTTCTGGTGACATTTAAGCAAGAGTGCACTTAAACTTTGGAGCCATCGGGCTCTGGAATCCATGCTTTCGATTTTTGATCATGGGCATTGGCGTTTAAGTTGAATTGAAAGGAACGCTAGCATTTTCAACTGCTGAGAATGTCAGTGACTCTGCTTTTTAAGGAATCAGATTCGAGGTGAAACTCAGTGGATTTGAGGATTTGATTAAGTGGATTTGTTTCTAATTCTCAAATTATTTACTCCCTCAGCTTGTTATGCCGTGTCATAATTTACTCTAGCAATAAATTTAATAATGTAGTTTGCAGTATTCTATCTTCTTGATGCACACCCAGGGCTGCCAGCGAGTAGATTCCAAAATTAAGTGAGAAAAGTGAGCAAATAGTGAGGATATTGGGGAACATAACCAAAGAATATCAGCAATATTTTGAGTTTGGAGCCATTGATGAACGCGTTCTATGTACAAATTTCATACTGCAAGTGTTGTACGTGATTTAGCAATTTTTATGTCAACATGAAGATGTTTTGATGTGCGGAATGCAAAAAAACGTAATGTATATTGAAATAAAATATAGCACATACATGACAAGTTTTATTTACTGATAAACAAAGACAGGAAGAAAAGATCTTTTTGAGTCATCAACAAATAGAATGTAAACTGGTATGTAACATAAAATGTATTTATGTTAAAGTTGATGGTTCCAGGCATTCCCATGATGATGACATTAATCGTCAAAACTATGGTAGCAGTAGTGTGAGATAAATAATTGTGGAATTATAAAGTTTATTATATGATTCATTATGCATGCATTTATGTTATAAATCAGGATGGAAATAAATTAATAAAGCATAGACAAAGAAAAATTATGTCATCAAAGAAATTAACTAACAGGCACTTATTTGATACTTCCGCACTGCATTCCATCTGCATTGAATCTGCACTTCCATGAGCCATTGGAAGGGTGGCCTTACCAACTTTGGTTATGAGTAGATATTTGGGTATATTACAGATGTACTTCAAGTTAAATATTCGGCTCCAATAATCATGAATACTCATACTAGAATCAAACAGCAGTAGATTTTCCATCTGTAAAACTTTCCATTCATCTTGGAGCATAGCATCTTTGATACCAAGATCAAGCTGTAGCTGTGCTGCCTTAACTTCTGCTTATTTTTATTTTCTGTGGACGGAGGCATTCTAGATGTTTGGCATCTGATCCCTTCAACAAAATGGATTTTTCTAACAGATTATATGCCGCGGACTGATAATGTTTACAAAAATTAGTACAGATCACCTGAATATCTCTGTCACTACAGTTACTCTTTTCCAAAAGACTGACAGCATTCTCTCCAATGTTAACTTTATCGACAAAATTTTTGGTATCGTTGATAAAGCACATGTTAAAACAGTCTATTTCATTCTTAATTAACTCATATTTACAGTATCTACTTAATAGCAGAATGAAAAGATTTGACACTTCCTCATACAAAACATAGATCATTGACTGTTACACTTGAAAAATTTTTGAAAACCTCTCAAACAGTTTCGCACTGTACACTACTAGCGCAATTTGTGCAGGGAATTTTGTGCTTCTCAGCACACTAGCTATTGCTTGGTAACACTTGTAAGAGCTTCTCCGAGATTTTGTCATTTGGCAACAGTTTTAAAAAAATAGTGGGCGAGAGCTGGCCACTGTTCCAATAGTTTCTCAGCTGCCAATCACAACATGACCCACCTTAAAGACAAATGCTTCAAAAACCCACACATAGGGACTTTATTCTCTTCTAAAGATTGTTCATAGACCTCAAATTGGCTCGGATAGTCTAGAAAATCGTGGACTCTGATACTTCCGAGCCAAATTAACCGAGACCGACTTGAAAGGAAGTGTTAATAATATGTACATTACAAAAGACCATGTTTAAAAGACTGGTAGTGCTCTTCTTTCAGTCACTCATTGACTATCTAAACACAACCTTGTCCACATTAGGCCCGTCACTAGAAAGAATCAGAAATTTCTTTACAGACAACAGAGCGTGGTCTCTGGCTGAAAGGATTAGCTTAGATAAAATCTCTGACGTAGCTTTGCCAATAAAAAGTCTCAAGAGTCATGTCCTGTGTACATTTTCTCCTCAAAACATAAATCTGAACAGATCTATGGCACCATCACAAGAAGAGGCAGAATAACAAGCCTGAATACACTTCATAGCCCATTACAGTTCTACCCTATAAGCACTGGCCTTCCGTGTAGCAACCAGCAACACTGGAACAGCGGGGAAGACTGTATTCACGACTGCTGACAAGCTTGCCCTGGAGTCCCTGGACATAGCTGGTAGTAAAGGGGGCCCTTTGGTGAGAACCAGTTGATGTGGATTTAGCTTGACTACAATGCACCTCTTGTGCTTTGCTGTTTTGACGTGTTGGTTAAGAGCCGAAAACCCCTTCCGTTCAACGCTGATGTTGCATTTGAAAACCCGACAATAGACTATATGGTTCGTTGGATGATATATGCCCAATCACCGATTTTGTAGCCCAGCGAGTCTTACTTTTTCAGCCAAGCTTCATTTGTTTGGTGCTATCTAGGTGTGTCCTAGAGGGAATAAATGTAAAAGTATGTTTCATATACTATCTACTTGACCAGAATGATAATAGACCACATCACCGACACAGAAAGAAAATCCCAGGATGCTTCAGTACTTTGCGACAGCAAGGCTAGTACGAGATAGTATTGACACATCGATAGGGCAAAAGAGTATTGACAATGGCCGGCTTTCCTCTGACTGAACCCCTAGTTTGCTTTCTGCACAGCAGTAGCAGCAGGCAGGATCAACTCGAGTTGCAAGACATGGAACGACCAGTGAAAGAAAACTGTCTAACTATACATGACTTCATAATAACTAACAGCATGCATACATGGTGCAGAGGACATGTCGGGGAACGTAGTCGGCAAGTCGGTGATAAGATTAATAATAATAAAGATAAGTGCAATCAACAGAAGAGCAGAACCGAAATCTGTGCAAAAACCAACGAATTTATAAATTGAGCAAACCTATGCACAAAACGATAATAAGATGCACACATATGCCTTATATTGTGTTTCAAATAGGCATGCCATCACATCGCACTGTGAAAACAAACCCCACCAGCAAAGGCTCTATCCTGCCATCGAAAGCACTTATGCACGCTTAAAATATCACATAGATGAGTCTAACACATTTCTCACATACAGTAAACTCCCAATTTTCCATGCTAATAATGACTGGTAAAGGGTGCATGGATAATTGGGAAAAGGATAATCCAGTTTGGTTCTTTCTGGATTCATTTCTTTATGGTGCACCGCCAAAATAAACTCTTTAATCTGCCAATGAAAATATCCACGCTGTAAATAATAGCATTTAAAGACAAAAAAGAATCCAGTAGAGCTGCTCTGGCCACAATTAATGTTCGAAAACCTTGGGTGGCGGCACAAAGCCTGGCATAAGACATCAGGCCAGTTTGTAGGGCCGTAGAGAAACACACAATTGGAGGAAAAAGACAAAAGTTTACTTACCTTTGAGACCACTGCTGATACACTAAATAGATTGAAGATGCACGGATAATCTGCAGCCCGGATAATGCGCAAACGGGTAATCTGGAGTTTACTGTACAGTTTTAATGTTCAGAAACGAACTGTAGATGAAAATATAATATTAACCTAACACTTACCTAAAAGGTACAAAGACACACAACTCGCCTGCCGGCAGCTACGCATATGCTGTGCACTCCAGTCACAATAAACTACAGTAAACTCCTGAGTATCTGTACGCGCATTATTCGGGCTACGGATTATCCATGCATCGCCACTTTACTTAGTGGTCTCAAAGGTAAGTAAACTTTTGTTATTTTCCTCCAATCGCGACTTTCATTACGGCCCTACCGACTGGTCTGATGTATTAGCCCAGGCTTCGCGCTGCCAACCGAGGCTTTCGAACATTAATTGTGGCCAGGACAGCTCTACTGGATTCTTTTTTGTTGTAAAATACTATTAAGTACTACGAGGATATTTTCATTGGCAGATTGAGTTATTTTCTTAGGGAGATTATTTAATTTGGCGGTACACCTTAGAGAAATGAATCCGGAAAGAATGAAACAGCAGATTATCAGTGTTTCCCAAACATCCGTTCACTCTATAGTTTATTATAGTATTTATAATAATAATATTCTTTATTCACCTTTAGCATAAGTACATATGATAGGTGTCGTCAAGGTATGGTACATGTGAATAATTACGTTTAAAATTAATTCAAAATTATAATTGAGTAAAATAAACATCTCATAATTGAGGAACATAACAAGGCAGATCATGTTAATACACTCAATGAAATAATAGACCTTAAGAGTTTTAGGCTGGAGAAATCTAGGTTATAATATTCCTCTAGGGAATATAATGGGTTGGATGCAAGCCAATCTCGAAGAGCCTTACAGATATAGTATATATTGGGTCATTAGCATGGATAATCGGGAGTTTACTGTACCAGTCCCTGGGCTGCTGCAGTGCACTCACGTGGCTGCAGAGGCTGGGAAAACCTCACTTGGCACTGAAAATGTGCACATTCTGAGAGTCTTTGATTCGGCTGTCAGCACTAATTGCTAGGAAACTCTTAAAACAAATAAAAAATCAAAAAAAGGGAGAATAGAGAGCATTTTTCAAATTAAGTGAAGAATAGTGAGTGTTTTGAAAAAAGTGAGTCCACTGGCAGTCCTGTGTACACCTTGAATATACTATATTTTCTGGTATGTGAAATGCACCTCAATTTCTATAAAGCATGTTTCTGAGACTGAAAGTAAAGATATAAAAACCAGAGGTTATTTTTAATTATAATTTTGGAAAAAGGCGCATTTAATATGCTATCAAATACAATTAATTAAAAACTTACTAATTCACCACCTTCTTCACTTCAATGACAATATTTATTACATCCTTTTATTTCATTTTTGACACATTTGTCATTTATGCTAGTGAGATTAAAGTGCATCACCACTAGACATCTTAAAGTATACACAAATGACCAGTTTTATGAACTGGTAGTTCATATCTTCAGAAGGACTTAGTTTCATGGAATTACATTCGATTTCAAAATTAGTTCAGCTGATTCAATTCAAAAGGAGTGTCTAAGAGGCAGTGAAGAGGTCATTCAAAAATGAGACTTGCAAATAACACCATGTGATTCAAGTGGATACCACCAAGTGTTTCAATTGAGTCTATATGCCTAAAACATGCTATGAAGGTTCTATATGATATAGTTTACAAATCAATATTATATTGATTTACCCCATAAAAGAGACAAGTCATGGGATACCCCTCACACATTAAAGGTGTTTTGCTTGCAAGATTTTTGCCACATGCTTAGTGATATCCACATATTTTCTCCCTCACTGTATTTTGAGTACCATCATTGACAAGAAACCCAACAATTACGTTCATTCAATTCCAATTAAAATAACCATGGGCCTTGGTATTTTGGTGAATTTACATTCTTAAGCCAAACTCTTTAAACCAATGAAATGTATTATGGTCCAGGAAATATACTATATTTCTTGGACCATAATACATTTCATAATTTCTGGGTTAGATATAAAGAAAAAATAATAATCAATATCTGTTAATGTTAAAAATATTCAGGAACCTTATATGATTGATAATCTCCAAAAATTTTACTATGTATATTAAAATGGTCCATCATCATATACCAAAAACAAATTGTAGATAGCACTGCCAGCTAGCTCCTGCAATCAAGTCTGCAGTAATATTACATAGTAGGGCAATGGCAACACAAAATTGAATGAATGAAAATGTAGCTTTATTCATAGGCTATAAAATACAAGCTCATTTTTGAGTGGATTTTGGTGTTAAAAAAGTGTCTTATGGGCTGCAAACAACTGTAAATATAATATGAGGCAAAAAATTCCATTTCATCTTGGAAGAAGATTTGTCTTTATATCTTTGATTAGGGATGACTTAAATGCTATGCTTGATTTTTGTATGGAATAATTGAACACTTTTTGTATATAATGCATTATCAACAGTTCAAACTTCATGTCTTAGAATTAAAGTTAAGAAATAATAATAGCTCAGTGACCGTAAGGCTAATAATTTTAAGAATGGGTTTTCTGGTAAAAAGAAAAAGACATTTCAAATGGAACAGGTCTGAATTTATATTTTTTATACAAAATTGACAAGATGAACATGAAACAGCATCTGATACAACTTCAAAGTAACTTCATGCTGATTATGTCATTTATTCAATCACTAATTGTCACTGGTTCCATAACTCCTCCCTCCACCTTTATTTTCCTTTGTTTCACTACGAAGAGTGTTGACATATTGAGATAAAGGCACATTATCACTTAGTTCTGCATTCACTTGTGCTTTTATACTAGCTTCAATTACATTTAAATAAATGTCATACTGTTGATCCCAGCCTAAGTAGCAGTCTGACATGATGTACACAGTTAGTATCAGCCGGCCTAAAGGAAAAAAATCATGTTTATTACTACTCACAGATTCTAGAATATAATCTTTCTTAAATATAATCCTTATAAATGGAAGGGTGAGTTATAGATTTTTTCCTTTCATAAAAAAATGTACACAATTTTAACGAATAGGCCTGCAACAATTTTCCTATTTCATGCAATATCTTTTTGATTGATCTTTTATGGCAAAGCAATAAAGGAACCATCTGGTGACCCTAAACTTACCTTTTTTTGTGGGAGTCTTGAATGTCAATTGTTGCATTGTGCCACCTCCACCACCTCCCCATGGCCTACCACAACCTGTGGCTCGCTTCAGTGCCAGCACTTCCGCCCTTTCCACATCCCCAAGAACCAGGAACCAGCCTTCATCCTTGGGTTTGTGAAATCTTGGACAATGGGCTCTTCCCATTTCACTATTATTTCTAAAATTACTCCTACTCATACTGGCACCACGACCTCTTCCTCTTCCACCTCTACCACTGCCAATTCTCATCCCAACAGATGAGAGTCTACCAAAACGAATAACTAGGGTGTACTCTTGATCAGCATGGACATCAACCCATTGTCCTTGACGTGGAGGGGGTTGAGGGAATTTCTTCTCTTCTTCAACCTCATCCCAGTCTTCAGCAGTATTTGCAGATTGGTTGGATTCTGAAGACCACCAACCACGTATGCTTAACTCAACACTGGGAGCAGGCATGTCACACACCACTTGATAAACCTAAGAAGAAGGAAAAGAACACTATGATAGTAAATACGCATCCATCAATTTAATAATATGATTTTGGTGACTCCACAAAAATGCTACCAAGACAACTTAATTACTCAGCTATATATTCAGGGTATTTGAGGGTTAATCTGTGTAATGTCTTGAAGTGACATGATAAGGACTCTGGGTATTTACATTCAATGAGCATAGGGTCCAAGCATATTGCTCAAACAATAACTGCCCAAAGTGACATTTTTGATTTCCTCTTGATGCTGCTATCCAGCTGCTGATGCATGCTGATCAAGATTTGATTTTGAGTCCCTCTTATGAATACAATGTGATGAAACATCTCTTTTACCAATTAACCCTGAGGAGAATCGTAGACAATAGGCAGAAACTATGATGTCACCACTGCCTTGGCAATGCAGTGGAAAATGCTCTGGAGGGACATCAGATATGGCACTCCATATCCAATGTCCGTCACCTTCAATGGATTAATCTTGATGCCGTGGCAGATGGCACTGTCACCATCCTTTTTATCTGCTAGGACATAGCTGCAGTATATGCTGCTCAATATACTAATTGAGATCATTCCAGATGACAAAATGGTACCTACTGCGGCAAAAGACATTTAAAAAAAGCATCATGCTCATGCGAAGTTGGTTTCATATAGTGACT
Organism: Platycnemis pennipes; assembly: GCA_933228895.1. Classification (NCBI taxonomy): domain Eukaryota; kingdom Metazoa; phylum Arthropoda; class Insecta; order Odonata; family Platycnemididae; genus Platycnemis; species Platycnemis pennipes. The sequence continues at coordinate 23,068,182 of OW121848.1, read as the reverse complement.
TGGCATTGCCAATGATTTCATTGTGACCCCAGTCCACAGAGAAGGCTGAAGAACTATGTTGAACCAGTCAATAGAATATTAGCTACTACATTACAGCAATGAGCATCAAAAAAAAGGCCGGGAAAAACTGTTCCACATATAATGAAGTAAATGCTTGGCTACTTAACTTCATCACAAATGGGCTTGACTATATATATTAACAGAGGTCAGGTTATTAGGTTATTTGTATACAGAATAAACACTTCCATCATAGTTGAGTTTTTAAAACACTTAAAAAATTTCACATTTTTGAGGAAAATTGTTTTGGTAGTTGAAGGAGATAATAATTATCTTTTTGTCTGCCACCATTATTAAGAGTAAAAGGAAATACCGATTTATTCCATGCACATTATGAAAGGATTTGAAATGTATATTTCCTATGTAAATGCTCTTGCTTCATTTTTACCACTAGGGTGTCATGAGCCCAAGTTCTATCATTGAATCACAAAATATACAGTCCATCCCAATCCATAATAAATTCTGGAGATATTAATTACACCTCATCAAACTGATTTCTTACCTCTTCAATTTGATTTTCATCCAAATCAACTCGAAGGAGATCTGCCAATGCGGAATAACCTCTTTTCCTGCAAAGTACCTTCAATTCTGGAAGTGAGAAAATGGGTGTTAACGGGCCTGCCTCTCCCATTTCTCCTTTGCGAGGGGAATAAAACAATCTTAAATGCAATGGCTCAATATGAGGTAGAGTAGTGAGAGGATCATCTTCCACCCATCGTCCCTGCATAACCATTTGCATAAGTTGGATTGATCGTAAAGTGACACACAGCCATCCATTCTCAGCACAGACATCAATCATTGCCTAAAATTGAGAAGACAAGAAAGAGATCATACAAAAGTATTGGAAAATGTTACCGATTGCATAAGAATTGCATCAGAATGGATAAAAGTAAATTACCTGTAGAATTCGAATAGCTTGGTCAAGGACTGATTTCAGGTCAGTGTAGTAATCAGCACAGGGTAAGATAAGGCGGGAAAAGTGTGCTTGGAAAAGAAGTTGTGCCTTGGCATGAGGAGAGTCTAGGGCTAAGTCAACAGGTTTTGGACACATTTTCGCAAGTTCTCTGGAAATGACAAAAGTTTAATTATCACCTAGAATCCAACTAAATTGTTAATTTAAAATAGGAACATAAAATTTATTTCCTTAAAATACAACACTTAACATTTGACATACATTTGACTTACAACCAGAGCAAGCAAATGATAAAAATCGCTTCCAGTTTAAAACTTGGGAATCTCTTTGCTGCATTATTCATAAGAGCATTAATAAGGCACCTAAATTCCATGCATAACATGGAACAAACATCATTTCAAAAAAGTAAGAAATTGTACCATCATCAGCACTAAACTGAATTTGTGTTTCTGTATTTACCAGCAAGTTACTCATTTAATGTATCTGAATCCACTACTATAGAAATTAAACAGAGAGCATATAATAAATTGATGATTAAAAAATCTGGAAAAATTAAGGGGTAAATTTTGCTGTAAATCATTGAAACTCATGTTAGACTCATTAGCCCAAACTGACATGGCAGGTCTATTTGTAATAATACCTTTTCATATTACTACAGTGAAACCTCCCTATAATGAAATCACAGGGACAGGAAAAAAAGACAACTTCGTTGTACAGGGTTTATAGGAGTTTTCATTTTCATTTTCCCTGACTTTTCCAGGATTTCCAGACCATTATTAGTGATTTTCCCTGACTTCTGAGTGCCTGAAAACTCCAAGATTTCAGTCATTTATAGAGATAAAAGTGGTAGTGAGGAAGCAAAGAAGTCTAAACTTATGAAAAATTGTAGGTTTATTATCATATTAATCATACGAACTTCCAGTAATAAGAGCAACATTCCATCCCATCAACAACTTTAAGTCAACAAAATAAAAATTATCATTCCTTACATTGATATGCCTTCAGAAAGGGTTTTAATTGCAGAAAAATATATGCAAAGAAGGCTAACCTGGCTTTTCCTTCAAACCTGATGTCATGTTAAAGTAGCTCTTTGAATCAATCTTCATTTTTTCTTCCTCACATCCTTCTACAAATTTGGCTAAGTGACTTCAAATTTGACTGAGAATAACTTTTTTGTCACCAGAGGGACTAAGCGAAGCATTCCTGGTGAAATCGCTAACGAATGAAATGCGCACACTTTTCGCCAATCTTTTCACCAAATTGTGCAGGCTATAGCCAGAAAGAACCAGAATAGGCCCCCTGGGCTGCCTCCACAGTGACACCAGCCTGAGGCCTGCCGTCCCCTCCTTCACCCTCCTCCTCCACTCATATGTGCAGTTTTTGATCTCTTGGCATTTTCAGGTGATAAATTTACATTTTGTTATTTTTCCCTGACCACATGTTAAATTCCCTGACTTTTCCAGGATTTCCATGACCGTTTTAATTTTCCCTGACTTTTCCAGGTTTTCCAGGATTTCCAGGTTCCTATAAACCCTGTTGTACGGAGGTTCGTAATACATAGGTTATGAGCAGATTGCTTCGTCTCAGGAGAAATCAAGAATTCCTGCTGTTGTAAGATGCAACCCTCATTTCTTCTGCAAGCAAGTTTAGGAGGGCAAAAAATCATTTTCGTAAGCCGTATGCCACCGATTATCCATGGTAATTGATGGTGAAGCTTGACTAAAACAAATACATGTTATTACATACACTGAATATGCCACATCATGCTTTGGAGCATTCAGCTGTGCTTTCTACTCTCAGATACGCAATGCGTCCCCTTTGCATATTCAGTAAAACCCCTCATTTACACTTTTCTTTCAAATTAAATATATAAATAAGAAACGCTGATTAACTGAATTAGAGCAATATTATTAATTATTTCTTGAAGTATAGAGCTATCCTGAATTATTTTTGTACGATATATTTCTACCAATGTTTCAACCAACCCAACCAACCATTGGAGGTTGTCAAATCCATAATTCCCAAACTTACACATTATGCAATGCCTTTTCTCTTATGAGGAAACCATTCCCGGTGAAATTAGCCGATCGAGAACTTAACAACCGCTTTTTAAGTTGGTATTCCTTCATACCATGATTTCTTGACATTTTCTCTTTTTCTGCAGATGTCTGCACTGGCTAGCATGTTTCTGAATCACATCGCGATTTTTCATAATTGCATCCATTGTAGAGACCGGTAATCTTCGATGTTTCGCTATATCAGTGCCAGTTGCATTGTGGGAATCCACAATTTTTATTAATGCCTCAATTGAAAATATTCTAGTTGCTCCAAAGGCTTCCACAGTGATTAGAAGATTACTCGAGGGTTTCCGTTTTTACCACGTTGATTCATCTTACTGCACAACAGAGACTCCGGCATTCCAGACAGCATCTTCAGGTCCGAAGTAGGAAATATATAGTATGAAGATATGGGAAATATATATATTGAAGATATAGGAAATTTGACAGGATGCGATCTTCGGACCTGAAGATGGCGTCTCAAATGCCGACGGAACTGTCGTCCAGTGGGATGAACCAGCACAGAAGAAACCCGAAAACCCTCGAGCCAAAGCCACATCATGTAGTAATTGAGGATAACATAAACAGCGCATGAGAATATAGCTACCTCGCCAGTGGAAGCAGTTATCCGACTTCAGAAATTTCTCCACAAAACCATTTTATTTATTCAATGCTGTTTTCATGCAATAAAACTAGTTTCAATAAGTTTTGTTCTGTAGTAACATTAGTGAAACTGTTGAATTAATGCAGCATGATGGATGGATGAATGATCCCCTGTTATCATCCGCCAGTTCAGTTCATGTATTTTTAACATTTCATAATGTCTGGGTAAAAATTCATTTTCATTCTCAACAATATGAACTTTAGCACAGCCTAAATATACTCCCACTGGTGTTTTGAATTATAAATTACATCCTATATGCATTCATTTCATAGTAGCAATCCTTTCCCGGCAAAAGGATAGCGAGTGTCCATCGCGAGTGATATTTCGTCTCTCCGTCACTAGCAGCGCTGTGTACTACCCTGCTATGCCACTAAGTTCAAATTCTTCCATAAAACGGAACACATTACTGCTCTCTCTCTTGTTTTCGAAGTGTATATGCATGAAACGAGGTAAAACAGTGTTTTTTATAGACTGGTATGTATGGCTAAATGTCATAGAAGAAAATTATATTTTTTTAATCTACTGCATTCTTACCCCCATCTAACGCAAACAGCAGGAAAACTGAAAAGTTGTGGTGTAAATACAGGGTTCTACATATGTTGGAAATATAGGAAATGGAATGGGACCCGATAAAAACGTTGTAAACTGCGGGAAAATGAAAATTCCGATAACGTAAATACGAGGTTTTACTGTATCTATTAATTTTATACGACTAGAAGTTATTCCTACATCTTTGGAAGGATGAGGATACATCAGCTTTTACATGAAAGAAATGTTGTTTTGCACCATTAGGAAAAAACCAGCCAGCTCAACTGCCGAGAATCACAGCCGCAGTGGCCCATGATCTGGGTGGGGTGGCAAATCCCAATGCGAGAAATATGCTGCTTCACTTTCTTGAACAAAAAACACTTCAGCCATGGTCGCCTCTATGATTGTTTGCGAACCCGACTGAGCTCAATGTTTCACTCAAAGAAAGTATTGGATTACATTTCTGTATTCGTTTGTCTGCTGAGATGCAGGTGGATGGCTGTGGTAGGGAGAGACGCAGTAGGGGGGACTTTGAGACATAATTGGTACACATCGTCACAGTCCAAGGAACAGTCATCTCTGCTAGCCACCCTCAGCTTAGTTATCACGTTTCTTTCTTTTCCGCGATAAACGTGGCAACATTGTAGTGACTGCGTGCCGGCTGGTAGGGGCCTGGTTTGGTTTGAATGAAATAATTTTTGATCACCATCTTGAATTTTTGAAAGAAAAAAGAAAACTAGGTTGTTATCTGTGAAGTTTGGTGGATATCTGTTTAAATTTGTGTGCGTGTCCGTGAAGTCAATCTCGGCAGTTAAGCTGGCACATTTTTTCCTAACGATGCACTATATAACATTTCATCCATACCATTTACTGGAATATATTCTGAGAGAATCCTCTCATTTACAATGTAAAAAAATCATCAGAAATGTCAAACATTATTTTGATATGGAAAATGAAAACATTTAAGTGGAGAGAAAAATAATTTGTATGCAAAACTTCATTAAATAGAGGATACATCTATATTTGGGCCCAGGCATGGACTTCGTTCTATGGAGGTTTCATAAGCATGGAGGTTCATTACAGGAGGTTTTTCTGCATTCATTGTGTATAGGAAGCTCCTGGGACTGGGGCTATGACTTCGTATTAGGGAGGTTTTCATAAAATTTCACAATAGGGAGGTTTAACCGTATACATGCCAAAACTACAGTAATAAACTTATTTTTGGCCAAAGCGTAATTTTACTCCTTATCTTCATTTTCCATTATGCTCAAATGAGTTCACAATAGGTAAACAAGAAAAGAACAGTAATTAAATATTAAAATACCTCACCCATTTAAAATATCTTCATTATGCCTCACTGGAAGTTGGTCATATTCAGTAACATCACAAAGTGCTACAAGTAATTCATGAATATCAAGATTTGGCTGCAAAGCATCACGAAAGTGACGCATTGAACGGTATGACAAGTAATAGTATGAGGCAATCTGGCCCATAGATGTTGGAATCAAAGTACGACCATCCTGAAAATATTAGTTTGAACATTAGAAAGATAGCAACTCCTGTTTAAGACTAAAATAATGTAGTGATGCTTTCATCTAACAATATAAGGAAATGCATCACACACATAAACAAGTGTATAATATCACACAGCAAGAAAAATAAATAATAATAAATATATGAATATACATTGTTATGAAAATAAAATATAAATATGAAATTATACCCTTAGTTTTTCTGAATACAGCCATAATGGTTTTTTTCATGGTTATTTCCTCAACCACCCTGATTATTTGAGTGAAGAGAATAATGATACAAAAATATTAAGTAGACAGTAGAAACTCGAAATTACATTTTCAATGGGACCGGAAAAATCGACACTCCATAATATCAAATATCGTATGAACGAGTTTCCTTCGCCAGCATCGCGATGAAGCTATATCCCCCCCCCCCCCTTTCCTACCAAATGAATTCCTTGCCCAAGTCAACCACAAGCGATCCAACCCCCCCCCCCTCCCACTCCGAGCCTCAATTTGTTACCCCACCCCCCCTGCTGTTTTGTATTTAAGGCCATTCTTTCGGCACTTGTTGCACACTATATGTTGGTTGCCTTGATAATGACGCTATAGCTGTCGAAACCGCGGTCGGTCTTGTTAATAAAAGTGTGGAATATACACAGTCATTTTTATTCTTATTTTTTATGATGATTCAATTCCACAAAGTTACGCCTGAAGGTATTTCTTCGAACTTCTATGCAGCTTAAAGCCACTAGTTTGGCATTGTTAGAACAAAGAAAAAGCATTTGATGATAATAGTGATTCTCACTTAAATAATCATGAAATTCTTCAGACAATAAATTCCATGGATGATTATCTTGTGTTCCCATTCTTTAAAGGGTAGAATCTTCCCTCAGAGATGGAAATCCCATTGTATATCCAAATTCCCGGCATTGGGTGTCGTATATTGCTTTCTGTTGGCGATTGTTTTGAATGTGTTGGATACATTTCCGCTGGAAAGTAGACAGACCTCAACTTTGATAATAGCTTGAACATGAACGGATAGTACCGATTCATGCCCAGTATCAACCTTAAATCACATCGCAGTTGCTTTTTACACGTAGTAGTTGACTGCTATGACAGTCAACTGCTAACAACTATTAAGCCCCACTCGCACATGTAAACAGCAAATGCGATGTGAGTTCAAGTCAATACTGGACATGTGTCAAACACTATCGATCGATGTTCGAGCTATTAGCAAAGTTGAAGTCAGTCTACTTTCCAGCAGAAATGTATCCAACAAAATCGCCAACGGAAAGTGGTACAAGATGCCAGATGCCGGGAATTTGGATATAACAACGAGGATATCCCTCTCTGAAGGGCAGATTCTATTCTTTAAAGAAGAGGAACACAAAATAAATGCCAATGTAGTTTAATGTTCATACAATCCACGAAAATTCAAGTATCAATCACTAGTGACATCAAATGCTTTTTCTTTGTTATGACAACGCCTAACTAGCGGCTCTCAGCTGCATAGAAGTTGGTGCAGATGCATCATAGCAGTAGCGATAGCGATATATTGCTCGTCTTGCTGTTGCTGCTCATCAGCAAGCAGTTGAGCCTTAGAAGTCAACTGTTCCTTGAAAACGCACATCTGACGTGATTCGAGTAATCGATACCACAGTGTTCAGTTGGTTTACAATCATGTGCTACTTGTTTTGCCGTGAACCCAGTTGATATAAAAAGATTTTATTCTAAATAAATTTTGAGTGCTTCAACATAAATATTACATACTAGGAATTCACCAAGAGAAAGATGTCAGAAGTTTGGAATCACTTCCGAATAGACCGTTCGGACGATAAGTTCACAGTATGTAAACACTGCAGTGCTAGAATTTCGTGGGGTGTCTCAAGAAGTACCTCAAACCTGAGGAAGCATTTGAAAACAAAACACCCTGCGATAACATGCGAGAGGCAATGCATTGAAGTTGCTGAACCTGTGACTTGCTTGGCTGAGGGGTTGGAAGTGGACATAGATGAACCGTCTATGAGTGACAATAGTGGGAGATGTCTCAGTTCAACCATATCCCGTGTTTAGCTCATACATTTCAATTGGCAATAAAAAATGAGTTTATCAGGAACAAGGTAAAAAAAAATTTAACCGGAAATTGCCGGAAATTAGTGGGACATTTTAAGCATTCATCACAAGCATGCAAAGCGTTGAAAAGTTGTCAAAATATGGCACAGGTGCCATATCATCGCCTAATCCAAGATGAATCGACATGATGGAATTCAACCCTGCATATGTTAAAATGCCTAAATGAGCAGAAACCAGCTCTTCTGCTTGTTGGTAGTGAACTTAAACTGCCAATGGAGTTGACTCCAGCTCAGTGGAACCTTATAGACAATTCTATTCCAATTCTTGATGTGTTTGACGTAGCTACATCTATTGTGAGTTCAGAAAGCACAACAGCCTCTGTGATAGTTCCACTGGTCCACCTTACAATGCATGATTTAGAAAGTACTGCTTCTCGTTAGTCAGGACTTCAGGGGCTAAGAAATGATTTATTGGCATCTCTGAAACTTCAGTATGCTAACTTGGAGGATGAGAAGCTGTATGCTTTTGCAACTCTCTAGGACCTACGCCTGAAGTCGCATCCATTCAAAGATCCATCAAAGCTAGCAGCTGCTAAGGAAAATTTCATTACTGAAGCATGAGATATTGTTATCAATGAAATACAATCCTACAAAAGACATGACTTAGTGTTAGATCAAAGGACACAACAAACTTCAACACCACAAAGCTCCATTTGGTCCCGTTACAGTTCAATCTTCAGAGAGCTTGGTGGGGAATCACGTGAAGTGGATGGTGCAGAAAATGAGGTTACATCTTTCCTTTCTGAAAATACATTGTCATCAACTTCTAACATTGCCGAATATTGGAATGGATGCAGTAAATTTCCACGATTGCAAAAACTTGCAAAGAAATATTTATGCATACCTGCAGCCACTGTTTCTTCAGAAAGGCTTTTTAGTACCGCTAACATGATTGCTGACAAAAAACGAAACAGACTAGACCCAGAACGTGTTAAAATATTGGGGTCATTCCACCTCAATTCAACAAACGTTTGTCCCTTAGGGTCTCAGATTTTGATAAAAATTGGTGTATGGGAACAAAATCTACTCAAACTGAATACCCTCAAAGAGTTTCGTGAAAAAAAATTTTTTGAGCGAATTATGCATGTTTTAATTTTTCGCATTTTTAGCAAAAATCCGAGCCTTAAGTCATATTATCACTTATATCTCCGCTTGTAATTGTCATACAGCAATGATTAATAGCTCTTTTTAAAGCTAACTCCTTATCGAATGCAAATATATCAAGAAACAATTATTTTATTCTAAACCCTATTGTTGTTAATTACTAATGTTAAAAAAATTGTTAATAAACTTTTCTCAAATACTTCATCTCAGAATCGGCTGAAACTTTTTTTCCGTAATCTAAACATACCCAGCTAACTATTCCAAAAATAAAATTTAGTGGCAATTCATAAATACGTTTTTTATAAATATTTAAACATTTACAATCTTCTCTCGCCCGGCCCGTCGGCTCCCCCCCTTGGAATACGTGCAGCGGACACGCGATGCAAGCCTAAAAATTTCCTAATTGCTCAAGGTCGTGGCTATATGAGATAAAAATATATTATAAACTATAAATGTTTCCAACAATTGTTATTTGTTCTTTCACTTTTCGAGCTAAATATTGAGTTGATCCAAATTTCTCTTGAATTTTTGCCACACTCCAGCTTTTAGGCAGTGTAGACAGGACTAAAATTTTTTTACCGTAGGAATTAGCTTCAGCAAATTTTTCCTTGAGTTGACTTAGCATTTCACACCCTACTAACCATTATGGACCGAAGGAAGTTTTTGCTTTTCCCCATACTTTCCCGATAGCTCCTCGATAAACAGAAGTAATTTTATGAATTTTTTCTTTAGAGTTTTTTCTACTTCTCAATTTTTTCTATTTACTGGTGATGTACCGATTTCGGATAAATTCAAGTAGATTTTTTCTAGCACAGATTGACGAGGTGAATAAGGTTCACCATCGCCCTCTCCTTGTGAGTCACTGTCATTGCTGAAGTTGTTTGTAGGTAGGGATAATGAGTCTCCGCAAATTGCAAACCAGAAGACCCCGGTTGTGACAGTACTGCTTCTGCAGCCACAAGCTGCTCAGGAACGTCTTCTTGATGACTGATGGGAGACCTTGGTGTGTCACCTTTCGCGACTCCCTTATTCAGAAGCACTCTGCACTGACGACACAATTTTCTACCCTCGACCAAAGACATCACTCTAGTGCTGAAAATTATCGATTTGTAATATTTGGCAGTAATTGTATATAAATTAGCACTACAGATAATGCAATGCAGTTTCAGTGGATTAAAACACTGTTTTTGACGCTTTGAATAGAAAGCAATAAACGATTTTTCATTGTTAACGCACACGGTTTCCACTTTGACACTACTTCTATCCTCGATGAGCTGCATATCTCTTCGATACATTTAAAGACACTGTCTCGCGAACACTTTTCTTCTCTCACTGCGCCGATGGAGCAAATTTTGACACAATTTTGACAATTAGTTTAAAAAACTATTTACGAGAAAAAAGAGAAGGCAGACAGCTTTTGAATAAGGAGATGCACACGCGGTGATAGACCAAAACAAACTGAGACTTCTTCGGTGAATAAACGCGGCTGTCAACTACAAATTACAAGCGGAGATATAAGTGATTATATGATTTAAGGCTCGGATTTTTGCTAAAAATGCGAAAAAATTAAAACATGCATAATTTGCTCAAAAAATTTTTTTTCACGAAACTGTTTGAGGGTATTCAGTTTGAGTAGATTTTGTTCCCATACACCAATTTTTATCAAAATCTGAGACCCTAAGGGACAAACGTTTGTTGAATTGAGGTGGAATGACCCATTGTTCTTTCGGAACGAAAATTTGTGAAGTGAAATCTGAACTTATGGCCTACTGACTAAAAACTTTCCTACAGAATGTCATTTATTTTACTATAAACCTCATTCACTCTTTTTTTTATTAGGAAATTATCCAGTTATAAAGGTGGAGAAAGAAGATCTATTTTTGTGAAGAATATTAAATTTAAATTGATAATAGCTAAATTTTCATAATACTAGTTGTTTTGCTTGCAAAGTGGGTTTATTTCATACAACTTTGTTAATGAAAGAAGTTAAGTAGTAATGAAGGGATACATACCAAATAAAATTTCGGACTGACATGCATTGTAAAACTTAAGAGGGCAGATATCAAGAAAAAAATCAAAATAATTCCTAATTGTACTCTCTTTTCTTGTACCTACAGATGTGAATGTGGCCCATTTACTTTTGAATAACTAATTAATTAGCAATTAAAACAATTACTTATTCTGGCACATTGACATTTATTTTCATTAAATAAAGTAATTGAAACTGTATGGCGCTTTACTAATTAATAACATTATTTTTTGTACAATAATAATCCTATTCTATTAGTGGTATATCTGTCATTAGTAATAGAGTAGAAGTGGAGCTGAGAACCGGGAACCGATTGATAGAATCGGAACCGAGTACCGGAACTGGGAAATTATGGAACCGTCCCATCCCTAGTAAAAACAAGTAATTTTTTCACGTCGGGACCAAGACCCGAGGTTTGTAATTCCAAAACATTGCTATTTCGAAATATCGAGTACTGTTCCATGTATTTAGATACCCTTTTGGTCAGGACCGAAGATTTTACTCCGTAAAATCAAACTTTTGTGATTTCAAGGATTGTAATTTTGAGTTCCTACTGTATTAAGTATTAATTGAGGATATAAGTTATGAAAACAACAAAAAAATGGCTATCAAAGATGGCTTAAATGACATGACAAGAACTGCGCTAACTGTTACATCCTCCCAACCAGAACTGTGAGTTCACAAAATATTAACTAGATTTTCCTTCTCACCTCATCAACTTTTATACAGTCAGCTTCCTCCAAGGCTCCAACAGTTTCCTCGACTAATGATGAAAGGTAATAATTAACGTCTGCAGGTTCTAATGACTCTAAACCATAATAAACAGGATTTCGCATCAGACGCCTGAAGAAGTAAGTCCATGTCAAATAATCTAGGGCCTCCTGAAAAAAAATTGAATACATACATTAGTTGGACTTAACCACTTTAGCAGGGAATTAATTTTTTAATAAGCAGTTTATGATTCACACAGTCAAATGCTTTGCTGAAGTGTAAAAGCATTGAACTAGTTTCAAGTTTGCATCTGATGAGAATAATGTAAGGTTAATGGTATTACCCATTGTAGATTTACTTTGTCGGAAACCATTCTGGTTTGGAGAAAGAAGATTAGTAGCATCTACAAATGAAATTAGGTAGTTTCTACAAAATCTGCAAACTGAGATTGTAATGAAATGGGACAATATGAATTGATGTTGGACAAACTTCCTTTTCTTTTGCATAATGTGATGTTAGATAGTTTCTAATGATTGGTGTTGGTTAATTAAACCTCACTTTCTGCTTCGGGAGAATTAAATAAAAGGCAGCAACTTCTTATGTCCGTTCTAGGACATGACAACTGATCAACAACTAGGTCTATTATTATTCTTTATTAATAACATCGATACAATATTTAAAATTGTGTATCTCAACAATTGGGAAACATACCTTGCTGGAAGGAATCACTGTTGAGTGACAACAACAAAGGTGTTGTTACATTGAAAAAACACATCAGTAAACAGCTTGGTATTTATCCTATGCCTAGGTACTTTTTTATTCTTATTTCTTGAAAATATCAGTTAATTCATTACCTGTATTAGGAGGGTGCAAAAAAGGTCTTAGGTTATATAGGAAAATTCTGGTGTGGAAGCATTTGGAAAACTTAGGAGAAGGCTGACAAGCTGATGAACTAATATTATGAAATTATTAGCCATATCAGGCATATGGTTTGAGTAACCAGTGATTTTAAAAGAATAGGACGAACACAGATTCTTGTATTTGAAGTTTTGACTTTCCATATTCGCTCACCCTCTAAGCAAATATTTTATTCATTAAAAAGTCTCCGTCTTCCTTGTATTTACTATTTTACCTATCATCATATATAATAACTAATGCACATAAATACTCCACAAATTCAGATTACCATTCACACTTAACAAGAAGTTACAATAATGTACATTTCTTATCAATCAGGACAGAAAGAATGCAACTGGGACCCCAGGTTCTATCACAAGTAGGTTTAAAGCATTTGAAATTAACTTCCAGCTGACAACCATCACTATATTTGCTGTAGATGGCAAACATTTTTAATTGAAATGACATTTGATGAGTTTCTCATTTATTCAACACTTCTGCTTTTTTTGTACATTAATTTCCTGGTAAATAAAGGAAATCAAAATACATAGTACATTCCCCATTGAAGACACTAAATCTACCATTGAGATAATTTTTAAGAGTTTACATCTAGCCCGTTTCCTCTACCAAGCATATTTTTAAAATATGTTAGGTAGGGATGTGCGAGTACTCGAAAATTCGAGTCGAGTCGAGTAGTTGGTACTCGACTCGAGCACTCGAGTATTTTTACGAAAGTCGAGTCGAGTCGAGTAGTTTTTGTCGACGGAGCCGCCAAGGCCAATAGGTTCAGAAATCTGCCGACAGGAAGCGCTATCATCAAAATCGAGTAAATCTCTGGTTACACGGTAGAAAACACGTACGAACATGTACTTACGTACGTTCATTTACATTTGCGTGAATGGTTTCATGTACGTTTACGTGAACGGATTCATGTACGTTTGCGTGAACGAATGGATAAATCGGTGGTTACACGGTCCATGAAACCGCAATGTACCGTATTTCTCCGAATATAGCTAGTCCCCCCTTTTTGGCCGAAATATTCGCGGAAAAAGTCTGGGGTGGGGGACTATATTCGAGCTCAAAGCACCTAATGTCCGTTGTAAAATTCCATCTCCTGAGTTTGAAGGTTTAGATCACAAAAATGAGTAGTTCAATTTTAAAATAAAGTATATCGAACTAATTCTTGTTTATTTATACGTTTAATAATGTCAAAAATATATTTTTAGCTTGTTATATTAATTAATTTTTCGACTGAGACAGATAAAAACGCCGGATATTATTCAAGTTCCGGGAAGCAATTTTGACGCCCACTTGAAGATACACATGAAAAGGTACTTCTCTTTTCTTCGCATAAGATATGGAACATATATTTATCTTAGACTAAACAAAGTTTAAAATAGATTACTCAGTTTCTAATTACGTAACGAATAATATTTTAAAAAATGCTCTATCTCAGCATGCGGAAGTCGGAAATTTAGTTCGTTTTGATGGTATTCTTCGTGTTTGAAAACTAAGCACCTGTAAAATGACTTAACAAATTGGGAGAATTAGATATGCTTTCAACGTGTATATATTTATTTCGGAAAGCGAGCTCCACGCGACAGGACTTTTGGCCTGGAGAGATAAGCTGCTCGAGGTTGTCAAGTTGTAAGCTACCGTAGGTAGAAACTACCGCGCGCACCAAACACCACGCGAGAAAATTTCTCTAGTATGCACAGGAAAAATATCCTTGCCTATGCTTGAATAAAATTTTATAAGTTGCAGTATTCACCAAAATAAAATCAGCGATAAGAGAGATAGCTTTTGTCCCCACATTTCTCGGCTTCTCGACGAAAGAAACAAATTGCATTTTAAATTATCTTCAACTCCGTCTCCAAAATCTTTGCGCGAGGAGGCATAATGACGGTATGCTTCCAAAGATACCGTCAGTTCTTAAAATGAAACTGACTTGCATTCGTAAAGGCGATACTTTTTTCCGCTATTGTCGAGTCCTCATGACTCATTCACAGCGATAGGCGATCTGCTTGCAGCAGATGATTCCACGCGCGCGCTACCTTTCCAGAGATGCTCTGGACATTAGAGCGTGCTTTTATAGCCGAAAATAAATATATATCGATATCAAATAATCAACGAATTCTACTGAGATTTCATAAGTGGATGCATATTAATGACTCGAGAGCAAGAGAAAGGTCCAAACGGTGATTTCCGGAACGGAAAGCGTGCGGGACGGAAAATAACGCAGTCGGACAAATTCATCAATAACAAAAATATTGATGAACGTAATGGTATGAAACTTCGTATAACTATTAACAAAGCCCTTAGCTACAATATGCAAAAAGGTAAGTTTGATATCTCGACCTGTGTTGTTCTTACGATGCCCGAATTCGATGGATCCATCCGGTATCAAAAAAAAAATTCGCTAAAAATCCGTTCTTAAACACGTACTTCAGTAAAAAAAATTGTAAAAATATTTTAATACTACCAGAAAACGTAGAAATAAACAAGATTTAATTTGATATACTTTATTTTAGAATCGCTTCAGCCATCTTGGAGATATTGGTCTTCAAACTCACGGGTGAAGGAAATTTTGTAACGGATGGTAGGCATCCTATTGTAAGGGCATTACGGATGATATAGGTATCGTATAAAACTTATAAGTTTTACTATTCCATTTTTTAATTTCTTATTTAGGATTATTAATTACATCATTAATTTCAAGTTCCTAGTCATATCTTAAGATAGATAATTATAAATATCTATAGATAATTATCTATAATAAATTTTTGTTCAAATGTATTTCCTTAGAAATCGAAAACTTTAATCCACAGGACTCTATACAAAATTCATGTACCTGCTCACATTCATCCGTGAATGAAAATTCATTGTTCAAACATTATTAACTTGCATTAATGGATATTGGAAATAACCCGTGCTGGTATTGGGTGTTCATGCATCGTGCAAATGGGGGTGATTGACCCAGGTCCTTTTTATGATTCTAAGTTCTATCATGTTTAGGCAGAAATCACCGATTTTGAAGAGATGGTGCCATTAATTGGAAGAGGAAGAAAATTATGTGTTAAAAACTAACTATGTAATTAACGGCCAATCATAAATTTGAGGCGCGAGCTTATCAAATATTTACTGCACAAATAAGGCATATTGTATGAAATTCACTGTACTGTTGGACTAACCCCGGCATACACGACATCACTGAGAAAGCGTTTAGCTTGGAAAAGAAATACATAGGAATGAGAAATACAAGGAATGCTCTTCTAATTAGGCTTATGTATTCCTTAAGAAAAAATATTTTGCTTCCTGGCTTACTTTAAAGTTAATAGGACATGTCACTCATATAGGCCTCATATTATGCCTAAGTACACTCTAGGTACCGTACTGCAAGCTAATTTACACATTTTTGAGTAATCCTAGGAATGAAGGTAATTTTCTTATTTCGAGAGCTACCGGAAAATTTCCATTATGTCTTTTGGCCTGCGCTACGTGCCATATTAATTTGACTGTTTATAACTATGCATTAGGTAGGTAGACCTGCCATTTGATAGTCGGATTGCTGGCTAACTTTAATTGCGATGACTTAAGTAAGAACTGGGTCTCTTCTCTCATGTACAATAATGTACAAACTCGACTCGACTCGACTCGATACTCGCGAGTACTTTACAACTCGACTCGATACTCGACTCGAGGTCAAAAAGTGCTACTCGCACATCCCTAATGTTAGGTAGAGAATGCTGAATATTTGCTTCCGAAAAATATGGAAGCAGTTGGGTAGTGCTGGGTGAAAAGTAACCAATCGTTACTGCTGTATTTGTTACTCACTCGGACCCGAACTAACGATTACTCAACTTGAGAAAAATCGAGTACTCACTCATTTGAATACCTACTCCTACCTATGGTATTCTTCCTCCATGCCTACTCATGGTAGGAAATGATTGGATGATTTTGCCGGTTTCCCTCACGCCTCGGGTGAATGCCGAGCCATTAAGTCATTCCCGGAGGAAAAGAGTTCCAGCTATCTGCTCCATTACCACTGCAAATACTCCAAATCAATAATGTATTCTGTTTAATTGAACACTAACCTGAAGAGGCCAATGCCTAAACAGGGAGACCATGTTAATATTCTTTTTATGTAATACTTTTAATACTTTAATTCTGTATTGTAAAACATTGGTCGAATAAACACCTATTTGAATTTGAATTTGAGAGGCTTAAAATCATCCCTCAGCGATACGAACGCATGATGGCATCACAAGAATTATTAGCGTAACAGTTTTTTTCAAAGACATCCCTTAATGTAATACTCCGGAAATGATTACCCCTGGCTTCCTATATCAGCAACAATAATTAAAAAAAGGGTTTATGCTCTTTATTACCTAGAGAACTTCTCCTGCAAAACTGAGGTCTCAAATTTTGAAGAAGTTAACATTTTGTCTACTCATTTCAGCCAGCTTGTTCCCTGAAAATAGGCAACCTAGGTTGTGAAAAACAAATGAGAAACGAATACCGAGTAACTACTCAAAAGTAATGATTACTTTGCGAGAAAAGAATGTGTACTGGGGTCATTCCATGTCAGGTCATCTAGGCATGACACCCACCGACTCAGATTTGGATGAAACTTGGCAATTTTCATCCTTCCATGTAGGAATGAAACAGTGTAAAATATTTCTTGGCTATCTCTAATAGTTTTTTTTCACGACCATTTGAATTTTGGGTGAAACTGCAGATTTTCAATGAATGCGGTCTCCAAAGGCACTTGTACCTCCAGAGGGAAATAATTTGTCTCAGCCATACTTTTCATCCAATTCTTATGAAAATTTGCAGGTTTACTGTAGAAGTCATGAGGATTCCAAATACTAATTGAAAAATATCCTAAGGGATATTGAAAATTCTCTAAATTCATATGTTTCATAAGATTTTAAAAAATTTTGCGTCAAAAACATGGTTCTATAACACATCAAATTTTGACCTAAGGCAATATGTGAATCAAGCTAAATTATTTTTTCTAATATTCCTTAAGATATGACCCACCACCTGTAAAAATAAAATTCATGGCTTTCTGCTTGCTTTGTTGTTAAAAAAATTTTGATGTACCAAAAAAGAATTCCTTTTCACAACTCTGGTAGTCAGTGTTGGGTCTTCCTTCAAGTGTGATGAAATGCTTGTGTTAACTGTTTTCTATGTCTAAACAAATATTCATGACATGAATGTAGTACATAAAAATTGCAAAAATAAAAACATATTTTTTATGTGCAGGTTGTTTTTCTCCTGATAAGAAAAATAATTTTTTAAAATAGAATATTTTAAGGAATTCGCAGCACTTACCCATCATTGCTGGGGATAACTTGATTGTTGCTTTACAGAACACATCAAAATACAGGATGCATGTCAAACCAAGTTAACTTTCTCCATTTTGTATTGACTAAAACTTCACTAATGTGTTTTACTTGATTAATGTTGGATGACAGTCGCAACTTATGAATCAACAATTTGGACAAGAATTTGGACAAGAAGATTTGGGCAAAGATTCATTGAAAGAAAAAGCATTGGAGGAAATAAATTCATCATTCAAGGAAATGGGGATGTCTCCTTTAAAACTCCATGCAGTTGCATCCCATAGCAAATTAATGTATGCTAAAAGGAAACTGAAAGTTGCAACTTCTACTTTGAACAAAAAGGTTTGCAAAGTATTTTAGAAAGATTTCCTTCCAGAGCATGATACAGAAGTTCTTGATAAAGCAAGTGATATGGATGTCTAGTTGGGTTACTAAAAGAAAAACTGGCGACAGCAGGCAGTCGGCGAGAGATAATTCAGCTACTAACACTAGCTCCGACTTCGTGGAATAGGAGAAAAGTAGCCAGAGAATTTAATGTTAGTGAATATGCAATTCGGCAGGCCACAAAAGAATTACAGTAGAAACTCGAAAATACGAACTTCGAAATTACGAAATTTTGATTTTACGAAGCAAAATCTTCGGTCCCGACCAAAAGGGTATCTAAGTGTATGTAACAGTACGCGATATTACGAAATAACGAAGTTTTAAAATTACGAACCTCAGATCTTGGTCCCGACGTGAAAAAGTTACTCGTTTATACGAATAGTGATGGATCACAGTAACGTCTTCCGGCGCTCCTTGCCAGAGTTAAACATCTACTTAATCATCAACGCCGAATACATTATCCACAGAATGTATTACCTGAACGATATCGCATTTTTCAATGCTACAATAGTAAAGGTGTCTTTTCACTGGGGCATCCCGCGGCCGCGTTCGGCGTTCGCATCCAGCAGCCGGAAGTCACTGCCGTACTCGTCCAATCTATATCAAATGGGTTCGGTTTTACTGATACATCTCGGCCGTCGTGTCCGACGGCTGATGCCCGACGTCTGCGTCTCGACTGCTCTCGAAACAGTCTTGAAACAGTCCCCCAATTTTCGGGGATTTTTCTGCTCTCCTCTCTCCGCATTTTATATTACGCGTCCTTTCCAGCTCTTTTTTGTAAAACTACTTGCAACATTGGTCGTCCTTTTCTTCGTCTTCCGACAAAACTAAATCGTCACCATCCATTTAAAGCGTAAAATCAACTCACTCTCAGGAAACACAAACCGATAATAAATTTGTAATTAAACTAAATACGCAATCTCCCACATCGCCCAGCCTCGGAAACAGGATGTAGACGCCTGAATGAAACCACCCGGCCGCGTCATCCAGCCGCGACGTCCAGACGCAGCGGTTGGACGCAGCCGCTGGACGCCACAGTGAAACCAGACCTTCAGGACGACTTTGAATCGTAGGTATCGTAGCTCATAAAATATGGAACCAATCGCACAAAAAATGCGTTTTGCTTTGTTACCACGAGTCCACAGAGTTGCCAACGAGTAAAAAAATGTAAAGTAGTCCTGTACGGATTATACTCGCCGTAATTGCTACAACCAGCATTTTCCTCTCATGATCCCTGGCATTTTTTGTTACCAGTTTTCTCAAACATAAATCCATGATGATTATTCCTGGTACAGAAATCATTTGCCGCGCGTTTGCAATAACTATGACATGTATCGGAGATGGTGCTATGTTGTTCGAGCGGTAGATTCAGTCCTGAATATAACACAAGGAAGCTTTTTTTCCCACTATTTCAGGCTGATTACACTCAACCTTGCTCAACGGCATAATTATTCCGGCTGGCAATAGTTATCATCGAAGGACTCATGTACTCAAGAACTGAACTATATTTTTAATAAACATTCATTCGTATTTCTTCTTGACTTATTATTCACTGATTCCCTTTTCTGATATTGCCGGAATGGATCGGAAATTAAGGGAATGAAAATGCCCGCACATTCCCATAATCTTTTTCCCCACTAGGCAGTCCCCACAAGGAAAATTCACCCAGCTCTCCTTCTCCTTTGCTCCAAAACCTCGGCACACTCTCCCCCATCACCTTTCTCTCTCACTTGCGGCTAACCTATCCCTCCCACACTGGCTATATTTCCCCTTCAAGTGACCCTCCGTGTCCCCCCTTCCTGCTCTATGAGTGGGCAAGAGCCATCCCCCTCACACCCAAGCCCCCCCCCCCCCCCCCCCCCCACCCCCCAAGCCCACCCTCCGGGACATCAGGCCCCTTCGAGTGCCCCTCCGTCCCACCCCCTCAACGCTAGGCTAGCATGAGATGCCCCACGCTGACTTTGCAGGCCCCCCATACCAGCTCTTGGGCCCTTTAAGAAGTTCCCTCCCCAATCTCAAGGAATCTGTGCACGCCGATGGGTCTAACTCAGCGTAAATTTTGTTTTGCGGGCATATCTTGATTCATGGTAAAAGCTCCACTCACCAGAGTCATGTCTTCCCTCTCCGCCGACGCAGCAAATTGAGGTAAGGGAGGAGGAAGATAAGATGCGACTATTCGGCGTAAAGCTGATGATTCATTCGATGTTTATTCTTCGCGCGCAGCCCTTGGCCTTGAATCCCAGGTGGATCACCCTCACAACAGACGTAAGATACTACGAGACCATGGGCCTCGCAGCTGTTTTTGTGAGTGGGCGAAAGGAGTAACCCCCACCCACAGCGAGGGGGAAAGGGGGGAGGGGGAAAGCGAACCACAACTGAAGCTTTCGTGTAGTAGAGTGAAAAACGAAAATTATTGATTTGTAAAGTTAGCATCGTAGGTAGCCGATGAAGTGTAAAAGGAACTATCTCACCTTCACCGTTGAAGTGCGTGGCTTGTACACCTTACTTCTGAAAGGAGGTACACAGCTGGACTCTTCTATAAGCTATTCTTTCAGCTCTATCATCTCAGAAATAACCACGCACAAACAAGCTGAATCCAAGGGAGAAAAACGATTGTTATTTTGGGAAATTAATGGGCTTATCATTATTTATACAAAATACATAATGTGTATCCATCGCACAGCATCCGGGAGAAAATCTTATTTTCACTGTCTTAGCTTAACGTAGGTAGGTACATATATTATGCCTGACGCGGAGAAAGGACTATCTTCTAACGAAATTTTATTCCTCTAATTCCAATATCCGGTGCCAATGATCGCGCAAGTCACACACTTCCTTATTGTATGCATCCTTCAGTATTACTGACGATTAAACATCGCTTACGCTTCAGTTAAAGAGTTTTCCAGTTAGGAAATAATATAGAAAAATGCGCTATGAAGGTTCATAGGCTTATTCCAAACTGCACAAAAAATTTTGCAAAGATGCTTCATTGCCTAATCATTCATTGTAAAAAAGAACGGCAAGTTAGTTGTCGCGATGTAAATTTCCGAGGGTCTTAGATGGAAGTTTAATTCTTCCGAGTTTCGGGATATCCGCCGTGAAAAGATGGAACGATGAGGTGGAAATCCTGAAAATCATCGTCGCCTCATCGTTCCATCTTTTTACGGCGGAAATCCCGAAAATCGGAAGAATCGACCTCCGACAAATTAGTTGCGTTAAACTGTTTGCACCTCGTGGGCATGAACACACATTTAAGTATACTTTTATGAATTATAACTTCGTAAATCTTGCAAGTATGTCGTGAGAGTTCATCTTAATTTAAGGAAACAAAAAGGAGCTTCATCGCGATGTTTTTGAAAGATACTCGTTGATACGAAATTTGATATTACGAAGTGCCGATTTTTCCGGTCCCGTCGACTTCGTAATTTCGAGTTTCTACTGTAGTACAAATTTTTGTCACAATTTGTTCCCAACTTGGCTTTACCAAGAAATTGTGGACAGAACTGTAAGTGGTATCAGAAGAATGATGAAGATTAAATGGGTTAACTGAATGAATAACAAGGAAATCCTAAGAAGAGTGGGAGAAAAAAGAAGTCTTCTGAAAACCCTAAGAAGACAGGACAAATTAATTGGCCACATCCTGAGACATGATGGCCTGATGAAGACTAAAATTGAAGGACAAGTCAGCACGAAGAATGGCAAAGGAAGGCCTTGAATGAACTAGATGGAGCAAGTTTTAACGGATGTGAAAGAGAAGAAATGCCTCAATATGAAGAAATCAGATGATACGAGATTCAAGGGCAGAGCTGTGTCACACTAATCTCAGGATTGAAGACTGATGGTGATGATAAAACTGTTGATGTAGTTAATCATAAACTGTAATCACATAAGCTGGAAATTTTTGTAATCGTAGGTATATGTACCATTAAATTAGATTATATCTTATCTCTTTCTATAGGGTGAAATACTCTTCCAATGTTTTGTTCTTCTCAGATTGTGTTCCACTTGAGTAAACCTTTGGGCCTTAATTATTTCTGATCTATATCAATGACTAACCTTCTACCTTATTCCAAGTAAGTTATTCATCAATGATAACATTAAATCAACAGTTTATGTAAGAATAATAACATGATTAACTCCTGAACTTCATATGATATTGCGATTGAAAATTTTCAAAAAAGAAGTTGCAAGATGATATTGGGCCCAAGGTCACTGTTTCACTGTAAATTACAGCAAAATCTATTTGATGCACTTCTCAAACTTAAACACACAGCAATCTTTCTAGCTAGTATCAATCAGAAATTTCTTGAACAAGTGACTTATTTACAGTTTCTCGGTGTGCATTTGAAATGTGTTTGAAAACCTCTTAGACTGAGCATACCAAACTGATAGGTCTTAAACTTAGCTCTACCTGTTCTTTACTGAGCTCAGCCTTTATCTGGACATTGACTTACCCTCTATACTGAAAAAGGCTTACTGTTATGTTCAAACTGTTCTGTTGTTCTCTTTTTACTGTTTTTTATGGCTCAAATACCTTTTCCTCCACACATTTGGCTGCCTTGGCAATGCAATTAACCATAAAATGATCCAGGGGGCTCCAAAGTAAGCTATCTGAGAGCTTTGGAAATTCTGGACAATAATAGTGAACTACTGCACAAATAAAACAAAATTAACATAGGCTAGGAACAGAGGTTATGCCTCTGACTTCAGAGCCAATAAAAAAGCAACAAAACGAAGGGAGAACTGAAGCATTGCTAACTTTATCGGGGGCATCATGAATGATGAATTGGAACCAATAAATAATTAGAGTATCTTCAACATACAACAGTGTATAATAATGCGGATGCCATGATTGTATACCCTCATAATGCTAGAACAGTAAACAAGTCACGCAATACCTGCTTAGTTTTTATAATCCCACCGACAACTTCTGCACCTATGTGATCAGGGAGAGATTTGTGAAGCCCAGATTCCACAGGAAATGGCTCATACAGAAACTTTTTGTAGAAGGCTTTTTTGGCATCATGCACAAATACCACTGCGACACCCTGCAAAAAAGAAATATACACAATAAGAAATAGTGGACAAACTATAACAAAGATGCATATTAGTGCTCTAAAAATTACTTAATTAGGTTAACTCTAAGTCATAAGACCCATATTTAACAAAAACCTACTGTTCTGCACCAAGATTTACATACAAATATCTACTGTCATTTCTATTTACATGCAGATGTCTTGAAATATAAAGGTTAGGGATAGTTGGATTGGATCCGCCGGATCCAAAGATCCATGGATCTTTCATTGTACTTGGTTCTGAATTCGGATCCAAAGACTCAAGAGTAAAATTGGATCCGGATGGTAGATTTTAAATTTTCGCGGCTGATCATTCGAAGCGCCCTGTGAAAGGAATGTAGATGTGGTATATTGACAAGAAGAGGTTGTATGACACAGATCATGATATTCGATGAAAATATTTCCGTGTAACAAGAAGCAAAATAAAGAAATATGCCTTTTTTCCCCATCAACCCTGTATCGTGAGAAAAAAAATACATAGAATGTCACGCGGGTAGTCAACATTCGCTGGCATCAGGCAGACATCAAGAGCTAATGTCCTAAAGGAAGTTCTATCCCTATTGCAGTTTGATTTTTTCTTTCAGTCATTACATCAAAAATGTTATCATCTTCAATTTCAAACCCTTACATCTGAATACTCACATTTTTATACTTAATTTGTTTAACCAATGCAGTGCAGATGACATTCTGGAATGTATCTATAAAATAGATATGCCTTAGGCAATAGCTAAATGTATTTTACAAAGCATACCATCGGTGGATTCTTGAAACCTACTATGTGTAAAATATAAAATTTTACAGGAGACACAAAAAACTATTTAAAAGTGTTAAAATAGTATTTTTTATATTAATTATATAAATATTATTTTTTAATTTATTTTATATTTTAACACAATTATATCATATTCTAGGTTTCATAGATAGATTCGCCTTGACAAGACAAACATTTTGATACCAAAAACTCAATTTTGGCATTTTGGTCACATAGTAGTTTTCAAGAATCCGCTGATGATACAATACAAAGCATGCTTCGATGCGACACATAAAATTTATCATTATTGCTTGAAATAACACACGAATGATCAGGTGGACGTTTTCCTTGTAGAAATTCACATTTTTCACTTACATTTTTGTCAAATTGAGGTCTACCTGCACGCCCCATCATCTGAAGAACATCAGTGACTGGCATGTCAGCATACCTATTTGTCTTCCCATCATAATACTCGGTGCCCTTAATGATAACCAGATGTGCAGGTAAATTCACTCCCCATGCAAGAGTAGCTGTAGCAATAAGGACCTGAAAGAAAAGACAATGCTTACGCAGTAGTAGTACCAGGAACAAACAGGAAACACATGGGCAAGGATATAGTTATGATTGATTTGTTGATATCCACATTACAGAATTAATTTTTTTTACAGAACTAAATTAAAGTATGTATAATTTCCATGACGTATTTCATCACTACACGAACATGACTTATAAAACATTAATTAATTGAACAATGACTTGAATTAAATAATCACCTGAATTTTTTCATCACTGAAAAGTCTCTCCACTGTGCGACGATCATGCTCAGTCAAACCTGCATGGTGCAAACCAATGCCGAAAGCCAGGGTTAAGCGTAGATTAGGATCAGCCACAGTAGCAGATATTGCTTCAATTTCTGATTCAGCACAATGCAGCCACTGCTTAGGATTTTCCTCACCAGCAAGGCAAGAAATCAAATCCAAGGCAGTCAGTCTTGTTTGTCTCCGGGATGATACAAAAATCAATGAGGGCCGCCCAGGAGAGTGCTGCCTAATAGCCTAAAATGAAAAGATTCACTATATTATATTTCATATAAAGGGATCACTACACCCATTTCACTGATGGTCAAGGTAAATAAAAATTCAAGACAAGGAATTCAATACTCTCCCTCACAAAATGCACGTTCTTAGGATAAGTATTTAAATAGAAAAATTAAGTACAATGAATTACACTCAATAAATAATAAATAGGATATAATTAAAATTATAATAGAGGAATAGGAAGGCTACACCATCCAGGCCTTGTCATTTAACCCTTTTACTGCCAGAGCCTTTTAGGTAGACTCTGCGAAAACTGCCAAGCACATTTCCATGAAAAGCGAAAGATTATAAATTTCAGATATACCGTATTTACACGTGTAAGCCGCGCACCTTTTTTCCCAAAACGCCGGAGAAAAAATGGGGGTGCGCGGCTTACACGAATCCTCCAGATTTTCGTGTAAGCCGCGCACCATTTTTCCTCAGATTCCTGTTGTTTTTTCTCCTAAGTTTCGCATTCTGTCTAGTAGTATGGTTAGTAGTCTAGTAGTAGTGGTATACTAGTCTTCGCAGCATGATCTAGTAGTAAATCGTACATTGTAAAGTATTCTGAAATTTTGAAGTATGTAATTAATAATAAAAATCCGCGTTTAACAAGGTCTGCGCGTACAACGGTACTGGAAGAAATGCAAGATCAGAAACACCATTTGTCAAAGCAATAGATTTATCGTGTATAGATCGTAAGTAGGACAACACATTGTAGCACTGATATGTATTTAAATATACTGTATCCTGTAAGCTGCTGCAAGGGGCTTTATGTTTTTTCAAAATCGTAAGCGGAGTTTGTTTCGGTATCACATATCTGTAGCAACATTTTTACGTAATAGATAGCTCCTTTTGCATACACATTAAAGCTGCATTGCAAAGACACGACAAAAAATTTGTTACGTGGTGGCAATAGTCGTATGCTCAGAGATTATGCCTTCTTACTATCCGTGCTATCCGCACCAAGCGTGAGAGTAGTAAACGCGTTCGAATCGATCATTTAGCATTTTAAAATAATTTGCTATTATCATCCTAAAATGAATTCTGATGTGAAATTTCGATAGTTTCTTGTGAGTATAAAACTACATATTATTAACGATGCCGAAAAAATAGGAAATCGAGCTCCATGAAGGAAATATGTATTTGTATTACTTTATTTATCCGAAAGACACAATGCACAGTAATAATACATGCAAGTGTATAAGACACGTCAAGCAGGTACAGGAAATACACTATATTACAAAATAATACCCTTAAAAATTCTGCGTCAGGTATTCACTGACACTATAAAAACACTTATCAGTAAGATATTCTTTGACCATATTCTTAAATACAAGAAACCTCTCTTCATTTTTAATACATTGTGGTAAATTATTATATAATTTTACACACACAGCTCTTGGGCCATTTGATGCAATTGCTAACCTAGATGATCTAACGTGTAAGTTTTTACACTGTCTTGTATCATACTTATGGACCCCACAGCTCAATTCAAAATCAGCACTATTTTGTTTTACATGGACTACAGAATGATAAATATAGACACATGGAACAGTTAACATTTTTAATTTTTTGAAGAGAGGTGAACAGTGAGCATAATAATTTTGGTTGCACCTCACTCTCACCATCTTTTTTTGTACCTTGAAAACACTGTGAAGATGAGAGGGCAGTCCCCATAACACTATGCCATAGGAAATTCTTGAATAAAATAATCCATAATATAACATTATTAATATGTTTTGGCTTACTGAATATCTTATGACAGATAGTAAGTAAAATACTGAATTTAACTTCTTAATTAAAAACATAACATGGTAATTCCATTTCAGATTACTGTCAATATGAAGTCCTAAAAACTTCAAATAGTTAATGGTAGTTAGATTACTACCATTTGTCGGAATAGATTCAAAGTCAATTATAGTTCGAGATGTACAGAAAATCATTGCTTGAGTTTTTTCATTATTTAAAATCAAATTATTGCCAGCACAGTTCATACTTTTCTTGAGTTCATACTTTTCATCAACTGCTCACTAGATACAACCAAATTATGTAGATGTCTACTGGATGTCATGACACTTACATCATCTGCATATATTACACATTTATTAGTGTCATTAATACGCAACTGACTGGGTAGGTCATTAATAAAAATCAAAAACAGTACAGGACCAAGTACTGACCCCTGAGGTACTCCTCTGTTAACCTCCATAGGGGTGGAGAGATAGATGTTCCCGTCTCTATGATAGGCTACCCTTTGGCTTCTGTTTATTAAATAGGACTTCAGCCAGCTTAACGCCACGCCCCTAATGCCCAACAACTCACATTTTGAGATCAGCTTACAGTGATCAACAGCATCAAATGCTTTGCT
Source organism: Platycnemis pennipes (assembly GCA_933228895.1). NCBI lineage: Eukaryota > Metazoa > Arthropoda > Insecta > Odonata > Platycnemididae > Platycnemis > Platycnemis pennipes. Next base: position 23,040,568 of record OW121848.1, on the reverse strand, counting down.
CAAGTCAAAGAAAATGCCCATAACCTTACATTTAGAGTCTATCTCCTGAATTATATAATCTACAGCTTTTGAAGCTCTATGGTGTATCTGAATCTAGCAGTGACGAAAACTAAGAATGAGATTTGTTATGATATGAATATTCATTAGTGATTTATGATTATATTTCCGGGAATGTGGTTTTCTTTAGTTTTATAAGAATTATAATTGTTATTATATTGAGCTTAGTTTTTTCCGTGTGTTCCCGAGACTTTCCGGTGTTGTTAATTCATGCCAGTCCACAGCAACTACGCAGAGAGCAGACGAGATCACTGCTATCAGGTATGGATGGCATTTGCCTTTTATTTGTTGATATGCCAACGGATTTCCGTAATAATAAAGTAATCACGGGTTGAAATTGTATATTGGATGTTATATTGAACAGATGCCATTTTTATAGCTGGACGATGTGATCGTATGTAACTGTTATTACTGTGAGATGCTACGAGAAACAGATTCACAGTAAAAGGGGCCGTGCATTGATGCACGAGGCGATGACGATCGTGACAATAATAACATGTAATTCAATCAATTAATGAGAAAGACGTACACGTAATTTAGGCACAGCATTTCTATTAAAGAAATTGCATCCATGTTATGACAAAATGATGCAGACTCAAGGGAAAAAATTTTTTTTTTTCGATAGAAATAATTTTTTCCTCATGAGCCTGCCCGAAAATAGGGGTGTGCGGGATACACGAGGGCGTGGCTTACACGAGTAAATACGGTATTTGAAGCAGTTAATTTTAATATATGAATTATGTATTTTTCTCAATGTTGGCAATATATTTCAGTTTATATGCAGATGAAAAAATCATTCATGCTATCTCTGATTTGAAGGATATAATAATACAAATGTGTCATGATGTAATGTAAGTCAGCCAATATATCGGCCCTGGGAAGTTTTCGCACCACCATAGTGGGCTGATATACTGGCAGTAACAAGGTTAATAGAGAATCAAGAAGATAACATGGTTGTCCCAAAATCTGCTCAAGAAGCCATGGCTGAATCAAATGCAAAAGAATGGAGAGATGTAATGAACAATGAAGAGAGAAATGCAAATTATGATAGAAAATGCGATATCTAATATAAAGAAGGCCAAAAAACAAGAATTTATGTAGTAGTAACAATGTGGTTCTTTATGCTCAAATGTTATTAACATAGTGAGATAGTTAAATTTAAAGCAAGGACTGTTGCTAGAGGATATTCTTAAATATTAGGTGTGGACTTAAATGAGATCTACAGTTGAGAAGGACACTAAGAATACTTGTCCTAGCAGTTGAAAACCAATGGGTCATAAATTATTTAAACATTTACAGAGCACATCAAGCACCACATTCTTGATGATGTTTATTTTGTGCATCCATATGGTTTTACCATCCAGGTGAAGTATCAAATGAGTTTGTATGTAAATTGATAAAGAGAGTATTTGGGTTGCACCAATTGGATAGAGAGTGGAATGCATGTATTGACAATTATCTAAGATACATGAACTTGAAAGGCAATTTTACGGAGAATTTATAAAATTTTATTTTCTGGTTTACATTCCATAAAGGGCAAAAACTTTAAAATTTCATGCTGAAAGGTACTTTATTTTTTTAAATTTAATAGTAATCTAAATTTACAAAAGTACATATGTACCTGGAATGCTGGTCTGTTCATAGTTGCCATGCGAGGACAATAGTGTTTTCCAGGAAAACCAGAAATGTGAACTTCTAATGGAACAGGTCTGACAGATGGACGGAAATTGTAAAGTCCCAGTGAACCAGTTGATCCAGCAGCAATCCCAAGCCAGTCAGCAAGGTCACGAGCATTAGCCAGAGCAGTAGACAGGCCTATGATTCTCATGCGACCAGGATGGAGATATGGCTTTCCTCCTTTCCCCCTCATGGATACCCCTGGATTCACTGAGTGGGCTTGCTGTGAACCATGTGATGCTATGTAGTTAGCACTATAATGAGACAAAAATGGATGTGGAATAATAAGTGCCTAAGGAAAGGACTCTTCCTCAAGAAAAGGAGGAAGTCTTGAAAATGCTCCCTTATAGACAACTACACAATGGAACAATCATAAAATATTCCTTCATCAGATTAATGACACAATAGATTACTAATTACAGTAGAAACTCGAAATTACGAAGTCGACGGGACCAGAAAAATCGGCACTTCGTAATATCAAATTTCGTATCAACGAGTATCTTTCAAAAACATCGCGATGAAGCTCTTTTTCATTTCCTTAAATTAAAATGAACTCTCGCGACGTACTTGCATGATTTACGAAGTTATAATTCATACAAGTATACTTAAATGTGTGTTCATGCCCACAAGATGCAAACAGTTTAACGCAACTAATTTGTCGGAGGTTGATTCTTCCGATTTTCGGGATTTCCACCACATCGTTCCATCTTTTCACGGCGGAAATCCCGAAACTCGGAAGAATTAAACTCCCATGTAAGCCCCGTGGAAATTTACATCACGACAACTAACTTGCCGTTCTTTTTTTCCAATGAATGATTAGGCAATGAAGCGTCTTTTGCCCAGTTTTTTGTGCAGTTTGAAATAAGCCTATGAAGCTTCATAGCGCATTTTTCTATATTATTTCCAACTGGAGAACTCTTTAACTGAAGCGTGAGCGATGTTTAATCATCAGTAATACTGATTGATGCATACAATAAGGAAGTGTGCGACTTGCGCGATCATTGGCACCGGATATTGAAATTAGAGGTCTCCGCGTCAGGCATAATATATGTATCTACCTACGTTAAGCTAAGACAGTGAAAATAAGATTCTCTCGCGGATGCTATGCGATGGATACACGTTATGTATTTTGTATAAATAATGATAAGCCCATTAATTTCCCGAAATAACAATCGTTTTTCTCCCTTGGATTCAGCTTATTTGTGCGTGGTTATTTCCGAGATGATAGAGCTGAAAGAAGAGCTTATACAAGAGTCCAGCTGTGTACCTCCTTTCAGAAGTAGGGTGTACAAGCCACGCATTTCAACGGTGAAGGTGAGATAGTTCCTTTTACACTTCATCGGCTACCTACGATGCTAACTTTACAAATCAATAATTTTCGTTTTTCACTCTACTACACGAAAGCTTCAGTTGTGGTTCTATTCAGATTAGGTCTGCCTGCCTGCTCTTCATTCATTATATCTCAGAATTCTTTTAAACATTCGCTATTGAATTGAAATGTGGGATATTTTTGCTAATCGTTTTTCCTTTGCTTACGATCAAGCAAGGAGACTTGCGTCCAAGCATTGCAGCTCCAGGTCAGGCCACGCATCAAGCTGGAAGCTGCCTTCTTTCCCTCCTTTCCCTCTCGCTGTGGGTGGGGGTTACTCCATTCGCCCGCTCACAAAAACAGCTGCGAGGCCCATGGTCTCGTAGTATCTTACGTCTGTTGTGAGGGTGATCCACCTGGGATTCAAGGCCAAGGGCTGCGCGCGAAGAATAAACCTCGAATGAATCATCAGCTTTACGCCGAATAGTCGCATCTTATCTTCCTCCTCCCTTACCTCAATTTGCTGCGTCGGTGGAGAGGGAAGACATGACTCTGGCGAGTGGAGCTTTTACCATGAATCAAGATATGCCCGCAAAACAATATTTACTCTGAGTTAGACCCATCGGCGTGCACAAATTCCTTGAGATTAGGGAGGGAACTTCTTAGAGGGCCTGCAAAGTCAGCGTGGGGCATCTCATGCTAGCCTAGCGTTGAGGGGGTGGGATGGAGGGGCACTCGAAGGGGCCTGATATCCCGGAGGGCGGGCACGGGGGGCTTGGGTGTGAGGGGGATGACTCGTGCCCACTCATAGAGCGGGAAGGGGGGACACCCCCTTTTTTGGTGACACCCCCTCCTCCACTTTCTCTAGAATTTTAGCGCGGCTGGCGACGATTGTTGAAAGCATTGACAATGGCACCCCAATCTTTTCCGCTACAGCACTATTTCTTAACTTATTTGATTAAACTTCTTGAATCATTTTCACCTTCTCCTCCAACGATATTCCCTTCTCTTTCTCTTTGGTTGTGATGGTTCTATGTCCATGACCGTTAAAACACTCGGAACTCCTTTCCTCAACACCCCTACCCAAATTCCTGGCCAATTCGTATCTTTCTTCCGCACTGGCTAGGTACCAACTAACTCCCATCCCCGATGTCCTCCGGGTGGGTGTCGTCCGATAGCACAAGGAAGAGATGAAAGCGCCTCCAATTGGGCTAGGATGCTGACGAGGCTTTCTGCTCCTTCTCCGAGGTCGTGACTTTCGGCATCTCATAGGATGGTTCCACTTATCCTCTTCTTGTTTATATTTCTAATAAGGATTAAGCTACAAAACACTTAAAAGTTTCTTTATCGATCTGCAGGAACGCAGCTGATCTCTCTTTTAGGATATTTCTTCGATCGCTATGTTGGAGTGAAAGGGGAGGAGGGTACACCATTTTCCGATATAAATATATATATGGGTGCTTGAGCGTTTTTTTTCCATTGATTATGCATGCGCCCAGAACTAGTCTTCCTTTAGAATTAATGTGCGTTAAACTAAGTGGCCCTATGAACCATGCGAACTCATACTTTCTCTGATTTTCTTTGCTGTTGGCGGTGGAAGAAGGGAAGGGAAATGCGTATGAAGAGCCTTGCTCGATGACTACATCAACACGCTCAATGAGGACGGTAAATTAAACAAGTCCTTCAATGATAACTATTTCCAGCCGGATTAATTATGCCGTCGAGCAAAGTTGAGTGTAATCAGTCTGAAATAGTGAGAAAAAAAGCTTCCTTGGGTTATATTCACGACTGAATCTACCGCTCGAACAACATAGCACCATATACGATACATGTCATAGTTATTGCAAACGCGCAGCAAACGATTTCTATACCAGGAATATTCATCATGGATCTATGTTTGGGAAAACTGGTAACAAAAAATGCCAGGGATCATGAGAGGAAAATGCTGGTTGTAGCAATTAGTCTCTCGCCGGCGAGTATATCCGTACACGACTACTTTACATTTTTTTACTTGTTGGCAACTCTGTGGACTCGTGGTAAAAAAGCAAAACGCATTTTTTGTTCGATTGGTTCCATATTTTATGAGCTACGATGCCTACGATTCAAAGTCGTCCTGAAGGTCTGGTTTCACTGTGGCGTCCAGCGGCCGCGTCCAACCGCTGCGTCTGGACGTCGTGGCTGGATGACGCGGCCGGGTGGTTTCATTCAGGCGTTTAAATCCTGTTTCCGCAGCTGGGCGATGTGGGAGAATGAGTATTTAGTTAAATTACAAATTTATTATCGGTTTGTGTTTCCTGAGAGTGAGTTGATTTTACGCTTAAATGGATGGTGACGATTTAGTTTTGTTGGAAGACGAAGAAAAGGACGACCAATGTTGCAAGTAGTTTTACAAAAAAGAGCTGGAAAGGACGCGTAATATAAAATGCTCAGAGAGGAGAGCAGAAAAATCACCGAAAATTGGGACTGCCCGACTAGGCGTCTGCGTCTCGACTGCTCTCGAAACATTCGAGACGCAGACGTCGGGCATCAGCCGCCGAACACGACGGCCGAGACGTATCAGTGAAACCAAACCCATTTGATATAGATTGGATGAGTACGGCAGTGACTTCCGGCTGCTGGACGCGGACGCAGCACGCGGCCGCGGGATGCCCCAGCGAAACCACATCTTTACTATTGTAGCATTGAAAAATGAGATATTGTTCAGGTAATGCATTCAGTGCATAATGTATTCGGCGACGATGATTAATTAGATGTTTAACTCTGACAAGGAGCGTCGGAAAACGTTACTGTGATCCATCACTATTCGTATAAACGAGTAACTTTTTCACGTAGGGACCAAGATCCGAGGTTCGTAATTTTAAAACTTCGTTATTTCGTAATATTGCGTACTGTTACATACACTTAGATACCCTTTTGGTCGGGACCGAAGATTTTGCTTCGTAAAATCAAAATTTCGTAATTTCGAGTTTCTACTGTATTACATATTTACTAATATCAAATAATAAAAAGAGAGAAATTAAGGCCCACTATATATCTCATATTTCTACTCTAAGCATATTTCTACTCTAAGAAGTGCAAAGGATTTCCCAGTTATACTCTACAGAATAGAATTTTTAACAAAGATGAGCCAATGGAAGACACTATAGCAGTTAACTTCGCAGTCATCAAACCCTTACACTAGTAATGATTTAAAAAAGAAGGGGAAAATACTATTTCTGGGATGATAATTTTAAGAAAACAAATAATTACTGATAGGGCACGGAAATTTCAACCACCTCTGCTCCAAGTCCCCAAAAGACTATATAAAAATAAGCTTATACTATATTACTAAAACATACTTGAGTACATTTAAAAAGATTTTCACACTTGCATAACTTTGATACTCATTAGAACTAAATGTTTTACCGTGAGACAATTATCTCAAGAACTGGCCCCCTCTCTTCCCCCAGAAGATGGATTTCATCAATGACTATTAATGAAACATCTCGAACATAAGCTCTTGTGCTCCAAGATCTTGACACACCATCCCACTTCTCAGGAGTAGTAACTACAACATCCGCATTTGCCATTGCACGGGCATCGGGACTAGCATCACCAGTCAGTTCAACCACGGATATTCCTAATTTATCACCTAACCTCATTTGCCAATCTTCAATTCGCTCCCTTACCAATGATTTCAAAGGGGCTATGTACACAACCTATAAAAAGAAACAAAGAATACATGAAAATCAACAATGTAAGATTTGACCCTCATAGTGCCCTGAACCAAATATCAACATTTTTTTCCTTGAGCAAAACTTACTGCAGGCCAATAGGGCAACTCTCACAATTTTATTGCCAAAAAATACTTTATATATTAATTTATAAAATACAGACATTCAACTTGATACAGAGAAAAGTAAATTTTCCAGAACATTTTCTTTTCTGAAGTGTTATGTTTTAGCTAAAATCCCAGTAGCACTTCTTGCCAGTAGAGGTATCACTATTAAGGGTCTGCAGACACCGGTACAAATCGTAAAAGCTTCGCTCTAGACTTGAGTCACGGGATGTGGGAAATGCTGCAAGCAGCGAACTGGATTTTATTTGTCGCAGTATCACGTTCTGCCGGGCAGGATTTGTGTTGGTTTGCGTGTAGTGGTATTTCCCCCTCCCCCCCTCTCCCTCCCCCCCCCCCAAGTAATTTCAACCCGTGCGAATTTTGCTCCCATTTCCCACGCTGATGTGTGCAGACCTTATGGGTTTAGAGTACATTTTTCTTTCTTTCCTCCTCAGATTTCACTGGAATTCTCTCAGTCATTAACAACATTTGATGTCAGGCCTCTGTCAATTATGATGCAGTACCAGTGCAAAAATTTATTGTTCCTAGCTTGATAAAAAAGCTTCTTAGTTGTGGTTTCCAAGCATCCACTTTCCAACAATTTTAAAATTCTCCCCAGTCCCTAATTTGCATATTAAAAGGGTTCAATAATGAGTCTCAGTGCTATTGATAAACTATAAATAATGTTGACATTCATAAAGTTGTCAACTAACAATGTGAAGTTTTTTCAAATATAATTTTCGACAGACTTGGAGGAAGGAGCACATTTGAGGGGAGGAGAGAGAACTTGCACACGAGGGTGATATGACCTTCAGTAGCATCCTACACAAGGAGCGGCGAGGAAAAGGAAGAGGGGAAGAAAGGGGTGCCCGAAGGATGAGTGTGTCATACGAGTTTAGGTTATTGAAATTGTCTCAGAATGCTTCTCCCTAGTCCTTAATAAATACCTACCTAAGTGTATTTAGTTGTGGAGACAGGATAATTGTTTTGGAGAGAAGGGAAGAGACAAGCCTGATGATTGAATAATTTGACAATAACGATGGATAACCATGGGGACAATTTAGATACTTGTGATTTCTAGCACTACAATGTTAATCTAAGAAATCAGTAGCAATCAAAATTAGGATAATTTTACACTCCAATTACTGAAAGAGCTTCACTATTAGTCTCCAAAGCACTACCCTATTTATAGCATTTGCAAAATTTTGTGAAGGAATTTATTGCTCGAGTATTTATCAAATAATACAAAACTTCAATAGAATACAACAAGGAATTAAACACACTCAAGACCCAGGTTTCAACGAATGATTGTCATCAAAAGGTGAAAAATTATACTCTCTATTTATACCAGCAAGGAACTGGAAATGCAGGGGAGGAAGACTGGTCTTAAAGGACTGTGAATCAAACAGTTTAGTAGGAGATAAGATGAATGGAACATGGGGCAGGTGATTGGAGAGGGAAGCAACTGTTTTCAGGATGGGGGGAGGAGGCTGGAAACTAATACTTATTGATAAGCATGACTTCAAAGTCACACATCCTTTTTAAAAGTTCCAATAGATGTGATCCTTTAGGTGTAATGCTCAAGAACAGAGATCCTAACTCTACAATGATAAAAATGCTTCAGGGCATACCACAGACAATGTATTTGTTTCTTTGAGCTGAGTCATTTCCTGACCCTTTATCCCTGCTTAACCAGTTTGCCAATTTAGGATCTTTTGGTAAAAGAAAGCAGCAGGACGGAAGGATAACATTTGGAAAAACCAGAAATATGATGCAGTGGGTTTTAAGAAAAGGAGTCATGGAGATGGGAAGAAATGGAACATACATTAGGCAACTCAAGGTGTGACCTTTATAATTCTCAGTCTGCCAACACCAAGTGTCACGTGGTTTTAAAATGGAGATCGTACGGCAAGAACATGGGGTTATTTTATTGCAGTAGCAGAAATTAAAGGGATGGCTCATATAGGCTGTATTGCCAGCTCATCAGAAGCAGATGATTTTGGAGAACTTTTTTGTTTATAAGTTTCTGTGTCCAGAACTGTACAAATCTATTTCAAGTTATCTTAATTTTTTAACTTGATGCATTTGCTCTATAGTACTTGTTAGTACTTGCTATTAGTACTGTTGTTGTAGTACTGTTAGTACTTGCTATGTCCAATGCTACTTTCTATAATCCACATCAGAATTTCTATGCATTATTAGAATAAATTGAAAGAGTGATATGTTCTTGAATTTTTACAAAAATGTCAAGGAAACCAATGAAAACAGTAAATAACAATAAATAAATGAAAAAAAGCATCCATGGGCACAGTGTAGATGTAACTTAGTGCCCTTTCCATTATGTCAGTGTCACAAATGAGAGGAGAGTACGTACCTAGAAAAATTTATGGCAAAATTATTCTAAACTACATTCTTCAATATATAAAGATATAAGGGGAAATACTTATGTCATATCATACATAATGAATCCTTTTTTCATCGAAATTTCTACATGAATGGGAAAAATTACATTATATAGGTGCCCTTACTTTTCTAAAATTTGATTGCATAACATACCTTAGTTCCAGGATATTCCCTGAATACCCTAAACATTGCTATTTCAGCAGCAACTGTTTTTCCAGAGCCAGTAGGTGCTCCAAGAAGAACATTCACATCAGTATGATATAGGCAGTGGAAAATCTGTGTTTGCACAGGATTGAAATGAGAGTATTTGTACAAAGAGACTAGCTTTCCATCACCGAGAGCTGTCACTGGTAGAGGCTGAAGGGAAAGCAGGTCTGCAAAGTAAATATCACAGATTTCTTAATGCATAAAAAATAAATAGTCAAATTCTTCCTTATTGATTTTGCTATTGAAAAGTAAAAAATATTGCAAAACAGCAATAAAATTTTTCTCAGATATCTTTGTTACTTTGTTTCATCATTATTATTAAGTATTATACCAAGAACACTCTATAAAGGACGTTGATCTTGTTGTGCATTTGATCGACTTTTGCTTAAATTTCAGTCGCAGGTTAATACGGTTCCTGAACTTGCCGACAGGGAGCACTAGTGTTAATGCATGAGGTATATGTGTATGGGCTGCTATGGGCATTGTTGCATTGTCTTGCGTTGAGGTTGGATTGCGCTCTCAATTAATTTCTGTGAGACTTCAATTGAAAATGGGTAAACAGAGTTGTTTTAGGCAGGGTACTCTACAGAAGTATGATGTCGTAAAGAATAACCGGATTCTTGGTTTAACAAAAGAAAAGCTTGTTTAAAGCTAAGATTAGTAAACTCCAGTGATGCTCGTTCCCCTGAACAAGCGTTAACACTTGTTTCTTACATATCAAAACCGAAATCACGATATTTTTTTGTATTCGAAATCATTGATCAGTCTGAGTCCCAGCTTCAGTTCCCAGTGTATGGACTTGTGCCTCCCATGTGTAGTCATTCCCAGTGTACGACATTCTTTGTTTATCTGCGGAGAGAGAAACGCTGCATTCAGTGTAATAATGACTTGGGAGTTCCGAGTTTTGCCATTCCCGGTGTATGACATTCATTGTTTATCTGGAAAGAGAGAGAGAAATACTGCATTCATTATAGTATTGCCTTGTGCATCCCATGTCTAGTCATTCCCAGTGGATGGTAATCATTGTTTATCTGCAAGGAGAGAGACTGCATTCAGTGTAATATTGACTTGTGCATTCCAAGTTTTGTCATTCCCAGTTTATGACATTTATTGTTTATCTGCAGGGAGAGAGATACTGCATTCATTATAATATTGCCTTGTGTGACCCATGTGTAGTCATTCCCAGTGTATTTATCCCCAGAAGATTCTGGCATTCCCTCCCTCCAGACTTTGTTGCACTTTCTAAATAATTATTAAACGCTTCCTCAATCAAGTATTTTACATCAGATCTTAATTTTATATACATAAATTGATGATACACTGAACCTTTTCTTTTGAATAACTATCTATGCCAATGTTTTTTCTTAATTTTTTTATTAATTCATAGCTATACCACGACGGATATTTATACTTCGATAATTTGCACTTGGGAATTGCAATGTCCATGGCTTTGTATAAATTATCATAAAACATCTTCAATTGTAGTAATTCTACATGCTCTATGAAAGCTATTCATTGAGAGAAAAATCAGTCATAGACAAACATAAACTGGCTGTTTCAAACACCACTAAAACTGCATCACAGTTGACCAATTAAAATACTTACCAGTATGTGGGGGATGGGTTTCAGGCAGAATCAAATGTTGGAATGTTAAAGTCACATATACTTCACAGCCAAGCCAGTGGTCACTAATAGCACGGATATAATACTGAGGAGGCAAAGGTTCAACCAGAGGAATAGTCATCACTAATTCTTGAGCTTCATTTCTGATCACCTAAAGTAGAAAAAAAAGAACTTTTCCAGAGATGGTAGGGAATTTTACAGCATAAAAAAGCTAAGAAAATACAAAAGTTAGTTGACATCATTGAAGACTAAATCCTCTGTAACAGTTCATGAGAAAATAATGTTACCTGTTTTTTTGTTATTGTGAAGTATTCATGATGGTACATGAAGTTAGAGTCTGGGTCTTCAATCCAAATCCAATATGACTGTGAGGTTTTTCCATGAACTTTGTCATTCCACCTAGAAAAAAGAAGACACATACTTGTTTGGATCATTGAAAATGAAAATTTTAGTACTGCCATTAAATGCAAATAAAAACTGTCAAATCTTGGTATAAGATATACATATATATAACTGTATAACTGGACACTAACCTAAAATTGGCTCTGACTGTTAGACGGATCCTAAGTACAGTTCTTGTTATCGGTTGCATGGATTCTTCAATATCCAAAAGAGGAAACTCTTCAGCACACTTTTTGACTATTTCACCCATTTTTGGATGGCGAAGCATGCTCCCTGTAAGATTTTTTTGCCATAACATTAGAAACATAGGCTAAATTGAGAATGATGGAAAATTATAGACCATTTTAGAAGAGGTCTTTGAGTATGGAAGGAATCAAATTTCAATTAAAAACATTAATGCAAATAGCAAGTTAATTTATCCATCCTTGAAATACTCCATATTCAAGCTTATTACCAAGGAAGGGTTCTTTCCTCAGTGAATTTAAAGGTATGTATAACATTTAAAAACTTAAAAAAAAAACTAGTTTTGATTCCAAATTCTAGAGATTTTAAATTTGATAGAAGTATGAAATATGACATCATAATAGGCCAATAACCACAACTGATGATACCATTAAGATATTTTAACTGCTTGTCATTCAAAACTGGAATACAAGTACAAACTTCAAATGGATAATATCATACAGTAAGTACAATACTTACTCTATGATAATATGAAAAAGACAACATTTACAATTACAGACCAGTTTCTTACACTCACTAAAAATACAAAAACCACAAGGAAGAAACATTAACCAAAATAAAAGACCATAATATAATAGTCTCCATTGTTTTTTCTATTATCAAATATCACTTGAAGGATTGAAAACTTATCATAAGCTCATTTTGTTCTCTTGTAACATTCAGATGTCTCCCTCAGCTTCTGAACAACCTCTTTGGCTTTCACTATAGGGTAAAACCCCTCTTTTACACTTTTGAGGGGAACTAGAGAAAAAAGGGTAAATTGCGGGAAGGTGTAATTTGAGGGTATGAATATTTTTACGAAATTTATGCCTGAAGAATAACTCCTTGCTTGTTGATTTTGCATGCCCAATTCTTGTCTTCATTGAATGACAAATTTAAAAAATTGAAATATACTTCCAACAAAACCTCTTTAATAATGCCAAAATCTCTTATTTGGAATGCAGGGGAATACGGGGAGATATATTAACTAGATTACATATGGTTGGGCCAAGATTAGGAACAGTGTGGAAAAATTGTACAGTTGTAAATCGGAGAGAATATCAGGAATTAGTTAACAGGTGTAAGAGGGAAGCTGCAGAAGAGCAAGCAGTTGAGAGAAGATGGAGGGGGGGGGGGGTATGGTGCAGTATACGCTACAGTGGTCAAGACACATTGGGTGTTGGCACAAATTATGGAGGAAATTGAGGAATGATGAAAATAGAAAGATTTAAACACAGCAAGGTGAAATAAAATTTAAGGAAATAAGCAATAAACTTAGGAGGGATATGAAGAGAGTAAGAGAAAAGTGGCGAAAAGGTCAACGTAAATAGGTGAGAAGCTCCAGAGACAAGGAGAAATAGGCACCCTGTACTCAAAGGTTAGAAGGTTATTCATCTTCAAGAAGTGGAAAATGATACTGCGCATTAGTGGTAAGTCAGGAGAGTGGCTGATAGAATTTACAAGAGATTCAGCATAGCCATAAGGAAAACGTGAAAAGGACTGCATGGCACTAATGATAGGCAAGGGAACTTGGGAATAGAAGAGGAGAATGACATAGATAAGGATGAACTGGGACCAGGAGTCTTGATCCAACCATGCTAGTAAGTTAGGGTGAACATTATGAGAAAAGAAGGTGTGGAGACTATAATGATATCCTATCAAAGCTACTTAAGAATCGAGGTAGAGAAGAACGAGATGATTTTACAGGTTTGATCGTAGGATGTATGAGGAAGAAGTTTGGTTGGAGGATTTTTTAAAATCTGTATTACTACCTAACAAAAAAAAAAGACTAGGCCGAAAATGCTGAAAAGCATACATTTCTTAAATAAATGAAAATTTTCAGCACCTATGTGATATCATCAGCCAATCTGCGAATTATGCAACCCGGCCAACAATCATGACAAAAATGACATATGTGTACTGTTATCTCTCACAGCATTACAATAGCACAGATGAGCAAGGTCATGATAACTACTGATACATCTGAGAAAATTTTATTTCTCTTTCATAGTGGTAACTTACTGCATGAGTTTTTACTTTGTCTTTCACGGAGCGTTGAGTCCATCCACTAGTTATGCAACCAGGACGACAATCACGGCAAAATCGTCTCGTAAAATGTAAATGGCTAACTAATTTCAAAATTTTCTAGCGTGAATAAAGAGAAGACGTTACATTGCGGATGTATGGTAATTATAAGGACTTGAAGAAAGTCGTTAATAGCGGGAAAACGTAAATTGCAGGGACATATAAGCGAGGTTTTGCTGTAGTTATATTTAACTGTAAACTACTTTTGAGAGGATTTTGAGCAGAATAACTCTCCACAAGTGAAACAAAAAATAATTCACATTGCCATCAAAAGTGTTCACAGTCACAATTATTATAAGGATATTACTTGGAAATCCTTTTGATGAAGGAAGATAATGATCAAATGGAGAGAGCCAGCAAGACTACTATATTACTTGTAGATTAAGTATGCATTTCAGCTGGAAAAATGAAGTGTCCAGGTGTGGAATCATGGATACATAGTTCTCGTTATTGCAATCTGTATCGATAATGCTTACCCCTAAAGTAGCGCAGGGTTTACAATAACCATCTATAAAATTCGCTCCACTGATTATGATAAGCAATTTGAAGTCCTGTGCAAAAAATGAAGAATGGATATCACTTTCTCTCTGACATAAGTTTAATGAAAAAATTACGATAATGCTAGTGGACGCCTTATGAAGAACCATGATCGAGGCCCAGTAATATAAAATCACAGAATATTGTAAAATTATTACAAGAAATCAAGAGTGGCTTAAAATCTATGGAAAAAAATATGGGTGACTTATTTAACAATTTGCATGATAGATTGGATGACATAGTAAAAATTGCAGAATTTGCAGAGAAAAAGTCATTCACCTTGTCTGGTACATACTGATTTTTTTCTTTGTGGAAATTCTACTGTTATGTATCTGGTAGTGCAAAAAAACCTTAATGGTAACAATGTTGAGTTATTTTGTGGCAGTTCACAATCCTTGAATTTACAGTACAAAAGATTGAAAATTTAGGAAAGCATTTGGTTGATTGTACTGGTATTTGAGGGGTCGGGTGGCCTAGTGGGCAGAGCACTGAGCCACCGACTAGCAGAAGCCTTTCTGGACACCCCCACCCTTGCAATTCAATTTTCTGCATGTCAGAACCACCTGAGTCACCACGCAGGTGGCCCAGGAAATGGCCCCCCTACCCTGTATATGTATGTGAATTTTAAACGCAAATGGCGTAGTACTGGGTGAGATCTTACCCTCACCTATCAAAAACCAACCTTGGGGTTGAACACTCATTTTCTAGTGTATTTTGTCCACATCAGAAAGGTGGCAATGGCACTAAAAAAGAACTAGCCAACCAATCACATTGCTATGATGACCTAGAACAGCATTTTTGAGCCAACTCCATTAAAATTCATAGGATTCATTAGACAAGCATAAAAACCCACCAGACTTCATTTAAGATGTACAAATAAACTCTGATGGGATCAGTAATTGTTATCCCTTATAAACTAAAATACAGCAAAAGGCAAATAGCATACCATCAATAGAAGTCCCATACATATATTGCAAATTGTAAAAGCACAGACTTACCTATTTCACGGTGATCCATTTCACGGAGCCTGTCAATAGTCAGGTTTCTATCCTCTATTTTCTGAAGGATTTCAAATGGAAGACAAAAAAATTGCCGCATGGGACTCTGAAAGTCCCAAAGCTGTTGCTCAAACATTTTCCCCATAGTAAGGAATCGTCCAGCAAGGATAGGATTGTTTTTTCTCAGCACTATTTCAAATAATGCCCTCACAATCCTACCAGCATTCTATGAAAAGAGAAACCTTCATTCAAGAGTTATGTTTTTGAATAAAATTTTTAAAAATAAATCATTATAAATTATAAACACATTCATCACCAACATGAATTTTCAAAAAATGCCATCAGGACCAAATTTTTTTTTAAAGTTTAATGACTTACAATATCCTTTAGAAATATGGTAACTCATTATAGGTACAATTTATTATTTGCCATTTTTTCTGAAAATCCTTAATTTTTATGTAGCGGTCCTAAGGGACCGCCATGGCAACCACGGTACCATTGTATATATATGGTAAATATACCATGTCAAGGACTGGAATATGTTATTTAAGACATGCCTAAAGCCTTTGAGAAAGATGAATGCACACAACAGACTCTTTGTGATTTAACCAAAATCTCTGATTGGAGTTCTCATGATTTGCTTATAGAAAAGTTCCAACATCATACTTCGGTGAACTTCTCATGATTTACTTACAGAAAAGTTCTAACATCATACTGAGGTGTACTCAAAGTTTAATTACATTATATCTGAGAATCAGAAAATATTGAGTATTTTGCTGATAAACTATTGTAATGGTTCGCCCCATTACGCAATGCTCCCTGGCCCGACCGCACCCCCCCCCCCCTCCCCCTCATACCCTCACCCAACCCCCTCTAAACTTGACCCGTGGAGGAAGGTGAGACTGAGTGCGAGCGGGAGTGAATGAGTCAGTGTTCAAAAAACAAATGAAACGATATGGGCCTTTGGCCTGACCCACACCTCAAAACTCCCCCCCCGCATCGAGAACTCACCACCCCATCGTCATTCGTGGGGTATATAAAGGAAGTAGCAGCAACGCCTAAGGAGACTTAAAAAAGAAAGCGATCCGCGGGCGGAGCCTATGCCCGTCGCCAAGCTGGACAAGTTGGAGAGATTGCTTCGCGGACGACAAGAGAAAAAAACGTCCTTAAGGAGACTCCCATGCATCGAGTGCCAGATGCCGCTCCCGTCCCGACGCGAAGGAGCCTGCGGTCTGAGGTGTAAATGCAGTGAGATCTCCAGGACGTGGTTGTCGCCGTGAGGCCAAGTAAGGTTGCCGCCGCCCGACAGGCTTTCAATACAACCCCCCCCCCTCTGTTCAGCTGCAGCACTCGCATCTCCATGAATACCCTTGCTACTGTGTACTAAACATTATTGAAGTGGAACGAGTGTTTAAAGAAAGAAAGAGGGAAGAACTCATAATTACCTCCCGCCAGAAGGCTGAAATCGCTAAAATTGTGCCGTTGCCCACCGCCTATGACGGTGTAATTTTTTTGTAATATTATTTTCGCATTTTCTGTCACCATCAATGTTCATGAAATCATTTTATTCATTCATTCCTCATTAGCTTTAGAAAAAGGGAATACCATCTTTTGTTAAATGTTTCAATTTTTGTTTTGGAATAATAGTGTGTGTTTAAGTGAATGGGAAAGTTTGTGTGCATCGTCTTTTTCCATGGGTCGGGAGGCGAGGCTCCTTACCACCCCCTACCACATTCCATTCCTACCCTCCATTTGTCCTGCCCCAGCGGTAAAGCCAGGGAGCGTGTGAAAATTGCACAAGGTCGGGGACCCCCCACCCACTTACCCTCTCTTAAAGAGGCATATTTCTATTTCTTTTTCATACCAGGTGACGCAGTTTGGCTCCGCGGACCTAGCGCGGGAAAGGTTCGCGAAGGTTTTCTTATTTTTTTGGTACGTGTTTCTTTCGGCCCAAAAGTTTCATCGGGGTGGACCACTACACTATTGAACTGCTATGATCTTATCACCGTGATTTCATCAACTGAAACAGCAATGGCTTACGTATCAGTTCAGTACCTAGCTCTTTGTTGTTTTCATAATGATTGATGATTTTCCTTCCAATGTAAATGTTAAGATATGCTCTATGCAGATGATACTACAACCATCAATCACTGAATTCAATCATCAAACTGATTAGGATAAAATGAAAGAGCTTACTGATGCAAATATTCTATCCTTTGAAATACATTTTTTCAGTGACACATGGTGCTCAAAAAATGATAAAACTCAAAACTTTTCTGGTAATATGAGCAACATACCAGTGGAAGAATTTTATGTGTTAGCATTATTTCAATTATCTATTGTCATTCATTGTCAGAACATTGTTAAACACACATCATGCCTCGTGACAGTGGTGCAACCTTGGTCAGATTGAGTTCACCTGAAGCAGGTCTTCAGTTCTTGGAGGAACACGGTTGTTTGCTATGATGACAAACACAGAAATTTCCAGTAATGAACTCCATTCCGAGAGGAGAAACATGTCAGGTACAGTGTATACATAATCTCTCATGACAGGTAAAATAAGGCTGTATCAATGGAAATATTTCACCCCAAATGGATGAAAAGAAACTGGTATGGTCGTGGAAATATGAAACCTATACAATTGAATGCACTTATTTGATTTTCTTTTACATCCTGACTACTGCGCAGCTTTTTTGTCATTGTTATCACAATATCAGTACAGTTCATTCTCCTGCCAAATTTCCATCAAGTGCTCTCGAATGTTAACTCAACACAGAAGGCACCACCCTGTATCCCCAGTGAAGATCATAGAACTCCTTGAGACTCTACAACAACAGTGACTCCTGGCGTTCGACAATGGAAACTCTAATGTGGCCGCCTGGCACACATGCACCTCAGGAATTACCTGATCATTTAATATTCGTTGAAGAACAAAATTTTCTGATGCAAAAAAAGTACCGAACATTGGGGTCTTTTGCAAGATTATGTGCAAGAAGTTTAATGTAAATCCAGCGATAAACAAGGAAGTTAAAAATTTTCTGTTACGGACTCTCACTGATATTTACCATAATTTTAACAAAAAATTATTTTTTCCAATGTCTGGGACCCAAGCTATTTCATAAGACAAATGAAATTTTGTAGTCTTTAAAGATTGGTCATGCCTTGGTTTAACTATAGCTCACTGTAACACATTTACATCAAAATGCTTAATAACCACAACTGAAATTTTCTTATAAAAATTTGGCTTACAATATCATCGAAATCATCGTAATAGGGGGTCAATATTGTTTTCGTATTTGTATAACATTGGCTAGCTCTTCAGCCAACTAAAATGCAACATAGAGCATATATCCATACACAAACAAGCAATAGCATAAACCCACAAACTTGAAATGCATAATAAAATGTATGACATTACCTGTGAAATATATGATGTGTCAGACATTAAGGAAAATGACTGAATTCTTCCTCTAGATAAATACGTCTGCAGAAGGATGTTAACTTTTCCATGAATATTCTCACTGCCTCCAGCAACAGGTACTTCACAATTTTCCGATGTAAGATCATCCAATTCAGTGAGCTCATCATCTCGGACCTAAATGCAATAATCCTAAATTATTGATAAAGCTAACACTCTTGAGTACGTTTAGAATAATCTTCTTATTATGGTTTGATATGCATTAGATTACTCATGCAATTAGTAAAGCATTTAAAAAAGAAAGCTCTCATAGAATAATTTTTATAATGAGATAACTAAATTTCACCTTTAACTGTTCAAATTCTTGAGCCTGAGAAACCATAGATAGAATATCACGATCTGACATTATTGGCTTCATCAAATCATTGAATATTTCCACTGTGTCATATTTAATGTAAAAATGGCTGGCTGTTCGTCCAAGATCTAAAGAAGCAAGGAATGAAATGAATATTAAACATAAAACAGGTTGAATTCGTTGACATTTCAAAATTATAGCCTTAAATAAAGACACCAGAACAAAAATGCAAGAATATATACTAATAAGTCACAGAGGAGTAAGACACAATATTTTCATGGGTTGCTAATCTCTGTGATTGATTAATGGCTACATTTTCTAGAGAAATGTTATCGAGCAAAATGTCATAGAAAAGTCTTTTAGCTTATGCTGAAAGAAAATCTATTGAAAAAAAGGCAAAAACTATCAAAAATAATACCTGTCTTCATTAAATCAAGATGATACATACTAGAAATGGTTACGATTAATAGTGTAAACAGTTTCACAAATGGTTAAGATGATAAATCAGACAAAGATTTAATTATTATAAGGGTCAGTTCCACCAACGATGGTAAAAATTCCCATTATCGTCGTTTACATTATCTCCATTAAAATTATTATATTGATTTCTCTCGTTTGTGTTCCACCACTGTTATTATTATCTCGGTTTTATAAAACTGATATTTCTCTGGGAACATTTAGGTGAGTAAATTTCTCATACTCCTGACATCAACAAACAAATAGAAGTGCCTAACCGATTTGTAATTCAGTTGATTTAACTTCGTACGTATTGTAATGAAAGGCATTTCCAATGGACCCATGAAGCACAAATAATAATTAAATGACCACGAAATATCTAAATTATCTTCTACATGTACCTAGAAAAAGTCTATAATCACTTGTAAATACCATCTATATGTTTACATAATTCAATGCCCACTTTTCGTATTTCTACTAAACATCTTCCATTAAATATCACTTCACTGTTACTTTTAGGAGATACAGAAATAAAATACTGGCATGAACTTTAATGACATTGCCTTTATTTACAGCGTCTCAAAAACTTACAGTAACTGCTAGTAATACCTTACGTTGAATCAAAACTTAGCATTTCCTTCACTGTTGTCATGGTGTCAGAGCGAAGACTTTTTTCTCATCACCAAATAAATATTTTCGGCCACTTTGTTCATGGACATCCTTATTACTCAATTGACTACATTTTCGCATTTGTTTACGCTGAAAAACAAATTACACACGAGCAATTGTGTAATCGACAAATCGAGTAATATATTAATGCAACCAAGAGCATAAGTTCCCTGTAGTTGATTCAACAGTTTACTATCTCATGGTAATATAATGTAAGACACAACTTGTAAGTGTGGCTACAAACTCCATGCATATAACTAATTACAGAATATCAAGACAATGTCGTATCTTTTGGCAGGAGAAATAATGAAACTAACCTAAAATATTTTGGTTCCAAGAATAAGGATGTTAAAGAAATTCACCAATTCATCCTACCATCTAGAGGATATGCAGTCCTGATTGTGAGAAAAATGAACACAATAAAATCAACTAGAAAACAATTATTCCATGCTCATTTTGTTGCGTATATTAAATCAGGATGAATAAAATCTCAGCTTTCGGGTTCAAACCAATACCTCGCTCCCTAATTCACCTAGTGATCGCCTTAAATAACAACAATTAAGGTCAAATGTCTCGTCAATGTCACAAATGTCCAAAAGTAGTTCATGAAATCGTCAGTGTGCCATATTGCTTTTATAGCGAAAACCTGACGAAAACCTCCAGTAAAAATATTAACCGAGATAATGCCCCAAAACTGAGTTAATAGTACTGGTGAAACAGAAAAGTCACATTCGCCTGGTTAATCCCAAAATTAACTGAGTTAAAAAGATTATCATCGTTGGTGAAACTGGCCCTAAGCCTTAGCTAGAGAGATTATTCAATAAAAATTATGGCTTCAATTTTATATTTCACTGAGAACTAGGGCATTAAAAACCTGAAACAATTATGTCAACAAGGGATGATGACTTTCAAAAGCAACTAACTCAGTCACAAAAAAATAAAATCTTAGATATTAATTTTTTTAAACAGAACATAATTCTTTATCAGTACAGAATTAATTTGAGCTGTTTCAAAATTTGCCATTAAATGACTTCGCTTTATCAGAAACTCTTACAAGAAACTCAGTATTTTTACCACTAGTACTAGAAAATATTATAAGAAGAGTTGCTTGCAGTTTACAATAACATTTGTTCAACTTTTGCTTTTTTTAAAGTATTTATTAATGTGGTAGTAAGTTTATCCTGGTCCTCTTCAAGCAAGGTGATGTATTGGCAAATCTTGAAACAGCTAAAATTTAAGTATAACTCATGAAGAATTATGTTCAGTTTTTCAAAATTAAAATCTCAAAGTATCAATTGATGCTTTTTACACATTGCAATGCCGACATTGTTTGGGCACCATATATTTCAGCAAAACTAGAAGCAGTGCAGAGAAATAAATTCCTACACCCCATGAGTACAACCTTTGTACATTTGCTCAAAGCTTCCTTCTCAACTATGAAAATAAAGTCACACCAACAACTACAAGCCTGACAGAGCAGTTAAACATGCAAGATTATATGTAAGGAAAGGTAGCAGTGCACAGAGATGATTAATAGTATTTAATGATATATACCTGTAACATTCAAATCTCCAGTTCTTTCATTGAAGCGTATCATATGTGCTTTATCTAAAGCTCTGGCAACATTTTGGATGAACTCCCTACATTTTTTCTCCAAAGTGGGATCTTCCTGTTAATAAATAAAAACATACCAAAATGCAATACAATAGTAATAGTAGTAGGCATATAGTAATTCACACACATGCAATATTAGACAAGGAGTACTGAAAATGGAAATTTTCATACCAAAACATCATTATAGTTGATTCCATAAACCTGAGGATTAATTTTCATTCTTTCATACAAATATGTGTAGCTAAGCCATTCAACAGCTTCATCCAAATTACTGATAGTCCCAAGGGCCACCTTAGAAATATGGTAGAAAAAAAAACATTAAAAAACAATCATAACAAAAAGATGCACCCATAAATAAAATTTTTAATTAAATATTAGCCACATAACATTGTTTCATATAGAGGAAACAAGTTCAGAAATTAAACCAAATTAAGAAACATAAGGGCATACCATATCAAACAATTCCAGATTCGCAATAAATCAGTGTTTGGGCAGTAGAGTTTGGTTTAAAGGTACTCCAGTTGCTCAGGTTATATCACATTGTCTAACATAAGTGGATTATCCTTATATTAACCTTATATAAGTGAGGTCAAGCAACATCCACACCAGAGGTGGGTCTCAAACCCTTATCAATTGGTTTGTAAGGCCAATGACCAACCTAGCTAAAGCATGGCTAATGTGAGTAATGCCTAACATGAACATGAGAGAAAATTTTAGAAATAGTAATAGATGGCTAGAAAAATTTAGAACTCGTAATGGACAACTTGAAAGATATCTGATGAATCAGTACAAGATTTTTATGCTTCATTCATGCAATTTAAAGAAAATATGCTGCTATGCCATAGTTAAAAAAAAAAATTCCCTAAAAATCCGTTCTTAAACACGTACTTCAGTAAAAAAATTTTAAAAATATATATTACTACCAGTAAACGTAGAAATAAACAAGCTTTAATTTGATATACTTTAATTTAAAATCACACAGCCATCTTGGAGATATTAGTCTTCAAACTCACGGGTGAAGGAAATTTTGTAACGGATGGTAGGCATCCTATTAAGGGCATTGCGGATGATATAGGTATCGTATGAAACTTATAAGTTTTACTATACCATTTTTTTATTTCCTATTTAAAGATTATAAATGACATCATTAATTGCCAAGCTCCTATAGGAAGTTTCCTATAGATAAGATATGACTATATATAGCCATATCTTATCTATAATAAATATTTGTTCAAATGTATTTCCTTATAAATCGAAAAATCTAATCCACAGGACTCTATACAAAATTCATATACCAGCTCACAATCATCCGTGAATGAAATTTCATTGTTCAAACATTATCAACTTGCGTTAATGGATATCGGAAATAACCCGTGCCGATATTGGGTGTTCATGCATCGCGCAAATGATTGGGTGATTGACCCAGGTCCTTTTTACGATTCTAAGTTCTATCATATGTAGGCAGAAATCATCGATTTTGAAGAGATGGTGTCAATAATTGGAAGAGGAAGAAAAGTATATGTTAAAAAGCTAACTATGTAATTAACGGCCAATCATAAATTTGAGGCGCCAGCTTATCAAATATTTACTGCACAAACAAGGCATTTTGTATGAAATCACTGCACTGTTGGAATAACCCCGGCATACACGACATCACTAAGAAATCATGTTGCTCTGAAAAGAAATACATAGGAATGCGAAATACAAGGAATGCTCTTCTAATTAGGCTTATGCATTCCTTAAGAAAAAATATTTTGCTTCCTGGCTTACTTTCATTACAAGTTAATAGGGCAAGTCACTCATGTTGTCCTCATATTATGCCTAAGTACAATCTACTAGTAGGTACCATACTGCAAGCTAATTTATACATTTTTGAGTAATCCTAGGAATGAAGGTAATTTTCTTATTTCGAGAGCTACCGGAAAATTTCCATTAGGTCTTTTGGCCTGCGCTACATGCCATATTAATTCGACAGTTTTTTAATTATGCATTAGGTAGTTAGACCTGCCGATGTGACAGTCGGATTGCTGGCTAACTTTAATTGCGATGACTTATTAAAAACTGGGTCTCTTCACTCATGTACAATAATGTACAAACTCGACTCGACTCGATACTCGCGAGTACTTTACAACTAGACTCGATACTCGACTCGAGGTCAAAAAGTACTACTCACACATCCCTAGTGACAGCAATATCTGACTAGGTAATGTTTTCCTCATAATTTAAAGAGACATTGAGCAGGAAAGGAGCACTCGGGAAACACAGTGACAGTGATAATTCATAGGTAAAAGGATACGATTCACTGAACTGAGAGATTACATTCTGGTGTATTTATCTAAATATTAACCTTTTCAAAAAAAAATATGAGGGCATTACGTTGATCCACTAAGAAGTACTAACCCGTGGTTTTATTGCTTTCCAAAATCACACCACTGAGATTCAACAGGACGCTCTGAGTGATTGGTATGGCTTGCTGCTTTTTGACAGTAGATGTGACCTCACGCAGGGAAACTTCTGAGTGGTTTTTTCATTGTAGTCAACTTTCACCAACTCTACAAATTTTTATCTCTGAAAGTAAGTCTCACTTTGACGTAAGTTTCTAAGGTGATGTTGATTTCAACTGGGTCTAAATCCTCAAAAATCACAGAAGCTCAATTCCTCCTCCTTATTCCCATCATGTCTTATGTTCACTTCCTTCTCACTCTTACCTCTCTTTGCTCAGGACGTTGTGTGCTTTGTGATTGGGAAACACAGGCCTCATGTCACATACACAAATACAATGGGAATTGACATTCTTAACAGATCAATTAAATGTCACCTTTTATGCTGGAAATACTTCAATAGCATTCAGGACTTACAAGATTATTCAACATTGTATGTAAAAATGTTTTCCAGAAATAACCAACCCAAAATCTTTGAACTCAATTAACCACTAACTCCAATTACCACTCAATATTTTATCCTCATCCTCATTAATATGGACAGTTTATTAATCTTGTCTTGAGATAAGGAATAATTATCTCCTTCAATATTACTCTTCCTCCTGTGTATTTTCCATAACGTATTGGAACCCGTTTGAGTACTAATAAAAATCGTAAATATTCACTTATAGCTGCTCATGGTCTCGCTGCACTGATGATTTCTCCTTTCTGACCGATGATGTTGGTTGTTATTCAACTACCAACATCTCACTAGAGATGTTGGTAGCTGATCAACTTCTCCAGGTCTTTCCCTGCCCATTCCTTCAGCATGCTGGCTTAATGTAGCATCTTTTCGGGTTGTATCTCACCACTTTTCTGCCTATCTACCTATTCTGCCTATTACCTATGTCCTATCTCCCCCAGCTCATAATATGTAATGACTAAGGTGACTTTTCCCTGACAGTTGCTTCCCATTTTTATACTGTTAATATCATAGTGGCCCATAAATATTTAGTTTTTTACTTAGTGGAATCACTTTCAGGCTAATTAGATATGTAATGTTTTTACTAGTGATGGGGCATCCGGGAAAATGCAGCATTTTCACTCTATCAGGTTCTAACAATTTCTTTTTTTACCAACCAAATTTCGTGCAGTACTGAAGTTTCTTTCTGAAAATACTGTGGCTGGAAAAATATAGAGGAACTTTTTTGTTAGAATTTTCAAATTGGGATTTTTCAAAGAATTTATATGTGGACAGGATTTATTAGCTTACAATATGCTGCGTAAACATTTCCTACCATGGTATTTACGATTTAAATGCTAAATACGAGCAATTTCAGTTTGTCCTCGACTTATGCAGACCTGAGTTACATGGATCCGGAGTTACGCGGATGTTCAGTTAGGCCGGTGACATGCTTGCATTTCTGTTGCCAAGACAGATTCAACTTCGAGACGACCCGCGACTCATTGCCAAGCAAGCGAGAGTTGATGTAAACTATGGGTGTTCAGAACACCAATTCTAGAGTAAGACATACAGTAGAACCTCACTTATGAAACTTCCAGGGGACAACCAAGAAAATTTTCATAAGTGAAGAAGTTTCATCACAGAGGTTTCATAGTAAGGGAACATAAAACCCTTTTCAAATGTCCAATTAAGTCTTTTTTGTTTCATGTTTGCGGTTGCATGTTTAGATGCAGGCAAATGAAGCCTAATAATTTATTGTATTACAAGCAACTACCCAGACAGCACAGCCACTGGTATACAAATTGTAATTCTCTTGTACAGTTACAAATTGTATAGTTTTCGTAAAAAAATTTGTAATACAATTGTATTACAGGACATTTCATACAAAGCAATCGTAATACTATTGTATTACAGCATCAAAAATACAAGGAATATACAAATTTGTATAACCATTGTATTACAATTGTATCACGAAAAATAATACAAACGTCATGTGCGCGCGCATACTTAGGTGCCTATGTGGCCAATGGTAATATGATTGTAAAACAGCATTAAAATACCAAGAATATACAATTCGTAAAGCCAATGTTTTACATTTGTAATAATGAAAATAGTACAGAAGTATTGTTTGCGCGCATGCAAAAGCTTGGTGTGTTTCTTTAGCACAGGACACCGCTAGTATCGCTAATTTAAGTTTGTTTATTATGAATCTGCCGACCCACAGCAACGATAGTAAGCTTTTAATCGTGTGCGTACTTAAGTCTTAAACGAGTTATACTGTTTGTGAGACGTAATGGCAAGTGTAAATGCTTTTGAACATAATTGTTACGATTTAGATCTTGAAGAGTATTATGTATTTTTCCTTAATGCCTCTGTGCGTAATAATTTAATAGCCTCGTTTTACGTGGAGCGTAGTTAGCAAGAAGTTCAGCCATGGTTTATAGGGCCTGGTTACACGATGCATGAACCCGTGTGATTCCATGTTCATGTGGATGGACGAAATTATAACTGGTTCTATTGCATTGACGAGCACCCATTCATTCATAGAAGTTGTTACGTATGGTTTCACGATGATATTCGGCAGATGAGGCATGCTTTAGTACATGAACTTACGCAGTTCATGCATTGTGTGACCAGACCTACGAATTGTGCACCCTTTAACTACAAATGTGGTAAATGTGCATGAGCGTTCCACATAGTGTTTACTTTTCTCGCCTTCATTCCTCCACGGGATAACTGAATTCACGTATCTTTAAAAAATGCCTGAGTTATAAAGATAAATGTTATGTTTAACACTTGTACATTTATTAGTGAGCTCGTTAATGAAATTATTTCGTTGAGAATATCGTAGATATTTTTTAATATAGATTGTTTTGTATACGGTTGCTATGTATGTTATTTATTTGGTGGAAGTTCACGATAGCGAGAGGCATTGAGGAGATACCCGATTTTCTGTACGTAACAATAACTATGTTTGACCACAGTTCTCTTTTGAATAAAAGAAATTTAATGTTACAGAGCAAATACTTTTATTTTTACTTGAAAGTCCCGTATTTCCAACAAAATTACAGGGGTAATACGAAATATTGTTTTTGTAAAACAATTGTAATTGAGATATAAATTACAACAATAATACAATTAGTAAAACGATTGTATTTTGTCACTAATATACAATCATTAAACCATTTGTAAAATGATTGTAATTGGATCTAAGTTACAAACGTAATACAATTTGTAAATCCATGGCCGACTATGGTAAATCCCTTGTATTTTGCCTCTGTAATACAACTGTAATACAATGGTATTAGAGGACATTTGACACTGTATTACAACTGTAATACAATTGTAATACAAATAGCCCTCTTTTGTAATATGATTGTAATACAATTGCAAAACGGTAATAATACTAAATCTGTGCTGTCTGGGTATACAAATAAATGTATGTTCATGACACCTAGACAGAAATAGTATGCATTTGTAATCCTGAAATAATGTAAGATCTGTTCCCAAAGTTGAATTTCTAGGTCTAATAGTGAGCATTCCTGGCACTTGACCAGCAGGGCCTAGTTTCAATTACTGCTTGGCACATTTTGTAATAGTTTCTATTGCCAGTTCAACTTCTACATACAAGCACCAGCTTATGCAGGAGTAGTGATTATTAAACACTTGGCTGTGAATAATAGGTAATTTTTTTCCTTTACCAACTATTTTTCTTATAAAACAGAATATCACTAGGTATGAACAGAGGTGTAACTGAAAATAGTTTTAAGTTTCTATTAAATATCAGAAAGCAATTAGATTTAGAAGTTAGATATTGTTATTCATTCAGCCATTTTGAAATTATTATTTAATTACTAAGTCGGGATTGTAGGTCCGAGCGATTCGATGGTGAAAAGATTTTTTTTAATGAGCATCATTTGTTTTCATTTTGTCGTGATCTTTTTGGATCCGGATTCAGATCCTTACCTGGGTTTCGGGTCTTTATCTTGGTTTTGGATCCAAAGTTATGGATACTGGATTCTGAATTTCTCATCAAATAATACATTTTTTAAACCTGTTATACTATTCTTTAGATTGTTGTTAGAAGAAAAGTTATTAGTTCAATTAATTAATATTTGAATTATTTTCCAAAATATAAGATCCCAGTGATGCCGTATTGTATCACCCTCTATACTGAAATGTTTAAATGCAATTATAGAAAAAAGCTTCCAAGCATATTACATGCCAAGAATAATATAAGGTAGAACATTAAATAATAAAAAAAATCTAAAATCTAAAATTAATTCAGCACACATGAATTGTGTTTCAGCACACAATTGTCATCAATGAGTTTACATTAACTTGGGTTTCTGTCGTTCATCAAATCCTTGAATTATTTCAAATTCTTTTTAGAAACAAAAACTTTTTAATGCAGGCAGGAGATTCGAAATATGGAATACCTGGCGATTCAATTTTTAAGACGATAAAATTATTATAGAATATTTCAAGCTGCTAAACTATTAATTTTGCAATGTCTTATTAATAATAACCATTAAAATAATATTAGTGAGTTTTATACTCATAAGGAGAGATTATGTAACTCAGATCATGAAAGGAGATGAGCCCTTTTTTCTAGCTACTAAAAGTAAAATAAAGAAATATGTGAATTGGCTTTTTTCTCCATTGGTCGCAAGATAAAAGGTAGAATGACATGCTAGGGAGCCTGCATTCTCCGAACTCACATAAGCTGATAATAGCAGAGTGAGGTAGTGTATTGCAGGTAATGATGTTTAATTCTTATCGGTTTAAAATTTTTCTTTCGGCCAATGAATCAAAAATTTTATCATTGATTTTCAACCCTTGTATGTAGATACTACCTTTTTGTACTTTTGCTTAAAGTAAATTTACAAATGTATCAATCAAAAATACATTGTAAAGTTAACATATTGATTCCACAGTTTTCATCATGTAAGAAAATATTTTTCCATTCACTTTCAATAATACCAAATTTTATTAATTTTTTTCTTGCATTACCCTAGGGATACAGCATGGACTGTATTCCTAGGCAGTGTTATGGAACAAACTCGCGACTGGCAGTAGACTAGCTCTCATTTTTAACAACTACGTTATCATAGGTTCATGAGAGTCTGGTGAAAATAGGCGACCACCGTGACATTCTTCTTTATTTTTTTTCCCACCACTCCGGGCCTATGGAGAAAAAAGCCAAGACATATATTTATTTTGTTCTAGTGCACGGAAAAAATTTCATCTCATTTTGTGACCAGAGTAACAAATCCTCTCCTTGTCAGTATCTACCGTGCCTACATTCCATTCATGGGGCACTTCAATCGCTAAGCCGCAATATTCAAAAATCTCTGATTGGGATCCAAATTTATACTGTCTTCGGATTTGAATTCAATAGAGAATGAAATGAAAGATCCGTGGATCTTTAGATCTGACCCGACCATCCTTAATTTTTAAGTGATACATTCGTTAATCTAATTTAAACAATATAAGTATAAAAATGTGAGCATTCAGATGTAAGGGTTTGAAATTGAAGATGATACAATTTTCGATGCAATGACTGAAAGAAAAAATTAAACTGTGATAGGGATCAAACTTCGCACATCTCTCGTTGTGTGCCTAATGCCTAGACTACCCGCGTGACATTCAATGTATTTTTTTTTCTCGTGATACAAGGGTAATGGGAAAAAGTCATACAGTAGAACCTCTATTTTACGAAGTTGAAGGGACCCAAATATTTGAGCTTTGTAAATTTGAGGGTTTGTAAATTGGAGTTTATCTTCCACAAACTCCTCTGTCTCCGGAACTGATGTGTCACCAAAACCAGCTGATCTCTAACAGTAGGAAATAGTGTTTGCGGTGACACTCCCATGCTCTGGCAACACCTCGCACAGCATGGAGCAATGTTCATGGAGGCACATAATACACATAAGAGGCTTGATCTGCGACAAATGTACGTCTACTAAAACTCTGCTAACAGGAATGCGAGTGTACTTTCAATGCAATCAAAGACTATGCTGTACTTAACTTGTCAAATAGTTATGTCAGGGTTGAAATCAAACTAATTACTATAACAAATAATAGTAATCTGCTCATTCAGGGAAAAAATCAGATATTACGTGAAATTCTCTTTGTGCAGTGTATTTGCAAGAAATTGGAAGGATTTAAAAATTACACCTCAATTGTATTGATTCCCTGTATAGCATAGGCGTTATTCCTAAGGCTAGGAGACACACTTTAGTAAAAGAGAATGAAACAGCCATGAATTAAAAAAAAACAGGTGAATATTTTTCTACAAATTTATAATGGTATGAACTTGGCTTCTGCAACTGAATTAAGTTCTTGTAGCTGTTCAGTTGGTAGATCTCAAAATAAGGGGAATAACTCATAAGAGAATTAACTCATCCCGCGGAGTATTTTAAGCATATGCAGTTATGCATTAATTAACGAAAGGGCTAGTCGATTTGTGTTTAAAGAAGCCATTTTAACATGGGAAAGCCAGGGATATATTTTAACTAGGAAATTTCAAAACAAAGTTCCAACTGACCCAGTATATTTCTGTGAATAGACCAGAAAATGCCTTTTTTGAAGAAAGCGTATCGTTTGAAATACATTTAATAATATTTCGCAGCTGATTTAAGTCAATTTTAGAACTTGACTCGAGTTAATTTGAAATTCCCTCTTTTATAAGATGCGTTCCACAGTGCTGACATCTAGCGGTGATTTACGAGAACTATTTACTCGCGGCTACATAAAGCGATCGCGTTCTAAAAGACGCGATCGTATATTCTTACCTAACGACGTAAAACACTTCTAATGAAAAATTAAATAATCAAATTGCATCAATATTTGAATATAAGTAATTTATTATTGCAAAATTAGTATTTTTTAAAGAAACTAAGCTCCACTACAGCTGCAGCAAACAACTTCCTACGGGAATGCTATTTTCAAGAGAAAGGCTGAACAAAGTTCTGAATTGGGGTTACGGCGGCTACCTTAAAGCTAATTTTAAATAATTCCAGAGAAAACATGGATCCTTTGTTACGACGAGTTAGGTATTCGCAATACACAAAATGATATAAAAGGAATAGAAATTACCAAGGACTAATCCGATTATTTTATCAAGTGGGGCATTGCTTTCGAGAAGTAAGCGTCGTTTCATACGTCTTTGAATATTTTTTCCTTGGATCATATAATTAGGATTGAATTGCGATTTGGATGATCAGTCTCTGGGATTTTTGCTACAGTTTAAGCACTTCAAAAAGCACTAAGCTCACATTTGATTTTTCCACATTTTCCCATACGAAATACTTGGACCGAGGGCCCTCTCAACATGACCTATCTGGCTTCAGCTGCTCCTGTCGCGGTATACAGCGATCGTTATTCCATTGTGCTGAGTTCAGTGCTACAAAATCCTTTCAAAAACTTCGTAAAACAGAGGTCAATCACTCCTAGGGACCGGCCTCTCACTTCGTAAATCAGTAAAATCGAGGTTTCGTAAAATAGAGGTCATTTTACATGGTTTTCCTACATACAAAGATCGGGCCGGCGGAATGGTTCGTAAATTGGTGTCATTTCGTAAATTAGACGTTCGTAAAAAAGAGGTTCTACTGTATTTCTTATAAATAATTGAAATGATGCAAAAAAGAAAATACGAGACTTATCACAGTCTTTGACAAAAACTCAAATTCGACGTCTTTCCGTAGGTCAGTCACTGAAAAGTCGTATAAGTGAGGACTTTCCTACCAAAAGACTGGAAAAAAATGGTTCATAATTGAGTTCGTCATATAAATGAAAAGTTTCATACGGGATGTTGGAAATACATGGGGTCTTATGAAGTTATTTATCAGACAACAAAAAACTGGTGTATAAATGAGGTCATTGCATAAACAAGGGTCGTATAACCAAGGTTCTACTGTAGTTTGATGAGTGATATTTGATCATCGTGATGGTGAAAAAGTCTGATATGATCAGTCATCAACATCATTTTTTGGCCAAGTTTGACCTTCCCGTGTAAGTCGACGTGTAGTTAATTATCTACTCCATAGACGACGCCTGTTGTCCATTACAGTAACAAAAGAAGTAGATATCCACATAACTTACCTATCCATTTTTGGACCATTAGCGATGCCGCTTTCATGGTGGCAATCAGTGTAGATTACAGAAAATGCCATCCTTTGAGAGGCCATTATGTTAACATAATAAGACAAAGTCAAGAGTAACACAAATTCAATCTTTATTTCACTGGATATTTAGATCTAAAATAAGTATAATTACCCAAAACTTTTTTTGCTGTAATGGACAACAGGCGTCATCTATGGAGTAGATAATTAACTACGCATCGACTTATGTGGGAAGGTCCCAACTATGCCGAAAAAAGACATTGATGCCTGATCATATCAGACTTTTTCATCATAATGATTATCAGATCTCACCTATCGAATTATGTAATGTCTTAACCCATTTCCGCCCAACGTTGCGAAAACGCAACATTATTTTTACATTTTTTTGCCCTGATATTATTTTTGTTGTAGCCACAAATATCTAAGTAGTGATTAAATTAAATGAACCTTTTTTAACAACAGTATTTTTTTCTAATTTTTCTGAGACCTTATTATAATTTATTTTTTATTTGAAAAGCTTGGTTGCATAAGGGATTTTTTTACCTATATTTTAATTCATATTTCTGTGCCCAATATTAAATAATATGCCGCAATGAAAAACAGCATTTGTAGCGTTAAAGTTTATTCTTTTTAATACTATGATATATTACTATAATATTCCACAAATAATCTTATTTTTTTATGAATTTAAATAATGTTGCGTTTTCGCAACGTTGGGCGTAATGCCCTAAGCAAGTACCTATCTCAAGCCATTGATCACGGAGACAAATACTTCCTTCGTCCCTTTCTATTTATCGATTAACTTAAATAACAATAAGTGTTTTATGAAGACATTAGATCATTTTAACAATTTTTAGCGCATAGCCTTTATGCTATGTAGAAACAAATAATGGTTCCCAGGGTTGAAATTCACTGTTTTGTGTTTCTCTCCACTCTCTTGCGTAGCGAATCCTGATCGCTACTTGAGCTTTCCCTCTAGTGCAATGTGATTTAATCTCTTCTGGCTAAACATTTTATTCTTAAATGTAACACAAACGACAATGTGAGTAGATTAGGTGATCTATATCGATACGGATGTCAAAATTTGAGAGGTCTTACAGTTGGATGTGGTGTTCAATGAATTACGGTTACGCTGCAGGAATGGTTACAAAAATCGTCTTGTATCATATCATAGCGAGTGTCGACTTTTCTCGTTTAATGCTATTAAACTCCTGTAACTTAGTATCTATTATTACGCACATTCACTCATTCGGGTCTTGAGCACGTCTGGACAAAGTGCCTAAGTTCTTAAGTCTTCTAGGCTCGAAAGGGACGTGTCAGTGTCATCGGGAGCTGCATCGACACTCGACATCATTGGAACGCTATGAGCTCTAACTTCTTGAAAATTAAGAGCAACGCATCAAGCAAGTAAAAATGAAGAAAAGAACGTGGGTTCCTCATTGGGTAAAAGATTCACCGATCTATGACGTTTCATCAGTGTGTAATGTGAAAAATTTGCAGGAGGTGCTCAAAAATATGTATGGAGGTTTGAAACCGCTGAATATATTCTATTTGTTTTTTGATTGTTATGTAATGGAAGCAATCACTTCATTTTCTGTAAAGTATGCTTGCAGTAAAAATGATCAGTTTCCAAATTACCCAGGATGAGCTCGGAAAATTTTTTGGTTTACTGATTTTGACGGTGTACCATACTCAACCACAAATAAGGTTTTATTGGAGTAAAGACCCAGACAAAGAGGTAAAAATTATTGGAGAAAACATGTCAAAGAATAGGTTTGAGGAAATAAAAAAATATTTACACATCTATGACAATCAATCGCTTGACAAGAACGATAAGCTTCCTAAGGTTAGACCCTTTTTTGACAAAATCAATGAGAAATTTATTCAATTTCGTGTATTTTCATATTCACTTTCCATCGATGAGCAAATGGACCCTTATTTCGGGCTCCACTCATGTAAAATGTTTATCCGTGGGAAACAAATTTGGTTTCAAACTCTGGTGCCTAGCGTCATCATCTGGGTATGTATTTAAAATTTTTCCCTATGCTGGAGCATCTAAAGAACCAAGTGGTGGTTTTAATCTTAGATAGCGAGTTGTGTTAGAACTTCTAAATGCTGTGTATATCCCAAAAATCACATAATATATTTCGACAAATTTTTTACCAGCCATTCTCTCCTTTGAGAACTTGGTAAACGGGGATTTTTTGCAACCGGTACAGTTAGAGAAAAGAAAATCTCTAAATGCCCACTAAAATCATCGAAGGATATGCTACATGAGGGAAAGAAAGGGACAATTATTACAAATATAAGAAAGGATTACCAATTCGACAAAACGACAAAATATTTATGGTACGTTGGCATGATAATTCCGTGGTCACCGTAGAGACAAGTGTGGGCACTCTGGCTCCTTTGGCCACAGCGATAAGGTACAGCAAGGCCAAAAAAAATTTGAAAATATTCCCCAGCCAAATACCATATCATATTATAACACGAGCAGACCTGCATGATAATGGAATTGGTAACTAACCAATAAGGAAAAAAGTGTTGGTGGCCACTTTTTACAAATGCCATAGACAGTTGCGTTGTAAACTCTTGGAAATTGTTCCGGGTCGTAAATGATAGTGACATTACACAAATAGATTTTCGCTCCTGCTTGGTGCTAGACCTGCTAAAAGGGGAAGAGAGCACAGTTGGGTATGAATGCAACGAGTAAAGAAACCTTAGCTTGGGTGGCTATTCCAAAGGGAATCTATCAGATTCCATCAGGTTGGATAATGTAGGTCACATTTTAGTTGCAAATAACGGGAAAAAAAGGAGAAGGTGTCGCAGATGTGGATCACAAACAGTGTTTTTGTGTAAAAGGTGCAATGTTCCATTGCATTCTCACTGCTTTCAACACTTTCATAATTGAATATACGAATTATAAAGATTTAATTCCTTTAAATATGTACAACTGTTTTTAATTGTTCATTAAATGTTGATATACCGAGCGTATGTAATTAAGATTAGTTTTTATGTGTTTAAAACGATAAATTAATTGTAATTTGGTAGTAGAAAAACAAAAATAAATATTATTAGACACTTTATGTCATTTTCTTTTTTTGCATACCTAAACGCCCAGCGTTGCGAAAACGCAACATTTTGTTGTAAATATAAATAACGTTGTCGAAACTATGAAACTATAAAACATGATATTTCACACTAAATAAACAAGTTAGTATGAAAAAATTACTAAAAATATTACTTTTTAATGGCTTGGGCGGAAATGGGTTAAACTAGAGTTGACATTCTGAACACCTGTAGTTTGGCATCAACTCTTGCGTGCTAGGCAATGAGTCGTGGGTCTTCACGTGGTTAAATCTGTCACGGCAACAGAAATGCAGAGAAATGCAAGCATGTCACTGGCCTCACTGGACATCCGTGTAACTCCGGATCCATGTAACTCAGATCCGCGTAAGTCAAGGACTTACTGTAGTTCTCCGCCACTGGTACATAGAATCTGCATGACTGGTATTCTAATCTTTAATCCATTGATTCGATCAAATCTTTTAACCATGGATTCGATTGAATCTCGAATCCGTGGATTCGATAGAATTCGACCGAATCTTCCAATTCCTGCCCCAACCCAAGTTTTTACTGAATAATATTTGTAAATTGAATTTAAGTTAAAAACTCTACCCTAATTTATTATTACCTATTTTCTAACTATTTCCTATGGTTGCAAAATATATTCAGTTTGTTGAGCAGTAAAGTTGTTTCATTTCTGTGTGTGTTCAACAGTCGGCTTAACATTCATGTTCTAAGAAGTGTACTGTTACAGTTGTGCATGAAATAATATTCTCTATCCCCTCAAAAAAATGGCAAGTTCCTCATCACACTCACAATACAAATATGGACAATTAACTTAAGAAAAATGCCTTATACTCCTATCCATCAAATGGCTAAGAAAATATTTGCCTACTTACATGCCATTAATCATCAGAACCTCTCTTTCTCGATAAAAACTTACAAAATTGCTAGTTACCAAGTTTCTACAATGCAACACACCAAATGCTCATTTAAATACAGTCAATATGATTTTTACCAAGCATTAGCATGAAAAATGTACTTCAATACTTTGAACTAAAACTTACCTCAGCATTCAAATTATCAGCAAGGGATGCAAGAAAATTACTTTCAATAGGAAACTGATTAGTCAGCAGAGAAAGGTAGTGACTAAGTTTATCATGAGTTGTGATGATTGTCCCATGGCCTGAACTGTCAAACTGAGGACGTCCTGCACGTCCAAAAATTTGTAAGACATCAAGAATTCCAAGGTCAACAAATGAGCCATGTTTTGCATCATAAATCGATGTACCCTGGAAATATATGCATACATATTAATGTCCGAGATAAACTATTTTCTGTGTTTTGTAAAACATTTAATGGTTCTTGAACAACAAATGCAATCAGTAAAACACATTTAATATCTAGCTCTCATGTGTAAAAGCTTAACTCTTCTAAGATGTATAAGAAATTCCACAACTGAAGCACAGTGACACAGCAAGATAAAAATACATCATCATCAGGAATGAAATAGCAATATAATAGAAGGGAAGATTGAAGGGAAGGTCCCATGAGGAAGACCAAGGGACAAATATATAGGGCAAATAAAGAAGGAAGTGAAAGAGAAAACATACCAGGGCATGAGGGAATTAACACTGAATAGGGCAGAATGGAGGGCTGGAGTAAACCAATCCTAGGATTGAAATACTGATGATGATTAATGTCCTGAATTAAAAGCAACTTAGGAATTCAATAATAAATTCATTAGATTTGGACTGCAGAAAAGACACACAGACTGGATGCCAATGGCCTTGATTTGTACAAAACTACTTGACATTTAAAAATTTTCACAGCTTTTTTCATAGAAAACTCATGTTATTCATCAAAGCAGAGGAATTACTCCCTATATATTACAACAGCTCCACTGATTTTCATGTTGAAATGCATATGCTTATAGATGAAATATAATAAATGTTGATGGAATGAACACCTTAGGAAGCTAATATGTATTTTATGACATTTTATGTTCTATCATAAATATGTTAAACATAGTAAAACAAAAACTAAAAATGCATTAATTGCTTTGTTGCACTAAAAACTAGCTCAGATACCTACCTTAATTATTACAGCATGAGCAGGTAAATTCACACCCCAAGCTAAGGTGGAGGTGCAAACTAGAACCTTAATGTAGCCTTCTTGGAAGTATTTCTCTACTAGTGACCTAAAAAAAACATGGATTTTAAACAGACTTCTACTTTTCATAAATTATTTTCTGTGTTTTGTAAAACATTTAATGGCTCCTGAACAACAAATGCGATCAGTAAAACACATTTAATCTCTAGCTCTCATATGTGTAAACGCTTAACTCTTCTAAGATGTATAAGAAAATCCACAACTGAAGCACAGTGACACAGCAAGATAGAAATACATCATCATCATCAGGAATTATCAGGATTTCTTCACTAAGATTAAGAGATATATTTATTAATACTTAAGACTTGATTATGGTAGAAAGATCTGCAGGTATTTAATATCTATGAAAAACATCATCATGATGCACCCAGATATAGTCTGTGTATGCTTACTCTTAGTTGGTGTATGCTACCATAGAAATTTGATATTATGAACTCTGTTACCACAAAATTTTGTCATTACAAAGCATGTTTGCTGGTTCTGACCAAAAGTGATTCCAAATGTATGGGACAGCATGTGATATTATGAAATAACAAAATCTATTTGACCCAAAGAATTAAAAAACTCATTCTAACGAAAAAGGCTGAGGACATGGAGAATTAATGCTGAAAAGAAATAACTTACATAGACATAATACCGTTGAACCTTAGTCTGGTAGCCTTGGGACCTGACAAGTGCTGGACCACAGAAAATTCCAGTTCATAGTGCGTCTCAGATGATCAAAGCCAGTAAAAAGGGTTCAATTCCTAAACTAGTCCGGTTATACTATACATTTAATGATATGCCATTAAAAAATACTCTATGCAGGATAGCTCTATGCAAAGGCAGTGCTAGAATGACCAAGTGGATTCATAGTTGACTTTTAACCAGATATCCTCTATTTCGATAGCCTCTCGTATGAGACGGCGAAAGTAATGCTTCTCTCTAGCGATGATTTTTGCATTTTCAAAGTCCACATTGTGTGTTGGTCCTTCCCATACATGCTCGGCGATGGCGGATGACAAAAACTGCCTATTTTTGGTGGCCCGAAACTGTCGAAATAGTGAAAACATCCACATTCAACAGGGAGGACGGCTATTCGCTCTCTAACGCCTGGAAGAGACTCTTACCCAAACGGACCAATCAGAACGCACCTAGCCAAAACCAAGGCCTATATAAGACGGGCAAAAACCTGCATCAAACACTTCGAACCTGAAGACGCCAGCTGCAATGCCGGCGAAACTGTCGTCATGAAGATGAATCGACGCGGAGGTCAACCCGAAAACCTTGCTACGCAATCAGACAGTCAGTCAGTCCATCCATCACTCTGTATCTGTTTTGTTTCGTTCTCTCCCAATTTTTGAGCTAAAAGAGTGAGGTTTGGTGTGTTGAATGTGGATTCTCTGTCTGTATGATTTGGTATTAGTTTAGGATTTTTAGCAGTTAGTGGTGCAGAGAAAAATGCAAAAGAAAAATTGGCGTTTTCCCTATCTTTTAACATGGGAATCCAGTTGTTGAAAAAGGTCAAGACGAATATTTTTTATTTTGTTTTCCTCATTTGTGGCACAGAAAAAATCTTCTCATTTCGTGACCCGAGTTACTTAACCCCTCCTTGTTGGTATCTACCATACGTACATTCCATTCGCGGGGCGCATCGATCACGAGGCCGCGAGATGTTAAAATCTCCGATGAAATGAAAGACCCGTGGATCTTCGGATCCGACCCGACCTACCTTAATTTATGAGTGGTACATTTGTAAATCTAATTTAAACAACATAGTATAATAAAGTGAGTATTCAGATGTAATGGTTTGAAATTGAATATGATAACATTTTCGATGCAGTGACTGAAAGAAAAAATTAAACTGCGATTGGGATCGAACTTCGCACAGTACACTAGCTCTTGTTGTACGCCTGATCCCAGCAAATGTAGGCTACCCGCATGACATACTACGTATTTTTTTCCCCGCGATACCGGGGTAATGGGGGGGAAAAAGTCATATTTCTTTATTTTGCTTCTAGTTGCACGGGAACGTTTTCATCTAATTAGGTGACCTTAGTTACACACCCTCTTCTTGTCAATATCTACCTCACCTACATTCCATTCACGGGGCACTTCGATCGCTAAGCTGCGAAAATTTAAAATCTACGATCCGGATCCGATTTTACTCCATGTCTTTGGATCCGAATCCGGAACCGAGAAAAATGAAAGATCCGATCCGGCCAACACTGAAGAAAATATTTCATGCAACAAAAATTCGGCATTTGCAAAATATCTCAAATTTCGTTAAAAAAATTGCGTTTCAAAGAAGACATGGTTAATTTCATGATTAAACCCTAAAGTCGCTTATTTCGTGAATCCTGTCGCAAAAAACGTTTCGCGAAAATGTCATGTCCCTATCTATATATATTAAAATAAAAGGAGTTCATAAACCATTACAGAGATAGAAAATAGCTATGTTCTGCATTACTATAGATTCCCCCTTAAATATGAGAAAAGTCAATATTTAACTCATTACCAAGTTATTAAAAAAGGGATTGAGACAAATAAATAATACAGGATATCAATTATTTTTCATTACATACCTGTCAGCACGTAACATTCCAGCATGATGGATAGCAAACCCAGATGAAAATAATTCAACTAATTGTTTGTTTCGGGATTTGCTGATTGTCTTGACAGCTAAACCATAGCCTGAAGATGAATTGGAAGAAGCATTCCCATCACCTTGACATTCAAAAGTACTAAGTTGTCCTTTCTGCTGAGCCGTTTCTCTAAGAACCATGGCTGTCCTAACAGTAGCATTACGAGCATGGACAAATACCATAACCTATTCAAAAGAAGAGACAAATAGAATGATAGATGAACATTATAATGAATTCAAAACATTACCAAATATAATGCAGCAATTTTCATAATATTACACAGGATATCCACATTTATTTACAAATCATACCTTTTTCTAAAA
Organism: Platycnemis pennipes; assembly: GCA_933228895.1. Taxonomy (NCBI): domain Eukaryota; kingdom Metazoa; phylum Arthropoda; class Insecta; order Odonata; family Platycnemididae; genus Platycnemis; species Platycnemis pennipes. The sequence goes on along the minus strand of OW121848.1, from coordinate 23,000,023 downwards.
TGTTTATGAAATATTTTATCCTCGTTGTGAAATATAATCGACTTTTTAAATGTTTGCTTATTCCAGAGAGTTACTATATTTATTGGTGTATAACACACTTTACAACATGTATTCTTCAAAATCAGCTGATAAACATTCAATTATGTTATAATCTTCAAAATTGATCTTCACAGGTGAAAAAAATGGCATTAACATACTGCTTATGTACCTTTGACATATTTAATGATTAAAAATCTAATACCTGTCAATTTTGAAATCAATTGGTATAGAGAAGCGACTATTTAACTACCTACCAATTATGTATAATCCTAAAAAATGCCGTCCAGTTTTACTTTGTGGAATCGATTAGCACCAATTATTTTTGGGACAGACCCATATAATTAAGTACTTTTATCACCAATTATGGGCTGCTGAATACATTAACTTTAATAACATAACTATGTGAGCAGATACTGTTAATATAAGTTTTGTCCTTATTTAAATCATTAACCAACCACAAACTAGTGCCATAGTTCAAATAAATGAAGAATTTATGGAAAGATTTACCTTGGCAATATGAATCTCAGATTGCGCACAGTGGACACAAAATTCGGTAAGGATGTACTGTCCATAAAGTACGGAGAGTTTGAGAAGCTATCTTTCCCAAAAATGTAAACGAATTTTAATGCAATTAAGTGATATTGGTAATTATTATTTCTCAACATTATTTGTAATGATGCCAATCTTGCAGCTGCAACAATACCACTCAAGTTTCAGTTGATTCACCAGTTTTATAGTCGAGTTTTACAAATTTCATCACAGCTTTTTTAAAATTTTGAATAAATAAAAATTGGTTTCTTCAAATAGTCAAAACATCTTTGGCTTTATTTTATTGAAATTTCAATTCAATGATGACAGCTAACAGAATAACAAGCACGCAATGTCGATTCAACAGATTTTAAGTCCTGAAAACCCTTATTTCCAAATAAAATTAGTAAAACTTTATCTAAGGTGACAAAAAAGGTTTGATTTACATAAATAAATGTAGAAATGAATACAGTGGACCACAGCTTAACGTCCTATCCAATGGGCGGAGCGGTGAACCTGAAATACCCTACATTAAGGCCTGGTTACACGATAGATTAACACGTACAAGTTAATGTGTAAATGCATGAACGCGAGAATGCACCGTGTAACCACACCAAAATGTACAAATGAATGAATGCGTGAACAGAAAATAGAACCTGTTTTATTTGGTTCATGCATTCGCACAAGTTGTGCTGAGACCATTCACGCAAATGTACATGAACCCATACATGTTAATGTATTGTGTAACCAGGCCTTCAGTCATTCAAGTAGGGACCGGATTGCCACAGAAAAATCAACCACTATCTGCTGGGAATCGAACCTGGGCCATCGGGTTTGGGAGGCCAGTACTCTAGCCACCACACCAAACCGATCCCCAAAAATAATTTGTATGTTAGATTATCTTACCTGATGACCTTTCTGGACCATTTCAATGACTTTATCATAACACACAGAGTCCATATCTTGCATCTGCTGAAGGGGCTTGATTGATTTTATTCCAATAAATGTTGTTCCTAGAGGTACTGGCCGAAATCTTGCGTCAAAATAAAATAGTCCCATGTATGGATTAACTCTCAAGAACCGAGCGACATCCAAGTAATTTGGCAGTGTTGCAGATAAGCCCACAATACGGATCATGCTCTGGGAAGACTCCACCTATGTTTAGAAGGAAATTCAAACTTTCAATTTCTCAAATAATTTTATCATCCTCAGCACATGAAAGCCTTATTCAATTTATGAAGGTGATCAAAGAAGACAGTATAAAATATGCTTGTTGGATACTAAAGTGAAGTGGACAGATTAATCACCATGGATGACGTAAAAGGGAGCATAGCATTATAAGAGCTAATTTCAATTATAAAGGAGAAGCACCATATAACGAGAAACTTGGTACAGCGAAGAATGGCCTAGGGACCATTTATTACACTATGATTTGAATGAAAAAAAATTAACAATAATGAGAGCAAAAAGTTGCTTTCACAGGGTTCGTTCGATATTGCGAGCAATAAACAACACGTTGGGAGGGCATAAGCTTGTGCACATGACATCCATCTTTTGCATTTAAATAAAAATAAATTTTTCCTCTGTATGTTCCACCAAATTGTCAAGTGTACATTTACAACATTCCAGGCACACCCATATGTGTGCCTGTGGTTTCTTGATAGTTCATGCATTTTCATTGCTCTTTTCTTACTTTTCCACTTCTTCTTCCAGTTCACACTAAGAGCCAACTTCATGGCTGGGAAATATAAGGATTTTATCTAAAAGCAAAACTTTGCTTCATTAATGAACATGAAAGTGGCACGGTGGGAGGGCATTACTATCAAAAAGATCACGCAGCTGCTGCTAGAAGTCACTATGGCAGAAGATATTATGCATAACTAAAAAAAAATTCAATTTAGAACTAACAATTATTTGTGTGTGGCCTTACTTACAACAATTATGATTTCGATTGAGTATCAAAGGAATATTCCACAAGTGCTATGACAATTTTTCTAGTTTCTGAAATTTTTTGCTGATACATAATGCCATCATATTGCTATATTACCTGCTGCCGCAACATATTTGGAACTTAGGAAAATACGGTAATGCGTGGAGTGCTAAGTGTCAAAAGTTGACTTATTATATTCCAAATAATTGCATATACCTAACATTAAATATAATGTAAATGACAGTACATACAACCACAGTTAAATAAAGTGTGTGAAAATATCATTTTTAATAGCTATCTTAAAGGAATCTTCTGGCTATTCACTCAAAACACCCAAAATATTAGTTAAACTAGCAGTTATGATATAGGAATTGACTGTGGAATGAATATTTAAAGATCTTTGGTAATAATGTGAGTTCGGTATAGCAAGTGATTTTTTGTTTCCCCTTCTGTCCTCGTTTCCTCATTTTTGAGATCTCTTGTTACTTGGGAGCTTTTACTATTGCTAAGGGCAAGCCCATTTATTGAGAAGTATAAAGTCAACCACAAACATCAATAAATCATTGAAATTACAATGATAACATTACAATGGTGATATGAAACAAAAAATATATAATAATTACATACATGTATGAAAATGTTTAATACAATTCATATTTATCTGAAAAATGAGTGAATTTAGATTAAGATATAAATTACTTGATATAGTAACAATGAATACTCTAAAAATTTCTGTTTTGCCACCCTATAGTACTTTTTCTCCAAGATAGTCCCAGTGATTTCTTCAATATGTACTGTCTTTCCTTTATTTATGCATACAAGATGTTCATATATACCAGAATCTGATGACAGGCTGTAGAAAGGAGCATGGCACATGGTGTATTCAATGAAGTATGAAAGTAGTTAACAAGACTACATCCACGTATGAACACAAAATGTCTCTCAACATGAGTGAATTTAGATTAAAAAATGGGTCTTCCATCTGAATAAGCACTGAAAGTGGTACGAGAGCAGGTGTGAAAGTGTCATAATCCTTTGGCCAGTATTCCAAAATACATTTTCAGAGAGTTGAGAACAATTGAGTGCATTTAGTTCCAAATTTCAACATAGAAGCCGGTTACCAAAGATTATGAACTTGAGAGGCGGTTATGCTAGGTTTTAGTTTTTCAACACAGGTATCATTGTACAATAGATCAACCCAAATTGTAGAAGGGAATACTTCTGTATTTATTTAAAAGAATATTACTTGAGTAAAAATAAAATTACACAATCTTTTCTGTAGTTTTGAGGAGCATGACACAAAACCCCTGATTTTCAGTAAACTTAGTGGTTTTCTAACTGCTGCTGCTCAGCCATGGGGTTTTTCAGGAACATAACTCCCATGGTTGACCCATACCTGCATATTCCCTCGTGTGGAGGAGAGAAATTGTAGTAAGTAAGTGAAACAAAATTTTGGCAATATGTATGTCTCTCTGAAAAAGTCATGAAAGTGAATAATTCAACATTAATCATGTTCATTATACTGGAGCAAGCAGTACTCTTATTCAAGGATTGCAAACGAGCTGCTAATACCGTAGCGGAGTCACCCGCTGAAATGCACAACAGAAAAATTTACACAGAGAAAAAAAAGGTTTAAGGCCTATTGAAATCCTCAGGGGAGAAGGAAGTCTTTATAGTAGGGATGTGCGAATAGTGTCCACGAATACTCGAATACCTCGATTAGTTGAAAATATTCGATATTCAAGATCTTGGATAGTGGTGCTAAATAAACAACCTCAAATACTTATAAATATCGTGCCATACACCATTGGGCGCCAATACCATACGAAGTCTTTGGTTGTTAACTCTGCGACTACGTAGATAACTCTGGACTATAACAGAGTCCTCTGGATTGCCAAAAAATAAATATAAAGTGACCTGGTGAGGGAGTAGTGTTGAGTAACGTCATCCAGAGGACTCTGAACTATAAAAGCATGGAGCGCACTGTTATACAGGTTGAAGAACTACGTAAAAATTCGCAATGAAGAGGTACCGTTCTGTCAACCATTAGCGAATTGCTTACCATAGCGCCTGTTTATTTGCGAATTTTTATAATTTTATAGAGTATACAATTTTACTTATGCAGACATCAAATACATTAGTAGAATATTTAATATGCCATGTAAAATTCTAGTATTCAAGGTATTCGAGATATCCGAGCTATGATTTAATATTCAAATCCGATATTCGAGTTTGAGAAATTTGATATTCGACCCATCTCTACTTTATAGCTCAATTGGCTGGGTACCTGGCTGGAAATCAGGGGGTTCCGTGTTTGTGTCCTGATCAAGATGGATTTTTTCTCCAAGGAAATTCTGCTCTTCTGCAATACTCTTATGTTATTATTTCTTTTTAAACATATATCATGAAGCTTTGTTATTAAGTTAAAAACTGATCTTATTACATACACATTTTCTGTGAGTACTGAATAATGTGAAAATCATGGTCAGTAAATAGTACGAAAAACTGCCAATACAAAATAAAATACAAATTTTTCTAAGAGTTGAATATGTGGGTTCATGCATGGGCCCTTGCAAAGAAAATTCTCAGATCTACATTGAATACCATCATCAAGTCAGCAAAATAATAGATGAAAGTGCAATGGAATGTGGAAAAATTGCTCCACCTGCTAAGAGAGACCTGCGCAGCAAAGGAGGATAAGCTTCTGTTTTTTTTTGCGTGGAGGATAATGAGAAATAAAGGGTAATGTACTTCCCCAGCATACGATGAATATAGTTTTTTCTCGAGATTCCCTGGTGGTTGGCCTAGCGGCAGCTGGAAAACGCCAAACCCGGGATGAATGCATACATTTCATGTAAAATAGTTAAAATGCATCCCAGGTAAACAGGTTAAAAATATGTAAAACCTGTGTTCTGATACAACTGCATTTTCTTGCTGTACTACATGCTCGCCTTCACAAAGAAGCATGGCACAATGATTGAAAGCACCGAAAAAAATTCTGCTGCTCCGTACCGCCTTCAAAGCTAGAAGATATATTTTGCATCCTCGATGTACCAGGGAGAGGCTCTATACTTCGAAAGTGATGGCAAAACAGAACAAATGTTGTACGTGCGTCTGGACCGCGTGGCCAAAGATACGGAAATTAAAAATCACGATTGCACTTCATGCTCTTCTGTCAATTTCATACACAAAAAACGACAGGGCGTGCGGACGTATTTCCGAGACCACCACAGAATTTTTGAATTTCTTCAACTTCTCTGAACTCAATTCAAGTTTCCACAGCATGGCTTTAACTGCAGTTCCTAACTTCAAATTCTTGTCTGGAAGATGTTTTCTGTTTTCTTGAGATCGACATCAACTACTGACTTAGCCTTATCTAAGATATCACCTTTGACGAAGAGAGACATAAGGTCTTTAATCAGAGAAGACAGGAATGGAAGAATAAAGAATGAAATTATTGATACCTTACAATGACATGCCTTCAGAAAGGGTTTTAATTGCAGAGAAACATATGCAAAGAAGGCTAACCTGGCTTTTCCTTCAAACCTGATGTCATGTTAAAGTAGCTCTTTGAATCAATCTTGATTTTTTCTTCCTCGCATTCTTCTACAAATTTGGCTAAGTTTGAAAGTGATTTAAGAGCAGTTACAGCCACTTCCTCATTTTCTAGCCATCTCGCCATGCAGAATTTTGCAGGAAAAACAGGGTCAGAAACAAACAGATAATATGGTTCGCAAGATTGTGATGAGGGTATTTTTGCCATGCACCTAGTCCATCTGTTATGCATTACAAAAACTCTATGAAAGTAAGGCGATGATCCCCAGAAAAAATATCATAACACAAATGAACCTGAAAGTTACCATAAAAAAACATTTTAGGACATTTAAGTCAGCAATTTCTACTAGGTTGTGCAGAATATAACCACTTTTTAATGAAGTATGCTTTTGCTTCAAAAGCTGGTCTCTCATGATCATCATGATTCAAAATGCCAATAAACTGAAGTTTACTGAAAATTAAATGAATAACAAAATCCCCAAGAAATTCAATCTCAATAACAATACGCTATAAGGGAATGGGATGTTTAAATAAGTTTACAATGAAGCTTATTTCCCATAAGATGGCCAGAGTTGGGTAGCACAATAAAGATGGATGATTGAAATACTCAATGCCAACAACCGCTGCTCATTTTAAAATCTGAATGTAAAATTACAATTTAATAATATACATTTTATAACATACATGATATACCTCCTTTATGGCTATGAGCACCAAAGTCAGAACCTCCTAACTGGATGTGTACCTAGAAACTGGCTAACAAGCCTCAACTCCTCCACTATCACAATGGGTGAACCATAAACCTCCAAATGGCACTTATTACACACCACAGATATTTCCATAATATGCCTAAATTAACACAATCATATCTGTACAGTGATACTTGGGTTTTGCTGTGAACGCTTGAACGAAATGTGTTTTGAGCAGAAGACCAGAATTAACACTAAGTAGTAAAGATAAGAAAAAAACTCACAAGCCTCAGGGTTCTAGCTACTAAGGCTTCAACTACAGGCCCTCGGTCACCATGAAGAAGATGGACTTCATCAATGATCAGTAGTTTAACCAAGCTTGTAAGTGCCACATCACCTAGAAAGCGAATTATAGTAAAATGTATGAAGATATTTACTCCAAAGAATATGTATTTATATCAATTGAAATAATTTCACATTTATCTCAAAAATCTTACATCAGCACTGCACAGCAGTTGTTAAGAAATAGCTTTTAAAAGATGCAAAACTTTAACAAAATTATTCATTATGAATACAAGTAAATTCCATAATATATATTAGATCAGTGAAAAAATTAAAATCACTGAAGCCTGTTAAAGAATGAACACCAATAAAATGTAAATCGGTAAAAAAATTATGGCATTTAATAGATGCTGACTTAGTTCACCATTTTTAAGAATAAGGATAAAATTAGGACTGGATTCATGCTAAATTCACAGGTCCCACTCACTACATTCACGGGCTCTGAATAAGGTCTGGAAGAAGGGGACCCAACTCCTCCTTCCATGGCTTTGCAACAAACACAGAAAACACAACAAATGCAGTGCAAGAGTTTAGGCACTCTCACTCAATTTGTTGATCACATATTGTTGCTTGCTATGGCCTTGGCTCCTCTGCATTTGAGTAGACACACTCACTTGAAATAGCCTGACTTACCCAAAATTCATGCATTATAACTTTTAATCTATGCAGCAGAAAAAATGCATAGTTTGGCCCTACATTTCTAGAGATAGCTAATTATTAATTTTTCACAAAATATTGTCAAACAGTACCGACAGTGTGAATAATACACTATCTAATAATTATGAGTACTGATGATGAAATTTTATTATTTCTTTATGAACAAATTTATGGGTTTGAAATGATTTTAAACTCGTTTAAATGGTGGTATTGTTTCATACAGCCAGTAATTCATCATCACCCTCTCTAGTCATGATGACAACAGGGATGGATGAAAATTCATGTTGATAACAAGGAGTTTATGACTTATATAAGCACTTATTAGAGTGGACATCTACTGTACTCCCTTTTCTAAAATGAATAGCCAGATATTTCCAGATCTTCATAGGGACCAATAATAAGAAAAAATAACAAAATAAATTCACAAACCAGTTGCCTTCCTCGTGACAACATCCCATTTCTCAGGAGTGGTGACTAACATTTGTGTTTGCATTATCTCAGTCTTGGTTAACTGCATATCTCCCGTAAGTTCTTTCACTGATAATCCCAGAGGTCCGAGTCGGTTTCCAAAACTCCTGGTCATCTCAGCAGCCAGTGCTTTCATTGGTGCAACATAGACTATCTAAAAAAACAAAATTCAAGAGTAAGTGAAGATATGTGGGAAGTGTGCATTCCTAATGAGTCAATTTGTTGATTATAAAACATTCCTTGCGGGTTGGGAATATCACCTCTTACCTCATCCCTCTGGGAATAGAGGTAATTTTAATATAAGGAAGCATCACAAAAACATACCCTACAGTCCTAATAAACCATTTATTTGGTTAGATTAGAGTGCCTCACTGGCATAAAAAAATAAGCTCCAAATATAAGTTGTAATGAAGGTTTCATTGCTTCCAATCTTATACAGGGTGCAGCAACATAACTTCCTTTTTTATATGGATATATGTGTATATTGATTTACAGCTGCATTTACAGCTGTATGTAGATTCTTCTTCTGATAAGATTCCCTATTCCCCTGGACTCTTTTCCTTCTTACTTTATCCATTTCTGGTCATTTGTCATCCCAAATAGCAATATGTACTGTCTTGCCTCCTTTAGCTTTTGTTCACAGAGTTTAATATTGGTCTTAGCCTCTACTTTTCTACAGTAAAGCATTACCTCAGTTTCAGGGTGCCCAGCAGTTTTAGGTTTTTATTTTCCCTGATTTCCCTGACCAAAATTTACAACTTTCCATGGATTTTGAACCATTTCAGGGTGCATTTATTTGTATAAATCTGCATTTTCCATTGTTTCTGCGAGCAAAATGCCGTTTCAGGCATAACAGGAACACAAATTTACAGTAAAAATCATAGAAACATTGAAAAAAAAATTAGGCTGAAATCTGAAATCAATCATGAAGATCACTAGGTTGGATTACAATAGTAAACATACATTAATTACTTTTTGGATCTTTTGATAATTTCTTTGTTCAGCTTATCAAGTTTTCCTGGTGTCTTCTTTACTAGCTTTAACCATTCTAATTCCTCCATCATTCTCTTTCTTTCCTCCCCCTGGATCTGTAACTCATTCTTGCTGTCCCTTTCTACCTGAGCCTTAGCTTTGAAGGCAGCTTTGTAACGCACATGCACTGATCGAACGTACCTCACTATGTCCTTAGTAATTACAATGGATTTGACATAGCCACTGTGATGGGAGATGAAGAGCCAAACACGACGAAACCCTATTAATTATCTTCTAACATGTTTTCTACCATTATGCCTTTTTTCCCTGCCTGTTTTTCCTCTGCCACACACCTTTATGGTGGCTTGCAGGGTATTGTGTAGATGTATGCTATTGTTCACAGAGAAGCCGTCTTCAACATAGGTGTACCCTTTAGGCAATATAAGTAAAATCTTGACACAATGCCTAATGTCTTTGTAGTCTTTTTTTTGCCCATAGCTGAGAACAAAACTTGACCTAAATGGACTTTTCCTCTGTCAAACCCTCCTAGAATTTTTCTATGCTCACTCAAGAAGATATGGATGGTCTTCATCAAGTCTGACTTCACTTTCAAGTTCTTTGAGAAACCTGCAATTTACTGAGGGGCCATCAAAACTTAAACACACTCTGGCAAAAGTTCTGGTTCTTCTTATTTCCCAAAAGCACCTATGAAGCTGACTTTCAATTCCTCAGCTGTTGTGTGATCAAGAAATACTGATGACCAGTACCTAGTGCCAACTTCACTGTGGTTAATATCCCTGAACTTCACAGCGATGTCCATTTGCTCTTTATTGAAATTAGGGTTGAGAATTTTGCCAAAACAGGCAGTAAAATGATCCGCATTCATCAAGTCATTCCCAGTCTCAGCAGCAAACAAAGGTCTAAGCCCACATGCTACAAGGTACATAGTTTTTGTGTGGCTTGATTTCATACCACTGGCAATTTCATTGTCAGGACACATGCACTTGAAAAGTTCACATTCCTGGGCATAGAAACTTTTGTGAGTATTAACTGAATGCAAAACCCAGTATATTTCGGTCTCAATTGCAGCTTTGTCGCTCTTGAAAGATATTATTATTCCTGACTGGTGGGGCACTGCTGGATGAGTAATAGAGGCAGTCAAACTGAAGAGAGCACTCAAGATCAATGGAGCACTTGAGTACTCGGAAGCACATGGGATGGAGGACCTGGAAGACATAACTTCGCCCCCTGGACTAGAGGTAGAGGCTGCAAAGACCACGCAAATCTAAACATGTCAGCAGCAGTGATGCAACACCGCTTGAGGCTCAGATTTCTGGATGCCTAATAAAAGATGTAGTCAGTCTGCAGCATGCAGGCGTGGGGGAAAGGGGGAAAGGAAGGCAACATAGCTCAAGGATCGAGCTACCATGATCCACGCTGCACCACCTCATAGGCAACTCAGTGTAGCAGGAAGCTGGCTCAATAGGGTATTTAGCTCGAAATGGAAGTAATGTGGAAGTGGGGACAATGGCTGGCGATTCACATCCGTCGCCATGGTATCAGAGCAATAAGGGTCCATTTACATACGCGGAACACAGCAATATCGTGGAACCAGATGCCCTATCAAATCAAGGAAGGTCCATTTCTAAATTAAGGGCACTAAATGCTCTGTTAGACGGAGGATATTCGTATTTTTCTTCTACCCGCTGCCCCAGAGGTGCTTAATCTCCAAACCCGCCTCAACCCACTACCTCAAGACAGGTATTTAAAATCCAATGCCGCAGGTCAGGGGGGAGTCTTTCCTTGCAGGTTGTGAGTTGGAAAACACTCCTGAATTCATAAAATTTAAGAAAACCCCAGCAAAAAACCTCGAAAAAAAACCCTACCTGTCGAAAACAAATTCCTACCTGAGCCAGGATTCCATCAGGTCAGAATTGTAAGTAATGTGATACACACCATATTCCTCCGAATATAGTCCCCCAAATTTTTGAAGTTCAGTTTAGGAAAAGTTTTTTTGAAATGCAAAGCAGGACTTGCAAAAAATTTTCTCAGGTTAAAAACTTGAGCAACTATAGCAATCAAAATTTCATTTGTTTCCGTTGTCAATATGAAGTTTTAAGTTAATATATTTACCAAAATACTCAAATATTATTTCACCTATTTCAGTTCACTAGCTATTGTAATTAGGGAAACTATATTTCCATAATTAGGTGGATTGGAGACGTGAGATATGTAACGAGAAATCGTGAGAAATCATGATTTTGAAGTGTAAGCACTGCCGTATGGGTGTTGGGAATCATGGCGTCCCAATGTTTCTTCATTTAAAATGCTGACCTCTGTAGTTATCATTCGTGTTGGTTGCAAGAAATAAAAGTTACTAAGATTGCTGTGAAGTATTATTTTAAAAAGGAATGACGTTATAATTAAAGGACACAAATTCCTAAATCTCTATCTTCTTTATCGAGTTTTGCTTTACGTTGCGGGTAGTTTTTTTTCAGATAAAAGCTTCGTTATATCCACATTTGTGTATGTAATCACATAAAAGCCATTTTCCAAAAGTATGTATTTGGCAGCTGTATGACATTTAATCTTCACAAGTGTTCGTGGGTCCATTTACCAAATATTTCATACTTTGACTACCTTCTCCGCTTAGCATGGTATTTGTTTAGTTCTGATTATTTTATTTGTATCTCCTATTATTTGTATTGGGGGCTGAATAATATTTCGAGATGTATTTCGTCGAGAAAAATCGACAATGTCTGATATTTCAGTTAAAACATACTTTCTTCGTCTTCAAATTAGTGACACCATCTCTTCAAAATCTATGGATTTCTGCCTGAACATGATAGAACTTAGAATCATAAAAAGGACCTGGGTCAATTCACCCCGATTGCACGATGAATAAACACCTGTAATGGGCATGGGTTATTTCCGATATCCATTAACGCAAGTTAATGATTCATGAACAGTGAATTTTCATTTTTGCACACAGGTATATGAATTTTGTACAGAGTCCTGTGAATTAAAGTTTTTGATTTCGAAGGAAAAATATTTGATCAAAAATTTATTATAGATAAGCTGTGACTAGGAACTTGGCAATTAATGACGTAATTAATAATCCTAAATAGGAAATAAAAAAACAGTAACACTTATAAGTTTTATGCGATATATCATCCATAACACCCTTACTAGAATGCCTACTATCCGTTTAAAAATTTCTGTCACCCGCGAGTTTGAGGACCAATATCTCCAAGATGGCTAATGCGATTTTAAATTAAATTATATCAAATTAAAGCTTGTTTATTTCTATCTTTACTGATAATATGAAAATATTTTTACAAAGTTTTTTACTGAAATACGTGTTTAAGAACATTTTTAGTGAATTTTTTTGGGTACCGGATGGATCCATCTAATTTGAGGCATTGTAAGAACAACATAGATCGAGATATCAAACTTTCCTTTTCACATGTTGTAGCTAAGGGCTTTGTTAATAGTCATACGAAGTTTCATACTATTACATTCATCAATATTTTTGTTATTAATGAATTTGTCAGACTGCGTTATTTTCCGTCTCGAAAATCACCGTTTGAACCTTTATCTTGCTCTCGAGTCATTAATAAGAATCCACTTATGAAAAATCAATAGAATTCATTGGTTATTTGATATTGATATATATATTTATTTTAGGCTATAAAAGCACGCTCAACTGCCCAGAGCATGCCTGGAAGAAAAAGGTAGGGCGCACGTGGAATCTTCTGCTGCAAGTAGCTCGCCTATCTCGCTCGCTGTGAATGAGTCATGAGGACTCAACAACAGTGGAAAAAAGTATCGCCTTTAAGAATGCAAGTCAGTGTCAGTTTAAGAACTGATGGTATCTTTGGAAGCATACCGTCACTATGCCTCCTCGTGCAAAGTTTTCGGAGATGGAGTCGAGGATAATTTAAAATGCAATTTGTTTCTTTCCTTGAGAAGCCAAGAAATGTGGGGACAAAAGCTATCTCACTGAACACTGATTTATTTCGGTGAATAATGCAACTTAAAAACTTTTATTCAAGCATATGCAAGGATATTTTTTCTGTGGATGCTAGAGAAATTTTCTCGCGTGGTGTTTGATGCGCGCGGAACCAAGGCAGCTTACAACTTGGCAACCTTGAGCAGCTTATCTCTCCTGACTGAAAGTCTTGTCACATGGAGCTTCGTTTCCAAAATAAATATATACATGTTGAAAGCATATCTAATTCTTTCAATTTGTTAAGTCATTTTACACGTGCTTAGTTTTCAAACACGAAGAATACCGTCAAAACGAAATGTATTTTACATGTGCTTAGTTTTCAAAGACGAAGAATACCGTCAAAACGAAATGTATTTCCGAGTTCCACAAGATAAGGCATGTTTTTAAAATTTGTCGTAAGGTAATTGTTATCTGAGTAATCTATTTTAAACTTTGTTTAGTCTAAGATAAATATATGTACCATATTTTAAGCAAAGAAAAGAGAAGCGGCTTTTCTTGTTTATCTTCAAGTTGGCGTCAAATTTGAACTTGCTTCCCGGAACTTGAAAAAAATCTGGCCTTTTTATGTCTTGGTCAAAAAATTAAGTGATATAACCCACTTCAAAATACATTTTTGGCATTAATAAATGTATAAATAAGGAAGCTTTATTTCGATAAACATTATTTTAAAATTGAACTACCATTTTTGAGATATTGGCCTTCAAACACGGACGATGGAATTTAACAATGGACATTAGGTGCCTTTAGCTCGAATATAGTCCCCCACCAGACTTTTTCCGCAAAGATTTCAGCCAAAAAGGGGGGGGACTATATTCGGAGGAATACGGTAATTATGAGCCTAATTTCTAAAATACTTCGATCTTCTCTAGACTCAGCCTCACTCATTTATAACCACTCCTGATCGATAACCCACTATGTCTCCACCCCTGGAACACAATGGTGTCAGATTTGGGGTAGGGTGGTTGGCTGCAAACATCACGAACGTTAATGAGGGAATTTAATATTCTAGATGGAAGAATGATCTACGGAAATTTTGGAGATTGATTTATTGATTAAGCTGATTTTATTAAATTTTAATGCCCATCATAGCCCACAAGGAAAACGATCCAAATTAGTGAATATTTTCGTGAAATTTCTTGTCCTTATTATATCTTTCATATCTGTTGGAGAGATGGACTGGTTGAGTCGCTCGAATTCCAGGTGAAGTATTCTGGACCCATTTCCCTGAGTTTTTCCTGACTTTTTCCGCTTTTCCAAATTCCCTAACTTTTCCCTGATTTCCAGATTTTCCCTGACCGCTGTGTACCTGGAGTTTTCTGTTCCTTTTTCCTTCAAGCAATATATGGTCAATATCTTTACTCCGTAAAGTAGTCTTCCCTAAATCTCTTTCTGCCTCTGCCATGACTGCTATGTCATCAGCAATCACAGCATGCTAATTCTATAACATGGACAGAACAGCAACAGAGAGGTTAAGGCTGGAAGTATTTTAAATGGGGTGTTACAGAGGAATGATGAAGATTGAATGGATAGACAAAGTGGCAGACGAAGAAGTCCTATTAAGAGTAAGAAAAAAAAGAAGACTGCTGAAAACTTTAAAAAGATGGCCGGACAATCTAATCATGAATCTTGATATGTGACAGTTTGATGATGATAGTTGATGAGGGAGAAGTAGCATACAGAAAGGATGGCAAAGAAAACCTTGCATGTTAAATGGGGGAAGTGTTGAAGGACATAAAAGAAATTATTACATAAATATTATGAAGGTAGCTAATAAGGGAATTGGGTGAAGAGCTCTATCAAACTAATCTTAGGATTGAAGACAAGTGATAATAAAGAGATTAGACTAATTGAAAGTATATTCCTAATAATAACTCTCTTCTGATAATTGAAGGCAATTAACTCCTCAAGTTTGTGCAACATACAGTGGAATCCTGGTATAACGAGTGCCCATAATCCCTCGGAAATCACTCGCTAAATCGAGTGCTCGTTATATCCGAAGGTGTTGAAAAAACCCACCTAATTCTCTTAGTTGTTCGTATATACAGTTTTTCTTTTGTTTCCGTGGTATTTGACGAAGGTAAACAGCAATAACGTCATTTCAGGCACAATCTGGTAGAATATCAACATATTTCATGAAAGAAACCAGACATTTTCCATTATATAAAACATTAATTCCCCTAGTTTCGGTGTTTTTCTTCCAGTTGTTCTATTTTTCGATCGCCGTAGAAAGCTGTAAAGACAGCGTAACTAGTCGGAATCAAAATATTAGGTATACTGTGGAAGTTTTGGGATAATTTTGCGAATATGTCATGACGATAATATCAGCTTTGTCGGGTTTTCGAATGTTAACCGGTACGTCTATCAGTTGATTTTGAGTTTTTAAAATTGGCGATATATCGTTGCTCGATGAATATCATCTTATTGTGCCCCGATAAAATATCGGAGCACGATAAGATATCGGGAAACGATAAATATCACGATAAAATACCATGATATCGCGTCCAGATAAAATATCACCATATCGCGCCCCGATAAAATATCACGATATCGAGCCCCAATAAAACATCACGATAAAAGAAATTTATATCGCGCTCGTTCAAATATTGCATAATTGCGCCCGATGAATTATCGTGATATTGCGCCGGCTAATCGTGTTGGAAAAAGACAGCCGTTGGGTTGGCCTTCGCTTAAGCTGGAGCAAGTACGTCCCATATCTGTCCACGCAAGTACGTCAACTATCAGACCACTGAAATTGAAAGAGAGAGTGTAGGAGAACTGCTGAGAATTTGAATTTGCAGATAGCAGAATAGTAAGTTTTCAAACGTACTTGCTCCAGCTTAAGCGAAGGCCAACTCAACAACTGTCTTTTTCCGACACGATTAACCGGCGCAATATCACGATAATTCATCGGGCGCGATTACGCTACATTTGAACGAGCGCAATATTATTCAAGATATTTATCGTGATATTTTATCGGGGCCCGATATCGTGATATTTTATCGGGATGCGATATCATGTTATTTTATCATGATATTTATAGCAATATTTATCGTACCCCGATATCTTATCGTGCCCCTATATCTTATTGTGTCCAGATTATCAATATCGCCCATGCCTAGACCTAACTCCCTCTCCTACTCTCATCTTGCTCGTCGTCCGCCCACTCCCCTCCCACTGATGACTGGGCCTAACAAAAGAAGAACGTAAAATGGGAGCGCGCAGAGCGTACTGAAGGCCGTAAATCGCTAATGTTTGGACATAATTGGCTTTAGGTGTTGTAGATATGGCACACATCTTGTATTTTTAGTTTAATTAGCAGATAAAGCAAAACATAATAGTTTATTTTTGCTAGGCAGTGCATCGCCCTCGAGAGATATCTGTCGTAATACCGAGCGTATACCGTGGAAGGAACTTTTTGGCCTCGCTATATCCGCTTTATTTTACATGTAAAACATAGGCCTTTTGGCGGTACAAAGACAATCACTTGCTATAACGCGATTCTCGCAATAAGCCGCACTCACTATACCGGGCTTCTACTGTACCTCCTGTGTCCAAAATCCATGCCTCAAGCATGTGTGACACACCCCATATGTCTAAACTTTTCATGCTGACATGATTATTCTTATCATTCTTCTACTTCTTATCAAACATAGAAGTTGAGTTTTTTGGTGCCGGTCTGTTGCAAAGATGATCTGCTAGAGTATTTTGAGTTGATTTTTGGTGATGGTCAAATTACCCTTACATGTAGTGATGTAAACAAATTATTACGTGAAAATATTCCTTGCTCTTGAAAGTCTTAAAATCTTACAAAAGAGATCGAGCTCTCAGAAATAGGTTCCCACAATTATGAACAAAATTAGGGTATTTCTAGGTTTACTTATGCTGATGGGATCACACAAAAACAAACCCTTAGAATGTTAATCACACAGATCCGTATTTTAGAATGCCTTTTTTTCCCAATATGACAAGAGAAAAAAAAAGTTTCAAAGTGTATATTTACAAGGAAAAGAAATGAGTTGATGAGTCATTGTTGTGGAAAGGTAGGCTCTTATAGAAGCAGTAAAATAAATAAATTGGGCGGAAGCCTTCTGGAGCCCCCTGGCACTCAGACCTCTTTAGATCCATTGTGCCAACTCATATTTAACTGGCTTGCCACTCGCAGACAGAGGACAAGAGCCATGTGGTAGAGGTATGGAGGAGGGTCACCCATCCAATCTGTCTGGGCCCAACATTGATTAACTTCAGTGATCTCGCGGGAACCGGTGCATCAATGTGGTTACGCCCTTGCCCTTATAGAAGCAGTACATTCTCATGAAAGTTCCCTGGTTTGATATACAAATGTTTGAATAGTATGATTTCTCAGGATATTTGTGGTATTTCATCATTTAGGATAGGGTACCAAAGTGGGAAGTGAAATTAGGAAGGAAAAAGATTTATTACCAACAAAAGTTGTTCTGAGATACTGCGAGAGATTGTTAAGATTCCACTCAATATGTTTATATGGACAATTTTTACAGCAGCCATGATCTCTTTCAAAGACTGAACAGAGGACAACAGATGCTGTTGGATCTGTAAAAATTACTCAAAAAGGAATACCAATGTTTCTGAAAAAGAAACTAAGGAAAAGAGAAATAGCTAGTGTGCAGTGTTGGAAACTGAGAGGGCCGAGTGGAAGGATAAGTGCAATGTCTCAATGATGACTACAAAACATACAGATGTTATGTAGGCTGTAAGCCAAAAAAGTGGATTAGAAAATGTAAATAAATCAGCCTATGTTATAGAATACAATAAGTATACATGAGGTGTAGACTTAAAAGATCAGCTTTTGGAGAGAAGAACTAAAGTGCGGTAAAAAAAATTGTATTTCTGAACAAGACTTTTGGATAGAATAATAGCTAGTTATCACAAGCAGAATTAAGAAAAGTACTAAGGGACCTTCTGGCACCACCACAGAGTGGTTGCAGCAGACAGGACATTTCATCCCAAAAAATCCATAACACTGAAACTACGCCAATGTGAACATAAAAAAAGTAAGGGGAATTAGGATGGAGAAAATGCCACAAGCATCATTACAGCTCTTCAAAAGGTTTCTAACCTTGAACTGGTCCTTTCTAATGACGCCATCCACAAAAAATTGCCTAATTGCATACAGAATAGTAAGAAGAGCAACATTTGTTTTCCCAGCACCAGTTGGTGCACATATGAGTAAATTCTCATTGGTATGATAAGCTGCATCAAAAACAACAGACTGTATTCTGTTGAGGCTCTTTATGCCCAGGAAAGCCTTTTGACCAATCTAGAAGGCAAGGAGAAACAGAACATTAATTAAAAATATTCATACAGCATTTACATTCCTTACCCAAGAATAAAGTTATCAATACAATTTCACTACATAACAATTATACATGATCATGATGATTATTCCATTATTAACTAATTGAGCATAACAGGAAATGCATGGATTGATGGCATACCCCATCTAGAGTTGATATAGGAACTAGTTTACTGCCAACATCAATAGGAGCCGAATCGGATACTGGAATTGTTACTTCTTCATAAATCTTGTTATCACTTCTCTCCATATTTTCAGGCAGCACTAATTTCACTCCAGAAATGTAACCTGAAATTGACAAGTGGTCAATTGCATCAATGAAGGCTTTTAACAGATAAGTTACACCTCAAGCTTTTATTATCACTCTTTTAAAATATATATCAAAGGGAATTCACATTTGGATTTCATTTTTTGTGATGATTCAGCCACTGTTAAGAGACTATCTATTCTACCGAAAGACATTCCTCACTGATAGAATAATTTACAACATTGATTCATTTTTAAGGCAGTGCAATTAACCATTACTCTAATTGAAATCCTAGCGGGGTGGAAAACCTGTGCATATTTTTACATTCAATCAGGAACCAATAATGAGGACAGTCTGACCATATGTGTTATCAAAACATTGAAATTCATGATCTCTCATATCTATGAACTACGAGAAATGGACTCCTAAGATATTTCCTTCACACAGTCATGTATGCTGCCCCACTACTGGCTGGATGATTGTCAGTACACAAATGAGCTCTAATGCATACATTTAGTTAATTGGTAAATTTTTCAAGAAAAATTTCATCACAATTTTTCACACATTTTATGTACAACCTCAGAGTATTTCTTTGCCATTTTGGTGGCTAATTTATTCACATTTCTTGCCAGGAACAATCACTGATACACAGCCTTGATGACTCTACCTACTATGAGAACAGATAAGAAATATATGATTATTTAAACCCTGGCAAAAATAATCTCCTCCATGGTGGGTGGGCGATGGTAGAGGGATGGTAGTACACCCCGTGGAGTGTATCTACCTGCCCTTTACGCTTCCTTTACACTCCTTGGAGGGTGAAGGGAGGGTAAGGCGTACACTCCCTGGTGTTCTCACGGCTACCCACCGCTTACTTCCGCCCTACCCACCGTAGAGTGTAAGGGAGGTGCAGTGCTACCCTTCCTCAACCCTTACCTGAACATGCACGCCTACATGCCGCTTACCCACCGTGAAGGGTAAAGGGAGGGTAGGCTTACCTCCCATCTACACTCCCTGGTGTTCTCACAGCTACCCACCGCTTACCTCTGCCCTACCCACCGTGGAGGGTAAGGGAAGTGTAGCGTAACCTTCACTCTATCCTTGCTAGAACACGAATGGCTTACTTGTCATGACCAATTTCCCTTAGGAGAAAAACCACCCGTGCCATATTGAAGAGTAAAGGCATGTTCTTAGAAAAAATTAGCGTTTAACTAAAACTTAATTAAAAATTGACTTGATGCCCATGGAGTGTTCATAAAAAAAATAACGTGGACTGGATGCTAACTGTTCACTTCTTAGAACTAAATGAATTTTAGGGAACCGGACTTTAATTTTGTCATAAACAGGATTTTGTTACATCCAAACTAAAGCATTTTTTCTATGCATGTTGTATGATCGCAGGATTTTTTTTTATGTTAATCATCTGTATTAACAGAAAAGATCCTTAACAATTTACCACCACCCCAAAGAATAACCATTTTTTATTAATTAACATTGCTTACACATACAAATGTAATTGTTTTTACTAGTGATGGACGGATCCAGGTTTTTTGTCGGATCCGGAACCGGATCCTTGCCTGGGTTTCGGATCTTTATCTCGGTTTCGGATCCTTAGTTTCAGATACTCGATTCTGATTTTCAAAACCTAGATTTTTTTAAAATATATAAATACAGCAACAATAGAAATACCAAAAAAAGTGAATTTATTGTCGAAAAAATCAACTTCCTTTCATCCATGTGGATAATATTTTCCTGGATCAAGATTTACGGATGCAATAACTATATCCTATTACTTATAATATAAAGATCAACTTCCTTATCACATACTCATCATGCAATACATTTTGGAAACCTGTACAACTATTCTTTACAGTTACAGTTACAGAGTACAGTTAAGAGAAACATTGTAAGTTTATTTTCATTAACAAAGGAATTATCTTCCAATTATCAAATCTTTGAATGCTTTCAAATTCTTTTTAGAAACACAAAATATTTTAATGCGGCCAAGAGATTCCATTTATGGAATATCCGGGGATTCAATTTTTAAGACGAAAAAATTATTATAGAATATTTCAAGCTGCTAAACTATTAATTTTGCAATGTCTCATTAATAATAACCTTTAAAATGAAATTTTTAAAAGAACAAAAGTATAATAAAATGAGTAACAGATGTAATGATTTGAAATTGAAGGTGATAACATTTTCGATGCAAAGACTGAAAGAAAAAATTAAACTGCGATAGGGATCGAACTTCGCACAGTACACTAGCTCTCGTTGTCCGCCTGATCCCGGCGAATGGAGGCTACCCGCGTGACATCCTACGTATTTTTTTTCTCGCGATACCGGGGTAATGGGGAAAAAAGTCATATTTCTTTATTTTGCTTCTAGTTGCACGGGAACATTTTCATCTAATTTCGTGACCTGAGTTACACATCCTCTTCTTGTCTATATCTACCGCAACTACATTCCATTCTCGGGGCGCTTCGATCGCTAAGCCGAGAAAATTTTTAATCTAGGATCCGGATCCGATTTTGCTCCGTGTCTTTGGATCCGAATCCGGAACCAAAAAAATGAAAGTTCCGCGGATCTTTGGATCCGACGGATCCGATCCGGCCATCACTAGTTTTTACTGATACTAGTTCATCATCCACAAAACATCACACTAATCCCTTCCTGACTGATGGTATTTAATGAATGACAATTTTAAATATTATTGGTGTCTTCTGGTGTAAGATTCTTATTGCTATGATCCGCTTTGTAATAAATATTTGATTCACACTACCTCTTTAGTGAAATGCCTTCAGCATTTCATGCACGTGGACTATGACATTAGAAATCCATATGTCATACAGGTTCCACTTGCTTCAAGAAATTTAATATTCGGTAATCTTACAACAACTGAAGAATTATGTCGTACCACTCTAGTTCAATATTTTCAATGCAAAGTGTAAGAAAGAAATGAAAGATAATGCTATGAAACTCAAGATGGCAGGCCACTTTAGTCTGTTGCATCGCGATGAAATCAGATGTCATTCTGCGTCGCGAAAAAGACAGGGGAGCAAGGAAGAGGGCATGCTCTCTCGACGATTCCTAGCGATCACCATTTTTGACACCAAGTAATCAAGGTCCACATTAATCTTTTGAGACAAACACAATATTGCCAAGATTACAGAGGGGAATATTGCCAAGATTACAGAGGGGAAAAGGAGAAGGCACGCTATATAGACGACTCCAAGCGATCAGCATCTTTCACACAAAATAATCAAGGTACAGCACATTACTTTTTCTTCAGCTAAACACGATATAGGCAGCAAATAAGTCACTGGAGCTTCATATTCACAACAAGGGATATGAAGTTACACTCACATTAAAATAATCTAAACCTATGACTTGCGGGCAGTGGGGTGTGAACCACCCGTCTCCTTATTGAGTCACACGTTCTTTAATTACAAGGAGTGCTAGGCTTTACTTAAAAGTAGATTGTGATGCTTTATTCTTTGACTGCTTGTTGTCAAAAATGCTGATATTCTCAAGTAAGGTTACCACTGACCTCGCACACCTTCCTCCTCTAATAATTTATGGAGCACAACATTAGGACTTAGACCCCATGAAATCGACCTCCAGTGTGGTGATTGTTTACAACTGCGGCGATAAGTAGACGAGAATTCAGAATGCAGGTGGAGTAAAAAGAATTTAACAGAGAAATTCTCTATCATTGATGTAAATATAAAAATTCTTAATAACTTGGACAGTTAATGGTCAAAAAAAAAGAAATAGTTAAGAAATATGACGTTTCATCTTCAATGCTCTCTACTGATTTAGCTCGAAGAGGTGCCATTGAAAAAGCTGAAGTTAGAGGAAATGTGAAAGGAAGGAAACAAAAAATGGCGAAGAATAAGGATTTCGAGGATGTGCTAGCGGAATGGTTTTATCTAGCTAGCTAGTATACATCTCAGCGGTCAGCACCTTAAAAAAGAAGCAGAGAAAATAGCTAGTCATTTGAATCTTCAAGGGCTTGTAGCTGGTATCAATGGATGGTTGGATCAGTTTAGGAAGAGTAAAGCAATTGTGTATCACCAAATAAATGGTGAATCCAAAGCCATTGATCAAATATCCATGGATATGATGGATATCAAATAGCCATGATAAGAAAAGCCCACCACTGGCTATAGCGAAGGGAATGGAAGCGCAGGAAACGTTTAGGTAATACATGTGCAAGATAAACATGGGTGAGGAAGTGTTCAGGATGATTCATCACCTAGACAATGCTGATTACACAGCCCCATACACTGTGAAATGCAAATCAACAATCGACTCATTTTTTGTAAAAATTTGAATTAAATAAAAAGTGTAATGGAAATGCTGACGAAGTTAGATACGTATTTTACATTTTAATTTTGTAGTGCAGGTTATTTACATTTTCAGTTCGTTTTCTGCAGTGTTGTGGGATTAATTTTCGTCCATTTAGTTAGTAACATTAAACTAGTTAGTGTATTTTAAATTGTTGAAAGTATTTCACGGAGCACTAAGGAGTTCACAAGAAGATTTAACATAAGCGAGAGAGTAACAAAAGAACAACAGAAAGCACGGGCTGTCGAGAAATTCATGAGCGCCCATAATTGGCACATTATTGAGGAAAATCTTATTTTTCTTCTCTGGAGTTGAAAGACTATCAATTATGTATATTCATAATGGTCATGCCTATTTTTACCCACAAAAAGGTAATTGGGAAATGTCTTAAGGATGCAAAATAACCCAGAGTCAATATTATTGTAAAGTTAATCGTCACAAACAAATTAATGGCAGCCAGCAGGGCTATATATATGGCCTCCCACCTTTCAATTGTTGAGAGAAAAGCATTACTCAGTCGTCGTTCAAAATTGTAGGTCGTTAGGTCGATTAAGTCATAGTGGTTACGATAGAGGTAGGTAAGTTTGACTACAGCTGAATAATATAATAGGACATATCATATGTGTAATACAGATTGTATGACTTAATTTAGAGTTCCTCTACTTATATTTATTTTCTTATTCAATATTTTTTATATCGAATTTAATTGAAATGTTTAATTGAAAATAAATAAAAATTCAATTATTTTTGGTTCTAGGTGCACCCAAGCATATAGTGATTTTTTGATAGCCAATTTTTTTTTTATACATGGGTTCAGTTCCTCTGTACAATTCCATGCTCTATGATTTTGTGCACAGTGTGAACGTGAACGTTTACGTCCACTACGTGAACTGTTCTTTCCACCATAATTTGTACGCTTTCGTGTTTCATTCCCTTCCCCTACCCTTCCCATACTTACCAAGGGTGCGCGTACTACCCTTCCACTACTCACGCCCTACACCTTCTCTACCCTCGGAATGTTCTAAAATACCCTTCCTCTAACACCGCTCGAGGGTAAGCATGGGTACCACTAACTGCTACCTATTGCCCGTCGTGTCGTTTTCCTACCCTCCTCCTACCATTTATTTTTGCCAGGGAAGTACTGCAGTACATTTGACCACACTGCGCAGACAAGTGAAGATATGTAGCACAATTAAGCATTAGTAAATTATTTGAAAAACAATGCTTATCCAAGATATTTCACCAGAGTTAATTATACAAATCTTATGAAAAACTGCAAAAAGTGAATAGGATTTCTAGACACTGAGGTTTTCCCAACTTGAATAGGTCAAAGATAATTATTTAACACTCTTTTCATTCAGTAAAAATCAATATAAGGAACTTCAACATTAAAAGAAATTCTTCATTAAGAAGAAAGTTTGCCACTCCCAAATAAAAGGAAATCCCCAATTCATGGGGCAGACTGCGATGATGCAAAATTTTCAAAATTACAATATGTGGTATTCCCAAAGTTAAAAAAAAAAACAATACCACTTTTAAGAAAAAACTGCAGACATGAAAGAGTTCCAGATGAAAAAAAGGATATCTAGTATGTTACCAAATGTGAAATACGTCATAATGTGAGGATAGAGCTGAATTCTTCTCCATGTGTCATGATAATACGACTTAGTCATATTATCATGAATCTTTTACTATAAATGCCGAATAAAATCTTTTCTTCTGGCCATTATGAAAATTTTATTCGTGAAAATACTAGGCAAGTAATTTCATGTTTAGTCTGGCATGAAATAGAGTGAACAGCCGATTTTCCATGTACCACAACTGACACAAAAAAGAAATAAACACTTAAAAATGAAAAACTGAAAATTAATCAAAGTTTATTATCATATATTACAGTTTTTGACTCACCTGAGGAGAGTTTGGCTTTGGACATTGAATCATAAACATGAGGGTACACATCAGAGGGGACCTTACGAATGGCATTAGAAAAATTGGTGCGGAAAATGGGCTTATTAGCGGCCATTAATGCAGCTTCCCTGTAAGTAATGAAAAGTAGTGTTAATGGTGATTAACAAAACATGATAATTTACTTTAACAAAGATGATATTGTTTCTTATTGTTTTAAATAATCTTCCATAATAGACGAACTGACTGAGAAGCTTTTTCTGCCCCTCCTATAGCAGCCAAACTATTAATGGATAAATCATCACCTGGTGCTTTCCGAGAATATAAGTTGGATAGTCTTTTCAGGCTTGTTACTGGGTTTTCGGTCTGCTCCAGCAAGTAGGAAAGCTTGCATGAAAGCAAAGTTGAAAGTAGGAATGGTTGGATCAGATACGTCAGATCTGGATTGGATCTTGCACTTGATTGGATCTGGACCACATATATTAAATTTTCGAGGCATACCGATCTCGCGAGGTGTCTCATAAATGGAATATAGGTATTGTAGATATTGGCAAGGAAAGTAACTCATGTCATGAAAGTAGATGAAAATTTTTCCAACAGGAAGCAAAATAAAGAAATAGGCATTTTGGGTTTTTTCTCCATAGGCCTCAATCGACATAAATAAATAAGTATACAGTAGAACCTCTATTTTACGAAGTTGAAGGGACCCAAAAATTTGAGCTTTGTAAATCAGAGTGTTTGTAAATTAGAGGTTATCTTCCACTAACTCCTCTGTCTCCGGAACTGATGTGTCACCAAAACCAGCTGATCTCCAACAGTAGGAAATAGTTTTTGCGGTGACACTCCCATGCTCTGGCTACACCTCGCACAGCATGGAGCAATGTCCATGGAGGCACATCATGCACATAAGAGGCTTGATCTGTGACAAATGTACGTCTACTAAAACTCTACTGACAAGAATGCGAGTATACTTTCAATGCAATTAAACACTATGCTGTACTTAACTTGTCAAATAGTATGTTACGGTTGAAATCAAACTAATTACTATAACAAATAATAGTCATCTGCTCATTCTGGGAAAAAACAACAGATATTACGTGAAATTCTCTGTGTGCAGTGTATCTACATCAAATTCAAAGGATTTAAAAATGACACCTCAATTGCATTGATTCGCTGTATAGCATAGGCGTTATTCCTAAGGCTAGGAGACTCACTTTAGTAAAAGAGAATGAAGCAGCCATGAATTAAAAAAAAACGTGAATATTTTTCTACAAATTTGTAATGGTATGAACTTGGCTGCTGCAGTTGAATTAAGTTCTTGTAGCTGTTCAGTTGGTAGATCTCAAAATAAGGGGAATAACTCATAAGATAATCAGCTCATCCCACGGAGTATTTTAAGCATATGCAGTTATGCATTAATTAACGAAAGGGGTATATTTAGTGCTAGTCGATTTGTGTTTAAAAAAGCCATTTTAACATGGGAAAGCCAGGGATGCATTTTAACTAGGAAATTTCAAAACAAAGTTCCAACTGACCTAGTATATTTCAGTGAAAAGTACAGAAAATGCCTTTTTTGAAGAAAGTGTATCGTTTGAAATACATTTAATAATATTTCGCAGCTGATGAAAGTCAATCTTAGAAATTCACTAGGTTAATTTGAAATTCCCTCCTTTTTGAGATGCATTCTACAGTGCTGACATCTAGCGGTGATTTATGAGAACTATTTACTCGCGGCTACAAAGAGCGATCGCGATGTCAAAGTCGGGATCGCAAATTCTTACCTAACGACGTAAAACACTTCTAATGAAAAATTAAATAATCAAATTGAATCAAGATTTGAATATAAGTAATTTATTATTGCAAAATTATTATTTTTTAATGAAACTATGCTCCACGACAGCTGCAGCAAACAACGTCCTACGGGAATGTTATTTTCAAGTGAAAGGCTGAACAAAGTTCTGAATTGGGGTTGCGGCGGCTACCTTAAAGCTAATTTTAAATAATTCCAGAGAAATATGGATCCTTTGTGACGACGAGTTAGGTATTCGCAATACACAAAATGATAGAAAAGGAATAGATATTACCAAGCACTAATCCGATTATCTTATGAACTGGGGCATTGTTTTCGAGAAGTAGACGTCGTGCCATGCGTCTTTGAACATTTTTTCCTTGGATCATATAATTAGAATTGAATTGCGATTTGGATGATCAATCTCTGGGATTTTTGCTACAGTTTAAGCACTTCAAAATGACTAAGCTCACATTCGATTTTTCCACATTTTCCCATATGAATTACTTGGACCGAGGGCACTCTCAACATGACCTATCTGGCTTCAGCTGCTCCTGTCGCGGTATACAGCGATCGTTATTCCATTGTACTGAGTTCAGTGCCACAAAATCATTTCAAAAACTTCGTAAAACGGAGGTCAATCACTCCTAGGGACCGGCCTCTCACTTCGTAAATCAGTAAAATCGAGGTTTCGTAAAATAGAGGTAATTTCAAATGGTTTTTCTATATACAAAGATCGGGACCAGCGGAATGGTTCGTAAATTGGTGTCATTTCGTAAATTAGAGGTTCGTAAAAAAGAGGTTCTACTGTATTTCCACATAGGTAGTCTACATTTGCCGGGCTCAGGCGGACAAAAGAGGCAGACAACTTATAGCACAGTAAAGTTCAAGGCGTGTTCGCCAGTCAGCCTGGCTGCGGGCAGTTACAGAGGCATGAAAGCCGAGCAGTGAATGATCATCGGTGTTTCAGAACTGCTTCCCCGGTACACCGGCTCAGAACCACTTCCCTGGTACACCAGTTCAGAACCACTTCCCTGGTGCACCAGTACAGAACCGATACCCATGTGCACCAGTACATCACGATATCCATGTGCCCCAGTTTAGAACCGCTTCCCTGGTGTACAGGTTCAGAACCGATTCCCTGATGTACTGGTTTTTTTCCTATATCTGAACTGGCCTACTGATTCTGAAAAAAACCAAACCACTGAACCAGTGCACTGGAAAACCACTCAGCCCTAGGCTCAGAAATACAATGATAAGTTCAGGAGATGAATATTCCCTATGCCTTGTAACAAACTATATACCTGTTATGCCAGCAAAAAGGCAGTACATCCCGTCATTTTTGAGGTTTTTCAAATGAACTTAAAAACATCTAATTCTGGAATTTCTCAATCCAACATTTTTGCATAAAATAAATACCTTTATGGTGGGGTATGAATCACAGTTAATTAATTCTGTTTTCTTAATGAAGGTAACTACCCTATTCCAGTTTGCCTTACCAGCTGGGTGAAAAAGTTTTAGATATGCCTAGGTAATCAAAATTTTTCCTGTAAAACACAATGGGTGGATTGCAAGAACGAGGTTTAAACTGCGGTTTAGACGATGGCTACAGAAAATGGCCGAAACCACAGTTTTTGGCTTGCAAGAACGAGTATTACTTCAGACATCTTCTAAACCGCAGTTCAAAAGCGACACACAAAACATGGCCAGCCGGCAGTTTTTGACGTTTGCGAGGCGGAGGAAATAGAAGAAATTGAGGATGTTGACGGATGAGGATATTGAGGATGCTGACGTTACACCAATAAGGATAAACATATTAATTAGGGACCGAAGTGATCTATTTTTATCATACATCGATGCAGAGTTTGAACAGAGGTAAAGATTTAGTAAAGAAGTAACTCATCAGTTATTGGGAGAAACGAACTATCATATGAGACTTTCGACGGACCACTGGGGATTCCAAGTGCTTTATTTATTCAACCATTTATTCAACTGCTTATGTAATTAAGGTCTTTCGCCACTGCAATTTTTGTTTTAAGGCTTTAGGGCATCAGATTGGTGTTCATGAATCAATGGCTTTTAGGTGCTTAATGAATGTACGTGAAGCTCATTGTGCTCATTGGAGCCAAATATTACCAAATTCCCGAATTACATGATGTGATAGCTGGATTTTCTCTCTTATCAGGGTGGACATGAATTACATTTGAAATGTGAAGTAACATTAAGAAAAAATAACGATAGTTATTTTTTCTTAATGTTACTTCAGTTGTACAGTTGATTGGTGATTAAAAATCATGCTCCAAATTTAGTGAAATCACCCATTCTTAGCTGTTAACCTATGGGAAAAACCTCTAAATATTTTCGCTAGTGGTTTTCGGAAAATGCATGGAGTAAACACAGAACTAATCGATTTATTAGATACCTAATTTTATTAGGAACAACTTCCCTGACATTGATTCTCTAGACTACACGTACATTAAAATTTCCTGCCCAGACATACGTCAATATAAAGGGATATTATTCAATGTGCCTACAAATAATAGGTTGAAAATAGGGTTATTTATTTATTTTTTTAGCGTTTAATGTTCACTCGAAATATGCATAATCACAGGACGAACAATCAAAAAATATATCTACAAAAATAAGTAATAAACTGGTTACAGCTACAAAAATAATAACTTAACTGCCTTGATCATTAAGTCACTTCACATAAATTCTTCACTTCTTTAAAAAAGTTGTCTTTCCTTGTATAAAAGTCCAGTTCATTGAAATGCCTTATACTTTTGGGTTGTTGGCATTATACTTTCCAGAAATATCTTTTAATTCCTCCTTTTTTCTATTCAACGTGGCCACGTAATACGCCTTACTCTCTAGTATTACATACTCTGATATAATAGAGATCAGAAGCAGCTTCTCTTCCAGCGATAAGTTTTCGTTTCGTCCACTGCACATTTTCACTAGATACTCAAACGCTTCCAAACAGAAAGTTCGCGGAGTTTATTTACGTCGCTAAGGGCTTATAATTGCTTTTCGGGAAAAAAACGACAGTAGCCAGCGTTGTCACATAATGAACAACGGCAGGCCGCGGTTTTCATAGACCGCAACGAAACCTTGTTTATGCAAGCGGAAGGAAGATCGCGTCCAGGCTGCGGCTTATGAAGATGCCGTCTAAACCACAGCTTGAACCTCGTTCCTGCAATCCACCCAATAAGTACAAAATAATAAAAAGAAAACATATACTGATGAGTACCCATTACATAATTTTCAAATGAAAAACTGATTGACAATACCAAATTTGCCATTTTGAAGAGAATTGAAGCGATGTACATGGAAGAAAAATTTACTGTAAGAGCATAGTGTATCAAATCATTACTATTCTCTGACATTTTTGGCTCATTTGGTCAGCATACATCTTCTAATGCGACTTATGCTGACTGTATTAGTGCCTACCAACCAAACTCTATTTTAAGAGAAACTCAAAATTTTATATCTGTAAATAAATCATGTCATAAAATAGAAGTAACAATTAAATATGATACCTTTTCTTCCTCAGTTCAATAGGATTGAAGTCTATTTCTGTTTCTTCATTGTCCTTCATATCTTTAACCACTTTTTGAATCTTCTTTTCCTCTTTTCGCACCTGTTTCTGAAGGGTGCGCTCCTCTTCAGATTGTACCAACACTTGGCAGCCATAGGTAGGTCGTTTTGGTTCAACTTCATAGTCCAAAAGACAAATATTACATATTAATATACATCTTTAGCCATACAAAACACACAATTTATGAACTCAAACTCAATTAACCACTACACAAAGTATAAGGAGGGGGATTGCAAGGGATCACTTAGAGTACTTATAGGCTCAGTTATTATTATTCTATAGACTCCACTATATGTAGTAGTCTCAAATAGTGAGCCTGAAACAAACAGCAGTGTGTGTAAGTAGAGTTCACTTTAATACCACTGAATTTCATACAGAATCACCAACACAATACTCAGAGAAAATACAGTGTCTTGTTTTTTAAACCTTCAAAGCTATACAGCCTGTTGGGCAAGAACCAAAATGCTGTTGCTAGGGCAAGATTAAGAGGAGCATATGAAATTATGTATGTGGGTGAGACAGGGAGGAACTTCTTAACAAGAATTCAAGAGCATGTGAGGTGTAAAGACTTAGACAGCACCACCTCCATAATCACTAAACACATAAGAGACTCTATTCATAGCTGTGATTTCCAATACAATGTTTTACATTTCCAAAGGAAAGAGAAACTTTATGCACAAGAACAATTAGAAATCAATGAATGTGTTAAGTTAGGGTACCCCCTCTTTAATGACATACATTAAAAGCTCTATGTAATGAGGGCTCTCGGGAGGCCAAAAATCACTCGATACATTGAGCTCTTGTTATTACCAAAGACGTTTAAATAATCATTCCACAGCTAATTATTACAAGTTTAATGCTGGTTTCACCAATATTGTGGGTGTTTTGGGTGAATGGCCATACGATTCCATTAATATAACTACAGTAGAAACTTGAAATTACAATCCTTGAAATAACGATATTTTGATATTACGAAGCAAAATCTACGGTACCGACCATAAGGGTATCTAAACACACGTACAGTAAAACCTCTCTATATCGAAATGGAAGGGACCAATTTTTTAGTCATTTTGATAAGTGGAGGTTCATTATAAAGAGGTTTTAGCAAAATGAACACATATTTCCGCCTTATGAAACTTTTTGGTAGTAAAATGTGCTGCTTTCTCTTTGATTACTATATTTGTATATTTAAATATATGCAATTATACTTTTTCATAGTTTTAATGTTTATAATAATAAAAACAAGGGTACAAAAAATTACTTAAGCACTCTCCGCCGAAAAAAAATTTGTAATTTCTGTTTTTCATTTTTTTTCAAATTCTTTTGAGGTGATATCTTCTATCTTATTTAATAATAGTATATTTTCACTGCTGCAGTCCTCCATATTAAAAAAAAATCTTTCCATCACACCCTAAGCATCCTGCCCCTCTTTTTTGGTTGGCTTTGGCATAAAATCCTCACCATCACTCTCTTCTTCTTCCATGTTATGCACTTCTACTGGAGATTCCCTGCCAGCTTCTTCCTCCATTTCTTAAAACACCTCTCCCTCATTTGGGGCACATGTTAGCAAGACATTGTCAACATTAATGAAGTCACCAAATGATGACTGAACATTAATTATTTTGTTTATTTCAAGCCATTCTGTCGGTTTGTCCTCATACAAAATATCTTCCTCACTGCTGTCCCCCATAAATCCAGCCATTTTAAAACATTTTTCAATAACTTCTGCCTTCAAACAAGTCCACGAAAGACAGAGCCTGTGCATGGCCTGAATTATGTTCCAAGAACACTTTTTCAAGTCATTTTTCTCCTCAACTGTTTGCAACATGTATGACACGTTGCTGCCTGTAATGTCTCTTCACAATGGAAATTATTACTTGATCAAGTGGTTGCAATTTGCTGGTGGTGTTTGGAGGAAAATATACTACTTTGACGTGTCGTAACACAATCCCTTCAACTTTATGTGCTGTGCACTGATCAATGAAGAGAACTTTTTTCCAGTTTCTCACTCCCATCTTTGAGTGCAGCATGGTCAACCACTCATAGAATAAAGATGCTGTCATCCAAGAGTTTTTTAAGTTTTTGTATGAGCAAGGAAGTTTCTTAATATTTTTAAAGCATCTAGGCTTTTTATATTTTCCAATCACAAGAGGCTTCAATTTCTCTGAGCTATCAAAATTAGCACAGAAAAGCACTGTGAATCTTTCTTTGCTTTTTTTCCTCCATGGCATGATTGGCCTCTAACTACTAAAGTTCTGTCTGGAACCAAGTTATAAAAAAAAATTCTGCCTCATCTGCATTAAAAATGTCTCGTGGTTTATACCAGGCTAAAATCATCTGGAAAGCTTTTTTCCACTCTTCTACCACTGTGTCACTTACAGAAGCTTTTTCTCCACTCATCTTCAAAGTTTTGATATTCCACCGCACTATAAACTTTTGAAGCCACCCATTCGATGCATTAAAATGTTCAATGCCCATTTTCACTGCCACTTATCTTGACTTCACTGCCCTTTTGCTGTAGAAAAGGTCCAGAAGCAGCAATATTTCTGGCTCTACCTTCCATCAACCAATCAAATATGTGTCTGTCTAATTGTTCACTTTTCACTGCCCGCAACTTTTTATTTATGCATCCTCGATGTGCTGCATCTTCAGTTTCTTTACGTTTTTTAAATATTTTTTAAATAGACTGTAAACTTACACAGAAGTTAGGCGTATTTCACCGACCGATGTCTTAAACTACAAAATTGTGGCTCAAATAACTAACAATGTTGTATGAGGGGGGACGGTAATGCACCATTGTTACGGATTGAAAGATAATAGAATGGTCGAGTTACAATTCGCGGCGACAATATCCAAAAGTAAAAGACGACTGCCTCGAGGCGATAGCATGAAAAAAATGCGATCATTCTGGTACGGCCGTAATAATATCGAGTGTTCATAGTGAATTAAACTTGAAATGAATAGTTCAAAAATGAAACAGAATAGGCTAAATTCTCCTTAAAAGATCATTTGAACGCTAAAATATAACAAATCTTCCGATACGGTACAATAGTCGCATCAGATGTTAATCTCGTTCGTGGGTATGGGTCTTTCATAGCTCGGCGTTGCGTTGAACGCTAAAATATAACAAATTCTTCCGAAACGGTACAACAGTCGCATCAGATGTTAATCTCGTACGTAGGTATAGGCTCTTTCATAGCTCGGCGAAGCGTTATCGCAAGCAGCAGGCTTTCATAACCCCGCGTTGCGGAAACAAACGAAAAGCGATAAGCGTTTCGATAAATCAGCCGCGAACTCACTGCAATTCTGTACATATCGCATTAGTATTTGATTATAACTGAGTTAAATCATGTCTACATACAGTAAAATAAATATGCAAGTATTATGAGTCGCCACCAGAATTTTTAAAATTCCATCTGCACACTCGCTGACTTGGAACACCATTATTTTAAGAAGTAACTTCAATGACCAAAAATTTGAACTCAGTCGCCAAATCCTGTTATTTGTTAATATTAAGTCAGTGTCGAAGAAGAATCGTATATATGTTTAACTAAACTATCTAGATTAAGACATTATTCAGTCACTTGCGCTTGAACAACTTAATTGCAAATGTGTATAGTATGCGATAGCATCGGAGTTAAGTTTTCTGTGACGTTAAGGATTGGTGAGGGTAAATACAATATGCAGTGGTGTCATTCGTGATTATTTAAACCTAAGAATTAAACCATTTTACCGCATAAATCAGTCTGGGAGTTGTAAAAACTATTAGGACCCCGGGTCTAAATCCAGCAGGACATTAGTCGTAAATATTTATATATGGATGTTTTAATGATGTATATACAAAACGCAAGCAATGCAAGTCGATGAAAATAAGTCTTTGACGCATATGATTAATAACAAACACACTAACGACTGCCCAGCTAAGCTTCACTTTTCAAGCTGCGGGTTTTCGCGCTCCCAACGTAGAAAAGTCGGAACGGCCGGACGGAACTTTCTGCGGCTGGCGCCGGCTGAATATTTCATTCCATGGAGGTAGTTGGCTCGTCATGGGGGTGTATTCTCAGTACGAAGAGCAGAGGTTTTTCGAAAACATAGAGGTGCGATATAGAGAGGTTTCTCTATATAATTACATACAAATTTTGGCGGGACCAAGAAGTTATTACGAAAAACGGAGGTTTACGATATGAAGAGGTTCACTAGATAGAGGTTTTACTGTAATAGTACTCGACATTACGAAATAACGACTTTTGAAATTACGAACCTCGGATTTGGTCCCGACGTGAAATATTACTCATTGTTACGAATAATGACGGATCATGGCAGCATTTTTCAAACGCTCCTTGCCGGAGTAAGTCTCTTAATCATTCATTGTTGGCATGCACATTATGCATTTGGATGACTTTGAATCATAGGTGAAGTAATACATAAAATATGTGCCCAATATACGACTAAAAATACATTCCGCTTTGCCAACAACAAGTCAAAAAAAAACGTAAATTTGTCAAGTAAAGATATACTTGCCCATGAGAAACAAATTGCTACAACCATCATTTTCATTTTATGATCCCTGTCATTTTTTGCTACCCGTTTTCCCCAAACAAATCCATGAGGGGTATTCCTAGCACAGTAATCGTTTACTGCATGTGTGCGCTCAAAAATGATTTCACAGGCAACAGAAGAGAATTCGGGCAATAAATTCAGTCATGCATATCACACATGGAAGCATTTTTCTCCGTATACAGTAGAAGCCCGGTATAGTGAGTACGGCTTATTGCGAGAATCGCGTTATAGCGAGTGATTGTCTTTGTACCGCCAAAAGGCCTATGTTTTACATGTAAAATAAAGCGGATATAGCGAGGCCAAAAAGTTCCTTCCACGGTATACGCTCGGTATTACGACAGATATCTCTCGAGGGCGATGCACCGCCTAGCAAAAATAAACTATTGTGTTTTGTATTATCTGCTAATTAAACTAAAAATGCAAGATGTGTGCCACATCTACAACACCTAAAGCCAGTTATGTCCAAACATTAACGATTTACGGCCTTCGGTACGCTCTGCGCGCTCCCATTTTACGTTCTTCTTTTGTTAGGGTCAGTCATTAGTGGGAGTGGGCAGACGACGAGCAAGAAGAGAGTAGGAGAGGGAGTTAGGTCTAGGCATGGGCGATATTGATAATTCAATATCGGGATACGATAATTTTAGCATATCATTAAGGTGGCGATAACGATAACTCACCGTGACGATAAACATCGTCTTATCGTGCCCCGATATGTTATCGGGGCACGATAAGATGTCGGGGCACGATAAGATGTCGGGGCACGATAAGATGTCGGGGCACGATAAGATGTCGGGGCACGATAAGATGTCGGGGCACGATAAGATGTCGGGGTACGATAAGATATCGGGGTGCGATAAATATCGCTATAAATAGGTCTCGCGATAACTATCACGATAAATATCGCGATAAAATATCATGATATCGTGACCATGATAAATATCGCGATAAAATATCATGATATCGTGACCATGATAAATATCGCGATAAAATATCATGATATCGCGACCCGATAAAATATCACGATTTCGCGCCCCGATAAAATATCACTATATATTATCACCATAAATATCGTGATATTGCGCTCGTTCAAACATAGCGTGTTCGCGCCCGATGGATTATCGTGATATTGCTCCAGTTAATCGTGTCGGAAAAAGACAGCCGTAAGTTAGCCTTCGCTTAAGCTTGAAAAATATCTACGACCCCCGAAACATGCCGTATTTCATTGAACCTTCAGGCCAATTTTCCCAACTCATGGACGTACTGGTTAACATTCGAAAACTCGACAAAGCTGATATTATCGTCATGACGTATTCGCAAAATTATCCAAAAACTTCCACAGTATACCTAATATTTTAATTCCGACTAGTTACGCTGTCTTTACAGCTTTCTTCGGCGATCGAAAAATAGAAGAACTGGAAGAAAAACATCGAAACTAGGGGAATTAATATTTTATATAATGGAAAATGTCCTGTTTCTTTCATGAAATATGTTGATATTCTACCAGATTGTGCCTGAAATGACTTTTTTGCTGTTTACTTTCGTCAAATACGACGGAAACAAAAGAAAAACTGTAAATACGAACGACTATGAGAATTAGGTGGGTTTTTTCAACACCATCGGATATAACGAGCGCTCGATTTAGCGAGTGATTTCCGAGGGATTATGAGCACTCGTTATACCGGGATTCCACTGTATATTTCAGACTGATAACCCAAACTTACTCCACGGCTTCATTATTCCGGCTGACAATAGACATCTTCGAAAGAATCAGGTTTCATTTACCGTCCTCATTGAGCGTTTCAATGTAGTCATCGAGGAAGGATATCTTCTTCGTAACTAAACATTGCCCATCCCTTCTTCCGTCACCAAAGCCAAGAAAATGAGAGAAAATATGAGTTTGCTTGGTTCATACGATCACTTAGTTTGCCGCATTAATTCTAAATGATGTTTTGTTCTGGGTGCAGCAATAATCAACGTATTTGGTACATATTTGGGTCGAGTAATATTATACATTTCTTGCCTTTCTTTCCTACCCAACGATCGGAAAAATATCCTAAAAGATATCTTCTCAGCTTCAATCCTCCAGAGTGACAAGGAATCTGGTAAGGTTTTGTAGCCTAATCCTGATGCATGTACCTTAGATAACCAACATCACTTTTATATATTTCCATTCTTTTTACGTATTTCATTTTTGATGTTCATTTGTTATTTAGTGTATTTACTTTTTAGTTTTTTATTGTTTGTATTGATCTAACGCCATGGTGACAAAAGAAAGGATAAACAGAGGATTGATAAGGCAGAAGCCAAATTGATATGCAGGTTGATAGATATAAACAGAATAAAGTGCCAAGTGATATTGAAATTTTATTTAGATAATCGCTTGGATAGGGGGTCGTGGTGGCCTAGTGGATAGAGCACTGAGCTACTGACCGCAGGGTCCCAGGTTCAAATTCTGGGAAAGAGCCTTTCTGGACACCCCCATCTAAAATCCTCACGATTCGATTTTCTGAGTGTCAGAACTTCTTAGGAAATCTTAAAACATATTTATGAGATTATGTTTAGGCATAGAAAATTATCTTTCATATTAAATAAAGGTCATACCCATTTTTTGTTTAGCAGTCTTCAACCTCTGCTCTTGGTCTTCAAGAGATAAACTATACACAATATCATTTCGATTTTCCATTAACACTTCAGCAAGCTTAAGATGATCAAAACCAAGGAGGCCAACAAGCTGGAAAAAAATAAACTCTTAAGATTTCATGTTGTATTCATTATATAAATAAATGCAAAAGGAGTAACTGCATACCTTAAAAATTGAGATGCTATATTCATTGCATAAAATATTAAATTATGTACTATAATAACCAAGTGATGCAACAACAAGTTCCCAATATATACACCACAAATATAAATATTTCTTGAACCTCATGAAATCTTGTGAATCATTTAAAACCTTACTAGATGCTTTGGAGATAAGGAACAGAGGATGAATGGATTGTAAAATAATAAAAAATCAAATCATGTGGTATCAACATTAAAAAAACTTTTTTGAAACAACCAAAATAGTTGAACCTCTTTATCCCTCAGATTTGAGACCTGACAAGGGTAGACCACAAAAATACCAGTTCATAGAATGTCTTAAATGATCAAAGTCAGAAAAAATTCTTAATGCATAAACTTGTCAGATTACTCAATATAATTACTGCTATGCTAATAGGCTGCAGAGACATACAGGCAGTGCCAGAATGAATTTTTGAATAAATTGTTGACTACTAACTGGATCATCTAGGATATTATTAGAACAAAATTCAAAATAACCTTGGAATCCAGATAGTACCTAATCATTTTACATTGTTGTGTGAATCAAAATCACAAAATAATCTCTAATGTTCATTCACTGAAAGAAGTAAGTTACAAACCATGTCCGTATACATAAGCTGAGTAGCTTGAAACTTTCACAGCCTATACAATATAGCAGTCTTCAGATGCCACCACTATGAAAGAAGTATTTTTCCATTCTGGTAATGATGCCAGCACTGGAAAGTCTGAATCTGATTTGATTGTGCCCTCATCCAGTTATATGGTTAAATTGTTGATACCTGACAGCACCAGTAAACAGGGAACATGCTTTCTTTGAGTTCATGGCCTAAGGAAATCCAAGCAAACTGATTAATATGTGAGCAATGTGAGCACTACCTAAAGGGCTGTGCAGTGTATAATTCACAAACTTAAAGCCATGTATTCAAAACGTCCCAGACAATAGAGTTGCCGGATAAAGGATGCTAAACTAAAGAGGTCCAACTGTACACCTAGGATGCAAATATGTCCAGCATAATATATTTAACAAATCTACTTCAGTTCTTTCAGAAGAATGTTGAACTCTTTAAATGCTTGATTCAAAAGAATGGTTCATACTTCACACTAGATATTCCATTACTTCTCGAAATTTGTTTACTTATACAGGGTCCGGCACAAAGGACGGACAGTTTTTAAAAAAATCACAAAATCGGTAATTTTTACTCAAAAACAAATTTATTGACGGATTCGGG
This sequence comes from Platycnemis pennipes, assembly GCA_933228895.1. Classification (NCBI taxonomy): domain Eukaryota; kingdom Metazoa; phylum Arthropoda; class Insecta; order Odonata; family Platycnemididae; genus Platycnemis; species Platycnemis pennipes. Next base: position 22,961,001 of record OW121848.1, on the reverse strand, counting down.
TTCACAATGAAATAGCATTTGTCACAATTAAGTGTCGAAAATCATTTTTCACCTGAATTATGACGACAACGTGTTCCATTCCGACGTGTGTGGTTCCAACAGGATGGAGCGACCACCCACACAGCCAGAGCAACGATGAATGTTATTCGCCCTCTCTTCCGCGGTCGTCTTATTTCCAGGTTTGGTGATGTTCATTGGCCTCCTCGGTCCCCAGATTTATCCATCTGCGATTTTTTTTCCTATGGGGACACCTCAAGGCTCGTGTATACGAGCACAAGCCCCGAACTCTGGACGATTTGAAGGAGGCAATTCGCGTGGAAGTCGCCCAAGTTCAGAGAACGATGTTGGAGAGAGTCTACGTGAACTTTCAAGAACGCCTCCAGCAATGCACTGTCAAAAACGGTCACCACATGACTGATGTGATTTTTCACACTTAATTGTGACAAATGCTATTTCATTGTGAACCCGAATCTGTCAATAAATTTGTCTTCGAGTAAAAATTACTGATTTTGTGATTTTTTAAAAACCGTCCGTCCTTTGTGCCGGACCCTGTAGTCACTTAAAATTTTTGAAGACTAAAAATTAATGTTGATGATGTCCCCATAGGAAAAAAAATCGCAGATGGATAAATCTGGGGACCGAGGAGGCCAATGAACATCACCAAACCTGGAAATATGACGACCGCGGAAGAGAGGGCGAATAACATTCATCGTTGCTCTGGCTGTGTGGGTGGTCGCTCCATCCTGTTGGAACCACACACGTCGGAATGGAACACGTTGTCGTCATAATTCAGGTGAAAAATGATTTTCGACACTTAATTGTGACAAATGCTATTTCATTGTGAACCCGAATCTGTCAATAAATTTGTCTTCGAGTAAAAATTACTGATTTTGTGATTTTTTAAAAACCGTCCGTCCTTTGTGCCGAACCCTGTAGTCACTTAAAATTTTTGAAGACTAAAAATTAATGTTGATGAAAAATACTATTGAAGATTAAAGATCTTTTAAGACTACATACTGGCACATCACATTGATTAGTGCCCAATGGCTACATATATATAATACTTCACCTACCTCTCCCTGAAGTTCATCATTGGATTTTTCTGAAGTTATCAAGGCGATTAAAGATTCACAAAACTCTTCCACAGGTAAGCCAACAGGTTTAGTTCTCCCATAGTGAGATTTTACTTCCTGTGTTAACCAAACTCTTCCAAACTGCAAAATAGTACAAATGAAGTACATGGATCTAATTATTATATGGGATTTCAACAATTCATCAAACACACAACAATTACAAAGCCTTTACTTCAGAGGTATTAAATTTTTGACATCTTGAAATAAATGGTATATGCTAGGGTTCACCCTCACAGTCAGGCGAAATACATATGACTGATTTACATACCCACTTTGCATGGCAAACCTGACAATTTTTTGAAGCTTGTTTCCTTCTCCCCGAATTCCGTGAGGATGGGAAAATGGGAAAGTACCATTTGAAATCAAGGTTTATGTTTCATTAGAAAAGAAATTCTATATGCTCCAGGAGAAAAGAGACCTATTCTTTTGAGATTATATTTTTTGATAATGATGCAGCTATTACATAGTTAGCACTTTTTGAAAAATTGTGAATTTCAAGTTTTTGCACCATTTTAGTTTTATGCTCATATAATAGTAATGGGATTGCTTGAAATGATACACTTCAGACATGAATATGTTGCATGCAGCCAATGCTGCTGAATTTTCCATCTCCTCTGGTGGTTGCAACAATTTCTTCCAAATTTAAAGAAGACATTAAGAAGAATAATATCAAGCTTGCCTTTCCAATGTACACACTTATTCCCACATCATTCTATCAGGAAGTACATTTTAATTTCACTGTCTTGTGATCTGTATTCTCTGAGGTATTCTCCTTACTGTTGGATCTCAGGGTTCCAATTCAGAATATATTATCAGCAAGATAGTTCCCAGAAATAATTCATTAGTAGGTAAATTAAGCCTGATAAAAGCCTATACTCTATTTTCTGGTATAATAAGGATTTCTGTGTTTTTTGCCCTGAAGAGAAATATACTACCATCTGAAGAGAAAGCCTGTAAATGCAGGTCTTATCCATATTACATAGGCTTGCAGAAGGGCATGAATTCCCATTCACCCTAGAAAATACTGTCTCCATACATTGTTAATGGCAAAAATTATGACCTGCCTTTTTAAATACATATTGCAAAAAATTTTTACCGGGCCTTCAGACTTCTATTAATCACTGATTTATTTAATCATGGAATTGAACGTCACTTTATGATAAACTATACATATTTCTCCCCTTGGGAATACTTGTATTAATCCTCTCTTCTTTATCTGAGTACACTAAAGTTATTAATAATGCTCAGTGCAAGCACAACAAACTACAGTTAGATTATTATGGGCAGTAAGGAGTAAGTGACTCTAGAATGGGGCACAGGGCAGACAGAACGTGGATCGTCAAGGCCATCATGCATGGTGAAGAGCCACATCCTCCACGAGGTGCCCCTGGTTTTTGCTGAACATGACGGATCTAGACTTGGCAGATCAATAAATAGCTTCTATCACCATGGTGCATCTCTGTGCTAAGGGTGATCGCATCTGAGGGGTGCATGGTGAAAAGTCATTAACAGAGACACTCCAGATACTGGGCGACCTCCGGTTTTATTTAGCCGTACCCATGCATGCAGGGCTTTACATGGGCAGACACTGTATTTCCATACCTACTTATGGAACCAAACTTTGAATCCCTACATAAAATAACAATGGAGGGTACTGAGAGGTGCACTCTTCACATAGACTCTTGTAGTCTGTCTTCTTCCTTGGGGGAGGCAATAATGTTTGTGAGCTCCGATGGGGATCCCAATCAGGACACACCCTCTACTACCTTATCCTTGTCTACGGGGGTCCATCTGGGAGACTCACACTTCCCATGTCCCCTCACACCCTTCATGGGGAGAGGAGGACGATATCCTCTCCAACCACTTCACCTTTAAGGAGGCACCGAGCCTGGGCTCCCCAAGGGGGTAGAATCCGACTTGGGAGCCCCTGTGGGTGGGGACCAGAGGGAAGCCTGCATATCCCCTTGAAGAGAAGGAGACAGAGGAGGAAGAAGATGTGAGCAGGGCATAGCTGTACTTCAGGCCAACCTACAACATAGCAAGGCCACCTCAGTAGTCCAGCAAAGAATACTCTCTGAAGGAATGGTCAAAATAGTTCTGATTCAGGAACCCTGGGCTTTCCAGGGAAGAGTCAGGGGCCTGAGCATGACAATGGGAAAAATATTTTACTGGCCCACTGTTGATAGACCTAGAACTTGTACAGGCAGTCCCTGACTTACGTACGTCTGAACTTATGTAAATCTGTACTTACGTAAGTGGCAACTTTATTTAAAGAGATGCCATTGATTTAAAAACGCGAGCACAAAAAAGGAAAATGTTAAATCGATAGATTCGGCTTTCACTTGGTGAAAATTCATGTTGAATAAAAAGATGCAACCTATGTAACTTTTCACAGACTTTATTGTGGTACAACACGTTTCGACGCTAAGGCGTCTTGAAGATGACGCCTTAGCGTCGAAACTCGTTGTACCACAATAAAGTCTGTGAAAATTTACATAGGTTGCATCTTTTTATTCAGGAAAATGTTAGTTCGCATACCTCTGGCTCCTCCACCATCGAAAAAATGGAGAGGTTGGTGAGTCACTGTAAAACCAACAAGTGGGATCTTATTATTGGTTGTGATACTAACTCGCACCACATTGTGTGGGGGAGTGGAAGCACCAATGGTAGGGGAGAGGCCCTGTTGGAATACCTTATGTCTATGGAGTTACATATATACTTAACAAAGGATCACTACATACCTTTGCAAATAGTGTTAGGCAGGAGGTGACAGATTCCACACTGTGCACCAGTTCTCTGCTGCATAGGATTGACGAGTGAAGGGTGTCAGGGGAGATAACTCTGTCAGACCACAGACACTTTCTTTTCACTCTCTTAGAATCCAAGGCAAGTAACATATAGGAAACCCTGGGCTACCAACTGGGAGCTACTACACAGGGAAAGGCTGGGAGCTGCCCGAGAGGGGGCACCTCAGTGCAAGTTTAGAAATGTGGATGAGATGAATGCTGCTGTTGATTATCTACAGGGAAGCATCATCACATCCTACGAAAACAGCTGCCCCTTAAAGACCAGGAAGGAAGGGTGTAAATTACCCTGGTAGGGAGTAGAATTAAACAGTCTCTGAAAAAAGATTAGGAGACTCTTTAACAAGGCAAAGAGAACAAGAACGCCTTAGAATTGTGAAAACTTTAGGGTTGCCCAACGATGGAACAAAGCGGTGACTAAGCGCTATAAGAGCGATTGATGGAGGGGCTACTGTGCGAGCATAGAGACCATTCCAAAGATGACGAGACTCCATTAGATTCTATCGAAAGACTCTGAAGCAGAAGTGGGGTCTCTGCTGCTTCCCTCGGGAGGCTTTATGTATTCCAACAAGGAAGCACTAAAGCTAATGCAGGAGACCCACTTTCCTGGCTCCAGGGAGTTGAATGAGATGCATTATGGGAGGAATCCCATCCGTCCCACTTGGACAGAATGGAGACTTCACTCCAGCATATTGACGTACAATTGTACTAAATAGGAAATTATGAGTTTTAGCCCCTTCAAGACTGCTGGTGTGGATGGGTTACTTCCTACACTCCTTCAGGAAGGACAGGAGTAGCTCCTCCTCCCAATTGTAAGAATATTTCATTCCTGCCTGGCCTATAGATATGTTCTAAAGGCCTGGAGGATCACCAAGTTGGTTTTCCTACGTAACCAGGTAAGATGGAGTGCACAAGAGCATATTCCTTTTGAGCAATCAGCCTTACACCTTTTCTATTAAATACAATAGAGAAGATAGTCGACAGGTACATAAGGGATGGGCCTTTGTATCAACATATATACCGGAAGGGAAAGTCCGTGGAGACAGTACTCCACAATCTTGGTAGCAGGATTGAGTTGGTGCTGAAACATGTAATGTACGGACTGGGGTCATGTCTTGATGGTGAGGGAGTGTTTTATAACACGTCCTTCGATCAAATCTCCATTGCAGCAGGAAGATATGGCTCCTGCTCATATTGCTACCTGGATTCATGCTCATATTGTTAGCTGGATTATGTACATGTTGGAACAGAGAACTGGCAAGGTGGTAAACAGAGAAGATGAAGGTAACTGTGACACGAGGCTACCCTCAGGGAGGAGTGTTTACTCCACATCTCTGGAACATGGTGGATGACAGTCTTCTTTCAAGACTGAATAAGACTGGCACATACACTTAAGGAAACGCAGATGATGTGGTTATAGCTGTATATTTGTTGTTCAGGTGTTAGTTGAATAGCCCGCTGGTGTTCTTCTAAATGGATTTTAATGGAGCGTCCGTTTTCGCCGATACATTTCTTCTCACAGTTTAAAACGGTATCTCATAAACTCCTTCCACTAGGAATGGTGTTGCATCCTTCACACTCTTCAGGTAATTTCTAATTTTTAAATGTGATTTGAAAACAGTTTTGATTTCATGCCTGCGGAAGACATTTCCTATTTTCTCCATTATTTGTAAAAGTTCTCAACCGGAATAAGGGGCTAGTCAAACACAGTACGGCTATATTTTCACTGAACTCTTCTTCAATTACACTGAATACCTCATCACAGGGAATGCTGGTGAAAAGCGATACCACGTCAAAACTGACGAGAATATCACTAGGACTCACCCAGATAAATGCTTCGAGTCTCTCATGTATGAGCTGGCTTCTTCCACCTCAGCCTGCAATACTCCTGCCCAGTGTTTAGCTAGCTTGTATTCAGGTGCATTGATTGTGCTAACAACGGGCCTTAGGTATTCCTTCTTTGTGGAACTTGAGGAGGTCATATATGCTAGGAGTTTTTGGGTCCTGTGGGGTAAATTTCTTCTTCAGTTCTGCTTCTTTGATCCATTTGGAAATACTCCTACCTTGGACTCCTTACTAGGCACTACCAAGTGATGAGGCACCTAAACCTCCTGCGAAACGTATATTCACCCAGACACAGGTGGCACAAAGAAGTGGATGAAACCACATCCCACATACTATGTAAGTGCCCCTCTGCGATGAGGACTCGGAATAATTACCTGGATACACCAGTTTTGGAACCCAGGGAGTTAAGGGAAATCCCCATATGTAACCTGTTGGCCTTCAGGTAGATGATTGGCCTTTATGGGCGATTTCTCCAGAAGGGTGGTTGGCACAATTACCAATAGGTCTAAGTGTCTTAGGGTCTCCTTTGAGGAATTCCACTACAACGGCAATCTATCTATCCAGAATATTTTGATTATCATTACTATGAACAAATAATTGTAATTTAATAAGCACTTTGGTGGAAAAAAAGTACATGAGAATAAAAATGTATTGCTTCCAGCTAGTCTCTGGGGAAATAAAAATCAAATTCTTGTTCAATTAAGTCCAATAAAGTTCAGGAAACATCAAAGCAGATTAAGTATGAGCTGAAAATATACTCACAAAAACTATAGAAAAACCAATCAAAGAAAAAAACCATTACGAAACCACGAAAAAGTATTATGGAAAAAGGATGGCAAGAAGTTCTATAATATCAGCACAAAACAATAAAATCTCATTCAAGGTCTAGAATAAAACAGAAAAAATGTAAAATTTTCAGAAAAAAGAAAAATTGGCCTAACCAGGGGCAGAATTCTGTACATCCCAGTGACACCAATAGGTGTCACTAACTCCCCCGACCGACAAATGTCGGTAAGAGCGATTCCGGTGATGCATTCTACTGACACTTGTCGTTAATTTTACTGGTACTTGTCGGTAACGATGAGTGAGCCTACCAACGATTTCCAAACCCTCACTAAGCCTTACCGACATGTATTTTGTCTATTTGCCAAGTTCATGCTGGGTAAAAACAGTGAAAGATTGGTCTACGCCTAGCGACGGACATTTGTTTATGTATGCATTGAGTAAGTGACTTGTGCAAATTGGCAGTTTTTCTGAGAACTGTGATAGTCCTTTATTTACGTTTTCATATTAGCATTAAGTGGCAATCTTAATGAAATTATTCGCACTTAGATATATTCATCTTTAATTTGCAAAATTAGTGCATCCAAGGCAAGTTTGCTTTAAAGTGTCCAAAGTGCAGAGAGTGATAGGTGATTTAAGTTCTTCTAACCTTTATTAAATAAATATAATTTTTATTTAAAATTTTTTATGTACTAAGTATATTTTTACGACAATTACTTTAATATTTATACCAAATTTATATCAGAGTTGCTGGTGTTTTTTAATTATCAGCCGAAAGAATGGCAGAGGGATATGTTGCTTTAGATCAAATGTTTATGTAATACGGAGAAAGTAGACGAGAGTGGAGGGAATCACATGACCCGTTTGAGCTGGACAACAAGGAGTTTATCTATTTATTTCGTCTCCCCCCACACGTTGATATGGTTCTTATTGAAATACTTCGACCGATATTGCAGCGGGAGCGGTTGCTCGCCATTACGAGTCTGCAGTGTGTTTAGTTCATTCCAATGTATTTTCAAACAAACAACAGTCATTATTCACATCACTGTTTCTTTGTCAGGGTCCCTTTTACTTCCATACCCACTAGTGTTTCTAATTCTTACAATTGCCTCCCAAAAAACAAATTCTTATTTGACTGCTGAATACTACCTACTACTGTGGAGTCTCTTTTATTTGTAATTTCAACGAAGATGTGTAGACAATTCTACCATGTAAGCTAATAAATATATTATTATTACATTCCTCCCCCCTGCAGCCATTCCCTCTCGCCCAGACTAGAACTTCTCAACTATTGCTTGGACCATCGTATGTAATCAATAACAAAGTATGAATAAAGATTTCATTCAAATAGCATGCATACCCCTCAGTTTCAACCACAGATTAATATATAGGGTAGGAATGTCAACAAAGAAATTCGTACCCTTAGTGTACGGTTTCCTTCTTCCGCCGCAAGTTGTCGCTAGCATCTAGCGATGCTAGCTTTTGAGCGTTGCACTGAAATAATCTAATTTAAAGAGTTGCAGGAATGAAAATATGGTTTCCAAATATGTATTTGAAACCCAAGCAAAGTACACCTTATCTACTCGTACTAATTTTTCAATTTCTATCCACCGCGAAAAAAATTAATTTTACGTTGCAAGTGGGTGGAAGTGATGTGGTGACAAGTGCACTAATCTTGCATCCATATTTGCATTTTTGGAACAAAACATTATGGTGGATTTGAAATTATCTCAGCTTCTTTCGTCATAATGCAGAGAAGCGTTTGAACATTGCTAAGTTTGTTTCTTATTATCTCTAAGTTTCATATTGTTACGTATGATTAGGTCATAGGAGGCGCGCCAATTTTTTGTGACATTTATAGGTGCATAGGAGTTTGCGGAGTCCTTAAAAATCAAAGTAAGTTTAACAGAGAGGCAAAGTGTTGTTAACAGGAGATAATACCAACGGAAGGACAATTTAGTATTTATATTTAATATCAGATCATCAGAATATTCAAGTAAAATAAGCATTTTTAAGCAGTAAATTTCAATTATTTAAATTCGAACTTTTAAGGAAAAGTTGACACGCGCTAATTGCAATTTAATTTAAACCCTTTTAACGCCAATTATAAGTGTAGTACCTAATAAAAACATAAGCTTGAGTTTTGTCTTCAACATGCGTGATAGTGTTATAAAATTACTTTGATAAAGAGTATCCTTTTATAACTTTAAGAACCTCATACTTTGAGGCATATTTCCGCTTTACCTTCACAGCACTTTAACGACATTAAAAAACTATTCAAGCGTTGCGGCAATATTACATACATTCAGAAGCAATTATTAATAATGCAGTTAATGCACGAATCATTAACAATGCGTAAAAGAATTAACTCATTATGCTTATAATGTGCATTTTTACCATTTCATGCTCACTCAACATATTCAGAAAATTCCTACGTGATACAGAGAGATAAGATGAGACAAGGAAATCCATGATTCGGAGAAGATACTGATTTTATTTTATTGTCAAACAAAACATTTTTAAACACATTGAATTTTTAATGCAAATCAAAATTTTAAATTGCATCATGTTTTATGAAAATGAGAGGATTTTTCGGTAGATTGATTTTTTTAAAATTAAGTCGGCATTTATTCTTCTATACTGCTGCCTAAGTCTCATTAAAATGAAATAATGTAAAATATGTGTTATCATATCAGTCCCATGTGTTTCAAAGGGAAACGCAAAACACATATTGTCCAAACATAATTCTAATGTTCTGGAATAGCAATCTAGAAACATTATATTGCTAATAAGGATATGCTCCACTTGCATCAGCATAATGTAAAGGTTATTAATATGCTTTATAATAGAACTCCTAGAATTCAACAATGCTAGCATATTGACGTCACATTTAGATTTTTATGAAATCAAAGAACTGGAACAATCAATGCAGTGTACAAATTTTCTGAATTTCCTACAGAGAAATCCAACCACAAAATATGGGTGGATATCTGGATGATATAAGGTACCTATGCCATATTCCAACACGGGAATAATTCCGACACCCGGGTGCATTGCTAAAAGTACTGAAATTGGTGGACAGTTATCATTAAATATGGGACTGGCGTCTATCAACGAGGAGACACAAAAAGTTACCTTGTCCTAGGTGTGGCGCTGGTTGTATTAGTGCACATTTTGTGTTCTAGTGAGAAAGGCGTGCATCTTGAGGTGTCATTTTAACCAATTTTCTGTTTCATTTTTAGAAAGTGATATATATTTTATATCGCTTAGCAGCCAATTGTTGCTGTATAGTGCAGCATGCATAGTTAGGAGAAATAATTGGAACACAGTGAGAATTTCAAGAATGAGTTAGAAAGATCGTGTATTCCCTAATTCCGACAGGTGTCGGAATAAGGACTAGCAGCTCTTAATTTTCGTTTAACTCTCACATAACAGTACCGGAGATCGTTGAATTATGTGCTACTTTTGTAAAAAGCTATTGTGGTTTTTCAGAGCTCTATGATTAGCTGTTTCCTTGCATAAAATATTTAATGAGAAGAATGAAAATTCATTGAAATAACTGAATGTAAGTTATGCGAGAATTTTCTTAATTCAGAAAATAATATGATAAAAAAATATTGGTCGTCTGCTCTTTTGGTTTGTGATCAAGAGAAAGAATTATGCTGGAGAATTTTTTTTGGGAGAGGTGGGGATGCCGGTAACTGGTCGACTGAGAAGAAGGGTCTATGCGTACTGTGAAATCAATGGAATCACACATAATTTCGATGAAAACGCAGGATTAGCTGGTAGAAAGTTGATGAAGTTATTTTTGAATAGACACAGGGATGTATCAAAGAGAATGGCTCAGAGAATGAACCAAGGTAGAGCCATGAAATTAAAACGCATGCTCGTGAAATATTACTTTGAAAAGCTAAAAAGTATCGTGATTGAACACTATGTTATGCAAATGCCAGGAAATAATTACAACATTAATGAAAAAGCATTCCGGAAAAAAGAAATCCTGAACTGGAGACGCAGGCAAGCCGGGTGCTAGTGAAATGCCTTCCAATAAAAAAGAGCAACGGTATTTCACCATTTTCAGAGAGGACAGGGTGCCGATATTAGTCTGTGCAGCGTTTGCAAACAGTATGTCCATGAAGAATGTGCAGATGCTAAATTTCGTAGAATTTTCTTCTGTCCTTAAAGCTATGACTACAAGTATTGTCATGAACGCTTTATTATGAAATTATTGCTTTATTTTGCACAGATAAAACTTATTTCATTAGTTTCCTACTCATTTTTTGCTTTTTAGCTCTTAAACTTACGAACCACACACTGTCGGAATTAGAAGCATATCTGTGTCGGAATTCGGGCCATGGGGTCCAAATTCTGACATTTTAACATATTTTATTCAAACTGTTGTAACTGTGAAAACAGTGCATACCTGTATATTACGAAGCAAATCATTTTTGAGTATTGTGCACAGCACGGGCAAAGTTTCGTGCAAATATGGGCTTTGTACTAACTACAGTTTTTTTAATTTTTATCATGAAACCTTTGCGTGTCGCAATATAGATCAGTTACATTATAATAGAAATATGATGAAACGTTATTTATGGTTATATATACGTGAAATGTCATGAAAAAATATGGTTTTAATTCTTAATATAACGAGGCTGAAGATGAATGTGACAACAGTACACCACACAGGCTTTAGGCATTGTCCTAGTTTTCTCTGACAAAGAACTCACAGTGGCAATAGCGCAAGAGTTGGAAATGTTTTCTTGCTGAAATAGCCACAAACTAAATTACGCTAACTGGCCACTAAATAATTAAACAATTCATTACCAACCGATGTTTTCACATGCAAGCAATGCATCCAGAAAAAATTCTAGCATCGCTAGGAAGTAGCGACAACTGGTGGCGAAACACTGAAACCATACACGAATGGTACGCTTTCGCTATAAGGCGATAGCATTAAGCTTCAGGGGGCTGGTTTCAACTAACCCCACCTTTCATCCTGTCTTAGGTATTAACTTCTCTTCGATTTTAAGCATGCCTTGCATGAATGTGAATTACAAATGATCCACATCAAGTCCACTGTGGATTTCAAATGACACTACTACGCCAAGTTTAGATGGAAAAATTCGCATTCCTATAAGGCACTTTTTTCTGTTTGTATCAAGCTAAATCATTAGTCAAAACTTATAGCCTCGCGTGCAGGTACTGCTTCCTTACTGAGAAATGCATGACGTCAGAGTTTCAACGCTTGCACTGACGACTGTCGGTAGGTGACGTGTGCAGAATAGCTTGACTGCGATGCAAGCGACCACTGTCGGTAGCCACCAATACCGATAGGTGTTATTAGGCATGTGCAGAAATCCGCCCCAGATATGACATGCAAGAAACATTAGCTACCCAGCTTGCACAAAAGATGCTTTACCCGATTATTACCCCTTAGTTACATGGAAATGATGGTGGTAAAAGATGGAAGACACATGCATTAATGTTTTTTTTTTTACCCAGAAGAAATTTGGGTAAATATTGGTAACTAGGTGGTAAATTTCAGCAATTTTACGGGTAAAGACTCTGGAACCAACAACAGAGCCACCAGCCGAATGAAGGAGTAACTATCTGTTATGACAGCGCTCTATCAATACCTACCTAATTTTGTCTCACTAAAACTGCAGTAATTAAAAAGGCTTAAATAAGCATTTAAAACCATCTCCTCTTTTTCCAAGGGGCTAACTGCCAAAATGACAATAACAGTACATCTATTCAAATTGTGAACAAATTTCACAATACTGAATTTTACTCACCCAGAATACCTTTAGTCATTAGGTACAATCATTCATGTCTCAAATAGGGAGTGTAGTTCATATAATGCAGCCTAAGACACTGCCAAAAAGTATGCAGAATTACCAAAGAAGAACATGAAAAATATTACTGTTTATTCAGCAATGGATAAATCACTTACCCCAGTTTTTCTACTCCATAATGACTCATTGTTTTTTTTAGAATCACCATTTTCCAAAATTTTCTTCTTAACATCTTCATAACACATGCTAAAATTGGCAGAAGGAGTTTCATTGCGGTTCAGAGTCATATCAGTCAGGATCACATCACTTGGAACCACTGGGTGGCGTGCCTTAGCAATTGCACAAGCTATCAAAAGAGCTTTGGGAACTCTTTCTGCATCACTAAAGCAGTCTTGATAATTATCCTGACCATTGCTTATGAGTTCATTCTTCTCAGTTTCAAGGACATTGTGCAGGTAATCGATGCAATGCTCGGGTAGTAATGAAACAATTTCACGAACCATCTGTAGTGACATTGTGTCAAAGAGAAGACATATAATTGAAATACCATTTAATTCATCACTAGGTAAATAATATATTCTCTCTTGAAGGAATTCAAATTTTCCTGAAATTTTCCCTCCAGTTAACTATAGATTTAATGAACATAAAGTAATTGTTTCCATCAACATCATAAAAATCTGTTCTCATCTCAATTTACAAGACCATTCACTTTTGCGAGGTTTACTTGGTGGTATTCCATCATTAGATGAAGAAAAAGACAAGTTTTACTAATACCGTTAGATTTATTAAAACTCGACCCAGGTTCCGATGTGGATTCACATCATCATCAGGTAAAAGGTGAGGGAAGTGCAAGCCTTATATACCCTGAGGACCTCACAATGTCACGTATATAAGGCTTGCGCTTCCCTCACCTTTTACCTGATGATGATGTGAATCCATGTCTTAACCCAGGGAGAGTTTTAATAAATCCAGTGGTATTAATAGGTATAAGTTGTCTTTTTCTTCCTCTCATGTTACAAGATGAAAATTAGCATATCAATCCATCAAATGGCAAATTGATAAACAGTATACAGAGGTTGTCAGCACACTATTCTATAAATCATTATAGTCAATTTTTCACATTATATGTGAGTAACTGAAGCAGTAATCTACATATAGGTAGCGAAGTACCGCTATAGTAGAAAACACATGAATTATTTTCACCTTTATGTGCAAGCTGTGTTTAGACACAAGCTGCAAATTGTGTTTAGACTATAAAGTAGACAAACAAATCTGGAAGATGAAGGCACATAGGATATCTGATGATGGAGTAGTGGATATTGTAAAAGGTGCTGGGTGTGATTCTGAAGACAAAAAATCTACCAACTTTGGACCCATATTCTGTATCAGCATTAATTCATAGTCGGGCTCTGCAAGTTATTCAGTAACTGCGTATTACCTTTCTCGGTGCATGCTGCTTTTTGCTGCTTATTGGAGTTGGGAATGTATTGATGTAAATAAAATCAAGAAGACTTCTCCTTAGCAAGAAGATCAACCTGCAAAGGCTGAGTAAACTGAGGGTAATCCCAAAAAAAAATGCATTTGAATAACGTTCAAAGAGTTCCTACTCAGACATTTAAAAAAATCTGAAGATGGCAATATCAGCTAATCTTATTAAGTGAGTTGGTGAAGCTGTGATTACCAAATATATCTGTAGTATAAATACCACAAATTAATATTTTCATCTTCCTTGCTTATGATGATAATTCTGGATGAATCCGAGGGAAAAGTTACTCAGTGATAAAAAAATATATGCATTTCGACATGTTAAGATACAAGATGCAAAATTCCAACTAGAATTTATTAATTGAACAGTTGCAAGCCTATAATATCTGTATATTAAATATTGACTCTGTTAAGCCCGTTTCACACGATACTTGATCCAGCACAAGACCTAGTGTGCTAGCCATTACTTGATATTGAGGACGGAATCTAGCATGATTGGAACCCTGCTGGGATGTTTCACACGATCATCGACCTTGTGCTTGCTATGAATCGGTTATTCCATTTGATTCCATACTAATTTTTAAAAAAGTGAAGTTTGCACAGCGTCTATAACGTGACTTGATTGGTCGATGGCTACTGGGCTACTAGGTCCTACTAGAAATCTAGTACCGCATCAAGTACGAAATCCAGTAGCTCAGCGAGTATACTGGCTAGCATGCTTGCCAGCCAGTATACTGGTTCTGTTCACACCACACTGGAAATCTAGCATACTAGCGAGTATACTAGACCTTGTACTGGATCAAGTATCGTGTGAAACGGGCTTTAGGAACATTAATTATTGCACTTAAAAAACTGCCCAGTTGTCACAGAACTCCAAAGAGACTAGACCTTAATTTTTGTTTTTTTTTCTGAGCAGATAATGAACGCGAGTGTATTTAGTGATCACAAATAGCCTGTTCCCACTCAAACCATGGTGGGGACATTTGGAACTGATGCCGAGCCTCTTCTCTCAAGCGGTTGCCATGGAGGCCTCTTTGACTAACTCGTCTTCTAGCAGAAATTGCAAAATATTGTGGCTTCACTTCTAAGCCGTCATGTGATACACCCCCACCCTATGGGGGTAAGGAGTAAGGGACTCCAGGGTGGGGCAAGGGCAGAACATGCCCATGAACCACCAAGACCATCATGCGTGGTGGAGAGCCATATCCTCCTCAAGGTGCCCCTGGTTTTCGCTGAACATGATAGATCTAGACCTGGCGGTCAATAAACAGCTCCCATCACCACGGTGCGTCTCTGTGCCAAGGGTGACCGCATCTGCGGGGCGGAGGGTAAGAAGTCGCTAACAGAGAAACTCCGGATACAGGGCGACCTCCGGTTTTATTTAGCCTTACCCATGCATGCGGGGCTCTGTGTGGGTGGACCCTTTATTTCCCTAGCTACTCGTGGGAACAATTATGGACCATAATAACAAAAATAAAACTTTTGTGGAAGGACGCTGGACGAACTCCGACCAAGGACTCTTGTAGTCCAATTTCAAAAATGGAGGAGGAAGCACCGCTGGGGAGCCCATGGGAACCTAGCGGGAGCTCCTCCTCTGGGGGGCCCTTGAGTCTACCATGAAAGACGTACCAGGTTCACCCGTGGAGGAGATGGAGTCGGACTCTGGGGCCTCCAACATTACTCTGGGTAGCATCTCAACAAAGCTACAAAGGCTATCCACAGAGCCCAAGCTCAGCGGCACAGCCAGGAGGAAGCTGCAGAAGCACAGAGCTAAAGGTGCAGCTGGGGTCTCTGCACATCCCCATGCCAGGGGCAATGCCGGGGACAAAGTAACCGGCAAAAGCCCTAGGCGTGGTAGGGATGGCGCTACGACCCCAATTGCAGCACCACAGAAAAGGGGATGGACTCCGGGAGATACCCCCAGCAACGAGTCAAGGGACAACAAGAGGCCCAAGATAATACCCAAGCAAACCTATGCTCAGGTAACGAGGGACCTCAATAAGAGGGCCATAGTGCCAGTTGGATACCCGGAGGTGCTGGTAAAGGAGGAGATGTATGCCGACATCGACAGATGGCTTGATGAACTCTGGGATGAAATCCCGGAGGGTCAGGAGCATCCGAGGTATGAAGGCACCAGACTAATCAATGGTGCGGTAGAAATTGCCTGTGGCAACGATTTCTCAGCCACATGGGTGACAGAGGCAGTCAATAAGATGGGACCCATTGGGGATACCACCTTACAGGTTTTAGATTCCGACAACCTTATTAAAAGGAGAAGGATGATGATGTGGGTCCCAGGGCCCAACAAATCTGAAATCAAAGTCATCCTTGAAAGGATAAGGAAAGTCAACCCAGGGCTTCACACTGACCTGTGGAGACCCTATGAAAGGAGTGAAGCTGCGCATGGGACGAGATTCATCGTAGGGGTGGACGAACCATCTGCCAGCTTCATCTTGGGGCCAGACTTCAATGCCTATATAGGCATGAGGAGACTAGACATCACCTTTCTAGGTAAAGGGATGGGCTCCGAGAAGCCCTCCAAACCCTCGGAAGCCAAGGCTGATGAGGACAAGGAAGGAGACGGGAAACCCTAGGATGGCAGGTATTCACTGCCTCCAAGCAAATATTCAGCATAGCAAAGCTGCCTCAGGGGTCCTCCAGAGGATCCTTTCTGAAGGTAAGATTAAGATAGCCTTGATTCAGGAACCCTGGGCTTTCCAGGGGAGAATCAGGGGATTAAGCATGACTATGGGTAAAATATATTATTGTACCACAGTTGATAGACCTAGAACTTGTATCTATGTCAATGGATTAAATGCCATGCATTTACCAGAATTCACCACCAGGGACCTGACAGCAGTTATGCTGATGCTTGGAGGCGGTGGAAATGAGAGGAGGTTGGTCATCTGCTCCTCCTACCTCCCCTATGATGCTCCAGACCCTCCACCGAATGTTGAGTTGGAGAAACTGGTAAGTCACTGTAAAAGCAGGAAATGGGACCTCCTAGTCGGATGTGACTCCAACTCGCACCATGTTGTGTGGGGCAGTGGGGACACGAACGGCAGAGGTGAGGCCCTTTTAGAATATCTCATGGCAACTGAGCTGCACATTCTAAATAAAGGATCACAACCTACTTTCTCTAATAGCGTGAGAGAGGAAGTGATAGATGTCACACTCTGCAATAACCCCATGAACCCAAGGAAAACCAACTGGGGACAATATAGAGAGAAGCTGAGAGATTTCCTGGATCAGGCACGTCAGTGTAAGTTTAGGAATGTGGATGAGATTGATGCTGCTGCGAACTATCTTCAGGAGGGCATCATCACATCCTACAAAGCTAGTGGTCCCATCAGGACCAGCAGAACAGGGAGCAACCTTCCCTGGTGGGGCTCGCAATTAGAAGGCCTCCGTAAAGAGACCAGAAAACTCTTCAACAAAGCAAAGAGAACTGCTCTAGCCCGAGACTGGGCTAGAGCAGACAACTTCAAGCTTGCCCAGCGGAAATACAAAGCGACCATTAAGGCTGTTCTATACCAAACCAATATCTCTTGAGTAACCGCCACGGGGGTTAGTTCCGAAAGCCGCCGCTTTAGTTTCAGTGGGATGGGTAACTTTACTGGGAGGAGAGGGTCATCTTTGAGGGGTGTTTGGGGAGTGGCTTATTTATTCAGTCACCAATGAGTGACCACCGGTCCAAATGTTCCTTATCGCCTATTGCGTCACACGTCGTCACTCGATCCCTTCGAGGAAGGCCGAGAGAATCTTTTTTTACGAGTGATTCATTCGTATTCCTCATCTTAGCTATCCGCTTATCTTTGCTACTCACCTAACACAAACGTAACTTGTCTATAAGTGGGATTTGATTTAGCCCACTCTCGCTACCAGGTAAAATATTCGGGGCTATTTATTTTCAGCACAGAAGTAAAATGCTTCTCGTGTCTTCGACCTAATTCCTTTATTGCAAGATTTTTCAAATACGAGTGTAACTCCGTCTAAAGTTTGTCCAGAAATTAAATGGGATCGAGAAAAAACTAAAACACAACGTCATTGTAAGTGTGAACTGGAGCAAAACTTTTTATGGACTACGGTAAATTATATTTATTCGATAGATGAAAAGTCCAAAGAGAGAATCTTAAAAAAGAAAATTGAGCATCAGTAATTCAATGAAATAAAACTGACTGACTGATGGCTCGTCACCCTAGGGTGACTTTATTTCATAGTATGCCAAAAACTGGCTTATTATATGTGTCATTTTAATCCCGGAACCGACTAGGATCTTTAATTATTCATTAAAATATCATTCGGTCTATGGAAACTGTCAATTGGATTGTTTTTATTTAAGGCTGCACATTCCATAGCTGTGTTTTCACTGTTTTCTATCGTTTTGTAGTATTTCGTACTTTGATTTGTTATTATTTTTTCTAGTGGGTCAATTGTAGCTTTTTCGTATATTGTGTCATTTGCGGTCCATTATTTAATTCCATGCATGTTTCTTAGCATCCTTCGGTCCATCGCCTTAATATTGTCTACCTTGTTTCTGTGGAGTTTGCTTCCTTAGCTATTTCTCTCCACCTCTTACAGCAATATCGCGGCAAGTGATTGGTGCAATCTATTTTAATGACAGGGAGATCAACGCCGTAGGGAAGAAGTTCGGCCAATTTCTTGGTAGCACTGCTGTCGCCATCCCCTACGAATTAAATGGAAATTTTATCGTATTTGCGTGAAGAAAGAAAAAACTAATTACACAACACCCATTTATAAGATTCATGACAAGCACATCATATTATATCGCCTATAAGCCGGTGGTACTTCAAATTGTGCATCTCTACTCTTGTTTTAAATCCCTCGACAATTATGTCGGCTTCCATTTCCGTCGAGGACTTGTTCCAATTCTTGAAGCACATATGCTGTTTGGCCTGTGTTTTCATAGTTCTGCATTTCGCACATATTCTGCAGTATTTGCAGCTAAATGGTGCATTATTTCCCAGAGCTAACAGAGAAGTGAAACGGTGTCTTATATCAAACATTTTTCTTCTAGAAGGCTCATAAGCTGTCTCCTTCCTTTGTCTCTTCAGTGGTATCACTTGAAGTCAAGCAGGAATTTACGTTTGTAAATTGGCATTTCAAAAGTTATTGAATCGCAGTGCCGCAGTTTCAGAGGGATGAAATGTCTCCGATATTTTTTTGAAATATACGAGAAAAACTAAACTGCAGTTCTACGAAAATGTTGATTATATTCGTAAGATTCGGATTTTTTCCAATTCGGACGTAAACGTAAAATACGCTTCCATTTAGCATTACTTACATAAACAATATTGGTGCTTGAAGGAGTCAACCCCCTGTACTTTTATCCAATATGTGTTGGAAGCAATTTTTTCCGATCGTAAATAGTACAATAGTTTGCACGAGTAATCCAGTTACTGTAGATCCATTCTAATACATTAAAAAGGAAATATTAAATTTCACGGTAAATGGTTACTCGGTCGGACCAGGTGACCATTATTCTGCGTTTTACTGTCAGCTTATTGAACACAAGCTCCCCATTTTAACTATTTTACCTCAATTAACTTTTCTCAATTTACTTTCGAGAACAGGACTTGGGGCCCCGAATTTCCCAGGCGATACGGAGGGGGACCCGAAACTTTTTCCAAGAAATTTTATCGTTCTGATTTTAACTGGGCATGATAATCCGGATTAAACTGCTTATATTTCATGTGCTAAGTGAAAAGTAACATCGCTATTTTGTCTTCTCGTCACATTTCCCAAGTACTCTTTTTATAAATCCTAGCTTTCTCTTCGCTCGGCCGCATATTTCCCGGAGGTGTCTTCTCCACGATAAATCTTTAGTGATTGTTTCACCTAAATACCTTATGGTTTCAACTCTTTCGACCTTCGTGTTATTAATTTTATAGGATCGCTCTATAGAATTATTCCTCCTCCATGTCTTGAATTATATCTAAATCCTTGCTTCCTGTCTTCTTCTGATATACCCCTGCGCACTACAGTATCGTCTGCAAAAAGTCTAAGCGTAAAACTAACTACGCTACCCTGGGGAACTCCCGATGTGACTTTGATTGTGTCTGACATGATACCATCTATGACAACCCTCTGCTCTCGCCCACTTAAGAATTCTTTTATCCAACACACAACGTCATTATTTAAACCAAAACTCTCTAATTTCAAGATTAATTTATCATGTGGTACTTTATCGAATGCATTTTTAAAATCTTAAATCTATCGCATGAACTTCAGTACTGTTTTCGCCGTTGACTAAAATATCGTGTACAAATAAAGCTTATTGTGTCTCGCAGGATCTACCTTTCCGGAACCCACGTTGTCTGTTTATGAGCAATCCCTGATATCCAAATGCCCCATGATTGTACTGACTACAATGTTCTCAAATACTTTGCAAGAGATTAACGTGAGTGAAATGGGTCTGTAGTTACTAGGTTCTTTCCTATCACCGCTTTCAAAAATAGGTGTAATGTTAGCTACTTTCCAATCCCTGCGTAGGTACTGTGCGGTTCTTTAGTGTTTTATTGAATATTATTTCTAGATAGGGGGCTATTTCAGAAGCTAATGTTTTATATACCCGGGAAGGAATTTGATCGGGACCTGGTGATTTGTTTTTACTAATGTTTTTTAACTGCTGCTCTATTCCGCGACATGAAATTTTTAATTCGGGTATTTGCTCACTGAATGTTTTCGGCGGAGGTTCCACTGCGATGTGTGACGATGAGTTGAATACGCTTTGGAAGAAGGCTTTTAAAGTATTGGCATTTTCCAAACCCTCAGGTGACTCTAATTCCTTTATCACTTTTAAGTGTGTGTACCTACTGTGGACCTATTTCCCTGAAGTTCTCTCTCTCACATATGACCAAAACACTTTAGGATTGCTATCTAAATATTCTCCTAACATCTTGCTCTTGAAATGTGATAACGCTTGCCGACATGATTTCCTTGCTAATGCTCTCGACTTTTTATAGTTTTGAACTAACTCATTTTTTTCCTCTACCGATAGACCCTGTCCTTCATTTTTCATCTCAGCGTGGCATACCCTTCGTCGCTTTAGTGATTTCCTAATCTCCGCGTCATACCACCTATGCTCTGTATTATCAATTTACTTGGTATATATTTATTAACTGCTTTACGGGTGACCTCAATAATTTCTCTCCCCGAATCCTCTATATCTAATCCTTTGCTTTGTTCGCTAAATACATTAAACAATTCCCTTAATTCCTCTTTCATACCGTCGTTAATTAGCCTTGCCAAATAAGTATACCCTCCTCCTTGGTTTATAATGTTTTTCAACGCCTACATTCAATATCGCATGAACTATTTTATGATCACTAATTCCTGTCTGTAGCTACATTTAGAACTTATTCGGGTATATTTGTTGCGAATAAGTCTAGTATGTTGTCTCCCCTGGTCGGTTCTTTTACTAGTTGTTTTAAAGTTTCATCGTACCGATGGACTGAAAAGCAGCCGATGTAACACCCATTTTTAAAAGTGGTGATAGGGAGCAGCCATCTAACTACAGACCTATATCCCTCACATCCATTTCATGCAAGGTCCTGGAACATATAATTATTAGTTCAGTCATGGGACAACTATATAGCCAGAATTTATTGGCCGATGTTCAGCATGGGTTCCGGAAGAGCAAATCATGTGAAACTCAACTTGCTCTCTTTTCTCACAATATTTTAGTTTCTGGCGAAAATTATATTCCAGTGGATGCTATATTTCTCGATTTCAAAAAAGGTTTCGAGAAGGTGTCTCATAGCAAACTAACCTTGAAATTAAAATATTATGGCATAGACAGTTATATTAAATCATGGATAAATGATTTCCTGCATGATCGGGTGCAAAGGGTTGTTTTGGACGGTGTTACCTCACCGGCAATTAAAGTCACTTTGGGTGTCCCATCAGGTAGTGTGATAGGTCCACTCCTGTTCCTCCTGTACATAAATGATATCAATAAGGTTGTCATAAGTAAGCTTCGTCTATTTGCCGATGACACTGTAGTGTACAGGGGAATTCTATGCCCAAACGATAAAGAATATTTAAATGATGACCTACAAGCAATTGAAGATTGATGTGATACATGGCACTTAGAATTAAAATTTAATAATTGTCTCTTGATGAATTTTTGGAAAATGAATAGCTCTCCTCTTAGCACTTGAATTGAAGAAGATCGTAGCAGATTGAAATTTAGACATAATCTCTTAAAACAAATTCCAAGACCATTATTTTCAGTGATGATGTTAAAATTATTTTGTGAACCCCAACTTACTATGGTAGACTGGACCATAATCACGAAATTAGAGAAAATGATTGCCAAACTGACAGATTCAAAATGCCCTTTTTTCTACGTACATTGAGGGATATGAATAACGGTAAATATATCCAGTACGAGTGTAGCAATGGATAACATTGGTACCTGCCTGTTGGTATAAGGACTTATAGCTAACCCAACTAACGGCATGTTTTTGAATGTATGCTTCGCTATTTTTATCTTTTTTTAAATAGCGTAGTTTTGAACAGTACCTATACGAGTACTATTCCTTTTTTTATGCACGATATGTAGTGCATGTTTGGTGAGAATTCACCACTTACCACACACCTTTATGTTGGCTTGCAGAGTATTATGTAGAAGTAGATGTAAAAAATGTGACGTAAAGGTGTTCAACAGTGATTCGCAGAGTTACTTATCCTTACCTCCTGTTATAAAACTACACGTATTCCAGTCTATCGAAGGGAGATTGAAGTCTCCGCCTACTATTATTCCTCTGTATTTGTTCCGAGAAATCAATGTTCCTATCTCTGACTCTAGTTCCATTATAGAATTGATGTCTGCATCCGGTGGCCTGTAATATGCACCTACATGTATCTTTTTTTTGCGTCACTACTTTTACTTTTAACGGAACACCAAATACTTACTACACTTCGCTCTGAAATAAGTTTTCTTCTACTAACATACGGGTCCTTCACAGCTATAAATAATACTCCTTCGTTTCTGCTTACTCTATCCTTTCTGTATACGGTAAAACACTTAGGGAATACTTCATATCTGATATGTCCTTCGAAAGCCATCTTTCTGTGCGTACGATTATATCAGCATCAGTACTTTTTATGAGGTGGTGAAATTCGGCTACTTTATTTCTTAAACTACGACAATTCACTACTATGACTGAAATTATTTCTCCCAATCTATTTCTCTCCTGGTGCTCTTTTTCAGCTAGAATTTTCCCCGATAATTATTTTACCGACCCACTATTTAATCTACCAATCTGATATGTATGTATCTGTAGTAATCTGATATGTATGCATGATTTGAACTTCTGTTCTGGGGCCGGTTAAATTAACTGCTTCATGACAGGATAAACAGTGAGATTAACCAGAGAAAACAGATAGGAATGGGCACTGTGAAAGCAAATACCGAGCACTGAAAATGAAGGAAGACATTTGTTTCATGTCGGTACCGACGGGAAAGGCTGAATTGAAGTTAGGCTAAACGTGCTAAACTTAGCCCGCCCCCCGAAGCAAATTTCTGGCTACGTGCCTGCCTGCTAATGAAAAAAATATCCTTGCTGAGCTCGCTCGGTCTGAGGGCTCTGGCTTTCGACAAGGGGCCGGAGGGAGGCGAAGTGGCTCGGACGTGGCCTTGGAATGGTTCGAGAGAGAGAGAGAGATAAGGAGCCAGGAGGTGGAGGGTGACGTTAGCGGGAGTGGGGGGGGACTAGAGCAGCGCCACGGAACGAAAGATTTTTAGCACGTAAAATAGTGAAAACATGGTTCGGAAAATAATAAATAGCAACTTTAGTATGCACCTAAGGTCTTTGAGTTTGATATAATAGTAGAAGAGAAGGATGAATCCCAGCGGAGAGTGGAACACATGTTTCCATTACGATTTCAATGTCAAAGGAAAAAAGGCTGAAATCGGGCTATTTTTACGATTTTCAGTGCCTGAAGCTCTTTAATGAGTACTGCTAACGAACATATTGTTCCATAAACCGCACACATTGATCCTTAATCTAACGATCAATGAAAACCGATCAGCTCTGCGACTTATATTAAACTCGTTATCTTCGATCTCGCAAGGGTCTGCAGAGCCGTTTTCTGCGGAGGTATAGAACGCCCTTAAGCGCGCAAAAAGGGAATCATGGAAAACCTTCTGTGGAACTATTGAATCGGCTCCACAACTTTCCAGATTCCATAAGATTATATCAAAAGACCCAGAGGCGGGGGTGGGAACTCTGTTGCTTCCCTCGGGAGACTACACGTCTTCTGACAAGGAAGCATTGAAGCTACTGCTGGAGACCCACTTTCCAGGCTTCATGGAGACAGAGGAGATGCACGATTCATGGAGGACTCCCACTCGTCCTGCACGGATGGAATGGAGATTGGCCTCCAGCATCGTAACGTATAATGCAACCAAGTGGGCTATAACCTTTAGCCCATATAAATCTGCTGGAGAGGATGGGGTCTTTCCGGCATTACTTCAGGAAGGGCAGGAGATTCTGCTTCTCCCCACGGTCAGAATTTTTCGCTCCTGCCTAGCTTATGGTTATGTCCCAAAGATCTGGAGAACTACAAAAGTCATCTTTATCTCCAGACCTGGGAAGACAGACTATGCTAAAGCTGACTCTTTTCGTGGAATCAGCCTAATGTCCTTCTTTTTGAAGGCATTAGAGAAAGTGGTGGATAGAGACATAAGAGATGGGCCCTTAAGAGACCATCCCCTACATCCACACCAACATGCTTATCTGAAAGGAAAATCGGTAGAAACTGCACTTCACAATCTCACCTGTAAGATTGAAAAAGTGCTGGAATATGGAATGTATGGGATGGGAGTCTTCCTCGACATTGAGGGAGCCTTCAACAACACATCTTACGATCAAATCTGCATTGCAGCAAGAAGGCATGGCATCCACGACCACATAGTCAATTGGATCAGAAACATGCTAGAACAAAGAACCGTTAAGGTTACCTTGAGGAACACCTCTATGAAGGTGTCTGTGACGCGAGGATGTCCTCAGGGTGGGGTACTATCCCCACTCCTATGGAACCTAGTAGTTGACTCCCTCTTACAAAGCCTGAACAAAACAGGCATATATTCTCAGGGATACGTGGATGATGTAGCGCTGCTGATCACCGGCAAATATCTTGATACTGTCTCTGGACTCACACAGAAAGCCCTGGACAGAACAATGAGATGGTGCTCTAAAAAAGGGCTGATGGTGAACCCTCAAAAAACAAAACTTATACTGTTCACCAACAAGAGAAAAAGGGAAGGTTTAAAACTTCCCCTATTGCAAGGAAGATGTTTACAACCTTCCTCATCAGTTAAATACCTTGGGGTTATTTTGGACTCCAAGCTTAACTGGGGAGAAGATCTAGAGGCGAAAACAAAGAAAGCCTGTGCCTCTCTATGGTCCTGCAGGAAAGCTCTGGGGAAAACCTGGGGACTAAAACCGAAAGTCATGTACTGGCTGTATACAGCAGTAGTGAAACCTAGCTTTCTGCACTGCTCACTCGTCTGGTGGACAAGGACCCGGCAGAATGTTGCCAGGGACAAACTAAACCACTTGCAAAGAATGGCCTGTATGGGCATTTTGGGGGCAATGAAGACAACCCCAACCTTGGCAATTGAGACCCTCCTAAACCTCACTCCACTACATGTGGAAGTCGAGGTCCAGGCTAGGGCATCAGCATATCGTCTTAAAAGCCTAGGACAGTGGTACGACATGGGAAGTTCTTCCGGTCACAGAACTCTCTGGACGGAGTTCAGGAAGTCAAGCCCGATTTTTGAAATGGGCTCTGACATAACCCTGAGAGCACACTAAAAATTGTAGACGTCTAAATTTGGTCAATTTAACGTCTACAGATAACTTCACTGATTGAAGTTTGCTGTAGACCAAGAATTGACCTAATGTAGACACGATAATAAATTCCTAATGACGGATGCTGTCGACCACATTTGAAACCAAATATTACCAACCAAAACAAATGTAACATAATATGTTTTCAATAGTTCACCTTGAGACCCGTTAAAATATTTATAAAAAACGGAATTACTGGTATATCGGCAGACATTATTTCATCATTTTCAGTCCACTACTGCGCTTAAACAATATCATCCGGTAGAAATTCCGCTTATATGGCCAAGTTGGCTGCGCTTGCTTCGGCAGTTTTCTTTTGTTAAATCGTGCCCGCGCATGGAAACGCAAGCATGCACACGTAAACATGTGCAGAATCTTATTGGAGTGTAGTTGAAATTGATTATCTCAGTGTTATTTAACGCACTCTAGTTACATAATATACAGTTGTCTTATGCGTTATTGTATTCTAAAGAATAATTTGGTTCCGGTTCATCCGCTAGGTACTTGTGTACTGAGGCTGTTTCGTAGTGGTAAGTGTACTTTGAAATTAAAGGCAATGGAATAATGTCTGCTTAGAAATCCGTTTTTCTTTCTGTAGCATCTGCGTTTTATTGTCTTTACAGATTTTTTCAACCGTATATACGGTATAGAATACTTGTTCTCCGAAGTTACCAGTAACGGTACGAAGTTGTTAAAAAATACGTCGTTGAACGAAGGATCCTTGAAGTTTCAACGTGTGTTACTTTACTGCTAGCAGATATGGTACTATTGTGGGGTATTTGGACCTTTTTCATGTAATTTATGCCAAGTGAGGTTCCGTTTTGTTTGGTTTGCATTATATTGCCGAGTGAATAACCGTGTTTGGCAACAAAATAGTGTGATATCGGTGAACTCTTTTTCTCGAACTTCTTTTCGTTTAAAATTTTGGTAATGCATAGACAGTGTCTTCGAAAACGCTGAGGAAGTGCTATTGATTGTGTGTTGAGGTGCTGTTGTGTAAATTTTGTATAATTCATTTGCACTGGTCTTCTGATAAATAAAGGTATTTATTATTATATTTTTGTTATATGTTGATGGTTTCAGGCGTAATTCCTGTAGAATCAGTTGGATTTGGTGTTTTTCAGGCATTTTTGACGAAGTCATTTTTTTTGTAATAGTCAAATAAATTGTTGGTAGATGTGAGCTTTGTACTGTACCACTGTAAGTTTCGAGTATGCAGCGTAATTATTAGTTTACCCGATGATGACGTGTCGTAGAAACGTACATAACGTAGTTGGTGTATTAAATATTAAACTACGCACTTAGTAGGTATTTTAATATTCTGTGTGGAAAACCCAAGTTTACTGCCTTGTTACATTTTTGTGTTGATTATCGCACTACCGTGAAAACTATTTCTTTTAAATCTAGTATGCTGAAAACCTACATTAATGGTTACCAGTAGACCACGAATGGCGGACATTTGCACCTTATTTCGACCACATGTGGATGTAATGTGAACCAAAATAAGACGTTTACATACGGTATGAAGCAAAATTTATGGTTTGCTGTGTACCAGATGTAGACGTTAAAATTAGGTCTACATTAGGTTTGCTGCAAACTTTGCGAGGTCACCAGTAGACCACGAATGGCGGACATTTGCACCTTTTTTCGACCACATGTAGACGTAATGTAAACCAAAATAAGACGTCAGCAAACCTTATGGTTAGCTGAATACCAGATGTAGACGTTGAAATTAGGTTTACATTAGGTCTACTGCAAACTTTGTGCTCTCAGGGAATGATAGCAACGTTCAATGTTCAACCAATCACCCCTCCTCTTCAAAATCCACTTCCCAAGTAGAGGAGAGTGGGCAGAGAAAGGAGGGGAAGGACTACATAAAGGAGCCTATGTATGGTATACAGATGGCTCCAGAAAAGAAGACAGAGCAGGTGCTGGTATATACAGCAACAGCCTGTCTAAGAAAATATCAATCCCTTCAGGGAATATGCTACAGTGTTTCAGGCCGAGGTTTATGCACTTCTGACCTGTGCATATGCAGCTAAAGAGATTGGCTTGTATGACAAACCAACTCATATCTGCACCGACAGCCAAGCTGTCCTCAAAGCTCTCGCATCACCATGGTGCAGATCACAGCTGCTGCTAGAGTGTAGAAATGCACTCAACACACTTGGCAGCTGCAGTAAAACTGAGCTCTTCTGGGTACCAGGACATGCTGGCATTGCCGGAAATGAAATGGCGGATGAGCTTGCCAAAGCAGGAGCCAACCAAAGACCGTTTGGTCCAGAAACATTCGTACCTATAGCTCCGACAATGGGGAAAACGGAGATCCGAATGTGGGGCCTTGCTCGACATGCTGAGATCTGGTGGAAAACACCAAAGCTAAGACAGGCCAAACTTCACATAGAGGGACCTAAACCTGGCCTAGCAAAGAAAATACTCCTACTAAACAGGAGTCAATTACGTACGATTGTGGGACTGTTCACCGGACACTATCAAGTGATGAGACACCTCCATCTCCTGAAGATCACTGATTCAGCTAGATGCAGATGGTGTGAAGAAGAGGACGAATCAACCTCACATCTCCTCTGCGAGTGCCCAGCCATCATGAGGACTCGGAATAGATATCTTGGCTCACCTTTCCTGGAACCCAATGAAATTAAAGGGATCCTCATAGGAGACCTCCTGGCCTTTAGCCGGGCGATTGGTCTCTATGGGTGATCTCCTAAATGGTGGTTAGCACAATGGACCAATAGGTCTAAGTGCCCTAGGGACTCGCTGAGTACCTCCACCTTATTTTTAATCTAATCTAATCTAACCCCCACCCTATCCAGTACTCAATCAAGAGAAGGGTACCCCCAATAGAACATGAGTCGTAACTCTCTTGGGGTCCGGGCATTTAAACACACTGCTCTAAGGGAACATATCCTAGAGTTTTTACATCTCCTCCAATTCAGGACTTAGAAAAATATCCTCCGAGGTGGTAAGATTTTTTAGTTGACAACTGTACCCAGAACCAAACAGTTGGTTCCTAAAGATTCCAGTGTGTTACTGTTAATACCTGGTGGCACGTAAATGAACATGTTGTCTTGCTGTATTAGCCATAGACATATAGCCATTTGAATAGCCCACTTTTATTGATAAAAAAAACAACCCAAGTTAAAGCATTAAAATACAGTGAATAATTTTTCTCCCTAAAAATACATTGAAAAGGGGGTGCCTTACACACTGATGCAGCCTACACATCAACAAATACATAACTGCCAGTTGCTTCCAGCTGGACTAGTCATATCTGTATCCAGCTGGTTGAGACAGCCTGGAATATTGACTTGAAATCCAACTGGAATCTAACCTATTATCCAGCTTGAATCCAGCTGGAATCCAGTTGGAATCCAACTGGATTCCAGCTTAACACTGGATTAATCCAGCTGGATTAACACTTGCACACTGGTGAATTCCAGTTGGATTCCAATTGGCTTTGGTATCAGGGATGTGAAGGTTGTGTTAAATCTAAAGTGCATTTAAACATTTTTATTTACCATCCATAAAGATTCTCAACAGTGTCACTCTGTTTCTTTTGTAGACTCAGAAACATATTTTCCTCACATCATAATTCGATACAAGTATATTGGATGACATAAATAAGGATACAGTAGACGACACTGTGTTGGTAAGTGTTGGAAGTCTTAAGGCCACTTTACACGATACAATTTCTTGTACACATGCTTGTATAAACTGAACGAAATTGTATGTTTGTCTGAATGGAATAGGAACAGGTTCTATTTCCCGTTCACTCATTCAGACAATCGCACAAGCGTTCGTAAAATTTCCCGCTTTACACAGTACAATATTCTCATACAAACGTTTGTACAAAAAATTGTATTGTTTAAAGCGGCCTTCACGATATCCATGGAACTAACCAGGCATCGAGGATAAAGGTAGAAGAAACGACATTAAATGGATAGCAGTGGACAAAGGAGTGATGATAGGTAGGCCAAACCTTCCTACCTCTGCACCAAGAACATTACTTTTCAATAATTATCATCATGGACACTGATGTCACATAAAATCTTATCAAAATAAAGACAACTACAACCACATAAAACTTTGGCTTTCATGACACTGTTGCTGACTAGGTTAAAATAGCCATGAATTTCACATAAACCGAAATTCATGCTAAGATGAATTCTACAGTCGTTATCTAAAAATATATTTACGCTAAATCTTTACATCATCATTTTTACTTACATTTTTGAGTTCAATGGTTCTAAAGCACTCAAAACACATCCGACAAACTGAAATTCGTAGGTGGTGTCTCGTAGCTACCCTTTACCAGTAAGAAGCTTAAGTATAGACTTCTACTACCCAAGCTTTGGTGATGAACTACGATATAGGAACAAATTTCTAACCTTCAATCATTCTCATTATTGAATGATCGTATCTACTTACGTTAGAGATTTTGTTGCCGATTTGTAAATTAATTGATCCGAACACTTGTTTTAGAGTAGTCAGTTTAGTATTGGATACTAATTTATCCTCCATGAATAGCTTCAACATTAATAAAGCGGCATCGTCGATAACTTCTGGGTCTTCTTCTCCTGCGAAAAAATAGAATAATTCATAGGAGGAAGACCTTTGATCTGGCACGGTCTACGATGATAATTCCACTGATATCATATTAAATTTACCTGCCAAATCTTTGCAAACTGTCCTTAATTTTTCAAGTTTCATTTTCAGGACCATGCCCGGAGATGTGTGCTTTATTAAATACTCTCTAACCACTCCCCAAACTACCTTGCTACATTAAGGCAACACAATTGATTACTTTAATGACATGTCAAAAGAGTACAATGAAAATGTGCTTTGAATAATACACTCAAGGATTTCTTACGTTTTTGCTCTTTCTTCTTTCCATTTCCTGCGGTTTTCTAGGGATACTGTAGCGAGGTCTGTTTCACTTGGTATTCCAAGTTTAGCTACATTCCTCAAATATCTTGAGAAACTCGGCCTCTCAATAGAAACCATTGTTAGCTGATTTATCGAAACGTTAACAGATTAACCACCTGCCATCACCCAAGACTTCGTATTTTCATAATTTCACAACTTCCATCTCCTAAATTCGGTTCCCGATGACACTCGTGACAAGTACACAGACGTGATAAGAGCCCAAATTGTAACCTCTTCAATCATCAAATCCATGCTACCCACAATACTGAAATTACACCATGATTTTGCTATTCACTGACATGGCTGAGACGGTAAAGTATATAAATGCACGGCAAATAAGAAATAATTCCGGACAAAATGTACCAACAAATAGCTAACGCAACTCATGAATATTGTACATAACCAAACCTTCTGGAAAAAATAATTAATAAAATCATGTCAATGTTGGCTACGTGAAATTGGCTGCGCGAATGCGCAAGGACTCGCATTGTGTTAGCTTGTTGTTTTCGTGGCACGTTATTTGATAATTTGTTCATCAGTTGCGTAGTTTGGGATTAATTTATATTGATAGTCGTCACCCAGTGTGAATGTGGAGTAGTATAGTTTAAAGAGCACTCATCGACCCATTTATTATTTCGATTTTAGGATACTTCGTTTCCTCCGCAAATAGTAATCATTAAGTTTTATTACATGCTAATATAGCGCTCCGATTTCAAGGATAGGTATACCGAGAACCATAGACTCCACTTCCTAAGGTAATCATTTATTTGCCTCTAACCATAAGAAATACTTTAAGCGAAATGGCAGTTATGAAACACTGTCTTGGTACACGTGAGCGAAGGAACTGCTTAGATTTAATGTATTTACCCACCTAAAATCACTCGATATCTACCCAATTCGAGTTTTTCCATGGGCCGTTACAGTCATAGGTAAGTTTGACAGTTTCTGAATCCTTCTGTCTTCCTAATTTTGCATTTCTCACTTCCATTTACTCACATTCTTTTATCATTGGTATGGGTTTTAATATCACTGTAGGCTAGTACGTACAAAATATCCTTAGGAACCTTGGAATATTGTAATTCTGATACCGGTACAGGTAAGTATGACATTCTTTAATACATTGGCCCGCGTTCTTTCGTTAATTCTTATTTTCAATTACCTTTAAATTTGAGAACTTTGGTATGGTGGAACGTCATTGGTATGGGTTTTTTATCACTAGTCATATAAAACTAGCAGCAGCAATAGCAGATGCTGGCCAGTATGTTCAAAGTATCCTTTAGAATGTTGCACACTGATAACCGGCGATGACTAAGGAATGAGTAAGGATGCATTCCAGTCTCTGACTTCAGACTCCACTATCAGGACAACCTGTGTTGAAACAGCCAGATCTGGACTGAAGATTTGGAACTCTTTTGTAGTTACTGTGTTGAACCCAGAAGTGAAATCAACCATTCATTTGTTGACGTGTTGTTTTCATCTGTAGTGTGTTGACACTGCACTGCTTTCACTGGGTTGGCACTGTGTTGATACTGATATTAGTGTTGTTGAAACTATTGACCTGTGCTAACACCACTGCTTTCATAGAGTTAGCACGAAGCATTAATGCTTAGACCAAGAACACTATACAATGTTCTTGGTTTAGACTGTAATGCTTTTTCCATTAGTGATTACAATGCCATTGATTCTACGATGGGTATGACCCCTTGGAAGTGGAAAATATGCACAGTCTACCTAGTAAATAATACTTCAATGGAAAACAAAATAGTAATAAGCATTTTATTTTTTGGTATTGGTAAATAAGTTTTTACCTCCACTCAAACTCAGTTTTATGTAGAAGCTTACAGCAGAACTTACTGTTATGGAAGATTACAGCAGCACAGAAGTCAAAGACCATTTTACCAAAAGAAGATTCTCCTTACAGCTGCAATACCTACTAGCATGGAAGTGAAACATTTCATTAGAACATACATCTGCAACATGCTAGGTACTATATAGAAGCAAACCATGGACGATAATCAGAGGAGTCAAGGCTGGTAGCATTTGAAGTGTGGTGCTACCGAAGAATGATGAAAATAAAATGGATCGCGACTAAGTTACAAACAAGGAAGTCTTAAGAGAGTAAATAGAAGTATGCTGAAAACTCTAAAAAGAAGATGAAGCAACTTAGTCGGCCATATGCTTAAGACATGATGGCTTGATGAAGACAATAGTAGAGGGAAGAATGGAAAACGCAGGCCTGGTATAAGATATGAGGAACAATGTGTGAAGGATGTAAATGAGAGAAGTTACTACAATATGAAGAGGTTGGCCGATAGAAGAATTGAGTGGAGCTCCATCAAACCAATCTTAGGGTTGTTGATGGATGATGAGCAGAACGTATGGTCTCTAGACTTGAGAAGTCTCGAATATCGAAGCTACTTCGCCTTATCGAATCGAAGCTACTTCGCCTTATCGCAAAGGGGGACACAGCTGACTCGGCCAATGGGAAGTATTTCGACAGCATCTGTGCGAGCAGACCTTCCGAGAAACCCCCTCCACTCCCTTCCCCCTCCCCTGAAAGCAGTCAAGGACGGGAGGAAAATGACGTCAATGTTATCACAGCAGAATTTTTGGTGGGCGTCACCTTTTGCTTATTTTAATTTTTGATTTATGAGTGAATGGTTGTGGTTAGAAGATTAATTTTTTCACTAAAATTCGTTTTTCGTTGCCATCTAACGATTTCGTGTACAAAATTGCGATTTCGGTTCCAAGTAAACGCCCCCATTCTCTACCCACTAGACCACCATCGTGTCAATACCTCTAATAAAATTGTTTACTTAAAAATATAGTTTGAAAGGCCCTGCAATATTTACTTTGAGATGTTGACAGGAACTGAGTAGATTGTACGTAAGTTAAATCATAAATACTTACATTTAGGTTTAACAGGAGTAATGTCACAGATCAAGAATCCTAGCTTGGGTGATAACAAAACAGTAACAGATAACAAAAATAAAATAGTAGTCTGCTTCCTGGGCTCAATGCACCCACCACGTGTTTCTCTATGCTGCTTAAACTTGTGTATCATCTTCTTTTGTTGAGTCTAAGCTGGCTTCTATGTGCAAAGATGAGCTCTGAGTAAGCTCATATATTCTTTCTGCTATCCTTAAGTGCTAATAGAGTATTGTCAGCAAAACTGCACTTAAAAGCTACTTAATCATTATGTGTGATCAGTAGGTGATTTTTAGGAAATGTTTGCATGAAGTATGGATGAGTTTGCTGATTGACCATTCCAACAACAGTTGATGAAATGAAACAGTGGTGTAACCAAAATAGCATAGCGTTAAATGATACCAAGACAACTTATATAAACTTTCACATCCAGAATGCCGGGCAAGATCAAAATTCTCATAACAATCTGCTTCCCATCTCTTCATCTATGAAATTCCTAGGCATCCATCTCTCTGACCACCTTGACTGGACACCGCATGTATCTGAGCTAGTTATGAAGCTATCAGTTGGGGTCTTCATGATTCGCAAACTCTCTGCAACTGCTTCTATTGATATTCTAAAACAACTTTATTATGCCAAGGTACATTCGTACATGTCCTATGGAATCATGTTTTGGGGGAATGCCACTCCATAATTGAAGGCATTCTTCCTGCAGAAACATGCTATTAAAGCTGCCTGTGGAGGATCTATTCGTACTTCCGGCAAGATGTTATTTATCTCTTTACAAATCTTAACACTTCCATCTGTTTACATACTCACCTATGCTATTTTTGTAAAGAGTAATCTACATCTCCTTCTCACTAATTCTCACTTTCACTGTCATTAAACTCACTCCAAAGATCATATTCATATCCTTCATTATTCGTACAGTTTATCCCTAAAAGGCCCCCTACCATTCAATAGCTGCAGTTTATAATAAGATTCTGGAAAATATTCGCTCAGTCCCCTCATTTGCAGTTTTTAAAAGGAGACTAAAAACAATGATTTTAGGCAAAAGATATTAAAGTTTCCAAGAATTTCTTACAG
The DNA here is from genome assembly GCA_933228895.1 of Platycnemis pennipes. Classification (NCBI taxonomy): domain Eukaryota; kingdom Metazoa; phylum Arthropoda; class Insecta; order Odonata; family Platycnemididae; genus Platycnemis; species Platycnemis pennipes. The sequence continues at coordinate 22,926,313 of OW121848.1, read as the reverse complement.
ATTCTTTTCCCTCTTCGTAAGGTACCTTACGTATTGGTGTAAAATGTTGGACAACTGCTAGATTTGTAATGATATTGAGCTCGGTACTGTTATTAATGTTATCACTTCCTCCTTTGCATATGTATTTGGATTGCTACTGTTTAGTACTCACATGGTCGAAGCCCATGGATTTTGTAATCCCTATGGTGTGAATAAATTATTATTATTATTATAACAAAGTTGGATAGTGAAGGGTGGGGTTCTGTCAGTCCAACCAATGCTGGTAGTTTATTGAGTTCTCAAACTGAGTCAGGCCAGATATCAAATTGAAACTTTTGCATTAGATTTTATTTGGGACTAATATAGTTTAGTCTGCTATAAGTGTGATAGCAAGGATTTAATTAAAATAATAGTATTTGAGTAATTGGTGGCCACCAAACCGGTTTAATACATTTGGCTTCATTGTAAGATTTAGGATATTGCCCTCAGTATCAAGATATTTATTGATATTTGTTCATCACCATGCATCTCACGTGGTAGTCCAAAAGGATTACTACAGCAACAGAGGAATTTTTCACAGCAGTCCACATGGATTGATATGCCACTTAACCTGAACAATGGTCCCAGCTTAGGGGAATGATTTTAGGTCTATAAAAACCAACACATTCATTTGGAAAGCATGGCATGATTGTGAAGGTGAAGCCAATGAGATGCTTGGCTCACCAGATGCTCTCAATGGCTTGTGAAATTCTTAGGCATAAGTTAGTGAGGCCAGTTCTATAATTCCTTGTTATTTTTTGTTTCTCCAGAAATATCTAATACTAAAATTAATCATTTTAGTTCAAAATTTGGGTTTAGATGAAAGCATAACCTTTCTTCTTATATTGGTGGCCCACTATAGGCCAATAAAAAAAATAAAAAGGCATTTGAATTTTCCTTACTTATGTAAGGGAAATAAGTACTATAGACGTGGAAAATATGAGGCATTCGTTATTTTCTATCGGTGGAGTGTTAATCTTTAGTTGGTTACCACTAAATAGATGAAAAAATCCATCGTCCTCTTCAAAATTTTGCCGTAGTTAAATCGAGCAACCTGTAGGATACATTTCACTGCTTGTGAATGCAATTTAGAATACGCGTGTTATAAAATATGAGACGATTATGGTAGCAGTATTCCGCTTGATTGATACTGTAGGCTCCCTCAAATGTGATTTTGCGGTAGTACTCTTTGTGTGCTAAGTTTTTCTCTAAGTTTACAAGATTTGGAGAGCGGCAATACTTTCTTGCGTAAATGTTTTTGCTAAAGTTATACGTCGTAGAGATTTAGTTTTACATTAGAAACTGATAATCGTTAGTAACACGAATTATGGATCTATATAATTGTGTGTCTTATAATTACGCAGGGTCCGTACGATAGATGTAATGCCAATCAATTACCGAGCGAATGCTTCCAGGCCCAGCGAGCGACCGGTCAAAACGTGTGGGTAGAAATTTGGTTGCGTCATTTCAGGGGCAGCAGAAAGCCCGAAATCAATATTACTACAGTCAGCGCGCGCATAGTTGCTACCATTTTGACTCAGTGTCGTCTGTAAAAGAAAATTAATATTTCATTCTTCTTCAAAATAAAACTATAGTTCAACATTTATTTTGCCTTTTCTCTGTATTTTAATTATTACAGCGTAATTCGCTGCTTCTGCTGATATGTCCGTTTTAGTAGATAGCTTATCTCCAGATGTTCTGCCCCCATCTGAATCACTTTGAACGGTATCTCACGGACTGTACGTAATTTTATTTGAATAGAACCTATTAATGACAGCAGGTATGCCAAAATGCAGAAATAGAAGATTCTCCCATTCCATTGATTTAAACGCTTAGAAGCAAGCTGCCTGTAAGTAATTTGAAAGTTGGAATCTTTAATCCAAATTCTTTGTTGTACCTATTTACGAATTACTTACGTATGTTCGGTTAGAACATCGTTTGCTTGAATGTTATTTCAATGATAGGATATGCTACTGAGGGAAATGCAGTCTTTGGAATTAAATGCTACTTGTATTGAATTAAACTTGCAGTAAAATAAACACTACTGTGAGTAACGTCATTGGGTGGTGTGTTTATCAAATAAAATATTCGATTAATTCTGCTCTTTTTGCAGTTGGCAACATAATACTTCATCATGTTTGAGAGAATTGTGGCAACATACTTAAACCGGTGCTTAGGGAAATACATCCAAGATTTAGACACTGAAAATCTGAATGTTGGCATATTTAGTGGAACTGTGCTCCTGAGAGATTTGAAGTTTAAACCTGAAGCTCTGGTAAGCATTGTTTTAACGCTGATTGATTTTGAATTTTTTCTTCTTTTCATTATCCTTTAATTATCACTTTTTAATCTCCCTTTTTTATGTGCCTTTGACCTTATAAATAACGAAGGATACACGTTGAATTAGTGCATTAAAACCCTTTGAAAATAGAACTACTTAAAAGAATATAGAGCCTTTTAACAGGCTTGGGAATTTCCTGCTAACAACTTGTGCACATGCAATGAACATATGGGAATGTAAAAAGAGCCTGATAGCCTGAAAGAATTTTCTTTTTGCATCAGTCAAAGAATCACATGTGTTGAGCTGAACAAATATTACTTCAATTTTTCAGATTTTACATGCCATTTGCGAGAAGAATAATACCTCCCATTAATTCAGGCCAGCTGTTTTATGTATTTGTCACATTTTTTTATTCTTATTCCAAGGGAATTTTGAATTTTCCTGCATCCCAATCAAATGTGCTTTTGCAGTGACTGTAGTTTTTAACACCATATAAAAATGTTTTAATCATTGCCCTGTAATGATGTTGATCTGTGCTCAGTGGTGGTCATTGTAAGAGTAAGGATGAACAAATGCAAATTTATGATCCCTATACTTGTCTGGCTGATCATGGAGTGAAAACAATCATGCTGCTATATCATTTTAAGATACAGGAGGAAACCTTGAAGTCAGTAATATCAATTGGCTATTCTTTGCTATATTGGTGACAGAAGACTTTTCCTAGCTATGCCTGACAATAGGTTTGTTTCAACCTTTAATGGCACCCCAAAGTTGTGCCTACTATGGTTATATATAGTGTAAGGATGCTGTAGATATGACCATAAAAATCAATAATTATTATGTAAATTTTGTGACGAGATGCACACTATAGAATTGTACGATTGTGAAGTATGATATGCATAGCAAATATGACTTGAATTTAAAGTCAAACGACCAATGCTGTTGGAAAAAAAGTGCTGTAACCAGGTTGAGACAGAAGAAGTAAAAGAGGAGATGTAGAGTTGAAAACGGAGATAAAAGATTCCATAAATTCCCTGTAGCATATTGAATGGAATTTAAGAATGAAAACCTTGGGCATTTATATTGGGATCACACACACGTATCTTGGGCAGAAAATTAAATATCGGAATTTATTTTTTTTATTTTTTCCGTCTCTACACAAAGGATTACTTTTTTGAATCCTTTTGATTATGCATTTTAATCATCTTCTTATATTTTCTATCCTTTATTTGTTTATGAATTTGCTCTTCCAAAATTGGCAGGCCCATGAATATTTCGATTATTGACGTATAAATCATGAGATCACCTCCTCCTAAAAACTCTGGCTTTTCCTGCAGTTAAGTCACTCCTTAATATTCCATGTCTTTTGTCTCCTTTTCTGCCATTTGAAATTCATTTTTTTCTTGTCCTTTTTAACCTTATATTATCACTTCTATTGCCTTTTGATGTGTCTTCCATCCTTTTTCTACCTCTTTTGAAAAACTTTTGACCTTCTTTTCTCTTATGTCATTTTCAACACTATCTTATTCATTTTCAATCGAACTAACTAAATATCTATCTATTATATAAACCTAAATCTAAATATAAACAATCTAAATAACAACCATTGTATTCTCTTCATTCTCCCCTGTACCCGTGTCCCTAAAACATTAATTCATGCCCATCTTCTCCGTATGAATATACTGTCTCCTTGCTTTAATATTATGTGCTCCATTTTAACTACCTGGGTAAAAATATTTGGTTTGTAACTCCACTTCAAATGGCCTGGAATTTGGGTGTATATGGAGGTTTTTAACTGGGAAGAAATTGAATCAGTGCCACCTCAGATCAGTCTGGTCTGTGATTAATGAAAAAATGGGGAGAGGGGGGGGGGGGGGGGGGGGGGGCAGCTGTCTGGTATGCTATTGGACTTGACACAGAGGGTTAATTTGGTCTGGACACATGTTTATTATGGTCTGGAACTCATATGTAATAGTGATAGCCCAACTGCTTGGGAACAGGTCTGTAATATGTTTGCCAATAGATCTCGTTTCATTCTGATCAGTGCAGCTTAGTATAGTAAATGGAACAGGCAGTCCAGATTGATCTTAGATTCCCTAGCCTGTCTGAGGTGTCAGATGAATCTAAAGAGAGACTGGACTGTGGGCTCTTCATTCTTTTGGTTGCCAATTAAATAAAAAACGCAATCAATATCACAGCATGGTTTATTTTAAGAAGATAAGAGAGAGAAGAGTGAGACTGAAAGAAGTGAGAAAATTCTATAGAATTCAGACTAGTGAATGCAATAGTTCAAAATCTCCTTCCAAGACTCCTATAGCACAAATTGCATCCAGGTAGATTTTAATGGAGGTTATTTTTAGAATCATCTGACTTGTTTTCTCTATTTCTTCCCACAAATCCAAAGCAGATCAATTTCAAATAAGAACTGAACTAACTATAATGTGTAAATTTTGAATACTGGAAAGTGTTAAGTAATGTATACATACCGATCATGTGTAAAAATCTTCTCCCATGAATAACTTCAAAGCTTTAAATAATCCCTTTATCCTATGGTTCTACGCTAATTGCATGCAGAGGAAGAAAGACAACATTTAGGCTGGGAAAACATAGGTTGTTGAGGTGTTTGTGGGAGCTTGCATTGTGCAGCTGAAGGAGAATCTTCCTATTTTCTCCCTCCATTCTTCTTTATATTCCATTGAGAGTTTTTTTTTTTAATACTTCTGATAAACCAACTGTTCTTGTCAAAATCATAGAAAACGGGAAGGTTTTCATATATGTAACATTCTGTAGGCATTGAGGCTTCTCATGCTTCATAATAAAAATTAGTTTTACCTTGTCCGTACCCTTATGGTTTGTGTAAAGGCCCACCGTCACTCTCATCTTGCTTTGCCTCTTATCCTACCTCCATGGCATCGCTCTCATTTCATAGCCAAATATAAGAAATCATTTCAGACGCGACTTTGTGGAAGTTTGTAATATTCATAATGAAACACAATGTTGTCTATTAATGAGTACTCTTAGTCACTTCAACCGAATTTTATTTCACAATCGACTGGTTTTGGCAGTTACGCCATCTTCAGGTAACAATAGTTAGATCAATCCCAGTATATATAGTCATGGTGAAGGGAGGGGGGAGGCTGGGGAGAGGGGGTTGCGGGTAGGTAAGGTGATGAGCAGCAATGGAGACTGGTTAGGGAAAGTGATATCATTGACGAGGTAGTTGGAGTTCTTCGCCAGGCCGATTGCCCGTTGCAAACAGGTGTCCAAATTTCGTCCTTTTTTCTGCGTGTTGAATGACCTCCGGGTGGAAGTTACTTTGGTGGCCCAATTCAAGATGGTGCCGGGTGAATGCTGATGAATTGTCTTTGTTTTTGAAGCACGTTCTGTGTTCTTTAGCCCTAATTTTAAAATTACGTCCAGTTTGGCCGATATAAAATCCTTTACAGTTATTACATGCAAGTTTATATACTCCACTTCTTAAGATTGGTTCAATAAAATCCTTAGAATTAATTATCAAACGGCCCAAGGTATGAGTATTATAAAAACATGGGTTGAAAGTTTCCCGAGGGATAGCCTTTAATGCTGCATATGATAAGGGACCTATGAAAGGTATTGTAAACCATTTAGTTTTATTTTTAGTTTCAGTGGGCGATAGGGAACTGGAATGTAATGAAGCTAGGCATTTCAATTTTTTATTTAAGATTCTAGTAATTAAATGATCTTCATACCCGTTATTGTGGGCAATTTCTGTGATGATATTAAGTTCTAGGTTAAAATTTGAAGTTGATAATGGGACATGTAGAAGGCGGTGGATCATGGAATGAAATGCGGCATATTTATGGGAGTGGGGGTGGCATGAATCACTGGGTATGACTGCATCTGCGTGAGTGGGTTTCCTGTAAATTGAGAAATTATGCCTGTTATGCCAACTGCCTCGTCAACAACGTCACTTTCCCTAACCAGTCTCTGTTGCTGCTTGTCACCTTACCTACCCGCAACCCCCTTTACCAACCTCCCCTCTCCCTCCACCATGACTATATATACTGGGATTAATCTATTGTTACCTGAAGATGGCGTACCTGCCAAAACTGGTCGATTGTGAAATAAAATGGCAACTCAGTGCCATTTTCTATAAAATGGCACTGAGTTGCCGAAACCCAGATCGGCTTTTAAAATTAAGTGTGGAGTTCGACACTTTTATGTCATTATCAAGGTCACCTTGATAATGACATAAAAGTGTCGAAGCCACGGTTAAAGTAAATAAACTTTAGTGTGGAATGTATGAAGTGAATTTTCTTTTCCAATTTCAATGTCAGCAAAATTAGCCGACTTAGGGTATTCCTCCCTAGCAACATTCTTTCCGCCACTTTCACTTGCATTTTTTCACTTATAGGGAAAATGGTGGAGAGTGTGCATAGAGAAACTCTGAAGTTTTTGGCCAGTAATGACTTGGTAATTTTGTATACCTCATTAATGATCATCTTTAAATTATCATCCAAAGATATACGTTTCCTAGATTTATTTGGTCTTGATGGTACCATATTCCTCTAATTTCACACTATTTGTCACTATGGTAATGCACTCGCAGAATACCCATCTCAAGATCTCCAAGCTAATCTTCAAGAATGCCTTCAAAACTGGTGAAGTTAAGACTTAACACCTGTCAGAGCAGTCCCAAGATATTTTCTAAGAATGCTGGCTCTCATACATTTACTTTGTTTGTCTGGAGAGTAAATAGCTAAATGGGGGATCCATAGCTGATTTCAGAAAGTAATCTTCATCACTGGCGGGGAACAGAGAAGGGAGACAGAGGTGTCATCTTTCATTTCTTCACTTTTACTCCTCATTGACCTCTCATGCTTAGTGTCCTCTTAAGATCACTGACCCAGTGGGAGTCTCCTCTACCTTCAACCTAAGTAGCTATGAAAAGCACCCGTTGTTTACATGGTATTTATCAAGTTTTGGGCACAGTAATCGTGGCTAAGTTTCTTGATTTATAATGCATAAATGCAATTATTTGTACTTCGAAATTCGTAAGTTTTTTGTTTCTATTCGAATCAGGACTGGAGTTAGTAATTTCATATTATCAGAATTTCTTATTATGTATTTGGATACCCCTTTCCCCGGGCCATTTTTTTTGGTTTGTTCTAGTGAAAGTTCATAAGAACAGGTATTCCATAACTTGTATCTGACTGATAAGTATGTGAATAATGATGCATCTTTCATTTCAACTCAAGAGATGCGAAGGAGTGCTTTAATACCACAATGCCTTTCTTGATTTTTCCATATAACTTAACATTTTGACCTAGTTCACAACGTAATTTTCTGTATCCTTTTTTTTGTGAATTACACAATCTTTTGCGACAATTTTCCTTGTTTTCCTTTGCAAGTATAACAACTTTTTTTATTCATCCCCAATTCCATTACATTCATGTACTCTAATATTGTTTGGTATCCCAGCGGGTAGAGCATTTCACTGCTGAATGGAGGTCCTGAGTTTGAATCCCAGGGGTGACCTTTGGACATGTTAAGCCAAACCCAAGCTGTGATATTTTATGGGTTACAGATCTTTCTGGGTGTCCTCTCTACCCCCTCTCTTTTTGTGTAACGCTTCAATTGTATAACAATTAATAGTAGTTAAATGAGAAGTTCCCTTTTGCCTGAGTAGTTGATAAATGTTGATGCACGAGGAGAAATTGTGAATTCCTGGGAGAAGATATTTAGAATTCTGTTCATAGATATCTCACTGTCAAAAATTCATGATGGTAGTCTAACATAGTCATTGGTCATGGAAGTTACTGGGTGGCCTTTTGAACTTGATGGCCAGTGATGATGTAAATTATGGTGTTGATGGTGGTATTGAATCATACGTGCTATTCACAATTTAATATAAAATTATAAATGCTCTTAGTTTATTCACTCAGGAATTGTGGCTGAAGGTGCTTTCAGTTCCTATTTAATTGAAAACTGGTATGTGGGTGTTTGAAAGTGCTTTCGTGGTAAAAAGAGGTGTATTTTCAAAAGAATACTATTTGGTGTGCTTTTTTGACAAACCGTGTTTGAGTTGGAACATTGTTAATTAACCCATTCACCTCTTAATTTTCCATGGATTTTCTGCCCTTTAAACTCTATTTAATTTTCTGAAAAATTTCACGGAATTAAAAAAAATTTTTTTTAATTAAAATTATTTACTAATTAAATATTTCACAATTTATTTTCACCGAATAAAAAAAAGACTTGTGGTACATAAAATCGGGAAAAAAGAATATCATTAGAACATTGAATTCCATCACGTGACCGGCAAATCACCGGCTCTTTACCTTAAGGCAAAATAAGGTAGACCGGCGAATCGCCAGCGCTTTACCCCAATGGGTTAATATTTTGATTTGTTTTTCATGATGAAAATTTCCCTTGGCTGGAGAAAATTAATACTTAGCATTAATCTCCTGGTTAAGATTGAAACCTTTAGGCTTTAGCAATTGTTTAACAAAAAATAAAAATTTTCCTTAGATTGGAGTTCATTCAACCAATTGTAGTTTTTTGTCAATACAACCATAAAATTTAGTCTGAAGATATCCCCTTCAAAGTGGTGTTTACATAAGAGATATTTATACATTTGTAATATTTATTTATCACTTAAACACAATTACTTAATGACTTAATTCTCATTAATTATTATTTAAATCCTTGGCTCCCACTGGGTTTGAGATGACACATTTGCTCTCATATTCTAATTTCTTTGTTTTTCAGTATGAATTGGACTTGCCCATAGAAGTTAAAGTGGGGACAATTGGAAAAGTGAGCCTTGATATACCATGGAATAATCTTTACTCAAAATCAGTTAAAATAGAGATTGAGGTGAGTTCTTGAAATTTGATTGTATATTTGGGTTATGATTAAATTTATTACTGTTTATGTGTCTGTTTTCCTGCCTTCTCAGCAATTCTTCATGTGGATGATGTTTTTATTTCTTAGCATTTTAATTCACATTTACTGTCTGTGACAGGCTTTTTGTGCAATATTTACTGGTGCGTTGAGGGAACCCATGTACTACAGATTTATTCATTGGTGTTTTCTGACTCTCTGATGTCAGTTCCTTCTTCTTGGCATCTGATAAAACTAAAGAATTAGAGGATGCCACTTAATGAGCCTATGAATACGAATTGATGTAATAGCTGTATATTAATATAGTGAATTGAGCTTTCTGAGAATGGAATGATTGCTCATTAATTAGAAATTATTAGAGGAGGAGAACTATCATAAATGTACATGAGGGAATAAAGCAAATCTTAAATTATTATTTTAACTGGGGATATTCGAATGAGAGGTGTGATATTTCTTAGTCCTCTTTGTGAGCTTTGAAAAGTAAATAATTAATCATTTTTATAGATCAATATTAAATTTTCTTTTTCAAGTAGCCATGCATATAATTTTCTGAATGAATTGAGTAATTGAAAATGAAATTTAGTTTAGTTTTGTAACTCAATAATATTTTTGCATTTATTTGTCAGGCAATATGGTAGTAAAAATGTAGGACATTCCAAGGAATAAATGTATTGTAATTAAAATAATGCATTAAGGAATTTATCGACCAAGACTGATAGTTTACTCAATGGTGATAGTGTAGACACAAATTTTTCAGTGACCAAGGGTCATATTCTCAACTCTTTTGACTTTGACTGGAAGGCTTGTTATGTAATAGCAGGCTCAGAGGGTTATAAAAAGAATTCCTAGTACTATCATACATTTATTTATTTATTTCATCACCAAAAATGGCACAAATGCTATTAAATTGGCTGACATAATCAACAAATAAATAAAAGATAATCACAAAGAAAGTAGGCATAAACAGTAATGAGGTAATCACAAGAAAGGGACTTAGGGATTTGAGAGGGGTGCGTTATATAAGTGGTGTTTCAGGGAGGATTTGAAAATGGTGGCACGGGAGAAGAGGTCCAAGAAAGGATATTTTGAGGCCAAGGAGTTAAATGAGGAGGGTCAAGGAGGGGATTCGGTGGCAAAGAGAGCGCTGGGAAATGGAAAGATGGAAACTGGGAATATGAAGCAGACCGTTACCTTGCAAGGGACGAGGAGGAACATGAAGACGAAAGAGAGGGAGAATTTCATTTGTCCTTAGAGACCCGCTGAATATTCTGTGTAGGAACATCATATCCAATAGGACACGGCGCTGAATTATGTTTGAAATGCCAAGGGAGTAAAGGATGAAATCACGGGTGGAGTTTCTGAAGGTGGGGATTTGATTGGGTGGAGATCTGAAGAACTTACTGTTTTGTGGCAATGATCACTTATTTTTTTCATAATTTGAAGTATTTTGCATATAACAGACAATTACAGCATGATGTGCACACTTGGAAGAGAAAAGATGTAAAGTTTGTCTAAGAGAGGGGAGACTTGAAGTTTAAAAAAATATATGTACTGCACATCAACCATGAGAACCTCTTTTGAATTTTAAATATTACTCATTTGGTGTAGGGTCCCTGTAAATAACTGAAATGAAATATGAACTGAGAATTACACTCGCTAATATGAATCAACAGTAATACAACATTATCTTCAGTATGTTGAATGGACCTAATTAAAAAATATACAGAACTTGAGTATCTAATTATTATCAACCAAAGATACTTGACTGTCTCGCGTAATCGACAATAACCATAACTATGTAATAGATTACTGGAACACTAGTGTATGATAGTGAGTTTCATGTATAGTGAGTTTTTAATCTGTAATTATTTAGAATGATGTATGTGTTAAACGAATGAGTAATTTTCTCTCAGTTAGTACACTAAGGTCCTTGTCATTTGAGGCAGGTAGATTGTAGTGCAAATTCTTTTGAGTTTCAGGTTTTATTTTGGTGGGTAAAGAGGGTCTGTGGATGGTGTGGATGCTCAGTATTTACGTTGGTTTTTTAAAATGCTGGAAATAAGAAAGAGTTCCTTTATTATCATTATCAACCCATAGATGGAAAAATACAATGATGTGATAAGTAATCCATCTGATAGTGCTATGAATTAATTTTTTCTGGAGATGTACCATCAGAATTCTCTTCTATTGAATAGGATGTATTTCTCATTGCTGGACCTATTGCGGAGAGGGAGTTTGATCCACAAAAAGAAAAACGGCTCAACAGAGCCGCTAAAAGGAAGAAGCTGGCAGATTTGGAAAATGAAAGCTTTTTTGGAAATGGTATGTATTAGTATATTTTTTATTACTATCTATATATGCATACATTAAATGTTCTTTTTTCTGTGAGTGCACTGTCACATTTATTCCCACACACGAGCCAATTCGTCAAAGGTCTGAGAAACTGCCTGTGCTATTCTAATTTATTCCCAACTGCTCTCTTCCTTGCCTCTCACTTCTGTAACATTTATGTATTGCTTCTCACTTGCTCTCATATCCCCAAGACTTCTAATAGTCTTTCTCTTGAGAGTTTCCACCAACATCTTTGTGTATGAGTTACTTGGATTCCTCCATTCCCTCAATACGTATCACCAATCTAATAAAGCACAACCTTCTAATTGTTATCAAACTTATGCCTTGACAATGAAGGTCACAGCAGTTGCTGCAAAGAATCACTTAATGCAGAGGATTTATATGGAATGAAATTCTATAGTAACAATTTTCTCATGAACTTGGGCGAGTGGGAGAGAAAGTTGTGACACTTTTTCTGCATTTTATCTCCAGTTTCACGAAAAAAAGATTCATTAGCTTTCTCAACAGCTTTTTCATGATGTCTTCTTGTTAGTACTGAAATGAGTTGTTGCCATTTGTTCATAAATCCTAAGTTAATGAAAAACATTGGAAATGCTTGTCCAACCAGATCACTAAATAAAAGTTCTGGTGAATGTTTGTCTCTGGGTCTTTGACACCAGTGTGGTTGTTTTGTTTGTATTACAGCCAAGCAATACTTTCATAGATCCTTAAATTTATCCTCTATAATTCCTCGTAATTCTGGATTTGTATGAATCCTCGTAATTTTTACTTAATGATGAATTGATTCCACAAAGTAATGTCTGAAATCATTTCGGTTCTCTTTGATTCCATCCACCAGTGTGCTTAATTTCTTCACACTATCCTTTGGGATGTGCCCAAGTCTTTGGTGCCTCAGATGTTTTGCTCCAATTTCTCAGCAAGCTCTGCCTGTCCTATAAAATATAATCTTGAATAATTTTTCACAGTGTCCAGTGACTGCCACTGTGTGAACACCTTTCAGTATTTGTCCTTTTCCATCTGCGAACAAAACCACATGAATTCAGTTTTTGATCAGACCATATATGTGTCTTAAGATTGATTACCTCTGACTCAAAGGCTCTGTTCAAGTCCGCCCATTTGCCAACAGTAAAAACTAGTGATAGCCGGATCGGATCCAAAGATCCGCGGATCTTTCATATTACTTGGTTCCGGATTCGGATCCAAAGACCCAGAGTAAAATTGGATCCGGATTGTAGATTTTAAATTTTCGCGGCTTAGGGTCACATTCATAGTCAAGACTTTACGCTAAAGTAGCCTTTAGAAGGGCTAAAGGGACCTTTCCGCATTTCATGGACGTCACTTCTGACCAAATTATGCTAAAGAGTCACTTTACGGTAAAGACTGGCTCCGAGCTCACTATAGCCCCTAAAGTAGGAGCGCTGGAAAGCAAAATTGCTGCGATTGGCATTGACGGACTTGAAAATCTTGCGGAATGGGTATAAAACGCGGAATGTACGGAATTTATAGTAATGAATTACCCCCGATGATATATATGGGATATGGAGAGTCCAATGGAGCGTTATCGGGAGGAAGGATTCATTAGGGTGTTATCGGTTTCCAAAAGTTGTCGCCGCAGAAATGTTTGCCGACGACTTGGAACGAGTAAAGAATAGTGCTATGCCGGTGCCACCACTAATTCGACTACTTACGATATTACGACACAGGTATATATCTATATATATGAAAATGAAGTTCATTTAGGGAATGTAATTAATTCGAATCCTCGAATGTTCGTGTTTACATTGCAACCGTTGTTTATAATACTAGTAGCATATGACAATTAATATTACTTGATAGTCAAGTACATTAAAAGCATTGAACTGTTCTTTGATTAACTTCCGCTCACGAAGGTTTTCTTTGGCGGAGGTAGGCTAGCGAGGTGGAGGCTTTTTATTCTTCACAAAATGTTTCGATTGGATTTAAATTATCAGGTTATTATTCAACCATATCAGTTACTAATGAGTCCGATACTCATGGTTAGCTCCATCAGGGCCTCCCTTTCATAATTGGTCAGTTTTTGCAATCTCTTACGATCTGTTTTTAGATCGAAACCTAACAGTTACTGATAATGATAAATCCTAACATAGCTACGAAACATTAAAATATCATTTACCTAGTATACTAGATATGGCCCATATGAAACCTAGTTAATCAAAAAGCTTTACTACCTAACAATGATTATCGAAACAAAACGATAGGATACTCTACGCGAATTTATGAATTTAAACGAAGACGAACTGTTCAAACTATAAAAAGAATGATGCACTATTAGAAAATTTAAAACCATAGGTAACTGTGATAAAGTTGGAATGAAATATATAAATTACATAAAGGCAACTTCCTCAGCTCCAAACCCATAATATTATTTAAAACGAAAATTATTAGTAACAAATGCTGATGCCAATATACCTAACCTAAAAGGAGAGAAATCTACACCTACCCCATGAGACCTACCCTAAAAGCTGATATCATACATAAAATAAAATACGGAGAGAACTCTTAGTGAAGAAAGAAAAAATTATATTGACGTTAAAGATCGCCAACGACCTTCCACGGACCTATGGATATTATAATAATGGAGTATTTATATACACTTCATCAACTTCATGCTGGAACCACTCGCTTTTTATTTACCATTCGTCATCTTTTTCAGATTCGCATTTCAGTTGTTTCGCAAACATAATTGCCACCACGCTAGATTTTATTTTGAAATCAGAGGTCCGGTGGCTAAAGTCACACTTCACAAAGTGTAACACTTAAGACGTCTATGAAACACACTTATCGTAAAGAGTGTCTTTACTCTAAAGAGTCACTTTGTTAAGGGACTTTAATAAGTCTTGACTATGAATACGACCCTTAGCGATCGAAGTGCCCCTTGAATGGAATGTAGGTATGGTAGATATTGACAAGAAGAGGATGTGTAACTCAGGTCACGAAATTAGATGAAAATGTTCCCGTGCAACTAGAAGCAAAATAAAGAAATATGACTTTTTTCCCATCAGCACGGTATCGTGAGAAAAAAATATACGTACGGTGTCATGCGGGTAGTCTACATTCACCGGGATCATGTAGACAATGAGAGCTAGTGTACTATGCGAAGTTCGATCAATATCGCACTTTCATTTTTTTCTTTCAGTCATTGCATCAAATATGTTGTCATCTTCATTGCAAACCATTACATCTGAATACTCACTTTATTATACTTTTGTTGTTTAAATTAATTGACAAATGTACCATTAAGGATAGTCGTGTCAGATCTACGGGTCTTTCATTTCATTCGCTACTGAAATCATATCCGAAGACAGTAAAAATTCTGATCCTTATGAGAGGTTTTAAAATTTCACAGCTTTGTGATCAATGCGCCCAGCGGATGGAATGTACGAAAGGTAGAAAATGACAAGGAGAGGTTGTGTAACATCGGTCATGAAATGAGAAGAAGATTTTTTCCGTGCCACAAAAACAAAATAAAAAAATACTCTTCGTGACTTTTTTCTCCATAGGCCCAGATGCGAGAGAAAAAAAATAGAAGCCGCATGTCACGCGGGTTGCCTACATTCGCCAGAATCCTGTGAAATTATGATAGCGTAGTTGTTAAAAATGAGGGCTAGTGTACTGCCGCTTGCGAGTTTAATCCTAAACACTGCCTAGGAATACAGGCCATGCCTTACTACTAGGGTAATGCTAGTAGGCAGTTAAAAAAAGTAGATTATCAGGAATTTCATGTCAATTATTCAAAAAAATAATAAAGTTTGGCATTAGTGAAATGATTGGAAAAAGTTTTTATTGCAGAATAAAATTGTGGAATCATTACATTAACTTTACCATGTATTTTTGAGTGATGCATTTGTGAATCTAGTTTAAACGATAGAAGTACAAAAAAGTCAGTATCCACACACAATGGTTGGAAATGAAGGATGAAAAAGTTTTTGATTCAATAGCTGAGAGAAAAATTTTAAACAGCGATAAGAATCGAACTTCATTACCTGCAGTCCACCATCCACTCTGCTATTGTTGGCTTACCTGATATTTTGGAGAATACATGCTCCCCACATGTCGTTCTACTTTTTTCTTGCAAACTCAGAATGGAGAAATCCAAGAGTACACTACTAGCTCTCATTGTCCACATGATCCCGGCGAATGTAGGCTACCTGCATGACATCATACGTATATTTTTTTCTCACGATACCGTGCTAATGGGAAAAAAGTCATCTTTCTTTATGGCCAAGGCCAATCGAGAAAAAATCCAAGACATTTTTAAAATTTTGCTTCTAGTAGCATGAAAAAAGGCTAATCTCATTCGAAGATCAGAGTTACACAACCTCTCTTTAGGAGTATAAAATTCTCAAATTTCATTTTAAAGGTTTTTATTAATAAGATGTTGCAAAATTACTAGTTTAGCAGCTTGAAATATTCTATAATAATTTTTCGTCATAAAAATAGAATCCCCGGATATTCCACAAATGGGATCTCTTGGCCGAATTAAAATTTTTTGTTTCTAAAAAAGAATTTGAAAGCATTCAAGGATTTGATTAAAAATTGGAAAATAATTCCTTTATTAATGAAAATGAACTTATGTTTCTTTTAACTGCATTCTAAAGAATAATTGTACAGGTTTAAAAAATGTATTGCTTGATGAGTATGTGATAAGGAAGATGATCTTTATAATAGAAGTAATAAGATATTGTTATTTCATCCGTAAATTTTGATCCAGGAAAATATTATCCACATAGATGATAGGAAGTTTATTTTTTCTACAGTAAATTTACTTGTTTTTTGGTAATTCTATTGTTGCTGTATTTATATATTTATTAAAAATCTAGGATTAGAAAATGAATGAAATTCAGAATCGAGTATCTGAAACTAAGGATCCAAAACCGAGATAAAGATCCGAAACCCAGGCAAGGATCCGGATCCGACATAAAACCTGGATCCGTCCATCACTAGTAAAAACAATGCTTTAATATTGCCTTTTTCCTTATCAGTTATGAACTGACCATGTCCATATTCAAGGTAGAAGAGAAATGGTGAAAGTGTCACCCTGAAGATGGCATAAAGTACCACAATGATGGTCGGTTGTGGTTTTTAATATAACATGTGGAAATGTACAAGTGTTAATTCTCTGGTTCATCTTGTGTGTGGAAGAGCTTCCACTTAATGAGTGCCAGCACTCTGTCATATGATCAACTGACCAATTTTGGCATCTTTAATGTTAATGAGTATCTTCATTGGAGTAACATTACTGAGGGAAGAATTTCCTAAGTAATTGCTTGGTAGCTGTAGAGTCTAAAGTAAATATTACTTTACCTTCATACAGTGAGCTTATCCCACAGATATAAAGATATATGTAGATTGGAAGTGCAATGTATCATGCATAGAGGGGGCTTGAAGCCAACATAACGCAACCCGCTCGACATATTGAGCAATACTGCCATCTTACCACTACCCACCACAGTTCAGTGTGAAGAGTGCTTCACTGAATTTAGTGGTGTTTATTACTGAAGAGAAAACACAGTTCATCAGAGGCTCATATCTGACAAGTGGCTAATACTTGCTTAGTGTGTGGCTGCTATTTTAAGTGCGGAAGAAGACAAATAAAGGGTTAACTCAATGTTTCTATATGGACTTTTCCATGAATTATGTGTCATTTTTGACCTCAAATTTAAGGCACTTTTATTTGTCTCGCGTTGATGAAATTTGATACAAGGATAGAAAAAGGTCTTATGTTTTGTGCAGCGTGTACATCATTTTAAAAATTCAATTTTTTTACCCCAGAATGAAGGTCCAAAATAAAATCAAATTTTGCCTCACAAGGTTTAAATGTAAAAATATCGAGATACAAGAAAGTCGGAATTTTTTTGCCAAAATTTTAATAGATGGATTTTTGGGCATGAGTAACACGATTGAATCACTTTTAACCATGACCCATATGGCAGGGCACAGTCAAGGTCACAGAGGTGACAAAAGTGAATCAGGGTAACAAACACGTCCTATCATAGGAAGAGACTGTAATATGTTTGAATGGCTGCCAAAGTGGATGATAAGGTCACTCTTGTCATCTCTTGACCTTCAAGGATTATGCGGGGGTCATTGGTCACGAGGCATAGACAGGAAAATCGGGGGATTGTATTATAGGTTTAAATGGGTGACCTATCGATGTCCCAAGATCCCTTCCGGACTCCTCTGACCTCCAAGGTTACGCAGGGATCAAAACTCATGAGGTCTAGGCAAGCAAATTGGGGCAGCAAACATATTCTACATCTACATCTATGCGATACCCTGTAAGCCACCGTGAGGGTGTGTGGCAGGGGGTGAAGATCACAGAAACATGCACTACTGACATGGTACTACATGGGTACTACATAGGACAACTAGGGTACTACATGGAAACATGCTAATAATATGGGTCACATGCAGCTACATGGTTAGTATCTACATATTAATAAAGGGATTAGTGTTAATGCATGCATCATGCACTACAGACTACTCTACAATATTTTGCCTACCTATCCCTTTGCTATGCTGCCTATTGTGTTGATAGTACGGGGAAAAATTGACATTTTAAATCTATCGGTATGGCATTCTATCTCTCTAATCTCATGTATCTGGTTGAATCTAGCTTAATACGCTGGTGTTTTAAATATATACCTAATATCTTCAGTAAAGATATCCGTTTAATTCCTTTAAGAGATTTCTTTAAGAGATTTCTTTAAGAGATTTCTTTAAGAGAAATCTTTATTTTAACTTACGATCTGATAGTGAAATATTAGGTTATATCGTAGGTTTAAAAGGGTGCCCAGGTTGGAGATAAGGTTGGGACTCCAGTGACAGCCCTTGGCGATGGATAGGACATGATGGAAATGCCAGAATCATTGCCACAATTCCCTGCTTCTGCTACAGTGTGGTTGTACATTAAAAGGACTCCTATTGTGGCCATTCCTCTTAAAGTGTTCAACATGGAAACAATTTTCTCCATGAACTGCATGTACTTGCATTAAAATTGTGGACATTAGAGGCAGACACCTTGTTGAAAAAAAAAGTTCGAGCTTTACTATGAATTTCCTTTCAATGACTGAATGTCAATTATATCAGCCTTCAACCATGGAATATTGTTCTCAGGGTGAATTTAACCATCATGACTAACCCTGGACGGAAGCCAAAAAGAAATGGAGTGGCAAGGTGAGGTTGCTGAAAGTGACTCCGGTGTAACCCGGATGACAAGATAGGATGATCAAGAGTAGGATGATCAAGAATAGGATGACAAGAGGAATCTTGAAATATTATCATTGACTTGGCACCCATTTAAACCTAAGATACAACATGTTTTTTGCAGAGAGTTGCTCACATAGACCTCATGATCTTTGACCCCCACGTAGTACTTGGAGATCAACAGATGAGAAGATGGATATAGGGTCCCTACTTTGTCAACCATTACGACACATTTGTTGCCCATATTTGCCTGCCTAGACCTCGTGACCCATGCATAACTGTAGGAGGACTGGAGATCTTGGGACTGTCGTTTACTTGGAAAACATGTTCAAACCTTAGGTTTTATTGAACAACTTGTTGTTGGACTACAAATCATCAAAGTCGTCACTTTCTTCGAAGATCATCAACAATTGGCACTTTTTACGTAACACCTAATGAAAAAATATTAAGTATAATGCCCCTCAAAAATTTCAATTTACCATCAAAAAGCGTAGAATTAATTTAAAAAAATTATGTTGTGATCAGTTTT
The DNA here is from genome assembly GCA_933228895.1 of Platycnemis pennipes. NCBI lineage: Eukaryota > Metazoa > Arthropoda > Insecta > Odonata > Platycnemididae > Platycnemis > Platycnemis pennipes. The sequence goes on along the minus strand of OW121848.1, from coordinate 22,907,003 downwards.
TCCATAGGCCCTTCTGTTATTTTGTTATATGTATCCAAACTTGATTTCTGCACCAATAGCAAGTCAGAAGCTTATACTTTTATATATCTTAAAAATGGAATAATCCTCTCTTAGCTTGCAGTTTGCTGAGAAAAACAGTGTTTTTATATCACTAATGCAAATAATATCAAAGAAATTGCTCATTGTGCCTCCCTCATGAAGAAATTGAAAAAATTGGATTAGGCTGCGTATTCAAAGCTTTGAAAAGTTGGTCGAGGTAATATGGCGGCACCGTGCATCATATGGCTTCAAAATTTAAGGGGAACTCCTGGGCTTTGGCTTATCCTCATAGCAGTTGATTCCTACCCCATTGTCTCACCATACTAATGGGATGAAAAGCTGAATCCACAGTTACATGCTGAAGGTTTATTACCCTCTTTAGCTGCATGAGCCAGTACATTTTTATTTCTACTTTTCATGCATTTATCTGCCCTGAAATGACTGCTGACCACAATTGTTACGGAGAATATAAGACTTGATATCATATTTATTTTCATTAGTTACCTCCATTTTGTCAATTGTTTGGTCATTCTGAGTGTGACACTTTCTTCTTTAGAACTGAGTAACAACTGCTGTTGTTAAGATACCTAAGATTCAGATTTCACCTGCCACTCTCTGTTTACCTGAAATGATCACTTGTAGTTTCCATTAAATATTTGATTCTTCGCAAAAGTCAAGGTTAGTTTGTCAGCAAGCATGGTTTCTATGGTTGTGATTCCTGTGGCGAGGTAAGCAACAAGTGACAAATAATATCTAGTTCCCATACATTGGAACTCTGGGCTGTATGTTCTGATGCCGTTTCATTTAGGGTTGGTCCTGAATAAGCTAGTTCTTCATCAGTGAGTGGCAATAGATCTAGTTCATCAAGTAATGTTCCACATGGAATTTCTAGTCACCGTTATTGGTTCCATTGAACTAAGGAATTTTTAACCTGTCACCTTGATATTTTGCCTCATCCATCTAGAGTGTTGTTTAAATTTCATCAGGATTTTGATGTTTAATGATCACAGAAAAATCTGTACATAAACTAGACTTATTAGGGCTTGACTGTCTTGGCCCATAAGCTGATGTTTTAAAAGATTAAGAAATAAACCTTGCATTTTTAGTGTCATGACATCTAGAATGATAACAAAAAGCCGTATATTTCCTTTGTTTATTAGGTTAGATATGATGCAATTAACCTTACACATGCATAAAGTTGGACACACTCCCATTTTTGTTGAGAGAAAGTTTAAAAAAGTGAAATTATGCTTGTTTGAATAAATCTCGAGCTAGTCTTGTGAAATTTTTTCCAGGTCCACCTGAATCCAAAAATTTTTTTGAAAATTTAATGACAACAATTATCAACAATCTTCAAATATTTATTCGCAATTTTCACCTGAGATATGAAGACACTATTTCTTGTCCTGGAAGTCCATTGGCTTGTGGTGTGTGTCTTCAAACTGCCTCGGTAGAAACAACCAATAAGTAAGTAAGAAGCAACTTGTGTAATTTTAAAATTTATTCAAACTAATGAAAATTGGCACTAATATGGTGTGCCTATAATACTTGTTTTTGAAGGTTTTCATCATCAGATATCCATCATCTACATTTGTGATGTAACATACGTAAATATATAACTGTACATAAATAAAACCATGCATAAATCAAAAAATATTAATGTATGATTTTGGGTGTTCAGATTTTGGCACTCATTTTGCCCCCACTTAAAATAGTTGTGACTTAAGAGGAATATATTTTTTATTTCTGAAACGGTGGGTAACCTTTTACTGATCAATGACAATTCTTTCTCTTCTAGTAAATGGAAACCCTCAACCACTCCTCAAGGTGCTACAACATTTTACCAGTTGGTACGCCTGGAATCATTCTCCGTGTATTGGAATGATTGCTGTGGTAAAGGTGCCTTAGCTGCCTCATCCCTTGATTTCAGTCCTCCAGGGAAATGGTGGGCTGATATGAGGAATGGTTTGGAGTCTTTTGCCCTTGCTGGAGAAGAATTTCAATTTTGTATGAAACTTTTTTAAAATGTTTAATACACTTCCTGAGACATCTTAATTGTGGACTCTTTTACTTTTATTTATGGAAATTATAATTTATTTCGCCATTAGTAAAAAAAATTCTCTTTTCAGTGATAAAACCAATCACAGCCAAGGTCAAAGTCATTATGAACAAGTCAAATGAAGCAAGAGTTCCCAAATTATTGGTAGATTTCCTTTTGCAAGATGCAGCAACACAGATTTCCCACAAGCAGTATGTTTCTATTTTGGCTGTATTTGACTCATTTCAGAGACTGACAATCAACAGGTGAGAATAAAACCATACTTTTTTGATCTTAGAGATATCTGCAAATATTGTTATTAAAAAAAACAAAAAAAATTATTCTTTTTGCAAGGGGTCTCTAGCTACAATATATCAATTCCCTTATGGATATTCTGCACTTTTCTTATATGAGAAGAAATTTGACTCTAACTAATAGTAAACATAATGAGATTTTACGATGATATTGGAACAGCCTTTCTTAAATGTCCATGTTCACCCTTACAACGTGTGTGATATACTGCCTGAGAATATTCATAAAAATGTGATGATTCTTAAAAGTTTATGTTGCTAGTATGTGACCTGTCCCATTTGATATTGTTTTAGTTATATATTGGTTCATAAGATCGTTATATATTAGTACATAAGGTCATAGAACTAGTACTTTGTCCTATTATTTTTTGTCTGACTTTTTACTAGACTTGCACCAATACCACTTTTTCTGACACCAAACCGATATCTGGATACCAGTGGCCGATACCAATAGTATTATTTGCCGGTACCTTTCTTATTTTTCTTAAACCATTTGATAAGTGCCTTTCTTCTCATGAAGTCAACTAAGTAATCAAAAGTGTTATAAAGCACCTAATTATTGAGAAAAATTACATTGTGATAATTCTTTTATTTTGCTACTCATACAATTATCACTGAATTGAATTTTATACACTAAGCCCTGTTGCATTTGTAAATACCGAAAATTCTTTTTAAGAAATAAAAACACGTGGGTTGCATAACTTCCAGGGGACCAATATGTGTGCCATCAAGTTAGTTCATTGCATTTATTTATTGTAACAAAGTTTCATTTTCAATTATTACGCCACCCAAAAGATACTTAAGATACCTTGCGTTGATGTGCACTCAATATTTAATGATGGGTATAGGACCAAATAGCACGTTTTGTGTTTGTGTTGTTAATGCAAAAAAGTATAGGTACATAGACTCAACTTTGACGCTTGATATCCCAAAAAAGGGAGAAGCAAAATATATAGAGAACATATGTGTCTAGATAATTTAGCCTTTTGTTTAATGCTGGTACCAGACTTTTTTAATAATTACTTTTGAGGCATTTTTTTGCAGTGAGGATAAAAAATAGCACATTTATTATCGTCGCAGAGGCCAGCATCACTTTGGAGATTGTCATAACAATACGAAATGCACAAATGAAAGGAAATTTTGATAGAATATTGATTGTTTATTTTGCCATGACATATGATAAGTTTCAAATATTTACTTATATTCATTTAAGTTTTTCTAGTCAATTTACAAAACCGGGTTTTCTCTGTAAGTATGGAACATTGGAGGCACGCGATCACTTTCATCTTCTTTTTAAATTTTCTAATGATGAATTCATTGACGTCATAGCACTTGACTATGCCACAATACTTTATTTGCATTTCATTTTTTTGAAATCGAGTGCAGAACATTGGCGGAAAGGCGGAACAACGTATGCATTGAGCAGAACGAACTTGAGTTATTACTCTGTGAAAGAATGACTTAAGCACTAAAAATGTATCTCTATGTAATTCAGGTAGTTGAACCATAAATGGTTGAGTTTCAAGTGCACCCTCTTTTGATGGTGAAGCCTCTGAAAGGGATTTGTGCTGATTTTTAAAATGTTTAAATAAGTTAGACGTCGCTTTTCAAGTTACACATCTGGAAATTCTTGTGCGGCAGTGGATGCATATGGCATACCAATCATTTATAGTAGGGCTGGGCGGTTCTCCGGTGCACCGGTTCAGCGGTTCGGTTTTTCGCAGAACCGGCAGGCCGGTTCAGATTTAGTAAAAAAACCGGTGCACCGGAGAATCGGTTCTGAACCGGTGCACCGGGGAAGCGGTTCTGAACCGCCGCACCGGGGAAGCGGTTCTGAACCGTCGCACCGGGGAAGCGGTTCTGAACCGTCGCACCGGGGAAGCGGTTCTGAACCGTCGCACCGGGGAAGCGGTTCTGAACCGTCGCACCGGGGAAGCGGTTCTGAACCGTCGCACCGGGGAAGCGGTTCTAAACCGGTGCACTGGGAAGCGGTTCTGAAACACCGATGATCGTTCGCTGCTTGGCTTTCACGCCACTGCCTCCCTCCCCATCTCTGCTCGTAGCCGGGTTGGCTTGCGTCCACGCCTGTGAACTTTCCTATCCCCTCTGTGTTATAATTTGTCTGCCTATCGTCTCACAAATAATCGGCCACTAGAGTGTAGAGCGAACACTCGCACATCTAAAGCAATGTCACATAAGTAACTATACGGAATTTTCCGTATTTTTATGTTATTTTGTTTTGTCAACGATTACAACGAATAAGTTCGTTCAGGTGAACAACCAAACAGTTCATAATCATTCAAGTTAGTGCAGTAGCATTTTTTATTAACCCATTGCTGTTGATTTGGGGAGACTTTGTGGAGGAAGGAGCATTGTTTCAAGTTCCTATCTACCCCTGCCACACGTACATAAGAAGCGCCAAATTCGAACAAAATTTGAACATATTGACGTTGATTATTAATGTACAATAACGTCATGAAGACATTCTCAGTTGGTGGAGGCTTCATGAGGCAACCTTCCCCTTGCTTGCAGGGCTGGCCAGGAAATATCTTGCTATACCAGCAACATCAGCAGAATCCGTAAGAATTTTCAGTTTGGGAGGACTTGTTATAAATAAATTGCGAACGTGTTTACTAGGCGAACACGCCAAAGAACTAATTTTCATTTCCATGAACCAGCGCCATGTGCCAGCCGATTTATAGATTTAAATTAGTAGTAATTGGAAATTGTAATTTAGCATCTGCACTTGTGTTAAAATGTAAATTTTGACGATCAATTTGTTCTCCACCTTCAGCACACCCTTCCAGTAATTGATAAAATACAGCTCCATGTGGCATTAATTGAACAGGATTTTATTTCTTTGAAAAAGTCACTGGGATGTTTACCGAAACTAAAACCAGAAATGTAGGAGCATCGTTTGGAACTTTAAAAATGTGAAGATAAATATAAGCCCAGGCCTCACCTAAAAACCATTGGCTCCCCAAACATGCTCTACTACAGTTCAGTTTAGAAAAGAATGCCTGCGTTTAAATCCTCCCGTCCACTCAATGCCATGCCTTCGGGGTAACTTTAATCGAAGTTATTTTAATTGCTCAGGGTGCTTTAATGGGGAAGGCATTGATGACTTAGTGCAGACTTTGACGCAAAAGTCTTAGCGGATCGATGGTTCTGGCGACTTCCAGTTTTGGGTTTTCTTGTTGGCTTGTCAATCTCTTGCATTCAATTTCGGTAATCGAGGGTTGTCCTTTGAGCTTTTCCAATACCCACCGTTTCGATCACTTTGTTTCAGCAACCTCAATTGTATTAAAACCGCCACGGAAAATTAACTGGAAATATTTCAGAACACTGAACTGGCACTCTTTATTTACCAACTAAATCACACGTGAAAGCCAAAGGATGATAAGCATTATCGATATCTTCCCAATTATTTTCTTGCATTAAAAATTACCCAATAAATACCCAAAAAGTACCCAATTAAATCCTTGGAAATTGTATCTGAACTGACTTCACTCCTCTCTACCAGAGCGCCTTGCATTTGCTTGTCGGACAACTCACGTGAGCTAGAAGTCATGGCCAATTTAAGAGGGAATCAGTGAAGAGACGATCCCGATGCGGAAAAGAATAAAGCCACCAAAATAACACAAGGCGTCAGAGTAAGACCCTCGACTCGTAATCGTTGCCATTATGAAAGAGAAAGGAAATGTCGACTAAGAAAGGCAGATAACTATGAATCACAGACGAAAGGAATCAGTTTCTCCGCACATCTTAGCTCTCTGGAAGCACTTCAATCAGATCAGATTAAGTGGAAAGATTTCGTCCGTACGTAGACACCAGTCACTCTGCCTCTAGGGAGCTTTTCATTCACCAAGGATAAGTTATCAATTTAGCACGACGCGTTTTGTTGCTACAATAGCAATATCATCGAGGCTGATCAAGCCAATTGCTAATGCTGTTTTACCAACGAAACGCGTCGTGCTAAATAAATAAATATCCGAGGAAATTTTGCAATGCCTTCATTAAAAAATAATGTGAATTTCATCGCCATTCACGCGGCAGGTTCGAATCCGGCAGATCAGCAAATATAGGTGCATTTTTTAACACTTCAGAAAACCAATTTATGTGTACGCCCAGGCCTTGTATAAAAGACATTGGCTCTGGCAAACATTCCCACATTTTACTGTTCAGTTTAGGAAAGCATACCCGCGTTATTATGAAGTATCTTCTTTAAGAAAAAAAAAAAAAAACAAATCTTCAAAAAACTGTATAATACATAAAAAATGGACCAAAAAATATTTTGGATGAGAAAAAACGCGGTTCACTAGAAAAACTACAGTTCAGTAGAAAACACCGGTTCATTAGAAAACACCGGTTCAGTAGAAAACACCGGTTCAGAAGAAAAAACCGGTTCAGTAGAAAACACCGGTTCAGTAGAAAACACCGGTTCAGTAGAAAACACCGGTTCGATCTATTGAACCGGTGCACCGCCGTCGCAAAAGGTTTTTTTCAGAACCGAGAACCGGTTCAGCATTTCCTGCACCGCCCAGCCCTAATTTATAGGATCAATATGGAAATGTTTCCATATGTTTGGAACCACTACTTGGAGCAAAACTTATTAAGTCACGTATGTCGTGTATCTTAAACTATGCCAGTTGGAATGTTTCTTGATAGATCTACCAATACAAACAGAGGTTTGCAAAAGTAACACACCCTCACCCTTTAATATAGAATCTCTAATATTAGTTATTGCAGCAAATATCCCATGCACCTCGTTATGAATTCCTTCGGTAATTTCAATTTGACCTTGAAACAATTATTTTTATCAGAAAATTTCGTCAATTTCATCCTGGAGTACCTGTGAAGAACAACTCAAATCTTTGGTGGAAATATGCATACAATGCTTTAATAGAACAGAGGATAAGACCATATTCTTGGGCTTATGTGAAAAAGCATAGGTAAGTAAAGAAATCACTGGAACTATCTTTTTTTGTAAATCTCCAAATGGATGTTATACAGTTAATTTTACTTTAAAACAATTAATTCTTTGATTTAGGGATAACTACAGAAACTATAAAAATTTGTTCAAAAAAACTCTGCTAAGTCCTAATGATACTGAGTTGAAATTGGACTTGCAGAAAGCAGAAGACACCTTGGAAATTGTGGACATTGTCATAGCACAAGAACATGCTAAAATTGAGGTGAGTGTTAAGATTAAAGGATTATGATTTCATTGTAATGATTATTAAAATGTACATTACTGTATTATTTTCTCAAGTTCACATATGTAGGTATAGTTCTCACCAATGTTACAAAAGAATAATACAATTAGTCTTGTGGAAACTTGTTATTATAAAATTTATTGGACCGAGAAGTCTACAGTATGTTTTTTTGCTTTGAGAAATTATTATTTTCCTCTTTTATTTAAAATTAGTTAAGATATTTGTGACTGTTTTAGTAATATTTCATAGAAATAAGTGATGCACCATATCAGGAAACTATGTATTTGTTTTCTGGAAAATAGGAGTATCAGTGAAATATATAGGTACCTACCCAATGAGCACCCTTTTTCTGGACGTTTAAGTTTTCACTGTTGACATACATATTAGCATAATTTGTGCACAGTTCAATGGGGTCTACAAAGATTATTTTAATGTGTTTTTCTGTATCCGTTGATGATTCTTGTGTTGGAGAGTTTTTAACTTCTGTGCAGGCGATGAGATAAATCAGTGAATGTGACTGAGGCTATAGGTATTCAAACCCATGATTAACAGGTGTTCAGGTTGATTGTTATTGGCCTGGCTCTTAGGGCCTGTAGTTTTCACTTGTTATTTAATTCCGAGTTCTTGATTCATCCTCAAAAGTATGTAACTTTTGAAGTTCGTATTTAGTTGGGAAGGAACATATCCTAACTGAAGCATTTTTTTGTGAAAATTTTTATTTTCGAGTGAAAAAGTTAACTTGGTAAAAAAATTTGGTGGAAAACCAATTTTTTAAAAATCTAAGAGAATCATCCTTAGATCTTTCTAATTTTCATGATAAACAATAGCACTTGCATTGGTGAATCTAGTATGTCTCGTTTGCATTTTCCAATCACTGAGAGTTTTTAATACCCTAATACTCTATTACCATAGAGTATTAGGGTCAGTTTTTTTCTAGAATTGATGACACTTAATGATTGTGGCACCAGATTATGGTCTCCTTATATCAATAATGCACTTCTTGCAGGTATGGGTTTATGAATATCAGTCTGCAAAACCATACATGTGGATACATGTGTGAAATACATATTCATGCTAAGCCAGCAAGAAAAATCTTTACTTTTTATTCAGTGAATAAAAGTAACAATTAGCCATCATCCATAGCAAACTTTTAATAGGCTGATGGCAGCTATGGCCAATTAAAAGTTGTGCCAAGAGCATGTGAATTTTAGTTTTTATCCCTTGGCCTATCATTTGATCCAGCAGACCAAGACCTCCTTTTACAGGGTGGCGATCGTCAGGGAAAACCGGGAAAACCTGGAATTGTCAGGGAATTTTGGAAATCTGGAAAAGTCAGGGAATAGTCAGGGAATTCTCGTAACAGTCAGGGAGAAATTGGGATAGGAAATTCTCGTTACTTTTCTACCATTACGTTTACCGGGCAGTCTTTTCCGCCCTATTTCACCAACTGAAACTAATGTCCGTCGCCGCAAAGAAGTGCATAGAATAAGCCCCGTCAATTCGTTGAACATTCAGTTGTGTATCTTAGTTATGTAGTTGTGAATCAGTCGTACTATGTATCCCTTTTATATATCCTTAATGCGATATTTGCCTAGTAGTGTTAAAATTCATGATCACCGTGTATTCTGTTCATCACAAGGAATCCGAGGCTATGTTTTTCGGAAGATTTTACCTCGCGTTTTTTTTTAACTTCCGAGACTCAGGGTCGAGAGGTACCTAGTAATAGCTTGTAGTAAATACGTGCTTGCAGTTCGAAAAATACTATGATTATTAAAACGGTAATACAAACACGATCACAAGTGTAAACAAAATCTTACGCGAGATCATTTTCGATTTCCACACCCCCCCTTCGCGAGACCATAAGAAGAGTTCTCCTCCCCTCCCCACCTTTCACGCTCGACGTAATTATTGAATGGCCCCCGTAGCTCCCCTTCGAAGCAATTTAGTCAGGTCACAAACCACCTCAAATATGACATTCCTTAATATGACGCTGCCGTTGCTAATTGCCTCCTGTTTTCGCTCGCAGTGGCGCGATTACGTTTTGTATGTTTATAAAAATGTTTTAACAATTTTGGTTCCCTCTTACAATCAAGGGGTTATGACCACGTTAATCAAGTTGATATTCGCTTTTAAAACTCATGCCATCCGATTTTGATCCAGTCCAAGAACTTGGCTTTGGTTTGTATTTTTTGCTCAGTGATACCTGTGCCGGAGTCCGCCACTCAATTGGCCATTAACATTCCCTCCGATGCCTTTTCAGTAATGTTGAACTTCCGAGATCTACCACGACACGCCACCTTTTCCTTGAAGAATTAGACATTGTCAATTTGTAATTTTACCTGAGGAAATATACACGGCCACGGAAATACGATGCGCGACCGCGAAAAATGTATTAAATGTGTGTACAATTTGTGTGAGGGCTTAACTTGTGAAGGTTTAATATATTTTTTCATTAGGGCGGAGGTTCCATATGTTTTTCATTCTTATAGCTTTTAATGTATTGATTTCAGCTTTTAACATTTTCTGAGTTTTGACGAAAATTTAATTCAGCAGAAAAAAAATATTCCGATAATAGGAGACCTTCTGGCGATCGGTCAGGGAAACTGGTAAAGCCATCAGGGAAAAATCAGGGAAAAGTCAGGGAATTTGAAAATTGGTTATCAGTAGCCACCCTGTTTTAGCTTATCTATCATATTTGATTTCACTGTTACCTGCTGTGCTGTGTTGCTCAGTTGCTTGAAATGATACTTATTAATAATGGCATTTCTTTTAGCTGCATCGGGAGGAACCGGATCATATTGTGGTGAGGGTAAATGAAGTAGATTCATGGGGAGGATTTGGAATGATGGATACTGAATCGGAGGAAGAGGAATGGGATACAGATATTAGTTTTCATGATGGTAGGGATATCAATGTAGTTGGAGCATGGCACAAACAACAGTGGGAGCTTGAGGTCCGCTCCAAGAAAGAGAGAGGTCTTTGGTCTCAGTTGTCAGCAGAAGAAAGACAGCGGCTCTGCGAAGCTATTGGGTGGGCTGAGGGCACTATTGGATCACCTGGAAAACCAAAGCAATATATTGGTAAATAAATGTTTTTCTCTGAATGATATTTTATATAACTTTTCCTGGTTCTTTGATCATTGTGTGCTTGAAAAACCCTATAGTTTGGATAAGTATGTCAGGTATCAATCGTAGCTCAATTAAGTTGACAATTCTGATGTAGAATGTGTATTATCTTTTAAGCATAGCTTGATGATATCAGTTATTTATACTATAATTATGATCCCAACTATTTTATTGTGTGTCTTGGAAACACTTTTGAATTACAAAAAAAAACAAAGAGCTTAATTCTCATAATCTTTTATCATTCCAGCCCTTATGTTTTAAGTCAGGGGATATCATAACATAACACATGATTTATGTAATCACATAAATTAATTGTACTTGATCTGTAAAAGCAGAGCCCAATGAAATCAAGACATATGTATGCATGAAAGATTTTTTCCAAAATTAATTTTTCCTAAATTTTATTTACAGAACACAAATTCAATTTCACTCTTGCCAATGCATCCCTGAGTCTGCTTGGAGATCATTGGGAACCTGGCCTAGGACAGGGACGTGAAGTGCTTGTTTTTACCTTAACCCAGTTTTTGGCTAGTCTTGAAACTCGACCATCTGCAGGAGCTTTTAAAATTTCAACTCGTGCTGAAAGTTTAGTGATTGAAGGAGCCAATTCAGATCAAGACTTGATTCCTATATTGACTGCTGATACTGTTCTCACAGGTATGTTCTATTTCACAGAAAAGCTTAATTTTGACTTCTTAATTTTATAGGTCTTGAGCATGTCTACTGGGCCAAAATGCATACTTTTTAACGACATCTGCACTAATGATATACAGTAGAACCTCACTTATGAAAAGTTTCATAGGTCTTTATTTTATTAGTTTTAACATACCAACTCTCTGCCATTGTCGGCGAGTCTGATGGATTTAGTAAGTTGGAAGTATTTTTACTGTAATTGAACTTTAACCTTTCCGGATAGAGAGTGATCTCATATTTCATCGCTACGATCTTACATTTTGGAAAAAAGCTCAGCATTCAACTCATAACAGTGTGTATAAGAATGATAAGAACACATAAACATCAGTTGTATGGTATACACTCTGTATTATTACTGTAAACCATTTCTCATTCCCTGATAAATACTTGTATCAAAGCTAGCGCATACAAATCTCGAGCATGTGTGCGCACATTACAGTATACATAGAGTATACATTGACCAGAATATACACGTATGCTCTGTGATATATCCTTTGTGTCTGTATTGTAATATAAACTGTTCATTTCCTGATAATTATATGCAGTAGATACCATGTAGATGCTCTGTATTTGTATATATAGAAGAAACTGTTGTTTATTTTCTGATAAACAATTGGTAGTTTTGCATAAATACTTTGTATGTATATTAGAGATGAGTCAATACCAAAATTTATCGATTCTCGATACAGATTCCGATTCCTGAAAATCAATTCCTGATTCTCGATAGTACCGATACCATTGACCTATACATATATACTTATTTTTGCCTAGTTTTCCTATACATTATTTTAAAAATGTTCCATGAAATCTAAAAATACAATTCTTCAAAACAAAAATTTGAATATACTATTTACTTTGGGATAAAACTTCTGATATTGCACTACGAGGACATTCTGAAAACAAAACCAGTTTGATAATACAGTTTTATTTTTTCTTACAAAAGCATGTTTGATAATGAAACATGTTTAGTATTAGATAAAAAATGTCAAAATAATATGGCTGTCATTTCATAAGTTTAATTTTAATATGATTAAAAATTAGTTATAAGAATAATTAAAACACTAACCTAAATTATAATTCACACTTTCAAAATTAAGAAATAAGAATAAAATGTCATGACACAAACCCTTGACCCTACTTTAGGTTTTTGTTCAAAAAAAACATAATTTTTAGTCTCTCTGGATCAAGGCAATTTCTTTTCTGGTCACAAATGTTTCCTGCTGTGCTAAATAAGTTTCTAATTTTTGATGTTTTATATTGGTATCAACTACTGATGGAAGGTCCAGGAATCGACTAGTGATGGACAGATACAATTTTTTTTTCAGATACACAACCAGATCCTTGTCTTGGTTTTGGATATTTGTCTTGGTTTTAGTTCCTTAGTTTCAGATAATGGATTCTGAATTTCATTTCTTTTCTAATCCTACATTTTTAATCTATACAGAAAAACAGCAACAATAGTATTTCCAAAAATCAAGTAAATTTATAGTAGAAAAAATCAACTTCCTATCTTCTGTGTGGATAACATTTTCCTCGATCAAGATATATGGATGCAATAACTATATGTTATTACTTCTAACATAAAGTTCACTTTCCTTATCACAGTGCAAATATTCTTTAGAGTTAAGGCTGTTCTATACCAAACCAATATCTCTTGAGTAACCGTCAAGGCGGCTAGTTCCGAGAGCTGCCGCTTCAGTTTCAATGGGATGGGTAACTTTACTGGGAGGAGGGGGTCATCTTGGAGGGGTGTTTGGGGAGTGGCTTATTTATTCAGTCACCAATGAGTGACCACCACTCCAGATGTTTTGCTTATCTCTTATTGCGTCACACGTCGTCACTCGATCCCTTGGAGGAAGGCCGAGGGAATCTTTGTTTACGAGTGATTCATTCGTATTCCTCATCTTAGATATCTGCTAATCACATCTGTTATACTCACCTAACACAAACGTAACTTGTCTATCAGTGGGATTTGATTTAGTCCACCCTCACTACCAGGTAATATTTTCGGGGCTATTTATTTTCAGTACAGAAGTAAAATGCTTCTCGTGACTTCGATCTAAATCCTTTATTGCAAGATTTTTCCAATACGAGTGTAACTCCGTCTAAAGTGTGTCCAGAAATTAAATGGGATCGAGAAAAAACTAAAACACAACGTCATTGTAAGTGTGAACTGGAGCAAAAATTGTTATGGACTACGGTAAATTATATTTATTCGATAGATGAAAAGTCCAAAGAGAGAATCTTAAAAAAGAAAATTGAGCATCAGTAATTCAATGAAATAAAACTGACTGACTGATGGCTCGTCACCCTAGGGTGACTTTATTTCATAGTATGCCAGAAATTAGCTTATTCTATGCGTCATTTTAATCCCGGAACTGACTAGGATCTTTAATTATTCATTAAAATATAATTCGGTCAATGGAAATTGTCAAATAGATTGTTTTTATTTAAGGCTGCACATTCCATTGCTGTGTTTCACTGTTTTCTATCGTTTTGTAGTATTTCGTACTTTGATTTGTTATTATTTTTTCTATTGAGTCAATATTAGCTTTTTCGTATACTATGTCATTTGCGGTCCATTATTTAATTCCATGCATGTTTCTTAGCATCCTTCGGTCCATCGCCTTAATATTGTCTATCATGTTTCTGTGGAGTTTGCTTTCTTAGCAATTTCTCTCCACCTCTTACAGTAATTTCGCGGCAAGTGATTGGTGCAATCTATTTTAATGACAGGGAGATCAACGCCGTAAGGAAGAAGTTCGGCCAATTTCTTGGTAGCACTGCTGTCGCCATCCCCTACGAATTAAACGGAAATTTTATCGTATTTGCGTGAAGAAAGATACAACTTATTACACAACACCCATGTATAAGATTCATGACTAGCACATCATATTATATCGCCTATAAGCCGGTGGTACTTCAAATTGTGCGTCTCTACTCTTGTTTTAAATCCCTCGACAATTATGTTGGCTTCCATTTCCGTCGAGGACTTGTTCCAATTCTTGAAGCACATATGCTGTTTGGCCTGTGTTTTCATAGTTCTGCATTTTGCACATATACTGCAGTATTTACAGCTAAATGGTGCATGATTTCCCAGAGCTAACAGAGAAGTGAAATGGTGTCTTATATCAAACATTCTTCTTCCAGAAGGCTCATAAGCTGTCCCCTTCCTTTGTCTATGCAGTGGTATCACTAGAATGCAAGCAGGAATTTACGTTTGTAAATTGGCCTTTCAAAAGTTATTGAACCGCAGTGCCCTAATGACATTTATGAGGTACGAAATGTCTCCGATATTTTTTTGAAATATACGAGAAAAACTAAACTGTAGTCCTATGAAATTGTTGATTATATTCGTAAGATTCGGATTTTTTTCCATTTCGGATGTAAACGTAAAATACGCTTCCATTTAGCATTACTTACATTTCGAAGATTGATGCTTTAAGGGGTCAACCCCCTATCCTTTTATCCAATATGTGTTGGAAGCAATTTTTTCCGATCCTAAATAGTACAATAGTTTGCAGGAGTAATCCAGTTACTGCGGATCAATTCTAATGCATTAAAGAGGAAATATTAAATTTCACCCCGTATTTCCGGTAAATGGTTACTCGGTCGGAGCAGGTGACCATTATTCTGCGTTTTATTGTCAGCTTATTGAACACAAGCTCCCCATTTTAACTATTTTACCTCAATTCACTTTCGAAAATAAGGCCCCTGGGGCTCCGAAATTCCCAGGCGATACGGAGTGAGCCCCGAAACTTCGAAACTTTTTCCAAGATATTTTATCGATCTGATTTTAACTGGGCATGATAATCCGGATTAAACTGCTCATATTTCATGTGCTAAGTGAAAAGTAACATCGCCTTCTTGTCTTCTCATCACATTTCCCAAGTACTCTTTTTATAAATCCTAGCTTTCTCTACGCTCGGCCGCATATTTCCCGGTTGTGTCTTCCCCACGATAAATCTTTAGTGATAGTTACACCGAAATACCTTATGGTTTCAACGATTTCGATCTTCGTGTTATTAATTTTATAGGATCGCTGTATAGAATTATTCCTCTTCCAAAAATTGATAGCTACACACTTTTTAAGTTCTAACTGCCATTTGTCGCACCATGTCTTGAATTATATGTAAATCCTTGCTAAGCGATTTCCTGTCTTCTTCTTTTGATATACCCCTATGCACTACAGAATCATCTGCAAAAAGTCTAAGCGTAAAACTAACTACGCTACCCTGGGGAACTCCCGATGTGACTTTGATTGTGTCCGACATGATACCATCTATGACAACCCTCTGCTCTCGCCCACTTAAGAATTTTTTCCCAACTCACAACGTCATTATTTAAACCAAAACTCTCTAATTTCAAGATTAATTTATCATGTGGAACTTTATCGAATGCATTTTTAAAATCTTAAATCTATCGCATGAACTTCAGTACTCTTTTCGCCGTTGACTAAAATATCGTGTACAAATAAAGCTAATTGTGTCTCGCAAGATCTACCTTTCCGGAACCCATGTTGGCTGTTTATGAGCAATCCCTGACTATCCAAATGCCCCGTGATTGAACTGACTACAATGTGCTCAAATACCTTACAAGAGATTGACTTGAGTGAAATGGGTCTGTAGTTACTAGGTTCTTCCCTATCACCGCTTTCAAAAATAGGTGTAATGTTCGCTACTTTCCGATCCTTGCGAACTGTGCGGTTCTTTAGTGTTTTATTGAATATTATTTCTAGATAGGGGGCTATTTCAGAAGCTGATGTTTTTTAACTGCTGCTCTATTCCGCGACATGAAATTTTTAATTCGAGAATTTGCTCACTGAATGTTTTCGGCGGTGGTTCCACTGCGTTGCGTGACGATAATAATACAATAACAATACGCTTTGGATGAAGGTGTTTAAAGTATTGGCCTTTTCTAAACCCTCAGGTGACTCTAATTCCTTTATCACTTTTAAGTGTGTGTACCTACTGTGGACCTATTTCCCTGAAGTTCTCTCTCTCACGTATGACCAAAACGCTTTAGGATTGCTATCTTAATATTCTCCTAACATCTTGCTCTTGAAATTTGATAATGCTTGCCGACACGATTTCCTTGCTAATGCTCTCGATTTTCTATAGTTTTGAACTAACCCATTTATTTCCTCTACCGATAGACCCTGTTCTTCATTTTTCATCCCAGCGTGGCATACCCTTCGTCGCTTTAGTGATTTCCTAACCTCCGCGTTATACCACCTATGCTCTATATTATCAATTTACTTGGTATATATTTATTAACTACTTTACGGGTGACCTCAAGTAATTCTCTCCACGAATCCTCTATATCTAATCCTTTGCTATGTTCGCTAAATACATTAAACGATTCCCTTAATTCCTCTTTCATACCTTCGTTAATTAGCCTTGCCACCCTTCTCCCGCTATACCCTCCTCCTTGGTTTATAATGTTTTTCAACGCCTACATTAAACTTCGCATGCACAATTTTATGACCACTAATTCCTGTCTGTAGCTACATTTGGAACTCATTCGGGTATATTTGTTGCGAATAAGTCTAGATTGTTGTTTCCCCTGGTCGGTTCTTTTACTAGTTGTTGTAAAGTTTCGTCGTACCGATGGACTGGAAAGCAGCCGATGTAACACCCATTTTTAAAAGTGGTGATAGGGAGCAGCCATCTAACTACAGACCTATATCCCTCACATCCATTTCATGCAAGGTCCTGGAACATATAATTGTCAGTTCAGTCATGGGACACCTAGATAGCCAGAATTTTATGTCCAATGTTCAGCATGGCTTCCGGAAGAGCAAATCATATGAAACCTAACTTGTTCTCTTTTCTCACGATATTTTAGTTTCTGGCAAAAATAATATTCCAGTGGATGCTATATTTCTCGATTTCAAAAAAGCTTTCGAGAAGGTGTCTCATAGCAAACTAATCTTGAAATTAAAATATTATGGCATAGACAGTAACATTAAATCATGGACAAATGATTTCCTTCATGATCGGGTGCAAAGGGTTGTTTTGGACGGTGTTACCTCATCGGCAATTAAAGTCACTTCGGGTGTCCCACAAGGTAGTGTGATAGGTCCACTCCTGTTCCTTCTGTACATAAATAATATCAATAAGGTGGTCAAAAGTAAGCTTCGTCTATTTGCCGATGACACTGTAGTGTACAGGGAAATTCTATGCCCAAACGATAAAGAAAATTTAAATGATGACCTACAAGCAATTGAAGATTGGTGTGATAAATGGCACTTAGAATTAAAATTTAATAATTGTCTCTTAATGAATTTGTGGAAAAGAATAGCTCTCCTTTTGGCACTTGAATTGAAGAAGATCTTAGCAGATTGAAATTTAGACTTAATCTCTTAAACAAATTCCAAGACCATATTTTCAGTGATGAGGTTAAAAATATTTTGTGAACCCCAACTTACTATGGTAGACTGGACCATAATCTCGAAATTTGAGAAAATGATTTCCGAACTGACAGATTCAAAATATCCTTTTTTCTACGTATATTTAGGGATTAGAATAACGGTATATATATTTAATACGAGTGTAGCAATAGATAACATAACTGCATGTTGTTATAAGGACTTGAAGCTAACCCAACTAATAGCATTTTTTTTGCATGTTTGCTTTGCAATTTTTATCTTTTTTTAAATAAGTATTATGCAATGACTTTTCTCTTATGATGAAGCCAGTCACGGCGATATTAGACAATCTAGAACTTGGAAATCTCTTTTTAAGTTGGCATTCCTTCATACAATGATTTCTTGACATTTTCTCTTTATCAATAGGTGTCTACACTAGCTAGCATGTTTTTTTAATCACATCGCGATTTTTCATAATTGCATCCATTGTGGAGACCAGTAATCTTAGATATTTCGCTATATCAGTTCGAGTTGAATCATGAGAATCCACAATCCACTTAGTGAAGTTTAGAACATTATATAAATACTAATCCTTTTTTATGCATGATATGTAGTGCATGTTTGGTAAGAATTCACCCCCTAACACACACCTTTATGGTGGCTTGCAGGGTATTATGTAGAAGTAGATGTAAAGAATGTGACGTAAAGGTGTTCAACAGTGATTCGCAGAGTTCTTATCCTTACCTCCTGTTATAAAACTACACGTATACCAGTCTATCGAAGGGAGATTGAAGTCTCCGCCTACTATTATTCCTCTATATTTGTTACGGGAAATCAATGTACCTATCTCTGACTCTAGTTCCATTATAGAATTGATGTCTGCATCCGGTGGCGTATAGTATGCACCTACATATATCTTTTTTGTGTCACTACTTTTACTTTTAACGGAACACCAAATACTTACTACATTTCGCTCTGAAATAAGTTTTCTTCTACTGACATACGGGTCCTTCACAGCTATAAATAATACTCCACCGTTTCTGCTTACTGTATCCTTTCTGTAAACGGTAAAACACTTCGGGAATAATTCATAATCTGATTATATCCTTCGAAAGCCATCTTTCTGAGCGTACGATTATATCAGCATCAGTACTTTTTATGAGGTGGTGAAATTCGGCTACTTTATTTCTTAAACTACGACAATTCACTACTATCACTGAATTATTTCTCCCAATCTATTTCTCTCTTGGAGCTCTTTTTCAGCTAAAATTTTCCCCGATAATTATTTTACCGACCAACCATTTAATCCACCAATCTGATATGTATGTATCTGTAGTAATCAGATATGTATGCATGATTTGAGCTTCTGTTCTGGGGCCGGTAAAATTAACTGCTTCTTGACAAGATAAACAGTGAGCTTAACCAGCGAAAAGAGATAGGAATGGGCACTGTGAAAGCAAATACCGAGCACTGAAAATTAAGGAAGAAATTTGTTTCATGTTGGTGCCAACGGGCAATGCTGAATTGAAGTTAGGCTAAACGTGCTTAACTTAGGTCCCCCCCCGAAGCAAATTTCTGGCTACGTGCCTGCCAGCGACTGAACAAAATATCTCTTGCTCGGTCTGAGGGCTGTGGCTTTCTTCGAGGAGACAAGGGGACGGCGCGCGGGAGGGGGAAGTGGCTCCGACGTTGGCCTTGGAATGGCTCGAGAGAGAGAGAGAGAGAGAGATAAGGAGCCAGGAGGTGGAGGGTGACGTTAGCGGGAGTGGGGGGGGACTATGAGCAGCACCACGGAACGAAAGATTTTTAGCACGTAAAATAGTGAAAACATGGATCGGAAAATAATAAATTGCAACTTTAGTATGCACCTAAGGTCTTTGAGTTTGATATAGTAGTAGAAGAGAAGGATGAATCCCAGCGGAGAGTGGAACACATGTTTCCATTACGATTTCAATGTCAAAGGAGAAAAGGCTGAAATCGGGCTATTTTTACGATTTTCAGTGCCTGAAGCTCTTTAATGAGTACTGCTAATGAACATATTGTTCCAGTAACCGCACACATTGATCCTTAATCTAACGATCAATGAAAACCGATCAGCTCTGCGACTTATATTAAACTCGTTATCTTTGATTTCGCAAGGGTCTGCAGAGCCGGTTTCTGCGGAGGTATAGAACAACCTTAAGGTAAAATAAACGTTATAACTTCATTTTCATTAATATTTGAATTACTGTAATCCCCTTATTTTCCTTTTTCTAGGGACCGCTAGAAAAATGTGTAAATTGCAGGAAAGTGCAAAAAGTGGGAAAAGGACAATTTTGAGTTTCACATTCATACTTTAACAATAAAAGTAAATATATAAATAAGAAACACCTATAAACTGAATTATTGCATTATTATTAATTATTAAAGTATTGAACTGTCCTGATTTATTTTTGCACGATAAATTTCTACGAATGTTTTAACCAACCCAACCAACCTTTGGAGGGGGTCAAATCCATAATTCCTAAACTTATACATTATGCAATGACTTTTCTCTTATGATGAAGCCAGTCACGGCGATATTAGACAATCTAGAACTTGGAAATCTCTTTTTAAGTTGGCATTCCTTCATACAATGATTTCTTGACATTTTCTCTTTATCAATAGGTGTCTACACTAGCTAGCATGTTTTTTTAATCACATCGCGATTTTTCATAATTGCATCCATTGTGGAGACCAGTAATCTTAGATATTTCGCTATATCAGTTCGAGTTGAATCATGAGAATCCACAATTTTTATATACACCAAAATGGAAAATATACTAGTTGCTGCAAAGATTTCCGCGGTGATTAGAAAATGACTCGAGGGTTTTCGTTTTTTTTCCTCATTGGTTCATCTCTCTGCACTACAGCTTCGCCCGTATTCCAGATGGCATCTTCAGGTCTGAAGAATAGGAAACATGAAGAAATGGGAAATATATAGAAGGAAGATATAGGAAATTTTATCGGATGCGATCTTCGGACGTGAAGGTGGCATCTAGATGGCCGACGAAACTGTCATCCAGAGGGATGAGCCAAAGAAGAACCAATGAAGAAACCCCAAAACCCTCAAGTCATCTGAAAATATTGTAATTCACATCCATCTTCCATTTCCGAGTAAAATAAAATTTATGTTCCGGAGTAATTAAGGATAACATAACACATGAGAATATTGAGCTACCTCGCTAGTTGGCCAGCGCAAGCAGTTATCCAACGGCAAAAAAATTCTCAACAAAATGATTTTATTCATTTAATGCTGTTTTCATGCTCTTAAACTAGTGTCAATAAGTTTTGTTTTGTAGTAACGTGTAGTAAAACTGTTGAATTAATGCAGTGCAATGTTGGACGAATGATCCCTGTTATCGTCCACCAGTTCAGTTCATGTATTTTTAACATTTCATAGTGTCTGGTTAAATATTCATTTTTATTCTTCACAATATGAACTTCGGTACAGCTTAAATACACTCCTACAAGAGTTCCTAAATTATAAATTGCATTCTATACGCAAAGATCCCATATAGAAATCTTTTCCGGCATAAGGATAGTGAGTGTCTATTCTGATCGCTGAAACGATCGTGAGTGATATTTCATCTTTCAGTCACTAGTGGCACTGTGTACTGCCGCGATATGCCGCTAAGTTCAAATACTTTCGTAAAATAGAGCACATTACTACTCTCTCTCTCTTTTTTTTAAGTGTATATGCACGAAACGAGGTAAAACAGTGTTTTATATAGACTGGTATGTATGGCTAAATGTCATAGAAAGGAATTTTGTTTTTTTAATCTATTGCATTCTTACCCGCATCTAACACAAACAGCGGGAAAACGGAAAAGTCGCGGTGTAATTACAGGGTTCCAAATGCATTGGAGGTGTAGGAAATGGAATGAGACCCAATAAAAACGTTGTAAATTGCTGGAAAACGTAAATTCCAATAACGTAAATATGAGGTTTTACTGTATTTTCTAAAATATAAGATCCTAGTGATGCCATATTGTATCACCCTCTATGCAGAAAGGTATAAATGTAATTATAGGAAAAAAGACTTCCAAGCATATCATATGCCAAGAATAATGTAATATAGAATATTAAATAATAGACAAAATCAAAAAACTAAAATTAATTCACTGCAAATGGGTTTACATTAACTTGGCTTGGGTTTGCAAATCAAATCCTTGAATGCTTTCAAATTCTTTTTTAGAAACAAAAACTTTTTAATCCGGTAGGAGATTGCATTATGGAATATCTGGGGATTAAGTTCTAATGATGATATAATTATAGAATATTTCAAGTTGGTAAAATAATAATTTTGCAATGTCTTATTATTAATAATAACCCTTAAAATATTTGTGAGTTTTATACTCATAAGGAAAAGTTGTGTAACTCGGATAATGAAATGAGATGAGCCTTTTTTCATGCTACTAGAAGCAAAATAAATAAATATGTGTATTGGCTTTTTTCTCCATTATTCGCAAGAAAAAAGGTTGAATGACATGTGGGGAGCCTGCATTCTCTGAACTCAGGTAAGCTGACAATAGCAGAGTGGGGTAGTGTACTGCAGATAATGAAGTTCTATTCTTATTGCTGTTCAAATTTTTCGTTCAGCCATTGATTCAAAAATTTTATCATCCTTAATTTCCAACCCTTGAATGTGGATACTCACCTTTTTACTTTTATAGCTTAAACTAGATTTACAAATTCATCGCTTAAACATATATTGTAAAGTTAACGTATTGTTTCCACAGTTTTAATTCTGTAATAAAATATTTTTCCAATAACCTTTACAATTGCGAAATTTAATTATTTTTGTTTAATTTGTTGACATATATGGACATGAAATTTCTGACAATCTAATTTTTTTAACTGCCTGCTTGCCTTACCCTGCGAATACAGCATGGACTGTATTCCTAGGCAGTGTTAAGGAACGAACTTGCGACCGGTAGTACAATAGCTCTCATTTTTTAAAAACTGCACTATTATCGGTTCATGTGAATCCAGCGAATGTAGGATACCCGTGTGACATTATGCTTTATCTTTTTCCCGTGCATCCCAGCCTGTGGAGAAAAAAGTAAAGACATGTATTTCTTTATTTAACTCTTGTAGCACAGAAAAAATTTTCAACTCATTTCGTGACCCGAGTTACAAATCCTCTCCTTGCTAGTATCTACCATCAGTATTCCATTTGCCTGGTGCATCAATCACTAGGCCGTTAAATTTAAAAATCTCCGACCCGGGTACGAGTTTATATTCTTCAGATCTGATTTCAGTAGTGAATGAAGTGAAATATCCATGGCCTTTGGATCTGACCCGACTGTCCCCAATTATTTAGTGATACTGTCGTAAATTTAATTTAAGCTATAAAAGTATAAAAAAGTGAGTACATATTTAGATGTAAGAGTTTCTAATTGAATGATAAAATTTTTTATGTTCTGACTGAAAAAAACTGAGATGGGAATCGAACTTCTTTTAGGGCACTAGTGCTCATTTTCTTCCTGATACCGGTGAATGTAAGCTACCCACGTGGCAAGCTATGTATTTTTTTCTTGCGATACCGGGATAATGGGAAAAAAATATTTTATTTTGCTTCTAGTTGCACGGAAAATTTTTCTTCTAATTTCGTTGACATATTAACACAACATATCCTTGTCAATATCTAATGCATCTGTATTCCATTCACGGGATGCTTCAATCGCTAAGCTGCGAAAATTTAAAATATACAATCCAACCATCCCTAGTATTGACGGTATCGGTATTGACTTTAGGCGATTGATTCTTGATACCGATACCAACCCATGAGAATTGGTGGTATCGACAATAGGTATCGAGAATCGACACATCCCTAATGTATACCCTTTTTTGTATGCTGTGTGGGTTGTGTCCTTCAGGATTTCTCATTACCGTAGGGTTTAATGTCCATGAATCAAAGCCTTCTCTGCCATTCATTTTCAAAAACTGTTATTAATGGCTGTTCTTCTCAGCCCCATGTTTAATTACCACCTCAACTGTAATGCACATAACATATTGAAATGTTCTTTATGTTTAAACGTTTAATTTATTAATTATTCTTTTTTCTAATTTAGGAAACAGCTCTCCTAACTTCTTAGCCATTGATTTTGAAAAAAATCCTCTAAATGTTGAATCAGATTACGGATTGGCAGTCACTTTGGAATCAGTGGAAATAGCATATAATGAGGTAGGTTTTTATAAGTTAAAGACTCTTTATGTTAATAAGTTTACCTTGATTCAGTCAGTTTATATCTGGAAGTTGAGCATAGATTCACGCCACATACTCAGATTATAAATGGCAATGGGAAAATTGTTGCCTTCTTTGGTGGTCTACTCTTTAATCAATTTTGCCTAAGGATAAATCATTAAAATAAATGTTAGGGATTTTGTGTCAGAGAGAATTTATTGGAAGATGAGAAGAGTGTTTGCATTTCTATAATTTTTTTGAGCATTATTAGTCTTGGAAATATCTTATATCTTGAATGACCCCAAGATTTAAATGTTTAACTATGTATTGATTATGGAAATGTATTTCTGGATGGCTGCCATTTCTCTAGCATACTGTTACTAGCTCACTCAAACTGTAAATTTTGATAACTAAAAGAGAACATGGAATACATCTGAATTTGGACTTTTGAAATCACCTTGTAATATTTTTCCAAATTAATAGGACTCAATTGTTAAAAAACTTAAACACATGAAAGAAGACAGTTAAATAGGTTACTTATATAAATCGTGATTTATCTATGATAAACTCATCTTTTTGATTTCAGCATGCTTTCTCTGAGGTGCTAGCATTTTTTTGCACAGATGAAATGGACTCACCAATGGATGTGGTTGATTCTATTGTGGAGGGGGCTCAGCACATTGCTGATGTTGGTTTTACAGCTCTCACCCAGAGTTTTTCATCCCCTCGACATTATCGAAGAAAGGCAATCCACCTGGTAATGGACCTAAAAGGTCCATACTTCATTTTTCCAGAGATGGGCTCCATGCAAAAGTAATTGAATCATCAATTTAAATTTATTTATATGCAGTTGTCTTTATCAAACCACAAGATTTCTAATGATCTTTTCTCAAGATCACTGCATCTAATTTTGCAATGAAACAGGACAGGGGGCATTGTCATTAGGGTACACTTGGTCAGTAAATTAGAAGTGTAATAGCTAAAAAGGCTGAGACATTAGTACACAGCTAAAATTTTTTAATGCATCTTAAATCATGGAAATCTACTGATGCTATTTTGTGTGAATTGCAGTTATTTTAATTGAAATGGATTATGGTTTGATTGTTTCTGGGATATTTTTTGGGAAAAATTAGAGTCTAGCAATTCTCATATATGTAGCACTTGTAGACCTCGAGGTCACAGCTATAAAAGTTGTGCTGTGTGACCATTTGATGGATATTTTCTGTCATTGGTTCTTGAATTTAAACTCTCCTCACACCTTGACTTTGCTCAGTTTTTTTTAAAACTATCTCACTTCATGTACTCCACTGGGTCACATTGCATTTCATATATGTAGAACCTTAGCAGTTAAGAGTACCTTAAAACCCAAGTCTAACTCTGCTCCTACTAGTAGTGTGAGAGGCTTAGAGTTTCATATGATCACTGATCCCCATTGTATATTCTATGTTTCTTTGTCCATGATGGGTCCTCCAATCCTTGTGTAGGTGGGACAGAACATGTTGATAACTACATTTCTATACAACAATATATTGTTGTATGGAAATTGATGGAAGGAAGAGTGGATGCTTTTTCACAAATAATTTTTACAATGGATCAGGCCAGGCCAACTGTTTATTCGAGCAAAGGATCTATATGACTGGACATATAACTAACTAGAAAGGGACATCCACCTAATATTGTCATGAGATTGCTAACACAGGATCATGTAGCTAATTATTTCTGATCACACAAAATCAGCATGATTAAGTGGGATGTTCTGATAACCAATTCCATACTCAGAAGTAGTATAATTGTTCTATGTTGCCAGAGAGGAGGTGGAGTCACTCTGGTGGTTATTTCATCCTTAAGAAGGTAGTCAATTAGTTGCATGGACCAATGTGATCGATTGGTGTCTTACTGTCAACACTATTGAATGTAAGATTTTCTGGTGGAATTAAAAATGGAGGTTCCTCATTTTTCTCCTAGTATTAGTAAATATATTTACTATAGCTATGTTCTTAGCTGGAAACCTATCTACTGTAAAACCCCTCTTTTACACTTTTGAGGGGAACTAAAGAAAAAACTGTAAATCACAGGAAGGTGTAATTTGAGGGTATACATATTTTTATGGAAGTTATGCCTGAAAGAATAACTCCTTGCTTCTTGATTTTGCCTGCCCAATTCTTGTCTTCATTGAATGACAAGTTTAAAAAATTGAAATATAGTTCCAACAAAACCTCTTAAATAATGCCAAAATTTCTTATTTAAAATGCAGGGGGACACAGGGAGATATATTAACTAGATTACATATGGTTGGGCCAAGATTAGGAACAGTGTGAAAAAATTGTACAGTTGTAAATCGGAGAGAATATCAGGAATTAGTTAACAGGTGTAAGAGGGAAGATGCAGAAAAGCAAGCAGTTGATAAAGGATGGGGGGGGAGGGGTGCAGTATAAGCAGGGATATGGTGCAGTATACACTACAGTGGTCAAGACATATTGGGTGTTGGCAAAAATTATGGAGGAAATTGAGGAAGGATGGAAATAGAAAGATTTAAACACAGCAAGGTGAAATAAAATTTAAGGAAATAAGCAATAAACTTAGGAGGGATATGAAGAGAGTAAGAGAAAAGTGGCAAAAAGGTCAACGTAAATAGGTGAGAAGCTCCAGAGAGAAGGAGAAATAGGCACCCTGTACTCAAAGGTTAGAAGGTTATTCATCTTCTTCAAGAAGTGGAAAACGATACTGTGCATTAGTGTTAAGTCAGGAGAGCTGCTGATAGAACTTACAAGAGATTCACCATAGCCATAAGGAAAACGTGAAAAGGACTGCATGGCACTAATGATAGGCAAGGGAACTTGGGAATAGAAGAGGAGAATGACATAGATAAGGATGAACTGGGACCAGGAGTCTTGATCCAGCTGTGCTAGTAAGTTAGGGTAAACATTACTAGAAAAGAAGGTGTGGAGACTATAATGATATCCTATCAAAACTACTTAAGAATCGAGGTAGAGAAGAACGAGATGATTTTACAAGTTTGTTCGTAGGATATATGAGGATGAAGTTTGACTGGAGGATTTTTTTAAATCTGCATTAATGCCTAACTGAAAAAGAAAGACAAGACCACAAATGCTGAAAAGCATACATTTCTTAAATGAATGAAAAATTTAATCACCTATGCGATAGCATCAGCCAACCTACGAGTTATGCAACATGGACAACAATCGCGACAAAAATTACGTACGTGTACTGTAATCTCTTGCGGCATTACAATAGCACAGATGAGCGAGGTCATGATAATTCGTGGTACATCTGAGAAAATTTTATTTCTCTTTTATAGTGGTAACTTACTGCATGAGTTTTTACTTTGTCTTTCACGGAGCGTTGAGTCCAAACACCAGTTATGCAACCAGGACGACATTCGCGGATATATGGGCATTATTAGGACTTGAAGAAAAAGTTGTTAATGGTGGGAAAACGTAAATTGCAGGGATGTAAAAGCGAGGTTTTACTGTTGTTAGTATTTTCATGATTTTCGCCTATTAATGGTGAAAACCCTTATCATCCAGTCCTAACTTGGAAATGTTCCCCATTCTTGCTTTGACAGTCCTGCCGGACCCCTTTGAGTATAGAATCTTAAAATTTAAAACAAATGAAGTTATTATTTTAGACTGTGTTTGTATTCTATGCATATTATTTGGCATCATGATATCAGCTTGTGTAATGTGTATATTTAAAAAAATTAGAACAAACAAGTTTTTATTCATCTTATGCATGTCCTAAAAATAAATCCTCAAACAAATTTACATTATATTACTATTCTTTATTATTTGGTGTCCATATCTATTTGCTTTGAGCACATGGAGTATGTGATATATATGATATTATTTTAATGTGTGTCATTTGCTGTGTTCAAATTATCTCTCAACAAACATTATTAGAATATTTTATGTAGGCCATATGTTGTAGTTACAATATTCAAGCTTTACTGTCCCTTCTAAAAATGGTTTAATAAATAATACACACTTCACTATCTTGAAGTAGGTATAAAATGTTCATTGTAGTTCTTTTTTTTACGAAATATAGGGGATAAATGTGAATTTCTGAAAGTTGAAGCTGCTTAAAATGAAATGGGACGTGGTTAGACATTTATTTTATTATCAGAATCCAGTTTACTGGCACTGTGCCACTGAAAACTCATTATCAATTGTCTTGAACTAAGACTGATGTTATCTTTGACAATTGGAGATGATGGGTGATTTCCCTGTAAATCATTGGAAAAAACCATGGTACCAATAATACAACACTAATTTGCTTGACTATGATTTAGTTTGGATAAAGTAGGAGTTGTTGATTCGGCCAAAACATAAACAAAAACAGGTGGATTCTGCAAATATATTGTTTTGTATAATCTTAATTTTTGTATCCAGTTTATCTTTCATGACAGTGAGATACTCTGGTGAATTTTCAAAATTTGTATCCATCAAGTAGTATTATTTGGTTGCTACAATAATGGAAGGAAGAATTAAGGTTGTTTAAGTAAAATATTTAAGGTAGAAATTACACTTTTTATGTTGTCTTTTTGTGGATTAAGTTTTTGGAACTGAACCACGAACATATCACTTTTTCAATATTGTATTCGTCACACTCATTTTTTGTTTTAGTGTTAATTAAACTTTGTCTTTTGGGACTAATGCTTCATAGCCCAAAGACATATTTTGTCTAGGATTATTATCTAAGCTGTCGCCATTGAAATTTTAAGTGTGAAAAATGAATATCACGACAATTGTATTGTGAAATATCTAACACTTTCAAGAAGCTTGCATGTGTCAGTCATGTTAATTGATCTATTTCACTACATATGCACACTTAAGTGACATGCATTTCTTTTGGAATAATCTTGTATGCTGTGATACATATTTCTTTTAAGTGATTCTTTGTACTTCTCATAACTTTATAGTCTAATTTAGACCAGCAATCTCATAATACAGTTTTTTCTCTCATGCCATGCTAAGATACTATTTCTATTAATCTTCACAATTCTAATATTTGTCAATATTTTAATGTTTTGAGTAGTAAAAGTTCTATTGTGTTATTCATAGTGTATTATTTAGAACTGTCTAGAGTAAAATCACACTTATGTCAGTGAAAACTAAATTGAAAAGAAGTAAAACATTTCAAAATTTGTGAGCTTGATTTTCATGAGGAATGTTAATTATACTTGCATGACTTTACATTGGTTACTCCTCATTATGGACGATCGGCAGAATTGTAAGGAATGACCATACTAGATGATGAACTGAATGTTTACAATGTGTATTTTAGTAACGGAAGTTATTCACACTCGTTTGGTTACACTGTACTGATTAGTTGCATGTTGTCATCTTAATTATCCTAGATTATTATAATGTATATGTCTGCATAACAAAGAACCGGATGAACAAACTAATATTTTTTAACGTGACTCCTATAAATAGAAAACAAACCCAACTGCCGCAAATAAAAACACAACAATGCCATGCCACCATGCCATAGAATAATCTCCTATGCAATTAATTCAAATAGCATGCTTATTGATCTATATTGGTTTATTGTGACCTAAAGTACTATCATACTTAGCACAGTTTTTGGTAAGATTTCTCCTAATTAACTGTGTACTTACTGCAACTTGGTTTCATGAATTACACACTCACTGATTTCCCGATCTCCTATTTAGTTTAAATGTAGGCCAAAATATGCAAATACTTGATTTACTTCATCTTGTCAAAGCTGAAATCAAATTAAATTGATCATTCGTCCATAAGTTGCGTGGCAATTCACAAGTCTTTTGCTGGGTCTTACATCCAGATGACATCATGTGCAGAACAAACTCATATCGGTCACCGGAGTGACTTGCCTTGTATTATTAGTACCATGGGAAAAACTACATTTCAGTAGCTAATATGAAAAAACAGTAGGTTTGCTATCTAAGCTCTATACATATTTATTTCTGCCAATTTTCCTTTGCTCCATGTTTTTAATAAGATGCATAAATCTCATATGTGAACTCCCAGAGATCAAATGGCAGGTCAACTGGAAGTGTTGGTTTTTTTCCACTATGAAATAAGGAACTATTGCATTACATATTGAACTATGCATTAATACATATCCTGTTTTTCATGTCATATGAAATAAGATGATACTTGGCTTCTCCTGGCTAGATGTTTGTTAGTTTATTATAGTTTTACTTCCATTCTAGGTTGCATCATTATGAAATTATGTTAAAATTGGCTGCAAAATCAGGTGTAAGAACTTGCATTTGACAGTAGCTAGCTTAAAACTTTTTTTGTTCGTATTAACAGCTGTAGTTATTAAGTTTTGGATATCTTAGTGCTAAAATCGGGGTACATGATTTTTTCCCTTTCTCTCCAAAGTTCTTCTTAAGTGAATAAATTAAATGGCTTTCAGTGATAAAAGATGAATATTTATGCTTTACATTTGCGAGTTATCCTCAGGTATGTTCCTTTAGACTATAGTCTGAAGTAATAGTCTAGAACATTATTATAAATTCCCCATCTTAGTAGAAATAAGGAAAAAGTAATGTAAATAAAAAATAAACCTTGAGATTTGCATGTTTGTTTTCACACTCTAAATTGGCATATTTAGAGAATGGAATACTTTATGTTAAGTAATTTGACTTTAAGACCTGTGTGGTAAATTGTCTCATCTGTACCAAAGAAGAATTCATTCCTCAGGACAACCATTATTGGCAGATTATTCATTCTATTCAGTTACATTGCAGAATTTTATTCACCAGCATTATGAGTAGGTACCTATTTTTTTATAACTACATTTATGTTTTAACTTTTTTAGGGGTGGAAATGTATTAGTTATAGATACTGGAAGAGTTGTTGTTAAGAGTGAACTTCAACCTATTGGTTTTGCTGGTTTAGAAGATGCTACACAAATGGAATTAGAGGAACGACTGTATGATAGGCTACATATTGACTTCTCAGAGCTGCAGCTCCTATTCTGTGATTCTGGTAAGTATTCTTGATTGACATATTCGAAACCTATGATTTACTCTTCTTTTTGTGAATAACAATTATTGTTTCATTTTATTAGAAGTAATAGAACAAGTTATTTTTTTGTGAAAATTAGAAATTTTATCTTCCTGTCTTAAATCTTGGAAAAATTTTAATTTGAAAGAAACATTTCTACTACAGTTATTACCTGTAAGCCTTCCTCTCACGTTTCTTGAGAAAGTCTTGCAAATTTTTTTTAAACCTGTGTATTCATTATTGAAATTGTACATCTTTAGAATACGACAAATGATCTTGATCAATTCATATGGAGAATCACAATCATATAATAAATGTTGATAAAAATTATATATTATCTTCTTTAGGAGATGAATGGAGAGAAATGAGGAAAATTCAGGAATCTGAGCATCACTTGGTTCCTAAAATGCGCTGCCAAGTTGTTTTCTCCAACAGTGTGAAACCTGAATATCGTCAATTACCGAGGTATGAATGGTTATATCTGTAACTTAAACCTATAGCCTTATAAGCCATCCAATGAATCAGTGTATTAATACTTGAGTATTTCTGCTTGATTTTAAACACTTTAACATGTTTCTTTTTCCTTCAGGCATAAATTAAATGTGTCTATTTCAAATATTAAATTAAACCTATCAGACCGGAAAATTGGACTCTTGTTAGATTTCTTGGATAACTTGCCATTGCCAGCTAAACTGAAATATCATAAGGATAGAGAGTCAGTACCAGACTCTGTTATGTATTCACCTCTGAAGAAACACAAATTGAGTAAACATTTTTCAAAGAAAATAATCAGTACTAAACAAAAATCTATTTCATCATCTGCACGAAGAGGCTCCTCATCAAATAAAAACAAAGAAAATTCAAAGAGCAGATCATCAATTTCATATGTTCCCACCAAGAACCTAGACTGGCTTCATAAGGATGTAATATGGATTGGACCATCTAAAAATGACCTGCAACGCATAAAAAGAACTGTTGTTCGAGCTGAAATTATCAAGCAGTACAGAAAGAGATCTGACTTGGTGGATATCGGAGGAGGTGGAAATGTAGCTAAACTTGGTCTCCTAGAAATGGATAAGTAAGTATTAGTTTTAATGGCTAGTCATCTTTGGTGTTTAAATATCCTGATGAACCAGTACCTATCACTCATATAATATCATAAGAATAACTTGAAACTTGCCTTTCTCTGCGTGGCATATAATAGAATCGTTTTTTTTTTTATTATTTCAGGAGCTTCATGTCATCTGAGCCTAGTGATGAGGAAGTGGCTGAGTTATGGGCACGGACAGTTGATTTGCCAGGATTTGATGACAATGTCTCCCCAAGGAATACCATTACAATGCTCCTGAGATTTGTTATTGGAGAGGTGAGGAAGGTTTCTTTTTATTCTCTTTTAGAAACAAATTGAGATTTTCAAAGGGTTAGTGGATAAATAAATTTTTAATTTGCATTTTAGTATTATGCATATTGATTCCATCTTTCTTAACAATTACAATTCCTAGATGTTTGTAATTAGATACCAATTTATAATGATTTAACAAAACAAAAGAAGGAAAATATTACTGATGAAGATTACTTATACCAACTTGCTTCTATTTCAACAGTGCATGTAATCACTTATACCATATTGAAGATAATTTTACCAGTAGTACCTTATAGCATCAATCAAAGTGTGAAGAAAAAATCATAAAATTATTGATTTTTTGACACTAGAAATTTAGATGAAAAAAAGAGCAGTATTCATGACTGTTGTTTGAAAATAGATGGTAAGAGTACTTGATTTTTGTGAAATAAAACTAAATTACTTTTTAACAAAATGTATGTAGAGTTGCAAGATCTTTCTGCTCACAACACTATCATCAGGAATTTAAAATATATTTATGTAGATAGGTTTTATCTAACTAGTATGTCTTACTTCCAATACACGAAGCCTTATATATAATGAACAATTGCATTTTATCTCAATATTTTGTGTGTGATTTTCATTATAAAGTGCTTCATGTTTTAGCTGGTACTGAAATGGCATTTGTAGCTTACAATTCACTTAATGATCTGCTTTGTATTTGTATCCTATTTTTAGGTTGTTGTACAGTTGTGCCGCTCAAGTGATCGAATTGACCGCCCCTACTTGACTCTGAGGCTTGGTCGTCTTTGCTGTGATACTGCATTGATGGAATATGGTCCTGCAATTCAGGCATCACTTTCATCTTTTCAACTAGTCGATAAAGTTCATACTGGATCATCTGGAGAGTATCTACACATTATTTCAGCTGGTGGGAATGGTCCTCAAGGAGAAGATGTTGCATCTCTTCTTTATCGCAAGGTTATGACTCATTAATTTTATTTGATATTTATACCTTTTAATTCATTTCTCTGGAATCAGGTGAAGGTTTATACAACTTTATGGGTGTAGATATTGACAGTGGTCACAACTTATGATGATGGAATAATATCTATGATTTAAGAGCCTGTAGAAAACTATAAAATTGTATTTCAAGTAGGAAAGTTGATGGAGACAGAGCATCTTCTGGCCTTTTAGAGGGCATTGGAAAACAATGTGGGAGAGAGTGTGAACATGGGCTCCGTGGAAAAGTTGGGAAGCTAAAAAAATGAGCTAAAGAAGTTACAAAGCTGCGAACAAAGCTTGTGGGGGAAAAATATTGTCAAGAAGAAGCCTTGGATCACAGAAAAAGTTATGGAACTAATTGAAGTGAGAAGAAAATGGAAGAAAATAAACCCGAGAAAGGGCAACGAAAGATCCTTGTGTAGGCTTCCGTGGGTTTTCATACTTGAAGATGCTGGTCTTTTGAGATTTCCTCTGTGTTGGTCCATAATTCCTGGGACGACAGTTTCGCCGGTGTTGCAGTCAGCTTATTCAGCTCAGTGAAATGAATGTGTAGAGTTTTGGCCATCTTATATACTCATCCATTGGGGATAGGTCCATCGTGATTGGTTGTTGCATTGCATTACGAAAGATTGTAAAGTGAGAAAAGCTGGAGAAATGAGATGAAAAATCTATGCAAAGACTCACAAAACAACTTTGCTTGTGACTATAGGATAGTGAGGAACTCACCTTTCAGCAAGATGTAGTTCCATATAATATAAGAATATTGAATGAGAAGCATTAACTTTGTAATTCCACTTGTATTTATTGGAAACGACCTAGGTTTCGATGTAGCACATCATCATCAGATACAAATATCACAGAGCACTCAGAATGTATAGTCACAAACATTGGGAGAGGAGGGGGGGCGGAGGGGCAAGAGGGCGAGATGGAGGGTGACGTAGATTAGGGAGGATGCGTTGTTAGGAGTTATGTGTGGGAGAGGTAACGTCCATCCTGGGGGGGGGGGATGGAAAGTTTGGCTTACTCAGTGAACTCGTGACTCACTGACCTGGGGGTTGGGGGCATGAAAGTTAGTTTAAGGACGGGTCGGTGGAACATTCCATGTGTGCATGACTACCTAGAAGGTCCCAGGCTAGTGGGGGGGTAGGAGGGGTTAGTGAGTTGTTAAGGTGAGGCTGGGAGGAAGGTCCAAAAGGAGGGAATGGCAAGAGAACAAAAATTTGTCAACAATTTTTTCTTTGCGCTTAACACTTTTTGAAATTTCCAATTGCTCTGATGCATCCAGTCTTTGTCCTTTCTTTTCCCGGTGTAGTATTTCTGGTTTGAAATCACTTTTGTGGTTTTCTTTGATTAGGTGTTTTGCAAATGGCGACATCAAGTACTTGTTTTTGGCACACGTTTCATGTTCCTTGATTCTTTCTTTAAATTTTCGTCCTGTGTGGCCAACATCGGCAGCACCACATTCACAACTGAGCTTATATACTCCACTTTTCTCTTACAAAGGAATTTTGTCTTTGGTATGTGACAACAAGTTTTTTATTGTAGAAAGCCACTTTCACTGTCATCTTCGGTATTTTTCTACATACCCTCATGGATAGGGGACCTAGATAGAGGCAGTGTCTCCATTTTGCACTAATCCCTTCACTTGGTTGGGACCTGTAAATATTATCTCTGGCTTTTCTGGACATTTTATTACGATAAAGTTTGTTGATTAGATTTTCTGAGTATCCATTGTTAAATGCAATTATTTTAATGGTATTAAGTTCCTTTAGAACCATGGACTTGGACATAGGAATGGAAATCAGACTATGAATCATCGCATGAAAAGCTGAAAGTTTTTGAGAAAAACAATGTCTAGAATTTGAATGAATTACTTGATCGGTATACGAGTCCTTCCTAAACACTGAGTATTGTAAACCCTCCTGAGATTTGGAAATGGAAATGTCTAGAAAATTGAGGGAACTGTTTTCTTCCTTTTCCATAGTGAACTTGATGTTTGATTTCAAGGAATTTAAATTCCTGAGGAATATTTCAAGCTGCCTTTCTGTCCCTGACCAAGCACAGAACACATCATCCACGTATTGGTACCAACAAACCACATTTTTCATGAGAGGATGGGCAGAGCAGAACAAACCTTTTTCAAAAGAGTCCATATAAATATCCACCAAGAGTGGAGATAACGGTGAACCCATAGCCAATCCCATAGGTTGCTTGAAGTAGATTCCATTGAACAGAAAATAATTCTGGGAGATACGTAACTTAAAAATCACTAGCAAATATAAGAATGGAGAATTTTTAATGGAGCATGAAGTTGAAGTGAAAAGATGGAAGGAGTATTTAGAGAAATTATACAATGGGACTAATATCAGCATAAATTTAATCAAATAGGAAAATTAGTTGAGAAGGATAACATGGGGGATTGAGGATTGTGATCAGAAATGAACTTGCACATGTATAAGACTCCAAGTATATACCTATGATGTTTGTGAGGAGCTGATTAAAAATGCAGGAGATAAGACATTGATCCACTGTATGAAACCATCTACCAGATGTACTCAATGGGAAAGATAATAATGGGCTTCCTGAAGAATATCATTACACCTATTCCCAAAAAGAAGAGGGCAGAAAGATTTAGGAACTTAAGCTAGACAACACATACCTCTAAGGTGCTGAGGAGGATCATCAATATAAGGATAGAAATAAAAGCTGAATGGTTCCTGGATGAATTTCAATTTAGATTCAGGGATAACAAGGGCTTATGAGAGGTAATTTTAGCCTTCAGAATATTCACAGAAAAAAGAATAGAGAAGAAACTATCGACTTGGATGGAGAGAAACAAACTGATTTTGGTTGCAAAGGAAATGTTGTCAGCCTTTACTTATTGGAATTCTCTCGTTTTGGGAAGGATAGGTAAGTAAAAATTACAGTGCAATTCAAATGTAACAGCAATATTTAGTCTTATGACCCAGCTTTGCCACATGCATCTTCTTCTGGTGGATATTGTACTGCAGTGAAACTGGGTTGTGAGAGTAAATGTTAATGTTAGATGTGGAATCATTTGTAATATTTACTTATCATTCCAGAGACTTTGGTTGCATTTTTGGACTTGAAGAAAGCTTTTGAAAATGTGGATTGGAATTCAATACATGGGATTTTAAAGGAAATTGGGGTATCTTTAGGAATGGACGGATCCAGGATTTTTTTGCATCTGGTCCAGAACCAGATCCTTGCCTTGGTTTAAGATACCAGATTCTGAATTTCATTTCGTTTATTATCCTAGGTTTTTTTTAATACTGTAGAACCTCGGTTATATGACCCTCGTTTATGCGATCACATCATTTATACACCGTTTATTTTGGTCCAGTAAATAACCCCATAAGATCCCATGTATTTCCAACCTCGCTTATGAAACTTTTCATTTACACAACGAACTCGGTTATAAACCGTTTTTTTCCAGTCCCTTGGCAGGAAAGTCCTCACTTATACGACTTTTCGGTGACTGACCGATGGAAAGAAATCTACAGTAGAACCCCGGATATACAACTCTCTTTTATACGATGACCACATTTATACACATTTTTCTTTGGTCCGGTAAATAACTCCGTAAGACCCCATGTATTTACAACCTCCCTTATGAAACTTTTCATTTATGCGACAAACTCAATTATGAACCGTTTTCTTCCAGTCCTCTGGTAGGCAAGTCCTCACTTATATGACTTTTCAGTGGCAGACCTCCGGAAAGACGTCCAATTTGAGTTTTTGTCAACGACTATTGTCTCGTATTTTCATTTATGCACCATTTCAATTATTTATAAGAAATTGACTTTTTTCCCATTACCCTGGTATCGCGAGAAAAAAATACGTAGAATGTCTCGCGGGTGTTAATCATTGTTAATTATTAAGCAATATTATTTTATAATGTGTTGAACTCTTCTTTAGACTGCAGTGAAAAGGTGCATTATAAATTTGTTTTCCTTTGTATTTGAACTTTTTTTCAAATTGTAAGATCGTAGTGTTGCAATATGACATCATCCTCTATCCGTAAAGGTTCAAGTGCAAATACAGTAAAAATACTTCCAATTCCTACATTCACCAGACTCTGGTAAGCCGACAATGGCAGCATGACTAACAATGATAGGTGGTGGACTGCAAATCTCGAGTTCTATCCTAACCTTGGTTTAAATGTTTTCTTTAAGTTGTTGTATAGAAAATTTTATCATCTTCGATTTCCAACCTTACATGTGAATACTCACTTTTTTATACTTATATCGTTTGACCTAGATTTACAATTGCATCACTCAAAAATACACTGTGAAGTTAATGGAATGTTGTCATGACCTTAGTTTTGCAGTAAAATATTCTCCCAATCACTTTCACTAATGCTGACTTTTAGTATTTTTATATTTAATTTATTGGCATGAAAGTTCTGACCATCTATCTTTTTTAAGTACCTGCTGGTAGCTTGGTTGTTAATCCTATGGTAAGGCAGGGTTAACACCAATGACTAGCTTTCTCGGGAACCAGTAATGGTACTTTGTATTAGGTAGATTGCAGTTAGGAATGGCTGTCGTAACTAAATGAATGTTTTTTATTATCTGGTATTGAAAAGAAAATAGAAGGTCTGTTTTTTTGTTCCATTGTAGCATGAAATGCATCTGGGAGTTTTGTTTGGACCTTTGACAAAACTATTCACGGAAACAAAATAATACTTAAACTAGTTTTCTCCTAGTAAAAATTTGAAGATGATAAAATTTTTGTTACAATGACTGAAAGAAAGAATTTAAACCAAGATAAGGATCAAATTTGACAGGACATACACTAGTTCTCGTTGTTAACCACTCCTCTATTGTCAGGTTATGCAAGTCCAGGGAATGAAGGCTGCCCATGTGACATTATACAGTAGAACCTCTATATAATGAAATCCTAAGGGACCGAAAAATTACCAGTTCGTTGATTGGGAGTTTGTTCGTCAGAGGATGTTAGCTCATTGCATCACTCTAGGGGCACATGAAATAATCTTGTTATTACTGTACTTAGTATTGCGAATTGCAGGGAAAATGTTTAGCAAAACAAAATAAAATAATAAATTTCACAGTGGACTGAACGCTTCTTCATACTGTCCCTTTACCCGAAAAGATACCATGAAATATCAACCAACGTACTTGAGAAATCAGATGGTTTTGGTGGAAGGTGCTGCTAATTGTACCATCTGCAGTGGCTTTTAACTTGCCGCACATTACATCACAGAAACATGCTAAATTATTACTTGGCGATTATCCTTCCTCCACTCGCCTTTTACAAGAATTATTTTAATATGACCACCTCCCAGTTTTAGACAGAATTATCCTGTAAATCTTTATTGAAATTGGCTAAGTCTCTGCAGAGATTTAAAAAAATCAAATGCTGCGTAAATTTAATGAAATAAAAGCTTTAAGGAAATACCTAGTTTCACTTCATCATGTAAAATGAACTTTGCCTAAGCAGACTTCAGTTTTGATTCATGAGAAATGTTCTTTAAGAAGGCAAATGCAATGAAACTCAGTCATATAACACCATTGAGATGATTGCTGTCAGATTTATAAAATTGCATGACAAATTGCAAACTGTCGCGCATTATTAAACTATGTTAAACTCAATATGGACTGCAAGAAAAATAAAGTACCATATGCGAATAACAATCAATCCTTCGATATAGAAATCGTTGAGTTATAAATTGCAATACCTTATTACTTACCTTGCTGATGTGAAATATGCTGAGCACCCAAAGAAAATTTAGTTTTTATCAGAACGAGCTTGAAATTATCAAGTACACATTTTAAAACAAATACAACTTTATTTCAGTTACTTTTCGGTTAAATCTCCTATTTTTCCCTCCCATGCGGGCATCCAATCCCACTACCCACTGCCGGAAGAGAGAGGTAGTCATCCACGCATTCCTGCTGCTTGCATAGGGGCAAGGCATATGCTTCACATTCTTGAAACACCATAGTTTGGCATATTTTCTCACTACCATGGGGGCAACTTCTCGGAGCCATCACAGTTGGCACAAAATAGCACTGTAAAGTGCTCCTTATTCATCTTCCCTCCATGGCAGGCCTCTTCTTTCACATTTGATGTCCAGTCTGGCAGCAGATTATAGAAAAAACCGGCTTAGTCAGCATTAAAAATGTCTTTTGGACTGTAGCCCTCCCCAATAAAAAATGGTAGCTTCTCTGTCCAGCTCTCCACCACATCAGGATTAGCAGCTTTCTCCCCCGAGATTTTTAATGTTGTGTGGTTCCAGCATTTTTTGAACTTTTGGAGCCATCTGTTGGAAGTCGCAAAGTTCTCCAGTCCTAGCTTCAGGGCTTCCGTTCTCGCCTGCTCCTGAAGGATACGACCTGAAATGGGTATCAATTTTGCCCGTGAACGAGAGAGCCAGTTGAATACAGCCTGATCTAGGTCCTCGTTAACGTTACTGCGTATCCTTTTTCTGTTGGGTCCCTGCAAAGCTGCATTACTGATGTCCGACCACTGGGAAAGTATGGTGGATAACGTTGATGGCTGTACATTGAATCTTTGGGAAACTTCTCCCTTCTTCATCCCCTGGTCCACCGCCTGGAGAATGGTTATTTTCTCCTCCAGGGAAAATCACCGTTGCTTCGTTCCACGATCAGACATGGCCTGAAAAATTAAGTGTAATTAAGTGATGAACTAACCACCACTAACCATGCCGTCAGAAAGAGTGATGCTTGGTGACGCACGTTAACCGGAAATGTCGTGATAATTTCACTCCAAGAACGAGTTTTCTGATTGGCTTATTACTACCACATCTCTGATTGTCCCTCCTAACTTTTAACTCATACGTATTGTGCGAAAATTACTTTTAAAATAACTTTTTTTTTAAATAATGTCATTAACAAGAGGTATATTTTATAGGATGGCCAATACATATTTCATTTCGTTAATCAGGAGTTTTTGCAAAGTAGGTGTTCGTTCATAAGAGGAATGTACTAATGCATTAACATAGGAAGTTGGTGGGACCAATGGGATTTGTTCTTTAATTAGGGGTTTTCGTTGAGTGAGAGTTCGTAAGGTAGAGGTTTTACTGTACTTATTTTTTTATTGCAAACTCCACAGAAAGAGGCTGAGATGCAATTTTCTTTATTTTGCTTCTATGTAGTTGCATGGAAAAATTTTTCCATCTCATTTCATGACCCATGTTACACAATCTCCCCTTGTCAGTATCTACTGCATCTACATTCCATTTTTATGGCACTTTGATTGCTAAGCCGTGAAATTTTAAAATGTCTGATCCAGATCTAGATTGGTTTTTTGGTTAAGAATTTTTTGCCTCCGTGTCAAGCTGGCTCTTTTTGTGCTGTAATTGGATTGAATGAGATTCAGGTACTTTTTTCCAGGTGTTTTGTAAGGGTACTTTCTTTCAAAAGAAAAGCACTTTATTGTCATGAGATTCATCTGTGTTACTCTGATGGGACATTCTACTAAATTTATGTGAAGGAGTGTGTTAGGTCCAATGCTCATGTGGTAAATCATTTACATTTGTGAAATCTGCAAGTTGATGAGTGCACCCACTTTAGAATACCATAGGGCAATTGAAAATCAACAGTTTAGCCTGACTACCTTCAAGTCGATATAGAGGGAACCAGGCCATTTGGTAGAATTTGGATGCTCAAAAACAATTTTAAAGTTGATCCACTTCTACAGGCATGTTAGAGAAATTGTGGAAAAGATGAAAATGGTTAAGAACTTCAACAGAGATGGAAAAGAGTTAGCCAAATCCTGACCAATCAGATTACCGTAATACAAAGATCATAAAAAAAGATTGCAAAAATCACTTCACAGTCTTTGATCTTATGATGCTGGCAAGGCAACCTGGGAAATTATTATCATCCCAGGCATATGATGACATGTAACTCAAAATAATGGAGGGATCATTTTTCTGAAATTTATTCTCCTACTTACTTTACATTCTATTCTCTGTTACAGGTCCGCTCTGATTGTCCTGACTTCAAATCTCACTTTCATAGTGTGGAACAGTCTCTTGTTTTAGATTTGACATCTTTAAACATCATTTTTCACCGAGAAGCTGTGACAACTCTTTGCAAATATCTACAATACATTTTACAAAAGTAAGTAAACAATAAAATAATTTTTGAGTCACTGAATTCTGATCTCCAGATGTGTATTTTTTGACACTTATGTTACTGTATTGTTCTTTAATCATCTTTTGAACATTCAGTATTGTGGATAGCATAGGGAATTGTGTTATAATAGCACTGCTTATAACTATTTTCTTGAGGTACATGCTTAACCTTTAAGGTGAGGTACTTGCTTAAAATTTAAGGTGTGATATTTTTGTCTTATGCCAATTGAGAGATTTAGCATATTACATACTATTAAAGCATCCAGAACATCTAATTGATGCCTTAATATTGCTTTTGGGAATCATCGTCCTGTTGGTTGTTATTTGGAAAACAGTTTCCTGGATCCATTTTCAAGTTGAATTGATTTTAATTGCATTTTGGTCATCAGCACACCAACCTATTTATGCGATGGAGGTTACTGAGAGCAATATGAAGCCAACAAATAGGAATATATGTTATCCTGATTAATGCTTATTTTCTTGGATTTATAATTGTCAGGTTTCAAAGCCGGGAAGCTAAATTAGTCAATATTGGAGCAGTAGCTCTCTCTGCACCACAATCTGCACTTTCCTGGCTCTTAACAGGTGGCATCAATGATCCACCAATTCCACCTGGTGCCACAAAATTTAGTTATTCCACACGACTTGGAGAAATAAAAATTCGTCTATGTGATACGGATGTGGATTTCTTGGAAATTAAGGTAAGACATTAGCCTCATGTTGTTAATGGGAGCCCTATTGTGCCATGTGGTTTTAATTTAACCTCAACTGTTTTATCTCATGGATGTTCTCTCAGTATTTATGTATATGAGTATGTTACTGACTTTTGAGTAAATACTTATGGCTGCAGTTTAAGTGTAAACTTGAATTATAAGTGCAATATTAATGTCAAATATTATGAAGTATTTTAAAATTAGCTCTTTGGCTCTCCCAAAGAGTGGGAGAAATAAAAAAAATAACTTTGAGAAAGATGGGAAAACAAAATCGGATCCATGTTGAACATGAAAAAGGAAGAGGATGGGCATTTTTGATGGGATCAAGAGGGATAGGAAGTATACTTATCTATTGATAGAGGGAGGGAAATTAGAGAATGGTAGAGAAAAAGAAAGCTGGGTCCATAGATTCGATTAAATACTATTCTTACTGGCAAAAATCAAATAATATTATTAGCATCATGCTAGTAAAATATACACCCTTACTACAGTTTCTGCCCTGAGAGACATTGTAGTTTTTTTCTTTCATTCAAATAGACTAATTGTGTCAACTTAGCTATGCCAGGGTGTCTTAAGTATTATTGTTCTAATTTTTTCAGAAAAAAGTTTTTTTTGAATAGTCAATTTAATCTTTAGAATTAGAAAAGCTTTTTAACTGGCAAACTTTTTCTATCATCATTCTGTCCTTTTAATAGCTTAATGTTTCATATTTGTTTTTAATCAAGGTGTCAGTTTTGGAGAGTGATTGCCTTTTTAAAGCAAATGAGAGAATGGTGTTGAGAGCCTATCTATCCAGCATATCTGTCGATGATTTGTCTGATATCACCCTGTACCCAAAGGTATGTATGATTTTTTTTGCTGTTTGTCATGATTTGTTAACAGAA
The DNA here is from genome assembly GCA_933228895.1 of Platycnemis pennipes. Taxonomy (NCBI): domain Eukaryota; kingdom Metazoa; phylum Arthropoda; class Insecta; order Odonata; family Platycnemididae; genus Platycnemis; species Platycnemis pennipes. Next base: position 22,863,894 of record OW121848.1, on the reverse strand, counting down.
AATCTGAGTGATTTTTCTAATAAGTAATTAATGTTTTAGTGATATCAGGCTGATTAATTTGGTTATGTGCTATGAATCTGGGTTTCTTAAACATGAGAAAGACTATTAAATTTTGTGGGACATTAAGATCTGGAATTCCAAACTATCCCATGAGAAAATTTGTGTACTAAGTGCATTAAGCAAAATTATATCTCTTGTTTCATATATTTAGTCCTTTTCCCCTGTCAAAAATATGTAAACAGCTGCTTATGTAGTTATTGGTTGCTCAGAGGGATGTGCAAATATAGTTGTAGATTATAGTTCATTACATGTTAATGTGTATAGTGTTAGTATGCACTTGCACTTCAATCGTTAATCTTTATTGCTGAAATTATATTGCAACTTTTGTGAACTGTATTTTATCCAGATATTGGCTGTTGAAGAGGACAAAATGTTTGATTTCAAGTATGTTAGACACAGTCCAAAGTTATACATGCAGAGTGATATTGAATCAAATAAGGACGATGTAAAATCTGATGGGAGCCTACGATTGCATGTGGGGAGACTTCACATTGTACTTTTGTACAAATTCTTGGCTGATATGCAGGTAAGATATCTGGAAATTCTGTAAATGATTTGGAATCTTTACTTTATAGATCCCTGTTTGCTATAAATTATTGTACTTAGTAGTAAAAAAAGTGAATTTGTGCATACTACTTTCCCTGTAATGTTAAATCAGATTTGAAATATAAATGCTATTGGTGCAAAGGTTTCCACGGCATCGTTCAGATTCTCTCTGAATTTTGGGTTCTGCATCTGCGTATGTTGACTGGAGGTGGCAACAGTTTTGCTAGCCATCCTGCTAGTGTCTTCAGGTCGAAGGTGTGGAAGCTGTTTTTTCACCGTCTTATATATGGCTGGTCGAGTCTGTGCTGCGCTGTGATTGGTCAGGATGGATGATTCTTTTCCACGCAGGGTTGTTGTCACCCCCAGTCAACATGCGCGGATGAAGAACCCAATATGCAGAGAACATATAAATGCTATTTATGTTGTTCTTAGTATTTATCTGAAAGTATCTTATTCAGTGGAACTACATATTGTAATGGTTCAAATGGCCCGCCCGGATGAAATTTTTTTTGGGCCGAAAGAAACATGTACAAATAAAATTTAAAAAATCTTCGCGAATCTTTCCCGCTCTAAATCCGCGAAGCCAAACTGCGTCACCTGGTACGAGAAAGGTAAGATATACGCCTCTTTGAGAGAGGGCAAGCGGGTAGGGGGTTCCCGACCTTGTGCAATTTTTTTGTTCTTTTACGCGCTCCCTGGCTTTACCGCCGGGGCGAAACGTATGAAGGGTAGGGAAGGAATGTGGTGGGGATGGGGGTGATAGGGAGCCTCGCCTCCCGACCCGCGGAAGAAGACGACGCACACACTTTTTCATTCATACAACACACACCATTATTGGCCGCACGGCGACGACCACGTCCTGGAGCTCTCCCCGCCTTCGCCTCTCCGACCGCAGGCTCCTCCGTACCAAAACTGGAGCGGCGTCAGGCACTGGATGCGAGGGAGGCTCCCTCAGGACATCCTCTCTCCGGTCGTCCGCGAACAATCTCCTCAACCTGTCCGGCCCGGTGACGGCGCAAGCCTCGCCCGTTGCTCGCCTTCCTTGAACTCTCCCACAACTCGTCCGCCCTGGCGATGGGCACAACTTCGCCCGTGGCTCACTTTCTGGGAATCTCCTACAACTCGTCCGCCCTGGCGATGGGCACAACTTCGCCCGTGGCTCACTTTCTGGGAATCTCCTCTTGGGCGTTGCTGCTGCCGGCTTTTATATACCCCCGGGGATGACGATGGGGTGGGGGGGGGTTCTCGATGTGGGTGGGGGTTGCACTGGGGGTTATAGGCCACAGTGGCCACAGGCCCATATCACCTCACTTGATCGTTTAGTGAGTCATTCACTCCCGCTTGCACTCAGTCTCACCCTCCTCCACGGGTCGAGTCTAGAGGGGGTGGGGTGAGGGTGTGAGGGGGGGGGGGGGGGGGGAGGGGAGGAATGCGGTCGGGCCAGGGAGCATTGTGTAATGGTCGAACCATTACAATATTGGTCTTGGTATCTGCTTTTTATGAAATGCCTCTGGTCAGCATTTATTTTTTATGAGCATAAAAATATGACTATATTTCAAGTAGGGTTGGGTAGCAAATTTGCAATCTTTTTTAGCTGATATCATTTATTAGCAAATTGCAACTGCTAATATCGAGCAGAAAAAAGTCTTCTAATGCCTGCTACACTGTACTTGTTTCTCCTCCTTGGCCCCACTGCAGAAGCTGCAAGTGTTATTTCATGGGGCACTGCTACTTAGTACACTCCTGCTAATAGTTGGCAAGAGACAAGAGCATATATGTTGAGAAGCAGTTGATTTTATCAAATGATTTAGCTATTACTTTTAGCGGGAAAAAAGAGTGCAAGACCAGTTTCTTTTTTTTAATAGCAGCATCGGTACATGTATAGTGCTAACTATAACACATTTCGCATACCAGAATTATTTTGGACTGCAAGTGGCAACGGTGTGTTGATCCCAACCCCATTATTTTCAAAGGGCCTGGCTCCATACTGCTTGGGGGATTACTAGTCTATTCTAGGGGTGGGAAACCTTTTTGAGAGTGCATGCCGAAATTGCCCAAATTACTAATACAACATTTTTTCCACATTCCCAACAAAATTTATTTGAACATATGCTATCTTTATATTTGATTTGTAAGTGATTATGTAAATTGTTAAACTGAAAATGAACAAATTTATGGTTGTAAATTCATGAAGTTTCCCTTAGAGTTTGCCAGAGTAGCATTGTGGCAGGTTTGATATCATCTGCTAATTAGGCCTAGCCCATTATCACTTAAAAGTCAATAGTTTTTCCATGACTCTACTATGATTAGCAGTAGTTAAAATTAGCTGCTATTTTATTAGCAGTAACTGTTAGCAACTGATATCAGCTGTTAACTGTTAGCAGGATAGCACTTGCCCCCCCTCCCTCCCCCCCGTAATTTCTGCAATGTTGCTTAATTTAATTACTTCTTTGTTTTTGAAGGGGTGTATTGATGATAAAGAGTCCTTATCCTGTTTTTTTTCCTCAAGCAATTCATGGAGCCATTTGTACGACCTGGTGCTGCAGCAAAAGCAGCCCTTGCTGCTGAGCGATCAATGGAGTCACGTGTTGCAGCACTGAAGGGTTGGCCTACTCGCCTTCGTCTATCTCTTAATCTTCATGCTCCCACATTACTTATTCCTCAAAAATCTGATTCACCTAATCTGCTTGTTCTTAACTTGGGTAAGTCTGTCTAGAAAATTTTACTTATCATCCATTATATTTATTGCATTACTACAACATTGTAGTGACATTACAGTTACTGGACATTGTTAATAACGTAAATAATATTATAATGTTAACCTAAATGCATAAAGGTAATGGATTTTTAACCAGTAAGCAATTGTGGTCTTAAGAATATTTGTCTGCCTGTTTTTTGTGCATCCTAACAAAATCACTTTATCCTATTCTTAAATATCAATAATTGTAATCTGTAATACATAGTTACTCTTTGGTCCTATCATGTCATCTATCCACTATAGTAAGTGTTTAAATCTTCAGGGTCAGGGGTAAAGTAGGTATTTTATTAATATTGAATGCTTAAAATTACTCATCTTTTAGCAAGGAGAGTTGGGTCAAGGGTATAGTGCACAGAGCTCAATGTGAACGTTCATAGTTCGAATCTATCTCTCGAGATTTCTTTTTCCATCGCAGTTTTGTTGTACTCCCATCCCTGGTTATTAATATTTTTAACATGTTTATCCAGGATACATTTTACCTATCTTATGTATTAATTGCGTAAATTATGTAATTAATACATAAAATTACTTTTCATTTAATACTTGATTGACCATAGACGATGACCATATGATGGAATGATGATCGTTGCTCAATACTATGGAAATTTTGCTAGTACTCTCTCGATACTGGATACCTGAAGTATCGAGGGTATCGAGGCATCAAGGAATTGAGTGTCCCATCCCTAGTTTATTCTGACCAATACATAATCCCACTCCATGCTTCTGACAATAAGTGTTTAATTGCTTCCTGCATTTCTTCCCACACTAGGCATACACATAGACACGCAATTGTTTATGTGGCTTGATCCTCTTCTCCATGTGTGGTAGAACTCCAAGTAATGTCGTAGAATAACATTCTCACCTAAGAGTGTAACTGGTGTAAAGAAAGTGGGGGTCAAACAACTAGAGTGAGGCTAGGACTGAGTGCCATATTTTGTGAATATTTGGTTTACTACTGTATTCCTTGGAAATACAATAATAATAATATAATAATAGCATTTATTACAGGTGTTTACCCATATTACAAAATAATTTAAATACAATTTAAATAATATAATAAAAATAGAAGTACAGTTTGAAAATACTGATTTGAATAGGTACATTATTAATCATTATATAATATGACACTACTTAGTAAATTATTGCACTCAGAGGGTAATTACTGATATTTAATTGACGTTAATGAATAGACAAATTAATAATGACAAAAGATTACAGAGATTAAAACAGATCAAATTTGCAATAATAGGTTATATACAATAATATATGAACTTACCAAAATCACACGATTAAAGCATTAATCAAAATTAACAAAAATTTGTGATCAAAATAACATATTGAAATTTCAGAGGTGAAACAGAAATATTGTCGAGTATAGGTTATAAACATAGGTTACACACAAATTACAGAACAAATATGAACAATTTAAGATCAGAGTAATTTATGAAATAATTATACTATAGGATTAGAATCTGAATAATAATACAACAAAAATTTTTCCATGCATTTTTCTAGAAAGTATGGGCTGAGTCATGATGAACATGTACAGATGATTCCACTAAATTATACGTTTGGTGTAGTCTGAGAAGGGGAGCATTAAAAGTAAAATTTCTTGAGCTAAATTTTAAATGAAATCATTTAGTTTTTCTTGTGAAGTTGTAGGTGGTATCAAAAGATAGCTTTAGAAGGGAAGAACATTTGATATTATTATTACATAATCTGTGGAGGAATAAAAGGTCAGCAAGTTGCCGGCGGAGATAATATTACTCTTAATATTAAAGAATTTTACTTAATATTACACGAAAGGAGATAATATTACACTTCTCTGTATTTATTGACATTAAGTTATTGTTACACCAGTCAGATCTATATTTAGGGAAACATTCAGTGTCTGACATTCATTAATGTTATGTATTATATTAAATATCTTTACATCATCAGCATACATAAGATGTGGTAATTCCACATCTTATTGTAATATGTAAGTGATTTTTTTTCTTTCATCTTACAATTTTTTTTGACAATTTTTTAAGCAGGGATCATGAACAAGATCCCTCTACCAGTAATGAACATTCCATAAAAAAGGTTACTTTTTTATAGGTACACTTAAGTATAATATAAATCATAACTAAGTAAAATTTCTGTTGCACTATAGGTGACCTTAGTGTGGAAAACTTTTTCAAAGAAGTTTCCAGTGTTTACCCTGAAGCAGTGATTAGTTCTGGTGGGAAGGAACTTGTCAGCCAAACATCACCACTCTCGGCAAAATCACCACCAATACCTCCTCCAGTGATTGACAATATTTTGATCCGCTTAGATGCTCTCCAGGTAGGTGATGCATATTTGCCCTTTCTTTATAAATTGAATGATTGTTTTCTGTAGTTTATTGTGGTAATTATTATTTTGAGAAGTATCTGTTGTGCTGTTTTATTGATTCACCCTAAAATCTTGACTATATCTTGGTGGTTTGGATCAGGGATTAAGAGCAGAGATATGTAGAAAAGCTACTTCCTCTGATTTGCTTAGTGTTTATTTTCCCATTATGATTTATGCCATTCACTCGAGGGACAAAGCAAAAGCACATAACCATAACAAAAATGACATGGATGAAGGTCACCTCTCCAACACCTCCTCTTGGGCATTAGAATCAGATGATCATACTTAAAAACACATACAACTCTCTACTCATATATTTCAGTTCTATACTGATTATTTCATGATAGAAGTGTAAATGAAAACAAAATAAACCCCAATTTCAATCATCAAATTACAGTGCAATCAAGCACAACTGACCAAGCTACCTCTTTTCTAATGCTCGTTCCATATTCTAATGTTCATTCCATAATTTTGATCAGTTTCGCCAAAAATTTAAACCATAACTGATAAATCAAAATTGTATCACCTTTATTACAGCCTTTATGCTTTCCCTTTGTTGATCTTAATTTTTATGATCAGTATATTCACGTTCTTCGCGGAAGCCATTTGGAATAATGTATTGCATTTGTTTCAGCAGACAAAAAGAGACTGTGGAAATGGTGGGAGGGATCCTGCCTTGGAGGACGTTTTCTTTCATCTGATGTAATGTCTAAATTGAAAAGCAATCTCCTTTACCATGTATAGCAATTTTATTGAAATAGCAGGTGTATCATGGTTGTATAAGTTCTTTTTAAAGATTTCATTTTGCCCTCGACGTACTTACAGTAATATTGTTGGATGTATATGCGCAACGGTAGTATGATACAATGGATTGAAAAAATGGGTCCAATGAAGAACCCTCCTATACTGAGAAATGTGTTAAGTATCAATTCATATAATAATAATGGCAATGCTCAATAATGGCAACAAAACATAGAAAAAAATATAGACGCATTGAAAGTCAATAAACTAAGAGCACTGCTCCTTTGGCACCTCCTTCATCACATTACATCAAGCAGTTACAAGTATAGGTAACAAATAATAATTTGCAAACTTCAATAATCTCGTAAATTATAAAATTAACTCATGAAAATGTTCAACATTGATAAATATAGAGTGAAAGAAAATATGAAAACAAATTTAAGAGAGACAATTCAGTAGCTTGTAGTTTTTCCCTTCTGACACTTAAGTGTTTTGTGTTTTTGGGCCATGTCTCTATCTTGGAAATACTCCCAACTCACAGACGTGTGAGTGTGCTCTCGACCGCCCAGGAAACAAAAGAAGATCAAATGCATAATCGTAACTGCACATGCTGCAGTATTTCCATTAGTGATGGATGGATACACGTTTTTTGTCGGATCCAAAACCGGATCCTTGCCTGGATTTCTAATCTTATCTCGGTTTCGGATCCTTAGTTTCAGATACTTGATTCTGAATTTCATTCCTTTTCTAATCCTAGATTTTTAATATAGGTATTTATAAAAACAGCAACTGGCTCGACAGGCCTAGCTCTAGCAGCAGGTCCAACATTGAGTTGAGCTCGACATCAGATGGCGCTGCGATTATGCACATTTTATGTAAGGTACTGTCATCTTATGTCACTTTTGTGAACTTCTAGTACCTTATGAATCCTTTTACCTATTTTGCAAATAGTATTTCTTTCGGCTACTACCTGAATTCCACAAAAAAATTGGACCGCAAAGGGTTAATATTAACCTTTTAAATGGAATTTGAGAATTTTATACTCCTAAGGGGAAGTTGTGTAACTCTGATCTTGAAATGAGATTAGCCTTTTATCATGCTACTAGAAGCAAATTTTAAAAAATGTCTCGGATTTTTCTCCATTGGGTTTGCAAGAAAAAAGTAGAATGACATGTGGGGAGCCTGCATTCTCTGAACTCAGGTAAGCCGACAGTAGCAGAGTGGGGTAGTGGACTGCAGGTAATGAAATTTGATTCTTATCGCTGTTTAAAATTTTTCTTTCAGCCATTGAATCAAAAACTTTATCATCCTTCATTTCCAACCTTTGTGTGTGGATACTGACTTTTTTGTACATCTATCGCTTAAACTAGATTTACAAATTCGTCGCTAAAAAATACATTGTAAAATTAACATAATGATTCCACTATTTAATTCTGCAATAAAAACTTTTTCCAATCATTTCACTAGCACCAAATTTTATTATTTTTTTGACTTATAAATTGGCATGAAATTTCTGATAATCTACACTTTTTAACTGCCTACTAGCATTACCCTAGGAATACAGCATGGCTGTATTCCTAGAGAGTGTTAAGGATCAAACTTGCGACCGGCAGTACACTAGCCCACATTTTTAACACCTAGGCTATCTTAGGTTCACGGGAATATGGCGAATGTGGGCAACCCGCATGACATTTGGTTTAGGTTTTTTTTTCTCGTGCATCCGGGCCTATGGAGAAAAAAGTGAAGACAAGTACTTTTTTATTTTGTTTTAGTGGCACGGAAAAACTCTTCTTCTCATTTCGTGACCCGAGTTACTTAACCTCTCCTTGTCACTATCTACCATACTTAAATTCCATTTGCGGGGCGCATCGATCACAATTGTGCAAGATGTTAAACTCTCCAATCCTGATCTGAATTTATACTGTCTTTGGATATGATTTCAGTAGGGAATGAAATGAAAGACCTGTGGATGTTTGAATCCGACCCGACCTTCCTTAATTCATGAGTGGTACATTTGTAAATCTAATTTAAACAACAAATGTATAAAAAATATAAGTGAGTATGTATTCAGATGTAATGGTTTGAACTTGAATATGATAACATTTTCGATGCAGTGACTGTAAGAAAAAATTAAACTGCGATAGGGACCGAACTTCGCGCATCTCTTGCTGGTCCTCTGATGCCGCAAATGTAGGTAACTCGCGTGACAATCGATAATTTTTTTTCTAGCAATACCAAGGTAATGAGGAAAAAAGTCATATTTCTTATAAATTGAAATGGTGCATAAATGAAAATACAAGACTTATAATAGTCTTGTAATAAAATAAAAACTCAAATTCGAAGACTTTCCGTAGGTCAGTCACTGAAAAGTCGTACAAGTGAGGACTGTCCTACCAAAGTACTGAAAAAAAACTGTTCATAAATGAGTTCGTCGCATAAATGAAAAGTTTCATAAGAGAGGTTGGAAATGCATGGGATCTTAAGGAGTTATTTACCGGACCAAAATAAAACTGTATAAATGAGGTCGTTATATAAAAGAGGGTCGTATATTCGAGGTTCTACTGTAGATGTCTTTCCGTCGGTTAGTCACTGAAAAGTCGTATAAGTGACGACTTTCCTACTAAGGGACTGGAAAAAAATGGTTTACAACAGAGTTCGTTGTATAAATGAATTTTTTCATAAGCAAGGTTGGAAATACAATGGGTCATATCGGGTTATTTACCGGACCGAAAAAAAAACTGTTTAAATGAGGTTGTCGCATAAACGAGGGTCGTATAACTGAGGTTCTACTGTATATTGAAATTTTTGTTTCGTAAAGTTGTATTTTTGATTTCCTGAAACATTTAATAATAATGTATACGAAAACTAGGCAAAAAAAACATACAATATATATAGGTTGATGGTTTTGGTATTGAGAATCGATTTTCCATTAATTGGCATTGGTAGCAAGAATCGATAAATTTTTGTCCAGTGCCCCATTGGTTTAGAAACTAAGAAGTTATCCAAACCTGAAATAAATGTAATTTCAAGAATTATTATTGCTATAGATTATACATGCAAATACTAATAGAAAATATAAGTTTTGCGAAATTAAAATTTGGACAAAGTTGAAACTAAGAGTTACGTTGTGATAAACAACTTTGTTATTGAAGAGCATTATGCATCATCACCCACTCCTCTATCGAAACCTCAATGTAACCTCACATGGACCATTTTCCCACCAACTGATGTCAGCCAACATTTAATGATAATCCCCTATTACTTTTCGTCTATTAGCTTCTCCAATAAAATTTGTTTGTGTGATGAAATCTTTCCATTCAGATTTGTGTTCAGTTCTATGGGAGGAAAGTGGAAAAATCTTAGAAATTCTCTTGTATTCTGTCCCATTAATACAGGTTGCAAGAGCTGTAATGACTTTAGCAGGATCTTTACAAACACAAGAGCCTATTTTAGAACCTGCTAGCATAAGATTGGATGTGAAAAGAGCTGTGGCTCCAGCACTCATAGCATGTGCCCCCTATGGATCTTGGAATTTCCTGCCAAATAGAGAGTCATCATCTCTTCTCTATGATATTCATGGGTGCATCGAAGGCATACATATAAATTTGGGCCAGAGGGATCTTGCCACTCTACTTGCAGTAATATCTGATAATCCTTTGGAAGCAAGTTTCTCAGGTGAGTAAAAAGAAATTCTTTGATAAACTTAGTTCAACTTTTTGTAAATACCATCCAATGACTGTTAATAAACAGTGAAAACTACAAGAAGTAAAGGGTAAAGACATACAAGTATGCATGCCTTTACCCTTTTATCATTGGTAAAGGAGTCTAGTTATTCCTTTTTGTCCAACTTGTTTATTTCATAATGTTTATCCTATATCGGTACTTGTTCCTGCTATTTACCAAATATTTATTTTCTTTTCTCAATCTGCATTTTCTTCACAAATTGTGCTTGTATAGCATTTCTTTGTGAATCATTATACTACTAAAAACTTCTTATGTCCTCTTTGCCTGTTGATGAGTAATCTTACTGCCGTACAGAATTAATGAAGCTTTGAATCCTTTTTAGGATCTCAACATTGTCCTTTCACTTTAATAACTTTTAAAATAATGTTAGTCCTTAATTAACCTCTCCAGTTTTTTTCTTGGGCATGAATAAAAGTGAAGAAGTTTACTGCATAAATAGCTAGTTAGTTCTTACAAGGAAGGGGTCTACTGGGCATTGAATAATTTCCTCCTTCTGAAACTCAATTGCTCTCTAAAACCAGTGGATTGCATTACCATCATTTGCTGTTCGCAAAAACATAATCTTTTGTACACGGTTCACTTCCAGGATCAAAATAATGAAAGAAAGCTATAAATAAGAAAATTCTATAAATTTAGTGCATAATTTAATTTTGTGTGATAAATTTCAAAACATGAAACAACATTTCAATTTTAGCACCAATACACACTGTATCCTTCCTTTTTGCATGCTTAAGGTCCATCGTCTTTTTGGATGGCATTTTATTCATATATTGGTTATAAACCCATATTTTGGTCACCTATAAACAATGATGCATGCTGGAACTACATATTTATTTTTCCCTCTTTTGAGTAATTTTGCGGTCATCACCATGAAATTTAGAAATCATGCAAACATTTTTCTTATCAAACGTGCTGACGTGCTGCCCAATTATTTCCCATTTTCATATTTTTTTCTTTATCATGTTTGGGAATGAATACATTTTTATGTACAGTTTTGAAGTTGAAGGAGTTTTCTGACCTCCTCATTTTCACTTAAATATTTATGCTCCTACAAATACGTTCAGCACAGCTTTCACATTTAGTTGTTATTTGTCTATGCCAGTTATGTTTTTTGATACACTTTTACGCCTTAATGATTGCAGAAGAATGTTATCCAAATGTCTCATTGATTCTGATATATAATTAGGTTAATCCTAGGATCTACTTGATACTGTTCCACGAATTGTATTCAAGGGAAGGAATTGGTCATTCAAATTATTCATGAAACTGATAAATGCAAACTAACTTATATTTCACTGCAAGTTGAATGTTGTACCACCTTTTAACTTTTCCCAACGTTAGCTGTGACTCTTTTAAGACTTTGTTTTTTTCATCTGAGTGGCAGATGTACTAATAGTACTGTCTTTATTCTCCGAGGAAACATTGCTGCTGAAGGCATTGGAAAATTCATAAGCACCAATTCATGAATTGACCTATTACATGATTATGCAAATGTAATTCCAAGACTGATTCTAGCAACATACCATTATGATTTTGTTAGAGTATCTGGTTGAATGGAAGGACTGGATTATCTTACAGTGTGTTCTATCTTTTTATTCCTCCACCTAATTTCAAAACTGTCAAGTGCCTCTCACATCTCAATTAGGAAAGACTTAGTGGCGATACTAGGAGCTATTAAATCAATAACAAGTAAATAATACTGGATTCATGCTCTCTGGATTGATGGTAAGACATTTATATACAGGAGGAAAATAACTGGGTTGTCTGGAAAAGTACCCAGTGGAATATAGAAAGTGAGTAAATATAGAAAGGAATTTGGATATCAGTTTTGGCAGTGTAATGGAATCTTCACCTTATATGAGCCAAGCCTTTTCACTGCATACTTTCTTCTCTAGAAAATAATAGGAGAAAATGTTCAGAATTGTGTAGGAAATTCTTTATTGAATTTATAGAACCTATTAAAAAGGAAAAAGCTTCCATTTTCATTAGTAGAATATGGTCTAGAAAAGCATTTGCAAATTTTTGACAATTCTAGTAAAAGCTAGTTGTTGTTGCGTTCTGCCTAGTAAGTAACTATCACACACTTTGAAGTCGAGTAGGTGCATTCTCACAGTTAAGATGAAAAAGATTATGACCATTGTTAAAAAGTGTACTTTTTGTTGCAGTTATTGTTTTATGAAAACTCCCATTACTTCGGTAATTCGTTGGCATCTTAGGAAAGCATTGATTCTAATGCTCTTTGTAACTATAGAATCCCTGCTGCCAGAAATATGATAGTTCATAAAGATCAAGTTTTCGTTATTGAAAGCAGTAATTCAGATGAATTGTAGTTAGAAAAAATATTTCATTTCCAAAGGAAATTTTCATTGCAAGCATTGAGGCTGATGATCTCTTATTCGTCATCCAAGAATATTTTTCAATCTCTGATTTGTTTCATAAACATATGCTACAGAAATGTTGCCCAGTTCACATCCAAGTTCCCCATTGGAAGGTGCTACACCAACTGGCATTGGTTTGGGACCACCAGGAGTGGCAGCAACTGAAGATCCTGCTGTAAGAAGACTACAAGCATTCCTCTGCCAGAGTGGTGCAGAGCAAGTTCATCGTGAGGCTGCTATCCGATTGTCCTTTGATGGTCTTCATCTAAACCTCTTTAATGATATGGATGAGGTAAAAAAATTTTGGTTTTACAGTAATTTTTCCTTTTATAGGTAATTGCTTCTAGTCATATTCATTCAGTCAGTTGTATTCCTTGCGTAAAAGAAGCAACCTTTCAGGACTTCAAGAGGAGTTCTAAAAAACAGTTTTACCATATGTTGTCCCTTGCTGAAAAAAAAAATTGATTTTTGTTAAAGAATTGGGCCCTCCATAGAATTATTGAAATCACCAGGTGAATAAGAAATTTAAGCTGAATTTTGCCATGGAAGCCATGTGTTGATGTCATGGGTTGTTAATTCCTCATTAAAAAATGTCTGATCTTAAAAACTTGAACTTTACACTAGTATGAGCAGATTGCCTGTTATATTTGAACAAAGGTTATTACTCTAACCTTAAAGTAAAAAATAGCAAATAAACCTTCTGAAAATGGATCTTCCATTCACATTTATGTCTTTTTGACAGGATTTTCCATCATGATATTGATTTAGAAAGTTTTGATAACAAACAATTATTATAAAGACTGATTCCAGTAATCATTTTTTTAAAAACTAGCATTGGGATCTGATTTACTCAAGAGTGCTAAAATGGTGCCTGTATAGAAATATTATTTTCCCACAAGGAGAATTTCAGAGAGTGAAGATAATCTTCATATTGGATCCCTTGATTTGACTTGGGTAGGATAATTAGCTAATGGCTGTGTTAAGGTATATCGCCTCATATTCTGAGGATATTAAAATTGAAAGTGATTTTCTATTCTTTTATTTATCCTTGTTCATGACCTTGTAATTTTAAAAAGTAACCTTTCGTAGGCTTTTTGGTGGTATCTGCTGAATAATGGAATGGCTTTATTATTTCCCATTTATTGTGTTTATTCTGAGGAATGCCTTCTTAAGATTACCTTCTTATGCAGCTAATTAATTGATTATTAATTCTTCTGCTTTAAAAATACCCAGGTACTTAGCTCCCCAGTGCGTGATATGCAACATGGGCTTTCCCGCTTAGAATTAGGGGAAGCTACCGTCTCAATGGACACTTTCTCTGACCATAGTTTAGAGATCAAACTAGCTCTCCAGAGCTGCTTACTTGAAGATATCAGACCTTCAACAAGCATTGCCATACGCAAGTAAGTTGTGTTGTCTCTCCATTAAGTTACATAGTGTAATTACTCTAAGTTATGTTGCATGATAGAGAATTGTTATCATCCTAATTCCATTTTTGCAAAATGGAATTAGGGATGGAATGGTTTTGCTAATGTGCAGGTATTTTAAGTAAATCTATGGTAATGGATATATGTATTTGAAATCCTTTATCTTTTTTCATTCCATACATTATGTTTTGTATGCTATTTCAATCACTGAGAGTACATAATTTAGCTTCCTTAATTTCCGTGAAGATTACATTTCAAAATAATAATTACCAATGGTCCACTGATTATAAAATAATGTGTTTCAAATTATAATGTAGAAATAAGTATTCTATTCAAGTAAGTGTTGCATACCATCTCATGTAAACCTTGGATAAGAATGCAACGGGTCTAAAAATCTATGTTCGAAAAAACTTGTATAGAGATTATGTCTGCATGGGATATTTTATTTCTGAGACAGAATACACGCAAATGAGTATGTTAGACATTGTGACAGTACCAAACCAGCAAAAACCCTGAGAGCACACTAACAATTGTAGACATCTAAATTTGGTCTATTAAATGTCTACAGATAACTTCACTGATTGAAGTTTGCTGTAGACCAAGAATAGACCTAATGTAGACACAATAATAAAGTACTAATGATGGACATGGTCAACTAAATTTGAAACCAAAAATTACCAACCAAAATAAATGTTACATAATATGTTTTCAAGGGACCCGTTTAAATATTTATAAAAATTGGAATTGCTGGTACATCAGCAAACATTATTACGTCATTATCAGTCCATTACTGCACTTAAACAGTATCATCTGGTAGAAATTCCTCTCATGTGGCCAAGTTGGCTGCGCACACATTGGAAGTTTTCTTTTCTTAGAAATCGTGCCTGTGCATGGAAATGCAATGAACACACGCAAACATGTGCCGAATCTTATTGGAGTGTAGTTCAGGGTGGCGATTGTCAGAGAAAACCGGGAAAAACTGGAATTGCTGGGGAATTTTGGAAATCTGGAAAAGTCAGGGAATAGTCAGGGAATTTCAAGGGATGAAAAGAGGGATCTAATGACTTTACCATCGACCTTGGCACCTTTTTAAACCTATGATTTGACAGGTTTGTAGCCTCATTTTACCTTTTGTAACCACTGTGACCTTTGACCCCTGAGGTACCCTTGAAGCTCAAGGGATGAAAAGAGGGATCTGAAGACCTTAAAATCGTCCTTGGCACCTTTTTAAACCTATGATCCGACAGGTTTGTAGCGGTGATTCATTTTTTGTAACCCCTGTGACCTTGACTGTGACCTTTCAGGGGTCACGGTTGCAATTTTCGACCCCATAAGTTCTTCCATTGTATACTTCGCGTCCAAAAACCTATTAGTCGAAAGTTTAGTTAAATAATTCTGTCGAATTCATTTTTAGTCGTATTGGTGCCATATTTTATGTACTGCTTAGCCCATGATTCAAAGACATCATTTGTATTTTAGCATTGAAAAATGAATTTTCGTCCAAGAAATTCACATTTTGTGCATAATCTTGCATGTCAATGATGATTGATTAGGAGCCTTACTCTGGCAAGGAGCATCTGAAAATCGCTCTTTTGATCGGTCATTATTCGTAAAAACGAGTAAGTTTTCATGCCAAAATTGCATTTCAATTTCAAAACACCGTTATTTTGTAATATCGAGTACCATTACATGTATTTATGTAGATACCCTTTTGGTCGGGACTGAATATTTTGCTTCGTAAAATCAAAATATCATAAATTCGAGTTTCTACTGTATATCATATAGACCAAGAACATATCGATTCCAGATGTCCAAAAAAACTATTGATTACCACCTGAATATGGATTAATCAATTCACAAAAATGAGGCGAGACAGAGAACTTTGTTTTTCATACCAAATTTTACCAGTAATTTTTCACAATATGCTCTCTGGTCTAACTTAAAATAGTCATCTGTTCTCGTCACTTTCATGCTTAAAAACTCTGCCACATTTCTGAAATACTTAGTAGAAAAATTTCTTGACAAAACTTTCTTTTACTTTTCCACCTGTGGATCATCATTAAAAAATATGAAAAAATCATCCACATACTTAGCAACTATGACAATCCTTTCACCTTTCTTCCAAATATAGACAGACACAGGGTTCATATTTAGATTGATTGAAACCAATTTCAGTTAAGATTTCATGCGCCTTTTCATACCATTTACTAGCCTGCTTTAACCCATATACAGCCTTTCTCAGTCTACATACTTTTCCTTCAGCAGTTTTAAGTCCCTCTTGTTGACTCATGAAAATCTCCTCTTTTAAGGTGGCTCACTAGCTCTCAGTTTCGCCTCGTCGGTTCTCCCCCTACTCAGTCCCGGGTGGAATGGGAAGGCTCGAAGCGTGTAAGGGGAAATCGACGAGAGAATAGAAGGGAGGGGGTCTGCGCACGTCGCTGGGTTGTAGACGAGCCTAGAGTGCCCTAGAGTGATCTTGCGCAGGATGGCAGGGAAGAGAGGGGAGTCAGCTGACAAATAAATACGCGTGAACGTATTCGTTCGCAGCTCAACTTCGCTGTTCGTAACTTTGATGTCGCAATTACCTCGCATATACTATTCCATTGTGCATTTACAGTACAATGCGATACTATGCCTGGTGGCCCACAATATTGCACTAATATCATAGTAGTTGAAAACTTCGTGAATACCACATGTCCACGGTCAATATTTTCAGTATCGCACAGTGAAAATAAGTGATTTTACATGGGGAAATGCAGTATAACCAGTCTCACGATTTTCCAGAATGTCTCCTTGCCTCCCACTGTTTCTTCATTCTTACCACCAATGTTTTCGTTATTCGTCATGGTTTGATCTCAAAACGTCACAATTTCATTACCAGCAACCAACGAGAGAAAAGTTACCCATTGCAAAGAGTTTACAGCTTGGGTCTGGACTAAGATTAAAACCATTGATTCGTACCAACTTATGAAGAGCGACCTGTAAGATAAATAGTGTGGGGTAAAGCGTAAGGATGATTACATCAAGAAAAACAGTAGGTTAGGGTTACATAATGGCTAAGCATTAAATAATTCATTTTAATGGATATTTAGGCGAAGTATTTTCGGTAGAAGTACCTCCATATAAAATTTTTCTAATTGTTGTTCCATTTGGTGTTTCCAAAAGAGATCATTTCTATTAATATGCTCAATGTAAATGCCTAATGGGCTCCAAACGATAAAGTCGCAGTACGTTTTGTCACAAAGGTGCAACTGTCCCTGTATTTGGTAATGATACTGATGCTTTTGCTTTAGCGTGACATTCTCCCCACTCTTTTGAAGAAAGTTTAGTTTCTTCTGTCCTGCCGCCTCCGATGGAGACAAATCCCTGCAGGTAATTGGACATTTCACTTCGATTATGCCGAAAAACTTATTTGTGTATTTTTCCATAACGTTAGCCAGAAAAAAAAATTGTTTGAAACTCGTAAAATGTCATAAGGATAAGCGAAAACAGCTTCTAACCTCTCTGTCTCACAATCAGCTTTTTCTGGCTTTTTTTTGTGTAAAATGAAGATTGAATTCTCTTGCGCAGGAATTCAATTCCATAATCTCTCTGCGATAAATATGATGTTGTGAACATTCCACATCGCTGTTATAGTAATGGCAATTGCGATAAATATTATAATCCAGTCATTTAATTGAGAATTGGTCAAACTATCTATTATTTCTAAATCACAACAATGACTTCTCATAAAACAACATTCCTTATACGAATACGATTTCCCCTCACCGCCTCGTCCGTTCTCCCCTCACCAGTTACTTTGTCTGATGGCGGGTGATACTCGCTCTAGGTGGTCGTGTGAGTGCCCCTTCCGCGCTGTAGCGGTGAGAGAGTAGTTGGAGGTGGGGGTATAAGCGGTGGTGGGGGCAGCCCGACATTGGCCGTGGACACGCGAGTGAAAAGATAGGAAACATGCGTTTGTATTTTCAAAACTATGGCTATATCTTTGTATATTAAGTACTGAAAATACTTCTGCTTCAAAGATGGAGAATGAACCTTAACCATCACTGCGTAATATTTTTGGTTTACGCAACAGAAACTGAACTAAAGCGTGCTGAAAAACAAGGGAAAGCGTCGGTGGGCACACTATTTCTCCTCTAAATCAACGCTACAACGTAATTTACAATGATAAAGTCGCGCAATGATTGCAAAGATCCATCCTTTTCTTAGATAAGAGAAAAAACTAGAAGGGCCTCCGAGCTATAGTTTAGCTGCAAAATTGTATTTAGAAATGGCCTGCAGGAACACTTTCAGCCAAGCTAGTGAGCCACCGCAATCCCCATTCAGGAAAGCTGTGGAAATGTCCACGTGGTGAATTTGCAAATCAAGTTTAACAGGCAAAGAGAAAAACAGTCTCAGTGTGCTATACCTTACAACTGGGGCATAGGTATCTACAAAATCAATACCATACTTCTGAAAGCACCCAACAGCTACTAGTCTAGCTTTGTATTTGACAATTTTTTCTTCACAGTCTCTTTTTATCTTAAACACCCATTTACACTTAACCACATTTTTCCCTTCAGGTTTTTCAACAAGATCCCATACATGATTGTCTTTGAAAGATTGCGATTCTTCACTTATAGCCTTTTTCCTGTGAACACTATCTTTTCCTGCTAAAGCCTCAGTCACAGTAGTTGGCTTTAAATGGTCGTCAAAAACAGCATTATCATGCAATGAAGCAGTATACATCACAAAATCATCACCAAAATCTTTTCTCCTTCTATTTCTTAATGGATACCGTCTTTCCCCATGCTCTTCAGTTAACATATTTTCCCTTTCAAATTCACCATCATCATTATTTTCTGCAATTGGAACTGTTTCAACATCAGTTTCTTTAATTAGATCATAAAAGTCTTCATACTCAATATCATCTAAAGTTACAGCCTTGGAACACAGAGTAAAATTGTTTTCATCAAACTTCACACTATGTGCAACAGTAATACTCTTAGGTTTGTCTGGATCAAACAAACGATAACCATTACCTTCTTTGTCACATTCAACAAATACCATACACTTTCTTCTTCGTTCCAATTTCCCACCCCTAACTTCCGTAGGAATGTGTGCATATGCATCACAGCCAAACACTTTCAGATTTGAATAGTTGGTATTCGCACCTGTGAACAACATTTCAGGAATAAAATTATCACAACCCATATGAGGTACCTTATTCTGAACATCCACTGCTGTATTTACACCCTCTGCCTACAGTTGTTTAGAACATTTAGCATTAAACATCATGCTCCTTGCTCCATCAAATGTTGACCTGTTTGCCTATCCGCTACAACATTCTGTTCCAGTGTATATCGGACAGTGCTTTGTTGGATAATACCTTTGGATTTCAAGTAAGACATGAGATATTTGTTTATAAACTCACCACCATTATCAGACCTAAACACTTTGGCTACTTTACCCTTTTGATTAAATAAGATTGGCAATTTTCCACAAAGAAATCTTTACTGCGACTGGTTTTGATGTGATACATCATCATCAGGTGACCAAATCTCAACCAAGTCCAGTATATATACAAATGAGGGGAGGGACCCGGGAAAAAACAAGGAGTGAGGGAAGAGGAGGGGAAGAGGGCCTAAACCAAGGGTGACAATGGAAAAAGGGAGAGAGGAGGGAGAACTGGTGCTAGGGGTGGGTGTTGGGAAAACCACACATAGAACTGGGAAACTCTGGCCGTTTGAGGAGTACTAAGGCGCAACGTACACCTTCAAGTTCAAGAGAGGCCATATGTGGGGGGGAGAAGGGTGCTGTCCTGCGGGATGAGAGGCCGCCGTCTTTCGGCCTTACCCGACGAAGGCACAGTGGCAAAGTGGGGTGGGGGGGGATTATCACAGTAGGCCGCTCCTGATCTTCGAGCCCACAGATAGGAAGATGGCGGTGAAAACACTGGCCTCTGGCCGCTAAGGGGTATCCCACGGAGATGCTCCGAACGCCAGGTCCGTGGAAGGGGCTGAGACGCTCGGGGAGTATGTCCACATAGGCCTGGTGGGGGGGGGGGGGGGGGGGGGGGAGGGAGGAGGGCACTTGGTTAATGTAGCACAATGAAAACTCACGAGGGCCGGGGAAAACCAGTGAGTAGAGGTGAGGGAGATTTGGTGACCTGATGATGATGTATCACATCGAAACTGGTTGCAGTAAAGATTTCTTTGTGGAAAATTGCCAATCTTATTTAATTATGTTATTCCACCACATAACACCTGAAACGGCTCTTTTTACCCTTTTGAGTTTCACATTGTGCAATGTATTCTTTCACTTTGTATTTCGTTTCATTTTTTCCTTTCAGAAAATAAACAGTTACAAATCTAGAATAATCATCCACAACAGTCAGCACATACTTAGCTCCACCAAAACTCTTTGGCAAGGATCCACACAAATCTGCATGTACAAGGTCTAAAACTTCTGACACTCGTGGTGACACAGAACGAGGAAAACTTTGGCTAGAATGTTTCCCCAATGTACATGGTACACATATTTCATTATTGACATTTACAAATTTTACGTCATCAGTATGTTCACACAAAAATTTCAACTTTTACCTTCCAACATGCCCAAGACGTCGATGCCATAGGTCATAAATTTCAACATTACTTACATATGCAGTCTTTGCACCAGCAATTCCATCCAAAAGATACAAGCCCTTGACTTGACTGCCAGTAGCTAGAATAGAACCACTAACAAAACTAGATATTTGTCTTTCACCTCTTCGCCCACACTTTTCATCTCCTGACCAAGTGAGGTTATGTGTGCAATATAAGCCTCCATGGTAGAAAAGTCATGAAATTTTGCTTGACTCATCACATGCACTACATAAACGTAGTGCCAGTGCCCTTTCATCTGAAATTTCTTTCCTAGCATCAACCATGCTTCTTCTGCCGTCTTCGCAGCGTTCACATACTGGTAATTTTGTGGATCGACCATGAGGCCTTTTATTTCAGTCTCATGGAGGAGAAATGCCAGCAACCTACCGTTAAATGGGTTTGATATAAGTGGGCTTGAGTGTACGTATGTTTTTACATGCATATTTGCAGAAAGTGTTTCTAAGTGCCCTGTTTTCTGAATTTTCAGGATATTTCAGTCTCATGGAGGAGAAATGCCAATGGGTCCAAATGGACCTATTTCAGTATCAACCCCACCAATTGTGGATCTCACATTTCGACAGGTTTGTTTTTTTTTATCCCACAGTTTTCTTTTGCAAATGAGGTTGGTAATTAATGGTATGTTTGTTTTTGATTATATTTTGTGACCTGATTGATCTGTTGGAACACAGAAAAAATCGGAGTCCAACAGCCGAACAGAATGGTCAAGCACAGGATAGCAACCACATGCATAACAATCAAAATAAATGTGACAAAATAAGTAATTACTTACTTTAATATCTCTTTTTGAGATGGAGATGTCCCCAGGATGAAGGGTGAAAATGGTAAAAAAACTATGAATGAAATGGAAATTACCAGAAATAACATAAAGTCATTAATCATAAGTCAGGGAAACCATAAAAGTAATTATTTTACTTATTTACTCTCATCTTCCATTGGTTATTAAGTGTAGGAGAATAAATTTATTGAACAGGCAAACATTGTCACTTGTTGGTTTTTTATTGAGTTTTTGTAATTCACTGTCTACTTTGTTTGGCTTATCAAAAAGACTTAGTATTGTCACCTCTGTCAAATTTACCACTGTGAAATTTACATTAACAAATTTCTTTGCTGATCAATCTTGATCTACTTTCAGTGTATCTATAAATATATCACTTTGAGTTATGCAAACCCATGATTTAAGGTATATTTTTCTTGCATAGACAACCAAGTGTTCATTCAGTTCTGGACCTCATTTGATTATATTCTACTGATATTCTTTCACAGAAGCTAGCAACATTTCTGAAGTACTTAACTCTTTGATATGGTTTGGGTTTGTAGCAATTCTCATCAGCTTAGCTCAATTTCTCTGCTCTGTATATTAACAGTCAATAAACTTGCTCACAAATCTCAATTCATGAAACAATTGTTGTTTTTGGTAGATGTTATCTTCTCCCACACCCTGCTTGCAGTTCATTACATGCGGCATTTGCTATTTAAGTTTTGTAGTATCCTTAAGTAGCCAGGTAATAGGATTTATCATAGCTGAAGCCTTCCACACTAATTAACTATCTTGGCAACGTATGGTATTAACCCTTTAGGATATTTATAATACCCTATTTGAATGGCTGAAGGTCACTTTTGCTAGTTACTGAAACTATGCTTCACAAGTTTGGGTATACATAGTTCTCTATATTCTACAAATACTATCATATAGATGTTGTGATAGCCAGCCTTTTAGGAAAAAAAGTTTTTGCGATTTATTTTATAATACATTTTCTGTTCTCTACTTTGGTTTTACTTCCAGACTCAAACAGGTGACAGGTGTGTTGATGTGTTAGTGGAATGCACACGCATCAATTTGTCAGTACCATTTTTGGCTGCACTTGGTAGATTCTTGGTGGATGCTCTTCCTGGAGATCGAGTAGTTAGTGGACATCAACCATATTGCACTCATTGCTGCTACTACTGTGGTGTCAGTGGGGGATGTTGCCAATGTGAGCATGGTGGAATGGTTAATCATGGATATGTGGGAGATTTGTCTGCTCAGGTGAGTGGAATATTATTTGTTGTTGTTCCCTCTTCTGATGACATATAAGACATCATTTTCTAAAATTATGGCTCAAAAAAATTACCTTCACATCTTAAATGCAAAAGTTTAGCCTTCCATAGTCTTAAGTTCATAGCTAAATGCTATTTAAACTTAAATGGTTGTTACTTCCCATTCTAACACCATTTTATTTATTTCAGTTGTGTAGTTTTTTTTACAAGTATCACTCACTTAACAAAAATTCTCTTAACACAATATTCACTGTAACACAATTGGTTCTCAAAGATGTCTTTCACATAGCACAACCAGATTTCCTGCTTTAATGTGAATGGATATGCCCATAATACTCTCAAACTGCTTTTTGCTTGAGTTATTAGGCAAGGAAATTAGGAGAAGAAAGATATGAAATCATCTATGCTAAGCATATTGATGATTTCATTGACCCTTAAAAATCAAAACAATCCTCTTGCTGATCACTAAGTTAGTGCACTAACTACACTGAACTACGGAAAGACGTCGAATTTTAGTTTTTGTCAATTACTATGACTATTTAAGTCTCGTATTTTCATCTATGCACAATTTCAATAATTTGCAATAAATATGACTTTTTCCCCTTTACGCTGGTATCACAAGAAAAAAAAATACGTATCACATCACGCGGATAGCCTACATTCACCGGCATCATGCGTACAAAGAGCTGAGCAAAGTTCGATCCCTATCGCAATTTAATGCCTTTTTCTTTCAGTCATTGCATCGAAAATATTATCATCTTCAATTTCAAACCCGTACATCTGAATACTCACATTTTTATACTTATATTGTTTAAATTAGATTTTCAAATGTATTCTTTGAAAGAAACTTAAAACTATTTTCAGTTAGGTAGATCTCTGGTCATACCTAGTGATATTATGTTTTAGAAGAAAAATAGTTGGTAAAGGAAAAACATTACCTATTATTCACAGCCGAGTTTTTAGTAATCAATACTCCTGCATAAGCTGTTGCTTGTGTGTAGAAGATGAACTGAGAATAAACACCATTACGAAATTTGCCAAGCATTAATTGAAACTAGGCCCTACTGGTCAAGCGCCAGGAATGCTAACTATTAGACCAAGAAATTCAACTTTGGGAACAGATCTTACATTAATTCAGTATTGCAAATGCTCACTATTTCTGTCTAGGTGTCATGAACATACATTTATTTGCATGGTTGGTTGTATTACAATAAATTATTAGGCTTAATTTGCCTGCATCTAAACATGCAACCGCAAACATAAAACAAAAGACTAGATTGGGCATTTGAAAATACATAGTTTCATGTTCCCTTACTATGAAACCGCTGTTATGAAACTTCCACACTTATGAAACTTTTTTTGGTTGTCCGCTGAAAGTTTCATAAGTGAGGTTCTACTGTATCTGCTCCTGTTGTCCATTACAGCAAAAAAAGAAGTTTTGGGTAATTATACATATTTTAGATTTAAATATCCAGTGAAATAAATATTGGATTTCTATTACTCGCGGCATTATCGTATTATATTAACTTAACAGCCTCTCAAAAGATGGCGTTTTCTAGGATCGTCACCTCTTGCCACCATGAAAGCGGCACCCCTAATGGTTCAAAAATGGATAGGTAAGTTATGGTGTTTCGACTTACGCGTATTCCTACTCTACTTCTATATTTATTTCTACTATTTCTACTTCTTTTTTTGCTGTAATGGACAACAGGCATCATCTATGAAGTAGATAATTAACTATGTGTCCAATTACGTGGGAAGGTCAAACTGCACCAAAAAAAGATGTTGATGCCTGATCACATCAGACTTTTTTACCATCACGATGATCAAATATCACCTATCGAACTGTGTAATGTATTAAACTAGAGTTGGTGTTCCGAGCACCCATAGTTTGGCATCAACTCTTGCTCGCTTGGCAATCAGTTGCGGGTCTTCACACGGTTGAATCTGTCACGGCAACTGAAACGTGGAGACACGCAAGCATGTCACCGGCCTAAATGAACATCTGCTTAATTCTGGTTCCGTGTTACTTGGATCCGTGGAAGTCGAGAACGTACTGTAATTGCTCGATTTTAGCATTTAAATTGTAAATACCATGGTAGGAAATGTTTAAGTAGCATATTGCTAACCAATAATTCTTGTCCACATACGAATTATTTGAACTTCCCCAATTTGAATATATTAACAAAGAAGTTCCTGTGCATTCTTCCACAACATTGTTTTCAGATAGAGCCTTCAGTATCGCTGGAAATTTGGTTGATTAAAAAAAATCAATTTGATCCTGACAGAGTGAAAATGCTCCATTTTCTAAACAAAAACTTGTAATCTGTTTTCATTGAATTTCCAATTTTATTTAAGAAAAATTAAACTTTGATTTACTTTTGAAATTACCCATTCTTTATATTTGGCCTCGAACATGTCCTTAATTTCAGTGTGTGGGGACTATATGACAATTATTCATTTATAATTACTTTAAGAAATAAGATTCAGCTTTTATTGGATTTAATTAGAGGATTCTGGAGAAAGGAAGCATTATTTAACAATTTACAGATAAAAGGAAGATTTCAATTTTATGAAATTTAGGAGGATTTGGGATTAGGATTCAAGATTTGGATTTGAGATTTGGATCGATAAAAAAGGATTCAGATTCGGGATTCAATCAAATCTTTGATCACCAGTAATAATATCAAATATTTAGTAATTTTACAAAAATGTCATTTGGCATTTTTGTGGTGTGTACTGGGTCTAAATTTAATATTTCTTGTACACATCATCCATATTTACAAAGTCCCTCTGGCTTTTCAATATTAGCATTACATGACACTTTTTCAGAATGTATTTCTCATGTTAAACAGGAGTTAACAGGAGAGAAGGGTCAAATATTACCTCAATATGACATTTATTATAAACATGTTGCATGTTGTGGCTGTGATTTCTTTTACTGCATCTTTATGACAAATTGGCACTACTGTATTCTTTGTTTCCGCAATATTGAATGAGGTTCAAATGAAATATTGAACCTTCTTGATCGGCCAAAATGTATGGATGTACAAAATCACTTCTTTTTATTTGCAACTTTGTTCCCTCAGAAATAAACATACATTTCATGTGCTTGTGTGTTTTATAAGCTTCCAAAATAAAGTTACCACTTTATCACTCTGGCTTTAGTATCACTCGTATCAAGTGTTTTTTGCCCTTCCTCTCCCATCCTTAGAGCATTCACCCTGTCCTAAGGTGTCATTAAGAGTGCCACCAAATTTGGATTTCAGCACACATTTAAATTCACTCTTTTTTTCTTCAAATTTTTGCATTCGGACATTTTTGCCATTGAAAGTTAATATGTTAAGGATTTATTGTATTTTATTGTTCTTAATAATATGTACACCTCAGAGGATAAGTGATCATCTTGGATAAGAATCAAGGATGCAATAATTTAGAAGCTTTTTAACTCAGCATTTGGAGTTTTATCAGAGAGTGCAACAGTTCAAATCTCAGAATTGCTAAATTCTCAGAGTAATTTAGTATTAAAAAAATTAAATGCCTGTTCACCTGGTACTACTTATCTCCTAACTGCAATAATATCTTAAGGACTTACAGAGGAGATGTAATTTGATTTGCTTGTGAGAGAACTTGCCATTATTAATGTAGTGTTCAACATTTCCTCTCTTAGTCAAAGATCCCACCTGTCACAGCTCCATCTGTGGTGGATGGGTTGAAGCAACACCAGTCACATCATGCTCCTCCACTTCATAGGCCACCTAGTTCAACTGATAGCACCAGTGGTTATTTTTCATCTGGAGCCTCTTGTGCAGATGATCAAGCAGGTTAGTACTAACCATAGATGTTTTATTGGGTTTCACCATTTGCTTTGTTTTTTTTCATGGTTACTGTGTTTTGACTGTACATACAACTTGAGGTGTCTTATATCATGTGAAAATGTGATCTTAAAACAAATAAATTATTATCATTAGGGTGTCTGGCAACCTGTAAAATCTGTAAAACTGGGAATATTCAGAGAATCCTAGTAATTTTCCAAAAACCCTGGAAATATATGGCAGCTGATTTCCATTAGGGCAAAGAGAGGAGTTAAAACTGCATCTTGGCTTGCCTTCTGCTTGGTTCAACGCAGTGCTGTTCATGTCATACTTTGCTCTGTGCTGTGCCCCCTTTTGCTGCCTGTGTTCTGCCACCCCACCTCCTTTTATGCAGTCCAGAGCTACATACAGTCTGATAGTCTTTTCTCGAAATTTCTCTCGCATTCGGGTTCAGCCTATCCATTTGGCTCATATGTGGCTTCATCGCTACTTGAGCTGTGTAGAGCTGACTAGTAGACCCTTCGGGCTCTTTATTTTTGTTATAATTTGTTGAATGGCAAAAAGATCATATTATGAAAAATTAAGAGAGCAAGAGTCATGTGAAGTGACGCCACATCTAACGGAAACAAAATTGAGTGGTGTTTTGTATGTTTTGAGAAGGAGGCGAAGTTAAGAGGAAGGTGAAGAGAAATATATTTTTCAATAGACTTCAATAATGTAAAAGCAATAAAGTGTATTTATATTCCAACAGCTTCATTTTTATTAATTATGAATTGAAAGTATATGACATACTAGCTGCTTGTAATTTTGAAATGAATAGCCCAGTCATCATAGTACAAAAGTATTTTTTCCTGTGGGATCTTGGGAAAAATGGGAATCGGCTTACAATCATTGTTGGCTTGCAACCAATTGAATAGAGTACTGCCGGCATGTCACTTTCTCAAGCTGTTTTGGATGCAGATTGAGAAATTATCATTGTAGCATGCCCAATACTGTTGCCCCATTAATGTATTCTGGACAGTAACAGTTACCCAATGACAGTTACTAGTGAGTGCATGAGTGTTTGAGAGACAAGATGCTGAAAGATTGACTCACCTTCTTTAAGACTATGGATGCTCTGGTTGAGCCATTTCTGATGAAATTTCAGTTTCACAAGCTCCATTTCTTTATACTGCCCTCCAATATTTTGGAGATTTCAAATAATGAAGCATTTTTTCCATACTGTGTATTGGGAGTTGCCTTGTATGTATGAGAGTTTGTGTGTGCTCCTCATTTTGCAATTGATAGAGTATAATCAGTGTTTGAATCAGTTTCTTTAGGGAAAATAATGATCTTTTATGGTTGTGCAAGAAACCAATTTTTTATGCTATGTAGCGAGTTTCAATTTGGTGTCATTCTTCCTATCCATCAAAGATCTTTTATGGTTGTGCAAGAAACCAATTTTTTATGCTATGTAGCGAGTTTCAATTTGGTGTCATTCTTCCTATCCATCAAAACTAGGATTGGTTGGATCGGATCTGTCGTATCCAAAGATCTGCAGATCTTTCATTTAGCTCGGTTCTGGATTCGGATCCGAAAACAGAGTAAAATCGCATCCGGATCATAGATTTCAAATTTTCGCGGCCTAGCGATCAAAGTGCTGAAGAGCCTCGTGAATGGAATGTAGGTACAGTAGATATTGACAAGGAAGGTTGTGTAACTCAGGTCATGTAATTAGACTTTTTCTCCATTACCAAGGAATTGTAAAAAAAAGACGTAAAATACCACGTGGGTAGCCTAGTTTCGCCAGGATCAGGCGGACAATGAGAGCTAGTTTACTGCTTGGAGTTAGATCCCTATCGCAGTTTCATTTTTTCTTTTAGTCATTGCATTGCAAACTTCATAATCTTCAATTTCAAACCCTTAAATCTGAATACTCACTTTTTTATACTTTTATTGTTTAAATTAGATTTACAAAATTATCACTCAAAATTAGGGATAGTCAGGTTGGATCCAAAGATCCACCATTGTTCATTTCATTTGCTATTGAAATCAGATCCAAAGACAGTATAAATTCAGATCGGGATCAGAGATTTTAAAACTTTGCGGTTTAGTGGTCATTGTGCTCCGCGAATGGAATTTAGGTATGATAGATACTTAGGACTGATAAGGAGAGTATTTGTAAATGGGGTCATGAAATGAGTTGAAAATTGTTTTCCGTACCACTGGAACAATATTAATAATTAAATATCTTGGCTTTATTCTCCACAGGCCTGGATGTGTGGCAAAAAATTAAAGTGGAATGCCACGTGGGTCGCCTACATTCGCCTGACTTGCGGTAACCTATGATAGAGTGGATGTTAAAAATGATAGCTAGTGTCCTGCCGATCGCAAGTTTGATCCTTAACACCACCTAGGAATACAGCATATGCTGTAATCCTATGGTGAGGCAAGCAGGCTGTTAAAACAGTAGATTACCAGAAATTTCATGTGAATTTATAAGTCAGCAAATTAAACAAAAATAATAAATTTGGCATTAGTGAAAGTGATTGGAAAAATATTTAAAAACAGAATAAAAATCGTGGAAACAATTCATTAACTATACAATGTATTATTGAGTAATGCATTTGTAAATATAATTTAAAGTACAAAAAAGTCAGTATCCACATTCAAGGGTTGGAAATAAGGATGATAAAATTTTTGATCCAATGTCTGAAAGAAAAATTTAAAAACAGCAGTAAGAATCGAACTTCATTACCTGCAGTACACTACCCCACTGCTATTGTTGGCTTACCTGTGTTTGGAGAATGCAGGCTCCCCACATATCATTCCACTTTTTTCTTGCTAACCCAGGCCATTGGAAAAAAAAACCAAGATACATATTTCTTTATTTTGATTCTAGTTTTATGAAAAAAGGCTCATCTCATTTAATGACCTGTATTACACAACCTCTCCTTATCAGTATAATACTCACATCATCATTGGTCAACAATCCTAGGATTGGTTTGATGCTGCTTTCCACTCAATTCTTCTATCGGCCAACCTTTTCATTGTGACGTAATTCTTCTCTTTTGCATCCCTCACTGCCTGTTCCATGTATCTCATACGAGGCCTGCCTTTTCCAATCTTTACATTCACTTTTCCCTCAACGATTGTCTTCAGCAGGCCATCGTGATAAAACTCACAAATTCCATTTTAAAGGTAATTATTAATTATAAATTGCAAAATTAATAGTTTAGCAGCTTGAAATAATCTATAATATTTTTTTCATCTTAAAAATGGAATCCCCGCATATTCCATAAGTGGAATATCCTAACTGCGTTAATTTTTTTTTTTAATTTCTTTAAAGAATTTGAAAGCATTCAAGGATTTGATTTACAACCGCAACTCAAGTTGATGTAAACCCATTGTGCACTAAATTGATTTTAGGTTTTTGATTTTGTTTATTATTTAATATTCTATGTTATATTATTCTTGGAATGTGATATGCTCAGAAGTCATTTTTCTATAATTACATTAAAACCTTTCTGGATAGAGGGTGATACAATATTGCATCACTAGGATCTTATATTTTGGAAAATAAATCAAATATTAATGAAAATGAACTTACAATGTTTCTTTTAACTGCTCTCTAAAGAATAGTCTACAGGTTTAATAATGTTTTATTTGATGAGCATGTGATAAGGAACGTGAACTTTATATTAGATGTAATACTGTTTAGGTATTGCATCTGTAAATCTTGATCCAGGAATTTTCCAGGATTTCAATTGAAACAGATTTCTGCTAGTATGTACTTGTTTGTGCTAAAATTATCAGCTCTTTAAACATTTATTTTTCCAGAGCATTTTACTTGAATTGAAGCTTGTACTTTATTTCTTTTATTATATTGAAATTATGCACATATTAGTAAAATATCCCTTAAGTAAATTGCTCCTTAATAATTTAAAAATAATATTGATACTCATTCCAGGGATGATGTCATTAAAAGAATTAAGTGAGTTAAAGAACTTTGTAATTGATTTTAGGAAAAAGGACCAGTAAAGGAATAATTCTCCGGCATATGGCATTGCTGTTAATGTGAAACATTCTAACCTGGTAGAGAAATAAATGTTTTGAAAAATTCTGAATTGAACCTACACTATTGTGAGCAACCATCCTGAAAATAACCCATGGAGAGGTTTAAAAGAAATATATGAAGGCCCAAAGTCTGAGGTAGGCTGATGTTGAATGTGAATATTTGTTTCACTTCAGTTATATGGATAAGTGGCAGAATATATCCTTATGAACTGATGAAAATTTTATATTAAAGAATTTTTTGGTGTGCAACTACTGTGACAAAATATGCAAAGCTTCTAACAAAGAAATCCCAATTATGGAAGCTTTGGGGGAAGCGAATTACCGGTGCAAAAATATTAAACTCACTCTGTGTCTAAAAACAGTGTAAACTTCCATAAAACTTTGAAAAAATAAGAAAAGATATTATCAGTTTGCTCATTAAACTTTAGAAATAGGTTTTAAATTGCCAACTAAATTGCACCTTGTGGATAATCACTTCTTTATTATACCCCTCTGCGTACACATCTTAACACGTCACTGGACTTGACTCAACTGGCCACACCGATAGCCCACCAACAACCGGGGAAGCAACGCGACTGAGCAGTGACTACATCAGTCAAGACATTGGCTGTTAATACAATACAATTCCAATACTCCCCCATAACAGCCAATTTCTTAATCATCTGAATTGACAAACAAAGAATCATCATACAAGGAATTATACTTAAATTCAAAATACAATACATTTTTGAAACAAACTTAAATACCCAACTGGTTGACAAACATAGAATCAATCACCAAACAATAAATTAACTTTAATGTACATCCTGAAATATGCTTAAACTCAGAATACAATCTCTATTGAGCCTAGTCATACCTTGAGGCCTGGTTGATGAACAAAATTGTCAGTTTTAATACCTGGCAGCCTCTTGGTGAACAGATCAGCTAAATTTTCTGAGGATTTTACATACTTAAAAACCACATCTCCTCTTTGAATACATTCATGAACAAAACAATACCTTATGTCAATATACTTGTAATTCTCAGAATCCAGGCCTGTTTCACGCGTAGTTATGGCACTTTGATTATCACACTTTAATTCAGTAGAGCCTTTGATAAGTTCTGATAATACTAGCTCTCCAGACATCATCCTCAGTCACAAAACTTCCTTCACTGCCTCACACATTGAATAATATCGTATTTACTCATGTAAACCATGAACCTTTTTTCCCGAAACGCCGGTGAAAAAATGAGGGTGCGCAGCTTACACGAATCCTCCAGATTTTTGTGTAAGCTGCACACCATTTTTCCTCAAATTCCTGTTGTTTTTTTTCTCCTAAGTTTCACATTTTGTGAACATATCGATTTTAATTAGTAAGTATGGTCTAGTAGTAAATCATACATTGTAAAGAATTCTGAAATTTTGAAGTAATCAGTAATAAAAATTTGTGTTTAACAAAGTCTGAGCGTACAACCGTACTTGAAGAAACACTAGATCAGAATCACCACTTAACAAAGCAATAGATTTATCATGTCTAGATCGTACGTAGGACAACACATTGTAGCACTGATATGTATTTAAATCTATATTGTTGGTATTGACGGCACCCATACTTTATAACCCTTACACCTCGCTCAAATCCCACAAAGATACAATCAATAGCTCTAGATTCAAACTTACTTACTTTACCTTTGTACATGGCTCCTTTACATCCAAACACTCGGAGTCTTTCATAATCACGGACTGTGATTTCTCTTCCCTCCCACAAAGGTAAGGGTATCTGGAAATCATTGGATCTAGAGGGACATAAACTTTTGACAACACACATATAATTAAGAGCCTCAGCCCAAAAAGATAAAGGCAGTCCGGATTGCAACAACATACATCTGACACCATTTGCTAGGGTTCTATTAACTCTTTCGGCAATGCCATTTTGTTCAAGTGACTCCCTTACCGTCTTTCATTGCACTATTCCGTTCTCTCCTAGAAAAGCACTGAACTCTTTACTTATGTATTCACCACACCTGTCAGTTTGCAAAACCAAAATTTTTCTGTTTCCTTTATTATTTTCCACTTCTGCTTTGTATTCTTTGAAACAAGCAAACACTTCACACTTTTGTTTGAGAAAATATACAGTCAGATGCCTAGAAAAATGGTCAACAAAGTTTACAATGCATTGTGACCCACCCAAGGATTTTACACATTTTCCCATGACATCGCTATGTATTAGCTCCAATGGCTGGGTTGACCTTCTCGAACTTTTCTCTGGAAATTCCTTCTTAACAGCCTTACGTATGGAGCACACATTGAGCCTCTCACCTGATTTCACATTTACTTTTATCACTGGGATTTTTCTGATGCCTTTCTCGTGCCAATGTCCAAGTCAGTCATGCCAATTCACCGCGCTCATCAAGGCAACTACATTGTGCTCTGGTCCACCTCCACCGTCAAGCTGTGTAGTTACACTTGACATCACTGCGCTGGTCACTGCTTCCAAGATGTACAGCCCCTCCCTTTGGTGGCCCTTGAAAATCTCTTCATCGTTCAGCCTTCCCACACAGAGATTCTCCATGAACTTACAGGAAATCCCTTTCTTGGCTAGCTTAGTGCAAGAGATCAAGTTATAACCGAATTCAGGTACAAATAACACTACCCTGAGTTCTAACGTACATCCGCCGCACTCGTTTGAGTACCACCCCTATGCCCTTCACCAGGACCATCCCTTTGCCCATGTTTATAAATCCGCCCACGGGGCTAAGAGAAGAAAACGTAGCCTCACTTTTGCAGATGTAGTCAGTGGAGGTGCTGTCCAACAGCCACTGGTTATCGTTCATTCACAATGCAGCGAGATTCACCACACTGGTGCACGAAATTACCCTAGATCTGCTTTCGCTACCCCTTCCATCCTGATTGTTGTCTCTCATATCATCATCGTTTACTCTTTTTCCTATGGGGCTACTGCACTCGCAGGCCATATGTCCCTCACCGTTACAATTGAAGCATTTCACTTCTGACTTATTCGGACACACTTTTGCCAAATGTCCTAACTTGTTACACCTGTAACATTTTCGTTCTTCGATACCCCCACCTCCAATAGTGGTGTCAGCTCTCTGGAAGGTCTTTCTTGTCGACTGAGACTGATTGCCACCTGTACCCCGGCTACTTTGATTGTAGTTAGATGCTAGGGCCCCTTGCACTCGCTCGTCACGGTCTTGCCCAAGCAGTTCGTCTTCCTGCAATAGGGCTGCTTTCACTTTCTGTGACGTGAGGTTTTTATCCCCCCCAAAATGGCTATCGTCACTTTATACCTTTCTTCAGGGAGCCCTGCTAGAAATTGTCCATCCAGCTGGCTATCACTTAGCTCCAAACCATGCCCGGCACTCTTAATCACTCTGTTTAAGCTCTGAATCTCTGCCATATACTGATGCATTGCCTTATCGGGGGTTTTTGTCAGGTTCATCATACTCTTCTTCACTTTCAGGGCCTTGGTGAGTGTACAGTCATGTGTATACCTTGCAAGATTTTCCATGCGTCCTTGGCGAAATCGCAATCTCCGTTGTCTTCAACATACTCCATTGCGACGTGTTGAGCAGGAACCCGAGTACCTGTTCATCAGCATCAAACCCAGGGTCAATCGCATTCCAGCAATTCCTTTCTATCAGCTCAGCATTAGCCACTCTCGACCATGCATAATAATTGTCTCCAGCCCATAGTTGGGAAAGTTACCAAAAAAATTAACTGATTAAAGTTAAAGTTAATCTCTGTAACAAGTAGCTAGTTAAAGTTAAAAGTTACTTTTTGAAAAAGTAACCGATTAAAGTTAAAGTTAAAAAAGTAACTTTTACGTTAAAAGTTACTTTTCTAGTTACTTTAGCATATTGGATGTTGTGGTGATAGAGTTGATGGTTTTTTTTGACAAACCAAGTAAACACTGAAAACTGTCATTGCGGTTTCTTCCATCTGTATCCATTTTTTTTAAATTATTGGAAGTGGGGATTTTTGTTGTAATTCCATTTAGTGTCCTGAGTGTTGTTGGTCAGGTTTCCTAGTTTCTGCTGAAAGGGTTTGATGATTTTTCTGAGTTGGAGTTTAAATTCCAGGATATTTAAGTCATCATGGATATAACAATATCTGATGAACCATGGTGTGCCTGTAATTTGCCGCAAAAGATTGTTCTGAACAGTAGAAAGTACGTTAAGGTTAGTTTTTGATATCGATCCCCACATTGCGATATGAAGTATCCCTTCACAATTGTAAAATTGCAGTCAAAACGGCTAAGTTATATAGAGTTGCAGTAAATACTGGGGGTGTGCCTGCGCTTTCTCACGATTCACTGGGGTTGATGTATTGACGACGCAATGTCAACAAGTAAGGCATACCTAGACTGGTGTATTGTAACAGACACGTTAGTTTGAATGAACTCCTCCCCCTCGATATCCGTCATAGGTGCAAGATATTCCACAGAGAAAAAATCATTCGCCTTGACCGGGACTCGAACCCGGACCCCCTGATTTCCGGCCAAGTGCTCTACCAGTTGAGCTACCAAGGCGTCCTCTTTCTCTGTGGAAATTCTAGAGGCTTTAAAGGAGCTAGATGTTGCCGGACTGCTGGACATATTATGTCATTAAGCAGCCGAATTTTAGGCCATCCTTCTTTCTCGGTTTCAACTATGTAGTATTGGTGACATGATGTCGCTGAGTAAGGTCACCGTGCCCTCTACATCATTGTCTTCAAGTGATTCTCGTCTGAGGATGGATGCATTCCTAACCTTTGGCTATATTGCATTCTTAGATACTGGGTTATTTTTCCTTTTGTCTGTTGGGAAAGCTTTGTGCCCAAATTTGAACAGGTTGTCATTCACCAAAAATTAATGAAAATAATTAATTGTAGTTAGTTTTATATCCGTTAATGTATAATTTTAATGATTAAAAGTTAAAAGTTAACTCTTCAAAAAAGTAACGATTAAATTAAATAGTTAACTACATTTTTAACGATTAATTTCAATCGTTAATCCCACTATGCTCCGGCCAAACACTCCATCCTGCTAACAAACTCTTCCTTCTGCTATCTTGGCTTCCTTTTCTCGTGCAGTACCGGCATCCAAAACTTTACTTTACATACTTAAACTTTATCTTTTCGCTTCCGCATCTGGATCGCGTTCCCTGGGCCAATAACCTTTCGAAATAGGTTTTAAATAACCAACTAACTCGCGTCTTGTGGATAATCACTTCTTTATTATACCCCTCTGTGTACACATCTTAACGCTTCACTGAACTTGACTGGACTGGTCAGTGGTCACGCCGATAGCCCACCAACAACCAGCGAAGTGACGTGACTGCGCAAAACACTACTGTTCAACGACTAAATCAGTCAAGACATTGGCTGTTAATACAATACAATTCCAATATAAACTTTGTTACATTTAGGCAGTATTAAACTTGGCAACTATAGGAATTGTCTATGATAGGCTTAGATGGATTCATGCTTTTTGACAATTCAGATGATTAAAATGTGATTGAAAGTCATCACAAGAGATCCTAAAAGTGCCACAAATTGAAATTCCATCTTCTGTTCCATATAGTGGTTGTCAGACTCAAAGAAAATAGACTTTTTCTTAAAAAATGTAACTTCTCCCTACATCCCCCTGACTGGGAGAAAAATAAGAATTGAAGTAAGGGAATCGAAATTGCTGGAAACAACTATAGATCGTGACAAATCTTCATGAAATTACAGAGGAAAGTTGTGAATAAGAGTATGCGATGGTGTCAAGTATAATACCCATGGTTTACAGGTTCATAAATGACCAACTACATGATTACATTAGCTCGATATACTATACTTCTCCTGTACAAAAATAGATCAAAATCATGGAATCAATAATGGAAAGTAGAAAGAATGCTTGAATTTCATGGTTATTGAGGCCTAGCTTCAGCGGTAGAAAAGTAATAATAAATATGCATTCAAAGAGTATCTTCCTGATCAAAATGGACTCCAAAGTTCTTTTATTTTCTGGTTAAATTCTAGTCTGTGGTCCTTCATTAATTCTACTTAGCTTCCAAAATAAGGAGGTGATGGATAATAGTTGGCCATGGTAGCCAGGTTGGTAATATGCTGGCCTGGCATTCCAAAGTCTGTGGGTTCAAAGTTCCACCTGGGCTTGGATTTTGTTTCATCTTGAAATAAGAACTTCTTTTGAGGGTGGAATGTAACCTAAGCAGCTGAAGGACCTAACAACCAAATTTAACTAAACTGTACTGTTTAACTGTGGATGGACCAAAGGTATTGAACCCAGCCACTTATTTGCATTAGTAAAGAACTTAGCTCTTAATTAAAGATCTTTTTGCTTGGTGATAATTATAGCATGCTCTGAATTAATTTCTTTAAATAAGCTGTTGTAAGATGGAAGTTTTTTTGTTCCCCCATTATCGTGTGAGTTACCTTTTACTCCAAAACTCAGGATATGCTTTTCTGAGACATCAACATACTATTTACCCAACAATGTTACTGGTTTTTTTACCCTCATTGTATCTAATTTCCCTGCTTATGTTTGGATGCAAAACATGCTAATTTTTCCCACAGTGTGAGCTTGAAAAAATAATCACTGTTTTTCTGATTTCCTTCAGGTTTGTCTGTTTCAATTCAACTAAGGAAGCCTGAGGTCATGATATTTTCTTGTCCGCCACCATCAAGCAGTTCCCAGGGAAGTGGTCAGCAGCCCAAACATGCTCTGTTACTACGCACTGAATTTCTCATGGATTACAGTAGACTTCCTGGCCGTGACTCGTTAGTTTGTTCACTTGCTGGCTTACAAGTTCTCTCAAGACTCCAGGGTCCCAATAAACAACCTCCATGTCAGGTATGAAACTTTTTTATCAACCACTTAGTACTCTAAACTTAACTTTTAAGGAACTGAATGCCCCTGAAAAGATTATAATGTACATGGTTTTCAGGTCTTGCATCCGTGTGATATTGAGTTTGCCAAAAGCTACAAGTCAGCAGCTGATGGTATGAAAGTGACTGCTTCTGTGAGCACAATTGATATTCATCTGTCAACCAGCAGTGTGCACACATTATGTGATGTGAGTTGAGTTTTAGCTGTATTTAATTATGTTTGAAATTCAGTTTAATATTGGAATAGGGTCACTAATTTTCAGTGGTTTTACAGGTGGTAGAAGAAATTAAAGCCAGCTTTCAGCCAGATGATGTTGATAATCACCTCAAGTTTGCATTTCAAGCATCTGAGGCAGAAGATTTGTGGTCTCCAAAAAAAATCCAGTCATGTATTTTACCTGATACTTTAGGTTAGTATAGCATTAGTTGAGTATGGATAGTGTTTTTGTGTAAATATTTTTATAAGTGTTTATTTTTTCCTTTGATGTCATATACCATTGGTACTCTGTTAAGATCAAGTTCCAATTCGAGCACGTTCCGTGCCACAGTGATCTGTTCTCACCATCTGCATCAAAGGGTTTCTCTATTTATAATTATTTATTTATTCATTTGCCCAAGGATCAGTTACAGTATTGTGCATCGATATAAGGCACGTCAACAAATTACACACAAGACATATCCAATAAATTAAATAATATAAAAATACCTAAAGCACCAAAAATACATATTTATAAAATAATAAAATAGAAATAAAATAAATCACTTATTCCACTCCCAGGTACTCATTTACAGAATAAAAGAGGTTTTCAAGTAGAAAACCCTTTACTTTTCTTCTAAAAACAATATTGGATTGGATTTCCTTCAACCCAGAGGGCACTCTATTGTACAATTTTATACCCATATATTCAGGACCCAAGGAAACCCCTTTGGTTCTGACATGTGGAGTATGGAAATTACCATTACCTCTGGTACCATGATTATGAATATTTGAATTTTTAACTAAAGAAAAATAATTGCACTTTACACAGGTAACTAAGGCTAGTACTTACATACATGGAAGAGGAAGTATACCAAATCTTTTGAATATTGGGGGACAATGAGCCCTATAGTGTTCTTTACCAATTAAACGCACAATTTTCTTTTGGTTCACAAAAATCTTTAGAGCATGGCCTGATGATCCCCAGAACACAATTGTCTGCACCACTCTAGAATCAAACTCTCCATAATACAAGGCTAGTAGCACCTTAAGCGACACTGTAGCTCTGATAGACTTTATCAGGAAACAAAGAGAACTTAGCTTACTCATTAGATTATTCACCTGAGGCTCCCAAGAAAGATGTTTGTCTAATTGGAGACCAAGAAATCTGAGAGTATCAACTTATTTCAGCACCTTGCCGTTTAAGTCAAATATAAGCTCTCTCTTCGGTGCATTAATATTTGAGAAACGGATGAACTGTGATTTGTCCACATATAACATAAACCATTTTTTACACTCCACACACATAGGTTTTTTATCACTTGGTCCCCTAAATGTAATAATTCATCACATTTTGGAGCATGTGTAATGAAATTAGTATCATCAGCATAAATTACAGGTTTCACATTAGGCATTACAGTAAACAATTCTGGCAGATCATTTATAAAAAGTAAAACAGTATAGGCCCCAAAACTGAACCCTGTGGAACACCCTTGTCGATTGTCTTACAGTTAGACTTTAATGTGACACCATCTTTGATAATACTCACATATTGCGACCTCTGTCCAATATAGGAGCATATCCAATTCTTCGGGTTGCCCCTAATACCAAAACTGTCCAGTTTATGACATAAAACTTGATGGTTAACTCAAGTGAATGCATTGGCAAAGTCAAAAAACATACCAATTGATTCATCCTTTGCATCCACCGAACAAAGAATTTTATTAATTGCATGGAGACAAGCAGTCATAATTGACTTTCCTTTAGTGAAACCATGTTGTTGCTTTGAAATGAGCTGAAATTTTTGGAGGTAGGACAAGAGTCTGCTATAAAATGCTTTTTCATAATAATATTTTTATAGTTTCATTAGTTTTTATAGAATACAGTTGAGCATTTTTAATCCGGCACAGTCGGGACCAAAGTGATGCCAGGTCTCTAATCTAAATTGGCCAATTTGCACATGGCAACTGGTCTAATTTTGACGTCTGGGATGTTTTCATTGAAAGGAGTCAATTATTGATGACAAAATATATTCGTTTGCCATTTACTGAACATAATTATTAAAAGTCCTTGAGAATAATAAAAAAGAAATGGTTTCTTAATTCACAAAGTTATTACTTAAAAGTATCGTAGTTGCGCAGTGAGTGAGAATAACAGAAGCTAAGCATCATGTGTATCATATTACTGCACATTTAAAAGTGTAATTGGAAAAGGGTAGGTATATAAAATTTGACATTTCTTATGATGTGCTTCGCGCAACATATTTCCACTGCGCTTGACTTGTTATCAGCTGATTCAGCGCGATGTCAACGCATGGGTGTCATCTGTACGGCCACCCATTACTACGTCACGGGCAACCGGACTGATTGATTCTTTAAAGATTATCATTAATTGAAGTCTTCCTTCATCAATTTCAGGCTCTTCATCCTCATCCCCACTTAGATTTATTGTTATTAATTACCATTTCAGTGATTTCATCATCGGTGAAATGTGCGGGGAGAGTATCATGGTTGCTAGCTATCCATTCCTTTAAATTGGCCAATTCCATTTCCTTTAGTTCAGGGTTATGGATGCTGTTTGTACAGTTAATGAACTCCATCATCATGTGTTTATCCTCAGCAACATAAAAGCCTTTGAAATCCCCACTTATTTCATCCACATCAAACCTCAAAGCAGGCCACAATTTAAACCACGCGTGTTTTAGAACTGACTGTGAATTACTATTCCATGCACGCGAAATTTCCCACGTCACGTCTTTTAGATTATATCTGTTTCTGAAATAGTTTAGCCTGCTTCATTAGCATTTGGCCAGAAATACTAAGGCCTTCACTTTGATGCAATTGAAACCACGCGATCTAAATCAACACTTAAATCTTCTTTCATAGTTTTCCTCTCTGTCATCCATTTCGTCATTCACTTCAACTGTAAAATTTTGAGGATTTTCTCTTTCTGCTTCTTAATGTGTTATATCGTTATATTGTCAAAGATCCACTTCTTCTGCAATCGTTAACGTTTTGTACTAATGCTCACTCCTCTGCTGTTACCACAACTGTGTTGATTAGACATGATTAGGGAGAAACATAAGCAGATAACAAGTAATTTTATCAAATTACGTCCAGTGGTCAATCAAATATGCGTGCACCATTGAAGTGGTGATCTGTAAACTAGTCGTAGTCCGTCTCGGCAATGTCTTCAATTTTGTATGTTTAGTTCAAGTTGCAGAATAATTCCAGTGTACATTAAGCACCAGAAATTAATATGTTTAAATTATTCTGATTCTCAAAATTGGAAAATTAATGTTAAGAATGGGATAATATCTCAGCAGGCTATGAAACAATGTTTTGGTAAAAATTTTTCAGTATTTTCCACAAAGTACTGGGTAGTTGGTGATGGAAAAATTGCCGGATTACGGGTGTTTCCGGATTAAGGGTGTTTCCGGATTAAGGGTGCTCAATTGTACTGGAGTGTTTTACATAATATGGTGAGAGGAGTTTCATTTCCTGCTTAATTTATTTTCCCAACAACTTAATATCTAATCTAAAAATAAGCCGTAAATTGTTATGTATTAGTGTTGTTGAGAATGGAAGTAGAGGAAAATAATCAGCGCTTTTCCTCTACTTCCATTCTCATGATCAGGTGATGAAATTGTATCTTAGAAATCTAGGTAGTGTATTAAATATTCAATGAGAGAAAACTTAAGTTTTCTGTTTCATTATGAAGAACCATTTCCTCAAAGTTGTGCTAGAAAATTGATTATTGAAATAAAAGATATGGTGGTTTTCCATAGTCAGAAATATATTAGCTAGCCCATGAATATGAAGTTTATTTCAGACCTGATTGTAGCAACACTTTAAAGATTTGCACAATGAAAATAATGGTAGTTTCATAATATGTATTGACTTCCTTTTAGCTCTGATTGCTTTTTATGTTCAAATGATCAAGTTACTTGTAAATTTATACTGCAACAAGTATTTCAGAGCTATGAACTGTTTTTGCTCCTGCAGTTGTTGCTGAAGTTATCAATCAAAGTTACCAAATCTTATCCACCACCATAACTGATATTTTTGTTGGCTCAAGTTCAGAAAGTAGTAAATGTGTTAGGAAGAATAGTTAGAAAACTAAGGAAAATGAGTGTCTGAGTTTATCTTAAATCATTTTATGTGGTATGAATCTGTGCAGACTCTGCTGAATGCTGCTGATTTTTTACTTTTTTTAATTAATATTTTCAGAGAGCCCCATGTATTCACAACCACCCTATCCATCAGTAAAACCATGTGAGACTTTCACCATAGCCATCCCAAAGGTGAGGATATCATTTGAGCTGGAGGACTGGGAAACTGGAGATCGAATGCCTCTCTTACGAATCAAATCATCCATTGAAGGAAGTGTCCATGACTGGTCAAAATTATGCCATGCTAATGGTAATTTTTTCTAATTATTAGCTGTAATAAAACCTCTTGATAAAGTTTATTAATTGTCATGTTGTAATGTAATACATCATTAAGGTTTTCCCTCTTTGCATGTTATGAAATTTTATTAGCACATCAAGCACCATGGTAGTCCATTTGGGACTAAAAAAATGATGCTGTCGTTGAAGTGGTCCCAAAGGACTACCATGGTTCACACCACCCCGACTAACACATTTAATGAAATTATCATTATCCTTTTCTTCTAAAATGCCACCTTTCACAAATATTTTTTACGCGAGGAACAATTATTAATCTTAAGGTATGACCTTACACAATAACCTGCTAAATAAGTCAACACAGGTAAGGCACTGTTTACACTGGCAACATCTTCAGGCTCTACACAAATACATATTGTGATGCAAAAATGAATTTGATTCTTGAGGCTCCAAAACACCATCATCATAATCAATACTGTTAATTATAATGTTATCATAAGCTTTTTACTTTAACTGCCTGATCTATATATGATAATTTGAGCCAGCAAGCTGCCGGTAGAAACCAAATCGCCCTTCTAAGGAATCTCTTTGGACTTTACCAAGCAACATAAAGTCCATCCCTAATTCCAGTATGCAATATGATGCCATTTCATCAAGAGCATGTGTTGCATGCATCAATGCAGTCCACCTTTCTTTTGACAAATTTCCAACCCCATTATCTGTCCACCAATCAATCCAATCAAAAGCTTTTTTCAAGAGTTTCCTTCCTTCACATTCCAAAGTAAGAGGACCTTGCAAGGGTTCTTTCAATCTGATGCATTTGAAGTGAGTCTTCATGTTTACCACCTTCCACCAATCCGAAATTATTTTAATAAAAGCAGCAGTCTCATCATGATGCTTCAATTTTTAGTTTCCCTAAAATTTTCAAGGCATTGACTACATTTTCATTGAGAACTTGTAGGACAGGTTTCACATTTTGTCTCTCTATGCGTGAAGGATAGAGAGCTTTCAAAGTGAGTGGATGTCCATACTTCACAATCTCACCACACTCAAGAAAATAAAGCTCTCTGATGGTAGCAAATGATGCTGTAGATTTTGGTCCATATGGATCATCCACATCAGGAAATATCAACAATTGCCCATTGCTCTGATTTAGCCAATGGTTCCTGACACATTTAAGCAAATGGACCGAATCAAACAAAAAAGATAGTCGTGATTTATCGCAAGGGTTTGGATAAACAATACTCAGTTTGTTCAGGTTAGCAAACATTGATACTGCTTTTCTATAAAGCATTGTTGTCTGACACTAAGCTAACAACCCTGTACCCAATACCCTCCAATGCAATTATGATTTTTTTGTAACATGAAACAATTCACCTGCAGAGAAATTATTGACTGGAAGTATAAGAACCACCTCTTTGAAAGTTGACATTAAACTTGAAATCATAAAGACATACCCAGTCTTGGCATTAGAGGAGTTTTGAGCAAAACCTACAATATTACCCCCTTTATA
This sequence comes from Platycnemis pennipes, assembly GCA_933228895.1. Taxonomy (NCBI): domain Eukaryota; kingdom Metazoa; phylum Arthropoda; class Insecta; order Odonata; family Platycnemididae; genus Platycnemis; species Platycnemis pennipes. The sequence continues at coordinate 22,820,324 of OW121848.1, read as the reverse complement.
ATCTACATAAGGCTTTAGATGAATTTCATCCATCATGAGAATTACATTTCTCTCCCAACATTCAAGTGTTGAGAAGACAGTTTTGGCATATGTTAGTGTGTCACACAAATCTTTTTGTGGGATTAAATTGAAGCTAGAACATACTTGATGTATGGTAGTGGGATAGGGCAGTGAGAACAAATATGAGCTTTTGGCAAATTTATATGCATGTAGAGAAATGGTAAAAAAATACACAATTCATTATAGCATTTGATGTACATCATACTAGCATCTAAACTAATAATAGTTTCACTTTATAGTTAGTGCTGAGGGCAATTTCCACTAATTTAATTTACTGGAGCATTTTTTTTTTGAGTAGTGAAAAAGAGTTGTCACCACATAAGAAAACAAATATGTAGTGGGAAAATATATAAGCATTATTTTATGAAATCAAATGAGAAGTTTTTTTACCCTGTTTAAGAAGTAGGTAACTGTTATATTCACATTGTAATGAGTTATTTCTTGAGCCATGTTTTCCTTAGAAGTGGAGTTTTATTGCACATTTTACTGAATAATAGGTATGAAGAAGGAACTAGATTTTATGGACTATTGGGTTATGACTGCCCAGGATCTATCCCAGAGTTATGTTTCTAATACCTTTTTTTCACAGTGAATTTTAGGTGGGGAAATGGTACCTAATATACATGAGATATTGGCTTGAATTACATGTATATTGATTATGTACTTTTCATTCTTTTAACTTTCAGTGGAGCTGCAGATTCAAGCCTCTTATTACAACGATAAAATAAAAGTTTGGGAACCATTAATTGAACCTGTTACAGAAGAAGAAAATGTATACAGACCATGGGAAATGATAATTAAGGTATTTTAAATCTCGATCTTTTATAGTAAAATTTAATCCATTCAGGTAAAAAGTGGATGATTTTCCAGCAATTCTAATTTGGTCTTACGGTAATCATCTTTTTCATCTGATGAATCTTAATCAGCTGGTTAATTTCCAGTCAGACACAGTTATGTTTTCTGTTTATACTAAACTGTGGTCCAATGATAATCTTATTAATGGCAACGTGTTTAAAAAAATTATTTTTCAAGTTTTTGGACAGACTTACATTAACATAAAAATTATAAATAACATTTTCTGAAATAATATTCATTGAGAATCTTTTTCTAAATATACCATGAGTGAACATAAGCAGGACTTTTGGAACAGTCAACAGAAAAAAATAATGTTTGAATGGGTTAAGTGACATTCACTACGACGTCTACCAATCAGTTTCAGATCGATCTGAACTCAGACTGATCTGAAAGATCAGAAGCGAGCTCACTCAGATTGCCTGGTTTACCAACACGGCCTGAAAATATCGATATTGAACTATCAATCTCAGCAGTCACATCTGTTTGTTTACATAGCCCATAATTGAAAACATTATTGAGTAAGTTTACATAACCCAGTGTTGGAAACATCTTGCACCATGGCGTTGAAAAATTATTAACTTCATCTGCCATGGTAGAACCCATGTGAGCTTTTCTGACAGTGAATTCACTGAACAAATGAAATTGATTACAATTTGTTTCCCATGAGCAACCAAAAGAACGAAAAGCGCAACACACCGACCTCTTCGGATCAATTTGAGATCTCAGACCGGTTAGGGAAAGCGGGCTGATTCGGCTTCCTTCTCGGATCGATCTGGCTAGCCCGTTCCATTTACCATACCAGACTTAGCCGGTCAGATCGATCTGAGATTGATTGGTAAACGTTGTGATTGTTATGCACCTGGTGGGAATGGTACCTACCCTTAGTGTTAGTTGCTATTTATAAAAAATGAAAATATAAAAGTAAGAATTTAAATCTTTGTGCATATTGGATTCCAAGTTAATGCATTATACATAATTATTATTTATACTGAAGCAGTACATACAAAGTAAGCATAGACCAATTGTTCCCAATATTAATTTATCTTATGCCCTATAGGTATTCCAAGCCAAGGCATTCCGACTTTCTAGCCGTTTTGACCATCAAGGATACTCTGATGCTGATGGAGTCAGTATGTTTATGAATTCACAAGGCTATAACAAAAACAAAAGAAGAGCAACTCAGGAAATGTTACATCATGCATCTTTGGATCAAGCACTAGAAGATTCAGAGACCTCGGCTGATGAAGCAGAGAGTGGCGAATGTACTCAAGGCAGTGGCAATGGGATGATGCATTTTATCAGAATGAGGCAGGACACTGAAGCATCTTCACAGCATGTTCTCCGCAATGAGCATGGTTTGATTATATTTTTTTATTTCTGCGAGTTATGCATATGAGAAAATTTTAAACAATTTATGAAGGATCAATGAGTTTCAACTTAAAGCATTAATTTCTTTGGCTAAAAATGTTAGATCCTTTGCACAATTTTTATTGAAACCATTCTGTGATCAAGATTTGATGAGAAGATTTTTCCTTAAACTCAGTTGAGAACAAATTATGATGCTGAAAAAATATTTTGCTACATCATCTAGATTCTAAGATGAATAGGACTCAACTTCTTCGCATCTTCAATCCTGCCTTGTCTTCTATATTTTAGTAATTTTCAATTGGCTTAGCCATTTCCACTGTCATTTTCATTTCTTAAAGATTTGGTGAGCCTGGCTGGATATCCAGATGACTCTGATTCTGAAACGGAGGAAGGAGGACTGGAAAAATTGACCAGTGCTATGGGTCATCTGTTTTCTGGGTAAGTGATTAGTTTTATACCCATTCTCACATGGAAGCTATTGTATACATGAACTACCACCTAAGACACCATTATGGCATAGACATGAATCCGGTGCTGCCTTACCCCCCTGGAGACATCGAGTCCATCGTGGAGTACGATAAGTGTAAGATCTGGTGGAATTATTGCTGCTTGTTGTCAAGTGAGGTGAGGATGAAATCTATAGCTTCATAAATGGCTGTGGTTGTGGATCTACCCTTCCTAAAACCATGTTGGTGTGGAATGAGTAGTGAGTTTTTTTCCAAGAAGGAAACAAGACTAGTAGCAAACACCATTTCAAATAACTTAGATAGTGTGTTCTGCAAGGCAATACAGGGTGGCAATCGTCAGGGAAAATCGGAAAAACCTGGAATTGTCAGGGAATTTTGGAAATTTGGAAAAATCAGGGAATAGTCAGGGAATTCTCGTAACAGTCAGGGAGAAACTGGGATAGGAAATTCTCGTTATTTTTCTACCATTACGTTTACTGGCAGTCTTTCCCACCCTTTATTTCACCAAAATATTTCACCAACTAAAACTAATATCCGTCACCGAAGTGCATAGAATAAGTCCCATCAATTCATTGAACATTAAGTTGTGAATCAAGTCACAAACCACCTCAAACATGACATTCCTAAATATGACGCTGCTGTTCCTAATTGCCTTCTGTTTTCGCTCACAGTGGCGCGATTACGTTTCGTTTGTTTATACATACAAATATTTTTACGTTTTTGGTTCCCTCTTACAATCAAGGGGTTATGACCACGTTAATCAAATTGTTATTCACTTCAAAAACTCGTGCCATCCGATTTTGATCCAGTCCAAGAACTTGGCTTTGGTTTGTACTTTTCACGTAGCTTTGTGATACATGTGCCAGAGTCCACCAGTAAATTGGCCATTTACTTTCCCTTCGATGCCTTTACAGTAATCTTCAACTTCCCAGAACTACCATGACATGCCACCTCTTCCTTGAAGAATTATACATTGTCAATTTGTAATTTTACCGAAGGAAACATACACGGCCACGGGAATACGATACACGGCCGCGAAAAATGTATTAAAAGTGTGTACAATTTGTGTGAGAGCTTAACTTGTGAAGCTTTAATAAATTTTTTCATTAGAGCGGAGGTTCAATATATTTTTTCATTATTATAGCTTTTAATGTATTGATTTCAGCTTTTAACATTTCCTGAATTTTGACACAAATTTAATTCAGCAGAAATAAAATATTCCAATAATAGGAGGCCTTTTGGTGATCGGTCAGGGAAATTGGTAAAGCCATCAGGGAAAAATCAGGGAAAAGTCAGGGATTTGAAAATTGGTTATCAGTAGCCACCCTGAAATAGGTCGATAATTATTAATGTCATTAGGACTTCCTTTATTTTTGTAAATGAGCACTATTTTAGCGTGCTTCAGGGCAGAGTGGAAAACATCTTGGGATAATGATTCACATATCAAATATAACAAAGGTTTCCGTACAAGTTCATATACCATGAAAATTACAGAACCAGGCAAGTCATCAGGATTTATAACCCTCAATATGTTGCTTCTTCAGTTTATGAATATTTAAAAAAAATGGATTATTACTTCAATGGCCTTCAAAATATTATTTTTCAGCTCAAAGAAAGGGACAGATTCACCTCTAACATGGAAAAGATATTGACGTAAGCTCTGTGGGTATAAAAAAATTAAAATTCAGCATTCTGATCCAAGGGCTGTAAATGAGTAGTAGTAATAGGTGGCAAAAATGCCACCTTAATTTCACTGTCTCCAACTGTCCAATTTTTGTTTTTTCTTACAGTTAAACTCGTCTGTGCAATAGATATAGATAGGTTTAGTGAAGGTACTGCAATACTTTTTTTTTAAAATGGCCTTTTGAGAATGAATCTATAAAGAAAAAGGGTGCCCATGTACACTTCTATTTTTTTATATACATATTAAAGTTCTGATTGCAACCTAGAAATATTGTGATTTTTATTGAGATTTTAAGAAGTTCACCCTACCTGGAAGAATATAGTCTGACTTCACGAAATGGAGTTAGCATCAATATCAAGGTGAATATTTGTCGTCACATCTTTTCCCATTATTAGTCAGTGATCCACTATTTCCGGCAGTTGCAATTCTGCACTGCAGTTCACTCATTCACCCATGGTGCAATATCACTATGCCTCGGATATTCATAGAATCCCAGATTCGTGTTCCTGCAAGCCGTTGAGAAGCATTGAAGAACGCAGCAGTTCTTATTGAATTTTGTTTTCTTTGGTAAAAAAAGGCATAGAAATATTCTGTACAATCCTTATCCTTCTCCAGTATTTGATTTCAGTAAAAAATTATCCACACTTGAGCGTGTCCACATGTTCCACTATACCCGGTATACCTGTGTTTATGGTTTTTGCCACCAGTCGGCATGTCACAGTGTTTGGATTCGCAAATTCCATTTAGCCATCTAAGGGTGAAGTAGCTTTCTTGCAAGAATTAACAATGGGGAAAGACTATAAAATTCACAACCATTCAGTTTTGTATTCCTCAACATTTGTAACATTCGTTAACATTATATGTTTTTTGTCCTCGTTCAGATTTTTGTGTTGAGAAATGTCGAAAAAAAAAACTTTTTAACTGCTAACTTGAGTAGATTTTTGATGCATTGCATAGGGACTTCATTCCACAGATGCTCATTGTAATATCATAATAAGGGCAGCAAACTTCTCAAAATTAACTGGTGTGTTACTGTTGTAATTTTATCAAAGGAAAAACTTTAATTAAGTAATAAAATTTAAATGCACGGAACATAAATTTGAATTGGTTATGATGAGTAACATTATCTTAAGGCATGATTAACATCAGTACAGAGTGACTGGAAGAATGTAATGATATTTGTTAAGAGAATATGAAATTTATTCCTAGGGACAGCAGTGATGGTGATGTGAGTGAATCAGAGGAAGAATCTAGTGGAGAGGAACCTGGTCCATCTGCAAATGCATCTGATGAAACTTCTGACAGAGAAGAAACATCTCATGTCTTGCAGGATTTAGGAATTTCACCTGGAGATGGCAGTAGAGTTGAAAGAGGAGTGTTCCTTGACAAGCATGGCAAGTTTTTTTATATTAACCCTTATGGGGTTACCTGTGACATGGGAACAGGAGGGGTTGTGCATGGTCTAAAAGACTGTGTCTTCTAAAGTTGACAATATACGTTCTATGAATACTAATTAAACTTCATTTATATTTAATCTATCAATTTAAATTTGGTTTTACAAAAAAATGATTTTACATATTTTTTATTTTTTTGTTGTAAAAATATAAAGGAATAAGCTACAAATCTACCAAATAATTAGGGAGCAATGTATGTATGTCAAACTAATATGAGAACAGAAAATTAAAATTACATCAATTTCCCAATTTTCAACGATTTTTCTTCATCAGATCACTTCGCTGACGATTATGTTGTTCATTTTGGACACATTGTGATGGAGAGCTCCCTAATTATTTGCAAACAGCAGCAGAATTAATTGTTTATTTTTGTTAAAGTAGCAAGTGATTTAATTAATCATTATTTACATGTTGTGTGGCATGTGGAAAAGAGAAGCAGCAATTGTCAACTGCCACATTATGACCAAATCGTGAATTGGATATGTCAATCTTTCCACTACTTTGAGTTGGCTTAGGCATTCCTCAAAATTCTTGACTCTCTTGAAGAGTAAATTTAGATTCCATATTTTGCCAGTAGTTATTCATATATTGTCTAAATGCTCATCTTTGTTGATTAGGCTCCAGCATTTCATAGCTGCGAGTTCCCCAATTGTGAGTAATTTATTTTGAAAAATGCAAATCACAAATAAAAATTTTTATTTTTTCAAAAAACAATTTGTAATAAATAGTTTTACCCATTTCATCTTCTGCCGAGAGATCCTTGGGTTGTTGGTGTAATGAGCTTAAAACATGTACCAAGTATTGAATAGCGAATAATGTTTTGATTTCTGCAATATATCATTAGCATCTCTCTGGATCTTAAAACATGTACCAAGTATCGAAGAGCAAATAATGTTTTGATTTCTGCAATATTCATATCATTAGCATCTCTCTGGTAAGAATAATTAGGCAGATTTTTGGCATTGCATACATAAGTACTCTTTACAATGTCCACAATGGCAATATCAGGGAAAAATAATGCCTAAGAATTGGGGATTATATTTCACATGCATTTTTTTTACCCCATGGAAACCTGTCATTATGCATATTCAGAACCTCTGGTACATAATTTTCAAGTTGAAGGAGCATGTCATTTATGTACCTACCTCTCTTTCCCTGCATAATAAATGGTTTCATTGCACACTGTCACCATCACTTTCGCTGAATGCTTCACTGACGCATTGTGTATGCTTTTCTTTACCATTGTCTTCCTCCTTATTTGAATCATCAAGTAAAATAATGTCCTCTGCTTCTATTTCTCTTTCTGTAAGGAGTCTAATTCTTTCAAGCTCTTTGTCCTCAAAGTAAGGCATTGCAAAAGGTTAGGAATGTGGAGCAAGTATATAAACTTATCATTTGAAATAAATATATACAGGGCCATTAAGAACAAGAAGAATTTTCAAATTTTTATCACTTGCCACTAACTGCATCTGCTATTGCATGAATGGAGATTGGCAATAATGCAAAAAAGGGTAGAATTTGAATTTTTTGAAATTGAATTTTGACACTGATCTCTGACAAATACTTCAGGCAATACTGTATGTAACCTGAAACCAATTTAACCGAATACCAACCTTCCTTCTACAAGTAACATGAACTAGTAATGGATGGATCCAGGTTTTTGTCGGATCCGGAACCGGATCCTTGCCTGGGTTTTGGATCCTTATCTTGGTTTCGGATCCTTAGTTTCAGAGACTCGATTCTGAATTTCATTTCTTTTCTAATCCTAGATTTTTAATAAATATATAAATACAGTAACAATAGAGTTACCAAAAAAACAAATAACTTTATTGTAGAAAACAATCAACTTCCTATCGTCTATGTGGATAATATTTTCCTGGATCAAGATTTATGGATGCAATAACTATATCTTATTACTTCTATTATAAAGATCATCTTCCTTATCACATACTCATCAAGCAATACATTTTTTAAACCTGTACAATTATTCTTTAGAATGCAGTTAAAAGAAACATAAGTTCATTTTCATTAATAAAGGAGTTATTTTCCAATTATTAATCAAATCCTTGAATGCTTTCAAATTCTTTTTTAGAAACACGAAAAAATCTTAATGCGGCCAAGAGATCCCATTTATGGAATATCTGGGTATTTCATTTATAAGACGAAAAAATTATCATAGAATATTTCAAGCTAATAAACTAGTAATTTTCCTATGTCTTATTAATAATAACCTTTAAAATAAAATTTGAGAATTTTATACTCCTAAGGAGAGGTTGTGTAACTCTTGAAATGAGATTAGCCTTTTTCATGCTACTAGAAGAATAATTTAAAAAATGTCTTGGATTTTGTCTCAACTTGCGAGAAAAAAGCAAGAAAAAATAAAAAGAAGAAAAGTTTGTGAGAAAAAAGTAGAATGACATGTGGGGTGCCTGCATCTCCAAACTCAGATGAGCTGACAATAGCAGAGTGGGGTAGTGGACTGTAGGGACTGGAAATTTAAATCCAGAATCGACTTTCGATTATTGTTTTCAAAATCGATTTTCTAAAAATTTGATTTTTTGCCCAAAATAATCGAAAAATCGAAATCGATATTTTTAAATAGTAAAGTAATTGTCCACTGAAATACAGATGTCCTGTTGTAACCAAATGCAAAATATGGGTTAATGGAAGCACTAGGGATAGGAACTGAATACGGTTAAATTTATTAATGCAATATGGGTCATTCCACCTCAATTCAACAAACGTTTGTCCCTTAGGGTCTCAGATTTTGATAAAAATTGGTGTATGGGAACAAAAGCAACTCAAACTAAGTAATCTCGAACAGTTTTGTGAAAAAAAATTTTTTGAGTGAATTATGCATGTTTTAATTTTTTCGCATTTTTAGCAAAAAACCGAGCCTTAAATCATATTATCACTTATATCTTCGCTTGTAATTGTCATACAGCAATGATTAATAGCTCTTTTTAAAGCTAAATCTTTATTGAATGCAAATATATCAATAAAAATTATTTTCTTCTAAACCCTATTGTTATTAATTACAAATGTTTATAAAATTGTTAATAAACTTTTCTCAAATACTCCATCTCAGAATCGGCCGAAACTTTTTTTCCGTAATCTAAACATACCCAGCTAACTATTCCAAAAAAAAAATTTAGTGGCAATTCATAAATGCGTTTTTTATAAATATTTAAACATTTATATTTTCTCTCTCGCTCCCCCATTTGGAATACATGCAGCAGACACGCGATGCATGCCTAAAAATTCCCTAATTGCTCAAGGTCGTGGCTATATGAGATAAAAATATATAAGAAACTATAAATGTTAACAACAATGGTTATTTGTTCTGTTAAATGGATGTTTGCAGAGAAATTTACCATTGAGCCCCACTTAAGTTTCCAGGCGGATTAACTTTTATTTGAGGTAAAAATCTGTGACAATTAATATGAAAAAACTTTTACAGAATCTTTAAGTATAATTCATTGATGAAATGAAATGCAAATAAATTACAATTATGTAATTTTTGCATCATATGTTCTAGGAGAAAAATTTCTTCGTTTTTGCTATCTCACTCTTTTTATCTCTATAGACAAATTTACTGCAAACTCGGATTTTAGTGTCCAAATATTTTTTATCCATGAAAAAACATTTCATTTTCAATTCGAGTCGAGAGCCTGCAGCTGTGGCTTTTCGTGCATTGAGACGTATTCTGTAAACGTTGCTCTCTCTAAAAAAATATATTTTATGGCACCTACGGATTAGGGCAAGAGGTTTAAAACCTTTCCACTTCCTTTCAGAACCCTATTTTTATGACCCCGTTGGTGGCCAATTCTGCCCATTGCGGTATGTGCCTAAAAGCTTGAAGGAAGACCATCTAGCTGCACATTTTTTTGTTGACAGCCGCGTTTATTCACTGAAGAAGTCTCAGTTTGTTTTGGTCTGTCACCGCGTGTCCATCTCCTTATTCAATAGCTGTCTGCCTTCTCTTTTTTCTCGTACATAGTTTTTTAAACTAATTGTCAAAATTGTGTCAACATTTGCTCCATTGGCGCAGTGAGAGGAGGAAAGTGTTCGCGAGACAGTGTCTTTAAATGCATCGAAGAGATCTGCAGCTCATCGAGGATAGAAGTGGTGTCAAAGTGGAAACCGTGTGCGTTAACAATGAAAAATCGTTTCTTGCTTTCTTTTCAAAGCGTCAAAAACAGTGTTGTAATCCACTGAAACTACATTGCATTATCCGTAGTGCTAATTTATATACAATTACTGCCACACATTACAAATCGAAAATTTTCAGCACTAGAGCGATGTCTTTGGTCGAGGGCAGAAAATTGTATCGTCAGTGCAGAGTGTTTCTGAATAAGGGAGTCGCGAAAGGTGACAAACCAAGGTATCACATCAGTCATCAAGAAGACGTTCCTGAGTAGCTTGTGGCTGCAGAAGCAGTACTGTCACAGCCGGGGCCTTCTGGTCTGCAATTTGCGGAGCCTCATGTATCCCTACCTACAAACAACTCCAGCGATAACAGTGACTCACAAGGAGAGAGCGATGGTGCACCTTATTCACCTCGTCAATCTGTGCTAGAAACAATCAACCTGAGTTTATCTGAAATCGGTACATCACCAGTAAATACAAAAAGTTGAGAAGTAGAAAATACTCTAAAGAAAAAATTCATAAAATTACTTATGTTCATCGAAGAGCAATCGGGAAAGTATGGGGAAAAGCAAAAACTTCCTTCGGCCCATAAGAGTTAGTAGGGTGTAAAATGCCAAGTCAACTCAAGGAAAAATTTGCTGAAGCTAATTCCTACAGTGAAAAAAGTTTAGTCCTGTCTACACTGCCTAAAAGCTGGAGTGTGGCAAAATATCAAGAGAAATTTGGATCAACTCAATATTTAGCTCGAAAAGTGAAGGAACAGTAACAATTGTTGTCAACAATTGTAGTTTATAATATATTTTATCTCAGATTGCCACGACCATGAGCAATTAGGGAATTTTTAGGCATGCATCGCGTGTCTGCTGCATGTATTCCAAATGGGGGAGCCGACGGGCCGCGAGAGAGAAAATATAAATGTTTAAATATTTATAAAAAACGCATTTATGAATTGCCACTAAATTTTTTTTTTGGAATAGTTAGCTGGGTATGTTTAGATTATGGAAAAAAAGTTTCGGCCGATTCTGAGATGGAGTATTTGAGAAAAGTTTATTAACAATTTTATAAACATTAGTAATTAATAACAATAGGGTTTTGAAGAAAATAATTTTTATTGATATATTTGCATTCAATAAAGATTTAGCTTTAAAAAGAGCTATTAATCATTGCTGTATGACAATTACAAGCGAAGATATAAGTGATAATATGATTTAAGCCTCGGTTTTTTGCTAAAAATGTGAAAAAATTAAAACATGCATAATTCACTCAAAAAATTTTTTTTCACAAAACTGTTCGAGATTACTTAGTTTGAGTTGCTTTTGTTCCCATACACCAATTTTTATCAAAATCTGAGACCCTAAGCGACAAACGTTTGTTGAATTGAGGTGGAATGACCCATATATTATTTTAAAGATATCAATAAGGTATGCAAGAAAGTAATAATCCATACAAGATACTTATAGGTAATATAACAAGCAAATTACATATAATTTAGTAGGAATAATAATTGTATATTGAGAAGTGGACATATCACAAAATGAAAAACAGAATTTTATTTATTTCTTGTTTGCCAAGTCATGGAACCAGTGTTCCTCAAGGATGGACCTAAAAACATATTTAAATAATTTCCGGATAATCGATTTCGCACCTGAGTTGCAATTAACCCGATGTGAGAAAATAGTTGCTCACATGGAAGGGAAGAGGCAACTATAGATAAAATCCTGCTGGCTACTTTGTATATGTGGGGATATTCTCCATTAATCTCCTGCCATGCTTGTAGGGTTGGACTTGCGGTCGACTGGACGGCGGTTTACGAACTGGCGCAGCTCGATTGACACGCCACCAGCCCGATCCTGATCAGCGTGGGCTTCAACACCCCAGTCTAGTGCGTTTTGTGAAAGCAAGCTGAGCTTGGAGTACATAGTACCAAAGCTTACCAATCTTCTGAACAGTGAGCTCACCAGAAAATGCAGATGCATTGCGGAAATATCTGTCTAGAGGTCCTAAAATGTTACCGCGACTATCTGGACGAGAGGATCCTCCTGAAGAATCTGCTCGGCTTGGCGGTCTTAATCCTGCAGATGAAGAGGGTGGTGAGAGCATTAAAAATTGAAATGACGGAATTTGACGATGAAAACAAGCCTATGGACACAAATTTTCATTTACGGCATCTGCTTACTTTTCAAAAAATTTTGAATTTGACAAGCAAGACAATATTCTTTACTCAAGCCCTCAAGTATTGGTGGTGGAATACATAAAGATATTGCATTACACATGCATTTACTATTAGAATCGGCTAGAAACCAGAATTTTCTACCAATTTTGTCAGGTTTCTTTGGCATATATTGAATGAAGAGACATGTGCAGAGCGAATACCAGCATATATCAGGGCGAATTTGTCAATTTTTACCCTCTCCAGCCCATTACACTTACGGTCAAACCTGAAGTAAGTCATAATTTCCTTGAACCTTATTTCCTCCGGCATAGTATTGCTAAAAACTGAAAGACCTTACGTAGTATTTCAGAGTGAATCTAAATTGAACGCCCGACTACCATATGCCCCTAGGTAATTAGGCAATGCAATGAACGATTCTAGTTTTGAAAGTGAAACTGACGAGTTTTCATCGCTGGTGATTCTATGGGCCTCGTCTTGCATGAATGTCAGTACGTGCTTTAGCGTTACATCAGAAAAAAAAGCAAATGCTATGCACTAAGGGCACAACCATTCTCCACGCCTCATTTTCCATGAGGCGTTGGACCTGAAATATCACTCAGTATATTTTGAACCGCCCTCCGACCGGGATATTCTACTCCAATTTCAGGCACCGCACACTTGACCATTCCATTTTTGATATAACAGTCTCACCCACCTTAGGGAGAGCCAAATTACGCAATCCTAATTTTTTTCCATCCCCTTCTTGATGTCCACCCGCACACACAGCACCTTCAACCACCGTTGATGCAGTGTCATCTTCATCAGTATCCTCAGACTCGAAATTCACTGGTCCACTTATTCCCTATCCACAGGTCCGACTTCGTCGACTGCTACACGGTCTGTTTTGGTTTGCTGCATTCCCAAGGAATGAGTCAGTTCAGACTGACGTCGTGACGTCACGACTGGGAACGAACTGACGTCTGATTCATTTTCTGAAATTTATTGCATTATGTTCAAAATCTTTCTTGGAGATATAGCACAGCGTCATTTCATGGTAACAATGTTTCCCTATCCAATATCAGGAGTTTTTCACGGATGACAGTCTCATCTCTCCTTTCCCCTCCCCCTTCATCTGACTTCATCATGTCTTACCACCCCCTCCTTCCCGCCTCCCTATATCGAAACTTGTGCATACGTACATACATCGGCAATTAGAATACTTAAGAATGTAATAAGTGTAAAACAATGAGGAAATACCACCAATTGTAAAAATGGTAGGTGAAACTAAGGCTATTAACTCTTCGGGTCAAAATGACCCGGGCGGGCCTTCACGGTAATATTTTAAAATCAGGCGGAAAATGTTATGGTATATAGATAAAATTTTCCTCAGAGCTAGATAACGTCTTTCCATGAAAAGTCACGGTTACTTTTCCCATTATTTCAAAATTTAAGAACGTTGTGGCACTTTAAAAGTCCCATTGGGTCAAATTGACCCGTACGGGCCTCCGTGTGTTAAATAAACGTGGAATGAATCCCGAAAAAAGAAATAGTCAATAGTGCATCCGTGGAAGCCCACGAGTTAAATTTCCGTGGACTTACCTCATCTAATCGTGGTATTGGCGGAGGAGCTCTCACCAATCTCGTCATCTGCAGGATTAAGACCACCAAGCCGAGCAGGTCCTTTAAGAGGATCCTCTCGTCCAGATAGTCGCAGTAACATTTTAGGACCTCTAGATATTTCCGCAATGCCTCTGCATTTTCTGGTGAGCTCACTGTTCAGAATATTGGTAAGCTTTGGAAGGGAAAGGCTGCTGCTGCTGCATCAGAATCACTAGCCAGGTCCATTTCGTCCTCAGACTTATTATCATATTCACTGTTTGCCGTTCTCTTTCTTTTTGTCGCACTAACATAAACCTCAATCTTGTGCACCTTCTTCAGATGACTGATCAAAGTACTAGTCGAGCCAAAGTAACTCAAGCTCAGTTGACACTTTGAACACTTAGCAAAGGATTTATTATTAATTGTTTTCTTGCTAAAATACTGCCAAACAGCACTTGGAGGAGCCATGGCTGATGTAAAGGGCGGCAAACAGCTCTCCGATCAGCACAACACGAACGCAACACAAGTAGCACGGTGATCAAAAAGTACGCATACTGGCCAATGCACGCAGCCTACAGTACAGTGCGATTGAAACTTCGTGGCCCATGCGCAGAAGACCATATTCGGAATGGACGAATCTATTTTGAAGAAGGCGAGTGCTCTGAAGCGATTTATTGAGAAAACGTTTACAAAAAAGGCACAATGTCAACACATATTATCATTACGAATCTTCGTCTCTTGGTCTACAATGTATTACTTTCGACCGCAAGTACCCGCCAGAAAGACTAGAATTATAATAAAAATCCGCTGCCCTACAGTTGGAAACTCCAACCTGCCGGTGTCCGAAGCACTTTGCCTCCCCTACAAGGTTCCTCCAACTGCGATGCAGAGTGAAATAACACTGCGCGGAGCAAAGCGAGGCGGCAAAATTCAAATGCTGTAGGAAGCTTAAAATCGAAAATTGATCGGCTATAATCGATTTTGATCGATTTTTCAAAACAAAAAGTCGACTTCGATTAAATCGAAAATCGGAGTGTGATAATCGATTTTCGATTAAAATCGAAATCGATTTTACAATCCCTAGTGGACTGCAGGTGATTCTTATAGCTGTTTAAAATTTTTCTTTCAGCTATTGAATCAAAGACTTTACCGTCCTTCATTTCCAACCTTTGTGTGTGGATACTGACTTTTTTGTACTTCTATTACTTAAACTAGATTTACAAATGTATCACTCAAAAATACATTTTAAAGTTAACGTAATGATTCCACGATTTAATTCTGTAATAAAAAAATTTTCTATTCATTTCACTAATGCCAAATTTTATTATTTTTTTGACTTATAAATTGGCATGAAATTTTGATAATCTACTTTTTTTAACTGCCTACTTGCATTACCCTACGAATACAGCATGGCCTGTATTCCTAGGCAGTGTTAAGGATCGAAGTCGCGACCGGCAGTACACTAGCACTCATTTTTAACAACTACGCTATCATAGATTGACGGGAATCTGGCAAATGTAGGTGACCCACCTGTTATTTGGCTTCATTTTTTCTCGCACATCCAGGCCTATTTAGAAAGTAAGGACAAGTATTTTTTTATTTTGTTTTAGTGGCACAGAAAATATCTTCTTCTCATTTTGTGACCTGAGGTACAAAACCTCTCCTTGTCAGTATCTACCATGCCTACTTCCATTCGCGGGGCGCATCGATCACTAAGCTGTGAAATTTAAAAATCTCCGTTCCGGATCTGAATTTATACTGTCTTCGGATATGATTTCAGGAGTGAATGAAATGAAAGATCCGTGGATCTTTGGATCAGACCCGACCATCCTTAATTTATTATGGTACATTTGGAAATCTAATTCAAACAACAAAAGTATAATAAAGTGATTATTCAGATGTAATGGTTTGAAGTTGAATATGATAACATTTTCGATGCAGTGACTGAAAGAAAAAATTAAACTGCGATAGGGATCTAACTTTACACGCTACACTAGCTCTCGTTGTCAGCCTGATCCCGGCGAATGTAGGCTACCCACGTAACATCCTACATATTTTTTTTCTCTCGTTACTGGGGTAACGGGGAAAAAAGTCATATTTCTTTATTTTGCTTGTAGTTGCACGGGAACATTTTCATCTAATCTCGTGACCTGAGTTACTCATCCTCTTCTTGTCAATATCTACCAAACCTATACATTCCATTCACGGGGCGCTTCGATCGCTAAGCAGCGAAAATTTAAAATCTATGATCCGGATCCAATTTTACTCAGTGTATTTGGATCTAAATCCAGGACTGAGTATAATGAAAGATCTGATGGATCCGATCCAGCCATCACTACGAGGAACTATTACATTTTCTAAAAAATAAGTTCTATGGGATATTTAACAATTCCTAAATAACACATTCTGGAAAAGTATATGTATAAGCCTTAAACTATGACCATTTTTTATAGAAAAACTGATAATTTTCTACCCAAGTGACAAGGAAAAACAGTAATTAAGAAGAAATTAGTATGAATTTCAAAGGGAAGATTATCAGGATACAAATTACAAGCGTTGTATCACTGGAAGCCAAAATCCAACATAATGAACATATAATGTTCAAAACTTCAACTCATGCATTAGTGAGTAGCTGAGGGCTATAAGTGGAGAGGAATAGAATAAAATTTACATTTCTTCATTCTACAGCGGACATTAAGAGGTTTTTTTTCACTGCATTCAAGAAAGTATGTATACTGTATAATCAATGGGGTATGTTATCTATGATGCAGCTTATTAATACAAGCTTCAGTACTATTCACAGAAATTTTCTGCCACTGTTAAAAAAATCCATGAAAATAATTTCTTTGCTGTCACATTTAATACAAGTGATTATGCAACATCTGTATTAACACACCAATCTACCTGATGAAAGGTATTATCAACAATAAGATTGATATGGAGGAATCTGAGTAAAATCATGATGGACAAATACTATATTATATTAAACAAATTTGTATGATTTGAAAATTAAATTCTGTGGAGAAAAGAGAAGAATCATGGAATGAAAATTAGGAGCATTAGGAAAAGAGAAGGGGCAAAGTAATAAAATCAGTTAAACAAAGAGGTGTTAGATCAGGGTGTAGAAGAAAGGAAATTAGTAGATAAAATTCAAAGAGGCATAAAAGTAGATGGAAAGCCACATTGAGAGGGAATGGGATTATAAATACAGATGGGATGTACAGTAGATTTCTCAAATTTGAATATAAATCATAACTTGAATATTCAATTATTTGAATATCGAACATCTCAAATAAAATCACATTGCAAGTTATATATTAAATATCATTTCACTAATTTATGTATGACAATTGATGTTTTATATCATCTGAAAACCCTCCTCATAACATTTTAATCAAATAAGTGCATTTTCCTCCAGATGATTCATTGGATTCTGGCTTGGAAGCTGAGAGTGGCCGTGGGGGGTGTGGTGCAGGTGATATGGTAGCAACCTACATACTCTTGGATTCACGTGATAGATTTGAACTGAGCCTCACCCCAGCTGCAGTTAGAGTGTTGACTGACCTAGCCAGTGCCTTCAGTAAGACAGAGGGACCATTTCATTATCCAATTCGTCCATTGACTCTCATCCCTGCACCTCTTACATTGGAAAATGAAGTAGGACCAGGCTGTGTGGTTAATCTTGTCACGCGAAATCAGGTGAGTTCATACATAATGATCAGGAATACTGAATTTGTAGACACTGAAATAAAAATAATTTTACTGTCGTTAGCATAGTATATTTTAAGCTGATATCCCATGTGATAAAATGATAGAAATTTATTAATGTTGTCAAAAGGAGCAATAGTGCGAATTATTTGTAAAAATATCTTATTTTTAATAATACAACATGTTCAAAAGATTGTCTCCTTGAATTATATTTTCTCTATGCAGTAGAAGATTGATAATCTGGAATTCAAAAAAATGGAATTATATGAATAATGGAAGGTTTTCCAAAATTTTGCTAAGTTCTCATCTTATGTCACGCCAGTGCAATGACAGCTATTAAATTAGCAATTAAAAAGGCCACCTTCAAGCACTGTTTGACTTTGTGTCAATTTGATAGGTGCCATCCAATGAAATTACACTTTCTATCTGGAGAAGTGTATCTTCCCCTATAACACAGAATCTGTATTACTTCAGAATTTCATCTGTGATACAGAAAAAAAATGCATCACCGTATCCATATGTATACAGATGTAATACATGTGTACTGCATCTGTATATCTGCATTTTGCATATAGGAATGCAATTTGCATGTGCATTAACATATCTGAAGTATGAAGACCTGAAGATGGCATCTGGATTTCCGACGAAACCTTTGTCCAGAGGGATGAACCAATGTGGAAGAAACCCGAAAACTCGTGAGTCATCTGAAAATATTGTTAATGGCATCGATTTCTGAGTAAATTAAAATTTGCGATCCGGAGTAATTAAGGATGACGAAACACATGAGAATATTGAGCTTCCTCGCTAGTCGGCCAGCACAAGCAGTTATCAAACTTCAAAAATTTCTCAACAAAATAATAATATTTATTCAATATGGTTGTCACGTGAGAAAACAAGTTTCAGTAAGTTTTGTTTCGTAGGAACCTGTAGTAAAACTGTTGAATCAATGCAGCGTGATGTTCTGACGAATGATCCCCCGTTATCATCCACCAGTTCAGTACATGTATTTTTTAACATTTCATAATGTCTGGGTAAAAATTAATTTTCATTCTTCACAATATGAACTTCGGTACAGCATAAAATACTCCCGCAGGTGTTCCTAAATTATAACTTACATCCTATACACATTCATTTCATAGTACGATTTTCCTGGAAACAAGATCACGAGTGTAAATATTTCATCTTTCCATCACTAGTGGCACTGTGTATTGCTCGCTGTGTCGCTGTTCAAATTCTTCCATAAACAAAGAACATTACTGCTCTCTCTCATGTTTTTGAAGTGTATATGCACGAAACGAGATAAAAAAGTATTTTATGCAGACTGGTATGTATGGCTAAATTTAATGGAAGGGAATTTTTTTTAATATACCACATTCTAACCTGCATCTAACTCAAACTGTGGGAAAACAGAAAAGTCATGGTGTAAATACAGGGTTCTACATATTTTGGAGACATAGGAAATTGGATGGGATCCAATAAAAACATTGTAAATAGTGGGAAAATGTAAGTTCCAATAATGCAAATACAAGGTTTTACTGGATTTATGATTGAAGTATCGAGACTGAAAAACACATGTGTAAGTATTATTTTTTACATATGTATTATAGAAGAAACAAAAATGACTCCCATGTTTCCCATGCACTCCTTTCAATTCTTAATTGACAGCCAACAAAACTTTAAACAATATTCATGTCTTCATAATAGAACAACAAAATTCGCAGTACAGGTTAATATGTCCAGATTACTTTTTATCTGAATAATTTTATTGAACAAATCAAACTTCTCATTTACATAGAAGATACCAATGTATCCAAGCATAAAATACAGGAAATATACATGTGTATAATTGATGCATGGAGATTCAAAAATACAGATGTAAATATGATGTATTAGACCTGTATAACAGAAGAAATGAAAATTACCGCCATATTGTCCATGTGCTCAAACACATCAAATTTCTAAATTAAATAGAGGATACAGATGTATAGATGTATTCAAGAAAATAAATTCAGGAGATATACATTTGTATTTTTTATGTATTACAGATGTAATACAGTAAATTAATACATATACCTATATCGTGACGGTTGCGGCCCATCCCAACCCCTGTTACTCCCCCAATCCCAGATCCACCTCGCTCTTGAGTTCCAGCTGTAGAGGCAAGAAGATGAGTGAATGAGAGAGTGTGAGAGTATAGTAAAGTGTGCCTATAGAAGCAGTAATTAGTGTATGTTGACTTTGGATCAGTGTGTGAGCCCCATAGAATCACTCTCTAAAAAGAGGAAGGACCGCATCACCAGATGAGCCTGCATCCTATCTGAGCTCTTCAATCAGAGACGGGATCCGCCGCTGCCTTCCTGATCATGTAAGGTCCTTCTGCCATGGCCATGATCCTTGTGAGACCCTCCTTGGCTCGTGCTGCTGTTCCACTCCTCCCCCGTATTAGTTCCCCCCCTCTTATTAACCTTATTAGCAACCTGTCAATCGCCTATACGTTCCCTGTGTCCCCATTCCAAAGGTGAACATAAATTATTCCCGGGGATGGACTCTTACCTCCTGTTTTGATAAAGTGTTAATTTTTCAAATTGTTCAGTTCACATGACATGTAATTTTGGTAAAGAGAGAAAACCTACTCTGATTATTGTTGAAACTTATCATCACCACTATCACTACTAACCCCAATTGAAATCATCCCATCAATTAATTAGAGATAGTGTAGTCTAAACATGTTTTCATTTTGTAACTTCCGAAGTAATGAATATATGTGAAATTGATGAATGAAAGGCCCTTCTTTGTTTCTTCACCACCCAACAAAATCCCTCCAACCTACTTGACCCTTACCCCTGTATACCACTGTGTGTCATCCATCCCTTTCCATCGAGGAATCCACCTGAGATTGACTCAAACCAAGAACCCCTCCGCAGTGAATCTAGTCCCCTTTCGGGTCGGAAGACCTCACAAATAACTCGTCCCAGGTCGGCGAGGTCATCGTATGCTCCTCGTGGCAGGAGAGGAGGCGCACAGAAACTTTGTGTACAGTTATTGTGGCCTTAAGCTGGGTGGCCGTTAGCCAGCCGTTACAATATATATGCATTGTAAATGCAAGATTTATACATATGTATACCCAAATGTGTGCTGTAGGGGTTATTTCTTACATGGAATACATTAGCAGTTGATGATGCAATGCCATCAGCAACATACATCGTTCAACTCTGCCACATGTCCTTCCTCCATGTCCCTGTGAGAGGGATGGAGGGGGGGAAGGTAACAATGTACACACAGCATGCTGATCAACAATTGCTCACCATATATCTATGAAGTAAACAGTGATGTGAAATAACAGCAGCTCTAGAATAACCAGCTTGCGAAGCTGCAATTCTCTGTCGAACCCTGCAACTTTCAGAGTTTAGAGCGGTTGGTTGTGTAGTTAATTGTAAAGGCCAATACTTTGTGGAACTCCATGTTTGGGTTGAAATTATACACTTTGCAATTCCACTAAAAGTGTGTAAATGATATATTCACAAATCACAACATGTTTCACTACACTGTAGGATCATCAGATGGTAAATACACATATTAGCCAAATTCTCCATTCTTATATATTACACTGGGAGGGGAGGGATTGGAGGGAGGCAGGGGCTTGGTGACATAGTTTGGAGGGGAGGGTTGGAAGGGGGGAGGGAGTGGGAGGCTCTGGTGACGTGGCAGGCATGTGCTGTTCTTCACCACTACCGAAGGGTGTTGGGGAAGGATTAAGGCAAGGAATGTGTAGAGAAGGCTGGTCATTGTTTTAAGTGTTTAGCTGCGGGATGTCGTGGAGAGGGGAGTGAATAAGGAAAAGGTGGTCGTTGGTAGTTATCTCCCTTCTTCGAACGCAGGTCAGGATCTCTAATTGTTCCAGGACATCCAACCTTTTTCCTTTTGCCTCTTGGTGCAGCAACTTGGGCTGGAAAGTTGATGTGCGTCCTTCTGCGAGGAGATGGGCAGCGAATAAGAAAGGGGATTCACAGTTTGCTGCCCATCTCCTCGCAGAAGGACGTGTTTTGAAACGGTTTTGCTCACAGAAAAAGTAAATAAATGTAGTTTTAAAACATTAGGTAAAAAAGTGTCATATATGACCTATAGTAAGTGATATGAGATCCAATTTTATAAATAATAATATTACTTCTAAATGTTATAGTTATGGAGTTTGAATAAAATTGATATTGCTAAAAAATGTTTCTTTAGAATGCATATTTTGGTATTTTGTGTGACGATACATAGTTAATAATTCTTATTTGCAGGATGGGCAGGATAAAATAGCAATGTCAGTGGCTTATGAAAAAATAGATTCTATTCCAAGTAGTCCAGCAAGCAGTGGTATGTTAATTGATGGCAGCCCCACAGAATCAGATGTAGACTTTGAGAGGTATGAGCAGCTCTTATCTGTGGTGAATACTCATTTTATCCCTGCATGCCTACAATCACTTTGTAGTAGTTTATTACAAATGCCTGCATTTAGAGCTTCAGAATGGTAAGAAAACTTTCTGTTCTGGAAAATTAGAATGGTGATTTCTGAAATTAGTTTATCTAATGCACTCATAGATTAATTAGTATTAATGTAAATTTATTTTATAAATGGGAATAGCAAAAAAGGAAACCAAAATTCCTGTTTCTGTAAACTTTGGCAAAAAATAAATTAGATCCGCCAGTAAATATTTATTTTGGGATTCATATAATTAATATTTATTAAAATCCTATGATGAATAAATTGGGTGTTGGCATGATATTTGCTTAAAATATATTGTCATAGAAAGATATCTTCTTATAGGGAAGCTGAATCACATGAGACTTGCTAATGTTTACTGCCAACTGGTTTATCTGACAACATTCAGTTATGTGAAAGGATATGTGTCCACTGTTAATATTGATATTATCATGATTTCTGGCAAATA
This sequence comes from Platycnemis pennipes, assembly GCA_933228895.1. NCBI lineage: Eukaryota > Metazoa > Arthropoda > Insecta > Odonata > Platycnemididae > Platycnemis > Platycnemis pennipes. The sequence continues at coordinate 22,797,894 of OW121848.1, read as the reverse complement.
CCATAACATTGGAATCGGTAACTGGTACTGCATAACTTGTGTGGCATCCTATACTTTGCTAAGTTGGTTGGTTATTCAGGGGAGGTGACCAACAGCTGAGGTCATTTGCGCTTTGCTAAGTATTTGTGGGAGACTGTTATTATAGATACAAATAGAGAAGGGCCAGAATCAAACCATAATGGCACACCAAGGTAAAACTTTCATGGTGCTGATTTAAATTTGGCACAGGCATGTAAAAGCACAAGAGACATCTGTTTTAAATAAGAACTCTGAAAATTTTGCTATTCTTCTGATACCTTGTTGGTCAAAATTAATCGAAGGACAACCATGGTTAATATTGTCAAATATATAAGCTAAATAGAATATAAAACCGGTACATAGTTTCAAAATCTGGGTCAAAGAAATAGTTGATGAGGCTGATTATAATATAATTTTGGTGGTGGAAGTTTGGATAAAATGAAATTAATTTTATTATTTGTCCATTAATTATATTAAATTAATTCTATTATATTAAATTATATAAAAATTGTCCATTTATATTAAATTTCAAACTGGGTCTAATATCTATTTATACTTAATTTCAAATTAATCTAAACCTATAGGTTGCTATGCTAATTTGTTTAGATATATCTCTATCTATATATCTAACTTGTTCAGATATATCTGAACAAGTGCGGATTTTCTCTCTAAAAGATCATACTGTAGCTACCATACTAGTCATATCCGAAAATCAAGTATGCTTCGGCAAAGCATTCTTGCTGATGATGTATTGCTGACGTACAATGAAGCATGCTAGGGAAAGAATACTTCATATTCGGAGGGTCTACCTAAGGAGTGAGGTTATGCAGTAGTGCCAACAAAAAAAACCACTTGGTATAGTGAATCTTGATAGAGGGCATCATCTATCAAATGTTCAGATCGGAAAAAAAGAGTGATTATGCGTATATTAATCTTATTATTGATATGTATTTTAATAATTATACAAATGTAATATACTGAGTTAAAAAATAGATTTTACACACATTTATAATTAGCCAATGGCTCCGCCATCTTTTGTTATTCTCATCAACAATGCTTCGAAGCCTACTTGTAAGCATGCTTCTGTGCTTTGGCTTCTTAGCATGCTTTCCCCAGAGTGCTTCACATTCGGACATGCTTCCGATGTTTTGGACGATACCTGGAAGTAAGCATTGTAGTATGCTTAGTTCTAGAAGCACATGTTTTGGACAGGGCTACTATGTTTCTTCATAATTTGTCCTTCATTTTCGAGGAAAATAATTTTACCTTGAGTATATGTTCTAAAGCTAGACTTTGTTAAGCAGAATTATTAGTGGAATCATTAGTCATTAGACGTTTCTGTTTATCCAGTGTCTTATCTGTTTGATGACTCAAGATCACTACAGCAGATTCCATTTTATGAAGTTTAGTTAGAACTTAATTTGAAATCTCCTGATTGGCTAGGTAAAGAGACTGACACCATGTCCTGTATTATTCTATTTCTCTTCCTTCACACTGCTATTTAAGCACTACCATATTCTCTTTCACTGACTGTGGGTTGAATACTGGTTGATTATTTGGTTAATCAGTCACTTAATGTTCATTAGAGGATGTACTTGTCACTTGGAGATCCTTTGCTACTTATAATTTGTGACCAATGATTTATTAGTGAAGTGATAAGTTTCCTTCAAAATACATTCATGCAAATTGGAAACCAATTATTTAATGAGATTTTTACAAGATATGAAGTGTGAGAAATGAAATTATTTGACACGTGATGGATCAATTGTGCCATGTAAATAAATGTCTCATAAATAATGGTTATATTCTGCCCTGTTGTGTTAATAAGTCATTTTGGTAACATTTCATTCTTAATGGACATAGACTCTTCTTAACGCCTACTAATGCAGTCCACCAAATATTTTTGGCATTACATATATTTTTGTCTAGAATACTTCCTGAACTAGTAAACTTTTTAAGGTCTTCCAGTTTAATCCCTCCACTCTTTGTGTGTAACCTCAAGGGAGATTTTACTTGGGAAACGGGTGCAGTCACACACTGCACCCTTTTCCCAAGAAAATCTTCCTTGCCATCAATGGTTAGTTTGCATTCTCTATCACACTTGTTAGTTTTAATTTGCTAAATTATAAAAAACTCACAATCAACTCTATCAATTTTGGCAGCTTTGAAGTAGGATTCAGTACCTCACTGGGTGTCAACAATCTTCCATCTCCTGTGATGAATCCAACAGAAGAAACTGTCACTAAGTTATACAAGAAAGTTACTGAAGAGAGGCTAATTGTTGAAATGGAAGGTAAGATGAACTTTATAGCATAGGCTGGGTGATATTCTTAATTAGGTGCCTCTGGGGAGTTGTCAATTTTCTTTGAGGAATTATTTGTGGATTCAAACACCATTCAAGATTTTGTGCACATTGCACTGGCCTCCGATCCTGGAGGCCCGGGTTTGAGTTCTGGCTGTGATGTATTTTTCATCAGTATATCTGTCTCTACTTGAATGCTAAGTGGAGAGAGCTAAAGTTAAGTGCATTTTTATTAATTGGTGTTGGCTTATTTATATAATGTGTTCTTTAACTTTTTTCATGTAGCTTAATGTATCTAGGATATTTTGATGTGCTTCATTCATTTATGGAAGAATTATTGAGACTTTTTATATCCCTTCTATATACTTCATCTTATTCTCCATTTAGTGTTTGTCTTCGTAAAAATTAACATGGGAAAATATGTGAATAATATCTAGAGATGGGTTGAATCTTTTTTTTTTCTCTATTCTAAATCTCAAATCCAAATCTTAAATTTGCCCTTCTTGCCTTCACCATCTCTTGCCCATCTTAAATCTCAAATCCTATTTTGAATCTGGGTCTTAAATTTCTGCAGAATCTGAAATTGCATTTAAATCTAATTATACCTTTTTCCTTCAATATCAGTTCATAATCACTATTTTCCTTTGACTCTGATATTTTATTTTGAATCAAAGTCTTAATTTTACAAACAATTAAAATAAACTCATTTTCCACTTATTAATTTCTGAAGATATTTGTATTCATAATAATTATTAATTAAATAAATTTAATGCCAATAATCAACCAAGTCTGAAATCACAGCAAGTTACTTTTATTTACTTTTTGAAGCAGAGCTAGGTTTTTTGATAATCAGTTAATTTGGATAATTTTGGGTAATTTGTTTTGGAATGGATTTTATGGTCTGTAGTACTTAGTGGGCATCATTGGAGGATGGATACTTTAAAATAGGGTAAAAGTTATCAAATGCATGAGCCACTATGCACATATTTGTGGTTGCCTTCTATGGTTGGGTAAGGGCCTTGCCACGTTGATATACCGGTTCCCATCAGATCACCAAAATTATGCAACGTTGGGCCCAGACGGAGGTTAGATGGGTAGCCCCCTCCATACCTCTACCATGGTGCTCTTGTCCCCTGTGTGTAAGTGGTGGGCAGGTTAAATGTGGGTTTGCACAATGGATCTAAAGAGGTGTAAGTGCCACAGGGGGGCTCCAGAAGGCCCCTGCCCACACCTGCAATTTACATTTACCTTGAAACGCCTCTTCACAGCCGGATTTATTTTTGGTCCTTTAAAATATTTTTGTTTTCTTTCTGAAGATGTATGGCAAACCCTACGGATACAAATTGATAAAATAAAAAGTATTATTTAGATAGGGGTTTGACACAGCTTTCATAATTGTATTTAATACCCTAGAAGAAGAAATATGTAGGAAAATCACTATTAGGTCCTTTGGCAAAGTGATGAGAAATAATGCACTAAGTAATTATGGTGTTTAGTAGAAGCTAATATGATTACCATTTATGATTGATTTGAGCATTCCAACCTTTCTAATATGTTCTTTGTAACAAGTGCCTGTTTTTAGCCTCTCATCATGTATGGTGAATGTTTTCACAGTTCGATAATGAACAATAGTGTGCACCTTCGTGGAGCTTACGCGGTGCTGTCATGCTTTTTCATGTTCCTCTAGATAGATTGTTTTTTCCTTTGACCTCAAAAGACCCAGTTGTGTCCAAAGTGTATTGTAGGACCTCCCGCTTATGGGTTTTGAGGGGAAGCTCTGCTGGAGGGACTGATCTGATAAGATGTCCCTTGAAAGGAAGTCAATACTTTTGATGAGTAAACTGCCTACTCAATGAGTTAAGGGCATATTTCTAGATGACTGTTACCTAGAAAAAGTGGGGGGATACCTTCTTTGTCCACCTCCAGCCCTGACATTTGCTGTCATAGATAGTCCCTATTCGACCCCTTTCATTGACATATATTATTTGTATGTTGTAGTCCTCCGCAACAACCACCCTCTTGATATTATTCCATTAATTGAAAATTGAGCTTATTTACATGCCGATGCAGGCAACAAAATAACTCCTATCGGCATTTAAAGGTTAACAATAATAATAATAATAATACTTTTTATTACACCGTTAGCAAGTACATGCATGGTTTCGTCAAGAAATTTGGACAGGACATATACACACAAGAACTACAATGTCATCATATCAATATTAATGAACATATATGTACAAAGTTGTTCAAAATTACAATGTCATCATTACAAAAATAATGGACATATCTATACAAAGTTATTCACAAGCAATCACTTTGAAATTCTCTTACATCATAATAGAATTTCTTAATTAAGAATTCTTTGACTCTCCTTTTGAAAATCATTGGAGAGGTAATGGTTTTAAAGTCATTTGGCAACTTATTGTATAGTATTGAGGATGAGTGATAGGCGCAAAAAGGGAGTATGAATGCTGACTGGCATGTATGTTATTGTTTGAGCGGGTGGAGTAGTCATGATATATGGAGTTCATTGGGAATTTATCAGGATTTTCTTTAACAAAGCAAACACAAGACAAAATGTAAATAGAGGGCAATGTTAGTATATTTGCATTAGTGAAAAGTGGTTTTCCAGGGCTACGTATAGGGACTTGGAACATGGCTTGAACTGCCTGTTTCTGGGCAGAGAAGGCTTTACTAGCTATGCTTGAATTTCCCCAGAACATAATGCCGTAAGAAATATATGAATGCATAATATACCATTTTTAGAATGTCAATGGAAACAACAGGAGCTAACTTTCTAATCATGAAGATACCAACAAATATTTTCTTCACTATTCCAAGAACATGGGGAGACCAATCCAAGTTATCTGTTATTTGGAGTCCCAAGAACTTAATGGCAGTTGCCTTGTTTAAGCAAGTGACATTGTTATCTGTTAGAAGGTTACTTTTTTGTAGTTTTTACTTATAAACTGGATGAGCTGTCTTTTTTCTTTGTTTAAAACTAGATTGTTACTATTGCACCACTGCTGCATTTCACGAATGGTGTTGTTAGTGTATTCAATTAACCTATCTAGGGAATCAGCTGAAACAATGGCAGATGTATCATCTGCATAAAGGGTGATTTTACAGTGTGATAGGTGATTTGGGAGGTCATTTACAAAAAGGAGGAAAAACAGAGGTCCTAATATGGATACTTGGGGAACACCAGAGTTCTTGCTTAGAGAATAAGATTTAGCAGTTTGTGTCATATAGGTGTCCCTGTAGGAATAGCTCACAATTTGTTTTCTGTCACTTAGATATGACGAAATCCATTCCAGTGCTCTACCAGAAATTCCTAGATTTTGAAGTTTATATTTTGATATGTTATGATCAATAAGATCAAAAGCTTTGCTTAAATCAAAGAATATGCCTGCAGTGAGAAGTTTTTCGTCTAAACCATGCAGAATATTGCTTAGGAGGTCAAAAGTTGCAGAGTTGGTTGATTTTCTGATTTGGAAGCCATGCTGATTTTCAGCTATGAGTTTATGCAGCTTCAAGTAATTGAATACCCGAATATGAAATAGTTTCTCAAATATTTTGGAGAAGACAGATATGACAGATATTGGTTTATAGTTGTCTGCATTATCACATGTCCCTTTTTTAGGAACAGGAGTCACACGAGAGTATTTGAGGTTTGCTGGGAACTGTCCACTTAGGAAAGAGGAATTTACCACGTCAGCCAAAGGTATTGCAATAGAGTGAGCGACTGCTTTTACAACAGGCATTGGGATGCCATCGATCCGTGAGGAAAATTTGTTTGGAAAGGAATTGATTATTTTTACAATTTCAGCTGGGCAGGTTGGGAATAGAAACATTGAGTGAGGTGAATGAGCATAGTTTATGTTTGGGGGTGCACTAGTTTGCTTGGTCTGGGAAGTAATTGAGCAGAAATGGTGATTAAACATATTAGCTATTTCTTCAGGATCAGACACAGTGATTCCACTGAAAGTAATGGAGGTTGAGTTATAAGCTGGGCTAGAGGCTTTTGTAGAGTGGTTAATGACATTCCAAGTAGATTTGACAACATTACCTGAGTTACTAATGTAGTTTTCAATAATGGCCTTCCTGGTGTTGAACAAAAGTGCTCTGAATTCTTTACGAGCACTTAGATAACCCTGGTGTGAAATTACATCACCAAGTTTGCTTTGAAGATGAAGTTCTCGAACCTTTTTAGACAGAGCAATGAGTTCTGGAGAGTTTATCTTAAATTTGTCACCCGGTTTTTTCGACTTGACCCTTTTCACAGGGAAAGCAGCATTAAATTGCATGAGAAATATATTTAAGAAAGCACTAAACTTTTTATCACTATTTTCAGCATGAATCACTTCATTCCATGATTCTTGCATTATCATGGTGGAAAACTCCATGATATATTCACTTGAGAACATTCTCTTATAAGTATATTCAGGACCAGAATTCATACAGGATAGGCTGCAATTTATGGCCACATGAAGTCCAAAATGGTCAGATAGGCCTGAGTTAAAAGTTTTACACTCAAAATCCACGATTGAGATATTGGAGATGACATAGTCTATGAGGAAACAGATTTTAGGGTTACCCTAGTGGGATCAACATTTACAATGTGAAGGCCATAAGAGGTCATCAGATTTAGGAGATCATCCTTCATTGGAGTGTCCTTTAAAAAATTTATGTTGAGATCCCCAAAGATTATTATACCATCTAAACTTTTCATCACTACATACATAAGTGCATCATTAAGTACATGCAGAAAATCAACAAAAATGCCCCCAGGAGGCCGATATATGGAAAAAAAACAGCAAATTTTTTATGTTGGACCTTCAATAATGCAATAGTGCATTCACACACTTTTTCAATAGAACCCTCAAAGCACAAATTATTCATTTTTATGTCAGGTCTGCAATATATTGCAACCCCACCACATTTATGCATCACCCGAGAATAGGAGGTCACTAGATTAAAATTGTCAATGGCACACACATTTATTTCACTTTGAAGCAGCCAGTGCTCAACAAGAACTAGTACATCAACTGATTCATTGTTCATTAAAAGTTCAAGCTCATGAATCTTATTTCTGAGGCTCTGGATATTTATAGAGAGGAAGTTTAAGATCTTTTTCCTACCCAAAACGTTTTTACCTTTTATCTGTAGCTCATCATATGAATTTGAAGTTGAAGAGTGATCTAGTCAGGAGGTTGGTGCCTTTTGCTTCAAGCTGCCAGTATTGGATCGCAAAATTCTCTCCAGTAGATACATTCACGATTTCTTGCTCTTCCGTCCTTGAACATTCAGACGATTTGTTCACCCCCGTTTCTTGGCACTTCAGAATTTCACTTTTTTGTTTAAAACTAAATTTGCTGATTCGCACACCATCTGGCCAAGTCTCTTTTTTGTACAAGTCTCCTATTAGGGCATAATCGGCACCGAGTTTGAAAGAACAACCACTTTCATTTCTACCAATTTCTTCACAAGTGAAATCACCGCCCGAGAATCTTGATTTCAGGTAATTTACTATGATATCAGTTGTGGTTCCGGACTTCACCCGGCTCAGGTAAAACCACGCTCTACGGGGTACACCAAAACAATTTTCTTTATTTGCGTCGTCCACATTGCTGCCACATATGACAAATCTTTTCTTGGGGTATCTCTTTCTTTGGCGAATCAACTGGAAATGTTCCTCGCCGTCAGTCTCTGGTTCCACAACACGAGCGGTATTTTCATCGGCGATGTCAATTTGTTTGCTAGCCACCGGTTCATTCATGTTTATGCGCTGATTTCTGGCATTTGTGCGCTGAGACAGAGATACTCTCTGTTTACCTTCACTATGTCCAGAAGTTCTTCCATTTTCAGTATTTGAGGCTGGAGAAGTGCCTGATGACGCAATAGTATTTCCGTGCCTGGCTTCCGACTGTTTCATATTTGTGGATGACATGCTTACGGACGGAAGGATATTGGTGTTCGCCTTCGTCATATCCGCAAAAGTAACCTTTTTTACCACGTTTGGAGGTGTTTTTTGGGCTGCGAAATTGTTTTTGATGCTTTCAAATTGAGATTTCAGTGACTCAATATCGTTTGCCATTTTGCCTAACTGGAACTTCTGTAGTCTGCACGAAAAACACTTCCAACTGATAAAACTATGGTCAGTTAGCACTTTTAAGCAAATTTCGTTCAATTCTGAACATTTATAGTGAAAAATACTGCTGCAAATTTCACAAGAAATTACTTTTTACAGTCAACTGCCAAAAGCTCCAGGATGAGAAGGAGACAGGAACAAGTAGAGTGTAGTTTCATCTTTTCTTTGGGAAATTCATATATTGATCTTTAAATTGATAATCAGACAGGTTTATCACTCATTCATGAAATCATGGGGTCAAAATTTACGATAAATATTGTTATTGGATATGACAGACAATCCTTTAAGTGCAGCAACTTACGGTAAACCTACCTTTGTTTCCTTTTCACCCTACCTGATGGTGATGCTCAAGTATTGTACCCAGGGTCATTTAAATCCATTTATTCTAGTTTTTTAATAGGGTTTGTTCACTATTTAATCCTAAATTATGGCTTTATCACTATTATGAAGCATCGATTCTTTCCCCTCAATCGATTATGTACACAGTAAAGTTGAAATGAAAGGAGCCCAGTGGTTTTTTGTCTGCTGAGGGTGAGTGGTCGTTGCCACAGCCATTACCGCTGGTGGGGATTTTTTTAGCCATTGATGATTTTGCATACTTTTAATGTCTAATAGGACACAACTAAATCTTGACAAAATTTGGATTTTCAATGATTAAAATTTGAGGATTCAAAGATTTGACAAAAGATGAAATATTCAAGGGATTTGATTATTCGAAGATTCAAATTTTGTATCTTCTAATAATTTATTTTAGTTTTATTCCTGGGAACCCCTCTTGTTATGATCTTGGCCTTTACTTACTTGCCATGCACATTTGTTTTAGGATTTGAAAAGCTATCGATCCTGTTGCCACAGCGAGCTGCAAGTAAATTGCATGTTCTTCAACCAGCATTAAATGGGACTAGATACTATATAGTGGCAAGTGTGGAGCTTCTTCACAGTCGTCGAAGAATTATGGTCCGGTCTGCTCTTCAGGTAAATATGCTTGTCCATAATGGCCATCTATAGGTCCGCCCCAGTATATGGATACTGTCTAACCTAGAGATTGCAACAAATTACAGTGTGTTGTCATTTGCCAGGATGTTAGGGAATGTCTGTGCTCATTTATGCAAAGACCCAGGTTCAATTTCAGCAGGCAAATACATGTTTATATTAGTTTGAATTTAGCATTTTTTAGAGTGAAATGCTTTCTTCTGTCACTCATTGTAACAATGAATGATAAAACTTTGATTTCTCTTTATTGGATTCATAATACTCCTAATTCAGTTATTTTTACAAATATTTTACATTTTGTGTTTGATTTCACTATAAATGTGTAATTTATATTGAAATTCATCAGATATTTCAGCCTGCTTCCTAGTAAATCCTAGGGAAAAACAAGTTATTTGCCTTTACATAATTTCATTGCTTTCAATTTAACAGGGTGGCGATCATTAGGGAAAACCTGGAAATGTCAGGGAATTTTGAATTTCTGGAAAAGTTAGGGAAAAGTCGGGGAATTCTCGTAACAGTCAGGGAGAAACTGGGATAGGAGATTCTCATTATTTTTCTACCATTGCGTTTATCAGACAGTCTTTCCTGCCCTTTTTTTCACCAACTAAAACTAATGTCTGTTGCTGACATGCATAGAATAAGCCCCGTCAATTCGTTAAGCATTCATTTATGAATCTTAGTTATTTAGTTGTGAATCAGTCATACTATGTATCCCGTTGTATATTATTAATGCGATATTTGCCTATTAGTGCTAAAATTCATGATCACCATGTATTCTGCTCATCACCAGGGTTCCGAGGCTATGTTGTTCGGAAGATTTTACCTTGATTTTTTTTTAACTTCCGAGACTCAGGTCGAGAGGTAGCTGGAGTACACCAGAAAATACATGCTTGCAGTTTAAAAAATACGAGATGATAATTATTAAAACGGCAATACAATCACACATGTAAACAAAATCTTACGTAAGATCATCTTCGATTCCCTTTGTGAGACAGTAAGAAGAATCCTCCCCTCCCTGCCTCGACCCCACTAATTATTGAATGGCCCCTTAGCTCCCTCTCGAAGCAATTTAGCCAGGTCACAAACCCCCTCAAATATGATATTTCTGAATATGATGCTGCCGTTGCTAATTGCCTCCTGTTTTCGTTCGCAGTGGTGCACCTATGTTTCGTTTGTTTATGCAAATATTTTTACATTTTTGGTTCCCTCTTACAATCAAGGGGTTATAACCATGTTAATCCAATTGTTATTAGCTTCTGAAGGTCACTCATGCTATCCGATTTGGAACTAGTGCAACAACTGGCTTTGGTTTGTATATTTCGCGCATCTTAGTGATAATTGTGCCAGAGTCCGACAGTAAATTGGCCAATAACTTTCCCTTTGATGCCTTTTCAGTAATCTTCAACTTCCCAGAACTACCACGACATACTACCTCTTTCTTGAAGAATTAGAAATTTACGTGGCCGCGGAAGATCGCTGGCCTGGGTAGCATCAACCTCACAATGGTTCAGGGGACTCACCGTAATGCTGCACTGTTGTATGGTGAAATTTCGATTTAACGTAAAAGTTGATTTTACGCCAGTGAATTAGCAGCACCGGCCGACTCCTTGAGTATTCTTATGGAATCATTATTTGATTTTACGTGAATCGTTGTAACAATTTTACGTAAGGCTATTTTGGTCCACGCTGAAGGTATCAATTCAATTTTACGAAATGAAACAACAGATTTTAAAGAAACTTAAAATCGGGCAGATTCTTCCCTATCTTTGAAGAAATATTCTATTTAATGCCATACAACAATTAAATTCAACTGTAACGAATCAATGCATGGTATTTTAATGGTATACATATGTGAGATGGGGGGAGGGAAACGACGGGAAACAACAAGGGGGACAACAGACTGGGAAATGGGCGTACCAAACACACGGAAACACAGAAGCACTCACAATGCAACTCCCAACTTTATTCAGGATGGATACAAACATGAGCCCCTTGCTCGTGTGGTCAACCCCTTCCCAATAGACTCAGGCACCGTCTCTCTATCCCACCCCGCCACACTCATGGACTCTAGCCGACTGACTCCTCATAATCACTCCGCGAGGCGGCGTTGGCCTTGTTCTCTGGCATCCCACCGACTGACGACATCCCACCTGGTAGCACCGACTGGACCTTCTCTTACCGTACCGTATGCTGACACATATGTTAGCTCCACTGCTATTAACTCTCACTAATTTCACCAAATAAGACTTACTTCTTCGATTTCGTCAACTCTCTTTATTCTTTTACGCCCACTTTCTCTCTCTCTACTCACACATCCACTCTCTGCGACTCGCTACTTCACTCTGCCCTCCCCTCCCGCAATCACCCCCCACTCCACCCACAACCAGTCACTTCCACTCCAATTCCTCCACACCCCCTTCCCTCACACTGTCTTCCCCTCCATCATCATCATGGCCACCCGGCATGTTGTACTTTCGAGTCACTCGGCCCCCACAGTCACCTAATACATATATATTTTACTATCCCATCTTTAAGCACAAAAAGTTATGGGTTTAGGTGTTTACTTGTTTACCTTCTGACTGTTACCCCGGAATGCTAACGCAAAGCTGCTTTGTGACCTTAAGATAGGAACCCCATCAGCTTTTACAAGTGACGAGATGAATCTTGCTTTGGGGTCGCCTGCAAGCATGCGTGTTGTGACCCTGGTGTCACTGGCGTGCGTTGTTGTTAAGTGGAATAAAGTGCGGAGTACGTTTGTCCTCCACCGATGCCAACAGCCACGGTAATTGGGAAGATATGTGACATTGTCGTATTATATAAAACATCACAACGATGGAATCACATGGCTATAACTCACCTAAATGCTTGGCAATATTTTTTTCCGTAGAAACATGTTCACTCACCATCTTCCCCATGTACTAGATAGGTCTGTTTTGGTTGCGTTGTCTGTACTTTCTTAATGTAGAGCTGTAAGCGGAATTAGATATATGGCTTGGGTTACCCAAAAATTAAATAAATTGAATTGAAAAACTAAGCAATATGAAAATAATTGTCAACACAGTGTTATTCAAGACAAAGAAATTAAGACTTTTAATAAATGATAATCATGAGTGATGTTATCATGTTTGCTATATGCGCGGTTTTTAGCATTTTGCACTGTAGCTCTGCACTGAAAAATGGGAGGGTAAAAATGTGTTTTAAAAGTGCATATATTTTGGATGAGAGTTTAACTTGTGAAGGTTTAATATATTTTTTCATTGGGGTGTACTATTAGCTTTTAAGGTATTGATTTTAACAGTTTTAATGAAACTGTTAAAAATTTAATGAAACAGTTTTAATAACAGCCTTTAACAGTTTTGATGAAAATTTAATTCTGCAGAAATAAAATAATCCCATAATAGGAGACCTTTATGCGATCGGTCAGAAAAATTGTCAAGTCCATCATGGAAAACTCAGGGAATTTAAAAATTGAATATCAGTAGCCACCCTGTTTAACTTATGAGGTCAAATGCTTCATACATACACAAGACAGATATTCAGAAAGTAAGACTTCATGTAATGAGCACATAGTTTACACTGAGAAATCCTGTAGATATTTACGTTCTGTCTCTAGGGCCAAGGATGGTGGGAGTTCTTCCTGAGGGTCATGAGAGGAACTTTCATATTTGGGTGCCTACTTCTAATGTGACTGAATGTTGCTCCACTATTAAATTGCGCAGGTTTCTCTGTCTGAGAGCGACGTCTGATTCTGGAACATCGTAATTAAGAGGATTTGAATAATGATTGATATCTGAATGTAAAATGTGAGGGCATAACTTAGGAAAATTTCATTAACTTTAATCTGTGTACTGTGGAATTTTTTTAAATGCAGGTACTCTGAATTTTATGTTACAATCAATTGTTTTGGAGGGATGCATTTAAACGTTTCATGTTCAGGTAGTTTATATTTTTTAGTTAATTTTCTTTCTCTTAAATTTTTAAATTTTCTCCAATTTGTAGAGTTGCAGTTTTAGTTTCTTTTTTTGAGCTTAATATTGAGGTTCAGTTACATGTCATTTTTATTAATGGTTAAGATAGTTTCATGAAATTTGAGGAATGATAAAATTTTCACTCATCAATCTAGGTATGTTAGGGTAGGAATTGGTGTGGTAGCTGTCCTGATGAAAAATCAGTTGACATCTAGATTTATCTGTGGCTTTTTGGTTTCCATGTTAATGCAGAGTTACCCTCACCACAAATTGTTGTTAAATAGTAAGTATTTGTTTTGTGGATTATATTTAGATTTTTAGGGCTGATATTTGTCTATAGCTTCAATGGAAGAGTCGTAAAAAGATTCTAAAGTATACATTTTTCAGTTTATTGAATATAATTGTCATACATCTTATACAGAGTGGCGATCGTCAGGGAAAACCTGGAATTGTCAGGGAATTTTGGATATCTGGAAAAGTCAGGGAATAGTTAGGGAATTTTCTTAACAGTCAGGGAGAAACTGGGATAGGAAATTCTCGTTATTTTTCTACCATTACGTTACCGGGCAGTCTTTCCCGCCCTTTATTTCACCAAAACATTTCTCCAACTGTGAATTCGTTGAAAATTCAGTTGTGAATCTTAGTTATTTAGTTGTGAATAAGTCTTACATTGTACCCCTTTTGTATATCCTTAATGCGATATTTGCCTAGTAGTGTTAAAATTCATGATCACCATGTATTTCGCTCATCACAAGGAATTCGAGGCTATGTTTTTCGGAATATTTTACCTCACGTTTTTTTTTTTTTAACTTCCGAGACTCAGGTCGAGAGGTAGTTGTAGCACACTAGCTTGTAGTAAGTACGTGCTTGCAGTTCTAAAAATACAAGGCAATGGTTGTTAAAACGGTAATGCAAGTACTTACGATCACACGCGTAAACAAAATCTTACGTAAGATCATCTTCGATTTCCATAACCCCCTTCCCGAGACCATAAGAAGAGTTCTCCTCCCCTGCCCACCTTTCATGCTCGACGTAATTATTGAATGGCCCCCTTAGCTCCCTCTCGAAGCAATTTAGTCAGATCACAAACTACCTCAAATATGAGATTCCTAAATAAGATGCTGCCGTTGCCAATTGCCTCCTGTTTTCGCTCGCAGTGGCGCGATTACATCTTGTTTGTTTATACAAATATTTTTACATTTTTGGTTCCCTCTTACAATCAAGGGGTTATGACCACATTAATCAAATTGTTATTCGATTTTAAAACTCGTGCCATCCGATTTTGATCCAGTCCATGTACTTGGCTTTGCTTTGTATTTTTCGCGTAGCTTTGTGATACCTGTGCCAGAGTCCGCCAGTAAATTAGCCATTAACTTTCCCTTCGATGCCGTTTCAGTCATCTTCAACTTCCCAGAACGACCACGACACGGTACCTCTCCTTGAAGTATTAGATATTGTCAATTTGTAATTTTACCAAAGGAAACATACACGGCCACGGAAATACTATACATGGCCACGGATACGCAGCCGCGAAAAATGTATTAAAAGTGTGTACAATTTGTGTGAGGGCTTAACACGTGAAGGTTTAATATATTTTTTCATTAGGGCGGAGGTTCCATATATTTTTTCATTCATATAGCTTTCAAGTTGTTGATTTCAGATTTTAACATTTTCTCAGTATTGACGAAAATTTAATTCAGCAGAAATAAAATATTCCAATAATAGGAGACCTTTTGGCGATCAGTCAGGAAAATTGGTAAAGCCATCAGGGAAGAATCAGGGAAAAGTCAGGGAATTTGAAAATTGGTTATCAGTAGCCACCCTGTTATACTTCCCGTAGAGCAGTTCAGCTGAAAATGCAAACATACTGACAATAAGTTAATTGTAGAATTAATTCATAGGTGCATGATTCTTCTTTAAGGCCATTGTTTACAGTTAGGCATTAGACTATCTATAAGAGAATACTTCCCTAACCCTATCCACATTGTATGCTCGAATGTTATTCTGTAGATGTTAGCTATAGAAATGAAGGAAATGATGATGTATATGTATCTATCTTCAAGGTAAAAAAAAAGTTTTCAAACCATATTTTACGGAGTTTTGTAAAAGAAGATCAAGGGCAAATAAGCCCCATGAACACCTGTAAAACATTTTATTCGATATAATTTAAAATGCAGTAAGATTTGTCAAGTAAGACATAATTTACCTACTTCTTTAACCCTTTCGCTACGAAGGACGTGTTAAAACGGCGTCAATTTTGCTACGCAAGCGAACGAAGGACGTGTTAAAACGGTGTCAATTTTTCTACGCAAGCGAACGAACGACGTGTTAACAAGTCGTAGTCGCTAAGCTAGCCCCAAGCAGGCCAGAAAGGTGTGTGTTATAAAGGCCCTCTTCTCGGGACGTCTTAGGTACCCTTTCTTGGTCCGCGGGAGAGGATTATCCTGACCCTTCGTTGCAGTGCGCGCCCCAATCCCAGCAGGGGTCCGCGGTCATTTGCTTGTTGGTGCAGTGGAATAACAAACTAAGAAGTTATTGTTTAATTTAAAAATTGAGCATTATAAGTATATTCCTTATGTTTAGTTCTACAACTGCAAATTTTAAACGGAGCTCTACCGTTATTTTTAACGTAGTTCGTGAGTAAAAGAATCTCCGAACAAATTTTTGTTAATTATTTAGTTGGTTATGAGTGATTTTTTCATGTTTTTATTTAGTTAGGAAGTTATAATGTTTTTAGGTTCAACAACTGAATGCTATTTTTTCATATGTGTTGATGGCCATATTTTTCGTGAGTTTCAATGTTTATTTTTCCCTGCAATTACTCAGTCTAATATAATCATGACAGCTGACTATTTCACTTTCTTTCGTTGGTCAATGGTTTCCGCCTAAAGAATACAGTGATTTCTGGCAGTCCTTCGAATCGAAATTAAGGATTCCGTAGACTGTACATCTCATGAATTAACATGCTGAATATTTCGAAGTATCGTTTCTTTGATTCGCGCTCTGATGATGTCAAAGGCCTGAAAAAGGCTTTTTTAAATTCATAATAATTTTCTCGCAGAAAAGTGGTCAAAATAATTTACGAGTGTGACAAACGGCAAAATTATTTGCTTAACCATTGATTGATTTTTTTGCTAGAGAGCTTAATATTAATGGTAGAATTTCGTTTAAAAGCTGTAAAGGCACTGTAAAACTAAAATAATTCGTTTCCGATAAAATTAATATCAACGCTGCAGCAACAATTTTTTTAGCAAAACCATTGCATAAACAAATAGTTGACCGCGACGACATGCTGTTAAGGGGTCCCCAAGCGGGAAAGGGTGAAGATTATCTCGGCCCGGTGCCCGAGAAAAAGGTTCGACACCCCTCTGGGCCCCAACCCAACTTAGGGAAACAGGTACCGGAGAGGATCCTAGCGTAGCGAAAGCTCCGTACTGGCAATGCAAAGAATACTTTATGGCATTCGTGGGGGAAGTAGCATTTTCTAACATGTAGCTCCGTCGCGAAAGGGTTAAAGTAACGATGATATATATTATGCATAATAAGCAAAATGTCCATTAAACTATGCAAAGCAACTGCGTATCACTGACGAAACCCTAGGAAAGCTTGACACTGGAAAAGTAAATATCCTAACATCAAATTATGGGGGTGGTGAACTTATTAACATATTACTGAAGTGTTTAAATCATGGCAAACTTATATACACAGAACTTATTTTAGCACTTAAATTTTCGCACTTCACAGGTAGACTTCCCACACCGACAGCTCAAACCGAAAGGAACCATTTTGCAAATTTTGCTCACGTGCCTCACATGCAAAGCCCTATCTGCGATGTGTCGATGGCCAAAGTTTGACAGAGAGCTGCGACCCCCCGCCCCCTCCTCGACTCGACAGAGGTTCACGGCGAACGTTATTTTGCATCTTGCTCAAACCACTTGATGTGGCTGTAGAACTTGGCTGTTAGGGTGGTCAGAAAATCTAACAAAAGTGGCACGCACTAACCAAAAATATTATACTGACGTTTTTCTAATGTTAGTGTGTTGGTGGGGTGCTTTCATTTTTCACTGGTCAGATTGTCATGCATATACATTTCTTTTTTATATTGAGTGGTGGTGTCTATCCCTGTCTTAATGTATACTAGTTGTTGCATTTTTATTTCAATGGACCTTTAGTGTAGACTTCTATCTAACAATTGCCTTTCGCAGCTGTTGCAAAATGCCTTTTGTTTCAGATACGCAATGAAACCTCCCATGCACTAGGACTATTTTACTGCAAATCTGCACTTGATGCTGTTGAAGGTGCTGAGCTCATCGGAGAAAGTATCAACCCATTTGAAGACAGCCTACGCTTCGCTGTATTAGGACCACAACAGACAATGAGTGTTCCTCTCTTTATTGCTCATCACTGTGCTCTTCTTATTCAGCCTGCAGCTTATACAGAGTATGTTTCTACTTTGATTTTTGTAATTATAAATATCTAATCATCTTTGCTGTTAGTCCAATCTGGCTTTGTAAAAAGTGGAAGTCATGCTACTCATTCCAAATAGCCTTGTCTGCTCTATTGATGGTATCCAAGTTCACACATGGTACATCAGAGGAAAATTTGAACATAGGAATGAAGAATTCAAAATTCTGTGAGACACCTAATATAATGTGCATGAGGCAAATAGTTGTTGACTGTATCAAGTGATCTAAGTTTGTGTTTGAAATCTCCAAGTGGAAGTCAAAGAAGAGGCAATCTTAATGTGTAAAAGGACAGCTGAAAATCTCAGCTATGTTGTACACTGGATGTAGTGTCAGCGATGCTATGCTTTTTCCTGAAATATTCTGTCTCTAGAATATTTGACATTATCAACAGTAATACAGAAATCACATGAAACCGCTCATGTTATTATTTATAGTTTATCTGTACTTCGTAATTCATAGATTCAAATCAGTCTTATTTTGTATTTATTCACATCTTGGAATTCCATTGTTCATGTAACATTGGGAAACCTCAAGTGCTAAGGTTTAATTTATTTTTAATTTTGCCTGATATTTATTGGAATAAAAAATGTAAAACATAATTTCTTATCAGTATATTTTTACCATTCCAGTATTTATCGTCCAAGTGAGACATCCCTCTGGTGGCAAGACTTGACAGCTGATCTCAATGCCCCAAAGGATATTTGCTGCCAATCTAAGAAGGAAAATGATTCATCAATATTTTCAGTGAGGGTATGTGTGCTATCTTTTCAGAGGATGTTATTAAGGGAACATCTGTCAGTTCCTAAGGAGTCACGTGACTCTCCAACAGTTTTGTTTGGTGATTGTGATTAGGAGTCCCTATCAGAAGCTCTAAGGAGTGCCTATCAGAAGCTCTGAGGATTGGTAGATGTCCATTGGGGCTCAGTATGGGTAGAAGAAAATCATGCCATCAGAGGTAGGCAGGCCATGTCTGTCCTGTTTCTCTCTGGACTCAATTCTTCTCTGGTTGTTATCATCGATGACAAAATCTAGTTTGATGGGCATCAGTAGGGGTAGATTTTGAATGCATATTTAACACTGGCTGCACTGATTTTCATAATTTCAATAGTGAGATTATATGGCCTATCCCTCCAATCCTATCTCATGTACCATACCCTCTTTACTTACCACCCAATGTGTAGTTATTGTAATGGTCATCAACAACACGTGTAGCCATTAATACAAAGATGATTTGTCTTTTCAATCATTTTTCTGTTGACTAACCTCATCATATTAGCATTGTAGCATTTTTCTTTCCTTCTCATACTCTACTATTCAATAGATCCCATTCGTGGTCTCCCTTTGCGGTTATTTTTATTTGCTTTTCCTTCACAATCTTCATAAGATGATCATGTCTCCAGATGTGTCCATTTAGGTTGTCTAATCATCATTTCTCGCGGCTGAGCTTAAAGCCACTGAGTGCGTCCACCGGGTTGTGGATGGTGGGTCGACCTCTAGATATAGAAGTTAGCTGTGATATAAGCGAGTTTACTCGTCGAATAAGCAGTCGTGGACAAAAAGCGACGGCATTCAGAGGGGGTATTGGTCTATCCCTTGGTAGATAGATAGATAGATTGTAATAGAGGTGGAGTTCCTCACAACGGAGGCCCTGAGGCACTTAGACCCACTTGTCCCTTGGTAAGGTAGGCCTTTAAATAATACAGAACCTGTGAAGATGAGGTGACATGGTGATGGGAGGCTGCGTACAATTACACTTCTCATTACCCGGAGGATAGGGCTGCAGCTCTTCTTCATATGAGTGAAGGTGGAGACCACAGTGGTTGGTACAGCGATACTCATTTCACTACTGGCCTGGTAAAATTTACTTTAACGGCTGTAGTACTGCGATGTGGAAGGCAATGGAAAACCACCACATTATTATCCCGAGGAGTCACAGCTGCTCCACTCTGTTCTTTCAATAAAGACTTCTTTCTATCAAGACGTGATGGAACCCTCTCGAGTAAAATATTCCAGAGGTAAAATAGTCCCCCATTCAGATCTCCGGGTGGGGACTACCCGAGAGAGTACATCAGTCAAGTGTGATAGACATTGTAGGGTAGGAACGTGGAACGTGTGATCACTTTGGGCCTGCGGAAGACTGGAGAACCTGAAAGTGAAAATGGGAAGAATGGATCTCGACATATTAGGAATCAGTGAAATGAGATGGCCCGAAGAAGGAGACTTTTGGAGTGGAAGTTATAGAATTATTCACACCGGATCGCAAAATGGTAATGCTGGAGTAGGCATAATGCTCAGGAAGAGCGCAGGACTGCATGTGAAGGGCTTCCTGCAGTGCAGTGAGAGGCTAATAATGGTTGAAATTGAAACTAAGCCTACAGATACCATTGTGGTGCAAGTTTACATGCCTATGACAGACTACAGAGATGAAGAAGTGGAAGACGTCTACGAAGATATCACTGTAGTAATAAAACAGGTTAGAGGAGAAGAAAACCTAATTATTTTAGGAGACTGGAATGCTGTCGTCAATGAAGGCCAAGATGGAAGAATAACTGGAAAATATGGATTGGGAAACAGAAATGAAAGAGGAGAAAGACTGCTGGAGTTCTGGACACAACATAAGTTAGTGGTTGTCAACACATTGTTTAAAAATCACAACTGAAGAAGATACACGTGGAGGATGCCAGGAGGCAGAGGAAGATTTCAAATAGACTACATTTTGGTGAAGCAGAGGTTCAGGAATCAGGTGAAGGACTGCAAAAGCTACCAGGGTGAGGACATTGACAGTGACCATAATTTAGTGATTATGAAATGCCATCTAAAATTCAAGACATTGGAGAAAACAGTAAAGAACATTTGGCAAGTAGAAAAACTGAAGGAGACTCAACATCAGCTGACATTTCAGAAAGCAGTAGGAAACAACATAGGAGAGGACCTGAATGAGAAACCAGCGGAAGAGCATTGGGAAAACATTAAATGTGGACTACAGAAAGCCGCAAAAGAAGTTCTTGGAAGAAGAAAAGTTGTTAAGACGCAGCCATGGATCATGGACGAAGTCTTAGTGCTGATTGAATAATGAAGAAAGTACAAGAATGTGAAAACTGAAGAAGAGCAGCTTTGCTACAAAAGAATAAGGAACGAAGAAAGTTGCAAAGCCATAAAAGCTAGGAAAATGTAGATGAAAAATCTATATGAAGATATACAAAACAACCTTGCACTTGGAAAGGTGGAAGCTGCATATAGGATTGTAAGGAACAGAGTGCAAGATGCAATGCCATGAGGGACAAGAATGGTCCCTTTTGATTGGAAATGAAGACAAAGTGAAGAGATGGAAAGAGTATCTGGAAGAGTTATACAACGGAAACAATCTCAGTACAAAAGTGATTGAAGAGGAAAGTGAAGTCGAAAAGGATGATATGGGAGCATCAATATTGAGATCGGAATTCGACCCAGCAGTAAGGGACCTTCGGATGAATAAGGCTTCTGGAATTGATGATATCCCCGCAGAACTGATAAGGAATGCGGGATAGAGGACATTGGCCCATCTCTACAAGGCCATCTGCGACATGTACTCAACAGGAGAAATACCCAGGGACTTCGAGAAAAACATCAGGTACTCGAGGTATCGAGGTATCGGTTTGGTATCAGAAAAAGTGGTATCGGTACAAGTCTACTAATAACTAAGGAAATTTTAATTGTGGCATAATGAAACGTGATGGTCTGATGAAGCCAATCTTCAAGGGAAAAGTGAATGGGAAGAATGGAAAAAGAAGGCCTCACGTAAAATATGTCACTCAAGTTATGAAAGAATTTATTAAAGAGAAGAATTTGGTAAATATGAAGAGGTTAGCTGATAGGGGAATTGAGTGGAAAGTTGTGCCAATCTTAAGATCATTTACCCATGATGATGATGGGGAATAATATTATCTTCAAATTTGTGGAGTAGTTATGTTTAAGTGACAGTAAATTGGTAATTGCTAGTATTATTATGTGTGAAATCAGTTGTCCTGTCTTGAATATGGATTATGCTACTGTTTTTTTTTGTTGTTTTGAAGAATAAGGAAGAAAAATGGCGACGAAGTGGATTCTCAGTATTTTGCGGTCAATAAAATGTCTCTTTATTCATAGGCTGTCTGTGAAGAAGGAGTTCCTGTGAGCAGACCCCTGCCTGGTTCAGCACGTCTTGTTCCTAATTATACCATTCGTCTTGTGCCACCTCTTCAAATCCACAATCGTCTTCCTTATGCTCTAGAAATAAATGTTCCATCAGTGGATCTCAAGGCTAGAGTGGAATCTGGTGAAGAGGTCAATGTGTACTCCCTGAGTTTACTCAAGACACATACAATACTAATTGAGGTATGGTCATCAGTTTTCTCAATTTCATTCTTCTCTCACATGTAATACATCATTAATTTTTTCTCAAGTTTACTTTGTATTTTTATTAGATTTAGCCTAATGCTAGTTAGTTAAGATGTTATATTTAAAAAGAATTATGCAAATTTTCTTGTCATTATATGTAGTATTTACCTGAGTTTTTTTCCCATTTTATGTAGTATTATACTCATACTCAGAAGTCTCTTTACTGAGAAAAAATATTTCATACATTTTTTCTTGGATGTCTTCTGTATTGGTCCATATTACTTGATCTGGTATGAAAAACCTATCTTCAGGTTCTTGCTGGTGTTAACATTCCTCCAATCCTTGAGGTACTTTCCAAAGTATAAATGACACTGAAAAGCGCTAACAGAGCAGTAATTCAAAAATTTTAACTGTGTCTAAATTTTAAGTAGAATCTCGGGGTCAATTCCTCAAACATGAATGAAAACTATGAATGAAAACTTTGACAGAAAGTTATGATGGTGAAGAAATTATCTCAGATTTTTGATGGAAGAAGTTTCATTAAGCATTTTATCATGAATAAATCTTTGGAATGTGCATCTTGATTATCCCAGAAAATTTCCAGAGGAAAGAGGTGTTCTGGACTAGAAATAAAGCTAGGGCTTGCCACGCCAAGTGTAGATTGCTGTAGTATCCAAGATCCCTAATTTCAAGTACAATTTAAACTATAATCAAAGGGATCCACACATGCTCCATTATGATTTGCAAAGATGACACTCACATGGCAGAAGTAGGGTTCCTCAAAGTGTGAATTACTACAAAACAATGAAACCTTGACTTAATAACTTAATTTTCAGATGCCATCTTATCTGGGAATTCCATGGACAGGATCATTCAACTTGAGCCCTGAATTAGAAGAAAAAACTGTATCAATGATGACAGAATATGAAACTGAGGGTGGAAATAAACAGTTGGGATTGAACCTGAAAGTGGAAAGAAGCAGTGGAAGTTGTGTTATTTTGATTTACTCACCATATTGGGTCATTAATAAGACTGGACTACCTCTCCAAATGAGGGTAAGCTGAAAAACAGTTAGGGATAATTTGTGGGTAAGCTGATGTATTAGTGCTTCTTAGAGGCATTCTTAGCTAGATTTATCTTTTATGTGATAGTTTGATAACTATAATTAACTCTTTTACAGTAAAACTCGCTTAATATGAATTTTAGGGGACCAGCCTTTCATTTCGTTATAAATGGGATTTTGTTAATTACAAACTACGCCATTTTTTACTGTGCCCATCGTAGAATCACAGGCTTTTGTCATTGTTAATCGTCCGTATTAATGGAACAGATCCTTAACAATTTACCATTGCCCCACAGCGTAACATTTTCTTAATTATCCTAATATTGCTTACATAAATTTACTTTTTTACCAATACTAAATCATCATTCACAAAACATTACACTAATCAACTAATCCTGAGTGATGGTTATTAATGAATAACAATTTTAAATATCATGAATGCCTTCTGGTGTACGAGTGCCTTGCTATGATCTGTTTGGTACCAAGTATTTATATACACTCCTCTGTTGACTCATACCCCCTATTTAATGAAACACCCTCAGGATTTCACGCATGTGGACTATGACATTGGAAGTCCATATGTGAGATTTACAGGTTTCATTTGCTTCAAGAAATTTAAAATGTGGTAATCTAGCAATAAGTGAAGAATTATGTCGTACCACCCTTCTTCAATAATTTCGATGCAAAGTGTGAGAAATAAATAAAATATCACGTCATGAAACTGGAGATGTCAGGCCATTTTAGTCTGTCGCATCGTGATGAAGTCAGTCGTCATTCTGCTTCGCGAAAAAGACGGGGGCAAGGAAGAGGGCATGCTCTCTTGACGATACTAAGCAATCATAATTTTTGACACAAAGTATTAAAAGTCCACATAATCTTAGTGAAACGCGATATTGCTGGAAATTACAAAGAGGGAAGAGAGAAGGCATGCTCTCTAAACAACTCCAAGCGATCTGAATTTTTCACATGAAGTAATTAAGGTAGAGCACATTACTTTTTCTTAAGCTGAACACGATATCTCCAGCATTTAACCCTCCAGCTGGGTATCCCGTGATTTCAACAGGCTCGTGGTTTTCCTTGCATCTGCCCTGCGTATCTCACGATTCTTCTGATCCTTCTATCCTGTGCATTACTTTATGGTGACGTAGTTCTACATGTTCACCATTAGATGGCACCTACATTCACTTTTTTAAGGATGGATACACACACGTTCTTCCCTCTTATCTTCCGACTTCCTTATTTCAAAGGAAAAAAATACATTTTTTTGGACCAGGTTATTGAAAAAAATTACCTAGCTGGAGGGTTAAGGCGTTGCAGCTTCATGTTCACAACAAGGGATATGAAGTTACACTCACATTAAAATAATGTAAACCTATGACTTGCGGGCAGAGTGGTGTAAACCACCTGTCTCGTTATTGAGTCAGATGATCTTTAATTACAAGGAGTGCTTGGCTTTACTTAAATGTGGATTTGTTATGCTTTGTTCTTTTCCTTCTTAGTGTCCAAAAAACTGTTATTTTGCAAGTAAGATTTCCACTGAGCTCGCACATCTTCTATAAATTTTTACAGCACAAAATTAGGACTCAGACCCCAGGAAATCAACATCCAGTGTGGTGATAGTTCACGACTTTGGTGATAGGTTCACGAAAATGTCTTCGGTTCAGGCTGCAAGAGAAGTTGAAAAAATAAAACTTAGAAAAAAATCTCTATGTATCGATGTGAAAATAAACATTCTTAACAACATGGACAATAATCCTAAAATTTCAAAAAAGGAAATAGCAAAGAAATACAACATCCCATCTTCTACGCTTTCTACTGATTTAGCTCAAAGAGGTGTCATTGAAAAAGCTGCATTTAAGGGCAATGTAAATGGAAGGAAACAAAATCAGGGAGGAATGAGGAATTCGTGCTTTTCGCGGAATGGTTTTATCTAGCCAGAGCATTTTTTTGTTTTGTTTTGAAATAGTTTTTGTGTGTCATTATGGTAATGTATAAATAAATTTTAATTCAAACAAAAAGTTTTTTACATTATACTTTTTGTCTTGTATCTTATGAACTCTGAACACAGTGAGAATTTGTTTAATGCCTATTTTATCATGACAGGGATCATTATGTGATGTCGTTTATGATTGTGGTGTTGGAGGTCCCGAGGAGGAGCCATTATTATTCCGTTTCCGTAAGAGAAGGAGACGAAGAGTTAGACTTCGTGCTTACCAATCCTCTTGGTCATCTGCTTTCACCTTAGATGCTTCCGGTGGTTTGGCTGGTGGGGCAGGTCAGTTAGTAATGTTAGAGTAGTAAATTAATGATGTGTGCTATAAACATGAATTGCTCTTCAAACATTTGATGTGATAATTGTTTACCAGTAAATCAGCTGCTAGCGAATCAAAATTTGATCTTTTAACTAGGGATGGGTCGGTTTGGTTCTTCGGTTCTCGGTTCCACCGGTTCTTGAGCTTAGAACTGGAACCGAGGCCAAAAATAATCGGTACCAAAATAATTGGCGCGAAAACTAGTTTGAAACCTGCTCACACTCTGAAAGTGGAGGCTTCACATTAAAACCTGGTGAAATAGTGTACTTAGATGCTTCAAAGTTGCCACGAATTATTCTAACTCAGACGTTAAAATGACTATATGATTTATTTTATTACATCCAATTCTGAATGTGATGAAATTCCACCGTAATAAGGATATTCTGATTGATAGGTATATGTTACATCCAACTACTTTGGAGGTGCTAGTCCTCATATCATTTTCGTAAATTATATCATAATATAGTATATATAACACAAAAATGTAATGAAGCAGGTATTCTTTTTCAAGCAGTATGTCTCTGAAAATGATTATTGATTATCTTATCTTACCACTAAACAATGCAAAGTAAGTGGTAAATTAAGAACAGGAACCGAGAACCGAAGTTAAGAACCGAACCGGTACTGAAAAAAAGTGGAACCGACCCATCCCTACTTTTAACCAATCCTCAATTATAGTTGTGGTACTATTGGGTTTTTAAGGTATTCCGATGGGTGAAGATGGGATGGGGTTGCACCACCTAGCCTAAACTCAATCCTTAGGCATCCATGCCCAGCTAAAATTCAACTATGACTATCAACTATAGTGATACTCTTGCTATGATCCATTCTCACTGTAGTGGATCAACACTGTAACTTTTTTTTATCAAAACTCATACGGCATGTGCAAATACTTACAAATTTATAGTCATGAATTCCATTTCATTGTGATTATTAGCTCCTATTTATAAGAGGTAATGGATCACACTCTTAAGTTACTTATTTGCAACTGGGCAGTCTTTAAACATATTGTAGCACCACTACATTCACTTTCACGTGCTTACTTTTGCCAGCTTTGGCACTCGGAAAAGGGCTATGGAGTCATTCCATGTCAATTCACCCAGGCCATGCCCAGGCCATTTTGAAATTTTTTTTGGGTGATTTGAAATGTAATGACCTATGGTGTCCTAAAAAGATTGTATTAGAATGACTGATGTGTGAGTAGAAAATGGAAATTATGCGAAAGAGGATTGGAGTTGTGCAGATAAAGTAATAGAGTACATAGCATGAAGAGAAGAGTGATGGAAAAAGTAGAAACCAAGGGGAAAGGATATAGATATTTAAAATTGAAAGGTGGAATGCTAGGACTATGCTGAAAGTAGGGAAGATTGAAAACATCTAACAGGAAATGATTACAGGAGGAGTAGAGGTAATAGGCATATGTGAAGTGAGATGGCAGGAGAAAAAAGATCTGGAGTGAAGGATATAGAGTGATGCACTGTGGGTGAATGAGAACCAGAGAGGAATGGCTATTGTAATGAAAAATAAGTAGAAATAAAAGTAGTGGACATTGACCAGGTGAGTGATAGTATTGTGCTACATTGTGGAGATCAGGGTTGATCCAAAAAATGCAGTGATCATACAGGTTCACATGCTGATGAGTAAGAATTAGGGACAAATATGAACACCTTGATGAAATAATAGGCAAGGTTACCAGAAGAAAACACTTAGTAGTAATGGGGGAATGGAATGCGATGGTTGGTGAAAGTAGGAATGGGGATGAGGTGGGGCATAATGGCTGGGAGGGAAATATAAATGCATAAAAAAATTGGAGTTTTGCTGGAGTAATGGGTTAATCATAACAAGCAACCATTTCATTCACCACCCTGGAAAATGTTAGGGAACCCCGAGAAACATAAAGTGGGCTGCGTAATCGTTTTACAGAGATTTAGAAAGAGCATGATCAATTCACAGTTTTCTGGGTGCTGATGCAGATTCCGACCATAAATTATTGATGATGAAGTATGGTGTTGGATTCGAAAGGATTTAGGAAATAAAATATATGTAGGAGAATTAACTGGGGTTAAAAGTAGTGAGTTGACCT
Organism: Platycnemis pennipes; assembly: GCA_933228895.1. NCBI lineage: Eukaryota > Metazoa > Arthropoda > Insecta > Odonata > Platycnemididae > Platycnemis > Platycnemis pennipes. The sequence goes on along the minus strand of OW121848.1, from coordinate 22,770,179 downwards.
ACCAAGAGTTAGTTGATAAAAGGACAAGAGAAAGGAAAAGGTGGTGTGAGAAAAGCTGGAAAGAACAGGAAGTGGAAGAATGTGGATGAGGTGGGTTGGAGAAAGTACATGCAGAGGTAATGGTTGAAGGGGCATTGAAGGAGCGTGATATAGGCATAAAAGTGGAAGATGCCGTAATCAGTTAGGTTAGCAGGATTACAGTCATTGTTGGACAATTAACAAACCTTGTGTGTTGGATTTTGGATGAAGATTAACACAAGGAAATTAAAATCATGAGATTCTTGAGGAAAAAGGAGGCAAAACTTATTAGGACTGGAGAGCATTGGCAAGAACAGCCAGAACACTTGTTACTTAGGTAATAGATTTGATGAAAGTGGGCAGTAAATGGTACATAGTAATTAATGGCATTAGGAGAAGAATTCCTAAATTCTTATGACAAAAAAGTTTGAAGTTTTATTTGCAGTGCAGCATTAAATAAGGTATCTGTCAAACTATGGACGTATCATGATTTGCAAAACAAGCCTGCAGTGAAATTTTCTGGCAGGGTGTTGAACTTCCTTAAAGAATAAGTATATTAGCCAGTCAGGCTCAATCAAAGATGGTGGCATTGTTATAAGGTCATAGGTCAAGGCCTTAGTTGTTCTTCTTGTAAGTCCATAGACCATAACACTACTCTGAAGACTGGAAGACTTTAGTGTAAATTTGATATAATTGTGCAGGTCATCTATCCTATGATGTAAATGGATTGGGATATTTCCTCGCTTATTGCAGGTATATATTTTGTGTGCTGGTGTGATTTTGAGTAGTATTTTTGTTACCATTGAGCAATTTGATTTTGATTTGGTACTTCAATTTGGCAATTATTTCTTCCTCTACATCTCATATTTTCTAATTCATTATGATTTAGGGACATACTCAAAAAAAAAGAAACAAATTTATTTAGTTGTCCATTGACATGATACAGTCTTTGTGTGCAGATCATTGTTTTTAAACAATTATTAAATTTGAATGTTTCAGGAGGAGGAGCTGGAGGATTAGTGGTGTGTAAAGATCGTGAGAGAGGGAAAAGGTGCTATCGTATCCTTATGAAGTCTACTCTTTCACGGTCTAGTCCTCAGCTGACTCGTATAATTTCTTTTCTGCCTAATTTTCTTGTTGTCAATGAAACGCGCAAGCACTTACGCTTCATGGAAGAGAATGAGCGGGCTGATTTATGGATAGACTTATCACCAGGGCAGGTATGATATTCATGTACACTGACAGTTCACTGATTTGATATTAAAGTAACCATTGCAATTATTGATAGTGACGTGTATAATTTTTGTGATGGTATATTTAGCTTTCACTAATAACTAATATTTTGTACATGGTTTCAGAATATTCCATTTTGGCCTGACACAGACTCCATGAGGATGCATGTAAAGTTTAGAGATAGTAAACTTGTGTCACAGCACTTCCTAATATCTCAGTCTCATCGTACTGTGCTTCGTATGGATAAAGGTGTAAGTTTATTTGTTTATTAAGCTTTTCATTTCATCATAAAGTTTAAACATATAAAATTTACAAAAAGGATTCTCACATGTATAAATGAGTCCCAGTTGCAAGATATTAAGATAATTTTCATTATTATTAGACAAGCTTTATGAGACATAAATTTTCTCTAGGTAGCTAATGAGAAACCACTAAAACTTGAAATTACTGTTTTATGTGTTTGTATTTGACTTCCCCATATTTATCTATGGAAAAGCTTTGGGTCAAAAAATTTGTTGTATTATATTGGAAATTATTTTTACAGGGTGCTCTTGTGGTTGATGTTAGGGGAGGAGGTGATCAACCATTTACCATCTCTTTCCAAAACTACTGCATTGGAGATGCACCTGTTAGAGTAGATAACTTATGCGAAGACTTATTTTTAAAAGTCCACCAGGAAGATCTTGGGCAGGTAGGATGAAGAACGTATCAGTGCTCAACTTGAGCTAATGTATTGCTTTCATTTTTGTTAAGGGCTATTGTTTTATCATACCTTAGATCTTATACTGTCAAGCCACTTATTTCCTTTCATTTTTCTGGTACTTCTAAATCAATAGCACTGAGGGGATGATTGTTATATTGGGATCATAATTCAGTGAGTAAAAAATAAACCTTAAATACTCACCAAAGTACCATGTTGTTATTGCTTCAGTGAATACTTATCTATATGCTATCTAATGTTTTATGGTTTACTTTGAATGTAGTTGAGTACAATAAAAAGGAAAAATTTTGTTTTTAACAATTTATAGGTTGCTCTCTTAAGTCCTTACCAATCAATGTTGTACACCTGGGATGATCCAACCAAGGGGCGTTCACTCATCTGGAATGTTTACAATAGAAAAGCCCGTGGGTTCAGTGCAGAGTTTTGGAAGGTAAGGATGAATTTAGATGACCATAGATCATTATTGTTCTCAAAATATGGAATAAAGTTTTCATTTGTTGTTGCAAAAGCAATATAGCAACTCTGGTAAGGTTTTGGCCATTAGTGGATCATTATTTTGGCTTATATGATGTGATAATGTGGTCGCTAAGCATTGAGAATAGCACAGTGTGTCACTTGACTATAAAAAAAACTGAATTCAAAAGTTCTGGAGACTAGAGAGTGCATACCATATTAAAGTTGTGTAATTGAGAATACAAACTGTAAGAGATTGAAGCTGCAGCAGAAATATTCTGTTCCTACTCTTTAACAACTGACAAAAGCTACAAAAGTAGAGAGAATGCCTGTCAAATGAAAAGATTCGAGTTTGTTTTTCCTACTCATCATCAATTATCACAATACACATATAATGTTATTAACAGGATAAGATTTCTCTTTTCATCCATTTTTACCTAACTCCTTTTTCCTTAAACCTTTATCTCTCAATTTTACAACTAATGACCCTATATTCCCTGCCATGTATCCTTGTGGTAGCTCACAGGGTCAAAAATGTATGCTGATATTTGCATTTTTCCTTTACCTGGGATAAATAGTTGCAGAGAGCTTGATATTAATATTACTTGTAAAGTATGAAGTAATCTGATTTTTGCGGCTATGAGTTTTGGGTGTTGTTTTTTCTTATGCAATTTTTTAATCTTGGGGAATTTTTGTTTGTTTATTGCTTTTTGTAGTAGTTTATTAAGGCTTTTGCACTGTGCCTTTTAATAGGTAAAATACAGGTTAGGTAAAGTCTTTGTAAAATAGTGATGGATTTCTGCCATTCGCCAGATGCTGTTAGTCTTAATATGCTTGCACTTGTATGAATATTTAATTTATATGCATATTTTAATGCAAGTGAATCTTTAGTCTTGCAGTAGGCATAAATAAATCACAACTTTGGATGGTTGAATAAAAAATATACGGTCATAATTAATACTGATAAACATTCTTGTTAATGCTCTGTGTCAACATTTTTAATTATAATTTTTTCATAATTTTCTTTTGATAAATTAGGATGGATTTGGACAAGAAAGAGTAAGTTTCCACACTATTCGCCAGCAGCAACCTGTTGGGGGTGGTGCTTCAAATGCAACAGTTACTTCCAAGCTTTCAGCCAGCTTCAAACGCCTATCTCCAAAGTCACCAGTTCATGTTGGTAGCAAGGATGAAAATTTGGTTGTGATTGGAAGCAGTAGTAGTGGAGATGATACTGAATCTGGTGAAGACGCCACTAAACCTCAGGTATATGCCCACAGATTGGTGTATTTCCCTGCCTCCAGTTCCTTGCCATCATTAATCATCTCTGGCATTCCTTCTTGAAAAATCTTTATTGTTATTTTGACATTGCTTAAGGAAGATTTTCTATTTTATATTCTGCATTTTGTAAATGTCATCGTCCAGTTTGATGCTTCTGCTTTCTCATCATCTTGATCATTTTCCAGTGATTCATACATTATTAAGTAAAGTATGAGTCTAGAAAATTATGTGCTTCTATAAAAAAGCATTCAGAGTGGTTAAGTATATTAAAATGTATGGGATATCACAAAGTGTTATTTCTGTAACTTTCATCAATTTTGGCATATTTTGGCCATTAACCAAGGTGATTAGTGTGTACAAATGTCAAGCATAAACAATCATATAAATTTAGTTATTGAACTTATATTAAGTACACTTAATGATTACTTTGCAGATTTTGAAGAAAACACGTAAGGACAAAGTCACTGTTTACTGGGTCAGCTATTTGGATGATCATCAAAGAGTGTTTCTGTTTACACAAGATGAAAGGATAGCTATTCAGGCCAGGAGTAGAATTGATGCTGAGAAAAGTCACCTCGAAGTCTTCCTTTCCTTAAACAGCATAGGTGTATCATTGGTGAGATATTTTGTATTATTTCATCCACATGATTACAGCTGCAAAGTTGCTGCAATTTTTATACAGTTATGGTGTGAGTGTTGCATGACCTTGTTTATTCCTTAAGTTCATGTTAGGAAAAGGTCATTTTGCTATCCTCTGAATCCCACACTATGATGCTGATTACTTAACTTTTCAACTAGTGAACTATTTCTTGGCTCCAATCATGAAAGGTAACACAGGCATCTCTGTTACAATAACTAAATAAACTAGGTGCATCTCACAGACTAAGTTTATGATGAAGGGAAATGAATGATAAAAGGATAGGTTTGATGCAGTGGGTAGGGTACCAGTTCCAAAGGACTTGATTTAATTGAGGTGGTGGCAATGATATTTCAAAGGAATCTAATCCCAAATTGATTGTTGAATATATGTGCTCCATCCATTGGATATGACATTAAGCAGTGAATACCTTAATGTCTTTCATCAAGAGCTAATGCTTACACTAGATTTTTCTCTACTATTCCTCTTCTCTTAATAACCCTCCATTCCCCCAAAATGGTGCAAATGATCTGTTGTTGGTTGCCTTTCCTAATTAAAGAATGAATAATGAACTCTGGAGGTAGATTGGTAATTTCAACAGCAGTTTTGGAGTCTTTATCAACTGTGGGCCTTGACATACCCTCTCTTATTGCCCCTAGAATTATTTATATTTGTAACCTTTTATTTCCAAAAGTAAAATGAGGCACCATACTAATGTAGTTTATTGCTGTCCATTGGGATGATTCCAACAGTGAGACAATTGATAACTGTGCATGCTAAGGGGACTTTGATGTTTGAGATCACAGCTGTGCACCAGTAGTGCCATCTGTGCCGGTGGAGCGAACTTGTTTTGTCGCTTGAGCAACCCTATATAAATATGTTGTTTGCATTGTCAGCTGTTCTGTGTTGAAAGTTCTCAAGTTTGACCTAAAGATTAAAGAATCCAATAGCCGGGAGAGTTTCCAATAAATCTGCGTTTAATAAAACAACAGGTTATGGGCCCAGAATCCTGGTGGATATACGTAAACGTAGGTCAACGACGCAGATAAATTTACGCGATGTGCGACGTAAATTAAACTCGTCAAGAAAGCAAGTTTGAAGTCGTCAAGAAAGTAAGTTTGACGAATGCAAAGAGGGAAAGTTTGACTTAATCGTCAAGAAAGTAAGTTTGACGAAGTCGTCAAGAAAGCAAGTTTGAAGTCGTCAAGAAAGTAAGGTTGACGAAGTCGTAAAGAGGGAAAGTTTGACTTAATCGTCAAGAAAATAAGTTTGACAATGAATACGGACGAAAGGGAAGTATTCAGGTGCTCGATACTGAAGGCAGACGGATCGAATTATTATGCCTGGAGCAAGAGGATTGAAGCGCTAATGATCGATAAGAACTGCTGGACCGCGATAGATCCCGGATTTGGCGACGAAATCAACAGTGTTAAAGATGACGAACCAACCTTAATTAATCTTAATTCGGAACAAGCAAGAACAAATCGCCGGGCGAGAGCTATTCTCTATAATGCCCTGCACGACTCAATGCTGCATGACGTTGGAGAGTTTGTGCTGGCTAAGAGAATTTGGACCACGCTGGAAGAAATGTACGGCACATTCAGCATGCTACATACCGTTGTTCACCTCAGGGAGCTAACTACTACGACAAAGGAGCCTGGAACACCGATGCAAGAGTATGTAAGTAAAATGCAGGAAACAATGCAGAAGGTACGAAAGGGGGGTGTGTCATTCAGCGACCAGGCATTCGCATATTTCTTGCTTCTCGGCCTCCCCATGCCGATGTATGAGGGTCTTGTTAGATCACTAGAAGATGGAGAAATTAGAGTCACGTCATCGATGGTCAAGTCGAAACTGATGCTGGAAGAAAAAAGAATGGAAAGGAACAGCAAGTTGATGGACGAGGACTCAGTCGCTCTAAGTGCGTCAGACTTGAGAGGAACGCGACGCACTCCCAGGCGCAAGAAGGTTAACGACCCTATGGCCAGGGGAAGAGAGCTGACGAAGGGTTCTCCCTCAACCTTCAAGTGCTATACCTGCGACGAACCAGGTCACATGGCTAGGGAATGTCCTATTTGGGCGGAATTCAAGGAAAGAAGGACGAAGCAACGAATGGTGTGCGGACCCAAGACTAATATCGAGAGCAATGAAGACTCGGAGGGCGAGAACGATGTTTCACTATTATCTGACTCGTCACCGTGCATAAGACGTGAAGACAAGTGGTACTTGGACTCGGGGGCCACTGAACATATGTGCCACAATGCTAAAACTTTCAAAAACATTAAGAAAATTGAAGAAGGAGCAGTGAAATTAGGAAACGGCGTAAAACTGCCCATTAAAGGAGAGGGAATCGTCCATTTAGATGCAAGAACGGAAGGAGGGGAAGGCATGAAGCTACGATTACAGAGAGTTAAATATGTACCTGGACTACACTGCCACTTAATCTCCGTTCCCCAACTGACCGGAAAAGGTGTGGTTGTCACGTTCAACTATGACAATGCCCTAGGCATACTGAATGGTAAGGTAATATTTACCGCAAAGAAGGCTGGAAATATGTATGAGTTATGCACCGATAACCCCAACAAGCAAGGGCTGAGAAGTCATGCTATGGCCCTGCATGCGGTGTCAACCAAGGGAATGAAACTGAAATCGGCTGACCAGGGGAAGCATGAGTTATCCGCAAATGATAATTTTATAGATGACGATGGTCATGTAAACATTCTAGATGAACCAGAAAAAGGTGAAGAGTTGGCGCTTCACAAACAAATGAAAGAACTGAATGACCTTAAGGAATTGACCAATACCCTAGACATCTGTCTGCCCGAAGATGACGCCAAAACTGATGGGAATGAAAAGGTACATGTTATTCCAAGGCGTTTGGGAAATTTACACAAACCTGGATTGTGTGGCTGCTCGAACTGCTACTCAGTCCTGGTGTCACTGTCAGAAGACATCCCCTCTGGACCTACATCTGTTGAGGAAGCTAAGCATCGTCCCCTTCTAGCAAATTGGGTAACTACCATGAAGGAGGAACTCACAGATTTGAAGGAGAATGGAACTAGGGGCCAGGTACCAAGACCTCACTACAAGAGATTTATTCATGAGACTGAGAAAAAGAACATTCACAATCAGCTGCTCAACCGAACTAAGCGAAGTGTAAAACTCAAGAGAGCAGTCGCAAATGATAAAAGTAAACCCTTTCTGGAAGGTTTTCGAAAATTCCGTAGACAAATGACCATTAATGAGCATGCCAAGGAGGAAGGGGGTGACCAGCAGGATACAAAGATACTTGTACCTAAAACAAAGTTATACCGGGAAAAGGAAGGAAAGGCCAAGAAGGAAAGGAAGGTACTAAAGGAACTGCACACCCTGCTTGCCAAGACAGAGAAGACCAAGTACGAAGGGCTCCAGGAAGAGGGGGGAAAAATGGAAAAAACACCAAAGAATTCAAGAACTATGTACAATAATGGGACTTTTGCATTCCTGATTACTTCATTATCAATATGTTGTTTTGTAGTTGCTATATTATTTAGAATATTTATTTGGTTTGATGCTGGTGTGTGACTTTCAAGAGTTATGTTTATGTCCCATGATATTATTGTGACAATTATGTTTCATGTAAGAGCTTACTTGTATGGGAGGTGCCCACTGTATGGAATCAAGGGGAAGTGTAGTTTATTGCTGTCCATTGGGATGATTCCAACAGTGAGACAATTGATAACTGTGCATGCTAAGGGGACTTTGATGTTTGAGATCACAGCTGTGCACCAGTAGTGCCATCTGTGCCGGTGGAGCGAACTTGTTTTGTCGCTTGAGCAACCCTATATAAATATGTTGTTTGCATTGTCAGCTGTTCTGTGTTGAAAGTTCTCAAGTTTGACCTAAAGATTAAAGAATCCAATAGCCGGGAGAGTTTCCAATAAATCTGCGTTTAATAAAACAACAAAATGGTGCAAATGATCTGTTGTTGGTTGCCTTTCCTAATTAAAGAATGAATAATGAACTCTGGAGGTAGATTGGTAATTTCAACAGCAGTTTTGGAGTCTTTATCAACTGTGGGCCTTGACATACCCTCTCTTATTGCCCCTAGAATTATTTATATTTGTAACCTTTTATTTCCAAAAGTAAAATGAGGCACCATACTAATACCATAATACATTCTGCAAAGTCAGTATTGAGTAGCAATGTGATGCAGATGTAGTTAGGTTTGTACCTACCATTTATTTTTGGTGAGATATACTTTAAACTTCATTGTTGTTATCTAAAAACAGCATTTTCCTCTTTTTGTCGACTTACTTGAAGAACGAAGAAGCCATATGAAGATGCCATATTTCGGTGAATTATTACACCTTTCCTAACCAATGGACATACTGGTTAACACTCGAAGACTTCAGCAAAGCGTCAATTATTGTTTTGGAAAATTTAATTTGCAAAATAATCGATGAATAAGCAATTGTGCACAAAAATGGCTCTTCTACCTGTTTTAATGGCATGATAACGAAAGAAAAATGGTAGGGTTGTGCGAGGAGGGATTTTTTTTAAATGGAACGAGATCGAGCGAGAATTTGAAAAAAATCTTGAATCTCGAGTGAGATTTGAGCACACTGAAATTGCAGTAGAGACTTTAATCTATGTATGTACTAAATTTGTACTCAAACAAACATAAGTTTAAGCTTAGGCTTAGCGGTAAATCTACTCGACTCTTGATTTTATGTAACACCTTGGGACGTAAAAATGGGGTGTTATGTAAAATCAAATTATGTAATATAAAATTATGTAAAATGAAGAAATTAGTGGATTTTGAAAAATATGCTAAGATTTCACAACATATGAGAACACAGTGATGTTGAAACTATTTTCACTACAAAGAGATCATTATTGCATGCATATTACACTGTAGAAAATAAAACTATTTTCATTGTGGTGGAGAGAATTTTGTACTTTTTTATATTTTTTAATATTATATTATATTTAATATTACCTAATTTAATTTTATATTATATTATATTTAATATTACTAAATTTTAAATCAAAATGTACAAAATTTTCAGAACATAATCATCTAGCTTTTTGGCTGCTCATGCAAAAGGACAGATTTAGCATTTAAACATGTGGCAATCAAGTGTAAATCAAGGATGTAAATAATTAGAAAATCATGCATGTGGAAGAGTATGAATTGAACAGAGATAAAATTTGAAAATAATACGGTTTAAAAAAGTTATCCAAGATAATGAAATAGAAAAGTACACCACTCAAATAAAGTTAAAAATTGCATTGCATAGCAAACAAATAAACTGCCTGGGCAAAATGAAAATGAAGAAAAACCCCTCTAAATTTAAAATTTCATTTACAGAATTAAGTTTTTTAAACATATTTTGTGATGCTTTTTTTGCACTTTTTACCATTCAATTTTGGTTGATTACTTTTTAAATTTTTCTTAAATTATCTTTAAAATCATCATCAACTTTGTGAAGTGATGCAAGATATTTAATGCCTGGAGGATGTCTTCTTTTTTGGGGTGATGACCTCATCACTTTCATCTTCTTCATCATCACTCAGCACTTCATTTAAGCATGTGGCAATCAAGTGTAAATCCAGTGTGTTTATGAAAAATCATGAGAGCCCGCTGAAATTTATCTGCAAAATTGCTACGTGTGGCACCAATGCATAGAAATGTCGTAATATTGTAAAGAAACAATTTCTTTGGATAAATCAAGAAATATGGCATCAAGTTGTGTATTTTTTGCTATTGAGTTGACAGCATGATGTTGAAAGATAGCTAGGTTAGTCAGATATGAATGACTAGAAGGAAACCATGTATATTCAAAAGGATAGGGAATGTAAAGTAGTATAATCTGTGGAGGATAATCCTCTCAGAGACAGAGGATAGGATTGACAGTAATGAAATTGGGCGATAGTTAGCAACTTCACATTTATATCCAGTTTTATGAATAGGAATAATGTTTGCCATTTTCCATTGGAGTGGAAAGATGCTGAGTGTGAAGCAGTGATTCAACAGGAGACTGAGTGGAATCGCGAGGGAGGAGGCACAGTTACGTACAAATATAGGACTGATTTGAATAAATTGGAAAGGATACTGCAAATAATCAATATCTTGTCACATATCTTGTTATCCTGTTTGTCAACTTTTCCAGGGTGTTGACCATGTAAATCTAACTACTGCAATCCTTTTTGATTGTTTAATTGCTAGAAAACTCTATAAGAAAACTTTGATTCCTTTCAAAGTGGATTATATTTCTGTTGCATACTTTGGGAAAAAGTATACAATGTCTAACTTTACTAATACAATAGTAGGTCCATAACCTGGATTTCCTAAGTTTTCATTTACCTGATTATTGGGACTGGCTGGATGGCTTTCAGTAATATGTTAGTTGCATTGATGATTTTAATTTAAAGTTTTGTGTGCATATTATGTATTGAATTTTTGTATGCCCACTTATAACATCTGAGGATTCTCTAAAAATTAATAGAAAACAAAATCATGTTTATGCCATAAACTGATCACTCAACCTCAGTAACAGTAAAGCCTGGTTCACATGGTGCATTTTTCCGGGATAGATTTCTTGCATGGAGTGATGATGGGTGCCATGCGTGCCTACTTGCTGGAAATGCTGACTGCTGCGGGCTGATGGCTAGCTTGCTTGATTTTTAGGTTAGGTCTGGTGCTATTTTCCTTGCGTGTTTTGCTGATGGCTATTGTTGCCAGCCAATCATCGGTCAGCTTTGCATCACGTGATCAAAATAAAGGTTCTGCTTTTAATAGCATTGCATGGTCAATTTAGCATTTAAAAATGAGTGCAAATCTATGGACTAGGGATCAAGTTGTGGTGCTTATCGAAGCATATAGAGACGAAACTCGTTTATATGCTGTTCGTAATCAGAGCTATCACAATAAACATCTTCATGCTGAGGCCCTAAGAAGAGTGAGCAAGGAGGATAGCTCGCTACGTGTGAACTGACAACCATCACAGAAGCCAGCTTAGTGGCCACCTTCTTCGCCCGCTCGGTAGTATGCATGAAATCCAGCAAGCTTGCACTCAAGGAAAAACGCACTGTGTGAACTGAGCATAAGTGTAAATTGAAGTTCATGGCTATAAATGGTTCACTAATGAAAGAATGGCAGAACATGTTCTTAGTGGTACTTCATTGTAAAATTACAAGTGAAATACATGCAGTATTATGCCATACATCTGTTTCCAGTACTTGGCAATCCCCTTCTAAATTTTCTACCTCTTAGGTAATCTTCCATTACCATTGCTCAATGTGCTCCTTATATTACATATCTCCTGAGCATGTCCAAAAATGCATGAATATCTTAAGACTGATAGTGGAGGTACTTTCTGGAAAAATTTATAGTTTGGACAGCATATGCAATTATTAATTTTAATCGTTCATGATCTAAATGGATCATTCTCACAGGCTACTGAAAGTGCTGGCCAGGTGAAAGAAGTGGCTTATGCCAGCATTGTTGATTCTGCTCCTCTTTGGGAGGTGTTGGTGTCTCATCGTTGGAAACTTCTACCATTAGAGCTAGCAACATGGATTGAGGAACGCTGGGCAACTGATTTAAAACGTGCACAAATGAGGGATTATGTGAATGTGAGTTGATATTAATTCATAATTACCTGTACACTGAACTTGTTAGAGTATTTTGACAACTTATATCTTCTTACTACCGTAGAAGGAAGCAAATGCTTTCAAGTGCTTTGTCTGGTTAACATAATGAAACTTAAATTAATGCTAACTTGAAATTATTTGTAGTTAGCCTTAGTTAGTTCGTTAGTATTTTCTTCTAGTGACTGTGGTCTGCCAAAATAGATACTCATTTCAAATAAAAATGTATGAACTCTATCTGGTGAAGTCTTCTCAGCCTCCCTACTGGGTTAGGGATATTGCTGCTGATGTTTCAATAGCTGACTTAGCCTTTGCCCTCAAGCCCAAGAAGACTTTACCAGAATTATTTACCTTGGAAACATCAAATATAAACTTTATGTTATATCCTTTTTGGTGATAAATTATTCTTTTAAATTTGTAATTACAATTACATATTTTTTTATATGATTGAAGTCTTGCAAATTTTGAGAAAAACCACAATTCAGTATAAATCCATAGCAGTGGAAATCCATGTAGTATATGCTATAAAAGCTTCATTCTTGAGAGATAGTATTTTTGTATCATGACAAAAAGACATTAAAATTACCTTGAATGTTTACAGGTGGATTTTGATAAGATGGAGATGACCAAACCATTTTATGGAGAGCTCCGTAGAAGGCATTACCCTGGCTTATGGCTGCAATACAGGAAGTCTGAAAACCAAAGCTACCTCCATTTTAAAGTTCATAGGTTTCAGGTAATCCAGTGCTTTTTTAATTCATGAAAGAGTTAAATATCTGACAGTCATCCTCAAATACTTAACCCATTGGCTTACAAAGACGGCGATTCGCGGTCCGCTCAAAATTGGCCCTCGCTTACAAAGACGGCGATTCGCCGGTCTCGTATATTATTTTTTTTCCAACCCTCTTTTGGAGCATAAATTTCAGATAAATTTATAATATATGTTCTTTATTGCTTTTATGTTCTCCTAATGCAAATTTCGATGCTGTTATTGCATTGCAGTTCATATTTTATTCTTTTATATACTTGATGGTTTGAATGTATTTTCGCCGCGCCGTCATTATTTATCGTGAACCCAATGCACATTCAGCACCAACTTACTTTGTCTCCTTTTTCTCCTACCCTCCTCCTATTTGATACATTATTGCTGAGACACCAATTCATTGCCAACATGAGATAACGAAAGCAATATTACACTTTGTATATCTGATGAGTGACATCGCGTAAGCGAAAGATACCCATTATCTTCATCTTCAGTGAAGTTGCTACTATGCAAAAGATAATACAATCTTTTCTGCTGCCCCACAAAAGTTGCCTTTCATCTTTTCCTATTTGCTGCTACATCAACAAAGAAGATAGAATTACTGAATGAAGACGTGACCTTCGGATAATACATATTAGTTAGCAGCCAGTATCCCTGCCGCTGCCACAGCCACGGACGCTCGCGCTCGAGCCCGCGTATACACGCGATGATGTAGAAAAGTTTATTTATGATAGTGACATCAGTGCAAGTGATAACAGTGAAGATAGTGACACCAATGACTCTGATTATTCAGAAACTGTGAGCAGTGAAGAAGACAGTGCAGAATTTTCCAGCGAAAATGAAGGCAGTATTTGTCCGGCGGATCCAAAATAGGCTAAGGGAGAAAACAATTGGCATTGGTGTAAAAGCAACCAGAGTGTGACAGAATTTAGATTCACTGGTAAACCTGGCATAAATGAAAGAATTCGTGGGAAACAATCCTAGTGAGAGAGACATTTTCTTCCAGTTTCTTGAAGGTGATTTTTGGGAACTCATCGCAACTGAAACCAACAAGTATGCAGATGCCTTTTTGTACTCCAAAAAAAATAGAAAAAGTGATCTTAGGAAAGGGTGGTTTGAAAGAACTAGAGATGAGATTCAGGCCTATTTCTCATTGTGTGTGCTGGCACAACTGAAAAAAAATAAACTTCAATGATACTGGAGTCCGCGCAACATGACAGAAACGCCTTTTTTCGGCTGAGTTATTGCATATAAACGTTTTCTTTGTGATCAAAATTCTTGCATTTTGTTGATAATTCAAAAGTGAATGAAAATGTTCGGCTGAAAAAGATATCCTCAGTGATCGACTACATAAATACCAAATATAGAGCCATGTACACTGCGGAGAGAAATCTTGCCGTGGATGAAAGCTTTATGAAATTTCGTGGCAGACTGCTATGTCCAGTGCAACCCAAGTAAACGCGCTCGCTTTGGAATCAAGTACTACAAATTATGTGAAATCTCATCAGGGTACTGCCTACAATATTCAATTTACACTGGGAAAAAACCGCCCTGAGTAAAGGAAATTCCTTCGAGTGCAGCAATAGTACTAGAACTTTTGCGTCATTACTTCGCAAGGGTTACACTGTGGCGTTGGATAACTGGTACACATAACCTGATCTATTTCTGAAGTTGATAGATGAGAAAACTAATGCCTTAGGCACAGTTAGAATAAACCGAGGGAATATGCCGGCAGAACTCAAAAATATACAGTAGAAGAAAGGGGAGGCAAAGTAGTAAAGCTATGGAATCGCTGGTATGAAATGGAGAGATAAAAAAGACGTGCATGCACTAACAACATACCACAAGACCTTGGAAATGGCTGACACTGGAAAGAAATCAGTAAAAACTAAAGAATCAATCATAAAACCAAAATTTATTCCCGATTGCAACGTACAAATGAATGCTGTTGACAGGCAGGATCAACGATTAGCATCTTTTCCAGTTATGCGTCGTTATACCAAAGGTTATAAAAAGATATTTTTTTATCTCATGGATATGGTTTTATTCAATACTTATGTATTATATACGAAAAAAGCAGGCAAGAAGATTCAATTTGATGGCTTCAGAGAAAATTTAGCTGAGAAAATTATAGAAAATGTGAATATGCCGGACTATAAAACACGCGGGTGACCAGTATCAGGCACCCTCACCCATGAGATTCCAGGCGGCACATTGGGGACATTTTCCAATTCATATCCCACCAAATCCAGAAAAATCCATCACGTAAATGTGTGGTGTGCAAAACAAAAGAAATGAAGAGCAAAACCAGGTGGGAGTGTGAAGAATGAGGTGTCGCCCTTCACCTATCAGATTGCTTCAAACTCCATCATACGAAATCAACCTATATGTAGAACTTACGATTTATTCACAAAGAATTTTCAATTACATCACATTGTCATATAGTTTCCAGTAATTAGAATTCAGGTCAAGGGAAATTTAAGAAAAATAAAAAAATATCGAAAGAAGCTATTCAAGTTTGAGATAAAATGTCAATGACAGTAAAAAAAATTTTTCAGTATTCTGCCAGATTCATTATAATATATCTCCAGAACCCTTCGGTGCATTTCAATGCAACTTTCAAGAATGAAAGAAGATATAGTTTACAATAAGAATACAAAAAAAAGTTTAAAAATTTCAAAAAATATGCCCGAAAAAAAATTGTTTATAATTTTGCTAACCTTATGTTCAATAATAATGATGTTCAATGAAAACATTTTTTCGACTGCTAGCAACAAATTATAATTGGCAAAATACTAACCTAGATATATAAAAATTTTCAATAAAATATGTAATAAACTATAATATTTATAGCATTTTTATCAGTAGAATATTTTCTCAAAATAAATGGTATTTCTGAGGGAGTAGCACGCAAGAAAAATGGTAAGCCAATGGGTTAAAAATATTGCCTAGGCTGAGGCACATAACATGTAAGAAAATGCATTTTCTCTTGTGAGTGACAGTGTTTGTCATTCCCTGTTTTTCTTCTGTATATTCAAAAAGATCAGTCATAAGTGCTTTTAAAGATTCAGGAAAGAAAAAACATGCCTGTGTAACTCTGGTGAGATTAGGTGGTTATATCATTAACCTTTGAGACAAATTTTCAGCCACGTAAGTAAAATTACAATGTGATGTGAATAATATTAATAATAATATTTATTCATCATTAGCCCAATTTATTGATGGGTGTCATCCAAGTGATACATAAAAATAAACAAAGGAACAATGTAGGCATAAATTGTAAGGAATGCTTGTAAAATTGAAGTCAAAATATTCTTCAATGGTATACTGAGATCTCTCTAACAACCACTTTTCTAATACCATTAGAAATGTACACAATCTGGTCAATCGAAGGGGATTTGTTTTTTTGGATAGAGATAGTATAGTTTGACCATTTATTTTCTGGCATTAGCTGTTCCGAAACCTCTTTTAATCCAGATAAATGATGGTTGGGACTTTAAAATTCCGGGTGCTGCTAGACTGAGTCTGTGGTGGCCATTACCAATTCTGTTTGTTTATTTGTTAATTCTAATTTCTTTGTAAATACTGTAGATGATTGTTGAATATTGTTTCATTATTTGCTAATTTTGCTATATTTTGATAAATGTACCTATACTAGAGGTGAGTCGAAACCAAAATTTATCGATTCTTGATACAGATACCATCAACCTATACATATATAATTTTTTTACCTAGTTTTCTAATACATTATTATTAAATGTTCCATGAAATCTAAAAATGCAATTTTATGAAACAAAAATTTGAATATACAGTTGAGCATCTTTAATCCGGCACAGTCGGGACCGAAGTGATGCCGGATTAGGGATTTTGCCGGACTATGGGTCATGCATGGCAACTGGTCTATTTCTGACATCTGGGATGTTTTCATTGAAAGGAGTCAATTATTTATAACAAAATATATTCGTTTGCCATTTACTGAACATTATTTTAAAAAGAGTTACTGACAATAATCAGAAAGAAATGGTTTCTTAATACACAAAATTATTATTGAAAATTATCGAAGTTGCGCAGTGAGTGAAAATAACGGAATCTAAGCATCATGTGCATCATATTGCTGCACGTTTAAAAGTTTCTTATTGTTATTGGAAAAGGGTATAAAATTTGATATTTCTTAAGCTGTGCATTGCGTAACATAATTTCCTACCACGCTCGATTTGTTATCAGCTGATTCAGCATGATGCCAATGCGTGGGTGTCGTGTGTACGGCCGCCCATCACTACGTCGCAGCGGGCGACCAGACTGGATTATTCTTTAAAGTCCATCATCAATAGTAGTCTTCCTTCAACAATTTCAGGCTGATCATCTTCATCCCCACTCGGATTTATTGTTATTAATTACCATTTCAATGATTTCATCATCTATGATATGTTGTGTGGTGAGAATATCGTGACCGCTAACTATCCTTTCATCTAAATTTACCAATTCCATTTCCTTTAATTCAGGGTTATGGATGATGTTTGCAAACTCCATCATCATATTTTTATCCTCAGAAACACAAATTTTTTTAAATGCCCACTTATTTCGTGTATATCAAACCTTAAAGCAGGCCACAATTTAAACCATGCGTGTTTTGGAACGGATGGTGAAATGCTATTGCCTGCACGTGAAATTTCCCGAATCACGTCTTTTGGATTGATCACGTCTATTTCTGAAATAGTTTATCCTGCTCCATTAGCATTTGGCCAGAAGTACTAACTAAGCCCTTCACTTCGACGCAATCTAAATCAGCACTTAAATCTTCTTTCATAGTTTTTCTCTCTGTTATCTACTTCTTCGTGTCACTTGGACAGTAAAATTTTGATATTTTTTCTCTTTCAGCTTCTTAATGTGCTATATTGTTGAAGATCCCATGTAGTATGTTCAGTTAAATGCTTTACTGATGCAACGGGGTCAAGCTTTTTCACAACTTGCACTTTTTCTGCGTTGGTTAACGTTTTGTGCTGTTGCCACAACTGTATGGATGAGACATGTTTTGGGAGAAACATAAGAATATAACCAATAATTTTATCAAATTACGTCTAGTGGTCAATCAAAAATTCGCGCCCCATTGAAAGTGGCCGATCTGTAAATTAGTCGTAGTCCGTCTCGGCGATGTCTTCAAATTTATGTTTACTTCAAGTTCCAGAATAATTCCAGTGTACACGAATTACCAGAAATTAATACGTTTAAATTATTCTGATTCTCGAAACAGGAAAGTTAGCGTTAAGAATGGTATCTCGATATTAATATAAGAATAATATCTCGGAAGGTTATGAAGCTATATTCTGGTTAAAAAATTTTCGGCATTTTCCACTAAGTACCAGGTAGTTGGTCATGGCAAAATTGCCGGATTATGGGTGCTCCCGGATTAGGGGTTCCCGGATTAAGGGTGCTCAACTGTACTATTTACTTTGGGAAAAAACTCCTGATATTCCACTATGAGGAAATTTTGAAAATAAAAACAGTTTGATAACAAAAGAGTTTAATATTTTTTTACATGAGTATGTTTAATAGCAAATGCCATGTTTAATAACAAAACATTGTTTATATCAGATAAAAAATGTCATAACAGATTCAAAATAATATGATTATCATGCCATAAGTTGAATTTTAATATGATTAATAAAATTAATTATAAGAGTAATAAAAACACTAACCAAAATTATAATTCAAACTTTAAACATTAAGAAATAAGAATAAAAGGTCATGACACAAACCCTTGAGCCTACTTTATGTTTTTGTTCAAAAAACTGAAATTTTTAGCCTCTCTGGATCAAGGCGATTTCGTTTCTGGTCACAAATGTTTCCTGCTGTACTAAATATGTTTCTAATTTTTCACCAGATACGTATGATTCATATTCTTTTAGGATTTTTAATCTATACTGAAAAACGGCAACAATTGTATTTCCAAAAAACAAGTAAATTTATAGTAGAAAAAATTAACTTCCCATCATCTGTGTGGATAATATTTTCCTGGATCAAGATTTACGGATTCAATAGCTATACGTTATTACTTTTGATATAAAATTCACTTTCCTAATCACATACTCATCAAACAATACTTTTTTAAACCTGTACAACTATTCTTTAAAGTGTAGTTAAGAGAAACATTATAAGTTCATTTTCATTAATATTTAAATTATTTTCCAAAATATAAGATCCTAGTGATGCCATACTGTGTATGGTGCCCTCTATCCAGAAAGGTATAAATGTAATTATACAAAAAAAACTTAGGAGCATGTCACATGCCAAGAATAATATAATATAGAATATCAAATAATTAACAAAATTCAAAACCTAAAATTCAGTGCACAATCGGTTTACATTAACTTGGGTTGCTGTTGTAAATCAAATCCTTGATTGCTTTCAAATTCTTTTTTTAGAAACACAAAAAAAAGTTAAATGCAGTCAGGATATTCTATTTATGAAATATCTGGGGATTCCATTTTTAAGGTGTAAAATTATTGTAGAATATTCCAAGCTGCTAAACTATTAATTTTGCAATGTCTTATTAATAATAACCTTTAAAATGGAACTTGTGAGTTTTATGCTCATAAGGAGAGGTTGTGAAACTCGGAACATGAAATGAGATGAGCCTTTTTTAATGCCACTAGAAGGAAAATAGAGAACTATGTGTCTCGGCTTCTTTCCCTATTGGCCCAGGATCCTAAGAAAAAAAGTAGAATGACATGCAGGGAGCCTGCATTCTCTGAACTGGGGCAAGCTGACAATAGTAGAGTGGGGTAGTGTACTGCAGGTAATGAAGTTTGATTCTTTCGATGTTTAAAAGTTTACTTTCAGCTATTGAATCAAACATTTTATCATCCTTAATTTCTAACCCTTATATGCAAATACTAACTTTTTTGTACTTTTATCGCTTAAACTAGATTTACAATCACTCAAAAATACATAGTAAAGTTGACGTACTGTTTCCATGGTTTTAATTCTGTAGTAAAATATTTTTTCCAATCACTTTCACTAATGCCAAATTTTATTCTTTTTATTTACTTTGTCGACTTTTATATTGGCATGAAATTTCTGATAATCTACTTTTTTTAACTACCTGCTTGCCTTACTCTACGAATACAGCATGACATTATTACTTGGCAGTGTTAAGGATCAAACGTGCGAGCGGCAGAACAATAGCTCACATTTTAAAAAACTTCATTATCATAGGTTCATGCGAGTTTGGCGAATGTAAGAGGTCCACGTGACATTCTGCTTTATTTTTTCCCGTGCATCTGGGCCTGTAGAGGAGAAAAAAGCCAAGACATGTATTTCTTTAGTTTGCTCTAGTAGCACGGAAAAATTTTCATCTCATTTCGTGACCCGAGTTACAAATCCTCTCTTTGTCAGTATCTACTGTACCTACATTCCATTCGCAGGGCGCATCAATCACTAAGCCACGAAGTTTAAAAATTTCTGATCTGGATATGATATTATAGTATTCGGATATGATTTCAGTAGCCAATGAAATGAAAGATCCATGGGTCTTTGGATCCAACCCAATCATCCCTAATTTTTGAGTGATACATTCGTAAATCTAATTTAAACAATATAAGTATAAAAAAGTGAGAATTTAGATGTAAGGGTTTTAAATTGAATGATAAAATTTTCGATGCAATAACTGAAAGAAAATATTGAACGGAGATAGGGATCGAACTTCCTTTAGTACACTAACTCTCGATGTCCGCCTGATCACGGCGAATGTAGGCTACCCGCGTGACATTATACGTATTTTTTTCTCTCAATGCCGGGATAATGGGGAAAAAGTCATATTTCTTTATTTTCCCTGTAGTTGCAGGGGAAAATTTTCATCTAATTTCGTGATCTGAATTATACAAACTTTCCTTGTCAATATCTACTGCACATAGTACCACAAGGGATGCTTCAATCGCTAAGCCGTGAAAATTTAAAATCTACGACCCGGATCCGATTTTACTCTGTGTCTTTGAATCCGGATCTGAGTAAAATGATAATTCCGTGGATCCTTGGACCCTACAGATCCGATCTGACCATCCTTAGTATCGACGGTATCGGTATCGACTCTAGGCGATCGATTCTCGATACCGATACCAATCCTCAAGAATCGATGGTATTGAGAATCGACACATCCCTATTGTATAATATAAACCTTTATCATGTATACCTGTGTTTTTTTTTCATTAATTTTTAACTTGAATGTATTTTTAGTGTATGTTGACAAGAAGCAGACAAATTGGTCATTCACACTTGGACTAAATGTTTTCAAAATTTTTTGTAATATAATTTGGATGCTATTTGTTCTTATAACTTTACACTAAATTTCATTTCATTTTCCACTATTTCAATTGTAGTGACATACTTTAAAATTTTTAATTTCTAAAAAAATGGTTGCCAAAATGAGGAGAAGTATAATTTATATTCCATGTTCGATAATGGCATCATGAAAAGGCAGCTACCATAGCCATCCCTGACATAGCCATCCCTGATCTGGATTATCCGTATGTTGTAGGAACCAAGCATGCTGGAAAATCAATGGTCTGCATGTATAAACATTCAAACTCAAATTTATAAGTTTGTAAGTTATAGCGAGTCTAAGCTGTATACTGTCCTGACTAAATGTTTGTTCTTATGTTTCTGTGATATTGGGATAGTGGACACTATTTTACAGTGTTTCTTCTGCATTAAATGGCAATTCTGATAACAGCTTCTCTGGCTCTCCTGCCATGTCTTCGGGTTTATTGTATCAGAAAGCTGTTTTTTTTGCTTATACATATAATGATTGCTGTCTTGGAGCTGCTATGTGATTGGCTGTACAGTGGAGAACTCTTTTCCAAGTGGTGTGTTTCTTACAATTGTTTCTTTTTGGTTGCTCTTTGGTGTTCTTTAAGGTGTAACAATATCACTCAGCAGGTTTCACCAATGTAGGACTTCCTGCAGGAGCAATGGGCTAGGTACATTCCTTCATGTAACTCCCTTGGGATCCAGTTCTTGGGCCTGGGTAGGGTGATGGCTATCTTAATCACACAGTTGAATCGAGTGACTACATTGTGCTTCTCCAAAACTCTGGCAATCTTTTCAGAGGGTCCTGTGGCAAACAGGATAATAGCATATGATTTTTGTGTTGTTTCAGATTCTCTTCCTGCTTTGTCTTTTCTGTGGTTGACTGGTCTCATTGTTTCCTCTCCGCTCACATGGCCCTTTTCCTTTGCGCCAGAATTGGTTGGGATTGTAATGGCTTTTCTCACATCTGTGACATGCCCCCGCAGCTGCAAACTATAAGTGAGGTGGGATTGAAAGAAAGTAAAAGAGGCTACTACTAAATAAAAATCATTGACACAGAGTTTGAGTTTTCTCATTAGTACAGAGCCCTTGATATTTTCTTTCTAACAACAAATATGTGGCTACTCCTTACAAGTTTATGATCCAAGTAAAAGCCCAGCAGTTGGACAGGCTTTGTAACCCTTAGTGCCAGATATGAGGCTGCAGATAAGGGATTATGTTTTGTGAAGGAATCAATAGTAGTACATTAAAGGAGGAAAAGTAAAAAAGCAAACTTTTCCTCAAACTGCACCTTAGCTATAATCATAGGCCAACAATCCTGAGATTGGTTTGACATAGTTCTCCACTTGATTCTCCTGTAAGAAAACCTCTTCTAATTAAAATTCACATAGTTCTTCTCTTTCACATCCTTAATAAAACTCTATAGTACTGAGAGGGTATTTATTCAAATTGTTTATTACTTTTTCTTACCCTAAAAGTCTTATATTTTCACTTTCCAATCTTCCTGGGCCCTGGTCATACATATTGATTATACATTCTTATTCCAAGTACAATTGCCGTATTTGTTGTGAAATACCTGTATTTATTCCATTCTTTTATTGTGTCACTTTTGCTTGTAATAGTTTTATTCTTACTTTGTTTCAAATAGTTGTTACTGTATTTTGTTTTTAGCCCCACAACAATTTCTGCCCTTAACTATGTATTCAGTACTCATCCCATCCCTAAAGTTTCTTTCTATCCTAATAATGTTCTTTCTGAACTATTTTTTTACCTTATTTATTTATTACCATATGAGCTCATATGAGTTTTACCTCTTCTGATACTGAATTTATTTATCCTTGCTGTAATCCAAGCCTTAATCACCTTAATCGTTTCTCTCCTTTTTAACTTCCAAATTCTCTTAGCAGATTTCCCCATCCCTCAAATAAGAATACTGCATCTCCCTTACATAGTTATTAATACTTTTTCATTATCCAAAGTGGAAAATGTCTAATTATTGATATTCCTCAACTTGATCCTGCTCATGTTCCTGTCTTTCCCTCTGTACCCATATGAACTTTAACTCATTTATGCTGAGACTGCTGAGATACTAGGGACTGCCCTTTAAAAAGCCTCATTTATGGAGATTGGTTATAGGAATATTGTGAGAATATAATGGATGTCATGATGGCAGGAATAAGGTATTGTAGTGTGTACTGGTTATTACAATATTCTAGGTATTTATTTTGGCTAGTGTCTTTGTACATTGGTGAAAAAATATCTTTACGCTTGAATAATCCTGGTCTTGCCCATATTTAGCGCTTCACTATCATTTATGTGTACTCTGTGACTTTACAAATTTTGTTATTCATTTATAATTAGATTTGAGAAAAGAAATTTTTTCCAATTTCCTTAAGAAAACTAAATCAAACAATATGAGAAAAATAATATGCATTATATATTTTAAGTACCTACTATTTATTTGAGTGTGGATTTCTGCATGATTCTACAGAAGCAGGCTGATTTTGTTTTCCCAAAGGTATTTGAATTGTAACATTAAAGTCATGTTATTTAATGTTCAATTTAAGGTAACATTGGTTTACACAAATTTGATAATTATATTTATATGGTGATCCTCAAATCACAGAATATGCAACCTTGCATTATGAAATTAGGATCAGCCTGTCATGCCTCATATTGTTCCATTCATTTCATCCTCTCAAAAGTTGTGACTTAAAGTTTGGGAACTGCTTCTTCAGTGTAGAGTCAGCCAGTGTAGAGGTCCCTCTCACTGGCTGTGTATGAGTTCTAAATTAATGTTTATTTAATCTAACAAGTTTTTTATGAAACATAGGATTGATTTTGAAAACAAATATCAAACTTTTCAGGTAGATAATCAACTTCATGATGCTATTTTTCCTACGGTGATGCACCCCACTCCTATTGCACAAAGAATTGTTCAACGATTTGGTACAAAGCCTTGCATTGAGGTACTGTTAATGAAGAGGCATCGGCCAATAGAGAACCAAGATGTATATAAGTAAGTGGGAACTATTCAATGCTGTAGTTCTTCCATGAATATTTTGGCAAACAAGGAAAAAATAATAACATTTTATTTCTACAATAGGTATATCAAGATATTAGTTCAGAGTTTTTCAGTTCAGATAGATCGAGGATTCCTCCTCACCATTAGTGACATATTTTCTGCCTGGCAGCCGGAAGAAAAAGCATCTATTAGAATTAGAGCTGATATTGCATTGGTTCATGCTCCATTATCTTCAATTGCCATGAAGGTGAGTTCTCTTCAGCTCTTATTGTAAATATTTTTCTTACTTTATGTATTTATGATGGTTTTAATGAATGCATTGATTTAATTTAAACTTCCATGATGCTATTCACTGTAGTATAACAGAAATGCTGACACTGTCAGATTTTAAAGGTCTGTGGGTTGATTAATCATATTGTGGATCATGCATTCGTGATTTCCATTCACTGTTCTCTTTCAGCCATTACTCTTTATCTTATCTATTTTTAATCTTATTATTCCCTATAATACAGAATATTTATCACAACAGTATTACATCTTTAGTGTGGAAAAAGTAGGTATTTCACAGGCTCCATATGTATACAGATGTGATATACAATTACCTATTACCTACCTTTGTATTAGGGATGGGCATATCCAGGTTTTTTTCAGATCCGGATCCAGAACCGGATCCTAATCAGGGCATAATGCATTAACACCAACTTATTCCATTGTAGGGTGCTGCCTTAATTCAACTCCTTGAATAATTTCAAATTCTTTAAAAAATAGCATTTTAGTTAGGTCACAATCCTGTTGATTATGCTTGGTATCATAGGTAAACCCAGCAGTACTGAAAAGCCTTTCACTGGCAACTAGTGATGGGGTGAATCCAAAATTTGATCAAATCCGAATCCTGTTTTCTTATCGAATCCAAATCTCGAATCTGAATCTCAAATCCTAATCCCAAATCCTAATCCTCCTCAATTTCATTTAATTCAAATCTTCCTTTTATCTGTAAATTGTTAAATAATGCTTCCTTTCTCGTGAATTCTCTAATTAAATCTAATCCGATAAATTTATTTCTTAAAGTAAATAATAAATGAATACCGTATTTACTCGTGTAAGCCGCGCCCTCGTGTATCCCGCGCACCCCTATTTTCGGGAAGGTTCGTGAGGAAAAAAATTATTTGTCAGAAAATTATTTTTTTTGCTCTTGAATCTGCATCATTTTGTCATAACATGAATGCATGTTCTTTAAGAGAAATGCTGTGCCTATATTACATGTACGTCTTTCTCATTAATTGATTTAATTACGTGTTAATATCGTCACGATCGTCATCGCGTCGTGCATCGATGCACGGCCTCTTTTACTATGCATCTTTTTCTCGTAGCATCTCACAGTAATCGCAGTTACATACGACCACATCATCCAACTATAAAAATGGCATCTTTTCAAAATAACATCTAACTGAAATAATTGCAGAAATATGTACAATTTCAACCCGTGATTACTTTATTATTACGGAAATCCGTTGGCATATCAACAAATAAAAGCAGAACGCCATCTGTACCATAGCGGTGGTCTCGTCTGCTCTCTGCGCAGTAGCTGTGGACTTGGACGATTTAACAACACCGGAAAGTCTTGGGAACACACGGAAACAACTAAGCTCAATTTAATAACAATTATAATTCTTGTAAAACTAAAGAAAAACATATTCGCGGAAATAGAATCGTAAATCACTAATTAACATTCATATCATAATAGTTCTCATTTTTAGTTTTCGTCACAGCTAGATTCAGATACACCATATTTCCTTCCTGCAGCTCGATTTTCTACTTTTTCGGCATTGCTTATAATATGTAGTTTTGTACTCACGGAAAACGATCGCAATTTCACATCAGAATTCATTTTTAGGGTGATAATTGAAAATTATTTTCTAATGCTAAATGATCGATTCGAACTCGTTTACTACACTCACGCACGGATAGTAAGAAGGTATAATCTCTCAGCATATGACTCTTGCCACTATGTAACAAATTCTTTGTCGTGTCTTTGCAATGTAGCTTTAATGTGTACACAAAAGGAGCTATCTATTGCGTAAAAATGTTGCTACAGATACGTGATACTGAAACAAACTCCGCTTACGACTTTGAAAAGACATAAAGATGCCGCCCCCCTTGTGGCAGCTTACAGGATACAATGTAGATTTAAATACATATCAGTGCTACAAAGTGTTGTCCTAAGTACGATCTATACACAATAAATCTATTAATTTGTCAAGTGGTGTTTCGGATCTAGCGTTTCTTCGGATCTAGCATTTTCAAGTACCGTCGTACGCTCAGACTTTTGGATTTTTATTACAAATTACTTCGAAATTTCAGAATACTTTACACTAGACTTACTACTAGACTACACTAGATTTACTACTAGACCATACTTACCAATTAACCTCGATATGTTTACAGAATGCGAAACTTAGGAGAAAAAAACAACAGGAATTTGAGGAAAAATAGTGCGCGGTTTACACGAAAATCTGGATGATTCGTGTAGGCCCCGCACCCCTATTTTTTCACCGGTGTTTCGGGAAAAAAGGTGCGCGCCTTACACGAGTAAATACGGTAATGGTCACATAGTCCCCACTCACTGAAATTAGGTACATGTTCGAGGGCAAATATAAAGAGGAAAGGGTAATTTCAAAAGTAAATCAAAGTGTAATTTTTCTTAAATAAAATTGAAAATTCAATGAAAACAGATCACAAGTTTTTGTTTAGAAAATGCAGCATTTTCACTCTATCAGGATCTAATCGATTTTTTTTATCAACCAAATTTCCAGCAGTACTGAAGGCTCTTTCTGAAAATACTGTTGCTGGAAGAAAGCAGAGGAACTCTTTTGTTAGAATTTTCAAATTGGAGAATTTCAAAGAATTCATGTGTGGACAAGAATTATTAGTTTACAATATGCTGCATACACATTTCCTAAGGTGGTATTTATGATTTAAATGCTAAAAACAAGCAATTTCAGTAAGTCAAATTACCTTGACTTATGCAAATTACTCAGATCCAGAGTTACGCGGATGTTCAGTTAGACCGGCGACATGCTTGCGTTTCTCCACGTTTCTGTTGCCGTGAGAGATTCAACCGTGTGATGACCCGCAACTCATTGCCTAGCACTCAGAGTTGATGCCAAACTACGGATGTTCAGAATGCCAACTCTAGTTTAAGGCATTATGTAGTTCGATAGGTAATATTTGATCTTCGTGATGATGATAAAGTCTGATGTGATCAGGCATCAACATCTTTTTTCGGCATAGTTTGACCTTCCCATGTAAGTCGACGTGTAGTTAATTATCTACTCCATTGATGATGCCTGTTGTCCAATACAGCAAAAAAAGTTTTGGGTAATTATACACATTTTTGACTTAAATATCCAGTGAAAGAGATTGGATTTGTATTTCTCTCAGCTTTGACGTATTATGTTAACTTAACGGCCTCTCAAAAGATGGCCTTTTCTGTAATCCTCACCAATTGCCGCTTTCCGCAATCGTCGGGACTTCTGCTTTTTGGAATACTGTCAGTGAAATCACTGTATTAATTAATTTGAAATTCGTGTTATAGTTAACCATATTTGTAGCAATTACATCTGGTAGCTATTAAAATGATTGCTGTGATCGTTCAGTCTCCGCATACTGCTGTTTGGAGATAATTTAATTTCTGAAAGACTTCGAGTTGTCCTCTAATTGCCTCAGAAGGAAGCAGAAGTTTTATGGGGGTACCCTCCAAAAACAGAGAAATGAGGGAAAGGGTTACCCTTTCCTCGGAATTTCTGACATTTCTTCAGGAGAACTTTTCCCTTGTACTAGTTGGGAGTGGTCTAAATATTCATAATTTTTGATGTTGCAATTTAGCTGAGTGTGAGCAAAGATTAGATTAATGTTAGAGACTAGAGGTATCCATAGCTGAGACCTTCACGATCATTAATAATTTTTTGTTAGAAAATATGTACAGTACTCGACTCACGTGGTTAATTCGTCCTAAAAATATCTGTGTAAGTAGAAATCTGCGAGTCGAAACACCACAACTTACCTATCCATTTTTGAACCATTAGCGGTGCCTTTTCACAGCGGCAATCAGCGAAGATTATTGAAAACACCATCTTTTGAGAGGCCATTAAGTTAACATAATATGACAAAGCTGATAGTAATACAAATTCAATCTTTCTTTCGCTGGATATTTAAATCTGAAATAAGTATAATTACCCAAAACTTCTTTTTTTGCTGTATTGGACAACAGGCGTCATCTATGGAGTAGATAATTAACTATGTGTCGACTTATGCGGAAAAGTCAAACTACGCTGAAAAAAATGTTGATGTCTGATCGCATCAGACTTTTGTTTGGCATCAACTCGTGCGTGCTTGGCAATGAGTAGTGGGTCGTCATGCGGTTGAATCTCTCCAGGGAACAGAAATGTGGAGAAACGCAAGCATGTCTCCGGCCTAACTGAACATCTGCATAACTCCGGATCTGTGTAACTCGGATCCACTTAAGTCGTGTACTTACTGTAGTTATCCACCACTGGTACATAGAATCCGCATGACTGGTATTCAAATATTTAATCCATTTATCGATCGAATCTTTTAACCATGGATTCGACCGAATCTTCGAATCCCTACCCCAACCCTAGTGGCAACAGTAGCTGGGGAGACTCACAGATACTTCTTAGTTAGCCTCTGGAGTGTTGGAAGTAAATATTCCCACTCTGATTTTAAGGGTAAAACTTAACTAGAAGCAAAGGAGTTTTGAAAAGAATCATTTCATTCTTAAGAATAAAATTTCGTCCAAGGTCTGATCAAAACTTCCTGATGCATTTCATATTGTAATGGAACAGATTAAAATGCAGAAATTCTATTTTCGCTTCAATACCGAATCAATACTAAAAATATTCCTTTAGTTTCGACAGATCTTCCTATACATAGCTGCAACCTACCCATTAAAAAGTACCATTAGTGAGTTTTTGTATTATGATGTTGGAAACCCTGCCTTACCCTAGGAATACAGCCCACGACTCCAGTAGGTACAGTACCACTACCTGCAATTCAGATAGTGTACTTAAAATACAATGCAGGCTTGAAAACGCAGCTGTCCATAGTAAAGTACAGTTAGGAGGTTTCGGGAAAGCCAACCATCACAGTCAGCTGAAATACAAAAAAGATGACCCAAAGCCAAAAAGTTTTTTTTTTTCAACTCGGACTTTGAAACTTTGCAAGTTTGCATTTTCCTGGAGCATTTCGAGATGGAATGCCAATATTTCATACTCATATTTTACTGGGGAGAATATGAGTATCCTTCAGAGATAGCAAGTATTACCTATCAGGCTAGTGAACGCTTTTGAGAACACCAGTGAGACCAGGTCTTGAGTCGGGGGAATGTAGGCTACTCATGTTACATTCCTCTTTATGTTTTCTCTCAAATTCAGGCCTATGTAGGTAAAAGCTGAGATGTGGAATAAGGTGCAGGTTTCTCAAATTTGAATATACGTGCATCATAACACAAATATTCAAATATTAGAATTGAAATTAATGTATTAAATATTCTGCTAATTTATTTGTTGTCCTTTTAAGTAAAAAGCTACAATTGAACTATATAAAAAATTATATATGTTGTTAATTAATAAAAAATAAAGTTAAAAATTAATATGTTGTTTCAGAAATTAAAATATTACTCCTTCTAATGTATGTACTTCCATCTATTGAATCTATTATGGTTTATTGAATTCCATGTAAATTTGTGTACCAAGTGCAGTTTTTGCCTCTCAAATCATCTCAGAAATGAGAGTGTGTGTGTCTTACATGAGTTCTAATCCACTTGATATCTTGTCCCTCTCCGAAGCCCAGGAGGTGAGTCATTCTTCTGACCCACCTCTCCCTCACAGGATAACAATAAGAAGCACAGGGAGAGGTCTAAGGAATAGGGAATGGGGACAGTCTACCAGCAGTTAAAGGCCACAAAGCACTAGCATTCTTTCTCTTTCTAGCACCATAAGAAAGAAAAAATCCTGTTTGCTTTGTATACTCATAGTGCTTGAAAGAAGGGGTATAAGGTTTGTGCAGTTCTGTGGTCATTTACTAGTACTTTGGAGATGGACAGGGTCAGAAACTAGTGATCTTTTACTGCATATGAAATTTTCAAGTTAAGATATTTGAATCCCTTCTATATTCCCTCTCGTCGAATTCTTGAATCCCTAGAATTTCACCTCAAATCTAAATCCCTGAAAATTCAAGTCACCTATACCATGTCTGAATTCATTAGGGATCAGAAGTGTTCCATTGTCCATTAAAAGTTGTGTGTTGTCACATCAATTAAATGATATCCATGTCTTCGTGTACAGAGCAGCAAAGTTCATAGAACTGGCAAATGCATCCAGAGTCACAGAGTACAGAATATTTTTACTGAACGTGTCTTAGTTCACTATACGTGGGGATACAATGGGGTCGTTTACCATAATTTTTTAAATGCCGAATATGATAGTGTGTGCAAAATAAAAAGACCCGTATTCTTCCGTTTTTTGATCCGTCAATTATTTCTCGAGTAATAGCCGTCGAAAAACTGATGTTTTTAACTCTTTCGGAAAAATGGGTGTGGTGCAACCTCTGAATTATATCGACTTCGTCCAATCACAACTGAGCCCGCGAAGCTACTTCGCCTTATCGCAAAGGGGGGGGACACAGCTGACTCTGCCAATCGGAGCAGTTACGACAGCATGTGCGAGCAGTCCTTCCGAGAATCCCCCTCCACTCCCTCCACTTCCCATAAGAGCAGTCAAGGACAGGAGGAAAATGACGTCAATGTTATCACAGCAGCTTTTTCAGTGGGGGTCACCTTTTGCTTATTTTAATTTTTGATTTATGAGTGAATGGTTGTGGTTAGAAGATTAATTTTTTCACCTAATTTCTTTTTTCGTTTCCATCTAACAATTTCATGAACAAAGTTGCGATTTGGTTCCGTGTAAACGCCCCCATTGATATGAATTTAAGCAGAAAAATTCAAGACATATGCAAATGTATTACAGATGTATATTTCTTGTATTTTGGGACATCCTTACGTATGTACTGCAATACATTATTATCAATGTATGTATGCATGGAAAATACAAGATTTATACATATGTCTTCTCAGTGTGTTGTAGGGATACATTATTGCTTCAGGATTTGGTTTTTTATGTGAGGGGTGGAGTCCATGCAATAATTTTACCTAAGATAGAAATGTTAGAAAATCTAAATTTTTTAATTTGCGATTTTTGATGTTTTATTTGTTTACTTCCAGTCCACAAGAAGTGACCCTCAAGCTGTTATAGAATACATCCACTTGTCTCCACTCAGGGTTCAGTTCAGCTTTTCACCACGTGGGACTGTTTATATCTCTGACTCCTCTGCAGATGTATCTCAACATTCCAACCTTTCCTCTGAACTGCTAAACCTCTTCCTCAACACATTGGGAGTAGCTCTTACAGAAGTAAAGGGAATAAAGTTGAAGTATGTCATTTTCTTTAGTATTTTTAACTATCTAGATTATTAAACTTGGAATTTATTTATAATCAATAATTATTAGACTTGGTCAGTGCGTCATTGCATGTATGGTTTCATATTCAAGTTTGGGAATAAATGTGTAGTCAGGCACCTTCAAATATTTAATTTTTAAAAAGCATGGATATTTTTAGTAACTTTTAGTAAAAAGTCATAATTAACTAAATGGAAAACCAGTATCAAATAATCTGAAAGAATTGCATATTAACTTGATCTATTTCAGCCTGGGTTTGTTATAAATCAGCAAACACATTGTTATTATTTAACTTGACATAACAGGAAATTGGCATAGCAATGCAATTGTGCATTCAAATAAAAAATGCCAGAAATATACAAGTGTATTACAGATGTATATTTCTTGTATTTTGGAGCATTGTTACATATACAGGGTGTCCAGCACTCTGGAAATCGGGGGAAACTGGGAAATCTCGGGGAATTTTATTTTCACTGGAAATATCAGGTAAATCTCAGGGAAATATCTAATTTACTCTGGAATTTTCGGTGGTGTCAGTATGTAAAACGGAAGTAATGTGCCATTTTCGGCAAGTTGCATAGTTAAATTTCCCCTGTGTTGTCACATTTTGCATTCCTGTAATCACTGAGAGTAGGTTCAACCTTTTTTTCTATATATGTAATTTGTGGTCACAATAAATGAATCAGCGGCGTAAAGAACGTGCCTTTATCAGCAAGTTGCGAAGTCAAATTTCCTTTACGTTGTCGCATTTAGCATTCCCTCAATCACCGATAGTGCAATAATTTCTCCATGCACTGGTCTTAATCCCGTCCCGTGTATATAATCTTTGGTCTTAGTGGTCATGTCATTTTCACTGAAGCGTCCGAGTGCTTTCGGCCCATTGCAATGGCTTTCAACAGCAACAACAAAAATAAAATAGTTTTTCATGATCTCTAGATTTTGAACAAAACCTGAAATGGAACATATAGAGATTTGACAGCAATTTATGGTGGGTTTTGATGAAAACATCAATAGGATTGCTAATAAACAGCAAATGGATCTTAGTGTTTGCTTCTGGGACGATAAGCAGAATGTAGTTTGCACGCGTACCTCACTTAGTATTTTTGGGGCATGCTACTGCCATTGATCTCCTGGGAGCTTTCAAAGAAGCTCTGATCAGGAAAGAACTCATGAAAGTCCTTCAAGTTTCAATGGTTGGTCCAAGATCTGAATGTCACACTTTCGAAAGAACTAATGTCTCCTGCATTCCTCTCTGAAGGGCATATGGGTATGGGCGTAGCCACGGTGGGCCAGGGTTGGGTGCTTGCCCCCCTTCCCCCCTCCCCCACCCCCCCATGCTCATTAGCCAAATGAAAAATTACAGGTCAACTAGCTGAAGGTGCATGTTGACATTCAACGAGAGGGAGAAATATAATAAATACAAATTGTGTTAAGAAATCGTAATATTTTTCATGAAGGGGCAAAAACAAACCTATGGCATAAAACGTTAACTTATTTTTGCCCCCCCCTAGAGAACATCCTGGCTACGCTATTGTACAGATGGTATATTAGATTAAGGCAGAATTGGACTACACACCATCAATTGTGTATTTAAAGCTGGTATGAAGGAAACTGGATGGGATATCGTTCTGTCCCTTCGTGCTTTGATAAATTTATTTTCATATTCTCCAACCCTTAGACCTAACATCAAGCAAATCACCTATTGTGACCATCTCCCAATGAAGTTTTGTGCAGATAGGTGTTTAGATAATGAAAATGTTGCACTCAGAGCCCTTGATATTCTTCAACCCTTTCCAAATAATTTTAAGAGCTTTTAGGTTTAAGAGAAAAGTGATCATAATGGCAAGAAATGTGAGCCTATGTGTCCCAGTTTCGGATTAATAAAGTTCACCATCCAAGACAAAATTTTGGGTCCTAAAATGGCTTCTTTTGCCTTAGCTGCAGCAGAGCTGGAACCATTTTTGATGGAATTTCAACCCAACAAGCCTATGGCTCGGTTCCTGTTTTTGGCAATCACTGAATTGTTGAAAACTGTGATGGCTAGATTGGTAAAGCTGGAGGTTTTGGCCAGAGGTTTTGGCCAGAGGTTTTGGCATCTGAAAACGTGAAGCATATTGATTTGAGTAAAGCTGAAATCTGATCCCCACAAAAGATCTTAATGTTGGATATGCAACCAAGATAGCTCTCAAATACATTCAAGACACTTTGTTATCTGGTTTTGTCACAAATTACATGAATATTTTGTGTGTCGTTGTATTTTTAATTTCCTTTTACCTTCCTAAACTAGTTATTATTTGGGTCAGATGTAATCTTGTACCTGAACACCAACATGATACGTTTAATGCAAAGAAAGGTTTGTGATCTGATTTTGTTGCAACTTACATGAACATGTTCTATGCGGCTAGAATGTTTGTTTCTTTTGTTTTTACCATCCTTAGACGATTACCCTGGGCAAAAAGTCAAGTTTTTTAAGTCATTGATCATTTTGTACCAACGCTATTCATAGCAAAGTCTGGTTGTAATGTAGCCTTGTTCCTGAGCGCCAGCATGATAATGTTTAACTCTAAGAAGGTGATGTAATTTTCTCACGAACTAAATGAAAGTGTTGTATGATGTTGGATTTTTTGTTTTCCTCTAAATATGCAGGATTTGGTTTATTTGGTCCAAAATGCAAGATTACCTATAATACTTACTTTTAATCACACAAAAAACATACCCAATGTTCTCGTACACTTAACGAGAAAAAATCTATATTTCCTCTGGAAAAATAAAACTGGAAAACCTGGAAATCTCAAGGAATTTCCAAATTTCCTGCTGCTGGACACCCTGATATATATCCATGCACAGAGAATGCAAGAAATTTGCAATTGTTATGTATGTATTACAGCTGCAATGCAAAAAATTTATATTTATGTATACATATATGCATGAAAAATACGAGGAAGAAATCACTATAATTTGAATCTGGACCCTTAGTAACCACATTGCTATATATTCATTAATTACAAGGTATCATTCTTATGACTGTATACAATCTGCTTGCATGCATTGTAATCTTTGGCTTTGACTTCCATTTTGTAAAAAGTAATTCCCTTTTGTTCACAGAATGGCTTTCTTTGAGAGGCGTGGCCTGGTTTGTAGCTTTGGAAGACTGAAAGATGAAGCAGTGACTCATTATATATCTCAAATTCTGCAACAATTTCATGTAATTGTGTTGGGGTTGGACGTATTGGGAAACCCATATGGTCTGCTAGTGTCAGATTTTACTCAAGGCTTGGGAGACTTATTTTATGAGCCCTATTTGGTTAGTATAAATGTATGATTATTTGACTGAATCTGGCAATAAAAGTGTAGATAGAGATTAATTCAGATTTCATTAAAGGGTATGATGGAAGGGCCAGAGGAATTTGCAGAAGGAATATGTTCTGGAGCTCAGAGTCTCCTTGGCCATATTATTGGAGGAACTGCAGGCTCAACATCACTTTTTGCAGCCTCCTTTGGAAATATGTTGTCTGGTTTCAGTTTTGATGAGGATTATAAAAAGGTGGGTTTTTTCCTGAATGATAAGCTTAGGTACATAATTATAATAATAATCATTAGAATAATCTGATGGGAGTCATTCACGTCTCAGGAATCACTTAAAGACTCAAATCATAACCTGCCATTGATAATTGTAATGGTTTTATGCTAAGAGAGGATGACATTCTTTTACAAATTTACATTGGAAGAGACCACCTAAATGCAAGAAGTAGACTTATACAGAAACATATAACAGGCAATATGTGAACAGCCAACCCCAATCCTGCCCGAGACTGCCCGTAATCTTGTGTCCCCTTAGAGGTGCCTTCAGCAAGAGTTATGAGACATCTCTACTACACAACTCCTTTTATTTCATCTGTAAACGGCCTGTTTATCCTGCACACGCTATGCCATAAGTGCCTTTTTTTCGGCCTTCGTTGTTATGAATACTCGTCAGTCTTTGACCATGGCTGGTCTGAGTAGGAGTGCTATCGCAGAAGAGCTATGCGGGGAAGATCTTAGTGATTCATCTTCTTCGGACGATTTGTTGAGTAACTCCTCGAGTGATACAGAGGAATGTTCATATTCACAAGAAAATAAAGAGTCAGTGATTGCGTGTGCTGTGGGAGGTGACTTGGAAGTGATTGTTTAAGCCCCCTTGGAATCAGCTGACTGGAAGGAAGAGAGAAATTTTGAAGCTCCAAGGGATTTCATTGGTGACACTGGGGTTGTGCATGACCTATCACCAGGAAGTAATAAGTTTTGTTATTTTAAGTATATCCTAGGAGGTGACAATATATTTAAAATAATGGCTCAAAATACGAACAAATATTCCGTGTATATACAGAACCAGGCAAAGAAAGCAGACCAAGAATGGTTTGACACCACTTCAGAAGAAATAATAGCGTATGTAGGCATACTTATTTACATGGGCGTGTACAATTTGTCAGAAACGATGGACTATTGGCACAATCCTGACATCGAATGTTCTATCATCAAAAATTGCATGACGTATAAGCGTTATAAAAAACTGACAAAATATTTTCATGTCAGTGATATTGAGAAGTAACAAAATGCCCATGATGAAGGGTTTGATGTATTTCAGAAAGTATAGTCAGTATTAGGTATAATGGAAAATTTTCATAAAAATATAGACCAGGGAGGGAATCTTAGTTGATGAGGCAATGGTGGCTTTCAAGGGGCATCACCATATCAAACAATGCATAAAAAATAAACCAACGAAATGGGGGTTCAAGGTTTGGGTGCTCGCTACTCCACACAGCTGTGTACTGAGAGGGAACGTGTATTTAGGAAAAAAAGAAGTCAGAAACAAGGGAATGCTTCTTAGCAGTCAGGTGGTAATGAATTTACTAGAAAGTTATTTAGGATTACACCACCATGTATATTTTGACAGCTTTTTTTCAAGTGTTCACTTGGTAAGGTGCCTCTTGCAAATTAATACTTATGCATGTTCTACATCTTAGCCAAGCCGTAAAGAATGGCCCAAGGAATTGAAAATGACCAAATATTTAAAACTAAACAGAGGTGAATATAAAAGTCTTCAATCGAATGGTGTTACAGCAACAGTGTGGTGTGATAATAGATATATTTGCATACTTTCGACTAATCGTGACCCAAAAGGAAGTGGGAATCGGGTTGGTGTGGTGGCTAGAGTACTGGCCTCCCATCCCGAGGGCCTGGGTTCGATTCCCGGCAGTGGCGGATTTTTCAGTGGAAAACCGGTCCCCACTTGAGTGCTTAGTGGAGGGCATTTAAAGTCCAGTACTCCGTCCGTCGGATACTCCGCACACTAAGCCGTGGTCCCCTTGGCGCCTTTCGTTAAGAGTAGGCTAATGCAGACGTCGGGTTTCTCTCCACCCTTCCTCCGTTCCCAGAAAACTCTTATCATTACCCAATTATTCACCTATCTTATATGGCACAAATGACCTCAGCTGTCTGTCACCTCCCCTAAATAACCAACCAACCCAAAAGGAAGTGTGAGTGTTTTGAGAAAAACTGGCAAAGGCAATGAAAGGCTGGCTATTTCTTGCCCTCTTTCAGTAGCAAAATATACAATTTATGGGTGGAGTAGATAGAACTGACCAGAAGCGAAGTTATTATTCATTAGGTAAAAAACAAAGAAATGGTGGAAATATTTGTTTGGATTTGTAATGAACACTGCGATAGTGAATAGTTTTATTGTGTACAGTAAAACTAATCAACCTCCAAAATCCAAGCATGGGGAAAGTCAAAAAGAATTCCGGAAAGCTTTATATAGGAAGATGATAGGAAATTTCTCATCACGAAAGAGAGCAGGTCGCAAAAGAAGCGTAACACCAAATGCACTTTCATCTCAACAGTCTCATAAAATAATTAAAATAGAGGGTAGAAAAAAGGTGTGCATTCAGTGGAGTGAGAACAAGAAACATACAGCATCCAGAAAAGCAATTCAAACTACATGGAAGTGTAGAAACTGTGACCTACCTCTTTGCAAAATAGGATGTTTCCTGGAGTTCCACCACAAAAAGGGAGTTGAGGTGGACATTAACACGTTCAGCCTGACGGATGTCAATACGCATCCGAGGTGTGTTGCCAGGATACTGAAGAACGCGCATTCGCGTCTCTTAATGACCTCTCTGATGAACTCACTGAAGACCTCTCTGAAGGATGCGAATTCACGTCTTTAATAAATTATCGAGTTTTGTTATTTAAAAATTTTTTAACTAAAAACTAAGGTTTCAAGTTTTTGTATTACTTAGGCCAGTCACTTTAATTACATTTAAGTGACTGGCCAAATTAATGTGGCAGAAAACATTCCGTTTTTCATGATTGCACACTAGAAATATTCCGGGTTGAATATGTTAAGGTGATAAGGTAAGATGAAATTAAAAAATATATATGCAGTATCGTATTTTTATAAAAAAAATATTAAAAAGGATACATTAGATAAAATAACATTGGAATGGTAAAATAATTTGTGCATTGTGTTACGACATATGAATCTAGGTCAAAAATTGGGTCCAATACGTGGATTTGGGGTATTTAAATCCGGCCCTCAAAGGGATAACTCAAGTCGAGCGGTTACAGGTGCTTTGTTCTGGAAAGGGTTAAGACAGCTAAATGCTCATAGAAGATTTATTACCTTTGTTGAAATGCAAAATATTATGGCAAAAAAGCTCACAATTTTTATTCAGTTATGTGTTAATCAATGATAATTCTTAAAGTAAATAGTTAACTTTTCCCTTTCAGAAAAGGAAGTTTGGTATGCAACTTAACAGTGATCTTCCAGAAACAATTTTACTTGCGGGTAAAACATTTATAATGGGTGTAGCCCTTGGCTTATCAGGAGTCTTCACAAAGCCTATTTTGGGTAAGGATACCTTTGACTTTCAGTGAATTACTTAAGGTTTCAGTTTGGTTGTTGGTATTAGGTGTGAGTTATATAATTTCTTCTTAGGAGTGGTAACTGTTTTCCTTATACTTTCACTTGCTTTTTTTGTGCAGTGTTATTTGTTTGAGAGGTAGTTAATTAAAACAGGTAAAATTAAGTGTAGGAATTTTTTCAATTAATATGACTTCAGGAAAAATAATGTGGACTCATGATTAATTTTTTATCATCAAATCAGTATATTCTTTTAACATATTGTAATTTACCTGTATCAAGAAAGTGAATTCATATAGCAGCATTCACAAAGTGATTTAGCATATTTCATGAGCACAGAAATTTTTTCTGTATTTTGAATTACTTACTTCAAGAAGCCCCACAAAAAAGTATTTGTAGGAATATTTAAGATTTATGCTGCTATTTTTCATCGTAATTCGTTCTGGATGGAGCTCGATACTTTGATTAACTTTTGGTAATTAGAGTCAAATAGGTGAAGTGCATACCTTCCAGACTGTGGATATAGTTTTGGCATCTTCGTTGAGGGAATTGAATAGTCTGAGAATATTTTATTGGTTCTTACATTATCCTTTGCATTATACCTTACCATTTCATTCTCATTTGTGTACTAAGTTGCATTTTAGCAACTCTGTCCAGGGTATTAATTCATCGCTGTTTTTATTTTAAATACATATGTATATGCTTTAATGTTAAGTGAAGTGATAACATTTGTCTTCCCATTTTGCTACTGTGTAATTTAAAACAGAACAATACTATTAATAATAATTATTTTGATCGAATTTCTATAATTTGACTTTGTCATATTTAAATTTGGGGTACTCTTTTGATTGTTCATGGAAATATTGACAATCCCAGACCGGTTTTGAGAGCATGATATATTTTCATGATTGCTTCTCTATGTTTTATTGCTCAGTGTCATTATTTTTAAAATTTTGTCCTGGCTACTAACTAAATTTTTTTAAACTTTTGGTGTGGAATCTTGGGCGATGTAAGTGTGTTGTCCCCTTTTCTATTGGTGTTGATTAATGTTCTATTTTTTAATCTGCATCTTGTTATGTGGACTATAGATAGAGAAGTTACAGGTATGGTACTACTGAATACATATCTGCAATTTTATTATATAGTTGTGTTTGGTTGCCTTCATTTTTTTTTGCTTTAATTAGGTAGCTTGATATGCTGAACTCTGTATGAGCTGAACTGTATTTTAGAGGTTGATACTCTGTTAATGTAATCTGCTGTATATTAATACCATGAGAGCACAAAGTTTGCTGTAGACCTAATGTAAACCTAATTTAAACGTCTACATCTGGTATTCAGCTAACGTTAGCTAATGGTACCATTAGGTTTGCTGAATTCCAGATGTAGGCATCTTATTTTGGTTTACATTACATCTACATGTGGTTGAAAAAAGGTGCAAATGTCTGCCATTCATGGTCTACTGGTAACCATTAATGTAGGTTTTCAGCATACTAGATTTAAACGTAAAATAGTTTTCATAGAAGTGCAATAATCAACAAAAAAATGTAACAAGGCAGTAAATTTCGGTTTTTCATACAGAATATTATATGCCTACTAACTACATAGTTTAATATTTAATATACTAACTACGTTACATACGTTTCTATGACACGTCATTGTCAGATAAACTGATAATTACGCTGCATAGTCGAAACTTAGTAGTGCAGTACTATTCTGTGCAAAAAACAATTTATATGATTATTTCGAAAAACAGCTTCGACAAAAATGCCTGAAAAACACCAAATCCAACTGCTTCTACAGGAATTATGCCAGAAACCATAAGCATATAACAAAAATGCGATAATAAATACCTTTATTTACCAGAAGCCTAGTGCAAATGAATTATACAAAATTTACACAACAATACCTCAACACACAATCAATGGCACTTCCTCAGCATTTTCGAAGACACTGTCTATGCATGACCAAAATTTTAAATGAAAAAAAAAAGAGTTCACTGATACCACATTATTTTGTTGCCAAACATGATTATTCACTCAGCAATATACTGCCAACCAAACAAAACTGAACCCCACTTGGCATTAAATGAAAAAGCCCCAAATACCCCACTAAAGTACGATATCTGCTAGCAGCAAAGTAACACACGTTGAAACTTCAATGATCCTTCCTTCAACGACGTATTTTTTAGCAACTTCGTAACATTACAGGTAACTTCGGAAAACAAGTATTCTACGGTTGAGGAAATCCGTAAAGACAATAAAATGCAGGTGCTACAGAAAGAAAAACGGATTTCTTAGCAGACATATTTCCATAGCCTTGAATTTCAAAGAGTGAGCTTACCAGTACGATACAGCTTCAGTGCACAAGTACCTAGTGGATGAACCGGAACCAAATTATTCTTTAGAATACAAGAATGCATAAGACAGCTGTATATTATGTAAATAGAGTGTGTAAAAACCACAGATGATAAATTTCAACTAAACTCCAATATGATTCAGCGCATGTTTATGTGTGTTTATTGCGTTTCCATGTGCGGGTACGATTTCTAAAAAAAGATAACTTCCGATGCATGCGTAGCCAACTTAGCCACATGAGAGGAATTTCTACCGGATGATTTTGTTTAAGCGCAGTAATGGGCTGATAATGATGAAATAATGTTTGCCGATGTACCAGCAATTCTATTTTTTATAAATATTTAAACGGGTCTCATGGTGAACTACCTATTGAAAACATATTATAGTTACATTTATTTTGGTTGGTAATTTTTGGTTTCAAATTTGGTCGACCGTGTCCATCATTAGCACTTCCTTATCATGTCTACATTTGGTCTATTCTTGGTCCACAGCAATCTTCAATCAGTGAAGTTATCTGTAGACATTAAATAGACCAAATTTAGACGTCTACAATTTTTAGTGTGCTCTCAGGGTGATTAATGTAGTTTATTGAGGTCTGATAATATCAATCTATACAGTATCAGTTTTGTATTTTTTTGCAGAGCATGTTGCAAACTGTGTTGGGTAATAATTATTCATGTACATGAGGGAATCCTCTTTCGTAGTTTTATTATTTCAAAATGTACCTAAGAAAGATCTGCAGTAATCAAAAGTGTACCTAGTCCTGCTAAATGTGTGTAAAGGTTTTCTGAAATATTTCAATAGCCAAAATTATTTTGGGTGGGTACATTTTTTTGGGCTCTCAATTCATGCTGGTAATTGCCTCTCTAGAAGTTTTATTTTCAATCAGCCATTCCTCTTTAGCATCTATGTGGCTAAAGTACTAATTATTGAGGAGTAGATACTAGGTAACAAATT
This sequence comes from Platycnemis pennipes, assembly GCA_933228895.1. NCBI lineage: Eukaryota > Metazoa > Arthropoda > Insecta > Odonata > Platycnemididae > Platycnemis > Platycnemis pennipes. The sequence continues at coordinate 22,728,363 of OW121848.1, read as the reverse complement.
ACAATTACCAGGTTATTGTGATTTAAGATTGACCCAGAATGTTGAGCTTCTCATGCCCAGGTGAATATATACAATAGGCATTAATGCCTATTGTATATACTTACAACTGTTGCAATTAAGTCAGTAAGACTAAATTTGGGTGTGTACAATATCAAGTGATGTAGGGATGGAAAACACTGGTAATGATTCCCAGGGCCAAAATCAAATAGGAAATGTTGAAAAATGTATTTAAACTCACTAGGTTATTTAGTGAAATATAAAAACTATATCACCATTTTTTCTAGGTATTTCAAGTCTGCGTAGTCAACCATGTGATGAAATTTATGCACAGTTTGGTGAGGGTCTGCACAGCCAATTTGAAGCATTTCTTATTCATAAAGTGTAGTATGTTAGTTTTGGCGAGTTTGTTAATTCAGTGCTTAAAACTGAGATAAATCAGTTATTGTTATTTTACCTGATCATGGTCATTCAGGTTTACATATGTTGTGTGTGATAGCATGTGACCTAATGAAATATTGCATGCAGCATTAAGCATAATTTATTCATTGAATCAAAAGCTTTTTCTGCATCTTGAATATTGTCTGCTTCTATTCTTCCTGTGCTGCTGCATGAGTCAGCAACATTGAATGGCAGCAGTTTCTCTTCCATCGCAGGTGGTGTCTTCAGGTCAAAGTGGCATTTGATCAATTTTGGCCAGTATATTTATTTATTTAATTTTAGTTTATCCAACAATGAATATCAATAACATGACAAACCATAAATGCACCCTCTATTACTACAGATAAAAATTTCAAAAACAATTACAGTAGAAGCCCGGTATAGTGAGTACGGCTTATTGCGAGAATCGCGTTATAACGAGTGATTGTCTTTGTACCGCCAAAAGGTCTATGTTTTACATGTAAAATAAAGCGGATATAGCGAGGCCAAAAAGTTCCTTCCACGGTATACGCTCGGTATTACGACAGATATCTCTCGAGGGCGATGCACCGCCTAGCAAAAATAAACTATTGGGTTTTGTATTATCTGCTAATTAAACTAAAAATACAAGATGAGTGCCATATCTAAAACACCTAAAGCCAGTTATGTCCAAACATTAACGATTTACGGCCTTCAGTACGCTCTGCACACTCCCATTGTACGTTCTTCTTTTGTTAGGCCCAGTCATCAGTGGGAGGGGAGTGGGCGGACAACGAGCAAGATGAGAGTAGGAGAGGGAGTTAGGTCTAGGCATGGGCGATATTGATAATTCAATATCGGGATACGGTAATTTTAGCATATCGTAAGGTGGCGATAACGATAACTCAGCGTGACGATAAACATCGTCTTATCGTGCCCCGATAACATATCGATAAGATGTCGGGGCACGATAAAATGTCGAGGCGCGATAAGATGTTGGGGCGCGATAAGATGTCGGGGCGCGATAAGATGTCGGGGCGCGATAAGATGTCGGGGCGCGATAAGATGTCGGGGCACGATAAGATATCGGGCACGATAAGATATCGGGGTGCGATAAATATCGCTATAAGTACGTATCGCGATAACTATCACGATAAATATCGTGACCATGATAAATATCGCGATAAAATATCATGATATCGCGCCCCGATAAAATATCACTATATATTATCACGATAAATATCGCGATGGACGTACCGGTTAACATTCGAAAACTCGACAAAGCTGATATTATCGTCATGACATATTCGCAAAATTATCCAAAAGCTTCCACAGTATACCTAATATTTTAATTCCGACTAGTTACACTGTCTTTACAGCTTTCTTCGGCGATCGAAAAATAGAAGAACTGGAAGAAGAACATCAAAACTAGGGGAATTAATATTTTATATAATGGAAAATGTCCTGTTTCTTTCATGAAATATGTTGATATTCTACCAGATTGTGCCTGAAATGACTTTTTTTGCTGTTTACCTTCGTCAAATACCACGGAAACAAACGAAAAACTGTAAATACGAACGACTATGAGAATTAGGTGGGTTTTTTCAACACCTTCGGATATAACGAGCGCTCGATTTAGCGAGTGATTTCCGAGGGATTATGAGCACTCGTTATACCGGGATTCCACTGTATTTACAGCAGGCCTTTACATAGTTGATATATTTTGGCCTCGGTCCAAATATGTCTAGTTCTCTGGCATGTCTATTATATCTCTTGCACATTCTGCTCAGAGGTGAGTTCTCACCATACATGGTGTTGAATCCCTTTATCTGAAACAGTCTATTATTCCTGCAACATACTTTGGGAACATAAAAGTCTATCATCTCTAACATTTGAGAGTCACTCACACAATTTACAATTTTATACAAACACATGAGATCATTCATGTGTCTCCTATTTTCAAGTCTCTGTATGTCATACATTAGTAACAAGTTATTGGATGGCACATGATTATCCATTACAGGGTAAATCCCATATTCTTTCATATATACGGCTCTCAAAAAACGTTTTTGCACCTTTTCAATAGCTTCAATATATTTCTTACTGAATGGAGACCACACTTCACTGCAGTACTCCAACTTGCTCCTGACGAGAGCTATGTATAGAACCATTAGAGGTTTTATATTTTTAAAACACTTTGTAGATCTCAGCACGTAACCCAAGCTCCTCATTGAGGAAGACACCATCTCCTCTATATGTTTAGTGAAACTTAAGGTACTGGTGAAAATCACCCCGAGGTCCTTGTGGGATGTCACTCTTTCTAATTCAATTCCACTCATGTTAAAACCAAATTGTATATAATCAGCTTTCCTTGATATTGATAGCACATGACATTTAGCTGTATTAAATTGAAGTCTATTAATATCCGACCATTCACATATTTTCTGTAGATCTTCCTGTAATAAGGCACAGTCCTCCAATGTCTTAATCTCACGATAAATTTTAACATCATCTGCAAACATAATTATTTTAGAATGAGTCACATTTACAGGCAAGTCATTCATAAATATCAAAAACAGCAAGGGGCCCAAGTTAGATCCTTGAGGTACTCCAGATTTAGCAGTGTACTTAGCTGATTTATAGTTTTTAAACACTACATATTGTCTTCTATTGTTTAAATAAGACCGAATAAGTTCTGTCACCTTAGGAGATAATTCAATCCCTTTCAATTTTGAAATTAGTATTTCATGATCAACTGTGTCAAAAGCTTTCCCAATATCTGTATAATTTACATCAACTTGGCTACCTTTATCAACTCTTTCACAAACAAATTCAGTAAAGTTACAAAGGTTAGATCCTGTCGATCTGCCTTTTGTAAATCCATGTTGATAGTTAGATATTTCTGTTTTAAATCCTGAATACAATGTCCAGTACAAGATGCACTCAAAAACCTTGGAGAAAACAGAGAGAATTGACACAGGCCTATAGTTACTGACCTCTTTCTTTTCCCCTTTCTTGAAGATGGGGCATACCTTGGCAGTTTTCCAAGCCTTCGGAAATACACCGCTTGCCAAACTCAAGTTAAAGATGTAACAAAGAGGTCCAGCAAAAATTTCCTTACATGCCTTCACTATGTAGGCTGGAATCATATCCTCACCTACTGACTTTTTTGGTTTCAGTTTTCTAATTGCCTCCAACACTTCTAACTTTCCTATGTGCGGAGAACCTCCAAAGCCAAAGACCCTTTGTTCACCTTCTGCTTCCACTGCCATTTCATTTCCCAGGATGTAGGCAGAGGAAAAGTGTTCCGCGAATAATTCAGCAATCTCTGAGGCTGTTTCCACTTTTTTACTCCCATACACCATTTCATCAGGAATATTTCCTTCACTCTTCCTATTGTAAATATATTCCCAAAACATTTTACTATCCCCAGCAGAAATACTATTCTGAACACATGCAATGTATAAGTCATAAGCTCTCTGTATGTCCTGCTTTATTTTGCTCCTTAGTTTAGCAAACATGTTATAATGATAATGGGAATGGTTATTCATGTACTTCTTTCTATGTCTATCTTTAGCTATTATGTCCTTAATGATATCTTTAGTATACCATTTAGGATATTTATACCTATAACTTTTACTTTTAGGGATTGCGCTGTCCATTGCTTCATATATAAGTTTATAAAACAATCTACAGCAGAATCTACCACATCAATAGTGGTCAGCATTTCCCAATTTTTACACTTCAATTCCTCATACAATTTCATGTAATCACCTCTTTTAAAATTATAAGACCCACTATTTCTAGCCGACTGCTTGACTTTCTGTAATACCTCAAGGTTGCAGCTGAGAGCAGGGTGATAACTATCTAGGGGAACTACTGCCTCATCACAACTCACACTTTCCAGAGTTATGGTATCAATTTTAGTTATTACAAGATCAAGCAGTTTCCCTTTACTGTTGACAAATTCATTTATTTGCATGGAATTCATTAAATTTTGAAATAAAATCAGCTCCTCTTTGTATTGACAACTATAAGCGTTTGATGAAACGTAACTTGGAATATTAAAATCCCCCATTATTAATAAATCATTACCAACCACAGGTATCATAGATATCTTATTATAAAATGACTTATATTGCTGATTATTTATATTAGGTGGAAAATACACCACACACACATAGAGCCAACTTTTGACTCCTACACGCACTTTCACACACACGCAGTTAAAGATATTAACAACGTCAAAAGCTGCTTCTGAATAAAATTTCTTACTTACAGCAACAAGCACACCACCTCCCATAAATTTTCCTGTTAGGACAACATCTCTATCATTCCGAAACACTGCGTACTTATTACAATCAAACAACTCGGAGTCACATATCTCCTTACTAAGCCAGGATTCACTCAAGCATATAACATCATAATCAGCTTTCAACACTGACACATGAAATTGGTCCAACTTGGTTCTTAGACCTCGCACATTCTGATAGTACACCTCTAATTTCTCACGAGCTAGTCACTTCCCTTTCGGTTTCACAATTTCTGCTAGCCCTCTGGTAACCATTCTGTCTGGAGCATTTGTGACACCTGATGCTTGCACAATTTCTTCGGAATCCGCAGAATTTGAGGCTTCATCACTACCCCTCGAGTCCGTCCACTGCTTCAGGTTTGCCGCACTCGCATCCGCATTCTGAATTCCTCTTTTCATAAAAAATCTTTTTCATATATACAGGGTCTGTGAGTGGTTCCCGTGCTCTGATCATTTGAGGCAGTGAAAAATCTCTTCCATGTTATGACCAGCAAATACCCATCCTCTGCGTTGAAGTTCTCTGATTCTTTATTTGTCTCTATTGTTTCTTCGGTGACTCTGGGAACCTATCTAATTATAGCACAGGAACAACCCAATGACTGCCTATGCATACTGGCCAAAATTTAAATTTGGCAACTTTGACCAGAAGACGCCTCCTGGAGGAAAACCATTATCACCCAGCACTGACCTACACAGAAGCACCAAAAGAATGGAAGTAGATATAATTGATTCATGCCCACCAAAGGTGCATACATTATCATAGGGTCTGAAAGGGACAGAACATACCATTATTAATAGATAAGTTTCAAACCAAAGTCTGCTGAAAACTTTAAAAAGAAGGTGGGACAACTTAATGAGCCATATCTTAAGACACAGTGGTCTGATGAAGAAAATCACTGAAAGACAAGTGAACAGGAAAAAAGGAAAAGACAGGTTTGGATGAGATATATGGAACAAGTAGTAAAGGACGTTGAAGAGGAGAATTATATGAGGATGAAGAGGTTAGCCGATAGGAGAATTTAATGGGGAGTTGCGTCAAACCACTCTTAAGATTGTTGACTGATGATGAAGTTTTTGGTGATAAGATGAAGATGGAGCCTGAAAACTTCAGTGTTCAATAGTGAGCTCAAATTATTTTAAAAGTTGTCAATTCATTAGTAAATCTTAATAAAATTCAGTTATCAACTGGACATTTAATAGGAAAACACTTGAAATCGAATCATTCTTATTATTTTGATTATCTAAAGCAGTGCCTATCAACCTTGTTGGCTTTGGGAACCTCTTTTGATATTCTTATATTGTTGCATACCCCCTTTTCTGTGGTTTTTATTCTACATTTGCAGAAATATTTGTTTTCCGTTCTTCATATAAATCAACAAATGCTTGGCTTTTCCTCAATCTTTATTACTCGGCACAACCGGTTTTTACCTATCAGTTCATCATCAGTGTAACCTATCCTCATCATCATACCATCATAATCATCAGTGAACACTGAGATTTGCTTATTCATAAAGAATTGTTTCCACCATGTAATGGATGATAGCATTGAGTATATTCAGATCAAGGAGAGTAGAGAACAGGAGGCCGAACGCAATACAATAGCTTTGGTCCGAAGCGCCGGCAAGGTTCCAGTTACCAAAAGAATCCGCAGCGCGGCGCCACCGTTAGTCTTCATGCCATGTTCGGCGTGAATCGTACTGCCTTACACGTAAAAATGAAGGCAATGTTGAGCCAGAAATAAACACGCGAGGCAAACAGATACATTTATCAAGCACTTCTGCTGAAAACTCAAACGATGAGCACTTGAGTAAGCTAAGGCTTTCAAACAAAGACCTCATTGCACTGGAGAAATTTGCTATCGCGGCCGTATCCTCCAGAAGCAAAATTGCCACGCCCCCTCAAAAGTAGAGGGATTTATTTATACATGTACTCCGCGAATTAAAGGTATAGCATCAGTACGCTATGATTTGACCAAATAAACGATTTCGATGTGACACCTACGAAAATTATAAGCAGACAAACGGGATCATATTCAATAAAAGCAATATGTAACCAACTCTTATTACTCCACGTTCCGAACCCTCTTGCAAAACCCGATGCTGGCAACGAATTCCAGAAGTAAAATTAATCGCACCAAAAAATAAACAGGAGGACACTCTTCATTAAAAAAAACAGTATTTTCCATTTCACAGCATTTTTTTATTCACAAACCATGACCACAATTGCAACATTTTGCAAAACATCATTCGGCGTCAAACAAGTTCACAGAAAGTAGAGGGATAAACAACAGACTGATTAGAACAATGTTAAAAGTAATGGAATGAATGAGAAATGTGAGTCAGGAGCCTTGTCCTCCTGGTCCATGCCTTCCCTACTTCTTGCAAGTCTGATCAGTGCGTCTCTGATGTACGTACTACTATTCATTAGCCACACTGAAAGAAAAAGTAAAGAATTTGTTATTTGAAATACATGCTACTACGGGAAACGTACTTGAATACACATAGGCTAGACACTATGACAAGAATTACTGGTGAGCTACACACTTCACTGACATTCTAGCGCACTGCTATGATGCAGGATAGACAAAAAGAATCACTTAAAACTGTATTACCACACTCTCAGCGACATGAGGAATGCAACAAAATGGAATGTACACTAGGCTAGACACTATGACAAGAATTACTGGTGTATTGCCTTAGCCCACGTAGCCAACAGTCACTCATCCTGTAGAAATAGATATCAATCAACGACTCCACAATGGAATACAGCGAATAACTTCCTTGTTAACGTCATTTGATTCACAAGAACTAATTGCAAGTTCAGGCATCATGAGGAGAAGTAGAAAGTTGCATCTCCAATGTCGTTGTTGCACCAGAACGGAGGATGTGTATGCGGAATCAGTTTCAAGCTTCGCATGCAAATATAGAGTTTAATTCGAAAATTATGGTAGCATACAAATTGAACAAATTCTATCAAACTGTCGTTTTTGGCATAATGATTTACAACACCGCTAACGTAAACACGTACAAAGTCACTTATCGTTACATTAGCCCCCATCACAATTGTACGTACTTAATAAATCCTAAAATCCAATTACAGAGACTAATATAATAGTTTCTATATTTGATAAAATTGCTTTGAAGGTGCCAATTTGAAAGAGATCCGTTGATAAAAGGTGCGTGTAACGAATATCTACAACGCTTGGCTAAAAAAATACACGCAGGAACGATTTCAATTTCCAGTTGTTCAGCAGTAAACTACCTACCAACTTAAACGAAAAGTTAACGGTTAATTCTAAGGTTTAGGAAACATACTTAAGGAAAGATGAACTTTTGGGAAATAGCATTTGTCCTCCATGCGCATGAAGCAATGTCGAAAGCCAAGATTGTGTCATATGTATCAACTTAGTTTCACCTTAGAATTGAATAGAAAAAATACATGAACAATATCATCCATAAACAAGGCAAATTCACAACCGCATCAACATTGCACACTACAAACCACCACAGGGTGAAGAGGCATGGGGTAAACCATCTTCATGTATGCATCTTCAATAGAAATTAACATTAAAAACGAAACATATTCGTGTCACGTCACTTCAGGGGAGGTTCGTGCCCATGGGCACGAACCTCCCCTGCCACACACCCTTGTGGTGGCTCGGAGGGTATTACGTTGATGTAGATGAACCTAGAAAATCATATTAAGGGAATCTTCACGATATTCGAAACGGCATATGAAAACAAGCAAGTCAAGATCAAAAAATGTTATCGATTATTCACTTTAGCATCATAAAAAACAATGAAAACATTTGTGATGGTTCGATAAATATTAACGAGAAAACTGGATGATGTGACTTTGTCTAGGCAACGTGCTTTCTTTTACACGCGTGGAATGATAAAAAAATGTTATTGATAATTCAATTTAGTATCATAAAAACAATGATAACTTTTGGTTATAGTGCGATCAATGTTAACGAGAAAACTTGATGATGCTTTGTCTAAGCAATGTGCTTTCCTTACACACGAGGAATGCTCATGTTCGAAAAGCATTATTAATCTACCTATATAATATTCACCAGAAATATTTACCAGTCTACATGGAGTAGTTCAAAAAAGAGGAAAGGAATGTGACCCTTCATGAGAAGAGAAAAAAGTGATGCTTACCTTAGGTGCTTTGAACAGGCTGGCATTTCTCACACGTTTTTCCTTATTGGCCTTGCATTGACTCCTGTAGCCACTGGAACATCCAGACACAAAACAATTCTTGCTCATTTACACCAAACTTTGACTGCAATAAGGTTTTACTTCCAGAAATTGCTTGATATATACTAGACGCACCTTGCTTCACCATGCAAACGCTCAGTAAAAGAATGCTAATGTAGCATGAAGATCTGCAACAGCGCCTCTTGCGGTCGTGAAAAAAACTCTTCCCGCCACCGAACCTTGCCGAGGATCCGGACCGGTTTTCCACCCCTTCCCTCTATTCCGTTCGGCCTCCTGTTCTCTACTCTCCTTGATTCAGATCTTCAGTTTGGTAATTGCATTTAAATATTTTATGGATTTCATACTCTTTTATTAGACAGTGATGTATGTGGGGTTTAAAAACTTTTCCAGGAAATTGGTACTATCTGTATTCAGAAGGCTGTTATGAGCCTACATTTGTTGAGACTTGCACTATTAGGGACATTCATTAATGCTGCACTATACCAACTCAGGAGTATATTTCAGTTTGAGGGTTCCTCTCCTTGTGCATTAACATGTAATTCAGTAAAACTGAGAGCATTAAAATGATGTTATTAAATTGCTAGTAAGTTATTTGATGTCTGTAAGGTTATGTTAGTTGAAATTTATGGAGATGAATGTAAAAAAGAACTCCACTTTTGGATGTCCAACTGTACTTCACCAAAGTAATTCCAATACCTCCCAGCTTTTAGGTAAATCCTTCCCACACATCACCCTCCTAGTCTGCCACCTTGAATTCCTTCTCACCCAATGTCAACCATCATCCTCTTTCCCATTCTCTCTCTATCAACCACTTCCTCTCTCTTAACCCTTACAACAACTGCTATAATGTTGTATGGCATAGAGAGGCTGGAAGTTCAAATTCTAAGGCATCAGAGGTGTTTACTGCTGAGTTTTAGAAGCTCGTGGTTATCTACTACTGCAATTTTTTAATTGGGATAAAATGAGGCTTATTTTGAAAAAGATACTTAGGAGAACCTAGGTACATCACAGTACATAGATGAGAATGCAATACCTTATCATATGTCATGAAAGACCATCTCACCCTCATATTTAGCACTAATGCAGGTAGAAATTACAAATTTAAGTTCTTGCTCATGTATCATCCCTAGAATCCATGAGTCTTCAGGAAATGAAAGGTGCAGAAAAGTCAGTTAAATGTTATATGCAGGTCCAACAGCAAGGCTTGGTTCACTAATAACAGCTTGCTGGTTATGAAAAATGCTCCTGCTGGCCCTCCATTTCTTGGGGACATATACTGATGGTATTTGAATTTATCAAGGCCAAGTTCCTTCCTCCTAACATAACTACTAGTCTGGCTATATGAATCATGAGGGTAATTTCAAACTTTAAAAAGCTTTCCACCATAGTACTCTTTCAATAGTGATTCAAGGTTATCAATGGAACAAATCTTACCCTTCTATTTTTATTTTAGTACATAATGCAAATGTTGGGTCAGACAAATCGCAAAGTATTATAGTGGTGATATGATTTATATCAGTAGTCTCATAAATGAACATCATAGGAAAAGTAAATGAAGAAGCTATTAATCAGCTGTCAATAAAAATTTAAACTGTGATAAAATAAAATTGTGGAAAAAGCAAGAATTTCTGAATGTTAGAGAGAAGTGAAACATAGCCTTAAGAAGCATTTCATGCAGTTCATATGCGCAAGTGATATGCCAAAAAATTTGATGCAGTGTGGCTCCTCTCCTTTAATCTCTCTAAAATGTTTAAAATAAGGAAAACTTTTTCACTCTGAGAGGACTAGGTTTGCGATTATGTTGTTTTAAAAATGTCATAATATTGCTTAATGTACCATAGATTTAAGAAAAGTACCATGGTTTCCATGCACATTCACAAATGCATGGAAAAATTGAGTTGGGTACCTGGAATATTGAAAAGTAAATAGTGGAGAGGTTAAATATTTGTTTTGATGGATTTTCTAATGTTTCTGATATTGAAATTGACACTTTAAATTTATCTGTAAAATATTACCTTTGCTAATTCTAAAGCCAAATGCTGATGCTAAATCTTACTGCTTTTCTTAAGAAGCATGCTTCCTACTTCATGTTTTAGTGAATAACATGTATTGTGATGCATCCATCGTAGAGTGTGTGGAAATGAATTAGTAGTGTTCATCAGGAAAAAATATTATTCTGTGAACTGTAATGACATTTCTTTTCACCATTTATTAATGCTATTTATGTCCTTAATCTTCATCACTAGCTTATGAATTACTGTCAAATATTATTTTTATTTTATGCAGCACAGTGAGTGCTTCATCATGTGAATGATGAATATGGTCAGGCACTGCCATTGAAAATGTTGACCCCATGGACCCTAAATTAGGTTTTGGCTGAGTCTCTGCCACTTACTGTAGTAGGCTTGTTTCAGTGGATTTGATAATTTGATTTGTTACCCGAGGCATTTTTGCTGATTTGTTTGGCGTGCCTTGAGATTTCATTAGTTGACAAACTGGCTCACTGACAGTCATCTACCATTACTATGTTACCTCTTTAATTTACAAATAACTTTACAGTACAATGAAATATTTGTCAGTATTCCTCAATGGAAAATTAAATAGAATTAAAGTTTGCAATGGGTTTTCAAGTAAAAAATTGGTTTTGGCTACTTGCTGCTCAGTCACCTTGGAACTGCTTTGAACCTTGTTCAATATTTTCCTCAGAATCGCATGTGTACTTTTTTGCTTGAGAGTGGAATGGTAAAATTTGATTTTCTTCTTGTTACCAGTCTACTTTTTCCCCTATTCAGGGTTGAATGCTAATGATCAGTATAAAACTTAATGTGCTTTTTATTATTTCTTGCTCTTAAGCATGTTAGTTTTCTGTTGTGTGGAAATATGTGTAATGTTTAGAATATTCTCAAATGACTTTGAGGTGGTGTACCTCTTGGTATTCTGGGTGCTTATTCTTATTGGGTGCTGGCATTCTGAGGACCCAAGGGTCCTCAGAATGGAAGCCCAATTTAAGTGTTTTCAGTTGCTTACCAGTCTCTAATTGGGGACTATGTGAGTTTACAAGTGGAGTTCTCCAGCCGTTATATGGGATGTTAAATTATGGAGCCTTTAGTACCATTCATTGGTTAGTTGCAGATATTCCAGATTTATCTCTACTATTGTTAACACTTTTAGAATTTTATTCATCACTTTTCTTTATTTAAAATATCATTTTTGTATGACTACCTACTGTTTGCTCTTTGTCATAGTGATTGTCAATTTTCTTATATTTGTGTTTGCATCATACTACCCTTTTAAATCTGCCTTGCACTAATATAAAATAAAACCAAAGCAATTATTACTATGAGTGGGCACCTACTCGGATTGAATCCACTGCTAATTTCACAATTGAATCCTGTAAGCTGGCTGAACTTTTATCCATGTTGTAATTTGGTATTTGTACACCATTTCAAATGAAAATGATATTTAAGCATAGTATATTACAAATTGCTTATGATTAGTCTAAAATATTTAAATCCATTAACTTCATCCTTCCACCTGCTTGATAATTCTTCCTGGACTTCTTACTTAGGAATGTTTTTTTAAAGAACTGATTGAAGAATGGGTTGTCACTGGTTCTTCGTTTTTTCAGGTGCTCATCAAGATGGTCTTGAAGGTTTTTTTAAAGGAGTTGGCAAAGGTTTGATGGGCCTCATCACCAAACCAACTGGAGGAGTGTTTGATTGCATTTCAATTGCATGTGATGGAATAAGGAGGTAAGTGCCTACCACTTCAGGTGTGTGTATCATTTCTTTTCCTGCCTTTCTTTTTACATTGGCATTCATTCAGAATTGTTATTTTTGAGACATGTAAAGATAAATTGAGCATTATTTTGAATACCTGTGTTTTACCTATTTTAATTGTAGTTGTACTTTAAGAATACTATTCTGAATATCTTCCAGGGCAGTGGAAATGGGAGAAAATGTTGTTCTTCGTTCAAGGCTACCACGCTTCATTAACCCTTATTTTGTAAGTAGTGAGTGTTTTTTCAACCCTATTACTTGTGCATGTTTAGTTGTGCAGGTGTTACTGAAGGAACCTGAAGTGTTTCAAAATAATGTCACTATTTGTGACTTTGGTGAACCAATTACTGATTTTGTTGTGAGCACTGTGGAATTACCCCAATATAATTAGCATTGACCAGCACCCTGCATCTTCCTATGCCGTCAATAGAAAATATTTGGCCTCTTAATGTCCATTTAGTTCCAGTATTGGCTGTCGAGCACCAGTGGTACTCTCTTCCTACTCCTCGCAAGGGACCTTATGGAAAGGTCTCCTTTTTAACTGCTGAGAAATGTACTAAATGTGATTTATGGTTTAATTCCTGCTCACATCGAAGAAAAACCATAATTGCCGAAGCAAGCACCTCAATATTTACCGAATTTAGGAATCTATTCTCCTGTCAGTGCTACTTACCAACATAACTTAATCAGTGGCGAAGCTAAGGTATTCGAAGTGGGTATTCTAGCTCATCGGCTCCTTAATTTGCTGCTTCAGAGATAAATATTCCAGTTGACAAAAATCAGTCGACTTAACGTGTTGTGTACCGGGGCTATTTAAATGGGTTATAACCCTCTGTTTCGGTTGGTTTTTAAAATCTAGTTTTTTTAACATGCATTGCATACGAAAAGAACGCTAGATGCTTGTTCACTTCTTTACCTCTCGCCCCACTGTTAATTTGAAATAAATTTTCCGGCACCCAACCATGCACAGAGGTCAGCACTTGAGGGGATAAGTAAATTGCCTTAATGTTTTCCGTTGATCATATAGATTTGGTGGGTTTTCCTTTGGGCAAAGGTGTCGATGACGCGTTCCTTGAAACTTTCGTTGCTCGAGTGGTTGTTCAGTAAAGCCTTCTCAACCGCGGGTGCTTAAATTGCTTAGGCTGGAGTCCGTCATGGAGTTACTTAAAAATGTGCTCTCTGTCTTCAACGTACTCATACTTCTTTCGGACAATACAGTTGATACTGGAAATGTCTGAATCAGTCTTATGATTCCCTCAGTTTCTTGATATACCTACTTTATCCAGGCCATTGTCCAAAAAATATTTAAGTAACAAATGTGCAGGCAAGTGTTTACTCTCGTTGGAAGAGACATTAATGAGTTCATTTTTTAGCTGTTCACTGTTAAATAATGAGTGCATTTTATTAGGCTACTCAATTTCGCTGAGGGAAATGATGTATTTTATGCAGGATCTTCATCTAGTAATTCTGCAAAATAGAAGTTATTGAAGTCTTCAAAATGAGATTCCATGTGGACAACGAAGGTGTCAATTATTTCAAAAGCGAGCCTTCTGAATTAGTGAAACATGTCTAGTCCACCCTGGTTGTTGTTGTTCAGTCCTTTAGCCGTATGTTGACTTGTTATTTTCCAACCACTAAACGAAGAAAAAATTCGCATGCAGGGAAACTGTTTCATACAGAATCAGTCTCTCTTAATTTCCCTCCGTCTCGCCATCTCTTGATCATTCGCTGAGACTCGGAAGGGCGCGAGAACTAGGCCTGAGTGTCTAGGCTCTCAGCGCGCAAGAATCACGCAGTTTCAGGTGCAAGCATCCGGCGGCGAATAAGCGTATGCGCATGCGCCATCCGGCCATTTGGAGTCTACCAGCAGCCAGACTCCCAAGCCCCCAAAACATCCAAACCACTTCAACGCAACGCAATGTGCAGAAATATAGGCTATATTTATTTTTCCTATGCTTTCTCGGCAACATAAAATGCATGACAGAGCTGAAAAAATAGTATGTGTTTTCTGTAATCATTTTGGGTATTCTCAGGCTCCCAGACTACCCTTGAGCTTCGCCACTGAACTTAATACAAATCAATTACAATTTCTTTCCATCAAACATTTTAAATATGACCTGGTTCTATTCCACAATTGTAAAAGTGTGGAGTATAATAAAGTTCCTCATTCAAAATGCATAAATCTATAGTATTCTACGCCGTGACGCGTGTGACATTCTCAAATATTTTTTCCATGATGAGACCGAAAGGGAATTACCAACTCCATGATACGCATAATCAACTATCAGCAATGTAACTTTGTGATGCACACTAATCGCGATGATAAAATTTTCTACTTTCTTCTATATCGCTTTCTTAACACATTCACTGGGCGGTGTGACCCACCAGTGGGTCACAGTCCTTCCGATCTTCTGGCCTCTGCCAAGGGATGGTGTTTGAAGCGGCAACACTCAGCCTTTTCCTGAGATTAGAGGAAGGCTACATGCATTTGCGTGACCCACCAGTGGGTCACGCCGCAGTGACTAGTTAAGTCTAATGTTTTGGAATCTTGACGACCTCTTACAATGATATTGAAACCGGTCAGGCCAGCAACAAGAAAAAATGAATAAAATAACAAAGTATTTTTCCCCTCGTAACCTCTTTATTACAATTATGGCTCAGCAAAACCACATCAAACAATTTCCCTCTTGCTGTCTAAAAATTACAATCAAAATCCCACCATTCGTAGTCAATGAAACATTATTTCTAGGGAGATAACCTTAGAGTTTCTTTGTGGATTTCCTCTCAAGGGACTGAATATTGGATTGCAGAATTGAATAAATATTAGTAAATCAAACACTTTGTGCATTGTTTCTCACAAAAATTTACGTCATAGAAAATTTGTACATTTTTTTCTTTGTTGAATACTCTATGTTAGCCTCAGAATTATTTTTTTGCAAATTGCCTCATTCGCATGCTAACATAATAATTGATTATGAAGGCCATAACTTCTTCACAATGTTTTAAGCAAGAAAAAAATGAATGATTTTTGTGGAGGATATCACTTTCTTCACATCTTTAGTCCCTAATGGTTTAGAGGTCATGCTGTGCATTTGATGGGATGAAAAGGCTTTTGTATGCTCAGAACTGCTGAAACCATCTCTGATGATCGATATTCTCCACAACCTTTACATTTGAAATGACTTGTGAAAGAAACATGTTTTTACAGAAGACTGGGAAAAAATATGCAAGCAAATGAAGGAATACTGGAGGAAGAGAAAAGAAAGGGAATGGAAGAGAGTAAAAGGAGTTATGTTAATGTGGACCCCATAGATGGCTGAAATTATATAAAAAATGAAACTTTAAATAATATACATATATTATACATACATATCTGCCATACTAGCTGTCTGTGTAATGATTGGAAATTCACTTTAGTAGAACAGAAAAAGTATCCAGTTGTGTATTTTTCAACATTGAGTAGTAGGGTTGTCACCTCACTCAGAACTCTGGGAGTCTTCTGGAATTTCATGTTCCCAGCAGGAGCTGGAAATCCTCAAAATTTAGGAACCTGCTGATATGTCAAATTTAGATTACCTCTTATATTTTTTTACTAGTAATTAAAAGTGTTTCAATAGTCTTGTTTAATTCTTTCACATACATGTATTTAATATGGAATACTATCTAGATGTTCTTAGTCATTCTTGTCATGACCATACTAAAATTATGCTATTGGTTGCATTAACTTTTACATCCATAGTGTGTTTTTAGTTTCCATGATGGACGCAGGTGCAAAAGATTTATTTTGGTTGTACGAAGAGCCATCAGTGCTAAATTTGTATATAGGTATACACTAATTATTAAAATGTCGAAGTCAGTGAGTGCATGAATAATATTTTTCAAATCATTGTAATTCTTAGGCGAGTATCTAACTCACCTAGGCATCTTTATACTTTAAATTATTTATATATTGGTTCTGCATCTCAATACAGTTGCATGCCAAAGCACATTTATAGGAGGTGCTTAAATTTCTCAAATGTCTCTTTTTCTATTGGAAAATCTTGTGCACTTTTTAATTTTATTTAGTGTGCAGAGAATGTTGTATTTGAAATCAGGTAGTTTATTTCCTGTTTATTGCTTCATGGACATGACTTCAATTTTTTCAGGGAGTCAAACCTTTTTCTCTGCATGAAGCAACTGGTTTTCATTTGCTAAATACACTGAGCAGAGGCCATTATGCTGATACAGATACATACTGGGCTCATGCACCTCTCAGCTCTGAAGGAAGGTCAATTGTGCTCGTGACACTTCAGTGAGTAAAAATTATTTCATTATGTTGTATGAATATCATTTAAGTACCTAATTAAACATGGGTTTATGTATAGAAACTGGATGTAATATGATCCCATATATTTCCATATTCCTGTTTAAGCTTGAGCTCCATATTCCTGCTTAACCATATCCATAGCTTAAGTTTGATATACATATTTATGTGAATATTATTATAACATAAAAACTAAACTCTTATATAAAATCTACTTTCATAGGTGTTGAAAAAGTGAAAGCTCAGCTTTCAACAAGTTATGATGATATTGGAGAATTTATTACTTGGAGTGGATTATCTTAAGTAAAAATATTTGATATTGAGATTGATAATATCGGGCATTCAGCAATTCATTTTATGATAAATCTGTCATCTGCCATAATTCCCAGCCCTAGCATGTATCGGCTCATAAGACACAGTTTGATTTTTTGGTTAGATTCTAAAGAAAAAATTACTAATCATAATGCCAACATTTCATCGGAATAAAATGGGATTGTTAGCTTACAAAAATTGCTACTGCATTTTGTAACTGCAAGTTATCCACTGAAAAATCACAGACATAAATTAATGATGGAGCCTACACCTTTAGCTTGCCCTGGTAACAATCTGTGGATGAAGTCGATAGGTATCCATGCAATGGGTAATGCATAATCAGGTGCATGATAACATAGTATTCCTCTTAGCCTGTATGATGCAAACTAATTTTAGAATGCATTTTCGAGTAAAATAAGTGTCATATAGATCATGAAATGCAGTAAATAAGACTCTTTCAATTCTAATTCCAACATTTTTTACATCATCAGAGGAACTAGGAATCATCATGAAAAATGGTAATCTTATTGGCTGGTTCTCCTTAGCAAAATTGACCTTAAGTGAAGAATCATCCAAGATATGGGCATAGTTTTTATTGTGAAGGCATTATATTGAAGCCTTAATACTGATACTGCATCACTTTAACTGGGCTTAAAAAAAGGAAAAGATGCTGATCTCATATTTTTATACTTATACAGTAGCCTCATTTTGCATTTTCAGATTATTACTGACAGTTTGTTTTAACATATTTATTCTCCGTAACATTTATAGATATTCTACTTACATGAATTCCAAAGAAACATTCTTCAGAATAATGCTTTAAAACTTGATTTTATTTAAATCAATTTGTTTGCACTAGCAAGACTTTTTTTATTGAAGTAGACAAGTATTCAGGAAGTTGTATCAGCACCCTTTAGTTGGTAGATCTCTGCAATTGCCCTAACCAAGAGAATAGGTCTTTATTGGCGTGAAAAATGTAGTTATTTAAAACTTCAAGAAATAGTAGGATTTGGTACTTCCCTGATATGTTTTCTCAGGCTTTCCTTCAGGTTGGACATGTACTTCATAGCCAACGTTTCCATGATTAACTCAGCCATTGTCTGCAGAGCTTTGACTCCTTGGGTTAGGTTTTGTAGCATTATGCATTTTTGTTTTGGTCATATTTACCATTTTTTCATGTATATTAATGACCACATAATGCTAAAATAATAATTTTGTGGTTTAAAGAATGCATATGCTAATGTTGTATTTCTTGCAGGCATGTATTCCTTCTCGAAAAATGCAGACTCTGGGGAAGCTGGGAAGTGGATTGGGTGGTGAGGGTTGATGATGTAGTAGCAGTGCCTCATTTAACTGGGAAAAAGCTGATCTTCAAAGTGAGACAGGTAGGTTGCAGAGAGAATCGATCATTTTAGTGGTGTTTAAAAGACAAGTCAATTCAATGCTTGGGATGGATACTCAGACTACTTTGTAAGTTTAGCATCTGGTAATACATAGTAGTAGTCTTGTGTAGGTCAGTTTCATTGTTATGTCTAATTTTACATTGGTCATCAATGAAAGTACATTAATGAAGAGACTGTTTTAAATATTTTGTAGCTACAGAATAAAATTTTAAAGTGATCTATTTAATTGAAGTTTAACACAAGAGGTGTACTTAATTGCTAGATATATAAAAAAACAAGAAATATTTTAGTATACTTAAAAATAATTTTCCTGATCAGTCATGAGGAACTTACTTGTGGTCTATAGAAGGTCATGTTGAACCAGAATTGCTATTTTTGCAGTAGTGATACCATTTTAGTCACTATGGGCTTTGGTGAGGAGGATGATGGAAGTGAAGATGAAATGATTATTGAGATGATTATCTAGGTTCAAAGATGAAGTTCAAAGCTGCCAGAAAGAGTAATTCCTTCTGAACTGGGAATTCTGGCACAGACCCTTTGCTCACTATGAGATATTGTTGCTATTTTCTGTGGAGAATATGCTGAGTCCCCTGGGTTTGATAAGCTCTATTTTACAAAAGAGGAAACCAATTTTAATGAAGTAAAATGTATCTATATTAAGATTGGAATTCGACGCTGCAGTAAGGGACTTTCGGATGAATAAGGCTTCTGGTATTGATGATGTTCCTGCAGAACTAATTAAAAATGCAGGAGAGAAGACATTAACTCATCTTTACAAAACCATCTGTGACATGTACTCAACAGGAGAAATTCCAAGCGACTTTGAGAAAAACATCATCATTCCTATTTCCAAGAAGAAGAGAGCAGAGAAATGCGAAAATTTTAGGACTATGAGCGTGATGACACATGCATCGAAGATACAGACCAGGATCAACTACAGAAGAATAGAACGAAAAGCAGAGGAGTTCCTGGATGAAGATCAATTCGGATTCAGGAAAAGTAAGGGTACAAGGGAAGCAATATTTGCCTTTTCAAAGAAATAGCAGACCTTTGGCTGCTCATAGAGAAGAGAATGGAGAAGAACAAGCTGATGTTCATTGCATTTGTGGATTTAGAGAAGGCTTTTGACAACGTGGATTGGGATTCAATGCTTGGTTTTCTGAAGGGAATTGGAGTGTCCTACAAACACCGAAGAATCATCCACAGTCTATATAAAAACCAAGTAGCTGTGATTAAATCTGGACCCAGCTGTGAAGAGGCAAGAATAAGGAAAGGAGTGAGACAAGGCTGTGCACTGTCTCCTGTAAATATTAATGTTTACATCGAGAGAGACATTAATGAAATCAAAGCGAAGTCTTCTGGAGTGACTACCCACAGAGAAAAAATTAGCATGCTGCGAGTCGCTGATGACATAGCACTCATAGCAGACACAGAGAGGGATCTGAACAAGATTCTAGTAACCATGGAAAGGACAATGGCTAGATATCATCTGAAGATAAATAAGAAGAAAACTAAGATATTGGTGTGCATCAAGAAAGAAGAGGCCAAAACCAATGTCAAACTAGGAAAACAAAAACTTGATGAGGTGAAAGAGTTCTGTTACCATGGAATTCTAGTAGTCACCGATTAACAAAGCAAGAAAGAAATAGTTAGTAGAATAGCCCAGGCAAAGAGGGCATTCTATCAAAACAAGAATCTACTTACAGCTGGAAATACAAGCGTAGAAGTAAGGAAACAGTTCATCAGAACATACATGTGGAGCATGTTTCTTTACGGCAGTGACGCATGGACGATGACAGCAGCGGAGAAGAAAAGGGTAGAACCATTCAAAATGTGGTGCTACAGAAGAGTGATGAAGAATAAATGGATCGACCGAGTAAGTAACGAGGAAGTGCTAAGAAGAGTAGGAGAAAAGAGAAGTCTGCTGACAACTCGAAAAAGAAGAAGGGACAACTTAATTGGCCATATCTTGAGACATGAAGGCCTGATGAAGACTATCGTCGAGGGAAAAGTGAACGGGAAGATTGGAAAATGCAGGCCTCGTATGAGATACATGGAACAGGTTGTGAAGGATGTAAAGGAGATGAATTACGTCTCAATGAAAAGGTTGGCCGATAGAAGAATCGAGTGGAAAGATGCGTCAATCCAATCCTAGGATTGTTGACCAATGATGATGAAAATGTATCTTATAGAATGTTCATTTTTACATTATATTTATGTGGATAAACCTTTTTTTCCACTTTAGAAAAACTTTTACTAACTTTTATTTGGAATAAAAGGGTTTTTGTGACTTAAAATGTGATGACCAAGAATCCCATTCTTGTTATTCTGTTAGCTATCATCATATTCAATTGAAATTTCAACAAAATAAAGACTGTGATGTTTTAGATAATTTGGAGAAAACAATTTAAAAATGACAAATTTGTTATGAAATTTGTGAAATCCTACTACAAAACTGGTGATTCCACTGAAACTTGAGTGGGACTGCTGTGGCTGAAGAGTTCAGCATGGAGATAGAGAAGTAGAGAAATTATAATTACCAGTATTACCGAACTGCATTAAAATTGGTTTTTTTCTTTTTAAAGAGATAACTTTTCAGACTCATAGGTCTCAGTGTCCTTTACTGACAGTAGATCCTTACCAAATTGTGTGTCAATTATGAACAAAATGTATCGAAGAAATACCTTCAGGCGTAACTTTGTGGAATTGAATCATCATGAAAAAGTAAAAATGACTTTGTATATTCCACACTTTTATTAACAATACCGACTGCGGTTTCGACGGCTATAGCGTCATTGTCAAGGCAACATATAGTGTACAACAAGTGCCGAAGGAATGGCCTTAAATGAAATTGTAAAACACTCCAAATCTCATAATGTAACTATTTTAAATGACATGGCAGAGTTTAAAGCATCACCCTTTATAACATTTCCCAACCCACACCAGTCCCCAACCCCTCCGTAGCACCCTCCCCCCCCCTCCAATAACCTTCAACCAAGGGAAAGCGTTTACACCTACAGGCCCCCCCCCTCCATTTTCCTACCAAATGAATTCCTTGCCCAAGTCAACCGCAAGTGATCCACCCCCTTCCCACTCCACTCCTCAATATGTTACCCCACCCCCCTGCTGTTTTGTATTTAAGGCCATTCCTTCGGCACTTGTTGTACACTATATGTTGCCCTGACAATGACGCTATAGCCGTCGAAACCGCGGTCGGTATTGTTAATAAAAGTGTGGAATATACAAAACAAAATGTATACCTTGTCATAGTAATACCATAGTTCATTATGTCAGATCTGAGGTTAAGATTAGGTAATAATTAATGGCAATTGCCGTGTTTAATCTTTTCCATAAATTTTCAGTTTACTCAAATTTCGACAGTAGTTTGTGGTTAATTCAAAACTGGGCAAAACTTGAAAATGTATTAATACTTTCTGGTTGCTTACTAACACTTATAAAAGTTAATTTATTCAGCAGTCCATAATTGGTAGTAAAGTTATGTTATTATGTTGATGAAATTATAAAACCAGAATTTTAAAATTTTTATTAGTGTTTTTTACTTCAAAAGGCAACAAAATAGCAGAATAACATTTAATGTAATTGCAATTTTAGCCCTGGTGAAAATAAATTGTGAAGAAAGTGCAAAAAATGTGCACACACTTCTTTGCACACTCCTCTTGCATTTTTTGCCAAATCCCACCTTTGTCACACACTTTCACATTCCTGCACATTTTTTTCACGCTTTATTTTGGCTAGGGAGTATTTGAATATTCGAGTTATGATTAATATTCAAAATCGAGAAATCTGCCATTCATCCCATCTCTAGAAAAAATACATCATCATAATGCACTGAATATTGCTCACTTTTCTTGAAGTACATCCTTTTTGATGGACACATAGGGTCAACCAGGATTTCAATCACAATTAATTAGCTACTGTAATCAAAGGGTCTTACCACAGTAGGTACTTTAGTGGCACTTTCTTGTCCTTATTTTGATGAATAGTTCATTCCCAAACTAAACAACAAAAAAGCATCCATAGGTAGAGATGCTGCTTGAGGGATGAGGTTGTGACCAGTGCAAGGGTACCAACGTCATCAAGAGTGCCACGTGATTTATACTTTTGTTTTAGTTAAAAAAAATTATCTCATTTGATTAGGATTGCTTGAATGTAATTCCCTTAAAGGAATCAATTTGGCATCCATTCAGCTGCCCTACTTATTGGAAATATTCAATTATGTGACATCTAATGGCTTATCAAAATGAGGTTGAGTGCCTGTGAACTGGCTCATTCTGTTTTTATCACCTGAATTTTAAGCTGGCGTTTTCAGAAGAGCTATGTTGGAAATAAATTCTATATTATGTCTCAGCATTTCTGTGTGTCGTTCAGATTATCTCTTACTATTCCCTCCAATTTTAGTATCTTATTTCAGTAAGATTTGGTCTTGCCTATCATTTCATCATCATCATCATATCATCATCAGAAAAGTGAACATACAGACTCATAGAAATGTTTATTTAATTTATATGATGTCAATCTATCCACAGATTAGCATAGATTTATGAAATTTATATTAGTTAATTCCAGTAGAAAAATTTTCTCAAGAAAAAAATCCACCTTGACCTGGATTTGAACCCGCCTGATTTCTGGTGTGTTACTCTACCATTTGAGCTACCAAGACTTCCTCCAAGGCTACTGAGACCGAGGTGGATTTTTTCCTTGTGGAATTTCATCTATTTATGCGTTTCAGTGGGTGACTCCGCTAAGGCATTCATGGCTAGTTCACAATCCTGGCATTAATTAATTCCAGGATAATATTTATTTTCTTATGGAGAATCAAATGTTTCTTTGTTTTAGAATGTGATGAAACTCTTGATTGTCCCTGAGGTTACAGGCTAAGCCATAGTGATAAAAGTAATTGTAAGCTTTCCGTAAATTTTATCACTTTCTAATTGCAATATCTCTTTGAAACAGGATGAAAGTCTGAATTTCTTTTCCGGTGATGAGCGATTTGTTGAGTCAGAGGACAAAATGGTTCTTCTATGGCTTCAAAGTAAAATTGAAATGGCAATGATTATCAACATGGAGGACAAACCCTGTCCAATTCAGCTTTAAGATATTGTTTCGTGATATCTTTAGGCATGATGATCACATGTAGCCAAGCAGTAATAGTGTTGTTGTGTTGGTAATTGTTCTATTTTTGATGTAAACTAACATCAGCAGCTAATCTCAACATTTACCATCTTACATATTACTTTATTTGTACATCTGAATTCCAAATGTTTAAATCATTTTAACTTTTTCTTCTTAATTCAATGAGCATTTTGTAACTTCAATAATCCTTAAGAATTTCTTAAATGTCAATTTACAGAGGTTGACTGCCAAACGTACACAATTTAAGTCTTCTGGATGCAATGTGCTTGGGGAAGAAAATAAGTGTGATAGGAGTTGTTATTGTGAGGGACAATAAAATTGTTTTCACCTCAAATGAAATTCCCAATATTCTTTTCTGAATTTGGGTATCATCTTGCCACTTAAAATCAACCACTGCATGTAGGAAAAGTTCTTGGCTCTATTTAATTCTTTTTACAGTGAATAATGTTTATAATTAGGGGTAGAAATTAGACTCTAACAGTAACCACAGCTATTATGTACATAGCTGCTTCAAGTAAGCTGAGAGTCTTGTATGTATTGGTAAACAACAGTAGATTATCAAGTTTGTATCTAGTGAGATGCTAATTTTAAAATTCATGCTCCCATGGCAGTCAACCTAATCAATGTTAAGTATGAAGGATTTTAGAAGGAGAAGGTATTATTTACAAGTAAATCTATGAGCTATTGCAAAAGAACACAGTTAAACCTCTGGTACTGCCACAATCATCTAATCATTATCAGTATTATTAAATATTTTAGTTAGTTGTGTATGTAAATTTATTTTGTTTTAACTTTTATATCGTTTACATTTGTATACATTATTTATTTTGATATACATGGCTGTTGGTGATAAGGGTAAAATTTGCAGGTCATAAGTGGTTACCAAATTTATGAACATTACTAGTGGATCAGGCATAAATAGGTGGACTGAAGAGAGTAACACATATAAGTTTGTACTCACATAAAATTTGTAATGGCTATTTTTCCAGCATGTGTTGAATCATGAAATTTTAACTACCAAAATGAATATACTCTAAGTGCTCTCTTCAGAAATTAATGTATGTTTGTAAATAAGAATGTAAAGAAAATGTTATCTGTTGTTTGATGAGAGTTTTATGAATGTACCCTGAACAGGGATATTGTTGGATGTAATAATGCTGTGTAAATTTTGATTTTCAAACTGCAAATAATTTAAAAAACATATAAAATGCTATGTTATTCTGCTTTTTAATTGTCTCACTTAAATGAAACCCATTGACATGTCAAGTTCTGAGTGAAATTTTCTTGGGAAATCCTTCAACTGAGTGGATTTAGTGTCAACGTTTCAGTGTCTGACTCAACCACTGTCGTTAAGGCATCGTCTGCAATGACCTTAGTTTCGATTTGTTTATAATTCTAAAATATAGCCTAGCCATTCATATTTATACCTGTTATTGTGCTTGGCATCTTCTGATGTTGTATTGACTTTTAAATAATCGGAGGACAGGCTTCCAAGTGAGACTTGAGGCCTAACTGATGTCATAGTTCATGGTGTTGCCCTCCAGTTTTACATAAAGTGCCTTTTTGGTGAGTCTATCCCAATTTTAGTGTTTGACTGAGCAGCTGTGTCTTATGAACACAGATAATGTGGTTAGTTTAGAGGCGGTGTTCTGTGATGGCCATTATTTGTGGAAGGAAGAGCCTGATGCAACTTCTGTGTTCTTTAATTCTCCTCTCTATGGTCGGCCTGTTCGACGGATATATGCTTTACCGCACTCACAGGGGACTCTGTAAACTCTAGGAGTTTTCAGATGGAGTTGGTCTGTTACCCTCACTAGTTAGTTCTGTATTTTCCCTGGCAGTATGTGGATAGTTAAAATATTGAGCATACTAAGAATTATTGATATTTTCTCCAATATTTTACAGGGTTTGCTCCAAAAGTAATGTGTTGCATTAAAAAAAAATATTTATTGATGAAATTCATAAAACGACCTAAAATTCTTCAAAATGATCTCCTTCTGCATCTATACACCTCTGCCAGCAGTTCTTCCATGCCAGGAAGGCACCCTGGAACTTGTTGGCAGGAATGCTCTAGAGAAGCCTCGTTGAGGTAGCCTTGATGTTGTAGAAATGCACAGCTTTCAACCCCCTTTTGAGGAAGGGAAACAGAAAGAAGTCTGGTGGTTAGAGATGGGCCGAGTCGTTCATTTTACTGATTCAATCATTTTGATTCGAGTCACTTGAATGATTCAATCAATTGATTCAATCATTGAAGAATCATGATTCTTTTTCATGCGGGTTTCAACATTCCCCTTCATGATTCTCGTTCTCGATCACATTCTCGTTCTCGATCCCCCTTCGCGATCCGTGCACTTACTTGAGTTTAAACTGCATACTCGTGCTCAGAAAATTTTCGAGAGTAATAGTGAACTGCCTAATCATTTGGCTTCTCCAATCGTTTTCTCGAATTAAGTCCATCTTTGTCTCTGGCATAATTTTATCTGGTAGGTGCATAAAATGTTCCAGTTTACATTTGTATAGCAATTTGGTAGTATCAATGCAACAAAAACAGTATTTTTTCTTCCCAGAGAAAACTTGAAACGGAAATCGTACGACCAATCTTATTTTAAATTTAGTTAATATCAGAATTAGAGGTGGGTCGAATCCACTTTTTCCTCGAATCCGAATCCCAAATCGAATCCAACTAAGATTTGAATCGAATCCCGAATCTACCTTTCCGTTTATGAACATTGTGATGACAGGCAATGTTTCCTTTTCAAATAGTTATCATGCAAAGCAAAAGTGAATGCATGTGCAGTAAGTGTTTATTATATCTGCAGTTTAATAAACAACATAACACTACAAAAAAATCTAAATCGAATCTGACCATATTATTAATATTTATTGCTGAAAAACCAAAACAAATTAACTCATTCAGGATACACTAATGTGTTTCCGACAAAATTATGCATTTTTCATTTTGTTCCAATTTACACATAGAACAAAAGAAATTTCACATGATCACTCAGTAGTTGAAGACTACATTTTAAAAAAATATTTTTTTCTTTAAGATAGTATACATTATTTACGTTTGACCTTCTTTAGCAATTAAAAAAAATTCTATATTATTTTAAAATATCGACTATGTTGGTAAACCCCGTATTAACACTAACGACTGCATTGTGCCTGCCATCTTATGGCAAATGGAGAGATATCTCCGCCTACGAGTTCACGAGCGAAATTCCTCATGCATTTATCTACATCTAAATCACATTTTTATGATGAAAATTGCATCTTAACGCTTTGATGCAGTAAAAATTGACGTGTTTAAGAGAGAGAGTGAAAACGATGAATTATGTGGTTATGGCAATGAAGGTTACAGTAATAGTCTTAAGAAAGCTTTAAAAAAGGTTTGATAAAATAAAATTGCTCTTTGGAATTCAAACTGGATTCGATCGAATCCAGCCAAAAATTTCGAATCCTCGAATCCAGTAAGATTCGGTGGATTCGAGAACCCATCTCTAATCAGAATTTTAATGTACATCGTGGTCATTTCACCAATGGGAGGCACTGGGTTCCTTTTTTAATTTTAAAATGAAAAGGAATTCCTCTCCTCTCATGATGACTGAATAACTCCAAACTATATTAATATAACAATAAAAGAAGCTCAACCCTCCCTTGTAGAGAAAGACCGTATAATTCACCTCCAAATGCCATCAAGTCAACCAATAATGAACTGAGACCCACTACAGAGTTATAAAAATTATAATGATACACAACTGTTGAGATAAGTCACTCCATCATAACCTAGCTCTACAATTCACCTGATTTCATTTGTATTTTCCATCAGAATTTTTCTCTGGGGTAACATTATTGAGTACAATACATATTATTGAGCTGCTCATAACTATTTTAAGGGACATGGAGAGGAGGAGAAAACACCTTATCTGGACCACATTCACTGAACTTGAAGGCTCAAAGGCAAAATGTGGGCTTTGTTCCACGATTATATCATTCTTTGGTGGTGCAACCAGTAACCTATCAAGATACCTACGGACCAAACATCCTGGTGCACAATTTGCTCATCAATCAGTAATGGAGAGGAGGGATGAGGAAATTATTGATATACCAACATCATCAGAACTGCCATGCACTTCATCTACCACACAGGTCCCCAATTCATTAAGAACTGAAGATGGACCCTCTTCATTTATACCCTCACAGTATCAAAGAAAAATTACCAGTTTCATTAGCAGGCCATTATCAATGGAGAAAAACAAGCAGATAGACTACCAGCTGGTAAAGATGATTGTAAAAGAATACCACCCTTTTTCACTGGTGGAAGACAATGAATTCAAAAAAATTAACAATATATGTTGAATCAAGAAGACATTGTCCACCTCCTTGATTCCTCAAATCTACCAAGCGCCAGGGCAGAAGTTGAATATCTTAAAAGTGCAAAATCTGTTTCTAACACAACTGATGCATGGACACCTATAAACAATGAAAGTTTTCTAGCAGTTACTGCTCATGTCATCAAGGGCTGTGAACTCAAGTTCTATTTTTTGGATTGTTTCAAGTTCAGTGGGAAGCATCCTGGTGATGCGTTGGCAGCAGAAATTTTTAGAGTTGTTGCTGAATGGGAATTGGGTGATAAAATTGTTGCAGCTGTGAGTGATAATGCTGCAAATGTTAAGGCAGGAATCCAAGAAATCGGTGAGGTTCAGTTGAAAGTGAAAAATATTGTTGAATTCTTTAAACGTAGGCCAGATGCTTCAGCTAAGTTGAAAGCTCAGCAATTACAAACAGGAAATAAAAACCTAAAATTGATGCAAGAAGTTCCTACTAGGTGGAATTCTACCTTTGAAATGTTTTCTCGAGTGCTAAAATTGAAAGAACCAATACTGTCCACATTAGCTCTTTTCTACTCAGGATTGGAGCCAATAACTGAAACAGAGTGAATAATTATGAAAAAACTTGTGAGCTGCTCGGCATCTTCTACGATGTGAATGTGGAATTGAGCAGTGAAAAAAGTGTTACCATTTAGAAAGTAATCCTATAGTGAGTAATGCACCGCTCAATCATGTGGAAAATAGCCCAAGAAACAAATATACCAGAGTGTATATCTAAAATGACTATAGTCATACTATAGTGTTATGATTCAGCAGCTCTCTGTCAGATTTTCAGGTATTGACGCAGACACATTATTGGGAGAAAGCACCTCTAGATCCCAGATTCAAAAGGCAAGGCTTCCAAAGTGAGATAGCCTATAAAAGAGCAGTCCAACAGAGGCTGCATGCAATGAATGCCAACAATAACCTCTCTCAGGAAATTGAATCCTCCGCAAGTGGTAGCACAGAGATGAGCACTTCCTCAATATGGAGTGACTTTGATTCTGCAATGAATCAGTTGCAGAGACAAAAAAATCCCACAGCAGAATCAGTTATTGAATTAGATCGGTACCTGCAGGAAGAAAATTTGTTGAGAACAGACAATCCCCTCACTTGGTGGGAGGAGAGACGGTACATACATATATCCATGAATCTCCATGAGATAATGGAAATCAGGCTAGGAATACCTGCAACATCTGTTCCATGTGAGAGGATATTTTCTAAGAGTGGACAGGTTCTTTCTGAGCGACGTAACAGGCTGTCTTCAAGCAAAGTATCCCAGATACTCTTTCTGAATGTAAATTTGGAATAGACTGATTCCTGACGTTTAAGAACTCTAGTCCTAAGACATAAACGGACTTTGTGTAATATTTTGTAGCAAAGTTTTTTTTTAAAAGCTGTATGACAGTAGGTATGAAGCTAATTTTCATACATTTAAGTACATATGTTTTTGTGGTAATGTGGATGCTAATCAAACGAGTTGTTGATAATTTTTCATAAGATATTGGTTAATTATCAACGCTAGATTTTGTAAAAAATTTGTTTCCATATTCTACAAAGTGTATTCATTTATATCTATGTAGATGTAATAGATCTGGATGGATACACTTTTACAAGTCATAGGTTATTTTAAAGGAATGTATTGATAATTATTTTAATGCATAGATTTTGTTACCACACCTGTGATATACATTCACGATGCTGACAGTTGCAATTTTGAGTTTTTATATTTAATCTTATTTATCTATATGATTATGGCCCCTCATTTATCATAAAACATTTCTCATTGGAAGTGCATATCGAGATTCGAGGGATTCGGTGATCACCACAATCGTCGTCACACATATTGAAAATCGTTTACATAACCGATACTTCTTATGCACGAATCAGGAACTGATACATGATATCAGTATTGTGGCATTCCATTTCTCGATCAATTCCTGAGTGTTTTCCAAACTTCAAACCATTCAAATTCCCACAGACGTCCCGGCACTCATTCCCAGAAGTGGGACTGCTTATGATAGACTTGTTTTCACACAATGAATCATGAGTCTTTTGATTCACTTGGTGATTCAATCATTTTGAACGAATCGTTCGCGAACGACCCATCACTACTGGTGGTGAAAAGTACAGACTGTATGGCGGCTGCGGCAACATTTCAGTGCGCTGGCTGGTCAGGTAGTGGGTGACAACATAGGCGGTGTGCCGGCACATTGTCATGGTGGAGTTTCCATGAATTCTTAATCTCGGGTCGGACGCGGGCCACTCTGTGGGTCAATCTCATCATCACTGACTTGTAAAACCGAGCGTTTACAGTCTCTCCAGAAGGCACGTACTCATGATGCACAATCCCTTTGGCGTCAAAAAAGACAATGAGCATGCTCTTCACCTTCGATTGGCTCATTCAAACCTTCTTGTGGTGCGGCAATGATGTCATGACCGGTGATGTCCTCTCAACCCTCCAGGGAACATCTTGTGTCAACAGTTTGATTGGGATCGGGAGAGGCAATCTTCCCCGAAAGCTTACTGAAGCACATGAAAAGTTTCCAGCGGCATCTTTAAAGTTTAACGCAAAACTTGATTGTTGATCGAGAGATCGCTCCATTTTTACCTCGACGAGGTCACACTACAGGGGTTTCACAAAATCACACATGTACACACTCCAAGAGCTCAGAGGCGACTGGCATGCAGATCGCAGGAAAGCTTAGACCCTCCACCACCTACCCCAACCGGTCCAGTAGTACTTCGATGTACAGTCGCGTCAGAAAAAAAATGCAACGCATTACTTTTGGGACAAACCCTGTAGATATGTACAGGATTCTGACACTCCCCATTGGTTTCTCTTAGTTGCCAACAATCCATTCTGGAGTCAGGAAAGTTTCATTGAAATACCTCCCCAGAATTGAGTTGTGGTTGTCAATGTTTCTTATTAGAGTCAATGAATTTCACCCACAGAGTAGCCATTCTGGTGCAAAGTATTTTTCAGGTACTCAAGTTCCGTTGGTAAGTTTTCTCCATGTGATGCCACCTTGGCTTGATGTATCAGTGTGGATAAAACTGCTCTTCATTGTGAGGGAAGTTGCTGGCTAAGGCCATTAAGGTACCATTCTGTGCATGTCAGTTTTTGTTACACCCAATCACCCAGTGTTCCATCTCCCTTGTAGTGGAGTAAAACGTCAAGGAAAGGCAGATAGTCATTTTCCTCCTTTTCAATGGTAAATTTTATATTTCCATGTTGGTTGTTAATGTGGTTTAGAAACTCTTGAAGAGAAACTAGTCAGTGCGGCCAAATTATAAGTGTCATCTAAATATCTGTGGAAACAGTTTGGCTTCATGAGTCTAAAGATGTTCTTCATGTTCTCTACAATTCCCCAAGAAAATTTCACCCTAATTACACACCAGGAAGAAACAAGGTAACATAACACAAGAAGAAAAACTAATTTCTTTGTCAAATTCACTCATCCACGACAAGAACTCGGAACATTCTTGGGTGAGACAGGATGAGGACAATAGAACAAAACATGAGTATTATCAGATAAACCTAGACAAGGAAGTGTACTTCAGAATTATCAGACAAGTCTACATGCTAAGCTGTTCTAGATTTGTAAAAAAAAAGCAAAGTTTTTTCCTACTAACACCTATACATGATTATGATACCAGATCTACATTATGTTCACAGCATCACTACAAGAGGAAACTAGTTTAGTAGATCAGATGTGAATTTAAAGCCTAATTAAAGTTTTTCAAGGAAATATCTAGTTTATTCATCATAATTTCCCAAAAAAGTTCAATGAGTGTTCAAATGGTTAGTGAATGAGAATGAAGTGGGCTGGTGTGGGAGCATCACTTGGGACATGCCTCTTTGTAGCTGTTACTCTGAGGAACAGATACTACTGGACTACTTTTCATCAAGCTTCTAACCTCTGAGTTATCTGGCGTGGGTAGCTTTATCATGAACAATATTCATTGCTCCACTAATAGACGTGCAAATTTATACAAGCCCATCCCACCACAATCGGGTTACAGTACGTATGCATATGGGGAAAGTATATCTCATGTTGGAAATAAAATAAGTTTATGAAGGAGAGGTTCCTCACATTCAGAAAGTTCAGTAAACATGAGCTTGCGGAATGAATATTCTCTCTAAAAAGAGACGTTTCAGGCGTTATATGGTGGAATAACATAATTAAATATTCTCTCATTTTTTAAATCTTTCCTAATATCTTATAAATGGTTGCTTGCTGCTGTTGGCATGAATAATATTCATTTCTCTCGCCAGTTCATCTTTATTCTATCATGCAAGCCCAACTAACCACAACAAGATTGATGTGCATGGGATAATATCATGAGAAGTCAGAGAAAATCAACACGGGCCAAGCATCTGTCAGAAGCTTAGGATTTTAGTGGACGTGATGCTGAAGGGGAGCGGAGGGAGGTAATTACTGTGGTTTCTGCTTCATGTTTCAGGGTGTGAAGGAGAATTAAGATTAAAGATCACAAGGCTAACCTTGAGCAAATGTGGGCCATTAGCATTTCAGTAGTTTTGGCATAAATACGCTAGTTTTAAATGAATTATATCAATGATAATAAAGGTCTTTGAACAAGTCAAGGATCTAGTGAAAATTATTCAAAATCCCCCTTTCCTTCAATTTTCAGCAGGCAAACAAGGTATTATCCTAAAACTGGTTCGATATTATACTAAGTGATGATATATAGGATGAATGTAAATTCTGAACATCTCAGAACAAATTTCTGTCACCAATGTTACGGATGAAGTGATAAATAGGTGACAAACGCACCAAATCTTTCGACGCCTGATTACTATAGAAAGCAGTAACGATAGAATGGTAAAATTCACCAAGTAATTTCTTAAGTATTTTGAGAGTAAACGGATTTTTAAGCTTCACGCTAAATGCCTGCTACTCGCGTCCATCACCAATAAAAATTGTCACTGATGATTCGACCTGTACTAATTAGTATTGGCGTTTAAACGCCAAATACGAATCTCCACACGCTGCGGCTCACGAAGGACATCTACGCCATGATCACCCACCACTAATTTGACCATGGTCGCTTGAGCATATTCAACCGAATTAAAAAATTCTCTCAACAGCCTCGTCTAATCATGTAACTCTACGCTCTAAAATAGGCGACGTGATTTTAGCACACGGACAAAAATGGCAGTAATAATAAGAATTAGGACCCTTTTAATTTACGAAAATCGCACACAATTACTCAGGGGTGAATAAATACGCGAGCGGACGAAACTATTATCTTTATTTTAAACCAGTTCGAGCTCCATCCAATTGTACTTTTTACATATTCCAAACAAGCAAATAAAGGTTAACATTACGAACCATCCACGAGACCATCTTGGTAAAACGAATCTGCTAACGAGGTACAATCTCATTAAAGCAATTCAGGAATGATTACAATGAGAAACAAATACAATTCATTCACAGTTACGTAATTTATTTCGCAATTCCAATGACTCCGCAAGCACTCCGGGCGCCAGCGTTGCCAGTAGTTTTACTAAGCTCATGCCCACCTTTTCCAAGGTCGTCTTGGTCCGCATGCACCTTAAATTTGTAAAACTTAATTAATAAGAGCTCTTTTATGCCATTACAACAGTTCGAAGATGCTCAACAACTTACCACCATAGTTCTCCCAATGATGCTCATGGGACCAGAGAGGGATATCATTTTATCACATATATTAACTTTGGCTATCCCATTCTCACCGGCTTCAACATTTCCCAAATCTCCAACATGACGAACTTCATCTTTCGGACCTCCGTGGTCTTTGCAGTGAGGATTAAAGTGTGCGCCGGCACTCATACATCCTACAATAAGCGAGAAAAGCGGAGTAAACGAGGATCCATCAACTAAGTAGGCCGTTGAATTTTATGAAATATCACGTACCATTCGTGTTATCGCCAAATTCATGCACATGAAATCCATGAAGACCTTTTGTTAAGCCAGTTAACTCCCCTGTTACTTTCACGGGGGCATCTGGGCCCTGCAAAGGGGCGTATTACAAAATATTAGGGTATCCATTACGAAGGACTAGGGATAACAACATCACAAACCGACGTACCTCCTGTTCAAAATGAACAGTTCCCTTAACCACCTCTCCGTTGAGAACACAAACGGCTTTCACGGGCATTGTGCCTACTTCACAATTCAATCTTAAAGTCCTCTACGGAGTTAATCGAAATGCCGACTGATTCCTATCTTCCTACGCAGCAAAAGCAATTCTTGGAAACAATTGAACTGCCTTGGACCGGCTGATAAAATTCAAAATGTACTCGATAGATGCCACTAGATACACATGTCGTGACCGGTATCGGCGCTATTATTTGATTGCCATTTAAATCTTTCAAAAAAATAGATCTCTTTCCAATGAGTCACGGAGACTGAAAAAACGAAGAAATGTGCTTTAAATGCAATAATTTATTTTCTTGCTCATTTCACGATGACAGGAAAAACCCAGGATACTAGGGGTATTTTATTATTTTCTAATTAGCATATTATAAATGTTATGATATGAAGTTCAACAATTATTAAAATTGATTTAGCACACATCATGACAGTTCCTGAAAAAACTATGCAAGAAAGAAAAAGAATTCATCGCAGTTTTCCAATTTTTTTCCTTTATTAGCACTTTTTGTTCGGTTTTTATTACATTACATTGCTTTACATTATTGTCAAGTTAAAAAAAACTGAATGAGATTGAAAATATATTGTTGACATTTATGCATTGCCAAGCATTATACATTTTTCAGAAGCCTTTTACCACGCATTGATATACTAATATACTAAGAGAAAGTAATGAGAGACTATAGTTTCCAGAGAACAGAAACGAGTTTCCATTCCCTGGAAACCACTGATGCCTCTCTGCACAATGTGTATGAAGTTATCTAGCATCTTCCTGGCCAAAGCCATTAATAGAATTCTTTAGAGCTTATAGACCAATGTAGATATACTACATACACTTTCACACACACATATGTCCTTAACTACAGTAAACTCCCAATTTTCTGTGCTAATGACTGGTAAAGGC
Organism: Platycnemis pennipes; assembly: GCA_933228895.1. Classification (NCBI taxonomy): domain Eukaryota; kingdom Metazoa; phylum Arthropoda; class Insecta; order Odonata; family Platycnemididae; genus Platycnemis; species Platycnemis pennipes. The sequence goes on along the minus strand of OW121848.1, from coordinate 22,693,049 downwards.
TGCATGGATAATCGGGAAACACGGATAATCTGCTGTTTGGTTCTTTCCAGTTTCATTTCTTACGGTGCGCCATTAATTAAATAAACTCCCTGATAAAATAACACAATCTGACAATGAAAAGATCCTCGCTGTACATAATAGCAGTTCATGACAAAAAGGAATCCAGCAGAGCTGTCCTGACCACAATTCAATGCTCGCAAGGCCTAGGTGGTGGTATGAACCCTGGCGTAAGACAATGGACCAGTCGATAGGGCCATAGTGAAAGTCAAAATTGCAGGAACCAAAGTTTACTTATCCTTGAGACTGCACTGCCGATACACTATAGATTGTCGATGCACAGATAATCTGCAACCCGGATGGTTGGGAGTTTCATGTATATGATCAGCAGTCATTATTTCTATAAGTCTTTTAATTGTTAATTCAGGTTTTGTTTGAATATCATTTCTATTGAATTTTTCCTAAAGCCTTCTTTCTATTGCCATTCCCATCTTCAAATGAGCATATCCTTTACATATATGCCTCCTATTGAAAATTCTCTCTTCTTCGTCACTTACCAAGAATTTATTCTTCCTTATGTGGTATGCAGTGTTTCTCCTATTTAAATCACTTTCACACAAGTGGATGGAAGCTTACATGCTTGGAACTGTCCAAGAAGGTTTCACATGGCCATTGAACCTTTACTTGCTATGAAGCAGTATTACCGGTACCACACACTAAGAAGATTGCACAGTGACTGTGGGCGCTTAACATGATTGGTAGAGTGGTCACCAAGTAGCAAACTAGTATTGCAACAAGTAAGAAATCAAGTAGCTCAGCAAGTATGATATATCATACTATATAGTGAACATGCTTGATAGACAGCAAACTGGTCTATATCAAATGATACCTACTGGAAAGCTAGCTTACTAGCAAGTATCCTCGACATTGTGCAGGAAAAAGTATCGTGTGGAATGGGCTTTAGCACATCACTAATTATCCATCTAGAAGAGCTGATCATTACCAATCAAGTCCTCCACACACACATCGTTTGAGGCATCATTGTCAGAGATCCAAGATGAAAGGATTGATTATGGTATGATTAGTGGATATCAGGCTGTTAGCATTGAGCCACATCCTCTAGATTGGGGGGGAATGACTCTTATCTCTATCATTTTACTTATTGGTTCAAGGTTGGAGATAGGGGAAAGTACCCTTACTGATCAAGAATATGGTGTCTGCTAAGAGCTTGAATTAGCCATGTTATATCGCATTCATTCTTTGGCCTGTTTGATTGTGAAAAATGAATACATGAACTTCCAATTCCTACTGACCATGTACCTGACCACTACTAGGCTGTGGGTATCTAAGGTTTTTGACAGTAGGGTAAAGGGTATATATAGTCAAGCTTTTGGGCATATGCTGCTACTAATAAATATTGAGGGATGAAGCTGCATAGTATACAGTCAAACCTACCTTAATGGACACCTCCAAATAGCGGAAAACTCTTAAAAACTGAGTTTTTCAATCCTTGGCAACAAAACATGGAGACTTACGGAACTAACCCCTTCCAATTGAGGACACACTCAATGACTGATGGGGACAACAGAAAGAAACATTTTAGTTCAATTTCCTCCATTAACAGACACATCAACTAGCTATCCTGTAAACATTTATCTTCCCCCGAGCAAAAACTCCCTCATCTTGAAGCAAATATGTAAACCCGAGGAAATCCCTCAGGAAAATTTAGAAATTCCTAAAGTAACTTTAAAATTTCAAAGTTTTTTAATGTTAAGTTTTGAATCGAAAAGTTTTTCTAAATTCATGAGTCCATCTTCCGTTTTCTTATATTTTTTTCCTTTGAGCACATCCTAAAGTTTTCTTAAAGTTTACTTTAGTAAATTTTCCCAAGGGATTTTCAAGAAAAAAACTTTGTTTTAGTAAATAGGGAGCAATCTGGCTGTATATCTAGGAGTTCATGCTCTAGCCTGTCTCCTTTCAACTCACTGCTTGCTACACAGCCACTTATCTCTTTTCTACCCTTAGGAAAATTTAATACAGAAAACTTTAGAATGAATCCATTCCTTTAGAAAAAAACTATAAGAAAACTTTAAGATGGACTCATGCCTTTAGAAGAACTTTTCAATTCAAAAGTTAACTTTAAAAAACATGGAATTTTAAATTTACTTTAGGAATTTCTAAAGTAAATTTTCCTAAGGGTAGTGGCTAAACAGGCTGAATTTAATATAAGATAACAACTTGCTCTAATTGTAAAAAAACAGCTAAAAAGTTTAAACACATGGCCTCTGTGTGTTTAAACGTCATTGACTCCCGAGGCAGGAGCACACTCCATAGTGACTTGAATCATATAGTATAAAATATACTGTAAACTAAATTATACAATCTACATGGCCCAAAATAAAAGAGAGCGCAATGCAGATTTCAACGCTTATGTATGTCCATGCATCATCATCATGTGTTATTACAAAACATCTATGGAGGATTGAATAGACTTTGGAAAGTATTACAGCAGACTCTCAATAGTACAAAGTCAGGAGGACTGGAAAATCGGCACTTCGTAATTTCAAATATTTTGAATAAATGGGGAAAAAATTTTTTTCGTTGTTTTCTCTAACTTTTGTTGTCTGCGGGAACATTTCATAATGTTTTTTGGCTGTTGTCTGTGAAAGCATTGTTAAAAGATGCCTTTGTGTCATACACTGTCGTAAAAGATCGTTAAATAAATACCTACTTGTAGTTCTGAAGTAAACGATTTAAATTTGGCGATCGTAGTGCTGGCAAAATTTCATCCCAGTATCGAAAACGCATATAAAACAAAAGTTGAACATTTAAAGGTACATATTAAGAATTTTATTTTTGAAATCTGCAGTCAGTAGAGATGGGCAACAAGTATGGACACTGAAAATATGTAGACATTTTCTTCTAACATCTACTCAGTCATGATGGCAGCTGGCTCGACTGTGCTTTAGTTGCCCTCTATTGCCCAATCAAAGCTAAAAAAAAGTCTGTAACTAAGCCCATCTTAGAAAAAAATAATTCACAGGTTAATATTTGTGGCATCTTCAGTATCATTAGCTGAATAAATGACCTTTGGAGGTAATATTGTTTCTTTTTTACTACTAAGACCTGATGATAAATGGGTGTGATTCAGCATATTTTCCGCATCGTCTCCTCAAGGATTATATAATGACCAGGGAGTTAGGGTTGATGTTGTGTGGGGATTAACGGATCTGGTTTTGGAGAGGGAGCGTCCCAGTTGCAGGCGTATCTTTATCTGTCTTGCTGAGCTTGAAGAGGGGGAGGGGAAAAGTGGGGAGAGGGTGGGGGAATGGCATCATGGAACGCCTTCACGTGCTAGTGTAGAGGGGAACACATGGGTCCCTCCAACACAGCATCTAATGAAAGAAAACGCTCACTGACTGGTACCTCAAAGCAGCTTTCCTCCACCACTCCAGGCAAAAAGCAGAATTGGTGAAGACCTTGATGCACACAATCATACATGACAATTACTCACTAAAGACTGAAGAAGAGCACATCACAACCATCCTGATGAGGAATGGCTACTCAAGGTCCTATGTACCTCTAATTGTAAAGACCATAAATAAGAAACTGGGAGATGATATCCCAAAGCTAAGGGTGCACACCACCATCCCCTACATTTTTGGGACAATGGAACTCATTTCTTGGATACTCAGAAAAGCAGATGTCAAGACCATACTTTCAACAATACCTAACATAAGAGATGTGCTCCCATCGGCTAAGGACAAGCCTACCCTCTTCACTCAGAAGGAGTTAATGAGATTCTGAGTTCATGCAGAAACGTATGTCATCCAAACTGGACACCCTGTGGCATGTGGACTTAAAGACCATCAGAGGGCCTTGCAACATCAGAGGGATTGCATGCAACAGCATTAGAGATTCAGCCATCACAACAGGTTTCATTGGGATGTCTGGGTGAAGATCATCAAATTTTCACCAAGAAGACATGGGTCACTTTGAGGGAAAAACATTATTTCCCCCCCAACTGATTTTCTCGGTCATCAAAATAAAGACACAGCCCCTGAACTTCAATTCTGATGGAAGAGAGGGGTTCCTCTTCCACTAAAAATAGCCAGGAAGAATATGTAAATTTGAAATCACCCTGATGATGCAACCTGCTATGGCCAAGAAAGCTTGGACGACAAGGCATCACATGCAGCCACTCCTGAAACTTATGCAGATCATCCTTGCTGGGAAATCCTACGAACTATCATACTTTTGCCTCTCCATCCATTAAATGTTAAAAGGAAAAAAAAAATACTATTCCAAGAAACATATTATAATGCCCAAAACATATACTTCAACATGCGTGTAGATTAAATATCATGTACACATGAATTGGCAGGAAATGTGATTCTCAATGTTTCCTATTATATAACAAATGCATGGAAGGGCTGGAACTTATATAACTTTTCAATGATAGCGTAATTCACTATAAATTCAATTTTTATTCCATGTTTTTCATACACAATATAACAATTAATAAAAATTATAACAGCAATATCAACATTTGGAATGATAAGTTTCTCCTTGATTAAATGATTAATTACTTTTCATAGGCTTTGGAGTAAAAGAGGAGATGGCTCCCAAAAATATAAAATATTCTCAGCTTATTTGAAAAATTCTCACTCTGAATAGATGGCACAAAATAAAAGTTTCATAAAACAAAAGGCAAAATTCTCCTTATCATCTCCACACTCACCAAATCAGTCAATGTTCAAGGGGTAACCAACAAATAAAATTCAATATTAGATGGATCACAGTTATCTACTGAAAAGCAATAGGTATCACATTTGAATTAAAAGAGCCATTTTTCTATCAGGGATAATGTTGGTAATATAAATCTAATGCCAATATATCAATGCATAGTAATCTCTAAAGGCACTGCAAGCTTAAAAGATTAGACAAACAGCAATTCCTAAGAGGCTAAGAGGTATTAGGATGAACACTGGGCAAGAAAGGGGCAGAGGAAGAAATAGTTATTTTCAATGAGTCTTTTAGTTTAGCAGTCATGGCAAGAAGTACATGCAGGGAAGTTGCTGCCTCTTGTAAGGTTACCTGAAAAATAATAAGTTCAATGAGTTTTGCAGGGATAAAACAACAGCCCACATGAATCAAAGATTAAATTCTGAACCTTGTCAGGAAGTGGAAAAGGGACTGCATCACAAATAGACCACTATGAAATTTATTCAGGACGAAATTGCCACATTGAAAAGCAAGAAGTGATTTAATGGTGAATTACATTTTCCAGATACCTACAGTAAAACCCCTTTTTTATGATTTTCTTGGGACCCCAAAAAAGTGAAAATTGCGGGTAAAAGAATGATTTCCAATTTTACATGCATACTTTAACAATATAGAGTAAACATTATTGATGGATGGATCCAAGTTTTTTTTTAGATCTTTGTCTCGGTTTCGGATCCTTAATTTCAGATACTGGATTTTGAACTTCTTTTCTTTTCTAATGCTAAATTTTTAATATATACAAAAAAACAGTAACAATAGCATAAAGCAACAAATTCATGTTGTTACTTCTCATATACAGAGTGTCCCATTGATCGTGTGTCATTTCTAACCTGTAATTTTAGACACTTCCTTTCAAGCCACAAGGATGAAATTTGGTACTTGGCTAGAAAAAGGATGTAAGTTTTGTTGAGTCTAAGCAGAATATGAAAAATATGACCTTTTGACCCCAGAAATAGGGTCCAACCTAAAATCCAAATTTTGCCTTATGGGCTTTCAATGTTAAAATATTCGAAGTACAAAAAAGACGGAATTTTTTAGCGAAACTTTCGACTAATAGGTTTTTGGACACGAAGAACACGATGGAAGAACTATTGAGGTCAGAAATTGCAACTGTGACCCCTGAAAGGTCACAGCCAAGGTCACAGGGGTTACAAAAAATGAATCACCGCTTCAAACCTGTCGAATCATAGGTTTAAAAAGGCTCCAAGGTCGATTTTAAGGTCTTCATATCCCTCTTTTCATCTATTGACCTTCAAGGGTAACTCAGAGGTCAAAGGTCACAGGGATGGAAAAATTAATGCAGGCTACAAACGTGTCGAATCATAGGTTTAAAAAGGTGTCAATGTCGATGGAAAGGTCATAAGATTCCTCTTTTCATCCCTTGACCTTCTAGGGTAACTCTGGGGTCAAAGGTCACAGTGATTACAAAAGGTGAAATAAGGCTACAAAACTTTCGAATCATAGGTTTAAAAAGATGACAAGGTGGATTTTAAGGTCTTCAGATCTCTCTTTTCATCTCTTGGCCATCAAGGGTAACTCAGAGGTCAAAGGTCACAGGGATGGAAAAAGAGAATCCAGGCTACAAACGTGTCGAATCATAGGTTTAAAAAGGTGCTAATGTCGATGGAAAGGTCATAAAATCCCTCTTTTCATCCCTTGACCTTTAAGGGTTACTCAGGGTGTCAAAGGTCAAAATGGTGACAAAAAGTGAAATTAGGCTAAACGTATCGAATCATAGGTTTCAAACAGTGCACAATACGATGGTAAATTCCCTCCAGGAATTATCTGACATTGAATGATTGGGAAATGGCAAAAGGTCACTAGGTGTATCCTAGATTTAGGGCAATAGATGCGTCGAATTCTATCTTCGAAAGGGTGAAGAATTAGATGAAGTTACTAGGTCCTTTTTGTTGTCTCCTGACCTCAAAGGGCTACACTGAGTTTATTGGTCACAGATGTAAATATGCCAAGACGTGAAACACATAATTTGAATGAGATTATTTAGGCTCCCAAAGTAAATGTTAAGAAATTTAGATCCCAACTTCCATCCCTTAAACCCTCTGGGTCATATGGTAGTCGTTGATTTAGAGTTTACTAATCAATGAAAAATTTCAATTGTAAATTCAAGTTAATTACTATTATTAAATTAAAAATACTTAATCATACGTTTTATTTAAAATAGTATTTCAAGTGTTATTTAAAAAAATTTCAATATTAAAATTTAAAATGAAAATATGGAAGCAGTAAGAATGAAAATCAATTTTTATTCATTCTACGTACCCGATATTCCATGCCAGGCACAATGGAATTTGCCCGATAAAAGCGTGTGTGAATGTGTCTTCCAGCATATTCGGAGATATGGACTCTGCACACGTTGTAATTTCTTTTTTTATTTCTTCAATGCCCGAAAATGTTTTTTTCACTACACCTGGTGGACTTTGACCCCTGCCCAACCGTTCCAGGTCAGAGTCTTCCTGGAGGGATTTTACCATCGTATTAGGCACTATTTAAATAAATGAGTCGTTGTAGCCCCGTTTCGAAATTTGTCACTCCAACGACCTTTGACCCCTGAGTAACCCTTGAAGGTCAATGAAGAAAAAAGGGATCAGAAGACCATACGATCGACCTTGGCACCTTTTCAAGCGTATGATTCGATACGTTTCTAGCCTCATTTCCATTTTTGTCACCATTTTGACCTTTGATCCCTTAGTAACCCTTAAAGGTCAAGGGATGAAAAGACAAGAAATCTGATGACCTTTCCATCGACATTGGCACCTTGAAAAACCCATGATTCTACACGTTTTTAGCCTGCATTCATTTTTTCCATCCCTGTGATCTTTGACCATCGTATTGTGCACTGTTTGAAACCTATGATTCGATACGTTTAGCCTAATTTCACTTTTTGTCACCATTTTGACCTTTGACACCCTGAGTAACCCTTAAAGGTCAAGGGATGAAAAGAGGGATTTGATGACCTTTCCATTGACATTAGCACCTTTTTAAACCTATGATTCGACACGTTTGTAGCCTGGATTTTCTTTTTCCATCCCTGTGACCTTTGACCTCTGAGTTACCCTTGATGGTCAAGAGATGAAAAGAGAGATCTGAAGACCTTAAAATCCACCTTGTCATCTTTTTAAACCTATGATTCGAAAGTTTTGTAGCCTTATTTCACCTTTTGTAATCACTGTGACCTTTGACCCCAGAGTTACCCTAGAAGGTCAAGGGATGAAAAGAGGAATCTTATGACCTTTCCATCGACATTGACACCTTTTTAAACCTATGATTCGACACGTTTGTAGCCTGCATTAATTTTTTCCATCCCTGTGACCTTTGACCTCTGAGTTACCCTTGAAGGTCAATAGATGAAAAGAGGGATATGAAGACCTTAAAATCGACCTTGGAACCTTTTTAAACCTATGATTCGACAGGTTTGAAGCGGTGATTCATTTTTTGTAACCCCTGTGACCTTGACTGTGACCTTTCAGGGGTCACAGTTGCAATTTCTGACCTCAATAGTTCTTCCATCGTGTTCTTCATGTCCAAAAACCTATTAGTCGAAAGTTTCGCTAAAAAATTCCGTCTTTTTTGTACTTCGAATATTTTAACATTGAAAGCCCATAAGGCAAAATTTGGATTTTAGGTTGGACCCTATTTCTGGGGTCAAAAGGTCATATTTTTCATATTCTGCTTAGACTCAACAAAACTTACATCCTTTTTCTAGCCAAGTACCAAATTTCATCCTTGTGGCTTGAAAGGAAGTGTCTAAAATTACAGGTTAGAAATGACACACGATCAATGGGACACTCTGTATAGTTCACTTTCCTTAACACATACTGATATAACAATGCATTTTTAAACCTGTACAACTACTCTTTAGAGTCGAAGAAAAGAAGAAACATTTTGAGTTTATTTTCATAAAATACATATGTATTTCAATTATTTTCCAAGATATAAGATCCTATTGATGCTATGTATCACACTCTATCCAGAAATTTTAAATAAAATTATGGAAAAATACTTCCTAGTGTATCATACGCCAAGAATAATAAAATATAGAATATTATAAATAAACAAAATCAGAAAACTAAAATGAATTCAGTGCAGAATGGGTTTACATTTACTTATTCTACTGTGATTTGTTATTGTGATTAAAATCCATAAATGATTTCAAATTCTTTTTTAGAAACAAAAAAGTTAATTTGGTTGGGAATTCCATTTATGGAATATCTGGAGATTCCATTTTTAATACGAAATAATTATCAGGTTTCACATGCAATTTGTCTGGATATCACCCATTAACAATTAACATTGGGTGAAAATTGATCTATTTTTGCAAAATTTAACTTCCTTCATTTCCCTGAAAATCTAGAAAATGAAGCAGATACTGAACCTTGGGAGATAATTCTTTGTGGTAAAAACAATACATACTGTAGAAGTTCTTTTCCTAATGACGTTTATGTTGCATTATTTAATTTTAAAATTTACCATCGATATAGAAGAAAATGGCAGTCCCTATGTTCCATCAATTTTTTAACTTCATCCAGGAAAATAGTTGAAACTACCATCGAGCTACAAAAAGTTACTACTATCACAAGGTTCTACAAAGTATCCTGATTTAGAATCGTTAGAACCTTTGCGACGTTGAAAGTAAAATGACTTTTCAATGGCGTGGTGTAGTATACATTTGCTCGCTGGCAACCAAGAATACACTGTTGAGGCTAGTATGCTGATATGCTATTATGTCAAAAAAATTGCTACAGTTACTTCCAAGGGGTACCAATTGAAAATACTCTCCATAGATATTGACCACGTCATTGGATGCCAATGTAAGTAGCGAAAAGACCACTTTTTCAGGGGGAATTTTGGTACCATATGCCGATATTTCATCCAGTGGTAGGGTAGGTAAAATTGGCATTGGTCTCACCTGAGATCTCAGAAGTCCTTGATTAATAGCATTGAGATCCTTAGTAGCACTATGAATTGTATGATTTGCCAGCTCTGTAATATTGCGGTGAAGAGAAACATTCCTTTCACCTGAAATAAAAATTTGTGGAAACTTGAGAATTATGTAATTTGACAGAAAATCCAAATATGATACTTCAATAAATGCATTAAATCAGTGAGTGATAACAATACTATTCTGCTTGCAGACATGACACGAAGTTAAAATTGTTATAAGTAAGTAAGCCTACACAAAAATCAATCACAACATCTAATATTCCAAACAAAAGACCAGAAGATGACTATTAACCCTTTGCGGTCCAACGTCGAGTTGAGCTCGACATCAGATGGCGCTGCGATTATGTGCATTTTATGTAAGGTGCTGCCATCTTATGTCACTTTTGTGAACCTCTAGTACCTTATGAAGCCTTTTCACCTATTTTGCAAATAGTATTTCTTTCGGCTACTACTTGAATTCCACAAAAAAAATTGGACCGCAAAGGGTTAATGAAGCAAATTAACGTGGTTAATATATGAGAACATATCAGAATTTACTTTGTGTAAACGATTGATACAGTGGACTCTTGATAATACGAAGTCAGCAGGACTGGAAAATTGGCAATCATTTCGGCAATTTTTGAAAAATTTTAATTAAGTGGTGAAATAAATTTTATCTTTGTTTTCTCTAACTAACTAACGGCAAAATTGTATAACTTTTTGGTCATTCGTGAAAGCATTCTTAAAAGATGCAAATCTTAAAAGATTGTAAAATAAGTACCTACTTGTATTTCCTATGTTAATGCTAGTAAGTCAGCGATTGTATTTTGGAAAAATTTCGCCCCGGTATCAAGAATGTATATAAAACAAAGTTGAACGATTTGTAATAAGAATTTTACTTTGGGAATCAAGTCAGTAGATGGGAAACTAGTATGGAGGCTAAAAATCAATATTTGCTTCAAACATCTACGCTGTTATAATGTTTAGTTGTCCTCTGTTGCCCAATCAGCTAAAAAAAGCACGGAACCTAGCTAGTTTCCATAAAAAAATCATTCACTGCTTATTATTTGTGGCATCTTCTGTATCGTCAGTGGAATAAATGGAATGGAATGTCAGTGGAATATTGGGAGGTAATATTGTTCATTTTGTACAACTAAGACCTTGATGACAAATGGGGCGGGATTCAGCATATTTTACACATTGTCTCCTCAAGGTTTACAGGACAGCTGGGGTGTTTAGGTTTACAGTGTGTGAGGGAAAAGGGTCTGGTGTTGGAGAGGGAAGATCCCAGTTGCAGGTGTATCTTTATCTGTCTTGCTGAGCTTGACAGCGGGTAAGTGGGTAGGGGATGGGAGAATGGCATAGTGGAATGTTTGTGACGTTCCTTCCTCTTCTTCTGGGAAACCTTAGAGGGTGCGTGCAGGTGGTTGACTGGAACTGCTTTATGTGCTGAGTGGAATGGGGAGGGTCAGGGATGCAGCATCCTTTGATTACGGGTGTATCTGAAGAGGGGGAAGGAAGGGGATGGTCTAGAGGTGTGAGAGTGCAAGAAGAGGGGTCGAAGACCTTCTCAAAGTCCCCTAGGGTTGCCCAGAAGAAGAAGAAGTAATGTCACAGATGTTCCGTGATGCCATTCCCCCATCCCCTCCCCACCTTTAAGATCAGCAAGACAGATAAAGATACACAAGCAACTGGGACCTTCCCTCTCCACAACCAGACCCCTTTCCCCCCATGTACTGTAAACCCAAACTCCTCAGCCTTCATAATCCTTACCCCTAAAAACACAACCTGCCCAAATTTCTTAACGGTATCCCCACCCTTCTTCACCCTGTTTATGTTACAAGATTTGGGTGCAGACAGTCCCTTCACGGAGAACTGAGCTAGGATAACTCGCCTTAAAGGACGAGGTAGGGTTCACGGAGAATTTGAACTGCTAACCTAAACGATCATTTTCTACTGTGATTTATCGTAAAAACGAGCAACTAGCCATGCAAATAAAATTGGAGAAATCTATTTTCATCTGACATCCTGGTTGATCCAGGAAAAGCCTAAGGTCATGAAAATATAACTGAATTTGTTACATGTTTAAGTATCACTCATATTCGACAACCACATACTAATTTTATTTACACTACATGACATAGTTAATGTTTATAAGAAAGGTGACCATTAGCCAAGTTAAGAAAAAAGATAACTCGTACAAATCCCACACTTCAGGGTTACACATTATGCCATCATCAGGGTCTGATTTCTGTAAGTTCTGTAAGCGAGTTCGGACACTTTTTTTTTTTTTACATACATTCGTTATTTTCGCACCGATATATTTGCCAATATGCGTGAAAATCTACAAACCTTCAGAAACACCGTGTAGGGAAAAAAACTGATGTTACTTGGTGATCAACAATGAAAAATATTCAATAACACCATTTGATAACGCATCACGGAGTGGGGAGAGTTGAAAGTGAAAGACATACGTTTTCGTGCCGAGTAATCACTTATGTGACAATAAAAGAACGTATGTTTATTTGAATACGTTCTTAAATTGAAAATAATACTTGATTAATATTTTCATTATGTTAAAAGACTGGAATAAGCTTTTATTTTCTTGTTTTTATAGGCTAACCATTGAAATGGAAAAATAAATCAAAAAATATAATGAGTGTTGTATTGGAAGTGACCTAGTATTTAGTTACTTCACATTATAATTATACATATTGAATGGTGAAAGTGAATGTGTTTTATTGTTGAATACCTAAAAAAAGTTGAATCATTCATATTTCTTTTCTATTAACCTCTACATCAGACCGACAGAATTGTAAAATTTCGCAGGCTAGAAAAAACTTGATGAAAATGGGAATGCAATGTGGAAATGCAATTGCAATGCAATGATATTAGTCTAGAGCTTAAACAAAATGAATGAATTTTCAGTACAGAACTAGCCAGGAAAGAAAAATTCCTTCATCTTATCAACAAATTATTTTTTTCTCCGAAGAAACATCTCTCATTTCCTCAACAAATGATTCATCCACCCATTCAGCTACCACACTTTCCCTTGGCTGAACTTTTTTGAACTTCGCAAGTTTTTCCCCCTAGATTTTTAACCCTTAGGTGTTTCTACTCAGGATAATGCTAGCCATTGCAGAAATGCATCTGACCATGCAATGCTTCCAATGGCATTGGCCGAATTTTCCTCTGGATTTAAAGGAGGGACTTTGTTAACAACTCGACCTTTCTTGAAATGAAAAATTCATGAGCATCTAAACCCTGCATGAACTTTGTAAGACAAGGTAGATTCAGATGATTCATGGTTAATTTCAATAATCTGGGGAACTTACTTTTAGGAAGAACCCCGCAATTTTTACATTTCCAGTGGTCAAGACATTTTCTCCATGCGATCTAAAAAAGCAAGATCAAGAGGCAGGCATAAATGGGTCGCATTAGGAGGAAGCATCACAAAATGCATTCCCGTTTCTTTAATTAACCTAATCACTTTGATTGAGAGGTGACTCTAAAGATTGTCTCCTATCAAAAGTTTTGGCCCCTGCCTGTTTTTGAAAAATGGCGCGAACTTTGTGGTGAAGCAGTCTTCAAAGGATCCAATGTCAAACTATCCACTAGTGGAGTTCTCGCCGTCTCGGCATGAAACCCCACACCCATTCCATTCCAAGGCAGTTATCTATAAATGTGTTTACCAGTCGTCCCATCCTATTCAAGAACTCATACGAGTAACATGAGGTCAGAGAATCCACATCACGGAATCCTAGAGTTAGCTGATCTTCTTTGATGGATAGAACAATTTGTCTCATAGATTTTGTTCTTGCGGGCTTTTTCTTCAGTTTATCAAGGACCTATATTTTTGGTGCTCCAAACTTGGTTCCTTGCACGCAACCCGAAGTGTCATGCTTCCACATTTCACAACCTTTTCAATTTGCCGCTCATTGTGCCCGTCCCGACCACCAATGATCCTCGTACAACTTCTCACTGCTCTGCCTGTGGCGCTACATTAAATCGAATAATTCGTTCTAGTGGATAAAATATTCATGGCATTTAAACGTAAATTTTCATATGTAATGAGAAATGATATAGCTTTAAAATGAAATTAATCTCATAAAATTCAGAAGCACTTACCAAAGAGCACAGTAGTTCCTTTTCGCCAAAACGAAATTTCACTCAATTGTTGCACGGCACACTAATCGGATTGACTACAACGAGAAATTCACTGCTTTTATACAAAATATGCTACGTTGTATCATTTATCTCTAAATTTAAATTATACAACAGTGTGAGCTTTGGGAGAAAAAACTATGTAAGTACCAGCCGGCACAATTGTCCGAACTCGCCCCAACTTACAGTACCTTGATGATGACATAATGTGCCAAACCATGGTTGGAGGTGTGGAAGGGATTAACTTTGTTTAACTTGGCTAATGGTCACATTTCTTATTAGCAAGAACTATGTCATGTAGTGTAAATAAAATTAGGACGTGGTAGCCGAATATGAGGGATACTTAAACATGCAACATATTCAGTTATATTTTCATAACCTTAGGCTTTTCCTCGATCAAACAGGATGTCAGATGAAAATAGATTTCTCCAATTTTATTCGCACGGCAAGTTGCTCGTTTTTACGATAAATCACAGTAGAAAATCATAGTTAAGGCAAAATATTTTGGAAAAAAGAATAGTTCTTTTATTTCTATCAATATTATTGTCAAATTAAAAGGCCTACATATTTTTTTTACTTTAAACTGTATGTTTATTTTGATTGTTTTTCACATCATATAGTTGGTTGTCATACAAATTCCATGGTGGGATGTTAAGAAATGAACTTCAATAAATTAAGTTCTAAATCATAATATTTTTATTTACCACTGATGCAATAATGGAAGAAATAACAATTATTAATAGCAAAACTGAGAAGTGATTTTATTTGTGTTAGCTTCCACCTGCAGAAGTCAGGTTGGTAAATCACTCAACTTGCTACCCAAATATAGTAGGGTTATGTAGCACTGTACCAAACATAGTAGGGGATAGCAGTAGCACTCTGCTTGAGCATTGGGGAGGCCTTAGCCGTGTTCCAGAACTGCCCAAGATGTTTTTTTTTCTGGTAACCAGACTTTTCTGGGAAGCTGCAGGCAGCACAGGGAAAGGAAATGCTCCCTACCGTTGGGAAATGTCCCACTTTACTTAAATGCACCTATAGGTTACTATGACCCAATGACATAGCAAAAATAATAACGATGAATATGCAATGCAATATTAAGTGCATTTTGGGCGATCATACCATTTTTTCCCACTTCATATTATAAATTACAGAGCAAACATATACGCAGATAAATATATACTCACGCAATTTCTTGTGAAGTAAGGTACTGTATTTTGGACCATCACTGCTTTTATTCCTCCAACTGGATGTCTGTTTTGATCCATGCGATGTCGCCGATGAAACTGATGTTACACTAGCGCAGCTGCTCACACTCCCAGCGTCTTTGTACATAACAAAAAGAATTGTCAGAAAATAACTGAAGACTTGTTACCAAAATATCTAGTAAGTATAACTAAAATAAACAACATGAAAAGGATTTCTTCGTCCCATTATTCATTTGCATCACATTATGCTGTGGAAATATGATCAACCTACCTTCGTTTTCCTCGTCCGATTCCGGAGCTTCACCTGCTACCACAATACCCTGAGGGGTCGATGCTGCGTTAGCTTTTGAATTTGGGACCTGTAGAAAAAAATCATCAGCACTGTGCCATATACCGACCAAAGAATATTCATTATTCAACACTACGTAATATTTACAATTTTCACATCTTCTTCGCAGTCTGACTCTGGAGCCTCCCCAGCGACTATGTGCGGTTTGCCGTCCATTTTATAAGTTATAGACCATATATTTTGGTAGCGATGATCTTAAAAATAACATCACAGTCGCGTAAGACAGCTATATTTCCCGTATTTGTTAAGAGTCATTAATTGCAACCCTGAAGGACCCCATTGCCAAATTGAGTAGCACAGATTGAAGTGAAGGAAAATAAACATGAAAACAACGTCGCAACGAAAAGCGTGATCACATGTGAACGAACATCTGTGTTTCAAAGAAGTTGGCGCGTTTCTTGTTCTTCATATCTCATAAAAATGAAGGTAAATGAGCTCAGAGACGTTAATTTCCTTCCCTGTCTGTGGCAAATGTTCTGTTGCAAATGAACTTCCGTTTTGATTCTGGCTACGAGTTTGTCGCAATTTTGTGAATGCTTGCACACACGTGGGAATTTGTTACGTTATAATCTTTACCGTTAGAAATTCAACTTACTTGACCATAAGACCAGACATCTCCATCTGACACTATTTATTGAAATTTACTGTAATGGTCGCATTTTCGACGCTGGTTTCTTTCACTCAGGTGAATTCAACTATCGTATATGTACACGGAAAGGAATCAGTTGACCTTACTTTCATTCCGTTAGGGAGGAATTTGGATCACCTGGTTACTCTCTCATTTGTAATTTAGTTCTTTTCTCTCTCTCTCTTTTTGTTGTAATTGCTATTTTTATTGGAACTGCTGTTGTATTGCTATTTTTATATTTCTGTTGTAATTGCTTCAACTGCTTCAACCTCATGTCCTCTGAAAGTTAATCTCATTTTAGCTCTAATAGAGGTGTCATTTTGATATCTCATTGATGCTACATGCGATTTTTCCTTAATTTCTTAAACCCACTATTCTGTAATTCAATAGGGGAAGCAAATAATGTATAAAGAGCAGATTGCTTCTGGCAGGAATCCTATCACAAGAGGATAAGTAAGATTTAATGAAGATCCTGTCATATAATGTGACGTTATTTGATCCCAAAACCTGGATCTGCAGAATGAAGATGAGAGTAGGTGAGAGGCTTTTGATATTTGGGTTTGGCTGAAAGAGGGTGGAAGGAAGATCAATAAAAAAATGTTGAGTGTGGTGGGGAGGATTGGAGTTTGCCATATAAAATCCAAAGGTTGCCGTTGAAATGGTTAAGAATTGTGGTTGAAGTGGTAATAGTACTAAGGAGGACGGGGTAATTGGAACAAGATAAAAAAACCTTCATTTTGTCAGTGTGTAACAAGCACACTACATGCATGATTTTAAATTATTTTTTCTGCATTAATAAGAGTATATTTGAATGCAGAATATCAGATTAGATGTATGTCACTGTGATGTGAATGGAACCCCACAGTGGGTTATTGGAACAGGGGTCAAGAAACTTCTTGAAAATTGAAAGGAAAAAATCTGATGGAATTGCATTAATTAAAAAAATGTATGTTAATAGATAAGACACTATTGGTATACACTCATTTTATGATCCAAGTTTGAAAAGATCCATGAAAAAACAAAAAAGTTATTTATCATCATTGGTCAAAAATCCTAGAATTGGTTTGACGCAGCTTTCCACTTGATTCTTCTATTGGTCAACCTCTTCATATTGACATAGTTCCTCTCTTTCGCGTCCTTTACGACCTGTTCCATATAACTCATATGAGGCCTGCCTTTTCCATTCTTCCTGTTCACTTTTCCTTCGACAATTGTCTTCATCAGGCCATTGTGTAATAAGATATGGCCAATTAGGTTGTTCCATCTTCTTTTTGTAGTTTTCAGCAGACTTCTCTTTTCTCCCACTCTTCATAAGACTTCATTTGTCACTCGGACGATCAATTTTATCTTCATCATTCTTCTGTAGCACCATATTTCGAATGCTTCCTCCCTTTTCTCCTCCACTGCTGTCATCGTCCATGCCTCACTGCCGTAAAGAAACATGTTTCCAGTTTCTGTTTTCCTTGTAAAACGTTGGTTTTGGTCTCTTCTCTCTTGCTGCACACCAATATCTTAGTCTTTTTCTTATTGATCTGCAGCTGATATCTGGCCATTGTCCTTTCCATGGTTACTAGAATCTTGTTCAGATCCCTCTCTGTGTCTGCTATGAGTGCTATGTCATCAGTGAATCGCAGCATGCTTATTTTTTCTCTGTGGGTAGTCACCCCAGAAGTCTTCTCTTTGATTTCATTGATGGCTCTCTTGATGTAAACATTAAAAATTGCGGGAGACAGTGCACAGCCTTGTCTCACTCCTTTCCTTATTCTTGCCTCTTCACAGCTGGGTCCAGATTTTATCACAGCTACTTGGTTTCTATAAAAACTGTAGATAATTCTTCTGTCATTATACGACACTCCAATTCCTTTCAGAATTCCAAGCATTGAATTCCACTCAATGTTGTCAAAAGCCTTCTCTAAATCCACAAATGCAATGAACATCAGCTTGTTCTTCTCCATTCTCTTCTGTATTAGCAGCCGAAGGGCCAATATTGCTTCCCTTGTACCCTTACTTTTCCTGAATCCGAATTGATCTTCATCCAGTAATTCCTCTGCTTTTAGTTCTATTCTTCTTTAGATGATCCTGGTCAATATCTTCGATGTATGTGTCATATGGCTTATAGTCCTAAAATTTTCGCATTTCTCCGCTCTCTTCTTCCTCGGAATAGGAATAATGATGTTTTTCTCAAAGTCCCTTGGTATTTCTCCTGTTGAGTACATGTCGCAGATGGTTTTGTAATGATGAGTTAGTGTCTTCTCTCCTGCATTTTTATTTAGTTCTGCAGAACATCATCAATACCAGAAGCCTTTATTCATCCGAAGATCCCTTACTGCAGCGTTGAACTCCGATCTTAATATTGATGTTCCCAAATCATCCTTTTCCACTTCACTTTCCTCTTCGATAGCTTTTGTGCTAAGATTTTTTCCATTGTATAACTCTTCCACATATTCTTTCCACCTCTTCACTTTGTCTTCATTTTCAATCAATATTTCTCCATTCTTGTTGCTTATGGCATTGCATCTTGCACTCCATTCCTTGAAAAGGCTTCTCACTATCCTATAGGCTGCTTCCACCTTTCCAAGTGCAAGGTTGTTTTGTACATCTTTTCATAGATTCTTCATCCCCATCTCTCTAGCATTCCTGGCTATGCAGATTATTTCGTTCCTTATTCTTTTGTAGCAAAGCTGCCCTTCTTTCTTTTTTGCATTCTTGTATTTTCTTCTTTCTTCAATCAAGTCTAAGACTTCCTCCATGATCCATGGCTTCTTCTTGGTAACTTTTCTTCTCCCAAGAGCTTCCTTCCTTCCTGTAGTCCACATTTAATGTTTTCCCTATGGTTTTCCACTGATTTCTCATTCAGGTCTCCGTAGTCTGTCGTAGGCATGTAAACTTGCACCACAATGGTATCTCTAGGCTTAGTTTCAATTTTAACCATTATTAGCCTCTCACCGTACTGCAGGAAGCCCTTCACACGTGGTCCTGCACTCTTCCTAAGTATTATACCTACTCCAGCATTACCATTTTTTGATCCTGTGTGAATAATTCTGTTACTTCCACTCCAGATGACTCCTTCTTCGGGCCATCTCATTTCACTGATTCCTTATGTCGAGGTCCATTCTCCACATTTCCACCCTCAAGTTTCACCAGTCTTCCACAGGTCCAAGCGATCTCACGTTACATGTGCCTACCCTAAAATGTTTATCACATTTGACTGATGAACTCTCTCGGGTAATCTCCGCCCGAAGATCTGAATGGGGGACTATTTTACCTCTGGAATATTTTACTCAAGAGGGTTCCATCAAATCTTGGTAAGAAAGAAAATATTAGAGTAGCTGCGACTCCTAATGATAATATTGTGATTTCCACTTGCCTTCCACTTCACTGTACTACAGCCGTTAAAGTAATTGTTACCACGCCTGTAGTGAAATGAGTGTCGCTGTACCGACCACTGTGGTCTCCACCTTCACTCATCTCTTCTCTCTCACTCTTGTTAAGACTTCTGATATTTTCTAAGTCATACATATTTTCAACATTCATAAAACTTGAAAACCACAAAATGACCTGCACTCTTGAGAAATGCAGTAAACCATTCATCACCAGGGCGGCTTTCAATCCAAGGTGTCTTCAAACTTCTATATTTGCAAAACTGCTGAACTTGGTTAAGAACTTCCAACTTACTCAGTCTATCTCTATAACTTGCACATGTATTGAGGTAAGTAGCCAATTGAGACTCAATATCTAAAGAAAGCACTGAAGGTTGTCCTGCACCATGAGACTTGATCGAAGTATTTCCAGTCGGTTTTTTAGCCAGAGTTCCACGAGGTACACCAATTCTCTTAGCAGCCACTATTTTTGACATACTTCCAGCCTTTACAGCAGCAATAGCATCCAGCATGGATTGTACTGCATAAGCACAATTATTCAACCGTTTTCTTGTTTGTGGCATACTGAGTTTTTTCAAAGAAGTGATATTTTACAACACCTCGCTGCTTTTTTGACTAATCAGACATTTTCCTTTTACACATACACCCTGAAAATTTGTATGTTCCTGCTAATTAAGGTCCAAAATGGTTTATCTACTGATACCAACACTGAAAGTGATTTCATATTCAAAATCTTACCTAGTTAAAACTGAGTAATAAAAGCTGTTCCGCTGAGATTACTGTAGAAAGCAACTGCAGATGGAAGACCACATCACAACCTCCACCAGAGAAGAACCACTCTAGAATGACTAATCTAAACTGGATTTTATTCCTCTACTCCTCCTTGTTACAATGTTTTCTACTACTCTTTTAAAAATATATCTTAGGTTTGAAAGTATCCTCTTCAGGTCCTCTATTTCATGTATGGCAAGAAAGTTACAAGACTCTTCTTCAACTCTTTCTATTTTTTTTTGTCTCTCAAGTTACAATGAATCTCTACCTCTACCTTCTTACCTTGTATACATTTCCTACTTGGCAGGCCAAATGTGATACTTTTCATTCAAGTATTGATTCTGTTCTGTGCCCTTAAAATATGGTTACAAAGTAAACAAGGGATTAGGTGGGGGAGTGGTGGGGGAGAGACCTTCCACCCCTCTTGTTGAGAGGTGATGAGGGGAGGGTGGAGCAATAATCCTTCCCCCTCTTCCCCTTACTTCGTTTATACTCCTTCCTTCCCCTTCTCACCCTTTTTATTCCTCTGCCCCCTTAAGAGTACGGCTTTGGGGATATTTTTCTTCATTTGAGAAGCAGCATTTTAGCAATTTATCAGCTGATTGTGATGTGTCACTTTTGGACTTCCTCCTGTTCTAATAACCCCATGCATACTGTTATAATTACTCAAGTGATACATTTTTGAGGTTATTAGAAAATGGCCAAAGAATTAGGTTAGGTCAAAGATAAATTCAAAATAATTGCTAACTCTATGATTAGGAATGCAGTATTTCACACCATAATAATTTTCACAGGTGCCTGACAAATTATTTTTCCAAACTTCTTTCTAATATGAGGTGTGAAGTCAAAGGTTAAGTTTTTTACTTTCTTGAGGGAAAAATACTAGCAGAAGAAAATCTATAAAGGTATATAACCTTTTTTTTTGCGATCTTTAGGAAACTAGTGTCTACAAGTCCCCTGTGATTTTTATGTAATTTGCTTCACAAATAAATAATATATGGTATTCTGTTCCAATTACCCCATGTTCTATTTACCCCAGCCTCTCTATATGGATTGTTGGAGAGTTCGATAGAGTGAGGGAGAGAAAGAGAGTATTAGAATTCTGAATCAAGGAAAAGAAAAGTGGGAGTTTGCCAAACAGTTTGCCTAAAAATAGGTACTGAGTGAGTTATTGTTTGCATTTTTAATAATGGTTTTGTTGCTGGTTATGTAGAATCTACCTTTAGACCAGTAAACTAAAATATCATCTTTCCAAAGTTAATCTTTAACAACCCTCTCTTCTTTAGCATTCAACTTCATTTCTTTGGTGCAATTATGTTGTATTTCAAATGAATATCCATTTGTGTAAGAATTCCACAGAGAAAAAGGATCTGCTTTTACAGGGACTCAAGCCCAGATCCAATCCAAGTGCTTTGTCCAGTTTAGCGTATGAGACCTCCTTATATGCTGATTTATGAGGAATTTTTAAAGGAATTGGGTGCTGATGATTTGTTTCTGTGTACAGTTATTTCATTGCTGTGAATGAAAGTGTGTAATGCCATAAAGGTTAATAATGACCAATTCATGGCCCCTTACACTTATTAAAAAGCAGAAGCTTGTTCTACATTTTAGTACTAAGTAATTTACTTAAGTTCTTGCTTTATTTTTCTTATAGGGATGGGTATTAATAGATACTTCAAAATGGCTTCTGGCCCTATGCCTTACCCATGGCTTTGCATGTTTAAAAATCCCTGTCTCCCCTTTTCCCCTAAACTCAAGATTAATTCTGTGGTTATATCAATATCATATTCTTTTTTGTGGAATTTATTTAATTTTGTTCCTCATCCTTGTTTTCTTTTATTTTTCCTGGTAATATCAATTTCTTCACTACCTTGCTTTTAAATGCTGTTATCAAATTTCCTTAATCTCTTCCTTGGTACTTTCCTCACTTACCTGTGCAGTCTTTAAACTTTACATTGTTTTTGGATTTCATCCATATCTTTACCATGCCCTTCCACTGTTTTTCCTTTAGTTTCATGTTTACCCCTATGTAAACATTAATTCTAAATCTTATTTAAATCTTCCATATCTGTACACCCTTCCACTGTTTCTTTATCTTATTTAGCATATCCATTACAAGACTAAAGTTTTTGAATTATTTGGTCGCTTTAAGTCTCTCCTGCAGCCCTTGGTCTGTTTTCTACCTTTATGTTGTTCCTGCCAAATATTTCCTTTCCTCAAACTATATCCCTCTCCAGTTGAAATATCATGAGATTTTCAATTCATTTAGCATTTATTTCCTCATGAATCACCTAAAATCTTTTCTTTTTTCATACGTATTTCTGTATCCTGATTATACTTTTCTTATGCATGCTGCAAATTCAGAAAATGTTTTCAGTTTTCTTTCCTCTGTTAAAAATATTCATGCACATTTAATGCTAATTGAAATGGACAGAAATGATAAGTAAGTGCAAAAAATGCTTATAATAAATTTCCGTGCAGCGGCTGCACTTAACATCACGTAGGTACGCATTTTCTTTTGTCTTCCCCTTATCTTCCTCATTTTCAAAGTCCCGCCGTTGTTTACTAATTGAGAACATGGCCGCCGTGCGCATTCCTCATCACAAGACATCAAAGGAATCGACGGGTTTTTCCCCTACTCTATGGTAGTATGTTCCGCAGTCCTAAAATTGTGCGCCGCAAATGCGCCTCCCTCGCTTCCTTTCCTCGCGGAGCGCTCATCCTCGATACATATTTTTTTTCGTTCTAACTTTAGAAGCGGTGCCCCGTGCCAAGTGTGTCTGTCTGGTCTGGCACTAGTCGGTTAGCTTTTCTCTAGAATGGCGTTCTTTCTATAAAACTAGAATTTCCGTTACTATTTAAATCTGTTAATGGTTATTTTATTTGTGCATATCAAGTAAGGAATGCAATCTTCACGTCGTGGGTTGTCGATGCTAAGTTCTTATCTCGTTCCCTCAGTGTGTTAGAACATGACATAAACGTCGGCGTAGTTCACTCTTGTGCGTTGCGGGATTTTCTAGAGTTCTCCCAAGATGAAGAATCCGTGCTCTGCCATCATCATTCTTGGGCTTTTGGCTCAATGGAGTTGGGCGCTACCGGACACAATTCGTATAGGTGAGTTGTTCAAGATCAAATAAATGAGATCAGCTGTGGCATGCGTGTTTACAGTTTCAATCTAGCTTTGTTGTCATGATGGTTCTCACCAATCGCAGATGAGAGCACCAAAACCTAGCTTTATAGACGCTTCCATGATCGTGGGACCTGTTGGTTTGGAACAACAATTCAATGACAATATCGTATCAGGTTTTCATTTTGTGCTTTAAATTATTCCGTATCTTATTAATTCATCCCTTTGATTCATCCCATAGCTAAGTCCTTATGCGCGATGGTTTTAGAATTGCTAAATCTGCTTCGAGTGTTCGAAAAATAGTAGGTCGTTTGTCAGACAGTTTTGAGTATACCACAATCAATAATTTTTTCAAAGACCGAACGCGTAGCTCTTTCTCAACCCTCCCATTTGAACATATTTAAATTACTAGTACTAGTCATCAAATTGCCTCATTAATTCTGTACAAAAGTCTTAGGTTTCCATCCGCTTGGGGCATTTGACACCAAAAGTGTTGAATACAGTTTGATATTTAGTTCACTAATGTACCTATCTAGTATTGGAAAGAGTAAAGGAGAAAAAAATATCATTTTATAGTCTGAGTTAAACTATTTATTTATATATAAATGGAGAAGAGAAAAACCAACAATGCAATCCCACAAAACTTTTATTTTGACACGACCATGGTTTCGCTGCGGCGCAGCATCTTCAGGTGGTTATACAAAATCTTAACCGTACATCTGCCTCATGTATGGTGAAAGTCAGGGGGAGGAACGGGGTCGGAGGGCCAGGGGGAGAGAGGAAGTGACCACGGATTGGCCGGTTGGGTGAGCTTGGTTGGTGTTTTCAGGGGTGACGCAGGTCAGGTCCAGGTCTGCTGGAAGTCGGGGTGGGGGAGGAATGGAGTCACAGAGAGGGTGGGAAAGTGACCGAGGATTGACAGGTCGGGTGAGGGTGGTGATATAAGTTAGTGTGTTTGCTCGGGGGTGGTTAGGGTTCCGCCTGGGGAGTGACCTAGGCGTAAGCGTTGGAGCTCGGGGGGGAAAGGGAGGTTTATGAGAGGGGAACGGGATATTCAATAATTAGCGGGATATATAATATTTCATTCAAAACATCCAAAGATTTGGAATTTACACAGATTGAAATTTCTATTTCCTCGAGACCATCCAACTTGGCACCCTTATTTTCAATGTGCAATATGTCTGGTGTAAAATCACTGCCGTGTTTGTGTAGTAATAAATGATTGGCGAATTGGGAAGTGTATTTGTGGTTTCGGAAGAAAGCTTTGTGTTCTTTTATCCTCGTGTCAAAGGACCTCCCTGTCTGCCCAATAAATGAGGCCCCGCAATCGTCACAGACGAGTTTATAAACTCCGCTCTCTTTCAAAATATCTAATTTATCTTTGGTCGACCCAAGTATGTCTCTTAAAGTAATACTGTAGAAAGCGACTCTGATTTCTTTTTTGGGGAGAAGCTTCTGGACTTTAGGATAATTTACATAGGAATGGTATCCGTCTCCACCTTTGTACGTCGTTGTCACTGTTCGTTGTATAGGGACTTAACAGCCAATTGTGTTTGTTTTCGTCTGTAGAGTGTATCGGGTTTTTAACACGAAAGATTTGTGTCGGTGCACGAAGGCTGAATTCTGTTTTCTTTGCTGGAGAGGAAACCACCGAATCGCTAGATCAAACCTAGGTACTTAAAGTCACTTCGGGTGTCCCACAAGGTAGTGTGATAGATCCTGTTCCTTCTGTACATAAATGATATAAATAAGGTGGTAAAAAGTAAGCTTCGTCTATTTGCCGATGACGCAGTAGCGTACAGGGAAATTCTATGCCCAATTGATAAAGAATATTTGAATGATGACCTATAAGCAATTGAAAAATGGTGTCATACATGAAGTTAGAATTAAATTTTAAAAAATGTGTAGCAATGAATTTTTGAAAAAAGAATTGTTCTCCTACTAACACGTGCAAAATAAGTAATGATGAATTAACAAACGTGGAAACCATTAAATATCTTGGAATAAGACTGACACATGATCTTTCCTGGGGTTAACACATACGTGAAATATGGGGCAATTTAATCGTAAACTGGGATTCATCAGAAGAGTATTGGGTACATTTGACGATCTTGTAAGAGAAATCAGCTACTTTTCCCTTATTAGACCTCATTTGGAATATGCTGCCAGTATATGGGATCCCTACGAAATCGGTGTAAATAATGAACTTGAACTTGTGCAGCGAAGATCGGCAAGATTTTTAAAGGGACGATACGATAACCATACTAGCGTAAGTAGTCTATTAAATTAATTAAAATGGAAATCATTGTCAGAGCGCAGGTTGAAATTTAGGCTTAATATTTTATATAAATTCCAAGACAATATTTTCAGTGATGACGTCAAAAATATTTTGCGAACCCCAACTTACTATGGTAGACTAGACCATGATTACAAAATTAGAGAAATTGATTGCCGAACTGACAGATTCAAAATGTCCTTTTTTCCTCGTACAATTAGGGATATGAATAGCGGTAAATATGTTCAATACGAGTGAATCAATCCATAGCATAGGTTGTTGCATGTTGGTAAGAGGACTTGAAGGTAACCCAACTAACAGCATGTTTTTGCACGCTTACTTTGCTATTTTTATCTTTTTAAATGGTGAAGTTTAGACTAATATATTAATATTAATCCTATTTTATGTATGATATGTAGTGCATGTTTGGTGAGAATCCACCCCCTGACACACGCGTTTATGGCGGCTTGCAGAGTATTATGTAGATGTAGATGTATATTACTGTCTTGTGAATTTAACAAAGTTAGGAACTTATTCAACTGTCTCATTGTCCCTGTCCATACACAAAACGCATCATCCACGTATCTCGATCAATGAAGGACCTTTTCTGTGAGGGGGTGTCTCGTGGAGAACAAACACTTTTCCAGGTTGTCCATGTAAGATTCTGCTAGAAGCGGGGAAACAGGTGAGCCCATAGCTAGGCCATCTGTCTGCTGATAGTAAGTGTCATTGAATAAAAAACTGCTCTGATTTACACGTGTTTCTAACCTGTGACACAGTTCACTGATAACAGTTGCTGGTGCCTTAGCTTTCGCCAGGGTGATTTCAGCTAGGTTGAGAGCTTCGGAATTTGGTACGCTCGGAAAAAGGTCACTCACATAAAAAGAAACCATGGAGGGTAAAACTTTGTGGGATAACATCTGTGCGAATTCGTACGAATTTTTTATTCCAAACTTGGGGGTGAACTTAGAGTAAATCCTAAATAGAGAATTTACTTTGTGGGATAGTAGGTGGTTGGGAGCAGAGACACACGACACAACCGGCCTAATAGGAATCTTATCTTTGCGGATTTTCGGTAGGCCAAAAAATCTCGGAACCTTGGGATTCATCTGTATAAGTTTGGGGGATTTAGAGGGATGTAATAACACTTCACATCGAGCAATGGAACTTTTACACTCGGTTTGGTATTTCGGTGTTGGGTCGCTTCTTAAGGTCACTATATTGTTGGAGTTGATGAAATCTAAGCACTTATCAATATACGCTCCTCTCTCCATGACCACAACTGAGTTGCCTTTATCGCCTTTGAACACTATGAGGTTATTTAGTGTGAGAGATCTCTTCAAGGACGACACCGTCTTATATTCTGCGTGTTGGCTGGTAACTGCTTTTATGATCGGTGCTGCTGATGTATTCTCGTATTTCGGAAGAGATGAGTTCCTTGGCTCCCTAAGAATTCTTCCGAAACGCTATGTTGCAGTCCGCCGTGAGATTTTTTAACTGTTTAGTTGAAAGGGACATATCGGGAGAGTATTTTAGACCTTTTTCAAGTAGATTCCACTCATCGGGTTAAAAATTATGTTGGGATAGATTGACTACCCTGTCGTTAAATTTTTGCTCAATTGGTGGTCTCTCCGTGTTGAGAGTTTGGGTTTTGGATAAAGTGTCAAGTTTTTTGCACATTGTGGTTCTTTTCTTGAAGGCAATTTCACTTGCTCTTTTTCGAACCCTGTCGTCTAATGATATCCATTCCGCCCAATGAAGGAAATTTGTCAGTAGCATGAAAAATAAATACAGGTAATGAAAGATGGAATG
Source organism: Platycnemis pennipes (assembly GCA_933228895.1). Classification (NCBI taxonomy): domain Eukaryota; kingdom Metazoa; phylum Arthropoda; class Insecta; order Odonata; family Platycnemididae; genus Platycnemis; species Platycnemis pennipes. The sequence continues at coordinate 22,665,615 of OW121848.1, read as the reverse complement.
TCTTTTCACATACCATTCGTGGAGCTCTCGTTTGATCCACGAACGTTTCGCGCGTTCCACAGCAAATTTCCCGGCTGATGACGTATTCTTACTCAAGATAATGACGTATATGGGTATAACTCCACAGGAGTTTGTCCCATGGAGTTGTCTGGGGATAACTCCACTTTACTGTTGAAGAAGATGTTCAGCGAGGAGATTCCGATACAGGCTGGCCCGTTCTGCGTTGCTGGCGCACACCATTATGGAAAAATTCCACCCAGTTACCTCCAACGCTGCGGTTTTTCGTTTTGTGAAATAGAGGTGTTAAACATGTCATTCAGAATTGGAATCATACTTTGCTATTACGAACCAGTTAAATGTTCGTTCGTACTTAGCGTATCTGCACTCTGAAAGACCGCTTGAAGTGCATCATAGAGTTTGTTTACTTATTATATGTACAATTTAACTCAGCGTCATTTGACTATTAACGTCTCGGGGAATAGTAAAATAATTACACCGAGAGTTACATATTTAGAAGGCGGGAATCAAGATTCGAAAATGTGTTGTTGACCTTAATTCTTTGTCAGCTTCGAACTATGAAGTAACGTCAAAAAATGCTACTTCGATGAAAATGATTCTACTTTATAGAAAAAAGAATGCTTTTTGTCTAACGTTTGGCAACATCTACCGAGACTTCAAGTATTTAAGCTCCTCTATGTTTCAGCTAATTGAAATGTGGTGTAAAAGAATGGTGGAAATATAATGGATAGTCCGAGTTACTGTCGAAGTTCTGGGGAGAATGGGAGGAAAAGTCAGATAAAGAGTCAGGTAAAAACTAACAGAAAACGAGACGACCTTATCGGTCATATCTTGAGACAGGATGGTCTAATGAAGGCAGTTACCGTGGGACAAGTGACTTGAAAGAATGGAAAAGGTATCTGAGATTTAACATTTGGTGTTTGAGACATAATAAGAACAGCTAGTAGAACAATTACTGAAGGACCTAAAAGAGAACACATGCGTCAGTATGAAGAGGTTAACCGATAGAAGAATTGATTACAGAGGTTCGTGGAACCGATATTAGAATTGTGATAATGACGATGCTCAGTGGAACTGAATTGTCAAAATAATAATGAAACACTTCATATAGTTCACGATATGAAACTTTAATACTGATACCGATTTCTACTGCACAGTCATCTGGGCACAAAAAGCGAGATAACAAATGGAGATGCAGCCGGATAAAATTGTAAGGGGTAGTTAGACTAAGGTGGAAGGAAGGGAGACGGTGGATAAGGGTTAAGTTAACGTCAACATCAAAACTCCAACGTGTGTCACAAAGAGATGGGGAATCAGGAATATGAGAGAAGTGCCATGATTACAGACAAGTTCGGGGGTTGAAAGGAGGTTAGGCTTGATAACAATTGGAAGCGAAGCAGGAAAGTCTCATTCTTTAAAAGAGCCTTTTTTTGTTTCTCAGATATTTCAATTTCCGATTTCTCTGTATCCTGTATAATCGTGATTTCCAGCAACCTCAATGCGAACATTGAAGGTTCCGTAGAGGGTCTATTCCTCAGCGTTGTAACTCCGTATTCTTATGCTGTTACCAAAAGACGGCCGTATGTATTTTTTCCCACCTCTTTTGTGATCTTTTTGTTGCTCAAATTTCTTTAGTGGCCGCTTGATTTATGAGAGATAGCCCTATCTAAAAATATAGGTTCTGGAATGCTCTTTAGAATCGTTGCGAAAGAAAGAATTCATTGTATAGGAAGTTCTTGTGAAAATCTAAGGTGGGCAGGGTTTGATAAAGGAGAAGAATTACCACTTGGTACGTTCCACACTTTATTTCTACTGACCATGGTTTCGACATTCAATATCCTTATCAAGGTTTGATGAAGATAATTGCGAGAATCATTAAAGAATTACGCCAACGTTGGCAGGTCGATGGATAATCTCGGCCTACAATGCTCCTTCGCCGTGAGACATCTCTATTCCTAATTCTGAACAAGCAGTGTTTACTACGCTTCCTAACTTATGTAAACCTTATTATCTACTTGTCATCTTACCTTACAGAGTATATATGGTATTCTACAGTCTTCCATGCTTTCCCAGCCTTCTCCCCTCTCATCTGTGCTTTTTAGTCCACCCCGCACTTAACGGCGCTTCAGACTGGGAGGAAAAGCACAAGGATGAGAATGTGGTTTTACGTTCCATTCGACTGATTTCGTATTGAACTTGAGTGCTCTCTATCCGTTTGTCAACTCAAGTAGGGGTCGTTTGCCGATGGAATATATCTTCCACTCCCAGAATTCTAACCCGGTCCGTCGGGATGGCTTTCTATTCAACATTCAGTGACAACTATTCATAATAAGCTTTCACTTTAGTGGGAAGTGGTTAGGTTTAGGGAGAACAGTTAGAGTGGCATAGTACCCACATTTCTCCATCCTATTTCTTTTCCTCCCCTTTCATTTTTAACTCTCTATTTTAGTCATCGTTGCCATCAAGCTGACTTCTGCCCTTTGTCCCCACGCTCGCTACTGAGAAGCCTCTCAGCTCCACTCATCTTGTTTCCGTAAAGGCTTAAGTCTCTAAACAGTACAACTCTTTTTACTATATATTAGATTTGATTAATCATGTATTTACATTGCTATTGTAGGACCCTTATTTCTTCTCTTCTCATCGTTTATGCTCCCTTCTCTAGTGCCAGTCTTGACCTAATGGTGCCAAATCCATTTTCATCCGAAGTACAGGCACAACAAAGGAACTGTCCAACCTGTTCTTGTTTACACCCCCCTTATAATTATTGACAGCGTGGTAGCCCAGTGGGTAGAATGTTGGATTTTTGACCGAAGATTCCGGGTTCCAATCTGTATGCAGTTGAGATATGTATGTATAAGATGCATTTGCATATGTATTATTTTCTAGGCACCAGATCTTCCTAGATCCATTACAACCTACGGGAAACCGTAGGTTGTGGGGGAAAAGGATCTGGCCCCTCTAATGTAATCTGTGAATTTTACTAGCCAGATCTTTGATTGGGATCTAAGATTAGGCTTAGTGCATACATATTTGGTTAGCCCTATCCTCACCAAACAGAACAACATTCTGGTTGAACACAACTTTTTTAACAAACTACAACATAATTAGTTATACTGGGTAATTTTATTTACTCTTCATAAACTCATAATCTTGTTGTTCTTTTCACTTTTTTTATCCTTATGGGATCTATTTTTTTTATTTCTCTTTAGGCGAATATATTATCAGTGGACGAATTTTTTTATTTTTAACTTTAATCCTGCTGCCTCATGATTGAGAATGAATTTAAATGCTAAGTAGTTTCGAAACTACAGTTTTTATTTTAATAAGTATTATTTTCACTAGAAACAAACCTAGCAATCCATAAATATTTTGTTTCCTCTGGTATCGCGGAAACAGTAGCTAAGATGGCATGGATGAGGGTAGGGGATAAAGCCGGGGTCGTCACAGGTCGCTGAGTGAAAAAGGCCTGGCCTTCACCCTCAGTACCGATTTGCATAAGAGCATCATGGAGATAAGTGGCGATAGAGGTATGAAAAATGCGCGAATCAGACTTGGAAGTTGAAGGAGCGCGGATGAAATCGGTTAGGTTCAGAGATGAAGCTGGCATTCATGTAAGGATTTTCATGGTGCGAATTTTGAACTTGAAGGGAGATATACCCTCCGAAGATAACGTTTGAAAACTTAAGTAGTTAGATATTTGCAGAGCAAAGGAACCTTAGTGGGACGTTAAAGCTGGAGGGCGTAAACGGGTGTATATGGAACTATTAACCTACCTTAATAGCATATTAAAATAAAATAGGCATTGTACGTGCGATGATAATAGAAGCATTGACGGTGAAAAGGTAGTGAATTTTCCATCATCTGTAGATCTCGCTTGGTTCCAGGTGAAGTCAAAGTCTCCGGCGCGCGCATTATTATTACCTACTTAAATAGCTCACGTTTCATTTTTTCAACTCGATTTTCCTACTTTTACCTATTTGTTACTTTCTGGAGATTTTGAAGTTTTTCATTTGAAGTGATATAAATTTAAGGTACTTACGATAAAAATGTTAAAAACATGAGTTTTATATATTTCAAATTTTTGTATTCGGCCACATTTGTATTCAAATATCATTAATTTTACGCGATATAATGATATAAAGATTGTTAATATGTTAAAGTAATTTTTTTATTCACTACGAAATGCCTTTCAGTCCAGTTGACCCATAAACGCTAGATTTCTACCCTCCAAAAAGTGAGCTCGATACGCGTGCGTGAAGGTTAGGAAAGACTGAGTTGAGTAGCTATGTAGTGTCTGAATCGTGATGCCTCTTATTTTGAGAAATAACCAATCGAGTGTGTTTGAATACGAAAAGAGTGGTTTATTATGAGCACGTACCAAGGGTGCTCCCCGCCCCCCTTCCTCGACACTCGACCGCACCCACAAGACTCCCGGCACACACTTTGGCGAGATCTGAAATTAACGTGGAAGAAGTTGAATGGAGAGTGTAAATAGAGTGAACGGCTTGAAGTGTCTTTGTGAAGGACTTAAAGATTTCGGGTTGATGGAATGGGGTTTGGAGAGGGGAACTGGTGTGAGCGGAAATCCCTAATACAAAATTAATATCCGAAGAGTGGACAAAACGATCGTAAAATGTTGTACTTACTGTACTTGGTGATAAAAAGAATGCCTCAGTTACACATGGTCACCAAATGATCAATAGCCAAATGTTCCCAGAATTTGGCGTAGGAATTGAGTGTACACTAATGTGACGATTACTTACTTTGTCTGCTGGAGAAAATAAATTTTGAAGTGAATTTAAGATCGGAAGCCTGGATAACATATAACTGGTAGTAACATATTTCAGTCATAGGAAAGAAAAGATGGAATGCCTTAGATTTACATTTGCATGAAATTCAAATGATTATCCGTTCACTGTTCCCAAACTTTGTTGGAATGGAGAGCACAGGAAGTAACTCTTAATATATGACGCGCAGTTTCTCTCTTCCCCGCCGTTATGGAAAAAAATGGTCTATTGATAACAAGGGTTTTAGGTGCATTTGTCTGCTCCAGAAGTTATTATTCGTGAAGGAAGCGGCATTTTGGTTTCAAAATAGATTGTCGCGTAAGACGTGGAATTCGGTCAATGAAGTCAATAACGTTTTTCTGCTATTCCTCCTCAAAGGTCGCGGGTTTGAATCCCTCCTCAGACGTGGATACTGCGTTTGTCTTAGATGCAGTAAAGCAGTCTTTGTGAAGTAGTGGTACTTATATGAACTTTGGGCTTTGCATCGTCCAACGATTAAGATCATATCTCACCATATTCTTCCAAGTTTTTAACGCTAGACAAACACGACGTAATTACACAGGACGGGATTCGATCGCGTGACCTTTAGTTGCCAGATCGACACATTAACGACCAGGCCACCACGGCTGGCTGTTACGTAGATTTAAGGCTAGGTTAAACAGTGTAATATAGCCTAAACAGTTGAAGTTACTAAAAACAGAATTCTACAACTACCGATCATGCTTGACTCGGTATTTCAAGGCTTCGCTCTCATTTTCAAGTTTTATTCTGGCAATGAGTGGTTGGTTTTGTTTATTGGTACCTTGTACGAGTATCAGTCACTGAGGTAATTTTTTTTCGTTCGACCGGGTCTGGTCAATGATAATGGTATGCGTATGCTAGTTGATCCTGGGAAAAACTAGCAATTTGGAACTTCCATTAATCAAGTGAGGTGATGAAGGGGGGAGGTGGTTCGTGAAAAGTCACCTAGTGGTAGAGGTGAGCACTTGTAGTGAATCACTCGTATTTTTATCATTTAGTTATAGATGACGCCGCCCAGTTCAATTATGTTTATGCGCCCTTCAACAAGGCAGCAAATTTTCTCTTGTGTTTATTAGACGTATAGTTATAGTCCTTTCGCGTAGGAAAGAAGCAACCCGTAAAATTTGTCCACCTCCTTGTAGGGGAAGTACACTTACCACCTTTCTTTTTCCTGTGTGTCCATCGCCCCGGAATTAATTTTTCGTTTTCTCAGATCTTCTACTTATTCTTGATTTGTGATCTTTTGGATTTAAACTCTTATGTGCGAATGTTTTGTGCCACCCTTTATAGTAGTTCCCTAAAAACCAAAAAAAGACGTGAGATCCCTGGGGGGTCCATTCAGATGTCACCAAACATCACGAAGGGGTCACAAAGTGGTCTAACATACGTGACGTGATTAATAGACGCCCCATTTTTTGACACCTCAAATAACAATTCTAAAAGGAGGAAACGTGGAATTCGTTACGTAGAGGACGGATCACCGGGAATAGAACGGATTTGGTTCGCTCAGATGTTGAAACATTGAAAATAATATAAACATATTTTCTAATTCCCATTATTATTCTCATAATATTCTCTCTCTTCAGCCTTGCTATGTCATGGAGAGAAGGAAGGAGCTAGAATTAAACTAAATCTTGTAAATAGATTTCTGGAATTGTTTATCACCTGATTCTACTCAGTTGCCGCATTCAGTAGTTATACAGGGTGTCCAGCGCTCTGGAAGACCGGGAAATCTCAGGGAATTTTATTTTCACTGGAAATATCAGGGAAATCTCAGGGAAATATGTAATCGACTCTGGAATTTTCGGGGGTGTCTATATGTAAAACAGCGACGGAAATAATGTGCCATTTTCAGCAGTTGCATAGTGAAATTGTTGTCGCATTTAGTATTTCTGCAATTACCGAGAGTGCATAATTTCTCCATACACTGTGTACGATACATAGTCCCATCCCGTGTATATTTAACCTTTGTTCTTAGTGGCCATGTCGTTTCTTGCCGAAGCGCCCGAGTGCTTTCGGCCCGTCGCAACGGCTTTCAACAACAACAAAAACAAAGTAGTTGTTTATGATCTCTATATTTCGAACGAAACCCTAAATGAAACACGTAGAGAGTTGCCAGCAATTTATTGTGGGTATTGATGAAAGCCTCAATAAGATTGCTATTAAGCAGCAGATGGATCTTAGTAAGTCGAAATTTACGTTAGCCGAAAATTAAGTCCATTTTCCAAAACTAAATCCGTGTTCCGGAGATTTCAATCGATGCGGAGAAATGTGGGGAAAATTTTCGTACAATTTCCTTCAGTTTTTTTCCAGCGAAATTCAATAATTCTTATTTTTATCTTTAATTTATTTGCATAAGTAAACGATAATGCCGCCTGGAAGTTGCACCCCAAATTGCGTAATGTTGTTAGTCCGCATTGACCAATTGCACGGATTTGCGAAAACACGGTATCTTTAGGTTAATTCACTATAATGACGACTAATATTATTTTTTTATGTTATCATGCCACTGAAGGAGCCATTTAGTATTGTGTAATTTACTAGCCTTTAACAATTACTGTATCTTTTGCCTTTTAAGTTGAGTAAAATCGAAGTTCGAAGCATTGACGTGGTGGAAGGTTGTCATGATGTCAACTAATAAGAAACCTTAGTCACTTCCACAGGATTTTTATTAAACATACGACCAGTTTCCGCAGTTACGCCATCCTCAGGTAACAATGGTCATCTCAGTCTTAGTATATATACTCATGGTGGAGGGAAGGGGGAAGGGAGGGGAGAGGGGGTAGGTAGGGTGACGAGCAGCAACGGAGATTGGTTATGGAAAGTTACGTTGTTGACGAGGCAGTTGGATTTCCTCGCCAGGCCGATCGCCCGCTGCTCACAGGCGTCCAATTTTCGCCCTTTTGCTGAGTATTGGATGACCTCCGGGTGGAAGTCACTTTGGTGGCCCAATTCTAAAAGGTGCCGGGCGAATGCCGAAGAATCATCTTTGTTATGGAAGCACGTTCGGTGTTCTTTAACTCTAATTTTAAAGTTGCGTCCCGTTTGGCCGATATAAAATCTATTACAGTTTTTACATACAAGTTTGTATACTCCACTTCTTAAAATTGGATCGATAAAATCTTTAGAATTATTCAACAAACGGCCCAAGGTATGAGTGTTGTAGAAACATGGGTTGAGAGTGTCTCGAGGGATAGCCTTTAATGCCGCATAAGATAAGGGGCCTATGAAAGGTATTTTAAACCATTTAGTTTTATTTTTATTTTCCGCGGGTGACAGGGAGGTGGAATGTGATGAAGCTAGGCATTTCAGCTTTTTATTTAAGATTCTGGTAATTAAATCATCTTCATACCCATTATTGTGGGCAATTTGTCGAATGATGTTGAGTTCTAAGTTAAAATTTGAAGATGATAGTGGGACATGTAGGAGCCGGTGGATCATTGAACGGAATGCGGCATGTTTATTGGAGTGGGGGTGGCACGAATCACTGGGTATGACCGCATCTGTGTGAGTGGGTTTCCTGTAGATGGAAAAATTATGTCTGTTATTTTGAAGAAAAATGGTCAAGTCTAAAAAATTCAATTATTAGTTGACATTTTAAGTTGAGTTTACTAATGGCTCTGGTGGATTCATTGTCACAGTTTATTCTCATAAGAGGAGGGAAGAGGATTAGGTCACTGCGACGTCCACATTAACGCTTTACAATCACGCCAACATACACACCTTATCCTGCACGCACGCAGAAATTTTATTTCTCTCACTGCGAGGTCGAACGCTGCACTATGACGCCGCCCTCTGCGTCAGCTGTTGATGAGGTTGATGATGATGTGGCTTCAACTTTTTCGTGAAGTAACTGTACAGAGAGGTTTGTATGGGGGCCTTCTTTTCTTCATGATAAATTTCCTCATAGCAAGACATGGCACCTTGTGCCATGCCAAGTGCCCTGATGACCTTAGCGAACCTGCTGATGTTACAATCCGTTTGCTCAAGTTTTTCCACCGCCGAATTAATATACTCGAAGACCTCCAACAATCCTTGAGTTGTAAAGCATTTTTTTTGTCCACACACGTCCTTTTGAGATCTCTCATCATCATTTTCATCCCTTACTTCTGCCCAGCGTCACTCCATCTCTATCATTTCTTCGTTTGTCAACTCCTTGTGCGAATATGACCGTGAATCGTGGTTACTTCTTCCCAGGATGATGCTATGTTTTTTATTACATGGTGCATATTTGTAGCCGTTCCCAAACTCACTACGTGTCTCTCCACCATCCCCATCTGTGGCAGCAATAGCATCAGTAAATGTCTTGCGCAAGTTATAAGCTTTGAAGTACGCAAAGATTCCCTGATCATTGGGTTGGGGAAGTGCCGTTGTATTTGGATGCCGAAGAATGCGGTAAATCCTCCCAATTGTGTGTTGGGTGACCGGGTGCATTATCAAGCAACAACAAGATTTTAAATGGAATTTTTTCCTTAAGGCAGTACTACTTGAACTCTGGTATAAAATAGATGCAGTACCAGTCCTCAAATAAGGTAAATGTAACCCGAGATTTTGCGTTTGATTTCCAGATGACCGAATAAAAGGATTTATAAATATTTTTTAATGCTCGCAAATTTTCTGAATAGTAAATTAGATGAGGTCTCAATTTGCAATCTACGATCGCGTTACCTTGTAGCAAGAGAGTCGCGATCTTTTGCTGCCTTAAAGCCAGGAGCAGACTTTTCTTTTTTATAAATATGCTTACGGCGAGTCATTATTTTACCAGAAAAGCCCGCTTCTTCAACATTAAAAACCTGTTCTGCTAAGTAACCATCCTCCTCAATTATTTTTTCTAGTATTCTTGGAAAATTCTTTGCCTCCTCACCACTTAATCAATTCTTTAGTGTGGTGGGGGACCGGGTTCATTATCAAACAACAGCAAGATTTTAAATGGAATTTTTTTCTTAAGGCAGTACTCCTTGACCTCTGGTATAAAATAGTTGCAGTACCAGTCCTCAAGTAAGGCATATGTAACTCAAGCTTTTGCGTTTGATTTCCAGATGACCGGAAGAAAGGATTTATCAATATTTTAATGCTTGTTTTTTTTGCTACTTTGCATCATTTTTCTTGCAATGCAAATTCAAACGATTTTTAAATCGATTGACCCACCCGGTACTTGCTTCACCAATTGTAGAAACTTGTTGAATTGTCAGAAGACTAAGCGGTTCTCATTGAAATGCAGTTTAAGAGTTCAGGACGATGTATATGTTCGTGGTTGGAGAATGTACGAGTCCATTCCTTCTCAATAAGTCACATTCCAATACTCCGTGATACAACCGACTACCGCTTTCATGGTACTTAATATTTAAGAGTTAAATTATCTATAATATAAAGTTAATATAAAAAAGTGGATCGTTAATTTCACTTTCTTTACGTAGAACTGGCATCCTTGGATTTCGTGTTGGCATATAATCATAGCATCTCAATCCAGCGGTTTGCGGATTACAGCAGCTATCAGTCACAATTCATCAAGTCCTGAAATAAACATTTACGGTACTAACCAAGTGTTTTCTGCCACATAATTTCTGTTCCAAGTTTTTTTCCCTTTTATATCAACATGACTTTTGGCTGCAACTTAAAAACTGATGACAATCGGGGACAGTGTATTTACGTAGCTTCGTGCTACGTAGTAATCCGTATCGTTATGGAGTGAGCGCAATCGTCGAGTCGTAGCGATCGTGTCGTAGCGATATCGCTACGACTGTATGAACTGTTACGAAGAATGGTCAGTTGCGTAGAAGATAAGATGTTTTTTACGCGTCTTTGCGACAAAAATTTATTAATAGCAATGAAAATACTGTAGTACTGTATAAAAATTGACCAATTTCTTCTGTGTACCTCGTTAAAACCTCGACAGCTATTCGATATTTTCTCCGCCTTCAAGTATAAAAACGAACATTTTACTTGTTGGTGCTCACGTTCGTAAATCTACGGCATCCCTTTAGATAAATTTTTCACTTATGTTAGTACGGATTTTTAGGTAAGTCGAGACGTACGTAACTCGGGGACTGCCTGTAGTTAGGTGTTTAGACAATGAAAATATTGTGCTCTCTGAGCCCTCGATATTCTTCAACCCTTGCCAAATTACAGGCATGAGAGCTTTCAGGTTGAAGAGAAAAGCGATCATGAGTGCAATAAATGTAAGCCTATGTGTCACAGTTTCAGATTAATAAAGTTCATCATCCAAGACAAAATGTTGGGTCCTAAACTGGTTTCCTTTGCCACAGCTGCAGCGGAGCTGGAACAATTTTTCTTGGAATTTCAATCCAGCAAGCCTATGGCTCGGTTTCCGTTTTCGGCTAATACTGAATTGTTTAAAACTGTGATGACTAGATTAGTAAAGCCGGAGGTTTTGGCATCTGGACTCGTGAATGATATTGACTTGAGTAAAGCTGTAAATCTGATCCCCACAAAAGATCTTGGTGTAGGATTGGAACCAAGATAGCCTAAAGAGATTATAGTCACAAAGATATATTAGGATATTCTTCTCTTCAATAATGGATGGATTACTAACCTAAAGAAATTGGTGGGGAAACTCATTGAAAGATCGCCCTTGGCCTTCCATGTAAATTCACAATTTTTAAGAAGGGAATTTCATGCCTGGATCCGGAAGGTGCAAGTTATTGATCATTTTGTATCAGTGATATTCATATTCAGCAAAGTCTGGTTGTATGTAACCTTGTTCCCGAGCGCCAGCATAATAATGTTTAACTCTAAGAAGGTGATGTAATTTCTCACGAACTAAATGAAAGTGTTGTATGATATTGGATTTTTTGTTTATTATCCTCCAAATACGCAGGATTTGGTTTATTTTGCCCAAAATGCAAGATCAGCTATAATACTTACTTTTATTCACACAAGAAACATACCCAACGTTCTCTTATACTTAACGAGAAAAAAATCTATATTTCCTCTGGAAAAATAAAACTTATGTCTGGAAAACCCGGAAATCTCAGGGAATTATCAAATGCCCCGCTGCTGGACACCCTGTTATATGAAGCTTTCGTATCGGAATTTGGTTTAGGGGTGAATGCTAATAGATATTTCTGGTTTCGTTGTGAATTTTCTGTCAAGTATTGGAGTTTATTTGTATATAATTGGCCCATTTTCCGTATCATTGTTGTTATTAGGGGAGGCAACCGACACCTGAGGATAGGTGATTTTTTGCGCGTCAGATCCAGAGTGTGTGTGAATTTTGGATTTAGATAGTATTTTTGGGAGCGCAGGAAGGGTTGTGTGAGACGCCAGGCGTGTCGGCGGCATTAGCGTAATGTAACGGAAAGCACATAGCACATCCTAAGTTTAACGTTCAACTCGACACGACACTTTGGCCTCCACATTAACCCAGTCCCATCACTTTTCCAGGGTGGTGACTATATGCTTGTCATGGAAATTTGGACTTTCTATGTGAATAAATCAGTATTATCCTGGAATGTTGAAATATTATTTTTATATTGAAGGTTTTCCTCTCCGACTGATGACTCCTTCCAGGCTCTCTAGCTTTTATTAGGCGTCTAAGAACTTCAACTCCTGATACACCCCCTAAATCTTCAGATTTCGAGTGAAGGGTATCCCCAGTGAATTTTACTAGAAATAATGTATCTACTTATGATTCAATCAATTTTATCAAATGATCTGCCGTACAGCAATATCACGAAAGTAATTTTGAACTTTCACCTATTTGTCGCCACATTTTAGCTTTCTTATGCGTAAATTTATCAGTCCCTTTGTTTACCCATGGCCCAGATTTTGAGTAGACAGTCCATAGTGCTAGAGAAAATAAATTTGTTACACATCACTACTCCTTTATCTGGACACGCCCAAGTATTGGTACCCGTTAATTCGTCAGAAATTGCGTTTCACAGTGTTGGACTTCCATCTGTGTCTTCTAGGCTTCCTGTTTTTTTATGCGCTCCTTCCTTCTGTAATGCTATACTCCTGCGAGAGTATAGCATTACATACGTTTTAACCTTAAATGCTTTATAGGAAGTTATTGTTATCTTGCACGGTTGAGTATAAAAGAGCTAAGTGTACGGAATTTCTGTTACAGGTGGCCTATTTGAAGCCTCGGAAGAAGTGGAATTACTGGCGTTTCGACATTCGGTGAACAAAATCAACATGGATCGGACCATACTCCCGAAAACCAAATTGATTGCTCAAGCAGAGATAGTGACTAAGTATGACAGCTTTAGCGTTGCCAATAAAGGTACGTAATCCACATGAGTAACCTTTTATTGCGTTATTGTGGCGCCGTTTCCTCCCGGATTAATTTCTTAAAACGAAATAGTAATGATAATCGAATAAAAATAGACTTGTACCTCATGATGACGCCGATGCGTTGAAACTAGTTTTGCAAAATAAATTTAAGTGGAAATATACATAAGTTGGATTTTTTATTTGACCGTGAATTTCCAAATAGTTAAGCCGCAAAATATTGAGTGCAGCAATGATGATCATCTGTAGCTTAATTTATGGGTAAAATGGGGGGTTTTATGTAACAAGGAGGCATTAGAAAATACGTGTTTGGAAGCTGAATCTTGCCAAGAGTAGTAGCTGAAGTTGAATATCTTGTTAACGAGTTATTTTAATGAGCATCCTGCCATGGTCTGGGTTTTCTCTTAATTTTGTTCAGTATGAGCCTCAAGAAACTGAATTATTTAAAGAACAGAGATGCGATGGAACAAAGATCGTGTTCGGATTATCTTTTTTTTATAAGTCCCGAATTATTTTATTGGACCGCCTGCATTATCATATACGGTCTGATATTGTAATGTGGTGTTAAGGGATTGGGTTCGGTCATCCGGGAACTTTTCATTTTTGTAAAACCGCAGGATAAATCCCGGGATATAATTATATTTTCCCATTGGATTAAATGATAGTTTTAATTTTTCACTGTGAAAAGTTTTCTTTCATTCCCTGAATGAGACAAAAAATAAGCGAAAGTAAAACTCCAATTTTTGTTATTTATGTAATAATAAATTCCTTGATAGTAATCTTTCGTTTTGCTGTTGAGTTATCTAGAATATGATAAATTTGATAAAATTCATCGAATATTTTTGAGCTTTCCAAGCGTTCCAAGGCATCCGTCGTTGTTTCCTCCGATTTGATTACAACCATGAACTAAAAAATACATCGAAACCTATCTCGAAGCCAGCTGTTCTAATTGTGATCTGATATTTTCATGACAGTGATTAAGACACAAGGACATGTGTATCTAAAAGTAGGACTTCATCTTCATGTACCAATGCTTGCCAATGAGTAATAAATGACGCTATATTAATGATTCATGTTAGTTTGTCCGTCTGAGTGTGTATTTTCATTCAGGGACTTCGACCGAGAAGGGCGTCTTCCGCCCGAAGAGAAGGCAAAAATAGTAAAATGGGCTAATAAAATTTTAATGGGATTTTATCACAAGTTTTACATCAATTATAATGTGTCTAAAAGGATTAATCTTGAAATGGAATATTTTTTTGGACTCTGTCTGCTTTCAGTTTGAAAATTTACTGTCCAAAGGCTTTAGCTTTCAGTTTTAAATCTTTCATAAAATTTTATATATGTATTGTATCTTATTCCGATAACAGATATATAAGTCCCCTCTCTATCTCTCACTTAAACAATACGTCATGGTACTTAATGAATTTCAGTTCACTTAGTGGAAAAATCCACCTTAAAACAGAACAAGGATTACTTGTGTACTTTTTGCATGTTTTTGGGATTTATTCTTATTGTAAAATTATAAAGAAAGAATATCCTTACTGAAATCTCGGGTAAATGGCTCGGCTCACCCCATAGCTATGTTCCGCCGCTCAATCCGACTAAAGGTGTAAGTTGCAGTTTTTTTTGCAAATATCTCTTATGTCATGTCACTTGCCATCCCTGGGGACATGCACAGTGTTTCTCTAAGAACACAAGCACAGGTAAACGGGGATTGGTCTGGTTTAGTGGTTAGAGCGCCCGCCCATCCCGATAGCCCGGCTTCGAATCTCGGGTTAGGCGGATTTTCCATTGGTATACCGGTCCCTACGTGAGTGCCATATGAAGAGCTCTTCTAGTCCAGTACTCCGTCCGTCTGATGGGACGTTAAGCCGAGGTCCCATTGTCGCCTTTTGTTTACAGCAGGCTAATGACGACGACAGGTTTCTCTCCACCCTTCCTCCATTCCCTGAAAAACTCCTACCTTAATCCAGTTACCCACTTATCCTCTCTGGAACAAATTGCCTTAGTTGTCGGTCGCCTACCCCTAGCAACAAGAACAACATGGTATAAAAAGTACTAACCAGTTGTAAAGACTTCATTGACCCCGACCATTCCAGCCATAATCCTCTGTGAAGGGTTCTGTGACCACCATCTAACGGACATGGACCAACAACTAATGGACGGACACCTCAGTTACGGAAAATGATTGAAGAAGGCCTTCTCTGGCAATAAAGGCTTCACTAATCCAGCTATGGACGCAGTGATTAACTGTGTGTGGAAGAAGTTGACTTCCACTCACAACCACCTGGCTATAACCTTCATATCCTTTCTCTCAGGAACGGAGCGAATTCTCTCCTGACTCACTGAAGGGTGCCGTGTATTAATACCGAAAAGGAAGATTTGTCCATTCCGAAAAACGACCGCCCTATAACCTGCCTCAGTACTGTATAAAAGGCGTTCACCTCCATCTTAACACGTTCACTGCGGAGCTGTTTAAAGCCCTACTCCTCACAGCGCGGCGTGACCCACCGGTGGGTCACACTCAGCCTTTTGCATAGGCGGTGTGACCCACCGGTGGGTCACAGTCCTTCCGAGCTTCTGGCCACTGCCGAGGGATGGTGGTTGAAGCGGCAACACTCAGCTGTTTCCTGAGATTAGAGGAAGGCTGGGGGAGGCTACTCCCAGCTTCGCCCCCAGCTCACCCCTCCCCCGGCCACGTGGGGCACGCTATCGGCTAGACCCTGGCGTGGGATGGGGGAAGAGAGGGACAACAATACAATGCACGTGGTAAAGATATGCTGACGTTCGGAAAACCCAGGAGACTCCCACCCGTCTCTGTTTATTGCGCCTGCCCTTGTTCGGACTGTTTAGTTTCGAGCAACTGACGGACAGCCAAGAGGTTGAGGAGAAAAAATTGTCCTATTTTTTTCATTATTTTCATTTTCATTATTTTTAATAAGTTTATATGTTTTACTATATCGAGTATTGTTCATCCTTATGTATAAAATCGCATAAACATGAAAAAAACAAAAAGAAAGCAAAAAATAAACGTATTTTGGATATAATACGCTAATATGTAAATTTGTTCGTGACCCACCGGTGGGTCACACCAAGTGACACATAGCAGTCTGTTATTTGAACAGTGACTAACCTCTGGGTGAAGTCACTCGAGAAGATCTCGATTCCTACTCTCACAATACTCCTCGCAAGTTGAGACAATTCAAAGAATTAAAAGGCCGCGGCGCTAGAAGGATTAGCGTGACCCACCGGTGGGTCACGCCGCAGCGAACGTGTTAAACGACTGTATTCTCCCAACGCGTCCAACCAGTGCGGGAGGTGTTAGAGAAGACGGGATCAAAGAAAGGCATCGCAGGTTCAAGGACAACCTTTATTCAAATCATTTATAATTTTGCGAGCAAGGATACTTGCAAATAAAGGCATAACCTATCACTGTGGGATGGTAGGCGTTCGATACCACCTCGCATGAGCTGATAATAGCCATGCTTCTGGTATATGAAAGTCACCAGATATTATGTCAACCATCCAATGCCTTTTATCGCTGTGGAAGATAGAATTTACCAATTTATCTGGTTAGAAGGCGGTTTTCACGGAGTGGAGAGGGATATAAGTGCGGTGTCCTAGCAAATTGGTAGCATAAGCTCAACCTATAAGCTATATTTTAGGATAGGATTCGTGTTTAGGGTGCGTCGACACCTAAGGTCATATTGCATCACTTCTTAGGCTTCAAAATATTAGCTAGTCCGTATAAATTTCAAAAGTTTTCGAACTTTGTTGGTAAAGTATATTTTATTAAAAAGACCTGTGTACTTTAAGAATTGTAATATTTTTTTGAGAAGTCTCGTCTTTATTTTGCGTACATGGCCATGGACATCCATCTTATCACGAGTGTCTTGCGGACTGTTTGGACGCATCCCTTGCTGACTCGGGGTTTGTTTCCGGGCCTCTCCGCCCTTTAAGTCACCTCTTATGACAACCTGGGATACTGCGGGAATATTCTCAATTCCCCAACCCGCTGGGGGGGGCATATATTTTACATAGAAGACGTGAAGCTTTATGCCTCCACCACGAAAGATCTGAACCTGGCGGTGGACACCCTTAGAAAATACCGTGAGGGAATAGGTATGGAGTTCGGATTGTGGAAGTGCATTACATTCCATCTGGCGAAAGGAAAGGTTTAGGAGGGAAAGGAAATGGTACAACTCATTGTCGGGAACGTCATACGTCATATGGATGACAAGGAGACGCATCGTGATGGTCCACGGTGCCAGATTCAAGAGGTGGGAGCAGTGAAGGAAAGTATAACCACCAGATACTGGCGGACTCTTAGATGCATTTGGTGTTCTGACCAGTCTGGCAAGAATAAGGTTCCTGCCACGAACATGTTTGTGATTCTGACGCTGCTTTACGTCTTCGGCAGCATCAAATGGAATGTCATTGGTTTTCGAAACCTCGACAGTGAGAAGAGGAAGACTACGACCATCTATTGAAATCTTCACCTGAAATCTTTCTTCACTAGAATGTATCTCCCTCGAAATCTAGGTGATAGAGGACTAATGAGTGTAGAGTGCCTTCACGACAGAGTAGTCTTTAGTACGGCATTGGTAATTGATAATGAATGCTATCTACGGAGGCTACATATTCACTGAAAGGCTTAGGAAAATATGTGGATGAAATATCGGCGTTCGATCCCGAAAAGCTCCAGGAAAAAGCGGTCAATCGGCTACTGATATCGTGGCCTATATCGTAGCGAAGGCATCGATACCCCTACGGAATAGCCATTAAAATATTTATGTAGGGTATTTTTCATTGGTAGACCCGGAAAATAACCATAGCAAAGTTTGTGACGCCATAGCACATCAGCATACTAACCTCGACGTTGTATTCCCGGTTGCCGGCGCGCAGGAGCGGGCTACGCCGCGCGGTCGAAAAATCGAATTTACTTTCGGGATCACGAACGGTCGCAAAAGTTCGCAACGGATTTTTAATCCTTATACATTGTAGAATCTCATGATACAAGAGTGACCTTTTATAGCTCCATGTAGCTTTAAAAAATTGTCCTGCATAAGTACAAAAAATTGACTGAAAATATTGTCCGCCATTTTGTTTTATATCTTTGTGGTTAATATCACAATTAGGTTATGTTACTTCCATGTAATCTAAGAGAAAGACCGTTACACATCATGATATTATTTTTTACCGTACAGTTTTATCTTCCAAGGTTCAAAATCGGATTGGTTTTCAGGATTATCAGGAAAAATTGAAGGAGGTTGATTTTTTTCAAAAATTGGTCAACTTTGCCCCATGTAAATTGCTAATGCGTGATACTCAGGACATATGGAATTTGAATCCAAACGTACCAATAAATAGAGAATCAACATGCGAGTCCGAACTGAAAAAAGTACTCATTGACTTTTGGACAACTTTTTTCGATTTCACCCCACTGTGCGCTGGTCTGAAGTCGGAAACTGAGGGTCTCGTCCTCGAGTGCCGAGATGGTGTCATCAGCACTCTTATATACCGTTGCCTTATCGTCGGGGCAAACATGACGGATACGAGATGCAGAGACTGCCGAGGCCAACCGGAGACGTTGGGTCATTTTCTCTACGGCTTTTATGCGAAGAACGCATGCATACACAGAAACAGTTCGGCTCTTCATATGTTGCATTTCCAATTGAGGCACCATTACGGAATGAGCGTGAATACTGTGCTGCCATACGCCCCTGGTTATATTGAAGTGTCGTGGAAAACGATAACTGTAAGATTTGGTGAAATTATCCCTTCCTCATCACCAGGCAGTTGACGGCAACAAAACCTGATATCGTTCTCCTCGATAATCTCTCGCATATCTTGTTTGCAATCGAGTTTTCGGCACCGGCGGAAGCGAACATGGCAGCGAAAGAGATTGAAAGGAACAAAATATCAAGATCTACTGTGCAAACTCTAGCAAATGTACGTGGGTTACTCTGTGAAACTGGTAGTCCTCGACGTGAGGGTGCTCGGTGGAGTCAATGGCTCACTGACAGAGAACATCAGTGGGGTCGTTTACCATATTTTTTTGACTGTAGAATCTGATAGAGTTTTTCAAATAAAAATATTCGTTTTTTTCCGTTCTTCGATCCGTCAATTACTTCTCGAGTTATAAGCTGCGAAAAACTGATGTTTTAAACCCTTTCGGAAAAGTGGGCGTGCAAAGGACTAGTATGTCATCCACTTTGTCCAATGGCAACTGAGAACGCGAAGCTCCTTCGCCTTATCACAATGGGTGACACGCAGTTGACTCTGCCAGTGGAAGTGGTCGCTACAGGATCTCTTCAGGCAGACCTCCCCTCCCCACCTCTGCTTCCTTCCCGTACTTCCTCAAGAAGTCAAGGACGGGAGGTGGATGACGTAAATAGCCTTAACGCCGCTCGATCGGTGGGCGTCACCTTTTGCGTATTTTAATTTTTGATTTATGAGTGAATGGCTCTGGTTAGAGCATTAATTTTTTTTACTAAAATTCATTTTTGTTTTCATCTAACGATTTCGTCTACAAAATAGCGATTTCGGTTCCGAGTACACGCCCCCATTGAATATTAGCATGCAGGACGTGAGCGGATGCACTAGCAGCAGGCGAGAAGAAGGCCGTCCTTGGGTACCTCCGCCTTCTCTAAGCACATGAACCGAATGCAAGGTAACTACGACGGTGCTTTACGAGGTTACCCAAAGCCGCAGTCCCTCTCGAGACTCTGGTCTTTGTGACAGAAATGAAAAGCGATGCTCGCCGAAGACTTGGAGGTGGTTGTTGTTGAGCAAAATAATAATTAGTGAACAAATGATAGAAATGAGAAATAAATGAAGCATTAATAAAGAAGGTATGTTTAGTCATCCACAAAAAGAGAGGGTTCATTACCAGTATTACATAATTTGGTGGGAAGCTGCGTAGTTTATTGATGGCCCATTGTGTTGTATGGGCATTATACGCCTTCCTGTGCCCCAGCTGGAAACTTAGTATCACATTTTTCAGTCCTTATTATATTTTCCCCGCTAAAACTTTTGCAATGTTATGCTGTATCTTATGCTTTTTATTTTCCCCCAAATTTCTGTTACTCATAATTAGACTTGGGCCGATACCGATAGCGAGTATAGGGTATCGGCCATTTTCCCATTACTCCGATACTTTAAGAGTAATCGTTTTTTTTGATACTTTTATTGGAAAGTATTCGTTCGGTGAAAATCATCTAAAAACATATAATTTTGAAATCCCACCCTATTCAACTGACTCACCAACGTGTCGCGTTATTTGTTTACTTAGCTGCGATCGTCGAGACAGTAAAAGTGAGAAAAGTGCTTAGAATTGGCTATGGGAATGACTGAGGCGAAAAGTGCTACCTCCTCCGAAAAGTGGAAGAAAATCCACGTACGAAGAAAGTTTGCTGAAATAGCGGCAAAAATTAAAGTTCTGCCATCAACTCAAGTTCGTTCTGCTCACGCATACGTTGTTCGGCGTTTATGTCTACATTCCAAGCTCGTTTTCCAAAAATATAAAATTCAAATATCATGGCATTGTCAAGTGTTATGGCGTTAATGGATTCGTATTAGAAATTTTAAAATGAAGATGAAGTTGTTTGTCGCGTACCTCCAATGTTGCATACTTACGGAGAAAACCCAGTTTCGTCAATTGGCTGTAATAACTTAAACGAATATAAGTAAATATTTGAAACTTATCGGACGTCATGGCAAATGCACGATTCATATTCTATCAAAATTTCCTTTCATTTGTGCTTTTCATATTGTTATGACAATATCCAAAGTGACGCTGTCCTCTGCGACACAAAGAAATGTGCCATTTTTCATTCTCACTGCAAAAACATGCCTCAAAAGTAATTATTAAAAAAAGTCTGGTACCCGCATTAAAACGAAAGGCTAAATTATCTACACGCTGATATGATCTCTATGTATTTCACTTCTTACTTTTTTGGGATATCAAGCCTCAAAGTGGAATATATACATATACTTTTTGCGTGAATAGTATACACAAAACGTGCTATTTGGTCATATAGTCATCAGTAATTATTGAGTGCGCATCAACGCAAGGTATCGTACAGATTTTTTGGGAGGCGTAATAATTGAAAACGAAACTTTGTTACAATAAATTAACGCCAGCAATGAACTAACTCGACGGAGCGCGTAATGGTCCCCTGAAAGTTACGCAACCCGCACATACGTCTTCAACATAACGAACATAACCCGAGAAGGCCTAACCTCTTCATCAAGTTTTCCTCGTTACCATGTTCAGGATTTCGGGTCCCTACAAAAACGGGCTAACGAGAGTCCACTGTATTTGGGTGTACCTGCAGGTTTAGAGATTCCTGAGCAAATGTTTTCATGTTCAGCAGCTGTATCAATAATATGTCAATGAGCAATGCAGTCAAATATGAGCTGCTGAGCATGTTCAGCAGCTCTTATTTCTTAATAAGAATTTTCAGTATTTACAAATGCAAGAGGGCCTAGAGTCTGAAATCTAATTCCAGTGATAATTGTAAGAGTAGCAAAATAAAAGCGTCGTCACAATGTCATTTCTTTCAATAATTAGGTGCTCTTTTATATCAATTTTGATTACTGAGTTGACTTCATGAGAAGGAAAGCACTTATCAAATTTTTTTAGAAAAATAAGTAATGCATCGGCAAATAATACTATCGGTATCGGCCCCTGGTATCGAGGTATCGGTTTGGTATTGGAAAAAGTGATATCGGTACAAGTCTACTCGTAATACAGTGCATGGATAGTTAATGACCATTTACTCTTTCAACTTGTTTTCCTATGTCTTCTGAAGGACCAGACGATGTAGGATCTTCAGTTTTTCCACTTGCCGTGTGTTCATCGAAGATTTTTAGATTTCTTCAGTTTCTTGAATTTCAGATAGCATATCATCATCACTAAGCTGTGGTCACTGTCGATATTCGCACCAGGTAGCCTTTGGACTTCTTCACCTGATTCCTGTATCTCTACTTCACTCTAATATAGTCAATTTGAAATTGTCTTCTGTCTATTGGAATTTTACAGGTATATCTTCATCAGTTTTGATTTTCAATCAGTTGCATTTCCTGGAGGGATACCTCTACTCAGAATTTCTAATTGCATTTTCCCAAGGTTATCACCCTGTCCTACGGATGTACTACATCCGAAATACCACAGGAGGGAGAAATTATCATCAATCTGTTTAATTGCAGCACTCGGAAGGAATTGCACCCATGAGAAAGGAAAGGGTGATAACCTTGGGAAAATGCAATCTCAGAAATTCTTGGTAGAGGCATCCCTCCTGGAAATGCAACTGATTAAAAATCAAAACTGCAGAAGATATACCTATAAAATGCCAATAGACAGAAGACAAGTTCAAATTGACTATATTAGAATGAAGTAGAGATACAGAAATCAGGTGAAGAAGTTCAAAGGCTACCCGGGAGAAGGAGGAGGTTGCCCACAGACTTTTGCAAATGACTGTACCTAGCGACAGTGTTCACTATGCTTATGTGTCTAGCTCCCAGAATTAAAAATGGTGGTAATGGTCTTTTCTTCCCAATCGTATATTTTTAATATTTCTCAATTGTATTATTAAGCATTGATGACCCCTAAAGAAAAATTCAGTATTTGTAAATGATCTTTTAGAGCAAACTTTTGATCATTTCCTGAATCTGTACATTCATTTACAAATAGTAGGAAAGTTTGGATGAATAGTAGACATGTTTGTTGAGGGTTTTTCTTTTCCATTTAAGAAATTATATTCATCAAATGGATAAAAAAGAAATGTTTCATTTGAAATATGTGCAATGAAATGGAAATCTAAGCACAGCAAGTGGATGTACACCTATCCCGAAGAGCTCACCATCCAGAAGAAGAGTTATGGAAAAATATTTCCAACAAAAATTTTGATTACTTAAAAATCTATATCATACCTTCCTGTATCTGATTCCTTTATTTGTGCAAATCAGCATTTTCAAAAACTCTGGTGACATAAATGTAAACATACGTCTTTTATTCATTCAAATGGTTTCTCATTGAGTAACGTCAATCTTTTTAATGTTATGTTGCATTGACTAATTCTCTTTTACATTAGTAACTACGAATGTTTTCATGTTTTTATGTGGTTTATTTAGTTAGTCTGAATTTCTTAAGAATATTTTATTGAATTTTTTATTCTTGTGCTTCTTTTGTTTTACTTTTCTACTGCTTGTATTTTGTTTGATTGATTTGAGAATTCATTATAAATATTGCATTTAAAAAAATACTAAACTCTCAGGCTTTAATATTATTCAATGGTTTTATTATTTCATTACATAAATCCCCAAATTTTATTCTGATGAAAGCGAAAAATATCTTCAATTTATCTTTGCCGTGGTAGGTCTCATACTTTGTTTGGCATTGCAGATGAAGACATTGTCCACTTGTAGTGGATCAGATCCTTAATGTAGAACACCCACTACGCCCAAATGCAAATCTGGTTGCATACATTCGTTGTAGTGCCTGCATTATCGTGGTAAAATCAGAAGATTTTATGTAAAAATGTTATGCAATGGCGTTGGATGAAGCCTAAAATAGAGCATATAAAAGACACTAAGGTTATTTTGGTTTTTGGGCAGAGGAGGTAGAGAAAACCGCGCTTTCCAACGATCTTTTGTTGAAGAGACCAAATCTTAAAGTAGCCTAGGATTTTCCTTCAATATTTCTTCATGCTCTCAAATTTTTTAATTGCTCCTCTGTATTTCCTTTACATACGTAATGGGATGGATACTTAAGGAATGGATTATTTAGGTAAAGAGAGATTTTGTCCTTAGGATAGTTTATTATATTGTAAACATAAGGTACTGACTTTGATATGTACCATAATTATTAATTAATTATGCATTTATAATGAAATGGAAGAAAAATGGAAGGAAATATAGGAGACATTCGTGGACTTGGAAAAGGCCTTTGACAGTGTAGAATGGAACAAGATGTTCAAAATACTGGAAGCAATTAGAATAGACTACGATGACAGAAGAATAATCTATATCCTGTACAAGAACCAGGTCACCACAATGCGAATGAAAGATGGAAGGAAGATAGAAGCCAACTTAAATAAAGGAGTCAGATAAGGATACAACCTCTCCCCTGCATTATTCAATATATACCTGTGAGAAGCAAGAAGAGATGCAGAGGAAATTAGTATCAAAGGCATCAAGGTGAATGGCAAAGAAATCAATATGCTCCGGTTCACTGATAACATCGCAGTTGTAGCAGAAAGTCAAGAGGATGTATAAGCATCCCTGTGCACTATGGACCAAGTACTTGAAGAATATAATATGGCATCATTAAGAAGGAAACTAGAATCCCAGTGTGTGGAAGAGAGAAGCTGAGGGAAGATACACACTTCAAGTGAAATTAGAACAAGTTGAGAACTTCCTACCGCGGCAGCACTATAACTTGGGATGGAAGAGGCTCGATGGACATCAAGCAAAGAATAGCACAAGGTAAGAAGGCCTTAATGAAGAAGAGACAACTGTTATGCTCAAAGAACCTATGGCTGCAAGCAAGGAAAGGAAAAGCATCAAAACATTCGAATGGAGTGTGGTGGTCTATGGATCAGAGACATGGAACATTGGAAAAACAGAACAGGAAAGAATTGAAGCCTTTGAAACTTGGTGCTGTCATAAAATGCTGAAGATAAAATGGACAGGTAAGGTGAGGAATGAAGAGGTTTATAGGTGAGCAGATAAAGAAAATACAATATGGAAAACCCTACTGCAAAGAAGAACCAGATGGATTGGACATACCTTGAGGCACAATGAATTAGTTAGAAATATAATGGAAGGGAATTTTGAAGGGGAGGTCCTGCAAGGAAGAGCATGGGAAAAGTATGTAGGGCAAATAAATGAGAACTGAAAGAGAAAACCTATCAGGGCATGCAGTAATTAACACTGAATAGGACAGAATGGAGGGTTGCAGTAAACCAATCCTAGGATTGAAGTACTGATGATGACATCATTATTGTCAATGTAGAATGGAGCTTATATTTATACTTGTTTGCAGGTGTATATTGAGGAGGGAAAAGGTTACATGGACCACCATAATAAAAACATGCTAGATTGAATTTACTTAAAGACTGTGATCTATTCAAGATTGAAAATGGAAAGTTGAGTTGTATGACTCAGACCAAGATAATGAGGCAGGTTTCAGTAAATAGGTAGGAAAATAATGATTGAGGTGCAGGATGTAAGAGTAATAGCCTTTAATTGGGAACATTACACTACTACCACCAACAAATCCTATGATGGGGCTATGACTGAATTAATTTATGTCAGTGATGATTTTCCAGAAATGAGTTTAAAATCATCAATTTCAGATCAAATGAAAATTTGTAAAAAGTTGGTGAGCATTTGCTTGGAGAATGACTAATTTAAAATTTCAATTTATGCATAGAATTTATTATTTTGTATGTGAACAAGATTTATATGATTGAAATGTTAGGTTTGTGAAATCTCTGTTATCATAAGTTAAAAAAAACTATTATTGTGTTCTTTGATGAACCTCTCTTTAGTCACTCCAACTCCTTTTGTTTGGCTCAAATGCTTCAATTAGTGTTTTTAAGGTTGGAACTCATCATAAGACCTCCCTCTTATTTCCAATGGTTCACTACTGAGAAATTGGCATTTGGATATTCCAGTCTTCGGACATTTTCACTGAAGCCAATTAGAAACTCACTTTAATTCAACATTTATACATGATAGATGACATCAAATGTACATTACACATGCACAAAATACACTGTAAAATAAGTGAATTTTTAAAAACATTAAAATTTGTCATTCGTGAAGTCTTAATTCCAAATATTTGTGAATGTAGTTCAACATACTGTCTACCATCCATTTCACCAGAACCTCTCTAAAGCCATCATGACTAGTTTGATGAGCAGGGTGAGGCAAAATGTTGTAAATTTGACAGCTTTATATGTTTTGGTGATCCTGTATTGTGGAACATCCATTTTATTACTGGATCATGTATTGTGGCCATGGATGCCTGCCCTGGTTATGTAGTCACTAGCATTTGGGCCTTTGACAAATCTGAAAATGCTTACCCTGAAATATTCCACTGGAAGGTATTGTGAACACCATCAATCCAGGGTGAGTTGTTGTGGGCACTGGACTTGTCAGAGGTTAGTTCTCACATGGATATAGATGATTTTATACCTCAGTGGTGATTAGCTCTCAAAAGTTAATGACCTTGGATTCCAGAAGAAATTTGTTCACCATGAATGCAGGGTCATTATTAAAATATATACACATTGTTTTTCTGTTGTAGAGGGCCAAAAACCTCACCTAATATCTGAAGCTGTAATAATGACGTCACCATACATACTTGATAGTAATTAATGCTACTCTCCAAGTAACAATCAGGAATGGAACAAACTCTTTGATCTTAGTGATCTGAGTTATAGAAACACTAATTTTTGTGCCTGGTACAGATTCTCTGTCTCCTTCATATTGTTTTTAGCTCTTCATCATATGTCTTTAGGAAAACAGATTTATTTATGTTGAACTATAATTTAAAATACAGAGTGCTCTCTTTCTTAGACATATGTATACCCTTGGCCTATCCTTGTGCCACTGAGGAAACTCTTGGCTGAGATTCCTTCAGAATGAGGTACGCTGCAACTCGTGGCTTTATGATTGACAGCAGTTACTCAACTGAGTGGACTAGTAGTGAAGGTCATTCGCTCCATTTAGGGTAGGCGGGTATTTGATATTGGGTAGGGATCTTTGTGAGGAAATGGAGGGAAGGTGAAGCATAACCCAGAATCGGCATTAACCTGATCTAAATGACAGGCACCAAGGGGTCCACACTTCACGGTCTCATCTGATAGATCGAGTTCTGCACTCAAAGTGCTCCATGTCTGTGGTAGGCAGGTGGTAACCCACTTGCCTGGCAACCCAAAGGTCGTGGGTTTGAATCCCTCCCAGGGAATGGGTGTTTTGCTTGCACTAGGATTTAGATCTTAGGCTATACGGTGCAATATGACCGCAGTCGTTGGAGCACTAAAAGCCATGACTACTGCTACTACTACTAAAACTATTTGCAGTGATCAGAACACAACACTCAAATGGAGACTGGTAAACCATTGAAAAATATCTGCCACACTCAGATTCGAACCCAGACCCTTGGGATGAGAGACTGGTGCATTGGCTCTATCCATCAAACCATCCAAATCGCCAGATTCAAAGGTTTTTTTTTGGTCGACGTTTCCATGTTATGCCCACCATTTTATCTGATTGCTAAAATTTCCCATGAAGTCTATCTATTTCATACTATTCAAGCACTGTTATTTAGTCATATTTTACTCCTGTTCTTCTCAAGTTTGCCAGCTTCTTGGAATGCGTGTGGCTGGAATATTTGGGCCTAGTTCAGAGTCCACTTCTGAGGATGTGGAGTCTATTTGTGATACCATGGAAGTTCCTCATGTGGAAACCCGGTGGGATCTCCATCAGAGAAGAGGTACTGTGCTGTTGAACCTTTTTCCTCATCCATCAGCATTGGCGAAGGTAAGATTTCAGATTTAAATAATTATATTTTCTTAATTTAAGCACCTCAGAACCTCACAATCATTAATCCTTGCATGGACTACCACCATCAAAGATTACATTCTTTGAGGTATTTTTTGCATTTTAATGGGAAAGGCATTTCAATGGATAGTGGCACGACTTTATTTAGGAGAAATTTTGATACAAGATTTTCAATATCCATTCCCAGTACCAAGACAATGTGTTCAGCTAACATGTAACTAATTTAAAAGATTCTATTCATATCATCATAGGTTCCAATCTTAGGATTGGTTTGATCCAGCTCTCCACTCAATCCACCTATTGGCTAACCTCTTCACATTTGCATAGTTCTTCTCTTTCACAATCTTCACTACTTGCTCTATCTATGTCATGCAAGTCCTTCTTTTGCATTATTCCCATTCACTTGCCCCTTCACCATTGTCTTCCTCAGGCTATCATTTGTCAAGATATAGCCAATTAAGTTTCCAGTCTTCTTTTCAGAGTTTTCAGCAGACTTCTCTTTTCTCCCATTCTTTGAAGGGCTTATTTGATTGTTACTTGGTCTATCCATTAGATCTTCATTTTTCTTCTATAGCATACCATTTCAAATGCTTCCAGCCTTGACTTCTCTGTTACTGTTGTTGTTACTTACTGCCAAGAGACATGGTCCAGATATAAGTTCTAATGGAGTGTTTCCTGACTTCCAAACTTCTATTTCCAGTCATTAGTATATTTTTCCCTTGGTAGAATACCCTCTTTGTTTACCTTGTTCTATGACTTTATTCAACTGACTTTATCCTTATCGCTTCTTCCATCACTGGTTACTCGACTTACTATAATATAAAAAACAATACTCTTTCACATTCTCTAGCTTTTGTCATCCTAGTTTAATGTTAGCCTTAGACTGCATACCACTACCATAGTTTTCTTTTATTGATCTTCAAGTGATACTGGCCATTGTCTTCACCATGTTTAATACGGTCTTCTTTTAGCCTCTTTCAGTCCCTGCCATGACCGCTGTGTCATCTGTGAATTTTAGCATGCTGAATTTTTTCCTGCGAATATTAATTCTCAAAGCCTCTATTCATAATTGTGACTTATCTGTGGACATAAGCTTGCTATTTGTGTTACAAGCCTATTATTTAGTAACCCTTTTTGAATGATGAAAACAGTAATCATAATGTTGATTTTGTATGAGGGAATCACATGTTACTTTGGAAAATGGTTAACTGTAAATTATAGTTTGAGGTTTAACTTCAAGTGTTTTTTGCATCCAACTTTGCTGCTTGAATTTGATAATTCATTTGGAGCAATAAAATAAAACTGTGCATTAACTTCACAGGTGTATGTAGACATTGTGAAAGCATTTCGGTGGAAGCAATTCACTGTTGTGTATGAAAATGAAGATGGATTGGTTAGACTTAGTGAATTGCTGAAAATGTATGATCCCAAGGGCTATACAGTGACAGTAAGGCAACTAGATCAGGAAGGTAATTATAGGTAAGCAGGTATCTTATATTTCACTGTTTTACTTGATCAGTATTTACACTAGAAGGTACTACAGTGATCCAGAAGTTTTATTTCCTTCTTCAGATGGCCATATTTCCTACAAAGTTGTATGAATAATCTGTATCTATTCCTTTGTAGCCTCCTCTGTTTTCATTTATCATTTTGATGATTAAGGCATTAATGTAAATTTGGTGGCATTTTGTGGTTCAGGTAGTGTGTGGGGTTTGTGAATGGGGTGGAGTACTGTTCTTGTGACTTTTTCATCTGGTGCTGATGATGATCACATATTCGAAGGATAATTTTCTTCTGCGCATTTCTTTCCAAACGTTACAAAATCCCACTATATCTCGAAGACATATTATAGACTTGTGGACTTATCATAAATTTAGCAAGTTAAAGGGAAGATGTGGAACTTGTGATCACAACAACTAAGAACATTCTTCCAAGACCAAAGCCGGAAATAGTTCCACAACATGACTCTGAATTTGTGATCGAAACGGACATATTACACTGAATTTGTTATCAATGGGGTGAGAGTTTAGGACAGAAATTAGGTAGAATGGGGTGGGAGTATAGGACAAATTAGGTAGACACTATCTCATTGCGGAGAAAGAACTAAGGAAGTGTGTTCTGGCCAAATAAGTAAGATGACCTATTCAAATACAGCTCAATGCTGAATATGTTACTCTAGAGCACTTCTGGTAAAAGTATTTGTTTCCAAAGGTATCCAGGCGACTTGGTTCAAAAGTGAAAAAAGAAGTTGAAGAGACAGTTAATCGTTTTCAAAATTTTTATGTAACATGCACATAGTCGAAGAAGCTATTAAGCAATACATATGAGACATCTTTGTTCCAAGAACTTAGCCTGAGTGCAAAATACAGTAAGTTCCTTTTATTTATTAAGCATTGAGCTGGGCAAACCAATACTTCCCTTTTAGAGGAACGATTTGTGGATGATTTCAGTCAACCAACATGCACAACACCACCATAGTTCACTCCCATTTTTCAGCCGTGTGACATTTACTTTTATACGTAAGTCAAAATATTACTTTCTTCTATCCAAAATTCTTCATACTTTCTAGAGAAGAAACAAGAATTTATCAATCTAAATGATATCATTTTAATCCATATCCTAATTCATTAATAGCTTTCGGTCCCAGTGTTCGGACAATGTATGCATGGTTTCCGGTTAGACTCTAAAGTGTAAGACAGGTTTTCTTAATGTAAGGCAAGTTGCATTTCCTGATGATTTAATGAAAACCAAATGTAACATTGAGAAATTGGGAAAAAAAAGGTTTTGCCATTAAGGCAAAGTTTGTTTCATGGAGGTACTCTGTCAATTATCGTAGTTTATACTACATGCTTAGCTAAATCCTTCCATATGCTCAAAGCAGTATTTAGCGGCAGCTCTCTACATGATGACTAAAGAATATAAATTTCTTCACTTTTTCAAACGAGAGAAAGAGCGAAGAGGCGGACACAGGGTGAATCCCATGACCTTGCCAGAGTGCAAGAGAAAGAACGATGTTTGGCGGAAAGGTGCGGTGTGTGGAGAAAAGTCTGGTGAGAACGAGATAGTTAGATAGAGCATTTAAAATTCATGAGAGGAATAATATGCCTCCGTTCTGGACGCAAACACAATAAAATCTTGGGGCAGGCAAGCTGCCGGTATTCCGATACTCGGGCGATGAGTCGATCACCTTATCGTGTTTGAACTTTCCTCGTGGCGGCCGAGACCAAAGAAGAATGTACCATCAGAAAGGAATCCGATTCTCTCTCAGAGCGATAGTGGCGGCGCTCAATTTGTTGGGAAACTTTTTTCTCCCGTAGTACATCAATTATGAACACCTTTCAGGTGCACAACACACTGGTATAACTAAATTTCACTCACCTATTCAGTGGCAATGTTGACTATTATGTTCTCTTCTTGTTCTCAGGAAGAAAGACGTTCTAAATCTACCTGCAAGGGATTTCATCTCTCTAATCTTCTTTTTCTGATCGAATAAAGCATAAAATGCTGGTGTTCTTATGTATAATAATAATATATCTTTGTCCATGGCAATTAAATTATCATCAAAATTACTTCAAAGATTCGGCAAAATTTCATCTTATATTCTGAGAGTTTATACTTAATGAGTTTTAGGGAGTTTATTGGAATGAAACAATGTTCAGTAAGAGACAATTTCGATCTCCTTTGCACACTTTGTAATTTCATGATCACTCTTTCCTCAAATAGATTCTTTATATAAGTGGGGTATTCTAAATGAGGCCTGAGCAGTGACAAGTAGTGTCTTTTCGTACTGCCTCATCTCTAGAACTCTTTTTAAGAGTCCTGGTGGATGGATAGCCAGAAATGTTATTTCCCTTTGTATATTCTCGGTATTTAACTGTTTCACTCAATTCATGAATTCACTGAATGAACTGAATCCATAAAATAAAATTTACAATTGAAATTTGAGCCTGTTAAAATTTGTTTGAAAAATGTAATCATCTATTCAATTCTTTACGTCATACTCAGGGGAACTTTGATGTTTCTTCCATTCTATCTCCTGTTTTACTATTATTATTTTTTCACATATATATTGGGCAGATAAGTGAAGAACATTTTCCCTTCTATTGAAAATAAAATAAATGATGTTTATAACTAGGTAATTAAACATTGACCATGAATATCGGTTTTGTAATTTTTCTGTGAATGAAAAAGTCAGAAGCAAGGCTGTGTGCAAGTGCAAATTGCATGACATTGTGCCTCTACATAGTTTCAGTGATGGATGAAAAACCTGATACATGCTGTATCGTATGACTTGTTTATAAATTAAGTACCGAGCTGGGCTTCAGATTAATACTTGAGCTGCCAGTTAATGGCCTGGCCATCAATAGATGAATAAGGGAATACATGAGATATTAATTGACATCTTCTGCCTTTTTTGGAAAAAATGAGAGAACGTAAATAGATGTCCACCAAAGTTTAAGTGTTAATGGTGAAATATAATTTAATAATGCTAAGGTTTGCAGAAATTTCCAAGTTTATGCAGCTGCCATGCCCTCTGACAGGCACTATGGCAGGCTCTATGACAGGCCCTCTGTATTTTTAAAAAATTTCAGCCTTTTATTTACAAACCACAGAGTAACTCTCTGATGCCCCTGGTATATCATCAACTAATGGTTGAAAACTCAGAAAAATAGGTACTAATAAGACTTATTCTCTGTAAATCTTATTTACTTTATAGTTAAATGCCTTATGTATGTTTGTTTGCATCTATTTCAGGCATGTCCTCAGGAGAATAAAGCGCTCTGGTGAAACTAATATAGTACTGGATTGTTCCATTGATATTTTGTATGAAGTGTTGAAACAAGCCCAGCAAGTTGGCCTGATGGCTTCTCACCACAATTACATCATCACAAATCCAGTATGTTGCTCTTAAAATTTAATAGATATTTCTTTGCATTTCCATTTTATATATTCTCTATTTGACATAAGGTCTAGAGTCAAAAATAAGTATTCAAGTTATGAACTTGAATATATGTGTATCAAGAAATAATATTTTGGTAAAGAGTGTTCAAAATTGAACTGAATTTTTATTTATTTCATGATAAATTCTCACCCTGATTTATTTGTTTTGGGAATTGAGAGAAATCTTTGGGTATTTATTTTACACCCCTTAAATATAAATCCACTTTCTTTTAATTACTGGTTAGGTAATTAGAAGATACTACTGATAAATTATTTTAAGCTTTGTAATTGTAGTAGTGCTCTTATAGCAGTTAACATTTCATTGCATTTTACTGCATTTTATAGAGAACAACAAGTACTACAGTATACATTAAAAATAAATCTTCTAGAGACCTTCTGAAATTGTTCATTGCTTTGAGAAACAGGTTTTGGGTTGTGGTGATTGGTTTTTGTACATTAATATGTTTTTGAGAAATGTAAAGTAGGTATGTATATCTGGGTTCTATTGCGTAATTTTTGGGTCCTTAATGATTGTATGGAAAATTTATGCTATCTTTTACCTTATTTATCAGCATTTGCCACCGAATAAAAATTAATTTTATGATAAATAATATATAAATACTTTTTTACATATTAAATTAATTATGTAGTGATATAGTCTCTGTAGAAAGAAAATAATAACTTCAGACCATACCCTCTCCACTGCAGCAACAAATATGTTTATGGCAGGTCTGACATTTCATTGGTTGATCTTTACCTTTTGGCAAAAAGATGCAGGATGGCTAATTTGTGACTCTTTACACCAATACATTTATGTGTATTATCTCTCACTTCATCTATCACTTTCATAATAATCTATTCTCTATATATGAAACATCTAGTATTGTTTCTTATTTTTATAACTCATCTTCCATTATTATCTTAATACCTTGATTTGTCTTCAAATATAACTTTACTGTTAAAACTGTCAAATCATACTTATGTATCAAAATGTAGTGGTGTATACCTGTCTGTCTGTAGGTGTGTTCTATGTTATTTACGCATCTAAAAAACTACTGAACTGATTGAGCTGAAATTTTATAGGATTGTAGCTTATACACTAGAAGGTGATATAGGCCATATAAAAAAAGAGTCAGGGCCCAGGTTCAATTCCTGGCACCAATTATGTATTATCATTGGTTTAAATTGACTTTTTCAATTTATGAAAGCACAAGAGTTTCATATTTCGCTAAGTGAAATAACCCTGGTGAAAATTAAGTGTGAAGAAAGTGTGCAAAAGATGTGTGCACATTTCTTTGCTCACTTTTTGCACACTCCTCACACATTTTTTTGCCAAATTCCACTTGGCACACTTTTCTCACACTTATGTCACACTCTTTCACACATTCTTCACACTTTAGATATTAAAAATTACACTTTTGTCTCATTCTTTCACATCTCCTGCACATTTTGTGCACATTTTTTTCATAGTTTATTGCACACATTATTTTCATCAGGGTTGACAAAATGTAAATTGATTATTTAATTCTTTTTGTACCTATTTGACGGGAAAAATTTGAAACTTTATTATTCTTTTTACTGATTTACACTTTGCCCTCGAGGCTTATGGACAATGTGTAATGTACGTTGAAATTTAGTATTAATTTTGGTTCTTTTCCGAGCGTTGCTAAGGCCATTGCCATTGCCATAGCATTTTCTTCTCTTAAATGAAAACAGCTTTGACGTTAAAACATTTCACTGTAGAGGGATGCCGTGAATGGCATTGTGCTTTTCACGAGGGTATAGGAAGGTACAGCAGGCATTGTAGGCTATTCGTGAAGCAAGGTCAGCCATATTTTTGTGCACAAAGGAACGTGCTGACTGCTAGCACTAGTAACTGATTTAGTAGGTTTGCATTCAGTTAAAATTAGGAGTATTTAAAAGAATGCTTCAGAGGTTTTCAAATTGTGAATGTTTTTTTATTTCTTTATGGGATTTTGCATTTGAATCGATTTGGGACATGAAGGGAAGAGATGGAAATTTTCTAAATTGTTGTCGATTGAAATATCTTGAGATTTGAGATAGTTTTACAAAAATTAGGGAATGAAATTCAAATCCCAATGGAACATAATGTCTCAATACATATCCTTGGGATGTTCATTGATGCCACTGCAATGATGGTAAAAAGTTCATCCAAAAGAGATGTCGTGAACTGCATTGCTCATTTCATGAAGATATTGAAAGGTACCTACTAAAAAAGGTATCACAGCTAATTCTTGAATCTAGATTGGCCATTTCATTTGGCAAAATCACACAGGCTAACTTTCTGTGCTACTCCCAGATTAAATAGGTTTGCATTCGGTAAAACTAAAATAATTTGATTTGAAAATGAAAGTATCTGTGGGGTTCAAAAGGTGAATATTTTATAGATTTATGCTGTATTCAGAAGTGGACCGCTTTTGAAATTGTTGTTTTTTGAGAAACAAGAATGTGATTAGAAACTTAATTGAAGTCTAACCAAAATATAGAGTAGCAAGATGAAAAGAAATTGTAATACGTATAAATTATAAACGGGCTGGACTGTACAGTCCAGCCCGTTTATAACGAAGTTGAGGGGCCGAATATTTACTTCGTAATAACCAAACTTCATTATATGTGGACCAGTTTTTCCGAGCCTCTCTGTGATGAGGAATAGCCTTCACTTCGTTGTAACCGGAACTTCATTATAAACGGGTTTATAAGTGGGCTTGACTGAATAGTTATAGGTCAAATAGACAGTATAAAATGTGAATACACATAACCAAGTGACAAGTACCTGGTTTTAGTAGGCTAAATCTGTACTAGGTTATAAGAATAGAATTTACTCTAATTAGAATAAAATTAATTATTACATATCTGTAGGAAGTTCATTGATGCCACTGTCATGAAGTTGGAGAATTGAGAGAAACATAATGTACATAAAGGCCAGAGAAAAGTTTTTTGCCTAAGAGGAGGCATTCCCAAAAACCCAAATCTGGCTTCATTGCCAACAATAGACCGACATTTGTATGCACCCCCTTTCTAACCTCCTTTGTTTCTTCTGGCCTGAAAGCTTCTAAATAATATTCTTATTTTTGTAAAGACCCAGGTATGAGTCCAGGCAGTAATTATATGTTTACATTGGTTTAAATTATATTTATGGTTCCAATACTGACTTGGAGCCATAGCTAACTCCATAACACAAGTTTCGTCCCTTATTTCTTCCCTTCCACACATATTTTGCCCCTTCATGAAAAATGTTAAAACTTCTCAACACAATTTGTATTTATTATATTTCTTTCTCCCATTGAATTTCAAGGGGCACCTTCAGCTAGTGCTTTAAAAATTTTCCTTAGTTTACCTACATTTTCACCACTTAACTATCATTTTGCCTTCTATTGCTGTTATCTGTATTCCTTGCCATATCTTATACTGGATCATCTTTTCATACTTACTTTGAACTTAATCCAGTGTTTTGTCTTTCTATACCATACTTGGGGTTATTCATTTGCCTTTCTTCTATCCGGATCCTCTACTGTGATTTCTTTATATCCACTACTCAAAAGTTCTAGTCTAATTTATCATTATCTATCTATTGTACCAGGTACAAAGGGTGACTTTTGAGAAGCACCTGTGGACTAATTTTTAGCTACTGGGTTCATAATTTTTGGTGGAGACAATGCATGTTTACTGGTGCCTTTCATGAACCTACTCTGATTTCATTCATGTGTTTTGTCTCTCTTTGCAGAATTTGCATACCATTGATCTGGAGCCTTTTCAGTATGGTGGCACAAATATCACTGGTGTTCAGCTTATTGATCCAGGAGATCCTTTAGTGAACACGACTTTAAATGAATGGAGGGAAGCTGAGCGAATGGGGAAGGTTAGAACAGAAGGAAGTGTTGTGTCCCTCAACATTACTCCATCTACGCTTAGGGTAAGTGTAATTATAAATTTGATATTTGTATCAGATTTAGTAATATGTATCTTTGGTGATGGAAATTGAATTCTGACCTTATAATGCACAGATGTTGTTAGTATGAATTTTCATTCCCAGCTGTTTTATTTTATTAAAAGCCTCTGTGACCATATTAGTCTTATTACCCCCAAAGGTGAGCATATCGTGATCTCTGTTATTGCCAAGTTTCATGATATTGATTTTGTTCTCATCATGATTTTATGTGAAAAATAATTTCCATGATTGCCTTTTTCCTTCCTTAATAGGTTCTTTAGCATGTGAGAACAATGACACTAAGTTTTTTTAAATGTTTATTCTACAGGGGTCTGTTGGATGCCAGAATAAGGATATATGTCCTACTCTGACTTCTTATGAGAAAAAGATTATAAATAATTTCTTGGGGTTCTAATCCTTACCAATATGCTATAATACTGGAGGGTATCTTTTTTACTTTTGCTTTTAAGTTGGACATCTGAACGAAATAAGCCCTTGCTCAGTTCCAATTTTAGTGTAATTTTATGAATTTCATGAACGTGAAGTGATATTTGGGATTTATTAATAAGCTTACATTTGTAAGCTTATATTTGGGTGATTGGTGAAAATCCATATCCATCCATGTAAAACTCATGTTTTAAAGTCCATAAGTGTATTTTGTTCTTTTTAGCTTGTCCACAATTAATATGATGTGCAGCTAGCAGAGTGATGTCAATTAGCATATGGTGCTGCAAAAAAAAGCTGCTTAACATGTAGCTTTTATTTGGTGGGGGAAAAAAATACTTGCAGGAAATGTGTTAAGATTCACTTACGTTGAGTTTGGCCCAATGTTGGGAAATATAAAGTGGTGTCATGATGTTAAATGTGAAGTGAAACTGACCTCTGGGTGGTGAGGATCATTAAACATGTGTATTGTGAGGCATTAAATTTTGGTGGTCCCATTGCCAATTTTACTTGTTACTGACAGAAGGTTGTGATGAGTGAGTATATTTATTTTCTGTCTGCAATGTTATAGGTAGAAACAGCCTTGATGTATGATGCAGTGCAATTGTTTGGACGTGCATTACATCAACTTGAAAGCAGTCAGGATGTGACGATAAGACCTCTTGACTGTAACACTGAAGGGAACTGGGAACATGGATTCAGCCTCATTAACTTCATGCGAGTGGTGAGAAATGCAAACACTGTTGCCCTTTGATGCTCACATCTTTCACATAAAAGATTTTTCAAAATTTCATTGAAAATTCACTTCATTAAAAAGAGCTAAATGCAAGTTCATTGAAATCACACCACTGTGATGTGTAATCAAATTTTTACATAAACTATTGTCAAAACATTCCTTTATAATTATCAATGGTGTCAGAGTGGAAATTCATGTTAAAAAACTGTATTTGAAGGCATATCATATGCACCAACATATGAGAATACCCCTGTGGAATACAGCAATTCATTTGCATATTGAAGGAATGTTGATACTTGGCAATGGTGCTGTTTATTTTGTTGTTTATTGATTTTTTATGACATGGTTAAGAAAAATGTTGAAATTAAATGGAATTGTCGAGTTTAACAAGATTCTTCTGCAATTGGAAAACCCCCATATCTTTATGGCAAGTTTATGAGGCCTTATGTTCATATTAAGACCCAGGGGTTGATTTCAGAACCATGTTAGAAAAATGTGTATCTAATGTGCTGTTGAGTAGAGTAATTTTAATATAAATTCAGTAAAAATTAATATTAAAAGGCTAACAGTTAATCACAGAAACATTATTCTTAACTTGTTGTTTCATTTGATACAATGCTGGTATTGGTATCTGTGATGATGTGATAATATCTAAGTGCCCTGGGGATTGTACGAGTTGAAACGAGTTAGAGTGAACTGGCATGTTTTTACCTGGTTTCAACTTGGTTTAACTCGTTCTTTCAACTCATTTCAAGTCAGTTATGGCCGCTTTTTGCTTGCTTTACCTCGTGCGTTGACCTTGTATAACCTCGATTGAATTCGTATCATCCAGTAGCTGTCGTTTCTGGGCAGCTTGACCCTTCTTGAGTCATCTTGTCTTATCTAGAGAGGAAGTGGTTGTTTCATCTCATAATGCATGGTTTCAGTTAGTAACACGCTACCTCGTTTCACGTTGTATTAACTCGTTTCAACTGTGCAATAATCAACTCGTCTTACCTAGCATTATCCCATTTTATCTAGAACAGACTGCCTCGATTCATATCGCATTAACTAGTTTGACGTGTACAAGAAGCAACTCGTTCGATCTAGCATTAACCCGTTTCAACTGGTTTCAGCTGGTAACACGCTACCTCGTTTCACATTGTATAAACTCGTTTCAACTGTGCAAGAATCAACTCATCTTACCTAGTATTATCCCGTTTTATCTAGAACAGACTACCTCGATTCATATCACATTACCTCGTTTGACCTGTACGAGAAGCAACTGGTTTGAACTAGCACTACCCTGTTTCAACTAGTAACATGCTACCTCGTTTTACATTGCTTTAGCTTTTTCGTACTAAATTATGGTTTCAGTTGGACCCCCAGACCCCGCGTCGCATCAAACCCTCTTGTTTGAACCTGGTTCCTCATTGACGTCGCTTCACAGCTTATCTACCAGTTTGATAACAAAGAGTTTCAACTGGAACCCCATACCTCATTTCACACGGTATCAACTCCTTAGAACCAGAATCCGTCACCTCCTTACATCACTTCACTTCCTACTGACCTGAACACATAGCAATAGACACAACTGGAATACATTATTCAGCCGTACATTTCATTGACTAGCCTGTACAGATACAAGATTAATTATCCCCAATGTCACAACCACTTCCAACAGCATTCATCGAAAATTACTTCTATTCCACTTTTGAGATACTAATTTGAACCAAAATTATCCCTTATTCAAAGATGTAATATTACTTACAACAAATTGCCTCAACATTGATCACCGAGTTGCACCTAAAGCACCAGTAAAACAAAATTTCACTCATCATAATATCATGCATTTAAACACCCTGGGGAATGAACACTACATGCTTCATGAGAGATCACCAAAAACCAAGCACTTCATTGTATAAAAGCAATACAAGATGCGCATTAGGAATAATTTACCACAATGATACACCTGCATTAACAAATGTGGATTTAAAAAAATGAAATAGGCAAGAGGAGGTTAAGAAACAAAGCAACAAATTCACAAAAGAAGTATTAGGCATCTTTATTAGACTTTTTTTCCTGTTCAAGTCTTGAATTTTTGAGCATATATATGCCCTCACTCTTTTAGCTTTTCGCCCCGGCAATACCTCGTCGCTTCCTCTTCTTTTAAGATAATCCATATAGCAATCTGTAAAGATAAATGCATAACTAACTCTGGTATCCCATGCAGAATATCCTCTGGTAGAAAACAACATAATATTTGGATTACCACACAAAAAAATAATCCAATAATTTATTAAATACCAGTAGTGTATGACAAAGCGTACATATTTGAATGTGCCTCGAAATCTAATTATTTGGGTACTTAAATGTAATTCCTACTAATTTCATGATATTCAAAATAGGAGAACAGCATACCTATCGTGCATAAAATACACAAAATACAATGGCAGGCCGGAGATAACTGAAACAGCAAAATCCACTGGATAAATTAGACGATTTGTTTACAAAATAATGTGCCATGAATTCACCTTTGAAACTGGACAACTGAAAAGTTTTCAGTACCTATCCATATTAAAGTAAGCAGGAATAACTTATGACTACGACAGCTCTTAGCTCAGCTGAACTTACCTCCTAGAATGAAGAATTTCAAATCACAAAATCCATCTGTTTCTTTTGCTTCATCATGGGTTTCCTCGCAATAAAATCCAAGAACGTAGGCCAAAACTTCATACATTGTATGGAACTAAATTGTCCACTCGATGGCGTAAAAATTTTAAATATCTCCAACGTAGCTGCATCGCACTATCCTTATATTAATCAACTCTTATAACGCAGAAGAGATAAATTTCCTCAACATGCAGTAGCACACAAAAACTTCACGATTTTATGCACAATGAAAAGTATACACTTCGGTGAGCGAATTACACTTTACAGGAGGCCATGGGTTAACACAATTATCAAAGATGGACGTTTCATGCACTAGTTCCTGAGTCAAGTTAGCATCTTAATTCAAACCCAGCCATTGCAATGATGTCCATTGGACATCAATTGGATGTTACTGACATCCATGGACATCCATTTGACGTCCAATGGTCATACTATGTATGTCTAAATGTCCCACTTGTGGACATCCAATGGATGTCCATTTAAGGATTTGGAAAGGATGTAGGCAAGTATTTCAGTTTCTTGGGATCTACAGATGCAACCCACATGCAGAGTGACCATAAGAGAGAATAATGATGTAATTAAAAAATTTATTCAGTAAATTTTCCTTAAACAACATGTACAGCTGCAGCTTGAACAGTTTTTTTTTCCTTTTGATACTGTGCCTCAGCCAATCCCTTGTCACTCTATCCACTTCTATTTTTGTGGCTGCAAGGAATTTCTTGACACCTGTTAGTGTAAGCAAATTATCAGAATATGACATAGTTTCAAACATCCTTGATATATGTAACAGGTTAAACATTTCACTTGCCCCCCAGGCTAAAGCCCACGAATCTGAATTATCTAAGGCAGTAAGTGACTAATTACATGACAAAACAATAAAAACTCGCCTGAGAGGTCAGCTAAGTTGTGCCATTTTGTTAAGCTGGTGTCATTACTATTTTTGCATGAGATATTTTAATGAATGTGATGATTCATTTGCCCACATTACCCTTATGATACGAATTTTATTTTCCCACATTATCCATTAGGTAATAAAT
Source organism: Platycnemis pennipes (assembly GCA_933228895.1). Classification (NCBI taxonomy): domain Eukaryota; kingdom Metazoa; phylum Arthropoda; class Insecta; order Odonata; family Platycnemididae; genus Platycnemis; species Platycnemis pennipes. The sequence continues at coordinate 22,624,200 of OW121848.1, read as the reverse complement.
TTAAGGCTCATCACGCCGCGAAACCAAGTCAACGTCTTCCATTTATTTCACTTTTCGAGTCTTCTGAGCACATATGTAACACAACTCATGAGCAATTAACAAGACCGTCTCAACATACAGGCTGACACTCACTTCTATGATGTCATGAGAGTGATCCAACGATAACACGTAGTGCGGAGAAGTGGGAGATGTGTTTTGAATACGTTGACTCATTTAACAATTTCACTCGATGTTGTTCTAATTCAACTATGTAATAATATTTCATTGCCTACCTGTTATACACTTACCACCACAATTCAAATGAAACAATCTAAATATGATTATAATTTAGACACGGAACACAACTTTTGCTACTTTTTGTAACATTTTAATGTTTTGTTGCATCACTTTTATTTTTACATTAATTATTCAAAAGCGTATGCTTTTGGGACAATGAGTAACACATGTAACTCATTGTCCCAATATTTTTCTTATTAGCACTGTAATTGTGACACTCAAATACAAACCGCTCAGAGAAAAAAAACATGCCTACGTCACACATGTTTTTGATTTATCTAATTTTTCTATTTCAAACTTGCTCTGCTAAAATGCGTAATTTTATACAATATACCTTATTCATACACATGCTTGGATAGATAAATTTCTCGCCAGGGCAGTTTTTGACGACCCTGCACCGGCTTCGTCACATAAAACTTAAGCACTAAATTTAATTTTTATGAGAGTCACCGAAGAGCAGAACAAGCGTGAGACATGAAAATTGTCGTCACTAAAAGTTACCTATATGTTCAATTAAGTTGGGAACTTCATTTGGTTCCAAGCGAGCAGCACTGCATACTAATAATGCTACTGAGGTTTTCTTGATTCAAATGTTCTCGGCAGCCATTAAACCACGAATACAAAGTGAATCACAATGAAACTAAAAGAGATACAGAAACTAAAAGAAATACAGCTATCAATTATTCCCAAAGGTAAAGAATGCTGGCAAAATACAAATAAAAACCCAAAGAAAACATATAAAGTATTTGACAACAGTTACGAGGAAATGGGAAGGGATTTAACTTGAAACGTAGTACACCAAGGTAAAGAATGAAATAGGCATGTTATTTACCTGTCTAATTTTGTTTTACCACCGTGCAATTCACCATCGTAGGATTCCAAAACCACAACGAAACATATAAAATAGTAATATTACACAAATAATGCAAATAAACGCAAGTACATGTACGATTAAAACAGCACATTTCACACTCCCAACCGTGAACATACAATTATCAACAATAAAAATCTTGTAAACAAGCCGGGGAAACAATTGAGCAACACCTTTAGTTCACATTTCTTTCTAGACGTAACAGAGTAGTTTTCGTCCCATGCAGCAGGCCTGTGTATATCGAGACCACCTTTCAATGCTCATTTACAACGAAAATTTTTGGACATCATTTCCTGGCCTCCATATTGATGTAACTGCAAGGACCTTTTTAGGATGTCATTTTTATGGCATTGGATGGACATCCAAAGGGTGTCCTTTTCCTGATATCCAAAGGATGTCCTTTTCCTGACATCCACAGAATGTCCTATTCCTGACATCCAAAGGATGTCCATAAGGGACTTCTGGATGTCAGGATGTTAAATGGATGTCCATTGGATGTCATGCAGTGGCTGGGAAATAGGGTTGTTGGATATTCAAGAATTCTTATTCTCTAGCCATACATTCCCATTTGAAAAATACATATATATTTATTTTTCCTTTTACTTCCATATTTTTATTGTCACACTATTAAATGAAGTCGTTTCGGTTGCGTTTATAATAATGAGAGAACTCATTTTTTGTAAACATCCGGTTTCATGTTGTTGTTGAAAAACCTTACTAGTAAATAAAAAAACTATAGAGACTACATAATAAACAGTAGTAACTTATTTAAACCAATAATACAATATGTAATAGCAGTATGGTAATATTTAATTTTCTTAATGTATTTATAGGAGTAAGTTCAAATTTCTACGAACTATTACAACATATGTTGTAATTGCTCGTAGAAACTTTATTATTACCAGAACATTGCATATATGTCAAAACAGGGATATTCATTAACAATTTTTATCAAGAATATTTCGGATCAGTGCGAATGGCTTCGGATTGGATTGATTCGGATTGGCGACTATAGTGGCAATATGAACTATTATGATCGTTCATATAGCTATTTAATATTATTGATATATTAACACATTGACGTACAAACGTCATAAATAAAAATACTGGATATTAAAAATGAATTAATTAGCTATTTAGAAAGCTAATATTTAATTTATGTCAAAATATTTCGAAGTAAACCCAGTCATATACCTTTTAGTCATTTTGTCTATTTATGATATGACATTTATATCTATAATGTACAGTCGGATTCAAAAGTAATGCAACAAATTGAGCGGCGCCACTTTCGCGGCGTTTCAGAATTGAGTGTCTATTTGTTCTACAGTTACCATGGCCGTTCCCTATTCATTTATTTATGATGAAAATGTATAGGCTATGTGTTTTCCTGGACGAAGGACAACATTTTAAATACATTTTATTGATGGCACAATGAATTGGAATGAATATTCGTCATGCATGTTTATAGAACAACTTTTTCACAGGATATATTACCCGACTTATATTAACGTATTTCGAAACAATCACGGCTGTCTTTTGCTCTTCCGGTCTTTGATTGTGATAATAGTAATTGCAATAACCTTGTTCTAATTGCTGTGAATACTCCTCTGAACTGCTTTTAAAGGAGACATAAATCCACAACACGAAGTGTCGATACAAATGAGGGATATGAGAAAGTATGGATATGATACGATCACATGTTATTGTGTAACCATGGCCTAGATGGTTACGGCAAGCCATTCGAAGCAGAGAGAAGAGGTCAGAGCATGGGATCGATTCCGTCAGATGCCGCTCGCTTTGTTCCATTACTTATGAATCATACTGTACCTACTGAATATCATGTTAGACCAATAACCTTCTTTTTGGCTTTTTTAAAGCATAGGTAATATTAAACAATATAAAAATATAAGTTTGGTGGTTTCAATGAGATATGGTTTTTTGATCGAACATGTTGGTGAAGTTATATTACAAATGGCACCAGGATCCTCTTAAGAAAACGGAAGATAACGATAAGTAAAATGTATAAAGCAAATGAACTTTTTGTGCTAGCACGCAAAATAGCTATGCATAATTTTAATTGAGGGTTTGAATTTTTCATGCAAGGCACACACTTTATTCATTGTATGCATTCTGTATAGGATGTGTTACGAGATGCTTGGAATGCTAGGTAAAACCACTTGATTCGCAATCCACATCGAATGGGGTGAATCAAGTTAATACGGGAAGCATGGTATACTAGGTAAAACCACTTGATACGAGATCCACAAGGAACGAGGTGAATCAAGTTAATACGAGAAGTGTGGGATACATGATACAACCACCTGATACGAGATCCACAATGAACGAGGTGAATCAAGTTAAAACGAGAAGCTTAGGATACTACGTAAAACTACTTGAAGATCCACCTCAAACAAGCCGAATAAGGTTAAAACGAGAAGCCTTGGATACGAGGTAAAACCACTTGATGCGGAATCCACGATGAACGAGGTGCATCAGGTTAAAACGAAAAGCGCTGGGTATGAGGTAAAACCACTTGATATGAGATACACAACCAATGAGGTGAATCAAGTTAAAACGAGAAACTTTGGATACGAGGTAAAACCACTTGTTACGGAATCCACGATGAACGAGGTGAATCAGGTTAAAACGAGAAGCGTTGGATACAAGGTAAAACCACTAGATACGACATCCACCTCAAACGAGGTGAATCAGGTTAAAACTAGAAGCGTTGGATATGAGGTAAAACCACTACATAGATACAACATCCACCTCAAATGAGGTGAATCAAGTGAAAACGAGAAGCATAGGATACGAGGTAAAACCACTTGATATGGAATCCACGATGAACAAGATGAATCAGGTTAAAACGAGAAGCGTTGGATACGAGGTAAAACCACTTGATACGACATCCACCTCAAACGAGGTGAACCGAGTTTAGACAAGTTACCTCATCTGCAACTGGAAACCACTTAATATGAATTCCACATTGAACGAGTTGAAACTAGGTATTTCGATTTTTCACTGGGACTGCTTGCAATGTTTGCGGGGCTTGAGAGTTGAAACCATCTCAAACGAGGTGACAACTCGTACCTACGAGTTGGTCCGAGTTCATATTTAAATGGATTTACCTCATTTTAACTCGGTTTCTTCCCCAGGGTGCTCAGTTACTTGATTTTGAATTACTCCAGCTTTGGTTACTGTATCTTATAACTGGAGTTACATCCATGATGGATTATATAGCTAGTGGTGATAAAAAGGGATTTGTGTGGTAACTCAGTTTTGAGTTTTGGTGATCATAAAGTGTGAAAGATCAAAACTATTATAGCCTTGCATGATTTCCAAAAAAAGATGCATCCAGGATTTTTAAGTTAAAATTATTCAATAAGTGGCTCTATTTTAGAGGTTATTGTTAGTGGATAGCCTGTGTTGTGCTAAAAATTGTATTTAGATGAGTTATTGAGTTTTAAAAAACTTTGGCCATAAATAAATATAGAATGAAAATATGTACTTGCAATTTTTAGGCATAAATTATGTCTTGCAGTTGCATGGGCTTGACAAAATGATCATATGAATGAATGAAAACTGTCATTTTAAACTTGCTGTCAGAAATGGAACTTCCAGTTATTATCATTACATTATTTTTCCCCTTTCAGTTAATGTTACACTATTACAAAACATTGTTCCATTTAAAGTCTAATGACCAGAATATATTTGATTGATAAACCAGAAGATTTGAACATACTTAATATGTCAAAGTAATCAGTTTAGACAAAAATGTAATTGAAATTCCTTAGGTAAATGTAATTGAACTCTCATTTGCATATTTTTCTATTTAAAAGTTCGTGTAGAGCCAAATTTCACTGTTTAAATGTGAATTATTTTTTATTCACAGAGTGAAATGAAAGGACTTAGTGGGGTCATACATTTTGACAACCAAGGATTTCGAACCAATTTTGTTTTGAACATTGTGGAACTGACAGAATATGGCTTGAATCAAATTGGGACATGGAATTATACTGAAGGACTTAATCTCACAAGGTCACATCCAGGTGACATAGGCGGTGGCACAGATGTGGGAGAGCACATAGAGAGCCTTCAGAACAAAACATTCGTCGTTCTTACTGCTTTGGTAAGTTTCACATATGGCATTATGTGACCTGTATTGTAGATTCATATTCCAATCAAATTGTTGGAGAGATGTCCCTTTCCTTACTATTCTCCTTTTTCCTCCTCAAATTTCAAATCTCATGTGGTTTATTGCTTAACTATTATGTATATATAGGAAAAATTAATCTTATACATGTGTATCTAGTGTCAAGTTCAACTGAAGAATTTAAGGACCATGGATTTTCATCTGGAGCTCACAATGGAGATTTATTAAGCTATATGTATACAGTTAAAGCTTGACACATATAAGAAAATCCATGAGCAAATAAAAACCAAATTTCAGTATATGTATCAAATTGTGTAAGAATTGGTTACATGTTTTCCCCAGCTACCTTAAGGCAAGATCTTTTCACATCTCAATTAATTGGAAGGTGCTGATAAGGCTCTCAGCTCCATGAAAGTGGGCATGAGAAGGGTAGCAGAGGAACCCATTTATTGCCCACTAATAGGGAGTTTTATGCTTTTGGAAGCAAGTTTATGTTTCTCTTGAGCATTTTTGCATCATAACACATGTAGTTGTCCTTCTGAGGATATAATAAATTAAACAATCACTTTTCATAATTATATATGTCTAAAATTTGTAATGCATTTTTGTCTGGTGATATTATTTTCCCTGGTTGCCAAATGGCCTTCTACAAACTCATAACTTCTATAAACTACAATTTGGTCTCAAGTGAGAAAGGAAAACTTGCTTTTATTTTGACAAAATTCAATGAAGAGAGGCCATAGTGAAATTCTTGGATCTGCAAATATTGTTATGTGATGTTTGTTTTCAAAAACAGTTGATTGTGAAGCTTGAGCAAATAAAAACCAATATGCTTGACTAGTGTCAAATAGATTAGCTTTTGTTTACAGAGAGGGTGCAGAGAAAAAAAATCATACATGGATATTCTGCGTGATATGTAGATACTTTATACTTGTCTGCCACTCCCCTTTGTGGTGGCTCACAGGGTAAAATGTTGAGGTTAGGTTATATAAGAGAATATGTTTTAGCCAGGATTTTTCTTGTGTATCTAATGTTTTTAAGTTTAGCTGTAATAGAAATGTGAGAATGATATAAACTGTATGTTTGCAATTATATTTATAAAAAATTACATTATTATATTAAATATAATATTAACTACCTGAAATGGTATTAAATCTTTCTTTTAAGGGCCCAAATTCCTTGGTTTTGGTTGCCTAATAGTGTTTTAATAACATTTATATTTTTTTCTTTATGTTGATCAGAGTCCTCCATATGGTTATCTAAAGGTTTCAGCCGTAAAACTTTCTGGCAATGATCGTTTTGAAGGATTTGGCATTGACTTAATCCATGAAGTTTCCATGTTGTTGGGCTTCAATTATACTTTTAGAATACAGCATGATGGTGTTTATGGGTCTCTAAACCGTAAGACTGGCCAATGGAATGGAATGATACGAGAATTAATGGATTATGTAAGTAATATACCCTCTTCAATTTTGATAATGGTAAATATTTCATGACTTCAAATGTTAAAAACATCAGTTTAAAATTGCATGGCTCTGAAATTTGAATGTGCTAAACTTCACCCTTATAACAATGAAGTAATCTAATGCAGTAGTCCTAAGTTTTTGTCTTTTTTATGCTTTTGTTCTCAGAGAGCTGATCTGGCAATAACTGACCTCACTATAACATATGACAGAGAGGGTGCAGCTGACTTCACTATGCCTTTCATGAATCTAGGTAATAATTAATATTTTGAAGACTGTCTTTTTGTTGTTGAATATGAATCCTATTTAATGTTTATTTTAAATCTTATTATTTGTCGATTTTGCTTGAATACACAGTTATTCAGTGTCAAATAGTGAATTGAAACTAATTGCAATTCATGTGAAATAAATAATGGAGATTCTTTTATGCATAGTTCTATAGTTTTAAAATGTCACAAATTTATTATAATTTTATGAATGAAGTTTTGTTTGCTCTTGAAGTCACCATTAGTTATACATTTTTTCAGGCATTAGTATACTGTATAAAAAACCAACAAAAGAGCCTCCTAGTCTCTTTTCATTTTTGTCCCCATTTTCCCGTGAGGTATGGATGTACATGTTGGCTGCATACTTAGGTGTATCAATTCTGCTTTTCTTCATGGCCAGGTTAGTTTCATGCTACCATAGTCTTTGAAAATTACATAATTGAGCCATATATGTGGTTGTTTGTCAAGCAATGGAATCATTATCTACACTGTTTTCTAATTAATGCCTCTCATATTTCATATAGGATTAGCCCTGCTGAATGGAACAATCCATATCCTTGCATTGAAGAGCCAACTACATTAGAAAATCAGTTTAGTCTGAAAAATTCCCTTTGGTTCACTATTGGCTCACTTATGCAACAGGGTTCAGAAATTGCACCAATGTAAGTGTTCATTAGTTCTCTTCTGTCACTTACGACAATGGAGTGATGATGTTATATGGATTTTAAATTAAATTTTTCTTGTAGAATTAACCTCAATATCAATAAAATACAAAATTAAATTATTTCAGATTGGTATATGTCAGAATTTTATTAGTTTTCAAAGTTTATATGGAGTACCCTGATGGGCCACTAAATATTAGTAAGTATAGTAAGCAAGTACAACATAGCACAAGTACATCTCAGATACATCTCAGAGACGCCTCAAATGTCTCACGTTACCGCTCAGAGACATCTCCAAAGTAGCCCGAGATGTCTCAGAGAGAGCTCTATGTCCTCTTGTTAGACATCTCTGAGACATCTCGTGAGATGCCTCAGAGACATCTCAGATACATCTCGAAATGTCTCAGAGACATCTCTCAGAGATCTCAAAATGTCTTTGTGAACTGTACGTCCTCTTTTTAGACGTCTTGGAGATACCCAGGCGAAAATATTGTAGAGGGGAGGTTAGTCAAACGAATTTGGCTAATGCAAAAAAGTCACTCCTTAATACCTTGCATGGGCGCACCTAGCACAAAGATAGAAAAAATAGCATTGTCATTAAGATTGAAGTTAAGAGTTGAGTAATATGTTCTTTGTCACTTAATTTCGACTACATACACTCTAATCATAATCGGCCTACGATTCTGCTTTAGACGACCTGAAGACCTACTTTACTGAATATCGCTACCTCATTGAGAGTAGAAGTTGAGAGGCCATATATATATACAGCTTCTGGCTAGCATTAAGTCGCTTGTGATAATTAACTTCTCAAAAGGTTCACATGGGGTATTTTGGGCTCTTAAAACATTTCCCCAATACCCATTTTGTGGATAAAAGTAAGCATATTCTTTATAAATACACATAACTGATATTATTTCAACTATAGGAGAAATAAATAAGATTTTCCTCAATAATGTGCCAATAACTGAGAACCAATGTGCAATAAAGCAGAAGGAAGTGACTGTAACTATGCTGCTAAACATGAAAACAACTCCTCGAGTTGTTCCGAAAAATTTTGCATTCAAATAATAAGAAAGTAGTCATAATTGTATTAACCCATTTATGCCTAGTGTTCCATTTTTGGAACACCTGACACGACTTTCTAATTAAATGACTATGACTCATTATATACCAATATGCCACGGTTTTTCTTTCTGTACCTCTTTATAAAGATATATTGTATTACAGGGCGCAAAGAGTTAGTCAGTTTTGCCAACCCATCGCAGCCAGTGTGTTGAGAAATATCGGTCTTTTTTTTCAAGGCAGTTTTTCTGAGATCATCTCAAATGTTATATTAATAACTATTTGCCATTACGCCCAAATGTTGTAAATTTTTCCCTGCATGTTGAGTAAGAGTTAACCTGTAGTGCTTTAAGTAGAAAATTTTGAAACAATGTATTTTGTTTTAGTTATAAGCTTTTATTTAACAGTGTTCCATTTTTGGAACACTAGGCAAATCCACTACTATTATGTGTGCATTCAGGTGCACTGAAATATTCACTTTAATTTTAAATCAAGTAAGCAATTAGATGTTATGTGACTGAGGGAAACGATGCTACGTCTTGGCTATAATCAGTTTCCATTTCAGTGAAAGAATAAATACATCGATAACCAACTGATCACTTGTGAACAGAGAGATGAAAACATATGAAAGTCACCCTGTGCACTCTTCCATTCGGGACCAAGCCCCCTGGGTCATATTAACGTCATGAACACTTATCCATGAGTGAAGTGCGGCTGCTTGCACCCAATATTCTTCTCCTTTTCTTTTTAGCAGAAAGTTTATTGTAAGTGTTCGGGCTACGCACTTGTCCTGCACAGAGCGGCACGCCGCCCCCCCACTCCTGCCGTATCGGCGGCTAGAGGGTTTTTCCCGGGTAATGCTTATTCCTTTCCCTCTCCGTGTCTAACAAAGGGACTTTTAGCCTTTTCTTCATGGAATTGAAATCCTCGGTGCCACTGTCAGCCAAGAGTGCAGTGACCCCTTCGCTTGGTCCTTGGGCCATAGCGTGGGTGACGCCAGGGGCGCTTGGGTTTTTATAGTAGTAGTATGTTGAGTGCGATCTCGTGAAGTGGATGTGTCTTGCGTCCCGTCTGTTAGAAAGTGAAGGGTGACCGCGCCTTTAGCTAAAAGTACCAGGATGTCGAGATATTTGACAGTGCATGAAATAACTGATCTATTAGAGACAGAAGATTACATAGAAGTACGTGATATCATCATTGAACCCCCTGATAACGCAACAGAACCTGTCTGACGAGGACTCCGGGGATGAAGATGGTGGAACAATTAATAATCTTCCTGGTTCATTGCTGCGCACTCCTGCTCATCTCATTCATGGTTCTTCTGATGAGAACTTTGACCATGATCTTTGATGATGACTTTGACTAGACCTTTGGCTGATACCGGATGGTGATACTACTGAAAATGACGGCGCATCGGCTTCTGCGTCGCCTCAACGTCTTCTTGCTCAAATAAAAAAGTTAACCAAAGTTTTGCGCGAATGGAAGAAAGCCGATCTGACTGCCCAGCCAGTAGGAGGTAGAGTTTCAGAAGAATAAATCACGAAAATGAAAGCCCCTACTGAATATTTAGAACTCTTTCTGGATATTGAAGTGATTGATATGATTGTCAAATAGTCCAATTTATATGCTGCAAGTAAGGGCGTAAACCTTGAACTGACTGTTGGTCAGTGTCGGTGTTTTTTGGGAATAATTTTCCTGAGTGGTTACGTCTCTGTTCCGAGACGGCGTTTGTTTTGGGAGCAAAGACCAGATTCGCATAATTCCCTCGTTAGTGGTGCAATGAGACGTGACCGATTTGAAACAATATTTTCAAATTTGCATGTTGCTGACAATTCTAACTTGAACCACATGGACAAGTTTTCCAAGCTGCGACCTCTCATATAGCAACTGAATGACAGATGTATGAAATTTGTACCAAATGAAATATACTTCAGCTTTGATGAGGCCATGATTCCCTATTTCGGTCGTCACGGGTGCAAACAGTTCATTTGGGGTAAGCCTATTCGGTTTGGGTATAAATTCTGGTGTGGTTAAACGCGTCTAGGCTACATTTGCTGGTTTCAGCCTTATCAAGGAAAAAACCCGAACACTCAATACCTAGAATATGGTGTAGGTGCTTCAGTTGTTTTGCAATTGACTGAGACACTCACAACGCAGCATCCTGGTAAATACCATTTTGTGTTCGACACCTTTTTCACAAGCAGTGCGCTCCTTGATAAACTTCATTCACTGGGCCTTCAAGCAACAGGCACAGTGAGAAAAGATCGCGTAGACAAACCTCCTTTACTATCTGCGGAAAGAAATGGTACTCTAGCCCTCTGTTATTCTACTTTGAGGTGGCTTTACAAAATGCTTGGCAATTGCATAAAATAAACGATGTGAAGCCAATGGATCTTCTTGAATTTCGTCGCCGTGTGGCCTGTCACTATATAGAGACTTATGGTAATACTGCTGAGCCTGGTAGGAAAGGGAGACCATCTATGAAGCGTAACCTTGACTCACGTCATGACGGCATGAATCATACGATTGTAAAGCAAGGAAAGCAAACTCGCTGTGTCCAATGTCACAAAAATACCACTTTTCAACGTAAAAAATGCAATGTATCCTTGCATGTTAAGTGTTCACCTGGATATCACTCTTAATAGTGAGTTAATAAATGTCTGAATCAAATGATTTGCTTGTTATTATTGAGTACGTCATGGTAGTGGATTTGCCTAGTGTTCCATTTTTGGAACACCTCGTAATTAAAATTTGGCAAGAGATACATTGTTTTTTCTTTCGGATATTGTTTTCGTACGTATTTCTATCTATAATATGTAAAAATCAGGGTAAAATTCGCATTTTTCAAACCTTCGGCATAAATGGGTTAAAGCTGACATGGAGCAGAAGCAGAAAACACTGCTTCCGTACGCGGTGCTAACCCATAGGTTATACTAGATTTATACACACCTGAGTCGCTTGAAACATTTATCAAAATCCATCATATTCCACTTAAACGGTGCGTTTGTCTACAACGATTTGTAAAGCTATGTGGATCAGCAGTCTGTTGCACTGACAATTTAGACAAAAAATAGTTCCCATAACCAGATATGAAGAGATATGTGTATCCGATACTAAGGGATAATAGTGTCTTGTGTATTTATTTTCCATTTTAAGAAAAAAATAACACACACAAGTATATTTCATGGACATATTCATGATTTTCATCCATTTTCTTCGAGTACAAGCTCATTCATTCATCAATTGGTGCAAAATATTCCACAAATGCCTTTTACAAACGAGAAATGTGTGACTTATCTTATCCTGATTGTATTCTTTCATATCCAGATACGAAAGTGCCCGTGCTGTCTGGGCAACATCAGAGGTGGTTGATTACATCTGATGTAATGTGATAATCAAAGATTCGCTTTTAAATTTGTGGGTTTAATGTCTATTTTTTTGTTGGTTAACGAGGTGAGTGCTTGCATTTTGATAGTGATTTAACCCTCTTAGTGCCACAGGCTGATATATCGGCTTTTGGTCCACGGGCAAAAAGTGTCACGAGCCGATATATCGGCTCGAAGAGCAAATTAATGTTTAAACTATTTTTGTTGTAATAATTACATTTATGCAATGTATCAGAATACCATAAAAACAAGTAATCCATATTTTGTTAAATAAAAAACATTCCATTCATATCTAAAAAGTAACTTCATAATGTTTATATTTTACTAGGAGTTACATAACTTTCAATTTCATGCTGACACTTTTTGCTAGTACCTACTACCAAAATTCGGTGGCACTGAGATGGTTAAACACATAAACAATTGTAATCATGGTCAAAATTTAATATGCATCTGTGGTGATGCTTTCTTGAATGTGATAAACTGGTGTTTGATGAGATACAAAAGCAGCCACAAGGTGTTTCGTATATTATTGGAAGAACATATGAATGAATTTGTTGATTTGTAATAAGGTTAACACTTATTTAGATAAGATCTATAGGAAGGACTAAAATTGTATTATTTTAATAAATCAGTCAATTTTTCTTTTTATGTTCTCTGAAATACTTTGCCTTACTATGCTTGCCTAACATTGCCCTTGCAGTGGTGTCTCTACAAGAATGGTTGCTGGCATTTGGTGGTTTTTCACCCTAATTATGGTTTCATCCTACACTGCCAACCTTGCTGCTTTCCTTACTGTGGAGTCAATGTCTTCTCCAATCAAAAGTGCTGAGGATTTAGCCAAACAGAATGTTATCAAATACGGAGCTAAACGTGATGGATCTACTGCAGCTTTCTTCAGGGTATGAGAAATGGAAATAATTTATGAAGCTTGAACATATCTGGATGGTTGCCTGTATTGAAAGATGCATTCAAGAAACTACTCTGCAGGATATTTTGCTTACTTTCATTCTTTCATTTTGTTCTTTTGGTGAATAAATGAAAGTGAGGTGTGCTTCTCTTAACCTTGAAATCAATGTAACACTCTGGCTTTAGGTGGCTTATTGATGAACCTTTTATATTCCTTGAAACCAGCATATCCCTAAGATGCTTCAAAAAATAGTTTTGGAAACATGAATGTATTTATAAAGTGAGGCCACTAATTACATTGAATGACCTTGTTTCTTTTTGTAAAATTCACTACTGGTGTGGATGACTGTGAGCCTGAAAGGTATATTTTTGCCATATTCCTGCCAATATATATTTTAGGCCAGCTTCTTTTGGAAATTTTGACACCTTGTATTTCAAGGACTTACAATGAAGTTTTCTACATTTTCCCTTTACGCAGCATTTGAATTAAAGGATTCTTTCTGGTGGAGTTGCAAGTGTTCAGTGATTTCTGTTCTTTTACAGGATTCTAATTATTCTACCTATCAGAGGATGTGGGAATTCATGGTCAGTAATCCTGATGTTTTTACCTCATCCAACGATGAGGGTGTCAATCGTGTCAAAAATTCTAATGGAAAATATGCTTTTCTTATGGAATCCACTTCCATTGAGTATGTTGTGGAGCGAGAGTGTGATGTATCACAAGTTGGTGGCTTGCTTGATGCAAAAGGCTATGGAATTGCAATGAGAAAAGGTATTTCTGTCTGTGTGATTTAGTTCTATATTTGCATGATGTAATTGTCAATGAAGCAATTGATTTGGCTGGATTTTTAGTCCAATGTCAGCAAATGAATTTGGGGACCCAAAAAGAATGGTCACAAGAATAAGATATCATGAAGTTGTAATTAACTGGCTTTTTCTGCAAATGTACTAAGATGATGGTTGACTTAACACTAGGAGGAGGGAAGTTTCCCTCTACCTACAAGGACGGCAAGGGGTCATTTGACCCCAACTTTGTTTTACCAAATTGTGAGCTTTGCATTCCCATGGATTGTTTTTCTTGTAGCAGTGTTGATGCTAATGTTATACTTATACCACAAAACATTTGATAAGGCATTTTGATGGTTATAAATGCAAAATTATCACTCACATAAATCATAATCTAATTTATAGGCAATGGTCATCAGGTTTCAATGGTTACAAGTTTATAGTCAATATAATCCTGCAATTGTATTGCAAATTTATAATTATTATAGTTTCTTTTGAAAAGTTGATGAGAATATTAGATGGTTTAGAATTTATTGTTACAAAAATACAAAATATATTACTATTATCATATTTTCTCCACATGGTTCTTTTTTTAGCACATATTCCACAAAATATTTTTTGCATGGAAAGCTACAGTTTTGACAATTTGAATATTTTTGGTACTTTTTTCTATTTTGTGCTCTTTATAGGGACTAGAAAGAGGTGTCTAATAAAGATTTGCCTGTTTGATTGGCATATGATGGAGGAGATTGCTTAGGAAAAGATTCCTCCTTTTCAACTAATTTTTTTGTGATATTTTCATGAATCAGTTTAGAATTTTTTGTTTCTTTCTAGAGTTTCTTTCTAGAGCTATTAATCAAGGCAAGATCCAATATTTTGAAAAATACATGTGTAGGCCACCTCCATATAGTTGATCGGGTGGAGTATTTCCAGAAAATACCTTCCATAGCGTCTACTCTCGCTTTGATTTTGTTGTAAAGCAGGATGTTGTCTACAATATAGAAGTGCATTTAGAAAGTATTTAGATTTACTTACTGAACCTTTTTCTTGATTTCTAAATTGTCCGGTTTGTTCCTCATATACTGCATAGAAGAGTCCCTGCATTTCAATGGAGCAGGCTCAAGATTTGCAAGAAAATTGTTCTGAGGTGCAGAAGCCAAAAAAAATTCATCTTCCTTTAGCACTCAACTACGAGTTGTCCTCGATATGAATGGTGAATGTTTCATTATATTCAGGAAATGATCCCATGGCATTGCGCTAGAGAATATGTTTGGCCCCAGACTTTATTCCTGTTTTTTGGGGCAAATGCCGCAGTCCCAAGATGCCTCATGCATGTATCATTGTGGTAATTATAAGAACATCCTCTCTCGACAAACACCAATCATCATTATGAATTTTCCCAGGCTCCACATTTTACAATACTGTCACTCACCAACAAGCGGAACATGTTCAATATCACCACCATCTCATGAATATTTGTTTTGGCATGGGATTTAGACCTATAGACCTTGGTAGTAATGGTACAAACTACTGACAGTGTGTCCCGGTCATGTGGCGGAAGGCTAAACAAAAAGAGCTAGGGTAAGTGTGTTTGCAACCCGGGCAATCAGGAGCGAATACAGCTATTCAAAAAAGATGTGAGGTTGATAGTCCATAATTTTTTGTACCAGTTCTCTAATTCCTCCAAACCACTCCTGTATAAAGATACACATCCCTGGTAGTGAATATGATTTTGGAAGGACGATAAAAATATAAGATTTGCCTGGTAATAAAATTACTAGGGTTGGGGTAGGAATTCGAAGATTCAGTTGAATCCTATCGAATACTTGGATTTGAGATTTGATTGAATCCATGGTTAAAAGATTTGATCTAATCCAAAGATTCGATCAATGGATTAAAGATTTGAATATCATTCATGCGGATTCTATGTACCAATGGCGGAGAACTACTGTAAGTCCTCGACTTATGCGGATTTGAGTTACACGGATCCGGATTTACGCGGATGTTCAGTTAGGCTGGTGACATGCTTGCGTTTCTCCGCATTTCTGTTGCCATGAAAGATTCAACTGCGTGACGACCCGCGACTCATTGCCAAGCACGCTAGAGTTGATTACGGGGCCTAACTACGGGGGTTCGGAATGCCAACTCTAGTTTAAGACATTAACATAGTTTGATAGGTGATTTTTGATCATCATGATGGTGAAAAATTCTGATGTGATCAAGCATCAATGTCTTTTTTCGGCATAGTTTGACCTTTCTGTGTAAGTCGACGCATTTATAATTATCTACTCCATAGATGACACCATGTGTTCAATGCAGCAAAAAAAGAAGTTTTGGGTATCCAGTGAAAGAAAGAGTAAATTTGTGTTACTCTCGGCTTTGTCGTATTATTTTAATGTAAAACAGCCTCTCAAAAGATGGCATTTTCTATAATTGTCACCGATTGCTTCTGTGAACGTGGCACTGCAAATGGTTCACAAATAGATAGGTAGGTGTTTCAACTTCTCTGATTTCTACATCTTTTTTTGCTGTAATGGGCAACAGGCATCATTTTTGCAACATACATATTTTATTGTGTATTTAATGAATGCAGAGAAACTTAGCTTTTTTGTTTATCAACTACCAAATTTTATTCAAAGTATACAAGCAATTAGAACACTACCTCATAACTTTGCCATCTAAGTATATTTATAAGTTATTTTATCTGTCCATCTTACTTTCTTGATTAACATGATGATATGGCTATGAAATTTGTATTCTTTCTAATTTTAAGGTAATACAGACATGACAGAATTATTTTAATATATCTTATTGAAGATGCAATAAGGTGAAGGAAGTAACTGCTATCCCAGGGAGCTGCTATTGATTACTAATCTGTGCATATGGCATGTCTACCTTATTTCTGTAATCAAGAGATAAAGTTGATGGCTGTTTAGTATCATCCATCAGAGGCAAATTTTTAGGTTTCTGAGATTTTTTTGTGACATTTCATGCTCAAAATTTGAATACTTGGTTTTAGTGCATCATGACCTATTTCAAGTGGGGCATGAAATGGTTTGGCACTAGGCACATTAAAAATAGAAGCTCTGGAACTGGAGTGCATATATTAAGATATTGCTACTTTGAAACATGCAATCTGAAATAGATAATTTTAATTTTAAATTGAATTACTAATTAATTTTATTAATGGTATTGAGGGACTTCATTGTTATGGTAAGTTAGGGAATATTGAAGTGCCATTGGAATTCCAAATTTCATGCTGATATTATGGTAAGGTGATGTTCATTGGTAACAAAGTGAAATTTGAAGTTGTGTAATGTGGATAGCTCTAGAATGTGTAGTCAGATTAGCAGCAACTATTTTAACTCAATCTATTTTTGAATCACACTGCTATATAGTTGGCCTCCATGCATAGAATGCTGTTCTTTGCTCCCTGGTAATTATTTACTCTTAACAGTGTATTCATTTGTTTTAGATTCAAGCTATAGAAATGCTCTCTCAGCTGCTGTTCTAAAACTCCAGGAAGTTGGGAAACTCTATGCACTTAAGGTAAAATGGTGGAAAGAAAAGAGAGGAGGGGGTGCCTGTAGTGATGATGCTTCCAAAGGAAGTGGTGCTGCTAGTGAGCTTGGATTGCCTAATGTGGGCGGAGTGTTTGTTGTTCTGATTTCTGGAGTAGCATTAGCATGCATTATTGCCTGGATGGAGTTGATATGGAAAGTTGCCATGAACAGCATTAAAAACAAGGTAATTCAAACAATTCATTGTATGTTTTTTAATTCCAGCCCCTCAATTATTAAATTTTTATTGGACATTTTTCATATCATTTTACATAAAATTAAAATTTCCTTATTAGAATGATTCAATGTTCCAAGGGATTTACTATGCATGAAATACAAATTTGGAATATACACCAAGGAACATGCCAGATATATTCCTATGTTGAAGCTGCAGTTGTTTAAAATGGCAATTTTTATCATGACACTTCTCAATGCTTCATTTTCTCTGGGTGTCATTTGATTTGGTTGTATCTCATTATAAATCCGATAAATAAACATTTGTTAAAAATGAAATTTTTAACATGATAAAATTACCATTTTTGATGGGGAATAGCCCTCAGTTTGTTATAACAGGAACTTTGTTAAAAATGGGTTTGGTATAAGTGGACTTGACTGTATTAACATTGTGGTATTTTATTCTCAATTTAATTAGAAGGCGATATGTATGAAAGGAGATTCAATGGGTCCCTTGGCTGGTATGAGTCACAGAGTAATTTAGGTATTCTGATGATGATCCCTCCAGCACTTCAGAAGCCCTTGAACACTCATGATATTAATTAAATATTAAGTACAGCTGCTGTATTTAAAATGATATTCCCTTGGTAGTATCAGTTTTAGCTATTCAAAGACCAGTAACGAATTTATTTGATATGATCTTTACCATGGTAATTTATTATTTAGATTTTTGTTTTGACATATGGTTGTGATTAAAACATTCCATGCATTATCCATAAAGTTAATTTCATAGTTTTATCCACATTGAGACTAGGCGTGCCTAATAGAGTAGATGCTTGATTATTTGGGATAGAAGGAAACATTCATATAGTGTGGGGAGTAGGTCATTCATGATACATGCATAGTTAAAATGGAGGAGTTCCTTATATTGCTTTTAATTTTTGAACTTTTCCTGATGTCATGGTTTTTTCTGTTTGTATTAGTCATAGTCTTAGTTAATTTATAAATTGATTGGTTGAAAGTGAAGTTATTAGTGTGATTCTAGCTGTAAGATTTTTTTAATTAGAGTGTCAAAAAATAAGCATAGCATATCATTTTGTACTACTACTAATTATTATTTTATTATATTATAGACACCTTTCATGTCTGAAATCAAAGAAGAAATCAAATTTGTCTTCAAATGTCATGGTTCGACCAAACCAGTGCGTAAAAAGGATGATGAGAAGGAAGAAAAATCTGGTGCAGAAGATGAAATGGGAGAGGAAGTTGCTGCTGATTTTGTTCCTTTAAGCCCATATGCAACACCTTATGGATATGTGAAGAAAGAGAGGATGACATGAACATTGAGCTAAGGATTTGGGAATAGCTTCAAATGATGAGTGTGTGAAAACCAAATGGCAATTTGCTAAGAAATTAAAGAATTTAATGGGAGAGTGAATTAATAAAGTAAGATTTATTTGTGGCCAAGGAAAACCAACTAATGATTTTCTTTATTTCCTATGTATGAATAAAAGTAAAAATAATTTTTCAGGAAAACTTCTCTTATCTATGCCAGGAAAAACATAGAAAATATATGTATGTGTAATCCAAGAATGCTATATTATTATATAGCTATACTTTATATGGTCATTTGGAATTCAGATGGTGGTATTGAATGTGAAAGCTGCTGAGCCTTCATGTCTGAAGTGTTGGAGTTTTCTAATGGGGTAGTTTATGAATTATTTGGGCCTGGTGAACGAAAATTTTTCTAGCAAATATCAGCATGGAGTTCAATTACTAGCCACCCCAAATTACCACTCAAGTGGATCTTTGCAAAATACTTGATTCATTTAGCTCTCTTACTGCTGTATGCTTATTCATGGTACAGAGATATGATGACTACTGCTGGAGAGTGATTTCAAATTGTTTAATTTGTAATTAGTTCTTTCCTTATCTGTTAACCACTTGATCAGAAAATGCTTTTTAGACAAATGCACATTATTGGGAAAGGATAGACAGAAGGTTTAGCCCAAAATTGTTCTCTACGTGCACTCTCCCATATCAGCCATCTGGTGGCTAAAATGCATACCTGAAGGACTAAGGAAAAAGTGTAAGAAATTCATAAGCAAGATATCTCTTCATACTCAAATGTAGTAGGGAAAAGTGTGAATGATGAGATATCTCATCTCAATACTATGTCTATTGTGTATGATGAGGCAAGTCAAGTGCACTTAACCATGGTTAACCCTTCTTTGCGGAAGAATAATTTCAGTTTCTTCAAACTGCTTTTCGATAACAAAACAAGATCATTTTCAGTTTTTAAAGCCATTTGTATGATATTTAGTATATAGAGCATCCTTTTTTGTCTTTAATATTAGTAGGTAGTGCACTGAATCCAGTGATTGATGGAATACTAATCCATATCCATGTTTTGTTGAATTTTGAATGCATGTTAGTAGTGAACATTTTTTATTCCGATTCATATTTAAATTGTATAGTTAGTTGGAGAAAATGAGAAATAGAGAATGGATTTTATGCCCAATATACATTTGTTAATTTTTAAATAGGTATGTATTCTTATATTAAGTTGTATTTGTTTTTGTTCTGGAATATATTAGATCATAAACAAGGAGTTTTTGGTATTTATTCACCTTTTATAACATGCTCAATTGGACATATGAAAGACAGAACCTCTATGTTTAAAGTTTTTTTCTCTAGTTTTGAATGACTGCGTTTTTAAAGCTACAATTTCTTAATGATTTAAGAAGTTACTGAGTAGGAGCAGGCATTGGATTCAGAAGTGAATCTGAAGGGATACCTAGCACTTCAGTTGTTGTTGAGGGTCATTGTTAGCATTTCAAATATTTCAAGTCATTATGTTTAGCAAGTGAATATCAGAAGTGAAAGTATTCAAGCATATTCCACATAGCACAAGAAAATATCCATGAGATCACAAATAGCACACAGTGGAAGCCTCATGTCATGAGTACAGCATATAACAAGAAGCTTGAAATAGCAAAGGACAGTCTAGGGACCATTTATTACCCTATGATTTGCATCTAAAATGGATTGGCTTGCTTTCACAGGGTTTGTTCAATATTGCGAGTAATAAACGGCACACTGCAAGAGCACAGGCTTGTGGTCATGATGCCTATCATTAGCATTAAAATGAAAGCAAATTTTTCCACCAAATGTTCTGCCCAATGGTCAAGGGTATGTTTACAACATTCCGGGCAT
Source organism: Platycnemis pennipes (assembly GCA_933228895.1). Taxonomy (NCBI): domain Eukaryota; kingdom Metazoa; phylum Arthropoda; class Insecta; order Odonata; family Platycnemididae; genus Platycnemis; species Platycnemis pennipes. The sequence goes on along the minus strand of OW121848.1, from coordinate 22,603,419 downwards.
ACCCTCATGTTCACTTATGTATTTCTTGATAGTTCATTCAATTTCCATCGCTTTGTTGTCATTCTCCCACTTCTATTACCAGTTAACTCCAAGATTCAACTTCATGCCGGGAAACATAAGTCATTAGATCTGAAAGGAAAACTTTGTTTAATTAGTGAATATGTAAGTGGCGAGGAAGGAGGACACCGTTATGAAAAAAATTATGTAGCTGGTAATAGAGGTCATTACTACAGAAGATAATACACATTTCTGTATGAAATTCCATTAGGAACTTAAAACATTTGCGTGTAGTCGTGCTTGCAGCAGTAATGATTTTGAATAATACATAAATCTGTACTGTAGGATACTGTAGGATACTCTACAGAACTGTTGGATAATATACTGTAGGATACTGTAGGATAATCTACAGAAGAATAGAATGAAAAGCTGAGGAGTTCCTGGATGAAGATCAATTCGGATTCAGGAAAAGTAAGGGCACAAGAGAAGCAATATTAGCCTTTAGGCTGCTTTTAGAGAAGAGAATGGAGAAGAACAAACCGACCTTCGTTGCATTTGTGGATTTAGAGAAGGCTTTTGACAACGTGGATTGGAATTTAATGCTTGGAATTCTGAAAGGAATTGGAGTGTCGTACAATGACCGAAGAATTATCCACAGTTTGTATAAAAACCAAGTAGCAGTGATAAAATCTGGACCCAGCTGTGAAGAAGCAAGAATAAGGAAAGGAGTGAGACAAGGCTGTGAACTGTCTCCCATAATTTTTAATGTTTACATCGAGAGAGCCATCAATGAAGTCAAGGAGAAGTGTTCTGGAGTGAACATCCACGGAGAAACAATCAGTATGCTACGATTCACTGATGACATAGCTCTCATAGCAGAGACAGAAAAGGAGCTGAATAAGATGCTAAAAACCATGGAAAGGACAATGGCCAATTATTGTCTGAAGATCAATAAGAAGAAAACTACGATATTGGTGTGCAGCAAGAGAGAGGAGGCCAAAACTAACGTTATACTAGGAAAACAGAAACTGGAAGAGGTGAAAGAGTTCTGTTACCTGGGAAGCAGAATAACCAATGACGGAAGAAGCAAGAAAGAAATAGTGAGTAGAATAGCCCAGGCAAAGAGGGCATTCTATCAAAAGAAGAATCTACTTGCAGCTGGAAATACAAGCTTGGAAGTAAGGAAGTAATTCATCAAAACATATATCTGGAGCATGTTTCTTTATGGCAGTGAATCATGGACGATGACAGCAGCGGAGAAGAAAAGGGTGGAAACATTCGGATGGTGCTATCGAAGAATGATGAAGATAAAATGGATCGATCGAGTGACAAATGAAGAAGTCCTAAGAAGAGTGGGAGAAAAGAGAAGTCTGCTGAAAACTATAAAAAGAAGACAGGACAACTTAATCTTGGATAACAGGACATCTTAAAACATGATGGCCTGATGAAGACAATTGTCGAAGGAAAAGTGAATAGGAAGAGTGGGAAAGGCAGGCCTCATATGAATTACATAGTGCAGGTCGTAAAGGACGTGAAAGAGAGGAACTACGTTGGTATGATGAGGTTGGCCGATAGAAGAATCTAGTAGAGGGCTGCGTCAAACCAATCCTAGGATTGCTGACCCTTGATGATGATGATGACGTAAATAATTTCCATTCATAATTATGACCTGTAAATAAATTGGGGAATGGAAGACATGTCCTTTTGTCATTACGTTCTTTTCAGCACTTAGGATGGACTGTAGTTTTTGGTGGAGTTCACCTCAAGGAGGTCCTGAGGCAATTAGACTTATTGGCTCACTGTACCAACCACCTTTCTAAAGAATCTCCCTTAGAGGCCACTTGGGGATCGGGTTGGTGTGGTGGCTAGAGTACTGGCCTCCCATCCTGAGGGCCCGGGTTCGATTCCCGGCAGTGGCGGATTTTTCAGTGGAAAACCGGTCCCCACTTGAGTGCCTAGTGGAGGGCATTTCAAGTACAGTACTCCGTCCGTCGGATGGGACGTTAAGCCATGGTCCCCTTGGCACCTTTCGTTAAGAGTAGGCTAATGCCGACGCCGGGTTTCTCTCCACCCTTCCTCCGTTCCCTGAAAACTCCTACCATTACCCAATTATCCACTTATCCTATATGGCGCAAATGACCTCAGCTGTCGGTCGCCTCCCCCTAAATAACCAAACTTAGAGGCCAATGGCCTTACTGAAAGGCAACAGATCCCCTATGGGGCTTCCCCTAACCTCCCTCAGCTCCATGAATGTACTCAGGTACCTTTTCCAAGTTCTCATCACAGCAAGACAATCAAATTTTATGTGGGATGTGGTTTCTTCTTCACACCACCTGCATCTGGGTAAATCTGTGATTCCCAGGAGGTATAGGTGCCTCAACACTCAGTAGTGCCAAGTAAGAAGTCCCACTATTGTTCATGATTGACCCTGACAAAATGAGTCTTTTTGCAGGCCCAAGCCTAGGTTCTTCTATGAGTAATTGGGCCTGTCAAGGACTTGGTATGATTTGTCAGATCTCAGAATGTCGAACTAAGCCCCAGAGTCTAATTTCTGCCATCCCTATTGGGCTAGCACTAGGTATGGCAGTGGTTCAATTGGGTTGATGCTGGATCCAGCCTTTGTCAGCTCACAGGACATCTCATTTCTGGTTATGCCCGCATGGCCCAGCAACCAGAGCCTTTCCGCCAAGATCCACCTTGCTGCATCAGCTTATCTCATTGATTGCCTCACGACACACCTGTAGGAGCTGTGATCTCCATCAAGGTGATGTCATAGCTTTTATAGCTTCCTGACTATCAATGCATATGTGTACTGGTCTGTTAAACATCTCAGACTCTTTGCTAGCATTCACACAGGTCAGAAATGCATATTCCTCTGCCTGGAATACTATCATATTTTTTGAGAGGGATTGGGAACTTCCTGGGTATGCCACAGCTGTAAACCCCTGTTCCCATACTTCCTTCTTTCCTGAAACTGTCTGTGTACCATACGCCACCCCAAATGACGTTTCTTGCCCTTCTTTTCAGCCCACTGTTCTCTATCTGGGAAGTAGGTCTTGAAATGAGGGGGTGATAGGTTGAATCTTGCTATCATTTCATCACTGCCCATCTCAAAGATGGGGCTCAACATCTTGAGCTGAGTCCAACATTGCCTATGACTTCATTTGAACTTCATTTGTCATACCACTTTCCCACAAATTTTAGATGATAAGTCACTGTCCTTTCTTGAACCTCGGATTCCACATAAAGTGACTTGAAATCTAGTAGAGGTTCTAGCGCCAAAGTTGTTCTGATTGGGAAAAGGGTTCTGATTGCCCTTGAATGCCCATGCAAGCCATTATTTGAAGGTGATTATGTTTATTCTTGGCAGTTTTCTGCAGGGCCCTTTTCTACCAACTTATGGAGCAGTGAACAAATTCTGAAGATTCAGGCGATATGGAGTGGAAGAGAAACGATGTGACATGGAAAGAAAACAAAAACCAAATCCACCAAAATCAAATTTACTACAACCCGGAGTTCTCTAGGTTACAGCATCATCAGGCCAAGCATATCATAGGTGTACAAATATTTATACGTAGTAGAAAAGAGAAAGAGGGGAAAGGGGAGGAATGTGGAAGTAGACTTACAGGAGGTCATCGGGAGGGTGTGGGGAGAAGAAACGTGGGGAGGAGGAGGGGTGAAGGAAGGGGTTACAAAAGTATGACAAATATAAAACAGTGGTGTCTTAAAGTCAATGCTCCGTCCCTTGTGGTGGATCGCGAATCAATGCCTCCGTTGGGTGCCCCGTGAAGAAGGTCGAAAAGGTGGGAGGGGAAGAACAGAATGGTAATCCCCTGAAGAAAAGCGTAGGGGGAGGAGTGAGGGCATGCGGTGAATCCCTTCCTAGTGGTGGAGCACGCGATGGTGATGATGACAAGTCTTCATGGGTCCCCCTTGGTGAGGGCCCGAATGTAGAGTGAAGTCCAAGTGGACACTTAGAAGTAGAGGGAGTGGGGAGGGGGGAAGGGAAGAGGAGTCCTCCATGGTGGATAAGCTCTTAATAGAGTCGAGGCACAGGAGGCTAAAGTGAAGCTAAAGTTATCCATCTGGAGAGCAAAGGAAGAAGATCAGACGCTTTGGAGCAGATTGAAATAATCGAGCGAGCCAAGAAAAATATCTCTCTCCTCACGGAACTTTTCCATGACCCAAATTCTTCCCACCTTTCCATCAACTTTAACAACATAAGCGCTTCGACATCGCCAACTCAGTCGCCCTCCCACCTCCTTCCTTCCCTCCCACCTCCTTCCTTCCCTCCCCCCTCATCACATTCACGCCTCTATTTGCAATAATGTACTTAATGTACTAATTAACATTCAATTTCTCTCCCACTAGATATATATGGGTGATTTCGTTGTTCATCTTTCAGTATTCAGTCCTCTAAAAATCAGTCCTCAGAACCTCTAAAAATTTTGAACCATTGTTTTTTCATTGCTTGACACTGCTTAGGAATATCTATCTCACCTTCATTTACGAGCCTTTATTGCGGTAGTAGGTACATACATGCATGGAGATGGGCGCAAATCTCATTACTGTGGAATTGAACCAGCCATATTAGGTTGAAGACACTCTTAGCCATCCATATGGCTAGGCAAACTTGTTGGAAACTTTCCGCAAGTTTGCTATGCTTTGCAAATGTGCCTGGAGGAAGTCGAAATGAAACTTTCCGCCAGTTTTCCCTGCGCATACACTCAGGAAGTTGGCTAGTTGTCGGCGGATATCTGCAGCAAGTCTGTCATGAGTCAAGCATAGATAATACCATATGTAGCAATTCATAGCGCATTGCAATGAAAATGCATTGTTATGCGCATTACTTCCTATGCAGAGCCAAATTCGGTTCTCCATTACCTCCGCTATTGGGAGACTATCTGAGGTAGCATGATAAAAAACAAAAATCAATGATTGAGTTCAAATTAAAAACGAAGGCAAAAAGGTGATAAATTAGCTCAAGTCCTTTATTTAGCTTTTACATGACTTTTTGAAAACGTGTCAATTGAGATGTCGTGTCAAGATCTATAACACCACCAACACAACACCAATGCAAAATTTATTTATTTATTTATTTTCCACTACCACCGAAAACAGCACATGTGGCCTTTATATCGGGGTATTTAACATGTAACAACGAACGAGCACACACAACCATGTCCTGAGTGGTGAAAAAACCCACTCAGGAGGGACTCGAACCCGCGACCCTCAGGGGACTTAACCACGCCGCCACGGGGGCCGATTATCTGTAGTGTAAACTTAAGCTTTTCGGTTTAAAATTGTTTCTTACAGTTTTGTAGTGCTGTGAACGTGAATTACTAGTATGCCGAAGGCGAAGAAGAAACAACGTGGAGAATGAATGAGATACGAGTGAGAACGTACCTATGCATCTCGAATACTTGATTGCTAATTCTGATGCCATCGAAGATTTTACTTCGATAAGCCTACCGATTACTCATAGTACTTCTAGTACCTCTAGTGAACAACAAATAACGGAGATAATGGATATATGCTCCTTTTCCAAACTCAATGACGTCGTAAGAACTATTTTCAACCATCGTTAAACTCCTACATTATGCGCATTTATTATATTCCGGTAAACGGTTAATGATTGCTGAAATACATACTATGAAGATAAAACTATTGTTTTGACATTATTAGGATCCATTGTACTATGTCTGTTTAATGTTAATATCGGTTAATGAGGATGCTAATATTTATGTTTATGTGAACATTGATTGACGTTATTTTAGGTTACAAAAGTACAGCAGACAGGTAGTTCATGCCTCGAAAATGTTTAACAAGGCATTTTCAAACCGAGCCTTAGAATATTACAATACTCTAGCTTTGTTTTCGATCAGAAAAGTACAGTGGGGTATATCGTGGTCGGGAAAAGTTACTGTAGATTATTCATGATCAGACCGTAAGGGTAGGTTACCAGGGATAATTTCTATTATCTTTTTATAATTTGAAATGTGGTGCTACCGAAGAATGATAAAGATAAAATGGATCGACCGAGTGACAAATGAAGAAGTCTTAAGAAGAGTGAGAGAAAAGAGAAGTCTGATGAAAACTATAAAAAGAAGACGGGACAATCTTATCGACCATATCTTAAGACACGATGGCCTGATGAAGACAATCGTCGAGGGAAAAGTGAATGGGAAGAATGGAAAAGGCAGGCCTCGTATGAGTTATATAGAACAGGTCGTAAAGGACGTGAAAGAGAGGAACTACGTTAATATGAAGAGGTTGGCCAATAGAAGAATCGAGTGGAGGGCTGCGTCAAACCAATCCTAGGATTTTTGACCCATGATGATGATGATCTTTTTATAATCCGCCCGCGGTAGCCAGGTGACGTGGTAGCACAAGGGTTTCGAATCCCGCCAAAATGGACACGGTTTTTTTCTTAGGATTAAAACCTAGGTAAGATGATTGGGAACAACTTAAGCCACTGGAGGACCTGGGCTTCTTGTCCCTATTTTCAACTTTACTTTCCTTGCGCTATTTCCCTCCATAGTTCAACATGCATCCTATCTCCCTTCACCTCGTCCGAAATTATCGTCTTTTTTTTCTCGGTCTTTCCCTCTTGTCCAGCATTGTTCTTCTTTAAGGACCTTAAGTATCCCATTGCATCAAATTCGCTCTTATCTTCTTGCTTCCATTTGGTATTTTATTTCCTCCTTGACCTGGCCAGGTACTTTTATCACTCATCGTTATCAGACTATTTTATCTTCCTTTCTATCCATCGCACTTTCTCCATTCTTTCCCCGACACACATCTCGAATGCTCCATGTCGATCTTCTTCAGAACCGGGTCAAACTCACAATTTCTGCCGACATTTCAGTGGGTTTTTCCCTCTAACTTTAAAATTCTCTCCCAATTTAAATTTATTTTTTCAATGCAGTCTCATTAATTTTAATACCATTAACATATGCCATCCCTTACCTCTTACCTTAATTAGTTACTCGCTCAGTGGTGATTGCAAACACAGAGCTAGCTAATCGGATGACTGACACTTGGTCACCCCTGAAGTTCGAGGCTTAATCCTTTTCCATTCATTCCTACCAGTGGCTCCGTCCACATCCCTCGTACCATTTCATTCACATTTATGATAAATACTGTCGGTGATATCGTGCTACCCTCGCTCACTACCCATTCAATCATTGCCCACTCTTGTTCTCTCTGTTATTCTCACTTCTGCTGTGTGGGTTAAGGTTATACACAAGTTCCGAATGAGTCGTCTATACTTCCGATTCCTATAGTTACCATAATCCTATGTTCCGTTATAAAATCTTTGTATATTCCCTTTCCACCCCATAAAACGTTTTATAAGAGTACGTATAACCTGTAAACTCATCATGGTCGACCTTAGAATATCTTTGTGCCATTGCCATCCGTAGCATCACGAGTTTCCCTCACTTTTTGGCAACCATACACTTTTTTGCCTAAGAAGTCGTTCTCTTTTTTACTTTTATCTTCCCTCAATGATTGGTTGTAAAACCTTGATATTGAAAGTAAAACGGGTTTTGCGATTTCTCTGATGTAAATCCTTCCATACACTACGTGAATCAATAAAAATGTCTCAATTTTTCTTTTTTATAGTCTTCAGTGACAAATGTAGGAATCATTTATTCATTCGAGGTTTCTTGTTTTCATTTCTCACTGTGTTCTTTTTTTCACTCATTTTCATATATGATATTATTGAACACTAGCTTAATGGCATTCCATTTTCATATCAACAAAATATTGGATTAATATGAGTTATATTTATACATCAAGCTAATTCAAAATCCAACTTTCGTGTATACCAAACAATGAAATTGGGCTAGAAACTCCAATGCAACCGACGTTAAAATCGTTAACGTGTTTAAATTGTCGCGTTTCGCATGTTTCAATGTTCGTGCAAGTTTCCGTAAAGTGTAAGTATGCTATTGATTGAATTCATAAATTGATTGGTCAACCATTATTTTTTATCATGAGTTTTCTATCTCTTAGGGTAGGCTCTGATAGAGTAATCCTACTTTTTATTTTGTTGCATTTCCCGACAGGCTCTTTCCTTACTCTATATCTTTCTTCAGATCAGCGAATTTTCTTCTTCTCCACTCACAATCTAAAATATTATTTCTTTTCCTACTTCTTCTCCCCTTGCCCTCTTGCCTTTCTTCGATAATGGCCTTCAGTATCCAATTGTTTCGGATTTTTCATTCAATCCACTCTCTTTACCTTCTCCCTATTTTTGGGAACAATTTTCTTCCACTCCACCATGTTCAAAATTTTATCGTTCGTCCTTCACTCCATCCATCTTGTTTTCTCCATTCTCCTCACATACATATATAAAAACTCCGACCTATTCTTCTAACCTCTTTAGAATCCAGGTCTGAAATCCATACAAAGCCACGCTCCATATCAAGCTCTTCACGGTTCCTTTAGTTATATGTTTATTCAAGCTTCTCCTCAGAAGTTCTCTTCTGCTGCTCTCCTAAAACCTGCTTTTCAGAGCAGTCAAAAGTAATCCTTCTCCTTAAGTCATTATTACTTCACCCGCTCCACCCTACTTCGTCCGAATGGCTACTCAAGCAGAAATGCTGTTCTACCTATTATAGTCTGTCCCCTTCTATTGTTTTGTTCAACTTTCTTCATTTTACCCAGATAATCTTGTTATTATAGTTTTTATATGAAGCATTTAACAGCATTTGCAATCCTTTGAATGGCTGACTTATTAATGTTTTTCCATCGGCAAACCCAACCGATTTGATTCCTACCCTCCCATATTTATGTCTATATTAAGATTTTTGAGCCAGATAATTTTTCTAAGAACAGCCTTTACAATGTGCAAGTTAATTACGCTAATAGTCCTTGAGTCTTCTCAAACATCTGCTTACCTCTTCTAAGTGATTGAGGTCAAACTATTTTCTAGAAGTTCTCTGGCTAGACTCCTACTTCATATTGGCTACGAACCAGCCCATGAAATCTCAGCCTTCCAGATTTACCTAGACTCTTAAGCAATTTGACTCGGATGGTATCTCTTTCTACTTCTTTTCTCGTTTTCAATCTTCGCCACCCTAGTTCAATCCAGCCATATAGTGTTCTTGGACCCGTTCAAGTTATATTTGTCTGTACCAACTTCATTTTCTATATCTCATGCTCCAGACTTATAACCTTCATATAGTATAGCTCCTCCACCTATATTTTCTACCTCACCCGTATCTATTTTGAATCCATCAATAATATCCCCGCTTTGCACTAAGTAGATGGAATTGTTTTCCCTTCTTTACCGAGGGAAAATATTTTCAATTTGCCATATAGTATGTCTGTTTTATTCCATCTTCTATTTAGCAGAAAATTTCTGATGATTTATATCAGTTATACGAGGTCCAAATATTTACGGCTTATGATGCTGCTGGTACCGACATTGCCGTTAAATAATGCCGACATTTTCCTAGTTACCATAAGTCACAAAAACTTAGCAAATTATTGTCGGATTACCCGTAAAGAGTAAATTTCTGGGTAATGTTTATACTTTATGGTGAAATAAAACTTGATTACTCGTGATAATCACTTCGTAGTGCGCAAGGATAAGTAATAAATTATGGCAGAAGAAAGGAGACGAATTTTGTCGATTAGATACTTCAATAAGCGTTTCAAATTTTTTACCCAGTGGGACAAGGACTTAAAAATGAGATATTGTTTGACATTTAGGTCAGAAATGTTAGGCCCGGTAGAGTAGCTGGAAATCGTTGTTTTCATTCACGTAGTACAATTCCGCTAAAATCCTATGTAGTGCTCATAATTTCCGCATAATCAATGATAATTATGAAATTTCTGATATTCCTCGTGCTATCTCACAAAAAATTAGAATTTAATCTACATTTAGATTGTTGTGGGTAGAAAAATATGAACATATCCCACACTCATTGCCACCCAACTAGTCTCATGGTAAAAATGAAAGCAGTGTATAGTGTAGACAAAAGTCGATGACATAACGGCGTTATCACATGGCGGAACGTGGTGAAATAATGCAAATGTATTTATTTAGTACATAGAGAAAAAAGATGAAAGAAGCCAATCAATTATTTCACCAAGTGCCTCATTGTTGGTAAAATAACACACATTTCTCTCAATGGAAAGTAGTATAAGTAGGTAAGAATACGGAAACTACGACTTATTTAAGTACTTGTGTATATAGGCAATTAAGTAACAGTTAATATTCAATTATATTGTTGCGTTGGCCGAGTATGGTAGCTTGGTCAGTAGCGTGCCGCACCTGCAACCCAAAGTTGGTTCGGAACCCACCTCGGGCATGTGACGTTGCATTGTCCTTGGTTTAAGGTTAGGCTTGAAATTAGGTTAGACTGTGCATTATAATCTAAGCAGTTGGAGCTTCAAAAGCAAAATGTGCTACTACTACTTCAATTATATTGGATCTGACGTATCGGTGATATCGATTGAGGGTCATGCTATCACATTTGGTTACGGATAATCGATTGTTTAGGATTAAGTTTCCATCCCTACCGCTTGGTGTAAACAGCCAAAGCTAACCTTCAATCTCTCTCTTATGGATTGTTTAGGAGACGACTGCTTGTCGTCTCCTAAGCCGATTTTCATATTTATACAACGAGCTGCATTCCCTGATGAGCATGACACCCCATTAAATTCGACTTTCGAGAACAATGTCCTTATCTACGTAAATCTCAAGGGCCCGTTATTTTCGGTTAAATTGAGCCGATTTAGCGGCATCAACCCACCATTAGGCTCATCAAATGGCATGACAGCACGGAGGATTGAAAGTTGGGATTCAATCACCGTGGGAGCCTAATGCTTGGCATGCAGTTCAAAATGTTTGGTTTGAAAAGATCCACCAAGGTATTCGTTCGAACAGTCAGCAAGGACCCAGCAAACGCCAGGCTAATCTCAAGTTTTCGCTCGTAAGACTCCAATGTCTGGGAATTGCTTCGGGCCCCGGGCACGCAGTCCTTTGGCGCGCTAAGTAGGGTTCGTACATGAGTCTTTTTGATTATTATATCTGATAGTACGCATAAAATATTTATAAAAATATCCACAAATATTTTACAAGATTAGGTAGAAAAAATCGCGGTAGAAAAATTGCACATTTAAAATTTGTAACATGAACCACCATATATATATAGAACAAGAACTTTGACGTCAAGAGTTCTGGTATCAACCAATGAACATGGAAGAAAATAAGCTAAAAAAATGGAAATGGTATATATTTTGCTTCAAATTTTTGTGTCCAGCCAAGATGAACCAATATAGGTTTTAGGGCCTCCGAAAAGCTGTTTTCAGGGTACCAAAAGATATTGAAATCAGGAATATCGATCAATATCGATATACATATATCTCTCCATTTTCCGGGTTTGCGCCGCGTTGGTAGTCATGGATTGACGACAGTTTCGCCGGGATTCCACCAGGCGTCTTCAGGTAGAAGTGCCGATATCGGCAACGCGGCGCAAACCCGGAAACTGGAGAGATCCACGAATACAGAACGCCACGGAAAACTACGATCCATCGATATATATCATTTACCTATGATTTTCGGAAGACTGCATGAAAGTTCGTTATTTAAATAAAAAACAATTACAACAAAAATGAACTGCATATTGCGCTAATATTTTTTAAAATAACAGATCTGAACTCCATTATCATTCCTATACGAAATTTCTGTACGTTTAAAATTTTATGCACGGAACTTATTGGATGAGGAGAGAGCGACTCGTGGAGCATTAAAGATAACTCGTCGGGTAGCACCGGTTAAAAATCCTCCGCGTGCGGCAGAATGCTCCGTATTTGAATGAAGAAGTAGTGCACTGTTGAAACTCACGACAAAATGAAGAATTCGTGCTTTCAATTTTCCTTGTGTGCTGTGTCGTCTTAGGCTGGCTCGGCGATGCTATTGTTACCATTACCCATTTCCTTATCGTCTTTTACGTCCAACTTTACAGGACTCTACTCTGGACACTTCTGCTGAACTCTGATCGCATGTTGTTATGGGATGCGACCGAAACGAAGGTCATTTTCGCCATTATTGATAGTGTTAATTTCGAAATTTGGGTTGTAATTTACTGGAGAGATGCCAGACGTCGGTATCTGCCTACTATTTGGAACAAAAGCGTCAAGGGATCTACGGTTTAACGTCCCATTGGACGGATGAAGTGCTGCACTTGAAATACTTTACACACAACGCTAAGTAGGGACCGGTGTACCACTGAAAAATCTGCTACTACAAGAATTCCAGCCAGAGTAATTTGAATGGGACGCCAGCATTCTACCAACCCGATCCCTTACTCCTCTGTCTCTGTCAAATACTTTCATCAACTTCTAGGGAAGTCGAAGAAAGACCCAACCAGGAAATAATGGATTTCACTGCTGACATTTGAGAGAAAGAAAGTGGTAGCTGTATCCCATACTCTATCACTGTTGTGACGTACTATCTGCTCATTCTCATTGAATCACTATTTATCTTACTCTTACCTGCACAAAATTCATCGCTTCTAATCAATCAACTTCGTGCCGTTATACTTCTAAAGTTTTTTTCCCCTTCTTTTCTCACTCGTTAAGATTTACAGAGCCTAGAAATGAATTTTTGAGTAGATAAAAGAGGAGAGAGAACTATTCATTCATTGTCAATGAAGTTTTCTTGGGCTTGGCACCGGGTCAGCAAAACGACTACTGCCGAAGTTTGCCGTCGTTTCAAAAGGGCCTCTGAAGAGAGGGACAAACCCACTGCCAAAACCTGCGTCCCGTGCGTGTTGACAATCGCGGGAAAAATCTCGCGAATTTTGGCGAAACAGAAGATAGAACGGTTCACATGCTAACTGTAAAACTTAGGTGCCGACTGGTTAATGTGAAAGACGATCCGGGTCTCAAGACACCAGGCGTTTACCGTATCCCTTGCCAGTTCGGTGACACATATTTTGGTGAGATCGGCCGCACTACAGAGACGAGGATAAGGAGCACAAAATTTGTCTTAGATTGGGCGACCCTGAAAAATGCACAGTCGCAGGGCATATCATCAACCGGGACCATTCCATTACCTTTGACAAGACTAAATTAGTTAACTGATCCAATGGATTCTGGGACCGGTTGACGAAGGAAGCTCTCAAGATCAAGTTAGAAGAAAGAAAAATCAGCCGCGACTGGTTTTGCTTTAAGCAAAACCTGGAAACCTATCGTTAAGAAAATGGGATATATAAGAAAAAAGAAAAACCAGATTGGTGCCGACCAATCACGAGCACCTGATCCCGATGAGAGGGTATATAAGGCCGTCTTGTAGTCCCAACACTCCGCCGTTGAAGACGATAGCAGAGTTGGCTATCGAAACGTCGGCAGCAGCTGTTTTACTGACCCGGTGCCAAGCCCAAGAAAACTCCATTAGCATCATCCAACGGGAAAGCCTGAAATACTTCGTCCTACTCATTAATTGTATTTCGCGACTTTGAATAGATAAAATACTCAATTTGGGATTTGAATTCCTAGCTCTCGGGTGAGATGTCGAGCCAACAAATCTAGGGTACGAGGTTGCTCTTTCTTCTTTTACAACGTCATTCAGAGTGTAGCAACCTTTATCCCTTATCAATGCCAGTGCATTCTTAAAAATCAGACTGCTGTACATTGAACACCTTTGAATTCAATCCTTTAAGGTGTAACCTTGTGGAAGTCCATTATGAATAATGACAAAAGAAAACTTTGTTTTAATCCACAGCGTTTTTTTATCTGGTACGACTAGTTTCAACGCGTCAAGGCGTCATGCTTCTGATGATGACGCCGTGACACGTTGAAACTAGTCGTACCAGATAAAAAACGCTGTGGATTAAAACATAGTTTTCTTTTGTCATTATTCTTGACCACCTTTATGGCGTGGAAAAATTTCTCTGATTACTACAGACCATTTCTTCCTACTCAGTATTCGTAGCCCTGTTTTTCCAGTAGATTTCTTCTCTTTTGAGCAAATGATCTTATACCCAAAAGCAACTGCAAATGTCGTGTGGAGGAATGCTAGTTATCAAAAGGGTAATTTTATTTTCTAATTTAAAATAATTGACTTAAACGAGACGTGTGTGAGTTCAGAAGAAGATTCTAAACTACAAAGAGTTGCCTAAAATGAAAGTAGCATATTATACGAAAAATGTTCAACAGCGATGCACTCAAAGGCCCTTTTCATTTTTTGATCTCATAATAGTCCCAAAAAATGGCCATTTAAGAGGGGAAGTAGTTCGAAATCGAAGGGTAGTATTTTTTTTATACCCTGCACCCTTTTATAATCCTGGTGGGATAACGGGAGCAGATTTTGGGACGGGAGTGGCCGTGGGGGTTAGTCGACAAACATGAAAGGAAGCGGGAAAATGGCTTTGGGGGAGGTTGTATTTAATGGGGTGGAAGAATGTGGTCATTGTAGTGGTTGGGCTTTGGGACTTTGAGCGAATTTAATTTAATGCCCTTTCTTTTCTCATTCCCAAATTCTATACCGTTCGACGCACTCTCTAAATGTCGGCAATATTATTATGAGCATGTCGGCCGGATAAAATTTGAATTTATTACTGTCTTGGCGTTTACTGAATGTTTCTCGAACGGCATCAAATCAAAATGCATTGCGTTCCCATTCGTAAACTCTAACTCGCGCAAATATCGAAGTACTCGACTTAATCGACGTATTCTTATGCAATTTACCGGCTGAGAAACACCGGATAAACAAAATCAAGTTAAAAAAGAATAGCATGCCTTTTTTTAGCCTAAAACCGGATTGGGTGGAGAAACTAAAGAGCTAAAATTATAGCAGCAATCCTCTTTATCATCAACTTACCAAATATAACGTAAGGAGTTGCAGCAAAATGTGTAAGTATTTCATCTCTTAATAAATTAAAAGAAACCAAACTTTTACAAAATACCACAAAAATGTTTATGCATTTTCACGATCCGGGTTTCGACAGAATAATCGTCATCTCCAGTTATATTCACCTGAAGATGATGATTATTCTGCCGAAACCCGGGTCGTGAAAGTGTATAAACATTTTTGTGGTATTTTGTAAAAGTTTGGTTTTTATTAAATTTATTGACCATGGAATACCACCAGGTTACAGAATATAGAGTTTTTTTTATTTCATCTCTCATTTCGTTGCACTCAAATAATAGGTGTGAACACCTGCTGAAGGAAATACTGAGCTAAATAATTAGGAGTTTATATAATGAATATGGTTTCAAATTGGAATAATATGAAAATAACATCAAAATTCAGAACGAGCTCCATTTTCTCGAACATTAATCCCTTCTTCGCACAGCTCTTCGTATTTCATAGGTAGCATGGAGAATAGAGCAAGATTGTAAAACTCGTAGGAATAGAATAGGACTCTCAAAATTTTTCTCGGATCGGCACATAATGAATAACGCCTACAAAGTTCATGTTGTGATCAACTGTGAATGGTGTGTTCGTGGTCAGAGAAAAAAGAACAATAGTTTAATTAGAGCCTAAATATTTCGATTAAACTTCAAAAGGAAAGCAACAATATATTTGCATTTTTTAGAAACTTCCGTGATCTGACTCCGCAGAATGGACTTAGGACTGAGACGAGAAGTTTATTAACAACTTTTTCGAACACTTCACAAAATTAGCTTTCGTAATGTTTGAAACATATTCATTCTACCAATGATTATGAACACGTTCTTTACTTTAGCAGCTACTACTTTATGTTCCACTAGCTATCCATTGCTTCCTCGCTGATGATGGAGAACTAGCGGTATCCAACTATTGCATTCATATCATTTACTTGTTATATTTACATTCTCATGATCAACTGTCTGAGTGGGTACATATGAGTACTATGAGGCCTCTCATCCTTCATGGTATGGTTAAGTGTTCATTTATTAATATTTTTCGAAGGAATCATGTTGTATAATTAATCTCTTTAGGCTTCTAAGTCTGCAATATTGACGTCCCATGGTATAATGGCTCTAATCAGTCACAGATAAACTCAAATGCCATGTAGAGGTGAGGGAATAATGTCAATATCGTCAACCGTGAATGTAGTTGAACATTTAAGTTTTAACTTCATGATCGTGAACGCTAATATTTACTTTTTGTATTTATGTAGATTCAGCCTTTATTCTGTCATACGATAAATATAATGCCATGCTAAATTGATTAAGAAAAATGTTTGGTTATCCCCATATGGAAAAAAATCATGTTGGAAATTACAGCTCAGAAATGCGGATTCACGGATTTGAGAGTTGTTGTATGGATTTTAAGGAAGGAAAATCCCCGTAATATGTCCACACTTTTCGTGTACAGTCTAAATAATACTCTGGATCAAGATTATTAGTTTAAGGGAGGAACTAAATATTATTCCCAGTCATTTTTATTCTTATCAATGCAACTTATAAATCCCTTGTTTTGTTTTGGAAAAAGTAAAGTTAAAAAAAAATGAGTTTGAGATAACGGAGGTTCTATTGTAGATTATAGAAAATGAATCTAGCCACTGTAGAAAATGTTCATAAACTCTCATTCATTTTCCGTGCCATTACCTCAATGGAAACCTGTAAAAAGTTGGTAATAGACATGATGCGTAGTGAAGTTTGTGTGATGGTCATTTAAAATAAGTTCTTACATCGAAAATGAGAGGTAGGTATTTAGCTGAAGGTAGTCATGCTTAGGTCACGAAGACCATTGTAAGGATCCGTCTTTAACCTCCATGATAAATACTTACAACTACTCCTGGTCAATTTGAGCCATGTCTAAATGTTGGAATTTATTCGCCTAAATTTTTAACATGATAGCTCTAAGATATTTTGAGGCTCTGTCCTAGAAAATAGAGAGAAATGTGATGAAGAATATGTAAAAGATACTTTCCGGAGAGTCAATGCATCAAAATATATAATCGGTTTATATGTTCATTGTAAATATATAGCACGAAATCTCACGATGGCTGGGCTGTTACGTTTTGATTCATCAAAGACTTGAGTAACAAAAGTCGATCGCGTTCAACTATGTTTCGTGTTGAAAATAATCATAGCATGCTCCCAGGAAACATGCTTTTCTCTTTTGCATCTGTATTCCAATGTAGCTAAGAAAACATTACTTTCATATTAACTCTGTATTACGGAAATTTATTTTTAAGCGCAAAAATAAACACTGAGAAAAGAAAAATATTTCTTCTATGCCGGAGTTAAAGCTGTTACACTATCAAATGCGTACGCAGTAATATACCTCTACCGAATTTGTACGTAGTAATAGTAGCTGTGAGTATATATGTACTCACAGCTCGAAAGCGGGAGAGGATAAAATCTGTTGGGCTGGTTTGTACCTTCTAATAAATGATCTTTCACGAAGCAGAGCCCAAAACACTATGGCGAACTATTTTTATCACGAATTCACCTAAATTTTTAACAATTTATACCTTAGAGCAGATATGCGAAAGACGTTTTAAATACTAATCATATCAAAATTAAAAAAATGCCTTTTTGTTGAGTTTTGGTCAGTAAGTTTTCCTAAGAGAACCTTTAGATGGCACTGGCCTTGCATATTTTTCCACAAATTATATGAATAAGGCGTGTCTTGAATTTTGCATAGTATTCAGTGAATCAAATAGCTCGCACAGGTCCAAAGCATACACTTCGCTTTTGAATACAAAAGATAGCTGACTCTGTCGCAAACTCTGCGAGTTCACGGTTTCTTTATATTTTAGTTGAGATTCATGCGATGAGCTATGCACTGTTTCACGTGCGAATTTTTGTCAGATAATATGTAGGGTAATTATAAGAAAAATTTTAAAGTATAAAATGAAATTTAAATTAGATGGGTATATTTTTGTGTACTTATATCATAATTAAACTTCACATGAAATTTGAAGTTTAAAATTCTATTGAATTGTCTATTATGATAGAATTATTCGTGCGTACTCAATGATACGTAACGAAAAGATAAAAATTTCATATTGATGGTCGTCAGTTGACATGTGGGTAGGTACTTCAGAAGTTGTACCTTCAATCACGTTTTTTTCACAAGAATTGCGGTTAATGTTGTTATTTAATACATTCAGGTACTTGTCAGTTTGGCTTCTGACCGCACCAATACTTTCAACATTTTTTCCACCGCATCTCTTGAGGAATTCCACCGAGATGAAACGAGTGAAATAAGCTGAGTTCCACATTCCATGTACTCCTGTATTCCACAAACGAGTGAACAAGGGTCTTATGACTCTCTGGTACATCAGCAAATGTTAGGGACTTTACGTGGCTCGATGCATAGAAAAGGAAATAAGATATTCAGACTATGTGCTTACATGTACAGGTTCGTCTTAAGCCTTGATTTGTTCTCTTCGATGTCGTGCACCATGGCGTATGGGTTTCCGCGCTACAATATTGGCCCTTGGTGGGAGCATCTACGCGCAGTACACGTGCACCTCGTCGGAAATTATAGATGGCCGTGGATGTAATTGTTTCAATTTTATTTTAATTTTCCTCAAAAAGGCAGTGTTAACCAACGGTTTTACGCACGCGAATTTTCGAACGCTAGGGTTTCAATCAGTACGTTGTTATTAGACCAGTGTGACATCTGACGGTTCGTGGAGCATCGGAAGGAATTCATTACTTTTTCTGACGCTGTAATTAATTACTCCATTACGAATCTGTTAGTTGTAATTAATTTCTCCATTACGAATCTGTTAGTTGTATACGATCATACATTTTTGTAGAAAACCGGACGATGTCTGTGCTCCATGGAGTTCCGGTGGCGAACATTGAAATAGACATCACTCAAATGAACAAATGTGTTTATAACGGTCATTATATCGTTCTTTTCCTCCTAATATGCATTCAGTATCTGGACAGATGGTATCATAAGGCTAAAACATGTGATTTTGATAAAAAAACTCAGAGAATTCCGTTTCCAAATACAATAAAGACGAATAAGGCGTTACCTTGGGAAAATTTGTGGTGCTGAAGATGAAAGATACACCTGAGAACAGTTTATGCACTATATTTGAACAAAAATGGCTTTGATTTTAATCATAGAAATAGAATTAACTCATTGCACCTCAATCGTTTCAGCACTTGAATGTTATCGCCAAGGGAATTATTAAATCTGAATAATTACAATTGTATGTGTTTATATGGATGGTTGAGTTGGAATTTGGTGCACAAAGGAGCACTCATTCTTCACATCTATCATCATGAATCCGCTAATCAACCTTGATCACTGTTCTTACCTTGTTAAATCATTTGTTGACTCCGATAATGACATCTTTTCATATAATAATAAGTATTCCATGTAGCGCTATTCAATTTTTATACTTTTTCCCATTTGTACTCCCTTAGCCGTTAATTCTCATTTATTTTCCCAACGTGCCTTTTTTCGCTCTCTGAATACGCTTGGTTCCAGCGACCACATTTGCTCCAGCGCCTCCGAAATATGGAGCTACCTCGAGCCGGCATATTCAGTTGAAATTTCTCTAGACCCCACCCCTAGGCAGGTGAAAGAGTCCGGAAGTTCGGCCGAGGGTTTTCGCTCTAATTTTCCGCAGGAAATATATTTTCACGCTGTTTTGGGTTCAAAATTCCCTTGCTCGTGGTCTTTTGAGCTTTTTCGGTAAATATTCTGCGTTTTGTATTCTATAGCCGGGAAAACCATAGGCAACATGATTAGAGGGGCCTGTTATCTGATAATGGGGGCGTTAACTCTGAACCGAAATCGCAATTTTGTGCACGAAATTGTTAGATGGAAACAAAAAAGAATTTTAGTGAAAAAATTAATCTTCTAACCAAGACCATTCATTCATAAATCAAAAATCAAAATAAGCAAAAGGTGACGCCCACCGAAAAAGCTGCTGTGATAACATTGACGTCATTTTCCTCCCGTCCTTGACAGCTCTTATGGGAAGGGAAGGGAGTGGAGGGGGATTCTCGGAAGGTCTGCTCGTACAGATCCTGTCGCATTCGCTCCCATTAGGAGAGCCAGCTGTGTCCCCCCCTTTGCGATATGGCGAAGTAGCTTCGCGGGCTCATTTGTGATTGGACGAAGTCGATATAAGTCAGAGGTTGCACCACACCCACTTTTCCGAAAGGGTTAAAAACATCAGTTTTTTGCCGCTTATAACTCGAGAAATAATTGACGGATCAAAAAACGGAAAAATACGAGTCTTTTTATTTTACAAACTCTATCATATTCGGAAATAAAAAAATATGGTAAACGACCCCATTATCCCTAGTCTGCCAAAAAAATGTCTACACTCTTAAGGAGTAGATACCATTGCATTTTATATTCTCGTGCCAAATTTTCTCCGACATCATGAGTTACTGTTATGCTCTACATTCACAGGAGTGATGGATTCTATTTTCCAGACTTTTATTAGCGTGGTGAACTACCGCTTAATGAATGTATCCCGTGGGATTACTGCGTATGCATTATCGATTTCTTTTTTAAGGACCGCTAATGTAATCCGTATTTTTGGCGAAACACGACTCCCTTTAGGTACCCTCGTGTACATAAAGGTCTGTAAGTGTTGAAGCGTAATGAATGGCGAGTATTTGCGGTGGTTGGAGTAATGGCATCCCGCTCTGAGGGCCTGTGTTCGAATCCCGGTGTTGGCAGATACTTTTCTGTTAAATAGCGGCCTTGTGAGGAGAACCTCAAGTGCATTACATCGTATGTCGGATGGGACATTAACCTGTGGACACCTTGGTGACTCGCATTAAAAGCAAGTTCATGCTAACGCCAGGTTTCTCTCATTCTTTCCTTCGTTCCTAAAAGACTTTTCTTTGTATGCGTAATTGATGGTAATTGACTGAGGAATTCGGTTGGTGTGGGGCTAGAGTACTAACTTCCCAATCCGAGGGCGCGGGTTCAAATATCGGTAGTGGCGGCTTTTTCGGTTGTGTTTGAAACCATCTGGATTATATCTAATAGGTAACCAAGGAGTCACGTGATACAAGCGCGAATGGTTTAAAAATTTAATGTGTCTGAAACATCGCTCTTTACAACATCATTTATTGTTTTCACTTGAGTTTTTCTCATCTTTTCCAACTAAAGAACCCACAGTTGACATATAACACAAGTGTAAACAGATAATGAGGTTAAAATCAGCGGTTTTAACACACCAAATTTGCGAAGCATTCGTGTTTATACTACGTGAGTCCTTGGTTACATATCCGAGATAATCCCGACGGTTTCAAACACAGCCCCCCCCTGGTCTCGCTCCAGCTTTTCTTCGTTTTCCTTCCATGTCCAATTACCCACATATTCATAATGCTGTATATGACCTCAGCTGTTAGTCGCCTCCCCGGATGATCAACCACCACAACTGTCGACCACTGCAGGTTATGGTAGTCAGGTTGGTTAAGCGCCAACCTGGCGAGAAGAAAGTCGCGGGTTAGATTTCCGCTAAGTGCATGGATGTCGTGTTTGTATTAGGATTAAATTAGGTTAGACAGTGTAATGTAAACTTTGTAGTAGTAGCATCTTTAAAAACCAAATCTATTGTTTTCCGTCCATAGCAACAATAACAGCGTGTGGGGAGCTCAACTGTGCCATTTCGTCCTAGCCAATGCTTTGCGAGTTCTCATCCAACCAAGCATATATTCAACCAAGAATGGTTTTATTTTAAAATTTATGCTAAGATTTAAAGCATGAGCTGTTTTATTTCTTTTGACAAATATGTGACCACTTTGAAAATGAATGCATGTGTTTCGAGCTTAAAAATATATAAATTTTTTTAATGTGTTCTCAACGGCAGAAGAAGTCTAAAGACAATAAAACATTTACCTTCTATTCTGTTCAGTTCCATGAAGGCAATAAACTATTTACGGTACAATTTTTCCTTAACTTGAGCACATTTCGGAATAGTTGTAAATATATATAGAGATGCTAACAATTTTCCGTTTTATTGCATTTTTTCGCTGGACTTGGCGTATATCTTTCCCTTATCTTCTTACGTGGAGAAGTAGGCGAGGCGTGGTTATCGTGCATCGTTTAATTTCCTCCTTAGGCTATTTGCGAGGGCGAGATCCATGGAAGCGAAAATTGGGGCACTTCCGTTATTAGGAACGTAACGTATACTTTTCAAAAGTTAGCTTCATATTTGAGATTAGTTGGTAGTTGTTCATTGCTTTCATATGCTGTCTTGTGTGTGGCTAAGGAATCCATTTATTTTAGCTCCTTTACCAAGAGCATAATTTAATGCGATTTCTTTCTCCATCTGTCGTAGTATCTCTCTAGTTTTGTTCAACAGTTTTCATAGGAATAATGTTAGCATGCTTGCTCTACAATTTTCGTTAATTTCTATTCTCCTATAGTTTAAAGCATGACTAAATTAACTCATGAATATACAGGAGATATGCAAATAGTTCAGTAAAATACTCAAATCAATCAATATTTTAATTAATTAAAAGAGGTTAATGTTTTCCACTCCACGTGGCATTTGATCGGGGTTAATTGGGCATGGAATGCCGGACCTTTAATGGTAAAAACGGCGTGCGTGCTTTAACACGTGTGTGAACACACGCACACACAAGTGTGGATGATAGAGACCAAAGGGTGATTTCCACCTCTGACCAACACAGTTAGGCTCCTGCTTTTCCCTATTGGTACTTGCATTTTCGTCCCCGATCTATTGTGCGCTTCAGCACCTGGGCAGTAATCCTAGTGATCTGAGCAATGGCGTCATATTGCAGGTCATTCACTGGCGCTATTTGCTTTTAAGTGGAGGAATAACGGAAAGGAACAAGGGTTGTGTTTATTGTGTTCGCATCAGCCTGATTTCAAACGAAGAGCATGTGTAGCCTCACATGGCGGACAGAGAATTTTGCTCGGGAGAGCGCTAATCACAGTCCCAGAGTTGGATAAATAATTGTTATGAAAGGCACGCAATTACATCTTCGAAATTTGAGGAAGGAATATTCGAGGAAGAAAAAAATGACTACGATGATTTATGATGCTACATTTTCATATTGCGGACGCATGAAAAATGCCGGCCGCTACGAGATATTTCCCCCCTGCCACACACCTTTATGGTGGCTTGCAGGGTATTATGTAGATATGTTGGCATACCACTTGAATTATTTCATCGTGCAGATATACTGTAAAAGTATATAAAAGGGTATTATGTAGATATGTTGGCATACCACTTGAATTATTTCATCGTGAGGATATACTGTAAAAGTCTTCAGATTACCGTTACCGTTCATAATCTTCATAAAAAGCCCGTATTTGCTGATTAATCATTGTAGTGTGTCATTATTTTTAATGCTTTTTATTTTTATTATGGTACATATATGTTTATTTTTTTCCTGTATCTCTACCTCTATATTCTTTTTACATAAAATTAATAATTGTATGTAACTCAGCTTATTTATTCGGTTAAGGTGTAATGTAGGTATTCCACTGCATACTGTCTTGATGTTGAAGACTCTATTGTCTTGATCCTGAAGAGTTCCGGCCCAAAATTGATGCGATGATGTATTTTAAGAAAAATTGCGAAAACTTTACAGTAATCAATGCTTGACCAGGAGAAACTTTTTGTGTAGGCATGGCCGGGTTGAAGAGTTGCTGGCGCTTTCACTCTTTTATCATTCAAACCCTTGGGAGAACGCGCTCCTGTAGGGTTGACTTGGGGTTTAGGTGATTCAGCAGCTAAGGTTATATCGCGCAATCTATCCTAAGTTATTAAACCTAAGACGACACAACATCCATGTCCGTGGGGGAATTCAAACTCAAGAACCTTGGGTTACCTGGCCGCATCGTTACCACCGGGCTTCCTGGGCCGGCTAGTGCTTCTGAAGCAAGACACCTATCTTTGCTCTGATTTCACTACAGGTCAGGAGCTCATTTCACCATCATCATCAGTCAACAATCCTTAGATTGGTTTAACGCAGCTCTTCACTCGATTCTCATTACGGCTATCCTGTATGCACTGCGATGGTATGAGTATCTCACCCTTTGTTCTCTCCCCTGCGCGCGCTCACGGGGCGAGTGAACGTTCACTTTACGCGGGCCCAGGCTATGAGAAACCGACCACGCATGCGTTGTGAATGAATGCAAGTGTTTCGCACGTTTTTTGTGTTCCAACCTGAGTGACCGGGTCTCAACACTGGGTATATAAACGCTGGTGGAATCAACCCCAAGGACCGGGTTGGTGTAGTGGCTATAGTATTGGCCTCTCACCAGAAAGGTCCGGGTACGAACCCCGGAAGTGGAAGATATTTTTCATCGGTCATTCGGTTCCTACTGCAGTGTCTTGTGGAAAACATTTAAGTACAGTACTCCGTCTGTCGGATGGAACGTTACACCGTGGTCCCCTTGGCGCCTATTTGTTAAGACCCGGCTAATGTTCATGCCCTATTCTCTCCCTCCTTCCTCCTTTCCACTCCATTCCCATCCTTGTACCTTTCCTCCCGATCTGAAGCGCCTATTAGTGCGGAAAGAGACTTGAATACGCATCATGATGAAGGAGGACATGTGGTTCAATGTGGGAGGAGAGAGGAAGCAACCTGGAAAGGCTCATAGAGAGGAAGGAACCGAGGAGGTGGTCTTCAAAGAGAGTAGGTGACCTTGGTCGGTGAGATGGGAGTCCGGACAGCGCACCGGTCAGGAACGATGGAGCTGCGCGAGGCGACCCCATTTCACTGCCGGGATGCAGCGAGACAGGCAGCCTAACGACGACCGAGCCGTTTTCACGCTCTCTCCAGCGATTTCCGCTCAGCAGCTACGATACAGCCAGGAGCCATACCCAAAGCAGGTAAGTACTGTCCATAGTCGAAACCTCCCTCTTCAAGAACACTGATAGACCCAACAGTCGTGCCCATCGACCGCGCAATCTCCTTGAACAACCTGCGAGAGTGATTCACTAGAACAAAAGGGTCGAAGAAACTCATTCAGTTTTGAGTGGTCAAAGTATCTTTGAAACAATTCTCCCGTCCAATTCCAGCGACATTCATTTTAACGCAAGGGCGAGGAGGTTGTAAAATGATCTTTCCATGCGTTATCCCTTTTTAATTGCCAATTGTCACACCCCTTAGATATAAGAGTGCCTATTTTTCTTGCATCATTCTCTCATTGTTTTTATCTTGCCATATATGTTTCATCCATGATCGTCGCGATCCGTCAATAGTATTAAGATGTTTCTATTTCATCGTTTTTATTGTGTCACTCTGCTCATATCCTGCACAGATGTCATAATAAATGTTAATTGTCTGATCGAATTGCTTGTGGTCGTTCCTATTATTTCACTGAGTCCCGTCGTGTGCGTCAAATGCTTCGCGAGACGCTCGTGATCACGCGCCGTGGAATCCACTCCCTTGAGACAAAATCTCTCCTCGCTCTACCTGAGATAGGCTGGTCGGCGGCAACAAGTCCTGGAAGGCGCCCATTTCTTACAGTAAAAAGTTTCTTCCAGACCCATTTTCCATCGGGAGAATAAAGGAGGAAGGAGGTGGTGTGAAGCTCGCCGGGCATGCAAATGCGGCAGTGTGTTCTGACACAATATTTACATAATTTTTCTCATTCACATCCTTCACTACTTGCTGTATAAACGTATTTCATGCGAGCCTAACATTGCATTCTCCCCGTGTACTTGTCCTTCGAAGATTGTCTTCATCAGGCCATCATATCTCAGGATATGCTGGCTTAAGTTATTCCAGCTTCTTAAAGCTTCCAGAAGACTTCTCTTTTCTCCACCATTTGACACTCGATTGAGCCATTTTATCATCACTATTTTACCAAAGCACCACATTTTAAATACTTTCAGCCTTCTTCTCAGCTGCTTTTATCGTCCATGTTTCCCTGCCACAACGAAGCATGTTTAAATGTAAGTTCTGATGGAGTGTTTCCTTACTTTCAAGATTTTATTTACAGCCGTAACTAGATTCTTCCTTTCTTAGAATACCTTTTTCGCCTGGACTATTCTACTGACTATTTACATCTTGCTTCGTTCATTCGTGGTTACTCAGCTTCCTAAATAATAACACTTTCACTTTCTCAAGTTTTTGTTGTTCTAGTTTAGTGTTGGTCTTGGTTTCTTCTCTCCAGCTGCTCACCATAAGCCTTAGTATTATAACTTTGTTTTCTTTTCATTGAACTGGCCATTGTCTTTTCTATGTTTACTAGAGTCTTCTTTAAGCCTCGTACTGTCTCCGACGTGACCAATATGTCATTGGCGAATCGCAGCATGCTAATTTTCTCCCCGTGAATATTCATTTGCGACAACTTTTCTTTCACTTTCCTAATAGGTTTCTCGATGTAAACATTGAAAAGAAAGGGAGTGCTCATCCTAGCCTCACCTCTTTCTGTTGTCTCACTTCTCTACTGCTGGTTTTATAAAATGATTATGCTTTGGTCACTGAATGCCACTTTGATTTAATTTAGAATCCTGAATATTGAATGTGAATTTTCATTGTCAAAAGCCTTCTCCAAATCCACAAACGCAAATAGCGTTGGTTTGTACTCCATTCTCTTCTATATAAGTAGCTTAACGGCCAAATCGCTTCTCTTGTACTCTTGATTTTTCTGATCCGAATTGGTCTTCACCCCGGAACTCCTCTGTTTTTGGTTTTATTCTTTCAGATAATCCATGTCAATATCTTCGAGGCATACCTATATTATAGTCAGGCTCATGTTCTAAAGTTTTTATAGTTCTCAGCCCTATTCTTTATGGAATAGGGATGACTGTATTTTTATCGAAGCCCGTTGATATCTCTCGTGGTTCAGGATATGTCGCAGTAGGTATTATACAGCTGAGTGAATTTTTTCTCTCGTGCATTTTTAATTAGCTCGGAAGAAAAATATTGTCAAATCCAGGAGCCTTATTTACTGGCAGATCCCTTACTGCTGCATCAAGTTTCGAACTTAATATTGAGTCTCCCATATTATACTTCTCGATTACATTTTCCTCTTCGATTACTTTCACTTTGATATAGCTTCTGCAGTATAGTTGCTATGCAGCGTGGGAATATTCCTTCAATCGCTTCACTTTATCTTAATTTTAATTAAAATTCTCCATTCTTATCCCTTATGGCTTGACATCTGGCATGGCCATTCTATGAAGTGATTGCTTACCATTCTGTTGGAAACTTACATATTTTCCTGGTAGAGGATGGTTTTACATCTTCATATAAGTCCTTCGTCGATATTTTTGTTGCCTTCATTGATTTACGACACATTTTATTCCGTAATCCCATTTTCCCATGTGAAGTTTAAACTTCTTAATTTTCGCGATGCCATTCTGAAAGCTATTTCTTGATTTACGTGTCAGTGAAAGACGTGTAGGTATCACTTAATTGTTATTTGCCGTCATTCTAAATCAATTTGAATTAAATACGAAATAACGAAAAAAAACTTCATCAGTAAACCTGAAAATGTCTAACATTTTACTAATGATGATTAAATATTTCTGCCTCTTGTCGTGATCAATATTTCAATGACAAGATATGTCCTCACAATTCGTGGAAACGCGGGTCGTCTTAGGCTTAAATGTGACTTTGCATGTCGGTCTTGTTCCCCAGACAGTTCTGTTGTTCACGGTGAAAATAATCAAGTTATTGAATGGCATTAAAATATGACAAATACTAGAGAAAGTTGATCTTTTTTTCCCAGTTTAAAGAATAATGTAGGAAACATATAGACGTGTACTTGTAGCCATCTCACCCTGGTTAAAGAGAAGCCCAATGTCTTCTGTTTTGTAGGTTTGAAGCCCTTCTGAGTTTATATTCTTGCCTTGAGAGTCCTGCTGTGGCGACCAATAATCCTCCCAAATACGCCCTTGAGAATAGTTCACTCGAGCTGGTTAAGGAATTGGAATTGCCTTTAAGCTCTGATGGGTTCCTTCGACCTGGTGGAGTGGTGCGAGCAAGGAAATAGAAGGCCAAGGCGAGGTGGGCCCGGGAGGGGGAGCTCCGTGCTGAACGATTCGGAGGGCGGACGCAAAGTGGTCCGCATTCCGGTGCCCTACTCGATGTATGGAGCACCTCTTGAATAATCGTCGAATCGGAACCCTATCCTAACGAGCTGACCGTACGCCCTAGTTGATACACCGGAAAATCGTGCTACCATTTCTGTTTCTCAGGCTCAGTAAATTGGCTACTTATTTCCGTTTTGATTTATGGCTTAGTTACATACTGCCGATCCTGAAACCTTCCCGAGTGTATCTCTTCTTTATTGTGTACATGCTTCGAGCAATTTCGAATACTGAAATATCTTACATTTCCTGAAAAAGAAGAACACTTTTTGCGGCCCTAATATGGTCCAAACATGGTTTTTTTGTATCTGTAAAATCTCTTTGCTACCATCAGGAATACAATTATCCTTTATACTACTTGATTCCTGTGTTGCCAGGTTTCCTGTGTTGCCAGTCCTGTGCTGTCATGTGTTGCGAGTAGAGAATGGTAAATTACCGTAATTTTAAATTGAGGTAATTTACCGTGGTAAATTACGGTAATTTTAAAAAATTACCGTAATTTTCAGGTAATTTTAAGTTTTGAGCTGAAAATCCATATCAGAGGACTCACAACGAAATCAAATAGCATTGAGATATAAATGCCGATGCTTATAACAAACATATCACGACGTTTCTCTATTATAACTCATTAAAAAATTATAACAAAGTTGGTAGCAACGCGCAATTTGCCTCTCTTTTGTCACACCATGAGAAATTTTCGTTCCAAAGACATACCTCTCCGCAATGTGCACTTGTTATTTTACTCTGAATTAATCACGGACACAATGTAAGCAAAATTGTTTTAGCTACTTAATTTATAATATCACCAATTCCAATGGTTTCTTCGTGAGGAAGAAATTTTCTGAAAAAGAACTTTTCTGAAAATTACCGTTTATTACGGTAATTTTCAGAGGTGTTGGTAATTTACGAAAAATACCACCTTAATTTACGAAAATTACCGCGGTAATTTACCGAGTTGCCCATCTCTAGTTGCGAGTTGTGGAGTCCTGTGTTGCCAGGGTTGCCCATTTGAGTAAAAAACTCAAATGGTCGTAAGAGTTATACGTCCATTGGAGGTTTTTATTTGCTTTATTATACTAGAGGCCATAGAGCTCAACCTTACCATATTATCCATTATATGCTAATTTTAACCTCAGGCGATGAAACTTATTTGAAAACATGAATATTCTTATCCTATATTATGATGGATGCGATATAGTATGAGAGCAGTAGAGGTGTTTTGACTTAGGGCAACTGAGGTCTGTTGTCAAAATCTCGGGGAAACTCCGGTCTATCTCTAGTTAAAACGAATTTGAATGGCTTTCTGGTCTCCAGAATACTATGCATGTGAAAATACCACTTGCCAAGGAACGATCGATCTGTTATCCCTTATAAAATGGCCATCAAGGATAACACCGAGGTGCTTAAATGATGGCATTACATTTTGCCTTACTTTTCAGCCTAGCTGTAAAGAATGACGGAAATTTTCGATAGGCTTAACCATAGAAGGGTCACCCACTTGACCCAGTAACCACCTCCAAAAGCTGTGGTATGCAGTCCCTATATGGAGCCGAGTGAACATTTTATTTTAGGATCATTCATTTTATATAAATACGCGTAGTCTATGGATTAACAGTAAATTTCAAGGAAGGAAAAAACCTTGAAAAATTGTAACCCCTCAGGCTTTTAATAGCTCTTTACAATTCCCTTTTTATCCCTGATCTCTCATAGTGAAAAAAGCCAAGGCTAAATCCAAGGCAAAGTATTTTTTTTGTATCTCGAGTGGAAAATGATGCAAGAAAAAGCGTTTTTAAGCAATCAACCAATATTTCAATGTCAATTATTTTAACTTTTGGAGATGCGCCGTCACATTCCTCTGACTCTTGGCACAATACCAATGCCAATAAGGAGTGGGTCTCACATGCTTTCACCCTTAGTC
This sequence comes from Platycnemis pennipes, assembly GCA_933228895.1. NCBI lineage: Eukaryota > Metazoa > Arthropoda > Insecta > Odonata > Platycnemididae > Platycnemis > Platycnemis pennipes. The sequence continues at coordinate 22,573,530 of OW121848.1, read as the reverse complement.
AGAAGTCAAATTTCGCGAAAGCATTCGAGAAGTGCCTCCGGTTGTCACAGAGTGGAGCTTTTGACCACATCAACTATCTTCGGTTTCTTCTAATACCTTGCCAGCCATGGTAATCCAAAGATCGAAAATTCGTATCTATCATCGAGAAAGCATGTGTGCCTGTCATAAAATGTCATGTGTGTCTTAGGATAAAAATTTTGTTGGAGGGCGCTATCTAACGTTATCCGAATGAGAAAAAACTAGTAGAAATTTGATGTTCCACCGTAAGATTTATTTATCACGACTAAGGTTGTGTTGTACTAAATTTACGTGAAAAATAATTTGTGGAAATACCAAGTTAGCGTTTGGTATTTAAAAATTAAACATTTACACGGAGTTACGCCGGATAATATACCAAACCAAAAAATTATCAACCCGAGGTTAGTCTGAATGGTGGTGGAAAAGATCAAGATGGATTAACATAAACTCAACGAAAGATGAAATTCACTAACGATATGAGACCTAACTGCTTCCTCTGATTCTCCTACGGTAACCCAGGAAGATCTGGTACTGAAAAATCACTCACCTTGGGATAGACTGGACGCGTTTAGAGGTCTATCGCTAGATAGAAGGTTGAGCTACCAAGCCGAAGGCCAGCTGCAAAAAGTTTATAGCAGTTAAAGCTCCTGTAGCCAAGAATGTTGTTTGTTTGTTGATCCCAATGTTGTTGTTATTATGAGCAGAATCAACCTACATCTGGTAATTTTTTCCAATTTTTTGGTGAGTAGTTAGTTATATTAGGCTATTTTTAGCAGAAGAAGGCAAGGATTCCAAAGTTGAACGTCAAATTCTAGGAAAGTACCTCAAGAATTGAGGTACTCTCCACACGACTTCAAATAGGGATTCCCATGAATGGGGGCGTTTACTCGGAACCGAAATCGCAATTTTGTACACGAAATCGTTAGATGGAAACGAAAAAAGAATTTTAGTGAAAAAATTAATCTTCTAACCACTACCATTCACTCATAAATCAAAAATTAAAATAAGCAAAAGGTGACGCCCACCGAAAATGCTGCTGTGATAACATTGACGTCATTTTCCTCCCGTCCTTGACTGCTTTCAGGGGAGGGGGAAGGGAGTGGAGGGGGGTTCTCGGAAGGTCTGCTCGCACAGATGCTGTCGAAATCGCTCCGATTGGCAGAGTCAGCTGTGTCCCCCCCTTTGCGATAAGGCAAAGTAGCTTCGCGGGCTCAGTTGTGATTGGACGAAGTCGATATACGTCAGAGGTTGCACCACACCCACTTTTCCGAAAGGGTTAAAAACATCAGTTTTTCGCCGCTTATAACTCGGGAAATAATTGTCGGATCAGAAAACGGAAAAATACGGGTCCTTTTATTTTACAAACTCTATCAGATTCGGCAATAAAAAAAATATGGTAAACGACCCCATTGTCTGCTGGAATTCAAACCCGATTCTCTAGCATATGAGACCTATCCATCGCAACAATCTCCTCGCATCCCGTGCCGAAGGAGTTGGCAAAGGGCCGGTCTGCCAACTCTAAGGCCGTGGGCTGAAATTCCTCCTGCGGAACAGATGTTGTGCCCTACATTTGATTGATCTCAGGATTACTCTCAAGTAGAGGGTGCGTTATGATCTAAGTGAGGGATTGCGAGCCTTTTTGAATCGGGAGGTCAAAACTCATCCTAAGGATATGTCACATTATTTGCCATTGCTATTTCATTGCCGTTCACGCGGTAGGTTTGAAATATACTACATTCAAGGATATGTGATCAGATCTCACTCTGAATTATGGTTCAGATGCCTGTGAGTCTGCAAATAATTAAGTATTTTTGTATAGATTGTTTCTGGTGCCTACATTTCTATGATTTCAAAACATTAATAATTAAAAAGGGATTACTTGATGCATATTTCACTGTCTCGTGTGCACTGAAAGGCACGTGGCGCCTTCCTTCATTCCCCTTCTTGTAACTGATGACAATATTACTAAAGGCCACATATTCCCAACCTATATCATCTGAGTGTTCAAGTCTGTACCCGCACTAATAGGCACTTCCGACCGAAAGGAAAGGTATGGGAACGGAAGAGAAAGAAAGAAGGATGGAGAGAAATCTGGCGTCGAAATTACCCTGCTCTTAACGAATGGCGCCAAGGGGACTAAGGCTTAACGTCCTATCCGACGGACGGAGTACTGACCTCGAATGCTCTCCACAAAGAACTCGAGCAGGGGCCGTTTTACTAGTGAAAAATATCTTTCTCTGCTGAGATTCGATCCCGGTTCTCTAACCACTTCACCAACCCGACTCCCCTCCAAGTCCCCATCCTGAGCCGTTGGAGTACTATAAGGCCTAACTCCGCTACTACTGGTACTACGAATCCCGTTGCGATTACCGCGATCCCCTCCCTCCACCCCCTCTCAGTAGGGTCTTGCCCTCCCCTCCCCACCTTGCCCCTCCCTCCCCTCCCCCTTCGCCGCCGCCACTTCAAAGGGGGGCGCTGGCGCGTCCCCCACGCGCCGAGAAGCGGCAGTCTCGACGCCTCCGCGCCACCGGTCGGTCGGTCGGCACAGTGCTCGCGAAGGAGACCATAAGCAGCGCCGCGCGCGCCAGCAAGGGAGGGCGAAAGAGGGAGTGTCGGGCGGCGGGCCGCTCAATTTCACGGGAGACCACTGGGCCGTGGCCCGTATCGAGTCTGCCGGCTCGCGAATGGTGTCGGTGCCATGGTAGCGGTGCTGTCCCTGCGCGGGAAATCCTCTGCCTCGCCCAGCGATACCGGTGCGCCTGGGAACGGTTTTATCTTCTCCTCGTGTGGTGTGACGTGATAACGAAAAATATACATGCATACAAATTATTAAAGCCGGGAGTAGAGCACGCCTAAATATGCGCTGCCGGTGTGATTTTTAACTAATCTCTCAACGTGATGTAGAGAAAAAGGGAATATTGGTCATCTCGCAGTTGTTTTTAGTCGTTTTTCGATGATTTTCACGAACTTGGAGAAGACGGCGAGAGGGGAAATGAGAGATTTTGAGTGTGAGCTAAATGGATACGTCGATGAGCTACATATTTGATGCAGTTATGCGCATTAATTATTGGTCTCTCTGCTGAGTATATTCGATCACAACGATATATTCACAAACAGACAATATACGGATTCAATTTCCAACAGAGGATCTTCAGTTGAATTCCATCCATGAATTTGTTTGAGGAGGTGATATAATGATGATATTATCTATAGGCGCGAATTCGATTCTCACACAGTTTGTGTCGTGTGATTGTTAAGAGTTTAGCCATAAAGAATCCCACTATTATGGGCGAGGTTGCTGTTGGGAAAGATTCAATTAAATTGTAAATTCCTGCTGCTCTCTTATGTGTCATGCTTCGAGTTTCCCATTAAACATAGTGTCATCTACTGATCGAAATGTCTGATGAGTTCGCTCGTCTGTTGATTGCCGAACAGCGGACAGGCGTCAAATTCACAGCACTCTCGATCAATGAGGTTCGAACTCCCAGTATTGTGACATGCAGATCCTCCTAGAATAGTGGAACGTGGTCGGGCATCGAAGGGCCGCGGCTTTCGTCGAATGAGGATCAAGTTTTTCTCGTGTGCTTTGATCTTTGAGCTCCTGATCCCTAAGTGTCCACTCATGCCGGTGGAAGTGCCTTTGCACGGAGATCTATATTTAGTGCGGTTTTGAGTTCTTGTACTGACTGCGAAAATTTAGCCAACTCTCGAGACTTGTAGCTCTGAACTTGGAGATATTAAATAGGTCTTCAGGATCTTTGTTACAGTGCGCATCGTTTGCTACAAATTTCCTTGAAAGTAAATTATTTCGCTCGAAAATGTCAATCATTCTATACAAGGTAAATTATTTATGCCCTCAGATGGATTTTTAAGTATTACTGTAAATACTGTGTCTGACATTTTTAAAGCCTTTGCTTCCCTATTTCATTTGAGGATATTTCAATTTTTTAACTTTTGTAATATACCAAGTGAAATCTTTTGACTCATTCATTGTATTTGCCTTCAGCTATATTTTTAGCCAATTAAGTGAGAGAGATTTGATGATGAATACTAAGGCCCTCCCCCACGTAGACCCAAACACACACTATGTATTTTATTAACGCTCTTTCATCACAAATATTACTGCGCTTAATTTCATATTAGGTATCATCTTCTCCAAGATATCGTTTCCATATCTGATGTCATTGTAATAAAGGAAAGGTAATCATGAGTGAAGAAATAGTTTTTATTGCATCTTTCTGTGCTTGATGAAACCTTTTAAGTTGAAATAGAAAGTGCTCTTGGCAGCTTAAATTGATTAATTCACTTAAGAGATTATACCAGAACTTTTTCATTGTTTTTTATTAAAATGGATGTGGAAGTATTGATTTCCATACTCAACATTTGATTGCTTATAGATAAGTATTATATTAATCAAAAATTTCCATCATAAGCATCATAGGAGGGAGCTTATATAGTTGTTCATCACTATTTTTTCCTATATTTATTCTTCCGGCACTATATTTAGGCGATTCAGAATCAACATTTAAGATTCACATAAACCCCCCAGTCTATTGTACGAGCGCTTACCGCGGGGAAAATTTTCCTCTGTTTCTTTTTTTTTTACGGTCGCTGGGAGTGGGCCATAAATACTCGACGAAGATATCGACACAATTTCGATTTTAAGGATAGGTTCGACTCCGTCTTTCTGGAAATGCATGAAATGCATGGAAACACTTTCTCTTTCAATAGGCAGCAGTCTCCACTTTTGAGTGCTTAGGCTTGGAAAAAACGGTTCTTTGGCGAGCGGCTTAAGTGTCAGCCTGTGACGCGTCTGTTCCTCCCCTTTCCCAGCTGTTCCCTCCCACCCCCACCTTACCCCCCCTTCCCCCCTACCTTCACCATCTCCGCGTATTGACTGGCGCGCACTCATCGCGCGAGGCGGAACGGGGGCACGGGGGCCTCCGGCGTGCACGAATTACGATTCACGGCACGAGAGGAAGTTTTACTACGCGCGCCGAGAGGTCGGCGCGGGCCGAGGGAAGTGGGTGGCATCGGTTTGGCTCGCGTGACAGCATTAAGAGAGGAAAAATCACGTGCTCCTTCCGTGATGGCCGTGCGCCACACTTTTCCTCGTGTCAATCTGCATTACAATCTGGGAAGGAGAAATTTTTCTTCGTCTTCGTACAACTGGAAGGAAGTTATGAATAGCCCCAAGTGTTGCACTCGAGTGGCCTTTTCCTCCAGAGTGATGGATTGAAATTTAAAATAAATACATGTACTTTGGTGCGAGCGAAAAAAAGGTTTAGCTCTTTAGGGATTAACATTTTCACCGTGCAAAGGGGTATAGGGCACTAAAAATTATCATTATCTATTGTTTGGAAGTTTTTATACGATTTTGGGCCGAAAATTAACGAATGATTTTATATTTTTGGACTTGAGGATGTTATATACGTGATGTATATTTTTTGTATTAGGTTTGACCTAGTAAAATATTTTGTTTACATCAAAATTTCCAGAGTTGTATTTACTTCTTTCACCGCGATGATGGAAACATAAGTAATATTTCGCTCTGAAAGAAACCCAGCACCACATTGGCAACTTTTCGGGACTGGGAGCCCTTCGAACGGCAAAAAGCGTAGGCACTGCAGCTTTCTTTGCATAAAATTGAGCATCTAGCCTTTACAAACAGCGAAAAGCGGCTTTTAACTTCGCCTTATTTTTCTCGAAAGGCCTTCTCAAACACTGTCTCTCCCATTACAGATCATTTACCCTGGAAAGCATTCGAGCAAACAACCATTTCGGGACGAACAAACTCATTCCTGCATGCATTCCCACTGCCCCAATTTCGCGGATTCGAAATGAAAACTGCCCCCTAGCCTCCTGCACTCGTCATCCTTGAAAGAATATTTCCGGAGACCTCTCACGGAAAGGAATGCCACGCAGGAGTTTTTGACCTGACTGCATTGCACAGAGGGAAATGGAGATTTTAAGGCCCCGCCCCAAATAACTTTTAGTGTTCCATCTCTTTTAATCTGAGGAGGTCGGAAGAAGATATCTTGGAGTGGAATCGATTCACGCCTAATAGATATTCTAAGAGGAATTCTTTTGGTCCGGAGAAAAAAGTATTGAAAAGTAATCTCCGAGACCTCGTTCCTTGCGAACAAACCTATCGGGAACGGCTTTCTCAACGGACTCCATTAGTTTTGAAAAGTGGTAATTTTGCGGAGTGGGGTTTCAGGAAGTTTAGTGGTAAGAAGGAAGTGATTATAGTGAGTCTGGGGAGGAGGTGTCGCACTTTGTAAAACCTCAACTTGTGCACCACCGTCGCAGGCGTTGGACAAAGGGTGGAAGGGTTGGAGGCGCCACCCCATAACCACCCCCTTGGCGGCAGCCGCCCCGATCGAATCCTTCTCCACCACCACCGCTGACCTAACCCAAGCCAACCATCGTTGCGTAGGCGGCTCGTGAAGGGAAGAGTTTCGTCGGAAGACGGGGGGAAAGGTGGGGGTGGTGAAGGCAACGAGAGCGCCCCCGCTCCCCTGAACGGCGATAAAACATTACCTCACCAGATGGGCTCCGGGCCCGGGGGTCAAATGACGTCAGTTTTCGCTTTTTTAGCCTCGTATTCAATGACCTTAACGATTTTCGCGAGTTGGGGTTCGACTCCGTCTACTGACGGGACTCGTTCACTTGCCACTCTAATGGCCCATAATCTTTCACAATAGCCGGGGTCCGAAGAGGTAAAAAAAGGACATCATAAACTGAGAGATTTTTGTGGGGGTGACAGGAGCCATCCTCTCTGAAGTCGTGATTCTTCTCTCCAAGTGATTAGCATCTACAGACGAGCTTGAAATGATTATTTTTTTGTAAAAGCCTCCGTCCTCATCCAACTCACACATTTCGTCGATTTCAAGCGGCAGCAGGGGTGGGAGAGCAGGGATTTATCTCTCCTCGAGATCTCGGAGCTTCGCCGTAGAACCATTCCGGGTACGGCTTTGATGGAATTTTCGCAAGGAAAAATAAGACTCCTCGCAAATACCATCCAATTACCTGAGAAGTTTCTCTTAGTAACTCTTAGCATGAAGTTGCTCGGTCAGAAAATAGCTTGTAACTTTCTACGACGTGCTCTTCCGAGTTACACCCCTCGAGAGTGTAGAGTGCTCCCTCCCTTATGCCTCGTCCTTCTTCCCGTGCCTATCGTTGCAAACAAGCGATAAGCCAAGTGGTTCCGTGCCTCTTTGCCTTCCGTCTTCCCGTTTTTCATTCAGAAAACGCTTGCATGGTGCGCTAGTGATTATTCCTGCTTCCTTCTTTTTCCGTTATTTTTTTACTGCCTCCAATGAATAACAGAATAAGAGGAGGGTGCACGATTTGTAAACCTAGGTGGAAGCGAGTGACCAAAATGGAATTCTCCACGAATTCGATCCGAACACGAAGAACGCAATTTCATCTTTGATTTCGCCGAGTTAAAGAGGTTTAAGGATGTTCCCGGGAGAAAAAAAGTGTGGTTCATCCAGACGTCGTTTTTAGGGAGTGAAAGTCTGTGTCCTACGGGGAAATGTTTCTTAGTGAACACTGCGAATTCTTGGCAAGAGGGCACTCACAGTAGTGATAGGAATCTAACCCCTTTGTGCTGGAGCTAAGTTTAAAAAGTTTTCATGCTTAGCCGTGTGTGGATTAGAGCGGTTTTAACTCGTGGTATTGACTTTTTTCCCTGTGATTTCGTGAACGCGTGAGTGAGGAACGTGAATTATTTTGTGTTTCATTCGGCCAGGAGACGCAGCGAACCAACAACCCTCGCGCGGCGGACTGAAGTGATTTCCCCCCGCGTCGGCAATCTCCCAGATGCCCCTGGAAATGGTTGTGGCGGCACTGGGGCGAGCGACCGGGTCCTCCTCCGCCGGGAACCGGAGGAGGGGGGGCGTCGGGGCGAACCTCAAGAGAAGCAGCAGCGACGGCGGCGAGCTGGAGAGGATCCGCGGCATCGCACAGACCATCGCCGCCGTCGAGATGCGCATGGGCGGCCGTCGGAGGAGCAGCGAGGACCCCGGCGTGTTCGGCCACAGGGGCTTACAGGGGTTAGAAGGTTCGGGAGCGGAGCGGTGCGGCGAGTTGCCCAAGGTGGGCAACGGCGTGCCCGGCGCCCCCTGCCCCCTGCACGGCGCCAGCCCCCCGCCGCAGCCACCACCGCGAGAAATGAGGAAGAACCGCAGCTTCGGCGACATGGTCGGCGGCGGGGGGAGGCTGAACGGGTTGAGCGACGGCCTCGTCCGCATGATCGTGAATAGCATCACGCTGGGCTGCCTTGAGGACGGGAAGGCTGGCGGAGGCCGAAGGAGGCCTCATACTAGGGCCTCCAGAGGAGGGACCTTTTCGTCGGACGCCTTCGATCGGCGGATGGGGCGACTCGACTCGATTGAGAGGACGTCCTCCTCCGAAGACGAAGCGGCCGAGGAGGTGGGCCCGGACACGGCCCTTGGGATCTCCTCCTTGGGCAACGACACGCAAGAGAGCGAGGCGGAAGGACTGTATCGGTTCTCTTCCGCCGACCCCAGGTCTGCGGGCACGGAAAAGGAAGAAGAGGAGGCGGAGGAAGGCCGCCAGGCACACCTCAAGTACTGGGAACGGCCGCGGAGCCGGAAGCGGAGGGTGCGACGGGCGAGGAGACTCTGCCTCTCGATGGACAGTGGCGTTTCGCTGGTCGCGGAGGACGGCGGAGAGGCGGACGATGAGGGAGAGGGTGGAGTGTTCGAGAGCGCACCCTCCACCCTGGTGGAAGTGACGATGGCGCAAGTGGAAAACCAGCAGGGGACAGGAGAGGAGGAGGGCGCCAAGGACGCGGGCGAAGGGCAAAGGGTCGCCGAGGAGGAGGATGAGGAGGTGGAGGAGGTCATTCCCCTCCTGCAGACGCAGCAGCAGCCCTCGAGGGTCATCATAATCGTCGGTGAGGGCCCGGGGGACGAGGGGATCGACGCGGACGAAGCCGCCGAGGCGAGCGACCTCCTAGGGCCCCTTCTGGCCTTGAGACCCTCGCTGGCAGGGTTCCTCAGCCACAGTGGCCGCCGCCACAGTCACCCCAAGACCAAAGGGGAGTCCCCTCCGAGGACCGCGGCTCTCGTCCTGCTCTCGCCCCCAGAGACCGGCGTCGCCGCCGCGGCGGCGGACGACGTGGAGGTCGGCGCGGCGGAGGTGCCGGAGGTGGAGGTGCACGAGCCGTGCTGCCGGAGGCACAGCCAGCCGGCAAAGTTCCCCTCGGACCGGGGCCTCCGGTGGGACGATCCCTCGGGCGAGAGGGACCTGAGGATCGAGGATCTCGACCTACCCAAGAGTGAGTACCTCTCTCTGTTAATTAGGGATATTGTAAGAGTAGATTTGGAGAATAGTAAGATTTGGGCTTTAGTGCTCCCAACGGCTTAGTTTGTGTCACATAGCATAACCTGGTACCATAGTTCTAAGAGAAACGCGACATCCATGCCTAAGCGGGATTCAAATTTGCGACCTTAGGATTACCGGATGGTCGGAAGGCCGGCGCATTACCGACCAGGGTACGTCTGCCGATGGGGGTCGTTGTTATTAGGAGAGGTGACCAATTGCTGTGGCCATAGGAGTCAATAAACAAAAAAAGTTGGTAGTTGGTTACTGGTTGGTGCTATTCCCTTTATGGAAAGGGAAATCATATCCGTCCTTATGAGAGGGAAAACTTCTTTTTCACGTGAAGTACTACTTTATCTCCATATATTTCCTGCTTTCATTATTTCATCAATCAGTCAGTAGTTACTCCCTTCTCTCATGCCCTTCAATCAACATGCTATGCTTAGATGAATTAAGCTGAGCTTCTGATTGGCTCACATGAAAATGTCCGAAACCGGAATATCCAAATGTCAATTAAGGTAGGGAAAATAATATCTTCAAGAGCTATTAAGGAGATATTATTTTCCCTACTTTGATTGGCATTTGGATATTCCAGTCTTCGGACATTTTCAACATGCTATGCTGCCTTACATTGCACGTGAGGTTCTGGCCTTTCAGCATTCAATCACGGGCTCGCATGCCCCTAAGTATATCTTCCTCTCATAGGACTCGAACCCGCTTCCTCGGATGGGAAGCTACAACTCTGGCTAACACACTAATACCATCAACTCGTTAAGTTTATGTCATCACGGCTGTTGTTCTACAACGTTTCTTCAATGTAGATATTTTATCGAATGAAGTTTCCACAACCCAATGGACAGTTTCTCTTAAATTTTCTTTAAGTTGAGGTTAATTCTTCCGTTTAAGTTGTAATAGACTTGGTTTATTAGGCTCTCAGATTGTATTGTACTATCTAATCTAACCTCAATCCTAAGACAAGCATTACATTTATGCCCTGAGCGGGATATGAACCCGCGACTTTTGTGTTGCTATGCCGGTGCGTTTCTGATTGGCGGTTCTGTGCTTAAACATAGTCCTACCGGAATATAAAACGTCCCGAACGTAAGTTTTTCTTTCTATTTGATGTAATTTTCAAACTTTTATAATCTATTCTCCTGCTGGTAACTAGTCCCATGTTTTACTTAATATTTTATTCTTAATGATGTGTTCGCATTAAAATTTAAAATTCAGATTTCACTCTTTGCCGTTGTACCCTATGACTTAAACTCTGAGGTAGAATTTATGGAAATTAAAAAAGTATTTTTATATTAATATTTACTTCGCACTGTTAAAAACCTGACTGATTTCTTTCCCTATCATGAGAAATATTTATATTTTGTCCTCAATTTTATTTTATTATTTATATCTGTCTCCAAATAACAACCCTGAGATCAAAGCTTTTCACGTCTGCCATATAAATACTGGTTTTGTGTCAATGCACAGTTTATATTATTTATTGACTTTTCTGTCCATCTTGGCTTATGGTTTCTATTTTTAGGTATATATTAATTATTGGAAATGTCCCAAAATAAACTGGTAGACATAGCACCCTCTTTCTTTCCGGTCGCTGCTCGAATGATTTAGCATTTTTACTTTATCTCCATAATTCAAACCTTGTTGATTATTCATATTTAGCTTGATTTTTGCATGAAGCTTGCAATTATTTTATAATTATATTATTATTCTTGTCCCATACAACTCAATTTATTTTAATTGCGTCAAAAATGAGATTTTATCCATTAATTAACTGCCAAGATAACATTTGGTCGCCTGGAAAACTTCCTTAAAATCGGCCGCATGTATGATTTTTTACAACGTTAAGGTACTCGTATGCTTATCATGAATTACTCAGACTCTTATCTTATGTAAAATTCAGTCTTGCCCTTCTATCCATTCCTGATCTCCCAGATTCTCTCTCCGCTTCCTTTACGTACGCAGCGTGAGCCAATCACCCCGCACTAACTTTAAAGAATTCATTCATTCCCTCCAGTGTATTCCAGCATTTTGCTATTATGATCAATTGTTAATTTCAAGCGTATGCTTTCCCGGCGAATCGATTGAAGAAATTCCTCCAGGGTTCTCCACCGGGTTAGTTGGTCCATGGCCGACGTTTCGGTGCTCGAAACGTCTGGACCAACTAACCCGGTGGAGAACCCGAGAAGAATTTTTTGTTGTTAATTTCACTCAGATTTTGCTTTTGCATAAAAGTTGCCAGATTTTGCATCCCTCATAGATAATAGCCATATGCTGAACATTTTGTAATTTCTTTTGTAGCGAATAAGTAACTAATCTGTGATACAGGAATATGTTTTAAAAATCAAAGAATGGAACCACAACTCAATATATCGATTTCCGTATGCATAACTTCTAAAGCCGATTTCCTTCTGGTTTATGTAGATAAATGGATCATTACATATTATTTCCCTCACGTACCCACTCAAAGAGCGTCTGCTTCATCGTAGTCCATTACCCTGATCTGTCTGATTTATACATGCGAATCAGTGGTCAGATACATCGTATCCTAAGAGAATCCTCATAGGGATTGTATCTCAGTCGAAATTCGTTTTGAATTTAATGACTTGTTTCTATCAAACAGCTTCTATTACGACACTTATTCAGCACTGCAAGATCTCATTGTGCAGCTGCATTATCTTTCTCTCAAAATCACTCAAAGAAATAAAGAATTAAAGGTAAGAGGCCCGAGTTCTAGCTCAGAAAAAATATTCCTTCAAGTCAGGCACATAGTGAGGTCTGGGGCTTCAGCACCCCGGGAATTTTTTCTTTCCCAGTAATGATGTTGTTCTGATTTTAACTGGGTATGATAATCCGGATTACCTCCACTGCGTATAATTCAAATGTTACGTGTCTTGAAACGTGATCACTAGTTTGATGCATATGTGAGGTTAATAATTGTTCATTTCAATCTGATATGTATATATGCATTGAACTCCTGTTCTGGGGCCGGTCAAATTAACTGTTTCATAGCAAGTTAATGCAGTGAACTTTACCAGTGAGAAGAGATAGGAATGGGCACTGTGAAAATAAATACCAAGCACTGAAAACTAAGGGAAGAGATTTTTAGCATCTCGGCATCGAACGGGCAAGGCTGTTTTTTTGTTTCAATTTACGCTAAACTAGACTTACCCCTTCCCCCCCACACCCCCCCTCAACCCTCCTCCGCAGCAAATTTCTGGCTACGTGCCTGGTTCAAGTCATTTAGCATGATAATACATCGATAGTTCTTGTTTGAATTTTTTCGTGACTTTCAATAGTGACAAAAAACGTATAACGGTTGTGATAAGAATAAGGAATGAGAGTTAAACTTTATTTATAGCGTCCTGTTTTTGGTTTACTCGTAATACACTACTGAAAATCAATTTCTTGGCTTCCATATCCAATAGCACTATCCGAGATTAGACAGTAATTACTTAGGAAGCCTGTGCAGCCAAAGCTGTGTAAAATTATAGTATTAGAGCCAAACACGAAGATCGGGGACTATCTTGAAGTGTTTAAGCATTTATGATTATATATTATGTGTAAAGATGAGGTTTTATTAGCTGTGAATGCTTATATTTTGGCTTAAGATATTCCCTTTGGTGGTTTACACGTATTTTTTCACATCGGCATCACGAGTTTTTTCATAAATATATGTTTAAATCTCAGCAGTCTAAATTTATTAAGTCTTAGTACGAAGTATTTAACCTAAGTTACTAAAAAATTACCGTGATACAGTGAAGAACACATGGCAAGTAGAAAAACTGAAGGAGGCTCAACATCAACAGGCATTTCAAAAAGCAGTGGGAAACATCATAGGAGAGGGCCTGAATGAGAAATCAGTGGAAAAGCGTTGGGAAAACATTAAATGTGGACTACAGGAAGGAAGAAATCTCTTGGAAGAAGAAAAGTTGCCAAGAAAAAGGCATGGATCACGGGAGAAGTATTATACCTGATAGAAGAAAAAATAAAGTACAAGAATGTAAAAACGGAATAAGGGCAACTCTGTTACAAAAGAATAAGGAATGAAATAAGTCGCAAAGCCAGGAAAGCTAAAGAAATGTGGATGAAGAACCTATGCGAAGAAGTACAAAACAATCTTGCTCTTGGAACTGTGGAAGCTGCCTATAGGGTAGTGAGGAACCACTTCAAAGAACGGAGCGCAAGATGCAATACCATAAGAGACAAGAATGGAGAACTTTTGATTAAAAATGAAGACAAAGTGAAGAGGTGGAAAGAATATGTGGAAGTGTTATACAACGGAAACAATCCCAGCATGAAAATGATCGAAGAGGAAAGCGAAGTCGAAGAGGATGTTATGGGAGCATCAATATTAATATTGGAATTTGACGCTGCAGTAAGGGACCTTCGTATGATTAAGACTTCTGGAATTGATGATATTCCTGCAGAACTAATTTAAATGCAGGAGGGAACACTTTAACCCATCTTTTTAAAACCATCTGCGACATGTACTCAACAGGAGAAATACCGCGGGACTTCAAGAAAAACATCATCATTCCTATTCCCAAGAAGAAGAGAGCGGAGAAATGCAAAAACTAAAATACTGACGTTCATTGAATTTGTAGATTTAGAGAAGGTTTTTGACAACGTGATGTGGAATTAAATACTTGGATTCTGAAAGGAATTGGAGTGTCCTACAATGATCGAAGAATTATCCTCAGTTTGTATAAAAACCAAGTAGCTGTGATTAAATCTGGACCCAGCTGTGAAGAAGCAAGAAAAAGGAAATGAGTTAGACAAGGCATGCTACGATTCGCTGATGACATAGCAATGATAGCAGAGACAGTAAAGGATCTCAATAAGACTCTAATAACATTGGAAAGGGTAATGGCCAGATATCAGCTGAAGATCAATAAGAAGAAGACTAAGATATTGGTGTGCAGCAAGAGAGAAGAGGCCAAAACCAACGTTGTAATAGGAAAACAGAAACTGGCCGAGGTGAAAGAGTTCTGTTACCTGGGAAGTAGAGCAACCAACGATGGACGAAGCAAGATAGAAATAGTCAGTAAAATAGCTCAGGCAAAGAGGGCATTCTACCAAAAGAAGAACCTACCTACATCCGGAAATATAGGCTTAGAAGTAAGGAAAAAATTCATCGGGACGCACATCTGGAGCATGTTTCTTTACGGCAGTGAGGCATGGACGATGACAGAAGCGGAGAAGAAAAGGGTGGAAGCATTCGAAATGTGGTGCTACAGAAGAATGATGAAGATAAAATGGATAGAACAGTGACCAACGAAGAAGTATTAAGAAGGGTGGGAGAAAGAGAAGCCTGCTGGAAACTCTAACAAGATGGGATAACTTAATCGGCCATATCTTAAGACATGATGGCCTGATGAAGACAATCGTTGAAGGACAAGTGGATGGGAAGAATGGCAAAGGAAGGCCACGAGTGAGATATATGGAACTAGTGATGAAGGATGTGAAAGAGAAGAAATACGTAAATATGAGGAGATTAGCCGATAAAAGAACTCAGAGGAGAGCTGCGTCAAACAAATCTGAGGATTGATGACTATAATGATGATGACTAAAACAATACTGAAAATATAGTATGGCTTAACCCTGAAAATATAATAACCTCAAATTTCTATTATTCTGCCGAATGGCTAATTCATAACCCTACATTAGCTAACAATTTTACCTTTTAGAATATTCATGTAATTATTCCTTGGCTTTTTCTTAAACGCCATATCTTATTCAATGTTGTGGTGCAAAAATGTGTCATTTTTCCATTGCTTTCATAAATAGCGTTCCTGTTCGGACATGTGTTGCTGCCTGATGTAATTTGGACCTGGCACCCATGTTTTAAATAAACTACCGAAGGGGGAATGGTTTAATAAGGAGCTGTTCTGATCTAGTTGCGTGGGAGAAAGGTCACTCTTACCCCTTCGGTCGTTAGCGTTCGTCGTATTGACTTGTATACCTACTCGTAATTGAAGGCCATTGTTGAAAAGCCGCCGGCTGGGAGAAAAGGCGTTTATCATGAGTACATAGCTTATATCTGGCAGTTAGTGATCTGAAGTAACATTATTTTCCGGGTTCAAAGCCAGAATGCCAGATCATAAAAATGGCGCAGGAAATCCATTCGAACCGCTGTTTCCATTTCGCACGCAATTTCAGGCACACTTTATTTCGCCTCGTTTTCATTCTCGCATTTCTCCTTATCTCCTATCGAACTTCGTATGTTCTTCGTCAGGAGACTCTTCCATAACATAAATTCTTATTGATTGCCTTATCTCAGTACGGATATTTTATAGCGAATTTTCACTTCCGTGCCAAAATGTGTACAAAAGAAAATTCTCATGCATCGTGAATTTTGCTTACAAAGATACTAAGTCGAATGGATTCATTGAGTCTTAGCCTCTTGAGTCTTGAGCTCTTAGCCCTCAGAACTACATCATTTTCCTATGGAAGAACGAGGAGCATTTATGTAACCTGACTATCTCTTGTATATCTACTTTCTATGCCATAATTTCACGAAAATATTTTAAAGACTTTTTATGCATTATTTCCCAAGATTTACCAATTTGAGTTAATGTTTCAGTTTAAGAGCACATATATTAATTCCAATCACTTGCCATCGGCTTGTATTTTGTAGCAATAATCTCTGTTTATCAAAACAAAAATGCCTCTCAATTTACTGGAACAGTTTTTGATTTTACATATGATTCTCGCTTACCACGCTGTGGCAAATGTTCATACGTATGTACAACATGAGCACGGGTTTCGTCTATACACACTGGTCATGGAGAGGCCTGGAAATGGCTTACATATTTCTAGAGATATGAAGCGAATAAAATAAGTTGATGTCTACTGCTTCCTTCTACATGTCCTATGAAGAGTAATAACGAGAGCGGAGGGACCAATAATGGTCGACTCAAAATATACCGGGACCCAAGATGCCTTATTGAATGATAGTTTACGTTTCGGATTTCCTTTTCTTTCATAAATTATTCCTCACAGTTATTACACATCAGGAAAACGTTTGTGCAAGTCATGAAGCAATTTTTTTTTGAAGAAACTGTGTTGTATCATAAATTATGCTGAACTAAATCAGGACTTCAAACTTTATTGCCCTGCCGAATCCTGGTCAGGAGTCTTATTGTTAGAGGGCGGAGTTACGGAAATCGAAATATCGACGAAGAGTCTAACACCTCTCGGATTCTTCAGGTTGTATTTTTGAATTTGGTCGAGACTTGACAAAGGTCAAGGTATGTGAGGCATTTGATCATGTAATCAGCGTTAACTTAGATTCATTTGATTCGGGTACTTTTGAAATCCAACCAACTCTTCTAGCCTTCAAATGGATTTTGCAGTATTCGTAATAGTTTCTGCATTGAGTCCGTGAATTCAAGGATTATAACTCCATGGGTATCTTGTCATATTGAACAAAAAATCTAAACATATTAATGGAAACATGTTGAAGTTAGCCATTTAAACGGAAACATTCAAGGGCGGTTTGGAGAACTCTGGACTTTGCGCCATATTAGAATTTTATTATTATTTTCAATGTGTGTTCGGAATTTATCGCATGTCCATTCTGTGCAATATAACAATTCCATGTCCGTCACCACATGTGTAGTAATAGGAATTGTAGGGAGACCAAACTGGTTTAGGTATGCCTTTTGGGCAAGATTTCTCTGCTTTTCTGCCGTCACTCGGAAGTTTAGCAACCCTAGTGAAGTGAATGGAGTGCGTGTGGTTCTTCAGTGGAGGGAATTCAGTTAAAACACGATAAAATCCCGAGGGAATGATTATACACTTCTTCCCTTTATCTCGGACCACATAAATCCCTGCCAGTCACCCTAGGTGTGTGCTTCAGAGTGACTGAACACGAGGCATACGCTCTTGACGCAATATTGTAGTCGGCAACCATGTCACCAGTTTTACTATTCACACAAAAAGTTCACCCAGAAAACTGAGTAACTTCACATGCTATACAGCTTCTAATTTAAAGCTATTTTTATTTGGAAAGACTATTGTCCTTATTCGAGAATTTATAGATTAGTGCCTTAGTAATGGAAGAAATGTCTAAAACTGCGTGATTATTTCACGCAACACACTGATAGGTCTGGATAGTTGCTGATGGGACGCGATGTGGAAAAGAACTGCCAGTCGGTGTACACCCTATATATATTCATGTAGCGTGCATGGTTCTTCCTCCAGGCTTGGACCCCCGAAAGACGTGGACTCTGTGGCGCCACTACTACCCGGAGGGTGGTTGGGGGTGGGTGATAATCGTCGTTTCGCTCATCGTCAACATCCTGGTGCACGGTCTGCAGCTCTCCTTCGGACTGCTCATCTCGCCCGTCACGGAGCGCTTCCTTCTTACCAGGACCACAGATGCAGGTAAGGAGCCAAACGATGCTCAATACTACGTCTCTCTCCATCTTCATCTCGTTCCTCATATCATTTACGTGCCGAAGAACAGATGGACAGATAAGAAACATACGGTCTCTTTTCCTTCAGATTATTTATCTTCTTTCAAGGTTTTCAGAGCCCATCTAGTTGTCTTTGTTTTCATCATTTAAGTTGACTACTTAAGTTACTACCAGATTTTATGGGAAAGAAATGTGCAACTAATTCCCAATTTAGGCGTCGAATTGAACGTAAAATGGTTCACTTTGCAGATATTATCACATATTTACTCCTTTTACGCGATATCATGAGTATAATATAATGCTCTTGATTTCTTTTTTTTACGTATTTTAAGAAAATTTTAGAAAATTTTGATAAATTTGTCCTGCTCGATAATAATAAAAATATTTATTTACCCAGGGCACAATTAAGTAATGAGCTTCATGAAATAATACAAAACATAAAATTACATACAGAAAAGTAAAAGTGAAAAAACAATGAACATACATGGTGAATAACACCAAAAATTATCACTCCAAATTGATCCGAAAAGCCGATCTGTATCTCTTAAAGTTTTATCCGATAAAGTAAGGCTTCTCTCTTTTAGCGTGTCTCGTTTCCTGCATAGTCTCACGTAACTTTAAAGGGCATATGATGAGAAAATGATTTTTTATTCCCTTAAAAAGCCAAATTTGCAGGTGAATATTTCATCTCATAAGGTATTGGCAAGTTAGGTAATTACTAAATTATACGCATTCCCAATCATGCAATAATTTCGTTCGTTTTCACCGTTATCTCCTATGATAAAACTGCACTTAATTGTTCATTTACTGTAGGAAAGTGACTGTTGAATTATATAAAGCAGAGAAGTAGTAGCGGAAAACTCCAATCATGAAAAATTTGCCATTTGCTAGCGTTGGAATTATTTTAATGACCTTTTGCTTTACGGTTATGGTAGCTGCACCGTTAATGAACTTATATTGTAGAAGAAATGCTGATATAATATTCGCAATACTGTATCGATGAGGAAACATTTTTTTGCATCGATTTTAATATCCTTTCTTCTGAGTTACTTTGCGAGACTATTGGTTCGTACCCTTTTCAGTCGCTGACACCACTCAAATTCCCTAAATGAGGTTTCACACCCCCTCACAAAAAATATTGCATTTGTATTCGCTATTGAGGAAAAAAATCGGGCTGTCTCTACTATGGCAATTTAGAAGAAATTATCTTAACAGTGATTTTCGATTATAGCGTATATTTGCTGAAAAATTATAGTACTACTTTTGTTGATAAATTTTTCTATTTTATTCAAGTTTAAAACTCATACTTACCTGTCCACTAAATGCACTTATCAGTGTTCATTATTGAGAAATATTTTATGCAAAATCAGTTTCCTAAAATAAACTCCAAGAACTGTACAACGATTAATTGTTTACTTGTTGGTTGCAACTTCTATGTAGTTAACAGTAGGTACCTACCTACCTATATGTTGATCGTAAAGTCACCCACCCCATGAAGAAGCTTCTCTCATTCCCAAGGGAGCGTGCACATCTGGCTAAGTACCATTGCTCCATAGGGACTTAGGGAGTGATGAAAAGTATTAGATATAAAATACTCGAAGTGAAACTAAGATAAATCTACAGATGGAAATGATAACGTTCAGGGATATTTTTGAGTGACACATCAATGAGCGCAGTGTGGGATTGCGACTATTATTTCGAATAAGTGTCGTTTTACGCATTGCTTAAAGCAAAGCTGTAATACAAGAAAAGGAATAAAAAATTGCAAAGAAACTAACCTATTTGCAGCCAAACTCTAGTTTGTGTGTGTGTATACTGGTTGCCATGGCCCTGTCAATGCCTTATTGTGATTTAGCTTCTGCAGGATTAGGGTGCGGTTGAATGTCTTAGAAAATATGTGCATCCCTACATAGGTAGGTATGTACACAGTATATTATAGCAACCTTGGAGTTGGGCTAGGTTGCTTGTTCAAGATCGCATGGACACACTCCTCAGACTTGGGAGTGGTTGAAAAATTACGCCCATGTTTGTTTCCAACCTAACCCAAGGTTTGTTTTGGTTGCAAGCCTTAATTAAAACATTTCTTATCATAATAACTTACTGGAAAATGGAAGTGCCAATCTTTTTGGATGAATATCAGTATTGAATGACCATTACGTTTTTCTGACAGTATTCACTGTGGTGACAATTTAAAAACAAAGCTGAAGGTACCATTTCTTGATTTTTGCAAGGAAGCGTGCGGTGATGTCAGGTGGATTTGAAAGCAATTTCCTCACATGTGGTTTTCAAGCCTATAACCCCACATAAAGCCACTTCAGACCGGGTAGGAAGGTGAAAGAATAGAAATGGAAGGGTAGGAAGGAACGGTGGATGGAAACAGCGTCGGTATTAGCCTGCTATTAAAGGAAGTCGCCAAGGTATTCTCTGAGGGACAGAGTGGAAAGCACTCAAGTAGTGGCCGTCTTACAAATGAAAAAATCATCCAATTCCGGGATTTGAATCCGGGCCCTTGGGGTAGGAGGCGAGTACTTTAACACGACGGTAACCTATTTACAGCCGCACACTTCATCACCCGGCTACTTTTACCATCATCGCTGACGTCGACATTACGCTCATTTTAAGGCGAGGGAGAAATGATAGAGATCAGTACTGGGTTTATACCCTCTATGAATCAGGCTATGTAACCATTAACACTTGATGCTCCACGTGAATTACTCTGTTTCTGCAATGCAATCACTCAACACGTCAGAGCAGGGAGTGGAAATTGACAGCTGTAGCTCTAACTGTTGGATATAAACCCAGGAACATGGCACGGCCGGTTAATTAATGCTAGTTTACAGAACTATTCTGATCCCTTGGACGCATTTCTTCCGTTATCATCAAGGAGTCGGAAAGCTATGGGGGACAAGTCTTCATAAACGGGGACATAGGTTTAAGGTATTTTGATCGTTAATTCGCCAACTTAGCCTGCTCTTACTCAGTCCAGATAGTGGATTTCAAGCCACATACAATACAATGCTCTATCCATCGGATTATAGGATATTAAAGCATTTAGTAGTAGACTCCTCTCTGCCCGTAATCAGAAGTGGATTAACCCCGAATCCTTGACTACCCGCGTATCCATGGCGATGGAGATCCCCTCATCTGTTGGCTCTCTTCCCTAGTTGTTGGGTATTACGGACTTAACTAATTTCGGAAAAGTTATGCCTTTTAGTGTAACCATTGTTCATACTTTGAAATAAAAGTGGTTAAACATGAATAATCTCTGATATAAGTTCGGTGATGCTGCAGTCTATCATGGCCTAAGATGTTTGGTATTAGACGGAATAGGTCTCTATACTTTTAAATAAAACATAAAACGTACGTTTGGCGCGGTGAAACATATTAGACCTCGTGTAATTCTGGAGTGAGTGTGTTACGTAACTTATTTTCGAATTATATCCAATATTACAGCACCTCTGAATGCACCCCTCATGAAATAAGGTTTAAAATAGAGCCAATATCATAAATAGTTTTACACATTTAAGTATGCTATTGGCCGACTTTCAAAATGAATTTTTTATTTTTCCGTAAAAAAATGAATATTTAAACCTTTAAGGTAGCACCAGCGATATATTAAGCACGCACCTTAGTTGAGTAACACACATACGAAATATGGGCAAACCTCGGTTGCTTTTGTCCCCATTTGGGAAAGTGATTATCTTTAGATTCAGTATTCATAAAATGTTAATGATTAATGATGCCAATGCTATTTGGAAAAATGTTAGGCTCTACGAAGGAAAGATTTACGGCTAATTGTTTCTCCATACCATTTGGTGACGTTCAGTTTTAAGTCAATATATAAAATTGGGAACTTATATTAGGATCAAAACTATCGTAGGAATTCGACCATGCGCTATATCAAATGTGCACTATATTTATTTCTGTAAAAAAAGTGGTTAAAACCAATCTGAGTGTGTAACGTGTCTAATTTTGTAGAAAGCGACATCAAAAGGCGGAGATTTTCGAGTCGAGTTGAAGAGGTTGTCAGATGGCGGAATGAGGCTAGGAATTTTGTAGCTCCACGGTGGAAGCTGGAAAATCGATTACAGATTGCCATTAGCTGGTGCAAAAAAATCGAACATATCGCGGCACTTGGATCATAAAAGGGACGTTGAGCGGAAGGGTTTGCGTCCGGCATCGTTTTTATTCCTCATCGTTTTCACATTTATAGGCGAACTTTCCTGTCGTGTTCCGTTGCCGACCGATGGAAGTGGGCGTTTTGCTTTGTTCCGCTGCTTCATCCCCTATCTTTTGTGTATCCACTCGGTGAGTTCCCCCCGCTCCGCCAATAGTGACGCCAAATCGGATCAACAGGATGCTGGCGATAATGCTGGCGCCATTCATGCGTAACACGAGATGGAATGCCTTTTGAAAATGCAAGAAAGGCGATTGCAGCGAGGTGTAATACTGCCAGACGGCGTTCCCTTGGACATCTCTCTCTCTCTCTCTCCTCTCCTCCGCGAATTTCAGTTTCTGTTGGGTTGAGCACGACTCGAACTTCCTTGAAAAAGAAAATAATGGCAATAAAAACTTTTAAGAGTGCGACGAGGGAAATGCGGTAGGTGTGTGTACCTCGCTCTGCTGCACTGCTTTTTTCAACTTGGAAATCGAGTATTCAAAGATATTTTTAGGGGGAACTGTTTCAGATTCAGGCAGGCAACAGCCACGCTTTTTAACAACCGCTTGCGATAACGATTCCCTCAATGTGGAAATTCCTTCAAAGGAGTAAAATTTTCATAGAAAAAAATGTTTTCTTTTTTCTGAAACACCCAACTGATATGAGGTCATGGTAAAACTTGTATGAATTGAATTCTTCTGTTTATTGTATCAATGAATGTCAATTCATCATGAAAAGAGAGTTTGGTCACGAACTGTGGTTTATTCTTCGTTTAATATTATCACGTCTCAAAGAGTTGGCCTATCTCTTTTTCAATTATCTGGAAGTAAAATATGTACATAAGAGCAAGCTTTAGAGAGAAAATTTGCAATGAAAAGATACATTTTCCCAGGATATGTACTTAGAAATTTCTGCCCTTTCCTGCACATAACTTTTAGTTGATAGCATCAGAATTTAATCGATAACCCGTGAGCGTTGTTCTATGAATGTCGGAAAATAAATGAATAGATTAAATCTTAGAAGAGAAGTGATTTGCGGAGCGAAACTATTAACTTCATAAATTTTATATTTTTGAAATTCAAGACAAGTTCTTTTCCCGTTGGAAACCTTCCTCTATGATCAAATTTTCATATGATCGTAATTCTTTTTAAAGTTTAACAATTATGGTGAGATTTTAGAATACCTAATCAAATGCAATAACCACGGGAAATAAGGATTTATTGAGAGGCAGGGAAAATTTTAGAGGATAATAATATGTACTTAAAAATATGGATTGGTATTGGTAACTCTAAATAAGAGAGTAGAAATCTTCTAGCATTCTGTACACAATGCAAGTTAGTATTGGCAAGTGCGTAGTTTAAAAACCACAACCGAAAAAGGAAACATGGAGACTGGAAGAAACATGGAGAATGCCGGAAGATAGAAGAAGATATCAAATTGATTATATTTTAGTGCAGAGGAGGCTCGGGAACCAGATAAAGCACTGCTAAAGCTAACCCGGGGCAGATGTAGACAGTGACCACAACTTTAAATGCCATTCAAAATGAAAGAAACTAAAAAAATCATTGAAGAACATATATTATGAAGAAAAATGAAGGAGAATCAACATTCACCTGGCTTTCGAAGAATAGATTTCTGCTAGAAACTTTGAAAATAATACAGAAATACTTAATTGGGCATATTTTTAAGACATGATGGCCCAATCAAGGTGATTGACGAAGGATAAGTGAAGAGAAAGATTGACAAAGGAAGGCCTCGCATGAAATACATGAGAAAAGTAATGGAGGATGTGGAAGAAAAAAATGTCAATATGATGAGGTTAGTCGATGGGAAAATCGAGTGTAGAACTACGTTAAACCAATATTAGGATTCCTAACTTGTGGTAATGATATGTCAATACTAGCATCAGATGAACCTTGTATTAGTCACATAAATCGTAGGTAGTAGCGAATATCACTTCCTCGAGGAATATAATTCCCGTGCGTGACTTGAATTCTGTATGAGCTTTGAAGTCCAATCAAATGTTGGTTTATACATTGCATCAGAATATTCCAATAAATCCAAATAAATGGCAAATCAATTGTTTAATAATTATAGATTATAGCACGTTGTGAGCCTATTTTTAATTTTATTTATTTATTATGATTTAAGTTCGCCCAACAAAAAAATTACAGGAAAACGTTGTTACAGTGTTATATACATTCAAATTATGACTTATACATATGTATAGAAAGAGAAGTGTTTGACACATTTATGCATCAATTTTGTTTAGTTGAAAACAAAAACGGCTTCTCTTCTGAAACAATTCTAGTTCATGGCAATATTTGTTAAAGGTCTGGCACACTCTGTACAATATTGAGTTTGCACAATAATTAATTTATATAATTTTTAAATAAAATTCCCTTTTTGGCCTTACATTAAGTTTTGGCACTATAAATAAATTTTACTCACTAGGATAGAATTTTCACCAGTATTGACTATGTCAAATAAATTTAATAAATTCTTTTTCTTTCTTCTTTTTTTAAGCTTTGCATATGTGACTCCTATGTAAATATTATCTCCAAGCTTCCAAGTCAACTGATGTTCACAGAGAATTGATAGCTATTTCATCGCGGCCACCTGGTTATGCTTGCGGTATCTGCTTATATTTGCAAATGCCCCGAGATACAATGAATAGACACTTTCAGAGCTTGCTACGGCATTATTTATGGTATTTATCATATCCACTTACACAAGATAGTGAGTGCCTTCAATTTACAAGCACTAAACCGTTTATTTTGTCTTTTTTGATTTTAATAAAGTTCATGCGTCGAAATAAACGGAAACATCTCAATTTGAAGTATTTAATATAGTTCTCAGAGTAGACGTTTTAGGCTTCTTCTTGAAAAAGTTGAAATGGAAGGCCTATAGGCTTATAGAATGCTATATAAAAACCTGACATAAAAATACATATATTTGGATGAGCGCTAGCTTCAGAAAATGCATTCTCACCCACGACTGCAAAAAAATTACATTTTGGCCCCCATTAATTTTGCTAGGCTAATTTGATTGTAAACCCTACTTCACCATATTATTTCGTTGTCCATCCATCCCATACATTCATTGCAAAAAAGGAATAAAATACGGAGGCTCATATCCCCGTAGGCCAAATATTCCTCTTCCTTGGTAATCTCGTCTCGCCTTCCCGACATTATTAAGCTTCTCACGACCGAATTTCCTTCCACTCGGTGTAAGCCAATCGGATCTTTCTCTTTTGATTTGGGTTAGTTCCAGATCTCGGGAATCAGATAAGCGTCGCTTCGGAATTTTCAATAGAATCCCTTGCCGAACCTTGGGCTATTCCGGGTCATAACGTTCCTTTAAGCTGGCTGAAGCACTAGGTTTTTTTTAAACAGGACTTTGAGTGAAAGGCCAGATTATATTGCTTGGTGTTTAGGGATAGCTTCGTGCATAATGTTTCTGTAGGATGAGTTTTAGACGAACCATTGTTGGGAAGTGAACGTCATGAAACGAATACGAGTTTCTGAGATTTTCCGCATGGGTGGATTTTTACGAATGTCTGTTATTTGATTACGACAGGGTTAACAAATACCTCCATTCTGGAAATTTGACGAAATATTTGATGAATTAATTTATCACTCACTTTATCCTCAGCAAATTTATTTATTCCGTTAACGCGAAAGAAATTTTACCAATATGTATATTTCACCAACGAAGGTGATATGACACATGATTGAATTTTTTTGAATCGATCGAATTGATCATTACATTTTTCTTACTCAATAATATACATTTTATTGTACAGCGTTCTTTGTAATCAGACACAATATCTGAAATGAGCATCATGCTCTCATTAAGAAGTACTTCATATGTACTTTGAGGTTAATGTGCAGTTAATGAGAAAATTTAAATCCATAAAGTTGCCGGGAGAAGGCCTTATAGGTATTATAATGCGCCAAAAAAAATAAACCTTGAATACATTTGGCAGTTGTATGAAAAGACTGTGGCTGGGTGTATTTCAATGTACTATTTTTCTTCATAGGGGCGTGAATATTCTATAAAAGTTACCTGCAGGTAATATTTTAGATGCTCAACACCGCATTAGGCGTTGAGATAATTACATTAAAAAACAGGTTGTTGTGAAAGTTTCACCATACTAGACTGTCTCGATGTTATTTGAGTTATGAGTTATGCTGTTTGAGTTATGAGAAATTGTGTGCCTTTAAAACAAGTTTAGCATTGGTAGCCGAGCAAGATAGTCTTGATATTTATTGCAGAATGCTTAATAATAGCAAATACATTCTCTGCTGATGTTTATAACGGATAAATTTCTAGACTTATGTGAATTACGTCAGTATTCTCCCATATATGGTCGCCATAAATCCTATGATTTGAAATATATTCGAAGACTTTTTTTATTAAGATTTTTGACTTTTAAGACACTTTGCAATTCTGAATGATTTTTGATGGGGAAATATGAACAGGTTCTGAACCGGGAGGGCAAAAACCGCGTTATCGCATTACAGTAGGATGGTTACCACTTGGTGGGAGGTGTGATATTAGCATACTAGGGGTAACCGACGCTTCACCTTCTTTGTGAAAATGTTGCGGCAATCATGCGCAACACATCTGAAAACGTACCTTTCAGTATGTATGCTTCATATACTCACGATGCTATATAGAGCGATATTATTTCTCCTAACCATTCACTTGCAGGTAAACACGCGAGCATTATGTCCACAGGTATTCTTATATAGGTATGTAGACAGGCCATTGTCCAATTCTTAATGTATAACCCTAAGATCTTTGGCGGTATTTTAAATACCGAACTCATTTTTAAGGGCCAATTTATGCAGGTATTTGGCTGTTTATGCTGTGGTTAAATGGCCTTTCAGTTAAAAGTCTACTAGTAATTAAGTTTCCGCTTTCCCCTAATATTTTTCCGGAATTCGCAGAGTCATTACATTTAAACCTTATCGTCGATAAGACCGGGGATCCAGTGAAGTGACTTTCAAAATACGTGCACATGAGTAGGGTTCGAATTTAGCTGGAAGAAGGACTTCGGGCGAGGGGTTATATTGTTGGGCGGAACGGGGACGTGAGCGTATGAGCGATGCCCTTGGCATTCTGATGCAGAGGCCTCGGCATGAGAAGCGTAGCGTGCCGGGGTGATCTCTTATATTTGCGACGCCTGAGGGTTTTTTTCCGGAGAGCTACATGACGGCCCTTCATGGGGGTGGGGCCTGATGAGAGGCTGAAATACGGAACTTGGGGAGACGAGGGGATTGGGGGCGGGGCACTTTTGACATTAGCCAACGTGTGTTTAGAATGTTACATTTTCCCCCCATCCGAGCGTTGAAATTACCTTTGTACTAATTCTACTGGAAAATTTTCCATCATCCGACCAAGAATCTTCTTTGTCGGGTGATGTTTCTTCTTTGGGCTTGGCGTATGTGGAAGAAAAATAACGCTTCTTTGAAATCTGATGCAGGGTTTCTCACGCGTCATTGAGCCGAGGGGTTCGGAGGAAATTCATGGCTAGTCAGGGGAAAGAATTTTTTTTCTGGCGTGTTATAATCTTCATCCGTATCTGTCGATACTTTCATATTAATTCAAGAGTTCAATATACCACGAGAGCAGTTGTTACAACTCAGATTAAATTTCTTGGAGATAATTAACTCATAGATGGCCTAAAATCATCTTCTCTTGTCTCTTCCCATTAATTAGGATAGTAAAGGAAAAAAAGCTCTATAGATTTATGAACATTTTTAAGCAATATAAAGCTTCTAATGTACGTCTTTATGTTGGAAACGACCTTTTTAATGGAAGTATGTAAAAAAAATGAACATTTGTGGATCACATTTTTCAGGTAAAAATAGCGTATTATCCCAGTTAAGCCCCGAATCTCATCGTAGTATATATTGACAGATAAGGCTCAAAGTTGAAGTTATTTCTATGATTTAGTCAATTTTTTGCTCAAATTACACGATATTATTGCATTGCATCAATACCGGTGTGGCACAAAATTCTTTTACCGTTTATCTCTGAGTAGTTAAAATGTTGGGATTTTTTCTTTTCTAATGACGTTGAGTTGGAGATAGCTTACTAGTATGTGTTTATTGTGCTAGAGAAGCGTTCTTCGGGATATATTTGAATATAACCTTTGCGTAATACGTCAATTGAGCTAAAAAAATCAGAAATATCATTATTATTGAGGAAATTTGAGTCTGAAAGGAGTCAATTTTATGTGTTGTGACTTCAGAAAATTTTCATTTTCACGGTCTAGGGTTTTTCTTTTCCCTGAGATAAACATATTACATTTTGCAATTTTTTGTTTGCATGAAAATTATGATGGTCTATTTATTTATATTGATAATGGAGTATTATGCTGCAAATTATAGAAGAAATATCTTTGATTTTCTTGTTGGAAGTCAAAATTTGACCACATCATGAACATTAACCACAATAGTAATGTGGTTGAAAGACGATCCCGCTCCGGGAGGAACCTCGGTTCCGGAAGAGAGGTATCATGCCTTTTCTTGGAAGGGAAAACAACCAAGGGTGGAGAGGAATCCTTGTTGCCATTGATCTATTCTTCAGGGAAATCGAACTGGTACCTACAGCTGTCTTTTCCACCATCCAGCTGGCGGGGTAGTGGAAATATTGCTCGCACGATATTCAAATGGTTAACAATATTCCGATAAATCTTTTACCAGGCAACAATCCAACCCAAACTCCAATGAGATGCCAGTTCTCTTTCTGCCATTCAAACACAATCCATGGTGATAAATTCACGCATGACGGGAAGCCAGTCTTCGTTCATTGGCATAGTTTTCGTTACCCTTCTATTATCTAGTCATCGAGGATTTCTAAACTCTTCAATGAAAAGAACCAAATACCAGCTGCGTAATAAATTCAAGCTATGAACGAATTACGTTCTAATTGCTTTTACCAACGGTGTTGGTATTTTTATATTACTAGTAGCGGGAGGTCACCATTATCATCTAATATCAGCTTTAAAATCCAGCGTGCTGCCCCCTTTGCATTTTTACCTTCATAGCTAAGTTTCCCCAGTTACTTCCGACACTTTTTTTTTCTCTGGGCTAGTATTTATTGGAAAATACCAGCATTTGGGGGTCTATTTTTGTGATACAATTCACAGAAAACTGATTTTATATTTATGATGATAAAAAGTTTGCCAACATGGACATATAAAAACCATGGGTAAAGTAGCCGAAATAAGAAAGGATGTCAGCTGTTACTATAAAATAATATTGACTACAATTTCATCTCAAAACGATTAAGTACTTCAAAATACTGGGAAAGTGTGTTGGATCGTGGTATTTTGTGACTGCTATGCTTTCATGAGAATTAAAGAGACCGTTGATTCACTTGAAATCAGGAAATCAATAAGTATGATTAAGGGAGAGTACACACAATCGGAGATTTTGCCTTCGCATGACGAGGGACTGAACGTGTAATTTCTGTTCCAATGCTTGCCCTGTCATGCCGATTAATTTTTTACGCCTTAGCCCAAGAATACAACAGAGAAGCCGTATCTATTTCTGGAATATGCTCACTACAGTGAATCCGCATCCATAAACTAACAAGGGTGGAGGGAAGATAGGCTATCAACTTTCTCATATTCATTTGGGACGCTACCACTCATTGGGATTCAATCAATTCCTTTCTGCTATCATTCATTCGAGAATAGAATTGTAGTGGGTAAAGGGGAAATTGAAATTCAAGCCCAGAATAATGCTCCTCTCTTAATATTTCCACATTGTTTTTTTCGATGGATTTTGGGTACTGGTGAGAGATTGATTATGGACTAGACAAAACATGTCTACTTCAGCCAAAGCAACTACAAATGAAGTAAATTATCGTTTTCCTTATTAATAAAATGTCACCTGCTTACCTCTCTCTAAATTTAGGAGGTAGACGAAATATGACGACTTACATGGAGGACTTTTTTTACTTGCAATGTTTCATTACGGCCCCGGTGGCGGTGTGGTTAAGTCCTCATCTGTTAACCTTAGGGTCGCGGGTTCGAGTCCCACCTGAGTGGATATTTCACCACTCAGGACATGGATGTGTGTGCTCGTCTGTTGTTAATTATTAAATACCCCGATGTAAAGGCTATAGGTGCTGTTTTCGGTGGTAATGAAAACAAAATGTTTGAAATAATCCTCATACCAAAGACCTACGATAAACGTCGGAAGAAAGATAATATTTCTAAACATTTTCAAGTAAAACAGTTTAAGGCTTTTAGCAAAAATTTCTTCAATGCTTAAATTCCAAACGGATTCTTTGATATAAGTTACTATCCTAGCTCTTGGTTTGTTGTTTGTTCCGTAGAGATCTTAATAAGGTCATACTTGGAAATCACCATTATTATTATGCAGGGTGGAAAACCAACATAAATTTGTTTCATTTGAATATTGTATTTAAGTATCTAAATTTATATTATTTAAAAGCAGTTTATTTATTTTTCATATTCATTGTCTTATCACTAGCAATATAAAAACGCACTTGGATTTTTGACTCTGTGGGAATAAACAAATTTTTATTGAAATTTAAATGGTGCTCCACGAGTCTTAATCCAAACGTTATGGTGCTTACCTGATAATATTTTTCTTATATTGGCTTGATAAAACAAAATTTTACAAAAAAGAAATTTTACAAAACGAAAAAACGAAATTTTACAATAAAATGTTTTTTGTTTTTCCTTCATAGCGGTGGGTACCTTATTTTCCGAGTAGAGGTTACAAATGAACGAATTAACCCAATTTCTCCCGCTAGTCGATAACTGCTGCAGGAATTTCACTGCTCCCTAACCCAGTCGATGTAATCGGGCAGCCATGACCACGAAGCCTTAAAACTTGATGCCATTCTCTCACTTAAACCACTGTAAGTACGGCTTCTGCCATTATTTCACGTTACGATGACAATATCACTGACTGAAGATCAGAAGGCAATCAAATCTTTTCTTTCCTGTCAATTACTGCTGCGGACACTTTTATTGTTAGTTACAAATTATTTCGCACATGGGGCAACAACTTCATCATTATATTTCTTAAATATTTTAGATGAACCACCCGAGTAGACTTCAGCAAAACAGTTAAGAGAAATGGTGAGATTCACCGCCATTGGGGGTTTATACATTTAACGTATATTTTCAGCTATATAACTTATAGTGAGCTGAGACTCATATCTGCTAATTGATCCGCTCGAAGTTTTGTTAGACCTCGGTTGACTTTTCAAGTGACACATTATTGTGAGTTTAAAAGGAAAAGAAAAAAATAAATGATCCGTGAGACCCTATTTATAAATAGAACTAATTTATAAATCTTACTGTTACTCTCCAATATACATTTATCAATGAGGCTAACGATTTGTGCTACTCCATGTGACGGTGAATAAAACTAAAAGGTCAAGTAGCAACCAATTTATACGATTCCGCGACGAAATAGAGGTGGAATTTAATTAAACAATCGCGAGTCACGTGGCCCAAGAAATTAAAATTTTCTCCGTTTATAAGCGATGAAATGCAGGACTGCATTATGCAGTCAACAAAGAGGCTATGTTTGGATCAATTCTTATACCACTTCTGCTTTGGAAGAGAGAGAATTATCTAAAGGCTCCCAAGTAGCCGTTTTAGACTTCTAGCCAGGCACGTAGCCAGGGCTTCTGGTGCTTCAGCCCCCCGAATTTTTTCCAATAATTTAGTTGTTCTGATTTTAACTGGACAAGACAATTCAGATTACACTGCGTATAATTCAAGTGTTAAGTTTCTTGAAACAAGATCACTAGCATGCATGTGTGTGGTTAATAATTGTTACTTTCAATATGATATGTATGTATGCGTTGAACTTCGGTTCTGGGGTCGGTAAAATTAACTGCTTCATAACAAGGTAAGCAGTGAAATTTAGTAGTGAGAATTGATACGAATGGACAGCATGAAAGTAAATACTAAGCACTGAAAATGGGGGCGTTTACTCGGAACCGAAATCGCAATTTTGTACACGAAATCGTTAGATGGAAACGAAAAAAGAATTTTAGTGAAAAAATTAATCTTCTAACCACAACCATTCACTCATAAATCAAAAATTTAAATAAGCAAAAGGTGACGCCCACAGAAAATGCTGCTGTGATAACATTGACGTCATTTTCCTCCCGTCCTTGACTGCTTTCAGGGGAGGGGGAAGGGAGTGGAGGGGGGTTCTCGGAAGGTCTGCTCGCACAGATGCTGTCGAAATCGCTCCCATTGGCTGAGTCAGCTGTATCCCCCCCTTTGCGATAAGGCCAAGTAGCTTCGCGGGATCAGTTGTGATTGGACGAAGTGGATATACGTCAGAGGTTGCACCACACCCACTTTTCCGAAAGGGTAAAAAACATCAGTTTTTCGCCGCTTATAACTCGGGAAATAATTGTCGGATCAGAAAACGGAAAAATACGGGTCCTTTTATTTTACAAACTCGATCAGATTCGGCAATAAAAAAAACATGGTAAACGACCCCATTAAGGGAATATATTTGTAACATGTCGGCACCGAACGGGAAAGGGTGATTTGTTTCAAATTACGCTGCACTAGACTTAGCCCATTCCCCCCGAAGCAAATTTCTGGCTACGTGCCTGCTTTTAGCAGAAATTTCCTCTATGGTAAAATTACCAAACGGATCTTTTGATCAAGATTGTACCTTCAGGTAGAAGAATTATGTAATTGTTTCATAGAAATTTTAATGGGGGCGTAACTAAAAAAAATGCCCTTTAAATATAACCAAAAATTATCTCCGTTGGTGATATTAATAGCTTTCGATACCCTTCTATTTAGCGTTTCATTTTGAAGAGAGTTCCTCATTGAGAAGAAAAGAAGGGAAAGTATAAGTTCGCAATCCTTTTGTGCAGTCACGCGAAAAAGGTCGTGGAAAGGTAATTCATGATATTTGAGCGTTATATTTTGCGTTGAAAACTTTGCTGGCATTGAAAGGAGGAAACGTTTCGTTAGAGAAAGGGCGGAATCATCCTTGGCGGAAATTCTTGCGTCTCAGAGATTCGTTTGATGAGCGCTCACTAATTTGTACCCTGGAACGATTCCCCTTTCTCTCTTTCCTTCTTTCGGGTCCCCGTTTTTGGTGCCCGGTTCGGCTTAAATTAAACAACTTCCCTTTCGTGGAAACCCATATAGAAGTGGCACATTGATCGAAGAAAGGAAAGGGATTTGATTTCCAATTTCCGCCATCGGAGGATGAAGCCCATTTTGCTAGAATTGAGGACCCGCCAAATGGTTTTATTATGAGAATGAAAAGGACTGGGTTGGGTTTTACTTTATTTCAATCGTAAGTTTTTTTCATACATATTTCCTAATTACTGCATCGGGAATGTAGTGAGTATTCGTAAATAGGGGCGTTTACTCGGAACCGAAATTGCAATTTTGCACACGAAATTGTAAGATGGAAACAAAAAAAAACGAATTTTAGTGGAAAAATTAATCTTCTAACCAGAACCATTTGCTAATAAATCAAAAATTAAAATAAGCAAAAGGTGACGCCCACCGAAAAAGCTGCTTTGATAACATTTACGTCATTTTCCTTCCGTCCTTTACTGCTTTTAGGAGAGGGGGGGGGGGGAGTGGAGGGGAGTTCTCGGAAGGTCTGCTCGCACATATCCTGTCGCAATCGCTCCTATTGGCAGAGTCATCTGTGCTCCCGCCTTTACTTTGTGAAGGCGAAGTAGCTTTGCGAGCTCAGTTGTAATTGGACGAAGTCAATGGCGTCAGAGGTTGCACCACGCCCACTTTTCCGAAAGGGTTAAAAACATCAGTTTTTCGCCGCTTATAACTCGAGAAATAATTGACGGATCAAAAAACGGAAAATACAAGTCTTTTTATTTTACAAACTCTATCAGATCCGGAAATAAGAAATTAATAGGTGAGTTATTAGGTAAGGATAGGATTTTTCAGGGAACGAAGGAAGGGAATAAAGAAACCCGGCTTCGGTGTTAGCGTACTCGTACTATAGAAAGGCGCCAAGAGGTCCACCGTTTAACATTCCAACCGAAGGGCCGAATACTGCCCATGAAGTTTTCTCAAAACACTCGAGTAGGATCCGGTATGTCACAAAAATCTTCATTGGCACGAGGAATGAAATAAGTGTGATGTAAAATACGTAAAAACATCGCTAAATCCTTATTCAGCTTACTGTTACATATTTTATATGCAGACAAATTTAGAAGACGTTAGGTTTTTTTGATTTTCTTTGTCATTCCAATGCATGGTTGTTGACCAGATTGATGTAAGACATTTTAAAAATACGGTGAATATGACTTAATTCCTTCTACTAGTTACTTTAAACGTTTCATTTAATTAAATGAAGCATAAAGCTGTGAATGAATGATAATGAACAATTATTCCAAAATATTTTTTCTCTATAATGTTCTCATAATTTAAAGTGTGTGCGATAAATTAATAGAGTGCTTGATGTTTTATTCACATTGCCATCATTTACACCATTACTCTATTAGCTGATTGTTTACTATGTGGATACAATATTGAAACCATTACCAAAGTTACAGAACCTATTGCAATGTAATCACACTTGCTGATTTTATCTGAAAACGCGTTTGTTATAAAACAATTATTCTCTAATATATATAATAGAATTGCAATACACGCGGAGGAACTAGAGTTAACTACATTTCAATAATAGCTGTTAGTACCTAGTTTTAGCATATATGGCGTATGGCAAGAATAAATCAGGGGAAGACACTTCAGGCTTCGTAATTCAGTAATGGCCATGCGAAAGCTTGAATTCAACAACATTTAATAACCACTGCTAGCTGGGAGATTATCCTTCGGTTCTCTTGCCTAATGATGGCAATTTGGTTTGGTGATGGAAAAATCCAAGAAAGTTGAAATGGCAATAAAAGAATGTTAGTTTTATTGCTTGACCAACAGAAAAATAACGGGTGCGTACTGATTATGGCCAAATCATTGAGCACCAAAAATAGTGAGTGACGGAAGTGCTATCACCAAAAAAGGAAGATTTTCAATTGTCTAAAAGTTATTTATAACTCAAGGAGAAAGCCCGGAAAGAACATGGGTAAAGTCTTTGCGGACGAGTGTTACTGCTTTACTGGAATATTTGAGTGGAGGAAGAGGACAATTGGAAAAATTATCTTTATTATAAAATTATCAAAAAATAATATAGATGATGCAGGTTAGGATTTCGGTAAATGTAGTATCTCTTATTAGGTAACCTGTAGAAACCAATTCATGTTCTTGATATGGAATTTTAATGCAAGGTCTTGAACTGGGCTCTGCATTTTGTTTCATGAAAGAGTACCATAGTGATTATTAAAGGCTTCATTATAATTTTAACTGGCGGAAATTAACGTCCTTGATGCAGGAGCTAACGATCGATGCAGGAATTATGCTCCTTCGATATTAAACGAGGCCTTATTTCTTACTCTCCTCTTTAAACACTTCACTGCGTGTGTGGCTGATTCATGACCCTTGGTTATTGCTGTCGTTCGAGTTCTTTTTCTGAAAGAAATTTCGGGCTTTTAATTCCACCGGGTGATCTTTTCCGTAATTATTGATGACAAGAATTATGGTTGAGGGAGGATCAATGTCAGCATGCGGACCCACGCAATGTTTGATTGATTAATATCGCTGCCCATAGCAAGAATTAATGGAATTATGTAATTCCTTCCCAATGAAATTTCTGTTATTGTATTGTGTGTCATGAAAGGGGTATCCTTATCTCAATGGTTTATTTCAAATTTCGTGTTGTCTGTCCAGCAGTCCTTTAAAAACGTAATTTATCTTTGAGTTTATTGGCTTGGGTCGTTAATGTGGCAAAACCAGGAAGTTGGTTTGGACTCGTAATTGAGTTCTATATTTATTCAAATATATGATATATTTTCTCCGTGTGTTGCCTATGTAGCAGTTTTATTGCTTAAATAACGAGTTAACTGTATATTTGAAAATCAATGATATTGGAAGGCGCTCACCTAATGGGCGTTTGGTTTTCAGTCAGACAAGGTTGAAATGTGAGTGTAGCATCCGAATATGTAAAGTTAAATCCAGGCTGTGTGGTTTATTAGGAAATAGATCAATCTAAAACGACAGCTGAATTTTGGAAAGGATTTTGGTCTGTTTTAGTTATCCGTTATCAGTCGTTGGTTGGTCCTTCGAACTATTGCCAACTTTTCAATCCCATCTTTCTACCTCCTGTCTCTTCTATCATATAAACGTTGGAGCTAGAGAATCAGTAGGAAAATTAAATTTTCAAGGCATGGGTAGGGTTACCAGCTGTAAAATCTTTTTGACCAGAAGATTCTGGTGTACAACCATTCTAATCTGAATAGGCAGTTTTTGTTCCGTATTACGAATTAACAGTTGTTATGTAGTATCAGTTGTTACAGTGACTAAGATGTGTTGTGTTTATCTTTAAATATCATAAAATGACATTCGTTATTAATCGCTAAATAGTAAATGTGCATTATTTTATGTATCGCTGACATATTCTAGTAGTTAGAGAAGCTATAGGTGTTGTGCGAAAAGATTTCCGTCCTGCACCGCATATGTCGTTAATAAATAAGATATTTCACTTAAGATCTTAAATTTCGAATGATAAAATCACGCAAACATTGTATCAACTCATTTGAATTAACATTTTAATAGAGAATACTGTATTACAAATGAATCATCCGTCATATTGAAATATTTACAGCTTGTTATTTTTCAGCAGACACTCGCTGGAGAAATTAATGTGAAACTCATGTTAACATAAGTTCGGAGAGCCATTGATTGCTTTTTCCGAAGTCTTCGGGTCAAAATGCACTAAAAAGTAACCCAACGTATGAGCTTTTTTCCGTAGACTTCAATAAAAATTAATTGTATTCGCTGCATTACTATGAAGAGTTTAGTATCCTTTCTCAAGTTATTACATAAACAGCCAACATGGGTTCCGGAAAGGTAGATCTTGCGAGACACAATTAGCTTTATTCGTACACGATATTTTAGTCTACGGCGAAAATAGTACTGAAGTTGATGCGATATTTTTAGATTTCAAAAAGGCATTCGATAAAGTTCCCCATGATAAATTAATCTTGAAGTTAGAGAGTTTTGGTATAAATAAAGACCTTGTGTGTTGGGTAAGAAAATTCTTAAGTGGACGAGAGCAGAGGGTTGTCATAGATGGTATCATGTCGGACACAATCAAAGTCACATCGGGAGTTCCCCTGGGTAGCGTAGTAGGTCCGCTCCTATTTCTTCTATACATTAACGATTTGGTTACCGTAGTTAGTACTAAGCTTAGACTCTTTGCAGACGATGCGGTAGTGTATAGGGGTATATCAAAAGAAGAAGACAGGAAATCGCTTAGCAAAGATTTAGATGCAATTCAAGAGTGGTGTGACAAATGGCAGTTAGAGCTTAACCTTAAAAAGTGTGTAGCTATCAATTTTTGGAGGAGGAATAGTAATTCGATAGAGCGTACCTATAAAATTAGTAACACGAAGATAGAAAACATAGAAACCATAAGATATTTATGTGTAACAATCACTAAAAATTTATCGTGGGGAAGACACATAAGGGAAATATGCGGCCGAGCGAAGAGAAAGCTATGATTTATAAAAAGAGTACTAGGGAAATGTGATGAGAAGACAAAAGAGCGATGTTACTTTTCACTAGTTAGGCCCCACCTAGAGTATGCAGCCAGTGTATGGGATCCTAATGAATTAGGTTTGATCAGAGAACTAGATTGTGTGCAGCGTAGAGCAGCTAGGTTCGTCAAAAGGTGTTACGATAGGTTGAGTAGCGTTTCAGAATTAATACAAGAATTAGGGTGGGAATCATTATCAGAGCGTAGGTTAAAGTGCAGATTAAATCTATTAGAGAAATTTCAATCGGATATCTTTACTGAAGATCTTAGGCACATATTAAAAACACCAGCGTATTATGCTAGATTCGACCAGCCAAATAAGATTAGAGAGATAAATTGTCGTACCGATAGATTCAAAATGGCATTTTTCCCCCGTACTATGAGAGAACAGAATAGGCAGCATAATAAAGGAATAGGTAGGGGAAATATTCTAGAGTATTCTGTAGTGCATGGTGCATGTATTAACCCCTCAAATACTATAGATACTAACAATCTAGTTGCATGAGACACTTTAGTTGCTTGTTTGCATGTCAGTAGTGCATGCTTGGTGATCTTCACCCCTTGCCACACACCCTCGCGGTGGCTTGCAGGGTATCGTGTAGATGGAGATGTAGATGTAGATTACGATTAAGCATTTTCAGGACAAAACATGGAATATGCCTTGGTGGTTTAAGAAGAAATTTTTTCTGATCATATGGTTTAGTATAAAAACATAGATAAATACAAAACTGAACGCTGAAAATTGGACTGCTGCATAAGTGTAGGCAGTAAGGTTAGTTGATGCTCTCCATGAATTTGCTCATAAGCGTGTGAAATTCACTTATGAAATTGGCCAGTTTCTTTCCCAATGCCACTTGTGCTTTTCAAAATGAATATATTAGAAAGGAATCACTCAGGTGGAAGTGGCAAAAGATCCCTCCGGGTTTTGAACTTGGGGTCTTCAGTGTTTAGCACGATACTCTACCCATTTCGGGTTCCATACCCTAAAATATAATCTGAATAGTACAAAAATTTAGGCTAAATTTTAGTCGTACGTGTTAGTGAACGTTTAAAAGCATAATAAGATAATTTTTACGATAAATTTCCGCAAAAAAAATAGGTGGCGGGAACGCATGCATATGGCTTTCATATCACTTGCGCACAACTAACATCTCCACACCCGGAAAATTGATCCTCTGAGCCGTACCTCGTTGGAATATTGAATTTGGAGAGGATACAGCGGAGAAGTCGTCGTTAGAGCGGCTGGGCTGGGCGCGATGGCGGAGGGGAAGTTTATGAGCGGGTTGGGAAAAGAGCAACTCATGACGGGCTGAAGGATGGCGGCCGAGTTTGGGAATTCGGCGAAGCACACTCGGAAACTTGGTCTTCTCGTTGAGCATGTGATGAATGCACACGCGGTGGATAAAATACGTCCCGACTCCGAACAACAATGTTCGCTGCAATATAACCTTGAAGTATGAGGAAATAATCACAAAAAGAGTCTACGACAACTGAGCAAACTTTGCTGATGACAACAATTATCGCATTAAGAATGATGAACGGAGAAGAATAAGGGAGACTCGAAAAAGTCGTAGGCATAGGTATGTTTCATATTTAAAGATCTAAGGTGAAAGGTAGAAATAAAACTCATTAATAGGTGGTGCCGTATGCTTATACTAATTGCTATTTTTATTTCAATAGATTGGAAGGTGTGGAAAGTGGCGTGAAAGAAGTTCATACAATTTTATATATCGTGAAGTATTTATGATGGTCATCCCAAAGATTCGCTTTGCTCACTTCATTTTCTTGCGTAAAAGATTGCGCAGTCTATGTCATACTATACATTATGGATTAATCTGAGCTGCCAAAATTTTGGAATCTAAATTTTATCATCGACATGAACACCAAAGCAAGGAAAAATATCATTTTCTATGTTCCGATGTTACTTATATTATTGCAATTATATGACGGTGTTTGCAGTACTGCCATTTGGTTTTATGATCAGTTTTTATATTCCATGGTTATCTTTAAAATGCGAACAATAAAAAAATAGATCTATTTCCGTGGAATGCAGTATATTTACCTTTCCATACCGCATTGGATTGCCATTTGTCCTTAATCTCTGATAACTACCCTTAAAAATACCTGGCAAAGTCATGATTCAAAGGAGGCACCATGCTCGCTCTTGAGCGCTTAAAGCTTCGTAATGCCTTGTCATAAAAACTTTGGTAAACAGTGAAGTATAGCGTGAAATGAGTGTTTGGTGGAAAGTGATCCATCACTACAGAACGACACGCAGATTTACATACAAAATCGATAAAACTTTCCCCCTGCGGATGGAGCCGTCGGATAGCGACGTAACCGATGACCAATACATCATCGTTTTGCCTATTTATGTCGGAATCATGAAAGAACCTTCTTTGCATTAGGAAAGTGCTGAGGTGGAAACACGTTTTCTGCGAAGAATGCCGGGAACAAATGCTTTCTAATAAGGAGTTATTGGTCCACACACGTGAAAGTCGACGGCTGAGATATAGGGGCAGCAACGACAGATGGTGGTTTGAGTCAGGTGTATTTCAGATATATGTATTATTACAGAATTAGTTACTATTGTTCTACTGGGAATAATTTTCACAGTATTCACATGACTTTCATTTAAATATGGTATACTTTGATACTACGTTTAACCACGGTCATAGTTACATCGTGCGAAATTGTGAAACGCTTATGAACATTTATTTTACTAACAGTACTCGTATAATATAAAACAACATTTTTGCATAAAAAAATCATCAAATATCTTAGTCTCAATCTTTCCAAAATACTGCTGACATTTGGAGTAATGAAATATTATATATATCTCTATAATAATATTCATTATCACCTCATATTAAGCCCAAGATTACCCATATGCATTTTGCAATTTCATGTTATTATCAGCTAACCTTTTCACTTTAATATTATTTATTTCCTGTACATCCTTTCCTACTTTTACCATGTATCTTATACAAGGCCTTATTTTGGCCCTTTATAAATAAGGCAACGAACGGCAAGAGAACTTTTTTTGTTTTTACTTTTGTAGATTGCATTTTAAATTTGCAGAATACTGGAAATTTGTAAAAGATTAACTCTCATGTCCGCCGTAGAAATTTTCGATTTAACGCTAAGAAATCATCAAGACTTTCATGCAGTTAAATAAATCCAGAACAAAGATTTATGACTTTAGAATCTATAAATATCAGTTAAATATAATTGTGACACGTAGTTTGTCGTGAATATAACTGTCAACAATTCTGTAGCGATATGCAATTTCATATTCCATATTTGGAATATAGGTTGCTAATGTGAATAATGAAAAGCATGGCTTTGTCGATTACTCTCAATATTCTTTCTGGTTGTGAAGCCTATCGTGTCACAAAGCCATGAAAATAATCCTTGAAAAATTATGTTTTTTAATTACCTTTATTCGTTATACATGCCTTAATTATGTATGTTAATTGCCTAAGCTCGTTTGAGTTTTCTGGTTTAATAGGTCTTCAAAGAACAAAGTAATGCATCAAAAAGTTGGAAAGACGTAGGGCAAATTCCGAAAAGTGCTGATCAAAAGGTGTCTCTTTAAATAGATGAAAAGTCTGAGCGAGGAGGGAACAAAAGGCATTCGAGTCTGGAGAGAAACAAGAAAGTCTTTGTGTAGGCATTATCCTTGAGAGTATTTGAGCATTCGTTACCTGACCTTAGTAGAAGTGCCTGCATTCGTTGGTACGCTTTATTAATTGCATGGCTTTTCTCCGTCTTTCTTGACATGTAAGCAATGTGTGAAACTAGATAATTGAACACTACTCCTACGTCTAATGGTTAGTTAATGATGTTTTATGTCTTTGCCAGCTAATGATAGAGATATTTATTTTATGGGAAAATGAGTGTAACGCTACGTAATATGAGAAATGCATGTAATGAAAACAGCTATTTTGGATTCATTTCACGTTTTTAAAGCAAATTATTAACATGCATTTTAAATATTTTGACTAAAATACCAATAAATTTTAATTTAGTTTTAGAGATAGCATATGATTTTCATAGAAATACTGTCGGAATCTGACAATAATATATAAAAATATGGATATAAATATTTTTAATGAAGTCAAAGTAGGATAACAGTTGGTAGGGCACTATATGTTCGTCCTCCTTTAAGTCACATTTTTACGTTTCTGACGACTTAAAGTCTCTGGATCGCAACAATTTGTTCCTAAGCTACTGCCATACTTTATTTTCACTTCAAAGGACTTCATGTTCAGTACCTCGTCCGGTGGATGAAATATTAAACTATATATCCCTTGGTGCTTTTCATTAAGAGCAGGCTGACTCCAACGCAAGTTTTATCTTCACTCTTTCTCCGCTACCTGAAAAACCTCCTACCACTGCAGAATTACTATCCTATCTTAAATGGTGTAAGTGACCATATCCGTCGGTCACCTTCCCCAAATGGCTAATTATTTTAATAAACTACATGTCTTCCTGCATGTAATTAAAGTAAATAAAGTACAATATAAATATATATGGTGCTATATTTCAATTGATATAGCTTGCTCCTGTTGAGAAGATGATTTTTGTGAAGTGATTTGTTATGTAAATGCCGTGAAATTTGTTAAGTATTGACAGATATTTTGCTCTTTAAGATCCAGGATTACCGAAATTATGAATCAGAGAATGTAGCATGCCCTCATAAGCTATTTTATATGCGTATTCTCGGAGTCATATTAAGTCATATCACTCGAGTTTCTCTTCCATTTGGGTATTAATTAGAGTAGTGGTTTCAAACTTTTAGTCACTGCGTCCCACTTTTGGTTTTCACAAAATAATGTCCTAGCAAGAGACGACAAGGTGTTCAGTGCATTC
Organism: Platycnemis pennipes; assembly: GCA_933228895.1. Taxonomy (NCBI): domain Eukaryota; kingdom Metazoa; phylum Arthropoda; class Insecta; order Odonata; family Platycnemididae; genus Platycnemis; species Platycnemis pennipes. The sequence goes on along the minus strand of OW121848.1, from coordinate 22,531,021 downwards.
TAATTTTGGACGTTTTTCGTTGAATTCGCTTGCTTTAGACATACGAATTTGAATTCCCCAGTGAGTCACATCTCACAGCATTGGAAGTAATGCACTAGGAGACGGATGCGTAAGTAACTCTTGATATTAATGGTATCTAACTTTGATGGCAACATTTTGCTCCAAAGCATTTCTTTCCTTTAAATGTTTCATGAATACCAAAAATGAGAGATCATTTTGTAGGAAAATATAAAAGTGAGATAGCATTTATCATGTCTTGTAAGTCTACATTTCTTTTCTTTTGTAAGGCCTAAATTTCTTTTGTCGCGGTTTTTGCGAGTTAAGTTAGAGTTATGTGTTTCCATGATAATAAATAAATAATGCTAGATTCGTAGACTTCAAGTAAAGATATTTAGTGAATCATTTAGTAAATTTAATTTTGCAAACTTATTATGCCCATATGTATCATAATTATGTACACAATGAGCGTAGAGAGAAGTAATTCATTGAAATTCATTAATTTTCAAATATAATCAAAATAAATAAAACATATTTAGTGTGATTTTTTTTCTCAAAATATGGTGCCTCACACGATAATTTCAATTTCGAGCTTCATTTTTCCTTTAAATAGTATGTTTACGTTATTGTATGTTGGAAAAGCAACATGCGATGAAATTCAAATGAAATATTACAATTATCCAATAAAGTCTCTTTTATATTACCCTGCACACGGACAAAGATTTAAGAATGTTGGAATAAATCTTAAATTTTGAGAAACTTAAATATCCTTTTGCTAGATTTTCTAGAAATCTGCTGAGAAATAAGGCCTTCCACTGCTTACTCAGGAAGTACTTTTCTCCCGAGCGAGGCTCTCGTTAGATACTAAAAGATACGACAAACATTTTTTTTCAAGCAGTTGGTAGCAAACAAGGTGGCAGTGGTGAGAAAAGCGTTCCCGTATAAGCATTGGACCTCGCCGACTGCATGCGGGCCGGCGACGGAATGTAAGAATGGAGTGTAGCATTTTCCCTCACGCGAGCTGCCCGCTGGGGAGAGAAGGCACCTAGGTTTTTGGGGATAGAGAAAAAAGACTATCCCGATGTTTTCATTGTTTGGCACACCTAACGCCATCCCAAATATTTTACCTTCACCCTTTTTCTTCTCTCGCTTCCTGCAGTGGGTAAGTTATCCCCTGACTACTTCGCAATCCAATCTAACCGATTTCAATGCAGACCCGAGCTTCACTCCCTCCAGATTTTCGTTCTCCTTTCGTTCGGCCGGGACTTTCTGTCTGCTTTACGAATCACCGTCTCTAATTCTGTTCCCGCATTCAGCAGAATTTTCTGGAGAGCTTTCTTTTGCGCGTTGAAAAATACCTCCTGGGAGTTGTCTGGAATTTCCTGCACCGGAGTGGAGATATCTTTGTAAGGGAATCAAACGCATCACTGCATTTTGTGTAAAGCGTGGATGTCTTGATACTTCTTAGAAATCCTATTTTCATTCTGCCGGGTGACGGTGTAATCTGTGCGAAGGATGAAGCGCTCTCTGAAAGTCATGGAATTTGACGGGTATGGGATTTCCGTTGGAAAAGAAATATGAGCGTGCTTTTTTTTTCCTTAAGCCTCCTGTGAGAGTTCATCATTTTGGGTTCCTACTTAACGCTAACTTTCAGTTCATATGGGCTAAAAAAGCTAAGCAAGTCAAGAGTCTCTCTCTTTCTAGTTGGCAGAGAAATTAGTTAGAGTTCTAAAGATTTACTCTTGTTATATCTTATCATTATTCATTAAAAATGCATTGAAGAGTGTATTTTATCACTTACCTTATCCGATCTCTAAACATTTTTATTTGATTTTCTTGAGTCTATCAATTTCCTACGACACTAACATGAAGACCTGTCAAAATAAAGTTTCGACTTGAATGGAAAGGATAGATTACCAAGATTTGTAACTTAACCCAATATTAAATATTTATTGAAACCTGTAATACTTTTCAAATGTATACTGATATTGGGATTGAAAATTGAAGTTGAATGTGACGAAATTTCAGCCAGTGTAATATTTTCAATAGTGGATTGTTAATTTTCCCATACATTTACTTTTTTTCTGATTTGACTGACATTAAAGTTCAAATTAGTATTGAAATATGTGTTCATAATATCAATTGAATTGAAGCATTGCAGCAAATATTTCCCGTTACTTTTTCAAGAGACTGTATGGAAAGAAGCCATTAAACCTGCCGGCCTAAGCCTCTCTCTGGCTGTTGTTGACCAGTGACATATTGGCTATTAAATTAGTCACAATAAATAAATAAATTAGTCACAATTTGATAAATAGTAAAATAAATAAAGATTTTTTTATTGACCACTTTTATTTAATTAGAGATAAAATTATTTTTATAGAGTTTTAAAAACTCCATAAAAACTATTCTATCTTTAAGTAAAATATATCAAACATGACTACGAACGCTCCTGCGGGTTTTAATCCAATGACCACCGTTTCAAGTAAACATGTAAACTAGTAGCTAAAAATTTTACACCTAAATCATATATAATGGGTGCGGAATTCATTTTTTAAGGAGAAAATAATGTTTTCAAATAATTTCCCAATGAAATTTTAGAGTTTGAATATTTTCGATCTCTCTGCCCTCTCGTCTTGGAAGCACGGACGCCGTGGATGCATGCGACCCGCATATCATTTATGCTCGGCGTGCTGCATACACTAAGGGCGTTTATGCTAACATCCTTTTTTTATCGGCTTCATCAAAAGTTTATAACCTTATAGAAATGAGTACCTACGTTATTAAAGCCGTTCATTTTTAAGATAACATTAAATGTTTTTCCTCGTTAATTAATTAAAAAGTGATAAATTTCAACGAAAAACTATTGCATGCCGCTCAATATTGCGCACACGGCACACACTGCGAATGCTCATTAACAAGTATCTGAGGAACAATTATTCAGTTAATTTATTATGCTTTACTTATATTTATTAAATTTAAAATCATTTATTCAGTTTATTCATTTAAAAACAATTAGTATTCATTTTACTAAGATTGGTGTGAAGAATGTTGTGGAACAAGTTCCACACCATGCTTCGCGGTATAAGAGGGACTCCACGATCATAAAACCTAGAAGCCTATAATACGACTATTAAATACAATGTTTAATAGAGGTGACTTTCCGAGCTTTTATGATTTTCAAAGGCGATTATTAATATATGTTCACTAGAGCTTAATGGCTCAGAAATACAATGGGAAGCTTAGGCGAGAAATATCCCCTATTCCTCGTAACGTACACTATGTACTTGTTACATCAACAACAAGGCTACTGCAGTCCTTCCGTTTCTGAGATTTTTCAAATGAACTTAAAATTGATATTAATTTTCTAGTAAACTGGGATTTCTAAATCCAAATTATATATGCATATACTGAATATATTTATGGCGGGTCACGAATCGCAGTTAATGAATTCTGTTTCCATTGATAAAGAAAATTACCCTATTTGTGTAGCTGACCGCACAGAAAATACTTCTAAAATCTCCACACAGGTCTCCCAATCTACAACATACACCGTTGAGCGCTTTTAATGCAGAGTAATTTGTCGGAGTTTTTGAATATCTCATATTTGTTGGCAACTTTTGAAAAGAGAAAAGAAAAATTACTCTAAGAGTTTTCTTAAACCTTTTTTAATATATAGTTCAATGGAGTCAAGATAAATTCTTGGGTACCTTTGTTTAGAGAATTTAGAGTGGAGAAGCTAAAACTATAGTCCTTTTTTCGGTAATTTATTAATTGAGAATTTCAGAAAAATCCTTAAAGTTATCCATGTAACAATGAAATTGCAATTTTATTTTCCAATTTGAAAATTATAATCCTTATATTTACTGTATAATTCACAAACATTATTTTGTAAATTTGTAATCTGATTTTTTACTTGAAGAATCATTTATTTAAAGACTTCGCATTTCCTCTGAATCCACAAATGCTTTTGCGAAAAAGGACAGTATTATCAAACAAAACTGTTATAACATTTAATGATATTTTAGGAGAGAATGTATTAGAATATCGAATTTTTTTCTATGGTCATTGGGTCTCCAACTGCCAACGTATCGTGTTTCCTGTTATTGATAGATTTCAATAATGTTGAAAGATATTAGTGTATGACAAGTCATACAATGAAATACAGCTGCTTACCCGTTGTTATCTATTGTTGACTTTTTTGCAGCAATTTGATGCAAGACGTTTATTGCCATTGCAAAATTATCTAGAATAAAATATACTGTTAGCGATAATTCTTCTGATAAATTGGCACATACTCGTGCTAATGTTCCCCATAGACTAAAATACTATTCATTAGCGTAAAAATTAATATATTTTATAGCCTTATAAATCGATATTATGATGGACCTACTGGTTATTGCTAATCTATTGACTTAAACCTAGCGTCTCTAATTTGGTATTGAAACTACTTTAGGCCGCTGGTTGAGTTCTAGTCTCGTTATTTGGTTTGCCTGTGATGTATTGTGTAATTACTCTTACAATCGCGTGCTTCTCTATCCCTGCAAACCTTAAAGTCGACCTCCGCTCCATGCTCCTCACTTCCTTCCCGCTCATTTCGGATCGGGCCATACACGCTCCAGCGCCTCGTATCCTCAACCAATTTCCGATACACCCTCCCTTCTTCACCCTATCACCCTTGTTTCTCCTTTTCTATCGCGCCCCTCCGCAGTAATCCTCTGCCTGGGCGTCCGGTTTCTGTTCCCCCCTGGTGCATAATCCATGCCCCCACGATCCACGCCATACTCCAGCTTTGCCTTAATTCTTCACCCACCTTTTTCGGCCAACTTCCAAAGGTGAGAGCGTTCTCCTCTCATCAGATAAACTCACCTCCTACCACCACCGTCCTCTCTTTACTCTACGGTGAGATCGTTCCGCGGAGGTCTAGATACACCGCAGCCAGCTCATACACAAATCCTCGCCTCCATCTCAACATCTCCGTCAGCCGCCGCTCGAGACTTGCTTCCACTTTGAGTCTTCCTCCTTCCAAGGTTCCCCCCCCCCTCCGAGTCCTTTGCGTACATATCTCTCCTCTCTATCCCACTTTACTTACCCTCCCCGTCTCACTGCTCTCAGGAGATTCGCACGGGAGGGTGGAGGTGGGAAGGACGGCTTGCGTCGCGAAGACGTATTCTCGGTGCGAACCGTTCATGAGTCAGCAATGCACTCAGTCTTCCTCGCAGGCGTGTGGACGCCCTCACCTTCTTACCGCATCTTTCCGTTCATTTTAATCCCTCTCTGTCTCAGTTCCCTACACTGCGCCCGTCAGCCTTTTCCTGCTCTCCTCAACCTCCTTCCTGCATCCGCAGTCCCCTGTTCTCGGGCACTTAATATTTCTCCTCGACGTGGGTTTCTTCCTCCTCTTCCATCTCTCACTCTCTCGTCAAACCCGCTTAGCCTGCTCCACCTATATGCCACCTCCGGCTACTTTCCACATTTTAATCCATCTTCATCCCTGGCGTTTATTTTCCGTACCATTTCTTGAATGCTTTTTCATCAACTGTGTTTTTATAAGATACCCTAAATTTATCATGGGTCGGTAAAAAGGTGCTCTCTTTGAAATAATGTATTCAGGGAGCTAATTTTTCTTATAATGAGCATTTTGTATTTTATTAGAGCGGATGATTTTTGGTTCTCTTGGAATTCCATATAGGTGATAGTCAAATTGCGTAATAAGCATGGAGTTACATTTCTTCAATTAACAGTGGAAAAATGAGAGATGGAATATACTTCTATGGTTTAGCTTTTCTAGTGCTATATTTTTATGTTTTAGTTTGAGCTGAGTTGGGTGCATTTCAGTACAATTACTGCGGGGGAAATTATTTCGATTACAAAATTTGTATGCTGTAAAATTTATTTCCACTCTTTTTGGCATATCATTCTGCTGGTAGCTTCATGACTAGAATGTTATCGCATTGAATGTAACATAATTTCAGTTATGACTCCTGTTTCTAAAAATAATGGCAGGAAAAAACTTTTCAAAATTATTCTGAAATTCAGAAAATATTTTCTATACTATCAAGTCATTGAGGATTATTTATGTTCTTTGGTATGAAATTGTGATAAAAATGATTTGTATTAATCCGTATTTGTAATTACGAAAGAGAAAGGAAAAATATTCTGATGATCCACTCACGCTTACCACTTACTGAATATTTTGAATTTGCCTGTTGTGATTCTATTCGTGTTCATTGTGGACACGAAGAATGAAACCAAATTTTAAAATATGTATACGGAGAACTTTATTGGCGCGGTTAGTAGAAATAAACGGTGATAAAAACTTATGCTCATGAATAAACATCATTTTTAATGGTCAAGGGTATTTTTATAATGTTGACATACAATTATTTTTTTAATGTGATATTATTGTTTTTCTATTTTACTACATTCTTGGATTCGTGATGCTCTCCAGTTGCCAATGGTTAGTTACGCTAATAAGAATTGTATATGTATTTGCGTACTGAATAAATTATAAATGAATTTGGCTGTTTGAATTGCCATTGAATGAAAGAGCTGTTTTCTATACACGGACTTTTCACGTTTTGAGGGTATGACACCCTTTCATAGTTGTATCTTATATCACTCCATCACCTCATGTTGTCTCGTGAACAGTAAAATGGAGCATATAACGTATAGATCTTATTCATGTCTACGAGTCTTCTCGTTTGCAGCGTGTATACGGCATGCGAAGGATCAATACTTTATCATCCGGTTCTAAAATGGCTGAGTTGCTTGTGATTCCATCTTGAAGCTCGATACTTTATAATCGATTATATTTTGTAACCTATTTGCCCATATTTCTCTCTCGTCTCCAGAGGCGTCATTCGCCCTGCTTTTCAGCCCAAAGTTTCCAGCGATTAACATTCCTCTGCTTTTGTTCTGCGATACCAGGGCAGAGGACACCATTCTCTTCCTTCCCCTTCCTCTTCCAAATCTCCGTCGCCATCTTCCTACTATCTGAGTAAGTTTCATCATCCGTCAATGCACTATGTCTTCGTCCCCAAGCAACACTAACTGAGCGGCGAAACATTTTACGAGCACGCCACAATCTTCCACCTCCTTGTATCCTACCTCTATTCCAACATCTGAAATTACACGTTCACCTACAAGCGTGTACACCAAATATAACAGTTTTCCTTCTCCGGAGTTGCTATCCCGTATAGGGTGCCTTGTTTATCACCTCCAAAGGAATCGAGGATCTTTCCGGAGTTTAGAAAACATCATGTCCTATAAGAGATTTCCCTAGTCTAATATTCTTTGTTTAATTTTATGCTCATCTGAAAGATCATGGAAGGAATGGCATAGATGTCACTTTATGACCTTTCTGCTTGTGCACATTTCTTTCATACTTTAGTCGAAATTAAAAGTGTTCCCTCGTGTAATAATGTGTTATAAGCTAGTGATTTATGATCAATTTCACGAGTAATTAATTTCATGTATCCTTTCTATGTAAATAGTAACAGAAAGGCATACCTATTGTGCAAAATGGCCTATCTCCTCGAGGGGCATCACTAAGTCAGTTAATTAATTTTTTTTATCCTATATGCAGTGGTGGAGTTTTTAGCAGCACTACGTGATTGTTCAATTGACGTTTATTTTTTTAGTAGGAATCCATAGAGAGTAAATAAGCTTTGTTTCCAATTTAAATGAAGCTATACAACTTTGCGACACATTTTTAGGCAATAAAAAAGAGAATTATAGTAAAGAGGGTCCAAATATACATTTATTAAAAGTAAACTTGAATAAAAGAACGACATTCAATCGATATGATGAAAAATTCAATCTTTGACAATATTCTGAACGTATGGATTTCACTGAGTACGTTGCCTTTAATATTCCGTAAGTTAAATGAAGTACTATTGAATTTAAGATTCCATTATTTTAATTCCCGCAGTTCACACTTGGTAGGCTTTCTTAATGAACCCACGAATCGCTACGTTTCTGGCCAGTGATTCAAAGTGCTCTTCAGCATAGTTTTAAGAGCAAGTAAATTTCATTGTCATTTGTCATTAGTAAACTGTTTTATGAAATACTAATGTGCTATTGAATTGAGGATTAGAAATGAGACTATATATGCAAAGTTTAGGAAATGTTTTCCTAGCCCTTATTAACAAAGTAATAACTTCATATTTTTCGTGCAACGCTGTATTAAGAAATGGTGGTTTTCATTTTTATGGGTCGGATTACATTTTTTCTCTGAAAAACAGAATAAATGCTAATGCATAATAAATTAGGATATCACTTTACAATAAATTACCTTATGAAAAAGGGCTTAATAATGGCACCCATAAATATTTAAATTGGGAAAATGTTTATTAAAATAAGGGTGATCGTCAAATGTGCATATTCAAATTGAATATGCGTTCACAGTCTTACATGTAGTATAATATCATGTGCTTTCGTTGCATCTGATACAAAAGTCTGCGTTGACAAGTCTTAGAATTGAGTAAAAAAATGTCTTCTTTGAAATGAGAGAGGACTTGCTTTTTACGCATGAATTTCTACGGCCCCGTTAGCTGTCTCGGCATTCCGTCGCAATCTTTGCCCTCTCATCGCTCCAGCGAGACGAGCCCTCTTCCTGGGCAGACACATTCAGCCCACCACTCACCCCCCTCCTCGTTCTTTCCTCTCCTCGCACCGCGCCATCTCCTTTCATCCCCCGTACTCCAAATCAGTGTCTCCATCTTGAGAATCACGCTCGGATCCAATGGAGTTTTTTTCACTATCGCAATCTCACCGTCTCATTTACGGCTAATTTCCATCTCCCGCAAGATTTCCGGGTGTGCCGTGGGAATTTATTTCCTCCGTGAGTGATTACTGTTCAGCACACTCCTCCCCGCGACTCACTTCATATCCTTCTTTTAAAGTATTGCATCTCTCTGTTTGAATTCGTGGTGTCTGATGTAACTTTGTGGGATCTATTCATTATAAGGTGAATGACTGAACCCTATTTAAGTTCTAGATATTCTATCTCTATCTATTCTATGCTCATGATGATATAATATTCTATCTCTAGGAGTTAGATGGAAGAGGGGAATATTAGTCTCGATCTCGTCCCAATAAAGACGTTTATCTATCTATCCATCTATCTATCTCAGCATTATACGCAGAGTAGTCCAGATTCTGCAATAAAATATCGTAGTCAGCTGAGGCACTCAGCAGAAATATCAAAGAAGAATGCGGAGACAGAAGGAAATTTGTAAAAAATACGTGGAAGGCATTAAAGAGTAGAGTGAAATAGGAGAATATCTGCGAGACACTTTGACGAATAATATTGTTTCATTTTAAAATTCAAATCGAGGAATAAATTTGGGCAGAGCATGATGAATTTTTCCATTGTATTAATAAATATTATTCGATTATTACCTTCTTATTCATATAATTGGGTAACAGTACAATGTATCGATTATATTTTTCTATTCCCTTTGAATTTATGTATTGATAAGCCAGATTGTAGGAACAATTAATGCTACCATATTTTTTTGGAAAGAAAATTTGTGTGCTGAGGGAGGCCAATGGAATTGTTTGCCTATTGGTTACCCATAACTGGTCAGTGATTCATTTCAGCTGGCCTTTCCATGACTAGAGCGCGCTAAGTGGTTAGCCGCAAAAATGAGTGGCAGTGACAGGACTTCGACCAACATCCTCTGTGATAGGCATAGGCGCCCGCTGCATAAGACTATCCGCACCTAGTTACGCCGTGTCTCGCTGTTCGCTCCTGAGATTGGACAGTATTGAAGAGGTGTGAAGAAGTTTGAGGGGTTGGTTGGATCCTGCTGGAAACGACCACGTGGTTCCACGAGAACTTGTGGGGTGAACGGGGTACAGGGGAAGAACGGTGCCAGGCACCTCTAAAACACCACTCCAGACCCCGGCTAGCACGATACTTTCCTGCTGAATAAATATAAAGCAAAAGTTTGAATTTGCTCTCGCGTTACAAAGCCGCCGATGTGGAAATGTGAAAAGTTTCAAGTGAATACGTTGGTACGCGGTGCTCGGAATCGGAGCGGAGCCCAGTTAAAGGCGTTCCCGGGGTGAAATGGGTCTCTCGCATTCACAGGCAACGTCTGCGTCCCCACTAACCCCTCGCCTCACTCCCATTTTCTCTTCTCTTTCTGTCGCGGGCTCTCCTCGCCCCGTTCGCCCGTCACCGGGGGATGGAATAAATACCCTTATCGTATTTCCTCCCTCGCGTGCTTCCACCACCGGGAAAAGCCCACATTCTCCAACGCCCACCTCATGCGTTTCACTCTTGTTCCCTTTCCGGAAGAAAAAATGACTTTTTATTTTTTTCTGGTGTTCCATCGCTAGGCTCGATCCACATTTACGAATGGCGCTCGCTGCCTTTGCCTTTTTTTCACACTATCCTGTACCCCATCGTCCTCTTTGATATTCCTTGTCCCATCCATCTTTGGAATACAAAAAAATAGCGGCCTGCGTTGCCGAATACAGTGGTGAGGGGTTGAATTTTGCATGGAGGGATCAAACAGCAGCACATAGGGAGAAGAGGGAATGTTTAGTGGGAGTTTGGTTATCGTTTAAGAAATATCTTAACGTGGGTTAAGATATAGACAGTACGTTCGTAGTGTCCTAGGAAGAGTATCGTTCTAGGACCCCACTACGTTTTACGACGTTAGATTAATGTTACAGGTTGAGAAATAAAAGCAGTAAATAGTAATATGGAACGAGAAGCTCTATAAAGCTGTCAAAAATCTTGTTGCAGCACTAGCCTTCTCTGGATGATTTTAAGTGCTTCCAAAAGCATCAAAATTTTCATGGTTTATGAATGATTCATGGATTTTTATTTTTTTAATCCCGCAATATATCTGTGAATTAAAATTCTTTAGTTGGATACATCTTTTCAGATTTTTTACTTCAGAGTTTTTTAGCCCCTATCTATCATGCATCGAATATCTTAAAAATTATTTGGAACAAGGAAAATATGGAATTTTCCTAGTACAATTACAATGCAATTATTGTCTGAGTAGACCTATAGCGCTGTATTCAGATGGATTCCTTAGTGCATATAGGTATATATATTTTTTAGGTCGTTTCGTATTTAAAATTAAAGATGTGAATCAGACATAAGAGAACTTGGAGTAGTTTTTTCAACGACTATTTTTTACAAGAGTTAAAACTGTAAAAAATAGTCGTTGAGTTTCACACTCTAATGCAACTGATGTATTTCCTTGAAATTTGACCGCTGGTGGATCATCTAAACCCTTAAAATGCTAAAACTATCAAAAATAACTGAGTACAAAGACACATAGATGATTTTGACTCTGCCGAATCTACTATACCTATTAAAATACCGATTAATTCCAATGTCTTTTATTTTATGTGAAATTTTATCCATTGTATCCTCTCCTTCAAAGTCGTAACATTTTTAATATCTAATCCATGCCATCATTCCTTCAGTTTTCTCAACCTCACTATCGCCATCATGGAACCCCCAATGGTCGATTGAATATGCGATTCAAAGATCGTTCAATCTTCATTTTGATTACCTAGCATCTACATCAGTACTCACCTTATGAGTATCTATCTTATGTGAACTATCTTATGTGAAACAAGATAGGTGAAATTAACTATTACCTTCATCCCAGTTGCGAGCCATTGTGCTTATATTGTGCAATGATTATTCCTTTTCCTGCTACCCCTTGCAGGAAGAATGCTCAAACTGACAGGAATTTCCATAAAATTTGTAAGATTGTTGATTCGGCATTATTTTAAGTTATTAATTTTAATTTATGAATTATACAATACTGTTGATGTTGACGATATATTTCAGGTTTAGGAGGATGATGAAATAATTCGTGCTACCTTGATGTGAAGGAAATAAAAAATTACAAATATGTATTGACGTATGTAAGTAGGCAGTGGGAGTGTCCCGCGGACGTTTTCACACAACCACAGAGGGCTGATAGATTAGCCAGCTGATTGTAAAAGTGTTAAACCATACTCTTCTTAGAAGGAATGAGCAGCCTATGGCTGTGTGAAGGAAATAAAGGATCTAAGGATCTAGAGGAAAGAATTTATAACCCGATATGATATTTAAGTGATGTACTGGACTTGTGTGGTATATACATATTAAAATACAAGTACTCATGGAGATACATGTGAGATAAGAGAAAAATTGTAAGGATTCTACATTCTTGGCAACGAAGAAAAAGTAATCTGTGAGGTGCTCACATAATTCACCACTTAAAAGCTGTTAAGTCAGGGGAATAATTATATGAGAGAAATATGGTAATGAAAGGTATGAAATGAAAGAACTAATCTATTTTGTAAACGAACGTTGTTACAAAGCCTTCCTCTGGATGTAAATGCTTAAATGAGCGGGATAATTTCCCATTTTAATCAACAACGGTGCCCTAATTTTGGAGAATTTTATTACAACCGGCAACCATGAAATTAAAGTGCTGAGGAATTTTGCTCTCATTTTTAATCGAGTAACTTTCCATTTTCTGCTCTTTTTAAGATGTAGGTAATTGATGACCACCAGGTTATTTGAGAGAGAAAGCGTTTTCCAGGGAGTTAAAATTTTTCATTAATTTTTACGACTACTCCAAATAATAAACACTCCGTTGCTTAATAAAACTGTGTAGACATTCATCAAGATAGTAATAAAATATTAGGTTTCCTTGGTCTAATTTTAATGCTTTTCATATTCCAACAACTTGTGCGTTCAAGAGAACTATTAACTTAATATTAAATTTGCAATAAACCAAAATCTTGCTTTTTACTGTTTCCTCGTGCTACACAGGAATCAGGTAATATAAAATCATGGAAGCTTCTTTTGTTATTGAAACCTCCTTTACACATATTAGAATTTATCCAGTTTAGTGAATTACGAAGAAAATACATGGATAAGTATTTATGTAATGAAGAGCAAATTCATTTTTCAACCAGGATTCTTCGATTTACTTGTAGCTGTAGGAGTGATCAAACAGAAAAAGCTTTATATCAATCGTTATTTTCAATTTCAAAGATTCTGTTTTCATGGTCTTGGATTCTTATTTTAATAATACTAATTCTTTTACTGGTTGATTGAAACTGCAACTTAAAATACTTATCTTTCTTAAGGAACGATTTCCCCCAATTGTTTCCATGTGGCAGTTTTCGATTAAAAACTTATTACCCTTATACCATAATACCTTGTGAACGTTGGTCGTAATCCAACACTCAATTAATCTCATCTGAAAAACTGATAATCTAAATTTGTTTAATTTGTCATGATTTACTTAGCAATCACATGTTTTAACGGACAAAATATACGGTTAGAAAAGTTTTCTTCGTATTTAACGTTCCTGACGTTATAACCCACAAATATCTTTTTAAAATATTTATTACCAGGGGCAGCGAAATCATAACTATACTAAATGCTATTTTCATTTCGTCAGTAGTTACCCATTTTATATCCCACGGAAATTGGATAGAGGTTCGAGTGTCTTCATATACTTACAGTCGCACCATTCCGTCGCCGATCCGCAGTTTGATTCCCTGATTACTCCCATCCATTCACTTAACTACAGTCATCTCCTTCGCGTTTCTGGATCGTCATAGTTCTGCGAAGTGAGCCCGCGAGATGCGGTTGAGATGGAAGGAGATAAGGGAGAACGGGGCGGGGAAGGAGCGACGGAGATCTAGATACCGTGGTCATTAGGGTTATGAGTTCTGGGATTGATGCGGCGAGAGCTCGATCGGCCCCTGAGACATCACGCTCGAGTATCTCCCTGCAATCTCTATCTCCCACGAGAGCCTAATCTCTCTCATGCGATTCTCTGTGCAGGGGAGAGACACTCATCCATTGCTGAGGCTGTTGGGCTGCTTTCTTCTTTCTGTATCGCGCCATTTTAAGCTTTCGTCTAAAGAGGCGATTTAAGTGATTGCTAAGGCAATGGTACCTTCCGGAATTTTTTCGCGGGATAATTTTTTTAAGGAAAATGAATCAGTTTTCAACACCCTTCTTTCGTAAACTCCAAATTGCGAATTTTTTTTATCGTTTTTTATACTGAGCTATTTCTTCATAAGCCAATAACAAATACCTTGAACCCTTTGCAATTAAATCGAACTTTTCTGTCGCTGAACTTCTTGAACCTAAAATGGCGTGGAACATTAACATCTGGGACTCATATTTTTTTTTAAATATCTCCATTTAATTAATCTTATGAAAATATTTAAATCAAATCGAAATTTTATATATTTACCACGAATCCCGTCATTTCACTTTTTGCTCTAAAAAATGCCTTACTTTTTATTAGAATGCATGATTTTCAGCGGCAGGGAGGTTAATGGAAATTAGTTATTAGGAATTATTTCGGTGGAAAATTCAAATCTGGATCGAGTAAATTCAACCTTTGCCTTAAGTGAGAAGAACAGTTCTTGAAATTTCTCTCTCGAAATGTTTGAATGTACTTTGCTTCAAATGAAATTGGTGATGAAATATAGATATCATAATATCGAAGAGAAAAGCAAGTATCCTTAAATGTAGCTATGTGAAAAGTTGTAAAATGTTTTATGAAACTGGCCCTTAGAGGAATAAGTATTAATCAAATAATTTTGGTCTATATTGGAAATTAATCTGCATACAAATTTCCGCTCAATTTTTTAAGGATTAAGAGCAATTAATTTTAATTTATAACGTTAAAAAATGTAATTAAGCTAAAATAATGTGAACTGTTGAAAATCAATTTGACATAAAGGAGTAAAGAAATAATTTTTTTTCATCTTTTTTCACTCCTGATTTTCCTCTTCCCCAATTTTTACTCTTTGTGACTTGAGTCTTCTTGGTACACGATTCACGTGGAAGCTTGATTTGCGCGATATGAAGATGTAGGGTAAAGAAAAATAAAGCGTTTAAGCCTAATTTCAATCAAGAAATAAAGAGTATAATATATCTATAGAGTAACCTAATTGATATTTCCACAAATGGTCCTCAGTCCACCGCATAAATTCTAGCCTCGATTTCTTCTTTACAAATGTTCACCATTTATGTTCTCGAAGTGTCTCCAGTCCTTAACTAATTTTAATATTTAACATTTGATCCTTCACCAACAAAAATAATCACCTCGCCAATGCCCATTTACTCCATTAATTTTATTTCAATAAACTAATATAAACCAGTATAGTAATGTTTCTTAAGTCTGCTCTTTAAATGCCATATATTTATATTCTATCAATGAAAAGTGAGTTTATTCTATTTTTATTTCACCGTTAAACTATAAAAAGAGATTTTCAAGAATTCTCATTTATTCAATAATCCAAATATGATGAAATGGGAGGCAAAATGATAATATTTGCATTGCAAAAAAGCCTTTTTGGAAGAATTTCTAGTGGCCTAAGGTGAATAAGTAATATTTTATGTTCATAGTCTATCTTCTTGGTTTTATGGGTTACGTCAGGGGGTCGGGATTGCATGTGCCAAGTTGATGTAAAGGCTAATCAATTACATTTCGTAGGAAAACGGAGTTCATTATAACGAGGAATTAAAGCGTTTAATATCCACTCATAGGGACCATCATGGTTAACGTAATATGTTTTGCCTAAGCCGCAAGTGATAAAATAATTATTCTTTACTCCAATCGGGGGTAAAATCCTAAACATAATGATGAAATTTAAAATGTTGCCCTCAAAATGACGTTCCAGGGTAGATAATTGATAAGTGAAAAATATAACGACGCATATAATATGATAAGCATATGGCTTAAATATGCTCCGAATCAAGGGCTATTCTAATATTACTCCTTAAAGTTTGTCATTTTATAATAAATTTAACTATTTTATCTTAGAATAAGTTTATACAGGGTATCTTTCGGGGACAATAATTGGGTTCACAGCTTTGAATTCTCTTTAATGTGAGCTTCTTATTTCAATAACGATCTTAGCTCATATTCATATATTAATTACTTTAAAAAGGATTACGTTGGAATATTTAAGGGTTATGATTTGGAGTCAATAAAATGTATCCTATGCTACAGGTAAATTTCATGTCTTTAATATCTACGTGTCTTAGTTGTAATTTATCGACCATTGGTGAAAGTTAGCATGCTACGTTACCAGAAAATATTTGAAGATAATTTGATAATGAATCAGATTACATTTTCTTTGGACATTAAGGAATTTATGGACATTTTATTTACCTTTCATTCTCTTTCTTTGTAATCAATACATATTTTAAAATCTAGTAAACATTTTACCACAAATAAAACGTTACTTTTCAAATTATGTTCCGTTTTTTTCAAAATGATAGGGGGAGCAAGACTCAAATTATTTCTTTTCCAATATTTTTTTTCCCGCCTAAACATTAAAGGAATCAGAAAAAGAACAAAGATCCACCCCAATTGAAGCTTTCTCGTCACTGAAAAGTTCCTAAAAATACAGGTGGGCGATCATAAAGCTGTGAAATCAGAATCACCTCTGCTATCGGGCGTATCCTGGGCCATCCAATTTTTGAAATAACCAGGAGAAGTGGATGTCATTGACCCTGTTTTGCGTGCATAAATAAGGGGGGCAGGTTGGTGGGAGTTATCTCATTCCCAATCCTCAGCTGCCGTCATTAGGTTACCCGTTCCATTTCCCTGCTGCCATCCACTTGTAACTAAGGGCCATCGAGGCTTAAGCCCGGCGTGGCCTCACGTGGATCAAATGGACGCCGGCCCAAAGGGTGGCGGGTGAGGATGGGTCGGCGGCTGGAGCTAGGTCATTCGATAAAGGCCCATAAGGAGAATTAAGAGGATATGGTTGCTTCTGCTAGCGTTGGCCGCGCTGAGCTTTAAGAGCCGAAGGTATTCTCCAATAATGGCTATTCGCTGGAGCGCTTTATTTGGCCTTTTAAGCGTGCCTTGACCTGCCTCAATGCATTTTTCCGTTTAACATGAATCTGTGCTCCATACAATTGGTGAAAAAATCTTAAAAGAATGTTAAAAACTCTTTAACCATGGTACATTTATTTACTTTTCCTGATGATTGGACTTGAACTGGTAAGAGTTATTTTAACATCGACGACGCATACGCAAAGAAATATGGCGTAACGTGTTATTAAATCTCTGCAATGTTTAGGAGAGACTAAAAGTAATTTTGTAGTAAATGAGAATGGCGCATTGAAAAATTATGTCAAGAAAGCCTTGGTGCCTTTAAAATACATGAATTTTTGAAAATTCATCTCAGACTTTCATGACATTCCATAACTGAGCTCATGCGTGCTATACGAGAACTATTTTTAAGATAGCAGGGAGGGGCTAGTATTAATCGTTTAATTCACAAAACGAAGAAAATTATTTTTATCAAATGTTGGAAAAATAAATTACCGCAGAGAGAAAGTTGAGTTTGTGTTTGAATTATGTCTCTCAAGATTTAGTGATTAATGAAACTTCTTTTATTAATCCCTTGGCTTATTTATAAGCCGAGGGAAGAGCCCAAAGAATCAGGAAAAGGGAAAACGCCAAACACACTGCGATGATGTTCTTCCTCATTAACTTTCTATTTTGAGGAAACAAGAATATCTGTCGTGGGAAGTTTAGCATTAGAAGTTTCTGAAAGAAAGATTGTGAATAAAAGAGAGAAATTAAATATTTTTAGTTAGGGTAGAAGGAGGACTTTTGATTGACACACTAAATTAATCGAGAGATTAATTAGGGCCTTAGAAGAAAATGGTGATGAATGAAAAATGAGGCTCGGGGTATTCACAAGCACATAAGAGTTCTTGAAAATTTTCCGACTTATGTTTTAGCCTCACAATTTTGAACTTATAATTAATGCTAATGGAACAGATACTATTTTATATTAAACAGTAAATATTTAGAAATAACAACTCCACTTAGGGGAATTTGTTGATTCCAATTTTGTTCCTAATAAACTAATGGCTAAGAGTGATATTCTGAGAAAATATTTTCAGATCGTTTTTCAATATTAAGTCATTATTCTTCGTCGTCGTATCGACGTTGACTTCAGAAACCTTTGCGGGTGACCGATATCTTCACAAAGCAATCTGAAGAGAAATTGTTTCAGTAAAGCTCAATCTCACCCCATAGCGACAGACCACTGTTCTCACTCTCCTGCATCTATCGCCGATTGCACCGTGGCCACGTCAAGTTTTCCCACCATATGAATTACTCGGTCTGACTCTAGAAGTGCAGATGGCTCTCGTCGATGTTAGATTTTTTCACTTTGATGAGTTTCGGGCCAGAAAAGGTCAGAGACTCGTAATAGCATTCGATGTTAAGTATAGCGGTCAAGCTTTCGGTAATGTTAATACATCAGGTGTTTCGCCTATTGCTGTGGTGGTGATATTTCATTTGAAGATCGGAATCTTATGTATCACCTCCATCACCATGATAAATGATTAAGCAGCTTATGAATATCAATTAACCTATCAAAGTATTTGCATGTGCTATCATGTACGGCACATTTTGGAATTTTTGTGGTTGGCCAATTTGTCATACATCAGAAAAGTAGACTTTTGAGGGAAGTAGTTGAGATAATTATTAAGCGATAAGTGTGAACAGAGTTACTTAGTTGTGTGAGGCACTTGCAAGTTTTGTGATGGCTATTACATCCAAACTTTTTATTACCCAGTATAATTAACGGGATAAAATTTCTCTATTCCCACAAAATATTATGAAAATACGTTTTTATCTATTGTAATTTATTTACTATCAAAAGTTTTTTTTACACTAATTGTGTGGGAACACTCTTAGATTCTTCAATGTTTCACCAGAAGTTCTGCGCTCTTCTTGACAGTACCTTTTTCCCTTAAATTAGATGTACCTGGCTTTAGGCTTCACTGTGGAGGCAGTACCAAGGTTTAAACAAAACACTGCCCGGGCATTGAGAGTGGTAATAAATAGATGAAAAAAATGTCCGTATCCGACAAAATTTGGACTTTCGTTTCCATCTACACGATACATGTAAATTGCGGTTTAATTTTTTTCTCCTCGGTGTGGTGAGCAAGAAGAGAAAAACGGTCACCCTTTTTCGCCCGTTCTCATTACGTCCCATTCCTGCGAGTGTCTGCCTCGTTTTGGACTATATATAAAGGTTTTTATGCGGAGCATCGCCGTTCTGTGGGAACCATGCGGTGCTGTGGGCACGGAGCGTATACGGCAGTCTCCCTAAAATGTCCTCCTTACGGATAAAAAGCACCAAAAAGGAGAGAGCTCACAAAATAGCACAGAACTGTGTTCTAAATGCGCGCCGCACTTCGACTCACTGCGCCTCGAGTTGGATGTATAGAAGACTCAACTAAATCGTGAGAAGCTTTGGATTTTGGCAAACTTTCTTCGTAGCGAAGATTTGTCGATTCATTCTTCCACACAGTTGACAGTGGGAAGCGACAAGAGGAAAACGAGATTGAGAATCGTATTCTTTGCGGAAATGATGCAGAAAAAAAGGGACAGGATCTTTAAGGAATTGGAATCTGGGAAGAGGGTGGAGGCTGGAGGGGGGGGGGGGAGGAGGGGAGGGCCGTGGCCTCCACGGAGCAATGTTTCTGGTTGAAGTTCTTGGACAAGGAGAGTTGGTATGAGTTGGAGTCCTAAAGAGATGGTAGGGGCGCCATGGGAGGTTGCTTTAAGAATTGAGGCGAAGAGGGAGAGAGAGAGAATGAGGAAGGGGTGAGATGGGATGAAGACGGGCGCGCTCTCTCACTTGAGGGTGATGCCAAGGACCTAAACAGGAGGTGAGGGGGGAGGGGAGAGCAGTAATTGAATAGGCTGCTGAGAGGGTTGTGATGAAGGGGCGGGGTGGGCCTTGGCGAGGGAACAATTGACGGCGACGGTTTGCGGGGTTTGGCGAGGGCAATAGGAAAGCACGCATCAGGGTTGCAGCGCACTCTGACGGGTGCTGGCGGTTGTTTTGGGAAGGGTGGTCCACTGCCCGAGCTCATTTACTCTCGAGATGGGCCCTCTGAGGCACACTGCACCGGTGGACTTCTCTCCCTCCGTTGGATTGAGGATTAGGGATCCACTGGCAAATAGGAGTGCATCCCTATCATCGGCAATCACGTATATGGAGGCTGTTGTATGTATACGTAGGTATATGCATTTGTGTGCATATTTGGGGAGAGATAAAGAAATAAACAATACCAGAAACCGCCATTGCATCGCTTTTGAACCCCCGATCTCTTAAATGAGTGAGGATTTGTGTGTACATCCACACATTCTCGACATATCTTGCTTTTAACGTTGAAATATTTGCATGAGGCGCCTTGGAGAGAGAGGCTTTTTATGCCAAAAGGAATGTGGAGCTATTATTTGGGTGAGGTATTTAGCATAAGAATGGTTTTATGTAAAGTAGCACTAACTATTATAAAAACCCCAATCTTCGGTTTTCTAAGCATAGAATGCTTACGGTTTAATAAATAAAATAATTGTTCAGTTTTCTGCAATTAAGACAGTTATTCTACTTATCTTAACGAAGAATCTGTATAAATCTCACAAATCTCTCATAAGTGGTTAAACTACTTAAGTTACGAGGTATTTCGGTTGTATGTTGAGACTGGACTTCCTAGAGAATAGTTATTAACGTTTGCGAACTGCAGAAAGAAGAATATTCAATTCAGTCCTAATTTTTTCACTCACATATCGAAAACAGGTTTATTTCCGCCAGTATTGGAACCGGAATTTGGTTCTATGCTGGAAAAGAACTCTAACTTCACTTACCTGTGATGACCTAATATTCGAAAACAAGGTCATGCTCCGTTTGTAAGTGGGTGATTATTTGTTCCTGGCATTTAAAAGCAGTGATTCTTGCCATAAATAAGTTCATTAAATATGCAAATATTGTACATTGTATGTGTGTCACCTACGTTGTGCATCAAAATCACAGTGATAGAGAAAAATACTGTTTATTTTTTAGTTCTCAATGATTTCTTTCCATTTACCTCTAGTGGTCCTAGGGAATTTTCTATACTTCTGAGCCTCATAGATTTTCATCATATTCATACCTGTCAATTTAAATAATTATATAATAACATAATAATTGTTCTAACAATTAAAAGTACAGTTATTAAAATAATTACTTATCTATAAATACTCGTTTGAAGTAAAGAACCATCGTCTAAACTTTTAGGGCTAGAGGATTTGTTGGGCGTTCATGTTCACTGCTCTTCAGGAATTACTGTCACCTCTGAGTACACGAGCTCGCACCTCCCCAGGGAGGTACAGCTGAGGTCCCCTTCTCATACGCGTACGTAGTCGATAATTGTGTATGCATGACCATTGGCACCATTTAGTCTTGACGTCTCTGGATTGCCCCTTCCCCGTAACAGAGTTTCCATTTTGAAATATCTAGTTTTAGGTCACGTGTTGTGCTATTCAACTTGAGCTGAATTTCAAGAAGATTCATTACGTGTGACCTGAATTGGATGGCGGACGTCATACGCTTGATTGCTTGATCAGAAGCCACGACCGAAACCTTTGATGTTTTAACCTATTCGGTCAAAATATTTATTGGAAAAATAGGCCACAGTCAAACAGCTTGGTATGTGGACTACGGATTTTAAATGAAAGGCTGAAGAAAAAGGAGTCCTATTATATTATTTCATCAGTTGTCCATGCCTGTGAAAAACGTATCGTAGAAGTAACAAAACTGCTCGAGTATTTTCAATAATGTTTTGGAAACGTGAGAAATATTTGGAATAGTATTAGTGCCACCTTAGACTAGATGCAACAAACTTTCAACTGATTTTCTAAGTTGCAGCGAGCGATTGTGTTGATAAGAAATAAGGACGATGGCGGTTCCCCGTCGGTCTGGCGAAGTGGATGTTGGAACACCCTTGCGTAGGGGTCGGTGGGGGGATGTTGGGGAAGAGACAGAGGAGGGTGGGACCTCACAATATCGGGGGCCGAGGGAGCGCGGTGAGTGTGTGGGGAGTATAGAGAGGTGGGATGAGGGGAGGGGAGTGGTGTGGGTGTTGCTTCGGCGATGGATTCTCGTCTTGTAGAAGCGTGGGCCTCAGGCTTGGTGAGTGGGCGAATTGCGGTGAGGCGGAAGCGAATTCGAAGAGACGGCGCTCTTGGGCCATCAACGGGCCATCCTGCAGTGTGCATTCTTGACGAATTATATCAAGAAAATAATTATTTAACGCTCGCCTCCTTAAGTGGCAGTGTCCTCTTTTAAATCTCAGATAATAGAAATGCATGACAGCTATGGTTCTTAGCTTTGTAAATGTCTTTCATTCACTTTGTAATGAAATCGAGAATGTTACGCGTAGTTTCATTTCTTTCACTGAAGCTATTAGTAACACGAGAATTTCATGAATTTTAGTTGTTAAGAGATCGATGATGACGAGAAAGCGAAAAATATTCCTAAATTCTCTAAAACAGGTGTAGGGTTTGATGTTCGGGTTATCCGTTTTCTGAAACTCATTTTCGATGCATAATATTACACTAACCCGCTACTTGCTGTCCCAGGTGGCAGTATCCTGTATCATTCTCATAGACTATAAACACATGAAACCTCTGATTCAAAACGTTTTAAGTGTACTTAGTGTCCTGTAGCCTTTCCTAAAATCGCAGAATCCCAAAAGAGAGCGGAAGCTTGACATTTTTTTAGTCCAAGTTATTATTTACTCGCAGCATTCTGTCAATCATTTCAGGAGTTTGCTACTTTGCATAAATAAAGGACATAACGCTTAATTTTTTATTGCATAAACTAGAAAAAATAGCATCATGCGTTTTTCATCGATGAATGTATCAGTTTATAGAAATATAGAAAAGATTGGCAGTGTGGTAAGGTAAAGGATTATTATAGCCAAAATTATGGTACTTAATATTTTCATAAGCCTTGTATAGGAGAGGTTACACTTTTTCGTGCCAAAATCCTGCCTTTCCATACAATACATTTTTCATCATTGTTTCATCATTGTTATAACAGCTAATAGTTTGATATGAAAAATGAAAACATAAATTTAAGAGGATGTCTCCCTCATATAAGCTATTTACGTGATGTATTTATGCTTAATTATTTACATACATTCATAGTATTTCAATCCTAGGATTTTTGTACTGCAGCTCCCATTTCTCCCTATCCCATGCCAGTTCCTTATTTCCCTATGGTTCTTCTTCCACGTATTACCAAGTACTTGTCTCCTGGTCTTCCACTGGGGACTTTCCCTTCAATTTCTCCCTCCATTATGCTTACCACGTAATGGGGGCGTTTGCTCGGAACCAAAGTCGCAATTTCTTACACGAAATCCTTAGATGGAAACAAAAAAAGAATTTTAGTGAAAAAAATTAAGCTTCTAACCACAACCATTCACTCATAAACCAAAAATTAAAATAAGCGAAAGATGACGCCCACCGAAAAAGCTGCTGTGATAACATTGACGTCATTTTCCTCCCGTCCTTGACTATTTTTCGTGGAAGAGAAGGGAGTGGAGGGGGGTTCTCGGAAGGTCTGCTCGCACAGATGCTGTCGAAACTGTCCTATTGGCAGAGTCAGCTGTGTCCTTCCCATTGCGATAAGGCAAAGTAGCTTCGCGGGCTCAGTTGTGATTGGACGAAGTCGTTATACGTCAGAGGTTGCACCACGCCCACTTTTCCGAAAGGGTTAAAAACATAAGTTTTTCGCAGCTTATAACTCGATAAATAATTGACAGATCAGAAAACGGAAAAAAGGGTCTTTTTATTTTACAAACTCTATCATATTCGGCTATAAAAAAATATGGTAAACGACCCCATTGTTGTGTCTCATGACATGGCCATCCTACCGTGTTCTTCTTTGTGCCTATGGTGCTCCACAGCGCTCTTTCTTCTCCAATTCTTCTGTATGTCTCCTCGTTTCTCACCCTATCCGTCCATTTGATCTTTAGCATCCTTCTCCAGCACCAGGTCTCGAAGGCTTCTATTCTTTTCTGGTCAGTTTTTCCAAAGGTCCATACTTCTGATCCGTAGAGTGCCACTGCCCACACGAATGTTTTCTCGTACTGTTTCCTTGTCGCCAGTCTTATGCTCTTCGAGGAGAGTAGTGGCCTTTTGGCCATGAATTCCGTCTTAGCTTGGACTATTCGACGCTTGATGTCTGTCGTGCTTCTTCCATCCCATGTGATGATTCTCCCGAGGTAGGTGAATGTATCCACTTGCTCAAATCCTTCTCCTTAGAGGTGGTTGTCGGCCACCGTTTTCTCTCTTCCGCACACAAGTATCTTAGTTGTCTTCTTATTGACTTTCATGTTGTATTCCTGGTACACTTTTTCAATTATGTTCAGTGAGTTCTGTAGGTTTTTCTCGTTTCCTGCTACGATAGAGATATCATCTACGAAGCGTAGCATGTTGATTTCTTCTCCATTCCCTTTGATTACGTTGGTACCTTGTTCTTCCATTTCTTTTATTGCTTCCTCCATGTACGTATTGAAGAGTGCTGGTGACAGGTTACATCCTTGTCGGACTCCTTTGTTAATTTTTGCCTCTATATTTTTTTCCCTCTTGCGTACGTATTGTGGCTACTTGGTACTTGTAGAGCTGGTAGATGATTCTTCTGTCATTGTAGTCCAAGCCATGTTTTTCCATAGTATGGAACATCTTATTTCATTCGACATTATCGAATGCCTTCTCCAAGTCCACAAAGGCTATATACAATTGATTGCTCAAGTAGATCATTTTCTCTACCAGTAGTCTCAGGCATATTATAGCCTCCTTTGTCCCCCTATTCGTCCTAAATCCAAATTGGTTTTTTGACAAGTTTTCTTCGATTTTTCCTTCAATTCTTCGGCCAACTATCCGAGTAAGGATTTTGGTGGCATGTGACACTATACTCAAGGTTCGATGCTCCTCCCATTTCTCAGCCCTTGTCCTCCTTGGTATGGTCACCATTGAGCTCCTCTTGAAGTCTTCTGGCAGATTTCCGGATTCGTAGCAATCTTGGATTATTCCATATCGTGCGTCTTGCGCTTTTTCACCAAGTGCTTTGATTACTTCTCCGCTGATTTTATCTTCTCCGGGCACCTTTACAGTCTTCAGGTCCCTTACTGCTCTCTAGAATTCGCTTCTCAGTATTGCTGGACCGCGGTTGTCTTCCTCCACTTGGTTCTGGTCATTTGTGAATGCATCTCCTAGGGGCATCGGGCTCTTTTTCTATCTATTGCTGATTACTCTCTCTTCCATTAGCAGTTTCCCATCTGAATCTCTGAGGTTTTTACATCTTTGTTTCCTTTCTCCGAAGTTCCTCTTGATTAAGTTGTATGCCGTTTCTGAGTTCTCCTTCATCATATTTTTGTTGATGTTCTCACAGCAGCTTTCAATCCATTTCTCTTTGGCCTTTTTCGATTCCCTGAACAATGATTCCTTAGTCTTATACAGTACTTCTTCTGTTTCATTTCTTGCGTTTTTATACTTTTTTCTTTCTCCTATGAGGGCTATAATGTGCTCCGTTATCCATAGTTTCTTGATGTCGACCGGCTTGCTCGCTAGTTGTACCTCTGCTACTTCTGTGGTAGTCTTCTTGAGGCTATTTCATCTCTCTACTCCACTTTGGCTGGATTCTTTTGCTATTTTCAGCTTCTCATCAATGGCAGCAGCGAATTTTCTTCTCCTTTCCTCCTGTTCAGTGGCTTTAGATTCCATCTTTGCTCACGCTTCGTCCTTCTTATCTTCTTGTGTCTCTGTTGAGTTTCCACTACCGCTAGATTGTGGTGACTGTTGATATCCGCCCCGGGGTAAGTCTTGCAATGCTTCACTTGGTTCTTGTACCTTCTCATTACCTGAATATAGTCAATCTGGTTTCTGACTCTATCTCGTGGCATTTTCCATGTGTACCTTCTCCGTCGGTGTTGCATGAAGAGGGTGTTTGCCACCACCAAATTATTCTCACTGCAGAATTCCACAAGTCTTTCTCCTGTCTCATTCCGTTTCCCCAGCCCATACTCTCCTACTGTGTTCACATCTTTTCCCTCTCCAACCACGGCATTCCAATCTCCCATTACTATATCCCAATCTGCACTATTACTATATCTGTCGGTTCCCCTTCTATCTTGATTAGCATTGTCCTTTGTACTGCCAATATGCCCTCACGTTTCTCCCCCAATTTTTCTTCAGGATGAATCCAACTCCTGCAATTTTCTGGTTATCGCCGGAGTATATTACTCTATACCGATTACTCCAGAAGTCGTCTACACTCTCGCAGAGATAGCGGCTCATCTCATCATCAACTGCTCCTCTCGCTCACTCCTACGATGCCTAACTCCATTCCGGTCATCTCCATCTTCAAGTTCTCCAATTTCCCGCACATCCCAAATGATCTCACGTTCCATGTCCCTATCCTGCATTTGACACCTCTGACTGGTGTCCCCTTCCCAGTAGTATCCACCCGGAGATCCGATTGGGGGACTATTTTACCTCCGGATTATTTTACCGGGAAGGATGCCATCACGTCATACTTGAATGCAAGGCTGCATTTTCTAGGGATGGTAATGTGGTGGTTTCCCGTTGCCTTCCACATCGCAGTATTCCGACCGATTCCGTGAACTTCACTCTCGCCCGAAGCTATGGCAGTTGATACCGGACCAATCCTCTGGATCTTCGCCATCATTGCCTTCTGGTGAAATTACTACTATAATTTTTTTTTAATTTTCAAAATTTAAATTTTGATGGACCTGCGACCTTCAGATTGGGAGTCGAGCCTGCTAACCACTTACACCACCGCTGTACTCGTTTTATTTATTTATATATGACTATATTCAACTTACCATTATATAAATAATATTATGATCAATATTAATTAATGGAAAATGTTTCATCAATAAAATTCGTTACTATAGTAAATTGAATATTTTAATATCTCATATTAGGCCTTTTTAACTAAGGCAGGGGATATTTATCATAAGTGGCTCATACTTGAAAGTTTACGCATTTCAAAAATTATTATTTACTCGTTTCAAATGCTCTCTATACATCATTTCGTCCAAGATTCCGAGGTAGCTACGTACTGAAGAAAAAACCAACGACACAATTTTATTTGGTGCCATGCAGTAAAAAAATATGCTACCGTGCCGTACTTCCAGCCCTGCTGGTAGAGTGTGAGAAAGTAAAAACTCTCCGTTAGCGTATCAATGAGGGGTGGAAGGAAGGGGTGGGTCGGAGGACGAGAGGGTGTGGGGAGCGGCGGTGGTGACGCACGCTAGTGGCGGAGGGAAAGAGGTGGTGACGAGTCCTCATGATTGAGGCGTTAATTAAACAGGGGTGGTGGGGGTGTGAGTGGCGAAGGGATGGGGGTGAAGATCAGCGTTTTGCGGCCGTGTGTGCGTTTGTTGTTTGTGACACGGGCACTTGGGGCGGGGTCCTGGTGGACTAAGCCCGGGAAATATCGAAAGGAATGAAAAGTGGAATCTCATGTTCGGGGGATGAGGCGAGAGGGATGGAGGAGGGGGAAAGCGCATGTGACGCAAACGGAGCTGTAGGAGCGGTAAAGGACATTCATTTTTTACTTTTTATTTGCATCGCTTTACTGGAAGTGAAGCTACTCGCACTTTCAGAATATTTTGTTAAAGAAGCTTTGGAGGGAAAATGATGTGTTGAATACTGGCCTTTTGCCAGTAATTTGTGTATGGTGCCCTTTAAAATGTGTATGGTGCGCTTTTAAAGGATTTTATACTTTAAATCCGTCAGTGAGAATTTCCATTTGCAGTTTTCGATTAATAAAAATTTATTACCTTCAGTGTCTGTGAAATTCTTTCAAACTGATGGATGGCAACGGAATTCATAAAAACGTTTTGTAAACATTTTATCTAGTAAATTTTACAGTATTTTATCAAAGGCATAACTATTAAGTATGCTGTAAATAATTTTGTGTTTTGGACAATTTTGATAACTATATATTAGTCCTGCAGTTTGTCAAGCAAAATATCAAAGAGTGGAGTCAGTTTTAAGATTTATTTTCGTTATAGACTCAGGAAAATATCTCATTCTCTTGCTCAAAAATTCATTTTGGTGTTCCACGATTTACAGAAAATTTCCAATATTAATTGAAAATAATCAAATCTCTCTAGGTCCTACGAAATTTTGACAATTATTCTGAACTCTAAAAAGTTTTAAAAGTCTGTATTTTGGCTAATAGTTGAACATAATAGGATTATAAAATAAAGGGGTTTCAATCTTGGGTTTGAAGTTAGACAGAAACGTTTTTTCAGCGATGAGTTACAGATTCACCTTACGGGATGTTCTTGTATTATTTTTTATATTACTCCATCAGTATCTTGATAAGAGCATAGATAGCAGAGGAAAGAACTAATATCTTAATCTTTAGAAATACAATTAAATTGGTTTGAAATATATTGTATAACATCATTAAATTGTTAATATGTATAACTATTGCAACACGTGATAAAGTAAAATGTTTCGCAATGTTTGAAATCATCATCGGTGAACAATCCTACGATTGGTTTTACGCAGCCCTCTACTCGATTCTTCTGTCAGCAAAACTCTTCATGCCTACGTAATTTTTCTCTTTTACATTCTTCAAAACCTGCTACATATCACATATATCACGGCCTTCCTTTTCCATTCTTCCCGTTCACAATTTGTTCACGACGATTGTCTTCATTAGGCCATCGCGTCTTAAGATATGGCCGAATAAGTAGTCCCATTTTCTTTTTAGGGCTTTCAGTAGGCATCTCATATTTAAAGTATTGATATAATATGCAATTATAATTGTATCTTAAGAGACTTATTAAAATGCATTTCATATAAGTAACTCTTTCTCAAAACGATAATTTTTTTTAAAACCTAGGATGATGATTATTGGATGTCATTGTACAACTAATTGAGCTACCATCGAAGATAAATTATATCTCATCGTTTGTAAGGACATAAATGTAGCATATAGTTCTTCGAGATAAAATTTAAACTCTAGATTTTTATTATTGATACTTGGAAGTGAGGTTCGCTCAACAAGATTGGATATCTTATGCACTACCAGTAGGATGCAAGTGATCCTTTGCATACTAGTTGCTGTTGGGCTCTCTGAAATTGAGATCAGACAGTCAAAAGTAGACAAGCAGGAACTTGGCTTTGAAACTAGTAGACTACATAATAGATGGATGGTATTTTCATGTACAGGTAAAGTTGTTGGCTCCGTATACAAGTTGGGTGTTTACGCTATAGGAGCAGTCGGAGATGAAGCAAGCAGGAGCATTCTTCCGCGTACTCTGGAATCGCAGAAGTTTTTAGACGAATGTAATTTGTTTTACGAAGAGGGAAAAATACATCGTGCTCCTCGGCTTCTTCTCTTTTCTTTCAGATACCAAGAGAGTCTAAGGGGCGGGGGTTAAAGATGTTCCCTCGGGAGGGAGGGGAGGATGTGGGGAAGTCTCTGTAAGTAAGTGAGGGAGAGGAGAAGGGAGGATGAGGTTGTTGGAGGGCATGCTATGGTCTCCGAGGAATGGCAACGGCCGTACATCTGGAAAGCCCTTCGATACCTCCGGGCTGCACTTTCCGTGCGAGAAGGATTGGAGTGGGGGAACAGATTAAGGGGACGTTTGTGAAGAAGGGGGGAAGAGCGATCGTGCGGAACTGTGTATATCTGAGGGAAACATGACCTGAGACAGTGGGGATATTTTATAGTTAAAGGAGATCGTCCCAACCTTTAAGTGAACCTTTCTACATGGATCGGTACCATCATATCTTGTTTATTTAATGGTTGAATCCAAATATTCGCTACTTTTATCACCATAACTACAAACCTAAACAATCATACTGACCTACATATGGCATGTGTTGAAGTTGAAGTTCGGGTGCATGCATGAATAAAAGTGCGAGAAATTTATAATGGAATCATGGGTGTGATCGCGATATTTATTTTAACTTCCGACATTATTTTAATGTCCTGTCGACATCCAAATTCAACCTTTCCCGAAGCATGGCGTTTGATGTCAACGTTCTCTTGATCCAACCTACATCGCGACAATGGATAAAGTAATAAGTAGTAAAAATAGACTGACGAAATAACTCTACCATACATTTCTTGGAACTGATGATAAGGCAATGAAAATCATGTAGTGAAATCACCATCACAGGTATGAATCAGTCACATGATTGTAGAAATTGAAATGTAAGACAATTTATTCTGTAACTGACTCATAAATAAAGTGAGCTCATTCTACCATAGGTTTATTTATGAAAATGCCATATCTACAGTGCCTGTTGTGTAAATTAGATATTATCCAAATAGCAATCCGTCTGACATCACTAAAATTATTAATTGATGTCTGAGGAAAGTGATAAAATACGCAGTATTGGAGAACTAGCTATCACATTTCATGCATGACACGTGTGAAGATGATGGCATGCATAAAATGGTAATTTGAGATTATGAAGAACGCCTACAGCAAAGGTTTTGAACATAAAAGCTTTGGGTCCTAGGAAAAATTTCTTATTCTGTGCACTGAATTATATTCCATTACTGTGTTAGGGTTGACTGTAGTCTAATATCCTTGAGAATTTATCTTCGGCTGTTGTCAGTTAACATAGTTAAAAAATAGGCAGTACGGATAATGTTGCTATGTGTAATCTTCAGTAAATTAGCCAAGTGTTTACGAAAAATACTAGATGCGTTACAAAATTAATGCGAAAGATACGGAATGATGTTTGCCATTAGAAAGAAAATGATAAGACGTCACGGAACATAATGGACCAGGGTTGATTCTTAAGCGGGAAGTCAAAAAGATAAGATGCGGCTATTTTAGCTATCCTGTTAGTATGCTGGAGGAAAAGATTGGAAAGAAGGAAGGTCGGAGGAGAATCGCGTTGATGAATGAGATGTTTTATCAAGGAAGGGATCTAAGAATAGGATCATTGTGCACGTATCATGGGATCATTGAGCACGGATGTAAAGGAATAGTTATAAAAAGTCCAACATGGATTGCGGTACTGTATGAAATCGAAACCTGGATTTTGAGGAAAGAAAATGAAAATAGGCTTGGGACTTGCAGATGTGCGTTTGCAAAATGGTGGAGGAGGTTAGGTATTGGGAAAGGAAGACAAACGAGGATGTGATAAAGGTGGCAGGAGAGGAAAGAAAATTGATTGAGAATATTAGAAGAAGGTGGTGAGAGAGCGTGTTGACTGAGCAGATGATAAGGGCTGATGTTCTTCAAAAGAACATCAGCCCTTATGAATGTCGTGTTCGAAGGAAGAATGGAGGGTAAGCGGGGAGAGGGGGGAGAAGAAAAAGTAGCTTGCGTAGAATATAGGGGGGTCGGAAGATCGAGGAACTAAAGAGGGTCATTACATAAATGATGAGGGTTTGGAGCCTAAACTTACCTACCTAAGCTGGCAGATCACTAATAAAAATAATTGTGGGTTTTATCGTATTTATGTGGAAACATGAATATTTTATGTAGCAATTGTGATGCAAATATTCATTG
Organism: Platycnemis pennipes; assembly: GCA_933228895.1. NCBI lineage: Eukaryota > Metazoa > Arthropoda > Insecta > Odonata > Platycnemididae > Platycnemis > Platycnemis pennipes. The sequence goes on along the minus strand of OW121848.1, from coordinate 22,499,631 downwards.
AAAAGCACAAGTATGGCACCAGATTACATTCATTACATGCTGTGCATTTAAAGTTGCTCCAAGAAAAGACCTTTTGTTCCATAAATTCAACCACGAACCTTCGGTTTATGGGAAAGCACGAAAGTCTATGTTAGTCAGGGAATTGAAGTCACTCTTCATTGGCATTGTTTAAGGGCTTTCTGGTTCTACGTTCCATCGGTCAGCTTAAGGTTAAGGTTTTTGCTTTATTTCCTACGTCAATGTCAACACATAGTGCTCAGAAACACGCAACGAGTATTTCCTGTATGATTATAAGTGCTTTCAAGTCTGTATTCACACTTTTATGCGCTTTAAACCAGGAGAAAAGAAGCAAGGATGAGAATGGAAGGGTAAGGAAGATGTGTGGAGAGATACCCAGCGTTGGATTGCTCTAAGCAAAATATTCCAAGGGGATCACAATTTAACGTCCTATCCGAAGGAAGGAGTACTGATTTCAAATGCTCTCTTCAAAGTACTCAAGTAGTAAGGCTCTATGATAACAATATCTGCCATTCCCGGGATTCGAATCCGGGCCCTCGGGGGAAGTCAGTACTCTAAACACTGCATCCGACCCCTTTTTACCTTCATGTAATTTTCAGTGATAAGGAAGATATTCTAATAAAAACTAAATTGCCCTAACATGTTGAATTGAAAATGACAAACCAATCATTTATCGTAAAGTTGAAGATAAAAAATGACAAAACAAATGAATAGCCTCGTAATCCTCCTTTTATAACACTCATCAGCTCAGAGATAACCATCAAAGCGTGCATTGGTGCGATGCAAATGTGATGCATTATTATGTAAGCTTAAGTAATGCCATTTGATGTGAACGATCCAATTTAAAGCCTACGTGATAGCAACGTATTTTTAGTGATATACCGACCCTTTTCCTTTATAGCACTTTTTGATAGCTCTTACGTTAAAAATTTCATCCGTCAATTTTGAGTTTCAAAAAGTGGACCCGTTACATTTTCAAATGTTTCCTTTTCTCTCCGCTCTGCTTGACTTTCATTCAAAACCGTGTCTACCTACTCCTAAATTTCCTTTCATCCATCAAGCGTGAATGCCTTCATTGTCGTTCACCCACCCCAAGTAATTACTGCGTCGGAGAGATGAAAGGGTCGCTTGCGCCTTAGCCACCCAGCCATTGCGCCACCGGGAGCTGTAAATATTTTCAGATTTCTTTTACTCAAAGTGAAAGAGAATCAAGCTGAGTATTTGGGGACTATTTAAAGTCCACTCTTCCTCCAATTTGCATAAAAGCAAAGATAACTCGGAAAATGAAAAAGGAGGAAATCATGGGTTTTTCATGAAGAAATTCTAGGTAAAATATAATCACCTAGCTGAAGGTGCCCGTTGAAATTAAACGGGAGGGAAAAATATAATAAATACAAATTGTGTTTAGAAACGTTAACATTTTCCTTGAAGGGGCGAAATATATGCGGAAGGGAAGAAATTAGGGGAGAAACTTTTGCGGAGTTAGCTCCAAGTCGGTTTCGGATCCATGAATATAATTTAAACCAATGTACGCATATAATTACTGCCTGGACTAATTCCTGGGCATTTACAAAAATAAGAATATTATTATATAACTTTCAGGCCAAATGAAACAAAAGACGTTAAAAGGGGAGGTGCATACGAATATCTCTCTATTGTTGAAAATGAGGCCAGATTCGGGTTTTTGGAAATGTTAGGACTCAACTCTTCGGAAAAAATTTTTCTCGGGCCTTTCATATATGTTATGTTTGTCTCAATTTTCCAACTTCATGACAGTGGCGTCAATGAACTCCCTACGGATATGTATCAATGCTTTGTATTCCAATTAGATTAAATTCTTTTCTTATAGCCTTGTACAGATTTTAGAAGAATGGAAAAGGCAGGCCTCGTATGCGATGCATAGAACAAGTTGTGAAGGATGTAAAAGAGATGAATTACGTTAATTGGAGAGGTTTTTCGATAGAAGAATAGAGTGGAGAGCTGCGTCAAACCAATCATAGGATTATTGACCAATTAAACCAGGTACTTGTCGATCGGTTACCTATGTTCACTTCTTTTACGGGATATTTGATGTATCACTAAATTACAATTTTTTTCATCTTGCTACTCCTATTTTTGGTTAGACTTCATTTAAGTCTCTTATCACGTTCTTATGTCTCAAAATACAACAATTAAGAAAGCGAAATCTATAAAATATTCACTTTTTGAACCCACAGAAACTGTCATTTAAATACTTTTAGTTTTACCGAATGCACACCTACTTAATCTGGGAGTAGCACAAAAGTTATCCCGTATGATTTTGCCGGATGAAATAGCCGATGTAGATTCAAGAATCAGCTACGATATCTTATTTAACACTAACTTTCAATAAGTTAACGGCATCTCTTTTGGACAAACTTTTTAGCTCATTGAAATGGCATTAATAAACAACCCACGGATACGTAATGAGACATTACGTTATATTGGGATTTGAATTTTTTTCCCTGGTTTATGTTAAACTATCTCAAATCTCAAGGTTTTTCGCTCGATGACGATTTTGAAAGCGTTCCATGTCTTCTCTTCACGTCCCAGGTTGGTTCATATGCACAAACCCGTCATAAAATAAACAAATTCACAATTTGAACACCGCTGAAGCATTCATTTAAATACTCCTAATTTGAACAGAATGCAAACCTTCTAAATCTGTGAGTAGAGCTCCCAGTTAGCTTGTATCTTGTGCGCAAAAATATGGCTGTCCTTGCTTCACGAATAGCCTACAATGCCTTCAGTACCAACCTATATTCTCGGGGAAAGCTCGATGTCGTTTGCGGCATCCCGCTAGGAACTGTTTAAGCATCAACGATGTTTTCATTTCAGAGACGACAATGGCAAAGGCCTTAGCATCGCTCGGAAAAGAACCGAAAAAAACGGGTAAATTTCAACATAAATTACACAATTCCCAGAAACCTGGAAAACAAAGAGTGAATAGGTTGAAAGAATAAGAAAGTTTAAACATTTTTTCGTTGAATACAGATAGAATGAAATAATCGACTAATATTTAGTTATTTTACTGAGCGAAAGAAAAAACTCTTGCGCCACCATAATTGAAAAAGTTCATTTAAACCAATATTAATACATAATTGGCGCCAGGAATCGAACTCGGGCCCTGAGCTTTTTTTATATAGCCTATAGCACATTGAAGTGTATACGCTAGAATCCTACAAAATTTCATCTCAATCGGTTCAGTAGTTTTTGAGGAGATGCGTAACATAAAGCTGGCAGACAGGCAGACACCACTTCATTTTTATATATTAGTATGATTTATCATTTCAGTGTGTGCCAAATTTTAGTGGTACCTACTCTACCTCTAAAGTTGCACATTAACCTGAAAGCCTTTATTATATTTAATATCTTATTGATAACTTACTTGATATTGATATTATCGATAACTTTCACAGGTAAGAGTTACTTGAATCCAATTAATTTCAGATTACAAAGCTGATCCTCATGAAATAAAATTTGCAATTCCATAAAATCACCATGTGGGATGGGCCATGCGTTTATAAACTTCGTATGGAAGAACTGAAAATGCATATCAAATAAGGGGAGAGGCTTAAAAATTGAAGTTTGGACGTGAAAGGAGGGATATTGCCGCTATCATTTTGGGGGTGTCACCCGAAATGAAGTTGTGACATGAGAGAGGAGGCAGGAGGTGGAGCTGCTGTCGAATGGTGGTAAGAGGAAAATGAAGTGAAATTCCGTGGGATGGGGGCGTAGAGGGACCTCTGGGTTGGTAAGGCGAGCAGGGCGCAGCAAAAGAGGGCGTCGCATAATAAAATCGCCACGTTCCGGCGTCCGTCGACTTCTTCTCTTCGCAGTGCTTGGGGGACCTTTTCGAGGGCCTTGAGGGCCATAGGTGGAATGGCCCAGGGGAAAGAGGGCGACGGATGGGTTTTCGGAAGAAAGGGCCATGGGGCGAAAGGGAAGTGATGGAAATACTTTAAAGGCTTGGATGGAGAAAGTAAAAGGAGATGGGTGCTTGACCCGAAGGGGACGTGGCGGGTAAAAAAAAGGGTTGTTACTGCTGCCGGGTGTGGGCCACCCGTGGAGGGAGCGTGGGCAGGGAACGCCCACCCTCGCGTGCGAAGGGCGACGGAGGGCGAGAGAGGGAGGAAGGGGACATGAATTGAGGAAAGAAATAAGATGTGAGGAGAGTGTGGCCCAGATATTAGGAAAGGGAGTAATGGACAGGTGTGAAGTGGTTAGCAATGCGCGAGAGGAAGGTTGAAATCTTTGATAGCTCGAATACAGTGAGGATTCAAATGACAAACGTGTTTTAGAATCCAATGTACTCAATCGTAGGAAGCAACATTTTTTTACTCTGGATACTATACCTGTTATTAAGATGTATATAATAACATGTCTCTCAAAACGTCTGCTTAAAAAATCATTCTCAGGCTGAACATGGATAGAAAAAATCGTGGTAATATTATAAGGGTGCAATATGATAGATTCTGGTTTAGACCAGTTTACGTTCAATCCCTAATAATTATATCATGCATCATTGAAAACGATAGGAATTTTTCTGCAAAAACATAAATATGATTATTTAAAGAAAAAGCTATCGAATCAAAAGGTGACAAATAGATGCCAAATGGTTTTGAATTAAAATTTACAAGGCGTGAAAAGAAGCACTTTATTTGCATTTGATGTTTTACATAGTCTATGCTAATACAGCTTCTCGTTAATAATTATCAATTTTGCTTCAATTTCAAGTAATATTAATGCACAATAAGTAGGAACCTTTGAGGTACACAGTTGTCACAGAAAAAGAAAGAAATGTGTAAATAAGCATCGGGTATTGAATGCTTGAAATAACCTTGGCACCATTGAATTTTTATAATGAATATAAATATGCAAAAATCCGTTGCGGATGTAGAATTCACTCTATATAAAATATTTTACGGCTAAAACATAGTTATTTTCATGATGCACATTTTTTTTGAAATTTTATATTATGCTGGTGTCTGTTTAATATTTTGACTGAATTAGGATCCTCCGGAATTATGAATCAGGGAAGCACAATGAAGAGCAAGGAATGTTAGTAATTGAAATTGTTTTTATTTATTCATAAGTTCTGCTCAAAATTAGATAACCTCAAAATTAATTCCACAATTTTATTTGAAAGTGACCGCATAGCAGATAAATTAATAAAGTTAGGTGCGCTCCATTCTGTCGTCATCGTCAACTTTTCTCAGGTTATAGCTTTTAACTGGAATGTTCATAATTTTGCGCCCAAATGCTCCTACAAGCTGCTATCTTGTTAATTTCTCGAAATAACCCTTTTAGCTTTACTTCCCATTCATTCTCATTATCGCGATTTAAAATTAGACCCTAAAAAATGGTCATCTGAGAGAGAATTTGAGGCTTATGTGACTGTACCCGTGGGGGAAACATTCAGGCCAGCAGGAATATCATTTGGTCAAACTAGTTTTATTTACAATTTTGATGGGATATAACAAAATGAATAATGGCATTTGAATTTAATATGAGAATTAATGAAAATAGTTTTTTCTTAGGAAAAACTGATTTGTGAGGAATTATCCATATAAATAAAATAGTATCTCTTAAATCTCAGAGTTAAAACAATATATATCCTATATAGTCAGGTCCTGTTTTAATTATAATATATTTTTCGTTGCAATTCTAAAAAAATATCCCAGCTTTCATGTACGATATGTAACAAAACAGTGTCAAATAACTAGTTTGACAAATTCAAAGCTCGCGAGCTAGCCGCGAAAACTTTAACGGAGTTACCCGCTGAGATGCACGAATGCAAGATATTCCACAGAGAAAACATCATTCGCCTTGACCGGGACTCGAACCCGGACCCCCTGATTTCCGGCCAGGTGCTCTACCAGTTGCGCTACCAAGGCGTCCTCTTTCTCTGTGGAAATTCTAAGGCTTTAAAGGAGCTAGATGTTGTCGGACTGCTAGACATGTAGAGTAGACTGGTAGAGCACCTGGCCGGAAATCAGGGAAGACACAAATGTTGTCATGAGATGTCGTTCAAAAATTATTTCAGTAACGGAATAAAATGCATACTAGCCTCTTAAAGCGTAATATTACCAGCTAGTTGAACTCAATGTTTTTTTAAGTTTACTTATGGCGTGATAAAATCTCAGGCACCTATGCTGTCCACCTATGCTGTTTGAGTATCAAGTTTAGAAAAGAATCATATGTCATCTTTTTGGTGAGAAGACCATCAATATAAAATAGATACTTTTTTGCTACTCTTTTGTCAGTGTTTAAGGAATGAAATTTAATTTAAAAGGAAGACACAAATGTTGTTAAGAGAACTCGTTGAAAAATTGTCAGTATTGAAAAATGCATGAGAACGAGAGCTTAAATATAGGTGGGTAGAGCAGGAATGGATAGAATTTTCTGATTGACAGGTAGTTAGAGTCCCACTCCATGTTAACTATATTGAGAAATTGTTTTTTTTCTCATCATTTATATTTGCAAAATTTGCGTAAAGTGTGAGATGCTTTTTAAATTCTATAGCTATTTCGGTAATTGCCTTGATAGAATAAGACGATGCAGTATTATTTACTATTTTATTGATAAGGATCCGTAGCAACGCTTGCATCAAGTGCCGTAGAGAAGCAGAGCGGTCATATTTCACCTGGATAGGTGATCGATTGATATGTAGTGACCTAGAGTCCTAGATGGTGAGGAGGCCGAGTACATGGGAGGAAAGTTATAGGGGTGTCCTTATTGGAAGTCCAAGACAGCCATGTTTGCTCCGTTGCACGATCACTTTCGGTGCGAAAGCGACAGGCCCTGAGGACTCCGGAGTGGCAAAAGCTTTTTTTTCCTCTCTCCCCCTCTGTAAAGAGGGGATCTGGCCTGAAACTAGTTCGGAAGAAACCCTCACGCATCTATCTTGATAAGCGACCCTCCGAGTGTGATAGCTCGCAGAGAGCGCACTCCTCCGACGTGGGTGAAAGGATGTCGCCCCCGTGGACAAGTTTTCTGGCAAACGGCGTGGTGACGCTTCGAGCAAACGCGGGCGGGCGAGTCTGCCACAGTAAGTGGCTGAGCGGCCGCCAAAGTCGTATACCTACCTCCCCCCCTGCCCCTCCCGACCCACTCTCTAAGAGCAGCCACTGGGTCGTGACTGGGAGGGCTGTGAGATTAAAATGGAGAGAGAAAGGACACAAAGTTGGCAAAATATACGTCTGCATCTACGGCATTACTCTTGCCGGAACTCATAGGAGTAGTATGTGCATTTTTAGACTTCCCTTTCACTCCAATGCCTACGCATTTCGCGCTGGGAGTTCTCCCTCACTCATTAACCACTCGTAGGGAGTCCCGTCACTATCATCTGCAATTTTTAAAACTCTTATTTTAATTTCGTAAAATAACTTTGTACCCTGAGTTAATATTCGGGAAACTTTACCTTTTGTTAAAATTTAATAATTAATTTGTTATACGCTGGTAGAATGAGTCAGGTGCCAATGTTAGTTCTTTAAATTTATTTGTAGCGTAAGTATTGTTTAGTTCACCGTGGGGTATTGTTTTTCCGATGCTTTTGTACATATAGCATAGTCGATGATTCAGCTATGAGTGCATCACTATATTTAAAACCTTTCTCATACTGATCCTGATAAATACGGCAAGCCAGAAAACGATACTCTTGTCACAAGAATGGTACTTGGAGAAATGAAATAGCGTTAGATTGCTTAAGATTGTTACCTTTTTCTACCTTTACCGCCTTAATTTTGTTTTCTCCAGTAGACAATCGGCAAAGTTGGTGTATAACATATTTTTTAGAAAACTAAATCTCTTTAATAGTGCGAATAGCTAACGATAAGCTATTTTCCCTGCAACATTTTTCTCCTGAAATACTCGTCCATAACCATATATTATGTGATTCTTGAATATTTTTTCTGGATAATTCACTATTAATTATCATTTCATTTTTTCCAAGAATTCTTCTCCAAAAACTGTCCATCTTTATGAAGTGTACCTCTTGCTAACATTTTCATTTGGATGATTAAATGCCAAGGAAGTTATGCAGAAGTCATTATATTCTATTAAGAAATTTTCGTAACTCATATAGCTATCCCTTATTCGTATTGTTAATATTCAACCAAAGTGGTATTTTATTTATTTTGTTAGGTGCCATCTCTTAAATTGCAAATTGATTGAATTATATTACTTTCGATATGATACTTAATTTCATCCACATTATGTTTTGACGCGACCATACACTTCCCTTATGCTTCTCGCTAGGGTTTTGAGGGGAGGTTACGAGCATTTTTTTTAAATGGAAAAAATATTGAACAAGAAATATGAAAGATATGAAGTACAAGAGATCAAAGAATAATCGTCACGGCTGACTATTTTAAAGCCTATATTTAGATATTCTATACTTTTTCCCAATATAAAACTTATGGTTTATTCGTACTAATTGAAGCAAATAAAAATTCCTTATTGCACTGATCCTTTCATAATTGCACTTATTTCAGCAAAATGATTGAGTTAGTGAATAGTTGTTCAGGCTTCAGATGTTAACTCCTATTTCAGCCTATGATTGGTCACCGAATCGACCTTCTGCAGAATATTCCATCGCTTTTCTCTACCACGAGGAGCAATCCTCCAGTTTCGGGTAACATAAAGATTGACATTGCTTCTCGCTCCATCAAACAACCAATGAATTGACTAGCATTTACCTCATCCTCCCTTCTGGGTGCATTGTCAGATGGTTTGATTATATTCTACAGAAGCCAGTATCTACCCTGACTTGTACTCCCTACTAACGTAATGCGCTCAAACTTTTTCATATAAAATTAACCAATTTTTCTCTTTCCACAAGAATATCCTACTAAATTGGCTTTCATATCTATCACTAGCTTTATCGGTAGCTATTTATATAATTGTTTATGCTATAACTACGGTAATCTCATACTTACAAATCTGAAATTAACTAAGTATTACAAATTAGTCGGAAAATATAGTATTTTTCCAATTTTCACTCCTTCAGAGAACTTTATTCTTCTTTGCGTAGAAGGAGTCTCATATTTCACAGGACATTCACATTTTCGTTCCCCTACTCCTTAAGTTATCTCAGTAGTAAATATTTCTAGCTATTTGCTCCAGACTAATGCTTTTAGTTATTCTCTGATAATGGTTGAATATATGAGTGCACAGTGTAGCTCCCGAAATATTCAGTTAAGTTGTTGTTTTGCGTAAAAACTAGAATATGGCGACCTTAGCGCACTGAAATGTTATCTCTATTTAATATATATAATTTATTCGAGTAAGTTTTTCGTGACTGAATTGAAATCGTCTCTCTTTTTGACTGAATTGAAATCTCTCTCCTGCTTTGATCCGTCGAATCTTACTTTTCCCACTTCGCATGTATTGTCATCGTACATACAAATGTAATTGGGATACGATTGCAATGAAAAAATACCCTCTCGTCATTATTCACCTCTTCCCCTTGACTCATTTCTGCGCCCGCATTTGAAGAGGCTCAAGAGGAACTCAAAAGCGATGAATCGACAAGGGATGAATGGGGAAGCTCAGCCGGGCCCCCGGAATATTTTCGGGCCGTGGATAGGAGGCTCGAAGGGGTCCGCCCACTTCTTTCCCTCATTCACATCCTCCAGCATTCACTCCATGTCCCAATCCTTCGATCCACAATCATCTTCTCCCGTCTGCTCTCCTTCCGCTCCCTCCCCCATAAAGCCTCCTCTCGTCCTTTTCATCGAATTGCGGGGAACGGTCGAGGATCTTCGTGGCCACTCTCTCTCTCTCTCGCCCACTGCCCGCTGCCCTGGGCGAGCGTTGGGCATGACGTTCTAGCACCAGCAGGTGTATCAGTCGCTTGCTTCTTTTGAATAGCATTGGCTCACCGTTACAGGAATTCGTGATTGATTTGGCCGGAAGCGAGTTTCATGATCACTCAATGCTCTAGACTCGTTTGTTGACCTGTTTGAATTCTTCTGCTCCTGTCCGAATCTGTCAATATATTTATCCTACTGGGGAAAATATTATTCATTTTTGCGGAAAATGTCCTTACAAGTATCCAGCAAAATATATTAGCAGCACTTCGTCATGCCCTTGATAGGAATGTTTGCCATTAGCTCAAACTGCATTGAAACGATCTTCAGACAGAATTAGTGTCCTACCGTTACCAATAATGGAACCGGGAAATTAGTTAAGTCTGCTACTTAGCCCAATAAAAAATACTATTCTGGGAACGGAATTTTCAGCTTGAAATGTCAAATTTGAGTGACCAACCTTGGATGATGTGAACTTTCCTCTTCATCCATCTCTTTTTCCCTTGACGTAAAATTTTTCTCCAATGTCATATGTTTTCCTCCACTTTGTAATTTTTGTATGTTACGGTTTTCAATTACACTGCGAGATTCCTCACGTTAAGGACCGTTCCATATCTGGCCCAGGACTGACCTTCCGTCAGTCCTGGCCCAGAGTACACCTCATTGAACCAAATAGACTTTTTTATATATATTTATTTAGATCATTTGCCTCAGGTACTCGGTATTTTCTCAGCTCAACGTACGTTTCCATTAATGTATGCAAAAGAAGGATATGCAAATAGATATTATTATATAAGATGCTATTATATAAGGTGATACATAAGATGCTGTAGGCACACTTGGTCCGTTGGACCGTGACGTGCGACAAACGCAACAAAAAAGGTTCAATAAAATAAAATAAAAGGGGATAAAGAGAGAAAGTCATGAATGGGAGATGGGAAGGAAAAAATGAGGATAGGCGCTTACCGGAGGATGAATACGGCAGCTCCGAAAATGTAGGAGACGAAAAACTCTCGAAAAGTCCTCCCTTGGTCGAAGCACTGTTTGTTTTCTCGACCAGCATTAGAAGACGACTGGCGATGCGCCGGGTTTTTCTCCCCCTCCTCACAAACTTACCTCACTAGCGCCACAAGGGAAGGTAAGGGAAGTTGGGAAGGGATTCAAATAAAGAAAACACCTAATGCGCTTACGTGCGAACAGATGCTATGCAAAATATATTGTTATTCTTTCGATACACTTAAATGAGTTAATTTCAAAAGCTCAGACTATTAACGCACATACATAATATATTGCAAACTATTTAGAGTAATACACTTGGCTAACACAATCTGCATCAGCGGAATGCTAAACGTGGTATTGTTTGGAGTGATGAATACTTTAATTTGTGCCTTGTGCAAATGATCAGCATCACAGTTATTCAATCCTATGATCGGTTGACTGCTGTCCTCCATTATCCACTATCCGTTGCAAGCTCAGTTAAATCCTGTTTTCCTTCAATCTCTCCTTGATTACCCCGTATAGGTATCCCTTAGTCCTCACTATTCAATATTTCCTCCTACGTGTCCCTCAATTGTATTAATTACATATATTTCAAGTAGGGTGTGGCCAACCCATCTGATTACTCTCTGTAGTACTGTGTCCAAATAATAACATCCCTTTCTTCCTCGTCTCTTCTGTATGCGTCCTCATTTTATCCATCAGCACTCTAACGATAACACCATGTCTTTTCTCTGATCGACTTTTCAGTAGTGCATGTCTCTGTCTCATATAATGGACTCCATATGCAAGTTTTTACGTGTTACGTCTTTGTTTATCGCTGCATGCTCTTTGACCACTGTAGTTTATTTATTTATCATGCATCAAGTTCACCCAAGAAAAAATTACAGGGAAAGCATTATCACATTTACATACAATCAATCACAAATGTATACACATGTATAGAAAGAGAAGTGTTTACAACATGATTTACAAAACTATATGATGTTTAGCTGGGAACAGAATTCTCATTTGAAACAATTCATGCTCATGGCAATGTTTGTCTAAGGTTTGGCATACTCTGTATGATGTTAAGTTTGAACAATAGTTCGTTCTTACATTGTTTAAATTAAATGCCCTTTTTGGCTTTACATTAATTTTTTGTACTAAAACCTTAATTAGTACTGGCCTTTCCATCATGACGCTTTCTCAAATTGAACCATTCAGCGCGGTGTTTATCCCAAAATCCCGTTTATCTGCTATGCTATTCCCCTTAACTCTTTTATTTTTATGAAATGTATAATATAAACTATAATAAATTATTTAATTAAATTAATTAATTAATTTTTCTCGCACTTAAAATATTATACCTCAGGGCGACAAGAGTCCAGTTGAGCATCATGTTCTGGGATGGGCTATTTCCTCAGAGCGAGGAATTGCTGTCATACCCGTAAAATAAACACTAAAATGTTTTATGTATGATCGTGGCTCAAAACAAAAACCACCGTCATTAATAACCCCCGCGCGCTGCATTTCACGGCTAAGAAACGTAATCTCCTCATTGTAAAGGTATTTTTCCAATTTGGCCGCTGAATGGGACGGCATATTTCTCTCCTGCGGAACGCGCGGAATCCCAAAAATGATGCATTTCCCTTAATCATTATCGCTTGCTCTCTCTCTCTCTCTCTTCGCGGCACCATAAAAGTCCCTCGCCATTGTCACACGGGTCGCGCGTCACACTAGACCTCCCCTTCCCATCGTGCCTCATGAGGCCCTGGCTGTGAGACGCGCACAATTTTTACCCTTCCCTCCGAAACGCATTTACCCCTCCGTGCCTCTTATGGCGGGCTCATCATTCTTTCCGCCTGGCGAGGATCCGCGTTTTTTTAAGATAGCTCGTTATGGGTCCCCTTCACGTTGTTCGCGGCCCCCGCGTCGTCGTGGGACGCCTGCTCTCTCGGAAAAGGTGTACTTTTTGAAGGGGATTTGTATATTTTTTCAGTTTTTTATTTGGCGGGATGGGAAGGGGACATATTTTAAATTCCGATCTCGCGAGGTGCGGCTGTGGAGGATGGAGGGGAGGTGGGAGAGAGGTCAGGGTACGCTGACGCATCTCGGGCGTCGGAAATCCAGCGCTGGCGTCGGCGGTTTAGGGTTATGTAGCGAATCCTGCGCCGTAGAGTGAGAGGGATCCCCCTTTCCCCATCGGGGTTCGTCATCTTCGGTTTCCATAACCAAGGAGACGAGAAGGGAGGCGAAGAGGGAAAGAGATTAAATGGAAGATAGAGAGAGACCCTGCTCTCCAGACCCAACCGTTCTTGCGCTCCGAAATTACCATTCTGTTGTAGTTTTCCACCCGGCCCTTCTCCACTTTCGCGATTTTGTTCCGTTCCCTCATTCGCAAAAGAGGGTCCATTTATTAACGCGTCGCTTCATTAATCTTAATATCCCGACCCATTTCATTCACAACTCTTCTGTATAACGTTTGTTTTAGGTCTTCAACATCTCCGCATTTTATTTTTGTCCCATTCCATCTCGGAATCAATTTCTACTTACGATAGGAATATTTTTGCATGATAAAATGGATTTCATCCCCGAATTTCGTTTATCATCTTTTAGCTAGAAACCACCTTTAACTGCAACACAGTTTGGTTCAAGCCATATGAAGTACATTTTTTAATGAATGCGTGGCATGAATTTTTGAGTGAAGTGCAGCTTTTATGTTTATACATATATTTTTCCAATACCTAAAAAATATTTTTAAAACGTCCATGTATTTCGACATATTACTACAAATATGTAAATAGAGTTTTGAAATGATTTTCTTCTTTGCTACTCTTGAAGAATTGAAATTATTTTTTTCTGTGAATATTAAAGAATATGAATGGCCGGAAAATAGTTGAGAGAGAATAAAATCTACATGCTAAAGTTTACTGTGTACCTATCTGAATAGTAATTATATCAGAGCATGCTAACGGCAGCTTACGTGCCTGCTGCAATTTATATCACAGTTATTGTACGGAAATGATTTACGTATTAATGAGCTTTATACTTATTCTTATTTCATCATTACAGATCAGTGTCATGCCAAACAGTAGGTTTTAGTTAGTAGTTTAGTTTAGTAAGTTTGGTTTACAAAATGAGAATAAATTGATAAGGTGTAGATGCAGGTGAAAAACATCTAATTCTGAACATTTTAGGCATCGAATTCATAAAACCACTTGCATTCATTAGGTACTATTTGTGTGCAGCATGATTTTTAAAGTGAATAATCATATCTGACACAAACGTGACGAAATAGTTTTAACTGCTTGCAATGACAAAACAAATTCTGAAGACAGATTGTTAAGTATTAGAGCATGAATAACAGGAATATGCCTCGGGTGCGTCTACAAGGTTGGATAGACCACAAGATATAGAAGTTAGCCATGAGATAAGCCAGTTTACTCGTCAATTAGCAGTAGTGGAAAACTCCAGGATGCTGTTGACCTTGGGTATCCAAGATCCCATCAACAAGAGGAGAGAGTAGCAACTATTCTCCATATTAAGGCAGATACCAAAGTGGTCGGTTCAGCGACACGCATTTCACTTTAATTGTGGTAGCATTTACTTTAACAGCTGTAGTGCTAAAACTTGGAAGGGTAGAGGAAAATACCACATTATCATCCCGAGTATTCACTTTTAGTCTTTTCTTTTTATCTAGACATCTAGGTAATGTAAACCTATGGACTAAAATATTTCTCAGGTAAAATAGACCTCTATTCGGATATTCAGACGGGAATCACCTGAGTGAGTACATGAGTCCAATGTAATCTATTTAGTGCTAGAACATGTTATGCCAAATTACTTGATATCTATGGAAAACGTGAAGGTGAAAATGCGAGGAATAGACTTCGAAGTATTATGGTAACAATGCACTTGAAGAGCTTCCAGAAGTATAGTGAAAGGATAGTAATGGTGAAGAAAGACACAAAGCTTGCAGATGCCGTATTGGTGCAGATATACAGGTGGAAGACTTCTATGATGATATCACGGAGCAGATAAGAGAAGAAGAAAACTTAATTATTTTAGGAGATTGGAACACTATTGTTGGCGAAATCTGGATGGATGAAATACTAGGTAATAACTGGACTGTCTCCCTTTACTTTTCCAAATCCACATTGAGAAAGTAATCAAATAAACCAAGGAAAAGTCTTCGCGAATACATACCCACGGGAAGAATATTGGAATGCTGTGATCCGCCGATGACTCATGATGGAGTCAGAAAGAGATTTATACAATGCTCTAGTAAGTATCAAAGTATGTATAAGATCAATAGATATAACATATATCACCTGCAGATCAATACAAAGAAAACAAAGTTATGCAGTAGGAGAGAAGAGGCCAAAACCAGCGTAAAACTAGAAAAAACAAAAGCTTTAGGAGGTGAGCTCTTAGAAGCCGAGTAGCCAGCGAAAAACAAAGCTAGAATTTGAAGTAGAAGCAGTGACGAAAGGGGTATTTTGCGAAAGGAAGAATCTACCAGCAACTGGAAAGACACGCGGATATGAGAAAGCATTTTATCAGAACATTTATTATAGAATGCTTCTTTATGAAAGTGAGGCATGGTCGAAAGCTTTTACGTCAAAGCTGAAGGAATTTGAAATTTGGTGCTATAAAAGAATGATGACAATAAAAATGGATCATCCGGTTGAAAATAAAGAAGTCTTAAGACGAGAGAGAGAAAAGAGGAGACTTCCGAATGCCTGAGAAAGAAGACGGGACAGCTTAATCAGCCGTATCTTACGACACAATGAATAGTATGAAGTCTGATGAAGGCAATCATCGAGGGAAAAGTAAATGGGAAAAATGGAAAAGGAAGGTCTCAAATGAGATGCATGAGACAAGTTGTTAAGGACGCAAAAGAGAAGTTTTATTTAAGGACCAATATTCCAATATTTTCAATTATTTATTTTTTCACCGACCTGAAAATAAAATCTAAATGTTTCTTTTAATGCTACCGCAACTTATAATCAATGGCTTAGTATTGTTTTCAAGAATATCCCATCCGGTCATAATGCTTTTTACGATAGCTTCACACCTCAACCTGGAGGCGTCCTCCGGTTCGTTCCGATTTAATATAATAATAACATAAAATGTCTGAAACTGTCGTAAAAAATCACTAACGTGACGGAAATTCTTTGATACAATACAAAGCCAATATTGAAATATTTCCTATCTGAATACAACTAAGAAATCCACTTATATCCACTACTCGTTTTTGCAATTTTTTCCTAACACGCTCAAATTCGTATTATTTCAGGCATTACAAACGAACTAGCTGGAGAATTATGCAAACACGAAGAGGTTAGCTGATAACAGAGCTGAGCGGAAAGTCACTTCAAACCAATCGAAGGATTGTTGACTCATGACGAACTAGCTATTTCGGAATTTATAAACACTTTCCGTGGCTTAATAGTCGATAAGAATTTATTTTTAGGTTTTATATGACGTTTCCTGTTTAGAATGAGCATTACCGAATGACACCGAATTTTGGTCACACCGATTGCGCATTAGTAGATGAAAATAGGTCCGCACGGTGGTCAAATATCATATAAGATTAGAACCTGACAATATAATTAAGTCACGACGGCGTTTTGTCTGGAGTGGAATCCATTGATTCTAATTCGCACTGCAAATATTAAACTAGAGATCAGCCGGAGCGGGGTTGTAGGGATGAATCCCTTGCATGTATGCGGCACACGGTGCGGAGAGTTGACGCGAAACCCTTTTCAATATCTGGCTCGGCAGCGGCGAAATTGGAGAATGGAATAGGAGATTGTGGCGGCTTGCGGGCAGTGGAGTGGGGGGTGGGATGGGCGGGGAGCCAGGCGGGGGGTGTGGAATTGGGGAGGAAAGGGTACCGGAGAGAGGGAGGGGGAGAGAGAGATATATTTGTTACGGATAAGGTGTTTCCGCCGCGAAATCAAATTAGCGGTCCGGGCCTCCTCTGGGAACACTCTGGGGCAACATCGTCTGCGGCGGTTCACGGGGAATGTACGCCTTGCGCTCTCCCGTTTGCGCGTCCTTAATGCCCTTCGTCCTTCGCCTTGCCTCCACTCCTCATTCGTTGGCTTGCGTTCCTGGAAGAAAGGACAACGCAGCATCACAGTGAGAAATGGTTTTTCGTATGTCATACCTACCGCTACAGCGTACTTTTATGTAAGCTTTCCGAGCAATATTTGGCTGTACAGTAGTGATAAGAAAAAATAAGGTTGCCTAAATTCGTACTACCATTTCGTAAGTAAAGCTCTTTTAAAAAAAATGTTACGGGGTGCACGGTGCCATATATATATAGCAAACTATATAGCCAACACGTTCTTTTGAAATATGAGATTTGCCCTTCCCGCAATACCCCAGACGATATTATTTGTTAATGAGTCATCCTTTTGCCATATAATGTTTTCACTGATTATAGAATCTCACATATATTAGATTTCGAGTATGCACCAGTTGTGGCGAGATTTCGTTTACTTTTCAAAGGTGTTGTTTTACAAGGAGTGAAAAATTATTCATACTACGTTGAAACGGTTTTGTCGAATTGAAATAAATTCTCACTGCTACATTTTTAACCTGGGGCCCAAGTCTTGATTCTTTCGTTACTCACCGAATAAATATTGACGTTTTATTTACCAACGAAAACGTCCTATTTTGTTCATCATCATCAAGGGTCAACAATCCTAGGATTGGTTTGACGCAGCCCTCCATTCGATTCTTCTATCGGCCAACCTCTTCATATTAACGTAGTTCCTCTCTTTCACGTCCTTTACGTCCTGCTCCATGTAACTCATACGAGACCTGCCTCTTCCATTTTTCCCGTTCACTTTTCCCTCAACGCTTGTCTTCATCAGGCCATCGTGTCTTAAGATATGGCCGATTAGGTTGTCCCGTCTTCTTTTTCATATTTTGTTATCAAAGTGGATAAATGAATAACTTGAAACGAATGACGTTATCATAACGACAAATTTCATTTGTTATTGCGTAACAAAAGATTCGAGACTTGGGCCCCTGAATTTTTATAGTTTGACTATAACCTGTAATATTTATATCGAAATAAATAAAACTATACATATAGTAATATTTATGTTAGTACGCATTTATATAGTAATACATCGTATAGTGAGTAGTATAGAAATGGATAGTGACGTAGATATTCCAAATTTTATTGCAAGAATAGTATGAAATTACTTCACTGAATGAATAAAATGCCCTCCGAGATGGTAGGAAGAAAAATCGGGTAAAAAACTGAAAACGTTCGTATTTTGAAAATATTGATTTTTCACGTAGCTTTAATGATAAAAGAGATGTGATGAGGGAAGGTACCGAATTGTTACGAAAAATACGATCGTAATTTCGTACTGTTTCGTAACAAAGAAAATTGATTCCCGCACCGTAATTTTGTACCGTACCGAAAGGAGAGGGTGGGTGGGAGGCGGATGACACGACGGGAGTTTAACGATTGGTGAATGGAGGGCTGGGGGAAGGTGAGTTGGAGGAGGGTTCGGCGGAGGTCATCTCTTCACGAGAGTGTGCCACTCGAGGGAATCTTTGCTTTCCGATTAGACCTCCTAGTTTGTCTTCTACATCGCCTTTAGGGCAGTCTCGGGCTCTGCATTTTTCACGCGCAGGCCAGGTAAACAGCGCTGCGAAATGTGGTCCCATTTGTTTTCGTCTCCAGATGTTCGACCTGGTGAATGTTTCATGCTTTGAGATTTATCTCTCGCTCTTTGGCATGTTAACTCCGTTTCGGTCTTAGAACAAAACATCATTTGACAGCTATCATGCCGCGTTGCTGAATAAAAATATTTTCCAGTTCCTATTTAGCAGTATCCCGGGTGATAATGACTGCTCTTGAATGAATTTACTTTAGTTTAGTTCACCTTAATAATTATATATATTTGTGAATAAGTCATCCTTCTGTATTATAATATCTTCACTAATTTTGGAGTATCAGAGAACTGGTATTGATTTGAAGTGAGGAAGCGTCCTAGAGAAACATCTTTATGGCACAGTGTGGAGTTGCATGTCCCTAATATTAACCTATTGTGAAATATGAGTGCGCAGCATTGGAAATAATGCGCAGCATTGGAACAATTCATTAAATATCTACATTCATGAAAGATACATCTCCCAAAAATAATTTTGAAAGTCAAAATGACCATTTTTGATACTTTTACAATTAATTTTAGGTAATATTTGATTAAAGCATTATAATGAACATTGATGTCTTTATTTCGAAGGTTTTTGGCTTAATTTTACATTTACGGAGACTGAATAGGAACCTATTAGTCCCCTATGGCTGCTACAGTTCAATCGGTGGGGAGCATCGACCAGGCACGGAAGGCAGGCGTGCTTTTGATCGGTTGCAGCTCCAAGAGATTCCTCACCTCCGATGCATTCGGATAAAGGAATTACTGCTGTTCGGCGTTGCCGCGGTAGTAGTGCTCCGGATTAGTATTCACGGTGATGGGTCTGTGATTCCCAGGTGATAGTGCGAGTAATCGTGAGGCCACATTCCGGAATATCCTATAAGGCTACTACCTACTACCAGCTGACGTTAGGGTTTCATTACTCGAGGTTTGTAGTTTAAACCAAAACGTACCTGAATATCGAATGAAATGAATTGTAGATGAAGTCAAATAAAGGACATGATTAGTCCGAAAATTGTACAAATACAGATATGGAGTAATTTGTACAGTACAAAAAAGTACAGTCAATTGGTTCACGTATTCAAAACAGCACTGGATCCAACAGTATCCTATTAATATAAAGTTGTGATTCCATCGGAAAAACACCAGTTGAAGAACACGAAAGCCGATTCAACACACCTCAATGAATGACATTGCCGTTGTAATTGTGGACAGTGAGTACACAAGTCGTGATACAATTATTCAACGAAAAAGAGAAGGGTTGCAAAGTTTTGCAGAAACACATCATTCTTACGATGCACTTCAATTGCCGTTTATTTTTATAAGAGGAGATGATGGATGCCATTTCAATTCGAAACAAGTGAAACCAAATGCAGGCGCATAAACAAATAGAGAAGTAACTTCGAAGGAATAATGCGTATCGAATAATGGTCAGAGACATCGACGGATACAATCATATTACCAATTCCCGTAATGTATTTTAACAGTATGATGATATGTACTCTACTCTTAACATTAATGATATGTACTCCAAAATAGAGCCAAAACGAATGATATTCATACGATAAAAGAAAGAAAATTCCTCACTGAAGAATACATTCATTTGAGAGATGCAATCATGAATGACGGCAACGTTGACGACATTGGAAGACTGGTGATTTTGCCATCAACTTACACAGGAAGTCCACGACACATGCACGAGTACACACAGAATGCTATGACGTTTACAACAAAACACGGTCGCCCTGATTTATTCTTAATATTCGCCTGCAATTCGTCATGGCCGGAGGACAAAGAAGATATAATTTATGGACAAGCTCCAATGGACTGTCATGACATAATGGCTCGAAATTTTCGACAGAAACAAATGAGATTAATGGATATCATCGAAAATTATAATATTTTTTGAACCAATAGATGCTGAGTGTACAGAATCGAATTGCAGAAACAAGGTTTACCTTATTCATACAAATTAATGTGACTGCATGAAAAAATCCGTAAGAATCATTTTGATAAAGCCAATCGAGCTGATTTCCCGAATTCAGAATTATACAATATAATAGAAAAACAATATGACTCATAGCATGGCCATTTTTAAATGAGACACAAATAGGAGAAGATGGATATCCTAAGTAGAGTAGACGGTCTCCGGTAAATGGTCGTTTCACAACCAAAATACGAATCCAAGGTAGCCAAGAGATAGAAGTAGGTAATCAATAGGCGGTGCCACACAATTCGCTTCTCTCAAAAATGATTCAAGTACCCATAAATGTGGAGTAGTGCAAATCAGTGAAATTAATTAAATATGTGTGCAAATACGTTATGAAAAGGTAGTAATATGGCTGTAATCACAATAACCAGAAACAGCAGAGAAAACCATCCAGAGGATGAGATACTTGAGTATCAAATGGGCAAATATATTAATAGTAAGGAAGCAGGACATACTCAAGTACCTGCAGTTGTTCATTTGGCAGTGTATTTAGAAAATTGTCAAAGAGTAGGTATATCTTACAAGGGAAACTGTAGAGGGTGTAGGTTGTGAACCACCTTTGAATACGACATTTTTAAAACTTTGTTTACGTGATCCCTTTGAAAGAACATTGCTATATGCCGATGTACCTAACATAATATTATACATGGAATGCAACAAGATGAATCTTTCAACGAACAAAGCGAGGAACTCCAGACGAATGTCATGAGGGAATCTTCATAAGTGACGCATTTTGACGGATGTATACGGTGCATCAAAAAATGCGGAGTGTTTCTATTTCAAAATGCTACTATACGTGATATTCGTGGGCCAATGTGTTTCACAGATTTATAAATAAGTCGATGGATATGCATGTGTATGTGAAACGTACAGAGAATAATAGCAGCGTTTAGCATTACAGAAAAATGATAACCATTGGGAGTTGGAAATTTGAGAAGCTGCTTAGAAAGCAATAGCAAAACAAGTGAGAGATCTATATGCAATGATATTGAAAATGTGTAGCCCATCTGTTCCAAATAGATTATGGGAGATATTCAAAGAAATTATGAGCGATGATGTATTCCATCAGGCACGACAAGTTCATGCGGAATTGTATATCAAGTTCACTGAGGAGACATTTAATAAAGCAATACTTCGTTTGACAGACAAATGCTTAGCAAAAAGTAATAAAACTTTAGTTGAACTTGAAATTTAAGCGCTACGAAGAGATGAAATCGATGCATTGAATTCCGAAATATTGAAAGAGAAGAGTTATAATGTTGATGAATTATTGCAATATGTCGCTAAAAACAAACTATTATTGAAAGAAACTCAAAAGCAAGATTATTATTTCATCATGGATCATATGAACTGAGGTATTGGTGGATTAATCTATTTGGGTGCACCAGGAGGTACTGGAAAGTCATTTGTGGTAAGTTTAATATCAGCTGAAATACGTGTCAAAAATAAGATTGAACTTGGATTGGTATAACATAGAATTGTGGCCACATTAATGCAAGGAGTACGAACTGCTCATTCTGCTTTGAAATTGCCATTGAATGCTACAGAACAATAATAAGTTTGAAATGCACAAAGAGCATCTGTACGAGATCAACTTCTAAAATATTGTTAAGTAGGTAATTATTCCGAGTAAATAAAAATGGATCATAAAAAGTCATTTAAGCATCAGATAGAGTCTTAAAAGATCTCCGAGGTAATTCAGAATGAATGGGAGGTGCATTTGCTATATTTAGTGAAGATTTTTGGCAAACGCTTTGTTCCAAACGCAGTTATTCTAAAATCAACTCTGGCATTTGAAATAAAGTTTCCCTCTTTGAAGCAATCATTTCTCTGACCTCGAGTTGGGAGAGTACAATTAAGAACAAATATGAGGAACTCCAGACGAATGTCATGAGGGAATCTTCATAAGTGACCCATTTTGACGGATGCATACGGTGCATCAAATAATGCGGAGTGTTTCTATTTCAAAATGCTACTATGCGTGATATTCGTGGGCCAATTCGTGAGCTTTACTTTCCAATGGTGACGAAGCGAGACATTTTTCCAACAATCTTTAAATTTGGTGAAGACACTCAAGCAATTGATTTATGTAAATGGCCAAAGTGAATTTAGAATTATTTATGTAATATCATCAGCACAACACAAAAATACACAAACTCAAATTAGTTATTTGAAAGGGCAATTTGCAGTAAAAATGAAGTAGTTGACGATATTAAAAATTCAAAACAAGATTTGTGGTGATAAATAAATATTTAAATCAATCGATTCAATTATTGATGCAAATTAAGGTGTTGATTTCCCCACTGACTTTTTCAATGTGACACAAGTGCCAGGAATTCCTTTATATTGTTTAAGATGATTAAAAATAGGATCACCGATTATTTTGCTAAGAAATTTAGATTCACTAAAATTACGCAATGGAACAAGAATGACCGTGAAAGAGTTATCAAGCAATATAATTGAAGCAAAAATGTCAGGAAAAGATAAAAGAAAAACAGTTCTGCTCACATCAACCGTACGGTCGTTTCAATTGAAAAGACATATATCCAGTAAAATTGGCATTCAGTATCACTATAAATAGGGCACAAGGACAAACATTAATATAATGTGGTGACAATTTAAATGAATCATTCTTTTCTTACGTTCAGTTGTAAGTTGCTTGCTCTAGAGCGGGAAATCGAAAGAATTAATATATCTACTCATCAAATAACAATATGACAAATGTAGTTCCTAGGCAAGTACTGCAATAGAAGTACTTAGTAAAATATGAAAGAAAGTGAAAATAAAATTAAATAAGAAGCAGAGTTTTCTTTCACTAAAGTAATTAAAACTATATTGATAAGAAGATGATTTAGTTAATCATTATAAGTTTTGTATTTAAAGGTTCATTTTTTAAAATGAACATTTGATTGAAGCTGTCTGAGCAAAGTGTGGGAAGCTCCGGCTAGTGATTTAATAAAAGCTCAGGTGATAAGTGGACTAAGAAGGCTGAGGACTCAGGGGCTGCGGCGTGTGTTATTCTTCTTCATAAGCTATTCAAGCTTGTCGTGTTGCTCATGGGGACGTAAATTTTTCCCTCAAAGAGAGGGCCAGATGCCGCTGCTTTTTAGAAAGGATATTTTTACAGAATATCAAGGAGAGCATGTAATTTTACAGAAATTAAGCACAGCCTTGCAGTCCCATAACATCTCATTTCTAAATGATTTAAGTGGATTTTTCCTGAATTTTAAATTTATACAGGATGCATTAAACTTGATCGCAGCCATTTTTCACGCATTGGAATAGATTTAAAGTTAGAAAATATAGGTTTAAATTGAGTGCATTCTCCGTAAACGCGAAACTTTCAAATAAGCACTCTGCGTAAATTCTTGGAACTCAATTAAAATTGCGTTAACACGGAGTGCCCTGCGAGATTGGAAAACTTCCTCCAAATAGGGTTTGACTATTTTCTAGTGAGTATAGTTACTCTGAGTTCATGGAATTTGCTACGCGGTCATCCAGTAGGTATGCTCTTAAGGATCAATCACCAGTTAAGGTGTAATTATAGGTCTCTATCTGTTGGCACAGAGCACCAGGATGAACCTGATTGAAATGAAAAAAAATAGTTTTGGTGAAGATTCTCTTATTAGAATGGGTTCAGTAGTTACGGTAGAACATTTACAATTCACACATTATTTTGAATACTCTGAAACATCTGAGGTAAAATACACTGAAGACATCGTTTCAACAGCCTATAGACCCGAAATGCTGAAATTTACACTAGTACCATGATACGGTCTCAAATACGATTCACAGGAATAGTTGCGACGTTAATTTATATTAGGATCTTAACTCCTTCAAAGGTTGGCAAAAATTCCAGCTGAGAAACTGCTTGGCAGAGCTAGCAAATTGAGTGCCTGGGAAAAAGATAAAAAAATTAAATGCATATTAATTATAAAGGTAGCTCCCAGATCACTTATTATTTTTT
Organism: Platycnemis pennipes; assembly: GCA_933228895.1. Classification (NCBI taxonomy): domain Eukaryota; kingdom Metazoa; phylum Arthropoda; class Insecta; order Odonata; family Platycnemididae; genus Platycnemis; species Platycnemis pennipes. The sequence continues at coordinate 22,475,163 of OW121848.1, read as the reverse complement.
GATAAAAATGTTTTTTTTCTTATCAAAATACTCTCCCATAGATACGGAGGTTTTAATCACCGAAATGCCGAGGTCGCTATCAAAACGTTGAGTATAATAACTTTTCTGGGGCTGTCATGGGTTGAAAATTCTCCAAGGCATCTGCGAATTGAAGGGAAGAGATCTTTTGGAGAGATAATGCCGGTGCAGGGGCACCTGAGATGTGGGAGAGGCATTGTGTTGGCGTGGAGGTTTGGTTGAGAGAGAGAGGGCGGGTGAGGCAGGGGGTTGGTAACTCACCGGGAAATGCTGAGGAGGAGGAGGAGTTGAGGCACCCAAGAGAGTTTGACTCTCGAAATTTCCCACGGACGACTTTGAAATGGCGACCGCCTGCATTCTTAGAACCGTTAGCGAGGGAAGGGGGCAAGCTGGGCGGGTTATCTTCCCAACACGGCTCCTAGCACGAAGGTTGAACAAAGTATTCTCTCACAACTGCCGGAGTTCACGTCGTCTAAAATTTTTTTAACGGATTGCCATTTATTTCCCCTTATCTTTCAGAAATACGACATCAGCATTGCAAAAAACAGCTGGATATTATGGTGCAGATTTTTTTTGACATCCTTTAATGGAATAAATATAGTATTTCCCATTCTCCTAAATACTTTGGTGGTGAAGATAGAGCATAAACATGATAATGGCATGTGGGGATATATGAGTTCTTTTTAATAGTTCTATTGTAATTTTACTAGCATCGTTTTTGATTCCTCGTTCCTTCTTAAATTCGGGAACCAAGATGACGTTTTCCCTCGTAACACCCTTTAATTTTAATCATGCTATATATCAAAAATATTAACAGCAATTTAAAAATATTAATTGATATTTAGCAGAAACCGTTATTTTGATAACATTACAGCAGTATGGCCTTTTTGGAGTACTGAATTTGTATTTGGCATTATTTATGACTATAATATTTCAGTTACACTTTTTCATAGTAGTAATATCCGTGCTACTTCGGAAGTAGAGTAAAAAATAGAAAATAGAGCCACTTTAAGTAAACCGTCATAACTGGTCAAAGAGGAAACTTCTGACGTGAAACTTAATTAATTACGTCTGAAGAAAGTACCTAGTAATTAAATGGCGTTTTGCATGTTTGTAGCATGGTTAATGGTTCTAAGATCTGGACTTGGAAAAAAGTAGATGAAAAAAATTGTTCTCTTAGATGTGGGTTTGCAGAATATTGGTGGGTATTATGGGCGGAAAGGAGGAAGAAGAAAAGCTTTGAGCACGTTTGCAGAGAAAAGAAAATGGTTGGTGAAAATTAGATGAAAGTGGATGAGAGGATGGAACATACAATTAGGGGAAATGGCTAAGGAAGAATCAAGGAAAGAAGGCACTCAAGAAAGGATTCTGAGTGGAAGAGGATGGAAAAGAAATGGTATATAAGATGGGATTAAGAGAATTATGAAGCACGAGGAATTAAATTGTGCTGGGATTAAATTACTCAGTTAAAACTGAGGAACGAATGGACACTCAATAAGAACATATTTTAAGTTATAGAATTTCAACGATTAATGTCAAAAGTTTGCAATTGACTTCTATAAAATTAAAACGATTGTTCTATTTTCAGATTATGAGTGTCCAAAGAAAATATTAGTAAGGCTAGAGACGGAAAATTGATATTTCACTAACAAAATGAATTCCGTATGTGAAAGTCTGTATGGATTACCCGAGGTAAATAGCAACAGTATTCCTATGGTATTTATCAGTACTCCGTATTCATGTATTTATTAGTATCGCAAAAGTATTTCCACTGAGACGCAGAAATACTACCCAGCAGTATTTATTGATATTCATTATGCATCAATCAGTATTCCACTGGAAGTATTTATAGCTATTGCTTACGTAGTATTCGGTTTTCTTTATGCAGTATTTATATGCATCTCTTTAGTATTTATAGATATTTCTACGTTGATTTGCCGCATGAAAAATGAGACAATTAAATGTCTGAATTTATACATTACTAATCACATGTTAATGACAAAATTCAAATTCAGGGCGCCAAAGGAAAGATACATACCACCAAAATAACAGGAAGTATCTACTGTAGCAACTCAAAATTACACATTCTCACACGTTTTCACATTTATGGGTCAGATGTGAATAAGATATTTGCTGTGAAACCAGTCAACAAAGTGGAGATTGATGATTAAATATTGATGGGATCCACACAAATGAAATACAAATTTAATAATTTTATTCTCTTGTTAAGACTTATTTATTTCTTAATCATCGAGTTTTGATTACAGTGTATTATGGGGTATCATATTAAAATTAACGCCAAAAATTAAAAAGTTATATGTGAAAGTCCACCACCCCATAACATTATACAATGAAGTACCTCGCAATTCACAATACTTTTACATTTGAATGCAAATACATATGCTCATCAAATTTCTAGTACCTAACATTTACTCAATCATTCCAGCTTATGGTATTTTCAATGTCACAGAGGAACTGCTGCAGAGCTGAAGAAAATTTAACTTTTATCACAACACTTTCTGTTTCTAATCATGAATGGCACCTTTCATTGGCACTTTCCACTACATATGTAATGTTTATTAAAGAATATAAAAAATTCAAATCCTTGGGGGGGTACATTTCATCTTAGGGGTAGTAGGTATTAATGGGTTTATTTCAATTTTGCAGAAAATATGTAAAATGACAATGAAAAGGGAAACAAATTTTTCTCCCGACAAATGAAATAACTTCAAATTTATAGCCTATAGCATCCAACCGAGTTTCAGACATGATGCACATGACGCAATTATATCTCTACAGTTAGCTATCAAAATTTTGAAATTTATACTTCAGGAAGAATAATTTCCTCTTCCATTTAAGATTTTAGAGCCAGTAGTCATTGGTGTTGAAGATATGTGCAAACCATTAGTGATTCCCAGTACTGATAATGAAATACCTGCTCCACAACCTATATGTTATCCATATCTATTTCATTCATCTGTCATACAATTTCCTAGGAAAATGAAGAAAACCGAATTAACTCATAACAAATAATAATTAAGTAATTAACTACAATTGTTTAGAGAGAAAAGTATATTTTGCTTTGAATTCCAATTGAAAAACAAGGAAACTTCTTCATAACAGATATTTATGCCTCAATTTTCTCAATTTCTATTCTTCCAACAGGTAATCATATAAATGTTTGGGAAGTTATTATTCATTTCTATACTTAAATCTTGACACTCCACATTAACCTTCATGCACCTGCCTTAAATAAAGAAAGTGGTGCACCAAAACCTACCATAGAATATACTAAAACTTCTTATTATGTAAGAATCTCATTTATTGCGAGCCATATCACGTAGCTATTTGGTTATGTCCACAAAAATCCAACCTAAATCCAGAATCATAATCAAAGGGGAATGGAAGTAGACCATAAGAAGCAAGTAATTTTCTCCCTCCTTCCACAAACTAATTTTGAGGCAGGTTAATCAGCCCTTCTAAGTGAAGGTAAGAAAATCTCAGACACCCCCTTGTGCCCCTTGGGTAGTTGGGAAGCACTGTGTGTGTGGAGTATGATGGGTGCATGAAATACTTTGCCATTTTGGATGTATTGCCTATTTGTTATTGGTTTATTAAGTATGTAATTGGTGTCTGGTGGTATAACATCCTTCAAAACATCAAGGTGTTAAAATATACATGTTGTCTGCCAAGGAATTATGTGGATTTTTTAAGTTAATTTTGTTAGGCATTACTCTGACTGACAATAGAGAGACAGTGGCTGAATGTGTATGTGTCGATCCCACTGGAATCCATTCATAAAGGCTGGGTTTCTTGAGGGTTATCAAAAAAAAAATACATATATACATGGCAAGGGATTATGTCACACAACCACAGCACCAGAAATGTCATGCAATTACCATACCCTCAACACAGACTTAAACTACGTATATGAAAAATGTCCATATTACATGGGTATTAAACTGTATAATAAGATACCTACACACTTAAAATATATCTCGATCAATTTCTCAAAACAAATATACAAGAAATACTGATCGATGAACCATACTACTCTATTCAAGAACATTTGGATGATGAAGAACATTTACGATGTACTAAATGTCAAATTGTATCCATGTACCTCATATTATGTATATCTCTGTTTGGTTTTAATTTATGTACCAGTGCACTAAATGCCTAATTATATCCTAATATTTCAAACTATGTATATCTCTGTAGGGTTATAATGTATATATCCCTAATACTGCATATATATTTCCCCAATATTATTTTATACTTTGACCAACTTACCCTAGCCATAGTTAAACTTTTGCAAGTGCAACGTGACATTAAATTATATTATTATTATTATCATGTGCTTTCCTGCAGTCGCAGAATAATTACAGCCACAAAACAACAACATAAAATCACATAACTAAACAAAAAAAACATGATTGACAAAAAATCTAAACCATGTAAAGAAGAAAGGACCAACAAAGAGTCTAATTATGGAGACATCAATATACATTAATAGGCAAAACTATATTTACATCATGTTTTTGCAACATCCATAAAACATTTTATAATATATATATTTCCACATATATGCTAAATGTATTGCAAGAAACAGTTTCTGTTGTTTTATAGGTATTTATTTGTTTCTTTTTTCTGTTTACTTACTGTATTAATGACTATAGAAGCAGTTGGTGTTGGTGAAGTACATATATTGATAGGAAACTTGTATGGGGAGTCCAAATGCCCCATCATAGCTGATCTTGTCATGAACCAATTACTTGATGAAGTCATATCCTAACTACATTTTATGCTCACACATATATGTAAATATGTAGATGACATTGTTCCAATTTCCCCCAACATAGCAATCCTGCACCACATTAAAATAATATTAACCTAGTGAGAAATACCCTTCCTAAAAATAATTTTACCAATACACACATCAATACCATCCTTTGTAACAACAAGATTCCCATACAGAATAGTCAACATACCCAACATTACCCTAAATATTGTAACAACAAGATCCCTATGAAGAATAGTCAACCTACCCAACATTAACTACGTTGCCCTAAATATAAAGATAACAGTAGACAAAAGCACAATTTCCCACAGTAATTCCACACATGACAAACCTGGCAATGAATCCATAAACTCACCATATGCAACAAATCCAAGACTCACAGTAGCATACCATACATCAAAGGCTTGTCAGAAATACTACCATAGCACTCAAGGAAAAAACATTGACTCATTGCACATTCTAAGAATTGCTCACCTAAGTTGTATTTATGTGAATTTCATTTAATCTGTTTAACGAATTCCTTGGTCAACAAATCTTAATTGGGTGATTATTACAAGTTGCCTGACAACATATATAATAAAACATCACCTTCTGGTTCTACAGGCATTAAAACTGAACCTAAGCAAAAAGAAACAAATATGTAAACTAGAAAATGACAAATGAGAAAGTTTTTGCAATAAATTTGTATGTATGTATATTTAAACACCTTGATGCTTTGAATAATGTTACACCACCAGACACCAATTACTTACTTTATAAACCAGAACAATTCGGCAAGACATCCGAAATGAATTGACAACGAGACAGCTACCGCTTTGAGAAACAAGTCAAGGGATTTGGTTTTTATATACAATGTAACTAACCACCGTGGGTCCTCTGGGTAGAATTGTAGAAGTGACCTCTAATCTTCTGTAGGTAAAATTATTACTTAACGTCGTTCATCAAATAGCATATTATTCATAATGAATGACCACTCGGTCAGGTTAATGTTTCAACGATAACCACAGTCTAGCATCAATACATACCAGTCACACTACATTGTATGTAGGAAATCTAGACAAAACTCTCGATGTCTATTTAAACCAATTCATACGGAAACACTCACCCACATACCCACACAAAATGTTTACTAAACGTAAATAAGATGCAAGAATACTTCACACAATATCACAAGCCAATAAGGTATCACCTCAAATTAACATGCTTAGGCAAAAACATACAAAATGTTAGACACTTGTGAATTTCGCTTGTGCAATTTTCGGTAAGGATCAAAATGAACATTTGGCGTGAAACTATTTCAAATATATTCTTAACAACAGAACAAATATAACTAACATAAAGCAGGAACGTCAACAAATAACTTGGGCAAACACACACAAAATCCTGGCGTGTACATTAATAAACTGCCTACGTTCACTTCAAACAATCCAATCCAATGTACATGAGTAATAATAGTTAAATAATCATTTAACGTTAATAACTAAAATGTTACGCGAACAAAGCCACCAATTATTCTCTGCGACCAAAACCTCGCGGTGAACTACTCGCGGCAGCTGTTCGTCGACTGACGACGATTTTCTCTTATTTTCACTGCAATAGCCCGCCAAATTCAAACACATCGTTCATCTACTAAAATGTATCTTACCTTGTAATTTCCCGTTTTATGGTGTCTAACTTTGTAAGTGGCTGATTTATTGGTGATAGAGGATAAATGCATTTCTTCAGCCTTTGTATCCCATTTCGAACAGAAGCTAAAACGGAATAAACACTCCGTACAAGTGTTCATATTTCCTTCGTACCTTCGTACTCATCTTAAGGATAATTTGCAAATGGCTTTGAATGACCTGAAGAAAAAATAATAGAGAATTACTACGAGTTCTTTGTCAATTGAATACAAATTTTCCGCCATACTGTTTGAATATGGTTGTCAAGGGAAATACGATGCTATTCTCTAGGAATTCTGTGCCTACCCAACTACTGATAAATACGATACTTTTTCCAAGGAATACCGCTAAGCAGCGCTGTTCGTATTCCTTGTATTCCGTGAAATACGGAAGTAGAACTAATAAATACTGCACCCTGGACGATGAATAGGATCGAATAGCGTAGAAATATGGAAGGAAAGGGGATAAATAGCAATAAACACGAGAGGGTTACTAATAAATACTGTTGCCATTTACCTCGGGATGGTACTTTCCCGGCGAATATATATTCGGGATATCCACCGAGTCAGGTTCTTCATCCCGGAATCCGAATCTTCAAGGTTCCTGGAATCAATTTGGATCTTTGGAGACGATGGACGAGTCACTTGTCAAATCGTCGGAGGTAGAAATGAAGAACATGATCAGGTTGAAATCCCAGAAAAATTTCACCCAGAGTAATAGACTAATTGCCGTTCAGCTGAAAGGAACAACTCTTCATTATTTTGAATATTTACTGAAATATTTTGTTGATTTTAAAATAAATTCGTATTGCTCTACCATTAATTAAGATGGAAAGTGGTTACAGATGAACTAAGTCATTTGGTTTTTTTAATTATCAATGAAATTTTACTGAAATTGAAATCAAGGGAAGAAAGAAGCCAGAAATGGGCTTTCTAGTTCTAACGTACTATAATTATCCTATAATTGACTGACATTGAGAAAAATTCTGCGGTGTGACTTTAAAACATTGCGCTATGTATCAGCTCGCTATCATCAACTTGGTCTGTATTTCATAGTAGTTCGTAAATTAAACTTTGTTTTGGCTATAAGAAGGAAAAAACGGTTACAAATTTGTTAAATCCAGGTTTGTTTGGAATAGCTCTAATTTTTGGAAAGAATGGTACAAAAAGTATTTGATAAGAAGGCTGAACATTTATTTGTATCATATCGTATTGAAATTAATATTGAGTGTTTCCAGGTAGTAGGTATGATGTATTTTCAAGAAAGTAGATGAAATGTTTTTTTATAATTACATAAGTAATTAAACAGATGGAATATTTATGTTTCCATGAAGACCATCTACTAGCTCTCCGGATTCTATTTTCAGTTACATGCCTCGTCGACATTCATTATTTTTACACATAGAGTGTCTTTCATAATATCATCATTCATAATTCAAGTACCTGGAAAAAAGGGAGAATATTCTTAAAAGTTTGCTAAATAGTGATAATTTTAACGTACAATGAAGAGAAAGGGCTGACTAAGCTCTGCTTTATGCTGTTAAAGTAGGCCACCGCATTTTTGTATAGCGTGACCATTCTGCTTATTTTTTATTCTTCTGCATTACTTGCTGTTAAGCATGGATCATCAAATCACCGCTAATGTAGAGCTTAATTCTTATTCTATTTATCCGGAGATCATTTTGAGTAAATAATTCATTTTAGTGTTTCTGTCGGCCCGATAAATAGCAGTGTATAAATTGCATTCATCTTTCACAAGAGCTGTGGTAAATTTGCCTTAATTCTTAGTAGAATCATCGAATGGTTTCGCATCGGTCTGGGGAATATTCAAAGTAACATCGCACAGCATCAATAAATCTATATCTATGGGATCAGATCATAATCATTAATTGAAAATGTCATGTTCATAGATCTATTTGCATCTTTTTGTTCTTAATTTCCACACCATCTATCTATAGATTCTATCCTGTTCCACGGAGAAATTAAAAAAAACTTGCTTAAGTTATTTTTACGATTATCAAGTTAATGAAATAAATACCAATAGGTCAAGAGGAAAGAAATGAAAATATAAGGTTATTGTTTATTGACAGTTGACGTGACTACCAACAGACTAATACCGCGAAATTGAAATAATGGTCGAATCAAAACTGTAATAACTCTATAACGCATGGAGTATATACCTTCCCTCAGACATGATGCAAGGTGGAAATACGGCTTTCTTATAATTTCATGTGTACAATTTAAAAACTTAGGAGATCAATTTTTTGGAACACCTTGAGTATTTATCAGCTTTTACTTTCATGCTTTCCTTTAAAGATAAGGAAAATTATTGGGTTGATGTTCAAAAAAATCTACAGGTAGGATGAATAAGGGGACTACCACATTTGTTGAAAGAACGGTTTCTTTTTTCAAGCATGGCAAAGCAATGCGTAACAAACAGCATTTGTGTCGATTAATCATAATTTTCAATGTAGGGCACTAATCTTTTTTGACACGAACAACCTTAGGGGCATTCATAGAATTAGAAGTACGTTTTAATTGAAATTATTTAATATTTAACCAACTCGTTTATTAAGAAAATGAATGACTAAAATATCCATACATTAAAATTAAGCCTGATATGATTTATAAAGTTGTCAAAATATCTATTCTATTCTCCAAAAGGACATCACTTTAAAGGAACCAGTTTCTGGCGTGGTTATCAATGCATGTGTGCTAAGCACAGGATAGGTCAGTGTCATTTGACCACTTATTAAATGATGTCGTTGACACTCGACACACTTGTTTTACATGGCACCTCTGATTGCAAACACCTGAAGCAACCTTTTATCTCACTTATTAAATATCTGATTGCTGTATTTAAAGATAAGTATCAGAGAAGAGAATTAGGGCTTGATTAAAGTGTGCAGAAAATTTTCCATGACATTAACTATATTAATTAGGTATTTATGGACACAGTAATAATAAATCACAAAATCATTATATGTTTACCAGATCAAATACCCTCTCTATTTAGAGTGATAATCTCTACGTCAGCAATAAAGGGCTAAAAGATAAGGAAAATAATGCCGGGTCATTTAATCCGGGAAGAGAACGGGGAGCAATGCACGACGTGATGAATAATGCGCAAAGAGGATGCGTATTGAGGTGGTTGGGAGGACATTTATCTGCTCTTGGGGGAATACCCTTCGCCAAGGAACCAGGCCAGGAGTACTTAACCCTTAAAAACACGATCTCGGTGGGGTATGTATTAAAATGAATGGGGGAGACGCGGGCGCGTAGGGGAAGTAGAGGAATAGAGAAGGGGGAGAGCGGGGGGCGGCCTTGATGAGGGTCGTGCGTTGCGAACAAAAGAGGGTGCTGCGGCGGCGACCCCCGCTGAGATGCGTCCTGTGTGAGGGGAAGGTGGTGCAGGGGATGGGAGGGGGTGAGGAAGAGAATCAGGACAGATTGGATGTGGAAGAGGGAGGGAGGGACACTCCTCTGTAGAGGTCACTCGAGGAAAAGAAGGGGGAGCGGAAGAAGAAGGTGGAGAACCATTCGGTGATATCTCGGACGGGAAACTTTCAGATTGGGGAGGAGGAAGAAAAGAGGATTGGATGGCGATCGAAAAATAAGGGAGGGTCGAAGGAAGATAATGTGGCGAGGATGTGACCGGAAGGAAACTTTTTGAGGAGCCCTCGTGCGGCCCTCGGTGCAGAACGCTTTCCCTGGAAGCGTTTTCAAAAGAAAAAAAATGTCTAAGAGGAGGAAAGGTGCTGAGTCATTGTGGCCGTACGAATGAGTGGATGCCAGCGGAATGAAAAGTTTGGCAAAAGGATTCGGTCGACCGGGGAGAGAGACCCGTCCGGTCCTCGTCTGCCAACGACCACTCCCTTACCATCGCTTATGGCAAGCGCGATCGAGGGTGGGGGCGAAGGGGAAGTGACTAATTAATTATCGTGACTTCCTGTCTCAATTCCCGCGCTCTCACACTGAAGTCGAGGAGAAAGGTCGAGAGTTATTTTGTGCTTAATATTGATTCGAAAACTTCTTCGTACTAATTTATGAATTGTTAATTTACTCCGCAAGAAATTACTTAGTTTCGCTTCGACTTTTGAATACCACGACAAGCCGTCTTATTAATATAGTAGTGACATTTAAGATGATTCTTGTGACACGTTTTGAAAAAGTCTATGGAATAGACTTTTTCAAAATTTTTTTACAATCAATAAGTTTGACAAATGTTACATAGCCGTAATAGTCCTGTATAACACTTCTATATTTGAAAATAAACAGCTAAATGAGCAAGAGTGATATTTGAAACAATTTTAACATTTCCTTCGCATTGTAGCGCGCCTTCTATTTAGATTATAACGGAAATACAGAAAAATGCTCTTAATATTTTACTTAGGAGACCAGGTTGGTATCATGATTACTCAGGGTACACCTCAGGTCTTATTCCTATGTTGGTGAGGATTGAAACGAGCAAGTTTGATGGACCAGCTGAAGCAAAATCAGAAAACCTATATATTTTTCACAAGTAACGTAAATATCAATGATATAATATTTAATAGGATGAGTTGATAATTTCAGGCCTCTGAATTAATTACACTCAGTTTAAAGAAATAACTCGCTCTGCTAAATATGAAATGAAAAATTGGCAAATCCTATTTGCGTGTTGAATCAGGAGGAATTTTAAAACCCTCACCTAAAGCAACGTTTATCTATTGAAAATCCCAATTTAACTTATTATTATAATTATTGAAAATCCCAATTTTATAGACTCTGAATTACCAAATTGCCTCTAAACGGATTTTCAACGTATATAATTGATGTATAGGCAGGAGGAAGGATTACTGAGGGGAAAAGGTTGATGCCTGAAAAACTACCGGAAAATTTCCACTATTTTATGCACATATCACCATAATTTCGAAGCAATCATTATAGTGGGTTAATGGAAAACGACTTTCTCTCATTTTAAATTATCCCGCTGCCCTCTCTTCTGAGTACACTTTCTTCTATATTTTTTTAAGCTCATTTCTGTGCAAGGTAAAGAAATCTACGCTGGAAATCCATCCGTATTCTTGCCTTTCTTTCTATCTCCTCACCTTTTTCAACAGGGAGACAAATTTAAGCCAGAGCCATTTTCCCTTCCACGGCTTTCCCCGCGGCGCTGCAGACCTGGGATCCTTTTCCTCTCCACCGGCGGCAACCACCCTCGCTCTCTCCCGACAATCCCTCCCTCCCGGTCTCCTACATCATTTCTCTTACTGTTCTCCTTTTCACGCTCCCACTTCTTCCCACGCTCCATCCCATCCCTTTTCCTCTTCAATTCCTGGCTCGCTCCACCCTATTTTTCCTTTCACTGAACTATATTAGATTGGAATTCTATAATTGTTCTCTTTTGTGAAAGAAATGCTGGAGGAAATTGAAATCGTTGAGGGATATCAAGTATTTCGAAATGACGACTGTTCCGGATTTTTAAATTTTGATGAAATTTAAGGTAGAAAGTATATCTATTCTCGTTGGGCAAAAGGTGAACCGTTTAATTTCTCTCGTATTTTCTCCTTAATTCAGTCAGCGATTTGATTTCAGAATACAGGTTGATTAAAAAAAATAATAGCCCGAAATAGTGACTTTCGGTAGGCTTAGTGATTATCGAAAAAAGCTTCAACTATAGCTGAATGAAAATATGCATACATTTTATAAATTTAACACCATATGTTTGAGTTTAGGACGTCGAGTAATGCTGTTCGAAGTTGAAGATCATCTCAGCATACATATATCATCTTATGACATTGACTCAAATCATGGTGAGTGATTGTAGAACAGCGACCAATTATAAAAATTGGCTATTTATATCAATTTACTCTTATGTGGTGATATTAAGCCATTCCAACATATTAGAATCAATACAAATCCAAGGACAGAGCATGAGCCTATTCCATTATCAAAAGAGTCATTTTGGGAGAGCAAGTATTTACTTTTACGCCCTGGTTTAAACCAGGTCCCAGACGCAGGTAACGAACATATTCTAGCATTAATTATTTAATTAACTAATTCTCAATTTCAACAGATAAATGATTGATTGTGTTTAGAAACAATTTTTTTCCAGTTTACGTTAAAAATAAAAACCAAATTTGCATATTACTGCTTTACGTAATAATTTCCTTAAAATAACAATTTTCATAATATTGTCTTACTTAGTTTGCAGTATGGTATTTATACTTTACCATTCGACCGGAAGCCAAACTGGAGCTAGTATAATATCATGCTTTGATGACTATGGTGACTTTTCGCTATGGAGTTTTTTCAGTTTTTATTGAAGAAACACATTAGCATTCATTCTCTTGTTTATTCTTAATTAAGAAGCCTTTTGTGTACTTGTGAATGATAAATTACCTTGATAAATAATGTCATAAACATTAAATATTTCACGATTAGCCATAAAGAATTTTTTTACATAATTTATCATTGATCAGATTTTAATACTTGTGATTCACCGCTTTATCCTTTTTGTTCTCAGAAATGCATTGATTGATGATCATTGACTTTCAGCAATGCGTATTTTTCTACTCCGGTTCTCATAATCCATAGTCTTATTTATAATTATAGATCGAAGTTGATGTAAAGTGTTATGTGTTGTGTTTACGTTTGATGGACTTAACTCAGTGCAATTTAGAGCTCTCATTCATCAGCATAATACGCACTCCCTCCGGTTTTAGGAAACCTTGCCTAATGGAAGTGCATATCGTAACGTTGAACAGCAGTTTAATTTGAAAAGCAGGGCCATCAGCAGGGTACTCTATCTTACTCCCGAAAGGAGTGCACCTAGTGAAGCTAAAAAAAAGTGGTGAGGGATGAGAGAGAGGTCTCTTAGATTAGGTTGACGCTATTTTCCCCATCACCCTCGGAGCTCCTGCACCTTCCGCCTTTCATGAATTTCCTCTCACGTCGTGGGCATCAGTCTCCCCTCTGGAGCAAGAGGGAAGGGGAGCGGCGGTAAGGGGGCTTTCGATGCTCCTCGCGAAGCCGATCAAACAGCCCGCGCCTCCCTTCAAACATTCGCTCGCACCATCCTTATGCAGCGACATTCATCTCCGAAGGCCTTATCGTATCTCATCGCACATTGGCGACTTTGTCGCGTCGCGTCTAGGACATGGATCGGTTCACGAGCCGCATGTGACTCAGGCTACATAATTGTGGCTTGAAAATAAAGCTAAAAATGGAAATAAAACTATCGCAATTTCAATTTAAGTGCTAATATTAGAACTTGTGAATGAAAGTAAAAAGTTAAAATGATTGTTTTAGACTGGAAATCGTGTGTTAAATTAAAAAAACACTATTTGAGACCCATCCATTATAAATTTCACAGGAAATGCAAGGTAATTGCTCATACTAAACCAAAGTGAGAAATTTTTTGGGAATTATTTTATTTAAAAAGAAACACAACTTAACCATTGATTGTCACGCTACTATCTTACATTTTCATCGCTTTTAAAAATATATTATAGCTCTAGAAAACGTTTTGAGTCATTGTAAGTGACAGGTTTCCGTCTCTTCCGTCTTAAAAGTTTGCCGATCCCTGTTCTGACCCACAGCGTCTTCTGCTCAAGTATCCACTTCATCTTTTTCTTTCAGAAGAAGAAGGTGAAGTGGATACATGAGCAGATGTGTGGATGTGAAGTGGATGGAAGCCTTCCATGGAAATATTCCTCGGTTGAAATAATATGCTTGAGACGACAATTATCAGGCTTTGGGTTCCTTTTATATGTTTTGATTCATGGAAATGTACCTCAAATTTCAAAGTCTTCTGTTTCATTCTATCTCAGTGCGATATGACAATGAGTTGAGCTTTTAATGACAAGGTTGTTATATTATTTTTTTATGGTTATTATCCAGTGACAGATGCCCCTTAGAAATCAAATCAGTGCCTTAGAATGAAGTCGATTGTAATCGTAACTGAGTAGTTGGGTCAACTACTTTCTGATCATCAAAACTTTGTCGCACCTTCGTAGATAATTAAGCATGTAACATATTAACAGCTAAGGATAATGGCCCATACAAAATAATGCATAACTTGCTTGTTGACTTTTTTATTTACCATTACCAATATTTAGTTCATTTTTTTAACTACCGGCTAAATTTAAAAATTGACAAAAATCACCGTGAAAGAACCACTATATTTTCGAATATATTCGCATGTGGTGTAACTTTAAAATTAAAAAAGTGTGGAAATTGTATTCGATTCTAAGAGTGTAAATTCACTGGGTCATTTGGAAACTCATTTTCATTGTCGTGCTGCGGCTGTCCATTCAATGGAATAAATATTTTTATTTTTACGTTTTACGCTGTAGTCATAAATTTGCGCTACTGATTTTGCATTTTGGAAAATTGCATATAGCACAGCATATACGAGTAAAATTATGAGAGGCAGTTCATCAAAAATGGAAATGGGTTGTCTCATTGGAAAGAGTGCCTAAAAATTGGGATTGCCTTCATGTTGATCGTTCAGCGTGATGGAGTTGATATACTGTCCGTAGGCTGGTAGGGTCAAAAGATGATCGTATACTGCATAAATCATCTCTTTCCTATATTATTCGACTTATGGGAATTACGGTAGGATCACGCCCATGATTATTTCACGGTAAATTCCTATACCGAGACAGGGATGACCGAAAAAATATTGCCTGCCAATGATGTGTAAACAAAATTATAGAATTTATTTCAAAATGAGTTTGATTTAATGATTTTTCTCAAGTATATTTCAAAGTTCAAATTGTTCATTTGTTTCACGAGTTCAAAACATGTTTGTAGAACACCTTTGATTGATTTATTTCAGTTATTGACCGAAGTGCATTGGCAAGTGAATGGTTTAGATCCATCACTACCCAGCAGATATACTGACGCACGGATATGATTGTCGTAAAGAATACTTTGATGGTACACATCCATTAAAAGCTGTAAGTTGTCCTACTTTCTCCGGGATATGGAAATACAAGGTCGTGAATGAATCATTCACAAGAAGGGTATAAACTCTAGACCAAATACGATAGCAAAATGATGAAACGCTTAAAAATTAATCAATGATAAAAATTTTTCTATGGATTGATACGCACAAATATTCTAAATTACATTTAAAATTCATACCAGAGGTTTTTTTGCTCTGTGATATAGAAATAAATTTAAAGGGCAACTTTCGGTTGAAAATTCTTACTCCTTATTGTTCCTCTGATTTTATCATGTTTTACAGAAAATGCATAGAAAATTTTCTGCCTTTCAAACGACGGAATTTGGTTGACTACCAAATGACCAATTCTGACCTCCAATAAAACACAGAAAGCTCTACTTTCTTCAGATTTCGCTTCGTTAGCTCTAGAAATCAGGAAGCATCTTTGATTTTAATTAAACTAGATAAGATTAGCAGTACGCTGAACATTTGGACTCTGAACTGTTTCAGGTATTAATTTATGGAGTTGATCCGAAGTACATCAAAAGTGGCACACGCAGCATTAGATGACAAATGTTTGGTCTTAACAGAATTTCATGTTTCATAAGTAAGTATATGAAATTTAGATCTTGGATTTAGGTACTTGAAACGCTATGCATATTTTTCATTCAGAATGCGACCGCAATAGAATATTTAGGGATATTTTATCAATGTGATATGCATGACATAAGTAAGATTTGTAATATTTTATTTAAAATACTAGGCCCTTAGTCGGTTTTCCTATCCAAAGAGCATTGAATATCACCAATAGTATTATTGTATTATTAAACGATGATGACGTGTAAAAGTAGGTACCCTTATTCTGTGAGTGACAGTCTACGAAAAGAAGCAAGATAATTAGATAAATATACATATTCTGGGACATTATATAACACGATGCTGGAAATAATGCCTAAAAAAAGCTTTTTACCTCGCATCTTAAGTTTTATTCTTATTTCTCAAAGCTGAAAGCGTGAGAGAGTGTGAGAAGTCAATGTTGGAATGAAATTTAGCAGCTCAAGATGCTGTAGCTAATGCCCATGAAAAGGATTTAAATATGAATGAGGCCTGCTATTCCACTTGGTCCCACTATTTGACACGCTTTAAAAATTTTCAGCATTTACGCTTAAAAAGCTCGTCTCGTATATTTTCCTAGCATTTTATTTGGTAAAAATCATGCTTTTGTCAAATTATGTCCTCGTTTGAGATCTTTGATAAGAAATGTTTGTTCATTTTGATATCGGTTGGTTTTTTGAATTATGAATACTAAAATATTATTTTTTATGCCCTTCACTCCTATTTGTTAACTTTCGCGGATAATTATGAAGTACTTGAATACGGTAATATTCCGATAATAATACTCATGTCAATTATTTATTTCCATAAATGTGAAAATTTTATGTAATTACGCGGGTATCTGCACTTTTAGCCCCTGTTGTCAAAATTGTGAAATGTATGTTCAATTGAATTCATGTTTTTGGCTTTATGTTCCATTATTATGTTAAATTATTATTGACTTATAAAATTTTGCCGTGAATCCGCAAATTATACACATTTGTTCCATTTATTGTGCCTCTTTAAGTCATTTTTTTATAATCTGATCCTATAAGCTGAAACAGTTCTGTGAGCTCCTTAGCAACTATCTTGAGCGTTTGAGGCTTCCAGCTTTCTTCTTGTTTCTGGAAGTATAGACAGGAGATAATCCCTCTTATGTCTATAAATGCATCCCGGCGCCTTTCCCTATTTAACACGACGGTGTAAATCCAGCAACTATGGATCAAGAGTTGCCTTATTCCCACATTAATGGGTTACTGAGTTGTGAATGTGGATCTCAGGCTATAATGTCAAATGCTTGGTGATTCTTAGCAGATAGGTGGAAATGTTGAAGAATATATGCGTGCATCTCGTGCACACTCCGGGTTTCCTTCATCAATAATTTTGCGTTCCTGTGTCCGGTTTTTTCAGTCTCTAGGGTCACCATGGAATCAAGACACCTCAAGCTTGTATTCGTTTAATAGCTACTATCTAGCGTCCATAAAATGCGAAAAATTACAAAAACTAGTTTAGTTAACAAAGAACGATATATGTTTCCACAGTAGGTAGTTATTGATCATTATTTCAGTTGCGGATAAATATTGCCAAGTGTATAACATGTATGATGAATCAACCATAGAGGAAGGGAAAGATCGTGATTTTCATTTATTACGCGAAATAAACCAGGAAAAGAAGGTAAGAATTTGGTTTCAGTGATTACTGGGCTGAGCTCGCACTTTCTCAGTGTCTGCGATCATTTATAACAATGCATTAGAGAAAGTTATACCAGACCTAATGAAGTGATATCATACAATTTGATCTATGTTAATCCTCATGCATAATCGAAATGTAAATTAACGTTTGTAGGTGATTTTTGTAACCTTTTACGACAGGTAATCTAGTCTCTGACAAATTTGTAGAAAAAAATACGTACTACATATGTATTGAAAATTACGACAGTTTATATTTCGCTTTATAAAAATTACCTTGCAAGAAAGGTTTCCGAACCGTTTCCCCCGTACGGATAGATTACTTGGGACTCACCTTAAGTGTACTTTCATCTCCAACGTTTTTTCCCTGGAAAATAGGGTTGGCTTCAATTTCAGCTAATCTGCTGCGGGAGTTGCCTGGTGTAGAGGCCGTCGATTACACTCAGCCGAGAGCGGGGAGTGACGTTAGTGATGGAAACTCCATTAGTTCTCGAGGATGGAAGGGGAGGATAAAGACTTCAGAGTGACGAACGGCGATCGATTTGCGGTATCTTAAAAAAAAGAGACCTGTGATCTCGCCGTCGTGGGATATTATTATCAGGAATTATATCTGCGAAGAGAAATAAAAAGACGAACTTGTGGAAAAGAGAAAAAAATTGAGGATTCTTTCCGTTTTGTGCCCTTATCAAGAGTTATCTATATACCTACCTAACCTGTGATGCCTCGCGAAGAGGAAGAGGTGAATTCATTTTGCAATTTAACTATTTTTAAATACATTGATGTTGGGAAGAACCTTCCAGCATTATGGAATCCTAATGAGAGGTTGTACAATGCTTCTCTGTCTTACAGTTGTATTTAATTGTCCACCAAGTATCCACATGAATATTCATCTTCGAAAATAATGTATTTAAAGTATGGAATTTTGAAATGTTTTGCGGTGTAAGTATTATGGTATTTGAAGTAAAACATCTCTACAATAAGGAAAATGAGTCGAGATATTTCTTACAGCTATCCCTTTTAGAGTAGATACAGTAAAATAAGAAACCTGGTTCTTATAACTAAACGAAGAAAACTGGCTTTTATTTGCTAATTACAACCACTTTTTCCACCCTTATCTTAAGCCTCTCCTTTAGGTTGAAGTCGTTCGTTTTTTTCTCTTCACTCACTCCCTACTTCCTCCAACTCCAATATTCCTCGTCGTAAGAAACTTTTAACAACGTTCACCCAATATGTTTTGGGTGTTTCCCTCGCTCACCACCTAAATTTCTGAGAAATGTCGCGCCTTGGTGACAATTTCCATTATGTTCATTCAACATGACAAACCCTCGCCCTCATTCTCTTGCTCTTACCACAGACGCTTCTCAGAGTGTTAAGGAAATTGACTTAGTGAGGAAAAGAAGTGGAACTTTTATCTCGAATGCGTGGTTTCGTCAAAAGCTGCAAATTTGCCGTCGAATAACAATATTAAAAGTAGATACTTTGGCTCAAGAGTAGCTTTACTCGCATATTAATGAGACATTCATGTGGACCTCAAGCTATTATGTAAAAGGCTTGGGTAAGTCTTCTTAAATCGGTAGAATTATTGAAGAAAAACCTTCGTGAATATCGTGCATACTCCGGTTTTTCCAGGTTACTTTTGTGCTCCCATTCACCGTCTATCATTCAAGGATCTAGTGGTCGCCATGGAATCAAGGGGATCCAAGTAGATCGCTTGATGGAATGAGAAATTTCGATTCTCAATGTCCCTCCAGTAAAGACTTTTTCCTATCTATCTACCTTGCGAGAACTTCTGGGATATGTTTCTTATCATTCTCTCACGAAGTCTGCAGATGACTACTTTAGTTGTGTCACCCGAAAAATAAAACACTTTTGCGATGCCTTTAGCGCGGTCCTGTAAACTACTAAATTGCGCGGAATGCTAAATTATATCTGCTTTTTCTTGTAAGAGATTATATTTCTGTAAAGTAAAAATCGGTCTTAGCCCTGCTTTTAGAAGCCCTATTTGCATGATAAAAAATTTCTTTACCAATATAATTTATTCTTAAGGGTCGAATATGTGTTTCCATCGCAGACATCTGCTCAATGGTGATGCAACTGAATGCGGAATCGTTCATTTTATGAGAATGAAAAATTTCTTCGGTGAAATATTTATTCGTTCACACAATTTATCCAGATGATTGCGGGCACTTCTGATGTGCAAAAGATAGGACAAAAAGACGTAACTTTGTAATTAACTTGATATACCTATTTAGTTAGATAGAATGAAGATAAAGAATTAATAATAAACGCATGAAGAACATGCAAACGACATGCCCATAATGCGCACGCTTTAATTAAACAGAATCATTACTTGAGAATTGTATACCACATTTATAAAATATTTCTTATCGTTATATAACCAATTAGTATGGGCTCTCGTAAAAATAGTTTTTGTAGAACGAAATAATAATGCAAAGGTATTATTCTTCTATACATAATATCAGTAATCATCATCACCACTCAGCAATCATGAGTCTGGTTGAACACAGCTCTCCAATGAATCCTTCTATAAGCTAATCTCTTCATATTTACGTATTTCTTCCCTTTCACATCCTTCATGACTTGTACCTATATATCTCCTACGAGGCCTTCTTTGCCGTTCTTCCCGTCCACTTGTCTTAGGGTATTCAGAAGACTTCTCTTTTCTTCCACTCTCCTTAGAACTCCCTCGTTACTTGGTCGATCCATTGAATATTCATCATTCTTCTGTAACACCACAATTCGAATGCTTCCACCCTTGACTTCTCCGCTGCTGTCATCATCCATACCTCGCTGCCATAAAGGAACATGCCTTAGATGTTTCCTTACTTCTACTCTTGTATTTCAAGCTGCAGGTAGATTCTTCTTTTGGTAGAAACTCCTCGTTACCTGAACTATTCTACTGACTATTTCTTTCTTTCCTAAGTAACAGGACTCTTTCAGCACCTCAATTTTAAGTTTTCCTAGTTTAAGGTTGGTTTTTGCCTCTTCTCCTGTAAAGTATAATCTTACTCTTTTTTTATTGATCTTCACAAGATCAATAAAAAATATGGCCATTGTCTTTTCTATGGCTATTAAATTTTTATTCAGATCCTTATCTGCCTTATTAGTGACATTTTACCGATGAAACGTAGTATGCTATTTTCTTCTCCGTGGATATTCACTCTTTGATTTCATTGATGGCTCTCTCTCTGTGAACGTTAAAAATTACGGGAGGTGGTGCGCAACTTTGTCTCACTCCTTTCCGTATGCTTGCTTCTTCACAACTGGGTCCGGACTTAATCACAGTAACTTGGTTTTTGTACAAACTGTGGATAATTCTTCGGTCGTTGCAGAACACTCCAACTCCTTTCAGAATTCCAAGCATTGAATTTCAATCCACGTTGTCAAAAGCCTTCTCTAAATCCTCAAATGCTGTGGACATCGGTTTGTTCTTCTCCATTTTCTTCTCTGTGAGCAGTCTACTATTGCATCTCTTGTACCCTTACTTTTCATGAATCAGAATTCATCTTCATCCAGATCTCCTCTGTTTTCCGTTCTATTCTTCTGTAGATGATCATTGTCAAAATCTTCGATGCATATGTCGTCAGGCTTATGGTTCTATAATTTTCACAGTTATCCGCTATTTTCTCTTTGGGAATAGGAATTATGATGTTTTTTCTCGAAATCCCTGGGTATTACGCCTGTTTTGAGTACATGTCGCAGATTGCTTTGTAAAGATGGTTTCGCTTTCCTCTTCGATCACTTTCGTGCTGAGATTGTTTCCGTTGTATATCTCTTCCACATATTTTTCGCATTCTCCTATTTGTTTTATAAATATGTGTAATGTTTTCTCTCCTGCATTTTTAATTAACTCTGCGGAAATATCACCAAATCCAGAGGCCATATTCATTCGCAGGTCCCTTACTGCTGCGTCAAATTCCGATTTTAAGATTGTGGCTTCCATATCACCAGTAGTATTTATCCTCTTTCGTTTCGGTTTGCCAATCCATATTTTATTTATTTCTTATTATTTCATTCCATCTAGACCTTCGCCGACGACAGCGTTCCAAACTCCTAAAACAGTTAGGTTTTTTCTCCTCTTACTTGTTACAACTTCAGTGATATTCCGTAGACATCTCCATCCCGAACGGCGCAAATGACTTCAGCCTTTCGTTGTCTTCCTCGAATAACCAACTACTAATTTATGGAACAGATGGTTATTATGCTTTATATTTTAAAATAAACGTACAAGGACATATCCTGTAAACCATCTCAGGTGATCGTGGCAGAACTTCAGGGAAATGTGGAGTACAAATAGATGAATAGGCTGCATTTTCAAAATTATTTAGAGAAGGAAGAAGATTTAAGAGTGGAAATGAGGGAGTAGGAGGTAAGGTTAGGAGGATTTAGTTGTGGAGGTTTTGAATGGTTATGATACCCAAAGAGTCTTCGAAATTTTCGTTAGAACTTAATGCCATGGGGAAAAGGTGAGCATCCTAAACTCTGTTGATGATAGAAAATATCAGCAATAAACAAAATTGGTAGCCCATATTTTTGCATATGAGGTGAATTTTTACTATTCGTGTCATTGCTCCCTAAGGTGAGCTGTGGTGCCGTCACCGATATTCCATTAGCAACGGCGTAGTCAATTTTTATAAGACGAACTCCTATGACAGAGCTCTGTTCTCTCTCATTAATCTTACAACTATGCTTATATAAGAATATAGCTCGGAAATCTCACCAAAGTTGAAAAACAATGTCTACGATTTTGGTTGCCTAGCTTTAAAAAAAACAAGAAAATCAACTCTAAGTCGATGTTGTGAAGACCCGCTTTCTCAACCCTCTAATTAAAATTAGAAAGGAATTAATAGGGAATTTGTATAACAAATGAGAAATATACATCTGCATGAATTTAGTTAAAAATCCTGTTTAAGTTTATTTATCACAATAGAACCTCACAATAGACTAGTCACAGTTGGTTTTCGTGTGCAACTAATACTTTTTTCTTTCCTCGCTTTGTTCTTCTGAAGAAACTAATGGTGCAGTAAATGCTCTCAGGATTTAGGGGAAAAAGGAAATAAAACATCGATTAATCTATTCTCAGACCCTTAGGGAGGCTCCCATACAACGACGACTGTCGTTTTATCAGAAGTCTTAATCACATAGATGCTGCAGAACTCGCCAATTTGGTGGGGATAACGGGGAAAAAGAACCTTCAAATAGCAGATGCTTCGAAGCGTTCCTGAAATTTTGATCATTTTCCAGCTTTTACGAAATCCTCCGTATCCATAAGCGCGGAAAGATAACAATCAAGCGCATCGAATCGGATAGAGTGGTCGCTATAGCGGTGCCTCAGAAGGAGTTCTGGGAAGTGAGGGGGGAGGGGATCAGAGGGATCGTGAGTTCGGTTGCGTTGATGGGGGAACCAGGCCAGTAATCCATCCCATTCGCCTCACTCATATCCGCTCCTACCTCTCTCTCTCTCACCGTCGTGGTTTTTTCTAGTCGCGTCACGAAGGAGATAACCTTCCGCCACTTCCGATAGAGGCCGAGCTGGGAGAGTGAGGAGCCTTCCTCTCCCTTTGGTAGTGTCGTTCCCTCTCACCAAGGCGTTTTCAATATCGTGGACCAGAAGGAACGAAGTCGTTAAAGATAGGGGAGGCTGACTGTCGGGACATTGTCATCATCCGCGTTCGTAACCGATACTGCACCGAGCTTTCTCCCTCTCAATTCTCTTCCTTTTGAGGCTTTGGAATGCTTTTTTCTCCCTTTTCCCACTGCGGCATCTCTCCTGGGCCTTAATCGATGTCTTACTACAGCGGCACCGCGCTCTGGTTACTTTAACGAGTGCACCGTCTGTCTGTCTCGTAGACAAACGCTCGCCCTCCTCCTTGCCGGAATAATGTGAGGCCTGCCAACTTACCCTCACCCCCCAACCCCGACCCCTCCTTTCCGCTTCCCTTTCTGTCCTCGCAAGCGTTCCTTCGCCTCTTTCCGTCTGCTTAGTACTCTGTCGTCATTTACGTGGTCTAAAAAATTTCCCCCCCCCGTGCGTCACGCTTCGCTAATTCGACTCGCAACTGTCCAAATCATGCGAGGCTCAAATTGGTTTCCGATCTGTTTATTGACGCTTTTCAGCCCATTTCCATTTTTTTTCCGTCGCGGACTGCGTCGCATCTAATTGTTTTCCTCGCCTTTCGGAGACACTTAACGCTCTTTTATTTTTTTCCCCCCGGAGTACTCGTCGTGCGCAGAATGGCTCTGAAATATAAAATAGCAGCCATTTCCATTCCGGAGAGGATGGAACTTGAGATGCATTCGGGCTTTTGGAATGCAATTAGGATGCACTCATGCATCACGCTCGCGGTGATAGCTTTTTTTTCCCCATTGGAACGTATGTTCCAGCCAGAGCTGTATGCTTCGGAGAATCATTCGTAAACGAAGTTTTCTGTGCAATTAAAGACGACGTCCATCATACGAAGTTGATTGAAATCGATAACGAAATAAAACTCCAAACAAGCACGTAACTCTCTTGCTTTAGCGGTATTTCAGTTTTTGATGTCAGACTTCCTCATCCGTTGGCTTACATTTGAACCAGATGTCTTAGTATATGTCATGTCCTGAATTTTAGCATTAACATTTCAAATAAATGTTAAAGAATGGGAATGTACGTTCCACTTCCCGCTGGACGACTGGGCACGTTCCGTTTCTATGTAATCTCTTCCGTTGAAGTTTAGAGTTTGAAAGAAAGACGATAATAAACTGGATGTTAAAATTTAATTTTTCTTTGTGTTATGTAAACTTATGTACCTTCCACAGCTAAAGTTATAATTTTATTGATAATAATGGTATTTTATTTGCGTGATTAATGATGTGTGCCAAGCGTGAAATAATTTCCATGGTGTTACGAACAACTTGTTCAATGTGTTACTGTTTCATGGCTACACAATAATATATTTTTTATGTGTGCAATAGGAGTGGTTCCTTCAAAATTTGCAGGAACATTGTCCAAAATGCAAATTGAATAACGATAATCAACAAATCTTTAAACAATTATAATTAATTTGTAATTTAAATGCTGAAGAAAGTCAAATTTTTATTTTCATTTTATTTATCTATTTTTCATATTCTTCATTCAGCAATAAGTACTGAGCGTATATCTTTCGTAGAAGAAGGGGATTGAGATTTTAGGGATATTATATTAAATAAAGTTCAGCAAAATTCCTCGTTGCTGGGAAAGATCATTGTCAATGATCCCTAGATAACATTTCGACATCGAATCCGATCTGATGAACCTCGGGTCGGTACATTCATCCCCGTTTCCTCTTCGACCGGTTGCTCGTCCTTTCCCAGCCAATCAGGCCTGTCCGACGAACCGAGAGATGGAGCAGCCTGAAGGAACCATTGATCGGAGAAAATAAATTCCATCCCTCCTTCTCGCTGCTCAGTCACCGCTATAACTTTTACTTAAGGAAGCTGGGAAAGGAGGAATGCCTCATTTGAATATTTCAAGGATTTGGTATCATGGTTACCACGGACGGAAAGTAATGATGCGGTGAGCGGTAGCGTAGATAGTGAGGGCTTGCGAGCGAAACTTTGGGGGGTGGATTCGACCCGGAGTTCTTTGGAAGGGAAAGGGAGGGAGTCAAGGCGGAGCAGGAACGCAAATGGTGCCCGGCGAACCGCGAGACCATGATCCCCTTCCAGTGACGAGCGATAGGCAGGTTTGTTGTAACTAATATTTCAGCTCCATTAGAATATCATGCGTTCCCTTCGTTTCATGTGAACTAATGTAAAATATATGTTTACTTCTCCTGCGTTGCTTGGAAAAACAATTCCTTTTCCAGAGGAAACCTTTCTCATCTGGCAACTTACAGCACACTGACGAATGGAGCTTAACAGAATAATTTAGGAGTTGATTGCTCCAATTTATTATCTGTTCAAGTCTCCTTACTTATCCCAAAATATACTCACATTACTTAAATATGCTTACTCTCTTGTATAAGGGGTCGATTTACTATCATAGGCATCGGCTGATCAGATAGCAGTCCGTAGCCACAATGATGAAATGAGTTTCTTTAATCCTATTTTGTAACAAGCACGAAACACAATTTTTTTACCCAGTAGTATTAGAGGACCAAAAATTTTCCATTGGAAATGGAATGGAATGTACAGGACCATCAAATACTTATACGTTAGTGCAGAATATATTCCTATCCATATATTCCAAGACCTTAGTTACCATTTCAGGAATGAATAATCCAGCTTTGTTTTAATTACACATTGGAAGCAGTTGAAAATCAATGACTCACTTGCATCCATCCACTTAGTTATTTAAAACTTATATTATAAAATTTCATATCTTACTAAAAATAACGCAAAACTATTTTTAATTATTTAACACGCTTTCTGTTTCTTCTCAACTTTTTTTCTGGCACATTAACGATGACAATTTAAGTGATGCCTTTTAATTCACTGATCATGTGGGACGATTGACTGAAGAACTATAGTATTTAGGAGTTGAAATGATCGAAATCAATTTGCGGGCACTTTGAGTTTCATAATATTTCCTGTTTAATTCAAGGTGCCAAGCTAAAAATATTTTTATCCTATAATATTCGCACGGTCTTATTGTGTGTGTACGTGTGTGTAACCTTATGGAAATTGTGGCGTAGATAAAGCGAAGAGTGAATTGGCCAAACTCATTTTAAAAAAAGAGGCAGAAAAAGCGAGAAAATTTTCCTGCTCGTCTAATGAGCCCTAAATGTATTCAAGGTCCAACCCAGAGGGTAGGTATTGATTTTAGAGCTACGCAAGTACTGAAGTGCAAGGCGCGAGAAATTCACGTATCAAGGTAGTGGCAGTTTCTTTCCTTAGGCTGCCTTTGGCCTTACAGAAAGATGTATTACCCAGGAACAAATTTGACTTGGTTGTACCTGGAGTGCCCTGTCTGATTAGATCCCAGGACTGCCGGGAAGAAGCCTAACAGCCACCCTCTTTACTGTCAAGCCGTCATAACTTTTTAATGTTACAGTCAAGTTAAAAGTATCAAGCTCCTCAAAGGTTTAATATAAAAAATAACATATGTTATGTTAACTACTGCGGTTGCTTTATTATGAGTGAATAAATGTAGATAATTTGGCAACAAAACCACATTTGTTTTAATTTTTGGAATTTCATGAAAGGGAATTAGTATTAATTCCTCACTTGTGATTCGGTATATACACTATTAGTGTGTGTTACATTTTTTAGCTGCATAGAGATATCCAAATCCTTTAATGTGCATTCACACTAAGTGCTAAAAAAGTTAGAACAAAACCACAGCTACTGTACGTGTAAGTATAAAATATTTTGGACTATTCATATGAATATTTGAATTCCATTCCTAACAGAATATGTGGCCTTCTAGGGACTTCCTGTTCGTAGGATTTTACTTCAATTTATGATCTAAAACATCGGTCACCGATGTCTGAGACACGTACAATAATGGAAGTGCAACTTACTTCGTTAACTGATCCCTCACCACTTCTTCAAAATTACCTGACATAAATACTATAATGGTACCGCCATACTCGGTGTAACCTCTCGAGTTCTTACCGTGCGGCTCTAATGCTGTCATCTTGCATACCAAGTCACTCGATACTCGCAGTACTCGTCCGGGGCATGCTCGGGTGTACTGGGAGACTGGAGATGTTGGTCCTCGGTCTTTTATAGTTTCCAAGGATCATGATCATCAGTCATTTATTCGGATATTAGTTTGACGTAGCTTCCCACTCTTTTCCCCTATCGGCCAGAATTTTTATGATATCATAATTCTTCTCTGTTACATCTTCTTTCCTTACAACATGCTCATCCTATCACTTCCTCTTCCACTCTTTCACTTAACACTTAATTCACGATACTATCATGCCTCAAGATGTTTCCGATATTGCTAACTATACAGTTTAGTGCAAACCGTTTTTTTGATAACTGAGATAACATCTTATTCCTATTTTTATCAGGTGGAAGTAATATATACTAATGTTCCCAGATAAGCAGAATGATAGTGGCATAGTTAAGAAGATAAACGAGTTTTTCAAAGGCTACATCACGGAAAAGGCGTGAATATGCATTAATAGTAATTGTTATTGACATTTTAATGATGGTATGATTGGATTTTCTCAGTTGCAAAATAGACCTTATTAGATGTTTGCGATGGAATAAATGCGGAATTCTGCGAGTAGTGACACGAATAGCATCTCTTAGTGAATGTCCCCACTGGAAAACTCATTATCGAGACAACACCTTCCATAACTCTTGGAAAATAATTACTAGTACACGGAAGATATTCGAAATTCATGAGACTTCTAGAAAAATTAATAAGCTTTAAAGGAGATAACCCAAGAGGCAATCTCAATCACCATCTTCATGTTTTTATTCACAAGTTACAGGACAAAAGGGAAAAATGGCCACATATTACGGTTGCAAAATCCTTATTTCGTCATGCTACTATCATACACTTAACCTAAATGGGATAAATAGGAACATAGTGTTATGCCTATCATTGCTGTACGCTTTTTAAGATAGCTGAAACTGTGTAAAATTTCGCGAGGAGCTCAATCAAATGTCTTTGGTTTGATTGAATGTGGCATTTAAACAAGAGGAAGCTTATTTCCTCTAGAAGGCATTGCTGAACTCACCATCAACCTTCTAAGTAGTTCGTTTTCTTCCCTACTGCATACATCCGTCATCCTCTTCATGCAGCATAACTTAGACACAGTTGCCCATACCGCTGGAACGAAAATATTTTATTATTTATAGTGCATGTAAACAGACAATGTATCCTTTATTAATACCCACTTTTTGTGGTAATAATGCGAAGCAAAATTTCAAAAATGCAAATTTTAAATGCCTAAATTTCTCTTAACCATAAACGGCTGATAATGATAATATTATGAATCCCTACGTAAACGGCAGGAGTGTGAATTTTGGTTTCATTGGAGTAGTGTTTAAAAGGGGCATTTACTTTGCATGTGGCATGGTATTTAGTGATCGTTCTGATTGATGATGCATACCTGGTGATAGTTCACTCCCGTCTCACAGGGTATTATGTAGATGTACATAGCCATTTCACCCAGAATAAAAATACATAAATACCCAGACTAAAACCTATAACATGTTGGATTGAAATTAATTTTTGCGCGTGAAAATTTCGCTTTGAATTATACATGTAATAATATTTTGTCAAATCAGAACCTGTCTTAAAATCGTTCACTGAAATAACTTTTCATTTCCTTCTCCTTATCCCTTTACATTTGTCTGTTTTTCTTCCGCAAGAAGATAATGAAATAAATACTCTCCATGTTTTCTGTAGATTGCATTGTATTCGTTTAGTAATGGGCTCTTTGAAGTAATCTGAGATTTAGCTTCATTCGACAGGGCACAGAAATGAATCTTCTTAAAGGCGACCTATTCAGTCTTAATTAAAGAAAAACCCCTACCCTACCGTCCATAGTATGTACCTTCATTTAGTATCCGAAATGATCTAATGACACGGGCTACCTCAATAGACCCAGTGAATTCATTGTCCCTCCCAGTGAGATGGAAAGAATTGCATGCAAAAATACTTTTTTTCAAGTTTATCGTGGGTGTTTCTTGGTCTAAACATACGAGACTCGTTCGAACAGTCACCTTTATATGGCTGCAAGCACCTGGTAGTAATTAGGGTGACAATGAGGGATTGGTTAGCTGAGGGATCAATAACATTACGTATTTTAAACATTAAAGCAATTTTAAAATATATTTAAAATATTAAAGCAATTTTAAAATATATTTAGCAAGGAATAATACTTTACTCTGCTCAACCAAATAGTACTAATTTTATGTATTTCCACCTTCGTTGCGTCTATATAATGGATGAAATTAATATTTTTAAGGTTCAACATTTAAACACTGTTTTATCTTTTTTATAAATCTCGAAACTTCGAGGCTCTAATGTCATGCCTTCTGAAAGTGACGCGCCAATTTATACTCCTTTATGATAGGAATTTTAACGAGCTGAGCAGCTCTTTGTGTCTCGATAAAGCAAAAAAAATGAATCGTTCGAAGCTGAATCCTTTCCCCACTGTGTGTTGTGAAGTCGAGTTCTCGCAAACATACAAATTGAATATGTATTGTACTCTACAATGAAAATACAATTCTAATCAACCTTCGAATGAACTTCATTTATTTGGAATGGCTCTGTTTATAATTAGAGTATTTTTCTCTCGCGTTTTCCGAAAATATCGAGTGACTTCTCATTGTTTTCACTCAGCTGTAATTCCTCCTCTCGAATATCTTTTTGCCTACCGGTCTAAAATGACTGCTATTTCTTTGACGAGAAGCGATTTCCAAAGCATATAAATATTCTCGCTTATTCCTAGGAAACACTTGCAATTCCTAGGAAACACGCCTTGGCAGAACATATGAGACTTTATTTAGGGCATCAAGCATAGCTTTTTTACATTCAGAGCGGAAACGTTGCATGATTTGTCCCTTATTCCTCACGTTCAGTGATCTAACCGGCGATAATTTATTTCATCATCATCATCATTGGTCAACAATCCTAGGATTGGTTTGACGCAGCTTTCCACTCGATTCTTCTATCGGCCAACCTTTTCATTGTATAATTTATTTACACATTTTAATTTAATCACCGATATACCGACTTTATTTTTACGCATTGTGGAAATCTAAGGGCACCCATAATCGGAGGTCTGGCTTAATAGGTACAGTCTGCAAATCAGGAGTCAGCTTTTGCGCATATTGATTCGAGTGGGGGAGAGGGGATGGCGGGTGATAATGGCTGGTTACAGCGTACGTGATGTCGGGATGAGTGGGCGAAGGGATAAGGGCGGGAGTGTCCTCACTGGCGGCTGTTGCCAGTAGTCGAGGAGTGGGAGGTCAGTGAAGGGGGTGGGAGGGAGGAAACGTGAACTGAAGCTACGCCTAGGGGGTTGAAGAGGAGAGAGGAGCGGGACAGTGTGGCTTGAACCACTGGTATCAGCACTGGAACCTGCATTATGGTAGATCGAGGAGGATGATTTTGCTTGTTTGCCGGAATACCTTTTTATATAAGCATCTTCATGCTTATAATATACCTCTTCTTATATAAAATATAAGTATATGTTTATATAATTTACCTCTTCGGCGCAAAATTGTGACCTTTGAGTGATTATTGTGTCTCGTTTTCGGGATATGTTTTGTGATTTGTCGTTGTTTTTATGGAAAGCGTAGTATTCGATTACCAGCAGAATGCCTGATTTTTACCTTCAATGTATTCCAAATTTCATCATCAGCACTTACGAGTACAGAATTTTAATTTAATTTATATGTTCTCATCGTGAAGGCTTTTACTTTCGACAGCATTTCGACAAAATAATTGCATAAGGCATTTATTTGCTTCACCGCTAGTCTAATTCAAGATATTTATTTGCGACAAAAGTCCGAGCGGTTGGATTTATATAGTTTCAGGTAGTCAACAGCATGGAAGAATGGGATGATGGTCTATGTATATATTTTCATAATACTTTCATTTTTTATATCGTAAACCTCTCTCTTGGGGTTATTTGGAGAAAGCCAGGTGACAAATTCACCATATTCATCGTTAATGTTGCAAGCTGCCGTGAAGTAACCAGGTTGACACGATCAATATGTTACCAAGTGTTTGACTAACACATATGGAGCAAACAGGGTTGCAAAATTAGCACAACCGAAGAAATTAAATACCTTCTCCTTCACTGTTTACCTTTTAATTTTGCACAAGTATCCAGAAGGCAAAGCCGAAAGCGTAGTAGAGCACCAATATAATTCTTAAATTAGTAGAACTTAGTATTGAGGGAACGGCAGGGTTACTTTGAGCATTAAGTTAACATTAGATACCTTCTCCATTCATACCTTTTCCACTCCTTTTGCTTCCTAGCTCGTTTTATTCGGAATAGCCATGCCTTTGACAAACACGGTATCGGAGAGCCGGGCAGAATAGCCTCCTGCAACTGGATGGGGATTGAAGTTTAACGCTAGCCTCACGTCATCAATCGTTCTTCCTCGGATAAAATGTCAGCGGATGCATGGTGGGGGGTGGACGTGGATGGATAGCGTCAGAGAAGGAAATACAGAAGTAGTGGATTTTTCCAGTTTCCTGGTGGATGTTCGAGCTTGGAATGCCATTAATTGAACTAGCAGGTAATGTAAAAAATGCAACAAAATGGAGGCAAAAATAAAAGGCTGTATTTCTACACGGCATTTTAAGCTTAAAATTAATTCATCTACCATCAAATGCTGTCAGTGACGACTGAAAATGAATTAACTAGCAAAAAATGAAAAAAAAAATATTGCATCAAAACGATCAAAACCAAATGTAACCCAGCGGCGATGAAGGGCTTATGCTACGATCTCATTTTTCAGAGAAGTGCTAGCTGATAATAAATGCATTGAAATTTTAGGCACTAGCATAAAAACTAAAATATTAACTCCAAAAACGAGTAGTAGTTTTAAAAAGTAACAAGATGTACATGAGTAACAAGTAGTTTAATTGGTTATCTTCGATTTGAATGTTAATGAGGAATGGGGAATATTAATGAAATTTGTTTTTTCAAGTATTGTTACTTGATACGAAATTTTCTCACACATTTAAATGCATATGCCAAATTTTTCTATGCCAACCACTAAGATTATCAAATACTATTAACATTTTTTCCGAAAATTGACGAAAGTCAAATGACCTGAAAGGCAGTTTGATTTCACCGCACGGTATAGCTTCCATATTTCTACGGTAACAGGCATTTGTTTTGGAAGAAAACGAAACGAATATATAGTTTTAGACGTTTTTAGCCGTTCATTGATCGAAACAATGACTGAAAGGGATTTTAAAAGCGCTATCCCATAAGTTGTTTTTGGTTAACTCCCTTATGGTGGCTTATTTTTTTAAAACACATCGATTGCTCAGTCTCAGCAGGTATTTGCCAAGTGTATTTCACTTGGCGAATACCTGCTGACACATAGTATAGAAATATACAGGTTTTATATATTTTATGGAATATATACTTGTTACGATCCGTACTGATGGAATACAAAATCGCGTTGCTTTCGTTTATTGCATTAAACAAATACTGTTTTCACCAAGTATTCATTAAAAAAATTACCTAGACGTTAGGCACGTAGCAAGGGGGATATCAAAGGGGTAGCAAGGGCTTCTGGAGCTTCAGACCCCCCCCCCTCCCGAAACTTTTCCCTAATAATTTTGTCGTTTTGATTTTAACTGGGCTTGATAATCCGGTTTGCGTATAATTCAAATGTCAGGTGTCTTCAAACGAGATCACTAGTTTGATGCATGTGTGTGGTTAATAATTTCTTTTTTCAATCTTTCATAGATTTCATATCAATTTTTATGATACGTATTTTTGCGCGAACTTCTGTTCTGGGACCGGTCAAATTAACTGCTTCATAACAAGGTAAGCAGTGATCTTGACCAGTGAGAAGAGATAGGAATAGGCACTGTGAAAGTAAATACACTGCCAGCCCTGAAAATAAAGGGAATAGATTTGTAACATGTCGGCATCGAACGGGCAAAGCTTATTTGTTACGCATTCTAGAGTTAGCCCCCCCCTTTTCCCCCCGAAGAAAATTTCTGGCTACGTACGAATCAAATTTCTGGCTGCTCCACGCGTAGCAGCTAAAAAATACCCATGGTTATACCGTGCCGTGACATCACGCCTTGGATACCCGATGACGTCATGTTTTAAGCTACCGAAAACTTACAATTTTTAAAGAGTAATAGATTTTCGTCAGAAAAAATTGACCAAATACATTTTAGCTAATAAACTTCTCTTTCAAAGAGTTATAAAAAATAGTAAATTACCCCTTTTCTACTTCTTATCGTTGAAACGCAGGTTCGTTCTTAGTACCTGGTAACGTATTCATAATGAATGTATATTGTTTAGTGAATATTATCAGCAATTGTATTTCCTAGCCAAAATAATATACCACGAATATCATAAACCAACTTTATAATTGGTAAGTGACACAAATGTATGAGGGAAATGTTTTGCTCATATCTGTTTCAATTATTCTAGTGCATGCAATAATGTGCGCGATTCTCTATATTACTAGCTCATGTTTAAGAATCACCACAAGGACGATTCCATACGCAATGCTAGCAAATCTTTTTGTTGCTCTGTGTTAAAAAGCTCTGATTCCATTCTAATTTGTTTTAAGGCTTTCTGTGAAAGCCAGCGGAGTGGCTGCAGAATGAATCTCGGATTTATTCCGCTGATACTTTGATCACTCTCTTTTTCCTTCGTCCCAAATAAGGTAAAAAATGGACGGGTAATCCTTTTTAGTTTCCCGTTCTTGGACCTCGTAGACTTTCTGTTGACATTTCTTTGTGCCTATTTATTTCGTAAGCAAATGGCTTTAGGAAGCATCGGATTGTAGTGTTCAATTATGTTAATAAGTTTAACAATCTGTAATGATTACCCTCCATTCTACCCGTGGTGCTCTGACTCTTTCATTCGTTTTTTTGCCCTCAGTCTGTTTTCCATTATATACCTCCAATTCTTCTGTTGTTACAGGCCTGTGACTTCCATGTCTTGCGTTTTTTGCTGAATAGTGAGGAAGAGGAAGAGAGAAAGAGAGAGGAATGGAGAACACAGGGGCTGCTTTTAAGCATTGAGATTAATTTCTGTCCCTAACATGAAGATTTCCATTCTAGTCTCACGCGGATGCTTCTCACATCATCAATCACATTCTCTTTATTCACCAAAGCATTAATTATTGTGTATTTCTCTCTTCTTCCTCTTTCTCTAGAATCCCCTCCTCCGCACTCCATTTGTCTGCATGAGCAATTTTCTTCCTGTTTCCCAATTCTTTACTGCAACTTCTCCGAGTTCTCATTTTCTCCAAAAAATCTACCAGCAGCGGCGTTGTTTCATTTCGTATTGACTGGAAGGGTACGTCGACCCAATATGCATTATCTTCATTTTGTTTCCTTCCGAAACGAGCACATTTTAGTGTATTTTCTTTGAATTTACTGGGCCAAATGAGAAGAGGAAGTGCAATGGGCATGTTTTACCCGAGGCTTAATTAAATACAGGCTCACCAATCCGGATTTGGAAATAAAGGCATCGCTGCGGTTTGTTCTTGTGTTCGGCATTGGGAAAGATTTTATTCTCTCCATATATTCATGAAACCTAGCATTTTTTCCATCCATGATATTTTCATTATAAGTTTTTTAGAAAAGCTTTTACCTTAATGCTTTATTTATTAAAGAGCACCATAAATATTAGTATTTATTGGCAGAAAATTTAAATTTACCAATTTTTTTAGATGCCCAACCAAAAGTGCAGGTAGCTAAAATCATTTTTTGTGTTGCAGATTTAGACTCGTTTCATAATTATGATCGTACCATGGATAAGAATACCATAAATATTCTTTGAAAGATGATAGAACTACAATACCTTTGCATGAAACTTAAATGAGTTGTACATACGAATAATTCTCCGGCTGCGGAAAATAGAATTCAGCCTAATTTATTTATTTATACGCGTATATAGTGCATTTTTCAATATTTGGGAATATGACGAGAGATCCATGAGATATTTAATAGTTAGTTTTTTCTACAAAAGTTTTTATCTTAATACTAATGCAAAATACACATATATGTATCAGTAACTTTTAATTAGTAGAAAGTATACTCTTTGACTTTGAACAACTCATCATCAGCTGTAGCAATGGAAGTCATTGTGCAAATGTCAGAGAAATGCATTTTAAATATCCTAATTAGTCACGGGAGTGTAATTTTTTTGTATCAAAGGGAATATACGTAGATATAAAATAATTATATGCTGTTTATTGGAAATGCACAAAATAATAGAAATTTATATTAGTGATAATTCTTAATTTGACATGCTCCACTTCGGCACTGTGTCAATAGCGGTAATGTTGGGAAGCACAGCAATAATTTAACGAGATTTCCTCGAACCTACCGACATAAAAAACTGGCATAGGATTATGCTGGCCTACATTTTTGATTCTATCAATATTTAATTAAATCAAAAATTTTGAAAAGGACTTTTCTCGGATTTTTGAAAAGGTTTTAGGAGGCACAAAAACTGACTTTCCGCTAAATTAATTGAAGTATGAGAGAAATAATTTTTCCGGAAACTCCTTACTATTTTGCTACACCATAAGTTACTGATATGGCTCGTTTATCAAACAATACTATACACATCTTCATGAAAAAATAGCGGAAAGAGGTCATTTTCAACATTTTCTAAGGTGAGTCCTTCACGAAAACCACGATTCAATTCTTATTCATATGTGCATAATTATTGAAGTTGATGGAAACGTGGTTTCACGTTAGCAATGAGGTTAACTGAGTTTAATAAATATTTTAAATGACTGTCGTAGTATCACCAAAATATATGTTATTATTACATCTATTGAAATGAATTCTTAAACTTTTTTATGATGCTAAATTTTTTACACGAATAAATATTTCCTCATGAATTTTATGGCAAATTTGTTTGATAATATTTAATTAGTAAGTATAAATTTAATATTAATCGAAATAATAATAGAATGATTGATAGAATGAATGATTTTTACCCTAAACAATGTAATTTGAAAGTATTAAACTTAAATAGGTATATTCTTAAGAGTGAATTACCAAATGAAAATATTGTTGTCAATGAACCAAATCAAAGCTCTCGTGGTCGGGCGAACCGCCTCGTTGGCGATGGAATGATCTCATGCATGGAGTGATTTAAAATCACTTACCTCGTACCTGCACCGAATTTTTGGCGGAGAGCTAGATTTTTATGCACGGTTAATGCTTAGGGATTCGTTCGTACTATTGATTCGTGATCATGCTTGGTGCTCTTTTATTCCATGAAATATGCTCCCGAGGCGCATTCCCCGGGTAGATTTATCACAGATTCTCTCGCGTGACCACCGCTGTTCTTTGCCGCTCGCATCGCCGCTCCTTTGCCGAATCGTACCGCGACGCACTCACTGCCTCTACGCTACTGAAACGCCACTTTTCGAATGCTATCTCCATGGTTCTCTCTAGGACCCCACTCTCATCAAACCCCATGAATGCTCCCAGCCACGTTGTCGACGGCGACGGCGCGGCCCTCGGTATACGTATCCCCTCCCCATAAGGCCACCCGATAACCCCCTTCCACAACCCTCATCCTGCCCCCCTTCCCATTCTGGTGCTAATTTTCTTTCGGGGGTAACGGCTCGTGTCCTCCACTCTGCATTTGACCTCAATATCTCTCTCTCTCTCTTGCGCACACAACAATTCTCTTCTGTCCGGCTCCCGCTTTCTCCTTTTTTTACGCTCTGTCTTTCGTCCACCGTTTTGGGTCGTGGACGTCAAGCGCTTCCCATCTCCCGCATAGTCCCGAATTTCATGCGAAAGTTGGGAGGCGAGCTTCATCGCCCCCCTCTCTCCCTTGCTCGTTTCGTCTCTTGCCTACCGCTCATTCCCGCTCTGGGTTTGTCGTTCCACGCAAAATTACACATTAGTTTCCTTTGAAAAACCTCCGTTTCCAGCGATTCCATTTCCCCTTCACAGGTGAAGGACCTGGGGTGAGTTTGCCTCTGCATTCCTCGGGTCAGCCATTATGAAAATGTGTTTCTCGCCGATAAGTGTATCAATTGTATCAATGCATTAGTTCAAACATTTTTCGGTTATTTCAATAACTTTGTATCAATGAATAAAGTTACAAACACATGAAAATAAATCAGTGGGCATGACGTTTAATGTGCAATTTCAATCTGGAATCATATGAAATGAATCAAAGTTTCTATTAGTTTCAAATTTAGGTTTCCTAGAAAAACATTAAATTAAGCTTTCTGTGGCATACCAATTTAAAACATGACATTTGGATGAGTATATTGATGGCCTATGGATATAAATGTTTTATCTTCAGTTTACCTCAACATTTTCAAAAACACTTTTTAGTCATACATATAGTGCTCCTTGTATGATGATATCTTAAATTTTAAAACTAAGAACTGCTACGAAAGGCTATCAGCGGATTTTTCAGAGTTGCTTTCAAATAGGAAATTTTACGTGCGGTGATTGTGGGAATGACACATATGTGATAATTTCTCCTAACCTCCAAAATGAAGAAGCCGCCTGGACCCAAGTCCTTTTCCTTGGAAGCAGTGTTCTCAGTTGATTCTGGGAAGCTAAATTTATCCAATAATGGCTCATGTTGCATCTGTATGTAGTATAAATGTCATGCATATTTTGGGAAAATGGATTAAGCTTAAATAGCTTAAACAAGGACAGTGATGAAGCTTGAGGATTTCCTATCCATTTAATTTCATAGGCCTACGATTAAAATTAGCATCATTTTGCTGATGAGTTTCCAATAAACTGTTTGGTTCAGTAGGTATCTAAAGTCAATATCCATTGTAAGCCATTAGAACTAAATCAGACCAACTCCTCGGAAACCCATCATAGTCCTTTCTAATTTCAAGGGAGTGAAGTGGGAATGGTTGATGGGGAATGAGAATTTAGGCTAAAAATATGAGTGAGTCGGAAGAGGGTATTAGGGCAATGTCAGGTATGATCGAGGAGTTCATTGACCGGAGAGACCTTGGCATTTGATATGTAGTTAAGTGCATTGGATGGGGTAGAGAGAAAATGAGAAGGGAGAGGAAGCCATAGATTGCAGCAAAATTGAAGGAAAACATGGAGACGAGAGGGAAATATAAGAATATGAGAGCGGATTTGAAAAAATGAGTGCAAAGAAACCCGTCATTTATCTCACAAGAGAAACCTGATAGAAAAAAATTAGGTCTAGATATTATGAAATTGGGCTATCCATGAAAAAAAGAGAGCTGAAAAAATGGAATTGATTATATTCTGTGCTTATCGAAAAATGAGAGATGTTCTGTAGTAATTTCTTATGTTTATATCCGTTATTGTTTTAGATTTCCTTGGTTATGTTTAACCCATATTTTATTCAAGTGCTTACTCTTTTGGCAAGGAAAAATATTTCAATCCCGTTTAAATAGTGAAATGTCTTATAACAATGAATATAAAGCGAAGTAAATTCACACTTCGCTTAGTTCGCTCAAAGAGAAATTCGGACAATGTGTATGGTTATATTGTTACGCTAAAAAGTAGTCTGGGAATAAAATTAAACATCAGTGAATTGTCGAAAATATCTAGGGTTTTCCACCATGTTAGGTTTTCTATGGAAGAAAATTGGAGAGTTTGGTAGAAAAATGGAGATTTTATGCCATAAGTTCACTTTCAAAGCATAATTTCTTATTTCTCTCAAACACGACAAAATTTATTGAGAAGTTCAGTAAACCAGTAACGGATATCAAGGATGAAGTACTTATTATTTTCATAATTAAAAAAAACTATGCTCCACAATCCCGGTAAATATTCATGTACTTGTACTGAAGACATTTTAGTTAGATGTGTGCTTCAGTTATAGCTCGAAGAGTACATTCGGAGGTATGAATTCGTAAGCCATTATATTTAAATTCATATAACATGTAGTTTTCTTTCCTTTGAATATTTTTCACTATTAACATCTATGCAAATGAACGCTGAAGTGTTTTTTTAACGGTTTTATATATTCATTGGCAATTTTAATACGTTGAAACGGAGCATTTTAAGCGGACAAAACATGGTTTAGTGAAAGAGCATGGCTATTGAATTTGAAATAATTTGTGAGGAATTTTTATTAAATTTATCATTAATGAGCTGTTACAGAATTTGATGCTCAATATGAAAAATAAGGTAGTTAATTATTTATTCCTGGTCTAAAAAGCATTTCATAAGAAATTAAATTATAGCTAGTGATTTATTATTACTTCCCAGAAATTATCTAAGAAAGGAAAATATTGACCGCATCATGAAAAAATGATGCAATGTCTATGGGTTGTGCAGATATGGAATCGATTCATGGTACATATATTTTAATGCACAGTTTGATAGGCACACAAGGGCTACTTAAAAATATTTATTGGGTACGTAGCCTCTGAAGATTCTCGAAATTTCCCCGAGCCTCAAACCTCAAAATTGATTGTACGAGTTTATATTCGTTTTCCAAATGGGAGGGCTCGAAGATTTCATGAGTACACTGCTACTTGCATGTAAATGAGACAAATATGCTACTAAAATGGCATATAGGGTGTTTTGGAATATTCATTCTGCAAATATGGGTTTCACTCACATTGAATAAGCCAAGTTTCAGGCGAGTGAAGAAGAAAAATTTTGGTGAAATACGGTGGAATTAGAATATCGTGAAGGGGCAAATGAGAATTTATTTTTTCCATTTCTTCCTAAATTTCAATAAAGGTGACTCTCTGAGTGTTACCGGAAAGGGTTGTAAACAAAACTGTTCAAAGAATGCTTATGTTCTTTGGGTGAGGTTGACATGGGTATGCTTCAATCGAAATTGCAGCCGCCTGTAATGCGCGCAAACAAACTTGGCCTTCGCCCAGCATTCGTCTTAGTTTTCTGCCCCGCATCTCCCAAGCTCCTCTCCGATACAGATACAATAGTTACATATGTACGACGCACACGTCCGAACGTACGACCCACCCCTTTGTTCCCGTCGGGTGCTCTCAGCGTCCTCAATTTCCTGCCTGCGTCTCCGGCTCAGTCACACACGTACACACACATATATATAATACGCCCTCCCTCCCTATACCCTCCTTCTCTCATTAAACCCAGACACTCCCAATATTTTCCGATCGCCCGCTGTTCCGCCCGTCCCCAGATGCATTCATTCCCAACCGTCCCCTCTCTCGGACGCCATTGCTTCGTTCCCCTTTCTTGCAGGATCGCCTTCGAAATCTGTCCTTTCAAAGGCACCTTCCCTCCTCCTCCCTGCATCTCCTCGATGCTCTACGTTTCTCCGAAGAGTTCGGAACTCTGGGGAGTTTATCTTGCCCTTGGGAACGTGGAGGAGCAGTGCGATGAAGTCAGTTTTTTTCCGGCAGGTACTTGAGCCGAATGAACACCATAAGGAATGATATTTTATGCTCTTGTCCACAGCATTGAAGGAGGAAAGGTATAGAGCAATAAATAATAGAATTTCTAGTGAAGAGTAGGTACCTGTACGACCCAAAAATGAGACATAACTAGGATAGTACCACAAAATCGGGAGGGAGAGGGGGATTTTAGTGTATTTTGAAAGTTAGCTTTTAGTATTTACACAGTAGGTTCCTCAAAGAATATATATGGTACCATTTATAGAGCTGTAGGCAACAGAATATCAACCCCTTTGACTAGGGGTCCGAAATTTTGTTTGATGAGTATTCTCGCTCGGACTACCGCTTTAATGATGATTTGAGGTATGTTTATTAAGCAGTACGCTTCGCTGCCCTTGAACGGGTCATTAAATTGTGATCATTTCCTCACAGACTCGTAATTCACGTGGGTGATTTTATCACAGTCCATTCTAGCAAACCCGTCGCATGGAAGATATATTCTTTACAACTTCAACTCAGCATTTGTGCAGTTTGCCTAGACAACGCTGCATAAATAATGGTGGTTTTTAAAAACGTTTAAAGTAATATAAAATAACTCTTCTGACCAGTTGTTGCTAGTTTTTCATTTTTCTATTTTAGTAAATAAGATAGCAGTAGAATTGAGGGTCGGAAATTTTAACCGTTGTCTTTAACGATACTGTCAATTCGATTTGTAGTTTTAAAAAGAATCATTCACTATTAGTTCAATTGCATTAAAGTTTAAACGTACATTATCAATGTGTATTCCTGAACAAAACCAAAAAAAAAACTTTTCGTGAGAAATCGAAGTTGAAAAAAGGTAAAACTAAATCCCGGAATGCATTTTGAGGGTAAAAAGTATATTTAAATAAATATTTCACATATCTTGCACGAATTTGTCTTCGAACAGTAGATGTATATGGTACTTATGATAGTGTAATATCATTAATTAACTGTTTGTTCTAGCATTATTGCAACTCAAGAGTAACTCTTGGTCAGTCGATTGCTAGAAATTATTCACTTCACGTACACAGGGAGTTTCACTCTCCAACCTAATGTTCTTCATTACAGCTCAGAATGTACTAACCATTGTCTCTCATCCCATATTAATTGTATTTTCCTTTGCTACTGCGGAATAAAGAAAAGTGGAGAAAAAAATCTTTTTGTGAGTATGATACCCATCTTCGCACGCTAATCATAGAGTCTCATCACGTTTCGTTGTTCTTTAAATGCAGGGACTCAGACGAAGAGGATGGGCGAGAGTCATTTAGGAGAAGTTATTTCCCGAGGGGTTTCGGGACTCCTGGCTTTCACCTGGGGCTCAGAGAGCGTTGAAACGCGCAGCATCCTCCATCCCTGCGTGCGCATGTGCAAACTCCCAAGAAGGGTTTCGTACTGCGTTTGGCGAGGGCGTGGGAAAGACCAGGAGACCGATTGACCAGCGCTACCTTCCAGATTGCCTTTTGCTCTCCGAGGGGACCTCTAGCGGAGCAGGGAAGGGCGGGGGGAAGAACAATATTTTTCGGAGTTGGCCCCAAACCGATGTCACCGGCCGCCACCTCGGGCACCTCCACCACGCCCTTAAAGCCTTCATCGATCCTCCATCCATCAAATCGCAGAGGCTTGACCTCACCCCCAACCCTCTCTCTCCTTCTCCTCCTCGCCTCCGCCGGCCGTTGGGGTTGCAAGATGAAGGAGAGAAGGTCGGAAGGAGTCGGGGGACAGCAGAATCAACAAAATCTCCGGGAGAAGAGTTTCCGTCAGCCTTCGTTTTCGGTCCAATAACCGCCCTTTACATTCGATTCCATGGCGTCTCGTATGTATGCTTTTATTGCCTTCTCGCCCCTTCTCCTTCCCCTCATGTTTATGACTTCTGTTCCTCGGCGGTCGAGATGTCCATCT
This sequence comes from Platycnemis pennipes, assembly GCA_933228895.1. Taxonomy (NCBI): domain Eukaryota; kingdom Metazoa; phylum Arthropoda; class Insecta; order Odonata; family Platycnemididae; genus Platycnemis; species Platycnemis pennipes. Next base: position 22,432,558 of record OW121848.1, on the reverse strand, counting down.
GTGTGGGTGTGTATGCTCTTCCCCGAGCTGTAAACATTTACGACCGTGAGTGAAGGCCGGGAATGAGGGTAGAGGGTGGAAGAAAGAGCAATTATTTATTTTCACCCCATTTCATAAAATGATTTCTAGGATTAGGAGTTGGACTGGAGTAGTTTGGACAGTACATTTGCTTAGACATTTTTCTTGATCTATTAGGTCATATGGAAATACTGCAACAGTAATGCCGCACCGCCTGAAATTGAAAAACTTTTTAATGGTAAAGTATCCTATATTGGAATTTCTTTACCAAAATAAAAAATCTAGTTTGGCCTATTTTTAACTTTATCAAGCAGCACAAGGTGAATAACCTTACACCAAAAACCTGTTAACTTTTGAAATCTTGTTTGAAAGGATCAAGAATATGATTATGATTCATGTATGCTAATAAGATAGGGCCAATTCAGCATCATGCTCTTAAATTTAAACCATACAATCACATATATTATGCACATTATAATACTCATTTATAAACGTACTCTATACTATCACAAGTTTTGTAATTTTCATAAAATAAAAGTATTTGTATCGTTACATAATAATATATGTCATCCATAAAAAAGAGTGATATTAATTTGAAAGTTCAGTACATTTTATACAAAAAAATGATACGTAACAAATTGTACTGTGCTAACGACTGAGGAACCATGTGCCTGCGGAAAATTGCGAACTGCTGATCACAAATTGAAGTGAAAAAGTGAAATTCCTTAAACAAATAGCTGAAATTGTAGTCTATTACCAGAATGTTATTAGGCGATAAAGTGTAACATGAAAACATCATGTTCGATCAAGGGCGATCAGTCAAATATATCCGGAAATGGAGACAGGCCTAAAAATATTCCTAGAGCTGTAAGCTTCCTAGAGCTTTATGACCGTAAGTGACGCTGAAATAATTTACGATTATTTCAGTCAAGAAATAATAGTAAATTATTTCAGTCAAGAAATAATAGTAAATTATTTCTTGACTGAATAAATTAAAATTCTTCTGTTATCCTTAAGGGCATACACATCGTATACACATAGTCACGGCAGGGAAGTATAACATCTAACAAGGACCCAAAGATTCTGTTAGAGCCTGTAATCCCCAGCAAAAATACCTTAGAATGAATGGAAATATGAAAATTTTGGTTTTATATCGTTCCACTACTTCTCAATGATCGTTTAAAGAGGACGTAATCATCCAAGACAATAAAAATTGAAAAGAAGCCCGACTAGACAACTAGTCTAAGGGTCGGTTAGGTTCGTAGTTCTATTAATTGTAGAATGAGAAACTGTGTAGGTATTCTTTTTACACCATAACCATTAAATTTATAAACCATAGAATTTTTGCATGACATAGATCTGTAATCTCAATCTCTTCATGGAAAAAGGTTTTCGATTTAAGCTTGAAGTTCAAATGTAATTAATAAGTTTTAATAATATGTTTAAGATTCAAATACGTGATAGAGCAAAATACGGTGGTATAAGCTGGGCCACTGAATATGAACAATATCCAATGGCTATATTGTGTACCCAGAAAAACATTTACATTAATGTCAACGAAAGGTTTAATTCAATTCCTGCCGTAGTAAATTTTGCTTGAGCGTCAAAGTGACGAGAGCGACCAATTGAGTTTAAAAAATATGCAACACTACCTAAGATATCTCTGAAACTAATATTCCTAATGAATGCAACGCTGTTACTTTTAAATATATTTGCTGTTAAAATATATTTGAAAGTTCTGATGATTTCTCGGAAAATGCGCTATGTTAAATCTATTCTGAATTTTCACCGGGTCAGGTACTTTATTGCCACCGAAGTTTAGATGGGAAACTTATCCATCACCAATGTTCACTTGTAAATCATGCCAGTACCAATGGAGAACATGGCTTCATGAAAATCCCGTACGCACCAATGATATGAATTGGAATGAATTGAGACATTCGACTTACCTGCCATTTAAGAATGTTGAAATATGTATTATCAATAAATAAAAGGAAATAGGATTAATTAGTGATATAAATGCAGTGCATTTGAGTAGAATGTTTAATGTTTCAATTATGCTTTAATTTCTTGAAGTTTTCGTAACCTGGGTCTATAAAAGACAAAGATTCGGAATTGAAGAAAATTTACTCCTCATCCATCCAGCGTACCACATTTTTCTCGTTAATTATTCTGCTAGATTTAAGTTATCATTGCCACATTTTCGTAAATGTCAAATCATGGCTAATTTCTCTCTAGAGTCACTTGAAAGGCATTTATCTGTGAAATAGGTTTTATAGCTCATTCAGAAAGGAAAAGGAGAAGGTGGATGGATTTACGTAACGTTCTGCCAAGTGTAGGGAATACAAAATATTGGCGCGGGTGTAGTAGGCTTAATTTCTCATGTTTTATTGCAGTTATTTGGAGGCATGCATTAAGGGGAACAATAATAAAAATTTTAAGCATAATATTAAACATTTTATATACAAATATTTAGTAAATATTTTATCGCGTCGTATTGCAAATGTACCCAAACTTTGATGAATGCATATGTGAATGAATGCATACAAACATGATCTGGAAATATAAAACGAAGAATTTTCACCCAGTAATATATACTTAATAAAGGCGTCTCTTAGGATATCATATATTTTGTTAAGTAGAGGAAAATCTTAAAAATAATAATGGAAAATCACCCATTCAAACGAATATACATTTATTTTCCTGCTGAAATATGAAAAAAAAAACGTTGCGTGACAAATGGAGATGATTACCTAAACGAATCGATAGCCTTTGTGATTAGCGTTGAGGTGAATTTTTTCAGCCTAGTACTTTGATGGCAAAAACTCATAATTAAGAGTAAAGTAGTCATTTGATGTAATTCAAATGCAATGCTCTGTAGTCGATTTTTCAGAAATTGCTCTATGAAACTTCATCAGCGGATGAAAAGGACGGTCGGAGGAAACAATTAACATTCGTGCAGAAATCAATTAATTCATTCATTGGGAAAAATGTCTTAATTTTCTTGTAATTGAAAAATTCGAATGATATGTCATTATTAGATAGGTCTAACTAGTCATCAACAACAGTAATTACAGCTAACTTTATTGGAAGTCAAATTGTAGTTGATCACAGAATGGTCTTAAGCGTTTGAAAGTATATAAAATAAATTGTTAATTTCAATTTCAATTGATCAATAAGTTAACGTATGAAAACGTTGCATGGAGAATAATAAATTTTTTCTGGAAAAAAATTTGTAATCAACCTCGGCTACGTCAAGATTGGAATCAATTAAATAAATGCTCAACGGCTATCCATGAGTACTTGCAAGAAATCACTAAATCAAAGTGAATCATATTGGCAATGATAACTGTAAATTCTAAAGAGACTCGTTCCCTTAGCTAAAAAGAGCCATTTTTTATGAAATGAACTTCATTTAGATTGTGAGAAATGGCTTACCTCTTGATCAAGAATGCCAAAAGTGCCTCTCTAAAATTGGATTATCTCTTCATTTATTCCTGAAGACCTTGCCCTTAGGTGTAATAATTAAATGTGAGTGTAAAAATGCCTAGATAATATGGAGGGACTGTAATCCTTGGTTCTTCCCTGCTCCCTTTTAGAGCCAAAAAATGAAGTGACGGTGAAATGGCCCAATCGCTTTGATTTGTGGTTCCGATGTCCCCGAGGACATTTATCACGAAAGCCACAGCGATAAGCTCGGATAACCCTGATAGATGGCGGTCACTCTTCTCTTTCCCTCCTTTCTCCTAAGGTGGGAAAATGGCCCATTACTTCTTTTTCCAATTCCATTTACTTGAATATATGATGTAACCGAGCTGTAACAAGTACAGCGTTCAACAACGGTTTGAGTAATAGTAAGTGAGAATGACCTTTATGCGTCCCTTTGTTTGGTTACGAATCCATTGGTGTAATTATCCGCAGAATCTGTAGAAATATTCTGTGGTCATCATGGTCAGGGGTCGGGCTGGTGTAATGAATAGAGAACTGGCTGCTCAGGGCCCGAATCCTTGCAGTTGAAGATATTTTTCAACGCGCGCGCCTGGTAAAACGCGCCTTACTTGTGTCCTTTGTGGAAAAGTGTCTCGTTCAGGTCTTCGTCTGGAACGTTAAGCCGTGGTCCTCTGAGCGCCTTTCGTTAGGAGTAGGTTAATGCCGACGCCAGGTTTCTCTCCACCCTTCCTACTTTTCCTTCAATCCCTATACCTTTCCTCCCGGTCTGAAGCACCTATTTGTGAGGGTTCAGTCTTGATCACTCAGATAAAAAATTTAATTTTTCTCAATTTATTAAAATAACAACGAGAAAGTTTTTTATTCACCTTTCGAGAATGTTTTTTATAGCTGAAAAATATTATTTTTTGGACCCGAAGAGTGCTAAAAATAACATTTTTGAGTAGTTAACTTTTCCCATGAACATGTATTTAAATTAGAATAACATAGCTATATAAAAGATTTTGCAACTTTATTCAAAAGTCAAAAAACATAGAGGTAATAAACATGGAAGGTAATAGTTAGTCTCTATCGGCTAATAAAAGCATTACAAGGCGCAAGCCATCCTCTATTTTAGAGCATTCACAACACTGGAGATGTCGAGGATAATATTGTGATGGAATAGAATCTTATAGGCAATATTATATTTTTCAATGAAATGGGATCAACGGAAAAATTGAAAATTTTTTTATCTTGTGAACGATGTAGCTCAATTTCATCAAACAGCAAATGACATAAGCGAGACGGTAAAAGTTGCATGTCAAACTGGGCCCTGTGGGCAGTAATGAAGATGGATTCATACCACCATCGAGATCAGCGTGGCCCAAATTCTCTGTACGCACAATTAAAGTCAGTCACATTTTACCAGTTGCAAAATTGATTCACTCATTTGTTTTCGAGGATATAGTCATTAGTTTCTAGAATTATATTTACTTCAGAAATTATCATTTGATATCATTGTAGTTATATATTTTAATCCAAAGATGCAATTTGAAATAGTAATAATTAGCCACTTCAGAAGAATATTTTATCGTGACTGGGAACTTGAACGAAACGATGGTACTTTCCCGAATCCAGATTGTCATGGGTTGGAATTTTGTTAGAGTGGATAAAACAATTTTAATACAGCGGATAATGTAGTGAGCGTAGGCTAATGCATTTTTTAACACGAGGTTGTTTCAGGGAACAGGGAATTAAAAATGCATAAAAATATATTGGCATTTCGTTACTAATGGCCATACACCGTGTTTCACCGAAAATAATACGTACGATAAAAAATATTGGACGTATTTGTACTAGACGTAAATGTGGAAGTACTAAAAATTGGTGATAGTTTCACAGTAATTCTTTTCCATAGGAAGAGCATTACCCTGAAAAATTACGACATCCCCTGGAAATAAGCCTTAATGCGTCTGTCAGAGCAAAAACCACTACAAGACCCGCTTTTAATACGTCTTTTAGAACAAAAGCCCAGATCCGGTCTTATTTTGGGGAAAATACGGTATATAGTCTTGGGGGGATGCGAAGGATGTGTCACGTAACGTCCAGGTGAGGAGGGCGGATAGGATCCAAGCCCTGCCTCCACCGGCCATTCCTTGGCGAACGAGACTGCTCGCCTTGACGCTTGTTGGCCTCGCGGAATAATTTGTTGAGTTGCCCTCCTCCTATTCCCCGTGTATCCACTCCCTTCCCTTTCTGGTGTTCGAGGGTAATTGATTATTCCCTCGGCGAGCACGGATGCTGAGGGCTCACATCGATTTTCTATAGGGCCGGCAGTACTCCTTCGTGTTTTTCCATTCGCTCTCGGGTTTTGGGAATGACCCACTTTGTGGAGGTTTGCATTTCGTTCGCTAACATCCTTGGTCTCGTGAACAGGTGAATTTCCCCCGAGAAAGCAATCTACTTTCGTAGTTGGAAATGTGTGGGATTGAGACACAACTGGTACCTGAGTGAGAGAGAATCGGAGAGTGTATAATTGTTTCAGTCCATTGTTTACACGTTAGATACAGCTTGAAACAGGTTATTACGCCGTTTTGTTTGTTTTTTTTTCTCTCATCTCAAGGGTGGTAACTTAGACTTTGAATTTCCAAGTTTATGTTAGTTAAATTTAGATTTAAAATCATAATATTATTATATAATGCCTTCTATTAATTATTTTGTTTCAATGACTATCTCATTCAAGAAAGGGTAGATGGACGTTGATATTCAAAGGATATGTTCAATTTGAGGACTTGGTAGAGGCTGCTCTTGAATCTAAACTCATCGGAATTTGATGGAGTTGGTTGTTGGAAGCTTCGTGTTCCGTTAGCGGAGGGTGACAAGCCCTTCTTCTTGGAGATGCAGCTGGAGGTGATGCTCTTGCCCCTCGCCAGGGTGACACTTATCTCCCAAGAGCCCATCTATTCTTCTGCTAATCCATGGTGCTATGTTTCTGAGCCTTGTCAATGACAATGCTGGAGTGAGGGAGGGAATGGCTGTGTCATATGCTTAGACGATAAATCAATGGGATGGGTTTGAGAAGATATAATTAATGTAGTGACTAAAGGGGAAGATAAAACATGCTTGAGCAGTGTAAGAGTAAATATGTGAGAGAAGCACGAAGGAGATTCTAAAGTCCGTAAGAAGGGGTGCTCTTACGAGAGTGTGGTATTTCTAAAAAATACTTCTTGAAAGTAGAATCGGCTTGAGTAAAGTTTCAGGGATAATTATGTCTTTCTTTGAAAAAATCAACCCTATTTTTATAGTAATCAATAATAGTGTATTAATTACCCCACATAAATATGACTAAATTCCTAAATAAATAATTAAAACCAATCAAAATGCCAATAGTGTTAAAGTGGTACCCCGTAAACCATGAGGCTGTTAGATAGGGCTTTTTCATCGGACTACATTATATTAAGGTTACATATAAAGGCTGTATCATTATAACAACTGTATCTCTTTTCTGTGATCATTCAATTGGTAAGAAATTTATTTAGAGCAAAATTAAATTAAAGTGCAGAGTAAAGTATAACAGGGTGCACATTAATGCATAAATATGCCCATGTGAAATAAATTGCGTCTGATTATTTATGTCTGTGTTTTCCGTGTATGACTATGTGTGTTAAAGCGTTGAAGATGAATTGAGTGTTTTATTACGTGACTATATAAATACTGATATTTTATTCAAAGTGGATATTAATGGCATACCAATGAACAAGTAATTATGCAGAAATGAAGGAAAATATTTTATTGATGGGATTAACTAATGAGTCACGCTAAAATATTTTTTTTATACACTTCGTGAAACAAATCATTTTTGTGCTCTCCAGTGAAATATTTAAGATTTTTCGCTCCATATCATAACGGAAACCCTCTTAAATACTTATAAGATATGGAGAAATAATTACTATTTATGATATTGTACGGGTTTAGCTCCCCGGTGGTCACGAATGAACGTCCATTTTTTTATAAAATGGATATCTTATATGGAGATAAGTTTCTCTAGGCAAGTTGGTACATGGCAAGTATGCTTTGATGATATGCTTATGAGATATCTCCAGCCTTTTACACTTTAATATTCGCAATCCTTTCGTATAGAAGCTTCTTCTGATGGATATCATAACTAAAATTAAATACCTGCTTCGCGTCCTCCATATCTCATTACGTAAAATTAAAAAATTAATGTATCTATTAAGATCCCTTTATCTATCAGCTAAAATTAAAACGATGTCAAAGAAAAGTAACCCATCCGATCTTAATTTTCTAGCGCTCAGAATTACAGATTTTTTTGTAAATCATTCGTCATTAATGCAACCAGTGCAGGGAACTCATTGCCTGTAATAGCAGAGCTTCTGCAGGGAAAAAATATTCGCCTGTAATGTGACTCGAGCCGGGCTAGGCCAGAAATCAGGCGGCAAGACGAATGATTTTTTTTTCTGAGTGGAATTTATACTAATGTGAAATTTCAGTGGATAACAGCAGGGGTTTGTGACAAGTTTTCGATCCTCACTTTGCTAAGAATCTGTAATAATTTGCGTAATTTAAAGATTAACCATTATCTAATTTTAAATTTCATAAGCCTTAATTGCCCCTAACGTGTCGTTTATTGCGTATAATACCATATGCGTCACAATTAAATCTGGCATTGTTGTTTCAGGGGCTTTAAAATCACTCATTGTGTTTTGTCTTAAATATTAATACTTCTCTCACAAAATTTCTTAAAGGACATAAAACTTCCTCAAAGCTGCAAAGAAGCAAAGTCTACATGTCCATTATCAAATAACTGGCAAGAAATGTAGTTTTAGTCAGTACCATTTTATGCGCCTAACATTTATGACCACGTTATATTGCATCCGACAGTTTGTAAGATCAATTATTCTCTGGAATACTCACCTAAAATGTATAAATCATAACAAAAATTGATACAGTTGTGGTTATCTAAGTAAGATAAAAATTATTCGTTTTTGCTTGAAAATTTTATTTTTGAAACTAAGAGATGAGTTTTTTACTCAAGGTCAGTTGTTGTGACCAGTATGATTTTTATTTATACATAAAATAAAAATTCTGAGTAATAACTGATAAATGAGTAGATCTTAAATTTGTTTAGTGATAATTGCAATCCAATCTAGCAGTTTTCGTTCAGGTATGCGGAGTAATTGGCGTACTACCTCGGTTTTTGTTTTGTGAATCCCGGAACACTGCGGTCAATACTTTACCAAGGACATAAATGGGAGATTGGGAAAGAGTGCTAGTTTGATTCTCATGGGATTTCCCTTTCAGCGAATGGTGACTCGGATGTAAGACTGTTAAAATTCTGTCTCTTCCCCCTTACGCCTCAATATGTAGCCCTTTTCATTGGCCATAATTCTCATCGTTCGGTGATTCCAGCGGGAATCAAACATCCTGCCAGTTTATACATCATTGACGACGAAGAGACTCACATCGAACAAACGCATTATTGCCTCGGGAACAGACGACACGTTTTTGCTGCCAGGTTATCCAAACTTCGTCATATTTCGTTATCCGCTAGGATATGTCAAGGGAATGTAAACATTTTCAACCATTTAAGCACCTGACACCTTATGCGTGGTTTTAAGTTGTCAAAAACAGTTAGTTAAACAGTGTTGGAAAAAAATCAAGTTAAATGAATCCATATTTTTTTATGAAATCGTAAATGGTTATCGGTAAAATTAAAAGAATTACCTTACCGAGAATACGCTGCAAACTTAAAATTTTTAATGATTAACATATGCAATAATTTACTTCATTTATACGTTATGTATATTATGCACAATTTTTTGACTTGCCAATATTATTTGTATATTTTTCAAAGGAATACGGAGCTGAGACTACAGTTACAGAACTAGGGCAAAAACGCTTGACCTAATACCTTAATTTTTTCTTGAATCACATGAAAATTTTGTGAAAATAAGTAATTATTAGTGTTAATGGCATGCAAATACTTCTGTTTTTTTAGAAAAAGCGATCAATTCCCATATTTTAAGTAAAAGTTAATTTTGAAAGCCCAAAAGTGAAACCTATTTCCTCATATAACTCTTATTCAAATCGGCATTTCACTGAAGCAACCAATGTATGTACGATCAGTTGGATAAATTGTTTGTATGCAGAAATGTTGTCATGGAAGTTATTGTTTTTAATGACTAAAATGGAAAGGTATTAAGGAAACTATCCAGTTTTTTTCCGTTGTTTCAGTGAGCAAATATGCTTCCACCAATTCATTGAATATTAACGACAAAAGTGCCAACGGAACCGATAACAATACTTACATATTCCTGTAATGCTTGTTGTATGTTGATAAAATCTCATTATTCACTGCATTATGAGCAGAATTTGCGGCGTCATGAAGATATCCAATTTTATCGATGAGACAGCAATATTTTTAGAAGCAAGTGATTAATTACCTGATATGATTAATCCATTAAATGCATACTTCTCTGCCATTTATACAAATTGTCAGCGTTTTCCTCTAAAATTATTTCCTTTTAATAAACTCAGAAGTTGGAAAGTCGTAAATCTCACCAAAGTTGCCCGAGGATCCTTTCTTAACTTAACGATTCTCGTTCTCCCATAAACCTTCTCTCCTTTCAAATATATGCTTTCAAAACTGCTATAATTTATATTCAGATTCCATGTTAATATCGCCGTGAACGATCAGATCAGAAATGCATTTTGTTTTTCTGACAAATATGAATCTCTCTTGGATCTGATGTTACATCTGTGCGTAGGTCATATTTCCATGAAGGATTCGAAATATAGCTCCATAAAATGGATCTGGGGTATCTACGTAGCAACCCATCGGTGTTCAAAAATGATTTATATGCTCCTTTAATCTTCATTATTTGTTTATGGCCTTGAATTACACAATGAATCAATAGATATTGTTGTAACTTAATTTTCATGCAGTATATTGCTGGAAGGAAAATTTATAGAAAATAATTTTATCTCGATAATTTGACCAACCTTAAAGAAAACTATGTATTGTTCTTGTTTCCCATATTTTCCCAAGTACCATTTACATGTTTCGGTAATGCTAGCAGTTACCACATATGTTTGTGGTGGTAAAATTTCGTTTGTAGCATTAATAATCTTTGTAACCTTTAAATATTTTTCTTACTACTTTTGGCCTAGCAGCACCATGCTTTTCAAACTCTTTCATATTTTATAAATAATGAAACCTACGTTCCATTTTATATTTTACAATTTCTGAATATTATTTCATACTAACACTGAATGCATTATTAAATAATTGCTCAGTGTTTCACGTCAATTTTCTTGTTGATTGTGTGGTATACCTAAGGGTTCAATATTAAGTATATATAGTACTTTGTCATTTAGTATTTCTTTGGAAAGCATCTTAATTTCAATTACAATTAGCTATTAATAGTATGTAGCAGAAATACAGCTGCGTTTTCCTCTGAAAACCAATTTTACCATCACTTTTTTGTGCTGACGTAGTAAGTGCATCTATTGTGCTGGTGAATGTTGCTAGTTTGCATTGCTTCCCTAGTTTGAGTTCCTTTCTGCCCCCACCTATCCGATTGCAACAATAACTTGATACATACTGTCCAGAACTTATATTATTACTAGCTGAAAGTGCCCGTTGAAATTCAACGGGGGGAGAAATATAATAATTACGAATTGTATTAAGAAATTTTAACATTTATCATGAAGGGGCAAACACAAACTTGTGTCATGGAGTTAGCTATGACTCCAAGTCACTATCGGAACCATAAATATAATTTAAACCAATGTAAACATATAGTTACTGCCTGGAATCACCTGGGAATTTACAAAAATAAGAATTTTATTTAGAAACTTTCAGGCCAGAAGAAACAAAGGAGGCAAGAAGGGAGGATTCATACGAATTGTCTGTCTATTGTTGACAATGAGGCCAGAGTCAGGTTTTTGGGATTGGTGCACCCACCTTTTCGGCAAAACATTTTTCTCTGGCCTTATGTATGCTATGTTTGTCACATTCTCCAACTTCATGACAATGGCTTCAATGAACTTCCTACGGGTATATTATGTAATAATGCATTTATTTCCAATTAGAGTAAATTCTTTTCTAATTACCTAGTACAGATTTAGCTTACTTAAACCATGTACTTGTCGCTCGGTTGCATATATTTACACCTTCTACTGTATATTTGGCTTATAAGAATTTTAAAATATACTTTTAGTGTATCCGAATGCAAACCTACTTGATCTGAGAATAGCGCGACAAGTAAGTCCGTATGATTTTTCCAAATGAAATGGCCGATCTAGATACAAGAGTTAGCATCGATACCTCACTTAGCACCTTTCAATATCTTAAAGTAAATTCTATTCTTATTACCTAGTACAGTAGCCTACTTAAACCAGGCACCAGGCAAGTAATATATACCTAGTAGCCTACTTAAACCAGTCTCTTGTCCCTGGTTGCGTATATTCACACCTTCTACTGTATACTGTATATTACAATTTTTTCATGTTGCTACACTTATTTTTGATTAGACTTCATTTTAGATTATTATCATATAAATCCATAAAATATTCACCTTTTGAACCACGCAGAAACTTTCATTTAAATACTTTTAGTTTAATTGAATGCAAACCTATTTGATCTGGTAGTAGAACCAAAGAAAAAGTCCGTATGATTTTTCCTAATGAAATAGCTGATATAGATTCAAGAATCAGCTGCGAGTACATTTCAATATCTTCACGAAAATAACAATGCTGTTTACGGCATCGCTTTTGGGCGAACTTTTTTTTAGCATCATTGCAATGGTATCAATGAACATCCCACGGATACGTAATGACAAATTATGCTCCATTGAGATTTGAATTTTATTCCCTGGTTTTTGATAAACTATCTCAAATCACAAGCTATCTTCATTGACGACGATTTAGAAAGCGATCCATATTTACTCTTAGGTTAGATCAAAAGCACAAATCCGTAAAAAAAACTCACATTTGAACATCGCTGAAGCATTCATTTAAATACTCCTAATTTAACCGAATGCAGACCTTCTAAATCCGTAAGTAGCGCTAGCAGTCAGCACGTATCTTTGCGCGGAAAAATATGGTTGATCTTGCTTCACGAATAGCCTACAATGCCTTCAGTACCTTCCTATATCCTCTCGAAAACCACAATTCCGTTTACGGCCTCTCATTACGAGGAACTGTTTAAGCATCAACGATGTTTTCATTCCGGAGACGACAATAGCAAAGGCCTTAGCAACCTTCGTAAAAGAACCGGAAAAAAACAGTAAATTTCAACATAAATTACACAATGCCCAGAAACCTGGAGAATAAGTAGGAAATTGGTTATAATAATACAAAAGTTTAAACAATTTCTCATTAAATACAGAATTTAAAGAAAAAAGGAAAGAAAAAACTCTTACGCTACCATAAATGGAAAAAGTCAATTTCAACCAATGTAACTACATAATTAGCGCCAGGAATCGAACCAAGGCCCTGAGAATTTATTTATATAGGCCATAACACCTTCTATTGTATACGCTAGAATTATACAAAATTTCAGCTCAATCGGTTCATTAGTTTTTGAGGAGATACGTAACATAAAACTCGCAGACAGACAGACAGACACCACTTCATTTTTATATATTACTCTGATAACGAAATTAGGTTGCGCATATTGGTGGCATGGAGATTTAGCTTTAGGTAGATAGATGCGCAAAACATTTAGTTTCAAAATTATTTGAATGATTTGAAATTAGTTTACTCTCCTGGTAAGGCAGGTTCTTAAATTATGTCACCAAAGACGTGATACGGTAATTGAATAGGAAAATATAACATGAGTCTAAAGTTAACTCCTCGGGTTGGGGTTTATAAGTGTTAACTGAACTTTTATTCGAACGTACAATAAAAGGAAATATCATAATAGTATCATATAGCGTTTACTTTCAACCTTTTTTTAGGCTATAAGTAATACTGCAATTATAGGTAACGTGAATTTTCCATGAGTCCCCTTCATGATTTTAGTTAATAATAATGTTATGAGAAATTAGTGGGCAAACAACACGAAGAACTACGAAGGGATGGATTCCCAGGGGAAAACGTGCTGAACCGAGACCTTATATTTTTCAGCAAAATTAAGATTCGGACATTTTTAAACCTTCACACACCCTGCATATTTGGCTTCTCTTAATAACACCCAGTGCTGGCCAACTTTAATGCGGACGTTCTCCGTCAGACAATAGCAGTTAATATCTCTCCACTTCTTTCTTTTCTCCCCCGTGGGGAAAATTCAAAGCAGGCAGAGTTATGGACGCGGTCGTTTCGGCCAAAGTTTAAGCGAGTTCGCAACGGCGTGAGAAGTTCGCTTGTAAAGCTGCCATCGCCGCGGTGGTCGACCAGCCGGCAGCCTTACCCCCTCCCCCCCCCCCCACCGCAGTCAGTCGTCTCCCCTTGAGGGGCTGCGTAATCACTCACCTCTTCCTTCCGCTCCCGAGGCTCGCTTCCTTTAAGATGCTCGCATCCATCGCGGATTAATTCGGTGAACGCAGAGGTACAACCTTCCCCCCCTCAACCTCGAGGGAGATCAAGGCGATATTTATGGGTTGCTTCCCAGATATCCGTCCGTGCCAATCCGAAGTTTTTCACGGGTAAGCGGCGGCCAGAATGGGAAGAGATGGCTGAAATATATTCACCAGACACGCCATTCGCTAGTGGCCAGGCCACGAAGATACATTATTCTTCCTTCTTCAACCTTGCTCTTCTCTCAGTTTTTCTGGTTATCCTGAGTGGAATTAATTACCATTTCAAGAGCCAATTTTAGATTTTTCACTCTTTGTACCACTTTTCCTATGCCTTTTTTTTTCAGGCGAAGGCTTAAATATTCAACAATTGGAATGAAACTTTTGCTATGAAATTTGATTTTCATAAGGTACTGGCTAATTTAATTTTTTTACCTAAATTTAATAATCTAAAGTTTTAAGGGAGTGTAGGCTCATGTGGATGAAACTGATTATGTATCACTAAAATAAATTTTGGTTCGTGGAGCACTTACCGGTTTAATCAAAAAACTTCATTGAATATTCTCAGAAATTGGGGAGCAGAAATTATGTTATGGAGGATTGTGTTGATGGCTTGGAATATGGAATAGTGGAAACGAAATATTATTTTCCCTTGGAATAATTCAATCTGCGACTTTTTAAACTGTACTTTCACATAAATAATGAAGTTGCTTGGAATAATGAAGTCGGGTAGGAATGAAGACAGCACACCTCATTTACTGTTTTTGAAGGACTGAGTTCCTACAAATTTTAACGAGAAAGTGCTTCCCAGAAAATAATTATTACCTTTTAGGATACATGAGCACGGTTTATTGAATTGATTGTGGCGTTTGGAGGGCATTTAAAAAAAGGATTTATGTGATGGGTGGTATATATAATTATTAATGCTTATTTTTCAATTTATAGAATTATTGATTTAAAATTTAATAAAGAGTCACTAATAAACACTAGCTAAACTATTACAATGGGAATAATATTTCCCATTTAGGGACTTTTGTCTCATTCGTTTTTGACTAAAAAATATATTTTGTGCCATAGGTGAATGGGTGATCATTATAATGTGGAATAGTCCATTTATAATACCATATTACACGTTATCTTTAAGTATTATTAATTTGCATTTTTTCTGCGTAAATGCATAGAGCCACTGGAGGTATAAAAGTAAAATTTTGAACTTTTAGCGTAAATTAAAATTCCGAAAGTTGCTTCAAAAATTCAGTATTGACAATGGTTTTCTCTTTTATGGATTTAGGTACATTGATTGAAATTGCAGACTTTTTCACGTCATATGTATTTGTTAATGAGTGGTTAAGAGAATGAGTTGTCCTCAATTTCCAAGAATGTGTCTGTCTGTAATGAAATTTTGCCTCATACACATGAATTCCTAATAGTATTTTTGTATGTCTAATCGTTTTCCTGCGGTGAGCTCCATTGTCAAACTGGAGTAAGTTACAAGAGCACCAAGATGAAATGGAATAAAAACAATTTTTGCCATCGATAAGTGTTGCGTGTATGATATTAGTAGTATTGCTATAGCTGTAGTTCTTTTTAAAATTTTAATAATAAAAATAGATCTTTTTGTATTGATTATTTTTGACGTTCTATTTTCAGGTAAGCCTTAAATTTGGGGGAATTAAGAAAAGTGAAGATTATGTTACCCTATTATCTAATTAGAAGAAAAATAATTAGCCAACCTGGTAAGTTTCACGTAGTTGTTACGCATTTATATCCTATGTAGCATATTATTTAACTGTTTAAAATGGGCAATTTCCATGAAATTTGCCCTTTGGTGATATTTTTCAATTTATTTTTTTATGCGGGGCAATAAACTAAAGTGCTGAAGTGTCGGGCTTGGTCTCATTGATTTACAAATTAATTTTTCATAAATTTAATTTATAAAATACTATTTTTATGCTCATCATTAACATTCAGTACTACTACCAAGTTACTAAAGGAAGTGCTTAGATTATGTTTATTTACAGAAACAACCGTCATTATTAGGGATGAACCATAGTAGTTTTCGTCATTTTACTAAACGTTCAATATTAACTTTTATGTTACGTTTATTTACAGAAACAACCGTCATTATTAGGGATGAATCAAAGTAGTTTTCGTCATTTTACTAAACGTTCAATATTTACTTTTATGTTACGTTTATTTACAGAAACAACCGTCGTTATTAGGGATGAATCAAAGTAGTTTTCGTCATTTTACTAAACGTTCAATATTTAATTTTATGTTACAACTTCTACATGAAATTTATTATTTATTTAATTAGCATAATATAATTTGGGGCTCTTCTTATTTTTGACGCAAGTAATAAATAATTCCTTGTTTAAGGAAAAGTTTTATTGGAAGTTTAAGTTTATTGGAAATCTTTGTACACATCATATTTTTTTCATTCTGACTTAAGCCATAATGAGTTAGTTTTATTGCATAGAATATATTCAAAGAGTTCTCATAATCCATTACTTCCCATTGAAAACATATTAACTAGGCATGGAATTGCATCGAGTTAAAACTGCTAAAATAAAATATCATCTTTAACAAAGTTCGAATGACATTTTCAAATTCGAAGTAATTACCCATGACAGAGAAGTACCGTTCACATTGAGATGTTGAATGTTTACATATAATAGTTAGTAAAAATGATATTTTATCCTCAAAATTTAATCTTACCTTCAACATTTCAACCGTATTGTTCCAAATCAAAATGACTTACTTGAAATGTGCATGGACTCTTAAAGTATTTCTGAAAACTCTTGCAGCTGAATGGATCACCTGCATGCGTGAAGAACAGCAGAGAGTATCTACGCATCTACTACTAATCAGAATTTGATAAAATATTTATTTCGGTAATAGGCATAGCGCTCGGTAAACTGAACTAAAATGTTATCTCCACTCGATTCTGCTATCGGCCAAGCTCTTCATATTATCGAAATTCTTCTCTTTTACATCCTATACAACTGATTCCATATATCTCATACGAGGTCTGACGTTTCCATTCTTCCCGCTCACTTTTCCCTCCACGATTGTCTCCATCAGGCCATTGTTTCTCAAGATTTTGCCGATTTACTTGTCCTGTCTTCTTTTTAGAGCCTTCAGTACACTTCTCTTTTCTTCCACTCTTCTTAGACTTCTTCTTTTATCGCTGGGTCCATTCATTTAATCTTCGTCGTTCTAAGGTAGTTCCACATTTCAAATAATTCCAGCCATGCCTTCTCTGCTGCTGTTATCGTCAATTCTTCGCTGCCATATACTAGCATACTCCAGAGATATGTTCTAATGAAATGTTTCCTCTCTCCCACGCTTATTATTTGCAGCCTTATTTGTTATAGGTGTGTAATATTATACTAACACTACAGCACAAAGGGAAAATAGAGGGAGTAATGGTTTATATCCTCTTTTGTCTGCATTTATGGTCAGCAAACTTCATCCATACTACTCCAAACCCATATTCCAAAATACTCCTATTTGTGTTCGGAGGAGGGGGGGTGTTTGAAACCGTCGGAATTACCTAGAATAGGTTACTAAGGAGTCACGTGGGACAAACACAAATGGTTTTCAAATTTGGTGTCCCTGAATTGCTCGTTCCAATATCATAAATTGTTTTCACTCGAGTTTTTTCATGTCTGGACTATAGAACTTGCAGATGAGATAAAACACAAGTTTGACAATGAATGAGGTTGTATTCAGCGGTGTTAACATAGCGAAATTGCAAACCATTCGTGTTTATACCACGTGACTCCTTAGTTACCTATTTAATGCCTCTTCTACACGTCCGCCTGCGCTCAGCGTACTTGGCTCAGCCTGAACGTTGAGCCACTTTCCTTTCTACACGAAGCACTTAAATCGACGCTTTGCCATCTGGTGCCGAAGTTTACAAATGACATTGTAAACACTCAACATGACTGGCATATAAAATTATTGAGAGAATGAGATAATTCTACTGGTATATTATCACTTTCTATTACCCTCGGTACTTTCCGGAACCTTTTCCCCGTTTCCTTCCATTGGGTTGAGAATCTTATTTATCCAAGTTTTAAATAGCAATCGCGTTTTCGCGCCTCACGAGTTGTTTAATCCGAACAAAAACAAAGCGTATTACTTAAGCTGGGGTCCCGAGGCTCGCTGAGGCTACCCCTCGGTTGAACAATGGTGGCGCCTCTACACGATGGGATCAGCCGTTATGTCGGCTGATCCGGGCCGCTCATCCTAGCGTGTAGAGCTAGCATAAGACAATCCCGACAGTTTCAAACACAACCCCTGGGTCTCCGAGCCAGAAAGTATGCTGCATATATATTATTCTCGTTGGGCTGCGTGTCAGCCGTTTCTTCTATTATAATAATAATAATTTATTCTTCGAATACAATTACATAATACAATTTCTTTTTACAATTAGAAATTTTGTAAGTTAGGCACACTACAAGGCAATAAGCCAGTTTTTTGGGTGCCGTCAGTTGTTTCACATACATTGCTCGGAAATGATGATGATGATATAAAAAGATTTTGACAACAAAGGCACTTCAGCAAAAACAAATTATGTTAGCAAATTACAATTTCCATTTTATCACAAGACATAAACCAATTTTTTTACAGATCTAAGGAAAAGCTTACTCTTTGTTTCCTCTTTAATTTGGTCTGATAATTTATTATACAATTTCGGTCCTATGCACAAAAAAGGCAGCAGCGGAGAAGAAAAGGGTGGAAGCATTCGAAATATGCTATCGAAGAATGCTGAAGATAAAATGGATCGACCGATTGACAAATGAAGAAGTCCTAAGAAGAGTGGGAGAAAAGAGAAGTATGCTGAAAACTATAAAAAGAAGACGGGACAACCTAATCGGCCATATCTTAAGACATGATGGCCTGATGAAGACAATCGTCGAGGGAAGAGTGAACGGGAAGATTGGAAGAGGCAGGCCTCGTATGAGTTACATGGAGCAGGTCGTAAAGGACGTAAAAGAGAGGAACTACGTTGGTATGAAGAGGTTGGCCGATAGAAGAATCGAGTGGAGGGCTGCGTCAAACCAATCCTAGGATTGTTGACCCTTGATGATGATAATAGGGTAGTTTCCTTCATCAAAGAAAACGGACTTCATTAATTGCGATTTGTGCCCTGCCATAAATGTATTTAATTTACGCAAAAAGTTTGTATTGAGAAATCCCAGTTTACTAGAGAATTAAATTTTAATTTTAAGGCCATTTGAATAGGCACTGAAATGGCGGGGTGCGCTGCCTTCATGCTGACGTAACAGGTAGGTAGTTTACGTTGCGAAGCATAGGAAAATTCGTCTCCTGAACTTACCGTTGTATTTCAGGGCCCCTCAGCTCTAGTGAATATTTATTAGTATTAACCTGTAAAAACTATCAATGTTGGAAAAGAATTCTCAGTTAAACATGGTATTATTAGTCATTTTATAGGCTCAATGACGTCCTGCTCGCTGTGTCTTCTGCTACGACGAAGCATGGCGTGAAGGTCGTGCGGCGATAGGCGAACTACATGATATGCTTGTGAAAGGAATACTGACTGATTTTAAATGAATCAACTGCATAAGTCATGTTAAATAAATAAATAAATGTTAATTATAATTAATTAACGGAATAAATATGCCTCCAATACTTGTTCATAAGCTTTAACGGAGTGCGGCGTCTATTTGGAAGCGTCCGCAGCACCACCTGGTGGCAGGTAGAGGAAATAGTTTAACGTCACACGTAGGATTAACCGGCATGCAATAGTTAGCCGTCGCGTTTTCGCGCCATTGATTTTTTTCACTTTTTAATTAATGAGGAAAAATACTTAACGTCATTTAAAAATCGAACGGCTTAAAACACGTACTCCAGAGGTTATAAAATTTCGATCAAGACAATAAAAAAATAATAGGAAACTACCCTATTGATGATGATGCACAAAAAAGGAACTTTTAAATAATGTTAAGTATACTTTAGGTGTAGGGACCCAGCGGCCTCCATGAAGATTATACAACTTATGACTGTCTATAACTTTTGGCACATTGCCACTTCTTACATAAAATAATTTCAGTACCTTGTAACAATACATATTTGTCTTGTAGAGAGTGCACAGGTTTTTAAAGAGGATTTAAGCCCGAGGTTACTCTCTCTGCATTATTAACGAAAAAGTACTTCGATCGAATCCCGATTGCTTTTCTTTAAATGGATGGATATACACCTTTATTCCTACGTTTTTCTTCGCTTTGGGTTTTCAATTATTCAGGATCCATCAAATGATTCACAATAGGTTACCTTGCTGAAAAACCGTATTGTTGAATCGATGAATCGATATTCATATAGATCTTCTGGCCTGTAATAGTGGCCTTATAATGCAATGATGTAACACGATTGGATTTATATTTTAAGGCATGACATTAACAATGAATATTCTGTAGGTTTTCCAACAATTCTTTCGAATTCTCTGCCGTTACACATGGTAAGGCAGGGAGATAAATAAGGATCCTAATCCGTAATTCCTGGAACTTCTGAGTTATTTATACCTTCAAAAGGAGGATGAGTCCACGACAAATGCCCATTTATACCACTTCCACGGAAGAAGTTTCCAAGTATCGTGAGCGATGATAAAATTACGTCTTCTGTCCCTTGGGGTACCATTGTTGATTCCATTCAGGGGGGTGGGTACTGTTCGCTCCTCACTTACCTCCGCGCAACGACGGGGACCGAAATGTAGAAATGCCGGTGAGCCCCTATGCTCCCGGTCCACATTTCCTGAGCGCCGAATTTTCTAGAACGATTGAAACCTTTCGTGCGCACACCTCGGTCGTTTGGGCGGGAGCTGGGAGAGGCCGGGGGAGGGGAGGGGGGCTCGAGTTCAACTGACGACGCCCGGGAAACTAATGAGGACGTCAGTTCGGTGCTATTGGGGAAGGAGGAGGAATAGGAGGGCATTGAGCGTGGGATTGCCCACCTCCTTCGGAGAAATCTTCGCAGTTAGTTCTGCACCTGCAAGTTTCTCAAGCCAAGCAATGATCTTGGAAAGTTAGGTCAAGGGATTAAGAGGAGCGTGAAGAGATCCACCAATCAGTAATGGCATCTTCATTTGCACTTACATAGCAATTTACGAGTCACTTAAAAGGTGTGTAGTAAATGAAGTCTCAAAACCTTTTCCCCATTGCTGTGCATACAATCCCACTGATATCAGCTTAGAGTGCATTTTGCTGAAACATTAGCCCCAGATTAACGCTTATCATTATCTCGTTGCTATTGATAGGATCACGGAGAATTTATACCATTAGGCCACGAAAATAAAAAAAATAAACAAAAAGTAACCTTAGGCGCGACTCTTGAAGAGGCAGTTTCTATTGTTATACGTTCCATGAAAGAATTCTCTACACGGTTACTGGTATTCGGGCCAACGGAAAACTCTCTCCTGATGGAATATCATCTGATATGAACGGGATTTGGATGTGAAAATTGACCATGAGTATGCATATTTTGAAGTTGCTGTCATATTTATGACGTAAATTTCCCTGCATATAGGTACATAAATGAATAAAATCATATATAAAGTTCCAACATCAAATTTAAAGCAATGAAATATGGCAACGTCCATAAAAGCAGTAAATTTTTTCTCATTTCACTGCAGGTATGAAAGTATGGCTTGTGGTATCGTAGAAATAGTTGCTATAAACTCACTGTCGAATGTTTGGGCTGTGGAATAGCACTTATGATCTACACTGTATTATCTTCCACAATAGCTCTCATTCCGACATTATTATTCAGGTTTATCTTAATTCAACAAATTAATCTGTCCTTGTTTTTCTTACGCAAAGTCATAGTTCGCTAGATTTGCGACAACGTAATGAAGGAATTACCGAGAGTCATCATTATTCAATGTGCAAACATAGGTTAAGCCCACATATTCAAATTCGGTTTCTACAGTATGTTATCCTTTGCCAAGTAGACACCGTTTTCAATCCCATTGCTATTCGGAGTAATTACCTTCTTCGCACCCAGATTCTAAAGTTACCAAATGTTTTCTTTCAGGCAACGAAGGCGATGTTTTATTTGAATAATTTACATTTTCTTCGCTCTATTTTATTTATAGAAACATTTTTATCAGCTATTCCCATTGAAAATGAAAAATTATGGAAATGCAGAAATAATTTTTTCAGCGTTCATGATGACATTATTTTATTTACACCTTAAGATAGGGGAAGGTGCTGCACAAAAAACAAGCTTAGGAAAGGGATCACTTAGGTAGAAATCACATATTATTATCCTTCCCATTAGAGCACTAAGAGATTTTTTTCTAAGAATGAGAATTGATTTGCCTCTATGCCCCTCAGTAACTTGCGCAACCCTGCTTATTGAATGAAATATTTTATGCTTGGAACGGATAACGTCACGATGAAGCTAAAGTTGTCACAATTTAATATTTTATTTTTTTCCTCGGGCTTTCATAGCGTGAATTGTTGGGATATTACTGCCCTAAATACGTCTTTAATGATATCTATTCAGAACGAGTTGCCTGAGATGTAGTGCTGTGATGTTCTTTACGGGATAGAATAGGAATAATGATTCACCAAAGCCGCTGCATTAGGCAAGCCAGAGCTCGGCGCATAGTTTATCCTGTAATTCAAGTGAGTAACATAACCCGTAAATTTGAGCAAGTAAAGGTAAGGTAATTGAGTTTTCCTGAGGATAATTCAAGTAACATCTTTGATCTAAATCCTGAAACTTTTTTTTAACAACCGCCTGCCTGTTTATACAGTAATCGTATCAGTTTTTGATAAATACAATCTTATTATGGCCTGTAACCTCATAGACCGTTCTGCAATATCTTTCGTAAAACAATGCCTCGTAATGCCTATGATGTACGCTAATTGTTTTCATTATTTGATAAAGAACTACGTAGTTGCGCTGTCTTGACTGATTTATTTTTTAATACACTCTTCCCCTTGAGTTTTGAGTTGCAGACCTACTACATTGAGGTTAACTCTTCTGAATACTCGAATTATATTTTTCGTCCTCTCTATTAATGTGTAATAGAACAGTATGAAATAGCGCATGCTTTGATTTGTAGTGGTGAATTCGAAAATGGCAAAGAAGCATTTTGGTTGTATTGAAATTTTTTATTGTACTTATCAACAAAATAGATCGTGAATTACGGGAAAAATAATATTGCTTACTTATTTTCAAAATAGCACGGGATGCATATTGATTGCTTCATTGAAATCCAGATTCATAATGCAATTTTTCTTTATTCATCTTCAACTGATTAATATTGATAAATATTGAAATATAAAGATTGCCACTGTCGCAAAGTTAGAGGGTACCAAATCCTTAGTTTTGAGTTTAAATTTTATTAGAGTTAATAAAATACAATATTTATTGTGTTATTTTAGATTGAAATGGTCTAAAATATTACAATTCAGGCATGCCAATTTTTTATTGATCTATCTGTTGTCAAATTCGGTCTTTACAATTCATACTCTAATGAAAATAGAAAAGTGCTAGTGAAAAATAGAAGCCTCGATGCTCACAGTGATTTTGCATTATCGACCTAAATTAAAACTCCTTTAGGTGTAGGTGCTCCCTAAGATCTCTGCTAGGCGCCCGTAGTCTCCACCGCGCCTCAGCCTTTCTCTCCCTTTGATGGGAGAACGGCGAAAAGGAAGGGGACGCCTGGCCGGCCGATAAAAACGAGGTTATTTCCAGTGGCGGGGATAATTTGCCGTAGATAGGGGATTCTTTCCTTGAGACAAATGGTTCGCTCGTTTCGGACGTCCTCTGCAGTTACACTTCACCAGATGACCGTGATTGCACTCTCATTACTGTAAGAAAGAACATCAGATTGATTCACCTTTACGAACCACCGCCCCTCAATTAATGGTGACGGAGTCCCTTTAGGGGGTTGATCTGCAAAACGGCTTTTTTCTCTCTTACTGGTCATCAGTTTGTGTAACTAAAAGGAAAAAAGTCAAGCTTCACCGCCTAAAATGATACTCATGTCCGAAAAATTAATTAACATTTTTTTTCTCTTGGGATATGTATATACCTTTTCGAAATTATCCGGACCTTTCATTCTGCACACCACTACTAGACTGGTGAAGTAAAAAACTACAGTGCTTTACCAGAAGGATTATCTTGTTGTGATGTTAGAGCTCAAGACACGTGATGTACATAAATCTAGATATTAAGGCCAATTACTTAAAGTGTACTTTAAGAAATAAATACAGGAGAGTTATTTATCAGAAAACAACTCAGCTTGGTTTTAGCTTCATGTTACCAAATTCCTCCAATTAGTCTGATGAAAAAAAAGCCTCCCCCGTCCCACATCCGATGAATGCCTATAGTTCCAACTCTCGTAATTTTTCTAATGGAGAACCTTGAAGCAAACGAATTGGCTAGTCGGTATCTTGATATTTCCAAATAAAATGAAACGAAAGAGGTACGGATGCACCTGTATGATTAATTGGCTATGACACGACCACTCTCTTTCAATGAATCCTCGCATTAAATAAAAAAATGAAGAATATACAAAATTTCTTTCTTGCGAAAAATCAAATTACAACATTAGTTTTTCTCACTTGAGGGAATCAGGTCGACCAGATCAACCATTACGATGACAACAACGGTGTAGGGAAAAAATTGAGTAAGTATGTTTGAAAAGAAATGTTTTGACCAACTAATAGAATTATTTAATGGCGTTGAGACTTTCTAATCAAGTACACCAAATCTCTTAGTTCTAGACTTTTACATTCTACCCAATTGACTCGAGAAATGGCGAGTTGGTAAAGGTTGTTTGGAGGTTTCGCCGGCTGCTACCTCACGTTCGTAGCCGGGAGCGATTTGTCAGGGGCAGGCGGCGGTGAGTGAGATTTCTCGCCTTAAGTGTTTGCTGAAGTGTTTGGCGCGAGGGATTTTTCGCGCCGTAAAAGTCGAGACGGGAGCACAGTGAGCCTCACTGTCCATTACCACCCTTTCCCGCCCTCCTTCATATCACTTTCCTGAATCCGTCCCTTGCACTCGCCTCCCTGCCCTATTTCGCCGTCCTCGCGGAAGTTTCAATACGTGATCGGTTTAGCCTCTGTTTGTTTTGCGAGCCACTAAGTCTTCTGCATCATGAATGCCGATGTAAAGTTTAGCTTTTATGTCCCATCTCTCAATCCCTTATTTCCGGAATTTTTTTCCTTTGGCTTGCGCTTTGGGATGAGAATATTTTCTTTTTTTCTCTGCCTCGATGTGAAGGAAAAATAGACGAGGCATTACAGCCAACCAATAAAGATACGGTTGTGATTCATCTGAACCTTGAAGCCATAACTTCCCGGGGCATATTTTTCGAGTGAAAAGGAGGTTTGTGGGTCTATTTCGCGTCCCATGACTTTCACCATGCCTCGAATTCTCCTTTTGTCTTGTTTGAACTTCCAAATCTTTCTCTTTCCTTCTCTCCTATTTGGCTGATTCTCAGTCTATCGTTCCCGGACGTAAAAGGGCTCTATACTTTATTGAGCGTTCTTAGTGCTCTGGTGGATATGCTACTTCCGATGAATTGCTGCGAGTTCCATATAGTCAGATTTCTCGTCATTTTCAAATTTCGCATATGCTCAAAGAGCAGAAACAAATAGTCATTTGGTAGAAGATATCAATTTAAACATTCCTAAAAAGTCTTCTAATAAAACATAAGAAGCCTAATGGACAATCCAATCATCACTATAATCATCATTCGTTATAGCATTGAATATGGATTATAGTGCCAGATTAATTATATTTTTTCATGTAAGATTTGCAGTTATCAAAGAATTAGGGGATTCCACCTTCAATTTATAGCGTTATCATTATTAGGCAGAAGCCATAAGGTTGGTTTGTTGATGTTAGTCGTTTCCAATTCACCATCTATATTAACATGATTCTTTTTTGCGTCCTTCACTAGTTTCCTCTACACATTTTGTACGAGACTTCTATTTACTATTCCTTGAATGCACTTTGCCTTGAATACTGTCTTCTCTAAACTATGTCTGCTAAGTGTAATTGACATGGCTGTTCCGTCTTCTTTTCAGAGTCTCCCCCAGATTATTAACTTATTCATTGGTTACACCCTATAGCAACTTGATCTTCACTAATATTAAGTAAAGCCTTATTTTCTTCATCTGCTCTTAAGGCGATGCTCGAGTCAAGTGTAGAAACCTTAGCCAACATGGCACACCTTTGACACGCCCGAGAAGACAGTACAAACCCCATTTCAGTGCAAACCTTTTTCATTCTTCATCTGCTACTATCCTTAATTCATTTCCATCACGGAGATTTCTGCTGATGTAGTTTCAAGTTATGGCTTATTACTTATAAGCTTCTTATTGAAGCTGAATGTTGGTTATCAGACACTTTTGTCTGTTTGGCTCCTCTAATTTTATTCCATTCAGTCTTTTCCATTACTTGTAATTTTGATTACCAATACCAGTACCTCGAGCTTTGGTTTTTCAAGTGTATTATTGTTCCTAATCTATCATATGCTAATATAACAATTAATTTTGATTTCTATTATTTTTAGCTATCAATTTTTCTGTCTACGAGTTTTATGTTGAGTTTGCCACGTCAGTAATGTGACCGCATTGTAGAAATGTTTCCGTTATCCGTTGATAATCATTCCAGAGGCATTATATTTCAATTATTTGATTTCTCTGCATGAATATTGAGGGGAATGGTACATATCCTTGTAGTAATATGATTTTTACTATTGCCTCTTCACTTTTTGGACCAGATTTAACCACACCAATCTGGATTGCTCACAAACTCTGGGTTATGATAGCAATGAAACCTCCTCGATTTTATTCAGGATTCTTACAAAAGAAAGTTGTGTGTGTTGGTGCTTTTTCAAATTTCTGTCACAGGCTTAAGTTGAAATAGCTTCTCTCGTATCCAATATTCCCTATATTTACTCTGATTTTCGTTTCATTCTCCTTTATGTTCTAATAGTTATGTGCGAGGCTTGAATGTGGTTATAATTTATTATTGATGTGTACTTCAATTTGTTTCTCTTTTATCTTCTCTTTTCTCAATGGATAACAGAAAATATTATTTCCATTCCTAGTCCTTGTGATGAAATTATGGCAAAGGTCACTTTATAGGTTTTAGTAATTATATTACTAACAGTTTATTCAATTAGGTGATTTCCAATATTATCGATGCTGAGGACTTACATTTACGTCCTTAGCTACTTTACAAACATCGAATCTCCAATTAGACCTCGTATCATAGAAACAACCTCGGCCTTTACGTTTTGGAATTTTTCCATAGTTGAAAATAAGAACAAACTTTGTAATTTGCTTAGTCTCCTCAGGACTCAGTCCCTGATGATGGCACCAATGTGTTGAAACCGGTAGGGTAATTTAAGTCGTGTGGAAAATTACGAAGTTTGTTCTTATTGTCGACTAGACCTCGTATCATCAAGTTTCTCATATTTGATTTCATAGAGTGTGCTTCCAGCTGAATGAATAAAATTACCTACCTCTTACTTTCACTTTTCCCCAAATATTTTCTTAACATGAGTACCTATACCTTTCATCAAACCTGATGTCATATTTGTTTAAATGATGTAATTCATTCAATTAATGTGTAATTAATATCGCTTTCCTTATCCCACTATAAAAATAGTTGCCTGCTTGATGTACATATAGTGGGCTTCAATTCAATTACCCCTGTTGGTTTAAGTATTCTACTATTTTGAGTTATATCCTGTTACTTTCCTTCTTCGGGATCAAATAATCCAAAATTGGACAGCATTTCACCTTCAGTCACTCAACCAATCCCCCCTCTCCTCCCTTCTTCGCCCACTCACGTGACACCTCTTTCCTTCTATCCTGGACATGACAGTTTGAATTGGTTTTGAAATCAATCGATGATCGGTGAAGCTGAGGACACACGGACTTCGCAAGCGGGAAGAAAGTGAGATTCACTCATGGGGTTGCGTGCAGTGATGCTGTCACGTTGTGGCGCCTGCTAAGCCGGAAGAACATAAGAAATTTAAACGCCTGGGACGCACCGTTCGGCCGTGAAGCAGGAGGAAATTGTTTCGGTCCACGATGCCCAAGGATAGTGACGTAAGCAACAGCTCAAGCTCAGCGAGTCAATACCGATTCCACGAAAATCCATGGGAGAGGCTCTGGTGTAAAATGGAATATCCTCATAGAGGAAACGCTAAAGGGGAAAGTAACCTAGGTGCATGGATTACGTTTGCTTGAATATTGAGAAACAAAACTTATCGGAGAATTATCGGAGGATAAAGTTTGGGTTGTTAGAAGGATTTTTATTAGTCTCGCGTGTATTTATAATGATTTATTGATTATGAAGCCTGTTTGCAAGAGTTAGGATAAGCCACCAATATAATTTTGTAGGAAATAAGTATTGGTTTAGGCACAGAAAATATGATAGATACAAATAAAAGGAATCGTATATTTTATTTTAAGTGTATTATCATGGATATTATCCTTAAAAGACAGTTGGAATTGCTTACTAAAATTTATTGGAATTATTAGAGAAGGGTTGATGTTGATTTTATTTTTTCCTTTGGCATTTATAGTATAGTTATATATATATATTTTTAAATGTATAGGCACCTGATGATTCAGATTGAATTTTGATTTTAGAATAGGATGTGATTTAAATTAAGCTCTCTATGAAGTGAGGAATTTGATTCTGGTAGAGTTTAAGCACTTTTTATTGGGGATTTGCGTAATGACTAGAGAAATGAAATAGCTGAGATCCTATAAAAATAGCCGTTTTAGGCGTGATGTGGTGGAACCACATAATTAAAGAAGATTGGAAATTTTCCATAGAATAAACTTTAAACTGACTAGCTTCGATGTATATACTACATCATCATCAGGTGAGGTATAACACCAAAATAATAAAAAATCTGAGATCCTTTTGAGTAGTCTAATTTGATTAAAGAGAAGCTAATGGCCATTCAAACTTTTTTAAAAGGTACCCATTTTTCTATATGGACAATTACATATTGATATACATGTTATGCATGCTTTCAGCGAATTAGTGTAAATTTTTACTTATGCATAGTGAAATGTGATATATTTTCAGCGTTCAAAGTAAGTGGACTGGGAAAAGAATCGGATAAAAAAATTGATAAATAGGAAGACATTAAACACTTCTTTTTTACATGGAATTTGGGAAGGTAGTACTGACATTTTTATTTCAGTCGTTGAATGAAATAAAAATCCTTAAAAACTTCGTCTCGAAATTCGATCTTTTATTCATCAGTATAGCACTGCTAATATGGTGTAGGAATTGAATTAGATGCAGTCTAGAACATGCGATATAATAATTTATCAAGCTGTATAGCGAAATTATTGAGCCAATTTAAACTGGTATACAAGCTTTCTCCAGAATTTCAAAAGAAAACCCAAACGGCTTCTGTAGAATCATAGATGCGCTATTTCTTTGTAATTGGTTTAGCTCCAGTTCAGACCTTTGATTGTTGGTTTCTAAATGTTTTAATAGTGCCACAGAGGAGGGATTACCAAAGTAAAGTAACATTTATTTTGCCCTATCTATCTTTCACGTTTTCACCTTTACTTCAGTTCCCACTAATCTCTTTAGCACTAGGAACCCCTCAGGATAAATATGGGTGAGTTTGCCTTGCACCCTGATTTTTTTGCTTTATGAAGCTTGAGGAACTTGCTTAAAACACATAAAACAGATAAAGTTTCCAGCGAGGGACAATGGAAAATGATGAAATATACGGGAATCGTGCTTATGGCAAAAGAAGTGCGCTGGCAATGTAACATTTCTTGCTACTTCAAAGCCTCACTCTACCAAATGTGTAATACTGAAAATTTTTGAAGAAAAAAAACAAGATTTATTGGAATGTGTAAACTTGCATCACAAGCTGAAGCGAAGGATAGTCAAAGAAGCCACCAATTCGCAAAGGTAATCGTGTTTACCTCGTGTGAGAGGGTCGTGTAACTATTCAGAAAAAACTCCGGGCACTTCGCGCTGTGCTTACGCGCGAAACGGAGTCGAAGGCAGGAGATGAATGGGAGGGAAGAGAGATGTAGGTGTGAGAGGTGCGAGTGCGCGCTAAGCCTGTTGAAGGGAAATAGGATCCGGGGTTATAAAAGGGGAGCGGGGTGGGGAAACTTGTGGGTGGGTGGGAGTGCGCGAGGGGAGTCGGACACAGAAGGGTGCGTGAGAGGAGCAGGGGTTAATGGGAGACATTGTGAGCGCACGTGTTGTTGTCCCGCGGGTGAGTGTTGGGGAGGCGTATAATGCAAGGTGAGAAGTTGTCGCGAGTGTGGAGAAGTGGTTTCTGGGGGCGGTGAGGGGGTGGGAAGGAGGGGGGAGGGAGGGAGGATGGATTGCTGGGGGGATTTGGTGCGGGTGGGGGGAACCGAGTGGGGGCGGCTGGGAGGGGGGTCACGAGGGGGCGGTGTTGGGGGAGAGGGGGGGGGGGGGAGCGATTGGGCGTCGGCTATGACGCGTAATGAAGCGCCCGGCGCTATCAATCAGTCGTGACGTAAAGGCGAGGGAAAGCGGAAGGAAGGCGAGGGGAAATTTTGGGCGAAGTTGTGGGGGATAGACACGACGGTGGAGTAAGTGCTTTCACCAATTAAGGACTTCTTGTCAAAATTTGATGTAATGCAAAGCATCTTTTCATAGAAGTTCCCTTCAAGTTTGGAGTCTATGACCGTTTTCTATCAAGGAAACTTCGTTCACTCATCGACCGTCGGAGAAACAAATATTTGGTGCTGCTGATTCCGTTTTTTTCGGAATGTTTTTTCATGCTAAAGGGAAATGGTTTTATTATAAAATTATTATTATTTTATTTTAAATATATGGATGAAGCAAAGAGGAAGTATTTTAGGATATATTGTAATTGAATTTTAATAATAGAAGCAGAGAGTATTGCTTTTTAAGTGAGATTATTTCCAATGCTTAGGCAAGTTTAGGTTTAAATTTATTGAATTTTTCCCTCAGCATGTTGAACAAGTGATGATTCTCGATGTTAAAATAGCGTTCATTTTGTGACATAATTAAAGAGTCTCCCAAAAATATAATCCGAGGGAACTGAAGAATGTAATCATTGCGATTTCGGTCCTGCTGCAAATGCCACGTTGATCCAAGGGGATCTGAAGGACGAGGTAAATGAGAAAAAGAGAAAGGCGTGGGAGGTATATCATTAGACTAAGTTGGTCAGCTTTGGCTTAAGAGAAAGGAATCAAAGGTCTAGTGCCAAAGGAGAAGCGGAAGAGATAGGGAGAGGGAGGGACGGATGATGAATGAAGGGAAGGGATTCCTATGGGACATAGGAGACGATCCGTGAGAGGGCAGCAGCGGCGCTGCGAGGCGATGATCAGGGAGCAAAGGTATCGTAAAGGGCAAGGGTGGCTTATGGCGTTCCGGCCAATCTCGGTGTGTTAGGTGCGGCACCAAATGGGTCCAAAAGAATAGAAAAGAAAAATTCTTGGCCAAGGAGTGGTGTAGAGAGGAGGATAGTGGAGTTGAGCACAGAGTCAGATAACGTGAGTAATTGTCGAATGAAGTGCTCTTAAACGGTCGAGTCTCTTATTTACATCTTAGGAAGCTTTGTGTTCACCTCTCTACTCTCAAGTATCCATGGGGACCTATTGTGATCGTATTTTCTTTGCATCATTCTCATTTTCTCAACACCTGTACAGACGCTTGGTTATCTAAGAAACGGGGAATGCACATAGCAAGCACATTACGGAGAGTATATGTGGACTTTAGTTCAACGTTTGGCAGTCACAGAGACAATTATTATTTCTTGGAGGAAGCACCTATTTTCTAACTTAATGTATGTTTGACAATGTAAACAGTAGTAAACGTTGCAATATGATCATTGACAATACACATTTTTGTTGATAATTTAAGGAAATAATATTGATTGACTGATTGAGTTGTGAGAAAAAAATTGCTAAAAGATGTCAAAATCTCTTCAGTAAAAAATATTTGCCCATTATAACAATGCCCGTTACTGCATTTGCTATGTAATGGTACCAGCAAGCATATTGCTTTAGTAATTTTTGTTGCCTTTTAAAATGACTGCATTCTCTTGGACTATGCATTTTTTTGTCCAGAGTGGGAAATAACCATTCAAAAATATTTTCCACTTGCTTTGATGACTGATGGTGCTTAGTGAAGGGAAACGAGTATGGAAATTAAAAATTAACTCATACGTTTTAATTGACAAATACATGAAAATTCAGTCTTAAGATGTTTATAGTGAATATATTATAACCTGGCTATGGGGAGAAAACATACAACCCTAGTCGAGAAACAGTGATTTCTCTTTGACAATCGGTTTTGTACCAGGGAGAGATTCAGGATATCCATAAATGAGTAAAGAATATTGATGAACAGTGAGGGTCTGCTATAAATAGACTATCTATGCAGAAATAAATGTCCAATATATAAAGAATTATATAAAGCCATATAAAATTATACATAAAGTAAATATGCAAGATGAAGTTTTGATAGTGCATGTTTAAATACCTCGTAAACATTATATCCAGTCACGGCATCTTGGAAAACAAAGAAAGGACTATGGTGATATACGTTGCCCTACTCTCAGATCCCTTGGAGCTCATATGATACAATTAATACATGGAATACATATCTCGCATACATAGGCGTTTGTGAAATGAGAGCTAAAAAAACGCTCCCGGAAAGAATATAGAGAATTAAAAAAAGAGAACGATAAGAATGATCACGGGTGACACGCTCCCGCACCGAAAAAAATAAGCAATCAAATATAAATGACGTCGGCGGATGGGTCAAAGAGTGGAGAAGAAACTGGGTTGTCCCCGTCGGAAGAATGACGGAAGACAGACTCCTCCGTTTTGCCAGAAACTCCATCCCAAAATGGAGAAAAACGATAAGGAGACCGCCGAAAAGGTGGGAAGATAGCTGGCAAGTCGTCTCCAATGAGCAGCATTAATATCTTTTAAAAAAAGGCAATGCTCAAGCTAGGGAGTATTGAGACTGACATTGGCCGAAAAAATGTTAACAATTTGAATCAATTAATTCAGGTGATTATAGAAACATTATCTATCTAGAATTTGGAGGAGAAGAGAAAAATTAAGTGGGTGAAGATTAATGCCTAGTTCCCAGTGACTGCCCGAGCATGTTCCCTTGTAAGCTTATCATCATGAGACTATCTTTGATGACCCCTTGTGAGACCTTGTGTGATTTACGAGCATTTTTGTCCAAAGAACCCCAGGATAGCTGTTAGCTGGTGATCAGTCTCTCTCCTCATCTCTTTAAAGAAGAATCCCGTGCTCTCGTAGAAGAAAATGAGCAACGTTTCCCTGAATATGTAATATGTTAGCGTTCCCTTAAGGGTCAACATATTCATAATATTTAAAAAATAACCTCATTTAATGTTATGGAATTAGCATTATTCAAGCCTTAGAGAACTTATTTCCCTTGATGAAACATTGCTCAAACCTAATTTTATTTGAATTAGTAACTCTTTTTACATCATGCTTCGGAAAATATTTCATCATCGATCATTTAGAATATCAAGTTCATTTTAAAAACGTGTAGCACTGTTTGATGCTTAACATAGGCAAAGGAACAAATTCGCTTTATTATTCATACTTTTATAATTTTCTTGAATTTTTCCCTGAATTCTTATCACGTCGTATTTTTTAAACTTTGTTTTCCAAGACTTTTTGTTCACAATTTACTTTTCCTGCGCTATGAATTCCCAGCAGCAGTTAATGGACGACGGCAGTCGCTTCTTTGACGTGTCCCCGAAGTCACTTGGACCGGAGAAGCCACCGCCCTCTGCCTGTGAGATGGGCGCGACGCGAGTAAGTGAACTCCCATCAAGACACTATCACGTCGCGCGTATAGCGTTTCGCTGTTCGATGAATTTTTATTCTGCTCTCCGTCCCTCAGAATACAAAATAGCTTGCTTCAGTTCTGCTTATAGGCGGGGCGGAGCATTTGATGGCCCTTTAAAGCTGAGCATACCACCGCTTTGTCAAAAGTGTATTGTGGTTTTGAGTGAAAAGGAGTGGCAGATGCTATATATCGGTGGCGGGACAGGGGTGGGATTTTTGTGAAGGGGAGAGGGGTGTGAGAAAGTACGGGGCGGGGGATGATTTATGGATCGGGTGGGCCGCACCGTGGTGCCTCCACCTGGGTGCGGGCCCTGGACGGCACGGGCGACAAGAAGTGAGCGAAGTCGTCTCGAGCCTTTTCCCCACAGCGCCAAAGTGCGGATGGGAATTCGCTTTTGAATTATACTCCTGCGCAAGATTTATGTTCCCTGAGTGTTAACAGACCTACTTTTACATTGGTGGCAACTTGGAATAATGCATCTCAAGCTCTTTCGATTTTGCGTAGCCACAATTTCGTTACGTTTCCCTACGTTCATTATTACGCTGCGCGCTTGCTATTTTTGGCACTATTTCGTAAAAATCAATGCAACGAATCGACCATGGCGAGAAACATCTCAAGTTCTTATTATCCATTGAATTGACCTTTCTTATAAGTCCTTTGGTACCCATATCTTAATAATTAACAGAATTAGGGTTAGTTTTCCAATATTGGTTTTTTAACATAATAATTTTTACACTTTCGGTGAAAGAGAAGTAGATCTTAAATAAAAATTCTATTGCATCTTTAAAATAATTCAGGACCAATAAAATTCTAACATGTTTTTAGCTATTTATAATATGAGTGGCACTCACTCAATGGCTCATTTTTACATTTGAAGGTATCAGCAATCACTGCCAGCGAGAATTTGCAAACCTACTATTTCATTTACTTTCTCTGAGGATCAATAAGTGCAGAGAAAATTTTGCAGGCGTACATTCATATAAATGCAAGATTTATAAATCTGGAGTTATTTTTGAGACATGGAGCTTAGCAGAAGTGAACTATTAACCATAGCAAATACATTTATTGATATTACGTTTTATTGTGTAAAGCAACCGAGGGATACATAAAGATTAATAAAACAGTTTGTCCCGGAGGGTCAAGAGTTTGAGTAAAAAATAATTAATAAAATATCGTGGTACAAAATTTATTTATGGATGGATCAGTTAAGTAAATGTTGACTCAAAACATTGATATAACGAATAGTCCTGTGAGAGTAATGAACCTGAACGGTGAAAGAGCCATGGCGTAAATAGAGAAGATATTCAAACCAAATACCGTTAAAATACTTAAGTAAATATTGAAATAATGAAAAAATTTTGACATTAACCTATGGTGGGAGTATTGATAAGATAAGTGTTATTTCTTTGTTGTGTGGGGAAGAAGAAATGCATTCACAATACAAATGGCTGCAAATGTAGACCTTTCGATAAGTGAGAGTGGAACAAAAATCTCAGCTTGATGAAATGCTATACCTATATTCAAGAATGACGTTTGGAAAACTTAGAAACTTGGAGGACATCAAAACACCTGATTGATTCTTAAGTCCGCATAACAAGGGTCGAATACCTGAAAATATCTAAAGTTAAATTACATGCGCCTCTTGACGGTTCGTCAATTACGCGAGCCTTGGGGAATTCATAAGAGTTTTAATATCCTCATTATAAACTTTGCTTTGAGTCGCTACAAACTTTCAGACAGTCCAATCGTGAGAACTTAATCCATTAATGTAATTATAAGGCCTTGCTCAAATAAATTTGGTGTGCTAATGGCAACAATAGGTTTTCTTCTTAATAAATTACTGATCTTGCGGGCGTCTATTTTAATCACTTGTATTCCATGAAACTGTGGATACTATGCATTAAAACAATAATTAAAATGCCTGAAAACAAGGTGCATGTACATAGTTTTTAAAAACGGAACACGTTCCACGAATCATGGTGTTAGATATCTCCCTTCCTTCGGAGCAACTCTCTTTCGTGATAACTTTAGTCCCACTTAAATTATTTCCTATTTTGGATTGCATGAAATTGAAAATATGATTTTTATGAAAATAGATAGGATATTTCGAGAAAAAATCGTCAACGTCTCATGATCATTGCTCCCTTGACTATGAAAGGCGTGATATTGGCGCCTCGAATCCCATAATTTGTGCGGAAACCTCTTTGGTAATACGGAGTAAAGCCGAGTGTTAATAATGCTGATGAAGCCCTTCGGTATGACTCGAGGAAATGCAGGAGATTAGGCAGTCGTCATTTTGTCCCTCCCGAGGATTAGTTGCCGCGTTGCCGCACTCAGCCGGCATTAGCGATCAAAGAAGGGAAGCATTGTGCTTCCCTGCAAGGCGACCCAAGGGATGGATGCTCGTTGTGGAGTTGGTTGATCATTAGGTTTATGACGCATGGGCGGGCGTGTGCGGGGTGCGAATGCAGTCACCGCACGCGGCCGGCTGCACCCACCCACACCCGGAGCTCGGGGACGGAGACAGACGAGAGCATTCCTCCGCGGCTCCCTCCCGTCGTCGCGATTGCGAGGCTACTTGCCGCTCTCGTAGCGCTGGTTTTCTAACGGGAGAGGGCGCTCGCTTATTAGGCGGATAAGTTGCTTGCGCTATGCATGGAGTGGCGACGAAGTTTGCGTACCATGTGATGAGTTTTGCATCGGCTCCCGGCTTGTATAAGGCTTTTCGCCTCATTCCAGGTGGAACGCGTGTATACTGAGATAAGCATGAGGCTCTGCGCTTCAATTTTGTTATTTTTTCCCTCTTTCCTTCGGAAAGTCTATTTCCATAAGCGCATTTATGTTCAACGTGAAAGGAATTTCGTTCCAAATCGATGGCTTTTATTAAACTCTCTCAAATGCATATCGTTTAAATTTTGAAGCGCTTTCATTGTCAGGAATGTCAGTTTTGATAGAAAAGAAATGATGAATTTCTAACATATTCCTGAATACGGTGGAGAAATACATATAAATATATTTGGCATTTCAACTTTCCAATGTAATAAAACTATAGATAGGTATATTCATTTTTTTATTATGGATGATGGTTAGGCCTTAATTATACTCCTCAGTTCTAGGTGTCTTTAAGGCAGACATGAAACCACGGGCAAAATCCACATTCCACCAACGAAGTGGTACATATCCTATCAGTGTTTTATGTCTAGTGTGTTAAAAATGATAAAGATGATATTTATCGTAACCAATGGGAAAAGCACTATTTCAGGAATATTTAAATGCTCTTCTTTAACCTCTCTCGATTTGGTTATTATATCTTGTGCGCTCTGCATTCCACCAACTCCAAATGCCCATAAGTATATTTCATTTCCTTTGAAGATTTTTTCGGAGGTTCATTTAAGAAAAGTTCATGCATAATCAAATTCTGTAAGCACGAACTCGTTAATCAACTGATTCTTCTCTTAATGAAGATAGGTGAACCATTCGTCAAGTAATTATGAAAAGGCTTTCATCGTGCTCTCGACTCATTTCCTTGAAAATTAAAGAGCGCCAAGTCTCCTAAAAATCCCTTCGCGCAGAAAAGAACGAAGTAAATTAATCCTTATGATTGCAAAAAAAACCTGTGGACAGCAATATCTGTTCATAAGGCAAAAGAAGCAGAGATAATGAGAGAGAAAGAGAGAGAAAAAGATTAGATGTACTAAACTTTAATATCTTTGGAGTATTTCACTGGTTTTGATTTATATGAACCATCAATGTACTTACTAGTTGGACTGAAATGTTATTTTGTTTTCACTTTAAATCCCCAAGCGTATTTGAACGACGTATGACTTTCTGAAACTATGACAATTAATGCATGAATTAATAGGCTCTTGATAAACATAATCGGATGGCCACATATGATTTAGCACTCAATTACGGGTTGTTGAGGACAATTTCGTGGCATGAAGAAAAGTTCATATGGGATGGAGTTGGTGTGGTGGCTAGGGTACTGGCCTCCCATCCCGAGGGTCGGAGTTCGATTCTCTGAAGTGGAAGATTTTTCAGCGGCAAACCGGTCCCTACTTGAGTGCCTAGTTGAGGGCATTTCAGGTTCACTACTCCGTCCGTCGGACGGGACGTAAAGCTGAGGTCCCCTTGGCACCTGTCGTCAATAATAGGCTAATACCGACGCTATGTTTCACTTCGCCCTTCCCTCGTTCCCTGAAAACACCTACTGTTATCCAATTACCCAACTATCCACCACCTAAATGGCGCAAATGACCTCAGCTGTTGATCGCATCCCCTGAAAAATAACTAATCTCGTAGTTTCGAGAGCCTTACTTTGAAGCGGCAAAGAAATAACATATGACTTCTAGGGCGTTTCAAGCAATTTTCTGTGAATTTTGGCTATAATAGCGGTAAGTTTTCAGCAATAATCATGATGGAGTGCTAAAAGTACAGACGTACAGACTGCATTCGACTGCTCGGGGTAGGTGGATGATGCAGTTCTCCGTTTTCTCCGGATGTGGGGCCAACGCCACTTACTGTTTTTGCAGAATTGCGAGAAACGAAGAGATGGGGAGGAGGGAGTGTGAGGAAGGCTTGGAGGAAAGGAGGGATTGGAGCGAGTGGAGATGTTTGCGATGGAGTTCCGTGCGCTCACAACGAGTCGAGAGTTCACCGAACGAACGGAAGGGTGCATGGTTATCGCGGCTCCGCAGATTCATTACAAGGGTTTTGAGAGGGTGGTCCATTAGCGATGAGAGATGAAGCGCTTCGTCTGCAGAGGAGATTCCCACGCACATTCTGCGCCTTCCCTCTGAGCTCCTCTTTGAACGTGCTGCTGCTCCCACCGCTGTTGCGCCGAAAAGTGTTCGGAGGGGCGATAAGGGGAGGTGGAAGAGGAAAAACGACGCCAATGAACACCGGAATTTACCTTCATTCGTCGCAGGTCACCGAATAAAAGTCCTTTCTCTCTTGCGCATATCACGCTATTAGCCAAATGCTACATGATTGCTTTGTGGATGTGAAATCCCACATTTGTATAAAAATTGTCTGAGCTTGGAAGAAGGGAAATGGGCACTGATAAATGCTGCTGCTTATTTTTTTGGAAGCATAAATGACCTAAATTTTAGTTAAATTGCGCAATAAAATAGGCGAGTGATTGGGTATAAGTAGGGATTTCATTGGAAAGGAGGGCGGAGAGAATTCTCACGTCCGCATCTGGGAACGAAAAACGCCAATTGGTCCAAAGTTTAATGTCATATCCAACGGAGATTTGAACATGGAGAGATCTCCATGCAACACAGGTGTCGGGAAAGGGAATGCAATGGAAAATATTTGTCCAATCCGGGATACGAATCTCGATATTCAGAATGAGAGACCAGTTCTCTTACTACCCCAATAACCCGATTCTCCTTCTTATTGATTTAGTTTCAATACTTCATATTGAAACCCTTGAAGTCGTAAATTCACTAATGATGTTTTGGAGTAACTGGACAATTCATGTTTTAGCTGTGATATAAATCACTTTGTATATAACTATAAAAAATGCAATGGAATAAATTATGTCCTTCACTGACAGATTATATTTTTCCAAAAGTTTTCCTAACCACGCCTATAATAGCATATTAGAATGAATCGACGTCGCAGGCTACCTATTCCACGACTTATGATGCTAGAAAACAAAGGGTTTATGGCATTATTATTGTGATATGAATGCAAAGATCATCTATATTTAGGGCATGCGTTCTTGATACTAAAACTTCTCAGTATCAAACTATTTGTAATATTTACTGCGATTTCCAGTCGGTTACTCTCATATGTAGTTTTCCATGACTCTTTCAGGGAATCGACCTATATTGATATTTGTACAGGCCAGCAGCATTGAAAGAGGGTGCATATTTAATCAAAATATCCAATTGTGCTGTAAAATTTCCCGCTCTTTGTTGGTACACAATATCATAAGGTATCGAAGAGACTCAGTAAGCTGTGAATATTTGATGTCAGTCGGTCATTTATTCCCAGCTCCATATGTGTACTTTCCTTTCTCTTCACTTTGTCATTGCTGCGGCCATGTCTCTCACTTTCACTTTTCACCTTCCTCCTCACTTTTATCTCCCAATTTTCGCCCTTTCCGCCTCACACCACTGACCCGCGACCTCGGTATTCAGTCGTCATTCAAATAAACGTATCTAATCATCCAGCGATCTGCTTCTGCTTGTGTTCTTCCTTACGAATGTGGTCTGTATATTTTCTGAAGCGTATCCCTTGTCACTTTATGTCATTTGTCACATTGGATGTCTAAAGAGAGTTAGTCTTTCGCACCGCAAACTGTATCTATTCATTCGGAAGTGGCCTATCCTGAAATTTATGCACGTATATTTCTGCAGAACTTAACATTTCAATTTCAATAATATTTTCTATCTATGAGAACTAATGTGGTGCTCATGCTGTGGCTGATAATTGCTACGTCCCAGGTGACGGCGACGGTCAATCCCTGTTTTCTGTTACTCCCGCGGTAAGGGTGGGACACACATTCCGTCTCCGCTCTCCGCGGGGACGTCAGCACTAAAGCACGTCTTCTTGTCCCTGCGTTTGCACGTTCTCGCAGACTCGTGCGACTCACAAGCCGCTTCCGCACGAATACCTCAACCGCTCATGCCAAGTCGTGGTTGCATGAGCATGAAGACATGTTTTC
The DNA here is from genome assembly GCA_933228895.1 of Platycnemis pennipes. Lineage (NCBI taxonomy): Eukaryota > Metazoa > Arthropoda > Insecta > Odonata > Platycnemididae > Platycnemis > Platycnemis pennipes. Next base: position 22,392,004 of record OW121848.1, on the reverse strand, counting down.
CGAAGACAAAAACGTGTGCTTTTAAAATGATATGCGAATAAAAATAATTATAAGTGCATAAGCCAATTCTAAAGAGAAGGGAGGCCCGAATATAATGTTCCAGGAGGTTATCCCACGGACACTTCACGTTATAAATGTTTCTTAATTTTGAATGAGCGTTTTCTCTCTCGCGCTCTCGAAAAACCAGCCTAAGTGTATTTCACCCAGGATACTCGAAACTTTCCTTGTTTGGAACCTCAACCCACTTAGCATATGAGTAAGCTTTTTCTTCGTATCTTGTTGATCAAACGTACCTATTTATTAAGATTTCGGGTCTTTTTAATTCACTGGAAACACTCAGATCTGATCCCTTGCTGGGAAGTTACGACCCCAAGTCTTCGCCTCGGCAATTAGCAAGTACTAATCCCCGCTGAGCCAAAAACACCAACCAAATGGTGTAAATTACCCTTCATCGGCCCCTTGTCTTATAGTGTAGCAAAACGAATCCCGAGGAATAATTTTAAAGTATGCTTTTATAATAACAATACCCTAGGCAACTTGTTGAACAATGCAAAAGACGTTTTAGACCCTAATTGTAAATCAGGTATTTACAAGTTAAAATGTGAAAATTGTGAATGCCATTACATTGGCCAAACGGGACGTAACTTCAAATGCAGAGTGAAAGAACATAAGGCATGCTGGAGGAACAAAGATGACTCGTCAGCCTTCGCCCGACACCTCTTGGAGACGGGGCACCGAAGCAGTTTTCAGCCTGAATTACTGCATTTTACTGGAAAGGGAAGGAAGATGGATGCCTTGGAGATTCGGGAGATCAGCCTCAATAGAAAAGACCTTCTCAATGACATAACCTTCCCAAACCCATCCCCCTTATTACTCATCACCTTAAACACTTCTCCCTCCCCACACCCCTCCTCCCCTCCAAACAACCCTCCTGATTCCCTCGTCCCCACACTCGGCCAACCCCCTCCCTCCTCCCCACCCTTCTCCCTCTCATAGCACTCCCGGACTATATAAACCTGTGTTCCGCTGATAATAATTTTAATGTACCTGAGGATGGCTTGACAGCCGAAACCGGTCGTTCGTTTAATAAAATTGTGGAAGTCACAACGTTTTTTCATTGCTATTAAGTACTAATGCCTTTCATGTCAATAGTCATCATGATAGTGAGGCAATTAGCCTCACTATCATAATGACTATTAGGTGTGAAGACCTTTTTATGCGGCGAATGATCATGCAAATGATTAGTGCGGTGATTTTTCTCATGATGTTCATATATCTTGAAAAGTGGAAAAATCCACGCATGAAAAAACATGCTCTTGATCATGCGATAAAAATTAGAACATGTTCCATTTTTGATCACATGAATCAGTGAATGATCGTACTATACGAGCTAATGATATGTTTCATTGTTGTTTTGAGTGGGTATGAGCGACTTTAAGTGAAACAAGTGAAGAATGCAAACCGATTTTCTGTACTTTCTCTAAGTTTTTGTCGCGCCCCTGTTAGTAAAGTCCTTTAGTCGATCACGTTTTGGGTAAAGCCAGAGTTTATTACAGTAAATTACATATTTAATCTTTAAATATTTATATATTTTTATTGTTTTTTATCAAGGATTTAGGATTAAAATATTGGAACGTAACGTGAAAGCTAGAATTGAAAAAATAAATAGTTTTAAATTAAAATAAACAGACAATTTTACGGATATTTGCTGAAAAATATCCTTAAAATTGATCTCTTCCGAATACCTCCTAGGGGAAGTTATTATAGTATACCTTTATTGTTTTCATCAACACTTGTCTAGTGATGTCTAGGGCTCATAAAAAATCTTTGTATGGCCACTGCAGCTTATGTAATTTTCTTCACATTTATAGTGGTTCAAAAACCTTGAACCAATTAATATAAATACCAAAGGCATCCTTCACGACTCTGCGAACTCTTATTTCTAAGGAGTTAGATCCCTTAAGGGATATGGTTTCATTATCTTATTGGTGATTGGGAGAGCATCATCTGCCATGCATATGCATGGCACAGCAAGTACTCTCCAGGGGAGTAGCCTGTGAGATGGGAAGTTGAGCTAGTTTCCAGTTATGACAGTTTCCAGAGTATTTACCCTCAAGAGGCAACCGTTGCTTACTCTCCCATAACCCCAACGTTCTCATATCTAAATTTATAATTCGCATCTGCTACAACTAACAGTACGATGGAATGGGCCGCTGTTATAGTTGTGATACAATAACCCAGAAATAGTCAGACAGGATAATGTGCTCTCCATCAATAATCCGAAGCACATAGAAAATAACAGGGAGATTGGAACTTTCTCGCGATATCCTCCTAATTTTGGCTTGTACATAGTACCTGGAAGAACAGTGTTAACGATTTCACAAAAGCTTCAATTTTGAATCCCAATAGCTATTCCAAGGACATTTTTATTGATAATGTTTCGTATACTACTGGGTAGTGGATTTTGCGTGGATCACGCGATAAAAAGAGAATTATATAGAGTTATAATCACTTAAATATTTCCGTGACATTTCTCCGTTGACTATCATGCCATTCAAAATTTCCCTTCACTGTCGTTTGCCATCACAACTACCATGCACTGGTAATATTTAAAACAAATAACATGTATCTAACCTATAAATACCCCGCTTTTGCAATCCGATATATACTATTTAAAATTTCATTATTTCTGCGTGAATCAGGAAACGAAACGATTCGCCCGCTATTTAAAATATTCACTTCACAGCTAGCCGGAAACGAATGGGAAAATGTCAATATGATGATCGACATGAAAGGGTATCAATTGTCAGTTATAATTGATCCTCCAGTCATCATGTCTGATCTGTCGTAATCATGCCTGGTGGGATTTAATACTGAATTTAATTGCCCTTACACCTTTCTTAAGTAAATATGATAGTAAATATGACGTGCTACGTCGAAACCTAGGTCGTTTGCAATAAATACATGTGGAATTACAAAGTTACTGCTTCTTATTCAAGTCTCTATCTAGATTTCTGCGACATAACTGTGGCTGCCACCATTCTAATGGACTCTTAGGGGACACTGAAATGAAACCATTCTCGTCCTTCAATAACAGCTCTACTTTACTTCAGATTACCTAATCTAAATAGCATTCTCTACAAAGTTTTGCTTCTGCAATCACGCATGTCAGATGACATAAACATAAATAGATGAAATTATGATCAGATGACATAAACATAAACAGATGACATTATGATCATCAAAGCAGGTATGTTAGTCGGAAATTTCCGTTGAATCGATATATACTACCTAAAGATCTACCAATGAGCATCTATTAGGTGCAGAAAATCATGGTATACTATGGTATTCATTATCAATTTACCGTGTAAAGCAGAAGCTATTTCATGGCCATCACTTAAATTAATTAGAGCATTAATGCTCGAATGATCACTTCAAGATCATTTGCAGTGTAAAATGGGCTTTATGAGCGCGGCTCATCATTTAGGCGCATGATAAATCACCTATTCCGTAAGCGCAATGGGTGCAATGGGTCAGGATTATCTAGGCAATTTGATACATAACTTGCATACAGTTTCGCCTTGGACCTATTTTTACATTGCTGTAACCGTTTTCATCTATCTTATATCGTACCTTCTTCGTTTGCTTGTGTTTTCCTGAGGACGCCATCTTATTCTTAGTCACCTCACGATTCTTCCTCGGCAAATCATCTACATTCTTACACATTCATTCCTTCATATTTCCATGCAATAATGCCCCCCTCAGTTCACTCCATGTTTTACACATACACAGCATACTTGCCTGATTTGCCGAAAGGTCGGAATAAGGAAAATTAACATAGAATAATAAAAAAAATTTAAAGCAAGATGGTACCACAAAAATAAGACAAAAAGGAGGCACCTTTCCGGTGGTATTATAGCGCCATTTCACGCTTGATATCTTCACTTTCTCCGCTGGCCATTGCGAGAGAAATTGACGTACGTAAAACATCTGTTAAGCCAAAAGTTTTGGCCAGAAGTTCGCTGGTTTAGGGTCCCTAGTTCTCTGAGGCGAGGTAAGTCACTCGTAGCAGGATGTGGAAGAGGAGAAATAATAATCCCCTCAAGTTCGGAAGTGAGTTGGACTGTCGGAGCTTCCAAACATCCATCAGCGAAAGTTTTTAAGCAGTAGGAAGTACGGAAAAATCTGTCCCCGTCGGCAGTATTCTCAACTCACAAGTTAGGATCGACTGGTCCAAATTCTCAAAAGATTGTACTGACCGAATGTCAAAACCACTGCTGATTTAACTCACTTTGAGTAAAGCCTAAGGTGACAAACGTCCCATGACAGTAAAGAAGTTTTTAGGGAAATAATTAATTTTTTTAAAGATCTATCTTAAATTTTACGGTACTGCATGATGATATTTAGAATCAGTCAGAAAGAAAATTTTATTTAAACGTTTATATAAAAGGGTATGAGTTGTCTTTGCATACTTCAGTTCAGTTCAAGAGGCTCGTGTCCACTTGTTGAGGGGGATGACTCATTTTTCTCCCACGTGTGTTTTAAGTGCATTCTCGTCAGAAAGCATACCTTTTCTAATAGTACCGTAACTCCTGGCTAAATTAACTGCAAGTGAAGCGCAGGCTTATGGGACGTCCCTTACGCAGATGGAAAGATCACGCAGTGGCGTGATTTTGTATCGAAAGAGTGGTTAAAAGGGGTCTACTTATAAGCAGTGTTTCCTACTATTGGCTCCCGTCCTACTTGAGGGACTTCATAGCCACGTGGTATATGCTCCTCGCCCTTTCCTTCTGCAATAAGCACGACTATAGCATAAATATGTATGACTATAATGAAAGTATTTACTTACATTCGAGCGAGAACTCTAAAAAAACTGAAATTCTCTTTGATCCTTGATGGGAATTGATATTCATGAGAATAGAATGTGTGACGCAAGGCTATGCGGTTTGGAACCGCTCCGTTGATGGAATAACATATCGGCTCAATATTACATCAGGATGCGCGTGGAACTCGTAGAAATTCATGAATTGCTCAACGTATCAGACTACGACGGAAGTGTTCCAGGTTTCAAAGCGCTGAATGGCGCTGAAACGCTACGGAGAAGTCTAAATATGTTGCAAAGTGTGTTGCAAAGAGTGATGCAAATATCCTACTTAATTACGAGGGCCCATATGATGTGATAAGTTTTTATTTATGTTCTGGGACATTCTGTTCCCTGCAACAAATACAGAAAATTAGGAAACTGTAATTTACAGTCTTGTCCTTTAGTGCAATTTAACAACATATAGTTTCTGCTGCATTAATTTTTCGATATTTATAAGCACCAACTGTCGGCAGTTTAACACAGATTAAAAATATTATGCAGAACAAAATTGAGGCTAAAACTGAAATGAAATAGAAATTTATGCATTTGCCTCAAGAACAAAAATGCCATACATAAATCAATTATTTTTCACATTAGCAACACAACACTAACAAGACACTACATTTTACAATTTCAGTACGAAAATTCAGTACGCAGCAGTATATCGCTATATTTAGGTGCATTAATATGAAGGGTACAAGAGGAACTCTTTGAAAGTAGGGGGAAAGGTTAAATTTTGCTTTGTCCCTCCGAAATCTAGTATCAAGCGACGATTAACAATTTTGAGAATGGCAGCGATATTCCACTAAAGTATTGGCGATTCCAACTGCAGGTATCCTTCCTTACGTTATGATGCTGGGCAAGAAGGGGATCGACTAATAATTAAAGTAAGAGCTAATTGGATTTTACTTTCCTAATGAGTATACGCCTATTAACGCAATCCTACCTTCCAGATATTTATGTATCTTGCTATTACGTTAAATTATTTTAGATGAATTTATAGCCATAGCTCCTTTTCTCCGTATCTTCGGTACTTTCTCTTTCCTTATATTTGATCCTCATTCCACACCCGAATATCGTCTTCGACTCGCCCTTATTCTGTCAGAACCCAGATGTTCTAAAGGGGAGGGCGATGTTTTGACAAATGCGTTGGCGGTCCATCCCATTTTCTCATAGCGCCCTCCAATTTGCGATATTTGATAAAAGAACAGCCAATGACTAGGTGATAATGATAACTCTGAATGCACAGGCCAATCTTTTGTAAGAAGAGGATCGAATGGAAAGCTCTTTGAGGTGGCTTCACTTTCTCCTCACAGCATAAAATATCCGAGAAACAGGAGCTCTTACGTTTTCATGTAATAATCAGTTGCAGCTAAAGACTCTGCCGCCAGGACACACGAAGACTACTATCGTACCTTTTGTGAATTTGTAACACCAGCCTACTTAGCATGTCAGCTCTGTATTCATATATTGTCGATTAAATTCTAAAGTATATTTTGACCTCGGGGGTTTCTCATTTTCTAGTAAGGCTGATGTGCGATCCATTGATAGGCTAAGGCCCCCAGTGAACCTTTCGATCTTCGAAAATAATCCAAGGTGAGGAAACACGCTGACAAAACGTCTAAAGGATTCGGAACGCAATATCTTTGTATGTGAGGAGCTTTAACTATGGTCAAAATTCCAGCTGATCACCTAAACTGAATTGGAGACGCAATATCCGGGGTTATTGGGTTTATTTTTTGATTTGGCAAATTCAATAAACAAATAGCGAATAAGAAATGCAATATAAATTAAAACTGTAACTGTAGTTTATCTGGCCAAGATTTTTTAAAGTATTGAACAACGCTCTCCTCTACATGCACGCAATTCCCTGCGAGACGCCATGAGGGTGTATTGCAGGGGATGGAGATCACCAAACATATACCATTTACATGCAACTGCAATGCAACAAAATACTATCATGCAATACTAACCATGCAACTAAGCTACCACTACAGGCTACTCTAAAATTATTTCACCTACTATTCCGCCTTCACTTACTTATTACTTCACCCTTTGCTATGCTGCCTATTATGTTCTCTCACGGTGCGTGGGAAATATGACATTTTAAATATTTCGGTACGACAATCAATCTCTAATTTTATTTATCTGGTCATGCATAATACGGAGGGTTTTTAATATGCATCATACATTTTTGGTAAACCAATCTGTTGTATATGATGTTTTGTCAAACGTTTATAATCACTTAGCAAGCGTATGAAAAGTGGAATTGTATTTCCACGCAAGAGCCGTGGAAAAAAAATACAGTTCTGTAGTACTTTCGCTTTTCTTTGCTTTTGTATCTGACAAGGAATACTGAAAATAACGCCAAAAAAGACTGAAACTTGTGACATAAACCTAAGCGTTTTTTCAATGCATCAGAATCCATTATGTGGACATTTCAGTTTTATTACAGAACTCCAAATAATAAATAAAAAATCAACCATTGCATACTTTAGCTACGGTAACTGATTGAAAAAAAAGAAGACCGTTTTACGAAATCCTCACCAGTTGATTCCTTACCCTTCGGCGATGATTCTCTGTATGCATGCATTCCAAAGCGTTGTTGACTGAAGTAATATCCGGCGTTCCTTTTGAGGGAGGATATCCTAGTAGAGAGGGATGGAGGTTGAATAGACGGGGACCTGCCCTCTGGGGGGGTGATTCGCCAACGTGGGCGTGATAACGAGGGATGAGCACTCTCATTGAAAGGCAATGCGGAGAGGGTGGCTGCGGGGTGATTGTTGGGGTGCGTGGGAGTTACCATCCCGGGGGATGAGAATCCACGCCCCGCCCCCTTCACCCATCACGCTCCGGAAGCCACGTCAATTGGATGGAGGACACTCATGAGCGCGCGCGGCTGGATGCGAGTCGGCAGCGGGGACAGACGGTCGGATGGGTGAGTTGGGAGGAGGAGGGGGGGGAGGCTGGCGGCGAGCAACGCGCGGGGGCGGCCGATGTACCGACTTCGATCTGAGAGCGGTTCCTCATTAGATCGTCATATTTATGGGCTCGGATTTTTCATCGGCCTCATGATTAATGCTTCGCTGCAGAGTATAGTCACTACTGCCAATAATTACTACCTGATTACCAAAAGATCTATCAGACCCTTGAAATTTGTTTCTACTACACTACTTTGTCAAATATTCTTACTAATCCCGTGGTCTTTGTCGTGAGATATTCCCCTCTTTTTCATCCCCTCTTTTGTATAATTATAATTTTTACTTGTCCTTCCCCTACATTCTGCTCTCCTTTTAGTTGTTTGCACTTTTTATTCCTCTATACATATCTATAATGCGTCCGTTTTAAACGATTTAATTCTTCGTAAACTTCCTTTTAGTATTTCAGAAATCCAACGGTTGGATTCTTTACCAACTTACTTTTCCAACATTTTTTATCATTGATCCATTAGATGGGTGTCTTTAAAAAATAATTTTTCTATTTATCAGGGGGTGGGGAATATTAGAATGGATTTGTACGTATGAATTTTGATGCGGGTTGGTGAGTGTCCTGGTTTATGTATAAATATATATGAAATCGTAGTAAAATTTGAATCTTATCATGGACGTCAGAAGAAAGTTTAATTGCTGTTATTAAATTTAAGTTTCAATCGCCTTTAAAAAGTATCAATCATTTCGGGTTGAATTAATAAGATAATTGGAGGGAAAAATTATGTCCTTTACAGTAAGTGAATAATTCGATGGCAATAAATTTTAAGTGGAGTCTAATGTGATGAATAATGAATTGATTCTAGTCGTAAAATAAACCCTACAATGTTAGAATTTATATTATGTGCAGTTTAAATCATATTATTTTATGCGAATTTTATGTACGGAGCGGTGTAACACTATTTGTTTCAATTTTACGTATACGTTAAAATACTTATTAACAAGAGGAATGGCATTTTTATTTGTGGGTTTTAGACACAAGTGCAGCGAATTACGTTGAGGAAGTTGAATAGCCTGCTGAATAGAACATATGGGGGAATTCAGCGTTATGCCGACCGCTCCTCATTCTAGCCACTTAATGCCATATGCACTTAGCACCAGCAGCACTGCTTGTCGCAGTAACAGATTTTCGGGACCCGAGCGACCAGTGTCCCGCGGAATGAAATTTCAGCGTAAAATTCCCAGCTTCCCCTCGCGAAGGAAAACTATGTATACATGTCAAGTGCCACGTAATCTCTGCGCACTTCGGATTCATTTTCCCAGTGTCGCCCGCAGATACGGCGAAAGCCTTCTTCGTGCAGGACATTTTCATCCCTCTGCTTTCCACTCTTTCCCCCTCTCCCTCTCTCTCTCTCTCGAGAATCTGGACCACCACGTCCCGCAGCCACCCTGCTCTTTGCGTAACTGTTAGGGAATGGGATATAGGGTTTAAAGGAGGAAGACGCGGGTGGCTTGCCGTTAAGTGCAGGGCGACCGATGGATGCATAAGATGACGGGGGGAGGGGAGTTAGCGGGCGGCCTTGTAGGAAGGCGCGGAGGGTGAGTATGAGGACAACGGTGTGGGATTAATCAGTGATCGTTGGAGTGGATATATGTCGTTGGGAATTTGCGCTCTTGGGTTGGGTCGGAGACGTACGCCGCGGGTAATGCGGAGCTGCTGTGAAGTTGCATCAAAGTTTCGAGCATAGAGGGAGGGGGTGGGTATTGCTCGATGATTTTGATAGCACTACTGACCCGGTGGAACAACGAGAGAATGTCACAATGGTGTATTCGCCAGTGGTATTTGTGTGAGGTACCATGGGGATATGAAGGACGTTGAAATTTATGAACGTTTTACAGTTTTATGGCGGAAATAATTTGACCGCCAAATAAAGTAGAAATGGATTCTCGATTAAGGTGAGATATCAAGCGATGAAATGAAAACGGAAAGAGGTACTAAATTTGGTCATCCAGTAGCTCTCATTAGTTAAATATGAAATAATATAATCATGACATATTCCTTATTATAAATTGAAGGAAAGTAATGAAGTTATTTTAGTGAAGTATATATTTATCACTGATATGCTGTATCGTTTTATATAAATGAACTAGGGGCACCGCAGAATGCAGTTAAAAAAACAGGGATATCATCAGGATATGTGGTTAAATTGTTATGTTAAGCACATGATCTACGAAAGAAATATCATGAAATTTAAAGACAGAAATAAATGATATTTACACACTAGAGTGATTTCACTTATAGATCATTATTCTTATTAACTCTTCATCTATTTCCTCGTTTTCCACGTTAATATTCCAACGTGTGCAATGTACCCGATCGAATTCTTAGGGCGAAGAAGTTACCTAGCTGGTCCACATTCATTTACCCTCGACATCCTTCGGTAGCATTTTAAATATGTTTGCTTTCTTATATTTTTAGTTTGAACTAAAATTGCATGCATACACACTGAAAAAATGCATTTCGTACTGTTTCTGGAAGAATGCACGGGAAAATTTTACTCTCCCTAAGAGAAAGACTGAGTGACGTCGGAGAGCATATTTATTTCTTGCCTTCGACTCACGAAAGTTTCATCTTATACTATTGTCCCGAGAAAACATTCTGCTCTGACAACGAGAGCATGGATGTCATTAGAGCGCCGTGATTGAATTTCGAGCGCTCGATGCAGAGCTGTTGGGCGTGTAGGGGCTGCGATGGCCGTTTGCGGAGGTTAAGTGGGGAATTAGCAGCGAGTGGCATCAAAATTAGGAGCGGGTAACGGCACGGCGAAACGGGGATAAAATTGGCGAGAGGGAGACGGGGCAACTAAAAAACAGTTTCGGGAATGGTCCATTGGAGGGGGGGGGGGGGGGGATTTCCATTCACGAGAATCGTGTGTAGAAATACAGGAAAATGGATCGAATGGAATGTAGACGGGAGAGAGATGTGGTGTAGGTTAGGTAAGTGAACGGAGGGAGGTTCTTGTACCACCGTCCCATTTCTCCTTGCCTAACTTCGTTGGCGAGCAAGTAGACGAGTGCAGTTCTCAGATAAGGAGGGAGAGGAGGAAGCAAGGCCCTTCTGCCGTGCGCCCTGGGAGGGAGCTTAAAGCGGTAAAATGGTCGTCTGCGAAACGGTGGGTGGGGAGGAGGGGCCGATGGGGCGGAGGAGGTGGAAGTGATGAGCGCTTGGGTGTTCGGTCAGCCTGTTATGGGCCGGGAGGAGGTTTAAGATGGCGAGAGCGCGAGATGAGAGATGCGAACTGCAGTGGCAAGTGGGCTTGTTTGAAAATTGGTTTTCTCAGGGGCGAGAGAGCTAGAGGAAGGAGAGGGAAGAAGAAAAAAAGATCGCTTTATGAGGCACGTAGCTCGTTTGGGGAAAAATCGAATGTAGCTAACCTTTTTTGACTTCGTGCCGCACCTTTTACGAGTCACCAAGGCTCAACTTAAGGGGTCAATTTGCGAAAGACCTCATTCGAGCAAAGGTATCTCTTTTGGAACATTCATTTCTCTCCGGGATGCTTCAAATTCACCGCAGAGGGAATTAAAAAAGCATGGAGAATGAAGTAAGAGGGGAAACAGAAGTGCTAAACCTAACTTTTTGTTTTATTGGCCTTAATCACTGATTATTTAACTGCTTTGGCTCCTTTAGGTCAAAGTGATTTTTAAAATCTTGCTTTAAACAATATTATAAAAGTATTTTTAATGCAAAAGATAAGGTTAAAATAAATGATTTTTGTCTGAAAGTTTATCATACGATGCTTAAGCTATAATTGATAACATCCCGGAACTGGAAAAGAAAATGATATGCATTGAGGTGAATCAAGATCATTATATGACTTGCAAATGAAAATTTTTTATGCACCAGGAGTTAAAGTGTGGGGTAATCCTATAAGTTGATATGTGAAACGGGAACCGAATGCACGAGTCAAAAGTGCCCATTCGCAATACCACTCTGGAAATAACTGGCGAATTGGCGTAGAGAATCACTCCTCTGTATACGGTGAGAGTATAGGCATAATATGCGCGCAGAATATTCGATTGCTGTGATGAGGTGCTTTACATGATAGCCATTGCAGCAGTTGGAATGCGTAATGCTTTCGGCTCCAAAATTCTGAAATTTGACACTGCCTGCAAAGGAGTAGATCATTAATGTCAGTTATGAGAGTTAAATGGAGCAACTAAAGCATTTAAGCGATATATCGCTTTAATTTAAGAGATAATTCAGTTTTCGATATTTAACATGCGTGGTTATAGAGAGCATTAGCTAAATGATGGTTATTTTTGTAAAAAGATGCGTTGCAATTTTTCATATTCTTTGAAATACACGCTCCGGCCCTTTTTAAATTTACATTCGGCTTCTTTTTATGATATTAATGACAGGGAGAAAATTTATTCCCCGTTTACTCACCATTTCTATTTCTAGTTTCAAGAAGTCGACTCAATAATACTTACATCGACGCTGTTTATTTTATGAGAAATCACTCAAAATTTTCTCTGAGAACAACTTATATATTCCCTTTTGAATATTTAGCAGTATTTTACACCAAAGTTTGACAAATCCATACTATTTGCAATAGGATTGTTTTTGCCGTTGGCATTGAAATAGTTGATATTTCAACATGGGTCTGAAAATGCTTGGGAAGGTTATTCTATTTTTTTCATTATATAGCCAATTTAATACTCTCTTGTTTTAAATTATCCTAGCTTAGATGAAATTGTAGCAGCTATTTAATTCAGTTGATTTTGTGGTTCCAAATTTAGATTTAATATTTTGAATTGCTGAAAAAATAATGAAAAACTGCAGCGCAAATTTATATTGCAATATTCACTCTTGACTAAATATTTCAATGACAATTTTTTTCATTGGATTGCTCCATCAGCAATACAATGAAATATTTCTGATGTAATATTTTCTTAAATCGGTTAGTGTCAATCCCAGTTACACGCGCATACAAAGACATGAGCATTTCTAGACTTTTATCAGATTAATTGGGATGAGGAATCACATCGTACATCGACAGAATTAACCATTTTAATTAGGGGATCAGTATATCTGGATTAGGCATCTAGTCTGAAAATCATGAAGGACATATTATTATCAAACGAACCATGATTCAGTAATTGAAAGAAGCAAGGGAGTGAAGGGGAAAAAATAGCGCGAAAGGTTGGTAGTCCTCTTGAATAAATGGCCATTAGGCATGAGGGAGATGGAATATTGGAGGAGACGAAGGCATTGGGAATAAAATGTACCAAAAGATGAGAGAGGGGCAGGCAGTCGGTTGAAGTGCTGTGATATAATCGAAAGGAAGAGAGAGAGGGGGAAGACGAGATGTGGAATTGATAAGAAAATGCAATTCGGAGAGAGAGAGGGTGCGGGGATAGGAGATTGGCTGAAGTTGGGGGCAGTGACGTCATTCGACACCAGGAGTAGTGGAGGTCGGCATTGATTGAGGCCGGTGCTTTTTTTTTTTAAGAGGAAATGACTCGTAGTTTTCCCCTTGATGTCCTATCCTCTCCACCCCCTCAGACGAACACCCCGAAATTTTCGAATGGTACAGGTGCACGGCCTCTTTAGCGTGGAATCTTCATTACCTTCCCTGCATTGTTTTGAAAATTAGCTCATGAGATGAGGGATAGTATTTGATTTCCATCATTTACAAACATGATGGCATAAAGATCTCTAATTTGAATAGGGAGTTGACTCAGATGGTTAATGGGAGTTCAGTTACACAATTTTACTACGATGAATTTTTCATATGGAGCAATGACATCTCTTCATTCATTATGAGCTGAATCATCGCTATCAAGCGCATACAGTATCGTTGTGGGTGACCTCACAAAAACTGCTTCAAGTATTCAGAAATTGTTAGTTAGTGCTGGATTTATTATTAAGATTGTGTAGTTGTGACGGCGCTCCGTCACAACTACACAATCTTACTACGCTGAGGCATGACAGGCCAGTAGATAGAGCGTAAGGCTACTGAGTGGAGGCCCCGGGTTCCAGTCAGGGATAGGCTTGTGGACACGTCCAATCAAAGCCAAATATTGCGATTTCCTGGTTTTTCCAGGTAAGATCTGATTTTCCAAAATCAGTTGGACTTTTTCTTACTTTGACAGGGATTTTTCCAGAAAGATCTACAATATCCATTGCGGTATTTTTGTCATATAGTATTCTAAGGTTACGGTAAACTGAGGTGAATTTTTGGAAATATTTATGTGTTTTCGAGGAAATCCTATTAAAATTTCAGCTATTCTATCAGAAAATTTCTTCTAATAGGTACAGATTTTGATTCGTATCATTCAGGGATAAATCATTACCCAAATTACGATTAGTTCCCATATTATAATAAGTTTTTGTTCCTATCAAGAATACGTCTTTTGAGTATAGAACTTTACGGTATTTCTATAAAGGGCATAAGGATATTTCCTTATGATATTTTCAGGAAACATTTTGCCCCATCGCAAAGACTGATGAGCAGTATTTTTTTAAATTATGAAAATCATGAAAACTTTATTTTTGTATCAATAAACTATATGTAATAAATATTTAAACATTAAAAAGGTTTTTATAGGGCTTTTATAAACCTGGAGTTTTGGTCCGATTAATTATATTTTGTTTGATGATGGTATAATCGGAAGCAAAAAATTTTAATATCCTTTCTGCCCACTTTCGTGAGATGAGAATGTCATATGAATATCTTCATTTGTTTTGCCTGCTGCAAATACATGCAGCATCGCACAACCAAACTGGACGTGCTAAAATACATCTACTCAAAAGCAGTGGGAGATTTTCTGTAGTAAACATTTGTATTTTAGGCACATCAACAGCTGAGGTTATATCGCATCCTCTAATCTAAAGCCTTCATCTTAATACGATCACATTATCCACGTCCGAGGAGGGATTCGAACCTGTGACACTAAGATACCAGTCGGGCGCGTTATCAATCTGGTTTTCGCGGTCGGCCAGAATCCGATGGAATTGAACTATTTTCAGTTATTTTCTGTGACTGCTTTGGCTGATTATATCCTGCGGCGTTACTACATTCTAGGCCGATTCAAATTAATTCTTGCCAAAATTTGAATTGGAATCGCGTCACGAGAGGCGAATTGCTGACAATCGATACCTTCCCTATCACTCCGAGCTTTCCTCCTTTTTTTCCCGTACGCACCGTGTCGTCCGAGGAAAATTCGTCCGTGGGCCATAGTTTTCGTATTTGCGGTGCCTGAATTACTCGCACGTGTGGTCGGTTGCTGAGTTTTACGCTCCCTAGACCCATAATCAACCAGCCTACCAATTCCCCTCCGCTCTCCCTCGTGACCTCTTCCCCGTTATGTGCAGTCCGACTGCCTATTTGACACATCCCTTGTACCTCCACCGGCGCACTATTTGACCTCACTCCTCTCTTCGCTGCCCTGTCCGTCATTCACTGCGGGCGCGACGGCAACACGGCTGCGCGTCCCTCGATTTCCCCCCTGCCTCTCCCTGGGGGTCACAATTCCTCTCGCCCTCTCTATATCTCTCACTCCCGCCCGATTCTCTCGGGGCCCGGTACGCGACGATATGACATACGGCTAGCACAAACACTACGGTCTTCTACTACAGCTGGCAAGTACAGTATCCCCTAGCCAAGCAGATTTTTCCAACGCTCGGTTTTGAGTGTATCCGGATATCAAATGTAGGTCATTCTGCCAATCCCGACTAGAGGCTAGGGATACTCCTGGTTGGAAGTGAATGCGAATCATGAGGTTCTTTCCTGTTTCGTTTCTTTCATGGATGGCTTGAGTCTCTTTCAGAAATTCATGCCCACGCCATGTTTCCTTGATTCACCAAGGTATCATTTATTTTTCTTTTCTGCTTACTTTTGCGGCCGACATTATATATGACTTTTTAACGGGATTTTACCAGCCTTACTACTTTTCAGGAACGTAAAAACCCCTTTCCATGGTGAGAAACTGAATCAACCGTGACACAGGAATTTGTCTCGTCAAAGCTTTCGGTTCATATCTTACCTGTGTACTATATTTTGCGGGTAATGAACAATTTTAGGTGATCCTCTATGGTCATATAGCTGAGTCTGACGTTAGCTCTTATGTCTTAAAGAACACCCAAACCCGAGATGGGATTTGAACCCGTGACCTTTGAGAAGCCAATTCGGGATGTTGCCTACAATGGCGGGATCTCGGATCCCTCTTTTGTTTTGTCACCATAGTTATCAGTTTTGTGAACCAAGCTGTAAGCGCACTGTTCAAAGTAAATGTCCAGATACTTGCTCTTCCAAGTGAAATCGGTGGTTCAGAGCTCCAGTCGAAATGATTGAGAACTATTATCGTATTTTCTATTTCCTAAGCGTAATTTAAAAATAGCAGTTACTAGCCCACGCATGCTATGAAAATTCGTGATCGTATTCTCAGATACTGTGGTTGGAATCGATGTATTAATGTTAGGATTACTAGTTTATATCACACGGTGCGATAATGGCTTGCAATTGTAACACTAAAATTCGAAGTCTAATCTTTCTATAACAATCTTTGAGAGTGTGCAAAAAACCGTACGCCGTTATGTGGTGGATGACATTGTTTTCCACCTCCATTCTCTCGTATCTCTCAGAAGCACCATTTTATACAGCACAAGAGTGGGAGATAAGGTCAGCCAAGGTCCGTCTATACATCAGACGGACGATATTGACGAATCTTGAGTTCAGCCACTACATCGTGCTACCCTATTGTCAATATATTTTACGAGTTTATTTAATACTAGACCCAACTGTGCCTGAAATGCACACAACAGGGTGAGAGAGTCCATCCCATTCTATATGCTGCCGGTTTATCAGAAAGATCTTTTGGAAAGAAAACCACACAGTTAGGTTTAGTCAGATGTGCTTAATGCGTCCTATCCTGGATTCGAACCCGGAATCCCTGTCAGCTGACCAATAATCAATTCATTATCACATCATCTGCAATTTGGCAAATCGATGAAAATGGGCTAAATATTATGAATATTACGTATTGTTGCTCCTTTTTCGTACCATTTACTTACTATTTCACCATAAACGTGAGCGTAAATTCCACTGTAAAGCTGAGCGAATGAGATTACTGATGGAGTCTCTCGCGTGTCGTGTCTAAACGCAGAGAAACTAGTTTAATTTTACACATTGGAAATGAGTTTTTACCTTTGCCGTTTTAATTTTCGGGTATTGAGAATACTGAGGGAAGAACTAAAAATAATAAAATGAATGGCGAAGTAAGGCTCAGATTGCATGGCACATGGTCCATCACAATGTATTTTTAAAAAATTACGCTTTTACGCTAAACCTAAGGGAGTAACTTTTCCTCCCGTAACTTTGTAATTATCTTTCAGATTCGTGGTGCGGAATGAATGCGATATAATAGCACACCTACTAACACTTAATGTTTACAACTACTTCACTAACCTTATTAGCATGGAACCTCATTGAAATTCATTTCCGCACTAATGGGGTTGGGAATAGGAAATGCGTAGCGAAATCACCCTCATCTCTCTATGACCGTGTGGGTCACTGAATAAATGTGCCGCTCTACCTCCAGCACGACAAGAAGGGCACGTTGCTTCCCGCCGCTCAGGGAGAGTACCCTTTCAGGTCTTCCCACAGGCGGCGTTGCGGAGGGACCTAGCTCTGCGTGCGTAGAGGTGAAAGGGGGTGGAATCAAGGCCGCAGGGGTGGAGTGGGGAAATGGGGAGAGCCGTGGAGGAATGGGTTTTCGGGGGAGTGGATTTCTTCTTCCTCGGGAGAGCGGCAGCGGGGAGGGAGGGAGCGTCGTCGGCACTGCGGTATTCGGCGGTGGCCGGCCGGGTGGCGATATTTACGTAAAGGGCCCGAGAAGGATCGCCCGCCCGCTTCTCTCCCCGCAAGGGACTCCGCCGGAATGTGCTCTTCTCCTTTCGGGACGGCATTTCAGCGAGTAGTTTCCGGGAGATTTTATTCCCAGAGTGAGTGGCTGGAAGGCGGTAGTGAAACAGGAAAGGTATGAATGAAATAGGAGGGTAAGCTTTTCCCCCGATAAATCTCAAGACTTTTTTGTTGCTGTCCATAAATCGCATCTCGATCAAACCGATCTACAAAGGATTTAATTTTTTTTCATGGAAACATCCAGCAATCTCCGGACCTAATACGAAAAATTCATCAAAGAAATCCCTTTCCCTCGCTAAGTTTCGTTATTATAGCAATTAAATACTATAGTTTTGTACCCATTCACTAACTGCTGCTCTTTCTCCCTTTTTATCCCACAGAAATGGTGAATAAGATAATAATTTTGAGCAAAAATAATGAGCATTTATTTACTTCTGTTCATTTTTGACCGTCAAATAAATTAGTTATCGAAATTTAAAAATAAATTTGGCCAATATTGTCCAGTGTCAGTCTTCGAAGAAAATTTAAGAGTGAAATGACCTTTTGATTTTGCTACCGGAGAGATATTCAATCTTAAGAATAGCAGCATTTCATTTATACAACTTAAAATACCCAGAGTTAAAAAAAATGAACATAATCAAAATGTTAGATTCAACAAATACTTGACTCCCAAGATAGAAGGGAGAAAAGACTGACTAATTTGTTTCATCAGCTTTTACATGCAAATAAGTATGAAGCGTGGCACAAAATTTCTCATCTAGAAGTAAAGGTAATGGTTATATTTTTAAAAATTATTCAACTACTGTATAGTACCTATATGTTTCAGTTATAACATTGTTATTCCCTAATTTGCTGCTCTAGACATTGGCAATTTTTTCTTACGTGTTCGTTGCATAAAGTTCTACCGAAATACACCAAAAGCATTATTTATTATGATAAACCCATTTGTTTTTAATATAGCTCGAGAGAACCTAATATTCCCCCTTATTGATAAAAGTGAATGCTTCATCAGGTAAAATAAAATGATTCATCGTTGTAAGGATTAAATAACGTTTTTTTATTTTTTATGAAATATTTTAAGTTGTCTGTTTTGAATAATTGCGTAGATTAGTGCTGTAATATTGTTTAAATGAATGGATATTTCACGCTTTTAACTTGGTGTTCACTAATGCCAACAGTTTTTCCTTGGAATTTATTTATGGAAATGACAACTTCCCCAAAACGCAGTCTCTTGTTACATATTTGCTGAAAGTAGGATAGAGTTAATTTTTTTCTTGGGTAGCTTCCGCCATCGCATACTATTTTTCTTACGCCAACCCTCAAGAACAATTCGGTGAAAAGTGAAATTGGAAGGTGATAACTTCCTCGTATCATGGAAATACTCAACTCATCAGGATATCTATCTCGTTAAATCCGACAAATTTTACGGTATTTTGGGCAATAATGGGATATTCACTTGATCTTCTGCCCCCAAAATTTATAAAATTGCGGAATAATAATGGAGTTCCTTTGCGATGATTAATGCGCTTAATTTAAATGCAAATGGAGATGCAAATCGATGCAAATGAATACCATATTTCACGCTCTCCGACGTGCTCGGAGGGAAATCGTCGCGACACGGTTCTCACTTCCCACCGTCACGAGGCGCGTTGGAGAGACTGCAGGTCTGGAGTGTCAACCGCGTAGTGCTGCCCTGATCGCTCGCTGTCTGCCCGGCCGCCCCCGTCTCCTTGGTGTACACCGCTTACGAGTCGCGGGGTGAGAGAGAGAGAGAGCAGGTGAGAATTAGGAAGGACCGAAAATGGATGGCAGGGTTGAGAGGAAAGAGTTGAGGAGGGTACGAAGAGGAGGAGAACTCTCGGGGACACATTTTTTGCGCGGACTTTTCCGCCCTCTCGCTCCAACCGTGGCCATCGTTTCGCTCTCCTCCGCTTCGCTCGCTCTAAGCGCCCTTTTCGTCGGTGTATAGTCGCCGGCGGTCACTCCCGTTGGGCGCGGGAGAGAGGCGGAGAAAAGGTCTAGGATTAACTCGCCTCCCTTAATCCTATTTGGTGGAGATGGGAGGCAAGCACACTTGTTTGCTGAAGGGTTTCCACTCACCTGGCACTATCGCATTGTATTTAGTTATCTTTAGCTGAAACTGAAAGGTAAACGTGCATAAAATAGTACGTTTTCAGCAGACATTTTTTGTGAATGTACGCTCTATTTGTAGTAATTCACAAGGTGCACTGTATCCACTGCACCAATTCATCTTATGTAAAGGCCGTTGTACACGGTAAAATTTGTTGTACAAGATCTTGTACCATAAATTGAACGGCGAGATTTGACCAAGAAATTGTACAAGAAGTTGGTTGATGGTTGTACACGATCAAAATTTTTCATGCAATTTGTGCGCCAATGACATTCGTAGATATCGTTTTCTGTCGAACAGCTGAATTGCGATATCCGATGGCGATAGTATTTTGAAAATACTGCCACAGTAAGTGGGTTACAATGATTTGCTACCATTAATCCTAGCATTGATAAAATGAAATTATACGATTGGTTACTTGCACTCTTTCATCGGATCATGAAACCCATCATTTATCCTCCAAATATCATGTTTATGCTTGTTGTTAATATTTCCTTTTTGGTTCAATAACGTCATCCTAATTTCATTGAGGTTTGATGTTGGATCGTAGTTTTCCGTGGCGTTCTGGATTCGTGGATCTCTCAATATACCGATATCGCCACTTCGACCTGAAGACGCCTGGTGAAATTCCGGAGAAACTGTCGTCAACCCATGACTACCAACGCGGCGCAAACCCGGAAAATGGAGAGATCCACGAATTGAGGTTGTTGTTTGTCGGTTTGTCCAACTCAATTTTTGAGAAATAGAACACTTCAAACGCGACCGACGAATATCACAAAATGGAAGCAATAAAGAATATCATAGCATGGAAGAAACAAAGAATATCACGATATGTGCGACAAAAATGCAAGTTTTGACACGCTAATAGTAATTAAAGTGTTCGCAAACACGAACACCAACGTTACGAGTGCTAAACGAACGCATCACTACCGTCAATGTCATGCGCAGAAGCTACGGAGTGGATCTTTGACGGTTTCATCGAATATTTTAGAGCATGATCTAATTTCTTGTACAAGAAATGTATGAACACTTCGTTCACGATAAAGCTTGCGCATTGAACAAGTTATTGTACAAGAAAATGTACCGTGTACAACGGCCTTAACGTTCACCCTTTTTTATGTGCCTCCATAATCTGATCAGATTAAGACTCATTATCGTTCATCAAAGAATCAAATACTGCAAAAACGTGCGCACGATATGTATTTGGACTTGAAATGAGAACTTAGTATTACGTCCTTGGAAGAGAAATCTTTAGGATGCCAACAAATTCAAAGAATTCAAACTAGCTGCGGAAAGCTTAACGGAGATACCTGCTGACTCGTGCAATAGCAAGATGCCCAAAGAGAAAAATTTACCTACTTACATCAGTGCTAAAGTACCTGATCGGAAATAAGGGGGATCCAGTTTTGCATTCCCGCGTATTGTGTATGATATTTTCTCATTTTCAGTGGAAATCGTGCAATTATACAGCATATCAATTGTAATTAATGCTTTTCGGGGTAAGACATGTAAGAATCGCAATTAAGTAATCATAAAAATCTTGTATTTTTGATTTTAATGGTTTATTCTCTCGAAATGAACTCTTTAGAACCCTGTTTAGTCACGTTCTTTTGCTAATAAAAGACCTTTAAAATTGTCTGTAATCATTTAGTTGACTTAAAAGTAAACTAGATCAGTATGCAGTATATGTTCTTGTTTGTTCCATCGCTAGGGTTCTAATGCCGATAAAATTGCAAAGGAAAAAATATATAAAATTGCATTCTATCCTCTGTAGATAAAGACTTCATTCTCTAATAATGCTATACAAACTAATTGAAGTTATAAGTTATTTTCAAGGAAGTTGACACTTATCGTTCTAGAATTTTAATTGAAATACATTTGAATGACTACAGATTCAGATATTGCCAGTTGGATTTAAATAATTTTACTTAATAAATACCATACTAACATAGAAAGAAAACAAATTTTGCCAATATGAATTACAAATTTGCTCATAACAAGTTACGATGGTGTATATATTTAAAGATTACATAAACGTACGAATGTTTTATGCATGCACATACGATTACCAAGGCGGGAAGACTCTTTATTTTATTAAAGAGTGCCTTGCCTAGAAGAACGGTATTTATGAACTAATTCTGAAAATTCCGGCGATATGGAGTGGAAGCGAAACACGATAACATAGAAGGAAAACAAGAGCCAAATCCACAAAAATAGAGAGTTTTATAATTTATACAGAAATATTTTTGTGGATTTGACTCGTGTTTTCTTTCTATGTTATCGTGTTTCGCTTCCACTCCATATCGCCGGAATGTTCAGAATTAGTTCATAAATACCGTTCTTCGAGGCAAGGCACTCTTTAATAAAATAAAGAGTCTTCCCGCCTTGGTAATCGTATGTGCATGCATAAAGCATTCGTACGTTTATATAATCTTTAAATATATACACCATAGTAACTTGTTATGAGCACATTTGTATTTCATATAGGCAAAATTTATCAAATCTGAAGCATGAATGGGTAATGTCTAAAAGTGGAAATTCGATAAGGAGTATAGATCGCCGTATCGCCTTCTTCTGCCTCAAAAAAGTGCTGAACGTGCTGTTTCTAAATTTTTCTTTTCAAACCGAGTGAGGGATAAGAGCACACAATCCCATTTTGCGATGAAAAGATTCTTGAAAAATCACATGGGTATGAGCTATGCTTTACCTTCCAGCTATGGGAAAACGGTTTATAACGCTCTGCTTATCGATTTCACTGACGTCGATTTTGTAAATATCAGCAAGGGACCTTAATGTACATATCTATAGTTTGCGCGGTGTGTTTTATAGTCTAAAGGCAGCATTTACTGATAAAATTCAATAAATTGTCTATCGACTGGTGAATGGAAAAAATATTATTTTGCAATCGGTACGTTTCAAAAGCATTATTGATTTATCTAAAATGACCTTTGAATCTGTGGGAGTGATTACCAATGCTTGCGGTGTGAAATATTTTCGTTCTTTTTCAAAGAAAGGAAAGATCATTTTAAATGTATCCACACTATTCAATTCAAATTAAGGAATAGCATGTGTAATACTCCAGGTTAACAATATTTTATTGAATATAACATCCCTAATAAATCCACTGTATTCTAGGGATCCGTACCTATATTCAGGGAATGCGGATGCGCTATATTGAAAAGAGCTGACCTCCTGACCATACATGCTTATAATTAACCTGTTAACTATCCTTCCAGACTCGATACGTTTATTATGGATAGATATCATACCTGCTCATTCCTCACCTGTTTACCTACCTGATTCAAGATAACTGTATAAAATCCCACTTTCAACCGTGATATCTTTTGCCACCCTTCACGCCATCCGCAATAGTTAATAACATTTTTTTCTTCCCTCTTCCTCACTGAAATTATTAATTTATTTCATATTAGATGCAATTATTGTGAACGTACTAAAAGGCATTTTTCAGCCCTTTCAATCACCCAAATTACACCAGCACTAATTTTAAATACGATATGTTCTTATCATCCTTGTCTATATAACCCTCCTCAACGTCTCACTGACCATGTTAAAACACTTTTCGCATTCCTGTCATCCATCAAAACATCCCTATTCATTTCCTCATCTAAATACCAAAGGCCTTCAGTTTACGTTTATTTTTTTATATAATATTATATCCGTAATTATAATATTATGCTCCGTATTATAGTTTTGACTAATATTTTCCTTATACCACCACTGAGAGTGTAGAGGTCACAACTGTAGAGGTTTTAAGGCGCCTTTGCTTCATTAGAGTAATAGTCAGACTGAACGAATTCCTTCGTCGCTGGAATGAAGTACTGGTACATCTGCTTTCATAAAAAGTCGGTGGTCAACCGATTGGAGATTCTTTTAGGAGAGTTTCATCGACGTCGCCCTAAAAATGATTTCAAACGAGACGCACATGCCATACTTTCTCGGCAGAGAAGTGTTTTTCGGACGCCGTTGGAAAATTATCGAGGATCTGTAAAGAATGCCGTGGCGCTCGTGATAAATAAGGGTCCGTGTAATGCGCTTGTCCCCGCCTTTGATGAACAGCCCGAGAATATGCCATCGAGGGACGCGGGAGAAAATCCGCGACGCGTGATCTCTCTCTCTCTCTTTTTCCATTCGCGCGAATTCCCCTCCGCTCTCAACTACATGCACGGCGTCCTACCCCCCACCCCCGCTTGACGTCCGGAGGAAATAAAGGGAGCCGAGAAGAGGCGGGGAGGGGGGGTGGAAATAGGAGAGCTCACTGAAGAATAAAATGGTGCGGGGGCAAGTCGGAATTAAAGTGCGCCTCTGGGAGTGACGACCCGCGAGGTTTTAAAGAGGAGATGCCGGGCAAGATAGTGAAGTTTGTGAGGGAAGGGAATGCTGGGAAGGGAGGGGTTGATGGAGTAGGGATGGGGGGGGAGGGCGGGAGCGCAAGATGTGCGGGGGAGATATTAAAGGAGTTCGGCGGGTTCCTGGAGGCGGGCCATGTGCGGAGAAGGAAGGCCCCCACTGACTTGAATCGGTGACTTGGCTCTTGTGAGCGCAGTGGTGCCCCACCCCTTTTTCCCTCTCCCCCCTCCATAACCCCTGCATACATGTATGTGCCCGATGGAGGGCACAGAGGAGGAAGATGTCCAAAATTGATTTTTTTTCCTTTTCATCACTGAGTGCCGCAAAGTGGGAGTCCTCTCTCTCAATAGATGACCGAGATTGGATTTCTCGCAACTTTGGCGCTCGCTAGTTTTATGCAAAACCGTGCGATCGTCTTTTTCTTTGCTTCGATCGTATCTCTGAATCTTCCCTGCCGATGAAATCGGGTGAAGGAGGCGGTGCAAAAATTCAGATGATTCAGTGTGCCTCTCATTATTGCCGTCTGCTTTGTCATCGCAAACCATCTTTTCATAATCAGGAATACGGATATTTGAATCCCTATCAAATTCCCTCAATGTTCATCACAGTAAAATGAATTGTACTGAAGAATACCATTATCTTTTACCAATTCATGAACAATTTAATTAAACGAGTTCAAAAAATCACTCATTAAAATTAAATTTTCTTATACTGGTGAATCGCCAAAATTTAGACTATTAAACGAACCCAAATACTTCATTGATACTTTTTCCATTATTTGTGTGGGTTTAAGCATATTTGCTCTTGCATATTGTGCAATGCTCCTTAATAAAGCGCAAGTCTACATCTAGACATCTATACGATACCCTGCAAGCCACCGCGAGGGTGTGTGGCAGGGGGTGAAGATCACCAGGCATGCACTAATAACATGCAAACTAGAAACTATATTCAGGGTGGCGATCGTCAGGGAAAACCGGGAAAACCTGGAATTGTCAGGGAATTCTCGTAACAGTCAGGGAGAAACTGGGATAGGAAATTCTCGTTATTTTTCTGCCATTACGTTTACCGCTTTCCCGTCCTTTATTTCACCAAAATATTTCACCAACTAAAACTAATGTCCGTCGCCGAAGTGCATAGAATAAGCCCCGTCAATTCGTTGAACATTCAGTTGTGAATCTTAGTTATTTACCTGTGAATCAGTCGTACGATTCATCTCTTTTGTATATCCTTAATGCAATATTTGCCTAGTAGGTAGCGTTATAATTCATGATCACCATGTATTCCGCTCATCACAAGGAATCCGAGGTTATGTTGTTCGGGAGATTTTACCTTGCGTTTCTTTTTTTAACTTCCGAGACTCGGGTCGAGAGGTAGTTGTAGCACACTAGCTTGTAGTAAGTACGTGCTTGCAGTTATAAAAATACGAGACGATGATTATTAAAACGGTAATACAAGTACGATCAAACGTACGTATACGTGTAAACAAAATCTTTTGTAAGATCATCTTCGATTCCCGTACCCCACTTCGCGAGGCAGTAAGAAGTGTCCTCCTGCCCACCTTTCACGCTCGACGTTATTATTCAATGGCACCCTTAGCTCCGTCTCGAAGTAATTTGGTCAGGTCACGAACCACCTCAAATATGATTGATATTCCTGAACATGATGCTGCCGTTGCTAATTGCCTCCTGTTTTCGCTCGTAGTGGCGCGATTACGTTTTGTTTGTTTATACAAATATTTTTAAATTTTTGGTTCCCTTTTACAATCAATCAATAACCACGTTAGTAAAATTGTTATTCGCTTCTAAACGTCACTCGTGCCATCAAATTTTGATCCAGTCTTTCAACTTGGGCTTGGTTTGTATTTTTCGGGCAAACTGTGCCGGAGTCCGCCAGTAAATTCCTCATTAACTTTCCCTTCGATGCCTTTTCAGTAATCTTAAACTTCCCAGAGCTACCACGACACGCTACCTCTTCCTTGAAGAATTAGACATTGTCAATTTGTAATTTTACCGAAGGAAACATACACGGCCATGGGAATACGATACGCGGCTGCGTACCCGTGGCCGCGAAAAATGTATTATAAGTGTGTATAATTTGTGTTAGGGCTTAACTTGTGAAGGTTTAATGTGTTTTTTCATTCTTATAGCTTTTAATGTATTGATTTCAGCTTTTAACATTTTCTGAGTTTTAACGAAAATTTAATTCAGCAGAAATAAAATATTCCGATAATAGCAGACCTTTTGGCAATCGGTCAGGGAAATTGGTAAGGCCATCAGGGAAAAGTCAGGGAATAGTCAGGGAATTTGAAAATTGGATATCAGTAGCCACCCTGTATATTGTCTCATGCAATTTGATTGTTAGTGTCAACAGTATTTAAGGGGTAAAACATGCATCATGCACTACATAATACTCTAGAATATTTCCCCTACCTATCCCTTTCCTATGCTGCCTATTCTGTTCTCTTATAGTAAATTGGTAAACTACTATTTAATTTTTTCGCGTTATATATTTCGTGTAAGCGTTTCGTGTAATAAATTTTTATAGGAATGGCCAACATGATTCTTTCTCATACGGTATCTCAATCAGCACAAAGGGTAACATCAAATATCATCTCTATTGCAGTTATCTGAATTGAACGTTGTTTTAGGAATCCTCAACAAAAACGGATACATGATTCAAAATTAGGGTAAGCGAATCATGATGCAACATATAACTAGAGAGATTCTTTGGCAGTGAGTACTCTCCTTAGTGAGTATCGCGCTCACAAGTTGTTCGTTTCTCTAATGGCACTCTATCGGATTCATGTCCGCTTAACAAAGATGTTCCTCAAGGCTCCGTCTTGGGGCCTCTTCTTTTCGCCTTCTACATCAATGACGTGGAGCGTGATTTCGGTCCTGGTATTCGGAATTTGATTTATGCGGACGATCTCCAGATATACGCTCAGGGAGCTTATGATGAACTCAATGTGACGTTACTGAGACTGAGCAACTGTGCTGAACGCATTGTTACCTGGGCCAATACGAATTTCCTTGAACTCAATGTCCTTAAGACCAAAGCAATTGCTGTCGGCACTCCCTATTTCATAAATAAAATATCATCCAAGGTCGAACCCGTTAATATAATCATTCACAGTTCCATGATCCCTCCCGAATCCTTTGTGCGCAATTTGGGAGTAATACTTGACTCCAAGCTAAACTGGAAGGAACAAGTGCAATCTGTCTGCAAAAAGGCCAATTATCTCATGCACCGCCTTCATTTATTCAAAAAAAGTACCACCCTGGCACTACGACAACACTTAGTGGAAACACTTCTTGTTCCTATCGTTGACTATTATTCCTTGGTTTACTTTGGTATTTCAGCAGAACAGGATTTTGTGCTTCAGCGTATTATAAACAGGAACAAGGTGGAATGGTATTGTAAACAGGGACGAGGTGGGATTAATATATCACGCCCTGCAGGGGGGAGCTGGGTTGGCTCACGGTGGCAGAACGTAGAAAATATCCCTTAGCCTGTTTTCTTTTCAAACTTTTTAAAACCAACAGGCCCACCTATATTACTGAGTTTTTCAGAGTCAGTACCAGCTCGCACCCTCGACGAACATGTGCGCATGAGCCGTTAGTTGTCCCTAATTTCAGCACGGAAGCCCTTCGTTACTCATTTCATATTAGTGCACCCTATTTATGGAATGAGCTGCCCCCTGATATTCGTGGAGCCCCATCCATTACAACATTCAAGCGGTTACTTTTCAGTTATTTATTTGAGAGAGATTGCAGTAATTAATTTCTTTGTTAAGCTATGTTTACGTTGCATTGTATGTAATATAATTGTACAACATAATTCATTGTACATGAATAAACATATCTATCTATCAAAAGGAGAATGATTTCCTTGACTTTTTCGTGTATGTGTATTCCTATTGAATTCTATGCCCAGGAATAAGTTATCTATGTTGTCTCCTTCTCGAGTAGAAAATACTAATGAAGCGATTGATCTTACAGAACTCAAACTGCTCGTTACTGATGACTCGGCCACAGCAGTTTTTAACGTTGGGGAATGCAAAAAAGACTTGCAATGTACAACAAAACAATTTTTGTTGGAATCAAATAGACCAAACTACAATAATGATACGATCGTGTTAAGAATTATATTATTTCCACTATTGATGCGGAAGTTTTTTCAGCAAAAAAATCAGTCTCTCGCAGAATGGTACTTTCTGTACTAAGGAATCATAAAGGCCTAATAATATAATTACATTTCTCTTTTTTTATCTCGTAGCATCAAAAAATGAGTCTGAGGTAATGTAGAGCTCAATTACGCTCAAAGCAGAGAATCAAACTCAATCTTCAAGTTCACTGAAGCACGGAATTCATACACTCCATAAACTTTGATTTTATTGCAAGTAAAAGTTAAACTGCCTCCTAACAACTCAATTAAAGTCTATATGCAAGTGCCGTTTTCTTTGTTCCAAGCTGACTAAACTAAAAGCATATAAATTTCACATTTGCATCCTTAACTAATAAACCAATTCCAGCCTTGGAAGAAACTTCAGCATCCATGCAATTCATGTGGCTTGAACCGTCTTTGAAAGTCAAAGAGGACTAGTGAGGCCACTGCCGACACCGTTCTGGTGAAATATCCCACGCATGTGTCCATAAAATTCCACCTCAACTAATTCATAAACGGAGCTATTCCTGATTTGCGCATTTTTTAACTGGACGTGGATCTTTTAAAGAATATAAAATTCTACTTTATTTGATAATATATACTTGAATATTTTGAATCAGCCAACCTGATGTGCCGAATGAACGTAACTGTGTCCGGCGAAGTGTTATATTGGGCAGACAGGTAGAAACTTCGTCACCCGTATGAGGGAACACCGCAAATGTTGGGAGAAAGAGGACCCATCTTCCCTCGTGGGCAAACACCTCTTGGACACAGCACACCGCTGCCTATTCCACCCGGAGATACTCCACGTGGAGAGAAAAGGCCGGAGATTGGACGCGCTAGAACAATTTGAAATTGTTCAGCAAGGAGAGGAGTTCCTCATGAACGACCAGCTTTTCAAATATCACTCCCCACTCCTAGCCATTCCTGTCCCTAAATCGACCATTGACTCGCCACCAGTGTCCCCCCTCCCACCTCCTCCTCCCCATCTAATACCTCCCTCCCCTCGCCCAACACTTCCCTCCCCCAACCCCTCCTAGTTGGGTATATATACCGCTTTCTGGACTCACAATTTTTGTACCTGATGATGGCTTAACCGCTGAAACGCGTTGTACCACTAATAAAAACCTGTGGAATAAGTGCCATTATCTTGTTGTTTATCATGATGTGCCGAATTACCTCCGTTTTTAGGAAATACTTCTCAGTGTAATAATAATATTGTGTTTCATTCCATTAAAAATTTACGATATTATCTTGGACAATTTATGCAAATTAATGGAATATTGGAGCAGCCCCAGAGGAGCAATACCTGTACTGGTGTTACCATTATATATAATTTAAGACAGCAGGGAAGGTGCTGATTCAGCTTATCAGTAGCTGTATACGGTATGCATTACAGTGATGGAAAAAAATATTTTTGTGCGTCATTTTCAAAATATGATTATGTATGTATGAAATCATACTAATACATATCATAACCTATCTAGAAGTTGACATCATTTATTAACATTCTTATGTAACCTTTTTAAGTTATCATTTATCAACTTCCTCAAATACGATAATTACTATTTACTCATTTGATTTGCGCAAAATTTCCATTAAAATCTTGATAAAGCTTAATTAAAGCATTCTTTTATTGATGTTAAGATTTCTCCTTTAGTACGTATTATGGTGTAATTGCTACTATAGTTATGAGTTTTAGTGTTATACCTCCATAAACGTTCCTTATGTTCATCTACATCTACATCTACATAATACCCTGCAAGCCACCACAAGGGTGTGTGGCAGGGGGTGATTGCTCACCAAACATGCACTACATATCATGCATAAAAAAGGAATAGTATTAATATAGTAGTCAGAACTACACTATTTAAAAAGATAGAAATTGCAAAGAAAACATGCAAAAACATACTGTTAGTAGGGTTAGCTTTAAGTACTCATACCAACATGCAGCTACCAATGCTATTCATTGCTACTCTCCGATAGGACATATTTACCGTTATTCGTATCTCTTATTGTGCGAGGGAAAAAGGACATTTTGAATCGGTCAGTTCGGCAATCAATTTCTCTAACTTTATGATTATGGTCCAGTCTGCCATAGTAAGTTGGGGTTCGTAAAATATTTTTAACATCATCACTGAAAATATTGCCTTGGAATTTGTGGAAGAGATTAAGTCTAAATTTCAACCTGCGATCTGACAATGATTCCCATTTCAATTCATTTAATAGACTGGTTACGCTAATATAATTATCGTATCGCCCCTTTACAAATCTTGCCGATCTTCGCTGCACACGTTCAAGTTCATTACTTAGACCGATTTCGTAGGGATCCCATACACTGGCAGCATATTCCAAATGAGGTCTAACAAGGGAAAAGTAGCTGATTTCTCGTACATGATCGTCACATTTACCCAATACTCTTTTAATGAAACCCAGTTTGCGATTCGCTTGACCCATTATTTCACGAATGTGTTTACCCCAGGAAAGATCATTTGTCAGTCTTATTCCAAGATATTTAATGGATTCCACGTTAGTTAATTCATTATTACTTATTTTGTAAGTGGTAGGAGGAGAGCTATTCTTTTTCCAAAAATTCATTACAAGACATTTCTTAAAGTTTAATTCTAACTGCCATGTATCACACCAAGTTTCAATTGCTTGTAGGTCAATATTTAAATATTCTTTATCGTTCGGGCATAGAATTTCCCTGTACACTACTGCGTCATCGGCAAATAGACGAAGCTTACTTTTTACCACCTTTTGGATATCATTAATATACAAAAGGAATAGGAGTGGACCTATCACACTACCTTGTGGGACACCCGAAGTGACTTTAATTGCCGGTGAGGTACACCGTCCAAAACAACCCTTTGAACCCGATCATGCAGAAAATCATTAATCCATGATATAATGTTACTGTCTAACCCATAAGATTTGAACTTCAAAATTAGTTTGCTGTGAGAAACCTTGTCAAAAGCCTTCTTGAAGTCAAGAAATATGGCATCCACTGGAATATTATTTTCGCCAGAAACTAAAATATCGTGGGAAAAGAGAGCAAGTTGGGTTTCACACGATCTGCTCTTTCGGAAGCCATGCTGGACATTGGACAATAAATTCTGGCTATCTAGGTGTGCCATGACTGAACTGACAATTATATGTTCTAGGACCTTGCATGAAATGGATGTGAGGGATATAGGTCTGTAGTTAGATGGCTGCTCCCTATCGCCACTTTTAAAAATGGGTGTTATATCGGCTGCTTTCCAGTCCATCGGTACGACGTGTTCGGTCAGGGATTTATTAAATAGTATTTCAAGGTAGGGGGAAATTTCGGATGCTAACTCTCTATATACGCGGGAGGGAATTTGATCAGGGCCAGGAGATTTGTTGGGGCTTATATCTTTAAGTAATTTTTCAATACCATTACAGGAAATGTCAATTGGTTGCATCAACCGCTGAAGGAGGTCAGGTAACACGACAGTTGAATCCCCGGAAGGTGGGTTAAAAACGGTTTGGAAGAAGGAATTTAGCAAGTTAACTTTGTCGAGTGTGTTTGTGGTCATTTCACCTCTATCATTTTTAAGTGAATGGACGGCAGACTTAAGGCCTTGCACTTCCCTTACGTACGACCAGAAGACTTTTGGATTTTCTTTCAATTGTTCCCCAAGTGTTTTTCTTTTGAATTCTGCAAATGCGTTACTAAGGGCTGACTTTGCAGTGGATTTTGAAATTTTATAATTTTCAATAATTACATTACGCTCATCAGTGGGCATATGTTTACTAATTTTTTTCATTTTAGCATGACATATTCGCTGCCGTCTCAGGGATTTTCTCACTTCGGCATTGTACCACCTAGGTTCAGTGCTTTCTTTTTTGAATTTACTAGGGATAAATCTGTTGATCCCAGAGCGCATGATATTAATGAACGACTTCCATGAATCGTTGGTACATACCTTTATGGAAGACTTTTTGAAATCCGATAAGGAATCTCTTAAATAAATTTTAAAGTTAGCAAAGTCTGCTCTTTTAAAAATGTAAAACTTTCTTTTTTGTTTAAAATTTTTATCTAAAGATAGCGAGAGTTTTGCAGTTATAACTCTGTGGTCACTGATTCCATCAACCGTGTCAATCATTGTCACATGTTGTGGGATATTGGTTGCCAGTAAATCAAGAGTGTTGTCCCCTCTATTAGGTGCTGTAGCTAATTGTGTGAGGGAGTTATTGGAGAAAACATCTAATAGAGTCTCACAGATGTCTTTGTCCCTTCCTCCAGCTTTGAAGCAGTATGTTCTCCAGTCTATTGATGGTGCATTGAAATCTCCACCTATTATTATATTACGTTCGCTGTTACGGGACGTTATAGTATTTATCTGGTTTCCCAGTTCTAATAAGGACTCAACATCAGTGTTTGGGGGCCTATAGAAGGCGCAGACAGATATTGATCTGGATTTAGGGCATGTTAATGAACACCAAACACATTCTAAGGGGTTGTCGGGAAATATTACTGCTTTGCTAATGATTGAGTTCTTGACTGCAATGAAAACACCACCACCTGCTCTGTTATGTCTATCTTTTCTATATATTTTAAAAGATTTGGGGAATATTTCTGAGTCAGGAATGTCATCCGTCAGCCAACTTTCAGTTCCTATAATTACATCTGCATCAGTAGTATGAATAAGGTGATGGAACTCAGGTATCTTGTTTTTAAGACTTCGGCAATTAACTACCGCAACGGAAATATTTTCACCTCGACTATTATTAAGGCTACAAGGGAGAGCTGTAGTCATGTCTGAAGTATTTTGAGGTTCAATTCTGCTTTCATGAATGTTAGCCGATAAAGCGACTGGCAACGAGAAGTTATTTACCCCACTACATGACCTACTCTCTACCCTACCATCTACCCTAAAAAAGGCCTGCAATGATCTAATACCCTATCCGCCACGCGTTTGGCGGCGTCCGGAGTGTAATGGACTCCAGAGCGGTTTAAAGGGTGTGAATGTTGGTAGTATTGACCCTGTTTCCCTGTTCTTTTATTGCTTCCGAGTATTTATTTACCTGCCATGTTAGTATGTTTGCTAGTGAACAAAAGTGTACCAGCCAGTATATCACAGATGATATTTGGACACTCGATGGATACGAGGCCGTAGACATCGAAATCCAATGCAGAGTTCTCTCTACATACCGGTGGATTTTAAAGGTGATAGCGTGGTTACGAATCAAACAGTTTTAATGATTGCCACTGGTAAAGAACATTTACTCCAGTTAAACACTCCTTTTTACTGTCTGTGCTACATAATTGTCGAACTGAACACAGGGTAGGCGGGCAGAAATAGAATTCTTCGTTAAATGACAGTCCTATCTTGAGAGTAATTACACCTTCTCACATGTTTACGCCTCCGTGAATGTTAAAGCAAATGAAAGGGATTCATATTGCAATGAGATTCAGTAGACGCTAGCAAAACATTTTAGAAGAGAGAATGAAACGTGAGCCTTTCATGGGCGAGAAGTTTGACAGCGACATTCATTCTGCGTTTACATCGTCCAGTAGGACTCAGCAAATGGAAACCTCTCTTGTGAATTTAAAGAGTTGATATTTTCTGCGAATTCATGCCTTTCTTTTATTCATCCAAGTGCTAATTTTCCTTAAATATTTTGGATATTTTTTTAGCTTGAGGTTACATTTTTTTATCTTTTAAAATTCACGCAGAATATTAAAACACTTCTGAAAATATAACGTGTTGCTACGACATAAGTACATAATGTTCTATTTAGTTTTCTAGTCAGCTTTCATATTCTATGTTTGCTGTATCATTGAAATGTAATAGACGTTATCGGTCGGCTAAGAATGGCATACGTAATGTACATATAATGTTTATCCATTCCATATTTAAATCACAAATTTGCTCACATTATTCCCAGTTTTCGACGGAAAGCATTCATACAGCATTTTGTTTAGCTAAATCTACTTGTCTAGAGCAGCTTATTGTAAAGATAATTGGAAATTCAATCAGTATGAGGATTATTTGACATCAGGATTTCGTGATGTCATGGGGTATTCACTTAGAAGAGTGAGGAATCAGCATTTTGATATTCTATTGAAAAAAACTAGATGAGAAATTGAGTAATAAATGTTAAGCGATTCATCAATTACTATAAAAAGAACATTGAACGATCAAGGAATCCAAACAGTCTGGTATTTTGCTCCTGAAAGTTCTACCGATAGAGCACACGTATGAGGGGGATGGTTTTAGGTGGAGTAACTCCTAACGATCAAACTCTGAATACAAAGTACACGTATGATACCTATACGTTTCACGTCCCATTTGCCTTTCATTTGTCTTGTTGGATAATTACTCCCCGATCCCGTTAACTCATATTTCACAATGGACCGGCATTCTATTACCCAACCTCTTAGATCAGAATACCAGATATCAGAATACCCGTCGCAGAGGTCCACCAAAACGGTGCTTGCACCTCGCTGCCAATGCCGAGGCCTGCAAACACAATAGAAATGTAACTCGGCTTCTAACTCCCAGCCGACGTAGGGGAGTCTATTTTCAAGTAGCTCCCATCGTAAGAGTTTTATACATGGCTCACAGTCCCCTTTAATGACTTTTCTCTCTTTCATGGCACATGACTTTGATTTATTTAGCCTGTGCTGAATGAGTCGATATCGCAACCTCTTCCCCCAACCCAGATGCTCTCAGACTTTCTGTAGTTTTAAATTTCCATAGCATAGTTTTAGCATCTTCGTCAAGCTTTTGTATTGCATACAAAAGTGCTCATTTCATCACATTCTTTCTTCAGTCGTTACGGTCGTTAATAGGCACTTATTATTATAGGATTCCGTTGGCTGCTATCACCCCCTCTCTCCTTTATGTCGCGTGGTGGGGGAAATGAGTCACGTTTCTGGCATCAATGCTTGGAAAATAAGGCTAAAACCTGCTATAGGTATTAGTCTTATTTTCTAAGCATTGATCTTAACACAAGGAAAATTCTCGTTGGCTTGTCTCTTTGCTGCGTTTGAACGTATGACTCCAGTAGCTGATCGACTATCAGTGAATTTGAAAGAGATAAAAGAAGATTAGCATATGTATGCTTTTAAAACAGTTTGTTAGTTGCTAAAAACGGTAAATAAACCAATTATATGTGAAAATGAATATGAGGTTGCAACAGCTTGCTAGTAGATGGATAGAAATGGTATTTAAGAGTGAACTATAAACTATAATTAAAAAGCATAAAAAATATTTTTGTCATGAGGAGGTTTTATGAAAAGTAGGTCAGCCAGTAGCAATTTAAAGAGCAGTAAGTGCTATCAGGTGGACATTTAGGTGAAGGCATGACTAGAGTGTGCACTTTCCACAGTGCACATGTGGTACACTTTTACAAACCTATGTTCGTTTTTGACGTGAGTACTTAAAAATCGGTCCGGGTGTCGAGGCCATTAGCATAAATTTGTGCGTCAAGAAAAGTGGTGCTACCTCCAAGGGCCATACCTCCAGAGGGAATAACTCTATGGGGCTAAATAACCTACCATCTTGTAGAGAAGCCGCGTCGACCACGTTGGCTGCTATCATCCCCTCTCTCCTTTATGTCGCGCGGTGGGGGAAATGAGGTACGTTTCTGGCATACCCTGAGCTGTCTAGCAGCGGTATCTTCGGTTCTATTCAACGGATCAAGGCAAGATAGTTATTAAATTTAAGTAAATGACGGCTTATACAACTATATTTGACCAGTGAAAAGTTTAAACCATTTGCCTGATCAGTTATACGGAGTATAATGCGACGATTTGTCGAGGATTTCACCATGAAGCTAAATTATGACACTTAAGTACAGTAATGGCAGAGGAAACGTAAACAGATTAAAAGAGCAGTTCAAGGAAAATAAAACTATATCAAGAAGTCAAAACCTAAAAGACAAGGGAGCTTACCCAAGAGGAAAGTGGCATTCGAGAAGGCGCGCCTTAGCAGTTGTCACGTACCTTGGCTACCGCAGAGGCATCATCCACAACGTCGCCATAGAATACTAAGCATTGCCCGAACTTTTACACCATTACCTGGCCCTTTTTGTTCTCAAAATATCATTACTTTCGTTTTTTTAGGGTTATCTGAATTCCGTATCTTTTATACTGCCTTTAAAGTGGAGTTGAAATATTTCTTCTTAGAATGGAAAACGTTTTGATAAAGCGAAATATATCCCTAGCTCAGTACCTTCAGCAGAGGCGCACATCTTCTAATCAATGAATAGCGTTTGATAACTAGCTGGAAACCTTTGACGCGTTGTTTTAGGATTTCACTCGTCGAAATAAGGGGAATCTATTTTTTTTATATTTTCCAAGTTTTTACCTGAAACATTAAAGAATCATTATGTGCTAATTTTTGTAATCCACAAATATTTGAAAAGAAGGCAAAAACTGTGCTTTTATCATATATTACCAGTTTGTTTATAATCCACCTGAAACATAAGAATTTTACTCGATAATATATTTTGGTATTCACCTACAAATCACCTATCAAATGACCTTCGATCGATTTCATTGTGAATTTCAGGATCACGTTGTGTTTAGGACACCTTAAATTTCTCTCTGACCTTCCTTTAAAAAAACTGTATGCTAGTCATGAGATATTTGCGTGGCATAAATTCAATTTTTTCTCGCGTCATTGAGCTCAAGGAGCATCATTGAGCTAATCAACCTCCGCTGACCCTTTGTTTCTCTCTCATCCTTCCTTCGTCCCGTTTGGCCCATTTTACGTCCTCACCCCTGTTTGCTGCATTTCCACTGCCTCCCGTTCGGACGTGTTGCACGAGCCTTCGATGCATTCAAGTCCTTTAGTTCTTAACTCAGTCGTCAATTTACTCTCTTTCTCCGATCCGTCCTTTCCGGCACAGACTTAAGGCGGGAATCCGACTTAAATTTGGGTTCCGTGCCCGGAGTTCAAAGCGAAAACTCGAGTAGTCGGTTGGGAAACGAATGGTGTGTTCTGGGCCAAATTGGGCTGGAGGGGTGGGGGTCACTAGATGGATGGTAATGGGAGTTGGGAACTTTTACTTCCGACATCATCGCATCTCGAGGAAATGCGAATTCCTGTAATTACTTGGACGGTGCTGTTAACTTTCCCTTTGGGCATTATTTATGTATTTATTTATACAGCGATAAAAAACGCAATGACCCCGTTTCGAATTCTCTTCACGTGCCGGCGCGGCAGTTGCGTTAGTGGAGGCGTCTGCTGAAAAGTTTTCTCCAAAAGGCATGAACGCAAAAGTTCTCGAAAGAAGGGAACGTGATAACATTTCACGGGAAAACACATTCGTTGGAAAATCAAATTTTTTGTCAATTTTCCAACAATCATTTATGGTTTTATTACAGTCAAGTACTGGTCTTCCTTCATTATTGGCAAATCAAGTAGTAGTAGAATTGGATTTTAGATGCCTCTACGGCTCTGGTTATTTCAAATCTTCTAGCCTAATTTCTTAAATACAAGGCAAAAAAAATCCAGGCCCATGGCAAGATTCGAACCCGAAACCCTTGCGTTGTCAGGCCCAAGACAGAGTTAACGACTGGCTACAACTGGTTATTGGTCAATTTTCCTGCTACAACATATAGGTAGCCGTAATAGTATAGGTTGCATTTTATAGCAATTTTTTTCTCCAGTCATGTTATATAAACTATAAATTTGAACAAGTTTAAATGAGTTAATAACAACCTAAATTTGAAAAATTGTAATCAAGATAAGAATAATAGCGTTGAAATACATTTCCCATTAAATAAACAAACTTCATCAGTCATCCATGTTTCACCATATTTATTGATCCTAAATTTTGAAGATGTGTGCTTACTCAGTGCATTAACCGTTCATTACTTCGTTCCTCATTTGGAATTAAATAGGAAATCACTTTATGCTTGTATTTCAATGATGGAAAGGTAGTAATGAATAAATAATTCATCGTGAATAACAAATTTTAAGGCTCTGAATTTGGCTCAAGAATCTGAAGAATGGTTTCAAAGAACAGTGATCAAAAGTACATTCCCTATTGCTCCTTCGTCTTGAAAGAGAAACAGTATTGCTTGATTTATCAAGAGGTAACTGCTTCTGGGTGGTATTTAAGTCTCTCTGATGGCACTCGAAGGAGTTTTACGACGCGGCGCGACTGATTGAGATCTACGTGGGTTACTACAGCTGTGGTTACGAGTGGCCGAGCGGCCTTGCAATGGCTTAGAAATTAGTGGAGTTTCCGGGTATGGAATCGCCGGCGTGTGTGCATGCTCGAAATCTTAAACAGCTTCTTTTCCTTCTTCGTTCCGACGTGGCGTAGCACCCGCCTCCGCAGAGAGGAGTTGCTAGCGATCGGCGCCCCGACCCATTTCTTGAAACACGCCGGGAATGACAATCGCCGCTGACAAAGGGAGATTGGTGCGAAAGGGCGACTCCCGATTTGAAACCAACCGGCACGACTTTGTGCGCACAGCGCAGAAGAGTTGCAGGTGCGCGGAAACCCGGCGGTGCCATTGATCTCCCCGAAAGGAAGCCTGTTCGTCGGTGGGGAAACACGATGGCCCCGTCGCGTGGGTGCTTTCAGCTACTCGAGTGCTAAATTATTCTAAATGTCCCCTACGAGCACTTGAGAATCCTTTCCACAGTGGGAGCATTAGTTTTAACTCCAACTCAAACCTTCAGAATTCATTGAAATCACCCCGATGTGTAACCTGAGTTGAATGCAGAGGAACACACCAAGTCCTGCGTAGGAGGCGGGATTCGAACCCACGGTATATGGGTTGCCACGCCTATGGGATATTGACCTGTCTGTTGCAGAAAGCTTATCATTCATTGATCACGCGCGACTCTTCGCCAAGGGTGTTAAAAAAAAGCTGATATTTTGACTTTGAGAAATTATCATGGTTTTTTAGCACATCAGTGACGATAGTCATTACACTTCTCCAAGTATAGCGTTAAAAAAGCATCACCCGCTATTAGAATCTATTATTTTTATAAAAATGATTTTGTGATGCTAATTTTAACTTTATTGGTTTTTGGTCACCCAAACAAACAACTTTAGAATACTTAGAATGATATTCAGAGGCTAAGCATTTAGGAAATGACAAATCAACATATTGTCAGGAGTAAACTACCTCAGGAAAGCTAGCATTAAAAAATCATTGGCGATCATTGTTCAAATTGGATACTTTACTACTAATAATTTAGTAATTAAATACGTTAACTCATAGATTAGACATGTATTATATATCAGGGTCAATAACCGATATCTACCATTAAAGGGTAAATATTCGTGAGCAGGTGGATTTGACTTTTAAAAAAGGTAATCGCTAGACAGCAAACATGGATTCATGCTTGCTGTAGTCAACTTTTTTTTCATGTGGTATGTATATGTTTTTCATGTACTTAATTTTTTGATGCCCTTTTATCGTTGAGACTATCCGTAAATTTGAGTTCCATGGCGTTCTCATGTGTTCCTCGTGAGGTAATGCCATATCCATCAGTTTCTCTAAAATAAATTGAATGCCATAATATCATGACCATCCACAGATGGATAAAATATGATAAGATCTGCCAGTAAAACTGGCTCGGGAGACCTTTAATTCTATTAGAATCAATATATTCTACAAAGGTCAATATAACCTTGACTCAATTCCACCAATCGAAACAAGAGTATTGTTCAAGTGTTTTATGCTCGTGATTCATGTCTGATTTTGTTCCAAATGGATAAACGTAAAATAACGAGTAAAATACCTTAAGAAAGATTTAATGAATTCATAAAATTTTCAGTGCTTTTTATTCCTGTTAAACATGATGTTTCACCAAGTAGAGCCTAAATCCATCGAATTAGTAAGAAGTATTTTGTTGCTCTGTAGATAATTTTTAGTATTTATTACTACTTATTAGTTTTAGAATAACTGTAAAGCGTCGCCATTAATAAACATAATTTTCACGAAAAAATTTCAAAATTATATACATTTTAATATATAGCCATGGGCTACTCGAGATTTTTTTAGAGTTGGTCAACAAATAAATTACACGGAAGTGTGTTGTATATCTATCATTTTTTGTTACAGAAGAACAAATTTTACACGCAAAAATTGTATTTCTTTCCCTACTATAATTTAAAAAAATGTTAAATGCACAGATAATATTCGAGGGAACATCGACTTTGCACGGTTTATTTAGATAGTCGAAGATGCGCGCGGAAATCTTGGATCTATATCTATGGAATGCTGAGGAAGACATCGAACTTTAATCAATAGACAAGGAAATGAAGGGAAAAGCGGGAAGTTTAACAATCTGCGTTCAAAAAAATAAAATTCTAACATGTTGCGAGCATTAACCCGCGTTAGGTTCATTTCTCGATGCACTGGAAACAATTTATTCTCCCCAGATTGTAAGCCAATTACATCAGCCGAATGCAGGAAAACTCTCGCGGGATCCTCTCCACTTACCTTCCTCCCGAAAGTTGACTTACGCAGTGCTTCGTTAACACTATGTCGGCCGCTTAAGACCTCCTCTTTCTCTCACGATGAATGAAGGAGATTAGTTTCGGCGCCGATTTTCCACATGAACGTTCGTCAAGGCGAGAATTAGAAACCGCATTATAATTCCACGCGCTTCATAAAACACAGAGGCACATTTACCTTTCGTCCTATGGATGGAAGGATGGTGGAAAAGCTATTTAAAGTGGATATTTAGAATATAGAATTCTTTACCCACCTTCTTGCATAGCCTCAACAGTTGGATGAAAGCTGAATCCAGTATTATAACTTGCCAATAAGCCACATTCTATTTTCTAGAATTCCCGATATTGGGGATTTATTCATGCATACGGGCGGACAAGTTCATGAGTTCTAAGGGCATGATCCCTAAGATTTTTTCTTTCATTTGTATTTACCTCCATTGCAACATTAAATGATTAAAACGAACGGATGATTATATGATACAGATATTTCAAATGCACAGATAGGCATTGCGGTCATAGGACAAAAATGACGGACCTTGATTAAAATAGAACTTGCGTATTAAGGTATGTATTTGAGTATTTTTTAGTAAGAATAACTATAAATATTTTAGTAATTCTATAGATTTCTATCAGACAATAACATATAAAATATATTGAAATATTAATGCTATAAAAATATATATGGGAATTTCATTAAGGGTATCTTATTTGCCCAGAAATAAAACTGTAGCGTCACAGGGCTTTAATGATTTTGTCTCTTATATCTTATTTTGGGAATACCACAAAATTTTTATGAAAAAGTTATGTATATTGTTGAAATGAGATACAAAGAGTATATATCGATTTTTTAAAGTTAAAATTTACTTTAAAAGAAAAAAGAGACTTTGCAATGGGAAAGGTCACGTACGTACGTACGAGAAGGTATTTTCAGAATTGAACTTGTGGGTTTCAAAGGACTGAGAGGACAAGATGGCACATACTCAAGTCCATGTTTTCAAATTTCCGACTAATGGAACGTGCGTCACCTGTCTCTTTGAGTGGGTAACGCCGCTGGCTCCATCACTGGCTGCAAAGCCATGTGCTCTGAAATCCATTGTTGGTGCCCTCAAGGAGTCCTTTTGATTTATGACCCTTCAGTTAGCGGCCTCGAAACTGCGCCGCTCTTATTCCCGAAATCCTCGCTCGACGGGGTCCCGCTGTATAAATAAATTCCCGCAAAAATTGACTGCATCCTGCAGAATGTTCCAGTCCGTTGACACCTTTCATCCCATGAGACAGGCGTGTATGAGACCGCTTTGCCGCATAAGTGGATAATAAACAGCGTGTGTAAGCACATAGTGAACAGGACGAAACAATAGAGGGAATCATCAAATGAGGATGGAAGTCAGATCATCGGGTCCTTTCTGCTTGATGCAGATATGGGTCAGTGTTGACGCATATAAATCATTATAATTTCTATTTTCAAGCAAAATATCAAATTTGCGGTTGATAACAGACTAATAATATTGAACTGATATATTATATCAGTTCAAGTCTTGGCTATACTATGTAAAAAATTGAAAGTCTTGGGCGATTTTAATGATTTCCTCCGGTCAACACTCTCCTGCCGTGGAATTCCATGATTCATGATGCAGTTGTACTGGGAATATCTCCATCTGGATTCTTCACCTGAATTATCGGAGATATACTATGGATCTTCCATGGCTTTGCTCTGCGTTATTAATACA
This sequence comes from Platycnemis pennipes, assembly GCA_933228895.1. Taxonomy (NCBI): domain Eukaryota; kingdom Metazoa; phylum Arthropoda; class Insecta; order Odonata; family Platycnemididae; genus Platycnemis; species Platycnemis pennipes. The sequence goes on along the minus strand of OW121848.1, from coordinate 22,349,435 downwards.
ATCCGAGTGGAAGAGTTTCAAACATTACTCATCAATAACTATACAATATTATGACAATGGAAAAAGAAATTTTAGAAATGGTTGGGCTCTCTTAAATAGTGGTTGTAATTACTGCCAAATATATTTGAAGGGATCCATAAAAGTATTCAATTATTTGGCTTAAAAAATGTAATTATCACTGTAGGATAAAATATGTACTTTTATACTCGCAAACGTCGCAAACATTCTTCAAAATAATTTTTACACAATGGTTGTCCGGCAGAGTCAGAAATTTCAGCCATTGAATGGTATTTCACGAGACGAAAAAAAATCTCAGCAGCACTGAACTCTCGACCTACTTAGGTGAGAAAACTACAGCAGTTGTTTCCTGGCTGCTTAATCGAGAAATGGTACTCCTATGCAGCCGGTTGATCATCGGGGAAAAGGCACGGTTATTGCTTCGGAGTAGCGCCCAACACGGTTTACAGTAGACCTGTCCGCCTCTTTCCCTGGCTGCCCTCCGTATTTCGGCCAAAGACAGTGAGCTAAGGCAACGAGGGAAGGAAAGCAATAGAAGTTATTCGAAAAAGGCGATTGACAGCTTAAGACCGTTGCACCATGTGACATAGGAGGGCCTCATGGTGGAGGTGAACGGCTGACCATTAGCGGAGTGTAACCCAGGGTTGACCTTAGTAGCCCATCCTTAGCCAAGGAGCTTTATTATATCAAATATTTGTATTTCTACTTGAATGATTGCCACGCCTGATCCTGCTGTGTAAATATTGTAAAAATGGAGTGTAGTCAATCTAATGACCAGAGATTTAGTTGCGGAAGAAAATTTTACGAGGTACCAAAAGTTTGTAACAAACATAGTGAAAGATTGAGTAGCCATTTTCAGCTTTGAAGATATTGTATATGTATGGGAAATAATGTAAACTTTTTTATAATATTAAAGAGGTAAGGGTTAAATTCAGGGATTACAAGCAGTTCATAAAAAATTGTTGACTGGAATGTGAATTTTTTACTTAAATTTCTATTTACTTTTAAAATTTTTCATGTGAAAACGATTTTTCTCGAAAATGTATCTTAAATTCATTTGGAATGAGACTTAAGTGAGAGGTAATTAATTTTTCTGGAAGTATTGATGCATTTTCACTCAAATATACCTACAGTAAAATTTTCAAGCAAAATCAATTGAAATACAAGTAGGTACTTTGCCATAAATATTCGGCAGTTTCGTTATATTTATGATTAAAACATCTAAAATCATCGCAATATAGAAGTTATTGTTATATTTCCGATTACTCTTTCCTAAATATTTCGGACTAGTCTGAGGTAACGTAACAAGCTAGATAAAATTCAAAGATAGCGAACTAGCCCTGAATCCTATAGCGGAATCATCTGCTGAAATGCACTTTTGCAGAACTTCTACAGATATAAAAGTCCTCCTTGAACGGGACTCGAACCCGGAATCCCTTGTTTTAGGGTTTTGTACATTCATTTTTTTGGCCATTACGTTTTCTGGAAAAATTACATCTCATATCACTTTCTCCAAAAATAAAATAAACACATCTGCCAACGTTTTGCCCCCCGCTTATCAAAGATGGGCTTTGACCGCTGGGGGAGTGATACGCATTTAAACCAGTTTATTCCTCTTGGAAACTTATTTTTGGCGAATCGGTAATTTTGATGCCGAAGAATTTTCCCAAGATCGTCGTATTAGCATCTGCCATATCCTTAATTCAGGTTGGTGGCAAACCACCTGGGTGGAAATCAGGGGGATCCTGGTCCGAGTCGTGGTCCAGGTTTATTTTTTTCCCTGCGAAAATTCTGCTATAGTAACAAGATAGATCACTGGAATCTAAGGAATCGCGCATGGCGGTCATTCCTCCTTTGGGAAAAAGATTTAGCCGGACCCTTTCCTCCTACGTTGGCATCGAATTTATTCTCCAACTTTCTCCCTTTACTCCCGCTTCTCCTCGTGAATCATACTCATGAGCCTTTGACTCCCTCCCTCTCTCTCTCTGTATTACACACCCAAAGTGTGACGCAGGCGGTGAGCAGTCTCCGTGCCGCGTGACTTCGCCCGGAACACGTCCATTACCCTCCCGTGCGCCAAGCGCCTCCCAATTTCCCGAAATGCGCCTTCCCTCCCCCTCCCGGGGCATCAATCTTTCCCCCCCTCCCCCGCCGAGTCCGTACGGCTGCTCTCCTCCGCCTCTCGTTTGTTCTCTGCTTGTTGCGCGTCAGCCATTCTTCACCCTCCTCCCCCCCCCCCCCCCATCCTCGTGTCCGGGTGCGTTTCTCTCGCCGTGTGTACGTGCATGTGTCGCCCGTGGCTGAGGACCCGTGACGGTGCGTAGGTGGCGCTGTCGAGTGGCGCCAAGCAAGAGCAGACACTCTCTCCCGCCGCCGAAGGAGGTTCCGCTGTAAAATGCGACTTACACCATCACACTTCTGGCGCTTGCTGAGAAGAATGATCTTCAGCCAGTTACGACGGAGTCTTACATTCCCACAACAGTTTAGGAAAATTCAACTTAAACCGAAAGAGGTTGATTTGACAACTTGAATAGATATGACAATTATTTATACTGAGGACGTTAGAAACATTCGGCCAACTCTGACTTACTGCGGTAGACTTGGCCATGAACATAACATTTGAGAAATTTATTGCTGAACCTACAGATTTAGCATACCTTCCTTTCCTCTAACAGTAAGGGATATTAATAGTTTAAATAAAATATATTCAATAGTATTTTACAAGTGTATCAATGGATAGCCTATTTAGTTGCACGATACGCCCTTAATGAATGCTTGCTTTGATCTTAACACCTTTTTTAAATTGTTAAATTTCGACAGAAATTAGCTACTAATCCTTTTTAAGCATTATAGATAAAGCATTTGACATAAATCACCTCCACGTACACATTTATGGTGGCTTGCAGGCTATCATGTAGATTTAGATAGATTTAATGGCGAGCTTGAGTGTACCTAGGAGAAATAAAGTTTAATGGTTAAAAACAAAATTTAATGTTGGGAAAGAGTCATACCGGATGCATATTTCCAGCAAGTAAAACGGTCATCAAATGAATGCAAAAATACATCTTAGTTCAAGATTTATTCGCATAAAAGTTTCAATATTACAGTAAATACCTTACCGAGGGAAATGACGCTGCATTCGGCACCTCGGTCTGGGAAAATTAATGAATAAATAAATAAGCACTTGAAATTATAAACAAATCCAGGGCCTTAGTTTAACTTATTGGACGCATGTGCGTGCTATATGTTATAGAAGCGTATTTTACTCAACATACGAATAATTTACTTGACTTGATTAACGAATACGCGGTAGAACCAATTTAGGTGAGCTTCAAGGCACGGTGGTGAAGTATTAATCCGTACGCTTCATGACTTCTAATACGCCGGATGAGGGTAATATATGCTTCTCTACGTAACCCACGGAATTTCACCAAGCTGATCAAAGTAAACATCTGCTAAGGGTTTAGCCCTTATCAAAGGGGGCTTTGACAAGACCAACTAATGGCGGTCGTGGCTTTGGCCGCTGGCGGAGTGCTAAGCATTTATACCAATTTATTCCCCATGGGAGCTAATCTGCGGTTGGTCGGTGATTTTATCATCCACAAAATTTCTCAAGATCGTTAAATAAACATCTGCTGTATCCAACATTTCGGCTCATCTCTCATAATGTGACCATGATACTGTCAGTTACATCGTGCTAAGCTGTGTCATTATGTCCCGTGGGTTTTGGTTTATATATATTTTAAACGTTGCAAGCAGACAAGGCCAACGTCAAATTTTCAATGATCCTTTATTTTAAAATATTTAGTTAGTTTAATGTAGCTTTAGTCTCGTCCTTGTAGAAGCAGATATGCTTTGTATAATTTTCCTTTTTCAATGTTAAAGCATATTGAAGATAGAAGTTTGATCATTGTTTCTCGGTGAATGCATCATGAAGTTCAGTGGTAAAATTCCAATAAAATTAGCTACTGTCTCATGTCTTTCGGATCATAAGCCATTTTAATAACTGTGGATTAATTGATGTAATAGTAATCTATCTCCATTGGCAATTATTGCGAGGGTACACATTCATTTGCAATCGTTGAAATACATTTATGAAATTTCTCAGAGTATACCACCAATCATCAAAATTGAGCATCAGATTTTGCATAGCGGATGACCAACTCTGCTTCAAATAGTTTTTTTGAAAATGGAGAGAGTTGAAGTACTTGTCACATACGTTTAGAAAACAGTCAAATTAGTAATCTTTCATGTTTTATTTAGATGTATGCGTTCCACCACACTAGCATTATATCAACCACGTGTGGCACCTACATCATATAATCATGCCCTATAAGCATTTAAGCTATTAGTAATCAGCTATTTTATAAATGAAACTCGAAAATATTGACAAAAAAGAGTCTGATATACTTCAGTTAAGCGGATGTTTTCGTTATATTCTTTGGAAAGAATTGACGCTATCGTTATTCTGGTACATTACAATAATAAAAATGGTAATTTCCAGATTTTATTCATTCACTATTTAATTTATAATGGGATTACCATATCTCCTCCATCTTTAACGTTCGTGTCCTCAAGGAAACTTACTTCCTAAAAATTGTAACCGTTGTCTCTTTAGTCCAGAGACATCAAGTTAAAATTTATACTCAAGCCACCTTCTTCTATAACATGTGTCATTCGTATAATGGAGAACGTAATATTATTCATCGTGGAGCACAATTTTCAGCTGTATATTTACGGAGCTATGGCTTCGTATTTTAGTTCCCTTTCTGCATTTGACTGTGGCATTATAACAGTTCTGTTATCCTAAAATCAGCCTAGATAAATGACAAACCTCAGCCTCAGCAAACTAATTCGGCCCTAGCGACGCACGCGAGGATAGGAGTCCTCACTCTTGGCTGCCCCCTCCCTCCCACTCTCCTTCCTCCTGATCGTCATGCACACCGTCCCCATCCCCCGAAGCTGGTACACTCCCACCCCAAGAGGGCGCTCCGAGAAACGGAAAGAATTGCGGGCAACGCTTTTATTTTTGGCAGCTCCGGAAAGGAGGTCTCGTAACTCGGCGTGGAGGGGTGGGTTGAAGAGTCGACTAGGAGTGAGAAGGGCTGGGGAGGGAGGGCAGGGGTGGGTGGCAGCGGAAAGGCGATTGCGATCGTTTGAACGGACGCATTAAAATTGCCCGCGCTAACGACTCTGGCAAGTTGCACTCCTCCCTCAACTTTGAGCCGCGTTGCAGTACCTACGCAGAAATAATACCACAAATACATTAGAACAATAATTCTAGGTGAGGCTGCTCCGTAAACAACTTAATTTCGAACTAAATAACAACTTAAGGATTACCATTTCTATTACAATTTACTTTAATTGGAAGATGAATTGGTGTGAATGGACGGAATGAAGTCCAGTGGAATACATTTTTCAGACGTGTATGAATCAGTAACCCTTCGATTTTTATTCACCATTTATTTTCAACCATGCGAGGTGCTGGAATAAAAGATTTCATACCAAAGGGGGTGTAAGATCAAAGGGCGTAAGGTCAAAAAAATCATATAGCATCGAGTTTCGCTAAGTTTAAACTTCAATAGACATAGTGTGGTAGTGGATATGCTTAAAACATAGAGCACTCTGAAGGAGACTACTACCGCACTTGGAATTTCGGTTTGTTTCTCGGAAAATTTAAGTGAAATAATTGGATTGGGTGCTGAAATCCGGAATATACAAAGTAATAAATTCACAGGGAAGAACGTTCGTTTTACGGGATCACACGCTATCCTTAAGTTGCATGAGAGAATTTAGAATTTTCGACACTTATCCGATCCGGACACTTTTAAAAATTCTTAAAAATCTGCCTCTGCTTGGCATTTTTGTTGGCAGTTTTGTAAGTTAAAAGTTATTATACTATTATTTAGTTAATAATAAAAGGAACAAAAAATTCTCTCAGTGGCATCCGGAGCCCTGGTCAGTCATTATTGCCGATTTGCGCCAACCGATCTTTTTAACGGATTAGCTAGATACGTACGGCAGCTCACTAGCTTAAAAATTTTATTTACATATTGAAAGAAAACCAGGTATCAGGCCTTATGTACTGCCAGCCGCAGCCTACTGACCAAAAAGAGCTTGGATGCATAGTCTACGCCGAAATGCTTACATAATGTATATAACATTAACAGCTTTGCCGTGGGAAAATAAAATATTTAAAATATGGGCAACGAGTTGTTATATTAAGAGAGAGAGGGAGAGATGTATAATAATACATCGTCTAAAAAATGTATTTCTTAACTTTTTGTTCTTTCAGGATTCCGTAAAGTAAACGCAAGAAATAAAAAATATGAATATTTCACCTAGGCTCTGATCCAGCTATTAATAATTACTTTTGATAGATTGTTGTTAGCTACTTTATTATTAGCTTTAGGTTTTGTTTTACTTCAGCTCTCGATTAATCGTCTGATTTCTCAAAAACTCCTCGAACAGAGTTCATGCACTTCGCATTCACGAATTGGAAGACATTAAGATAAATAAGTTGAAAATTTCGCCGTAAGGTGATCGCTTAGCCCATCAAATAACGAAGCTTTATAAATAAATTCACATTCACACCTACTTTCTTCTCCGTGTCTCTGTAACATGAAGACTCGTTTATGAAACTGGAAATAAAAAACTTTCTGAATTGAATGACATATATTTTATGTCAACTGGTATTACTTTTACTCAAGCACCATTCACTAAAAAAATTGAAGGTGAGAAAAGAATGGTTTGTACATTATATTGGACATACTTTGCTCATTTCCCTCTTACGAAATGAATTTATGCCACAATCATTTAGAAGAGTTCAGAAAAAGTCGTTTAAATTCGCGAGAAAAAAGGTGGAGAGGAAGAGAGAGAGCGGGGGACAGTAAGAATGATGGTGATGAGGGCAGAGTCGGGGGCTCCTCCAAATCGTTTTAGTGGCTAAGTGCGATGTTTTCCTCATTTCCATGGCGTCATTACCTTTTCTTGGTGCACATGAGATACTCTTGTGATTTAATCTGTACTGTTCCGTTTCTTTGGTGCCGGAATCATTTAAACTTAAGTACCTGTCTGAATTTCCATCTCTCTCGCTCAGCCTTTCGAAATTTAAATACAAATGCTGGATTTGTGTAAGTAGGACTGCAATTTTTCATGCTAACCATCACATTGACTTAATTACTGATTTAAAGAAACTGTAGTTACAATGTGAATGTGGATTGATGTTAAGGAATGGACTATCGGGTTCAGAATTGTAACGGCTTCTTAAATTTATATAAAATAATCTCTTATAATTCAATTATCAAAATTCTCTATTACAATCATGAAGCCAAAGCATGCGCACGCATTGGAACTATCTCAGATATATGCTGTTATAAATCAATATGGATATGATTACGTGTTCAAAACAGAAAAGATTTCCCTCCTCCAAGTTTATTTACTTTTTTTGCATTTTTAGTCTGGTAAGGGATTCTGTATGTGTTTATTGTGCATTATTATTAAATCTTTTTTTCTTTGAATTCATTTAGTACCTCCTCAGAGGTACCTCCGAATACTTTGGACGTCAGTTTCGGTAACACCAGTAGATGAACTTTCACGGATGAAACATTTTAGATCATCCGTTGATTATTATGTTATAATAGCTGGGCAAGACTGCACCTTTAACTGAGTATCTAAATAGAGTGTTTCTCAATGCCGTATGCTAATCAATTTTTGACCATTCTTCACTCAACTAGCAGAGATAATATAATTCAGGTATACATTTTTATTTTGAACGATTTTTTAGAGCTAGAATATTATTCAATGACTTTCTCTGACAGCTATCGAAGGTGACTTTGGTTTTGTATTCCATGAGGATGTTACTTAATTAATTGGTAGTTTTTAATGTAGGTGTTTTTAATTAATTTTAATTGGAGTGTTCTTAATTAATTGGTAGTTTCTTAAAGGATTTGCGTTGATGTGATATATATTGCGTTTGTGATGTGATACGATGGCACAGTGATTAAGAGTATACAAACTGAATGATTCCGTTGATTTTTCTATATTCTGTATTGTGCTGGAGAGTGTACAGTTTTGGCTATAATACAGAAAAAAAGTGAGTTCCCCGATAAGAAGTTAGCTCTCATTGCCAGTGCACTTTGTTTCGGTTTCGGTGTTCCATTCCTATCTTGTCTCCGCTTAGACATCGCGAAGCGCCCCAGGGAAATGCGAGTCCTCGTTTGAGGACAAGTGTTCTCCTCTAATAATCCTCCTCTTCCCGTAGCGAGAGAGAGAGAGGGAGGGATGGCTTCTTCCCCTTCTCCCCCTCCCCCCTCTCCCTCCCGAAGGCACCGCCAGGGTCACGGCAGAGGCCCCGAGAGGAGCCACGTAGTGCCGTTACGTGACTCGCCTCTGATTTCAAGACCCGCGTTGCATGTGGCGCCGGGAGTCACCCGTCTTTTTTTCCCTCTTTAGGGAAGGATGGGGCGAGTGCGACTTCTGCCCCGTCCTTACGCGCATGTGTCTCTCGGAGCGGGGGAAGGGCGGAGGGATGGTCTGAGGAACGCGAGGGGAAGACCCTTAAGGGAGACCTCAAATTCGTTCTCCTCTCCAAGTCCAATCATCTGTGGCAGATAAATTTAGCCCAGTTGCTTTAGCTTCATTGGGAGTGAAGGATCTGTCTTCTGGGTCTTCTTTTGATATCTTCTTAACTCACCATCTTCCTTTTTTATTAGCGTCTCTCCGACGAATGGAACTTCAAGTCTACGTGAATAAGTTTGAGTTTCATTGCTATCACTTAATACTCATTATTTTGTGGATTTCATGCGCAAAATAAGTTCTACATATCTTTAAACACATGAGTAGCCTTCAAATCCAACGTTAAACTAGGAAAACAAATACTTGAGGAGGTGAAAGAGTTCTGTTCCCTTGGAATACCGAGTAATCAACGATTGGCGAAGCGAGAAAGAAAATATCAGTAGAATAGTACAGGCAAAGAGGGCATTATACCCTAAGAGGAATCTGCTTACATCTGGAAATACAAGCGTAGAAGTAAGAAAAAAAATCATCAGAACCTACATCTGGAGCGCGTTTCCTTATAGCAGTGAGGCATAGACGATGACAGCAGCAGAGAAGAAAAGATTGAAAGCATTCGAAATGTGGTGCTACAGAAGAATGATGAAGATTTAATGGATCGACCGAGTGAGTAACGAGGAAGACGCAAGAGGAGTGGGAGAAAAGAGAAGTCTTCTGAATACTCTAAGAAGAAGACGGGACACATTAATCGGTCATATCAGCCATCATGAGACATGATGGCCTGATGAAGACCATTGTCAACGGACAAGTAAATGGAATGAATGGCAGAAGAAGGACTCGTTTAAGATGCATAGAACAAGTGCCAAGGGATGTGAAAGAGAAGAAATACGAAAATATGAAGAGAAGAGCTGAGAGGAGAATCAAGAGGAGAGCCGCGTCAAAGCAATCTCAGGAATGTTGACTGGTGATGATGTCTTCAATTGACATGAAATATTTTTAGATTAAAAAATGCCATTTACATGGGCAGTTAAAAATAAACCAATGCATTTTGGTAACAAATAAATTACTAATTGACGAATGTCCCTTTCTTCAGAAGGGTATGGGCCCTTTTGTAAAAAGAAATCTTAAATTTTTGAATTATATTCGTGGTATTTTTGGATTAAATTTTTAATTATATTATTGAGAATTAAGGGGTATAATTAGTGTGGAAAACGTTTGAAATGGTGTTTGAATTATTGACTCTTTGCTTGGGAGAAAATTTTACGTGCAGGTTTTTATTTTAATATTTACGTTAGTTCACCATAATACCGAAAAATTATAAAAGTTTTCTGATATCAAGCAAGTGGATGGGGAAAAAGTGAAATCCATTCATTCCATTGATACGGGAAAATATTCTCATTATAACATTGAAAAATATTAGATATAGAGACAAAAAAATAGTTTTGCTCGTTTAATTTTAAAAATTAAAATAATCGACACAATAAACCTTTGACCTCCCGTAGGTATTCCATAATTTGTGTCGAAAACATTAAAGTAACAGTTTTATGTCATTAATAGAAATGTGAATATTTACAAGATATCCATCCATACACGTTTTCGGGTGAGCTTCAAAGGTGTTAATGTACGTAGCAGAGTTAAGTATGGAGGGCATAGGAAAAAGTGTTAGTCCTAACATTGAGAAAATGATACACGCCAATCTTCAACAGAGAGAAAAAATGTCACTTGTCACAAATCCACTCATTTATTGCTCCCCTACCATGGTTTTGGTACTTTCTACACATAGGACTAAATATTAGTTTTATTGGCGTCCTGGTGGCCTAGTGGGTATAGCACTGAGCTACTGACCGGAGGGTCCCGGGTTCAAATCCATGCAAGAGCCTGTCTGGACATCCATATCTTAAATCGAAGGTGGCCCAGGGAAAGGAGCTGCCCCCCCTACCTTGAATGTGTGTATTTCACACGCCATTGGCTTAGTACGGTGTGAGCTCTACTCTCACCTATCAAGGACCAGTGAAGAGTGATTAGTTTTCTTGTTTGATAATCCATACCTTGATAAGCCTGCCAAAAACATGCATACAAGTGTGGAATTGTAAGCAGAGTTGTTTTAAATCTGTAATGAAGAATTAAAAAAAATACATGATGTTGTGAAAGGCTGCAGTGAGGTGACTCAAATGAGAATCAGTGACGTATGCAACGATAGATAATATTTAGGGGTAGGTATGATTTGGGGGTATTATTAAAGTACCTATTCAATATTGATGGACAATAAATGATGATGGACATGATATTCTGAGTTGTTTAAGTGCTGAAAACATTAATAAGCATATTAGTCTTAAAGGAAAAATATATTCTCAACTCTTCTCTCATCAATCTGAATGACTCCCATAATATTTAGCATTGTATCAAAACTTTTGGAGAAACGAGAAAATATTTTGTTAAGCTACTGTTTCTCAATTGGTGCGTTCTCTAATTGGCAATTGTTATTTGCCATTATTGTTCTTCCAATTATTTTTACGGATTTGTGTATTATTTTCTATTCTTATGCTACTGAAAGGAGAAATTTGATAGTCAATATCAGAAGTAATCAAAATGTATGATAGCTCACTATAATGACACATTTTGATCCTCGTATCTCACAAAATGAGTGCCATCAATGAAAAGAGTGGCCCGTGGATGATGCTACTGCGTTCGATGTCATCAGTTCCCTCATCCACATTACCAAGGCACCAGCCACATAACTGACGCAAATTGCCAATGGGACCTTTAAGTGTGATCATCAGGTATTATTCTTTGAACGTGATGAATTCAATTTTCTCTCTGTGTAGCCGTAGCAAGAAAAAAAATTCAATTACGATACCGGGAACTACATCAGCAGTACCTGGAATCCCAATATGAAAAGGATAAGAAGTTCAAGAATAGCTCATGACGTTGATCAACGGTCTCCGGAGTCAGTAATCGGTTCTCGACCAATAACAAGAAAGCTAGCCTGGGTATATAAAGCGGCAAACATTTAAGATTTGCGACATTCTTGCCTTGGGGATGAGTGACAAGTCATCACCCGAAATGTCGGCAAACATGGACAATTTAAACTGTTGGAGAGCCCGAGAAGGTTTTACGAGCATTGCTCGCCGGTAAAGAGTTGAATCAGAACTTCAGTATTTTTCAATAATGCAACGCATGTTGAAGTCAGTGCATTATAGCATGGGTCATGGTCAGGCCAACAGGTAGACGGCAAATGATAACATTGCTGCTAACAAGGTGGGAATGAAACATCAAAAAGCAAATCCGTGATAGCAGGCCATTCTCTATTAGAACTCTATTCAACTCTATTAGAAATCTTCGAATTTGAGGACACGAGATAGGGGAATGATGGATATATTAGACTAACATATATTTGTCTATATCAGGAATGCCCTATGTCATATCTACCCCATGGGGCAGATGAGACATTTTTAGAGGTGGAGCTAGAGGGTCAATTGGTGGTTGATAGAAAAAGTTAGATAAATATTACCAGTTAAATGCATACGTGCATTTTTAGTTTAACATTGATAAAATACTGGATCAAGCATCTTAAATGATAGTGAAATATAATACATATTTACGAAGTTAGTATTGAAATTTTAATAAAGAAACTATGCATCATGTATTGAGAAATATAGGTTTGCAATGGTAATAAAAATTTATATTTGAACACGAAATCGTATACTATCCGACTAGGCTGATCGTTTTCATCCCTTCAAGTCGACACGAAGAATAGGTGATTAACTCGAAAGAATATGTATGATCCCAACTCGAAAGTAGAGGGACTCGATAGTGAATCGTGAAATTCTTGAAGGAGTCGACGGTAATAGACCTTTGGAGACCTCTGGTCAAGATGAAGTTGTTCTTTATTAAATATATGGATGATTTTTCCGGAGTTTAGGTCCTTTTTTTGAAAATGAAAACTTTTTAACTTTTGGCCGACGTTTCGAAAAATGTATTTTTTCCTTCTTCAGGGCTAAAAATGAGATGAAACACCAGTAACATAGCAACAATTATAAGTAACAGGATTTACAGTTGTTCTTTATGCTTACGAGTTAAGAATTCTCGTCTGTAGTTCATTCGGAGCTTCCGTGGAGTGAAATGAATCCTACCGCGTGACAACATTTATGGACGGAATGCTGATAGTTCACCGGACGCGTCAAATGGCGTGGACTTCGTGTCGCGGAGAATTAAAAGAGTGAGGGGAAAGGAAGGAAGGGAAAGTGAAGAAAATACGTTGGTTGAGGGGAAGATGAGAGAGGAAGGGAGCAGGTAGAGGGAAGGGCTTAAAGCGGTTCCCCATTCCAGAGAACGGTCAAGCCCCCTTCACGGCGAATGTTGGTCCGGGAGAAAGTGGCCGAGGGACCTCGTGTTCGTTGTATCGCGGTGGCCCTGCGTGGACCAGAATGCACAATGAGGGAGTGGAGAGTAAGTTGGGCTCGCCGGATTCTCACTCGCGTCCACCTCGCCACCAATTCCTCGCCTCCCTCCATTCCTGCCACCAATTGCTCCTTGCTACTTGGAATCACTGGTGCATACGTTCCGCCCCTTACAGAATTCCGGTGTTAACAGCAGTGATGCGGAGTAACTGATTAAAGTAACTGAGTTACCGGTAGTGATTACTTTTTTGCGTTTTTCACTGGAAATCGTTTCTTAAAAAAAATGGAACTGTTACCGGTAATTTACTCAAGGTTTTCTGAAAGTCATCGTTACTATATCGTTTAGTATCTCTTATGATAAGTTCAATTTTGACAGATGCTATTCTGATTTTGAAGTTTTCCGTAACTTTCGTGAAGTCGAAAGTAGTTTTGATATTTTTAAATTATGGCATTCGTTGAAATCTAGTAAATAAAATATGCTGGAGGAGATTATTGACATGCTAGCCTGCGGGTGACAATGAAACCAGAATGGGGGTGCTTGGGAATGATTAAGCCTCACCTCCTCCGCGCAATACATTGCGTTTTATACGGCCTCCTATGGTGACTTCATGTGTGTAAACATAAATAGCAATGACTATGTACCCAAATTTCATTGCAGGGGCGTCAGCCAGGCTATTTAAGGGAGGTATCAATGAATTTGATTCTCTGGGCATTAATTTTATCTTTAAAACTGATTATAATGTAACCTAACCCACTGTAACTACATATCTGGAACTTGTTTGCGTGTCTGTGAACTTTCCTCTGTTTCTTTGACGAATTTTAAAAATGCATTCAATTATTCCCTTCCCCATGGACTACGCCTTGTCGTGGTGGGATTGGGGCTTGCGCGTTCCCGTGACCCCTAGAGCTACACTGGCGGGAGTAACTAATATTGCTCCTGGTAGGGTCACCCATGCCAGACAGGTCGAAGGGTAGGAGCCTGACGAAAGGTAGTCCACGTACCGTACTCGCAGCGTCTGTTCCTCAGTGAGGCGGCTGTGAGAAGGCGTCTGACCCCAGTGGGGCGGCCTAACAAGTGATGGTGTCACGTTAAAACACTATTGAGGCAGGCAACGGGAAACCACCTCAATTAAACTCTCCCAAGATCACAATGGACTTGAACAATAGAGAATTGAATCCTGGCAACTACGGGGCCCGGGACCAAATTAGTGGAACGGGTGTCGTGCCCGGCAGCAGGGTAAGCAAGGACTCTGCGGTCGTCATCTCACGAAATCCTTGCACGAAAAGAATGACAGCAGCAGCGGCAACAGCAGCGGCGGCGAAGAATAAACCAGAGAAGAGAGCAGCAATGCTAAGGATCGGGACATGGAACGTTAGGACTATGTTAAGGGCAGGAAAACTAGAGAACATTAAGCGTGAAATGGAGAGGGGAAAGATCGATTTGTTGGGACTAAGCGAAGTAAGATGGAGAGACCAGGGGGACTTCTGGAGTGAAAAGTACAGGGTTATATACAGTGGAGGGGAAGAGAGCCAGCGGGGAGTAGCAGTCGTATTGAATGCAACATTAGGAGAAAGGGTGTTGAATGTGGAACAGGTAAGCGATAGAATACTAGCCATCGAAATCAAAGCTAAGCCGGAAAATGTAGTCGTAGTACAGGTTTACATGCCGACAGGGGGGCATAGAGAAGAGGAAGTTGACGAAGTATATGACCAGTTGGAAGAAGTAATGGGGAAAGTAAAGGGCAGGAAGAACCTAATAGTTATGGGAGATTGGAACGCTGTAGTAGGGGAAGGGAGGGACGGAAGTGAAGTAGGGGAGTATGGTCTGGGTGTAAGGAATGACCGGGGCGAGAAAGCAGTGGAGTTCTGTAGGAGGAATAATTTAGTGATTACAAATACGTGGTATAAACACCACCCTAGGCGTAGGTACACGTGGAAAATGCCGGGGGATACTGGAAGGTACCAATTAGACTACATCATGATTAGGCAAAGATTCAGAAATAGTGTAAAGAACTCGCATAGTTTCCCAGGTGCAGATGCCGACTCCGACCATAACTTGGTGGTGATGAAATGTGAGATGAGACTAAAGAGGTTGAAAGTAGGAAGGAAAATAAAAAGGTGGGATGTAGGAGCACTGATTGGAGGGAAGAGGAGGGAATACCAGGAGATTGTGGATAGATGCATGAGGGAAGAGGAGGGAAGAGGAACAATAGATGAAAGATGGGAAATGATAAAGACGGGCATAAAAGAAGCAGCGGAGAAAACAATAGGAACAGTAGACACTAGGAGGATCAAGAAACCATGGGTAACAGCGGAAATGATGGAAAGAATAGACGAAAGAAGGAAATGGAAAAATGTAAATACAGAGCTAGGCAAAAGGCGTTATAAGGAGATTAACAACAGGCTTAGGAGAGATACAAAGAGAGCAAGAGAAAAGTGGTGGAGTCGGCAATGCGAGGAGCTGGAGAGACTCCAGAGAGAAGGAGAAATAGGCAGTCTGTACTCAAAGGTTAGAATGTTATCGGGAAATAAGAAATGGAAAACGGTCCCGTGCATCAAAGACAGAAAGGGAAATTTAGCAATGGAGCCAGAGGAGATCCAACGTCGTTGGAGGGAATATGTTGAGGAACTGTATGATAGCGAAAATAGGCCTAGCAACTTGGACATAGAAGAGGAAAAGGACGTAGATCAGGATGACGTGGGCCCCGGAATACTGGATAGTGAGATAGAGAAGGCACTGCGAGAAATGAAGGCAGGAAAAGCGGTGGGGGTTGATAGCATCCCAGCTGAGCTTCTGAAGAACCTAGGAAAAGGAGGAAGGGACAGATTTTATGAACTTGTTCGTAAAATATACGAGGAGGGGGCTTGGCCGGAGGATTTTGTAAAAACCGTGCTGATACCTATACCGAAAAAGAGGGTGACAAAGGAATGTGAAGACTATAGAACGATAAGTTTGATTTCTCATGCGGCAAAGGTAGTGCTTAGAATCATCAATAGGAGAATGGAAAAGAGAGCAAATGAATTCCTAGGCGAGGATCAGTTTGGATTTCGGAAGGGGAGGGCCACTCGGGATGCGATTGCAGTGATGAGAATACTAGTGGAAAGGAACCTAGAATACAATCAGGACGTATTCGCGTGCTTTGTTGATTTCGAAAAGGCGTTCGACAGAGTGAGGTGGGACAAGTTAATGGAAATATTGCGGAAGATAGGAGTAGACTGGAGAGACAGGAGACTGATTCGGAATTTATATATGGCGCAGAAGGCGCAAGTGAGAGTAGCAGATGGAGAATCGGATTGGGCAACAATAGGGAGGGGAGTTAGGCAGGGCTGTCCTTTATCACCGGTACTTTTCAACATATACTCGGAGGAAATGGTGAGAAGGGCTTGGGATGAACTGGAGGCTGGAGTGAAGGTCGGGGGGAAATTGATAAAATCAGTGAGGTTTGCGGATGACCAAGCGCTAGTATGCCAGTCTGCCCGTGGCTTGCAAAAAATGCTGGATGCGTTGCAGGGACAGTGCAAAAGATACGGGATGAAGATAAACCAGAAGAAAACGAAAGTAATGCGGTTTTCAAGAACAAAAAGAGCCAGCATAACGATAAAAGTGGGAGGTCAGAAGCTAGAGCAGGTAGAGCAATTTACCTATCTAGGTAGTGTGTTGGAAGAAAAAGGTTATAGCAGCATTGAAGTGAGAAGGAGAATTGCATTGGCAAAAGAAGCCTTTACTCGTAGGCGTGAGCTAATGACAGGGGCCTTGAGTAGGGAAGTGAAGAAAAGACTAGTGAAAAGTTTAATATGGAGCGTTGCACTATATGGGGCGGAAACGTGGGCTTTGCGAAAAGAAGATGAAAATAGACTTAGGGCTTTTGAAATGTGGGTGTGGAGAAGAATGGAGAAAATAAAGTGGGTCGAAAGGAAGACGAACGATGAAGTGCTAGAATTGGTAGGAGAGGAAAGAAATTTGATAGATGAAATTAGGAGAAGGCAGAAGGTGTGGATGGAAAAGGTAATAAAAGGGGATGGTGTTTTGAAGGAAGTGATTGAGGGAAGAGTGTTGGGTAAGCGGGGAAGAGGGAGAAGAAGAACGGGTAGCTTGGATGGAATGATAGGTGGCAGAAGGTATGAGGGGCTGAAGAGGGACATCGTGTGAAATTTAGGGGGTGGGAAGAATTAAATGTCCATTTAAACCTACCTTCACCGGTAGAATACTTATAATAATAATAATAATTCAATTATTAATCCTACTCCTCTAAGCTGTACCGCGTACAAAAACAACGTCATCCGTACGAGTATCGCGAGAAGCAAGCTCATATGTCCTTGCCTACCAAGATGGCCGCTGGCTTCTCTAATCACCTGCGATGCCTCCTCCAGAGAATTCTAGTCCTCTTGGTTGCTAAACAGGAAATTTAAAGGGCTCGGAAGACCATTATAGACAGGGATTTCAGTATAAACACTATGCTTGCTTCACGTTTAATATGCGTTCCAATTAAATTTTTTACCGATTACTTTTCGCTATGAAGCTACGATAGTAACTGCACGGTGATGTATATACGAGGAAATATCTTATTTCAGCTGTTTTTTCATGCATTTATTAGTTAGCTGGTGTACTGAATGCTAACATGATTGCTGCTGATAGCTGTATTCTAATACTATGGAGTTTGGTCAGCGGTGTCATGAATATTGTTCCATATGTAAGCTGTCTTAAAAACTATGTTTTGCCTATTTTTCCACCAATCAGTTGAGCTTATTGAGAAAAATGTTTTTAAAAATGGATTTCAGTGTTTCTGTATATTGGTGAGAAGATTGTAGTACAGCGAAATATTTTTGATACCTTATTGCACAATGAAAGTATATTAGATATTCGCAAAAAATTGATTTATCGCTCTAACTAATTTTACCTGATTTTCCATATCCTTTAAAAAGGTAACTGGTATGCGTGGTTGACGTAATACTCTCTTTCTGAAAATATCGTGACAAAGTCATTTGAGAAGAAGAGTAGGCTCCATTTATTTAATTATTTATTTTTTATTGGTCCAAAAATTTCCAAACTCACTACTCATGTTGGTGGATGATATCTGCTTGATTTCTTGAATAGTGATGGAGAATAAAACTTAGTAAGTATATTTTCTTTTATTCGTACATGTTATTCCAGAAATAACAAATTTTCCCTTAAATACGTGTAATTCTGCAACTTTCAATCGTTTTAATTATAGTCTTGACTGCTATCGTATATGAGAGTCTCATTTTAATGGGACTGTACGATTTGTGTAGCAAAAAGATTTTAAACACAATTACGGGGTATGAACGATGAATTCACAATTTTAACTGCTGGCTAAATAATTTCAGCAAATGCTGGTGACTTCTAAGCAATAAGGAAATAACATCTAAAATTAAATGATCAGTTTTTATGTAACATTTGAAACACACTAGTGCTGGATATCTAACTTAATCAACTTAAATGACTAACATTGCGAAAGTTTAAAGTTCCGTTTTCTGGACTGAATTTTATTCATATTTGCGCCTGCCAAATACAACCCACTTTATGCGTGAAGGCAGTTGGGAGATATTTCAATCCTTTTTAAATCGTTTTTTCATGTATACGATGGTTTCTTTTTTGCGAAAGCATTCCAGTTTAGAATAAAATCTTGAAATTATCGAAGTTTAAATGCTTTCTTTTACTACATGGGCTAGAATGAAAAAAACCAGCAATGGGCATTAGAAGATTTTTTCATGTATGCCTTGCCATTTTATGGAAGCTTGCATGTCAGCTATTTACTTACCATTAAACAGGAAAAATAATAATAATTATCACCTCCCTTTCAATCCCTACACACATCTTAATAGCACCCTTAAATCTACCGCAACGGTATGCGGCCGGGAACATATCCCATTTACCTGTGCAGTTTTCGAGTGCTTAAATGGTATTGTGTTTACGATACTTGGTATGAAATGTATCCCTTAATATACTCAAAAGCTAAAGAGCACGAACAATAGAACACTTTAAAATTATACCATGCTTCTAAAGGGAAAAAATGGAAATATTAGATTATTTACTGTTGAATAAGGTATTCTTTTCCCATGAGGAGTCACATCCTGCTTGGTCTGCATACTTTTATTCATACTTTAATAGCTTTGACATGAATGAAAGTTTAGTTCTTTAGTGATCGCTTCTTCATCTGATAATCCCAGATTCGCAATTTCTACTAAACAGAAATTCTCCACCACACGAGTTCAGGAATGCATAGGAGCATGGGGTGTCAAATGAAACTTTGATCATTTTCCCGTTTACTTCCCTCTTTTTAGGCCCGTCACTCTAACAATCTGGTTCCCACCTTCCCTTGGTGCAGGAGAACGTTTTCCTGTTCGATCAGGGGTGCGGATGGCTAGAGAGAATTTAAGAGGATGAGAGAGCGCTCGATTTAGTCGGGCAAAGAGCGGAAGAGGGATTGCTCTCTTGTTTACTCGCGGTTCCCAGTACGTGCCCCCCCCCCCTTCTCCGTTTCCTTGGATACGAGCTTTCCCACCCCAGCTGCTCGGCAGATAAGAGAGGCGAGGCAAGGGTTCGTTCCGCGCCATAAAGGGCTCATCCTCACGCCACAGAGGCCGGCGCTCCCGCACACGCAAGACGCACTCCTTTGGAATTGAGAGAGTGCGGACGTCTTGGGAGATTGAGGCGCCCTGTCCCTCTCTCCCCCTCTTCCATCTGGAACTCACTCTCGAGCCCAGCCAGAAGCAAATGGCGCCTAGGGATATCCGAAATCCCCACCCATGAGCCCTTCCCCAGAAGGTATCCTCCGGTTACGCGCCACTCCCCGACCCTTAATTCTTTTTATTTCCCCTCCCTCATCTCTTCTTTACGAGGTCGGGGAGCCAGGATAGATTATCAAATTACTTCCGTCTCGTTATCTGCTGCGTATTTCTTCGTCTCACCTGCGAAACTCAGTTTGTCTCAAGCTTTCTCCTTCATTTCTTTGTAACGTAGAGACCCTTTTTTTCCTCGTATTTCTCTTATTAGTTTTTCCTAGCGGTTGGAATGAAATATCTTTCTCTTGAATCTATGTATATTTTAAATAATATGTATTATTTGATCAATGCCTATATTCAGAACATATAACCTCATCAAGAAGACCACGTTGCAGTCTGTTATGGTTAGGTAGTGATATTTTATCTGTTGCTAACAATTGCATTTTGCGAATGCGCACCACCACCTCCTTTCAGGACTTAGCACTAATACGAGGAATTTGGTTAATACGAAATTTTCCCGGCCAAATACCTTTACGGTGGCTTTTTCAACATCTGGTAGATATGTGTGAGGATTTGGGATGGAATACGACTTTAAGTATTCACAATACACAGGACTGCGTAAACTGACAAACGCTGCTTAATTCCTTCATTTAAAAATCATTCCTAGAATTAGATTGGAAAATATTTGACCGTACCTTTTCCATTATTCAGCACAGTGTAAGACAATCCCGTTGAACGAATTAGATACTGTATGGCACTTAAAATTTAAAAGGTAACACGAATATCGGCAAAATATTATGCCGGTTACTGAACACCTCCCAGTTTGGAATGAAGACTTGAGATTAGGTCTACATATGTGAAGGCTTTCAAGGCGATGCTGGCTTGAAGTTTCTCGAATTCCGGGTGTCCTGTCACGTTTGACCATTTTCCTAGACAATAGTTTCACACGAGTTTCAAGAGAAATATTCAGATTAGTGAAGTGACGTAGCTTGGTTCTCGTTCGACTTTAATTCATATCCGTTTGTGTCAGATGCGCTCTGATTAGTCCATTGTTTTTTTTTTTTATCTGAGCACTCGTTAAATGTTGAATAGATCGGACTGTCTTAACCTCTTACTAGACGTTATATCCGGTGAAAGCTCAAAATGTATGAAGTGTGAATTCTAATAAGCGCTTTACCATCTTAATGCTGTAGATATTGAGCTTTAGAAGCTTAAACTATGGAACACTGGATTTGGTTGCACATTATTACGTAACCCCTGACACACACCATTTGGCGGATCGTAGGGCAACAAGTCGATGTAGATGAAAATACAGTCAGAGAAAGACATTACTCGGAGTAATTTGTGTGGATTAATTCCTATTACTGTTCGCTCTCGGTAATCTTCAAAATCAACTAGCTTGCTTAATTTTTGCAGGGGAAAATTGAGTAGTGAGATTAACATTTGCTTGGCATCTGATTATAAATATTTGGTACTAAGGACAGACTGAGAATGGGACTCAAATGCTCCTACTTTTAAATCCGCCATAAGTTTAATTCCTGCGCTCATTTAACGGGACGTGCAGGGTTGAATCAATAAAAAAAATACGCTGCAAAAGTATTGTAAGAAAATATTTGTGCGAACAGTGAACCTTACTTTTAAAACTAAAATATATCGCCTTGATATCATTTTAGATCGAAAAATACCTGTGAGCTGGAAATTTACATCTTTGTAAAATGTGGCATTGTGAGTGTTTTTGGATATTTTTAATGTTGACGTATATGTGTATTAATTTAATAATTGTGTAAAAATATTGTTTAATCTCTTAATAATTGTGTTAATCAGCTCATTTACAATTAAAGTGCAACCAAATTATTTTAATTTTACGAGAAAAAAATCAAGTAGGCACTAAAAATTGTTTTTCTTCCTCAAAAAACAACTCCGTAGTATAAATGCAATCCTACAAAGAGGGGTATTAGGTTCACAATGACGGCATTTTTATAGGGCTCGAGGGATGGAACGTCAACGTTCTTGTTCGACGCAGTATAGGCAATGCAGAATTCTAATAATTTTTTACCCCGGTCGCGAAATGAAAGCGAAAGGTGTGACGGGCACATTCACAGCTTGCGGCTCGTCTTCAGGGTTCTGCCGCAGATGGACCAAGAGGATTCCCTGGCCTGGTCTCGGGCCCGGTAAACTCGGCGGTGGACGAGCATCCGGGGGGAAACGAGCGCAGTTCATATCCGTCCGCCGCTCTAATCTCGAGGAGGCTTTTCCCTCGTCCGCGCGCCCTTGCGTCCGTCTTCTTGAGCGGTCGCTTCTGGACGTGGCGCGGCGGTTAGCCGCTGTCCGGGAACGCGAGGAGAGAACGCCTGAATGCTTGAAGTATGGAAAGGAAAGGGGGATGGCTCGATTGCGTGTGTGTGTGTGAGCAAAGGATTCCACTTCCGACTGGAGCGTGTAGCGCGGTGCTCCGGTTCCGCCAAAACCGCATCCTCCAAACTCCATAGTCAATATTCTCTCCCCAAAGGAGGCGTCCGCGAGCAGTCTACCTTCCTACTCCCTCTCGAGAGAATTTCCTTTCCATGGAATTCATCACCGCTATAGTGCTCATATTGGTCTCTGGCTCAGAACGGCAGGCTCAAAGTTCTCGTCCCCAAATAGGAAGTTAGAGTAGTGTTTTAACTGTAAAGTAGCAAGATGTAGTTGATGGAAGCAGCCGATACTCTGTGGGACTCCATTGTTAGTAGGAGACAATAGGCTTCAGAATTCCACTGTTAAAAAAGAATATATTTACGACTAGTTTCAGTGCTAACTTCGCTACGGCTACTTTTTTAAACAATGGAATCGCAAATTCTATTTTCACCTACAGTAAAGTAGCAAATACCATCAACTCTGGCTGAGACGTACCTACATATAGTTTATGTGCTTCTGATTTAGGGATTTGTTGTCCAACCTTTTAATTTTTTAAACCAATGATACTGATGAGAATTCGATGACTACGTTTTTATTTCCTACCCGTCGTATACTAATTGTCATACTCTTTTCAGCAGGGTAAGCATTGTACCTTGATACGGTGAAGTTTATCTTTGATTTTTCTTTACGTCTTACCCCAAAGTCTTTTGTTTCTGGACAGCCCCATCTAACCACTCGATCCAATAGTTTCGCGCGCTTATTGCTTGTCTGTAACCGTATCTTCTTTGAGCGCAGAATTTAATTAGTATCACTAAGCCGTGTAAGTTTGAGGTATGTATTCTGCATTCCGTGCCTTTCGTGGTTCTGCACTCTCATGTTACGCATATTCTCTTGTTGGTGAATTCCGATTTTTAATTTTATTTTTCACCTTGTAATTACTTCTCCATTGTATTTCCCATGCTTGCGAATACTCATAACAGTGTTTTGTTTCGGTAAATCAGGATTACAAAAATATTCCATAAATAGACTTTTGGGTTCCTTCCGTTCCCTCTTTCTGTCATTTATTGAAAATAATATTCATTATGAATTTAGTGTTGGCTATTATATAAATACTCACTTATGTTATTTCAGAGAATATCAATTAAAATAGCATATCAAAATAAAATAATCAGGGATCCTTGTTTGTAGGTGAAGTGCCTCCTCCACCCACAGACAAAATTCAAAATAAAGATGAAAACTCATTGAAATGTTTGTTAAGCGCTTGTTAAAATGTTCTTCGCCTAATTTTACACCTTGGTCATTAACTGAAAATGAATAACATTAACATTGACTTAATGGTTTACATGGGCAAAGAGCTGATCCAGTCTACTACACTTTTAGTAAGAATGGTTTCCTTTTGTGTTAAATATTTCTTTAGACGTATTTTCTGATATACCTACCTATTCTAGTGAATACGTATTATGCAATCCCAGTTCAAACAGTGTAACAGTATTGTATTGAATCACACCATGAGCGTTATCTGAACAACATGTGAAATTACTTTAGAGTTATTTTAAAACAGTAGTAATAAGAAGAATACAATATTTTTTGGAGTGCTGCAAATCTCACGGCGAAAAAACGCCTTATTTATAGAAAAAAAGTCACAGTGCACTGAAAAGTCACAATAAAATTAAGAAATTGTCTTTGAAATCTAACTTAATTTCGTTGTTTTTTCATTTGCCTTTCTTAAAATGTGACTTTGGATATTTTCTAAGATATAACCCCTATTGAGAAATAGCGCTGAATGAACCCTCTTTGCCCTACAGTCTTCTAAACATTTCCTCCAGAGGAGCAGGCGTTTCTTATAGTTCTTCGGATCGGCACAGGTGGCTACCATTGCATATGCCTCACAGTTAGTGAGAGACATTCAAATCCGGATTTATGGACACGCCTCCGTCGTTTCTTGTTAGAAGAGCTCGTGAATGGTGCCAATTTCCCGTGCGCAAGCCTAAATGTTTCGTCCCTGCGATGAACTTCCAATGTTACTCGATGGGAGTCCTGGACTTGGATCGGCCTTTTGAGAACCATTGCATCGGCCGCGGCACGCCATTCCAGGCACGTAGAATGCTGCGGTGGCGCAAGCCTGGAAACGAGAAGAGGAGGAGGCGGCACGGCACATTCCCATCTAACTTCCGTGGCTCGCACAGACGCTGTATTCGCTGGAACGTCGCCGCGTCGGCGGCGCTTGAAAAAGTAAATGGGGAGTGAAAGGCCATTCCGTGCAGCGTCGCGGGCCGCCATTTGCAGAAGTACGGTCTCAGCAGTTATTGCATTCCACGGCAGTCAAGTGATTGCACACATGTTTTTTGAATCCATTATGAATTTTAAATTAATATCGCCTCCACTCCTCCTGCCATTCAATGTCGTCTGGGCCCGGAGGAATATGAAGGCCTTCTGGTGCTTAGATTTCAGCCAAAAATCGTTAAAATGGGCCTACAAAAATTCCAAAAAATAGAAAACTCTTCTTTTATAACCCATGGCTGAAGAAATTATTTTCAGTTTGGTGGTTTGATTACTCACAAACGAATATTATTTTGATTCATTCATTTCCTTAAGGCAATCCATGTTGCTGCAGCCATACCTTGAGGTTTCCTGCCATATTATTTCTTTCATTTTATGCCCTCTATCCAAAGACACTGATCATTGTATTTAAGTGGGAAGTTTCAGGTCACCCTCTTAGTATCCTTCCCTGAATTTTCCTGTTCCTAGAAAGTTGTCATGCTTGAAACGGGAAGAACCAGAAATACCGAACGAAATGAAGATGGGGAGGACGAGGTGAAACCACTCAATTAAATCCAATTGGTATATGTTAGGAAAAGCAGCAATGACAACGTTTTATTACCGATCAACTCTGTCATTGTCAGTGACACTCACTCACTGACAATGAAAGTTTTCTCACTGATCATGGAAATCGAAATCCAAGATCTGGCAGGAGTAAAAATAGTGAGGCACTTCTCTGACTGTTACCCAGCGAAACTCTTACCAAGGGCTGAACAAAATCAAAATCGGTACGCTGAATATAACAATATTTTATGCCAAAAATTTATGCAACCACGAACTGACCTGCAAGAACCTTCAGTGCTTCCTACTAATTGTAATATTAAACTAAATTGAGAGTAACTTATCAGAAACTAAACGAAAAAGTAGAACTGGACTCAAATTAGACCCCTCGATATTACGCCGAATATTTTCCAGTCATTGAGTTGATCTCTCCCGGTAACATTCTCACATCAGCATACTTTTTTTTAAAGAGAATTCAATTTTTTTGGAACTTAAAATAATTGAGACGTCATTAAAAGTGTAGGTACCTATCCCGAAAAATACCAGCTAATTGGAAATAAAATTAGGAATACAGCTTTTCATGAAGTGTGATATAATATATTTCCACGACAAAAACTAAATACGAATATTTGATAAACAATTGTCCAAAATATTGGCAGTAAATTTCAAACTCCTCGGGTTTTCATGAGTATGTGAGGGTAATTACTACTTTCATCTGCATCTACATATATGTACCTACTGACTACCAAGAAAGTAGCCTTGAGGGAGAGTGGCAGGGGTTTAGGTATCACCAATCATGCACTACATCTACATCTTCTTCACTACAAAGTTCACTCCGTAATATTTGCATGTAATCATAGATGATACATTAATATGAATACATACTTAATATTAATATATAATCTTTTGAAAGTATTACGTTGCCCCAGTGAAAAGAAATGTTAATAGAATGATAATACGCAACTGTTGGAGTATCCCAAGTGATATTTTACAACGTAAAAGTTAGTGGTAATAGTAAACCCTACTAATGGCAATAAATAGAATAAAAATAATTACGACCAATATCAATAATAAAAATTGAAATACTAAAAATTACATACTTTTTTGATACGCTTATGGTGTTTCCAAGTATAATACGTAGTCGATTGAAGATGTCAAAGTAAAACGGCGAGCAATAGCTTTCTTTGTAGTGCCATTTTTTTCCAACTATAATAAATGTACTTTTCTCAGTAAATTGTGCTCCCGAAGTAATTTATAATGAGTATTACCTAATAGTTGAATGAGAGAGAATTTATTATTGATTTTAATTATAAAAAAAAATTAAATCCTATGCATAGAGTGCATGTGTTTGTTTGAAAATTTCTCGGGTCTTCAACCGGGCTTCAAATCTGCCGACGTTTCGAAGGGTGACTCACTCCTCATCTGCTGGGATTCTCCAGATGAAGCACCGATGGAACTTCGAAACGCCAGCGAAATCGAAGCTCCTAAGAAGGACCCGAGACTCTCTCGATTATGCGACAGGAAAACATAATCTTACTAATGTTTGATGAGTCGTGCTACGACTAAGATGGCATTATCAAATATTTAGGTAATTATTACTTGAAGGAATACCTGCTCTTTACAGACTTATACCCAGATTGTTCGTCTGTAAAACACGGTAACTTTTCTGCCTCATATTTATGCATTTAAAAAATTGTATATTCCTATGAGGTCAAATATTCTCAATAGTCAACCTGATACAACTCACGATCAACCTCCGATGTTCGCATTTCCGTCTGCTTAATGTTTTAGACTCAAAATTGAGCCTTATGTTCCTTTGCGTGCTCGTATTTGATAGCCTTTACCAAAGAGAAGTAGAGATATTGGCAATAACAGACATAACAGGTATTTTGCAGGCATGAGTCATGGATTGCTTTTGATGTGCCAAGCCTGGGAGAAATCACTTATTCACTTCATGAATGAAATGGCCGACTGCGGCTGTCTTGTGATGGTAAATGTGACATGCGCTTTGAATATGGATGTGGGCGTTGTCAAAGTTACGAGAACTGTTCTTCTCGAGAGCATTTTAAACTCTCCATCATACATGTTTGTTACTTGAGGGTTGGAAAATTTGGGAGATTATATTAAGAGATTTATTTTTCATATGATTCCATTTATTTTGCGACTTTAATTCAGAGTAATATAGTTTTACTGTTATGGTATGTACCTATTTGGTCCTTTATTTTGGTGACGATTGCGATCAATGTTTATGTATTGATGATTATATATTCCCCAGCAACAAAATGATTCGAGTTATAATTGGAAGAAGATTTGAGGAATGTTGTGAAGGAATGCCATATTTTCAGCCAACTAATATTTGTGAGTGCGCCTGAATGGAAGGGCAAAGGTGGTTCACAAATAGTGCTTCGTTAAATTTTGCCAATCAGCTGCATAATTTATATCGGCATGGTGGTGGACATGAGTGAAAGGACTACTTGGAGATATGATGGAGAGGCTTCATTTCGTCCACCGCTTGCACTCTTCCACTAACTTTCTTCAATCATAATATTCCTTGCAATAAAAAATAAATAATTGCACCACTCCATATTCAAGCAATCTGTGATAAAATTGGATGGAGAGGAGAATAAAAAGAAATCTGGTCTCTGGGAAGTAAGAGGAGAGGCGTCGTACGAGGGAAAGGAGCATTTCACGAAATGCGGAATTGCAGTTATCTGAGGAAGGGATGGACGGAAGGGATGCCATAGTCAAGATAACAATCACTTCGGCGAAGGAGGGAGATGACCCGACGGTCCAGGATGTCATTCCGTGGAAAGTGAAAGGAGGAAAAGAGGATTCCTTGTTTTTGGTCAGTCAAGAGGAATCGGGAAGTTGAAGATAGCCCGTGGAGACAGACAGAAAGGGAAGGAATCCTAGAGGGAAGTCTCGGAAGATTTATTTCATTCCTCGAAACGCCATGACGATGACTTGGTTGCGCTTAAATTGCCTGAGAGTTCCAGTTTAGGCAAGGAAGATGAAATAATTCTTTTCCGTCCCCATCCCAGGGTTATCGTTCATTAGCCATGGAAATCCGATGGCCCTTCCTCTGTTTGTAGCAGACTAATCGTGAATTCGAAATGAAAATGATTTCTTTTTTGATCTTCGCGGCCGAACTTATTCAACGTTTAAGCTCCGAAAATTAACATGGCATTATTTAACAGAAAGTATGTTTTTCCTTTTGAAAAATGCAAAAGTATGCATTTTGTTTGGGGTCTGATTGATATAAACGAATAAAATAAATGCTAAATATGACTTTGTATTCACTTTGTATTTATGAGTTACACGAGATATATAATTATTTGAAAATAACACGGCTTATCCATAGCTATTTTAATGCAATTATTCATGCATGCATAATAGTTATTCTTGATGCATGCATTACAGAATTAAATTTACATTTTTTCGTCATTTTATTCTGGCTACGTCTTCCATGAAAAGAGCAGTTCTTTCTTTGAGATTGAACGTTCGATGAAAATGCTTAGCTGTATCGCATCTCAAAGAGGCACCCATTCTCGATTTCACTGCGTCGCATTTCTTATCGAGGAACTAAAGCGCTTCTCATATTCATGGTTACATATGAACACGACTTGGATGTAGGGACATGGTGGGAGTGAAAATCGCTGAACCACCGAATAAGTTTGTGTTATATGCATAGAGTGGTCATAAAAGCGAGCCCTCCATGACTATAGATGTGTTTGCGAATGCATCGTAACGGAGTACGGAGGAATGTGTCAAGGGAGAGAGGAGAGGGATGGGATCTTGAAGAGGGTATGGAGATGGAATATGGAGATGCGGCACGTAGCAGATACCCTTGGGAAAATCATGTGACGGACTTATCCCGGGGATGTGTCGCATAAAAGGGGTTCCTTCAAAGCGGGAGATGCTATTCCAGAAACGCGCACCCCTGAGTTGGGGAACCTGAGAGAGGGAGAGAAACATAGACATGGGTATAACGGCTACAGCATGGTAGGGATGCTGCGTACCCGGTCCACTCTAGGATTGCTTCGGTACCTTTCAAGGGGGGGGGGGGGAGGGGAGGCCTGAAGCATAGCAACGGAGAAGAGAGGGGGGGATGGATGGGTGAGGTCTCGCGAAGCCCTTTTGTGAGGCGGAACGGGTGAGTGGTTGCCTTGAGGGAAATATTCGCGGCGAGGAGGTAGGATTGATGTTGAGGGCGCCGTGGAAGTGCGTTATCTCCCGCGGAGGAATTGATTGAGCCTCAGTCCTTGTGTGCACAGAACGGCCTTAGTTTTTGCCTCGCTTCCGAGAATCAAGGAAGGCCCGCTGCTTTTTCATGTCCGTCCAAATCTCCTCAGGCCCCGTCTTGTGAAGGGGGGAGGGGGTTAAGGAAGGAAGCCTTTTTGCAGGAATTAACGCTGCGTGATCCCTTCTCTTTCGTTTCGAGCGGGGAGCGCAAAAACAGCGCAGGAGGTGGTCGCATGCCTGAGCATCACTCGCCGGTGAATCACACGTTGAAGAAGCCGTTTGGTCTAAAAGGCAGACGAAAGAATCGACGCAACGCTTCCTTCATATGAAGGCGCCTTGACATTCTCGGCTGTGGCCGAATATTCTCTGATATCTAGATTAAAGGAAGGAGGCAGTTTATTGAACCTAACCTTGCCCTGAATTTATCCAAAGGTGGTAAAGTTAGGTTGTAAACTTTTCTGCTTTAAAATTACCGGTGCTTTGTAATTTCTGTAATCTTACCTGTGCTTGTCCCATCCTTTATCCTATCATTCAGATAGCGGAAAGTATTATTCTTTCGTAATATCGTGTCGTGAATAAGATTGTAAACACTTTGATTGAAAATAAGAGTTAACTTTGTCGTTCCACATTTATTTATTTTTCAAAAAATGATGATGAAACCCGGGTCATTTTTTAATAATTTATCTCGAACGACAAAGTTAAGTTTTCTTTTTGATCATGAATAGGTTCCATAAAGTTACGCCTGAAACCACCAGTTACTTAGTTTCATATTTTGTAGCACGTGATGCTTGTGGCGAAAAGAGCTTCTGGGGTTTCCTCCGCGTTGATTTGTCTCTGGACGATTACAGTTTCTCCAGGCCAGAACCTGGTTCTAACTTGAAGATGCCAGCAGGAAAGTTAGAGAAACTGTTGTCACCCAGAGAAAAACCAACGCGAAGGAAAGCCTAAAAACTCTTTTCATCAATGATAAAACCTCCAGCAGAAACCTCCGATGCTACACGTTATGTTTGTGACAAATGATTCACCTTAAGAATTCCTCAAGAATTTTTTAGGTGATTCATTTTTCGTTGCACACATATTTTTGTTTTACAATGGATAAAACGAAGGAGCAAAATACATAACGTTTGTGGATCGTAGGAGCCTGCTCTATCCGCTGTTTACTCTCCGTTTTGAAGTTTGCCAGCTGAAGAACGTCGGAACCATTATGTAAATTCAAAACTCGAGAACCGATTGAGTAAGGAGAGGTAGACTCTCAATATTTCTCAGAGAATGGTGAATGAAAGAGTCTAATCTCACTGTAAGACAAAAAAAATTCCAATTAATTCTGTATTTCTTACTGCATCTTGGTCTAAGGAGAATAAAATGGGCATAAGATATCTGGAATGCTACGGGTGAAACTCTGAAATGAGTGATATAGCATGTGTTTGAGTAATGAATTACAACATTTTTTTAAAGAGAGTAATATAAAAATATTATTTAAAAAGTTTGAAAAAATGCAAGAACGTTTTTGAAACTCATTTGATGCTATTAATCCTCGGAACGGCTCTTGACGATACACGTTAATATCACCCTCTAAGTTAATTTTTTTTCCCTATCTTCAACTCGGTATCCATGCGCCATTCACATAAATGGGCAATGGGGTACGCTGGAGCCATCTTTATGTTTACTCTGGTGTGGATGTATTGACGACATTTTGAGTTAGAAAGGGAAAGTGACAGAGTGAAGTTTTGCGTTTTCACATGCGATCGCAAATAGTCATATGAGTTTTCGGGGTACACTTCGTCCGGATCACTGACTAATAAAAAATAACCCGCATTGAATGTGACTGCGATTTGGACATTTTATCCCTATTGCAGGGAACAGGACCCTGTCCACATACATATTGCGCCACAGGAAATTCGGAACTCTCTCTTTAGAAAGGAACTCGGGATACCCGATTTTCCGTACGTCAGCAAGCTTCAAATTTTATAACGGTTGTTTATATACTTTCTCAGTAAGATTTTGAATTGGAATCGATACTATCAACGCCTAATCTTGAATTTGTTGAACAAAATGTGTTATGATATTCATTTATTTAGCTTATCTAACTTTTCTTACATTTGTTTTCTACAATATGATGACTTATTTTCTGCAGTCCTTCTCAATGAACTTAACTGTTACAATAGTGTAGACATTTTTTCCTGGTATTTTTGGAATTTAAAGTTCATTGTAATCAAAACGTTGTCATCCTGTCATAGTGAAGTGGGTATAACTATTTGATAATAGGCTACTTACTCGTTTTTCGGTGGGCTCTGCTTTTTCTGACTTGATCAACGCTACAAAATCCCTCTTTTAACTCAATGTACACGACCACTAATGTACATAATGAAGTTATCTGTAAGAATTAACCTTCAGGGTAGAATCCTCCCGAAAATATATTTTGTAAAGATTTTCAATTCATTGATAACCTTGTCACTAATATTTCCAAATTTGAGCCCCGTGTAAAATGGGATAGTTGCGTTGTCATAAATAAATGACTTGAAACATTTTCTGCCGAAAAAGAAGGTAAAGCATCTGCCTTTTGTTTGTTAAACTTGTGGTGACATTTTTTTCTTTTCTTACGGATATGGGTGCTGATGATAAGTCATTGCTTTCGCCCGGACACATGTGTATTAACAGCGAAAGTACTCGTGCCCATATGACGCATTGCATCATTTGCGAATGACTCATGGAATTGACGTCCTTGTCTCACTGACATGTCTCCCCCATCGCTGGTCGCTTTGTGAGTTGATTGCCTCTCGCCGTGTCTGGTTGTCGCGCTGTTCTTCATTCGCCAACATCGACTGCCGCTCAGGATGTGCGGCACGGAGTTTAATCGCTGCATCTGCCACCGGCCGTAAATAAAAGCATGGCGATTTGCCAAATCATAGAGGGAGCCTCCCCTACCCCCTTCCCCCCGCCGTCGACGACCACGCCCTCCTCCGCTCCATCCGTCTGCTTCAAGTCCGCTCCCTCTTCCGGGCCGCGCAACTCCTGCCGCACCCGAGCGGCAGCACGCCATTAGGGAGTGGAGGCGACCTCTCCACCCGATTCGATGTCCTGTTTATCCGGCCTGCGGTCCGATAATTTCGCCGCCCGGTGACCCTCTGATCGCCGGATCCGTTCCGACGCCGTTCCCGTAGGTTGGTTTTGGATGGTTTCCCTTCAACATTGGAGTTTATTTCTCCTTTCTCCAGGCATTAAAGTTACGCTCTTTAATTCCCTCCTTTGGCTTAGGATGACCAAGTCTTTTGGATGATAATGGTTCACTGCCACAGAAATTTGTTGGTAAATTTCTATCCCTCATTTTGGCACGGTCAATGTTCTCTCAAGGCTATTGTTACATGGGATGAATACGTGCTTTTGGAATCCTTAAAATTAGTTGAGTTATGGCAAAAGAAGACCCTAGACTGCGGTGACAATCAGTCGTAACGTATCCCAACAGTCAACAGCGGTGCAATGCGGTATCAAATTACTCAGTAGCTGAGCACTTTTCAACGAAAAGTGTTATCAGTGAATAATATTGAACATGAAAACAATGAAGGATAATCATTGAGTATAAATTAAATGAAAATCAAATGTTTTTTAGACCAATTTCTTTTATTTTGGCAATTTTAGCATTTAAATCGTATCATTCATTCATAATCGATCTGGACGTTCACTTTGAATGACAAAGGCCTTTATGAAACTCAGGATGCAGTAAATCGGGTAGCAGTGAAAATTCGGGAAAACTTTAAATACAGTTGGTAATCGTGTACGGAATATATAAATTGTATCTTGAGCGAGTAACAATATTTATCATAAATCAGTTTCGCCTTTTCATGACTTAACAGAAGATCTCGGTTTTCTGAAATTTTGATGACACATAACTGCACGGAGGATATTTCATTTCATTAATTTTTCCGGTATAATTAATGCTTTTCCAGGATAATCCAACGGGGCTTTCCCTTACAAGTGGTAAGGTTTGATCTAGGTTAGCAGTTTACGGTTTCTTTGATAACGTTAAAGTGAATAGGGCGGAGTTGAAGTTAGTCCGTCTTGTAAATATTTCAATAATAAATATTATGTATTATTTAAACCACTTAAAAAGTTTATAGTCCTGAGAGGAGAGAATATTTTTAATTTTGAGCTTAGTACTACTTTAATCCATATCGGATTGAAGAGGTATTGAATCTGTTGATAAAAATAGGATAAAAGATTTGGTCCGTAAGATTTGGCGGTCCGTAGGATTTGGCAACTTTTTCGAGAGTACATGATGTGGACGTACTTATAAATCAATAATGGTATGTAATAGAAAGAAATTCAGGATGAGAGATAAAATAATAGTACTTATGATACTGTATTATCGCATAAAATGTGGGCTTGGAAGATTTTCAGAAATGAAAAAAATTACTAATCAGAGGCAAATTAACTTTGACGATAGTAGATGTTTCTCAATGTCAATAAAATCTAAATTTTATCTAGTGAATGTAATGTAGTAATGACTTCTGCTGTTATGTGTTTATTTTTAATGTTTCTGCGTATGGTCACTAATCAGTTCATAAAGTGTTTATACCATATCGTTGAGTTAGAAAAAAGTATATGCTTGAAAACATACCTCTCATGCCGCTTTCTTTAGTTGCAGGCTTATCCAGAAGGATCGATAATTAGTGATAACGACGTTTTTCTTATCTTAATTTAACTTGTGTCACGTTTTTGAATGAATTCCGTTTGAAATTCAATCAAACCCGTTATACTTTTGCTTAGTTCTCTGGTCCTATCTTTTAAATGGTTTATGATTTGTGAGATTTAAATTAACTTTACACTTTGAAAATTGATTTTCTTTTATACCTTTTCTGCATGCGTTTTTGCATTAGACAGATTAAATACATAGGTATTTATTAATTTCACGAGCCTTCGTTTCATTTTCAGTGTTAAATGTTATCACTCTTAAGCACAGTCTTTAATGTTGGGCGGCGCTGTTGATAGCCACTCGAGAATGATTCTCGTTATTTTGAGTAAAAATCGAGTTTGATGCTTGGTATTCTAAAAAATAGTCCTTGTTGTAGTCGTGAAGGATTTTACAGGGAATGTCAGCCGTACGGCACTTGGCTGTCACGCCCACGGGATAAAGGCCGTTTCGATCTGTTGAACTTTTATATCAGGAAAACTTCCCTAAATGCGGAATCCCATCTGCTTGAGAGGCGGCATGAAGTCTTTTATAACGTAAAAGCGTTTCATAATGCACTCCCTGTCAAAAGCGTCAAGCCTTGCGCCTTACGGATCGTCGTTTTTTGATTCTTGGCTCCCTTCCCTCCCATGGGCAAAATGATAATCCTACTCTTCCATTCGCCGCAGAATGTGATTTGGAAGATATTCGAGTAGCCAGAGAGCTTTAGACGGGTAGGAATTCCATGGAGGAAGGGAGAGAGATTATCTGGGCGCGGCAGAGGCCGGGAGTGCGGGTGAATTACTCTCCGGATGGGGTGGCGTCTGTCCGCTTGGCGGTTTTGACGTTTCGAGAGAAGGAACACGACCGCGGCGGCCGGAGAGCGTCACTTGGTGCGTGAGGCGTGTGGTTTACAGCATCCGCATCTGTTGTGACCCACGTCGGAAGCTGTTGTCATCGCTTGAAGGAAAATCGCTTCTCGCTTGTGCGTCTTTTGTGGAATAGCGCTTCTTGAGCATCCCCGTACCGGTCAACCTTTGCTTCACTATTCTGGCTGCTAAATCGGGAAATTGAGCTATCCCATGTATACCTTTTGGTCTTGATCCTCCATTAATTTCCTTGTTCCTCATACTTCTTTCCTTAAAACTTCCTTTACTCATAACTGACGTGACAAAATTGAAAATGAAGAAAGGAAAAAAAGGAAAGAAATAATTCTGGAATATTTTAAAACGAGAAAATTTCTAAATGACTGAACTTAGAACCCCTGTTGCGAAGTTAAATAAATGAAATGAAGCTTACATTTTGACGTCGTTTAATGTCCCCAAAACATGGTATTGGCGGTTTCTTTCTTTCGGACGGTGGCGGCATCTTTAAGAATTATGGATCCACTGAGAGTGAGCAACATGGAATATGTCAACGAATTCCAAAATCACTTAACATGAATGCTGTCGGTACAAGCACAAACGGTCAAGAAAAGTAAAGTGAATTCAAACCGAAGGTTATTCTGGTCTTGAGGGTAGCGCTCACCAAATACTAAGCCCCACGGCGAGTGAAATTCAAACATCAGGGCGGATGGGGGGGTAGAGGTAGGGAGGGGGGAGGTGGAATTCCTTTCTCTGTACCATCTGCGGTTTCCCAGTAAGATCTAGTTTTCAGAAAGCAAACTCACTTTGGTTATTTTTGGAACAGGTCTAAACACGTCTCCCCCGAGATCTGAACTCGAGACCTCCCTTAACAACGCTATGCTCTTTTTACTAGGCTACCGCACTCACCCTGATAATTTTATAACTTTATAAACAACGATTGGAAGCGTATTTCTCATAAATTCCGTGTGGAGCGCCACCGATGATAAAGCTTAAATTTTGACGTCGCTTAATGTCCCCAAAACATGGTATTGGCGGCTTCTTTCTTTCGGACGGTGGCGGCATCTTTAAGAAGCCCTCAGGTGGTCGAAGGCTTCTTATGCGGATCCGCATTCGTGCTCTTCTAAGGGTTAAGACGGTAGGTTCCACAAAGCCTCTTGTGCTGTGTCACGTGTACTTGCAGGAATGTTTATGTGCATTGTGCTCGCGCAGGGGCCGCATTTTTTTCCCTGTAGATCACCCCCATGCCTGTGGATCCACTGTGGATCACCTCCCCCATCACGGTGGCCAATCCACCTTTCCTCTCCATTCTTTCATCTTCCTTCCCCAACCTATCGTTCACCCTATGTCTCCTCCATAGAACGGCTCTGACTCTCGTATATTTCTTCTCCTCGAGCCTCTGCCTTTTTGCTACTGCCGGCCAGAGTCGTAATTATTCGTCACAGCATTCTTTTCTGCTCCTTTTTTTTGCTCCTGTAATTCTCTCCTCCAACGTTGCCAGGAAACGAGCAGATCTCCCCTATTTTTTTCTTCGTTTTAATTTACTCCGGATCCGAAGCTAGTTTTCGGTTCCTGTCGCAACGTTTTCTTCAAGACGCGGAAGTGGAGCTTTTAGTTGTCATCGTCTCCCTTAGGAATCGCTCAAGTCGGGCAGAGGCCTCGCTTGCTTCTGTGTACTTTTGTTTGTCGTGTTTTTAGTCTTTGTTTGTTTGTTTGCTAACTCGACCTACTCTTTTTCCTTGGAGCTCTAACCCAGTTAAAATATATATCCTGTTACGGGCTCAGAGTCAAGACGTGATAAAAAGTATTGGACAGATGGTGTGAGGGGGGAGAGAAATGTTGGAGTCGAGCTGGATGAAATGAAAAAGTACGAAGAGACTGGGGGTTTACAGATCTTCTTTCTGCCCCTCGGGTCGTTCTCATTTTTTTCTTGGGCCGCAAAATTCAAGGATGGCCGAGGAATCTCGAAACGTGGCATCCACTGACATCTCTATATCCTCTCACGGGTCTTATTTCCAGCTTTGTTACGACATAAGCCTTGTTTTACACTCTCTACAAAGGTCCTCATAAAAGAGATTTTTTTTATAAAAAACTGATTACCCAACTTTAAATCCTATATCACCAATTAAGATGCTCTTCTTATTTATTCGCTGATCTTTGTGTGATGGATTTGTTTAAGTAACCAATCATTAGCTATGCACGTAGCAAAAACGTGACTCATATGAAATGTATTTTAATTTTGTTCACTGTTAGCGGGAATAGAATTTCCGATCCGCCTGCACTTTTAGCTGAGACTTCTCCGAGCTCATTAATTAGATCTTGATATTGACAGATGGTTAAGGAATTTCATTTTACTTCTTCATCTTCAAATAGACTCTTATTCAGCCCAAAAAAAGTTTAAGGTGAATATGGAATAATTGT
The DNA here is from genome assembly GCA_933228895.1 of Platycnemis pennipes. Lineage (NCBI taxonomy): Eukaryota > Metazoa > Arthropoda > Insecta > Odonata > Platycnemididae > Platycnemis > Platycnemis pennipes. The sequence goes on along the minus strand of OW121848.1, from coordinate 22,312,353 downwards.
GTATTTTTTATTAAAAAAATTAAACCTTTAAATGTAACTTCCACCTTCAATCTGTTTTTCTCTTGATTTAAACTATTATAAATGTAAATTTCTACTTTTCATGGAGAAAAAATTTGTCCTATTCATTAAAGCAAAGAAAAATAAAATATTCCCTCGTATATTTCTTCATTGGGTGGGAAAATACCGTTCAGGCACATTTAGCATTTATCTTATTTTCCGTTTCGATGTCGATCTGTCAAAGAAATGTACCTCTTGCCTCGAAATTTAACGGGTTTTCCGTTTTCCGCGCATTGGAGACCTTAATTGGAGCCACCATTTCAATTATTCCAGATTAATCTTTACCGCCAAAACCAGACATTTTCTTCCCCTTTTCTATTTGAAATCTTGTAGATATTACATATTGGGGAAAAACGGACCATATTGTATAACTTGATCCAAACTGGTTTTTAATAACGGCCAATTTCGCTGTAGCAGACTTCTTCTGACTTAGGATACTAAATATTACTGATCTGAAACTTTTCCTAGTCTCTCACATTTATCTCTTATTTATTGAAATAGATTTAAAATTGTAATTTATAAGTCGTGAGCAAAATATCACTAGTAAGAATTATGATAATTTATGATAGTTGTTGAAAATTTTATCATCCAGTGAATCTAAATAAGAATGACGCCTTTCTTTGATGGTGAGATAAGACCGTCTAAATCTCCATTTTATCGCTCCGTTTAGGGTTTAAAAACAACATATTTATCCGTATGACAAAACAATAGAAATTTAGTTTCCTTTTAAGCTTCAGCATTGGTTTTAAGTGAGAGTTTATGTGAGAGTTTTAAGATAACATAACTAATAAACAGTTCGTTGGCACAGTGTTCACTGCCTATAGGCATTCAAGGGAATAAAATTTTTATTAAAATGGTATAGTTTTTACTAATTGCAGCCATTCGAGGAAAACTATCTATGATACGTTTTCTGTTGGTAAACTGGTTATTAGAAATATACGTGATTTCTCCAGAGGTATTCCAAGGGGCTCAAAAAGATCCCTGGATCTTTTTGAACCCCTTAGGAAAACCACATGTTCACTGATTCATTTTAAATTATGCTGCCATAACCAGGAGCGCGACTGAAGAATGAGGTCATTTGCGCCGGGCAAGGAGGATACCCATGATGTGGCAGAATTTTTAAGATATGGAGGAGCGAAGGAAAGCCAACTCAAAATAAAAAGGGCGCTGAGGTATTGGAAGCCGGTATCCAGCCTCTGAAGTAGCTCGATTCCCGATTTCGGATTGTTGTTTATTCGAAGGTTTGCTAAGAGGCATCGATCCCAATGGATAGAATTCCTTTGATAATATTCATGGCATGTTTATTCGCCTGATACATAGATAAATGCCTGTTAATGCACACAATCTCCAGTTTCACGAGGTAATTTGCTTACAAAATATACAATTTGTTTTGTCAATATAGCGGTAATGTTTGAAGGGCATATAAATTTTCTTCAGTTTGTGTAAACATCCAAACAAGATGTTTTTCATTACAATTCAAATTCAACGATATGGTAGCCATTTAAAGGAAGATCTTGTTACACAGATGATAAATAGTCCAATGACTTAAGCCTATAAATCGTATAATATTAAGACTGAGGATAATGCTTTCAATGGCCGTTGTTATGCGGTAAAAATCGTATACTGTTTAATCGGATAAGTGCAGAATTCTATTGAGATTCATTTGAAGCTCTTCATGAGCTGTATAGGTAGTCAGTGCAATGGTTTTTCAATTGGAATAATTGTGGAAAAAAGTTAATGAGTATTCTAAGTCAGAACGTGATTCATCCTTTATAACAGAATTAGTTGTTAATTTAAGAGCAATGTAATTGATCGAAACCTGGGCCTTAAAAATAAGTCTAAACACAATGTTTGGGAATCAAACACTTTTAAGCCTTGCATGTGATAAAAATATCCAGATTGTAAAAAAAAATCGATCTTGATGATGTAAATGAGTAACACTTTTCATTTCTTCCCTATCATCTGAGATCAATTCATAATTATACAGGGATATACTAAAATTATAAAAAAATATAGGATTTAACAATTCTGGGAGAAGATTAATTTTCTTAAGATCCATGTGCAAAATCATTTATCTCAGTCACTACCGGTGTCAAAGCAAAAAAAAAAGAAAATACTGCAATTTTTTTTTCTACTGTAGTGATATATTCTATCATGGCTAGTCACTTCACTTAAATGGGACCTGCAAGCCAAGGTGATCAAGTTGGTAACGCATCGGCTCGGCAGCCCAAGTGTCTTGTACTAAAATCCCGCCCATTGTTGTATTGTAATTTTATGTTGTGATCATGAACAGTAGTAGGTTAGGATAGACATTGTAGGAGACGCAGTTGTCATTTAAACCTAATTATATTTTTAAAATAGGCTTTTTCAAATTTTTATAACTCCAAGGAATCGTTAAATTACATGTTTTGTGTTCTTTCATCGTCTTCATTAGTCATTGATTGCTTAGGTCTAAAACTCACTTTCTCCTTTAGGGCTAAAAATAAAGGAACATCATTTCTTTAGCGGATGGTGATGTTTTGGGTTTGAAATAATGGTCCAACTCTGGTGAATTGGTTTTCGTCCGTGTTAATAATTGGGTTTTCATGTTTGCCTTTTATTAGATGATATTGTTGTCCAATTCAAATCATATTTCTTTATACGTTAATATAAAGAGGTTGGACGGTAAAAGGATCGAGTGGAGGGCTGCATCAAACCAATCCTAGGATTATTGACCGAAGATGATGATTTATCTTGAATAGATATTGGTTTGGAGCTGTTTATAGTAACATAATTTATTTCTCCTTCAATCTTCTTAGAAGATCTGAGGAGCTAGAGGAGTTCTATCTTTCACCTTCTGAGAAGCGTGAAGAATAAAACTCCGCTGCAAATCGAAGTAATTTACAAAATTCAAATGTGCGGGAGGAAATATTGGGGAAACAGGTTGCTCAATCAAAACCTGGCTGAAAGAATCCACTGGTACAACGATAGAAGTTGGTTGTGGCTGACCATGCGACCGTGGGACACACAACTTCGAAAGAACCAGTCTCGTAGCCCAGGTGTAAAGATTCAAATCCCGACCGATGTGAAGCCATTGAGAAAAGGAAAGAGAGGCAAAACTTCAGTAGAGGTGGTGGTCTCAAAATCGGCCACACCTTGGTCCCAGTGTATCAAACCTGTCTCCACCAGCATGAGTAAACTACCGATAAAGGTGAATATAATTTGAGACCCTCACCAGCAGTTGATGTTCCCCTGAAAAAGAGAGTAACAAGGGGGTCACGAAGTGTTGGGTTGACACGAAGCATTGCATACCCGAATATTCATAGGTTTCAGTCACTTCGTATGTCTGGGAGATCGAGCTGCATATTGATTCATCTCCTAATAGTAGTATGCAACGTTTAGGATGCACAATCTCTCACGGCTGAATTTGCCAAATGTATTTTCTATAAAAGCCTTTCTACTTGAAGGAATAAAATGCCCAACTTGAAGCAGCCTCATTTCCAGGAAAATGCATTGATGAATGTGTTGTAATATAAGCAGGAGCTATTTTCCCCACAGCTGTGCTTATACTTGAAAAACTTCACACGCAAGTAGGTATTACACATTTACAAGTTCAACACTGCGTAACGCCTTCAAACTTTTTAAAAACCCATAATCAAGTTTTTCGGATGAAGCAAAGTGAAGTGATGTAAGGTGCATTACTAAATTCACTGAAATAGCGGTTGAAGACTTGACATTTAAAAGTTAAAACCATCGTAGGTATTGAAGAATATGGTTTCTGTCCGTTTGCGAAAGGTATATGTACACATAGCGTTGTACTTAAAGAAAATATATATGGGTATTGCGTGTTGTAACAGCAGATTATGGTTGCATTATTTGATTCACATTACAATATACGTTTTATGAAGCGATTAGCAAATAAGCATTAGTTTCCCCTCCTTAGGGCTAAAATTGTCGACTGGTTCACAATCACAATAATCGCACTGCAAAAGTTACTACACTGCACAGAGTTTGTTTGTAACCAGTTCCTGGGGAGTTTTCGAGATGCTGAGAAACAACTGTTGGCTTAATTTGAAGTGAAAAAATTGCGATGAAAAAAGTGGCGTTGGTACCCATAAATGGCATTGTTAGGTAAGTAAATGTACTTAAGGGGAATGAATCTATTTGAATATGCTTAGCCAATGTTCCCTTAGTTAATCCTACAGAGAGATGGCAATAATAATTACTTCGCTCAAAAACATTCCCATTAATTCGCACAGGGATAACGGAGACGCACCAAAGCGGACTCGCCGGGGAATCATCGGCAAGCGCGGTGATTCATTATTTCCGAGTTTTTGCCCTAAGGCGCGCTCCGTTCCTGGGACTCGGGGAAGTCCGAATTTAATTGCATTACGGAGAGTAGTGCGCGGAGACCTTTTAAGAGCCAATGTGTTTTCGACCTCGTGATCCAGCGAGCGATGCAAAAAATGCGCGGATGGACAGACTTGGGCCAGTCCGAGGCGCTGCGCTGCAATGGTCGGGGTCAACAGGGAGGAGGAGGGATCTGGATTGGAGGTCAAATGGGGATTGACGTCACAGTGCAGCGGAAAGTAGGAGAGGGAAAAGGAACCTGGGGGAGGATAGCTGGAAACAAGTGAGAAATGGCTTGCGCGTTATGGAAGGAGTTATGATAGGATAAAAGAGGAGAGGAAGGGGAAAGATGAGGGTTCCCTTAACTCTCCTTCCCCGGAAGATATTTGTTAAAGGGCAAACAGGAAGTAATGAGGGTGTGGTGAGACTTTGGATTTCTGGGGCCCTAGGAGAAAGGGGCCAGCGGCTCAATGGGCTTTAATGCTGGTGCAGAGGTCAGTGGCTTGTTTTGAACTCTAAAGGGGACCGAGCTAATCCCCTTTATATTTTTATGGGCTCAACTCCTAGGACGATTCCACAGCGCGGCGTTTGCAGACTGAATTACCTAGCTTTTGACGGGTGACTGGTCCTACAGATGCAGCACGGTTTAGGGTTGACGACTACCGGTCCGGGAGATGAGATATTCAGGTAATTGAAACTCAAGCTCTGCTGGAATTAAGGGTAATGACGCTTTCGTTTGACCTCTATTTCCTGAAACACTAGTGCCCTCTAATGGACGCGACCCGTGTCCTATTTCTTCGCGAGGTTTTTTGGAAATAATTAAAGTTTCTACCACTAGGATAAAAACTATTTGTTATTGGGTTTAAGTGAAGGCTCGGCTCGTTGACAATTCTGGGGAGTCTAGTAACTTTTAGAAGTCTTTTTTTCATAAAATTTTCACTTCCCAGCCAGTTTCACAAAGCTTATTTTTACTTAATCATGGTGAAATAGAGCGGAGGGAATCGTGGTATTTAATGGAATCGAAGCTTTTGAAATGAATGAAGAAGCTTATCTGTTCGTTAATTTCAACTAATCCTACCAGCATTAATCGTGCCTGTGACATCAATTTTAGAATAATTTCATGATTATGTTTTGACTCTCTGTTCGGAAGTATTATTAATCAATATCTGGTTATTTTTTAAACGTGGCGAATGGTTTTATCGAACCATATGTTAAAAATAGATTTTTATAAAATTTGGGTAAACTAGGAAGAATTTTGTGCGCGAAACAAATTATTCAAATATCATATTCTGTCCAGAGTGCAAACTCACAAAAGTATTACGGGTATATATTAAAACATTAGATTTTCTTTGCATGTAGTCCATGTGATATGGAGTATTTTTCTGTCCTCGTATTTTACTGAAACTATTTGTTTTGCATTGCAATGAATAGTCATTTTATTTCAAAGCGAAGCCATTTAAAAAAATCTCGTTGTGTAATATTCCTGTCCACATTAAATACGAGTAAGAATATTTGATGCATCAAAATTATTTATGAATAATTTATATAATTTTATCGTTGAAATAGTATCAATACTAACCGTAACTTCTGTCCTTAAAACGTTATTGTAAAGCATTCTCTAAACGCTGGAATTTTGCTGCCGATGCATATGAATGATGATAGGTTGATGCATAAGTGATAACGTGGTGTGCGTTTACCATGAACTCTATGCATCCAATCATTCGTCTGGTTACTGAAATTGTGAGTATGGCAGCGATATGTTTCAATCCATAAAAACTTGTATTTGAGAATTATGAGGGTGAATTCATAAGGTACGGGGACGTGATGGAGGCAGTTTTCAAAATTATATTTGATATCCTATGTCTATTCTTCAATTATGATGTTAACACGCCGAGGCTATCTATTGCTGATTGGAGGCCGATGAGTGCAAGTCCACGGGGGATGATCCGATTCCATTCAGGGCTTCAACGCCATTGGATACGGTATCGGCAAATATAACAGCCTAGAAGAGAGATAGCGTCACTCTAAGTAGATTTTTCTTTAGTAGTTGCCTCTACGCATACAAAATTACACCCTTTTACGGCATGTTTATCCCTCTGCTTATGTTGTTGTGTAAAACCATGAAATTCTCTTGGCGACAACTCGTTTATAGAGAGAAATCACCTTATTTTTTTATCCTTACTTTTCCTTTCTTATATCTCGAGAGAGTTTGGCTAACTCTAAGCGTAGGCATAAAATTACATTTAGCTCTAGCATCATTAATTTTCTTTTCTAGGCATGTAAATTTAGATTACATTCATAGAACGCCAAACGATAAATACTCATTGTCATATATTTTTGTTTTTTAAGAGACATTTCCGTAATTCTATTAATTTTAGGGTTATTCGCGTTTCCCAGAGCAACAGTTGTATACATTATGTCGGCCTTTATTCTACTATCTAAACAAAAATACATTAATTCTCCGGGTGAAATTCTTAATGAGCTGAATGGAGGAATTTGACCTGTCCCTCCCCGCTCACCGTACTCGGTTTGCCGCCCCAAGACGAGCTTGTGAGGAATAAATGGTGAAATTCGAGTGGCTTCCAGGCTGAGTTTAGTTATTAAAGCGGAACCGTAGCAGAGGGAGGGGGGAGTCTTGGCGAGAGGGCGAGACTTGCATGCGAATGAAACATTGATGATGATTTGTATTCGAGAGCGAAGGAGCAAACTCAAGATTCATGGCGGAAACTTCACCGCAAACTGGAATCCTTTGTTTTTTGGACGCCACTTGAGTTCCTGTAGAAAATAAAATCATCAGAGAAATTAATAATCGTCTTCTGACTACTCTCTCTATGACTTCTAGGAGTTCTAGTATGCGTTGGAATGCTAATCTTGAAGCCCCAACGGTATTTGTATTATTCACCACGCTCGCGGTAATTCATTGCATTATGGACGTTACGCGCAAGTTCTTTGAGTTTCAGGCAACATTTTGAGAGAGAGTGTTTACAGCTTCGTGGAAGAAAAGCATAACATTACAGAAATAAGGAAAATTACATAATAGAAAAGTAACTTTAATGAAAAGTGTTACTTTATTTATACATAGATTTCCAATATAACCATCTTAATGTCTCCAATTTTGCAAATGACTTTTTCAATACCAATTCCACTGTTTTCCATTTACAAATAAAATTGGGATAAAAGGTGATTCTGCATTTAACATGGACTAAAGAATAAATATAGAACTGATTCCTCTTATTCTTGTGTTCTAAATTTATGCTGCTGTTTTTTTAAATTTTAAGTGCTAAAAGTGATGGACAAAACTAATTTTCAATGGGACAAGGAATATGGATTTCGAGCATCAGAACTACCTCTTCGTCCACGGAACGACAGGACTCATTTTGGCCATCTCTACAATAAATCAAAGTAAAGTATTCCAGCAATGTTAAAATAGAAGTTGAAAAAAAGGCATTATTGAGGGACAATAGATGTTCATAAATTCAATGTAAGTATCCAGGTTTTGTTTTTTATTCCTTGAGAAACTATATTTGATATTAAATATCCTCTTTGGGGTGGCCTTTTCAAATAATTCTTCCCTTATATTTGATATGAACTCATTACAGAAATTTATATAAAATGTATATAATTTTCAGAGAAATATTTAGCGTCGTTTTATTGGAGAAATAAACCAAATTAAGGCTTTTTAGATGCCACCACAAAGCTTTTTTTACAAGAGATGATACATATACTTTTACTTAGGCCTATAATACCTTTTGCAAAAGTAACATTCTTGCTCGATTAAGTGATCTCAGGTGATTACTTCTTCGAGATCTCATAAAAGGTAGCGAATTTTCGTGAAATTTCATGCCTTCATGGCCCACTGTAATAACATGCAGTGCACCTATGTGACCGCTTTGTCGGTTCATTCAAATTGGTTAATTTTTCAGTCGAATTTATTCAATTTATTGTTTAATTCTATTAGCTCAAAGTGAGAAAGGAAAGATTGTGTTTTAAAGTTAAATTTTTTACGTCAATATATTTATACTTTTATTAATTTAGGAATTTCTCGTACTTCTTGTGAACTTTAAGTGCCCTTGTTAACATTTTCTTGGGCTAGCTTATTAACCTAGGCCAGACGTCTTTGTGAACGACTGTTGCTTCAAACGCCATTGAACCACCAGATTCAGTTATGGACCCAGTGTAATCATAATCTTCTCCACGATGCCAAAGGAAAATTTAATTTTCAATGCAGCATTTTGGGAAATATTCCCTTTCATGAAATTTACTAATTAAATGTTATTGAGCATGCAACTTGCAAGATTAAACGTAATTTTGCTAGCAACACCCTCAATGTTTTAATTTAAGCTAGACTGGACGAATACTTTCCCTTTATATGGAGTAATCAGCGAGAAAAATTCTGAGCCGTTTTCCTGAATAGAATTACGTGGGGTGAAAGGCTTCTCCAACTGGTGCTCCTCCCCGAGTTTGACATCAAATAGAGGTTGGTAATTGAGTGCCATTCAGAAAAAGTTTTATTGCAAGGAACTATTTCATGCTAAAGGTTTACGCTAGTATACGATACAACTGTAAGGGATATGTGATTTATATTTCCTACTGAAAAAAATATCCAAAAGGATCTGCATCTGCTTAATACATTTTAAGAGTTATACTTCAAATAATATATACATCCATTTGTGTTCACTATAGCGGAATAAGTTTCATGTACTGTAAAAAGTTAGTCGTGTACTGTGAACTCTTTAAGTGAAGAGTCTATTGAAATTAATTACAGTATGATGGAAATATTGTTTTTCTTCAAATGTTGCAAAACTCATATTGCTTGCCGTGGTCGGATGAAATACGGCGAGTTATGCAACTAGATATTTCCAAATGCTCCGTATATATTTTACATTCAGTTCCATCCATTTTGCAGTATTTTCTAATAATATTTTAGAGTGGAATATAAACTCAAAATGATAGCTTTTTGAGTTTTTCGTTCCAATTAATCGCTATAACAATGAAATAATTACTAAAATATGATCACCAGAAACAAAGCTTTAATGACCCCTTATAAACGTCTATATCATTGAAATGTAGTCATGGTGCAAAGAAAATCATAATTGAACTTAAGCTTTATTCAGAATTAAAATTATTTTAGTTAAACCATTGCAGTAGTCAAAGAGAACAATTGAAAATTATATTCAAGCTCCATAGCCTTCTTACTGCTATTAGCCTATTACCCATTGAATATATTCGAGCCTATCATAATCTCTGGGCCATTGCAAGAAGAACACTTTCGGGGAAAGGAAGATCACGCCATTCTGTTTCTTTGTATGCCGATTACGGACGAACAGAATGGCATCATTCAAACTCTCAGCAATATTTTAGAATGGTACTCAAGACCAATTTTCATTCAGAAAAAGCAAGGTTAAAAGAGAAGCAATTTGGGCCATTAGGATACTTAAAATGAAGAAAATTATAAAGAATAAATCGAAGTTCATGAATTTGTGGATTTGGAGAAGGCTTTGAGAACCGTGATTGAAATTCAATGCTCAGAATTCTGTGAAAAGTTGAAGCGACATACAGGGACCAAAAAACTATCTTCCGTTTCTATGAACACCGGACAGCTGTCATCAAATCAGGAGTCAGCACTAGAGATGCAGGAGTGAACAAGGGAGGTAATAGACTAGGTTATAAAAATTTTCCCGTTGATTTCAATGATTATATCGAGGAATTTTGTCAATTAAATGAAAGAGAGGGCTTGACGAGTGAATATCCACTCGGAAATATTATTTGTTTGCAACATTTAGTCTATAAAATTGAGGTATGACAAAGACAGAAGGATGCTTAAAGAAGATTCTTGTCGAATAGAAACAATAATATCCAATTATTACCTGAAGATTGATTAAAAGGAAACTAAGGTAATGACATGCAGCAGGAGAGAAGATGCCATCATCAAGGTTGACATCGAATACAATAGCTTGAAGAAGTGGAGGAGAACTGTTACCTGTGATGCAGAGTAACCGATGATCGGCGGAACAAGAAAGAAATAGCCACTGGTCAGTAGAAATAGTCACAGGCAAAGAGGGAGTACTCTCAAAACAGGTTTCTACTTACATCTTGAAATACAAGAGTGTATATAAAGAGGCGATTCATTAGAACTTACATCTGGAGCATGTTTATCTATGGCAGTGAGGTATGGACGATGACAGCAGCAAAGAAGTCAAGATTGGAAGCATTTGAAACATGGTTCTAAGGAGGAACAATGCAGGTAAAATTGATCGAAATTTGAATGAAGTGAAACAAAAGAACAAAGAAGTCTTTATAAGGGTATGAGAAAAGAGAAGTCTGCAGAAAACTCTGAAAAGAAGATGGAGCGACTTAATCAGCCCTATCTTAAGACACGATGGCCTGATAATAACATTAGTCGAGGGAAAAGTGAATGGGAAGAAAAACAAAGGCAGAAAGACCTCGCATTGTATGTGTGGAGTAAGTAGTGGAGGATGGGAAAGGAAAAATTTTGTGAATATGAAGAGACTAGCTGATAGGAGAGTAGAGTTGAGAGCTGCGTCAAACCAATCTTATCATTGTTGACTCACGACTCAGAAAGGAAAGGTTATTACCATAAAAATACTATTAAACACTAAAATAATCATTCCTGAGACCTCAAAAAATAATTCCTAAATAGAATACCATGAAGAAGAGTCGAAGGCTCACGTAGTTTTCATGTGATTCATTTGTGAATGTGATGCCTGCTTCACAATGGTTTTACATTATGATTGATGGATGCCATCGATCCCTGCTTAACGAACGAAATGACATTTTTAGGTTCCTAACCAATTGTCATTCATTATTTGCGAATAGTGACCAATATTACCAGTGTAGACTAAGATCATGACGTGCTAGAATTTCCATAAACCGAATTAGTTAGTCAGTAGCGTTCAAGGAAGGGGCTTTATGAATTAGATTTATATGAAGAATCTTTACTTTGAAGAAATATGAACCTCAGCCGCAATTATGATTTAGATACGAGCATCATGCTTTGGGAGCATGGGGGAGCGTGGTGGCCTAGTAGGTATAGCGCTTGGCTACTGATGGGTCCCGGGTTCAAATCCGCCCCCGTACGAAAAAAAATCCTCGGAGTGCGAGGTGGCCCAGGGAAAGGAACTGACCCCCCTACCCTGAATGCGTGAAGTTCTCACGCCTGTGGCTTCATTCGGGGTGAGCTCTATCCTCACCGATCAAAACCAACCTTCGGGTTTAATAACTGAGTGAGAGTGCGATCATGCTTTTAGCAATTTACGTCCGACTAAATTAATCGGTATTTTTTAACGCAAAAGGCTAAGGAAGTAGCCATTAAAAATTCCCAAGAAGCTATGGAAGTTATGAGTAACTGAGACTATGAAATTGGAAGAGAATGGATGAATGTTATTAGTACACCCTTAAGATTGAATGAAGAAGTGAATGAAGAAATAGCTCACTGGCTCCAAACCAATGCATATCGTAAAGACTCTGAAATTGCGATAAACGTATCTAAATCCATCATAAAACGAATTCATACACATTTCGAGACACGAAGCGTTATCCTATCAGTATTGTACAATATTAAGTCCCAATTAGTGTATTTAAAGTGATGCGTAACACAATTTGTACTTAAATTCGAATAATATTAACGTGAGGGCACAAAACAAACACATCGGGTTGTTATAGCTTGTTTTGTAGCTTTGAAAGATCTGATTTTAGTATGAAATGCGGTGGTTTTGCTGCTTTTAGATCTAAAAAGATCAAGATAATTGTTCACGGTGAATAATGCAATGAAGAGGATCCTAGAATTCCCCATTTATAACGTGGAGAATTCCAGGATCATTATCTGAGAGGCCAATGAGACATTTTGCATAATTTTGAAGGTGCACCAGCAGTTTCTATAGTGTAGAAACTGATGGTGCTACAGGTAACATGTTTGTTTTAAGGTGCATTTATCATTTTTTCGGTGTTGTAGTGACTCAACTTTTACGGGTCGGTGTGCTGGTGACATTACTGGTTTCTCACTAGAGGGGTCCGGGTTGTAATCCCGGCAGTGAAAGATTATTTCATTGGTAAACCTTTCACTACTTGAGTGTTTTATGGAGAACATAATAGTACAGCACTTCAATGTCAGATGGGATCAATTCTGAAGATTCAGGTATCAATTCTGAAAATTTAGATTTTACCTGGAGATGCTGTAATACATTGAAACCCGGGTCGTAGTAAAGTGGCTAAAGTGTGGCTTGAAAGTGAAAGCATTGATAGATTTCCTTGTTGCTTTGTTCACCAAGAAAACCTATATTATTTTTGTGGGTTTGGCTCGTGATTTTTCCTTCCATGTCGTCATATGGAATGTTAAGCTGTGGTCCTTTTGGCGCTTTTGGTTAAGAGCAAGCTAATGCCGAAGCCGAATTTCTCTCCAACCTTCCTCCTATCCCTTCCTCCCCCATTCTAATACCTTTCCGTCCAGATATACACCTATAAGTCCGTGTGCAGAATTGAAAACAGAGGAGAAGGTTCAATGCTGGAATGAATATCCGCGCTCGATCACGAAGTAACAAATAAGTACTGCGCAACAGCTAGTAGTACAAAAACCGTGAAACAGCTTGAAAGTGAAATCATTGATAGATTTTTTGTTGTTTTGTTCACCAAGAAAACCTATAATACTGATCTGGTTGAGAGGTTTTATGAACTTGATGCTTTCAGGCTCAACTGCGTGAAATTTCATATCCACAATGAAAAGTACAACTTCGTAACAATTTCACAGAAATTTTTAATGGTTACGACCGGTTTTGTCAAAGAGTCAACATCACCAGGGGAAGTACAACATAGAAATTGTAGATATAAAGTTATTAGACATGAATATATAAGCTCAAGGGTTTTGTTGTATTTCACCCGATGACGTCAACTCTTCGGCGAAATCGGTCGTAAACCATTAAATTGTCTGTGAAATTGTTAGTTTTACTTTTCATTGTGAGAGGTTTTCCACGTTGATGTTGCTCGCGTTCGCAATCTGAGAGGAAAGAACGCTTGCTGCTACAATAGTTTACAAAATAAGCTGCTTATTAAATAATAGGATTAAGCAAATATTACCTTACTAGTCTATTATCAAATGCCGTGTGAATTGTGCTAACTCATCCTTACAGATCATTTCTTCTTCCTGTTATTTATAACGGTGGTGATAAAGTTTGTTTCATTTTGAATCTTTATTTATTATTGGGAATGAATTTCACATAGTTCTAAAGTATTGAAATCACTGTTTTTGAACATGATGTGAATAAGCAGGAAGAGGAGTAATTATGTTTTACCAAATTTGAAATTTTTACTACTTTTAGTGTCTCTGGTCCAGATATCTCGAGTCAAAATATTTTCAGAAAACAAGAAAATATTCTGACACCAAAATAAACCCCCATACTTAGGTAATATTAACTACTGACGGTTGTGAGCCGCATCATAGAGAACAAAGAGCCACGCACCTAGAAATTCTTCAGATAAATCTAATTCATAAATTTCCTTCCTTGAACGCTGCTGGACAACTTATTTGGTTCATGGAAAGTCTAGCACGAGCCACTATTTGGCCACCCCAGGTATATTATGTCGCATATTACTACCATTTACTCAGTTAAAATTCACTATAGGATTAATATGTATCACCTTAAAAAAACTAGACATTAATAAGCACGAAGTAAGGAACATTAAACATGTTTCCTGTTTGATGAAGAGCCAGTGGATCTCCATTTATTTTCACTATGCTGTTTTTTGAAAGTTGAATTATATTTCTATTATATGCATACGAATTGGACATTTTCAATGAATAGAAAAAAAATCGAACTACTCAAATATTAATAAGTTTTCAACCTTCCTACTTTTTTGATTTAAATGTGCAATGCGCATGAATCTTGATAGAATTTTGTTATTCTAAATTTAACTTTCCCCAAAGATATTTGTGTACTGTTAATGGGAGTCGCTCAGAATAGCCAACAGCCAGTGCCTCGAGAGTAAGATTTCACTTTCAACTTAGTACTTCCCCTTCTCTCCTTCCCCTTGACCGAAAAACATCCTCCTTTTGCCTTCTATATAATGGGGTGTACGGTGGCTTTTGGGAGGAGATTGGTGAAGGGGAGGATTGGTGAATCGGTTGCAGTCAAAATGTAGTCCATCATTGGAGACCGATGCGCGGGCCGTTGGGTCCGTGCTCTAAGCCGCGCTATCCACCCGTACTGAACGCGCATCGTCTTCTATCCTCCCGAGCTTAAGGTAACGTGAGGTAACTCTCTTTTGGCTATTCGAGACGCGATTGGTTTAACTTTTACTTCCGAATAAATTCTGTCTTTAGCACGAACCTTTTACTTCATTACTTGTTCCCGACACCAAGGGCAAGAACCCACAAACAAATATGTTGGAAGGTTCGAGCCCCGTGCGGGGCCGATCCACAACAAATGCATAGATCCTTGTCACCGTAGCCACGACCTCCAACAGTGTCTATCTTCAGCCATTCTCTTCATTTCAGCGTACGAACTACATCCTATTTCCGTCGCCATAACTTTTAAATAGGAAGTTCTTGGTCACCCTATCAGTATTTTTCCAAGAACTTTGCCTTCCAAAACGTTATTTATGACGGTGCCATGCTTGGGTAGGTGTCCAATGGGCTTAACTTTCCTTGTATTAATAGTTCTCAATAGTTCTATTTCCGTATGAACTTGATTTAGAACTTGTGAATTTGTTTTTCTATCGGTCGACCTAGTTCTTGTTACTCTCCTTCAAAATCAAATTCCGACAACAAAATGCATATCGTTAGCAGATTTTGTATGTGAATCATTTCTTAAAAATGCATGCTTGCTCCAAACCATATATTTCAATTAATAAAAAACAAAGCTCAATACTTAGTCTTTGATTTATTCTTTATTATTAGTCTCAACCAGTTTCGACTCTACACACAAGTCACTCCAAGAGGTCTGGCAAGGAGTGTGGCACGGCTTTAAAAGTAGAGCGATTTCTGAGGACACGGAGAAAAGCAGAGAAAAGAGAGTTCTGGAGGATCCGGGGTAAACTGAGTGGGCAGGGGATAGAAAAAGAGGGGTTGGCAATGTAGCGGTGCGGGAAAGTAAGACAGTGTAAATGGTTGAAGTAAGAGAGTATGAATGGTTGAGGAGACGTGAAGGACTCGCGGGGATATAGTTGTGTAAAAACATTGGCACAATATTATGTCGAGTTGCCGAGGATTTCAAAAGACTGCAGTAAATCTAATTTGGCCCTTCAATCACAAATGTGTTTTGTATTTGTCATATCGTAATCCACAAAATTGATCCGTAAACTACCAACCTTGTTTGTTTTAAATATATAAATGTTAGGGAACGAAGTCAAAAAAGCAATTAATGAAAAACTTGCCAGTTTTGGACTACGATCTACGATGAAATTAATGAAAAACTATCCAGATAGAAGAAAAATCTCGCCTCCCTGGCATGCATAACGCACAGAAGATGAAAGATGGTGTTAATAATATGTATGGCTTGCAAAATTACTGAAAACGTCCAATTTTTCATCTGAAACCCGCTATCAATGAGGTTGTTCCTAGAAAAAAAGAAAAGCTTTTATTAAGACCGAGAGTCACAAGACATACCAAACATTAAAAAAATATTTTGGCCTGTAAAATCACTGGGTCCGCATTTAAATGGAGCTGAAACATTTTATGCGCGATGGTTTTTTTTAGAAAAACTCTACGTGTTTTGCTATTGGTAAGCTGGTAAAATTCTGGAATATATGTACGTAGACACCGTAAACAGTGATTAGGGTTTATTTACAAAGAAGGAAGGAGATTATTCCTGAAAAAGGTGAATGAAGTTATTGCTGAAAAAAGGAAAGAAGTTATTGCACCTGATTACGAAATGTTTAGTGGAGCTGCTGGAAGAGAGATGAAAATAGGACTCAAGAACTGGTCGAATTTGGAGTGTAAAACCATTAGAAATAAGATCAGCCAAAAGTAGAGTCCCTCAGATGAAAGGTGTAATTAATGCGGAAAGCAGCCTTGCCCTGCGAGACTCAAGTTCTCGCTGAATCAGACTGTAGAGAAGAATTAATCTACATCAAAGAGCATAATGCCAAGTGTAATTCAGCTCAGTATGTGAAGGAGGGAATATTAATTGAGATCAAGAAAGAAATCAGTTGAATAGGTGCTCGGAACTGTGGCTGCAACAAAAATTGTTTTTGGTGTTATTTATATATTAGAGTATTTATATAGAGTTATAACATCGTTGAATATGTTGTAACTCTAATATAAATACTCTAGTATAAATATAAATACTCTAGTCAGCAAGCTATATTAATTAATAGTCTAAAGATAGCAGCTACTCAGTTTTTAGGAGTATTAAGAACACTCATTTAAGCGTTTTCACCACGAGAGAAAAATTTTGAATTGGTGCAAAATTACATCGAAATGGAAACTTACGACTTCTCGCTCACTTCATGTGAGCGCGTACTTCTATAGAAGTCCCTCATATAATCGCCATTATTGTCATACCGTGCTGTACTGGAAGATAAGACAAACTACTGGAAACTCTTTCTCGACATTAGAAAAAATTGAGAAGTGATAAAGAATGATATTTGAGGTACTTCGCAGATGTAAATGTAGTTCATCACAGGAAAGAATTTATTAAATTAATATTGCAAAATTGTTAGTGAAGGTCAGATATAGTTAGTGGTAATATAATAAGTCGTAATTCCGTAATAAACGAAATCAAATCTTTTTATTGAATCTCATAACTAATGATTACCTCATGCTCCTAAAGGCCTCTCGAATCTTCTCCAGCGCACTTTCTTACTCTCCTAGTTTCCAATTTTGCCTTTTACAGCACTCCATATTTATGTAATATGAATGGACGTTCCCTCAAGTTAAGAGTTTCAGATCTAAGAAACATATTTGCAGCAAGCAGTGGTCCATTAAAATGGTAAGCTTGATAAAAATCTTGGTCTGATGCAGATTTTCTAGTGTGAGAGAGAGGAGTGTCGCGACTGAACCCTTTGAATGAATAGCTATTAAATATTCAATATTAAAAACGCAGAACACGGAAGTGCGGCCCTGACTGATTTCGGCACAGGAGTGGTCATTGGAAGGATTTTCTGAGAACGCATGCACTTTGGTGGGGTGAAATACTTAATAATCACATTTCAATTTCTATTTCTCTCCAAGGAGTACAAATTATTCTCATTCAGATCGTTGATGTACATAATATGCTTCCAGGACGATGCATTATTAGGCTCTGTTTACTCTCCAACCTTCTTAAACTTGTCACTGTTTCTTTGAAACAAAAAAAAATAACACGCCCTTCATTTCCACGGGTTGCTGTCAGCCTAGGGAATGCGCTTGCTTGAATGAAATTTCCCCCATCCATGTGACACTTCCCTCATCTAATCATCCTCTCAAGATGCTTATACACCCAGGACATATTCTAAGTTTGGAAAGCCTTAGCTGATGAAGTGCCTCCACTAAAGGAGATTACCCACTAAGCGAAAGATCATTTTGTCTCGTGGCGCCAAATTATAATAAACCCAAAAGTTAACTTCGTACTATGGACATCAAACTGTGCTCTTTATTTTTCCTTTAGGGGGGCATCACATTATTACGGCCACAGAATCCGGCTTTCTTACATTATTCCCTAATTCCGTCCCTCCGCATCGTCTCATCCTTAAAGGGAAGGTGCGAAAACATTCTCCCAGATAGTCGACGAGTGAGGCGGCCTCTGTGCCTAACACAGGGGATCTTCCCCCCTCTTCTCCCTCGCCCCCCCTTTTTTCTCCCTACCCCCTGCTCCTCCCCTGGAGTCCATCCACGTGGCAACCCAACGCCGCACCCTGCAACCGCCCACGCCTCCCCACAAAACTTTTCGCACTCCCCGCTCACCCCCTCCCTCTCTTCATCCCCTCGTCAACCCAATTATTCCCTCCCCCCCCTCTCTCTCTCTCTCTCCCTGTGCTGAGCCAACCCTCTCCATCCCCTTCAGGGCCTCCCCACTCCATCTCGCCTGCTTGTTTAGCGCCGAATTCATGGAAGGAGCGACCCCACTGCCCTACTGCTATCTAAGTCCCTTCCTTCCATCTCGATCTCCCTCCACTTTTCGTCCGTTTCCCTTTCCTCACTTCATATTCTCCATCCGTTTTCTCTTCCCAACTATCTCCCTTGCCGTCATCCTCACCATATGTCATCTCCAACTCTGGATTCGGAGTTTTTTGTCACTCTCTCAGGTGGCTAATTTTAGTCGAGATTCGCGCATACTATTGTGACCTCTCATCTGTTCGGTGTTCTCTTCATCTCGAAGAGCCTGTCTCTATCTTCTTATCATTTCGATTAATTATTTTTTTCATACTTATCAAGGACTATGCCGCGTTTTCTATAGTTTTGATATAAAACTACCACCTTTACCTTTAAATCCCTTTAGTGTTAATGATCACTGAGGGGTATCCGAGCCTTCTTACCTTGGTACCTGCATGAACAAATGTTAGCCCTAAATGGCAACTGCATAAATCTAATTGGAACTTCTCACCCAATCAGTGATTCAACCCGAAGATTGGTTTTGATAGGTGAGAGTTGAGTTCACCCTGTATACTAAGCTAATGGCGTGTGAAGTTCACACATTCAGGGTAGGGGGGGCCATTTCCTTTCCCTGAGACTCCTGCGATTTCCTAAGAAGTTCTGACACGCGGACAGTCGAATCTCGGGGATTTTAGATGGGGGTGTCTAGAAAGGCTCTTGCCCGGGATTTGAACCCGGGACCCTCCGGCCAGTAGCTCACAATCAGTGCTACTCACTAGGCTACCACGACTCCCAATTGGAACTTATATGAGGAATTATATTCCTTGAATCAATTTAGAAATGACAACTTAACCGGGCATATGCTAAGACACAATGACCTGATGAAGACAATCGGTGAGGGAAAAGTGAACGGGAAGAATGGAAAAGGCAGGCCTCGTATGAGATATATGAAACAGTCTGTGAAGGATGTAAAAGAGAAGAATTACGTAATATCAAGATTTTGTCCGAGAGAAGAATCGAGTGGAAGGCTGCGTCAAACCAATCCTAGGATTGTTGACTGATGATGATGATGCAGTTAGAAATATCTTATATTGCGCCACCTATTAAATCAATATTCGTGTTATTTAAAAAAAACAGATTTGAAAGATCCTTCCCACTATTTCTTCATTTACGTTTGCTTCCATTGAGGCATCTATATATTTATAAGGTTTTACGGTGTTTTTATTCAAGAAGTGGTAACTCTGAAATATTTCTGTGCCTGCCTTCTCCCTTTACCCTGCGTAAAAAAAGTATACCCTTACCAAAACCAAATTTGATGTTGTTCAAAAGATGTTTTTTGTATGTAGGACCAAAGGTATATAATCTATTACCCCAGTCATGCACTATTTGTAAGTCTGTGAAAAAATTTTTGGAAAATGTATATTCTTGGCTTCTCACCCAAGAAAGTGTAGAGCAAATATTGTTGTAAATAATTATTGTAAATGAGTTATAAACAAACTGTTAGTAAGTAGCTTTTAGGATACGCACTTAAATTGCTAAGAGATTGTCATGGTATCACTACACGTGCTATATGTATCTTTAAGTAAAGCATAATGTATTATTATTTGATAGTAGCCTTAAACAGGTTCTCCTTCAAGGCCACCTAAAATAACTATACTGAATTTCTACTCTACCGGTATTGAAATGTAATTTGTGTATGGAGTAATACACTTATTATTATTATATAATATCTAAGATTGTTCATTATCGCCAAAGACCCGACATCCAACGCTGGACGAGATTCAAACCTGCAAACTTTTTTATGTCCCAATGTCCTGTTAATGGATTGGAAATCTTGGCCTCCGGGCACCCTCGTTCTCTTCGTTCAAATCTATGCAATTTTATTCTCTTAATATATTTTTGCCTTCCCTGCTGAATCCATGGAGGATGATAATAGCCTATACAGTGTAATCTCTGTTAATGACGGAAGGCTTCATTCATTGGCTCACTCAAATCTCGTAATTACTGCTAATAATGATTTTCTATCTGAAATCAATGGTAATATCTTTGCCCACAATTTTCTCCTTTCAGACCTCTCCTTTTCTTATCTACTTTGCTGAGATCCGCATGACCCAGGTGATATGTTCTCTCTTTCACCAGTTTATCGGTTTATTATTTGGCTACTGATTTTGTGGCTCTCAATAAATTACCCTTTTTAGGAAATTTTTATCCCTGGATTTGGCCTGTGTAAGCGTGGGATTTTGTAAAACCCCTCCTGCATATTTATTGGTGCGCGAATAATTGGAAAATCGATTTAGACTCTTTTGCTGCAGAAGAGAGATTGTAAAAAATGCCAATCTAGGCACATGGAATACAATTGGTCCTAATATTGAAAGAGGACTGCGGTACGTAAATTTTTCACATTCATCATCACTCGACATCAATCCTGAGATCGTTTTGACACTGCTCTACATTCGTTCCTTTTATCGAATAACTTCTTCATATTTAAGAAAATATTATCTTTATATTTTATTATTCACTGCTTTAGCCATGTTTTTTCACAGATCTGGTTTTTCTTTGAGATTTCTTACCATCCACCTTATTTGAAAATTTTGCGACAAAATAAGATTTAATGGGGAGCATTTCATCAAATAGGTGTCGTTCTGTCTTCTTGAAAGCGTATTTAAAGTATTTCTGTTTAATTTTTTACTGCGTGACGGAGAATCAAATAAAGAGGATATTGACTGGAAATGCGAAATTAAGCGTCATTCTATGTTCGTGAATAGGGCGTACAAATTTTTAGTATAGAATATAAATGAATATTTTTGAGTCGAGTCTTTGAATGAACATTTTCGTGTTGACCCTTTGTTAGTTGGTTTTCCCATTGTGTGGGTTCTAAATTTGACTCGTGGAATATGCTCTAGTTCCATTCCGATTCATACATTTTTATTTAGTTGTTGTTAAACTTGGCGTTGTAGAAATTGGAACTATAGCTACTACCTTAAATGTTTGATGTGCAAGCAGTTTTACCCCGAAGTATTCTACTGAAGTGCGCACTGTAAAAAGGTTGCCAAGGCCGCATCGTCTCTTGGGAGCATCAGCATCATGAAGGATTCTCGTGTTGGCCCTGAATCGGAATCACGGCTCCTCGCCTTCCGACCCTTTCCACACCCTGCCCTCTCTCTCTCGCCCCCACATTCACACTCCCTCGACGTTCACTCGAACCACTCTTCTCTTCGATTACCGAATACTCCCGTCTCCTTCCTCAAGTTTTCGTGCGGAAATCACCATTCCGCCTTCAGTTACCCACGCCAGAACTAAACCAAAATCTATTTTGGTATCATAGGGGAAGGCGACCAAGGATTATGGTCATTTGCGCAGTTAAATACTTTTGCGTACTGGACAAGGAGTAGGTTTATTTTGGGAATAGAGAAACTTTCAGAAAGAGTCAGAATTGAAATGCTCTTCACAAAGGGCACCCAATGTTTCATAGTGTCGGGATTGTCTTGAATTGGTTAATATCCAATCTAATTCTCGGTACGGATGATAAAAAGTCAAGCGAAAACAAAGAGTGAGATTGTGAAGAGGGGTTCAAACACAACAAATTTAATGACCATTCGTGTTTGTACCATGTGACTCCTTGGTTGCCAATTAGAGATAGTCCCGACGATTACATACACACCCCACCTGGTTAAAACACTAAATCCGACGGATGGAATGGGTACTTCACTTCCAATGCTCACCGCATAAAACTTATTTATATTCCACTGAAGTCTGCCAAGCCTCGGATTTGGACCCAAGGGAGACCAGTACTGAGGTCACCAGAGTACGCTTGTTTCAAATATTCATTTTCAATCCTATACGAACCTACTTGTACGCCGAACTCTCCTGCAAAATGCCAGACCAGAGGTTAATATTTTTCTAGTCTTTTTCCCCTCCAGATCCGTGGGCAAGAATTATCAGCGTAACCCGTGGCATTTAAGTCACGTTAACCAGAGAATTCCCTTGCCGCCTGATCCTTGCAGCTGCCACTATATCCGCTCACCTTTCCGCTTCCACTCCAGTTGCCGCTCCTTCCGCTCGCCTCCTCATCTTCCTCGCAGCGATCAATTTCTTTCGGGCCTCCCTTCTCCACCTCTCTCTACCTCTCTCTCTCTCTCTACCTCTATCCCTCTCACTCTCTCCTTCTCTCCCTCTCTCTCTCTCGCATTTCGTATTTCTGGGAGAGTGCCTTTTTTCGCCACCTCGCCACGTTCCTCAGGCTATTCCTTCGAGCATCGTCTTCCTCCATCGCCCTGAAAAAAAACTTTCCCTGGAGTGCTCCCCCTTTACGTCTTCCTCCCTCTCGCCATAAGAGAAAATCCTTATACCCTTCTTCTCCCTTGTTTTACTCCTTTCAGGGTGCTGAAACCTCCATCTAAGTGGTGGATTAATGGTACAATAAAAAGCATATTTCACACATCTGTGGAATCTCTCTAAGAGTTTTTTTTTTTGATTCCTTCAAGTTGATGGGGGACTTTATCTTTAAAAATGTCTACTTTTATGCATGTTCCAGGCACATACACCATGACCCCGGGTAACATTTACGTTTATGTTAAACATAGTTACTGATGGAATAGGAAATTTTTTGTTTTTAACTTATTATATTTAGTATTCATTGGTTGCACAGTTCTTCAGATAGGTCTTATTTCAATGACTAAGTGTCAATTATTAATACTTATTGTGTTATGGCCTATTTTATTCACATTTTTTAGTTTCCACTTCAAAGAGTTCTCATTTTGCATAGTATATTCTATATACACTGAACCTGGCTTGTGAATACCGCTCACAGGCTTGTTGTCCAATAACAACTGCCGATTGAAACGTGACAATGTAAAATTAGGCCGACATGTACCTGAAAAGTACTGTGAACTTGGATATGCGTATCGTAAAACGATTTTTATGAGGCATTCTCCCGTATCTTACTCTCAGTGATAAGGAGCAGGTGAAGAAATGAGCTATTTATGAGATCGGGAATGGTTATGTGCCTATAAGTAAAACTATATTGTGACGCGTTTGCCTAAACTACCTCCACCTACGCCACGAAACCTCTTTGCACGAATGATGGGACATTGATGTAGCGAGAATATTCACTGCTATCATTTAGTCGAGGAGCACCCGGCGATATACAGAGAGAAAGTAGGCCATGCGGTTATATGAGCTATGATAACGTAATGAGTCCTCTGATTCGAGTAATAAAAGTGTGGAGGCTGGAATTTGGTTTTCATGGACTCCAAATGATAAAGTTAAGTCGTGCCATCTAATCTTAGAGGGGTTTCTAAGATTTATCCTAATAAAAGATCGGAATCTATACATTCTGGCGATATTCGTACCGGTCACAGGCCCAAGGAGATTAGGATGTCATGGAGGAAGCCCCTGAGATTTTTTGAGAAGCCGGCGGCCTTCTTGGTCGGCACGGGCATATGGGCTTGCCCTCGCGATACTTGTGCGGATGAAGTTGTTTTTTCACACGATAATACTTAGAGCGAATAGATGAATAACGGAATGCATTTTTAAAATTCATGAAAGAAATAGAGGTAAGGGCGCTAACACGCAAATAAGCGCCAAATATGTATTTTAAATAAGTTATACTCGACACAGTTTTAGTGAAAAAATTTACCTCCATTAGAATAAAATCCATTAATTACTCCTTTAAATAGCCTTATGAAGATAAAATAGCGCCGCTGAGATGAAAATCGGGTACGTTGTTAATGCTATTTTCGTTTTGATACGCACGCAGCAAGTTTTTGTTCTGAGTGGGTGTGGCCTAATTCTTCCCAAGCTCCCCTATTCTGGCTTCTTTGTCACCCATTAGTTAGCATTCCAATGTATCCTTCTGTACATACTCTACCCTATCCTACCAAACTGTCACAACGGTGCGTCGCAAGGTGCTCCAAGTCACCAGCCATGAAGATGACATTTTCTGAAAAAAAACTGAGCTTAACAATGAAGATTTTTGCAATGTATTTGCAGTGATTACTATTTACGTTTCAGTCGCGTATTGTGCGCGAAATCTTGTAGCTCGCGGTCCGATAGCTAATATCTCTTGAATTGTCGCATGTCCGTGCTTGTGATCGATTGGGGGTTTGAAATATGTTTAAACGGTCAGCCTCAAGAATTGTTTTTGTTAATAGAATTGCATTGATCTGGTTGGCTTATGAATGATGATAAGGAGACCGTCTAAGGGACGGAGCCCAGAGAGCAAAAATCTCCCACGATATGTGGTGGGGAGCGAGACGTCACCAAGGGTTGGTTCCCGCTGGACAGGTTGCCCTACTTTGCGCACCCTATCCATCCGACGTCTCCCTTCCATTCGGAAGGCAGAGACCCTCTGCCAGTCACCTCCTCTTCTCCCGCGTCCTTTTATCGTCCCTCGCTGTCCACCCGGCCACATCTCGCCCTTGTTTACTCTCCATCCCCACGCCATCTCCTCGCTGCCTCCTCCATTTCCATCTCATCGCCCCATTTTCACCTCCCTCGTTCTCCATCCGGTCATTTTCCCCCGCTGCGCATAACCCACGTCCCCTGAAACATTTTATTTTTCACACTTCATCGCCCGTCTCCCTTCACCTCACCTTCCTCATGCCATGTTTTTACGGCACACCGCCGCGGAGGAAGGTGCGGCCATTTTTCCCATCGTACCTTCCAAATATCTTTCTGAAAGCTTTCTGTCCTGTTTAAAGTCTTACCCTGGCATTTTCGCCCTCGGCTCATCGCAGCGTGTGCACGCTGATCTCTAGTAAATACAAAACGCTCTTTAAATGCAATAAAATTTCTATTGAGTATTTGAGAGAATAAAAATATTTGAGTATGGGAAGGAATTGCGACCAATTTTGTGACCGATTTTTTAGAGAGCACCGGATAGTACAATGCTTTTAAAATATTCAGTTTAAATGCTTAAAAGGCTTAATGAAAGCTTAAAACCGGATAATTTCAAACATTAATTGGATTAGACTACAAGGTGCTCGTACTGCTTAGAATGTAAATTACCTTCTTTTCTAAATAAGTACCTATCTTAATCCTAAAGCAAATACATCACTGCCGGAGACGAAATTTGAACCCCCAACCCTTTTCAAGCTGGGGAGCTACCGACTCGGCAAACTGGCCTGCAAATCTTTGATGTAGATTCCCATTATTTCGCCAAAATGAGTGAAGTATCTTCATCTCTTAACTCCATCATCAAATACATATTTTATTTCGACTGCCATTAGGTTTACTTTAAAATATCACGGCTACAAATTTCTCAACTTTAAATATTAATAATTGAAGTAATTGAAATTATTGTGATTATCACCTGCATTTATACTTCAAATTGGTCGGATATTAGACCATAAGCTACGTTTCCTCGGGATGCTAATTTGGTTATTCATCCTTGCCTTTCACCCTTCAGTACCTCAACCATTTAATTAATCGATGCCTCGCCTGCAGTGGAATGAATGCTTTTGTGGCGACCTATGTGGTCTCCAACTTCACTCATGTCATGAATAGCTGGTTCCCTCTACTCCGGGTAGTTGTGTGCATAATTGTACGCAGCTTCTCATCGTAAAGTTATGCAATCTTTACAGCTTCCTGCGTCATTTCATAGGGCTACCGTACCTAAGGTTGAGGAAACAACACCTCCGAATACCACTACTGTACACAACCGATTATTCTATGAGCAAACCCACTCGCTAATGTCTCAGCTAAGCGCCACCACCTTAGAGGTAAACACGTCTCCCGTAGTTTAGAGGACGTACCTACCCATTGGCTTTAGCCACTGCCCCGTGACAGTTGTCGAGGAAAAAGTGAATAATAATAATATTGGCGAAGAAAGGCGTTATATGACACACATGTAGTAAGGAGTGACCAAAGTGAAAGATAATTATGCTAGTATGAAAGATTTACCGAGAAGAATCCAGAGGAGAATTACGTCAAGCCAATTTAAGGTTTAGTGATGATAATAATTGGCCTAATTACAGCGACTTTTTTCGCAGTTACGACAGATATCTTCCCTTTATTGATCCTTGGAGCATATGACTTCAAATTAGACATGAGTTTCGTCATTTTGTTCAAATGCCTACGTACTGTCAATTCCTCTTCCATGCTAGATACATGTTTGGGTAATACTCTCCTGTGTAAAGATCTTATTTTGCACCTTTTTTATATTTGTAGTGGAAATTTTAATAATACTGCATTTAATGCTACCAATGGCTACCAAAACGACCCCTGCGGTATACCGAATAGTGGGGGACGGGAAAAATCGGAGTATATATGAATTAGTGCACAATGAAGGAAGGTAATTAGTGTGCCGTATGTAGATTCAATTTAGATATAGATTCATTTATTGTTAATTCATAATGAAACACTCTTTGTATTGAAAATATCATGATAAAAATTTTAAATGATAATTTTATCTAGTATTTATGTTGCCAAAATCCATTTTTCTCATCTAATACGAAGACTATATCGATGAATAGTATCTGTAGACTGGATTTTATAACCGAATTCTTACATAGCGTGCTCAGTTTCCCTTAGAGCACATTGCTTGTTTACAAGTTATGTCAAAAGAAACATATTTTGGGCAAAATTGCTACGAAATAAGAACGCCCCCATGGAGAAGTTGTAAATAAGCAACGAAGGAGAAAGTAGTATGGTTGGCAGAAGACTGCTTTTAATCAAGTAAATGAATAACTAATGAGAGCTATTGTGAATTGAAAATACATTCACACAAATTAACTTTCTCTGCTTTTTTTCACATACACGTCCTTGAATCTTTCATTTCAATTACCAGACGATAGGCAATCATTTTTTGATTTTTGGGAGGGGGGGGAGGGGGGGGGGGAGGGATGGCAGAAAAGGTGAACCATGATGGGAATTGCATATAAATTTGAACCATATGGAATTGTGCGAATGGAGAAAAGTTAGGTATAATTTCTGCATTACTTTTCTAGATCTCCAAAAAGCACAGACAATTACACGACTACAGAATCATGAACTCATCTTTACATAATCCCTCAACACATTGTCATCTTGAGATGTTTTGGCTAGAAATTTCCTTTCCGAAATTTAGAATCCTGTTACATAAATAAGAGTTGAACTAGCTGCATACTTGAGTTTTACTCACAGTTATCATTTGAAATACATAGTTATTCTTTTAGGCTTCATATATTTCCTATACTACTTTTTATGAGTAAAAGAAAGGGAAAGGGAATGAAAGGGAAAGGTGATGAAAGGGAAAGGGAAAGTATTATAGTTGCATCAGACCCTATAGATGCTTGTTTGTATGTCAATAGTGCATGCTTGGTGATCTTCACCCCCTGCCAACAACTCGGAGTGGCTTGAAGGGTATCGTATAGATGTAGATGTAGATGAATGGCGAAGAAATTGGTACAAATTATTAAGCAAAATTCAAACCTATTGACCACAAATATATGCATTTCGGAGAAATCAGGAAAAAGTTGAATTTGGTAATTACCGGCAAAACTAATAGCAGCAAAGTTAATTGTTTATCTCAAATTATGCGAAAAGTAGGTTGCAGCGATATATATTTTGCGTTGTACGGGTGTGCTACATATTGATGAGGACTAAATGGGCGACTTTCCTTTTTCATTCTCTTTCCCAATTTCGATCCAATATCCCCAATAGCGTAATTAATTTCCGTGGATAGCCGCGGCTCATTTTCCATGAATATTCAACTCTTTGACGTGCGGACCTTCTCATCCTCACCTTCCCATTCACCTCACGTCCCTCCCCCATCTCCCTCCCCATCCACCCCCTCTCCCATTCTCCCCTCTTACGCCCGCACCGCCGCTCTGTGTTCCTCCTCGACCAATTACTGGCCGCACCTCCCCACGAATACATTATCCTCCGCCCCACCCGGCTTTTCACCCAAACGTACCCATCCCCGCTGCAGCGACTCCCTTTGTCGGCTTTTGGGCTTATGCAACGTGTGGTGCCCCGTTCAATTGAGGTTCACGGGCATACATACACCCAGGGCGCGCTGGGCCCGGCCGCGCCAAGAGAGGGAAATCATGAATGCATGAACTGGCGGAGACCATTGCGACGGCGGCAGTCGGGCTGGAGTGTATTATGGCCACTCTTGTCTCCAATAGGGATATTTTTCGCGAAGATGGAAAATTCAGAACAAAAGAGGAATTTTCAGAGCAATAACTCGCCTCAGTCGCCGGGTCAGGTCCCTTAAGGGAGGGAGAGAGATAGAGTGGGAGAGAGTTTGAATATTATTTATTGCTGGGGTTATTATTTTCGTGTTTTATAAGTGCGGTGCCATCCTCGGCCAAAGCTATCTGCAGCCTTAACTTTGGCCCGATCAATGGATGAACCATTGAAGATAGTAATGGAAATATCTCAATAGAATTTGAGAACTATCGTGACGCTTAAAAAAAAACATTTGGCCTTTGAGGAAATAGCCCGACACGAATACTTGGAGGTTATATGAAATTCATTTTTTTGCTACATTGGTGCCGACCACTGCAAATCAAAATTTAGAACGAAATAATGGCAGTGTTAAATGATCTTTTTCTCTCCTATGAGACTCAACTGCCTTATTCAGGAAAATGAGTGCTGGCTTCTTAAATGTATATGGCTGTGCAAATGTTGTAGATAGTCTGTACGCCAGGGGCTGCTTTAATAACACCTATCTATTAATTAATTTTATCATGCAAATTTTTAAATTTTGTACTCCCATAAAAAGTAGAATATATCTGCGACAAAGTCGCTATGCTAGCGTGAAGGTGATGTAAAAAATGATCTCTAAATTATCTTTTATGGGAGTAAAAAATTTAAAAAAATATGCATGATAAAATTAATTAATACATAGGTGTTATTAAAGCAGCCGCTGGCGTACAGACTATCTACAACATTTGCACAGCCATATACATCTAAGAAGCCAGCACTCACTTTCCAGAATAAGGCAGTTGAGTCTCATAGGAGAGAAAAAGATCATTTAACACTGCCATTATTTCGTTTTAAATTTTGATTTCCAGTGGTCGGCACCAATGTAGCAATGTTGTAGATAGTCTGTACGCCAGCGGTTGCTTTAATAACACCTATGTATTAATAAATGTTATCATGCATATTTTTTAAATTTTTTACTCCCATAAAAAGTAGAATGTTGCAATATATCTGCGACAGAGTCGCTATGCTACCGTGAAGGTGATGTAAAAAATGATCTCTAAATTATCTTAAAAATGACATTTACGGGTTGTTGCTCAAACGTTATAGAAAAAAATTATAGGTGCAGAATAAAAAAGCTGAGTCTCCTGCAATGTATGGAGAAAGAAGGAATTCATCTCTTTCCTGACAAAGAGGGCATTGCCAAAAGGGGCCTGAAGAAGAATTTGCTAACAGCTGGAAGTAGAAGCTCGGAAGCTAGGATACAATTAATTTGAGCTTGCATCTGGAGCATGCTCGCAGTTTGTAGCAGTGAGTCATGGGCAAAAGCAGCTGAATAAGTGGAAGGACTGAGATCATTTAAGATGTGGTGCTACAGGAGGATGATAAAGCTAAGATAGATAGACGTAGTATCCAACGAAACTGTTATAAGATGGTTGAGCGTCAAGAGTTCTTTCTGAAACGAATATGGAACAATCGCATTGGACATTTTTTATTACGTGATGGTTTCATGAAGAAAATAATTCAAGGAAAAATCATTGGGAATAATAACATAAGGAAGAACAATATTAATTGACGAGGAAAATTGTCGTTAAATGCTGAGGTTAATCGATAGAAGATCAGAAACTGACTAGAATCAGAACTGACGGCAAACCTTCGAAAGTATTGATGACTGGAGGTAATTGGAACTCCCATCAAATTTTTCCTATTTTGTTTTAAATTCTATATCTTAATATTGTACAATGCTGTACGATACGTACGATATTGTACTTACAATTGTGTATTTGCTCCATTCTTACTAAATATTTTTCCAGGGTCTTTTGTGTTATTGCTGCCAAACGTTTTTCAACCAGTCAAACGATACAATATAGTTTGTTTTTTGAAGATTTATTTGAATCCTTGAGTATCTAAATGATTATTTACAAAATCAAGTTCCCAAAGAAGACTCAGTGGTATTTTATTTAGAGTTTTACTAAGGCTGGATAGATCAACGGCACGGTAAGTTTTTGGTGGATGAGATATTCTTAGTTATCTGACTCACTGCCGAAATCTCCGGACTCCCTCGAGCGTACGAACACTTATTCTCAAGCCAAGGCAGATGTGATCGCCAATGGTGATCGGCTTCTTGGCAGGGGTATCTACACGAGCCCGAGGGATGGAATTTATACTGTCGTATCAGCAAGATGAAGTGAACTTGAGGCTCTTTATATCCCGCAGTGTGAATGCAAGCGTCATGCTTCATTATATACCGAGAATGCCTTCAAATGGTGGATGGCGGCATATGTTTCTTCAATAATTTCATCATTTATTTTAATGGGAGATTAATTCAATGAAGAGATTAGCCGATAGAAGAACTCAGTGGAGAGCTGTGTCAAACCAATCTGAGGATTGGTGACTAATGATGATGATTTCAATGGGTGGAAAATGTTTTTGAAATGCCTCTAATAGCTTTTATATCCCAATATTAAATGGTAATTCTTCTGTTATTATCGATATCCGTCACCTTCAGTGTACTTCAGGAAATATTTAAATTTATTTCTGCCTTGCTCTCAATTTTTTCGTTTTTCCCAATTTCAAGTTGAGAAAAGTCAAAATGCGCTGAAAAATGCAAGATAAAACTCACCAGGGGTGAATATTTTTCTTCAAAGTATTCCCTCCCAAAGTGGTTTGTCTAGAATTTTCGTGTTTGAATCAGCTCTTTCATTGAATCACATTATGATACGGGATGCATCCTTTCTACTTTGTGGAATATGGGTTTCCAACGTCTAATTTTCTTCCTTTAGTGGTTTAGAATTAGTTGGTATAATTTTGATTTAGATAGTTGGCGCAAAAGTGCGATGATTTTCTTTTACTCGGAAATGATACAAGTAAGAATGACGAACAGTTGCTGATGTAAAATAGAAATCAGAGGGCAGAAGCTTCGTATTGAAACTACGTATGAACTGTATACTTCCATATCCCTTTTCTCCTGCTATTAAGGGAGGCCACTAGCTTCATATTACATATTAAAGATGAAAAGTATAAAGCTTTAATGACGCAAATTTAAGGATAAGGAGGAGTTTGGAAAATGTCAAAGATGTTGTATTTTCTTTTCAGAACGACCAGGGACGACGATTCCTCTCTTGTCAATAAATATTTGGATAGCAAGAAATAGTCATCCCTGCATATTGACAGAATGTTTGTCAATGTTGTATGTCTCTGTTTCACTTTCCATTCAGCATATCTCCATTGCGAAGCCTAAAACGGTTCACTATTTCCGTTCTCCTTTCTCTCCGCGTATAAGAGGCGTAGGTGGAGTGACGGACGGTCGAAGCATTTCGATTTAGCAAGGCAAACAGGAGGCCACGGGTGGAAGGGGTGTGGGTGGATCCGCCGTTGGGGGGGAAGGGGGGTGATAAGCGTCGGAATTCATTCCAGCCAGAATGTGGGCACAACGAAATAAAATAGCAAACTTCAGCTGGGCTACATTTTATATGATGAAGTAATGGATGATGATGGAATCACGTGGCATATGGCATCATTCATTAGAAGGTAGCTAAAAGGATAGAAAAATACATTTTTTTCAGTATTATCCGCATAATACTACTCACAATTGATACATTTTATCGCGTAAAATGACGCAAACGGAATAATGATTATGAAATTTCATAGCAGAGAAGCCTGCGGCAATAACTTCAAAGCCAAGGGTCTTTGAGATGCGAAGGAAAAGGATAAGAATAAATCCTTCTGTCTAACTCAAGTTCATACTTTCCGGTATTTCAATGAATAAATGTTCATCAAAAACGGAGGCTGTAAGATTTCATTCTGCCTCAGGAATGAACGTCGCATTCTAATGACGGATTGCTTGAAACGTGACTTCTGTTATCTGGAGATCAAAGTTGTTGTAAAATTCGGAGATAATATAAAAGTGGTTGAAGAAGCTGGGATTAAAGGTTCATGCAGCAGGGAGAAAGTATTATCCAATTACGGAGGGTGATTATAAATGAGGAGCAGTCAGTGAGTGTAATGTGGCAAGTGTGTTATCGTTCGTGATCTTCTTTCATTGATTTTAATTGACATTCAACGGTAAGTTACGAATCATTTCTGTTGAATCGCAATTTTGTGGATTAATGATTCGTTATTCAGCAATGGAAACGATTCGGGATCCGTCATTTTAAGTGCAACGCTGAGGCTGTTAATTACGGGAGAGAACAAATGCCTCGGGTAATAATCTCGGTCGCGGAGTTCAAGAATGATAATATATCGGCGCGGTGGCCCAGTACGCGGAGTTTAAAACGGGATGTGTCGAATTCATTTCCACGAAATGCCTTTGGACAGGTCCCATTTACCCACATGCGGAGCGACTTTCTGACATTTTGGTAAGCGAGAGGTGGCACAAGGAAACTCCCCTCTCCCAAAATAATGTCGTTACTCGACCCCTAACTCATATCATTTATGGGTATGCCCATAAATATTTGCCATACCTAATGCATGAAAAAGATCTCAATATCATTTCTACCTCTTTTTATAGATGTGACAGAAAAAATAGCCAGTGAACTCTGTACCCCATATTGAATATCCCTTATTGATGAAAAACAAAATTAGAGTGGAAAATAAAATTCATTGCAGTATCTTATTCCACGATTAGAATGTAAACTGATGGGAAAATATATTTCCTTTTCGTGAAAAATAATGTATAAAGAATATGAAATATGGAATGATAAAAGTACCAAATAAGTAGGGTAATTATATAAATACTTCATATGGAAAAAGAATTTAAAAATATTCTTGTATTATCACTTCTATTCATATGAATGTCAGTGGTGTAAACTTTCCATGTGAAAAGGTTACTTCTTGCATTAAATATGTTATACTTTTTCCCTGATCATGTACTAATTAGTTTTTAATCACATTGAAAACGAATGTCTGCTAGGGCTATAGGATTATTAGCTTGTTCTCGAGCAACGTGAATGAGGACATTTGTAGAATGACGTTGAGTACAAAAAGGGTTTTAATGTTTGTTTTGTAGACGTTTTTTGCAAAAGACGTTTGATCGAACATAATGGGGGAATTTAGTGAAAGTGTTGAGGAGTCTAGAATTAGACTGAAGGGATAAATATTTTATTGGAAACGTATTCAGGGAACAGTGAGCTCAGGTGAGGATAGATGATGGGGCATCTGGATGGGAAAGAGTAGGGCGAATGTTTAGGTAGGGTTGCCGTTGCCTTCAGTACATTGCAAGATACATGTGGAGAAAAAATTTAGAGGCGTGGGAGGCACTATGTGGGAATGAAAGTAGGAGGAGTGGTAAATGAATTGGTAGCTATCAATAAAACTTGCTTCAATTTTTCACACACACTTTAAATAAAACCCTACCAAAGTTTCAAGACGTTAGTGTCACAATCAAGGGTCATTGATAATGACGCTAAAGCGTTGGAACCTTGCTTGGCTTTTATTGAAAAATTTGTGTTTGGAGTTTGTAACCAAGATAATCTAGTGTTTGCAGTAGCTATTTGACTCTTCAAGAAGCCCATATGATAGATTTGGGGTTAAAATTAATCATAATAAAGCTAAAATGATGAGTTTGTCGAAGAAAAATTACCAAAAACGTAACATCAGAGTATGAAGACACCGAATAGAACATTTAAAACAGATACTTTGCTTACCTAGCATGTCGGGAAAAAATTCGCGCGGTAGTATTGATAATAGGAAAGAATAACTTTGGGTAAACAGCCATTTACCACAGGAAGGGTACTGATGACGAGAGCCTTGAAGAGAAGTTAGTATAGTGCATGAGCGTGGCTTATTTTGTAACTGAGACAGTACCATAGGAAAGGGGTACGAGAAATGATTGGAAGGTTTAGAAATTTAGTCAGAGGGGGAGAATGGAGAAAGTGAGACTGATGTAAATTCGTACGAGTGAAGAGGTGTGAACGCTCAAGGATATTTTTAAGAGTAGAATTCTGGGTAAGCGAGGAAAAGAAGAAAAAGAAAAGTCACAATATATGGTAAGATATGGAAATATGCCGACTTGATGGGAAATAGCGTAGTGATGGAGCCGATATTTGAATTCAGATAAAACGTTGAGTTGTCACACTCCATCAAACCCACCCTAACTGGGAGAAAAAACAATTAATCAATCGATCAATAAGTTTTCAAGCAAAATTAAACAAACTGAAGTTATCATCTCATGGAAGAATTACTGTGTGCATGTCTAGCAGAATAGTCCTGAAGAGGAGATTAATTAGTATGTGAAACAAATTTAATTTTCAACAACGTATATTGTCCTTATAATTATTGAGCTATGCTTGGGTCTGACATACTGCTATCAGTTTAGCTACAAGAAGTATGACCCATGGATGAGTATTGGTTGATATTTCAGCTGTGGACATCAATCCATATATCTTTTTCATAGATTTTTATGAGTTTTCCGGGGAAGTATGAACAGTTTATATTTTTGGTGAATATGAGCTGCAAGACGCTATACGAGTGTTACGGAACTAAAGAGCAAGAAATCATACATTAAGCGGTGCAAGAGGTAAGTAGAAGAAATAAGTTAGAACACGGAAATGTGGAGATAACCAATAACTTTGAGGTGATGTCTTGGTTTTGACTCCCAAAATTTTTCTTCCTGACTGTAATTCATCTGAAAACTGAGCGTATAAAGAAGAGCGTAAAAATAATACTCACTAGGGTTTTAACGTAATATATCTTGATGTGACCAACTGCGATGGATAACTGTAAATTAGTATTTAGCAGCAAGGAGTATTTCGAAAGACTTTATCCTGCTATCGAAGGACACGAACCTTGTTTCCCTTCATCTGCTTCCCAAGCTCGATCGTTTCCATTGGAGGTAGAGTAATCTACTAGCGTACCCTCCATCTGTAACACCAATAGACTCAGTTTATACATGTAGATATGTTTATCCCTCAACAGTTGGAAATAATGGTATGTGCCAATGGGAAACCTGGTGACCAAAAAAAGCGAATTTCAACTCTGTGATGAAATGAAACTACTAAATTTATGACTCCTCACTCAATTTCATACTTCATTGTTGGTTAACAGTCCTTAAAGGGTTCTAATTTGTATTCGAAATATGCTCTCGATAATCCTTAAAAATACTTCAAAGGAATGAAGGAAAGCATCTTTGTCGATTATCTATTAAATTCCTATCTGTGATATCCCCTTTCAATATATTGTCCTTTCACATCTCATTACTACTTTTGCATGATATTACTGCTCCACATGCCTACGTAATCCATTAGATTTTAGTTTACCATAGGATTTATGAGAGCTACCGCGTTAATAGAATGGTACGACGCACTCCATGTAAATTAAATTGATTATCGAACAGTTTGGAAGGAAATAAGTGTGTTGATTGCAATCCCTCCCGGAATTTATGAGAGCGCTTCACCTTGTTTAAAAAAGCTATCCTAAAACTAGCTCTCTTGACAGCATGTGTAACGGTGTCCACTGGAGCTTGTAAAACGCCTCTTTAACGAATGGCGTCGTTGGTACGAGTCGTTTGGAAATGGAGAGATGTGACCCCGTTTCGAGCTTAAAAGCCAACATGTCCGCTGAACAGAAAGTTATTGGAGGATATCACACCCCCCCTTCCTGTCATGAGTGCCCAGATAAGGGAAGTTTTGTTTGCTCACGATCAGCATTCCAGCCACGCGCGGACATACGAAAGTGAGGAGCGTGCATTGTAAAATATTTGTTGATCATAGATTCATCAATGGAATATTTTTTAAATTGGATTTTGGTTAAATTCATAGATTCATGTATCCATGATTTCATGTAAACTTTTATGGATTTGAAATCTTTGTTTTCTCGACAAGCCAAAAATATTATCTACTAATGGATACAAAGAAAAGTTTCTCATTTGTTTCACCATACCAAACCAGTTGCTTTTTTATAAAATAAGATGCAATCGTCAAGAGTCAGTGGCTAATTGTTTAATGAAAATTCGCTAAACATTGATATCAGTTGCCGAGTCGGTTATTTTCTGGCCTGGCAACACAAATGACACGTTCCGATCCGGAACCGAGTTTGGGTGTCTATTATCTTCGAATTAAATGTAGTTTCTTGATGTTTAAAATGAAAGCTAGCTGAAAATTTCCTATTTAATTCAAAAAATTAGCTTTCATAAAATGAAAGTTAATTTTTAATTTTCACAGCAAGAATTCAAAAATTCATCACCACATGACGCCTCTTCTTAATTCTTATTTGAATCTAGATTAGGTGGCATGATATAGCATCAGCAGTTGGTGCAAAGCAGAAAACCAAAATATACTGCTGGTAGTACATACGGACACTACTAAATTCTTTCAATTATTGGTTTATGTTAATTATTAGTTAAATTTTCAAAGCATGCACCTTTGCTTTCGTTTAGAGAAATAGTTTAAATTTGATATGTGATAATGACCATTCCCTTCATTTGAAAGAAATGGAACTTTAGCTTATATTTATGAAACTTTTCCTTGAAAATTTAAATGCTTCACAATACCTAGTGGGTTACTATTTGAATATTGCATTATTTTGTGAAATATAGAGCTAAAAGCAAAACGGAAATTTTTGGAAGATTACCTATAAAAGCATTTCCATACTGAAAAAAATATTACCCACATGTCTGAACATATAGCTTGCTATTGACGAAATTTGCTCATAAAATTATTTTAAGAATGTAAAGAACTATATTTTGTCTTGATAAACTTCGATGGCAGGTAGCTTATACGATTAGCTTTTAAAATATTTGCTCAATCTAACCACCTTCCATTGTCTTTCATTACCCCTACCGACCATCTTGAAGAGAAATAGAGTTCCTAAAACTTCCTGGCTACGTTCTCATCTATAAACTTTTCTAATACATTCTTGAGGAACTGAGTTGAACCCACAGCTTGCACGGTGGAACGAGGTGGGAGGCGTAAGTGAGTGGCTCCGTGTGTGGGTAAAAGAGCTGCATAGAACTTTCTTAAATGCATTACATTCATGAATACAAATTGCCTTCACTATGAGATGCTAAGATGCAGAAAAAATGCAGTATGAGGGAGAATATGCTACCTTTGTTGCCTGCTCTTTGAGCTCCTTGAGAATGCATCTTTGCCTCTCTCTCTTCACAAATTCTATTACAAAAGCTATTATGTTTTGCAAGCTATAGTTTTCGAAGTATCAAATAATTGCACCGATATTGAATTTACTCTCTTAAATTGAATGAAAAAATAAAATGACAGAATAAATGTTTTCCTAACTCAATTAAGGATAAGCCTCAGTGGAATTGATAAAAAAAATTCAGAAGCCCTTTATGAAACCAATGGGCACATGATACCGACAAACCGCCGAAAGAAAACATTGCAACAATGAGTAGTAACAGTATTAGCGGGGAGAGCGAATCGAGACAGGTTTGACAACCATAGGTGGACTGAGGGCTTAGCCCAACTAGTGTATAAAATATAAGGAAAGGCTAAGTAAATACATAATAAAAAGGAGTTTATAATGTCCAATATATATTTTAGTTTTAGTTTTGTTTATGTTTAGTACTGTTTAGTTTATGCCTTGCCGTATTTTTGTTTCGACATTGAATTTAATCATAGATATAAGTCAGCAGCTTAACCATTTCTTGGCAATTCATATTTTGTTAATACATTGAATTTATTTTAGCTTACGTTCATAGAAAATATATAGATGTGTAGAATTTTTGAAAGTAACTTTTTTTATAATGTTGATTTTAGATTATATCCTCTGGGCATTTGAAGTCCCTCTGATCATTCATTCATCATTTTCATTTCATAGCTTACACATTTATTTCAGTGTCACTTTACTTAGATATTTACATTTACATCTATTAATATTTACATTTACTGGTAAATAACATATTTTGTAAACGTAATATTACAAACAAAAATTTTCTACCATATTTTGTAAAATTAATATTATATCTAATAACGAGTCAATCATAGATACCTTCGGATTTGTCTTTGAGTTATTATTAGAGATATGCATTATTGTGGGATAGTTATTAAATAGGTATGCCGCATAATGCTGCCGTCACAAATTATGTCATATTTTTGAGACAAAATTTATAATTGGTCTCTTCCTCCAGCCGATATTATTCGCTTTCATCAACATGATGGGATAATATCCCTCATTTTAGAAAACGGAATGCATCAATTGCAATTCGTGGCCCTATAAAAATGCATTAAATATACAAATAATTTGGCTTAAGAAATCGAAGTTTGCAAGAAAAATAATTTTTTTATTACAAGATCATTTGAAAAAACAGAGAAATAGCGGAATTTTAGCAGCGATATTCATGACGTGGCAGGTTCATAGATAGTTTGGATTATGAAGAATAGGGAGTTTTCATCGCTTGAACTTGCAAAATTATTTCAGAGTCCCTATGATCGGGTACACATATACTTTATGATGCAATAATAATCGTCGTTTTAAGGGGGCTGTATACTCCGGGCGAAAAGCGTCTTTTAGTTCTCGAATCCGCCACGACCTTGGAGATCCCCTCGGTTCTCCGCCAGCCTTTGGCGAGCCTATCCACCTTCCCCTCCATTCCCCACCCCACAGAAAAACGTGCTCTGCTGATAAGGTGACGAGAGTAGGGGAAAGTCAGTGGCGGTCTGGCTAGTTCGGTGATAGACGAGGGCCTCCGGCGCGAGGCGGCTTAGAGGGGCCCCTGACTGGGGGTGACAACAATATTAGCAAAGACAGTGGTTAGTCTACCATCGCGCCTCACGACAACTGACTCACTCGACAGCTAATTGCCCTCCAACCAGGCTATACCCAACATGTCGTTCATTTTTTTATTCGCCGTAACTTTCACAAAACGTGAAATACAGAAATCTAATTTAATGTAAATTCCTTTTTACATCTTAGGAACTGACTATTGCTTGCGATGCAGTAATTAAAATGCTTGGTGCTTCATGAAAAAATATTGAAAATGGTCTGCGGTCCGCTGGACCCCAATGTGTATTTCATGGTAAATTTTGAGACATATCGAATAAATCATATAGCATTGTGTATCTCCTTTTTTACTGTTAATGTATTTGTAGATATAGTATTTAATCATTTTAATTATTTAAAAACAATATTTATAATTTTTTAAACTATTATAGGATATTTGGTACCATCGAAGATATTTCGGGAATTATCCAATTTTCCTGCATTCTCATTTGAAATTTAGAAGTGAAATGTGAATAGAAAAACTTCACGTGCATGAAGCGTAGTTTAGCAGCATTGAAGATTATTTCTTGGTTTTTCGATCCTAAATAATGCCTTATAATAATTTGGCGTTCGTCATCATTTGGATATTTTATGTATTGGAAACTGTAAAGGGGATTATATACACAGCTATAGACTGCAACCTTTTCGGGACTTGCACTTGTCACAGAATGGCAATGAGCTGGCGCCTCGGAGAGCACAAGGGAATTCACAACTAGGGCCCGGGAATTTGCTGGGAAGGGAATGTCCTCAAAATTCATGAAGGGAGTAGGCATTTCTTACAAGTAGTGGCTGGCGACCCGAAGCCCATATACGTCAAAATCTGTGGAAAAGGAGAGGATAAGTCAATTGCTGGTCATTTCAGCTCGAGACCAATTGGTAGCCTGCACATTTCTATAGCGAGTCGGTGCTGCGTTAGAGATGTCTTCCTCGTCGCGATTCTACATGAGGCGTGATGAAGATATTCGTCAGGCATTGCTGGTGTTAAAAGAGGAGGAGCAGGAAGGGATGGGGGTAATTCGTCAGGCAGTGATGTAGATTCCGCACATGAGCAATCGGATTCGGAGAGTGAGGAAGATTGCGCGGATGCAGATAGAGACAGCGGTAGTAGCGGAGAACCTTTATAAGACGAAAGTGTACCAGCGACAAAGCGACCAAGAGGGAGCCAGGCGAATAGAGGCAGAAAGGCAACCTACAAACCTGCGAGGGAAAGACGGTTCTTGTTGCCGGGAAAAAGAGACCAAAAGACGATGAACTATTTTCCACCTAATGTTTTCAGAACTAAATACTTTATTTATTTATCGCTAGATTTCGCTCTGTAAATGAATTTCCCGGTCGGTTCATAACGATTGTTTTCGATGCGTGCTTCCGAATACCTCTAACTAAATTAGCACCTACTTTTTCTCATGAACTTTAATTCTGATTTTAGCATCTTTACCTAAACCTTAAATGGTAAAATTACCGTGCAATGATTATTTTTTGTTATGTCACGATTTTGAATACTGTCCGAAGACCCTGAAAGTCGATGGATATTATTGATATTACACTTATTTTATTTTTCTTTCTTTTTTGTATTTTGGAGAAGGAAACAGTAAAATTTGATTTCAGAACAACCCGGACCAAAAGGCGCAACGAGTGATATCAAAACTCCTCACCAAATTCGACAGTTATTATTTGATAGAGCTTTGCGAAATTTAATATCGATGTACAGAAATGAGGAAATACAACGGCAGCGCTTAGAGATTTAAGTTCCCAATCGTATCATAGTGATGTAGATATTGAGGAGATGGAGGCATTTTTTTTGGACTTTAGTATTTTTCTGGGGTGCAGAAGACGTGCAACATTATGCTGTATGAGCTGTTATAAACTGAGTTTGCATACACTATATCAATGTACCACTCCGCTACAGTGTCTCCGGTTTCTGTTGTCAACACTGCGTTTTGATTACTTCAAGATTGCAGGGCAGGGTGATCGATCAATGTTCACCAATTCGTGAAATTTGAGAAGACATGGTGGATAATTGTAGGAATTATTACACAGCCCATGAATACCGCACGGTTGACGAACAACGCTAAAAATTCTACAGATTGATGGGCATGCAGTGCAGCAACGAGAAGGAAGGTTCGACGTAACTTATGCCCGAGTGAAAGGGAAATAAAAATGAGACATCTATGCTCATTGTGCAGCACTCCCATGTGCATAGAAGTTATCTGCGTACTGCCTGTACTGGAGTGAAAAATCAACTTCTTTCCAGTACAATGTGAATATTTATATTTATTACGCAAAGAACTATAAATTTATAAGCATTTTAATTGACATTATAAGTGTTTATGAAATTTTCGAAAAAATCACTGAAAAATTAAACTTGAAAAATACGCTTCTTTCATATGTTGTAATAAACATATTTTTGGAGAAAAACTATTAAAAACGATAGTCTTCATACACTTCAAAGTCTTATCCTTAAGTTACTAACGGCATTTCTCGGTATTGTCAAAACATGAGCAACAGAAAATAAATTTCGATTTGATGTATTTCTGAGAGATTTTCTAAGTTTTCAAATTAAAAAGGTATTTTTTACTGCGTTATATATTTTTTTAAATAAAATATTTCAACTCATTGATATTAAAAAGGCTTCACATGAATGATATTTGCCATCTTCCTCAATGAAATATAGCAAAAATCTGAAATAAAAAAAATTATAACTCATGGGGTCCGCAGGACACCAGTGTGCACTTTATGATTCTCTTAGTAAGTGTGCATTTCTAAGGTTAAAAGTGGTGATAGGGAGCACCCACATAACTACCGACCTATATCCCTCACATCCATTTCGTGCAAAGTCTTGGAACATATAATTGTCAGTTCAGTCATGGGGCATCTAGATAACCAGAATGTATTGTCCTATGTTCAGTATGGTTTCCGGAAGATAAGATCATGTGAAACTCAACTTGCTCTCTTTTCCCACGATATTTTAGTTTATGGAGAAAGTAATATCCAGTGGATGCAATATTTTTCGATTTCAAGAAAGCTTTTGACAAGGTGTCTCATAGCAAACTAATTTTGATATTAAAATCTTATGGGATAGACAGTAATATTATATCATGGATAAATGATTTCCCGCATGATCGGGTGCAAAGGGTTGTTTTG
The DNA here is from genome assembly GCA_933228895.1 of Platycnemis pennipes. Classification (NCBI taxonomy): domain Eukaryota; kingdom Metazoa; phylum Arthropoda; class Insecta; order Odonata; family Platycnemididae; genus Platycnemis; species Platycnemis pennipes. Next base: position 22,269,962 of record OW121848.1, on the reverse strand, counting down.
GACGGTGTTACCTCTCCGGCAATTGAAGTCACTTCAGGTGTCCCACAAAGTAGTGTGATAGGTCCACTCCTGTTCCTACTGTACAAGAATGACATCAATAAGGTGGTGAAAACTAAGCTTCGTCTATTTGCCGAATGACGCGGTACTGTACAGGGAAAGTCTATGCCCAAATGATAAAGAATATTTAAATATTGACCTACAAGCAATTGAAAAATGGTGTCATACGTCGCAGTTAGAATTAATTTTTTTTTTAAATTTATAGTAATGAATTTTTGGAAAAAGAATTTTTCTCCTCCAATCACTTACAAAATATGTAATTATGAAACAAACTTGGAATCCATTAAATATCTTGGGATAAGACTGACACATGATCTTTCCTGGGGTGAATACATACGTGAAATAATGGGTCAAGGTAATCGTAAACTGGGATTCGTCAAAAGAGTATTGGTAAATGAGACGATCATGTACGAGAAATCGGCTACTTTTTCCTTGTTAGACCTCATTTGGAATATGTAGCCAGTATAGTTAAAATTACTAATTTTTAAATAAAGAAATCTACTTGAGGTTTACGCTCTCAATTTTTATATAACATTGACGGTTGAAGAAATTGCTGTTTCTGTTTTCACGGGAAATTGATAAAAAAATTTGGAAAAGGTACTAAGCGCTACGAAAATCAGTGACTATCACCAATATGCAAGATTTTGTTGTGTGAAATGAGCCGTACTGTTCTGTGGATTCCGAAAATTACCTTCAAATTCCTACATCACCTCCGGTTTTTCCACAAATCACGAAAACATGAATATTAGAACAGGCAATTTTTTAATGTTATTGCGTGTTACTTGTGTTAGTTACACATCATTTGATTGGCCCAGAATCTGTCAACCCTCTTAAATTTTCATATAAAATGCCCCGTGGGGCCCAAAAAATAAAAATGCAATACTCCTTATTACAATGCAGTTGTTCTTGAACTTGATAATAATATTGATGATCTCTTTTTTGTTTTAATTTCCCTTCAAGAATATGGCAAAACTTGGTTATTTTTAATGCGTTCAATAGGAGTGACCTCCCTACAAGATCAAGGGCGTTTTATTTCCAGAACACTTCTACCATCAGGTATTAGCCCATTGGGGGAGCCGCCAGAAATGGCAATTCCTGGTCTACAAACATTCCCTGTGCATCCGCTTTCCCCCGCGTAGGCCTCAATGGGTCTTCGTTCCATAGCCTTACTGTATTCTGTGGATTTGCTTCCCGAGAAGGATGGGCGTAAAATGGACTTCACAGTATTTGTCCTGGTTGCTTTGGGCCTCAATTTGCACACACGGCCGAATGTGGATGCTGTCGGTCTTTTTAGGCTTTCAGGCATCAACGGCCTTGAGTACCGCTGATTCCTGGTTAGTGCCTCTAATTCCTCTGTCTCTTTCTCATTCAATGAGAGCGATTTCAGGAGGCTGGTCTTGGAGTGCTCATCTACTTCCCGATTGTCACTCTCAATGCACGCAGAGTTCTGATCTGCACCCATAGGATCTTTCTCTCTCTCCGCGCATGTCCTACCCTTCTTCATCCCGTCCATAAAACCTATTCTCATCCTTCCCCTGCCCTGCTTGCCAAACATTATTCCCTCTATCACGACTCTGAGCAACCCATCGCCCCTCATTACCTGTTCAAGCCACCTACTCTGCCTTCCCCTAATCCCATCCAGCAGCTTCTCCTCCTCCTCCCAAACGAAGTCAAGTACTCCTGCATTTGCGTTTCTCTCCGTCCAAAGCTCATTTTCCTTCTTCCTCCACACCCACATCTCGAACGCCTGCAATCTATTTTCAATTTTTCCTTTAGTCTCCATTTTTATATAGCTCCTACTTTTTCAATACTCTCCCTCTGTGTCGCACTGCCGTTATCTATCACATGTAAAAGGGTTTTGATATAATTGGATATATGCATTTTAAATAAGGTAAAATTGTACCAATCAAGATATAATGATATCTTTGTAAAACTGTCCTAAGCTAGTTGTGATGTGAATGGTGAAAAGAGTTTTACGCAAATATAAATATAAATACCAATCTACATAGGGACGAGAGCTTCGTCTACAGCGAGATCGTAAAACCAACAGTGACAACTATGAACCAACCTCACTCTCCTCATATGAGTTATGAAAAATTATGATCTCCGGCAACACCGGGTAATTCAGCTATCTAAAATATTTAAAAATAATATGCAAGGATTTTTGGAGAAATGGCTTTTAAAGGCAATGCATTGATTTTGATATTTTCCATGCTGTTGAAATTCAACGCCCCCCCCCCCCTCCCCCCCGCTAGTTCATTACAATTAAAAAAAGTAAGTAGAAATAGCTTCGCGTACCACTCCGGAAAGTGAGTTGTAGTTAGTCCAATACGATCTTTTCCTTAAAGACCCATTGGCAGCCACTGCTATCAAGGGTATACCATCGGTATCCACGTCTCCAGCCTGCACGGCGAGATCATATTCCTACTTCCCGGCACGCCTCATCACCTCCCACGCAGCATCATGCATTCCTAGGATGCAGTATTATTGCATTTTTCGGTACGTTCTAGGAGTAATACACGGCATATCGAGAACTGCACTAAGCTCCGCTAGTTGTGAATATCCTTGGTCAGTTCATATCGTATTTGCAACCTGTAATTAAACCCTTGTCATTATCCCACAGTTTATGGCACCCGCTTCGCATATATATTTCCAAAGCACATTAGCAGAATTTTGATGGTGGCATGTCTCGAGAGAGAATGCCATGAAGTTATTTACTTGAGAAGATGATATTTATCTATGATATCCCAAGGTATTTTAGAAATGTGGTTATTGAATTGGATTTCCAATACATAATTTTAGTCTGAGTAGATTAGGGTAGTACTTGAAAACTTTAACAGTACGATCTCTACTTAATATCATTGTATTTGGGATATTTTACAAACTCGTTGGTAGCAATGTGCGCGGGGTCAGATCATCCCGTAATGCTATCAAAAAAGGAGTCAACTATTGAAGACCGAATTCAGAAGTTCAAAGAAATGCACATCTTAGAGGCGATATACAAGATATGACAAGGAATTTACAGTATAACCATGCCTTGTTAACTGATACGATTTTTTTCATTAGGGTTTTCAGTATTTAAAAATATTTCCATGTTACACATCTGACGAAATTTGCTGAAAACCCCTTTCCTTTTCTCCTCTATCACTTCCATGTCTGATATTATGCAAGAAAGCATGTTTTCCCATAGTTTTTAGGGAGGAAAAAAATGTTTTTTCCTCCCTAGAAGAAAAAGTTTTATATCGAAGATTCGTCTTCCGGTTGGATCGTAAGCTTTTGTCACCGTAGATTCCGGCAAAATTATGGCATCACCGTAACGTAGACATAAAGTACTTTCATTATGTTGAGAGCAATGGATGACCATTTGATCAATAAGGAACAGACCGTTTAAGCAAATTTGCAAAGGAAAAAAAATAAATAATCTCCAGAAACGTTTCCTGGACAAGCAATGATAGATTCATTAACGCGATTGAGGCAACAGACACACCTACAATTTATCGTAATATAGTAATAACTTACAGGTGCTCGGATGATCACCCCCCTCCACTCTCCACTGTCTACGCCAATCACTACGACAAAGTATTTGACAAATCCGAGTACAAAAGGACTGGTTGAAGAGTGAATATGATCCTTTACTAAGGATCGATCGATATCGAGCGATCCACATTGGGAGTAAGCGCGAGCAGCAAAGACAGCTGTGAAATCTTATCCCTCATGGTATTTTCATGGGGGCCTCGTACCATGTTGAAATACAAGGTCGAGGGGCGTCCCAAAAAGCTACACCTCCCCTCATCGCTCACCCCTCCCCTACCCGCTCTTCCCCCCTCCTAAGCGCTGCCACTCGCTCTCAGGCTGACAGCGGAAATCGCAGCGTCGCCGATGGAACACGTAATTTAGATCGAGGAGTCGTGAAAAATGCGTTGCATAGGTCCACGAGAATGTTCACTATGACGCTAAAATACGCTTTATGGAACATTACCACGTTCCAACATGGAGATGAAGGTTGGTTATATAGCCTGAATGAAAAGATTTTAAAGAAATATGCGTCCAAGGCTTCATGGCGAGCTCCTGATTTTGGACAAATTTACGTTTTTCAGCTTTCGATCTATTTATATAGAAAGTGAAACGCCCATAGCTGCAATACTTATGCTAAGTATTAATCCTTATTCTAGAGTCCTGCTCAATCAGATTTGCAATAACTAGTATATTTAAGTCGTAAATCAAGAACACGTAGACGTCTGCGGACGCGTTTTTTTCAGTGGTATAGAGCCCCCTTAACTAATAAGGTGAAAACCTTAACGTTATTTTTAAAGGAAACGGATTGAAATACGTATTCCATGGATTATAAAATTTTGATCAAGGCAATAATCTTTAGAAAACCAATATATTCTAAGCTAAATGGAAATGATTAATTTATGATTAAGTATCTTATCCCTTAGTCAAGTGTCATTTGTAATTAATGGCGTTCAGAAGAAACTTAAAAAGATGAAAACCTGCGTTATCACTGGAGAAATGTGTAACAATGCCTCGATGGGCAATGGAGGTTGTAAGTCGACGTATGCCACTATGGTAAAGGAGTGAAGTAATGATCATGTCGATTCTGGATGGGAAGAGCTCATTGTGGTTGCCTGGTTACAGGATGTGCCATTGTCCCGTCGAATGATGAGATGAATGGGGTAAGGGGAGTGATAGCCTCAAGGGAAAGCCAAGAGGATTCGGATGCTCCTGGCGACTGAAATTGAAGGGAAGAGTTATTGGAAATAAAAGTGAATGGTGAGTGAGGGAGGGAAGGAAGTCTGTTATAAGGACTCGGAATTTTCCCGGGAAAATGATCCCTCAAGGATGGGACTGCTACCTGCGTGACATTTGTATGGGGTTCCTTTTTTGAGAGCGCAGATGGAGGGCCAGTCGGTCGAAATGAAAAGGCGACGCGAATTCGCGGAACGCGGCGTGTATTTGAGCGAATTGGGAATTTTCTCCCAACGAACACGCATATATATGCAACGCACTCACATATATATGTGAGTGAATGTGTGGGAGAGTCACATTCGTAAAATTTATATCGCCTCTACACGAAAAAAGAACTCTTTTCTAATTCCGACTACCTCTCCAGCGGTCTTAATTTTTCCTCTCTATTAATTTTTTAAGTGATTTATTTGAAAGTGGTGTGGAGGCTGAAGAGATGAGCCGTGTAATAAATAAAAAGGACTGAGGAACAAAGAGGAAAAGCTAAAATGGGTGTAAAGCTCAATTGAAAAAACCCTAATAATTCGTACCTTATTGTGGTGAATAAGTTATTTCTCATTCCATAGCCACTGAGAAATTTGAATCTGAAATTCAAAATGATGCGGTGATATGAACATTGTGTACGAAGTAGAAGACCACTCATGTGCTATTTAGCTGCAAAATTATTCAAGGCAGCGAGGTAGGCACTGTTTGTCATTATAATTTTGTATACATGACTCTATGTTTCTAATGTTTTCTAGGAAGGCTAAAAAAGTGTGATTTTTATACCAGCAAAATGAATGTGACTTTATATACCAATATGAACTGGTGTACACTGAGAAAAGTGTATTTTTTGCCAAAATGATATTAATTTTTAATATCGAAGCATCAGTTCCACCGATCGCGGCTGCCAGGCCATAACATGAATTGGTCTGGTTACCCAGTTAGCGGGTTCAAATCTCACCCATGGCATGGATCTTGTGTTCACCCTAGAATTAATGCATTAGGTTAGACGAGACGAATAACCTTTGCCGTTACCTTTGGACGAAGTGGCCCTTAAAATACAAGGCCACTTCCACTAGGCTCAGTTCCTAGTTGCCCAGCTGGATGGGATAACACCTTATACTATTAAACGTGCTAACTCCATATGCATGTCCATTTTTACGGATATTGATTTTTTAGCGAATATACCTATGAGATCGATACAAGTATCGTAAGAAGGGAAATTGCATAAAGGTACTTTTTTTCAAGGATTATTTTCTCTGATTTAATATTGCAAGAACATTTGTTAAATACTAGAATATTTTGCGTTTATGGCTATCCGAAAGGAAAGGGGCTCATCCACTCTACCATCGGGAAAATGTTACTTTTCTTCAGATGAAGGAGAGGTCCCCTATCAGTTTCATTCCTATCCTTATACCTTTTCTCCCATTATGAAGCGCCTATTAGTGCGGAAACAAACTTGAAAACACGAATGATGAAAGGAAAGGAAAGCAGATACAAATCAAACTCGATCTTTCCCCTTCCAATCTCATACCTGTACTTTTCCCACCGGTCGAAATCGCCTATCAGTGAGGAAACAGACTTGAAACCATCCATGTATAAAAGGAAAGGAGTAAAAATTTTCCCTTGAATAGAATTCTAATCTTATCATCAAATTATTATTTCGTTTGTTCCAAAAGTGGAAATAGTAATGTTCCAGACTCTCCGATTCTATACTAGCTCCGTTAATAATGTGCATATCATTCACTACTTCTTTTAATTTTCTGATTTCCAAATTTATTCACGTATCCTTGTGATAAATTCGGTGAGTATAACGTGTGGAAAGGGATAATAGTTATACATAAGGCAAATGCAATCAACGTTTACATTGAGCATACAAAATTGAAATTTATTATTGAAAATAAGAGATAAATGAATTCCCAGCAAACATAAGTAACATATAACATGCGTAACATAAGTATTCTATGGAAGTTATTGATATAACAACATTTTAGAAAAGGTTGTTTTGCCTAGAGTTATGCTATCGAGCAAGCTTCCTATTAACTGCTGATACTAATGCAATGTAAACAATAAAAGTCATTCTCCGAAATTACTAATTTTAGATTAAGAGTTAGACTCATTTATAGAAATATAATATGTATTTATAATATAGCATAGCTTTTGTATTGTTTCACACTACAGCAAAAAAGGAATATAATATGAAATTTGCTCCTTTAAAAAGAGTATTTGAGATTGGAGTTCTAATCAGAACTCGAGTTCTTAGAATTCTATCATCGGTACAGAAATAAATCGATATAGTAACGTTATCAGAAATGTTAGTTCCTACGATTTAAATATGTTCAAATGTTACACATTCTTTAGAGCGTTTTCTATTTGCGTGAGTGCACGCAAATGGAGAACTAGGATAGTTCTTTTATTCTTCCCTAGAATTTTAGATCTTATTCTATTACCGGAGGTTGAAGGGCAAGCAACGTTGTCACACTGGTTCCCATGAGATCACAGAAGTTAAGCTACGTTTGGTCCGGACAGAAATTGGATGGGTGAGAGAAGTGTATTTTATGCCAGAATGATATTAAATTTGCCATGCTTCTACCGCGGTGCTCTTGTCCCCTGTCTGCGAGTGGCGGGCAAGTTAAATGTGGGATGGGGCAATGGATCTAAAGAAGTTCCAGGAGGCTCCAGAAGGCCTCCGCCCACCCCTCCAATTAATTTTATTGTTGAATGAGGTTGAATGTTGAACAGTTCTATTCCATTGTTATGTAGTTATATTCCATTAAATTGATAGTATCATTTACATTAACCTATTTTATTTTGCATTCAGTTTAACTAAAAATTCTACCTTAAATGATTTGATAGCCTCATTAACATCCGACATCTATCTTATGAAGATCAAAAATGTTTGGAATAATCTGTAGAAAAATTCATTTTGGTGCACACACAAATTTGGAATACTGCTGCTGGAAGGTTACAAGAGATAATGAAATAAAAAAATTCCACTTCATGATTTTCCAGACTCATGCATTTTGTATCCACTTCCAGAATAATTTGGTTAAATCGATGCCTAAGTTCCACGCAACGATTTCCATACGTTAGGCCTTGTACCGTTAGGGACGTTATCCGGTTTGTGAATTGACTGCGCGTTGATTATGTTTCCAAAGGAGAGCATCTGAGGGCATCTCGCCGAATAATAATTTTCGAGGGAGGATTTTTTAACAGAATGGGGAATAAAGATTGTTGATACCACGCTAACTCGTAGTTGATGGTGGCCAAGAACTAGTTTCTCTGTTTTTAGCGTCGAATGCTCATAGCCATGTCGAATTATTCCAGTACCACAGGATACTGTATTTTTACCATCGCCTGCATATGAAAACAAAAGATATCATTTCAAAGTGCATATATCCTCTGCTGGCAAGGGACTAAGCGGCCCTCGCATAGTAACGACCTTGCCCTCAGTTGTTTAGCAGCGAACGTGGATCGTGGAGAATAATGAATTTTGATCATGGAAGAGCGCAAGGCCGAGTGGCTTCTGAGCACACTGCGATCTCTTTTACTCTCCTATTATTCAAATTAAAAAAGAGGCACTGGCGTAAAATTTGGCAAGTTTTGATGTGGTGAATCATCAAAGTGGGAAAATACCATAATTTTGCTACCTCGACACATCTAATTCGAGGAAATAGAATATCTTTACCATCACCCTCATTGTCGAAAGCAAATTATTTACATCGTAGTGTGTTAACATTGTATGTCATAGTCATAGTATCGCAATAAGATTAGTCACAGAAGAAGAACCAATCGTTTTGAGATGTGACAATGTTGAATGCTAATTTTTTAATGCTATTCACAATTTTTTGTCACATTCTACTCGAAAAAAATTTAAGTATACAAATACGCTAGGTGTGGTTAAAGTCTATGATTAAAAGTACACGATATAATGTTAACAAAACTAGAAAATAAAAATGAAATAAAATGTGGAATGACATGCATTTGAATTTTTCTACGGAGGAGGGTTAACTTGGGTGCAGAATTTTGAAATTTGGTCAGTAATATCAGGAAAAGATGATGTAAGCGGTTAGCATAGTCAAGATGTTCTTTGATGAATATATTTTAGGCTCGGCAAGATTGGTAAGGAGATATCAGTTGGAAGAAATCCGAAAGAGGCAGATAGTGGAAAGAGGAAGCAATGATAGGCAATGGGACTCTGAAGGTTGCATTTGGGGAAAAAATTATGGATGTTTTTTTTGCAATCAGGACGGTTTGAAAGGGAAAAGGCGGAGACAAATAGAGATTGTGAACAGTATGAGGAAGTTTACAAAATATTAAGTATTTTAGAAGGATATAATATAGAGAGGAAATTCCTCGGGTATGGTAAATATTATTGTAATTGTTAAGGAGAGGGAGAATCAAGTAGTAATTCCTCAAAAACATACTATTATTGATGGGAAACTTATGATTATGACGGGATCGGGTGTGGTGGCTACAGTATTGCCCTCTCATCCCGAGAGCCCGGGTTCAATTTCCGACAGTGGCGGATTTTTCAGTGGCAAACCGGTCTGTAATTGACTGCCTAGTGGAAGGCATTACAGGTTCAGTACTTCGCCCGTCGGATTGGATGTTAAGCCGTGGTCCCCTTGGTGCCTGTCGTTAAGAGAGAGCTAATGCCGGCGTCAGGTTTCTCTCCACCCTTCCTCCATTACCTGAAATGTTCCTACCATTACCCAATCACCCTCCTATCCTAAATGGCGCAAAATATAACCTCAGCTGTCGGTCGCCTCCCCTCAATGGCGAACTAACTTATGATTTTGATTGGCACAGTCACATCAGTACAAAATTCTATTAGAAGTAGGTAAACTATTTTTCAAAAACATTTTTGAGCCGCAAACTAATTTTAGTCTTGCCTCTTTTTCTGGGAAATTTAGGAATTAAAGTCAGCTCTTAGCATAAGAGGAACGCTCGTAAAAATCCATCATAGTGAATATTTTTCATTGAGCAGATATGAATGTCAAATGATTGGGAACTATATTTTCCAAATAATTTAACATAGTTTTTCATTATGAATATTCGAATCCTTTATGAATGATAAACTTTGACATAGAAATTATTTACATTCCTCCAAAAATCTCTACCTTACAATCTGAACATTAGAATGATGATTCCGGAATAGAAATGCAGATGGTTTTTAAGGAATAGGCCGGATCCTTTAATACTCCAAATGTTGCACTTTCAACTAGGGCTTTTTCAATAATATGTGGGGACTGTTGCATTTAAAAGCGTGTATTATTCCAGAAAATGGAGAGAAATTTAGTGCTAGCGATAGTGTGATCAAAACCTGGAATGGAGCCAAGGGTGAGTTCATTCGGCAAGCTTGTTGAGCACCAGGCATGGGGATAGACCATGGACCGATACGGTGCCAAACACCATTAATATTCTTTTAATCCCCACAGCAATGAGGGCCTGAAATCTGGAAGAGCAACACTGCACTTATTATTCACTTTTTCAAAGGAAGCGCTTACACAAAGTAATTACTAATTCGTCATCAATATTCAAATTTCGGGAATACAAGTATTTAGAATTTCTAAGCTGGTAATGATTTTTAGCAATTTCGTTTGCATCAATTTTATTTAAAAAGCAACAGATCGAAAGAAAGAGGCACTGAGTTATAACTGAACAATTTATTTTCGATGAAATGCTCCGATATTTCACAATGAAAAGGTTGGCCGATAGAAGAATCGAGTGGAAAGCTGCGTCAAACCAATCCTAGGATTGTTGACCAATGATGATGATGATGATGATGCTTCGATATGCGCTCTAGAATTGGCTGTTTGCTTCAAATTGGTCATTGAAATTTCTCAATTCCTTGCGGGTAATTATTTCCTGTTCTTATTTTTTAAAGCTTCATTGAGGCAGTTTTACAAGATACCTTCCATTGTGCAATCTGATTCATAGTGAAAATTGGATCGTGTAAAGGAACAAAATCTATGGGAGACCGAAGGGAAAACAGTCCTGATCTATTTCTAGGCATACAAGTTCTCTGAATCGACAATACTTCGCGATGCACAGTTTACTGCCTCGTGCAGTAACGTTTTAGCAAAGACGTGGCGGTAGGGTAAATCCCTTACCTGTCGATCTTAGGGTCGTGGGTTCGAATCCCGTCCGGGTAAGATTATCACTTTCGGGGCCATGGATGTTTTCAATCTGCTATTGCAAGGTAGGAATTTGTAGTCCTAAACTCACAGGTTGATTGAAGGTAAGTTTATTATCTTATTTATAATATTGTGTATAATATTGTGTAATCAGCGATTCCAGGCCTTTTTACGCGAAATTCCTTTTAGGAATGCATGACGATAAACAAGGCTTGTAAAATCATGTCGGTATGAATCACTCCGCAGGATGTAGAATTCTTATTAATGCCATTTTTGCAGTCTGTGTAAAAGAGTGGGCTTTTGCCTTTTCACAATACACTAACACTGCAGTATGAAAGGCCTCTTTCTAAATTTACTGAACAACCTCAATACATTTTCAGACAGTGATCTCTGAACGCTTTATTATTTACAATATTTCAATTACCGAAATAGCAGTAATGCTAGTGGTTTATAAATGAAACAGAGAGAGCAACTCGTTACAATTATAATTTACTGTATATTTATTTTAGATCCATAGGTTTTTTCGTGCATGACTTACGCATCCCTTTAATTCTTTGATGCAATTCAAGAGGAAAAAGAATAGAATCTTGGCAGGATAAATTGTTTCTCAAAATTTCAGATACTCAAGTAGATACTGTGCGTACGAGTTCTGGTCCATAACCGGGCACTTCATCCCAATTTATACATGTGATAAAGTCTCAGGGGTAACAAGGTGGACATTTATCAAGTTGTTGAACATTTAATCAATTAAAAGAATTGCTAGTCGAAGGCTTAACCAGTTTTTCGTTTCCTCACAGAGCCGCTTTTGTAGAAAATAATATATATGCTTCGGAGTATTTTAATGAAGCAGAAGTTCTTTCAAATGAGGTTTAACATGTCTTTGTTATAGTACTAGGTCATTTGGATTATAACAACAGAAACTTTAAAAGACATCGAAGTACATCAAAATTCACTTAAATACCCCACGCTAACGGATACAAAGTTTGTATTTTAGTTATTTTGCACGTATACACAAATGTGAGTGGTTGAAACAGATACCGAGGATGATAAACCATTGATCTTTTTCCAAAAATGCATTCAGCTGGCTTTTCAACTGGCATCCAGCGTTGATACGATTTGAACTAAATCGCTTTGATCCCAGCAAAAATGATATTTCCCAGGTTTGCATCAGTATGTTATCATCATTACAGTATAACAGTATGTTACATGCAGTATGTCAGTATGATGATAACATACTGATACAGTATATCAGTATGTTATCATCATTACTGTTAACAGTTTTGCATCTGTGTTAAGTAGAAGTGAAAATACGTCAAAAATAGAAAGTGTAGCTTTTCGGAGATAGATTTTCGTGTGAAAAACTTGAAACTTTTTGTGAAGGAGGGAAGGAAATGTAGCTGTCATGCATTCTCAATCTCGCTGCCACCCATTCCGTATGTTTAATCTTCTGTAGTAAACATTCTCAGTACCAATGGGGGTTCCTTAAAATTGTAACTCCCCAGAATTTTGAATTACTACAAGCATATAATACTGCATTTTTTCATTTATTATACTTACAGAGCAATTTGATTTCATAAATTATGTATTATTACTGATAGTATAGTATTTAAACTTCACTCCAAAATATTATTCACAGCCATGTACCACATGATGAAAATTTATCCACATTGATTTATTTTTTTAAAAGCTTTCTTGGGGTAGGTAAATGTTATAATGCATCTGTTCCTCCTGGCTTATTCCGCGGAAGTCTCATATAGCACGTCATCATTTTCAAGTAGATTTCCTCTCCCTCATATGCCAATTCTCACATCTTCAGTACTTGTTATGTTTATAGAAAAGAACTTGTAATGTTTACTATTTTATTATTGTCACAAAGTCATTAATTTGTCACTATTCGGAGCTAATATAACGTTTGATAACTGATGTGGGAACCCAAATGTAATCGTAATGTGAATTACACAGTGTTCATTCTTTCCTCGACAATCGTTTCTTCCAATGCCATTCTTTCCTTACAGCAACCTCATATTATCCTGATTTTTGTAAACAATTTGGCAAGTCAAGAAAACTCACATTAGAAAAGCTTTGCAATTATCCTCGCCATCACTCCTCAGAGTCCGAGATTTTAATCTGACTTTTATCGTTTTATTTGCCCAACATTCCCATTTCCGCTGAAAAATGGCTATTAAGATAATGTATCGCCCATACCTCGTCCTAATGGCTCCTGATAAATATAGAATAACTTCGCTCAATTTGCTGTCAAAACCCAATCTTTCTCAATATATTCTAGGTGACCTACTTCTAAAGTTTTACTGCAGAAGTTTCACGATTAATTCACATGCACATTAAACCTCATGCATTTGCTATTTAAACTGGGTTTCCTACATAATAATATTATTTTTCTCTTCAAACAAATTGGTATTTTGTTTGGAAAATGTCCATGAGTTTGTCTCATTTGCTTTCCCTCCATTAGGGATTTCTCGTGTTTGGGTGCCAGAACTCAGTGGAGCTCTCGAAAGATAATACTGAATTACATTTTTCCTTGTCCCTAAAAGCCTTATTGCTATTTCAATAACTTAAACTTCATAACAAAGCAGCTAGATAAAGTGATTATCTACCGTTGTCAGCTAAATATTCACTCCGTTTTTTATAAATTAACCTTCCATTCTCATGCTAATGCGGAAACCTTTCCTTCCATAAAGATGAGGCTGCTGTCCGCTACCGTTCCTTCCATCTCCGCTTCAGATAACATCTGGCCTACATTTAGGGGTGAAAAAAAATATTTTAGCCAGCCAATTCTATGTAAACAGACGTAATTTTACCAATACTGCCACTGGCTGGAGTCCAAGGCGCGTGTGATTTTTTCAAAGGTGGTGGGTATTCGATTTTTTCAGGAAGCACGCCTCGGCTCATCTAGTTTTATAAGTTGCCGCTTGGAGCGCATTGCTCTGAACTGGGCGGGCACCTTATAGCATTTACTACTGCCCGGTGGCGACTGGCTGAACTGATTGCTGCAGCAGGAACACTTGGGAGTTGCGCTCAATTTTTGAAACTTGGTTTTTCTCGTAAATGTTAAAAAAGTCGGTAATGTTGTGGAATAATGGAATATGTACCACCTTTAAACTTCTAATCATATGAAAAATATTAGTTTACCCATGTTAATCTTACAATATCGAAAAAATACACTCACTTTCAAAATGGTTGGAGTACCTACTAAAGAAAAAGTAAAGTGAACTGCAGGGTCAGCAATTAATTATGCTAATACCACGGTTATTGTAATGTTAAACTAATGAATTATAACTTTTTTTTCAGGTAAGAAGCTTGCCACCTCTGCCACGGATGTTTCTGTTCTCTGCAAAATTATTTTGGTAAGCTCTGGCACGTTACGACTGCTAACTTTAAATGGTTTTCAGCTTTAAAGCGAAGAGTAATTTCAGAATATTATTATTCAATCATCTCCAGTAAATACATTTTTTTATTTGCGAAAAGGGAAGGTCTGGACGTAAACGTGTGTTTGCAAATAAATGTGTTAAGGTTGATCTTCACCAATGTGTAAAACAAGTGTACTTATGCCGATGAATCATTGAGTCGGAAGTCTATATCACATTATTACAGAAAAAAAACTTGTCTGATCGGGGTGACAAAATTATGAGTAAATATATTTGCGGCATTTTTATCGTGCTAATATGGCGTTCCTATATAATCTGCATTCATTCTTTTTGAGAAAGATGAGAGTTAAAAAAGAAAAGTTCTTTGAGTTTTATATTACCCTATTTTTTTTGAGAGTTAGTGAATGTTCTTCAAATCCTTCTCTGTCACTACTTGCTGTGACACCGACGAATCGATTTTTAAAATATTTTCCCCGTGGATATTTGCCCCTGAAGCTTCCTCTTTCATTGCATTACATGGATTTTATTTTACCAAATTTTGAGCGAGGATAAGAATATTATTTCCGCATAGAAGAGAGAAGCTGAGAAAATGGGAATTGAAATTTGTGGCGAAGATAATGGGAATGACTGAGTCAGCAAAGACAATTATGAAACCAACGTAATAGTAATAGAAATAATATGCAGCAGATTTAGAAAAGTGCGAAGGTAAAATATGAGAATATGGTTTGAGAATATAAAAATTATCAAACCATAAATGTTAAGGGATAAAGTAAATTTGATGCTAAATGAATCGCGAGAAAAAGGTCGCAAAGATAATCTAAAAATATTGTCATCTTGTAAAATAGATTTATGAGTAAGGAAAAGAAATTTTTAGCATCTCTATGACAAATGAATATACTAAACCGGCCCAGGCTGGGTGATAAAAGTTGCAAGAAACTTTTTCAAAAAGTTTCCTTAAAAATGGATGCCAAATTTTTTACACATGTAAAAAAGAATGATAGGCCGATGTGTACTTAATTTTTATAGTAATATTTGATAGCGGAATTGGAATGATAATATACAAAATACATACTAAAAAACATTAGGGAATATATGCGGCACTCCAATAATCACTCGGAGCTAAGCTGAAATTCACCGAGTTCCTACATCAGGTTGTGGATGGTGGGTCAGACTCTAAGTATAGAATTAAGCTGCAAGATATACGAGCTAACTTTTGAATGAGAAGTCGTTGACAATGAGCGATGACATTGCGAGCTAAGTTATGTCGTAGGAGAACTGTGAAAATATTAGGACAATAAGCCTGACAACACTTGACTCGAAACTATTGACAAGGATCATCTACAGGAGTGTAGAACTGAAAGCGGTGGGGTCTCTTGATGAAGACCAATTTGGATTAAAAAAACAATTGTTAAAAAGGAAGCAAATTTAGCCCTTAGGCTAGAAGAATAAACCAGCGTTTTTTTGCGATTAGGGGCTTGGAGGAGGCTTTTGAGAACTAAACTGAAATTCAATGCTCAGTATTCCTCAGGAAAATCCAAAATTAATAAAATTTCAATAATCATGCTGTAAAAAAGCACTTTTCAAATGTTAGCCAGCTATTTTCCTTTTCTTCCCTCAGTGCACCGTTATGATTACTTATTTATAACTTGGGATGTTTACGTATTTAGTACATGTAATGTTTAATTTTGTAGAACTTGTAATGCTTACTATTTTATTGATTGTCACAAATTCATTAATTTGTCACTTACTTTTCGAAGCTAATATAACGTTTGAGAACTTATGTGGGAACCCAAATGTAATTCAAATGTGTATTTTTGGCATATTAAACATTTTTTGTTCTACATCAAACGCACCCTAGTTACCCTTATATAACTTTCAAGTTTTTCTACGGCAAGGTATTTAGTTTCTGTTTTGTTTTTCTCCAAAAATATGACTTCCCTTTTAAGAATCGTTTTGATATATGACTGTATCGATGTATTATATGAAATTCGTGTCGTTAGCAAAAATAAATGAAATCGGAAAATTTTCAAGGTAAACATTTTAATTCTTTTGCTTCTGATACGTCCGCAACGAATCCCTTGTAGTTCAAGACAAGTCCATTCCACTTGTCTTTTCTTCGTCGTATTGAGCTTCATATGGAAAATTCTTCTTTAGCTCTTCTATATATGTTAGTAGCATTCATTTTATCTGTTCGTTTGATCTTTCGTATCCTCCTACAATTCCAGGTAACGGAGATCTGGATTTTTTTTCTGATCACCTTAAGACTTGGATCACATGGTCTAAGTCTCTAACCCAATGAGTTCCTCACTGAGTGACCTGCTTTTATGTCAGAGATTACATCAATAAAATAATTCGTTCAACTATGCGCTAACGAAGACCTTCTTCGAATATGCTAGTTACAAATGTCACTCTTCGTCATTTTTCAATTATTGTTTAAAGAGTCAATATTATTTATTTTGTTTCTTTGCTCTTTTTGAATTTAAAGTGGTTTCATAACTGGTTGTATTTATAATGGAGTTCATGGAGTTCACGATGGAATTGTAGGTGAATTGTAAGTGAATTCAAAGCGTGGTGTTCCCAGCTACACACAGCTGCCATCTTGGTCGGCATTGCAGCTATCACCTCACCTTAAAAATTTCCGGCATGAACCTGCCATTCTATTTTTGATCATTCCCATACCATTTTTGATCAGTCTTTTCTGTATTTTCATTACTTGTAATCTAAGTTTTGTTTCTTTTGTCTCTCCTGAACTCTGTCTAGTCTTCGGATCTCTTGTTGCTTATTACATTTTTTCCTACCTTACTCCTCTCCCTCGTTAAATTTTTCGCAAAGTATAGGGTTTGATAAAACAATATGAGCGTTATACTGCTGGCTCATTTATTCGTTCTCTTCTTACAACAATACATCACCAGAAGTGTTAAATTAGGAGAGTTAACTATAGAACCGAGAAAGACAAATATTTGTTTTTCCCATGCACAACACACGACTGCTATGCAAATAAAGTATAATTCCTTTAAAAGCATTGCAGTGTACTCTTCATTGATATTAAGGGATGAGCATTCTTTCAGGTCTCATATACGTTTAAAAACACAATTGAGTATTGCAAAAATTCATTGGAATGTCAGAAGAGGAGTGAAATGCATTCCTTAGTGTATGGGGGCTGTGTGGGAGAGTATGGGACAAATAGAAAACAAATGTTGACATTAGAACTATATAATATTGCTAGTCTTCAAAAACCCTGAAATAAAAAGTAATTTCACCAAGCATCTGTTAACATTTTACCACAGTATAACAAAAAAGGTGAACTGGAGTCTTTGTAGCAATTGGTAATTTGAAAAAGAATGAGGAACCCTGATGTCCCTGTTGACAATGAATATTTGTACCTTACCTTCTCCCCCTTTCTCTCAACGGTCGTCGATCAACTTCTTCCCTACCACTTTTTTTGTAATACAGTAATACAGCTATACAGTACTAATACAGCTACCCCTATCGACAATTCATTAATCTTGAATCGGAGAAACGAAGTGAAGCCAATTATTACACCATATGGACGATACATTAGAGTATGATTCACATATACGCATTTCCATTGTTTACCCTCTTCCTCTCACCTTGCTAGCTCCTTTGCTGCAAATTTACTTCCCAATCATCACCCTCTGACCAATGGGGTCGTTTACCATATTTTTTTTATTGCCGAATCTGATAGAGTTTGTAAAATAAAAGGACCCGTATTTCTACGTTTTCTGATCCGTCAATTAGTTCTAGAGTTATAAGCTGCGAAAAACTGGTGTTTTTAACCCTTTCGGAAAAGTGGGTGTGGTGCAACCTCTGACGTATATCTACTTCGTCCAATCACAACTGAGCCCGCGAAGCTACTTCGCCTTATCGCCAAGGGGGGACACAGCTGACTCGGCCAATGGGAGCGATTTCGACAGCATCTGTGCGAGCAGACCTTCCGAGAACCCCCCTCCACTCCCTTCCCCCTCCCCTGAAAGCAGTCAAGGACGGGAGGAAAATGACGTCAATGTTATCACAGCAGCATTTTCGGTGGGCGTCACCTTTTGCTTATTTTCATTTTTGATTTACGAGTGAATGGTTGTGGTTAGAAGATTAATTTTTTCACTAAAATTCGTTTTTCGTTTCAATCTAACGATTTCGTGTACAAAATTGCGATTTCGGCTCCGAGTGAACGCCCCCATTATCATCTCTTCACTCCTTGACTTTGAGTATACATGTATGCGGGTCAGTTTCGATGACTTCTCACCAGACGATGATGCTCAAACATCGAAATCAGGCCATGTTTCACCACTTTGTGGCGCGTAATAATTTTATTTGCAGTTACTCTTATCATGGAATACCACAAGGTGTCATTGGAGCTTGTTTTATTTACAAGCTTCCTACGGAGCAAAGTATTCCAACAAAATATTTACTCTTGCCTCCCTCTTCATTTTATCATTGACTCATTTCCTGAGGTCTGCAGAACCCATTCGCCCGCAGTTAACCGTACACATGGTAAAAGAAACTCCACTTTGGGACTGGTGGCTGGTTATGAAATTCAATAGTTTAATACGAAATATGAAATTCAATAGTTTAATACAGATACGAGTATCTACCAGCTAATACAGTACTAAGCTACCCCTATCGACAATTCATTAACCTTGAATCGGGGAAACGAAGTGAAGCCAATTATAGCTCCATATGGACGATACATAAGAGTATGATTCACATATACGCAGGTATTTCCCACAAAATTTTCCATTAATGGTTAAGTTTATCTCATGAGCTTAAAAGAAAAATTTTATATAAGCAGGTCAGATTAAATATATACCTATCATGCTCATAAAATTTCAAATACGCTCTGTGATGCTTGTTAAATTTCAGGGTTGTGTAATTTAATGAATAGCGATTACATGGTCGCAATTTTACCTCGTTGATTGAGCTGGGCAGAGGTTAGGAGAAAACTATGAGCCTGCTTCAGTATTTTATTTTATCTAGTTAGCAAATTAGAAGCATATATTTAAGGGATTTCAAGAAGTGTGGATTTTAAAATTTTGACTTGATTTGTGATTGCGCCACATTCATGCAATTGTAATTCATTTTCACCTAACATTTACAGATTTTTTCTCATTAAACGTGAGTGCAAAATTTTCAAACTATATATGTTGACAAACTATGCTTTCTGAAACATTACGAATAATAAACATTGAGATTCAAAAAAATGTTATTTAATTTAGGTCAAATGAAGAGGATCGCCAGGCTGTGAATGCCACCAAGGTTTTCTGATTGTTATGGCCCATGAAAATAATTCATAAATATTTATGGTAATTTTAAATGAACTTAAGCCGTAGAATGTATTGATTTGTGTGAATGAATTGGCTACTGATGCAATGGCAGTGTACGTCACTCCCGCAAAAAAATTGGTGGAAGAACCAATTGAAGATACATTTATTTAGTTGGGGAGGATATTAATCGGAAAATATCCTCCAGGGTAGCCTTCAGTTTATCACGTCCTCAAAAAAAGTCGTGCAATATATGGTAAAAACCGATGGTTAAACGTTTGGGTAAACTAGTCACAAGCGAAGTTTCTCCGATCTTCGAAGTGAAGACGTTGTGGGTCTTAATTGATCTCTTTGGAAGCAAAAAATATATCCATCCTGGGCCTTTATCTCACGTATTCATCATTATTATTAAGATATATATTTAGTAATTAAAATATACGACCCAAGCGCCTAAACATTTTAAACGCTAGCATAAAAGATTTAATTAGATTTTAAGCCTCGCGTCGAACAGTCATTTTAGTGTATTAAAATGCTTAAGTGGCTGCTTTCATGTAAGACTCCGAGGCTACCAGCTACTTCAAATTTCACACCTCTTCAATTAGTGATGTGGAAGTACTTCGAATCGATTTGGTGCGCTAGGGAGATTTTATTAAATTACTTCGACGAAAATCGTTCATTCAAGCGGGGAACTTAAAATAGCATTATGTACTTGATCCATTTCCATGCCCCCCGGAACGACTCAATAGATGGCAGTCTGGCTCGTGATTGATCGCGGCGACGGAGCGGTTGGCTCATTAAGCCTCCTCGTGTGGGAAGATAAGGCGATCATTAATGTTAAAAAAGAAATCCCGGCGGAGGAGGCCTCACCTCCTCGTCAGATGGATGTGTAATGGAGCTGCGGGGGCGGCGGCAGGGGGAGGGGGTGGGGTTGGTTTCCCTTCGTTTCTCCCCTTCTCCTCTTTCCCCTCCACCCCTTCTTCCCCTCATTCCCCTCTCCTCTCTCTCTTACGTTCGTGCATTTTCTGCCCCCAATACTTCTTTATTGACGGCGCATCTAGAATTCTGATTTCCCTCCTTCCACATTGGAAGGAGAATCTTCTTCTTTTTTTTCCGCCCCGCGAGGATTTCCTCTTTTCTTGTGGACGCCGCGTGCATAGGGTTGCATGCCGGGCGAGGCGAGTTACGACAGTCACTTGCCGGGCGCATTCAGGCGTTTTGAATGGGATAATCTCCAGTGGCTCGTAAATTCGTGCGGGCTTGAACGGTGGACTTTTCGGGAGAAGTTTTCCAAGTCCCGCAACTCAAGATGACTGGGAACCAGGCGGATTGAATGAAGGCATGCGGAGGCGTTGTGAATTCCTTCTGCTGGAGTGTTAAAGTTTCTCTGTTTCATTTGGGCTTATTTCGGTCACAATTCAGTTTTGAATCTAATCATATCGATTTGAACGTTGATGTGACGAGGTTTCAGAAAATTGTTTTGAATGCGTAAAAGTAAACCAGCATTTTAAGAGGTTGACTACAATGATATTAATGCAGGTGTAACTTGCATTTAATTACAATAGAGTAGGGCTTTCACATTTTTAAGTGTTTAAAAAATCTGAACAGCCCTTATAAGCGCACATTTTTACAATGTGCAATAACAGATTGTAGGCTGTTAATTGGAACTTACTTTTTTACCAATTTTATTAAGTAGTAATAAGCGTATTTCGACTTCTACCGACAAACGTTACTCCAACTGCTAATCATTCAGTAAAAAACATTTTTTACCTCAAGTTTCCACGAGCACCGTACCTCCCATGTACTTTCATTTCATCGCAGTCACCAAGACCCCGGATAGTTTCAGAAAATCTTCATCGTTGAACATACGATTAAATTAAAGAAGAACTTGCGATTTTCCTGGAGTAAATCTATTGGTGTACATTTGTAAGCTCTTATATTTAATAGTATGTTCAATTTTCTCAAAACATTTCCCGAAAATTCAGACCTGGGTCATTAAACATGCTGTCGTAAATATTTATTGGGAATCAGTAAATTAACTTTAATAGCTGCAGGACATACAATCATTTCACAACCTTCAGTGACCCTTGAACCTTCAACCCTTCATTGACCCTTGAAAATGACGCGAGGGCTTTGAAACCTTGGTAGGGTTTTGTTAAAAAACTTGGTTGGAAATACAAGTTTTGAAAATTACTCATCCAAGATCTGATGTTTTTAGAGTTTTGTGTGCTCGCAATAAACTGTTGGCTGACATGAAAGTGGCCACTGACAAGTCGCTGATGCAGAGGGAACAATTAAATATGTTATTTCAATTAGTGGACGACCACAACTCTAATTCCAGCGAGAAGCTTATGGTTAAATATGTGAAAAATTGGAATTCTGAAGGGAATTTGAGTGTCCTACAATGACCGAAGAATTATACACAGTCTTTACAAAAACCAAGTTGCTGTGATTAAATCTGGACCCAGCTGTGAAGAGGCAAGAATAAGGAAAGGAATGAGACAAGGCTGTGCACTGTCTCCCGTAATTTTTAATGTTTACATAGAGAGAGCCATGAATGAAGTCAAGGAAAAGTGTTCTGGAGTGAACATCCACGGAGAAACAATCAGTATGCTACGATTCGCTGATGACATAGCTCTCATAGCAGAGACAAAAAAGGAGCTGAATAAGATGCTTACAACCATGGATAGGACTATGGTCAGATACCAGCTGGAGATAAATAAGAAGAAGACTAAGATATTGGTGTGCAGCAAGAAAGAAGAGGCGAAAACCGATGTCAAACTAGGAAAACAAAAACTTGAAGAGGGTAAAGAGTTCTGTTATCTAGGAAGCCGAGTAACCAACGATGGACGAAGCAAGAAAGAAATAGTGAGTAGAATAGCCCAGGCAAAGAGGGCATTCTTTCAAAAGAAGAATCTACTTACAGCAGGAAATACAAGCATAGAAGTAAGGAAACAGTTCATCAGAACATACATCTGGAGCATTTTTCTTTACGGCAGTGAATCATGGACGATGACAGCAGCGGAGAAGAAAAGGGTGGAAGCATTTGAAATGTGGTGCTACAGAAGAATGCTGAAGATTAATTGGATCGACCGAGTAAGCAACGAGGAAGTGCTAAGAAGAGTAGGAGAAAAGAGAAGTCTACTGATAACTCTAAAAAGAAGAAGTGAAAACTTAATCGGCCATATCTTGAGACACGATGGCCTGATGAAGACTATCGTCGAGGGAAAAGTGAACGGGAAGATTGGAAAAGGCAGGCCTCGTATGAGATACATGGAACAGGTTGTGAAGAATGTAAAAGAGAAGAATTACGTCACAATGAAAAGGTTGGCCGATACAAGGATCGAGTGGAAAGCTGCGTCAAATCAATCCTAGGATTGTTGACCAATGATGATGATGATGTGAAAAATATTAAGGCTGTTGTTCCTGTAGAAATAATAATGAAACTGCTTCAAAAAACGATCCAGGCAATCAAGTGAATGCAAATTCGTAGTATATGTGCAGAATGAACACTCTATCGCAAAATCTGTTGTTGGTACATGTTTGATTGGTGTACACGAAATTAGATCGAATGATTATGAAAAATTAGAAAAATAAGGCTCTTTCCTTTGGGAGAAAATATCTAACGCTAAAGTCTAGTCTGGTGAAACAAGAATGATGAAACCCAAACCTCTAAAGTCAGCTTGTTTGCCGCTCCGAATTGGGTCCTTGCGCTCTTTCCCCTTTGCATGCTCGGAATTAGCTCTCCCTCCTCTTCTTCCATACTCTTTGCGATCTCCCTCTCTCGTGGATCACTGGCAATTAATCATGTTTTCGGAGGCGACGCATCAAAGTCTGAGGCGATATCGAATCCTTTCGTGCCATCACCACGCAGCCCAGTCACATCCCTCGGGGTGTCCCGAAAGAGAGGGAGAGAGAGAAAGAGGCGTGCGAAAAAAAGGGGCGTGGGTGGGACTGGAATGGGGCTGGCATGCCATTTAAGGAAGCGCAGAGGACGGAGGCGACGGTGGCGCTCGCTCGCGAGAACTCCTGTTAAAGTTCTCGGACGATATTTTGAGGGAAGTGGTAATTAAACCTTGCGACGTCACGCGATGAAAAGGAACGAACCGGGGACGTTACACGCCAAAAAAGAATTCGCGACTCGACCCTATAACCCGGTCCGTCTCCTGTACCATCTGCTCTCGTATCAGCACAGCACATTTCCCATTTCCGTGATAATGACTTTTAGAGTCATTTAGAAAGAACGCGATGTAAAAACTTGCTATCCAAGATATCCAAGAATGTAGTAGAGTAATCGGAGGAAAATGTTAACTTTTCCAATTTAAGGAAGATTAACGGGAAGGGGCTTTAGATATTTAGGTAGGGTGTTTGTCGCATATGCATACTTATCAGTGGAGAATCAAGCGATTATACGAAATTTGTTTATTATTTCATTTGGATCCAATGTTACGTGCATGGTGGCATATAGCGCTTTACAAGTAAAGCAGCACGATAATTGTTTGCACTGATAACTTTTGATGGAAGTATATGAGAAGTAATCATTTTCATTTCTTAAAATTCTGGTTTGGTTCATGTGCAAAATTTTCTTTTGATTGTCATGTTCATCGAGATCACAATTCAAGAGGTGGATTAAAAAACGTGTCCTGATTGAATTTAGCCAACTTTAGAGTGAATATAATATGACTTCTTTGGGGAGTGCTATGCAACTTTTGTTTTTTGGGTTGACTCTTGATTGATAAGGGAAATAATTAAATAAATACCATTTTCTGACACCCAGCTAGGTTGATGAAGGGCGTGAATGAGACAAAATGTTAACGACTTCCTTATGAAAGGAACCACTATGTGAGACCTGAATCAGTTAATGTAAATAGTGTTAAGCGTTTTTAAAGCAAGTTTGGACAAAATTAAAGTACAATAGCAGAAATTCCACAGAGAAAAAAATCATTCACCGGGATTCGAACCCGGATTGTGGAAATTGTCGATGTCGAATGTCGAAATGTCGAATCCCGGTCAAGGAATACACTTTTTTTGTGTGGTACTTCTGCTATTGTGCATTTTCAGCGGGTAACGTCGTTAAGGTTCTCGCGGCCAGTTCGCGATCCTTCAATTCTTTCAAATTTAAGTACTTGAATCATGTTTAGAACTGCTTTGACTATCTGTTTTTAATACACCTAAAGTCATGCGTTTTCTCTTGCTCTGCCATAGTTAAAAGCATGAAAAATCAGCAACCATCAACTTCGATCACGCACATTTTCGACAGAAACATGGAAAGCTTAAAATATGCATATTTAACTAATACAATATTTTAAAAACTAAATTGGTTCTGAATGATTTGTTCGAGGTTATTTTCCACCCTCCAAACTGAGTTCTGAGTTATACTGGGGACGCTGAGTGCAGAAATCATCCGATAATTTGGATGGTTTAGGCGGAATGACCTCCATATTCAGTAAGCCATCCATGTCGGTATGCCTTGCAAATCTCTCCTACCTGGGATCATCAGATTGCCGCGCGAGATAATCTTCCAAATATGTTTCCCCTTCAGCTTCCCTTCGCTCGATATACGACCACTTGTCTGCATCCCCTTACGGATTGAGCGCTTAAAAAGGGTGTGCAGCAAGATGGAGGTGACAGAGCAGGTGGAGACGGCATCAGTTATGAGATGCAAAAATGAGGAGACTTAGAGAGTAGAGAGAGAGAGTCTTAGGAGTAACTTGGAAACCGTTATTTCTTCTCTGGTTGGAGCTGCACTTGGTATCTCTCTCAACAGTTCGAGAATATCATTAAAAATGTACCTAAATTCGAATATATATACCCGAACATGAAGACATTTCCTCGTTGGCTTCCGTATATCGTTATCGGAATAATTCGATGTAAAGTTGATGTAAAGTTGTAAAAAATTATAATTGGGAATCATTCCTTCTTGGTAATTGCCTCTTAGCCATGTGCGTACCTTTCGAAACTGTATTTACGAAAGAAAAGTGACAAACTATTAATGGGAAATTCCGTGCAATTATCTAGGAGGGCCCAGTCCCTATCCGGCACTTTATCCAGAGACTTTGACCATCTCTGGCTCCAATTCCGAATTAGTTGACTCTTGGTAATTAGCCTTCCAATGAAGATATTGGAGAGAGTTTCCTAGTTCGGTCGGCCTTTGAAACGCTCCAAATAAGACGTATCGTTCCTTTTTAGTCGGGGTGTGAGTGACTGTCGGTATATAAAAGTGAGCAAAGGAGATGTTATTTACTGAAAAAGATCACTGAATCATTGAGCGGCAGTGATTCACGTATCTTATGGGATGTAGAAGACAAGGAAGGCGTTCTGGTGGATGGAACACTAATGGAAGTTTTACTAATTTATTTGTACAACAGGTCTGCAGTCACTCTTAAATATCTTTTTCTGATCTCAGAAATACTTTTTTTCTAGAAATCCTTTTCCCCTGGTAGGAACTGTAATGTATGTTGTAAATGTATCCTTTAGGGAAAACCTATGATACTTTCTTTTTAGGGAGAGATCTCTATTACTTTACTATTAAGAGAATAGGTGCGGCCAAAGTGTAAGGATTGTTAACGAGGAAAAATTCTCAGGTGAGAAACCGTTTTTGACTTGGCCTTATGGAATATATCCACTACGGACTAAATAAAAATTTGGCTAATTACACAGATTATTTATTTACACCTTGTGTCATCTTCAGAACTGAAAAATGCAATTCCCAATATTCCAATTACATATACATATATAGCGTATCCTATAAGCCAAAGCTTGTGTTTGTACCAGAGGACTGCATCCAGGACCAGAGTGGGTGTCAATGAAAATTGTGAGACAGGAGAGAAACCATGACAAAAAATGCACTAGCTATATGCACTGAAAACATTTTACTCCATTTAAAATAATTTTTTAGTTACGAAATTCGTGCAAATAAACGTTTAGGTACTAGGAAAGAATTATATTTTGATTGTTTAGGAATTATGTTTTAATCTACTGAGATATATTTTTTATCGGACCCGTAAGAGTGTAGTTAAAGTGAGCCAGAGTAGCCTAGATCCTTTTGAAGATGTACCACAAATTAGGATAGCTAAATTGACACTGCTTTTCCTGGAATTACGTTCCATATTCAGTTATCATATTCTTAACCAGAAAAAGGACATTTAAAATTTTTCCGAGCAGAAATCTCCCGAGCATATTTCCCAGATCAAATTGAGCATAGAAAGGCTCAAAGGTCTCAAAGCATTTTGCATCATTGTGAAATGAGAAACAAATTGGCTTTGAATTGACTTCAAATATTCAGTCTAAGTTTTCATGCACGAATGAACTGCACAGTTTCATGCACGTTTTTTTATTTCATTTCTACGGTTCATGTACGGTCTGTTAACGGTTTCCATCCGTGTGCTTGTAGTAGGTAAGTTGAAAAATACAAATAACGTAACAGCCTTTCACTAACGTCGCCGATCTTCTCTGCACAATCTAGCTATTATGGTGGGCGTGTGCAATGGGATGAGCGATTAGGGGGGAAAGAGTTAGATATCAATTATAGAGGTCTCTTAGGGGAATGTGGATGGGGATGGGGGAGGAGAGACCGCGTCTTCGGGACAAGTGGAACGGGGAGCGTGTGGACTGCGGCTCGTCCGACTCGGAAATTCGCAGCTCAAATACGGCGCACTCGAGGATTCTCGCAATTAGTCGGCCAACTTTGCACATCCTTCCCGGGTGGCTCGACGGCGCGCACGCGTTTCCAAGAGGGAGCGTGCGACGCGACGGAGTTTGCCGAGATGCAAGTGAATCTCGGTGAAGTGGTCGGAGCGAGCGGACGTGTGGAATTCGCGTGGTCGACGAAGAGAGCGGTCGTGCGGCGAGACGAAGCGCCCCCGTCGGGTCCCACCGCGAGAATGCCAATCGTCGTCCAGAATGGGAGGGTCGGCCTCAAAATGAAATTCGCGAACGAAATGCTTAGCGAGTGATTCCGAGGATTAATAGTTAACCTGTGTTGCGGGTGCTTCACATCATGAATCTACGTCTTGGCAAAGATTTTTGTTTTTAACAATAAGTATTCAAAATTTTAATCATAAATACAGTAATATATGATTTTGTCCTTTCTCGGCGAATGATATTTATAAATAATGGGGTCGTTTACCATATTTTTTTATTGCCGAATATGGTAGATTTTGTAAAAGAAAAGGGCCCGTATTTTTCCGTTTTTTGATCCGTCAATTAGTTCTAGAGTTATAAGCGGCGAAATACTGATGTTTTTAACCCTTTCGAAAAAGTGGGTGTGGTGCAACCTCTGACGTATATCGACTTCGTTCAATCACAACTGAGCCCGCGAAGCTACTTCGCCTTATCCCAAAGGGGGGAACACAGCTGACTCTGCCAATCGGAGCAGTTACGACAGCATCTGTGCGAGCAGACCTCTCTCCCTCCCCTTCCCCTAAAAGCAGTAAAGTACGGGAGGAAAATTACGTCAATGTTATCAGAGCAGCTTTTTCGGTGGGCGTCACCTTTTGTTTACTTTAATTTTTTATTTATGAGTGAATGGTTGTGGATAGAAGATTAATATCTTCACTAAATTTCTTTTTTCGTTTCCATCTAACAATTTCGTGTACAAAATTGCGATTTCGGTTCCGAGTAAACGCCCCCATTCTGGGGTTTCTAGAATCCTAGCGAAATGGAGCATCGAAACAATTCATAAACCACCGAAAAAACTGCGTGGCGATTTAGTGCGAGTCAAGGACGAATTGGGAATCAAAACACATGGTGTTTACCGTATCCCATGTCAGTTTGGGAAAATGCATCGGAGGGACAGGGTGCACGATAGAGACCCGAATAAAAGAGCACAGGAGGTGTATTAGGTTGTTCCACTCGGAAAAATCTGCCTTGGATGAACATCGCTTATCGGAAGGTCACATCATCTCCTTCGATGAGGCTCGCTTGGTTTCCAAAGCAAATGGGTATTGGGATCGTCTCCTTAAAGAGGTCGTAGAAATCAGGCTGGAAGATAACACATTAAATCGAGACTCTGGGTACATCCTCAGCAGAGAATGGAAACAGTTAATTCGAAAAATAACGGAAAAAGGAGACTACAATGCCCCCCAGATGAGACGGCTATATAAGCCAAAATCTTACTCGGCTGGAAACCCGAGAATTATTTATAAATAAATACAGTATATTGACTATATTGCTGCATAGGAGGGAGTCGACCTCGATATTTTCATCGGAGAGCCAGCACGTTACTGACCTGTATCGCGGAAGGCGAGAATTGGAATGGCTTAAATTGATATCTAACTATTTCAATTTCTAAAATTTTGATTTAAACAAAACAAAAGTCTATTTATAGGTTGGTTAGCACTAAGTCGTTTGTCTTGTTATAATGATTTGATGTGATACTTGCACCAGAAATGGAAGCGAGTCACACGAATTTTATATCATTGCAGAGAGATGGAAATGGGTGTGGATGAAATGAGGTTGTGACCAAATAAAAACTTCAGGAATGCGTAGAAACAAATTACTCCTGACTTGCGGACATCGCTCTCCTCTCCCTAATAATAGTAATAATAGAGTAATAATAAAAATTGTTTCATCATTTGGTATATTTAGAGGACGTTTGATTTCGCCTAGTGGAGGGGTATGAGAATACCGAATTTTATGGGAAGTCTTACTATGTACACAAGGGATGAATATTTAGTAAATCAAATAAAACGGATAGCCGGGCGAAAATTACAAAACCTAGGAATAGTATCGAGGGATTTTACATTTACAGAGTAAAATACCATATCCAAAATTTTGAGCAAATGATTTAAGAAGCATCCATGGCATTGATAAGGATTTTAAACATTTTTGTTTGAATTTTTGATACCAGAATTTCTATCACCTTGAATTAAGTGCAATGGAGAACGTATGAAAATTTTAATGCTTACAGATTTAATGAACCGGCGATTAACTGATTATAAAAAGTTGTAAAGTATAACTTTCAAGGGTTGCTGAGGCAATAAGTGGAGTATGATTACATCAAAAATAAAAAAGGAGAGGGAGTAACAAATGACAAATGCTTGTATTTACTAAAAACTAGTATTTTGAAAGGTTGAAAGGCCGAATATTAGTTTTAAATTGAAATGGTGACGGGATTAAAAACGTAAAAAGAGAGACGGATCGTATTAGGTAGGTACGCTATGAGCCGTCCATGTCGTAAAGGCTCTGTCCTTAAAGGGTCGCTAGTGGCGGTGGCGTGAGTAATGAAATTTATCGCTTAATGGCTATCAAAAAAGGGCAGTGATATACACATGGAATCGGAGACCCTAAGTGAAGAGGAGATTTTCATACCGTATCTCAGCACTTCAGGTTGGAACGTACTGGCTCCGAGGAGCACAACTAACGACTGAAGATGAAACGGAGTTGAAACGCGCAGTGCATTGAAAACTCTTAGAAAAGGTACGAGTTATGTTCGATAGAATTGAGTGCGTTTTGGTAGAATAAGAACGTTCCGTCACCTGCAGTTCCGTTAAAAATCTCACCTCAGACCTAAATCTCACTTGATAATTAATGTAACTGTAGCTATACGTAACATGTTCATCTTAATTTGCACCCTTCATTATACTGTCTAAAATATCCAAATACGATCCTCGTATACTTATATTATATTCGATCCTCGCATACTTATATTCTATTCTTTTCCCCTGTGATGTCAAGGAAGCATGAATACATAGTCCCTTATAAATGAAATTTTCAAGTGCAGGTAGGTTAATTCTATACCATAATAGTATTGATAAAAATTTGTCGATGCCGAAAAATGGCCTCTGATAGGGATATCTCTGTCAAGGAGAATATTATCGGCGACATACCATTGCTGAGGAATAAGAATGCGACTCTTGTGAAGAGGGAAGGAAAAGCGACCGACAAGAAGAAGTGTGCCTTCGTCAGAACTCTTTAAGGAAGCGGGTGTATTTTTCCAGCCTATATCTGTGTTACGCATCAAATAGAGAAAACCCGCATGTGGCCTTAAACCTTTCCCGCTTTAATGCGTAGCTGCTCGACGCGGCATTTGTCTGTGATCGTCCATTTAGACGTCTAATTTTTTCATTTAGACTTATTAGGAGCCGCCAATAAATGCCCTACCTCTCTGTTGTTTGTAATAGGGAATTTAAAGAATGTTCATGCGGTGTTTCTCTTGATTAATTGATTACTTAGGGACAGATTGACAAGTAACCGAGAGCTTCATAATATTTTATGACTGGATTCATAGATTCATCGTTCAATTTAAAGCTATCAAGTTTTAAGATTTTTGATGATGATTTAGTGTTGAGTGACCCATGATGGCATTATATGCCACCATCATGGGCCAACAATCCTAGGATTGGTTTGACGCAGCTCTCCAACCGATTCTCCTATCGGTTAACCTCTTCATATTCACATAATTCTTCTCTTTCTCATCTTTACTCTAGCTTCATCTATCTCGCCCGTATCAGACGATTGTCTTCATCATGTATCATGATATGGCCAACTAGGTTGTTCTGTGTGATCCCGTCTTCTTTTTATGGTATTCAGCAGACTTCTCCTTCATTTCACTCTTCTTAGGACTTCTTCGTCAGTCACTGAGTCAATCCATCTCTCCTTTATCCCCATTCTGTGCCACTACATTTTCAATGCTTTCAGCCTTGATTTAATTACTCCTGCTATCGTACATGCCATAGCCATAGAAAAACATTCCAGGAGTAAGTTCTAATGAATTGCTTCCTTACTTGGCTACAAATATACATTCAGATTATAAGATACTCTCCACATCCTGCTCTCCATTCAGCGCTGCAGAAAAATTGGTGCTGATAGTGTGAATGACTTTTCACTTACGTATTTGATAAAAATATTTAATAATTATCCTTAAAATCTTCTTAGCATTAGAACTCTTTCATGCTGAAAAACTATTTCGTTTTATTTCATCACCAATTTAATTCACTCATTTCCCTTAAGCACCCCATTCTTTCGTTATCCTTGAGTGTTAAATGTGAAGTGAATTTTCGGTTGATGGAAAGCCAATTAAGTCTTTTACTTAGTATAATTATTGTTACGGACATATGAGACTTTAATTAGATTTATTTTTCACCTCCAGGACGTACATTCATTAAGTTGTAATCTTTTGATAAGCAGAACGCAATGGAAAATTGCGGAGGACTTAAGGAATTATGTTGGCTCACCAAATAAGAATTTCAACTACTCTCGGATTCAGTTTATCCTGAGCTATATACGCTCCCCTCAGATTTATCTTTAGGATGATCACTGAGTGAATGGACCATTATAGTAGGTTGTGGGGATAGAACTCAGGACGTTTCGTTTCCAGGATGTTCCTACACAAAATCCAATAGCTTTTGTTTAATTGGAAATAGTTAAAGACCTCTACTTGATTTCAGCGTGGGAAGTTTGAGTATTTGAGTGTTTGGCACCTGACTGAAATGTCAGACAGATTTAATTTTGAAATAGATTTAAAGTAGTGGTCTAAAGTTTAATTTTGAATGGTTATTGGGAAATTAATTTTTTTGCTGTATCTTGATATATTCTTAAAAATAAAATATTTTTCAGTTTTGTTAATTTTGAAAATTATTTCCGGGTTGCGTTGTTCCTCAAATTTGAAATGGAAAAATAATAAATCATATAAAAATCGAGCTACGTCTATTCAGGCTATCAAAATTATTGCTATAAATTTATGACTGTGCTAGTGTCTTTTCATAGCATTCCTTTGCTCAATGTGCTACATCCATCAACATTTTAAATCATGAAATAGGAAGATGGAATATTTTGTTCCTTTTAAAAGTTTACCATATATTTCTAATTTTCCTTCCCAACTTGCAATGAAAATGTTCATGACTAAATTGATTTTAAATTCGCCATTCCGTTTTCTGCACTCCACAGTTTATTCTTTATGTTTTGCGTTTGCTACATTTCCATTGCTTGAGATTTTTCCAACTGCTGCTACCACAAGTTATGCCTGAAATCAAGTGCATAATCCATATTTATGGCGTAGCTTATACTTTCAAATGTCTCTGTGCAATAGTAAGGGCGGATTAATTTTTTCAAACTCCTTCTGCGGCTGAGGTTATGCCAAGTCATCACGCAAGAAAATCTATTTTCGGAAATTTCAATGTATGTACATTTTAGCATTCTCATACATATGTGTTCCATAGACAGGTTTCAACCCTTGGTCTGCCTACAGTTCTCTCTCCTCCTTATAATAAAATCCATTCACTTACTCTGTTTTCTCCAATCTTTCCAAAACAACCTTCTCTCATTCCCTAGCATGCTTCTTCTCATGCCCTCTTTTCAATAAAACTTAACTACGTTAAGTGTGTGTAGATAACTGTGCGCTCCTCAGTGAAATTTATTGCTATGGAATAGATTTAGACACTTTATGCCATCTATAGGTGTAATAGTATCTGAAGAGGACACATAGTGCCGAGTCTGAGGTAGTTGTAATAATTTCCATAAGTTCACATGTTATATATCTTTTTTCCTTCATGGAAAATATCCACCATACTAAGTGGTTTCTCTCTCAAGTACTTTATTCATATCCATCCCTTAATCTCAATAGCAATAAGCATACTTTCATTTTCTGTGCTAATTCACGCAATTATGCATCATACAATGCAACATACTGTATCCAAGTTCTTTAATAATCTTTTCTTAACGTCCCCTACCGATGCCTTTACCATCATATCATTTTCCTTAGAGTAGGAAACATCTCTTTCGTTAAAATAATTTTACTCCAAGCATCACACATCCAATGCCTATTTTTCTGCGACTTTTTGTTTCATTCGTTCCTGTTTGTTCTCCAAGCATGTGGAGAGGGCTATGTAAGTCCAGATTTTCCTTCCTCTTTACCTGATATCCTCCGCATATCTTATAAATGGATTGGTAAATATCATGTATAGTTCCCGGAAATGCATCATTATATACTGCCGACATTGGAATAAGAATTTTTCAAATTCGATAACAAATATAGAATTTGAGAAATTCGATATTAACGAGTATTTTGCTTGTTTGAAGAATATTAATGGGAATCATTATCAGACCGTAGGATGCATACATATACTTAGTATCTTAAGAAAATTTCAAGGCAATATTTTTACTGATGACGTTAAAAACATATCTTGAACTCCTAATTTCAATTGTAGACTGACTCTAAACATAAAGTTAGGAAAATGGATTGCCAAGCACTCATATTAAAGATGTCTTTCTTTCCTCGTACTACTAAGAATCTGAATAGCTGAGTATAAATACAATAATATGCACACCATTTTATCGATAGGTAGCCTCATCAGTCGCTTCTCTGTATAAAGGTTATTAGTTGATCAAATCAGCACCACGTTTATTGCTTGCTTGCTGTGCTTTGTAAATCTTACTACATACCTTTATGACATCTTAAAGGGAATTATTTAGTTGTAGATGGTATCGTTTCATCGTTTCAACCTGCTCCAGTTGAAACTGTCCTCTGTAAAGTGTCTCAACGCACGCACGAGTATAAGTAATGCCCAACGGCATTAAGATACATGAGATAGGTAAGCAAGCAGACTTAAATTCCTTAATCAATAGGATAGCTTTTACAATTAAAAATTCTATTTTATCTACAAATTATTATTCTAACTTTAACCCTATTAGCAGTTCTATCACGAAATAGTGAGAAATTTTATCAGCTTTTTATTTTGGTTAAATGGATATTGCTCCGTATTTTTTTTTATTAATTCGTAAATTATATTTTAAGCCACCTTCACTTCAAGAATCACATTTTACACTTAGGAGAGTCTTCTATTCAGAATATGCTATGTGAATTGAAGTTATCCGTTTATGAGTATTGTATTTCAAACTCTTATTCTAATTAAATCCTTTTTTCATTTGAATATTGCAACTCTCCTCTAAAACGAGCAATCGGTCTTTTTTGTGCAGTATTGATACTTGAGACAAAAGTTTACCTTTTATGTGGTTCATATAAACGTGATCATATTCATCCTCATTCATCAATCCTAAGAATTGGTTGGCACAGCTCAATATTCGATCCTTCCATCATGGTGTGCTACTCTTCATGCTTACAAAATTGTTCTCGCTCATCATATTTCCCTTCGGTGCTCGCTGCACGTCTCCCTTCATTTAACATCATCTGATTCACGCTTCCCCCCACGATTGTCTCCATCATACATCGTTATGAACTTAAGATCTCAACCGAAGAGGTTGACTCGTCTTCTTTGAAGAGATTCCATTACTTTGCTCTCATTCTCATTTTAGAACTTCTTAATTAGTTACTCGATCTATCCATTCCATTTTGATGATTTTTCTGCAACACAGCTTCTCGAGTACTCCCATTCCGACCTTCTTGCGGGCGTTATTGTCTATGCCTCACTGCAATTCTCCTGATACAACTGTGAATTAACGGTAATGCATATCAACGAAATTGAAATGTAGCATGGAATTGCTGTAATATATTAATTTTCTGCACGGAAATAAGTTCATAATACACGTTTTAATAATTCCTTCTTTCGAAAATTTATTCTGGAAAACAATGAAGTAAATACATTTATTAATGCTTCTCCAACTCTCATGTAAATGCTTTGCTAACATTTCCAAATTAGAACATAATTTCCATTTTTGTATAAGTCTTTTGGATAACTGTTAGTGCTAGAATCCATTTTTGCTAAATAATCCTTCTTGGTTGAAATTCTGTATACCTAGGCCATAATTCATCAAAATTTTCATGTCAATTTGTAATGGAATTCACTTAGGTGAGTTGATGATAAATGATCTGTCCATTCTTGATATATTCATCTGCATCTACGCGATATCCTGTAAGCCACCGCGAGGGTGTGTGGCAGGGGGATAAAGATCACCAAACTTGCACAATTGTAATGCAACTTGGCTACTACATGGATACAGGCTACATAATATGGTCACATGCAGCTACATGATTAGTATCTACATAGTAATAAAAGGATTGGTTGTTAATACATGCATAATGCACTACAGACTACTCTGCAATATTTCACCTACCTATCCCTTAGCTATGCTGCCTATTGTGTTATCTAATAGTACGGCGGGAAATGACATTTTAAATCTAACGGTACGACAATCTATCTCCCTAATATTATGTATTTGATTGAATATAGCATAATGCTGTTTTTAATATGTATCTAACATCTTCAGTAAAGCTATCCGTTTTTAATTTATGTATAGATTTAATCTGTATTTTAACCCTCGATCTGATAATGATTCCCAACCTAATTCTTGTATTAATTGCGATACACTACTAAACCTATCGTAACACCTTTTAACAAACCGAGCTGCTCTACGCTGTACACTGTCTACTTGTCTGATAAAACCTTATTCATTCGGATTCCATGCACTGGCTACGAAATTGGGGGATGCAGTGCGCAAATAACTTCAGGATCAAGCATGGCTTTTAGTTGAGCAAGTAGCTAGGGTATCTTTTTAAACTATTCAAATATTTACTTTTATCAACTTTGAAATGGATAAAAATTCAGAAGTATGAGGGAGAATCTGAGATGTGGTCAGAGAAAGAGTGAGTAGTTGGGCGTCCCTTCAAACGTCAACTGAAACACATTGTGTGACGAGAGGACTCCTGCGGATGGTGTTAAATGGCCAAAAATATGATATAAAGAACCGCCCGCAGAAGATAAGTGAAAGGGGATATTGTGCTTTTTTGCTGAATTTAATGCTTATTTATGAACGGTGCGTGTTGACAAGTAAACGTTTTCCCAATATGTTTGTGCTTCCTAAACATATAATCTCTAGACGTTTTCGCAAATTGAAATTTTCACTGCTCACCCTATAGGATTGATCAACATATTTATCAAAATTACATTTATTTAGCATCTGTTGTTAACTTCAAAATTGCATATTCTAAAACATTCGGCATTTCAAAGTTTCTGGCAATCTCTAGTCAGATATTTGTTACAATTTTTTAATACAAAGATTTCACCTTTTTGGTTATAAGTTTGAGTTCAGCCACCAACGTTGGAAGAGTATAAGATGCTCACTCCATCCTACCCTCTCTACTTTAAAATGTGTCCACCCTCTGCTTCAAACAGGGTTAACAAGCATAATGCGATCTGTGTTGTTTGCCGTTTTATTTTAGAACGACAAAGTCCTCCAGTATACCGTTTAACTTTAGGTAGCTATGTTTACATGGTAACGAAATTAAATATGTGTTTAGTAAGACGTAATCTATATTCAAATGCAAACAATTTACTTTCAATTATCATAAGCGAACTTACCGAAATTTCAGAACTGCTTAAAAATAACATTATTTTCGCGAGAGCGTCAGTTAAATTGCTTCTTTAAAGGTCAAGCAACTGACTTTGAAATTTAAATGTTAAATATGAGTCACGAGTAATTATTTCTGTGAACAAAACATTTATATATTTTGAATTAATAATATTTTTGCACCATGCCATTATTATTAAGCCCTTACATGTTTTTAATCAAACCCACTCTATTGTTTAATAGAGTAGGCTGTCAGAATTAATTCCAGAATATATATTTTACATGCAAATAATTTCGAAGAGTTGGCATTGGATTATACTCTAAAATTATTCACGTCAACATAATACAACATTTGAAATTTTAAACTGTTCTTTTGAATGGCCGCATTCAACCATCCTCAAGGCCGTTGTGGCCCTTTTATATTTATTACATACCAATCCACATTACAAAAACTCTACCCGAAGTATTCGGAAACAGATAGCATTAAGCATTGCTTTTCAGCTGTAGAAAAAGTGCTGTAAAGAATATTTAAAATTGATTATTGCTACTCTCCTTTTTTAAATATTTTCTCAGCAATGATGGGTGCATCATTCCGATGAGTTATTTTATATTCATAAAATAAATTGCTGATTTATTATACTGATTTATAGTTGAAAGATCAAGTACTGTGCTGTCAACATTTGCCGGCCCTGTTGATGTCGTCATCATTTAAAGAAAGGCCTTTAAATATGATCTACACTGCAACTATAGGGCAGCCTAAAACACTAATGACAGTGCTCCGTTTTACAGAGATGTGTGTACGGATTCTCCAGGTTTGCGAACGATTTTAAAAGGAGGCTTCTTATGGTGCTTACGTTTTTATGATCAACGGCATTTTGGTCTCGTCTGGAACAGACAATGCAAGATACCCCACTTCTGTGGAAAGCCGACTGAAAGAATAATCCTGATCATTGCTTGCATTTTTATTTTAGTACCTAGTTACCTAGTAATTGCATTTCTTTCCCATTCTCAATTAATGATGCTTGCCAAGATCCATCAATTAGTTTTCCAAGAAAAACGCCGCGAACAGATCTTTTTTGTGATAAACGAATGTTTTGCGGATTTCTTGAAAGTAAATGGAGTATTATCTACCACCTGAAATTAGAAAAAAATGGAAATATTTCCCTCGCGCTAGTTAATGAGGACTAAAGTAAATTCCTCATTTATTTTCTGTAATTATCGCTAAAAAGCCATTTTGCGTTCAGAGAGAGTATCTTTTGCTGAAAACTTGCACTTTTAAACCATGGCTTCCGCGCGCTGAATTCTCAATTGGTGGTGAAGTGATTGCGCTCGTCGACGCTCGCCCCATGAGTAAGCAACAGGGATGTTGCAGGCAAACCATGCCCTACTCCAATCTGGTACGCTTCACTCCTGCCGTGCACTTCCTGCCGCGGTGCGTTGGGAAAGGTCAAAAAGCGGTGCGACGGAATAAATTGTGTCCAGGGGAGGTGGGGACAACCTGCGTACCCAGCAACGATTGGCTGTTGGGAGCGCGACTGCTTCTCCTCTCACGATCGACGTCGAGCCAGGCCAACCGCAAACGCACGCAAACAAACGCTAGCGCTCTCGCGAGCACCACGGCCACCCAACACCCCGTGCCACCCACCTCGCTCCGGGGGAGATTAACATCCGGAAGTTTGTAATTGGTCTCTGGATAGTGTCTCTCTCCCTCACTCCCTCCCTCCTTCCCCAATCCTTTCCCTCCTACCTGCCTCCGCCGTTGGTTTTGGGACCGTTCCCAAATTATTTAAGTGCGCGACGTGCATTTTGATGCAGTCCATACGAGAGGGGAGCCCACACGTGCAGGAGAGTGTGTTTTCACCGCGACGGCTTAAACGGAGCGGAAATGCGCAGAGAGCGTTTTGGAGGGGAGCGGAGGCGGCGACGGAGTGTGTTGCAATGCCTCTCGGTCGATTTTTCTTGCGGCGAACTCACTGGAGTGGAGCAGCTTCTGTGGAGTCCAATCAGAAGCAGTTTATTTCCCTGAATCGCAATCAATGCATGTAACTTCAGTAATACTGCAAATAAATCTATAAATAACCACTATGAATAAATAAAACGCGGTGTTGAACGGATGCGAGACCTGGTGTGTAATCACGGATCTATCTTTCGCGTTATCGCAATCTTTATCGTTAACGCTTACTCCTAGAGTAGCGCAGGGTTAACAATAACTGTCTATAAAATTCGCTCCACTGATTGTAATAAGCGATTTGAAGTGCTGAGCGAAAAATGAAGAATGGAGATCACGTTCTCTCTGGCATAATTTAAATAAAAAATAACGGTAACACTATCGCACGCGTTGTGACGATCCATGATCGAGGCCCTGGAACCCGGTGAAAAAGGATAATTATATTGAGGCTTATTTTTAAATTTCTCTTTTGGAAATCGAGTGATTTTGGATAGCTATAATCACTTCTTTATTGAAAAACAATAATTATTTGTTTGTTTAACACATATATTTAGGAATATGACCTTTTCTCTGTAATACAACATTTAAAACACCACAGACAGCCGGACAGTGAAAATCTGACCAGGGTGAGATTCGAGCCCACGACCTTTGAATTTATGTGCAGCCAAAAGTGGGTTTTGAGTTAAGATGCAGAGAGTGAGAAAGATTCATGGGTAGATGAACGATGTAGTTCTTCATATTATGTGGTAAGAAAGGCTGTAAACTAGGTTGGTTAGCATGTGGATGAAACAAGTATTTTATGGTGGTGGAATTCTGAAAGTGATGATTAAGAAATACTCGGAAATCGAGGAAGTTGCAGGAAACGGATGAGGGTTTTAGATGGAAGTAAGAGAGGTAGGAATGTACACTAATGTTAAGTATAACATAGAGAAGGGAATATTAAAAAGGAAGTGGGGAGAAATAGTACCACAGAGCAGGAACACTGCTTTAAAACACATCTACATCTGCATAAAACCCTGAAAGCCACCAAGCAAGCACGTGATATGTTCAAAGGGAATATATGATTAACGGGGTAGCTTATGCGTCTATTGGGCCGAGGTGATGACGATGGTGTTAGTTATTTATCCGACTACCTCTGGTGCCGCTCGATGGCAGTGCGTATAGTGAGGATTTCTTTGAGTGCAGGGATTGAAGCAGGATTTAATATTTTCGTCGCATCGCCAAAATCCTGTGCCTCGTTAATGAGGTAGACTATTGAATTCTGCGGAGGTGTATAGGAAAATGGTGAGTGGGATTCTATTGTTTGCCAACACTTTTTCATTCCAGCTCATTTGTATGACTTAATCCTTTGGTAATGAGTGCTGTAATATGTGAGAGAGAGAGTCAGAAAAATTCTTGTCACTAAAAAAAGGCGTATTCCGTGTGATCTCTCGTCACACCCAGCGATCTATAGAGATTCATGTAGCATCAAGTGCCAACTGAAGCATAAACGAATGAAATTTGCTTTGAAAAATATTCAACTTTGCAGCAGATCACTTAGGCCTATATGTGATTACTTATTGATAATGAGGCCGTATGATGCCCTAATTTTACGTTTCATCGTCATGGTGCCAAATATAAAGCACTTTTGAAGACTTACGTAAGGTTTCAAATATACATTTTTAATGACAAATATTATCTTAAATAACACCATAGTGGTATGCCACTATGTCCGACTCTGAAGCCGACCCTAAAAACCCTATACTATCACCCAAGATCCAATTGTAACATCACATCCTATAGTGAAAAGAAGAGAAGAAATTTAGGTCGCGGGTTCGCGGGTCGCGGGTCCTGCCACGGTAGGAGTTTCACTACCCAGGACATGATTGTTTGTGTAAATTGTAAGAGGGGACTTCATAGCCTTTAATTAGCTCAGTAAATAAAGATATAATAATAATCATGATATTAGACATAACCGATGGGCATGAAAAGGTCAGTCACTCGGAAAATCCTCATATCGCTGGTCTAGGGACCAAATGGATGCAGTTTGGAGCCACACATCAGTCAAGGATTTTGTTCCTCGATTGATAGTTTTCTAACGGTTGGGAGGTTTTGATGGAGGTTTTATATTTTACTTTGCATTGAACTCATACATTGGCATCTTACCTACGCTATTCATCTATTCAATTCGGCATATTTCTTATTCCTGCATCCGTGGTACCTTTTCTCTTTCTTCCTCTCCCTCAATTACCCAGACCCAGCATTTTAACCTCGATAACGACCTTCAGCATTCCAATATCACTAGTTAATTGTTCAATAAACCTACTCTGCCTTATCCTAATTTCTGGCAGCATGCTTCTTTCCTACCCAACAATGTTCAACAACTCTTTATTTTCTTGCCTTTCCATCCTTCGTTCTTTCATCATTCTCCTCCGCACTCTTACTTCTTAGTCTTGCAAACTTTTGTCGTCCGCCTTCCTTGGCTCCACGTTCCATGTCAAGTTATTCGCTAACCTTCTCTTTATATTACTCTCAAATATACGGTCATCAGTTCTACTTTGCTGGTAAACACTTGATTAGCGAAAGACATTTTTTTCAATGTGCAATTCCAAAATCAACTAACTCAGGTAAGACGGTGTGACTTTGTATCAGAAATGGCACTAAAAATGCACTAAATGACAGTAATAAAAGATACCACATTTGATATTTAGGGAAAAAACTCTTTCACTCAGATATTACGGGCCCACTGTATCGCATATTCCCGGCATATGATCCAAATTCTAATTTGACTACTAGAATCATAATTAATTAGTAAGTATCGTATTTACGGTTAAAATACCATTAATAATTTATTAGCTCCTAAATTAGCTTCCATATCGTGAGCAGTGACGTGTATTGAATTGATTGGTTAAACTAATACAAAGAGCTAGAATGGATGTAGCCTCCCAGCAAGGAAAATATCTTCATAGTCTAAACAATCCACTCCAATCAGAATTAAAATAACAGGAATTTAATGACAGCAAGTTTAGGACAACTTCAGTTCAGGGAAATAACTATGCAAGTCCCTTGAAATTCCTCAAC
Organism: Platycnemis pennipes; assembly: GCA_933228895.1. NCBI lineage: Eukaryota > Metazoa > Arthropoda > Insecta > Odonata > Platycnemididae > Platycnemis > Platycnemis pennipes. The sequence goes on along the minus strand of OW121848.1, from coordinate 22,228,123 downwards.
TCTGGCCGGCGGCTATAAGAAGATGAACTTAATCAGGCTTTAAACCAGTTTCTTAAAGCACTAAACGATGGAAGACGAAGAGGAAAATATAGGCCTTACTTTAATTACAGGGAGAGCAGATAACCGCGTTGATATGCAGCATGTATCATACTAGAATGACCAATCAAAAGTAGGCTTGCATCACAACTGCGCATGGTGTTAAATTATATCTCCAGATAAAATTAAATGAAAAAAAAATTGGAATGAAAATTAAAGCAAGGGGTTGAAAAAGTCTTGACTTACTAAGGACTAGATCATACCTAGACATTAATTCCAGATTACAGGTTGCGTTATGTATCTATTTTCTGGCAATTTCAGTAGTTTTGACCGTTATCAAACGGTGCTTGAGTAGGAATCGTTGTGGCATTCCTCGTAAGGAACTAGCATCCAATTTATTGAGGATTGAAAGTAATCGTAGCCAACTTAGAATTTTTTGGCCCCATTGTGATCACTAAGGAAAAAAAATGGAGGGAGTATCACGAAAATTTTCGATAGAGATGCTAACGGTTAGGGGGCCTATTCAAATTGAGCATCGAAGTTTGACTTTGTCATTGACGGAAGAGGAGTAGATATTAGAAATAACTCGTAGATTGAATCAAGCAAGTGCCAGAAGTGCTCCAAAATATCTCCACACTGCATATACCAGACTCCACTCTTAAGCTAACCCCTTTAAAAAAAATAGTATATTGGGTGCTCCTTAGGGTAAGCCAAGATATGATAGGTTTGAAATGTGGCAGTGGATAGTAGTAATGAAGGGAGGTTGAATAGAGAGTATGATCAATGTTACAGTATGGCACAGGAAAAAGTGGCTGGTCGGAGAAAGAACATGAGTATAAGGAGAACGTCTTGAGGGGCAATAGACTATTGAATAAGGTAATAGAGGTGAAACTGTTAGGTAAGCGGAGGAGATATAGGAAGAGGATAGGTGGTTTTGATACGATATAGTGCTGAAGATATGAAGACATAATGATGTATATTATACAGAAAGTTTATATTGCTTATAAAGTATGATATGGGACAAAATACTTGAGTGTGGAATAGCCAGCAGAGATTATTAAAGAATGAGCCGATTTTGGATGAATGTGTGTGATGATAAAGTACATTGATTTAATTAGTCCCCACCACCATAAAATTAGGAATTTTATTTTAGATAGAGCAGTAAGTTACAGTTAATTTTACATACGTTAAAAAATCATCTAATCATCAAATTTCTCGACCGGAAAATTTAATTAAAATTTTTCTCTTCTCTTGGTAAAATTTTCTTCTTTATATTTATAGAACGTTTGTTTCCTTCAGATTACAAATTTTATCAGATATCTTATTGATATGATGTATATTTCCGATTTTTTTTACCAAATTATGCTTCTTACTATTGACGGGAGGACAAAATTATTGGCCGTGGAATAGACAAAATTAGCCGTACTTCAAATATTATATTCCCAAAAAAGTGTTGGAGAAGATAAGATTTGTATAAAACCTTTTTTATGACTACTTTTGGCTTTTATGGCATATTATGGTACAAATTGGAGGCAATGTTTGTGGTCATTACATACAATTCAAATTATAGAGAGTGGTATATCAAACCACTCTTGCCATTACCACGAGGATTTTCAACGAATAGTCCCATCTACTGCATATTAATTTCTCTATAGTGTAAGATTAAAAATAAGAACATCAATTCTGTCATGAAGGACTGTCAAATTACTGTATTTTAGGTATGCTTTCAATCAGTTTTTTATAAAGACGCTGCCGAAAGCTCATTTTTCCAGGCTAAGCTTTTAAAGTCAATCCTTCTTTCCTCGTTAATAGATAGACTTAAAGAGATATTGATGGACATTGAATTCTTAATTATTTGATTGATGGCCTTGAAGACTTCTTTTTCTTGTTCAGTGCGTTGAAAATGATGGAGATGTTAATAAAAAAATGTTCTCTTATAATCTTTGATTAATGCGCTTAAGCGTAAATTTTGGTCCAAGATTGCGGTGTTGAAGGCTAATATAATACGGAATTCTGAGCTAGATATTTGGAAGGCAGGCATTTGATGGAGATGACGTTAATCTAGAATACAAGCTGTCTTTATACTGCTAATGACGTTCTCTTTGAAGAAATAGCTTTCATATTGCAAACTGGTGATGGGATAAATTTTGCAAGCCCACTACTGATCTACTTATTTCAAGCATATTAGCCGTGAGTAATCAATATCTGAAGGGATTTGATTGCAATGGCGGTAGAACACGTAAAATGGTAGTTGCTGCCGTTTGTCCTTTTGATTTTGAAAACAGAGCATTGACGTAGGATGATAAAGTTTAATTGGAAAGATAAATAAAAATTTAAGTGCACAGAAGGCCTTTGGGAGTAAGGTCTAATGTAATATGGAGCATAGCTCGACAGAAAAGAACCAATCGGTCGGATATACCGTTTTATAATGCATTTGTCTAGAACATAATTGAGAAAAAAGCAAAAGTAATGAACCCACCATAAAGACTTAGGGAAAAGTACATGGACCACATAAAGAGGAATTCAGGATAAGAATTGCCAGGATAATACTGACCTGGCAACCAGTAGAGAACTACGAAGGGGTGCAGTGAACCAAACTTAAGATTGCAAAACAATTGCGATAGTGACTCTGAAAATGAAATCAGTTTTGAGAGTGCATCAGAAAATGATAAGAAAACCGAAACTTTTCATTCTCCAAAAAGCATATTGAAAGTTAAATTTAGTGAAAATGTAAGGGAGAAAAGAAAATATAATTGGAAAAATGCAAGCAAGTTATAAAAGGTGGTGAAAAAATATGAAAAGCTGATTGGAAAAAGCTGTGATGGAGTGGAGGATGTTAAGAGGGTGTGGGAAAGTAATCGGATAGCTCGTTATATCCAGGTAATATTAGGATACAGGATTGACTACTTAACCCCCCTCCGTTCTACTAAGATATTATTAAAATAGCGCTAAGAGCGATCGACCATTATGAATAAAACTAAAACTAATGTTTTTGTACCGGCCAAAATATATTGCATTGTCATTTAAAACAATGGAGCATATAAAAAGTCTGTAATCTGAATAATATATCGTAATTTAACGATAAATTGGGGATGCTAGCCTGACCCTAACAGTAAAGTTGAATTATGAGATGCTGAGTGAGCAGCAATTAATTACGTTAATAACATTGGTTTGTCATAAAATGAATTTGCATTTATATTTGAGTTTGAGCTGCCATAGTAGTTTGAGAATCATCATAAATACCCAGTTAGTCGTGAAAGTAAATTTTTACTTTCTGTTCAAAATAATATTTAAGCGTTAGATCAAAGTAGAGCTGAAAGAAATACGAATCACTGTACGCAATACGTCAAAAAAGGAAATAAATATGATTAAAAAACATATTATTCAGGCTTAATAACTACGAACTTTTTTTGTTTTTAATTTTTCATCCAAGTTTAATTAAGTATCGCCAGATGAATTCTGCGGTAGTAGGATAAAAAAACGCCAAAAAATTTGATGCCATGCACATGAAAGCAAAAACCCGAGGGACGATCGCTTATTAACGCGGGATCCCGCGCTTTTCCCTGATGACGAATCTTCTTGCCAATCCCCTCCACCTTTGATCGCGGCAGCTCACTAATTACCACATAAATTGCCGCTATCGTATATCCATTGAAGTCCTTTCTTCCTCTTATCCTCCTTCCAAAAACGACGCATCTGGGATAATCTCCCCTTCCCGCCTTTTTCCGAACTGAGCTCTCTCTCTCTCTGTCCTCCAGAGCTCTCCACCCCTGAATGCGTCCTTTATTTTCCGCTCGTCTCTTCGGGAAGTGAGTCCCTTAAAAGATCGCTCACAAACACGCGCCGAGACACTAACGGTAACTTCCTTAGCACCCCACCTATCTCCCCCCCCCCTCCTGAAACGCCTCTTCCCGCCCCGACACAGTATCTTCATTTCCGCTCGATCGCCCGCCATCCTTCAAGCGCTGTCCTCGGTCTAGCCTTCCTCCCTCCCGTGGTGCCGCCCCTGAATGCCGCCCCGTCACTTTTGCCTCCCCTGGAGATGCTCCTCAGCATCCCATTCCATGGGGCCGTCTCTCCACATCGCACTCCTCCTCTCTTCCGTCCCTCAATCTCTCTGTCTTCCGGACCTCTCGCATTCCGTCACGAATTTTTAACAAGCCCCACGGTGGAAAAAAAACCCTGTATCATTCACGGTAGCCCCACTAAGCTCAAGGAAAAGAGACGGAGTTGGGGAAAAGAGATGTTCCTCAAAAGCTCATTCCATGGGAATACATGCTGATTCACGATGCTGCTCTAATCTGAGTGATGCAGTGGTACGACATCGTGAATCAGCATTTTATTCTAAATAATTGCGTGCGATGCAGTCGTCTCATCACGCTCTAAAAGGTGCTATGATTTGAAAGGAGTTTCAAATCATCCTGTTCAACTTTTTCTAGATTTAAAGGGTCATAAATACATTAAATAAAGGTTCTTCTGAACCTTAAAATGGATCATGGGGAATAATATTTATGTAAAGAAGAGTAAATACTGTATTTTTCCAAATGCATCCAATTTTTATCTGCAATTGAGATAATTTACTTATTTCTATGCATAACACGCATCTCATTTTGAGAAAACTGTATTTTACGATATTATCGTGCAATGCTCAATCATTGCTCAATCAGTCCCTGTCTTTGTGTAGTAAGCCTTACCCTTAGTTAGTTATTAGTTTCATGGAATGGGGTTCGACATCAGCAAGTCTGCCGTGACCGAAATAAAATCATAATAATCTCGAATAGATTTTTATCACCATGTATGAAACGCACTGAACGTTTTTAATAAATTTTTACGCAGAAAATACGGGCTACATTCGGAAATTTAGGGTATATCATCATCACTTGCTAAGGAAACCTAAAATCGCCTTAACGACTAAACTAGTACTAAGAGTTACGACCTTCACATGTATGGATAGTTTAATCACATACCGTCATGCTCCAGACGTTGAAATTAAACGCCGGGTTGCTACCGGCTTCCATAACATGAAGTCATTTTTGTGCCATCACGATATAAACATAACTTAGATGGCCACTATTCGAATTGGGTCTCTTCTACTGACTGGTGTGAAGATATGGGCAGAATAACTTATCATAAGTGAACCGAAACCTTAGTGTTGTGGACCCATCGCTGAATGTTGAAAATACCTTGGGTTCCTCTACAATATAATTTGCAACACATGCATTCGTACAAAACATTTATTAAGGATCTCCTCTTCCGCCATGGATGTTTAATCTTTTTCTTCAAAATTATCGATATAAGGCACGAAATATTTATGCTATATCCACCACCGATTTCAATCATTCTCTGCAAGTGAATCCAAGTGCAACTCGTTCTTTCCTCTGCATCCTCAGTACATCTAAACCGTTGCTTAGGAGTCACTCGCAGAGATGCGAACATTTCCTCCGCCTTTCTCTCCCGACTCCCTATTTTCCTTTTTATCGCGTGTCGCGTCGTGGTAATGGCTGAATCGAAGGACATTACCCACCCACACACACTCTCTCTTTCTCCTTCTCCCTCCTCTCAGCTGTGGCCTTTCTTGTTTTGCCCCGGAAAACCCTTTACGGGACTGGCGGCGGCTGAGAGGGACGCCCTTCCGCTTCGCTGGACTTCAGCGTCTCCGCCTCCCTCCAACTCCGCTCTTTTTCAACTCTTTATCCCCTTCAAGCGAAATCGATGCCTCGGAATGCCTCTCCCCTCTCGAGCCGCGACAACCTCTTTGTCAGTGCCTTTACCTGTGATCTCATGTTAACAGAGGAATACTTCGTGTTTCCTATTTCTGGATACACCTATATTAACGTTACATTCCTCCCTCAATGAATGGTCATGCATGCATTCCCGGTACATGTATTTATTTGCACTGTTACCTACTTTGTCTACTTTTCAGTGATACAATGAAATAGCCGATTTTACGAATATTTCATTTAGTAATGCGTGTAATATTAAATGATTGTCAATGGTTCAAAATTTTGAACCAAGAATCCAGTTATTCGCTGTTGCAATAAAGCTGAATTTAACAAAAAAATGAACCCACATTACATTAAAAACCATTGTATTAAAATATTTGCAGTGGAATTCCTAATGAGGATGCAAAGCTTTTAAGGTCTAAATTTGAAGATAAACTTCACTTGTCCGTATTATCTTCCAAAAATACAACATATCTTAATTAAGTATTTCATAATTAAAATGCCAATAGGCATTAATTGGATTTCCTTTCCAGCCATGTCGTGAAAACTCACGTAGCCTTAAAAAAACCAAAACCCTCTCCATACATTCTGGCCATCGGTAAAATTTTGCATTTAATGCTTATTATTTTATATTAGTATCCGCTAAAACACAGACTCGTCAAGTAATAAAAAAAGGTTAATGAACTTGAATATAATTGGGTCATTAACTTGATGAAATTATTTAATAAAATTACGATGCTTCATTTTCTGAAGTAAATCAAGGATAACACCTTTCTAATGTGAGAGATGTGTGAAATTAAGTGTGATTGCTAAAATCCATTTTCCTGGAAAATGTACGTTTCACATGAAGTTCTCATTCTCAGTCTTTTTTTGGCTAATTTGAGAAACAGGAATATAACCCGGATTATGTATCAAACTCAATTCCAATATCGCTAGAATATGAATGACTTCTCTTCAAGTGAAATGTTTTTATCAAGGTGCTTAATATTTGCCCAAAAAAAAATTCTATTAAATTTTTTCCCTACTTATTTGTCAAATCAAGGCCAATACTGTACTCTGTTGCTTGGTTGGTAATTTTCATAGCTTCCAAGTCAGAATTTACGATTGACAACAAGGATAGTGTAGAGGAGTCCCCCAAGAGGATTAAATTGGAAAAAGTAAGGGTTCACTGGAGAATCACCACAGATGTTTCCACCGATTTAAAAGCAGAAGGTTATTTTATAAACGTAAGTTTACGTAAAATTTATTTTATATTGTCCAAGGATGGAGTTATCATATAGTTAGAGTTTTAAAACCGTTGGAGTGTTCTGGCAAAATGGGTAGAGTAGGTCACCTGAATAGGTGAATGTATTTCCTCACTTCTGAGCGTGGTTTTCTATCGTAGTAACCACAGTGCTTTTTGCATTTGACTCAAGGGATTGGGGGTGACCAGGATTCGTATGAATAGTAGGTAAGCCCTCCGATGACGACAGCAAGCCTCATATCAGACAGCTCCTTCGTGAGGAATTCATGTCATTTCACTCATTTATTATGAAGATAATGCAAATTTCCTTCGTTCAGTGTTCTGTGTATACCAGTGGAGTTTGTGGAACAACGATCATACATGTTATTTTCCAGGGAAAGTGAACGCATATTTAGATGATTGGTGTAATCAACGATATGTATGTACCTAGGTGGTGTTCAGAAGTTATCAGGGAACGACAGAGAAACCGACATTATCCTGCCCTTAGCAAATTGCGTCCATGGGTTCACTGTTTAAAGGTGACGAGCGAAGTACTGAAATCGAAGTGTTCTCCACGCGGAATTAAAAAGGGAACTAGACTATGGTAAATAACTTCTCCCAATTCCTGGATTCGAATCCTGACGCTAGGGATGGGAAGCCTATAGTCTGGACATCTTATCTACCTGATCTTCGACATGAATGTTAGAATGAACCTTATGGTGAGATTGGTCGTGTAACGAACGAAGATGTGTGTCATAAATGCATAATGATGCCAAGGGATTCGTACTATTTGTTTAGAGTGATCCGCTGTTGGGTTCGCAGAAAATATAATTTACGTCATGCGATCAGACAGAAACGGGAAATGAGAAAATGAGATGTAGTGTTGCCTTCGTATCTCTACCGTGAATTTACTCAAAGCCATCTTACAATGCCGGATTTTACCCCGCACCCAATTGATGCTTTCGCGTGCTTAAAATTCCCAATGAATTGGAATAAAAAAATCTTTTGGGGAATATAATCCTGTTAAAATGATTTTAAGAAAAGGGTGCTCGTTCATATCACACTTCTCATGTAATCTTTGGTTGTACCCTGAATCCTTAACCGATAATCCTTTTAGTCCATTAACTTAGGTAACTCTCCACATAGTTACTCCTTGATGTCTTTTAATGGCATTCACAGTTCATAATTCCTATTAATTAAGCTCTACTTAGCTCTCGTCGGAGGGTGAGTAGGAAGCAGAGAGACGAAGGCTTAAGGTGAAAGCGCCAGGGTGGAGACAGGACAAAGGGTTGTGAAGGGGCGCCCACAGGAACTGAGGTGTCAGATGATGAATCGCCTCCCGACATTTAATCGGGGATTATAAGGATCCGGGAAAAGAAGTAGGAAAACCTTTTTTCTCGGTAGAAATCTCTCTTGCAGGCCTAACTCACTGAGTGTTTCAGTAGCTAAAATTGATGCTTAGCTTCCACATTTTCGCATGATGGCAACATTCTAGCTTTCATATGGGAAATTATTATTTCTCTTTACAGCAACATTTATGGCTTTTTATATTAAATAGTTAAGAATATAAGTGCTGGATAGTGAAAAGCAGGACAGTAAGCTCTTATTAAAATAAATTGACTAGTAGGATCATTAAATAAATTAAATCATCTCTTTCCTAACGCTTTGCCAATTTTTTCTTTTGGTGAAAAACTAAGTAGTCTATGTTTTTTCCCCCATGAGTAATTGTTGTAATATTTTCTTATATGTTTTCCCACTAAAATGTTTTATCCTCAGTAATCACCGTATCTCACGATGGGCTTTGATCAACTTGATATCAAAAGTTATTGCACCTATGAGACCTTTTCAAATTTTATTCCTACGATGACTCACGAATATTAAAAGCCCCAAAATAAAGGTTAAGGGATTTTCAAGAAAAATCTATTTATGTATGTTACATAGCATTTTTTATCAACATTTGCCTGTTATGATAATTAAAACTTCGGAACATTTTCACACATGTTTAATTAGAGCAATGTGATCATATATGCATCTGAAATAGGAAATTGAATCAAATTGATTGATTTTTCTTAAACTAAGAGGTTGAGCTACGTTTTTAAGTCACTTACTGCATGGAATTCGGCGGACCTATACTACCATTGACGGGCGAGATTAAATGAATATACTATAAAAAACATGATTGTTTAAGAGAACATTAAAATAATGAATTTTAATGAATAAAAATTCACTTCAGTAATTATTTATTTACCGTTTATTCTAAAATAATTACTAGTATAAATAGCCAATAAAACGAGTGGATACTATTTATTATATTAATTAATAGCACAGTGAAGTATTTCAGAGTATTTTAAGGTAATCTGCCTAAAACAGAGAAGCCGACTTTTTTCGCGATTCGCTCCAACGATTATTTTCTTTTGGAATTAAAGTATTTGTGAGACATCGTAGAAATAACAGTTGAAAAGATCACTTCCGTGCAACCACTTTTGATTTAATCTTTCTCGAAACCAACTGTGATCTCAGCTCTCGCGCGTACTAACCATGTGTCATTTTTTTACTACATAAGTCAACTAATCCCGATTAATCATATGTTATAATGCTGGAATTTGTCTTCGTAACAAATGGTATCAAGTGCGTATGTCTTCAGTGAAACTCATATCAAATGTGGAAAATATGAAGAAAAAGATTTATCTGCTCATTAATAGTAATTTTTGGTAGAATTCAATTTCAGGTCAATTCAATTACCCCACTTCTACCGGAATAGATTTTCTCTCACCATAACTCCATCTCCAAGATTGTTTTTAAAACACCAATCTGTAATCAAGGGGGAGAAGTTCACTCCTCCGTCTCCTTCTCATTGTCCCGCGGTCATAAAAAACAATTTATTTATACAGGATGATGGTAACGGTCCATAAATATCGCCCTTCTTTTGTCTCCTTTTTCAATCCTTTGCTTTATAAGGGGATCGGCTCGGTGAATCTCCGTCACCCGCCGCCTCAGACCCGCTTCACGACTCATTCCCTCATTTGCGATCCGTGAAGGCTTGAGAAATTGGCCGCCATTGCTCTTCCGCCCTTTTTTTTAAGATGGATACCCCCGCAAATTAATCCCCCACTCCCTCGCCTCACCCTCCCTCCTCGAACTCTTTGTTTTATTGCGTCCCTTCTCCTCTCGCCCTTCCCATCCCTTGCCGCAAGCAGTCGACCTCCACACATTCGTTTTCCATCTCTTCCCAGCCACTCTTCTCCCGCCACTGTTTTCTTTGGCCTTGGACTCTCTCATTCGCGAGCATCCGCATTTCATTCGCTGCATTCAGTGCATTAGGGGTGCAACACGCTCTGCTGAGGCCATCATTATTACTTACATTCAATACCGTGGCTTATGATTTATTCCGAAGTAGTATTCCCCACACTCTGCTTCGGATAACTCTTCTGCTATCTGCTCTGATACCTTAATTTCATTCATTTTTTTTCGTAGAGTTGTTATACTTGAGTAACATTTTTAATTTCTTTATTACTTTTTGTTCTCGTTTTCTGGAATATCCATTGTAGATGTAAACGTTTTGAAATCTTCGTTTTCTGCATGCTATGACACGTGAAAATAGCTAGATACATTCTGCATAAAATTTATGGAAATTATATTTTGATGAACACGCCTTAGCTTCAGCTTGGCTCAGTCCGTACCAATCGAGCAAAAAGTCTCTTTTTTATCGAAAGAGATTGTGGACGATGGAAGATTGAATTGAGAAATACCAAGAAAAGGTTATATTCTAATCTATCTATCTAAAATCTAAAATCTATCTATCTAAAATCCACATATCGTATTTATAAATGGACAGAGATTTGAAGGACTTAATTATGCTCACAAAGTTTAAACTAAAGCCTTTATTTGATTTTAACGTTTCCCGTTGCTTATTATGTCTGAACCACATTCTTAGTCCACATAATTAAATCCTAACTCCATAAGAATGAAGGCGGATTTTCAGCATTAAGTTAAGATCTCTGATCCGAAAGGGATGGAGCTATGTTTGCTTTAGCGAATGACCGGGTTATATCCACTGGGAATTTTCGTAGTTTTGAATATTCAGTTCAGCGTTCATGTTCATCCCCTTGGGGGATATCTTGGGCCATATTCTATCTTGGGAACGAGAACAAGACGATGATTGGTTAGCAAGAAGCTCTGCCACTATTTCAGTGTTTGGGCATCCGTAACATTTCCACTATTGCCCTCCGTATTCTTAGTGACCCAAGATACCGATTAAATTTGCTTTAAACTAATGGCTATGTCCTCGAAATACTAGAAAAATGTCATGAATGTGTACGGCCAAATGAATATTGTTGAATACCTTTGAATTATGGAATTATCGAATGCTTTCACAAAACATTGACTGATAGGACAATGGAAGCATATGCTCGCATGCCAAATTCAGTTTTATCTTGGCAATTCTTTCTATGAATCTACGTCACCGTAATACCTTGAGGCCACCTGTAGGGTATATGGCATGGAGTGAAGATCACCAAACATGCACAATTTACATGCAGCTAAGAGATACTAAGGCACACTAGATGCAACTGTCGTGAAATCATGCAACTAACAGCTACAATAGTAATAATATAGTAAATCTACCAGTTAGAATTATCATACCAAATTGTAGAGTGATTTAAATGTTTAACTGAATGGGATTTTCATCTCTAAAAAAATTCTGCAATAAATATGTTGAAGAAAGAAAAAAGAAACTTTCATTTTGAGCTTGCGAAGGCTGTTTGTGGGTGCTGCTTCAAACCACCAGCTGTCATAATATTATATCTAATATATCAGTGTATCATCATCAAAAAAGCTTTCACTTTAATTCAAGCTGTTCCTCAATTACAACTTACCAGAAGACGCTAAAGGTTCAGCACGAATGTGAGTGCAATTAATTTATATTTAACAGATATTTCTGCATATTAGTTTAAAGAATATTGACCATCACGAGAAAATTACCGTTATGTGTGTTAATCATTTTATGAAAACTTATGTAACATTTCAGTTTAAGTATTAAAACATCAACACTGATGTTTTCATGCATAAAGCTACATGTATATACCCACTTCTCAATTCAAAGAAATACCACAGACATGTGAACAACACTGGTCATCTCAAATCGACGCGGGGTATTCTCTAATTAAGCTCTTACTTCTTAAAAATGTTTGGAATTCAATTACTTTTGTAACTGTATACGCTTCTCCACTCAAGAATTCTTTTAATTCGACGTATGTCAGTCTTTCCCTTACTTAAAGGTTGATATGATGTAAGAGGCCACTCAAAAGTAGGAAGTTATTTAATTGATATTAACTGATTTCCTTTACACATCTCTGCAACGACTGTTCCTCGGTTCTAATTCTATATTCAGGGATTAAAAAAAGTAAAAGTATTGGTGCCAAGGCAAACCAAATATGTATTTAAATGTAATCGGAAATGAAGATGGTAGGCCAAATTTATAAAAGTATTGTGTTAGTATCAAAACTTATAAGATTCATTCTATTCTCTCACATCATCTCTCTCCGAATCAACGTTTATCTTGTTACCTATGTGCATCAGGGCGGCTTACGTACGTACATACATTAATACGTATTCCAAGAATAGTAAGCTTTACTATCGTTTTCACCTCTAAACCCCTGGAATATGTCACTATAATTATATTTAAGCATGAGATAAAATTTAAAAAAATATCGAGCTCTCCTTACAGAGAGTAGTTGTAAAGCGGAAGCTGATATTTTAATGGTAGGCACAATTTTAATATGCCGAATATTTTATCCACATTCGTGGCGTTATAACTCCTCATATGCTGGTATGCATATCTTGATCTTTCCTTTCGCTATTATTTTCAATTAATTTGTAATACTTTTAATCTGGTTCCATGCCAGACTGTGGATACTCTCGGAAAGTGCTTGCTCTAAGAATATTCGTCCTTCTTCTCCGGCAGATAATAAAGGTTCGCCGGAGAGCGTCGATCGGGCGAAGGTAATAGATTTCTCCTCTGCTAATTATCCCCCTTAAGCTCGGCCGCCGCGAGCACTTTATCTTTGACTCTCGGTAAAGTCCTTTTAATCCGCTCCTCCTATTCCCATTCCTTTCCTTCTCTCCCTCTATTCCTTCTTCCCCCTGCGGCTTCCTCATTCCCACCCCGCGCAACTCCTCTCTCCCCTCTTCAGAGGCAAACCCAAGACGTCAAATGAATATCGTTTCGCTTTTGTTAAGCTCCTACCTCCCTCTCACTCCGTAATGTATCGCCGGAATGAGTCGGCTATCGCCCTCTCAACCACTGTTCTTCACTCCTCCGACAAGAGCAGTCCCGGACCATTCTCATGGCCTCGCTGCGTTGGTTCGCCTCCGAGAGGGCGCCCTGGTGCAGTGCTCCACCGAATAGAGCACCCTCAAATGACCGCCAGCACCTCTGCGCTTCCTTCAATGGCCAGAGCGTGTGGTTAAAGTGCAGCGGTTACCAACATTGGGAGTAATACGATATTGTGACCGCTGTGAGCGGGAGGGTATTGTCTTATGAAATGACTGCTTCTTCAGAGAGATTTAGCATGTGGTCCACAAGATTGGCAAAATTTCATTTATTGGTGGAGCAAACAGTGTAGCTTCGCCTGTATTTGTTATACTGATTGATAATTTTCGGAATACACCAATCATTTTGTCTTTGAAACTCTAATTTCACACACGATTAATGCTGCATTGCAACGGAATGCAAACAATCTATATCTGCATGTTAACAAGTAACTGACTGCTTCTTGAAATTTTGAGTGAGTATTTGTGTAAATATTCTCAACTTATTGTAATGGCCTGATTTAGATGTTTAGGTTGCGACAAAATGATCTAGAAGAAACATTCCTGGGTTTCGGTTCGGTAACAATCCATATATTGGCCAATAAATCATCTTCCATACCAGAAGACTTGCCTGCAAGTTGCAAATTTGAAGAAACGCACAAAAACCATTAGCTCTTAGCGTAGGAGTTCACCGGCCATTAAAATAGCAAGCATATTTCGGTGCGACAGCTATAATCTAAACAATTTGGCCACGTCAGATTGAAATTTGACTGGGTAGCTGATCTTTAGTAGCCAAGTTAAAGGGTGGTGGTTGGGAAAAATCTCTTCTCTTTAATGTATAAGATTTCGGATCGTAGGGAATATAAAAAAATGCCCAACACTTTTTAACTGCTATCACATCCGTTGTAGACTGCTGCGTACAGATTGTTGAAATAAAACTCTATTTGTCCCACAGATATAATTTGTCCTTACCCTGTTTCTATGAAGCAAGGTGGCAGTATAGCATTTGGCAGCAAACGACTTCTCTGTGAACTGGAAAGAGTAATACAAAGAAACTATTAATGGCGAATGCTGCTAGTTGTTTATGCTTATTAAACATGGATACATTTTAAATGGAAAAATGCATCCTTAAATATACGAATAATTTAAATGCATTAAAAAAAATTGAAATGCATTCTTACTGCAACCTTATGGTTTTAGTTTTTTCACAGTATCTCTTCTGATGACGTTGGTTTCGTTTCCGTTTCAGGAGATATCTTAACGTCAAAGAGAACAAAATAGTATATGCCTTAGAGTAGGAGCAGAACTGTCCTCACTCCCAGAGACCACGGACATGGAGGAAAGTTTCTAGTCATGGATTCGCCATTTGTTTAACACCGCGGTAGCATTTTCCAGATATGCCAATTAAGTTTTTGAATGATGCGATGCTTGTGCCTATTATCTTTACCTGCACATGTCAAATGCCCAATTCCTTAATACCCTGAACAATTTCTTTGTTATATGAAAATGGAATATGGGAAGCATGTTTCCACAGTTACCACTAGTTGAGCTAAGGACTTTTTAGGTTTTTGGCCCCAAAGGATTGAGAAGGATTAATCAGATATTTAGAAATGCTGAAAATCTCAATGTTTCGGTGATAAATTAAATTTTTCCCATCAAGTCACCCAAATTGGTGGCCTAGTTATTTCAGTGGTAATGGAATAATGCCGACATTGTTAATGAAATGTATGATCATATCTTTGGAATCAAATAATATAGCTTCGTATAAATTGAATTCTGCGTTTGATTTACGACATTATGTTAAAAACAAGCAAATGTCGTGAAGTTTATCTTCTCCTTCGGGTAAAATTCTCCATCAGTCCTGACGTTTCGATGGATCTCCATTAGGTCAAGTTCTGCATTTCGGTGAAGGATTTAATCTGGATATGTTCCCGAGTAATTTTTACAATCTGTATTTGCTGTGAAAGTATCTGATAGTTTAAAGCTCGTGAACAAGCTATGAAATCTTTAACGGCGTTACCCGCTGATGTTGCACAATGGCAGAAATTCCACGGAAAAAAGTCATTCGCCTTGATCGGGACTCGAAACCGGAAACCCTCATTTCCGGTGCTCTACTACTTGAGCTACCAGGACGTCCTCTTTCATTATGAAAATTATAGAGGCTTACCAGTGGTTACACCATTAACGTTTTCGCGGCTAATTCGCGATCTTTAAATTTGTTAAAAATAAGCACTTTCGTATTTCAACGTCGGCTTTATCTTCGTGGGCGATGGCGTCATGCGCACGACTTCGGCTATTTTGTGACATAATATGCCCATTAGTTTAGCAACATATTATTCATTTAAACCCTCTATAATTTCCACAGTGAAAATGGACTTTTTGACAGCTGAAGTGGGAATGGCCGGAAATCAGGTCCTGGCCAAGGCGAATGATATTTTCTCTGTGGAATTTCTGATATCTGATCATTCTTCAAACAAGGGTATAATATAACAATTAACAGCATTTACATTTTTTGCAAGGTCAGTGTGATACATGCGATGCAAAAACTCTTATTCTATGCTTTAAAATAATTTGGAACGATTTTCACTATTTTTTTGTAGACTTAAGTGCGCTTTCGTCTTTCACCTTGTTCCTATTATTACTTGGGTGTGAAATATTTAGGTTGGGAGATAAGGAAAATCTGACGTTTATTTCCCTGAAAGGATGCCAAATATTCACCATAGATTATTTGGTATCCTCACGTTGTAATGCTTTCGCTTGCTTGCTTTTTTCATGCGTAGGTATATAGAACTCATTATTTTCCCTCAGCCTCTGTTATTCGGAAGCAGTAGGAATGTACTATGCTATGATAAAATGGCCAATGGGATTTGAAACCACTTGCTTAATTTCCGGAATCAAATTTAAACAATTCTTTTCTAATTCCATTTTCAGCCAGGTTGGTGGATATGGTGCTTACTGCAAGCTATGAGTCCCACCTACGTATACGTCCCAAAACATAAGTTTTTGGAGATGCTACGAATAAGATGGAAGAAACTTTGCACGACGAGAAGTTTTCTAGAGACAGTATTATAAAGGGTATGGGTAAAAAGTACGGGCTAAAGTTTTGAAGGGAACAAATGAAACACCCTGGGAGGCTAAATTGTTTGAAATAGAAAAAATCTATCTGGAGAACCGAATGCGCTAAAGAACTACGGAAACATTATCCTTGACCAGTTCTTGTATTACTGACTACTATATCAAGGATAAAAATAGCGATGTACTCATTGTTTGAAAGAAGATACGTCATTATTTCGGGTTCACAAATTAATTTCATAATTTTAATTCACAATGTTCCCGACATGTTAACTTGAATCCGTTTTGAAATAGTTGAAATAAAAGTTCCATCCGCAAGCAGTGAGTTTAAACTACCATTGCCAGAGTTGTTGTGCATTCACCTAATGATCCACACTTTTTTTAAATAACTGATTGGCCCATTAGTGTTTCAGAGCTGGCACGAATATTGACTGAGTCGTTGTTACTCTCCGACCGCCTCGTGCCCTTCCCATTCCTTTCGGTAACTCCCTTTAAATAACGGCGAAGTGGAGCGTTTAGCACTGTGACAAATGCTATCACACAAGATGCATCCATAAGGAGACTCCAAGGCGGGGAGAAGCGGAGAGGGAAGAGTCTCCCCTTAACCGTCCACTCCACTAGTTTTGTTTCCTCGCTGTTCTCCGTCCTCATCCCGGTTCGAAGGACGTGATCCGAATCCGGAATCAACCTGCTTGTTCGCTCTCATCTCCTGAGCGAGGACAACCAGGAGTTATTTCCTTTTTGCTAATTCTACAACCATGCAGAAACATCGTTTTGCTTTTTGCATCCCCCATGAACAAGAAGAGGATTCTTCCACCCCCATTGAAATATGCCTGCAGACCAGTTACTCCGCAAATCTTCCGGCGTTTGCGAGTATCACCGTCAATACGTCATTCACTACGAAATCCTTGATTGAGGGTCAGGAAACAGATGAATTTATGCCGCGATACATTCATATGCTTTAAGAACTAAGTGCTTTACCAATCAACTGTCCTCGGCGAACACTAGTCTTCTCTATATTTTGAATTTGAAAGACGTCACCAAAAAAGAAAATCCGAAATTATGGAGATAAAGTCAGCTTTGTGATTAAATAATACAGTATTCATAATCACATGAGCGACATAAAATTTCCAGTGAAAATATATCCGTCTAAAATTTTATTGATTATCCAACATTTTAACTTTTTATTTTTTATTTCTTTGTCGTATTTTGCATGAAAATAGAAATTCTCATTCTTCTCTTCGTTAGATCGTTAACTTATTCACAATGAGTGTAAAGGCTCAAAGGTTTTAGCATATCAGTTGACCGCATTCGGCGCTCTGATGCATAGTACTTTTCAATGTTTTTCATCCCATAGCTAATAAATATTTGATATCGCGAAAACAAAGTTCACAAAACAAATTGTGATAAAATTTTGCCATTGTGATACCATTTAATTCTACCTTTTAGAACGTAGTAATTTAGAATGAAGAGCGTAATATCCTGGTATAGGGGAAAAAATGAACAGCGGAATTCTGTTTGCCCACCAATTACTGTACAGATTAATTATAATCAACCTACTTGACTCCGTCGGGAAGAAGTAAAGATCTATTTTAGCCGGTGGGAAGTATTTCGCAAAACGTTGGAATATTTTTTTTTCTAGAGGTTTCGTCTATTTTAATTTCGTGAATCACTGCCAGACTTCGATTGCATCTGGCGAGCACACGCCACAGGGGTCGCGCCGGGGAAGAGCGCTAAAAGCACCCCTCCCCTATCCCACCCTTCCGAACCAGTCCACCTCCCCGGGAGCGCCCCTCCCTTCCTCCCACCTTCCGTCCTGCGGCCTGGACCCCGTCGTCGGAGTGGTTCGTCTGCAGCGGAAGTAGTCATCTCTAGGGAAGCAGTCGTGCGAAGACTTCCCTGACGGCTTAAACGTTGTCCTCACAGGGTGGCAGCAACGGCACTGGGTCGGAGAGGAAACTATAAATGAATGATACGGCAGGAAATTGTAAAAGCAGCTCCCGTGCTAGTTTCTTAGACTTCGTTGCTATATGAGGCTTTACGTGAGGAGAGAATACTATTTCCGACTCAAAGCCAACTTATTGTGAAAGTTTTGTTTTTTGTACTAATGCTTTCATGTTTAATCAAAATGTCTACTGCTACTCTCTATCCTTCTAATTATGAATCTGAACATTACGCGTAAAATGATAAATTAATTTGAAAAAAATGACATTGAATTTCGACGATCTTATTCTCTTCCCCTTAGGGAACGTTAAGTAGGTAACTTTTATATTAAATAAACTTAAAATGAGTACAAAAAGCTACCATAATTGGCATAAGATACATGATGATCATTACGACCTGAAACTGCGACATTTAAAACTTGGTACGTAATGGTAAATACCTGGAGTGATTTCCCTTAATCCATTCCGTTACATTATATGCGAACGACGCTGAGGTCACGAAAGTCGTTCCTTTTATATTTTTCTCTTGTATTTTCTCCGATTATTTTAAGTTTTTTTTACACATTTAAGCGATATTATTCATAGAGACTTCTCATTCGTTTGATTATAATTTCATGTAAGTGAACAAATACGATCTCGAATAACTGTAAAGAGATTGCTTCCTACAATTATATTAGTTAGATCATTTGCTGATATTCAATTTTAGATGCATTGGTCAATCAAAAACCAGCCAATTGATTTGCAAGGATCTACCACTGTTTCATTAAGAAGCAAATAGTTTCATTTAACCTGTTTCAGGTAGTTCAACGATATTTCCATATATTTCCAGTGACATGGTATAGAAAGAGATACTCCGTGCTTATTCACGTAATTTTTAGTACCCAGGTCAATAGTTTGTAATTTCCGCAGTGCCATGAAAACAATGCAGTGTGCGGTTTTTAAGGCATCTATTGAACATCACATGGTTTTACATCCATTCCAAGGATTTTAAAATCGTCCATCCATTTTATATCTATGGTTCTTCTCTAATTTTCTAAATTTTTATAATCACATTTATTTCAGCATCATATCATCTCAAAGAGAAGAAAGGCTTTGTCCTGTATCAAACTTGTGAACTGAACTTAAGAAGTAGGTTTCTGGAGTGGCGGAAAAGAGGAGACGAATGAATGATGCAAAAATGAGTTCGCAAAGGATGACAAACTATCGTACATTAAGAATTAAAAAAAAACAGAGACGTGAGATTAGTCCACCTCCCAGGCCTTCTTTAACTTATGATGCTTGATTTATAGTTCATTCACTTACTTTTTCGCGAGCTACTTCAGCCCACATATAGTCGTACATTTAGTTCCTTTTGTGAAGGATCGTGATTGCTGTTATATTTTTGGTCATACCTTGAATGCCAAGGTAACGGAATATAAGTTTTAAACTTTTAACTTGTCTGCGGCTAAAATTGCTGAGCTAATATTTACACTATTAAGACAGAAAAAATTGTACCTTTTGAGGTATCGCCCATATGTATCGCAAAAATGGGTGATATCTGATTTACATGTAACGAACCTCACGCCTCTTTGAAAAGTGTGCATGTTCAGCTTACTTTTGCTGCAATGTGGATTTTGTTTCTCTCTCTTGAATAAATAGGCATTGTCCTTCTCATTTAAGTTTGATCCAACTCAATCTTGATTTAATAGCTGTATGAAACCACCAAACGAGACATTCTGTATTGATCATCAGTAGTCATTGGTCATCAGTATTCATTGTGCATGGGTAACTGTTCTTAAAAGTCGATTCTCTAATCTATTAGCGCCATCATATACCATACTTAATCAATGCCATTCTTCATTTATTGTCTCATGAATGTTAACCTGGGACTTAATCATCATTGCTTTCCATTCAATTTTTCTAAAAAGATTTTTTTTGGAGTCTACTGAGTTTTAATTTTACTCTTACACTTTTTAAAAATCTTTCATCATCTCGTGTCCTCAACCCTAAACTTAATCTGACGCAACTTTTCTCTTAATTTTATTATTTTCTTGTCACTTTATCTTTATGTGACTTCTCTTCAATGTCCTCATTATTTGTCCCATAAATTCCATACGCCTCCTTCCATTCTCATTCTTTTCACTTTTTCTCGTGTCTCGATAGTTAGCCTCGAATATCTGATTTTTCAGTAATCATGCCAAGAAGAACAAGATGGATTGGGCATACCTTGAGACATAATGAATTAGTTAAAAATTTAATAGAAGGGAAGATTTAAGGGAATGCCCCGCGAGGAAGACCAAGGGACAAATATGTAGGGCAAATAAAGAAGGACGTGAAAGAGAAAACTTACCAGGGCGTGAGGCAATGAACACTGAATAAGGCAGAATGGAGGGTTGCAGTAAACCAATCCGAGGATTGAAATACTGATGATGATGATCTGATTTTTCCAGTATCCGCGCTTTTCAACTTTGCCTTTATGTTAGGTGTTCCAGATCTATCTTCAGTGCTACACAGAAATATGCTCATAGTCTGTGCCTCTGTACCTCTGAGAAAATTGAAGGGGACATGCTGTACATTAGTACCTTTGCTGAACTGTTTGTGCCAGGGTGATTATTTTTTAAATCTTTCTGAGCTGAACAGGAAGGAAGTAGGTATCTTGGCCAGTCGCCGAACCACTGATATTTGGCATTCAGGAACAATTCGCTGACTACCACGCTTCTCAGAATTTCTTGTTCCCAATGCAATATTTAGGAGGATCTATAGCTCTATAGATCCTCCTAAATGTCTATTGTTATTACTGAGAGGTGAGTGTTCGAATTTACTACGATTCTTTGGACCATGCTTCCAATATTCATTACAATTCCATTGAAAGTTGTCATCGTCCACGTACTTGAGGTATTTGCATAATTGGCAGCGGTATTCAACCATTCTTTCCCTTTTCTTTTGGCAGAGAGTTTCGGCGGACATAAGGGTCTGAAGCTACACTCTAACGTTGAAACATCTGGTACGGCTACCTACATTCAAAGACCATTAAATAGCCTGGAATGCTCCCGGGGGTAAACACAACAATAGCCCATTTAAGAGCTGGGTTGGAGGGAGGACTGAGGGCGTGAAAGGAAGGGTGAGGAGGACGGTGGAAGAACACCATGGGAGGGTTATAAAGAGAGAGAGAGAGAGGAGGGAGGAGGGGAAGGGGAGATCTGCGGAGAGGGGAACGAATCGCAATTCTTCGAGAATTCTTCCGAGAAGTTCAGCACCTAGCGAGACTCGGAAACCGACATGGAACGGACTTCTCCACACGCCCTGTAGTATTTCCGCCGCCGCAAATCCCGAAGAGGTCACGGAAGAAAAGAGAGCCCAACTTGCTCGCCTTTACGAAAAATGAGCAAGGGAACATGATGGCGGATAAAAAGCGGAGTGAGAATGTATCGGTTAAGTTTAGAGCTTAAGGAAGTCCTCGGAGCATGTGCGCGATGAGACGGTCCGGGAGTACGGATCGGGGATAAGTTGCAAGGGCAAAAAATAATGAGAGTACCTACTCTTCTTATTTACGGGGATCCTCCCCGCTTTGTCACCGCGGATCCAATCGCTTCCTTCTTTGAGGAACTCCAGTCGGCTGCTCGGGACGCCTCCGCTTTTATCCAGTCTCCCTTCTTCGCCGCGCGGAAACAGGGTGATCGTGGGGCAGACAGCCTCCGTCCATCCCTCAGCCTTCCCACCCCTCCCATTCTCCAGGTCGCCCTCCACCCCTCCCTCCACTTCCTCCTCCTCTCACCCGAGATAATGCTGCGCTCTTCCTCGTCTGCAACCGTAAAAATCTCGGGAGACCTCGCCTGTGCTTTAAAAGAATACGAGCCTTCTCCCCTTCAAAGCATCTCCATCCTTGATGGAAAATAGCGCTTACACGTAGGAATCCGAAAAATGTTTCGCGGGTGTATTTTTTTTGCGGTGATGCCGGGTCATGCCCTTGCAGCTTTTGATCCGGTGCCTTCATTCTTTTTCAGGGATCCCTCACCCTTTTTTCTTGTGTTCTTTGTATTACTTAAGTTTTGATTGATAACTGCTATTTTTTATACAAGCTCTTAATGCTTTGACAAGGAACTAAAATACTTCCGTACAGCAACCTATTAGAGTATTTTTGAAACTCTGAAATTAAATTAAAGAGATTGCTTTGGATATAAAAACTAAAAAGCACTAGAAATAGCAGATCACGCATCGTTTAGAGCTCATTTGCTTTTTAATCAAATTATTCTTATTTAAGTCTCAAGCCCATGATAGGCCGTAATTTTTGCTAATTAAGGCCATGTGGGGTAAACTTTTGAAGTATCCATCGTGAATAATATATTGTCAAACCTCTCCAATGTGCCATTTTTTTAAAAGAAATTATATTTTCCGGCAAGTGGTGTTTCAATGACCATTCTAGATCCATTATTTGATGATATTGTTCACAGAATAAAAAACTCAACAATACTTTTAAGTTTGGACGAAAGGATAGATTTACGGCAAATTATATTATGCTCAGAATATTTATACATTTTTTGCTTCATTGGAAAAGTGTATAGTGGCTAACTCCGAAACATTTGAGATATTTTTTTCATTTGAAAAATTTCAAAGGGTTAGTTGCAACAAGTTCAGAATTCTGCTTCGTATTCATTCCACCTACTTTGATTATCATCAACAGTTCTATGCCTATGCAAGGGAGTCACATTTACCTGCTCAAATCAGAATATGTTCCATTCGTCGTCTAAATACCATAATTATTTCCTAATTCCATAATTTACCATAATTATTTCCCGATGTATTATAAGCGAGTATGTTAAGAATATGCAAACATTCAAGTCAAATCTACATCTAAATTTACATACTACCCTGCAAGACACCATAAAGGTGTGTGGCAGAGGAAAATTCACATCAAACATGCATTATATATCATACATAAAATATGATTTTAAAAATATTTTTTTTAATCATACAGATTTGAAAATTCCACGAGGGACGTAACAGAAAGCATTAAATGGTTAGCGTTATACGATCTATGAAGAGGTCTTTGTGGATTTGATCTGAGAAAAGTACGGCGACTTTCCATCAGTGGTTTGAAGGTCATACAGTAGGCGCCTAAAGCGGATAGAAGAGGTGAGGGGAAGTGGTAGGCCGGGGGAGGATGGAGAGAAACCAGGCGATGTTTTGCCTGCTCTTAACGAACGGCGCCAGCGGGCCTAAACCTCCACGTCCCAACCGTCGGACGCAATACCGATTTCGTATTGCTTTTCCCATGGTAACTTAGCTGATCTTATGTCTGGATACAAACCCGGTTCCTCAGGGTCGGAGGGTGGTACTATTGTCACGCATCCCTCTGAGCCCAGTTTCCTTTATCATGACTTAGTATCCATATCTTTTCATTTACGACACCTATTTCATGAGTGGGAGCACAAATCTCGCGAAGCTATGACCCATTAAGTGATGTTTGCATTTGTTTCTTTGATTAATGGCTTAAGGTTCTTGGAACCGAAGCTAATGTGTAAAATTGTAAACCCTTATCTTTTGTCATCGAACTACGCGTATTTTAAGCGTCGGTGGCGGACGCGCATAGGTTTATAGAGACGCTCTGTACGGGCCAAGGCAGTAAACTTCGTTCTGTGGCGCGGGTCTTTCCCAAGCGACCGCCATCTAAGAGAGACTTCGCATAAAATATTCCGTCTGGTGCCGGCCACGCATGAACTTTTCGGAGCAGATACAACGACCAAGTACACGTTCCCATAAATATGAATTTACTGCTATCCCACCTTTGAATTGCCCGCAGAATTACTTCCATAAGGTCTCCCTCAAATGTCTTCGATGATGGAAGAGATGCAGAGGATTTTTGAAGCCATACCATGAGTTCAGGATGGAAATATCCCCATCAAAGCGGAAACTAACCGGATCTAAAAGCATAGATAAACTTTTAAAGTAAGTTTTTATTATTATATTTTATGAAAACTGAGAAATGTTTGTTTAATTTTACATAAAATAGTCAATTAATTCAGAATTTATCATATCCTACTTTATTAAATCTCAAAGAACACTCATCAAAATTTCTTATCTGACTTGATATCGTTTATTGGACAAAAGAATTATCGAGCCGTTAAATGTCTCTGCCTTTGTTTGAATCATCCTTCCTCGTGTAACAACGCACTGAATCACATAATCGGTTTCTAATGGGACCTTTCCCATTACCTGTAGTTTTTGAGCCCTCTCGCTTTTTACATATGCATAAAAGGTTTTTCCGTCTCTACAAAAGGAATTATTCTGATTTTTCGGTACTACTTCCTCTCCTGACGACATTCCCAGCATGAGAAACGAACGTTGAGCAATAAATTTCACCACGCAGCAGTCAACCCGAAAATGGTTGATAGTAGTGCATCTAATCGCTGAAAAAATCTTAAAACAAAAATTTCGATACTCTACTTTCATGCAGAATTCATATTTCACCGAAATCTTCAACAAACCGTGTTATCCTAGAAAATCACAGATGATAACAGCTCCTTCGTTAGTTCTTCATTACTTCATCTTCATCACATTACTTCTACATTCATTTAAATGTACTTTACTTATTTAAATTTATTTTAAAACTGACTAAGTCTGTAATATCTCTTCAAAAACTCAACAACTGGTCCATCTAAACGACATGTGTACAGTTTGCAGGAGGGCACGTAAAATTGAAAGGAATATGAAGTCTTGTCTTGATGGCCGAGGATCTCTTTCTCTTACGGGGAACACTTAAACATTTTCCGGCAACATCGTTTCTGCAATCAAGCCGCGTCTCACATTCCAATTGCCCCGGTAGGCACGATGAGATTAAGAGTGACGCAGTAAATGGTGTTCTCTCAAGAGCGCACTGCTGCGGACTCTCGCCACCAAAGTATATCCCAACTCCTTCCTCGTGTAGCATTTACGGAATTCCTTGCATTCTCAATTTTATTCCTACTACTCCCTTTACTGTTTCTTCTTCCCTCCATTTCCTCACTGTTTCCCTGACCTTACTCGAGCGAGCCACCATCGAGTACGTATGTCCTTACGATCGACGTGTATCGGCGGAGATGACACGCAAGAGCGGCCGTTTCGGTGGAAACTCTCCAACTCTCTGTCTTTTTTTTCATTTCTCTCTTTCTATCGCTCTCTTTCTCTCGCTTTTGGTCCACCTGTCGGAGAATGGTGAGTGGCGCAGGTTTGTTTACGCAAGTGATAGAAAGATAGAGGAAACATGAAGGGAAACTGGATAGAGAGAGGGAATAGATACGAGGTCAGTGACAGTGCTCTAATATAGGCGAGACTTTTGCGCTGAAACGAAGGAAATGAGAAAAGGGATGGATAGTGAATCAGAATGGTCAGCTCCGGGTGAGGCAAGTTTCGATGGGAGAACCGTGATTTATTTGTCACGAATGAGGAGACTCCGTTCCCACGCTTTTGTTTTTTTTTAGCCTACCTTTTTTTCAATGAGCTAACCTGCTCCTCTGTTCCCTCATCCATCGGTTAGAGAGTTTCCAATCATTACGTCACTCGGTCAGGAATGAGACAGAAAACTCAAAAGATGAATTACTACAGTGATGGAAGAGCTTTACTCTTTCTCCCTCTCTCTCTCATTCTTCATGAATAGATTTATGAGATTTTATTCAAGAATGCAAACCTGTGTAAAAAAAAACTCGGGTTCATTTTCATGTACGTATTACCCTGCGAGCCACCACGAGATTGAGTAGCAGAGGTTTAAGATCACTGAACATGTACTACTTACATGCAAATAAGAGCTCGAATGTGGCTATATCATAAAAATCTGTTAGATATGAGAGTCACGTGCAACAAGTTGGCAAACATCTTCATAGTAATAAGTTATTACTGCTCACAAAATATATTTTATATGTATTTCCCTAGCAGCGCATGCATGGTTTGGAATGTTAGAACATGCCATATGTAGTACAGACTACTCCAAAAATATTTCACCTACCTATCCTTTTGCTATGCTGTCTATTATTTTTTCTCATGGTGCACGGAAAAAATGACTTTTAAATCTATCGGTACGATAGCCAATCACATCAATCTTGTTTATCTGATCAAATACAGCAAAATACGCTGGGGTTCTAAATATGTATCTAAAATTTTTGGTAAATGAATCCGTATTAAATTTCCACAGGAGATTTAATTGGTATTTTAACCTACGACCTGATTATGATTCTCAACCTACGATCTATATTCTATCAATTATTCTACTACCATTAACTATTTTTACTCTATTCTTCTATCAATGTTTATCCACTGATAAACCTATCGTAACACCTTTTATCAAAGCTAGCTCCTCAATGCAGCACACTGCCTAGTTCCTTGATCAAACCTAATCCATTTTTAGTGATTACCCTGAGTATTACTTAGATAAGTTTTTTAATGTGTTGATCAGTCCCTGACTCGTGAAAGAGAGTATTTGAGGGTTTTTCTGTCTTTGGATTGATAGTCGCCTGAAGCAAGGGACGCATTCGATTCCAGAGCGTTGTGACGAGCATTGACAGGCTTGACAGTTATCGAGGGGGGTTGGGAGCCGGTTTAGTAACGAACGGCGATGGGAACGGCGCGGCATCCGAGAGTATTAAAGAGGCCGAGATGAGAGGTGGCCGTGTGAATCCGCCGGAGGTATTCCGAGAGACCGAGGAGACTCTCCGAGAAAGATATTGACGCTTGAAATGCATCGGAATCCGCCGTCCAATCGGTCGCGCTCCGGAGCGAGGGAAGGGAACATTCGCCGCGCACAACTGAGGGATCGCGTAGCCGCAGAAATTACCGAGACCATATAAGGAAAAGTCGTTTAACCTCTCGTCGTCGCGGTGGGCAACTTAAGTGAAGGCATTAGCGATTGCCAGTTTGCGGAATGCTGCAATGAGCGGAGCAGAAAAAAAAAGATGTTGGAAACCGGGGGAAAAGTTACGGACGGCTAAGTAAACATCGCTGCAATCCATTCACAATTAGCGACACCTCTTGAACTTTTCCTTTCACTCCCTCCTTTATCAGGAATTCAGAATGATGTCGAGAAATAAAAATCAGAGCTTGTTTAATGCATTACAGGAGCTAAAGGCTATTAATCACCACCGTGGATGAGTAGGGAATAGTTAAATTTTCGCTATGATCCACACCGTTTGTCCAGTTAAACTTCGTTTTCATCCCAAATAAAGAGAATGCTTGAACTATTTTAATAATTATCAACAAAAATTATTCCTGTCGCGCACCTGTAATTGAAACCCTTTGAGAATTTCGGTCTGTAACCTGAGGACTGTTGCGGTGAGTCAACTTCTTTTGAAACTCCGTCACTTCAGCATCAAGTACTGTTGCTCTTTTGTGTGTTAGAGAAATAGCATAAAATAATTTTTTAATTTTTACCATGACAGGTCCAAATTGCAAAAACATTATATTTCATTAAATATTTGTTATACCCTAGATAATTTAGAGTAACAGTAGAACTCCATATTTGTTATAAGGAAGCTTTGATAGGAGTAAAAAAGCAGCAATTGGAAAATGTCCCTATAAAGAGAATGGAGGTTATTTGTCATTAATAAAAAGCATAGCTAACAGAATGAAGATGGCTGCAGGTAAGAAATACTAGAAAATATCAAAATTTGAGGCAATGTAGGTCATAGAACAAAGGTTCGGGAGCTAAACGGCAACAATGATCTTTTTCCACATTTGGTAGCTATTTAGTATTAAAAAATAAATAAGGGTGGGCATAAACAACGGGAAAAAGGATGAGTTATTGATTGAGGGCAAATTTAAGGAAAATTAAACGAAAGGAAATTATAAATGCGAAGACGTGAAAAATTATAAAGCAGGAAAGGAAGGGTTCTAGATTATGATTAAACGTGGAAAGAACTAATGATATATTATTTAATTTCTTTACATGCTTTTACTTTACATACCTTTTCAAAAATCTAATAGCAGCTAATTGGTTAATGCCTTAATGGATTGAAGTCAATTATGATCAATTCAGTTGCGGTTTACTGGTTGATTTATACTTCAGAATATTCTCGGAGTCAATTTTTTCAATGGCATTATAACACAGTCAGCTGGATCAAATACGTACCCTTCAAGCTAACGAGAGCCCCTCATCGTACGCGTAAGTATGTTATTGGACATTTTAATGCTGCTTTCCTCTGTTCCTTATTTTCTGTTCTTGAATTAGTGGTTTTTATGGTATGATTCCAAACGATTGAATGTTTTGCGATGGCGCAGTAGTGTATAGGGAAATTCTATGCCCAAACAACATAGAATATGTAAATGAATACCTAGAATCAACAGAAAAATGGTGTGAAACATTCAAGTTAGAATTAATTTTAAAAGAATGTGCAGTAATGAAATTTTGGAAAAAGAATAGTTCTCCTCCTATCACTTACAACATAAAGAATAATAAATTGACAAACGTGGAATCTATTATATTCGTATCCTGGAATAAGACACACATGATCTTTCTTGGGGTAATCACATACTTGAAATAATGGGTTAAACTAATGGTAAACTGGGATTCGTCAAAAGTACTGGGCACATGTTACGATCATGTAAGAGAAATCAGCTACTTTCCCCTCGTAGAACTCATTTGGGATACGCTGCCAGTATACTGGATCATTACGAAATAGGCCTAAGTCATGTACTTGAACGTGTGCAGCAAAGATCGGCAAAATTTGTAAAGGGACGGTATGATAACTGTATTAGCGTAACCAGTCGATTACATGAATAAAAATGAGAATAATTGCCAGATCGTAGGTTGAAATTTAGACAAAAACTCTTAAATAAATTCCAAGATAATATTTTCACTGATGACGTTAAAAATATTTGAGACATTGGTTGCCGAGCGGACGGATTCAATATGTAGTTCTTTCCTCGTACAATTAGAGCTATGTATAACTGTAAGTATATCCAATAGCATAAATACGAGTGTATCAATAGGTAGAGTAGGTATTTTCATGTTGGTATAATGACTATAAGCTAACCCAACTGACAGCATATTTTTGCATGATATGTAACGCATGTTTGATCCCCCCCTGCCACACACCTTTATGGCGGATAGCAGGGTATTACATAGATAAAGGTGTACAATAAAATTGAGCTCTTACGCTAGCGAATTGGTATATAGGTAAATATTTAGTTTGCTATTCTTTATCATTGTTTAAAACTTTGGTAATCACAATAGCCACTTCCCAGTCTTTGGAATATTGTTTTCTTTCAAAAACTTGCTGAGTTGGATCTCCTGATAAGAAGCGATTTCTGAAGATGAGTAATTACACTAATCTTTAATTATACAAGCTGAATTTTGATCAGGACATTTTGGTACAAAGGGAGTTTATGAAATTCAGTATGCTCATCCACTTTAAGAGCTATTAAACGGTGGCCTAGAGTAGATCAAGTACCTTTGAAGGTAGATCCTTAAATGAATTAGGTACAACAGTGCAAAAAGAGGAATATACTGCCTCTACTACTGAAGAGGAATAGTTGTTATCTTTTTCTAGGCATTGAGTTCTCGGCCTCGTCGTTTTTAACATGTTTACTGTTGATTTTTTTACATTTAAGCAGCTGCCGATGTTTTGAAGTTCTTTTTTGTTTTCGGTGTTTTTAGCTGTAGAACTTTATAAACGGCTAATATGTATATCTATTAAATACCATTGTGGTTGAAATGTTTCATCTCAACCAATTAATCCTTCAGTTTCATATTAGGTTGAATGATCAATTACTATAGCGGACTTAAATAAGCATTCATTGAAAAAAACTACCTTTACAATGGATACTAAAATAGTTTATTTGCAGACCATTGCTTAAAATATTATGGACTAAATCATATAATAAATAAGAATATGTTAGGAAGTATACTCATTAATCTAATTATCGGCCCAATATGCAAGAATATTTTCCCAACAAACGATATTCCTTTTTGATTTAAAATTCGTAAAAATATCCGGACACTTCCTGATGAGTCTTTACATTCGAACATGCATTAATAATTGGTAGTCCCGGTCAGGAACACTATATTTTTATTTGTTCTCAGATTAAGATGATTTTTGATCAATCCCAAGGTTTTGCACTATGCTTTGCCTAGAAATAAACGTTGATTTTGACACCTTGAATAATGCATCTAAATAGAAAAATATTGAAACGTAATATTTTAATTGTTTTCCCAAGTGTAGAGCAAAATTATCCATCAAGATTGAAGGTGGCATTTCGATGATAATCATATTTATTTTTCTCTCGCAAGACGTTTCGGTGCCAAATTCCTTTGAAATGTACTGATAAAGACATTATTGGCGGTGAAATTTGGAATTGGACCGAGCATTGGACTTGGGGTGAAGGGTTTGATAATCTACCTTTGGATTTTGGAATTATTAAAGTGGATTATTATGATTAACTTTGGTAGATGCAAAAACAAAGAATAATATGCCTTTATAAATATGTTTACGCAACCATTTTATTACTGCAATATATGTAGATTATAATGCAAAATGCAAAATTTTTCCTCTACTCTTTTCACATAAAAGACTGCGCAGTGCAGTTGATCTTTGCTTGGCGGGTATTAACTAATCCCTTTTTTAAAGTAATACACATTGAAAATTCCATCTCTATTTCACTCTATTCACATGTTCTTTCTATTGTAAAACAGTAAGCCTTCTCCAGGATTCAAACAGTGGCAGTAAATTTGATTCACCTAGCGCTAATGTTCGGCGCTACGAGTATTCCTGTAGTTACAATTTGATTGAAACAGCAGCCCTCTGCAGATTATTTTGGAAATACGTGCGTGAAATATTAGATACATCAGTACTCAAACGCAGGGTAAGGGCTTCCTGTCTCAGTGGAACTTTATCTTTAAAGTGTTGTGCATGGGGAATGTTGAAAATCATCGTGGTGTTAGGAACCCTACGGTTAGCCCTCGTGGTACTTCGGCTCACCCATCCATCAGGCCTTACTCGTCGATTGTTCTAACTGAGCGGAAAGTGTTGGTGAACTCTGTGAAGAGAAATAAATCTCCGAGCTCGTTCCGCTACCTTGATCGCTGAACTCCCCTTTTCCTTTCTCCTTGGGAGACTGGTGTGAGAGGGCACCAGGGAAGGGGAGGCACTAAGGTTTGCCGCCCGACCACCTCTCCCAACATCTCTCTCTTCCTCATCAAAATCCCCGTTGAATCTTTCTCCATTCTACCACGTGGTTCTGAGGACATGAAACAAGGTCTCAATGAATAGCAGCAGGCTTAACGTCGTACCAGAATGTAATTTTACTTCAAGGTCAATCGCAAGTAATTATTTTTCAAAAGTAGCATTACTTCATAACGATGAATGTTATGAAGTAATGCTACTTTTAATAGAAACGATTGGTTTATGTTTGTATTTTCATTCACAATTGTAGTTTTGACAAAAATAACACTATGTGCATATTCAAATAATCCATGAGTTCCTCGACTGGGAAACCATTTTTCACTATTGGACACACATTAAAAGATTGCGAGCCGATCGCAAAAACTTTTAACCGATTTACCTACTGATTATGCTCTTAATAAGTAAATTAGTATTACAAGATATTCACAAGTACCAAACTTTAACTATTTGAGACGTTAAATCTAACTAATAAAATTTTTCCATTCCCAATTTTCCTTAGTGAGCGTAGTAGAAGTATGGAATTCAAAAAAATTATTAGCCATTGATACAGCACAATCATTTCTTCGTAATGCAAACAAAATGGGAATTACATTATTCATGGTGTAGCGTTATGGAAAATAGAAAATACTCAGAGTCTATTAATATATATGTTCCAATTTTTAAAATGAATTCATAATCAGAGGTGATGTGCAGTGACTTAGTGAAATTAGTGACTTAATGTGAACAAAATTGTCACGGCTTTTGAATAGTTGAATGAGTTAGCTGATAGCAACATGATCGGTTCAGCGAAAGCCAGGGAATCCCAAGAAAATTTCATGCACGTAGTGCAGGAGCCTTTACAGTAATATTCCCGTAACTGACGACGTTGTCGGCTGACAATCGTTCGTAATTCGCTATTTCAGGCCGCTGGATGAGAGTTCAAACGGCAGTATGGGAAGAATAAGTCTATTAGATACCTATACTAGCAGCGTTTTTTGGATGAAACCAGAGAAAGTAAAATATGGCGCTTGCGCCCTGAACCTTATGAAAGAGAAGGAGAAAGTTTGGAAGACGAAGGATTAATAGCAGGGAAAAAGGGAAAGGATTGATTACTGCTGAAACTTTTTTTCATGGCAGGAAAGAAACATCACAATAATAACCTTGACATGAGAACAAAAGTTGCAACTATTAAATACTGAATGAACATATGTTAGGGAAGGTGATTTTTAAGTCTTTAAAAGAATGAAGTTAAAATTTTACGGAACATTTTTTTTATCAGACAACAAACTACTTTACAAAAATTAAATTCATGCATCTCCCTTTAAGTAATTGCTTTTGAGATGGGAATTAAAAATGCAATGGTGGTAGGCGTTGAATAATTAACTAATCTATTTTTCCTAATGGTATATGCTTTGCAAAACTATTTTCTCATCATTACTCATTCTCACTGCCGTGGATGGATACATCGGATTTTTCTCCACGGTGAGGAAGTGCCGCGAACTGGCTATATTTGGCTCTTGCATAAGCCAAAACTAATATTTTACAGCTAATTACCGAATAGGTTTTCCGCAACTTTTAAGCTCGAATATTATTTTAACCAGCGAATAATTCATTTTTTGAGAATTAGGGGACATTTATATTTAATATATACGAAATTAAAATTTTCAGATTATATACTTTTCTGAAGTTACATTTTTTCAATAAAATTAAATCAGCATATCCTACTTATGACGCAATACCTAATCCCAGAGTTAGTAACATAACGAGCATTGCCAGTTTACTCCTTCCTTTTCTCCTCTGTGCTGACGAGTAAATGCTGCTTGGGTATTTGACCCCGAGTAGAAACTTTTGTTAGAGCTCGCATACCTCATGTCAGCTCATACCGCAAAGTCTTTACTGTATTCTTTCATCACGCAATCATTCTCTTTTTCCAATATTGCCACGCATCAAAACGGCTTCCGTCCGCGGTAACCTGATTTGCAACGTACTGGCCTAGCAATTCAAAGGTTGTGGATTCAAATCCCACCCACACCTTGGACGTTGTGTTGTTCTAAGATTATGTTAGCCAGATGGTGTGAAAAAACCTTAGCTGTTGGAGCACCAAAATCCCATTGTTCCCAGATGATAAGTAACTACATAGAATAATTTCATAATAAATTAGGATATACCGCCTTCATATAAGGGAAAAAATGGGACTCACTTTCTGACTAGAACTGTGATTGGATTTTAAGATAAAGTCTGCGGTCTTGCATACATTTACTTTGCATTCCTCACATTATAGATTGGGGAAACGGAGTATAAAAAAAACTGTGTAAGACATAATGTTGAAAGGGAATAAAAATATTTTCTTATTAGGAGATGTTTACGAACGTGAATGGAACATTGGTGGGAGTTTATTACGACTATGTTTGCGTATCACAAGAGTAAACGTCAATTTTATGGCCACAATTTGGATGGGGGGACGTAGTGATTTTATGCACGTTTATTTGTGATCTCCTTGTGAAAGGCGTGGAAATATTCTCAAGCACTTCAACTTTAAAGAATGGGAAAAAAGTAGAGTTCGCGGATATCATAAAAACATATTAAAAGAAAATGTTTCCATTGTTCACAGAATCGCTGAAACGCTGATATTTGTCTAAGTTTACCTCCATGAAGATGTTTACGTATAATCCGCCTTGAGAAATTGATAACAACTGCTTTCTGTCTTGGATACGGAAAAACTTAGAAAGAAAACAAATTTGGTCACTGTCATCATAAGTCAACAGCCCTAAGAATGAGCTGACGCAGCTCTCCACAGAATTCTCCTACTAGCTCGTCTCTTCATATTTACGCAATTTTTATCTTTAACCTTCTTTACTACTGGCACCATGTATCTCATATGAAGAAGCCTTACTCTGTGCTCTTATTACCATTCACTTTCCCCTCGACGATTGTCTTCATCAGGAGATCATATCTCAAAATTTGGCCGATGAGATTGTTTCGTCTTCTTTTCAAAGTTTTTGGCAGATTTCTGTTTTCTCCCACTATCCTCCGAACTTTATCGTTTTGCACTTGATCCATTTTATCTTCATCCTTTTCCTGAAGAACCATATTTTGAATGCTTCCAGCCTTGATTTCTCTGCTGCTGTTATTGTCTATGCCTCACAGCCAAAAGGAGCCTTGCTCCAGATGTAAGTTCTAATACCTAACAAGTTCTCTATCTTCCTAGCTTGTATTAACAGCTGTGAGTAGGTTATTTTGTCAGTATGATGCCCTGTCCATATGGGCTATCATAATGACTATTTCTTACTTACTGTCCACCCATCGATAATCAATCGACGTACCAGATACAGTACTCTTTCACCTCTATGTGCCTTTGTTTTCTTAGTTTAATGTTGGTTTTGGCCTCCTCGCTATAAGTAACACGGAAAAAGGCCTATCATGATGCAAAAATAAACATAATCTTGGTTTTCATTTTAATGATCTTCAAATGATTTCCGTCTTATGTTTTTTCGATGCTATCTATATTTCATTCCGTCTCCATCATGACTGCTGCCTTATCATTGAAACGCAGCATGCAATTTTCCCCATGGATATTCAACCTCAAATTCTTCATAGATTTTTAATGGATTTATCAATGGTCATAACTAAATGTGCTGGTGACGGTGCAAAACCGTGTCTTACCCCTTTATTCATGTTAACTTCACAACTCCTGACTTGAGGTTCAAACACAGCCATTGCACCGATAGCACCGCAAATTTCAATCGATTAGTTGGGAAACATGTTGGAAAATCGTATCCCAAACCCGTGGAAATTCACCGTTTCATGGGCAATGCGTATAGTAGCATTATGCGTGAAATAATGGAACGTTGACGAAGTAAGGTGTTAGAATTGTAATTTTAGTTATTTGGGGTAGGCGACCAACAACTGAGGCAATTTGCTTTAGGTAGCTGGGTAAAGGTAGGAGTTTATGGAACGAAATAGGGTGGAGAGAAACCCGGCGTCGACATTAGTCTGCTCTTAACAAAATGCACCAAGGGGACCGTGGTTTAACGTCCTGTCTGACGGACGGTGTACTCTACTCGAGTTGCTCTCCACAAGGTACTCAAGTATGGACCAAAACACCAACAAAGAATTTGCCAGTGCCGGGATTTGAACCCGGGCCAGTACTTTAGCCGCCACTCAAACCAATCCTCAAGGTGTTATATCTAATATACTAGGCGGAAGATGAATGTAAAGGGCATGGAAAGGAATGTAATTCCCAAAATTAGACGACTTAAAGGTGCGGAGACTGTGGTGACAGGCATGACGCTTTTAAAGGGATGGTGGATAGAGCCTTGGTGGCCGAAAGCATTCTCTCCCTGCAAAGGAGAGTTGGTGG
Source organism: Platycnemis pennipes (assembly GCA_933228895.1). Classification (NCBI taxonomy): domain Eukaryota; kingdom Metazoa; phylum Arthropoda; class Insecta; order Odonata; family Platycnemididae; genus Platycnemis; species Platycnemis pennipes. The sequence goes on along the minus strand of OW121848.1, from coordinate 22,192,355 downwards.
TCGGAGGGATTCATCCCGTCCCTTTCAGCCATTCGCCACCCCTGCCGACGCTCGTTCAGAGGACAGCGCACACAGTCACTCGCATTCAAGGGCCTTCTTCCTGCCCCCATCCTCCGCTGTTGTCGCACAAATGTCTTTTCGCTTAAAAGGTATCGGACTGGCGCCTCTGGTGGAGAGGGACCGGTCTCCGAAGAAGGATGGAGGGAGCTGATTGATTGATTATCGTGGGATCTCCCGATCCCTGAGGAGCTTGTGTGGGCGGATGGGAAGGAGGAGGATGGGGACAAAGGGAGGAAAGAAGGGTGAAAGAAGCGGCAAGTGAAAGGGCCGCGATGATTGGTGGAGAATCGTAGGAGAATCCCCCCACGACAGCTTCAAGTGATTGCATTTCCCCGATAATGAGATATAGAAACTAATGTACGCGCAGTTGAAATTATCAGATTTGTTACAGCGTTAAACAGATTTTTTTCTACTTGTATGCTTCCACTTTTAACAATAGTATCACTCGTTCATTCGTGTCTTTGGCCGACAGACAAATTAGGAAAATCTACTGAAATATTGCCCCTTGCAACTTTTGTGTAGAAGGTTAGTTCACTAAGTTTAGGGTTCACACCCAGCTTTTTATTAGTCCATCTAATATCAGAAGCTACTTATCTAGAACTGTGAAATAAAATCAAGTATTCTTTCAATGTATGCATTTCCTCATTTCCTCATTCGTTTCGGGATTACTTCCGCGTGTGTCCATTCTGGGGGACAATAGGTTCGCCAACGTTTCAGTTCGCGTCTTCAGGTCTGATGTGTTTTTTAGCAGGTTATTACCGTCTTCTAACCCATTCAGTTCTGCCGTATGTGCTCTGATGATCGAGTGGGCGCACATTGATTGATCATCGGAGCATATACGGCAGAACTGAATGGTATATAAATGGCATATAAATGGGTCCTCAAACCATGCACTCCACGGAAGCCTCAATAAGGTGTCTTCCTCATTTGTCTACAAATATCTGATCACATGAAAAATCATTCAGTTTAACTTTCATGGCTAAAACCTTCTGACCTTTACTAAATTTGCTCTTCTCTATTGCCTATACTAAGCTCGAAGAACCGTTGCCCTTCAATATCTTCTAAAATATTGGGGAAAATGTTAGTCGAAATACATGAGGGAATGATAAAGGATGTATTTCTTCATCACAAAAGAGTATTACATCGTTAATGTTTTACCTTTACCGATTGTATGAAGCGGAATATCCTAAGTCAATAACTATAAGTGTGGCCCAGCAGGCAACATTTAAAATGATGCTACGATTCAATCTGCAAAAGAGACAACAAAGTAAAACATTCGACGAAGGAACGCAATATGATACCTTATAAAGAGCGAACGTGACATTCCTTGGGACGCCTAAGATATGTCTAGTACAGTAAACACGATTACAAAAAATGACGAGCACGTACATCTACATTTATACAATACCTTGCAAACCAACATAAAGGTTGTGGCAGGGGGTGAATTTACACTAAATATGCATTATATTTCATTATTAAAAATTATTAGTAACTATATTTTAGTTGAATGATAAGAATTTAAAAAAAGAATATCAAAGCAAACATGCACAAACATTGTTAGTTTGGTTAGCTTGAAGTCCCTATACCAGCTACCAATTATCCATTGATACACTTGTATATATACTATTTAAAATGTTTACAGCTGTTCATATCCCTAATTGTGCGAGGGAGGAAACACATTTTCAATCTGCCAATTCTGTGCTTAGCTTCTCCAATTTCATGATCATGGTCCAATCTAATATATTAAGTTGGAATTCGCACAATATTTTTGATGTCGTAAGTGAAAATATTGTCTTGAAATTAATTTGGGAGATTAAGCCTAAATTTCAACCCACAGTTTGATAAAATTTACAGTTTATTTCAATTGATAGGCTGTTTACACTTATGTAATTATCATACCATCCCTTTGCAATTCTTTCCAATCTTCTCAGCCCACGCTCCAATGTATGCAATGATTATGTTTCTGTGTAAGTACTTGTTGATAATATTTTGCGTATCCTTTACATTGCAACATTTGTTAACACTCGCTAGATCTTGCAAGTTTTTCACGCCCCCTTCATGTTTGGGTGCTATTCTGCAGCAAGTTTTTTCAGTTGAGAATATGTATTCGCTTACCATTTTTTTCCACCGTTGCGTACATCTTTTCTGTGGTCTCATCTGTGGTTCTGTACCTTATTTCTTTAGATTCTAAATGTCATAGTTTTATTTATTGTTTGCAAATTTAATACTAGTGTCAAACGTATTTGTACACTACTGATTGCTTTTCAGTTGAGTCATTTTGTATATTTAACTTTCTTTCTCAAGAAAGTTTGTGAATATTAATGAAGAGGAAATACGTGGAAGATGGGAACATTTAGCTTCAGTCCCGCTCCAAGAAATTGTTTTTACTACAAGTTGCCAATGCCAACAAGAAAGACGGTGATCATTGAGCAATTAATTTATTATTGTTTGTATTATAGTAAGCTGATGAATTAGTAACCATTATGAAGATATATAATGAGTAACATTATTTTAAATCAGCTTCAGCGTTGAATCCGGTGCAGATGTTAGTTAAATGTCGTAGTTTTGAAATAGTGGAAGTATTAGGTAACATCTAAATTCAAAATTAAGATGCATACTTCAAAATCTTATTTCGTTTTTGGAAAATCGGAAAACTAACCCAGCAGTACTACTCTAATAATACAATAATAATCAACATATTGCCTCTCGGCTGTCCATGCCACACCCCAAAGCTATCCTCCAAAGCTCTGCTGCCATGACAACTCTCTCCCTTAACTGGCTAACGCATTTGGCTTTTGTAGTCACTAGACGTAGACGCCAACGGGGCTCATGTTGCTCTTGGATTGCGTTTCGCCTAATTTAATTGGCATCAATTCATTTAGCAAAAGTTATTTTGCACTGAATAGCTTATGCCTACACAGTGAAGCTCAATTATGAAAGGGACTAAGTCTCAGTTTTTTTCATTAGCTTCCAAATGCCTACCTTGTACACAAAGAGGATGCAGAAGTTATCTCTATGGTAGTAATCAAGAGCAGATTTAAAATTGAGAAATGTTTCTCTTCATCTCCCTCAAACACATCGCATGGCATATGCAAAAGAGTAGGGATGCTCTCAAGAAACTTTAGTGAGATGAAACATTATTTTTGAAGCATTCAGTAAGTTTATGGGCATTTGACTGTTGCTTATTTTGGCCGAAGATTCTAAAAATACCCCTGCGTTGTTTTCTCTTCCCGTTTTAGTAGAAAATGTCTTTTTTAAATGATTTTTTAAGTGTCGCTTCTCAATAGCCTTAGCGGCGTGAAGTCAGTAGTGAAAAATGATGATCTAGGACTTGAAGTTTTTCCTTTTCCGGAGCGTGTTGACGGCAAAGAGTGGGAATTTAATTCGGAAGTCGTGGAAATAAATGCGTTCTCATGTTTGAGGATTCCGATGGACCTTTAATGCGCATGGGGTGGAACTGGGTTTTCGGGAAACCCGAGAGTTCGTTGCGCGGCCTCTTCGCTCAAGTTAATGTATTCCTGGGGGTACGTGTTCGAAGGAAATTACACCCTGGCGCTCAACGGCACACCCACCCTCGCCCTCCCGCCCTTCCTTCACCCCATCTAACCCCTCTTGGTCGCCTCCTCCCACGAAACGGGGACACCCCCTCGTCCTACTTCCTCTGCAACCACCGCCCTGCGAACGAGAGAACTCGTGTATTCCTCCCGGGACATTTCCTCCGAGTGAGTGGAGGGTTTATGAGAGTACTGCCGAGTCACAGTTTAGCCTTTGTAAAGGAATACAAGGGAATTACTGGCGCGGGTTGTGATTTGAACAAGGCAGTGAATTACAAGGTGTCGGAGAAGCGTGGAATGATGCGCTGTCTTCGGCTGCCATCGTAGAAGAAAACATTGTGACATATCTCCTCGACGCGGTGAAATGCAGCTAAATTTAATGTCCCTGAAATGATTTTTTCGCCCGCAGGGATAGTCTGCTATTAAAGGTTTATCTCTCTTCTTTCCTCACTTTCTCTCCTTAAATTTGAGGTTTTAAAAACTTTTCATGCTTTTCTTGCCCCTGAGATGTCAGACTCTATTTAAATACGATTGGGAGAAAACAATATATCTGTTACTGCTTTTTAGTAGGTACATTTGGTCGGCAATACTATTCTATTGTAATTAGGTAGGAGTACATTAAAGGCTATTGCTATTAATAAGTATTTAAAATTAGTATTTTCAATATGTAGGATACATCCATATCTCTCTCAAATGTATATTTTTTATAGTCAGGAATTTAGGTCAATTAGAATTAAAATGCGAAAATTTTTGCCAACGTTTCGGATACATATTTATCCATTTCAGGGCGTCAAGTTATTTCAATAAAAGAGATCATATTAATAATCTCTCTATCTTGATGGAAAACTTTTTTATATTATATAGCTAGCAATTGTCAAAATGACACAAATTCCTGTTTCCGTTGGAGTGGAGTTGATATTATTACGGCAGTCGTCAATAAGGCTGGGTCCAATTTCCGACCTCCTGATGAAGCCCTGATCAAGTTCTGCCGCTTCCAATTATCGCCGTCTCGGCGCCAGGGCTGCGGGCCATTTCGTGCCTGCTTCAACCGCCCCGGGATGCAGGAAGGAACGGCTTAACCTAGGTCACCGGGAGATGAGTGCAGGGAGTCGAGTTGATGAGGCCTGGAGGCGGAGGTCTGAGGGCTAGAGGTCAAGGGAAAAGGGCAGAGGCTCACCTGGAGGAGATTTTCTGAAGTTTTTTTGCTCCTTCACTTCGGCTTCTCTTTCCTCACCGTTATCAATCCTCCCATGCACAGGGAATGAGTACGTATCTTTCGTGTTTTCCCTATAGTCATTTTTCTACTCTCAGGGGAATGAATAGTTGGTCATTGTCCTCGGAGACGAAATTTTACAGTCAACAGTTTATTTTATTTACTTCCCACAGGTACCACCAATAGGTAAAAACCATTACCCATGCTGTCAAAACCATACCATTCCAAAAAAAGTAAAAGGGCAGGTGAGAATGGTGGAAAATGAAGTTGGAAGGGAGTCATTTAAAGAATGACACTGATTAATTCCAACCGGTTTCGGGGATTCAGCTTGTTAATTAAGTTAAGAAAGAAATTAATGTAGATATTTAATTTCATGGCAATGATGTACTTTGAAGTCTATTAAAATTTAGCTTATCAACATTCGCCAATGTATTGATGAATTTATATTCAGAGTTTGCATCAGTTGGGGTTAGAAAAATATAATTTATTTGATTCCTCCTTAAATATAGCTGACATTTTGCATGAAATAAGTGACACTAAACTTACTGAAGATGCGAACTTAATGACACTGCTATGTGAACCCAAAGAGCTAAAGAATTTACTGTGTAAGCAAGCAGTAAGCAGAGAAATTCAGGATCCTTACTAGAAAATGTTATCCACCCTTCTGCTCACAAAACTTCTAAAGAACAAATTGACGTTAAGGATCATAATCCGAAATTACTTTGGCAGTTTACGGATTCTCTAACTAGATAAAAATTTCTCTTTATAATTTCTGAGTAAGGAATTACTCAGGTAATTTTATTCAATGTCAGTAGCGATGTTAGGTATCCATTCCTTTTGTTGGAAAATCTCTTATTTTTATTTTCTCTTGCTGAGTAATTTAATGTGTATGTTCCTTGTATATATGCCTTTAAATATAACAAAAATGATGGCATAAACTACTTTCACTTGAAGTGAAACAAAACCATACTATGTACGGTATTTATAGATATAAGTGTTTCTATCGATCATTTACATTAAATACCAACAATTTCATCAAAGACACGAATGACGTGGAATAGGAGAGCAATATAAATTCATGCATGCAAATAATATTGATTCTTCATAGATAAATAAATTAATAAATCCCCTCTTTTTCTCATTTCCAACAAGTTCGTAATTTTGCTCATCTCTGCATCTTAGGCATTTTTTCCTCAATAGTGAACCTTGTGATTTTCCTTCCCAATTCAAGTTTGTCGCAAATGTGTTATTGGACTAATTTAGAAATTGGTAGTCTTCTAGCGTATAGGCTACTGAATATCAAAAACATCGAAGCAGAGAAAAATTTCTCAAATGTAAAGACTATTATTTCTTTGCAAGGCGTTTATTTTGGATCATGATTAATTTTGAAGAGGTGGGCTACAAATGAAAGATTAATTTCTTCAGTGAATAACCAATATCCAATCCACCGTTTGTGTTAGAGCACCACTCTTGGCACAATGTTTTGCAATGCAATGTTGCATTCACCACAAATTACTATTTACACCTACTGATGAATCAATGGAAACATAAAATTTTCAATGAAATAGCAACATTTTGCAGTTATATAACAGCCCCTAAAGACTCGAACTAATATAAGATTCAAGTATTACGAACTAGCTGCGAATACCTAAGCGGAATTTTTTTCTATGAAGAAATTTTACTATTCTCTCGATTCGATAAAGATTCTCTCCTAAGTACCCGACGATTGTGTAATAACAAAATCTTGCGGCTAATTCCGCATCTCTTATAGACATGCATGTGATAAAAATCTCTACGACGAGATCAGAGGGTGTTATTTTTTTTGAATGAATCAAAATTCAATGGAAGAGCTGATGAGAATTGAGCACGCCATCGTTTTTCTCGTCTCGAAAAAGCTTTACAAAAAAACAAGGAGAGATAGGAATCTTGAATTGGGAAGGAGAAAATGGGTAAGGAAGAGAGAGAGAGAGGGAAGGAGCATATGCTGCCGAAACAAGATGGCGAAAGTTTGTGCGAGGCAAGCAGCCGGGGAGCGGCAGGAGGCCATGGATGGCGCCGAGTCTGAAGGCGCCTGGGGGCGGGGGAAGCGGTTGTATCGGTCAGGGAGAGGGGGTGGGAAGGGGTGCGTGCAAATCTGTGGAGAAGGAGCGAGAAATTCGGGCGAGTTTCGAGACTTATGGCGTGGTGCAGAATGTAGCGGGGGAGGGTCGGAGGGTAAGCCGGGGGAGTAGGGGACCTGTTGGCTACACGGACCGAGGAAGGAAGCCGAGATGAGATTGTTGCGCCCTGCTCTCCACTTCCCCCCTCCCCCTCACTCCTTCCCACAATCCCATGCAAAAAACTCCTGCGGCCCTCGACCAGGAATTCAGCCACATTTAGGGGGCAGCCTGGGAATGGGAGCAGATAATAAACAATTGTGAAATTATTTCACCCCATGGAGATACTTCAGAAATAGCCAACTTTATCCATCGGTAAATGTTGGTGACGTGAGTGGAATACCAACCCTTGGATCTGAAATTTATTTTTAAAATTCCACGATGAAGTTTTTTCTCATTGCCGAGAAAAATTCATGAAAAGTTTTGAGCCAGCACTATTTCCTTAATCATGATTTTTATCATATAAATGTGTCTTGCGCTGTGATCGCAAAACTTGCTTGGATTAATTAACAGACAACATGGAGGCAAGAAGTTGAATGTCAAGGTTTAAGAACACATTTTTCAATGTTCTGTATAATTTTTGTTATTTAGAGGCATCAAATAATAAAAATAAGTATATCTCAGTCCCTGATGCGTGAAGCAGTAATAATGTGCCACGGCCCACTAGATTTTATTTTAGACTAACCGTCCTTGTAAAGTCTAATAGTCCTTGTAAAGGTGAAGGTACTAGAAGGCTGGACTTATAATCTTAAACAACAATCCTTGAGGACGTATTTATATGCTATTTACATTACATTTTTGTTTAATTCGTAAAGAAAAACCTACCAGGCAATATGTAATTGGTCTGTTTGATGTAAAGGAAAAAAAAACATTTAAAAAATTTTTCTTCAATGTGTCCGTTAATACAAAGAGTTTGCATATATGGTTGGTCGTCACAAAGTTTTTCCTTGTAAGATGAACCATAAGGTGAAAGGGACTGTGGAGCACTGATCTAGACACATTTTAAGCCAAAGTATTAAAGTTGCCCACTGAAATATGGTAGTTTCTTTCGTCTAAGAAAACAGAATTCATTAATTTCGATTCTTGGCCCACCCTAAACATATTCGTTGTATGCAAATCATTTGAATTGAGAAACCCTAGTTTACTAGAAAATTAAATGGTCATTTTAAGTTCATTTGGAACAACTTAGTAATAGCGAGAATGCTCAGCCGTGTAGTTGAAGATATAGGTACACAGGGAATATTCGTCTCCTGAATTAACCATTGCGTTTTAGAATCCCTAAGCTCTATGATTGCCTGTATGAATGATTGCCTATACAATTATCAAAGCTTGGAAACTTCCCTCCATTAAGCATGGTATTAATAGTTTATTTATAGGCTCCTGGTCATGGAGTCCTCTGCTCCCATGAAAAAAATGGTGTACTAAGCGCATTATGGGCCAAGTTTACTTCCTCGTATAAAAATTTATAATAACTTTACAAATAAATGAACTGAATGAATGGTATTAAATTTAGGAAAAATATGGATCTTAATAAACTAACTGAATAATTGTTCTTCAGTTACTCGTTAACAACTCAAGGATGCCCAATAGCCGCGAATCATTGTTAATATCCTTTCTATTGTTTCTAACCTTTCACGGAGTGCAAAGTCTACATAGAAACGTTTGTAGCAGAAGATAGTGACAGAGAGAGGAAGCGTATCATTGAAGCAACACGTATGAATGACCAAAATAGTTTTTCGTCGCGTTTTCTTGGCGTTGAAATTGTCTCTTTTGAATTAATGAGGAAAAACACTTAACGCCATTTTGAACTTGAGCGGCTTGAAATACATGCTCCAGAGCTATGATCAAGATAGTAAAAAAATAAGAAAGTATCCTACTCGTTGAACTTTTCTAATGCCATTACTATTGCTATTTGATTCTTTTTAAATTTTAATACTTTTAATGTTTTTATCATGTAATTTTCCAAGGAGTCTTTTGCAATGCAAGTCTTTCGTTTCAAAACTGAATTACTTAGATAAACTATCAACCTGATGTTTCAGTGGAAGAACAGTGCAATTTCACATTCGCAACCTTATTACCGCCACGACCGTGTCTGCCATGCGGGATCAGCATCTGAAGATGCTGCAGATGCTGAATGGTAATGATTTTTTTTCCTCTGAAACTTCAAAATAGATAAATTCCACCAAGTAGTATCTAAAACTGTTCCGTTTACTCTATTATCTCTTAAATGTCCTCCTTAAATATACTATGTAACTAGTTTTCTGAGTAGTACGCTAGTTTTCTAAGTTTTCTGTATTCATTTTTTATTGTCAATGACACAGGTAAACAGTTATCATTTGATACAGGTCAAAAGTAGACATTTTTTATTCTGGACATTTATTCTGGACATTGCGAAATTTGTTTACAATAATGTACGGTCCATGGCCCTTTCTGACTATGTATTCGATAGAAAATGAAATATCATAACCTTTTCATGATTTATATCCCTTTTTGCCTGTAAGCAATATTGATCCATCCTTAAAAACAGTGATTGCATCTTCAGATATTCAATATTGTGGCTTGCCTTCGAAGCGAAGACCCTTCGTGGTCTTCGCAATTCATCACAAAAACTCTTCCTTCGTAAAAATTCATATCGGTCTTCTCCATCTATTGAATACCTGAGGGAAGTACGCGGAGAATACCTTGAAATCAATGGATAAATAGAGGATTTCCTGACAAGGATTTCCCTCAAGATTGGAATCTATAAACCTCTTTGCGGAGAGGCAACCCATGGCGAATTATTTGTGTCTGGTTCCCCTTCTTGCTTCTTGCCCTCCCCATTCCCTCTCCCTAAACTTGTTCTTCTTCCGGAAGTTTCACGCTGTGTATGAGGCATTCTTCTCAGAGTCTAACGAAATATAAGAAAAAGCTGACTCGTATACGGCCGGAATATTATGCGTGCCGAGGGCATAAGATGGCATCTGCTGGTTCGGATGATGACTGATCATTATCGTCACGGCTGTTGAACGCATCGTTTCGAGGTCCCTTATACGGTGGGCAGTGATTGCGGGATATGAATACTTATAGTGTGGTGTTAGCAGCGTCCTGATCGCTGGAACTGTTCTCCCCCAAACGAGACCGTAGTGCAGAGACAAATGCTAGTTTATTATTCGCCTTTCATCTGCCAACAAAAATAACAATGTATATAGGTCGCGTGCTCGGATTGACCTCCTCTAAAACAATAGGGCATAAAATAAAAATAAATTTACTGGGGATTATTCTCTCCGATTCCATAACATCCATGTTGTTGAGTCGTATTCGTGTGATTGACTGATACAAATTTCGCTGTCTCGTAGTGCCAGTAAACGTTGGTATAGAGAGAGAGAGAAAGTTAAAGAGTTTAAGAAGAGACTAAAATTGAATGCACTAAACATATTTGACAAATTACTTTGCTGCAGTCAGAGATACATTTTTTAAACGTTTGCAGGTCTTCTGGATAAGATGTTTAGCTGTGTATGCATTGAATGTAGGGTTTCTTTAATTCCGGCATATAGTGGTCATCCTTGCATATGTCAGTGTGTTACTTAAACACTTGATGATCCGTTTTCTTCCAACGGTTACCATCTTGATCTCTAAAAAAAATAGACTTTAGTTCTGAAAAAAGTGTTCAACCCAAAAGTGGTCTGATTAATGAGGGTAAAGCTCATGAAATACTATATTCAACGACGAGAGAGATTCGAAAATTAGGGTAAGAGAGTGGTTTCTTTCCCTGGGTCGTCTATGCTTTGCCACAAAGATCTTTTACAGAAAATAACCAGCTTCGGTTTTTTCTGGACATGTCCTAAGGTCTTTCCTAATTTGGAACCCGGGGTCACCGGGCCAGTACCCCAATTATTTACACACTAGACTACCATGCTGTCCCATTTTCCTATAGCTATTCTGTAACATTGAAGGTGAGGCCAAAATTGTCACAGTTGTTAAGCATTTTTATGGATTGCTCGTTTTCATTTATAACTCCAGAAAGTGCATGAACTTGAAAATAGGTATATCATTATATGTCGTAGTATGCGGAGCGCAAGCCGTATCTTACGATAATACATAGATACATCATAAATGAATTAAAGAAATGTTCTATCATGCCACCAAAGGAAAAACTTTGCTAAGTATTAGTAAATCAATGACAGAGCGAACGAACCAAGCAGGGAGGTTGGAACGACATGTGAGGACGGGGGCATAATTCCCCTAGTTCTAACATTAATTCTTACACGTTGATTGCAAACTGCACAGGATGTTATCGAGATCAAGCTACTCGAAGAAATATTGACTGAAACTTACAATCCCAGCTTTTAAGTAAGATCCAAGGTCTTTCAAAATAGGGTGCAGTGGTTTTTGACTTCGTTAATTCCGATATTAGAGTGATGTTCAAGAAATTCATTTTCCTGCGACTGCATCCTCTTTCCAACATTCCTGCAAATCTATTTTCCTCGCTTAGACAACCTTCGTCATCAGTGGGGGATATGTATCTTTGCTTCAGGATTATCGCTCTAAGTACAATTAAATTTTGAATGGTGAATTTATTCTTGACTTCCATTGGTTTAATTGTTTGTTTCTTGAAATGGCCAATCAGTGTTTTGACCTTTATTGTTGTTTGATGATCCGTTTTCTGCCAGTAGTGCGATTTCCTTTACAATTTTGATCTTCAAGAAAAATGTTAAAACGTTTGTAGATAGAACAAAGAGTTCAGCCCAAAAGTTGATCTGAATAGTGACGGTTCAGGGCAGGATTGGTTATGGTTCAAGGTCGCAATGGATGATATCATTGGCCATATAAGGGAAACTTACGGTAGGTATTAACTGACGATTTTCGACAGTTTGGATTTAGAAATTGATGTTTGAACACGGAAGCTACGCTCAGAATCTAAATCTTAGATTAACAATTGATTTTCATTGTCCCTTGGGGAGGCAGAGGTTCGAGGCCAATGAACTCCCGTGGTCTTCATCGTTTGCGCACGTTGATATGCAAGGATGTCTTTGTGATGGTACTTTTGACCTTTCCGAGGTTCCTTGCTGCTATACCCTCCTCGCACTTCCAGCCCATTGCGACTCGCGGTGCATTCACCGTTTTTTATGGCCGAGGCCGGCACGCGGCCACTCGCCGACCAAGGATTAAGTGCGCATGCGTGCGCCGCTCTCCCTTCCGCGAATTGTGACGTTTCTCCTCCCCGTCCTGCTTGCGGTAGGTAAAGTTTTGAGCCGGACCGAGTTTCAAGCAGTTTTTTCCTTTGCTTGTAGAGATTTGAATTAGGGCCAAGACCTAAGTTTCGTCGCTTCCTCTAAATGTCAGAAAAAATTGAACCATTATACGCGAAATATTTTTTGAAAATTATGTTGTGTAAACGTTTCATGATTGCAATGTACGCAATAAAACTTAATTACAGGTTGTGTCATAAGTTTTTATTATTTTCTTGCATGAAACATTTCTGGAAGTAGTTTTACAATTGTATGGTTCTAATATCTATATCGGAGTGAAGGTTTTTTTGCACAAATATGTCCCTGTTGAATAAGCATTATATTTTCATAAATAATGACACTGTTAAACAGCACAATAATCTAGATATTATTTTTGTATTTTTATAATAATGTTATTAAGTAATAGCTATATTCCACGTTATTATCTTTCAATTGTATATTCTAGCGCGGTTTGCAGTACCAAACCATTTTTTCAAGAAATAGTGCAAGTGTTAAACTACGAAAATGAGATTCCTCCTATCAAAGTTCTTTTTTGTTTTTTCTTGGATTTATTTCTGATGATACAATAAACAAACATATAGTGTCATTTTTTTATGACTGACGTATGTGATTTCACATCTTAGCTTAAGTAAATTAACTTCAATGTGATTTTCCTGTCGCAGGTATTCATAGTAGGTATCTCATTTTATTCCCCACATAAAAAAATTAAAGATACTTTTTCAAGGAAAATGCAAGTGCATTCACTTCTGACATATTTTCTCAGTTTAAAAATTTTATTTGTGACGTAAATTGAAAAAAATCCAGCCAAATGTTTTGAAATAGGTCAATAGATCCATTTAAATGACATTTGTAACAGATTCAGGTCAAATTTGTCCAAAATTGAGGGTAAAATTTGTAGGCCTTCGTATAAAATGTTGTCTAGACTAATTCTCTGTATTTTTAGAAATGATTGATGTGTTGTGCTGGTTACGGACAGCTGATGGCCTCCATCATTTCTGGTGATGGCCTCTTCTTTCTTCAGACGACGCTTTTTTTACCGATTCGCTCCCAATGGCCTTCGCTCACCTTCTAACGTAACTCAAATTCCAGTTCTCGGTGTTAAAATTTGTTCGCACGTCAGCTGTAAATGACAACATATGCTTACAGCATACTTCTCTTTAACACTTAAACCGAGAAGAATGAGAAAGAAATGAAGGAAATAAGCTTCATTATTTCATAATATATGGCTGGCGTTAAAAAGCTGCATATTTTTCTACGCTTACCCTTCAGATAAAGAGATTTTATGCCTCCTTCTTCCTTGAATCTAATGCAAAGTCTAGAATAATAGAATATCAAAGAAATATCAAATCATGGAAATAATGAGTGGCATCTAATTACCGAACTGTGATATTTTGTCCCTTTACGTTGACCGAAAAATATGCAATGCATCTGAAGTGAAAACTCTTTTACTGTGCTTGAGCATTTAATGGTACAATTCACATATTTGGTGCAAAAGAAACTTTTGACAGTGCAGGATGAAGTCAATCAGCACTGGTTCTTGAATTTTCGGCATGAAATTGATTTTATATTAGACCATTTAACATACTTCCAAAACGATTTTTCTTAAGCCGAATTTTGATTCATAAAAAACGTATTCCTAAAACTCATATTAATTCAAACAGTTCTAATACATGTGAGATGAGATTCCTTCATATAAGTAACACAGATGATAGGGCTGTCACTTGGCCTTACTAGCTATTGGAGGAGTAATATTGAAGTTTGCATTTATGAAACTCAAATGCGTGTATTCATACATAAAAAATCATGACATTTTGCAAGTAGAAGCAAATAATTTTTCAGAACTTTTATACCAAATTGTAATAAAAGATTTTATAAAACCATCTACTCATATCGTGTATTGATAAGTCCGTAGCAGTATTATATCAAGTTTGAAAACACTTGGGCTTGAAGTGAAACAGCTAAAATTGATATCGCGAATGTATGATCCTCCTTGACAGGATAGACTAAATACTGGCCGTAAGGAAGCCACAGCTTGTATGTGCTAGAAAGACTTGTGATAACGGTGGAAATATTTCATATTTATGAATCTATTATTCTTTTATTGCCTCGGAGTGAATGTATTCTTAGCTAGAGAATACGAAGTATATTTGACCGTACACATTCCATAAAATACGCAGGTACTGGGTACGGAAATATGACATGGGATTAAGTGCGGAATAACAGAGCTTGAGATAGCAGAGTTGTGATGGCCCATAAAATATAATCGGCTGGCTGACGTTCTGAAAAAGTATTGTAGGCATAGTTACTTCAAAATTTATTTCAATACTAGGGGATATACTGGAGTCCGTAAAATTTGTCTGAGTGCAGTTCGCTTCTATTCGGTCCCCTTGCAATGCCATCGGCTTATATATCTAGGGACATACGCTCCTGGTGGCCATAAAAATCCGCCTGCAGACACTCAATTAACTTGTACCTCTACAATAGAGTCAAATTAAAATAAGTTTAAAAAAAATATTTATATCCCCTTATTATTCATTTCGTTGTAAATGACTCAGCCTGAGAGTAGTATGGGCCTTCGTATTGTTAATGAAGCATTGGTCATCAGGCTTAAACGATCTACATAAGAAATGGATAAATACCTATGGGTTTCCATTTTGTCAAAACCAAAACAAAAATGTCCCTCACCTCTTGATTCGAACAAGAAACTCTTACCTCATTCTCAACTAAAAATGCACTATGCTACGATATTCGCTGCTCATGAGAAATTTGGTAAGAATGTTTTTATGTTACTTTATTTATTTAATCTCTCTTCTCACCATCAGACACATATATACGGCATATCTTGTGATAGGGCATATCTTGCATATCTGTGCTTTGTGATCAAATGCGCTAGGTGTAATATTCAGTAACAAGGATGAATATTATATATGAATTTTATTGCCATGCGTGCATATATTTCATAGGTATCAATTGATAGCGGCGGGGAAAAGTTCTTAGACACTAATTCGTTGTGGTATATCTCTGTTCCATTCTCTGATGAGGATGTCAATGTATGTACAATATGTACGATTGTAGGAGAGATGTTGCATCCTTATCTTATCCCTTCTTTTATCAGAATCAAGGTTCTTAAATTCGCCAGGACTACTCATTAATGCAGAATGCATTGAAATTAGTGTCTGTATATTTTAATATGTTAATTTTAATCGTGAAATTAAATATTTAGTGTATGGATAGAATAAATGCTGATAGCTATGTATCATCACACAGTGTGGATATCATCAGTATTTTTTTTAGTTAACTTCAGATACTATTTGCCAGATTTTATCATTTACTGTATGCAAATCAAACTTCATTGGAACTTCCACACTGGTGTTCAACAAATACGTATTTTACGGTTATTTAAACCGCCTAATTAGTAAAAAGAGTGAAAATGTTATTTCCCTACAAATGTTTGTCATATATTTCCAAATGAAGTCATATTTACTGGTGTTGTTATTGTACAATGAATATATTCAATATAGCTGCCGGCAGTTCTGTCATGTACCCTCATAAAAATTTGCAAGTAACAAGCACAAGCTAATTGCTTTTTTAGCTACGATTCGACCGGCCTAGATTGAATTCGCTTGACACTGTTCATATATCTTGTTTAATTACTATGCATGCAATTCCGCATCCCTCGCTGGAAACGTTAACTCTAATGCGTTTTCTTCTCCAAACCTACCAGGACCTATGATCATGATGGAATGTTAATGCTCATAGGAAAATCATTTAGCACTTAGCGACTCCAGTAATTTACTCGCTCTTCCTCTCTCAGTTTATGGCTAATTACTCCACCTTTGTAATTCGCTGAACCAGAGTACTTCATTTCCCTGCTGTTAGGAGCACATCCTCTTCTCCAAGAGGCAATAACACCTGTCTCGGATGACTGAAAGGGTTCACGTAATATTTTATAGACTCAAGTGTGATCTCCTCACTTATTCTCTCTTTTAGATTCGTCTTTCTCATTATAGTCTCCCCTCCAGGCCTAACGACGCGGGGCACTTATTCAAGTCGATAATTTGGCGAGATTTCCTGTTTTCGTTGCCATCTCGCTCTCAATACTTCTCTCGCGTTCTAAATTTGCCTTTCCCTCCCTCCTTCGCATTTCCTCTCCTGGAACGGCTCACAAAAGGGAGAGCTCTCATTTATCCAACTCGGCTCCCCACTTTGTTCGAAGTTTCTCTATGATTTTCCGCTACACTGAGCTTAAAAGCTCCTATCGTAGCCAATTCACGGGAAAGGAATGTCTGTTTTTCATAATATTCAGGAAGTCATTCTTCTCGGAAACTTGCCATAAAATTATTTCCAGCTAAGTTTTAGTTGAGAGGTAAAAAAACTTCATAATTGAGTTTAAGCATACAGTTTTTCAGCTAAAATCGCATTATTGTTTAAAAATATTTTTCTATGGTGAGAGTACATCATACACATAATACGTGCAGTAGGTTACCCATTTTTTTAAGGCAGTTACATGCAGTGCATGCTTTTCAAGGAACTGTTTTATGAAGCATTAATCAAGTTTCATTAGGGAATAATGATGTGTGACTATTAGTGGGTTATTAATATCGATAGGCATCTTATGCTTTCATGGCAGATGTTAGTATTGTTTGGTATATCTATAGATAAATGCCTATATTAGTACAGTGAGCAAGCAACGTTCCTTCCTTGGCATAGGACATCAAAATAGGGAGACTCTTTGCAACCCTTCCTTGAGTAAAATGTGTTGTACTGATGATCGATAACAATCATGGACTGGGATTTTAAACGCTCATTAAAAGATTTGTTGTAGAAGAGATTAGTCATCAGCGGACAGGGATTAGTCATCATCCACTTCTTATCACAAGATATCAAATTGACATTAAGATAAGATTAAAAAATATTCTGAAGGAAAACCTGAAAAAAATGCACATGGAAATAAATATTTATCGCATTGATTAGTAGGTGGGATCTGTACGGTGCGTAAAGACTACGCTTCTGACATTCTATCCCGAAGGCCCTGGCTGAAATACACAAATTGACAGAGATGTTTTGGTGGAATCCCGTTCTCTACGTGTGTTTTGTGTGAAGAGCATTCCATGACCACCCAGTCTGTGCGATAGACCGCGGACTCTTTTGTATATTTGATTGTGAGTGGTTGAGGTTCACGAGAAATGTATTTAAAAGTTGGCCTCCGATAAACCTCATATAAAACTATTCTTCTACATGGGAAGAATGTGGGTGAACTGAGGTTCACTTGCTAAATATTGCATGCAAATTTTATTTCGTGGATATCAAAATGTAAACAACAGCATTTTTATTGATATATGCTGCCAATACTTGTGTTTAACAGATGGATTTAACGTGAAGATTAATCAAGCTCCGAGATACGCCTTCAGCAGAAAATACTCCAGATTGTCTCAATTTCTCAAAAAGATACTTATTTGTGTCAACAGTCTCTCGAGGCTTTGCCTAAGAGTAGTCAACAGACTCGCTGCGCGGACAATATTATGTTCGTGCATCGGTCGAATTTTTCGTGGACCTCCAATGTAGGATCTTAGCTGAACGAAATATGAAAACCAATATAATCATAAAATAACACCACCAAATAATTATATTATAAATAAAATTAATTAATGGCAATTTGTATTTAAATTTTAACCCTTTATTATGAAAATCAATAGACGACCCCACTATTTTGGTAGTTTCTTTTCAAATGCAGAAGCAATTCGTAATCAAGTAATATACGGGTACTATTTGAAACGAAACACATTGATACGGTATTATCGATAGCATGAAGCTTCAATTGCATTGCAAATGCATTGAAGAGATTCAATAGAATAGGCCTCTGCATGAAAATATGAAACGAACCATTTAAATATTATTTCCAGTTCCTGTTCGGCATGGATTCTTTTGAAGGCTTCAAGATTTCGCGAGTGGTGGTCATTGCGATTTACTCTTCATATCGCAGCATACAGTGGCATTAGCGTCCAAGTGATTAGCGTGGGATAATTGGTCGGTGTGAAATCTTTCACGTGTGGGTACCTTTTGCTGCTTCTGGAGTTACGTGATGGTCGTTTGAATATCTGTGCAGTGCCAGGTACTGGCACTGCCCAGATAAACGTTTTACCTTCGGTTTCTTTTCTGTATCAAGCGAGGCATAAACTCCATGGCGAAACTATGTAACTTATGTGGAGACACGGATAATATTAATTCTGCCATAATATTCCAAATAAAAAAATTCTGGAATTAATGTTCACGCTTTGATTCGAAGTATTTGTAAGGTTGAAAAATTGAAATAAATATAGAAAAATCTTCCTGGATCTTAGGAACAATCATTGACATTCTACTACGTAGGTGGCTGTTTTTGAATTAGAGATTTTTGTACTTTGTTTTACATATTTTTGGTAGTCATAATCATGGAAAAGCATAAATTTCGTCTTCGTTTGAGCTACAAATTTCCGAATTCGTTGGAATACGTTCGTCTTCTTTTTTCCCCTCTGTTTATTTTCATCCTTAGTTTATACATTCCATGATGACATGTTTGAAGATAACACATGAGCCAGCCACTCATCAAACTCAAAGTTCAATCAGAAGATAGGTGTGGTAAGAGATCTAACTAAGTGCTAAACATAATACTTGAGAAATTCACCCATTATTAATGTTGGAGGACGGTTCCTTTCCCTGTGCCTCCTAAGTTCTATCTGAGAGATATATTAAATAGAACATTATTCGACTAGACGTGCCCAAAGGTCTCTCCCGATCAGTAGCCCAACGTTCGATTTACTGAGCCACCTCTATTCATTATGTATGAATACTCGTCGTAAAGTTATGTCAATATAAATTACAGAATGCCATAAAATAAAAAGAAAGTCTTAGACTGATATTTTTCACTTACTACCCACCAGGAAGCCATAAACGATTAATTCCCCATTACCGAACGGCCATATATAACGCATCTTATACTCTCAATGCCCGTAGGGAGGGTAATAACCTTAAATTAAGGACAAGAAACGTGCCATCACAGTCATCATTTAAAATGAAGCTGCACACTCTCTCTGCCGAATGCACAATAGAGCAGAAAGTGAGACAAGAGCTATAATAACCGTGGAAAATAACGTTGGCCTTTCTACCTAAGCGTCAAGCCCACGCCTAGAACTATGCTGCAAGTAAACTCGACAACCAAAGATTAAATGGTTATTGGCCATATACCTGTAAATAATTGTATATCTCTCTCCTCTCAATTTGACTCGTAAGTTTTACAAGCTGACCTCTTTCTGCGTTGATGCTTTCTAGCAGTGTTTTTTTTTCTATTTTTAATTTATCCTTATGTTTTTTCCACCGACTTTGCTTTTTAGAAACATGTTTACTTCAGTTCCAATCACTATGATATTGAATATCGGGATTTTTAATCACTAATATTACTCTATATTTACTTAATAACAAACTATAATGATTTATTTTTAATAAATTCTTCATGCGTGCAAGGTAAATGAGGAGATAGGAGGAAGAATAGGTAATTAAAGTCATAAGACCCTAAATTAAGCTGGACAATTCAACTTTTCCATTTATTCTTGAACAATAGTGCCCATATAATCTTAATTACAGCCGTCTAAGTGATTGATATATATATATTTTTTTTATATCTATTATTCTGATTACACTGGGAGAATGCTTGACTTTCCTGGGGTTAAGTGATGTGGTTTTTTGGGGGTTTTTCCGCGATCTCGTGGTTGCCCACCTACGTTTCCCCTCCGCTGCTGGAGTCCTCTTCAGGGTAGAATGACATTCTCAGCTCTGAAGGATTTATTTTCACTGGATTTTCTCCATCTTAAATCTCAATTATAATATTCTGTGGATTTTGGGAGATTCCATTTATATGCCAAACTCCTCCTTTAAGCCGCTTCTTATCGTTAGCGGCTAGTGTAGATAGAAGTTAAAATGTTGACCTTGAGGAAACCTTAGTTACTAGATTTATAATATTTCTTTTTTCGTATGTTGACCGTAATGTGTATCTCTTTCGGACTTGAGTGACGCACCGCCCAAGTTGGCAGCAGAAAGGGCAATGTCGCATTTAAATTTGTTTTTTTTTTTGAGAAAATATTTTTTTTACGCTCTTTGAGTTTCCGCTTGGCCGCCAGCGCGACCGGCAAATGCCTTCCACACCTCGAGGGCCCTTCCAAAACCAAGGGCCCGTCCAATCCGCTCAAACCCAGCTGGTGTTTGACCGCAGCCTTCACCTTTCGCTCTTGGCCCATCTCCTTTGTCCTTGACGGCCGCCCACTCGCCGCCCAGAGGCCCTTCGTATTTTCTCTCGTCTCCATTACCCGCTCTCTCTCTCTCTCCTCCGTAGACAGCTTCTTCCCCTTCCTAAATTAAATCCACTTTTTTTTAACCTCTCAGTCCTTCCTAACTCGCTCTCTCTCTCTCTCATTTTGTAAACTTTCTGACAACCGCGCCGTTTTCTAATTAAAAAAGTTGACGAGTTTTGAAAAGGTAGCCATCTGGGATTACTCTGGGAAGGATGTGGGAGCATTACTTTCGCCACTCTTACTCCCACACGTATCCTCTCGGTGATCACATCCCTGGTTTCCCGGTTGTTCTGGTTCCACGCGCGGTTCATGAAATAATTAGGAAAGTTATTCTCATTGTAAAAGAAACAAGTAACGGATGCCATTCCAAGTCATCTGAACATAATTGGCCCCTGTTAAAGCAGTTTATATTTCGTAGGCGGTGTATTTTATCCATTTCAAAAGAGCATTATTTACTAGGTAACTGTGCGTGATTTCAATAATGGAGGATGACTTTTCCCTATCCGACTATCAAACGCTAATTTAGAGAATACCGTGCAGGAAGCGTGGTTGACCAGGGGAAAGCATTGGGTGACTGAACAGAGGTCCCGGCTTCGATCTAACCTTAGCACACGTACAACTATTCTCGTCGTGTGTCATTTCCATAGCACTAGCTATTTCTGGGTAACTAGTGCGACTAACCAATTTTAATGTCTTTCATGCGCCGTCGTGTTTGTAATTGGCTATACCTTTCGATACTGGAGAAAAAACTTTTACTTGAACAGCGTGATTGATGTTAAATAGAGACTTTTTCGCATTTGTTATTACGTGCTGAGGACAGATTTTGCATTTTATAACTGTCAAAAACTAAGTCATTCCAGGGAATACAATCACTTCTCTATTTAGTTAAGTCGCTATGTTTTTCCTTGCGAGCTTTTCACGCTTTATGGTTGCATGCAAGAAGTATAATTGGGTATGTAAATTCTTTATCGATCAACAAAATGTGGATCGGCTGCCCAAACGGTTGCAAGTGTCATTATTTAAAGACTGGTTTACAAAATCGAGGAACGGGTGTCTAAAATCACAATTGGTCACCATACGTGAGGGAGAGTGTCAAGAGAAACGTCTGGTCTGGTAAAATGTGTATTAGAAATACATACATAGGCTACTCCCGACTTATGAAACTTCTTCCAGATATATAATTGTGAAACGATTGCAAAATATTTAGCGCCAAAGAAAATTCAGAGCTGGCTGTCAGAGTTAAAGGCCACAAATTTTAATCCAAGTTAGTGTTGGCTGTACTTTATTCTTTCATAATCCATCACCCCTTTCCCTCACCTTAACTCTCTCGTCACCTCAGCATATTTATCGATGTTTCATCCCATTTTAAATAGTTATCTTTTTACCTCCTATTTTATTCTTAAATGGTGCATATTTAATCCTCTTGGCTTTCATATTCCATGAAATATAATTACTTACGTCATCCACCTGATTTGCTTCCGTTCATTTCCATTGCTAGCTCTCCCTATGATCCCGAAGAGTTCTTTTGTAGGTTTCTCTGCGTGTCGTTTATTTACTGTCCGTCATAAAACTTGGAGAAAATAATTGAGTAGGAGTACTTCTCCATTTTACTGTTCTTTATGTGACCCCATCACATGAATAGCCATCCAACTCGGTCGGTCCGTCCAACGCCATTTCAGCTGCCTTCCTCGGAAAAAGACGCTTCGTGGACTGTCGGCTAATCCATACCCTTCGACTTATCTGTAATGGGTAGCCTTATCTGGAGCCAGAATCATTTTACCGGCCTGTCCAGCCCAGTGGGCATTCGGAACGCGCAAGCCCTTCTACACCCTTGAGGCTATAGCCCTTGGAGGGGGCACTCGAGTCGCGGAAATCCAATACAATAGAGAGAACCGAACGTCTGTAGCGTGAAGTATTTCCATTGTTCGTCGGACTGGAAAATGCGTTGAGCTATTTATCTCCTCTGGTACTGTGAGCAATTATCGTTCTTTTGATGCTTCTACAGCTTACGTATTTCCATATCACGAATTATTTAAGTCAATCATGCCACTTAGTTGCCTCTTACGTAAATAAGGACACCGGTATTCTTTAAACATCCTAGAAGAGAGCTAGAAACGAGTTTTCAGTAGTATTTTTTAGATATAAGTAAAACCTTAAGCCCTCCCCTGCGTATAAAAGCTATGTTTAATATCTTCCACGCTAATTTTCTACTTTTCTCCATTACCTAGCTGCGGACATTTCTGGTCCATTTTGTACTAGCGCATTCTTTATATTCCGGTTATTCTCCTTGTTCCAAGCATGACAATTGAATCCTTTTGTTGCGTAAACACGGGTTTCACCAAAGGAGCATATATCCTTCAATCCATCAATCCTCTTATTCCATGATATTTTCAATGGGGATGGGGTTTTTAACGCACCGCATTCTGCACGCAACCGGAAGCCGCATACTCAATAAATGATGGTCTCCATTTGATTCGCCTTTTTAAAAATGGACAAGATGTTGTTTTCATGGATGGTTTAAAATCGTTGTCTCGTTCGGTGGACTTTTGACCGTACCATTTTGTTTCCGCCCGAGGATTATATCATAATTTCAACGATCGGGTCCCGCGGTGATGAATCAGATGACGATTCCTTCCAGCCCGCCCACTCATCCGACAACACCTCCCCCAGATACTCCTTCCATCGGACGTGCCCAATCTCCCGATTCCACCCTTTTCCTCTTCTCCCGCATCCAATCTCCTTCCTGATTCCCTCTCCTCCCTCGCTTCCCTCACAGATTCGATCCTTCCCACGCCCTCCTCGCTTCCGAGGCTCCTTTAATCCCCGCCTCTATCCATTCCTCATCTCCTCCCCATTCCACCTGTCTTCATTCCCTTCATCATCCCTCTTCCACTGTAAAATCTTGATCCGACCCTCAAAGACTGGTCTCGCATCACGACTGTCAAATCCTTCTTCCACTGCCGCCCAGGAAATCGCTCGTTGCCGCCGCCGACCCGCGAGACGATTCCTATTCCATTCGTAAGAGGATTTCAATGTTGCTTGACCGCTCTCTCTCTCTTGATCGGCTATTCCACATCTCACCCATACTCTCAATCTTTTCCCGGATATTTATGCTCTGTTTTAGACTTCGCTATCATGTTAAAGATCATTTAACAAAGTGCACATGTGCGAGAAAGAGGAAGGGTTACGCCTAATTTCGTGTCATTTCCGTCTGGGCGGTTCTATCGTCCCGCGCCAAGATGGACAGGGTCAAGATCGTGTTATATTGATAGTGAATCTCGTTCCATCCGTCTTTCGCTCTTCACTCTTATCGGTAGTTTGGGGAAAGACGATATAATTATTCACGGGAGTCCGCGTGGTTGAAAGTGAATTCATAGTTTCTTTGACTCGTCACTAATATTTCACCATGGGTTACCATTAATTACGAGAAAAGTTAGTGTTATTGGAGTGCTCATTCTTGCCATAGGCGGTTACTTCACGTATGAAAAAAGGGAGCGTCATTGCACTGACGTAATATAAATATTTACAAGCATAAACTAATGATGAGAATAGTGACTGATATCATTGTTAGCGTAAGTATGTTAAATTTTAGAATACCTGTGTATTATACCAATCTGCTAGTCTATCTCATAGAATCAGAGACTGAAAAACATGCCATTATATATTTGACAGAAAATGGTTAGAAAATGAATCAGGTAAACTCCAAAATAATAAAGAGAAATTCGCTAAAGAACAGAAAGTGACTAATCGTTTATGCTGTTATCCATTAAATTAGCCGTTATGGTATGAGATTTATTCAATTTGACGAGAAATAATGGTGGTGAGTTTTTGATTGATCGGTCATCTTTGAAAACTAATGAGCTTTCTTCAGCATTTCTGATCATCATTTTCACTTTATGAACTTAAGTGTGAAAGATATTTGTGTTTAAAGATTTGTTTTCAAAGGAGATACCCTTCGTTGACGACTCCACTACAAAATACCTCTTCCGTATTTTTGCCTCTCTCCCCTCTATATCGACTCGATATCATTAATGTAACTGGCAGACAAGCTAATAGTAATTGCATTTCATCAAAAAGTGGCGGGCGATGGAGTTAAAAATTGAGACAAGGAAATGGGGCCCCGAGGGAGGATGGAGGGGAATGAGTGGCGAAAAAAATAATTTTTTTCGAAGTGTCTTTATTGCACGACTTTTCCTGCGTCTTCAAGAAATTCTGAAATGACCCCGGTGTGCATAGTTAGCGTTATGAAAACTATACATATATGTAAAGAAAGCCGTCCAGTTACGGTGACTAGAAGTAACGTATGTGTGAATTTTCTTATTTCAGTTTCGTCTGAGTTGAGGCTCTTTGTTTTATAAAGTACAAGCTGACCCGGCCACGCGTTGCTGTGGCTCAATCTGGTTAAATGGAAAGCGCACGTTTATAGTACGTTTAATTTCACAATTCTTATGGGTATACAATATATCTCAGCTGATCGATTGTTTTGCACCTGGACACGCATATTTGTATATAATTTTAACGTCTTTACATGTCGTCACAAAGTAGAATATTTCAGGCAAGCATTTATTTCATCCGCTAGTGTCAATCGAGGAATTACAGGTAATGTTTGCCTGAAATGTCGTGCAAGCAATATTAATGCGTTCTCAAATGGTCTCAGGATTCAACGGAAATCTTGCAATGATCGATCCAGAGCCTCGAGCGATGCTTTGTGCACCATTGTGCATTCATCCCAAGCAATAAGTTGGCATTTCTGAAATATTTGTCCCATGCCGAATGATTTGAATATGTTGCACGTGAGTGTTTCAATGAATTGCAAGTTCAATGGGATGCACATCCCGTCTCCAGTGTCGATATTGTATTCTCGATATTGTACAAACCTTCATGGAGTGAACAAAACAACTAACCAAAGCTTCATGGAAATTGGATGAATGTTGTGGTAATGCATGAAGTTATCGATACAGTATCGATATTGTAATGATAATTTACAAAACTTTGATAAAAAACACCTATATAATTTCACCTCAATTTTGTATCAACAATGTATCGATGTATCCATATTTTATCTATATTATATCGATACAGTATCGACATTGAATTATCGATTTTGTAGAAACCTTCGCGGAGCGTACTCAACAACTTTCCAAAGTTTCATGGCGATCCGATGAATGGTGTAGTAATGCATAAAGGACAAACACATTATATACATTCGATACAGTATCGATATTGCAACGATACATTCCTTTTAAAAAACTAAATAATTTCACCTCAATTTTGTATCAATTATGTATCGATTTATCGATACTTTTGCGATATTATATCGATAAAGTATCGATATTGAAATATCGATTCCGTAGTCCTCTTTTCGGGAATGTGCTCAACAACTTCCCAAAGTTTCATGGTGATCCGATGAATGGTGTAGTAATGCATAAAGGACATACAGACACACAAACACACACACACATTCATTTTTATATATATAGACAAGCTGACCCGGCCACGCGTTGCTGTGGCTCAATCTGGTTAAATGGAAAGCGCACGTTTATAGTGTTTAATTTCACAATTCTTATGGGTATACAATATATCTCAGCTGATTGATTGTTTTGCAGCTGGACACGCATATTTGTATATAATTTTAACGCCTTTACATGTCGTCACAAAGTATAATATTTCAGGCAAGCATTTATTTCATCCGCTAGTGTCAATCGAGGAATTACAGGTAATGTTTGCCTGAAATGTCGTTCAAGCAATATTAATGCGTTCTCAAATGGTCTCAGGATTCCACGGAAATCTTGCAATGATCGATCCAGAGCCTCGAGCGATGCTTTGTGCACCATTGTGCATTCATCCCAAGCAATAAGTGGGCATTTCTGAAATATTTTTCCCATGCCGGATGATTTGAATATGTTGCACGTGAGTGTTTCAATGAATTGCAAGTTCAATGGGATGCACATCCCGTCTCCAGTGTCGATATTGTATTCTCGATATTGAACAAACCTTCATGGAGTGAACAAAACAACTAACCAAAGCTTCATGGAAATTGGATGAATGTTGTGGTAATGCATGAAGTTATCAATATTGTATCAATACAGTATCGATATTGTAATGATACTTTATAAAATTTTGAAAAAAACACCTAAATAATTTCACATCAATTTTGTATCATAATGTATCGATGTATCCATATTTTATCGATATTATATCGATACAGTATCTATATTGAATTATCGATTTTGTAGAAATCTTCTCGGAGCGCACTCAACAACTTTCCAAAGCTTCATGGCGATCCGATGAATGGTGTAGTAATGCATAAAGGACAAACACATTATATACATACGATACAGTATCGATATTGCAACGATACATTCCTTTTAAAAAACTAAATAATTTCACCTCAATTTTGTATCAATGATGTATCGATTTATCGATTTTAGCGATATTATATCGATAAAGTATCGATATTAAAATATCGATTCCGTAGTCCTCTTTTCGGGAATGTACTCAACAGATTCCCAAAGTTTCATGGCGATCCGATGAATGGTGTAGTAATGCATAAGGACACACACGCACACACACACACATACATTCATTTTTATATATATAGATTTTTCTACACGAGAGTGCGTCTGCTTTTATGAAAAAAGTGTGAAGTTTAGTATGTTTCTCAGGAATTAATATAACAGAACTCTTTTTATTTTCTCGCTTGATATTCTCTTGATATAATGCTCTCATTGATTATATATAAGCCACCTTGTTTGCTATTTAGGCAGTAGTCTAGAACTGATTTCGCTCGAGCGATTTCAAAATTCTTGACTGGCACGATTGGTCTCATATTCCCTCTAATATTTTTTCGAAAATTTTAAGTGATAAGTACACAATAGAAGATTTGTGATTCTTCTATACACAAGGATCGCATGGGTTTACTACTTTTACTACAATTTTGTATTGCCTGGAGGGCTAATGCGTTAGTGTACTCGTACCTAGACGCGGGGCTTAACACTAGACATTGATGACAAGTGATGAAACCATTGTCATTGGGAATAATGTTCATGGATATACAAAAAGAAAAGGGAATGAATAAATAGGCAATACATTTTGAAAAGAATAATTTTCTATTAATGAGGTAGCAAATGGCTCATGCGTTTTGTAAGAAACTATATAGGTATCTTGATCTATTGATGACTTCCAACTGTGAATAAAGGAAGATTAATTACTTGTAACTGTTAAATTATTTGTTTTACGCATTACGTCAACAAAAATGTGTTACAAACAACACATTTTTCTCATGCGTTTTTTTTCGCCTGCTCTTTATTATTTTCCTCAGGCTACACCGGCTACACTTGCTAGTAGGATTGTTCTATTTCTTAGGACAACTTGCCTCTGAGTGTTGACAAGTAAATATTTCAAAGTATAAATCTTAAAAGATATTCGTTTGCCAAGATTGATAAATTTAAATATTTATAGCTAATTTAAATGTATCCATTAATAATATTTTTTTTACCAGCTAGGTCTCTATATGCGAGGCCCGAAAATCTTTCAGCACCCAGAAATGTCTTTTACACATAGAATGTTATTATGACTAAGGTTAGTTCGTTTTTTGACTTCAATTTGCCTTCGGAAATCTAATGATTGATTAGCGTCCGTCCATTTAGCCACCAGAAGCTCTCTTAACTACTCCATTAACATTTAATAACACAATCAAATGACAAAGATATATTAAATGCAGAGCTTCGTGTTCGCATTGTACCCCGAAGTAATTATTTTTCCAATGTGCTTACTATTTCTCTTTGAAAACATTCACAGTAAGTGCAGTGGCTATGCCAAAGCTGAGGTGGCTGAGACTAAGATAATTTTTAGAATGATTCTCATGTCAATTCATGACTTGGAAAAGAAGAAATTACTGTACCTTATAGAAGAACGGAACAAAACGATAGGGATATGTGCTCTACGTTCCGTAAAATTAATTTTTCAACTTGATAAAGTGTTACAAATAACACGTATTTCTCATGCGTTTTTTTTCGACTCCATTGTGGGAATAGAATGTCAAATGATACCTTCCTTGCCATCGAGGAGAAATAGATTTAGGTAAATATGTTTAAGAGCGTTTTATAAAGGGCTCGAATATTATGTTTTCCAATTTACTTTTTTGAGTAGGTGTTTTAACATGCAGTAAAATGCAATGTCAGACCCCTTGTATATGTTAAACTGAAATCGTTCTTGTATGCTTCCAGAGGTACCTAATTTGGCGCAGATCTGAATTTCATTATTCCCTCATCCTATGGTGAAGAATGTGGTCAAAGGTAAAATAACATGGGTCGTAATTAAAAAAACACCTGAAAGTTGCTATAGTTGGTGGGGTTGGTTCACACCAAGTGCTAACAAGCCCAAGGAGGTGTTGTAAGTCCAAAATCGTGTGAATTTCACACTTCAGGACAGTGAGACCAGTTCCTTCCCCTATGCCATTCTGGTTTTCTCGGATGGATCTGGTACCCAGAGAATCGCACGACACAGCTGGTCGCTCGGACTAGAACTGGGGATCTCAGCTCTGTAACTCACTTAAGGAAAGGATGAAGGATGGGAGTGGAAAGGTAACGAGAAGGAAGGGTGGAGAGAAACCCGGCGTTGGCTTTCGCCTAATCTTAACGAAAGGCTCCAAGGGACCCACGGTTTGACATCTTATCCACGGATGGAGCACCATACTAGACTGGCCTCCACATAACACTGTAAGAGCGACCGGTTTTCTGATGAAAAATATATTCCATTGCTGGGGCTCAAATCCTGCCCTTCGGGGGGAGAGGCGAAGGGGGGTTGTGTTTGAAACCTTCGGGATTATCTGTAATAGGTAACCAATGAGTCACGTGATAAAAACACTAATGGTTTCAAAATTTAACGTGTCCGAATCGTTCTTTGCAACATCATTAATTGTTTTCTCTTGATTTTTTCTCACATATTCCAACCAAAGAGTCCCCTGTTGAGATATAACAGATCTGTGTAAACAAAGAATGAGGTTGTAATCAGCGGTTTTAACACACCAAATTTGCGAAGCATTCGTGTTTATACCACGTGACTCCCTGGTTACCTATTCAGGACAATCCCGACGGTTTCAAACAGAGCACTCCCCATTCCCCCCAGCACTCTACCCTCGTACACCAACCCGAATCCCATGTTAGTGCTATCAACATCAAGGACAATGAACCCTTATACCATCTTACCAGGGTAGGATAAGGCAATACGTAAGTAGGTAGTACGGTATAACTCCATTCAATCTGCAGGGGGTCTATGTCTACAAATACTGTCGGGAATAAAGGCTGATTTTAACTCTCCGCCACAATCCGTGAGACGAAAGTGACATTGATCATATTGTGTTGCGTTTTCACTTACCCATTACGCATTCTAGGAAACAGACGCCTTCTGGCGATGAGTTTTTGCGCCTAACCCCGCAGAAAAGACACCTGTCGAAGCTGAGGGGAGGAGAGGAGACGAAAGGGGTGTCGCGGGCGGTGGCGAGGGAGGAGAGGCGGGAGGGTATTAGATCCGGGGCGCGCATGCCCGCCCCGTGCGACGAAGGGGCAAGGAGGAGGGAGGGCGGGGAGGGGTGGAAGGGGAATGAGGAGATGAATGAGGCAAAAGAGGAAACAAGAGGCGTGGGGGCGGGGAAGGAGTGTGTGGAGGGAAGGTGTGTGAGAGGAAGGAATATGTCCGAAGCGAGAAGAGAAGAAAGAAAAGACACCGCCCTGAGGGACACAAAGAAAGAGAAAGGATGGACCACGAGTGCGAGGAGTCAAAGAGAAAAAGGAGAAAAGAAAGAAAAAAATATGAGGCGCGCATTCCGGGTCTCTCGTCCTCGCAAATGAGAATTGCGGAATAAATTAGGATGATGGCACTTAAGGCAGGAAGTGTGCTGTCAGCGAAGGGGAATGGTGAGGAAGGGAAAAAGGGGAGATAGCCGGGTAATATAACTTCAGAAGCAGAGGGAGAGCAAATGCGAGAAAGGAGGGAGAGAGAGGACGGTGAGGGAGGCAGCAATTAGCAGATCTCGAGCGCTTGTCACATTCGCTGTTCCCTACGGATTCATAATGCCTGACGGTGTCCGAAAAAAACTTGCAAAGGTTTCGCCCCCTTGGCAGAAGCAAGTTTTCGCTTCCAGGAGTGACCGAGGGTCTAATGGGACCGTTGCATCGAGCAACTGTCGAATAAAATGGCTCATTTGGGACGAGGGAGCGTTCAAGTGTAAACTGAAAAAAAATAGCTGGAGGACATTGAAAATAATCTTCTGGTATGAAGGAGACGAGTGAGTAAAGGTTAGTTGTAAAGACTGACTTGGCTATCACGGGTAACAGTGGTACGTAAGATCTGAAAGAGTTGCGTTAAATTATTCATTTTATAAGACAAAGATAAAGCCTTACAGAACGGCAATCAATCGCCGTTTATAGGAGTAATGTATGCATTGCCATAATCCTAAAACGGTGTTAAATCCCACCCCGAAAACCAATAATGGCATTAAAAATTTTCCGTAACTATGCGGAATAGATAAGCATATAAAGAAGCAGAGTATTGGATACGAATTTTTACAGGAATTTCATTTCTTAGCATGTGCGACCCTTCAATTTATGTAATTGCTGTTAATTAGAAAGTGACCATTTTGAAGATACCGGACGGATTGTTGGCAGAATCTACCCAAAAACCTTCTGAAATAATGGAACGCTACTGTTGTGACAGAATAAATACTTTTTTCTAAGTTATGTAGGTACGGAAGGAAGTATGTTCCACAAAATTACACGCGCTATGTGACTTCATGTGATGGATGGTATCGGCAGCTTGTGGAGAATGAAAGGAATTCGACTCCGCCAGCAAGGTGCAGAAAAACCTATAAATGTGACGAATACTGTAAATCTCGGAAAATAATAGGTTGCCGAAGGCAGAAATCATTGCATCTTTCAAAAAGGAAAAATTAACCATAAAGCCGATCAAGAGAGTAGAAACCAACGCCTATATCAACATACCGATCACCTACGAGGAGGAGGATTCTCCTTAGTCTTAAATAGTCAGCTGAGATACCGAAATATCAGTTTAGGAGTTTACTCCTCCTTTTCTAATCGGTTACTATATGGATTTATACTTCTTTTGAAAATGCCCCTTGGTCAATTTATTCCCCTTCGGATTACATCACAGCTGATTAATATGTATTTCCTAATTGTGGCAAAATGTTAGCTGGATTCTAAAATAATACCAGTTTCTCGATTGTTAGTATGAAGAGTTAGTAGGAAGGATCTAGGAAACCCAATTTTTGGGTAGTCCCTTCAATACGTGTTTTTAGGAGCAAAATTGGCTCACAAACTCTTGTTACTCATCAAGTGCAAAATATACCAACTAATTTTAGATATTTTATTGTATGTGTATTAGATCAGAAGCGAAATTCAGTGTAACTCTTCGGGAGAGCCTACCAAATGCGCTATCTCAAGGGAGCACTTCTCGTTCAAATTTTAAAATATCTCCAACTGGTTTCCTTTTGAGACATTACGGGGGTTTCTCATCTCCCCCGAATATTTCTCCCTGCCGTGAGTTTATCATGTGTACGTGAAAGGGCACATCCATTCTTGCGGGTGGCTGAAGAATTCTTTATTCTTCTCTTTTGGGAAACACTAGCTGCCGTCCGTGAAAAATTAAAGTCTACGAAAACTCAGCTTTAGAACACACCTTTCTAAAAATAGAATTAGCCAGGATTTTAACCGTATTGCTTTTATACCGTAGCCTTGGAATCTGAAACATTAGCATTACCGTTTGTACCGGACCAAGCAATTTTTACGAACCGTGTAAATTATAGTAATGCAGTAAATTACAGGGCCAAGACCAAACTGGGAGTCTAATGTAATATCTTCACAGTATTATACGTATTTAATTGCTCTACAGTATCGTATGTAGGGCATGTTTGAACGATTGCCAGATGTGATCCAATGGCCATATTTGGAAGGTTTTGTGGAAGGACTAAGTACCTACACGGAAAAAGACGAGGATTTATGTTCGAATATCACAGTAAAATAAGCCATGAGTATATTTGGCTTACTAATTAGACGAAAAAGTAAAATACTTTAATTGTCGTTGCCGTCTCCGTGTATTCAAATTTCTTAGAGCCTTTAAAGATGCAAGTAGTTCACCGATTACGGCACTTTAAAAGTAATTATCACGAGATAATATGAGAAATACTAATATCTTTAGTCAGGGCAGCGAAGAGCATCCTTTCGTACGCTACATAACTTTTGTGGAAACTGGCAATTAATATCTTTTGCGCCATATATGATAGGAGGATAATTGATTGAGGTATGATTTTTTCAGGAAGGGTTAAAGGAAACCCAATGTTGCCATCATTCTACTCATAGCGAGAGAAAACAAGAGGTCCACCACATTTTATCGTCCCATTCGACCAACAGTGAACTGAGCTTAAAGTCCTCTCCGTACGGAACATAAGTGGGAACCGGTATTCAAATGAAAAATCTCTAAAATTTCCGGGACTCGAACATGGGCATCGGGATTGGAGGCTAGTATGTACTCTGGTCACCGCACCAACCCGATCCCCAAGCCAAATAAAACCATTTTGGCTTACCGTTGAGGAACTGACGGTACGAGGGAAATCAAATATGCTGATCTGTTGTTTTTACACTTGAGGAAGTTTATTTTCCAAGCTTTTTTTTTTCATCCCCTCGATCGGATCAAGGGTCGTAGCAATTGTAAGGCACAAACCCGACTCCAGCTTGGCAAACAACTCGTTTCGGGGAGGATATTGCACCAGTTGAAGACGCGAAGCACCGACGGATGTTTGGGAGCTTTTTTCCTCATGTCTCCGCGCGTGATGGAAGAGTGTGAGGACTCCGTGTGTCGAGGTAAAAGAGAGGGAGAAAAAGAGAGCGGGAAAAAAGATAGTGGCCAATATTCTACACCAAGCGGTCCTGGTGGAGAAAAAAATAGGAATTTAAAAAAGTACAGCAATATTGAATCGGATAGTTATTCATTGTGGTGAAACATTGTTATTTATGGAGCGCTACTGCACTGCAATCCAGTTATTTTTCATATTTATATTTGTCAGTAAATTGCTAGCATATTTTCTCGACGTATCAGATGTTAACTCGCACTGCAAATTAGTGGTGTTATAATGTCCATGCCAGTTATCTCCCCCGTTATCATACATACGTGGGCTACTCTAAATTAAACATGAAAAAGCATACAAACCAGCATTTCACCTCGCTGTCGTACGTAGATAATTTAATATTATAGGCGAAGGAAATTTCATCGACCAAATACTTGGGCTGCATCTTCATAAATTCATTTATCAGCAGACCTGATGATGACGATAATTCGGTCGAAATCCCGGTCGTGATAGGGTTTGTTTTTATTAGTGGTATTTTTCTTAAAGTTTGTGTTTCTCAATAAATTTATTGAATATGGAATACCATTAGGTTATAGAAGATAGAGTTTTATTCCCTGTATCTTCATATCCTTGGCAGTGTTAGCGCAATAATGTCCCACCAGTGATCCATATTATGTACGTAGCTTTCGTGTTTTGCTCTCAGTATCAGAATAAAAATAATATTTACATTGCTTTCATCCTCGTTTCCCACTTTTCTACTAAGAGGAGAGATTAAAAATTAACGAAATTTGAAAAATGAACTGTATGTTCCGGTGATCTCTGTTGGATGAGCTACGAAGGGAGTATGTGAAAGGGGAGATTTAGGGCGAAAATAGGAGGGAAAGCGACGAGGAATAGGTTCGGGGAGGGAGCGGAGGGAGCCACGCGGTATCGCCGCCTTGGAGAGGGGCGGGGCGAGGGGGGGCGAGAGCGGAGGCGATCGAGGGGGCCGGGCAGGCAGCTCGGCTCTCGCTCGCTATTAGCAGCGAGGCGAGGCAGTCACCGCGTGGCCGCCTGGCTGGCCGGACTCGCAGAGCGCCATCGCCGGCCCTGCTTCCCTCTCCGCCGTCCTATCGACGACGTGTTCCACGACCGCGAGTGTGCGTGTGTGAACTTCCGAGGAAGGAGTTTCCCTTCTCCCCACAGTGTGTCAAGCCCCTTGTTCCGCTTTGCCTCCCCCGTCCCCACGTGTGCATTCATGTTTCGTTCGTCTAATATCCCAGTTGTGAAACGGTGAATGGAAACCATCCCTCCCGTTGAAATTATCGCTTCTCCGCCCCCAAAAATGCCTCCGTGTCTCCCCCGCAGGCCCCCCACAAAAGTCCCCCCCCGGCCACAACCACCCGTCACCCTTCCCGGAGTCCCGCGATGATGTCCCGGCCCGCCCGTGCCTCCTCCTGCCCCGCTCTCCCGGGTCGAACCGACTCGCTCTCGCCGACTCCCGTCTCCCCACAGTCCCCTGCTCCAGAAACGGAAGAGACTCCCCCGGAGCCCACCCCGGAACCTATCGAGGTACCGGTGGCCGAGGAGGATGAAGCGATAGAGTCCGGGCCGCCGGAGCCCGCCGAAGAGCGTCAGTCCGTCTCCCTTCCGGAGTCTCCTCGGAGGGGCAAGTTCTCTCGGTCTCGGTCCGTCCCGGAGACGGGATGTCACCTCCGGGAGGCCCCGTCGCCGCCTCCGCCAGCCCCTCCGGCTTCCGGCGGCGCCTCGCCCGCCCCCAAGGCGAGGCCGGAGCTACCGCTGCGGGGTCCCCTGCGCCTGGGTGCGGGCTCGCCGCTCCTTCGGAGCCAGCGTTGGAGGCTGGCGGCGGCGGGCGCCGGTTACACTGGCTTCGGCGCCGCTGGCCAGTGGAGGCTGTGGCAGCGGTACTATCCGGAGGGAGGGTGGGGTTGGGCCGTGGTCACCGTGTCCGCCCTCGTCAACATCCTCAACCACGGACTGCAGCTGTCGTTCGCGGTCCTCATTGGCCCAGCCGCGTACAAGTTCATGGTGCCGGAGGTCGTCAACTCAGGTATTTACGGGCAGACGTGTGTTTTCGTGGATTCATGTGGGAATATTTTACCGCCCCCCCCCCGGTGTGGATTGTACTATTTCTTATCATTTAAACCCCTTATTTGGTTATAATCTCTCCTCTTTGTGCTCGCCACCATCCCGATGATGGTTTTATGTGTTCAGCGTTATTTTTATAGCTCCTATTTGAGATTCCCATATGCGTGGCATGTGTGTATACACCGAATTCCATAACTTTTCGGTGAAATTTTTCGAGTAAATGTGTGTGACAATACCAACACTTCCGTACTAAGGCTAACCTGAGTTATTTATCTTGAGCCATATCTTAGTGGTACAAATATGGAAAAATGCTGCCAGTTGTGTCTTGAAAAAATAGACTGAAAATCGTCTTGACTCGAAGCATTTGAATATTAATTTTTATCATTGCTGCATTCAAGAAAGAAAGCTGGACATCAAATAAGTGGCAAATTAACCGAAATTGGCAGAAAAAAGATAAAGTATGGATTGGTTATCTTATGTAAACTGATCCTCGAAATGATGATATCAGTGAAAACAAATCGAGTCTTTAAATTAACTTTTTTTCTCCTTATCCATTGCTCACTCACCTCTACTCACCATTGCCATATTTAGGGTCAATCACGAAATGTAATCTTGGTTATTTAGTGGTTATGTCGATGTATTTGTTGTTTAGCCATTATCGAAGTAGGAATGCTGTCATAATATTCTGATAGCACGCAGTCAGATATACAAAATACGGAATGTCAGTCGAGGTGAAGGAAATGGGGATTTTGTACGAGTAGTGACAAGTTGACAGCTTGGCAAACTCATCACTCCACTTGATTCATAAGCTATTTTGGGACATATTTGTTTCATTTCAGTTGCATACTCGCACTTAGACCTTCACCAACTCCTGATGATAGCACACCTTATGTTGTCGGCTCGAAAGGATTGTTAAGAGTCCCAACGATGGGCCCGTGTTCATGTCCCTACCGGGGCAGTTTTTTCCTGATAACTCCGGTGCCCGCATAGTTATAGTGCGGAGAGTGCTCATAATTCAGTACTCTGATCCTCAGAAGTCGGATATTATGGTTCCTTTCGTTAAGAGCACGCTGATGCCGACAATGGTTTACATTTCTCTTTTCCCTTCCAATTCCATTCTAAGATCCTCGCCTCTGCCATTCAGTTGTCTTTAAGTGCGGAACAGTTTTTAAAGATGCTGACGAAGTCAATTATACACCTTGTGGCGCATATGACGCTTCCATCAATACCATATATGTTCTCCCCAAGCCACTGGAGACTCAGGTAAAAAATCTGATTAGTCTCATTTTTTGGTGACTTCAATAGTTCTCGTGAAGTCACGAGCATGGGTGAGGGAAAAAGTAAGAATTTTTGGATCGACAAACCTCGTTGTCATCCAAGAATAGGATAGTGAAGCACTCGGTATATTCATCCAGCGTACATATCATGCTTAGTCATTTATACCGCTGGACTCTAGCAATACGACGTTGGAAATCATAATCTAGGATGATAAAGAAAGCAGTAAAAAATCTATCCATATTTT
Source organism: Platycnemis pennipes (assembly GCA_933228895.1). Lineage (NCBI taxonomy): Eukaryota > Metazoa > Arthropoda > Insecta > Odonata > Platycnemididae > Platycnemis > Platycnemis pennipes. The sequence goes on along the minus strand of OW121848.1, from coordinate 22,155,351 downwards.
ACTCAACTGAAGATAAAGAGAAGAATACTAAAAAAAAATTATACAGATCGGGATAATGTGGTGGTTAGAGTACTGTCTTACCACGCTGAGGGTCTGGGTTTGAATTCTGACAGTGGCATTCCGAGACTATTCATCATTTTACCGAACTCCTCTTGGATTCTGTGTGGAGAGCACTTCGAGTTCAGCACTCCGTCCGTTGGATGGGACGCAAAAACTTGGACCCCTTGGCTCGTTTCTTTTATGCCGGTATCGGGTTTCTTTCCACCCTTTCTCAGTTCCCTGAAGTATAGAAATACCTCTACCCAATCATCAGCATATCCTAAGTGGCGGATAGAATCTAAGCTGTTGGTCGCCTCTCCCGAATAACTACAACTAATTCATTATTTCCTCTATCTCCTCCCTGAACGACTTTCATACTAATAGTAATACGTTTGTTGAATGCCCATATCAATATAATATTTACTCCAAAAATATCGTACGAAACTTTCTAAATTTGAAAGAAAATAAAAATGATGGGTTGCAATAGTCCCCAGCTTATAAATGTAGGTAATATTAAGGGTAAAGTTCTCAATTGGGTCAGTGTACTACGTACATTTATTCAATTACGATCTGTCCAATAAATCCAGTAGAAACGAAATTATATGCATCACGCTTACGGCAGGTGTCACATGGTTGGCATACCTATTGTAATTGCTTTGTATTTTGCCGGGACTACATTGCATAAAAAATAACTCCGTGTTTGTGACAAATGAAACGTTAAAAATATATGGAGAATAATGTTCGACATACGAACCCATGTAATGCAGGGTTGAATGTCAACTTTTACTCCATATTTTTCCTTGCACTCACACCAACACTATTGTTCAAATGATAACTTAGTTTCCTATGAAACGTCAAAGGAAAAAAATTTGCCTTTTCGTTAAATGAATTTTCCTCGAGTGGTTGGGATACTCGCACGAGGATTCCGGCCCTTCCCGTCCTCACGAGAGCACCATTTGTCGCGGCCGTATCGGGGGCGTCGTCGGCGGCGGTCTGCGAATCGGTTCACTGTCCTCCGCGAAGGAGTCGAAACGACTCGCGCCTCCACGCTGTTCGACCACTCGAAGGTTTTCAGCGCCAAACGAGTGCCTTGCACTTTCAGGGGAGAGAGTCCACTCGAGCGACGAAGAATTTGAACGTGCTACATTAGCGAACGTACGGGTAGGTGTAAGTTCGCGTGACAGATATCGGTCTGCTTCGAAAGTCCTTTGGTTTAAGGAAAAATACACGCGTTTCTATATATCTTATTTCACATGTACTAACTAATTCGTTGATTTTAATTCTGTCTTCCTTCCTCGGATTATGTGGTTATTTATCAAGTTATTTACGTGCGAGTTATTAAGATTAGGTGCATTTAAATAGGGCCTCGGTAATAAAATATCAATATGTAAACGAACTGTACTTGTAGCATGTGCTGTCCTGTTTCACCATATACAGATAAAGCATTAACGATAATTGATTTTTTTCCTCCTCACTTGAACGAAGTTCCAGGATATTTAAATTTACCCCTTTTTACAATAGATGAGCCCAAAAAAATGAATTCAAAGAGAGAATGATCATGGGTAATAGGTGTGTATGAAATTTGAAGGCTAGTAGATTTAACCCGTTTAACAAATAAGTCTCTAGGTCAAGAGGCAGATGGCATTGAATTATCAATGCTAAAAGTAAAATTATCGATCTTAAGGATGGGACATGAAAGAGAATTAATGCCACATGTTTAGTTTACGCTAGCTAAAGCATTTGAATTTAAACGTTTTGTTACAACTATGTACTTAGGAGGTGAATACGTTGGCCAACGTGTTGTTAAAATACATATTTACAAGCTTGTCTGGTAGTCTGGTAGTCCGACGTCAAAAGAAAAGATAAAAATTAAATGCAAAAAGGAGGCTCATATTTAATGGACCATATAGGCTAAGAAGGTCAGTTCGATAAAAGGAATCGTCACTCAATAAGAATAGAGTAAGAGAGTTTAGTTGTTAGGTATACAACAAACAAAATTGTTTACTTTGGAAGGTAAGAAGATAAATTCAGTGAGGAAATCAGGGGATGAAGAGTTAAAGTGAATGCATATGTGTAGTTGAATGACACAACGGGATTGATGTAATCGAGAATTTTCGAGAAAGACTAAAATGGTGGTTGAGGGCAGGTGTTGGAAAATTGACTTGTTAAATGAATTACGGGTGTTAATAGCCAGAAATTGTAGTGATTTTTTGCTAAGGTCATTCACAGTTTCACAGAAGTTCTAATTACTTTTAGCAAAACATTCTGAATTCCATTTTTGTTGATAAATGAATATTTCTGTTACAAAGCTTTTCATTATTTGTTGGTATTCTGTTCAGCAGTCTGTTTCGGTGTACCTTTTTATCGATATTGATTGCATTGCCACTTCAGCTGGGGTAAATGCCAATGGGCTTCATGACATATGTTACAATTCCTTTCCAAGTAGTGCTCAGGTTTCTGAGATCAACTTTCTGCCACGTAACCCGCAGTTACAGGAAAGCGTTTGATAAGTGCCTCGGTAAATTTGTATTCGGCACCTGACGTTTCCACTTGTACGATACAAAAAGAGAAAAATTTATGCTTTCCTTCGAAGAAACGATAATGGAAACCTTATTCTTTCGTCCTGCATAAGTAAATCTCTCCATCTGCCCTTTTCTCCTCCTCCCCCACCTTTCAACCCCTTTCCCTCCTAACACCCCTTCCCCTCCTCCCGGCGCCGTCTCCCCTCCCCAACAATCATAACAAACGACTCGCGTCTCTGACCGTGAGAGGCGTCGTCGGGAGATCTATTCTTCCAAATGCTCCTCTCCGACGTCATAACCTCCTCCTTCGCAGTCTGCCAGAGGGGTTTCTTCCTTCCCTACCCCTTTCCCCCCCTCTCGAGAGGTTCCGTGTGCCGTTGGCGCAACTTTTCTCCGATGATGAATGAAAGATGAGACCGGTCGCTATCAGAGCAGCTCTTTTTCGGGGGTTGGTGGAGACATCAGGTGCGTTGATGCGGACCCGCGACGGGTGACTTCGCAAAGGGGTAAAGTACTCTATTCACGGGACGGTCGCCGGTGCCCCCTTAAATATCGGTCCGGGATTATTCCTCGGCAGTTACCGGCTCCTCGAATGCAAAAAGAGCGATGCAAAAATGACTCACGCAAGAAATCCTCAACCCACCCCTCCCCCCACCCCTTCCGCGCCTTCCTCTCTGGAGCGAAGCACTTGGTCGGGCGATGCCGCGCCATAAAAAAGTGAAAGTATCTCCCCTCCTCCTTCATCCCCCTCGTCGTCTCCCAAGTCGCCCCCCCCCACTCCCTCTTTTTATCCCGCCTTCCTCCTCCTGGCTGTCCTGTTGGAGACAAGGCACCTTCCTCCTTGCCGACGACGTCGAACTCTCCTGTGGGATGGAGACGAGGAAGGATGACCATGAGGAGTATAGGGGGCGAACGGCGTGACGATAAGGCCAAAGGGATAAAGGAGGGTTGGTTGGGAGGGAGTGGAGGAAAGGGTTCAAAAGTTCACTCGGTCGTCGATCACGGCTTGGGTCGTAAACTGATGCCTTTTTTTTAACGGCTAGGTGGGTGATAAAGTAGGAGTCTTCATTTTACTGATGCTGCTGTTTCTGTAATGCATTAAACGGATAACAATGACGGGTTTTGATGAGTTACCGTTTCGGTGACGTCGGGTGCCAAATAATGTGGTAGGCGAGGATAGACGACGGCCCTCGCATACTCCACGTCTTATGTTATCGATATCAAAGCAGTCTTTGTAGGGTAAAAGCATTTAATTTTCTGTTAAAGGCAGGTGCAGCTAAAACCCTGACAGGTTTGTTGGTTTAGTACTCTTTTTTTAAGTCCCCAAGAGAAATTACCCTATTTTGATGAGTTGCTCTGCACCGTTTTGATTATTGTGCAATGTTTTCTTGTTGTCTTATTTTTCGCGGAACATATCGTTAGCTATATTAATGTCAGATATCGGTATTCAAGTAACGCAAATGTTTATTCCCGCATCAGAAGATTTCCTCTGTTGACTTTCCTAATATCCTAAGTGGTTTTCCGGTCCCAACTAGCGCGCAGTTTGGAAAGCATTTCAGGTTCAATACTCCGTCCATCGGATGGAACGTCAAACTATAGAACTATAGAATCCGTTCCATGAAATATTTCAACTCAGATCCAATTACTCACGTATCCTAGATGGCGTAACTTCTTTATCTCTCGGATGCCTCCAAGAATAATTACTGCTGCTAACCTCTAACTTGCTAAGAATCTACAATTGACTACACTCATTCTTGGGATTTCAAGTGGAAATTAACAGTTATTTTTAATAAAGGAATACTTCCTAAAAATCTATTTTGTCTACTGCATCATACAACCTTATGTTAAGCATAAACAAAGCAAAGCAATAAAAAGCACTTACTGAAATTGTTTAACTTATACATGAGCTAACAGCAGTCTGTGATAAAATGTTTATACCCGTATCATTCTGAGGTACTGACTCCGAAGGAAGTCATTGTTATTCCATTCAGTAACATCTTGGAGCAAAAGAAACTCCTCTATAATGAACAACCTGCTTATCGAAAATTGGATTTATTTCTATCACCTCTCAGTCTAATTATCTGTATAACTAACATATCTGTCTAATTATCTGCTTTTAACCATAAACCATTGGGTTTTTTGTCAGATTACTTTATTCGTTTTTCTTTGTCTTTTACCAGTGCGCCGCAAGAGCGTGTCTATTTATCTTTTCAATTGTTTTGACAAATTATGTTATTCCCGTATCATACCATTTTCTTATGAAGTTGTAAAATCAATTTGTAGCTATTAGATATATTTATATTCTTGCTTGCACTTTAGGTATCTGGATGATCACTTTTCGTGGTTTATTCTAGTCTCTTTGCATTTTGTCTATGCTATTTTAATTTCTGGGTAGAGAATTCTCAATTTTAATTCAGAAAAATATACGTCACTCGATGTTTCATACTTTGCGAAGTTATTATATACGTTCGAGTAATAAGCACATATGCTGCGCTCCCAAAGAACATTTGTCTTCTAACTTCATGAAATGCTCTTTTTTAAAGTTTATACTTTTAAGTGATTGGTTATTCTTATTATACGCCTTTATATGCTTCTTACATCAAATATTATTTTCCACCTGGTTTTTAAAGTGATTAAAAGTGGATGGAAAGGTTCTTCTAAATGCTAAATATTTTTGTCCCATGGAAAAACAAAGAAAAAGATAAAATACAGCATGTGAATATCAATTTCAAGTTTTTTTCACGACTATTCTACGAAACCAGACACGAAGTCTATTAAGGTTGGGAAATAAAGCACTCTTCTCCCAGATGTAAACAACTATTATGAACATATACTGAGGGAATGCAACACGTGTTTTTCGGTGCTTCTGCGAAATTCTAACTCTCAGAAACTACTAGGCTTAACTCATGTTTCAGTCTAGTGCTTGAACCTTGCCATTTGCGGGGCTATTGACCACCAGCCATGAATGAGGAAAGAAAAAATGGAGTTAGACCAAAACGGGTGTCTCCTCTCTACTGGTACTTCATGCGTGCCTTAATTTAGTCAAGGGGTCTATGGATGAACTGGTACAGGGGGATCGCAATGCACTAGTGTTGCACTTTATTTTAACAGCCTAGTAAGTACTCAGTTGGAAGAATTATAGGAAGTTTTCGAAAACACTAATTGAATTTTATTTCATTTCTTTTTATCGCTTGCTTCTCCAAGAGACTCGCTCTCGGACAGTGGCCCATCATTTCGCTCTTCCCGACACAAGTTCCACTTACACATATCTCCTTGTTGAAATTCACCATGGATGAACTGAAAATAGTAATAAGTGACTTTTCAAAATAATAAATTGTTGCTTTGGAGTTATTAGCTAGATAATTATTTTTATGATTTTTGTAATAACTTAGTAAAAACTCTAAAGAATGAACTAAATTTAGAATATGTTTTGTGGCTACGGTATTGGGGACATTCATAAGAGACTGCCAAAAGCAATGGTCTGGTAACGGCAGCCTTATACCCAGTATTGTGAAAGTATGTAGGCCTTATATCCATGCAGGGCTGATTGTGGGAGGTTACGCGTTGTTTTTATGTACACAAAACAGTGAAACATTCATTCATTGCATTGAATAAGTGTTTGCCAATTTAGGGAAATATGCATTCACTTGTTGTGATGCCAAAAATTGTGCGGAAATCCACTTTCCAATTATGTAACGTATCAATGTCACTCGATTGATAGTAATTGGTGGCTGGCCCTCTCTATGCCAAATGGAGTGCCGCATGGAAACAGTTTCAGGTTGCCAGCCCAGAGGGAAGGTGTGTCTTTTCAAGCTCCTTTTATCCATGATATCACATCACGCTGATTGCCCATTTTTCTGATCCCTCCCCTCCCACCTACAAGTCTCCATAATATTCTCTAAGACTCATTATGAATTCGTACTGCTGCCAAAGACCATCTCTCTTTTGTGAATGATAAAACAGACATTAATTATAAATAATTTATTTGTTTCTCAGTACTATTGTTTAATCACTATTTATGCATCAACATTATTATTCGAAGAAAGAATGAACGCTTTCTCCCAACGTGACGAAAAGCTTGAATAAGGGGGCAATTCGATCAAGCATCGTAACGGTTGCTCGACCCCTCCCTACCCCCAAGAGCATTACTTCATTTATGGACGGCCCCTTACTTTTATATATCACGTGTTGTTGCCGAGTATTTTTTTAATTTTAGAGGTCATCATAAATGGGGAAAATAATGTGTTTGTGCAAGGCTTTTGAGAGTTTTTTAATGGCTTGAAGTTTTGCATACCTTGCACTCAGAAAAGTACATGAAGATTGAATTTAAAAAGTTTCCCCGGACTGTTCAAGGGTGACATACGCAACAGATCCCAGCTTCCAATGATGCTCAAAAGCTGAGGAGTATTTGCTTTGAACGCGAAAGAATGAGGTTTTATAACCCATTTCTCCGTTCTCTCCACGACGCCAAGGGATGCGCCTTGAGTATTGTTGCCAAGGGAGCTCCAATCTGTGTCCCTCTATGGGTACGAACTGCTCCCGGCATGTGGTCGATGGGATGCGTCTCGCCAGAGAATTAAGGGTCTGAGGGGGAGAAGTGAATAATTTTGCATTTTATCGTGAAGTCTCCGAATTAACGATCTTCATTGAATCGTGAACTTCGTTTATTGGCGACATGATTTTCTTTATTAGGATTATTATGGAAGAAAATAAGGAGAGTATTTTGAGGTCTCGGTCTCAATAATGGCAAGAAAACTGAATAAAAATTTCAAGGAATGAGTATTTCGGAAAATATAATGATAAAAACGTGATAAAGAGAGAGGAAAGCGGAAGTACGTCTCAGCATGGAGCACTTGTCAGTAAGCACGCCTTTCCTAACTTTATGGTCGCCGACGAACCTCATCTCTTGTGCTTTTGGTCCATAGCATGGTTCGTGGGTTGTTACTTTGTTATCTAATATTATACTCATGACCTTTATGTTTCCCTGCTATACTTTGGTTCAAACTGTTATGATCCAAAATATTTTACACTTTGGCGACGATTTTCCAAATTATATTTGAGTTATATGAAATGAGAGGGTAACACTCTTGCGGGTAACACTAATTGATAAATATTTGGAACATGTCGTTTTCTAGATTATGAACTACCTTGTATAACCACATCACTATCGAAATCACAAGTGAAAATTTTCCTTTTCATCATTATAATTTTTTTCATCGAAAAAAATGATCCATGGAAGACACCGAAGCTCTGCGCGAGACATGTTATTACCATATTTGGCACTTGAATTCACTTCAGCAATTACAAAGTGAAAAGCCTAATTAGCGGGAATCATATTGGAATAGAAAGGGATATGAAAGTAGATTGATAAATTTTCAATGCGGATCTTATTTATGTGCATTTTAGGATTAGATTGACATAATATAGTAAAAATTATGCTCTATCGAATGATAAATATACATATCTTTGAGGTTCACCATTAAATCCATATAAAGAGAGAAATATAATACAGCTGCAAGTTATCATGGTAATGCTAAGTATTTATACGAAACGCAACGATATTTTGAGACAAGATTATATGTGTTAACTCTTAAGATAACGCCACACGTAACTCATCATCAGCATTTAAATCCTAGGATTGGTTTACTACAGCCCTCCATTCTGCCCTATTCAGTGTTAATTCCCTCACGCCCTGGTGTGTTTTCTCTATCACTTTCTTTTTTACTTGCCCTATATATTTGTCCCTTGGTCTTCCTCGTGGGACATTCGCTTCAATATTCCCTTCTATTATATTTATAACTCATTCATTGTGCCTCAAAATCCATCTGGTTCTTAATTGCCGTAGGGTTTTCCATATTGTCCTTTCTTCATCTGCTCTTCTGTACACCTCTTCGTTCCTCACTTTATCTGTCCATTTATTCTTTAACATTCACCTCCAGCACCATGTTTCGAAGGCTTTAATTCTTTGTTGGTCTGCTTTCCCGATGTTCCATGTCTCTGATCCATAGTGTGCCACGCTCCATACGAATGTTTAGATGAAGTGCTTCCTTGTTTGCAGCCGAAGGTTTTTTGAGCACAGCAGTTGTTTCTTCTTCATAAACACCTCCTTAGCTTGTGCTATTCTTCGCTTGATGTCCGTCGAGCTTCTTCCATCCCAAGTTATAGCACTGCCGAGGTAGGTGAAGTTCTCCACTTGTACCGATTTCACTCCTCGAATTGTAATATTTGACTTAAGCTTCTCTCTTCCGCACACTAGGATTTTAGTTTTCTTCTTGATGATGCTAATATTATATTCTTTAAGTACTTGGTCCATTGTGGTCAGGGATGCTTGCAGATCCCCTCGACTTTCTGCTACAGCTGCGATGTCATCAGTAAACCTTAGCATGTTTATTTCTTCGCCATTCACCTTGATGCCCTTGATACCAATTTCCTCTGCGGCTCTTATTGCTTCTTCCAGGTATATATTGAATAACGCTGGGGAGAGGTTGCATCCTTGTCTGACTCCTTTACTTATTTTGACTTCTATCTTCCCTCCGTCTTTCATTCGCATCGTGGTGACCTGGTTCTTGTAGAGGCTATAGACTATTCTTCTATCCTTGTCGTCTATTCCAATTGCTTCCAGTACTTTGAACATCTTATTCCATTCGACGTTGTCAAAGGCCTTTGCCTAGTTCACGAATGCCACATACAACGGCTTGTTTACATGTATCATTTTCTCGGCCAGTATCCTTAAGCTGAGTATTGCCTCCTTAGCTCCTCGGTTTTTCCTGAATTGGAATTGATTTTCCGAAAGATTCCCTTCGATCTTTCCTTCCATTCTTCTGTTACTTATCCTAGTAAGTATTTTCGATGCGTGTTACACCAGCCTCAATGTACTCAATATTAACTGTAGAGGATATTTCTAAATACTTTCAGTGCGTATTACTTAAATATTACTTGTAGATCTATTCCGTCCTCCATCAGCACTACAGAGGCCATGTGATTTGAAAATCTGTCTCCCTTTGGACCTCATCTGCATAGAAGCCTCTTTTACCTCACCTTAAAGAAACGGTGGTTTTAACGGTAGTTTCGTGAAGTCAGTTCGTTAGGCTGCAGCAGAAAAAACTGCTCCTCAGTTTCAATGCAAAAAAACTCGCTTTATTCGGTGACTCCGTTTCACCTAGTTTGCAAAAGAGAGCCATTGAGTTGATCGTAATTACTGATTACCTTTCTCCAGCGCAGACATCGAGGGGATTGTCTGGGTTGGCGTTGTGTCAAGGAGGAAGGACAAGTTGTCTGTGGTGGCAGGGGACGGGAATAGGACAGGGGGGTTGTGGGGCGAGTGCAGGAAAGGGATGGGAGGGAACGGTGGCGTGAAAAAGGGTGGAATCGCCTTGTGGCCAATACTCTTTTGTCTCCGCAAAGCCGTATTTCATTGACGCTGTGGAATTCGCAATTAAGTCGCGGCAAGCCGCTTGTTCTAGTCCTTTTGCCTTCATTGCCAGCATTGCCATCCTTAGCCACGAATTTACATCAGTGAGACTTCTCGGTTCGCTGGTAAGGAAAAAAATACCTTCCAGCAAAAAAACTACATTCGCATGCATTCTTGTACACATCTCCAAAAGCACTACTTTTACCCATTGCATTTTCATAGAGTACTAGACTAAGGAGAGCTTTATTAAGACTAATTAGCAACAGTTCATCCTTAAATTAGAATTGGTAATTATTGTAGTGTTATTTGTACGCTTAATTTGATTACGTTAACCTCATTTTGTAATGCATCATACATCAAAATATGCTGTTCCGGGGAAAAAAATATTGATTCATCCGTGGACATCAGCATGCACTCATAATTTGCTACTGTTTCTCACATCATTGCACTGCTGAAGTTGTTTTAAAAACTATGTGTATTCATTATTTTTTCGCTGTAAGTGCCATCTTTCCAACCATCAGTATTTTACTGTTTACCCTAAGGTGCCTAAAATAACTTCTCTTCTAGTTAGCCTCATTCAGTATTTGAATGTTTAAGTACTGAAGTATTGACTTGGATTATTTCAGCTGAAACATAATGTTCCTTCTACCACCATACTCGATTGCAGATGTATTGAGATTATGATCACCTTCCAAGGTCCTTGGAGTATTATGAGCGGGAGGATAACATGGCATTCACGTTTAGGAAGTGCGTAACTTCATTTGGATGGAATGTAGCCCTAACATTTTGCGATGCCTTGACGTTAGAACGAGAATTTTCCTCTCTTTCTCTCTTAAAATGATAACCGCGGAAACAGGCGTGCTTCTAGTTCATGTCTCGCACAATATGTGCATAGGAATGCACATATTATGCGAGGGTGAAAAGTGTTTTAATGCGTGTAATTTCTATGTTCTTTCTGGCGTAGTCTCATTGGAGAAAAAACTGAAAAAAAGTAGTTGCGGTTTCAATGCTCTCATAAATTATATTAATTATTTTTACATTAACATCAGCTTTGCAGTGATTACTTTTAAATGAAAATTTTGGCATACAAAGTTTAGATTGGAAGTCAAATGGAAGACACATTAATCCAAATTTCTTAAGGATTTTAAATTTAAATCAAGAGCAATGAATAGAGTAGCACGGATTACGGTTATTAATACAGTTTCCGCATAGGAAATTTCGTACTTTATAACGTGGTTTAAATGGGAAATGAAACAAAATATATAGTGTAGTTTGTAAGCTACTCCAATAGTTGCAGATAGTTGTCCATTGAGGAAGATTTTAGCGTGCGAAGATTATTCCTGTTTCTTTACTGCGGACATTTTTAGAAAACGAAGATGTATTAAGCTAGGGTTTAGAGATGAAAAATATAACGAATATTATTAGAGTTAATTTCACTTCTTTCATATATGTAATAATATAAGTTGGAGTATAGATCAGAATACAATGCTCAAAGAAGTATGCTACAAGAATCCCAGTTCATTTGATAGTTTTCATCTTCTCTGTTTTATTTCAATGCGCAATATAATTTAAAGGTCATGAAATACATTAGATTTAAAAATATTCATGAAACTTAAAAATGTAGCCTCGGAAGGAAATACATAATTATTTAGCCGAAGGAAGACTTTTTGTGAAGAACATCCTCTTCAATCTTGACAAAATTTAATTGAAATTAATTATTGGCAAAGGTCAAATTTAATTTTAATTAAGAAAATTTTTACTACCGAATTCTGCTATTGAGATGGTAGGCAGATGTCTAAAATTTTGTCTTCAGATTTCTTTTGACCTATGTGGAGGTTGAGAAAGGACTATCATATAAATTACCTCAATTTAAAGCCATTCTTCAGTGATTTTCCAATAACAGAATAAAAAATTCTAACTTATGAACTTTATTTGGTGATTTCGTCTCCTACATCCAGTGAAACCACTTCACTCTACTTCATAGGGGCATATCTAGTTTGTCTCACTAAATCGTTTGCAGTCAGAGCTCCAGCATTCTCCTTCTGTCTATTAGTCTATCTTGTAGTCTATTTCATAATGGAGTAGGACCTATTTTCGATGCGATAATTAAAGTATATCGGTAATATTTTAGTGTAATCTGTTGTTGATATATCTCCGAACTACTCGTCGTGTAAAACGGATTTATTTTCTTCTATTCGTACATAATTGCTAGGTATTGCAGATGCACTGTAATTTTCTCAGTGAATACACTTTCAAGAGAGTCTGTATTTTCAGTTTGACTTTCATCACATAAACATTTACGATAGACTGGTATTGAGTATGAAGTTCCAGTTCGTGTTTAAAAAACAAAGAGCACCTGATAACAAATATTTCCCCAAAATCAAGCTGGCACTAAACGAAACTTATACGAAATTTCTCACCTGGCTTGTTTTCTGGACTTAACGAAATTTATCCCGTCAAAATACATTTTACACACATACCTTGATATATGTTTTAAAATAAAATTACATAAATATGAAATTAGAATTGATATCGTTTCGAAATTGTGATAAGTAATATAAATGCTCGAAATAAATGAAACGATATCTTATAGGAAGATAAAACAAATTTTTCTTCGTATATATCTTCTTTGCTTCAGATTTTCTACGTGAGAGAGGTACCTTAAAGAACTGTTCCTCCTCTCTCCAGTATTCTTCAACAGAGAAGACCCCGAAAACATGGTTTTTCCTCCAACCAGTCCGCTCCACCACGAGTGGAGGGATTAAAATGGAGCCTTCCGCCCCATCATTGGCCTGCTTGATAAATTAGCATTCCGTGAACACTTAACGGTTGTCGCAAGGAGCGGCGGGGAAATTGAGGTGACGGGGAGAAGTCAGTGGCGGTTAAAGGCCGTTGAATACAATGGAGGGGATTGGAAGCTTGGGGTGTGAGGGTGGATGGGCATGCAGGGGGGAGGGAGGAGAAGGGGGGTTGGGAAGGGTGGAGGAAGGGGATGTGTTTGGGGGAGGGTCGAGCGTCGCTGAGACGAGATGAGAGCCTGAGGTTGACGACCCATTAGGGTAAGTGAGGGATTTGGAGAATTGTTTTAGGGGTGGTAATAGATAGGAGTAAGCTCCGCCCCCTTATGGGACGTCCAATGTCCTTTGTCAGCTATTGGCAGTTAGAGAACTTAACATTTTGCGCCAGAAAATAATGGAATAAAAATCTCGGGTTAGGTAATTAAATGCGGCAGGGCAATTAGACTGAGGGTGCTCCGAAGCTCCATGTCTTCGGTGAATGAACATGCTTTGGATTTTATTGCATGCCTTGGAATGTCTTCGATTGATCGGGGAGTAACGTGTCTGTGATCTTTAAAGGGAAATTTTAGTTGGGACAAAATCATGTTCTAATGAGCACATGGTTTCATAACAGTTAAGCAAGTAGGATCGACATCTTCTCCGCTGTAATTTTGCAGTGTTGGCATTTAATGTGCTAATGATTCAATTTTATGAAGAGCAAGATTTTGTTACACGATTACATTCATGTGCGATGCTATTTCATTTTATTTTTGATGTATGAACTGCATTATACTCCCAGTTTCACAGTACAGGAAATTTATTTCCTGTTGAGGTCAAATTTCTCGAGGAATAAATTTGACGATTCACCTACTTCATTACTGATTTATAATTATAACCTTTCTGATTTTCTCATTTCAAGTCAATAATAGGGAAATATTTTTCCTCTCAAGCTCTTATTTGGATTTGGACTCTTCGTTTCAATGCATGAGTTACAAATCGCATATTTTTGGTTTATGTAAGGAATATAATACCTCAATGAAATCATTGTCCCTTATCATCAATCAGATCCTACCTCAATATATCTTTTAACTTCTTTCTTAATGGAAATAACAATTCATTAATTTACTGGTAATGAACTTAAGATCGCCATAATTTAATCTCTAAACCAACAATCCTGAAATGCGCTAAATGTTTATCATGTTGGGTTTTCAACACGTTCTTTATGTTGACAATACAGCAAAATAGCAAGTAAAGCTTCACAAAAAAATTAGCAGTTCAGCACCGCGAAAACCAACGTGTGAACAACTCTGAAATGGGATTTATCTTTATGGGATCCCTACGAAATCGGTCTAAATAACGAACTTGAACGTGTGCAGCAAAGGTCGGCAAGACTTGTAAAGGGACGGTATGATAACCTTATTAGCGTAACCAGTCTATTAAATGAATTAAATTGGGAATCATTGTCAGATCGCAGGTTGAAATTTAGACTTAATCTCTTAAATAAATTCCAAGACCATATTTTCAGTGATGATGTTAAAAATATTTTGCGGACCCCAACTTACTATGGTAGACTGGACCATAATCACAAAATTAGAGAAATTGATTGCCGAACTGACAAATTCAAAATGTCCTTTTTTCCTCGTACTATTAGGGATGTGAATAACGGTAAATGTATCCAGTACGAGTGTAGCAATGGATAACATTGGTAGCTGCATGTTGGTATAAGGACTTAAAGCTAGCCCAACTAACAGCATGTTTTTGCATGTTTGCTTTGCTATTTTAATTTTTAATTACAAATTTTATGCATGATATGTAGTGCATGTTTGGTGAGAGTTCACTCCCTGCCACACACCTTTATGGTGGCTTGCAGGGTATTATGTAGATATAGATGTAGATGGAATGTTTTCGTTACTTACGTTATATGCATTTAATTTAAAAAAATACTATTTATTTACTGTGAAATCTCGGTGAGCACACCAAGCGCTGTGCTGTTCAAGCATAGAGCATTCTTTTTCCAATTCAGTTGAGTTATAGCGCACAGCATGCCTTATTTTTTCAATAAAGCCGCAAACTAGGTTCTAACGAACATTCGTCTGAACCACGATGGTCAAATGGTCCACCTTTTCTGTAGCCGGTTTTTTAGTCTGCACCATGCAAAGGCCCTGTATAATAAATTTGCATTCGACCATGCGCAACAGAGTTCAATTTGAGGAAAATATTTCGAATTTAACTACCTCGGTTGCCTTTAATGGGAACGGTGAATAGTATGTGAACGGTGAATATGGAAAGAATGTGGTCTGATATTGCGGAGGGAAATAACGAGAAGTGAGCCTCATCCCTAGCGACTTGGCGAAGCGGGAGTGATAAATGTCTCGTTCACCCGCCGTACGCCGAAATCGTACCTGGGCGATTTCAATTACGGCCTTTGCGGCGGAATTTCCGCGTGAGCAGCAAAAGGGTCCGGCGGCATCCGCGCTGCGGTCGTCAGTTGTTGTACGACGAGGTTTGGAACTAGGGGCTTGTTGGCTGCACCTTGGGGGTTTAAGTTGATTATTAGTCTGTTGCATCAACGGATACTGCGGAGGTGCATCTGGAGGGTCATTGGGGAGAGGTGCAGCCGGGGTTGGGAATGGGTATGTGGTTGGGGGAAAACACCTTTTCTTCGGGGAACGCGTTCCAAATTTCTCATTAGGAAAAAATGTGCTCAACTCCATATTTGGTGGCATTGCTTAAGATATTTTCGTGTGTGTGTGTTTGTGTGCATTCACACAAGTGCGTCTGGGGAAGCTGTACATGAGAAAGATAGGTGGGGCGGGGTGGTTCATTGCACATTCCGCGGATTGCAGCCGTAAATTCCGTCCCGAGAGTCTCCTCGTCCCATTCATCACCTCGGGTTTGTGGATTTTCGGTAGCTGCGTCCTCCCTCGCTGTCTCTCACTCCAAATTGTTTCGTTACTTTTTCCTCCCTTTTCGCGGTGAGTGGGGGGATGCAAAGCAAGAAGTGCGTCGGGAGAGCAGGGCGGCAGGGGGAGGGGGGAGAAGAGGGAGGGGGATCGAGGCATTCCCCCCCTTCCCCCAGAATGATTGCATGCACCGCAGTAATTGGTCTTGCAAATGCAGGCCTCAATTATCTTCCCTTTAGTACTTCGGTTATTCACATTACTCGTGAAAAAAATGTAACACGTATATACCCATGCGATGTGTAATTACGCCACTATTGCACAGATCTGTGTGACATTCTCGTGAAAAACAGTACTATTGTTGAAAACCAATGCTATTTATCTTCTAGATTCGGTTGTACAACTTCACATTCAGGTTTTCTTAAAAAATGTTTTGAATAAAGTATTCTTTTTCTCCTTTCTTCATGTATTAGACATCAATCCTGTTACTACCATCTTTAATCTTGTCCTTTCTACCTCTTACTTTGATGTCTCAAAATACTTCTGATTCTTATTCAATATTTTCAAACTTTATTTGGCATTCTTTCTTTTATTTTATTTGTTCTACAGGCCCTCTTCTTGGGAAATTTTAAATTATTTTGGACCGTGTCACACCTAAATCCCACTACATCATACCTCCTCTTTCCACCATATTACAGTAGTAGTCAAAGTTAGGTGTTTTATGTTCATATCTATTTGAAAACTAAATTTTATAAGTGAATCTAAGGGAGGTATTGGTTAATATAACATTATTAATTCCATATTTATTCTACCTTTTCTATGAAACGATGTTTTGCTAATCAAACTCAAACGTTTTCCCAATAAAAGAGTGCAGGGGTAATTTAGCACTGATGAATTATGTAATTATACGCAAGCACATACTTTTGATGAACAATGTGGTTGCGAAGATTGTCGATCATCTCTTGCTTGCTCGTAAAATTATTGTCCTCCTACGTCATTACTCCCTCATATAGGTCATCCGAGTGACGCACCGACTCCCACGCACTCCGACGGAACGGGGGAGATACTGGAAGATTACTTTTTTCCGGGTTATAAGCTGCAAGCTGGGTGTATCGAAGACTGCATGTTTCCCTTTGTTGCGAAATGATAACAGATAAAAAAGGTGATATGCACGAGACATCTTGAGCCCTATTCCAATAAAATCGCGGGTTGGGATTTATACTTATCATAGAAAATAAGTATATGATATGTATTCAATCCATATAATCACAATGACATAAAAAACTTGTTCCTTTTTTATATATTCATCTTGAAATATTTCCAGGCTCATACTAGTAGCAGCAACGGAGTGTTATTTTTTATGCTTTGAGCCCAGAAAGCTAAGAAAATGAGGAGATACTCGGAAACTAAGTATGCTCATCAATGAAATATCGATAATAATGCGTTTTTACCAATTTACTTACTCGGTGTTTCACTAGCTCATATTTAAATGCTTAATTGATTATTTGAAATTGATCATCTTTCAAAAAGTATCATAATCATCTTTGATGTTTTCAATGAAAATATTAAAAAATAACGAAAATTCACTTTATCTGGTCACAAATTTTCCCTACATCCCATGGTACCGAATATTATGTGTAAAAGAACTGACCCCTATTTCGAAAATCTTTCTACTGATTTCTTAATATTTTTTAAACTTCTTTACTGACGGTAATTTTACGTGGGGCTTGTCGTTGTGTAGTCCTTTGTATTCGTGTATCCATAATAAAGACTGCATCACGTAGAGCAAAGAAATGTATGGAAAACTTCCCAATACAAGAAAAATTGTGTGAAAAATAGTCTCTGTTCATTTTATTCGCATTCAGACATGAAATCCATGATTTGACTCTGTATCAAGCTGTAATATATGGGTCGTGTATATTATATTGCCTTTAGTGTACCTATGTCTTTCTTGAAGTGAGTTCAGAAGTAAAATTCAATGAAACCTGCACAAACCCACGGGACAATGAGTATTTTTGTCAGTTTGGGAAAAAATGAAGATTTATTATTATTCCTAGAACGTGATTACTTTGAGATAGCATTTAATAATAAGAAAAATAATGCGCTCCGCAAAATGGGATGAGTAGGCATTGATGCAGGATGATACCAAAGAGATGAGATGAGTTGATAGCTGGAAGGGACGGAAGACAGAGATGAGAAAAGCCCTTTCGAATTTTCCTCCTTCCGAGGACACCCGGACGTCGGCTCCTTTATGACGCGATCCTGCACCCCCTCCCAACCCTTTGCGCCAAATATTGGACCAGCCTCGGATGGAGTCATCTTTTGCATTATGGCCGCTGGGAGGGCGAGGGGAAATTCGGGGGTAGAACTGAACGAATTCTCTCCCTTTCGGCCACGGACAGCCAAGAGGGCTTCACGGCATGCCTCGAGGATCCTTCCTATTTTATTCCGTCGAGCATTTGCGGAGAGCAGAAGCGAGATTGTCTCCTTTCAACTAGACCTTCCTTCCCTTTGCCTGCATCCCTTTTCATTGCGTCCCTCCCAGGACACTGGGCGGCCGGTGAGTTACTGGCTATCCCCTGTGCACTCCTTTCGGAGGTATTTTATATATGAGCCCACGCTCCTCTCATGCGGTGGGGACGCTACCCTTGGGCTCGTGTACCTTCGCGGAGAGAGAGACGGCAGCGCGGGTTATTCTTGAATGGGAATACAAGTGATAAGATGTGGAGGACAAGAAGACGTTATGGAACCCTCTGAACATTGGAATGATACAGTTATGTTATCCGTGAAGGGTTGAATTTACAGTTGCGTTCTCAAATCATATTATCGCTCATATAATATTTTTTTTAGATAAATTAAAATAAATATGCAAAATTTCATTTGGTAAACATTTTCCCCAAAGCGATGACATGCATAGTTGGGGTGCAAATGGGAAAGGGATCGATAACGCATAACGAAGAATTAATAGCAGGTGACAAATTAGAAAAAAACAAAATTGGTAACAGGTCAGAGCTGACCGACCCGAAATTAAATCTTGAATTCAGGGATATTTCTTCCATCTCCTTCACCTCTTCCTCGTAGTATGAATTTGTCCGTTTATTGTTTATACATCCTTTTCCATCTCTATTCTAAGGATGACTATTTACATTTTTACGTATGATGTTGCTGAATCTTTTTTGTAACAGCCCAAACATAGTAATAGAATCGTGTTCTAAATAGAACCAACTGCTTGGATTTTATGGAACCATTGAAATCGAAAATAACTCCAATAATGTAATATTCCACAAACAAAGTTTATTTTACAATAAAAAATATGTATGTAGAATATTATAACCCAATCCGTTCAAACATAGTATCCATTATCATGGAATTCGAACCCAAAATCTGTTTTCTCAGTGCCTCTCAACTATGGCTACCTCAGGTGGTATAAACCTCAAAATTTAAGCAAGAAAGAACTATGATGAAACAATCTACCACAATCTGGGCTGAAGGCTACACAGTCTTAGAATCATTCGTGAGTCCCAAGGACGTTTATGGAGAATTTGAGCCTGTTATGATAATATCTCATCGCAGTCAAGGAGCACATACCCCGTCCAGCATGAAAAAATAGTCCAACAAGAAGATCCCATCGCTATGTATATCTCCAAGCACTATCAATCTTCTCAATCTTTAAGAACAATGTAATTGTGCATCTGAGGAAGTATATATTCGAAACAAGAGGGATATGTCTAGTAAAATATGTTTTGGCTTGAGCTCTTGCATGAGGCTAACAGTATGATTTTTCATGAATAAAATATGAGTAAATCTTACATTATTATCTCACATTATATTTTTGACTGACGTTGATTAATGAAGAAAAGATATACTTGGAATTTCAATAGTGATAGATTAATTACTATATGTAGTAGCACCGAATGAATCATTGCGGAATTACTAAGTGACCAGAGATAACCATCAAGTTCAATAATTTTTGTGGTGATACAATTTACCTTTATGTTTAGTTGTTACCAATGTAAGCGTGGTATCTGAATAAAAACAAAATTATATTATAATATTAATAAGCAATATTATATCGAATGTCAATGTATTATATTTGCAGTGGAGTACAGTCATTCACAATTAATGACAATATCGTTCGAATTTTTTGTGACATTTCGTTTCGACATTTTTGTGACATGGGATATACAAGATAACTATGCTGTGAAAAAATATTAATTATGGTGGAGTGTTTTATTGATTTTAGCAAATTTAATTTTTTGAGAAAAAAGTCATTGTGTGGACTGTTATTTTGTGTATGTAACGCTTCACTGACTTTTGGTGGTAAATAATCTTAAAAAACCTCCGTTTTATCAACCCAATATTGGCATGGTAATAGTGTACACAATTAATGAGTAAACAACAGATATTTCGGAAGTGGTTTTACTGCACACAACCATATACGCTTATGCACGTCGAAAACCGTCTCCAATACTAAGGAAATTGCCTCAATGAATATCACGTTTAGGGTAAAAGGAATGGTAATAATGTCTAAGAAACTTGTATTGCTTATTACAATGCTATCCTATTTACTGCATGGCAACAACGACAAAAATTATTTCTTTAAAAATTGTAACGACATTAGAGATTAAATAATACGGAAATGGTATTTGAGAGTGACTGCTTATCGAATACAAACATGAAACCGTATCTGTTACATCCGCCACACCAGTCGTTTACGCTGGCGGGACTTTATGTGATAAAAAAATTTAAGTAGCTGTCGGGAAAGCACCATCTCTGAATTTTCTCCTTTATCCATCAATGAAAATAAATTTAATTCTATTTCCTTCCATTAGACAAATGGTATTGATAATATTATAGCAGAGCGTGATAAGGAAACAGCTTCAAATGCTCCGCAGTAGTAAAAAAGACAATTAAAGAAATTAGTGGAAAATAATTTTCCATCTGAAATAAAACTGATGAAATTGATGATAGTAATTTTTTTTTTCCTCTACCTTTAGAGAGAGGATTTAAAAAAACAATTAACTTCATTAGACTCTTTGGCGCTGAAACATTTGACGTTCTTTCTTTTTTTCATTTCTTCAATGAAACTTCGAGAAAATTTATCCTTGCCGGGGATTTTATTTTTGGAGGCTTTTTTTTTATCACTTTCCACTTCAATCCTCTGCTCTTTGGGAGCGTAAATATTATCTCTTTCTTCCGTGGTCAAACGTCTTGCAGCGGCGCACAGGAGGAATGGGAAGAGGTTGTTGGAGGCGATGGCGGAGAGGGAACAACGTTCGCTCTCGCGCGAGAAGGAAAGAATGCCATTTTTTTCCAGCATGTCCAAGTCGTCCTCTTACACTTAACGAGAAAAACGGCTAGATGGAGTGAAAAAGAGAGTGAGGGAATTGTGGGAACGCTCCCGCAAAACTGGCGACCCAATCGCTCAGTTGGGGCGACGCAAACGAGGGACGTATTAGTGGTGATGTTGAAAAATTAAGGGTCCCTGTTTCTTGGGCGTTAGTAGGGTGAGTTGGAAGCTGAGGCCCCAAGTGGGGGAGAGGGCGAGGTATGAGGGGGGAGGGAATGAATGGGAGGGAGGAAGGAGGCGTTGGAGTGTCAGGACGAGGGATGAGGAACTGGGATACTCCGGCCACGAACTGAGAATCTAGAGAAGGAAAAATATGGAGTTGCAAAATATTTTATCTAATAGTTTTTATGTCTCCTGAGTGATGAATCTATTCTGGAAATTTATTTCTTCTAGTATTATTTATTTTTTCGGAATTCAGTTGAGGCTATTATCCTACTGAACCATATGCGTAACAAAGCACTCATTAAGAGTGCCATTTAAGGAGCCCTCTAGGCTGGAAACTCTTCCACCCAAAGATGTTTTTATTGTCATTGATTGGTAGAGATCAGCGATTAAAAAAATTATATTAGGCCATTGGTAGCCAATTTTTGGCTAGGTACCAATGGCGTCATTTGGAAAAGTAGACCAATTAGTGGTACTGGTGAGGAATAATATCATGTAAGGAAAATAAAATACTTTTATTTACACTTTCGAAGCGTTCCAACTATTTGGATCCCATTTTCGACGTCTTTGGAATAATAAGCACGTTAACAGATACTTTAATCACAGAAAATGGTAAAAATATGAATACTTAATTTAAGTCTTATTGTTTTCCAGGCAAACAAGTTTGAAATTCATTAATCTCCTATATTCGCAATTTCTCTCCATGATCTCCTATTTTCCGCAACTGGAATATTATAGTGTAAATTAAATTTCCAATTTACCACATAATAAACTAGTAATAGTTGCTATGAAAACTATATCGTAAATTTATACCATTTTGTTTTTCGGAATTCAGTTGAGGCTATTATCCTATTGAACCTTATGCGTAACAAAGCACTCCTTAAGAGTGACATTTAAGGAGACATTTTAGACTGGAAACGCTTCCACCCAAAGATGTTTTTATTGTCATTGATTGGTATATATCAGCGATTAAAAAGATTATATTAGGCCATTGGTAGCCAATTTTTGGCTAGGTTCCAATGGCGTCATTTGGAAAAGTAGACCAATTAGTGGTACTGGTGAGGAAAAATATCATGTAAGGAACATAAAATACTTCTATTTACGCTTTCAAAGGGTTCCACCTATTTGGATCCCATTTTCGACGTCTTTGGAATCCTTAAGCACGTTAACAGGTATTTTAATCACAGAAAATGGTAAAAATATGAATACTTAATTTAAGTCTTATTATTTTCCAGGTAAATAAGTTTGAAATTCATTAATCTCCTATTTTCCGCAACTGGAATATTATAGTGTAAATTAAATTTCGAAGTTACCACATAATAAACTGGTAATAGTTGCTATGAAACCTATATCGTAAATTTATACCATTTTGCGAAAGATTATTATATTTAGGGTTGTTTATGAACTATACAAATATGTACAGTATTGCATTCGAATTCCAATAATGTGGTTGTTGCAATTGGTTGGAATGTTTAGCGAGGAGAATATAAATAAACGTTGCGAATGATGACCTTGTCACCAACTTATGTGAGTTATTGGGACTTTAAATTCTGGTGATTGAATGAAAGATCACCTAGACGGCCCTCAGAAACTAAAAAGTATCTATCGACTCAGCGCTTTGCAATTCCAGTGTGGAGCACTACTCAAGATCTGCTCTCAATTGCAAAAAAGGCTTCTTAGTGAAAAACTAGGGATTTGTTTCTATCATCAAACAGACCGAATCATCAAAGGATTTTTGAGAGATCTGAAATCCATCAGAGTCAGTTTTGAGACATCTTTTCATGAATCTAATTGCGAGTGAATCCGAGAGAGCACAATGAAATGCAGAGAAATTGATGTAATAAGGATGTGATGAGAGAGATACATCGGAAGCCTTTCATTCTAAGGACGCCCCGAGGCTGGGTGATCTCGTTTGTGGAGAGAAAGGGCTTGACATGAACTCAGAAAGACGTGGAAGGGCGTCCACGTAGAGTATCTTCGGAAAGGAGAGTCTAGTCGGGTGCTTGCTTCCTTCTTCCTTTGTTTTATATTTCCAGGGAAACGAGG
The DNA here is from genome assembly GCA_933228895.1 of Platycnemis pennipes. Taxonomy (NCBI): domain Eukaryota; kingdom Metazoa; phylum Arthropoda; class Insecta; order Odonata; family Platycnemididae; genus Platycnemis; species Platycnemis pennipes. The sequence continues at coordinate 22,132,144 of OW121848.1, read as the reverse complement.
AATTTAAGGTTTACGGTCCCGAAGAGGACGGAGGCAAGTGGCCAGTGAAGTTTAATGGCCGGTGGTCCGCGGATAGATGAGGGTCTGCATCTCGAGAGGCGGCGCGAGGGTGTAAAGGGGGTGGTTGGGTGGCCGTGCGGGCAGTGGGCGAGAGACAGGGGAGGGAAGGGGGAGGGGCGAGGAAGAGGGGAGGACGTCTTCCTTTCTCCTCCCCTCTCCATGGGGACGAGAAGGGGGTGGTTGGGCGACGGAAGGGAGGAGATAGGGGGATGAGTGGGAGATATTTTCCGGGCGATTGATTGATTGCCCATCGCCGTGAGGACCCATTGGGACAAAAATACAGTAGTGGATTCCCTTCTCCCGAGTCGAAAGCGATTTGATGCGCAGTTTGCCGCGGGAGACAAGTGATTTAAAAATTTCGACGAGGCCATGGCGCGCGATGCTGAACATTGATTCGTAAATTGATATAAACTTGTCGAGGCATTTGATGGATTGACACATCATTATTACGGCGCGGACCACCGCAGTGGAAAGTCAGAAATCGGAAGGGGTGTAATATTTCTTCAAATTGTTTTGCAATACCTTGTTTTCACGAAACAGGTGCAGTTCATCATAATCAAAGGAAGTTGCTGCTCGACAAATAATTGAATATTTCCGGGGGTATATTTGTATCCCATCTCGGAATGTTCTCATTTTCTTCTACAGTCCTACGCATACTCATATTTGCAACTCACCCTCATGAGGTCCGATATGCCTATTCTTTTCCACCCCACTCATATTCCAAAGCTTCCTTTCATTATTGCGTCTTCAACGTCCACTTACTACTGAACAAGGTCCCCATTCTCCCACACCTCCGACCTTCATCCATTCACATCTCCCTCTAATTTATCTCTCACTTGTTTACCTCTCCCCCGGTGCGGTGTATAACCTTCTCTCGTTTGATAAATGCAGTTGTTTCGGTGGAATAAAATTTAACCACGGTAAACCACCGAGGGGAGGGGAGGGGGAGCGAGAGGAAAGTGGACGAATGAGGAGGTGGGAGGAGGAGAGGTCGGGTTCTAGTTTAATCCCCGACGGAATTGGAGTGGGCGGGTGGGGGGGCGTTGGAATGGCGACGCGTGATCGACAGCGAGTGATTGCGCGACGACTGAGGACACGGAGAATCGATTCTGAGGGGAGATTGGGGAAGGGGGAAGGAGGAGAAAGTGGGGGGGAGGGAATGCATGGAGGGGAAGGAGTTTGGGTCGAATAGGAGTCGGAGACGTAGAAATATGAGAAAATTGTCGGTTGAACCATAATTATAAGGTGAACAATCCAAATATTTAAATACAAAAATAAAGAGGTCGCAGCCACAAAAATAATCACAATCAAATAATAATTACTCAAGTTATTAAATAAACTGAATACAGCCAAAATAAAATTAACTTATTATCCTTAGTCACTTTACAAACAAATTTTTTACTTCTTTTAAAAAGTTGTCTTTCTTGAAATAAGAGAGTTGTTCATTACAATACTTGATATAAGTACCACATATACTTTGCATTGGTAAATTTGAATAATAATTAGCATTCTTATTTGATATGTACAATGTCATTTTTAGCCTACTATTAACATTAGAAACTATGAATTTTATTTCTTTCAATAACTCATTAGATGATATAGAATAGATCTTGATGATATGAAAAAATAGTAGATTTTTAAAACTTCTTCTATTTAGTAATATAATTGTTCACTCACAAGTGCATAGTTGCATACTGGAATATCATGCCATAAATGAAGTATAATAAAGAATTTAGAAAAACATATGATGAGAACATCATTTTCCCGCCTAAGCCTATTGCCTCAGAATTATTCTTGTATATCTTGAACGATCCTGAAGTGAGTCAATATTTATGTGGGGTCCTTATCCGCGCACAAACCTCATATATAATTACTTGTTTCGTATTATTGCGCCAAAGCGATTGAAATGGAATTTTTTATATCCCTTTGCACTTTTTATTTTTGTCTCTCCAATTACAAATTCAATAGTTCGATTCATACACATCAACCTTCTTACAAAATGTCGTCTCCTATAACAATCCCCCATTTTTTTCGATCACTGTGGCAATCCATCCAAAATCTTGAAGATATGTTAACAAACAAAAAATAGAAAAAATAAAATTCAATATTTGACAAATGAATACATAATAAAATACATAAGTGATTCACAGAATTCATTTCATTCCAGTCATAGACATTCGTCAATATGCATAATCTCAAACTGTAGACATATATATTAGTTAACATTATACGAAATACTTTTCCATGAAGTATGATTAGATGAATAGGTATTTCTACATCTACATCTACACGATAACCTGCATGCCACTGCGAGGGTGAGTGGCAGGGGGTGAAGATCACCATGCACTACCGACATGCAAACAAACAACTATAGGGTCTCATGCAACTAGATTGTTAGTATCTATAGTATTTAAGGCATTAATACAAGCATCATGCACTACAGACTACTCTAAAATATTTCCCCTACCTATCCCTTTGCTACGCTGCCTATTCCGCTCTCTTATAGTACGGGGGAAAATGCCATTTTGAATCTATCAGTGCGACAATCTATATCTCTAATCTAATCTATCTTTTCGAATCTAGCATAATACGCTGGTGTTTTTAATATGTGCCTAACATCTTCAGTAAAGCTATCCGATTGAAAAAACTCTAATAGGTTTAATCTGTACCTTAACCTACGCTCTGATAATGACTCCCACCCTAATTCTTGTATTAATTCTGAAACGCTACTCAGCCTATCGTAACATCTTTTAACGAACCTAGCTACTCTACGCTGCACACTGTCTAGTTCTCTGATCAAACCTAATTCATTCGGATCCCATACACTGGCTGCATACTCAAGGTGGGGCCTGACTAGTGAAAAGTAACATCGCTCTTTTTTCTTCTCATCACATTTCCCAAGTATTCTGTTTATAAATCCTAGCTTTCTCTTCGCTCGGCCGCATATTTAAAGCAGAACGTGTTATACCTATTCTTTTTCATAATTTTTACTAGTATGAACATGCCAAGAGGTTCATGGAACAGGATTTGAAGCGTCGCCACTTAAAACTCTCGCTCAAACATATAGGTAGAAGTGCAATTCACATTCACGCGTTGTCAGCATGCCGTTCACACGGCAGGCTTGAAATATCCTACATATAGAAGTGCAGATGGGTTGCATGCGGGAGAATGGTGGTCCGTGGAACCCAAATGTCCATTTCGAGGGCCGGGGCCCGGCAAAGGGAAAATGCGGCACCCCGCATCCGTCTTCGTCTGTCGTTGGAGGATGCGTGGGCCTTCTGAGTGAACAAAAGAATAACCGCGAGCGTCGGTTATCCTCGATAATTGGCTCGGCACCGTGGGGTGGGAAAGGGAATGAGCGCGATTGGAATCGATTCCCCGCATGAAACGGATTGAGTGCCGCACCTCCCGAACCCATGCATTAATATTTTCAAGTGAGCTCCTCTTTTGGAAAACCGATATAAAAAAACAAACGTCAGTGGTCATTTTCTCCATGGGAGTTGGCTGAGAACTCTTTAATTTTCCCTCGGCGAAGTATTAATTCAGTTTCACTGGACGTCAGAATGGGAATAATATATTTATTCTCGCAATTGCGTGCCACAACCGCGTTATATATAGCAAGCGATTCTGCGGAGCGGTGCTTTTTATAGCTTTCGAACGTGAATATCTGGATTTAGTCGTTCCGAGGAGAAATAATGTGAAGTGAAGGAGTATATAAGAAGATTTTATTGGCTAAAGCAAGCCCATGTGAGATATTCTTAAACTTGTAATTTTTATGTGAAACATGGGCTCTTATTTTGTGCATTATTCCGATCACTTAAGTGATATAATGCTATATAAGAGCGGATTTGAGAGTTAATAGGCTTATAAGCTCAGTATAATCAGCCTATATAGTTTACAGCTCGTCATTTTACGTCTTATCGACACATTTACCTTTAAAGTAGCTATAAAAACTGAATAAATATTTAATATTTCATTAATGGTGGTGGAAGTTGCGGAACAGGCTCTTTAAATGCATTTTTATATTCAAATTCACTGCTTCCTCCGTAGCTAGGGTGTACCTTTTGCAGTGTTAGAATTTAATGGATTAAAATTATGTATTTGGCGGTTAAGATACTAGAAGCACTTTTGCGCACATATTCATAGAACAAAAATCTCAATGCCTTCGTGTCCAATGGCATTTAGAAGTAGATTCATAGACATGAAAAAGGCTATAATAGAAGCCTACGAAGAAGTGAAATTCCCAGTATGTATTCAGAAAGAAGAAATTAAGCCGTGATGTCGAAATTTTTGAGCCCTTAATAGGTAAAATAAACGTAATAACGCATTTTCATTTAGAGGAAAAAGGTTCCACTTCATTATCATATTCTGAAAATGCTTTGCAATGAATTTAGATGCCATGCATTCTCAGTCTATGATTTAGAAAAAAATTACCTCGACCTGAGTGGTAAAATGTTTGCGCAGTAAATAATTTTTTAAAAATATATTATTTGGTGCATTGGAACGGTAACGGCATTACTCCACTTGCAGTTCACTTATAAAGTGAGGTCAGTTCTTGAAAGTTATAATGAATTAAACTACATATGTATTTTAAACACTTCGTTTTTGTGATAGTTGGTTCCTTAAAAAAGAAAATATCCAATAGAAATTTCTAAGTTGTACTTGGGAAGGTGAAACTGTGCTGTGAAAAAGAGAGTGGTAAACTCGAAGCCGAAATCAAGTTAATTTGAAAAGAACTTAACTAAATTTCACTGACATTTTTTCGTGCTTCATTCATGCATTCGTGGAATTTGTAATTCGTGATTTGTTACGTGTAATTCGTGTGGCAATACTAAAAAGGTATTGTTATGTAATTTATGAAGCATAGCACATTGGTGTATAGTGGCCTTGCATTGCTGGGCCATCTGTAAGTCACGCATTGGTTTTCGAAAAAAACGAGCATTTGTCAATTTCCGAGGCTTCCAGGTTTTCTAGGTATCCATGTTAGTGACGATACTGTAATTATATTGCAAATAGGCATCGTTGCGTCCGTCTGGGCTAGACGTTTTTCGCAATGTAGCGGGAAAAATGCTCTGGCTTAGAACACGTGAATTTTGAAGGAAATAAAATAATGTTACCCGTCAATGTATTATAATGGCACTTTATTTTGGTGCGCACATTACAACAAATTCTTGGTGGCCTACATGAATGACTATTATCATACAGATAGAGGACTGAAAAAGCTTTGTTAAAATGGAGAGAACTAATTTCAGTTTCCCTCTAATTCTTCGAGAAAGCTGTCAAGCATGCTAGTGACTTAACTGGATCTTTTCAACTCCTTTCTGCCATAATATAACATATTTAGTGCACTAACTGGCAAGCTTATAGCGTACGCCAAAGATGAACACGATCTTCGAGAATCTGTATGCGAGATATTTAGATTGCCTGACGGACAAGTAAACGACCCAACCGACGTGGACGGCATTATGAATGATCTTGGCTACAGTTATTACCTGGAGAGACATCCGACAGCTTTGGTTACATGTACAAAAGGTAGATAATAGGTGATGGTAAGAATTCTACAGGGAACGCAGGAAGGATGGAGAGAAACCTGGCGTCGGCATTAGCTTGGTCTTATACGAACAGCCAAGGAGCCCACTGATAAACGTCCCATCCAATAGACCTTTAGTGTCGTACTGCGGTCGTACAGTTGCCTATCAATTAGTGACGACGGCTTTTAAACTTCTCTTAAATGTCGGCATTGAAACACAAGCCCTCTAATTCAAGGGTTGCAGACTAGTCACGAATACTTTAACGGAATTAGCCGCTGAAAAATACTATAGCAGAATTTCCGCAAAGAAAAGTTTCCACCTCAACCGGAACTCGAATCCGGAATCCGATTTCAGACCACTTCACTAGTTTATCACTTAAACTACCAAGGATCCTTTATCCCCCGTGAAACTCAGGAGGCCTTAAGGGGCAAGATGTTACAGTCCTGCCGTACGTACAAGTGTCATAGACAAGCCGTAGTCTTCCGCACAACGCCACCGGCCATGAGGCCAATATTCAGCCTACACCAAGTGCTTACTTGGAACAATTTCAAGGATTGCGAACTAGCCGCGAATTTCGTAGAGGAGTCTTACCACTGAAGTGTACTACAGAATAATTTCCAAAAAGTAAATTTATTTTCTACTTAGAAATTCTGCCAAGCCCTCAGGTTGGGAGGTCGTTGCTCTAGCTGTAACTATTATTGCGGCATCAAATCGAGCTGAGTGATAAACCAAAGGAGGAACACCTGATGCAGACGTTAACGTCATCCCTTCAGATCTAATCGCTCCTAAACTAGTAACACGCCAGAACTGGTGATAGTGTGGTGGGAGGTGAAGAATGCGGAAAGGGCGATGAATTAGGTGGAAATTTTCGATGGGTAAATTTGATTAGAGCTAGCTCCACCGAAACGAATGCGGTGAGAAAACGAATGTACGCTGGTCATGTCCACTGGGGCAGAACGCCTCCCCGCTCTTCAAGGTGGGGTCAGATCAGGGGAGGACGATGAATGGGAAGTGAGAATGGGAGGGGCACGTGATGTGTGTGATGATTATTTACATGGAGGGCGCCTGCAGATATGATCTTCGTTATGGGCGCATCATCGGCCGGGGAGTTGAGCCAGTTTGACAGAGATATGGGCCTTAACGCTTAAGGTGTGGGCCGGAAGGGATTTCCCGCTCGGCGGAATCGTGACTGCGCGATGCTTGCCATGGCTACCTTGGCAAAGCGGCGGGAGGGGTGGGAGGGAAGTTTGCCTAGAGATAGTAGTGATGTCGCGCACTCACTAGACTCGGGCCGGGTGCTGGCATCTCCGGCGATGAGTGCGATGATTGGTGTATTTTGTTTCGTGAGAGCGTGACAGTCACGTTCAACTCATTACGGGAGAAAGACGACTGCTCACTCGGGATTTCTACTCTTGAAAAAAAGGCATTAGGAGGAAGGTCAATATTAAATTTTATCCTCAAAAACGATTTGTGGAAGCTATTTTCACACTTAAACCTGTACAGGATTACGCAACAAAATAAGATATGAGAATTAGGATGGATCAATTTTTTGGAACCAGCATATTTAAGCGTTATTTTTACGTGATGCTGCCCCTAAAAACAAGATATTCTTCGTATGTTCATATAACGATTACTGCCATTGTATTAGTTCACCAAGTCAATCAACTGAGGACGAGTGGAAATCACTATATAATAGCTTAATTATTTGATTGGTCTCACTTCATAATCTACTACAACTATTCGCTAAAATGTACGAACTATATATAAGGAAGCTTCCAAAGAGCATACCATACGAACAGAACTTACGTGCTTAAAGCCTCTTATTTATGCTGGTGGAAAAAACTAAAATATACTTTCTCTGAAGAAATATTTCCACTTTCGAAATTAAAAACAAGCAATCTGAGAAGAGTTACAGGTTCTTATTTATCGAGCGATTTAATATATTTTGTACATCCGCAAGCAAGGTAAAATTGATATGAATCCAAAATGATTACAGATTTTCTGGTGGTTGAGGGCGTTATTTTAAATTTTGATGTTGCAATTGTCATTTGTTTTTGATGATTTATCAAATCCATAATTAACGAAGATAATACTATCTGCAGCTGTGATTTTTCACAGTCGAAACGGGGAGGTTCAACATTATTCCCAACCTAATGCAATTAGTTTAAGAACTAGTGACGAAAATATCCTTGCACACTTCCAAATTTAGTTCCTTCCCTAGTTTTCTGGTATGCATCGGAGTGAAGAGATTCTTACTCGGTCTACATATGAAAGCCGTTGCCGCCAAAACAACAAAGGGAGTTTTGACCACTTGAGTCATCGCAGAAAGAGCGTCTTACGTCTTAGGTTTTGGGCGTGCCAACAGTCACGCCGCGTCCATCAATGGAATCCGAGAAAACAAAAAAAAAAGTTTAAGCCGGAGATATATAGCCGTTGGTGAAAGATGAGTGTGTTGATGGATGTGCTATGGAGCAAAAGTTTAAGTGCAGGGAAGGGATGAGAAGTACCAGTTTGCTCGCCTCGATAAATTCCCCTTCTCCCACCCATCTTCCCCTATCTCCCTTTCCCACCCCCCCCCCCACCCACTTCGGCCTCCCACGCTCGGAAAACCATTTCCCACCCCCACCACCTGGCTACGTCCTCCTCCAACCACCTTCCTACCCCGCTCTCTTCGACAGCGCCCCTCTCTCCACCTCAAATCCTTCTGCTTCGGTGCGAAGCGCCGCGCTTTTTCAAAAGAACCCTCTCTTTCTATCCTCTCCTCCCTGCTAATCTAATTGGTCGACTCGCAGATGCCACATGCCCTGCTGCGATCCGAGATCTTTCCGGTGCATCCTCCGGGAACGCGTCATTACGGACGGCCTATTAACCCGGAGTGGGCAACCTAAATCAGGTCTTGGCGTCGATATTCGTAGAAGTTATTCTCGTACCTCTTGGGGTCGATTCAAATTCATCGTCCGTCCTATTCCCGTGACCGAGGTACATTTTGGTGAAGAGGGGTAATAGGTCATATGTAAAAAGCAGACTCCGTTATACAAGTAGTGTCCATTGCCAAAAAAATAAACCGTCAGCAATAATGCTTATTAATAAATAATGAAATCAGCATCTATTTCTGAAAGTTGTGCATAGTATAAATTGAAGTTAATTTATAAAGAAACTTTATGGATTAGCGATGAATAAGAAATTAATAATGTGCATGTTGAATTAAAAAAATATTAATCACTCAGCCATCAACAAAGTTTGCATTTTATTGGTCTGGCTCTGGCTAGCTAATGTCCTCTAAGCCTTAGGGGAATGAGATTAATGTCTTAGCTTGCCTCTGTTGCCAATTAGTTTCCTGTTAAACCTGGAGTTTTCCATGAGGTCTTAATGCCTACCAAATACCATTCAAGGACGGCATTTGGTAGATATTTAAGTTTTAGTGTAGTTTTCTTTGCTCAAAGAGGCTTTTCAGTGGACTTGATTATCCTTTGTTGACTCCACTAATGATCGAAAGGCCTATCAAAGCTGTATTGATTCAAGGTAAAAGTAATTGACATTGCTAAAATATAAACAACTGTGGATTTATTGTCATTTTTAACTACGTACATAGTGAAAATGACCTCAATCATAGATTTTCACTCCTAAGAAGCTCTCGTTTCTCGCCCAGTCCCTTATTATAAGTTGGAGGCTTTTTCTGCGATTTGAAATTACTATTTTTGCTACCAGATGGGGCTTGGTATGGAACATAATTTTGGCCCGTTCCTCTCGCACTGCTGAGAGTGTTGGCAGAAGAGAAATTGCCAGTTAAATATGACCCGTATCGCCAATTTATTTAATAATTGGATGACTTCCAAGAGGTTATATTGCACCCACTGCTGTTTATGAACTATTTTACTGGTCTAAGGTATTAAAATTGGCGTTATTTGTTACCATTTGGCCATTGTGTTGTGATGCATAAGGATCCAGTGCATGGGAATGGGGCCAGATAACTACTAAAGGGATTTGAGCATGCCCTGGGACGCTGGTGCCTTTGAGCGCTGTTATTGTGACCTCATGATATTTCCCCACCGCCATCTGATAGAGTCCCCCTTCAAGGAATCCATTCTTCGATAGATTTTCCGAGTCCCTTCCTCGTTAGTCTTCTGGTCTTTTGTTTCCACCGCGTCCCTCGAGCCCTACTTCCCCTGAGCGTTATTATCCCTCGCAGCCTCCTCCACATGTCTTGAATGGCTTATAGTTCAAGGCGCGTTTCTTAAACCGGTCACGGAGCCGTCGGCTTGGTGGCGGGCCGGAGCTCGCCTCAGCCTCTTCGCCTGCGGGTTAATAAGTCCGCCGCAGAAAGTCGTGGCAAAAAGCTCAGAATGAAACTTATCGTCTCGGAAGCGGATGTCTCCATGCCCCGCAAGTTTCCTCTAGACGCTGCACAGAACAGATGGTCGAAGGAAACAAATATGCTTCCTTCCTGGAAAAGTTTTCAATATGAAAACGCGACGGAAACCAGCCCCACGCGGCAGTATTGGAATATCTAAAGTGGGCGAAGAAAAAAAAATGACTTCTTGTTTGCTAAACGGCAGATATGTCTCGCAAAATTAACCTGTTTGGTCACAAGTGCTGATATATCCTCAGATGTTCCTTCAAAAGTCTTCTCACGTAGCGTTGATGTGGATAGTAATTTTTGCATATGCTATCTCCTGCACTATCAAGGGAGAAAAAAATTCTCTCGCTCTATATGGGTGGTCGTGAGATTAACCTGGAAATGTTCAATTGGTAACATAATGGATTTTCTGCTCCAAAGAGACCGGCAGCATTTCTCTGTTAGAAGCGTTTGAATTTTTTTTGCAGCATTATAAATTCCTGGTTTTATCCATCTTGAGAAGTATAGCGTTCATAAAATTGTAAGCGTTTTTTAATTTTTGTGGAGTACTAAAACTGTTCACAATGGAATTCATGTTATTCCATGAAGTAAAGTAGTAGATTATGTTCATGGTTTTATATTCCAGTACATAGATAGGATCTAATACTATATCACGCTCAGTAACCTGGAATGCATTGCCCTTAAATAATGAACAATATGATAAGAATTCCATCATTTTTCATTCATAATGGCTCAAAATTAATGGATGGACAATGCGCTCGTGGGATAACTCATTGCTTGAAGTTTTGAATGCACAATAATATATTATACTTACTCTATGACAATAGAAAATGCATGGTAAAAATAAGGACTAGTACGCTTCCTTTAGGAATGTTCACGTGCATATGCTTTATCATGGAGAATTCTCTGCATCACTGGATGCAACCTGAATAAGGATTCGAATACGGCTAGGTTGACTTCGAGTACACTTATTTTTAGTAGAATGAAGTATGTACCGCTCTTGATTTTTTTTCTGGTGCTTCAAGTGCATGCTACAAGCTGCAACACGGAGTACAACGATTTAGAGCTTTCCGAGTTTCATTTTAAAGAGTTATACTTCCATTCGTCGTAAAGCTTATTTGCTTTTCTCGAATAGAGACATTGTTTAGGTTGTTCACCGTGACGCTCGACGTACACTTACTTATTGCATATGTCTCTCTAATCTTCATTTCACGCACATAAAGTCAGGGCAGACATAATGTGCGGGATGTGTGCCGTGCATGTGATTGCTCTAATGCAATACTAAGGATGAAGCAGGTACTTAGTTTATTTGGAGAGAGGCTATAAAATTGAATTTGACGGATGAGAGATTGGGTAAATGGAATTACGGCGATGGAAAATTCAGCAGCCAGGGTAGCTTGGCCTAAACAAACGCGTTTTAAATCCTCAAATCTTCCCAATTTTGCCTCCAGCACGATCGTTCCCGCTTGCCGCATCAAAAATTGCGAGATAGCGGGAGAGAAGGAAAATATGGGATTAGATTTAATGGGTCCTCCATAGAGTCTCCCGGTCGCTGGATTGGTGCCGGAATAGAGATTGAAAAATTGGAGGATTTAAATGGGAGCTGAAATTAATCAACCCTCAAATTGCGTAATTGTACGTGATAATCATTGTTCTTCGGAGACGAAAATACTGAAGTATTTGTCTATTTTTTTTGTTCTACTTATCATGGATTTGAAAGCGAGGAGAGCATATTATTGTTAACATTATGCATCATTTGATTTCCGCAATGTATATTCAATAAAAAGTTGGAATGAATATAAAATGCTTAAAAGTGGTTAATATTCTGTGCTGAATATAAATGCGAGAGAACCATGTCGGCGGCAATAGAAAAATGTAACCATGCATATGTTGGCTTTATTATAATTTACTTTGCGTTCAATAGTATTCAGATGGCAACAAAATTGTTTTATTCTTTTTCTCCTTCAAAAACTTCTTCTATAATGAATATCTACTGGATTTGTTGGAAATTTTCGAATAAGGTATTATTAGTCACTTTATCAATTCAATAAAAATTACTCATTACTTCTGTGCGCGCTTTTAGCAGTGTCAAAACTTAATTTTTTAGATAAAGTGTCTTTTTAGATGTATGGAATAAATGAAAAGTTGATGAATTTATTAATAATTATCTAAAATATACCTTTTGCTCTTTTAATATGGTATACAATTCTAATACGCTTAACTATAATAATTGTTTAAAAATATAAGATTTAGTGTTTTATCCAAGGATAATCAGTTTGAAAGTTTATCTGGTCCTTCCCAAATAGTGCTGGAAAGTCTTTCCTGGGTATGCTACAGATGTAGATCCCTGTTTCCGCTCTTTCTTGGAGCCATATATATACCATGCACCCCATGGTCCCCATGTGAAGTTTCTTCCCTTCTTTTCCAGCCCACTGTTCCTATCAGGGAAATGAGTCTTGAAACGAAGGAGTAATTGGTTGAACCTCGCTAACATTCCGTCACAGAACACCTAAAGGAGGCTCGAATTAGCTAGCTCGGTCAAACTTGTCTAGGGCCAGAAAATTTTCTTTGCCATACCACTGTAATCTCATACATTTCAGGCAATGAGCAATTGTCCTTGCCTGGAGCTCAGCCGCCATATGACAGTCCTTTTCATACCACATCCTTGTCCCAAACATTTCAGACGATAAGCCGCTCTCCTTGCTTGAATCTCATGAAGTGGGAAAATATTCTGAAATACTACGTACTTTTATTTGCTTTTATCATCAAGGGTCAACAATCCTAGGATTGTCTTGACGCAGCCCTCCACTCGATTCTTCTATCGGCCAACCTTTTCATATTAACGTAGTTCCTCTCTTTCACGTCCTTTACGACCTGTCCTATGTAACTCATATAAAGCCTGCCTTTTCATTCTTCCCGTTCACTTTTCCTTCTACGATTGTCTTCATCAGGCCATCGTGTCTTAAGATGTGGCTGATTAAGTTGTCCCGTCTTCTTTTTACAGTTTTCAGCAGCCTTCTCTTTTCTCCCACTCTTCTTAGGACTTCTTCATTTGTCACTCGGTCGATCCATTTTATCTTCATCATTCTTCAATAGCACCATATTTCGAATGTTTCCACCCTTTTCTTCTCCGCTGCTGTCATCGTCATGCCTCACTGCCGTAAAGAAACATGCTCCGGATATACGTTTTGATGAATTGGTTCCTTACTTCCAGGCTTGTATTTCCAGCTGTAAGTAGATTCTTCTTTTGATAGAATGCCCTCTTTGCCTGGGATATTCTACTCACTATTTCTTTTTTGCTTCGTCCATTGTTTTTTACTCTGCTTCCCAGGTAACAGAACTCTTTCACCTCTTCCAGTTTCTGTTTTCCTAGCATAACGTTGGTTTTGGCTTCCTCTCTCTTGCTGAACACCAATATCTTAGTTTTCTTTTTATTGATCTTCAGCTGATGTATGGCCATTGTCTTTTCCATGGTTGTTAGCATCATTGCTCATCATTCCAGGTTGTTAGCATAATCAGCATTATTTGCTTTATGTCTTGTGAATTCCGGTAATGGGGAGGGACGTGCGTTTTTCAATCGAATCCGACCAGAATGGGGGCGGCGGCCGAGCTGTGCCTTCTCTCTGCTAGCCGCCAACGGCATATTCACGCTCACGATCTCCCCCAGGGCCGGCATTCGTGCCACCGCAACGTGAAGGCGCGGCTCGCCATAAACGCCCGCTTTTAACCCCACTCAGGCGTCGCGTCCTTCACCACACCACACCCCCGACCAGCTCCCGTCGCCGCAGCACCCACTCCCTCCCCCCCATGACATATTCGGCGTCGCCCCTCTGTGCAACCCATTCCTCCATCCCCCGGCGTCGCTTCCGCCCCTTCCCTCCCGACGACTCTTATACTCCAGAATTCGATCAGATCACGTACCAACTCTCGCGTACTGTCTCTCTCTTTCTCTCCATATCCACCCCACATGCCTCCGTGGAACTTTTCACCAACCTCCCGCAGTTCAATCGCCCAGTTTCTCCACCCTACCTCCCTCCCTCCCTCTAGCCACAGCCTGTCCGACGGCGGCCGCAGTCTCTTTCCTCCACCGTCGCTCTGCCGTCGCCTTCGCCGCACTTTGCAATTCGACGATGCATGCACACGAGGACTCCGAATCGCGGTCCCCCGCAGCGGAAGCGTCTAATGTATGTGCGAGCATCGGACCGCTGTGTTTCTCTTATTCCCAAGAGTATCCAATATCCTCTAGCTGCAAAATGCTTTTCTTTTCTTCCTCGGTCCTCGTTTCCGTTTTCTTACTCCCTTGCCCACCTACCCCCGGCGTATTTTATACGACGTTGAAGCCTCACGCTTCTTTCAAGTTTTTGTCCATCGCTGTTTTTTGGACTGGGTCATCACTAACTCTGTCATTGTTCGCATTTAGCCAGTTGTTTCAGGGAAAAGTGATGTACCTATTCAATTGATTTGATGGAAATTACTTACCAAACAAAGATAGATATTTTTTAATACTTTAATGGTCTATATTTCAGAGCTGGTTGAAGAGCATTCCATGTGCAGAACTCCGCTAGTGAAATAGGACGTTGAACCATGGACCCCTTGGTCAATGAGCAGGCTAATGTGTAAGCCGGCCTTCACTCCAGCTTTCCTACAACTGAAATTCTCTGCCTCATACCCAATTACCCAACAATCTCAAATATGGAACGAATTATCTCATTTGTCGGTCTTCGCCGCGAATAGCTACTCCTAAACAACAGGTACTGATGCTGAATAAAGATTATCCTTACATAGATCGGAAACTCAGGAATGCAATAGCTCAGAAATTCCTCTTGCAGACAATATTTGTGCCAATTTAAATATGCGCGTAATGTGGCTTCATGGGGTGCATCATACATCTTCATTTCCTCATGGGGTACATCATTTGTAGGGGAACAGAAAAGAAGGAATTGGGACGCGGTGATAGTATAATTTAGTGTTTTGATATTTCAGAATAATTTATTTCATATGGTCTAGTTATTTCTGTTTTATTTCCAGTGTCAAATCAGGAAATTCATGTCAATTGAAGTATGCCTATGGATTTAGCGTGGATCTTAGTGTATCTATTTCATCATTGTTTACATATTTTGCCTAATGCCGGTTTTAAAATTGCTTCACAGTTGTGAAGGCTGTGTCAAACTCTTGTGAGTTCTTTATTTACCCTCTGGTGTCTTCAGACAAATTACTGACATTTATCAAATAAATTATGTTCTAATGATAATATAATATTGATAATATTTTATTGCTCCAGTAAGTTATAATAATACAAAAAATGATACAACAAGAATTTTGGAGCTTTAGGTGAACCCTAAGGCTTTTGCCTGTTGTTGGGTTCACCTCCAATTACACATAAAGCGATACTTGCTTACATGCTCATAGAACAATTGTCACCAATTGAACATAAAATAACACTGTTACAAGAAATTACTTATAGTATTATGGAACGTTATGTGTGGGCAATACAATTACAGTTATAGTTTGCCTTCAAGGCATTACAACAAAGGATAAATATTTAGAACAACTACTAGATTACCTCTATATTTATGTATTCTTTCGTGAATAGCCAGATTTTTACTTGCTTCAAAAAAGTTTTGAAGTGTAAGGTATCTCGGATACTCTTTGGCAAGGTATTGAAAATTTTTGGCCCCAAGTAAAGAAAGCATCTTTTGAATTGGGATGTATTTGGTTTTGGTACAACGTAAGAAATGTTAGTCCTCATGTTATAAGAGTAGGGCTATCCAAGACTTTAGGGTTATTTCCACTACGAAGGTAGAATAGCCTTAGCACCTTGTACATGTATAAGTGCCTTAAGGGGAGTATCTGCAGGTCCACGAATAATGGGAAAGAGGGTGAACGATGACCTACTCTGGCTATTATTCGTACGATTGCTTTTTGAGCAATGGAGGTTCAGGTACATTTGCCAGACAGGTGGTTATTAACCTGAAATAATCCTTATTCCTGTTGACAAAGACATTAGGCAAGGACCAGCATTACTGAACCTTATACGTTGCGTCCACTTGTACCCAAATGGCATTTAAATTAGAGTATTGAGTGAATTGGGAAAAATTAGCTATTTTTTATAAATATAGGAAATACCTTTCATCAAATTACTTGCGGAATGGTTTTTTTTAAGCATTATCGTCTTTTGCATCATTTAGATGATACAGATTTTTTTCATCTGCATTTACTAAAGCTAATAATGCTCAGAACATAGCCTAATAGTCATATATTAATTAGTCGAAATACGGGAGTATATGAGAGAAACTTGAAAAATTTGAGAAACAGCGAGCTTTAATAGGATTTTAGATATCGAAAAACGCTGGGATGAGAATAACAGTCAGGATATGAAAGAGGGATTAGATGACTGACTGCCAGTTGAAAAGAACAATTTGTTAGAAAATCAACTTTGAAATTTATCAGAGCAAGAGTAGCCAGTCGTCCACTTTCACTTCATGTAAATATTCAATAGTTGTTAGGGTCATCACCCACATGAAATTTAACGTAAGTTTCAAGTATATATGTTAAAGGCATATTTTTGGTATGTGCAATATGACCACAAGATTTTATTCGAGATGTATGATGAGAGAAGATTTCATAAAATGAATCTAAAAGATTCTTTTGTTAGAGAAGGGAACACTTTTTGCTTATTCGGGATGATATTGCAATTTTGGAAAGTTCTCAGTGCTATGATCTCCATTACTCTATCTTTTTAACCAGGGTATATCACCGCTTTAGTACCGATCGGTTGCTTGAACTCATGACTTGTAACTAAAATGTTAAGTAATGTACGAAAAATCGAGGATGGATATAATTAGCGTGATTAATGTCTTCGACAAAATGCAACTTTCTAGATTTTTTTATTTCCCTTCTACCTCAATTTTATTTCGCATCCCACACCTTTCGCTAAGGCCGGAAACTTTTTAATGACTCCTCTCTTCAACCTCCTCGCCCTTCTTTTAGGACCCTCATTAATATCCCCCCATTGTTTACTAGGCTTTATCGCGAAAATGTGAGGGCCTGACCCTGCCCTTGGGCATACTTGTCCTCCCTTACTTCTAAAGGCTCCGTGGAAGGGCATGAATGAGCTGTCCGAGGTTTGCGAAAGAAAATTTGAAGGAAATTGCGGTTGACAGAAAGGATTAATTTTCCTGAATATTTCACTCGTGGGATAATTACTTTTGGAGGTGATATTCCGGCGTTCCAGCCAAACGCTGTCGCGGGGAAGTTGTAAGTGCTCCTTCAATCATCCTAACTACGGCCAAAGAACTTGGAAGGAATTGTGCTGAATGGCCCCATCTCTACAGTAATGCGCTAGTGAAAATGTAGCCTAAGAGTTATTTTATATTTTGAAAGTTTTCCTCAATTCTGGAAAGATATGTAACGTTTTTTTATGATCACCGTATTTGAAAAAATAGGCTGTCTGTAAAATTGACTTTGAATATGGCGTTTATGATTTTGAAATATTTATAAATGTCAATATTCAACGATATGGCTTAAAACATATACTCAACTAGTCTTAAATGATTGTGATCTTCAAACTACGGTTAAACGAGTTGATCAAACGCTCTTACCTTTTGTCTCCCACTTGGAGTGGATGTAATGTCCCTACCGACGCCTTATATTTTATGAATCAGCGGGAGTTGTTTCTCTTCTTTGGCTATTTTCCTGCCATGTATCGCAATCTTACACACAATATTCTCTTTTAAAATTTAACCTTGCCATCGCTCGGCCTACTCAATACTACAAAATGGGTATCCCCTGCTGTTTGATCACAAACACCCATGACTGACGTTTCGCCGTTGAGAATAAGGTTGGACATTGAATTTATGCCCAAAACAGCACATCGCTTATTTCGCAGACTTAATATTCTTCTTGACAGCATTGGTTTACCCTCCAAATTAGCTGTCAAGCACCGGTACTCCGCTAACTACGGATGGTCCTTGGGAAAATTTTGGAGATTCGTGGAAAAACATTTCCGAGACTTCAATCTTACAAAGATTCTTATGCCAGTAGAACAGAATATTTATAATGAAGTTAATAGGTCTATTTGTCTTGGAAATTGGCCGATTAATCTCCTCTGTCTTATTCTACATTCCTAAGCATGCTCTGGAAACGATATATTCTGATTTTAAATCCGTAAAACTTGTTAAAAGAGATCATTTTTGTATCGTTTTCTTGCTTTTTATATTCACGCAGAACGATATTTTTAATTAAGTTAACATATGGTGGAGAGAATGATGAATATCTTGATTTTTATTTATGCTTTGTATCGTATTTTGTCAATGACATCAGTTCTGCTGATGTAGAATGAATGTTTGGATATATAACAAGAATTAATTGGAATGGTTTGTAGTCTTAGAACTTGAAAGAGCATTCACAGAAATATTACTATTACTTTTGGGTGAGCTGTTTGTTAGAGTGCGTACATTATACGTTTAAACTCGTGATGGGGTAGGTACACCTAGAAATGGTCTAGTTTGAAACATCATGGAAAGCAAATACCTAAATACCTATGTAGACAGTCGAAAATTGATTTATATTTTTTCAATCAGAGTATTATTAACATTAATTTGATTATTTTTTAACCTTTTGCATTTGTCCTCATCAATCAGAATTTATTTATGACGCCAAAAACTAATTTGGTTATAACATCAAAATTAAAATTTTTGAAATACATTTCAAAGTTTTCATTTCCATCTGGAGTTTTGAGACAAGTCAGCATTTAACTTCAGTTCGGAGAGTGAATGGATACAGCACTGCGTATTGTAAATAAAAAATTGGAAGTGAAAATGACGAAGACAGTTTGAGTAGAAGTTACATTCGATAAAGGCATAAATAGCAATTTTCGTGATAACTTATGGTCAATAAAATACTCTGTGAGTGCAAAAAATGGACGATAATTGTCATTGAGTGAATGGCATTGTTTAATATCTTTGAATGATGGAAATAAGTATGGAGTAATAAATTTTGGGCACACTTTTGGCAATGATTTAATATATTGTGTTGTTTATGTCTTAATTTAGCTACTCATGCATGTCTCTCATTCTTGTTATAAAAGTGGTTGTTGCATCCTTGTATACTTTTTCATCGTAATCTTCTTCTTTTAATCGCCCGCCAGGATCTTGTGATGGAAATATATTGTATCGCATGTAGCATTCTTTATCGTGTCTCAACGCTGTCACTCTTTCCGACTTTCATCCGTCCAACACTATTTCATTCAAAGCTATAAATATGTTCACTTTCGTCTTTTTCATGCATTCATCGAGATTCAATCGTGCATCATTTATTATCACCATTGGTGTTCATGCTGCCTCCTCCCTTACTCAAAATATCACATTCGACGCGATGCTTCATCACCTCCTGACATGGGTGCAGCGCTGTTGAGCGGGTTCACCGTCCCATACGTCATGCCTTCGCTATCTCCTGAGCAGCGAGATGGGAGGGAGGTTGGGTTGATCGCCGTCTGCTACCCTTCTCTCCCTTCAACCCCCTCCCTTCCCTTCATTTTATTCCCCTACCCCCGCATTGCTCCTTTTTACGATTCCGTTCGTTGCATTCAATTCCACTCTTTTTTTTCTTTTTTTTGTAGAAAACCATCGTCTCTGTCTTCCCCTAGCATATTTGATCTCGTCTACTTAGCATTTACCGAGCGCGGTCGTAAAGAAGCTTACTCATCAGTTCCGATCAGCATGTTGGAACAAATTGTTTTCATGGAAGGAAAACATATGATGCACAATCGAGGATAATCAATTCTTTTCATGTAAACACAGTAGTTTTCAGTTACGATCTTAATTGAAAAGAGGAAGCAGCATTCGTTTCGCTTATGGCAAGTCATTGATTTTGCCGAGAACTAGGAATGTATTTTCTTTCGATACTAAAATTATTGCATGATAATTTGTTTTATCTGTTACAATAGCCACAATTTTATCAGGACATAATTATAGTCTCTATCTTCCTTAGAAGGGTAATTGTAACCCTCAATGCGTGTACAGTCAATAGGTAATTGATTTAAGGGTTTAAATTTACAACTAGTTTAAATGAAATAAACAAATGTGTTAGACCAAGGATCTTGTCCATAATATATGAATGCAAATAAATCGATTAGCCACAATCCTTTAGGCTGACTTCATTTTTTCCAGCAGTTAAAAAGTTCAAGAATTTTTAGAAGACTTGTTTTTGGAAGGTTTTTTTAGAAAATGTTTGAAAGAAACACATTTTATGATTTAAAACACTGGTGAATTAACATCTAAAAAATGGACACAGAAAAAATTTTAATGTTCATATTTTTAAAAACTATAATACCTTTAAAGTGGTCCAAATACCAAAGTTAATATGGCAATTATAATTTGATTTTCTGAGAGGGGGGTTTTGTACGAATTTTATTTTGCAATCAGAGTCCTCTGCTTGAGTCTCGGAGTCACATCAAAGAAGCAGTTTGGCTTATACGAGGGAATATAATTCAAGTAATCATTTTTGGCATCGTGTTAGTAAAAACAGGAATTGAAAGAGGAATTCACTCATAAAAACTGGATCTGGGTATTGTTTCTTAAAATTTCACTTTTTTTGCTGCTTGCATGTTCAACCTCTGACAAAAATTCCTTGAACTATGCGTGGAGGCTTTGATTAATTAATGTGGTGTCTGGTAGTTTATGGCAGGAAGTATTTATCATTAAAGATTGATATTGAGGTAAATGAAAAAAGCTATGTATATTACACGGAAGTAAAGACAATAAGTATGGTGCAGTCTGTAAATCTATGTAGTATGATTAAATATTGATCCGTTTTAGAAGTACCACATCTGTGTTCCCCAGTGGAAAGGCATACAATGACGTGGAAAACGTCTGTTTTCACCCAAAACTTTTGTGTTCTAACTCGCCGTAACCACACATCGTAGAACGGGGCCGATGCAGTTTTTGGAGTCCGCTGTAAATGGAGTCCCACAGAGTTGGAAAATGGTGCTAAGCAGACAATGAGCAAGCTATTTAAAAAAAAAGAAGAGTTCTCGATCTTTGTAGTCGGATGTAGACCGTTGAAAAAAGCTCGATTGCCTATTTTTCTCTCGAGTTCTTCGTTCCGTCCGACACAGCTTTCCATCCAAATAAAAGTAAACGCAACATCAACCTCAAATGCACCGACTTTTGTGAACTGGGTACGACGCATTGTGAGGTTTGAAAAAAAAACTTTTTGCTTCGAAGGAAGAGAGAGAGAGAGGTAGAGAGAGCAGAGGGAAGAGTAGAGACCTTTGATAGGCGTTCGCAAATGGCTGGGAAAATCTTGCAGTGCGCACAAAGCACTGCTACAAGGCAGAACGTGATGGCAGAGGTTGACAAACGAGTCGATTCGGACAAGTGGGGGTGGGTGGGAAAGGGGAGACCTCTGTGCGACCTGGGGGGAAACGAAACGAGGGAAGGGCTCTTTGTCATTCTCCTCCACTTCCTCAGATCGTGTGACTTATTCCTTCCTCTTATGTGGAATCAATCCGCATTGATTCGATCGACCTCTTCCTGCCAGCCATCCCTACCCTCTTCTATGTAGTAATGCCCCGATGGGGGAGGATGGAGCCGGCCACCCGCGGGTTCTCATCACGGCAATGTGGGGAGGAAGGACAGATTTCATTGAACGCGGTGGAGAATTTGGGGGAATGTGTTTTTCTCCGCACGCTGCATGCGTTTCATTCTCTTCGCGAACCAAAACGTTGCCTTCACCCTCACGGCCCCCTATTATGGCCCCGTACCCCTGTTGCTCCTCCTAATGCCTCTGATGCTTGCACCTTTTTTTGTTCGAAACATTTCCCCCTCCCCTATCCCTCACCAACTTCCCCGATTCGTCCCGAAAACTTCTCACAATCACCCATTTCGATCCCTCGGCCCACACAACCCACTATATCGCTCCCACGCGTGGCCCAAGTTTTTCTTCGGTCGAAATCTCATTCTGTTCCTTCTTTGTTCCCATTCGCCTCCGGTCGCGCTGACCAGGTTCTCTAATCTGCAGGCGCGATTCCGATATGCGGCTTTCACTTGCTCGGGAACGTTTTGCGATATCCAGTTCATTATTTTGCCTTTATCTTGAGCTTTATCGATGGTTCGTGTCAAAACGCTCCGTTTTTCGTATTTTTTTGTTGTGACTACCGTATTCAACCGGATAGGGTCGATATGATTGGTGAGGATAACTATCAAATACCAAACCCAACGGAGTTTGAAACACTCAACGAGGCAGGAGACCAGTTCTTTTCCCTGCTCCGACTATAGTTTCTCAGAAAGTTCAATAAATCACTCAGCTTGCGGTTTTTACTGGACAGGCCGATATATGAGCCCCCTGGATTTAATCACGTGGTCTCGTATAAATAGTCTAAAGGCCTACCCACTGGTCCAACACATCCTCAATCTTACTATAGAACAATTATTAGAAAGAGGGAGTATCAGGCTGAAAGAATTCAATTCCTCTCGGATATTCCACCGTGTAATTATCCCCGTATCTTCCCATCATTCGATTTTGGTTTGTTTCGGTGGCTGAGGTACTGGCTCCCTACCCAGGATAGCTGAGATCGAATCCATATTGGTGATTTATCCGCAGTATAACGGCCCTAAAATGAGTGTCTTGTGGAGAGGACGAAAAGTCAAGTAGGTATTCCGTCCTTTGGGCACCGTCCGCAACCATCATGGGCAACATGGTGTCATTTGTTTAGAGCTGACGCCGGCTATTTCATCACCAAATCTCAGTTACTTGAAAAATGTATACCTACTCGCCACCTTTCCCAATTGGCAAAAGTGACCTTTGATATGCGTTGCAAAACCCAAATAATCCATATTACTGCTATTACCATTAGAAAGACAAGGACGAGGGAAATATTAATTTTATATTGTACATATTGCAAGCCATTAAACCGTGCACTGAACTATGGAATTAATAGGTAGGTTTCTTTGATTTTTATTGCCACTCATTTGGGACAGGTTTAATTGCATTTGATATTTATATTATCCTTACCACGAAAGTTTAAAGCAGACATTAGAAGAGGAAAACTTATTTACTTAAGAAAATTAGAACGCAATCTTCGGTGGAGCCCAAGAAGAAAGAATTAGTGGAAAATATGGCATGGGAAATCGAAATGAGAGGAGATAAAGACTTATAAAAGTCTGCGCTCGACACAAGTTGGTGTTTCAAACACATTGCTTACAAACTAGCAATAGAGAAGATATACCTGAAAAATTCCGGAGGCAGATGAAGATTTCACATTGACTACATCTTTGTGAAGCAGGGATTAAGACACCAGATCAAGAACTGTAAAAGCTACCCGAGTGCTGATATCGACAATTACCAGAACTTAGTGATGATGCAATGACACTTAAAATTCAAGAAACTGAAGAAATCAATCAGGAACGTATTGAAAGCATTGAAACAAAAGGTGCCACAACTACGGCTGGCCTTTCAGAAGGCGGTGGAAAACAAGATAGAACGGGATATGACTTTG
This sequence comes from Platycnemis pennipes, assembly GCA_933228895.1. NCBI lineage: Eukaryota > Metazoa > Arthropoda > Insecta > Odonata > Platycnemididae > Platycnemis > Platycnemis pennipes. Next base: position 22,108,698 of record OW121848.1, on the reverse strand, counting down.
AAATCAGTGTAAAAGAGATGGCAGGACATTAAAATCGGACTATAGGAAGCAGCAAAACTACTGGGGAGAAGAAAAGTAGTCAAGAAGAAGCCATGGATTACGGAAGTCTTAGAGTTGATTGAAGAGAGTGTAATATACAAAAATGTGGAAACTGGAGAAGGGCAACTTTGCTGGAAAAGAATTAGGAATTAGATAAACCTTAAAGCGAGAAAGTAAAGGGAAGTATCGAGGAATGTGAAGATGCACAAAGCAACCGCCCACATGGAAATGTGGAAATGCCTACAGGATGGTGAGCAATCACTTCAAGGAACGGGCGGAGAGATGCAATACGATTAGGGACGAGAATGAAATACTCTTAATTGAACAGGAGGTTAAAGTAAAAAGATGGAAGGAATACTTGAAACCGTTGTATGATGGAAGCAATGTTATAGATAGAGCGAAAGTTATCAAAGAGGAAAACGAAGTTGATAAGAATAATTTGGGAGCCTCAATCTTAAGATTGGAATGCGACGCAGCTGTGAGGGACCAGCAAATAAATATAATTAAATTATTATTAATAAATAAAATATTATTAATAAATAAAATATTATTAATAAATAAAATATTATTAATAAATAAAATATTATTAATAAATAAAATATTATTAATAAATAAAATATTATTAATAAATAAATTTCTGCAGAACTAATTACTTATGTAAGAAAGAAGAGTTATATCCAGCTGTACAAAACAATCTGCAATATGTATTCTACGGGAGAGATACCCACGGAGTATGAGAAGAACGTTATCAACCCTATTGCTATAAAGAAGAGGAACGAAAATTGTGAAGATTTTAGGACCATAAGCCTGGTGACACATGCCTCTAATAAATAAACAAGAATCATCTATAGAAGAAAAGAACGAAAATCTGAGGAGTTTCAGGTTGATAACCAATTTGGGTCCAGAAAAAACTAGGTCATAAGAAAAGTGATTACGGCTTCCAGGCTACGTAAAAAGAAGTGAATAGAGAAGACGTTTGTTGCGCTTGTAGATTTGGAGAAGACATTTGACTATAACTTAATGCTGATGATTCTGAAAGAAATTGGAGTATCATACATTGAACCAAGAGCAAGAATTATCTACAGCTTGGTGGCTACAGTTAAATCAGGACTCCGAATTAGAAAAGCAAGCATAAAGAAAGGACTGAGACACGGCTGTGCACTGTCTCCCGTTTTACTTAATGTCTACATTGAAAAAAGCTCTTCAAGAAGGCCAAGAAAAGTCTTCTTGGAGTGGATATTCATGGGGAGAAAATCTGCACGCTACGATTCGCCGACGACATAGCAGTCATGGCAGAAAGAGATTTAAAAAAGATATTAGAAAATATGGAAAGTACAACGGCGGCCAGATATCACCTAAGTTCAATAAAAAGAAAACTATGGTAAATATTGGTATGCAGTAGGAGAAAAGAAGCCAGGACCAATGCTAAGCTCGGAAAAGATAAACTTAAGGAGGTGAAAGAATACTGTTACCTAGGAAGCCGAGTTGCCAGCGATGAATGAAGTAAAAGAAAAATTGTCAGTAGAATAGCCCTGGCGAAAAGGGCTTTTTATCAAACGAAGATTCTGCTAACAGTTCCAAATACGAGTGTGGGAGAGAGGAAATATCATTACAACATGCATCTGGAGCATGCTACCATATGGCAGCGAAGCATGCCATTCCTATGATAGGATTAGATTTTAGTATGTAATGGAATAGGATATTTTAATACTAAATGATAAATAATAGTATATTTTGCTTATTTATGATATAAAAAGGGATTTCATTTGTTCATGGATATACTTAATAATTCTTCCGAACATATTTTATTGGCCTATCTTATGAGTATTAGCATTAGCTCTAAACGTATAGGTTTGTCTTGCATTGATGAAAATAATTAGGAAAATTTTCTCACTAATCTTAAATAACAGGATCCATTCCAGCATTACAGAGTTCTCCCCTCATTAGTATGTCGGGCTCTCCGAGTCAATTTTCCCCTTCAAGCAGCGATCTTTTACTGAATTAGATACATGTCTTCACTGCCTATAATGAGTATCGACTCTCTTCGTTGCTACCAAACTCCGCTTTCTATTTATCTCGCGCCATTGCAATCCACCGGACCTCCTCTCCCACCCCCCATCCTTATGACCCTCGGCGCTGGTCCTTTCGTGGTTTTACATTGGTTCCGCCATTTGATGTCTCGAGAAATCACCTCCGGGGCGGCAGCGGCAGTCTTTTGACTCGTCACGTCATACGCTCCCGCGGGGTCGGGGGGCAGTTTTTTTCCCCTAACTCGCTCCCCCACCTCTCCACCCTCCTCCTCCCCCTCGCTCCCATCCCTCCTCTGCACTTTCCTGTCCCCCTATCTCCCTCCTCCTCAACCTTTCTCTAAAGATTTTAAACAATTCGCCACTGTATCCTCTTTGGTTTGGCCTCCTCGTCAACACCAGAAGTAAATCCATTCTCACCCATTAGCGTTTGCATAATTCGCAGAAATGACACCACACATGGTCCTCAGGCGAAGATGAAGGCTGAATATTTTAACGGGGTATCACTTAAATTTGGCCTTCCTCATTTCTCGTTTTTGTCATTTCTCCCTTAGCATTATGCTATGAAATCAGGGAAAAAGATATTTCCTTTGGGATTGGGATTTTCCACGTTATTCCGGAACTTTATTGCGATTTAATCTTTTTTGCTGATTTGTTAATATATAGATATGCTCATAGTTTTTATTCGTGCAGTACTTCAAACCATGCATAGGGAAAATTAGCTCCTGTAATGATTTCTGTGATGGATAGTGTCATATCGTTTACACTGAGTAAAAAAACCGTTGTAAGAATTTTTAAATTTTGATTGCCATCAATGGTAAATCATATCGTGGAAAATCATCTCGTTAAACTATCGCTGCTCAAGGTTTTGAGTCACCGAAAATAATTCCAATCTTCAGTCAACATCCATAATAATCTATGTGATTTTTATAAAGAATTATGTATCTAATTTCTTTCTCTATACTTTTGCAACCACCAAGTTTCTTCTACTCGTGTATGCAAATAGATAGGATACCGTTTTTTTCCGTGTGTTTGAAGTCTAGAAATTATTAATTGGTATTACATTTCTTTCTTATAAGATTATGTTCGTAACATCATTGTAATGCCGGAATGTTTGGAACTCCTAATAACTGAAAAAACGTGCTGTTAACATGGGAATATATTTCTCCTTTGTATCAAAAAAGAATTTACTAAGTAATAGTACTCTTAAGAGCTACTATTCAAATACCGTGGACTTGAGCGTCAAGATAATAATTCATCTAGGCATTCACATAAAGCCATGGGAGGAAATTTAAACAGTAGTGAAACAATTTGACTCTTAAGTGTTGACGTGGCTGAGTTTATGTCTCACTACAAATCCTAAACGGAACCGGAGATCTAAAGACCTCAAGAGGAGTAAATCGTAAGAGAAACACGCGCCACCCGAGGCGTTATTCAAGCAAATACCATTTAAGTTGTCAGACGAGCTTTAGCAAGTGAGGAACCGCTTAAATGGAACCCGTAAATGCACAAATTCATTTTAATGCAGTATCTCGGCTATTACGACACAGAAATATAGTTTTATACACATATTAGGTAGATGGAAACTTTGTTTGCACACAAGTTATCGTTTTGAAATTGAATGTAAACAAAAGAAGAAATAAATTGATCACCAAATAGTATTTTATATTTGTGCCCTGAAATATACTGTAATGGGATGAATAGAATATAACCTGCTCTATTTATTGATGGATTACAACATATTATCCTCATCTAAATTGAGAGACGTACCAATGATTGACGCACATTATGCTAATTTTTCGCTCTCCCTTTGTATGTAAAAATATCATACGAAGCTAACGCGGTACGCTGCTTTTTTCTTTTCTCAATCAATCATACGCCTTGTTTCTGAGAAATGACTGCATAAGAATAGCCAATCAATCATCAGAGTAGCATTTTTTGCATCAAAGCGTTTGGCTCAATACTTATCGGCACAGAACTGATAGCCTCCGCCAGGAACAGAGTTGCCCTGCATTGGAAATTTCTCTCTCGTACATATATACTAGTCACCTCCTTTTGTCGATGGTTTTAGTCTACACCCGTCCTAAGTGATGATCGTTGAATTGAGAGCATATCTCCATCCTCTTTTCAGTTACTTATGCCTCAACATGTATATATTTCCGTGACTGTATTTAAGAATTCGTCGATTGTGATTATTGTTTGAAAATTTTATTCTTTGTAATTATTTCAGTTCTTACTTTCTGGTTAGATATATAGAATGTCATTTTCATTTTGTTTGCAGCCCATAAAATTTTTTAAGTACTTTAGATGCACCATTCTTATGTCCTTTACTTATGCCCCGTCCCAGTAGTTTGCTATGCATTTGCAGAGCTTTGCGTGGGCACTAGGCGTCCTTCATTGCGACCGGGTATGCTCTCATCGCCATCTTACTCGAGTTGGGAAAATTGAAAAGCTTTAATCACTGCTAAATCGTGGAAATTACAGTCAAATGCATGGAAATAAAACAGGGGCTACAATCCGCAGAGTCGCTAGTGCATTTGGGAAGTTTTCCATTCAGTGCTCTTGTTTACGCATCCAATTTTCACTGCGCATCTCTCCTTACTGCTTAATGAAATGCCTCGTGTAAAACGTGTTTTGCAGGATTCGAGGCACATCTGTAAACCAATCTCCGAATCAATGAACGGGCAAACGCCAATCTCACGCAGCCTGCAACGACGTCGATGCATGCACACGTTGGATTTCCGATCGGAGCACTTATTCTGTACCAAAACTCACCACCGCAGCCCGAAATCACAAGGCTTCTCTCCCTCTCCGTCCGTAGCATCTCGACCGCAACCTGCTCTCATCCCGTAATGAAAGCGCGTCGTCTCCCTCCCCCCTTCGCATCCAATCCTCCCTCTTTTTGCTCGCCATTCATCCCACGGCGGCGGCGCTCGAGATTGCTCCACGCATTTCCGGAATTGCTCACGTCGTCTCTTCCTTCATCGCTTACGGCACCTCCTCTTTTACTGTCAGCCATTTCCTCCCGCTCTCTTCTTCCCCTTCCTAAATCCTTTCTCCTCCTCTTTCCCTCAACCTCGGATTGGCTTCCATTTCCCGCTCATTTTCTCCCTCGGCTGGCTGGTATTTTCACCCTCACCTAATCACTCGCTCTTCTCCTGCCTGCCTGCCATCACTTCAGCATTCTTCCCCGGCTTCAGTTTCTCTCGTGGAACCCCAACCTCTCCCTCTTCGGCTTTAGTTAGAGGGCTGTCATGCCTCCGTGTCAAATGACCGCGACCCGATGGCACAGGCGATGAGTTAGATGGAGTAAGTGGAAGCGGTTCTGGCGTGCGTAATCAATTCCGTGATCTTCAGCGTTCGCTTTGTTAGATTCCAGTGGCACATTAGCCGTACGAGCGGGGATCAACGGGGAGCAGCAGTCTCGGAATCTCGGCAATTTTTTTCTCTCTCTTTCTCATGCTGCTGTCTACTTTAATTTACTGCCTCCTTCATGTCTCATCGCGAGGTGGTTCAGATAAAATCCTCTTGGAGTTGTCAACGGGGATTTCTACCGTGAAGACCATGCAGGGCGCAGCGAGACCCCTTCACTCATTGAGTAATCTCACATCAGTTATCTTATATGTAATTATTTGTGTTCACGTTCCTAAATTTGCCAGATTTCGTTTTAAAAATATGACAGTTGTCACGTAGAAACTGTGTTAAAGGCAATCGGAAATATTTTAAAATCTCTTTGAGGAAACAACATTGCCATTTGGCATTTAAAAATTCCAATAGGAATATTTTTGGCGGAAAAATGGAATTCGTGAGTGATCAGGTATTTTGCAATGAAAGTGAGACCTAGTATCCACGCAGAAAGATAAAGTTAGCATTAAAGTAACATTTTATTTAAGCCTTATTGGCTCTTTATGAAATTTTTTTAGATGGTATGTTGGGTTAGCTGACAATGAGTAAATGTGATTAATGGATTATTTAGGAGATGATAAAAATGTCAAAAAGGAAAAGAGGCTTAATGGAATTAAAATAGAATGATAAAATCCAGCATGTGTGAATAATTTACCTCTAATAAATAATGTTAATATATTCTCGAACTTTCTTATATATTTATAATAAATAATGTGCATATTTTGTGTTATTGGGTACTCGAGAGACAGATAAACTTTTAAGAAATAATTTTGCTAGTTATGTAAGATAATGTTGCTCATATTCAGGATTGATGCTTATATAACTCTGACTGCATGGAGTATATAGAAAATAGTTTGTGTAGTAGGAAATAATCTAAATAATAATCTAAGGTTTTACGTTTCAGTACAATGTACATCGTAATTGATGTGCCCTGTTTGATGTTGAGAGTGGGAAATACTTTGAAGTGAAAAAGAAGTGTCCACATTCTTGCATGAATGCCATCCACGAGGCTATGACTGGTATACATTTATAGAATATGCCTAAAAATTAGCCTTTGTAGAGAAAATATCACTGCTGTTAAATAGTATCAAAGAATATACTTTATTATGAATACACAGATAAACCTAACTATTAAAGATACTCAGTGATGGAGTAGGAGCTTAGACAGATATCACCATGAAGGACTGGAGGAATTCAGCGAGTATCTTCTTCGCAGCAATATCATTGAAATTATGACCGTAGAAAGGCTACATAATATTGGACAAACTAGTGAAAACACTTACGTAACATTCATAGTGAGAGGTTTTAGTGAAGTTGAAAGAAAAAGTGAGTGCCAACATGGAAGTGGACAAACTTTAAAACCCTCTTCATAAATTCGATATGAGCGGAGGACTTGTAGAGATTGATAATGGGAAGGGAAAGGTAGTAAACTAAATTCTATTTTTTAGAAGGCAGCTCTCAAATTCGACGAAGTCCCTGAAGTAATATTGTATGAATGAAAGTGAATTTAAGACTCGCAGAAACCCTGATGGTCGTGGTTTTCATTCAATGAAACTACAGAAATAATCCAAAGGGAGAGAGACTGAAGAATTTTATTTGCCTTTTGGAAACATCTCTCGAAGGTTTCTGACAGAAAGGCGTTTAGTTCCTCTTTTAGGCAGTGGTTATCTCAACTTACGCTTCCAGAAGAGACGTTGTATGTTAATGGATGACAGATCATCGAAAAACCTGTTGGGCTTGAATACAAGCGTGAACATAATTCTCAGAAAGCAGATGTGAGGAATCTTGGAATTTAAAGATGATAGTTCGCGGCTTTTTTACAAAGCATTCACGGTGAACTTACCTAATTTGATGGCGGGCTTTACCCTGAAGGCAGGGGCCGAGACTAATTTCAAAAGAGAAAGGTCCCCTCACCCATAGCAATTTTGATTACTTCCCTTCCTACGGTAAACATGTTTCGACAGCGTCAAAATTCGAAAGGAGGATCCAAACCTGAAAATCACGATTTTTCATGCCTTTGATCGCCGATGCAGTGAATTCCAGCGATATTTGTCAGAATAAGAGATTGTTCGACGCTTGTTTTATGATTTTGCATGTTTGATCTTTGCTACTGGAAAAACTTCATCTTGACTCTTCCAAGCAGTAGCGTATTGACGTACTCAACTTACAGAAAAATGCAGCTATATCGCTTTTGTACTTCCGATCGATGCTTGAGAAACTTAGTCTTGAGACTTCTTGCGGTGGTGAATATACCTACCTTAGAGAAAACTGTTACGAAGCCGCTGCATTATTATTTCTACGCATGTTATTCCATTCAAGTGTTTAGGCTTAGATGCTAGTTAATTCAAACACAGGATTTGGTACAATTACCAAATGTTGAAGTTTTAAATAGGTTGCTTTATTCCATTTTTATTGCATGTTCTTTGAAATGGAAATAATCATTGCTCTGGAAGCATATGCCTGCAAAGTTAGTGCATTAAAAAACTAGGAAGGGTATCGGAAGAAGTGTGATAAAATTGGTGTGCGTCCAAGGGCGCAGTCAATTCGATCATTAGCTATCTGAAACCATGTGAACATTATGTTATTGGTTTGCGCTGCGGCTCGTGCTAAGGTTTACCTTGGTGCTCTTCTTCATCAATGCATTTCAAATGGTGTGAAAGTTAGCAGCTTTACTGTTTGGATCGTTTTCGGCCGGCCATGGTGGTCACTATTTTTTAACAATTTCGTTTGGGTCTCTCTCCTTCACCTGAAGGCATTCGACCTTGCAGACCTTTGGCTGAATCGCTTGTCCCCTCCCCCAACGGTCGCAACCCCCCCTACCCTCCCCTCTCCGCCCCCCACTCGACCATCGGCCACACTCATCCTCATCAACTCCCTCGCTAACGGCCGATTCGCCTCAACTCTGGCGGAAGGGTCTGAAAGGGGAGGAGTCGCAGATCCCCGGTTCAAGATAGGCACCGTCCCATTCCGTGTAATGGCGAGTTTGGCGCTGTTCGCGGTTAGCTGCGGCTAATCACTACAGGAACGCAAACTAAGTGTGAAATTTTCTTCTCATTTGCTGCTCGGAAATTGAAAGACTGCTATCACACGTCTTTCGTAGCCATAAATTGTGCCGTAGCGTAGTAATCCACCGCATTTCGTTTTATCTTAATCGCTAATTTAATAGAAAGTAGTTATTGGTTTACCTTTTGCAAATTTCGATTGCTATTCTAATTATAAAAAAGTATCAGCATTATATGTTGGTGCATCACTCAAAATTTAAAATTTCATATAATTATCGTCGTTATCAATTTGGGAATATGGAGGTTTTAATGAACCTAAATTAGCTTCATTATATTTCCAGGAAAGGTTACATTGATCGAAAACCTCAATTAGCTTTATTACATTTCCACGAAGATTTACGTTGACTATGACGGACTGGCGTAATATACTATTATCATTTATGACAGTGTAAAGTAAGTGACTGTGTTTTAGGTAGGTTTTTGCAGAGGCGCTGAATTGCAACTAATATAATGCACATGATTAACACAGTTCCAGAGTACCATCAGAAATTTACGCCAAGGGTAAAAGTGGAATAATTTCACTACTACAAAATGTAAACTTTAGAATAAGCGAAATTGGTTACACAATGTGCCTAGTGCGGCAATTCACAATATATATGATTAAAGATATAATCGTATACATTTTTGGTTCGATCAGATTTGTCACATAGTGTATTTTTTGTAATATGTTTACATTTTTTGATTTTTGATAACGTTAGTCATACTTATTACTTCATTGACGGTAGTCTATTTAAATAATGATAAGAATTTAAATAAAAATGATAGTATGATTAATGTTTATTCTTAGAAAAATGTAGACGCATGCTTTCGCTGAACTACTGTTAACTATGTGTAAGAAGGCTCGGTGGAATATAGTACTGCAAGGTTTATTCACGGCAATTCATTAACGCTAAAGTCATGACACGACGTCTCCTGCAGTGTCTCGTTGCAGCGCGAAGTTAGACGGAAGCCTTGCCTCACGCGGCGATGGCTTGCGCCCCGAATCCAATCTGAAGACGAGGCGCCTCTGTGATAAGCGTCAAGACAGGCGCTAGAGTAACGGGAACGCATGCTTAGGCGTCTTGCCACCAGAGGCGTTGCTCACGCGGGTAAAACGGTACTCCTGGTCTCCTAGATTACTTAAGAAAAACGAAGACTAGGTGGATGATGTATGGTGACAAAAAAATTTTTAACTACTTCATCAGGACTGCCACCTCTATGATTGATACAATAGCCAATTGAAAATTTACTAGAATTGCAACTTTCTTAGTATCCTCTGTTTATTCTTGTACATGATATAGAATTTTAGAAATTGTTGTTATGTATTCGATTAAGATTGTTATCACTGTGTGGTTTGAATGTTGCAACAATTTATAAAGTATCTCTTTTTTTTAAAATTGCAGATTCATGAGTAAATTTTTGTGTCATACATTAATCCATCACTATGTGTTGCATGAAATTCATGAAAAATAATTGTAGTCTTATAATTAGTCTCCGTTAATGCAGTGGAAATTTTCTATGCTGCAGAAATGTATCTTCCTTACCGCCTCTATTGATTGCCAACCGCCCGAGATCCAGTAAAAAACATTGAGTAACATTATCGCTAATGGCAAAGTTGAAGAAATAATTGTAGCTAGTTTTTCTGGAATTCTTTTTGTTGTTTTCCTCTTACAAATTTGTGCATGGGTATTAGTAATTTTTTAATTTATAGAATTTTGTTGCAACAAAAATATGCTTCCACTGTTGCCATTACTGGTCGTATTTACACGAGTTACATAAATCCAATCCAATTACTGATTTCATACTGGATTTCATTCCATTTTTAATACCATATTAATTCTTTAATACGGCACAGTAATGAGAAAAATGGAATGGCAAAGTTACAACCACTCTGGTAATAACTTTGTGGCCTCCTTCCCTTCCATATCGCAGTACAGTCATTTAAGTAGTTGTTACTCCGCCTGTAATGAAATGGGTGTCTCTATACCTACTACTGCGGTCTTCACCTTCGCTCGTATAAAGCAAAACACCTTCTCTTGGTGATGGGATGGATATTAGCCAGCGGCTTCCCATGGCCGTTTCAAGACATCTTTATAGGTTTTCGTATCTTTTAATGGGTACCTACCTATAATTTTCCCCAAGGATAAAGACCCATACTCCTGGTGTTTACCACCGCTTACTGCCTCCGACTGCTTGCTCGTCGAAAAAAGTTGCTAATTTCGCACACAAGCTCTATATCGTTTGATCGATACACATTGAATTCGATAATATTATTGTGTGAAATTCTAGCCTCTCTTGCAGTTAAAATTACCCAAAATTTGATTTTCCTATGTTACAGTTAAAGTAATTCAATATTTTATGTTCTTTAATTTCATAAATTGATTTACTCGCTATTTAGTCTCCTCTGTTTCACAACATCAAATACGTGGATTTAATCATGGTTTTCAAAGAAGGAAAATTATACTTTTTGTATTTATTTCTCCATGTTAATTTAATTTGATGTACAATTAAAACGTTAATAATTGTGCAGTAAATAACATAATTTACTCTTTTTATGTTTCAAAGTTGTTATAATTGAGCTATATGAGTTTTTTTTAGAATCCGTCGAAGAATAATAATGAGGGAAATTAAATAAAGTAATTGTTTTTGGTATGGCCCATTAAGCGAGTACTTTATAAATTTACGATGCACAGTAGTTTAGCCAACCGAAAAACCTCAATGTTCGAATTATCATATTTAATTATATAAAAAGGTTTACAAGAATTTGTGCGAGCAGCAATAAAAAACATATATTTTCGGTCAGGAGATTGATATTTATCGGTTAAGATAAAATTCTCTTGTTCGTTTGGTGATTATTTTTCCATAAATTTAATAATCCCTACCTGAAGCGGACGATTATTCTATCGAAACCCGGGTCGTTAAAGCGTAAAGAACATTTTTGTAGTATTGTGTAAAAGTTTGGTTTCTATTAAATTTACTGACCATGGAGTACCACCAGGTTACAGAATAGTTTCATTTATATGATTATTTTTCTATCTCAAACATAGATGCTATTTGATAATATGCGTTGTTAAACTTTCAACTATCTCGATTTAGAATGCATCAACGACTTATATATGTTAATGGTTATGCTGGCAGTTTAAAGATATATTTAAATGATTAAATGGCAAATTGAATTCAAATCAACATGACTGTTATGATTTATTATATCATTACCCTTGACGAGCTAAAAATATGTCCCATTTCGTTCTGAAATCCTGCATTAATTGTTTTTTTCCTCTGCATCGCTGCATGAAAGTACAGTGATGGACTAGTAAACTAATTTGAAGAAAGTGCATATGATTTGAAGACCGGAAAATCAGAGACCAGTTACGCTTTCCGGAATTCACTTACTGCATCTAAGATAATCCATAAATGGTCTCTTCTTAATTACGAAGGATATCATATTTGGACATTTCCTGCATTCCTTTCAAGTTACTTCTGTTTACACTACGTGTCTACTCCTTGTTTTAAGCAACATTTCCGCAGGTTGTAGTTTCGAAACGAGTGAGTTTGCTCTTAAAAATATTGGTTTCCGCGTGCAGCCAGTTAACACATTTACGGGCCCGGAGCGACATTCCGAGAGGAGGCTTCCCGTGTTTGAGGCCGTGTTTTCCACCGAAGATTCCGTGGTTCGAATGGCCCCATTACCCCATCCACCCCACACCCCGATTGTTACCATTCGGTGCACGGTCCTGACTAGAGGGCCCTTATAGGCCCTCCCTCCTTCCACCGCTCATTCTCGCACCTTTAATGTGCGCAGAGCTACATTCGCGCGGCGCACAAATGTGTTTTACGCCATTAGCATAACCACATCAGCCAGCGGGGAAACTTCACATTTTCACCCCGAATTCTAATCGCCTAACCTTGCCGGATCCATTTTTATCTCGCTCACCATCAAACGTGCATCTCCATAAATATTTCGCCTTCAGCAAGGAAGGATCGACGAGGATACTCGGAGAGGAGAAAGAGGGATGGCGAGAGAGAGAGGAAAGGGGAGGAATTGTGGAAGTGAGGGAGGAGGAGGTGGTGAAGAGGGACAGGATGAATGGTCGCAGGGCGAAGCAAAGATGGGGTAGAAGGGCCACGCCTACGCCCGACGTGGCCCGCACAATTGTGACTGCCTCTGCCCTTATTTTCCTTCCCCTCCCCCGCCCCCCCATCTCTCCCCGCAAACTGTTTACCTTCCCGTGCCCTCGAGCTGATGCGGACGGAATTCCACCGGTAGATATTAAAAGTAAAAAAATAACAGCTGCAGCAATTTTAGGGCAACGCGGAAAATTGTCTCCCAAGAGGACGGAAAAAAGAGGGGTGCGGTAGGGACTTGAAGAAGGTAAAGAGAGAAGGAGGAAGAGATACAGAACAAGAACTGGTTTTCATCGGGCAGTAACTCAAAGAACGAATGGTTGGATTTCGCGCTTTATGACCGTGTCTCCACCTTCGATACCCCGGGTCTTTTCGACTATCTGCGATCATCCTTCATTTATGGAGGGAATATTCACAACTTGATCAGCACAGGGTGACCATCTGTGAACTTGTCACCGGTTTAAATGCTTCCTAAACTATGAAAATCTTTTACAGTCTTTTATCCGTCTGAGAGTGTTTAGCGTATTGCTTCATCAAATGTGTGGTCGATACTTCTTATTGCTAGTAATTTCTTGTGATTTGGAGTTAACACTGACGCCTAAGTGTGTGACTATGGAGTGGTTTTGAAAGGTTTATAAATATTTTTAAGTAATCTAATTATAGCACGTGATCTTTTACACAATCGTTCTATATCTGCGAATAGTGATATGATTTACTAGGAGCAGGAATTCAATAGAAACATAAAAAGAAGCAACTCCGATGTTCGACTACATACCAAACTTCTTAATGCGTTCTCATTGTATTAACCTTTGCATGTTTTTTTAAATCTTAATTTGGAATTCAAGCAAATTAGACATCTAGCCAGTTCCAATTAAAAATATTTGGAAATATAAGTGGAAAATGAATTTTTATGGATTGTAATGTTTGCTCAAATATTCAGGGAATTCTAAAATTATCTTTGTTGAATTTTATGTAATATCTAATCCGGAGAAAAATGTCAAAATTGTAATTTAGTAATAATAATTCTTTAGCCCATACAACCATAAATCACTCAAATTTGAGCTGCATGATCCACATGCGACTGATTGTGCGTTTAGTTATTGATATTACAAAAGATTACATACTAATCATGGAATATCAATTACATTTGGAAATTTGTTAAATATTTACAGTTGTACAGTTGTCAACATTTATATTTTGCGCCTCCTAACATGCGCAGGGATCGTGTTCGTATGACTTCGCTTAGACCATCGAAATGGTGGATTGAAATCCGTTTGGCAGCCGTCACCAACCAAATAACACATCATCTCATCCATACCACGCTCTCAACTCCCATCGAAACCTTCCATGAATATACCTGAGGGGATAAAAAGGTTAATTTGTTTTCATGTTGTAATCATCATCATTAGTTATAAATCCTCAGATTGGTTTGGCGCAGGTTTCCACTGAGTTCTTCTATCGGCTAACCTCTTCATATTTACGTATTTCTTCTCTTTCACATCCTTCATCAATTGTATGTTATAACATATCATATAAATCTTCGTGCGGCAGAACCTACTTGTATCGAGAAACGTGACAATTATGAGCTCCTAAATATCACTGTATTACATTATATTTGAAAGAGTACTGAGTAAAGAGTACTGTGGAACCATTTGTTTGGTAACAATAATAGTTGTTAAGAACTAAGAGTATTCATTGCGCCATTTCCATGCTATACATATTATGTATATTCATTCATAATAAAATAAACTTTATGAGTTTACAGACGATTTTTATCATGATAACATACGTAAACTCATCTCTTTTTATCATAATCTCATACGTAAACTATTGTGAAAATTTTCTAAAATTACTAAAAAATTATGTTGAGGAAAGTACGTATCTGACAGGTAAAATATGTGTTAGTGCTTCGTCGTTTATAGACGATACCTATTTTTCACGCAAAAGACAATGTTTTCATTTTCAAAAGGTGTAGCTGAGAAATTTCTGTGACGCTATTGTGCATTTTAGGCAGTGTTCTGGTGCATTTTTTCATCCATAAGGATCTCAAAAGAAACCGCGGCCACAAATACAATCATTTTTGTTTAATTAAAAGACACATTTCACATTTATAATCTCTTACGTCTTCGTACTTACGATCGCGTTCACGGAATTCTGTGCCGTCAATCGATAAAATTAGAAAAGAAAGAAAAAAAATTGAAAACTATTCCAAATTATAGCATTCCACAAAGTTAAGTCAATACTATTTGTTTAAAAATTGGATAAACAGTGTCAAGAGTCGGGTCTTTTCGAAGGAGTGATAAGTCAGCCGAATCTATGATTTCATTCACCCCGTGCATTGGCGCAACAAGGCAGAAAGATGGCCTACTTAAAGGCTTCTCCACGCCCTTTCGTATTTATGTTGCCCTGTCTAATAATCCACGGATTCGGCGCCTCCCCCATCCCCTTTCGCCCCCACCCCTCCCACTCCCCCCACCTCCTCCTCGAGGGGACGCCGCCCACTCAAGTACTCGGGGCAGGGCGTCGAACCGATCGTTCTCTCGCTCCAGTTCTCTTTGATTCCACGGAAATATGAAGTGAAGGCAAGAATTTTGGAAACCACTCGGGGGAAAATGGATTGTGCAGAAGAATTCTCACTCCACACTCCACGTTGTTGGAAAGAAGTGATGTGCTTTGCACTTATTAAAATTATAAAATTCCTTGCACATAAATTCTCTTATGGCTCACTGAGCATCATAAGCGTATTAGGAAGTAATTAAATTACGAGTCTCAAACTTCAAACTGCTCCCTGCGTCTGATAAAAACAATAAGTATTAAAATTTGGTGTGACGTAAATTTGGAAATATTGATTTTAATTATTTTACTGCCATGTTCATGTCAGCATGTACTTTATGTGTTTTTATGTAGAATGTGAGTAGGCATTTATGTTTTGTTATGTAGCGGCTCCGGTTGAACTGTAGGGTTCCCCCAAAAATTTAGACCAATGATCAGTTGCGGCTGTCATTAATTGCAAAACACTTCACGCAAACGCGCAACCGCATTCAAATTTATTAAAATTCACTCGCGTGCTTCCGCAGATCCTCATGCCCTCCCTAATAAATTTTCTGAGGATTCATCCATCATCTGCTCGTCCAATTTTTCGATTTTTTTTCCGACGACGACTGAACTCGTTCCCCTCGCACTTGCGTTTGCGGAAATACATGAAACTACCTGCCACGCGACGTCCTGCTCATGGAGACGAGAGCGCCCCCATTTTCACCCACCCCCTCCCAACTACCCTCCCCGTTCTCCGCGCCCTTTAAGGCCACTCCGCCCACCAAAGGCCCGCCTGGCGCCTCTCTGCTTCCCGTCTCCGACACCCCCCACATCCCTCCCTTCTCCCGCGGCCCCCACCCCACCGGTGCGCGTTCCTTCGTTCCTTTTTTTTCCGCCGCCAAATCCACTTCTCTCTCCCTCTCCTTTATTTTAACGCCAGGGAAGTCCCAAGACGCTGCTTCGGACTCGGTTGCCAATGGCGACACCCTCCGACATTCCCGTACGTCTTCCCCTCCCACTCTCCTCCCTCTCCTTCCTCGCAACTCCAGAGCATCACCCGCGCGGACTCTCCCGTCCACCTCCCCCCCCCTCCCCCCCCCCCCGACCCCCCCTCCCCCCCCCCCCTACTCCAACTCCAAGACATCCCAAGACGTTCGAAGGCGTGTTTAACACCTTCAGTTTCCCGCGAGAGGCAGCTCTCCCTCCCAAGGTGGTCGGTCCAAGATAGCTCCTTCACTCTCTCTCCGTCCCTTAAACTCCCTCCCCATTGCTCTAAAATAACACACGCATCCATCTTCCTCCCGAATATTTTCCGCTTACCGATCTCCGCGGTCATTGGTCACTTCAGTTTTAGGTCAGAGAAGTTTTCCTATCAGTCATAACACGCGTATTTTTTAATATTGACTGATTTTAACGTCTTTGGGACGGTGAATCTGTCTTTTCGGCGAGTTGGTGCTGTGATTTATGGTCACTTAAAAAAAAGAGCTTTTAAAAATACATTGTGAGGGAATTGGATGCATAGAATATATTCTCAAGATGATTTCATGCTATCAGGGTGGTCATCTTTGCAGTCATTTAATGTCTCACGTAATCAAGGAAAAAGTTGATTTGGAAGAATTGAAGTTCTTCGTAATTTTCATTCATTAGGTATGCCTTTAATGTGAAAAATTTATTTCTTTCCATTCTAGTACAAAATAAAGTAGGTGAGAGTAGAGAGATATAAAGTAGCCGATTGATGACTACTTCAAAATAAAATATGAATATGCTTATCTATTTAAATCCGCTTTAGAATACCCCTGGTCTCGTCATGCAATTAACTGTCACATATATTGATGTGGTTGAGTAAATATTTTACTAACGATCTGAGGACAGCTAGGAACAACAGCCGAATCCATTCAAATTCCTCTCTTTCATCAACTGCTGGTCTACGATTGTGTCGTCATTTCTCTCCTTGAGCGAGAGAATAAATGGAATAGCATTTGACGGCGGGAGGTCTACTACTGGTTTGAGTTCATGTTCAATGCGGTTATGTCCACTCCATATGAAGTGCATTCATCCCCCATTAATCTTACGCAAATGAGTTTGCCAAAGTAAGTGATGTGTCCAGCGTAGTTCCTCGGATGCTCATATAGAGCGAATGCCCAGTTTAGGATTTCCGCTAGATTTTCCGCCATGCAGAGTATTTTACATTTATAATCGTTTGAATTTTATGTTCCACTTGAACGCAAAATAGCTCTTGGAAGGTATGTGAATGCATTTTTGCAGGCATTTCACACTAACGGCCTTCTCATTTGTATAAAACTCACACAAGTGCGTAAAGAACTCAAACGTGGAAGTAAAATTAGTTTCAACGATGCAAACTGCTACACATAAATCTGTCTTAACGTAATATTTATTACGTTACGTTTCTGTATGGCAGTGAGGCATGGATAATGACAGCAGTGGAAAAGAAAAGGGTGGAAGTATTTAAAATTTGGTGCTACAGAAGAATGACGAAGGTTAAATGGATCGACTAAGTAACGAGGAAGTCTTGAGGAAAGTGTGAGAGAACTTCTTTACACTTACTTACACTTCTTTATTGCAAAACGCCATCTTCAATTTCTCGATAGAGACCGTTTGAGCGCAATGCTTCCGTAAATCAACAGACTCCAGAGTTTAATTCAAAATCGATGTGATCATTGATCATGGATCTCATCGAGTTCATAGTTAAGTGGCGTAAGGAATCCACTCCTTAGAGCTGATGGACCAGTTTATTTTACCCCGTTTCGTCTGTGTCTCCCAGTAAGACCTGGTACATAGAATATTTCTTACATCGTATTTAGCTAACACGTGACCGAAGTGGCTTCTCTATTGTTCAGATATGATGCCGATATCTCCGGTCAATATCCCATTCCTATGCCAACTATACCTCAGTGTTGTAAATGGCTATGAGGCTTGAAATACTTCACATTACGCATTGTCCAATTTCAAATTGAAGCTGGACATGCGCAAGGGCCTGGAAAGCGAATGATTAGAAGAAATAAAGGATTTTAATTTTTATCCATGGATTAAATATTGATTAAAATTCACTTCTGTGTTACATTTACATCTACGTAATACCCTGCTAGCCACCTCAAAGGTGTGTGGCAGGGGGTGAATTCTCACCAAACATGCACTACATATCATGCATTCAAAAGGATTAGTATTAATATATTAGTCTAAACTGCACTATTTAAAAAGATAAAAATAGCAAACTAAGCATGCAAAAACGTGCTGTTAGTTGTGTTACCTATAAGTCCTTATATCAACATGCAACTACCTATGCTATGGATTGAATCGCTCGTATTGGACATATTTACCGCTATTCATATCCCTAATTGTACGAGGAAAAAAGGACATTTTGAATCTGTCAGTTCGGCAATAAATTTCTCTATTTTTGTAATTATGGTCCAGTCTACCATAGTAAGTTGGGGTTCGCAAAATATTTTTAACGTTATCACTGAAAATATTATCTTGGGATTTATTTAGGAGATTCTAAATTCTAAAAGTCTAAATTTCAACCTACGATCTGAATATGATTCCCATTTTAATTTATTTAATAGGCTCGTTACGATATAATAGTTATCGTACCATCTCTTTACAAATCTTGCCAATCTTCGCTGCACACGTTCAAGTTCGTTATTTAGACCGATTTCGTAAGGATCCCATACGCTGGCAGCATATTCCAAATGGGGTATAACAAGGGAAAAGTAGCTGATTTCTCGTACATGTTCGTCACATTTAGCCAATACTCTTTTGATGAATCCCAGTTTACGATTAGCTTGACCCATTATTTCGCGTATGTGTTAATTTAAACGTACATGGGTGCAGTTAGTAGCGTGGCATTACATTTCTATCTTTGCTGTTTCTGAATATGCTGATAGTCAAGCTACTTACATCACACACATCCATGCCTTTATTCCTGTATCAATGCTACTCATTTGCGATTTAAAGGTGAAACTCTCCGGCCTCCCATTCCGTTTCGTTCCCGCATTCCGCTCCCATGCCGGGCGGTTCCGACTCTCCGTCGCCATCGTTTCGATTCCATCTCGCCATTTACGGCGAATCCTTTAACCCCCTTCTTCCCGACAGAAGATCTCCTGGTAAGGGTCCGCCGGAGCGTCGAAACATCGAGGACCCATCGGATTCGAGGTTCTAATTCTGTTGTGCTCCTCTGGTACCTTGGTTGGTACCTAGCATTGCGTCTCAGCTTCTTCCCGAAGCGCCACGTGGTCCAGGGAACGCGACAGGGGGCGGGCGTCCCGATGCGACGTCAAAGCGGGCAGGGCGGCAGGCGGCTGTCTGGGGAATGGGACTCGGGAGAAATTATGGTCCCAAGCGGAAGCACAAGAATGAACCGGCGGGACCTTGGCTTTAAAGAAGAAAAATTTAAATGGGTACAGTTTTTTTTCAGTCGGATAAGGATCTCTGCTTCCTGCTGGGAGGTTGTCGTAGCCTACAGATAGAGGTTTACGAATACCAGGAGGATCCCATAACTTGTAATTTACGAAGGCAGGGCCCTGTCAACCTTACGGGGACTAGATAGACGCATTAACTTCATAGGTCAAGGCTATGGTTTGCACTCAAAAAGCTTTTGATTTGTGAAACCTGTTCCTTTCTCGAATTCTTGGGGACAATTGGTGTAGTATGTACTACTAATTCATTTGTATATCTGACAAAAATATGCACTTCAAGATGGTGACTGATGGTGACGGAACTGACCGCAATCATGGAATTTAGACACTTGAAATTTGTTTAAAAACATTGGTACTAACGTTTAAGCGTATAAAGACTGTAGGTACATTACGCTTCAACGCTCCTTTTTTACTGGAAAAGCTATCGGAAAAAAATTAAATGAATTCCGTTTTCTGTTCCGTCAGGTATTGCCAAGAAAATAAAATGATTTCAACGTAATAACCCGCGATCCTTAAGATAATTAGAGTTCCATGGCATAAACTTTTCAGATGCACCGTCCCGCTATGTATTTCCACAAAATTATTCAAAATGTCTATTTTGTGTAGAAATACCAAAGCTGCTCATAAGTGGTGACTAACTCGATTAAGTCACCAATTAATCACCTGTAAACCCGACATTTTTGTTCTAATAACACCAACGGAGCGCGGAGGAGCACAACAGAATTCGACACTCGAATCCCTTGATGGGCCATCAATGCTGCAACCCTTATGAACAATGGAATTTCGCCTTCCATACTTTGAAAAGGTCTATAGAGTCAAATATTCATTTTAAGAACCACGTTGCTTGCATGAGTTGCCAGTTGTTTTAATGGTTTAAGATTTTGTCACGATATGAATTTTTACGACGGGAATGTGTAATGAATGGTTATTTTTAAAAATATCAATTTAATAAAAATGTGTAAACTTTTGGGGCATGCGGAAACCAGATGATTTACAGTGATGAGTCCATCATGATGGTCGAGATAGTTCAGTGAAATGACAGCATCCGCATTTTGGTGCTCATCAGGGATTTACAATAATCCACATGGGACTAGAGTTTCAAACACTCAAATCTTCAGACATTAAGTATCATTCATTTTTCCCCTCGTGTAATTAGGATCCCTCACGGTCAAATTTATCGCAGCTTAAAGAAAAAATTACATAAAACATGATCAAAAAATTGTGACACACTTAGGCATCGACAGAATTGGCAGGCAGGTTACATAAAAGTATTAATATAAATGACACTGGGCACTTGTACGTATATCACAGAAATTGCCGCAACTGAAGGAGATGGGGAAGGAAAGCACAGTGTTAGAAAATGTGGATTTAACAAATGGTCGTTAGCTGTTTGGTAAAGCGAGGAGACGCTTCTTTTACAAAGATGTCTTTGAGGATTGCCACGAGCACTCACACAATCTTTGAACTGTTGTGCTTTTCTTTCTGAAGGACTCATAACATGTTGCAAACGCGTTTTAGAAGGGATTCGTTTTGAGTGCAGCCGGAATGGAGCCCAGCCTATCTTTCCATTAATTTCCCCCCCTTTCCCTCTGAAACTCCTTTCGTGATCCATCCCTTCCTCCCTTTCGCCCTCCACCCCACTTCACTCCCCGTCACTTCAACCGCAGTCCTTCCTTATCCGTCGTCTCACCCTACCCGCCACCCCCGTTCGCGGCTGCTCGAATTGTTTACGAGTAATGAATCTCCCGAACTCCCCATCGTGCCTTCCTCTCTTCTTGGCAAGCACACAAGCACAGTCGATGCAGTAATGAAGTGCTAGCCGGCAGTTCTACGCGAACCGTCTGGTCCCTTCATTCCGTCTGGTGCAGTGGCAAAATACCCCGGGGTCTGAGAACGGCCTTGAGACAATTAAAATTATCAAATCAATTCTCAAAAGCTTATGGGCACCATCATGTGAGAAATCATAGTAGGCGAAAAAATATCGTGGCTCGATTCCGATTAATTACTGAAAACTTTTATTCTGTAGCATGACTTAATGAATGCCAATTTATGCGTCAATTATCGAAGGATTACGAGTGCAGATTTATTCCGAAATACAGTGAATTAAAAACTTGTGGTAGGTTATAATATCATACTCATTTGATTTTTTCGGTTAATTTTTCAGTACCGGTTATCCGAACTCGTTCTAAGTATCAGGAGTTACCACTCGGCCGCGGTAGCTGTCGGTAGCACAAAAATGTGGATTTGTGTTTAGATGTGTAAGTATGACGTTTATGCGAAATTGTACGATATAAACTTAGCCGTTGGAGGAGACCACGACTACTAGCTACTTTAGCTACTAATCGGTGCACACAATATTAACTGCAATCAAGTAAAATGCTAATGATATAAATCAGGATTTCAATAAAATTGCCTGCATTTTGAATAAATGATGGAATTGCTTCTTATTTACCAAGAAAGATATCTTGCGTCAATTACCAGGTTATCCATAACCACTGCTCTCCAACGGCTTCCCTTGCACCCCTTTGGCCAAACCAAAATCTTGCTTGGCGCAAGCCAAAATAGTAGACTTATAGTGTAAAGTAAAAACGACATTGCCGTTTTCGGAAGCTAGAAGCTAGTCCTACAACTTTTCACAGAGTTGTACTAGTTCGCCTTAAACCGTCACTGTGTGCACATAATATAAATGACTCTTCTTGCAAGTAAATCTTTAGTGTAAAGAACGTTTGGATTATTTGGCTTCATTGCCAATGTTAATCAGTTTTACCAATATTATAACCTATTGGTGAATAATGTCTTTTATACCGTCTTCATCAATCGCCTGGAAAGATTTGAAGCAGAAATCAAGTATCATTAAACTAGAGTACAATGGTTATAATTTTAAAATTCAAATAGAATTGGAGTTGTGGGTTTTATTTTTTTCCAAAAATGGCATTTTTGTTGTTAAGTATTAATAATTGCGTGAATAAAATTCTACTTTTGTTGACTGGCCATTTATCGTAGAGCACGTTGTTTTTATATAACTTTTAATATTTAGAGTTATCTTGCTACTATCATGAACATGCTGCGTTTTAGAGGCATTAACTTGTGAAGGAATTCGAAATGTAAAAATGTTAAATGCATTCCCCAAACGTCCAGCCCTGATTTTTGTGTATTGCACCCCCAAGATGAGGACACGTGCTAACATTGTGTTGTAATGGTTATTTGTAGCATCGTAATGAGGCAACATGTCTTTTATACTTGTAAGAATTAACGAGAAACAGTGACTTCTATGTTCTTGAATGCTTCTTCCAGGTACCAAGTTTTAAAATTACCCATTTATTGCTTTCTATGCATCGACTCCTTAACTCAATTTTTTAATCTTAATTCATCAACGCTTCAGGTTTTTAACAAATCGTACGGTCTCAGGGGTAAGTTTGTGAAATTTCTCCATGGTGGAAAAGGGAACGATGGGAACTATACAAATTTCACTAGAAAGGTTTAAATTTACATCCTGGGTTTTCACAGTTTGTCATCTTAGCCTCAGATTTTTATCTCATCCTGACAGTTTTTATACCACATCGTTTCAACTAATATTACCAGCATATTCATAGTTATTTTACAACCAAGTTGTTTTTACCTCATATAAAATCTTGCAATTTCTATGGAATATACCATACTCAGAACAAGCTAGAACTGGCAATTTATTCTTCCCGCTATTGATGCTGGCCTCCTAACCGTGCGGGGATTACCTCAACATTTGGTAAGGTTTTACATTATGCTAATAACATGCACTAAAAGAAAGATTAGCGCACGATATTCCTACTTTTCGTATGAAATTATATTAATACTTTATTTAAATACAATAAAATGAAACTATGGATGATGACAGCTCGTGGATAAATACAAATTATATTTTAATGGTTGAGGCACCTTCATCGTAACATCACGGTTACTACACCAATATCGTGTTTCTCCATGTTGTGGAGCCATTTTGCTGAGAGATAGAGTACACTCTAAGTCTTTAAAGTACCGAATGCTGGCGTGTTAAGTGGAATGGATGTTGCAGCGGCAGCTGTAATTGGAGAAAAGGGAGGGCCGGGGGTAAATATGGACTGAACAGGAATGCGTCTAGCAGCGAGGAAGCAGTGGATATCATCAATCCGGTGAGGACTCCCAAGAGAGTCGTCCACCCTTACCTACCTCTTATCCTGTGGGAAATTTTCCCTCCTCTCTATAAACACTGCGGCCGATGCTTCATTATATCAGCAGGTTTTCCCGTTACGATGCGGTACGATACGGAAAATACAATCACTTATATAATGCCTTTTATTATTAGTGGTTATGGTTTGGGTTTTAGCAGTGGTTAGATTACTGGCCTCTCACTTGAATCCTGACAGTGGAAAATATTTTTCAAAAGCGAACGAATTGGCGAATATTATTTCAGTGCTTTGTGTAGGGAATACGAGTTTAGTACCCCATCCGTCAGATGGGACGCCAAGCCGCGGTTCCCTCGTTCCTCAAATCGTTAGGTACAGGCTAATGCCGACACCGCCGGTTTCTTTCCACCTTTCCATTACCATCCTTGTAGATTGCCTCCTGGTCTGAAGCGCTTAGTAATATGAGTCCAGACTTGAAAACGCAGATGATGATGATGATAGTGGCTAGAGTAATTGCCTCCTATTCCCTGGGTTCGGGTTTGGATTCCAGCAGCGGGTGATATTTTTCATTAGTCTGATGTGGTGCGATATGGCAAATGCAGTCATTTGTCTTTTTGTAGATATATTGGGGTGGAGTTGGTGTGGTGGTTTGATTACTGGCTTCACACCTAGATGGCCAGGGTTTGAACCCTGGCAGTGGAAGGAATATTGGTAAACCGGTCCCTAATTGAGTGCTTTGTGGAGGGATTTCGAGCTCAGCCCTTTGATCATCGGATTCGACGTTAAGCCATGATCTCCTTAGCACCTTTCGTTAAGAGCAGGATAATACCGACGTCGGGTTTCTCTCCAACCTTCAATTCCCTTCTTTCTTCCTATCATTCCGGTCTGAAGAAAGGGGTACAGACTAAAAAACACAGATGAGGTGTGATCATTCGAGGAATCTCTCCAATCCCGCGCTCTTCCTTCACTTACCGCCCACAAGGACTGTCGATCCCTCTCTCCTCCCTCAACAGTCAACCCACCCTCTTCCTCCTCTTGTCAAATACTCTTATGGTCAAATTCTCTGGTCGTCTCCAACCTCTCTCTATCTCCTAATAGGAGGGAGCGCGTCAAACGGTTTGTCTGGAATGAGCGAGCCTACCCTCTCTCCCCATTGCCACGAGGAATATAACCGCTTCACTGGGCATCTGAAATCTCTTTCTGCACCCTCTTTCAACCTCTTCCTTTTACTCGTAAGGAGAAGGAGTTTATTTCCAATGTTCGCGGCTCCTTCCGCTTTTTCGTTAACATGCGTTTTATTTATCTGTCCTCCTGGCAGATTTCCAGTATGAGCGGACGGGAAGCTTAGGAGAGGAGGGAGATATGAGGCGGGGGCAGTAGGTTTATGTGAGGACCAAGAGAGGCGTGGGCATCCGAAGCCAGCAAACACTCACTCGTGTGGCGTCCCGTTTTCCCAGCCGGATCGTGTGATGGGACATGGATTTCCGATTGATCGCAGGTGTAGGTCACGTCGGAGTGGTGACCTCCCTTGTTTGCTGAGGGTACGATCCGTAACTTAATCCCCGCGCAAGCACGGAACCAAGGCAATGGCACTGCGAAAGATCATCCAGTTAACGTTTTTACGCATTATTGTCTAAGGATTGTCCCGTCGATACTGCCTCTGGCAAAAATGAAGAATTAGAAAACATCTCAAATATCTTCCGGCAAATAAATGAATCAGTATCAGTCTGTATTTTCTCAGAAAATTCCGGTAGGACTGGTGGAAGGAAATGTTCTGAATTCCAATACATAACCGATATTACATTTTTTTCCGCGCTCCCCAACTCTCCCAGATTGATGTATTATTAATGCCGTGTCTCGATGGAGAGAATGAATCGGATTCTTCCCATCTGCTGCTGCCACCGGTTGATGGACGAATCCTTTTCGCTCGCCCTCAAAGCGGAGGCCCATCTCCGCGAACGAGCAGGTTCTTCCCCTCTCCTTTCCCCCACATTCTAGCCTCCTCCCCTCTGCCAAACAGCCTCCTGCACAACACGGTGCATCTCCCTTCTTGCCGTCCCTATCGTTTATCTTAGCGTTTTCAAATCGAGCGAGTGGGGCAATTACAAGGAGGGCACGCCTTATTTGCATATACATATGCATGCGTGCCAGAGTCTCGCATTAAAAGCGAAGTGTACCGCTGGTTGCCCGGCCGAGCTCTCGGGCGGGTAGTACCCGTCCCGGGTCTCTCGGCTTCGAACACCTTTAGCACGCAAGGCTGTGGCTTCGGCTTCTGTATCTGGTTAGCGTTCCCGTCGGGTCTGAGCCTACCATCTGATATTCAGCTCACGTCTGCGCAGTCAGAGGGTAACGCTATTGCTGAGAACACTTCCTGATGGTTTCTATACGTATGTTTCCGAGAAAATTCCTTTTATGATAGTGTTATGACTGGAATTGCAGTCATTTATTTTATGTTGTTGCAATTTGTATCCTGTCATCTCTCGATTGAACATTAAAACATCTCATAATGTTAAAATATGATCATTGTAAATTTTAGATTTATACTACCTAGTAAATTAATGCCCTTTACTTGTGACATGGATGGAATTCGTTACACTATGTAAAACAGCTAAGAAAGGCACAAGAGATCACCAGATAATTGTCGAGTAAACGTATTTTTTTCTGCTCATCATTTGGCCGTGAGAATTATTTGCCTCGGGTGAAATTTTGTCCTGAGTTATTTAAGAGATAAATGTGGGAATGCATTTTTATAAATACAGAAATTTGAATCTATACATTTGTAATCAGGTTGAGTGCTTTAAAACTTTCTATTTTAGTTTAAGTAAGCATATGATTGAGGAAGAAAGCAGAAATATCAGACGTTGGATGCGTGGTGAATGCTAAGATATTTGTCTTAGCCTTGTGAATTGTGGATGCTTACTTCATTCTAATTTAGGACGTTATGTGAAGTGAATGTGATTCAACAGCTAATCTTATAGCTTCTGGAGATATGTATGAAAAATATCAAAGCACCATTGTAATTCAATGATTACTTGGTGTAAGTTTAAAGCCAATGTTTAAAGCCAAATTAGAGCCGGCAGAAAACCTCCTACTTAGGTTTCACTTTGAACGATTTTCAGTAAAATATTCTTACGGAATTCGTTGACGTTTAGCATAATTTACGTAAAACAATGATGATATAATCAAATGAGTATAAAAAATAAACATATGCTCAATATCCTTTGTTTATTGGCGTTTAGAAACAATATGGCCACACTGCGGTTTTATTTCCCAGGAAGCGTCCCACGAATCCGATGTATAAATCAATTACTTTTCAGGTGGCATATTAAGATGACTCGAATGGAAAATAGCTTGCGGCATACTATTATTGAACTGTGTTGCGTTACGTCTTGGAAAAGGACTTGGTTAGTCGTGCGCTTCCGTGATATGCCTCTGCTGACGGAGACAGAGCATTGCATATGATAGGATGAGAGTGAACGTGCAATAACCTCAGGGTCGTCGTCCACCGGAACTGAGCTTTAATTAAAACGCAAAGATCCAAAGAAAGTGGATTTGACGCCATTTTTCAGTTCATTGTCTGAATAAATTGGACTATTATTCATTTCTCAATCTTCCAATAATTTCTTTGTCGGAAGGTACGACTAATTATTATTCTTTTCTATATTGGGTCACCTCAATTTCAATGATAGATTGACTCAGTCCTGGTTGGTCTTTCTCTAGAGAAAATTTTTCATAAATATTCTATTGAGATCAACATGATTGAGCGATTAAGGTTTTGAGAGGTATGTGCGAAAGTTATTCTCAGAATGACTTAATCCCAGTGCAGAATATATCTAACTTCCATCGATTGCATTAGCATATTGCGGACTGAAAGAGACAGCCTTTCCATATGATATGTCATATTTGTCATGATGAGGAATTAAGTTTTCTTCTTGAAACAATGATAAATGCAATATTTCCATTCATGCTCAAATGTTATTTCCATTCTTCTGCATAACTATTTTTCAAAGAAAAAATTATCTGTAGGTCACTGCATAATCCCAAATACATAATTTATTTTTCGAAGTATTAACATAGAACCAGGTAAAATTACTTTCGCTACAAAATTGGGAGATGATTGAAATAATCGTACTTTTAATACGAAATAACTGCCATGATTAATATGGAAAATAGTTTTCCTCAATTCTGTGGGAAAAGGAAATTCTAGTAAAGCGGAAAAAAGGAAAATCTGGCTTATAATATTTGCAAAAATTCTCTACAATCAGAACAGAGCTGAGCTATTTAGTCGTAGAAAATGAAAGTTGTGATTTATTTTACTAAAATTAAGACTCATGAAAGACTAAAGAGGCATTGTGAGGGCGTGATAAAATTATTATTACTTGCACGGTCCAGAGAAATATTTTACTTTATTAAATTTAATTTAGTTAAAATATAATTGTGGATAGTATAAGTACAAATGATTTAATTTCGTTCCTGTTATGATTAACCTTTTCCAGGAAATTACGCCTAAACCCGTTTACTCAGCTATAAAGACATCTACCATAGTTGAAATATGAGTTTTAACGGGAGAAAATGGAGGATTTTTAACAATATCTGGTCTTAAATGCGAATGGTTTGGCATATTAAGGTGTGGTGTAGCACAATCATACTCCGAGTCTTACGGATTAAGAAGTATAGCTAGGCAACGAAAAAGCCCGTGTGGATGGACATATCTATAAGGAAATTTAGGAACTAAAACGAAAATCAATGGATTGAAGGTGTATGGGTATTATCTCACCCATGGAGTCTATGATCACTTTATCACACCATTCAAAAGCATCTAAATACGTCATCCATCCATTTGTCCGAACTCTCTTGTGTTCATCGGTAGATTTTTAACGCCATAAATAGTTTAAAAACTATTATATGTCGGTAATTATAAAAACACTAATGGACTTATTCTGACAAAATCATTCAGAAAAATTAATATTTTTGGCAAGGAAGGAGTACGAATTCCGAAGTCAGGGTAAATGAGTTGATGAGGGAATAAAGAAGAGAGAAGAGGAAGAGGCCATATGCTTCACATGAAAGTCAAGAATTATTTTACTTTACCCGAGGCTAATGGAGAAGTTTAGGTTCCACACTTAAAATACTCTAAAGATATAAATAATATATTTTTTCAAGAGTTCCACATAATTTTGCAATCCTTTTCCCCCTCGAAGCTACATGATTTTTATTCTTTGGGGTTTTTGGAGACAAATGCGAAACACTTATCCCTCTTCAGAAACTCGTTACTTACCGAGTTTTACTTTTTGTTTTGGCTCATTCCTCCGTCTGCTCGCTATTCACGGTGTCATTCATTCTAACGCGTGTCCATTCCACTCCAACTCCCTTTTCCAAGTTCTCTGCTTCATGATCTGCTTCCTCACAGTCTAAGGTATGAGGGTTCTTCGCGCCACCTCTCCAATATCTGTATCCGTTGCATTGCAATTCACTTACTCCCGTGTCCACTTCAAGATTTTCCGTCTTTTGGTGTAGTTTCCTTTATGCCATTTCCCTCTTTCGAGGCTCCAAGAGGCAGGCTGTGTGACGTATGGATAGCAACGAATGAGCTGAATGTGGCAGCTGAGGCCGTAGTTGTGAAATTAGTGGCCTATTCCATTTTCCTCTGTAGCGTAGAGCTGGTTGTAAAATACCGCGCCAAAATCATATATTAGGCGGATTCCTCTGCCGCAAACCACATGGAAGCATGGGAAAATTTGGTTGAGAGATTTGAATGGGAGGATTTACTTCAGTTGCTATTAGAATGTAGTGACTGATAGAAATACTGAACGAAATAATTTCGTTATACTGGTAATTAACTTTCAAAAGGACTTCCTTAAATAAGATAATTATGTAAAACAAAGCACGAGAATGCCGTATATGCTGATCTAAAACACTGAATTACCCTCAAATTCTAAACAATGCCAATTATTCGTTTTAACCGTTCATTATTAAAACATGGCGGTTATTGTTAATATGATGGCAATACTAAACGCGTATACTAGGTGAATCTCTTTGTTATAATTAGCTTTTCATGACGGGAAGAATGTCTTTTATTGTTAACCAACCCAGTGCCATTAACATTGTTCATTATTTTCAGGAAAATTTATCCTAATAAGAATTAGCAACTCTGTATTCTTCCACACCAACATAGTTTGGTAAAATACGAAGTTTCATGAATGTATGCTGGCAGTGGATCCAAAAAAAATATTTTTCCTCCAAAAATCAAAGCAGTTCTTTCATTGTTCGTCTTTTTAATAAATTGTTCATGTTCAACGTAGGTAAACTTTTCCGAGTCAAATTGAAGTTAATGTTTTCCTCACAAAATTCAATTACCTTGTTTGAATACCACCTTCGTGTGAAATGGTCTTCTCCGGGGAATATTTATACCAAATTATGTTTAAATAGCTCAACATAATCCATTTTTGCCTGGCAGTTGTTTAATTAATTTTCTTGGGTTTCACTGCTTGTTGAATACCGCATCGTCTAACCTAAACTTAAACCTAAAGCAACGCATACTCGAGATGGAACTCGAACCCGCAGCCCATAGGTTGCCATGCTGGAACGCTTCTGACTTGGCTTCCACGTCTAGAATTTTATAGTTCCAGGTTTGTCGTTAATATCCATGCCCTTCCCTACATTTGATGACAATCAAAAAACAGTCTGCGTTCCATATTTTGCTGATGTAACGCTGCTAGCTTGCACAGAATTATAATTTTCTATGACATGCCACGAGTTCTCCATACGAAACATTGCCATTCCTATTATCTTCAGAACAATAAAGAAATAGACTCGGCATGCATTATGAAATAGACGGACAAACCTGAATAATAATGATTAATCATTAATGTGTTCATATTAAGTGTCAATTCTATTCTAATGTTATGTTTTCATATAGGTACTTTTTAAAACAGTTTTATAATTCTGTAATTGAATTTTTTATTTATATTAGCTGTACTGATTATCATGAATTCAAAAATGATAGTAACACTTAAATTTAATGGAGAAAACAATAAGCCTTCATAGAGCTCTGAAACGCATTGATTTGTTCATTGATAAATGTTCCTTCCGAGAATTCCGTCTACATGAAGCAGAGGGTAATATTCAACTTCCTCCTCTTTTATTCATCAATGGCAGGGAAAATGCTTCATTCATTACATTAACTTGAGCGAGGGGAAAATAAATATGAATAAATCATGGCTATACCTCTCTGTGTCCTCAGCGAACAAATTTGTGCGCATTGAGATGTTGCTAAGCGTATGGGCTAAAAATATGAGGCATAGGTGGAAGCGAGTTTGCCATTTAGTAGCAAAGAATATGGTGGCCGATAAAGAATTCTTTGTGACATTATAAGTGCATCAAATTCAACGTAAGCGGATGTGAAAATCCTCACCTTCGGCATGACGCGAAGGAAGAGGCGTGAGAATAGTGGGTGGAAAATGGCACCATCTGCTGAGCATCTCTGGCGAAAAAATGCATCTTTCGCAAATATTACTCAAGAAAACGGGGGCTCTAAAAGTGAGTGCCAGGTTTTGACCCGGGAAGGAGGTCATTTGTGGGGACAGGAGTGGGTGGGTGGGGCGGGTGGAAAAGAGAGGAGGGGGGGGGGGTCACGACCGCCGCCGATGGAATGATAGGGAGGGACGGACATAAAGTTCGGGGAAGATATTCTCTCCCTTCCCTCCCTCCGTTGCCGCTCTCTCTCTCTCGGCCGGCTCTAATTCCGCAAAACAAGAAGGCCGCTC
Organism: Platycnemis pennipes; assembly: GCA_933228895.1. NCBI lineage: Eukaryota > Metazoa > Arthropoda > Insecta > Odonata > Platycnemididae > Platycnemis > Platycnemis pennipes. The sequence goes on along the minus strand of OW121848.1, from coordinate 22,077,188 downwards.
TCCACGTGGGAAGCATAAGGAAAATGCAGCATCCGTGAATGGATGGGGAGAGGAGGAAAGGGTAGTAGGGTTGCGCAGCGCCCTCGAAGGGGGAGGCACGGAGAGGAAGGGTGAAAATCGAGAGTGCGAAGGGAGGTGGAATTCGCGAAGATAACTTGGGAAAGCCTGAGCGCTACTCACGGTCCGTAGGTACTCTGCTGCCAACTTCCGTTTTTGAGAGACTAGAATATGTTGTTAAGCTGCTAAAGAGGCCATCATGCATCACCAAATCATGATGAGGACGGTGATGCATTTTTATTTAATAGCTAATAGAATATTAAAATGTTTTTAATAGAAAATTTTATGATGCACGTTAAAAACCCTGGGTGATTGCATGTACCGAGAATAAATTAGCGTCAACGTATCAACATTAAAAATCTGTGTGGGGTATAGCGTGACTCGATGGTTAGTAAGCAATTCTATTCTTATATTTGCTGAGAAATGTAATAGTTATAAATATTTTAAGTCTCTACGATGGAGCTTGGAGACGAGTACTAGATTACAGAAAGAAAATGCGTCTCTGATTATTAGCCTGATAGTTCCGCTTCCCCCTAATATTTATGCTGTTGAAGAATTGCTAAAAAATCATGAACAAATAAAATCCTGCCTTTAAAAGGATTGACCTCCATTTCCCTGAGTCATACCTTTCTCCAAAACGGAAACATGTATCTTCCAGTTAAATGAAACATCTCATGTAGCGTCACGAAACATGATTTTATGAGACGCTTGAATGTGTTTCTATTGGTTACATGTTAATGAGAGTGGCCGTTGTCTACGTTTCCTCAGAACTAAAAAATAATTAGTATAGTTCTTTGCTTTATAAACAAGCCATTTAGATGGTAAAGTTTGACTAGGGTGTCCACCTTAATTCCACAATTAAGTTTTAAGTTACTTTATTTTTCATTTTAAGTTACTTTATCTAGGACACAACTTTCTCTGGGCTATGTAATGTATGATAAAGTTGTTTTATTTATTTCAAGATTTCTATATTCCACGTATTTGTTTACATTCTTTTGCACATATTCTTGTTATTGTTAATGTTATTTATGCATCCCTATAAGCCTTTCTTCTTTACCGTAATTTAAGGGGGCAATCATCAGGGGTACACTCAAATGTGTATTATCCAGGCCATAATGTAAATAAAATTTTTTTAATGATGTGATGGCACATTTACGATGATTATATTTTGTACTACTTGTAGATTATATCTTTGAACCTATTATTATTATTATTAGTATTCTACCGATGAAGGTAGGTTTAAATGGACATTTAATTCTTCCCACCCCCTAAATTTCACACGATGTCCCTCTTCAGCCCCTCATATCTCCTGCCACCCATCATTCCATCCAAGCTACCCTTCTTCTCCTCCCTCTACCCTGCTTACCCGACGCTCTTCCCTCAATCACCTCCTTCAAAAGACCATCCCCTTTTATTACCTTTTCCATCCACACCTTCTGCCTTCTCATAATTTCACCTATCAAATTTCTTTCCTCTCCTACCAATTCTAGCACTTCATCGTTCGTCTTCCTTTCGACCCACTTTACTTTCTTCATCCTTCTCCACTCCCACATCTCAAAAGCCTTAAGTCTATTTTCATCTTCTTTTCGGAAAAACCACGTTTCCGCCCAATATAGTGCAACGCTCCATATTAAACTTTTCACTAGTCTTTTCTTCACTTCCCTACTCAACGCCCCTGTCATTTGTTCACGCCTACGAGTAAAAGCTTCTTTTGCCAATGCAATTATCCTTCTCACTTCAATGCTGCTATACCCTTTTTCTTCCAACATACAACTTAGATATCTAAATTGCTCTACCTGTTGTAGCTTACTTTTACTGAGTGACCTCCAACTTTTATCGTTATACTGGCCTTTTTTGTTCTTGTAAATCGCATTACTTTCATTTTCTTCTGGTTTATCTTCATCCCGTATCTTTTGCACTGCCCCTACAACGCATCCAGCATTTTTTGCAAGCCACGGGTTGACTGGCTGACTAGCGCTTGGTCATCCGCAAACCTCGCTGATTTTATCAATTTCCCCCCAACCTTTACTCCAGCCTCCAGCTCATCCCAAGCCTCTCTTACCATTTCCTCCGAGTATATGTTGAAAATCACCGGCAATAACGGACAGCCCTGCCTAACTCCCCTCCCTATTGTGGCCCAGTCCGATTCTTCCAGCATCCCGAGTGGCCCTTCCCTTCCGAAATCCAAACTGATCGTCGACTAGGAATTCGTTTTCTCTCTTTTCCATTCTGCTATTAATGATTCTAAGCACTACTTTTGCCGCATGAGAAATCAAACTTATCATAGTTCAATAGTCTTCGCATTATTTTGTCAATTTGAACGTATAAGTAATTTTTTTCTCGTGTTTGTGAGGGTCTCACTACTATACGCTAAACTACAGTAAATTATCAGTCATTAGCTACTTCATAAATAAGTGCCATGTGTGGGCATTCCACAAATTTCATTCTGCATTGATAGCTATTTTTGTACAAGATATAAATATTTTAATCTGGCTGGGTGAAATTCAGAATGCGATTAATTTCAGTTTTAGGCGCAGTTTTTTCGAGCCTTTAAGTCGTATTCGCATACTATGCTGATGCACTAAATTATATGTACTATAGACATTTATGAGTTTTATGTGGTGAGAAATTACCGCCCACCGGAAGTATGGTGCCTTTTTTTTTCAATCCATTATGGTAGGAACGACTACGTTGTATATGCAACCGCTGCCAATTTATTTGATCGATTATCTGATTGAAAGTTAATACTTAGAGTAATGGCGTCAGTGAATTTGCAGGCTGGAGTACTCCAAGTATGATGCGTAGGAAAGAGATTGAAGTCCAGGAAAATAACGGGAGAAGTTTCGATAAAGCTTAAATTTTATCACTTTATGAGTCATTGGAAAATAATAAAATGGAATGAATGACGGCTTATTTTTATAGCTTTTTTTAAGTGATTAGCCGGACATCAAGAATCATCGACTGGTTTGACATACGATTGACTTATGGCGCCTGGATACCACTTTCCCGGCCCAACATTCCGAAAGATCCTCTTCCGTTTTACGGCACCCATTGATCTTTTGATTGTGTTACCTTTAAGGCGGCTCACCTTAAAATAGATTTAAAACTGGATTCGTATCAGGACAAATTAAAACGTGCCTTTAAAACTTCATTGTATATTGAGTTCAGGTTTCCTAACATGGAATACGTGGATTCCTTTTTATCGGAACGGAATCAACGACTGAAACCTCCACTTGAAAACAGAGGCATCTCATCCCAACACCCGGTTGGTGAGGGATCCTTGACTCCTTATCAAAACTTGCACGTGCGATAGACGAAAGAGATCAGAATGGCACATTTCTTTTTCATTCGCCGTTACTACGATGTGAGTTTCATTTCTCCTCTTGAAGTTTCATTGGCCTCGCTTTTGACTAAATTGTCATAATTTCAAACCCGAGACGATACCTCCGTACGTTATTTACGCCGTGTTTTTGTGAGTTTCCCGGTCTGAAATCTTGTTAACGTCCTTGCAATGTGGTGGCCGCGGTTTACGATCCGCAGCCTCCAGCTTCTTCTCCGGGTGAGAAATTTACGGTCCTCCTCCCCTTCAACCCTCCCTTTCGCGAGCGAACCCTTTAAATAAAAATCCTCGCGTCGTCTTTTTCCGGACGGATGGATGGGTCCTCAGGCGTCGAGGGCCCTTTGCGACGCCAAGCCGGTGGCATTAGCGGCCAGCCATCCAACACGCTGCTATTTACGCCACCCTATGTAAGGGCCCCCTGTAGCGCCCTCGTGCTTCTCGACTCGGGGGCTCTCTTTTCAACAGCTCCCTTCCTCAGGTGGAAGACGCTCACCGCTTCCGTCTTCAGCAGAGTGAAGACTCTCTTAGAAACCTTTCTGCCTCGAGGTCACGCTATGCCTCGCGCATAATAATTAATTCCCGATATTAAAACGTAAACCCATCGCCTTTCATGGCTAATGGAGGTCATCACCCTTCTGACTAATGATAGGCAAGAATTCCAGCATCATAATGAGATAACAGCAATGCTTGCTGGATAACCAGATTTTGAGGTATCGTGTGTAGAAAATTGAGGAAAGGAAGGGAAAGTTTTAATTAAATACAACAAATCGCTATTTATTTTTGGACTAAAATTTTACACAGAATTCTATGTTAGAGTAAGCGAAATTTTAAATTACCAATGCTTTGAAACGGGGTGTTTTTACCTTGTGGGAATGATAAACTTGACTTCAGCTAACATTAACAAACTTTGTGCAATACTGAGGTAACCGTATCTGCTGTTTTCTAAAAACCGAAAAAGTATCGTTATGTATAGATGCTTTGTGATTGTCACTGTAGCATTTCCTTTCAAAATTTGTTTTCTCAGTAATTAATGCCTTAGAGGTGGATTGCAGGGCAATCTGTAGATGTAGATGTAATTAATAGAAAAATACTTGAGCTTAGTGACACTGAGCGTAGTTGTAAAAGCGTAGTGTGGTAAATTAAATAATTCTCATCAGTGTTTTACTGCGCTTTCCAAATATTATGCATATTAAAATGATATTCTAATCATTTTATGAAGTAGTCTCAAAGCACATACATTAGTGCCAACACACTTAAAGATAAATCAATTACATGGAACTGTAGTAGCACAGTCAGGGTAACATATGGTTTCCATACGTTAATTTCAGAGATTAATTCGGAGAAAAAATGTTGACTCGGATTCAATGAAAGGATAAAAATAAATATAATCACCAATTATCTGGCAAATTCCTACATTCGTTAACACTTAGGTGAATCGCAAGGTGAAAGAAACTTGGTCGTAGGAATGTATAATTTTGTCTGCTCATTTTGAATAGTTTTTCTGTTTTTTAATAAATTATGATATAGAAGAATTTTTAAGAAACCTAAACTTGTATAGCTAAGAAATCTTACGCTACAACTAATGACAAAAAAATATTTCATTAAAATAAGCAGGAATTAAAACTGGTAGTAAATGTATCGTGAACGTCAACTCTAACCTGCCGGAAACTGTAGATTGAAGATCCTGAGCCGAGATTTTTCGTGAACTTCCCTTTGAAACGTATCCCGGGGATTAAAAGATGTTACCGACATCGGAAGCGTTTTCGTTCTCCTTTAATATTCTCTCCTTCATAAGGGACCGAAGAAAAAGGAAATTGAATTTTGAATCTCAATCACTGTCCGGTATTTTTATTGCCGTTATTTTTACGTCACAATCGGTTGCTCAGCAAAGCATTAGTCATAAGGATGACGTGTGGAATTTCGGCATAATGTATTAGCGGATGATTGGCTACGGAGGGGGGGCACTGTGGATTAGGGCGCGTTTTTCGTGGAATGATTGCTCGTGTGCGATGGAGCCGATTGAGTTTGAGCGGTCGCGCAATTACTTTAACGTCAGTCTCAGCCCTCGGAGGAGAGGAGGTAGGGTAAGAGATGGAGGAGGAATCATCATCGCTGCGGTTTTCTTTGAGCGTGGAAAATGGAAAGGAAACAAATGAACCGGCGTCCGCGTATCAATTGAATTCTCCGCCCGAGAAGGGAGTGGAGAAATCTCCCCCCCCCCCCCAAGCCACGCCTCCTCTCTCTCTCTCTCCTTCCGGATAGAGCCACTCTCCCGTGCGGCCTTGGCTACCCATTCCTCCAGCCGCCCTTATCTCACCGCCATTAGCCTGCTTGGCCGGAGCTGGGAGATGGGCCGCTTGGTGCCCCTCGCAAGCCCAGGAAAATAGGACCGTGAACTTAGGAATGACATGATCTCGGAGCTCTCACGCCATTTCCAGTGATCCAAGGAGTAGAAATATATTATTTTTCCTCGCCATGCCTCAATTCCTTCCTGGCATTCCTTCAAGGCAGAATTGGATACATATTTAATGCGTGAATAGAAAAGATAATGTGTAATAAGCAGCTATGACGACTATGCATCACAAGCTATACAGTTTAAAATTGCAGGCTTATTTTTATGGGACTCTTTCGCCGAAAAAGGATTTCAACTTTGTATGTTCCACTTATTTTTGCCGATCATGGCATCAACATTCAATGTGAGTATTAAGGTCTAGGAAAATAATTACCTTGAAAATTACTTGAAATGTCGAAACCACGGTCGGTAAAAATAAAGTGCAGAACGTACAAAATTGTATTTTTTTATCATCACAAGCCAGTTGAATAACTCGGATGTGAACCCTTCTGAGAAACCTATAAGTTAATACAATTTTTTTCAGCCTCTCATACTTTTACAGCCGAGGTTCATTTGCTTCATTGCCTTGCTATTATTTTTCAACGACGATAGATTTTAAAAGTTTCCCGCTAGAAATAAAAGATCACGAATTCGTCATCATAAACGTGCTGGAAGGTACTAAGTAATTATTCTCGCTTCTAACTAATCTGAAGTTATTCAGAAAGCCTCTTTTTCTGTGTTCCCTATTTAGAATCTATTGAGGAATATAATAGGATGTTTAGGCTTCTGATGAATCTTGATTAATAACGTCCTTAGTTTTGTCCATATTTTCAATCTTAAGTTATTTCGATTTCTTAATTACCTTAGTCATCGGTCTTTTTTGAAATTGCTAAAAAAATCACATTCAAATTCTTAGCTTATGTAACTGTACTACTAGTCGCTTCTCACTTGACTGTACAGATCAAGACGATGTTTTTGTCGGCAAATGGCTATTTCTACGACTTTAAAGCATAAGCCTGAGTCACCCTCCACGATGTCACTTTGTATATATTGGGGCATTTCTCAGATTCCTTGGCGTAAATGCTGATTCAATAATGTTACTCCACATAAGTGTGGTTATTAGGTTAACTTCATGCTTTCAATTTTAACCCGGCGCGAAACAATGGAGGCATATGAGGGAGGGTCGAGTAGAGGAAGGAAGGCGGTTGGGTAGGTCATGAGTGGCTCGGGGTTGAGGAGGAAGCAGAGGAAGAAAGCACTGTCTCCTTTGGTTTCCCCTGAGGCGCAGGGAGAAGAAAGTGAGGGTCTGAACGGGGAGGCGAGGGTGGGTGGCGACGAGTGGGGAGGGCGACTATTTCTTCCCTTACGCCGGGGGCGGGGAAGGAGGGAGACACCCGCGGTTGCTAGGAAACGATGTGGACACAAGTGGGAGTGGGAAATAAACGTTTCGGGAGAGACGAGAGGACGTGCTGATCCCGAAGGGCTGCTGGGAGTTGGACGGGAGAGCGGGGCGATATGGAGGCGAGGGGGATGGGGACGAGTCGCGTCGTGTGGAAAGATAAATAGCGGCGCGGAAATTGGTGAAATAGAGGGAGGAGGAGGAGGGAGGCGGTCGAAAAGGACGAAAAAAGAAACACTGCAGGCCTTGGGCGGTGCTGCCTTTCCATAGATGCGGGGAATATAAATTTTTTTCTGTATTTCATACCGACGAACTCGATGGAAAATACATTCGCGCATATAAGAAATGAGATCCGTTAGTTCGACTGTAAGACGCAAGGATGGATTATCTAACAGAGTGGCATCTTCATGAAACGAACTTTTCCCTTCTTTCTCCACGCTGGCAACTTTAATATTTATTGCTTCTAGTTTTATGGCCTTTCTTTTTCATCTAGTTTTATCAATTCACTGAAAGAATTTGATATTCTGTGCTACTCTAAGGCTCCTGCAAGGTCCTGTTGAATACTTCTCCCTCACATTATGTTGTCACCTATATTTTCTTCATCTGTAAACATGTCAACTTATGGAATATAAACGGCATCCAGTTCTTCAACATAGAGAGCTCTACATTTCTTCCTCAAGACACCTAATATTTCGTACATAGTTTTTAGGGGAGCAATTTTATCATCAATTTCATCCATTGCCGTCAAGTAATATCATCTTTGGTTGAAAAGTTTTATACACTACTGAGAGGTTGGATGCAACAGAGGATACCTATGGGAGAAGGGGGCCTTATTTTTTTACCACATTGTCCTTGAATTGCGCAAATGTGTAAGTAATTAACTGTCAGCAATGAAGACAGGGTATTACATTTGCATAACGTTGCCCAAGTCTCTTGACCACGAAATGTGCATGGGACAATTATTCCTTTGAATCTGTGCAAAATAATGATAATGTTCATTTTTTGTGACTACGAGGGAGAGATAAGCGACGTAGTTCCTCGAGGAGGAAAGTTGGAATGCTGACTGGGATGGTTGTAATGCTGTTGACTAGGATTAATGGGATTTAATGTGGAAGTTAAAAGAATGAAAGTCAATTTTATGGAAAATGAAACTTACTCGTTCAAAGAATATATAACGTCCACAGTGAGTTGGTTTTGTAGAGTAGTAAGCTCCACTGCTGAAAAGATGAAACAATTTCACATAGCAGCCAATCGTGTTTAAACCCACTACTAAATTCATAACGTTAGAAAACTGTAATGTCGTACAATGAAAGCTCCATTAAGCTAGAATGCATGACCAGAACTAATATTATTTGAAATATAACTTTAAAGTGCTGAGAATAATGATGAACGCAAAACTCAAAATATATCAATTATTGGTGAAGCATCAGAGAGTATCAAAAATAAAAATTTATTGCAATTTTATTTATAATATAAAGGACTTAAACTTAAAATTTCTAAAGTTACTGAAAGTTAAAGCTTTTTTTATTACTGTATACATGCATTTAAAATTATAATAATTTATTTAGTAAATTTAATGAATGAAGTGGCATGATGTTTATGAACCAATGCCCAAAAATGGGTCTATTAATAATAAAAGTACGGAAATAAAATAACATAAATGACAGAATAGTTAATTACTAAGCAAAAATATTTAAGTTACTCTCTCTCTCTCTCTCTCTCTCTCTTTCTCTCTGCAATCATTACTCTTTTATGAAAATTTTCATATTCATGATCAATGTTTTGAAGTTTGTAAGAGGTTATTGTTACTTTATAATGAAAGAGTTTTTTACGAAATCGCGTAACATATCTTTTTCTTCACTAAGGCGGTCAATGAAATAAATAACGCTTCACGAAACTAGTAATAGGTAGCGATGCTTTAAAGATGTTGTTTCCGTGATAGAAATCAGGCATTTGGTTCTGGAAATGTGTGGCTTAAACAATACTCTGTTTTTTTATAGCTTATAGGATGAGCAGGTCGAAAGTTGTTTGAGTGACGTCGTTTGGAGCCAATCAGGTAATATATCGATGAATTTGAAGCCTATAACTTCTTTTCCTTAGTATAAATGGAGAACGCTGACATGATAAATAAAATGAATTGAATTATATGCTGATCTTTACCAGCTTCATTATTACATGTGCAGTTGGTCATTCATCTCCTGAGCATCGCCGATTCAATCTCCTGTGCGAGCCCTTACAGGCGTATTTAGTCATTTAAAGAAATTAGTAAGTGTTTGCTGTTTTATCAATTACATGCGGCACGAAAGTATTATTGTAAGGTGTTTTTTTGATTTATTGTTCTACATAAATCCTTTAACTTTAGTTACGCACGTTACCTGGTAATATTCAATTAGCTTATTCTCATTTTTACGGGCAAAATATTTTTTTAAACTCTCGATAACATACGCCAATTTTACGTTTAGAATTAAGCTAAAATCATTCAGCAGGGGTGCTACAACACCCCGAATCGTCGGTGGAGGGAAACTACTTGAAAAATCTGTCTAAGAAAAATCTGTAGGTTGAGGGGAAAGAGTCTGCACAACAAATTTCACTCAAACCGTCTAAAAACAGCGCAATACTACTGCTATAAATAATAACTAATAGAAATTTTCTATATATAGCTATACAAGGGCTGTAGCGCCAAGGAGTAAGTAAGTACTAGAAATTTTAAATGAGAAAGGATAACACAGTTCAAAGTTTGAGGCTTTACTTTATGGAACCACTCGATTGGAAATGAAAAATCACTTTGTACGTTCCACACAAAGATTTTATTGTGATAATTGTGATGATACCTTGATAATGACATATTTTGTCGAAACCATGGTCGAACCCAATAAAACCTTTGTGTGGAACGTACAAAGTGATTTTTCATTTCCGAGAAAGGATAAATTATTTCACGAAAAATAGGGAAAGTAAATAGTAAGGAAAATATTTCCTTTATAGGTTCATGTACAGACACTGTTTTCTTACCATTTTCGAATGTTATAGATCATGTAAATGGGAAAATAAAAAGTTGCCTAGAACTCTATTCTACAAAGGGAGCAGGGAGGTGGAGGAAGTTTCATCTTCTACACATAACATTTTGCGCCGCATTCAAAACCAGAGCTGAGTCGCTAGGGATAAAGGAGCAATAATTTTACAAATCGGGCAATGTCTATTAAATAGTGAGCAACCACCTTTGATTTCTGAGAGGGGAGGGGCGGGGCTGGCCCCCTCACACAATCGTGCTTGGAGAGGGGGGGGGCAATGCCTTCCCCCCTGTTGTTGCGCACTTGCCATTCGGATAAAACCTGTAATATTACAGTACGCAGTACGCGGGAAAAATTGCTTTTAAAGTCCAAATCAGGATTGGGATTAGTTTTTGTTTGCTTACTACCCCAGATATCATCAGGACATAATAGGTCATCTGAAAAAAATTAAGTTAACCGTCTTTACAAACAGCATGAACCACTACCTGTACTCCGGTTGAGAAAATGTGGAATGGCAGAGGAATAAAGACATGCCAACTGCACATTTATGAACATAAGAGATGATGCGATTCTGTCAGGTAGAAATAATGGGGACAAGGTATCAAGTGCTTCGAAAAAGGTGTTTCGAGAGGATTCTCATCCATCTGTAGCCCCGGGGAAAAAGCATTTTTTTGTGTGTACTACCTAAATAGACATGGCGATTTTTCCTTTTTATGTTACTCTAAAAGAACTCTGACAGGTGATTCCTTAGTTGCTGGTAGCGGCGCTGGTGCTGTAGGTAAAGGATGGTTCAAGGAGGAGTGAGATGGTGAGATAAGAGCAAAAGTGTGAGAGGAATAGAGAGACTTGGAGGTCGGGGGATTGTTGGGCAAATGAAGGAAGGAAGGAGCTGTGTCTGTCTGTCTGTGAGACGACGCTCGTTGGAGGTGTCTGTGGGCGGGGCGCGGTGGGGGGGGAGAGGAAAGGGGGTCGGATACCGTTTCGAGTAGGCTTGGGGCGTAAAAGTCAGATACACATGCACTTATTTACGGTGAGCTTAGGCTGCGGAGTGGGAAGGGTTTTGCGGAACGCCATAGACTCGTAAGGTTGAGGGGGATGTCTTGGAGAGGCAGTTCGCCACACCGGGGGAGTAAACGAATGGGGGCAGAAGGGGGGTGGAGGAGGAAGTAGGCGATGCCCCGTCGCATGGCGGAGATGGCGCTGGGCGTCGTTTCGGAACTTACCTCTCTCTCTCTCTCTCCGAAGTCGATTAAGAGACCCGGTGCGCAGGGATGCGTTAACGACGAGTATATATTACTAATCCCGTCTGCGTCCCTGGCTATGAATCAACAGAATCCACACGTCTCCCGGGAGACAGATATAGGGAAGGACTCGAATGGTCGTTGCTGCTGGCATAGAGTGCCTTCTGATTTTTATGAGTTGCCGTGGGCCGTCAACCTCTTACCCTCAAAGAGGTCTTCTTCAGTGTTTCTCCAGCCGTTCAAATACCTTCCGTATTTATAGCTAATTATTCTCAAATAAGGATCAAATTCGGTCGATGTTTACAATTAAACTTCATTCATTGCTTTAAACGTAGGTAGAAGACCATATGGGCGTACTGCTGGGCGATTCATGGGGTTCAGGTTCCGGCACTTTGGAATAATTCAATCACTTCTTCCGACCATAAGGTACGCTGGCTATATTGGTCACTGTGACTGTTGTTTAAACTAAGGTTGCTTTTCTAAGTTCCATAGGAGATCCTTGGCCTTTCACAACATTCAGGTATTTTATTTAGCTTCAATTTCTCATCTTCTTCTTTTTAATGCTTTCGGTGAACCGATTTATGAAAAACATGATTTCAGTTTTTACGAAAAGTTCCATTTCGTTGAATTTACTTTTGAATTTGATACATACAATTATCATTAATTCTAATTGACTTTCATTGACTACTTTTGACGCCATTAACGCACGCTATAGTTTGGAACGCCCTATAGTTTACTTCTTTTTTAAAGTAGAAAAAGGGGTATTCCTTCGCTCATGATACTTGTGCAGGGGTTAGATGTTTTCTTAGTTCATAGTCCATAGCTTTTTTCCTGTAGCATTGATGATCAACCAACATTTTCCACCAAACCATTCATTACGGTTGTCGGCAAAATTACTGTTACATGCCAATAATTTCTGGATATGAATCCTGCATACATTTTAAGCATTGATTTGTCCTATATGTTAATTTTTTTTAAAATTTCCTTTCTTCCGTTTTAATACAAAGTCTTCTTAACAATCTACTCGTACTAATGGGTAACTACACCGTTTCGTAACTATATTTCTAACTACTCCTTAATGCAATAAGATGCAAGCACACGCCCTTTCGAACACAATAGAGTTAAACATCAGCGTTGTACGACATTAGGAATTAATTTACTCATCCTTTTCAAAGAAGAATGTGATCATTAGATGCATCTTGCTTTCTATCCTCATACCACATTTTAAAGATCTTTTCCCATGAATTGAAATTTTACGAGAGATGAAAGTATATGGCTACTAATTATAAGACTACTCTATGGGAAATAAGAGGATTTTATAAATCCTCTCATATTTTCGAAGGCAAAGATGAGACGATGTATTCTTCAAACGAGAGGCTTCTTCTTCTTGATTGTTCCTATATCGTACAACGCTGATGTTTAACTCTATTGTGTTCGAAAGGGCGTGTGCTTGCTATGTAGTAGTGCTGCATACAGGCGGCATAACTTTTGCAAAGATAACTGTCTGAATGAAATTGTGCAGTTGCTCGTTCCATTACTCAAGATGTGCGCGGATTTTTCCAGCCAGAGGCGCGGATCTGGTTTTCGAGGAAGTTTACAGGATTTCCCTCGCCTTGTGTTCCTGCGATTTTTTCTCTTCAGTCGGCTTCGACCTTCCGCTGTGGCCAAAGGATGCGTTCATGATCGGAGTGAGAACAAGTGGCTGGTTGCGGAGCATATGCGAGAGTGCGCATGCTTCGCATGTTCTGGATTCGAGCGAGAGTTTACTCTTGGAAGGAGCACGCGAGTGACGTAAGGTCACGCCCTCAGGAAATAAGAGCGGGACGTATTCCTTCGAGGACCCCAAACAGTTTTTTAAATAATTTCTTCCTTGAAATACATCGCATGTGATTTTTCTACCACTTTACTCGGATGGATAATTACTTTATAACAATTTTATTCATAAAAACAATTGGGAGAATGTTTCTCACCTCTGAGAATTTGCGTAATTCATGAAATTTGGTTCCACTTTCGATGTGGCAATGAAAAATTCTCTGGCAATCATATGGAGTGGTAATAAAATAGTTTCTTAATTTTTAATTGTCATGTTATCAGCACTTTTATGATAGGATTTTATAGTGTTTGATATTATGAGATTCCTTTTTACCACCTGCCGTGGTAGCAAGTTCGGTAACGCACCTTTGCACAATTACTAAGCTAAGGTTCGTGGTTCGAATCCCTATGGATTAGGTATTTGTCTAATTTTGAAGAGATTAGTTTAGTTTCTTTGATATAAAGTTGTCCGTTAAGAGCATTTAAAAACGGCTTCATTATTTTTCATTCTGTTTTATATCAGAATTTTTTGCGTAGACCGCCACGGTATCGATGACAGGAAAAATGAAAATTAGATGCAATAAGAGCTTTTCAAGCTAATAATCTATTAGCATTAGCTGGTGGCTATAATTATGAGTTTTTACTGAAATCAACTTATATCAATTAATTCGTGAATTATTCATAATGATTGAATATGCAAATGAGTATGAATGCGTCTCACGTCTTTGGGATGCCTTTCTCTATCATTCTATACATGATTGAGACAACGTGGAGAGAGCGTCCTAATACGTAGTTCACATTACTCGATTTACCTACCATGCATTGATTTTTAGAGAAATTTGTCATAATGTAATCTTCAAATTTCTTGAAGTTTGAACTTAGTATCAGTTTCCGCGCTACCACGAGGATTTTAGAAGATTTTTATCAATCAGCTTTTCATTACTCCACGAGATTTTAAATGGATTATTGTATTTACATTTCTCTAATTGAACTCAAGTCACATAATTTCCGTTGTATACTACCCATCTTTAAGGTGAAGATAATATCAGAAAAGCAGCGGTACAAGAAGGCCTTGTGATTTAAGTAAGATAATTGAAAGTTAATTTGGGATTAAGACTACTGATGAATCTGCTTAATGGAAGCATGCACCTAGTATTAAAAATGGTAAAGTGTTCGAACCACGCACCTGAAATACTTTTTTGGAGCACATGCAGATCTTAATATTGTTTTCACCTCGGATATGGAGTACCTACAAATATCCATATTTAGTAATGGCTTCCTGCACCATACTTTTGCTTCCACTTTATATGAGCATCATGGCCATCAATGGTTTTTAAGTCTGCCTCCGGACTTAAATGCGCTTCTGGTCGGGAGGAATGGTAGAAGTATAGGAATGTGAGGGTAAGAAGGAAGGGTGGAGAGCACTCCTGTGTCGGCATTAGCTGTCCTGCTCTGAACGAAAAACGCCAGGCGATCACAGCTAAGCCCTCCATTCGACGACGTACGAAGCACTGAATGCTCCAAGCAGAGCCCTTAAACAGGAGCCGGTTTTTCAAGGAAAAATACCTGCCGCTAACTGCGTTTGAACTCAGGCCCTCAGGGGGGACGGTCGGAGCAGCACACCAATCCAACTCCAAGAGAACAACCAGGCACGCTTAGCGCCGTCGTGCTGAGAGGCTAGGACACATAGGCAAGGAGTTTCACTCGGTGGTAGTCTGTGTTGCTTAGAGCACTGAGCGGAATGAAGGAATGAGGACGAAAGAGGTGTTGCGACATGTTTCTCAAAAGGGTTTTTTCCCCCGTCCTTTTCTCGCCTTCTCTCTCTCTCTCGACCAGCTTCCGCCGTTTGAAGGATACCGGCCGACGACGACATCTCACGTGGAATAAGCGATGACCCCGCACTCGGCGCCGACGTGACCGATGCGAAAGGACCGCCCAAAGGATTTCTCTTCTCCGCTTCGGTTGCGATTGTCGTTTGAAATTTCTCTCGCTCGCACGCCAGTCTAGTTAGTCTTAATCTTCGTTGTGGAGGCCGCGGCGGCTTCCTTCGTCCCTTCCTCTCGTTCTCATCCTCAAACGTGCGACGCATCTTTCGCTTATGGATTTGGAGGAGTGAGTAACTTGGACGAGATCATCTTGAGTGGAATAGGAAGAGTGAACTGGGTAAGTTGTCGGGATTGGCGTGGGTAGATTGGATTTTCAGCTTACCCGACCCTCTTTGAAGATTGTTCCATGTTTACAATGTGTCGAAAAAATTATGCTTTCTTTAAAAATAGTTGAACTCTTTTCATTGTATCTAAAAATACATGTCTTTTTTAGGGTTCAAACTGTGCGCAACTTGTAAAAGAATGATCATTTATGAAAAATTTGAGAATCATTGCGATTGTAAACAAAGGCTTGGTATTTATCATTTAATTCATGCAACATGTCACAACAAGTGTTTTGACTTAAATTTCTCAATGCGCTGCGCAATCAAATGCATTGATTTTTTTTGTACAAAAGAGACTGATTCCGTTCGATACACCTCTAATATTGTGTTGCAATGTGTGTAATCTATATTGCTAGCGTGCTTGATGGAAAGCCGTATCATATGAAATTACTCTTCGTGATAGTGATATTTTTTATTGTAATACATCATTATACATACCAATAGACTGAAAGTTCATCTATATCCTGCTAAAAGTGAATTATCGCCAAATAACTTGAAGATACAATGAAGTGATGAAGTCAGTTGAAGCCAATGAAGGGAAGAGAGAATCGGTGGTGGCGATTTGTCCTTCATTTTAACATTTACGACACGTTATGCACCGTTCTTTTATGCCAATGTATTGCGTTTATCTTCCAAATTTTTGTGTACTAAAATTTTAGCTAAAATTTGAATAATAAGTAATTAATTTTTTTATTTGATCGTTCATTCATAATGATTATGCATTTTTCAATGATCGAATGTAGTGATACAGCATTTTAGGATTATTTATTAGTTTTTAGTCGTCTAAGCTTGTTTCATAGCCATGTGCATGAAAAATGCATGTACATATATTAACACATTTAACTACTCGAGGAATGTTTCATTTGTTTTACAACAAATATTCTTTCTACAATAATGTTAAAATTGTGTATGAAATTTATTTCTAAAATATTTACTTCATACCAATGCAGTTAACTCAATGTTCCATCGGTATTTTGATATATTAATCCTCGTATGTTAATGTATAAGCAGAGCATTGATTTTATACTATATACAGTATTTTATACTATATTATACACCTAGCACTTATACTCCTTTCGAGTATAAGTGCTTAGAACAATTCTTGAATTCTTCTATGCACTTATTTTGAGCGACACACCCTTCGTTATGAGCTCCGATTCCTTGATAAATGGCCCCTTCTCTGAAAAAAACTTTATAAAAAATTAATATGTATTCAATTACAATATGTATTAAAATTAATCAAGTTAATCATAATTATATGATTTTAAAAATCAATATCAAGTCAAAATAAATTGTCAAATTGACAATTTGTTTTAGATAAATATATATGTATGGAATTAGAGGTCTGCAAGAAACAGAGGATTCTATACAATTCTTGAGATAGCATGGTTTAGTAGCGATTCCTAAAAAATATTGAAATATTGAATTGAAATATTTATGGATTGAAATCAACTTTTATAAGTTCATAAATATAGTTCTGGAACTGATTTGTACGTAGCAAAGTTGTGATAGAGACTTCTAAGTGATGTGTGATGGGTGAAAAGCTTCATTGGATCATTAGATTTCATTTATATGCTAAGAAAAGATTATATTAGGTTAAATTTTCTTTTTCCCCAGTATGCGCCCTGTTTGTGATACAATCTGCATAATGATGGGGTCCAATTTTTCTCAAGGGAGTGACTCCAGACGAGATAACAGAAAAATGGACCAAACTGGTTCCAGGAAACCATTACAAAGAAGATAAAGTCATTAAATTATGACGTATGGCATTATGTACTCATTTAATGTCGCAACTTTCACATCTCGTTCAATTGAGTTATTTGCCGTTGAAGAGAGCCTTTGGAGAGTTAGAAAACACTGTGGAATGATAGAGGGTAGACTTTAGTACTATCTGAATTTCATGTATCAGTTTTTTTCATGAAGAGTGAATAAGTAATATGTAGGTAAATACATTTTTATGGATAATATACATTATGATACTAGAAATGTGGATGTTTAAAGTGCTATTGAGATGAAGAGAATAAAAAAACTCATAACTACCATAGGAAATTACTAAAATATTTTATACTTAAAAAAGGAAAATATGGGGTCGTGGTGGGCCCTGCCAAGACAGCACTGAGCTACTGACCGGAGGGTCCCGGGTTCGAATCCCGGGAAAGAGCCTTTCTGGACATCCCCATCCTCGCGATTCGATTTTCTTCGTGTCAGAACTTCGTAGGAAATCGCAGGTGACCCTGGGAAAGGAACCGGCCCCCCTTACCCTGAATGTGTGAATTTCACACGCCATTGGTGAGCTCTACTCTCACCTATCAAAACCAACCTTCGGGTTGAATCTGAGTGAGTGAGTGAAGTAAAATATTGCCTTAATAGAAGGCTATAGATTATGCTTTGAAAATGAAAGATGGGTATAATTATATCTATCTATTTTATAATGAAATTATGTACCTACTGTAGAAACAAAATATTGTTACTATTTTTCTTGTTTGCCGTAATGTTCATGGAGAAACTACAGTATTTGATAGTTCCCACTTACTTATTATAACTCTTTTTTTTCCGGGGGATTGTTTTCTTCACATGCCATAAAAATTGCAAAGTAATACTTAAGTCAAATATACGGTAAAAAAATTCCCTTTAGCCAAAAAAAAATGAGATGAAGTTTCTTAGTCTACAAGGTTTTTTTTTGTCTTCAAATAGTTAAGGTTCTCATATTTTCATTCCCAATTTACGTCTGCAATCACTGATTTTTCACTAAAAAAATAGGAATCGCGATAAATACTGTTTCACTAAAAAATAAATCAAGCAATATGAGGAAATTCTATGCATGATCTATCAGAAGTATTTATTTGAATGCGGATATGTATATGATTCTACAGACAGATTTTGCTTTCCTAAAGGTGTTTGAATTGTAAGCGATGTTATTTAATTTTCAAATGCAGGTAACATTGGTTTATATGAATTTCATAATTATATTTATTTGGTGATCCTCAAATCACAGAATCTGTAATCTTTCATGATGAAATTAGGAACAGTTTGTCATGCCTCATATTGTGCCATTCATTTCATCCTTTCAATAGTTGTGACCTAAGGTTTGGGAACTGCTTCTTCAGGTACTAGGAGGGCAAAGGTCCCTCTCATTTTCTGTGTGTGAGTTCAAAATTAATCTTTATTAAATCTTACAAATTCTTTTTTGAAATATAAGACTAATTTTGAACACAAATTTCAAACTTTTCAGTTAGAAAATCAACTTGATGAAGCTACTTTTCCTATGATGATACACCACACTTCTGTCTCACAAAGGATTGTTCAATGATTTGGTACAAAGAGAAATACATAGAAGTTCTATTAATGAAGAGGCTTCGGCCAAAGAGAACAAAAATGTACGTAGTGGGGTAAAAAGAAATACCCGAAGCGGCTCTAATGGTGAAAATTAATATTCACACACGGACCGATATATATGACACGGAGAAATGCCCCGTTTTTTGAAGCGGGTCCTGTTCTTCATTTTTGCGTAGTGTCGTTGATCGATGCACGAGCTGGCAGCCATTGCGTCGAAGCAGTCACGTTTCCTGGGACCGGTTTCCATCTTCAGTGATTGCTTCGAGATCGCGGGCGCTGCTATTGCTAGGCGTGACGTTATTCTGTAAGCCACTCCACCAATTTCGACATAATAATTCAAGCGCAATTAGGAAATTAAAAAAAAAGACTCATGCCAAATTTTATTATCATATAGCTTTAAATGATCAGTGACGGCAAGTCAACCAAAAATAACCTTATCAATTCCCAAGAGGCTAACGTAGTGTTATGAAATAAATTAAGTTTTATAATGATTACTGCATCTGGCTGGGCATAAGAATAGTTCTCAGATGTGCACGCATCTCTTCATTTATTTGGGCAAAGTGATGAGGGAACGCGAGGACACTGTGGAGGATTAACGGTGAAAGAAATTGTGAGTGAGGAAGAATACTTTAAATGAAACGGCTGGCTGAGGATAGCATTTCATACGAACAGAGCCGAAAAATATAATTCATGGCTCTGTGTGAGGTTGAATAATTGAAAAAAAGTCGAGATGTAACTCATAGCATTTGCGTCTCCTCGTCCATGCTTGATAAGCTTTGGCATCATTGCATAATTTTCTTCGCCAAGCCCTCAATTCCCATTACTGATGGACACGAAATGTGCTGTTTTTTTGCTATGATGCTTCCTCATACATTTGAATATTCCAGTCATCTTTTCCTCCTCCTAAAAGGACGCATGAAATCACAGTTTTCGTCTCCATCTCTTATCATATTTATTCCTCCACGTGTTTTCCTCTCAGCCTGCCCTTTCCTACCTTTCCCTCGCTTCCGCGTTAGTATTTTTGCCCACCATCAACTCCCCCGAGGAAACCCATTTTCCCGTCCAATTCCTCCCCCTCGCAGTGCCCATCAAATCAATTTTGCGGCGAGAAGCTTTCATGTGTGAAATCACTGGCTTTGTTTTCACTCCGGGAGACTCGCGTTCTATCTCAGCTCAACTGCCGCCGCCCCACTTATTTCCCTCCGCAGCGCTCTCTTTCGCTTTTCTCTCTCTCTCTCTCTCTGTCCTCGTTGAAGACCGCATGAGGTACACAATACCTCCTAATTATACGTTGCTGGATGGTGCGGAAAATAATTTTACGTATTTCACAAAATTTAGAACGGATTCATCAATTTTCATGACAACAGGATTCTCTAGTTTTGAGATGCAGTGAAAATTGTCAAGAGGTGTGACTGTCAACCAGCGTGTTTCTTATTTCTGTTAAGGTAAATACTAGAAAAAGTTTTACAAGTACGAATTGAAAAGCTTGAAAGCACAAATATGTGAAGTAAGAAATCCGTAAGTGCATGGGTAAGTGATTTTTGATTAACAAGAGTATCGTGATAGTGTTGGATAGCATTGATTAACAGTATATACTTCTGTATGGCAAGTGCTAATTGTGGCTGCTGTTCTGAATTAATGTAATGATTTTTATTGCGAGCAATGGAATATAGTAGCAAAAATTTAATATCAATACACGCATTCTTTTTTAATTTTCCTGTTAAATAGAGCAATATTTGGGCATTGGTCTTATTGGGTTCGTAAGATCTTGAAAATCACCGGTCGTAATCCTCTTTATTTCGCCCTAAAAATTTTGGTTTGTTTTATGAAAACATAATTGAAAAAAAGGCTCTCCTCTGGTGAATCCACAGAAAAAGTACCACAGAGTTAATGTTGAACTTCGACTGATTGATTGTAACAGAGTGCGTGAAGTTGAAACTGTCTCGCATATGTTGATAATGTCATCACCTCGAGGAAAACGGTCACTACTGCCGTATGATGAAAATATCTTTCATTGGGAAAATATTAAGCAACTTAAAATGCTTCTTATTTTAATGTTCAAAATGTATTCCACTAGTAGACGAGTGAATACTGATGCATTTGAATGAATGCATGTTGATTGAGAAGGAGAGCATTTTTAATTAACATCTCTCTGGTTTATTCATCATCACATTTCATGAAAATGTAAGTCTTTTTAATTAAGTATGAAAATCATTTTCTACAGCGTGTATAATTTCAGAAGGATAATGTTATTAGACCACTTTTTG
Source organism: Platycnemis pennipes (assembly GCA_933228895.1). NCBI lineage: Eukaryota > Metazoa > Arthropoda > Insecta > Odonata > Platycnemididae > Platycnemis > Platycnemis pennipes. The sequence continues at coordinate 22,056,187 of OW121848.1, read as the reverse complement.
GATTTTAAGTCATCTTAACGTATTTCACTGGGATAGGTCTTTCGGAAATAGCCCCTGACTTAATATTTAAAAACTGATATAATTGTCAGTAGCTTAGCTCATTTAGAGTTTCCATTTACTCATGCTCAATGCTCTTTTATCGTTTGGTGTGTAAAAAGAATTTTGCGAAATATTTGACCATTTATCTAGCAATAATTAATGGAAAAGAAAAATATTCACTGAATAAGAAAATTGTAGAACACCTCAGGTGGATAGAGGCTCTCTAGAAACATATTTAGAGTTTTTGTTAGGATTTCATTTAAAATATTAGATTCGATTGTGAGGAAGGCAAAAGTAAAGTTACTGAGACCGTCATCGTTGATTGTAGATTCAAAGAAAAAAGGCCAAAAATTTTCCAAATTTCTATATCATCTGAAGACCACATATACCTTTTGCCGTTTGAGGTCGATTTTCCATCACTGAAATTCCTCTGTTAATGTATTAATTGACTTTTAGTTAGATATTTATCAGGTGAGCAATTTGTAATTAAAATGTAATAACCGGGAAACCACTGTGATGAGAGGCTATTTATTCGATACCGTATTTCCGTCGAAGTCGTTAATGGTTTGAGATTATGGATAAGAGGTTCCAAAGGGAATATAAAAAAATCATTCACAATGCTGTGAGAATATAATCAAGAAAAAATAATAACCTAGCTGCAATCAATTAAATATAATGAATAGGTGTTGAAGAAACGAGGGTTATACGTATATTAGGTATTTAGAAAAAAATTTAAAAAAATACAGTTTAATCGAATGGAATTGAAGCAAATCAAGATAGCATTCTCCATAAGATTTTTTTCTCATTACCATTCGTGGCTGGAAATCGTGATATTTTTGCGACTAATTTGATGAATAAATCTTAAAGAACTTAGTTTTATCCATCTTTGGTTTGTGAGAGCAATGTGTTATCCATTCTAATTTACGAAACACATACACTCGGTACAAATAAAGTGAAATTGAATGAAATACTAAATTGATTGAGCATCCTTTGTATTTTTCAAGCTTTGTATTTCGAATCAATGGTAAAAACCATCACTGATAAATAAATGCTGAAGGTTTAAGTAAAATTTCTTTTTAATATCGAGCCTAGCATAGACTGTCAAAAAATGTATCGCTGCCGAGTTGAAACCGAACAAATTAATTCTATCCGGTCAAATATCACTTACCTAAACTATTTTTATTTAATTTTTGCTATCTAACCAGCTCGCAGAGGCAATCGTAATAGCTGATCGTAGTTTGAAAGTGAGACGGTAACAATACATTTTTCATGCACACTTAATTCTCCCAATCGATATATCATCAATGTGCAAGTCAGGTTGCAGATAAAACTCTCTCCATTTTGTATATTTCTCGAAACAATCGATGCCGGCCAAAATAGTAAAAAATAATATCAATTTGTTTCTTAAACACAATGAACGCTTCCAAAATGGACCTTCTTTCATCTCTACATCATTAAATTACATTATTCCAGGAGTGGTTATTGGTAGTATTTACTAGATATTCATGTTACCCCTTCCAAATCTCAGCTGTTTCTGGCTTACATCCTATTCAGACGTTGCTGTAAGGATGGCTGTTAGAAAAAAAATGAGTGGATATTTCGCAGACTACACTTTCCGTCTATCGATAGAGCGATCCCCGCCTGCTGTTCAATTTATGTCTCAATCTCGTTAAATGACCCTCCCTTTCAGTGAATACTCATTTAAAATGTATTCCAGGAGGTAAAATAAATATTGTGATCACATTTCAGTTACCTTACAGTATATTGGGATAAGGATGCTTAGCAGTATTCATCCAAACGGGAAGTGTGCGGTGGCTATTTGAATTCGAGCGACACACCGCTGCTCCTCTTGTATGGGGTTCTAAATGCTGTTCTACAAAGATGTAGACGTCAGGAGAAGTCCATTTCTTGCGATCGCAAGGCGGTACGACTACGCTGCAATCCAACCAATCCCCAAGCTCCAGTCAATACGCTCCTCCGACCCTGATCTGCCCCTTTTATAGTCCTTAATTACTAAGCAGAGGCGAGGAGGTGGGCGGCGCATCGCCCCTGAGGAGGATTGCGGACGGAATAAGGAATGAGGGATGGCGCGGCGTGCGTGATCGGCGCAGCCGGGCTCTCTTTAAGGGAAGCAGTGGCCAAGGAGGGCACCTGGGGTGTTCCCCCGATACCTCCCCCCCCTTCTCCCTTTCCTTACCCCGCTCCCTCCTCCTCCCCCGATATAGGCTTCCTCCCTGCCTTCCGCACGAAACGACGTCCTTTTATGAAATTAACATGTGCCTGGACACGCCTCTGGTGATTTACCGCGAGGACGCATCAATCCATTTGAGTCTGTCAGCAGCTGGGCTGCTCTGGGCTCTAAGAAGTCCACCAATGCGATCTGAGCGAATGAAGATGGGCCTGAAATCACGTCGGCAAACTTCAATTCAACAGATTTCAATTTCTATTCGTGACAAATATCGTAGATTGAAATATTTATGCTAGAATAAAAACTGAACCGTCAAATTATTATTATTTCCTAGCTTTTCAGATGCAGCACTTATCAAAACAATAAACATTGAGGAGGAATACTACGAAGGCATTTATAGTCTTACGACTAACTTAATGCGAAATATCTCAACTTATATTTTTGATAGCTTATGTGACCATCAGACTGAATCGTTTTTAAAGTACAGTATTCATATCTTAGTATTCGGTGTAATTGAAGACTATTTATTTCGTGTAGTGACTGGGGTGGACATTTTTGCATAGAGTATCTGTGTTCAAATCATTGATTCCAAATATGTCAGCACAACGAGAATGTTCACTTGTAAAGAGCGGTAAAATACCGCAACAGGTTGAGAAACTATACTCTAAGATAGAGGGGGGAGAGAAGAGAAAGAGTAACGGAGGACTTGGAATCTCCTTCTGGGTCTTATCTTGATCTTTTTCTCTTCATGCCCGCTTATCGGGAATCTTAGAAAACCTCGTCTCTTTCCTGGGGGCCTGTTTATTTCACTTCTATAGTGGGAGAGGAAAGCTTGAAAATTCGTTCCATCACAAGTAAATCTTTTCAGATCTCTGTTCAATGTAGCTTTTTTTTTATCTCAGAGATTAGTTCCTTTCTCAGATTGCCTTCTGGATTTGGAAAACCAAGTATTTAATTCCTAGCTCTACATCACACTTCCCCCATATTGAGTGAAACCATAGAATGCTTTTACGCATTACTTAGATTCTTTCATCATTTATGAATATTTTTTTCTTGATATAATCATGTTGGCGATAGATAAAATTTTTGGGGTAATCAATAATTTCTAACCTAAGATTGCATCAAACAATGACAAAAGAACAGAAAAAACTAGTTTTCATATTTGTGTAGTAGATATGCAATCTCTGACAGAATTATAAAAATGATTTTGTCATTTTATATTCACACGGCATGCTTTCGCATGCTTCTTGTCATTCCACCTGATCACCAATGGCAGATGTGTCTTTAACTTTCGTCAGCTGAAAATTATTTCTGGCTTTTTTCGAAAAGTCACACTGCCATATATTTTCTTCAGTTTTTTCTTGGATCATAGTAAGTAGTCTTAACCAGTGATTTTGACAGTGCAGTTTTTTCACAAAGTAAATTGCTATATATTTTCTTAAACTTTTGCATAACAACTCTTATAAAAGAGCTGAGACAGCCTCAAACATGATTGCTATACGGTCATTAACAACGAGCGTCAAAATGAACGAAGCTTTTTGCTTCTTTACAAATGCATATTTCTACGTCTACTTAAATTTTGGAGGAAGTAATCTCTGAAATTTCCGACTCCATTTCAGAGCGTGACTTAGCAATTAGTCGCGCTTTGTTTCTTTTTGGCCTCTCTCCGTAAATTTTACTTTTGGGGCAATTAGTTAAAAAAATGAAACGGGAATTTATTGCCGAGCGGTCATCTAGGAGAGAAAGAAGGCTTTGTTACATGCATGGTCAAGGTTGAGCCCTGGGGGATGAGAGGATTCTGACTGTTTCGCCGAGGAGGAAAAATACTCTCGCCCGAAACTTGCATTAGCTCAAGCTCAAAAAGAAGAGTTTCTTATCCCGGCGAGATCTCTCCTCATCTCGAGCGATGCACTTATGAGAGGTTTCGTTTGCTCTTGCCTCCTTCGGCGTCCAAACGGGATTCGGGAAAGGCGAGGGAGACGAGGTGAGAGTGGGAGGATGGGAATGAAAAGAGGGCGAGTGATGAATGAGTGGGCAGAGAGAGGGAAGTGGATGATGATGGTGATGATGCAGTGGTCTCGCGAAAGCGGCACCCACCGGAGAAGACTGTGCTTTACGCCGAGATTGGATCGCTGGGAAAATTGTTGCATTTAGAAATTGACCGACTGAAGGTAGAGAGAGAGGGAGAGAGGTCTTGGAATTTCACTAGCCGATGGCAGAAAAGTTACGATTAAAATTACGATTCCATTGCTTGGTGCGCACATAACTGGCTATTTCACTCAATTTTAAACTATGTTCACAACTTTAACTTTTTTGAGAGGAGAGTCACAACATTGCCGGTTTTTTGAGAAAATGTAACATTAGTTCAAAAGTCACATCAAGCATTCAATATCGATCTTCAAGGAGGGACGAAAGAAAAAACAATTGTACACTTATACAATTTTATTAGAAACTATTGTTATTATTATTCCCACAAAATAATCTTCATCACCAAGGCCCATTCTCCCGGGCGCATGAGTTTTCTAAAATATAGGAAATTTTATTTTTCAATAAAATATTTAAAGAAGCTAACAAGTGTTATTGCTCTGTTCCTCCTTGAAAAGAAGAAAAAGAAAGAACTCTCATAAAGTTAGTGTCAGCAATGTGTCAGGCATTCAATGCTTAAAATATTGTTGAAGAAATATTTTTAGAGATAGTGGTGGTTCATTTCCTCTCGCATTACGTTTGCCGTTTACTTACTAATATTACGGTATCATTTTCTTGGTTTTTAGCCAATATGATGCCTGGATCGTATAAATTCAAATTTGTTCCTTCATAAAATATAAGTTGCAATCTTGCAGCAATAAAATCCATGATGTCAGCCAGCATGGCGCTAGAAGATTGTTTGGATCAATTATCAATGAGTGAGGATCCAGTAACTGCGTGGTTCGGTAATGGCATAAGCAGCTCTCCTTTAAATGAAACCGTTGTAATTTTTCGGCCAAGAACCATGGACGATAAAAGCGATTATGTGATCAAATTTATCCATTTAGGTCCCCGAACTGTGACATTTAAAAGTGCAGATTTATCTGAATGTTTCTAAAAGATAGTGCGAGTGAAGAAAAATTTAATCCGTTGAAAATATGCTAGAGCAAAGAGCTGAGAGGAATGCTGGAAAATGTGAACCAAAGGGTGACACTTTTCAAATATATTTTTTTCCCACTTAAAATCGTCATATTTCGATAAACTTTTCACAACACAACCTGTCAACTTTACACTTTACTCACGCTAAAACATATTTGGAAAAAGGTTAAATCTCACGTTCAAACAGCGAATGAAACCCAAGAGGTGACTTCGCCGCGCCGCCATATTGGAAAACGGCAGTGTTTCCCGCTGTGGCGACCAGCGGGTCGATTCTGTAAATGCCATAGGCGTCATAAGGGTGATAGCTATGACGGGCAACTTATGACGGCTATGGCATTCGAGCGATTCCGTAAGCTACCGTCATAAGGCTTATGACGTCTATGACGGACGACGAGTGAACAGTTGCGCATCGCCATGAAAATCTAGAATTTCGTATGTTGGTAGTAAGAAAATGAGAATAGCCAATGGGAGCCTTCGACACATTTCATCAGCTGTGGAATGTTTGTAAACAAGTAATGAAGATGCAGTCCGTTCAAGAGAGTATTAGAGTCAAATCTCCCAAAAGTAATTATTGCATGTCATGTACTGGTGTTATTTTCATTCACGGATTCGTATTAATGTAGCTGAATAGCAACTTAAGAAGGAATGGGTTTTATAATGATGACAAATCCAACGTAGTGTATAAGTAGTACGGACGTTCTACAAAACGGATGTAATCTGATATAGTCCACTAAAATATAATGCTGTCGTGAATGCGTACTGTTATGAATACGATTTGATCATGTGTATGTTCTACAAAACAGATGTAATCTGAAACAGTCCACTAATGTGCAATACGTAACATGTATTGTGATAATTTAGTGTGCAAAGATTATTCTAAATGTCTGAGTCTGAAGTTCTATAAGGAGTGTAGTGTTTCTGGTACTTCATCACTATTATGATCATATGTTATTTTGGGAGTAGATATTTTTCTTACTTATGGGTTCTGTATTTATATACCATCTGTCTTCACTTACCGCAAGTTAGCCCACGGACTTCCATCCCTCGTCCCTCTGTAAACCGACCAAAACAAATACTTTTCTAAATCGACCACCAGCTTCTAACATAGCTGTGATTTTAGTGTTAAATGTTTGTATTTTTCTGTCTCATATTTATTTATTTTATAAAATTTGGTTTACAGAGTCTCATGAAAATGTTCATAGTTTTACCTCTACTCAATATACTACTCTTCTATACCTTTTGATTGTATTTTCATACTTTGTATTTTTGTAAAAGGGCTTCATTCCCGTAAATAAATACTATTATTATTATTAAAATATAAATCTTACGTGAATGCGTAGTGTTAGAAATACGATATGATCATGTATATGTTCTCTTAGCGGCTCATATGGTTTGTATTTTCATAATTTCATTGTACTTGCAGAGGAAATGATTAAGGTTGCATGAATAGAACTTAACTAGAATGTAGGATGAAAAGTGGGTATTTCATGAAGTCAGATTTATCTTAGTCGAGCTTCAGTAAGTCATTCAGCCATAGGACTATAGTCATTGTTGAATGACCCAGAGGATTGCTGACAGAGATCACAATCACAAGCAATCGTTAGGGGATATTCTGAGCTTACCGTGGTGTTACATTAAAAAAGTTTAAGAATATCCGCATAAAAGTGAATTTCTTTTAATGTGAAGAATGACCTTATTACAGCTTCCCTGACATCTCCACGTATATTAGGTAAAACAACCACCTCCTCCAAAAATTCTAGCAGTGGAATATTCCCTCCCTGTATGTTAAGGCGGTGCATCAACATTAGGTTGTGCACTACAGTACAGGAAACTATTATTTTTGCTGCAAAGTTGGCTTAGAGTGCAGTACCCTGTCTGAGTGCAGACATCGCCGAGTACTTTTCATCATACCAAACAGTTGCTCAATGCAGTTTCGCGTAATGGGACATGAATCTTATTGCCATCTGAATAAATCATTGCTATTAGGTAAAAGTAACATGCACTCATGTGCACGGAACGTTCGAGTTTTCAAATAGGAATGAACATTTTGAAATCACGGAACCAACCTGCAAATAAACTGGCAAAATAGAGTCTGCCTAATTATTATTAGGCTCAGCAGTGGGGTGATCTCGAGATCGCGAGCCAGTCCTTTTGAAATGCAGAACAGTTCTAAAATATTCTTCGCTTATTTCTAAAGGATGTGTGTATCCCTCAACTACCGGCGAATAAGACGAAATTGTCGTCGTTTTTGTATTTGCGTTCGATTGCTCTGTAAATAGCAATGGAATTAGAGCGCTTCTATTCTATCGATAATAAATATGTAAGGAGGATTTGCGTATTACAACACTACAGATTCACAATTTTAATTAATATATCGCTGTGCTTTTACCTGACACCTTGATCTATGTCCTTTTTACAAAACAAAACCTTAAGATACCGTTTTCAACAAAAACTCCTATTCTGGGTCCTTATGACGGGTATAACTGAGGTATGACTGAGAATTTTGACCGTCATACGCTATGACGGTGACGACGAAGTTATGACGCCTATGACATCTACAGAATCGCTTCTTATGACGGACCGTCATAACACCAATGGTTATGACGCCTATGACATTTACAGAATCGACCCGCAGATGACAAGGGGATCGTTGAGCAAAATATCTGCAGTACAGTCACTGCCTCCAGAAACACGGCAAACACAAAGGAATGCACTAGTTTAAAGATTTAGATTCACCTCACAACCGATGAAAATTCACGTAAACACTGATGGGTTTTGGCGCAAAAACAAGGGTCTATCGCCAACCAATTTCCTGAAACACGACGCACAATAACACTACAAAATTGGCTAAATGTCAGACAACGAGGGCAATTCTACCCATCGCTTGATAATAAACACCCAACCTTAGCGGCAATGATTAAAACGAGGGAAAATTGAGGTTCGAAATTGCAGATGGACTGAGGATATAGCGAAGAGTAGTTTATGGAATCCCTCTAGCGGTTGTCTCGGGAACAGCCGATCATCGCGTGAAAATCATCGGTTTTTGACCTTAAAAAACGTTAAATTCAAACAGTTGTATCTCATAAAATAATGATCTTCAAGCAACGAAACTCATTTCATAATAGAGTCATCCTTTCTCTATCTTAAAAAGTTGGAATGAAATCGCTAATTTTCACTGTTTTTGCAGGAAAATGTTTTGAAAAGTGTCACCCTTTGGTTCACATTTACTGAAATGCTTAGCTCCAGTCATTTCACTACTATTGTCATCAAAATTATTTTATCAACACTGATATACTTGTGGATAGACTTGGTCATTAGTTATACACTAATATGTGTCTTAAATTATTCATTAGATATTCTATCCACGTCTTCCGCTCCCAATCCATTTTTAAACTTAATCTGCCGCTCTTTATGTCGCAAAGATCTCCTGTTCCTTGCCTTCCGCGTTGGTACTGGCCAATCATTATACCTTTGTTCACCATATTTAATTTTCCATAGTCTCCATATACTTTCACTATTTACTTTTGTAGCAGTAGGTAGAATGTTTCCGAACAACTTCATCTCTTCTTCTACCATGTTAAACACATTAGTCTTCCTCCCTATTCAGCTAACGATCCGTATTCTTCTCCACAATCAGGAACTCAAAAGCCTTCAATTTCCACTCATCCTCTTTCTTTCACATATGGTGGAGATTTTTCTAACATTCAACTCTATTACCAATAGGTACAAGGGTTTTTACAAATCCTCTCTTCGTGTTTCCGCTTAGATACCCCTTCATTATTTCCCTTCTCCAAGCCATTGCTTCCTAATAAGACCTATTAGAATGTAAATCAGGCTTCTTTGCTCCCAATGAAGTATTTACTTCTGCTGAATATTTACTCGCTCATAAAATCCTATCTAAAAAACGCTTTCTTGAATTTTATAACGCATTAAAAGTATATAATTAGCCCTTAATACTTTAAAATATTTGAAAAATAGTGGACCCGCAATTGCTCTCATCTTTAAAATTTGCGCGCGGTAGGTTAATGAATTACGTGGATTGATCACGATTTGGTAAGAAGCAATGGGTTTGGTAAATCTACTCTTAATGTGATGCCGTTGAATTCTACGCTACTTATTTTTCAATAAAGCATTTTCTTCTCAACAACACTGGAATAATTTTTTTGCTATTACACCACTGCAAAATATCAGTATATAATATTGAGGCTCTATTGCATTCTTTTTTTCATTGTAAATGAGAACATGTCAAGGATCTCTGAAAGACTGTATTTCTCATTATCTCAGCATTAGATTTTTTTGCTGGTTTATTTGGAGAATCACAGACAAATAAGAAGTTGAAGTTGATGAAAAGGCGTTCCCTCACTGGCACGTCTTTAAGGCCGCTAAGTCCATCACGTGGACCAATCACCCAGAGATCGACGGAGGGCATTATTAGGAGCGCAAGCAGCCATCAAAAGAAATAGTTTCCTCTCCACCTCTATGACGAAGAAAAATCTCGTTTGCCGGTTAAATCTCAAGGGACCACCGTCCTGTTTGCGGAGATGCCAATTATGCTGCGTGAGGTCACGATTTCAGAACTCACATTGTGGTGCAGGGGGAGCAAAGAAAACCCACTCAGGTTTTTTCATCAGAAACAAATAGCTAGTTCCCATGTGATTCGCGTCGATGCTTTGATTTATTGCACAGGGCCTGTTCAAATACTCTTGCGTAAGAGTTGGATAGGTTAAAGATTAAGGTGGGAGAAAGTGTGCTGAAGAGTTTGCATGTGTGGTTAGCATTCTTTGCGATGATGGGGTTAGTAGTTAGGATAAAAAAAGAAAGAAATTGCAACGATTGAATTTGATAAATAAGTAACTGTGAAAGAAGGGACAGGAAGATATGATATATGACTTACTGAAACTTTGGAGACAGATATCGTATGTTCTGGGTGGGGAATTATGTACGAATTGGTGCTGGAATAGTTAATAAAAAATGATATTAGAAAGAAAGAAGATAACATGATTTCAGTTGATAGGTAATCAAGAATAATGGGAATAGCCTTTGGAAATGGATACATTATTATGCTGAGAAAATCCACAGGTAGAATAATCATTGATATTATTGAAGTATATCAATTATTTACACTTCGTCACTTAAAACTGACTTAAGTGGGATAAGAAATATTTTACTTTTCACGTATGTTTGGGTTTAAATTCGTTCATGTACAGATATCTTCTACCCTGCAAACCACAGCAAGGGAAGAGGGTATAAAAGTGATGACTGGGATCGTCATCGCGCACTCAATCATGAGGTTACTAAATACTTGCTACGGTTTTTTTTCTTTTAAACTCCATTGGGAATAAGGTGGCTCTAGATTTCAAACAATCGCCTTTCATATGTGATAGATGCCGCAGAAACACTATGTATTACATATTACAGAAAAAACTTTCTACGAGTAGACTCCCTTAGTCTGTCAACATTCGCTTATAAAATGCACTATCTTTCCTATTTAACAATATTCCTGGCAATTTCATATTTATTTATTGTCTTTAATTGAGCGAGGAAAATACTTATTTTTAATTCCTGCGTCTTGGTGGCTCTACCTCTGTGATTTTTTATCCATAACGTTGACTACCATACTGCGCTGGAGTTTTTATGCAGACATTGAGCTCTTTGAAAATTTACTTACGTCTGGCCTAACAAGCCACTATTAGGGTGCGTAGCTGAGGGAGACCCCACCAAGAGCATACACTGTCGTCACGCTTCCGTCGTAATGTTACTATCTATGAACCAATCTTGCCGATCTTTTGAACTTAAACTCTAGTAATTACCTACTCAATTATTTTCCTTTCACAAAATATAAACCCAACCTTTGGATCGAGTGAACATTCAATTATTACCTAAAAGAAAAAATCGCGAAGGATAGGATACAGGACGCGGAAGGGTTTCGGAGATACTCCCATCCCTGTTTAATTCTCCTCTGCAGGAAAAGAAACAGCGGTCAGCTCTCTTTGTTCCCACCAGCATTACCGCTCTTTTATGGAGCCGTGCGGAGCAAGAGAAAGAGCGGCTTTTGTGCCACGGGTGTGTGACTACGTTAACATATAACGATAGGAGAGTGATGCGGGATCGGCAGGAGAAGGAGGTGGGCATCACTGGCCATGTTTAATTCAGCTCGCTCCCGCGGGGGTTGAGGGCGGAGGAGGGATATTTTGGGGCCGGGGGGGAGGTTCGTGCGAATGGCAGGGCGGAGAGAGAGAGCGCCTATATGGTCTGGTGCATGAGGAGCGGGATCTTCCGAGCGGCAAGATATTGAGCCCGTCGGCGGAGCAAGAGTGATTACCCGCTGGGCAGGGCAGCGGGCGGGCGGGTGGGGAGGTAAAGGGAGAGGGTGAGGACACCGAGTTGAATGCGATCAGACGCCGGTATTGAAAGTTGGCGTTTGGCAGTGTGATGGGATTTATTCTCCTTCCTCTTCAATACGGTTCCAAAAAGGAAGATTAATGTTGCGGGCCATTTGTAGATGGCATCCCTGCCATCCTGCGCACTCTAAACCGAGTGCTTGCACCGCTAACCCCGCCCCCCCCAACTATAATGCCCCGCCTTCTCCCGTCACAAGGGAGTTTATCGGCGGGCACGGAGCTTTGGAGGACACATGGCTTCTGCCTCCAAAAAGGCTTCCCGTCGACAACCACCTCACTGTCAGGTGCTCCTTAAACGGATAACAGGGAAACTTGATCAGTACTAGGTGCATTTTTGGCGTTCCGCCCACGTATCAAGTTTCCTGAGAGAGGAGAGTGCGAGCAATTTATTCAGGCGAACTGTGCTTCTAAGGAAAACTTCTCGTTAGTTTTATCTTTAATGGTAACGTGCTAATACAGTCATTCATGGCATCAATATTGATCGCACGTCAGCTTTAATGTTCCCATCACGCAACGTTGAAAGAATTAGTGATGTGGCATAAAACGGTTCAGTTAAACCCTTTCTTCCAAAACTGGAAGAAAGAATAAACGTAGTCAATTGCACTATAACAAAGAAAGTAGAAACTAGGCATTTCCTTAGAAACGGAAGTACAAAGTTTTTACTTTCTTTGTTATAATGTTGAACTTGCACAAAGTTACGATGGAAACAGGTAATTTTTTTTTAATTCCACTGACTTCTGCTATTTTGAAAAATAAGATGCTTTAGCTTAGACTTACTTCCTTTCGTATTGGCTATCGAATACAAAATCGGTTCTCCATTTATATTCTAAGACTAAAATGGTGGGGTTAGTTATGTCGCGTCACTTTTTCTCCTGTTCGAGCACCATATACGAAAGTATTTTGTTATGAACACTCCTTGCTATTTGTAATGCCGTTTTCATTCAAAGCAACTAGTGGCTCTATTAATCGTGATAGTGGTATGTGGTTTCATTAGTAACTGAAAGTTAATTCTTCCCTGTCAACAGCAATCACTTTTAATAAGCTCTCTGAAAAAGGACGGCTAAAAAAAACTTTGAGGAATAATTGACCCGAGAGCAAATAAAAACTTTTAAAAAATTAATTGAATTTCCTCGTTGGGCGATCGGTAGCTTTTTTCCCTGCCAGATCATTAGTCATACACCAGAGAGAGAGAGAGAGCCAAAGAGAGGGATCGAAGGAGGGAGGTGAATGATAAAGAGAGGAGGGGAGAGAAAGAGAGAAACACTGTCGGAGAGAAAAACCATTTTGTTCCCCTCGAAGATACGGCCTTCAACTTCCCATCATAAGATCATCTCTCCTTAGCGAGTCATCTTTATCTCCTTCTATTCCCCGAGTAAACAAATGTTCGCAATCATAAGTAAATATATACACGCTCGCACCTTCATTCAGTGCCCTCCAGCTTTTACTCATCGAAGTTGCTGGTGAAAGCATTTGTGACTCCCTGTCAATCTGATGCAACGCATATTTCCCCCCATATCTTCATGGGTATGCCAATATTACAAACTTTTCTGGTGGTGATAATGCACCAATTAAAATGAAATACAAGGTACTTTGAACGTGAAATATTTGTCCAGGAACATCCAGGCACTTTAAATATCATAACACGCAGTGGAAATACGCGTTATTTATCGTGAGTTTGAACAAGAACCGCTATGCTAAATATGTTGTATTAAAAAAAAATTATTGCGAAATCAGATATTTCTATTGTTTTGTACAATAAAATATTAAAACAAAGAAATAAGGTTAATTGCGGAAAATATAATTTAATAAAACAATGGAAAAGTATAGGGGAATAAGGTAGGATAGAGACGAAATAGAATTTATGTCCAGGCATTCATCTTTGTAGTTGGTTAGTAAATGACTCAATTGCTCACTTAGTAGGAAAATATGAATATTTCATTAACATGCTACGGTATCTCGCGACCAGGAATTTCCAACAGAATATTAACAATTTTTTTATAACTGACTATTAAACTGAATGGAACTGGTATGCCGTTTCAATTAAACCAAAGGTGACTGTCAGACTTCAGGTAGGCTGACTGTCAATGGCTTCCATTGCAATGGATCTTGTATAGTAGAAACTTGTATAGTAGTTCGGATACTACTATGGTTTAAGCTACGTTACATGTGGCCGTTTTTGCGTTGCGTTGCCACTGTGTTGTGCGGCAGGAAAATACCCTGTTTTCATGTCACCGGCAGCGCCAGCATCAACGCACCAAAACATATGACTGTGGTAAACCGTGGTATAGGTGATAATCCGTAGCAAAAGAATCACGTGACGAACAAATGACAGGTAGAATGCGTTGTACCTCGCTCTGACTCAGCTGCGTCAACGCAGGCTGCGTTGAAAGATGAAAGATAACAACTCGGACGGCAACGCAGGCTGCGTTGGCGTGCTCGCTTCTGATTGGTGGCGCAGTGTGCGTCAACGCAAAAACGGCCACATGAAAACGTAGCTTAATAAGACTACAATTAGGATGAGTTAGTCGGCAACAGATACCGGGAAGTAGCATTTGGATATAATCATCGGGATGCAGAAAAAAGTGTGGGAATCTGTTTCGGAACTTCAGTATTCCAACAGAAAATCAAGACCTCTCATTTAATCATCTCCTTGAGAATCATGACAAGGCGAAACGTTGGTAGATTTATTTAAAGTCGGGTGACCACGAAAGCTTGTCAAGAATGTCAATGATGGTATCGTACTTCGCCTATAAACCCTGCCAGAAAATACTATTTGATTGGAAATTGTAAAATTTTATACTATCTGACAATAATCTGTTTTGATCTTTCGAGTTCCCTTCCGTGTTCCTCCATTTTAACGACAGGTGTTTCAGAAACGTTCCGGTCCGCTTCTATAGATCTGAAGTCAACGCCAGCGAATCGGTTGTCTCCGAAATAGATCAGCATGAAAAAACCGTATGACCTCAAACAGAAGACACAACATTCCTCCGAGTAAGCTTATATACGAACTTATCTGATTGTATGTTTGAAAGTATTTGTCACTATAAAATAATTTAATCACTGCTTGTGAGTACGCGGTAAAGTGTGCAGTGGTTCACTGATTTACTAGCGTCGGCAGATATATGCCTTTTTCATGATATAACAAATATTGTGGGTTCGAATGTCGCTTTGGGCATTGATACTGTACTAGTATTGGATTAGAAAAGACAGCCTGAGTGATGTAACCTAAGCAGTTTGAGTTCCAAAATCTAAAGATTACCACGGTGAATTGCGTATCATCTCAAAACATTCAATTTCTGGACCTAAGTAAATAGTTGCAAGTAGTTTCAATTTCACACAAGGACAAGAGGAGAAAAGGGTGATGCATTCATTCAGCACTCAGTGTCTGTAAGTTTTTCCTAATCTTACCTTTGCGGATGTAGACGCTGGTAAATCTAGTCTGGCGTGATGGTGTCAGTGGCGATCGACCTAAATGGACCAATGGAAGATTATATCCTAGTTACTGGACTACGAAGGTCCAGAAATAAGCAAGGATATAGGCAGTTAAATATAAAAGAATAGTGTTCAGGTTATTAGCGGTGACTCACATTAGTTCATCTTCGAATGAGGATATTGTTGGCATTTGAGGGCTAGAATGGAGTTTATTTGTTTTCACCTGCTAAGGTTCCGGATGAAGGTAGATGATTCCATCATGGATATCCATTTTCTTCAGCTTAAATGGTAAAAAACCGTTACTATTTGCGTGAAAATTACTTTGGATTAGACATTAAGGTAATGCTCTACTTTTCAAGTATTTTCTCTTATAAAACGAAATTTCCATGCACCCTGAATTCCAAAGGCAAATAATTGAGCTGCATTGGATAACTTCAAAATGTTCAAGCATTAATAATTATTGATTTAAATATGGTCTTAAGAATTCTAAACTATATTTTTAGAGAAACAAATTATTAAAATTATTATGATTGCTAAAGCGGTCTTGTAAAGAATTATTTCCAGTTGTTTCAACATCGATTGAAATAAAATATTCCTTCCTGTTATAATGATGAAAAAAATGGTTGTATATCAATGTGGTCCTCTGAAAAAAAGTGTTCTTGCCAACTGAACTTTATTGCATTTTGTATTAAAATGAAGCAACTGTTCAACAAAATGTCCCCATATATAAAATTAAACAGCGTTATATAACAGGTTAAATAAAAACTAAAACATGATAAACTACTCAAATTCAATGATTTAAGCATCTAGAAGAAAAGTATCTTTTTTCAAATACTGCTTAACTTTTTTTCATACGTTTTATATCCCTGTATACTAACTTCGCATATTCATGAATTGCACGTGAAAAATATAAAATTTATACCCCATATATCTTTGATGCTAAAAATACTTTTCGTGGTATTTGTAATCATCAAAGGAAATGGAACATAAATATTTCCCTGTATTCCTATGGAAGTAGCCGGAAGAGCCATGGACAATTGCTTACATTGCCGATCCTGTCTTGAATCCGACAAAAGAAATCGTAAGGGCTTCTTCAGCATTCTCTTCTCGCCAATTTACGGCACTACTTCTGTTTACACGATTCCTCTTCGATGAGAAAAGGGGGATTCTTCCCTGTCCTGCGTCAATAAGCAGCGTGAGTTTCCAGTTCGAAAATATGTACGCTGTGTTTTAAGCAATAGGATGGGATTTAGAGGATAATAAGCATTGATATTTTTGGAAAAGGATCAAGGAGTGTAGCCGTGAAGAGAGATTAATGCAATAAAATCTTCCGGTCTTCCATTCTAGTCACTGGGGCTTTTCATGACTTAGTTATGGAGAAAATTATGGATTTTGGACCTTAGTGGTAGAAATATTGCGATTTGAGTTGGCAATTATAAACTGAGCAGTAATATGTAGCTAATGTAGTGTTATCATTGACCGAAGTAAATGTTGTGAGTATTCAAGTTCTTGAGTATGTCTTGTACTCGAGGCGTTGTGAGTCGATATATTTTGCACCTTTAATCTTAAAGTTATCACCCTTTTTCAAAATGAAGATTAATACAGAGTCATTCAAAAAGATGGACCCAAATTATTTCATTCCTATTCCACTAAATATAAATTGGATTTAAACAGTCTACATCCCAAAGGAAAGAGGAAGTTTAAAAGTTTTGTTTACTACCGCTTGAGCAGTGATAGTTGCGTAAACGATTGCTAAGGTAGTCGTGCCAATAGGCAGGGATTTCGTGTCACCGGTAGTTGTTGTGAGTAAGATGGCTTCATGCAAGGGGACCCATTGAACATTCATAACCGGTGTTAAAAAACTTTGAAACTTCCTCTTTCCATTAATATGTAGCTTATTCATGTCCAATTTATACTTCATTAAGTACAAATTAGTTAACTTGGTCTATCTTTTTGAATAACCCTGTACATCTACTCTTCTATTCAAGAAATCACAGATATTCTCAATTTGTTTTTAAAATAAATTTTCTCCAAAGTTTTAGAATATAAGAAGTAACCACTAAACAACTTCAATCTTAGGTTTTAATTTTATATTTCTCAAAGTTGCCATTTACATTTACAGTTATACAACTCAAATTACCATATTATTAATGAGTTGGTGACAGTAAAACGTTGAAACAAATGGCTTGGTTTTATTAAAAAATAAGAATGGAAAAAAGACAACTAGTTTCATTGATAATATAGGATCCACAAAGTTGTTCCCAAAAGGGTAGAAACAATCCACATGAATAATTACTACAAATTGACAGAATAAAAGTAATGAATCGTGGGCGTTTTATAGCCAAGGAAAACAGCCTAATCAGGAAGTATGAGGCAGTTTGTCATCGTTCTTTTTTTCCAAAAGTTGTATTTTAGGGCTAATACAGGTTATGCCAACAAGATATGTGGAATCGTTCATTTCGTGAGTAATGACGTCAGCACTTTGGTGCGTAACGGTGAAATGGATGCACAGGAAGGAGATCGGGAGGCGGAAGAAATAACGGGCGGGTCAGTAATGATGAAGAGTTGGAGAAAATGAGGTTGGCAGTGGCCAGCGAGGGAGGTGGGGGTGAGATGGACACGACTCTGGATGTGACTGGTGGGAGGGGAAGGCAGCGAACACTGGAGAACAGAGCCTCCCTCCATAATGTCTCCCAGGTGAAAACAAAATACACCTGCGCCGCG
Organism: Platycnemis pennipes; assembly: GCA_933228895.1. Classification (NCBI taxonomy): domain Eukaryota; kingdom Metazoa; phylum Arthropoda; class Insecta; order Odonata; family Platycnemididae; genus Platycnemis; species Platycnemis pennipes. Next base: position 22,038,280 of record OW121848.1, on the reverse strand, counting down.
CTTAGAAATCTATATCATGACTCTGTACGCTCTGTACTACAAATGGACGCATAACTGAAAATATGCGGCGTTATTCACTAATTGTTGAGTGATGAATTTTGATTAAAGTATATGGTTGCTCTAGAGTAATTAAATTTTAAAATTAGGTATCCAAACAAGATGAATATCTGACTGTGGCTGGCATGAAAAAAGAAGTATTTTCACAGATATGATGACTGCTAGAATATCCTATCCATCCGTTGCTTTATTCAAACATGGCAACAGCTCTGTGCCGTAGTGCTATCTACCTACGTGAGCAGGAAAAAAACGATCAAATTTTCTCCGTTCTTCGATCCCTGTAATGGTATCGTGCAGATTGATTTAACTTCAGTGAGAAACAATGCATTTTTTGAGATTTCCATCCAAGTATTTGACTCATCGTTGTCACTGAAAAGGATTAGCTCATCGTTATGCTCGTAGGACTATATCAATTGCATATAACAAATTCCGTTCTTTTCGGTTTGCAAAATGTACCTAAATACTATCCCATGTATCTACTAAAGTTACTTTTTTCATTTAAAAATTAGCATTACAGCATTTATCTATCGTATTTATACTTGGATACCTTGATTAACCTTTATCTACTCACCGCAAATTAGTTAAGGTTTAGTTTTATTCTTGAATTTCCCTTAAGATCATTAGCGAGATGCACTATTGAGTAAGTAAATATGCTAGCGTTTAATTTCCCAAACCGTTAAATATATTTTTCTGAACTGCTGTATATTTCCATTGTAAAACCAAATTAACGAAAAGAAAACATTGAAGAAATACTGTTCTCCGAATTGCATGAGTGACGGTGAAATGAAATGGAATTTTTGACTGGGTAGAATGAACATAAAGACTGAAGAACCAGTATGCTCAATTCTTGCTGTAGGTTGACTATAAGTCTCAGTGCAACGTCAGACTTTTATCAAGTCCACTTTAAGTTAAATGGAGAGTCACATGGCATTATTACGTAAATTATACAAAAGAGGTAAATATTGTGATTATAATCTAAGCCGGTGACTTGAATAATAGAAAAAAGTAGTATGCTAGCATGAGAACAATGAAAATCAAAAATGAATGAAAACAGCAGGATATATGATGCTAGGCAGCAGTGTCATCAGCTATTGGCTCGTGTAAGGAATGAATATCCCTGAATGAGTTAAACACCTAATGCACGAACGATGCTGAAAGATATACTTTACTGAGTTTCAGCGCTGAAGGTTTTGCTTTGCATAAACTAAATAAAGTAAACAAATCTCCTCAGTACTTTAGTTTCACCCTTAGCTAGATCTTACTTCAATTTGAGTTATCTTAGATACGTATGTATAAGAAAATCAATTAAATTGGTTATCGCTTACGGGTAATGAAGACTAGATGAGAAAATATAGCTTAACACGTAGGCGGATTATCTGGGGGAAGTTTCCCCTGTAGCAAAAAGACCATGTAGCTCTGAGCCGTGAAATGAAGGTGAAACTGTTCAGGGCAGTGGTAAAACCCGTAATGCCTTGAGGATCCCTTGCCCATGGCAAGGGCCGAGGAAAGGAGGACGTTGAATGGTGGAGTGAGAAGAAAGAACAGAGTTAGAAGTGATTGTATCAGTAGAATGACCGAGGTCCCATTGGAGAAGAAAGATACAAGAATGCTGGTTTAGGTGGTTTAAGCATGTGGAGTGGGAGGGTAATGAGTATGCTGGCAAAAGAAAGGGGTGCCTGAAGGGCGATCCAGTCTCCGATAGAAGAAGGAAGCGACAGAAGATTTGGAAGAGAAGGGTTGAAAATGGCTTGACACCCGGTGGTTGGGTAGGATCGTCGAACAAGAATCATAGGAAGCTATGAAGATACCAAATTACACGAGAGAAAATGCGTAAAAAGACAAGACAAAATATTACTTTTTAAATTGGAATTTTATTTCAAAAATTTAGCCGAGGAAATTAAACAAATTTCATTTGATATCTTATATATCGCTGTATTAATAAATTACGTCGATATAATTTCTTTAATATAAAAATATTACAGAATTTTTCGAGGAAATTTTCCATTTCCAATATCCCGACCACTGTTTTTTTCCCTAAAGATCTAATTTCGTGTAATAATAATTCATGGTTCAATACCAAGATTCAAGTTCAGATACATCCATTTGAGCAGCCAGCCCTTATTTCAGCTGTTGCTCCACTTAAACTGCCTTACGGTTAGAGAAATTTTAAAAAGGGAACATAAGTTAATATCAGGAAATTCAAAGTATTCAGAGATACTCCAAATGCAGCATTTTATAATTCTCTCGACTCGAGCGTTTGTCCAGTCATCGATCCTCTTGAAACACTAACTAGCCGTTAGTTGTGCAAGTCGAAATTCCGGATGAAATTTGCGAAACCTATCTCCGTTACCGCACACATACTATCATGTCTGACGGAATTATTAAATTACGTGTTATAGCGGTGCCGAACAGTACTTTTGTTATTATTCCCTCCCTTTTAACGATAGTTATGTGTGATGTGCTATGGTAAACTGTCAAATAGATGATAGGACGGCTATTTATGACGAAAAAAACTCATATTTTTGGCCACGGTTAGACAAAAAAATGTGGAATGAGGAGGAGAGAGAGGAGGTGGGGAGTGGGTTTCGGGCGGGGAGGGGAAATGGAATGGGAGGGCGTGGGCGGCGGGTCGGAAGTGAAAGGGGGCCCTGTGGTCGCACAAAGGCAGGGGCGTTGGGGGAATCAATCAAGCGACGACGAGGCCGAGGGGGAAATCCCTTCTCATCGGCCCGAGTGTGCCTCGATTACATGTGGCGCGCCTGCCTTCCCTTCTCTCTCGCTCTATCATCTCCCCCCCCCCCTCAGCCTCCCACAGAAAGCAACGCAAGGTGTGAATGGAGGAGGGAACGTGAAATTGTATTTAAATGGCAATTTATAATTTAATCTTGCATGAGGTTTTCGGCAACACCACATTGAAATTACGTATGCTGTGTGAAAAAATCATAATTCGACCAATATTAATGTTGCTGAGCAATCTATTACTTTTTATGTACCTACCTATTCGCTCATTGCATCTAAATAGATCCGTGAGTAAACCAGTCAGAACCGACCAGATCTGTATACATAATGAGATTCAAATTTCCGGACTAACTTCATTTGCCGGAAATGATTCAGAATACTTAGAATTTATGTAAAAGTCAATCTAGAATCAATGCTTATAATTTATCTAAACTCGGTCAAGCACACTTCATTAAAATAACGAATGATTATAAAGAATCGAATATACAGGCACAAACGGCCATTGCAATGCTGAATGATTGGCATCTTCTTAACTTGGAATGCATATGCATATTTTTTCATAGGTAGATAAGGAATTTTTGTAAACAACTCTTATAATAGATCGTGTACCTCTTTTCTCTCTCAGTACCTTAAAATGGCATACATTTCTTCACGAAGTATATGTTTCTAAATAAAATGAAGACTTAAGTTCCAATGTAGTTTCCAATGCTTTTCGTCTCTAACCATTCTACTGTAAGAATTCTACTCACGTTTTACTATTGCGATTGGTGGTGCGTTACCTAATGACCGCGAGTTCACCTCAACCTTGAATGATGATTTTGGGAAAGTTTATCCTTGCGCTGTAATCTGGTATGAATTACAAGCATAAGCTGTCGGGGAAACTTCCTGTCGATTAGTTATTTTATATGAAGAGAAAATTTGTCTCACCAATGCCTACACTATTTTTAATCGAAGGCTCCATTTCAGGTGCCAGAAATCATTTTGCCATTTTTATTACAATGTAACTCTTTATATGCCACACAAAAGTATATTGTTAATGCAAAGACATTATTTTTTAGTTCCCATGATCACTCTGAACATCGAAAAGGAATGGCAGATAACATCTTCCTGGTAGCCCACCATAAAGATAATGGTATAGGATAGTATTTTATCAATTTTAAAGAGAGATGGCTCGCTAAATGCTATGGATTATGTTCCACGTTAAGAATTTTGGGTATTTAGGGAGTGATCTCAGTGTGTGCTCTCAGGGTGAGCTTTGGCATCACTACTTCTCTTAAAATCGTTTCACAGCAAATGAGTAAGATCGAAGTGGTTATTTGAGATACATGACATGCAATAATAAAAATAGAAGCAAATTGCGAGTGCGAGTGTAAGGAAACGTGGCAATGGGATGGGGTCTGGCAAATAATTGGATTTTCCCGGAAATATAATAATGCGAGAGGAGAAACATTCCGAGGATAGGGGAGATGATAAGTATAGGGAGGCGGCGCGATGGAGACGAGCCGGATGGGATGCGAAGTTTTGGTTAGAATCTCTGATGACGCCATCGGCTTCCAGATGAGCCAGGAAGCCCGCCAGTATTCAATTACCATGGACTACGTATCAATGGAGAAGGAGGAGTCATGGTGAAAGAGTCTTGGGAGCATTATGGAAAATGACTTATGAAAAAAATGTACATAGTACCAATCAAAAAATTACTGCGTCATGTTTTGCGCTCCCTCAGATTGATAAAGCATTCTCATGCAATGTTAAAAAAGTTTTCAGAGAAATTTAAGGCAGTAATTTTATTTCCAGAGGCATAGTTATATGCCAGAATAAAAATTTTAATGAATAAGAAAAAGTATCTAGAGTGTCTTTATTATTGATCGTTTCTTTCATATAGGCTACCGATGATTCACCATAAAATTAAGGTTTTATAAATACAAAAGATCTCCTTTTTAAACTGATAGCATTAGCTACAAGTATATTCTTTTTATATTTTCTACCATTAGGTTTTCATGCTAAAACAGGGTAACTTTAGAAAGTATTTTAACTGTGCGGCCTTCTCATCGCCTATTAGCAAAAATCACTAGCCTAGATGATGTATGAATGATTCGTGGGTGTATTTATTTAGCTTTATCTGATATGATCAGGTAATTTCGTAGAGTTTGTAGTGTGTATCAACTTGCCGCTCACTCATTAATATAATGTATATGAAACTAATTTAGTCACACACACCTAAAGACTTAAAGCCATATTTCGTGGCATTGGCATTAGATAAGTATTCATATTTTTTGAGTAGGAGTCCAAATTTTTATCTTCTTGAGCACACAGACGAGTACCAAAGGAACAATATTTAGTTATATAAAATCAAAGTCTGCTAAAAATCCTAAAAGGAAGAAGGGATAATTTAATCGGCCATGTCTTAAGACAAGATGGGCTGATGAAGACTATCGTGGAGGGAAAAGTAAAGGGAGAGAATGGGAAAGGCAGGCTTCGTATGAGATATATGAAACAGGTGATGAAGGATGTAAAAGAGAGGAATTATATCGATATGAAGAGGTTGGCCGATAGAACAATCGAGTGGAGGGCTGCGTCAAACCAATCTTAGGATTGTTGACCAATAACAATGATAAAATTAAAGAAGCTGGTAGAGACCTTTTCTCTGAGGTAAACTGTAATGGTTAACCATCCTTAGGATTCAGAATCGTATTGGGATGGGGTATTACTTTATAATCCTCTCTTATGTGAAGTGTGGAGTTAGTTTCGAGTTCCATAGGGTGAGATATAACACTATAATCCCCTTGCGTCTGTTTTTAGAGCATACCAATGCCAACGCCGGGTTTCTCTCCAGCCTTTTCTCTCTCTATTAATCCCGCCTTTACACATGGGAGAGATCTTCAATCTACGGCAATATTACTGTTCCGTAGGAAATCAATTTTTTTAAATTTAAGATGTGAAACCAGTGTGATTATTCTTGATCGAATCGTCATTCTACATATTTCTCAGCCTATGTTTAGTAGGAATTAGCCCCGAAACTAAATTTAACTAGGGTGTCTCTAGTCATTTATTTGTGAGAGGTGTGAGCCCTAAGACGCATGACAGATGGTAACATGTTTTATCACTTCCGGCTAGCTTTTAGAGGAAGCCAGATTCAAATATTTACATCACTTTTCGATTAAAAAGTATCTGCTCGCTGCTTTCTCTCTCTATGTTTTTCACATCGAGAAGATATGTTGCGATGAAACTCAAAAGAAGTCTCTAATATAAATACGATCTTCCTTTTAACACGCTTGGACCACTTTCTCGAAGATAACTCTTGGCGTGTTTGTGTTGATTTATACATTAGCATGTCACGGGAAACTCTTCCTCATCAAATATGTGATAGAAATACAAATTCTGCTTTTGCGTTTATCGGTTTCAGAGATCAAACGACTTACCAAACTGTGGTGTCCTATATTTTTGATGCTGAAAAATTATTCGTGGCCGGAAGGGAAATATGTTGATGCTAGTGATGATATCTTGAGGAAAAATATGACGTTTATGCTCTTCGTGGAAATAATGTGTTATGTTATTGCGAGAGGCGACCGATAGCCACATACATTTATGCCTTTAAATATAGGTGTGTTTTTGGGTTTCCTACCATAAGATCCAGATTGGTCATGGCGTAAGGTTGCAAGGGGTCTATAGTGTGACTTTCCATCTAACGAACGGAAGACGTACCTACATAAATGAAAACCTCTCGGCAAAGTCCAAAATGCCGGCCAGTATCCTACTTAATGGCATTTATGTCCAGGGTTCAATCCCGAATTCTTCGCTCAGCGATCCAGTTCTCTAAATACCTCTGTAATCCGGTCTAGTATTCATAAATTTATGTGTAGCATTAGCATAAATAATATTATTCCCATTATATGGGAAAAGTACATGAAAAGTTCTGTTTCATTTGTTTTTACCATTTAAATAATGTTTCTCCGGGAATAGGGACATTGATGACAGCTATGATTGCTAGTACAGTGTAATATGATATGTTCCATGTTATTTTTTTCCAGTTTTGACGACATAGAACGGCGCTTCCTATGTAAAAAAATATATTTCTCTTCTTTTCCTTTTCTAAATTAGCTCATGACCTTCATAATAGCTAGTTTTAATGAATACAATGTCTTTGGAAGTGTATATCAATCCTTATATAAAGGCTAGAAAGAGTCTTCAACTATAATTAAAGCAAGAGCAAGCCTCATGTCAGCACTTTCGGTGGTAATAATGACGAGTGATGCTTCTTCGCCTCTTGCATCTGTATCGATGCCAAAAATATCCAGCCTGGGGAAAATGGTCGAGCTAGCCATATTCCATAAAGAACTTGGTCAGAAAAAAACCTCATGCGAGAAGCTAGTAAGTTTCTCGTAAATAGTAAATGAATTGATTCGCAGTTTTAGTGTAAATATTTTGCTACATTAGAACTTATTTTGCACCCCGCTGTCAATTCACTTGAGAAGTAATGGCAAGCACGTGTTCAAGTTTTACCTCGGTGAATTAGTATTTATTCAAGATACACATAATCCACTGTCAATTATTATTAAACTTGTGGCAAGGCATAATGAAATTATTTTTACAATTTAAAATAAAATATATACCTAAGCCTGAAAATCTAATAATCACAAAAAGAAAACACTCTCAACTAAAAATAGCGTTGAACAATATAGGTTTGCTGGTGTTAAGTGTTTCCTGATCCGGGAATTTGATGGGGGCTTAAAAAAAGACTAAAAACTCCAATTTCCAAAATTTAAGCCCAACTCAGTCTACATCAAGGTTGATTTGTAATCCTTACATTCAACCTTTTACATCACACATGCCCATCTTGTCTCAATTGCTATTATCAGCATACAATTTTAAACTAACCTGCGAGCAGGTTCCATTCGTAAGCGAATCCTCATTCGGTTTGAGTGATATTGCGTCACTATATCAAACTTTAACCGTACCAATCACCCCAACCATTGTAGAAAAGGACAGGAACAAAAATCAAAGACAACTTGAAGTTCGACAAAACTTGAAGACACTTTTTACAAGTTTCCTTTTTCAGTTCACCGCTTCACTGTTCTTCTACTGCTTGGTGGATCTTCGTTCCCGCAAATTTCACATCGGCGAAGGTGAACGTAAAATCCGGTATTCGGGAAATATTTCCCCTCCTTACAGGTATCCTCATGCTTGTTAATCTTAGGTGTAAAGATAACGACGACTATTTTTTGGAGGATTTGCAGTTAAAAATGTTGGGCAGTACAATGTGGCACAAAAATAGCAATGATTTCGATTTCATTCCAGGGCGGTTGTGCTGAAACGAAGGCGCCCGATGCTAACGGACAAAATATGCTATTTTGGCATCAGCTACTCGAAATGTCATCGATAGTTATTTCCTTAACTGTCACCTATGCCATATTCGGATGCAATCTGATTCAAAGTCATCAGATAGCTACACATCCAATTCCAATCATTTGAAAATTAATTATCAACAAAAACTAAAACAAACGCCTTGAGAAAATCGTTTTCCATGGTGACGGAATTTGCAACGTGACACTTTAGAAATGTGTTTTGTTGTGTAAGAAAAATGACTAGTTAGAAAACATTTTCCTGTCGTTATTTTCCTTTTTTACCCATATTAAAGTTTATTTATTTATTTGCTTAATCATATTATCTTACTCATCCTCGCGTAGCACCACATTTCAAATTCTTCTTCGATTCCTCCCTTTTAGGTGTCGGTTTCTCATGCCTTATTGCCATTAATAAATATTCTTCAAGCATAATAAAGAACTTCCTGGCGTTCATATTTTGTGGGCTTATTGTATGAATGCTGTTTTTGAAAGATAATGTTTTTGCATGGGGATGCTTTTAACATTTCGTTATTCCTTCCTCCATCGTTGGTACTTTGTTTCGTAAACAACAACGTTTCGTTTTCCATATGTTTATGTATCCCTTACATAATATTGGTCATTATTCCTATTCTCCTGGCTTACAAAATCTATGTTAGTTTTTCTTTATTCTGGAGATATTTCACTAGAATCATATTCTAAGATAATATAAAAAGTAAGTGTTATTTAACAACCTTTGAAAGGCAACCGATGGTGTGTAATTTTATACTCTTCTACATCTTGCTATAAGAATTCCAAATCTCAGAATCATATATTCCCAAACCTACTTCTCCCTACCGCAGAATTTTCCCGAGACCAATAAATGTATTTTCTTCAAAAGTTTTAATAGCTATCTTCTTCTCGTGAAAATAAGCAATGATGGAAGGAACTGTAAAGAAAACTGTATCTTGACGTCTAAAATGGCTTCTTAGAGTATTTTCAACCATTTGCGGTTCCTTTCTCTACAACCACATCATTTTTTTTTGCAAACATTGCATTTAATTTCCCCGTACACATCCTATACCTGGTGAAAGACTCATATTGCTATCTGCATCTTAGACAACTAATAGAGTAAAACCACGCACCTTTTGAGGCTTCCGTGACTTACGGCTTCAATTACAGCATTGCCACAGTAACAAGCCATGGGGCAGTGATTCCCGAGAGAAATATGTATGCATATTTCAACATTGTTTTACAAGCCGCAAAATATTCTTAGACATGACTGTCACTGAATTTTTACAGAGGATAAATATCTCTTATTCGGTACCTTTAAATAACTTGTTGAATGCAACTAAAGCATCATTACATTTAGGGCAATTATTTAACGATTTCAATTTTTTATGATCCTTTTACTTCTACAGTAAAGATCGGTTTAATAAATAAGAGAGAAAAAAATATAGCATAGAACGTTGAACATATAATATTTGTTGCAAGTAGGTTGGATAAAATTACGATTTTTGTAGGTTAAAATTTCTGATTTTTTATTATTCATCTATCCTTAATCCCTTCCAAAAAATCACCTAATTAGACTTTTAATTAATCCTTGGAGTGTCCAAGGGTATTTAAAGGCCTAAAATTAGACCTTTAAAGATTGTAATTTTCCAGCCTCAAAGCTTATGATATGAATGAGCTGCCCAATTGATTGAGGCTATACATAGCTGTTAAAACGTTTAGAGAAAAAGCGAGTCATCACGACAAAATGATTATTATAAACTGTGAATATTCCTTAACCATCACTTAAGTGTTTTAGAAGTATGATGAATGCTATGGTATGTATTTAGAAGCTAAGTTAATATTTTTCTTTTTCTCTTTCCTTTCAGGTGAGTTTCGGAGCATGTTCACAGTTTTTCGAGTCCTGCCATGACCTCTCTAATCGTTTGCATAAGACTATGGCGTTATTGTGAAACTTAAAATAAAGTGAGTAACCAACTACCCGTTTTTTCTCAATCTAAGATGTTTTATTACTTTTACGAGTATTGAAATTGAAAAGAGACGCTGCATGCACTAGCGATAAACATTTAGATACTTATGTTTAAGTTACCTTATCTTATTTGTTTGAGTTTATCAATGAATTATATATTATGCAGCAAAATATAGTCTCTGAGTTCTCTGAGTGTACCTAGTATGTAGTATCCTAGAATTCAGTTTAAAAAACTGATGGAATGATGGCATGTATAGCTCTGAATTTTGTCGTAATCATGGCTAATGCAAAAGTATTCAGTTGTATTTTTTAAGATCAATGAAAAAGTTTGGAGCTAAATAGGCTCTGCCGTGATGTTTATTTTTTATTGGAACAGGCAGGTCTTGATACTAATAAACTGGGTTGAATAATGCCAGTTTTCTGTAGTTCACCCCTCTTCAAGCGATGATTGGATTATTAGTGGACTCATCGTGAAAACTGTAGAATCTGGTCTACTACCGTCCAAACTTAATATGATTTTTTCTCTTGAATCTATTTTACTAAATTTTTTAAATAATTTGGGAAACTTAAAATAAGATAAAGATAAACAAAAAGCATATAAATCTAGGCTATGACTTTAAAATTATAATTTAGAAGCTATGAACATTTTTGAATGCAAATATGTGATACGTGCAAAGGTTTCGTACTGGTTGAACTCGGTGGGAACATTTAATTTAGTAGAAAATAGAAAGCAGGCGTCGGTTTTAAAGATATTCCACAGAGAAATGGCCATTCGCCTCGACCGGGACACGAACCCGGAATCCTTGATTTCCGGGCAGGTGCTCTACCAGTTGAGCTACCAAGACGTCCTCTTTCTCTGTAGAAATTCTAGAGACTGGCGAGAGAGGAGGTAGGAGAGAGAACCTGGCCGGAAATCAGGGGGTCCGGGTTCGAGTCCCGGTCAAGGCGAATGACTTTTTTCTCTGAAGAATATCTTGCTATCGTGCATTTCAGCGGGTAACTCCGTTAAAGTTTTCGCGGCTGGCTCGCGAGCTTTGAATTTGTAGTTTTTAAAATCCATGGATTAAAGGAATTTTCTAATTGCTTTGATGGATGTGTGTTGATTCATATCTGTTATTATACCCACGCCCAGCATTTATTAGGAACTAGAAGTGATCCAGGCATGAGATAATGTGAGGGATTGAGCATTCTACTTCAATGTTACAATTTTAGCGATTAATATGATGCATTGGATGAGGCAAGAAGATAATTTTACCAAAGTATTTTTTTATCCAAAAGTTATTTAAATTTGATATTCGCAGCAATTAACTTAGAGTGTAAGGGTAATTCGTCACCGACTCCATTGTTTTGAGGTTTTCAATTTTGTCGGAACCATCATCTTGTTTTATGGCCCACCGTCAGTGTTTGGACTTCCTCCAATGATCCGCCCGTCAACCTACCTCAGGTAATCCATCATTCGTCCCCGCTTTATTTTTTTATATCGTTCATTTATGTGCATGTAGAATGGCTAGTACAGGGGTGATGTGCTGTAAACAAAAGCGTAGGCTGGACCTGATCCGCTTCTCCTCAATATTCCACGATATCCCCTCTTCCTCGAAAAAATACGCGCATGCTTTGGGGACACGCGGAGCGACATTTTTTTTCGGGAAAATGCGAGCGGTGGAGCGGCACTACAGATATGAAAGCCGGGTGAGAGAATTTTATTGCGTGTGCTGACGGACAGCAGGATGGCGTTGGATGATACGCTATTGCCTTTGCTGGGGTGGTTCGAGGGGAGGGTGGGGTGGGCGGTGAGGGAGGGCGGGGAGTATTCTGCCTCCGCCGCCGGAGACAATAGAAACGGTCGCCCGGGAGACTGACTGCCCCGAGATGAATCCAGAGGTGGCACTGCCTCTTCAAAAGCATTGATTGGGTGCTACGAAGCCGTACTTCAGGAAACTTTAGCTTTTTTCTCTCTAATAAACACAATAAACATTTGAAAAGCGGTATTAGTGACTTAACCCTTTCAGATCCAATTAATTTTTAACAGATGAAAATGTTTTTTTTTCGATTTATACCTCTTCTATATAAATTAAATAATGATTGTATGTAGTTTAAATGCCCATTGCACTTCTCTTTGTTCAAATAATTTTTTGTCCACTGCAACGGACATTGGGACTATAAGGTTACTTTTGAAATATAGTGCCTCAACACACTACTAGATGGCAGCACCCTTGGTCATCAGGAAGCAAATAGCTTTGCTAGGTATCTATGCTTCTTATGGCCGAAACACTGGAGAACCAGATATTTCAATTCAAAGCTGGGAATCATACCGAATACCTTAATTGCTTAAGTGTGTTTCTCACCAAAACAATCTGGAATGGAAATGAATCACACATTTTCGGTTTGAGTTGCCATCCTTTGTGACAAAATTTAACATACCTGCTTAATACCAGATTATACTAAGGGTAGATGCGGAGAGAGGTCCCCCATCCCTTCCATTCCTATCCTTATACCTTTCCTCCCGGTCTGAAGCGCCTGTTAGTGCGGAAACAGACTTAAAAACACCCATGTAATACATACTAAGGGTAGAATACTTGTTCGTAATTTAACAAATACATATTTTTTCATTAGTCATTTAGAAACCTTTATCGTTATATGCAGCTATTGTAGTTTTTTAAATGCAAAAGCCTGCGTTTTCATTGTTCAGCAAAAAATTTTACCTACATCAACAAGCACTCACATGCCCAATCCTTTGTCGCAGTACAGTCTATCTCTTGGGATGTTTAATGAACCCATGATGATATGAATTCCAATGAGTTTTTCAATTTCTGTTTCTTCTGTTGGCTTGAAATTTCAATGTCCTTTTTATTTGTCTTTACTGCCATGTTTTCGTATTGATCTTCACCAATGTAGCGGGGAAAATACTTTAAACGAACCAACATCAAATTCGTCTTTGTCTCTATTTTATATGGTAGGTACTCTGCAATCAAATCGTGTGGTTGTATTTCTGCCTTTTCCACCTTCGGTTGACTTAGTCGGTAAGTCCAAATTCAGCACTTCCTCGTTTTCCGGTTGTTCACTTATAAGATCTGAATTTTCAATCTCATCTTCAGATTGATCAGACCTTCACAATTAGTTCCCGCAGTTTTTCCATGATGGGTTGTAGCATTTAATAATATTCACGCTATATCAAAGATAAATATGTATTTCTTGGAGATTGGGTTATGGAATACCTGGCCTTTGCGAGATGGTGGAACTGGCTCATCTGCATCGCGGCCATCACTATCTAAACCATCGATTTAAGAGTCGTTTGGATCCTCAAAGTATCCAATAATTGTTCTGATATGCTCAGCATCCTTGCAATTAAATGCATCTAAAAATTACATAAAACGATATAGTACTGGAATTACTACCTATAATTAAATCAAATGCAGTGTAAAGTAATTAAAAAAATCGAAATAAAACTAATGGCGTAAAAGCATCGCGAGCCAATAGTATTGAAAAAATAAAATATATAATATCTTTAGCAGTTGATGCAGTGGATACCATTTCTGAAATGAGCTCCCTTCGTAAACAAACCGTTCTATTGACTCACGAATCCACACACATAGTAGTCGACAAAGTATCACTGAATGACGGAAGCTCATAAGAAAACGTGAGATATATCGCGTACAATTTAGCAATAAACTGAAACCTATGTCCATTACAATGGACACCAGGTCTGAAAGGGTTAATTGGTTGCATCCAGGTGCAATAACATTGCTGCGTGTAGAGTGCTGTTACTAGTTGTTGCTGTAATTAGTGTAGGCGACCGGCAGCTGAGGTCATTTATACCAAAATGTCATAAGTGAGGTTAAGGGAGTAGGTAGGATTTTTAGGAGGGGATGAAGGGTGGAAGGTGGCAGAAATAACCTATTCTTAACGAATGACGTGAAGATGTTCACGGTTTAACATATCATTCCGTGGACGGATTATTTAGCCTTGAGTACTCTTCACACGACATTGGAGCATACATTAACACGACATGGATGAGAATATCACAGAAAAATTATTACACAACCCCTAGTCCTTGGGGTTAGAGGTAAATCATATTCACGTCGCAGGTGCCCAACAATCTTCTTTTCCTTAGCTGTACCTTAAAACCAGTAAAAATGAGAAGTCATAATTTTTCATTGATCTATGAATGTAGTCGGATTGTAGTTTCAGACTTGACGATACGTAACTTATCCATGGCGGAAATAAATATTATACTTTATTTATGCCATTTTTGATATATATTGGAGCGTGTTGGCCTAGTGGGTAGAGCCGGGTGCCTACTAAAAAAAACTACTAGTCTCTACTCGGCTCGGCTCTATCCACTACTACTAGTAGTGGGTAGAGCCGAGCCTAGTGGATCAAATCCGGGTGAAGCCTTTGGACGCCTCCGGACGAAAAAATCCTCGGAGTGCGAGGTGGCCCAGGGAAAGGAACTGGCCCCCCTACCCTGAATGTGTGAGATGCACACGCCTGTGGCTTAGTCCGGGGTGAGCTCTACTCTCACCTATCATAACCAACCTTCGGGTTGAATCACTGAGTGAGAGTGATATATATTCGTAAGACCCGAGTTTAAATACATATAAATATAATAGTATGTACTTAAACCCGGATCCTGCAAGAAATATCACTTGTGGAGTTAATAAAGTTTATCCTTTCTTGCCGTCAAACTATTCTTGGTTTTGGCTGGCTGCTTCCTCAATACTATTACTGGCAAGAAATGTAATGCCTTTCCAGGATAGTAAAATTTCTTCGACAAAAAAGAATGATGATTTCCGAATAAGTAGTTATTGCGATACATTGCAAGGATTATTTCTTCAAGGCATTAATATATTAGGTGGAATGAATAAGCAAGAGGATGGAACTTTTTTGGATTTCAAGAATTTATTTAACAAAGTTTCTCACAAACAGGTAATATTCAAGCTCCTAGGGTGTGGATCTAACATATAGGTTGCAAATTGGATAATTGACTTACTCACTGATCGCAAACAGAAAACAGCTCTGCAGAAAACAGATCGCAAACAGCTCTGATGTGGTTAGCGTAGCCTCTTGTGTTCCGCAAGGGAGTGTTATCAGTCTCGTGTTATTCTTTATTTACATCAGCGATATCGCAAAAAATTTCCAGTAACTGAAGATAGTTACTATTGTTAGGTTTGTCCAACGAGAAGCTAGGATAGGGTGCGGCAGAATGACCTCCCCGAGTTGAGAATGTCGTCGCCAGGTTCCGGGTGGGGGTACTGCGGAGGCAGAGTCCTCTGGATTGCCAAATAATAACTATGTTTATAAATGGCAATTCAAAGGACTCTGCTGCGGTAGCACGTGACAAAAGCGTTTCCCTCTTTGCCTCCTCATACAGTTGCCTTGAAATTGCAGGTCTTCTTCATAAAACTTGAAGTTATATTTTCCTTTTGGGTTGGCGGAATGAGGTCATTTTGTGTAACTATTGCCTGTTTTTCTTTATGAAAGAAATAAGGCATATTTACTCTGGAAAATAATTTATTTTATTTCTTTATTTATAATTAGCCAAACATATTTACTAACAGGGAAGAAAGTAAGTTACTTACACATTACATAAGGTTGAAAAGTCGGCTTGTATTCCCTACCTCCATTGGTCATTAATGCCAGGATTGCTTCTCTTGATCCTTTGACGAGATAACACATTCACATCCGATCACTTCCATTAGCATAAGAAATTACATGGTTTGAACAGTTGAGGTCGTCATTATGATCATTTTCTAGTTATCTCTTCGTCATTTGTCTGTTGCGCACATTCCTGTAATTTTCACACTCCATCAGGAGATGTCCTACACCGATGGGAGAGTCTAGTTGATATTTTTGAGGTGGTATTATATCTTATGTGAAGAGAAATGAGTTGGTCGAGGCTCAGTGCACGATGATGAATCGTGTAATGAAGATTTCCTCCAGGTGACTGCGTAAGATGGAGCTGGGTTACGTTGACGTGTACGGATTCACTCGGAACTATTTATCGTTTGTCCAATCTGAACAGTATTCACATCAACGCTCCAGGCTTTCTCCACTTAACGTACTCTGGTATATTGTTAGCGTCAGCGATTTCTCTAGTATGTCCCTTCCTCTAGTATATTCTTCAATCTTTGATGAATCACCCTCTTTCCTAATATCCCCCAGGAAACATTTTACCCTTCCAATAGTGAAAAGAGAATGATTTAACTCTTTGTGATGGATATGTAGAGGAATTTCCGAGAGTGAATTTCAGTGGAGTCATCGAGTCATCGCAGGGGATGAAGGGTGACAGCATCATTGATACCTAGCTGATTGATCTGTAGCTCCGCATTAAAAAGTCATATTCAAGAGAAATTACAATATAATCGTAATTTTTAGTGATTTTTCCCACTATGCAGTCACATTTTTATTTAAAAACTGTGAAGAAAAAAGAACTATGGAAAAATAACCATTGTTAAGGACTTAAAAAAGAATTTTAGACCTAAGCGGTGGAATATATGATCATAAAATTAAAATTTAGCCATTAATAAAATCAAGTTTATAATGTAAATCAGGCTATTAGATGACAGCTAAGTTACTTTTGTTTAACTTTGTTCCTCGTGCATTTTGTGGGACAGTGGCATAAGCGTAAAGAGGATGTGGTATTTAAGGTGTTGAGATAGAACTAAATAATTGACCATAATGCACACCTCCATGGTTTTTATTTTTATAGAAGTAATGTTAAGAGTAGAATACTTCATTTTTTCCTCTGCATACGCGACCATCTATGAAATTTATAATTTCAATTTTGTCAAACATCTTTCATGATCAGATAAGAGCTTTGCTTCGTAAAGGAATGAGATTGTTATATATTACTATCCTCCTCAAAAGTTTCCGTTCTTCCTGGTATTCTGTTTTGCTGCTGACCTGACCCTCTGTACGGTATTTTCTAAGTGTGATTTGGCGATGAAAAGTTTTTGGATACATCTTTGTTATTTATTAGCTAGCTTTTCCCACTCATTACTTTTGTTTTAGTGGTTATTGAATTGTACAGTTCCTCTACGGAACACCCTGAAATCAATATCCGTTGGCTGTAATGCCGGGACTTTAATTTGTTTTTTTTCACGCACTTAATTAAAACAATCAACAAAAGTTAAAGTTTGTTTGTAAATTATTAGATATGTATAAGAGCCTTCATATCTTCTTGTTGTTAGCTCAAAAATATTAAGTTTATAACATAAAGTTACCCCTATATTCTTCAGGTGATTAATCCAAAGCTGCAAATTTCTCAGTATTATTGCAATATCTTGTTGGAAATATTGCTTCTTTTGGCCCTCGGGTCTGGAAAAATATCTATTGTAAACTGATAACATAGAAAGAAAACACGTACCAAATCCACAAAAATATTTGGCTTGTGTTTTCTTTCCATATTATCATGTTTCGCCTCCACTCCATATTGCCAGAATCTTCAGAATTAGTATTGTAAACTATATCCATCGGCTGGTTTCGGGTTAACGATCTCAGTTTAACTTCTCGAAGGCCGAGAAATGTTGTAAGTGACAGTAGTAATTATTAAACCCACGGATTTTAGAATTTGTTAATACTAATGCATCATTAATTGAACCACAAAACGTAGCAGCTTAATGTTTGCACATTTAGAAGCTAAGAAGAATAGCCGTGTAAAAAGTCATAATATCTATGAAAACTAATATTGGAGTAGAATATAACCAAATATTGTGACCAATGTCGCAAATACCGAAAAAACTAATTGAGGATTACAGCACTTAAAACATAAATTGGGTAGTTCCAGTTTTGTTTTTTTTTATTCCTGCCATTTAGCTGCTTAACTTAAAGAACGACTAAGGTTATGGGTAAATAAAACCATCATTTACCACATTACCGTTCCTTCTACCTTACAGCTTCATTTCTAAGTCTTAAATTACCCCGCATTTGAAAGGAGGGTAAATAAATGTTTGAATGGACCATCTGGATGCTTAGATAATTTATAACCTTGTTCCGTCATACAAACGACTAAACACCGAAAGAGATATCATTTTTGGACGTCGTTGTATCTCGCGGAGACCAGGAATATTTAAAACACTGAAAAGTTAACCCGGCTCCGCATATCCCAAGCCGGCGTCAGAGAAGCATGGGGAATAATAAATATCATTAGCAAACTTTATCAGACAATTGTCTCGTAAGCAAAAAATGGGGAATGGGGGCGATTAAAAGGGAATGAAAGAAGTGGATGTAGGAAAAGACGGCTTGTTGAATAGAGGATCATTGGAAGGGTTAAGAAGAGATGTTGCGGGGTCGTTTGTTGGACGGGCGGGAATAGGGAATGGAGGGAGGATGGTAGGGATGGGTGCAGGAGATCGGAAGGAAGAGATAAGATAGAAGAGGGAGAGTTTACGGGTTGTTGGGAAACTTGCGGGTCCGGCGGGAATACTTTTGAGTCCTTTTCGGGAAACTAGTCATATAAGGGCAGGCGGTCCAATTAAGTGGACGTGGTATCCACCGCCTTCGGCTAACCACCAACTTCACCTCTCGTAAGGTTCCCTTATCCCCCTTTAACGCCTTCTCATTCCATGGCACCCATAGAATCTTGCTTTCTCGTGCTATTACCGAACGTTTTCAAGTGGAAAAGAGTTTTTCGCATTGTTCGGTAGAGTTAGTTTAATTTAGCTGTTCAATTCTATTCTATCTGTTTCTCATTCTCTTTCCTTCATATTCATGTGTTTCTGCTTAAGATACTTCTCGGAAATTACATTGGAGGTTATTGATGGAAAGAAGCTTTTAAATTAATAAAGGTACCAATTATAAATATTTTTGATTGAAAACATTTTAGGACCAAATATATGGTTCTTCTGCTCGCGCATAAAACTCTGTATTCTGAAATTGCTAAACACCTAATGCTATAAAATGTCTTTGTTTTTCAAGTAGTGTACGAAAAATCAAATTATGTCCATGATTGCTTAGAAGATAAACAGCAACATCTATTGATTTCCCCTATGACATAGCAGCCCTACTAAATTGAAATCAGTGGTATATTCATGGCTGGTATCAAAATCTTTATATTCTGTAAATGAGTTTTTTACTCATTCAGCAACTGACATAGTATTCTGAAGGAACCTTTATTTGTATCTGTGGTTTATATTGTGATGTTGTAATTTTCATGTTTGTCCTGTGCTAACTGACGAACTCAATTGTAATTTCTTACCTAACGACCAATAAAGATATTATTATTATCATATGGCCCGGTACAGACCATAAAAAGTATTCTCATTCGATACTCGATGAATAATCCTCTGGTGTTATGTCACGTTTTGAGTATCGAGAGAAGAGAAATATTTAAACTATTGTTTTTAATGTGGCATATTCTGTTTTTAAATGGTAAATGAGGATGGCTACCTTGAGTTAGTTTTAATCTGCTGCATGAATCCTCATTATAGAAAAATTAAATGGAGAGGTTATTGGAAAGTAAGGGCTTCCATATGCAAATGGCCATCTTTCTTGAAGAATAATTTCTAATCCTTGTATAATGAAATATAACATGCGTATTACCTATTCATTAAGAAACCTTTGGACCAGAAGTTATTATTATCTTCTCAAAAATGTCTCAATGTAGTAAATTTACAGGTCAATCTATCTTAGTTTTTGGTTAACAGGTATGATATAATTAGTCTGTAATCGTAAATTAATAAATAAAAAAGAACAGTCATTATTCCACTACCTTCTGCAACGTCTAGGGCAGGCACAAAAGGCTTCATATTTAATAGACTTTCTGAACTACCACTTAACATTTATGAGAGCCAATTGGCTCTCATAAATGTTAAGTGGTAGTTCAATGTTCAATGTAGTTCAAGAAGGTAAATCTTAAACACATGTAAAGGTTTATCTCTGAGCAACGTAATCTGAGAATTCAGTCTGATTGCCTTAAAACGTGGTACATTTTATCAACATCATTATAATTTAGAAACTGATTACTAACGGGGAATAATTTCTCTCATCTCTACACACAGCGTGAATATAGACAGTGAATGTATTTGTCATTAAGTAGTTCAGAGAAACACATAAAACCGCCACTACACGTCACTGTCATTCCCTACTATGAAACCCACACTGATATTTCACATTTCCCGAAAAGCATTTCCCTATAGGGAAATGCTTTTCGGGAAATGCTATTATAATATATGAAGGATGTTAGTTTGTCTTACATTTCCATAATTGTGACAAAGTCACATAATGGCAATAACGAGTTTATGAGTATTAATTGAATAAACTACAGAAAAATTAAACTCAAATGGAAGAAACGGAACTCAAGTTTTGCACACAAAAGTGCGAATAATTTTAGTTGTGTACCCCACGAAACAATGTTATAATAAACTTTTGCGTACTTCCAGTAAGTCTTGTACGCTCTTATAAGGTCGCGTCTCCGAAGCATTCTTACTGCATTAGGGAAACATTATGACAAAACAAGGCTGTTCCGTTCAGTTGAACTAAATAAAATGCCCTTATTTTAATTTAAATAATTATTTTAATATTTTTATATACTAAAATATTATTCTACTTTTATACCTTTTATGCCAAACGATGTCAATTTTATCGCATTCTTGAGTTTACAAGATTTCGCGAAGATGGCACATTAATTTCGATATGATATTTCAGGAAACCATTATGTATCCTCCCGCGCTATAAAACGTTTCCATTTTCCTTCGAGCATTCGGGAAAGGGCAATGCTTCTTCGTTTCTTTCAAGTTTACGACTTGCGGCATCACGGAGAACAATTACTCTGAAGCGTGCAATAAAGCTTCTCCTAAGATAGCTAAAAAGGCCTGTATTCCCTATCACATCAGTCACATCTTCAGTGCGTTTTAAACTTTACACTCCTTATCTCTGCTCTTACCCTTGAAATTCAAGCCTTTATAAGCCAAAATATCGAGACAGCTAAACAACCAAGATCTCTTCCATTAATTGGGGTAAGGTATTCACTACTTCGTGGTGAATCCATCAAGTCCATTTCATCTTTTAATAGCAAAGAGGTAGGAACCTAAAACTCTCATTTAAAATTAACTGGTATATCAAGATATTTGAAATATTGAGGTATAAAAATAAAAAATCGGAATATTTGTACATTTAGCATGTAAAAAAACTTTTTGGTCGATATTGAGTGCAAGTAAATATCATTATGAAGGCATATCACCCACGTCCCAAAACTGAATGCAAATATATTGCATCATTATCCTGATAATCTTATGTTTTGTCAGGCAATGCCCATCTTGCCGTTGAGAGATAAGAATCGTATCTACAGATCGAATGTGCTATTCCCACTGAAATAAAGGAATATTAGCTCATTTAATTGGTAGCATTAGGTTTAATAGGAGTTTTACAGCATGGATTCTTCATCAAGAGGACAGTAACCCCCGTCGAGGTCGCAGGGGTCATGCAGGGAATCTCCAAATGCTCTTCCGACACCTCGAGTCACAATATATTTATAAGCAGTCTATTCTGGATCAATTATTAATGCAGTTAATTTTCTGCAAGTCTTAATTTTAAGATTCCTGCTGACTTAACTGGTTAACACTCGAAAATTAATCAAGTTAAAAAAAGATGTTCTTGAATTTGTCATATTCATGGAACTAAATAATCTATATTATCATATTTAATTATGATAAAATATAATTATACCATTGCTCAAAGTGGATCGGGATGAAAAAGTAATTCCTGTTACGCGTCCTATATTTTCATAGCGTTCCTAAAAGCGCATTCTTACGTTCTTTATGATATGTTCTAATATGGTATTCTGTATTCCCAACGGAAATACTGGATATTCAAACATTTTCCATGCAATTGTAGCATCTATATGTAATGAATGAATTCACACCAATGACTCTTTTGATAGCCATTAGGGAGAGGATATCTTTGTTTTGAATGAGTAGTGGTATAATTTACTTTTGCGATAAAATTAATTATAATTTTTTGAGTATTTATTTTTTATAACCGAAGCAAATAAGGGGTAAAGTTGAATTTTAGTTAATTAATTAAGACTGATCCTTTTTCAGTTTTTCTAAGAACATATTTTGCACGACATTTCGATAATAATACCCGCATTATCTTCAGGCGCGTTAATACAGGAGTAAAGCAATATATATATTGTTAAAAGCAGCGGAGGTAGCTTTAGATAAGGGGAAGTATATTTATTTAATGGTGGAAAAGTACCGGCAATTTTACGTAAAACGTCCCCGACATTTTGCCTGCAGTAGCGCACTGGGATTTGATATCGTTTAAGACAAAGTGACAGGGCTCAAAAATGTTCTCTAACGCTGCCATTTTTTTAATACACGAGCTAAGGAAATATAAGGCAAAATGAGCTGTAAAAGTTGATAATGTTGGAGTTAAACACATGAAATACTTTTTGGCTGTTTTGAAATGTATTTTTATTGCAAAAGATCTTCTCGGATTTTCCAGCGGATCAGGTTATAAATAATGGCCAACGTTTTGGCGTTTCCTCGGGACAGTTGAGGATGGATAAGACATCCTCAGGAAAAAAAAGCTCTGAGGAAGATGCCCGAGTGGAGCATCGAAACGACAGCTAGTTTGGACAACCTGAAGTAGAAGTTAATTAGCAGTATGTTCACCAGGAAAGCACACCCTTGTATTGAATTTTTACTGCTATCCGTTAGAAGTTGCTCGCTCATCTCCTTCGTATTTCTACTTTGATCATAAATCAAACAGTAATATATTTGAAGTGATTCACCGTACGAGTTAAACCGTTACCAGAGTGAAATAATGAAACACTTTTCTCCTGCTCTACCATAACCGTGTTCATTTTTTTTATTTTTTGGTTGTGGTCAACCTCTTTCTCGGCCATGTTTAAAAAGTATTCGGGTCAGTTGGTTGCCAGGTGAAGATGGTAGGTTAGATTTTTACACTAAGTGAAGATGTCGTCTTTGCTGTGATGATGGTGATGTTGGTTGTGATGTTGTGATGACTTAATTCTTGGGATATCACAAATGCTTCACGACCGCAAGAATCTGGCAGTGTCTTATTGTGCATTTTGCACTCGAATTAGCTAAAATGGGGCAGTAAATTATATGCATTGTTTTAGTGTTCAGCGTTACGTTAGCCTAACAGAGTGAAGTGCAGCCCAAAGTCCCCTAATCCTTGCCCCACAAAAGGGTGTATTATTTTTAGGATAAAGTTAATCCAGATAGTATCATTTGCAGGATATAAAATATACTCTTTTGTGTGTATTTATTTGTATTGCGTTATTCTCTCTCCAGGGCGTATTTTATTACTGTGTTTTACTTTCTTGTGTGATGTTAGCTGTGTAATCGTTTATCGTTTCTTACTATAATATTGTATGTTTGAATGTATATTTCTGTGTATACCCTCTGCCAGCGTGATCGGGAGTCTCCGGGGACACCATGAATGGAAGAACAACGTGGAGATAGCGGGTAGTAGGTAAGAAAAGGAATAGAAAATGGGGACATGCAGTGACAGTGAGCCGAGGGCTCAATAAATAGAAAACACATATGGAAGTTTGAAGGAAAATTTTGAAAAGTCTGTTTGAAAAGTGAAGTTTGAAGTTTGAAAAGAAAAATTAAAATTTTCAACTCGCCCTCTCAACCATAACCGCTGTTGAAAAGCTGTCAGTGCCTAAGAAGGCGGAAGTATTTAAGGAACTCAAAAGAATGCAAATGTGCTCACAAATGAAACTAGTTGGTCACATGGAACAAAAGAAGTGGACGAAGGTAAGTTCGTAGAAATAAAAGGATAATTAAGGCACCACTGAGTGAGGTCAAAGCCCCCCCAATCCCTCTATTCTCTGATGTGCTGAAAGTGAATAAAAACTCCCCAGAATTCCTGGTGGTAAAAGAATTACTCCCAACAAAAACAGTATCATAATAATCACCCAAACCGACGAATCATTACAAGCGCGTGAAGACACAAAAGTGAAACTAATGAAAACTATGGACCCAAAGACGCTAGGAATCAGAATCAAGCGGCTAACCAAGGTGGGCACCAAGAGAATAAGAATTGAATGTGACACGGACGAATTGGAAGAGAAAGTGAATAAATGTAAAAATTTTGAAAAATACTTCAAGATCAGGAAACAAGAAAAAAGTAAACCACTCGTGTTCATTTTTGATGCTAAAAATAAGATCACAGAAGAGGATCTCCTCAAAGGGATCAAGCAACAGAATAACCTTCTTGAAGACAACCACGTTGCACTTCTCTACAATTTCGGTAAGAGGGATGCGGAGACAAGCCAATGGGTTGCTGAAGTCGACCCAGCAACGCGGAGAATCTTACTGAACAGTAAGAAAGTTTTTGTGGCTTATGGATCCTTCACTGTAAAAGATCACTTGAAGCTAACAAGGCGCTTCAACTGTCAAGGATACGGCGACGTAGCTAAGGCCTGTAGAGTTACCGAGCCTAGTTGTGAACAGTGTTCAGGAGCACACGACATCAAGAACTCTACAAAAGGAGACAAGGAACTCATCTGTGTAAACTGCGTGAAAGGGAATAAGGAAAACTGTAGTCACAAGGCTAGTGATAAGAAATGCGCCACAGCGGAAAAAAGGTTGCAAAAATTAATTGATACCATCGACTATGGAGAGTTCTAGGGAATTAATCAGAGAGGGGAAAATCAATCTACAAAGTGCAAAACTAACTACCATAGAAATAAAAAAGTTTGTAGTGGAACTAGGAATTGACATACTGCTAGTACTCGAACCATAAACGTACTACAACGCGACAGAGAAAAAATGGAGAATCCCAGGAGTTGGCCTTAGGACTAGGACTACTCCTACAAACGCTCAGGACCGTTTTTTAGCTGGAGTCATCTGCTTTAATGACAGTTTCGACTATTTGTCACTAGAAGGACATGCCTCAACTCTGTTTGCTCTTGCAAAGGTTAAAACCAAGCATCAAAGAATGATATTGACGCGTGGACGTGTTTCAGGGAGTTAACCAGGGATGGCAATGATTGAAACAATTAGGGATCGCCGAAGAGTATCCACAAGGGGAGAGGGTTGGGGCCTTTATCCGAGTTCGCTCTCACTTATTGCCTGGTTAATTTCTTCAGATATCAACTAGAATTAATATTACCTTCTTATTTTAGCGCAACACATCGCCTTTTTAATCTTTACGAGGAGTTAATGACTCGAAGGGAAGGGTTTACATCCACATGCACGGAGTACGATTCAAGTATTCTCAACGGTGTGCAGTTGACTGTAAATGCCGTAGGTATATGCCCTAAAAGATGAGTTAATGGTTAAAAATAAGAAATAAATGCAACATGAACATATACTTCGCACGTGAAACTAATTTATGATAATCTTCGAAGTCATTTATTTTTTATACATAAATCTTTGAATTCACTAATTTTTTGTGGTATGTATCTTTTACTTAGGGCGTGGAAGAGATTGAATCTGCTTCTATAATTAATTACTCAAATTGTATGTACCAGTAACTAGTCTATCCATGAAAAAACTGCCAATACTTCTATTATGGCTACGATACGCATATATTTATGAATGTCATTTTAGATCCATTAATTTGACAACCTCTCTCAATAATCTAGTTTTCATTATTGAATAGTTCGTTTTATCTGGGGTTTCACAAAATATTTCAGATATCATCTTTGAATTATAGAATATTTATGATAAATAACATAGTGATATGTGTGACTAATTTTACCAATCTTCTCTGTAAACGTTATAAATCCATAATGAAACCTAGTGTGTTCCCATCCTCTATAGATAAGAAGAGTAGCAGTATATAATAAATGAAAAGGGAATAGCGGTGTATTTCTCGGACAGGCTGCTTGCATATGCATGAAAACCTTTTTATAAATCTTAATGGACGGTTTGCAAGATTAGTTTCTTCTAGATGTTAAGCCAAGGTCAAAGTTCATGCGTTTGAAATATTACTTTTTTATGCTACAGAAAACCTTTTAAGGAGACGCCGTTCTTGTTTTAAAGGTTCTCCGATTCTTCAAAGATCAGTTCCAGCCTTCAATTAACATGGTACCTGATATTCATTAGTTTCTATATCTTTTACTTGAACTAGGGTATCATATTAGAGGAATTTTTAGAGGATATGGAAAAATATGGATACCATGATGTACATTGCGCAGCATTAAATGAAATAAAATTATGTTTTTAGCTTTTCCCTCTCTCAGTCCCTTTCTTTTCGCATGAGGGCAGGAAACTGGATTTGAAACGTCGCAGCAAAACCTTCACCGCCAAGGCGGAAAGAGACGCAGCTAGTTATTGGGGGAGGAGAGAGAGTGAGTGAGGGAGAAGTGATGAAATTCAAGGATCTCATATCTTGCCGCTTCTTCCAATCATTTCCTCTCCGCGCAGACTCCCCTCGGGCAGTTCTCTCCCACGCCCCCGCATACCTCTTCCCCCTTTATTTTGCCCCTCTATTTTGCCCCCCCTGTTCTTGACTGTGTACACACAAACAACGCTCTCAGCGGCAGCTAGGCGGGCTCAGTAAGAAGAAGAAGAAGAAGAAACCCTTTAGACCCCGCGTTCATTGTTCATCGTTTGTAATCCATCATCTCTGGACGAGGAAGAGGTAAGAGGGGCGGGGGTAGTTGATGGGGAGAAAGAGGAAGGAGAAAGGTCGGATGGAGGGGAGAAGGATTTGCAGGAGAGGCAGAAGGAGGATGGGAAGATATGAGGAGAGGTTAAGGACGCGGGAAACTGACGCGGAAGTGGATAGACGAGAAAAAACAGAAGGAACGAGTTCCCAAAGTGGGTAAAGTGCCTTCGGAGATGAGAAACTCGCATTATATCGAGACGGCAGAAAGGGAGAGAGGCTCAACGTTGGCTCCGAGCATTTGAAAACGTCGACGAATGCGTGGGAATGGGAGAAATATTAATCCTGAGGAGTCGGGTTGGAGGGGAGTGGTGGATGAGAAGCGGGCTAATGTGCTCGCTCCAGTAAAATTATGTCACCGCGTGTTATCTTCCTATTAGCTTGGTGTGTGGTGTTATGCCACCACAGGTCCCCGCAGCTTAGCAACCAAGCCTCTTTGAAGATTGTCTTACGTCTATCTTTCGTACCTTCTACGAATTGTCGACTGATGATTCAAAATATTTTTTTTGAAAATCGGTGTGCTTTTGCTCTAATACTCCTTTGAGTTTACAAAATACTCTGTCGTACATGCATAAGCTCTTTATTTGTTTGTAGCGGAGAGAGATCTAGCGGTTGTCACTTTTTGAATTTTTCTTATGCACACGATGAGAAAATAAATTTGTTGGTCTGATTTTCACCCTCATTCTCAGGATGACATTTATTATTCCAAAAGCTGGACTTGGTGTTATGCATCGAAATTGTGCCTCGTAACTCATGGTTCACTTAAATTTTATTTTAGGACGCATTTCCTGCAACATAAATCCAGCCGTTTTGCGCACACTATTAGACAATATTATTTGATCATTGATACTGAATTCTAAGACCAAATGCTCTTGTTAAATGAATCAAGGAAATTAAGCATCTATTCCGATTTCATTTTACTTTTCTTTAATTTTCTAACTTCCGGTATAATCAATACATTTTTATAAACGGCAAGAGAAAAATCATTTGGAGAAAATCGATGCGTAATACGTAATAGTTACTTTCATTAAAATTTCCCATTTTTTGTGTAATTTATTGTGACATCTGTCTAATATGCCGTGGTCCTTAATGTTTAAGGTGACTGACGTAGCTGCGTTTTAATCAGTTTTTTGTCTATTGAGGCTTAAAAAAAGGTGTAATTAACAATTAAAATTATCTGACTATTGTAACGAAGATGAGCAAGGTAAAACGTAAAAATTATGTAAACATTATAAACGCTTTATATGGCTGTGGAAGAGTAAAACTTATACTTCGACTGTTTGTGTAAAAATATTTACTCTTATCGATTATTCTACCTATCCTTAATTGCACAAATTACCCTAGATGTCGGTTGCCTCCCCCAATAAACCACAACTATGAACAAATAGATAAAGATTTATATGAATCAATCCTCTCATACCGAGAATATTCTATTTCATTATCAAGTGATGCGTCCGTGAGTACGGAAGCTATGTATATCGGAATGAACAAATTCAGGGGATAAGGATTTAGTTTAAAAATTCAGACATATACTTTTATAGGGTTGATTAACAAAAATCATCCACATTTTCCATCATCATTATTAATAGAAATTAAAAATGGCTTCATAAGCATACTTCCTGTCTATATGTAGAAGGAAGAAAGCTATGCTGATATTTTATGAAGATAAATGTGTTTAAGTTACAACCATTGAGTCCTTCACAATTTCTACTTCTGAAAAGTCGAGTGTTCATCTCCTTTCATTCCCTCCTTGTGTACATTCATCCTTTCCCCATAGAATGTCTCTGGCAGATTATTTGGTGCGTAAATATTGGCAGAAGAGCAGGACCCCGCCAACCTTTCGTCGTGACTGAAGGGCATTGGAATGAGGGATTGTTCTTCCTGTTGGAATCATTCCATTTCTTTTTCACTTTGAAAACTTGTTCCTATATTATGCCCTTTATGAAGAGAAACTTTATTCTCAGGAACAAGATAAAAATAGCTAAAATAGATGAATTTATGTGTTTCCCATGTCTTTGGCAGTAGCTTTGATAAATGACCTACAATTTCGATTTCTCTAGATTTTGTGTCATAGATAATTTTAACAGATACACCAATTAATATGCCTGCAACGATGAGCAAATTAAATATCTTTTCAAGATAAAACTGAATAAAATAAACTTCTTTATTTTGAATTCACAATAACCTTTCCCTCTATTCACAAATAATAGATAATTAACCTTCTGTACGTGTACCATAAAAGCGGCTTGCTGAAGAATACCATGTATCTGCTAATCATTAGGTATACGATCATTTCAGTATTCGTTGGAATATTTTAGATTAATAAACATAACATAATATTAAAGCAGTAGTTTTTTGCCTATGCAATTTGAAATAATGGTCAGGAATTCTTTCCGTTATCTGCAGTGGAACAATTGTCCTTTTGCTCACACCTCTCTGACTCACTTACAGAAATGGCTCGATAAAAATGATAACAAAAACAACCAGAACAATAAAGTTATTACTTGAAAGTCTGTAAATATACTCTTTATAACAATGCGAATTTCAATCATGCAATTTAATCAAAGCTGGGACAACCTTAATCTCTGGATTCTGGATCTAAATATTTCTCAATTCATACACTTTTTACTTTTTTATTAAAGAGACGCGTTAGGTAGGTTTTTTTGAGCCCTCGGTAGTAAGCCTTAAAGACTCACAAATTAGTTAAAACTTCTTGGAACTGAGAAAAGAAATAGGAATGCGATTTCGGTGTAAAAAAATAGGCTTAAGCACTTTCCGTGGTGAGTTTCCTCTGGTTTTAGAGGAGGTGGAACTTGGACTGCACATTTCGAAGCGAGCGTAAATCGGAGCGGACAGTGTGTTGGAAGTGGCTCATCCGACGAATGGTGGTTTGATGCGCGAGGGGAAAAATCGAATCGAGGCTGGCGCCGCTGCGGTGAGCTCTCAAGGCCTCCACCGCTCTTCTTCTCATTCGCTCCGACTCCCTTGATTAACTCTTTCACCCCTATCCGGTTGTCTTCCCCGCTTCTTGTTCCCGTCCGCAGACAGACATCTATTAGCGGCCTATCCGAACCATTTCTCTTCCTTATCCACCGAAGAAATAAGTAGTTAAACGAATGAACACCAGTTTTCCGTCACCAGTATTTCAAAATACCTCTCCGTGTTTGAATGCCTCTTTAATATGAATCTCTTCAATGTGATCGTTGAGAATTAATGGCGCATATAAATTCCTCTGAGCTACTTGATTCTAGTTTATGTTGTGCACTCAATACGCGTATATCTAACATTCTGAAGATTTTCAAAAGATGTACACCTGTTCGTTACGATTCCATGCTCAGCTGTGTTTTCAGAGTGTTCGAAGTGTTGATTTATCCATGCCCTTGCTATAATTAATCCCCATTGTTAGCAGTGAACGTGTTGAATAACGCTGGCTTGAATACTCCAGCATAGAAGAATGCTGTTGAAATCCATAATAATGCATTTATATTACAACTTGAGTGGTGGCATTTATTTGGTAGATCCTGCTATTTTATTGTCATCATGTTTTTTTATATATTTTTGTTACGCCAATTTTCACTTGGATTTTTATCATTATCAAAGAAACACTGACTTTAACGCACATCAAAGCTATTTTTAACCCAAACGCTTTGCATTGTAATATTGGTACATCCAGGGCGCTCAGGTCGGTGAGGCAAGAGTCCATCAAATCATAAAAGGTCACAGCTGCCTATGGAGAGGAATGTGATGTGTAATTGAGTAGCAAAGTAGTTAAATATTTACTATGGCTTACATCTTTGCAGCATGCCATGATTATGGAATCAAAGTATAAACTGCAGGAATTACATATGTGCAGTAAACTTTCTTATTTTCATAAAGTTTTTCTCGGGTTTTCCACCGGGTTAAATTTTTATGTAACACCAACGTTTCAACGGACGACTCGTCCATCGTCTTCAGGGTGAGAAAATTTAACCCGGTGGATATCCCGAGAAGACTTAAACCGACGAAAATAATTCGCCGGGAAAGAATTAAATCATATTTTTCTTGCTTTCATTCATGCATTACCTGCTGATGCGACACAGCCATATTTTTTTAATTATTCTCCTACATTTTTTCATTAAGGTGTGTTTCTACAAGGGTTACTTGAAAGAAGTGAATGCATATTGGCTTTTTTGTGTTGACCAGGTGTAATTTTGATTGCTTTTAAGCCGGTCATTCTCCTCCTGTCCCTAGCTACCGAGCAATTGTTCGTTACTAGCGCTAATAACACTTAGGAGGGTGGAGTTTTAACCTAGTCTGCCATGCTGAATGATGCACAAGATTGCACCAGGACAAGTTCATGACAACAAAACCTAATCAAGATGGAAACCTTTCCTGCTGTATTCCTCCGGAGGAGGATATCGCTTGGGTCTCAGTGGAGTAACCCCTTTGGCTCTCGCAATTAATCTTGCGGCACTCGCCGGCCAACGGCACGCTCTCTCGCTCGGGAGGTTGTCTTCTTTAACATGACAAAAGGCGAGCGGCGCGCGGCTTAAATCGCGCTGCTGACTCACGGGATTACGGGAGACGGACACAATGGACGAGTCCTCTCCTTCCGAGAAATGCCGAGAGTCCTGCTATCCCTCGCGGACATTCTTTACTCCATCTCCCTTCCGTAGTGCTTTTTTCACGTCTCATTCTCACTCACTGTCTTCATTACGCAGACGAGCCCACTTCGATTTACGCGCAAAAAAAGACAGCGGTCGCTTCCTGGCAGGATAACGAATAGCCGAGCGCGTAACCGTTGCTTTTTTTTCAAGAGAATAAGGGAGAGCCATCAAGCCATTATGCATTTTCGTGCCGTTGCAGGTAAGCCAACTTCGTATGACATACCTGAGAACTCAGCTTATCTTCCTGACATTCTGATCCTTCACGAAGAGTGTGATCTTCATTATATTCTCCGTGTGTATTTGTCCAGTAAGCGCCATTAGGATGCTGCTTTGGTTAATAGTTTTTTTTCGGAAGGGATATGGGTGATATGGCACTATAGGGCATCAAAAAATTGTTTTGAGACAGAAAAATCTAACAATGACCAGCAGACCTGCTGCCTGCTTTGCAGGCACTTTTAATGAGTATTTCGTATGTATAGAGAAGGAAATGGCTCTTTTATAAACAGAGAAATGTGTCCCATGCTAATTATCCTATATGTTTCTGTACTTTTTTCTACACCATATTTTCATTATATATAGCTGATAACTTCAGGCTTAACTATGTGAATCCTTTCCATAATGGAATATTAAAGAATGAAAGTTTGTTTGGTTCACTTTATTATTTAAACATAAAGTGAACCTAACAAAGTTTAATTATTTTATTTGCCATTTTCATTATATGTTGTCCCCCACTCTCAAAGAGAACGTTTTCTGCATTTTTCTCTGCACCACAAACTGCTAAAAATCCAAAACTACTACCAAATCATGCAGACAGAGATTCCACACTCAACGCACCAAACCCTACTCTTTTAGCTCAAAACTTCGGAGAGAACAAAACAAAACGGGTAGGTACAGACTGACTGACACGCTACCAAAATAATATATATAGCAAATTGAGAATGCATCAGTATCTCACTACTCAAAAATAAGGGTTGAAAATTATCTGCATGGAATGTTGCTTCCAATGCGTTAAAAAGCTGAGTTTAATTAATGAGCAACGAAATAAATTGAACGCAATCAAATGCATCATTGATCATTTTGAAATTATATCGTTTTTAATAATCGTTTTGAGTATTATAGCAAGATATTCCACAGAGAAACAAAAATCATTCGCCTTGACCGGGACTCGAACCCGGACCCCCTAATTTCGCGGCTAGCTCGCGAGCTTTGAATTTGTTAAAAAGTAAGCACCTTAGTGTTTAAAAGTCGGCTTTAGCCTCGTGGACGGTGGCGCTATGCGCACGACTTCGGCTGCTTTGTGACATAATTTGTCCAGCAGTCCGGCAACATCTAACTACTTTAAAGCCTCTAGAATTTCTTGTTAGCTTGTTAACTCAACTGGTAGAGCACCTGGCTGGAAATTAGGGGGTCCGGGTTCGAGTCCCGGTCAAGGCGAATGATTTTTTTCTCTGTGGAATATCTTGCTATCGTGCATCTCAGTGGGTAACTCCGTAAAGTTTTCGCGGCTAGCTCGCGAGCTTTGAATCTGAGTATTGGTTTGAAATATGTGGATAGAACTTCCCTCATAATAGAGCCATAACGTTATAGAAAATCCTCGTCACGCTTCTATCACGCTTTTCAATCTTTCGTCACTTTCTCCATGAATGGCATATGAACCTTTTTTCTCCATTCTGTCAGTTCATTTTTTTATGGCTGCTTCTTTCATCATGCCTCTACAAGTTATCAATAAGATTATATTCTCTTATTTTCAGAGTTTCCGTTGGAATATGTTCTCTACTTTTCTTACGTTGGTTTTCCCTGCTTATTTGGTCTCTCCATTTCATCTTCAGCATCTATCTGTCACTCTCTACGTCACAAGTTTCCTTTATTTTCCTTTCTGCGACTGTCAATATTAGTTCTAACTATTATCTATGCTCCAGAAGGTATCTCCGGGTAGATTAAAGATGTGGTTATCCATATATGGGAAGAAAGAAGTTGATTCTATCATCAGTGCGTAATCATGAGTACAATAATTTTCGTCATTTATGATCACTTATTTATTTGTCCTTTTCTTTAGTTCCGTGAAGCGTTTAACCCGAGTGGTGAATGAGGTGGCTTCCCTAAAACTAAATTTCAGTGAAAATGGTGGCTTTATGAAATCAGGGGCATAGACGTTGTGGCAGAAATGTCGAAATGATGAGAATCGCTGTTGAAATAAGGATAATTGGCCTCGGGAGCATGAACCATCTTGTCTAGTATTTGATTAAGGCTTCGATGGGACTTGATTTCGTCTGCGGTTGGAATCCCTCTCACGGCTGCAATCTCGCGATCTGCATTAAGATTGCGTCTCGCAATTGACTTGGCTCCCAGGCGGAAGTTGAGCGCAGACAGTTTTATGGAGTTCCCAGATCTCCATTCGTTCTCGAATTTAAATTGCTGTGGCGTGCCTGGATTGATGCGCCGCAGAGGAAAAAGAACGCTTGGCTTGACACGATTGAGTAAAAGGATGGCGGAGTGATGCCGATAGCGCACTCATTGATGAGTCGTAACTAATTGCCGCATTTCGAGCGACGGACGTCCTGTGCATTTCCATCCCCCACTCCCTCCGTGGCGACTGTCGCAGGCAATTGCATACGCACGTTCTCACGCCGTCCTGTTGCTAGATTTTTTTGGATGAATAATCCGCGGAAATTTCAAGCCAGACTTCTGCTGGAAAATTAATGGTCTTCGGGAAAATCTTTTTTTCAAAGAATTTTAATTGCGTGGCCACCACATATCATTGTTTTTTGTTTCTGTATATAGCTATAAATAAAGTGTTAGAAATCAAATTTATCGCTCGACTTTTGCCATTTTATCGCTACTCGTAACGGTTAGCAACGAAATATGTTTTGATTTATTTAACAAGCGTTTTTTATAATG
Organism: Platycnemis pennipes; assembly: GCA_933228895.1. NCBI lineage: Eukaryota > Metazoa > Arthropoda > Insecta > Odonata > Platycnemididae > Platycnemis > Platycnemis pennipes. Next base: position 22,004,051 of record OW121848.1, on the reverse strand, counting down.
CAATTCTATACGGTCTTCTGACATAATTAAATCATTAGAAAAATTGTTAATTTGCAAATATTCCTGAAATTACGCGTATTTATATAGACTATGATATTCAGTTTGTATTTCAAGTAAAGTGGCGGAGAAATTTAAATTGTCAATTTCTTTTATAAGATTTTTAAGTACCACTGCATTTGACAATGCCTTTGAAATAAAACCTTCATCATCATTGGTCAACAATCCTAGGATTGGTTTGACGCAGCTTTCCACTCGATTCTTCTATCGGCCAACCTTTTCATTTTGACGTAATTCTTCTCTTTTACATTCTTCACAACCTGTTCCATGTATCTCATACGAGGCCTGCCTTTTCCAATCTTCCCGTTCACTTTTCCCTCGACGATAGTCTTCATCAGGCCATCGTATCTCAAGATATGGCCTATTAAGTTTTCCCTTCCTCTTTTTAGAGTTGTCAGCAGACTTCTCTTTTCTCCTACTCTTCTTAGCACTTCCTCGTTACTTACTCGATCCATTTAATCTTCAGCATTCTTCTGTAGCACCACATTTCAAATGTTTCTACCCTTTTCTTCTCCACTGCTGTCGTCGTCCATGATTCACTGCCGTAAAGAAACATACTCCAGATGTATGTTCTGATGAACTGTTTCCTTACTTCTATGCTTGTATTTCCTGCTGTAAGTAGATTTTTCTTTTGATAGAATGCCCTCTTTGCCTGGGCTATTCTACTCACTATTTCTTTCTTGCTTCGTCCATCGTTGGTTACTCTGTTTCCCAGGTAACAGAACTCTGTCACCTCTTCCAGTTTCTGATTTCCTAGTTTAACGTTGGTTTTCGCCTCTTCTTTCTTGCTGCACACCAATATCTTAGTCTTCTTCTTATTTATCTTCAGCTGATATCTGGCCATAGTCCTCTCCATGGTTGTTAGCATCTTATTCAGCTCCTTCTCTGTCTCTGCTATGAGAGCTATGTCATCAGCGAATCGTAGCATGCTAATTTTTTCTCTGTGGTTAGTCACTCCAGAAGACTTCGCTTTGATTTCATTAATGTCTCTCTCGATGTAAACATTAATATTTACAGGAGACAGTGCACAGCCTTGTCTCACTTCTTTCCTTATTCTTGCCTCTTCACAGCTGGGTCCAGATTTAATCACAGCAACTTGGTTTTTGTACAGACTGTGTATAATTCTTCGGTCATTGTAGGACACTCCAATTCCCTTCAGAATTCCAAGCATTGAATCCCAATCCACGTTGTCAAAGGCCTTCTCTAAATCCACAAATGCAATGAACGTCGGTTTGTTCTTCTCCATTCTCTTATCTATGAGTAGCCTAAGAGCTAATAATGCTTCCCTTGTACCCTTACTTTTCCTGAATCCGAATTGATCTTCATCCAGGAACTCCTCTGCTTTTCGTTCGATTCTTCTGTAGATGATCCTGGTCAGTATCTTCGATGCATGTGTCGTCAGGCTTATAGTCCTAAAATTTTCGCATTTCTCCGCTCTCTTCTTCTTGGGAATAGGAATGATGATGTTTTTCTCGAAGTCCCTTGGATTTCTCCTGTTGAATACATGTCGCAGATGGTTTTGTAGAGATGAATTAATGTCTTCTCTCCTGCATTTTTAATTGGTTCTGCAAGGACATCATCAATACCTGAGGCCTTATTTATCCGAAGGTCCCTTACTGCAGCGTCGAATTCCGATCTTAATATTGATGCCCCCATATCATCTTTTCCCACTTCGCTTTCCTCTTCAATAGCTTTTGTGCTGAGATTTTTTCCATTATATAGCTCTTCCAGATATTCTTTCCATCTCTTCACTTTGTCCTCGTTTTCAATCGAAATTTCGCCATTCTTGTCCCTTATGGCATTGCATCTTGTGCTCCGTTCCTTGAAGTGGTTCCTCACTATGCTGTAGGCCGCTTCCACCTTTCCATGTGCAAGGGGTCTTTGTACATCTTCGCAAAGATTTTTCAACCACATCTCTCTAGCTTTCCTTGCTTTGTGACTTATTTCGTTCCTTATTCTTTTGTAGCAGAGCTGCCCTTCTTCAGTTTTCGCATTCCTGTACTTTCTTCAGACTTCCTCGGTGATCCATGGCTTCTTCTTGGCGACTTTTCTTCTTCCAAGAACTTCTTTTGCGGCTTCCTGTAGTCCACATTTAATGTTTTCCCAACGCTCTTCCACCGATTTCTCATTCAGGTTCTCTCCTATGTTGTTTCCCACTGCTTTTTGAAATGCCAGCTGATGTTGAGCCTCCTTTAGTTTTTCTACTTGCCATATATTCTTCTTTGTTTTCTTCAATTTCTTGAATTTTAGATGGCATTTCATCACCACTAAATTATGGTCACTGTCGATGTCTGCCCCAGGGTAGCTTTTGCAGTCCTTCACTTGGTTCTAAATCTCTGCTTCACTAAAATGTAGTCTATTTGGCATCTTCTTGTCTCCTGGCATTTTCCAAGTGTATCTTATTCGGTTGTGATGTTTAAACAATGTTTTGGCAACCACTAACTTATGTTGAGTGCAGAACTCCAGCAGCCTTTCTCCTCTTTCGTTTCGGTTTACTAATACGTATTTTCCAGTTATTATTCCATCTTGACCTTCGCCGACGATAGCGTTCCAGTCTCCTAAAATAATTAGGTTTTCTTCTCCTCTTACCTGTTTTATAACTTCCGTGATATCTTCGTAGACGTCTTCCACTTCTTCATCTTCATAGTCAGTCGTAGGCATGTAAACCTGCACCACCACGGTATCTACAGGTTTGGTCTCGATCCTCACCATTATTATCCTTTCTTTATGCTGCAGGAAGCTCTTCACACGCATTCCGACGCTCTTTCTGAGTATGATCCCTACTCCAGCATTACCATTTAATGATCCTGTATGTATAATCCTATAGCTTCCACTCCAAAAGTCTCCTTTTTCGGGCCACTTCATTTCGCTGATTCCTAATACGTCGAGGTCCATTCTTCGCATTTCTACCTTCAGGTTCTCCAGTCTTTCACAGGTCCGAAGCGATCTCACGTTCCATGTTCCCACCCTAAAAAGTGTTATCACTTTTATATAACCTTAATGCGTTATATTTCTCCAAAGCTCTTTTTTTATGTACCTTTTGATATTATGTCCACCCAAATATTGCTCAAGAAAGTAAAATTCTTTGTCCCTGCCTTCCCAGTTTCATGTTTTTCATGTGACTCTACATCCACGATAAAAATCATCTCTTTATTTCTCTGAACGAATCTATTTAGTTCTCTTTAAAATAGTTTTCATTCTACATTATGACCAGCATTGGATCCAAAACTCTTGGCTGGCCTGAAAATTCTATCAAAGCAGTGCACATCTGACAACCTTCATCCTCTCCCTCCCTATTCTTATTTTTTGCTTCTTACTCCGTCAACGCCTGGAGTATCATTTCTTCACCTCACACGCCAGTGTGCTCTGTCGACCATGCTTTAATTGCTTGCTCTGTAATTGTTCAATCGTATTCTTCACCTGCTACTCTCCTACTCATAACTTCTCTAGTATTTAATTTTACCAACCAACCAGAATTGAACTTTTCCCACATTACTCTTTCTTGAGGTCAAGGAATCAAGAATAAAAACATTCTCAACGAACTCGGTGCACCTGTTTGACAATTTTCTATTTAATAAATAAACAGTTTGATTTTCCTCCCCTCAAAAACTCGATCTTATCTATAGATTTTATCTTGATTACGCTAGCCCAGTAACGTAATATACAATCTTGGCTGAACGGGAAATTAGGGTCAACACCCGCTCCATTAGCATTCAAATTTATTATTTTCAATTATGTAGATAGATAGGTATATTTATTTATTTATTCATTTTTGTTCTAGGGCAGGCCCTATAAGAACAAATACATTTTAGCAGAAAACAGCGCGGACTTTTAATAATAACACGTATTCAACATAGCATACATTTAACGCAGATATATAAGCATAACATAGCATATATTTCCTGCTTCTATACAGCTCACAAATATTATATTCCATAGTTTTTCTTTGAGGAATAATATTTATATACGTAAATTAAATTCTAAATTTAATTATTCTGCAATTCCAATAAAAATGTGTAGAGTAGAGACAAGTTATGATTCTGCAAAATCCTCGGGCAAATATCTCCCCCATGGATAACACAAACATGTCAAAGAAATCTATTTTGCATTTGTAGTAGTTGTAGTTATTTGGGGAAGACGACCAACAAATGAGGCCATTCGTGTCAGAGAGGGCAGGTGGGTGACTGGGTAAAGCTAGGAGAAGGTTCAAGGACGGAGGAAGGGTGGAGAGAATCCCGGCGTTAACATTAGTCTGCTCTTAACGATAGGCACCAAGAGGACCACGGCTTAACGTCCCATCCGAGGGACGGATTATTGCACTAAAATGCTCTCCACAAGGCATTAAAGTAAGGACCGGTACACCAATGAAAAATCTGCCATTACCGGAATTAGAGCCCGGGCGCTCGGAATGGGAGGGCAGTACACTATCCACCAAATCAACCCGATCCTCATCTGTTCTACACGCCCATCACCAGCTGCTCTAGGAAATTGTCAATTTTTGCGTCAATGTATGCATGTAAACTGGAATATTGCTATTTAAATGGCATGTACGATGAATAAAACAAAATTACGAACAAGACAAAAAAAATTTTCAGTTGCATCTCCACTGTCTGGCCTCCTCTGCCGGTTGAAGGTAAGTATTTTCGACATCTGATCAAGAATGGGGTCTTAATTGCGGATTCTATTGCTAAGAAATTCAGAACTATCGTCACCACCCGTGGGGAATGATGTGATGGTGATTAAACTTGGAGATCGATAGTTGCAAATCGTCGTATTCCTCCCACAAATTGATCAGCCATTTCGCTAAGAGCAAAACCTTAATAAACCTCAATCTAATTCTTATTGCTCACTTAACAAAGCTCTTCTTCTCTTTGTTTAATTCTTATTTTTTTACCTGTCGTGCAAGATGCTATTGCTCTAGCCTCTAAGGTACCACGTAGTTGCTCATGTTTCCTATCGTATATTTTAAAAGGATCATTAACATTCATTACAATGCAGAGAATTCTGGCACTCGTCATTGTTTTGCTATTGTATTACTCTATATTTAAGAATACAGCTATAAAATAAATTTACATATTTGATTTACTCGTTATAATCACTTATTCTTTGTAAAATCTATTAATCATATTGAAGCTTCATTCTAAGACACGGTTTCTTTCAAATATCTATTTAAAGTGCACTTCACTTGAAATATTAATGCCGTCAAATCACAATTACATATTTAATAACCCACTTTCCGTATGTGCTCAAAGCCAGAAAACTGTGGGACGGAATGTGAGTCAACAATGTGATGCGCCATAAAACCATTCAAGAGAAATTGTGGGGAATAGGGCATTGTGACGAATGGAAGCGTGTAGAGGCTTATCGGAGGGCGAAGGGGAGAATTGTGGTAGGCGGCGGGAGACTCTGATGTTGGCAAGCCGTGGAAACGGGTGAGTTTATATTCGTTGAGAGCGGCAGGTGAATCTGGATTCGGTCCAGCAGGGGTGAAAAGGGCAAGTGCTGCTCAAGGACTTGGAACGTGCTCGATAACGAAAGGGACGCTGAATAGGGTTCTGAAAAGGCTACACCCCACTGGAACACTCCTCTCTGATGGGAGTCAGCTTTCGAGAATAAGTTTGACCTGGAATGTTTACTGCAGCCTTTTGATGGACACTGTTTAATTTGAAAATGTTGCCTGATTATTCAGGTTAAGATTTGTTTTCATATTTTATTTGAAAAGTAATAAAAAAACTTTGTGCTTCTCTGTGTAGTATCTCTGCGTATCCTTTTTTAGACAATTTACAGTGTGCTTTACGTCAAAATAATTCCTCATTAAAAAATTCAACGTCAGTAAAATATTGATCTAGGGATTAGACATTAAATTTACTTCGCTTTAAATCTTTCCAGGCTGCGAAAAAGATTCTCACACTGACATCCAACAGAGAAACTGCCATTAATTTCACTATTGAATGGTCACATATCTATTTTTTAACGAGAAGTGACACTTTTATAGCTCTGAGACACTGATATTAAGCTTGTTTGCCATATATGTAACCTCAAGAGAAGAAAGAAAAAAGCTGGCGTAAAACTCCTGTGAGTCTTAATGTTATGTCACGTACTCTATAACTGTATTGAACATTTCGGAATACTTTAAGAAATTGTCATGATCAAAGTAATACCACCAAAGCATTTCATAGATTTGTTTTTAAAAATTACACTTCAGATGACACATCTACTAATACTAAATTGGTGCTGGATACGAAATTGTTGTTTGAAAAAATCTGCTCATTTTAGGATCGCATTTCATAATTAATTTACAATTTACATTTGCGTGTGAATCATTGCTTACAGGCAGCTCATTATATTTTCCGGAACGATAGTTAAAGGTGACTCTGTTTCTGCATATCCATTCAAAACCAGCATGACCGATAAGTAATTATCCATCTCCTGCGAGATTTCATTAGTTGCGAATGTTTCCCGATATCTATCATTTTAAATAACACGTCGTTATTTATGAGCGTTTCACAGTTAAGAACTGGCAATGGTTCGTTCGTTGGATCCTGTCATTTCCACCAGAGGCTCCATTTCCAGTAATTTTTATCGATAATTAGCGCCATTTGCGCCTTAAGCTACCAGAGCATACTTGAGAAGAGATTTTTCAGTTAAGAATTCAGGATGGAGAGATCTCAGTGCCCGTTTTAGGGTGGTCTTAACTATGGGCTAAGAGGATTCGACGATTAATAGTCCCATCGGACAGAATAAATACTGTAATGGAAGAGTTCTCCAATGTTCATTCGATCGATTTGCCAATGAAAACTACCACTTCCGCAAACCCACACACTTAGGGTATGAGAGCATCATACCCGCACCATCTAGATCAGAGTGGATATTGGAGAGAAGAGATTTTTCAGAAGACTGGAAGCAGAGTTTATTTTTTTTAAATGGCCTCGCTGGGACCGCGGAGCAGGGCTGGTCCATCACCCGGCGAGTACTGCTCTCCTTTCGGAGTAAATCCAGCGACCGGCCCCGCACCCAACCGCCCGACTGACCTACTCACACAATCACACTTGTGTTGCCGGGCGACCAGTCCAGGCGCTCCACTGCATCTCACCGTCCAAATCTCCATCTCATTCCACGCACCAGGCACTCCCTGCCGCAGCCGTCCGCACCCGATCCCTCTCTACCTTTCACCTCCCTTGCACCCCTCCACCGTCGCCGCGTCTCCCGGACCCACCGCAGTCCGACGAGCCGGGCGGCGCAGGATTTTCCGCTCGCTTTGTCGCGGAATTGTCGCGTCGAAGTTGCGAAGTTGTCGGACCCATTAACCCAAAGTTTTAACCGTCTTCACTGATATAGATTAGATGTTAGGTGGAGTTACGCCAGGAGTCCCTGAGGCACTCCATTGTGCCATCTACCAATAAAGAGATCACCCATACAGGTCGATAGCCCGGCTTAAAGCCAGCAGGTCTCTAGTGGGGATTTCCCTAACTTTATTTGGTTCCAAAAACGGTGAGCCAAGATATCTGTTCCGAGTCCTCATTGTAGCAGGGCTCTCGCAGAGAATGTGAGAGGTTGATTCGTCCTCTTCCTCACACCACCTGAATCTGGCTGAATCAGTGATCTTCAGGATAATAAGTTGCCTCATCAATGAATAGTGTCCAGTGAGTAGTCCCGCTGTCGTTCGTAATTGGATTCTACTTAGTAGGAGTAGTCTTTTGGCAAGGCCAGGTCCCTCTACATAACGTTTGGCCTGCCTTAGCCTCGGTTTGTTCAGTCAGGTCTCAGAATGCTGAGCTAAGCCCAACATTCTGATCTCAGTTTTCATCCATGAGGGCGCACAGATAGATGGATAGTTTCCGATATTTAATTCCGTGAAAAATATTTTTGAAGGACTCCAAGTTGTGAAAAACTACAGGGAACTGGAAATCTGGCTCAATCCATTAGTTTCACTCTGAGATTTTTTGGCACAGATTTCACTCAAGTCAGTAGCATTCTGCAAGATATCACCCAAATAGTTTTCGGAATATGTACCAAAAGGATCTTAAATTATTGCCCCTTCGAGAGACCAATATGCCGGTGTACTTCTGGGTCTATTTCTTCAACTCTTCACTCCAAAGGCTAGAGTTCTCTGAACAGTTACCTACCTTCGGTAATCTCGGTATCTGTTCTTTAACAGTTTAATTAATTCAAGGTCCAAGGTGAATAAACCGAATGCTGTATTTACCCATTGCTCATTTTTAATTGACAAATGAAAAATATTAATTTTTAGGCGCATTTTAAGATGTTACAAACATGATATTACAGGCAACAATTCTTGGAACTTCATTTGAGCTTTAAAAAATGAATATATTCGGTACAGATCACCAATATGAGCTCAATTTACCCACTCTTTTTGAATACATTTTCAGCCCTCCTTGGAGTCTTTTCAAGAAATTGAATTTTACTGAAACTTTTTAGCATAATGACCAAGTGCTGTGAAGATTTCATTTTTGGAATTGGACACATTCTAGATTTTTAAGCTGTTGGTTTAATGTTAATAAACTGTTGGACTGGAAGAATTTATAACTCTTTGGATTCCTCTTTTTTATTTGGTTGACGGTACATGCTATCTCCTTGTTTCCACTGCGGGCTCCATTCAAGGAAATCCTTCCTCGGGTGTTTCAACGGCGTGACATGTTTCCTCTGGAGTTTGACTCGTTTATTTCTGCCCCTGGGGCAGCAGCGGCGCCTCCTGCCAGCACCCACTCTTGCCCGCACTCCTGCTAGGGATCATGGCCTCACAGCGCAATCGCCACCCCATCCTCCCGCGATGTTTGTGGCGCCGGGCGCCGAGTTTGCAGGTGTCGAGTGTCAGTGGCGCCCCAAAGGGAATGTCGGAAAGCTCTTAGGAGTGCATTCGAAGGCATTCTCGAGGACTGTTGCTGCAGAAAAGTAAAGTTTATCATTTCTATGTTAAGCGTGTGTTATGTTACCTCTCACAGTAGTTGGGACCAATTTATTTAAGCCATCCTTTCACCTTACAGCGAATATGAGGAAGACATTAAAGGGATTATAGAGAGATAAATAGTCTTATGTACTGATTTCAATGTAGGATTGTGAGCATATATCCTTCTTTTTTTTCAATTTCCTGCAGGTTAATAGAAATTTAAAGTGAGTTATCGTAATGAATAAGAAAAATAAAAGGTGTGTGACTCAATAGAAATCGTAGAATGAGCTACTTTAAAACGTATGTTACCGCATCCCATAAGGTCATGGGCTGAATGAATACATTAGCGACAAGCATCTGAAAAATAATATTACCTGATTGGACTTGCCTAAAAAATAAGTGATATACACTGCTGCCATGGCTAAATTTGGTGAATTGAACAAGCAAAAGATACTGGATTATTTGCTTTTGATAACTACCGTCACATAAATTTTTAATTTACTATTCTGAACCAAAGCAGATGCTACTTTCCAAAACAATTGTATTTTAATTTTCACGTCCCATCTGCAGTAAATTTATATGCTATTCACGGTATATGGTCCAGTTTCCCAATGGGCGGAACGCTGGTGAACTGACATGAGGTTCCAGGTTCAAATTTGTGAAAAGCATCGTTACACGTGCCCAGCTGAACCCTGGCTATTTGATTTTTTTTTTGGATTCTCAATCTCTGGAAAAACCATGGGCAGCATTGGAGAAGGTACTGGATCAACCTTTTTGAATGATTTTCAGACTCCTTTGTGCTAAGCACATCTCCGACATGGCATGCCCTCTAGTTGAGCAAAGTGATATTAAGCCTAAAATAAAATGAATCTTCTATCAATGGCAATTCTCGTTAAGCGAAATCCTCCAAGGTAGTTCGGATGCAGAGGTTAAAATAACGATTATTTCATGATGTGTCCCTACCTATTGATATTCCAGTACGAACCTATCAGCTGATTTGTGCGAGTCAAAACTGATATTTCACATCAAGACGATGAAATTCACTGCAATTGAATTGCACATTTTTGGGGTTCCAGCGCATTCCTCGCGAAATGTATTCGCATCGAAGGTGCTTCCTACGTGCTAAACCACACGGATGCCAGTGGCATTCTCAACGCGTCAATACATGGACAATGGTGGTCATTTGAATTTCCAATAGGCGACTGGGAATGGGGCATCGCTGCCTAGTATTAAACGACGCCCTCCCGGACGCGCAGTTCCCTTGACGAAGCCTACGCAGCGGAAACGAGTTCCACAACTGCTGGGCAGCGGTAATGGGATATCTATATCCCCGACTGGTTTTGAAATGTCTCCCAGAGGCCCTGACCACATTTTCGATGCTTCTGCAAAACACCCCGCACGCAAATAGCAGTGCGCTTCACATTATTCCTATCGAGACCTGATGCTGGAGCAATTAGAAGAGTTGGGGAGGATTTCGTGTCCACCGACCGCATTCGTGACTCCACGGACGAGGAAGAAATTGCGGGCATGCGGGCCACCGACTCCCGAGGCGGTCGATTTCAGTGCTTGCAATGGCTCGTGCACAATGATTGGCGAAGAGAGATGTAATGAAGGGAGGGGTCGGGAAAGCAAGGAGTGATTATTTGGAAAAAATGAGGTTGAGTTGGGAGCACACTTTTCTCTCCGTGTCGATTTATTTGGTGTGAGGAAGCTATGTCCTGTTTCCGCATGACTTACGAATAATGTTATTCCGCAACTCGTGAAAATAAAGACACTAATCTATGAAAAAACTACTCTTTCAAGATAGAGGTTCAATAATTTGTAACTGAAAATTAGATACGTGAAAGTAATGCGATTAATTGAATCTCCTTCATTTTAATACCCTTGTTGTCACATTTTATTTATGTCACGCCCTGGCTCATAGGTATCTTTTTTTAATTTCATGTCAATGCAGTTAATTTGAAGAAAAAGAATCATAATCACCAGTCATCAATCCTAAGATTTGTTGGACACAGCTCCTTACTCGATTCTTTTATTGGTTAACCATGCTATTGTAATTCTTCTCTTAGTAATCATTCAATGTTCACATTCACTTGCTAATATCCTCACTATTTGCATCTCATGAGAGATAGTTTGATAGTAATCCCAATTAATTTTCTATCCTTCACTGCGGTCATCAGGCGATCCTGTCTTATTTTGTGCATGTGGCTCTTGAATCGGTCATTATGTAGAAGGCAAACATTAGGGATGTTTGTTCTTCTTTGTTGCCGTTCACTATCATTAAGACATTCTCCACATGTGTTTTCATTTTTGTCCCACCGTAACGCAATTGAAGGTTTCGCTATTCGATACGCGATAGTTTTTCATCCGTTTAGAGAACCAGAAGCCAGATCGGGGAGGGATAAAGGCGCCAAGTTAACTGCAGCCATAAGGCGGGAGGGAAAGTCTTGTTTCCAGCCCCATGAATAAATCACCTCCCATGCAAATCCCTCGCTAAGGCGGCGGGCGTCTTATCCCGACGCCCTTAGAGGCTGAGAACTCGATATGACTTTATATGCGCCTCATTTAATCCGCAATCACCTCAGAGAGCGTAGCCGGCCGACAAGGCGGAACTCCAGCGCCCCCCCACCCTCTGCTCATTAGCCTAGCGCTTCTCTCAGATTACCATCTTCGCCAGAGGCCGCTCTCCTTCCCCCCCCCTCTCTTCCTCCCGCCTCTCCCCACTCTATGACTTTTCGCCTCCTCTATCCACCCAGTCCCCCATTGCTGTTAAAACTACTCCTCTCCTCAGCATGTTATCTGCGATCCGGGAAAGTGCACTTACCATCCCCACTAATGACGTGCGGAGCAATTAGATCCAGGGGTAATTTCAATTGACCTCACGGTGGCATCATTTCTCTTTTGCTAACACAAATTTTGCTTATCATAAAATACTTTTTCATGGCTAGGCTGGCATACATCTACATAATACCCTGCAAGCCACCATAAAGGTGTGTGGCAGGGGGTGAACTCTCACCAAACATGCACTACATATCATGCATAAAAAAGATTAGTACTTGTATAGGTACTGTTCAAAACTACGCTATTTAAAAAAAGAAAAAAATAGCAAGCATACATGCAAAAGTATGCTGTTAGTTGGGTTAGCTTTAAGTCCTTATACCAACATGCAGCCACCAATGTTATCCATTGCTACACTCGTACTGGATATATTATCCGTTATTCATATCCCTGATAGTACGAGGAAAAAAGGACATTTTGAATCTGTCAGTTCGGAAATCTATTTCTCTAATTTTGTGATTATAGTCCAGTCTACCATAGTAAGTTGGGGTCCGCAAAATATTTTTAACATCATCACTGAAAATATGGTCTTGGAATTTATTTAAGAGATTAAGTCTAAATTTCAACCTGCGATCTGACAATGATTCCCAATTTAATTAATTTAATAGACTAGTTACGCTAATAAGGTTATTGTACCGTCCCTTTACAAATCTTGCCGAATAAAGTTAGAATGGCCCAGTTAATCCTTAATCCTTATCTAAGCGTATTTAATCACGTAGGGATTAAAATAGTTTAAATTAATATTGCTGCAACGTCCATGATACGAGCTCATATTACTGAATACTATGAATTTTATTGAGGATTTTATTCGGTGCAAATGCTAAGGCAGCCATTTAATTGGAAATGCGTGTGTCATGGCTAAAAAATCCGTTCTGCCATGCAATGATTTCCATTCCAACCGTTGTAAGTGCATTGATATATCCTCAGGTGATAAATGGGGTGAGGCATGGGATAGCAAATCCATGTACGGAAAAATGGTGGTGTAATAGATCCTAGCATTTCTGCTATCACGCTAAGAGTGATCACAAATGACACAGTAAGTGCATTGCAGAAACTAATTAGTGTCTTTCCTTGAGTTAAATTTTTGCTATCATTGACCATAGGCATAGCTCTAATCAACAACTACTAAACCCGTAGTGAGATAAAGAAGATGATATTTCATATGAAGACAATCACGGGATACAGAAAGGGAAAATGACAGTATTGAAGTTCATTAGCAAAAAATGTTTTTGTTTTAGTCATTTCGTTTACTAAGCCACTATTGTAGCACCAGTAGGTACGACTGCTAAACGTACAGCGGTCATTGATGATGTTTTTCATGTCAAGAGGGCCTTCCATGAATTTTAACCTCCCGATTCCAGCATCGAAATATATACTTAACAGGAGATTAATTCAATGGACATAGCATAATGCATTATAATGAGCTTGATTTCATGCTGTTGATAATTATTCAATAGCAAAGAAAAGGCTAGTGAAAAGAAACCCTTTTTATGCCAAGTCTGCGAGACTTTCTTCCCAGCGTAAAATGTTTGCATTGATTGCTATAGATATACAGCAATGCGGTGAGTGAAGATTTTTTTCATGATGAAATTTCATTGTCTTACAATCATTCAGGAGATTGATATTATTATTTCTTTATAAAAGCCAACCATATTTGACAGAACTTAATATTTGATGCATGGTGCATAAACTCATGGGGATATGGATCAATGTAATAAATACGCTTTTCGTAAATTCTGCAATAAATAAGCATTCACCATCTATAATCCTAAGCTTTTTCCATTTGGTGATATTTACTCATGGTTATACTAGCAATAAATGCGTACCGTGTTATAAACCAGCTGTATCCTCCACAATTTAAGAAGAAAAACTCCGTCAACTTCACTAACCGTAGGTATTCAACTTTTTCTTTGACTAAAATATTTAAATGTTTAATACGTAAAAATAAAATAAAATACGTTGTATATTCCACACAATTTTAATCCATCGACCCGGGATTCGCCTACTCCGTAAACATTTTCAGGGCCTGAAATTTTATTTTATTTTTTACGAAAATATGCAGTTCCACCAAGTTACGCCTGAAACTGTGCAGTTTAAATGTTTAATATCTTAATTTCATGGATTGCAGTTTTGCAGTGCAAACGGTCTGGAAAAATTCAGGCTTCTGTTGAATTCCGTGAAGTTGTACTATATTTACTTGAAATAGCATCCTTCCATTTTGCTCAAATGCCATATTTTCGTTCTATCATGTGCTCCTTGTAGTTTTCTCTGTATGCCATTTGTATCTACGCAACTGTTTCAATTTTCTAAGCCGAGGTTTTCTCAAGCTATTTAGTGTTTCTAGTATGCTTGGCATGCTTTCCTTTAAAATAACATATTCCGTGGTTGCTGTTGTTGACCTGCAGGCGCGGACGTCTTGCATGACGCGTAATTTACTTGATACCTGACTGCGTGAGTCATTCTATACTCCACTCGTTGTCTCAACTTCTGGTTTACCTCCCATCGCTTTGAAATCTCCCTTAAGTGATTGGCTCTTTAGCTCTCGGGTATAGACATGCAAAAAACAAAGTTTTAAATGAGTACAATACTGATATAGAGAGATAAATCGATATACAATGACATGGCATGAAAAAACCCTGCTGCAGAATAAATTGTTTTTATATGCAGCAACGAGTACATGCCTACAGCAAATAAGCTCATAGATCCAAACCCGCGGAGGAAAGTAAGTCAGACTGTAAGAGTGATTCTTCATAATGCTCTGGACTGGAAATTGAATAATGCTTTAACTGCAGAGTTGTCCTAATCGTCAGGGTGACGGAGGAAAAGGAGTTAGTAGATCTAGGAAGATCTTTACTAATTGGGAAGATTCGAGAGGACGGAAAATATTGAAAGAAAGGGTTAGCACAGTAATCCGCTGGCACTGTGGAGTAAGGGCTACATGTTGAGCAGGTAATTTCTTTCTTCACATACCCTGTGTTTTTCTCGCAAGCTTTTCTTTTAGCGTATTCACACGGGGTCTTGATATCTTATTGCAACGGCAAATAGTACTAATCTATGTCATCTCGAAAAAATAGAGACCTTATTTTCATCAATATCCCCGCATGCTCTGGCATTGTAATTTCCCCCTCTAATTTATTATTAAAATGTATTAAAATAATTCCAATTGTGGGAATCTAATACATTGGCCATGTAGCATTTCTCGCGAGAGTTTGGCAGGTGGTTGTAGATAGTGATGCGTGCCACCTCTCTGTACAGATATTTTCGGACATGTTCACACCTACGGCGCGTGAGTTGGCCCGTCTCTCATTCTCATAAAGTGCAAACCAAGCAGCTGGACGTGAGCTCATAAGAGCAAGCTCTAAACGCCAACCCCCGTTTTTACGCTCCACATCCATTTTCCCTGCGTTTCTTGCTCGCTCGCTACTCCTGACATGGCAGACGACGCCCCTGTACCTCCCTCCCCACCCCCAACCGCGTTTCATTCCGCGCTTTCCTATCGGGAGCAGAAAGGAACCATCGCTTGTATCCATCCCCTCATTCATTCCGCCGCGCCGCGTTCAGTCTTCATTCCGCGTCCTCGCATGAGTTACGGCGACAAAGTCTGAGATCAGATTTGAGTGCGCCCTCCTCGACTTTCGCGTCTAACTTGATTCCACTCTGAGATTCCCATCGGCTCTTCCTCTTTCCCGACTATCCTCATTCATCACCCTCTCACGAATCACCTCAACAAAGCCTTAAACAGGCTGCGAACAAGAGCTTTTTGTTGGAAGTTACTGGATGGGATGCGGGAGGACTAATGAATCCACTAAGCGGTTGACAAGCGGTGCAAATCTTCAGCATAGTAAGTTTCTCTTGGCAAAAACTATTTATGACGCATGAAGGCATAATTTCCAGACGGTGACGTTAGCCTGTAGTACTGGTGGAGAAATCACTGGGGAGCGTGCCAGAGATCGTGTAGCCTACAGTAATTTTTAATGGGCCCGCAAAACGATTAATCTTTTTAGACTTCGGGGAAATAGAATTATTCTGACTTTAGCATTATCAAACATGTTTTGTATAAATACCTCATTCTCCCGAGTTGACACAGTTGAATACGTAAGCTGAGTGGGAACTGATATACGGGGAGAGTTGTAAAAAGGTAATTTTAAGATGAAAATACAGATCAAACCCGTTAAATGAGATTTTTCCCTTAGTTTTTAAGTATTTGGAATCTTATTTCCCAAATTTGAATGCCACAGTCTGGCCAATGCATAAGAGGTACCTGAATTGTCTCGCAGTCGTAGTGTAGTGTATGCTTTTATGAGGAAATATCGACTACAGTGGTCATTTGGCTCCAGACAAGCCTCTAAGCCTTTGAACATCAAGAATAATCCATTAGTAACAATATTTATTTTTGCCCCGGCATAACTATCATGCTCGTGACAAAATAATATTTATTTTCGCTCGTCCTAACTACTATTCCAGCCGCTGTGACAATAAAATTTTCTAGTTGCTAGACCAGATGGCTGGAAAAATATTCATCTGCATTTCAATCGACGATGCATGTGAGGAGCAGTATTAGCTGTTCTGACCACGAAGTTTCCTCTCCGTGTTTCCTAATTATCGTGGAGGCTTTTTGTTGAGAGCTTCATAATCACCACAAGTTTTATTCCGCCGCATTTTTCTCTCCGTGGTAAAACGGTGACATTTTCATCAATGCCAATTCAGTGCTGTATTTTTTATCTGTTTCAGAATTTTCTTTTTTTCGTGGAACTCCGATGGAAGCCAATACTGGGTAGTTCCGTCTCTCTATTTTGTGGAGTGGGAACAACAACTAAATGAGCTGGCCATGCCATTGCTTTCTGCCGTATTTATTGGACTTACCCATTTTATTTGTTCTGTTTATTTCGGAATTTTCTGTTTATTTTGGTATTCAAAATAAACAGAAAAAAACCCGCAAAAATACCCCGCCTTACAAACGTCTGTGTATTTTGGTATTCAAAAATTGGATGCTGCTACCGTTTTAGTTTTTTTGTATCTCTAATCCAAAGAATAAAATACCTATTATTATTTGCAATGTCTTGTAAGATTTGGTGCTTCCCGGCGTATTAATTGTGTGAAGGTCTCTCGGGTCTTCCAGCAGGTCAATGCCTCCATCGCCGCCTTTTTAACGTTTCGGAAAAGGACTCGTTTTCCGTCATCATAAGTAACTAAATGCCGTGTTGAATTTGTGGGTAGTTATATATTTTGCCAGTGGGTGGCGGGTGGGAGGGGGGATGTAGGTGAGGGGGGCGGGGTCAAGTGCCTCCTGTAATGTCTTCTTTTCTCCATTTCATTAAAAAAGTATTGAATCATCTTTTCAGGTCTGTATCATAGAAGAGATTTCCAAATATTTTTAGACTATTCTTGTAACCAGCATCTTCATCGTCGATGTTTTTATGCATGCAAAGGTCTTTTCTAAGCAGTAATTAATATGGTGAGCCACACTTTACTTGCACAAGTATGTATGTGATTCACCTCTTGCTGCGAAATTAGGTGGTGCGTTTTTCCAAGCACCTTATTGTGATGAGTTATTCTGATTATTTTGTACACATGATGGCTCTGTTATGTAACCTTACTGTCCTTTAATTATGCTAACGAATTACTGCGCTATGTCTGCGGAACATTATGTTACAATTAATAAAAAATATTACCGAGCCATAAAAATTTCTTAACTTTATTTACCACGTAAATAATGTCTTCAATTTTATCTAATTGTAATCGATGTGGATTAAACGTTAATATTTATAAATCAATTAAAAATTTGTTGATACACAGCCGAAACACCTTAAATTTGTAACACCATGAATTGTGTTAACTAATTCTGTGATGCGTAGCAGCCAGTCGATAGAGCTTTGAGATACGTGAGGTCCCGGTTCGAGTTCTGGAAAAGCACTTGCTCATGTCATACAGCCACACACCAGTAGAATTTAATTCTGCATATCATATCTTATGGGAAAACGGTACCACGGATGATTTTGGCCTCCCAACCCTTATGCGTGAATTTCACTCACCGTAGGCCTGGGTAAATCTTATATAAGGGTTTTGAAATATTTATTAACGCCTACTTACAATGATGTAATCTTAATTTTTATGTCTCGTGGTAATACTGTGTTTATAGCCTAGAAATCCGTTTAGTTTTCTTATTTTTTCACCTAAAAGGAAGAATATATGACAAATATGAAGAGACACATATTAGGAAACAATAAATAATCTTGAGAAATAGTGCAGTCAGAGTAAGCATGAGTTGGTAGTGACCAACTTTTCTCCAAATAGCTATGGTCTTCCGAGCGAGGGGTTCGTTAAGCATTGAGAGTTGACTTTCAATATCATGACAACATTTATAGTGCCTCAGAATCTATTCCTTATTTTATTACAGAGGTGTTCTTTCGTTGGGGCTGACAGTGATGCTTGATGTTTTGTAGCATTACTTGCAGTAATTGCTCTTTGATTTTCCTTGCATGGATGACCCCTTGTCCGATGACTGAGTACTTATAGTCAACGCTGTTGATATTATATCCTCTGCTATTCGACTAACTGGCTATCTTATAACATTTCTTAACTTGAAGTGAGAGTGGCTCCTCTCGTGGCACCTAGTGTACCTCCGGCAATCGACCATCCGAAATCACACTCTTTGTCAAGGCAAAGTTCCCTAGAGGATTGGCCCAGTTGTAATTCGGAAAATGTACTTTTGATTATTTACCGCGTTATATTAGAGTATATAATACCACATGTTCAAATCCGTAAGAACATCAATCTTCCTACATGCAGTGATTAAAATTGAAAATAAATTAAAGAAATAAAATATCATCAATTTTGCGCTCAGCCAAAAAACCTATATAAATAACCATTTTCTATTTGAAGATAACGGACTGATAAATACGGAAACAATTACTCGAACTTAGAGATCATCAGAATCTACATCAACGCAGTAACCTGCAAGCCACCACGAGGGTGTATGGGAGGTGGTTATTGGCTGATTGTGAGGTTGCCTATTCCAGTTCCTCATGTGTTGGTGTAGGTACTTCCTCGCAATTTGTAGATTTCTGATGCAAGTTTTTATTCCAAGGCAAAATTTCCAGATTGCATTCTCGAATCGTGTCATTTATATTTCAGCTTCATTGACTAATGAAATATCAAATAACCAGTTGCAAGAGTTTCAGTAGGCAGAAATATATTCGTGAATTCACAATTCGTAATATTTAGCGATCATGGAAATGTCAAAGGATTCGATGAAGAGTGAGGGAATCGTCGTTCGCCGTCAAATATTAACGAAAAATCGGGTGAAAAATGTAAAATACATACTCTGAGGGCAACACTGATTTTTCTCTGCTACGTCGATTTTATTG
Organism: Platycnemis pennipes; assembly: GCA_933228895.1. Classification (NCBI taxonomy): domain Eukaryota; kingdom Metazoa; phylum Arthropoda; class Insecta; order Odonata; family Platycnemididae; genus Platycnemis; species Platycnemis pennipes. Next base: position 21,984,881 of record OW121848.1, on the reverse strand, counting down.
TAACTTTGTAAGATGATTAATGATCAAAATAGAGAAAAATATTTGATTCAATCTCATTTTCCTTTATTCCTGCTGTGTTCAATCCAAGTAGTAAATGAAAGCGTAGATTTAAATACCGATTATACAAAAATTGTAATAAAGATTTTTTTTCTAATGCTTACGGCCACGCCGTCAAAAAATGAAAGGTTTTTAGGCAATAACATGGATAAGATCATAAATTTGAAATCAAGTCTGAGACTAATTGTGGCTGCATTCAATGCTATATTTCATTTAGTAAAACGTTTAATGTTCGTTATTGTTTTGCGATCCTTTAGCGAAGCCGGCGCAACACGTGCTTAATGTTTACCTATTTCAAATTCTATTTGACATTAGCTGATTGATTTGTGCCATTAAATCCACCTTTACTTCTTTTTTAAAATTATTTATAGCAAACAATATTGCAATCCAAAAATGCCGGAATTCGACATCTATAAATGAAATAAATCTATAAAAGTAAATGCCTCCTTTCAGCAGAGTTAAACAAGTGATTTCGAATGTTTCTTTCCACTTTGCATCGGTTCAACATACATTTAACGTTATATTAAACCCTAGAAGAAATTATTCATCGAGATGACATTTTTATGGCACAAATGAACTCAAGCTCAATCAGACAGAAAGGGATTGCTACGGGTGAAAGACTAACCTATGTGGAAAACGTTAGTTCTACGCTCTCTCTTTCTTAGCTCACCGCGGAAGATTTTATTAATTATAAAGCCTCCCCATATCCAAAATCTCTCTCTCACGTCACCCCTATTTGCCCTTCGGACTAACTCGCCCGAGAGAATTCCCACCGCAGAAGGCTTCGTCGGCTGCGAGCAACTAGAGATCTCACTGAACTTTCGTTAGGTCAGGTCGTGTCTTTTTATGGGCGGCGCGGCGTCTGCTCGCTCCGAGGAGAGGCTGGGGACAGTAGTTAGCGGTCGGTTGGTTGGAAGAAGACCAGAGGAGGAGAGAGAGAGAAAGAAAAGAGAGGGAGACGAAGAATGCTGAGAGAAAACAGGAGTGTGGCGTGCTCTCTCGGAGAAGTATGGAATCGTTTTCATGGAGCTGGAAGCCGCTACCATCTGGCGGCATAGTTGCTAACTTCTACTGGCGCGCTCCATTCAGGTGCCCCTTGGAACTTCCGGCTTTAAAATAGCGCCGCTGAAAATATGAGATACCCCTACAATCCAAGCTTTAAGGAATAGGTTCGGTTAAGAAAATGTTCATGAGAAATAGTAGCCGTCAAACAAATGCTTTCACTGAAGATCTGATGGACGTTAACTAATGGAAAAGGTATATTTGTAAGGTCTCTGAGCACTTAAGTCTATGGGGATCCGTTTGTGTAGAGGTTAGTTTGAGGCAACGTATCTAAAGGACTCAGGTACCGATCTCTAAAATGGCATAAAATCTTCTATGTACTCCCGGTACTTCCTGAAGGGGATTATAGTGAGAAATATTTCGAAGAAAATGATGCATTGTGTTCTGTGGTTATTTACATTTGGATTCATTGAAAGGGTGCTTAAGGTTTTTAAAGTTAAAAGGTTGGTGTCATCGAATATGTGCCGGAATTGCTATTGCAGTCGAGGAGATGTCGAATTCCGGCATTTTTTGATTGCAATATTGTTTGCTATATATACTTTTAAAATAGAAGTGAAATTATTTTTGTTTTTTAGTGTCTTACATTTTACCCCGCCGATCGTTAAGGGCTGAATTCTGTCTTAATTCAGCTTTGAGGGGACCGGGAACACAATTAATGGTGACAAAAGTAAGCCATTTATATATTGTGCGGGAAATAATATAACTTGAATGAGGCTGAGGACATGCTAAAATTTTGTGATTACACATGTGTATTTTTTGCTTTTTCGGTGTTTGTCTCCAAATCAACATGTGTATTAAATGAAATACAAATGTGGCTTTTGTCATCATTCAATAATACTTGGGGTGTTCCAGTGAAGATTGTTTTGCAATCCTTGAATTCGTAATAATAATTTATCCAGCACATTGTGGTGTGCATACTTATTAATGCAAAATAAGTGCAATTAGTTAGTGCTATAAGCGGAACTGTGTCATTTGGAATCACCAGCGACTCTTGCAGATCTGTTAATCACCACTCAGTACATATTTTTACTAATGAAGATGAGCAAGGAGCCCTGTTTTTCGGCATGCTGTAATTAATTCTTGTTTCCTGTGGCAGTTTCTAGTCTTAATAGATATCAATCTCTTCTACATAAACATTATGTAGATCGAAAAAGCGAATATCTACTACATATTGGAAAAAATGTAGCATTCAATTTTTCATGGCGACTGATCCAGGGGTCTTTCCAAGCCTTACTCTCGCTAATTTGATCGCTCGCTAAATTAAGAATAGCCTTTTTCTTCCTGCGAGAAGCCTTTGAATACCGTCATTCTAGTCTTTTTATTCTGCTCTTGCCGTAGAAGTTGCTACCTCACTACCGCCATTCTCTGAGAGGGATACAGAGAAAAATAAAACTTGAAGATCTGAATGAAGCGGCCAAAAGGAAGACGATCCCCTTTAGCCTTTTCATTCCGTCTACGGGGCTCGACTTTCTTTTTTTTTTGTTCATCTCTTTTTTCATCTCCCCCCTCGTCTGTCTTCTCGCTTCATCTCACTCGCAATTTCCGCCGCGCCCTTTGTTTCCCTCCCACGCCGTGGGGCGCTTCATTCGCGCGGCAATAAAACCTCACCTATCTCGGCAACAGAGCTTTTGCCTTCTACTGTTTTTCGCTTGCCGCTTAAGAGGACAGTTCTCAGCTAGTTGACGGATGAGAAGGAGTCACCAGTTCCCATTTATTTAATATATCTGCGATAGAATGAACAGTTATCCACTGAGATTTTGGAATCGCGTGACGTTTATTTGAGAACTGATGTTGAAGTTAAAAAATAAAGGAATGGTTTGATGAGCTGTTTACGATGAAACAGTTACCATTACAAAAATACCTAACAACTAATTAAAGAGGTGTGAGTCATGTAAGGATTCATGGACTCGATAGTCGTAAACATACAGAAGTAGGTGGCTATAGCTTCTTACGATACAGATTCAGTTTCCACCGTAAATGGCGCCCAATTTTACTGTATTCATCCCTTGACTAGGGTATTGTAATGATTTCTCTTGCCATTCGATCGACTTGAATTGAAAAATCACCCAGGTACATGTTACGTGGACGGACAATATGAAGGATCGAGGAAGCAGTAACTAGGCCTGACTAAAACTAAAGCTAGCCGTTTTGAATTCCTTCCTCGGGCTGAATAGATTTTAGCTATCAGAGTAACCTTATTTCTCTCTATCGGTTTACATAATATAGAAATAACTGATAAATAAATACTCCAACCTTAATTACAAACAGAGAGGAGGCCCAGAATAGTAGTAATCCCGAAAGGTAGAGGTTGAAAAATGTATATTTTTCTTTTTCTTGTTCTCACTTAGGAAAATACGTAATTAGCGAAATACATATTAGCAGAAGACAATTCATCAATGCAGAAAGTGCAACGTTGGCGTAAGTATTAAGCCACATTTCAGCTTAAACATGTGACGTTTATTCAGTGTTACATTTAACTTGCGTTAAACTTGACTACCGATGGAGGACATAACTTATTTTGCGAAGCAAATTTGTGAAGAAAAGGAAACAAAAATGAACAATGTGAAATGAGAAACAAATGCACCTATAGTGGTATCTTTCACCCACGCATATCCGTATTTATCGCCACTGTTTTACGTTATGTAGGAATACACGTGTCAAATTGAATCGGCACCTACGTCCCTAAGTGGATCAACCGTTTGAGTTTGAAAACATATACAATAGAGCTTGTGTGATTAATAATGCGAGGAATGGGTAAAGCGTGGAGAGAAACCCGGCGTCGGTATTTGCCTTCACTTAGCGCGAGACACCGAGGGTCCGCGGCATCACGCCCCATCCGGAGGACTGAGTACTGAATCTGAAAAAAGTTCTCCGAGCGGCACTCATTTGCTGATATACCAATTAAAAATATCCACTCGCGGGTCAATGCTAAAATAAATAAAATAAATTTGTGTCCAACAAATGCATAATAACGTCATACGTTGGATCAATTCAGTTTTCAGGTGCCCTTAACTTCGCGCTTATGCGCTTATTCGACCACTCGAAGACGCACATTTATGCGTCAAAAAATCATTAAAATAACTGCCTTTAATGAAATAACTTTACATTGTTTGATTTCCTGAGCATGAATTGAACGAATTTACTTGAGGTATAACATGTTGAATCATCTTGAAATTCATATGCTATTTTTAACCCGCATTTGGAGAAAGTTGTTATATCTTCCAATTAGAGTCTACCTAATTTATTACCCCTTTTTTTTCGCTGTGATCTCTCTCTCCCGTGGGGGTAAAACATGTCTTTTCCAAAGAAATGGGAGAGGCTTATGCAGTATCCCTTAATTCCCTCCAACTACTTCTCCATTTCATTTCGGTCCCGGGACCCGGCCATTATTTTGGCTTTCCGGTCCTCTCATGTTTACCCCTTCCGGTCACTCGCCCCATTTCTCCCACCCTTCCCGACGTCCTTCTCCCTCAGCTCCTCCTCCCTTCTCCCCTGGGGGAAAGGAAGGACAGCCCTTTCTCCTCCCCATTCATCCCTCGCCTGGCTCCCAAAATGCCCATCCATCAAATTCCATCCGGGCCAGTGAGCCAATCCATCACCTCGGGATGGCACGGACCGATTCCCGCGATGTCTCACTCTCTCTCTCCTCTCTCTCTCCCTTCCCCTCTTCCAGGCCTCCTGGTTTCCCCCACAAAAGTGAATCTTTCTTGCGCAGATAACCGCCTTTCTAATTTTTCTCGGTTGTATTTTATCGCGAGCATACATTTCGTGCCCGATTCTTCCTAGTCGGCCATTTTCGTGAGTTGGCTCCTCGTTGAAATAAGTGTTTAAGCGTTGGTGTGGAGTGAAGGAACTTCAGTATTATGCATATTTGCGCTTATGGTTTGTGCCCTGAGCATTCAATGCACGGTTCAGTACCACTAACCCGTGGTGTTATTTTGTGCCGAGACCAGTCCAACTAAGCAACCAAGAAATTAGAATTAACCTCATCGGATTAATTCTAGATTAATAATTATTAAGTAGCAATATTATGTTGGGAAATAAGATAATTAAACTGAAATTCCACGGTAAATATTTACTAAACGACCCAGGTTTTACCGCTTTTGGTTTCGCCGCTACGCAGCATCGTCAGGTGAATACTCTCCTATAATTTGTATTTGGTTTTTTAATATAAACCGAGTAAACTTGTTAAGAAAACAAACTGTAATTATTGGAATCATTCAATAATTATGTCTTTTGTTTGGTCGTTGAAGTGTAAACGTCTTGAAATCAAGCTATACCAGAAAGCAAAACAAGACACTGGTAATGCTCTTGACTTACTTTGTCTGGTTGGGTAGGAGCACAAACATTAAGACATTGCTATTTTGTTTTCAAAACATTTTCATTTCATACTGGAAAATATGATTCTAGATCCACATACCCCGGATGGATTGTGAAAAAATATTTCTGCTACTCGTAGATACCTCATTGCTCTCAGGCAGGGGTTCTTAACCACCGCTCCCGGAACCCTTAGGGGTACGGGTGTCAAGTCTATGGTGCCCATTGAATGTCACGTAACTAACCATAATAAGATTTAATTACTCAAAAATATGATTTGATTATCAGGTATCTTTTCTTTCTCACTATGTATGCATGGTAGCCTAAAACTTAAGGCATAAATCTAAAAAGGTTTTGATGGTATAAAGGTAAACCTAAGGTATAAAACCTTGTTGCAATGATTATGGGGTACGGGGGCTAAAATGGTCGAGGATCCTTGCTCTATATTAAAATGATGATAGCTAAAAATAGATAGATGAATAAAAACATTGCAGCGTCCGTTTCCTCATACGTCATCATTTTTGCAGTAGAAATTCATGTTTGGGTGTAAAAATATCTCTCCGTAATATGATTATGACAGTTTTCATTTACGCAAAACCGTGCCCCCAACGTCCAGATCTGCCATCTGCACTACCGAGCTTTATGAAATTACTCTTGTTCGAGCTGCAATATTAACCAAAAAGCATTTTACTACACTTATCAAGTAGTGGTGGATGCAAGCTGCTAATTATTATAAATCTTTTGTACTTTTTCAGTTTCTTACCGGAGGATGGAAAGTTTACCATGGGTTTAATTTGAACTCTTCTATCTTTTCAACACCACTCTTATATTTTTATTTGTGATGAATGCATTTCTTTATGTATGCATGCCGGGAGAAATATTTATAAAAGTATCAATTTGAGTTCCTTATTGTGGGTTGCAAATACTTACAGGAATAAATCAGCGAAACTAGTTGGTGCAATCCAATCATTCCATGTCAGACTTTGATTGCAAACCACGCGGTCTGTAACTTAAAATACCTAGATACCACTTTATACCTTTCAATAAAGACTCCACTCCATTAAGTATTGTCTGCAATCCCGAATCTTATGATAATCTCAATTGAAGTGTGTTGGATATGAAGAAAGCAATACTTAGCGAATGTTTTGATTTCTCGTGAGAAATTGACGAAGTGTAGCGCCACTTTGGAGGAGAAAATGATTTTGAATGAAATGTTGAGGAAGACGGATAAGATACATGTCGCAAGCAATATGACGTCAAAGAAGAGATATATGGTAATATGAAGGTGTTTGCTGGTGAAAGATTGAAGTTGAGAGCTGCCTCAAAACCAATCATAGAATTGATGGCCAATGATATTGGGGTCAACATTCTTTATTTTCCTGACTAGATTTACGAGATATTTGAATAGCAGGAAATAACGCAAATGATTTTCTGCCGTGGAGTGTTGAGTTAAAAAACATTCCTGCATTCCCATTTCTCTACTAATGTATCGCAATGAATATAAATACGGAGGAACAAATATTTATATGTAAACCAATCGAAGCATTGTCCTAAATGGCACTGGTTGTTAAAAAGAATCTTCAATAAAGGCGTATTCATTGGAAGTAGGCAGTAAGTTAAATGGACATGACAGGTGAAATATATGACTGGCCGTTGATTACCTAAGTACCTATTATAAGTCGATTCTTGCAAGACGAGTTGAAATCACATCAAAATGTGAACGAATTTTATGGAGGTGCACATGAAATCTTCTTTTTGACCATTTGTATTTGTGACCATTCATAAAATTATGCGCTCTGACAAAAATATGCCTATTTAATTTGTGACTTTGGCAACGCTTACCTCATTGGATATATGTATGTACCTTTACTAAAATGATCTTAAGGCAGTGGCATTCATTTTAAATTCACCCGTGTAAGCAGGCTACTGAGTGTGATGAAAAGTATTGTACAAATTTGACTCCTTAGGCGATCGAATTGTTTCCAATAATCACTTAAATAGATACATAAGCTTTATGCTTGGCAGATAATGGTCATCACATTTATAATCACATTACTTAAACTTGAAAAATTATCTTCCTGAACCTTGTATAAAGTACTTTCAGCATAGCAAAAATCAGTTAGTACGCTTCCATATACATTCATGAACGCATGCATAATTTTATTTATTCACCCAGCTCGATGATGAAATACGTCCGGCGTAAGATTTTCATAAAAGTAGTGATTGTGACTAAAGTGGGCAGTGTAAGGAATCGGAACATTTATTAATTTTATAACTTATTACTTTAGTATACTTAACTGGCTAATATTTTCACATCTGCGATCTATTGCGATGCACAAGAGGAAAATCTGCGCGTGAAATAAAAATTATTTTAATGATAGCACCAATTTTCTGTGTAGCATGCGACTTACTTCGTTCAATCTTCCTTAAACAAAAGAATGTGCTGAACTTTTTTCTTGAAAACTAGCATAGATTTATCGTGATAAGAAATGATTTTATGCTATCCTTACGATTCGTGTACCTTCAACCGACGCATTTCTTGGCAGCTAGTTCTCCTCTACCTTAAGGTCAACATGTGTATTGAAAAAATATTATCTCGTTACCACTCGTTTAGTAACATAATGGGAGCGTTCACACGAAACCGAAATCGCAATTTTGTACACAAAATTGTTCGATGGAAACGAAAAATGAATATTAGTGAAAAAATTAATCTTCTAACCCGAGCCATTCACTCATAAATCAAAAATTAAAATAAGCAAAAGATGACGCTCACCGAAGAATCTGCTTTGATACCATTGACGTCATTTTCCTCCCGACCTTGACTGCTTTTAGGTGAAGAGAAGGGAGTGGAGGGGGATTCTCGGAAGGTCTGCTCACACAGATCCTGTCGCAACAGCTTCCATTGGCAGAGTCAGCTATGTCTCCCCCATTGCGATAAGACGAAGTAGCTTCGCGGGCTCAGTTTTGATTGGACGAAGTCGAATACGTCAGAGGTTGCACCATGCCTATTTTTCCGAAAGGATTAAGAACATCAGTTTTTCGCCGCTTATAACTCGAGAAATAATTGACGGATCAAAAAACGGAAAAATATGGGTATTTTCATCTTACAAGCTCTATCAGATTCGGCAATAAAAATATAGTAAACGACGCCATTACGAGTTATTTTCAGTTTTTACGGAGGTCCTAAAGTATGCATGCTTCGAATGCAACAAGTGTTATGTTAGTCCAGAAAACTGGGTGTTTAAATTATGTCAGAAACTGTCAATCAATTATTTATCATTAGAATGGCGTTCTATCCTTGAGCCTCGTGAGGTTTGATTAGGGATTTAGCCTACTTACCATGCATTACATGAATTCTTCATGAACTAGAATTTTGAATAGATCAGCCAACCGGATGAAATATGCATGCTCATTCCCGGCCTTTTTTTCTCTCCTCCATATTATTTGCGACATTTATCTTCGCGCCCGCGATCCCCTTTGAGTGGAGACCAGTCTTATTTGAGATGGATGTCAGCCGGATCTGGAAAAGTGCCGCGCGTACGGAAAATCTGCCGTCCCCCAAAGACCCTGAGTTTAATAAATATTCCGCGCTCTTCCTCCGTCGATCTTCTTTCTATTCCATTTCTTACGACACCTATACCCTTCCTGTGGTTGGTTTTTGCATCAGACCTCGTAGCATCCGTTCCGTTCACGATATAGCATGAATATATCTTTCTTAAATTGTTCGCATAGAGAACACAAGGGAGAATAAATACTTTGCTGATCCACAGGATAGAATTTTATTGCGACCGATTTCGATACAGCGTATCATCATCTGGCAAATTTTACAGAATAATACATGGGATTTATACACTTGAAGCAGGCGAAAGGAAGTGTATAAAGTGTATAAATCCCATGGGATTTATACACTTGAAGCAGGCGAAAGGAAGTGTATAAAGTGTATAAATCCCATGTATTATCCTGTAAAATTTGCCAGATGATGATACGCTGTATCGAAACCGGTCGCAATAAAATTCTATCCTGTGGATCAGCAACGTATTTTTTCTCCCTTGTGTTCACCATGGAGTTCCACAAAGTAACGCCACCCATCATCGCATTTGTTCGCATAGATTTGCACGCATTTATTACAACTTCGCCTCCTGAAAATGGGATTGTCAGGAAATAATGCATTTCCGCCTAAACTCTTCAACAGGTAACCTCAGTTCATATTAATTGCCAAGCGAAAAAATTCACCTGCACCGGGAATCGAACCACGGTCCTTTGGCTCTCCGGGCGACTACCCAGTCCACTACGCTACCCAAGATCCCTAATTCCCATGGCAATTTTACTGAGGTTCAAGGTACTAGATGTAGAGCCCTCACGGTCCATCAAGGATGGCAACGCAAGGGAGAAAGCCATTTCTCGCTTCTCGAGAACCTCGGTAAAATTGCCGTGCGAATTAGAGAAGTGTAGTGGTCTGCGCAGTGGCCCGGAAAGCCAAGCCAAAGGTCCGTGGTTCGATTCCCGGTCCAGGTGAATTTTTTCGCATGGCAATTAATATGATTTTCACCGCCGTTCACGCGGCAGGTTTGAACCAACCTACAGGTAGCCTAAGGGCAAGGATGTGACAGTTATTTAATGGACGATATTTTTTGTATTCATTTCCTCAAAACACAGGACAGTAATCCCTAGGGTCGGGTTGTAGTGGCTCGTTTCCCACTCGGTGGGCCTGGATTCAAAACCTGGGCTGTGGCAGGTGTGACATTGTGTTAACACATTCAGCGCGGAGCACGTCAATTGACGTGCTCCTGTCCAAGCCGAGATACGGAGCACGTCAATTGACGTGCTCCGCCGGTCGGCCCGGGAACCCACTTCTTCGCGTTCGTACGAGGCTAATACCCGCTCCGGAGACTTCCGACTGTGTATATGACCTTCAGTAGGCTTCCATCTTTCGTACAGTGTGCGTCGTTCGTGAATAGATAGCTGTGGCTGAACGGAAACGTTGCGGGAGCCTCCCTGTATTTTTCGTCCACATTTTGCAGTCCACGTACGTATATGTTATTATTTTTTTAATCAATATTTATACATCAGTTACTTGTTTTATTTTAGTTTATATATACCATATTCTCTTTTACATTTTTACTGTACCATCATCCCTGCACTGTAAAAAGTTGATCTGATTTTCAGTGCAATCTGAATTTAAGCGCTGTCTGGTTTAAGGCAGGAACACGGATGCAAGGTGCGGAAGAGGCAGGAACATGGATGGTTGGTACAGGAGCAGTTAAGCAGGAAGCAGAGGAAGCAGGATTCTGGATGGTCTGATTTTCAGTCGTTCACCAGCCTTATTTTTAGACAAGATATTACTGCTGAAATTCAACATACCCTGTCTTAAAATTGTTGCATCTGAAATTCAGATCGCTTTTGTACCTTAAAACCAGATCTACTTTTTACAGTGTGTTTTCTTTTTTTGCACGCGTAATTACGTTAAACACACATTTTTTTAACCATAAATCTTCCTTATACATTGACTGTTTTTAGTGATTTGCTTAATTATTACCTATTTCTTTTGTAGAATTTAAAAAAACAATGAAGAGGAGTATTTCTCTATCTTTTGAGCTCACGTAAGTTTTTTATTTTTATATTGCTGCCTATGTTACTCTATTAGAATTTCTTTTTTTGTCTACGCATAAATTCTTACTTTATTATTCATCGATGTAATCATTAATTTATTTATTCTTAATTCAGAAGCAGGTCCATCTTCCAGCCGTATGTTTCTTACGCTACACCATCGGCCTCATCGAGACCTCGGGGAAAGAAAAAATCCTCGGTAGCACCTGGTAGGTGTGGCTGTAAATTTTCGTGTCAACTTTGCGTAAATATTATATTTTTTAGTTTTAATTCATCGATTGCCTTCATATATCTTAGTGATGTCAGGGAGAATGCCTAAAAAGTTTATAAATTTAAAAGTAGGTGTTTCATCTAAAGAATTATATGCAGTGAAGATATTTTTGCTTATTATGTCTATTTACGTAAAATTTGCAAACGTAAGTGTTATCTTTATCATGAGTTCAGCGTATGATCTGACTTTCTGTGTCGTAAATTATTCAGTATCCAGAATATCTGCTCATTTTCGTCTATCTACATGCGCGTAGTACCCGGCAAGCCACCTGAAAGGTGTATGGCAGAGGTTGCCAATGGCAGGCATTCGCTAACTGTCAAACACTATATGATACTATCGTTGCTACATATTGTTGATATTTATAGCTAACTACCGTGAAATACAGTCGTAATTTTCTCTGATTGGATATTAGGGATGTAAATAATTTTATTATTTGACTTATCTACTGCGTTTCACTGATTGCGATGTGTAAACCCTTACGTTGGGGAAATGTTTGAGGTTAGATTTGTTAAATAGCTCCACTGCGTGAAGGAGTTTTATGTAAATGTATTGCTTTTCTATGTTCATTTTTCTCGTGAACCCGCTCTTTCTGTGTTATATTTTGATACTTATGTTTGAAATGTCAGAATAATTATGTCATAGGTCTTTTTAGTTATACTAACTTCTATTTTTGTCTACGATCTTAAAAATACGTATTTAATGCATTCATATGACCTTGTTCGGAAAAAAACATCGTTTCATTGCTGTTTTATGTTTGCAATGCACTAACTTATAATTTGAAGTAATTCGAAGAATTTGGAATAAACACAAGATTTTCTTTAGGCTCTCAACATTTTTTCTACTAGAACATGTATGCACATATGTATCTCTCTCTCTTCGCTGCTGAGTAACGTCCTTAATTTTTCAGGGTGGCTTCCTTTTGAAAAGGAGACCTACTAGCACCTGCTCTAGTATATGGTGACCGAGATGGACACCGAGGACATTTTTTCTTTCCTCTATTCGGCGAATGAGGGGAAATGTGGAGATCGGGTCTGAGGATGAGGAAGAAGAAACGGGCTGGATTGGTACTCATTCCGCCTCCACGTAATTGATTACCTGGTCAGTTGCAGGGCCGTTGAACGAAGGGGTACTATTTCCATACGTTCCCACTTCCCTAAATTCCTCCCCCCCCCACTGGCTTCAAGAAAAGTTCCCAAAAAGACTGCAGGGTTTGCAGAGCCAAAAAAATAAGGAAGCAGACGAATATATACTGCCCAGATTGTGAGGGTGGTCCTGGGCTCTGCCTGGATCCTTGTTTCAGGGAATACCGCAAAGATTAAATTTAATATATTGTAAATATTGCACATATTTTGTACATATTGCATATATTGTATATATTTTGTATATGGTATATATTGTGATACATGTGCATATCTTATGAGGACTTTGTAAAAATTACTCCTGAACCATATTGTGCCATATGTATATTTTATGTGAATAATGTGAATCGATATATAAAGGTTGTAACTCGTATTTCATTTGTTTTCTTCGACTAATTCCAAATCCTCTAATTAAAGTTGGAAACCTCTAAAGTTGGAATCCTCTAATTAAAGGTGGAAAAGTTATAAATACTTGTAAAGCAATCTAGTAGCCGTGGAAATTAATTCATTCTCATACATTACGAAACCATATTTCATCCTTAGTCCACTATCAAAGGATATACTCTCCTAGTGCATAATAAATTACGTCAGCACCGCTAAACATTGATAAAACTCACTCTTTTGCTCTGCAGAACCTGTCATGGAAATGTCTTGAGTATCCTTAGTCATTGGGAGTTCCTTTGTGGATTTTTACCGAGGCCATTCGATGGTAATATCCTCTGTGGCGTAGTAGCATCCCCAACCTTGGGGGCCAACTCAGCGGGATTACTGACCTCCCTCCCTCCGAAGACCCTAGGACCTTATCATCGGCAACTCTTCTCGACCCTCCGATAAGCAGACCCTCTTATCGCCTATGGTGGCGGTCAATTTCCCAACCCTCGTGGGTTGGAATTTAGCTAGAGACGATGTTCGGTACTATTTGTCGGCCAGGCATCTAATTCCCGTAGAGGTGGGTGCCATCGCCTGTATGCACAGCGGGGGATGGGAAAGTCCCAGCGGTCGCGCCGGACTCTTCCTTTGGCGCCCTTACAATAGCCTTTCCTTCCCCGAAAGGGGTGTTGAGCCCCTGCAGCTGTCCAACGCTCTCGGCAGGGCGGTCGCTGACCTTGTGCACTAAGAAAGGGTACCATTGCGACCAGCGTAGGGGTGCGTTTTGGTTTTCCCAGAAGTGAGTGCCGCGGACCGGTCGAGTGTTGATATGGTCGATGTGTCGGGCGGGCGCACAAACTTGGCCGAAAAAACTTCATTTCACTTGATCCCGGACGCGTCGTCGTATATTGGTTTCATAATTCGGGTCAGCGCGGCCCCATCATCACACAGTAGTCGTCCCTTCTTTTACGTATAATAATCCCCGACAACTATAACAAAAGTCCAGCGCCAAAGCGATAAAAATAGCTTTACTGCAAACTTCGTGAAAATTTGTGCGTATCCTGAAAGCTAGTCAACACGCTCATTTTTCTAGCTTGGCGAGCGTGAAATACGGAGCACGTCAATTGACGTGGTGTCGATTTTTGCATTAATAATTAAAAATTTTACTCAAATCATGTATAAACATGTATAAGGAGCTATACTAAATACAAATTAAGCAAAAAAAAATTTTTTTTAATCAGCCGATTTTGACGACTTTCATGAAAATCGGGCCCGCATTGAATGTGTTAAGCTCCATCCGACCCGCACCCGAGTGTCCCTCCTTCGAGGTTGCTAGGCGCGGCGACACGCCAACAAAATGGGTTCTTGCCCTTAGTGTCGGAATGGTCAGAATAAGTCACTATAAGTACACCATATCCCTATGAAATCGGTCTAAATAACGAACTTGAATGTGTGCAGCGAAGATCGGCAAGATTTGTAAAGGGAAGGTATGATAACCTTATTAGCGTAACCAGTCTATTAAATGAATTAAATTGGGAATCATTGTCAGATCGCAGGTTGAAATTAAGACTTAATCTCTTAACAAATTCCAAGACCATATTTTTAGTGATGATGTTAAAAATATTTTGCGAACCCCAACTTACTATGGTAGACTGGACCATAATCACAAAATTAGAGAAATAGATTGCCGAACTGACAGATGCAAAATGTCCTTTTTTCCTCGTACTATTAGGGATATGAATAACGGTAAATATATCCTGTACGAGTGTAGCAATGGATAACATTGATAGCTGCATATTGGTATAAGGACTTATAGCTAACCCAACTAACGGCATGTTTTTGCATGTATGTTATGCAATTTTTATCCTTTTTTAAATAGCGTAGTTTTGAACAGTACCTATACAAGTACTAATCCTTTTTTTAAGCATGATATGTAGTGCATGTTTGGTGAGAGTTCACCCCATGCCACACACCTTTATGGTGGCTTGCAGGGTATTATGTAGATGTAGATATTGAGTTTCCCAGATTTTATATTATAAAAAATAGCAATGTGATACAAAGCAGTGGGGGAGTGTGAAATGAACCTTTACACGGGAAGAGCTGAGAGAGAGAGAGGGGGAATGTGGGAACAAAGCTTAGATATTACCAAGGAAGCAAGAACGGCTTCCGATGACGGATTCTTGTCGACCGACCCGACATTCGGGAATGAACTCCCGAAACGATCTCCTGTGCCGCACCCTCAAATGCTGGCTGCATTTCAGTATATATAGGGCCGAACGAAGGTGGAACTTTCCGTCTCTTGGGACGCAAATAGGTATTTGTTTCCCGGACATTCAAGATTCGCAGAAGGTGAAAATCCCAATGAGGGCACGAGTACGGGAAAGGAATAACCTTTTGTGCTTATTCTGATCTATCTCCACATTCCAGCGCAAAGCAATTGGGATGCCCGTCTCTTCGAGAGTGCCGTGTGGATAGTACGTCCAGTTCAGCACACGGGCCATCGAAAGGGATGAGTAAGCTATGGTTCCTTTGGCACATTTCATCAAGTTCAGGCTATTGCCGACACCAGGTTTTTCTCAACCCTTACTTCAACGTAGTTGTACCTCTCCTCCTCCTCCTGGTCTGAAGCGCTGTAAAGTGTGAGACAGCGTCATCGAGTATTTTTATGATAATCTCCATCGAGCATTTAATTTTATGCCTCAGTTATAATTTAAATGAACAGAAGCATTTTTCATAATCAGACTGAAAATTACTTTCATTATTTGTTGATTAACTGAGTAAAGAAATGTGGACATACATTTCTAAAATGCTAGAGTTGGTAATCTTTCACAGTTGATTTTGAACGCGTTTCAACGCAGTAGGGCCTAATTATGTGATATATAAATAATGTAATAGAATTTAACATTGATTTTTTACTAATTTCTGGGCGTACGCAATGAATTTAAATGCACAAATAGATTTAAGTTAATGCAGTGTGGTTAGTATTATGAAATGACTGATATGTATCATCGAATGGATACCTAGAGCAGGACGTGAAGTATGCATTTAAACATATTCTCTTTTTTCGAGGTTAAATATCTAAGATTACAACACCTATGAAGATTTCGGCGAATCAGAGTAAATGCAAAGCAAGGAAGAAGCTGAAAACTTGCGTATTTTGGAAATATTCATCATCACAAGGCTCGAACGAAGAACGAGATGTGGTACGAAAATATATGAATTTGATACGAATAATTATATCGTAATTTCGTAACATAGGGTAACCAAGTAAATAGTTCGAATCGTAATTTTGGATAAAAAATCCATAACCTGATACTATATCGTGACGCTATGTATTGTCACCCTTCTAGGAGACTTATAGGGTTCTCCACTGGGTCAGGTCCGGCATTTGGATGATCGAATCCCTTTGTCACCTTTCCTTGCGGAATAATACTTCAAAGACAAATTAGGAGTTATAGTTTTACCCCTGAGATAGTTGAGTGAGAGCTCTCACCTACCTAGGTGCTAGGTATTAAAGATGACAAGATGAGGAGGTGTCGAGCCAAGATTATTTAATTACCACATAGCTTTCGATCTTACGCAGTACCTATTTCAGAGGGAGAGAATCAGAATGAATATGGGAAGTTAGTAACGGATTTAATTATTTATGCACGGTTAGCTGGACTTTTGATTCCGCTTCTGAGCATACTGTTTGGTGATGGGTGAGTGTAGATACTTGCAGACGAAGGGAACAGCATAGCCATTAACTGCGTTTATTTCAGTATTTTGTTGCACCTAGAGAAAACGTGACCGTTTCTCAAGCTTAAGGACGATTAAATGGAGCAAAAGGGATGAAAAAAGTAAAAAATATTTCAGGGAAAGGAAACTTGGAGTTATTATATAAATATAAGTATATAATATTAATAATATATATATAATTATAATATAAATTAATTTCCAAATTGGATGATTTCCAATTTCAAAGCGAAATCGTAAGTGAAAAACATGTACAATTAGAGTAAAGTATCTGTTAGTATTCAAGGAGGGATGTAGCTGTCACATAACTATTTACATATGAAAACCAAATACAGTAAAATCGCACCGCTAATGCTTGGTAGGCTTATTTAATATAATAAAATCAATGGTAACAGGTTCACTTCGTTAAAATAAATACTAACAAAAGAGAGAATTTTATATTTTTCCACACTACTTTTATTGTTATCTCGACTGGATTCAACGCCTTAAAGTCATTTTCAAGAGACTAAATGAACAAATAGTCTGGCACATATATAATAGAGAGATAGCTGGGGAAATAAATGACAAACGATGAGGAGACAAGCTAAGGTTGAAGGAACAAGATCAGTATTTTCAAAAAAGGTTTGGGGGGGCGGGGAAGAACCTACACAGTAAGGAAATGTCAATGCACTACCTAGTTAATTTTTCCCCATTCATTTAATAAAACGCTCTAATTTCATGTTTAACTTTTTATTTCTCACTTATACAAACCTTAAAACTGAATAACAATTGCCAAGTAGCCAAAGGATTGTAAATTGATAGTTAATATTTTTTTTTGCAAGTTATCTACTCAATATAAGACGAATGCCCCACAAATCGTACTTTGACCCACTTATTATTTGAACATTTGGATTTAATTGAAAAATTTGAAATTCAGGAATTTTATGAAATGAGTAGTGAACAGTAGAAATGATAAATAAATTATCTGTAGTAGGGTAATGGTAGGAATCAGTCAGGGAATGGAAAAAGTGGGGTATAAACCGGGCAGGAGCGTCAGCCAACTTTTTAACAAAGGATACTGTGTGTTCTTCACGGTGTGCCAACCCGTCCGAAGTACTGGGTTATGAAATTGAAGTGCTCTCTTCACTGCATTCAATACTTTCTACAGAACATTGTAGTAGAGGCTGATATATTACAGAAAAATCTCTACCGCTGACGATTCGAACCCAAGTTCTCTCAAGATCTTTCTGTATTTTATCTTCCTTTGACTTCCTGGAAGAGAATTCAAAATGCCAATGCATATATTATCGTATATTATGGTTAATATGCGCCTGAAAATATTATATTTAAACTGACGCACCTTCTGCAGCATATGACAGGTTAGTCAGAATGAAATAATTGCCTCTGCGATCTTTACTGGGGATATTATTTGTATTATGCCCTTTTAAACCGTTGAGTGTAATCCAATACCCTAAAAAACCACGCTTAAAAGCTTGCTAAAAAGTTAAATCATCAATGAGTAAAATAACTTAAGCCAAATTTCGCGCCTATGCTATTCAAATGCTGATTCTTCGTAGAGTGTAGCCTTTTTCCGCAAGAGGTCTACACCATGACTTGCCACCAAAGGACACCTTGCGGAGGTTATTGAAACTTTTGCGTGACACCCCTCGAAGCGCGGCAGAAGGCATCGTTCAAGTTGAGAAAATTATACAGTGCCTTAACGTGTTATTACATATTGCAAATCTTAGCGAGGGTTTATGGAAGTTCTGTTTTACATGAACGATAGTTTATTTTGTGGACTGTTTGTAAATGTGCTGCGGAGTGAAGACTATGGATTAAAATATTGCAGCCATAACTAAAGGAGCAGGAATGTCAGTAAAAATATGTCCGGAGGAATATAGCTTGCTTTTCTTTGGTCAGAAAAGTTAATATTGGTAGATTAGGAGAATATGCAGTCCCTTTTAGAGTAGCATTGCTACATATATTGCTTTAGCACCTGTTTGTTTCCCTTGTTCCACCGGCGTCCGCTGATTATACCACTGTCATGATTACTTATATTAAAAGTCAAGCGTGTTACCGTTTTCCTTTATTTTTAATTGAAGCATTGTAAATTATTCAGTTTTCATTTTTAAATTAGGGGAATTAACATGCTTCCATTTCTCTATGTATTCGAATTTCATTACACTCCATTTTTTCTCAATTGCTTTCTATTGTAGCCATGACGATCAGCATGCCAAGAACCATTGATTCTTGATCTGCAACTAGGAAAACATGATATATTCCTCTTCCAAATTATCACAATACCATAAATAAAGCATATCAACGCTTTTGGCGTCATACTGTCGTTATTGTAAGCATGTGAACACGCTTATATTGTTACATTACCTTGCTTTCCTTTTCTAACTCCTTTCATTATTTTCCCTCTCCATGTTTTACCAATTTATAATTTTAGAAATTAAAATGATTATATTAGATTATAATTGAAGTTAACAACTCAAATAATTTACGGGTTTTCCTAATCTCTCGATCCTGTCAATAATGGTCCTTATCCTGGACATTATAACCAGTCTCATGCTATAATATCTTCGGCAGATTTTCTATGAGAAACCTATGGTTTTGACAAAATTCAGCATATTTACCGTCATCTTATCCTATTTTCATTCTTACTCTGTCCATTAAACTAGCGTTTTGCTCTTAAAGAAGTTTTCAAATGCTTTCCCACCCTATTTAACTTCTGTTATAATTTTTTGCTGCAAATGGAGTTTCAACAATGTCTTATTATATTAATTTACTTTTGAATCCGTGGATTCCATTTTATTGTGATCGTTGAAAATTTTATTCCATCTCCTCTGTCACTAGTTTAGCGCTCTTTTTCACCCTCGTTGATGCTTTGCATTAGAGCAAGGACTGTTTATATTGCCCTACTTTTTCATTAAAATATTATATTAACTTTGCAATCTATTCTAGTGATGAAATTGCCATGCATTTATTAATCATTTGCTAGTAACATTTATATTAGGGCGTTGAAGTAGCAAATCTAAACGAATCTGAATCTAAAACAACCATCAATAGTAATTTCATAAAGAGAATTGCATTACGACAATTAAAGGGAAGTACTATTCATTTCCCCAGTATGTATAAATTGAACGGTGAAATTAAAAATGTTCCCCCATATGCAAATGCCTTCCACAAACTGCTATGGGTAAGTTACCATTGCTTAGGTGTAATTTCAATTCATGTTCAGGACTTTCCCTCGTTGGTATTTGTTTTGAGACCACGTACATCCGGATCTCAGTTTTAGTGCCATTTATCATCCCACTTAAGCCAGTCATTCCTTTTTCTTAGTTACCTTTTAAATGTGTGTATTCAATCTTTTTTGTCTGACTATAGTAAATTCTTGTTTCTAGCCTTCCTACTGCACTTTTTTCTGATTATATCACTAGAAATCTCAAAAAGTACATCTTCCATATGCCTTTTGAAAATAAATATTTGAGTTAGTATTATTTCTTTCTCTTCTTGAAAATGCATTCACATTTCAATTTAATG
Source organism: Platycnemis pennipes (assembly GCA_933228895.1). Taxonomy (NCBI): domain Eukaryota; kingdom Metazoa; phylum Arthropoda; class Insecta; order Odonata; family Platycnemididae; genus Platycnemis; species Platycnemis pennipes. The sequence continues at coordinate 21,964,799 of OW121848.1, read as the reverse complement.
CCATAATGCCTCCGTCAATAAGCCTTCCCGGTTTTTTCCCTGACTACTAAAATGGGTGCTCTGTCAATATGAGATATTTTTTTATTCCCTCTATGCCCCTATGTATTTCCCCACGAAGCAACATTCTGAATTCTTCTGGAATACAGCACAGCATGATTTCCATTACTTAGGGTATGAAAAGATTTATCAATCTTATGATTCCTTTATGTCTTTGGTCCCTTCAAGTTCAAGGAGGTCAATTGTCCAATAGCAGTATTTTCACAGAGAGAAAAATTATTCAACCTGCAAGGGACCTGAACTCCCTGATTTCAGGTTAGGTGCTTTATCCAGTTAACCTACCAAGGTATCAGTTTCCCCATGGATTTCTCGTGGTTATAATGAAACAATATGTTGGATAAACTACCATATATTCAAAGCAGCTCAAAGCAGCTGTAATCGCCCGCACTGCAACACCGTCCGTTAGACAGTTCGCAATCCTTGGAATTGTCATGATGTGTTTGAATTAAACTCCGGGTAAAGGTCCAATTAAGCAGTTTATCACCGTAAATTTATCATCCTGCTATGATCTCTATAAAATAACTAAAAATTTTAAGCTAAGAAGTTGGTGGGGAAAAGTCATTTGTCTAAATCATATTTAATCAAGCAGATTATTGTATCTTTGGGATGCCTGAAAATAATCACTGTTATATTTGTCTTTTTACAGGTAACGGAACTTCATCATTCATCCTACTCATTGGCGTATCCCTGACATGCTTATCTTAAGATGTATCTCCCTCGATCTTCGTATTTTTAACTGTCGCAGAAGTAGCAGGTAATTTTAATTTCTAATTGTTTTAACAAGTTTTAGGTGTTTACTTGTACCTTTGACCTAGACAATCATTAAGCATTCTTGAAAGGTGGTAGAAAAGTGATGTGGTTGGAAGGCGCTTAATGAAATGATATGAAATACTTTTTTTAGCTTTGTACAGTTATATTTTGTACCGTGCAAGAGGTTTATATTTAACGAATATTTATTACTCTGGATGAGAATTCAGTTAAATATTAAGTATACTTTTATTGGTTTCCATATGCAAAATATATTTTTTAGTTTTTTAAAGTATGTATAATACGTATATGTCTTTTTACTTTTTTACCAAGTGCAGTATATGTTGAAATACCTCTAATATCTCTGAGGACTAAGCCTTTAAGTTGAGCATGTATCGAAATGGTAATATTATATTAAGACTTTAAATTGCAGATTGGATAGCAGTCGTCTTTTTGCTTGATACTTGATTTCTATTTACGGTATTTTTGATCACTGTCACTCTTTTCTTCTAATCGCAGTGCTTACATTTCTCCAGAATGTATTACCGAATCAGTGATTCACCCAACATGCACACACCTTTTTTATTTTTTTATGTGTTTGACTTTAAGAAGAGTGATTTACATAAGAATGATTAATTTTCAAATCATAGAACTCGATGCGGCTTCGACTATCCTATTTACGAATCTTTTGTCAATGACTTTTCTAGAAAAAATGAAAACGAAGTTGACAACGAATGAATAGCATTGTCTGCCTCATCATAACGCCACCAAAATTACATGATATGAGTTTAAAATTGGACCTAACATATTACTGTAATAAATCTTACTGATCGCAGTAGTCGAGAAAGAATACGTTCTTTCTCGAGATTCAAAATAATGAGACGACATACTACATGCAAATCTGTACGATCCTCGTTAAGATGATGGACGAGCGAACGATTTAGGGTGTGCAAGGATGCTCTTTGACCCACATGAACATATTTCCTTCCAACTAATTCGAGGGAAAAAATGTAACCTCAAAAATGAAAGTTCCTGTACACTGGAAATTTGAGCCCCATCACACACGTACCGTGATAGAGGTTCCATTCTTTACTAAGCTCTACTGCCAAGCAATACGTCAAAGGTCCTCCGTACTTAATTATTTGGCACTTCTGTTTAATTTCACGGCAGATTATTACCTCATCATTCGTATCTGATTCAACCTTACACCTAAATTACTTATGACACCTCGTTTTAGCAGGCTAAAAATTAGATATTTCTTGCTCCCACGAAAACTGTCATTGACAGTCATTTCTAGGCCTTCGAATGCCATTTTCGAATCGCATATTTCTTGTCAAATTTACTTCATGAGCGGTGGAATTTCAGATGGAAGTATATTCGTTCATATTTGTTTATTTTTCACGTAGTTATAAGGGTGTTGATTTGCTGCTTTGTGATTTGCAATCAGTGGAAAATCGCACTTTATCATGAAATAATGCATGTTTTAAATCTAACATTGAAATTTGTGACTAAAATGATAAATGTGATGGATGGAGAACGCGTTGTTGTTTGAGATTATATATAATATTAAATTATATAGATTCCTTCTACACCCACCCTCATGTGGCAGTTTTGACTGCGAGATCCTCTCCAAGGTAACCTTTGAAATGACTTGAAAACGCAAATTCCTCCCCATTGCTGCAATGTAATTAACCTGCACCTTTCGTCAATGTGTCTTCACTGTTTGTCTTCTTATTGCAGAGATATGCCTACCATCCCTTTTTTTCTTTATTACAATCGATATGACCTCAACTTTTGTAATGTGGGCATGTTAAATAGATGAAAAGATTGCCTGGAATTAGAAGAAGAGGGATAAGAAAGAGTAAAATGTGGTACAGGAAAAAAATTATGAATTAAATTAAGCAGGCAGCAGAAAAATATCTGATACGCAGTAATGGGTCGAGAGGTGAGAGCAATGAGAATGACCTAGGAGTGAATGTTTGGCAAGCGAGGACATTGAACAAATATGTGTGTATAGCTTATCTCCTGGCTTAAGATACAAAGGATTAAAGATTGAATTGTTTGTTAATATATAAGATATTTAAAGGTCGGGAGGGTATTCTAGATGGCTAACCATAGGTCTTAAACTAACATATCCGGAAGCTAAATTTATAATTGTTGGTTAATTACCTATGATGAAACGGATCTATTGGGTAAAAATATGAGAAGAGGATACCGATCGCAAAAAGGGTTCCAATTTTCAAAATATCATTTTTAATGCTGTCTCTCTCGTCCACATGCGTATTGTACCTTGTGTATTGTTACTAAAACTAAGCATTTACATGTAATAAAAGAGAAATCTCCTGATTATAGATGCAAAGGAAATTTGGTAACATTTGCTTCAGAGGGTAACGTTGTGACGGGCACGTCACAAAATCTCTAAAATAACTCTCATACATGCATAATCCATAATTTGGTGGAAGTAGATGGATCTTAGGTGGTACAATAATAAAGTTGTATATCGCCGGCGTCCGCGGGGATAATCTTTTGCCTGCCAAACTCGAGGTGGCAAGTGACAGCACCGGACGGGGAAATTGTACAATTTTTGGGGCATGGATGTTTTCGTGATGCATTTTATATAATTGTGAGAGAGGATTTTATATTCCTAAAATCACTGCATTAATAAAAACATGTTTCAGCTAATTTTATTTGTCATGTGGAACTGATTAATCTTGTAGGTATTCTTGCATAGGTTGCCGTAAGTGTCCAGATAAACATATAAAAATTATTTTATTATTAGAAACGTATTTAATTCACAATAGAATTCGTAAATGATTTTATGACCAGATTTTCCGGTACCAGTTGCTTCTAAATAAATAATTTGCGTCTGCATTGTACCCCGGAAGCCCCCACGAGAAAGTGTGGCAGGCATTGATTCCACAAGAGTCATTCATTAACGGCGAGCAAAAAAATCATATTGTTTGTGGTTATATAGTAATTGGTTTACTGTTTTAAAAAATAATTTGCAATTGAAGCACCGCTATTATGAAACATATACTCCTACCTCAAGCTAATGTTATGACGGACATTACCCTGTACATTTCTATTTCAAATATATCTAATTACGTATCAAAATACTTTACTTGATGCTCGTGAGGTTGTCCGTTCATATCTCATATGGTTTATATCATCCGGGTCTTCGGATGTTGGCTCGCATTTATTAGTATCGTCATTTAGCCTTCGTGCTAAGGACTCAATCCCAAATTTGATACCAAAATGAACAAGCAAGTAATCTCAAGGGAATTAGCTGCCAGCCTTGTGTCTCCAGTATGGATGCTGATGACAGAGTGTTCCTTCCTTGCGAGGAAAAAATATTGGCATGATTCCGGCTCATCAACGTAGCGAATATGAGTTCATCGGCGAGTAAAAAAAATGGTGGCTTTCCACAAAAGACGGTTGCATTTTATAAATAAAAAGTGTATAACGTAGGTTAATTTGGACCTATAATAGGTAAATGCCTCGCAAAATATTTTCAAATGTTCTTCATGATCGATGCCTGTTTAAAGCCTAAATGACCTTTGTAATGATCGTTCGAGAGCATAAAGTGTGGAAGTAAGAAAAAAGAAAATGACCATGGAAACTCATATGTGAAGTGAAAGTTGAAAATAATGATAATTTCTAAAGCGATTATCGAGAAAACTAAAGTAGTTGCCTGAAAGCTTCATTACAACCTACCGTAATTCTTTCTCAATCAACTAAGATACTATAATACACCTTGATAAAGTACCTTGAGTTATTGAATAATCTAGCTCGTCATTATGTGTCACCAATTAGTCGAAAGTTGTAAAAATTCAATGTATCAATATCAATATCCTTTTGACCAGTTTCTTATACTCCAACTTGTATTTTAAATGTTTATTGCTACATACTGATAATAATTCAATTGCAGTTTTCAGTAGTTGGTAATGCTCTCTCAGTTTCTGAATTACTCTGTCAGTAACGGGTCCATATTCGTTACGTGCAAGTATTTATCCACTCCAAGTTAAGCAAGGAAACAAATAAAACATATTTTAAATCAAAAGTTGAATTTCACTGCATAGAAAATTCTCATGATGGATCCGTTATTGTGTTCTTTTCTACTGATTCTCGATATAATTATTACAAACTATCACCAGCCGCGTTAAATGTTATTAGTAACGGAACTTCTAACCACGATCAAAGAATATTTGAAGTGGTAAACAAATTATAGCATTTCATCTAAGATCACACTTCTAAATATAATTAATGAAAATATTCACTGTAGGCTTTGGATTGCTACTAAATGATTTTTATGCTTAAATCTGGTATAGCCCTAATTTTTGAATGAATGTTTAGTGAATAAAAGTTAAAAATTGATTAATATATGTTGAACTTATGAAATATGAAATGACCATGCAACTAAAAATAAAATATTGTCATCTAATGAAAAAGTACCCAGTCATTACTGCGTCTTTAAAATAATTCAACTAAATAATTTTCACGAGCAGCGTTTAATAGATTAAAAATGATAGCCCTGACCACTCAAGCTTGAAAAACTGATGTTACCATTAAAATCATTGTGGTTAAAACGCAAATGATAACTGATTTTATGGCGATTGTAAATTTTTTTATTTACTGTGCCTCGATATCAATGGAAATGTTTGTAGATTTACTATACCTAGAGAAAACTGAAAATGCATCAAGTAAATAATATGAAGGTAGTGGTTTTTAGGTAATGACTGCGAAGTTTTTGCTCAACTAAATGTTATTTGTAATCTTATCTTTATTTCCGCAGGTAAAGACTAAGATCATACTCCTATGTGCAGAATGCATGTTTATTACACAAACTGTATCTCCACGTCTATACAAGAGATCATATGTTAATGCCGCATAGATCGACATTCCGCTTACCAGTAGTTCTTAAAGCGTTAATATTATATTAGGCCAAAATTAATGCCATTCTTCTGCACGTCACTTCCTCAGCTGGTTTATCATACATTTTGGAGAATTTTTCTTGCCCCTATCATTTATTTCCATTTATTAAGGGTTAAATTAGTCGAATAGTTCAGGGCAAAATGGGCCATAATTTATCACAACGGTTCTCTCACGTGGAAATTTTATGCAAATTTGAACTCAATCTGGAGATGAAATATTACCAAAGGAGATGAAGGTGGTGGAAGATGTTTGATAATGCGCCGGCCTTTGCCATCAAAGAATTGTCCTCTCCCTGAGAGCAGTCGGCATTTCTTTTTGATCTGCCGTCTCAGATGATGTACGCATTTGTGCGACAACGGACGCACAGTGATATTTATTGACAAGTTTTATTAAATATTAACTTTGCCAATCCCGTCAAGGAGTATTGGACAATATTTTATCCTAAATCAGTTCTCTAACCTGTATTTTTGGCAAGGGTATGATATTAAGTTTTAATAAGGAAGCAACAGAAGACGAGGTTGTTTAAGATCCACCTACTTCTCATTAATGAAAAGGTTATTTATATGCTTGTGATTAATTGAACGCCATATCTGAATTATTAATAAGCTTTTATTTTCAAGAATGATTAAAATAACTTGAAGTAATTGGTATGGTGTCAGAATTAGCCTTACGATAATCTACGAAAAATTCTCAATCATTTAGTGGACATAGAAATTGAGTTGAAAATATTCAGGGTAAAATATCGCATATCTGATTCCTTATTTGTCCTGTTAGATTTTGCTAGAGCATTGGGCTTCATAATTGAGTTCAAATCCGAAGCGAGGACGTATTCCAGAAAAACAAATGCCGAGTTATTATCTGGGGATCTGACCTTTCTAGGAAATCAAAGACGGCATAGGAAAAGGTCCCCCTACCCTGATGTGTGATTTTCACCTCGCCGTTGGACTTAGTCCTTTGGACCCATTTGTTTCCATTTTTCTTGGTCTTGCCATTGGTCTCTACCCTCACCGACCAGGCCACCCTTGGTTTGTACACAACTTATTTTCACTTACAAAATATGCTTGATAATACATTTGTCGCGCAAACCTTAATTATTGCCTTTTAAGGTAGGTTTTTTAGTAATTTTCGTCAACCAAGTAGAGCCAGTTTCACATAGGACACAATAGGTGGAAAATTTTTCACCTTCATTAAAACTCTCGCGAATATTTTTAAGCTCGCTCTGCTCCTATTGAACCGAGTTTTCGTCCAATGGGTTAAATGGGACGAGTCCTATGGGATAGATTTTTTCCGTACCAATTGCACCTTGACGAAATAAAATGAATGCTAACTTTGTCCGCAAGTACAAGTTAATTAAGGGAATATTTCGCCAAAAATTTAATTTCAACATTTTATAAAGATGCGACGCCTAAGAATGGTAGGCTTCACCCTCGTGCTTTTATGCATGAAAAAAATGTTATTGATAGATTTTCCCCGTTAAATTTTGTGGAAATATTTCTCCAGAAAAGATTTTTCCTGGTCTTTTAATTTCAATATCGTTCCTGCATGGACGCCAGAACTACTAAAAGTTTAGTAAGTTGTGTAAGAAGACTTTTCCCTCTTGACTTGGCTGGAGTAATGTAGAAAATATTCCGGTCAATGGTACAAAAGGCACAAGCAAAGTCTGTGCGGTCCTTCACTGTTTGATGTGGAAGGCTTGTTATAATGTTACTCTGATTGTTTGAAATTTTTTTATTAAGATGAATCTGAAGGCGAATATTTAGCTCAGCAGAGGAAATGCCAATTTTCTGTCTTATAAATTGACGATGTCTCTCATTTTCCTATAATCTGATAAAGTAGCATTTTTTGTTTACATTAGTCATCAGCGAATGTTTCTTATTAGACTATGAAATATAAACATATCATTTTTCCGCGGATGGAAGGAATATGCTCCTCGATATTTCCATGCACAAATACCATCTTCATTAAAATTGGTATAAATGAAGTGACTTTGAGGAGATTTGAATTTAAATCAGAGGTAAGAATGAAAACAGTAAGATAATGAGAAAGATCAATTAAGCGGAGGTATAAGGTTTTTCAGCTTGCTTCTGACTGTAAAGTATTGATAAACCTCACATCATAATAATCACTATATCTATGACTGTTTTAATTTGACTTTCTCACACGCAGCCTGCACTGTTAGAGCTCTGTTCCCATTCAAGTTTCAAATTTTAAATAAAAAGACCTATTTTACATTTTCGTTTCTCTCTTTTCTACTCTTAAAGAAAAATATTCCTCAAGTTGTTTTAAAGCCTCCATACAAACTTACCTTTCAGTATGCATGCAGTTTTGTAAACCCTCTAGTGCTTGCAAAGAATACTTAAATTATAGGAAATATTCAAAATAGAGATTTTCAATGTTACAAAATATCACCAAATACTGCCCAATGTGTGACATGTATGCATCTTAGCGAGAAATAACTACTATGCCATTACCTTGGGATATTTTTGTGCCTCTGTGTACCGTTAAATGTCGGGGATTTTACAATGCTTGCGGTCATCCTCATCGGTACCACAAGGTGTTTCTCCTGCCCGTGGGACTCACACGTGGTATTCATCTCCTCGCCGAAGTGCCGGAGTCAATTACCGGCGCTTCAGCAATTTGATTCCAAAAAAGGGACGAACCAAACATTCGACCGGGACTTAAGGGAGTATGAGCGAGAAAAAAACAGATGAGGTGAAATCGAACTGGGGGCGCGAGAGGGCGAGTGATGGGCAGAGATTGGATTGCTAATGCGTCCGGACCTCCAAGTATTCGGGACGTCCCTCCCACCCTTCCCCGTGTCCGAGGGACCCCACGATGGATTCGGGCGCCAGCGATCGCGCCAAAAGGCGGATGAACCCACAATTCTCCAACCGGGGTTGCCAACTGTCCCGTACATCAGGTCCCGTGCCGCGAAGTAACGCATCCCCCGTCCCGAGACGTTCTTCCTGCGGGACATCAATGGTCCCTTATTTGAAATTTACTCTCTTTTGGGGTCATCTATAATATTCAATGACGCAGATTTGTCAAATCTTGCACTCACCCCCTACAACCCTCCGTAACATTCTCTAAAGGCCGCTTTACACGATGCAATTTGTTGTACAATTTCTTGTACAAACGTTTGTATAAACTGAACGAAGTTGCATGTTTGTCTGAATGGAATTAGAACAGGTTCTATTTCCCGTTCAGTCATTCAGACAATCCCACAAGCGTTCGTACAATTTGCCGCTTTACACGGTACAATTTCCTCATACAAGAGTTTGTACAAGAAATTGTACAAAGAATTGTATCGTGTAAAGCGGCCTTAAGACACCCCCCTCCTACAAAGAACGTTAGGTTGCCCATGAAGTCTAATTTTTCAGTGATTTCCAGGAATTCAGTCTAAATAACTTATCTGTTTCTCAATACTATAATTTATAAAATAATTTTCATTTGCATTATGCATGTACACATTTTGGTGTTCGACTACATATTGTAAATTTCAATTAGTGTAAAATATTTAATTCTTGTGAATATAAATCATTATTGCATTATTCTACTCCATTAATTGATCTTAAGAATCTCGAAGAATGTAAAAATTGAACTGATGTAAAATTAATATTTGAACAAATAATTAATTTATAATTTTTCCTTCTTCCAACAAAACGGAAGGCTGGACCTCGTCTTTCTGTCGTAAGTGCATCGTAACTATTAGCCCGAACCCCTCTGTCCGTCCACCCCTTTAGCCTTACGTAATTAATGGACAGCGTATTTCAAACTGTAACTTTAATTCTGAGAACATGGGTTTGGAGTGGCGGCTAGAGATTTGGCATCCCATTCTAAGGGTCCTGATTCGAATCCCGGCAGTGGTAGAGATTTTAATAGCATTATCGTCCCTGTTTGCATTTTATGCTAGAATAAATGCTCAGATGGGATCTAGAGCACTAGAGCTCTTGCCGTCTTTAGTTAAGGGCAAGCCAATGTCGACGCCTTGTTGCAAGCTACCTTTACTCCTTTCCCTGAAAAATTCCATCCCCTACCCAAATAATCTCATAGACAAAACTGACCTAAATACTATTCTTCTCCAGAAAATGACTAGAAGCCGTAATTTTTAACCCTGGTCCAAGGATTAACACAGGTAAGCGGGCATTATTTAGCCAATAATTTACTCTTTCTTTGGTTAAATCACCGAGGGAGCGAGTTTCTACTCCATCTTAGACCATAGTCACGCCCTCCTCTGAACTCATTACGTTAATCTGTATAATGCCGCCCAAACAAAATTCCACATATTTATGTACCTTGAACTATGACAAGAGGTCTTAATGGTGTTTAATTTTTGTTCGGGCGAATTTGCGTACCTATATCTTTGCCTCTTAATTATTATTTCCTTTCTTCGTCACTTTCAGCTCTCCAATGAAAAAATACCAAAGGAAAATTTATTCTTTTTTTATAGTGACCGAAGGAAGCTTTCTACATATTGCTTATTAAGTCTTGTGAACCTTTCTCTTGGATAACTACCCCAACAGCCCCAAACGGTCACCCATCCTTAATCCAAATTATCTTATGTGTCTCGGAAACATCTCTGGATTCTCAGCTGAGGATTCATTTTTTTATTTTGTGGCGATATTTTTCAGCGGTTCACCGATGTCTGTGTTTGAATACCCATGTGAAGTGCAGGTCATTCACGATTCTCCGTCCGTCGGACGGGTCATTATGCGAACTCCTTGGCATATTTCGTGGTGCTTTCCCTGCTCCTCATTTTCCGCATCTTCAATTATCCACTGGACAGAAAGGTTTTTCTACAAGTTTCTCAAATAAGGACGCAGTTCCGTGATACCTCTTCTCTTGGTGAAAAGAATAGGAAATATGAACAAATGATGATTCAGTGAAATCAAACGAATAAAGAGAAAGGGAATATTTTTTTTAGATTTTCGTGGATTTCATCGTCTTCTGTTTAAATTTTCACGGCATTTCAACCTGAAGGTACTGACAGGAGCGTCAGCAAAAATGCTGTCACCCACCAGCCTACTGTTGCGAAAAAAGGCCAAGGAAGACGAAGAAAACCAACATGCAATAAAATAGCAAGGGAGATAGAATGGAAAATATCCAACTGCTTTCCATATCTTTTGGAAATGAGGCGTTTCCAACTTCCTTCGATATCTCTCGAGGTGGGAAATTTCCCATATCTTACGAGTTCCCTTAAGCACTTTTTCATACGGGACGGCATCCAAGCTCGAATCAGGTTTATGGGTGGATTCAAAGTTTCATCCGCGTCGGATTCCTTGTCGGCGTGTGCGCATGTTCACCTGCGGGCGACGACGATCTTCCGGCGTTCGAGCGACGTGCTTCTTCACGCGCCCGAAGCGGCTTTCTCCCTTGCCGCGCGTCGGAGCGCGGACAAGTTGTCCGCATCGGTCTCCCCGCTGCGAATGCCGATCCCTACCCCGAGGGCTTTCGTTCCGCCTGCATCGGGGAGCCTACCAGCGCTGGGCGTCCAGCGGATACCCGCGACGGACACGCAACTTCCGCGACCCCGCTGCTGGGTACCCCGCCGAGCTGATATTACCTTATGCCGATCTCCGCCCATTCCTAATAAAAAGAAACCACCCTTTTCTCACCCCCTCCTCCCCCCGATCCATGTTCCAGCTTGTGATCTCTCGAGCTGCAAACCGTAATGGACGTTTTATGAGAATTTACGTACGAGGAGGCGACCATAAAACAAGGCATTCGCAAACAACTCGGTCATTTATTACTCTCGAGTCTTGGAGTAAATGATTCAGGACTGAGAGCGTTGGTTATGTCTTACTAGTTGCATCTCGAGAGTTCTGGAGTGAATGTTCTGCCAGTTTTTTTAAACGAGCGGAAGGGATGCGTATTATGACATGCCATATGCATCGGTATGGAAAGCGAAAGAAATATTTCCGAAATAATTTATCTGGCACCTATAAAAACAATATCTGAAATTTTCATTTTGAAGAAGTGGCATCAGATGGTCGGCTGTTACTAAATTTATTTAAGTGCATGTCATTGCTAATCTTGTGTAAAAGATAGAGTTCGTGACTTGGTCGTATTCAAGAGTGCAAATTTGTCCGGTCATCAATGTCACGTAAGCTGCTAAATCGTCATCAATACCGAAGACTCTTCATGATGCTCCCAATATGGTGCTCACGCATATCCCTTGCTCCAAATCTCTAATATACGGCTATATGTTTCTGTCACATTCATACTCTCATATTTTCCTGCGAGCCTCAGGAAAAGCGTAATACTGGTGATTGTAGGTCACTAGCCATAAAAATATGATTGAAACTTATTACCTTTGTTTATGTCGTGGTGGATATCGAAAGAACCGATGCGCTAATCTTTCGTTTCGACTCTTGTTATATTTTAATTTGTGTGTTCTAATGAAATTTTATGGTACAGTAATATATTTTAAGTGTCAGCCACAAACCCAAGAGGTTTGAATTCATCCAGTAACTTTAATGTGGAGGGCATATCCGAGTCTTCAGACTTGACAATCCAAGTCCTAGCAGGCAGTGACAACTTCCTATGCGTTCATTAAAGTACTTTATACTGAAACTTGGTGCATTTTATCTTTCTTGTATCTATAAATGAAGTATGGAGGAAAAGTGTTCTCCAGATGAGATCTCGGTAGAGAAAAATGGAACATTTTACTTTTTCGCTAGAGCACAGCTCTATGTCTAAAAAAACATCCTTTGTCTCTCCTCTTGGCATACAAATTTTATTTGTAGATATTCAATAATCATTTATAAAAGATTACTACTTATTTTTAGAGCTAATACTCTATAGCTTATAAAATGACATGTATCTAGGGCTAGGTACTTATAATAATAATAATAATAATACTAGGTTAGGTACTTGAAGTGACTTGTTTATTGGGTAGTCGGTATGGGCGTGGATTCTTTTCATCCCTTGTTCATTGAAGTTCCACATTTACATCATTTTTCCTATCCCCTTTTCTCTATAGCAGCGGTTAAGATAATTAATTTAGCGACAAAAGTTATATTCATCATATAAAATTCAAGTTCCGGTAATTTTGCTTTCTCTCGTTTAGGGGAATTCTTAAAAGTTTAACGTACTCAACTCCTGAACCATATTTTGCCCTTTTCCTGGAAGTCTTACCGTAAAAAAACTCAACTTCCTTTCGGTAACTTCCTAGAAGTCGAATAGACGATCTTGGTGGAGAATCTTTATGTATTTTTCACCAATGAAAGGGCTAAAACTTATGTGACAGCGGATGAAATAATTTTACTCCTTCTTTCTACTCAATAAGATTAGAAAGCTTCGGATCCCTACGATGCTGGTTGGTTATGCTTTTGTTTTAATAAAAGTGCCTAACTAACGAATTTATTCTTGTAGAATATAACCAACATGTCCACCAAGAGTTCATTTCGTATTATTTATTCACCATCTGATTTTCAATATATAACTTCTTCTGAAGACAAAGATTTGATATTTTTGGGAGTTGATGCATGCAGAAGCTGCTGTATAACCCCGATTTTCTTTTCAACTTCATTTGTTTGGCAAAGAACATTTATTATAATCGTAATCATTGTATGCTATTCATTCATCTACAGCGGTAATCTTACTTGTTGTGTGCTACTAGTCATTGATTTGAAGTTGATGCCTTTATTACAGTAGGTACTTTAAAAAACTACAAATGGGTCGTTTATGGTTAGTCATGGCATTGTTTGAAGTCTCAACATCAGCAAGATAAGCATCAGCAAGCTAAGGTATATTTGTTTTTTTTTACCACTCCAAGTGAGAAAATATTTCAATACAATTGTGGTATTAACAAACTGACATTAACGAAGCCATGTGGAACATTTTTCATCCGTTGAGATGAAAAAGTGGACGACTTTTTGGGAAGCGCATTTTCTCCGGAATTGCATTTCAAGGTCTTCCTTAGCATAACAAACTATAACTGAAGGTCTTCCAACCAGCCATTCCTCAGTTTTGATTGCAATGTATGTAAATAACTTCTTATTCACGACTTTCTCGCCTCATTATTGCAATCAAGGATCGCTACCCGATGTGAAAAGTGACCAGCTTACCTGGGGCAGGTACAGAAATGGGGTTGCAAACACCTTCGTTCTACAACATAACGCGAAAGCGAATCACTCTTCGCTATATTAACAGACCTTTTTATTTGTTGTTGCAGTGAATTGAGGATAAAATTATCCTTGAAGCGTTGACACCGAGAAAATGACACGGGAATAGAATTGATGATGAAATTAATTAATGGTAAGATTACCGAGAGTTGACATCAGATTAAAATGTTAGTATATCCACCTTTCATCCACTTGCTTTGAGTATAAAATTTATATGGTTAATTTCATGCCAACTAGAACCGATAGTGTTCCTTTATTCATCCGTGGATGTTCTTTTTCTCTTAATTTCAAAAGATTCTCTGCATGCTCACAATAGTGAAGTCTTTATCTTCTGGGTTTCACCGCGTCATTACTTTTTAGCGTATGCATTACAGCAGGCATCTTCAGAGCGAAGTACTTCATGCCGCATTTTGAAAGTGGTTATATGTAAGCTTTAAATGTCTATTCACTTTGAAACTGTTGTTCCAAAATCAACGACGCGGTGAAACCCAGAAAGAGCAGTCTTTACTGTTAAAGACCGCGGAAACCTTTGCCTTATTCCATCTATTCACAATAGCGCTCCCATCATCGAAACGTTGCTTGAAGGACGAGAACTCTTAATAATAGCTCACAGTTCCATGCCAAAAGCTGTGGTGTTTTCCATTGGTCCAGATTAGGGCTTCAAAGTGGCAACATGGGAAAAAAAATAATGTTTTTTGTTTTGAGGACCCATTTGTAGACCCATCGGTAGAGGTTTCACCAATGGTAAAACGCCTGAAGTCTGATGGTCTCGGAATTACGTCATGAGATAAGCTCCGAACGGAAAATGTAATGAGGGAAAAAGGAGAGGGTCTGAGGTGTATCTCCAATGAGGGAGTGAAGAGAAGATGGAGGAATCGGGGAGGACTTGTCGGTTGATTGAGCGAGGAGTGGAGATTCGGAGGAGGGCGAGTGAGGAAGGAATGCGGTCCTCAGTGAGTCGGGACAACCTCACGGGATGCTAACTGGGAGAAGTGATGAAGGCAGAGATGGGGGAGTTGGCGATGATTTGGGCGAGGGAATGGGAGCACAGTGCCCTTCATGGAGTGAGACAGATTGAGAAAAAACGGTCCAAACCCCTCCCCCCCCCCCTTCCTCCGCCTTTATTCCCTTGCTTCCTCATTTGATCCGAGGCCCGCGGGGGCGAGAGAGGATGGAAAAAGGACGAAAACGGAAAAAACCGAGTGAATTGCAGATTGGGCCGCGCGCGGTTGCTGTGGTGATTCCTCCTCCCGCACCTGCGTCGGACGGGCCTTTTCGAATAAGACATGAAAGGGAATGGAAGTGTGGGGCGAGATTGGCACTTTAAGGGGTGGTGCGATTCAGGGGCGAGAGGGTGGTCCGCCATCGGGGGCGAGAAAATTAAGCTGCCCCCCCGAGGCGGTTGCCCGCTTAATTCAACAGCTGCGGTCGCCTCGCCTCGCATTCGAAAGAGGCGCCCGTCCGTCAGCGGAGCGGATTTTTTTTCCGTGACTTCATTAGGCCTCGTATATTTTGTGCTGGCATCAATCATTGTTGACAGGCAGGAAGTCCAACGGACGATCCGAACATCAGTTTTCAATTCCTGGACGTGGGAACTCTGACAAAAAACTCATTTTCAAAACAAAACCAGGGTTATTGTCCTTAAAACGGTGATTATTATGAGGATCCGTTGCCCAGGTATGTGTTGGCGAGACAGCTCAGGGGTAGGATTCGATATGTATGTTCACAGATCAATCGCACTCGGGAATTTCCTGTTATTTTCCCTACCTGTCCGACGTACTCCAAAGACATTCTTGTGAATGTCTGATCAGAATTAAAAAAACATTGGAATTCTTAATTAAGAAGGAGCACATTTTGTGGCATAATGGATAATTACTTCGAGGTTAACAAATATTTACAGTCAAAAATGATCACAGAATTTGTTAAAGGGTTGGGGGTCAACTAATCAGATTGATATTTTTTCAATTATTATGAAAATATTGGCCGAGTATCCTCAATCTAAAGTTGTATCTGTGTTCTGCTTACCGTGCCAGCCTTGTTATTTAGAGGAAACGTCACGGAAAAAATGAAAAGCAAATGCCTACACAAACAAATGTTTCTGAGAAGAGAGTTGTTACTCACCTTATGCGAATGGTCCCTTGTAAATCTGCTTACTCATGCGCATGCAATATTCACATTTGAGAACTCTTTCCATCTCGAAGACAGTAGTTTCCCACTCACATTACGATGGAGTATCTAATTCGGCAAAATGTTCAGTGGTAGTTCCACCGTCCTTACATTAATCTCTATTAAGCTTCCAGTAAAAATCAAAAAGATTACCGAGTAATGTGGTGATTTGTCAAAGAGAAAGTCAGTGTTGAAATGAACTAGTATGGGTAACATATTTTGTTTCCAATTGGGAGGCTAAATAATATATTTTCATGAAACTTTGTTTTGACTCTTGTTTGAGGAGTTTGAGGTACGTTGACATCTGGCTGAGACTACATCTGTTACAATATATAGGCGCCACATGATTAAGATGCACAATCAGCCTCCCTGCAATGATTTATTACAAATGAAATTTTGTAAGATTGCAGTTCCATTGTTGTGTTAGAAAACACTAAATTACTACCTAATATCACGCTTTTTCATCCTATTATTTTTATTGATGCAATATTTGCGAAGACACTCGGCATTATCCCTGAAAATTTTAAGTCTATTCACTTCAACAAGTAGAAAACGGATTGTTATATAGCATTACGATTAGGTTAGATTTAATTAGATGTCTAAAATACCTACGCTTTTTTCTTTTGCACTGGAAAATAATTGCATGTGGACAGAGTGTGAACGACTTAATAAGGAAATAATCTTACCACACCCCAAGGCAGAGGCAAATAACATAGGATAATTGGAAATGGCAGGATATTTTTGAAAGATTTTTATTTTTTGTGAAATTTATTTTGAGTTATAATTGATATAATAAATTTCTAAATATTAGGCTAACACTCCATTGGTTTTGATTAATAACCTGGTTTAGTGTTTGCAAAGAATTAATTCAAGTGAATTCCTTTTCTAAGCTAATTGAGCTAAGTTGAAATATTTTTCCTGATGTAATGTATGCTTTACTAATATGTACTACACATATATGGATGCAGAGGCATTAATCTTAAAGATCACAGGTCTCGTCAGCCGGTCTATCCATGTATTATGGCTCTTAGGACACGTAATCAAAGGGCACACATTATTGTTTTGCAAATGCTGGTATCCCCCACACTCAAATTTTGGTCATAAGAATCTTAAACATGAAATGCATTGAAAACTATGAAAACACTTATCATCAACAATTATATTAAATTTCTAAATCTTTCGGAGTCCATAAGTATGACTTAATAAATGACTTTTGGGGTTACCCGCGTCTTGAGTTAAAAAGTAGCCATCGATTCCTCTCCTTTGCCGGAGACCTCCTCATGGGTAATGTGTGACCGGAGCGTTATGCATCAATTTATATGTTCATGGTGTGGAAGGGGGGTACTATTTTCTTTCATATTGGCTGGGGAGGGGAGGAAAGACTAAACGGATAGCCAAGAACAATCTGATGGCATAAAATTCGGAGAATGAAGTAGGGATTATAGGAGTGGCAAAAGAGAACCCTAGATCTAAACGGTATTTTCCTCAAATAAAATTTGTAACTCAAAATATTGATTTTATTATGACGATAAAAATAATTTTCCGTCCTAACTTTCTGCATATTTACCAGTGGCAGCTTTTTAAGACATTCTAATTTTTTAATCACATAGGATATGCATTATGACTAGAAGGTCATTCAGTTCAAATTTCTTCTCTGCATTCAAAAACCTTATATTACTTGCCATTATACATCAACAGCAGAAATCTTTGACTTAAAATTATAACATTGGTACACGTATAGAATTTCATTTGTACTATCAGCAATTTTTCAAAAGGAATTTCCAGAATTATTCGCCCTTGTCTCAATGTTCCTGTTTCAAAACGATTTCATGTATGGAGCATCATTTTTCCTAGTACCTACACGAAGAATGGTCGTTCATTGGTCTTGGTCATTAGTCATGGTAGTCATAGGCAAAGCACTGCTCATATAGCCTTAGCTCAACTTTGCTGCGATTAATAAGTCTTACTATTTCCATAGCTGTTCGGAAAGAATGTATTCAATCAAGGTATTTTAGTGGTTACCAGCAGCACTTATTTCCAAAGTGGAAGGGAAATAAGAATGGAAAAACACGAAGTATAGAGTGAAGGAAAACTGCAGTGAGCATAAAAGTTTGCTAGGGTAATAAAACATGAGAAATTGTGAAACAAAAAGAAAACATGAAAATTGGCACGGGACAGTCATAAGGACAAAAATTGATTCTTGGAGGTGAAGAAAGGTGAGATTCTTTTATGATGTAGGGTCAACTACATCTTTACGTGTGTAGGCGCATTCATTGTGAGAGAAAATAAGTGAAGTACGGAGGAAATGTTTCCAGAATGACCGAATGTTCGTTTTGATCTGATTCTGGATTTTAATTGAAAATTTCAATTTTCTCTTCTTTTCTTTCAAATCAGTCGTGTACATCCATTTCATTTATGTACCATTTAGGATTTAAGGGCTTATCCGATTTATTTTTTATGCTCATCTTAAGCCAGTCACTTGATGCTTAGTGCGCGTTACGAAATACCCAAGAGCAGATTTAAGGAATGCAGTTCTGTAAGACCATCACATTTCCGAGAAGGAAAAACCTATAACTCGAAAGCCGTTAGGGCTTGTTTAGTAGTGACTTTTATTACGGGCGCCCTAGGGAGAAATCACTGCGGTAAAACACCTACGCACAGGATAACTAAAGGGCGTTGCTTTGTTTTAGTCTATTACATGGTGGGGTGACCTACAAAAAACGCTTTAAAAACTCTTGGGGGTAAGAACTAAGATATAAATGCAACCTGTATCTTAAGAATGCATTCTTAAATACACCATAATTAATGTGAAAAAAATTTAATTATTCGTGCATGGCGAATCTTTATTGGTTCATTTTCTGTATATATACTACATAATCTAAATATTTAACGTCAAACTAATCTTAGTATTGCTGTCCGATAGTGATGATTATGTTCAAAAAGGTGCTCGAAAAATAATTTCCTAATTATGTATAGTTCTCTTACAAATGTATCATTAAATATATCAATAATTATAGGTACACTGTTGAAATCTAAAGACCTCATTTGGATTATCTCCTTTGTGTACGCATGAGGTATGAACAATAATATTTTAGGAACAAACAAAGAGGAGGATATAAGGTATTTTCTCTGACACAATTTACTTATTTTTTGGCTGTACACTTACAGTAGCACATTTGCTGCAAGGCAGGATTATTAACCACAGTCTTTCATGTTTCAGGTTTGGGAATCAGCTGCGAAAACCTTAACGTAATTACCCACCAATATGTGCAATAGCAGAATTTCCACAGAGAAGAAAATCATTAACCTTATCCGGGACTTGAATTAAAATAGTTTTTCTGATTTTCGACAAGTTGCTTCAACCATTTAAGCTACCCTGGCGTATTTTTTCGCTGTGAAATTCTGGAAGCTTTATAGTTGCATTATATTATACTAACTGTCGAACATGCATTGCCAAAATTCTGCTACTGCGCATATTAGTGGGAAAATTCGTTAAGTTTTTTGCTGCTTTCCAGAAATCTTTGAATTTGTTACTATTAAGCACCTTGGTGTTTAGTTTTGGCTTTAAGTTCGTCGAATTAATGCCAAATATGGGATGTTTCTAAAAATTCATTCGTTTTTATTTGTTTACATAATCTTCAGTTTTTTTAAAGTGTGAAATATTTTCAGTTATCAGCCACTATTTCACTGTAGCAAGATGTTAAAGATGGCTTTTAAAATTCGTTTTAATGTGCTGATTGTAGCTCATGATAAAAGGCGTAGTAGCAAAGTGAGTTGTGTTTCGAGTAGTTAGGGTTCAGAGGCTTTTATTCTGACGCCAAAATTGATTTCTTAGTATCGGGTCTTAGAGGTAAATCGCAGGTTTCTAATGGAAAGGAACTGGCCTGTTCACCTTATGTGGGAGTTCTACGCCTAATTGTGCGATGAGTTCACAATCTGCCCT
This sequence comes from Platycnemis pennipes, assembly GCA_933228895.1. Lineage (NCBI taxonomy): Eukaryota > Metazoa > Arthropoda > Insecta > Odonata > Platycnemididae > Platycnemis > Platycnemis pennipes. The sequence goes on along the minus strand of OW121848.1, from coordinate 21,944,828 downwards.
CTCACATCAACCTGAACTTTGGAGCGATCATTAAAAAAAAGTAAAAAAAGATACAAACCTGGTGTGTTGAGACAATTTAATTTGTCCAATGATAATTATAAAGGCCGAAATGGGAAAAAAACATTTCACAGCATCAGGAGTATTCCTCTTCTCTAATCTAACCCTGTTACTAATATTTTCATGTGGATGATTTAACTGAGCACCTAACAAGAATTGCAAACGAGTTTCGATGAGCAGTTCACTACCTTTTTCGGTTGAGGATACTGGGTTACACGAATTAAGTATAACTTGGTGATAGTTACAGAATATACACTTTACCTTACTTAATCCTGTTTTAGGAGAACGGCTCCTAATTATAATTTGCGAAGTAGTGAACTGTATATTGCTTCTTGCATAGCAAATCACACTGTTACTTAAGAGCAGCTTCAAAAGTGACAAGCGTGGCTATATATAATAAGGGATACAGATTAGGTAATTGCGGTGCATACGAGTGAAATAAGTTTAAAAACTGCTGTTTAAAAATATAGCTCAAATCAACAATAGTTTGATTGCATGGGAGCCTGGGTGCTTCCCAATTAATTTCACCGAGTATGTTTTTCAGCAACTTCGACTGCAATTTCATCTGCAAACATTTTTATCGCCGAAAACTCGCACATGCTCGTTCTGTCTTCCTACGCAAGTATTCCCACACTCTCCTCACCCAAATAAAATAACCCATCGACCTCTCCATTCTGACCCTTCCCCTACGCACGATCCTCTCTGTCAACGGCCCCCGGCCGGCAAGCAGAGACTCCAGGATGGGGAGAGCCCGGGCGAAATTAAAGGATCGAGGATCGACTGCAATTTCATCTGCACAAATTTTTATCGGCGAAAGCTCGCACACGCTCGTTTCTCGCGAACGGCGCTCTAAGTTGCCTGGCGCGTTGATTGCAATGGGACTTGTCACCTCCGGCGGCTTTGAGGAGTGGAGAGTCTCCGGCTCATAAACTGGAATTCGCTTGATCCGAGGAGAGAGATTCCGTGACTTTTTCCCTCCCTTCCCTCTCATTCCTCCCTTTTCTTTAACTGTCTTTCTCCGCAAACCCTAATTTACCCCCTTCCTCTCTCTTATGCATCCAGCGTTCCCTTCCATCGAACGTCATTCCCAACCACATCTCCCTCCATATGCTTTCATACAATGTCGTTACTCATAAGTCCTTTGATCATTTTCGCCTGCTTTTTTGATGCCAGACTCTTAAATGCGTATTCGAGGCTCGAGTGTTGCCTGGAAACTTGCTTCCTGAGTTTGACATATTCATGAAATGAGCTGCTGGGAGTGAGTTCCATGTGAGGCAGGAAGGTGAATTATTTCTCGATTTAGGTAGCCATATTTGCTTAACCTTTGGTGTGGAGCAATTTTTACGTGGGCTCGTACCAGAGTTATCGACTATTCTGAAACATTCCTCTGAATTGTTCACGGTAAGAGACAGATAATTATTCAGAAAAGAAATCTTTACATTCTGCTGCCAATAAGGATGGAAATAATATGCGTTTCCTGGAAATTATTGTGAAAAATTTTGAAACTCAGAAAAAATGAACACTTTTTTATGCCTACTCTTTCCAAAATTTAGCGATAATTGGTTAAATTGATGCAATTATTAATATTAAATTCATTAATAGAAGTGATAACACATTATTACCCGCATGTTTCAAAGCGTACTTATTCGAGAATTATCGTTTGCATTCATGAAAGATTGCTATTTTCAAAGTATTTCTCAATTAAAGCAAGTCAAGAGCAAAAATTGACATCCAAATTTGCAAAATTACTAGAGTTCTTCATTCGGTAACATAAAATTCGCTCCCTAAACAGTAAAACTTCTTGGATCCGACTTGTTCATGAACTGTAAAGTGGCTCTCAGTAACGGGAGGATTGGGGCCAAAAAATTCAACAAAATATGCAAATTCTTTAAAAAGTATTCTTGTAAAAGAGTCCTAGTTTATGAAACACAAACATGATAAAATTTATGCTCTCATAAAATCAATTTCAGACTCCTTAAATCAAGGTGATTTAAAAGTGGCTAAAGCAGACCAAGGCAATTGTGTTGTGAACCTCAACAAATATGACTAAGTATTAAGACAATGTATTGATTCTATTTGTGACATCTCTTTTGTTAGATTAAGAGGTGACCCCACAGCTAACAATAAGTATCAACGAGAGTACAAAAAACTGTGAAATATTATTCGGCGTTATTCAGTGACTGGGAAAAGAATCAAGTTATCCAAATAAACTCCTCCGTTACCTCTACAGTCTCATAAAGCTCCATACTTTCAGTGGTATTTGGTGGGGGTGCAACAACTTAAAATTGAATACAATATTCCGTCAAATTTCAAAGTTCGAGGCCAAATATCCAATAAAAACTCAGGGAAAGCAGTTGAAAATTTAAGTAAATTTTCCATCCCGGCTAATGCTAAACTATAATCCTTCAATATAAAGATCTTGTTTGCTTCAGTTCTCTTAAAAAAACTTAGATATTTGCTCAAATTTACTACTAACCTTGTACTCGTAATAATTGTTGAGTTGATATGTCTTTTATTGCTTGAATTGTTTATCTGCAAATATCTATGCTATTTATTGATGGTCTTGACCCATCATTGCCACGGAGGAAGGCAATCAAAGTCAAAATTGACGTCTCTTCGGAGAAATATCCATTAATGCATGCCCATCACTCTCCTGTAAAGATTCTTCTCACTCTAATTTTGGATCACGACTGGACTTTGTGTTTCTTCGTTGTTTATCGCGCGTGATGAGGCCTTCCCGGGTGAATAGTCTGGAAAACTTTCAAGGCGCAAGCACAAACGCCTGCTCTATCACCAAACGCAAAACGTCCAATTAACGTCAGTGAAGCGAGCTTCATAATTCCCACAGTCATGTCAGGTGGGCTTCGCGTCGCTCATAAAGCACCATCTCGTTTAAGTGGGTTCCTGGACTACGCCGCCTTTTCTTGAAGAGCTTCCCCTCCCACCCTCCGCTTCAATTCTTCCTTATCTTCTTTCAAGACGAGAATGCACTCCCGTCGATCCACTTTCTTTCTTCGAGACGCGTGGGCGTCATTCCTTCCCCCCTCCCCTCGCTACTGCACCAATCGGCCGACGAAGGGCGCACTCGACTTTCGAGCCTCTCTCCACCCCCACTATTCTACACCCTCGCTCCTTAGTGCCTGCACCCCTTTAGAGCTCGCGTATCACTAACCATATATGCAATCGTAAAAGTGCATACGGTAAAGCACTCTTCTTCCAAGAGCGGTGGGTGAATAAAAATGCCTGTCGATTATTTCCGTCACAATTGTATTTACTGCATATAGTTTAGATACATTTTTTTAATTAGTCTTCAGAATACTTAGGTGGAACAATAGAATTAGGGTATCATGAATTTTTGTGGATTAGGGGATAATAGGCAAAGAGAATGGAATTCAACAAATTTAATATTGTTGAATTCCATTCATAATTGTATATATTAAAGCAAATTCAATATGTGAGGAAAATGCGTATAACATGATCGTGAAAAATGGCAAGGAATTCTATAAAATTAGTGGTTTATGTCTAATTTCAGAATGAAAGTAAGCTTGAGCTTGAAGAGAGGTTTTTCATTGGCTATGTGCTAAGATATCAATACTTCTAGTGGAGTTCCTTGTCCCGGTTCCATTGATTATGTCCACTAGATTTTCTCTACCCTCTAACCTCAACGCGTGCTTACTAAACCAGGCTTGCCATCGTAATTATCAACCAGCTCTATGTTTCGTCCTTATCTACCACTCTAATTTGTTGAGAATAACCTTTGATTATTGGATTCGTAATATAAAAACAGCCATATCGTGAAAATATTTTCGCTCCTTACGTCAGAGATACCATATGCTTCGTGCCGTCCTACTATGGAAAGCACAGCTTTCAGAGCAGCTTTTTTTTAAATAGGATAAGACAATGTTTATTAGTTACAAACACACTGACAATAATCATGATGCAAAAATATTAGGCAAGGCCCTAATTATGCTCGTTTTGGGGCTACCATCAGGAAACCATGTATATATTATAAAATATGACAGTGAAATATTATAAAGACGCACAATTCACTAAAAATAATTCTGCCGTGAAGAGTTTGAAAATAGGTGAATTTCGATAGAACATTTTATCCAAAATATTGAATAATAATGTGATTGAGTTGAATGAAAATGCCGGGGAATACATTAAGTTATACAAAATATACATATAATTCCTATTTAACCTAATTCCATATGAATAAAGGTTGCAAGATAAAACTTCTATCTAACACCTCGTGATACTCCGTCAGAAGAGGAAGTTACAAATAATCATTTACCACCATTCACCATTTAAAAGGTTGAGACTTAAAACTAGTCGGGGCTACTCAATAAGATTTCAAGATACATTATTCATCGCCATTACACGGTCATTTTGGATTAGGAATTACGAATTATTTAAATTAGTCATTTAACAAGGGGTAAACAATTAGAAAAAAAGCCTTCGTAGCAAACCTGTCTCTTAGAATGTAACTTAAAGAAAAAATGTCTACCTAAAAACAACTCGAATTAGAAAAAGTTAAGAAACTGTGTAATATTTGTGAAAAACTTTTACGGAATGCACGTTTGCACCAATAAATTTGATATCACAACCTCCCCATCGTAAATCACTAGAAAATGAGCTAAGATCATCACAGAGACATTTCTCATTTTAAATGGCACTGATATTTCTAGTGAAACCTTCGATTAATCGTTTTTTTATAATTTTGCATGTGATTATTTTTACAGTTTTCAGCGTGCAATAGATACCTTTAGGTACCCTATGCGATACCTTTTTCACAATTTGCAGATATCAAATGTCAAACAGTTATCAATAAGTCTAAAATGTAGGCGAGGGCATTGCTAACGACGGCTAATGAATTGATAAATACCTTTTTAAAGCAATACGCCATTTAGATGAATTTGCTACAGTAGAAGCCATACTCTTCCTTGGTAGTAAGTTTTATATGAGGTTCATAAGTAAAAAAATTATAGTTGGTATATAATATCATAATATATAGTGAATAAAGGGATCAGTTAGAGAAATTATTTTTCAGTAATTACTTGATTGGAGCAAACTCACGTAAACTCAATTAGGGATGAAAAGAGTTCATATTCAGTTAGCAAGTAAAAGGGTGCCAATCATACTGTACATACATCCGTGGACAAGAAAACTTTCAGGAGGGGATATTAATTGTTGTGATTTTCAATTACTATCTCTTAGATCATATTTATTTTCTTGTCATAAACAGTGAATATGGGTAAAAACAACCGTTCTTCCTCGTACTTCCATGAGTGGAGTCATCCAAGAGGCTCTTATTGCATTCATGACATGGGAAAATATTTGACAACAGCTTGAGCCCTATGATCAACATTTTAAATTTTACTATTGGAGTTAATGTACATGTAGGTAAATAATTTTTACCTAAAACACTCAGTGCCATCTTGAGATTAGTTTATATACTTCATCGTGTTTATAATATTTGAAGCGGGGCATTGCCATTCATTTCTTTTACAATTGTCACTTTTATCTTTTTTTTTAGCTAATTTGGCGTACAGTCGATTATCGTGAACCCATTTTAAAATCATTTAGGACATAGTTCCTTACCATTCAATACGTCGATGGATTATTCAGACATGATTTTTCTTTTCATTTCATCATAGCTGAATCATTCACGCGTCAATTGGGTTATATAGTGATTTCTGAAATATTCCAAATGAATAAATCGAGTCAACATGGTATTAAATATAGTTCGTGATATTTTCTCTCATCTTTTCCAGCCTGTTTATCCAACTACTCTTGATGTATAGCAGAGTAGTAGCGTGGCCGATATCGAACAATTACTATACATGTAGGTAGTGGCATGACCACTTTCAATCTGATTCGAAGAGGGCACGAAAATCCAATGCGCGAGTATGTGCCTACTTCAGAGTGGCACAGTACTAGTGAAATAATACTAATAAATGAATAGGGTGTGAAATCCGAAGGAAACGAGAAGAAGAAAATCACGGGAAGTCAGGATTGTTGCGCTCTGCGTATTTATTCATTTTTACGACGACCGTGTCGCTCCAAGGCATGGAGGAGGGGTTTTAAATGCGACCCAGGGAGCCGTAAATAAAAATGATAAAAAAAGAGAACTTTAGGCCGAGTCCCGGGTCCGAAATCTCACGAGGACGAGAGCAATAAAGGGAGAGAGAGGTGCTTCGATGCCGCGTGGACGGCCATCTTTCCCGCAGCTGCGCGGCGACTAAGTCTCACCTCTCCCGTGGCGATGTTTTTTTTCGCACCACACAAGCACACACACACTCACACACGCACGACCGTAATAATTCTGCACCCCACTCCCCCCTTCCCGTCCCTCCCCCCCTACCCTTCCTCCCACGGCATTGCTCGACCCAGCACCCCTTCAAAGATACTCGACCCATCTTACCACTCCTCCCACCGTCGATTCCATTATTATTTCCCTCTCAATTTAGAAGGTATCTTGTTTGTTTACGTTCTGCATTATCGCCCTCGCTGGCCTGGCTTTTATGGCCGGGAGTGACCACGTCTATCCTGGACGTGTCAGGTCGCGGGTGGAAGGGATTTCATTCGACGGCCACTTCGGAGGCGTCGGAAATCTCGCCGACGCCCCGGCGGAGTGGATCGCGACGTCGACGAATATTTGTAGTGTTAATGGTGAGGGAGGAGCCTCTCACTAATTATGTTCTCGCCTCTCGATGGTGTTTCTTCCCACTCCTCCCCGTTTACGGTCTCTTGCGTCGTGAATCCTGCATCTGGAATTTACGGGGGTGTAGAAGTTCGCGAACCCTAATACCAAAGCAGTGTTACACGTCCAGAAGAAGCAGTGCGTAATAAAAATACTCGCAGAATTTTTCGTGGAGGATGACAAACAGGAATCCCGGGAGTGCTTGGATTCAACACTCTATCTAGTATTACCTCATCGAGGTTATTTTCATCAAGTTATGCGTTTTAACTGACATTAAATAGAAACATTTAGGGACAAATGATGTAAAAAAATAAAAGTGTGTAAGAGATAAAAGTTCACTATGAATGAAAAAAGTTCATGATATATTTCTGGGCGATTCTAGACTGTGATAATATACCTATATAATATCAATAAGCCATATTATCAACTGCATAATCAACGAGGTTATAAGTGTGATTCAGTAGAAGATTTGAGGTTATCAGAATAGAAATGACGACGAATGAGAATGTATTCAAGATGAAATGTGAAGAAGTAAAGGTACTTGGAGAAATTAATTGCAACAAAAGCAGACGGGCTTCAAACTTCAGACTTCAAACGTCTGTTTTGAGATGAAACGGATGTATAAGAGGGAATAGGGGAAAAAATATCAGGTAAGTCAAGGGTTTGAACTTGAAAATGTGATCTCGATGGCTTGTAGATTGACAGGGTGCATATAGATTATGAGAAGATTCACTGATGGAAACATCACATGGGCTGGGCGGTTTTCCAGTGCACCGGTTCGTTTTTTTGTCAGAACCGGGAGTCCGGTTCAGATGTAGGAAAAACACCGGTGCACCGGGGAAGCGGTTCTGAATCGGTTCACCGGGGAAGCGGTTCTAAACCGGGGCGTATAAGCATCGGTTCTGAACAGGTGCACCGGGGAAGCGGTTCTGAATCGGTTCACCGGGGAAGCGGTTCTAAACCGGGGCGTATAAGCATCGGTCGCTCGCAGCCAGGCTGGCTGGCGAATACGCCTGTGAACATTCCTGTGCTATTAGTTGTCCGCCTGACTGTCGTCTGCTAGAGCTGCTGGAGTGCAGAGCAAGCACTCATCCATGTAAAGCATTTTCACTGACGTAACTCAAGAGGAATTTGCGTTTTTTCTGGTTATTTTGTTTTTTTAGACGATTGCAACGAATGAGTGAGAGATAATATTCATTCAGGTTAGTGCAGTAGCAATTTTTATTAAACCAATGGTGTTGGTTTTGGGAGACTTCGAGGAGGAAGGAGCATTGGTTCAAATCCCTATCTGCCCCTGCCGCACGCAAGAAGTGAGAGAATAATGCAACTGCTTACGGCAGCCTCAAAATTCGTGTCCGGAATGCGTGCATTGATGGGAATTATCCTGAATAAGATGCGCCAAATGCAAACGAAATTTGAACATTTTGACGTTTATTATTAGTGCTCAATACTGTAAGTACTTTCCAAGAATTATTTAATGCCAAAGGATGGTTGAGATATTTTCAAATGCATAATATTTTAAATAACAGTAAATTTAATGACAATACGGTTACCTAAGGCAAAATTTGATGTGACACTCTATGTCACCAAAAATTTTCGGGTGGCTTGCGGGCTGCCAAGTTTTAACAATGTCTCAAAAAAGGGGTCATAGTCAGACCCTCGCCACATAATCGTTGTCAAGATGAAAGATAAAGGAAATGTCGACTAAGAAAGGCATATAACTATGAGCTACAGACGAAAGCAATCAGCCTCTCCACACATATCAACTCTCTGGAAGCACGTAAATCAGATCTTAATTGGAGAGATTTCGTCCGTATGCAGACACCAGTCGCTCTGCCTCTAGAGAGCTTTTCATTCACCAGGCATAAGTTAGTAACTTAGCTCGACGCGTTTTGTTGTTACAACAGCATTTTCATCAAGGCTGATCAAGGCACTAGATAATGTTGTTTTAACAACGAAAAGCGCCGAGCTGAGTATAATCTGGGGAAATTTTGCAATGTCTTCGTTCAACAATAATGCGAATTTCATTACCGTTACAATTAAAAAAGGCAATTATATATACGCCCAGGCCTAGCATAAAAACCAGTGACTGACGCAAACATTCTCACTTTTTACTGCTCCGTTTAGGAAATCGTACCCACGTAATAAGATGTACCCTCTTATAAGAAGAAAACACGTCTTAAAAAGACCGATTAAATAAAACTTGGCAAAAAACCTTTTGGATGACAAAAAACGCGTTACGCGAGGAAAATATAGTTCAGTAGAAAAACGGTTCGGTTGAAAACACCGGCTCAGTAGAAAACACAGGTTCAGCAGAAAACACCGGTTCAGCAGAAAACAACGGTTCAGCAGAAAACACCGGTTCGATCTATTGAACCGGTGCACCGCCGTCTCAAACGGTTTTTTTTACAGAACCGAGGACCGGTTCAGTATTTCATGCACCGCCCAGCCCTTGTCAGATGGGTAACAAGTAAGGTAAGATATGAGCTGTATGAGCAGCAAGCATCCACAATATTTTGACCTTGGTAAAACACTAATTATGATTAGATTAATGGGGGATAGCAAATTGTTCGACTGATTTTGAGCACTAAACAAATTAAGCACTCCCTAATTGTGTTTCCTGCGGACGAGGGCGAGAGCAATGACCTTACGGGAAGATCAACGAGTGAGAAGAGTACCCTTGAGTATCCAGATAAGTGTCCAATTGCATTAGATTGCATTAGATATTTTTAATGACCATATGATACATTAGTGGGTGATAAATCCTCCTTAAGTCTCATTTTTTCCCTTACATATTAACATACCTGCCGACAACAAAACCAAACGAACGATCGAAAATGTACAGTAATAACATAGGCAAATATATTTTGGAAATACATCTGGCTTATCAATGGAAAAAAGGTACCTTAATTTACGTTTAACGGAGTGTATCGCTAAATATTTCAGTCGCTACAAATCATTGACATTTACCTATCTCGAGGCAAAGGCCCTTACGTCGGTAATCATAGTTAAAAATTATAAGAAATTGATTCCTCGGTTCTCATTAATGGCACGCAAGCCAAGGCACGACATTTTAATGCAATTTGTATTTGTTACATCCTAATATTAACGACAGATATATAAGCCAAGTGAATATTACATATGGGTTATCATCATCTTCACACCTCTTTGAAAGGTCATGCATATTTATAAGATGCCGTCATAAAAGCGAAACACGCCTTCAAGGGTAAGCATTTCCAAGGCAGGAATTATTTTGACTTAGCATTTAAATACGCAGACGCTTAAGGTTTCAGTGCATTAATTTCTATTTCGCTTCATATGACGTAGAGTTATGTAATTTTTAACGACCGCAATATAAACATGTTATGGCATACATTTTCGGCCCAGTGTTATTATCCATATCTTATTATTGAGATCCGTGTTCTCTATATTTTATGAAATTATTACCCCTACCTTTCCTCATCAGGCTTAGTAATTAAAGTGCAGATGCTGAGATCTACAACTATGAACGTCTAGCAATAAAATTTTCCGAAAAAAAAGAGTTTTGAAGGAATACATCCAGTAGAAGGCAATGATTTACAAAAAAATGCTTTAAAATTACTTAGAAATGAAAATAAATTGACATGATCGCACATATCTTGAGAGAAATTGGTTCCACAAACACAGTCATGAATTGCAATGCGAATAGGAACGGTGGCATAGAATGACCTAATATGAGGCATAGGGAGTTGGTAGTGATTGGATTAAAAGAGAGAATCATGATCGCATGATGAGTTTAGCTGTTGGAAAACCCGCGTGTAGAACTCCGCTTAAGCAATCTATGAACTTACGACTAGTGACGACGTTGTTGACTGGATAGCAAAATACCCATTTGGATGCTACATTAAAATCAAAGTCCGAAGCATTGACATGGTGGAAGGTTGTCATGATGTCTATTAATAAGAACTCTTGTGGAAGTGACTAAAAGTTCTTATTAATAGACATGCTACAGTAAAAATCGTTAAACAAAGATAATATGATAGAATGCTAATAAAGTCCTCATCACAAGAACATATTCAGAGAAAAATGGAACGCTCTCTTGCTTTATATCTGCATTGACTGGTTTATCCCATCAATTAGTGTAGCATTCTACAATTACGGTTCACATTTTTAAATGAAAGACCAGCAATTCGAAAGAAAAAGGAGCTTTGATCTAATATCTCTGGCTTCTAAAAATAGTGATACTTTTCTTTCCGAAAATAGGAGCAATATTCTTGGGAGCGAAGGCATGCGGTGAAATGTCCATGGCAAAGGAGGGATCTATCATTCGGTGAGGTCTGGTTGAAGGATCGCGTGATCCAAATTGTACATTGCCCCTAGACTTCCTCACGAAGGTATCACCCTTGGTAGAAATGTTTACCCAAGGTTTACCCTTACTCATGATCGTACTCACTGAAACTTCTCGAAGATGGATAGATATCACGCGGTGCACAGAATACACGGCAACGATTGACTCTCACATCTCGACTCAAGGGGAGCCCGCTCGAGGCGTTTCAGTACCTGCGTTCATCCGTCCACATATACCGTCTCACCTCCTTCCTTCTGAAGCTCTTAACTACCGCGGAGGCTACTCTCATGATTCCCCATCACTCAACTTCCCTCCGTTCTTCCCAATCGTTTCTCGTTTTCCTTGCCCCGAGGCATTTTAACCCTTTAACACCCTTTTTCCCTTGCAACATTCGGCAGTGGTCGCCCACTTCACCGCTTCAACTGCGGGTTTTGTTTGCTAGCCTCGTTCTCTTTTTTATGGACGGTGGCATTAATCTTTCGGGCGATGGCAGTCGACTCCTTCTCCCCAACTTGCTGCCATCGCTGGCTTCCTCGCAGGTTCTTCAGCACGTATTCGTGCTTCTCTCGTCTCCGACGCAAAGGTATTCTCTCCCTCTCTCTCAACACATGCTGCTCAGCCATGGCTCCTTGTCCTCCGGTCTCTCGTGTTCCTCCTTCTCCGTACTTCACGTCGCCCATCCTTGAGCAACCCATTCCGGGAGAAACACTCATTATTTTTATCTAAGGCTCTTTCTGTGTCACCTTGCTGTCTGCCTCTATTTATTCTCCGTATCGTGATCTTATCTCTTGGTCTCAGTGCGTTCTACACCGTATTGTTATTGTCCTCCGCAATCTCCGCTGCATTGTGGCACCGTGGGAAGTGTGAGGGTGACTTGAGTTGCGCACGTCGCATGTCATTTCTTTCGGCTCCATCATTTACCACTTAAGCTGGGTTCGCATGCAGTCGGAACGTGTGGAAAAGCGGAAATGCATCTAACCAATCAACTTGCACTAATATGGGAACGGACCCGAGGAATTGAGATGAAAACGGAAGATTAAACGGCACCTAGCCAATCACAAGAGTGGGTGCGGAAATCCGGGGGCAGAACGTGTTTTTTAGAATTTTTTTGAAATTTTCCGCTTTCCGTATGTGGAATGTGACGTATGCTCGGAGAAACTCGAAGTTATGTGAAGTCAAAAACAATGACACAGTGGCACCCGACGCATTTCACTGGAAACTTCAAGGAGAATAAAATCCCAACTCAGCCCACTTTCGAGTGACTCGCCCACGTTTTGGATAGCTATCGCAAGGGAGTACCCCAAGTTAACGAGATGGAGACCTCTCCATTGCGCGGGAAATCAAAACTTTCATATTATCAATCGTTCAAATCATAAATACCGCACTGTATGTACCTCCGAAAGATTTAAAGCCTCTCAGCTCCTTTAAGCATTTGAAAAGTGATTCCAGAGGTTGATGTAGTTGTAGTTTAATGCTTTGCCATGTTGGCTCTAATTACAAAATTTCCCTTAGTGCATGAAAGAAGTCATAATTTATGTGTAATTAATACATGTTACAAGTGAGCATGGGGTACTCCATTATATTCAAAGGAGAAATATAATTATGATGATATTAATGCTGTTCTTTTGTTATCTTGCCTTCAAAATCTTGACGACATAAGACTTTCTATCAATGAAAGGATTGACGTGATCCATCAATAGATGATTACTATAAAATTCAAAGTGAGGGTCTGTAAGATTTAGGACAAAGAAGTGGTTAGTGAACAAAATAATCCCAGAGAGAGTTAATCAAAGAGTGTAAGGTCAACAATCGCAATAGAGGCCTTAAAGCAGAAGAAGTCAGCGTGTCATGGCGTCCAATTAAGAAGTGATCCGCTTTGTTTCGTTCCGCCGATCCAGTCCATTCCGCACATTCTGATTTTCTGTTGCGTGTTTCTGATTGGCTTCCGGAGTTTTCGCCTTCCGCACACATTCCGCACCATGTAACCCCAGCTTTATGCAATATTTTCTCGTATTCCTCACATTTAATTGTTAAGTACCCGCGTTCGTGAGATATTTGGCATGCAAAATATAAAAAAATGATATGTACTCATTTCGTTGGCATGTCTTATTTCATGTCAATGAGTTATTACGCAAAAATATCGATTTGTCAACAAATCCTAATGTTTATGAAAATGAGTCTTCCGGGAGGCTAATGTAACCAGAGGAAGATTTCCTTTTACTCTTTCTTAAATGAATAACCGATTAGCAGTTGATGAACTGGAAGATATCGGCGTGCAATTTGAGCTGTATGTCTAGTGTACGGGAGAAGGGTAGTGACTTTTACTTGTAAGTATATCTATATGCCATTTAATAATTTCTCAACATCCTTCTATTATTTATGCATACTAAGATCCGAATAATAATAATTAGGGGCTAATTCCAATGAATTTCGAAATACCTTTTCACGGGAATGACATTTGGAGCACGTTGAATATATGTATTCTATTCAGCCATTCAGCAAACATTTGTGCCTATATTAAAACACCCGCGATTACTATTTCGGCATAAAATAGCTTTCAAATTTCCATGGTCAACATTTAGCGTGACCAATACTTTTTAGAGTGCCTTCCTTATCCTATGGCAGTTTGACAACTTGAGCTAGGCCCATCCAACTGAGTGCTACAACGAAAGTAACCGTGTCCAGCAAGATGTAGTGGAAGAATACTCTACTCAGAAACTCAAAATTATAGCACTCTTCCGCAGTTCCTATATGCTCTTGTTTCTGTGGAATATTGCCAAATTGATGAGTTTTTGGGGCGGAGATTTCTAGTTGATTGGATTCATCTATTGATTCAAATTTATCCAGATGTCTATCATCATCATCCACTGAGATAAAGGCGACGCATGAAAGCAATAATCGTTATTCACGGCGCTTAAAGAATGATTTTTGCCGGTCCTGGTGTTCACAACCGCTACGTGCCTACAGGATCGTCGTCAAACTCCTTCCCACAAAACGCCTGTATGTTTCGGACCGAGTCCCCCCGATCTTGCAAGCCATACGTCATTGCTGCGCGGGAGAGAGGGAGTTGTAGGTTGGGAAAGGGAGGGAGTCGTGGGGAGGGATATATATATATACCCATGGCCATCGCATCCCGAGAAGAAGAATCCGATGCCGCTGACCGTTAGTCAGTCGCCCGTAAGGAAACCGGCTGCCGGCCGCAAAACGAAATCGGTGTACCACCCCCTTCCCGCCTCTCTCCCCTTCTCCCTCCTCCCTGATATCTCATCCTAGTCCCCCATTCTCTCGTCCACACCCTCCTGCCGCCTTGGGCAGCCCCCGGAGGCGTAAAGGGACAGGTGTCTGGAATGGTGCGGGGGACGTAGGTTAGTCTGGAGGGAGGGGACTCAGCAAGGAAGAATTTATACGTACCGATATGGAAAGAACAGTGAGGTGGAGGCAGAGGGTGAGGTAAGGAGGGACGGATAAGGGAGAGGTGGAGAGAAAACGATGAGAGAGAGAGAGAGAATGGACGCTGAGATTCTCAGAAGTTTACAACTTTCTTTGAAACTGAGAGAATTACCAGGATCCGGACTGCAAACTGAATCAAACAGATAAGAAAAGAGAAATAGAATTCGTTACAGATTGATTCATATATTAGTTATACCCTCGTGTAATTCACACATTAAACAAGATTTGTCATACTTGTGTCCCCTCAAAGAAAGGCCTTCTTTTCATGTGATATCACATTTAGCACACTACAAATAGGTACACAGTAAGGTGGTCCAAAATTTTTTTTTTTTTATTCTCTCCACATGTTTGCCTCTATTTCCAATTGGTGTTAGAAAGCTAAGAAAAAAAATCAGACAAATTGGTTAATTTTTAGAGGTCCCTATGATTGAACACTTTTTAGGTGAATGCGGATTTTTAACTAAAACAATAGTATTTTAATCAAAAAAATTTAATAATGACTTAACTGAATATATAAATAATGCTAAATGATCATGTTGCATTTACTGTGACTATAAATAAGTCTCAGAAGAGGTAAAAGGAATGTTAAATACAAGGTTATAATATGTTTTCTTCACTAAGCGCCATTACCATCATCAGCCATGAGTAATGTCTTCTTACAAGTTGGATACTTGGTTCGGTGTGATTCAACAATCCGAAGAAGACACTGAAACTGGTCTTCATTCTTGGTTACACACATATTAAATGTTGAATTAATGCAATGCCCCTTTCAGCAGTCATTAACTACTTTCATCTTACGAACAACCTGTTTGAGTTCTATGTAATCGGGATCCGAATCCCACAACTTAGGTTCTTAGGTTCTAAGAAATGAAGCAGCCTTTTCATTCCCATCTTTATGGAGAATGTCAAAGAGTTCTGCAGTTCGCTGTGTCACATATGTCTCCTGAGGAGTGTCATTTTTAAATGTTTTACTCTCAACTCTCTTAAGAGTTAAGCTTTTGGTGGGCGCTATAGGTTAGTAACCATTTTAACTTGGGTAGAGTCACAGACTCGGGAATCAAAGAGAGCAGGTCCAACCAAATGCTCTGAAAAGAACCACAGATTGCGGTGAAAAGCTACCAAAGCAGCCTTCTTAACATTGCAGTTGGGATAAGCTTCAATTTGTTTTAAAATAATCGCGTCATTCATGACAGCTTTCTCAGCTTTGGGCGCCTCATTCCAATATCGACCGTAGATGAGAGCTACAAACAAGCTTCCTTTTGATTCCTTTTTTTTCTCCAGCTGTAAGGGTGAACTGATCTCTAAATAAGTAAATTTGAAGGGAATAAGTAGCCTTTGTCATCCAACGTGCGTTATGCAAACCACCTGGTGCTCGGAATTTCGCTTTGGATCCATTAGGACTTTGACCACCAACGAAGGTATAACACATCTGTAAAAGGTCGAGGTAATCATCTCGAGGCTGATTTGACTTAATTGGGTCTTCTAAAACAGCAGCATAATATCCCATCATTTCTCTTCCTAACATTTTGATTTCATTGGAATCATACAGATCATCACTGCCTTGAGAATATATTGCCTTGACGATGCGAGGCCAGTGTTTCTGGAAACACTTAAATATTGCGATATCGGGACCCCCACTAACTCCAAATGCTGTGGTGAAAGCAGAAGACAACACGATTTCAAGTATTTGGTGCCTGCATGGAATCCACACAAGACTAGTTCCTAAACTCTCCTCGAGAAAAGTATAAGCTCCACTCTTCAGGCCTGTTGTGTCAAATGCTAGAACCACATTTTGTCTGAGATTCCAATCATCCCGGGTATTAAAACAAACAGTAGCTTGTTCCTCGCCAGTTGCACGGACAATCTTAAGAACTCCTAGCAGCTTTTCTTTTACTCTTCCAGAGACAAGTATTGCCACTATGTCAACCTTTTCCGTGCCCCCTACAATATCAGTGAGCAACTTTCCATCCCAGCGAAGAAATAGCGGATCTTCAGGTTGGAACGTCGATTTGTCATTATCTGATGCAGACTCACGTGCCTTCGTGCGCTTACGCCTGATTGTACCTACTGCGAGATGCTGATACCTTGCCTAACGTCACATGAAGATGAACATTTATAACTTTTATTTTTTTCTTGCGATTTTGGACCACCAAAATACACAGGTTAATATAAATTAAACTGAAGTTACCCACAAGGTGATCGGGATAAGTGTTGAAGATTTGCATCTCAGCTTGAGCCATTGAATGTGTTGTGCCTATATGCAATTATTCTTAATTTAGTCCTTTTGTCCTGAGTCAAAGGCGACATTTTAAATGTGTCTGTCCCACATAATATGACTAGTAATCAATGGTTGAGTTGTGTTTTAACCACTAGTGCAAGTACAAGTATAGTGCAAGCCCCTGCCACACACCCTCGCGGTGGCTTGCTGGGTATTATGCAGATGTAGATTGAGATGCCGTTAGCATCATGCAATTATGCATCTCATCACCCGGAGGAGAATGTAGCAGCTCTTCCTTATGTGCGTGAAAGTGGAAACCACCATGGTCGGTACACCGACGCTCATTTCACTACAGTTAAACTACACAATACAGTACACTAATATTTACTTTAACGGCTGTAGTTCCGCGATGTGCAATGCAATGTGTGTTCTGTGTTTCTTCTGTGTTTCTAATGTGGTGGTGGTGGTCTCTTCCACTTTTTTGTTTTTATCAAGACGTAGTGGAACCCTCTCGGGTAAAATAATTCGGAGTTGAGAAAGTCCCCCATTCGAATTTGCAAGCGGAAATTACCCGACAGAATACATCAAACAAATATAATAAATATTCTATTTGCCATTAAAGTTGTTATTTAATTACGTGTACATTTGTGAATGATGTATCTGTTCCCTTATATGCACAAAAATGTTTGCCATATTAGCTTACTTAGCTCAAACTACAACTGCACGTTCAAACTTCGCGAGAGAATACTTTGTTTTAGTTTTTACTTCAGGTTATGCAATATTTTGGTACCGACGATGATGCAGAATGCAAGGAAAATGCGGAAGAGCTTTTGGGGTAGGGTACGCTTCCACTTTCTTATTTCCACAAAATAGTTATCTTATTATCCTTGAATCGCAGTTCAACTATTCTGTACCCGAGCCAAAATATTAAAGGATTAAATTATAGTTGCAGGAAAGGATTAAATTTTAGTTGCAGTGACAAGAATAAGAAAGTTTTTGTTCCTCCCCTAGTCATGAATTGGAGTAGGTATTATTTAAGTTTTGGTATGTTGAATATTTTCTAAATATTACGGGCTTTGTTCTACCTAAATATCCATACAACAACTCTTAAATCCGTGATCCCGCATTTCCGAGCTATAATTTGCAATAATAACTTAAATTATCCAATATGCTCATGAAAATACCTTGCACTTATGTGAGAGTCAACCAGAACGCCGCAAAATGTTGACGAATTTATAGTGACTCTTTTTGGAAAAATGAGTGCTTTTTATGCCGATAAAACTATGGTTGAATTTAAACGAAAAATAATTCAGAGCAAAACTCTAATGAAAAAACCACACGCATTTTACCATTATCATTCCATGCACTATTCAATTTCCAGCTTGTATCAGGAGGCATAGTAAATAAAACATTGGGAATAAATGAATTAGTTGAGTGATATGATTTAGTAATGCAAAGCATTATACTTAAATATGCAATGTCTTGCACGTATTTAAGTATATTTAAGTGTACTTCTTTTAACACCCAGCCATTATTCAGCAAACACATTAGTGTTATACGGAAAAAAATATTTGAGAAAGTTTGTAAAGTGGTGGGGGTGATATTTGTTAGCTACTTTGTGAATGCAAGCCTGCAGAAATATACATTATTTATTTTAATTGTCTTCTCGGAATAATTAGTGACACACACCATCTCATCCTTGCGCACGTAGATTTTTCGCAGTGAATCATCTACATCTATATCTACATAATACTCTGCAAGCTATCTCAAAGGTGTGTGGCAGGGGGTGTATTCATCTACACGATACCCTGCAAGCCACCGCGAGTGTGTGTACACGGAAAAAAAATTCTAGTTAGGATAACTAGAATCCTGGTTATTTTTACTACACTGTGTAGTTAAATATGAACCAACCCGATTCCTGGTTACTACTACTACACTGTGTAGTTAAACCAGTCTGGTTAGAATTACTACACTTTCTGGCCATTTTAACATCCCTGTCCAGTAAGAAATACTAAACCCTCAGGTAAAATTACTACACCTCCTGGTAAAAGCAGCAGGGTTGTCTTGTTATAAATACTACGCAGTCAGTTGAATTTACTACACTGATTGGTAAAAACAGCATGGCTGCCTGGTAGGAAATACTACATTATCTGATAAAACTGGCCGGTCAGGAATAATATTTTATAAAGAATTCTATAGTTAGTAGTCATTATACCTGTACTTTATAGGTGGTCTACCGAGTTATAAATTACAAGGGATTCAGTGGATGTAATAATACAAAATAATAAGGTGGTATTGTAATAGACATTTATTATTTTGCAGATTTTCATACAATATATGAACAAAGTAAATTAGGTATGACTTATAGTACTTAACATTTACAATTTACATTAGCAAAAATGAAAAAAGAAAAGTATACATACATTTTTTTATGCTATCAACCATGCCAAACTACACATTTGGTTAATTTCGGTCGCTGATTGAAATTCCACACCTTTTTGGTGATAGGCAGTTGACTACCTCCTGTAGAATTCTACAACCCACAGTTGACGCCCACCCTGCCTTATTCAAAATATGTACACTGACGGTCAGATCACTTTTTGAGGCGAGCTCATAAAATGTAGGGCATTGGGTGCCCGTACTCTCCAATTCCTTCCTCGCGTCATCAGGGTATGGGTCGTCCTCACTCCCTCTCTATCGCCGATATCATCACGAAACGTGAAAACTTAAGTATTCTGTTTGAAGTAAATATTTTCAGAGGTAACAAATTCGTCACAGAAAATGCATGCAGGTTGACTGGTAATTACATAAAAAATCACTAAATCACTTCAGCGCCCGTGCGTGAGTAATACGTACCTTTAAAAACCCCTTTGAAGACAGAAAGATTCCAGAGCTCCAGCAGTCGATCGACTTACGAGTTCATGAGTACAACATGAACGGGAGCAGTCATAATGGACTCGCTATTAAACGTCCTCACGCTTCAACCGGCAAGAAACTACTGAGTCCAACGACCGTTGGGCCGTCACGAGTAATCAACAATGTATGATATATGTAACAATTTTCGTCCTCGCGCCGCGCCGACCAATTGTTCGGGCACGGCGGCACTCGCGTCGTTGTGGAAACTATGTAAGCGGTTGTGTGGTCAAATTAACCAGGCAGCAGCTACCAAACTTCTGGCTCATATTACTGGACAGTGTTTGGTAACACGAGCTAGGATTCTGGTAATTTTAACCAGGATTCTTGTTATTCTACCTAAGAGTGATTCAACCAGGGTCAGTGTGGTAGTTTTAACCCGCGATGGCACGCGTGGGCGGGGATTCCCCGCCCGATCGAAAAAAAAATTCCTACTCAGCACACTGCGGCCTCCTCTGTTCGACAATTCTTCTAATCTATTATTTCTGAGCACTTTTCAAGTTACAGTCCGTAAATACGAATAAGAATCTTTGTATCACATTTTATTTCGTAATGGTCGAATCCCCGCCGGCGCGTGCTATCGCGTTACTATGTCAGCTTGCGGAGTTTTTGAGACTTGACTCGATCAATGTCGCAGTTTATATTCCTATTTCGCTACATTTTTTCGCCCGTTACATTGTCCTAGGAGAGAACAACTTAGTTATGGATGAGTAGAACAATTGGTTTCGACGCTAGGGTATATATTTCTCTCCAATTCAGTCCGAAAAGAACTCGTGAGGGAAGCATACGCTAGTTCCATTTGGTGATCGCTACCTTGTAATCAACGACCTGTACCACTGCACCTTGCGAAAGTAATTACAACTGTAAGTTATTGTAAACTTACATTCGTAGAGCTGGTGAATGTCACAACTGTAGTTTCATTTCTATTGAAATATGTTCATAAATTTGCCATAAGTAGCTCTCTTTTTTTCAATAAGGAATCAAAAAGCCGAGCCTACACTTCCCGACCATGAGTGAGCCTGAAAGACATAACATACTGAGAATGCTTGACAGTGAGAGTGAAGGGGAATATGCAGATTTGAGTGAGAGTGACGATGAGGAATGTGACAACACTATTTACCGTTCGGACCACGAATCATTTTCTAAAGAAAGTGAAGATGAGCAATCGCCCGGAACAAGAGCTTCTTCCTTCGTGGGAAAAAACGGAGTGACAGAGTGGTCTGCTGTGAAGCCAGCAAAAAGATCCAGAATTGAGAGATGCAATTTGCTGAAACGTCTACCTGGACCTCTGGGTAACGCACGAAATGTATCGGATATTTTGGATTGTTGGCAAATTTTTTTTCCAGATGATATATTATCAGATATTGTATCCTTCACAAACACAAAAATTCGAAGTGTGCAGGGTAGTTTTCTGCGTCAAAGAGATGCAAGGGAAACGGACCTCATTGAACTGAAGGCCCTTTTGGGATTACTGTATTTAGCTGGGGTGCAAAAGTCGAACCATAAAAATATTTTTGATCATTGGAGAGCAGATGGAACAGGAACTGAATATTTTAGACTTGTAATGGGTGTAAATAGGTTCAAATTTTTGCTAAGAATGATGAGATTTGATAACATCCACGAAAGAAACGAATTGAAGAAAAAAGACAAATTTTCCCCAATTAGGGACATTTTTGAAACTTTTGTCAGTAATTGCCGGAATAATTAGTATGAGTGAAGCAGTTACAGTTGATGAGATGCTTCCACAATTCCGGGGTAGATGCAGTTTCCGTGTTTACATGCCGAACAAGCCGTCTAAGTATGGGATCAAAATATTTGCCTGTTGTCATGCAAAAACATTTTACACCGGTAATATGGAAGTGTACGTTGGAAGACAAAATCAGGGCCCAGATACAATTGATTACAAGCCAGACTCAGTGGTAAAAAGACTGGTTCAGTACATTTATAACACTGGAAGAAATGTCACCCTTGATAACTGGTTCATGTCCTACCCGTTAGCACTTGATCTTCTAAAAAATGGTCTAACAACAGTAGAAACGATAAGAAAAAATAAGGGTGAGATTCCACCCAGTTTTATCGCTAAGTCGAAAGATAGAGTAGTCGGAAACAGTATTTTTGGTTTTCATAAAGAAGTGACGCTAGTGTCATACAAACCTAAAGCTAACAAAGTTGTATTGCTCTTATCAACAATGCATCGAGATGACATTTTGGGTCCTCAAACGAATAAACCTGAAATTGTAATGTATTACAACTCCACAAAAGGAGGTGTGGACGTTTCAGATCGTTTACAGTCCACTTATAGTGTCTCTCGCATATCATGCCGATGGCCGCTAACACTTTTTTTTACCTTGTTGAACATTGGCGCGATCAATAGCATTGTTATTTACAGGGAAATCTCAGGTAAATCTATTAGTCGTAGGGAGTATTTGAATAACCTTGTTAAACTTTTGACCAGAGATTACATGCTGAAAAGGGAGAAACAGCACAATGTCCAATTATCTCTGCGACTCCGGTTGCGGGAAATATTGGGTATACCTGAGAGAGGTGATAACGTAGGCCGCCATGCTGATGGCCGATGTGCTTACTGCCCTTCTAAAAAAAATAGAAAAACAAAGACAGCATGCAATACATGTAAAAAGCCCATTTGCCGTGAACACTGTGTGTTCAACTGCACATCATGTTACCAAAATGCCTGCGGAGATGATGATTGATTGTGAGCTGTAAATAGTAATGTTTGTCTTTTAATCAGAAAATATTCTCTTATGTTCTCCATGTTCATGGCTTAAAAATGAATATCATTCCTTTGTTGAATATTTTTTAAACCGAAATTGCCAAATAAATGTTCTTTGTAGTACTTATTAGTGTTTATTTAGCCATGTACAACCCGTCGGTCTTTTCCCCGCCCCGCGTGCTACCGCGTTACAAGAAAAGCGCGTGCTACCGCGGGTTAACTACACTTTTTTCACGATACACTACACGATACCCTGCAAGCCACCGCGAGGGTGTGTGGCTGTGGGTGAAGATAACCAAGCATGCATTACTAACATGCAAACCAGCGACTTTAGGGTCTCATGCAACTAGATTGTTAGTAGCTATCGTATTTAAGGGGTTAATACATGCATCATGCACTACAGACTACTCTAAAATACTTCACCTACCTATCCCTTTGCTATGCTGCCTATTCTGTTCTCTTATAGTACGGGGGAAAATGCTTTGATGCAATGAATGCATGCAATGCAATGAAAATGAAAAATCATTCTGCTGCCCGGCATGAAGGACTTTTCTTCTGCTCAGCACTTCCTTCTACTCTTACGCCCGTGAATCCCGTCCGAGTGGGATCTTCGTTAGGTGGAAGGGTCCACGCTATTTCCAATCAGTGCTTATTCACATCATGCATTTTATCGTCCACTGCTTCAATTCCTTTGATCGCAAGTCACGCTTGATTTAGTGTTTCACAAGAAAGGCAGGCGATGATGAATTTTTCTATTCAAAGGTAGTGACGGGGTGGATGAATGGTGCCGTGTGCAGAGGAAATATCATCAAAAGAGACCGCGATATGAATTCAACCGACATCTTTGGCATACTCCATTGCAGGAGGTTGATTTGGGAAGCAAACGTTATTTGCAATGCATCCTAGGGTGCGATAACAGCCTCTGAAGGAGAAAGAAAGCATCAAATCAATTGCATTGGATCTTACCAGAATAGCAAAAAATGGCACTTAGAGCCGTCATCGCATTGATTATATTCCAAATTTTATATCTGCAATTGTTTCAGTGCACATGGAAAGCTAGTGGCACAATTTAGTTCACACTGGTTCTTTCATCTCATATATACTAAATGTAGAATTTGGGTACAACTTGAAATCTATGGTTTAATGGCACATCTACTTAATTTTTGTACTGCACAAGGCAGGGGTAATTAGGGTTCCAGCTACTTAGCATAGAAAAGTGTGCTTTGCATCACAGCATACGTATTTGCAGGATATTATCGTATGAAGGTACGATTTTCCATGACTTTTTGTTGGAGTCACAAATCTTGGTACTGATATGGACACGAATTGTGAGAGGCTTAAACAAATACTTGACTTACGTTATGTGATCCATTGGTTTAAGCTTATTCATGTGATCCAGGCTGCCGATAAAGCATTGACCCTTAGTAATTCTCCCGGTGCCGGAAGGACACGCATTAGTCCTATGCCTTTCCAAAAGCCTTAGTCTGCCTAGTTATGCTCACGCCTGAAGGACCTCTTATTCCAATTTCTATAGTAAAGGTTTTGCACGTTGTCATAGCAGTTATGTTTTCATATCTACTGGATCTTCTGCGTATTTTATCTAATTCCATTACTAAACCCTTTCCCATGTTTTCCAAATACTAGCGGCATAGTCCATCTCTGGCCTAATCAATGCGAGGACATAGGTTCCTTACTTGATCCTGAGTCAAATGTTATGCCTATGTCTGAGGCGGCTACGAACTCGTGACCTTTGTGATGCCAGATCGACGAATTGGTGTCACTTAAATAGAGTCCAGCTCACGTAATAGGTATATGCTGCACATAAGTCATGCATAAAACTTTAAGGACACTCATGTCATTCACATATTTCATATATTGGTAATGGAACCTATAAACCATAATGCAAATATTTTCTTCTTTTCTTTCAATTTAATAGCTTTGAAATCTGTTACACTAATTTTTCATATGAATCAATATTTATAGATTTTTTGACCACACCGTCGCCGTATTTCTTTGAAAAGAATTTATAAATTAATTTAATATGTATTTCTTGGAATGATGTTTAGAATTCTGCCAGTTTCTGTTGGGGTATTATTCCACATCTCTGGGTGAACATAGAAAAGCGATAGCTCATTTGATATGGAGTAAATTTGAAATTTTATTGCATTCTTTAGCCTCTCATTTCCTCATACTTCCATTGAGTATCACTAGCAATTGACTTTCTTCAAGTATCCGAAAATGTATTGCTTTTCCACTAGGTTCCTCATCCAACTAAACGTTTTCCAATGCCTTATTCAAACTTACTAGAGGGTATCATTTCGTTCCTCCTTCTTTTGATTTCCTCCTGACTTCTTCTTCATCCTTCTTTCAATGCAGCTTCGTTGCCCACTTATCAGAGATCTCATATGCCCTCATCCTTACCCAATGGAATAATTCGGAGCTGTGCAATGAAAGATATTTATTTTTAAACTAACTCTTGTGCATTTATGTAGTGTAGCAGCCAATAGCTCTCCCATCATTAGTATCACTTTGTCGCAGACTCAATTCCTCTACAAATGATACCTATAAGCCTAAGTTATACTTGAGTACTGCCCAGGCACGTTAAATATACTTCTGCTGTAGGTAAGCCACTTCTCTGTTTTATTTTTGTTCCTAAGGAATCACTTTAATTTGAATAATAGTTCTCATAAGTTATCATTCGTTATCACTTAATAAATGATTCTCTGAGGCAGTAAACGACCGGCTGGCTTTATTTCTTTGACGACTGTAGAATTAAGTCTATCGCAAGAAAAACAAATTAACCGATTTCAGCTCCTCGACTACCTCACCATGTCAAGCCCCCTCTTACTTTTTTCTCAACTACTCAGTGCCCCTCGTGTAGTGATAACGGACAACCCTGGATTACTTCCCAACTACCATAGTTGCCCCTCTCTTCCCCATTTTATCATCCATTCATTCATTTTAAAAATGTTACATTTTTTATATTTGGCAATTATTGCTTGGTTATTTGAGGCCGTAGCATATCTTATCAATCTCCCTTACCCCCTCTCTTATTTTTCTCCTCCAAAACTCAAAGAAATACCTCTTTTAAATTAAAACTAAAAGCATATTCGTACATTTGTAGCGTAATTTTTTCTAATCGGACCTTTTACATGCCCTGATAATGCTTATACGATGGAAATATTATGAATATTACGAGCGTAGGATACCTTGTTTCCCTTCTCCTTTGAAGATGTGAATTGATGAGATTGAGACTCGTAGTTGTGGAATTCCATACATACAATGGATTAATTAACTTTTACAAACCGCAAGGTCAAGAATAAAATGGTACCATCCAGATTACAATGTGTCAAATATGCATCTGATAATAATTGCAATGCATGAAATGCGGATTGTGCCATTGTACTCTTGAACCTGTGGTTTGTAAAAGCCAATTCATTCATTGCATAAGATGTGAATAATTTACTAAAGCTACTTAAAATTGCAGCATTTTAATATATTTTCCTGACCGTATGCCTTTTCTCTTCTTTATCAACCTCCACAGAGCTCTCTCCATCACTTTAATAAGCGTTTTTTTCGATAATACGAGGTATCTCACAACATACTGACCTAACTTTTTCCCGAAAACTCGAGGTGAGGAAATTCAATCTGGCATTCACTACAGTCTAATTGAACCCTGTCTGCATTGACGATGTTGCAAAATTTCTAATGATGAATTCCTCTCATGTGTTTCCCTTAATGGATTTAGAGTGTAAATTTCAATATTATGGTAGCTTGAAATTTGTTTTATTTGCGGATTTACAATTCCCGTGAAGGCTTGCAGAGAGATTTACGTACCCTCGGATTTTAGTTGCAAGACATTTATAATTGTTGACCCTTAAGACTAATAGGCACTCTTGTCAATCCCACAACCAGATCCTAAGAGGATTACTGGCTGAGGGAGAAAGAGAAAAATCGTAACCGTGAGGAACCAGGAAGGGAGCAGTTGCAGGAATGCGAAAGGAAGAAGTATGGTCCCATTGTGTGTGTGCCGAAAAGACCGAGGGAAAGGAGAAGATAGTGGATGTAAGGAGTTGAGGGGAAACTTCGCTCGGAGGACGACCTTTCGGCCGCAGGGAAGGAGTAGAGTATAAATAACGAAAACGATTGTAAGAGCCAAGTGGGAGTGGGGGGAGGACACGGACTGCTTTTGCCACGCTCCATTTGTCCCCCAATGAGTCCTTTTGTTATCGGGCGGTGATCCTGGCCTCCCGTGGGTGTAGACGGGCCCGCTCCAGACGCTCTCGAAATTTTTGGACGGGCGGGAAAAGGGACCCGCACCCCGTTGGTGGCGGGCGAGTCAGGGGAAGATGACGACCACATGACCCAGCCCCAAGGGGGGATGAAAGAGTTGATTTGAAATAACGATACGGTAAGAAATTTTCTTTGTCAAAATTAAACCACAAATGTATTCTTGGGTACCGGTCGAAATATTAAATTTAATTTTTTGCACCAATTCCATCCACACCTATATCTACATCTACATAATAACCTACAAGCCATCTTAAAGGTGTGTGGCAGGGGGTGAATTATCTCCAAACATGCACTATATATGCATTTAAAAGGATTAGTATTACTATATTACACTAGAATGCAACAATCAAAAAGATAAAAATAGCAAACTACGCATGAAAAAACGTGCTGTTCGCTGGGTTACCTTCAAGTTCTTGCACCAACATGCAACTACCTATGCTATCCATTCCTACACTCGTATTAGATATATTTACCGTAATCCATATCTCTAATAATACGAGGAAAAAAGGACATTTTGATTCTGTCAGCTCAGCAATAAATTTCTCTAATTTTGTGATTATGGTCCAGTCTGCCATAGTAAGTTGGGGTTCGCAAAATATTTTTTACGTCATCACTGAAAATAATATCTTGGAATTTATTTATATTATACCTACATTGTGCCCCTTCAAGCCAACACTAGGGTGAGAGGCAGGGTGTGCCGACTCTACAACATTCATGCAGTAGATCTTGGGCATAAACGTATCCTGTGAAACTGTATTTTGATTTTAGTGTTAAATCTTATTAATTAGTCAACGTAATCAAGGATATTTTCCTTCCATGCATCTATTTATTTAAAGCTTCATCTACGAGAACCGTGAAAGTCACCTCGCGGAGTATGTGTCATAATGCGGGACGGACACTGTACTAATCTGATGAGAGAGAGAGAGAGAGAGATGGTGCAATAATTCTAGCCTCTCATCTTTAGACCCCGCGTTCCAACCCGAAATATGCTTCATACAGAAAAATACTAGGATTCTTATTATACTACTAACGGAAGGTAGAATTTTAGACAGAGTTTCGAAAGAGTAGTAGTATAATATTATTCTTCTATACTTTCGAGAAATAAATAGGAAAAAAGTGCTATCCTCATGGACCTAGAAGGCTGAAGAAGCTAGCAAAAGATGGAGGAACATGCACAGGACAGAACGTTTTGGAAAAGAATCATCTCCTGAGACCTGTCCCAGACCAAATTCACGCAGAATCAGAAGAATATTCGAATTCACAAAATAAAGGAAAATGTATTTCCGTACCCCCTGCCATCCTGGCTGTGCAAGGCCGCTGTTTCTGTCCTCTTTCCACCCTCCGACCAACGTAACCCTCATCCAGCGATATCTCCGGCTTGTGTAAGTCACGAGGGGGCGTGTCGGGGAATTAACATATTCCGCTAAGTCATGCCGAGACTGGCAATTATCAAGGAGACTGAGGACGATCTCAAATACATTAAAAAAAGGTCCTGGCCTAAAATTTCCTGTTAAATGCCCGCTAGCCATGGTTGGACGGGAAGGCGGGGCGCGTGTGCTTCTGTGTTCTTCTTCCCCGTCGAGAGCCCTCTGAGTCGGAAGCGACCCTCGAGGCCACCGATCACGAATCAGTGAGCTGCTTTTAAGCAGGCTGTTGAGTTAGAGGGGGTGGAAGGACTGAGAGGTCCTAAGTGCTCGCTAATGCACTCATTGAAATTCCAATGTCTTGCAGGTGTATAAGTTTACACTTGGAAGTTGCAGTGGGGACCTAGAGCAAGGAGAAAAATGCAAACAAAGAGAGGGAAAAAAATTGCTATTCTTAATCCGGGATTGGGAATTTTTATCATCGTAATTACTATTTGGAGGACTGGAATAATGCATGTATTACGGTACGCGTCAGCGTTAATTAAGAGTGTCTGGTAATATAATAGGAGAAAAAATGCTGTTTTGAAAGAAAAATTATTTGAAACACTAACAGCGATGAGTTATGATTATTATACTTCCAAAGTTAGACTTTGGGCTTTGGTTTTATCGGTGCATTGAGTTTGTCATTTTTTATGTATCTTCCGTATTCTTTTTACCAACGGAGTCCAATAAAATATTGTTTTACGATAATTAACTCATTTTACTGTCTCTTTAACATCAAATATGTTTTCTTATGCTTGCATTCCCTAGTATTTAGCTTCATCTCACCCATAATGAACCATTGTCGAAGTTTGGCAAATTCTCTGCCCATATTGAAGGCGAGTAAATTGGCTGAATATAATTTTTTCAAAGGAATACAAGTCCAGTAAGCCAATAGACAAATTCAGTTCTATTGAGTTTTCAATTTTTTTCCTTCGCAAAAATGTATCTCAGAGTTCACATTCGGGCTAGCGGTGTATTGGGATACAAAATGTAAAAGCCTAGTTACCTGCTCTTTTTCCTTGTCCAATTTTGTTTTCGAAAATCCTAATTGCATTTAACACAGTTTACCCCTTCATAATTACTTACATAATTACAAGAACGAAGTTATTTATTAAGCTGCTACTAACATCTTTGACATTGAAAATCGGCCTTAAAATTGTGAGGGTAGTGAAATGGTTACACTACCGAAAGAAGTCAGGATAAAAATAACAC
Organism: Platycnemis pennipes; assembly: GCA_933228895.1. Taxonomy (NCBI): domain Eukaryota; kingdom Metazoa; phylum Arthropoda; class Insecta; order Odonata; family Platycnemididae; genus Platycnemis; species Platycnemis pennipes. The sequence goes on along the minus strand of OW121848.1, from coordinate 21,915,518 downwards.
TGGTGACCCTATGAATACTAATTCAAGAATGGCGAACTAGCCGCGAAGGATATGCCAAGGTTTTCTAATAAAAATATTAACAATAATAAAAGCAGAAAAACGGATTAATGTGATCGAATGACATTATTATTTTTTGTTATGGAGAAGGTTCTCGATAACTTCGAATGGAGTAAGATGATAAAAGTTATGGAAAAAAAACTTGAGATCGCTTACAATGATAAGGGAATAATGCACCAACCGTATACCAAGCAAACATACACTAATCGGACTTACTTTGATTTTTTTTGCTTCTATTAACTAGCATTTATTGACTATGGTTTTATTTAAAAAGAATACATAAATATATAAGTTAAAGTATTGCAGTCTATTAATAATGATCAAAGTGATAGAGCTATTTCACATGATAGCACAATAAAATTAAATAAAAGAATAAATTAGTGACCCATAATTCAATATGACGTGAAGACATGTTATTTTATGATAAGTATCAATCAGGTCCTGCTAAGCCATTGGGCTTGTCACTAGGTGCCTTTTAGTTTTACATATATATTGCATATTTTTACGTACAATAGGTATAAATTTATAGACAACGATTTGATAGTTTAGATACTGAACGGGAAAATAGAAGGAAAAACTCCACTAGGAAGACCAATGACAAATAATTAGGAAAAACCAAGAGGTAAGAAGAATTAAAGGGAAGTGAAAGAGTGATCATGGAATGGGAAAGAATGGAAGGCTGCAGTTAAACCATTTCAGCACTGAAAAACTGAATTCCAGCGGCCTAAACAAAGTACCTAATTATTTCCGAACTCCCCCTAAATTTGAAATATGTAATATAAAGCAGTGAAATCGCTTATTATCTTTTGACCCCTCACATTGACATTCAAGGCTCTACTTTTTAAAGTATTCCCGGTACAGAAGATCAATCATCTGATTACTCATTTACTCCTTCCTCGAAAGTTTCCACGTAAATTTTCCAGATATCAATATGATGTTAACTTTAATCAATTCTTCGTGTGTCATACCTTGCCAAACATTTGTTAAACATTTGATTGGGCGTTATAAATGTGACGAGGGAGCCGCTTTAAGTAATTTAACGAAAATATTTCCATTTCCTGGCGATCTCCCATTTTTTAAATCCTAGATGGCCCCGTCTTTTCTAATGATGCAATGCTACTCTTTTTGTACTGCCTCTCTGAGTTGTTTTTTTAATTTTCTGGGCCCTCAAAAATTTGTGTCGATGTTATGCCATTTTAGTAGCTGCCTGACGATGCTGTAATACAGTGAAACCCGGGTCGTAGTAAAGTTTATTTTTGAGGATTTGGCTCGTGTTCTACTTTCTGTGTTAACCCCTAGCTATGCTAAGGATCGTTTCTCACATAAACCGAGTTCAATAAATTCAATTAATGTACGCCTATGTTCGTAACACCTATCTTTAACAACTCTAATTAAGTTGGGTTCGAGTCCAACCTAAGCCATGGGTGTTGTGATTGTCTTAAGAATAGGCTTACAATTAAAAGACGCTATCCAGATGATGAACCATTACAGTTTATCTACATTTACAGAGTTAATAACAAGCCATCTCGAAAGTGCGTGTTAGTGAGTGCATCATTGTCATGCACGACATACATGAATAAATATTTAAGTTTTGAGAGGAACGTGGTGGATATGCACGCTTAAAGCACGTGAAAATAAGTCATCTGTTAATACAAAGGAAACTTTTGTATTAAATGGCTTAGGCATTTGTTTGTTTTCCCTACAATAATTTTTACGCTAAGCATATTAAAGTACTGTTAACATGAGTTAGGATAATAACAAACAGTCGGAGCACCTCAAGACTTAGCCCTACCATTACATTTACATATAAACAATGCCCTGCATGCCACCATATGTGTGGCACGGGGGGAAATTACGTATTTTATGATCATTTGATCACTTTTACAGTGTAAATTTCATTCTTAAAATTATTTTCAAATGTTTCCCTTTGCACACAACCGGATTTAATGCTCGGGGAACGCACTTAGGTGTAATGACATTCCAGGGAGGTGGTAATCAGTAAAAGAGCTTTGGATGCACCCTTGTCCCGCAGTCTGTTGCCCCTCACTGCTTCCGAGAGGGCTTGAGACGGGAGCGGTGTCCGGAATGGGGGCGTTGTACACATGGGGAGTGCAGTGGAACAGCCGACGCATTCCACCGCGTCCCGTCCACTGCATTACGCCCCACTACATGCCCAACGCACTGCTTAAATTCGACCCCGCGCCCACTTTACACACCCTCCATTGCTCGCACTTACCATCGGCGATGTTTCCCTCCACCCGAACCTACCTCGCTCAACGCACGATCACTTGATTTTGTCCGCGTTTTCTTTTATTATTTTTTTTTCAAAGGTAAGAGAGCGTGCTTTGTGTCGTCCGCGTTCGTTTATGGGCGGATAGGTGGGTCTGAAAACGACGTGGAGCGCTCACCGAGAAGAGAATGGAGGAAGGAGGAGAGGAGACGGAATGGAGAAAGAAGAAAGGGGAAGGGGAAAGATTGGGGAAAGGCGTGGCAAGGAGGAGGACCTTGAGTCGTTGACCCGAGAGGGAGGGGGAGGGAGGGGGAGAAGGGACGTAGGGAGGAGAGGACGAGGCTGAAAGAAGACGATGAAAGAGAAAAGGAGGAGGAAAGGCGTGGAGGGCGAAAAATGAGTCTCGTCTCGGGGGGAGTCCCGCAACAACGCCCTCCGTGGGGAGTGCTCGCCGTGCGCTTCGAGGATCAGCAACATCCCTCAACTGTCCACGTCTTCCTCTTGGCCCTTTTAAAAGGGCCCTCACCCCTCGTCCTCCATCCGCCCCGTACCGCTCTACCCTCTCTCTCTCTCTATCACCCGACATACTCCGCGAAAGGCTTGTTTAACTCCGGCATTTGCATGGGATACACTGTCTTGTGGTCAACCTTACACCACTCTGCTGTAATTGCATTGGTGATGCGCTCGGCGATGGCAGTAGCTTGTTTTACGGAATTGGCGGCTCGGAAATTCTCTCGCCGTCGGTCGAGCCCCTCAACCTTTGTCTGGGCCGCAGGTCGGCACTAAGGGCTCGGTAATGTCCCCCAACGTACATTGGAGTGTGAACGAGTGTTTGAAGCAACCAAAAAAAACGTTACAAGCTAGAAAAAAACGTTTTGGTTCGGTCACAATTAGACCAAGCGTAAATCTGGCTGAAATGCTAGGTTCTTAGGAAATATAGGCAGCCCTGCGTTTGGCAGTTTAATTTGGAACACCTTGATACTCGCGGTATAAAGTAGACTAGGTATTTTCTTTCAGCTTTAGAGTATTTGTTTTTAACTTTAACGCTCAGAGTTAGCAATGCAACAGACTTAGCCTTCTCGTATTAGCTGAGTGTCACAATTGGAGACCCCATTGTGCCAAAAAATCACCCAATTTTATAATGTTCAAATCGCTGCTGATAACGCTGCTAGTATAGTTTATTAATGTGTACGTGAAAAAGTTTACCTGGAACAGAAAGGAGTCTAGGCTTTCCATGTCAATAGGTTGTAATTTGGGAACTATCCCGGCAAAAAATAGCTGTAGCTTGATTTTTGGAGTATAAAACTGCCTGACACCACTCTTATACTCCCTACGAAATCGGACTAAATTAGAACGTATGCAGCGAAGATCGGCAAGATTTGTAAAGGGACGGTATGATAACCTTATTAGCGTAACCAGTCTATTAAATGAATTAAATTGGGAATCGTTGTCAGATCGCAGGTTGAAATTAAGACAATCTCTTAAACAAATTCCAAGACCATAATTTCAATGATGATGTTAAAAATATTTTGCGGACCCCAACTTACTATGGTAGACTGGACCATAATCACAAAATTAGAGAAATAGATTGCCAAACTAACAGATTCAAAATGTCCTTTTTTCCTCGTACTATTAGGGATATGAATAACGATAAATATATCCAGTACGAGTGTAGCAATGGATAACATTGGTAGCTGCATGTTGGTATAAGGACTTATAGCAAACCCAACTAACGGCATGTTTTGCATGTATGTTTTGCAATTTTTACCTTTTTTTAAATAGCGTAGTTTTGAACAGTACATATACAAGTACTAATCCTTTTTTTATGCATGATATGTAGTGCATGTTTGGTGAGAGTTCACCCCCTGCCACACACCTTTATGGTGGCTTGCAGGGTATTATGTAGATGTAGATGTAGATGTTATAGGTGGAGCTTCAAAGGCAGGGTCCTCGCCCGTGATACAATACCGACCCCTTCCCGTGGTACGATACTGCCTCTAGCTCGTTCGTAATCGCATCGGTGAGACGGTATTCGGGCGGTATGACTCCGCTTGCGTTGTCTTACCGCATGGGGTGAGCGGTTCGTAATAGCCCGTCAGTAGCAACGCATCATTAGAATATTTTCTGAATAAACATGGTAACTACGAGGCAGACTAAGATTGCGCGTCATACTAATATTTTAATTTTATATTATTGCATGAATTTAAAATACTCCCTGTTGTAAAATCTCATTTAGTCACTAATGTGGTTGTAAACTTTTATCTTAGGTTATTTATCTCAACAAGTCTAATTGAATTCTTAGGCGTGGTGGATTACGGTTTTGAATGTTATGGGTCTGAAACATATATCTTTTCTGTGGATTGGGATCAAAAAAGATTAGCGGGTTGCCAAAACGTAGAATATATACCTACTATATATTCGTATAGACGTAGATACTAACAATCTAGTTGCATGAGACCCTATAGTTGCTTGTTTGCATGTTAGTAGTGCATGCTTGGTGATATTCACCCCCTGCCACACACCATCGCGGTGGCTTGCAGGGTATTGTGTAGATGTAGATGTAGGTGAATATCCTAATCTCTTCCCCATCTAAAGGAAATTATCGCAGTGGCACGCCGTGTTTACAGAAGTGGCACACCTTGTTTACATAAGTAGGTAATATGGGACTCATAATATCGTAGTTTAATTTTGCAGTAAGTATATTTTATTTGTAAGTCTATTATTGATCCAATTGATTTTAAACAAAAACTCGCTTCCCAACAACTTTGCTGCAATTATTTACCAACAAATTCATCGGAAAACTTGTACCCTAATAAAATATGCAAGTTAAACACAAACGAGATTTCATGTACGTATTACCAGGATCATCTTTATTTCATTATTATGAGTCATGAATGTTCTTTAATTTTTTAAAAATTTATATTAATTTTCAATACTTGCCAGGGTTATTTGCTCTGACTTCCACTGAGGTAACTTTCCTTAAAAGTAAGTAGTGAGGAAGTACACGGACACATGGAATCAGATAAATCTTGCAACTTCCAGTATTGATATTTATTATCTATTTTACGATGAATTAGAGTGTAAACTTATTATAATGTTGCATATCATCGTCATTTGGTGTTCTGCCTGCTGGCAGGTCCTTTACACCACTGCTGTTTCCATCCGCTTCTGTCTCGAACATTCTCTTTAGTCACATTGTAGTTGCATCTTCACCTCATCCACCAATTTAATTCTTCTTCTTCCTCTCTTTTTCTCTCCCTCAACTGAACCTTCTAATGCCACTGTTAGCACGTTTCTCTCTCTAACCACGTGACCCACCCATTTAATTTTCCTTTTTCTTATTTCCTGTATGCGCGATATTTCTTCCTTCAGATTATCTAAAACCTCCTCATTTGTCAACTTATCCACCCATCTTACTTTTTCCATTTTTCTCCACTCCCACATTTCTTGAGAATAAAGAGACAATATTTAGTTATAGCTATAGCTGCTTACTCTTACTCGTGTCCTTCAACTCTTGCCACACACCCTTCGGTGGATGGTATGATGACTTGTAGATGAGCTCATCTTACACTTAAAAATGCTAGGTCAGATGTCAAGTTACTGTTTCCTTGTGCAAACGGTTTTTTAAAAACTAAATCTTAATGTAACCGGATCCATCATATCACTACGATATGATGAAGGATATGTATGCTTAGGGATTAAATAAAGGATATATAATACATGAAAATACGTCGCATTTCGCCGTATATTTCACATCTATATGAAAATATATCTATGTATACGTTCTTGTTAGTCATCTACTTCCGCCAGTATTTGCTCTCTTCATTATCTGCCAGCCAAAATACTGGTATGTGGGCTGTTATATTCCGGAGTTAGTGTTATATAATTATATCTTATTTCTATCAATAGCTGGAAAATATTTTAATTGAATGACGCCCAATGTTGTAGCTTCATTATTTCATTCAATACTTTTATTGCCTCTTTTAGCTCCTTTCCAAATGAAGAGTTAGCACTTATCAGTTTCCTATGGAGTTTCGGGACCACTTGGCAACTGAGGCATATTTACTTCCTATCCTGCCTTTTTCTGATTTTCTTTCCATCATCATATTCCTTCATATCCGTTTCATCTTTCTCTCTTTCATTTACTGCGCCCAATATTCCGAAAATCCACCGTCACCCATGCCCCTTTCCATTCTTCCCCTCGTTCGATCACGTCCCCTGGCTTCCCCTTTCCCCCACTTCCTCTCGAGGGCCCATTTGGGCCTTTAGCCCCTTCCTCTCCCATTACCTCCTTCGCTAATATTTACCCGGATTCCCTCACTCCCCTCCCTTCCCCCATTTCAGCGCAACCTTGGCCATCTCCTTGCGGTGCTGCCCAGCGCCAAACTTCGTGGCAATTGTCCTCCCGCAAGCCTTTTTCTTTTATCATCTTGTTTTCTTTCCTCTCGACAGTGTTCCTGACTCCAGCTTCCTCGTTCTGGTGTCCCAAGTTTTTCCCTCTCACTCATATCTCTTCTCTCGTTTTTTATTGTGGATTCCTCTGGACTTTTCTTTCGGGCATGCATGCTTATAATGCTTATTGTGTTTTGATCTGTTGGGAAATACATCACTTCTCAAACTCATTATCTAGAAAGATATCCTTGTTACATTATGTTGAAATGGATTGCAGATACAATAATAAAGCGAGATAACTTTTTTTTTGCTTTTTCAGTGGAGCCAATGGTATACAGATACGTCCTTAACAATCGAGGAAGAGCGCATTTCACCTCATAATTACGTATCTATAGGCCGTTTCTCCAAAAATTGCTTCGCTTCCTTTAACTGTTTTCATATCATTTAAACTATTACGCTTCGGGTTAGAAACCTAATCCTCATGCTCTGCTGATAAGAGAACAATCCTTGGGACCGAAAAGCTTCCAATATTTTTTCGATGTTTTATTTCTGTCCTGACTGATTAATGGTAGGTAAACATAATGACGCATTTCGTTTCACTACTTGAAAATTTTCCTCGGAGTGAATTCAGCCATTTCTCTGAATCGCTATTTACTAGATTATTAATTGCATGAATATTTCTTACCCGTCAGCAACCCCATTTTTAAATTATCGCATTCGCTGTGCTTCTCCGAATTTTTGATACTTACTTTTTACGAACTTGTCAGCGTTTTTGTTTTCTCCCCCTAAGACTTTCCACTCCCATTTACCTTTCTGTTTTTATTCGTTAATATTTTCCGTGTCCTTCCTCAGACACTCAATCTCCAAATTTCCAAGAGATACTCCGCCCGTGCCTGTTTCCAGACTCATTTTCACGTCTCACGGTGAATGAAAAACTCGCAAGCAACACGATTTGGCTCGTGCGTTCGCGTTATTAATCACTGCCTTCTCAGAAAAAGCAAAAAGCTATTAACTTCTATACGTGTGTAGCTCGTATCTAGAAAAGGACTCGTTCTCTTATGATACTTTCCCGGGTACTCCTGCTTTCTGCTTGTTATTTTCCGCGCAAAAGTACGCCTGTTAAGTCCGGGTCCGGGTCACATAGATTTACCATCAAATTGTATTTACGTCCGGTTACTTTTCCATTCTTTTCTGTAATCTTGAGCAACGTGAGGTCAAGAAACTCAATATTGAAACGTGACCCTCTTAATACGTTTAATGCTAAAACGTAGGGGTGGACTCGTAAAGGTGGAGTTAGTTATAGCTTATATCATATGAGAAAGGTCTGCGGAGAGTCATACACATTCTAATATAATTAATGCATCATTTTAGCTCATCTTAATTTCGTTTCCGTTGGAATTTTTTGAAGTTAATAAATTGAAAGAGCTACTTGTCATGCCATCAGGATTGATACAAGTAGTCCTCTCTGCTCTATTGACTGAGTTAGAGGTTAACTGGCATTGCTCACCGTCAAAGCTGTTAGGTTAATTTTCTTTTAAAAATTATTGTGCTCAGAGTTCTCGATTTAGCGGAGGGATTTTGTTCCAATTTCTGCAGTAGGGAGATTGATTATTATTTGAGCATTTATTTTAATAGTTTGGCAAAATGAGATGATAAAATAGAAAATTGGAATAGAAAGTGTAAGTACTGATCAGAGATTTACAAGTTATATAGTTCCAAGTCTCGCACCTCAGGCCGGCGTTGTTACCTTGGGCTTGGAAGGAGAAGGAGGGAGAAAAAGCTGGCGATGACATTAGTCTGCATCCAACGAAAGGCGGCATGGATCTACCGCAATGAGTCCCATCCGATGTACATAAACCTCTGCATCAAATTCTCTTCTCCCTGAATTTAAATAGGGTTCACAATATCTCTAAAAAATCTCTTCCAATCAAGGGAATGGATCCACTTGGACCAGGGCTCTAGCCACCTTGCTAACCCGTACACGAAAATGGAAGCCGCGGTGTAATGTGATCACCAATTTCACTTACATACCTCATTATATAGTCTCCTGGTACAAGTAAGTTGACTCTCATTTCGAAAGCCTAGCGAAATGTTAAAGAATCAAAAATAGTTTATAAAAAATTAAATTCATTGAAATATTTGGGCCAATTTAATGCTCGCCATGTCCAGATAATCCAGGTAAAACTTACTTGGTAGTATAATGATACAATCTCCCAACGACGTCTTTCAGGTTGAGTGTCCTTATCGTGATGCATTTTAATCCGAAATTTTTTTATGAATATCAATTATATTTGCCCCTTTAGACCTGCTCTATATTCAGCATTTTGAATGCATAGTGCTTCAACATATTCCTTAATTTACAGATAGTAAGGTACGATATCAATATAAAAGCAGTTAGCAGTATTGTGAGGTAAATAGAAAAAAATGTACTTTTTAATGAGATGTCTAAATGCTGTTGGACACCTACTCTCTGGACAGTCAACTACTCTCAATTTATGGGGGCCAAAATATGTATCTTTCAATCTCATATTCAACTTTTGTTATGCCATTGCCTTCTAGTTGTCATTCTGTCGCTTTTCTTTTTAGCAGTATCTCAGAATCAGCTGCCGCCCACGTGGGTTAATTTAAATTTTTGCACAGCCGTGATCAGAAAAATCACATATACATCCCTAAATATCATATATTAGAAATTTAAAATATCTCATTATTTTTGTGAGATTAATGTAAGGAACGATCAGAATATAAATTCTCATAAGAACATTTGTTTACCGTAGCACATTCAAATAGCGGAAAGGATTAACATAAATACTCATGAGAACATTCACATAAAAAATGGACAGTTGTACTTTTCTGCATATAATTTATTGGTATGTCGCGTTTCACTAATTTGCAAATCTTCAAGTACAACGTTGTGCGTAAAATATCGAGGTATATATGAAATAAAAACATAAATATATGGGTTAGTAAACAAAATCGTCTCCAGTGAGCAAATTTCCACCCATCCCCAATGCTTTCGGCAAAACTTTGTATTCCGAAACTCCTCCCCACCCAATCGTTTGCCTGAGGTTGGATACCTTTGAAATACCATTACACCCAGATCTTCTAACAACTAACTGTCATCAGCATAAAATTGTGAAAAACTTCGATCCATAAAGTTGATGTTCTGCAAAGTTCATTTTCTTGCTAATAATGCCCCTCCATTGCCCTCTGACATAAATGAATCGAAAAATTTATTCTTGGCGGGATTATAATATTATAATTTTTAGCTAATTTGTGAACATTTACTGCACAAATAACGTGGACATTTCCTATAACTGACACTTTTATACAGTGCGAGTGATGAAACTGTTTACGTGAATGGGAAGTGTCGAGTATTTTGACGTTAAATATTTAATTATTTTGTTAAAAAATTTATTTACGGAATGAATTAATCAAATTCTCGCTTTTCCATACTCATCTCCATTTCCATATTCACACTTCTTCCATAGTGCGAGTGATGAAACTGTTTACATGAATGGGAGGTGTTAAGTATTTTGACGTTAAATATTTAATTATTTTGTTAAAGAATTTATTTCCAGATTGAATTAATCAAATTCTCGCTATGCACGCGTGGCCAGACGCGTTAAAACGCATTTAAATCATAAGAATACGTAGAGACCTTTTTGTTTTGTGTGTCGATGTATTCACAGTGTAAGGCTGCATGTCGCGGTTATGTTTGGCAGAGAGCAGAGCTCTGTCTCGTAAAACCGAAAGTGACCTCCTCCCGTTATCCTGGGATTCCTTGCCGTTCCCTTAACCGACCGAGGATGAGTTTTTCCCCTTTCGACCCCCCCCCCCTTCCCCTCCTTCCCCCAATTCCTCCCTCCCGCACTCCGCTCCCTCTCATCAATTTCCCGCCGCCTCCGCGTGTAGCGCCTCACCTTCAACCTCTGCGCCCATCACTTTCAAAAGCAGCCAGCCTGGCAATTTGAGCCCCTCCCCCTCCCCTGTCTCGTCCCTGTCCACCCTCCCTCGTCCGCGTCCATTTCCTTCTTTTGTTTATCCTCTCCTGTGTTTTCACATATTCCTCCCCCCCCCCATTCCCCTCCTCTCTTCCCTGCCTCCATGACCAAGACGCAAGCGGTCCTCTCTTCCTACATTTCCCCGGAGGTTGAAGGAACCTCAGAGGGAAATAAAAATCCGCTGGAAACACAGAAACGCACGAATCACGCCCCGTCTCCTTCCCACTCAGAGACCGCACGTTGGCACTTTTTGATATTTATTTCGTAATTTCGACCTGCCAAGTGTCATAATCCGATTATCCGAATATGGGGCAACTGATATTTTTGAGTTAATGAGTGAATGGCAATGCAACACCTGGTCCAAATTTACTATGGAGAAGAGTAGTTACTTGGTTTTTTTAAAGATGGCCTCGTCTATTTTGCTATTGTGCTGGTGCTGAATGATTTACGTCACTAGTGTTAGTATTTTGATTTATAATGCATGATTAATTCCATGTCTGGTGAGAGTTCACCCCCTGCCACACACGTTTATGGTGGCTTGCAGGGTATTGTGTAGATACTTATTTATGCCACCAAAATTGTATAAGAATATAATTTCCGAGTCAATTTTGAATTTTTTGTATCAATATCCTAAGATGCACATATTTTCAGCTTGCTTTATCGTATCAACAATTTACACAACTGCACCCAGTGCAAGGTTAAGAAATTCAAAGATAATTTCTCTGAAGATCCATCAAACTGCAAAATAGGGCTGGGTTCGTTACACCCATGTATTGTAAAAAGTACGACTAGAGCAACGTTCGAAATGACCCGCACCGCTTTTCACTGTTTTTTCCAATTTCTCCTAATCTCCATGTCACACTTTTTGATTTATGCCCAGATCAGTGAATCTGACTTTGACTAACGTGAAAACCATGGAAAAGTTATCGGTGGCCAATTAAAGAGCAGAAAACCAGTTTCCAGTGGAAATCGGTCTTCAACAATGGGTGCTGAGGAGAACCATTGGGTGCTTAAGATAACAAGCGATAACCCTACATGGAAGCCAAAGTGATCCCATTGTTTTCGTTGCGAAAACGATTTTTGTTGGCTGTTTTATTTTATACTTCCGATTCAATCAGTAAAACCCGAGAGCATGTCCATTGCTATGACTAGCATTTTTGTGGCCCAATTTTTATACCTTTGAAAGGCAATGAATGTCCCGTGCTTCGCAATGCTCCACCACTATCATTTGGCTATACGGTTCCTCTGTATTTGATCTCCTAACCCGCATCATATCCTGTTATTCAACTTTCGATTCAAAGTTGTAGCTTACCTTATTGTATCCATAACATTCAATTTGAATCCTTTTTTTTTTAAAGTTTCTCTGGTTGTAGATACACGCAATGAATTAATGGATACTTAAGTGTTTTTGATGAAGAAATGCCTCGGGGATACAATAAGTTAAGACTTTTCATGAGAATACCACATTGCATCTGGGAAATATGTGGTCAAACCAAGAATTTTTTGAAAAATTTAGTAGAAAAATTTTCTAAGAAGGCAAAATAGTAGTCTCACTACCAAGGACTCACTAGAATAGCCAGTTATTGAATATGGGATTCTATATTGTAGTTGATCTTACTATAATGTTGGGTAATATGCAGGGAAAAGCAGCTAGGATTATATAAAATGTTATAATACGTTTTTATACCCGCCATAAATATTGGAAAAATTAGATTCTAAATCTCTAATAGGCTTATGTAATATCTCTATGCTAGGCTTATGTTATTATCTCTAATAGATTTATGTCAAGTCTAAATATCATGTGGAAATATGAGGCGAAAACCTTTTCTGTGTACGCAAAAATTCAGCAACCACATTTTAAGTAGTGTAACACCAATTTCTGCAGTCACGCTGTGCATGTGTTGAGTTTAGCCAACGACAGCCTAGGGGTGACTCGAAGGGCACTCAGTAAATTCAAATGTATCTACATGATGCAGTTAGGATATAGTGGATAGAAATCAATATGTACTACCCCGTTCACCAGAAAAAACTTCCATCTATTCCATCATTATGAACTTATGTGTGGTCACAGCTTACCCAAATTCACCTTCATAAATTTTAGCAAAATGGGTATTGAAAACCTTTCCCGTACCCTATGACCTTGTCATGATTTGGAGTAAAGCGTACTCTTAATCCCTCTAGAGCTGTCACTATCAATAAACTTCATAATTTCCACAAACTTTAATCTTCAGTGGTAAAACTAGCATCATCAGGCACATCTATGTATATAACTGATGATGCCGCTAAGGTGAAACTAGCAGTTTCTCGGTAGAATTAATATTGAGGAAATTTCAAAGTTTGTTCTTGATAGTGACGATGCTGTCATTCCACTAACTCACATCTGAGCCCATCAACTTGATCCTCTAGAGCTGGACAGACGAGAGAAATGTATTTCACTCATAGCAGGGCAATCTATGAGAATTATGTATTACGGTAGGAGCCAGATATACCCTATAGTCTTTGTTCTAAAGGCGACTGTAAAGTGGTCTCTTAAGCTCGTGGACAGCCAATCAAGTGAAAGTTCCACGTAAAATAAAGAGGTAATAGCTTTCTAAAATATATTTGTAGTCATATCAGAGGGTTATTTGTTACTACCTCCAGGCGGTAGACCGTTAACAGTTCTCCCGGAGTTAATGTGTTTAGAAAATCAGTTCCAGGACATCACAAACGAAGCACTTATTAATCTTATTAATCCTACTTATACACGAATCAACCTAGATATTACTAATTAACATTATTTCTTCAATGACTGAAATAAGCACTCATTCCCATATGTTAAAACGAGGGCCATGTTCATGCCTACCTTTAAAAAGTCGTTTTGAAACTTTGTAATATAATGCATCATTACAGCCGCTTTACGTAAAAATTACCTAAAATTATCTGGAGAATAATTTTGCTCTTAATTTGACGCGAAGATTCATCACCCAATACTAAGATTGGTTTGAGATAGCTCTCCGTTAAAGGCCTCACCTTCTTCATAGTAATTACTCTCAGTGACCTTAGTTGATGCTTTCTCCGTAACCATCGCTATGTTATGCTGCAGTTATATGCTTTATAGTACTCTTTCCAAACATTGCTCATGAATTATTTGAGCTGAAAAAAAAATTACAAGGCAGTTACTGATGAATTAAATTTTGCAGCTATTTGTAAAGGTGAAGTAGAGAGCTTTCTTAAACCAAAGTAAAATTAATGCTAATAGGCGTTAGTTATCAGCAAGTTTGATGACTTAGAAGTTCAGTGTCTGTCTCTCAATAAATGCTGAATGTTTTATTTTCACTTTTTCTTGCTCTTAAAACAGAGAGTGGATGAAGACATTTTCCTGACGTCGGAATGGGAGAATTTTTTAAAACTAGGTTTGCGGTAAGTATGTATGAAATGTTAATTATTATATGATCACTTGAATAATTATCTGATATATCTTGATTTTTATGAGATATCCTACGTCAGCCACACTCTTCACACTCGTAAGGGTCTTCGGTTTGATGCAGATGCAAATAATGACTTGCCGTGATCTCCTTATTCACAGTAATTTCTCCATATTTATCTGTACTCGTATCATGTGTGCGTGTTTTATCCCAAGTAATTCATTTCTGCGTTCAAACGTCCCAAATGGATATTATTTTCTTAAAAGTGATACTTGAATAATTACAAATCGCAATCTTTTGCTTAGAAACACCACATTCTAAATCTTTTGATACGCACGCTGCAATATCTTGGGCGGAAATTTATAGGGAAATTATCCTCGTAAGAATTTTCAAGCTGAATCCCAAGGATAGTAATATAAAACCCTTTTTATGTGTAACAGAGACAGACCTTAATTATAAGTGTGAGCAGTAAATTAGAATTAATTGATCCATATGGCTGTAGCATCCACTAAATCATAGTAGGAAGTATTGGCTCGCTTCCAGAACACCCTTTGAAGATGGGAGTACTCACGCATGGCCATTAGTTCCTTTCGAGTTGGACGAGTGGCGAGTGGATTTCCCCCACCACACTATGCCCAAATAATCCCATGTACCTGCTTGTGCACGGTAGTAACTCAAGAAATGATTTATAGCCAGGCAGTAAGGAAGTGGCGATAATTCAATCTCCTTGCGAAAGAAAATAAGATTAACACAGCTAGAAGGCTGGGAAATCATGAGGTATTTTGAAATATTTAACATTTTTAGCGCCCAATCAGTCATCCTCTCATCCAAAATTACCCCTTTGCCTCATTAACAAATGTAATTTTTTTCATTCAGGCTAATGATTATAAAGACTATCTCGGATTTTAGAATGGATTTCTTGGTTGAGGGTATGTCATGTTTTTGCAAAACAGCCCTCAATCTTGTTCTCCAGAGGAGAAGTTCATTATCATCCTTTAACTATAAATTCCGATGAACAGCATTTTCTTCCCCTTCAGTTTGCAAAGTTGATAACGTAAATGAAGTCTTAAGTACCATGCCTCAATAAGCCAGTTTTCCTATGCTGAAGTTTTATGAAATTATATGCATGAAAATTCATATTCCAAATCAGATGTTTGGGAAGCCGTTTTATTACTCTTTTCAAAACTCTATGTTCTCGTAAGCTTGAAATGTAGGTTTTAAAAATAAGAATCAATATATTTTCACTTTCGAATGTAACAATTTAATTTATGTTTTAAACGATTGAGAAGGTCTTCAATTTTGGAAATATTGATGAGACTCAATAAAAGGCAGTGAATTTCATCTGTCTCGTTATTGATTAAAGCATGCGATTGAGTTCCTTTTTTACTGCAAATAGCAACAGAGTCGTAATGTGAGACCTGTCTGTATCTTAAATGATTTTTTTTCTTTTCTCCGATCTATTCTTCACTTCCCAATTAGTTCGAGCAAGCGATGCACTACTTGTCGCCGAAAGACAAGGAGCCCCTGTCTTTTTCATGACGGAGGCTCTTTACTGCCCCACCGGTCTTACGTCATTAATCCTCCCCCATTCTCTCGTTATCTTGACGCCCCTCTTCTTCCCTGCGTCACCCCACGTTAAGCTGGTTCGTTTCCGAAGCTTTCCGCGGACGGGCAATGCGCCGTCATGCGAACAGAACGTCATTTGTCATCTTGTCGCCCGCGTCGTGCCCCCACCCCGACCACGTCTCCTCCCCGCACCTCCCCTCAATATCCCACCGACGCAAGGAGCCGTGTAAAAACGACGACTTCCGAGACAGGGTCATATGCACCCTCTTATGTGCTTCCGTCGCTCGCGCTCGCCGGTGGTGACGCTGCGGTGGAAGTTGGAATTAAAGTTTCAGGCAGCTCGAAATGCGTGGGTGGCCTCGGGTGTGGGGCCTACCCGTCGATTATGCTGATATGCCGTATATTTCAGAAAAAGGGTCACTGGGGCAGCCGAGATTGTTTAGAGTATCGTGATAATTATGCAAACTCCTTTATAACCAGATATCGAGGACAAAACCAATTTAGTCAAATGATGGGAAAGATTATTTCGAGAAATACCCTTTCCTTCCATCCAAAGCTTCAGTTAAACAATTATGTTTTTAGAAAATTTAATTATCTACATTTCCATAAATGTCATAATTTTATCGGGATTTTTGTTTATTTTCGCTTCACTTGATTAATATTTTTAGTACTTTTTAAGGAGAAGGGGAAAATATAGACTAAAAAGATTGAGAAAGGAGTCTAGAATGAAAGCGATGTTCAAGGATAAAATTACGAGCAACCGATGCTCTTCTATATGACGATGCCCCATAAATACTTGTATTTATATTGGTAGGAGAATTTTACTAAATATTGATTACAGCTTTACATTGTAAGTATTGAACGCTCTCCTAGGGTTTTGAGACCCTTTAATAGGATTGAAGGGAGGCTTAAAATGAAGATTCAGGAAAAAATAGCTAAAAAAATGGGTAACAGTAAAAAGATCGGAGTCTGACTGTATGTACCAATGTTAAGGGCTAATACCCCACAGAAAATCTCTTCGGTTGGTGATAAAGGTTTGGTGAAAAATGTGGTTCATAATATTCTTTCAAAAGATTGAGGAAATTCTAGACAAATGATGAACACATTTAAGAGGTCAGGGTCAAGATTGTGCTCTTAGAATACAAAGAACACTAAGACAAAGAGTTATTTACGCACGACGATTGAATGTTGAGTTACCTTTGGTCCTTTAAAATACACCAAAAACTACTACCAACATTGCTACGCTTCCAAAGTTCAACCGAAAAATGTTTATTTAAATAGAATAAGTAGAGAGTTATAAAGTGCCAACAATTAGTATGAAAGTCAGTCAATATTCTCTAGGAGCAGCGTATATACATGTGTCGTCATATGTGGGGAAATAACAGCAAAGGTTGAGATGTCGCGGAGAGGTTTTATGAGCTTTGGGGAGGAAGGAGATCTACCACATCTCAAATTTACTCAACTAATATCTCCGACTTGAAGTGATAAAACACGTTGCCGTGTAAATATGCACAAGGAGCGAGCTGTATATGGGCGGATAGTAGCACCAGTAAACATGAAAAGAGAGTAGAAGTGATGGAAGGTCATATTGAAAGAGTCAGTTGACAGTTTTATGGAGCATTAGGGTGGGTTAGCAATTTTGCAGGAAACTGCTCAATTATGAACAGTCAAATGCCATGATATTCGGAACATACTGTAGACGGTGTCGTGGCAGCAAATTCCGAAGAGCGTTGGGTTACTGACATAGGTGATGCCATTAAGTGTCAAAACCTAGGTCGTCCCAATAAAACTTACTGTGGAGTCCACTAAACGCTTTCATTTATCCATTAAGTAGATAATGTTAACGTATTTTATCATCTACTTACATTGCACCAAAATAGCACAAAGTATTTACTAAATACCCGCAAAACATCTGCAATAACTTTGATCAATATCTATAACATTTTTATTAAATATTTTTTTTAAAGATGTTTAGTAGACATTTGAATATTCGGTTTCTCATAAATGTACTAAATATCTTCCATGAGAAATATTTTAGATGCTATGAAATATACATGGTGCTTTTTTGTGAGTTTATTGCTATATAGTAAACTCTTGATTTCCAAAGTAGCAATATTATTTGTCCTATTTATTGGTAAAAAGCTTCTTTACACATTTTCATATTTTAATTAATCAGTATGTCTTTTATGATGTCTGATGTGCCACTGCCAGTAGCCCCTGGGTTGCTCACCCTGACAGCATCTATAAAGGAGAAGTAATTACAAATTAACCTAGTTATCGGGAGGATTTATAAATATAGCTCTTCAAAGAGCATTCAAATAAAACTAAGAATTTTCATTAAATACATTAGGTATTGTATATAATGAAAATTGGAAAATTGGTTTGTATATAAAAAATATTGGTTTCTGGCAAAGAACAAAGTCTGGCTGCAATAGTCACACGATACTTAACATGTACAAGTTTGTGAATAATTCATAAACGCAGTGCAATAAATGCTTTTCTTTACCAGATTAGTGTACACTAGCGTTTTCAAGTTCCAAGATTGAGTTTATTAATTTGTGGTTTTTAAGCCCTAAGGTTTAATATTTTTCAATGGCAGACGAAGAACAGGTCTTATAATTAGACCTCTTTTTAATTTTATTGTTTGTGTTGATTTTATGTAAAATAATATTTAGTATTTATTTTGTAATCTTATTCATACGTGAATATATGAATACATGATCACGAGCCATAAAAGTGAGAAGCGACAACATTGTGTATTCAATAAAAGGGACAATAATTTACCGCATTAAAATAAACCTAATGGAAACAACTCATTGGAATGAGTAGTGTCCCTTCGCGAACCATAAATTCGACACGAGGAAATACAGTGTGCGTTGCTTAGAAGGGGAGGTTGGAGGGGGGTGGAAAAGGCGGCGGCAGTTGCCGAGTTGCCCCGAAGAGAGCTTCACGAAAATGACGGATGTGATTTACAGGTGGTGCGCGGAAAGCCTGCGGGAGACCACCGCGGCAGTGCCCATTCTTTCCAAACAGTCCAAGGGAGAGAGAAAAAACAATGAATTCGTGAAAAAAAAGGAACGGTAGGAGGAAGAGGAGGAGGGAGGTATCCGGACCTGCTGTATACAAGGAGCCGTAGGCAGACGAGAGGAAGGATAAATGGAAGGACGTGCGTGTGTTTGTACATTAGAAGAAAGGAACGGGAGAGCGTGTCGAAGAGTCAGGTGGGCGGGGAAAGTTGAGAAGGAGGGGAACGTGTTGGCCGAGGGGCTTTAGGGGAAGGAGGCGGGGAGCGGTGTGGGTGGGGGCAGGAGTTGAGGGGAAGAGGGATGAGGAAGCCAAGACCGTGTGATCTCCGGTGGAATGCTTAGGTTAAGTCATGTACGCGATACAGGGGATGGGGAGGATTAAGGAGAGTGGCTCGGTGCATTTGTATTCCGGAGAAGAGTTGAGGGAACAATGCTTGCTCAGCAAAAGGACTGAATCATGTTGGCAACTTGCAGCCACCAAACCTAGACCCACATCTTCCAAATATTTTCCATAGTATGAATGTAAAGCCACGTTAGCAGTCATTTTCATTTGGGATGATGACCCGGAAACATCGCCTTGAGCAAGACTAACTGCACTTACTTTCTTGTCCTGCATGCAAATAATCTGCCCAAAACCTGATATAAACAAAGGCATGCTATGAAACACTAAAGGCAAATATTTTGCTACGAGGAGATAAGTTAGAAAAGGTTGAATCGTTCATCTTCCTTGGGAACATAGCGCGGGATACGTGAAACATGACTGACATTAAGAACAGAATTGCTCAAGCTAAGAATTCATTAGGTAGCGATGAAGAACTGCGTTTGCAAAATGAGAATACGGATAGAAACAAGGGAGAGGTAGGTATATGAAAACCTTATTGAAGAGTGTTACGCTATGGGCCAAAGAGAATGGGCATCGGAAAAGCCTACCATAAAAAGATTTGGAGACCTGGTTTTTGCGTAGGATGCAGATGATTTAATGTATGAAAATAATTGAAAACAACACTGAAGGGCCAAGAATAGAAAATGACGGAGATAAAGAGGTCTTCAGGCAATTTATGACAGGGAAGAAGCAGGTTTTAGATTGGACACACGCTAAGTTATAATGGGTTTTTAATCAAGTACAAAATAAAAAGTTTAATCGAGGTAAAATTATCAGGAAATAGTTCACGCAGAAGAGTAAGGGTTATGAGCAAAGCGATGCTTGGGATATAAGAAGGACGAGGTAGAAGAACTTAGACAGCTGAGAATAAATATGATTAGAGGGATGCTGGTAAACTATATAATAGTAAAAAAGACAAGAAATAATCTAGGGAAATTACACTTCTGTTGCCTTTTAACTCCAAGCTTACTGCGTAGGATCTAAAAAATTAAGTGTTATCATCCAATATGTTTTACACAACGCTCAGTAGCGAACTGCATTTAAGATCTGACCTTGATCTCCATTACATCGCGGATTTATCTTGATTCGTGGGGAATAATCCTTGGTCGTAAGGTAAATAACGCTTCTGTAGGTCGCGGTGGGGCTCAAAGTGTCGGTTACCTCGACTAACGGTGCTCGGACTCGAGGGGTTGGAAGGACGTCGCTCTCGGATTGAAGGCTTTGGCGGCGCCGTGTCCGCGGGGGTTGGAGCCGACCGATGTTGGCGGCGGCGGGCCGGTCACCCGTGAGGGCCTCGCCGTTCCACCTCCCCCACAAAGGGCGAGGCAATCGGTGAGGTGTATCATTTACGTTAACGAAATTAGCTTCCATCCTGTCAAGCTTATAAATGATTACAAATGCACCATACATCATGCGCTCAATACCTTGCAAGACGTGTTAAAGGGGTGAGCCAGCACCAAGCATGATTAGATTTAAGGTAGCCGCATATTTACTGCTTATACTGTTAAAAAAATACCAGCCAGTGGGAGGAAAATAACGCAAACAAATATTTGAAGTTTGCAAAAAATGAAATGGTGGACATTTATGCTGGTATTCAGTAAAAGACAGAAATGTATATCACCTATCCCATTTACCTTTGATCTAATCCATGAAAGCCCCTTATTTTGCATTCAATAAATACGTTTTGTGAATATATGTGGTTAACTTTCATGATGATTGATCCGCTGTAACGTCCTTCGAGTGGGCTTATAGGTTACATAGTAGATGTAGACACAGAGCAATTATAGAGTTCCTTCAGAAATCTTTATACTCGATGATGAATCATTTGTATTGGGAAGGCAAAAGTATGTTGAAAACGTAATGAGCGTAACTGTGAAAAAACCTGGCGTGCAAAGGGAAGAGAAACTGTGAACAAGCTGAAAAGATAAAGAAAAGGGAAAGGAGGATGGAAGAAGATTGAGGCAAAAAATGGATTAATATTCGTGGAAAGATTATGTGGATGCAGACTTGAGGCAAAGAGGAGGGGTGAGAAACAAATGCAATGGAACTAAATGAAATGGGCTGGCAGGAAATATCGACTCCGCGTGGAAGAGGGAAAAACCAGTAGAAATGTGAGAGAAAACTGCATATTCTGTATGCACTTGATCCAAGTCACCGTGGTGTCTTAAGTACTGGCACCCCGTCCCGGGGATCAGAGTTCAAATCCCGGCAGTGGCAGAGATTTTTCGTCGGTATGCTTCTCCCTAGTTGATTGCTGTGTGGAGAGCACTTCGAGTGTTCAGTGTTCCCTCCGTCGGATGGGACGATAAAAGCACGGACCTTCTCGCGCCTTTTTTATTTTCATTTGCCTGCTCTTTCATTTAGGGAGAAGCTAATGTTGATGAAGGATGTGTTTACACCCATCCACCGTTTCGCGAAAAACTCCACCCATTTGCCCATCCTAACATAAATGGCCTGATCTGTCGTTTGCCTCAACCGGAAAACTGTATTCGTCTATTGACTGCACTCATCTCACATGGAGAGGAGTGCAGTCATCCGAGGTATAATTTTTGCAGAAATTCTTGAGATGTAGCTCTTACATATTCCTCCTGGAAAATAGTGAGTGCTTCAGACATATAAATAACATGATTCCTATGCCATGGAAGCCTTCTTTATTAGCCTTCGATTATGCTTCCTCGTATATTATCGTATAATATCCTGCCCCTCAGGGCCTTGTGAAGCGAATTTGGGTGAGTACGGGGGTGTAAAGCATTAAAAATAATAGTTTACATCTGATACAATGAGTTATTGCGCTGAAATTTTAAACATACATCCGAGCATGTCACAAGTTAGTGACTACTGGCTTTTCTAGCTGGTACTCCGCATTAAAACTATTGATAATTTCAAATTATGCATATTTTTTGACTCAATATTGTTGTTAAATTAGTATTTCTTCAATGAAACTTGGGTGATGATTATTATTTTCTCCTTTACAGGTAAGGAACATTGCATTTGTGTGTTCCACACTGTCCAGGTGCCTACCTCCAGCATTATTTCAAACATCTCCAAGGATCATCCAAATTTTGTGCGTATAACGATTACCTCTTCATCATTTAATTTCGCTATCGGTTACAAGTTATTTTTGTATAGTTATCTTTGGATGAATATTGACTCGAAACTCAAAAATAATAAAATCATCATGAAAAGATTTTCAATTTTTAGAACTTTTACCTGTAGTTTTTTGATTCCATATTAATTCCATAATGATTAATCGCATTGCCCAACCGATTGGTTTTGTTTGTCAGAGCAAAGTTTGCTTAGCACAAAAAGCCCACCAAAGATTAGAGCAGAATCATTTAACCATGTGCGGTCTGTGGTTGTACAGAATGATCTGTAAGTTACATTTTGGGTTTAGCTGGACCTATCCATTGTCTCTTAGATGTGAACCCAGAATCTCTTAACAGTAGAGAAAAACTATACACTGGGATTTCACACGTTATCATCTACATCGAGTGGAAAATTAATGGAGTGGAAATTATTCAGATCCCAGCAGAAAACAGGAAAATTATTAAAAAATAATAATTATAACGTGGAGTAATACCTCAAAGCTGCGTTACTATGTATATATTATGTAACAGGGCTCTTCAAGGAGACGAGAGACCATTCTTTATGCATAAATTCTTAATATTCTTCAAACCAACATTTAAGTAAAAGATAGTTCTCATGTTAAAGCCTGAGACTAAGGTTTTTCTAAATATGCTCTTTACTAAGAAGGGGCAAATTAGATTATGTACTATTTTATATGACTAATGTTATCTAACAATGCACCCCTCTGGTTTAATTAAAATTGGATGGTGAAAAAAATTATTCTGATTTTCGATCCTTCCCGTAACATTTACGCGTATTGCAGGCATAATAGGGTATTGCACTCTCACTTGAGAATTAGGAAATCAAGTACCCATTTATATGAGTGTTTGAATTAAGCATACATTTTCTTCCTTTAATTTATATTATTGCATACAATACTGCCTCAAATTGAAGATCCAAGATCATTTTCCCAGTTTTGTAAATAATTTATGACTTGTGTTAAAAAGTCATTTATGAAGGCGTCAGTGAATTTATTTCCCCATTTTCAAGAAAAATAAAAAAAAATTATTTATGCCCCAGTTACCGGGGGAAGATTCATATTGAGGTCGCTTAATAGCTAAACATCACTCTCTCTAAATATTTAATCGGGGAATTTCTGCGTAATTCTTCCAGGTGAACCGGTTTTTACACTACTCAAAAGTTGTTTCCGTATCATTTTACGTTTGAACGCCCACGTTTTTGATTCAACTCGGTAAGTCGTACTTTGACATTCTCGTTTCCTCCGATTTTTTATGGTCAACAGAATGGTAAACATACACCAATCATCAAATTCTGTCGATAAATTCTTCGCATAACAATAACATTCACGACGGGACACCGAGCGATGTGAGCCCGGTAATAATTAAAAAAACAGCCCACAGAGGGTTGGCGAGGGGTGGGCTGAAAGTGTGGCGGGTGGGGGGGCAATAAAAACAACAGGGAGGAGGAGGCGTGGATTTTGAGGGCCGGGAGTGAAATAGGAGTTCGATTGTGACCAAGATTGAGGCGACACGAGTCGGCGATTGAGGGAGAGAGGGTGGGGGGAGGGGAGGATGGGGTTACATGAGAGCGGCGGAAGAATCGGCGTGTTTGTGCGTGGAAGGCTGTTGTTTTATGCATGAAGTGTATGGGTTTGGGGTTGCGGAGGGGGGTGTAGGAGGGAGAGGGTTGGGTCGCGACCGTCTTCCCGAAGCGGCATCGGCGGTTGCCGGGGTGGTACCCTATCGACAGGGGAGGAAGAGAGAGAGGATGAGATCCAATGTTTACCACCGCGGGGGTATTTTCTCAGGGTTTGCTAGAGGGGTGGGGGGAGGTTGGAGAAGGGTCGAGGGGGGGGAGCGGGGGAGGAAACGCTGCGATGGCTATTCTTGCTCGTGTGGCGCCTCTCCTCAAATGGTTTCCAAGTGGCTGATACCGAAAGGGGAGGGGGGACGAGGGAAGCGAAGGGGTGACTGCCTTTTACAAGACAGGCTGCCTCGCCCCTTTTATAACCTCCTTCCCGACCCGGAGTGCACGGGAATAATTCTATATTTGGACCACCAGTCTTCCTCTTCTTCCACGCTGATATGTAAACGAGGTCACTTGTGGGGACGGAAGTTTTAAAAGTGCGTGGCAGATTAGAAAATTAAGGTGCCAACGGGGAAGGGATTAGGGGGGTGTCTCCTCTCTTCAATGTACCGCTCACCACGCGTGGTCTATCCCCGTGAACACTTTATTTTCTTTGAAAAACCCAAACTTGGTTCTCCTCGGCACGAGTAGTTTGTAAAAAAATATATAAATGAGGGGTTTTACGGGCGAATACAATTATTTAACCCCTTTTCACTACTAGACTATCTACTATGCCTTGTTTGTGGCATTAGTAGTGAATTTGACAATGACTATATGGAGTTAATTACGACACCGTATATTCCAAATCATAAATCAGTTAACTTTTTGTGTCTAAATATATTTTCAGTATTAACGTATTGGCATCTCTAGACGAGCTTATTTATTTCAAGTCATAGTAATATCATGTTGGCATTATTTAATTTTTTGTTGCAGAATATTACCTACCCTAGAATTTCGCAATAGTACAGTTAGAGTAACACTTTTGCTACCAGATATTATTTTTTAAATATGGTGTTTATATTACATCAAAAACTGCTATTTTAAATTAAAATGCTTAAATGGACGAGATTATGTGTGATTCCGCCCGGATTAAGTTACAGAAACTTGCTTTGGACGAGATTCTTATAGAATATCAAATTCTCAAAAGATCGTGTAGCTCTTCATTCCGCATCTAATAACCATTTGCACGAAAATGGTTAATGTCACCGATTTAAAGGATTGTTCATATTACTTAATTGATGTGAGGCTGCTAAGCAATTAAATGGTTGGAAAATCTACCCTTCCACGTGATTGTTAGAGGATGAACATGAAAAAAATGGATAAGTACTCCATATCTCAGCGAGAGATTTCTTCGCCATTCTATTAAAGTGATCGGCCGTGACGAAAAGCAGGAAATTCAGAAATCGCTCAGAAGAAAACCTCTGAAGCGATGTTTCCGTCCTTGACAGCTTTTATGCTCAAGCATATATTTTACATGACTCAACCTATGCAAGAAGGATTCCTAGATGCAAACTATTCAACATCTATATCTACCCAACGCATTGCAAATTACTGCAAGGGTGTGCTGCAGGGAGTGCGCCAAAAGCATAGATGCATTAGTGTCAAAAAACCAAACCTTTTCTATCATCTGTGGTTTCAAGTATTACCCGTACTTTTAGCAACTTTAGATCGGGAGGGAAGGTATGGACAAATAAGGTACCGGAAAGTAGAGTTACAATTTTCGGATATTTTGGCTAAATTAAGCAACTAAAGTAACAGTTGGCAATCCCTTTTTAGAGTTAGCAACATGTCTTGACTACTAACTAAATTTATCTACTGGTTCCAAAATTAGTTTTAGATACTGATATGGTAATTATACCTTGACGTATAAAGTTTTCAAACGAGCTAGACGCATATAGAGTGCGATCGAATTGTATCATATTAAGTGATTAAAAGTAGGGTGCAACAATTAACTATACTGATAAAGGTAGTGATTAAGAATTGAATTTTAATGAAAATAAACATATGGACTTTTTCTAGCATCTTTTAAAGGTGAATAGAGCAACAAACATAAAAAGAAATGCAATTGGAAGCAGTGAAAGGGAAATCAATTGTCGGCATTAGCCTGTTCTTAACGAAAGATGCCAAGGGGACCACGGCTTAGCGTCCCGTTGGACGAGCTGAGAACTGAACTGATTGCTCTTCAAAAAGTTCAAAAATAAGCCTTGCCAATGAAAATTACCTTCCACTACCGGGATTTGAACCCAAGGCCTCTATGCTAGATGTCTCTACTCCTGCCACTACACCAACCTATCTGTGATGCAATCTTTTTTTATTACCGACTTTACTTTTTTTCTGTTGTCTAAAATAATTACTAAAGCGTCCGAATTCACATAAGAAGTAAATTATCGTCACATGCAATAAAGCTACAAATGAGAAGTCATCATCCGAAGGAATTCTGTCACTTCCCTGGAGCAAAATACGGTACTTTGTATCACGTGTGCCCTCTATTGTTTGGCAACGTTAACTCATGCTACGAAGGATATGCGAAGTCCGTGTCGGCTCCTCTTGAGGTGATGGCTGGAGTCTCGGTGTGGTTTCGCGACTTGGCGAAGTGCAGTGTGGCGTGAAAGCGGGCGTGGGCGGTTGATCGGTGAGAATATTCCCTCCGACAGCCGAATGCTGTCCCATATTATCGCTAAGATGCTCTAAGATGCATAAAATGCCTCACGAAATCATCCAACGGAGAATGTGAATGGCTTGAATCACCTCGGCTGGCGACCTCAAAGGGATACCAATGGAATGCTATCGGATATTAACCAGGTTTCTTGCTAACTGTTTTATGATGACACTATTAATTTGAGTGGCTTCGTCCTTTTGTCGACATCTTGGTGGCGGGAGAGACCAATCCCCTGCAAAAACTGAGGCCGCAGGTTCAAATACCACCAGTGTGGGTTATGCGCCTCCTTGGGAATGGAGGTATGCACTGTTTTCATTTTAACATTTTTCATCCCCCAGAGAAAAAGGCCGGAGTGGCGATACTGCGGCTTTAATAAATAAATTTAGCTAAGGACCATAGACGGGATCTTGGCTATGTAGATAACCTCAAAGAGAAAAATAATTCACTAGTCATATTACTAGGTAGTTCGGGAGGACTCTTAAAAATGCAGTTATGTTATGAATCAATGTGAAATCAAGAGATTGGCGAAATATATTCCCTAAAGGCCATAACTTTCAAGCTGCTGTATCACTATTCGCTGTTTCTAGATAGTCCCTTATTTTGAAAGTAGGTGTGTGAGAAAATTGGCAGCTTAATTTGATGGCTTGAGTTTGGTTCAAGATATCAATACTGTAATTGGCTAAGTTTTGAGATTTTATATGATTTCAAGTGCTGTTGGCTTCAACTACTGAAAATGCAAATCTCAATCGATTATTTGTGTAATAAAAATCGCTAAATCCGTACCTGATATCCTATATATGTGGGAATATCATCCGTATTATTAAATATACATAAACATTTCTCATTATATTAGGTGTTTTGCATGGTGTAATAACTGACTATGAATGAGTGCAAGACCAGACAACGATATATCCTGAACACCTGTATGCAGCTGCATATCTGACGTTTGCAAGGGCAGGTTTAAGAATTCGTGATACAATTCCGAGAAAAATACCGAGACTCAGAAGGGAAGGCAATAGAGAGAAAGCGTATGGAACAATTTGGGAACAAACTCAGTTGCAAGTATATAAAAAGTTGGAAAATATATCAGACACCATCACAAAAAGTAGATCAATACGTTTTTTAATGCTTCTAACGATTGGGCAAGATGATTTAACCAATAAAGTATTAAAATAATTTGATGACAAGGAAACTAAAATACGATCGAATCGCTTTTATTTCGTGAAGTAAAAGCTGATTTGACCGTTGTAGTTTTTGGGATTATGGTGTGGTGGCGCTAGTGTTTTCGGGGTGTGGGGCAGGCAGTTTGCGAAGGAGTTTGATTCTGGGCAGTGACCCCTTTCCATTACCTACTCCATTGGTGCGGAAGAAAGGGGAGCGAGTAAATCATCCGGAGGCGCAACATTCCGGGGTCGACAGGGCCGCAGCCTCATGACACCCTGCAACGTGATCGTTAAGGCCCGCCGTGCCTCTACCCGGATGGATGACGCCGCGGACCGAAATAGTGCTTCATTAAGAGATGCGGTGCGACGATTTGATGCTACAGTTCTATTTTTTCCGGATTTTTTTTGGCTCAAAAACCAGTCATTACCGTCTCCATCCGTCCCTTGACAAGAAAGAAAGGCTTTAAGGAAAAGCTCGTGAAAGAAGTCGTGGTGAGATACACTCAGCATCGAACGGTCAAGGAATTTCGTGATTCACGAAATGAAATTTATGTTTTCGACGTAATTATTGATTCGTGCTTTGAGAAATGTTGCCGCGTAGGAAACTAAGTGCAAAGTATGGAAATCACAAATTGTGAGACAGAGGAGTTTAAAACTTTACTTTTACTGCCGGTAATATAAGCCGATGGCTCTAAGAATTACAGCCCTTTTTTTTGGAAATGTTGTAAATTTTTTCGTAGACGTTGTTATATTAAATATTATTTAAATAAATTAAATTAGTAGTTGTTAAATTGGGCATTAAAAAAATTGAATATTTTTTCGGATGAAAAAAGTTGTTTTTTTTCTTTTGAAAGTGCTGATTTTAAAGGAAAACAAATTACGGATTTATCTCTGTTTCCTTTCCGAACGTATGCTTTCAGGAAATTGAAAAATGTTGACTTTATTCAATTTTTACGATTCATCCCAAATTATGAAGATGAGATACATATTCTCTATGGCAGTATGAGAAATAAAGAAAATAATTCTTATTCCTCATAAAGCATTAAACTAAAAGATTTGTCATTGTAATTTTTCCACGAAAGGAATAATCGTGAGATAGGCTACGTGCGAAGTCCAGTCATGCTGCTAATTTCAGTGATGTAGCTGAAAGTCCTGGCTCATGCTTTACCTTGTGGCTTCCTTTATAAATAAAAAGTACCACTCTAGATAGTTTCTGAGCAATACTAGACTCACCATTTAGCATTCTGGATCGATAAGAAATAATTGAATTGACAAGACGTAAGTTGACGTCATTCGCAATAATTGTAAGAATTAAAGGACTGCGACATACTGTAGTGAAAGTGTTAAGTTTAAAAACGGCAAATATGAGAGGCGTATAACTTACGCCACATAATGTTTCGTATCATATGAGAATATTGGTGTTTATCCAAAAAATAGTTTATAATCCAAATTATTACGTACAAAAGTGACACCTCGGCTTCCAGCCACACCCACTCATTTTATTGCACGGATCCTTTGCCGCACGGTTTCTTCCCTCTCCCTTACCCCAATCCAAGCTCTTCACTTACTATTGTACACCTGTAAAGACGGTGAAAAGCAAATCCGCGATCGCGTCACAGAAAAAGAGAGCATAGCATACGTATTGGAAGTCTGAATGTCCTCTACCTCTCCCCTCCCCCCTCTCTCTCTCTCACTCCGAAAGAAAGAGCGGGCGAGTCTTTATAGCCTTCGCTGGCGCATCCTTTCCCTGGTCCCACTCACCCAACCTCCTCCTCCTCCTCCCTTAGCTGTCAGAATCCGAGGAAGGAGGGAGGGGAGAGGGAGAGACGGTACGGAGAGGGACGAAGAGGGGAGGAGGAGGCAAAGCCCCGTCAGACTGGTTTCGAAGGCAATCTGAGTGAGTGAATATCTTCCAACTTGAGCAACCCTTGGCCAGCTGCTTCGATCCTGCTCTTCCTAAGCCTCAACAATAACGCTCTCCCGGTCGTCGTATAAACAATATTGCGCGGATTAAACGTCTCTGATCCTTTACGGATATTTTACGTGTATCTCGAACATTTATGGTAAAAAAAAGTCTGTAGGGGCAACAGAAATCGATCATTTATGCGATATAGATCCATCCAAATAGATCATGTGTTTGAAAATATTTCCTGCTTAATTTAGGCGAGTGAGTTATTAATAAGATGTATCTCGGCGCTCCTCAGCCTAGTCACTTCTTACCGCAAGAAATTTAGAAAGCATGAAATGTTCCAGAAAAAGAATAGAAATATACATAGGATGCCTCAGATAAGAGCCAAATTCTCCAATTTACAAGGTGACATGCGAATGCTAAGGTAAACATTGCAGTAACAAAGAGTGAAGCAAATACAGCTAACTTACTGGTAAAAGCTTGATCACATTTCTGGAATATGGCTATTAAATATTTATCAATCTCATTCAAGTAGGACTAAGAAAAATAGATACAATACCTAATGGGAATGAATGAAGGAAATTATTAATCCTCATATAATTTTCAACAAGGATCGGGGGTTTAGCAGGTGTGATCCTTTAAGGGCACGAAAAGAGGGATGTCCGTTGGGGGCATTAGTTGAAAATAAAGTAACTAAGTAGGTACCGACCTTTATTAAATGCTCTCCTCATGAGAAATAACTGAAACATTTCTGCCCCTGTCGGAATTCGACCACAAGCTCTCGGAATGCATCTCCATTATTTAAACTGCTATGCCGACACGATCCCCCATATTTTTTACAGAATGAGAGCTGCATATTAATAGTGCGTATTTTTACATCTACACATACAGCTGCAACCTACTTGAAGGTATGTATCGTCAAGAGATGAAGTTATCCCTATGAGGTCATGATTAAGGTTAAATGGCTTCACGGCAGTAACGGATTAAAAAGGTTAATATTTTTTTACAGTGCGCTACTCTTTTATCTGCCTTATTAATTACGCTTATTTATGGCTTATCGAGAGCAAAAAACCAAAATTATCGGTTAGTATTAAGTATTGAGTTCCGTTTGTTTCAATGTTACGGATGATGCGTGGGAAAGCTAAATATTTGTCTTATACGTTAGCTCTCGTGAAGTTGTGTGAGGCTTGTACTATACTTGCAAGACTAGCATCAAAAAACTAGACATTTGAATTTATCAAGCAACTTTGGTCTCCATCATCGCGGTACGTATATTCCAAAGCCGAGAGAAATTTTCATAGAGTTACCTGTAGGCATTAAAAAAATTGATCAATTTGCAGAGTACCTGGCAGAAAACAGGTGGTTACGTGTTCGATTCCCAGTCCAGGCGGATTTTTTCTCTGTGAAAATTCTGTTATTGTGCATTTCAGCGGGTATGGTATTTGCTGGTAGTTCGCAATACTTAGATAACGTTTTCATTCGTTCGTAAGGAGTTTTTGGCACTAATTTCTTTAGTTCTTGATTTAAATCTTTATTAGTTGAATTATAGTGGACGGTTGGGGATTCCAGGTGAGGGCTTATCGGAGAGAAATATCACCTTTCAATTTTTTAGGTGATTACCTCTTCATTATTTTAGTGAATACTAATAACTTATATGCGCAGCCACAAGTTTTTCAAATAAGTTTCCTTTATATGGATTTCAAGGGTCTTTACGTAATTTTACTCCTTGTGTCATTAGTCACTCCACACTTATTATAAATTTTAGTTTCAGATTATTTTTGGTGGGGTGGAAAGCATTTTAAGCGGCCTTCAGGAAGTTGCAAAATAAGTTCCGGATAGAAGGAAGATTACTCATAAGAATCAATGGGTCACAGAAATATTGCATGTAACTCTGGGGATTGGAAAACAATGCTTGGAATTCTAAAAGGTGCGGAGAAGTATGGTAGTGTCTTGCAATGACCAAACATCATTTACAGTTTCCCTAAAATCTACTTGGCTCTGATTAAATCTGAAGTTAGCAATGAAGAAGCAAATATAAAGGAAGGAGTGAGACGAGCTTTTTATTTCTTGAGTACCCTCAACGTCTAAACTGAGAAATCATAAAAGATACCAAAGGAGTAATTTAGCCTCGGGAATTACTTCAGGAGTAATTTTACCTCGGGAAAAATGAGCACACTGCGTTTCGCAGGCGACGTAACGGTCATGGCATGGTAAAATAGTAATAAAATGTTTTATGTCGTAAGTCCATATCAGCTTCCTAGACCTGTAGGCATATTAATTTGCCGGACATATTAGTTGGCAATAATGGAAATGACATGCACAAAAAAGAGACAAAAGGACAAAAAATAAAAAATAAATACAACTCACAGTGCACACACAGTGTTTTAGCAGTGTACACCAAAATATTTATATCACACATATGATTTAACAAGACACAAGGAAAGATTCTCATCATACGTGTATTGACAATAAACAGCACCAGAATCCTAATATGGAGTAAATACTCCTTGTAGCCTTCACAATTGAATGGTTTAGAAAACACGTAATCGAGTAATTTACTCTAAAAATTTGATAAAAATTGGTATGTTTTTACACGTTACGGCATAAACCGAAAGGGATTTAAAGAATATTCCATTTAGTTACCGTAGAATTGACGATGGTCAGTTTACACAAGAATATCAGTATGCAAGAAAAATAAGGCAATGGTATGTAGTGGGAGAGAAGCCATGACCGTCGTTAAACCAAGAAAATAAAAGCTTGAGGAGGTGAAAGATTATCGTTATTTAGGAATCAACGATGGGCAGTAATGAAATTATCAATGAAATATTCAGTAGAGCGGAAGGAGAATCTACTTACTGATGCAAATAAAAGCCTGGAATTAGAGGAAAGATTCATCGGAGCATACGGAGCACTGAACTTTACTATGACAATGAGGCATGGTCAATAGAGAAAAAAGAAAAGTCAAGGAAGGAGAATTCCAAATATGTTGCAACAGAAGAAAAATGAAGATGAAATGAACCGATTGAGTGACAAACGAAAACGTCCTGAGAATATTGAGAGAGAAAAAAAAAGGTCTTATGGAAACTAAGAAGGACATGGGACAACTTATTCGACCATAATTTGAAATATAATAGCCTGATGAAGACAATCGCCGAGGGAGAAGTGAACAGAAAGAATGGCTAAGAAAGACCTAATATGAGATGCATAGAACATTTAGTGGAGGATTTGAAAGACGATACTTATGTAGGTATGAAGACGGCAGATAGGATCTAGAGAGGAGAGCTGCGTCAAACAAATCAGGATTATTGACGCATGATGATGATAATGCTTGCCCAAAGTTGACTACCACTCATTTTTTGTTATTCATTCATTAACCATCACATATGACACAAAGAATTAATTAGGTGAAAGCAAAGGAATTGTTCTTAAAGTATGTACGTGCCAGTATTATTTTTTACGGTAGGTGATACGTCATCATCAGAAAATAACCGAATATTGATGCTGATTTTGTCATACACTTTGGGCATGCAGATTTTATTACCTTCATCCTTCAAATTTCAACAATTTACCTCGTAAAAGGGTTATTGAAACACTTAATGAGAACTGTGGTCGAATCAGAGATAAATAGAAATATTGGGTGCTTGGATTCCATGTGATGAACACCGTAGTGTTGCGTCAGCATAACTGTATAGTTGTAGTAGTTTGGAATTTTTTAATTGGTAAACTGCGAAATAAAAAATTCGAACAATGAGTATGTGCAGTTACTGTGGTACAGCAAATAAGATTATTGAAGCCACTATATCTTCACTCTCATTTTCAGACGCATGAGGAGGCATATTCGAAGGAAAGGTTATGTAGCCAGAGATTTGTTGGACTCAGAAATAGTACATTCAGTGCCTGCAGTTATCTTTTTGTTAAGGAAACGGAGAGGGGTAAAATATTGACACTCACCTAAATATGCACCTGGCAATTTTCGGTTTCTTATTGTCTCATTTATAGACTAGTATTCTTACTTTTCCAATATCTATGCCTATTAGAGGCACGCTTCGTGTATCATCCATGAGTCTAGGTATTCCCACCACCTTTTTTGTGCGTGACATTTCCTTCCTTGGTTAAAATTTGATTCCACTTAGAGGTGGCAATCATTATATTTTCGTTCCATGAGCCGTATGGGAGACGAATTTCTTTTTGTTTTAAATCCAACCCATATAATGTTAAGCACACGTAGTTTTTCTCATAATGCAAGCCTGAGAAATGGCAGTTAACGCAAATTAATATTGCTTTACGGTGCTGAGACATTAAATGAGGAATTTCAAGAGGAATGAGCATTTTATTAATGATGGGGAATGATTTTTGCAGTCCTTGAAATTATCGAGCGGTTGCGTAAACATTCTACGGGTGGATGGCATCGTAAAATCGTTCGGAGGACCAGAGAGGCAGGGTCCTAAACTCCTCATTATCTGCGCAATGAATCTTGTCCTGGCACATACTCTGTAGTGAGCGATTATTTCTGTTCTTTAAGGTTCGTCGAACTCGTCTACTTCGCCTGAAATGTTAATGAGATGAGGTGGGGGATGACGAGGGACGAGATTGGTTTTGCACCGGGCACCTCTCTTCGAAATGGAGATCGAATTAATCGTCCTCGGCCGTTCAAATAAATCATCGCCCAAGTATACGACGATAAAAGAAGAGTGGGAAGTTGAGCGCCAGGAGTGTGAGGAGAGGAGGGAAGGAGGAGTGGGGAGAGGGAGGTGGAGGGGGCATCGTGAGGCGATTGTGGTGCGTTCTGGATCTCTGCACCCTTCAGCCTTTTGAATTTTTAACCTCTGGGAAAGAAGCAGCGCTAATCCCAAGTAATTGTTTATCCCTCCCTGAGATACTTTATCGCACCAGCTCTGTGAATGATTGGGTGCTCTTCTTAACTTCGTAAGAAATGGGAATTTCCCATCCCGTATTGGGGGTTTTGCGGATGAACCAAGACACTGAATTTGTGTCTGAATCGGAATGCTTTCGTTCCCACTAAATGACCTGTTTGGGAAAGTTATATTATCAAACACTAAAATTGAAAGCGGTTCAATGAGTGGTGGACAGTAGAGTACTGATCAAAAAGTAATATTTTGGTTTTAACGGGAAAAGGCAGTGTAGAGCGGGGGGGGGGGGATGTGTAGAACATTCATGTCATGTGAACAACGTTACTAGCCGGTTATTTCTCCCTTTTGGAGCGTATAAAATGCAATAGGAATATCACTAAAAGTTATTACACTCCATTTGCTGAGAATTAGGAGTTAGGCATTTTTCTCATGCGGATTCCATCTGATACTATAGGTGTACCATATGTAGTATGGTCAACTTCACTTATTCATTACTTTAGATATCATCAGAGCTCAAGGTTCAAACTCGTTTATTTATTATCTACACTGTAAAAAGTTGATCTGATTTTCAGTGCGATCTGAATTTAAGCGCTGCCTGGTTGTAAGGCAGGAACACGGATTTAAGGTACGGAAGAGGCAGGAACATGGATGGTTGGTACAGGAGCAGTTGAGCAGGAAGCAGAGGAAGCAGGATTCTGGATGGTCTGATTTTCAGCCGTTCACCTGCCTTATTTTTAGACAAGATATTACTGCTGAAATTCAACATACCCTGTCTTAAAATTGTTGCATCTGAAATTCAAATCGCTTTTGTACCTTAAAATCAGATCTACTTTTTACAGTGTAGAGCCAACTACTCTCTCCATCACCCAAAGTAAACATTTTTTTTTAGTTTTTCTATTTCCTAAGTGCTTCGCTTACTGCTCATCTCTTTATTGGGGTGGTTACCGGGGTACCTAAGCCTCGCTCAGGAGAAGCAACGATCGGAATTTTCCACTGCCCGCAACTAACGCCCAGCAAGAGTAGCCTTCGTGCAAAAATCTTTTCCCACTCTCCTCTTTTCTCCTTTGCACATTATGTTGTTATTTTCCGATTATTTAGTCCTTAATTCAAGTAAATATCCTTCATCTCTTTCTACAATTGTTTCTGTACTTTCTCTGTCTCTTTCCTTTTTACGGTATTTTTGTCTGATCAGCTCTTTATTATGAGTACCACAAGTACTGCAAGAAGACTCAGTGATTCACGTAGTTACCATGGATGCCGGTGTCCGTCGGATGGGATATTAAACAGTGGTCCCCTTGGCACCTTTTCGTTCAAGCAGACTAATGCCGACGCCGGGTTTCTCTCCACCCTTCCTCCTTTTCCTCCCATTCTAATCTTTGAACCATTCCTCTCGGTATGAAGCACCTATCGTTCCGACATAGACTTTAAAACACATGATTCGTTGACGATATATGTCAATAAAGAATACGCTACCATCAAAGATAGAAGAGAATTAAAATAAAAAGACTTACTTTTAATTCAAAGGAATTATTGCATGGTTAATTCAAGAAGAATGTTATACCACTATTGTTATCACATCATCGGGAAGGAAATTTAATATTGTGTAAAAAGTATAAGTCCGTCTTGAGGTCTTGTCGGTAGATATTTCGCCTAACATTAGGACAGATTGCGCTTTAATCCGGCCGATTATTCTAGGCGAGTATAGGTACGTAACTAGAGCGGAGTACATTCCTGGGTATGAGATTTACCTGGGAAAACTCAGATGACTCAGAGAAAAGAGCTGGCGACTCTACATGGCTGTAAAAACTCCCAGCGTCGCGACGCGTCGTTGGGATGTTTTTTAAGATCTGTCCCCTACTCGATCAAACTGGCCTTGTCGGTATA
This sequence comes from Platycnemis pennipes, assembly GCA_933228895.1. Taxonomy (NCBI): domain Eukaryota; kingdom Metazoa; phylum Arthropoda; class Insecta; order Odonata; family Platycnemididae; genus Platycnemis; species Platycnemis pennipes. Next base: position 21,879,261 of record OW121848.1, on the reverse strand, counting down.
GTTTGTGGTGACTTATTAAGATTAATCCGTAATACTAAAATATAGCAGGTGCAGAAAAATTGAAGAAATATTTTGAAATAGACAAATACGTAGCAACCAATGAAACGAACCTAAAATTTATTTAGGAATTCTGACTGAAAAATTTCAAAATACATATTATCATTGAGTCAATGGAATAGAGGCTACCTCCAAATATCTCTGGGCTAAATGCCTAATATTGACACAATTTCTATAAGCTTGCATATTGACCATGAGAAACTATCAAGAAATTAGTATTCTGTGAAAATATCTGGCCAAAATTATACCTATATTATATGAATGTATTGACCTTTGTTATGCCTTTTCACATAGACTAGAATGTGCAGCCATCCAAGTTTATGTACCTGGAATTGCGTAGCTGCAGAAGAAATAAATTTCTACAGCATATTAAGTGAATAATAAGACTTTCCTAAATAATGCATATGTTTTTGATAGGTGGTGAGTTTGTTAAGCTTTTGTTTGTAAATTGGGAATCATAATTAACATTGGTAACGCTTTCTCGAGGAGGTGATGAATAGCATCTATTAATTAAGAAATTTGGAAGGGATGGGAAAGAACAATCAATCTCAACTGAAATGAAGCTTCCATTACGTGTAGTGATTATGCATTATTCAAATAAAAGACATATGTTATAATTATCATTATATTAATTTCACACCTGGAATTTCAGAAATAAGTATGTCTTGGGTGCCTGCGTGCTTTGTGTTCATAGATTGATAAAACTTTTCAGAAAAAATATGGTGCTTGCTTGCGCGTTAGTAATATTGCACTCTATTACACTTTATTTTTTAAATTATGTAGCAGATGGAAATTTTCCCTCTGAAAGTTATATTGATGAATCAAGATAATTATACCGTTACTTAGCCATGTGTTAAAAATGTGACTGCAAATTACATTGATTGAGATACCTAAATTACTTTAATCTTTCTTTGGGCAATATTCATCGTTAGGTGATATTAATATATTTAAACATTACGTGTTCATTGGTAACTTGGTATGCAGGACGATTGGGAAAGGGAGCGGTAATCTGCATCTGTGTTATACTCTGCTACCGCGAGGGTGTGTGGTAGGTTGCAAAACGCATTCCGGATAATCACATTAAATATTTTTATAAACAGACTATGTTGCTATACAAAACGGCAAATGAAAAATAATATGCCTATAGGGAGCCTCGTTCCAGGAGCCTTACACACTTGAAGTCGAGCTCTTTACCCCAAGTTTACGCCTTACTAATATAGGATGTGGAAGATGAGAGTTGAGGGAGAGCAAGGGTAATGGGGGAGAAAGGAAGCAATTGCGGGATGATGCCTCAAGTACCTACGGGGTATGAAGCCGCCGGTGTTTGCTCTCATCCGCGTGCATTAGGTTACTCTCCATATTTGGGTCGAAGGGATGTAGCCACTTTGAAACGGAAACGCGTGAGAGGTCATCGTTAAACCGTTCCACGAGCGTATTCTTTTCTCATATATTCGTAACCCTATGGGAACCGTAATTTCATTTATGGGCTTATGTCCGCATCTATTACGGCGAGGAAAATATTTATATCAACTTAAATCTTGATTGATAACTTGTTTCAGAATCATCATCATGCAAAAATATCACCTCGTAAACGGGAATGGAAGGAGGGGTAGTTTAAAATTCCGATTTAGTAATTTTGCATATTTTAAATATTTTTATCTTTTTTCACTCCGATTACCTCTTTGTTTCTTTGGTGCTTCAATTTATTTCCCGATATAGCATGCAGACATTTTGAAAAATGAATCAGGTAACGTCTTCTCTTCGCGAAAGCAGGAATGTAATTTTGTTTTATTCCCTTGCATGAAGTGAACCTGCTCGCCCAAATCAGCGATTTACTATGGAATATTAATTGAAAATTTTCTATGAAACCCTAAATATTATTTAAAGCTACAAGACTTAAGTTTAAAATCAACTTTTTGTGATATTCTTTCCGTGGAAAGTCCATCCAATTACGTGCAACATCCTTTTAACCGAATGACCCTGGACGTCGAAGCACCATAAACATTAATAAACTAACTGAGTGTTTAAAATTTAAATATCTACTTAATAGTAGATTCTCACCAAAGAAAGTGTAGAGCAAATATTGTTGTAAATAATTAATTTAAATGAGTTATAAATAAACTGTTAGTAAGTAGCTTTTAAGATACGCACTTACGTATTTAAGAGATTGTCATGGTATCACTAAACGAGCTATATGTATCTTTAAGTAAAGCATAATGTATTATTGTTTGTTGGTAGCCTTAAACAGGTTCTCCTTCAAGGCCACCTAAAATTATTCTACATTTGCTATTGAAATATAATTTGTGTATGGAGTAATATACTTATTAATATTATTGTAGTTACCTTTATGCTCCTATTACCTATTACACTTGCGATGCAGCAAATGTTTTCACTCTTCACACTTAGAGGGATTTAAAATTGCAATAAAGGCGAAAAATAAAAAATTTACCATTTGCTTTCCTGGGACATAATCTATGCAACATTGTCGCTGAATAATAGAGGCGTGTTTGAATGCTTGATGAGGTTGATTCAATTTAGGCCAAGAATGTTTGGTTAGTCTATGGGCCTCAGTTTCTCAGGTTTGAATCGTAATTAAAATGAAAGTATAAAGCGTAGAACAGTACCAAAGAAAAAATATCTAATTTAAATCTGAAAATTAATCATCAATTAATCATATTTTCTCAAGTAATTCAGGATATTTGGAGTTGCCTCGCGTTTTGATTAATATCATGAATTTATGCAGATTTAATCCATAGGTATGCAAATTATTGCTACAAACATATATTGGGAACTATTTTAAAGTAAAATATGTTATTGACAATTTTATTGCAGCATGAGCTATAAATTCGATGTTTGATTCGTTGTGTTAGTTGCTCCTCGCGGTCACAAATTCGAATTTTAATTCAAGCAATTGTCATCACGACTGGGCCATCTTTTTTGTTTAAATCCAGCATAAAGCGATGCGAGTAAGTAAAAAGTTTAGATTTAATTCCATTTTAGTACCATTTCGTAAATAACCATCACAGGAGACGGATGGCTTGAAAAATCTTTCCCAGAGTAACGCATCGTATATTAGAATTTCCAGAGTCGAAAATATCTCCAGCCGATCAACGTCAAAGTGAAGTAGTGTTGGTCGCAAGCTACTGACATCATTTCCGGCGCTCTTTTCTACGTTAAAATTTTGGCTTTTCATCCTAGTTTCGAGAGACATGAGATTAGATCACTGAAAATTGATTGCGTTCGACGAAGCGTCGCTACACTTGTCGAACAGCCTTGCTCTTTTGCCCCCATTTATATTTATTGCTTCATCCTCCTTTCATGCCCCCCGCGATACCAAGCCTATATATATTTTTTAATCCTCTCTTTCCCACGGGTTTTCCCCTTCCTTTTTGTATCTGCTTCACCATTCGATGCATTTTTTCCCTGTCCGGGATTGATGTCCTTCTCGGTCTTCTGGGGAAAGCCACTCCGCGATGCGCAAAAAGCCGTCACTCAGAGAGCACGAAGTCGGCGACGTAAAAAGGGTTCGAAAGGGATGCGTGTGTGGGGGGGAAGGGAAGTTCCCTCCGCGAGATCACCCTCTCTCTCATTTCCTTAGCGCGTGTTCCCCTCCGTCGCCCCCATCCGCTTGACCGACCCCGGCATCATACATAGCCCATGTACCCTCTTCGTTGTCACCATGGAGTGACACTTAAACCGGCCTGAGGGGAGCGGCAGTGCTGTCGGGAAGGGACTGAGCGGGCATGTGAGGGTATGTGATTTGGGGTGATTGACCGGTGCTCCAGATACGCCTCGGCATTAATATCGCTCACGTCAATCGCTCCGCGCTATAGCTCGTCGTTTGGTTCTTCGAAAATCCGCGAAGAATGCACCGAGGAGCTGTTATGGATGGCTGTGGGTCGGAGAAGTGACTTCCGGAAGCAGGAACTTTAATGGTGTTCAAAAATAGGTCTCGCGGGAAAAAACGTAATTTTCCGTTGTCGTATACAATCCATGGGGAATATTTATTCTAAATGTATGTACTCTTCAGCTGCGCCGAACATATCCAAGAAGGGTAAAATCCTAAAAGAAAAAAAATCAAAAATTATGATTATATGGTGAAATTTACTTTTACAGTAGTGAGCTATACTTGGTACATACTTAAGGATGTGATATCATAGTTTCAGGCAGGATAATGATATTAAACACGAACTAAGAGTATTCGGAGAGTTTCTTCAAATTGGAGGACGGCGATTGATGATATTTGATCTCCACCCTCTTTCATAGGCATTTACGAATAAGAATGATTCTTTCATATGAATTAAAATTTGGTTTATATTCATCTGCTGTCCCACTTATTTCACCTAGGCATTCTTAGTGCCGAAATTTTTAATACTATTAGCGCCATTCAGATACATTGGCCGGATAATAGAATCCTGAACACAATTTTATATTTTACTGATCAATCAGTACTCTTTTTAAGTAATTTCATGCTACTCTGCTCTCCTATATTGTATTAATATCAACACGCATATTTTGGAATTAGGCCCAATTTAAAATTAGGCCTCTTTTCTGGAAATCAATTTTTCATTGATATGGGTTGCATGATGCGTTTTCACAAAGAAAATCAATACATTGTCTCCCTTTTTAACGATATTTAAGAATATAATGGTGCTAGGAGAATAAAAGTAACCTACAGCCGCTCTTCCTATTCACAATTTTTTCTCTTGAGAGCATTGATTCTGCATTTGTTTTTCAGTCGATATTCCTTGTATTCCTTTTACTAGGTTCTCTGATCACATGTCAGTTTCTCTAGATATTTTAGCCTAAATTACGTGAGTCAAAATAGATTTTTGTCGTTTTCTTATATGACAAAAATAAATGTCCCTGGACGTACCTACTCTGATTTAATTGAAATAGGAATCAACTTAGAAACATGAGAGATCCTACGTGGATTGAAAATGGACTGTTCATACGGCTAGCGAATTAATTTTCGACCTAACTTGATTTTGAACACATGAGGAGAATCCAGATTTGTGTTTCACATTGGGACTCGAAAATCAGCTGAGCATTAGAACTTCCATAGTAAAAAAGTTGAAGGTTACGGGGAAAGCAGCAACATTGGATCTTTTTTATCATTACTTAGATTGACTTTTATTTGAAAAACGAGACGAATGTTTGAGAGGCTCTTAGACTGCAGGGTAAATACATGTGAAGAATGTACCGAAGTCAGAAACATAAATGTTTTCGATTATAGCCGCAAGATACACAATCTATGCATGCAGAAATGTGGTTTAATTCTCTCAATTGAAATTGACTATTTCACATATATTGTATATGTCATTTTAACGTAAATTGAGTTAATCTTGGATCATGAACAGTTGAGATCAACGAGTACTGACCAGAAACATTCCTTGTATCAGAAATGTACGTCTGATATCGGGAAAAGTAGTACTTTTCTTATTGTTATAGTTTGTTTGAAATACATTCAATGAAGAAAAGTTGCACTAAGGAGTAAATAGATATTCTTATCTAGTTTTTTTATGCCGTAATTTGGACGGAGAATGTGGCTTTAGATATTCTATAACGTTTGCTCAAGGGAAGAACGCAATTTAATAACTTATGATAATTTACGATAAAGAGTTAGATTTCCTTTTACAGGTTTGTAATTAATCATATTTGCTGATGGCTATCATAAAGATTATGTGAGATTGAAAACGAAATGGAGAGATTTATGGTATGAATGATAAGGATAACGATTATGCTATGGAAATGTGTGGTTGATCTTCGAATGAGTGGTTGATATTTAAACGACGTATTGCATTTCCAATTCTAAACCTATCAAAGAATACCTTCTTAGTCGACACAAAAATTATGGCCCCATTTAGGCCAAAAATGGCAAATAATTATAGTTATACTGGGAAGCCATATTGTATAAATATTTTGTATAGTTTTGGCCGACTGGCTACACTCGAGCCAAACTCAACACAGCCATTATGTGGTTGAACGGAATATGGCTACAATGATGCCAAGCTAAAACAAAAATCCCGTAAGTATTTATGGTTTGTTGCAAGCGTGGTTATCCCTTAGTGTGTACACATTAATACACATGCCCATACACACAAATACCAATATTATTATTTATTAAAATAGCTCTAAGTCTTGTAAATACTTAAAAAAATTGCTATTAGCGAAATAAATAGGAGATTTTTTATGTGAAATATGTTATTATTGGATTTGCTATTAGGATATTTAAAAACAGCAAATGGTAATACATTGTAATGCATGTTTTCATTCGGTACTTGCTACATTTTAGATAATTTCGGTTATATGCCTAAATTTGGCTTGGATTAGCCTACCCATTATATAATATTCCACTAGGAGTCTTTAAACTCTCACTTTCTTATATGCAGCAAAAGAAAGCATCTGTAAGAATAGAAACCTACTTTACAGTACTTAAGAGAGCACTTATTACCATTACCATTATTCTTCATCCTTGGGAATGAGGATAGCTGCATGGAACTCATGTAATTCATATGTATTGTAGAACCCACTATCTAGACCATCCAAATGTAGCTAAGTAGCCCAGGAATAATTGGGTTTACATAATTACAATACCAACGAACGTGTTTTTCTTTGACGATATTTTCCATCAATATTACACCTTATTTGGTAGAACTAAACCACATTTTAAACTAAGTAAACAAGCAAAAAACAAAGTAAACAACAGTAGCTAAGGACTTATTAAGAATTCTGACAATTATGGCAACCGTTCTGGATCAGTGTGTCCAGCTTTTAAATAAGTTAAACATAGCCAATAATTATCAACTAATACTCGTATTATACGTGAAACCATGCTATTGTAGCAGCGTTAAAAGATGATGGTTTAATCGTAGTTTGCGTCGTTATTGCCTCGTAATTCATTGATTTTTGATTTTTTATTTCTCTGTCACTTTGAAAATTTAGTTATAGCTACATTATAATTAAGTAACTATGTTATTTATATATTGGGAGAGGAAGCTAAACAAAATCGCAAAAAACCATGATATGCATTTTCAAAATTAAAATAAATGCTTATTAATGCACATTAATACTACCTTAAATCGACGATATTCGGCATCACTTGGTTTTCATGTATGGCACTTGCACCAAATTGCCCTTGAAGGCCGTTGATCCTTTCCAAAAGAACCCTTTCTTACCGCTCATTTCTTGTTATCCTGTCTGTTTAGTTGACAGATGACCGTAATCAAAACTGAAAAATCCGCTTGGGCTGTATCGCGGAAGCGATCATTTCTGCTATGTGAACGGATCAAATGCTGAGAGAGGTCCAAGGAAGCTGGAAACAGTTCATATATCGAGAAGATCTCACAAATACAGTGGTCCATCTTCTCTCAAACTGATCTTCGATCTGCACTATTGGTTGCGTCTACCTTAATGCTCCATAACTCCAGAATGGCAATTTGTACTTTTTTATTGGAACCGAGACCTTATCGTTCAGGGTTAGCTCAATATATGTCGGTATTCATTTCAATGCCGTAATGAAATCTACGAGTTTTCTATTGCTTTATAGCAGCCATTAGGAAAATGCACATTTATACTGTTGTCGGAAATTCTTTTAGTCAACAAGTAATGTAGGTGTACATCATTTGGCGAACACACAATAACTGACTAACATTTACCGCAAGAGTATATGCTAAGGTAAAATTTATAATGTTAGCCGGTATAGGTATATTGAGATGGAATTATATTTTCAAGAGCTATTTATTATTTATTTTTATATTATATTTATTCTATCGATGTATATTCATTGTTATTTATTTCTGTATCAAGAGATATTTATTGTTTCTTTTTATCAACAGAGCTTTTTTTTCATTTTACGATCTCTGCATTTCAATCTAACTGAAAATAGGACTCTTGTATCAGCTATCTTCAGTGGGGTTGCGCATAAAGTTTTTTACATTAATTATTGCGCTTTATGAAGACAGTGTATGGGGAATTGTGGCTTTTTACCCAGCTATTGTGTAATTTGGAATCACTATTTCGTTTCTTTCTCATCGTCACCACTAATTAATTTAACTCCGAATTTTTTAGCGCGCAGGGTCTGGTAGGGTCTCGCAGTGTCTGGTCCTTAGCATGAATGTAATTCTTTTCTAACCTCGTCGTATGAATGCAATTCTTTTCCTTTATATCTTTCAGTTTTCTCTAATCGGTTGTGTGTGGTCTTTCTCTCCATTCACCCTCATTTGCTTTTTCATGTAAAATTATTGAATTGATGCCGTCGCGTCTCAAGATATTTAACCAATTATATTTCCCGCCCTTCGTTTCAGAGTTCCCATTTACTCTGATTTTTCCTCTCAGTCTTCTAATAACATCTTCGTTTCTAACTTTTTATATCTAGGTTATTTCATTAGTATTTCAATTCCATGTTTGGTGAACTTCATTCCTCAATCTTTTTCTATCCCACATAAACCCTTTTACTTCACTGTTACTCTTTCGACCAATATCCCTCTTTGTTTTTCCAAGGATTAATGCCCCTTCATCTACCTCATCAAGCTTTTTCTTCGACCTTCCCCTCCAGTATACTATTTATAAAACCGTTGTATCTCAAGGCGTGCCCAATACACATCCTGCTCTTTTTTTGTATGCTGCTCCGGATCGCTCTTTTATATTCAGCTCCTCTGCTTACATCTTCAATTCCTTTACGTTTATTTGTTTTTCAGAATCCTTCTCTAATATCAGGTGTTGAAGGCCTTACGTATAATCTGGCTCTTTTCTGGTCATCTATTCTTATACATTTCATTATTTTGCTGTGCATCACATGCCAATACCTCTACATTGGCAGCACATGCCATTACTTCCGGTGCTTGCTTCTCAATGCCTTACTACCTAACAGTGAGAAATGTGCTTCAGATGCAGATTTCAATAATTCTACCTTATCACTTAGTTAGTGTTTGAATCAGTGTGTACTCTTTTATACATATGGGATGAACTGTCCTAATTTATGCATATAAAACTAATTGCATTATCTTTTTCGAAATCTGTATGAGCTCATTGAAATTGATTGAAAAATCCGCTTTCAAATTACGCCAAGAATGTTTCACATAATGGCTTATTAGATTGTAAAAATTGTATTGCGTCTGAATAAATGTTTTCTGTATCACAAGTAGGTATCCAGTTTTTTTACAATTAGGATATTATATATAGTTTATCATTAAACATACCGCGAATAATTATGCGCAATGTTAGAATTATAATCATCGGCTTTGGAGGCATTTTAATTTTGACAGACTAGTCTAACTGGTCTTTCTCTCTATTCAAACTAGTTGCTGTAGCTAATATTTTCCACCACGAGTGACGAAAGTCCTTCCTCTACTTTCTGTTATTTTTTCCTGACATTTCGTTATGCCCGTTCCTTTCCAAATGGTCCAGATTATCACATATCAATGTATTCATTGGGATCAGGAATGAACGTTCTTTTTTATTCCTCTTTTACTCTTCTCCTTTTAGGAAAATTGGAGGGTTTCGGGAGGCTTCGCGGGTTTCGGAAGGAGACCCCTGGATTTTTCTCCCTCGTTCTCATTTCGTTCCCTTCGAGGCAGATTCTTCTTCATCCACACATTTCAGCTACCAGTGTCCTCCATTACTCACACAATCGCCGCCAGCCGCCTTTTGAAGTTGGCTACCTATTTGTTATCAACGCGCGATATTTTCCCCCTTCTCTCTTTCCTACCATTTTTCTTTGATTTTCTACTACTTCTTCCAGCATGTTTTGAGTACAGTATTCCTTTTCCTTCCTCTTCATTCCTCACGCCCAGATATTCCTCTTCCGTTTCTTCTAATCCAACCTATGCCTTCCCAAGCACGTTCCAAAAACTTCTCCTGTTCCATCTCCCAATTCTTCGTCGCAATTTCTCGTTCCCGAAGGCTATATCTTTCATCCTTCGCTTCTCCCAATTCATGGGTTATCCTTCTTACCACAAGATGGCCACAAGGCCATCATGTAAAAATGTTACAATATAATACTGAACAATCTGTATTTAATTTTCAGAACAGGCATCAGCTAAGGAGAAACTGTTGATCGTGGAGCATTATCAAAGCGATTGTCCTCGACCTAATCGATAACATGGCTATCAAAGTTGATGTTGTAGTAGAAGATTTCACAATACCAGGCGTTCTATAGTGGGAAAACATCGTTAGATAACAGTGGAGTGGTAATGACCATTGGTTTATTTTTCAATCTTAACAATCTACGCTTCTTTCAACGCATGTTATCATCATCAAGTGTGCCTAGGTTCCGTGTAACTGATGATGATGAGACTATAGTGTGTTGAATCACGTCTGGTTTGAAATAAACCAGTGGACATCATCAACCTACTATTTTCTCTCGTAGTAGTTTTTGATTATTTGTGCTCCCAACTACTTAAGTTTTATCGCAACGTCTATCAAAAAATGTTAACGCTCAAAATCCATGCCTAAGTTGGAATTTAACGCTGATCTTAAGTATTCATCATTCCTGAGACAGTGCTTTCTCCAAAAAGAGTTAGGGTATTTATGGATACATATATTTTATATGCTATCTTCTACTTTCAGATATAATTTAAATTAGATGTTCCTGGAGCTTACTCTTCTCCGTAATCATTTTGTGTCTTATACTGCTAAAGCATCTAAGTGAAAATTATTTTTTATGTGCTCATGAATGACAAAGCAAAAGATTTCACCTCTGAGTCCATAATTTTTACGTCAGTGGATCCGAGTGTATTGGTAACAATCGCACGAACAATAGTTGGTAGCAATTTTTGACTTAGACAAAATTATTTTGGTATGTTGAGTAGTTTTTACCTCTTAGTACTTACTTAACACCGCATCCTTCACAGTAAAAAATATTTGAATGCCTACTTTCTATGTGAATTTTGTCCATTAAAGCTCCTAAGAAACGTAGCATTAGCACTGTGTTTTTGAAAGAAATTGAACCAAGAGACACATGTCATAGTCAAAGCCTTTTCTTGGAATCATTTTTTTCACGTTTTTAGCACCTAAAATAGGTGGAAATAGATGGATCGTGTACTTTTTACGGCAAGGACATTTTCGGTTTGAGATATCTTCGCCAAATATTGCTAACTGCTAAGCGAAACATGCCTTCAACCAGGTGTCTAATATTTTTTTAAAAATCTCATTTCTTGTCTTACTGTGGTGTGATTTAACGGATTTTAGTTATTTCTCAGTTGGTTGCGATCATATTTTTCATTCTAATAAAATTATTAGGATAAGATTTTATAGCTGGCAAAGATTAGAAAATACTTCTGCTTTTCTTTCACAACCCCACATTCCCTCTTTCTGTTTTGTGCCTCATTCGTCATCTCCCACCGAGTATCTTCTCTCCAGTAACTCCATACTATTGGAGAAGTATCAGTTTTCTCTCTCTGTCTCTCGTCTTCGTGCCCTCCTCCCCGGCTGAACTTGCGAGGCAGATGCCCCTTCGACCCTTCCCTCCCTCACACCCTCCTCGGCCATCCTCCCATACGTATCCTTCCTTCGCCCTGCCTCACACGATCCTTCTTCTCCCTCTTATCTCTCCGGCATTCTTCACCGTCACCATCTTTCTCCTTCCCTTATTTGCCGTCTTTCTCTCCTCCCTCCCAACACAGTCCGGCAGCCCATTCCTCTTCGCCTCCTCTCCCCCCTCTCTCATCTCTCCTCTTGTTCAGTTTCCGCTTTAAGCTGCTTCCTAAACACTCATTCGATCCACCCTATACCTACCCCTTTTCCTCTTTCTTCCACAGTTCCCATTCCACCCCCTCAAATATCCCTCTCCCACCTCACATACGCGGTGGAAAAAAACAGCGCAAGATTAAAGAACCTCCGCGCGGACCAACTTCGGGATACTTTTTGAGATTTCCAAAACTTCGGGACGTTCCTCCTCCTCCCGGCCTCGTCGCGGCGAGGGGGCCGAGGGCGGGGCCGCCGAGACGCGGAGGGCAGAAATCTTATTGGGGAGGGGCTGGGGGAGGGGGCGTGAAGGGGTTGTCGGGGGTTTGATTTCGGGCGGCCGGAGGCGGGGAGCGCCTTTCGGATGCGAGGGGCGGGGCAGCAGGGAGGGTTGCTTTGGGGGTGGATGTGAGCTCCGATGTGCAAGGGGGGGGATGGAGATTACTTTTTCCTGTGACGCGGAAGGGCAAAGTGCGTTGTTGGCTGAAGAACTGCGCGGTGGAGGAGTGGTTTACCCCCGGGGGGGGAGGAGGGTGCGCTCCCTTGGAAAGGGTGAGGGTGGGGTGGGAGGCGATTTCGGTGATCGGGCGTTAGCGGAGTGTGGTTTGGGTGATGGGGTGGGTGTGGCGAGGGAGGGAATGACGTCGGGACCTGACGGAACAATGTTTTGTGCAAGAAGATGGCCGGCGAGTCGTGCTCAGAGTCAGGGAGGGGCGGAGGGTTGCAAAGAGGGAAGGGTTGAGGGGTCTGTTCTCGAAGACGTGCCGTCGAGAAATCTCATAAAAGAGAGCCGTTTGGTGTGCTCCTCTCCCTTCCTGCCACACTGTGGAGTAATCTCCCCGTTATCCAGATCTCATAGAAACTCTTAATCTATCGATTCTTTTCCAGTTGGAGCTCAACATCCGTCGAAAGTTTTTTTTGGACTTCCAAAGGGATTTCTTCCAAAGAGATCTGTTGTGAGCCTATTAATAAATGACAAAGAGGGGTTTAATTAATCTTATTGCATAGGAAAAAAAATCAATTTTTTGAGGCAGCAGACCATTTTTTATTAATGCAAGTTGGAATCCATAGGCTGTTTTCATCACATTCCATCCATTTGGTGAAATAGGACTGGTTCTTTGACTGTTTTCTCAGTTTTCCAGGAAACTGGTATTATTGGAAACGCATTCTGACGGGGCATTTACCGGCAGCTGTAACTGCTGTGACACAACTTAAGAGCTTATAGTTGATAATCGAGTTTACGAAGACAGTGCGTGTTCCCAGCGAGGACGATGTACATCAGTCATTTTTGGTAGCAGCTGTGCTTAGTGCATGGTCAACCATCCTTGCGTGGCCTTTACAGGTCGCATATACAAGGTGATTTAAAGTTTGCCACAGTGGCTGATGCAAATTGGGTTCGTTTTAGTCCTGTCGGCAGTCTAATACCTTTATCGACATTATGTTTATTAAATATCCGCTACTAGCAAAAGTGCTCAAGGACTACGAGTTCTCCATTGAAATGTTCAAGAAGGGATATATTTTTTCAAGCTGGTGCGCAAAACATCAAGACTGTAGGTTAATAAAAAACAAACCTTAATCGATATTGTGGTTGCTAAAAAATAAGTTATTTTCAAGTAACTTCAGCTTTTCAACAGTTAATATTTTTGCTGCGTGTGGTTGAGTTTAACGAAGTTCTGGGATAAAGCAGCGGAGTGGGGCAGAAGAAATGTTTAAAACTTTTGGAACACGCAAGAAGAAGCGTCCAGGCGGTGATGTGAGGGGTTCTCGGTAAAGGGGGGAGGCATGGCGGGGAATCTTTGGCAAGAATGAGCGGGCAAAGGAGAACATTCGGTTAGAAGGAAAAAAGTCGACCGGAAGTGAAAATGATTTAGTGTTTGTGTTTGATGGAGTGATTGAAGTCAAAGCTGTTTATTCCGAAAAAATAGGGCGAGTGTGGGCGATCTAGAAGGAAGGGATAAAGCGGGGAAGGGAATGGATGGGGTTGTTTTGGCCCGAGGAGGGTGGGGAGGGGGCCTCACGGGGGAAGAGTTATAACATTCTGATGTGGATATATAGCATTGGGCAAAAAAAGAGCACCTTATTGACATGCCTCCCCACCCCCCTCTTTCGCCCTACGCTTTCTGTTTCCAATGCGCCTTGTACTTAAAGAGTATTCAAAATAGACGGTTGTTATCCTTTTATATGGCGGAACTTCACTGTGCTATAAATAGTTTGTAGCCGAATATATCTGATACAGACGTAAATAATACTTTATCCCATTGCTCATCAAGTACTTAATAGCTTACCTTAAAAACGATCATTAAAAAAATATTACTATGCTCAACAGGCATTCCGAGATCACAGTTTAAATCCTGAATTTTAAGGCTAGCAAAGCACATAAATTTTATGCAAGAAATAATATAATTTTAATTGAAAGCTACCAATTTAGAGCGCCGTGAGAAACTCTAGACTAAGATTTGAATTATTCACTTACCAGCAGGCATTTCCATTCTTGTAGAGGGTATGGAGGAGAAATTTACACGTATCCACTTTTAAAACTTCAAACTTTTCGCTTTAAAAGTCTGAAATTCGACAGTGTTTTACAGAACAAAGTTTGTTGACTTTTGAATACCTTGTTTCAAATACCTCTCCATAGTTCCAGAGTTGTTACTATTAATTATCATTCACAGCCGGTATAGAAAAGCATATTGCTCTAAGTTTTGCTCAAATTAAATGCGAGCTTTAAGTTTCACGTAAGCCTTTGGCTTTCAAAGCGAACTCTTAAGAATCAATGCAGGTGAGCTGTGAGTTTCTTGAACTCAAATTTCCATCGCTGACTTGGCGGTGTTGTACTATTTATCCTGTATGTATCTTTTATGCTAACTCTAGGCATGGATGTTATGAAAGACCTTAATTAGCAATGCTGAATTTTGACTTACGTGAAAAAGTAAGATCGCTCATATTCTGCAGTCTTTCAAACTTTATTTACATAAGAGTATAATTTTGAGCGTAATATACATTCATTCATTTCTTTTAATATTTCTTGGCCGCGGGCTGTTATTTATTATGGGCTGCGGGCTTATATCACTGCGTCTTTTCGTTTCCTTCTTCAAATATTCTGTTAAACTACAAAAAATATTCTGATGTTCCAGTATTGTGGTGCGGGCGCTTAGTAAAATAATAATTTTTGTGGATGTTTAATACGATCGTGGACAAAAATGATTAGTGCTCACTAAATAGGAAAAACTCAACAGCGGCAATAAGAGGATCATATGCCACAACTTGCGAGATCGTTTTGCTATTAGAACTGTCTCCACCCTGTCAACGCAGCGCTTTTTACCCCCTCTTGATTGATTTTTGATACTTATTGTTGAATAGTTTCCATATGGTGTAAATAGTTATAAATAGTTCAATTTATTTATCGAGGGAACAGTAGACGCGCCGGTATTTGGAAACTAGTTTGTCGCGCTGCCTCTTACAGACCCATCTTAAATATTTATAAACACATATCTGTATATTATTTATCTGGTTTATCTCGCAATAAAACAAATATTCTTTGTTTGCGAGTTCTTCTGGTGTCCAAATAGCGTGGATAACAGCACTTCTTTTCTTGCAACAACAGACCCCCCAAATGCACCCACCCAAAAATTTTTCTAGCTACGGCCTTACCGTTCAGTAATAAAATAAGGGTCCCCAAATTCGTTCCCAGCCGAGGGCCCCCGACGATGCCAGACTGTCCCTGATCTCAATTTCTGGGAGGGAAACTTTGATGTCACTTCTTCTCATCATCATAATCCAGATTATGTATGTCCATGAGTTCGGTACTGCGATGTAAAATTGAGTGACGAGTAGTTTTCTCGTAATAGAAGAAAAGAAGGATTTTGACGCCGCAAAAGTAATTTTTCGGATGGCTTCAATTTCGATTTAAGCGGGTTCGAAACAGAGTTAGAGATGGAAGAAAGACTAGTTTAAGTCTAGCTTTTCAGTGTCATTTGAGGGACAACAATTCATCTTTATTTGATGATTAATTAAAATGCATTTTCCAGCTATTACTGGTTTATGCCACGGCTGCGCCTTCACCACATGTAGAACGGAGTGTGGACCATCAATCTCTGCTATTTCTACATACGTATACGAAAATTTGCCCAATGTTTTGAATAAAAACTAGCATTTTCCCTTAGCATCTATACTAGAGTGAGAAAATTTTCCCATGATCGGTATGACAGTCTACTGCGCCAGGCTAGTGGAAATCCCATAAATACCCTCAATATACTGATTCCATATGCTAGCGTCTTCACTTACTGTGGATCAATGTATAAACAAAACCACCCGCGTAAATTGATTCCAAGACCCTGAATAATTCATTGCCTGTAAATGAATAACATAAAAATGTATGCAAACATCTGTTGCTGCAAAATTCATACCAGAAATATAAAATATTCGCCAAAAACACATAAATAAATTATCACATCACGTTGACATATATATAATGTATTCAACTCTGGATTATGCATCATATACTACAAAATCTAAATATAATTGGAGCTATTGAACTTCACTAAAATTTACAAACAAGATTTTTAAAAAAACTGGTAAATTAGAGAGGGTCTTATTAAGTACATTTGGGTAGAAGGAGCCCTACAACAGTCATCAAGCTCCCCTTACGTAAAGAAGAATCCAAATAGGATCATGGTAGTTAGGTAGAGTACAATTTATACATTTGTAACACATTAACTCTGTTATACATTTGCCGTCTTATTTCCTGAAGATAACATATCACACGATATGAATCCGAGTCGTCAGCATAATTTTCAGCCCGCAGGCAAAACCTTGCTCATTCATACCCCTATGTTTAGAAATGTTATTTGGGAATATTTCCACAGCAAAGTTTTGGATGACAATCATGACTAGATTTACGGCCACTGATATAATATTCGTGTACCTATATTAATATGCACTTGGAACAGCACCTGTATTTTTTTCGTTCGGTACCTAATTTGCATGTGATACCTGCTTTTTTATTGAAATAATACACACCATATTATGTAAAACTTAACTTCCTATTAATTGTGGAGTTAATTATTTAAAAATTTAGCAATTACATAACTCAACTCAATAAATAATAGTTATATAGGCAACAGAACCAATGCATATTAACGCTTAGGAAAAAATGTTTCCATGGGAAAAAGCATTTAATCGATAGAATTAAAATCTCAAGAAAAAAAACGTATTTCTGCCAACAATATTCTATTTTTGCCTAATATTATGTCAAAGAAATATCTGTTTATCGAATTATACAATTTGCAAATCTTGAATTTGACTGAATCAATACTCTCTGCCCGAACATGAAACGACACCTTCAATCAAGTTTTCTAACCCTCTACCCCCTGGCTACAACGCTCTCCTATATAATCGTATGTTAAAGTATAAATAATGTAGCATAACATTTTGAATTTCTAATAATACTCTATGCTGGAATGAGTCTGAGGCACTCTAAAATAACGAACCAGGATGAGAGGTTCGGACATCAACTTATTTCCTCCCTGCGTAGTCACCTGCAGAGGGGATCCTGACCGGTTTCTAAAGCCGTTGAAGCGACGTGAGATGTGATTCAAACCTTGAGCTTCCGATAAGATATTCCCCTCCATTACCCGAAATCACCACTTGGAACTGTCACAGCTTAAATGCTTATGGAATAAAGTTTTCACGGGTCGCAGAAGCAGCTCATCATGTGGTGGTTTGAAGTCTGGCTTAACATCTCCATCGCCCCCCGAGCGCACAAAGGGACTCATCCTGTTTTCCAAAGACCGTGCGTCAAAGTCATCCCACCCCAACAATTCACTTCTGCCGTCCCCCACCCCTTCCCCAGCGGCTGACGACCACCGCCCCCTCCCTCCCCCTTTCCTTCTTTCTTTTTTCCCCCTGAACTCACACGCACAACTTTGATCAGAGACGAGACGGAGGTGGTGGTGGGTAGAAGGGGAATAAGGTGGAGAGAAAGAGAGGTCGAGGAAGACGACAGGAAATAAAACATCCCGCACTCGTCTTTTCCCATGCCTTTCTTCCTCACGCCATTCAAACATCACCTTTATAAAAATATATTCCGCCCCTCGGAACAGAAGTGTGGCCTTCTTCTTCTCTATTTTGCTCCGTCTTGGTCGGGAGCGGTGAGCTGAGCATCCGACGGCCGTCTCCAGGCGAGCGAACGCCGCTTCTTTCTTTCTTTCGGCCCCCTCCTCCTTCCAGCCTGGCCACTTCTTACACACCCCCTCCTCCTTTTGGGCCCTCCAACCTCCCTCCCGGCAAAGCCTTTTATTCCTACGGGCGACAATTTGCGCATCATTCCGGAAAACACTTCCACTTCCGCGGCTCTACTTCTCCTAGTCCTTCCTCTCACCCACCCGCAACGCTTCCTCCGCCAGTAACAACATTGAGCATCACCGGTTGGAAAAGGGGACCGCGGACTCAAGCCTTCAGAACTACGTAGCTCGCAGCGAGTCACAACAAGTTCCTTGTTCGATTACATCCACTCTTATTATTTTCAGAGTTTCATGTGAATGCACTTTATTTTTTAGGTTAATTCGATTCATTTTATAATTTATCGTTTGCATTTAAATCCGTTGAACAGTAAATGAATCCGGCTTTAAACTCTTGATATTAATGCACGTCTGTTTTTGATACAACTACTGCAACACATTATTGCGTTGATTTTCAAAGCAGTGTGTAGGTGTGTGGCACTATATACATAAACTATCGTCGTGAGAACAATCCAATTGTCCTTTGGAGTAAACTTTATTCAAGGAAGGTGACTGACAGTAGAGGCAATATAAGTTAGGTAAGTAATTAGTTGCAGAACGGATTTTTTTCAGTATTAGCTTCCTTGCGCAAAATGCGTCAATGTGTCCACGCTCTAAGGTTCCCTCCGACGGCTGTGTTACTGCACCTGAAGTGCTACACAGTTAACAAATCAGGGCCGATATGCCAATTAAAAATCTTTTTCACCGCCAAAATTTGAACTCCGACAATCGAAAAGAGAGGCCAAAACTCTAGTCTTGATCACGGTCACAGATACTTTCCGGATCTTTAAGGTTTTGTTCAGTCAGCATATACTGAACTACTGTATTGAAATGAAATTGTGTGAAAATGTTGAAAAACGAAAAAGTCAAACATATATATTATTACACCCTGGTGAGGCCTAACTTGGAGTGTGCATCGAATACTTGGGTTCTAGTGAATGAAGATTCAACGCGGGAATCGAATAAGATCCAAAGGAAACCTACGCGCGTAGCAAAAAATTCTTATGCCTATGCAAAATTGTCACTGGAATTGGTGAAGAAATCCCAGAGATACTAGAAGGCTGTTTGCAAGGTTAAATTTATTCAAAAAAACCCAAGTGACATGAGTTTGAATCAGAAGCTGTATACCTATGTCTACGGAAAGAAAAAAATGATAAGTTTATCCAATGCGCAATACATGACTACAAGCAAACGAAATGCGATTCTTTCAAGACATTACGTTCTACATTTTATTATTAAATCACACTTTTTTATCCAAATGTAATCCTCACCTGATTGGTGACAAATAACCGCTTACCGCACGTCGTAGTGGCCAGGATAAGCTTCAGATTTAGGTGAATCAGGGTTTCAGTTACTGCATTACCAGTCCTACCACTGATTTAAATCAATTCAATCAGAATAATAAAAATTTTTATGCTATACAGTCTTTAATTTCGCCATCATCATGCTTGATAGACGAAGCACAAATTTTGAAGACATGCTTTATTTTGTGCACCAATCGCGTTTAAAAGTGTTGAAAATATTCACACTTTTTCGTTATACTTTAAATATCTAATGTAGACTTGCAAAATGAGCTTAAACTACTAAAAATCTAGCTGATATCTTCAGGCTTAACTATGTGATACCTTTCAATAATGTAAAATAAAAGAATGAAACTTTGTTAGGTTCACTTTATATTTAAATAGGCACGACCCGGGTTTCAATACGTAGTTACATCTTCAGGTTACTGATCGTGCATGCATCTTCTTTACATAACAAGTTGAGTGCGACAATAAAAACATCTTAATGTCAGATGTCCTTACTCTTGCACTCAACTTGTTATGTAAAGAAGATGTATGCATGATCAGTAACCTGAAGATGTAACTACGTTATGAAACCCGGGTCGTAACTATTTAAATATAAAGTGAACCTAATAAAGTTTCATTCTTTTATTTTAATTAAAGTCTTTTTGAAATTGGCATCTCCCTCATAACTTAGATGGAAACCTTTTCTGTACCTATACGTATTACATTATTCCACTCTGAAAAAAGCTCATTTTTAAACCTCTCGGACTCACAATTCAGTTTTCTAATTCTATCTTTACCCTCTAGTCTATTAAATAAACTCCTCTCTAACTTATAATAGTACTATGGAGTTTGTTATGTTTTTAAAGAACATCTACAGGAAAGTAAGACTTGGGGTCTCACGAGCCAACTCCTCTCCCGGAATGCCGTTCTCTTGGGGTAGACCCAAAACGGGACTGAATCCGCCAATTTTTATCTCGTCCACCGAGGCTCCGGTGTTTTCGGCCCCTATATTTTTTATGCCGAGCCTGAACTTTGATCTCATCAGTGCCTCGAGGCTTTCCTCGGGCAGCACATCCTCTCTCTCCTCCTCACTCCTCAACTTGTGCTTCTCTCATGTTTTTCCCCTTTCCTAGATCCTTGATTCTGGATTTATTTTTTTCCCTGCGCGGACGGAGGGAGTGACGAAGGGGGAAGCGGTTTATTAACGCGCTTGTGCTCAAAAAACGCGAGAGGCACCTAGAGCCCGAAGATGCGAACCGAGATTTTCATCTGCCGCGAAGAAAAATTGCTCTTCCGGAAAAATACTTCTTCCATCCACCAGAAAACTGCAGGGAGGCGGGCGATGTATCTACGGAAACGAGTAGCAACAAAAATATATATTTTTTTCCTTATTTGATGTACCTTCGAGTGATTTACGCTCCGCTGGTCTTGACTAGACAGCCAGGTTGTATGCGGCGATATTTCCATAGGCATCATATGCAAGGCTGTGGCCAGAGTCATCATGCATGAGGCCACTCGTAACACATGATTTTTTGAGCGCCATGCATGGCTTCTCACGCACATATGAAGACGTGCAAACTAGAAACGAATGTTGAGCAAAACAGCGTCACGAGTTCTATTTCGCATTTATTTTTCTTTTGGCTTTTATTATTTTTTCGTCGCTCCCGCATGCCTTCTACTCTTCAGAATCTTCCACGCGAGAAGATCTTCCCTCCATCTCGCACGTCTTCTCCGCATTTTCCTCTCTTTCTCAATCCCCACCGTTCTCCCGCTTTCTCCTCGGCCGCGAAGCAGGGAATTCAGGAGACAAGACGAGCGGAAATCACGTCACACCCATCCTCCTATACATTGCGCGATTCCGTATTCCCGCTCGGTTACGGACAGCCGCCGTCAGCTGTTACTCTCCTGGCGAGCCTTACGAGAGGCCTTCCTCTTCCACATTCTCATACCCTCGTGTGCTTGCCCTAACCTTCTTGCCTCATGGGGAAAAAAGTCCGAAAGTCCCATTCGAGATGCGGGTACACAATAATTCAAGGATTCCATTCCCGTTTTTATGAACAACCGGATCGCATTCCTTGCCAACCTGGAGCGCTATCGATGCAACTGTGGTACCGTTGAGCGTGAAAGATGATGGGTTACCTGGTTTTGTAACCTCCCTCCCCGCCGTGTGTGAGACTTTCTGGGTTCATGAACGCTGGAAACCAAGGGCGCCACCTTTTTCAGCGCTGTTTTTTTTAATCCAAGTCAAATTCGTTGCAGCTGCCGCTCGCCTGCTTGCTGTTCGCTGAATTTTTTACGAAGTATTTCTTTTCATTAATCAATAGGCATTATTTCGTCAGATTGCAAAATTTATGACCAGTCACCATTCGGTACCAATTCATTCTAAAACCAAAACACGTACTGCTTTCATAAATTAGGAACATAAACACACAACAAATTCTTTCCCGTTGCGACATATGTCAACATGTACGCAGAAGATAAGCTCTAAGGTATATTACACATTATAAATAATGTATTCACGGAAAAGTTTCGGCATGTTTATTGAAACTGAACCATTTACTACACACCTATAGAAGAAAAATGCTGCTCCGCCATATTCTAAAAACGATTCTTTCGTACTATTGTTTGCAGCATAATTTGAAATCCTATAGCAGTTTTGACGTGCGTGTGAGATTTAAGTTTATATTAATGTGAGTTCAGATGCATTCCACTTTTTGAAGAAGTAAGTTTACTTGCCATGGAGGGATTTTTATGTTACACAGAAAATCTTCGGAATGTACGCGCACTCGTAATTGAACTTTGACAAAGAATGTCAAAATCAATTAAAATTTTACGCACTCGCAATCGTACCTATTACTTTTTTGGATGCAAAGTAATTTTTTCATTAAAAATTGGAGGTAAATTTCTCTGGAGGAGTTGATTTTGTATCTCCAATCTCACGTATTGTATCTTCAATCTTACGAAATGATCCACCAATTTCTGAGTTTCAATTCTCTTGAGCAAAACAAGCTTATAGCATACTTTATTAAGACTTGGAGCTGCGTTCATTTTTATCAATTTCATCTAAAAGAGTATAAAAAGGGAAAATCGTATTGATTTTATCCATGTATCCTTCGGGCATCACGAAGAAAATGGACGATTTAGTATTTGTATGGGGTTGGCCCCACTAAACCTCCCAAAGTGCTCATTTCGCATGTGTGCCAACGGGGACCGTTCTCAAGCATCCTGCCTCATTTTACTAACTCGCACGATTCCCCTAAGGTGATGATGTAATTCTCGATAGGCCGTAGCTGACTATACTAACTAGAACGTAACTGATGCTTGCCATTGATCGAGACCTTTGTAATGTTATTTGTATTAACTTTTTTGATCTCACACTAAATGGCACAGTTATTTTATTCTCGTGCCACATTTCTCTGAAATTTATTTTCCCGTGAAAAAGCGTGATGCCGCCAAGCATTTAAACATCTAAAGCATTAAAACAGTTTAATTTCTAGCATAAAACTTATTTCTCATCCTTTCATCCTTGAATTACCCTTCGCGATTTCATTTTAATTGGCTAATCATTTAAATCCGCTATTGTTACTAACTGGCACTAATTTATTGCTAATGGTGAAGCTTGTCTGAATTTATAGCTTACTAAACACAATTCTATGCACAGGATTTAGTCATTGAGGCAAAAATATTTTCCGTTAAAAAATTTATAATTCTGCTCATTCGAAAGGGTATTTATTTAATAGCGCATGTCCTATTTTTAAGCTGAATTTGATGAATACTTCGTGCCCAAGCAGAAAATAAATTTCTAAGCTATTATGTTCGGTTATTCTGAAAATTGTTTCATTAAATCACCAAATTCCCTCCCTCTCTCCCTCCCCCCTTAGCCCAAATCCTCCGCTCCGCCCGTCCCGCTCCCCTTCTCCCGGCTGCGCTCCAACTCCACCATTCACCCCCGCCTCCCTCCCTTCTGCATTTTCCGCCCTGCCACATCCATTTCCTGGATTCCCTCCCCTTCCGCCTCCCTCTCCACTGCACCTCGAAGTGTTGAAACAAAAAATAGGGAGAAAATCGCATCAAGGTGGTTTTACCAAAACTGTGGCCGGCCAGAATCCCTTAAAAGTTCGCGAGTGAACTCAAGGGATGTGAAAGAAAAAAAAATTTCGTACTGTGATTTATGTTTCTCTAGCCTCGGGGAAGATCTGCGTTGAGAGTATAGCCCGCTCTTGCCGGGAACTTCTCTTTAAAATTATCTTCGTCCCTATCTGTTTTCTCAATTCATTTATGCGAAGCAATTCCTTTAGTGAAATCCGTTTCAGGTATGCTATCTTTGATGGATCTGGCTTCTCCTGCTATATTTTAAGCCAGAGTAAAAAACTTTTCCCCTCCAAATTTTTTTAAACTTTACTTTTAAAGGTACAGGTATTTTTAGTTACAAATTTTAAATGAGGTTAATTTAATTCTTTTTTAATAAAATTACCTTTTTCATTTATTGCAAACGTGAAACAATAATTTTCGCATTCAACACTGTCAAAGCCTTAGTATAAAATTTCAAAACTAGCTCTTATTTCATACTGTCTCTTGGCTAAAAACGCCTTTTAGACGAATTTTGTTCTTGGCATCTTGAAAATTACATATAATCGCCGTAGAACGGAGGACTTGCTCGATTATATTCAGTTCACTGCGCATATGTGGAAATAAATACCCAGTTATTGTATTAAAAAATATTCCTTTTGCTAAAGTAGTATCCAAATAAAGTGAAATTTAAATATCTAATGGATCAAAATGCGGCCAGAAGTAATGCAAACATTCATTTCAGGGTATTTTAAGTAGCCGATCAACATCAATATGGGCCAGTATGATCTTAATATTAATACAGTTTGTTAGAATTTTTTTTCACAAGCTAGTTCACTGTTTCACGATGATTAACATGGAATTATTGTTCCCATACTGAGCTGCTTGTGCCCTAATTAGTGGTTGAAATCATGTTGTAAATGTTGTCAGATTTGATGAATTCTGGATCCCAGAATTCATCAAATTCTGGGATCCATCATTGGATAAATGCATTGGATAACTAAAATCAAGGTGTCCTACTGTATGAATGCCAATATCATAAAGGGATAATGTGGGTTGAAATGCATTGAAATTTTGCTAATATCTGCTCAAAGCTACGCATTTTATGAAGTTACACATTTACCTAAACTGTATATGTTCTTGCTTATAGTTACACCCATAAAGTTCATATCATAGTTAACTCAGAATTATTAATAACCTCATGAAATTGCGCATTAGTTCTTAAATGCTCCCGGAAAGAATAACTGTTGGCAATGAAATGTAATTGGTATTATGTGACCGCTTTCATGAATACTACGGTTATTTCAATTTTCTCTCCATAATACGCTCATATAATAGTAATTAGGAGCTAATGACTAAAAAAAACTGAGCGTGGACAAAGCATTTGATGGTTTTCTATTGCAGAAAGTTTCCTCTTGAAATGATAGAGAAGAGAATACTGTCGAGCAATTTGGCGTTGACAAGACCAATCAGGAAAGGGTCTTACTCATGGATGCCATCGAATAAGTATATCACACAACATTATTGGTACCTATCAAATGCTGTATTTTTTGAAAAAGTCATCATATCTTAACAAATTTGAGAGCATATTTTCTACCTTAGAAAAGTTTTTTAACTTTTAGACTTTGGAAATGTCTTGAGTTTCTACTGTGCGGGGACTTATGTGACTTAACGCATAGAAGTGAATCGGATCTCCATTATCTTCGGACTTCTGACACGGCTGGGGAGAGTTCGAAAGGGGGTAGCCGAGGTGAGGGAAATATTCATTTCATCCTTTGGGTCCAGAACCGCCTAGTTGGCAACTGTTGCTTTGCGCCTGGACCATTCTTTCTCCTCCTCGTTATTTTCCAGAGACGGATCGGGAATATTTGTGTCCCCCTGCGTCATCTTGATCCCCGCTCTTCGGCCAATCCTCTCTCCTTCCGTACTCTGTCCCCTCCTGCCTTCCGCGCGCATTCTTACTTACGTAGCAATGATCCCAGACGCCCTTTTCCCCGTGCGCTAATTTCCTTTGCCCTTTCCCAGCTGGGAACACCCCTCCGGACCGCTCATCGCAGAATAAACACTTCTTTCATCTTCTCCTTGGGTTGCTTGTCATCAGAGCCATCTATCCCTCCTCCCTCTTGAGAATAGCATAAAATTTCGCGGAAGTTACTTCACTTGCTCTGCTTAAGCACTAAAGATGCCGAGGGACTGCACATCACAGAGCTAAACGAAATTACAGCAAAGTCTCCCTTACTGCAAGAATATTGTTTTGGATCACGTTCGTTGGTCGTTATGATGAAATATCATATTCGCTTTGGTGGTTAATCGAAAGCAGCGCAAAACTTTAAGTTATCTGGCTTCCTTCCCTTACATGTCTGCCTTTATCATTTGTTTACCATGACGTTATTAAAATCTGAGTAATAGTGATTTGAGATTAAGGTTAATCAGAACCCTATTATTTTCAGAAAACTTAGGCATATTTGATGTTATCTACCAAAGTCGTTCAAGAACTGAAATTGTGTCTTTCTCCTCGAAAGGAATATATTCCGATTTTATATCCCCACTATTCTTAATTATTTAATGAATTTTCATGATATTTTTCCCTGATTCCCATGCTTTTTTCATTGTAGTTATTTATATCCATGTGGGTACGATTATCTATTTGCATCATACATTAGCTGCTCCCAATTTCATTTTAATGATGAGAAATATCACACAAATAGTTTGGTCCCGCTCGTGATGTTTGAGCTCTTAATTCTGGATATCATCTCTTTCGTTTTCGGTGGGAATGACTAGGAATAACTCTTCTAAGTGTATTTTTCTTTTTTCAAAGACCTTAATGGTCCATTTAAATCGCCTACATTATCTGGAGAAGGAAAAAAAATCAGTGAGTCGGTCGTCGTGTCGTAAATGTTCTTGGACGTTATATGAAAATAGGAAGGTTGGCTTGGTGGCTTGCAGTGAACAAAAAGTATATATTTACAAAAGTATATATATTCCTTGGAATTAGCCGCGCAATTCCTTCTTGCTGGAGACTGTCTTTGCGCCGTGCCTACCTTCTTCCTTCTCATCAATCTCTTCTCCCGCTCCCCGCAGTTTGCCGCATTCCTCGGGTGTTTTGGAAGATGCTTTTTCTACCTTTTTTTCTCCTCCACCTCCGGTCTCCTCATTCGCCACCTGGTGGGCTGAGCTGGACTCGGCGCGCAATTTAGAGCAGTACCCTCCCCGTTGCTTCCATCCTTGCCGCCGCCGGAGGTCGCAAATCTCATCCTACAAATCGGCCTCCTCTCCGCCCCTCAGAAATTAAGCCTTCTTTAGAAATCTTTCTGGAGCCCCGAAGCAATCTTTTCGTTTGTCATTCTCTTTTGTTTCCTTCCGTTTTTTGCCCTAAAAACTTTAAAGTAACATGCTGCGTAATAGATCCTAAGAGAGAGAATGAGCTTTCTTGTCCCTTTCTCTGTTTTTTTTAATGAAAATGCCGTGGTTTTCCACAAAGAGTTTGAAACACGCCTCAATTTCATGCTTCAGCCGTAATTTACATGTCTGTCTAGTGAATAGCAAGTGAGCCGGGACACATCTGCAAGGACGAGAATTGCTGCTCCAGAGTAAGACATTGGTAAGAACCGTAATTGACTTGTACCTTGGAGGAGGGTGTTTCATAAATCTCCAAGATCAATTCATTTTCATTAAAATTTTGCCTTTTTTAATCCAGTAAATTGGATAAAAGGTTTTGAAATTTCTCAACTCAATTGTTCCATACATCTTATCATGCATCCTATCACCCGAGTACTGCTCAATATATCAGTTTTATACTGTACTTTAATATTCGTAACCAATTGAGAAAATGTGAATTGAAGAGACTCGTTTTCTATGCTTAAGTTGTGTCAGTTATCCGACAATATTGCTAAAAGTAGGGAAGAAACTTTAAAATATTATTTTATAAAAGTAATCATTGATTTTTACTCACTTATAGGAACGCTAAATTCACAGCTTTTTCTCTTTGAGGTAACCACGGCAGCCAGGTCTGTAGCGTATTAGATTGGTAATCGAAAGGTCGCAGGATTGAATCCCACCTTGCGCTAGATATTATTGATTGTCATATGAGTTAACTTATACTGAATTATATTCCATTATGCCACAGCAGATGAAGCATCTGTGACGATCCTGAACCTGATAACGTGGTACGTAATTAAAAGAAAAACTTCTGTGTGACAATGAAAGATATTTGTATATGTTTTTTGAATGTTTACACGTGTTAGCCTTTAATCCGCTTCAATGTGAACAACATTTTTAAATTACTTAAGCATATCTTTGAGATTACAAGAGGCTAGACACTGGCTGAAATGCGTATGACTTTTACCCACTAGAAAAATAAAAAATATCCTGAATAGAAAAAAAAACTTGGGGAATCCAATACGTAAGGTTTGAAGCATTTCCATGAAACACCCGATATTGGCTAAGGAAAGATTCATTGAATGTCACTCTTCTGGCACTTGTCTTAATCCGCGCTGAAATTGGATCCTTTTCAACGCTGAGCTCTTCACTAGTAAGAATGCGGTTCTCCAACAGGGATTTGCTTGATAGCACTGAATTAATGCCCGCATTATTTTGAAAAAGATTGTTCAGGGAACGGTTACATTTATATAATTACATATCATCCAAAGTAGTTGGTAATATTGTCATTTTCCCCCGGTGGTTCCATCAAGTTGCTTGTACACGTTTATTATATATAATTCGGTGAATAACGACAGACGTGTCGTCGTTAATTAATTTTGAGCATTTGAAAAATGTAATTTAATCACCATGTTGTCCAAACATACCTTTATTTCGGATGTTTAGCTTTATTAAGGAATTTATTAATTCCTCCTTCAATGATGGAATGATACTTGTTTTGATGTTGATGAAAACGAATCGGATTTGGATGCGAGAGACTCGAAAAGGTGATAAAAGTCTACATTTCATATAGCTAGTATTCTGATAGAATGAATTTATAAAATACTGCATTGCAGATGCTTGTGCCCCTCTAGAGAACGTAGAGTAGCGTATTGGATTGGTAATTTATAATTGGTAATATATAATCCTAATTATATATGGCATTTGGTAGGTATACGCCAGTAATTATAATTACTCTGGTAACGGCTTTCGGGCGTTCCTCCGCGTCGTGTGTTGCCAGGGTGACGACAGTTTCTCCAGCCATCCTGCTGGCGTCTTCAGGTCAGAAGGTCTTCAGGTCAGGTCTTCAGGACTTCTGACCTGAAGACGCCAGCAGGATGGCTGGAGAAACTGTCGTCACCCTGACAACACACGACGCGGAGGAACGCCCGAAAGCCGTTACCAGTGTTGAGAAACGCCGCGGAAACCTCAGAACCAATTATAATTACTGATAATTATCTGTGAAAAATACTTCGCGCGTATCATTTTACCACTCCTTCCTAACTGCTCCCATCTATTTGCCCGAATGTTCCACTTGGTTAAAAGTTCTCTATGTTCCTGTTAGCAATGACCTGCCTAAATACACATAGCCTAGTTATTTACACGAATTAGTGAACAGTAATTTGGTTATTTTCTCTGTTAATGATTGTATAATTTGCAGGTGTAGAAGCAACGTCCAAAAATTACCGTCTGTCTCTCTCTCCGTCATATCAACTCCCATATGTCGTGTGCATGCATAACAGAATATCAATCATAGTTCGGTAGGCCTTCAAGTGGTGTGATATTTATCAGTATGAGAATACGTTAGGGTCCTACAGACATCAGTTTGTGCTCCTAGACAGCAATAGATAGGTTCTTCTCGCAGTATTATGCAGCGAGGTTTAAGTGAAGAATGAGAAATGGGGTGACGAAGAAGAATGATGTTGAGAATTTAGTCAGAAGAGGAATCCTTATATAATAAGACCAATACGTGGCCCTTATGACAAATATGCAACTAAAATTACACGATACCACGTAAGCTACCAAGGGTTTCGAGCTGCGTATGGTTACACACCAAATATTTACTGCCGACGAGTAGTGGATAATTTTCACTTCAATACATTGCAATATAGTTTTACTCTTAAAACCTATATACCAAACTGGGAAAACTGTGACATTAATTACAAAATCATCCACCTCCACTGAAATAACATATCTATACAGATACCGCCTAAATCTCCCATAAATATTTCTGGCCTGTCAAACATTCAAGGATGTATTTAAAAAAATACCCTCATGTGTTTAATATTACGGGTTCACGAAAACATGAAAGGGAGGCTTAAAACTTCGTTACTAATCCTAATTATATCCACGGCACCTTCGATTTTTTTTATTACTACCTCTTAGTATGAGGAAAAAATGACATTTTATGCCTTTTTTTAAATATTCATCTCCATAATATATCCTTGTTATCCATCCTACCAATGTAGACTTGGGTTTTCAATACCTATGTATTAACTCCCCTTTAAATTTCTGTATCAGATTTTGGCTTTATGTAAAGCTACCTTTAGTTATCAATTCCAAGCATAAATCTTCCACGAATTGAAATTTTTGCTTAATTAATCTTGAAAGCATTTCCAATTTCTAATCTCTTCAATCATAAAATCATTTTACAAGCAAAGCAGCTGTTAACTTCATCTTATCCAATACCAGAATTGCATTTCCTCAAAACTACCCGACTCTGGATATACGAAGTTTTCCTTCTATCTTACTTTCAGACGGCCGCAATCTCTGCACTGCTACCTGAGTTCACGGACGAAATCGATATTCACGCTCATACTGTTCCGAGCCTCGTTAAACCTCTTTGCCCCACAGCGTAAAGGGGAATCCGAGACGGTTTGTTCGCGGCACGCATGTATGTAATTTCTTTGTTTGACGGGCCGGGGAGGAGGGAATGAAAATCACCCCGTATGTGGAGCGTGTGGGGTTGATGGAAAAGATTACTCCGATAGAGAAAGCGTCTGAAGAATTCGCTCGATTCTCCGGAGAAAGATGGGTGTGGGAGAGAGATAAGGTGTGAAAGTGGTGCTCAGGAAAAATTGCGTGGCGCTGTTGGGTATTTCGCGTGCGTTATGAAGTTACGCGAAGCAGGAAGGATAACCGTCGTCGGGGAGGTCGCTTGTCGGGTCACGCCGCCGCGGCGCGCCGCGCCGCCTTGAATCGCTCCTTTTCTGAGGGAGGATTGATTGAAGGCGTTGCTGACGAGTTGGAAGGGGCGCTTGGGATGTTTTTCACATTTGTTTCAATCTCCATGCACATAACAAAGAGCGAAAGAGCGTTTTCTAGCGCCACATCGGAGGTATCGGAGGCGTGGACTGTAGCGTCATACCGTTCCGAATTAAATTACGAGCGCTAGGTGTCTCGTTCCTGGCAACAGCCGCAGATTGTGTCAATGATATTCTCGGCGCTGCTCCCGCCTACGCGTTCAAAAGGGTTCTCATATTTCAATTACCTCCAACTCATTATATTATGGTTTTACGACAGCCGACGCCTCGGGAATGGAAATAGGTCGTTAATTGATTGAGGGACTCGTGATAACGTTTTATGTCATGCCGATGGAAACAAGTCCCTTAGTCATAAACAAGAAATCCTCATCACTAAAATGAATATTTTTAGGTCCCGCTTACTACAGATGAAATCCATTTGATAAAATAACGTAAAATATATTGTTTCTGCGGCCTGTCGGTGTCGTGAATTGCAATTAAAGTATATTTAATGAATAGATTAAAAATATTGCTTATCGTCTGCATTCACAAACCCTGCATCCACATTTTTATACATAGACGGAAACCTAAAATTGAAACACAATTTTCCTTAGTTATAAACCATTTCATTGTTTGAATTTTCAAGCAGTCTTGCATTGACCAATATTCGTAGCTGAATCCAGCAATACTATATTCTAGGTAAGACACACACGGTATTCTTAGAATCAATCTTATAGCACCTTCCTTTTTAACATCCGTCAGCATCGAGGCATAATTTTTCTTCTTGTAATACAGTCGAATCGTTCTCCATTAAGCAGCACATTTCTCGTGATTGCATAGGTGATAATATGAGTCAAAGGCCCATAACATTAATGAAGATAGCATCTTTATTTTTACAATTCTGTCATATTTCTTTCCTTCCCACGGAGGCTAGGTATTAATTTGATTTACCCGTGAGCATTCGTGGAAATGTGAAAAATGTAAATTTCCTCCACACCTTTATGAATACATGGTAAGGGACTATATCGCAAATGGCCCGAAGTGATGGATGCGAATGAGTGGAAATAATTCTGACGGCGGGGAGTGGGATGAACAAGTTGCCGAGTGTGCTTCCGGAGCGAGATTTATTGGCTGCGATTGCAATTATGGGAATATCTGTTCCAATCTCAACCCCACGCCCTCGATTCGCCTCTCTCTTTCTCGGCTACCCACCTCTCGTTCGACCATTGTCCATTGATGCTCGAAGAGTGGATGATTCCTCTCTCTTTGCTTTGCGTGAAAAGGAGCGGAAATACGGCTAATGGTGAACCGGGGGAAAAAGGCATGAGGGAGGCAAGGAAAGGAAGAATTTGCGAAGTGTTTGAACTCTGTGTGGGAGAGCCGAAATCTCTTCTGAGCAGCTCCGCGGTCGAGGGAATCCGTTGAGAGCAGCGACACCAAACGTCCGCGAGTGACTTTCCTCCCTGCGCTTAAGCTGGTTGTACTGTAGAATTTTACCTCCCCTGAAGGTGAAGATAAGAGGTCGTAATTTGTTGAGCTGAGCAAATATAAAGTGTTCCGTCACATTTTCGAACGACCTCGGCAGTGAAATAGCGCTCATCTGAAAGGCAATGAAGCAGCATTGGGTAATTTTGACACGGCTTGAGGAAAATTCATTGCCCTTTTATGACCTGGGTTGTCGTCGTCGAGTTCACCACTTTTTAAAATGATTTCCAGTCAGTTCTTCGTTGGAATGAATGTGGTGTAAACCGCGATGACCTCATTAGGCAATGATACCTTTCAGAATCGAAAGAAGGAAATCTAAAGATTAGCATGAATGTCGTCTTAGGGTAAAATAACTTGAGTAATAAAATCCCTCATTCCTTAGCTATAAGGAAATAGAGCAAACGTGTTCTAGATTTAAATTCACTGAATTATTAGTATTTCATAGAAATAGCCTCATTTGCCTTTATGGACTGGAGAAAGAATATCAATAAAAGACTATATCAGCAATTCATTTATATTTAATGCTTAGATCGATTTTATTTTATTTATAAATTTATTTTCAATGAGCGCATTCAACAATCGATATGTCAATGTGAAGAGTAAAAATAGTATTTTATCATAGATATCGTGCCACAAACAGCATTTAAGCGATTTTTCGGAGTTTATACTGATAGTTTATGTGCCAAATGGGTCAGTAGGAGGCAAGTAGAAAAATATATACTCTCTTTTGTTCTTTTTAATAATGCTCTTTCCCATTTGTTCTTTCACTTCGCTAAAGCATGAGACGCAAAGGCCGGGCGCAACATTCTCTTTGTGACATGTTGTTGACGAATTTTGGAGTTGATTGAACCATGTTTTACGGGACTCCTTATGTAATCCATTACGGAAACATGAGACTTGGACATAACGTCTACCATCTCATACTGAAGTTTATTCCATTCCATGTCAGCTGTAAATACTTGCTTACGCTATGCAAGACCCTATTCATGCGTTACTGATTAAGTAATTTTAAATAAATGCGTTTTAAATTCCGATTATTTCCAAATGTTGTAAAACAAGTGTACGACGTACGACGTACACTGTACGTCTACTTATCTAGGAGGTCAAAATGTGAGCCAATTTCATGTATCTAATCCTAGTTGCCTTGGATCAATTTTCACGCAAATGATCGAATGCCTATACATTATTCATTACTTTTATCATCGCACACTCACCAGAGAATCAACCACACGCCTTAAATTACGAAATAGTATGTAGTATCTATGCTTATGAGTATTTCAGACTTAATCAAATAAATTGCCCGGCCATAGTAGCCAGCTCCGCTACGCGCTGCCCTTGCAACCTTAAGGTAGCGGGGTCGAATCCCACCCAGAAAATTGTAGTTATCATAGATAGGACGGTGTGGCATAGCCTCATTCGTTAGAGTGCCTAAAAACGTAAAACTACGAGTACTCGGATTAATAGTCAAGGGCATTTATTGGTCCCACAGTTACTCTAGGAGCTGTAATTACTTTCACTCGTATTTATCTGAATATTATCAAATGTGATTTGTAATCTTTGCTTTGGTTCACTCAGCGCCACGTTGAACTAGGGATGTCACATCGACATCGATGTATCGGACTACTCGATGTTTTTTTGCCGACACATCGAAAACATCGAGTGGTAAGACGATGGATCATCGACTCGATGTTTTCAAAACATTCAACATCGCAGCGATGCTTTAGGAAACGAGCGGTATAATAAATGTTTTTGGTTGACCAATAATTCATTTTTCTGGTTATCATAAGCCTTTCAAGAATACAAACGAAACTTCCCTAATTACGCAATCTATCGTTCGCGTGTAGGGAAACAAGTGAAGGTATAAAATCGTTCACGTTTTCATCCCAGTGTTGCCTTTCAAGAACATGATCCGCCATGCCTGCATCAGTTCCTTCTGAGACGATTGTAGCAGCTCTCAACTTGGTGGTACATGACAACAGGAGTAGGTTGGGGTCACTGCATATTAAGCAAAGAGTGTTCCTTACCGATACTAGGAGGTTTAAACGTTTTAAACCCACCTTTTTTCAATTTAATTTTTTTAATACTACCAAGCTTAGAATATTTTTAGGGAACAGGTACACCCACTTTATTGTGTTATTTGTTTTTTGTTGTATTATGTTTATTTATCTTTATTTCATTATGAAACAGTGATATGTTTTCTGTTTAAAAATAAATTCAATGGAAAAATATTTGCGTATTATTTATCTATATTTTACTAAATAAGGCCGGATTTCCGAATAATTTTCAAAATTGCAAGTTTTTAAGAAGCTGCAAAATTTCTGATGCATAATACATAATACCTCTATGATAATACCTAACCTCGGATATGAAGGCATAAAAACGCGATACATCGAAACATCGATGTTTTTTGTCGATGAATAATGAGTGAGTTGTGAGTACTTTTATAAACATCGAAACATTGACCACTCGATGTTTTTTAGCCGATGTGGCATCCGTACGTTGAACTCTAGGTATTGGGCTTACTTTTTAATGCTTTAGAAGGTGATTTCAAGTTAAAATAGTTTTGTAAACCATAATTCTAAATTTGATTCATCCAGTTAGAGGCTAAAACAGATCTTTGAACCTTATATTTTAGAAGATGATGTTTTTAATTAGCAGGAGAAAAAGTAATTAGGTGCTAAAATACCTAATACATCAAGAAATGTATATTTTCCATAAGTCCTACAAGTGTGATTAAACTGCGGAACTCAACGAGCGTTTGTACAGCTTTTCTAATAGTCTCTCCCTACTGGCTGAGAGAAAACTGCCGAAAAGTGAGAACGAATTTGGAATGGACAACACTGTTAGAAAACAACACCATCTAAGCTTAATGCAAGAACCCACCATTTTCGGATTACCCAACCCTGTTACACCATCTATGTAACAAGCAGGAAGCCGATGAGTGTGACATGTAGGATTAAGGGAATGTTCAGGTAAACAGGATGGGAGAGGCAGAGCAAAAAGATATGCCGCGGCTTGTCTTTTAATTCAAAATAAACATTAGCGAAATCTCTCTTGAATCTGATCGCGGCAAGATCTTCTCTCGGCTAGCACCTCTCCTCAAATCCAGGAGGGCGATCACCTCCTGGGGGAGGGGGAGGATAAGGGGCGGGGGCGGGAGTGGGGGGAGGGGAGCGCGTGGTGGACAACCGCCCAAGTCCTGCTCGCGAGGACACCGGGAGAAACGAAGGGTGAATTGGGAAGATGAACGCTGAGGACGCAGGAATGACAGATAGGAACGAATTATATTTAAGCTGTCGATTAAATCTTTAGACCGTTTTACATTAACTTGTATATGCGCATATTAGACTACGCATAGACTTGCGTTGTGAAAAGTGCATGAAGAAAGGAATCGCATTTAAAACATCCCAATGCACGGACGACTGTGTTAAAAGTGCCTTTTGTTCTATTTGCACGCATTCATGCATTGAATTTACAAAATTTTACGGCTCTTCAAGTGGTGAACTTTCATCGTTTTATTGAAAACATGCCTGTATATTGATTATGAAATCTAATTATGGTTAACCATATACAAGTCCCGAAGAATCCGAATCCTGTAATATAGCTCCGAGATTTTTTTTCGGCCTGTTAAGCTGTAGACACTTCCTCCCCACCAGTAGATTTCTGACGGTTTTTACAGGAGGAATGTTATGCTGATAAACTTCGGATCTTAGGATACGTGGAAGCAGTCGTATTCGCGTGCAAATGGCCCCCGTCTGCAAAATTTAAGCCTGAGCATCGTATACTAAGGAATTTATTTGTTACAGATTCAAATCAACGTGATAATGACGAATCCCCGGTCGTACCCCGATCTTATGCATATTGTTATTCATGATTGGACTACTTGCACTTGTGTCCTTATCAAAGCGCATAGCCGCAAGTATTTATCGCGGCCCCGATTTATTTATACCTGTAGTTATTGGCCCCTTACGTCAGATTCTTTTCTATTAATTTCTACTGCACTGCACGTTCCACTCCGACATCGATTTTTCTAGAAGAATGCATTTAACCTTCATTTCCCTGTAAATTGATATAGGCTAATGTTATTTTGGGAAAAAATGGAAGAAACTTCGGCACTTGCAAATTTCTTGTGCACGAAAATTTGACTTCCGAGACAATCAGTTTTCTAAGAGCAATTGAAAATTCTCAAAAATTGAAGTTTCTTCTGATAATCGATATATTTTCAGGGTCAATGGCGTAAAATCCTATAATTAGGAACTGCAATAAATAAGTGAAAACAATCAAGCATATTACATACTAAAGGATATTCACTAAGACTTTTTTCTGGGTAGATGCAGACACTTGATGATAAATGGTAGTTTTGGGCCAAGAATGCAGGCTATATTACATTATTTTCTCCCACACTGCCAAGCACTTCAAAACATTTTTAATGCCCATTAAAAGATAAATAAATACAGCTACATATACTTATCTTCTTCTTGTATTTAAATATCTAATGAATTGCTCATTATTCCCTAAACTAATGACTTACAAAGTTTCTTCCCACGAAATTACTTTCAAAGAATTCCAGCCATGATTTTCTGGGTGACTTTATTTCCTTGTTACATTTACTCCATCAAGCTTTATCGCGTGTCTATGCTATGACCACCACGACCACCCAAGTGGGTAAATGACACTTTATACTCAGGATTGTAACGTCTGTACAACGCTAAGAAACGGTTTGTGAGGTTTTTATGTTTATGGTTATCTTTAGCTGCGGTTTTGTAAAGCCCATCTCAGTCATATTAGCGTTAACTGTGAAATAACTAGCTCATCAACTGACTGATAGTTCACATTACCTTAAAATTATTAACTTGGCCTTATAGAAGTGGGTATGGTGGAAAATTATAAAAGAAATGAAGCATAGAGCTAAATTTAAAATCAAAATGCGAGTACTTTCGCTTCTATCAATTGTCACCAGCATTCGTTGGAATCTCACGGCCTTATATTTGCACCTATCATTTAAATCACTTATTGGATAAAATACTTATGTCAGCTCTTTCTTTTTTACTAATGTAAAAACTACAAATCCTCAGTTCAAATGCCTAAGAGATGAGATTGCAATGCAAAAGTCGACGTTCGTTTTAGCTCCAAGGAGAGCAGCGGATGCCCCGAGACCAGCCCCCTCTTTACGACTGTCATTGGTGCCGGTAACGTCTAGCCACTGAGGATGTGGGGATTCTAGCATCTTTACGGTCGATATATGGGGAAAACGACCGCCAGGAAGCCGCCGAGCCGCTGCACCCCGAGAAGCATGAAGTGTGTGTAAAGTAGATAGTCTGGTTTCGCAGCATATTGAGTATTTTAGGACGCTGCAACAATAGGAAAAGACGCGTAAAACTCAGCGACGACTGTGCCGCGGGTAAGGCTGGCACTCGGCAATCGTGTAGTTCGGACGAGGGAGGGAAGCTCGCGGGCTTCGAAGGATTGGAGTGACACCAAGGGGAGGGTTGCATTGTCGACAGGACGAGAGGGAAAGGCGCGAGAAAGGAGAAGAAGCAGGGAGAAAAAGGAGAGGAGGGAGGATTTAGGCGTGGCTCCTCCTCGAACGCATAGCATTTCTTTCTTTTCTTCCTTCTCTCTTGCCCGTCATTCTCTCTCCACTTGTATTTCTCTTTTCGCTTCGATTTCGCTCCAAAACGCTCCGGTTGGCGGGCGTGGTCCCTCCTCACGGTCAATGTCGAAGTCGCTTAAGCTCCAGCTTCTCTCTCTTCCTCCTTTCATTTGAGACGTCCTTTTCCTCCTCCTCCGCCCCCAAAAGTCTCTCTCTCTCCGTCTTTCTCTTTGAACTCAGCCTCCCACCCACCCAAATGCCTTCCACCCACTCTCCTTCATCTCACACGTGGGCGAGGCTGCGAGTCTCCTGTCAGAGGGGGAGGGGAAATGGATTGGTGCGACCGAGAGAGGGTTGCTATGGGAAGAGGTAAAGAGTTGGCTCTCGACCACGGAACCAGTGCAGTATGGATGGCTACACTCTCCTCGCGCACCGCCCTCGAAGTTCTTAAATGCAGGAGATCGCTGGGACGATAGGGCATTCCATAATCCCCTTCTTTTCCGGTTTATTTTGTCATGATGACAGTCGCGCGTTAGCGACGCGGAATAACTTTTCCGTCCTAGTTTTACAGCAAAAATATTAAAAACTCCGTTGGCTCCATTGGGTGCCTCAAACTCTTGAGATTTTACTGCGCCGCCACAGTGCTACAAAAGAACGAGTGACAAAATAAGTCGCAAAGCGAGAAAAGCTTGAAAAATATGGATAAAAGGTCTGTGCCAAGTAGAACAAAACAACTTTGCACATGGAAAGCTGGATGATGATGGATAGTGAGGAACGAAGCGCAATATGCAAAGGTCTGCGGAAAAATAATTGAGGACTTTTGATTGAAAATTAAGAATTATGAAAGAATAAAGAATTATACATAGTTTGTATAAATAATAGGTAACTATGACTACATATGGGCCAATTAGTGAAGAAGCAAGAATAAGGAAAGGAGTGAAATAAGTCTGTGCTCTGTTTCTTATATTTTTTAAGTTAATACCGAGAAAACCATCAATTAAATCAAAGGGATGGCTTCAGGACTAAATATCCTTGGGGAAATAGTACCTAGGATGTTTCGATATGGTTATGCATTTCGTCGAAGATATAGCTGTCATAGCAAAGACCAAAAGGGATTTAAAGAAGACTAGTAGAAATGACATTGGTCAGATTTCATCTGTACGTTAATAAAGATGAAACTAAGGTACTGGTATGCATTAGGAGAGAAGAGGTTAAGACCAACTTTGAAATAAGAAAACGAAATTTTGAGAGGATGAAAAATTATTGTTAATTAGGAAGCCAAGTTACCAGCAACGAACCAAGATAATAAGAATTTTACATTTAAGGCTACCTTAACTGCCTAGGTGAAAAGAACAATTTACCGAAAGAAGAATGTACCAAGAGTAGCAAATAAAAGCGTGATGCAAGGAGGGAATTCATCAGAGTATAAATCTGAAGCACGTTTCTTTAAGGAATAATGACACAGATGATAATTACAGTAAAGAAATTACGGCTCAAAGCATTTGAAATAATGTGCTATAGAAGAGTGATGAAGATGAAATTGATAAAACCAATGAATAAAGAATTAGTGAGAGAAAAGAAAAGTATGCTGGAAAAATTGAAAAGATGGCATTACAATTTAGTTAGACATGTCATAAGACTTGATGGACTGATGGAAACAATAGTCGGAGGGCAATTGGATGACAAAAGTGGTCAAGTAAGGCCTCAAATGTGATATATGGAGCACGTAGTGCAGAATGTGAAGGAGAAAAATAACGTACCTAAATGTGATGCTGTGTGTTAGCTAGATGGGAATTGAGTTGAGAGATGATTTAAGGATATTTGATTGATAATGATGATGATGATGATGAGAAATCAATGACTTACCTGTGAATGCTCTACGGGTAACACTACCGTTTCTAATTATTTGATGGAAAGTTTCAGTGATATTTTGACCAACAATTTAGTGGGCCATTTTGCAAATCGGTTTTCACATGGTAAGATCTAAAATTAAGATGGAATCGTTATTTCACTTCATTATCTATTTTTTTCATACGAAAGCTGAAAAAATATAATTTTCATAGTATGTTAATGACTTAAATTTTAAAATTAATGGGACGCCTGTGAACGAAATACACCTATTGAACAATCCATCATACTTGATGATGAATTTGTGCAATTATTCTTATTTCATGCGATTTTCACAAGGGTTGGACATGCATTTAAATAATCTTGAGCCTTTTTCGGAATCATATATGACCCATAGTATCCATTGGACTGGAAAAATAGCAACACTGGAAGAAGGAACGCGCGATTTATTCGAACAACTGCTCAAAAAAAAAAAGGAGAATATCTTTAGAAATCGATGCGAACGATACATATGGCTGCATAGCAATGTAGATGACGAGCACAGTAGTCCAGAGTAAGATGAGAAAACCAATAGAAAATAAATATTCTTCATCATCTTCATCATCATGGGTCAACAATCTTGGGATTGATTTTACGCAACCCTCCACTCGATTCTTCTATCGTCCATCCTCTTCATATCAACGTAACTCCTCTCTTTTACATCCTACACAACCTCTTCTATATATCTCATACGAGGCCTGCCTTTTCCAGTCTTTCCGTTCACTTTTCCCTCGACGATTATCTTCAAAAGGCCATCTCGTCCTCAGATATGGTATATAAAGTTGTCCCGTCTTCCTTTTAGGGTTTTCAGTAGACATCTTTTTTCTCCCACACTTCTTAAGACTTTTTCGACTGTCACTCGGTCGATCCATTTTATCTTCATCATTCTTCGGTAGCACCACATTTCAAATGCTTCCAGCCTTGACTTCTCTGCTGCTTTTATCCTCCATGCTTCGCTGACATATAGTAAAATGCTTCAGGTGTATTTTCTTATGAACTTTTTTCTCACTTCCAAGCTTGTGTTTGCAGTTGTAAGTAGAATCTTCTTTTGGTAAAATGCTCTCTTCGCCTGGGCAATTCTACTTACAATTTCTCTTTTACTTCGTCCATCGCTGGTTACTCGGCATCCCAGGTAACAAAACTCTTCCACTTCCTCGATTTTTGTTTACTAGTTTAACAATTGTCCTTGATTCTTGCCTCCTACTGCATATCAATACTTTTGTCTTCTTTTTATTGATATTCAGGTGATTTCTAGCCAATATCCTTCCATATGTCATATTGTCTTCTTTAAATCTCCTTCCGTTTCTGCCATGACTGCTTTGTCGTCAGCGAATCGCAGAATGCTGACTTTATCCCCGTGGATATTCACACGCGGAGGCTTTTCTTTGACTCCTTGGATGGCTTTCTCGATGTAGACATTGAATAATACGGGAGACAGTACTTTTCTACTGCTGGTTCCTGATTTGCTTACAGTCACCTGATTTTTATCTGTGGATAACTCTTCGGTCATTGTCTGATACACCAATTTATTTGAGATTCCTTAGCATCGAGGTCCAATACACGTTGTCATATGCCTTCCCTAATTCCACAAATGCGATTAACGCCGGTAGATTCTTCTCTATTCTCTACTCAAGAAGTAGCCTGAGGGCCAGAATCGCTTCTCTTGTGCCCTTGTTTTTTTCTCAACCTAAATCGGTCCTCGTCGAAGAATTCCTCAGCTTTTAATTCTATTATTCTATAGATTATTCTTGCCAATATTCTTAATGTATTGAAATTCCACTGATTGGCAAAACGATAGTAAATATAAAAAAAATATATCTGCCAGTACTTTTTCGTAACTATTGTTTCACTTAAAAGTGTTAATATATTGATCTGTAATTGATCAAAGAAAAAATGAACAGTGAATGTCATGATTTCAATGAATTACACGTTGAGTGGTGATACTACGATATTTTCTGTAACGTATGATCTTGTAGTCTTTGAAAATTTTATTATTTTTACTCTTTGGAACTTTCCTTAGGGAAACATCTTCTTATCCGTAGAGAAATAATTCCAGGATTGATCTTATCAAAAATATGCATTATTATTGCCAAAGTGGCACAAAATTTACAAGCATTTTATTGATGTAAGTACATCATATACAACTAATATTGATTTTTTCTTTGTTTCTTGCAGGTGAGCCTAGGCACGAGATGTGTAAGAGAAACGGCTCTGTAAGGTAATGAACATTTGTAACGTGTATGAAACATCATTGTGATACTTAATGAATACTGTCTTCACTTTATCTAATCAACATAAACATTTAAATAGTCGTAAGAAAGATATTTATTGTTAAGTATGTCTTCATAGAGTACCACCGCCTTAAATTTAAGGACTTTTCTGACGAAATAACGAGGGACAAGTGGATATAACTAGTGTTAATAGATATTATAATAGCGCAGAATCATAGGTCGTCATTAATTTATTCGTAATTACCATAGTTTCATAATATAGCATCAGGTAATAAAAATATTTTTCTGCTCAGCGACATGCATTTGCATTAGCGGATAAATTACTGTAATTGATCATATTCGAAGGGCCAAATTATTGATTTACACCAATTAAAATTAGCATAGCATTATCATGTGATAATTTATATTAACCTATTTTACTCTATTGCTCATTTGAGTCACAAAAGTGAAAGTAAGCGTTGATGGTAAAATAGTAACGATTTCATCGGCGCTCGGAAATAAAAATCATCTGGCATTTATTTAAATTCCTATTTTTAATCCTCATGAGCATTTCAGTCACGGTAGCAGTCGCATTACTGACTGAAAAGGTGGCATATTATGAATTGAAACGTATTCCCACCCATTAGTGAATGACACATGCGATATGCATTTCCGTATTCTTGTTTGAAGGGGAAGGCAGTCGTTCTGATTCCACTACCACACGACGGCATCTGTTTTCCGTCACGCTCCAGTAGATTTATAAAAATGTATGTTAAGCGAGAAAAAACGTCGAAATCTGCTTCCCCTAATTTAATTCTGCCATTTGATACTGCGCCGCAGCACCTGTCCTTGTCGTCTGTCGCTAAAGATTCCAGCAGGCCCATATTCCAGGAATTCACTCTATTAGGCGGCATCATTAAATATCCCAGGTCATAAATTACTATTTCGTCTTATTAAGGGAGCTCGTTTATCAAGTATTTTAG
The DNA here is from genome assembly GCA_933228895.1 of Platycnemis pennipes. NCBI lineage: Eukaryota > Metazoa > Arthropoda > Insecta > Odonata > Platycnemididae > Platycnemis > Platycnemis pennipes. Next base: position 21,836,572 of record OW121848.1, on the reverse strand, counting down.
GGGAGGTCTTCCTTTGATGGGATTTCCATTGAACACAAGCTATTTCCGATTTGTTATTTGTATCAGCAATTCCATAGAATTTTCCCCCTGCTTGTCGTGCCAAATGACTACGACGCAATATAGCTGTTGATTTTGTGGATGGTATTACAACAAGAATATTGGGTGTGCATTATTTTTACATGCGGCTGGTGACGTTTAAACCAATTAAAGGGATAATTCCTGCTAAATCTGCTGTCTATTGGAAGCTAGCAAGCCTAATCCTCACCATACCCTTATTTCAGTACCTCTAACAACTCAATTTATTCAAATGTATCTTCCATTGTGCAGAGGTTGATTATTTTGTCCTAATACACTTTTCAATATCTGAATATACTCAAATTATTTCAATTATCATTTATTAATTTAATTTTTAGATCTAATTAAACTAATATTAGGGAAGATTAAACCAACGCCTATGTTGGTTTCTTAAGCCGCAAGTAGGCCGCCGCCTACGCCGCAAAGTATTGAGTGCATTAGGGAAGAGATTCATAGTGTACACACTCTTGACCTTAATTAATGTTTTTACATGGATTTAATCGTAAATTAATTGTTTTAATTGTTTTACTTGAAAGTACAGACCCATGAATTTGAAATATCAAAATATTTAATGCTAAAAATCATCATCGCAAGTCACCAGTCCGTTAATTAATTTTACACTACTCTTCGCCTGATTTTCTTTCGACTAATTTGTAATTTTTACTTCCTACATTCATCCTCTTTATACATTACTCTACCTTTTCCGTGCATCTCACCCAAGGATTTCATTTACCGTACCCTTTTCTCTCGGAATGCCTATTTTCATTATAACATCATGTTTTATTTAGATTTGAAAAGATTTTCCTCTTCTCTTCTCAGTTCTTTATTCATTCTTCTCTTCCACTCAACTTTGAATTACTTATTTTTATTACCCGACTTTTCTTTTTTATATTTTATTATTATATCACGCATTTTGAATGCGTGATATAATAATAAAAGTTCTATAAAATATATTAAGTCCTAACAGTCTTGCAGGTTTTTACTCTTTATTCTTCTCTAGTGTAAAGCAGTATACTCTAGATGTAAGTTCTAACGGGGTATCTTCTTCCTTCTAAGCTCTTATTTCCGGCAGTTAGGGCATACTTCGTCCGCTTGAATGTCGTTTTCTTCTAGGAAACTCCTCTTTTTCTCCTTGCTCTATACATTGCTGATATTCTTGTTACCAAGCAAGAATATTTTCCATCTCTTACGTCTCTTGTTCTCCGAGTTCATTGATCTTTCATTCTGCTCTTGTATTGGATGCAAATATCTATCTTTTGCACCATGCATCTTGAAATGCACCAATTTTCATGCTCGTAGAAAAACAGTATTTTTTCAATATCATTGCTAAAAATGAAAGCATAATTTTATAAATCCAAACCCTCAAATGTTATCCGTAAAAATATGTTACATTTCAAATAGTTTGATTTATCATTACTTTAAAAATGTATTAAGGTGCAAATAGCTACCCGTTAAGGCAATTGATAATTTTAATTTTATTTTTTTAATGCTTCAAATTCAGTAATAGTTTTAGGTTTTCAGGTGTTCTGACTGCTTGGGCTACATTTCTCCATTAGATCTAGATTATTATCACTCCTATTCAAAGGACCGGCACAACGTCCATTTCCAAGGCAGTAATTGAACCCACCATATTATAGTTTACAGACCGGCGTATTACCTACCTATCTTGACCGGCGCTTTAAAATGCATAAACGTGTATCGATGCAATTTCTAGGGAATAAAAACTTTAGAATGTCCTACATGGGTAAATGAAACTTAAACTCCCGGTGGTAAGATGTTACAGAGCCTGAATTAACTTTGTATCGAAGCGTTAACTGAAAATGTCCCAGGACAACACCATTTGATGACGTCAGTTTCCTCATAAGCAGGTGAACCCTCGCTCACTTCTTCTTGCGTGCACGAACACGGAACTAAGCAGGCGAACGGGGCAAGACTTGTATTCTTCCCATTCCTTTCTTCTTTCCTGAATCCCGCGAAATCTTTTAACTTGCCGGCAATGTAACCCCTTCCCGCGATCCTCCTAATCATCTCCGCCCTCCTTTGAAGATGCCCCCTTCCCCTTTTGCCCATCTCAAGAGATAGAGAAGACGGAGACGCTTGAAAAGGACCATCTGTTCGATGGAGAACTGCCGGGCGGCGAATTCCTCTCTCCCCACCCTCAATCCCTTTCCCTCAGCCCGTCCGCGTGTATCAGGGTCCGAAGCCAATCGCGGCACGATTTCCACAACTCCCTGGATGAGTTTATTTATGAAAAAGCCCAACGCACATGATTATAAATATAAGAATCGTAAAGTCGAATATTTGAAGACGGTTGATCCTCCCAGGCCGCAGATATCAAACTCGAGGCCCGCGGCGTTTTCGGCGTTTCTTTCCCCGAATGCGAAGGAGACGGAAGGGGCCTTTGGTATTTCGGAGACCCAGGATTCACTTTGGTAGAGGAAAGAAAAAGACTCCTCCTCGTCTTGAGAAAAAAAATCACGAGAATCTGTCGGCATGCCTTGCGAGCTGGGTGGCGGAGTAGAACGTTCGGGCTACAAATAAACCCAAACGATGCGGAAGGGCGATATAAACCACAATCCTACCTCTTCTTTTTCTCTTGCTCTCAAAATCCACGGTTGAATCTACGGGTCAGTAAACCCAAGATGATCCAGTCAGTAAATTACTTATACTAACATACGTAAGTGAATACAACATATTTTAATTCACTAGCGATATTATTACTTCCACGATTGGGGAATCGGGCCAATCATCTGATTGCATTAAGGTCTCTAATTCACTGTAATATGTTGTTGGATATTCTTTAAACATTCATTTAATGCACCGCAACATTCATTATCCAGTTTGAGGTATGTTAGTTCTTTTTTCCTTGCGGCTAATTGATCGGAAATTTACAGAAAAAACACAAGTATATTGAACTAATAGTCATGGTTCGATTGCAACCGAAAATGATTATCTGTAGGTCTTAAAGCAGGTGTAATTCTCTCTCTTAAAGCCTCTTTTTAAAAAATCCCCATGTTGTACCACAATGCTCGGAAGTACTCGGAACCGAAATCGTAATTTTGTACACGAAATCGTTAGATGGAAACGAAAAAAGAATTTAAGTGAAAAAATTAATCTTCTAACAACAACCATTCACTCATAATTCAAAAATTAAAATAAGCAAAAGGTGACGCCCACCGATAATGCTGCTGTGATAACATTGACGTCATTTTCCTCCCGTCCTTGACTGCTTTCAGGGGAGAAGAAGGGAGTGGAGGGGGATTCTCGGAAGGTCGTTCGCACAGATGCTGTCGCAATCAATCCCATTGGCCGAGTCAGCTGCGTCCCCCCCATTGCGATAAGGCAAAGTAGCTTCGCGGGCTCAGTTCTGATTCGACGAAGTCGATATACGTCAGAGGTTGCACCACGCCCACTTTTCCGAAAGGGTTAAAAACATCAGTTTTTCGCCACTTATAACTCGGGAAATAATTGTCGGATCAAAAAACGGAAAAATACGCGTCTTTTTATTTTACAAATTCTATCAGATTCGGCAATAAAAAATTATGGTAAACGACCCCATTCTTAACCGGGTGGACCAAACTTCATACTTTGCTGAGTAAAGGCAGGGCATTGTATTAAAAGGTGAAGTTGTGGCGATCTATTCACGCATGAATAAGAGGGACTCTCGTTCTTCTACCTGCCGGAGTCAGACCCAAAATAATGGGCGGAAGGCAAGTGACATGTCTTTGACAACATGAGGTCATGGGAGATGTTTCCAATCAATTAAATCTCTCAGCATAAAACATTATCAAGTCATTAAAGCATGGTTAGCTCTGGGTTACTGGTTGCAGTCCTTTTACATATGCGTGAAAAGTTTATGCAAGGAACATCTAAAGTAAGTTCTCGAAAAGCATTAGCGTGTTTCAGAGCTTGCATCGCATCATCGCCTTGATTTACTTCACCGTCTTGGCCGAACCACCAATGCAGTGGCACTGCCTCAGAATGGTCTTACGCGCGGAGGCATTGAAATCTTGAAGGGAATGTTACTTGCAAGAGAAAAAAGAGATTTGACAAAACTCTCTCATTCTAATCTCTAATCAGATGCTCAATAGATTTTCGCAATAGTTGTTTAGCCGTAAATAAACCTTTATTTGTAATCTGAGTACCCTCAATGTCTGAGAAATCTGTTCGTGATTTTTAGTATTTTTTTACTTGGTCTAATTTTTTCGATGCTTCTGAGTCTATGGTCATTTTATTCAAATTCCGATGAAATAAAAAAATTGAATCAGCCGAGTTTTTAGTAATTCTCGATTTAAAAAATTCCGCTCTAAATTCTGGACAAGGCGTACAGGCTGCAAACATTTTTCTTCATTTGTATTATTAATTACTTTCACGATGGTTGAGTTAAATTAATTATCTGATAGCAATAAACTCTTAATTCCTTAATTAACTCACGCATTCAGGGTAGGGGGGCAGTTACTTTCCCTGTGCCACCTGCGATTTCCTAAGAAGTTCTGACGCGAAGAAAATCGAATCGCGAGGATTTTAGAGCGGGTGTCCAGAAATGCGTGGGGTAAACTTAAAAAAAAAATCAGATAAACAATCGCCCTTGAGTGGAGTGTGCTATTGCACTTATCAGAGATGTCCTCTTCTCGGCTCGCGGCACTGACCTCTCCGGGATACCTCACTTGTCTTGGTTTGTTATGCCTCCTCCGATGCTCCGGGACGGGTCGAAGGCAGCGCCCGCTCCCGGCGGAAGGAAGACACTAGTCCATCCGGAATGCAACTTCGGTTGGCGTGCGTCCAAAAACTCGTGGAAATCATCTCATGCGGAATATCCAGGCTTGAATTTACGCGATACTTTTAGGAAACTAAGTGCTTTAAACGCTGGGCTGATCTCCGCTCCTCATGGCTCGAGGATCCATAAAGAAATAATCACTTATGGGTTTTACGGCTGCTCACTGACTTCCTTGAATGAAGTTATTTAGAGCCGCAGCACCTTCGGCCTTAAAAATAACGGTGCGCATTTTCTGCGGCAGCGAATAGCAATATCATTTATATGCATGAAAAGAACATGCTAAGCAGGCTCGTGGCATAATATTCAGGGATTTTATGGCGGAAGAAAAGCGTCTATAGTCCCCGGGTGGCGTAACTATTCGTAACGCTTAAGCACGTGATAACAGCGAAGCGTTGTCGAATGTTATTTATATCATTCAGCTTCACTGAATCATTTTCGTCGTGTACGGACTCCATTCGCTTAATTCTTATGGTTATTTCAATGCATCAAGAAATAAAACAGAAATGAGTAACAAAGCTACTGGGGCAAGCTCCTTGAGTCTGGTAAGAAAGAAAGGAACACTTTGCAGTATATCACCAAATACATCTACTCCTTAAATTTGTCTTGAGGACTAATTCAATATCAGTGTGCTGTGCTAAAATATAAAAGTTAACTGCGTAAAAAATGTGTTAGGTTTAAATCAATACGGAAAATAATAAAAGGTAACACTTCCATTTGAGGTACATATTAGTGTGAGACTAAGCCCTTGGCATCTACGTTGGTCGTCCAAAAATGTGGAGAGTTTAAAAAAAATAGCAAAAGAATAATTAACTTTGTCATATTTTGGAGAGATATTTAAAGAAAGTCTTGTTGCTTTTTCGCATATGTTTTCGAAAATTAAAAAAAAAACTGTATAGCTTTTTAGCATGCTTTCTGTTGCCCATTGCAATTTTTACCTAGTTAGTAACTTCGGGCTGCCTAAGTCGCTGATCTCAGCTTCAAATGACTTTAAAGCGGTAGATTCCTCTTATTTAATGTCGCTAAAAACATTCCTGCACTCATCGGAGAAAATCTTATGTTGCTGCAATTCAGGGTGGAACAGCGTCTTTGTTCTCTAAGATCTGCAACATGCCCGTTGTTTTTTTTTTTGACGTGGTATGAGACGGTAGACGGCTTGATAGTATACCCACGCATATTAGAGGTCTGCCCTTGTAGCATGAAGCAGAGGAGGCAAGGTTGCCAATGCTGAAAAGAGTTGTCACTGAATGGTGTTACAACATCGCGAAAGGAGTGCAGCACAATAAAGCTAAATATTTATGGTACACCACGACGACAACTCTATGCATTTGTGAGGTGACGAGGAAGAACATATTAATGCCTTCTTGAAGTATCAGGTTACCATCAAGTATCCAGAATATGTAAACGTCTCCTTGAAGTATCAGGTTAGCATCAGGTAACGTAACTGTGAACGAAAACTTTATGAATTTTCATGGAGACAAGGAAGAAATATATTGAAGCTCCATCCAATACCAAGTAGGCAAGTAACGTAACTGCAAAATTTTGTTTTCACTTGATCTTATATTCCTTGACGTTCTTCACTTCAGGACGACCCTTGTAACTAAGAAAATTATAATTTAAATCTTGCAAATTTTATTATATGGAGTTCCCCGCCCTTTCTGCGAAGATCGTTAGAAAAGAAAAACTGAAGGAGCACACTCCTTGTTCTTTCAGCATCTTACTTTTCTAATTCTCTTGTTTAAGGTTGCTATTAATATTCTTCCTTTCTCTAAGCGAAATTATCTCACAACCAACATACCACTACGTTACAACTATATGTGCCAACAATTTGAAAAACAACGCAATTCGCATTAGGCTCCAATTCAATATTTAAATATTCTTGCAATGCTCAAATTTCCCTTCGCCATCGTTGCCCACTTTTAATTCCCATAAGTGAGTTTGTAAAAACAAAGGGGACAGGGTAATTTGACTATGTAATTAAATATTTCAAATTATATTATAATAGTATCACAGCACTATTCCTAGGAATTAAGCTTGAATGTAATTAATTAATAAGTGAATTGTTTAATTATTTGAGACAGGCTGTATATGTGATATTCATATACGGCCGGATAGTGAAATGATGAATCGGATTTTTGAGAATTAATATATTCAAGTAGGCCTTAATGTTCAGTGCTCTATTTCAATATGTATTAAAAGAAAATTTATTGCCAAATTATCATGGAATAAGAAGATAGGGTAAATATTCGGCAGGTTCTCTGAAGCAAGGAGTCTGTATCAGAAATATCAAATGTACTTATTTTTAAGATATAAACAGTGAAGAGAGGCTATAACAATACGAGAAAAGAATGTCTTGCTTCTTACTTACTTTGTTTCACACTATTAAAATGAATTGTGAACCGTAAAGAGTTTGTTGAAACACCATTGCGATCGTCAAAATTTCTGTGGTTTGTTCTTCAGAGTATTTTAAAGGGAATGATACAAGATTCGTTTTAAAAAGTATTATGGGATAGATCTATGTCCAAGAAAACTGATCTTACTCCGAGTTTTGTCATCCTGGCATATGTATGAACAACAATTATGTATAATTTCTTGACTGAAACTCGGAGTCACGTGTCTTAGGAGCGAATGTCAGGTTGAACTTTCAATGCTGAGAGCATTCCCCCTTTCTGCGTAAGGTTCCACTACTTAGTCTCGCGTAAAGTTGGTCACGTACATAATACGGAGAGGAAAAATCGTTCCAAATGCCTGGAATGGAAATAATTCTCCTGGACTAGAGTACAATGATTGGAAATATTAAACGTAATAACAAATAATGAGTGTTTACTTACTCGCGACTAGTCTGAAGTTACAACCATTGCCGGTATATCGATATTATCGGCATAATTGATATTGCCGGCTTCGGTGGCGTCGTGTGAAAGCTTCGTCAGCCAACCTTAGGGTCGCGGGTTCCAAGCCCACCAGGGTTAATTTTCGCCACCTGAGAGATGAATGCATGCATAACACCTCATGACGAACCATAGGATGAGAAGAATTTGTGTGTGCCTTTGTATGGAAATGAGTACCTTGAGTCAAACGCGTAATCGCACTCAAAAAAGAACTGAGCAGTGAATGAAGTTTAAACTTATTAAAATCATTGATGCAGTAAAGTTGAAACTTAGTAAAACCCTTTTCTAATATACCTTATGGCCTTTCTTGCAGAGAATTTTAGACGTTCATCCTCCTTGAAGTTGAATCTATTTCTCACCCCTGCAAATCTAGATTCATGTTGGTTTCCTGGCGAGGGGCCGTCTCAGAAAGGAAAAACTTGTTATTCAGTTTTTGAATCTGCTTTTGAATCGCAATTCATTTATAAGCAGAATACCTACAAGACTGTATTCAATGGCGCAAGGGCCATTCCATTTTCGGCGATTTGTATCTTGAGTGGCGGGAAGGGGTGGATAGGGTGCGTGCGGAATTGCAGTAGGAGAGTGAAAGTGGAGAGAGCCGTCGGGAGAAATCCAGGGGGGAGAGAGAGAGAGAGAGAGAGCTTTGGACGCGTTAAGGGTGCCAAGGGGGGAAGGATGGGAACGGGAGGGTGGGACAGAGCATGCAAACAACTCAGACGACCAGTCCAGTCCGTCAGTCAACGAGTCTTCGCAAGTCTGCCGACGACGCGAAGCGATCAATGCCGCTCGGGAGCGCCCAGTGTTGTTGTGCCGAAGGGAAGGCGGAGAAGGGGGCGAGGAGGGGAGGTCGAAGGAATGAATCGCTCGGCGGCCATGCAGAGGAGACAAACAAATGAAAGTGGCGAGAGGAGGAATCGTTTTGATCCCTCGAAGGTGGGGGCGACAGAGTCGGAGGAGGAGGTCGATGAGGAAGGGAAGGATCGACAAGGGAATTGGGACGAAGGCAAGAGAAGGGAAGGCGGTAGGGCGATTGCTTAGTGGAGAGGAAGAATCACTTATTTGGGGGAGGGAGAACGTTGGCCTTTGGCTTTGGGAAGTCTGGAGGCAGGGCTGAAAGAGTAAGGGGGGTGATGAAATCAGACGAGAGAGGGCTCGAAATTTCTTGGCGAGGTGAGATTGGGGTGAGCCGACCCGAATGTTCTCATCTTTCGGCCCTTTTACTTCCTTGCCTCATTCCTCGCGGCATTCTTCAAGCCGCGCGGTATTTCCTGTGAAATATTTCGCTCCCCAATCCCCACCGTTATCCCCTTTTTTCACCGTAGAAATCCAGCAAAAAAATAAGCTCTAAAAAATAGCATTTTCCTTGTTTCCATTTTTCTCTAATGATAGCATTTCGCTCTCTCTAATGGCCTGGAAGACCTTTTCCCCCACGCGGATATCCTTTAGATACGTAAATTACTTTAGCCCTGCTCGCAGATGGGTTGCCTAAGAATAATTAAATGTGCTTCTCCCTTGATGTCCTCGTCTGTAACGGCTTGTTTTTTTATATCAAGCGAGGTTTCCCCCATTCACAGTATATTTTTTGCTTTTTGCTGGGAGGATCCTCCGAGAGCTTGTTTTCCTTCCCAATTTCCCTAAGAGATGGAAAAAGTGTGGATGAAACTTTTCTTGGTTCTTGAAGTTCTTGAAGTTTTCCTTTCTTCGAAATGCGTTCAGAAGCACCTGCTTTAAGTGATTCTTAGAGATCAAGTTTATTATTCGGTGTTTTAAGGAGAGAGGAGATAATTTTCAGGAGCAGGAAGTACTTTAACTTATTGGGTAGACACCACAGATTAATTATTTTTTTTGCTAATATGTATGTCAATGTATGTACTTTTGTAACCTTTACAACATGATTAAAAAATGAAAAATTAGAGAGTTATCTATGATTGTAGATTCTACAGTAATGCAAAATAATAATTAGGACTAGCTTGATGTTATTTTTCCGTTGCTCTAAGCCTCGAAATTTGGCAAATTTCGTATGAGTATTCAAATTATTATTCATTAAACTGGGGCTTTACAAAGTTAGAAAATAATTAAAACTTCTTCATATTTATTGGGTAGTAAGTGCGGTTACACGTTGCCTGTACTATCGAAATAGGAAATAAAGGAGACTCATTAATATTCAACCGGAAATTCATTGTTTTTTCTGACTTTGGGGCTTTCATATCAATGTCAAAACTTTATTCTGCAATGAAAAAAGGGCCTCTTTTTCATTATGAAGAGAGATTTTTTATTATTTCGTTTACCAGCAGAAGACGGACAAGGCGTAAATAAATAATGTGGAGTTATTGAGTTTATTTCATTTACACAGTTTGTGAACTGTGAAAGACTAACATTTGTACATTCAGCATTTATTTTGCCAACCAGTGTTTCAATATTTAATGTCATTATCAACCGTAAAATTTGCATAAAACATTGAAAAAATGCTCAGCAAAATGAAGTGTAGAAGGCACCAAGTTTTGATTCTCATCCTGTAAAGGAGTTCCATGAAATCAAGCCTCAATCTTAGAATTGCATACTCTCAGATGCTTTTGACAAACAGAAAACGGCTTGTATTTTTAATGATCAACTGATACCTCCGTATTAATACATTAAATAACAATGGCTGATAATCCTATTACCAGAAACTTTATTTATCCTCAAAAAATACTATGGTTTGCATACAATAAGCAAACTGGGCTCTTCTTTTCGTGTCTGGAAGAAATGCTACGCTTATGCCTTAGAAACTCACGCTATATCTCACATTATTCGAGCGCAAAGCGGAAGGTTGTGTGTTTGAAATCCATTCTGCATTTATTTCCTTTGCGGCCGTGTTTACTGAGGTTATATTTGTAGTTTTCAGATGAAAAGTATGCCGGCATACGCAAAGCATAATTAAGAGTAATCTGTAAGATGAATCTTTCATCCTGCAGAAATGTTATGAGTAATTGGTGGAATAAATACAAGATTAAAAAAAACAAATTTTATGAGCATATAAATGTTAAATATTGTTTGAGATATAGAACATTTACCCTCACATACAAATTTTGCCATAAATATAAGATTACCGTTTTTTCACAATATTCCCCTCCTCGGTTATTTTATATAACTATTCTGTAAGTTTTATTGTATAGAAGGCATTTTGTTTTTTTCCATATATATCTTTTGGCTCAGTAAAAATTACTGCACATGTTGTCAAGTTTTTAAGTAGGTTCAGAAAGGAAGCAGTTGTAGACTTATGGAGCTGCAAGATAGGCTACATGCATCCAAGATTAGATATATATGCCAATAAAAACGTCCTTTTTTACGTACACACGCTTATTTAACCTTACTCGTATTTAACCTTCTTTCATGTGCAAACCTTAGGGAAATGAAAATATGTATGTTAGTCGGGTGAGTATTTGACGAGGGTTGCAAAACTGAAAATAAGGTGACATAAAGAACTTGAAACAATTTTTCTTCTATTTTATTGTCAACGTGAGGGCAATTTTATCATCATCTACCTGGTCTGAATTTGCAAGATTTGCAAGTGATACCTAGTATTTGGGAATTCTAAATACCGCGACGTGTGAACATTGGATGTGTGACGATAAGGCAAAGAGGAGCACTGTCCTGGTATATTAGAGGTCATTCGTTACAATCCCATTTTTGGCATAGATTAAGAGTCATTCTTTTGACTAAATGTTTAGTTAATGGTTCCTGAAACCTCAGAAAATGGAGTCTTTTAAAATCTCATCTCAATCCTCCATGCAAAATGCTGTAACCTATACCTGCCTGAAATCAATTTAGATTTCTATTTTCAAATGACTCTCTCTTTTCCTGTTACTATAGATGATAGGTAAATCTTATCCCCTTTTCTTGGCTCATATAGTCCCATTAAAGTTGTCGGAAAAAGAAAATTTTCAAGCGTTCTACATGTTTTTACCTTTCTGAAAGGTTTCTAGTTTTTCAAAACGCTCCATTACGCTTGTCATAACAAAAGGTTCGTAACCAATTTTTCTCTTGCCTAAGTATAACTTGTTTGTAGAATTTTCAATCTCAGAAAAGTGTTTCTGAATAAATTTTAGAATATAATTTTTCATATTTCTTCTATGCTGTCGTTGTGGAAAAGTGAGATAATAAGGTGATTTTGGATTCCTAAATGGGCGCATTCGCGTAGAAGTCATGAGATGAGAGAAAGAGAGCTGATATTTACAATTGTTCATTAAAATTTTGCAATTAAAATTTTGACTAGGCTATTTTAAAAATGACGAAACTGAATGCGTTGATTTTTTTCTTGCCGTCTAGTGCTCCCAGTGCTCATATCCACAACAAATGAGTTTCCAGGCTTGCGTTATTTTAATTTGCATACCGCGACTGGTAATGTAACCTTATTTCAATGCAAATGTTATTCAACATTTAAAAATCTACTTATATGAGTGTCAAAGATGATATTCAGCCTGTTTTAAGTAGCCTAACTTGTAGTAGTAACCTGTTTTAAGGCTGCTATTTTTCTTACTACCTTGGTTTTGCGCCAAGCTTCATGTTTTGCGCTAATATATGCGTAAATCTCAATTCTTATCTCACTGAGTCACGGCGGTGTTATCAAGTTTGGTAGGGGGGTGTGATTGTTCCAGGTATGAATAAGATGTGTTAATCTCTCTATCCAACGGTCTAACGCCTTGGATCATTTCTTATCCTCAACATGCAAGCCGCACTTGGACCTTCTGTCGGCAGGCCGGTTAGACATCGATTCTTCGGCTGCTCCTCCTCCCAGAGGAGGAATCGCCTCCAACGGAATTTGGGGGTAAATCTCCTCCACGCCATTTGGCTTAGTACACAGAGAGAGGGGGGTGCGGGGGAGTGGGAGGCAGGGAAAATGAGGCGAGCTTTAACTGGAATCGCAGCTAATTATCGAGTTTTGCGTTTGCGGTGAACGAGCGTCTGTTCCTGATCTTGACATTTCCTTTGCCATTGCTGGGAATTTCTCAAAGGGATTGAGGGGAAATAGGAATGAATCCGTTAGATTATTTGGGAAAATTTTTCTCTCCTCTTTTTGTGCGGCTAAAAACTCTCCCAATACAACTAGCATTTAAATATCTAGCTATGAATCCCGGAATAGTACATACATCGTGTTAAAACAGAAATATTTTCACAAAATCTGCTCGTCCAACGAGAACTTTTTCATCTTTTTCCACGTCTAAGGCGAGTTCTTAAGCGGCCATAAAAACCGTGATCCTAAAAGATATGGGCAATATCTGGTAGCCTGTTTATCCACGGAGGAAGAAAGATTTATGGATTGATCACCGATATCAAAGGAATCGGGAAAATATCTAAGAGAAAAACATCACTAACCAGCAATTAATATATACTAATGGAATTTTACAAAAAAACTTGATTGCCATTAACAACTGGATGGAATTTTATACGTTTATCATAAGAGAGAAGCTATATTTAGTTCACTTTTTGCATCTAATCTCCCAACATCAACATTCCTTCGCAGGCATTAAAGACCAGGTTTACGTCAAGTGCCATTAGCTTATATCTTGATTGTGAGTGGCACGGTTGGAATTTGACCACGTCTTCATTCACCGAACACAGCTGGTTGATCACGAACGCTTCTGCGCAAATGACAAGAATCGTGACCCACTGAGACACCTGAAAACTGGCATGCCGCTTTCAACTCGAGCGAATATTCATGTCTTTACTGTTCCGCACAAAATACGCGCTGACACGTGACACATGGATCGCTAATATCCAAACGTTGGTCACGCAGTTAGAGGCACGAGGATATACATAGATGTTGGGCTTACCTCGGCGCTCGGGAGTATTCAACAGTCACCGGTTGTCATATGCTCCCATATTTCCTTTCTGAGACCTGCCGACAGATTCTTCCATGTGATACAATAGCCAATTACACGCATTAAAGTCCTCGGTTAAAGCGATGATTTCGTTCCCAGCTCAACTTCGCTCGAGAAGGGCTTTTCTCACAACGTGTTTTTTTCAGTTCCAGGGAATGACGTAAGTAGTATTTTCAGTGGTACCGTCAGATGGTGGGCCATCATGCTCTCGTCGTTCCCTTATAGCGATCTAATGAGACGTGCGACAGAGCGGGAAGCCGGGGTGAGAGGGAATAGAACGTAGAATGTTGCGGGGAAGGGCAGATGGGGACATCTGGAATGTATGGCCGGGGGGATTTAAAAATGATCTACGTGATTAATGCCCGCGCTCTTTTTCAAGCTTTTATTTATCCAACTTCCTCCGGAGGAAGAGAGAGAGAGAGGGAGTGTGCGATGGAAATTATGATAGGCTTAAGGGGTTAGGCGGGATCACGAGGCACTATTTCCACCGAAGCACAGCCTTTGAATTTGTTTTTCCTTTTGCTTAATGTGCACACGCACTTCGCTGAGCTGTAAAGGAATTATAGTCGTGGTAGAAATTTACTTCTCATGGGTCTTCTTTTTTTTTTGCTTTCGGATGGATCGCACCTTTCGCTCTGCGGTGGAGATAAATGAAAATAATCTTTGAGAGCGATGCGTCCGAAGGGAAAAACTCTTCACGATGTGATTTATTCGCTCGTGGCTACAAGTGTCCACTCTCTCGCCTTTAAGATTTTATTATCACCTCCCTACGTCTGCAGGCGCTCAATCTTCGTTGCCGTGGAGATGGATAAATGGCCGCCGTTGAGGCCCAATCTCAGCATTTCCCCTTCAGCCTGTCAGGCGTTTATTTTATAACCGTCTTCATTTCATGAATGTACCAACTTGACCATCAGTTTTTATTTTATTACCTGTTTGTGTGGTGCTGGTGGCACAGGGGAATGCTATCGTCTGTTCCCTTTTCGCTCGGTCATAATCGTAACTGTTCAACCAATCCCATTTACCCTTCTGATAACCGAATCTGGTTGATTTGCCGAGCTCTAATTTGTGAAAACGATAGTTTACATAGGAATGGTGAGTTCTTTTTCTGTAAACACTCATCAAAAATCCATCATGAGTTAGAATCCACACTATTTTGTCAATGCATGAAGGTGCAATGTTAAGATATTTAATGGTAATTGAAGAAACAGTAAACCATAGGCCGTGCATTGATGATGCATGCACTTTATTTGATGTGTATAGTATCATTGCAAGGCTTGAGAAATGGTTAAAATCTACGATGATGTCATAACTAATAGCAATAACAGTTATAGATATCTACTCAGGTAAGTGTATAGAACAAATATGCCATTTATGTCGGATAAGGAGAAAAAGACCGAAGATACATCATAGTTTCAAATGAGATGATATGATGAAAATTACATAATTATATATTTTAACTTATCTCGACTTGGAATTTATATATCTGTCATTATTGAGTATGTGTACCTAATAATGTTCTGTTATTAATAAATAACACCCACTCTGTGGTATTGCACTATATATTTACATTGCAATCGTCCAAAAGCTGCTCATAATGAGAATAATGTGAGACTATTTGAGACGGATGTAAGCCTTAGATTGGGTGACTTTTTGCAGTGCTGACAGAAGAGGGAAATTTAAGGAACCACAGCTTTACGCGTAGTGAAAATCGATTTACGTCACCTATTCTGTTAGATCTATCAAAAAGAACACCAGAAATTGTTTAAATAATAAATTCCGAATAGCTTATATGTGTTTAATTGCTTCTCGCAAGAAACACGTGATACACGTGGGTAACACTAAGTGCCTGATTCGAAGAACACATCCCTTAACTCCGACCATTTTACATCCTATCCCATTTGTGTCGAAGTCTACTTCCTTGGACCGTTGTATCACTCGCAGGGACGGCATGGTAGCAAATTCAGATGGGAATATAATTACTTCCCCAACTGCTTATTTGGATTTGTTAAGGCCTCGTAGGGGATTGCGTGGAGCCATGTGGGGATGAGAATGGGGGAGGAAGATGCAAGGAGAAAAAAACAGAGAGAGAGGGGGATGAGATGAGAATTAATTTGTTACGAACATTATGAAGAAAGAACTGGTGCTTTCCCGGCGTATCTGCTGCGTGAAGGTTTCTCGGGTGCTCCACCGGGTTAATTCGTCCATGTCCGCCGACGTTTCGATTCCCGACTCGGCAATCGAAACGTCGGCGGACATGGACGAATTAACCCGGTGGAGCACCCTTAGGAACTTTATGCTTTACAAGTAACGAAGTATGCACAACAATGTCACGGGTGGAGAAGATCTCACCCGGGCGGGATCAGAACCCGTGGCCTCATGGCTTGGCCTGCGAAGGGTTCACCCCGTCACCACCGAGGCCGGCAGAAAGCAGAATAACAAAAGAGAGAAAGAAACAGGGAGAGATATTTGAAAATCGAAACGGTTGTCCGAACCGTCTCTCTATTCTGTGATCAGAAACGATCAGCAGCTTTCGATTTGCGCCGTCATCTCTCCCTCCCTCGATCGCCTCCGAGCAATCTAGCGAGTGTAATGAGCGGCAAACGTGCAAAACCCCTCACCACCGCCGCTCCGCGCCCGCGGGTGCAGTAATCGCCAACCCGGACGCCCCAGGGGAAGACGTCGGTCGGTCCGCTACTCCCCCTCCCACGGCAACGTTTGGAGGAGGGGGAGGGGTATGAGGGAAGGGGAGAATATTCATCCCCCACCCACCTCACCTTCCCCTCGGTGTTGCTGCTGTAATTGCTTCGGTCATCAATCTCTCCCATTGTCCGAAGCAGAGGAGGAGGCCCGTCCAATATTTTTCTGCGGATTGGGCGCGAGTGTATCGTGTGGTTAAGAGAGAGAGAGGAGATGAGGGATGTACCTTCTCCAAGGCGTCAGAATGAATTTCGAGAGAGCCCTCATATCGTCATCTTGCCTTGCGACGTCTCGTTCTTCCCACCCCTCCTCCTCCTCCCTAACAGTCGCGGGACTCCCCCCTCTCCCTCGTCTGGTGCCTTCCTGCGGTGCTCTGCGTGTGTGGCAACTTCGCGATGTGCGGTGTGACGTGGGAATCCGTGACGAGCGAAGTCAAAGGGCATCGCTTCCGGCGCCGAATCACCCTTCTGAAACCGCGTTTGCTTATTCCGTTGCAAAATTTTGCCGCTGGGGTTTCCCCCGTTTTTTTTCCCCTCGACTTCCAATGCCCTCGTAAGACCTTGCTTTCGAATTAAATTGGGCACTAAGTCCCTGGCTGCACGAAAACGTTACTTTATTTCCTTTCTGGAGATGGGGTGGGTAACCAGATTTTTTTATTGCTGAATCTAATAGAGTTTGTAAAATACAAAGACCCTTATATTTCCGCTCTTCGATCCGTCGAGTCGTTCTTTTCTAATAGTCGGAGGAAAACTGATTTTGTTAACCCTTTCGGAAAAGTGGGCGTGCGAAAGACTCGTACCTCATTCACATCGTCCAATCACAACTGAGCGTGTGCAGCTCTCTCACCCATTCTTAATATGGGACACATAGCTGATTCTGCCGATGGATGTGGCTGTTATTCTCAATGTGGGGAATTTCGAAAGACATTGCATTCGCGTGCATTTTATAAGTAAATAAATAAACATTGAATAAGTAAATAAACTTCAGCACTCTTTTAACCAAGCCAAAATGTTTACGAAAATATTTCGTTGTTCAGTTGTTTTGGGCTATACAGGATGCGACAGAATCTCTGCTTGCAGACCTCCCCTCCCCACCTCCAGTTCCCCTCCAGTGTTCCCTTAAAACAGTCGAAAATGAGAGGTGGGTAACTTAGAAGTCTTTACTGCAGCTCATTCTGAGAGCGCCATCACTTGCGTATTTTAATTTTTTGAGTGAATGGCCCTGGTTAGAAGGTAAATCTTTTCACTACATTTCATTTTTTGTTTCCATCTAACGATTTTTTGTGTAACGGAGCGATTTCGGTTCCGAGTTAACGCCCCTATTCAGCATTTCCTTGAGACGAACGTGATTTATTATCTTTTAGCAAACGTATTTAGAGGTTACTTTAAAAATCTACCTTTTATTTCTATATTTTCCGAGAGTACTATTAAAAAGCGTTATTAAAGTAAAAATGTCAATCTCCATTTCTCTCTCTTAATTCTCGTACCTTGCGGTGCCAAATTGTGAACGAGTTGAAGAAATAGTATCAATTGTAGGACGCAAAGTGATTGCATACATACTAATCATTTTTCGAAAAGAAAGGAATTAACTAATGTCTTTTAAATCGATAAATTTAGTTTTAAGTCAACTCAGTGTCTTGTTTAAAATAATTTTTGTCAGTTTAACGTCTTATATATTGTGAATTCAGAATGGACGATACGTGGACTTTTATCAAAAGTATTTATTTGTTCTATGACTCTACTCGAATGGTTTAGTATCGTCTTGGTGTTGTATGGAGGGCAAATTCTTTTGATAATATGTTTGCAATCAAAAGTAATAGTTAAGGTTTCAATGTTAATAGGTAGTGAGCACCCTCATATAAATACTGACACCTTAATTCACCGGAAACTGTCACGGTCATTCTATTTATAAATTTCATTACTCCCTGGTTTTGTTCCATGTAGAATATTTCACAGCCGTATTTTTTTGAGAAAGTGAAATAAGGCAGGATACAAACTCAAGAATGTCAGTGACTAACATCGGAGTTTAATGTTGAAAACAAGTCGGGAGGAAGCCTGTATTATAATCCCATGTAGTCCCAATCTCCTAGGCCCGACAACATTTTCATGCACAGGTTAAAATAACAGAGGGAAGGATAGTAATCTCTACGGATCAGTGGAAGTATTCCATGCACCGTTGTGGCAACGGGTGGTAATCGCAAGCACATCACACCGTACACCGTTATGAGAACCATTCATAGTTAATGACAATTTTTTTAAGAAAATTTTAAAATTTAATAAAAGGTTTATGTAAAAAGGTTTCTATAAGTTATGCGCCAGAAAAAAACAAATAATTCATCATCCTTAGTTATTTTGAATGCATGAAAATATTAATCACATTGTCATGGTCATTGCCATGGTTTCGTTAATTTAAATGGTTAATTCAATGGTGCTCCGCGAAACTTTGTGCGATAGATTGATTGTGCAAGTTTTGCATTACATTGGTGTTAATATTAATAGCCATAAAAGAGTTGTTGACAAAAAATAAAACTACAGACCGTCAATTTTCCGGAATTACTCGCAGATTATCAGACTTTTTATACACTCACTACATTATGTTTTTATTCTTTGGAAATCATTGAGCTATATATGGCCATTGGGTGGTTGAATGTGCCATTAGATATATGAAAAGTAATTTGGCAGTGCCCCCATCCACGTGATAAGCACTCATATTTGTGAGTGACTGTGGTAAATATAAAAACTAAATACCATATCATAAATACCATACCATAAATACCTACATATAAAAAACTCGAATAATAAATCTTGATATATTTTTATTGCTCTTGAAATTCAATAGCTCTACGATTTACATTCGCCCAAGGAGAGTATTTCATGAGGGCATTTCTAAAATAACCATATCACTAGCAATCGTGAATATCGATTTTTTTTTCGAATTTTACTCAATAGAAACTTAGTCATTGCATTGAACTCATCCAGCCACGAAGGTAGGAGTATATTTCATAAGTGAGAAAAAATACGTTAAAACTATTAAAACATTTATGGCATAAAAACCGTCTTTTCTTTCTAGGACGAGAATTTCTCGTTGTCAAATTTTTGGGTAACTTTCCCTAGCTATGGAGCAAATTAGAATGAATTTAATATATTTGAAATAAATATTTAAACACATCGAACAAACCTGGGCCTGGTTGCACACAGCATAGGATTACTGACCAGAAGTATCCGATTCAAATCCAAGAAAAGCCTTTGGGCACTTCATGTTAAACCTAAGCTGAGCAAATGTCTTGGAACCAATTTGTTTTGGAAAACTTCAACCAGTTAAGATGTGTCAATTTCAATTAAACCGTTGAACTTAGTACTTAATGATCTATCCCGTCGTCAACAAGACTCATCATCATCTCATGGGTCAACAATCCTAGGATTGGTTTGACGCAGCCCTCCACTCGATTCTTCTATCGGCCAGACTCTTCATATTAACGTAGTTCTTCTCTTTCACGTCCTTTACTACCTGTTCTATATAACTCATACGAGGCCTGCCTTTTCCATTCTTCCCGTTCACTTTTCCCTCGACGATTGTCTTCATCATGCCATCGTGTCTTAAGATATGGAAGATTAGGTTGCCCCGTCTTCGTTTTATTGTTTCCAGCAGACTTTCTGTTCTCCCATTCTTCTTAAGACTTCTTTATTTGACACTCGGTCGATCCATTTTATCTTCATCATTCTTCGGTAGTACCATATTTCGAATGCTTCCACCCTTTCTTCTCCTCTACTGTCATCGTCCATGCCTCACTTCCGTAAAGAAACATGCTCCAGATATACGTTCAAATGAATTGCTTCCATACTTCTAAGCTTATAATTACAGCTGTAAGTAGATTCTTCTTTTGATAAATCACCCTCTTTTCCTGGGCTATTCTACTGACTATTTCTTTCTTGCTTCGTCCATCGATGGTTACTCTGTTTCCCAGGTAACAGAACTCTTTCGCCTCTTCCAGTTTCTGTTTTCGTAGTATAACGTTGGTTTGGACCTCTTTTTTCTTCAGATATGATTAAATAACCAAAAACACACTATTTTAGTCCAGATACAATGAAAATTTATATACGACCTGGTTTCGTTACAGCACAACATTAGCAAGTGGTTATTAGTTAATCTGGTGATAGTTATTTAATCTCTTTTTTCTTGCTGCACACCAATATCTTAGTCTTCTTCTTATTAATCTTCAGCTGATGTCTGGCCATTGTCCTTTCCATGGTTATTAGCATCTTTTTCAGATCCTTCTTTGTCTCAGCTATGAGATCTATGTCACCAGCGAATCGTAGCATGATGATTGTTTCTCCGTGGATGTTTACTAATTGACACTTTTCCTTGATTTCATTGATGGCTCTCTCGATGTAAACATTAAAAATTACGGGAGACAGTGAAAAGCCTTATCTCACTCGTTTCCTTATCCTTGCTTCTTCAGAGCTGGGTCCAGGTTTTATCACAGCTACTTGGTTTTTATACAGACTGTGGATAATTCTTCGATCATTGTACGAAACTCCAATTCCTTTCAGAATTCCAAGCATTAAATTCCAATCAACGTAGTCAAAAGCCTTTTCTAAATCCACAAATGCAATGTAGATCGGTTTTCTCTTCTCTATTCTCTTCTCTAAAAGCAGCCTAAGGGCCAATGTTGATTCTCTTGTACCCTTACTTTTCCTGAATCCGAATGGATCTCAATCCAGGAACTCTGCTTTTCATTGATGAAAGACTGGCCAATAAGACTGGCCTAAAAATGAAGAGTGAAATTGAGGGCTATAAAATATAGTTTGGAACGGATGATTTAGGCAGCAGGCGTTCACGCTTATGCGGGGCATAGCATTGCTAGAAACTACCGTGGCTCTGCACCCTCCCTTCTCTACTTCTGAGCTACACAAGCCGCCCGCCTTTGTCTCTCTCATTTCTTTCTTCCGCCTTCCCCCATGCATCATTTCCTTATATCCTTCATTCGCAGCATTCCCATCCGCAACCGCTCTTTCCCTTACGTCTGTCACTTGAAAAATCCTTTTGTCTTTAGCGCTGCTGTTTTCTTAAAGAGCCCGACCCCCTCCCAGCCTCTTCACCACGGACAACTTTCCACTCTGGAGTCCCCACGCTCCACCGTCTTACCCCTCCCCCCCCTCTCTCTCTCTCCATCCGCACAGCGATCGTCACTTCACTTCCTCTTATTTCGCCGTCCAGAGGACGCGAAACAAAGGCAATCAATCAATATGGTACACGGCTTTGCAGTTTTTTCCTCGGTCTTTGCTGGAGCCGCTCCCTTGTTGAGCCTCTCCAACGCCATTTGAAAAGGAGGCAAAAACGTTTGACATCGAACAGGAATAGGGATGGGTCACCGTTTCTCGGAAGGCTTCTTCGGTCTCATTAAAATCCTGGTGATGAAGCGCTTAAGTGATAACTTTCCCTCTGTGGCGGCGGTTTTAAACTAAATTAAAGGGAAAGGGAAAATCGATGTGCCCCCCGAAGTGCGTTACGTCTGATACCGATGATCCTCTCTTTTGAAATCACTGATGATTGCTTTGCCTGCAACAGTATCTTTCTCAAGAATTCATGAAGTAGTGTTTTGGCCGATAAAAATTAAAGTAACTTTAAACAACAATGAATATGCATTATATTCTCTGAAAACTTGGAGAAAGATTTTTTTTGCATAAGCTAAGAATTAGTAAATAATTTATTTTCTTCTGCCTTAGTGTACCACCTTTTCTCTTTATGTTTGTGGTATTTAAATCTGTTCACATATGCGTATATTATTAATTGCTCTCGTGACATTCAGTCTTGATTACCAATGAGTTTATGATTTAATTGATTAGTGATTATTTGTACTCCTCAATTTTTAACTCTACATTCCATTTTAAAATGATATTTCAGTCACTTTTACTTCTCATTCTCTTATAACTGCTTGTATTAGATTTCTGCAACAATTGTCATCAGAATACTGTCATCAGTATCGTATCATATGTAGTGTCAAAAACGTATTCTCTATGTAATATTGGTTAGATGGAACCGGCGAAAGAATAGATTCTAAGAGCCACGCTTACTATTTTGTCTCAAATTATAAATTGCCGATCAGTTAAAGTACTTTTTCTTTGCTCTGGAATCCGTAGGGTTAGCCATTTTTTTAATGGGCTCACAACTTTTCATCGTGCTGAAATGATTTTGCCTATATAACTTGGATCGTTCAGAAGTGACCTTATTTAATCAAAGCAACAGATTTTTCCCTTTTTTTGTAGAATTATTTCCTCGCTCGGTGCCTTTTATGCCAGGTAGAACAATTAAACTTTTAATTTTAATACTTGCTATCTTTTGGAAATTATTTTTTCAACAACTATATTTTTATGCTTAACTGTTGGGGTGTTGTAGACTTTCATTACGTAGCATGTCAAATAAAGAGGATCCACACTAATAAAGTCCTCTTATAAAAAGCCCTCGCAGCTCAGCAACACTGATAACCTCCTTTCCCATTCACTCTTATACGCCCGTGTTTGTGGCGTTAACAGTGGCTTCATTAAAGCAAAGTATACTAACAGCCGGAGTCGCAAGGGAATAGCCATAATTTAGAATACTCCCGAGTGAAGGCTGCGCTGATAATAGGCCCGTTGCGCTCCTCCTAACGAGTCACCAGGGCTCCGGAGATGGCGTTATAATCGCCCGCTCCTCTCTGCGCCGCAGAACCATTTCTCGCAATTGGCGAGAGACGCAGCCCCCACGAGATCGTCCTTCCGTTATTCCCTCGTGGCCTGCCTGCTGATCACCAGAGACGGCTCTCCGTTTTTACGTGTTTTGCTTCCATGATGAACGGTGAAATTTTTTCTCCTTTGGAAAAAGACGCACATAATCATCTTCAAATCATCACTAATTATGACGAGTCGTGAGAGAGAGACAGATAATTGAGTCTTTTAAGATTCCAATGAATTCTCTGACGAGGGAAGAAAACACAATACGGCCAGTCTTCGATCGTCATAATGAACATTTTATGTCGTATTTTCTTCCGATATTTCTGACATGTAGTGCTATTCTTCATTATTAAGTTCTCGCTAAGCTTTCTCATAAACAATCTTCGGGACGTCTCTCTTTTTCAAGAAAGGTATTTTAATAGCTTTTGAGACTTCAGACGCTTTTATACCTTGACTCATTTCGTAAATACCATTCACTAAGTGATTTTAAAGTTAGAGGTTTAGAATTAATTACGCTCCATAGAAATTTTATTCGGGCGATGTATTTGAAACCTGCATGGTAATATGTATTAATGAATTACATGTTAAAATTGGGAACTATAGTAGACTCTCCAGCATTGAAAACTCATTCAGACATGATGACTGAGTGTAAAAGATCGTCTCTTACTCGTCTTAATCGATTTGAACTTTTGTCTACTGAAAGGGAAGTTATATTTTTTGAATATTACCCATTTTATCTTCCCATAATCCTCAGAAGTAATGTAATGTTTGCATTTTCACATTTCCAAACACTATTTATTGAATAGGTTGAAATTTGCGTAAGGTATAAGAGCGCCGTTCGTGGAAGTTTCAGCGTCCGGCGTTCACATATGCCCCCCATGCCGCTGAAAATTGCCACTCGTGAAGGTTGTTGCTGCTATTCCTATTGTATGTATATTTTTGTTCTGAGTTAAATTGAAAATCTATCCTAAAGTTACATATTTGTGTGCATGGTGTTATATGCAAGGTATCTATATTTATTCATTATGTTGAAAGCTGGGTCAGAAGTATTGCATTTTTCTTCTTTGAAAGTGTGCCGTGTTTCTCCTCTTCAGACCCTTCAGGCCGATTGCCTTTAGGAACACTTAGCTCCAAACTAACTTCAATGTGTGAGTTTGTTGTAAAAAATATTCTTTGTTATGGAGCAATAAATTTCTATTTTTAATATACGGCAAAGGAGTCCAGTGATTAGCGACTGATAGTAGATTCTGATCTTATAGAGGTATCCTTTGAGAGGACCAGCGGAACCGAAGATGGGTAGATTTCTGGTCACCAGATATTTTGGGGGAAACCTCAGGTGATACATAAAAATCCTTAGATAATACATGAAAGGTCAGGAAAGGAGCCGCCCCGTGAAGTGTGATTTACACTCACTGTGGATTTTAGTCCGTGTTGAGCTCTACCCTTACTAACCACGTTCACTCTTTGGTCAAATTAATTTTTTTAATTGTAATTATGAACTTAGTAAAAACTAATCTTTTCTATTTACTGTCTTTTTTCGGTGTAATTGTACACTCATACTGTGTAATAATTTCGTGTGTAATTGAAATATGAGCGCCATAGCTCGGCGGGGTGCATTTCACTTTCAGTGGGCTCGACCTGCCTCCGCTGGTTTCCTCTTGCTCTTCTCCAGGTGGACCCAAGTTAATTTATGCGTCAAAATTCAGTGAAAACCGTGACCAAATAGAGGACATTAGTTTTTTTCTCATCTAATTCTCACACGATTTCTCACGCCTTGTTTCTCCTCTTCGCAATTCTCATTTGGCGTTGGCACAAAGCCCCGTAATTACGTAGATTGCGCCATCACTGGCCTCGAATCTCCCGAGAGTCCATCCATTATTATTTTGACGGTACAATGGGTTGATGTTTACTCAATAAACACTTACCATCACTGTCCGAAGCGCAGGTTCACAAGCCTCTTCATTGTATTCTGCGTCGGAGTCGGTGATTGACACTCGCTTTCTATGAGCCGAGAAAGGGCTCGAGAATCTGATTATTCTTTTGGGGGGTGTAAACTCGGGTGGTGTGAACACTTCTGCTGCTTCGAAATTTCATTTGGGAGAAGGGAGGCGTTTCGATAAAAATATTTTGCTAAGAATTTAGTCACAGCAATCAGCAGGAAAAAAAAATTAATTTGAAATGTTAGCTGTTTACTTCAGTACTTTGATATCGCAGAATAATATCAAAAAAGTAACTTTGTGTTTTTTTTTTATTTTGGTTAGGCAGAGATTCAGGTTTTCCGTCTCTACAGTGAATAAAAAAAAAGAAATATATTTGCGAATAGTACGAGAACAGTTTTTGGGATTCCAAATTCCGTCAGAATCTGAAAACATTATGCCCCGGAACTAGGGGTGGTCACAGAAACAACACAATTTTTCATCAATTATTATATTAATATGGATATTTCAATTGAGGTTAAATACTTGAGATTAATTCTCAATATGATTTTTCCTTGTGCAGCCATAGATTTCAGTGCATTTCTTTTACGTGGGTTTGACAACTTTTCAAGTATAGGTAATCTCTAAAAAAATGTTTTTCCGCCTTGTATTACATACAAGGCAACTCGAGACTCGTTCAGGAACGGGTTTGTTATTGGAACCGCTGGATATTTTTGCACATACCATGCAGAAATAAAATGAAAAATTTTCAGCTTAATCGAAGGTATATTTGCATCACAGGACACGGTCTTTGACGTCAACCAGTAACGATGGAAACTGAGTGGCTTTTAATTACCTATTCCGGCTGTGAATTTAACATGGACCACTCCACACAGCTAATTTAAAGATTATTAATTTGACCCTTACGGCACCTTGTAAGGTAAACTTAATCATACTGCGTAATGACCGTCGCTTTGATTTTATAGTATTAATGGCGTGTTTAAGCCTCCATCTTGTCTTCCATTAGCCTGAAAGGCGCGACCTTTCCACCCTTTTTATTGCGCGCGATGGGGAGCTACTTAAACACAGTGATGAGGCAAATCATCTATTAACAGTCCTAAGGCATTCCATCGCCCGTATTACGTATTCAAATATGGCATGCATTGATGGCGTCGACGCGCGATTTGCATTCGTAATGCCGAAAAGATTGATGAAGCAATGGCGGGGGTTCAAACCCCCGCGTGACCCCTCTGCGAGGCGAATGGTCGAAATTAATCACGGACGGGCCCAAAACCGACCGACCACGCAGGTCCTCCTCCTCTGAGGGCCCATGCGGGCTAGCCCACCACCCTCTCGAACGGGGGTGAGATGCGATCGATCGATTTACTGCGAGATTGTTTTGCCGCCCGCCGACTCCGCCTGTGGGCGTCGCATCGCGTCGAGAAGGTGCACGGGGTGCGGACTTCGTCGAGGAAAACATCGATGCCCCGACATTCCCTCTTTCACGATTTCATACACTTGGAATGTGTTTGAGAGATTAGATCAGAAAGATCAAATAGGAGAGATTTATGGTGAGACCGAGATTTTGAAAGGGTAATTTTGTCCGCGCACAATAATGGATAATAACAGATGCGTTCGATGCTATGGGAAACTTCACTAATAATGATGAGTGATGGAGTTGTTGCGTTTATTTTTTTCTACATTAGACTTTTAATGCTATATATATTGCAATTCTTTTCGAACTTTCATCTAAAATTTCATCTCCTAATTTCAAGTACTCGTATCATATTTCATCAGTGTTTATTCAGTCAATTTATAGTTTGCAGCGAGATACTGTGTTGCACGAAAAGTCGCTTCTCGGTAGAATTTATTGTACATGTGCGTCAAATAAATTTAATAAAAGTCGAACTATAGAAGAATGATGAAGATAAATGGGATTTATCGTGTGGCAAATGAGAAACTCCTCAGAAGAATGAAAGACAGGAATTCTGATGAAAGCTTGTGAAGAATACGAAACAATCTAGTCGGCCATATCACAATACATCATGGTCTGGTGAACGGAGTCTTTAAAGGACACATGAATGGTAAAAATGGCAAGGGTAAGCCCTGCATGAGACATTTGATGAAGTAAGAACTAAGTGATGTGAAGGAGACAAATTATGTCAATTTAAAGGGATTAGTCAGCAAGAGATTTGAGTGGAGAGTTGCCAAAACTATCTTGAAATTGGTGTCTGGTGCCGATAAACAATAGGAGTATGTGCGTGGCCGTGGTACGTGGGTGGAAGGTGGAAAGTGGTGCCGTCACCCCCTGCCACATACCCTTACGGTGGCTTGGCAGGCGCGTGTGGAGGCTGAAAAATCTAATCTATTTCATTTCACTCTCTGATACAGCATGCGGGCGCGAACGCGGAATATCTGTGGCATCGACGCTTGTAACTGAAATGAGAAAGAAAAACCAATCTTTCGCCCCTGCTCAGATATCATCGCTGCCTCATCATTAATGGTTGGCAAAAGGCTATCAAAGGATAGCTAACATATAAAAGTTTGATTAATACGTAGTCATTAATTATTTTGTCGGACCTAATACGGTAAATATTAGGACTTGCTCACCTCCTGCATACACTGTTGAAGTTAATCGTGGAGCTCTCTACCGTAAATGTGACAGTTAACTTCTGATAATCTTTCTAATACCGGTTGTTAAATGAAAACATCACGTCTGAGTACTTGTTTACTAAATGAAAGGCATTGCACGGTGCACCTAATTGGACACCACACACTTACTTGAAGTATGCGTCGTTTCGGATAGGCTTGATTCCGCCCCTCTTTCTCCATGACTTCGACTACTGACTTACTGGCGTATTAGCTAGCGTCTCCTTTTGTTAGTTCACTTGAGACAAGGGAAATTTGAAGACTGAGTGTAATATAAAAAGGAATATTTTATCTTTTTAAATATTGCATTTTAGACTAATATATTAATAGGGTAAAGGGGGGTGAATCGGACCAGCGGGTGAATAGGAACGCTTTTCAAAAAGTGCGCTCAGACCCGAAACGGTATCACTTGAGACTGACTACGTTTTAGGAATTGCTTCTTTGTAATCTTGTCCTTCTAGTAGAGTGAAAACGAGAACTCGACGACTGAATTTAAGCAAATGATACTCTGTCGAATGGAAGCCTACCATACGAGAGAGGTGTGAAATTGGGTATTTAGAAAACCTCGTATAGGTTCAAAGTAAGGTGACATTGTAGCGCTTACTCAGATTTCAAGTTTTTCTTTCCTGAAAGGAAATCTAATACCATAGCTGCCACATTAGGTTACTTTTTTGAGCCTTGTATGAATATCGGAGTTACCAAACATGATACAAAACCATATTACTTAGTCGGGTGAAAAGGACCAGCACGCGCAGGAGTTCAGTTCCAAGCCGCTGGTCGAGGGTGAAGCATTGAACCAGTTATACTCAACTTTGGAAAAATTCCTTCTGCTACTGAAAAGTAAGTAGATATACAACTAATATTGATAAATTGCTTACTTACAGTTAATGTTTTACATTAAAAACATCAAATGTTTATAAGAATGTTTGAGCGAAAGTGGCTAAAAATTTGTTTTTAGGCCATACTCTTTTATTTCAGTATTATAAGAAGTTTAATGGAATAAACCTATTTTAATGCTATTCTATATCACGTTATAGATATTTACTACGTATAACGAGGAGGAGGAAAGAGATTTTCCCCGTCATAGAGGTGAATTATTACGGCGACGAGCACGATTTACAGGCTGAGCGAGAGGTAAGCTACCTTCGTTTGATGTAACATATGTTGTGTACTGTTCCATATATATTAACCAATTATTCGCTGAAACAATATCATAAAACATACGCATTTCGTGATGGAAATTTATTGTTAATAATTCACATTGAGTTCCATACCTATACATTCTACATTACTCAGTGGTCTATATTTTCCAATCTGAAAGAAAAGGAGATGATATAATGTACGTGATAGAGGGATTGCCAGAGTATTAAATATTATATATGGCAACAGAATTAGTTGTGGAACGCCTTACAACCTCCTTTTGATAGCGTAACATTAGCAAAATTTCATTTAAAACGTATTTATGAAAGTGATAATTTTCGCTTACCGTTAATGTTTTTCCTTTTGGATTAAGATGGGGAAGTACCGGCGAAAAACGGAACAGACATGGACAGAGGAGGATATGAGAATGGCGCTGAAAGCTTTCAGAGAGGGAAGAAGCATGAGGAATTTTGCCGACCTTTTCTATGTTCCCCGTACTTGCCTCTATCGTAGGATAGTAGTGGATACGGAAAAATTGAAGACAAGAGGGGGGCAAAATGTCTTCTCAGTGGAAGAAGAGGAAGCATTAATTAGAATAATTCTTAGGTTATGTGAAATTGGGTTCGGATTGACAAGAGATGATGTCATGAAGGTGGCATATGAATTTTCCATTGAAAACAACATAAAAAACAATTTCTGTGCGTTAAAAAAACGAGCAGGCAAGGATTGGTTCTTGAATTTTATATCTAGACATCCTTTAAGTCTTCGAAAACCCGAAGGTTTGTCAGTGGCTCGAGCTGAGGGTTTAAATAAGGAAGATGTAGACGATTTTTTTTCAAAGTTAACTATTTCGATGGCTGAGGCTGGAGTTATGGATAGGCCCCACCTTATATACAACGTTGACGAAACGGGATGTGTATTAAATAATCGCCAAACCCAAAAGAATGTTGCAAGAACAGGATCTAAGGTAGTCATAAAACAGACGTCAGTGGAAAAGGGGAAATTGGTGACAGTTGTTGCGTGCTGCAATGCAAGTGGACATTACATACCACCTTTTGTAATTTTTAAGGGGAAAAAGTTCCATAAGGAATGGGAGGATGGATTTCCGTTGGGATCTAAAATTTTTATGTCCGATTCAGGGTGGATAAATGAGGATCTTTTTTTGGAGTGGCTAAAGCACTTTCAAGCAAACAGGATTCCTGGCCGATGCATTTTAGTCCTCGATGGCCACGCATCACACAAGACTCTTCCTGTTCTACTGTTCTGTGAAAGAAATGAGATCACTCTCTTATCACTGCCCAGCCACACTACACAAAGGTTCCAACCTCTGGACAGGTCTTTTTATAAACCATTAAAGACATACTACGATATTGAAACAAATGCGTATATGACAGTTTGTAAGGGGGATAGAAAGATAACTAAATTTAATTTTGGTCGGCTTTTTCGAAATGCATGGAGCAAAGCCGCAACAATCGGCAACGCTGAAAATGGATTCCGATCAACAGGAATATTCCCTCTGAATCCGGGTATCCTGACGGAATTAGATCTTCATCCTTCTAATCTCGGAAGCTCACACGCCCCAGAAGAAGCATCAACTCCTTTTTCGACAAATTCATCTTCCGATCAAAAATTAACTGCCAGTCCCTATGAAGAAAGCCAATCCTCGACATCAACATCTGAGGAATCGTCAAATACTTTGGGTAGGTCTTTCCATAATTTACTACCTACACCAGAAATAAGAATGAAAGTCAATGTGAAAAGGTCAAGAAAGCAAATTGCTCAAATACTTACTTCTCCAGCTGTAATAGAAGAAACAAAGCAACGACTGAAGAAACAAAATATTAGGAACGCGAAGGGAACTTGCAGAAACTTATATGAATCGTCTTCAGATAGGGACGGCAATACTGAGAATGGGGAAAACTCAGCTGATGATACGCTTTGTGGCTTCTGCTCCAAGTCTTATAATTGTGCGAATTCGTCAAAGTTTAGAGACTGGATTAAGTGCATGAAGTGTAATTGTTGGTACCATGAGCTGTGTGTAGGTGCTAAGGGGCGAGATAAATTTACTTGTGGTAAATGTGCTTAATTGTTTTGGTAAATTTGTTCTATTTTGTTCTATATGTTCAGATTTGGTGATGTATGTCTATTTGTAAAGTTATGTTTGACTCTAAGAAGGTGTCGTCGAAATATCTCCAGACTGCACTACATTGTTAATAGCAATGATGCAAAATTTCAAAATTTTATGGAATAAAACTTAAGAAAACTAAAATTTATAACGTTATTTTACTGGTCCGATTCAGCCTCTAATCTGGTCCGATTCGCCCTCCAAATCGTCGGGCGAATAGGACCATGAAGTCTCTTGAAGAAATTGCTCCAGGACCGTTCTATTCAGAGCAACCACGCTGAAAATTGCGTTTTAAACTGGAAAAACATCAAGTCCTTTGCTGATAATGCTTTCAGAATGTAACTGTTTACACAAACGAGGAAATCGACGATTTTCCTTTTTGTGGCCCGATTCACCCCCCTTTACCCTACTATTCCTTTTTTATGCATGATATGTAGTGCATGTTTGGTGAGAAATCACCCCCTGCCACACACCTTTGTGGTGGCTAGCAGGGTATTATGTAGATGTAGAAATAGATGAATACGCGGGATTTCTTACCTACAGTTAAATAAATGGAGGTATACAAAGAACTATAATGTGATAATTACACGACCACATCGTCACCGTTAATTGTCAAAAATTCTGAACAACAATGAAGTTTATCCAATACCAAGCGTGAAAAAGGAAAAAACCGAAATTGTTATGAAATTATTCCTAAAAATTCTAATGGATACGGGTCTAGAATAAAAATATATTCAACTAATGGCAGGAGCTGCGTTAGTGAGCTCTAGCTGCAAGATGCGCTAGAAATTTTGGAAATAGGAAGTCTCAACGCAGTAGCACGACCATTTTTTTCGTAAAGTCTACGTCAAGATAAAGTAGCCCCGAATGTCACAGGTCTTTTAGAATTATTGATTTACTGTGTGGGATACATGAAAAATTTATCAATGGCATAAGTACATTTTTGTTTCTAAACTATATTTTTTACCCACAGTATTCAACCTCTTTTTATAAGCCGTCATTTGGCAATAAACAACGAGGTTGCCTAAATTAACGGCTTGGTTATGGATTGCATGAATGATTCTATGACGCACTAATTCTGCATAACAGAAAAAAACAGGAATTTAAATTCACCTTATATTATTACACCTGGAAGAATTTATTATCTCTTCTTCATCATAAATGTTAATGGTTTCATGTTACATTGATGCGACTGTATGCACATACATAGTACACGAGCAAGTAAAACAGCGTGTATAACACTGTTTTACTTGCTCGTTAATTCACTTTAAATTGAATGAAGCACTTGCAGAAGAATGCAAAAAATATGTTTTGAGGGAACCCATTATTTTTCCATGCATTATGGCGTGTCGTTAAGTGTACTGCAATCTTGTTCTGTTTGGCTTGTACCAACAGGCATCATCTATAATCTCCGGCGTTGATGAGCAATGCCAAGCGTGTGGACCGTCTACCATTCGGAAGGCCACTTTATCGACGTCCACCTTGTTCAGATTCCCGTTCGATTCGAGTCCCAAAGCCGTTTGGAACCATTGTTTTCTCATCACTGCGGGACTTTGATGGAGCTTTTTCACCCGCAGTTTTTTTTTGTCGGCTCGCACCGGATGCGAATGCATATGTCGCCCTATTATTTTATGCCTACCGCGCTCAATTTTTTCCTCGTCTATTCTCGCTCAACCGAGAGTTTCCCTCCCTCCCTAATCTCTTCTCAAACTTGATGACTCCACTATTTCCTATCCCTTTGTAACTGAGATAAAATAATACTGTTGGAATGCCATGACTAGTAACATAATGTATCTATTCAGTCCAATTTTTCCTTGTAACGATTATTAAATATTTACTGCCGCGCGGCGCATAATATTCAATGAAGTTGGCATTAAAATTTTAAACTTAACTTTCAGTTAGCGTTTTATCATGGATAGAGCTAGGCATGCTGATAAGGATGTGCCGAATATTTTATGCTTGTGCTGTAACTGTGTGGATATCCATGACATTTACAGGTGTTCGAATCCAGGAGAAATGGAAAGGAACCGATCCCCCATACCCTGATAAGTGACTATCATACACCTGTGGGATTTGTATTTAAGGTGCTCAATCCTGACCTACCAGATTATCCTTTGGGTTGAACCAAATTTAATTATTATAAATGCATGTTATTGGGAATATTCACTGATTTTAATCTTATATAATGGTCCCGAAACTCTAAATTATGACGCCTACAGATTATAACAATGACATTCTTGAGCGTGGCCCCACGCAAATGGGTCGTTCTTTCAGCACCAGATTGTTTTAGATAAACTGTTCTGAAAATCCGAAATTTTCTATGGCCCTTGTAGATACTTCTCAGTTATATTTTCTATTCCGTTACTTCAAAAGAGGCAAACTATATCCTTCCTTATTCTAAGTAAGATATAGGTACGTTTTAGTTAAAGCTTATTTAGCTTAACATATGGTTGATGGAGGACCTATATATGAAGCTATTCCCCGTTTTTGGAAATTGCTGCATCACATGCTCTTTTGCAAGAGTAGAAACGTATTGCATCACGTACACTGAAAGGCTCGTCTTGTTTACCTTATAATGCGCGTTCATATATGCGGGAACCTTTGTTTCAAAATGTAATTTTTATCAGATGAATGCTATAATCAATGGATGATGTTCCACTATGTCTCGGTGTAATCATTAAAGCTGGCGGGATGAAGGCTGAGTGGGGTGATATTCTTGCACTGTCAAATTTCCTCGATCAAATCCTTTTGTTCTCTAGCTCTTCTCTCCTCAACTATACCAACTTCTCAACTAGCAACGGGGAAAGAGAAAGGCCGTGTATTCCCCTCGGAGACAAGCAGGACCTTTCTCTTGCCCCAATGTTCTCACTCACAACATTCCAACTTGAAGAGTGCAATGGGACGTCTGGCTTCGAGACCCTTATCGAGCTCACGCCGCCCTCAGAGGAAAGTCTAGATGCCATCGTAAAAGTTCTCGACGCCAGCCTCAACTTCTGCCGGTTGAGTATACTCTTCACTATATGCATTTGACTGTTTGAACAAGAAAGATCGAGAGCTTTGAATTTCTTTCGTATTATTGGCACACTTCAATTGAGAAGTAAACACGCTGTTAGAATCATCCACCGCTTTTCCACCATGCTGCGACCACAGTTTTTAGAATACGGTTGCTGACTTCTTCTGGCTTGAAAAGTAAGCACAAGAGTACTAGAAATGTCTCAGATGTCTGAATAAATACAGTTAAAGTGTTGTCTTAGCTATTCTACTTCTGTTACCTCCGTGATTTTCACTTGTCACATCATTATGCTTGGCGTAGGAACTTACATTGACTTTAAGTACCAGAACTGACATAAACTATATAATACTTCAAAAAGATTAAATTCAGAGAACAATATGCATCTTATTGCTAGGGGAGATTACTTACGTATGAAGACGTATTTTAAAAATGTATCGTCATAGTTTCAACATAAAAATATTTTCTATAATTTCAATTCTCGTTTTAATCCTCATTTAAATAAATTCCATATCGAGTCTGGGAATGGAAATTTTATTCGGCTATGGAAAATATAAACTTATTCGTTTAATAATGCTAAAATTATAGTTTTTGTCGTTAATAGTCATTGATATATTAATTAAATAAAAGAATAACAGGTGATGAGTCTCAATCGCAAACAGGTTATAACGGAGGAAAAAATTACCTTGAACCACTAATAATCCAATCCAGGAAATATTTTGTCTGAACAGAAATGAGTCAGATGAGCAGAATTGTATTTGAGGAGCGATTATATGTTATGACTAGGCTCCAGAGAAATTATTATTCTGTTAAATATATTTTATATATTTAAATTATTTTTTGTGGAGCCTACAATGTTACTCCATTTATTTAATATAATACAGTGGTTCCACCGAGTAACGTCCAACAATATTGATTTTATTGAGAGGTGATGTTAGCCAACACTTTTTTATTTCTACTTTTGCCTTTTAAGGCCTCATAAAAGCATTTGGTCCCAAAATTAGTCTAAAGATGAGGTTTAATCATTAATATCCATATGATAAAACAGCTATAAAGACTTCAACCATTCAATACTAAAAGCTAAGGAGTTTAGGAGATAAGGTTCCTAAGTTATTTGATCATTACGCTTATAAGAAAGCAATAATATTTAAGAAACTATAGTTTCTTGGATACTATTCCTAGTTAGTGGAGTTGCAATATCATGAAATGCTTTGGTGACGTGGGGAAATACTGTAGTGTAGAATAGCAGTGACGTACGTGATACGTTCACAATTTCTTAGATATGGTTAATTGATAATCGAACGGTTAGTTAATTCTGAATTGCGTACTAAAAGGTAGATTTAAAGCTTAAGTTTCTTTGAGTCGAATTTTTTTCAATGGTTTTTGCCGGAAACTCTTATATTTCCTCTTTTCATAAACTATAACCTGGGATCTACCCGCGATTTGATAAGAATAAATTCAGCAGATGACTGAAGGTCTTCATAAACCATGCAAGTATATAGATACAATTTTTTTGTGGAAACTTAAAAAGAACTAAACTTCAAATCGAATAAATTTGCTTTAAATTTCTTAAAATCCTTAAAAGTCTACAAGCACCATGCAAAGAAATTTACTTGACACTCAAAGTTACTTTGTACATTCAATCAATGAGAGTTTTTTCTGTTTCGCGAAAGTTCACAAAATTTTAGTTTCTCTAGTTTTTCATTTCTAATTTCTCTCTAATTTCTCATTTCATGTTTGTTCTTAGTTTTTCCAAATATGCAGGCTAAATGCAGTGAGGCCACATTATCGTAGAAGGGAAGGCAGTTTTCTTTACTTGGTGTTTTTGAATTAGATTATAACTGGTTGAAACATGAGCTTAAATTTCGAATTTAGAATCCTTTTTCAGCTTCATCTGTCTTGAAATACATCGATTGATCCTATATTACTTTAAAAGAGTGGCGTGCCACAATTTTATTTTCTCTTTAGATTTTCAATGCATGTAATTATTTCCATTATGAGGGAAAATGGTGCTTTTAAATCTACTAGAGAACGTCCAGTGAAAAAAAACACAATCGATCATCATTATACGAAAAAAACCTCTCGACTTCCCTCAATTTTGGATGCGATAATTGAAAGCTTTGGAAGAAAAAGATTGCTCCGTAAAAAAAGGAGCAGAAAGTGGAACGGAAATGAGCCAAGTAATTTTCGCGGCGAAGCCCCTAAAACTACGTTCCTTTCCTCATTCATGATTGCTCCCGAGGAGGGCGCCACTTGAAAATTGCGTCATTAACCCGTGGGGGGGCGACTATCGAGGGCGCTTTCAAATCGCCAGCGCCGAAATTCACGATCGGGCGTCGTGAGGCACGCGTTTTTTTCCATCTTCGTCCCGACCCCGTGCATTCATCACCCTCGCAGCCTTCGGCTCTTCCTCGCGGTAGGTAGGTACACACAATCGCAACGCCTTCGAATCTCTCTCGACCGATACTCACTTTAATAGCGGGGAAGGAATATGAAGTCTTAAGGTTCCTCCAGCCGCACTCCATTCCCACCCAAGGGAAAAAACGTATTTTTCCACCGTAACATTTTTTTTATCGCCGAGGCAACACCGGGAGAGGCGTTAAATCGCCTTTCCTCCCAGTTCCCTCCTCTCCTTATGGAGCGTTAAGTCTCATCCACATCCACTCAGTTCACATCCGGACGCAAGGGGAGAGGAGTGGTCCACGCTCACGTCTTTCTTCCTTGGGTAACGAGATGCCGGAGAGCTTGCAGAGGCGGGCATTTTCTATTTTCCCTCCCCCGGAGATGTCGGAGGTAACATTATTAACTTCAATTAGGGGAGAAGTGATGGCTAAAACCTGTCCGTGGTTACAATATTTCGACTCGAGAACAATTCTCTGTTCAAATGGGAAGTCCAAATTTATGCATCCTGCCGGAATATATTGTATGTTCTTTCAAAACAACTCCTTCTCCCGGGACTGTAAAGGAAAATTATCTTGTTAATAATCCTTGAGTTATATTTGCTCATGGCACAGTGTCTTGGTCATATTTCCACTGTGCTTGCACACTTTGTGATCACATTGTTTCAATGTAAATTGTAGATTTCGGGCGCTACGAGGAACTGCGCTTTGGTGCGTGATGAATCCGTATAGTTATTTGTGATAGAATTGGTCTAATACTCATTAAATATATCTTTAACAATCAAGAGTAATGTTTGAGTTTCATAATTTTCATCGGCTTCTCATAACTAGTCATAGATGCTAAGATTGGCTTGACGTAGCTCTCCACTCAATCCTCCAATCAGCAAATCTCTTTATATGAACATTTTAAGGATCATTTTCATTTATTTTCTTCACTACTCCCTCCATGCAGCCATGAAAATAAGACGAGGCCTTTCTTTACAATTATTACCACCTTTCACGTATGCCTAAAGTAAACTCTCGGATGATCTCTGCATTTTTTCTCGGGTTTTCCTCCGCGTCAGTTAGCTTGTGAGCAACAGTCTCGCTGGCTCTCCTGCCAGCGTCTTCAGGTCGAAGGGAAAAAAAGAAATGCAGAGATCAAACCATCCTCGCGGAAACCTTCGTTCTAACAATAGACTCTGGGATTTTAAATATTCCCAAAAATATACCGAAATGGCTGGTCGTGTATAAAAATAATTTCCTCCACAATCTCCTTCTGGGCTGTTTGATAGGGTGGCATGGAGTGACACTAAATATTTCCTTATAATAAATGTTTGCTCGTTCTTGAAATGTGTATCAATTTCAAGAAGTAGATAATTTGCACTTCAAATTATGCATTTCAATTTTTATTTTATTTTAGTGAACATAAGTAAGCCTAAAGTGCTCAAACCTTTTTTACTTTACTGGAATGAATTGTGTTCAGCGGCAAAGTTGCAAGGCCTTGCAAGGTTACCGGAACGTGACAGGACCAACATTAAACTTAGGCTAACCGGTCATCAGTACAACTATTAACCTCGTGCTATCACGCCATCCATGATATGAACATACTTCACAAATGGCACCTAATGATCAGTGAAAAGTTTGTTTATTCCAGTTTTATAGATCTCTAACTGTGAAATTATCAAGCCTATGTGCCCTGAAACGCATAGATACGTGGAATACAAATTGCCAACATGATTTTTACGAGCAATTTATTGATGCAACTTTTTTTTATATTGAAAAATTTAAATATTTCCATTTTAGCAGCTTAAGATGCTAATTAATGAGGCGGGAATTCGCCCGATGGCCATTGACGAGGCAGTGTTATTCACCTAGTCAATGCAGCTGGCCTCTAAGATAGTGTTTAACTTGGATATATGAAATATGGAGCATATAACAAGCTGAAGGGTATGTGTGAAAAACAGGGAATGGTTATAAAAAGGTGAGACTATAGCATCGCTGGATTTATTATTAATTAAAGCCTCTCATTTCTCCTCTTTGTCTTTTAGCCAAGGTTTTATCGAAATTTGATATTCACGTATCCACAACTTTAATCATTTCGTCATTCATCTTAACATTTTTTGCGTCTCGTTAAAGGCAGCGATGGACCAAAGAGAAGGCATAAATTAGGAATGTCACGGGCTAAGTACCGCGATTTATTTATGGAAATCTGGTTTAGTAAAATATAGTTACGTTAAGCGTCGGATAATGAGGGCATTTTCAAAGCAATAGCAAAAAGATTGCGTCAGACATTTGCTTCCATGTCATGAAAGTTAACAACAGATTAGTTTGTTAAATTGTTTCAGGCGAATCTCTGTAGGCTTTCAATTTTCATGAAAAAAGTGCCTGTTGACGCCTTTGCGTCGAAACTAGTTGTACCTAATAAAATTTCGGTGGAATTATACATATGATTGACATTCTCTAAACAGAGTAATGCTCTCGCAGTAATCGTAAAATTAAAATCGTCAAAAAAGTCTACCAAACATTTAGCTACATTTCTTGCCTATCCAAAACAAAATCATTCCTTTGCCTTTAGACCTTAACTTCATAATGTGAGAATATCTTTCCTACTTGTATCGCTCAATTTTCTTTTCTGTCAATGTCGGTTTTGGTACAGATAATTCTATATTATGATGACGTGGCTCTAGAAAAAATGAAAAAAGTGTAATCAATCATTTCTAGCCTATTTACATAAGCTCTTAGTTGGAACCTTCATTATCTCCGGTAAAGTAAGCAACTAGCGTGTTCTCGTAAACCTTATATCTTTTGTTTAGCTCAAATTTAGCACGAAATTAAGTCCAAATCACAGCCTTCAGCTTAATATGCTGAGTATGGGAATTTTTGGACTAGTACCAAATGCTGCTAATGTAATATGGCTCTCAAAAGTACGAATAGCAAAATAGCCGAGGAACTATCCGCTTTCAATAGCCATTGGATTACGCTGTACAATTACTTACCTAATTATTTTGGCAACTCGATGTGTAATAGCCGACGTTGGCCGTACACTTGTATCTACAGTTAGAGAAAATCGCTGCAGTGAAGGATTAAATACAAGGCTGCGTCACATAAAACAGAGGATCAAAGCGCATTGTGATGCCTGTCTTTCATGGTCGCTCTCCTCTGCGCCAGCAAAAACCTCGTCCGAGGGTCGCTAAATGGTGAGGCCTTTCCCTCATTTGAATCTTCCCTCAGGGCCCGACCTCTCCCCACCCAGGACCACGCCCACGCATCGCATTACCCATCCGCCCGTGCCAACCCCGAACTCCGGCATCACTCACTCACTCACCTTTGAAGTGGGAAAAGAGGAGGAGAAGAAGGGGGAGGCATTTCCTTCTTTTCTTCTTTCCCTCCCTCTTCCTTTTGTCTCCCTCTCTCTCTCTCTCCTCCTCCACCCACTCTGTCCTAAAACCGCCCCGCGAACATTTCCGAGGTGACTTCCTCGTAGGGTGAAGAGAGAGAGGAAGGGCGAGAAGGGGTTCGTGGATGCAGAGGGGAAGGGGTGTGGAGGGAAGGAGGGAGGGGTGGGGGCTTGCGAGCGGGTAACCCGGCGTCGGTCACTAGCCGAGAGCCAGTCTCTTCGCGAGTGCCGACGGACGCGGTGTCGGTGTTCGCCTCAGTCGGGGTGCAACCCAGCGCGTGCTTGCGTGTGTGTTTGCGTGTGTGTCTGCGCTCTTGTCGTGGCGTAGGCGGGGGCGTACCCGGGGCGGAAAATGATCGGGAGGGGCGGTCGACGTGCGAGCCGAATCTAACAGGTGCCGCGAGAAAGCTCGGGGCGAGGAAGGCCCTCTCCGGAGGAGGTTGCCGCGGGGAAGAAATGTTCAAAAGGGGAGGGAAGTGCCATTAATTTCTTCTGCCGGGGTTTCGTCGCCCACTCTCTTGTCCCCCCCACGTCGCGCCAAGTAACTCTGGAGAAGAGTGCGCTTGAGATAGAAGTTTAGTGGGAGCGATGCGGTGCGGTCGTAGCGACAGAGAGCCACCTTTTTCCTTGCGCGAGTGTTGACTACTCTTCCTGGCCGAGCGCGATTCTTCGAAGGCGGCGGGTGTCGCGAGCCGAATAACCGGAGACGGTCTTGTTTTACTCTGGAGGGAAAATCTCAATCGCGGGAAGGTTGCACGGCTTGCTTCGGCGAGGAAAATAACACAATCGTACCTGGTCAAATTTTTCCTCGGGGCCTCTCCCTTGGGTTCCTCGAGTTCGTGGGTCGGAACGGCTCTCACTTGATATTTTTTTTTGCTTCCTGCATTTAATCCTTTTCTTAAAGCCCTGCCCCCTCACAGTTTACCTTTCCCATTCCGAGCCACGTCTCCTGTCATCCATCTCCACGTGTTTTCCCTCGTCCCCACGCGTTCACCTTCGATTCCGGTCTGTTTTATATTCCTAGAGAGTTTTTTTTCGCCTGTCGTTCCTCATCGTCAAGGGAGTGCGTAGGCCACGCCCCCCTACCGTCCTACCCCCGCCCCCCCTTCCTCCCGCCCACCTACCAGCCTCTCCGTGTCGTCGGAACACGTCTCCAAGAGGGCGCAGAAGAGAAGCGATACCTAGGCGGACGCCGCCGCGGGAGCCGGGCGGAGCCGTGGGCAGTTCCCGGAGCGGAGGGGATTCTGGGGGGGCGGCGGCGGGGAGATCCGTTCCTTTGGTGCGCCCGCGACGCGTCTGCTGGGGGTGACATCACCTCCGCCCTCGCGGTTCCGCGAACGGACACCATTCCACATCCACGGAGACGGCACATCTGTCAACACCAATTCTTCACCATCAGCCGTGAGGCGTATGAGTGGAAGCCGCGAGAGAGTTTACTCCGAATCCAGTAGCGTTTCCCTCTTACCGGCTCGCCATTGTGGACATAATTGGATTTGGTGGCCAGCATTTTCTGTCATGGTGCACAGTAAAGTACTTTTGAATTGACGCTTTTGATCTCTAATTTATTTTTATAAAATCACGACATCCTTAGCGTTAAAAGGTTTGGCAACGAGTGATCATTATCACATTCTAATTTCCACTTCTAACCGCTTGCCGTTGCGTGCCCAAATACTAGCTGAATTCGATGACCTCAATCACGAGGAATCAGTGTGGCATGGCTTTCGTGGCCCGCAAAATATAGGCCCAGCAGTATTCTTTGCACAATCTTGCCCCGCATCCCCCAAGTCTAAAAATCTCCTGTCTCCGAGATGGAGTGAGAGCTCGCGGAAACTTATTCGTTTCGCGACTTCAATTTCGAGTCCTGCCGTCTCGAGTGCGTGCGGAGTTGTTAGTTATTCGCGAGCGATTGATGGCCTTTGTGCAGCCGGCTCTCTCTCTCGGCCGTGCCCATATTCGCCGTGGCCCAAATGGTCCCTCCGACCCGACCGCATCCATCTCACTCAGCGGGCCGGCCGAGCGTCGCGGAGCATCCGAAAGAAACCGATAGCCCCATTTCCCGGCGGTCCAATGGGCTCCCACTTGGCCACCATCTCCACCACCAACGGCTTCCCACAACTCCCGCGAAACGCGACCGGCGCTCACCGCGGGGAGTCGTAGGCTGCGAAGAGTGTTCCGCCGCTCGCGCTGCCAAGATTCGGGGGTTACCCATTGTAAATGCCTCCACGCTCTCTCCGCCCCCCCTAATGATATCATTACGGCCCTTACCGACCCGCGGTGGATTGATCGCCTTCCGTGCGATCGATTCAAAGAGCGATAGCGTCTCGCGCGAGAGAATACCCCTTTCCGATCGCCTTTCCTGAGCGATGAGTTATCTCATCCCTTGAGCGATTCTCGCGCTATTCAATTTTCCCACCGTTTCCCCGACGGTTGCATTGTTTTCCACCCCCGTGCGAGGCGTGGAAGAGGAGAAGGTAGTCGGGGGCGATCGGCTATCTCTCTCTGCGCCCGCGAGCAATCCTCCTTCGAATCCCCTTCCCGGCGCACGGGGTGGGGGGCAGAGTGGGTGGGGCGGGCGGGGAGGGGGCGATGTTTAAACCGGGTCTGGTCGTGGGCTGTCGGCCGACGCAGGAGGGACGGCCGAGGTGAGCCCTCCCCGTCGCTCTCTCTCTCTCTCTCTGGAGCGAGCGAGAGAAGGAGAGGAAGAAAGGGAGGAAGAAGCACCATAGAACAAGTTAACGGGTCCGGGAGGTTGGCGATACGGGGGCGGGCGGGCGGACTCCGCCTCGCAAGCAGTGCGCGCCGAGATCCGCCGCGGGGATGGTGGCTGGACGCAACGGGCGGCTGCAGCAGCGTCTTCACCTCTCGCTCCGTCCCGACGGCGACGATTCGCCGGGTCCCTTCGACTATCACCACCGGAGAAGGAAGGCCGTCTAAAAGGCGCATCTTCAGTTCGCGGAAGGATTTCTCCCGGCCGCTCGCGAGGGTGGGAATGATTACCAGCAACCCCCCACTCCCTCTGCGATGATCGCCGCGCTTTCGTTCCACTTACGAGGTCGATGTGGTGACCATCGAGGCACCGTGCAGTTCCGCTCGACCACGTGGATTTTTCCCTCTCCCCTTCTCCTTACTGCCACGTCGCGATAGGGTATCATTAGTTCCCTCTAATTGTGCCATTAAACGATATATTTTCTGTTTGTTCGTAACGCGCAGGGATACAACGATGAAATTCGCCGGATTATGTGTACAGTTCAGTGATAATTACGTGTAAGTGCCAGTTTAAAGAGTTTATTCACTTAGTGTTTTGTGGTTTAATATTTCAAGGATGTATGTAGAGTTTGAGTTGTGCGTGTTGAAAGTTGATAGTGTGGAACACGGGGTATGCACTAGCAAAAGCAACTGTTCAGTGCATCTCTGTGGAAGCAAACAACGGTGCCATTACTCGAGTGGACAGGATACCAGTACCCACCAAGATCCCGTTCAGTAAACGGATGATGAAAAACTATTGCCTTTCACGACGTGCGTATGTTCTTATTCATCCCTATGTCATGAGGCCGTCATTAGGTCTTGTAGGTGAATAATATTATCCATCCTAAGATAATAGTGCTAGAGTGATAAAGAGTTTTGAGAAGGGTTGACGTCTGGTTCACCAGTAACAATTGTGTGGCGAGGGCCATTTTATTACTCTGTGACGGCAAGAGTGTTTTTAAATCTAACACTTCGATCAAAAGTGAAGTCTCGGGTGTTGTTCTCTGGTTTAGATCGTTCTTGGAGCTGCAGGCAGCCATTAAATTCGGAGTGATGTCCACTGTTGTCCACGCACTCATC
Source organism: Platycnemis pennipes (assembly GCA_933228895.1). Classification (NCBI taxonomy): domain Eukaryota; kingdom Metazoa; phylum Arthropoda; class Insecta; order Odonata; family Platycnemididae; genus Platycnemis; species Platycnemis pennipes. The sequence goes on along the minus strand of OW121848.1, from coordinate 21,793,124 downwards.
TGCATCCGGTCCGCCGCCAAAGAGGCGTGTCGGAGCCGCTCATTTCCTTGATGACACCCGAGACCAAAGTCTCCTCCTTCCGATAGGGTGGTTCCCGGCGTCGCCCGGGGCGGCGCGCGTTCTAATTCCCAGCGCCCCTCGCCGCCACCGAGAACAATGACGTGCGAAGACGAGGAGGAGGCGGGGTCCTCCACGCCCCCCTCCACCCCTGGGCGAGGCAAGCCCGCCCCCGCCGCCCTGCGTTCCCCCGGAAGGGCTCTGCCAGCCGTCTCGATGCTCGCGCGCCACGCTCCGCCGAGGAGGAACCCCGAGCACCGGCACGGGAGCCCGGGAGCCCTCCGCGCACCACCGCTGGCCATCGCCGCCGCCAAGAGCTCGTCGCCGCGCTCCTCCCGCGCCTACCGCTCCTTCTCGCTGCCGCAGTCCCCTACGGCCCTCGACGACGAGGACTTCGAGGACGAGGAGGAGGACGCGGTGAGAGGAGGCTCGCCCATCCTGCACCGTCTCGTCAAGCAGGACAGCGGCAACAAGGACTCTGGGATCGTGAGCGAGGGGCAGAGCGGGGCGGAGCGGGGCGGGGGCGGACGCGAGTCGTCGCCCCCGCCACCGGCCGCCGATTCGGGGGCTGCCTCCCCTGTGGGAGGAGGCGGCGGCGGCGGGGGCGAGCGGGGGGGCGGCGGTGCCGTGGGACACCCGGGTGCCTACCAGGTGCAATTGGTGTCGGAGCTGCGGCAGCTGCTGACTCTGAAGCAGCACTACTACCCGGAGGGCGGATGGGGGTGGGTGGTCGTGTGGGCCAGCGTCGCGGTGCACGCGCTCTCGCATGGACTGCAAGTCGCCTTCGGAGTCCTGCTGCAGATGACGATGGATAGGTTCCCGGCGGCCGGAGTGGTTAGCACAGGTTGGTTGGCCCTCCTCGCCTTTCCTTCCACTCTACCCCCTCCACCCTGAAGTGCATCTGGAGCCAATTAAGATCCAACCCACCCCCGTGCGTCTTCGACTCCGTTCCTGTTTTCACTCTTCACTCTGCTTTAGTGATGTGATTGTCCTCATCGATATTCCGTGCTCGTATTCCGAAGAGTCGAAGCGACTAATTTGGCAAAAGGTTTCGGGTTCCGGGATTCCTTAATTTTGGAGCGATCCGTATTTTTTTTCTCTACCTCAGACTCCCCTGGTCCCTTGTGCCATTTTGTTTTGTCTTTTCGGAAGACTGTTTTCGTGTAGGTTGGTTTTTTACTCAGTTCTGATATTTTGTTGTGAACTTCTCTTTTCAAAGTACTATTTTAATACTTACGACATGACGCGTGGTCTGATGGAGATTTTCCTTCGGTAATCAGGATTCAGCGATTAATATCTAAGACGATTCGTTAGGCAGTAACAAAGCTCCTCTCTCCTAATCATCTTATTTGGAGGAGTCTTATTCCGCTAACTAATGTCGAAAGTTAAGAACCGAAGGAGCAAAATCTGGCTCAGCCATAATACATACTTGATTGGCCCCAAGAATGATTTGTGTCAAAGGCATTTCGATAATTATCATGTGTATCATCTTTAAGTAATAAACACACGAAGTTAAATTACCAAAATCCTTTTCTAATATTGTTTGATCAGTCTCCACGACTGTAAAGTTTTTGGGACGTGCATACTGCTTCCTTTATGAGAATCTCGAAGCACTGATTTGTTTCATAAGAAACGGCAATGAAAATAAAGAATTTCCACCAGAAAAAAAATCGCCAATCTTCACCAAAATGAGAGCCCTGATTTTTCGACAAGTTTCAGGCGTGTATGAAGTGTAGCACGTACAATATTCCCGTTAAAGAAGCCATTAACTGACCTTTCGTGGGTTTCCTCAATTCTTTAACTTTTAGGATCCCACAGTGACCTCCTAATTCTTTCCCTTTCTCCTTCCTCTCAAGTCTACGAGGATTTTTCTCTAAGTCCACATCCGTCGTTATCTTTCGCCAATGCTAAAGACACAAGGCAATGATTTATTCCCGGACTGACCATCAACTAGGATTGCGAATCTGATTTTCACTGGCCTCTGTACTGTGCTTATTTTCTTACAAGTTCACTATCCACTTGCCATTGAAGAGTATCCAAAGTTAGAGTGAAGAGTGAAGCAGCAGTAATGAAATACATTTTAATAGTACCTTATATTTATAGGCCTTCGCCATGGATATAGTAGTTAGGAGGCGTCGGGGAAGTACATATAAGGTGAAGTAAATATTCTACTTCCGTCGAATTCTCTCCCTGATATCTACAGTTAATATTCCTAGCAGGGTTTCCCTCCATTTCACGAACTCCACTTAACCTCACTGCGGCTGTTTAGCATGCAGGATCTACTCGGGCGCATTCGAATTTTACGCCATGAGCTGGATAAAAAAACTGCATCAGGAGATGATTATAGTCGCATAACCCAAGGAATTAGTGTGAATTTACAAATTTGCGATGAAAACGAGGATTAATTCTATGTCGAGAACTGAATAATATAGTTGCATTTACGGATGTGAGAGGTGAAAAGCTCAGCATTTAAGTCCATGAATGCAATTTAATATTCCAAAGTAATAACCTTCTCCAAAAAAAATTCTCTTGGATGGTACGCTGCAAATCATTCCATGTCGTTTTATATCATGAATAAATATACAATCTTTGAGCGCAATGTTGATATGAACCTTTAGTAGACTAAAATGACATAAGAGTATTTTATACTGCAGTTTCTGATTATTTCCAATCATTCCACCGATGTTTGGTGCATTGCATAAAACACTACTTCATTTAGACTAACAAAATTTTAAAGCGTAACTCGTTTTTAACCGCTCACAATCCCCTATCGTAGAGTGTGACACGTTTTTAACTAGTTGTCAGTACAGTAGCAGTGTTTTTATCATGAGGGTAGAGACTTGTTGCCCGACTCAGCTGACAAATAGAAGGTATTAAATTAAGGTTCAACACCTCAAAGAAGTCCAAACGGATAGAAAAAGTGTCCAAAAGCGTTCAAAGGGATATCCTCTTGTTACACGCTTGTTGGCAGGACAAGAAAGACAGGATAGTAAAAAATCGAATCATATTTTTACCATAAGAGTAATGAGAAGATATTTTTCATAAGGACATATATAAATTTATCCGGAACAATTTTATTTGAAATCTTAATTACCCATAAGAAAATTAACTTTTATTAAATTATGGTTTACAATGTTTAAAATTAACCGAAATCGGTCAAGTTCAGCCGTGTAAGCCCCCGAAGTGAGGTGGGCCAAAGTTGGTGGTGGGCCACTGTGAGGTGTGGGGTCGCTCGTAATGAGTCGGATTGAGCTCGGAGTCGAGCTAGGACCCCCATGAAGAGGGTTTGAAATCGGTAGTCTCCACTTGAGTACCACTTATCTTTATTATATAAATAATGGTTTCAGGCTTGCCTTTGTGGAATTTGTCCATTACAGGGAGAACAAATAAATTTAGGAAAATCCTCTATTTCATAAATATTGGATATTGCATATTGGAATTAACCATTCATTATCCCGTAAAATAAGTTTTATTCACCAACGCGATTATTCGACATAATGAAACTCACATCAGCAGCCTCACAGTTGCGAATATCTCTTGAGAATTCATGCTATTGATAGCTGATACTAAAACTAACCAGGAGGACAGAGAGGTGTAAATACGGATGCTCGAGTGAAATACCGAGAAAAAAATAGGAACATTTTGCGCTCGCTCCAATTAATGGAGATCGCGGCCCTCGGCAAATGGCGCCCCCGAGAGTGATACCGTGATGGATTTGAGAACTGAAAGCGTACGCTATGATTAACTCAATGCTTTATTTAAACCGGGGAAAAATATTGTTGATCGTCAAAAATAGATAAAATAGGCCAGCGATTAACAATGATTTTTTAACGAAAATACTAATTTATGAATTGCTGTTTCTGATTAAGGTACCGACTTTGAACAAGAATCTCAAACGCTTCTCAAAATTCTTCGGCTCTTTCTGTCAATGATTCTTGAAATTCTTTTATCTTGCATCCTCTCGATTGTCTTCGGCAAGCGCTTTATTTATCTCAATTTATCACAGAATTTTCATAAGTGCCATTTTTGTAATTGTTTTCTTACTATTCTTTATAATTATCCTATAATCCATTGCATCTCCTTTGCTTCTAAAGCGTGAATAGCTTCGCCATTATATGGACTGGTTCACTCAAAAGCAAAAATAGCTAAGCCCCAGCATGTACATACCTTTTATCCAAAGTTGTGTGGTGATACGGATGCGATTATGTGATTTATTCTCATTAAAATTTTATACCATGTAGAAGAAACGTCTGGAGTCATTCCTCGCCGTTGGGAAAGGAAGGTGGAGGCCATTAATTGTTGACTTAAAATTTCACACAAAGTCTTGTCGTGGTAAAAATTTATTCCCTCAATGTTAACCGGAATTAGGAGAAACAATAATTCTTCCCTTCGAAAAGAATTGTCGCCCATCATTCTCAACCGTCTCCGATTCGTGCTAATCCGGCCAAGAGACCCGTTAAGAGGATTTCGCTGTTTTACAAACGGTCACACCCACAGCCACGGAGCGCCGAAGATGCGGAATTGCCGGCAGCAGAGACCGCCGTCGTGCCGGCCGGGATCTTCCCGTGACTGGGCCGATCTTGTTTCTTCACCTCCGGGCCTCCCCTTCCTCCGCCCTTGGGTTTTTAGAGGGAGGGAGTGCAGGGAAGATCAATGGGAGCCGCCCCACACCCCCCCTAACCCTTGGATATTCCACCCCCGTGTCCTCCCCGTTCCCCCCCTCGTTTTCGGGCACGCAGTGGCATTGTCCCGGGATTTTCCGGCCTTCGCGGTCGGAAGAAGTTCGTGGAACAGCAGGATGAGCGTGAGTAGGTGGACAAAAAAGTTTCCTTTCCGATCAAAAAGGGAACGAGAAGCGATGAATCTCGCGTCGGCAACCGACACGCCGAATGTGTAACATTCCGAACAGTGCCCCTCCATCTTTTTCCACGGCCACTTTATTTTATTCCCCTGCGGGAGAATGGGTCCATTTGGCAACCCCGCACCCCCCCTCCCCTCTTCCGCACCTTAAGGAGGGGGGGGGGGGTGTGAGCGCATGCCGTTGCGTGTCCTCCCGGGTGCGTATTGCGCAGCGTGTTGTGGTGCCGAGAGCAGCATTGCCCGCGTGAGTAAATGGGGCCAGGGAGGTGTGGGCGTGGTGGGGAGGTAAAGGGAGATTTGGGGGGCGTAACTGCTCAAAGGGAACTCACGGGTGGCGATGAATGGGCGGGCATTCCGAGCGTCGCGGTCGCAGGAGGAGGAGTGATTTCGGGCGGCGGAGACACGTGGCGGTGTAGACGGCGACGGAAGCGCCTCGCCCAAGAAGGAGAGACTCTGGGACGGGGAAGGATTTACGACGGATACAAATGGTCGGAAATTAGGAAATAATCGCTGGCGACTGTCCTTTGGTTCTTGCGGAGAGATGAAACTGGAGGTGTTGCAGTCTGGGAGTGGAGAAGGATGGAAAACCATAATTCGATGTCCCTCGGTCCAATTTTTATCAAACTTTTTGGTCCAAACGCGTTTCATCCAAATTTGTGGAAGAAAGGAAATGGGCTGCACCACGTTACGGAGTTTTGGTCCAAAGGAGACGAACCAACGAAATAGGAGAAAATAGTAAACAATGAAAATGGCTGCCACAACCGATAAAAGCTGTGACAATTGTAAATACAGCTCTGGATGTACTAGGTACATAAATGGAATTGAGTTTGTATAAACAAATCATGCATTAGGTATCGTATCTAAACTCATCTTTTGCACGCACTCAATAAGTACACAACTGCCTCAGAGCTTCATAAATACGTCACTTCCATCTGTTCCATGGTCGCAGTACTCTAATCCAAAGACCTCCAAACAAATCACTGTCAAAATACGAGTATCTTCTCGTTTTGGAGTGCGTTGCTCACTTTTTAAAGTCTATGTTGGTTGGTTTCATTCCTTTAAATGGAAATTTAGAGAAAGTTCTATCAGTTTGGTCCAAAAATATTCATATAAAATTTTGGACCAAAATCAATTTCGGTGCCTTTCCATCATGCCACACGTTCCAAATAAGTTTTATGTAATTTGTAAGCAAAAAATGGATTGGACCATGGGACATCGGATTTAGAGTCACGGATAGGAAGAAGAGTGAAATATAGGTCTCTGGACAGATATTCCAACAAATAAATTTTCGAAGAATTTATATAAAAATATTATATCGTAGAAAGGAAAAACATGAGCCAATTCCACAAAAATAATAAACTTTACCGCGACCCGGGTTTCACTGAATTACAGCATCGTTAGGTGTTGATCGTACAGCATCATCGACCTGACGATGCTTAATACAGTGAAACCCGGGTTGTGGTAAAGTTTATTATTTGGTTTTTTTCAGGAGTTTAGGTCCTTGAGAAAATGAAAAATGTCAACTCTTTGGCCGACGTTTCAGAAAATACATTTTTTCCTTCTTCAGGGCTTTAAGTTCTTTTGAGGTGAATTTATTTTACGAATTTATTATTTTTGTGGAATGAGCTCGTGTTTTTTTCTCTCTATGTTATAATGTTTCGCTTCCACTCCATATTGCCTGAATCTTCGTAACTAGTTTATAAAAATATTACTTGCTGCCAAAGCAGTTTTGACAAAAAGCATTTTATTTATAATAATAGGCATTTGAAATCGCCACGAGTTGGTGTCTGGCAAAAACTCAATTCGCATCTCTGTCATCTTAAATGATGTCATGTTCTGCAACAGTGGGCTCGGTGCACATTATTCTCTGCGAAGCTTTAAGCGCTCTGGACATTACGATTGAAATGTCTCACATAAATACCTTTTTTGTAAAACACCTAAGTGCTCTTTAAATATTGTACCTAATGTGCCAAAATGCAATGGCGCCAACGGAAATGCCTCTAACAAGTATTTATTTAAATTATCTGAAACGGGATTATCATAGGTAAAGAAAGAAGTGCAGGTGAAAGGAAACCATGTCTTTACAATCAAAAGTGTGCGTTTTTCAGCGCTCTCTCTCTCTCTCTCTGTCTATATTTATTTTTCTAATTCAGAAAGCTAAATTAAACATAATTGCTTAGAACCTAGGTAAAACATAACACCGCTAATAGCACTATTGACCTTTAATATGTACTAAATACAATTCAGTAAAACATTTTATTGTTTTGAAAATACTTCAAAGATTTTTATTGCATGCAAATATCACTAATTAGAGTAGGTAAATATGAGTAAAATTAGCTGGACACGTCTTGAAAAATCTTTTCCAACACAGCAACAATGTTTGAGAGTTTTTTCGGAGCATATTTCAATAATATTCTGATTATTGAACCTATTTCTGCCTGTGCTTCACGATCAGATCACATTAATTTTGGTAATTGCAAGCAATACGTAACTTTCACCGTAAGAAGGTCAGCATGAACGATGGATGCGCGACAGATGCCTTTGCATATGAACACTTAAAACACGATGTTTTAAAACAAAAGTATTTTTTTAAACAAATTTTTTAAAACATCTGTAGTCGTGAATTTTTATTGGCTTTGCCTCAAACTGCATTAATTTCACAATGTAACACACAAGATGTTTTTCTACATGCCGCGTCTTCTCAAGAACGGCTAATGCAAACTACACCAATATCACACTGCACAACATAAGAATCTAGAATCACTATCGCACTCACTAGATGCACTATACAGCTTAAATCTTCAAGTTACTTAGTATATTCGGTAATCAAGGATCTTTTCAATCCACCTTCGTCTTAGTAGTCCGATAGCTTCCCTCAAATGGAATTTCTTCGAAATCGTATCAAAACTAATCACTGCACTAAGGTTATGGTACCACAAACAAATGATTTTCACGTTCATCATATTGTTTATTTATGATCTGAATCCTTGAAAACTCATCCTAAATGATATGCTAATGATATAATGTGCCTAAAAATGGAGAAATGTCGTCTTGGAGCAGGAATTAAATATAAACAATTGGATAAAGTAGATATTGCATAGTACTCTTATTTTTACGCACCCAAACTTGATGTGTAATCCTTGCACGAAGGCTCATTACCTTGTTTTAGTCCCCATCCATCAAAATCTGTACTTCCATGATATATGCCTTGAATCTTAGTTTATGCTTGGGGCATACACGAGCATGAACAACTCAAACACCTTTAACAAGCTTAACTTGCAGTCAATGACTTCATCGCCTTCCGAACGGCCATACAACAAAATATTCATCATGGCTATATTAAAAATATTAAAAGATACATGTGTGAATACTTCTTTTTAAAATATTAAGATAACTTCACCTCGCCATCTTCACTCTTTGGCTTTCCGCTTGAACGGTCTTTTCTTCGAAATTTGAACGAATCTTCATTTAGCTGCTTTTAAAACAAGGTGTTGATACGTATGAAAACATTGCTTATGTTGAGACTTTCGGCAAATTTCTTCATTCAGCCTTGACAAACTCAGGCTTCATATCATATAAATAAATCATAAATGTTCGTAGCCTTACTTAACCCCACCTAAGATACCTAAATCCGGCAGCAAAACTTGAAAATAACTTACACAAGTAGCCGGCGTTTACTTTCAGCCGGCCAATCGTTTTAAAGTGGACTTGTTTTTCGGGCATGTCTGTTCCTTATTTTTGTAAAAATACCTACATTAAATGAATACATAGCTTTCATTACTGTTTTATTATAGTTTAAAATTTTTAAAACAGCATTTCAAATGGGACTGAAGGCGTCACTTTGTGGAATTTCGTTATATTCATAGTAACAAATATAATAAAACCTTCAGTCAATTCCACACAACTTTTAATAAACCGACCTAGGTTTCGACAAAGGTTTATACCTTGGGAAACCTTGAGAATGAAACCAATTGTCGAAACTGTCGAAATTGTTGGTTTATTAAAAGTTGTGTGGAATTGACTAAATGTTTTATCTTATTCATTAAATGAACAACATTTCAAGGCAATTTAAAAAGCTTTCCATTGACCAGTATTGTTTGAGGCGGTAGGAGAGAAAATTAAGTTGGTGTTGTGGTATATTTGGGGAGGCGACCGACAGCTAAGGCCCTATGATCCAGAGAGGATAAGTAAGTAACTAGGTAAAGGTAGGAGTTTTAAGTGAGCGGAGGAAGAGTGGAAAGAAACACAGCATCGGCATTAGTCTGCACTAAACGGAAAGCGCCAAGCGGACCACAACTTGACGTCCCATCCAACGGACTGAGTTCTGGACTCGAAGTGCTCTCCAAAAGGCACTCAAGTAGGGGTCGGTATCATGATCATTATGGGTCAACAATCCTAAGATTGGTTTGACGCAGCTCTCCACTTTATTCTCCTATCAGCCAATCTCTTCATTTCCACGTATTTCTTCTCTTTTACTTCCTTCACCACTTGATCTATATATCTTATACGAGGCTTTCCTTTTTCATTCTTCTCGTTCACTTAACGGACCGGAAGAATGAGGAAGAAAAACATCAGATGATGTCAGCATAAGTGGTTACCGGGTGTTTTCAAAGGTGATGAAATGTTGGAGACGGTGATAAGAGGTTGGTGCAATGGAAGGTGAGAATGGAAGTGGAAGGACATGAATAGGTGATCTGGATATCAAGGGAACAGGCGGAAGATGTGAAGATTTAAAGGGGAATTTAATGTAGAAAACCCGGATCGGACTAAAAGAAAGGCAAAAGATTAACTGGAGAACAACAGAGAGGGACTCTCCGCAAAGCCACCCGTGTTTGTAGAATAATTACAATGATAATGGTTCCAACGGTGATCCGGTATTCGAACCTAAACCATTTAAATTCGGTTTTGTGGAGAACGTTTGGGGATGAGTCTTCCATCCGCCACATGAGGCGTTTCTCTTGGTGACCTCCGTTATGAGAAGTTTAATGGCTACACCTAATCCATTCCTCTTTCTCAATACCCTAAAATATCCTCCCCAGGACTACTCAAGAATTGTTGTTGCTCCATATATCTTTGAGGACCGAAAACAAAAAAAAATTGAATAATCAATCGTAACACTGACAGAATATTTTCAAATTTTAACTAAAAATTATGCACTTAAAGGATGCTACGGCATAAAATGGTCGTTTTTTGATGAGATAAAATTCACTTCGTTCTATTTGAACGTAGGTATGTAATTAACAGATGGAAGTTGGGACGATCGACCCGACTTTGACTACCAAATGTCCTTTCAACTCCAGGGGATAGATTTTTTTCTGAATCCTAGGAAGTCAGATGTATTTTTAAATTATCTATGATTGAATCAAATGCCCTCGTCGTCATTCTGCACATGTTGACAGGGAAGAAAACTCAGTACAAAATATCTATTATTTTCTTAAAAGTATTTCACGGATTGTATGTGTTTGGAAGGAATCATTTTAGGTAAGTTTCTAAGGCGAGGAAGACCAAAAGTCATGGTCATGTATGCCTGTGAGGGACTGAGTTAGGGGTGGCCAGGGGAGGGAATCAGGGGCAGAGGAGGAATGGGTTGAAGGTTCTGGAAATGTTTATTGACTTGGCAGTTGCTCAGAACGATACATTCTTTCTCGTCTCCCTTTGACAGATATCTGAGATACAAGATAACTCTACGGACGTTACAATACTGCAAGTCATTACATTCGCTAATGTTAGACGACCGTTGTCGGATACGGTAGTGGCTTGGTGATGGCGTTGCGAGTGGAGTGCATGAATACTTTCAATAATCAATTGAGGAGAAAAAATTGGAATGAGAACTTGTTCCTTTTTGCACGGTCGTCAACTCGTTGCGGGAAAATCTTTGGATAAATCATTGGGTAGTCTGTCGTTTATTCGAGTTTCATTGGTGCTTCCTTCCCAGACTGCTACCATTTCAATTGGCAAAAAACCTAGTCATGATGATTCTGTTTTATTGACCGCTGCAAATGCAGAAAATTAAACGTCTCTGAATTGTTTTAAAGTCCACAAATTTCTTGGACACTTTCGTCACGGCTTATATGCTTGTCCATACTCAGGCGTTTATTTTATCCCTATACACTTGTGTCTTATTTGAGATCAGAGAAATGTTTGTAGATTGAATTAATAAAGCGATAGAAGTGTAACTTTAAATATATATTTAAAGGCTTGTAAAAATAGGGTGATCTGTTTATGAATACTTGTTAAACTAATGAAAGTAAAGACCTGACGATAGCTGTACCTACTGCATAATTGTAGCGTGTAGCAAACTTGAAGAACACTCATAATGTAGTCTTATTAGCTAAATGCCTATGAGCAGCTTAGGTAATTCTAAAAATAAAATAAAAGGAATTTGGTCTAAAGTATACCAATTGTTTTTTTAATGGAAATCATATTTATAAAAGCAATCAAATCCTAGTGCACATGATATTATCACAACTCTTCCCAGAAGTTATTATTCAAGAGTCTGTTTCTAATCATGATGAACGAAGTTCCAAGGCAAACATGGGTTCGTGATTGAAGTGGAAAAGCCATATAAACTGGAGCGTCAAGCACGTTTCTAGCAGCTCGTGTTTTTTTTTCTCTCGTCAGCGCAGAAGAAATTACGTCATAATAACGGTAACTTAAGCCAGTAAAAATAAGCTCTTCAAGATAACATTTTTTATAATGGAACTGGCGCATCGCTTTAAGAAATTTGCTTACGTTTAGGAAAGAATAATATATATCGCCCAATTTTATAGGGCTTGTGGGTAGGCATGTGTGCTCTCACCGTGATGGATGGTGCTATTTAATTTACACACCAGAGCGCGAGGGGCCCGAGTCGAGAAACTGGTCCCGAGGCCATCTTCGTTTCGATTCGGTGTTCCGGATGGCTGAGCTGGGAGAGGATTTTATTCGGCGAAGTATAACATTCTTGGCGGGACCGCGAATGCAGAATACCTAGTAATTTTTGTGCTTGTAGCGTCACATATGAGGCACTGAACTTCGACATCAGATCACCATGAATAACGAAGATCGTTAGCAAAGCGAATTAAATCCTGATGGAAGGAACAATGAACAGATATCATCTGAAGATCAATAAAAAGAAAGCGAAGATATTGGTATGCAGTAGGAAAAAGGAAGCCAGGACCAATGTTAAACTAAGAAAACAAGACAACGAGGAGGTGGAAGAATTCTGTTACCTGGGAAGCCAAGTAACCAGCGAGCAAATAGGTACAAGCGTAGAAGTGAGGAAACATTTCATTAGAACATTGGTACATCTGGAGCATTCTGCTGTATGGCAGTGAAGCATGGACAATAACAGAGAAGTCTAGACTGAAAGCATTTGAAATGTTGTGCTACCGAAGAATGATCATGATAAAATGGATCAATCGAGTGACAAACGAAGCCTTAAGAAGAGTGAGAGAGAAGGGAGAGAAGAGATGTCTACTTAAAACGTTAAAAAAAGATGGGACAACTTAATAGGCCACATATTAAGACACGATGACCTGATGAAGGCAATCGTCGAGGGAAAAGTGAACGGGAAGAATGGAAAAGACAGGCCTTGTATGAAGTATATGGAGCAAGCTTTGAAGGATGTAAAAGAGAGGAGCTACTTCAATATGAAGGGGTTGGTCGATAGAAGAATCGAGTGGAGGCCTTCGTCAAACCAATTCTAGGATTGTTGACCGATGATGACATACTTCAAGAACATTTTATCCTCGAACTTGGTTCTCCATAATGTAGTTCTCTTCATTTTGACAATTTTTGTTAATTAATATAGAAATAACACATCCAAATATTTTATTCGTTCTCCCAACTATGAAATTATTTTTTCTATTTCCATGATTACTTCCTGAATTAATAATGTCTCATTTCAAGACAGGAAGCATTTCATCGACCATCAATTTTGACTCCAGAATATGCATTCGATGATTATTTAATGCAGGAGGTTAATATATTTAATACTACCAGGTTTTTATGGTCACAATGGTATATGTCTAATTCTAAAATTGTGATTATATTTCCCTTTCAGGTCATACTTTCCTAAACGCTGTAATATGTGGTAGTAAATAATTGACCCCATTCATGAAACCATTTTTCCTTGCAAATAATTGTTTTACTAAAAATACACATTAAAATCTTCATAATAAATACCATACGAATGCCGTTGGCCGTCAAATCTGAAGAAACATTGCAGTCAATTAAAATTTCTGGATGTTTTTTCAAAGATTCATTATTTTATGCGAGAAACATTTAATCAAGCAGTCATGAGTCACCATTTTTTGACCAAAAATCAAGAATTATCTTAAAATTCACACACGTTAAGAGTGAGTTGAATTTTAAATAAGGTCTTTAACAGCACATTTATATAAGTTTTGTATTCATGAATATTGAATTTTGGATCCGTTTTGCTAAACTTTTCATCAACTACCAATGCTGACACAACTGATGATGATTAATTTATTTCTCGGTTTTGAAATTAGTTAATTAATAGTACCTCAGCTGAATATCGCCATTGAAAATATCCTTCACATTTAAGACAAACGATTTTTATGCGATGATTTCGTAAGGTGAACACAAGATTGATTGCTTGTAATTTTTTACTACAGGTTATAATCAACTTTTCCTAATGCAAAGTTTCGATCTCCATTTAAATTTTGGATTGTCGTAGCATTTGCATAACATTTGCATTTCAAATAGATATACCAGAAAAGAGACTTATTTTATAATTCAGTTATTTTATACTGATATTTTAGCAAATTGACTGAACGTCGTCAGTTTGATATTAAATATAAGTCCTTGTTATAGGCTGGCTGGCAGAACTCTTAATTTGTTGAGTAACTTCTTTCTTTCGTAAGATTAACGTAAAAATTATCATGGTGTCGAAATATAATTTTCACGAAGTCAGCCGCAGGTCTTCAGTCGAAGGACTTAATTTTACGTCCTGAAGTTGGATTTATGTACTGAAGATGGCAGCGTTTATTTAAATCCTAAGGAGATTTATTTTTATTGGATTTGACTGCACTACTTGTGTAACGTATTCATCTCTGTATTAATAGGGTTTGTATTAATTAATACCCTCATCGTTTGGAAACCGACGTTGAAATATTTTTTAAAGAATGTATTTATTTTCTCGGAATAGCATGGTTAGTATCGTTTTGCTCCCTTTTTGGTAGTGATTTAAACAAAATGGCCAATCGTAAATAGATTACCACTTAGGTTCAGTGATTGATAAGTTGTTGCGTTTCTGAAAAATGAAACGCAGACGATGCAGCCTTCATGGTCCGAACTCAAATAGACCTTAGCTAAATGAGCATGGCTTATGCAATATATATGCCTGATCTTTGACACAATTGGCCCGTGATTCTCTTTAGCCATTAGAATTTGACTTGGTCTTATTTGTTGGAATCCGGGAATTAATGCAGAACAAAGTCAAGATAAACGCAAAAGAAGGAAAGACATTCGATGAACTAGTATCTACATCTACATAATACCCTGCAAGCCACCATAAAGGTGTGTGGCAGCGGGTGAATTCTCACCCAACATGCACTACATATCATGCATAAAAAAGTGTTAGTATTATTATACTGTTCTAAACTTCACTATTTAAACCTAACTACCTAATTCATGCATCTATGACAAGTTGCATTGCGGTGCTGGAATCAGTGAGACTGGTTAACAATTTTAACTCTTTTTGAATTATCCTATTCTCCCTGCTTAAATTATCACTCTCACACAATCACCTAATTTATTGCGCAGAGAAAATCAATCGCAATATTATTCAAATACATTAAATAGTTAGATCTATGTGCATTTTTTCTGGTCAATGAATATCAATTATTTCCACGAAGCAATGTTTGAAATTGTACTTTGTATTTACCTTACCTTTAGCATACTTCTCGTCACTGACCAAGACCATTACCTTATTGAAGATGAAAGAATAAAAAGCTAGATTTTTCTCTCGAAGTCTTAAGTATTTAAGCATTTCCCTGAGACGACCTATTCGTATTTTACTGTGATTCTTGAGTGCATGGGCAAGGAAACGATCGCCTGCACTCAATACATTCACGCACGCGGAGTGAGTGGACGACGGCATCAGGAACGCATTCCGAAGTTAAGGTTGTTACGTCGTAAAGAGCATGTCGTGAAGGAATGAATTACCGCGCTGAAATTTACTGCCTCGGTGGTTACATTTGAACGTGACCTTATTCTCCACTTGTTTCGTAGGATATGATGGGATTTCCGTTCCATTTTCTCAGCCCGGCGCTTTCGATAGAACAGGCCGCGCGAGTTTCTAGCGTAATCCGGCCGGTTTTGGTTAAAGTAGCGACACGGCACGTGCCTTCTATTCATTCCGCTTAGTAATTCCTATCTCCAATTTCTTCTGACGCTGAATAGACATGTATGTTCTTGCTTAATGTGGATCTTTATTCACTCTTAACCGTACCTACAGTCACCGTGAGACAGATGGAGTGAGTAATTTTACTAGTAAATTTGTACATTATTAGATAACTATCATGTCATCTATTATTATTATTATTGGATGCTAGTAGTATGGTAAAATGGGGAGTGAATTTACCAGTTGTACAAAAATATATTAACTAAGATGCAAATTTTAAAAAAGAAAATCATAAAATATACTTTGCATCAGTTAAATTAAGAAATATTTCGGGAAATGTCCGCGTATAAGAGCATTGAAGAGAATTTCAAAATGGTCAATAGATATTAATTCTGGATGAAATTGAAAATTCAATTCAAGTGAATATTTTTAAGCTATTTATAAAAATAATTTGGCATCCATGCATAAATTTTCTTAGTGCCGAGACGCAATATCTCCGCTATGACACGATGCTAAAGTAAATACTCAAATATTTTATCATTATATGGAATCCTAAATAAAAATGTGATCTACCGAGGAATCGTGCATCCATGGTAATCAATTAGCAACATCCATGAAAACTCCTACTACTGATTCTCAGTCTGTAAAGCATTTTATTTCCACAAAATAGTGTAAAATTTGTCGCTTCTATGATGATATAATTGGATAAGTATGATAAAATCCCGTAATTGTGTGTCCAACTATAAAAATTACGCCATAAATGCATTGGCGGAAGGTAAAAAATCAAATTTGATGTTTATGCCGTAATAAACAATTTATTCAGAATTTATATCCGTCTTCGTCGCCCTTGGTAATATTTTTATAATTCACCCTTGTATTATCATGCCCTTATACAAATACGTTAAGTGTTTTTCACCGTGGAAGCCAAAAACATCCTCTGAGCAATCTGACAAATATCCTGGTTGTTTCAATTTGTGGTTTTGTACAATAACCATTTTAAGTTACTGAACTGAAATCTTCTTAAGTTATTGAAATCTTAAAATATCAAAAGAACTAGATAGAGAGAGTGCTTAATCAAATCTTTCATTATTCGTTACTATTGTTTGCTCCATGGACTCAGCACTACACAAATTTTACTCTTCATTATTGTTGGTTTAATGTGGATTTAGACGATTTAAATGCATTTAATGCATTAAAGCCATTTTTTCTAATTTGAACCTTTCGCAATCTCTAAATAAAGAATTAGGGATCAAAGACCACATCTGGAACCAATTTTCATGGACGAATGGATATTATTACTAGGAAGTGCAGATGAGCCATTACGTCCATAAAAGTCCGGCTAAAGCACACTTATGAGATCTTATTATTAATATTTTTATATCTGACAAATATGCAAAAATTTCCCCCGGTTTGTTATATGATAAAATTTACGGTGTACAATAGCTTTTGACTGTTGCAAAAGGAAAATATGCATAACAAAGCGCGTATGCAATGTCATTTACAATGACTCTTCCTGTCCGTTGCAATCACAACATTCACCTTGGTGTGCAGTTAGCTAAAGTACCCTCTCCGTCCATAGTTAATCTAACAACCAACTGTAATTAATCGATATCCGATGGAGCATTGACCTCCTGCTGGACTGGCCTTGACTTCCGTCGGTGCAAATCGAAGGAAAAAAATCTACCTCGTCAATCCATTGATCTTGAAAAGGATTCCTCAATGGCCTTCCTCCCGAAAAATTCAAGTTCGACTTCCTATTATAATTTTCTGTACCAACATCATTCGGTCTCGCTTATCATCATTCATTAAGGTCGATATCAACCATCCAATCAATCTGCGTTGGCCGAGAGGCATAATCTTATAAGATCGGCCCCACGGATCTCGCCGACAGAGCTCCTCGCCCTCATGCGTCTGCCTCCCTCTCTCTCTCTCCAGACGAGGAGGTTTAGCACTCGATTAATCAAGTCTAGGAATCAAACCCAACTGGTCAAATGACCGCCGGTCGTCCGTGGATTGGGAAGGGGAGGAAGCGATGCCTGGAGGGCCTTGGGAGAAGAAGTGGTGGAGAGCAGCCTCCGGGTCACTTTTGTAATTCTTTTCCGGGTCCGGCGGTGCACTTGGGAGGGGAATCCTTTGTGGAAACGGAAATTTCGGGGAAAGGAGCATTCCTTGTGGCAAGAAGAGTGTGGGGTAGAGTGAGGAAACAGCTTTTGCCGCGTTGTGGATGTGGAATATCTTGCGGGAAATTATGACTCGGTGCACGGTCCACCTTTTAACTCGTAAACAATTTCTTCTTATTCTTCCTCTCGTTCCATTCCCAGCTCTCCTACCCCGTTCTTCTCCTCCTTCTTTCCCTTTAAACCGTTTCAAACGGGATGAGAGACCAGGTCACTAATGCTAGACGTATTACACAAGCAGATATAGTTTGAAGCTCATCGTACAAATGCCCTCTAGTTGCAAATATGACGATGTTTTTTCGCTCTCGATCAGTATTACTTGCGAAGTCATGAAGTTCAATGACGCGAATTTTATGTACGGTGGTTGATTGTTCCTTAGGTTTTAGTTGTTGACGTATGTCAGTCAAAGCAGTTTACTCTTGAATAGCGAGTTCACTGTTCCTCTTTTTATTAGGAGCGCATTTTATTCAAGGATGGGCAGAGAGTGTTCAATAAAATGTACCTTAGCTGAGCCTGCTAGAAATTTGAAGATTTCAGGTTTACACTCAAACCGTATGGTTTATATGTTCAGTAATATTATTCATATGTAAACATTTCCAATCTCTTTTCTTGTCTGGCAAGACCAGAAATACATTGTAGAATTTTATTTGTCCTCTTGCATACCTGAACGTCATCTTGCTTATTATGTACTACCAAAATAATCAAACGCGAGAGCGAACAATCATTGTCATTGAGGCAGTTGATTCTAGCTCAGAGTGTACAACACATTTGAATTCAGACTTTCTGTGGCACCGATTTAAATATTTTTCCATTAAAATGCATTTATTATTTGAAATTTGAACTTGACGGGTGCGTTGATATCAAGGCCAACTGCATCTTGATAAGCCCCCTACGAGATAAGTTTAAAATGTTAAGGAGGTGGTGCCGTGTATTTAAACTGGCACAAAGCAAAAAGAATTTATATGAAACCTTCTCTATGGTGAAACGCATACGAAATTTCAAAGTAAATGTTGGTATTGGAGTTGTTGAAGAACCTTAGTCTACTTATAAAACACGAAAACGCGATTTACAGCAACCAGTTCAACTTTTGTAGTGCTCTTTAACTCCACTAACGTTCAGACCTCTCGTAAACAACACTTTTTTTTATTACTATTGGCCATAAGGTGAAGTAAAAGGTAATGGAGTTGTCACATGCATCATGCAGTACTTGAGGATTGGATCGAAACTGATTCTTCCATGCAGTCTCAAGCTTTGCGATTCTTTTTTTTCGATGCCGCTTACAATCTAGTTGCTCACGCAAGAATTTCTTGGAATTTTTTGGAAATTTTGACTACCTCAGAGAAAGAGCCGTAAGCAAGAGAGAGTTCGGTTCATATAAAACAGACGATCTTTCCACTACGTGCGCGTCGTTTCTTTTTTTCCCTCGGGGGAACGGTGAGCACATCTCTCTCCGCCTTGTTCCCGCATCTCGCCGCTTCCCCACACCACGCTCAGGCCGACCGAAGATTGTTTCCTTTCCTCGAGCCTTACCCCACCCCTCCTCCTCGCCTGCCGCACCCTCGAAAAATACCTCCCTTTGGGTATGGGGCAAATCGAGGCGCCGCCGTGTGATCTTCAACTGTTCGGTATATTTTTTTTTTGGTGGCGCGGTTAGCATTCGATTCACCAACCGGCCCTCCCACCTACCTCCTACCTTCCCCATGATTCCGCTTCACGAGTGCTTTACATGCATTGTTAACCCCCGCGCCCTTCCCAGAGGTCAAACAAACACTCGTTCAACCCGCCTCTGCTCCATTTCCGAGAGCTCAATCTTCCTCCTCTCCAAACCAGCCTCGTCATCGCGTGTCGCTACTTCATCCTCTTATTGGACGAACCCTTCGGCTTCCAATCGATTTGAGCACGCGGCACGAGTGTCACTTGTTCCCTCCGACTGGGTATCGCTTATAAGAAAGATCCGGTGTCTAGGAGGATGATTCTTTCTCTCTCCCGAGAAAAAATTTCAGTTGGTCAATAAAGTGTGGGACACACGATATATTTTCGGTGACTCCGATGCCTTACATCAAGGTAGCGGTTTTTTATTTATTTTACTTGGAGATTTTAGCGGCTGCAGATCGAATATTAATTTCGGGCGTCATTTATGATTTTCCATTATTTGTGTTGTAATTTTTGGTCTAAGAACACATTTGTGATTTCATTGTTGTTCTCTTACATTAGTGTATAATAACCCGAAGAGGGAATCAAACCCGAAACATTTAAGTTACTAGACCACTGAGTAACTGATCTGGCGACTGAATACCGCATGTATGCAAATTATTTCCCTGATTTGTTTTGTTTAGCCGTGAGAGAGCCTTCTTTATTGCATAGGATTAGAGTGAACAGAAATTGGCAGAAATTTTAAATAAAAATGTCGGATGAAGTGTTCCTTGAAGTTCCTCATTTAAATGTGGGATTGTAGTACCTTCAAGAAAAGACCAATTTCTGTATCTTTTGAGGGCTTATACCAAAAATTCTTTTGCGCCTTAATTTCAATAATTTATCACTCACATGTCTGGCTCGTTTTTTGCAGGTTGTATATGTGCCAAAATCATAGGCTATATGTTTTTTTTAAATTTACATCCACGTCTACATAGTACTCAGACAGCCATCTCGGGGATGTACAACAAGAGGGAAGGATAATTAAGAGAAAGCTCAAGTACTCTTTACAGATGGATGTATATTGATTATGAGGAGACTAGAAGATAAACATATCGCGTCGCGCAAATTATTTTTTTTTTTTCAAGTATTTTACCTTTTCTTTGCATAAATACTGCTGCCAACATCCTACACACTGGGTACTCATTTGGGTCAAAAATGCTGTTGGTATGATACATCACTTCCACAATTATAAACAGTATATATAAAGAAACGTGAAGGTAGTCGGTCGTACAATAATAAAACATTTGGAATATGCTGCCAGAGTATGGGATCCCTAAGAAATCGGTCTAAATAATGAACTTGAACGTGTGCAGCGAAGATCGGCAAGATTTGTTAAGGGACGGTACGATAACCTTATTAGCGTAACCAGTATATTCAATTAATTAAATTGGGAATCATTGTCAGATCGCAGGTTGAAATTTAGACTTAATCTCTTAAACAAATTCCAAGACCATATTTTCAGTGATGATGTAAAAAATATTTTTCGAACCCCAACTTACTATGGTAGACTGGACCATAATCACAAAATCAGAGAAATAGATTGCCGAACTGACAGATTTAAAAATGTCCTTTTTTCCTCGTACAATTAGGGATATAAATAACGGTAAATATATCCAGTGTGAGTGTAGCAATGGATAACATTGGTAGCTGCATGTTGGTACAAGGACTTGAAACTAACCCAACGAACAGCATGTTTTTGCATGTTTGATTTGCCATTTTATCTTTTTTTAAATGGTGTAGTTTACATCTACATCGATCTACATCCACACGATACCCTGTAAGCCACCACGAGGGTGTGAGGCAAGGGGTGAAGATCACCAAGCATGCACTACTAACATGCAAACTAGCAACTATATTGTCTCATGCAACTTGATTGTTAGTATCTATAGTGTTTAAGGGGTTAATACATGCATCATGCACTACAGACTACTCTAAAATATTTCCCCTACCTATCCCTTTGCTATGCTGTCTATTCTGTTCTCTTATAGTATGGGAGAAAATGCCATTTTGAATCTATCGGTACGACAATCCATCTCTCTAATCTTATTTATCTGGTCGAATCTAGCATAATACGCTGGTTTTTTAAATATGTGCCTAACATCTTCAATAAAGCTATCCGATAGAAATTTCTGTAATAGATTTTATCTGTACTTTAATCTACGCTCTGGTAATGATTCCCACCCTAATTCTTTTATTAATTCTGAAACGCTACTCAACCTATCGTAACACCTTTTAACGAACCTAGCTGCTCTAGTTTAGAACAGTACATAAATACTAATTCTTTTTTATGCATGATGTGTAGTGCATGTTTGGTGAGAATTCACCCCATGCCACACACCTTAATGGTGGCTTGCAGGGTATTATGTAGATGTAGATGAAAACATCATCGATGGCTCTTTCAACCCCGATGCTGTTCCTCATATCTCTATTTCCCCGAAATCCCCGAGATGACGCTATCCTAGAGTTGGTTCGGTGCTCACGCCCAACTCCCCTCAGCCGCAAGTGACTCACTCGGAGATGGAAGAGCCGTCGAAATTTCATATTTGTGGAGCGCGCGAGGTGAGAGCGAATCGGAGGAGGAGTAGGCGGCGCGGTTGCGATCGAAACGAAGCCCATCTTCACGCCTGGCAGCTGCTGCTCCAGCTTACGACACCCGTCGCCACCCCCTCGGACGGCGAGGAGCCCGCCTTTACGCGGATGGTGTCACTGTTGACACGGGGGCACCACCCACACCCCCTGCTCCTCCCCCCCACATACTCATGCTCTCATATCCTCGCCCGAGGAGTTCGTTCAACCCTCCATTCTCAAAGCACTTCGCCCCGCGAACATAAGCACAAACACACATGCACACGAGGGAACAAGTGCGGAGCGTAACAATTGAAAACCACCACATGACGTAGACAACCCCTCGTTACGACGACGCCAGGCTCGACTGGCTGACTTTCTTGAGGGAGGAAGGAATACCCTACCCTTTTTGCGTTGGGTGGGTGGGGGAGGCTTCCATCTTTCAGCTGCTCCTTGCTGGAGAAAGGTCGGGGGTAGTTCTGGGGAGGAAGGAAATGTGGGGCGGGTCTACAATGGGTGAGCAAGTCTTGTCAACTCCCTTATCTCCGCAAAACATCCACAGGAGCGTGGTGGTGGGGAGGCGGGGAATGCAGCTACATATGGAAGGAGGAACCCCCACCTCTGCGTCTACTACCCAGCAATCCCTCCGCGAGTTCCGATATAGGAGAACCATCTCACGGCGACTCTCGAGCGCCATCCACTCCACCGAAGTAGGCTTTAAAAATAGGACATCGTCTCCGCAACACTTGACCAATCTTCGCCAGTGGTTGGATCCTCCGGATGGTGCATGTGCATTAGGGCGGAAGCTCTTGAGCCGCGCTCCTATGACTATGCTCCGAAATGCGGTTGAAGTGCTCTCGATCATTTCGAGGATATCTTCGAAAATTGTTTTTAAATCCAAGAAAGCTCGCAATCTGTTCCTTGGTAAGCCTGAGTCTTTGAGTGGCCTGATTTCTATATTCGTAAGTATAGGATATTAATTTTAGCACAAACAGGATGGTTAGGTGAGAAACTTTGGATTTATAGTAGAATATTTCTGTAGAAACCCTAATAATTAAGTTTTAGCAACTAAAATTGGCTGTGCAGCATATATATGCAAAAACCAACGGGAAAACAATTTATTTAAGCATAATTAAATGAGAGAATTTCCGGTTTATTTTTGCTCAGATGAAAAAATTCTATGAATCACATTAATGAAAACTCATTTTTTAAAACATTGCGTTATTTTTAACTGTACATAATATAATTCAGGTTGTAAACCTAATTCCAGCATTTTCTTTTTTTAGCCGCCATTATCAGTTTGCTTTGCGTTTAAAATGTTTGTTCGAAGGTTTCCGCGGCGTGGCATGGCAATGAATGGCTCTGCATTTATTTCGGGACTGCTGTCGACCGGAAGACGCCAGCTGGAATTCCGGCGAAACTGTTGTCAAGTGAAGTCAAAATACGTGGAGTAATCCCGAAAGAAATGCAGAGCCACGTTTAAAATGCATAACGAACAGACTAGTAGTAGTCGTTTTACTGTTAAAATCGCCTGCCTTTTTAATAATGTGTACTTTCTGGAAAAGTAACTTCATTTATACCATGATTGAAATAATCAAAATAGCCTAAGATTCGCATGTGATATACCAAAGGTGAAGTACCCACCAAAATACTGCTTTTATGGGCTTGTATTTAGGTAATATCAATTTTTATCGTTCTACAGGTAAAAATTTACTCTCCTCGACCTGATTTAATTTTATGTAGTAGTGGGTATTTACATTAGAGATAGAAGTATTTATGGAGTTTTTGGTCGTAGCATTTGGATTATTAATATCAATTTCAGCCAACGTTTCGCCTCTTTTATTTTGGTTTCCTCAGGGCTATTAAAATACATAATGTATGTTTTACAATTCACATTTTATTAATACCTATACATCAATATTAGATTATTTTTGTTAACAGTATTTAAGTCGGAATTTTGTCAATAAACAGGATAACAAGTTACTGTGGTCAGTATGGAGTAAAAATGACTTCAGTGGCTGAATTTTAAGTCAAAATAAGTATTTTGTGAAATAAATGTAATTATTTCTGAATACACAAGCATTCAGTATTTTGGTTTTTTTCAGGGTGAATTATGTGGCAGTTGTATATTCATTCCAGTTCTATCCAGGGTTTTCTAAACTAGGAAAACATGTTAAACCAGGAAAACAAAAAATAAAGGAGGTGGAAGAGTTTTGTTACCTGGGAAGCCGAGCAGCCAGCGGTGGACGAAGTAAAAGAGAAATTGCCAGTAGAATTGCCCAAGCGAAAAGAGTATTCTACCAGAAGAAAATTCTGCTTACAGCTGCAAACACAAGCTTGGAAGTGAGGAAACATAGCAATAGAACATACATCTGGAACATTGTACTATATGGCAGCGAAGCATGGAAAATAATAGCAGCAGAGAAGTTAAGGCTGGAAGCATTTGAAATGTGGTGCTACCGAAGAATGATGAAGATAAAATGGATCGACCGAGTGACTAACGAAGAAGTCTTAAGAAGAGTTGAAGAAAAGAGATGTCTACTGAGAACTATATGAAGAAGACGGGACAGCTTAATAGGCCACATCTTAAGACACGATGGCCTGATGAAGACAATCGTCGAGGGAATTATGAACGGTAAGAATGGAAAAGGCAGGCTCGCATGCTATGGAGCAGATTGTGAAGGATGTTAAAGAGTCGTTAAAAGAGTTAAGTCAATATGAAGAGGTTGGCCGATAGAAGAATCGAGTGGAGGGCTGTGTCTAACCAATCCTAGGATTGTTGACCGATGATGATGAAAATTCTCTACCGTAGATACCGTTCTTTTTCCATTGCCAAGTGCAGTCACAGGTAGAAAATATGACACTTGAGCAAATACTAGGGTAATTATTCTATCGTGATTAGTAAAAGAAATTTTTGGAAGATATTGATGTAAGAGGCAACACGGACTGAAAGCATAGCTATAAGCGTCCTTGTTCTTCCGCATCGACACTTGAAACTAGCTCCTTACCCGCCTAGGTGTACTTTTCCACGTCTTCACAAAACATTACAAGGATTACCTACTGCATGCCGGTGGCTACCGTTTGCCATGTTGTCCCGCCCGTCAAAATATCACGGCAAACAAGGTCGTCTTTCCATTTGCGGTGCGCTCCGACGAACAGACCTGTTTCAGTCTCTCGCAACGAGTCTGCTTTGCAGACCACCACCACTCTGGGTCCATCCTTGTGCCTCCTTGTATTGCCTAGACTCCTCTTTCTAAGTCTGTTTAATGCTTGCATTCCTCACCCAATTCCTATCATTGGTTTTGTGGTCAATTCTTTGATTGGGAGTTTTTCCAGAATGTGCCCATGATTCGGTTGGTCTCTATAGAGTATGTGTGAGACAGGCGAACTCTTTTTTTCAACGTTTGTTTTACTCACTGTGTGGAATTAAGCACTGCAAAATCTTAAAATGTTGCCATGTAAAAGACAAGTAAAGGTTTCACAGATTTGTCAGAGAGTTTGGTCCAAAAAAGTTTAGTAATCAAAAGTTGTTTTTTAGCATACAAGTGTAACATCGATATTTATGGGATTAAATTATGAATAGCGGAATGAAATTAATGCAGATTAGTCGTGAGTAAAAGAACAAAAGAATTAATCATAGAATTTTCTGCCAAAGCATGGCGACGGATTAAAAAAGTAGTCATTTTTGCAAGGAAGCTTGTTGAAATGAATCTACTGTTTCAATGAAGTCGATAACATCAAGGGTGGTGTGGTGGAACAGCATCTTATAAGAACATGTACATTCATGATGACTGCATGACAGCTGTAACACTTGTTGCACGTAGTGAATAGAGTGAACAATGTAAATGTTATTATGCTATTTCAATTATGTATGGAAAGCATGATACAATGGTGAATAGTAAAATTGAACAATACTATTGTTAAGATCGTGCTTCAATGTGATAGTGCCTATATTGCGGTAGTAATGCCCTGTTTTTTTCATAAACCAGTCTTTTGTCTCTAGATATTATTGATTCCATGCACAATTCTTTGGCTTAAAAATATTTCATTTTCACTGAGGCATTCATCTCCTATCTGGGGTCAATAGAGTAGTCGTCTATTTGGCACTTTATGAGAGCCCTTCATTATACTCTAGAGATTCCTAGTGTAACTATGGGTTGCATTTATGAGAGTCACTTGTGTATTACTGCCTATACGATTGTTCCCCCATAACTTCTCCCGAGTGACGTCTCGTGCTCCGCGGACTGCTCAATGGCGACGTTAACAGCGCACGTTGGGCTGCAGTTGTAAAACCTCAGCCAACGGAAAATGAATTTTTCACTCGGCGCAAGGAAAATCGTCTTATGACCCATAAAAATGGATTGTCTCATTGAGTTGTATTTTACTTTATGACAGCAGTTGACAAAGGTTTTCAGCACGACAATATTTCTTTGAGATAAGCAGCCAATTACGTGTCCAACTTACATTATGTATGATGGGGAGAAAATGGACGTTTTCTCTTTCCGCAAGCACGGAGCGTTCCACGAGGAAGAGGGGCAATCAAGGAATTCCACTGCCTCTAATCGATTCGCCCTGTCCTTGTTTTTACGGTATTCGTCCCATCCATCGCTTGTTTATGCGTTTTGTCCATGTTGGACAAAGAGGCTATTCCTATTCATTGTTTGCTCAAGGTTGATAACGACCTCTCCGTGTCGGAAGCGCCGTCTCTTTTTCCCTCTCTCTTAAAAGTGAGATCTTGACTCAGACCACCGTCTCACCCCCCTCCCGCCCCCTCGACATCCTTCTCCGATCCGGTTTTACTTTTCGTGGCATTATTTTCGCCGATTTCCCCTCCATTTGGTGGCCGAGGAGCAATCAATGAATTGGACTTCCGCGCTTTCTACCCTCGAGTCCCTCGATCCGTTCCGTCCACCGCCGCCGTTCTCATCCTATTCCTCCTCGCCTCTTGCATTCCCCACGATCTACTCACCGACCCCTCCACGTACGCACACCTATCTCAATCCTGTGCTCAGCGCACAACGATGCGTATTTGTTTTTTGCCTCCGAGGTTCATTGACAGATCGACCTCTCCAGCGGGCTCCAATTGAAAAGCGTTACGACTGGTTGTTACGAGCCATTCCCTTCGCCGCCGGGCGTCCCTCCCCCCCCTCCTCCGTCCCCTCCTCCCTTACGACACTCCCCCGCCTCCTCTACACAAAAACCCCCACCACCACCCCCTTCACCCCCAGCATCCTATCCTCCTCCATCTCCCATCGTCTTACGCACACGCCGTCAGCGCTTTATTGCGTTACTCACGTCATCTCCTTAGGGTGTCCGGGTCCCTCTCCTTTCTCCCGAGTCTTGAGACCGTAATTTCGAGCCGTTCGTCAACTTTATTTCGATTTCCGGCCATAATCCGGCGATCAAATACGAGTTTGTGCGTTTATATTCCGGTTCAAGGGATCGTTCAGAATTGCCACCCAAGCATTCCACCAGTTTTCGCTCTCTTCTCGGCACTCTAGCGAAGCGAAAGAGAAGGTTATATTCGGCACCGGCAGCGATTCCAGGAATGGCGCTTCTATGGTTCATTCCTCGGTTGGAAAGGGTGCTTTATAAAATCCTCTTTCCCTAGGAATGTTTCCGGTAGTCGACGGCAGGGTGGTAAGGTCGCAGTGGTCTGGGGCTCCGGCGTGTTTCGCCTGTATGGATTGGGGAGTTTATTGCGCGGCCGTAATTCGTCGCAGCGCGTCATACACGGCCACTTGCACACCAGAGGATGCATTAAAGTCCTATGCGGGCAGTAATTCACTCTCTGGAGCGAGGTGGAGTGATGGCGTTTTGTTATGTCCCAAACCGAGCGGAGCGCCGCGCCGTGACTTTGCGCGTTTCCACGCGGGGGGGCGCAGGAAGTTGATGAATGCCTCTCCGCGGTGGAGGTGTGAGACCACTGGGGCGATTTTGCCATTGTAGAAACAATGGAATAGGGATTAAAGCGACAACAAGCGCGCATTGGAACCTCGGATTGCGGGTTCAATTCATCCCTGACGACCGCTTGCAAACCGAAATGTTCGTACAAAGAAGCTTTCATTATCCCATAGAAATTCACGTGGCATAAATCGTTCCAGGACCACAGGGCATAGTTCGCTTAGACTTTTGAAATGCCATTGTGTGAACATGTTCCTAACGCTGAACAAACGTAATCATTTTCTTTGCGTTGATTAGATAAAGTCTGACTTCTCGTCGGGTATTTTCGTCCGCTTTGTTAGGATGGCAACATCTTCGCCAGCTGTCCTATTGGCGTCATCTGGTCAAGAATGTAGGCGACACATTTTGTCGCCCTTATGTTCATCGCGTGAAAATTATATTTGATATAATTATTCGGTTCAAATTATGTTCCTTGGATACATATCAAATCAATATAAATCTCAGAAACAAAATATACAGGGAAATAGTGAATGAAGTTGAATGGTGAAAAGTACCACTGCAATGCAATTCAATTCAATTCAATGCAATGCAATTCAATGCAATCATTATGATTAAACCGCGTTATGCTCAATTTAATCATTGAACCTAACACGATTAAGGTAAAGAAAACAATCACATTTAGTTGGAGGCTCGCTGAACCCAAACAGCGATGTGTGTTGACGGTAGATTGCAATTGAGGCTCTCTCATAACAATACTCGCCTCTCTCGCCGCCTTGAGTGTTTTTCACGTGACACACCGATCGTAACACGAGACGGTTTTACCGGGAAGATTCGTTCATTAGCAAATACGTTTGTGATGAGAAACATTCGCAACCCAAGGTAACAAATAAAGAGGAAATCATTGATGTTATTGGAAAAAAGTAGTATTAGCATTTCATGGATAAATCATTTAAAACAACTAATGCATTTTACTCCATATAATAAAAAAGTATGATATTGCTTATGATTAACTTGGGATGGATACCTTTAATGTAAAAGAGGAGAATTACGTAAATATTACGATGTTAGCTGGGAGGAGAATCCAGTGGAGCTACGTCAAACCAGTCCAAGGATTGTTGACTGATGATGATGATGATTGTAAATGATAATTGCGAATGATAAGCATGCTGGAACATGTTTAAAGCTATTTTGATATTTTTACATAATTTATTTAAATTCAGGTCTTACTAGTCCTCTACGTAAACTCAAACTTGTTTTTCACGTCCGTATTCGGCTTTGGACTAGACCAATTGGTGATTTTCATCATGCATCGTCATTCAAAATTTCACTTTGTTTTCCCATTGAGATGTTTCACATAAACCTGTCGAACTCATAGCCAAACTAACTAAAGCTATACCTGATGCATGGTCAATACGTTTGGAAATGTCTTTAAATGTCCACTTTAAGGTTGTCGAGAGATGTCGAATGATTATATTCTAGTCACGACTTTGAGTTATTGCCCAGAGTTAAGAGAAAGCTGAAACATCCGCGTTAATCGTGAGCGAAAACAAACACAGCGAGAAGAAAATGAATATGCGTGGTGATTATGACTTCAAAGCAAGATTTTTTTGACTCACAAGATGGAGAAGAGTGAGCATCGTACGGGTGCTCACGTCGTGAATCACGCAGGTCACGCGCTTTCAAGGATAATTCACATAATTTACGCCATAATTTGTCTCGCATCCGCAATGCCAATTTCAGTTTAGTCGCGCCGGCGCAATGAGCGGGTGATTGATGCCGCCTCTCTCTCTCTCTCTCTCTCTCCATAGGTTCCCTTCCGCCTCCGTTCTTCGGCTAGCCTTTCCTTCGCACGCCTTCCATCCGTGGCCGACACCGAGCACACACTTCTCCCCTTCTTCCTTCAGAGAAGGGTGCGTTCTCTCACCTTCGATCGCGCCCGAGGGACCTAATTAGTTTTTTTTCAAGTCTCGCGGCCGTTGGACGGGGCTGCACGGACGTGGGCTTCGGAGGCTGTCAGTGATAGGGAAGCAACTCGGCCATCAAAGTCTAGTTGATGTTCAGATACTGCAACGAGTGCATTACGAGCGCGCCCCTGCATTCCACCGTTAGTCTCCGGTAAAATATCTATATCCGCATCTGCAGAGAAAGGAAACTTGAGAGTGTATGGCAGAGGGTGAATCATCACCAATAGCACACCAGGCGATTAACTACGTGCGTTACTACGTAATATGTTAATCCGCTGTTGGTTAGCCATACAACCACGGAAAACCACGTGACTAGTGATAGTATGGGTATATAATTTTTATCTATTTGTTAAATTTCATCTTGATGATTTTTACGTTAAATTTATAAGGACAAAATATTAAGGTAATTTTTTGTAAAGCACAACAAAAAGAGGGACATACATTGCATTTTTCAATTTATCATAATGCATTATACCATTTTTTATTACTTTATAGGAAGATATTTTATGTTAAATACATAATAATTATGAATTTTTGAGAAATTTCTGTTCACACATTTCGATTGCATACAAATTATTGAGAATATTTTATCTGCTTCAGCTGGAAAAAACAGCTGGGAGAACTTATGCTGTACATTTCATTATAGGATTACGTTTAGTTAACTCTATAAAATGTTCTTTTTCTAATTTTATTCCTGCATACTAAATCTAAAATTCCACCAGCCAGCTCATAATACACTCACTTAATTGCATGTTGCCTCACATAGGGTGATGAATCTTTAAAAATCTCGAAATCATTTCCTCCTCGGATTACTGACTCGGTAGTCAATCAAGAAATTTATTAGAGCCAAACTTTTACAAAAATACCCATTCAATATAATATTAATTCGTTCAAAACCCGGGTCGTGAGAGAAGTGTATATATCAGTGATATTTATGTAAAATTTTGTTATTAATAAATTTCTTGACTATGGAATACCACCAGGTTATAGAAGATTTATTTTTTTTTATCATGTCTCAATGCTGCGAGATAAGAGTCGCGTTGTATCTACGAATGGGCAAAGAATGCTATTCCTCATTACTTAGCGGACATCCTGACTCTATAAATTTTTTAAAAGAACGAGCTTGATTCATGCTCTAAGATTCTAGCGAGTGGCTCTACTCTATATAGCCCAAGATGTTATGGAAATCAAATCGATAACTTTTTTGCGATGTCATGCTCAACACAATTTGAGTTGTCCGGACAGCAATACTTTCACCTCTAAACCTTTCCAGAAAAAGAATTGGGGATTAAGAAATATTTGCTACTTCTATAAGTATCTCGCCTCTATATATTTTTTGCCATTTTAATTATTTGCGTGACAGTGCCATGTGTTGCCGTGTAAGGAAAAATTAAAAGAAATAGGTAGTAAATGCCCTTCGAGTAACCAAACTCACAATTCTACAGGTAATCCATGCCTTTCAATTTAAAGATTTTAATAATTGGCTGCAAAACATCAATTGTATTTGGGAGACGATAATCCCTCCAAACATGTACATACGGGGCTTTCGTGAAGAGCGAAGATCGGTGAATAAGGGGACGAGAGAAACGCAAACTCATGTGAAATATTTGCTCAAAATTTAAGCATTCTACAATTTTATTATATTTCATCAGGTATTAGGTTTACACTGTAGACTAATGTCGCAACACTAATAAAAATAAATATAAGTACTTTACGATAAAACAAATGAAACATCCATGCCCAAGGCGAGAATAGAACTCACGACCTTTTGAGTTGTCAGATGGGGCGTTACCGACCTTGCCACCACGGCCGGAAATAGGGGCAGGACGATCTTGAAAGGCGAGAGATCATGAGGTTTTCATTCCGTGTGGTTGTAAAGAATTGCTAGCGCTAGTGAAGTGAGTAAGGACATAAATTTCGTTTAGGCCAATCCTCAACATGACTGCAACTTTCTCTAGTCAACGCAGCGCATGTTACCGTCAACGTAAACCATGTAACCCAATCATGCCACACGATTGGTGAAGGTGTTAACAAAATTAAGTGTCCTCCTTACGCAATGCCCGACGAGAGCGCTAGAGTACGCCAAGTCATAAAATACTATTCGCGTATCGAATTCAGCACCTGAACTGAAATGGGGAAAATACTGAGAAAAGTCAACAAAAGGGGATCCTGGAAGAATCGAGTCGCTGATAGAGTATCGATATATAATTGAAGGCATCGATTCATAAGCTGGAATAACGAGCTTAAACTAGGCGTTTTCGAGTGAATTCAATCCCCTCTATTCGCGTCCAATATAACTCTGTGAACGCCGATTTTGAGCTACCCTCTGTCTCATGTCGTGTGGAGCGAGGGATTCCGATCAATTTTGTGTCCGCTGCGAAGGGCAGCCGTCTTCCACGAGAACTTCAAAGGACTTTCTACCCCTCCTCCCCCACCCACTCACTCCCCTTCCTCCCTCTCTCCCCCACCCCCCTCCCGCAGCCTTCCTCCCTCATCTCCCTGTGTCGTACACCCCATTTATACTCCTCACGCTCCATCGTTTTTTTCACGCTCTTTCCTTAAGCGATTCCGCGCGTGTTTGCGTTTGCGGGAAATAATTACCAGGTGGGTTTTTTTTTCACTGCCGCAGAGACGCTACAACTATGATGATGGATCGAAGGAAACGCAATGACTTCACCATAGCGTTTCCGGTAATGACTGAATGCGCATTCGTGATGTGTCCTCACGAATAGAGTAATTTTTAGTCGGGACATCATAATGAGTTAAAGAGTAAAATTCTACTACCTTTGGTATGGTTTCTATTACGGAAAGAAAATATCAATATTAATCATTCCAGAGGACGATTATAAAGCATTATTGAACAATACAGTGACAAACGAAGAAGTCTTTACAAGAGTGGAAGAAAAGAGAAGTGTGCTGAAAAAATGAAAAGAACACAGAACATGATGGCTTGGTGAAGAAAATCCATGGGGAAAAGTTAATAGGAAAAGTGGGAAAGGAAGGCCTCTTATGAGGTAGGTATATAGCGTAAGTCGTTAACTCTGTGAATGATAAGAGCTATGTCAGTGTGAAGGGCTTGGCTGATAGGGGTACGAGTGGTAAGTTGTGTCATCTACATCTGCACGATACCCTGCAAGCCACCGCGAGGGTGTGTGGCAGGGGGTGAAGATCACCAAGCATGCACTACTAACATGCAAACAAGCAACTATATTGTCTCATGCAACTTGAATGTTAGTATCTATAGTACTTAAGGGAGTAATACATGCATCATGCACTACAGGATACTCTAAAATGTTTCCCCTACCTATCCCTTTGGTATGCTGCCTATTCTGTTCTCTTATAGTACGGGGGAAAAATGCCATTTTGAATCTATCGGTACGACAATCTCTCTCTCTAATCTTATTTATCTGGTTGAATCTAGCATAATACGCTAGTTTTTTTTAAATATATATGCCTAACATCTTCAGTAAAGCTATCCGATAGAAATTTCTCTAATAGATTCAATCTGTACTTTAACCTACGGTCTGATCTTGAACTTGAATGGTCTCTGTCAAAGCGATCTGAGGATTGTAGGCCCATGGTGATGACAATTACTTTAATGATAATGGTACAAATATAATGTGAGCAAGAAATATTTAGTCATATGACTAGATTTATTTTGGTCAGGACAGAGCTGTAAAACACCGCGTGTCTGCAAGGCAATGCATATCATTCCCTCGGCGATACTTTATCTATGGCTAGGAAACCCCACTAGTATAGGTATCTAGCAAAAGGGGAAAGTAGTTGATGTTCTGGAAGTGGCAAGAGAACGTGACTTGCAACTTTGGCTAACTGTTTTTTTATCTCAGTGAATTTCAGTTTGGCCTTGTGGGAGTAATGAGAATAGTAGGCAGTGTTGACAACTTAGAAGTTGCGTAATGGAATCAATAGTGACGAGGGAAAAATTGAATATAAAATGTTACCATAGGTATCTGGCTTCCATTCGCAACAGGAAGGATTTGGGAGATATAGTGGCCACGTCCCTGTTTGTTTCAAATTAATTTTCTGTTGCTCTTCGGTAGAACAAGTGCTTAGGATGTAAAATACATTTTAAAATTACCCTATCTGATTTCAAATTTCTTGAATGAAGCCATTGGTGGTGGATAACTGCGGAGAAAATAATTTGGTATTTTGGCTATAACTGAAAAATTACACTGGGAGACAGTAAATTTGTTGACTTACGTCTGACAACTGTTTTTGACTAACTTTTGACTTCTGAAACCAAAAAAACCCTCGGTTTTTATCTATCACGTTAACATTTTAAGCCACAGGATACTCTCTCTTGATTCCAAAAGTCATACAAAATGTGAATGCAAGGGAAAATTAAGGATGAAATTGTCAAATACACTGTTCATAGAGAAGGATTTTATTCATGCAGAGTCTATGTATAGTCACGTGGACAAATTAAAAAGTAGTAAATAGGCCTGGAGAAAATAGTAGTAAAAGACATATAGAAGTAGTAAAATTCTTTCGCTAAATGACAAAAATGCATGTTAAGGTAAAAGTTTTCGCGAATAGGTTTTCCTGGAGTGTTCAATCTGTGCAGAATCTCGCCTGATGCTCCAATAATAGTCAGCCATCATATTTACATCCCATCTTCCCTGATACCTTGCCTCCATGATCTTCAAATCTTGGTGGAATCACTCACCCTGCTGATCACATACTGCACCAAGATTTTCCGGAAGGTCAGCAAGATGGCTATGCAGAAAATGAATCTTGATGCTCATTTTGCAACCAAGCATTTTGATGATTTGCAAGAATTGATGGACAATTTCGTTGTAATTCTGTGATCGTGTATTTTTAAGAAAAACTTTGACAAGGTTTTTGAATGTCAACCAAGAATTCTTTTGGAGTTCTGTCATTGCTGAGGTGAAATTTTTATCTGTAATGAGCTGCTGAATCTGTGGAACATCACACACACCGGCCGTTATCTTTTCAAAAGACAAGAGAGGAAATGCTGAAATGAGATAAATTAAAATGGTCTCCTTAAGTTGGCAACGATTTATAACAAATGGTTTCATGAGACCCAGTTTTATATGCAGAGGTGGAAATATGATGTTCTCTCTTTCTACAAGTGGCTGATGTAGAATATTAGGATCAACAGGTTTATAGGTCAGATCTTGGCGGCCAACTCAACTGCACCCAATTCTTCTCGTGATCCCTGCTGTTCCACATACACAAAAAAATAGGGATACTTGGTATATCCACATTGCTGGCCAAGAAGGAAGCAGGTCATTTTAAGGTCAAGACAGATGACCCATTTGTGCATGTGATATTACAACAAATCAATAACTCTCTTTATCTATTCATACTCTTCACGCAAATGAACTGAATTTCCTAATGATGTCCATATGTCGCTGATTAATATTGATGATTAATAGCAAGAATATCCATATAAATGCCACTTCAGTCTTTCCAGTACACACTCCCTACCTCTGTGAAGGAGGTAACCAAAAATCAAATTTAATTAACTTGTTTGTTGCAGATACCGTTTGGGTACAGGATGCCAGATACCAGATTTCATTCACCTCAACTGCACTGTTCAAATATCATAAAATGAACCTAATGATAAGCCATGCAATGAGAAACTAAACCTTAGTAAATACATTTAATAACGTAATAGTTAATGTGCATTTACATGTGACACAGACGGAGAAGGAAGCTTTCAATTTATTTTACTTTTCACTTGATTTCTTGATCGACCACTTTCTTCCTATTGATGTCATGTTTTTAGAGGCTTCTTATTATTCCATTTCCGTAATTTACATGTGCGCATTAAAAAATAATTTAGTGTGCGTAAATGGCTCTTGCTTTTTGTGGGTATCGTTACTATAATTTTGTATTCCTTAAGGTTTTTTTGTGGCTACATTTGGCGTTCGAAATGCGGTGCATTGAAAAAGTTGATATATTCTTCATGATGGTCGGAAGCATCCACGAGAGATCGCTGCCGGCATTGAAGAAGCCGGACAAAAAATCAACGGCGGTCTGGAAAAAAAACAGACAATTCCTTTACTTCTCGGAGGTAATTATGGGGACGGCATTGCGTTAAAATACCAACCGGGATCTACGCTGAGAAATCGAGAGTGAATCTCTGCTCGGATCTAATCCGCTCGCCTCTCGGCCGCCACCTCCCTCCCCTCCTCCGGCGACAAACCCCTTCCCACCCTCTCCTCCCCCTTTCCTGTGCGATTCTCCCGTTTTCCCACGCTTCCCTTCCTGTGCCTCCCCTCCCTTCACTCCCCTCCTTCCGCATTCTCCAACAGCGTCCTCCTCAACCCCCTTCCCAGTCGCAAAATATCTCGTTTCCCCCGATGCAGGGTGGTATCCCGGTGGTACGTTGTTAGCATGGTTTAAATTTAGCTGAATCCGGAAGATACAATGGTACATAAAAATGAGATAGTTACCTTGTCTTTTCAATTCATTTTACGCTTTCTTATTTTTATGTATGATATGTAGTGCATGTTTGGTGAGAATGGTGGCGTTTACTCCGAACCGAAATCGCAATTTTGTACACAAAATCGTTAGATGGAAACGAAAAATGAATTTTAGTGAAAATATTAATCTTCTAACCACAACCATTCACTCATAAATCAAAAATTAAAATGACCAAAAGGTGACGCCCACCGAAGAAACTGCTTTGATACGATTGACGTCATTTTCCTCCCTTCCTTGACTGCTTTTAGGGGAGGGGAAGGGAGCGGAGGGGGGTTCTCGGAATGTCTGCTGGCACAGGTCCTGTCGCAACAGTTTCCATCGGCAGAGTCAGCTGTGTCTCCCCAAATGCGATAAGGCGAAGCAGCTTCACGGGCTCAGTTGTGATTAGACGAAGTCGAATACGTCAGAGGTTGCACCACGCCCACTTTTCTAAAAGGGTTAAAAACATTAGTTTTTCGCCGCTTATAACTCGAGAAATAATTGTCGGATCAAAAAACGGAAATACACTGGTCTTTTCGTTTTACAAACTCTATCAGATTAGGTGATAAAAAATATGGTATGCGACCCCATTCACCCCCTGCCGCACACCTTTATGGTAGCTTGCAAGGTGTTATGAAGATGTAGATGTACGTTGTCAACATGGTCTAAGATCATCATTTTGTGTCATGTATATCCAAAATCGGCTCGCTGTCAGCAACTTATTCCGTTATTTTCCCCCCTGGGGTTTGGTGCGGTGGCAAAAGTGTGTCCCATTGAGCGAACCCAGTTTCAAATACCTTGGATCAGGATATTTAGTGGCACATTGTAACCAACTGTTCAACATTATTTATTGAACAACTCAGACGTTTTCAAAGTGACGCAGGGAATTAAAAGCAGCCACTTACCTGGTTTAGACGGGTGGTCTTTACCATCAGGTGATGAAGACCACTCGTTGAAACCCGGGTAGTGAGTGCTCTCTGTTATTATGTAAAAATTTGGAGTGCTCAATGAAGTGTTGACAATGGCGTACTACAAATATACAGCGGACAGTTTTATTTATAGCACAAAATTGAGCGGTGTGTTGGTAGTACTTCATGGCTTGTGCTCTTAGCATCCCATCGAGAGGCAAAACTGTGGGCCAGTTACTTATGGCGCAATTCTACCCACTCTTTTTCATGTTCCTGAGTAGGTAATTACTGTCTCTATCCCGGTATTCTCTGATCGTACATGACAGGGAACAGGAAGCTGTGGTGGATAGAGTGTTCGCTTTCCATTCCGAGTTTGAATCCCGGCGATGGTGAGTTTTCGTAGAAATTTTAGTCCTCACTGGAGTAGGTACAATGTGTAGAGCAATTCGAGTTTAGTACTGCATCCATCGGATAGGGCGTTAAACCGTGAACCCCTTGGTGCCTTTCATTCAGAGAAGACAAATGACGATGCTGGCTTTATTTCAATCCTTCCTCTATTTCCTGAAAAATTCACGCCTCTGTCTAGCTACCCACTTACCCTAAGGATTGCCGTTTTCTGTTGGTGGTCTAGCCCGAATAACAAATTTTAACCGAACTCATCGCTCTCCTTCCCTAGCAACGCAAATTTGATATTTTGTAGGGGCATTAGGTTACAAGAAGTTTTAACTGCTAGCAGAAGCAGAAGTGTGCTAGGAAACCTATATTCACTATACCGAGTTTTTGGCTCTTGCTGGTCTTGGTAGGAAGTTTTTACGTGATGATAGCAATGAAGTTGGTGAGATGAACGATGGTGAGTGATGTGGAGAAGAAACTTCTTGTCAATTATGGCTGGATAACATTTTTCATTTTTCATTATTTTTTATTTTTTTTAAGCAGAAGGGTTATTTTGTTAAGGTTAGATCAGGGTTAGTTTATTATGGTTGGGATAAAATTGCATTAGGGTGAGAGATTCATGTTAGGTTAAGAGGAATAATTCGTGGTAGGATAATCAGTTGGGTAAAGAGAGGGATGATGAAGGGATTAATCTGGGAATGGTGGGAGTAGGTTTTCTAAAGAAAACCTACTCCCACTCCCTACTACTGCCCCGCCTCTACCGCAACCGGAGTGGGAAAGGAATGTAGAGGTGGATTGATAGGTGGCAATTGTGGGTTGAGTAACGTGGATAGGTGACTGGGAGAGAGTTGTAGTTGGGTCTGCACGACTGTCGTCTTCTGTGGCTGGATCAAGTTGTTCAGTTATGGCGTTGGGGTTAGGGAAGGCATGAAAAGGTATCAATCTATATCTACATTTATATCTACGGAATACTCTGCAAGCCGTTTCGAAAATGAGTAGCATGGAGTGAATAGTGTCATACCTATAAGCACCGAAGCGTATTATTAACTAAATTCCAAGGCAAACCCGTGGTGGAATTAGAACCTATGACCATTATTTGTACAACTAGTGTGGAAAGTTTTTATTTATAGGTCTAGGTCTTATGGTATGTTTAAGAAAACGGACGAAAGAGCTGTTTTTCGTGTGTTTTGGTTTTTCACTCCCCTTTCTCCTGTCTCATAAAATATAATTGATCCTCAAAATCACTAAGATATACATTTACGGCTGTTTTGGATATTTTCTGGCTGATTTTTTCTCTCTTACTGTGATGGGCCTTGAATGATAACACGCGGGAAGTTCTGCCTCTTGGCTGGCCAGCTATCCTTCGCGCGAACACCTCCACAGAAGGAATTTGTGCCTAGCACGGAGCATTGGGAAGACCGGCCGGGGAATGACGGAATCTCTCGCTGGCGAATACGTAAATAAATGAACGGCATGTAGTGGAAATGGTTAAACATATTCTGCGGAGGTCATCCGCGTGATCTTATCTCCCCCTCCCCCCATTGCGCACCATTTCTTCTGATGAACGAGCGTGAACATAAGAACACCAATGGTTCCGAAGTAAATTCACGGAAGTAATTGGGAACATCTCGTGAGAAATGAAGAGGGGGAGAGGAACTCCGGCACGACTCCGCGTGTAATCGCTCACCCCGTGCCGATTGCTAGTGTTTTATTGCCTGCCTGGCCAAGAAGGTGCATTTGAATGAGTCCCGGGAACGCCGTAAATTTCGTGCGGTCACGCGCGTCTTGTGTTTGTGACGCAGGAGGGGATCTGCGGATGAAAATATCACTGACCGGTGCGTGGGCAGTGATGGAGCGACCGCACCCCCGGGCCAACCTTCCCGTCACCATCCCCTCCGGTTGCAACGCATGTAATTAATGTCAGTGGCGTCAATTGCCAGATGCTGGTGAATGCGTTCCTGCAAGCGTGTGAGAGACTCAGGCACAAGGATTCTAATTCCATGATGTACGTTGAAACTCGGAGCAAAAGCCCTGTCCACATCCGTTATGTAAAATGGTTGGGTTCTAAAGTTGCAAACGACAAAGAAATAGTAATATACATCTACATCCACACGATACCCTGTAAGCCACCGCGAGGGTGTGTGGCAGGGGGTGAAGATCACCAGCATGCACTACTAACATGCAAACAAGCAACTATAGGGTCTCATGCAACTAGATTGTTAGTTTCTATAGTATTTGAGGGGTTAATACATGCATCATGCACTACAGACTACTCTAAAATATTTCCCTTACCTATCCCTTTGCTATGCTGCCTATTCTGTTCTCTTATAGTACGGGGGAAAAATGCCATTATAATCTATCGGTACGACAATCTCTCTCTCTAATCTTATTTATCTGGTTGAATCTAGCATAATACGCTAGTTTTTTTTAAATATATATGCCTAATATCTTCAGTAAAGCTATCCGATAGAAATTTCTCTAATAGATTTAATCTGTACCTTACCTACGCTCTGATAATGATTCCCACCCTAATTCTTGTATTAATTCTGATACTTCTCAACCTATTGTAACACCTTTTAAAGAACCTAGCTGCTCTACGCTGCCCTGTCCACTATCCACTGTCTAGTTCTCTGATCAAACCTAATTCATTAGGATCCCATACACTGGCTGCATATTCAAGGTGGGGCCTAACTAGTGAAAAATAACATCGCTCATTTGTCTTCTCATCACATTTCCCAAGTACACTTTTTATAAATCCTAGCTTTTTCTTCGCTCGGCCGCTACATTGGGGAAGCTGTTTGATTTAACATCCCGCTACCTTAGGGGAATAGCGTGGCTATTTGCATTGAAAAGTTTTCTACTGTCAAGAAAATAACATCCGTTCTGTAGATGATTTCTATCTGGTTTATTACCAAGTGATTTCTTAATGTAAATTGAGGTATGTTTCTCTTTTCCGTATGTTGGGGCATGCTAAGTTAGAGTGATTGAGGATAGGGGGATGATTCCTGTTAAGCAGGGGTAATGACAAAAGATTAGGGTCTGCGTGAGGTCAAAGAAACGGACACTGTGAGAGGTTTGGAGGTATACGGGATGTGCGCAGTCCCAAACTCTAAAGGCCA
Source organism: Platycnemis pennipes (assembly GCA_933228895.1). Taxonomy (NCBI): domain Eukaryota; kingdom Metazoa; phylum Arthropoda; class Insecta; order Odonata; family Platycnemididae; genus Platycnemis; species Platycnemis pennipes. The sequence continues at coordinate 21,752,678 of OW121848.1, read as the reverse complement.
GGATTATGCCAAAGCTCTCTCCTCTCCTATACTCTTTAGCGACTTCGGGGGAATGATTCACTTTCAATTTACGCTCAGTATCTTAAATTAAATACGAAAACTAAATTACCACAGTAATCGATGCCTTTCACCGATTAAGGATGAGAGTAATTTACCTACTCTTAAGAAACAATCCATTGGGATTTGAAATTTATTATTTAATAGCTCCAGGTTGAAATTCAACGGGAGGGAGAAATATAATAATTACAAATATTACTAAGAAACTTTAGCGAACATGTGTTATGGAGTTAGCTATGGCTCCAAGTCACTATCGGGACCATAAATATAATTTAAACCAATGTAAAAATATAATTACTACCTGGACTCACCTGGGCCTTTACAAAAATGAGAATATTATTTAGAAACTTTCAGGCCAGAAGATACAAAGGAGGTTAGAAGGGAGGGTGCATACGAATGCCTGTCTATCTATTGTTGACAATTAGGCCAGATTCGGGTTTTTGGGAATGGTAGCACCCACCTTTTTGGCAAAACATTTTTTCTCTGGCTTTTTACGTATGTTATGTCTGTCTCAATTCTCCAACTTCATGACAATGGCGTCAATGAACTTCCTACGGATACGTATTAATGCATTTTAATACAATTCGAGTAAATTCTATTCTTATTTACAGATTTAGTCTACTAAAACCTGGTACTTGTCGCTCGGTTGCATATATTTAAACTTTCTACTGTGTTCTTGACGTATAACCATTTTACAATGCACTTTTAGTTTTTCCGAATGCAAACCTACTTGATCCGGGAGTAGCGCGAAAAGAAAGCTCTTATGATTTTTCCAAATTGAATGGACGATCTAAATTCAACAATTAGTTGCCATACCTCTTTTAGTACCTAACTTTCAATATCTTAGAGTAAATTATCTTCTTGTTATGTAGTACGGTGGTAGCGTACTTAAACCAGGCACTTGTCACTCGGTTGCGTAGATTCAAACCTTCTACTGTATATTTGACCTATACCTAACTATATTACAATTTTTTTCATATTGATACACTCATTTTTTAATAAACTTCATTTAAGTTTCTTATCACTTTCTTGTGCCTCAAAAGGCAACAATTTTGAAGCGGTTCACTTCGTAATATGGTATAAATCAATAAAATATTCACCTTTTGAACCCCGAAGATACTTTTACTTAAATACTTTTAGTTTATCGAATGCAAACCTATTTCATTTAAGTGTAACGCGAAAAGTAAGTCCGTTTGATTTTTCAGAATGAAATGGCCGATCTAGGTTCAAGAATTAGCTGCGATACCTCTTTTTGTACCTTTTAATACCTTCACGAAAACAACAATGCTGTTCATACATCGCATTTGGACGAACTTTTTTTAGCATCACAACAATGGCATCAATGAACATCCCACGGATACTTTATGAGACATTATGCTCCATTGGTATTTGAATTTTATTCCCTGGTTTTTGTTAAACTATCTCATATCACAAGCTATCTTCATCGACGATGATTCCGAAAGCGTGCCATCTCTCCTCTTCGTGTCCTAGGTTGGTTCAAATGCACAAAACCGTAGAGAAATTAAAAAAAATAAAAAAATTCAAACACCGCTGAAGCATTAATTTAAATACTCCTAATTTTAACCGAATGCAAACTTTGTAAATCCGTGAGTAGGGCTAGCAGTCAGCACGTATTTTTGTACGGTAAAATATGGCTGATCTTGCTTCACGAATACAATGGCTTCAGTACCTTCCCCTATCCTCTTGAAAAGCACAATGCCGTTTGCGGCATCCCGCTATATCGAACTGTTTAATTGTAAGCATCAACGATATTTTCATTTCAGAGACGACAATGGCAATGGCCATAGCAACGCTCGGATAAAAAACGGAAACAAACTTAATTAAAACATAAATTACAAAATGCCCAGAAACCCGGAGAACAAAGAGTAAATCGGTTTAGAGAATAAGAAAGTTATAACATCTCTCCATTAAATACAGAAAGAATGAAAGAAATTGACAATATTTAGTTACTTTACTGAGAGAAAGAAAATCTCTTGCGCTACCATAAATTGAAAAGCCCATTTAAACCAATGTAAATACATAATTGGCGCCAGGAATAAAACTGAGCCTTTTTTTATATAGCCTATAGCACCTTCTAGTGTATACGCTAGAATCCTTTTCAGTTCAATCGGTTCAGTAGTTTTTGAGGAGATGCGTAACATAAAGCTGGCAGACAGACAGACACCACTTCATTTTTATATATTACCATGATGATGACACAGTAATGATATTTTCGCAGAGATTGAGTGCATCTCATCCAAACATAGTCATTTTATATTAAATTTTATCACAAAATGATTTAAGCATTTTTGACACGACATTCCCATCATATATTCGATGAACCAGTGCATATAAAAAAGCTGAGTGGTTTAACTCTACCAAGCTTTGTGCCAATTTATGTAGTGTTGACGAAACTCAGATTTTGGTATCAGTTGGTCCTAAGAAAAGTAAAAATATTCACACTTATTTTTACAAAAAAGTTGACTGATTCAAAAATGGGCCCAAAGCTACGTCAATATGATGATGTAGTGCTGGGGTTATCGTGCCTTCGTATTTCACTTAATTTGACTAGGTAACAGGAATGCTAAGAAAAGTTACAATCTGTCCGGTGACATGGAATGCTCACCAAGGCTTGATACTATTGAGCCTTTTCCTCGCCAAACATCGTGCAAGGCTTGCGTATTTTGTTTTGATAACTCACGATAGATAGAATATTTCTCTTTTAAACTTATGGATGAAAAAATCGAGAATAAAACCGTAAGGAGCAGATACCATTCAGGGGCAATGTATATGCAATAGATTCTTTCAAAAATATTCGGAAATTGCTACGGAAGCTTGCAGGATATTTGAGAAAGATGTATGTTTTACGTGAAGGAGATTCTCTTAAGACAGATACTTGGCAAACATTCATGACACCCTTCCTTTTGAGACCCATCCAAGCGAAAAAGACACCACAAACACTCGCGTGTCACAACTCTGGGGAGATCCGACCAACTGGAATGACACTCACTTAGGTATCGAGAGGGCGACTTGCTACCCAAACATCCTCTTTCCTTTGAAAAACCATGGCGACGAAACAAAATAATATAATTCTATCGAGGGAAAGCTGAAATATCGTATGTGTGTACGAAATGAAATTTGTTCATATACATGTGTACATGCATATATATTTGCACGTGTATCTACACCTATGTATCACCGTTGAAGCCACCTCAAGCCAAGGGTGTCATGATGTGATTCCATGCTAGACATAAATTATCGACGACAACACAATGGTTATGCATCTACATCTACGTAATACCCTGCAAGCCATTGTGAGAGTGTGTGGCAGGGGTTGAAGATCACCGAACATGCAGCATTGACATGAAACTATGATAGTACCTACATGGAAACAGGGAGACATGCTAGTGAATGCATCACAAATTTCCATGTTAACATATAATTTCTTTAGAGAATTCGGGGACAATATGTTATGTACAGCGTTCTGTCTCAAACTTGGGAGACGGTGCAGATGCCATATAACTCTATAGCAAATATTTCTGATCAAAGGCCAAACCTGCAACAGGGTTTCTTACACAATTACAGCCTTCCGATAATAATGAGATCCTGGCATACATGCAATAATACGACAATTCTAATGTAGGTATGTATCCTAATTAAAGTACTCAGTGTCTTCGGCCTAATTTATTTTTGTCCCTTTTACTACGATGAAGATTGACATTTTATACCTCTCAATCCAACCTTTTATCTATAATTGCTTCTTCACATTCTCGCCTATCATAGTTCGCAAGGGTGTTAACACAGGTACATTCAAGAAGGGTATCTCCCTTAAATTTCTGAAATAGATCTCTGTGCTCCTCAACGTACGATTGTGTCGTAATTCCCGGCATTATCTAACTAAAAATTGGAATACTCTGCTAAGCCCATCATGACAGTGTTTTACTCGCCCATCTGCTCTTCAATGGAACATAAATCAGTTTATGAATAGTTTTTCGTGAGGTTTAAGTTCCTCCACTTCGATCTTAAAACGATTTCGGAGCTTACATCAATATGCATGTACTTGTATTTATGAATGTGCATGATCATTTGCATACATGTGCGAAAAAATATATGTGTACGGATGGATATACGAATTCATAATATATTTGGATGGGACCCGTGTTAATATATTCGCACAGGTTTATTATTCACGCTCACTCCACATCGTCACCTTAAAAAAATTAAGTATGTTTCTTTGGAGACATTCATTTTGCATCGACTCTGAGGATTTACGTGCATTGGAAGTCGCATTCACATAAAACATTCCGTTTTATAGCGAAGGGGGGCGTTGGGTCGAACGTGCGTTCGCAGTCGTCCTCATCGATGCCGCGGACACTTGGAGGCGAAAAAACGGCGGCACCTGCTGTGAGTTATCTTTGTCGGTTATTGCGAAAGGCTATCACGCCATAAATTGCCTCGCCAATTTTACCTCCGTTCCAATAATCTGCTCTCGACTCGAGTTCAAATATTACGGCTATACAAAATCCAAATAAAAAGGAACGATTAAAAAAAAATTATCCATCGATTTTTACGTGGTAGGCAGTGGCGGATTCAGGGGGGGGGTCACAGGGGTCATGACCCCCCCCCAAATTTTATCAAAAATTTTTAATTTTTATTAGTTTAATAGTTTTTGTATCCTTGTAAAGGATTAAAGGGAGTGTATATGCAAATGCATGGCTACAAGTTCCAAACGTGAGAAAAGTTGCATTTATCGTAGAGCGTAGCACTCCCTACTGTAAAAACAAGCTCAAAAACAAAATAAGCTGTGTCCTAACTCGTTAGGCATTAGGGAGCATGGATTTGGGTGCCTAAAATTTAGCTGGCTAACCCAAAAGGGGGCATGAATTGGGACATCCTTACGCAGGTATTGCCATCTGCTGAGATTGAAACCGATGAAAAACAAGAGAATGTGAAAGGGATGACAAATGATGTACAAAATCTTACACAATCCATATTGCTGACTTTCTCATGCCATTGTGTATAGACAGAATTTAATTTGAGTTTAGGGTACCGTAGATTAGCATCTTCTCATGTTTTCCGTAATTTAGATAATACATTTATTTTAATATAGAACAATTCGGCCTTCTCATACTTCTGAATGAATCTCTCCGTCATGTCACTACTCCCTATAACGATATTTTATTGTGATAAACGAACCAACACGACAAATTATAAAAATATCAACAAACTTTCAGCCAAAATACATTCCCTCGTTGGTAGCCATCTTCATCGAGTCCACTGCTCTCGCTTTCAATCATGGGAAAAGGATGCACTCGTCGATGCCCAAATCTAGCGGCTGAAAAAGGTATGTACCTAAATCCGCTCCCCAATGATGCCTAACGAGTTGGGACACCCTTCCAAGATGGCGTGGCGTCCTCCCTAAATTCTGGGATGGTACCTATCTGGTGCATTGGGACACAGCTATAGAGCCCGCATAGTCGGAAGTGCCTCAGCAGTGCTTTCGGCAATGTTCGGCAGTTTCCGATGCCTCGTGATAAGCTCGACTGACAGATAAGTGAGTCTTCACCTACCCTTGAATAGTAGTAATAGCCAATATATGATATAATGGAATAGCAGGGTCGCACCAGACGCGTAGCCAGGGGGGTTAAACCCCCCCGTGAAATTTTTCATCGGCGAGGAAAAAGAGAAAATAAGGGAGGATAAGAGGAAGGCTATACGACCTAAGCAGCATCGTATGGCAGTTATGCGTCGCCCCAATGTCATTTTATGTCACCAATGTCGTTTTAACATCGGCTGATAATTACGATATAAAAATGACACATAAATGATACCTTTCTCCGATGTAAAATTGATATCGTCTATCGTATCTTAAATTGATATTTATAGATATCGTTTTCTGATGCAAAAATAATGTCAGCTGAGCCGACTAATAAAGGCCATAAAAATTATCATATATTTCTGGTCACTGGGTTTTATAATTTTGAGTATTAACATGTTTTCCCCCGACGTCAGAGAGAAGAAAGTAAAAAATTCGTGATTGGCCAGAACATCAGAAACCATTTGGAGGCTTAGATATAAAATAAGAAATATAATTATTTAAGGATTCGATAACACAGAAAGAAAAAACACGAGCCTGTGTTATCATGTGTCGCTTCCACTCCATATCGCCTGAATCTTCAGAATTAGTAAGCTTTCAATGTTTGCTTACAAATTCCAAGCGGCAGGCTTGGAATATCGTACACTTACCACCAAGCGCGGCTTTAGCGCTGGATGGGGTTCACCTTTGGTCGTGACTTCTTTTACGCCCTTTCTCCCTTGCGTTGCCATCCTTGATGGACCGCGAGGGCTCAACATCTAGTACCTTGAACCTCCGTGAATTTGCCATGCGAATTAGGGATCCTGGGTAGCGTAGTGGTCTCCGCAGCCAAAGGTCCGTGGTTCGATTCCCGGTCCAGGTGATTTTTTTCGCATGTCAATTAATGTGAACCGTCATATTGGGTTATAACTCCAATAACTTCAACAGAAAACGAATCTGAAATATTTAACTATGGCGATAACGTTTAAAGTTACGCATCTTTCACTGAGGGAAGCTGGGTCAGGAGTAAAGTAGGTATCTCATTACTATGATGAATCCTTATAATTACCTCATTTTTTATAGGAGAGTTGGGTTACGGGGTAGAGTTTTTAGTGTGAACATTCCTAGATCGAAACTACCTATCTCCATTTCTTTTTCATTTTTATTGTACGATCGTCCCTGATTATAAATGTTTTTAACATGTATATCCAGGATACATTTTAGCTATCTTACTTATTAAATCATCCCAATATCATGTTAATGAAAAATCAGTCCATGGTAATATCAAACATGCGTCGGCCCAATATCATTTTTATGCCACTGTATAGTGGTGACAGATGACTCTTTATCATAAAATTAATATCGGCCCAATATCGTCAGCAAATGTCATTTTTACAATGGCAAATGTTATCACTTTTGACATTTGCCGACATCGGTAGCCAATATCGGATTGACCAATGGTGATATGTGACGGTGTAAAAATGATAATGGGCCGATATCATATGATGCTGCTTGTGGAAGGCTACTTTGTTTCAGAAACCGTGGACTCCTCCTTCACACTACCAGTTCCTTCATAACGAAGTAATGAAGAAAGGAAAGCCTACAAAAATATGCACAGAGATCACATCTTGACAATTTCCACTGGCTTGTGCTGTCTCATTAAGACAGGGGGCTGTACTGTAAATATTGTGTACTTTATTCATCTGGCTTAGGAAGTGTCCACCACAACGTGAATCCACTTAGGAAATTAGTTAAGGAACCCCTTAAAAAGTTTGATAATCTTAGGAGAAAAAGGTGACCACTCACGAAGAAAACCGATTCCATGTATGTGCAGCTGACAATGGAAAAGACTTTTTACTAACATGCAATGAACCATCTTTAGAAATAAACAACCGACTAAGGGGATCGGGTTGGTGTGGTGGCTAGAGTACTGGACTCCCATCTCGAGGGCCCGGTTTCGAATCCTGTCAGTGGCAGATTTTTCAGTGGAAAACCGGTCCCCACTTTAGTGCCTAGTGGAGGGCATTTTAAGTCCAGTACTCCGTCCGTCGGATGGGACGCCGGGATAGGACGATGGGATGCCTTTCGTTAAGAGTAGGCTAATGCCGACATCGGGTTTCTCTCCACACTTCCTCCGTTACCTGAAAACTCCTACCATTACCCAATTACCTATCTATCCTAAATGGCGCAAATGACGTCAGCTGTCGGTTTTTTAAACATTTTTGTATGCAATTATTTTCTAGATTTTCCCACTTTCGTAATTTGAAAAACTGATCATGAGTTGGCTTTCTATAAATTCTTTTGTTACATGATACTGATGATACCGTACATCCTATTAGCACCCAACTCAAACGTTTTACTAATCCCCTAATTAAACAGATAGTTTTTAACTTTTATGTATGTGCTTATCATCACTGTAAACCTTTTCCAATGAAATTTGTTCACATTTTCTGTTGTATGAAACGTTAATATTTTATAATTATTTTAAACTTCAAGTTGGGTATTTATTTCTTCTCCATTGTTAAACTTCTTAAATGTATAAAATTGTTCAATTTCATTAGTTTTTAAGAATACAATGAAATTTTAGGCTCCAAAATGCGTAAAAAATGGGTATTTAAAAAAAAATTACGCAGGAAAATGCCCCTCTCTCCCGGGGAGGGGGGTTCTCCCCGGACCCAGGTCATGACCCCCCCCCAAATTTGATGCTGAATCCGCCCCTGGTGGTAGGTTTTGCTGTTCCTCTGCACTATGCGCCGAAATGATTTACTCATACACAGGCAAGAGTAAACTTCCAAAGTTTCAAAAATAGGTTTTATATTTCTGGAATCTTCAATGTCTAATCCAATCTCTCTGTTAGGGAAATCCAAGGAAAGGGATACTAGTTTTCCTGGATATAAGTTCATTCTTACGCTGCTACTATTTATTCACATGAAACTGTTGTCTGAAAAAATAGAAAAATGCGGGCTTATGCCCAGGCATCTTCAAGCTACGTTTTCTGTTTTCAATAAAATAGGGAGATGTTGTGGTATCAATTATTTACTTTGTGAATTTGAAACCAATGTTTAAAACCTATTAGTTATTTCCCATCATTAAATGTTTTATTTCTAATGCTTAGCATATTACTTTACTTTCATGATAACCAATGTATATTTGTCTTTATACTTTTTACAGTTAGTAAATTAGGAGTTTTCAGTATTCATAAACGCTGTTTTAAAACTTCAAACGCGCTATCCTGACGACCTGACCAGTCTTCTCTCGTCTTGGCTCAAGGGTAAAAAGTGATTTTGATTTATTTGGGGGCCCTATATTCAACTTTGAAAGACTAGTAGAAAATGGTCTGAGGTTTCTTTTTGGAGACATTTTGCGGTTAACTTCCACCCTTTGTGACTTTTTTTTTTCTCAATTTGTCCTCAAAGTTTGCTAAAGTTTGGGCATAATAAGTGCAGTCGTCCATTCTCATGTACACAAAGATCGATAGACGACGGATAAATTGATGTGATTGTCTTTCCCAGTTGTGTACACGGATTAAAAAAAACATACTCGGGATGGAAACCCTTATTTCCGTTCAGTGAGGTAACGTCGGACAGAACTTTTTATAGCCCCATTAAAACTCTTAGACTTCCCCCCGCGGAAAGATTTCTGGGCAAGCCACTGTTTTTCCATGATCAAGCACTTTCTCCTTCACGCATTATCTGGCGTTATTCCTTTCTTGGGGCCGAGAGACCGCCTTTATTTCTGCAATCGCAATTCATCGGGATTGATTATTTCGGGGTCGTCGGCCTCATTAGCACTTGGGCAGGCGCCTTCTGGGGCGACGACCCTTTCTTCCATCTCTCTCGCTCTCCACCCCAACCCCCTTCCCTCCCCCCGCTTTCTTTCCTCCGGGCGGGACTCAAACTCACGGTCACGTGCGTGCATTCCCAACAATCGAGCACGATTCCGCCTCGTCTGACCTTCGGGAGGGGGAGAGATACCCTTGCGGGTCGTGTGAACTTTGGCGCAATTAGAGATCCAGCGGCATTGGTCGTGAAGCAGATGCGAATGGCTCGTTGGGAATCCAAACGCCGCATGTTCAAGTGCGCTCAAATGCCACGGTGTTATTAGGTGCCGCTGCTTTAATTAGCTTCGCGCTTATCTATGGGCCGTGGTGAAAAACTGATTTCGGTCTCCCATAGTTCAAATTCGTCCCCGCAATGAGTCTTAGAAGCGATTGAATCGCGTGCAGTGATGCATTCCCTTGTCCGTGTTAGGGAAACTTCCACTAAAACGACCTTGTGACTCAAAATTTCTTTTTTAGCATGTAAATTTTATTGCTCTACTTATCCATATTTTCACCTTACTACCTTATGAATATAAAAAAGTATTCTATAATTTTCTTTATCAATCAATTTATTCCGCTGCTTATCTGCTAGTAGTAATAGTAGCAGTACTATCCTGCAAGCCAACTCAGGGATTTGTGGCAGGGGGCAATAAGAAGGTTTGTGCTGGGAATGGAGAAAGGGTGGAGAGAAACCCAACGCCGGCATTTTCCTACTCATAAGGAAAGGCGCCAAGGGGTTCACAATTTGACGACTCATCCGACGGATGAAGTATTGAACTTGAAGTGCTCTCCACGCAGCACCTAAGAGGGGATCAGTATACCAGTGAAATCTCTGCGTCTTCTGAGGTTTGAACCCAGACTCTCGGGGTTTCAAGCCAGTATCTACTCTATCCATCACATCATTCGAATCCGCGAATTACTGGTTATAAAAGATAATTTTTCTCTGCTTATTCAATGTCCCCCTCGCTCAAAGCCAATGTTTTTATTTTTTTTTTACTTTATGCCTTTACTGCTGTAGTGAATGACAGCCCATTTTTGTTAGATAAAAACATTCCAAATCATATCATCGTTTGCAAACGTTTGGTTCACTTGTTATTTTTGCTCTAATTTAATGTTACCAAAGCGTTTTGGCGTAGTATTTATCAGTAATAATTTAATAGAATTTTATGTTTTTATCCTGTTCTCTGATTTGAAAGTGTAGCCAGAACTAAAAAGAAAGAAATTAAACGGTATAAGGAAAGTTTTTTCATAAATTTCAAGTTATCTGTGAGTGGTAATGTACCGCTTCTATTTAATCGTGGTAATTGGCGTGGGTATACTCGATCTCAACGGACACCTTACAAAAAGAATACTGGCTGGAGCAAAAATACGGATATCTCATGAGGTCTTTATTTATGAGCGAGAGTATGTGAGCTCAGGCTTTGTTGGAAGCATATCGGTGAAAATTTTCCAAGCCTGACCTGTGCAATGAATTAGCCTGCTCATGCTACATGACTAGGCGTAGGGTACAAAAGTACTCGTGAGGACCTCAAGACTTTCGAGAATTGGTTTGGATCTGGAAATAGAGATGCTGATGTCGCTTCATAAAACTGAATGTTGTATGCCATTGCACTATGTGGAGAAAATTGGAGTCTGTTAATGAATCGTTCCGTTGTGTCGCAATACTTGTCTTGGCATGCTCCTCTACGTAATGTACAACTACACCCTCGCAATACTCTTTGAGCTACCGCGAGGGTTTGTGGCAGGTGTTCAAGGTCACAAAAAGTGTTCTAATTACCTCCATGCAACTAAAAGCTTGATAGTACTACTTCATGCAAACGTGTTAGGTATATGAGTCACGTGTAACTAGAATGCTAGTATTTACATAATAACGAAGTAATACTGGTTAGAAAGGCTTTCTCTAATTATTTTTATCTGATCTTCTCTGGCATGCATGGGTTAGTGATGTTAAAACATGCTTTATGCACTGCAGACTGTGCCAACATTTTTTAATCTATCTATCCCATCGCTTTGCTGCCTTTTATGTTCTCTTATGGTGGAAAAAATGGCATTTTCAATGAATAGGTACGGCAGTCTCTCTAAAATTGTTTATATGATCACATCTATCATAATATACTAGGGTTCTTAAAATGTATCTAACGTCATTTATAAACAAATTGCCTTTGAATTCCATTAAAAAGTTTAGGCTAAATTTTAACCTGAGTTTTCATAGGACTTCCCATCCTATTCCTTCTGTTAAACTCGTAGAATTAATACAATCATCATAACGGCCTTAAACAAATCTAGCTCATCATAAGACATCACCATTGCTAGTTGCTGTGACATCATGCTGAGCGGACCATTTGACAGAAATGACAGGACACGATAGTGAATCCAGTGAATACTGGGAAGTAAGTAATCGTTTTTTTTTACGAAACATTTCCGAGTTCATGCCCAAGAATCCAGGAAGGCATTGATTCAAAATCTCATCTCTTGACGGAGTAGATCTCCTTGTCTGGACCTTACCGCAGCGAGTCACACCGATCGTTGGCTGAAGACCTTGACTCAATGAGCTCCAGTACCTCTCTTCCCTTAGTCTCCTTATTAGAGCCCCACCCGGACGGGCTGAGTAATCGGCGGCCCCACATCTCCCAATCAATCATTCGATCCACTCACGCACACCTGGGGGGTGCTCGCACGCATGCATACCCATTCATCACGTGGCCGCTCATCACTCGCTCCGTCACTTTTTCCATTCTTTCGGAATTTGTTTCTCGCGACTCACATTCGTGCTCACATGCTTTCTCTTCTGCATATGCATACTACCCCGCAAACAACCATTAAGGTGCGTGGTAGGGGGTGAATCTACACCAAACATCTTTTAACTATCATGCTAAAATAGGATCAGTTGCTTTATTCTAGTCAAACAATTAAAATTTTAAAAATATTTTAAGAGAAAAGCAAGCGTGCATAAACGTGCTGTTAGTTAAGTAGGCTTGAATTCCTTATACCACCGTACAACTACCTAGGCTAGGAATTGGTACACTTTAATACCTAATAGAGCGAGGAAAGAAAGACATTTTAAATCTGTTGGTTCGGCAATCAATTTCCCTAATTTTATGTAAATGATACTGCCCACCATAGTAAATCGAGGTTCACAAAATGTTTTCAACGTCATCAGTAAAAATATTGTCTCGAAATTTACTTGGATTATTAAATCTATATTTTAACCTATGGTCTGATAATGAGTTCCATTTTAATTCTTCTGTTAGATGGCTATGCTGGTATAATTACCATACCGCCCCTTCACACACTTTACCGATAAGCTGAACTCGCTCTAGTTGGTTATTTAGGCCTATTTTGCAAAGGCCGTCTGTGCTGGCAGCATATTCCGAATGAGGTCTAGCAAGTGAAAATTATTTACTTTCTCAAACACGATCATCTTATTTGCCCAGTACTCTTTTAATAAATTCCAGGCTACGGCTACCTTGACCAATAATTTCACGGGTGTGTTTACCCCTCGGAAGATCGTATGCCGATTTGGAGGCCGCAAATATGTATCCATCACGGGGTACTGGTTTTGATTTCCGGCGGTGGCTGAGAATTTTCATTGGTAAACCGGAACCTACTTGAATGTAGAGAGAAAATAAGTTCAAGTCCAGTATTTCCCTCTCTCTCTCAGATGAGATATTAAGCAGAGAAATGCCTGGCGTATTTCGTTAAGAGCAAGCTAATACCGACACCGGGTTTCTCTCCATCCTTTGTTGTTTCCATTCCAATCCCATTCTTACACATTTCTTCCAGGTCTGAAGAACCTTCAATTGCGGGGCAGACTTGAAGCCACATTTGGGATGCCTCCTTCACCACCATCATCGCAACTCTGCTACCGCCCGATCAGCGTACTCTTAAACTATCAAACATTTTTCCCTTGTTCATCCATTCTTATGAGAAAACAGCCTAGCTTACCAAGCAAATCAGTGACGAACATTACACGGCTAAGGTCAAAGGTCTGTCTGGTTGGCGTGGGTAGAGCTGAAAAGTAGTAAGCCAGTGAGTGCACAATTCACTTATTAGTGCAGTGGTATCAATGTCTTTCCCTGTGACACCTATGGTTTATCAGAATCATTTGATATCGAAGAAACACGCAAATTTGTTTGAAATGGGAGCGCCCGAATTTATTTCAGAACTATAAATGAGACAGGTTTCATTACAGAATAAGAATAAGTACCGAGAAGATCTACATGTTTAATGAAAGGCTTCCACGGCAAAGATGTGTCTGAAGCTACCCAGAGGAACTTGAATGTAAATCGATATTTGGCTGATGACTCAAAGTAACACTCAACAGGCGAAATTGCGGCCGGCATGTTTCCGATGGCGGTCGAATTATTTTTACAACTTCCCAGTCCTGGTGTGGATTTGACCACGAAAGAATTTTTAGAAACACCTATATACATGATCTTTAAAGGTGAATGCATAAATTATATTGTTTTCATAGACTTGAAAACTGCACGTAGCCAATAACAAATACACAACACACACAACCATGCCCTGGGTGATGAAAATCCGACCCAGGCGGGACTGGAACCCGCGACCCCAGAAATAGCAGGCAAGGTAGTTACCCCGCCGCCACCGAGACCGAACTAGAGATAACTTTCAGGGTTCTCTGCAGATGGGAATGGGAACTATTCCTAGCCACATGCATCTTCTAGATCGGTTCGTATCCCCAAACCCTTTGGTGTCATTTAGACTGATTATCCTGAGAAGCCCCCCGGCGTGCCTGGTGTGCTGTTGTCTTCCTCTCGATGCCATGGACAGTTCTCCTCTCACGCAAAGCAAAAAGCATCACATCCCTCGTCACGATGGACTTTTGCCAGCTCGATCACGAACACATCTTCGCGCATACAAATCTCTAGTCTCCTCCACCTTTCCACGCACAGGCATTGTTCCCGATTACGTCCGTTGATTTCTACACGTTTTACCTCGTTTGGATTCGACCATTCAACCGTCAATTACGACTGGGATTGTTCATGACCCATTATAGGAATGTTTTCTTATTTTTTTCCTTCTGGATATTGTCCACGTCAGTGTAAGCGTTGATCTAAGTGGTGCACTGAATTGTGGACCTTGATACCCAAATCTTTTCGTAAGCGACCTGATAAATCATTTGAAACTGTTCTACATTGTTGAGTCACTCCTGCTTTAATTCTGAATTACTTTTAGGATTGTATAATGTATTCCATCTTCATTTTAAGCACTCAAGCGTAATGATTAATTTATAAATGAGTTGTGACAATTCTTATATTACGACTTAGTGTTCAATACTTTTGATTTTGAATAACTAATTATTTAAAGTAGTCGAATATTTTTGTCACTAATTTTTCGTGATCATTCACCATTCACCCTTCATCATAATTTGCCTTTGGCTCATCCATCTAAAATTCACCCTTTCGAAGCTCATAACCGATAAATGGACGCGATAATCATCTCTCGACGTCTATACATTGCTGACAGTTGGCATTTGAAGGCTTCGTTTTCATCCGAGCCATTCGATTTAAGAATCACGAATCGAATTTATTTAAAGGCTTTGAAACTGGATTTGAATATAAATGTGTCTGAATTATCTTTCGTGGTTGCCAAATCAGAGGGCCATAACATGCGACTGAATGCTTTCAAAAGGAAACCCAAGTTCATACCTTTGAGTTACGAACATCCAATATTTTTTTGTGGATAGGGAATTTGATGAGTGATAGTCGTGAATAAATCTCGGGAATGATTTCCTTCTCATAAGACGCTGAGTTTCTTGGATCCCCAACTTGGGCCGTGGATTGATGGCGTCCGCCGGCCCATCGCTCGGTCACCTACCCGAATTTGATTCGTTCATCTTCTGGGAGGTCACGACGGAGAGCAGTAATTTTTTTCCTCACCCTCCACGTTTTTTTGCTCTGAGCATTCTCACGCACAACTGAGGACTTATTGTAATTCCCATAAAAGAAAACTTGCATGCAAGATCTTATCATTTGTCATTTGGGGAACAGCTGGTTGACTCTCCCTTCTCTTTCTCCATGCAAGCGGAGGTTTCTATTTGTCTCACAAAATGGAATTTAGTCCTGGAGGTGAAAGGGAACACTCACGTATAAATTCGGTTACCATCCGCATTAAATGAATTTCCAATCACGGTTCATCAAAACAATTTGAGCAATTGGAAAATGTACTCCCTATTTCTGTTTAATTTGAGAAACTTATTTTTTTACTCTTAGAGTTTTAAGGTTGTAATGTAGATCAAGATTATTTTCTCGCTTCTTGTTGATAATCTACTGAATTTAAAGTCATGTTGTAATTATGTGGCGTTGTTATTGTTTATGTTTCCTTAAGTAAGATTGCCCTACTTACATGCACTTAATATCAACAATGTCACTACTTCATCGGAAGCTCGAAAGAAGTGGTTTAATTTGAGCACCTTATTTTTTGATTTTTATAGTTTTACGGCCATAGTGTAGATCAAGATTATTTTCTCGCTTCTTGTAGATAATTTAGTGAATTTAAAGTCGTCTTGTAATTATCTGCCGTTATTATTTGTTTCCTAAAGTAAGATTGCCCTACTTACATGCACCTAATATCTACAGTGTCACTAATTCATTGAAAGGTCCGAATGAAGTGCATGTTTGGTGATCTTCACTCCCTGCCACCAGGGACAATAAAATATTTCTATTCTATTCTACCACACACCCTCGCAGTAGCTCGCAGAGTATTACGCAGTCGTTGATGTATTGAAGCGGTATTAACTCACCCACTAATTCATAATATGAAAATTAACACAATACATTTATTTCTCTAGACTGTGAGAAATAGATTTTGAGTCCAAGATAAGGCAATCCAATTCTTCGCAATTTGCATAAATATTGGATTCGTTCCCAGTCGTAGCGGAGTCAGAGCGCCGGAGGGCACTGCCTCTGCCGCCGCCTCCACCAAAGGCTCTTCCGCGTCGGTCGCAATAATCTCGACACGCTGCGTCGAATGGAGGTGAGAAGGTCTTCTGGAATGCAAATCACTAGAGAACCTTCAGAGTTCCCCAATCTTCTCGGATGAGATTTCTCCTGCGATCCTGCAGTTTAAACCCGCAGCCACTCTGAACCTGACGAACGCGCTCCCAATTCGCGGATGTGTTCCACCCGGTCTCCAGCTCTCGAATTCTTCCTCCCTCTCCTCCTTCATACATATTCCTCCTTTCCTCGCCGAAGGTTTTGTACTTTTCCATCGCACTTGCCATCCGAGTTAGAATGCGGAGGTCGGTTGCAATTACTCCCGAATTGCAGCGATCAACTCCCAACTTTAGTGTTTCCATCTAGATTGAGAGGAAGTTCATTCCTCTGATTCCAATTTAGCTTGCCTCCAACTTTTTCCCTTTAAGCGTGCGTTTTTTTTATTAGAAATACATTTCCTGGTTCGTAGGTTGCCATAACACTAAATTTTTCCTCTCATTTCAAAATTAACTGCTCGAAATTTCAAACAGGTAATTTCAAACGTTTATTTGCATGTATATTTTGTCTCTTTCCCTTAAGAGTTCTTGCACGGTCTAAAAGACCAAGTTGATTCGTTTAACTGCAATAATTCAACATTGGTCATCATAGCTTGTCTCTTCTTTTCAGTATCTTATTTCTGCTGCTGCATAGGAAATGCGTGGTAGTTAAGTTTTTTATTACTGCCGGTCGTTATCTCCAGCTGTGATCGGGATATGTCGCTGTTGTTTAATTTCTCTTGGCACATTATGGTACTGGTACTATTTTGCAGAGGGATTGATACATCGTGATTCCATATTTACCCATAGTGATATCGGTAAAAAAAATTAACATTTCTCTCACACCCTCACTAATACTTTGCAAGCTTCGTAGCTCCTATTACTTTTGTAAAAATAATAAATTTAAAATGTGCTAAATTATTAAAGTTAATTGATTACGACATATAGCAGCATTAAAAGTAATCTTTAATTTGGTCTAAATTATCGTACATTGCCCACTTTAGTAGACACGGTCTTTTAGACCGTGCGAGACCCCTCTCGTCCCAGAGTACAGCACGAACTCTTATGGTTTAAATCCATATTAAAATACAACTCTTACTTTAAAGAGCCATTGATACCATCAGAAATTTCATTATTGTCTTCTGCAACACTGAAGGAACCACTGTCAACGTTTTATAAAACTAAAAACAGAGTGGTTGCGATTTCAGGATAAATACTTACCATTCTTATGCCATCCTCGTAAGAACATAGCATATGGATAATATGTGAAGGCCGATTATTTCTTAAAGCTTAATTTCATTTGCAAAATCTTTACCGGTAGCACATTAACGCTTACAATTTAATTTTCGCCTTGATTGGCGGTATTATAATATTTCGAAAATAACTGCTCTCTTATTTATTATTTCTAATTTAATCACACCTATGATTTTTGTTAAGAATATCGTTTTTAGCGTTGATTGTAAAATATCAACAACATTACAAATCATGAAATATATATTTTCAAAATTTAAGCGCGAATTCCTTTTCCCATATAAGAAACCTTCCGTGCGAGTCTTGAATTGAACTTTGATTAACCAAATCTGCAATAATTGTAGAAAATTGAAATGTTTTCTAAGTATCAGTGGCTTCTCGGTAAATCGTGTGTTCCTTAAAAAATATGGGTTATGACGGCGCTTAGTAGACATTCAATGAAATTATGCAATATATTCTGGTTTCAATTTTGTAATTCCGGGTAAAGTTGTCAATTTACGCAGAATTTCCTCTGATTAAAAACATCAAGCGCCTCTGTTCTTCGTGAAGGAATTTTTCGTTTAACTTCCACTTCTTTTCCCCGTAATGTGAAGAGGGTTCAGCTCGTTGCCAGGTGATTTTCGCCCCCATATGGACCCCGTGGACCTAGTCGAAGTGGAAAATGGAATCAGTGGGAGGGGGCACGTGAATTGGTGGGCCCCATTGGCGCGTCTGTTCGTGCCGGGGCCCACCTTCCGTGAATTGCGCCGTCACTCATTTCATGACTTTCATCAAAGATCGCGGAGGGATAAGAGAAACGTCAGCGAGGACAAGCGATCCCTCTGTCTGCACGCGTGCCAAATATTCCGCTGCGCCCTTCATTTCCGTGTAAAGTGGCAGTCACCCTCCCGACCTGAATCCGTGGAAGTGAAACTTGGGTACACCAGGTACTTAGGCATTGGTGTCCGTTGAATGGGGTAGGTACGAATTGAACAAAGTGATTTGCTCGTTGACGGGTAGAAAGGGTGAGGTAGGGTGAGGTAGGAGAGGCTTGTGAACGAAATTGGATCAAATTTTCTCGTAATGGTCGAGTATTAAAAGCTTTTCGTCCATTGCCTCGGTGTTGTGGAAAAAGAATATATGAGAATGGTAGGTTAAAAAATATATGTGAGAGAAGATTGAAGTATGCAAGAGGAATAGGTATACAGAGTACTCTGGGCGTTCACCGTTGAATACAATCTTAGAAAACGGGTATAAGGACTTTAAAAAAGCAAGAATCTCTTTTTGAAGCATTGAAAATTCATAAGAGAGGACCCAGACGTGATCAGGAAGGTAGAAGAGAGTAGAAAAAACGAGATTAACAGTCAGCGGCTCATACTTACCAATGATGAAAAAACTCTTCTTCTCTCTGTCTGCCTAAAAGGGACCGGCCTAAAAGGTTTATGTATGTGCGCGAATTAGAGTCACGAAATATTCACTCTTCTCTGTGTCTACTTAATAATCTGTACATTGAGTAGAAACCTCAAAACACGCAATGTACGAGATTTGCTAAGAGTTTCCATATCAATTTGACTAATTAAAGGCAGTATTATAATTTCAAGGCAAATATAACCGAGTGATCGCGTCTACATGAGTAAGAGTATGGTGCAGTGGTATTAATTAATTTCTCGTTTGTATCTTAAATTCAATCAGATTTCCAACAAGCAAAAGTTCGCGACGTCGATGAAATATCAACGTCAGTTATAATTTCACGGGAACGGGATGCTGGAAATTGAGTCTAGACAAGCCTAAATGTCGAAACTTTGAGCAGGTGAAATCCTGCTCTTTCTTCCTTCTCAATCTTTCACCAGCATGCAAATATTCCTTATAGTACCAGCTCATGGTATTGAAAAAGCACCATTTATCACATATGGTTAGACATTAATTACGTAGTGAGGAAATATCGAAGCGGCTTGCTGGTTAATTTGTGTTAGTGGGTATTAATTAAATTCGATTCTCCTAAACCTTTATGAGAGTAGCATTGCTTTTTTCCTCTTCATTGAAATAATTCCTGACCTCGTTTCTCAAATTTCGAGATTTTTCAAAGAGCTCTAATATGTCATCAAAATATTAAAAAGAGCATAGACCTTCAAATAAGCCTCGTACTAGGAGTGCAAAGTTATGAGGATACTCGAACCTCTCTCAAAGCATTTGCGTTTTTCGGAGAGGTAGGATCGAATGTGTAGTTGGCTATAATTTCAGTGGTTTCTGATGACGGGAAAAGACCCACGGACTAAGACATTCTATTGATAGCCATGCAAAATGATTTCATGTCATTGTAGTCGTCATTATAATGAACTGGGCTTTTGTAGCAACAAGGTCAGTAACGCCTTCATTATTATTAGTCATCAATCCTATGATTTTTTTTCACGTAGATTTCCAATCTATTCTTCCGCCAACTAACCCTTTTATAATAATGGACTCTTGTCTAGAAAAATATTGGAGTAAAAGTTTCAGGTATGGATTTCCAAATTATGTTTTCTTGTGCGAGCCAAACGAGATTACTTGCTGTTGTAAACCGCTTAAGAGTTTCGCATGGGTATCTAACTTCTTCAAGGCGGTACCTTCGTTCGAATGCCTATGTTGCCGACACCCTCGTGACCGCTGTCACGGAGATGTGCAACAAATTCCGAGGGTGGTTATTCAAATGCACTGTTTGCATGAGTGGTGTACGATGTCCCGATGAGCCCACGCTCTCCCACACGTCTTCCACAAGCCGTGGGCCAACCGAGCCACTTTATATACACAAGTCCCCCGTCTCAATTTCGCCGTCCGCTCAGTGCCGTGCAAAATCTTCCTTCTCGTTAACATTTCTCCTTTTTTCCCCTCCATCCCCTTCCCGCCAGCAATCACTTTTCACTCGCCTGTCAGCCGAACTTTCTTGACGTCCCAAAGCCGAGACAGCGAAGAGAGGAGAAGCAAGGTAGCAAGAGGCTCGACTCAGGGCGGTAGGCGGCCGGCCCTGGTCCCAGCGAGGGGCTTGGTGGCCGCGACCCTTGTGGTCCCTGTCAGTCTCCCTTTCGTGCCTGGGCGGGTCCACGCCTCACTCTGACGTCCTCGTGACTTCTCATTAGGGTGGGGATAAGTAATGGGGCCTTTCACTCCCGTCGTATTCCGCTCTCCCCGTTTCCATGCCCGGCCAGCAAGCAAGCGGGCGGATTCCAACAGCATGTTATCCCATTATGGAATCCTATGCATAAGAAAGGGGTCGGGCGCTTGCGTCTCAATCTTTTGTGCGAGAGTTGTATGGAGTTTAAAGTCGCGTACGAGGAAGAACACGGATTGGAGCTGTGTCGTCCCGGAGAGACCGCCCCGCTCAGACAATGGGTACAAGGGAAGCGAAACGGTAACTTCACAGCGCACGCAATTACGACGGGAACGTAGTATAATTAGCTGGAGTTCGAGCGTTGAATTCGATTCAAAAGACCCTCCACCCTCTTATGAAAGAAGAATTCAAGCGGTTGAATAAAAATCTTGTTTAGATTTCCTTAAAAGATTTTGAAAGCATATATATGTTCTCTATTCCTGAGTTATGACCATGACAATTACTTCCATATAAATCGTCAATACTTTTTTTTGGATACACTTGAGCCATTGTTTCGAAGACGGAATTGCGGAACAGAATAATATGCGTGATTCTGTGGTAGCTAAGATATGAATTAAGTTATTAATGGTATACATTTTGAATGCGTCCATTAATTTTTTCCGAAATATTAATATTTTTGAAAATGCTCACTTGCAAGCCGAAGATCACACCCTCTGATATTTTGTGACTGAAATGTCCACGTTACAGTAATGGGTACGATTTTTGTTTTACTAATGAACCATTTTATTGTGCAAAGGAAACTCAGCCCCAATTGCCTGACATGTTATATTTAGGTGAAATAACTAGGACAAGTGAAAAGTATTATTACTAGAATTACGTATTATATAGCCACGTTTAAGGCAATTTGTTAGTTAAAGAAATGGTGAAATAGTTACAATTTACATATATTTGCGTCATATAATTGGTATTATTTAATCGATTTTGGTCGTTAAGTACTGGCTATTTAGCCATAAAAAGATTTAATTATATCAAGTAATTAAAGTTTCTGCCAAAAATAACACACCTAAATGTTGAAACCTCATTCATCTTTTAACTAAGCGTGGATAATGCTAAAAACATTTTTTCTTGCATATTAGTTGCATAAGCCTTTTTAATGCTGTTATTACAAGGAGCTAAATAAAAAATAAGATCACTTTCGCTGCTAAGGGAGCTGGGTCAATAGGTGCATTCTTGTAGATGGAAGAAGAGTGGAAAGAAAATCGGTGTCAGTATTAGTCTATCCTTAATGCGATGCACCAAGTGTTCACAGTTTGGCATCAGATCAGACGGGCATAGTGGAGTGTTCCACATATACCTTACTCAAGTAAGATGAGGGATCTGGTGAAAATTATCTGCCTCTATCGGGACTTGCACTGAGATGTACATCGAGAAGAAGTATGGTGGTGTATCACTTATTTCCTAGTTTTGCTCAGCAATAAAAAGTATCCCTACATTAACATCGATCATCCCCTTATCTCCTGGGATATGATGCGGGAGATAGGTTTAAGGTCCATTTGATGGAAAACGACTGAGTTTTTCTACGTTTACATCATGGTTGACTATATGTAGGTAATATTATATGGGGAGGTGTGACGTCTATTATTACGGATATACTTACGTGTCAAATAAGGTGCAAATATTGAAATTGAGGCGGAAAAATTAAGTCCTTCTCCGCGGAAGAAATGGGTTCGAGGAATGAGACTCTAAATTACCTGACTAATTAATGCATCTTGGAGCTGTTAATAAATCTACTATTATCCCCCTTATGAAGTTGTTACATTCAGCTGTTGCTACATCAGAATGTATCTTATCCTGTGATCGACGAAAAATGTCATACCCAACGTTTTCACTTTGAATTCAGCCATTATGGTAAGCAAATGCCATAGTACAATCAGTATTTGGTGAAATCATCGAGACCTAAATGCCATTTTTCTCGGAAATACTGCATTGATGTGATTGTTGCTGGGTTGTCATCCCTAGAGAACGTTTAGCAACGAGTGATAAGTATTGCTCATATTCACGGGAAATAGCTGGGATTTCACGACTCTTGTTGCTGATGGTATCGTTAACAAGAACTTCGTTTAGGTGTATGTATCAAGCAGATCAATAGATTGGCTTTAAAATAACTTTTTCTGCTTTTCTGATTTTTGCTTTTTATAAAACAAATCTTGTAGAGAATACTGTCCCTTAAGTTTTGCATTCACTTGATGAACTTGACACGTAATACCTTACCTTACCAAGGGGAAATAAAAAAGAAATTGAGCGTCTTTCATTAGGGGGTCGAAGGCATTTTTAGCCATTATTGTGTTGCCTCCGATAGCATATCTACTTTATTCTGCTATATTTAGTAGAATATAAACATTTGGAATTCGTGCATTTAATAATTTATGCACTTTTTAAGGGAGTTTTGTGATATTTTTTGCGATGCAAAATGAAAATAAGAAAGTTTAGCTGTATGCAGCTAATCATCATTCCATATTTCTCACATTCATCCTTTGGACACATTTCTTCAGCGTAGACACCACTCACAGAGCTAAGAAAGCGTCCTCGAACGAGGCGAAAAAAGTATGAAGCCCATTGCACTTCGAACTCACAAAGATCTTTTTCACGAGAACGTTTGCCCAAGCTGTTATGCCACTTTTAATGCAGAGATTACATTAAAAGTTAAAATACTACGGCCAATATTTTTGGTTAATTTAAACCATTAGGTCTGAGAATGTTTAGGCACATTCATTTTATCACATCACAGATATTCCACAAATTCCTGGCGAGTGTCAGATTCAATTTCCAGTCGCATTCTGGCGGGAACACTTTTTATGGGGGATATGGTGCCTCATCAATGTTTTGACCCATGTTTACCATGACCACATAATTTGATCAGGCTGTTTGATACATTAGAGCTAGAAATATTCCTAGCCGTCCCCAACTTTCTTTTCAAAATTTCACTGTCTGCTCCTAACTAATTTCCATATAGGTTCTCTAGAAATTTCTCACCTTTTCATCTTCTGGTTTTATCGGCTATACTAATCTTATTCCAATATCTTGTATAACTTATCATTTTATGCATACAAAATATTCTTCCTTTACTGCGAGAACGTAAACTTGTCACGGTCCAGGAATTCCTCTAGCTTTCTCAGTTATGCTGTGCTTTGTCAGCTATGTTAACCGTATATTTAGCTATACAATTTTCATCCACTTAGGATTGTTTTCTCACCTTAGTTGCTATAGAATCTTCCCTCTCAATTCATACAAGAATCCGCTCTTTATATTTATACCATCCCTCTTTTCCAATAATATCCTCTCTAATCAAAAGTCTTTCTACAATTCCTGGATTTTACATTGCCACAATATTTTCATTATTCACTCATGTATCGTCGTTTAGTTGATTAATGATAAACTCTTTTCTGTACTTCCGAAGCACAAGTTTTAACGGATTCTCATAATTAAATTAATAATTCCCGATATTATATCGTTCCATTAAAATAAAAATCAATCTGTTTCAAACTGAGGGCAATCTCAAACTAAGATGATGAATTTGGAAAGTTTTCATTAAATAGTTAAAAGTTCTCGGCACAGTTAAACTGAAGAAATGTACAGAAATATTATTTTCATTCCTATAGGTATTGAAAAGTTTAAAGTTACGCACTCTAAATATGGTATATTTAAATTTTCATAACAATGCGTTCTAATCTCCCAACTTTTTGTTTTATATTTTCTCTATTATAGTCATGCGGCTATTAACACGTAGTCCAGTACTCTACTTTATTTGGAGTAAGGGATGAAATAAGAATTTGAATTGGAGTAACACACTTATAACTACATACTTACTCTCTGCTACATTTTGAATATAAAGTATCATTAGTACTACCAATGGCTTGCTTCCTCCTGTTAATGCTTTCGTTATTGATTTACATCACAAACTATATTCCCTTTTAAAGTCAAAGCAGATCTTCAGATTAAAATCGTTTGCCGTGCTCTCTTAAAATCACTTAATACAGTACTTTTGTTGCTAAGGGATGGGTTAAGTTTTATTCCCACCACATCCTGCTTTTCTTTTCATCCTTTGTATCCAAGCTCATTTTTTAAGTGTTTGCAATCGTCTACCTTAAAAATTCTATGTGCAAATATTTCATTTATTGCCCTAGACGTTTTACACCCGCTTTCCTATTTTTTGTCCTAATTTTAGACTCTTTTATCCCTACATTTAGTTATTTTAGGTTCCTAACGCTATCCTCGCCTTTAAACACCGATATTTTTCTCTGTGTTGCAGTCTATTATTACCACCTCCCAAACATCAATGCGAAATAAAGTTCAATTCACGCACCAAGTCATATATTTTCCTACGGTTATTCTCGTTCATAAACTGATCATGTTAAATACAGTCGATTCTGAGTGGAAATAATACTTCCAGTTATTTAGTATACAATCTAACGCTCTCGTAAAACTACTCAGCTGTGAAGTGCTCGCGATATCACGATTCCGAAGCTTAAGCACGTCGTCGGGTTTACTTAGCAGGGTCTTCGCGTTCAGGCGGGACCCGCTAAGGCATTGGCGGCAGGTGGCGCGAATGTCTCTACCGCGAGAACCCGAAGGTATCTCGCGGCATCCGCGGAAACAGAAGGGGGGGAAGTAGGCGTCGCAAAGGATCGAAATAGGAATGTCGGGGGAGGCTGGGGGTGTGAGGGGGATAGTGAGCGCGGGTCAAGGCCAACCCTGACCTCACCACTGTGGGGAGGAACTGGATTCCCACACCCTTCCCCTCCCGCATCCCCCAAGCGTCCCTCGCTGACCCACCCCTGACGATGCAGCGGCGGCCGCATCCACCGCTCCTCTCTTGCAGTCGGCAGACGAAAGGAATGATCCCCGTCCCTCCCCAGCCTGGCTCCAACAGTGATTCACGCTCATTCCCGTTTTGGTCTGCCCCCATCCGTCGAGGAGGCCCTTCTTGCACGGCCCCCGGGGGCCCTCGGGGCTGCTGGGGGAGGAGGAGGAGTCACCTCTTCTCCGAAGAGGGAAAGGGTATGGATGGCGTGCTTTTGCGAGGGAGAGAGTCTCATTTGCATGCGACGACGCGGGTGCGTTGACCCCTTCGGCTATTTCCACCGCTTCCTTCACCTCCCCTCTTCGAGACCCACCCCTCGTGCGCCTCCCAGCACCCCTGGTGCATTGTGCCACTTTTTGGGAAATATGGAGCGTATTAACATTTATTTCACGTACGCCCAACCGTGAAATCAGCTTTAGTGAATGGCTTTCCTTGATTCGTTCGATGTAATTCATGGAGGCGCATGAACGTTTAAAATGGATAGGGAGAGCCGCTTCAGCTCTGGTGCTCACATTAAGGGGCTCTAAGTTACACGCTGTCGTGTAGCCTAGAAAATAAAAACATTAGCTCCAAGGAATGGTTTGCGTTCCTCAATAAAGAAAAGCTTCGTCTAAAACTCTCCGATTTACGCAATGCAGGAGGTATCCGGGCTTGGTTAACGAGCACGTTTTTGGAGAGAATTTGTTCTTACCACTTCACCAAAAGTTTCGTGCTCTTTCCGAAAAATATCACATCCTATATAACGCGTTATGAGAGGCCTCTAGCACTTTGGTAAAAAGAAGGGTCGGAAAACCTTGAGTTATGGAGTCTCTAGTCAGCAATATTCCGTTGTTATTACCGAGAAATAAACCAGATCGATATAATTGTTTCAGTAATCCGTTGGCTTCTTAATTTTGAGCCGGTTAGTTTTCTCGTGCAGTTTCATACCTGAAACTTTATCAATGCACCTTATCTATATAGTATCCTCATGGAAATGTAGCACAAGACGTTTTACTACTTCCTTACTCTATAGAGTAGGTAAATATATCACAATTACAAGACTCATCAACCAGGAAAACAGTCATCGGTAAAATTAATGTTGATGCAGAAAATAAGCGTGTTGAAGTGATAAACATCAGGGACTATATTATGAGTCATTAACCCTTGTCTTAAGGTACCTATTTTGCAGCTATGTATTCCACTTCATTCTGTTTTCTCGCATGAGGTGAAATGTCATAATTATCTCTCGTTTTTATTGAATGGTGTCCCTTTGTGCCCGTAAAATGTATATTTTATTACAAAATTTGCATTAAAATTTTCCCATGATCTCTACATCGCTGCTTTTTTGAACGGGATCCAAGGAGAATATTTCGCATTCAT
Organism: Platycnemis pennipes; assembly: GCA_933228895.1. Lineage (NCBI taxonomy): Eukaryota > Metazoa > Arthropoda > Insecta > Odonata > Platycnemididae > Platycnemis > Platycnemis pennipes. The sequence goes on along the minus strand of OW121848.1, from coordinate 21,725,697 downwards.
GATGATCCCAATTATCCTTGTTCCGTGCAACTCTCCCCTTCAAATAAGGCTTCACTCCTGTACGGAGTGGTTTGGTTTTGCATCCGAGGAGATAACTTCGAAGTCAAACTTATTGGCCGAATGGGGGAAAATGTTAGACTCGCATCACGAATATCTATCCGCATAAATCGCCCTTTTCCGAGACTCACGCTTCTTTTTCTCTTCCCCCTAGGTAAGCCACTGAAACCAGTTTCGATTGCCCGACCGGAGGAGGAAGCGGACAATGTTGTGTGGAGCGGCGGCATTTCAGGCGCAAGAATCCGTTCGTTGCCCGCCTCCTCTATACTACGCAGCGGCGCGAGGAAAGGTCTGTCAGCGGCAAATTTTCAAGCAACTGGAGGGGGAATCTTCATGCACGTGGCTTTAAATTTACATTCACATTGCTGCTACGTGAGCTTCCTTCAAGCCAGAGCACAGTCTCTTTACCATTGGTAGATTTTTTATTTAATGGGCCCGGCACGTGATTAGAAATTAGTATCAGCCAATGGAGGAAATAAAAAGTAATCTAAAGTATCACTTTTAGGGTAAAATATGCTGAGTCTCTAGATTCCCTAGCATGCCTTCTGGCGTTATTCCAGATTTCTTTGTTATCCTCAATCTTTAAGAAAGGAGGAAATTTTTTTTTCAACTAGGTCTCCATACACCTCGCATCATTGTGTAGAATCATTTGAGAATTACGTAACTGTGAGAAGTTAATTTCCTCTTGTGGTATCGTATATTCTGTCGCCAATTGGTGTCACGCATAGCTGATAAAGCTTTCATACTCGTGGAAGAGTTGTGGTCGGATTGTAATGAAGCATATGTAAGGATGGCATATGAATCGCAGAAATGTATTTACGGGAAATATTTTTTTATTAATTATTTTGGGTGAGCCTCTCACACCATGGAGGCTGGACATGAGCATCTTTCTACAGCAACTAATCGCCCAGATCAGCTTTTCCGTTTGGTTTTCATCACTTTAGGTCTTGGAATTCTTGATGCGGGTTTGACACTCTAGTTTCACGACCTTTTCATCAATCACTTTTTCATTCCAAAAATATAAATACGCGAAATTTTTGTGAAATCGGATAGGATGTAATGTTTTCTAGATATTTTAAATCATGCCTCATTTAATGCTTCCTAAGGATACTCCTACAAATGGATGATTACGACATCATCGAGACACGTTAGGCTGGTGTCGATGTGAAATCGGTTTGGGTAAATGAAAGAACATGTTCCATTTCATCGATGAGATATTGATTTTAAGCTGAATTATTTCTGAAGTAACAGATTCATAAGTTGCTTAGAGCAAGTTTTTGAGCCATTGGGCTAGTATTTTAACCACACATGGTTTACATGAGGTGGTTTATTTATTTCCTTATTTCCAATGCCCGAGTGTCAATTCGTGCGGAATCACTCCTATTTACTTATACGAAATATAAGAAGTGCCTGCAGTTAATATTGAAGCAACTAGAAAGTAAGATTCCTCATTTTGTTCACCCATCTCCATGATATATAATTATGCAAACATGGCCTTCACAAATGTTAAGATTTTATTCCAAAAGTCGTATACCAAGTAAAAGTTGTATACCAAGTGCCTTTCGTAAAAGAGAGTTGTTCCTACAATTACCGTCCTAATTTATTTTATGTAAACTGTTTGATTTACGACCATTAAAATAAAATCTTAACCTTTTCAATATCTGTAAGTCTTAAAAGCTCACCATTTAATGACTTAAACTCTTAATATTGAATTGGAGTAAGATTCTGTCCACCGCAGGTCTATGACTTTCTCGTTTATAACGATGGAGTGTATCTTAAAATATCCCCCATCACCTAACATTTCATTACATATGATCCATTTCTTATTAGATCATCGCTTACAATCTACCATAGTCTCTTACTTTTCTTACACCGTTGTTTACGGAGACATTTCATATTTACCTATAATAATTTGGTAGCATATTTTCTTCCACATCTTCGCGCCTAAGCTGTTAATGCGAGGGAAAACGGGTCGAGTCTGGACCAGTTGCTGCCTAGCATTTCATCGTTCCCCGTCTCTCACCAAAGGTTTCTCTTTCACTCATTTGTCAAGTCTTTTCGCCCCCAAAGATTTCCACATGTTTAAAATGATAGGAATGTGGTCAGAGAGACTGAACCGCGAGATGAAATCTCAAGGCGCCCTCGCAATTAGCAGGATAAATACAGGTTTCGTCTGAAAGTCATTAATCTCATTCATTCCTGTATTCTTTTCCCATGAAATTTTATATCTTTCCTCTTCAAAAATCCTTAATTCGTAAAATTTTTCATCGGCAACAGCGTGGGAGTTGGTGAATTTGTATCTTTGTACCTTTGGTAAATTTCTGGGTATATTTTATAAGTCACGTATAATTATAACTTTAACGATATCCAGTTTCTATTATTATTTTTAGTTATTTTGAGGTTGTTCCCTATGATAGAAAAATGTTACCCTTTGGAACAAAACGAGCACTGAATTCATATTTTTGAACTGAACTGGACAAATCGTTGATTTATTATATGCTTTGGCGTAAAACATAATTAGGTGTAGTAGCTGAAAAACAAACTGCCATAACTTCGATTTCCACCTCTTAATATATTCATCAACTTTATTTTACACCTCCATATAATTCCATTCAATTCACTTATACGGATATGAATATGATCGCATCAGGTTTCCTAATCCTTGAAGCGTGCTAAAATTAGAGCCTGATCTAACACTTGCTCATAATCTCGGAGACGCAATTGGTCCAATATTTCGAGTCCTTTGAATCTAATTTTAACGGAGACCTGGCCTTTCATCGAAGCACTTTGTACCTTTCGCCTTCAAATCCATCCGGTTCCCTCTTTTTCTCCCCTAAAGCTCCTTTATGAGCACTTTTGCCTTTCATCGCCTTGGATCTATATCCTTTCTTTCGGCCTTTGCAGTCATGGGGCATTTCGAAACTTATCCTTTCTCGTTTAAGATTTCGTCTTCCATCTTGCTGACGATTTAACTGGGAGCATTTATTCAAATATTTTCATTTCGCTTATCTGCAATATTTTTTCTAGAAAAATCCAGTAATGTTAGCCTAATCTTTGAAGCTGTAATTTATTTCTAATTGACCAACTGTGTAGATACTTATGAGGTTTCTTTATCTTCATTTACCGTACCGTGTTTAAAATATTAATACACTCATTAAAGGCCGTATCAAACTAGCGGTTGCCGGTTACGGGTGCCGTTGCTGGTTAAGGTTGGTGTAAACATTTCCTCCAATCACACTGACCGCTTATATAACCGACCGGTTGTGCAAACACAGCCAATAGGATCTCGCCTCACTATCACGTGCTGTTTCTGTTTACATTTTGTTTCTATACGGCCTCAAATGCAGGATTTATGCCAATGCAGGATTTATGCAAATACAAAATACAATTTAATTAAGTACATTTAATGTCACCTCGATATAAGGTATGCTATTATAATATATCCTTCACAAAAAATAGGCGATTCAAGGGAGTTAAATGCTGTTTAAATTGCGTTCTGAGTATTTTTTTTTGTTTAGGACGTAGTTGAAATTGTAACAATGAAATTATCGCGATATGTAAACACAAGCAGCAAGTGATCGCGAGACGAGTTCCTATTGGCCACGGTTGCACAACCGGCCGGTTGGAAATAGACGCGCTCCGCTGGGATCTGGTTGGCGCTGATTGGTCAAATGTACAACCGCAACCGGCAACCGCTAGTGTGGTACGGCCTCAATGCTCCTCTATAAACTTCAAAATTTTTTCCATCCATAGCTATCGTGATACTTACTGAGAATACGGATTTGACCACATGTATAGGTATATTTTAGACCTGTATTACGTATTTTATTTTTATTTATAATCCGATGTACAATTACTGTTGTAACATTTGTAAGAGAGGATACTAAGACATTTTCTACTTCCTTTCGGCCAGTCAAAGGGAGGCGCCGGATGTAAACACTTTCTCGTAAATAAAGGCAGAAGTTCCTGGAATGTGGTGTATTTAGCGCATCCTCTCACTCGCGACGGTCTCTTTGCATCATTTGCCCATCCTCATCCCTTCTGGCGGGGCCTCTTCTTCATTACCCTCGCCCGGCCTCGTTTGCATGGAAGAAAAATGCATCTCCACCGTTCCTCCTCCCATGCAATTTCACCCGGTCGGCTTTAATTCCGAGGACGGATGGGAATCCGCCCGGTCAGGTGGCCACTCGCTCTCTTCAGTCGCTCCAATTCCGTCTCTCCCCACTTCGCATCATCTTCCTCCCTCCCCCACCCCTTCCTGACGCCCTTAAAGCCCCCCCCCTCCCCTTCCGCCCTCACCCCCTCCTCTTCCGACCCCTCCTTCCCGAGCCGGGGGTTCAAGTGCACGCCCCTCTCTCCACCGAGGACGTGATCAGCTTTCAATCTGGAATCCTCTGGCTTGGCGAAGGGATGTTTTTTTTTGCCGCAAGTGCCTCAGGCGCCCATACAGATAGATATTGATCGAGAGCGCTCACCGTAAAGAGACTTAACTCCGGCGACCAAATAAAGGATAAGATTCCCCGATGGCATTTACGGTGCCGGCCACCGCTGACACGGGAAATGGGAGGGGAGGTTCGCGCAGAAATTCAGTTTTTTTTTCTGTCTCTGGAGGGAAGGAACTATGTTATTACTTGGAGGGTATCATTTGTAAAGGTTCGTATTCTAACGTGAAAATAATTACAATCATACTTGAGAAGCGCGACTTGGCTTGATATCCTCAGGAAACGTTTACTTGCCCATTGATCGAATTTTGATGGGAATGCAGTACATTTCCCTTGACTTCAACTATGGTGGAAATCACAAAGTCAATATAAAAGTCATGTTTGTGAATTTATTGTTAATCTTTTCTCATAGTAGACATTTATCCAACGCAGTACTGATTATTTACATGCATGAAGTGATAATATTTAGTTTAAAAAATATTTGTCTTTAATAGGAGGATTAGGTTGCAATCGCTCTATTTTGAGTATCGACCGCTAATTAATGGAACATGCTCTTCAGCTTATCTTTATCGTCTCATCAAATGCACTCCACTTTGTAGTTTCCATGAGGGTATTCATTGTAAACATAAAAGGAGCAGGAGAGACATAATTAATATGGAAGGCAAGATCGATGAACTTTCTTCGATTGTCAATTATTTAGAACATCTCATTTTAATTGAGGGTGGCCCAAAACCCTGTGTACAGCATAGGCCTAATATCATAGCCATCTGGAAGGCGAGGTTAACCCTCTCTCTTTCTCTGGAGACACGGCAGGGAGGAGAGAGGGATGGAATGACGGGGAAAAGGGTGAATCGAGGAGAGTGGACGAGACCTATGGGTTTGTCCTTCCCAACCATGGCATCTAGAATCCTATTATATTTAATTTTCAATATATATCTGTCTCATATTTCCTACATTTACTACAATTTCTACTTTCCTTCGCCAAAGTAGTAATCTTTGTTGCTTTCATCTCCATATCATATCCAGGCAGGAAATATTTGCTTAAAACTGACGATTTTACGAAAATAGTGTTCTTCTGCAACCGATTCATGAATATGCATTAAAGATCAATCCGGTGGAGTCTCATCTCCCGGGCCCATTTGCTCTATATAAGTAATAATAGTTTGAATAATTAGAATTATCTACCATAGTTAAAAAAATTTGATTAGAGCCACTTTTTTGTTTAATGATGAACTGACCATTTTCAACAATCTTTCTTGCTATAAAATACTATCCCTTCTCTTCGTTTGTAAAATAATCTTTTCTTTTCGTATCGTTAATTAAATTCAAGTCTAGTTCCCCCAAATGCTTTTCTTTCCGAATTTCTGTTAAGGACCATGCTCAGAAGGTTCCCTCAACATTTTAAGATTTCTTCAGAATGCAATATTATTAATATTCTACCTAAATCAAATTATTTATTACCAATGAAAATAATTTTTAAATTGCTTCATTATTTAATAATTTACTTTGAATATTAGTTTTATGGTTGAAAAAATTTTCCTTGTTTTAAATGAATGTCACCTATACCTATTAATAGCAATAATAGAATCCGAGACCCACCATAATTCGGAGAATTAACACGGTGAGGGGCACAGTCAATGAAGTTATAGATCTTTAGATGATAAGTGCCAGTTTTATTCCTCTCCTTTGTGCTTGCAGACATAACGGTCAAAATTGATTCAAAGTGGACGTGAAAAAGAGAAAAAAGTGATAACTCCTTAGACCATAAATAAATCAGTGGAAACCCCAGCCTAAACAAGAATATGCTGAGGGAGGGATGTTAGGGTCACAGTCAATTTCACACGGCATGGCTCTTCTTGTCCGGCACTCATTGGGATTTAGGGTCTTCGCTGGCAAACAGAAAGGACGAGGGGGTAGGCTGGGACGGACAAACCCATAGGTCTCGTCCACTCTCCTCGATCCACCCCTTTCCCCGTCATTCCATCCCCCTCTCCTCCCAGCCGTGTCTCCAGAGAGAGAGTTAACCTCGCCTTCCCCCCTTGGTTAAGGAATGCGCGACCTCTCCCTCTTCCCCGCTCCCTGCACCCCCTGCCAGCCACCCCTCCTACGCCAACTAACCCCCGCCCCCTTCTCCCGAAGGGCGATTGGGTGAATTACTGCGGGCCGTGCAGCGGCCAGCCGACATATCCATCCTCCCTGCACATTTCTCCCTCGGCCCATCTCATTTATTTCTCGTACGACCCCCGTCGGAGGCTAAAATAAACATGATGGTGAGCTATTGTGCAAATACGAGTGGATTCATTTGAAGTCATAAAAAGTGATGTGAGGAGTAGGCTTTTCGGCGGATCCACGGCCATAATGTTATTTTGGTCGTGACTGGAGGCCGTGAATCCTCGTCGGCGGGAATGTAAAACGCCGTGCTCTTCTCCCCCACCTCTCTCTCTTTCTCTCATTCCTTTCGCACGATTGAAAACTGATAAACGTTTGCATCATTTCGAGGTTTTCATTTCATGTGGATATGGATTGTTGATAGGTTTCTGTACCTTATGTTTCATAAACTTTCCCCGCTGATAAACTGTACATACTTGATTATGTCACATAGATGGAGCATATATGGGACAACGCTCTATCATTTTGGAATTGAAAAAAATCTTATACGAGCCATTAATTCTTGATAAATTTTGAAGACTTTTGCTGAGCTGTTTTCGTCCATATATTCTTTTTCCATTGTCGGAAAATTGATGAATCCTTTCAATTTTAGGGTGAATAATCATACGCAAATATGATGGCAATACTTTATAAATACCAAGTGGCCCCGGAAAGGCAAGATCGGAATCATTTGAAATTTTCACTAAGGAATAGCCGTGAGTATACTAAGGCACTAATGAAAAATTTCTCTAGCTTAGGTACTAATTGGCATCGTTTGGAAATCCAAAAACGATGAATGAGCAGCCTGATCAGGCGTTCTCAAAAACGATGGATTCCTAAAGACGGAGGTTCTACAAGTAGATTATAAGAGTTTCAATTGGGTTTCTTTGACAGAGATACAAGGGAAATATGGCAAAAAGAATTATATAGAAGAGATAAACGTAAATATAATAATAATAAAATTTATCTGCGTCCAGATTGAGACTAAGAATTTATTCCCTTCCCCTACCCTCCTTCATAATAAATACAATATTTTGGGAAGGAGAACCAGGAGGTTAACTGGCAATAAGCTGTATGAAAAAATATCAGGATAAATGGCCACTTGATGATGACCTTCATTAGCTCTTTCATCTACACTTTCATCTACCTAGTATCCTGCAAGCTACCACCTCATGTTGAGATCATCCTTAAGATAGGATTACATTGTACTTAACTGGACTTAGGTGGCTCATTCTCGGTCAATTCCTTTGCCTATCTTCAACTGCCATTGAACAAATTGAACTGAAAGCAATATATGTTGACTCAAGAAGGCGGTATGCCTTCTTGAGTCAACATATATTGCTTTCACAGCACAAGCAGTATCTTAGCCTGGAATTAAATCGAACAAGCTGGCAATATACTTTAGCCGCATCTACACTAAATCCTAAAAGATATTGCTTTCTCTTGCACTCATCATGTCATAACAGGTACCGATCATTCTATTTGTTCGTTCCAGATTTCGTATCATTAATTCCATTGCTCGTCACTCATTAATTAGCATTTAGGTGCTAAACGTATCTGAACTATGATTCTCGGATATTATTGCTCGGATGATACGAAGAAGAATTTCCGTAGCTCCTTGTCAATACAGTTTTAAATTTTATGTCACATAAATCAACGCATTAGGATGAAGTTTTGAAAGCTCTCAGTTCGCAGCTAGTTATTTATTTGTGAGATGATTTTGCATGTGCATATACGTAGTAAGCCCAAAAGTGCTAGGATAAGCGTTACTTGCGTCTATCTGCCGATTGCATGCGTGGCTACTAGATGAAGTGCGGCTGGTGATCCGTCGCTAGTAAGTGACTTACGGAGAATACGAAGTAGTCCAAAATGATGTCTTCATTATTTTGAGATTAGCATCTATTGGTTCCCTTTTAAACCTCGGTCGAATAATTTGTTGTTTGCACGGGTTACTACTGTACATCTCTCCCTATCTCCATCCATCTTTATTCCGGCCTCCTTTTTCGTCTCGAGAGATGAGAAGGCGCTCACATTCCACAGACCAATCCTTCTCCATCTTCGGAGCGTGGGCAGACTTGATTTGGAGCCGAGACTTGAGAATTAATTCGCCGTCTCGGCTCCGGGTCGGGAGGGAGGAGTAGGGAGGTCTCATCTCCGTGATTGAGCTCTCTCTAACTCTCAAAATCCTCCCACCACGCAGAAAAACTCTTCGTGCCTTCCCCGCCCCTCCGTCCCTTTCCCTTCATTCTCTTTCTTAATCAGAGGAAAGGTTGTTTTGCCTGTCTTGTGGTGGTGCTCTTCCCCGTCGTCGGTGCACGCCCGGGAGCCGGGCGCGTCATTCGAGACGAGGCAGCACCACACTTTGGGCGGGAGATTCGGGAAGGCCACGCCCTGGACACGCCAAACCGTGCACGGACGGGTTTTGTTGCCCAGCCCATCTTTTCCGGCACACGGAAGCCGGAATGAGGATCGCGAGATTAATGTCAGGCGTTCTTTCGCCAAGCGCAATATTGTCCTTCTAAGTACGAGTAAAACATGGTGGGAGGGGGCCATGAACGAGGACTTGGTGTTGGCGGAGTTGAGTCGTTCCGCCAGTGCCTTAAAAGCGTGGCTAAATATCAGGGATGTTTGTATGAAAGTTTTGCAATCGTAAAAGGGCATAAGTAATGCCAAACGTAATGTGATCAAGTCCGGACATTTTAACAGTTGAAATAATTTAACCTTTTCCGATTGAACATTATTTTTATTCGAATTTTAGTTTGAACATAGGATTGAGGGAAAACTGCAAACATTTTGGGAAATTTTCAGAGTACAAGGTTCACCAGAAAGAGGTGCGAGGTGGGGAAGAATGGCAGCGGAGATGAGAAATTGAGACATCGGAATAGAAATTGCTCTGATGAGAGTCGCTAAAAGATATTAGAAGGTGAAATTTATGAATGGAGCACAAGGTGAGCATATTTGCATTGATGGACCTTGGATGGAACAATTAAATTGAGGCAATTGCCTGATGAAGGACATTTTTGTTAGAAAAATTCGGGCATAGCTACCGCTGAAAGAATTGCATGTTTTGAACAAGGATTAAGAGTGGTAGAACATATGGCGATCTAAATATAATAATTCTTAGAAAAAGAGGATCCCAATCACATCTAACGCAAATAAAAAATACTCTATCAAAATCCATCCAAATCAGCAGAAGGCCAAATGATATTAGAGAAAATTCGGTCGCAGCAGCGAAGTCACGAAGCTCGTGGACATGACAAGGGTGGGCGGAGTGATTCGCGGGATTAGAGGCTGCGGGGGGTTTGTTTGGGTGTGACCAGATTTCCCCCGGCGCGTCACTCACCTCCTCCGCAACCCCCCCTCTCCCCTTCCGAAGGGATTTCGCGGCGAAGGCGTTACTCGATGTTTAATCTGTGCGGCGGTGGGAGGGAACACAGGCGGGTCATTGAAGTCATCGAATCGGAATACATTCCGTTGAAAGCGGATCGTCGAGGACTCGATCTGTGCCCGCAGTATTCGAGTCAAGTGCGATTCCGGATGTCATTCCTGTAATTGTCTTAACACGAACGGAGCTGACACTCAGCACAATCTCCTCCTGCCATTAAAGCAGGTATATACCAGCAGATATCCTCCGTAATTGCAAGTTTTTATGCATATATTGGAAAAAATCAGGTGTTCAACGATTAGATACCACGTAAGTGATCGGTTTTTTAATTCGTATCTTACAGGAAAACCATATATGTACCAGGTTGAGCTGGTAATTGTCTACCTGATAGGTCTTGATACAAGCTCAAATACCATGTAACTAACTAATAATTGTTTCCACTAGATTCCGAAATTAATTCATTGTTCTATGCATAATTTAAGAAACTCTTAGATTGGAATTATTCATATCCTAGGATGGAAAATTTTTCTCATATAACCATCATAATTATCAATGAACAATCTTAAGACTGGTTTGACGCAGCTCTCCACTTGATTCTTTTATCGGCCAGCCTCTTCATATTAACGCAGTTCTTCTATTTCATATACTTCACAATTTGTTCCATACATCTCATACGAGCCCTGCCATTTCCATTCTTCCCGTTCACTTTTACCTCGATAATTGTCTTTATTAGGCCATCGTGTCTCATTATGTGGCCAATTAAGTTGTCTTGTCATCTTCTTAGGGTTTTCAGAAGATTTTTCTTTTCTCCAACTCTTCTGAGGAATTCCTCGTTACTCTTTCGGTCGTTCCATTTAATCATTCTTCTGTAACACCACATTTAGAATGCTTCCACCCTTGGCTTCTCTGCAGCAATCGTCGTAAATGCCTCACTGCCGTAAAGAAACAAGCTCCAGATGGAAGTTCTGATGAGTTGTTTCCTTACTTCCACGATTTCATTTCCATCTGTGAGTAGATTCTTCTTTTGGTAGAATGCCCTCTTTGTCTGGGCTATTCTACTCATTATTTGTTTCATGCTTCGTCCATCGCTGGTTACTCGGCTTCCCAGGTAACAGAACTCTTCTCCTCCTCAAGTTTTTGTTTTCCTAGTTTAACTTAGGTCTTAGCCTCTTCTCTCCTGCTGCACACTAATATCTTTGTTTTCTTCTTATTGATCTTCAGCTCATATCTGGCCATTGTCCTTTCCATGGGTACTGGAATCTTCTTCAATTCCTCCTCTGTCTGCAGCATGACTGCTAAGTCATCGGTGAATCGCAGCATGCATTTTTTTATCCATGGGTATTCACTCCTGAAGCCTTCTCTTTGATTTCATTGATGGTTTTCTCGATGTAAGCGTAAAAACATTTAGAAGACAGTAGGGAGCCTGGGTATTCACGCCTTGGTAGCTCAACTGGTAGACCACCTGGCCGGAAATCAGGGGGTCAGGGTTCGAGTTCCGGTCAAGGCGAATGAATTTTTCTCTGTGGAATATTTGCTATAAGTTTTAAATGTTAATTTCCTTGCATCAAAAGTTTTTTTTACAATGTTTTCACATGGAATTGTTACTTGACACAAAACTGACATGTATATAAAATTAAGGATGACCGAAAATTAACTCTCCTCCTCTCAGTAATGTTGCTTGAACGTAGGTTTGGAGATCAATGAAATCAAGTTGACTGACCCGGCTCTGTTAATATCGAGTGCGCTCAATGGCCATTGTGAAGCGTGTGCATGTGGAACAGTCTATGTTATGACTACGTACCCCCATGATCCATGCCTGAGTGATGGCTTTAAAGGCGCGGGTCTTTGTAATGGGGCTCCTCGTCGAGTGAGTTACGGAACGGTGCGGAGGATTAAGGCTCGGTTCGCGTGATCCAGCTCAACGGGGCTTTCAATTCATCGGCCGTAAGTTGCGCCCTCGAGACAATGGACGGCTACGACGACGACCCCCCATCCGACGCGACGCTCGCCGTCCGAACGCAAAGCCTTCCTCCCTCGTCCACTTCCGCCTGCCGTCGGCGTCTCGGGCGGGTGTTCGGTGCAAGTAAAGTGATACGACGTCCACGCCCACCCACTTGCCCTACGCTGAGATGTGGTATGGTCCATCCCACCGCTATCGGGAGGGTTGGGTGTATTGTTGATATAGTCTGCCGTTTAATAAAAAAACTCTTAAGTGGCCATCCAAGAGAGAGATGGTTTACTGCTCTCACTCTTTCTACAGAATTACCACGGAAAATCCGAATGAATTTCTCTCCTAAATTATGGGAGCAAAAAGGTCCTTTAATAGTGTTCTTAATAAAATATAAAGTCCTTTCCTAAATGAATAATAGCGCAGGAGAATAGCGCAAAAAAATAAGCATGTTAATATTTGTTTATTTTAAATGGTAAATACAGTCAAACTCACTTATAACGAGCACGGTAAAAACGAGTCTCGGCTATTGCGAGGAAAGAGAGAAGGGTTTTTTGGAAATAATACATTTTAAGAGCAATATATAACGGTTTAAACGAGACTGTATTAGAGAGCCTTACGGTTATAACGAACAAATCTTTTGTCCAAATGAACGAGCAGTGGCTGTACTGTCGTACCAAGGACTTTTTCTTGTAAATTTAGCATGTATGTGGATAGTTTACTGAATAAATTGTTCATTTTGTAATTTAAATCATATTATATAAATATTTGTTATTTTATCACCTCTGCATAAGAATAGTATGTGTGTCAGCGCGCGTGTTTGCGTGAGATAGGGAAAGACAGTGAGTGACAGTAAATGTTGCTACTCGTAACGGATATAACGAGTAACGAATATTACGATCAAAAGCATTTGGCCCCTTTGATCTCGTTATATCCGAGTAGATATGCAGAAGATTTTTAATTTAAGGTTGTAGGAGGCTTATTTTTAGAAGGCCTTCATCACAATGCAAGTTGACGTGTCATAATTCAATTTTTAACTTTACACTTCTGTCATTGAGGAAAGGTATGACATTATGAACTCACATTTATAATGCTCATTAGCGTTTGATCGGTATTAAATAATATCATTTAGTGCAGTTAGCATTACATTTTAATGTATTCTTGCTCCATTTTCGTTCATTTCCTTGCACAATTACCTAATTGATGGTCTAAGGTGCATAAAAACGAGGAATACAAAATGCGTGTAGCAATGTCTGATAAATAATACTATAAATGAATAAGTGCCACAGGACTTTAATAGATAATGTATGAGACTAAAGTGTCAAACGTGTTTCATAAATGGTCTAGTGGATGTTCAGGAGGAAGAAGAAACAAATAATTACTTTTGAGTACATCAATGAATATGAGAAAGTTAACAAAACCGGATGAAAGGGATGAAGTAAATTACAATGAAGTGTAATAGCATATCAGCATAAAATAATTGTTGTATGAAGGCTGGTTGAGAAACTTGAAAAAATATGCTTTTAATCATGATAAAGAATAAATATTTTAGAGGCATAGGAATAATTTTTTTCTCCTGGATCCTTTTGTATCGCTAATGGGAAATTTCCCAGGGACCAGAGGAAATAGCGAAATATGATTGCTTCGCGTGCATGAAATAACATATGAAAAACTGGATGACGTGCTTCAGGGACGATAGAGGTGGGGTGGTACAACTCCCATTGTGCTGCAATTTTAATCCACTTTTTTTTATAAAGGGGAGGCGGACTTTGGTTTGGGGGTTGATGGGCGTGTCACCCGGCGATGGCGTGTTTGTCTTCGGCCGCGTGGGCGTGGTGGAGGCTTCGGGGATGGACCACTCGGGGAGATTCGATTAGCGGGGGGGCCTTAATTTCCTCCCCCGCGCCACCCCCTTTGGGCTGGAGCTGAGGAGGGAGTGGATTCGCACAAAGCGAAGGGAGAAGGTTTCCGCGTGGTGCTGGCATTAGGTTCGATGCAATCCAAAGGACCTGGGATCCTTGTAAATCTCACGGCTTGTGGGCCACGCGTGGGCGTGGAGGTGGTGCCTTGCGCACGGCGGTGGTCGGGTTAGCGACCAGGAACCGCGGGAGAGGTCGCCGCTGCTGCAGCCAGGCGGTCCCTTCTTCCGGGCATTCATGTCACCAAATCTTTAGAAATCTACCCTATCGGCCCATAAATAAAGTCTCCCTTCCTCTTTTTCTGTCCGCAGAAGCGGATCGTTAGAAAAGCAAAAGTCGTTATTGCGTTTATTTGGCTAAGAGTTTGGCGAAGGGTTGCATTACCAGCATGCATCAATATTGAAATGAAACAATCGAGAGCATCAATATAGGTATCATATTTCGGGTTAGCTATCATTGGAAACATCGCTTTAATCTCAAGTTTTCGAAATCACATAAATTAAAATGAATATCTGTGATACAACTATCGAGTTAACTTTAACCTAGCTGCATCTTACCTCTTGCGCCGTGGATCATTAGCAGATATTTGCAAAGACGAAAGGATATTTCAGGAGTAGGAGGGACGGTGGAGAGATTTCTAGCGCCGTAATCAGCCTAACCAAATATCCTTTTGGTTTCAGCAGTATAAAATCTCATTAAAAGAATAGTTTCTGGCTTTAACTTGAAGTGTTGTTCACACAGCGCGTATGTACGGGCCCAGATTATGCAAAAACAATCTGCCCCTCTGCGGACATTCTCTTTAAGATTTATTTTCTCAGATGGCTGACAATTCATAAGTTATTTATAAGTCATCCAATCCATAGAAGTGGTAAATCAGAAGGGTTTGTCTCCCCAACTATGTCTTGTTGGTTTACGGAATAGGAGTATGATTGGTGGGGGAGATTGGTAAGAATCAAATTTCATGCTAAGGAAACTAGTAGCGCATACCTAATCCCTTGTAACCACCCTTGCAGTGGCTTGAAGAGTAATTAGACATGAGTTGTCGTCGAAATTCGGACGAATGGAATGAAAATATTTTGATGCAAAAGGGATCCGTTGACCAGGTGAATGAAGGTGAGCGAAGAAAATAATCGAGTGTGTATTGAGGCGAGCTGAAAGGAATCTAATTAGTAGGAAATGAGCAGTTTCAGAGAGAGATGGGGTGAGTGAGCGTTCGGCCTCTCGGACTTCGATGAAGAGTTGTTCTCGTCCAAGAATGCTGGAGACATGTGGAGATGGACAGAAATAGGTGACACAGGAGAGAGAATGGAGGAGGAGGAGGGAAAATGGGGCCATGGCCGCTGAAAGGGGAGACCAGGAGACGAATAAATTTTCCGCTCGACTGAAACCTCTCCCAATCTCATTGACGCATCCTAATCTTTACCCGCCTCTATCCGTGTTCCACTGCTTCCATCACCACTACCTCGTCTTTGTCCACATCGAGAGAAAGGACCCCTCGTTTAATCGAATCGAATATTCCAGCGCCTTCCAATCTCCCGCCTAGACCCTCAATAAACGAGGCAGTGCCTCTCTCTAATCGCAGTAATGTTACCCTTTTCAACGTCCAAAGCCGTGAAATGGTAATTTTCCTTTCAAACTCGTATCGAGCGCTCGTCCACGGAATGTGATCCTTCTCATTACTGTGGAAGAGACATCTCTGTCGGCAAGATGGAGAAAGCTGACACTTTTCCTATGCGCAAGTCCGCCAAAGTCTAGGGGCAATTTTAATGGCTATGAATTGCATGCTCATCTATCTTTCAATGTAAACGATTCCACTGGGAGAGGAAGCAGTCATAATTTCGAGACTCAATGATTCAGGTAACAACTTCAACGATAGTTACCTGAGTCTAGTGCTTTGGCCTGGGTATGACAGGCAAATAATTTAAATTAAAAATGAAGTGGTCTAGTGCACCATCTACCAAAATATTTCATTTTTTGTTTTATTTACTTAGCATTTAGTTTCGATTCTCTTTCTTCTGTTTTTCACGATAATTCACTCTCCTAACATATTTTGTCTCCCTAAAAGAGTCCTGTTAGAGAAATTGATTGCTGAACTGACAGATTCAAAATGTCCTTTTTTCCTCGTACTATTAGTGATATGAATAACGGTAAATATATCCAATACGAGTGTAGCAACGGATAACATTAGTAGCTGCATGTTGGAATAAGGACTTGAAGCTAATCCAACTAACAGCATGTTTTTGCATGTTAGCTTTGCTATTTTCATCTTTTTTTAGATAGTGAAGTTTAGAACAGTATATAAATACTAATCCCTTTTTATGCATGATATATAGTGCATTTTTGGTAAGAATTCACCCCCTGCCACGCACTTTAAGGTGGCTTGCAGGGTATTATGTAGATGTCATGTATATGATGTTTGTTCTTCCAGGAGAAGGTTAGTCGTTAGTTTCGCTTACGTGGAGACAAACTCATGCAATAATTCCTCGCGTATCAAATGAATTAGATTGAATACGGCAGTCAAAGAACGGAAGCTTTTTATTCTGACGATCTTTTGTTGATTTTATGCCCATATTAGGGTTTGTGGAATCTAAGAAAGGAGTGCAAACAAGGGGGTAAGGGGTCTTGTGTATTCAAATCATCACCCGCACTTACAGGCGCTTCAGACGGGGAGAAAAAGTACCAGGATGGGGTTGGAAGGGTAAGGCGAAAGGTTGGAGAGAAACTGGCGTCGGTCTGCTCTTAACAAAAGACGCAAAGGGGACCACGGCTTAACGTCCCATCCGATGGACGGAGTACTGGACTCAAATTCTCTCCACGAAGAACTCAAAGGCTGGTTTACCAATGAAAAATATCTTCCACTGCCAAGATTAAAACCCGGGTCCTCTGAATGAGAAACCAAAAGTGTAGCCACTACACCAACCCGAATCCCCGAGGGCGCAGGGTTTTAATCATTTAACAGTAAGGGAATTATAATGTGGTATAAATTGAGTCCCTATTTTCAGAGTCAATATTTGCACTTTGAAGAGTACCTACCTACGTGTAGTCGTATACAGAAATTATTATTGACATTTTTTCGACAAGAGGAAGGATAGAACACCCAAAAACATAATATGGACGTGATATGCAATGATTAGGTCCTATTTATAAGTATGTAATTATTAAGCAAAAGCAAAAGTAAGTTAGTTAGTGGAAATAAATTACAACATCCATCTAATTGGAATTATGCATCAGTGTTTGTTCTTATGTACAACGAAAATAACAGTCGAATACCAGAACGATAGAGGGGTAAAAAATGAAGAAATAAAGGTTACTCTACGTTCTACTGACATGCTTTGCTGGACATATTGACGCAGAACATTATTTTATTGTATTTCTGTGATAAGTTGGTATTAGTTGAAATTGAGGTAGTTGTAGCTTTGTGTAACACTTTCCCACGTTGAAAAAATAATGAGTATTATTCAAAAGTAACACTCTTAAAAGTATATTTCAATTCAGCACTTTACCCGTAGGATCGTAGTGGTAAATCCGGTCATAAAATGGAACGAAAGTATTAGGTAGAAAGTACAAAACGTTATACAGAGTTACCCGGAGGATTTTGGGATACTTCTAAAAGTGTTTTGATGAATTAATTTAATTAATTCATCGCTCTTCAATCTGGAGTGAACATTTAGTGAATGGAATTTTTCTATCAGGAAAGGAAAGATGGCTGATGGACCACTTCGATGGAGAAATGTATTTATTTTATTCGAGCTTCGAATAGAAAAGCAATACGGTGAAAGAAGGGTAAAGGTTGGTGGAGAAAGGAATATAGATTTATTGATGCGATAGATCGATGTAATTGGACTTATTAATGATACATGTGGAGGAGGACCAAGAGGAGATAGCGATCAAAGTGGTGGATGGAAAGTGGCTCGCTCTATGAAAGGATGCAGTGGGATTATTTACTTATAAATATAACAAAAATTTTAAAATATGAACGGACGAATCGACATAAGCTGGAGTATTAGGTTATTATTTCACGTTTCCTGTAATTCACACGCGAAAGTGTGGGGTAACGCACCGATTTCTGGTTAGTAAACTACCCCCTGGTCACTAGTCACACCTACCAGAATGTAATGTGCACTCGATGAAAGTGCGCGTGAGGTCTAAGATTTAAAAAAATCATGATCCTATGAAGGAAGTATAACAAAAATAGATTAACCATTTCAATTAACAGCAGTTTGGAACATGATTGTTTACATTAACACTATTACCACGATAATATTTGAGATACGTAGCCACAAATATTTGATGCAAGCCTTGAAATTGAAGTTTAAAAGTGTTCTAATCTAATTAATCCAGTTAATAAAAAAATCCCCTCGCTCGATGCCCATTATTATACTGTTTCCCCATGGATATACTCGATTTTTCCTATGATTCTCTATTTTGTACTACACGTTATAGGTTCTACAAGTTGATCCAACTAATGGCGCCGTATTCTCATTTGAATTAAGAAAATTAGTTGCCTAATGTTTTGTTGGTCTAACCATATGGCAACAGTCGGAACTATAGCATACAGTACTTCATCTAATCACACTTCTCTGTTCTGTATCAGGAAGAACAGATTATAATATTCACTGTAACTTGCATTTTTACTTGTAACTGGAAACGATGCGAAGTTATATAAACTTCATGAAAAAATTATGTTGCACTACAAAAAGGTGTTTCAAATTACTTAATATTGAATCAATAATAGATACAAAGTGGAGATTCTTCCAGATTGTTAATATCTACATTTTTTTAGAGGGAGGAATGAGTTCCAATGTGAAATTATACGCACGTATCAAGAAAATTACTTTTTCTGCCTTCGTTGCTAGGGAAACCCATTTGTCTGAAGCCTCATTTTCAGGCGCTGCAGTCGCAGCCAATTTCTTTTCCCGCCCATTAACTCTTCCTCTATCCCAATTCCAATCCACTTCTACGTCTCACAGACGAGATTTCCCTCCTTCCCTCTCCTTTCTTCATCTCGTCTCCCTTCTTCTTCTGCCTTTTCCTCCTCCACTTGCTCCATCTCTCTAATTATGTGATTATCTTTTTGCTACTCGATCGCCTAGGGCACACTTTTCTCATTTATCTTTTCATTAGGTCGTGGATAAACTAACTTTCCAGCCACTTAATATGCCTTCGAAAATTATGATTTTAACCATCTAGCTGTCACCAACATAACTTATTGACAATTAAAAATTATGAAAGATTAATGTACAACATAAGTCAAACCCCGACAATCACCTTCACAATGAAGCTAATAATGTATAGTTCTCGGCTAGATAGTTTTGATCCAAGTATCATTTTGCCACGTCTCATGATTCAATATTGCGTTATGATTAGGCAGGTCTTTAATTCGATTTACAACTGGGGCACTATCATCAGCTAATCCAAATAATGCCTTTATCTAGCTACTTAATCTTAACGGAGTCACCACTGGCAACTTTCACCGTAGTTCGGTTTGATATGTGAACTTTTGCCCATTGATGGTTAAAAAATTTAGTTATTTTAGCATATATGTTTTCCAATTTTTTAAATATTAATGATACATTTAATATTAAAATACTCATTAAATTATTTAGGTGTAATATTGTGGAAGAGAGAGTAAAAATATTGAATCGAAGATTTGGTATCTCCGAGTTGTAATTTTTTTGGTTCCAACATATGGCTTCAATATATCAAAGGGTCTCGCTGGTTTTCATCAACTTCGCTTCAACATTTACTGTTGGATCCCTTTCCTGGGTCGTACTAAATTACGTCGCCAACGATATCCGTTAAAATGCTGAAAGTGTACAATATTTTCCGGTCTCGGCAGTTAAATTGGCATCGTGCCGGCTTACCAGCCATATGGCCGCGGATACCTACCCAGTGTCTCGTGTGAGGATTTCCGGTGTGCCTAAAAATTAATCTTATGTCAGATGATACGATATAAACTCTGGTGCCCAAAACTGGTCTATTATCACAGTAATTAATTTTTGCCGCAATAGAAAGTTTTCCTAATATTCGGTACATAAGTATTTTTGACTCTACCTAAAATATTCCTGCCTTCTCAGTTTATACTAGAACTTAATTTTGTTTGCTTATTTCAAATTTAGCCCTCCGTATATCTCCCAACAGCCTCTCCTTTTTTTCATCTCTGTATGTCTAGCATTTTCATATGATGCGTTCGATGGTATGCATGCCGTCTGAAGGTATTATTCACCACAACTATTATCGAGATAAATAATACGCACTTACGTCTAAGAATGTTTGATCAAGTCCGTGGGTTGGTGCACGAAACTGGAAATTGAAAATCTCAAAAAATAAAACGATATTCAAATGTAAAATAATGCCAAATGACAGGGGCTATGGGGTCATCAATAAATAACGTAACGCCAATTTTTTTAATTTTATTCTTATAACGCTGCGTAACATTCTCTCTCCCCCGCTTAATTATATGACGTTGCCCATGAACCGTCTCCTTTTTCTGAATGATAAAATATACTTATATTGTAAATGCCTCACCTATTCCTGAGTGATTTTACTTGACCCACTTTATTATAATAGGTAGCTGTTATTTCATTGTATCATCTCTGTTGTTTGACAGCATTGATGCCATGTCTATACTTCCTAACGCATCATAATGCTGGACTACCCATATCTGTCGAAAGTGCAACGCAACAAGCGGCCTAACTAAGCGGGGAATGCTTTCAGAGTTACGTTATACTAGGGCGGACCACACGGGTAAATAATGTTATTTGCAGAAGATCACAATGTCTAGGTTTTTGATTCTCGATCCTTTTTGTCATAGCTTCAAATAATTCATTTGTTTTTCATTCTGAAGTTCAAATACTTTTTGAATTATTTGATCAACGTTCTACATCAGAATATTAAGAAAGAATACGCGCTGTTCTATGAACTGTCTGAACGACCATTTCGTTCCCTCGTTTAATAGATCTTGTCGGATTGAGATCAAGCAACCCTTGTCCGAATACTGAGTCAACGTTCATCGTTTTGGCCACTAACGGCAAACGTGGCCGTGTTTGTCTAACCGAAAGGCTCTCTTCCTGCGAGTTCAAAATCTCCGCCCGTGTCACGGGTACTTGTGGGAGCTTGAGCTTGAATGCCAATCCTGCTACCCCCCTTGAATGCGGCGGCAGTAACTGAAACAAAGGATCTGATGCGGAGATGCGAGAGGGCCCTTTTGAGTTCTTATCGCCGCGGAGGAGCAGTCACGATATCCCGCGCGCCAAAGAATGGCGCAGAAGTGAGGGAGTGAAGTAAGTGCTGTCCCTCTCTCTCTTTCTCTCTCCCTCTCAACAGTCGCGCTTGCAGAGTCGTGAGCCCCGGGGCAGAAGCGAGGACTCGGAATGATGGGGGAGTGAGTGCTTGGAGAGGCGTGGGGGTGGATGGGGAGGGAAAGGCGGTGTGTAGGGACAAAGAGGGAAAGGAGAGCGGAACGACATTTGTTGGCGGGAGGGTCGCGGGATTGGTTGAAAACGCCGTCATGGGCTCACATTGTTCTTTTCGGCTGCTACTAGGTTCAATAAAAATGTACCGATTAAAGTTGTGCGGATAGCTAAGAGAAGTCGCCGGCCAAAATGGAGTGTTTTCATGGCAATCGGCTAATAGAATAGAATGATATGAATGGAATAAAATTTGTAGGTATTGATTTTCGAGTGAGGGTACATTGTAGAAGGGTGTATATATGTATATTAAGTTTATAATCTAATTATGTGGAGTGCAGCCGATTTGCAATAGATTCATAATTTCCTTTGCGTGAAGAAGTATCTTGAACATGCTCATTTTTCTATTTTATCTTTGCTTACCTTCCCAATTTAATGAAGTTTTTGGTATCAAAAAATTCTTTTCTGCAAATGCATCTATACAGTATTGCATAGTATTTGATATCAAGTATTCAGCAGCCTTTGTTTCCCTTCTCTTTGTCGTATCAACTTCGTGACTGGCATTTGTTTTCATCATCAATTCCGAAGACAAATTACGGCGGTAATGAAAAATTGCGATTGGCACGTCTCCAGCCTCTCGCGTTGGCTTTCAGGGTACCACGTGGGGAAATATGTGGGCATGTCATCGCCACCATCACGCTCTTTCATACCACCTTCCTCTCTCTCTCTCTTGCTCCCGACCGCTTTTCTCTAAGTCCCACGTCACCCGTGCTTTAGACTCAGTCTGCTAAGACGACGACGCCAAAGATTGATTACTATCAGCTGTCGCTTCAACGCCTGGAGGGAATTGAAGTGTGTCCGCTAGGCTTACTGGGAGCGCTCTCACAATCGACGTGGTGTTTACAGAGGAGGAGGCGTCACCCAAGCTGTGTGAATGCTTAGAATGTGCTCCAGTGGACTTGATTTAATTTCATCCTGTTCCACTCTGGCACTAGGAGAGCCTCACACCTCTGTACTCAACTAGTTGAATTATTCCTGTGCGTCAATGTTGGAGATTATGTGTGCTCTCCTTCTAGTAAAGGGGGTGAATGAACCTGTTTGCATATTTTGGTAGAGTGAATTAACGGCATCTTAAAACTTTGGAATAACGTGCGAAGGAAAAGCGTATCATTGTTATATGTATTATCTTCCCTTTTTACTTTTACATTTTGCCCTCTTATTCAAGATTCTAATTTTATGATTCACAGATTTAATATAGATTTTAATTGGAATGGTTTACTAACGGTTTTCCTTATGAAAGATCTGTTGGGCTCCATTAATTATATCCACGCTAGGGATGCCACATCGACATCAATATATCGGACTACTCGATGTTTTTTTGCCGATACAGCGAAAACATCGAGTGGTAAGGCAATGGATGGAACATCGACTCGATGTTTTCAAAACACTCAACATCGCAGCGATGTTTTAGGAAACGAGCGGTATAATAAATATTTTTGGTTGACCAAAAATTCATTTTTATGATTATCATAAGCCCTTTAAGATACGAACGAACCTTCCCTAATTACGCCATCTATCGTTCGCGTGTAGGGAAACAAGTGAAGGTATAAAATCGTTCATGTTTTCATCCCAGTGTTGCCTTCCAAGAACATGATCCACCATGCCTACATCAGTACCTTCTGAGAGGAATGTATCAGCTCTCAACTTGGTGGTATAAGATAACAGGAGTAGTTTGGGGTCGCTGCATATTAAGCAAAGAGTTTTCCTTACCGATACTGGGAGGTTTAAACGTTTTAAACCCACTATTTTTCAATTTGATGTTTTTTATACTACCAAGCTTGGAATATGTTTAGGGAACAGGTGCACCCACTTTATTCTGTTATTTGTTTTCTGTTGTATTATGTCTATTTATCTTTATTTCATTATGAAACAAAGATATATTTTCTGTGTTTAAAAATAAATTCAATCGAAAAATATTTGTTTATTATTTTTCATTATTTTACTAATTAAAGTCCGATTTCCGGATTATTTCCAAAATTGCAAGTTTTTAAGAAGATAAAAAATTTCTGATGTATAATACCTGGTACATAATATATCTACGATAATACCTAACCTCGGATATGATTGCATAAAAACTCGATACATAGAAACATTGATATTTTCTGTCGATGAATAATGAATGAGTGGCAAGTACTTGTATAAACATTGAAACATTGACCACTCGATGTTTTTTAGCCGACGTGGCATCCCTAATTCACGCATCTATAAGAGTCCTCCCAAGAATAAATCCCACAGCAGATTTCACTTGCTCCCTTGACTATATTGACACTTGGCATTACGTTTTCGTTAGCGATTGAGCACTACATGTGACATAATAAAAATTATTTCAATAATAAATGTTGAAAATAAAGGGAGCTATTAATGAATGATGAAATAATGAATTTAAAAATAGCTAGATATACGTGATTTATGTGAGGAAAATAATTTTTAGAATTATCTTAATTTTGTGATAGTAAATTAAGTAAAATATGTGTCGAAGTATTCCGTCAAAAAATGCAATATTAATATTTGATACATCTAAAGTGAGATCTCGTAGACAAACTCAATCGTAGATTTTTCTCAAGCGACAAAGTAGTTCTACCACGCCATCTGATATTTCACCTTAAAACTATTTTTTTTGTTTTGTTTAAAAAAAATGCATAATAAGGCCTGTGGGAATTCATCCAAGTTTATGAACTGTGCTGTATGCTGAATAACTTTTAACCAGAGTGCCCGCAGTATTTTTTTGCACGATGGCACTGAAAGTCGGGAACTTGAAGTTATATTCGTGGCGTCGTTGGCTCGATCGCTCAAGTATTTCTAAGGGCATCGTCTCGGAAAATAACATTCCGGGTCCGGATATTCTTTCGAAAGAAGGCAGCGGTCTTCATGCGTCGTACGGACTTTGGAGGAGAACCATTGGTATGACGACCCAACGACTGAGCTCCGGGGTCTAAGACGTTCCGTCCGCCTTTCTCCATTCGATCGAGACGAAGACGGAGAGGGAAGAAATATCACTCCCCGAGTTAAGGAATCGCCCCCACGCATTCCTCGCGTCCAATTTTACGATCGCTCTTTTCAGCGCGGGAGATTACGGAGTCATTCGAGAGAGTTATACTTTACTACTCCGATCTCATGGAGTTGAGAAAAAAGCAGGAATGTGCCCCACTCTCCAGCCCACCATCCGCTCCCTCTCTTCGCTGCTTTTTATTTCTGAGAAGAGTTCGGGGACCCATTCCTTCAGAAATGGCGTAATAATTAAAGCATCAAGTGAGTGGAATTTTGGAGTTCCGAAAGTACTTTTTTTCCGCGGATCCGATTTGTTCCCGGTTCTTTCTTATCCGTCAGTCGCGAAAATAACCGATTGAGGGAGTTCTTAGTCCGTGTTTGATCGGATTCGGCTTTGAGCGTTACCTCCGCTCATGATAAGGCGAGGAGTTCGTCGGATAAGGAGGGAATCATCGCTGCACCTTTATGGAGTCCACCTTAACCTCGCCAACAGGACCGAGCGTGACTCGGCCGACTTCACAGCTCCGTGGCGCCTTCCTCTGACTCACGGCCGGGGAAGCGGCGACGAATTCCTTTCCTAGACTGCTTATCCGATGGGAGGTGCACATAAGTCTCTCTCCCCCTTCAACCCCCTTGCCAAAACCCCCTGCTCGCATCTACCCCTCCCGCTTTCGATCTCTCCTTCTGCGCAAGAGTCTTACCGTTCCATTCAAAGGGTTTCCAGGCACAACATGCATTTCTTCACCTTTGCCTCAAGTCTCTTGCTGAAACTAAAGGGCAAGCACTTGGGGTACCACCATCGAGTCCTTTGCACTCAGTGCCCGAAGCTCTTCAAAACTGAAACGATCCTCCCTTAAAATGTTTTTTTTACGTTTTTCTGCTCAGATGGGAGCCTGGGGGGTCTTATTTGAAGTTCAAACTCTTCACGCTATGAAAAGAGAGAGAACCTGAAATATGTGAAGGTATCGACTTGACTTCATTTATCTTGTAACCGGAGAGGAATCCCGCATCTATATTTTTTTTTGCCTCTCATTTCTCTTCCTCATTGCTTCCAACCATTCAAAATTTCATATTTTAGTAATTCTTGCACAGATTGTTTTTTTTTCGTTTGTATCATGAGAAAATAATTTTAGTTGGTTAGGAAATTCATTCTTCTCTGTAGAAGGAATGGCGCTCTAAATACAACGGTGGGACACAGAGGGATAAGTGTAGTTTTCTTTATGGCCATCAACTTGAGCAACGAAATATTGGCACAGTTACTAGGATCGCATGTAACAAAATTACTACCAACCAAAGGTATAAATTTAAATTCAAGATAGTATTCATAAATAAATCAGGCAATGGACATAATTTGCACCCAATCACGAATCACCCAACAACTCTCTTCTGCCGAAACTTTTTTGGGAGTATCCAAAAACGTTTCGATTGAATTGAGCTTCTCAAAGTGCAAGGTGTATTTCCTATGAGTAAGTTCTTCTCGGGTCTTCACCCGGGTTAGGTTTTCCATCTCCGCCGACGTTTCGATGAACGACTCGCTCATCTATTTCTCGGGCCTCATCGTCTTTTCGAGTCTCATGAAGACCCGAGAAGAATTTACTTAGTTAATACGCCGGGAGAGCACAAGAAGTTACTTTGTATTTCCTATGATTTCACTCATCTGCACCACACTACATCATTTACTTAAGTATTTGATATCTTTGTAGGAGTGTATTAAGTATCCTTCTATCACAAATAGAAACCTTGTCCATCCCCTACTATTCCCTATCCTCGCGACATTTGACCCTCTCATTACTTTCACCTAATAAGTTCCTACCAGATACTCGGCTCATTTTTTTCTCTCTACTCTATTCCCGTAATTCCCTCTCCTATCTCTGCCCTTTTTTACTTTCTCCTGTCTCTCTACCTCCAGTCCTATATTTAATATCTTCTCCTCCTAATGCCCGCTTCTCTCAAAACCGCTCTACTTGTTTTTGGCCAAGGATTGATCCCTTTGGAGACATCTCAAGTAGCAAACAAAGAAATATGACACAGCCTGAAATATTACCCAACGGCATTTCCGAATCCAAATTAGAATTTGTTTGGTCTTCAGGATCTGACCTCAAGACATGGGCGGGAGGGGATTCCAATGCATGAAACGCAATATTGTTGCAGCCTCTCGCCGATACAAGGCTCGCTTATCTGTGGAGTTGAAATCGGTCCTTGGGCATGCGCGGTCCAAGTTGAGAACGTAGTTGGCTGTTATCGATAGGTTACTTTTCCTCACTCAGTCGAGTACCTCGCGTTTCCTTTTCCCTCGCCGTGACAAGTGAGGTCGGATCACATCCACCGTGATTTCTTCCCCGACTTCCTCGCGTCAACATTTCCCTCTTGAGCTCTGCCCGTGCAGCTCGCATGATTCAATCTCCCTCACACCCCCTCCCCCTGCTCCTTAACCCGTCCCCCAAGCCTCATTTCACTCGCCCCCTGTCCCCTCTTCTCGGCATTGCTTCACCCTCCACTCGCATTAGCATGCGATCCCCAGTCTGCGGCAAAAAGCTTCCTTTTGCCTCGCCGCTATTCATAAGTCTCACCGCTCTCTCTCTCGCTGTACGATCCTGGCATGAGATTCCCATCTCGCGTAAAGGTCAATCTTGTTTAATCATCCCCCGACGCTAAACGCGACGGACACCTTTACTCCGAGAAAGAGACGTGCCTCATCGCCAAAACTCTTGTCGTTTATAATAGCCAGGATCGCATTAGGTTAACTCGAGGATAAATTTTCGCCAAGGTCGGATGCTCAGAATTAATTTTTTTACGCCCCAACCATCCACGTTGGCTGTGCGGACTGGTGTAATTCATGGTCTAGGAATATTTTACGTCGGAACTGCCGTTTTACGGTTTTGCGCTTCCTTCTTCGACGACTCGATTCATTGTGTGACGTCCCGTTCACTAAAGCTGCGGAAATTTATCTCCCTCTAGTCCGAGCACAGACAGCCATAAATAAGAAATTGCATTTCTTTTTATTCCGGAAAGCCATGGAAGTTTTCACATTGGTAGTCCTGTAGCATGCCGAAGAAAAACTTAAAGCTGGCACTGTTTTACTTGGAACACTCGAGAAAAATTGATTTATGGTGGATGCATAGTTAGGTGGTCTATTCACAGGTTTCTATAAACGTTTTTTCCTAGAAAGAATGTTGCACGCGATATATCAAACTTTATATTCTCCCTATACTTTGTAGTTCAATTTTTTCGAATGATTTATAAGGTTTTTCGGAGGAATCCCAGCCGATTTCTCTTGTGTAACCTATCTATAACTTAAATTTTGAAAAACGTTTTTGGGGCTTTCTCACATTGATCGAAAAAATCATATCCCAGTGTCTTTTACCTAGTTCCATCAAAATATTTTATGTTATTTATTAGGCCATTACGTTCTCATAATGTCAGGTTAATGCTTTTTTGTATCTCTGGGCTCACTACCATGTGAATTAGTTTTATAATTGCAGTAACCTTATTTGCAATTAAAATGCCATTCATTTTGAGCCATCACCAAATAATCTTGTACTCATAATTGCAGTTGTAGCTGAAAGGTATTTTCTTTCTTGAATATTTAAGTTTTTGATATACGGGTAGAGTATTTCATCGGAAACGGTTTAGATGACATTTTTTTCGCAAAAGATATTCTTTATGCTTAAAATGATGAAATTGGCTATATAACCAAGCATATAAATATCTTAATATGCTGCACAATGATCTATCTTCCTTGAATATGTGAAATACAGCAAAACTATTTTACTGACCAGTATTAGTACACACTTTGCGTGCACACGCTTAGTAGCAGGTTTACCTCAATCTTATTACTTACTTATCTTAACCAAAAGTGCTTCGAGTGAAAAAAACACTTAAAGAACCATGGTAACATTAAATAAAATGCTGCGTCATAAATCATCATGACACTTCACGACGAATTTCCTTTCATTTGTTCCGTGTCTACTTAACTACTTGACTTACAATGCTTACACCATGGCAAAGGTATCTAAGTATAAATGAGAATGTGTCTAGAATCCAGTGGTGAATCTTATTTAGAGTTAGCATCACGTTTGTCATCCATTTACCTCATTTTGTTCGTATCTTTGATGACTTTGATGCATTTTGGCTCCTGAAAACACAGCCCTTCTAACAGAATATATATGATTGAAACATTCGAACAGACTGTATCTGTAAATTAAAATTTAATTGTACGTATGATCGGAATGCAGAATAAACTTGTCATATCGCGGTACGTATAAAGACACGATGAGTAACAGGTATAATATATTCCATTTATTCAACAAGTTCATAGATTGTCAAGCTTTGATGCCCTGTCGGTGGAAAATGTGAGGACATAAAATGTAATGAAATATACAAGAGCAGTCTATGGCAAAGGTCAATAGGTCAAAGTCTGAGACCATAAGTATCTCTGCGTCCCGCTTGGGACCCCTTGGGGAAAAAAGGAATGGGACCGGACGCGTGTTGCGTTCCTCAACCTAAAAGCGGAATCAGTACCTTTAATGTTAATCGTGCGCTTAAAAGGTCAAGTACTGTCGGGTCATCCCCGACCGGACACCACCGAAGCACCTCACTGAGAGGGAGAAGAGGAAATGAATGATGGAGAACACGCGTGACTGTATTGAGCCTGAAAGTTCCTTGAAGGGCATGACGAATAGGATGCCCAAAATTAGAAAACATAAGCCGGTAAACCTGGCTAATTCTGAAGTTAAAAATGGGGAGGGACGGCATCATGCATTATTGATAAAATTGGATGAAGTATAGAATCATCCAAGGAAAATGCAACGTCTCTTCATCTGTAATATTAAAATATAAAATATGAATATGGTGAATAAGTAATAACTGCCAGTGAACACTATGTTTACAACAAGGATTATTTATTTTAGTTTTGCAGGATTACATGATATATTTGCCATTCTTCTTTTCCAATATGATCTTTCATTGCTCAAAATATAGTGATGAAACATACCAGTATAAATGATTTGATATTTTTTACATTGATTTTATTACTTAACCCTTGTTTTAATTTTACTCCTTTTGAGTTTGAAATTATTAGCACTAGTCAAATGTAAAGTTTTCTCTACTTCATTATTCTCTTCTATTTTTACCTGATTTAATACATTAGGTATATTTTATGGTGAAATAGCGTCATAAATTCTTCGTCTTTATTCAATAAATTTGTACCATTGAGGGCTGTGAAGAAATTGAAACTAAATAACTATACCTGACATCCCATGCGTATAATGAATAGAACCTCTGATGAATCAGTGCAAGGATAGTTGTCCTGACTGCCCATTTAGTATACTATCGGAATATAAGCATTGCCTGAGCTCAAAAGAGATATTTATGAGTACTTATATGGGAGCATTACTCAGTAAGAACTTATTTAGTTTATGCAAGTGCTTTGACCTTTACAAAGATTTTTGCGGCAACCTACATGCTACTATGGAAAAAGAGATATAATTAATAATAATATACTTAATTAGAGATATAGAGATCAATAATAATAAATATAAGAGATAAAGACACTATAATTTAATCGGTGATCATATTAAACTTAGCATCATTATCTGTGTGAAATGAATATGCATTAGGTAAACGCGAATTCTATAAAAACTATTAAACTGCTTCAATCCGATACAGCTGAAAACAGTTACTTCACGGTGTAATCGTTAAATCGGAAGTACTAAAAACAAGGAGCTCTAGTGGCCAGTTTCTGCGTAGAAGAGAAAAGAGGGGAGGTCAAAAGAAGAATATTTAAAGAAGGTTTAAAAAGAGACATTTAATGTTAACCTAGAGACCTTTTATGTCGCTCAATTATTTTTTAAATGTCTTACAGTCCGAAGTTCACTTCCCTAAACATGTTCGGTGAGGTTACAAGTTGCACACATATTGCATGCCAAACAAATGTTTGGTACAAACGTTCTCAAATCTGTATTGATAGCCTCTCAAAATTCCCTGCCCTACTTTGAGAAACTCACTGACTTATGATGACATTGGTTATCGCGTTTATCCCACCATCATAGTTGGGAAAGTTACCAAAAAATTAACTGACTAAAGTTAAAGTTAATTTCTGTAAAAATTTGTTAAGGTTAAAAGTTACTTTTCTGAAAAAGTAACTGATTAAAGTTAAAGTTAAAAAGAGTAACTTTTACGCTAAAAGTTACATTTTCAGTTACTTTGGCTAATTGGATGCTGTGATAATAGAGGCCTTGATGGTTTTTTTGTTTTGAGAAACAACGCGAACACTGAAAATTGTCATTGTGGTTTCTTCCATCCTTATCCATTTGTTTAAAAGTATTTGAATCGGGGATTTTCGTTGTAAATCCATTTAGTGTCCAGAGTGTTGTTGGTCAGTTTTCCTAGTGTCTGCTGAAAGCATTTGGCGATATTTCTGAGGTGGGGCTCCAATTCTGGGATTTTTAAGTTGTCAAGAATATAAGACTTTCTGATGAACCGTGGTGAGTCTGTTATTTGCCGCAAAAGATTGTTCCGAGCAGTAGAAAGTGCTTTAAGGTTAGTTTTTGATATCAATCCCCACATTGCGATGTGAAGTATCCCTTCACAATTGTATAACTGCATTGGAAACGGCTTATTAATACAGAGTCACAGTAGATGATGAGGCTGTGCCTGCGCACCTTTTCTCGCGATTCTCTGGGGGCTGATGTATTGACGACGCAATGTCGCCGAGTAAGGCATACGTAGACTGGCGCATTGTAATATATACGTTAGTTTGAATGAACCCCACCCCCTCGTTATCCGTCATAGGTTTGGTGGTCTGGTGTCATAGGTTTTTAGGAGACCATTCTTTCTCGGCTTCAACTATGTAGTATTGACATGATGTCACCGAGAAAGGCATACAAGCTCTCTCCATGGTACTTAGTATTACCATCCGAGCCCTCCAGGACATTTCCTCGCGTGGTTTCGTGTTTTTTCGTCTGATAGTGCGTTCCTAAACTTTGGCGGTCACTCCCCTCAGCCCCGCTTTTGTTTGCGTGTATTCGTCTGGGTCTATTCATTGCATTCTTAGATACCGTTTTATTTTCCATTTGTCTGTTGGGAAACCTTTGCACCCAAATTCGGGCATGTTAACATTCACCAAAAATTAACGAAACAAATTAACTAAAGTTAGTTTTCTATCAGTTATAGCATAATTTTAACGATTAAAAGTTAAAAGTTAACACATTTAAAAAGTAACGATTAAATTAAATAGTTATCTATATTTGTAACGATTAATTTTAATCGCTAATTTTTTTAATCGTTATTCCCAAGTATGCTCACCATAAAGTCACTTAATTTGCTATCCACATTACCTAATGATTTACTCATAAACCCCCTGTCACATGCCTTCACGGTGGCTTGCAGGGCATTAGTTATATGTGGATAATGAATATACATTCATAATTTTAACGATTAAAAGTTAAAAGTTAACCCATTTAAAAAGTAACGATTAAATTAAATAGTTATCCATATTTTTAACGATTAATTTTAATCGCTTATTTTTTTAATCGTTATTCCCAAGTATGCTCACCATAAAGTCACTTAATTTGCTATCCACATTACCTAATGATTTACTCATACACCCCATGTCACATGCCTTCGCGGTGGCTTGCAGGGTATTAGTTATATGTAGATATGGAATATACATTCGTAATTCTATACAGATATTACTGGTCTACTTGGAAGTCGGTCTTGTTGTTGATGGTAGAGCTCTAAGGCCAACGGAGTGAAGAACAAACACATTTGAGTAGGAGTGTTCCTTTTACGTTGGCATCTTTAGTCACCCAGAATATTAAGCACCCTTAAAATAACTCAGTTTAGGTATAAATGGGCTAAAGACCTCTCCCATTTTAAAATTCAGCATGGAATTGAAGAGCGCTTGCTCACATTTACTAATTTTAGGGATATTCACTGGATACGTTGACATAATTTGGTAGAATTTTTATTATCTCCATGCTTGCGTATATTCACTGGTAAGTTTTCTACCATCTGCAGATATGCAGAACCACTAGTCTGTTGTGAAATCTATAAATTCTCACGGACAAATGGAGTTTCATCTGCCATATAATTGTGTGTTCCAACATTTATCTACCTGTTGCAATTTATTGTATGGATCAAAGCAGTGCAAATCGATGGTAATTAGGCGTGAAGTATTAAAAAAAAAAAAAACAAACGGATGTTGAGAGACAACAGTTTAAATTTCTTTCTTAATTTTTCAGTATAGAGAAATAAAAAAATATACTTTTCACAAGATAGGAAATTTAATTTTAATATTTCAACTACTGGTTTAGAACCTCTCCATATCGGAAATATTAAAAAACACCCTTTGGACGGTATACTAGAGAAATTTATTGAGTGCAATGCTATTATGCAACGTAACCTGGGTCGCACTCAATAAATTACTCAAGTTGACCGTACAACTTGTATTTTTTTTAACATTTCCTTTAATATTCCGACTGTAAAAACTCGCTTGTACCTTTATAACTCTGCCAAATTATACCAAACCCAGATGAAGTTTTAACTTTGGCTGACAGGATGGGGATAGCCGTAAAAGAGTGCATGCTAATTTCAATCACCCTCCCTGAATTGAGCGCGAAATGGTCTCTTTTACGCACGTCATTAGTCCATCGGTCACGTTTAAAGTTACGAAATGATCTGGTCACCTCTGATTCGCCGAACTAGTCGACGGAGTGGTTCCCTCGCTTCGGATCATGACGACTCATCTTGAGGCGAAGTTTTTATGATCGGCGACCGCAAAAAAAGCGGACAGTACAGATTGAGGGAGGAGAATGGAACGGGAAGAGCCGTTAAATATGACGGATGACCCGCGGAGCGCCGTGGCTCCAGACTTTAAGGAATCATCGTGGGTGAAAAAAAATGCTCTCTGGCCGCAGGAATAATGGAACCGCATGAATCTGATTGATACGTGTCTGGTGGATCGAGGGGGATGAATACGAGCACCATTACCACAGCATTGCCTCCTCCTCCTTCGGTGAGACGATCGCCGCGGGGTCAAAGTTCAGGAAGACGACTCCCCCGCCCGCGCCTTGCATCCAAACTCCTCTTTGCCTCACTCGACCTTTCGTCAAGCCAGACGCGCAATTATGGCCTTCCCGGTAACATGAAGACGTTCCCTTGCGCCGTTGCCCGACCACTTCTTACTCTGCTGGCTCCGACTTATTATGGTAGGCTCGATAATTCTAATAAAATTAAGGAGATATATTGCAGGACGGACAGGTTTAAAATGTCATTTTTTCCGCGTACGATTCGAGATCAGAACGTTAGACATCACGTTAATCGGTAATAATTATAGAGGTAATATTCAGAGTAGGTCGATAGTATTTTTTTTTATTTCCTGCATGTTCAAATCAAGGTGTGACTCGCATGTATTGCTTTTTTGCATGCATGAGTATCTATGAAATTGGTGCCGGGTTTCAAGGCATGCATGGTATTCGTGGGTGTGTCCTGAAGGATTGGAATTTGGTAGTTATTTTTATTTTTTCCCCTAATTACTTTTAAAGGTGTAGTGTTTGTTTTGTATTGTTCATTTTTGTTTGTTGTGTCATTGTTCCTGGTGTGGATGCACCCCCTGCCACACACCCTCGAGGTGGCTTGCAGGGTATGTCGTAGATAGATATAGATCGATACTCTGCAAACTCTTAACTTCTCCTCTTCCTCTCTTTTCTGCACTCCTACTTACACCCACCCGTCCTCCCCCAAGGTGATCTCCTTGATGCCTCCTCCCCCCTATGCGGGAAGTTGGTAGATCATTAACTCTATTGCTTCAGAAAATAATATTGACATTTTCCACCAAATCACAGTTAGTCAGTCTTTAGCAGTCCAGTTTAGTGAGGGTTACCTTTATCAGCCGGATTCTAATAATAGGGGATTGCTTTGAAACCATCGTATTTTTAGGACAGAGAATAATTCACCCGATTTACAAGTGTACATGATATTTTTATTCATAATTTTTTCATCAAATAATGCCCTTTCGATTAAGCAACAATGAAGATATTTTTTATTGAATAGCCTAACAAAATTCGTCAGTTGCAACCTAGCTAATGAATTTAATGTCTTTAAATCAATCCTTTATATTTTTACGGCTTTTAAAGACTATGAAATACAATTTCAATGAAGAAAAGTGGATGGGTAATGATCAGATTGCAAAGATTAGAACGCTATTTTTTCCTGTGCATAAATATTTTACGGTGAGTTATGTTTCTTGCTCTATTGTCTATTTATTTTATAAGATCTCCGTGGCTTTTGCATTCAGGATATGAGTATTTTAGTAAATTAAGGCTCGCCGGGTAACCTGAAGGCGCTCCCTTGCGCCGTTACCCGACCACTTCTGCTCACTGGCTCCTTGCACCCATCCCCCCAGTGACCTCCTGTCGCCTCCTCCCTGCTGTCCGCGCCCTGACCACCATCGCCCCTCCACGTTATCACTCGACCCGCCTCCCCCAAGTCGTAAAGTATCCATCTGTCGAGGGAAGGGAACTTCTCTCGCCTCCCGTGAGCGCGCCTTCATATTTCAACGAGGCGCGCGCGCGCATCCCTCCTCCCGGAAACCCGGCTCCCAAGTCACACTACACGCAGCCCTCGTCCGACCCCCAATTATTTCCTCGTCTTCATTTTCTCCTCTGGACGGGATACGTTTACACCGCCGTCACGATTCCGTCCCAGAGACTCGTCTTCACCCCTCTCCGTTCAGTGATTCTCTCGCTGTGGCGCTGTATCGTATTTCTTCTCCACTCACGGAAAGTATTCGGGAAAGCAATTGAAAAATCCGATACGCATCTAAAGTTTTCGGGCTCGTTAAATTATTTTCCTGGCGTGAGTCCGTGAAGGGAACGATTAATTTTTATGGAAATATATGTTCTATTTTTTTCGGGATGTTTAATTGCAAACGTAAGGCTTTGTGGTCCATAAATCGGATTCTCATTTGACTCAACTATTAGCTCGGAAAAAGAAATCTAAGGGATTCGAAATGTATTCAAATGTTTTTAATTTCAAGCAGAGTTAGAAAGTTGTGGCATGGACTTATCACAATGTTTGGGATAAATTATTCGTTAAATTATGCCTAGATATGTTGAATACATCCGCCATTAATGTATGCTAAAAGTATTGTGGTTAATCTATTTCTGAAATAATAGTTTTGGTACCCTTTCATAGATTTAATTGGTAACAGGAAGAGTTTCATTGTGTGTGTATCAAACGCATAGTTATGTACAATGTACCAGGATTTATAAGATGGGTTTTTGAAATGCATTGTCTGAAATAATAGACTTTGTCATTTTCCACAGGATTGATAGAGCTTCTACCGCGCTATGACATAATCATTTGCTTCATGTGCATGATCATGCCACGTTGTTGTAAAAATGCGTTTTGCTTACCAGTAAACTAGCGGAAGACTACTAACTCTATTACTTCAGATAACAATATCGATAGCTTCCATCAAAACACAGTAAGTCAACCAGTTGCGGTTTAATGTAGTGAGGTTTAGTTTTTGTGCCAGATTCTAAAATATAGGAATAATTTGCAAATTTCATGTTTTATGAGAATAATGTTTAGTACTGAATGGTGTCAAACTAAATGTTTGCTTGTCATATTTTTTGTCAGAAGGGAAAATAATGCCCTACAATAACGTCATAGTGATGAGATATTATCATGAATAAACTTGCAAAATACAATTTATTTATTTTTATTTCGTTTTACAAAAACGAACAAAAAATATTCCGAAGTCTAGACTCAGTCTTCTCTATAGAAAAATGTTTTTCGAGTAAACTTTACTTCAATTTTCGGCAGTAAAATCAGCTTTTATTTCAAATTGTACTGTACAACTAGTTGTAGTAGATTAAAAGTATATTTTATTATGATAGCGCCTGAACCTGCACACGCTAACACAGTCATTACAGCCAAGTTAATGAAAAGTGAAGTGCCTACCCTTAAGACGGTTGTTTGTCGTTTTTCTGTACGTTTGTAACGAAGTGTACGCATACAAGTCATCTATCTTTCTCAACTAAATGAATGCAAATTGGCACATCCAAGGAAAACACGCAAGTTCAAAACTCGTGAAAGACGAGAAGAGTGGAAAAAATATCCCTTGATATGTGATGTGCTCGCGTGAGACTCCTCAAGGATATCATGAGGCAGGCCTCCTCCTCTCCCCACGAAATCCTTCCTAATCTGGCCTCTTGCTCTCTTCTCACCCCCCTCTCTCTCCCTCACTCCAAAATTCTCGTCCACCTCTCACCACCTTTTCCCTTCGCCTCATCACAACCCTCTTCATTGCGCCTTGTCCTCCCGCTGCCTTATATCTCTCCTCTCGTGCCATTCGACTTCAATATTTGCCTCAAAATTCCACACCAAGTCGCCTTTACATGGCTTCCTCATAATTACTCTCGGTCATGCAACCGAAATATTCATTTTAGTGTGATTTTTGCATTGAGAAGTAGCAAATGCCATAAATAATCCACTGCAGATTCATAAAACATCAGTGATTGAAGGTTATTTATCTACGCTTTATACAGTTGGGTTGATGGTGATTTAAAGATCCAGCCTTAACTTTATGGAACTCACTTATAGGAAATTGATAGTGACATTATTAGTGTCAAAACCATGTTTGATACTAAAAGAATACAGGAAAAATAGTGGAAACGTACCAACGTGTTATTTCTTTCCTATAGGGTTGTTTGCCGAATAGAATCATTATATTATAATTTATTTTATTCCCTCTATGTACTTGTTTTATGCTCTAGAAAATGTATGCACTCTGGCAATATGTTGGAAATCCTAACATTTTTACAACACTCCTAACACCTTACTTTACATCACATCATCATGCGATGATGCGATGTAAAGTAAACTAGAAGTTGAAAGACTCGGTATTTTGAAAAAATTATTGCCTCGAAGTAGGTTAACTTTCTCCTGTCCTTTGTTGTTCCATGCTCCAATCGGCAATGGAAACCGCTAACTCAACACTCATAAATGAGAATTTCCGTATTAAGTATCCTTACAGTAAATTTATGAGGAAAAATTAAGAACAGATTCTAACCATTAATAATACGTGAAAAATTGGGTGATTAATAGGTATTTAATTGATCAATAACTCCCGTGGTATAAAATAACTATCGCCATTCAGCCCAATGTTTAAAAGCATTTTTTTCATTATCTGAAGTAATTGGCAGATATTATTATAAAGGTATTCATTTTGGTACAAGGTTGGATACGATGTAATTAGATTCTTTTTGAAGCCCTCAAGTTTAGCACTTCTATGGTTGGTTTAAGACACCAACCAGTATAGGCTCTTCAGTATTTAAAGTGATTTTTTTTAACTCTTGCAAGAAATTTTGAAGAATAGGTTGATCTTAAGCACATGAGTGGTGATTTCACTCATGAAGTAAAAGAGAACATCATATCCCACGAGTATATCTCAGAATGCTTTTCAAGCTCAAGAGGCCATCATTGATCCTAACCTGGAAGGAAACACGTCCCCCATTATGAGTCATTCTTCATCATCATCCTAAGAGTATGAATGTGCACGTTGAGAGTCTGACATTGCTCATTGAAAGAGACCAGTCATTTTTACGAAAAAGTTCATGATGATTTATTTTAGGGCTGAATGCCCTAGTGGGACGAACTGTGAATACCTTTACCGTCTGGCGGAAGTCACTCGTATATTATTTCCCCCAGTGTAGGGATTATCATCTGTTTGAGTTAGGGGCAGCAGTTAAGGCGTTGGATAAACACTTTAATTCTGGAAACCCAGCATGAAGAAATTAATGAGTTCATGCCTGAAATTTATTGCGCCTTGTATTATTGACCTGGATCTCGTTAATGGGACTATACCAGGGATTTTTGTGATTCACAACTATGGTGGGCAATGATTAACAAATAATTCACCACAATGACAGAAGAACCTACTTCGGTTTGTTTTCAAAGAGGAGAATAATATCTAATAAATAAGTTTAATTACCATTTTATGATTGCTGGAATGAATGAACGTGTTTTAAAACATTCTTCAGCTACTGTGCAAACTATTTCGGATAATATAGGATAGTACTAAAAGTATGTGCTTTTAGTATATTTTATTCAAAGCGTATGGGCCATAAATGATTCCCGTTGGCTCATTTTTCCTTTTCATTCGCTTCGGCCAAACGGTTCACTGTGAAAACAGTCTGCCAGAGCAAGCGATGGAGTACTTAAAATTAATATTATCATTTTTCACACCGAACAATGCAACGATCACCGCATGGTGCAGTAGAGATACGCCCGTTGTGCATGGCCTCCCTTTATGGTATCCCAGAAAGGCTAGCGCGCGTCAACCTCCCGGAAATGGGACTTGATTTCTGCCACACTATCTCCCAAACAATAACGCTCGGAAAATTGAACCCATCTATTTAAGCATGCTCGCTCGTGATTTCCTGGGTGGTCAGAGCCTCTTTGCAGTTCAACGATGCAAGAGATCTACAAGGAAACAGCCGGCCGCGCGGAATCCTCGAGTAATCGAGCGAAAGGCTTCCGCGCCGCTTCTCCCAGACCGTCTCGTATGCTTCTCTCTTTTTTCTCTCTCTCCCTCTGCCCCGAAACCCAAAGATCCGTCCCTTCCCGCATGTTGTCCAGTCATTTGGATCATTCGTCTTCCAGGGCCGAGGTCCGAATCTCTCGCGGATGAGGGAAATGCCTCAAGCGCCTGATCTGCCGCCCACCGTCCTCATGCACACTGTCCCCTCCTGCCAACCCTCTCGGATCTCCTATTAGCACTTCCTCTGAATCCTCCTCCTATTCATTTCAATTCATCATTCCGTGGCAGAGCGGTCTCTTCCCTAGGCTCCCCCTATCTCACACATTCATCTCTCGTCCCAGCCTCCTCCAGACCGTTCCGATTCTCCTTGAGCCGATTGATGGCTCTGGAAGTCTGCGGGAAAGAGTCCGTCCGAGAGGAACATCGTCCCTTTCGACCGGATTTCGGTCTCGGTAAGAGGAATGCCAAACCTATTATGGAGCGCTGGCTTTATTTTCAGGAAATCGGCTTTTTATCTTCTCGTGGTGCCATCGGCTTTACGAATTGGCGAAGGTTATTCATTCGATTGCGTGTATCGTTGCAAAACATCCGTGCAAACAAATTCAACGATCCTCTGCCTGTTTTTCTTCCGCATCAATTGTTCTGCCCGAAATATACGCGATCAGCAACTGTTCTTCCATTGCTGTGAGATATATCGTGCATCGTACCATAACGAAACTTAGGCGTGAGTGGAACTAAGTAAAGTAGACCTAATCCAGTAAATATATAAACCCTGTGATACCAGTCGGGTTTTAGATTCATAAATATAAACATCGTTTTGCATTAGTAATGTGAATCTAAGTGTAATTGATGGGATCTTAATGGCAATATATTGTTAAAAATTTAGAATTATGTTATAACAACGGGGGAGTTTACTCGGAACCGAAATTACAATTTTGTACACGAAATTGTTAGATGAAAACGAAAAATGAGTTTTAGTGAAAAAATTAATCTTCTAATCACAGCCATTCACTCATAAATCAAAAATTAAAATAAGCAAAAGGTGACGCCCACCGAAGAAGCTTCTTTGATATCATTGACGTCATTTTCTTCCCGTCCTTGACTGCTTTTAGAGGAAGGGAATGGAGGGGGGGGGGGGGGTTCTCGGAATGTCTACTCGCACAGATCCTGTCGCAACCGCTCCGGTTTGCAGAGTCAGCTGTGTCCCCCCATTGCGATAAGGCGAAGTAGCTTCGCGGGTTCAGTTGTGATTGGACGAAGTCGATGACGTCAGAGGTTGCACCACGCCCACTTTTCCGAAAGGGTTAAAGACATCGGTTTTCGCCGCTTATAACTCAAGAAATAGGTAATTGGCGGAACAAAAAACGGAAAAATACGGGTATTTTTATTTTACAAACTCTATCAGATTTGGCAATAGAAAAAATATGGTAAACGACCCCATTGTTTACAGAATAAGGAGTGTTGTTGCTCATACCGCTATGGGCTCTACCTTCACTCGCATGAAAGACCTCTAAGCTTTCCTTTGGGTGAAGGGAGTGCACAATAGTTGTCGATCTCTAGCACCTATTATTTACATCATCACAGTTTAATACTTTGTTTTAAGACCCTATTACACTAATACCGCTTCTAAATGCCGCCGCCTACAGTTCAAGACTGTTTATTCTGCAAGTAGATTCGGACGACCATATTGAAAATTTGATCCAGCAACCGCAACCTGGTGATCTAGCTCATTGGCAGTAAGCATCTTTTCTAGCATATTTTTTCATCCCGGATGCTGTGTTAACCGCAGATCTATAACAAGGAAGACCAAATTCTCTCGGGGATCCGGTTGGTGTGGTGGCTAGAGTACTGGCCTCCCATCCCGAGGGCCCGGGTTCGATTCCCGGCAGTGGCGGATTTTTCAGTGGAAAACCGGTCCCCACTTGAGTGCCTAGTGGAGGGCATTTCAAGTGCAGTACCGTGGAATGGGACGTTAAGCCGTGGTCCCCTTGGCGCCTTTCGTTAAGTATTCAATTTTCAAGGAGCCTTCAATTATCCACCTATCCTATATGGCGCAAATGACCTCAGCTGTCGGTCGCCTCCCCTAAATAACCAACCAACCAAATCCTCTCGATCAGCCACAAGTACTTTGCCAACGCACACTTACCGGTGTCTAATATATCCATCTACATAACACCCTGCAAGCCACCATAAAGGTGTGTGGCAGAGGGTGAATTTACGCCAAACATGCATTGCATATCATGCATTGTAAGGATTAGTGATTGCATTGTAATCTAAACTTAGACATTTAAAAAATTATTAAAATAGAAAATCAAGCATGCAAACAAATGCTGTTTCTGGATTAGCTTGAAGTCCTTATATCAAGAAGCAGCTAACTATACTATCGACTGATACACTGTATTTTTACCACTGCATATATTATCAGCCATTCATATACCTAACAGTATGAGAAAAGAAGGACATTTTGAATATGTCAGTTAAGCAATATATTTGTGTAATTTTATGAGTGTGGTCTAGGTTATCGTATTCGCTGGAACTCGCAAAATATTTTTAACGCCATCAATAAAAATATTGTCTCGTCATTAGTTAAGGGATTAAGTATATGTCAGCCAGCGAATTCACATTATAGTTCTTAATCAGTGTAAGGGGCTGGTTAAGAATAAAATCGCAAGGATTTTTAGGAGGTGTCCAGAAAGCTTCTGTCCGGGATATGAACCCTTGACCCTCCGGTCCTTAGCCCAGCACTCTACCCACTATGCCACCACGACCCCAATATTTCTTCCAGTCACGCTGCAGTCCTAAATCTACACACATTCTCTCCATTTTTAAACCTGCTTTTCTAATCGCGGAATCCAAAAGTATATATACCTATGTGAAGCTGGATGTGGCAAATGTGGATTTGCTGCATGTCCCCTTATCTGCAAATCATTTATGATCAACTCCTTTTAACGCTCCCTTTTTCTGCCGGCATCCCTTCTTGCATCTCCTTTCCCTCAGGAATCGACTGAGTTTTAACTTTCTTTTCATAAAACCTCATATAACCCTTTTCCTCTCATTTTCGCGTTGATACCAAGACTCGAGTCGGGCGATTATCCCATCGCGGCGCAACTTTCTCTCGCAAACGACTCGCTTTAGAAAATGAAACCGCTCGTGCCCTCATCATTCGCTAACTTGCATCTCTCCTTTTACGCTCTCCCCGCGCGTGTTTATTCATTTTTTTTTGGAGACTTGCCAACCGTTTACGGAATGCCGTGAAAACGTCTCATCCTCCTCCACTCCAGGACTCTCACACGAACACTCCCGCGCCCTCTTCTTCCCTCCGAAACATTATAATGAAGGCCGTAAAGTTTTCTTTCCTCAAGAACACTCCCGTGTGCCGGCGGCAAACGAATTCCGCCGGTTTCCGGCACTTTGTCGGCACTAATGAATTTTTTTTGGGTGGCATTTGACCCGACCGTTGAACCTGTCATTGACCAAATAATAAGGAAGATACAGTCGTTATCTCGGAGGGCCTTTTTATGCAAATTCAGGTTGGGCCCGTATTCTCGCGCCAGTCTCCTGTGTCTTGATGTAAGATAGGGCCAATGATTTAGCTAACTTAATATCATATATATTATTTCTGATGTCAACATCCATTTTTTTCAACTAAAACAAAACATATAGCAGTGAATACGTATCAGCGATAAGGATTTTTTTACTCACTTGTGTCTTATAATACTCAGTTTGCGTTAAAACTCGTTGTCTGTTTATATTTTATGTTGATACATAAAATAAAAAATAAGTAATATAAAATCTTCTATACAAAAGCATCACGAAATAAGAACGCATCGATAGAAACGTCATAAATGAACAACGAAGAAAAAATTATTATTGATGGAGGAAACTTTACATTTGAGGCATAATTTAATTGTGTAAATAAATACATATCAAGTGGTCTTGTGAATTTTGAATATGTTGACATTGATAACTGTCCTTAATTTTTTCTTTATACACTTTCCAGATTCAATTTCTGATTTTAACAAGCCAACCGAAGTATAAATAAGTTTTGTTTTGGGGTGGGGGAAGATTAAATGTAAAAGTTTACCAGTTTGTATTATTTCATTAGTATCTCCTTGCTCAAGGCCATTCGCTATAACTATGGATACAAGTTTAAAATTTGAAATTATTTGAATCATATTTATTTTTTTTATTTTTTCTTGAACATAGCATACCTTCATGAAGTTTTGGCTTTACTCGCATTTCGGTTATTAAAAAATTACTGTTCTTTCGCGTTTTTATGTGGGGAGCCGCTGACCGTCAAATTTGAATTGCGAAGAGAGTCGATATATTTTAAAGGGTAGAAAATGAATTTATATAAGTATAACGTGGTATTTTCGGGCGTAACTTGTTATTGGATGAAGAAGTCAAGGAATTTCTGATCATAGTTAAAAAAGCTTACGTTGGAATGATCATTTGAGTTTTACTTACCTTCGAGCGAAAAATTATCATAAATCGTGTAAATTATTTATATGAGGGAATTTGCACGGAAATTTGCATTAATAGGAAATGTTAGCGATGCTGGTATTTTACCAGACATGCGTTAAGATCAATGTGAGGTTAAAGATAGAGTCAAAGCAATAAATCATGTACATTATATTAGTTTTCACATGCCCGTCTGTGCCAATGACTACTTAACAGAAGAAAATCAGACACTACAATAAGAATCCACCTACACCTTATAAAGAAAATGACTTGAGTATTCGGTCACACCTCCTGAAAACAATTACACTAAATGTTCAATTAAGAAATTTAGTTTCAAATTAATTGAAATTCAATTGTTTTACAATTGTCCAAAACGGAATACCGAAAATAACTGCTAGCGCACGTTGGAGACTATGGAGCCCAATTCATCCAAAATATTTTTATATTAAATGAATCACATGAAATTGCAAAGAGGTTGCTTGAGCTAGCCGAAATTAGATCCATTTTGTGCTAAATTATGGGATAGCCAAATATTCCACCAGAAAAGAAAAAGGTACTCACGTTTGGGTACTAACTTACTAACTTGCAAATAATTCGGATCAGATTATTTTTCTTCATCAATAGTTTCTGCCTGCCAAGAAAAGCGTGTATGTACATAATTATTATTATTATAAGTATTCTACCGGTGAAGGTAGGTTTAAATGGACATTTAATTCTTCCCACCCCCTAAATTTCACACGATGTCCCTCTTCAGCCCCTCATACCTTCTGCCACCTATCATTCCATCCAAGCTACCCGTTCTTCTTCTCCCTCTTCCCCGCTTACCCAACACTCTTCCCTCAATCACTTCCTTCAAAACACCATCCCCTTTTATTACCTTTTCCATCCACACCTTCTGCCTTCTCCTAATTTCATCTATCAAATTTCTTTCCTCTCCTACCAACTCTAGCACTTCATCGTTCGTCTTCCTTTCGACCCACTTTATTTTCTCCATTCTTCTCCACACCCACATTTCAAAAGCCCTAAGTCTATTTTCATCTTCTTTTCGCA
The DNA here is from genome assembly GCA_933228895.1 of Platycnemis pennipes. Classification (NCBI taxonomy): domain Eukaryota; kingdom Metazoa; phylum Arthropoda; class Insecta; order Odonata; family Platycnemididae; genus Platycnemis; species Platycnemis pennipes. The sequence goes on along the minus strand of OW121848.1, from coordinate 21,681,282 downwards.
AAGCCCACGTTTCCGCCCCATATAGTGCAACGCTCCATATTAAACTTTTCACTAGTCTTTTCTTCACTTCCCTACTCAAGGCCCCTGTCATTAGCTCACGCCTACGAGTAAAGGCTTCTTTTGCCAATGCAATTCTCCTTCTCACTTCAATGCTGCTATACCCTTTTTCTTCCAGCACACTACCTAGATAGGTAAATTGTTCTACCTGCTCTAGCTTCTGACCTCCCACTTTTATCGTTATGCTGGCTCTTTTTGTTCTTGAAAACCACATTACTTTCGTTTTCTTCTGGTTTATCTTCATCCCGTATCTTTCGCACTGTCCCTGCAATGCATCCAGCATTTTTTGCAAGCCACGGGCAGACTGGCATACTAGCGCTTGGTCATCCGCAAACCTCACTGATTTTATCAATTTCCCCCCGACCTTCACTCCAGCCTCCAGTTCATCCCAAGCCCTTCTCACCATTTCCTCCGAGTATATGTTGAAAAGTACCGGTGATAAAGGACAGCCCTGCCTAACTCCCCTCCCTATTGTTGCCCAATCCGATTCTCCATCTGCTACTCTCACTTGCGCCTTCTGCGCCATATATAAATTCCGAATCAGTCTCCTGTCTCTCCAGTCTACTCCTATCTTCCGCAATATTTCCATTAACTTGTCCCACCTCACTCTGTCGAACGCCTTTTCGAAATCAACAAAGCACGCGAATACGTCCTGATTGTATTCTAGGTTCCTTTCCACTAGTATTCTCATCACTGCAATCGCATCCCGAGTGGCCCTCCCCTTCCGAAATCCAAACTGATCCTCGCCTAGGAATTCATTTGCTCTCTTTTCCATTCTCCTATTGATGATTCTAAGCACTACCTTTGCCGCATGAGAAATCAAACTTATCGTTCTATAGTCTTCACATTCCTTTGTCACCCTCTTTTTCGGTATAGGTATCAGCACGGTTTTTACAAAATCCTCCGGCCAAGCCCCCTCCTCGTATATTTTACGAACAAGTTCATAAAATCTGTCCCTTCCTCCTTTTCCTAGGTTCTTCAGAAGCTCAGCTGGGATGCTATCAACCCCCACCGCTTTTCCTGCCTTCATTTCTCGCAGTGCCTTCTCTATCTCACTATCCAGTATTCCGGGGCCCACGTCATCCTGATCTACGTCCTTTTCCTCTTCTATGTCCAAGTTGCTAGGCCTATTTTCGCTATCATACAGTTCCTCAACATATTCCCTCCAACGACGTTGGATCTCCTCTGGCTCCATTGCTAAATTTCCCTTTCTGTCTTTGATGCACGGGACCGTTTTCCATTTCTTATTTCCCGATAACATTCTAACCTTTGAGTACAGACTGCCTATTTCTCCTTCTCTCTGGAGTCTCTCCAGCTCCTCGCATTGCCGACTCCACCACTTTTCTCTTGCTCTCTTTGTATCTCTCCTAAGCCTGTTGTTAATCTCCTTATAACGCCTTTTGCCTAGCTCTGTATTTACATTTTTCCATTTCCTTCTTTCGTCTATCCTTTCCATCATTTCCGCTGTTACCCATGGTTTCTTGATCCTCCTAGTGTCTACTGTTCCTATTGTTTTCTCCGCTGCTTCTTTTATGCCTGTCTTTATCATTTCCCATCTTTCATCTATTGTTCCTCTTCCCTCCTCTTCCCTCATGCATCTATCCACAATCTCCTGGTATTCCCTCCTCTTCCCTCCAATCAGTGCTCCTACATCCCACCTTTTTATTTTCCTTCCTACTTTCAACCTCTTTAGTCTCATCTCACATTTCATCACCACCAAGTTATGGTCGGAGTCGGCATCTGCACCTGGGAAACTATGCGCGTTCTTTACACTATTTCTGAATCTTTGCCTAATCATGATGTAGTCTAATTGGTACCTTCCAGTATCCCCCGGCATTTTCCACGTGTACCTACGCCTAGGGTGGTGTTTGTACCACGTATTTGTAATCACTAAATTATTCCTCCTACAGAACTCCACTGCTTTCTCGCCCCGGTCATTCCTTACACCCAGACCATACTCCCCTACTTCACTTCCGTCCCTCCCTTCCCCTACTACAGCGTTCCAATCTCCCATAACTATTAGGTTCTTCCTGCCCTTTACTTTCCCCATTACTTCTTCCAACTGGTCATATACTTCGTCAACTTCCTCTTCTCTATGACCCCCTGTCGGCATGTAAACCTGTACTACGACTACATTTTCCGGCTTAGCTTTGATTTCGATGGCTAGTATTCTATCGCTTACCTGTTCCACATTCAACACCCTTTTTCCTAATGTTGCATTCAATACGACTGCTACTCCCCGCTGGCTCTCTTCCCCTCCACTGTATATAACCCTGTACTTTTCACTCCAGAAGTCCCCTTGGTCTCTCCATCTTACTTCGCTTAGTCCCAACAAATCGATCTTTCCCCTCTCCATTTCACGCTTAATATTCTCTAGTTTTCCTGCCCTTAACATAGTCCTAACGTTCCATGTCCCGATCCTTAGCATTGCTGCTCTCTTCTCTGTTTTATTCTTCGCCGCCGCTGCTGTTGCCGCTGCTGCTGTCATTCTTTTCTTGCAAGGATTTCGTGAGATGACGACCGCAGAGTCCTTGCTTACCCTGCTGCCGGGCACGACACCCGTTCCACTAATTTGGTTCCGGGCCCCGTAGTTGCCAGGATTCAATTCTCTATTGTTCAAGTCCATTGTGATCTTGGGAGAGTTTAATTGAGGTGGTTTCCCGTTGCCTGCCTCAATAGTGTTTTTAACGTGACACCATCACTTGTTAGGCCGCCCCACTGGGGTCAGACGCCTTCTCACAGCCGCCTCACTGAGGAACAGACGCTGCGAGTACGGTACGTGGACTACCTTTCGTCAGGCTCCTACCCTTCGACCTGTCTGGCATGGGTGACCCTACCAGGAGCAATATTAGTTACTCCCGCCAGTGTAGCTCTAGGGGTCACGGGAACACGCAAGCCCCAATCCCACCACGACAAGGCGTAGTCCATGGGGAAGGGATGTACATAATACTAATATTCAAATCTTAAGATTCTATTTTCCCGTATTTTTAAATTTCATTGCGTCTATTTAGCCGATTCTGATGTAAAAAGTTAGTGATATCGATTTGATGAGCCGCAATCCAGCCCTCTTGGCTTGATTTGCGATAATTTATTAAAATCATCTGATTTAACTGCTAATTTAGAAGAACTATTTTCTGTTTTCATTGTTGGTTAAGAACCAGAGCTGGGACAAGGTAATACTCCATTTAAAAAAATCAAAGTTCCTCACAATATGCTTATCTATCTGGCTGTGAATATTTATACTATTTCTAATTGTAGTCCTAATCTTCTGTTTTTTCCCATTACATTTGCTTCCTGACACTTTTTCTCCATTTCAATTGTACTATGAATGGTTAATGGTAGTTTAGCGGGGCCGTCGTTCAGGTAGCTAGTGGGACGGAGGTCAGGACCGAGGGTCCACCCTCGGTCTCCTCGAAAATCGACCCTCGCCCATCCCGAGAGCTCAGCCGAGGTAGACCTTTCCCAGCGGGTGGGGTCCTCGGGGAAATTGACCACTAGACATGGTTTATCGAAGTTATAAACTTTGGAACGTATCAACAATTTATCTTCTTCATTGTATCGTTCATTCCAAGACGTCGAAAAACGTTTTTTGATTGATGCTCTACGATGAAAATTAAGGATTTTCCTATTTTTCGCGTAAAAAGCGGATGGGATGTGGCAACGTTGCTACCTGAGAGGGCGAGTTTGGAAAAAGAGAGCGGGAAAAGACAGCCCGTGCGAGTCTTATTCTGGGATCTCAATGTTCGATGCTCCATGTCTCTGATCCATAGAGTGCCTCGCTCCTTTCTTTTTGTTGATTCTCATATTAATTTCCTAAATTACTAGTCCAAAGCCAAAAGATTCTTTATATGTGTATATTATAGACCGCCTGATAGCGACGGCAGTTCAGTATCAGGCCTGGAGAGCAAGAGCAGTAAACTAAATTCGCGCGGAAACGATCGAAACTCATAATATGTGGAGATTTCATACTTCCGTCCATAGACTGGGGCACGAATTGGTTTATCACCGGAGTAAAAGACAAGGAGCTCTGCGAGTCACTATTGTGTACCTTCACAACACACTCAATGCATCAATTGGTAACAGCATCCACCAGAGGAAATAATACCTTCTATTTATTAGCGGCAAATGTACCAGAACATGTTGTAAAAGTAGTAGCCGAGAAAGGCATTTGAGGCCATAAAGTAGTCACGGCTCAATTTTCTCTGAGAGCTAACAAACTCACGAGCCGAAAAGAAACATTTATTTGCTCGGTAAGGCTGATTATGGTGATATCTCTTAGCCGAAGGAGGCGTGTACATGGGAGTCAGCCAAATTCCATATACTTCTTCGTGTCTCACATTATTTTGGCGATAAAATGTTCATCATTGTCCGGCATTATGGTTTGAAAGCTTTAATTCTTTTCTCTACTGTTTTTCGATGTCCCATGTCTCTGACCCATAGGGTGACTTTCTCCATACGAATGTCTTGATGGAGTGCTTTCTTGTTGGAAACTGAAGGTTTTTGAGCCATGTAGTTGCCTCTTCTTCAGGAAAGGCTCCTTGGCCTGTGCTATTCTTCGCTTGATGTTGGTCATGCTTCTTCCATAGCAAGATATTAACTGTTGCGGAGAGAGCTGAAGTTCTTGACTTTTTGTAATTTCACTCCTCATATTTTGATATAGCGTATTCCCTTCAATCATACATGAAAGTATGTTTTTTAAGTCGCCTTCAAATATCTTAGAGAGGGGATGGTTTCGTCAACTCATAAAGAGGAATTAGGATATCGTATAATGTATTTAGCGAACAAAGCAAAGGATTAGATACAGAGGATTCGTGGAGAGAATTTCTTGAGGTCACCCGTAAAGCAGTTAATAAATACATACCTAGTAAATTCATTAGTGATAATGCAGAGCCAAGGTGGTATAACGCGGAGGTTAGGAAGAAATCACTAAAGCGACAAAGGGTATGCCACGCTAGGATGAAAAATGCAGGACGGGGTCTATCGGTAGAGGAAAAAAAATGAGTTAGTTCAAAACTATACTATATCAAGAGCATTAGCAAGGAAATCATGTCGGCAATGTTATCACATTTCAAGAGCAAGATGTTGGGAGAATATTAAGATAGCCATCCTAAAGCGTTTTGGTCATATGTGAGAGAGCTTCAGGGAAATAGGTCCACAGTGCACACACTTAAAAACGATAAAGGAATTAGAGTCACCAGCAGTGTAGAAAAAGCCAATACTTTAAACACATTCTTCCAAAGCGTATTAAACTCATCGTCACACAACGCAGTGGAACCACCGCCGAACACTTTCAGGGAGCAAATGCCCGAAATAAAAATTTCTTGCCGCGGAATAGAGCAGCAGTTAAAAAGCATTAGCAAAAACAAATCACCAGGTCCCGATCAAATTCCTTCCAGAGTATATAAAACATTAGCTTCTGAAATAGGCCCCTATCTAGAAATAATATTCAATAAAACACTAAAGAACCACACAGTACCCAAGGATTGGAAAGTAGCTAACATTACACCTATTTTTAAAAACGGCGATAGGGAAGAACCTAGTAACTACAGACCCATTTCACTCACGTCAATCTCTGGTAAGATATTTGAGCACATTGTAGTCAGTTCGATCATGGGGCATTTGGAAAGTCAGAAATTACTCATAATCAGCCAACATGGGTTCCGGAAAGTTTGATCTTGCGAGACACAATTAGCTTTATTTGTACACCATATATTAGTCTACGTCGAAAACAGTACTGAAGTTGATGCGATATTTTTAGATTTTAAAAAGGCATTCGATAAAGTTCCTCATGATAAATTAATCTTGAAGTTAGAGAGTTTTGGTATAAATAAAGACGTATGTTGGGTAAAAGAATTCTTAAGTGGGCGAGAGCAGAGGGTTGTCATATATGGTATCATGTCGGACACAATCAAAGTCACATGGGGAGCCTCAAATTTCCACTGGAAATGCTCTTGAATACAAATAACGCCCTACGATATGCTTTAATTGCTATGGAGTTTAGTTTATAATTTTGAATAATCTCTTTTCCTCGTCAATGGATGGATTGGTTAGAGAACTTTTCAATCCAGATTGACTCTGCCTTTGTCATTTCAATGACTTCCACACTTATGCTTAGTATATACTATCTAGGTTCTGCGTTTCCCCATTTTATTTTATTAGGTACGTATTTATTAACTGCTGAGCGGGTATGCTACAAAACTTTACTATTTTGGCTTAAAATAACTTTCTTAACTTTATTAAACGACTTCAGTAACTCCTGTTCATGTCCTCGTATTTAAATCTACAAATGCTTCTCTCAATGCCAACCTTGCTAGACATGTGCTTGAGCTTGGACGCCAAATCCGAATAGAACGAGTGACGAACTGAAGGGACTCCAGGACACAGCAGGAGACCGTTGGGGGAGGATTGGGGGGAAAGTGAAAGTTCGTCGCGAGGCGACCACGCTATTGAACGCGTATGCCGAAAAGAAGTGCATGGTTTCTTCGTACCTTTGTTCTATCTCCAGGCCACGAGGGTCGCGTCCGGTGCTATTAACTCCCATTCTAAAAACTCCCAATATTTGTTTGCTTGGTTTTAAACGGAAGCGGAAAGGGATAGGTAGGGGAAATATTTTAGAGTATTCTGTAGTGCATGATGCATGTATTACCCCTTAAATACTGTAGATACTAACAATCAAGTTGCATGAGACAATATAGTTGCTAGTTTGCATGTTAGTAGTGCATGCTTGGTGATCTTCACCCCCTGCCACACACCCTCGCGGTGGCTTGCAGGGTATCGTGTAGATGTAGATGTAAACGTAAGGGTCATGCATATAGATATTCGTAGCAGACTAGGAACAAAATCGCCAAGTCCAAAGGAACATCTATGGACAGGAGTGAGCTTTTGCAAATGTACATGATGCCTTTAAAAATCTCCTGAAGGGGGTGTGGCAGGGGGCATGCATTAATAAGGAAACACTACCCAATCTAATAAATAAGTAATAATAATCAACAAGATATATCCGTTATGCAATGTAACTGGATGAATCTTTCACAACCTAACTTTGCATGGTCATTTATAACGTCCATAAATAGGTTTTGAAGTAGTTATATCCCGATACGTTGATATTTTTTTTATCCCATGTTCGAAAATATTTCTGCGTTGAATTCAATTGGGATACCAGTTTTTTTCGGAGAGAGGGTTCCGATTTTTACTCATTGCAATGCCTAAATGTTGTAATTAAAAATTCACCAATTAGAGGCTTAAACTTAGAAGATTCTTATTCTGCTCGAAAAAAGTACTAAATTGCCGTAAATTTTAGCATTTCTTAATTGAAGAAAAAATGTGAGCCTAAAATGTTGATTTTTAGGTCTGATTACTTCAGTATCCGAAGAGCACTGCTGTCGAAGTGAAGTCAGTTTCGAATGTGCTATTACAATACCCTACCTCGTATGACAATTGAACACGGGTGCCCGCGAAGGAAAATCCGGTCTTATATGATGAAAGCCACAATTTTGATTGTAACCTGCAAAGGGTAAGGGCGAAATAATGCAGAAGACACATTCTGCATGATTATTAACGGGATTTCTAGTTAATGTTTTATGCGATGAAAACTATAATTAGAACTGGAATGCCTATTGAAACTTAGTGGAAAGTTGTCCAAGCCGGGCAAATATCCCATACATAGGCATGTATTTTTCCAATTATTAATATGTTATTGACGTCGTAGGAGAAGTTATCTGTGTCAAACTTACGCATGAGGTTCAGCCTTTTCATCAACCTACTGCTAGATAGCGATTCCTATCCCGGTTCCTCTAATAACTTGGAGACAATGCTGAATTTATCTAAACATATTTTTACAAACCTACCTGACTTTGTCTTTACGCGATCCCATATACTAGCAGCATACTCGATGTGCGGTCCTACTAGTGAGAAATAACAGTGTTCTTTTACCATTTATCACTTTACAATGTACTCTGAATGTATATATTAATTGATGAGTGTGTAATATCTAGGAAAGCAAACCAAAACCACCCATAATCTTGGCTAATGCTGACTTCTTGAAATTTATTAAATGAGTTGAGCAGTTCCTGTTTCATACCACCATAATAAGCCTTACCCAGCAGCGGCGTCGGAAGTGGGGGGAAGGGGGGGCAATCGCCCCCCCCACCAGAATTTTACCGTGCCCTTGAGAAATGAGTCTTCTTCATCAATAAAAAATAAATTTCACTTGTATCCAGCTTGCCTATTCCCTTCTGACGTATATTCTACCACCTTCATATGCACTTTTAGCGGAATTCTAATCTCTACCCCCTTCTATCCGCAAAAAAATGCGGGCCCTTTTCATAGGAGCCGGGCCCTTTTCATGGTTGGCCCCTCCCAGCGACAATAGTTCCGACGCCCCTGATACCGAGCAAATAAATGTTTCCTTTCGGCTCGTGAGATTGTTAGCTCTCAGAGAAAATTGAGCCGTGACTACTTTATGGCCTCAAATGCCTTTCTCGGCTACTACTTTTACAACATGTTCTGGTACATTTGCCGCTAATAAATAGAAGGTATTATTTCCTCTGGTGGATGCTGTTACCAATTGATGCATTGAGTGTGTTGTGAAGGTACACAATAGTGACTCGCAGAGCTCCTTGTCTTTTACTCCGGTGATAAACCAATTCGTGTCCCAGTCTATGGACGGAAGTATGAAATCTCCACCTATTATTATGTTTCGATCGTTTCCTCGCGAATTTAGTTTACTGCTCTTGCTCTCCAGGCCTGAGACTGAACTGCCGTCGCTATCAGGCAGTCTATAATATACACATATAAAGAATCTTTTGGTTTTAGGCTGTCGAAGTGAACACCATACGCTCTTTAACCGACTCTCAGATTAGAACTCACAATTATTGGTGTAGTAATCCTTAGCTGCAACAAAGAAGAACATATAGGAGTCACTAAGAGGAACGTAGCTTTCTTGTCACGTGCATCGAAAACACTTACTAAAATAATCAGCCGAAGAATGGAAGGAAAGATTGGAGGAAACCTCTCGGATAACCTATAAATGGTAAATGATTTTGGAAAATATTCATTATCTGCGATTTCGTTTGATAACCAACTTTATGTCCCTATAATTATATCCGCATCGGTGCCTTTAATGATATGGTAGCATTAAACTACTTTATTTTTATACTACGGCAGTTTAGTATCACCAAATATATATTTCACCATTTAGCAACTTCTCTGGTCGTTGATAGTAACCTCCATTAGCCATCTTAGGAAAACTAATTGCCAATAATTTGTCATCACTGAAAAATTACTTCTGAAATTCCTCATATTTCCCGTGTCTCATGTAAAAGCCGCCATCAACTAGCCATTTCACAACATGGAATGGAATAAGATGTTCAAGATACTGAAAGCAGTTGAGATGGACTACAACGACAAATAAATACTCGCCTCCGCAAGAATCAGGTCACAACAGTACGAATGAATGATGGAAGGAAAATAGAAGCCAAAACAAATGAGGAGTTAGACAAAGATAGAGCCTCTCGCCATTATTATTTAATATTATACATTACTAAAAGAATCAAAACGAGAAGCAGAAGAAATTGGTATAAAAGTAATCAAGGTTAATGTTGAAGAAATAAACATGCTTCCGGTTCGCAGATGGCTATCGCAGTTCTAACAGAAAGGCAAGTGGACCTGTAAACATCTTGGAATATTACGGACCTAGTAATTTAGGAAATTAATATGAGAATCAACAAAAAGAAAGGAGCGAGGCACTCTATGGATCAGAGACATGGAGCATCGAACATTGAGATCCCAGAATAAGACTCGCACGGGCTGTCTTTTCCCGCTCTCTTTTTCCAAACTCGCCCTCTCAGGTAGCAACGTTGCCACATCTCATCCGCTTTTTACGCGAAAAATAGGAAAATCCTTAATTTTCATCGTAGAGCATCAATCAAAAAACGTTTTTCAACGTCTTGGAATGAACGATACAATGAAGAAGATAAATTGTTGATACGTTCCAAAGTTTATAACTTCGATAAACCATGTCTAGTGGTCAATTTCCCCGAGGACCCCACCCGCTGGGAAAGGTCTACCTCGGCTGAGCTCTCGGGATGGGCGAGGGTCGATTTTCGAGGAGACCGAGGGTGGACCCTCGGTCCTGACCTCCGTCCTACTAGCTACCTGAACGACGGCCCCGCTAAACTACCATTAACCCTATGAATAGCACTACTAGTTTTGTGAGCATGGTGTCTTTAGCTCACGTCTGCCTTCACGCAAAAGTCTTCTCCCTCATCGCCAACTATGACTGGGAATAAAAATTCTACGGTGGATCATTAGCGAGAGATCAGGACAGCTGCCAATCAAACGTCATTGGATAACGGTGTCTAGAAATAAGGTGTCAAAACTTCACGCGTGGGTACTCCGGCTCAAGATTTTTGCCTGATGAGAATCGCGGTCCCAACACGCCTTCCAACGTGGGAATTCTTCGCGGTCTCGCCGAACGAGAATCTCATCATTGATTTCGATTAAGTTCGTGTGTATCCAGAATATATTGCTGTGAGAAATGTACGCATTCAATTTTGCAATTTAATAGCGTTTGAATATAATTGCACACGCCAACACGGTTAGGATTGCTAGAATGTTAGCACTGCTAGAACACAGCTAATTTATAATTTTATGTTGATTGTAACTCGGTGCCGTTGGAATATAAGATGAAAGTTGCTCCTTCGCCAGCATATTTAACTTTACCAGTCATCGGTATATTTTTTTAAAGCACGTGTATTGAGTTTATTGTGGGTAATTTAATGTGCCCTACAATTAATTAAAATAAGAATGCTATGGAATTCTTATTTTAATTTATTTCTATGCTGGCATGGTCTGCAGCAAATATCCGATGACATCAATGTCGTCAGGAGAGGCACCGGCATTCTTCCACTCACGTACCTTTTTGTCAAAAATGGCAAAGTGCGTCTCAATAGTGTCATGCGTTGGATCATACCTCATTGATGACAGTTCTCGGTGCAGCCTAATTCTTAACGAAACACTTCCACGCTGAAAGGTGTCCTCTAGGTTTTTCCAGATTTCATATGCATTTGACCGTCCTCGAGCATACTCCAGATGACTGTCCGCAATACTTCGCACTATGATACAAGTTGCTTGCTTGTCTCGTCGAACTTTGACAGCGTTCGTCTTCTCAATTTCTTCCTTCGTTGGCTCCTTTTCCCCAGCTGGAACAATTTCTAGTACGGGCGGACTTTCTACGCATTCGCGTAAAGCATAATAATCTAGAAGAATCTCCACCCGAAACTTCCACGAATCGTAATTCGTGCCATCGAACAAAGGTATTTTTACTGAGTCGCCTGCCTCCATTTCGGATACACCACGGATAATAGGGACACCACGATTAATCTGGGCCCATAACCTGTTAAAACTGCCAGGTCTATTCTTTAACCAGTTTATTTCACGACTAGTCAGCTTGGGTACAAGCGTACATATATAAGCACGCAGAAACAAAAGAGTGACGAAAAGCACATTACAACAAATATTAAGTTAACTATAAATTCATTCTGGGAATGAATATTCACGGGGAGATAATCAACATGCTGCGATTCGCCGACGACATAGCAGTCATGGCAGAATCAGAAGGACATTCAAAGAAGACTCTAGGAAAATATGGAAAGGACGATGGCCAAATATTACCTGAAAATAAAAAAATAAAAAAAACTAAGGTAGTGGTATGCAGTAGAAGAAAGGAAGTCAGGGCTAATGTTAAACTTGGAAAACAAAAAATCGAGGAGGAGTTCTGTTACCTGGGATGCCAAGTAACCAGCGATAGACGAAGTAAAAGAAAAATTGCCAGTAGAATTGCCCAGGCAAAAAGGGCATTTTACCAAAATAGATTCTGCTTACAGCTGTGAGTACAAGCGAGAGTGTGAGGAAACATTTCATAAGAACATACATCTGGAGCATTTTACTATTTGGCAACGAAGCATGTACGATAACCGGAGCAGACTAATCAAGGCTGGAAGCATTTGAAACGTGGTGCTACCGAAGAATGATGAAGATAAAATGGATCAATTGAGTGACAAACGAAGAAGTCTTGAGAAAAGTGGGAGAAAAAAGATGTCTACTGAAAACCCTAAAAAGAAGATAGGATAACTAAATCGGCCATATCTTAAGATACGATGGCCTAATGAAGACAATCGTTGAGGGAAAATGAACGGTAAATTGGAAAAGTCAGGCCTCGTATGAGATAATGGAGCAAATTGTGAAGGATGTAAAAGAGAGGAGTTGTCGATAAGAAGAGTCGAGTGGAGGGCGTAGTCAAACCAATCCTAGGATTGTTGACCCATTATGATGATATAAATTCACAAATATATTAAATTTAAATTGCGTGAAAGTTTCTCGGGTCCTCCACTGGGTTATTGCGACAATGTCCGCCGACGTTTCGATTCCCGACTTGGTCATCGTCTTTAAGGCTTCTGAATGAAGACGATGATCGAGTCAGGAATCGAAACTTTGGCGGACATGGACGCAATAACCCGGTGGAAGTCCCGAGAAAAACCTTCACGCAGGAGATACGCCGGTGAAGCACTAGATCTTTCTTTGAATTTGGATTGTTTTCAATTAAAGTATAATAAATTACTTTGCCAACTATTAAGAAATATTTTTCAAATTAAACACGTTTAACGGGAGTTTTAATACTTATCACGCGCGCATTTTTCCTTGTCTTGTTTGAAACACTCATCTATTCATTTTTTTACCATCATAATCGCAGGGGAGGGTGAGGGTTAAAAAAAATAAGACATTAAAATGTTACGTAGTCATGACATGAAAGGGTTTGAAATGTTACTAAAATATCCACTGCTGATATTAGCTCACCTTTGAAACATTTACATAGGCTTATTTTGATTGGCGTTGTATTCAGAAGAATTGTAATGACACTTTTAGATGCACGGATAATTCGTCATCTTTTGGATGGTATTTTGATGAATACCTACCTTCGTATGCTTAGAGGAGAGTGCGGATCCCAAAATCTGAGGATGTTTCAACAGAGCAACATTTTGAATCATCATGCTCACACATCATTTAGGATGACTTCTGTCTACGCTGCACCGTATTTGGAAGTATTCTGACGCGTCTAACAATCCTCACAATACCATTTTTGCATTCCTTTTTACATTTTTTTCCCGGACGAGGGGTTAACAAATATTTATTAGTGCTTTTTATGTTTTGAAATTGCTCTCTGGAAAAATCCAGTTTTTACGTTAAACCGTAAATTCTTTAAAGAGTTGACCTGATTATAGGTTTTTGGCCCTCATTTCTTTCCTCGTCCCAACTCGAACAACCCCTGATGCCAAACCTTCAACAAATACTTCCTGCATTTATCTCTGCAAGAGCATTGAACTAATAACCAAAATCAGGTCGGGAATGTCTTTTTCTCCAAAAGTAGGACGTGCAGGGACCTGGAAATGCGGAAGTTCTCCTGAGGAGGAATTAGAACAAGCTCAAAGAGGTATAAGATGAGAATAGCAGAAACAGAGGGTGGAAGGAAATAAACGAGCAAGAGGAGGAGAGGGAGTGAAAGGGTGGGGGCGTGTGGAGCATAAGGACTGTCATTTTGGGTGTTGAGGCTCGGTGTGGGCGGCGGGGAGGCGACATCAGACGCAGGACGAGACTCGGACACTGGGTTGGAGTTTACGACATGGAGGGGGTGAGAGAGGTGTAAGAGATATGGAGGTGAAAGGGAAAGGGGGTTGGTCAGCGTCTTGGCTGCCGGAGAGAGGATGGGGGATGGGTGTGCGGGGCGGGGGTGGGTTTGGAGGCGGTCGAAGTCGTATTATGTGGCGGCATCGAGGGTGAAATGGGGCGGACCAGGGAGGAGGACGATAAAAAGGAGGGCGACGGTATCTAAGCGCTTTTGGGGATGAAGGGGGTTGGTGTGGTGTGGGTGCGGCGGAGGGCAGGGGGTTTGGAGATGGAGCAGGGAAAGATGGGAGGGGGAGGAGATGTCGCTTGGAAGGAACGCATCAGTGCAGTTCCAGGGTGAAGTTAAGAACAACAATGCCATTTGGGCCGCCGTGGAATTTTTTTTACAGTCTTATTTGGATTCTATTGCGGGGGTCGATTATTGTAGGCTGGCTGAGAAGGGATGGAGCAGGCTAAAACATGCATTTTTCCGCACCATGAATGTGCCCTGCGGCCTTCATTTGCACATTCAAACCCATCGCATTAAACCTTTTTCATGCATTTCTACCCGATGGGCACTTGGGGGTACATCAGAGATAGTAAATTGCGGAAATGGTTAGATTTGGAAAAGGGATATGTTTAGATGTCGATCGAAACGGGTGAACTTCGTAACTTTCTAACCAGGACGATGCATGCATGGAATTTCGCACTCTTTCTGGAAAAACACTATTCTCCCTGTGCATTGCGACATTGTATAGGTGTTTTTATGACAGGGATTTTTATTGCATTATATAATGAAACTACACGTTTGTATCCCTTTTGTATTTGAATTTACCCTGCGGAAATAATATCGCTTTTTTAAACCTTCCATACTTCACTGCAATTAAGAACACGGGATGTCCGTTTGTTGCTTCGTTGACGGAATCAAATACACTACTCGCTTGGTTCTTAGGTGGCTCCGGGATGACTTTTTTTATTAAAAAGGGATGAGGGAAGGGCTCGGCTGGAGGGCGAAGTGAAGGAGACTGGTTTCGACAGACCGAGGAGGAAAATACGGAAAAAAATCCTGAGGGCGAGATTGTCGATAAGAATTTGGGAGAGCATCGGCGGGATATGTCGATAGGAAAGTGGAGTGTGGGGAGGGATAAAAAGAGCGAAGTTAAAGGTTGGGTGTCGGGCTCCGTCGGGGGATTTGGCGAGAGGAGTAGGGGGTGTGCAAAAGGGAATGGGAATAGGCTGTGACTGCTAGGGGATGGAGAGAGAGTGGGGGGGGGGGGGGGGGGGGGGGGAGACGTCGGCGCTGTGGGAAGGGGATTCTTGGCTCGGAGTGTATGCAATTCGCCCTGTACATTAAGAGTGCTGATTAGGAGGCTCGTAAGGTGTAGGCATCAGTCGGATCCTGTGGAGATATTAAATAGAAAACATTTCATGAATGTGACAAAGAAAAAAAACAATTTTTACATCACTCGTAGACTGCAGTACCGTTATTGTTGCTTCGCAGGGGAAGTGTCCAACTACTAAAGTGTTTTACGTGACCAAGTAAGGATTGATTAGTGTTTGGAAAGAACAAGGAATTTAGAGAGTGGGATAAAGGGTAGACAGAAACCTGGAATTGGCATTACCCTGCTTTCAGACAAAAAGCGCTAAATATACCGTGGTGTAACATCTCTTCAAGTGGAAAGGATATTTATCCTTCAGCACTCTCTTCTCAGCATTCAACTGTCAGCTGGTACACCGATTTAAATAGGCTGCCACTACCGGGATTCAAACAGAGCCTTCGTGATGGAAATCCAGTATTCAAGCTACAACACAAACCCGATCCTCCTAATGTTGAATAGTTACGGTTTGTTCCACCCGTTAGATCTGTTACAGCAGCAGTAATTTTTATTGCTTATTACGGTAGAATTGCAATTATTTTCTATGTAACTGCTGTACATTCATTGCTAACTAGAGTCTAAAAAGTAATAAGTACTCTGATAAATCTTTTTTTTTTGACTTTACAATTCACCTCTCCGTGAAGTTTAATTATCAAGCAATTTTTTTTCTGATTTTAAAAATGAATTTTAGCGTATTAAAATTCTTTTGGAGGCTTTGTAGCTCGATGTAAACTATTTTTACTACGGTTTCCTAAGTGACTGGGCATGCTGTCCACAAGTTCTTGAATGCATATCACTATTACAAATACCTTCTTCTGTATTAAAAATCATTCAGATGAATGAACCAAATTCTATTTTTAGATTTAGAGGATAGTCCCTGTCTTCTATGTATTACAAATTCCATTCTAGTATCTTCTCTTTAACCAGTTTACATTTCCTGAAGTAAATTTATCTGTAAACTATAATATCCTGAAGCAATTCTTTTACTAATCAATGTTGCTGTCAAATTTTTATCAGCTCTTAGTGATTCCTTTTCGACATTGTGAAGAGATAAACATCATTTACAGTATCACATTAAATTTGATCAATAATAAATAGCAGTGGTGCACATATAATTAATTATACGACAAATTTTTAACATCGTATGCATCAGTAAGTTCGTAAATGTTTACAGAGCCCTCATATTTTTACGTAATAATCATCTATTTATTTTTAACAATCGCCTCTCTCTATATATGTAATTAGAAGTCAGTTGAGAATTAAAGTCAGTTAAGTGTGAGGTTGACAAAAATCCCATAATTCTTCCTTATTTAAAACAACAAAGCGATTTCTGAGGAATGCAGCATTTCGAGGCAGAGTTAACATTGTTCTCTTTTTAAAATAATAATAATATATTATTAGAGTAGCCGGAAAAATTTTCCGATCAGCTACATTTATTTTGCTAAAATTTGATTGTTTCCAATACCTAACGTGCTTGTGAGACCGTCACCTCTATTCCCGTCACGGAAACAATAACACCGTGGGAATTGGAATTGGGCCTGGTCTGGGATAAAATGTGAAGAAATCAGGAACAGAAGCGGACGATTCACGAGTGCGAAAGAGTCTCAGAATGGGACGTAATGGCGCTATAGCCAGAATGAAACTGCGCATATTATGTACCGTGTCGTCGTCTCCGGGAAAAGGCGAAACGAGACGAGGCAGAAGCTGAGAGGTGGAAAGGTTTTCGATCGGAAAAAGCAGCTTCAGAGTGTGGTGTCCTCCGGCAGTGCACGCCATCTGTATCTTAGGGTCAGTCCATATGGCCTCGATATTGGATACACTCAATGGTATCGTCCTTCCCCCGCCTTCTTTTTCTTAATATGTGAGACGTCGGGGCCATTGCTGCGGGCGGGTCCAAGGCAGAAAAATCCGTGGGAAAGAGACCATATATTCGTTCTCTCTTCTGATTTCGGACGATGATTTCACATTCTCCCCTTCTCATTTTTAACAAGTATAAGAGATTATTGGCAAGACATTGATTTCCTCTCTCGGCTTTTTACGCTTATCCAAAAGTATTTTTCAATTATTTTTAGTTGTTTCCTTACCATCTCGTATTACCTTTTATAATTCATCTAACAATTTCCAATCATAAAAAAAGTTTTGATTGTGAATAATTAATTACATTTTCCGTAGGGGGTAGGGAAATAGTGGTAGCGTATCCCCCCTACTCCTCGTGGGCTAGGGGGGCTCCTAGGGGGTATCCGTAGGGGGTAGGGAATATATTTACGTGTGTATTTAATGCATATAAGCCGATATAAGAGTTAATCCAGCTGATTTGCGATAAGTTGATTGATCGATATCTTTCTTCTGGTTGAGGTATGTTTTGAAACCAGCCTACTCCAATCTGCTTTTCTTTTGAAAGCGTATGTCGGCATTAGGCTGATATTAACGAATGCCGCGAAGGAGCCAACAGTCTAACGGCTTATTCAACGGATGGAATATTTTACTCGGAGTGATCCCTACCCAGGACCCTATTAGGGACAAGTAAAAAACTGAAATATCTGCTACGGCTGAAAAACGACCTTGTGCCCTCGATTGGTAGGTTTTTAATTCTGTGAAACTTTAAAATTGTATTTATATTCATGAGTAGATAGTATCAAATAACGTATGCCACTGAGAAACAGGAGTAGTGAGACGATTTCAGAACTTTCATAGAATTTTAACTAATAAAAATGTTTAATATCGTTGATTATCACCATAAGTCTATTTTTTTGGCTTTAAATAAAATGACGCTCTAATATGAAAATTTTAAAAGACTACTCTGATGGTATAAGATGCTAAAATATTGATAGACACACAATTATGCTAATGGTGTATTGAATATTTAACCACGTTATTTCACGTAGAATTATTTTTTCATTAAAATATTATAATGACTTTTTCTAGGTAATACACTCCCCGTTCTTCAGTTTAAAGCCAAAAGTGAGGCCGTGAGAAATTTTATTTACAAAAAAATAGGCGTCGTAATGTAATTTTCACGAGCGTATTTTTCAAACGAGCGATCGAAGTAATTAACCGAAATGTGTCAATGGCCAGGGAAATATGAGTAAACAAATTACTATCCGTTGGATCTGAGAAACATTAATGGATACCTTTTGCAAGCGTAATGAAAATGTATCCCCTAATTTCTTAAATAAATGTAAAAGATATTAGAACAGCTTTTATTTTTAAAGATACGTAATATTACATTTTTGAAATATCTAATTGTATTTTTGATTGCTTGGAGTAAAGCTCATCTATTCGGCACTGCTTATCTGTGAGAAATGTGGCCCTTCTATAATAACTCTTCGGGCAGAATAGCTCTTCGAAATAGTGCATATTATATAGTAAAATAGGGCTCTAGATAAATTCTGTTAAAAAGAAGAATAAACTCCTTTTCCCTGGTTTGACTTTCCTTATTTGGCTACGTTGAATATATATTTATTCACAATCCTCCAAATAAAGAGTGAACAGTTTGAGTACAATGATAAAGCATGGAAAATGAAGAAAAATTTGGAAATTAATGAAATGTAGCGGTGATGAGTGGTACTAGTAAACTTGGATTTTGGGTACTCCTTAGAGTTAAGGTGCTATCGCATCTTATAACCTAAGAACCTTCCCCTAGGACGAAACCAAAATCCAGAGATGGGATGTGAGCCTGAGTCTTTTGGGTTAGCGTACCGGCGTGTTAACGACCTGGCTGCAACGACCGGTGTCTTATAATAAGTTTCTCAAGTTTATTAGAAGAGCTCGGATGAGAATCTCACTCATCCAGACCTTAATTTAAAATTTAAATTATGCCTGTTAAAATTATTTGAAGTCTTTATTATTCCTAATGATATTTTGAAATATTATGCAACACCTACGCATCATATAGAATTTTGCCATGAAAACAAGAATAGGGAGGTGGATAGGCAGGTAGTACACATAAAATTATACTTAAATCTGGTAAAATATGTTTATTACACCCTTCCATGCCTACTGCGATAAATGTATTACACTAAACTCAATTATCAAAAATCGTTTAAGTGACCAATACCGGTGTATTATAATGAGTTTCTCAAGTTTGTTAGAAGAGCTCGAGTTTCTTTCAGCTGATCAATATCTAGCTAACACTAGTTTTTCTTTATACCTATAAGCTTATCATTTATTCACATCTACTTTCTGCATGATTTTCATCCCCCTCCCCCCTCCTTATTAACACAATCGAGATGGCTTAAAGGGTTCATGGTTGGTTTAGATGCACATTCGTGTTTATACAACACTTTATCAGATACGTTTTACTACGCCCGTTATTTCTCCTGCCATACCGAATTAAAATATTTCCAGTGACCCTCCGCGTTTAAGTAGGCTGAGAGATGACAGGGGAGAATGAAGTCGGTGACGCTGGTTGATGATCGCGTGAGGGATTGCGTTCAGTGGGTCGGTCTGTGGCCCGGCCTTCCGTGACGAGCGTTTTCGCTTTGATGGCGTCCAATACGTGAGCGGCGCTCGATGCGGAGGATAGCAAGAAGGTTTGGGGCTCAAAAACAATAAGGCGAGGGTGGAAAACCCCTTGCTGAAACGGCACAGCCTTGTCGTAAACGAAGGGTTTTGAACAGCAGCGGATTTGAAATAGGCGAGACCAGCCAAATGCCCCTAGGTCTTTCCACGGAAGCAATAGGAGCATTGCTTCCACACGAAGACCTTGTGTTATTTTGCTCTCTTTTGAAAGGAAAAAATCATCATATCTTGGCAACAATCCATCCAAATGTGGGGTGCTTTTTTAGTGCCTGGCTCTACGCCCTATGACACCGATCCCAAATGTGTGGTGGACTGATCCTTTGTAAGATCACGGGTGTGAATTCCGCGTTTACCAAGGGCTCTGAGATTTTTCAAATATTTTGAGGCGTCCTATTGCTCTTTAATCTAATTTCTACTGCTATGGCCCATGGTGAAAAAGTTTAGTGGTCGTCTCCTCCATTTAAATGAAATAATTAGACGGTAAGCTACTTGTTACATAGTGATGGCAGATTGGTGATTTGAGACTAAAAAATAATTATCAAATTTTAAAGCCCAATGAAGCGTGCTGAAACGGTCTAGTAGGTATAATCTTGTAAAATGGCATTTATTTTCCATGCACTAATTATTACCTTTTGTGGAACAAGCTTATAATTTACGAAGAGGTTACAAGTAGATAATTTGCGATTTTAATAATTAGTGTGTCTTTACCATAAATTATACTGTTGCGGTCACTTTTAGATACTTTATACATGCTATTTCACATTCATGAGGCCTCCCAAACATCCAAAGTACAATGGAAACACGTTTCCTCCCCTTTATATTTATTCTTTCTTCAGTGGGCACACTAATAAATCTGCCAAATAAATGAATAACTCTTTCTCCTACTCCCATCTTTCTTTATAGAAAAGTATTTTTGGATATCATATTTGTTCTTGTTTTGCTTTCTGCTACTTTTTTACTTCTTTTTTGTTTCAGAACTAGTTTCCCTTTACCTTCACCCGATTATTCATTTCATCCTCTTGATTTCTTGCTTTTCAACCTTGTTCCTTAGCTTGGAGGCAGTCTTTTTACAAGAATATGCACTCATTTCTTAAAATTATAATTGAAGGAAATTTACCGTAAGACACAAATTATGCTAGTGTTTTGCCATTATCAGTACCAAGGGAGAGTTGAGGCTGAGAGGAATTCAGTATCGGATTTATTAGGGCAGAAATATTGTCATGTTTAATCTTTATACGCTGGTAGGCCAAATATGGATACTTCACGTCATTGATTTGCATGAAAAAGAGGCTTTCCCCCATAGTTTTCAAGCCTTCTAATGGCATCATATTTCTTTAACCTTTGGTATCAATGTCGTCATTCTTTTGAAGTGCACTCTCGATGTCGCCATTACAGATTCACTTGGGAGAGAGAGAGAGATGCAACGCCCCTCGTGCAACTCAAACCGCGATCATGTTTTCAAGTGTGATAGGGGCTATGAAAATACAACCACGGAGCGTGTTCCTCGCACACGTCCATCTCTCCACATGTCATGCACGCAACGGTCGCCCGTCACTCCGCTGGTGCCCTCCCGTCGAGCGGACGGCGAGCAAGGATCGCTAGCCAACACTACCGATCTCTCTCTCTCTCGAATGCAGGAATACTTTCCCTTTTACCTTGCACTGCTGCTGAAACTATCACATGTAACATCTGGTCGTGAATTTTTGCTGCATAACGCATAAGGTACCATTAAACATAATCAGATTTATTTGTAGGCATCGGGCATGCGGAAAATTTCCACGAACTATACGTCACCTTTAGTCTTTAATTTTCATTAGTTAATTAATGTTTGGGTATAAATCGTCTTGTGCGTTGTATTTATTTGGTAATAGGTAATTTATTATTATCTCTATTAGGAGATTTCTTACATGAATGCGTTCAAAGGGTGGTATTAGATGGTGTTAGCTGAGGTGAAGTAAAGTTACATTGGGTGTTCCCCAGGGGAGCCTGATTTGCCCAATTTTATTTCTTCTGTACGTAAATGACTTGAATACAGTAGTTACAAAAAGCAAGCTTCGTCTTTCTGCCGATGGTGCAGAATTGTTTAAGGAAATAGGAATGGAGATGACAGTCAGTATTTAGCAAAGGAGTTTGATGCGACTGATGATTGGTGTGCTGGTTGGCAGCTAGAGTTAAATTTGAAGAAATGCGCGAAAATGTACTTTTTGGAAAAAAGAATAGCTTTCCCCAGAATAATTATATAATAAAAAGAAATATCTAACGTAGAATCTATTGAATTCTTAGGCCTTACCACCACAGAAGACATGTCATGGGGGAAACACATCAGGGAAATAACTAGTGTAGCAAGATTAGAATTTGTAAAAAGGGCTCTAGGCAAATTTGATCAGAGAGTACGAGAAGGAAACTATTTTACACTTGTGATGCTTCATTTAGAATGTGCCGCTAGTATATGGGATCCGTACGAGGAACCACGAGTAGTAGTAGTGGTAGTGATTGACCTTATTTATTTCTACCCAACATATCCATAAGATTATTTATATTGTTATTACCCTTAATAACGACCGCTCCTTAAAATGACCAGACATAACATGTAGAGTAAGATGCTACAAAACTTGTTTCTGGTGGATTTCTAAATAAACATGGTGCATTAGCGTGTGTAATACCTGCTATGATACACAAATCCGCATTACATGTACCCGGTAGGCAACCAGGGCGTCGATCATGGATCTTCATGAGGCGTGCGCTAGCGTTATCGTTATTTTTTTGATTTAACTTATGTCCGAGAGAACGTGATCTCCGTTCTTCATTTTTCGCACAGCACTTCAAATCGCTAATCACAATCAGTGGAGCGAATTTAATAGACGGTAATTGTTAACCCTGTGCTACTCTAGAGGTAAGAGTTAACGATAAAGATTGCGATAACGCAAAATATGCATCCGTGATACCACAGAAGGAGGGTTTGCACTACTGCATGAATCATTAACAGATCAAATATATTAAATAAAGTGATCGAATAATCAGATTATGATGAATTTGGGTTCTTTGATAATTTTACATAAAAGTAGGAAGACCTTACATGTGTCTGAATTACGAGAATCAATCCAATACTAGATTGTAATCAGCAGCCGCAACTTTTAGAACGTGGATATTGGAATTTAAATTTAAAGATTGGCATTTGGGTGTCACCAAAGGACCCACTCTCTGGTGGTGCTGCATGCTTCATAAATGGATTCTATCACGTAATTGCATCAATGTTTCCTTGTCTTACATAACTTTTGCGTCCAATACTGATATACATTTACATCTACGCAATACCCAGCAAGCCCCCGTGAGGGTGTGTGGCATGGGGTGCAGACGACGAAACATGCCCTATTGACATGCAACTAGGCTATTGCGTTAGTAGCTAGCTATCGACATGCAGATCTTTAGCTGGCGATTATAGATCAGCAGACCTAGGAGTTTCCTCGGTCAAACATCAAGTGAAATGGTACTCTAATGCTAGATACACTATCAAATCCGCATCTTTTTTATTTAGAAAATTATAAGAAAATAGTTCTATGAACACTCATTCTTTTGTAATGAATATATTTAAAAAATAATATTTTCACATGTGGACTCCCCTTAGAAAACGTTTATTTTATAAATTATAATGAGACATTCAGTGCTGTATGGTGGATCTTGATTGGGATTTTAACCTATTATATTTTAATATATTTTTGTTCGTTTTCGACTTTCAAAGGTTAATATATTACAAGGTTTTCAGCAAGAGTTTTCCATATTTATTCAGCATATTTATATCGCTTGGTCGGCGATTCGAAATCCCTTCAGTTACTTGGAAGAATCAAAGGGCGGTTTTTTAGTTTCTGCTCTATGTACACCCAAGATGAATACATCAGGTTGGGAGGGAAATCCGCACGTCTTTTCAAAGGATTGTAAACTTGGCAAACGTGTCGGTAGTAGACGGCCCTTTAAATCCACCTCGGAAGTCGTCTCCACAATTTATCATCATTTCGCGCGCGACGCTTGCCTCCTGTCAATTTTTCTCCAGTTTCCCCTTGTTTCTTCCCGCTAATGTGGCGCCCCGCGCGGCCACTGAGGGCCTTAACCCTTCCCACTAGCATCCTGGTTTCTGTCCATCCACCCACTAACTCGCTTTGCCCAAGCACGCACGTCAGGACGTCAACCCTTCCTCCATCTCGGACACATACTTATCTCTTTTTGGACTGGGACGAGGGACCTAAGGGGTCTGCTTGGCTCCTTTTTTCTTCAATGACTTCCACACCTCGCCCTCAAACCGGTGGAAGCGGTTAGCCTCTTTTTTTTTGTCGGTGGCAGGCACAACTGTTGGAGCAGGATAAAAATTATCTTTGATTCCTCCTCCACTTTGAGTCAAAATAGAACCACCATCGATCGAAGGAACGTTATCGGCATTGAACGTATTTTTGAGATATCCGTATCTGCGATGGAAGGGCGCTTGAGCGGTGAGAGAACGAAACTCAAATCCCTGCTAGAACTCTACAATAGTTTTATTATCTTTTCTTTTGCAATGTTTACGAGTTGAGAGAAGGTTAACGACGGGTGCGTGTTCCCGTGTCAAGGGCGAAGATGGATCGCCAGCCTCAATGCCACCCTCGGCTCCGAAAACCGTTGCGAGCGAGTGAACAACCCCAAGGGAGTCGGTCTGCATGGGGGTCCGCGTGGCAACGGTGACTTCGCGGATCATCACCAGAGCCTGCGTTGCGGACGGCGGAAAGCACTGTACCTACGCCACCGCACGGGTGCGTTCAGGAGTGTCCCATGTGTGTTCATTCTTAGGTATTTGAGTACCCAGATGAGTGCGTGGGTGCTGGACGGATAAATATGAGTACTTGAATAAGCAGTTGGATATTTTGATGAGCACACGAATAGCCGAGTGAAAAAATGGGCTACTTTGGGGCCTCGTCTGACTGACTGGTTGTTTACGCCAAAGTATGAGAACGCGAAGGGAAAATCGTGTGGTTCACTATTCGAGTGCCTCCATAAATATTTTGAAAAATGCTTTTCTTACTTGTAATCACATCATTACTATGTATATCTAAATCTACGCAATACCCTCTGAACCACCGCGGGGCTGCGTGGCAGGGGGTGAAAATCACCATGCATCCACCACACACATGCAAATTAAGAGCCACAATGATACTACTAAATGAAAACAAGCCAGGTATAGGGGTCACGTGCAACCAGATGATAAGTGCCTCCAAAGTTACGAAGCAATTACTGGTCGGAATATATTAACGTAACCAGTCTATTAGATGAACTAAAATGGAAATCCTTATATCCTTATCACATTATAGGTTGAAATTTAAAGTTAATATCTTAATTAAATTCCAATATAATATTTTCGCTGGTGACATTGAAAATATTTTGCGGACCCCAACTTTCTATGACAACGACGCGTAAACCACTTACTGGACCATAATGATAAGAGAAATTGATTGCCGAACTGGCAGGTTCAAAATTCTTGCATCCTAAAAATATGTCCTCTTCCCTCGTACAGTTAGGAAAGTGAATAGCTGTAAACATGCCCAATAGTATAAATGCATGTGTATCAATGGATAGCATAGGAAGTTGAATGTTGGTATAAGAACTTTAAGCTAACCCTTGAAAAGGGCAAAGCATGCTTTGAAAAACTATCAAACTTGATTTGTTATTTTTGTATATTTTTAAATCATGAAATTTATACAAGAATATAATTACATACTTATACTTTTAACACATTTTGAGTTTTGTCATACATGTTTGGTGTGAATTCGCCCTCTACCACACACCTTAATGGTGTTTAATATAGATGTAGTAGGCTCTAACAGTCTAACTACACGTGATCCTTATACCTGTTTGTAACATCTCTCCATATGAAGTAGAAGAATTGTAGCCCATTGTTGCATGTAAGTAGAACATGTTTGGTGATCTTCACACCCTGGTTCGCAGAGTATTTCATGAATTTAATGGCATAATTCATGGATATCACTGCTCCAAGTGCCTTAAGCTTTGAAATCCCGGAGGAATCACCTGAATGCCAGGGTTTTTAAGGGCATATAATTCTGCGTAATCATTTGGAATTCAATATTCAGGCGTATCGAATCAGGTATTCGCCGAGGCACTCAGGTAGTCAACTTGAGTGCCTCGGCGAATACCTGATTCGACACTTGGGTATTCTTTCAAGTACTAGAGTAAACATCGCGGGGTATCCATGCATTCATACAGTGACTCATGTGTGTACCAATATCCATGGAGGTACTCAGGTACTAGTGAATGAATGAATACGGAAAATCCTGAGTGTATTTCCCTTCCAGCTGGTGTTTGTAAAGAGACAACCTTTAAATTGCACTGATGGAATACCGAGATTTCACAGGAAAATGGGTTACTAAATGACCATCGGTAAGGTATGATCATGCGCTCACTTCCGTAAATGAGTTGTGAATCTAGGGATTTAGATACTTTTACTCAGGGTATCAATTTGAAGGAATCCGGAATCATATTAATGAGAGCCATTAGTAGAATTTCCCTATTATGGATGTGGTATGTGATAAATGTATGCAATATTTATTAAGAGTAGTTTATACGTGGACCTTTTTATGTCCTTTAAAAGGGCAGAGAAATTTGAATTTTGCTGTTGTAGCAGTTAACAGGGATTCAAGGTGTGTATGTTTTTAACCGGTAAAGTGCTTTGGACATGACGGACATGTCAGGTAAATCACTTTTTGGCAAAATAAACGTGTGCATGTGTTATAGAGCAACTAGCATCTTATTCTTTGGCATAGGTGATAGACCAGTTTTATTATTCATTGGAATTAAAAGAAGGGCTCGATTGTCAAGTACAAACCAGTTTTTAAAATCCAATTTTTTCTACGTATGAGTACGATTACTGAGATTATCGGAGACAACTGCATTCAACCTGTACTCCTAACATTTTGGTCACAAATTAAAAGTTTGCTGTTTGTAATTTCTTGAAACTTGTATCACTCTAATATTCAAGAACTTGCCCTACCATTTGACCTAAAAATTGTTATGAATAAATTAATCAGCTAGGTAGTATTAAACGCTTATATTCCTCGCAAGTACGCGATCTTTTCTCATCAAATAACATCTAAAACCCTTTTATTAAAAGTAAATACTAACAGTATTTGAATAACGCGCGTCAAAATTAAAATAAAAATGTAGCCATCACATTATTTTTCAATATAGAAATGCTGTGAGGAATACTCCTGCCGAAATTAAAGGGATAATTCATGTTTTGACAAGAAATTATAGCATTAAATTGTATTGTGACCACTGTTAATTAACACCCCGGCTGATAAATAATCCCCCCCCCCCCCCATTTGCTCGTCCTTGGCATGATTAATGGCTCATTTTCCTCTGGAGAAACTGTTTTAGTAGTATCATGATTGTATAAGCTTACTTTCTGATGGATGATTAAGAATTTTGGTTGGTTTTTCCCATTTTCGGATTGGTGTTCTTTTTTAGATGTCAATATTTTTATTACTCCAAGCACCAAGTTCATTGACAACCTCGTTCAATCATCAACACTTCAGTGTCAGTGTCTATAAATTTACTTCTCACACCGATCGTTTCGTTTATCCCGGTCAAGGCGAATGATTTTTTCTCTGTGGAATTTCTGCTATTGTCCATTATCTTAAGTCATGATGATTTTATGAGGACAATCACCAAGGGAAAAGTGAACGGGGATATGATGGAAAAGGTGAGATGTACAGCAGGATGTGAATAAGGAGATTCACGTAAATATGAATGAATTAGCTAATTTAAGAATCAAGTGGGTAGCTGCGTCCAACCAATCTAAGATTGTTGATTTCTGATGATGACGACTAGAGCGTTAATCAAAGGTGAAACTGATCCTAGAAAATTGCCATACTTTCCTTCCCTGTGAAGGAAGATTTATTGTAACTGCTGTACGTAATACGTTTCCTCACATTAATAAGGCAGGTAAAAATCTTATCAGCATTGATTGAGGTTGCGGTTGAAAGGATATTCGAATCAGTTTGGAAAAGATAGTTTAATATGTGAGCGGTTAATAGATAGGCATTTTATTGAGGCCAGGATTATCTACTTTAGACGTTGATTAGATTCTTTCTTTATGCCTGTATACATTTTACCTTTGAGTGACTGAATTTATCGCAACGGATTTGATGGTTGACTGTAAAGATATGTTAATTATTTGATAAAATTATCAGAAACCTTTAGAAAGACGGAGAAAAAGGAAAACGGCTATAACTTTCGCCAGTGTCGTCAAAATGTTAGCCATCAATTGATATGCATATCGGCGTAACATCCCCTTCCAAACTTTAAACGTTGCGGTTCTTTATAACCCAAGGTTTGTAAGTCAGCACTTCATGGACATAGCTTTAGAGCTTCTCATGTGACGAGTTTTTAGATTGGATGAGACGACCTCAAATAGGAAAACATATGATAAAAATAAAGGAAGAGAAAAATGATTACTAGCTATTCATTTTTATGATAAACGGACATAACAGTTTTCCGCTCTCTAAAATTAAAGTTTGCTTGCAATAGAAGGCAAATGGCACATTTCTACTGCTGAAAACCATATGTGTGCAACATTTAGTCATTAGTATTATTTGTGATTTTTACTCTTGATGTCATTAAATTAATACTAAAAATAATATCAGTATTCATATTAAGTGATTGTTGTCCAAAGTATCTTTAACGCTGGTGTACTTGAAGATTAAATTTCTGCATCTCCAAAGCCATATTCATTTCTAATTTCTTAAGTGAAATGCTCACCAAATCATTTCTCTTCAGAATTACCAAGAAGCCTTTTTCTAGCGCATTTTAATTTAGACTATGGCCTACTACTTTGTATTACATACTTGTAAGTTTAATTCCACAGTCCATGTTTTCGCTGAGACCTTCAAAATCTTCGAGTAGCACTTTCACATTTTGTAGACGGCCCCACCCATTATTAGGGTCTTGACTGGTGGGACACGCTAAGGAGCCAATTAACGTCTAACGGGAAAAAAGCGATACACGGATTGAATAATCAAGTTCCATCTGCCGAACAACGTGCGAACACCCCAAATATCTCATTTATCCCACACCCCACATCCTCCTGTTTCCCTCCCCCCCCCCATCCCATGGCACCTACCTCCGATGACTTTCATTCGCTTCTTTTGATCCTCATGAGTTTTATCTCACCATCTC
Organism: Platycnemis pennipes; assembly: GCA_933228895.1. Classification (NCBI taxonomy): domain Eukaryota; kingdom Metazoa; phylum Arthropoda; class Insecta; order Odonata; family Platycnemididae; genus Platycnemis; species Platycnemis pennipes. The sequence continues at coordinate 21,652,453 of OW121848.1, read as the reverse complement.
AGAGGAGGGCTGCGCAGAAGGAAGGAGATTCCTTCGGGGGCGTGGGCCTCTCTCACCCTTCTTACACCTTCCCCCCTCCCTCAATTACCGGTTAACTCAGTTATTATCGCGAGATACTTCCTGCATCCAGTCCGATAAGATTTGTATTGGGGAACGGAAAGTAAATGCCTCCGTTGATTTATTGAGTTTTTCAAATCATGATTTATCGCCCGAGGAGAAAAAGATAAGTTTTATGGTCCGAGCGCATTCCTGGCGTAACCAAATGGTAGATTTCTAGCATCTATAGCCAGGTGTTACGATTACAGGGGAAAAACTGTAGCGAGATCCACCAGTAATTTTCTCTTCCTCCTGTCAAAAAGGCATATTAGATCGTTGATTGTGCGGTTCGATGTCATGAAGTATTATCGTCACGAAAGCAATTTACTTTTATTTTTCAGCACCTGGAGTAGTTACTGCAAACAATGTCAGTTTTAATAAAGATCACAGTTCAAAGCCTCTCAATTATAAATTCTCTAGTTGGTTCCTGCATTTATGCTTTTATTTGTCTTGAGTCAGACACGTAGCCAGAAATTTGCTTCGGGGGGGCTAAGTCTTGCGAAACATGAAACAAATGAGCTTTGCACATTCGGTGCCAACATGTTACAAATCTTTTGCCTTAATTTTCAGTGCTTGATATTTACTTTTACAGTGCCCATACGAATCTCTTCTCACAGGTAAAGTTCACTGCTAAAATCAGAGCAACAAAATTATTGGGGAAAAATTTCGGGGGAGCTGAAGCACCAGAAGCCCCCCCTCCCACCCCCGGCTACGTGCCTGTCTTGAGTATAAATAAATCTCCCAGTATTTTGATGAAGTTTTTACATTAATAAAATTCCGTGATCTGCTGAATTTGTAGATCGTGGCTTAGGCCGAGTTGTCGTGGGTGGGTAGAATGATATCATTTACCCTGAAGAGGCCTCCAGCAGCGGAGGGGAAACGTTGGTGGACAACCACGACAACGCGGAGCAGCCCAAAAATACCATATTACCATGAACTTTGGAATGTTTCTTGCCTTTTTCATCTGCCAAATTCTATTCTTGTTGGTGATTTCTGGCTGTAAACATCACCCTTTTACGTTCGAGTATATTACCTTGGAGGTTACATTTTAAGTATCACCGTGGTGATTAGGCTGACTTTATTGATATTCAGTTGAAATTGGCAAGTGGGTGAAGTCACCATTTCCGCGTCCAGATTGTCCTGAAGAAGGTACTCGTTATAATGGATCAAAGAAGACTTGAGGGAAAATTCGCGCCGCCTCCAAACGTTAAGGCGCGTACCTTGGGAGGCGAGCCGCCTTCCTTCTTCCTCGACCGCGGTCTCCCGCACATCATCCGTCAAAGCGATGGCCGGCTCCGCGAAATGAAGTCCCTCCGGAAGAAAGGGCCTTTTGTGACTCCCCACGTCATTCAACATATCCCATCCCTCCCCCGCGTCATATCTCACCGCTCACTTATCTTCTTTTGTTCTCCGAGAACGACTCCCTTCGCGCCGCACAGTCTCTGGTTGGGGGTGGGTGGGGGTGTGAGGGTTCATGGGGGTTTTCGGGATGGAGAGGTTTGACCCTCCGCCCCCCCCCCCCCCCCCTCCTTACCCATCACTCTCAGGCTTCGGATTTGTCTCTGTCCGTGGCCACTCCCTTATCTTCTTCGCCCCTCCTCCCTCCACACCTCCCCCTTGCGGACACATTGTCTTCATCAGTTGCAAACTTTTCCTTCCCCATTTACTCGGACCTCCCCAATCCACCCTCAAACGCGTCTTTTCCGCATATTTTTTACTCTTTATGCCATCCGGAAATTGGGTTTGTGTGGTCGGCTGAGTTCTGTCCTCCAATCTTGGTGGCCCTGGAACGGATTCCGATAATGGTTGAGATTTTTTGTAAGCATATCTTGAGTGCTGTGTAGAGAAAACTTCAAGTACAGCGCTCCGCCCTTCGGATGGGATGTAAAAACAAGGAGCCCTTTGGCGTCTTATGCTAACGATCCCACCGGGATTCATTCCGCTTTTCCTCCGTCCCTGAAAACATTACCTCTCCCACTCCAAATGCCTAACTAACCTTAATGGTGCCAATGACCTCGGATTTCACTCTCCGCTTTTTGTTTACCCTAAGTACTAATGGCTTCTACTCGGCTCGATCATTTGGGTAGTAGTTCATGAGAGAATATCATCATAATCATAAGGACTAAGAATAGTTTAGCTCTAACTTGGTTTTCCTATCACATAACCTCTTTTCATTTTTATAATTTCTCTCTTTTACATCTACTCATACTTAGTCTAAATACCTCAAATGAAGCATTCCTTCGCAATTCTTGAGAACACTTCTCCTTGAAGACTGTCTTCATTATACCGTCATGATTCAAGATATGATATATCAGGTTTAACGTTTACTTTTTAATGTTCTCAGCAGACAATTATGAGATAGGAGAATATCGCTTGTATTACACTTTAAACACCATTGTATATTTTAATTCAGCTACTAAAGACCCCAGACTTTCGCCACTCATTTCAAAGTTTCATTTTATTTATTTTTGATAAATTCAGGTTTTATTTATCGTATAATTACATAGTTTTTTCTCCAAGGGTTGTCATCCTTGATACGCTGTTTTATTTTCATTCGGGGTTTAATAAGGATTTCTGTTATATTTGCACTCACTTTATAGGGCTATATACTTGTAATATTTTAATAGAATCAATTTTGTACTTAAGGGTTGATAAGTTTTTCACAAATGTACCTTTTTTTAATAATATTTTTTTTCACATATGCAATTCAATGAATCCCGCCTGTAATATCTTTGATTTAAATAAGGTAAAATGTTTTATACTTTTCCTTTTTTGGATTTTACCATGTAATAACTCAAAATTTATACTTTGTACTTGACCTAATAATGTAATACGACACATTCATGTACCTATTATGCACTGGGCGGGGGGCGGAGAGGACGGTAACGTCCGATCCCGCCCAGGTAAAATAAAACTCAAGTCAAGTCAAGTCACTTATGAATACCCATCATCCCTTTTTCTACTGCAGGCGATAGCGACATAGTTTGACAGGATCCCTCTTAATGACCAACCTCCCCCTCCAATTAGCTTCGTGCTATACCCATTGATGTTTGAAGTATTGATAGCGTTGCCCATTGCGGCTAATATTTTTGATTTCCCTACTGGTATTTTCCTTTGATGTTTTTTTGGCAAGGATAATGGTGTAAATTTTAGAATTTTAAAAGTCGGAAATCTTTTCTGAAAACATTTAGTAGAAAAGTCCAAATCGTGCTGCAGAGGAAACCACCTATGGTAGATTGCAAGTTTTAGATGCACTACTCAGTGGAAAGCATATCAAGAGAAAAACTTTTCAACTATATGTCTATTTATAACAGCGTAAACTTGATTCCTATCTTCTAAAATGGGATTCTTAGCCACTTCAATCTCTATTCCTATCTTCTAAAATGGGTAGGAATAGAGATTGAAGTAGCTAAGATGTATTTTTCACGAAAGGCTATGGAATTATCGTCCTGTTCGGAGAAAATAGAGACCTCGAATGCAACGTAGGTTATAAAATTGGACTGTTACTGCTCAAGGTAATTGATCGGTAATAATTGAAGATAAACGGCTGAAATGTGATGCCAGAAAAATAATAATTTTCTGCCTATGGGAGGAGAGTGAACGAATCTTTTACAGAGGATGAATTTGATCATGATTGGGAGGAAAATTCGTTAATTTGTAATTTAAGGAAAGCTAGGGTTGTTGTTAGAGGTAGGAATTTTTATGGAATGGAGGAAGTCACGACGGAAGACGCATGGTATCGGCTTTAAACTGCTCACAAGGAAAAACGCTAAGGAGTTCACGGTTTAGCTTCCAAACAAGTTGGACGGAGAACCGAACACTCAAGTAGAGATCAATATAACACTGAAGAAGTTCTACCATTGCTTGGATTCGAATCCGGGTCCTTCGCAATGGAAGCGGTTCTCTAGCCGTGACACTAAACCTATCTCTTTACCATTATTATTTGTGTGATTTGAAAGAGACTATTTGGCCTTTAGTTAAATTATATTTTTATAATGGGTTTATTTGATTTTTTTTAAATTATGAAAACATTTTCATTCATATTGATGCGATTAACGTTACCATAAAATCCCCTAATTTTTATGCTAATGGTTTTATATGCTACATACGTATCCAATTAAGCATTAAATTCTCTCTGGCTTACTTCCTGTATTTCTACTTAAAAATCGCGTCATCCGACGGAAGGAGTTATTACTGAAAGTGCTCTCCGCTTTGTGTACGGGCAGTGGTTTCAAATAAATACCTCCTAATATTTGAATTTGGTTGTCAAAGAGGGAAGCCAATACAAATGCTACTACCCAAGGTCCGTCTCTACCGCATATAGACGGACCTTGCTACTACCCATTCATTAGCCAAAGCAATAGCTAATCAAATCTTATTTTTAGTTTTCTCCAAACTTAAAGGTACTCAAGAGAGGGGAGGAAAAATACAAGGATGGAATTGGTAAGGAGGAAGTGAAACTCGGCATCGATATTAGCCTGCTCTTTGCAAAAACCACCAAGGCGATCACGACTTAACGTCCCATCCGACGGACGGAGTACTGAACTCTTTCTCTTAATGTCCTCCACAAATCATTTAAGTAGGGGTAGGTTTACTAATGATTAATATCTTCCACTGTCAGGAGTTGAACCATGGCCCTCTGAGGCCAAAACCTCTATACTCTTCACCCCCTCTCCACTTATCACTCTGGCAGGCACTGTTTTATCAATTAAAACTATATGCTAATGCTGGGAATCGGAGCCAGGATTCATGGGTGTTTTCAAGTCTGTTTCCGCACTAATAGGCGCTTCAGACCGGGAGGAAAGGTATAAGGATAGGGATGGAAGGGAGGGGGTACTCGTAAATTTGTGTTTATATCATAATTCCTTTACGGCCTTTATAAACGGATTTAACAGGGAGCACCTTGAGTCTTTTTACTGCATCTCACTTATCTTCTCCCTTAGGGCCACACTGAAGGCGGGAAAAAACACGAAATACTTTTTATTGTTTTAGTCCGAGACTGGGCCTCCGTGCGACCGTTATTAAGTGTCTGCAGCGTAGCTAAAATGTGTTACATGTTCCAACCGCAGTGGCGCTATCTCTTGTTAGCCGGTATAAACCATTTCGAGAGCACTCGTGCACGCTCTGGAGGAGCAATCTCGTTAGTGCTCTCCGCTGCACTGATCTCCCCTTCAGCGCCGTCTCTCTCTTACGTGCGGCAGGTAATTGTTGTGGTTACCCACGTTATACGCACTATAAATCACAAGCATAACAGCCAGGGCAATACCTATTTCTCTCGCAGGGATTGCTTTCGAGCTAGGGCAATTTGGTAAATTTTACTGCTTCGCATGATGCCGGCGATTCATTTATCTTCGCGGAACCCATTGACTCTTTGCAATGGAAAGATTGTTAATACCATTTATCACATTAAATTTATTTATTTTATAGTGTTTTTTTGGTGGAAGGACATGCTAGAAATTCACTGCGATTTTAGCACATTTAGAATAGAATATCATTTATTTCACTCATATAAATATGTACATTTTTATATAAATCAAAACTGGGCTGAATTTAGACACCCCTTGGAGAAATAATTTCTTGATATGGGGTTGCAATTCCTTGAAGGAATTCACTAATTTTCTGCAGCTAGGGTTCACAAAAATAATTATAAAATAATCATTGGCTGTTTATTTATTCATTTGTTTACAAACATGTTTTTTTATAACATTATTTGGATTTTAAATTGACATAAAAGTGCACGATTCACACAACAAAATGTAATTCACATACCATAAAAGAATCACGTCCTGATTTTAACAAATATTCTATATCCTATTTTTGCAGCAACCAAATTTTCAATTTTCTGAGGAAAGTAGTTTTATGCCTAATTATGCAAACTCACGTGAAATTTTTTGATAAATTGAAGGGGCATTGAAATTATAAAAATATTTGTAGGCTTCAATGTTGGGTTTAGGTATAGTGTAATCATGATCACGTCTTAATATAATACTGTAAGGACACGGTTTGCAATTTAGACCTCGGTTATAAATGAGTCGTAACACTTTACACAAATAGAGACGGCGAAGAGGCAATACTTCTAGTTTTTTATTCAAGGAGATTTAAGATAATCTCAGGTAATAATCTCCAAAATGACACGTAGCATTCTATTTCGTAATATGTGAACTGGTTGAATGTTAGAGCAGTACGTGCCTTTACCTCTTCTCCAAACTAATTTGAAATATTTAAGCTACTCTTAACTTGGTAGCTTATATTTACACATTCATGTGGTATTGTTTCCGATTGTTCCTAATCTGGCCACTGAATGATATCCAGCATACTCATTGGGCTGGCACGAGAGTACTTGACTAATTTAACGAATAGTCTGTTCTAAAATGGAAAGCTTCCGCGAATATTCATCACCCCTGAATCATGGAAAAGAAATTTAATAATGTGGCAAAAAATGACGGTATATGCACGTTTTTTCTAACATGCTTATGAAATATATTTTACTCATTTATTACCTCACTATCATAGAAATTCATGCCCATTGAACACACTCCTCTGGTGTGTATTACATTCCGGCTCACGATACTCAAATTATGATGCAAGTAAATATTAAGAGATATGTTAGCATCGTTATTCTTATTTTGCATGGATTCATTCGTAAAGTGTACTGATTGAATGTTTCAGATGAAGTCCTTTTTAACTTGTTCGTGGGAAAGTTTAAACAAAATTGTTGAGCGCGACTGTGATGATTGTGTGTTAATTATTGAGCAAAATATTCAATTTGGAAAATGATGGGATCTCTTGGCTGTTTTAGTGGTTTTTATATCCTATAAACTATATCATACAGCACAGTACGAATTTTGAGATGTTGAAGTGGATAATTCTCTCTTCTAGCTTCATATTCCATGGAGTTTTCTTGAATACTCATCAAAACCTATATCTTCAGATAGGTAAATCCTCTTTGAATCTCTAGACGTGAAATATTTAAGCTTGAACTGACATATATCTTCAGGATTAAGCTCAGAGTGAGCTAAGTCACATTCAGGGTGCGCGACTAGAAGCAGTATAATGACTTGTTCGCCAAACACATACAACATAAAGTTAATTTCAACGCAAATAATTTGTGTTCATAGGGCTGGCATAGTCTACTTATTATGCTATATTATTGATTTGATGTTCTACTTTTGAATTAACTGGGGTGATATTGGCGTAAGCTAGCCTGAGGATGGATGCCTTTTCCGCAAATCCAACAAATTAGGATCAAAATACCGTGGTGTCTCGTGTCCGGGACTGTTGTAGGTCAGTTATCCCTAATAGCAAGGCATCCGTCCAGTTTCCTTGAAATTTATACGGCGGTTGCCAGTAATGCTTGAATTTCAGACCCTGGGTGTTTTAGCAGAGTGGAGCCAATCAATCCTCATTCAGACTCGTGGCCACTGTCACTGACGGCGAGATGTTGACTCACGATCATTAAAATGGTCGGGAGAAAAATTGGTGCTGTGAACGTAAGTCAATCCTCGGAGCCGAAGAATATGGCAACAGGAAAGATCTCGCTGGAAAGAATTGAAAATTTCAGGCTAAATATGAAATCCGCTAAATGTCCAAATTCACCAGTATAATTGCATAGTAATAACATCCTTCATCAAGAATCAATTTTAAATCATCTCCATCCCAAACTGGAATGAAATATTTTATGCGTATGGAGCTACAATACTTATTGAATAGCAACATTCTTTTGTACTTCAATTAAATCTTCCTTTCACTTTCTTGTGGGCAAACATATTATTTTGAAAACCGAACTAATTTCGTGATGAGGTTGAATTACAATGCCGACATGAATGAGATTAGTGAAGAAATTTATGAATGGCAGCAGCAAAGCTCAATACCCTTCTGTGGTTTGTGACGATGTAGGCACTTAGCGAATTGATGCAGCCAGCCAACGCAATTAGTAGCGACTTTATAATCGCATTTCCTACGCGTGATGATTTATTCAACCCGTAATTGCTGCAAATTCATACCTTTACTCCCCCGTTTTGCAGAGTAGTAATTCATATGCCTACTGAAATATATATATCAATTGCAATGAATGAAACTTCTACGATGCAATTGGTAATTTCTTGTCTATCCATAAATTGATAAATTTATTCAACTTTCAATAAATGCTCGTTTGTGTTCGATCGTTCACGGTCATAAAACCGAGAAAAGGAAACACATGATTTAAATCTGAGGACTCCATGGCGATTTTCTTTGATAATGCATTTCGGGCGTTCCTCCACGTTATGGTGCCTTTTACAACAGTTGCTCCAGCCGCTCCAGCCATAATGCTGGCGTCTTAAGATCTGAAGTGATGACGTGAAGTGATATTCACTTCAGATCCGAAGACGCGAGCGGTATGGATGGAGGACATTTTGTCGTTAAAAGGTTCCATATCGTGAAGGAACGCCCGAAAGCCATTATTAAGGAAACATTTGAGTTAACATGAAGTAAAACAGAATTGTTTAATATATTTAACAGGTTGTAAAATCCGAGGATTCTTGCGAAATTGACATTTTGAAATAATTACAACAAGCAATTTTCCACAAAATAAAATGCTTACTTTGACCCGGGTTTCAATGTTTAAGCATCATTTTCTGGTAACAAATGGTGCTAAGTATCCTCAATATATTCTTAGTTTGCAGGGGTAGAAATAGTGAAAGGAGTGATGGTTGGATAAACCAAGGTAATCGTATCTATATATTGAGGGGACCTTTTTGTTACCTGAAGATGATATTTCAACATTGAAACCCGGGTCGAAGTAAAAATTTTATTTAGTGGAAAATTTCTCGTTGTTATTATTTCAGTTTAACAGGTTGACTCGTTTTTTTAGTTTCATTTTCGGCTGCAGGAACTATTTTTTCCCCCATAGTGAGGCTTCAGATTCCAGTTACATTGTTTCTTAACATGGACTGAGGAGTAAATACCCAGACGTTGACGCAGCAGCCTTAATACCATCCGGGTGCAAAAAGAGCCTTTTAATGTAGACTCAGGCCCTCAAAGCACTGGATAATCCGCGTGGAGCTTCAGTAATCAATTTTACCATTGTTCTCGTCTTTAGCCTCTTCGGCGGTGCGAAGCAATTTCAGCAGTTGATTTGGTACGTCCCCTGTAATTAGGTAGTTACGTGCTGTGCATATATGGAAGGAATGAATGTGGGCGGTCTTAAGACTCGATGATCATGAGAAAATCAGAGTTGTAGTTCTCTGCAATCCCGTAGCTCACTAATTTATTTTTAATTCCATTCCAAAGGTTGCTTCTCAAGTGCAGTTACGGTTGCAGTTACTTCTCAAGTGATTAATCGTTTTCCAGCTCATGAGTTGGATTGCCAATGTTTTACCTAGCAGTCAGTTAAATTTTTATTCATTTTAATTTTTGAAGCTAGGTTTTTATGTGTATTTAATGAGCTAGAAGTAGATTGGAAGTATCGATTCACAACTTAAATTTCAACCCTAAAAAATATCGACTATCATCGATACAGCGTACCTATCTAAAATTCTTCAACTAAATAATAGTTCTAAATTAAAAAGATTATTGTCATTATGTGACTTTTAATATTCTTAAATTTCATGAATATAAGTGATGTGAAGCTTAAGAACGTAATTTTGTCCCTCGATTGAATGCTAAAATTGTTTGTTGTCTTTGGACCGAATCGGAAATTTCCATTCCACTATGGTATATAAATTTGAAATTACTTCTCTTCTAACTGTGCACGTTTGGGAATGGTTTTTAATATTGATTCCTCGAGTAGTTTATTATTAATACTTGACTGATTGAGGATTGGTTTTTCAAATCCGAACATAACCAGAAATAATAATTGAAGTGTCAAGCTTTCCTTTGGAAGCAAATCTCAACTCAATACTAGGCAGGGAAGTCATTCTACCTCCCTGATCCTCAATGTAATGTAATGCAGTTCACGCCCATTAATATTAAAAATCATGAAGGTAAAAAGAAATTTTATACTTTTTCTAAATATAACAATGAAGCTAACGAAAATTTATATCCTCAACATTTAGTAATTCCTGTTATGTAGTATTTAATCTTAATTTCAATGACATTTAATTGATTTCAAACCATTAGTAAAAGTGTTTTCTGAAGTTCTGAGTCTCTGATGCCATTCTAAAAGCTATTTATTTGTAAGAATTTACCTTGAAAAGGTTGAAGATTTACAGTCTGCATATTTCGAAGATATAATGCACCTTCAGACGAGACTCATTTGCCAGACAGCAATTGGCAACTGCTTGGCATAATTTTAAATACACTTCATCATTTGCTTGAATGACGATGCCTCCAATGTTAATGCTTAGGTATGATATCATAAAATCATTGGTAACTAAATTATTTTAGAAGGAGAAGTTACATTTTCTAATTTTTATCATTAAAATATATGATTTCATGTGATATTGTTAGGATGAAAGGATAGGAGGATCCATGGTTCGGAAAACACATAAGAGCTCACAAATTTCACGCGATTTATCGTGTATCCTCTGTTTTCGTAATATCTTGTCACCTGCCAAGGCTCCTCTACACGGGTTTCTCAGGTCCAGACGAAGTATAAGATTACCGTCCAACATTCCTGGGAGGTTGCTAGCTTCATTGGCGTCAGGCTATTTGCATAAACACACAATGCTTCCGTCTCTGTCCTTGCCTTGGCTTACTTGGTTTCTCTCCGAGGTAATCGACTTCCGCACTTGCTTGCGTTCGAGGATTTATATCCTCGACCTTCCTTCCAGCCTCCATTCAAATGGAATATCCTCCGTAGATGTTAGTTCCTCTTAAACCGGATTTTGGTTTTACATTTACCCACTTGCTCGGTACTGATATGGAATACTAATGGATTCCAGTCGCCAATAGCTGTCCGCTAAACGGTATATTTGAGGGTACGATGGCCTCCTAGTATTCCTTCTTGCTTTGCCTCAAACTGATCATTTGATCTGCGATAAAGCTATATTTTTTACTTCCATTTATTTATAGGCACTTTTAAAGTGCCTAATGGTACATGAAAACTCATCATTTTCCCCACATTATTTCCTTTTTTATTTTTTAAACTATAGACTTATTTTATTGCAAAAGAATTTCCTTCTTAAAATATAGATTTCCAAACATATTTGTCAGTAAATTTGGGCGGAAGGAAATTGAAACTGACTGATAAATTGTCTTCTCGCAAAATATTACCATATCATTTTCCAAATTTATGTAACAAACGCTAATTGACATGATTATTTTTGCTTCCTATGCACGAAATTGGCTATGAAGATCCTATGCACGAATTTGATTGCATCAATTTAAACAATACATTTTTAATTGAAGCTTGCTGAGGAAAGAATAATAATTTTTTGTGATCGGATTAGGAAAATATGTACATATATGCATAGAGTAAATATAATATCACACCTACTCTATGCTACATGTGATTTGGTATTTTCGAAACGGTCAAGTTTTGAAAATCCATTTACAATCACGGCATGCTCCTTCAAGCCAGTCCTCACCGCTGATTAGCTTGTCATCCGGATACTCTTTTACCCTTCCCCATTCATCCAACCGAAATAACACTGGGTACAACTGTGAATGCCAAAAGAACCGTTTTCTCCTCCCCGAATAGTTGAAGTATGCTTTTTACTCGTCACTTGAAGGATTCACCCTACCCTTTAGGTATTTTTCCCGATGTTCCATTGATCTGGATATCTAGGGGTTGGAAAAGACTTTAACAAGGGAGATGTTTTCGTCTCGCTCGAGGAGGATATAATTCCCGACTGCGAAAAAGTTCCAAGTGATGGGGTAGAAAACCGGGCTAGGAGAATACTTCTCGACGATCTGCATTAAGGACATTTTACGTAGCAACCAATCTTTGGCATTTGCATTGGTATCAGTTTTTTTCGTCCGTCATTTACTGGGGAAACATCCCCTATCAGCAACGGTATCACTAAATGAATATGTATTTATTTTTCTGGTGAATGCACACCTATTGTTTTGTGATCATGAGGTTACTATCAGTCAAGTGCTTTTCCGGATTATCTCAATCATAGGTATAAGATAAAGGATTTTTTAAAAGATGGTAGCTAGTTTTTTGCTAGGTTTAGGCCCGCGGAATCGTTGAAGCGAAAATGGATGAGAAGGAAACTGCGAGGGCATCATCCCTGTTTCGTCTCTTACTTGAATCAATTTTTTCAAGCGCACCAACAGTTTTTCAAAGCAGAATATTGGGTGTGGGCTTAATGTATTCAGGTTTATTTCTACGTTCCGCATTTATTTCATATCTAACCCGGATCAGAAATTTGGTCAAAGAAACTCAATAGCTACTTTTAAAAATGTAATGGATATATCCATAACTTCTAAGGAAGCTGTCATCATTAGAAATGAGATATTGTCAACATTTCTCAAGCAGTTGAGGACTTTTAATCTATTGTTTCATTTGAAGTACTCCTAATAGCGATGGGATTGTAAGTGACAGTCATTACAGTTTTGTAGTCAAGCATATGAAGTAGCACTTATTACGGGATAAATGGAGGAAAAATCACTTAATAAGTTGCACTCTTTCTTCTCTTCCCTCACTTACTCATTTTGGCCGGCGGGGTAACCCCTCGCCTACCAAGCATAGGGTCGTGGGTTCGAATCCCACCAGGGTGGGTGGTTTTTCTCTTCCTTGGGCATGGATGTGCGTGACCTGCAATCATGTACCTGTACAGCATAATGCACACAAAATCAAATCCTTTCGCTTCCCATTTCGCAGTCTCATGGATTATTCTTTCATTGTACATCACGTTGGTGTTCACCAAAGCATTCGCTTCCTTTCTAACGGCCCAGATTTGAGTCCCAGGTATGGGAGAGTTTTTTTTCGGTACCCACTTGAGTGCATTGATTTGAAAACTAGTTAGGTATACCCTCCGTCTCTTAAGACGTTAAACCGTAGACTCCTTGGCACCTTTCGTTAGTAGTTGATTAATGCTGACGTTGGAGTTAACCCACCCTTCCTCCGTCCCCGTAAAAATGTCTTCCCATACTAAATTGGTGTGGAGAAGTGAACTGTTCTTCGGTCGGAGGTAGCAGTAAAAACAACGGCGTCGAGAAACAGAAGGTTTATTGACAAGACACAAATTAGCCACAAGACAATCAAAGGGGGGAAGGGGGAAAAAGGAGAGGGAATGACGTGGTAACAAGGGTTCACACGCGGGGGGGGAGCGGTCCAGTCACCTCCTCTGGTCCAACCACCTCTGCCGGACGCGGTCTCGGGCGCGGGACGAAGAGCGAGAAGCGGCGTCGGAGTCGTCCGTGCGCGGTGGTGGGCTACCCCAAACTCAGCACTCGTTCCTGGGCTCCGCGGCTATTTATTGGGCCGGACCCATTAAATTGCAGGTAGGGGCCTGGCACTTCCACGCCGTGGCCACGGGCAAGCAATGACCCGATAATTTGGGGTGATGCCTCTGCCCTCACGCCCGACCTCGAACAGGGGCAGGGAACTACGTCACCTGCCCGCTCCTGGTTCTCCGAGTGACTTGAGATGTCCCTCACGGACAGCTCATCCACCCACGGTACCCACTTGAGTGCATTGATTTGAAAACTAGTTAGGTATACCCTCCGTCTCTTAAGACGTTAAACCGTAGACTCCTTGGCACCTTTCGTTAGAAGTTGATTAATGCTGACGTTGGAGTTAACCCACCCTTCCTCCGTCCCCGTAAAAATGTCTTCCCATACTAAATTGGTGTGGAGAAGGATGGAGAGAGTAAAGTGGGTCGAAAGGAAGACGAACTATTCCATACAGCACATGTTACGTAATTATTCGTGTAGGCTGGGTCGAAATCTAGACTAAGGTGTATCCCCATATTAACCTAAACAATACTGGTGGTTGTTCTGGGTAAACTGAGTTGAACAGGTTCGACTCAAATTATCCCAACATTACACTAATTTCAAAATTAAATTTTGATGAAGATTTTCTGATCGAACACTTGAGTTACGATTGTCCATGTTGATTACTTACTTCCTAGCCAACACGCAAATTTTAATATCTTAATACGAAAGGCGATGAACAAGTTATGCATTCGTATTTTATTTTTCGGTTGAAACTTATAGTTTTCTACATAGGTAGGTATGTAATAAGATTGACTTCTGTAGATGTCTGGTTAATAAGATTATTATAGTTCCTTGACTTTAATGTTGACGGAAATATTTTTTCAGAAGTCTAAAAACTTACGAAGGGAGTGTCCAAAGCTGACGCTAGTCTGATGTTAGGATGGTGACGAAACTTGGCAGGCAGGCAGGCATTATCTGATTAATGATTTACGAATCACCCGCCTTATCGGGTTATAAATCCAATAACTTCGACAGAAAAGTTTTCAATATTTTGTTATAATCATAACGCTTAATATTAGGTACGCATCTTCCATCATGGGAAGCTGGGTCAGGGGTAAAGTAGGTATTTTATTAGTATTCAGTACTTAAAATTAGCATTTTTCCAGCAAAGAGAGTTGGGTCAGGGGTAAAGTGCTCAGTTCTCAATGTGGATATTCATAGTTTTTATTATTTCATTAGTTATTCATAGTAGAAATCTATCTCTTGACATTTTTTTCCTTCGTAGTTTTGTCGTCATACCGTTGTTGGTTATTAAAATTTTTAATGTTTATCCGGGATGAACTTTACCTATCTTACGTATTAATTGCGTAAATTACGTAATGTGAAAACAGTTTTTAGACGAGATAATTCCTGGTTAGTAAACGGCCTATAGACTAATTTGCGGCCGTTTGTGCTGTATGGGATGAAGTGCTAGAGTTGTTAGGAGAGGAAAGAAATTTGATACATGAAATTAGGAGAAGGCAGACGGTGTGAATGGAAAAGGTAATAAATGGGGATGGTCTTTTGAAGGAGGTGATGGAGGGAAGAGCGTTGGGTGAGCGGGGAAGAGGGAGGAGAAGAACGGGTAGCTTGGATGAAATGATGGGTGGCAGGAGGTATGAGAGGGTGAAGAGGGACATCGTGTGAAATTTAGAGGGTGGGAAGAATTGATGTCCATTTAAACCTTCCTTCGCCGGTAGAGTAGGCACTTATGATAATAATACCCAATTACTTATTAAACCTAAATGGAGCAAATGACCTTAGCCGTCAGTCTTCTCCCCCATTTAAACTAATCGTTCCTTCGTACCTTAAAGTATTTGTTTGGCGTGTAAATTCAAATGCGCAAGTCCTTCTAAACCGCGATGTCCATTTTTGTAGACTAAGTAGTTGGGCTTGATCTATTTTTTAGAAACTTAAAGCCGAACGTGGGAAGGGGGGCTCTTTGAGAGATAGTCGAGAGAGATTGATTCCAATAGTAAACGATATCCAAATGTATACGAGCTGGAAATCCCTTTGTATGCGTTTCCATCAATTCAAAAAATTCTTGAGATTCTGAGATTCCACTTTCACTTTCATCCACTATTTTCTTTCTGGCCGAATTTATGTTTTTATTTTAAATATATTGCTTTCGTAAAGCTTCTCTCTCTGGAGCAGAAGTTAGCTGGCGGAGTCCTCCATATTCCCTCTCATCTTCGTCCCTTTCTTGGTGAGGCTGTGCAGGAGATATATTTTATATTTTAGCCTTAAATGATTTTTTCGAGCAACGGTGGCTGAAAACTTTGCACGAAGATTATAGCATTTTCAGAATAAACGAAGCATGTATTTCCGAATCTCCTTCTCCGTTTATAGTATTTTTGTTGCCTGCTTCTAATTTTAAGGTTTAAATGCACTGCTTAGAGGCAAATGTGACATTTATGCAAAACGTCGATGCCTCATATAATGATTTATACGTTTATTAGGTGTGCTGAAGCGTTCTCAGAATGTTAAAATTCAGGTAAATATTCACAGAAGAAAAATGTGAGTCCTGGTACAACGCATTTCATTTTTCGGGAAAACTGTGAAAGCTATTCATTGATAATATAGCATTCACCGAATATTGCCAAACAAATACTATGTGCATTTGCACAATTAAAAACTGACTTGTAGCAAAAACCTTATCTTAAAAATATACTGCGTTCATAGGAACTTCCGGATGAACCGCGAATCCTGTTGTTAGGTTTAGTCCATGGGTGGAATAAGATGTGTTAGCATGACATTGCAGATCGAGGATTAGGCATGAAAATGACAGGGTTAGAAAGTTTGTATAAAGCCTGAAGAAGATCAGCTTCCCAATCATGTCACATAGTTTTGTATGCCTCATAAATGTGATATGGATTAATGTTTGGACAAAAGTGTTAAGTATTATTACATAATTTTGAGTTTGATTGTGAAGCTCTTTAAATAACTATAGTATACACACATGTTTGCATTTTAAAACTAATTATTAAATATTCCAATCACAATTTAAATGTCACCTCATCTTTTGTTAGAACGATGGTTCCCACGGTGATGGTTTGATCTCTGCAACCCGAAACAATGCAGAGGTCATCTCATCTTTTTAAAGGTGCAGTTGCACAGGTTCTTTTTAAAGGTGCACAACTTGCAAAGCACAGTTACCTCAAGATAGATACTCTAAACACCTGTATGCGTAGGAGCGTGGATGGAAAAGGTTGATGAATAGAGCAGGATTTATCATGCGTGATTTGGAAGAAAATTGAATTGGGGATCTACGGAAACTATTTTGTGGATGTTCACATATCCATTAGGAGGGTCTTAAGGGTGACGTTTGAGACCGGAAGAAGTCCGAGTATATGATGTAGGAAGTAAATGATAATGGGGATGAAATTCAATTTCATTAAATCGTTCAAAAGTTTTATTCAAATCAAAAGATTGTCTTGCTATCTTGAGTGACTACAAAGTGTTTGACCTTTGTGTTACAAGAAAATCGCCAAAGTGTATTGAAGGAAATGAAAGCTTCATTTATGCTTAGTTGTTTAAAGGGAGTAGAAAATCAAAGGAAAGTTGTGGATCGCAAACTTTTTGTATGATTACTTTAATATTAAGTTTAACTTTTTAGTATTGCGGAAGCCGGTCGTAGTTGCCAGGTCGGTAAATCTTTAGCCTGGTAACCAAATGGTCGTGGGTTCGAATCTCACCCCCAGATCACGGATAATGAGTAAATTACATATGCTAGTCAGCGCAATATGGGCACAACTGTTGGGGTATTTAAAACTCGAGACAGCTGCTTTGATTTCGGACGGCGTCTTCAAATGATACTCGTAAAAATGTCGTCGTTTTGTTCTGAGATCGAATTCGTTGCTTCAGTAAAGGCTAAAAACAGCGGCTACACGTAGGGATGTTGAGAAGATATGGTTAAATTTAACGATGAGCTGAAAACAGCATCATCAATTGCTGGTTAAACTTTAGTTTAATGGTTTATTTTCAGGCTTTAGAGGTCTAAGAGTCTCATTCTGCCAATATGTACCAACATTTTAGATGATGTACAGAATAAAATTTCATTGCGGTTCATCAAAACACTTAGTTCCTTCAATACTCTCTTACGAAAAACAAGATACTTGGTTTCTCTCGCATTAAACGAATTCCATCGTTGCAATTCTGTCTTAACATTATATGTTAATCCCCATGCTATCGTGGCGATGCCAGGTTTTTTAAACCTTCCTAAATATTAGTAAAATTAATTATTTTTCCCTCAATCACCAAAGAAAGCAAATAAACGAACGTTTTATCGGGTAAATAATGGTTAAGGTAGTCTGAGATCCAAAACGAGGCGCTCGGATGAATGGCGTAACGTTATTCCGTGAGGACTTCATCATGCGTCCCAGGCGGAAGTGGCATTCCCTTTGTCCGAGCATACCATCAATTAGAGCATCACAAAAGCTTTTCGGTTAGGCATCGCAATGGCATGAAAAGATGTGCCTGAAGCAGACGTGGAGACTTGGGACAATTGACGCAGGCGCCTGTTACATCGTTCTTTTTTCGTGGCATTTTGTTTGAAGGGATTAAGACCATTTCGGCGTGGAGATCAAAACTTGGCCTAGAGCTTCTTGGGCATTCAATCATTGCGTCCTTTCCACTCATCATATTTCATCATATTTACGCCAAAGGGAGGGGAGAATAAAAGAAGAACTTACCACTTTGGCCGCCATACCTGTGATCTTGTCAAATCCATATATTTTGTTCTTTCACGGCGAATAGTTCCAACAGATAACGAATTTTCAAAAAGAGATATGAATTGTACCCTCAACAGCCAAGATCTTTATTCCATGGTAATCCATTTAGGGACCAGATTAAATAAAACCACCTCCACGGATTTAATATATTTTTGAGGAGGAGAAGATGATTTTGTTAGTTATTACTGCTAAGATATTAAAATTCATACTTCTTCGAATGGTAAATATATTCTGTACTACTTTAATACGAGGAGTACCCTAACTTTAGTTTTGGTGGTAACGAAGTACTCGTTTGATGATATTAATAGTAATAATGCTCTTGGTGCCTAAGCCTCAGTAAATGTGGTCCAACTACACATTTAATTGTATATATGAGGGTTCCCAAGCTTGTTTCTTTCGTCCTTATTCTCTCACCCGCGGCATTCAGATATCATATTTTGCAGAATGTTTAGACATATATGACCTGAATCCTTTATATACCTACCCCAAAATGTAAATTATCAAATGGTATATGACAGACAAAATGCCGAAATAGGTTTAAGATGTTTTGAAAAGTGTAGTTTTTTCCGTAGTGTACATTTCCCAAAAAATGCTGCTGTTTAGGGTATTTATATAGGTTTAAAAGTAGGTGTTGCTCTCTGCCAGTGTACAACTTCCACTGAGCTCTTTACGATGAAATTTATCTTATATCCCAATGTTTAGGTAATTTTATATTTAAATACTGGTGGTGAGAACTTTTTTAGTAGGCGCCATTCCATTACCTTGAACGTGGAAAATCAAGCCAACGATGAAAAAGGAAAGATTGTCATTGCCCTCCCACAAGCTACCATGTACCAGACTCTTTTGGTTATATATGGCGTTCTATTTCATTGGAACGATTTTCTCAATGGAACTAGAGAGGAAGAGAACCAGAATAGGGTTAAATCTATGATCTTTTCCCAGTATGAGTTGGGCGTACCGTCCGTGGCAGACAAGACGAGAATGAAGTTGATAAAATTCCTTCGGCTCTCCCCTCCCACAAGGGAAACCTCGCAGATGAGACGAAAAACTTCGGAACTACTTGGGCGACTTATGTCTGGAGTCTTAAGAAGAAGGAAGTGTTGAGGTTGGCGAGGGATAAAGGAGGTATGGAGCTAGGAGAGTGGTTGAGGAGAAGAAATTTCGGAAACTTCAAAATGAGATAAGTGTTTGGGAAAATACGAGACGCGGAAGGAGATGATATTAGAGGCAATGAAAGGTTCGGTACGGCTATTACATTCGGAGAACGGTCGAAGACTCTCCTAATCTGCGAGAAATTCCATCGTCCTAAAATGTTCTTGCCCGATGAAATCAATTGTGGTGGGATGAATTTTGAAGCCATTCCCAGACACTTGTTTGGCAATAAAGGTTATGTCTTATCTTATTGAAAGAGGCTCTTTTGATAATTAATCTAAATATCTATTTTTAGGAGCAATGCACATTTCTAACACTTGAATTTCCCTTATACTATGACTGCAAACGTTTTGCAACACACTTGTAAACCATACAACATCCAAGATAGTACACATGCTCAGTGCAACGGTTGCTTGCTGAGAAAACCTTCTGCTTCGGCTGAGAAAAAGCACCATCGATCTTGAATACCTATGACGTAAAATTTCGTGCTGATCTTATTGCTAATTTCATTCATGCCATTAATTTATGTCATTAGATTCATGCTCAGTAATGAAGAGTTTAGTGAAATTTCTACGTGGCGTTGTCCCTTTTATTTAATTCAGCTTTGAAAGTGTAGCATGTTTAAGTTCAGTCAGTAAAAGGTGATGAGAATAAAATTAATTTGTTAATGACCAAATGGATGTCTTTGGCTATAGAAAATAATTTAATCCTTATTGGAGGAAAAGATTGTTGAAGTTCAATATTAGGTATGAGGTAGTTTATCGGCGACATTTGTTCTAGAAGAGTAGGCTATTTCTGACACCAGGTTTCTCTCCACCCTTGAAAAATTCCTACCCTTCTTCGATCACCCACCTACCCTAAGTGGTGTAAATGAATATACCTGTCGGCCGTCTCCCCCGAATAGCCTCTACTACTTATTCGCAGTCTCCCTTGATTGGTCATTTGCATGGATAACATTTTCCTTATGATTGTGGTACGACTAGTGACTTTGTACTTCCTGGGTTGAGTTTTTGCTTAATTGGTTTTAGGCTATTGTAACACGTTGCCTTATCGCAATTATTAATTAATGCCAAGGTTGCTTATACGCAGCTCTTCACGCGATCCTTCTCTTGGTTAACCTCTTCATACTGCATGCAACATTCTCATTTTTACTGTCTCTTTCTTTCTCTACTTGCTCCGTGCACCTCATACGGGGTTTACCTTTGAAATTATCCCTACTAACGTTTAAATCCACCATTACGATGATCACAGGTCATAAGATAAGTCCGATTATGTTTTTTTCGTCTCATTTTTTAGTTTCAATTACACTTAGTTTTGATTCTGCCCATCATAATCTTTTTCGCTTGTCACCTGGTTCATCTACTTAATTTTCTTCTTGCATTATTCTTTGCTGGTTTTACTGCTTCCTAGAAGTGTATATTCTGATAACTTTTAAAAAGATTTTAAATTTTAAAGTGATAAATGGCTTTCGTGGTGTTAATGTGCTAAGATGTATCAGCAACTCCTGCAAGGATTTCTACATTGGTCAAACAGTAGAACATTTTCCGTTATGATGTTTCAGCATATACGCAAAAGTTTAATTTGCCATGCAAATGAACTTAAGTTTGATAATCATTTACTAGACAATTCTCACTCTTCGGATTTTTCATTAGAGTGGCAATGGTGCAAAGTTGGATTTTTCAAAAACCTCGGAACTGCCCCCTACTGCAGACTGTAAAGAATAAGCCTACTAAATCAGATCGTTCGTTTACATTAACCCCTCTTATACCTATCCCCATTCTCCACTATGTATTCTGATTCATTGGATAAACCCGTATGTCACCTTCCTCTCATGTTATCTTTATGTGTCCGCTAGCCCTCTTCCATCCTGATTCCCATTCTCTTCCCTATTCGACGCTTATATATATGTCTCTCTATTTCATTCTACTTATTAAATCTTGAAGATGATGTACATGAGCATCTTAACTGGTTGGGCATGGAATTGATATTGTGGAAAATGAAAGTGTTTTTCTTATAGTGTGACAAAAAATTTCCACTGCGTTCGCCTGCCTAGGATTTACTTTACTGAATAAATGTTTCTCACTTTAATTTATTCTATGGAATTCCTGTTCGTGATATGGGCTCCAGAAAAGTTTTATTTGTCGTCTCTGAAAAACAAGAATATTATAACTTGATATTATTTCTTGAGCTTGTTATCGGTCACACTTATGTGTTTCCACCTTTATAGAATCAACTCTCTTGATGGCTCAGTAACTCACCTTTTTTTGCAAAGATAAGCCTTCTTTTATTTCAGTATGTGTCAGTTCAAGATCATAAGCTTTATTTATACCAGTTGTTTCTGATATGTTTTTCGTCATTGTTTTCCCTTCAATCCTCTTCCAAATTCTATAATTCTCAATTGTGTTGGCGTTTCCCCATGGTCCCAAACTCTCATTTCTCTCCTTTCATTTGTTTGCCGCTCGTAATGATCAATTCAATCCTTTCGTCTCATTTTCACGGGCAACAACCAACCTTACGACAGCCTAAATCCTCAGGGGAAGAGCGAGAGAATCATTTCACAACCACAGGCGTCGCTATGAAGTTTATTTTCAGAATACGTGGCCCGTCGTCTTCATTCTCCATTGCGAAAAACATCCTCCTTGAAGTTCTCATTTTTCCTCCTGTTTAAGGATGTGAACGCGGCGAGGCTGATCAGAAGACATGTAGAAAAAAGTTTTGCGATTCTCTCTAAGGGAGAATGGTGAAAATACGATGGCTCGGGGGATGGAGGAATGGCACGGGTAACTTTTGCTGAGAGGATGTGAAACCATGAAACGCCGGAATTTCAGAATGGGTGATCACGAAAGTGATTGCCAAGCGATGCTTCTCAGCTATTTTCTTATCTCTCTGTCTCCGTTATCGATGGTCTTTGAAAGCGCTCCATTGCCGAGGCAAAGAAAGTCAATCACATCATTGAAACGTACACGAAAAACGCACTGGTACAACTCATTTTTTCTTCTTTCGCTATTTACCTACTATTCTTAAAATAGGTTTTAATGGTCATTAGTAAACAAATAAATGGTTATATTATTCCTGCCGAGTTTAAAATACTATGAACAATTAAGTTCTGAGAATTTCATCAAGTATGTAGTGAAGTAAGAGTACAGATGACCTTAAATACCAATAATGCTAGAATTAATTTCCATTTTAGGGCACTAGACATCCTTGGTTTGATCAAACTTGCCCATATGTATGGTATAAAAATATTGTAGGTATTTGTAAATTCATATACAATTGTATTCTGCCGTGTTATCATTATATATTATACTTTATACTCAAAAGCTTTAGGTATGAGACATATTGGCTGGAAAAACGTTTTATCAGGAATAAATGAAAAGAGAATTTTGACTTTTGTTAGAGCTCATATGTCATTGTTATTGTTCTAAGAGTTGTATACACTCCTAGAACACGTGTTTCCAGAATGCTTATTAGTCAATATATCTGCATCTCTCACTGTCAAGACGCACTTTGTATTTTTCACCATCGTTTCCTATTAAAATTCTAATGTTAATGAAGTATCTTACTCTTTGGTAAGTAATCCACTACTTCGGGTGGTAGTACGATTGGGGAAGTGCAATATTTGCAATAAAAAAAAAATGAATTAAATCCAACTTTTCTGTCAGTTTTTTTTCAACTCATCCTATAAATGGTATCAATCTTACTAAAATCTCCTCAATATTTCATAAAGAATATCTTCGTTGCCACTTCAAATATTTCGTTTTAAACGAAAAGGTGCACCAATCCTTATCTGTAGGCGAAGAGTCCAATCTCATGTTAAGGAGAAAGATTCTTCTTCCCCGTGTCCAGAAGTAATCTTTAAACCTGTTCTGTATTTTTTCCGTCATGATTTGTTAGCGTGATCGTTAAACGCCTTCCTTTTTATGCTCACGAGGGAGAAGTAATTTTAAGAGCTTTAGGATACGTTAATACCCACACTTCTCCTTGTGAACTTTGGAGGGCCAACTGGCTATGGCCGTGATAATGACACGCATTGGGAGCAATTTTAGGACCACACTTGAGCACTTCCCGTCGTATCCCACGCGCTTTTATATAACCATGAAAGCAACATTGGCTCGGAACTGTGCTGAAATCCCAATCGATTGGAAAGGTGTTGCATGCCCTTACGTTCCTACGTAATTTATTCCGCGTGAGATGCCGGAATTTCTCTTTTCGGGTACGGGGCTCCTTTAATTATTACGATCGGGTGTTCGTCTGCATTACCCATTTGATTTCACTCTCTTTTTATCGCTTCGATATTTTCGTTAGAACTGAGACAGAAGAGGTTCCTCGGCGAGAGCAGGGGATAAACTTGGGGTACGGTGGAGGTGGAAGGAAGGTTGAGGGAAGAAAACCCAGACTCCCTTCTCCTCGGTCGGGCAGAAGAACAGGGTACTGGAATGGGGGTAAATAGTTTCAGGGCAATGAAATCCTCCTTGCGTGCTTTCTCTTTCACTACGAAGATCCGTCTCCTAAAACGGCACTGCCCCACATAAGCACGAATCCCTCTTTTACGAGAAGCCACTACCGACCGACGCTACCACTGCGCGGGATGGAGAGATGAGTTGGTAAGGGTGGATGGATTGAGGTGGAAGACGGGAATGAGAGGCGGTGGGGATGGTTGCAGGGGAGGGGGTGGCGAAGGGGCGGAGGAGGAAACGTGGGCGGCAGGATGCTGGATTCTTCGGAAGGGGGTAATGAAACTCGATACTGGACCTATTTCGTCTTTTACTCTCCTTCGGGGGGCCCTTCAAGGCGCTCGTTATCGGGAGAGATTAGCGCACGAGGGTATTAAACGGTAATTCGCACGTTAAGTCGGACAGGTCTTCGTCCCTTGTCCTCGTTGTGCTCTCGGGAGTAACTGCCGGGGGTAAAAGCGGTCCTGGGAAGGAGTTAGACATGTGTCCCTTTCGTATAATATTGAGGATATACCCGGAATGATTCTATGAGTTTGTTGATGTCTATTAGATGCAGATGATTTTCCTAATAAAACCCAAACTAAAGGTGTTTTTTGAATAGATACATATGTTTTTCCTAATAAAATCCAAACTAAAGGTGTTTTTTGAAGCGTCTCAGAAATATATTCAAACGCAATCCAGGGCACCTCTTAGAACGAAGTCTCCATTTCTACCAACCAGATTCATCTTGATCTCGTAATCAAAATGTTTTTTTTTTCTTCTGGTCAAATTATTTTAAAGCGTTGAAAGCTTTTCATATGCAAATATTTCCTTATCAGGTACCGATATTTGATTCGTTTAGCAAAAGACATAATGAAACAATGTCAATTTGGACTAGCACTGGAATTTTTCATCCAACATTTCAATACACCATAAAGGATTTTTTTACGAGCTAGTTATCGAAGATCTCAGTATGGGTGAAGGAAGGGTCACTAGGGGAAGAGTGTTGATACTGGCGATATGAGCATTCATAACACTCTTATCATGGCGTATTGAAATTCAATTTCTAGTACCATTTGCCAGTTTCAGCGTTTTTTTGGGAACCAATCCCTTTCAAATAAATTTAGAATAGAACAATATCTCTTCTCTCAAATCTCTTAGTCCCCTATGCGTAGCATCGGAGCCATAAATCTAGGGATATAAAGGCAATAGGCTAAATTTTGACCTAATTGGCTACGTAATCATAAAATTACACCATTCGATTTTGAGCCACAAAATCTTGGATTTGAATAAAGCGTGGATGGTTCATTCGCCATCTAAAGTAAAAGGCTGATCTTGGTATGTACGAATCCATATAAATGTCAGGCAATTAATGCTCCGATGGCAATGAACACTCCAATAAACATTAAAATAAATTATTGTGAATTAAAATGGAATGAGGCTAAAGCCTACCATTATAAAGAATCTGAGGATTATGTAAAATATTTTCCACATCCAATCTTCAGGGTGTAATAGTCATGGCATCCATCATCGTAATTAACTTTTAGTTTAGGTACTCAAAAGCCAAACTGATGGCCCTCATTTCTTACACGGTCTCAGGAATTAGCATTTTTTTCATAAAATCTTTTTAAGGATGATTAAGCATTGGCCATATCAATTCCTTTTGCACGTCAACATTTCTCATGTACCTGTTAAAATGATGCATGCATGGATGTAACCAGTTGTTGAACTCAATTTAGCCAAATTTATATGGAATATGGAGCTATCAGTCAACATTTATTGCTCTTGGAGAGAGGACTGAAAATATCTCCTCTTATTTACATGTATCTGGCAAGGAAATATTTCATGGTAACATCATCATCTCAAGGAAACAGTGAAACTCTTATCGATCATTTCTTTATTTATTCTGGCGGGAAGGCAAAGTAACCTCCATAAATAATCAATGCATTAATTCATAAAAAAATACCATATTTATTTTGTAATTTAATATATTATTCATAATTTATGTACGCAAAAATTACAATACACTTCGCGAAAATAAATAAACGATATATTATCTGCCACTTTTAATTTTCTACTTCATTTCTTCTAATTTATTATGTGTTCTCAAGTATGTCCATCCTTAACCATTTTGTCTATATGTCAGCGAGGGTCACTTATTGTAGCGATCAGATCTAGGAAAAGAAGGTCAACAAAACCCTTGCATTTAATTACTACCCGTATATATATTCATACTCTACGCATATATATTCTACTCTCCATTCTATTCCACTCTCAATTTTTGTAAGTACCCCTTACGACTGTCATCGACCTCCACCAAGCTCAGCAGCTAGTAAACCACACCGGAAAATTGTGTTGAATAACACCAACCGTAGCGTTTACCAGCTTTTTCTCACACTTTTATGCACCACCATTGAAAATGAACGTGTATCAATCAATCCACCGGCTCCGGGTTAATAGAAAAACTACATCAAGAGCTAGTTAGGTACGGATAAAAAATTTTGCAACCATTTGTGATCTAGAGAGATCTGAATGTCTGAAAGTTTGAAATCTAGTCTAAGAACCGCTAATGACTAGAAGATCATACATATAAATAGAAACTGCCATGTTTTAAGTCGTGATCAGTTGTATTTCAACCAGGTTTTAACCGGCCAATTTCGTTCAGTATTAACCCATGACTTTCTATTTGGTAATTCACCTCTCTAAACATTTCTTTTGGGATAATTAAGTGCTTTAGGAGTGGATGCAAAAACTAACACGCTCTTGTGATGCTTGAAAATTGTTTCTATGTCATGTATTTTCCTTGAGCATAAAGTTTCATATCCCTCAAAATCACCTCTGAGTGGGTGAATTAATATTTTAAAAGGTAAAGGTGGCGAGACGTAGATGGAGTTGTCTGCACAATTCAATATTTGGTATCACCTTTTCAAAAACTCACCTCAAAACTCGTATTTAGACATTATAAACGGGCTTCCACATTCCCGCCCGGACAAAGTCTCTCCTTGCATATAATTTCGTAAAAGACCATTTTGCTGGGACATCCTTGACTCTCTACCGCCCTGTAATTTCCGATTCGAAACGATCTACCGTTTACATTTAAAAAAAAGCTGCTCTTTTCGGCCGATCACGGGCCAGCGTACCAGTTCTCCTCCCATCACGTCACGTGACCCCGCTTCCCTCCCCCTCCCCGTCCGGCCCAGTGTCTCCTCCGCAAGGGGTGCCCGTCATACCCGACCAACAGACAGTCTGCATAAGAGAGAAGGTTCTTATCCTCTCCTCGGGGTAACTCCCTGATCGTAAAAAAAGAGGTGACGTCCGGAGAGGGATGTCTTGAGCGGAGGAAGAGAGAGGAGGAGATTCAGGGGGAGGGGAGGGGTGGGCGATAAAAGCGGGAGGGGGAGTGGGTAGATAGGGAAGGGAGGGTGGGGTGGGATGAGGGAGATGGCAGGGATTGTCGTTCGGGGGGCTTTGGCTCGCATAAGGCGGCGGATGATACAAGTTTGTGGACCGGGGGTCCAGAAAGAGGTTGGGGATGCTGCGATAAGTAGACCTCTATCGTCACATCTCATGTATTTAATTGGAGCAAATAAGGATTTGTGATGAAAATATAAATACTAAATGTCTTAATCTCTTCAGTCCCCTTCTCCACATATGTGGACAACCGGTTATACGTCCCTCAGAAGATAGCTTTTTACCGATAGAATATTGTGCTGATGTACTCATCTGTGAACGTACTTGATTTTGAATTTTCCGCCTTGACAGGATCAATTTCAAGCACTAGAGTGTCTCTTTTACATTTCGTTTTCCATAAATCAAAATGGCGGCCACACATATGTAGTTAACCATATTTCATCTATTTATCTCTTGCTCATGTTGCATTTGTTTCTGTTCATGTACAAGATATTAATACTTAAGGTGGTATTTCATTATTATTCATGCAATAGTCAATTTTTTCCTCTCTCAAGTAAGGACTGTACACACATGTGGACTATTAATACCTCAACAAAAATGAGTTTAATAGAATTTTTTTCAAAATTTACGGTCAATAATCCCATATGTGCTGGCGAGAAATGTTTTTTTCATAGGCCAGGTATTTTTCAGGACCGAAGTGGATAAGTAACCCTGAAGAATTTTTTGATCAAGTCATAGAAAACTTTAGGGCTATGACACACGAAGAGCAAGAAGCAAAATAAATGATAACATATGTCGCCCTCACTTAAATATTCCAATTCATCTTTCTTAAAATACATACTTATATAAATCTATTTTTAAGGATAACATACGTAAATAAGCCCTGATATCAATTCCGACATTGAGGAAGTCAGTTAAGCATACTGGCTTACGTGAAGCATCATTCAAATATTAACGTAATCAATCCGATTAGAGGTGTTGACATGTATGCACGGAGTGGTGAACGATGATCAAATATTACCGCTTAAGAGAAATTCTCGTAAAATGTGGTGTAATTTATTTTTATGGGGAACCTTAATACTTCGAAATAGCATTAAAAAAGAAAGTTTTTCGGAGTCGAATACGGAGAACTGTAAGTGAGAGGGCGAAAGATAGTGAAAATAAATTTTTAATGATGTCGTTATGGCCAGTCGAGGGGGATGGGGGAAGGGCTTCAAGGATGGGAAGATAGGCGGGGGCGATCGAGAGGAGGGAAGGGGGATATAGCGGGGCATGGCGGGATATGGCGCGGACAACGACGCTTTTATTGTTTCCACCCTCTCGTCCTTTTTCCCTCTCCCGATCCTCCCTTCTCTCCGCACTTCCTGCCTTTCTGCGACCTTCAGCACTTGTTCCCACTCTCTTCTTTCCCTGCTCCTCGATTCCTCTGTTCATTCTCTTCTCCCTCCAACATTCTGTATGGGTTGAATCTGCTGCATGCGTGCTGCGCGTTACGTTTCCAAATGATGAAATTGTTTTTGAAGGGGGATATGATCGGTTATACAGGTATGTCACCAATGCTGCTAAAAGCATCTCTTTTTAATCCCAGTAAAAATAAAAAATATTACTCTTTCTTCCTCAACTTTTTTAATGATATACCTGCGAAAATGAAGTATGATAGCCGTTTTTACCCAATGCTGCAGCATCTAGCATATGGTCACACGGGAAGGCATAGAGATTTATTGCGTTCCAGCGCATCATAAGGGGAAGCATCATAGATAATGGAAATCATTGGATCTGAGTTTAAAAAACGTGACCAGCGTTCAAGTTAAATAAAAAAATACCTTTTAATATCATATTAATGCAGATATTGCGCCAATAACACAACTTATAGTTTAATAAAAACATTTATTCACCACTGAATGTTGGCTGTAAATTCGAGTCATGTAGGAGCAAATGATCGAATGAGGAGCATGAAAGATTTGCCGCAAAGAAAAGGATGGTGCAAGACAAACAAAAGCAGAGGGAGAGGGACTTAACTCGTATGGGTGGATTCGGAGGGGATGAATGCAATGGGGCAATGCATTATTTCTTGCGCAGGCGCGTTATGGGGCAATGTTTGTTTTATCCTGACGGATCGGTAGTAATAATCAGGTTATGGCATGACATCATCTGTTTGGAAATTCTTTTAGATAATTGGGTTGTAGTTGGGAGGTAATGGAAATATAGATCTATCGCCTGTGTGGTCATAAAATACTTGGTGTACTGGAGTACTTGGGAGTATAGTGTCGATGTGCGCCCTCTTCTTATCTTCTTAAATATTTAATAAATAATGTGTGTTCAACCCAAAGGTAGGTTTGTGATACGTAAGGATAGAGTTAGCCTCGTTCTGAGCCTTTGGCGTGTGAAATTCACACATTCATGGTACGGGGGCCAGTTCCTTTCTCTGGGCCACTTGCGAATTCCTACGAAGTTGTGACACACACAAAATCGATTCTCGAATATTTTATGTGGGGGCGTCCAGAAAGGCTCTTTCCCGGGATTTGAACCCGGACCCTCTGGTCTGTACCTCAGTGCTCTATCAACTGGGCCACCACGACCTCTTGAATATTAAATCGGAAATGCGTCAGGTGACCTCTAAAAAATAACTGAACGTGTGATTATGATAAAAAATGAGGCATAAAAGCTAATGATAACCACTGATATTACGCAATGAAAAAGTTGAAATGTTTAGCAGCATTGGCAATTTCAGTCCTATGGGTTATATTGAAAGGGTATATAATTATAAAAAATAATTAAAGAGAAAAATATATCCTCATTGGGAAAAAATTCGCTCTGTTTTATAATAAATGTAAACCAAGCTTTTTGAACCCTAATTAAACATAAAAAATTAGCAATTTTTTTATTTGATTGCACAAAAACAGCATTTCTATAGCATTCTTTCTAATCCCTGGAATAATGCTTGACCCAGCGGTCAAGGTTGGTCAAAACTTCTTTTTTGCCGACAATCTGTACCTAAATTGGTTTATTTTATCGTATATCGCAGTTGGCATTTACACTGTCAAGAACTCTTACTGCAAGTATTTGTATTAGTACGTCCTTATCGGTACAATGTGATTTCTTTATTCTCTCAGGGAATCTTCAGAGAAATTCACACATCCAAACGTAAAGAATAATTTTCGAACTCCACCAATCACTTTTTGACACAATTTTAAACAGATATGCCACACTCAAAATTCATGCCAAATATGTGCAGATCGATCGCATATTTTGCTTGAAAAATACCACCCTGTTTCATAGGTTCATTTCAGCAAACCAAAGCATTCATTATTCACGGATAAATCATGTTTTTATCCACAGTACTCTTCATTAGGAGTGATATGGTTCCTGATATCAATATTTAGCAGATATATCTTATTCAGGTTGCGTATTACACATTTCAGCAATTAGTCCAATTCAAAAGGAAATATGCTTGTGATATATATTTGAAATTTTTTTGTCAAAAAATCTAATATAATTTAATCCATAATTAGCAAAAAGTGGGGCACAAAATTATCATTTCTTGCAAGAAACTTTGGAGTCTTTGCTCACACTAGGCTGAATTTGTCTACATTAAAAAAAATATTATCTGCAAGTGTCATTTTGAATATGCTTGATTTCATTACCACACTAGTTGTTTTTTTTTCTTGCTGAAGGCTGTAAAATAGCTGTAAGAAATTAATGCTTGCAGTCAAATCTCAGTGTTAGCTAAAGAAATTATTTCCTCGTCCCATGAATGCGAAAAACAAAATTTTCAGTTGATGAAATGGGTTGATTAGTATGAATTTCACTCATGAAGTAATGTTTCACAAGTAGAATATGGAATTAAATCGTCAGTCTGTCGGCATATTCCCTTCCCAAAAATTCTGATAACGAGAGCTTAATCACCTCTCAATCCATGATTTTTATTCAATCTTATATTCCTCGAAATGATTTCTGCCATTTATATTTGAAAATATTTTATCTTTGTATGAATTTATACGTAAAATTATGATGTTCGATTATTTCAGTTCAAATAAACCTCCGAATTGAGCGTTTCAACACGTGTGTCAGTTAGTTTTATAAGTTGGTCGGGAGATAGCGCAAGCAAGCGCCTTCTCCTCACCATTGCCTTCGCGGTTCTTCCAAGCAGTTAGCTTCTTTCCTCCTAGATGTCTCACCCCGTGTGGAGCGCGCGGTTGGAGCGGCTATGGGACAGTCAGCTGGCGTCTTTCGCGGAGCTTTTTCTACCGCCTTTCTTTTCCTTCAATAAAGAAGCTAAATGATAACGAATACGTTGTGACTCAAGCAGAACAATTCGCATGCTTTATTTATTATTTCTATGACAGTTAATGAGAAACAGGCCATTTATAATTTCGAATATTATGTAAAAACTAAGCAATATCTTGATGGACGTCACTGGATTATTAAGGCTAAAATTGTATCATTACGATTTACGGAAACTATGGCCTAGTTGGAAGTAAATATGGGTAAGTAATCTTTTTGGACTACTTCATATTAAGAGCGTTTTATACACATCTTAGAACCCAGGTCACAACTAATTAAAAACAATTATCCCAATTGCCATTTTTGAATGCCATATCTACGGATGCATTGCACTAAAGGTGTATTCCAGCTTTCAATTTTGCAGTTAAGTTTCGGCATTAGTTAGGTGAGCCTTTCTGTAGCAATACACTCGTGATATTTGCAAGTGTTTGCGGCTGCTTTAACATTCTCCAATCCTATCATAAGAAAATATCAAATTTAGTAAGTATATTTTTTATGCATGTGAGTTCAAACTGATTTCAAAAGATTCGATAAAGAATATTAATGGGTACAACTAAGTAAGAAACGTGCATGGATTTTCTCTGTTTGAATGCGTAGTAATAGAATGTGTAAAAGAGAAACTTTTATTTAATCTACTCATTAGGTACGGGGACAAGAAGTTAGACGAATGTCATCGCATTTTTTTCCATGCTTACTTATTAAGTTCTAGACATTTTGCTTATTTTTACTGCTGTTCTTATGTCTAGATTTTTATCTCACCAAATTCTTTTACAATTTTTTTCAGGTAAGAGTACGATACAGCCCCTTCAAACTGAACAGGCTCCCTATGTTACTGCGGACAGGAGACCTTTGGTAAGAGCTGTTATCAATTTTTTTCACGTTGTTTTCATATTATGGAAGAAAAATATAATAAAAAAACTGAGAAGCATTGAAAGTATGCATCGATTCAATAGATCTATCTTCATGCTATGGATTAATATATTTTTGAAACCAGTAAAAGTAACTGTATTACGTATATTTCACTGACTTTCAACACATTTTCTATCATTTAAATATTATTATGTTCCCCTTCTGATTTTCTTGAATAATTTCGAATGCAAATATTTAACTTGTCGTTTATCAGTATCTAAGCCTGTTCAGTTAAACTTATGGTAATCAATGCAAACACTCATGGGAAACAGCATCAGGCATTGTTGAATTGAAGTCGAGTCATCGGAAATACGTGTGATTGGCTTTATGAAATTAAGTTCCGCCAACTACACTTGAATGACGACTTAAATACCGTTACTAAGTGCATAAGTTCTCTTTTCGTTTAAATATTGGCGATACTGGAATGATTTTGCACTTGTACGCAATGAGAACTGCATAAGGTTTGAAAATGCCGCAAAATGAATCAAATGGTTATAGATTGCCGACTGGGCAGAAGAAGTTGACGTATGCTATTTCGACTTTGCTCACGTCATAGAATCCGGGTCCTCGGTCACTTTGATCGGAATATTCCAAGGTTAAGTGTGTGTTAAACACTCTGTGCCCAACGACACGAGTTTTCAGTCCAAGGGCAAATTCGAACTAATTCTCTTCTGCTCTTGAGGTGACAAACTGATCGTAATCGTAAGGGCAACGGAATCGCCGCTTGTTGGCGAGGGCTAGTTGAAGTTTTTAGTCGCAGGGAAAGAGGCAGAGATGCGCTATTACTTACGGTCATCCATGTAAAGTCTGGCGAGCGATATCATCGAATGAATGGCAACTTCAGCCAGCAAAATTAATGATTCGCTCTCGCCGCAAAAGAGCTTCATCACGGCCACGGGTCGACCGAGGGCAGGAGAGCCAACGGCGAGCAACGACGGCCCGCCCACAAATATGCTCCCTCCGAAAAGTGAGCATTTCTCTCTCCCCTTTCCCATTCCAATCGCTTGACTCCTCCCACACCCACGTCACGGCCCTGTTTCTCCCTCTCAGACTGAAACACCCATCTTTCCGCGGAAGTATTGCCGCAAAAATAGCTCTTGCGCCCGTAAATATTTCTAAGATCTCCAACCCAGCGAACCGCAAGTGATGCGATACCAATCTCCGTGAGATGGCTCGACCGTCGCCACTCCTTTCGATTACAGAGATTGAGGTTTTAGTTTAACTAGCCACGTGACGGAAACCATCGCAGTCTTCCTCAACCTGCGACGTCTCAAAAAATATTCTCCAGCAAAATGTATGCGATAGTGAGGGATAGAAATAGTTTTTTTCTAATTATCACTAAGTTCTGTATGTCCCGTCACGTTTCATATTAAGTACTGCCAAGTGAATGCGTCCGTTGAAAGACCTGTGCTTAAGGGATCAATGTCTTTCCTTTGTCTTGCCAATATCGAGGAGGCGAAATGTTGCACTGAAAAATTTAGAGGGAGTTAATAAAATTTTTACACTTGGAGTGCAATAGTTGGCCATTTTCATCACACTGAAAAGGAATATAAGGTGTTTATTTTTAAAATTATACAGAGATTTAAACATAACTTCGGGTAACCTCGAAGTAGCTGCCTTTACATATAGTAGTGAGTATATTTTTATTTTCCCAATGTGCAAATACATTTTATTTGAAAACGAAACATATTTGCAAGGTCAGATCATGATGGCTATAAGCCTTAAAGGAATACTCATTTCTTCACGGGTATTTTTTCAATAATTTATTAGAGCGAGAGCTGTTTGCCACCTCGCTGAGATGTGGAACTTGGAGACTTGAATTAATGGGGTATCTTTTAATATGTTCTCATGATAGATGATGAACATCGCTTTTCAGTCATTTATGAAACAGAATAATGAAATATGAATTAGTTATGCACTAAGACGAACTGAAAAAGAGAAGTCTTTTCTATACTACATGTCACCAAACATTAAAGGTCGAAGTGGTGAAATATTTGAATAGGTTTAGATTAGCTGGATGCATAGAGGACATCATTCAATTTTCATAGTTTTCGACTTAATCTTTGAATTATTCATTCCTCTGTAGGTACAGTTATAAAAGTAAATGAGAATAGGTACCTAATAAGTCCACGGTAAAAATATTACATCAGCAGAAAATAGAAACTGGTTTGCCACAAATAACCGCGCACCCCCAGTCTTCTGCTCGTTCTCTCACCCCAAGTACTTTTATCTTCGTTCCTCTTAACAATTTTTATTCGCCAAATTCCTTCTTTATACCCCACATATTTTTTACCCTTATCTCTACCATTTCCCAGCCTTTTCCTTACGGCCACACTTACTACATCCATTCATTCCTACTCAACCCCTTTCCCCTCTTTCCCGCATCTGTCTTCATAAGTTCCTCTGCCGTCCTACTCCCTCCCCCCTCACCCTATCTTCCACACGCATTTCCTTGCGCCTTTCTTTCGTTCCCTTTCTCCTCCTTTCTCTCTTCCGTTGCCTCTTTCCCCTCCCCTCCCTCCCACCCAAAACGACCCGCATTCTCAACCCCCTCTCCCCCCCCCCTCCTCCCGTACTGCACTACCGTTCCTCCCCACACCCTTTCACTCACCCCTCCCCATTCCTCTCCTAACCTCCACGCACTCAATTTTATCTGCTCCTTCCACCTCTTCCGGTTATCCTAATCAGCGAGATCTCTCCATCTCCGCCTTCTCCCCGAGAATGGGACCGTAAAACAGGAGGGAGAATCACATAAAGTAGGTACCCGACTGCGGTGAGCAGGGGGAAAACTGCCATCGCACACGCCGCAATCAGTCAATACGCAGTCGAGGGCGAAAAAAAGAGACGAATCCCACGGTAACCTTATCGGGATGAACTTTTTCCACGCTGGACATATATTTGTTAAACTGCTCAATGAAGAAAATGTTAGAGGGGATGACTTTCTAGCATTACTCAACATGTAAATGAATGCTCTACCGTTTCAGGTAAGGATAAATGGGATCAGGAATCGAATTTTTCTTTCGTATATTCCTAAGTTTGAAACACTTTCCACCTCATTCAATCGCCAAAAGGGATTGAGACGAAGTGTTTTATGAGCCAATCAATGTGGGTCTAATTTTCTCTTGACACATGCACTGCTCATTATTTTTCTGATAAATTAATGGCCGTGATCATGTTAAGAAAATCATTATTGAAGCCCTCTGTCTCTTAATCTTTTGCTTGATGATTCAGTATTTCTACGAATGGTAAACGTAATAAAAATATTGATCTTAATCTTAAGCTGTTATCTATTTCATCGTTGCAGATGGATTGTTTTAGAAATACAGCTTTTAAACCGCGATCCGAGTACTCTCGGGTGTGGTGTAAATAACGCAGTTGATGTGGCCACTTTATGTCGAAGCAAACTCATTTGACGGAATTCCGTCCGCCTTTCTTCTCGGAAATTCTCACCATGGTGCCTTGAGATACATGCTGGAGGTCGTTTAGAAATGAAAAGATCAGAGGGTTCCGGCATTATTTTTTTTTGCTGGCCGATACGAAGAAGAGTGAACCTCACCTCAGTTCTGAAAGGATAATCTGTTGAAGAAGAATCAACTATTCGTTGCGCTTAAGATTGATAGAGTGTTGCTTCCTGAACTGTGATTTAACATACATTATTATGAATTTACTCTTCTTAACACACTATTTATTTTGAGTTCCTTAATATAAGTTTTTCTCATTAAAAAAATGTCTGATTGCTTCTAGTTCTTTTAAATATTTTCAGTAGTGTTACTTTTTAATCGTTCGTCTCTGTAGCTTGGAAAATAACACCATTCAGGAGGCCTATATTTCAGCTGGACTAGTCATGGACACTTCTGTTCAAACTGCAAATCACTTTTAATTTTTGACGACTACCTCATCAATAAATTTATAAACTGATATTTGGGAACAGTAAATACTCTTTAGGTCATCCTGAAAAAATATACCAATTTGCGAAAGAAAAATAATGTAATGTTTAATTTTGAACTACACAACTCCTTAATTTATCACTAAGAAAAGTTTTAGCTCCATATATTTATTTAAATACAAGCTGACCCGGCCACGCGTTGCTGTGGCTCAATCTGGTTAAATGGAAAGCGCACGTTTATAGTATGTTTAATTTCACAATTCTTATGGGTATACAATATATCTCAGCTGATCGATTGTTTTGCAGCTGGACACGCATATTTGTATATAATTTTAACGTCTTTACATGTCGTCAAAAAAGTAGAATATTTCAGGCAAGCATTTATTTCATCCGCTAGTGTCAATCGAGGAATTACAGGTAATGTTTGCCTGAAATGTCGTGCAAGCAATATTAATGCGTTCTCAAATGGTCTCAGGATTCAACGGAAATCTTGCAATGATCGATCCAGAGCCTCGAGCGATGCTTTGTGCACCATTGTGCATTCATCCCAAGCAATAAGTTGGCATTTCTGAAATATTTGTCCCATGCCGGATGATTTGAATATGTTGCACGTGAGTGTTTCAATGAATTGCAAGTTCAATGGGATGCACATCCCGTCTCCAGTGTCGATATTGTATTCTCGATATTGTACAAACCTTCATGGAGTGAACAAAACAACTAACCAAAGCTTCATGGAAATTGGATGAATGTTGTGGTAATGCATGAAGTTATCAAAATTGTATCAATGCAGTATCGATATTGTAATGATACTTTATAAAACTTTGAAAAAAAACACCTAAATACTTTCGCCTCAATTTTGTATCAATAATGTATCGATGTATCCCTATTGTATCGATATTATATCGATACAGTATCGATATTGAATTATCGATTTTATAGAAACCTTCTCGGAGCGTACTCAACAACTTTCCAAAGTTTCATGGCGATCCGATGAATGGTGTAGTGATGCATAAAGGACAAACACATTATATACTTTTGATACAGTATCGATATTGCAACGATACATTCCTTTTAAAAACTAAATAATTTCAACTCAATTTTGTATCAATAATGTATCTATTTATCGATACTTTAGCGATATTATATCGATAAAGTATCGATATTGAAATATCGATTCCGTAGTCCTCTTTTCAGGAATGTACTCAACAACTTCCCAAAGTTTCATGGCGATCCGATGAATGGTGTAGTAATGCATAAAGGACATACACACACACACACACACACACACACACACATACATTCATTTTTATATATATAGATATGTTATTGACAAGGCTATTTGTTGCAACATTAATTGACTCTTTCTCTATAGGCATAGAATTACTAAGTTATCAAAATCATAAGGCAAATAAACTTTATGTAGCTGTTTTAAAAATATTCTTTACAGTACTTTCCGGTCTTGAAGCACCACTTTCTTGATGTAGTTGGTAGGAAAGGTGTTCTAGTACTATCACCAGGGGAATTTGAAAGCCTTGCTACAGCCTCATTCGAGCCTTTTTGCGATTTTTGAAGTATTAGATACTAGAAATCTCTTATTATGAATTATAGTAACGCAGAGTACAGGAAAATAGCCTAAATGACCAATTGAACAAAATACGAGGTATGTTAATCTGCTTTTCTCCTTTCGAAATTCCAGCATTTAAAACTATTTTCCTCTTGTAGTAGAGTAAGAATAGCAAGCTTATGTGGCCCCCTTATGCACAAATTCAACTTTCTTCATATAGACGCTCACGTAGGAACTTATGGGGTCAATGTTGTACAATTATCTTCCTGATAGCCAAACTTGAAAGACTTTACTTTGTCACTTAATCCCCAATCGCTATCTCCATGCCAGTAAACTTAGTTTTAAAGATTGGAAGTAAAAGTGAAATAAAATACTAATCGCCCAATTTATGTGCTCTATTTATTTACTTCATATTTTTCTTTACTCATTACTTCTTAATTCTTACTATATCCTCCACAAAAGGCCTAGGTTCCCGTTTATCCTCGTATCTAACGCGGCCAGTCCACTGTAATATTCCTCCTTTGTTATCCATGTTTGTAAACGATAATGAGCACTGCTCCTTTTCCATTCCATAATTAGTGTGAGTATATTTTAAAATAAATTGGACTCGAAAACGAAATTTTTAATTAGAATAAATTTTCAAACTAAATTATGTCTATCCTATATATCTAATAAAAGAGATCAACGCATAAGTAAGCTCACTGAATATTAGCAAAGCTTGTTCGAGCCTTTTTGCGATTTTTGAAGTATTAGATACTAGAAATCTCTCATCATCATCAAATCTATCATGAATTATATTAACGCGTACAGAAAAATAGCCCAATTGACCAGTAGAACAAAATACGAGGTATGTTAATTTGCTTTTCTTCTTTCAAAATTATTCTCTCCTTATTTTCATAGCAGGCGCTTACTCTTCTATTTTAGGTATTTCACTACTCTGAGGATACTGCATTTTTCAGTTGCTTTCACGACAACTGCTTCATAGAATTAGTATACATTAAGAGAAAAGAGAATTAACCCTTAAGGAACATAAAGTCGCGTCCTGTCATGTTTCTTTCACCGTGAGAAGTGTCTTTTCACATCCCCTTCAAGAAAAAATGCCGTTCTCTTCACCTCTCTCCATCTCCTCATTCCCCATCTCTCAGATTCCAGAGCAGGCCCAATCGGATCCCTTCCTCCAACTGCCCCTCTCTGTCCCATCTTCTCCACACGTGTCACTCGGTCGTCCCCAATGCCATCAACCCACAAACCTAGCCCCACCCGGCCCTAGTTTTCTGCAGGCGGCTCTGCTACCTGCGGATTCGTTTCAAAGGGGTCTTCACGTTTCGTCGATGGATTTTACGACCCTCCGCGCGCGCGGGCCCAAGAGGGTTGGCCCGCGTGGACAGGCCTTTGGTCCCGTTGATACCCAGACACCCTACAGCAGTCCACCTCTCCACTCCCAAGGGAGAACCAATCCGAAGCTTCCATGGACGGCCGCAGGAGATCCATTTTCGTCACCCATCGGCATAAATATAGAGATGCCTTCCAGGGATGGATGGAGATGATGACTCCTTCTGCTACCTCCTTCCCTCCCCCTCCCATTCTTTCCCCCTTTCACTTTCCTCGCTGGAATTCCTCGCTCTCCCCTTTCAGAGCCACTTATGCCCCGTTTCCATTACTATTGTATATACGCGCGTACATATGCGTGTGACCAAAAAACACCGTGGGAACGCACGTAAGGACCATCGTAACTCGTAGTTCCGAATAGAGATGGGCAACTTGGTAAATTACGGCGGTATTTTTCGTAAATTACCAACACCCCTGAAAATTACCGTAATAAACTGTAATTTTCAGAAAACTTCTTTTTCAGAAAACTTCTTCCTCACAAAGAAACCATTGGAATGGGTGATATTATAGATTAAGAAGCTAAAACGATATTGTTTACATTGTGTCCATGATTAATTCCAATTAATTCAGAGTAAAATAACAAATGCATATTGCGCAGATGTCTTTGGAACGAAAATTTCTCCTAGTGTGACAAAAGAGAGTCAAATTGCGTGTCGCTGCCAACTTTGTTTTAATTTTTTTTAATGA
Organism: Platycnemis pennipes; assembly: GCA_933228895.1. Classification (NCBI taxonomy): domain Eukaryota; kingdom Metazoa; phylum Arthropoda; class Insecta; order Odonata; family Platycnemididae; genus Platycnemis; species Platycnemis pennipes. Next base: position 21,612,568 of record OW121848.1, on the reverse strand, counting down.
GTTATAATTACAGCGCGGAAAAAAATTCTTCAATTTTGCAAAAAAAAGTCGCCTAAAAAGTCACCAATATTTTTGAAAAAAGTCTCTCAAAAGTCTGAGTTGTTTCTGTGAGAAGAAACCCCTTAAATACTATAGATACTAACAATCAAGTTGCATGAGACAATATAGTTGCTTGTTTGCATGTTAGTAGTGCATGCTTGGTGATCTTCACCCCCTGCCTCACACCCTCGTGGTCGCTTGCAAGGTATCGTGTAGATGTAGATGTACATGTAGATGAGAAAGTTGCTGAATTTAACTGAATTGATGGAGAAAAGAGGCTAGAGATGCTAGTCCAGGCATTAGGGGATTTTACTAGGGGAAAAATTAGAGGTAGTTCTGGAAATTGATTTATCCTATGTTTTTTGGGTCGCTGAATCCGAATTTCTAACTTCCCACGAAAAATTCCCCCCGCAAACTCCCCAAATTTTGAAAATAACACTAAAAAAAATCGCTTTTTTAGTTTTTAAATCGTTTAGTTTTGATTTTGGGAAAAACTAATCAGATAATCGAAAAGTAGACAATATAAGCAACAAAAAAGTTATTTAAACATTTTGACGTAGGACGAACAGGGGGGGGCGCCCGCGCGCTCTGAAACATGCGCCTCGGCGTCGCGGGGCTGCATGCTCCAAGTTATGCAACCCCGCTTAACCACTCACGTCGTTTATATTCGCTCTCCCGTCTCCCCATGGTTCATTTTCTTCGAAACTCACCCTCCCATCTCATTGTTCCTCTATTTTAATATCTGCAATTCCCCGGCACCCTACTTCTTACTAAAAAGGCATTAGATGACAAAGAGGGTGGAAGTACACTCCATTGTAAAATCTTGGATACGGCGTTTTTTTAGGGAAAAATTTTATAATATACAATACAAAACAAGTTTTTACATAAGATAAATAATGTTATAAGGCAGTTGAAACATGATTGAATAGTTCAAAACTTAGTTTCCTGCTCAAGAAAAACCTAATTTTAAAATTTTCTTCTCTGCTTGATCGCAGCCGAGGGTCCAGGTTCGTCTACGTCATGTTTGCCTTGTTACAATTTAGGCTCATTTAATGATCATCTGCACACAATGTGACGCGTTCGCCTCGTCGGAAATTCTAGATGATCTTTCATATAATTGTGTCATTTTTTCCACTAATCTCCTAAACAAAAGCGGAGTGCTAGCATACAGTGTAGCGCTGTCGGCTTGTCAGCATATCACCCGCGTTCAAATAAGGGGGGCGTTTACTCGGAACCGAAATCGCAATTTTGTTCACAAAACCGTTAAATGGAAACGAAAAAAGAAATTTAGTGAAAAAATTAATCTTCTCACCACAACCATTCACTCATAAATCAAATATGAAAATAAGCAAAAGGTGACGCCCACCGAAAATGCCACTGTGATAACATTGACGTCATTTTCCTCCCGTCCTTGGCTGCTTTCAGGGGAGAGGAAAGGAGTGGGGGGGGATCCTCGGAAGGTCTGCTCGAACAGATGCTGTCGCAGTCGTTCAGATTGGCCGAGTCAGCTGTTTCCCCCCCTTTGCGATAAAGCAAAGTAGCTTCGCGGGCTCAGTTGTGATTGGACGAAGTCAATATACGTCAGAGGTTGCACCACACCCACTTTTCCGAAAGGGTTAAAAACATCAGTTTTTCACCGCTTATAACCCGGGAAATAATTGACGGATCATAAAACGGAAAAATACGGGTCTTTTTATTTTACAAACTCTATCAGATTCGGCAATAAAAAATACTGTAAACGACCCCATTAGATCAATGCATTCTTTCAGATCAATCTATCCCTATCAGCAAAAAAAAACTCGAAGTGCGAGGTGGCCCAGGGAAAGGAACAATATGTGAATTTGACATGCAAATGGATAAGTACGGGGTGAGCTCTACCCTCACCTATCCAAACCAACCTTCGGGTTGAAGCACTGAGTGAGTGTGATTATTTCATGAACGGTGGAGCAATAGAAAGAATTCATTGCAGTTTCCGGAGCTATTATTAAAATTTCACATTAACAATTGTTAGGAGCTTACATTTTACAGTACATCTCTGCTCCGTGTAGTACCGCATGAAAAACACAGATGCGTCCAACACACAGTTGAACAAATGTGATCACAACAGCCAAATATTAACTTAGGCATGTGGTTTAAATAAAAAGGCCCATAAAAATGTCTTTTAATCAGAAAAGTCCCGCCACGCCAAAAAAGTCCCAAAAAGTCTCTAAGAAAGTCATTAAAAACAGTTCTATTTGATGAGATAGGTGAAGATTTGTATTTAAAACAACTAAAGTCCCACTTTTACAAAAAGTCAAAAGACTTTTTTTCCGCGCTCTAGTTATAATAGATAAACGTCGTGATATGTGTGATATAAGCGTCGGCATTTGTATCTCAATGCTATTTGATTTCGTTTTGAGTTCTCTGATAAGGATTAGCAGCTGGAAACTTAAAATTACCGGAAAAATACGGTAATTTTCGAAAATACCGTAATTTACCGCGGTAATTTACCTCAATTGAAAATTACGGTAATATACCCATCTCTAGTTCCGAACCATGCGATTTTACACTGGTTATGCGCTGGCGGCGGGGCGGAAACTAGGAAAGACGAACCACGATATTCTATAAAGTTGGACAAAATGGATACTTGTCGGCTGTACATTGATGAACAAGTGAGCATGAGTGTCTCATAGTTTTTAAAACGGCAAAAACATGAAAAATGTTCTGGAGTTCTGAATGTATTTGTCTATCAACTTGTTCAGTCAGATGCCAAGGGAGGGCAGCACTGTGTTTTACGAGTGTTGTGGGAACGCATCGCTGGTTGGTACGCGCGTACATACGCTAGTAGTGGAAACGGGGTATTAGACATCCGCTAAGATGCAAATTCGTTCGCGCGATCAACAGGGGAAGGAATAAACAGTTTTCAATTTTCTCATAAATAACGTCTGTTTCACATGTTTTTATGGGATTAATCCAATGATGAATCAGAAAGTAAACAGCTAACAATTGATTTTCGACTATTTAAACCTCTATTTCTGAGATGAATGATCTGGCCTCTATCAATTTTGTGGTACTTGGTAAAGTTACATTTCATGTCTAATTCGCACTCTGTTGGAGTAATACTACCACCTTTGCAACAGTTGACAGTGAGCACCAATGTATTGTGATTGGTGAAAGCTTCTGGAAACTTACAAATATATTTTAGGAAATATGTTTTCCTCAATTTATTTAAGGAATTAAATATCTAGTGGTTATTATCAAATGATAAAGCATGGTGATAATGATTCCATAAACATTTAACCTTGTAGTAAGTAATACTCTCTTTAGCCGTTACACTGGCTATGAAACACCTCTAACTTTTACCAGAACACCATTTATATTTTAACCGATTATTTAAAGAGCGTTCTCATATGCCAAAAATATTCCAGAACCCTTGACCAATATCAGTGTATTAAGGTTCTTCGCCCACACGCAGAAGCATAATGTAAGTCAATATGGTGATAAAAAACCAATATCAAATCATAGTTTGATACCAAGATGCCTTATGCATCTATATTGTAAACTTGGCAAAATATTATCAGATGCATTCATTTGCCACTGGATACGTTTCTTGCAAAATATAATTGCTTTGTGCTATTTATTTCAATTAAATTGTACTGTATTTTATTGATTAATTTTTGCTTATGTATTACTTATGTGAAATATGAAAGTACTCCTTTAAGTAAGCATCACGAGCTATCAGCAGCAACTGGCATTTCTTTCAAACAAATATTTTTCAGGTGTTCAGTATGATTGTTGTACGCATATTATGTAGTGTTACATTGCCTTGAACACCAATTTAAAGATGTTCTGTAACTTGGTCCACGAATGAAATAATAAGTCGGTGTATGTACTATTTTCAGCTGCAAATGAATCCATGTACAAGAGAATAAAAAGCTAAGAGAAAATTACCCCACTAAAATGGACGACTTCTAACAATGTACAAACAACCAACTATAAACTATGAAGGATTATATATGCTATATACTAAATTTTATATCGACTATATACTACTTCAGTATTTTCTACTACCGTATTTACGCGTGTAAGCCGGGCGCCTTTTTTCCCGAAACGCCGGAGAAAAAATGGGGGTGCGCGGCTTACACTAATCATCCAGATTTCGGGTAAGCCGCGCACCATTTTTCCTCAGATTCCTGTTGTTTTTTCTCCTAAGTTTCGAATTCTGTCTAGTAGTATGGTTAGTAGTCTAGTAGTAGAGGTATACTAGTCTTCGCAGCATGGTCTAGAAGTAAATCGTACATCGTACAGTATGTAATTAATAATAAAAATCCGCGTTTAACAAAGTCTGAGCGTACAACGGTACTGGAAGAAACGCAAGATCAGAAACACCATTTGTCAAAGCAATAGCTTTATCGTGTATAGATCGTAAGTAGGACAACACATTGTAGCACTGATATGTATTTAAATATACTGTATCCTGTAAGCTTGCGCAAGGAGCTTTATGTTTTTTTCAAAATCGTAAGCGGAGTTTGTTTGGGTATCACGTATCTGTAGCAACATTTTTACGTAATAGATAGCTCCTTTTGCGTACACATTAAAGCTACATTGCAAAGACACGACAAAAAATTTGTTACGTGGTGGCAATAGTCGTATGCTCAGAGATAATGCCTTCTTCCGTGCTATCCGCTCCAAGCGTGAGAGTAGTAAACGCGTTCGAATCGATCATTTAGCATTAATAATTTGCTATTCACCCTGAAATGAATTTTGATGTGAAATTTCGATAGTTTCTTGTGAGTATAAAACTACATATTATAAGTGATGCCGAAAAAAATAGGAAATCGAGCTCCATGAAGGAAATATGGTGTATCTGAATCTAGCAGTGACGAAAACTAAGAATGAGAACTGTTATGATATGACTATTCATTATGATCTATGATTATATTTCCGGGTTTGTGTTTTTCTTTAGTTTTATAAGAATTATTATTGTTATTAAATTGAGCTTAGCTTTTTCCGTGTGTTCCCATAACTTTCCGGTGTTGTTAAATCGTCCCAGTCCACAGCTACTACGCAGAGAGCAGACGAGATCACCGCTATCAGGTACGGATGGCGTTTGGCTTTTATTTGTTGATATGCCAACGGATTTCCGTAATAATAGAGTAATCACGGCCTGAAATTGTATATATTTTTGAAATTATTTCAGTTGGATGTTATTTTGAACTGATGCCATTTTTATAGCTGGATGATGTGATCGTATGTAACAGTAATTACTGTGAGATGCTACGAGAAAAAGATGCACAGTAAAAGAGGCCGTGCGGGCCGTATATTGATGCACGACGCGATTACGATCGTGATGGTAATAACACGTAATTCAATCAATTAATGAGAAAGACGTACACGTAATTTAGGCACAGTATTTCTATTAAAGAACGTGCATTCATGTTATGACAAAATGATGCAGACTCAAAGGAAAAAATTTTTTTTTCGATAGAAATATACGAGGGTATACGCGGTATACACGAGGGCGCGGCTTACACGAGTAAATACGGTACTACTTCAGTTTCAACTATTTCAGTATTTTGTAGGTGTTTGAAATAGGCATTTATTGTAAGTTCTTCACCACATTTTTGACCACCCGAAAACTCGCACAGAAATATAATTGTAATGCACAAGAAGCTACTAATAAATCACTGAGTAGCAGAACTCTGTTTCTACATGGAAATATTTCTTTGTAAAGGGTCAAGGAATATTTTTCAACTTTTTTTTCCTCACCAAGGCGGCCGCATCCTATAATTCAGCCTCATAAAACACTCAGAATTCCGAAATAATACGTCTGCGCGAAGGGCTCCAAGGTGCGTCACCCAAGTTGTAAAACCCGAGATGAAATATGGGGAGGAAGCGACATAATTTTTCAGCAGTTAAGTACAGTTTTCGCTCCTTTTCAAGAGTGCTGCACCTCTCCTGTGTTATTTTATGTGCGCCTCGGAAGTTTGATGCTAAAAACCTCTTCCCAGAGGGAGTTTTTTTCCGCGGGAGCCCTAATTACTTCGACGCCCGTTGATGGATGTTAAATTGCCAATTGCCTCTCACCAATGCTCGGCAGGAAATATGAATGAGGCGTGCCGATGTATGGGAGCGCAGGGGAGAGAGAGAGAGAGGGAAAAAATAACATGGGAGAATGCTCGAGTGAGAAGGATAACTGGAATTACCGAGGATTTTGGACAGCGAGTGAAGTTCGGGGGTTGTCGGATGGAGGCATTTTTCACTCGGGCGGAAAGCTACTTGGAAGAAGGGGGAGGCAGCTGGTTAACGTCCACGTTGCTTGGATGCAGATTAATTCGTCAACGCTTTTGAGGCGCTATGAGAAGCAAGGAGAGGTAAGATTTAGTTCCTGGGAAGGAATCCGGAAATACTGGGAATAGACCCTTCTGCCCTCATTCCTCCCTCTTCGATGGCGCCTCTAACTCCCACGTAGTCTCTCTCCCCCAAGATGTCTGCACTATCTTGCGTCCCAACTGCTGCATATCGATTGGAAGTCATCTACTGTTGGTCCTCACTTGATAACATCAATAAAGACAATGGCATCAATTTCCTCTCTCGTTCTGGATGACTCCCCTCTAGTCAGCACGGTAATTGAGTTGGTGAGGTAGCTAGAGTAATGGCTTGACATTTAGAAAGCCCAGGTTCATATCCTGTTGGTAGCAGACATTTTTCATTGATATTCCCGTCCCCACGTAAGTACTTTGTGGAGAGCGATTCATGTTCAGTACTCTTTCTGTCGTATTGGGTGCTTAAGTGCAGGCCTCTTTTAGTATTCCTTTTAAAGCTGACTAATTTCTAAGCTTGTTTTCTCTCCACATCCTTCCGTTCCCTGAAAATTACTACCTCTGCCCAATTATTCATCTATCCTAAATAAACCAATTAACCTTAGTTTTCGTGTGCCTGCCTCAAATGCATATACCTAACGAGTCAGCGACTAAAAAAATCGCCAAAACTTAAACTTCTCACACAACAATGGATCAAGTAAGATGAGAACTTCGTATGTACCAACACGTGCTACCACTGAGAGGAAGGACACTTTGATTGAAAGACAAATAAGAAAGTAGTATCTAAAATACGAGCCGACCACGAGATGCTTTTTTCTAAATTTGACTGGCTACTGCTTGACTGATAAACCTTTTGTTCACCTAGCTTGTGATTTGACGATTAAATTTTACGTCTTTGTCCTTGAAAGTGAGAATTTTTCTAATCCATAATTATAAACTCCAACTCGTTCATGCAACCTGCCTATGTGTGACAGTAGTTCTGAAATTTGGAACTACCGCAGCTATATGTTTGTCATATGACTTTCCACCAACTTGATAACATATTTTGTTCAGCAACGTTAAATTTACATTCAAGTTCAAGTTCAAAAATCGTTTATTTTCCCCAAATAACAAGAATAAAATATACATAACAATAACAAACAATAAGCATTTAACAATTGGGGAGCCCTGTTATAGGATTAACATATCCTCTTCAGTGTTTGGAGTCACATTTCAATTGTAGTAATCCTTTGATTGATTTCATTGTCTCTACTCATGATGGAATACGGGAGTGCCCAAAGGTCCGGCATTTGCCCGAGGTGCAGGGAAACCCGTGAAACCTGCACGGACCGGCATAACAATAAAATATATCTTTGTGATGAATAACAATTAACATTTGTAACAATGGAATAACTTTACATCAATGGAGTTTTAAATGAAACGATGGTAATGTATTTGCACGACATTGGTGAGTGCGAGTGTTGATTTTTTAATTTTGTTTTTATTATATCACTCCACTAAATAAATTCTGAATCTGTTCAACCAATGGCATTGCTGGTTTGTACTGCGTTCTAAATGCAGCATTATGCTCATTGGGTCACCACGCAGCCTTAAATTAGGGAGGTAATTTATATTTCTGAATTTTTATTCCTACGTTATGGAGGCTTTATTTATCTCTCTTAATCATCAATAGTGTTTTTTGAAACCGCAGATGAATCCGCTCGAATATTTTCTTTCTCCCACGCCATGAACGGCAAGGGAGTGCGTTGACTGTCATCAAAGGAATGAGGTTACCTTGATCTGGAATCGGATCATGGACCTAAGGTTTTCCGAGCAGACAATTGCAATTTGTGATAGATTATAGGGTTAATACTTTTGGTCGCTACTTTATTTGAAGTCCAATTTCGTCTCACGAATGCCGTACTTCATTATTAGCCTGCCCTAAGCAAAAGGCGCAAAGAGGTTCACGGCTTAACGCGTCATCCGAAGTATTGCACATGAAGTGCTCTTCACAAGTCACTCAAGTATGGATCGCTTTACCGATGAAAAATCCACCACCACCAGCACCTACTGCCGTACCTGGCTAGTAGAAGTATTCGATTGACAGGAAACATTTTTCCCTGTGTACGTTGCAGTACGTGTTGCATTACTTTTTTGAACATTTTTTCCAGCCCATAATTATAAATTTTTCATTAAGGTGTTGAATTTGACTTCGAAGTGATGAAACGAATAAAATCAAGGGAGTGGTATGTGTGGTGGCTTGAGTACTGGCCTCCCATCCCGAGGTCCTGAGTTCGAATCTTGGTGCTGGTGGATTTTTCATCGGTAAAGCGATCCATACTTGAGTGACTTGTGAAGAGCACTTCATGTGCAATACTTCGGATGACGCGTTAAGCCGTGAACCTCTTTGCGCCTTTTGCTTAGGGCAGGCTAATACCAAATTCGGGTTTCTCTCAACCCTTCCTCCGTTCCCTGAAAATTCCTACCTTTACCCAGTTACCAACCTATCCTCGTTGGTGCAGATGACCTCAGGTCACCTCACCCAAATAACTACCTACTACAACGAACAAATTTGCCCAGCGCTGATCTGAAAAAAAAAATTGAAACGAAGTCTGCTTTCTCGATCGTCTCCTCCGTGCGAATAACCTTGTGGACAAAGATCGTGCGTTGTCATCCAATTAATTCCGTCTCTCTCCCCGAATTTCTCAGCCGTGAACTTGGCGACATTGACACAATGTACGTGTCTCCTTCCACTGTTCAATCTGATTTTGTCGCCAGGAGTTTTCAATTTCGACCCTTCGATGTAATTGAGGCCCGGACCACTTTTCTCTCACGAGTTCTTTTGAAAGGGAAGGTGCTGGGATTGGCTCGCGGGTTTGGCAGCACGATCTGGCCGCAGATCTGGCGAAGTGAGAATGGAATGTGGAGAGGCGCGCGTGGGTGGGTTACCGCCGAGGGGAGGGGTGAAGGGGTTGGTTGGGGTAGGTGGGGGGCGGTGAGTTCATTTACTTGGGAGGGTTGGGGGTGGGTGAGCGCGAAAAAGTACGGCGGCCGGAAGAGGCAATGCTCTGATGAAGTTCGAGGCAGATGCGGAGGGAGCGAATCAAATGACCCAAGAGGATGAGTGGGAAGCGTAGGAGTTGAACTTGATAGGTGTTGAGGAGAACCGCCTCACAAGACTCGCCTCTTAGTTCTGGGAATATTTTGAATGAGTAATCATTGATCAAAAATTTGAAAACTGAGCCGAGAGAGGTACTCAGTAATTGGGTAAAGTGATGGCAGCTCAGAGTTTAGTCAAATTTGTAACGAGTTAATTTCCTATACCTTATTTAAGATTGGTTATTTAGAAGCTTTATATTCTTTTGCGACATCAGATTAAGCCACGAAAAATCAGGTGTTTCTATGCCAGCCAAAAATTTGATGGAAATAAGTTTTCTCAAACACTGAGCTCACTATATTTTGAAAAGTTTTTTTGGAAAAACATTTTCTCCTCGTCATTAGCGTGTAAATAATAGGAAAATGGTTGATCTAATCTGTCCTTGGTCAACTTCCACGTTTAATGCATTTTGTAGCGAGAAGAGAATCTAAATTCTGAAACCTGAGAAGATTCCTATAAATAGTTCTTTTGTTTTTAAATTTGGATTATGCTTTTTACCACATCAATGAATCAGTTGAAACGAGAGAATGGCGTCAAAGTAGTGCTGCTAGGTTGGAAGGTTAAAATTTTAAGCCAACACTTGGCGCTAAAAAATACCGATGGCAATTAAATAAAACCCTTGGTATATATCGTTTATTTAAATTTTATTAGCGATTCTGAGAGATTTTCTCGAGTCTTTGCCTTAGAATTCAGCATTTAATTCAGTTCTCTCATAAGATCAGTTGAATTGAAGAAAAAGAGGTGTGCTATTATATTATAAGGAAAGGAAAAATGCGTGAATTTAAACTGCCAAAGATGTATTTGTTAGTTTCTTATCAAACGGGATATTTTTTGAGTTTTTTTATAATAAATTATTACTTTTTGTTGTCACGATATTTCAATGAAGAAAATGAAACTGTCCGACTTGCAGTAGAAATGCCTTTTTTTATTCAGACGCGAAAAAAATTGTTATTTTTTAATAATTTTATCTTAAGTCAAAATTTATGTATTATCGCATGTATAAGAAGGGAGCAATGGTGCAATAACATTATTTTAGAGTATCTCAGGGTGTTTTCATCTTACACACATGCCCCTTACCCTTGACCTACGCCATGAGAATCAAGTAACAAGTAGTAATGTGGCTTTTCCGAAGACCGAAGAGGTCTCCAGCAGCGGAGGGGAAACGTTTTTGGACAACCACGACATTGCGGAGAAACCCCCAAAAAAATCACATCTCTCTGACATGGACGACGAAAGTTTTAATCGAAGTAATAAGTAGATGTAAGTACATTTTTCAGCCGAAAGTATTGAACCATTGAGAAATAATATTGTATTTGGACTACTGCGAATCAGCGTTAATATCAAGATTATGGCTCAACGAAGAATAATAGTTTCTCAGCCTGTAATGGTGGTGAAACAACTACCAAAATGCTCTGTTTGTGTTACCTTACTAATTTGTAAAGGATGTATCCTTAGCCATTCCTTAGCCTATTCCTTAGCCATTTGTAAGATGCAACTGCCTATCACCTTACGTAATATTGGATTCCAAAATACTGCTTAACATATCAAGCAATAAACCGCATTAAAAAAATCGCTCCATCTTCTCCATCTCCCGGGGCACCAAAGGAACCTGTATTGCATAGTCGACCCGCAATTTGTATCGATTCGTTTGGCTCTAACGGTCCACGATGATTCATTCATTCCTCCTGACGAAAGAATCCATAAAAAATGAGGGTGACGTGAAACTACCTATCTCTTCTGAGGGGACGAAGAGTTGAATTGATCATACGGTAAATGAACGGCTCTTCGACTCCTGAATCACCCTCTGACAAGGACATTTATCCCTCTCAATTCCAATAACGCTTCCATTCCGGAAAGTGTACCGTTGGGAGGAAGAGACCACTGGAATGGCACGGATGAGAGTAGAAAGGGTAGCACCGGATTGATGGGTGGAGGGAGGCGGAAACGAGAAGTCCTTCTCTTAGGTTAGGGCTGTTTCAGCCAACGTGGGAGGGTGGTCAGAGGAGATCTGGGATTGCTCATCGAGGGAGGCGAGGTAAGGGGACGTGAGGGTATTGTTTACCGGAGCGGAGCTTTATGAGGAGCGGGGGTCAAATGGGGAGCAGAGCGGGAGGGACGGACCCTGTTCTGAGCCTTCCCACGCCCTGGTATCTCGGAAAGCGAAAGTGGAGGTGAAGGACGTTTAACTGAGGGTCCTTCCCCCCTAAGGTACTAGTTGGTTCCCTTGGAGGAATGACCCTTGTCCGAGTAAGGGATAGAGAGCTCGACTTCAGGGAAAGGGTTGCGTGGGTGTTTACTGATGGAGCACTCTGGCAGATTGGGGCAGTCGTCGATGGTTTGGGGGGTCTTCGTCTGAGGAAGGGAAGCATTTCGAATGGTCAGGGAGGAACGTTTGCAACTTCCCTTATCTTTCTTGATCTCTCTTCTCCACCACGTGGCCGTCGTCAACCCTTTTTTACTCTCGCCTGCGCCAGACGTACCCAAAATCCCGTCATCCTCCAGGTATTGTCTGTAGTACATATTCGAGGAAGGAGACCGACTGCTAAGGTCTCTGCCCTATTGGAGAGAATAGAAATTACTTTTGTCTTGGAATCAAAGTCCCTTAAAACATAATTCAAAATACATGCTAACGTTGGGCAATTGGTACAAAACATAAAAATAAAAGAACACAAACTGTGGTATATACAAACACAAAAAATAATCTTGGACAAAAAAAATCAATTGTTATGATTTAATCAAATGATCAGCTACGTTAAGTAATAAAATAAAAAATATAGCTAAAACTCCTAATTACTTATAGGCACAAATAATCATAGTAACTAATAAAATTTTTCAATTTACTCGTATCAAAATCAGGGCACTGAACGAAACAAATAGCCAGCCACGCTCCTATTGAGATGTAAGGCGTTCTTGGATAATTTTATATTTGCCAAGGTGTTCCATTTTTTACTGGTCAGGATATAAAATGGTTTTTCACATGTTGGTTTGCGGTATTTAGGGATTTGAACTTCTTTCGTTATACTGATTGATCCCTTGGTCGTTTGGGCGTTAAAAATCAGGTTATCATATAAATATGGTGGCGCATTATGCTTTAAATAATAGTAAGACCTTTTGAATATTTCGTATCCACTCCAGTTTTAGTCACGTCACTTTTATGTCACATGGCCGTCAAAAGGGATATTGAAGATAAATCGTAAGCAAGACTTTTGAACTCTTTGTAATTTAATGCTTAGTTCTCTGTTAACATCAAATTAAATAGGTAACTGAGCATTTTTCAATATGTAGAAGTACTAAAAATTGAACCAACCTCTGTTGCAATGTTATTGGGAATAGGTGCCTAAAATAATTCATCTGGTACAGTGAAATGTATATGAGACGGCGGCGTCGGGGGGGATTTATTCTGGTACGGAATAATCCTGAACGCAATGGCCTCATTCGAGTGAGTCCTTAGTTACGTACCGGAATTAATATCATTATATTAGATTCATGTCCATGCCGGGTTTTACTCCCCTAAGGTCATAATTTAAATCATAACGTATCAATTGTCCTGGGGAGGAGGATGGAGAAGGTACCAGACACTAAATGTAGACGAATAGGTATCTACTGGGTTAAAGACGAGAAAAAATTTCAGAAGAGAAATAGGAGTTGGCAGATTAATTGATGGGGGTAATTAATTTACGCAGGTGTATTAATTAAAACCTATAGAGAGTAGAATTTTAGAAGAAGAGGTATATTATGTGAAGGAAGAAGATTGGTATTTTAGATGGTCTGAACGAAATTTGAATATTTCCTGAAATGAAGAGAAAAATTGTTAAGAAGGAAAATTTCAGGATTTTCGAAAGGCAGTGGGAGTGGTCCATAGAAACTTACTCTGACATAACACCTGTAATGAAATCTATCAGGTTTTATGTAATTCAGTGGTAACACAGCGAGTAGAGCGTTATAATACCATCTCGAGAATGGTAGTGAATCCGCTTGAGATCTATACGGAAACCGTCACCGAAAATACTAACAGCGAGAGTTTTAGATTGTCAGATTATCGTAGTAAATTTTATATGGTCCAGGGAGTGAATTTAAACCCCTTTTCCCGCAGTATCTGTAATGAATGCAAATAAAAGAAACCACTTTCCTTTTCTCCGCCAATCTGTGGCAGTCCCTCGAAATAAGACTCGATCAGGTAGACTTCTAAAAAGACTTTTCACCTTTCAGGAACGCTATTTATGGATTGCATCATATAACAAGTCATGTAAGTTCAATGCATTGAATCATACCTCTCTTTAAATGACAACGCAAATAATTTACATCACTATAGCGTATCATGATGCTATAGCAGCGTGGACCTCATAATAATAGCTCAAGGGAAGAGTTAAAGATAACCCCTTACCTGTGCAACTGCATAAAATCGCAGTTCACTAAACCAAATACTCTACAAGGTTCACATCGCCAAGCAATAGTACTACATGATTGTCGTCGGCCGCACTCGATACATCGCATTATCGCACTGATCCATCCCACGGGACGTTCTCCGCTTCGGCAATGGGCTGAGTCATCCGCTAGGGATGAGGAACTCGAAGGCGTGTCACCAAGAAGAAACCGCAGGCAACACATGGGGGCGGGGAGTTGTCACGTGACTGAGGGCAATGATGAGGGGGAGTTATGAAATTATATTTATCTTCAATTTTATGTTGTGGGTCTCGCCACTACCTTTCTCCCCCGTTTCGTTTCCCGTCCTCTTCGCCTAACCGTCATCCGTCCACCCCCTTCCCGAAGTACACTGGCCAAGATACCAAGATCATCCTGCGGTATCGACAGTCCTCCCTACCCTTTCTCCATTCTTCCGAGGAGAGTTCGATACATTCTTCGGTTAAAGGAGAGGTGATGGTTCCCCAACTCCCACGTCGTCGTTGTTTATGGCCCCAAGCAGTCGATTCGTTCTTGCAGTTCGACATCTTTTTTGTGGACCACGTCCATGAGGAGATGATGCCGCCCAAGACGGCCGATGCCGGACTGGCAGTAAAAGAGACGAGATCGCTGCCGGAGTATGAAGAATGGACGACCACCCGGTGATGAGGTCACGGAAGTCATGTTTTTTTCGGCGTTGAAGGATGAGTCTTCTTCCATGTGTTCGGGTTTGCCATTGTTTAGGAGTCTCGTGTAGTCAATACTCAAGCTGTTGAAGATCTGAAACAAGGGCCCAAGCCACTGCAATTTCGGCTAACCATACATTCTGAAAAATTGATTTTTGTTAATGATAAGTATCCTCCATATTAGCAGTGCTCATTGTCAAATTATATGCTTCTTCACGGAGGATATGTTTTCGCGCCGGTAAATTCTCAGTAAAATAATTAAAGAATCTTGGTGTGATAAGCGTATAAAAACTTTGATAAGATCAAAGGATCGGCCCATAAATCTCAATTAATGAGGATTCAAAAGTAAGTTGTCATGCCATTGCGTTAGTTGAATAATACATGACATTTATTCTTTGTAATTATCTTCTTCATATCGTCAAGTCACCAATCAATATTTCAAACATTTTGAAACCTGCGGTAAGGTTATACTTCATTCAGTCGATTAATACTTGCTTGTATCCTTTTTTGAAGTTACAACCTCGAACAATGCAACATTTTCCCAATGCCTCCCTTGGATTGAGAAATAGATATGCTTAGTAGCTACTGATAAGCCAAAGTAAAATTTTTTCTTTAATTTACGTATCTTAGTATTACACGTAGTTGCTTTATTCATTCCAAAATCTGTTACAATTTAAAATTATTAAGATTGAAAATAATATATTTGGAGAAGACATTAGTTCTCCAATGTAGTCTTTCGAAATTATAAATATTGTCTTCAGTCACGATTTGATCAGAGGGCAATATTTAATGCATAATATATGGATAATTATGTGAAGATTGTTATCCGTGCTTAGGATGTTCCCTGGTTTATAATGAACTCACAATCTTCGTCCGCAAATTTAGTCTCCCTGAGGGTTGTGAAATATACCTACGGCGTCGGCAAGTGTGGCATAATTGAGTTGCGGAAAAATAGCCGCTTCGACTATATTGCCATCGGCCTTTATAGACCGTCCTCCGGCTGTAGCGGCTTATTATTTTGCGGACTCCCTTGATTGTTTAATTAAGGAAGGAGATATTGCCCGCACAATGCATACCCACCCGACAAATCACGTGGCCTATTAAGCACCCATAAATCCTGTCCATCCTTTCATATTCGTGCGCCCTTGTCAGCATCTCCCTCTATGGCGCCGGGCCTATAATCACGGCCAGGAAGGCACTCTTTGCCCTCTAAATGATTAATGGTATCATTAGCGGGGAGGGAGTATATCATTAAAAGGATAATCGATTTCAGAAAGCATCCCGCTCTCCTGAGCTCTCCCTCTCCCTCCCTTCCCCCCCATCCTCGCTCATCCAGATTGTCCGTCACAGTACCATTCTCGCAATCATCGGCGCCGTTTGTTCCCGAAGGAAGACGCAGTCCCCTGTCTTCAAGGCGGCCGGATGGTTGAGGCAGGCCGCGATGCCGGCGGGCCGCGCTCGCCGATTCCTTCCTCCGCCATCAATTGCGCCACTCATCCCTGAAGCGCTGCAAAGGGAATCACGTATCTGACGGGGTGGGAGTTCATCTGTATCCAAATGAGGCTTGGGATGATTCAACACCGCAGGTCTTTGATGAGCACTTGTTTTAAAACGCTTCCAGAGGCCGAGGAGGTCGCTCAATTGCGATTGACGATTCGTCGTTGTAATCAAAGGAATATACTAAATAATAATTACGCCTTGGTTGGCGAACGAAAATAGAATGACTGTTCTCGTAATATCAAATCAATGCTCAATGGCACTTAAAAATGCTGTGAATGTTATTTACTTAATTTACATGCTGGCATCATGGACTGCTGAAAGTAAAATTTCCCACCAAAAAATCATAGACGCACAACTCTATTCACAATGGATTATCCTTGAATTTATCCATGTGCATGTACGTTTAAGTATCTGTAATTGCCAGTTGGCATTAAAAATCTTGAGCTAAATAATCACGTGAATGTGAATGCTACTCATATCTACCAGAAATATGTATAAATATTCTTGAATTTATTTAGATCTCTTCGCTGTTCTATATATTTACTTTTAAGAAAAACGTAGTGTTAAAAATCGGGATAAATCTTCTCAAAGGTGGTTTGTGTTCACTATTTAATAAATGTTATAAGGTTTTTCGAGCTTGTAGTGTTAGTGTAATATTATTTAAATACATTTGTGGGTCTGACTCTCAAGTGCAATAATTGTGGAATCCAGCATAATAACCGAACCGAAATGAAAATACGTCTGAAGAGAAAACTTTCCTAAGGTTCTTAGGGAAATTAGGAAGCAGTCATCCTATAAGGCGTTTTAATTCACCTCGGTACGTCTTCAGGGGTATTCTAACTTGAATTTGGAATCACTGCATTTCCTTTTATACCTCGTCTAGGCCTTTTATGCCTTTCGTCTTCTTAGGCGCACTTTGACATTTCACAGGATTTGTGTAGATTGTAGTTTCCTTTGACGTTTTTCATGATTAATATAACAAGCACATTGCCATATCGTCTCCTGTAAGCAATATGCTTCAGGGTTCATTATACTTTGAATTTCGTCCCGATTGGAGTTAGTTATGACTCAATGGCCAGCAATTTGTCTTGATACTCTTGACTGGCTGGATAAGACGAGGTGATATACGGGTAAGGGTGAGGGTTTCATGGTTTTCGTGAGCGAGTGCAGCAGACGAAAGGAGTCACCTGCACTGAAGGATTCATTAATCGCTCGGAAGAATTGTAATGGTCCCCAAGGAGTCCTTTTCCCTTGAGAGAGCGCCGCCGCCGTATAGACGCCATCAAGTGCGCTACGAGCGTGCGCACCTTTTCTTTTTAAGGGAGGGCGTCGTCCTGGGGATTTGCAAATGGCCTTGAAGGAATGGGAATCTTCTTCTCCTATCCGCTGAGAAGTGGAGGCGCACAGCGACGACGGCCTTTACTCGTTCAGCGTCAATGAGCATGCACTCTCTCGAGACATTTCCAGGAGCTAACATCCGCGGAATAGAAGGAGCCAGTGGGTTTAGCTTAAATCATGAGCGTCGAGGACAGAACGCCCTCAACTCGTAGTCTGACTTGATTTTGGAGGCGTTACGAAAAACGGGACGGAACACATCCCATTATTGGAGTTATTCCCATAAAATAATTCGGTACTCCGCGGCAACATTTGGCAGGCAGGCAGAATAAATTGAAGCTTCATTATCGACTGTTTTGATTCATGTGCGGAACACATGAAACAAAAATTATAAAGCCCTGATTTTACTCTACATTTTTTTGATGAGGTCCTTTGGATCGTTGTTCTAGCAAAACTGTTGATAGTAATTCAATTCTCCGTGTTATAATTAAATTTGCTGAGTGTTGCTGTTAAACTATCGAAATTCTGTTGAATAAATGTTATCTTTAAGGCGAAAAACACTGCCAGGGTATTAGCAGAGACCATCCATGAGTTAACGCAACCTCAATAAGCAAAGAATGAGATTCATCAAAATACTTTTATTTTGAAATTGTCGTTTCCCACTCCGATGTGTAAATTTCAATGCCGTTTAAGTTAATGATTTGTGGGCTCTAGCCTCACCAGCGAGGCCAACCTCCGAGGTAAGCAATGGAAGCAATGAATTGGTTGAAAACTTCTCCATCACTACACCATAATAAAGATTACGACTTATAATAATAAAAGTATTTCAAACAGACTGGGATGAAATTCTAGGCAGTGAAATAGAATGTATACATAATATTCAAATTTAAATTAAATTGAGACATTTTCAACACATGGATACCGCTTTACCGTTACACCACCAATCCCTTGATTGTTAAAACGCCTCCAAGTTTCCACGTCATTTTAATTCCACGTTCAAGGTCTTAACTATTCACCACTTATTTGGTATTATTTAAATACGTATTTATAACTTCCATTCGGTAAAATACTGTTGTACAAAAACTACAGGTTTTTTTTCCATCTCCACCGATGTAAATATCTTAACAGCCTCTAAATGCCTATGTTTTAGTCCTTATATAGCTAAGTACTGCGTGAATGGATCTACTTATGTTGATGCCAATTTAATGAAATACGTACTTTGTCGTTGCACATTCAAAGATCAAAAGAATATAAGAATCCAATTGAAATTGGCAAATGTAATCTCTATAAACTTATTCGGAGAATTTGTTGAGATGTTCAGTTTCTATGTTTAAAGATGAGGATTTCATGCGATATGGATGTTAAATGGTTAAATTGTAATAATAAATGCTATGACGTTGCAAAATGATGGATTACCCTTTAAAAAGATTTTTTTATCGATAAAGACGACACATGGTAATGCGGAAGGCTAATCGATGTAAAAATGATGTATTTTGGATAATACCTTACGTTCAAGTATGAGTAGAGAGAGAATTTTTTTAACTCTGCAAAAAAACTCTAGATCCAAAAAGGAAAGTTGATATATGTGATAGACAGAGATCAAATGTTAAATGTGAGTTGAGATCTCAAAGTCTTCGTATCATGTTGCTACGTTTCCATTCTCTATATTTAGAAGGGGGTTTGAAGCAGCCCTGATTTTTTAAGCTGGTTAAGTATATGGAATAATTGGTTCCCTCCCGTGCATATGGTAGTCGTAATACTCCTATTCTTTTCAACTGGAGATAAGTCATCATATGCGCAATCCGTAGCTTCATCTATCATTTCTTTCTGGTATGTACTACGTATAAGCTGCGAGTTTCGGTTTCAGATGGAATTTGTTCTTATTTATATCACTAGATATTTTCTCTGATATTTCGTGCGCATCTGAGTCCTGTGTACTGCCTTAACCGTGATAAATCTAGAAAGAACTTTCAGGAAAAGGCATCATCATTCCCGTGGAGTCATCATATGCGCAATCCGTAACTTCATCTATCATTTCTTTCTGCGATATGTACTACGTATAAGCTGCAATTTTCGGTTTCAGTTGGAATATGTTCTTATTTATATCACTAGATATTTTCTCTGATATTTCGTGCGCCTCTGAGTCCTGCGTACTGCCATAACCGTGAAAAATCTGGAAAGAACTTTCAGGAAGAGGCATCATTTTTCCCGTGAATCCTGAAGTGGAATAGCAGTGTGCCTTGAAAATACGGTCATTCTGCAGGGACAACGGCAAGAAGGAGACCTGGATATGAGAACTTGGCGCAAATAAGGGTGAGTGGTTGCTGAAGAACCCGGTTTTTTTTTGCATTGGGAAAGACCATAAGGAAGAAGACATGGATAGGACCAGAGGGAGGAAGGAAGAATGAGCCAGCCACTCGGTGAACTAATTGTTAAATGTGAGATAGCAGTACGCCGGGCTATGAAGGCGAGGGGAGAATCAGGCGGCAGATACGTATACTTAGGAGAAATGGGGGGGGGGGGGGGGGGGGGGGGGAGGGGGATTTTTTTTCTCCTATTTTGTGCGGCGAGATGAATGGCCTCCGAGGGGTGTGTGGGGGGAGGGAGGGGGCGTGGCCGTTCCCCTGCTGCTGAGGCGACTGCGTGTCGGCCGAGAGAGAGGGGGCAGCAGAAGGAATTGGGCGATGTTACGCGCGTCGGATCCCTCACCGCCACCTTTCCGGACGTTTTCCCTTCTCTTTGAGAGACGCAATGCCGAGCGAGTCCGAGAGGAAATGACTCTCGGGAGGTTGGGAATGAGGTGAGGGAGAGCTCCATTTATGGGGTGTGCTTTCGGGGCCGTTAGGGAAATATAAACGCCTCCGCAGCCATGCTTTTATTTGTGGGAGATGGAGTCAATATATTTGGACCTCGTAAGCTTTATCTGCGGAAAGGATTCGTGCACCAAAATAGCGATTAAGACATTGACGAAAAAGTTAACCAGGTTAAATGCAAAAATAGCATAAATTCTGCTTTTAAATACGTTGCTCACTAAAATAAAATATCTCAAGGTTACGGTTTCAGAAATGTTGTCACTCTCTTGTAATTCATTTGGATATTTCAACCGCGAGTATGTTAGATTGAATTAGTCGAATTTCCGATATACCTGAAGCCATGCAAGATAACAAAAATTCCCATTTCACCATACGTACTTAAGATATTTATTGATTGGTCATATTAGAGCATTGATGGAACTATGAGCTACTGCTTGTGATAGTTAATGTCTATAATTACACTGTAGAAAAATGATTATTTAATATTGTTGTAATATTGCAGTTGCTTTAAAAAGGAACATTTTTTTAATTAATTATTCATTTTCCAGTGATATGTTAAGATAGTGTTATAATTTGTATTAGATGGCTTCATATAGCAACCAATAAAACGTGTAATGAAATCATGTTACGGTGTTCCCCAAAACAAGTTGGCATCCACCACTGAAACTTCCGTGAATCGTTAGTACAGCTTTGGTAGAATCCTTAAAATGAAAACTATTGTTTGAAAGTTTGTATGTAGATATCATATACCTAATTAGCATAAATACAATGCTACATAATAAGTAAATGCAAAGACAATAGCAACGGCTTCCTTCACGCTCGGCCCCAACAGAGGGAAGAGAAATATTCTTGCTAGGAAGCAACTTAAAAGTCATGAGCCATAAAATGAGAGATTACGAGAATCGAGTTCGAACAATCAGTCGTGTTCGTGCATGTCAAGAGCATTTGACCCTCTCGTGTTCATTCGCTAATTGCAATCCGAAAGTGCCCCCTCTGTTTTCGTCCTTCTCCTTCCGTCAACCTCTCTTCATTTCCTCTCCCTCATTACTTCTGATGGAACTAATTATGTTGGTGGTCCTCGCACTAATAGCATCCCTTTTTCGGCATTACGAAGCCGCTTCACGGGGGAACATCAATTTGGGGCGTCCCGCGGTTTCGACCCCTACCTCCGCCTTCCATGTCCGCTCAACTTCTCCTCTCCTCTCGCTCATAAAACTTGAACGCCACCGTCTCCTCAAACCTTCCGTCCAACATTTATTTCCCGTCTTGTTTCGGTTGTTAACGCCGTTGACCTTCAATAATTTTATCTGTGACCATTAAAGCTTTAAGCACCTTCTGTTCGTAGGAAGTCACTTATGCTCCGAGATTTGTCTTACGAATAAGGGAGAAATGGTAGAATTAGGCATTACTGCGATTTGTGCTAAGGATTTATTTGGATATGATTATAAATCTAATTAATTGTTTGAGTCTGGTTCCCAATTCTCCGTTTCGTCCTCTCGCTGCATCGCAGTAATTTTCTGAAACATGCTTTTTTTCAATGATTTCGGAAAAGTATATAAAACTCATTTACAATAATATGAGCAAATTACCCTGGGAGCCGTCGTGAACGATCATGGTTGAAAATGAATCCCAATGAAAGTACAATGCTCCCATGCAAATAATGTACATTGTACAATGCCGTACAATGAATCTAATGCTTATATTCAATCAGTGACTACCACTTAGTGATAAGAAGGACACGTTAGAATGAACCTTAGTTAATTTACTTCCCATTCATGTGCTATCGCAAGAGTATCAGACACAGGGAGATGCTGATAGAATAGGTTAGTGGAGTTGACCAGTGTTTCCTGAAAGCTATTGAATATACAGTCCTCTACCAGTTAGAATAGGTTTTGATAGTATGCCGAAACTCTTGTTTTGCGTCACCTTTTCCTGTCTCTCCTTTACCAATGCTATTTATTTCCACGGATTCTCATATTTTCTAATCCTCTTCAGCTTGTTAATTGCCTTTTCTTTTTCCTTCCTTTCCCAAGCTTGCTCAGCTTTCTACCTTCGATAACGACCTTTAACATTTCATTTTTCTCAAGTGTAACGTATTCCAATTGCATACTCTTCTATCTCCTAATTTCCGCCAACAATATTCTATAAAACATGCCCAAAATGTTTTCATTCTTTCTCTTTTCCGTCCCCATTTTTTTCCTTTCTCCTTCCCATTAGCATTCCTTAATAATCTGTGTTTTCAAGTCTGTATCCGCGTTTCATACGGAAGGTATAAGAATGGAAGTGAGAAGGAAAGAAGGAAGAGTGGAGAGAAACTCGGAGTCGGCATTACTGAGGTATCTTAACAAAAGACCTCAAGGGGACTCCGGATTAACGTCCCATCCGACGAACGGAGTACCTTCTGCACTGAAATGTTCTCCACACTCAAACACTCAAGTTGAGTCCGGATAACGAATGAAGAAAATCTTCCTCTCGAACCACCTACTGGTGAGAGGTCAGTACTCTAACCACTGCACCAACCTAGCCAAAATTTCTTAAAAATGCAACCTTTTCGTCACACACCCCTGGATACTATGCTTCAAAGCCATACAAAGCCACCCTTCATGTCAAGGCTTTCACCAACACCCTTCTGACACCCCTGCTCTAGTAACTCACCTTAATTTCTATTCTGTAGGAAAACACCAGCCTAGCCAAAGTGAATCTTCCCCTGGAATCATTCCTCTACAACATCCACTTTCGCCTAATATAGGGCAAGAGCCTAGACACGTTGATACACCGGTTCCCGTCAGGTCACCGAAGTTAAGCAACGTTGGGCCCGAACGGAGGTTGGATGGGTAGCCCTCTCCATAGCCCTCTATCGTGGTGCTCTTGTCCCCTGTCTGCGAGTGGTGGGCAGGTTAAGTGTGGTTGGGTTGTGGTTGTGGTGATCTAAAGAAGTCTAAGTGCCAGGGGGGATTTAGAAGGTCCCCGCCCACCCCTCCAATTTACATTTACATTTTTCGCCTAATATTCTAAGCGAACAGCAACACTCTTAGTTATGCCATCTACAAATGCACTTACCGATCTTCTCGACACCTATGCCGATCCCTGATTTTCCACGTAAGGAGAGACGTTTTAAATCTATCAGTTAAGCCTTCCATCCCTCTAATCGTATTTTTGTGACCATAGCGCCGGAAATTCATTGGAGCTCAAATATTTCTCACTTTATTACCTAACACACTGGCTTCAAGTTCACTCACAACGCTTATAAATAAGCTGTTACTACCTGGGATGTGATTGCGATTCTATCCCAGTTCTTCTAGTGAGCCTGTTAAATGCCTACTTGCTCATCAGAGTAACCTTTCAAAATTATCGCCAATCTTTTCGGTTCACGTTAAAACTCCATATTCAAGTTTGCTTTGTACTTATCCCATTTTCTAATGATGTAACCTAAACGCAGGGAAAGGAACTGGTGACCCTGCCCTGAATGTGTGAATTTCACACGTATCTTCAAACGTCAATGGCTTAGTATGCGAGGTGAGCTCTGCCCTCTCCTATCAAAAAAAATTTTGACTTGGGCATATATATTTTAATAGTTAAAAGTACCCATCCCAGAGATTAACTTGGTAAGTTCGGATAGCGCTTTTCAATTACTAACCCATAAGTACCGAGAAATAAACACCCAAGTCTAAGGGAATAGTTGTGCTCCGGGGTTTTTTTTCTCATTATCATCCAATATCCCGGAAATCACTGATCATGGGTATTGCTTAACGTTTCCTAAGGCCTCTAACAGTTTCGAACCCGGAGCTTCTAAACAAAATGCAAACGCTCTCTTGAATAAGGTGCTGTACTTGGGCTTAATATTATCTTAAGTCATTAATCAATTACTTATTTGATACCCTGAGGTGAGTTAGAGCATAGACTACAATTTTATAAAAAAATATTACTGCTCTTATATACGCTCTGATATTTCTTCATCTACCACACAGCTCCTTGCAGAAAGCCGACAGCTTACATCACCTTCGACGGAAATGCTGATTCTTCGATGGCCTTTCAAGTTTGCGGATAATTTAGCGCATGAAAATTTAAGTCAGGACCTCATTAAGAATTCAAATGAAAGTAATGTTTTTTTAAATGATTTCCATGAATGCCAAATATGTCACTCAGGTAATAAAAGGACTTTGCTTGAAAACTTTAGAGGAATCTTGGTTGTTCTTAGAATTAAAGATACTTAAAAAATTCCAATCTCATGAGCTCGAGCTCAAGACTACTATAGTATTTCTACCTCCACATTACATCCTCAGGACAGAAATTAGCAACAAATAAAGAGAGATTAACCATCCGACGATGAGATACAAGAGTTAGTTTACCTCTTGCGTAGTAGACGACTGAAGCACAAACTAAGAATTATTCTTTAAAATATACATATCGCATTTCATAATAGTTCTAAAAAGATTTTCTCCCTTTCATGTTCAATGAAACGTTATTTTCACGGCTGTTGATCTACAACCTCCTGTCACTTCAGACATGTAGATGTGTTTTGTTACTCAGTCCATTCCCATAAGCGAAATATTTTGCACAAATTTGCAGTAATAGTGTGATTACGATGGTAGCAGTTGGAACCGATTCTTTGGTTGATGCATTTCTGGATTCATTCCCATGTGGAATGTTACCCCACATTTAGCGATTTCTCCTTCCTCCTTTTCCCTTCTACTCTCATTTGGATCATAGTTCTAAGATTTTTTTAATTGACCGTGGAGCTCTAGAAAATATGCTCCGAGTAATTCCATTTCAGGCCGCCAGAGATTCATATATCTGAGCATTTAATGTGGTTGTTTACCCAAGGACCGTCAAACAGTGCATGCGCGATAAGCCATCCCATCCACCTCACAGGTCACGCCGACAATTAATTGAGGAAAACGAGGAGTGGGCGTGAGGGAGATACTTTCACAAGATCCGATCTTTTATTCATGTTGAGTGTTGGCGCTGGCATCAGGCATTTGCATTCACGTGGTTTCTCCCAATGTTTACTCTTCTTTGGTTGCTGATTGAATATTGTCGAAATTTTCAATGATCCACGTAATAGAAGTTTCTGGGTATTCGCCACCATTCTTATTTACTTGATCCCAAAAAAATAATTCATATATTTATATAAAAAAATTGAAGAAAATGCTGTAAAGTTCTTCTGGTGTCAGTTCTAAGAATATATCAACGTCTCAAAATTGAAGAAGGTATTAGAAGGAAAAATAGGCGAAACTAATTAATTTAAAGGTTGTAAAATTTCAGGAACTGAACTGTTTGGTTCTTAGTGGGGTTGCAGTAATTTAAAAAGGAGTAAATACGCGTAAGGATGCTTTTTAAATGTTCGCATGTCCGTTCCCTAATGGAAGCTAGTATCTGATGCTTGTACTTTTGTTGAGGTAAGACGATTTCCTGCACTTGTCCTCTCAAAACATTGGCTAACATTATTGTTCTAACAAACGGATTATTAATTATCTTTTTCTAATTAATTACCACTGTACTGTGACAATGTATTTTTATATTTTCGCGAACATTTGTATTTTACTGATTTTAATGTGGCTTCACATTCTACCATTCAGTCAATCATAATATTAGCGCGTGTTTTACCCTCGTTCGGTCATTGCCAAATTGAGTCAGGCCCATCTCTCGGCATTTTATTCCTCCTGCCCACAGTGATTCATTCATCTTCTCTTCATGCAAATTTTGTCCTTCTCCTCGGCCTCTTTCATTTCCCTCATCCATCTCGGCCTTGTTTCTCGACTCCAAATCGTGGTCTTCTTCTCTTCGACTCGACAGCCGCCCACCCATCTGCCAATTATCTCATGCTATTCCTTAAAACATTCGCAGTTACAAATGCTCCCTCCTTCATTCTCCTCCTCCACAAACATACGCATTCCTCATTGCTTCCCTGCAAATTCTTTCATCCATTTCCCAAATTATCCTCCATTTTTCACTGCGTCACCTTCTCAATCACGTCATAGGCAGCTGAAATATAAATCTAACATTTCGAATCAGAAATCAACCTATTGAGAGGGTTGTTGGAAAATAAGTTAAGCCAGGCCCTATATCTGTTTAGAATTGTAGACAAATCCTGTAATTTCTCGACGCGTGACTATAGAGTAAAATAAATGTTGCGCAGAAATTGAATTAGTGTATTTCCGCAGTTGGTGAATTTTTAAAGGCTCCCTTCAAGAAATTCACTGATTGAACGGAACTTAATAAATAACCTAACGGCCAGAAGGAGGAATTGAGTTTTTGTCCTCACTTTTATTTCCTCTGAAGCGAAATTTGGCTAAAATGGAACGGATCGTTCAGAATTATCTATAACATAAAGCATTGTAGAGCACTAGTGTTAGAACAGTTTCTCTCTTAGTTTATGTGCAATCTGAGATAATAAATCTGGGCCGGAATTCGCAATAATTAAATGAAAGGGTCGAATATGCCCAAGTGTCGTTGAGAAGCCCAAATCCAAAACTGAATGTGAAGAGTGAATTCAAATAAAAGCGGTGAAGGCTTGGTGTGTCGGACGAAGGTCGGTTTTCCATCCTGAGAGCTCGAGCCCGAATCTCGGAAGAGAGGGAGTGTTTTTTCTTTGGTATGCTGCTTAGTATCTGAAAGTTTTGTGGAGAAAACTTGAAGTCCAGTTGCATGTCTGGAGGATGAGTCGTTAGACCAAGGACCCTTTAATGCCCTTCGTGAAAAGTAGGCAGATGCCGTCGCCGGGTTTTGCTCCATATTCTACAACTCTCCTCACCAAGATAATTTCCACCTTACCCTTTAATGAGGGAGTGGCATTAGCTGCCAGTTGCCTACCCCAGAAGTAACGAATATCAATTTTTATTTCTATTGAATAACACCTTAAAAGACATGCAAATATCAATCCTCTGTCTTCGCTGTTTACAATCATAGGACAGGCTGTGCTCTCATTGGTATAAATCGATTTACGGGGTATCAGGTATCATGGCCAAAGGAAAGATAAATCATAGGGAGCACTATTCCTTAGGAATAGGAAGGGTTCATCTGATTTTACTAAGCGCTTTTCTTACGAGGTTTGCGGAGCATACTTCAGTAATCTCGTTCATTTCCTCAGAGAAACCACCTTATTGATCTTTAGCATGGATAACTATTAGATTAAATTGACTTTTTGCGGTTTGCCTAGCAGAGAGCAGGGGATAAATGGCTGGTCAAGGAAAGCATTCCGACGCCAAGTTTCCTTCAAACTCCATTCCTCGCCTAACTTCTTTTCGTCGGCGCTAATGACTCGATGACTTCTTGGCCCGCCTCCAAGTGGTAAAACACCTCACTAATGTTTCACCTCTTATCTTTCGCAGCATCTCGTGTTTATTTATGCCGGCCACCTATGCGGCCCCCTCCCTTTCAATCGTCTTGTCACCAAGTCTTCCTTCGCTCAACTCATATCCATCCTGCGTCAAAGCAACCCCCAGTTCCCAGGAGGGAGGGGGTTGCTTTGACGACGACTGCGACAGCTAAGAGTCAGCAGAGTGCTTGGCGGAACGGAATGTGAAAAATGTCTGTTTTTGATTCGGCCATTATTCTCCTTGCCAAACCACGAGCGCCCATTTGAATGACTACGCCGCGGAGGGTGGTAGCTCATTGCAGAGGTCTCTTCGCATGTAATGACGCACGGGAGCAACCCAGATCCATTCTCGCCAACTCCAACGACAACATGAAATTAGTTTGGATTTTCCAAACTTGCACCTATCGGAGACTGCCTAGCAAGTTATACTCTTAGGATTCCGCAAGGTATATAATCTATATAATTATATTAGCGTAACCAGTCTATCAAATGAATTAAAATGGGAATCATTGTCAGATCGCAGGTTGAAATTTAGACTTAATCTCTTACAAATTCCAAGACAATATTTTCAGTGATGATATTAAAAATATTTTGCGAACCCCAACTTACTATGGCAGACTGGACCATAATCATAAAATTAGAGAAATTGATTGCCGGACTGATAGATTCAAAATGTCCTTTTTCCCTCGTACAATTAGTGATACGAATAACGGTAAATATGTCCAATCGGAGAGTAGCAATGGATGGCATTGGTAGCTGCATGTTGGTATGAGTACTTAAAGCTAACCCTACTAACAGAATGTTTTTGCATGTTTGCTTTGCAGTTTCTATCTTTTTTAAATAGTGAAGTTCTGACAAGTACATTAATACTATTCCTTTTTTATGCATGATATGTAGTGCACGTTTGGTGAGAAATCACCCCCTGCCACACACCTTCGTGGTGGCTTTCAGGGTAGTATGTAGATGTAGAAGGTGTTTTGCGTTTGCCGTTTCTAGGGGGGATATATCTAATTTCCGTTTTATTCGCGTGATTCGCCGGTTGACTTATGCCTTTAATTGGTATATGGGTGGCAGTCGGTTGATTGCAATAGCTATATTACTATATTTTAGTTATAAAAGGGCTCCTGTTGGAAATCGCTAAACACAGTCAGAGTGGTATAGAAAAATGTTCTGCAAGGTTTTGGTGACACAACCACCTTTCTCACGGATGGGAAGGTTATAGTTTTCTTCTAATCCGTGGGGATGCAGGCTGTGTCACCATATTATTGGAAGACATTTTCCTTTCTTTATATTACTATTACACTGCTTCCGCTACATCAACGCCAATGAATACAGTGTTATATGATACCATATTTAATATTTCTGAAAGCTTGAGTCATTGGAGGCGTTGATTTTAACACGACCGAGTTTATATTAGATGATTGCAGGAAATCAATTTGCTTATGATTAGAAAATCATATCAACTCAATAGGAAATAAATACGCATACCATGTAAAATTAGTTTTTTCCCCTGGTTACTAAGCACTGTTGCAAATGCCTGGTGTATGCCTAACTTCAAGGAAATAAGATGAAAATAGAATTTATTGATATGAGACTATTTAGATATGGGTACGGAGAAGGATGGAAAAAGTTAAATCGGTGGAAGGAGGACAAACGATGAAATGCTAAAATTGGTAGTTGAGGAAAGGAAGTCGTTTGAAGGAATTAGCATGAGGCATAACGTCTGGCCTAATGGAGGAGGGTGTTTTGAAGGACGTGATAGAGGGATGAATTTTTGGTAGGAAGAGTAGAGGGAGAAGCAGAACGAGTTGTTTGGATAGTATTATTGGAGGAGGGAAGTATAAGGGGCCGAAGAGAGACACAGGGGCATATCAGGCTGAAGAGGGAAACATTTGGGGAACCTTCACCGGTCGGAATCTAGATAAAAAATGATATTTTATTTTACATATGTTCAGCCCCTAATATTCCCAAACTGTAGTTTCACTTCACAAAACAAGTGTTGAAAGCCGATATTGGATGCAAAATTTGACTAGTGAATCCCAGACGCAAGGGTGACTACGAAAGAGTTACCGAGCCAGATAACGGGGTCATGAGGTCAGGTTGGAGCCTTCGCACTGAACGTGATGTATTAAAGGGGATCTCATAGCGAAGTTGCGCTCCCTTCAACATATTAGGGTTATTTTTCGAATCAAGTGAACTTTTTCCTCTCGCGGACAGACTCGTAAATCACAGGATGGTTATTTGGACAGACGTCCGAGGAAAAGGAGGTACACAATCGCGCTCAAATGCATAATGGAAGCCCTCCAAGTTATTGGAAAATCCATTACATTACTTTTTTCTTACGGCCGCGCGAGCGGAAATTGCAAGATAAGGCAAACGCAAGCGGGGACCGAAAAAAATGCTCCCCATAACCAATCGTCAATTTTCAATGCTATCGGAATGATTGATTCCTTCGCCCCCTTTCCCAGTATCCCCGTCGCATTAGCGCTTCGGAAGGGCATCGGTGGTTATGGCTGCTCCTTCCCGAGATGTGCATCCGCGTTAGTGCAGCCCAACTAGCCCGAACGATCACACCAATCACCAGTGCACGAGTGAGATATCATCCAGACAACCAGGAGACATCCAGAGTCCTCTGCAGGGGAAGGGAAGTGTGGAAACGGGGCAAACAAGTGGAAAAGGGGGGAAGGAAGATAGGGGGAAGAGAGGATGAAGGAGGTATGGGAGGGGAGACAGACTTCCATCGAAAAGACTCCCACAAGCCCATATATCTCCTTCAGTTTGTGCCACGTCTGGGTCCATAAATCGGTCAGCCTCCATCAGATCAGCGGTGGTGGAGGGGAGGAGGGAGAGGTGACCTCGGGGAGAAGGGAGGAAAGACAACCAACCCTCTCACCCCATTACCCCCTCCCACCCTTCCAGAAGAGGAGCCCCATTGACTTGCGAGAGAAATCCCGATTCATTGAGCCGAAAGGTATTCGTTCTCCGGCGGCGTGGGATTCGGATCTGGGGGGAAAAGGATGGATGGCGGTGGTTGGGTGGAAGAAACGAGCAGGTAAGGGGAGAGAGGCGAAATCTTACACGTTTTCCACTCCGAGATAAGGCCAAAAATAGACCTTTGGGGAAGAGGATGAAAAGTTAGTCCCTTAAAGGAAGTGAGAAGGGGAGAAATGTTTTCTCGGTGCTTGCTCGACCTCCCCCAAAACTTGCCGAAAATCTATTTATAGGACTTTCTCTCTTTCTCTTGTTCGGGAGAAAGATTCAAAGATTGAACTAATGAAGGAGGCAGAGTTTGCTAAGGCAGGAAGGCGATAAACGCTGCTATGTTTGGAAGTATTTGTTGGTCTTATCCACAAACTTATCATTTAGGTGGAAGATTTTTTAAAATATTTCATGATATTAAAGTGTATGAAGCAAATAGGAATTGTTTAGACAATATCTAGTTTTAACTTGCATTTTTATAGACATGTACTGGCTTATATTCTTTTATTGCCATCCCGAACTCAGTTTTGATGACGTAGAACAGTACCATATTTTTTTATCTTTTTCCTGTCTCTAGCACACGTTTGGTGTTGATTCATCAATGTCAAACACCCTCAATGTGGCTTGCAGAGCACTCAGCAACAGATGAATTTGCACGAAAGTCGTCCACTTACAAATTAAACGAGTTTTCTATCAACTTCGCTGGATTTGCTTACAGAATTGGAGGAGCACCACACCATCCTTACTGGACGCACATATCTCAAACACGATATCCTTCTTGCTTCGTCCATCGCTGGTGATTCTGCTTGGCAGATAGCAACATATTTTCGCATAACCAAGTAATTTTATTTATAATTATTATTCAAGAGTTTGTTACGATCGTAATATTTAATTGTAAAAAGTACCTTTTTACTTTAATTCCTAGAGGAGAAAAAAGGATCTTAGTTGAGTCGTAAAACATACGATTTTTAGCTTAATATTTTTTATGGAAATATGTGCACACATTTTTCATATCTACCTGAAACGCGAGAACGAGACTTTTCTAGTCGAACTCCATTTTCACATTTTGTACCAAGAAGCATTTAAACGGCGAAATACGGTGCGTGCAGTGAAGGTGAAAAATGAACATGGTCATCAATCATCAATTACGTTCTAATTAACCTACAGAAAGCAAACTTCTTGGATAGCACTATTCTTATGGCTCTAAAAGTGACACCAGACATTTTCCCTTATCGCCAGAAATCATTTTTCAAGTTTGTGTCATGTTTACCTTTACTCTGCTATCAGCTCCATTTCCACAAATTGCTCCCTTTCGTTCAAACTAAGAACTATGATTACGTTCATCGATGCCAATTATACGTATTTCACGATATAACTCAAATCTAGGAAGGATACTCTTGCATAATGGAGCGTCAGTAATAAATAAGATATATTCTTCTCTGTTTTCAGAAATTTTTCCAATTTTAGAATGCTGTTATATTATTTAGCTAGTTTACGTGTGCTGCGGTGAGAGCCTTCACCATAAAGGGTACCAAGATATTTGCAAGATATTTGTTTACTTTTACATTTGAGCTTAAAAACTTCATAAAACCATCAAATCCTCCGTTTTAAATACATTAATATGAGCTAATGGGTGAACAAATCAACTAGGAAAAAAGTTATCAGTCTGGAAAATGGAACCAGGGCCTCGATCATGGATCTTCATAACGCGTGCGCTAGCGTTATCGTTATTTTTTTATTTAACTTATGTCAGAGAGAACGTGATTCTCATTCCTCATTTTTCGTTCATCACTTCAAATCGCTTTTTACAATCAGTGGAGCGAATTTTATAGACGGATATTGTTAACCCTGAGCTACTCTAGGGTTAAGCGTTAACAATAAAGATTGCAATAACGCGAAACGTAGATCCGTGATTCCACACCTGATTATTTAAACGTCGACTGGAATCAAGAACATGACAGGGCATATAATGAGTGACGAAGTTATTTGGCCGGAAAAATCAGTCGCATCATCTCCTAATATAGACATATTCACCAATAAATTTTATATATTCTGTAATAATTAAGGGATTAATAATAATGTAACATTGACGAGCTATTCCGTAAATTTCAATGCTTCGCTGAGAATCCATAATAGAATACAGTAAACTCACGCGTGGTAATGACTGGTAAATGATGCACGGATAATCGGAAAACACGGATAATCGCTATTTGGTTCTTTCCGGATTCATTTCTCTATTGTGCGCCACCAAAATAAATAAACTCCCATGGAAAATACAATCTGCCAATGAAAAGATCCTCGCTATACATAATAAATTTTTATGGCATTACAGAAGCCAGTAGAAGAGCTGTCCCGGCTGCAATTAAATGTTCGCGATGTCACGATCGGAAGAAAATTTCAAAAGTTTACTAACCTTTGAGCCCACGGTTGGTACATTAAATAGATTGGCGATACACGGATAATCCGCAGCCCGGATAACGCGCGCATGGAGAATCGGGAGTTCACTGTAATTTTCAAAATGCTCACAAGAATGATTCTTATCCAGCCGCAGAATATTATTGACCTACGCTGTACTCGCAACCACAATCTAGGATTTACCCAGGCTGAGCATGAGTGTCAAGCCTATACGTACATCAACGTTTGAATAAATAGGGAATTCCGAATCGCAAACGCTAACCAACCTGTGTTGAGAGGAAATCTTGCTAGGAATCTGTATGGGAATGACGCTCTTCACAACAAATAGAAAACTCCATTCGGGTCACGTATGAAATATGGACTGGGGAGCGTTTACTTTGTGTGGCGAAACTCCATGTGGCATTTTCATCTGCCGGAAACGTGATGGTATTTCCTCTAGGATATTATATGTAGACATTGCTCACACGTTCTTATCGGTATTTTGGGTATCATGAATCGATTTCATTAATTGGTGAGTGTTGAAACGCCAAAAGGATTCGGATATGGCTTGAAATATTAACTAGCAGTACATTTTCGCTCGTGAAGTGAAGATAGGACAAAAATAAATGTGACGTATGTAATTCTCTTCTACCATGCTACATTACCCGTTTTTCAATCATACCCTTACCATCGTTTTAGTTGTTGCCCCAGTACTAGCATAGTATTTAGTGAAATTGGATGAAGAGGAATTGCGAAATAAATATCCGAGGCGCTTCTGGGTTCGTGCGCAATTAGAGCTCAAGTCTTAGCATTAGAGTCTCAAGTTAATTTTAGGGATTGATCGAAAGGGCATCTGCCAATGTGTGGTATAGTTTCACAAAAATCTTTTCCTGTCCGTGCCATAGTGCATTCATGAGTGCAAGGTAAAATATTCGTAAAAATGTTAACACTCTTTAACTATAATTAAATATAGAAATTTGTTTATGCCGTTTTTCCTGTAAACATTATTGCACGCATGAAATTGCATTAGGTAGCAATCGCTTTTTTCATTTGTTGACTGATGATCACAAAAGAGGCAGGTGAGTCAAAAGTGACCCGTCTGCTGTTCTAGGGATATCCAAATCGCCGT
The DNA here is from genome assembly GCA_933228895.1 of Platycnemis pennipes. Taxonomy (NCBI): domain Eukaryota; kingdom Metazoa; phylum Arthropoda; class Insecta; order Odonata; family Platycnemididae; genus Platycnemis; species Platycnemis pennipes. Next base: position 21,578,536 of record OW121848.1, on the reverse strand, counting down.
GTTTCCGCCGATTCTAGTGTTTACGTTTTTTGGCTGTTGCCTTAACTTCTTATTACAGAATATATATTAGAAAACGATGTTTTAACATCATCTTTAACTGCATAGAAGCTTGGCTTCAGTTGTTTTTTAAACTCAAAAATACCTATTTAACCAGACAGTACGTAAAAATCCTCATAAAACCGGTCATTTTAAGTGCATTAAAATTGCATGTGACTTCGTTTTCAAAGGTTTATATGCAGTATTGAAATCTTCTTCCAAGCGTCTGAAATATTCTCAGCAGCAACAACATCGATTTCAAGATACATTTTTTCGGCTATCTCAAATAGCTATGTTGCATTCCAATTTAAGAATTTCCCCTTTCCGTAGTGCCCTCCAAAACAAAATTTTCCTCTCCAATTACTTATGTGCAAACGCTAATTCCATTGTAATCTTGGTTCATACAGCCCTTCAATATCATCACTTCTTTACATCTTCAATCGAAACTTTCCTGTATTTAGTCATGAATTATGTAGGACCTTCCGCAGCATCCCTTGGAATATCTCCTATCCTCACCTAGAGGCAGTTTCTACCTTTAAAAGTGCTGAGTTGTTCTTCTCATAATTTTTCCCCCATGTTTCTCAAGTTTTTCTTCCTTAATGGCTGATTTCTTTCTTCAGTCTTCTCATTCGTATACTTCCTCCTCTCTTCAATCACCTCAATGACGATCCAAAATCCAGATCTTTGACCGTTTTCCTTTTGCTACGATCTTTAAAACATTACCCCAATATTTCTTCCTTTTTTCGTATTTGCCATCTATTCCCAGCTGTTCTCATACTCCTCATTGTATCATGATTGTCCACCCTTTAATATGTCAATCACCGTTGTCTTTTTTTTTCTCATGGCAATTAATGTGAACCGTTGTCTTCTCTTCATGGATATTTTTTGTAGTTTTTCTTCGGTATCTTCAATTTAAGATGGTATTTTACCGTATATAAGTCGTAATAACTTTTAAAAGCGTATTGTTATTCACTTGCGTAAACAGTTTTGTCTTCTGAAAACTGTCAAGATCTTACATTCAATCCAAAATAGTTTGTAAAATCTGACCCTCGCACTCTCTTTGTTATTTTTGCGTCCTAAAATACGAGTAGTGGAAGTTTTCGACGCAGGAATATTTGAATTGGTAGTTTCCCAACGGGATCACGTTTACTTTAGCACTTTAAAGAAGATGAATTTCTTCATTGTAGCTTGACCGGCTCATGATGACTCTTATAACTATTCGTTGTCATTCCACATGTATTTTGGTGTCAGCCCAAAGTTTAGTGACACTTGCTGGTCACTTTTTCATCTTCATCCTCGAAAAAGTGACCTGCTAGGGTCACGAAACATTGAACTGGCACCGAGGAACTCGCGGTATACACCCGAATACTTTTAGATCAGTTCATTGTGGTTCCTTAGGGTCATAACGTGGTGGCTTCCGCATGCCGTCAATATCGCAGTTCTGAAGACGTTAGCGCAACTGGGGTCATGCAGGTAGTGGAATGAGTGCGACTTTTTTACCATTGTTGAAACCATCTTTGACCCTTTTGAAAAAGAGACCGTTCCTACTCCCTCGCGGTGATTTTTTTTAATTGAATGCCTTCCATCTCAAAGCCACTTGCACTCATTCTAGTCATATAAAAAGTCCTACATTATCCAAGGATAGATTGTCATCGCATCCATTTAGCACCACTCTTCTCCACGACTTCCGACGGCCTACTATTCGACGAGCATACTAGATTGTCTCCAGAACATCTCGATATCGACCCCAATATCCATGGATGCCATCGGTGTCTTAATACCGAGGAAGGGAAATCAGTGATAGCGTGAGGTAGCAATTTAATATACATTACTTGAAAAACCTCGTACTAGTCACTCATGCACTATGAGTTGACATGTGTATGACGTTCACTGACAAAAGCATTGAATATTTGTTTTACAAAAACAATCCTTGGTGGAATAAATGCGTGTGTGAAATCAGTTACCTCTTTATTGCATCTCATCACACGCTTCTAGTGGTTGACATGTCTTAAAAATTCGACATGGAAACATTCAATTCATTATTACACATCTGTGGCACCAAGGTGGCACTCAATCACGCCACAAGATATCTGGCTCTGAGATATTCTCCCAAGTTTAACATTCAGGGAACACTAGTTGATTACTCTTGACACTGCTTACGGAGCGTGAAAATATGCGGAGAATAGGTAAGATTAGGTAACACAAGGGAGGCGGTAGGGAATATGGCCTGAGAAGGGTTGCGCGGGGGAAGGGAGGGAGAAGCTGATGGATTACAGTTTAAAAGTGGGTGGAGTGGGAAAGAGGGAATCCGAGGACAAGAGCTGCGGTCTCCTACCGGTTATTCACCGTGACGTATCCGTGACGTGGACATACGTCGAGGCTTGACCCACGCCGTGACCCGAGGCCAAACCCTCCGCTGCCCCTCCTCCATGTCACGCTGGTCTCTGTTTTGATCCTTCGTTTCAGTCCCCACCCTTCCCCCATTTGATTCACCCCTCCTTTCCACCCTTCTTGGAGTGGCGGCATGGGGTGGAGAATCGGTCGCCAGGCGCGAGAGACTTAGCCTCCCACCTCTCGTTGCCCACCGTCCTTCCTCTTAAGATGCCCTCTCCTCGGCGGCTCCTCCCAGCATCCCCCGCCCTCCCCCCATCCTTTCCCCCCCCCCACCGTGTCCTTGCCACGTAGCACCGCTGCCGTGGTCATCACCCCCATATCCCGACTGAAGACGCGGCAGCGTGCTCCCGGGAGGAAAGCCTCCCGATTTTACGAGCCGATGCCTCGTTGAGAATTCAACGCGAAAATCCTCTGCGGTTCTGGCCCCACCGCTTCCCATCTGCGCCGCGATCTTTATGACGATCGTGTCACGGGTGTCAAAGGCATTGAGGGGAACGGGAAGGTCAATCGGAATTTAAAGATGGAAAGACAATGGACGCGTGGGGAGGAATAATCAACAGATCCTTCGAAGAAAACTTGATATGGATGAAAGGAATACCTACATTCTGTTCGCTTTTTCATCACGTGAAATTTATTTTAAGACGTCTATCAGTCAGAGTCGCATTCTCATTTAAATTGAAATAAGAGTTTCGCCCACTGTATCTGATGAATTTCAGTAAAAACCAGGGTCTTGTTTTGAACTAATAGAAGGATTTCAAATGGGAATGCAAAGCATCTATAGTAAAGCTAATTTAGGGAAGGAAGCAATAGCTTTTCCCCCATGTGAATAAGTTTAATAGTTGCAGATCCGCAAACCCTTAAAATAATCAACTAGTGATCCTATGGATGCAACTATGTTACAGTGTCCTTTCTTAACTCATGTTGAAAACTCCGACTCACTTGCTGCGAAAAAATCGATTTACCTTGCATTGCAAAAACCGGGCAACAAATGACGTGGAAAAATGATAATTTTATTGGGTACTATAAGAGCTACGAGATTCAATACCCCTCAGAATGTTATATGTTTGCTATAACTCGGGTATCAGTCTGGATGATTTACCTTTGAACTCTAATTTTCTGTGCACATTCTCACCAGTAAATTATTAGATTTTTCCTTTCCTAGTTATCACTGATGCACACACAAATTGCGCCCTCTCATTCTCAAGCATCCATGCCGAGGATCCAGAAACTCAATTCCTTCAGACGTCTTAAGGACGAAAGGAGGGAGTGAGAAATAGCTGTTTTATGCCCTCAACTTGATATCGCGTGGTGGGAGAGGATACAACTCCCGGTGTGAGAGCGCCACTCTCCGCGAATTCTCGTGCTCGGAATACGACCGCCGTTCTCTACCTCACGTGCGATTGGACTGGTTTCCGATCGGACGCGGAAATACAATTTCTTCGACACATCCCTCATATCACACTCCGCATGACTCCCGACGTCCGCAGGTCCATTCCTCAATCTCCCCTCTCCCTCCCTCTGGACGAGGATGACTGTTGTGGCGGAGAAGGCAGCGCCGTGAATGCAGAGATTAGTGAAACCGGAAAGGTAGTCGATCAATCTCCCGAGCTGGCTCTTTCCCCTTCCTCCCCCAAGCGCTCTCTCCCAGAGGGAGGGATTTCCACCTCAAGATTAACGCGTCCCAAAGTTTGTCGACCAAACTTCCATCGCGGAGATGCCTCTGAAGAGTGGCTCTGGCCTTCATTTCCGCGTTTTAATTGATGTTCTTTTTTTTCCTGTACTGCAGGGTGTGACGGATTTTGTACATCGTGTGATATCATGTTGCGTGGACGTGGAATTATGGCAAGGTACGCGGTAATTAGAGGCCCTGGGAAGCCATGGGAATATCCACTCTCGTAGTAGCTGAGGGATAGAGATTATTTTACAACCGTTTAAGGTTCACGCTGCTCATCAATGCTCATTTGCAGACGAGCACACGAATGAGCGAAGATGAATTATCCCATTAGAGAGATGGTCGATTTCGCTCTTAATCGATTGTTGCTGAGGATAATAAATGGCGATCTTTTTCTGGAGGTATAGTAGACCGATGCATGTACTATGCATCGATACATTAGACCTGCGTTCATAAAATAATCCGAGTGAGAAAATTGGTTTCAGTGATGGCGGTGATTTCGTCGCTCAAAGGCCGAATACTTCCTGAGGCCAGTCAGCTCTTCCACTGCTTTGAAAAGGATCTAAATTGGTATATTTGGGTCGTATTATAATACAAATCACCTATCATAGATGTTTTGACAATGAAACTACATTCCACTTATTTGAAAAGAAAAATTTTCATGTTAACGCCATTCAAATGAATGTATAAGATAATATTGAAATTTCATTGTTATTTTTCCACATCCTGTTATATCTAATATTCTCTATTTTAGTTTCCTTGTTCCTTTCTTCTACCAGAAGGAAGAAAATTTTACTCGTATCCTCTCCGTATATGGTGTTCATGGAAGTCATCATCATTCAATATAGATTTTCTCAGCAAGGTAGCATGGGTTTAGCTCTGTGTTAAATTATCTTTCCCAAGATATATTTTATTTATCTTTATAAAAAAATAAGGAAAATGTTTATGCACACTTCAAGTATCTTTTAACTTCTTGTAAAATCCTAAGTGCAAATGAGAAAAAATAAAACACCTACTTATAGGATGGTGTGAACTATATCATTCATGCATCCAAAAGGATCGAAATGGAAATATTTGTTCAGCGTGAAAAACGATTTGAGAGGATAAAATGGTCGCGACTGATCCGATTAAAAACATAACCCCTCGTCCTTCATATAGCTTTCGTTTACTTCATGGTATCATCATATCGCCAATAACTAACATGTTTCTATTCAAGGTAATATGGAAAGTATTCATTTCTGCCGTGAATCTTAAGCTATTTCGTAATTACCTTTATACAGCCGTGCACCTGAGCATAATTTGAGCAATAATTCGCTGTCGATCATTATTGTAAATGTATCTGGGACCACATCTGTTGCTTTAGTTGAACGCTAAATTCGATCATGAGCCGTGTAAAACATGCAATAATTCTTTCAAATATCGTAGCATGCGCACTATTGACTCCAGAATATGTGAGTATGTCCGCTCTCAATGCATATTTTTAAAATTACTGAGCCATGGCTAATCGTGACTCCATTTCGTCATTATTCAAATTGCTAGCTGCGCAACCCATTACTGGTTCTATATTCCAATCCTTAACAGCTTTAAGAGACCGTTTTTAGTTTCTTGTAATAAAATGCGGGATGTAGTGAAAGTTAATACCATAATTATATAATTACGGACGATAGAATAAATGTTTAACGAATTTCCCATTGGATATAATTTGAAGGTTGAAGTATGTTTTTTCTTAGTGGCTGTTAGGGCCACATCTAGATATGAGAATTCGTACTTTAAAAAATTCGATTCCCACGCACGAGAAAGATAATTGCAATAGATGGCGGCAAGTAAAAAACAGCCATTTTGGAATTCACCTCACAGTATTTTTTTCAACGGTGCTTATAAAACACTCCATTGAGAAAAATATTCAGACTGAATTTTTGACCAGTGACGCTAATAGATTACACGTGTAGATTATCAATGCTTTTCATGACGTAAAATAATGGCATTCTCAATTGATTTTTTTGTATCGTGAACTTTTCATCATTAAATAATACGAGAATGAATGCAAACTTCATCTCTGAAGTGGATTGATCAAGCCTTAGTATGCATGTCACATCTTATGTTCATATGTTGGGAGTGCGAAAAAATGGACTCTAAATTTGTACTAACAGAATAAACGTTACTATATTTTTGGCCATTTGGTAGCATAACGGTTTAGCAACGCTAGAATATTTAATTTTTTCTAATATCGGGGAAATTTATTCTTTAACCAAGGCTCAAAATACTTTTTCGCTTATTTAGGAGATGAACGTAATGTATGTACACTTTGCAAGAATAATCGGAAATTACTAGAAAATTGTGTTTTCTGTATTAGAATAGTTGATTCAGTAATTGAAATATTTTGAAAATATGCTCATATATCAAGTGTGCTTCCTTTTTCCATTTCATTTCACGTCATTTCCTTCTTGAAGTCTCGGAAAAAAATCATTTTAAAACGTAAAGGATGGCTCTTTTTTTGCTGTTTGAATGCATCACTCTACTGAGCTATATATGGTTAGCATATTTTATATTCCTGGTCGCCCAATTTTATGCACTCTTAAAGCATAATCCAATAAGTTCCATATGCTTTGGTGTCATTAGAATGACACTTCTTTCCATGGCTTTTAGGACCCCTAACTTCTGTCGGAAAATATTGTTATTTTCATTGAGTCAGGTTTTCTAAAGTGAGAATAATACAATTGGGCAAATGTGAGATATCCTCGAACATGCGTTTTCATCTCAAAAGGATAAACAGAAAGCATTCAACTGTGCTTTCTTCAATCAAGACACCCTTGCTAAGTAATGGGCCGGAAGAGCAGGCTGACACCGCGGCCTCCGGGGCCGGGCACTTCATATCTGTCATTCCGAGAGGAGCGGGACAGTTTTTCTCCGCTGCTTAAAACTCTCCCGCCTCTCCCCCCTTCCCACCCTTTCCTCCCTTCCCACCCTTTCCTCCCTTCCCACCCTCTCCCCCCTTTTCCACCCTCTCCCCTCCTCACCACCCTCTCCCACGCCTCATCCCCGTCTGCAGCATTAGTGGCGCCGATGCTGCCGAAATCGTTTCTGAAAAGGCTAACAGCTGGCCGTATGACATGGGAATTTTCCTTCACTCAGGCTAAAACTTAAATCCGATTCCAAGGAGATTTATTCAGGCGTATTCAATTTAGTGGAGGAAATCTGTCCGGGTAGGATTGGTTGATTACCTGTATCCACAAATACCTTTCTTTCTTTCCCCTTTTGCTAACATGCTGAAGTAAGCTCATGATTATCCGGCGTGAGAATATTATAACGACCAGCCACCCATCCATCTGCGACCAACCGTTATTTCTACGTCAAGATTCATTACAGCATAAGAGATTATACATTTCCGGCATTAATTTCAGTTGTCGTTATGTGCTAAGTAAGTCATAGTGTAATGATATGCCGATAGAGTGCTTTATTACCTAACTTAATTTAACTATTCATGTGGATAGTAGTTTTTGTGAAAGTAATAAGGTGAATGAACTAAAAGCTGATTTATAAAATATTATATATATATATCGTATTTTTTTAATTAGTTTCCTACTCACTAAATTAAAAAAATATTATTATTGATTACCTTTATTTAAAAAATAAATCAAGATTAACAGTTTATTTACTGTCATAAATCCCTTATGTTATGAAAGTAATTGAAACATTTTAATCGAAAACAAATTTTAGTAGATTTGGATGCATTACGAACGAAAAAAAATTATTGTGTTAGTTGAGACGTTAAGGCAAGAGCAACACATTTTGCCAGGTATAGATACATAAGGTTCTCATTATTTATTTAAGGTAAACTCCCCTATTTTAGAAATAAAGTGTGATAAATCCATAAAGCTTGATTCCATCCCTAAAGGGTAACATACCTTTGTCTGGTGAATCCTAAAATTTTACTATCGTGTAAATTTTGCAACCAATTGCATGAATACCTTCTTATTTTGCCTATTCCGTTACTTTCTTCTTTTCTAAAATGTGCACTACCTGATTTAAATCAACCTTATAAGTCCGTATTCATCAGGGTATTTTGTCCACATCATCAGCAATGTATCTCCCATAATGCATAATGCATCTCCCATGAAATACGTTTAGTCCATACAAATCAAAGATTTTGTACTAACTACGTTCTTTTAAGAACTTAATTTAGTATAAAAGTAAACAAAACACATTAATGATATTCAGGTTCAGTCAAATAAGGATAATAAAAGGTAAATATTAGGATTTCTCAGACTTTAAACGTAAAAATATTTCTGCGAATCCTCAAATTAGGAAAAAAAAACAGAAAAGTATTTAGGAGATATCTGTTCGTAACTTATCTATGATGATTTAAAATTTTAGCGTAACTATTAGCGATTTTCCGCCTCCAGCATTTGTCCTCCCTTACAATAAGAAATAATTTATGCCTCCCTGTACACCGAAATTCATTTCCTTGAGAAAGACTTTTATTATGTATTTATACAAATCTATTCACATCACTTGTAATTCTAGAAAATGTCGACTTTTCTGTGCCATTCGATAAGCCTTTCCATTTTACAACTGTTTACGCCTTTATATCCGTATTTCATGCAGAGAACGTGGTGACGTAACCCCGAGGTTAGAGCTTTTGACTTTTGACCTTAAAATCTACCGACTACCGCGACGATTTTTTAGGATGGTGAATCGTCACGAAATATATTTAGTATGCGTAGATACTACACATACTGAATGAAAGATGTAATACTAGGAAATAGCAACAAACGATGTTAGGTAGGCCAAAATATTGAAAATAGTAAAGTTTAATTGCTAACTGACCCGGAGTACCGGTTCAACCCAAGAGCTATTTGCAGAAATCCAACAAAATACCAACTGTTTAATCTTATTTGCACCAGATCTTTCCTACTATAGAATTTGATCGTTATGGATGGTACAAGAAAAGAGACTGCCCCACTACTATGAAGCGTGAATTTCACACCCTGTTGGACCTAGTAGTTTGTACGCAATGCCCTCAACTAACAGAGATGCCATCGGGTTTGAAAAAAAATGCTTATTTTATATTCCATACTGTCCACGGGGTGGGAGTCTCACGAGTCTGTTGTCCTTTCCGCTGACACTGCCAGCGAGGAACGCTCCCACGGAGTCGCTTTCCAAACACCGCTCACACCACAGGAATACGACGCCTCTCTTCCTCATTACTCAATTGGCCTCCCGAACAGGCGCCACTGCGGATGGCACCAGTCTAGCCCGTTTTACGCGACAAAACCAGAAAAAAAGAGCAACGAAATAAATATCCACTTTCACCGGTGCCGAAACGCGATGATGGCGTTATTTCTGGCTTCACCCTTTGGCCGTCTCTTTCTGTTTCTCGAATCCGAAAAGACGTGGGCCACCCGCTCTTCCATCACACACACACACACACACACTGCCGTGTTTTGGTCCATTGACGTCCCGCTGACTGATGGATAGTCCCCACACAAGAGCGAATGGACCCACCAGAGCTTCGGTATTTTTTTCTTAGGAGAGGGAAGCAATTTAATTCGGAAGCAATGGGTCGAAGGCATGTCAGAGAAGAAGAAAGAGGAGAAGGTGAGAGAGAGAGAGAGAATTGAGAGAGAGAGATGGAGGGAGGGGAGAGGTATAGGTAAGGAGACGCCCTGCCTCAGGGAGAGGAGATGAAGAGGAGCTCTCAGGAGGAGTGACGTAATGTAACGGAGTAAATAAATGACGTCACTGCAGAAGTGTTCAGAATTTGATGTACCTTGGCAAGCAATGAATCAAGAATGTTAAAACTAATCGGTATAAAGTTATGATTATGCAAATAGCAGCTAAATTGGCGAAACGAACGAAATTTCACCTTATGTTTCACCCAGGGCTATTTGCTGCTCGTCGAACGAATCAGAACTATCAATCGCGGTGAAACGCTTTAAGTGACCTGTTAAAATTATAATTTTTATTCGACTGTCCTCGACTCGATTTTCTGAGAGAGCATATAATATATATTTGGATGATGGACACATTGTCTCGCAACGTGTTGGACTGTGCATGACACCGTTCAATTTATATTTCCTTTCTCCTTTTTCTTCCGAGATTGATCGGTGAATGTTGAGAGGGGAAACAGAGGGAGTGGCCAAAGGTAACATTCATTTTCATATACGAAGCAAATACGGTCCGGAGCTTTGTGTAATTATGCCAAGGGGAATATAACTAATGTTTGCAACGCCAATCTCACAAGGAAAAGATGGAGTTCCGCAGTAAAATCTGTTCCCTCGCAGGTGATAAAGAAGATTTGATTTGATCCATTCAAAATGAACCAACGCTGTCAAAAATGTTGCCGTTTAGTGTATTGCACCAATGGGGAATATGCATGAAATTTGTTTCTCGAAGATTAATGATGCACTTGATGCAAAATTTTCTCACCAATTTAAATATATAAGCCAAATTTTTCTACGCCCACCACAAAGATTATTAAATGATAGTAAAATGTTCACGGAAATCGACGAACGTCACGAGACCTGAAACGCCTTCTGGCGTCACTGCACGATATAGGTTCCATATTACTATGGAGATAGACATTTATATTTAAAAGAAAACGAAGTGAATATATTGTTTTGAGGTTTTTAGCCGTTTTTTGAAATAAACGATGACTGAAAAAATACTTAAAAAAACACATTCCGGCAATTTCCTTTGGTTGACTCCCTTATAGCGGCTTTCTGCTTTAAAAAAACCAGCGATTACATAGACATAGTAGAAATTCTTGGGCACTAAACAGGCATATAATTAATGGACGATTTGCTCGTTACCATCCATACCACGTAAATAAAAAATCGAAATACAATCGTTTATTGCATTAAACAAATGAGATATATACATACGTTACCGCCAAGTAGGTATTCATTTAACAGCTTACCTCCACACATAAACAAATAAACAACGCTCATAGTGATACCGTGCCGTGAAGTCATGCGATGACGTCGTGTTTTTAAGCTGCCGAAAAGGTACAATTTTCAAAGGGTAATGTGTTTGTAACGCAACTTAATTATTCAGCAAAATTTTCGCCAAGCACATTTTAGCTAATAAACTTCACATTCAAAGAGTTATAAAAAATAGTGCATGTTCCCCATTGTAAATGCTTTTTTTCGAATCGGATTGCTCATTGTATTCTACCGTTTCAAAAGCTGTATGACAGATTTTAGAGTGCGTTTAACCTTGACAAATGACAACTAAGTAGTCATTGAGTTTGAAGTGACTCCTAAACGCACCGATTCTCATCAAAGTCTCAACTAATTTCATTCTGATGTAAACATACAAAAGTTCCATATCGTAATCGTAGTTCCTGACCTGTGAAGATGAATATGTCACGTAAACTTCACTGCCTGATTAATGTTTTTTTCGCGAAATGGTGATGCAATACAACGTTAAGTGTAACTCAGGTACAGCGAAGCTTAATGTAAGTGGCAAACGTTTGTAAACTCTCTGTCCTGCTGTCTCTATATCATTTGCTTCAGGAGGAAAGAGAAGAGAGTGAAGATAGAGAAAGAATCAGAAATTGGTATTTAATTTACAAAAGTAATAAAGGGAAAAAAATGTTTGGCAATAACATTAACTTATAATATACACTATTTTCAAGGTCAATACATTTATAACAATTGAGGCCAAATCACTTGATATGAATAGAGGGAAAGGTTTTTATTTTCCGTAGTATTATTAAATCTTTATTTTCATGGTAGTCATTTCATCAGCTATAAAATTGTACACCCAACATTTTGCCATTTTTTGGTCTTCATATTCCTATCAATATTATTTTATTCATATTCCATTAACATTTTTGCACGTTTTTGAATCTTAATTGCCAATTGCTTGATGACTATTATTTTCAAATGCTTCCGTACCAATCAAAAGGGAAAAAATTGATGATAACAAGCGATAATAAGCCGGGAGATAATATTTTTACCGTCGCACGAGAGAATGTCGTGTAATGGTTTTTTTCTAATTCATTGAAAATATTTATTATGCTTATTATAACCATGAATGCTGACTCCACTTGGTACCTAAAATTAGTGTGCAGGCAATAAAAGAGCGGAAGAAAATTCTCCGGAGAGGAGGAAGGGCGCACAGAGGACTGGTCGCCGCGGCAGATTATAAAAGACATACGACTCGGGACGGAGTCCAACACAGCAACGGATATAGGGGTCGTTTAGGAGTAGGATAGGAGATGGGTTTTGATATGGAATTGGCCTTGTTGAAGGCAAGAAGATGCATGTATGGAAAACAAAATCCATTTTATGGCAGTTCATTTAGTTTTCTCCAGACCGAGATACCATCACATGGCACGTGACCTGCTACGGTTACGCGATGAATGCCGCTTCACATGAACACTGTTTAGGTAGGATCCGTTATCTGACAAGTGCAGTATCGATTAAAAGCCTAATACTGCCCTAAAGGGATTATCATTCATTTATGTCGATGTTAGACTGGGCACTCTAATATTGCAGTAGATAAATAGCCTTGTGGGAGTATGACATCAAAATGTAAAGTGTAAATGGTTGATTAATCTTATGGTTGATATCACCTCTCGTTATTTCCATATTTTCCTGATGTATCGCCAGAGTTATTTGCTTTTTCTCTATTATGCTATTGTATTTTTCTAATAATTTGTATGCATGGGCTATTAGAAGAACCATTTTTATACAATTCAATATATCATATGGCCCAAAATACAAAACTTTAGCAAAATATCTGTTTTTCAATTATAAGTATTTAGTGTTTCATACCATTGCCCAAATACTATTCTTACTATCGGTTTTTTTTTAAGTTTTGATGGCTTTGTCCTTCCGTTGATAAACGCCGTTTCTCTGCCTTTGAATCTTTTATTTAGTCAATTTTCTCCTTGCTTGGCTTAATTTTCTTGGTACCTAACTTTGTTTAATGGGCGAACAAATTGATGAAAGAAGCGATAAAAGAGTGGAGGAAAGAGAACATAAGCTGACTCAATGGCAAAAATTGTAAATCTCTGGTAAAATATTTTCAGTCACCTGCAGGTGATGGCACTCCAACCATTTTCCTGCGACATGCAGACAAATTCTTTGAAATGAAAGAGAAAATTAACCTATTCGAATTGGGAATAGCCCTTCGCTTCAGGAACGCTCTGGATCGTTATCATGAGGAGTTGCCGGCCAAAAATTCGGAGCTTGAAAATTGCCGTTACATACCACCGAACAGGTTGGTAGCAAACATTCTTTCGATTCATCATGAGCTTCGCAAATGTCTTCAGGGTGGTGTTTACCGATAGGGACTAAGGAAAATAAAAACTTTGGGTTCATTTCTATACGCGGTCGCATCGGGTGGGTGGAAAAAAACGAGTCCGAGGCAAAGTGAACGAGAGACACGTGATTTGATGGCATGGAGACGTGAAAAAATTGGTTCCGGACCTCTCTAGTAGCGGCGTGCACCGCGGAGGTAAGCCATCCACGACCGCCATCAACTGGTAGCCAAAAGAAGTAGCCGTTTCCGAGAGCACCCGCCAGGGGGCTCCATTTTCGTCCTCCTCGCTGCTTTTGTTTTTTAGCCAGCACGCCACGAATGCATTCGTCATCCCAAAAATCACGGCTTCCATTTGAGCGAAAGCTTTTTAATGAAAAAAATAAGATAGCCACTTCATCTCTTTCTTGCTTCTCCCTCGTGTCTCCTCTTCCATCTGCTCTCCCACTCCATCGAGTCCATTCACTCGTATTTCCCGGATAAGGGGGAACGTCAAGACGAGTGGTTGGAAAGGAAATAAGCAAGCCGGCCGACACGTCGGTTCTCAGCAAGAACTTCTAGGAAATGGGAGAGGGGTAGGTGTTGTTTGTCGTGAACCGTTGCTTTACCCTATATTCAACGTGTAATTTTGGAGAAACTCTCCGAATGGTCGTAAATGTTTGCGTAGTTGAGTGGGCGAGGCAGGTGATGGGTAAGCGGTGGGTCTGGAAAATAATCCCTTCTTCATCTCCCGTTTCTGTTTTTTTCGGAAGGAAAATTACTGTCTTTCCTTCTCTCTCACTCCGTCACCCCCAGCCTAGAGTTTACTCTTGAAATAATGAGTGAAATATTGGTTCATGTCAAGCCTGTTTTGCTCAAAATTCTATTTTTTCTTATTTTTTTCTCAACTTGATGAGATATTATTAGTCTGCTTTGGGAAATTTGTTAGTAGAATAGCCCAGGCAAAGAGGGCATTCTATCATAAGAAGAATCTACTTGCAGCTGGAAATACAAGCGTAGAAGTAAGGAAACAATTCATCAGAACTTACATCTGGAGCATGTTTCTTTGCGGCAGTGAGGCATGGACGATGAGAGCAGTGGAGAAGAAAAGAGTGGAAGCATTCGAAATATGGTGCTACAGAAGAATGCTGAAGATTAAATGGATCAACCGAGTAAGTGACGAGGAAGTACTAAGAAGAGTAGGAGAAAAGATAGGACTGCAGAAAACTCTAAAAAGAAGAAGGGACAACTTAATCGGCCATATCTTGAGACATGATGGCCTGATGAAGACTATCGTCGAGGGAAAAGTGAACGGGAATAGTAGAAAAGGCAGGCCTCGTATGAGATACATGGAACAGGTTGTGAAAAATGTAAAAGAGAAGGATTACGTTACATCGAAAAGGTTGGTCGATAGAAGAATCAAGTAGAAAGCTGCGCCAAACCAATCCTAGGGTTGTTGACCTATGATGATGATTGGGGAATTCAAGTTATTTTTCCTGGCATCAAGGAAATTGAATCATCAAACACAATATAAGCTATAATGTTGTAACAATTATATTTCCTCTAGAGACCCTCGGATTGTATTCGGAATGCCAGGTAGTGGTAACGAGTCCCGGGAGCCAGCCGCTGACACCGCCCACCGCGGATTTTCCGGCGCAGCAACACTACTTCCCCCCACCTCTCCTCTCCTTCCAATCCCTCACCTCCAATCGCCCATCTCCTTCCAATTCACCTGAAGATGGCATAAATTGTAGAAACCCCGGTCGTGATTAAATTATATCAGTGAAATTCGCAATGTTTTTTTTCAACAATTATATTTATTGCTTTCTATTCATCTCAGCATTGAGTTTGACCTATGGTTCTATATGTTTTTCATTGGGAGTGGCCACGCTAGCATTCTTCCAAAGTATAACGCCCTTCACATGTCACTTGCTAAATTAAAAAAAATAAGCCTATGCTACCTACTCCCGATACTGCCATTATATTTCGGAAATATCATTTGACATCGTAAGGTTGTACTTCACCTCGATTAGCATTCAGTTTTTCCCTCAAGAAGATAAGTAAAACCCGAATTTCTGGTGCACCAAACTGGGATGCAAGATATAAGAAATAGAGGAAATGTTCCGTCTCTGCCGCATTCAGCACTCACAATCACTGTCTGTGGGACGAGATGAATCTCACCTTCGCTCTCATGGAAGTTTATCTAGTGACTTCATCATAATTTACTCCAAATGACTTCCCTAGCATTTTTTCGAAGGGTGTACAGCAAATGATTACCCTCAGTAGCAACGTCTCCTCTCACACTCACACTCCAGCAGTCAGACATCTTTTTGCCCTCGAGAAATGCCGTTGTAAATTACGGTGCCTATCAAGCGCTTATTTGTTTGTCACTTCTTCAATCTCATCCTTCCACATCTTTTGCACTTTGTCATTTCTCCGCCTTCATCCCGGAACCTCACTTCCTAACTCGTTCAGTATCTTCCATTCTATCTTCATGTATTCCTTCCCCACTTGATTAATTCTCTCCCCCCTTTCGCCGTCTCCTCTTCATCCCTTTGCATCTCAATCGTTACTATTCCCCTCCGTTTCTTATTCCATTCATCCCCACGTCCCCACGCATCGATCCGTATTCCCTCCCCTCCCATTCACTCCCCAGGGACTCGAACCGCAAATCGACTTCGATTCGTTCCGGGCTCTCGGAAATCGAATCGATCTCGAATTTGTAGCCCTAATGTCGGGAAGGGAATGTTCGGCCGATGTATGGACTCGCTTCGGCATTCAGCGATTCGCTCAGCTGTGGACTCCGCCGACTCTAGAATCCATTTTACGCGTGGATTGTCATGACGGAGGATGATGCGAAAATAGATGCGCATCAAGAGATGCGTAGGAAAATTGCACAAATACATTGATGACTTATTCGCTTTCTTATTTGGTGATCACTTTTTACGAATTTTGCATACTAGTTCACGCAGATTTAGCAGCGGCGTATATTTAGCTGCAACCTAAAGATGAAATAGGAGGCTGGCAACCGAAAGAAGTGGGTTTGTGTGTTGATTAAGCGATTAAACTTTTGATGATTTTATGATGCATGAAGTGCTGAGTGACCAATCATATAACTTCGTTTATTTCCCTCGTAAGTAAACACCGTTTACATCGTTGATAACCGTTGATTCGTTCATGGTCATTTATTTCATGGATATTATATTATCTGTATGTGTATAAATTCATATTATTTATGAATAATATGCATAGTCCCCGTGATTTACTTGCTATTTGATCAATTGTTGAGTACAACCGACAATGCTACGAAGGAAATAACATTGTATGTACATATATCATCCGTGAAACATAATACTTACTCATCGCTAACTTCCTCTACGGTTATTACCCATTGACCTTGTCGCTGAAATTTGCGCTCACAAATGCAGCTTGTAGTAAAGCTGTTGAGGATTCGTTCTCTCAGCGTCTACACCATATCGCACTCTACTGATCAAATTAATGCTGAATCAGCATGCGCAACGGCGATTCCCGCGAATACGGCCTTAAAGCTTACCTCCGTCAAATCAAGGGAGGAGACTACCCAGAATGCAACGAGCAACAAGTTACTACTCCCTGAACTGGAATAAAGCAAAAAAAGGACAGGAAATATGGAAAATATGCTCGTGATATGCTCAACAAGGATACGAAAGTTAGTGTCGTAGATGAACGTTCCCGGAGCGGAATCGTTGAGGGCCGTAACACGGAGACCCCCCTCAGTCCATCGCCTTAGAAGGAATAGCAACTCCTTGCGAATCTCACCGCCAAGGTCGTATCTTATTCAGTTCAAAGAACGCGCGGTAACGTACAGACTCGCGGCTTTGCTGGGTCGGTCGAACTTCCTTTCGAAGGCTAGTTTGAATGAGGAAGCGGAGCAGGAACGATGAAGGGAAGAAATACTGAGGAGGAAAGTGATAAAGGAAACGTAGGATGCTGCCCGGGATGGGTTTTGATGGGAGACATGGGAGCCTGTGCTGGCGGTCGACAGCGCTCGTGACCTTTGCTTCGGAGAGAGCAGGCCTTCTGTGGCACCGATCATCTCTCAGGTGGGCAGCAAGGAAGCATGCGCAGAAATACACACTTCAAGTCGGTCTTTTTTCCGAAAACTGGATTCTTTCTCCAAGCAAACATTTGCCTTCAGTAGTTGCGGAGGCAAATACCAGACGGTTAACGTGGCGCGTGGTAAAGACTTGAGAGTGAGTGCTGCGATGTAGTAGCTTGTCAACGGAAGTCCAGGCGTTATTTCCACTTCAAACACTGAAGTGACTCTTCATTTTATGCGTAAATCTTTAGTAATATATTACTTTCTTATGGCATATATAGGTACCTACGTATTGGGTGTAGCCATTGAGGATAGCATCAAATTAAGATAAGCCTATGGTCATACTATCCGCAGGATCAATTTGGTGGCATCGATATCAAGAAATTTATTTCTTCTAAGAATTCTTAAAGGTGGTTTAACTTTAAGATAATACTTCACTTTCCTTGTGGGTGGAAAAAAGATTCTTCATTTTCCCCATTGTTATTTGTGAGCATCTTTTGTTCTTTTCATTGTATGTTTTTACTTACAATTCGTTCAGAATACTACAGTCGTTTTGATCAAAAGCGAAAGATGAAACGTACTTTTCTAAGCGTTTACGTACTTTATTCACATATCGTTCTTAATTTGAGTCAACTTATTCTTGCTTTACATGAATCCCATGGCCTTGCGGTATATTTACACAAATGTATTAACATCTTTTCAAGAGAGCTCTAGTAGTATGGTGGAACTAGAATCCCGGCTTGCTAGAACTTCAATTCGAGTCCAGATAATAGAAGATTTTTCATTGGGATACCGGCTCCTATTCGATTTCCACTTGGAATTCACTTTTCAAGTTCAGAACTCTACCATCGGATGGACAGTTGACTCTTGGACCGCATGGATCCTTTCGCAACGAGAAAGTGAATGCCGGTGTGCCGGTCTGTATTCCTATTCTTTCTCCCTACTCCGATTTCCCACCTTATACCTGATATCAACTTATTCATAACGATGTAAGGGACCTTATCTGGCAGTCTTCTCTTTTAACGATGACGAGGCATGCATGATAAATCCTTAATCAGCTGATTTACTCAGCCGCCCCGGCGATTTTAATATACTGAGGATTTGGGTGGGCCGAAAAACACGAAATGGCCGGAATCGATCGCAATAGCGCGAAAAAGTTGCAAATTGTCACCCTAATAAAAAATAAATAAAGCTTTTTGAAATCGGACCATAACTTCTGGTCGCACGTATCGTTCGAAATTTCGAAAAATCGTAAAAAAAATGACTTTTTTCGGGATTTTTTAAAATGAGTTACAATGATTGGATTGCGTTCAAATCGGTACGTAGTCTCTTCTAAAGGTCCTTTGTCTTAAACAAAATATAATACCCCTTCTTTTTTTCTTTCATGGGGAGGAAGAGTCGCTCATCTTGTTCAAATTATCGAAAAATCGTTTTTTTTCGGGATTGTCGCTTTATGAGTTTAAGTTATCGGATTGCGTTCAAAATCGGCATTTGGTACTTTCATTTTTGAAAGAGATCTTTATTTTTTTAAATAAACTTTTAGTACTGGTATTTTTTTACTTTCTTACGTTATAATGAACATTCTATTTTCTCGTTTATAAAATATTTAGGCAAGGTGCAAAATGACCTTAGCCGTCGACGAACCTCTAAAAAACTAAAACTACTTTAAAGAAAAATGCAAGGTCCCTATAAAATATAAGGACCATGGAAAAATGTTTGAATTTTTCTGTCGGAATTTACAAAGTAAGAGAAATTAAAGTTGGAACTTACGGTGCAGCCGAATGTACCCATATACCTACCTAAAGTTTTTAGTGCGAAGAGCTGCACACTTCACACGAAGAAAACAAAGAACGAAAGGTCACTAATTTTCACGATACATTGCCCTACCCTCCCCCATAAAAGAAGGGGGAACGGGAGTTATATCTTTTATAAAAGAAAAAGAGCCTCAAGAAAAAGAGGCTAAATATCGATTTTGAACGCAATACGATCACTGTAACTCATAAAGAAACAATCCCGAAAAAAGTAGTTTTTTTACGATTTTTCGATAATTTGAACGCGATGAGCGACTCCCCCTCTCTCTAAAACAAGGGAAAAAAAGAAATTATATTTTTTTACGACAAAAGACCTTTATAAGAGGCCACGCACCGATTTTTAACGCAATCCAATGGCTGCAACCCATTTTTAAAAAATCTCGAAAAAAGTCATATTTTTTACGACTTTTCGAAACTTCGAGCAAGATGTGCGACCGGAAGATATGGTCCGATTTCAAAAATATTTCTTGGTTTGTGATCAAGGTGACGAGTAGCAACTTTTACCCGCTATTGCGATTCGAATCCGACACTTTCGTGTTTTTCGGCCCTCCCTCCTGAGGATGTCTTGTTCAGAAACTGCATTCAGCTTTCCATTGAAGTTAATCTCATGATTGAAAATAAATAGATGGCACATGCTCTGTTTAACTGAGGTTTGGTAATTTTTGCCTCATATTAAAATTGTGGTTGAAACTAAAAGGGCAAATACTTAACGCTTATTTTTATTTATACATGAATAATAATTTAACACTATGTAAGTAAGGCTCCAATCTTAAAAAGATTATTCAAAGGAATGATTTATGAGAAGAATAGTCCTATAACTAGGGAGAAATAGTTTCGATTCCTTGATGGGAACAAAGTGGGTGTTTCCTATAGGTACCCTATGTTAGTTGGGCTAGATATTTATTGGGATAGAGTGATTTCTTCCGATGAGAACAATTTATTTCTAAATCATTCGAGGAGGGAAGCCAACTTTTCCCCTCAGTCAATCAATCCAATTTTGTAAATCCGCTTGGTTCATTTTCGACATTTCCACCAGGCCAGTCAGTGTTGAAAACAGCAGGACGGGAGTTTCTGAGGGGTGGGAAGTGTAAGAGCCGAGCAAAAAAAAAGACCTAATGAGGAAAAGAGGTAGATTCGAAAAAGAGGAAACATCAGGAAATAAAATAAAACCACGGCCCTGTGTGGGGAGAATTGGTAGGAGAGGAAGGCGGTTGATTGCCAAGCGAAGTTTCCTCGGTGGGTGATGTGGGGAGGGAAGGGGGAGGGAGTGGAGAAATAAGGGCAATCCCCTCGCTCGAGACAGACGTGGAGAGTTCCGGAAGGGAGAAAAAAAGGAGGAGTTGGTGGGTGGAAACGGGGAGTGATGAGCAAGGCTCGTATGCTGGGGTTCGGGAGGGGGCGGACGGGGGTGAGGGGGAGGCTGGAGATGAGTGTGCCCTGAGTGATGCGCCCCGAAGCTAGCGTCTCAAGAACACCTGCCAAGTGTGTTAAACCTAAACGGGTTGAGGGCCTCTCCTTTTACCCAGGGACTCACACCCGAAAATTCGGTCGAAAGGTAATTACGACCGAGTCCCATTGTTGTCTCTGCAGTGATGGGCGACGCTTGGCGCTCGCGGGTGGTAGCAGGAATTAAAGGCCGGGAAGCAAGCGGACGGAAAAATGAGTTAAAGAGTTTAGCGCAGAGGGTGCTTTTTGACCTGTACTATGCCTCTTGTACATTTGCCCATTGCACTTCTGTAAAGAGCTCACAGCTTGAGGCTCGGATAATTAAACTTGAAGTTCTTCGCGGCACGAATTAACTTGGAAGGAAAAACGGTGACAGCAATACGCGACAGAATAAACAGCTGCTGAAATCTGGAGTTCCAGAAAGAAACCCAAGAGGAAATGTAGGCAGGGTTTATTCATTGAATTGAGTTTTTTTCTCGTTTTAGAAAATAAAACTTAGGATTAATCCTTTGTCTCCCGTGGTTCAGCAGATAAAGCGGAAAATGAACTTAAACCCATATTTTTGCAACGTAAAACGTATTTGAAGATGCTGGAAGCAAATGGATTTATGTTAAAATCTGATTAATTGGGTGATTCTGTGGTGACGACTGTTTGGAATGAAAGTTTCATCCATGTAAATTAAGTTTTACTTAATATGGATAGAAGTGTAGCGATGATCGTTCGGCCATAGAACATATAATAATTGACCCCTTTCAGGTTATGCCCATTTGGAGTCTGTCGCTAAAAAGACGGAATAAAATTGAATTCTTTTGTTTCTTAGGTTCTCATTTAATATTTGCAGCAAAAAATATAAAAACTTGAGCACATGAACGTGTTGTCAATGAATCAGTTCATAATAATGCTGATAGTTTAAGGCATTCCTTTGTGGAATCTGTTCCTTATGATTTTATAATAATATTCACTGTTCATCCCAAAGCCCTAAAATATTTTATAACTATGGTGATTTTTATTATTTTTCTATCAGTGTTTCACGTTTTGCCAAAATCATAATCTTTTTAATGGGTATAATTTATGGAACCAGTCCTAATTTTCATATTTTGAAACGTCAAAGAGAATTCTCTCTTGCGTTCCTTCCCAAATCTGCATGATGCACCCAACCGGAGTATGGAGTTGGAGAAAGTAATCTACCATCCTAAGGCGCCTTTACTGCTGCTCACACAATGCTCGGAGCGCGAATGAAAGGGAGGCGCTTTGAATGAACGAGCCAAGGGGCAGGAGTGGATGGGGCCATTCATAAGGTGCGGCGACGTATCGGGTTGCCTTTGGGCGTGGAAAAAAAATGCCGGGCAAGTGATGTCGCTTCCTCCTCGATCGGCGGCGTGAAATACCGCGGCCGCGTGTGCCCAACAGAGAGAAGGAAGGGAGGCTATAAATTCGCAAGGTGGTGTATATCGACTCGTCGGGCACCGCAGCGTGGCGCTGGAATGTCGTTAAGAAGTCGAAAAAAGTGGAGCGGAAGCAGGCGATCGCGGGAGGGAAATAGGGGTGGTCGGAGAAACGCTGAGGAGGGTGACGGTTGTTGGGCAAGGCGTGTTCCTGTTTGGCTTTGATTCGTGGTATTGGAGTATTCGAAATTTAGACTGTTCTTAAATTCTATTAATAGTGTCGCACCCTCAATCGAAATGTTTTTTTTTTCCTACTCTTCCCATGATATATTTTAATGCGTTTGTTTTGGAAATATTCTCACACGGCATGTGTTTTACAATAAATCTATTCTACGAAAATAATACTTGAGACGCGTTCCCAAGGAATTTCATTGGTCCACGTCCAAACTGCGTATTCGTCTGATATTGTTTGTCATAAATATGTAATATACTCGGAGAAAACGTTCACTCCAGAATATCCTTGCTGTTAAAAAAATCAAATCTTCAAGTGGGTCTCTGCAGTATATTTAGAGGTATTTCAAGACGGATTGAAGACATGCCGATTGGCATTGATCACATAGGATTATCTAAAATAAGAGGAGCGTGAATAGGGTTTGGTTTATGCATGAGAATCTGTTGCTTTACCCTAATTATTGGTTTTTAAAAACCCTGGAAGGCGAGTGAGAAAATGTTTGTGATGTTAATATAGTGAGATTATGTTTTTATTCCTGGCTTTCTCGTAATGGGTTGGTGTAGAGTTTATAGTACTGGTGCCTCATCTGGAGGGCCTGGGCTCAAATCCCAGTAGAAGATATTTTTCATTGGTGAACCGACCCCTAATTGAGTGCTTTGTGGGGAGAATTCGAATTCAGTGCTCGGTCTGTCGGATAGGACATTTGGCCGTGTGCTCCCCGGTGCCAATTTTTAAGAGCAGGCTAATGCCGACGCTGGGTTTCTCTTCACCCTTCCATTCCCATTCTTGTACCCATCCTTCCGGTCTGAAGTACCTATAAGTACCGGTACAGACTTGAAAACCTCAGATGGACTGACCAATTTTTTTCAATCCCATAAAATCTGGTTGCTTTGATCCTTGGAAACAGTGTTTCCTATTTTTGAGCTGAATATCAGTTTAAATACTCTCACAAGAGGAGGAAAATACTCTCACAAGTTGCCGGTTCCATAAGAGCGCCCCTGACATAAATATGCTTCTCCCACGCGAGTGTGTGTCCCGGGCGTGTGAGCCTCACTTCTGCCCCGGGGTGGGCGCGCTTTGAGGGAGAGGTGTACTCATCTACATCTTCACGATACCCTGAGGGCCACCGTGAGGGTGTGTGGCAGGGGGTGAAGATCACCAAGCATGCACTACTAACATGCAAACAAGCAACTATAGGGTCTCATGAAACTAGATTGTTAGTATCTATAGTATTTAAGGGGCTAATACATGCATCTTGCACTACAGACTACTCTAAAATATTTCCCCTACCTATCCCTTTGCTATGCTGCCTATTCTGTTCTCTTATAGTGCGGGGGAAACATCCCATTTTGAATCAACTCACCGAGCGACGCACGTTCAGCGGTGCAGCGTTCAGCGTGGAGCCGTCGAGTGAGCAGCAACTTGAGACATGCGAGAATAACAAAGATGACGGGGCGATGATTTTTTCGTCTCCAGAACCTATAAAAATTATCCTATCCTGATATCGCACCGGATAAACTGATATTTTGTCGTACCGATGCTGTGCCAAAAATGGCACTACGAATCCTTATGAACCTGTAGAGCAAGTTCTCAGATTAAACTCTGATGCTCGGATTGAACTTCGGCATTCTGGTGCCTTTTTCGAAATCAAAGATACTGAAATCTGAGCTAATGAGCTTCAATTTTATTGTTCTCCTCTATAAAGACTGGTATACAAAAAGCAGATAAAATTAATAATAATAGTAATTTATTCCTCATATAAATAAATACATTGAATATACATTAATAGTAGTTCTTTTAATTCTCAAGCTGGTACTTCAGAAAGGATTCTTAAGAAAAAATGAAGCTGTAAGTCTAATTATTATGGGCACATTGACATTTTATATGATAACTGGAAATCATACATGCAGAAACGGATGAAAAAGTAATATAGCAGTGAAATAGCATTGGTACTGTCAGAGACTTGGACCCTTTCCTTTTACATTGTAAGATAGACAATTTCACTTTACAATAAATACATTCAAGAACTCAGTGATTCAGAAAAAAGAGGAAGAAACTAAAAACTAAACAAAACCATGCGCATTTTATTAACTCTGAGGGTTAAATTCCGTAAGGAGGGTAAGATATGATGTACGAGCATGTAACAAAAGTCTTTATAATTTTATATCGTACTGTCCGTACCGTACGGAAGAAAGATTTAATGCTTTACTTTTCCCTAAAATAATTTTATAAGGTATTATCAATTTTGAATTCTGGGGTCTCTTTTTCTGGGGAGCAAGGGCAATATGGCAAAGAGGAGAAAAGGGAATGTGTGGGGGATGAGAAAGGCGCTGAGGGGACCCAGGGTATTGCTGGCAGGGGGAGCCACGGACCTCTTCTACATCACACCCTGTAAGTCCTTGCACACCTTGCACACAACGCCGTTGATGCGTCGTTGTGGACGATATTGTGTGTCTATGTTTGCTCTGTTTTCGATCGTTTGACATGAAAGTCGGGCTCATCGAGGAGTCATCCTTAATATGACGATATAAGCGATATTTTAGATATATTTTGTAAATTATTTGGTGATGCTGAGGGCATTTTGGAAGCCGAAAAACTTCTAGACATCAATTGTCTCCTATTGCTAAGAATGTAGTTTTATGGAGGATACTTTCGGCACTGCACCCGTACATATTTACAACATTTTATCAGTTGAGTTTGGCAATTATGTTCACTTCTTTCTTCAATCTTTAACCTTGAACACTTTGTTTCTACGTTATTTCTCCTTTATTTAAATTTTACAGCCCTTTATCCATGTTATACATACCTGCATATAATCCAAAGCGTATAATTTTCCTCCCTGATACACTTTTATTGAAAATGTTATCGTCTACAAGAGTCTTTAGGAATCATTGACTTTAATTGCTTGGTTCGTCCACCCTCTCTGCTTCTTCCTAATTATTCTCCAAGAAATTTGTCTCCTCTACGAATAAACAGTTCCTAATCTGTCTTCCATTTGATTCATCGCACATTCTTTACTTTAACTCTATTTATTAGGTAATATTATCGATAAACCCTCAGTTTTTTTAGAATGATTAAGGTCATTATTTATAAATACCTGATTTATATATCAGTATTATTATTTATTATCTAATACGTAGTTATATTATATCATCATTATTGTTATTTGCACAAAGAATGAATTTATAATGTATCTTCCTCCCATAAAAACGGATGGCTGGACTTCCCACACCTTCTCTGTCGGTAGTTCATCGTAGCAATTGGCTGGACCTCTGCCCCCTTTAGGTAGCATATGGACATCCTCTAACGAATCAACTCGCTAATCTTTCCACCCAGGATTCCATCGAAAAACTCTCTCTAATTCTTAATGGCTTTTTTGTCAATTCCTTATTCGGACATAATCCTATTTCTTTGGTACAAATTTTCCCATATCTTTAGATTACTGAAATATGAACGGTGATTCGCACAAGCTCCAGTTCTTGTTTCGCAATCGTTGAACACCATGTTTGATCTTCGTAATCGATAATTACCCTCACGTCGGTACTTCCTTCCATACATGGCAATCTCTCTGAAACTAGCGTTCATCTCGCAAGAACGTGTTCGCGCTGAAGTAGGTACCTAAGGCCCAAATCCTCGCAGCCCCTTTCCCTCCCCCAGCTCCCGTCCGCAGTGCTCACGCAAACGCATCAAGCGCGTCGAGAGGAATCGCTCGCCCGGCGCAAAGGTGCGGGGAAGGAGATGGAGCCCAGAGGGAGGGATCCACAGAATGGAGTCACCCTGAGACCCTTTAAGGGATAGGGGACTTCCCGCGACGCCGACCTCTCCCACCATTCCATTCCAAGGCCCTAATGAGCATTGTCGCGACTCTCTTTGGGATTTTCTTTCACATACACTCACATTTCACATTCTCGACCCCAAAACGTTTTTTCCCTGACATCATCTACGGAATATCATCATCGACTGACTTTGGAAAGCGTTGCTGGATACATTTCGTATGACTCTTTCGATATTTCTGCCAGAAATTAAATTTTCTAACAAAAACAAAATGTGTAACCAATCAAGTGGTGACTATTTCCTTCTCACTGACTCACCACGCTAATAATCTGTTTAGATAGGCTAGGGTAAAAATGACTTGGCAGTACTTTCAAGTAAAAATGCCAAGGAGTTATGAGGAGGATACGAGTGGTCTTTTCATTAATCCCATATAGGCTTCCATCGATCTCTGGCACTAATTAAATGTCCTTTTTTTATTTTCAAAAAGTTAAGAGGAATCACGAGTTGATTCGTTGATTCTGATTCGTTACTAATATTGGCCACTGTTCCGTGACCAATACTAGTAAACTAAGATGCTGACTTCCACCATTTTTTGTTTTAACTATAAGTAGTAAATGCAAATTACGATAAAGTGAAAGGAGATACAGACGAAGATGTTCTCGACATTGGTCGAAAAGAGAGTAAGTTAGGAAAGAGTGGAGTGGGTTGATGAACCAAGTAATTAAAGACGATGTTCGTTGAAGATCTAGACAGTGGGTAGAATGTTGGCAAGGGAGGAAGTGGGAGAAAAGGAATTTTTTTAATTTTAGAAAGAGAGGGATAATGTATTCCGTGTTCGTCAAAAGTGTTCGCATTCCCTTTGCGTTCCATATTTGAATGTGTCGCTTCTCCTACTTCGCTGAAGGTGAAATGCCACCATCTAGAACAGCTGTTATAATAACGTGAAGTAAACCCAAAACTTCGCCTTATAGTAGAATATATTCCGAGGTAAGGAGGGTACAAAAATAAACGACAATAAGTGTTATGAGAGAATATTGGTCCATGAAAAACAATCACGATTTTTAGCCTGTCATGAACCACCAGTCTACTCAGGAATTCTCAGATCATTCAGGAATCAATTGGTATGGTACATTACAATTTTAAAGAGAATGAACTCAGTTGCCAAATCGACCCATTCTGCTGAATTTTTTTTTAAATTGTGAATTTTCCATGGGGTCAAATCAACAATGAATATTGTAGGATAATGATTTTGGTCATTATTTTTAAGGGTGAGTGCACAGGCTTATCGCGGAATTCAATTTGCTTTGCGTCAGCAGTTCGCGTTCACGTGGGTGTTGAGAGAGTCAGATGGTTCATTTGGAGAGAGAGAGACAAGAAGAAGGTCACGTCTCGCCACGGCCCATCCTCCAAGTCTGTCTCTTGATCGAACTTTTGTCGTTTCCTTCGCTAGCACGCCTCTTCGTTCCGCAACCCCTCTTCCCCACTCCCCTCGCGGCACGGGGCGCCGGTCGGTGATGGGTTGATGACCGCGAAGGAGAATAGGAGCCCGCGTGCTTGTGCCGCATATCAGGAGACGCCGGCGCCGGTGTATTGCCGTCCCCAAACCCCTTTACCTCTTTCTTCCTCCCACATTCCCCCCTCACCGTTAAAAGATCCGGCCCCACTCCGGGCACACCCTTTTTCTCTACCTCCCTAACACTTTCGGCGCTCCTGGGGCGTGGCGTCCCCGTGTGCTGTTCCACCCTGATCGCAGGTGACCCCCTTTCCGCACTCTTTCTGTGCCCTCCTCGTCCATCCCCTCGGATGCTGCATTAAGACGCCATCGGGAGTCCATTCCTTTCTCCCTCGCGTCATTTTCGAATCCATTTCTCAAACCTCTGACTTCATTTCATCTCTTACGCACATCCGAAATCCGCTCCCCCCTGCACAGCCAAAACTCATTTCTCCCATATTTTTTTTGTCTTTTCGTCACAATGTAACATCATTTCGTCTTTACCTTACCCATGTCTCATCATTCCTCTCCACGATTCCTCTTATAAAGCCAACTCTCTCTTTATTGAACGAAGTGAACTTTATTTACTTCACGGAAAGTTTTGCGAAAACCTGGCCAAACACTTTAGTAGGGTCATTTTTTTTCGAATTTAGCATGCGATGTTTAATTCGAATTTAGCATGTTTTCTTCGTGCCGAAATGAAGTCAATTATAATACCTATCGACATATATGATAATTGGTAATAAAATAGAATGTTATGCTGTATTTTTACATTTTCTTGTGACAAATATTTATGTACAAGTGCATACCTACCTTAAGAACACTAAATCATTCCGTAATTTTTTCTCTAGTCATTTGGAAAGCAGCTTTATTATACCGATAAAACGATAAGCTGCTTTGTTCCTGCAATTGATTTTCAAGAGGTGCATGAAATGCTGTCTTCTTTTTGTATAATAATGGTATTATGAAACTGTTAAATATTATGATAATAATATTTAACAGTTGGGTGTGATCGGGTATGATTAATAGTTTCCGAATATTTTCCCTAAATTATTCTTCATAATCTCGATCCTTGTGAATATGAACGTCCATTGTTGGTTGTCTTATTAAAATTTAGCACTTCATGGGAAACCTACCCAGTCTCTGATTCAGAATACTTCTTGAAATTCGTCTATTTTTAATAGTAGAAATCAGCGCTAGATAGCTTAACTCTTCAGCTCCACGACCTCTTAAATTAAAATACGTGAAAAATTTTCATCCTAGTCAAAGAGTAAATAATTCGCCTAGCGAAATGCCGTCCACTTTGGAAATTGAAAGAGAGAGTTGCACATAAGACGAAGACGATCCATGGCAGCCACATTTTTATTCCGCTCGACTTTCTCCCTCTGCCATGTTTTGATTTCATGAAATTGATGTCGCCTGTTCTTGAATGACTATGTATTATTTTTTCTATGCTCATAAAATTTCGATTCCCTGGTTACTGCATTTTAATCATCGACATGAAATACATATAAACCAATTTCTGAATTAACTCAGTTTGAAAACGAAAGTAATATTTTCAGGAAAATTATCTTATAAGTATTAGGCTGGAGCATACGAAGGATTTATGTGATTTCCAAAATGAAAATAAGATATGGTAAATGCTGAAACTTCCTAATATGTGCTTGAAGGTTTACTATGATATTTTCAGTTCAAATTATTCACATACCTAATATGATCACAATATTCTTACAAAAATAGCATTTATAATTTTTTGATTGCCTATGAAGCTGTTTGTGGCAAATACTTCTGCTGAAACTTTATAAATTATTCGAGCGTTAGAACTAGTCTCTTAAGAATGAGAGTATTATAGCTTCAGTTCAGGAAGTATAAAATGAGAAAAGCTTAGTGTTCAAAGTTGTTAGCATGATGTGAGATTCAACTCGTTTTAGAATGTTATTAGTTCATTAATTTGGCTCAACATATTTCATACTTATATGAATAATTCATGCATAAATATGTGCATATACAAACAGATGTAAATTATGAAAATTTCTGCGTTGCTAGTCTAGACAATATGCATGAAATTACATTATTTAGCATGATATCTCGGATAGGATCAGACCTTACGCAACTTAAATTCTTCTCCCAAAGTAATTCTTTCAAAATATAAATGCAAAAGTTTTCAAAAGTAAACTTCAATTTACTGTGGTAGAATGGGAGCATATTCCTGTAAAACTTACGTGGAAAATGTTTTAACGACAGTTGCATATCAATGCCAATAAAATTTAGCGATCAATAAAAACATTTCAGTCCGCACTTTAACCCATCGTTTTATGTGGGGTGCTAAGCTGCTTAATGGATGAATCACAACTTTTTTGTTAATGCATACATTTTAGCGGAGTACAGTTAAGCAGTTTTGAATCGGTTTTGTCAGAAATCAGTGTTAAGTTAGTACTGAAATCAGAAAAAATAACCCGTAGGTATCGAGCCCCTCACCTTGGGGTTGAAATTGCCTTACCCAATGCTTAGTCATACAATTTCATCCATATTATATTTAGGAAGAAATAAATACCCTTTTGTTGTCCTAAATGAAATTTTCCCTAAATGAAACGCATTTGTGCTATTTTTCTGAAAAAAAATCTCACCGTCTCTATAGACAGATCATGAGGGTTTACGAATAGATTAAGGATCTACGTGGAATAATAACGGTAATATTGTAGGTGATTAACGGATCAAAATATTTTCCCATTTCATTTTGCTTTAAGATATTCGAGTCCGTGACATATGTTGCGTGAAGCAATAGTTCCGGAACGAACAGGATGTAAAATGACTTTGCTGCGCGTAAAAGAGCCGTTGATCTCCTCTAGGCAGCTTTCTGGTGTCATCATCTTGATATAACTTCCAACACGATATCTATTCTCTATTTTCTATGAGCGTCTGTGTTGTACATATATAATTAAAAGACTAACTGCTTTCTTTAATACTTCGCTTCACACTTGACGTCTCTCCAGACTGAGCTAAGATAGTGACAGAATGAAGGTAAAGATTGTAAGGCTATACTTCGATTAAAATCAAACGCCAAATTAACATTTAATCCTTAATTATCTTGACAAGTTCATAAAAGTGAAATTGGCGCCCAAAACAGATTTGCTATTTCCGAAGATTTTCTTTTCAATTTAAATGGAGTCCCTTTCTTATTCCCTGAAAGAGAGATTGGGAGCATAAATCAATTTAAATGAGTGACATGGTAAAATCAATTTTTCTCTGCTTGCCTCCCTAACTGTATCCATTTGATATTATTTACATTCGTACCTTCGTATTCAGAGATTCCTTCTTCTTTCATGTAAAAA
Organism: Platycnemis pennipes; assembly: GCA_933228895.1. Taxonomy (NCBI): domain Eukaryota; kingdom Metazoa; phylum Arthropoda; class Insecta; order Odonata; family Platycnemididae; genus Platycnemis; species Platycnemis pennipes. The sequence continues at coordinate 21,547,635 of OW121848.1, read as the reverse complement.
TGTTTCCTACACAAGGTATTATCGACGAATAATAATTTGAAAGATGTTAAGCCAATACTGCATACAACTTATATGCTTAAATTCTTGTGCAATACTGAATTTTCCGTTCAACGAATTCTATACAAAAAACTAGGATGGGGCGCATGCAGCAAGTATTATGTTAGAATATGGTTTTCGGTGGTTTAATTACTTAGGTAATATTGCACCGTCCGCAAAAAAATGTCCTAAGCATATGTCTAACAGCAATGGCTTAAGCATAATTCTAACCTGCGACCTTTAGTTTACCGAGCTAATGTGTTGCTTGTCTTGCTCATTGGGAAAAATAAGTAAAAAAGTTAAAAAAAAGGATCAAGTATTATATAAGAGATTACTTGAATGAATAATAGAGTGTGTGCTTTTTGCAAACCTCCTTAGCATAAGTAACCATTGTTGATGATGATTTTTTCGTAATTTTTCAATATTTTTCAAATTATGCTATAAGTTTATTTCCAAGCTGCATCTCTTTGCTCTTGAATGACGGCAACATCCAGTTTGTGGTCTGGGAGAGGTGTGGACACCTGCCGGATAGAGGCCGTGGGTCGTGACTCTTTGGACGTATATCTTCCATCTGTCTGTGTATAGGGAGCAGAAAAAATTCGTAGTGACCCTTCATCTAGTCCCCCAAATATCAGCTCCTCCGAGATCTTTACCCCTACTTCTCCTGCTTCTCTCCTCTTTCCCCAGGGCACACACGTCTTCGCGATATTTCACATCCACTGCTCCTCTCCCCGTTCTTTCGCGATCTCAGGACTGGAAAATTGAGGCGATTAAATTTAAACCAGTTCTCGTGTTGTGCTCTCAAGCACGCATCAATCTCCATGAGTTTTACTCACTCCCGGGTAATCTCTCCTTCCACGGGTGCAAATTTCCCACCGACGAGAAAATAACAAGATCAGCCTGAAATTCAAAGCGTTCGCTTCGATTCTGTTGGGCGGGAAAATTCCTGAGCGGCAAACGGGCCGAGGTCAAGGAAGAGGAGGTCTTTTTGCGAATGTAGCGGGCAATTTTTTATCATAGAAATGGAGCTGTAATTTTCAGGGCACCCGGATCGCGTTTTCCACCTAGATAGTAATTATTATCATCAGGGTGAGAGCTGGTATTCCGTGTACCTCTGGCCACTTAACTCCTTCTGCGGTAGAATTTAACCTGGCGTAACTTCACGCGAAAATTTCTCCTTAATTTGAAGATGTGTTATATCCGAATATCTTTTGCTGTAATTTATTACCATTCATGTGTGGAACACAGTATTTTTATTCGATACATCGATGAATGAAGAATATGATCTTGCCAAGGAGAAATCATTTAGATGAGATGATATGAACGTGTCGGTTCGCCTATGTGATAAATTACTATTCACCGTTATCTGTATTTAATCCTTTAGTTATACGTTATTTTGAGACAACATGGTAGCCAGGTAGGGCAGATCATTGAGTACTTATGGAGAATCCACGTTTTGAGGAGTGAGAATTCTTGGAACATACTGTTTTATTTTGTGCATCAGATCTTCCTTGGGTACCAAATCTGTCCGGGAAGCTATTGGTGGCAGAGGAAAAGGAACCAGCTTGCTGTAAGAAGTTCACACACCGTTGGGCTTAAAATTTGGTAGGCTATCATCATCAACCAGACCAACCTACCAATTTAGTACAAGTCATGATGCAACTGATGTTCACACTGCCACATGCCGCCGCGGCGGCTGGCCGAATGGTAGGTGTTAATTTGAACAAGTAATGCTGAAGTATGTACCTATAAATCCTGAAGTATGTTTTGAATTCTATTAAATTTGCAAAAAATCAAAATTAAAGCTTTAATATTTACAGCCATAAATAAATAATTTAAGGAACAAGGCAATGAAGGAAAAATAAATGTAGATGAGTAAGATTTTTTTAAAGAATAGCTGGTAGTGCTGATACATTTCATCTCAGTAAATAACCACAAAAACCACAAAAATAATATTACGTAATTTTATGTTCTCCCCCTTCGAAATAGATGTACACCACTGGATTGATTTTTTACGGGCATACCAATAATTTATTGTCAAGTTTTGGGTTCTTACCCTTTGATCGGAAGCCTAAATTAGGATCTTGTATCAGAGGTTGACAGAAGCGAATTTTGTACAATGGGATTGCACTTTGGAGTCCAATCAAAAGAAACAAAATGGAGTGAGGTCAATAATATTCCTATTTCTCTAAAGGTTTTACCCCGCTGGTTTTAGTATTTTGAGGCCATTTTCCTTCGGAAACGGGACCCGCTGACCCGTCCGTCTCACCCTCTTGCGAATCTTTTAACTCCCCTTCTCCCTTCCACCCCGTGGTCTAAAGACCGCAAGACAGCCAGCCGACACGGGGGTCAGCGGAGGTTGGAGCGGGCTTTCCGAGTTGGGTGGGTAATGCAGGGGCGCTGCCTTCCGCCGCCGCAGACACCACGCCCCCAGACGGAATCCTCGCCGCGAACAAAAGACGGGCGGCCGGCGGCGGCTCTTCTGGACCGCGAGACGAATCCGGGGAGACCCTCTCTCTCAGCTTTTCTTGCGTCCCTTTTGTTGCCCCCTGTCGCCCCTTCCCTCTTTGCCTTCCTCCATTTTCTCTTTATCACCGCGCTCTCTTTCCTCCCTCCCCGTCACCTGCCATCCGCTCCTTCCCTCTTCCACTCCCCAAATATTTCCTCTCGTCTCCCCCACCTTGAGATCCGCGCATCCGGCTTCCCTTTTAAGGACCGAGTCTTGTATCTAGGGATCTTCTTTGTCCCGTCCGTCCCCAAACACCATTTGACTTTTAATAGCTAAATGACTCTACTTCCAGATTATGCGGTCTCTAAACGAAAGTGATGGGATAGAAGTTTTTCTAAAACCCACAGTCTAATGGTGAAATTGGGAAGGTCGTAGTGAAATCTTCTTTTTTCGTAATCTCACTTTTCTGATTGTATTCCATTATTTCTAAGATAAGTATTATTCCTTCTTTAGTTGTTTTACGATATAAATTATTTATGATTTTTCATTTGGGTTGTAAATAGAGTTGTACTACTGGTTAAAGTAATGTAATAGTGGTTAAATAATCTGAGGCTGAGATATGGTTACCCGTTTTTATCGTAACTAAAAGCAATATAGATATATAATTTATCATATCAAATCTGAATCAATCACTGACATATCTTTGACGTACATAGTAAACTTATAAACTATATCCATTCATGCTCATTATATTTATTTACATTCGTTATTCATCTATCATTTGAAAATTAATTTGACTCTAATCTTGTTTGTGAAAATTATACCTGAAGCTACGTTTATTTATACCGTGCAATAAACGGGGTACTTTGTGAGGAGTAACTCACAAGATCAAGAAAAAATTCCAAGCTGTGTACAATAATTCAGATGACAAAAAGTGAAGATCTTTATGAAGTGCATTTTTCACATTTTTGAGACTTTTAAAGCTTTCCTGTTTAGGTAAATTTAGCATTATACTTTTTGCCAAAAATTTGTTGCTTCCTTTATCTTTAAAGAACTTGCCACCTTCGGCAATAAAATTTCGATGGTACAATATTACCACGGTCAAAGGAAACGGTGTGATTGAAAAATCTTTTTTTATCAATAATACTTTCCTGGTATTGAATTTAAATTACCTACTGCCTTTCGCTCTTAAATATATCTTGGGGAACGTGGAAGTAATTTTATGGTACTACTGCAGCAAGACCAGCCAAACGTCCTAAGGGGCAAGGCTGAAAAGAATTGAAAAAATGGTTTATCAGCTTAAATAACTATATAAGTAAAGGGCCGAATGGAAATGCATATGTTATCATGTGAGAAAAAAACAGTTGATCGGAGCGCCTTGTCATGTACAACCATGGTATATCCTACATCATTTCCGATCTAAGGATACTAGGTTTTAGGGAGTTCTTTTTGGTTTCAGGAATGAGAAGTAGTCAAAGGAAATGGTAAGCAATTGATTCTACAATGGAATACCTTGTCACGAGGGAATTACTCTATTTGTTATAGTGAACCGGAGACGTTCGTAAAGAGTCTACCCCACTTGAGTGTAGACATTTTCTGGCATGAAATTAATTTACCTCTTAACTATTAAAACTTTTGAATGAAGCATCTGCCGTTCGATGCTACTGTTGTAAATCTTCCTCCGAATCAGCTGCAGATAATTTTTAATCCTCTAAAAATGACCTAATCAAGGAATAAAGAATATTTATCTATCCCCAAGGGAAGAGTACCTACTCAGAGTTCGGAAACAGATCAAGCCCGAAGTTATTCGATTTGTGAACTACTTCAGGGCGTATTATCTGCTAGTGGCTAAGTGACAATACCGCTTGTCATACCTCTTGGTGCTGGCGAACAATTCTGAAATTGTGCGTATGATGCCTAAAGAGAAAATTAATATTTTTTTGCGCCTTAGCTGGTTAGAGTATTTAAAATTCGTCGCATGAGCGGATTGTTTATGAATAATTTATAGGCAGTTTAAATTCGAGGCACTTCAAACTGCATTTTTATAAACTGGAATATTTTAATAAGCCGATGATGGTTCTGGCAGGCAAATGCGTTGGACCGTTATTCTATTAAGCTCTTATTTTTCAGAGCGCTGTAATTCAGTTCATCCCGAAGCAGTCACTGATTGGCTCAAAATCAAATGGATACGAAAATACATGCTATTACTCGCAATGAGATCACTGATTACCCTGTTGGGAATGTTAATAGATGCATAGGGATCTAGGAGAGATTTGCTTGGATTGCTTGAGCTTTCTTGAAAGAGTAATTTCTTGGATTAATTGAGGAGTCCGAATGCAGATATGCGACCTGAAATCGCAACCTCGGGAGGTTTTTGAATTCCCGAGAGGACGTAGTTGGAATTTGCATGTAAACGGACGCTCACCGCTATCGCTTTTGCCTCTCTCGCTCCCTCTTTGAGAGGATATCCCTCGCCTTCCCTTCCAACTGTCATCCTCACCTCCTTTCTCCGTCCTTCTCACCCCAGGGGAGTGAAAATATGCAGATTCGCATTACAGGTACCGAAACGTTTCTTTTACACCCACCCCCGCCATTACCGCGTGTCCACCTCTAAAGCCATTTGTTTTCCCCAGCCCCCTTCATTTTCCCTCTCCTTCTCCCTCACCTTTAAAGCTGCTATCTGGCGTTCTCTCTTCCCTCCCGCATCGCTGTGCGCGCCCATAAGACGCGATATTCCACTTGGGACGGGGGACGGGTGAGATGTTGGTTGTTACTTGCTGTCCTCCCTCACTGTCTCCATCCTCCTTTCGGACTCACCTTTCAATCCATATTGGGTCGCCGAATCCTCAAACTTTCAGCACTTCTGAGCGTCCTAAGGATGTCTGATTCACTCTCGGTGATTTCGATTCTTTTTCACGTCGCATATTCTGAATATTTTTCTATGCATACCATCAATGCATCTTTTGAATGGCATTTTGTGCTACCCGATATTGTGACCATTGAAAACCAGTAGGTGTCTTTATTAGTAGGAAATGCGGAGAAGTTTTTAATGAAAGAAAGGATTGGAATTCTAATGCTTTTCATTGTCTGTGGTCATAAGGTGCCTCCCTCTAAAAGTCGAAGAAATACGCTTAGGCGTTAGTTTGTGGAATTGAAGCATCATGAAAATAAAAATGACTTGATATATTCCACACCTTTTATTGCAAGAACCGACCACGGTTTCGACGGCTAGAGCGTCATTATCAAGGCAACATATAGTGAAAAACAAGGAATAGTTTTTGTTGAAAGCAATAAAAATTTATTTACTTGTTGTTCCCTATATGTCCTTCGACACTTGTTGTTCACTATATGTAGCCTTGATAACCTTGATAATGACGCTCTAGCCGTCGAAACCATGGTTGGTTCTTGCAATAAAAGGTGTGGAATATACCAAGTCATTTTTATTTTCAATCCCTCTAAAAGTGTTTGTTTCGATTTTACACCCTTATATCAATGTTTTTTGGCCATGATGAGTAGCAGCGATCGTATTGAAAAAGTGCCATGGACGAATTCCTCGATAAAAGTTATGACTTCAGCGTTCGGTCTCTTTAAAAACACGGTATGATAAAAACGTGGATGCTAATTGCCGCAGCCATCAGCGCCCCAACCAATTTCGGACAATCCTATGCTTTCATTACATACACTCTGGAGACAATAGAAGGTATCTAAAGGCGTTGCCCAGAGACGAATCTTGAGTTTCTCATTAACGTACTCATTAAAAATATCCTTTCTAATGAGAATAGAGTTAATGAATTTTATTTATTCATCCAGTTCAGTTCATTCACAAACCACACCTTTCATTCTAAAGCTGAGAAACTGATCACGACCGTTAAGTTAATCATTGGATTACCAAGGGTGAAACCAGCGTCAGCATCAGGGAGGTGAAAATATTTTATTACTTCCTCGTTAAATTATATTTACATTTACCTTCACCGATAGATTTAGGAACTTGAGAGAGAAATCAAGTTAAAGCCTTTGTTTTTCTTTGATGAAGGTGGCTTTAATCACTTCGGCTGTGTAAGCTCGTATAGTGTTGCAAATGTGTACAAATAATCATTAAATCCCGTTAAAAGGAATGTTACCATGAGCTGACTACTTATTGCGAAGGTTTGCACTTCCCTAAACGATTGCAGTTGTTTTAATGCCTATATTAGTTAAATCATCAGTGTTATTGGTCTATATGACGATTTTTCCCTTTGTTTAATGTGAAAATCTTATGAAGATTCTGATTTTCGAAAACTGTGTCCTATTGTATATCATGATATTGGTACGCAATCATAATGCATACTTTTAGAGTACTGCTCTACTTCCTGATAATCAATCGTTATCTAGAGAAACAACGAAAAGCAGTAGTATCTTCATTCTCCCATTAGTTTTTCCAAGAGTGATTGTGAGTGAAAACTCAAATTTAAATACGCGCGTGAATTCTTTAAGGCTAACCCTGAATTTTTTTATCGTTAACTCAAGGAATATTGGTATAAACTTGGTTTTCAGCCATTGTAGTATTCCTCGCTTATATAGTGCATCTCCAGAAATTTATTATTTAGCCATTATTCGCTGTTCCAAGGTGTCTGTGAGGCCACCCTTATGTCTTGACGTATCAATTGGAGCATTTGCTTCTTTGAGCCAATCACTGTCCTTTGTCATTGAGTTATTCCACTTTTAAGGGCAGTAGCAGTCGAGTTGTTAGTGGTGTCGGGCTTTCATTCCCGGTGGAGCGAAGGAGGAAAGTTTGGAGCGGGCCTTCAGATCGAAGGAGCACCGGGAACTCCCTGCCCGAGGAATGAAATCTGGCGACGAGACGCCCACTGAAGACTGGAACGCTAAAAACTCTCGCCATAATCATTATCGGATGCTCACTCGCGCGACTCCTCATCTTGCTCTCCGCCTCCCCCCCCCCCTTCTTCGCCCTCCCCCTCACCCCCGCTCCTTCCCTCATCCTTTTCGGTCGTCTCCGTCGCCTCCCTCTCCACTGTCTTACCCCATCCAGCACCCACTACTCCCGTGGGACTCCCCCAACATACGTACGCAAACTCTTCCCTCCCCTCACCTCCTCTCTCTCTCTCGCGCCGACAACATTCTGCGCCGCCATCCGTCATCTTGGACACTAATCTCCGCCTCCCTCCCCCTACACAATTTTTCTCCCCTCCCGCTAGCTCTCTCCTCCTGCGAACTCTCTTACCACCACCTTAATCCACCCCTCCCTTCTCCCCGATCTTCTTCCCCTGCCCCCCCCCCTCCTCCTTCTCAACCCTTCCAGCCAAGCGCCACTCTTCTCGATCTGCTGGAGATCTCCGATCGCAAAAAGCACACGTGTTATCGGTTTGCTCTCGTCAGAGCGTTCTTCTTCGCCGCCCTCACCCCCTCCTCCGCTTATACTCTCTACGCTTTTATCTCCTGCCCTTAAAAGGTTCTAGTTGGGATTGCTCGGGATGCTCAGGAATAAAAACGCTGTCCAGTGCGAGGATAATATTTGATTTTCATTATCAATTTCAATACCGTTTTCGAGTTCATTATTGGAAGTAAGCAATATGTAAATTATTTTCTTCCTACGATATTCATTAGTGTTACATTCATTCTGTTTAGACGAAATTATTTCATGAGATATATTATTTCCTTTGACATAAATAATTATATTTTAAACAAATGTGATGGCTCATTTTCATTATTTTGTGATTTGTCCAGCGTGGTTAAATTAATAATAAAAATATTTTGGTTATCATCATCATCATCATCATCATCATTGGTCAACAATCCTAGGATTGGTTTGACGCAGCTTTCCACTTTTGGTTATAATAAGTATAAAAAGCTGAAGCTGAACTATCATGATTGGATTTTAGTTTATACTTGTCTATTTATACGTGCTTTTAAATGTGCTAAGCTAATTATCTTATCCAAAAAGACTAATATTATATTCATTCCAGCTTTACAGATTGGCGTTATAGAAATCTTAAAATGCTATTATGTACTCAATGTCAGTCTGTCCTTTTGATTGAAGTTTATGCAGTAATGACACATTTTCAAGCATCAAGTGTGAATCAGTGATGTTTAACCGGTTGATGTCTCTTTCATACCGTACGCTTTCCTTTAAGAACTCACGTATGGTCTTTTAGAATACATCGTTGAGAATTTACCGAAAATGTAGTACAAATTTTTCTAACCATATTTTCAAATGCTCTCAAACAGCAAAGAAATTTAATGCATGCATACACTAGATAATATCAAACCAGGAATGTGAGAATGTTCCGTAATGCTTTTTGGACGATGGGAAAACCGGTTGCTAAATATTTATGATGCTCATAAAAACTTCATTTCTCCTTGATTGATTGGAGAACGTCCACAGCATCATTCAATAAAACTGACACTGCATTTACATCATCATCTCACGTATTCACCAACATCTCACGCGATTTTTTCAAGATGTGATTTAGTAATATATTAAATGCGCAGAAACGTGAAAATAGCTCGCATTTTTAAGTCGTAAGCTCTTCATCTAATTCTAAATCCGGTATAGTTTCATCAGTACCTGAAATTGCGCATTTCATTAAATGCAAAGATTGTGAAATAGCAGAGAAATAAATTTAACGGTGTTGCATGTATTTCATTCGTTGCGAAGGAGTGCCGTTAATTTCTACCAGAAAGCAGATGCGTGTGTACGGCTACAAGATAAATACGACCGGAGCTATGAATTCTTGCGTCCTTGCTGTTTCTATCAGAGCAGAGCTAGTGTGCTTTTGTTATCATTACTGAGGAATATGTCAATGAATGTAAACTGTAACTCTGGCAAGGTTGGATTGGTTAGTAACACATCTACCGATCAGCACAAAGCTCTCAAATGCGTTCGGCTTAAGCCTAGCACAAGGAAACACTGTGGAAAAAATTTTAGATTTAAACCCATTTCGGTAACGTGGTAGTCACTTTAATTTTAGTCCCGTTTTTTAATGACACTCGATCTAACTCGTCCGGTTTCAATGGCTGTGTTCCACTATCATAAGGGACAAAAAATAGTGGAACGTTACAATGACAAATAATTTAACACCTTGTCAGCATTGCCAAAACCATCTGATTTTATTTCGTGGTGAAAGTAATTAGGAACCTGAATGACAAGTAAAATTGGGACTCCATTGGTGAGACTGGCTACCATAGGTATCTGAACATCTATGATGTAGTAATTCTGTCATGATGCAGAGTTATCTTCACGTAGTTATATTCCTGCATTTACTCTCAATTTAAAATAAGTTTCAAGCAAGTTTTAACGCGTCAAGCAAACAAAAGTTATAGAGGAGAAGTAGGTAAGTGCTTTCTTTTTTCACTGACAAAACGGGTGCATAGGAATAAAAAGGAAACATGCTCAAAAATAACACTCAATAGAAATGGAAGAATATTTAGTAATGTGAAATCATATGAATTGCATAATTCAAATCATAGCTGTTCTAATCTTTCATATATATATGTGCATGAAACTTACTAAATTGATAGAAATTTTTCATTTTATTATTAGCTGTAATGTCTAAAAGTTTGGTGCACATTATTTCAATGGCATTCCTTCGGTTCATTTCTTCCTAAAAATAAGCAATTCTCAATTACTGAGCCAAAGGTTCTTATAAAGCACGTCTTAAGCAATTGACTAAATCATTATTCAAGTATTGTACTGAAACTTTTTATTCATTAATGTGCTATCATGCGTTGCTTCACCATTGGAAATCGACTTGCCGTCAACCAATAGATAAATTAATTCCAGGGCTATTTATTCATGGTCGTGGATTTTTATTACTGCACAGCCAACGTGTGCGGTAAAAGCTAAATGCCCGTCACGAAATAGTCACGTAAGTGCCACTCATGCGAATAACGTACCAGGAATAAAGTAATTACCTTTCTCCAGTATTCACATGTGGTTAAAAAAAATCATCCTTTAAGAGGTGTATTGGAATCGTAATAAAATTCCTGATAAGGGAACCATTATATAGTTCCTTATTGGTGGAATATGGTTTAGAATTTTAATGGATAATTTTCCTGTTTTGCCACATCGAATCAATCCTTTACAATCGATATCCGCATTGTTATCAAGTAATACTTGTGTTTCTTATGCGTTACAAATATTTTTGTCCTTGATCACTATCGCAGTGGAACCAATTTAACAAAAATTTGAACATAGTATTCTATATTTGATGTAAATATAATATATTTTTTAATGTTCATTCTTTACCAATCTCGATCCGTTCCTACAAGGAGAAGTTCCGATTTCAATCGAAAACAGAACCATTCCTTGGCATTGTAGTCTCCTTGAATCGTTTTCGTTAGGAAATAAAATCATCTCTGAAAAATTAATTAAGTACCACTTGCGTGCTCTCTTTCACCGGAAATAAATAAATAAATTAGAACGAGTCAGATAGCATTCCTTTCATTTAATCACAATAGCTTTGTTACAGATAGCTTTGGGCGTAGGTAGCTAAAACGTTGTTGTAACGCGGGAGTATGGGTAGGATAGTCTGTTCATCGGAGGTCCCGGGCTCGAATTCGGGGCAAGGCCATTAAAAAAGCTCTGAAAAACCCATGTCGTGTTGTTTCCTGCATACCAGATCGTCCTGGAAACTGTGTGATGCACAGGGAAAGTAACTGCCCCCTCTACCCTTATGAATGAATTGTACTTGTTATCAGGATTAGCAATCGGTGGGCTCTAACAGAACCTACCAAACCCTATTTCGGGTTTAACAAAACTTTAAAATGTTGCGCATTGCCTTATTCAATCCGTGCTGAACATAACACGTTAACGACGGTCGCAAATAGTGGTCGTTCGATTCACGTTCGCTTCCAAAACAATTGAGCGTGCTGGACACTGGACGGATGCTTTAGTTTATTTCTATGAGGCCATTCTCCGACTGATTCTCTGAGGCGACTCCTGTTTCTCGGCCCCCCATCTTCGCCCCCTCTCCGTACCCCTCCCTTCCACGGCCCCTCCCTCAACCCCTTTCATCTTCCCCTACCTGCCCTCCTGCTTCCATCCCCGCACTTATTTGCTATTCCTTTCTCGCGCAAGTGTAATGTTTAAATAGATACGTTTTTCCTTCATAAATCTCACGAGTTACAGCTATTTATCCTAGTAATCCCATATACCCATCCAACATCAACTTAAACTCCAACCTCGCCCATTCACCTTTCTCACCAAAGTCAAGCTCTTACGGAGGGGGTGTGTGTGTGTAAATGTGAGTACGTAGGCATATATATTTCCCTCCTTGCATGCGTGTTTTCTCCTCCGAGGATTTTTGTCCAGCGGCCGTTGTGTTGCAGCGCTATAGTGCTCGCCCAAGGAGGCGGAAGGAATGTTTTCGTCCGTGTCTTACCTCAGCCTTCTCATAACGTCCATCTTCAGGCTCCTCCCCCACCCCCCATTCAAAACCATAATTCAGGACGAAGTCGCGCTTGGTCCCCACGAGTGCTATCCCGAGTGTAGCTACGCGGTGTAGGATTTCCCATGCAGGGAGGAAAAATACTTGAGCCTGACTCGGTAATGCTTGGTGTTTTGAGGAGGTTTAAAAGCCTTAATCGCCTTCTTATGCGAGAGTCGTGGGGGGATATGCAGCGGGTGGAGGTGAATATTTCCTGAGTTTATGCGTGCACTTTGGAAGAGCGACTGCGATGGCTGAAAATCACGATAAAGTCCTCTGAAATTTTACGTTAGTTCCTATCCTACGCTTAATTTGCATTTTTTGCTGACCAAATGTTTCTAGGCGTCGTGTGCCCTACAAATGAAGTTGAGTGTAGTATAATTATGAGGCTAAAAGGGCTATATAGTGTTTCATTTTACCTGTTTATTTGGATTCCCTAGTGGCGAAGGATCTTGGTAAAATGTTTTCCCGGTAGGACTGGAAAGAGTTATATGGTAACTTCCTTTTCGCGAGCACACTTTTAGAGATCTTTCGCGCCACGCTACTTGAATCACGTCCTGATGAAAGAGGGGAATTCTGACTTTCTTAAATATCTATAGGTATCATCACTATGCTATTTTTAGCATTTCTACCTTTGGTTTATCATTTTTTATCCTCTTGAAAATTACTATGCAATTTAACAATCTCAGAAAAATAATTAGCATTCTGTTAAACATAGAATCTCCTCGTTTATTGCCTCAGCACTTGCAATCACGCTTAGTTTTCCTGCAAAATGTTTTATTTTTTCATAAAAAATCGAAATTATAAAGTCCAAAAATATTATTTTCTTTTAAAATCTTTTGATTATACGTTTGTGAAACAATTCCTTTAAATCCACAGAAAAAGATTTAATACAATGAAAATGATGAGTAAAATGTTCTGTTCATTAAACAGTAACTATACGAGGAAATGCTCCATGAGAAATTATTGCTTACCACCCTCTACGTATTAAATTCATTTGCCATAAAATGTTTTGGAATTCATGAAAATGAAACATCCGAGAATTATACTATTTTGTTTCACCAGTACTTATCCCAAACTATTGCTGCTAAACATAAGCTCCGGTAAATTTTCTCCGTACTATCCATGGAGGTTAAGGGTACTTCGAATAGTTTATGATAATCCCGAAACAACTGTGTTCCCATTGAAAGGCTGTCACTGCCAATCCAGTACCATTACAATGATTTATTTTTCGATGAGATCTCTCCTCGTCAAACAAAGAGAGACAGCACAAGGCTAATTCGTGGATACTACTTAAAACCCCTGTTTCCAATGGGTAAATAGGGCTAGATTGAGTAAAGTAACATAACAAAAATTATTGAGAGCGTACATTGACTGCCTGGTGTGAGAATGTAAATGTAAAAATATGGCTTTTTTGCAGAATTATTGAAATGCAGAAGATGCAGAATATTCTTTATATTTGTTGCTCTGCAGATGGGACTAATAGAATGTGAATGGTTGTTTCAAATATAAAAGTTGTTCCTTAGTCATCTGATTTGCACTCAGGAAAACTGTATTTAGGGATACCGCACACATCGAAGAAAAACGATCTCAGATCAAAGGGTGTGAAAGGAAAAGGACTCGTATCTTGTCTTTGATTTTGGAACTTATTTTTTAGCTTCAAAATCGAGTTTTCTTTCGTATTCTATCTTTTATTAGCTTTAACTGTCACTAAAACATCATCGTATTGGCGTTGGCTCCAATATTTCATCACATATTGACATCTATTTACCCTAAAGAGCTCTCATTCAATATTGCGATTATTTACTAAATTTATTTTACTCACCGACAAAGGGGAATTGATATATAGGGTACCTTGCTATGTTAACGAATTTGCCTTATGTTGCAGAAAATATGTGTTGTGAATCAAGGAATAACATTTAAAAATTCCGTATTTGTTGCCCGGTTAATAATAGAAGATAGTAAAATGAAACCTGTTGATGGGCATGTCGATTGAAGAAATCAAAATACATTGGAATGCTTTCCATCAATTGGCCCGTAACTGAGACGTCGTAACGTTTATCGTGCGCAGTACACAATGCCTTCTCACATGTTGGAATGTCCACGGCAAAGTTCAAGCTATAAATGCTCCCTCGACCCTTCGACATGTATGACCTTCGGAGCGCTAAGAAAGTAAGTTCTGAGAAGGTCCTGTCCGCGCCGCTTTACGACATCCTTTAAATTATTTATTTATTTTATATTTCCGTGAAGATTCACCTATACGTGCGGGTGCGTGTGTTTCACTTCTAAGCGTGGCCGCACAAACTTTACTTTCCGATCCTTGCCGCCGTCCCTAAATGCGGTTAATATCGCTCCCTCTCACCTATCCCTCCCGTTCATCCCCCCCGAATAACCGCCGCGCCTGCGCCGGGACTTTGCCGTTTCTTTTTCGTTCCCACCGCGTCCCGATCGCGTCATCCTTTTTAAGGCCCGTATCGCACTCCTCCTCCACCTCCTTTCTTTCCTTTCTTCTTTCATCCCTCGATTAATGCGCCGGCGGCCGCGGCCTGGCCTCTCGCCAGAGAAAACAGGGCGAAGACTCTTCCCTGTCACTAGCGACCACGCGCGCGCTCTCTCTTTACCTTTTGGCCAACTCCTTCTGGGAAATCCCTAACTCGAGGACAAAACATGACCAGTTGAAGGAATTTTTAACCACCGCGAAGTCGATTTCTCTCCCATGCATTGTTTGATTTAAAGCTTATATGCCGTCAGAGAAGAAAATAACATTTGATTGTCAATGTGATGCTCCCTTTATTCAATTTCGGATCGCTACGCGCGGATAAAAATATCAACTTCGCAACTATTATTTTAAATTATTTAAAAATCATTCATTTTTTACAAATAATTTACTTTTACTATGATGTGTCCTGATAATCAATTCGAGGTTGTGTTGCAGGGGGTTGAATAATCGCCAAATATTCTCCGCATACATCTAAAACTAGCTGCGGTACTATTACATAAGAGATTATTATTAATATCGTGTGTACAAATCAATATAGTAGAAACATAAAATGATGCGTTTTATGTTATATGGTCCATGGATACATATTATCTAAGAAAGCCGAAAAAATCTTAATTTTATATCCTTGTTACACGGTTGGTGACTTTCGTTTCATCTATTTTATTTTGTTTATGCGCAGTGTGTGCAAACCAATTAATATGTGCTGACAAGGTCTGTCTTTGAACAAAGGTCAGAGTGATCTATCTTGGTGCTGATATGGCTGTGAATTAATCGAAAATATAACGAATATTGGAATCTATTGCTAACGGAGTCTGTTTCTCAAATCTTGTTTATTAATTTAGTGCTTGAAACTGTATAAAATTATATTTCTAAAGGCATTATATATATTAACGTATATAAATCCAACGGAAAATATTGTTTTCTTGGTACGAAGTTTATTGGCGTCTTTCATCGAGTCATGACATCCATAACGACCGCTCATTAATACCCAGTATGAAGAAAATAATAACTTGGATTTCATAGCCATTTCCACTTTCTCAAAAGTGTAAATAATTATTTAATTAAATAGGTATTAATAATTATCTATTGCTCTTCGCAGCGTAATTTATGATACGCCTATTGTTCCTCCTAGCTCTAATTCAGTAAGGCTTCAATTTGTCAACACTTTATAGAGACAATCATATGTATAACTCAGAAGCGTAAAAAAAATCAATCACAGGAAGAAAAATATAAATGAACCTAGACAATGAAAACTTGCAAAGCTTTATTATTGTAGGAGGTAGCCCATTGCCCTTTGTAGGTGGTAGACCAATGCAATGAAGCCCAATAGATAGAGCCCCATACACAGGCCCGGCTTAAGGCGCGGGAGACCCGGGCGGCTGCCCGGGGCGCCACGAAAGGAAGGGACGCCATGGGAATGGAAAAGACCTTTTTTATTCGGGTATTGACAACTGATTTCATGTCGAAATGCTAATTTACTACTTTTTTAATGCTACATTTAACTGGGGAATAGTTTTAATGAAGTGGTTGGCAAGTGAAGGGGGAAAAGGGGGGGTGTGCCGGAATACTCTCCCGCCAGTCTAAATATTTTCTCTTAAGCCGGTCGTGCCCATACAATGCCCAGAGGAGAATGCATACCAATTTCAGTTTAGCCCAGGAATCAATATCAACCTTAATTTTCGCTTTGGAATTTTCCGAGTGTTGGGTTTTTTTAAGGAATCACAGATTACTCCGGAAATGCAATTGCCACAATGTATGATAACTTACTTTTGGATAGGCTATGTAGTTTGTTATTTTCACCTCAATACTAATGGTTATTTCCAACTTCCTTGAGAATTGGGATCTCGCTCAGGAGGGAATTAGAGAGAGCTTGGGAAGGAATCAGCGTACAGGAAATCCAACATGAACGACGTTTTGGGGTCGTATCATCATTAAATTCAACATAATTACCAGATATCTTCCTTAACCCGTCGTAGCACGCGCTTTTCTTGTAACCGGGGCGGGAAAAAGGCCTATGGGTGGTATACGGCTAAAAACACAGTGATAAGTAACACAAAGAACATTTATTCGACAATTTCGGTTGGAGAAATGTTTAACAAATAAATCATATTGATTTTTAAGCCACGCACATAGAGAACATAATAGAAAGTTTTCTGATTGCAAGACAAACATTACTGGTTACAACTTACAACCGGTCATTGTCTCCGTCGGCATTTTGGGAACATGATATTCAGTTGAATACACAAATGTTCACGGAAAATGGCCTTTTTACAGGCATTGCATGCAGTCTTTGTTTTTCTATTATTTTTTATATGAGCACTAAGCACATCGGCCATCAGCATATTGGCTCACGTTATCGCCTCTCTCAGGTATACCCAATATTTCCAGCACCCGGAGTCGCAGAGATAATTGGATGTTTTTCTGTTTATCCCTTTTCAGCATGTAATTTCTTGTCAACAGTTTAACAAGATCAGTCAAATACTCACTACGGCTAACAGATTTACCTTGGTAAATTACAATGCTATTGATCGCGCCAATGTTCAACAAGGAAAAAAAAGTGTTAGCGGCCATCGGCATGATATACGAGAGGTGCTATAAGTGGACTCTAAACGATGTCAAACGTCTAAACCACCTTTTTGGAGTTTTGCATAACAATTTCAGGTTTATTCGTTTGAGGATCCACAGTGTCGTCTCGATGCATAGTTGATAAGAGAAATACAACTTTGTTAGCATTAGGTTTGTATTACACTAGCGTCATTTCTTTTTGAAAACCAAAAATGCTATTTCCAACTACTCTATTTTTCGACTTAGCGATAAAAATGGGTGGAATCTCACCCTTATTTTTTATTGTCGTTCCTACTCTTGTTAGGCCATTTTTTAGAAGATCAAGTGCTAACGGGTAAGGACATGAACCAGTTATCAAGGGTGAAATATCTTACAGTGTTATAAATGCATTGAACTAGTCTTTTTACCAGTGAATCTGGCTTGTAGTCATTTTATCTGGGCCCTCATTTTGTTTTTCAACGTACACATCCATATTACCGGCGTAAAAAGTTTTTGCATCACAACAGGCAAATATTTTTATTCCATACTTAGACGGCTTGTTCGGCATGTAAACACGGAAACTGCATCTACCCCGGAATTGTATAAGCATCTCATCTGCTGTATCTACTTCACTCAAACTTTAATTTACCCGGAAATTACTCCCAAAAGTTTCGAAAATGTCTCTAATTGAGGAAAATTTGTCTATGTTCTTCAATTCGTTTCTTTCGTGAATGTTATCAAATCCCAACATTGTGAAACACCTACTTCGGGTAGGGCGATAAATCACTGGTAATCCGGGCCTTACACTAAATAACAATGTATATTCAAACAATAAAATGGTATATGAGCAGAACAATCCCGACTCGCAGTCCTGGGGACCACATCCTCCGAACTCCCCGTAGTTCACCCGCCGTGAGCCTCCTCACAACCTAGTCGCTCCCCCGCTCTTCCCTCTCGGCGCTGCCGTCGGCACAATCCTTCGTGAGTTCCGATGCGCATGCGCCAACACGGCTAAATTCTTAGCTAATATTTGAACCTATTTACACCCATTACAAGTCTAAAATATTCAGTCCCTCTTCCAATTGCTTTCCACAGATCAAAAACATTTTTTGGTTCTGTTTTTGCACCCCTGCTGAAACAGTAATGCTAAAACGTCCTTCAGTTCAATTAGGTCCGTTTCCCTTGCATCTCTTTGACGCAGACTACTACCCTGCACACTTTGAATTTTTGCGTTTGTGAAGGATACAATATCTGAAGAATTCTTTGAAGCATAGAAGCATATGAAGCATAGAAGTAATGAAACAGTTCATCAGAACATACATCTGGAGCATGTTTCTTTACGACAGTGAGACATGGACGATGAGAGCAGCGGAGAAGAAAAGGGTGGAAGCATTCGAAATGTGGTGCTACGGAAGAATTCTGAAGATTAAATGGATCGACCGAGTAAGTAACGAGGAAGTCCTAAGAAGAGTAGGAGAAAAGAGAAGTCTGCTGATGGCCTGATGAAGACTATCGTCGAGGGAAAAGTGAACGGGAAGATTGGAAAAGGCAGGCCTTGTATGAGATACATGGAACAGGTTGTGAAGGATGTAAAAGAGAAGAATTACGTCAAAATGAAAAGGTTAGCCGATAGAAGAATCCAGTAGAAAGCTGCGTCAAACCAATCCTAGGATTGTTGACCAATGATGATGCCAATATCTGATAATATATCATCATAATTGGTTTAACGCAGTTTTCTACTTGATTTCTCTGTCGAAAAACATCTACCTATTAACTTAATTCTTCTGTTCTACATCATTCATACATTTCCCAAGTATCTCAATTCTTTTTTTCTTTAACTATTGGTCCAATTCCCAAGTTTCCTTTCGTGACTGTATTAATCAGAAATTTACGCGGCAGTCTTGATGAATCCCCTGGTTAGTGTTCGAACCAATTGCAATTCTCTACAAGTATGTGCGATAAAGTAGACATGGTTGATGTCCCAATATTTTTGTGTTCTTACTGAATCAGATCCCACTATTCATCCTCGATGGTTCATATCATGGACTATGCGCTTGAATCTCCGCGGAACGGCGCGAGTGTTTATGTTTGCTCGTGAGCGCTCGTTTTCTGTTCATTACGGATTAGCGCGCGCCGAAAGAGGGCCGGACGTCCATCGATGGATGTCGGACGGCTGGCAACACGATCCGGTCCATAAGTCGCGAGCGGCCGGCCGAGCGTGATCCCGGTGGAGGAGGATCCAGAACCCTCCCCGACCCCCTCCTTGCTCTCCATTTCTCCTCTTTCATCCCCCTCCACTCTGAGAATCCTCCCCTGAGGTGAACGAGTGAGGCAGAGCAAAGATAGGCGTCCAAAGTGGTCGCGTGTCTGCCACGGCGATGTCATCATTCGTAATCCGCGGTCGAGCGAATTTTTTTTCTCCTCCGTATTTCGCCGTATCCGATTGTCCGAATCGGAGAAAGCTGGACCGCGACCTATCGGCGGTTTGCCTTAATCAACGCTTTGCAGAAAACTTAAAAAAAAGGGAGTAAAATTCGCAGAGACGGTGGACCTTTTCTGTGCCGCTGTTGTTTTCCTTCATTCATGCTTATCGTCAATCCCTTAAGTGGAAATATTATTCGTTCGTCATTACCATCAGTCACTAGTCGTATGATTAGTTTGATCCAGAATTCTACTCGATTTTCCTATCGAATGACCTCTTCATTTTCACGCTATTCTTCTCTTTCATATCCTTCATTACTTGTTCCATGCATTAACAGGGCATTCCTTTGCCATTATTCCAATTCACTTGACTCTCGACAATTGTGTTCATCAGGCCATAATGTCTCAAAGTATGGCTGAATAGGTTTTTTTCAACTTCTTTTCAAAGTTATTGGCAGACTTCTCTTTTTTCCCACCCTTCTTAAGATTTTGTTTGCCACTCGGTCAATACATTCTTCCCTAATACTTTATAATTGTCTCCCGAGGATTAACGTTGATTTTTTTTATTTCCTTTAAAATTATGGGTGTTCAGAAGTGGTGCTTTGGCATTTGTGAGCTTTTCTGAGTTTTCAAGTAGCCTATTTATTTTTAATCATCTCTTGTTTAAGAAATTTTCATAACATCATGTTATCTTCATAGCTTTAGTGGACAGCAGGTCAAGCAGGGCGTGGTTTATAGTGTCTTCCTGGCACGTAATACTTTAATTCAAAATTCTCATTCATCAATTAAACACTTGCGTCACTTAAGTTACCACGATGATTTTTGTGGTAAATTTACTCCAGGCCATCCTCTGGGATTTAAAATGGAAATGGAACAATTAACTTGTGGTTCACTATTTAGTAAATACAGTGATTACGTTATCCTTTTTAGCTTGGCCGTAGACACTAATAATGACGTTTAGGGTGCTAAATATCTATAGTAATGCGTTAGTGAAACAAAATCCAATCTTTTAAGACCTCTTCTGAGATCCCTGAACTTAAAGGAACTGTTTTGAGATTCCCCAACATTGAGGCTGAACAAAGGCCTCGTTGGCACATATAGGTGAGGAGTTTTCAACGTGTTTTTTTTTCAAATGATTCAGATATTATAATCGATCGTGGCCAAATTTTTATCGACCTCCTAGCCTCCTGGACATTCTTCACCTCTGTTCGTATGGGCAGCTACACTTTGTGTCACCTTTTGTCGCGTCAGAGGAAGCAAAATATCAAGCGTGTTTCTCGCTTATCCCCAGTGAGGGAACGAAGGAAATGGAGAGTGGGGCCCTAAGCACGGCATCCAGTCCCTCTTGTAGATGTAGGCGTCCCTATGTGGGATCTTTCTAGTTTCTCAATCAAGCTCAATATAGCCGGGAAGGAGAGACATCGAAAAGGTCTACGCCCTAATAATCGCAGCACAGCCTCGGTTGAGCACAATCTTGCGTATTATTCACCATTATCTTTTATAAAAGAGACACTGATCGTTTTTACGGTATTCTCAAAGGTTCTCAAATGTTGTAATGTTGTAAGATTTTTTTGATGTCATCAGATTTTGTTTTTCTCCTTGTAAAAAAAATACTCGTTTTTTTGTAATTATACTAACATGATGATTCAGAGTAAATGGAATTTATTGTTTATGGTTACTTTTTTATCAAACTTTCACTTTCTACTATCACTTTTGTATGAAAAAATAGAAACGTTAGCGATGAATATACAATTATGAAGGTTGCTTCAGCACACCTTTGCTCCTTTGAGGCAACCCACCTTTCTTATTCTCTTATTGTAATTAAATTCAGTATTTTGTATTGTTTTGTTGAAAGCAATAAAAATTTACTTAAATACTTACAATAATTTAGAGGCAATAAGAATGCATTCACATTAAAAGACGTAGTCAACAGAAATAATTTTTCGTTAGTTTGGTTTAAAAAAAAACTGGCGCAATAATGAGAAAACCCATTGTACTTGATAAACCGTGACCAAAACAAGATAATAATGCTCAAAGAACTTGAGTAAGGTAAATACACGCTGGCAGGCTTTTTTGAAAGTCTTGAGGCAGGCTTGAGTCTTGTATAACGGCAAAGAGGTTGGAATGTAAGTTGAAGAGGCAATGAATGGAAAAAATAAAAGTAAGGAAAAATTCGGAAAGACAGTGCAACAAAAGTTATTTATAGAACTAATGGACCCTAAACCTAGTGGTTGATGGGGGAAACATATAAAAGACCTGGGCACAACAAGGAGAGGAAAACCATTTTCATTTGTACGCGTTCTTCGGAGCTTAAGTTTGCTGAAAGCCTAATGGAAGGATAATTCAAGAAATGAAAAATGAAATGAAGGACTGCTGTGGGATATGTGAAGCAAGTGGTGAGGAACGTTAGTGGATGGGATTACAAGGGAAGAAGAGATTGTCGAAGGAAGGGAGGTGAATGGATTGAAGGGCCTTCGCCTTCTAATCCTCGGATTGATGACGATGTTAACATTCTACGGCGGTCAGCGCAAAATTGCATCCACGCCAGTAAATTTTACGAGTGTAACGGGTTATTTGCAAAAGAAGTCGCGAGTTATGCGGACGAGACTCTATCCTCATACCGGCCGGCCGGCGCGGAGAGGAAGGCGGAGAAAGCAAGAGGTGGGGCAGAGGTCGCCCCTCCCCCAACTCCCCTGGGCCTAGGTAACCTTGGGAACCACGACCCACATGTCCTTCCCGCCACAAACCCAGAAAGTGATACAGGGCTAATGACACCCTCAACTGTCACGACTCACGTATCATGGCATCAGTCGAAGACCTCGCCCCTCGCAGACACGCTTCCCACAATGCACGTCCAAACACCTCTCCCGTGCTCACGTTTCCCTCTCGTCCCGCTCATCTCTTCCCCCTCCTCCCCCCTCCCAACCCTTCTCTCTCCTTCCACTTTCCTCCCCCCTTCCCCCCTCCCTCCCTCCTCGGCCCGCTCAGTCGCAACCCGGACGGTGAGGAGGTTGGATGGCTTTAAAAAGAGCTCCCTCTTCTCGCCGACGCCTCTTCCCGACCGAACGTGATACGCCCGATATAGCGTTCGTCGCCCCTCTATTCATCCCTGCTAACCTCACCCCGCCCTCTTCATCCTAGCCGTGTACGAAAACCGGCGAGACACCCTTATCGGCCGATGCACTTAAAAAAAATACACGAGGAACACTCTTTTTGTCTCCCTATCACGTTCTCTCCCCACCCACTTCGGCCTCCTTGTAAGTGATTCCGTCCGAACCCTTTTCCCGCCCAGACACACCCGCTCTTGTCGTGTAACCACCCCCTGAGTACCGTCATCCCCTGCGGCCAACCCCACCCCCACTCACAACGAGACGACGGATAAGTTTTCCCGAAGGAGATCGCCGAGAAGTGTGTGCGGGCTATGAAGAGCGCATCACCCCCTTACGCTTGACGTGAACAGTGTGAAGTGAGTGCTGCTATGCATTAACCATCGTTGAAATCCATGAGGCCTTGGTGAATGCAGGACGGATATGTCGAAGATGAGGATTTAGTTGGATCGCTGCTTTTATGAGACATTTTTTGGAAGACGATTGTATATATTCGGGACTGAGGGAGCATCTGGGAAATTTCGTCTTGAAATGGCGGCTTTGTTCATTTCCCACCAGAGGCATAAGGGTGCGCCCGGAAGAAGTGTGGGATCACCATGAATCCGCAACGTCTCGTCTGACTCTGTGATGGATTTCTGGGCTCCCTTCGGCCGGGCCCGCCGGCGCCGGCGAGTGAACTTGCAGAGTCTGCCGGGGAAGCCGGCCGAGGTGCACCATGTCGGTACGCGCGGAGCGGAGGCCTCGGAGGGCCCGGCCTCCCCCGCCGGTGGCGGCATGTCGTTCATCGTGGGAGGCGTGGATATCTGCCCCCGACTGCTGGACCTCCACGAGAAGCAGCTCAAGGAAGAGGACGAGGGACTGGGCCGCGGGGACTCCGGTGTCTGCGAGACGTGCGGCCGGGAGACGTCGCCGACCTCCTCCTGCCCCGAATGCTCCCCTCCGTCCCTCTCCAAGACCGGGGGCAAGCACTACGCGAGGAGGGCGGCTGCCGCCCTGCGCCGGGCCGGCACCTGGGGGCAGGAGTCGAAGTACGGGGGCGAGACGGAGGGTGTGGTGGGCTGGGAGGCCACGTGGGGATGCATCCCGGACGAGGTGTGCGTCGGGGGCATGAACGGCGTGCCCCCGCCCCCACTGTCCCCGCCTCCTGGGGCCGCCCCCGGCTGCCCCCTGCCGCCCCCACCGCCCCCGCCGGCGCCCCTGTCCGCTAGGACCCTCCGAAGGTCCGATAGCGCCCTCAGCCACAGCTGGCACAAGGACTCGGGCATCGGATCGGACAACCCTAGCTCTTCTGCGGCCGGTTTGGTGGGGCTGGCGTGTTCGGAGGGCCCGGAGGAGGAAGAGGAGGAGGAGGAGTGTGACCACGAGGTCATCGTCGGCGAGGACGAGATCGGTGGGGAGGGCGGGGGCAGAGGGGGCAACGGGGGTCACGGAGGCGGCGGACTGGTGAGGGACGGGGGCGGGAAGAAGCAGGCGACAATGAGGCAGCACTATTACCCGGAGGGGGGTTGGGGGTGGGCCGTGGTGTGGGCAGGGACCACGTCGCAGGTGCTGGCCCACGGACTCCACCTCTCGGCGGGGCCGCTCTGCGAGGACGCCATGAAGAGGTTCCCGGGGTTCACTTACGTCACAGCCACAGGTAGGGTTCTCGGCGACAGCAGTGACCCGCGGGGTTCGAGTTGGTGTGGTGGACCTCCCATCCCGAGGGCTCAGCTTCGAATCCCAGCATAGGCGGAATGTTCATGATAGAGCGGTGCCTGCTTGAGTGTTTTGAGGAGAGCACTTTTTGTCCAGCACTCCGTCCGTCGGGTGGGACGTTAAGCAGTGGTCCTCTTGGCATATTTTGTTCGGCGAAGGCTAATGCCGACGCCGGATTTCTCTTCGTCCTCTCTCCGTCCTCAGAAAACTCCTACTTTTACCTAATTACTCAACTATCCTCTCCGGTACGAATGACCTCAGTTGTCGGTCACCTCTTCTAAATAGTAGCGACAAGAGAGGTGGTCCGCCCCCTCCCCCGCGACTCCCCCCTCCTCTTTGCCGCCAGGAGAAATTCCACAAACCAACTCGTGTTGGGGCCCTTTGCAGGGCAATAGGTTGGAATGATGAAAAAGTAATTGCTTTGAGCTGTATCCATATAATTAATGCAAATTGGTTGCTAAATTGTTCTGCGAAATGCAGTATAGCATTTAAATGTTCGACAACGTAGGTTTGTGAGTTGAGTTTATTTTTTAAATAAGGGGTGGATATAATAAATGTTACCTTGTGAAACATTAGTTTTGTTGATGGTGAGCATTAACGAAAGAAAACTTACTGTTTTCACGCTATATTTATAAGCCGGCCATGGTTTCGACAACATGTGCCATTATCAAGGAGATATTTAAAAAAAGGTGAAAATTGTAACTTTTGTTTGGTCATTCCTCATCATGAAGTTATTCTAGCTAGACGTCATAACATTCTGAGAATTATGTATACATGTACTGCACGTTATTAAGGTAACATTTAGATGATATATAAGAATGCTAGTTCATGAATTAATAACTTTTAGCTCTTATCATACAGGGCCAAAATATCTCGTGTTATAAATATCAATTTCCCAAAGCTGCTTCTTCCTATTTTACTTATTTGCAATTATGTTCACAAAAACATCATTATTCCAAGGAGACCTTCGGTTTCAAAATTAAAGGAATGTTATTAAATTATTCAATTATTAATCAAATTTTCCCATTCTGTGCATTCTTCCTTTTACAAATATAAGGACCGATTTTCATGAGATAAAACAATGAACAGCACTGACATTATTAAATTAGTTTTGCGGGAAGATTAAAGAAAACTCTCAACTCAACACCACTTAATTAATGTGGCGAATATGTACTCATATTTTTTCCGATTTCGTATTTTCTGGGGTAAATTCCAACCTTCCGTAAATAATGGACTTTCCGAAATTAAGACACGCCCAGCTCGCATCAAGTGAAATACTTAGAAGCATGGATTGCTAAGATATAATTTTCAATGGCCGGAAAACTAGGTAGTACTTCCCTACCTCTGCATAGATATAATTTTTATTTCTGCCTGTTATCAATCACATCGTGGTGTGAAAAAATACAGTTAAGAATTTAAATTATAATTTTAATGATTATTTTAACTATAATTTTTAAACACACTTTTGCTGTGAATACCGATAAGTTTTAGAAACCACCAGATCTGCTGAAATGAGAACGTCTGCCAAACACTTCAATAGAAATTTACTATTTTCTGGAATACGATACGATATACGGTGCTTAAATAGCTTAAAAGTAATATACCAAAACGGCAAAGGAGATGATAGTGGTTGACAGCTGTAACTATTTGCTCCCTTTGGGCCAATAGCTATTGATATTTATTGTTTTTGATTAACATAGTTAAACCAATCTTACGCCATTAAAAATGGCTTAAAAATAGCTACAAATAGCCATCCAAGTGACTGTTTTTTTTTACCTTTCAGTATGTGGCAGCTATTTGTGATTAAATCTATGTCATATTTGTATTATATTTCATGATCAACATTGCAAGAAAGTGCATTTTTAAATTAAAATTCTCTCAAGGTAAAAGTATTGATGATCAATTACTATGAAAGTTACGAAATAATGGCACAAGGTTTACTATTGATTTTTCTCTGATACACAGAGTACTATAAAATTTGCAGTGAAAATATCCAAGAAAATGCACATTTTAATTATTTTATTGTTACTCAATCTCTGTAATAATAACTCCACATAAAGAGACAAGGTTCAATAAGAAATTACTAATTAATTTCAAATCCATCAAGAGCGGTTGTTCAAATGAATTCTTAGTTTGCGATATTCATTCACCAAGCTGTCAGTAGCGCTAATATAAATGCTTCCTCTGGATCACGCTCATAGAAAACGCGTTTGAGGATAAATTCAATGCGTCACTTCTCATTTAATGTAAAATTAAAGTGCATTCCTTACCTTTACGCCAGTCATCGCTAATGATTGCCTATCAAGAAGCGCCATCATGGACTCTTCGTCCTTGACGAAGGAGAACGACATCTAATTCGCTTCTTTTAGAGACAAACCTTTTTGCACCTGATGTTTCTCGCGTATATTACCTTTTTTGCGTGATATTTTCCATTTAAAACGTCCGCCAATTTTGACACATATTCTCATGAGTCTCATCCAATGAGAGTTAATGCATAGTTAATTCGTATCATAATCTTCAGAAACAGAAATCGCTGTGCGCAAATAAGCAAAAATATAGTAGTTTTCTGCTAATACTGGACAGTTGTTTGTTAACGTGGAGCATTAAAATAAATGATGAAAACCACTCGTGATAGTATTGAGTAAAAAGTTAAATTCACTTTTGGTAGCCCTTAATGTTTAATGTAATTAGTTTACTAAGCTTATGAAATATTTCTATATCCAATAAAAAAATTCAAATTCCTTTCTTATATTCGTATTTTCAAGAGTGCCTCTTGGGATTATGGCAATAGTGGGCAAGTTTACACTGTGGAAAATTGACATAACTCAAAATTAAAATAACTTTTTTGCATTAAATACATGATTATTATCATTCACTCAACTGGTTTCAACCTCTTCACTCCTTTTCAAGAGTATTCTACTCTCTACCTGAAGAGTTTCAAACCGGTTGAGTGAATGATAATAATCGCGTGGAATGTAACAAAGTTTATTTTATTTTTAAGTGCCACTAAAGAAACAGACTATGTAAAATATCAAAAGCATTGAGGAAAGTAAAATCAATAGCCGATATATTTTATTTAAAAAATACGTATATAATTATCTTACCCTACGTGAATATTTAATATACTATACGCAAACGTAAACTGTAAACGTAAATATTTAATATACTGTAACGTAAACGTAAACTGTAAACGTAAATATTTAATATAATGTAACGTAAACGTAAACTGTAAACGTAAATATTTAATATACTGTAACGTAAACATAAATATTTAATAAGCTGTAACCGTAAAAACAAAGCTTAACTTAAGTTAGCATAAGTTGTGCCTGGTACCGATATGCTTATAACTCTGGTATACAATACTGGCGCTCGATAAGCTCTCCAGAAGTCAATAATTCTCTTCGCAACCTTTGTATGTGGGTGAGAGAGAAAGCCCATGTCCTGTGCCAGGCGATAAATTCCCTCGCGCCGCGGTTTCCGAGAATTAAAGGTGGCCAAATATGACCGCGCCGTAACGCAAGAATAGGCCCATCGTTGGAGTCTACCTTCTTCGAGGTCCCTTCCTTCCGGGCTCGCGTGCATAATGACCTCCCCCCCCTCCGCACTACACGCCAGCTCCGTGATATATGGCCCTCCTTGGGCCTCCGCTCCTCCCCTGCAGTCACGGACCCTGTGCCTTCGTCGTGGGGGACCTCGGCACGGAAGGGTTGGTCTGTCGTGCGATTGTAAACTTTGCCTGAAAGCCGCCGAGACAGGGCCATCTCACAGAGTGATGACTGGTTTGAGTCGCACCCTTTTGAAGATTCGTTGGAGGGACTCTTTTGTTCGGAGAGGTCTTGTTGTAGCGTCATTTTCGCTTCCTTCCAAATACACCGTTCGAAAATATTCGGCTCGCGGTTTCTCAGTCCTTTCATAAGTCCCAGTAATCCCTCAAGGGCTTTGCGAGGTATGTTCGACTGCCTCGTCTCGTGGTGTGTCTCCATTTCTGCTATCTTTATGAAATCATTTATTTTTAAAAATAAAAGGACGCCATTGCTTGCAATACTGCAGAAATATGCTTTGTATTTCCCCGGGAAAAATACTTGATCTGCTACAACGTCACCCTTCTCGTAAGGAACATTATCATTTTCTTGAGACATCGCAAAAATATATTTTTTCCCATTAATTCTGTTTTTCGTTGCTCAAGACAGCTTGCGTGGTTTCATATCTGATTATTGTTTTTATTTTCGTTTCGTCGAGCGCACGTTGCAAGTTTAACTGTTTCTTCGAAAAGTATTCCCTTTTTGAGACCAAAAACATTCCCCGCGTTCATGAGGGAACAATAAACAATTCACTCTTTTAAAGGTAGAGGTGTTATACGAAGTAAAGCTGCAATAATATAAGTAGCGTGTTGAGACGTCGCGTACTAAAATTAAACCATCACGGTACACTCTGGTGGCCACCCTCTTTGCGTGTGCGCACCGCTGTTGTTTTGTTTATGCAACAGGACGAAAGCGCAAGAGCCGCGGGGATCGCGTGTGAGCATTGTGAAGTAGACCGAAGCCGAAAGTGGACGACGGCCGGCAAATTTCCGGCTTCCAGCTAGGATGACTTATTCTGCGCGGTCATTCGCTAGGGCGAAGAACAGAAGAGAATGAAAACACTCCGCGAGTGGAGGAGAGTGAAAATCGCCTTCCGGTGCTAGGGTGATGATCCGATACCCAAGAAGGTAAAAATCGTACGACTTTTTCTACGAAATAACTGCTCATTCGCAAATTCAACGTTTGTTGGGCTACAAAAACCTCTTCAATCATCTTCATTGCTGCTACTTGTGATTACACCTTGAGTACTACCGACCCATAAATGCCATTTTAGAGCATTTATGCGCAGGTAATAGAGGATAAATGTCTGTCGATATAGGCAAAGCATAAATTGATGGTATTGAATTTTCACTATTTGAGTTTTTAGGAATGAGTAGTTAATCAAAATGGCTTTAGATTGAAAAATCTTGTTCACTTCACATGTTAATGTGCCATAATTTGATTAATACGCAACAGTTTGGAATTATTATTGCTATGATAAACGAAAATGTCAATCAATGCACGATAAGGCTATATTTACAGACTTTTATTTATCTGAGAAACATACCCCCCTTATTTTATGACAGATGCATCGGAATCAGTGAAATCTCAACCAAATGATTCACTAAAACTTCAAACAAACCCATAGAACTAACACTTTATTGTATTCATAGTAACTAATAATGGATTATGATGGTTCAATTGGTTAGTTTTAAAATGCTTTTCCCTGATATATAGAAAAAATGAAGTCACTATTTTTCATTTCTAAGCTTGCCAATTTTTACCTTGATTGCCATCAGCTCAGTATTTATTAATTATTTACTAGATTGAATGAAGATTTCATGCGAGAAGGTTTAAGACCTAAAAAGTGCATCAGTGAAATCCATTGATTTAAGCCACTACCCTCCCTGAGTCTCTTTTCGTTTCCCTCTCCATTATCTTTAAAACTGTATGCCAAAATGTTAATCAGAGCGAGCTTGTGACTCCGCCTCGTTTGAGCTGAGAAACCATGCACAACCCAGCCTCCCTTTGTGTTTTACGACGCCACTAAAGTCGTAAAGTCAATTTAAATACCCGTCTATTATGAGCAGTGTATAGTCCGGTTGAACTTGGATACAGCGTGTTGATATACGAATGGTTGCCCGTGCTTTAAGTTAATAGACCTCCTTAAGTTAAAAACCTTCAGGGGTGTTCGATAACCAGATGAAGAAAATTTCAGGTGATGCCTCCAAGCTAAAGGCTAGGAACTCCTATCAAAACATTAGCAATAACACTAATTAATTCTCGTATCCACGAAAGATGAGTCCTCCTAAGACCACAAGAAATAGGGTTTTAGGAGAGAGAAAGAAACATATTCTATTAAATATAAGGAATAAATTTAATTTTTTATCATAATATTGATTAAATGAACGGTGTTTTTTTTGTATTTAGTCCGTAATTAGTCATTTTCGCTGACAAGTATTCATTTCAGCTGGCACGACGTTGGAGAGAAAATTTCCGTATTCATTTTTTCTATGGAATGTCAATGAAATTTGAAAATTTGGGGTTTAAACGACGGAAATTATCATAGATATACATAATGTTTCAGACTTATGGACAACTCGCACAGAATTTGGAGCGCTCGCCTTAGATTTCTATCAGGTGATGACAACCAAATGATTGATAAAAGAATGAAAATATTGAATGGTTATTTATAATACCGTTGATTCCATTTCCTTCATTAGATTTACCATCATTCAATGAGAGACTTATCGAGACAACCGCACCAAAGATGTAATACATTGACCCAAAATTGTTGCTGCTAAAACAGAAAGCGGTCATATTTTCACCGTCCCAAGTATGCCTGCCTCCAGAGAAGCGAGAGACTTTCGGCCCAACCACATTTGGAATACTATCGAGGGCTTTTAGCATCGGCATGCACCGCAAACAGCTCCGGCGGGCAATGCAAATGAAGGCTCCCTCCCGTGTTGAATGGTTCAATTAAATCGATTTACTCCTACGGCCGCCCTCGCCACCCAAGTAGGCGAGAGCAGTGGGAACCTGTCGGGGCATTAACAAATCGCGTCGGGGAGGCGTTTCGGGAATCCGTGGAGAGTATGGGTTTGACGAGGGTGGGGAAGAGGAGCGAGTGGAGAGGTGGGGATGGGGAGGGAGGGAGTGCTCGGAAAAGGGTGCGTTCCAGAAATCATCCCACGCGAGGCGTCACTCACTCGTTGCCGTGGAGACGTTATGGCAGGTTCGTATCCGGGAATATAAAAAGGATGAGACGGTGGAACATCGAAGGCGGCTTGCTCACGGCCCTGGGTAAATCACAACCCCCCCTCCTCCCCCTCTCCAAATCCCATTCTCCTCTCCCCCCCTCACACGGCTTTTCTTAGAGCTTTCGATAGAGCGATCCTATAGAATTAATAACACGAAGATCGAAAACGTTGAAACCGTAAGATATTTAGGTGTAACAATCACTAAAGATTTATCATGGGGAAGACACATAAGGGAAATATGCGGCCGAGCGAAGAGAAAGCTAGGATTTATAAAAAGAGTACTTGGGAAATGTGATGAGAAGACAAAAGAGCGATGCTACTTTTCACTAGTTAGGCCCCACCTTGAGTATGCAGCCAGTGTATGGGATCCTAATGAATTAGGTTTGATGAGAGAACTAGACAGTGTGCAGCGTAGAGCAGCTAGGTTCGTCAAAAGGTGTTACGATAGGTTGAGTAGTGTATCAGAATTAATACAAGAATTAGGGTGGGAATCATTATCAGAGCGTAGATTAAAGTTAAGATTTAATCTATTGCAGAAATTTCAATCGGATAGCTTTACTGAAGATGTTAGGCACATATTGAAAACACCAGCGTATTATGCTAGATTCGACCAGATAAATAAGATTAGAGAGATAGATTGTCGTACAGATAGATTCAAAATGGCATTTTTCCCCCGTACTATAAGAGAACAGAATAGGCAGCATAGGAAAGGGATAGGTAGGGGAAATATTTTAGAGCATTCTGTAGTGCATGATGCATGTATTAACCCCTCAAATACTATAGATACTAACAATCTAGTTGCATGAGACCCTTTAGTTGCTTGCTTGCATGCTAGTAGTGAATGCTTGGTGACCTTCACCCCCTGCCACACACCCTCGCGGTGGCTTGCAGGGTATCGTGTAGATGTAGATGTAGATGTTCTTGTAAAACCCCTGGTTCGAACTCAGTGTTCTCGCGTGTTCACGAGTGCACATTTGTGGGCGCGTGTACCATCCCCTTCCCACCACCCTCACCATCATCTTCAACATGAACACTTCCCGGCCCTCAACGTGCCTCTCCTTGAAAATGAGATGGACGAACACCACTATTTTTCCTTGGTGGCAATAAAAAGAAGTCTTGTGGAGCATATCTGAAGGCTTAACAGTGCATTGTATTAAAATTTTATTTCAAGCATGGAACACCATGCGTAAGCCATAATTAAAGATACTATTTATTTTATTCTGACATGTTAAAAATGATAAAAGTTTTTCTAAAGCTGCCTCAAATTTCATACGAACTAAGTTTTTGCAGATGTTACCTGAGTATTGAATTCTTTTCGGATACTTACAAGCTTGATTTATTTCTTAGCAGTGATTTTCCTACCACAAGTTCATCATTTATTTGAACTCCAATTCACAGGAGTTATGGAGGCAAGCAAACTTGAAATAATTAATGTAGTCATTCATTTATTCTAAGCTAGGAAGTAACAGTTCACTTCAGGATACCAATGATTTCAAATAATTTGATGCTCTTATTAAATTGAAAATTAATCACAGATTTTGAACGTGATTTCGGAGAATATCAACTTTTATTCAGTTACACAGCTAGCTAAAGATTTGAAAATGAAAGGGATTTAAAGGTGTTTTGGAGTAGAATAAAAGTTAACGGTAACATTATAAATTTTCAGTGATTTTAGTATTTATTTCAAGTCATGAATACAAATATCATTGAAGAGGTAGGTACTCGTTATAATTCTTTGGCGCTAGTTATTATTCCTATATTTATTCAGAATGAATTGATATTTTACATTTATGATCTTAAGGGAAGAATTTACTCACCTTAAAATAATTTTTTTCTACAGCGAAGAAAACACTATTTCATTTACTGACATCATTCACCCACGTGACACTGTGTATTCTGTAACTTGTATATAATCATAATCGTAGGTTTTCCTAACAAATACTAATGATGAATTTCTTTGGATTTCCAAACGGTATAGGGTGTTCATAGGCGCCCACGTTTCGAAGTCTTAGTCAGCCATCTTTTTCAGCATGTGCTTCATCGATTTCATTCTCTCTAAAGACGATGGCAGACCACGCGTTTGAAATGGCGGTGCCAGTGAACACCATAATCTGGGTGGAATTCCGAGGAAAATTCATCATAACATCAATAATTATGCCGATAATTTTTGAGTCAAGATAAGTCTAGTTTTGACATCACTTCCACCCCAACGTTAGTCGCATGTAGTCTACTTCCCTTTCTATTAATTCAAAATTCTTCCATTTCCATGTGTCCTGCATTAAATCCATCTTCAAATCTTCATACATTCAGGTTCATGCTCAACCTATTTCCTTCTAAGATGCTTCCTCTTTCGGTGAATGATTCCAAGCGTATGCCCAACCGCCTTAATGTTTACACTTTTGCTTGGAGTTCATCACCAATTGAAGAAATGCGCATCCGCTTCCCATCAATACGCTAGAGCTACTTACGGAGGGATATAAATGCCTAAAATCTTCACTTATTTCATTTTCTCGTGAGTATTATATGCCTCTACACGAATGGAAGCAGAAATTCGCAAAGCCGTAATCTTAAGGAGCAGAGGAGAGAGGGTTTTGTACAGGGTACTTCCCATTGCTGTGGCAGCCATAGACACGTTCCTTTCATTGCCTGTTTAAGTTGTAACTTGAGGACTATGTTTTGTTTGCTGCTTCATTTCGATAACTTCACCTCGTTTTCACTTAGTGGCGATTGATGGCTGGAATCAGCTTGGTGTCCCGAGAACGCGAATCGGCCAGCATGTAATGGTGACAAGATGAGGAGCATTTGGAGTGTTTGGGCGGAAAAGGGGACACCGGGAGGGTCGACCAAATCAGGTCGCTGATCGACAGGATGTCTCAGGGGAAGGGAAGAAGGGGGGAAAGAGGCTCTGTCTTGATAGTTTGGGGGAAGACGGGCGGTGCTTTTTCTCTCGAGCACTCGTTCACCGCCTTTTAAAGAATCCGGATCGAATCTGCCCGATATAAATTCCTCGAGACCCATGCGGGCGGGCGCCCTCCGTTGCGGGGCGGAAAGTGCTTCGCGGGCGGAGTTGGGGCGGATGGGGGCGGGGGCGGGTCACATGCATTAATGCATTGCCCGCTTTCTGGGAAGGCGCCGACGAACACGCCTCCCGAAGGAACGAGCTCCAGCGGAAAAATCATCCTCCCAACCCCATCGTCCCATGAATATTTTGAGGCACTCGTATATTTAGCTTCCATAATGATCGCAACGGACTTCACCCACATTTGAGCGCAAAGAGAAACCAAAATATAAACTTGATCGAGGGACAAGTGGGATAAATGGTTAAAACATTAATACAGCGTTGTACCGATTGAGCAGAACGGGCAATTGACCCGTGGTATCAGGGTTTGGACACGGTAAGGCCATAGAATATGTGAAGTAAAGCCCTAACTTAGTGATTTACCTGACACGATATCTTCCTAGGGAACCGCAGTTCTCACAGTATTTGGAACAAGTTTCCGTAGCTAAATGCGTTGCTTTAAGCCTTTGAGTTCAGTACCTCCTGATGGGCACCGTACTCACCATCCAGACCGACCTTTGTGGTGAACACTGTTGTAGGTGTGTATATTAAAATTGTTAGCATTTGTTTTAATTGAGCATTTATTATTGATCTTGTGATTCAGTGTAATAGACGAAGAAGAAAGTAAATTCAAATAAAAATAATCAAATATTTTAATTGAAAAAAGAACAAGAGTAAATCGAAACGTTTGGGCATAAATTAGAAGATGTTGAAGAGCTCACATCAACAGTGGAGCACTTGGATGAGAATCAGACTATACCTCCGGTATAGTCTGATTCTCATCCAAGATGCTCCTAAACCCTAGATTTCAGTGGTAGTCTTATCAGCAAAAGGAGAATATAAAGAAGAGGTGTTTTGGATGACACGGGGGCCGGTAAAAGTTTTTAAAGCTTAAAGAGGGGTTTTATATGGAAAAAGCAGATTTCGAGGACGGCAAGTAACGCTACTGATATTTTTAGAATACCAGACACCGCTATTTTGTTGATTACTAGTGCGAAGAAAATCGTACGCAATGAAAGGTAACGGCTAAACTGCTCGGCATGGATATCATCTGAAGATGCATTCTTGCCGATCAACGTGAATCACCTTCAGGGTGTCTCACCAACTTGTTCAAACGCCAAAGACTGATTCGCCTCTCATTCCCCGATCGAATGCTGGCAAAAAAAATTCCGCTCGCCAGCCGCCTCACCTTGTTCTCTCTTGCCGAGGACATGAGCTCAACTGCCAGCGCAATCCGATGATGGAATTAAAGAGGTTAATTAATCCCCATGGAATGTCGTAATGGGATTGTCCCGCATATCTCCTCGGACGTAATCCAGGACATAATTACCTGCGTTAAAAATCTTCCCCATAACACGTTCTCGATCGACTGCACCGCAATAGGCCCCGAATTCCAATTTGGCAGATTCCGGCCACGTGGAAGGAACAACGTCACGACGGGAGGGATTAAGTGGGGGGGGGGGAGAGAGGGGAAGGGGGCGAAGAAGGAAAAGAAATGAAAAGCGAGATGTGGAGTGGGGCAGAAGGGGGGAATACTCCCTCCTTGATTAGCACGAAGACGTTCGCCGGCCCCTTCCCCCTTCTTGTTTACGATAGAGGGAATGAAAGGTTCCGTGAAATTTATAAAGCGGCCGGATAGATTCAAACCATTTTAGAAAAATAATCGATCCAGTTTTATCGCCCAGATCGAATTAATGGCATCTTTATGAATGTCTTTGCTGAAATAAATGCATCATTTATATATAACACTAGTGTGCCATCGATGATAAATCAAAAATGTTGACTTCTTAATAGCTTTGATGTTGAGGTAGTTCATCAGTATGCAAAAGTGCGGTGAGGAAAATTGAGGGGAATTATTTATCACTCGTGTCCACTATTTCCTTCGAGGAGTTTTTGTTTCCTTTCGTTGTACCTGGAGGTAGTAAATCTGTCTTGGAATTTTATTGTTCAGCATGGCACGTATAGACCTGATAAACCTATTTTATTGGCCTATAGTTTTATTTATACACGAAAATATTTCTGTTCCTTGCTGTTTTAATGATTTTGGTTGTAAATATGTATTCAACTCCAAAATCAACCGAGTGAATAATTACGAATTACTTCTTAGGTTCGTCAAAGGTCCAGTTGGTTTTTCGTCTGATTGTTGCTGATGAGAATAAAAATCCTCTTCTCATGATAATAGTTATTCTAATGAACTCTTATCGTGAATTCTATGAATAAAAGAATTTTCTGTGAAAAGGTTGAGAGAAAAAAAAGAGAATACATATAAAACTCATTATTAAATGCAGTCAATACGTGACCTTATGGCTCACTTGATATCTGTTCATTACCCTCGATTGGTAGTTATCTATATCTGGAATGACAAAGGAACAGTAAGAAAAATGAGCGTGAGCGTTGATGACAGTAAAAACCGCATACTTCATCCGTGCCTTCTGTCATTCATTTCTTCTCAAAAAACCGCAGCATGGAGGTATTTATATTTGGTCGTGAAGAATGAAGAGTATTGTGAACTGATGTCAAATAGCTATGGCGATGTCCATTTCATCTCCATTCGGAAGCATATCATTTAATCAGGCCTAGGTTTGGTCATTCGGAATACATGTATAATATTTTCCTCATTTTCATTCTTGTCATTACTCATCATTACCAATCATATCCACTCAGTTTACTCTATTTCTGGCCAAAGGTTAGTAGTGTTAAAGTCAAATAAGATCGAGGTTACAATTAATATGAAATCACATGCGTAGGGATCTAGTTAAAGTATGAGTGGAAGACACATGCGTGATACCTAGCATTGATTAATTATTTATGCGTATGGTTTTCATCACTTGAAACTTTATCTGAAAAAATATTTTGCAGCCAACAGCAACGACCCTGTGAAATACAACGATGCAACTGTTCACTATCCCCTCATCTCTATTTTTAACATGATCATTCTTAACGGCTGTTGCATTACCTTTAATAAACAGCCGTAACCGAAACCAAAAGCCGTAATAACATCAAGGCCATAATTATTATAACTAAATCTTTTTTTGTATTTGTAATAAATCTGTAATCCATAGCAAAATCCCAACTTTTTATTAATAATTTGTTACTTGGGGTCGGAGTATAATCAAGTAAAGGGAGTGCATTGGTGAATGTTTAAAGGGGATGATTTAATAGGGAGAGATTTTATTAACTTTAATTCACTAGGAGAAAGTCTTATACCGTAACAAACTCCAATTAATTTACTCGCTGATTAGCAACTGCAATTAAACTTGGTTTTAATCAGAACCAGATTTTGCTAGAGACCTTCGTGATCTGGTTTGAATCGAGCCCGTAATTTCCAATCCTCGTGACCACTTATGATGAATGTCTTGAGGATTAATTTCCTCGTCACATCCAATTAATAGGTGATCGTGTTCCCGTAATTAAAAACAGCCTGCCGAGGGAGTCGCTAATAAAGTAAAACAAAATAAAAAGGTTAGACTTACTGACTGCTCGGACCAGAGCAAGTTTTGGGCAGCGCTGCTGTCAGATATTCACCGCACATGTCGTTCGCTCACAGGCGACAGCTTCATCTGACGTCTTTCGGTCCATCCAGCACGACGACGCCAGCTGGCCAGAGGCTGACCGAACTTTTGCTGCGCGAAGATAGGGGGGCGCGACTAAAAAACCTTTCTCCCTCTGTAATCACACTGCTTGCATTTTATGCCTCTTAGTCACTCGTAATTGGTCTTCCGTATTATCATCTATCAAAAGTTTTCGATTATATTTTGAACTGTAGTACTAACCTCTTCTCTTGTTACGCTCAAATAGAAAATTAAGTGGTTGCCTTCGGTGAGCTACTAATGTGGAGCCTTTCCAACAATTGATAGAATTTTTCCAATTGGCAGAATATTTTAGGCATTCTTAACTTCAATCGGTTAAAGTAGTGGTAGTAACACCAAGGGTAGAAGGATTTTTAGACTAGGTTAAATTGCACCATCCAGACTACGATACTAACCCAAGCACTACATCTATGTCTTGGGTGGGGTTCGAACCCGCGATCTTTGAGTAGACAGGCCTATTGGCCTAACCGCGGCCGGCTCCAACCGATTTCATTGCATACGAGTCCTCTTCTTGTGGGTTTTCATTTAGAGGATCAATCGGGCTGTTACGCACACTGCAAGGAGGGAGAGGAGACATTAGAGATTGAGGAAGTAGAAGAGGGGTGATTACATAATTAAGGGAGAATATGTCTACGTAAAATAATTTATATATTTATGGAGTACATTTTTAGACGAGATTGTGTCTGTGAAGAATTCGCCTGCTCTTACTGTTCTTATTCCTTCCCAATCCACTATTCCAAGACCTTGACCTTGGTCCCTTAAAGCTTAAATTGGGTATCACCCCTCTATTATTTCATAAAGCTCTTATAGCCAAACATTTCCCCCCTTCTCCACTTTATTGCAAAAGAGGCTGGCAGCACCTTGAACTGGCTTTTTGCCTTTTTGAAACGACGGGAATGCCGTAAAACTGGCCGAGGGGTACAAACTGCGAATACCAGAATTTTTCTGTTCCTCTTAGTTCATATTCAGGGTTTGCATAAATCATGACGATATGTGTGGATATAAGGGTTACTGGCACTGGATACTGTATTATTTATGCCTTCAATTGAGTTATGATTCCTACCGTCATGTGTGTTTAAATGATCTTTGAGCATTATATATCTCACCTTTTTATCAGTATGTGTGTTTTAAAGTGCTCCTCTTATCGACCTCTATCCTAAATCCACCAAGTTAGCAAGTACAGGTCAATCGTGAATAAAAATATCATTCGTTGTCAACGTTTCGGAGTTTAATACTTCCATCTTCAGGGCTTCTTGTGTTTTGCTAATATTTGATTTATTGAAAAACCTATTCCGTTATCGAAAAATCTTTACTATTACTGAAAAAAAATCGTGAAGATATTTATACTGAGCCATGTTGATATAATTTATAAAACATTACTTATCTTATTTGATGTTACAGTACTACCGCTAAATAATGGCCTCGAGGATTTATTTTGGATTACTCCAGTTTTTCGCCTTCTCGACTTCACATTGCAGTGAAATAGGAAATCACATTACCACGAGAGGTTTCCTGTGCACTCTTCTGCTATACGAGATTGCTCGTTGAAGTGTAATCTTTCATCCCCACCACATCCACCACAACCGGGGAGCCCAAATACACGTCACGTACAATATCCTACTCGCCAACCCCGAATCCGTGATTAGTGCCGCGAGATTCGCAAGGCGCATCGCTGCCCACCCCAACAACCGTCTTCTCTACAGGCAGGCATCACAATCACAAAAGGGCTTCCAATCGATTCGAGACAAACTTGCTTTCTCACTCGCTTCATCTTCATACCTTAGGGGTCAGACGTCTTTTACTCCACACTGTCTTTTTTTGCGCTCCATGTCTGCATACGTCTTCGTAATATTATCTAAGACGACCCTCTGCATAACACAGCACTAACAATAAACTCTCTCTAAGAGTAGACTACTTACTAAACTAACTAAACTTAGAGAATTATTACAAGTTGTTCTTCATAAACACCTTATTTATATCTCAGTATTGTTTTTATTTATTCATGTAGCATATGAACAATCATTTAAACGTGAAGAGGGTAGTTGAGAATCGAGGATGCGTCAATCCAATCATTGGCATTTTGATCCATGATGATGAATACATGGAAGGCCCCTTATTCCAGCAATCTCATAACATTTTAGTCTACACTTTGTTCCGGGATAGCGATGGGGAATGATACCCAAAATAAGGGTGCAAAAATTTAAAATAGATTCCTACTCTAGTTTTGAGGTCTTTCGACAATCATGGGAATTCTTATCCCTTTTTCGATAAAATAAGCATGCTCTTTTCCCAATGGTGAAAAGGAGAGTAATAATGAAATATTAGGAAAAAGAACACACAGAAATAAGAAAACGAACGAATGCTACGCCACTTGTGACTATCCACCATACGTGGTTTGTAAAATCGACGGGTTTGCCATTTGCATTGTCTCTCCTAGAAATGTTTTGTTGCAACACCAAACTAAAGTAGCCTAAATTTCTGCATATTTCCCATGATTCACAGCTCTAAATCAACCCTACAATGTTAAAATGATTGAAACTTAAGCGGAGTTGATACGAGAAAGGAACTATGAATTAAAGTTTGAAATTGTGAATGATATGATGAATATAAAAAAGCTGCATTTCTCCACAGAATCAACAGATTTATTCACGATGCGCGCTTTAATTCACGCAGCCATCTCTAGTCATAGAATCGGGTTACACTGTACCCACTGTACCATATGAACACTTCAAAAGTTGGTAAGCGAAATTTGTAATCTAAAAAAAACGTACTCTAATTCATAGGAAAAATCGTATTTGTTGATTATATAATGGTGTTCGTTCTTCTGAAGAACGACCGTTGCTCTGGGCAAAATATTAATTTTTACTTTCGTTTATTTTATCTCTGAAGATATTAAAACTTCTCAAAGGTGCGTGGAAAATGGCTGCATGCTAGAGGACTCCTTTCAGGTGATATTGAGGGTGAGAGAGCGAGCGAGAGAGAGAGGGAGGACGCGTGAGGGACAGGGGGTGGGAAGACGAGGACGAATAGGGGTGGGAGGTGTCCTTTAATGAGTTGCGAGCAGAGAGGAAGGGATAAACAATTTCCCATCTCCCTGCTGTATGATTGGAAAAAATTCCACGTGAGATCGCTTCTTCCCCGAGTTTGACAGACGAGAGGGGTGCAAATTGAGAGGAGACCAGCGGTTCTCAGATTGGGGTCCAGTGGTCCATTGTGCCACGCTCTTATTCTCCCGTCCCATCTCGCCTTCTTTCATCCCGTCGCACCCGTCGCCCTTTTGTGTTGCTCTGACCTGAAGGACGCGAGTCGTTTAAGTGCCGTAGGAGGGCGGGGAAGTGAGGAGGCGAGTCCTGCGGAACCCTCCCACCCCCCGCCAGGGGCGAAATCGACCCCGTGAGACGAAGGCCGCGTGAGTGAGGGTTTAGACACTCAAGTTATGCCTTCGGGGCGAAGGCGAGCAAACGCCTCCCCTGCCTGACTCTCAATTGCGTGATTCGTGGGTGAAGCAATATCCGTGAAACTGAATCTTGGAGGCTGAAGACAGTCAGAGCTGAGTGTAAGAAAGAGGAGAGCCCAGCTCTATCCACTCAACCTATCATCCTCGTGCGATAAGTAAATAACTGCAATGCTATAATTAACCAACTACGGTCCGCTTCAAATCCCCAGAGTCATTACCAAGCTTGAAACATAGTAACGCTGTTTAAAATATAGGGATTAAAGGGTGCGAGGCTAGTGAATTAGTAGCCGGTTATGGTAGTCAGTTCGGTAACACGCCAGTATGACACCCGAAAGATCTCTGGGTTCGATTCCTATCCCGATCCAAAACTAGGGGCTGTAGGATTACGAATAGAATTCAATTGAAAAAGCGATGCAATTTCACCTAAGCAGTGCAACTCCGAATGACAGTGAGGAAGAGAAAATGTATCAATGCAAGTTAGAGCAAAAAGGCGGAAGAATTCGTAGTTGACTTGGTGAACGTGAAGGTATATATTGGAACGCGACTAGGATATTGTATAAAATTAATGATAGTGAAACAGAAATGACGTAGATGACTAAATATTAGTCATATACAATGACTATATCAGATGAGTTTTATGTTCTTGCACAGTGAAATTGTCTCGTAAAACTTATTGCTAAACCTTTGTCATTTAATTGTAAAATTTGAGGAGAAAAGTTACTCCGATGACCAGTTTAGTTAGGGGGTTATGAGTCGGTGAGCGTTTTCACCCTCGTGAATTCACTCGCCAAAATAATGATTCTGAATGAAGTCCCTGCTCATTATTTTTACGACTGCTACCGTAAGTTGGTGTACGCGCATGAGTGAGAGATCATTGCCACTTCATCGGGACGTGAATGAGATCGCGCCGGCTGCTCTTACTCAACGTACCACAGCGTCAGGTCATAAAAGTCACCGTTTACCCTCGCGCGCTGCTTTTCTTTTCATTTCATCTCTTATTCCTTTCCACGAACTGAGGCAACGCCTGAAATTGGATTCCTCTGAAAACATCAAGGCGAGTTTTGTTCGAAGAAAATGGCCTTTTCTTAACTTGAATAACGAGCTATCTTTCGGTCTGATTATCGATTCACGCCGTGCCCGCCATCTGCGCTGCTGCCTTTTTCGGTTCAACATTCAAGTGAGCATCGAAACTCCCAATGCTCCAGCTCGGATAGTAGAGTCAAAGGAAACTTTCTGGAAGAGTCACGGCTGCCATATCATCATTGACGAATTCCGTTCTCGCGCTTCAGAGCTGCCGATTGGCACGCAACTGCCTGGGGTTTGTCCACACAACAGATGGATAAAGAGCGCTCCTCTATTTCTCGGAAGAGACGGGTGAGCGGTGGGAGATCACTCTATTAAAGTCATTATTCGGCTCTTTCTATCGCACTCATCCGTGCTTAATTTTCCCTTTGCCTAAATTTCTATCGCAACTGCGGGCAAAGGAGGTAGAATGTTTCGAACGCTATTCCACATAAATGAATCCTATTCAGTTTCACGCGTTCTTGTGCCAGCGCTTGACTTATCATTTGATTTTACGAGAGCATGTTCAAGTAGTTGACACGATAGGGGAAATGAGACTTCATTAATTCGGGCAGAACATTTAAATAGCGACGGAAAAGAGATGTTAAGGGCTGTGAGTAAAGCATTTAAATAAATAATTTCGAAGGAACGGAATATGCACAGGGCGATAAGGATAAAATTTATAAGTCATTAACAGTGTTAGTGTTCTTTGTTGCTAAATTCGTGTACAACTTACAAAGAGCACCTGGAGACTTCTTTATTTTCACTATGCTAACTTATCGGG
The DNA here is from genome assembly GCA_933228895.1 of Platycnemis pennipes. Classification (NCBI taxonomy): domain Eukaryota; kingdom Metazoa; phylum Arthropoda; class Insecta; order Odonata; family Platycnemididae; genus Platycnemis; species Platycnemis pennipes. The sequence continues at coordinate 21,504,687 of OW121848.1, read as the reverse complement.
ATCGCTTAGTTTTGAATGTTTATCCTCATTGTAGTCTCATGTGGCACCATTTTTGAGGCATTTTACCGTTTGGTTCCAATTGACTCGGCAGAATTCTTGATTTTCAGTTGTTAAAATACTCTAGAGCACACTGACTGTCATGGAAATTATATTTTTTCTTAAGCTATTCCAGCAAGAAAATTTCTTCCACCAATAAACCAAGATTCGTGTTCAACCTTAAGTTAATGTTTTCATAAAAGTAATTATATATCCTTTCAAAAGTAGGATAACTTTACAGGTGTTGTTGATATGCGTTAAAATTCATGATAATGTTATTGACAGCTGATTGGTATCCTAGGAATGGTTGCGTTGATGCAGAAACGAAGTGATTGAGGTAGTCAAACGTTGTGGGGTGTAAAGATAAAGGTTTAAGATTGTCCAAATTATAACGCTATATCCCACCGTCTAACCTTACTTACTCCAAAGTTAAATTCTAAGACTAAAAGACCATTGACGCCCGAGGTAGATCCCTACAAGGCTACCGCAGCTCGGATGTTGGTCAAATCAGCCAGGTCACATTCAGCATTGATATTATTTGAAATAATTTAGCATTATGGCAAACACACTCTTGAATGATAAAAGTTTCATTGATTTTTGTTGTCATTAGGGATGGCCGACAGCTGAGATGATTGCTCTATACTGGATAAGAGTTTTTATTGGTGAGAAGTACAATGTGAAGAAGAGGAAGCGAGAAACAGGCATTGGCATCTTACTGCTCTTAAAGAAAGAGGTATAAGGGTCCACAGGTCCATGCCATCCCGTAAGGCAGATTACTGAACTTAAAGTTCTCTCCACAAGACACTCAAGCAGGGATTTCTGGTTATCTCAAGTATGACTTCTGGTTAAATAAGGAATTCTGCTTAGAAATCTGGAAATACTATGACTTGAATCTACAAGATAGAAGCCCGGAATTCTAACCATTTACCAACTCTGCCCCGTTGTTTAAAATCATCTCACTCTAAATTTAGATAGTTTTTATAAACACGTGATTTGTATTTATATTGTGGTGACTTTACGTGGCTGATAGTTTTTCAAAGATCTGAGTTTATTTTGCTGTGAATATTACCATAGCTGAAATCAGACTTTCCTTGTGAAATACAACCATGCACATGAGTCTTTATCCATTAGCTTTATCTTTCCTAGGATTGGTATTAATGGGAGAGCTGGACGATAATACTTGACCAATTGAGAAGGCTAACAGCTGGTGATGTTCATTCGGACGATGGAAATTAGCTCACCGGGTGGTCAGTTGTGTTCGTAGAAAGTGTTAATGGGATAGGCCATTTATATTACCGCAAGGCCCTCATTATCGCATTATTAGCTGTAAAAGGACTAGTTATTTATCAACACTTGCAAAAATGGTCACATTAAATGTAATTAATGAGGTTATTATTAATGTTATTATTTAGTTATTAATAAACCTAATATATTTTAGAAGTTACATATTCATTGATGTAAACAGAAAATAAATCAATGTTTCTCCATAGTGGAATTCCAAATGTATGTCGGTAGTAAATCTTCTCATTTTACCTAAGGTTTCATTTAGTACCGTTCCTATTCATTCTCCTTCAGACCAATCGAATGAAAGGAAATCGATGCGTGGTGAGATATTCCCCTTCTTTTTTTATTACTGCATCCTAAGAAATTTGCTGTGGCTAAAAATTGTGATCCACCATTTCTTAACTCTGTTTACACTTTAATCAAGCAAAGGAACAGATAAGGAGTTCTAGATTCTGTAGCGTGGAAGATTGAAATGTCATTAGCAATGAAAAATCTCATCACTCATTTTCTAGCTCATAAGAGAGAGTTGGTTTTTGCTCTTTTCCTGGATCTCAAAATTTCAAGGCAACATGATGATTTTTAGTTATAAATGGACCTGAAAAGTTAAGACTCAGAAGATGTTAGTTGAATTGATGAGACTTTGCTATTAAGTTGTTAATGGGTTAGCCAAATATCATGATGAAGAATTACTATATCTAGAGGTATGCCTTGAAAATTATTCTTCAGTATCGAATTTAAAGCTATTACTGCTGTATGTAAATGAATGTTTCAAAAATGTATCGTTTCAAAATGTGATACCTTTTTCCTTCTTATAAATAGCAAAAGCTCTTAATTACACAGCTCCATCCTTGATTGAAAAAATGGTACCAAAATGTTTTTTTATGGAAACTGAACAATTGTGACACTTAAATGGAGCTATAAATGATACCAAATCAATTTCCGGCTATGCATTATGACCGAAAGTCTTGAAAAATGGACTTTTATGGTAAGAATGAAATAAGCATGGGTCGAGGAAGATCCTCTTTAAGTAATTGTTCTAGTTAGGCATATTTCTTATTAAATTGATAAACTTTTTTACATTGCGTCGATAACAAACAGGTTTTTGTCATCGTGGGGCAAGGAGATTGTGTGTTATGAATAAATTGCTGAATAATGATATTAACTGAATCTTATAAGCATTATATGTGATTTTTACATCCCAACCTAGATTCAAAACCTATAAAAATGTTTACTTTTTAAGAGTCCTGATTTTCTTAACGAAAAGGTGTCTTACGATTTACGTATGTTAAAAGAATAATACATTTACCATGTTCCTTATCTTACTTCTCCCCTAAATCTCGTCGCTAGTAACGGAATTTCTTGGTGAATGGCTGTATATTCCCAGTTATATTACTCCAATTTTCCGTAAGGCTATTCAACCCGGAGGGGAGTGAAATAAGGAGGTAAGGGACCTGGTAGCCCATCTTCAAAATTTTCCTGGATCCTGACACGATGGAATTATGGAGGGAAAATGCTGGCATCTTGCTGCTGTTCCAACAAATTTCATCGGCATGAATCAAAAGGACGTTGTTTTTTCCAGCACTCGTGCATGTACGGCGCACGAGTGTTTTTATTTCTTCGCAACTGTATAATAACACAGATTCCGTCCGGGTTGATGAGGCACAAGATTATCCTCCATGCGCTACGTCTTGATGATGCTTTTTCAGCCCTATCCTTTCTTTTTCCGAGCTCTGAAGTTTCAAAACGTCTTCCGATTCGGCAAGGCAAGAGTTGAGGGAAGACTAATGAAAAAATAATTGAGGAAACTAGAGCGTCCAAAGGAACAATTTTTTCCCTACATCCATGGTCATTATAGGAAAATATTCGCTAGGATTATTTTTTAGTGAGTCACCATAATGACTTTATTTGGGATTTTGTTGCTTAAGTTTTTGTTTTAAACTATTTTCTGTGTATATAGACAGATATGCCCTACGTAGTACTAATTTTACCAGGAAAAAATTATTTCTACGTTTCATTTTAAAATCGTATACATTCAAACCTTTTAGTCAGCATTAGTATTGCTACATCCTTTTACAATTCTTTAACACACCGTATGCATCTTCGTGCCCTTGTTGGTTTGTTTTCCAATTCGTAAAGCATTTTTTAATTAAAAAGTAAGCAAGAGTCAAAACTCGAAGCATTTTTTTATATTTTAGCTCACACCGTGTATTAAATTAAGATAAAAAGTCCTTCACTTGAAGTAAATCTGAGTAAAAGTAAAAATTTTCTGGAAAAAGTAAAAGAAGTAAAAGCATTCTTGCCTATTAATGAATTCTTCTTTTTCTTTTGTAATCTTTTAATATATAATTGAGAAATGTTTAACATAATGCAATAAATCAAGTATTAAATTATTGTCTTTTTAATAAATTATAATAAGGACTATGAAGTTCTCTTTTAAAATTAGCTGTTTTTAACCACACAAATATTCATGCCCCAGAAAATGAAAATCCTCTCCGTGCTCAAGTAAGAGATATACTCCGCCGCTAATGCAGAAGAATATATGAGCTTTTTAATGACATATTAATTTATGAACAGCAATAGGCCAGTTACTTTCACGCCGTTTTCAATCTTTGTGTCGCTTCTATTGAGATTTAATTCGCGTTTCACTCGTGGTTTCTCATCATACCAATGATTAGTCATGGGCTAAATGAATGGGGGATAAATCATTAACCGTATTTTCTTATTATTTTACACATTTCTGTACAGAATTCTATATTTATTTGGCTATATTAATTGTAATCTTCTTCCTTAATATCGATTTATAATCCCATGACGAGTCCACAAGGACACTGTTGTTCGTCAAATTTGCCCCATCCTACCCTAGAATATCTCAGAACATAGTGCAGAGGTATCATAAAGAAGCTGAAAGCGTTTTATGCAGAGAACATGACTCGAATCGGTTGAGTGAGAAATTAGAGAGGATGTAGATTGACGATCGGAACACGTACACTCGGCCCGTGAGACGCAGGAGGTGGCATCTCACCTTCCTTGGCCATTTATACATTCTCTTGTCTCTCGTCGAATCTCTTCTCTTTATTTTTCCCACCCTATAACATGCAGGTTATATTGGTGCCCTTTGCTGGTACGCGGGAAGTATGCATGACTGTCTCTATCACGTGCAGATCCGTCGAGCCCATGTTGCCGTAGGCCTCTGAGGCAGAGGTGGTGTTTTACTCCGAGTCGGTTGCATAGCAGTGGAAATCGGTATTCCCAATTATGAGAGCGCTTCGATTCCCTTATTTTTGTTCTTATCTCACTGTTATTTAAGAAAAAGAGTATACTTCAACCCACTTCACATTCCCAAATTGGTACGACGGGGTAGTTGCGGCCTGTGCTATGAGATTGGAAACGATCAAATTTATTACAATTTCAACCTTTAAAAATTCCTAATGATTTAATCACAAACTAAATTGCATCAAGGATATTTAGCACTATAAAACGTATTCTGAAAGCAGCACTTTAGTGAGGAATTGTGGGACTCCTGATGGCTTGTTTGCCCCACCAGCGATTTAGGGGGTGTTGTAGCTAGAGTGGATGGAAGTGTCCCTGGCCGGTAGTGTCTGGGTGGACTAAGAGTTGATCAGGTTTTGGATCAGTCCTGTCTGATAAAAGTTGTGTGATTTCTTGACAATCAAATGCTTTTGGGAAACCGTAGGAGGCTCAGAGAGAAGAGGCTCGAAAACCAATTCAATGGATTTTACACGCCATTGAGATTAATATTTTATGAGCTCTAAAATCAATAACCAGAGAGTCCTTCAAGTTGAATACTGTGGTTAGGTCAACCAATCCAAAAACACTACCAGTCATGTCATTCTCGGCCAGGTACACTACAATTTGAATACCGCTTACCATTTAAAGTTACTTTGAACCACACAGAAGATGGCTTCAGATCACTGTGACAATGGTACATGAAAATTAACTCGTTAGCTATATAACTAAGAAAATATTTTGCGCCAGACGTGCTTTTCCATGACCATTTACTTTTCTTAACTTTTTGTCGATTCACAGTCCAGACGATTACCAAATGTTACTCCATTAGTTTAGGAAAAAAGAAGAATTGACGTAAAATCACTGTAAGGAAAGACTCATTTAAAATCAAATGGAACAATAAAAGGTTTAAGCGTTATCAATCGGAAGTTACTGCAGAAAAGGAGCTATGTGGCAATTTTCATCCAATTCATTACAGTGGGACATGATGTGATTCGTAACACACATCATTGCTCAGGCAAGTAAAAACTTATCGGTTCGGATAATCGTATTTGCAGCGGCGGTATATAAATGTCCGTTCTAGACTTAACAAATGTGTTAAAACCGTTTTAAGCCACTCGCTTCTTATTTACTGCCACTAGATTGTGCTTGGGAAAAAGTGGAAGGCACTACACGTACGCATAAAATTTCCTCCTTCCATTTATATCTTTTTCTCTCATCTCACTTAACCGTCACACATCTGCGTAAATGTCCTCAGTGAGAGCATAAAATGTGTTCTTAATCTAGGAACTATGAATTACATAGAAAGGTGAAGATCAGTGGTAGATTGAGAACCAGAGTCGTTTTAATCACCCCGTTGGAACACGTTAGCAGAAATATTAATGTGTTTACCTTTCTAAAACGCCATCGACGTTTATCTAAAGCTACTATTTATGGAAAATTTAGAAAATGGTGAGAAAATTTTTGTTGTTTACATTATCCACTGCAATGGTTGTTCGTTCGTTTGCACGAGATTGTCTACATCTGTGCGAAAATTAGAAGTGAAATATCACGTTTCAAGACATTACGGGAATATTTTCCAGGAGTTAAAGATGTGCTGGAATAAGTTTCTTAGGAGAAGAAGAATTGAATCTTAAGGTGCTCCAATTACTGAGTTTATATTGCAGCGTCTTACCCAAAAAATCCTTAAGCCGATGCAACTATCATGGCTAACATGGATTCAAACCCTGTAAAAACGGGTTGACAGGCCGGCTTGTAGATGACCTGACTACCAAGATTGGCTTAGGCATCTTTCTCAAAGCAACTTTCCCAGCTATGGTTTAGTTTTTTTTAGTTTTATAATGGTGGCGAGCGAGAAAGTTTTGTGCGTATAATCGTGCAAAGAATAATTCAATATTTTTTTAACGTTGATCAAGAATCGGATGTAAAATGAGGGGTCTGTAGGATATCCCTCGATAATTTAAGTCTTATTCCATGACCTATTAAAATGATTCGCTGGGTTTCTCTCCTTTCTTCTTTCATTCCCTGAAATATTCCTATCTAAAACAAATCATCCACCTACCTTAAATACCACACATGACTTAAGATGTCGGTCGCCTCACCCGAATAAATAGGTACATACTATGGAAAATAAAAGAATGAAACTTTGTTAGGTTCACTTTATATTTAAATAGGCACGGCCCGGGTTTCATAACGTAGTTACATCTTCAGGTGACTGATCATGCATTCATCACTTTACATACCAAGTTGGGTGCGACAGTAAGGACACCTATCTGTCGGAAGGGAGTGGGGTGGGTTGGGAGTGGGATGAGAAGGGATAGAGGGGGAAGGAGCGGTGTTTGGCTAAGTAGAGGGATTTCCCTGCGTTAATGGGTCTTCAATCAGCGGGGGGTAGAGTGAATGAGGAAACAAGGGGCTAAGGAGGGTTGAGGTAAGGTGGGTGAAGGAGGAGAAAGAAAGATTAGCGGGGGCGCATTATGTTTTACATTGGTAGTTCATGGGTCCGACTGTTGATGATGCGGACACTGGGATAATGTTTTCCCGGAGATGTAATGGCACATAGTTCACTGGGGGAAATTTTAACGAGTAGCACTGATTAGTACAATTTCCAGGAATGAGTTAATTGCACATTGGTGGGTGATCACTGTGGAAATTTTGGTTGTCACTGTAGAAGTGTAAATATAGAGTGAACCTAACAAAGTTTCATTCTTTTATTTTCCATCAGGGAAAGGTATCACATAGTCAAGCCTGAAGTTATCGAATATCGTTAAGAATAACGAACTTGAACGTGTGCAGCGAAGATCGGCAAGATTTGTAAAGGGACGGTATGATAACCTTACTAGCGTAACCAGTCTATTAAATGAATTAAATTGAGAATCATTGGCAGATCGCAGGTTGAAATTAAGGCTTAATTTGCGGACCTCAACTTACTATGGTAGACTGGACCATAATCACAACATTGGAGAAATTGATTGCCGAACTGACAGATTCAAAATGTCCTTTTTTCCTCGTACTATTAGTGATATGAATAATGGTAAATATATCCAGTGCGAGTGTAGCAATGGATAACATTGGTAGCTGCATGTTGGTACAAGGACTTGAAGCTAACCCAGCTAACAGCATGTTTTTGCATGTTTGATTTGCCATTTTTATCTTTTTTTAAATAGCTTAGTTTTGAACAGTACCTATACAAGTACAATTCTTTTTTTATGCATGATATGCAGTGCATGTTTGGTGAGAGTTCACCCCCTGCCACACACCTTTATGGTGGCTTGCAGGGTATTATGAAGATGTAGATGTATCAGCTATAATTAGGTACTAAACTACTACCCCAATCATTCATCCTCAAGAAATCCTCCCAAGGTTATTTTGCGGGTTTCCATAGATACGTACTCGCTCCATTGCGGTACGTACGAGTGTTTCCGCAAAATGGGAATCTCCGAGATGAGACGAGGGAAGGAGGAAGTGGTAGGGGGAGGAAGGGAGTAACTCGGAGCGGCGAGGGCTTCCTCTTTGAGGGGTGGGGCTGGCGACGCAGGAGGTGGGAGGGGGATGGAGCGAGGGGAGATTTAAAGAGGTTGTCGGGAGGATGAGATGGAGGAGGAGGGAGCGGAGCGGGTGGACCTAGCTCCTCCTCCCGTGAAGGATGTGCCGATGGAAGAACGGGAGGGATGTGAGGAGGGGTAGGTGTAGGCACCTAGCAGAAAGGTTGATCGGCCACAAAGCAGGCGGAACGAACAGCAGGCCTACGTGAGGAAACGCGATAAGGGGTTATTGAGGCTTCTCTTTGAGGGCCGTTTAAGGGACGTGCGTGAGCAAGGGTTTTGAAGGGGGTGGGTGTCGTTCGGACGTCGTGGGTAGGCAGGGTTGGGGGAAGCGGTGGATGCTGGTGAGGCGCGGGGCAATTATTGGCAGGAGGGATATTGGAGCGTACACTTGGATTGCGTGTTGTTGCGTGGCACGATAAGGGGGTGGTAGCGAGCAGTTTGAGGAACGGAGGAAGTGGGGGAGAAAAGTCGAGAGGCTTTTGCGGATGGGGAAAGTCCTCGAGGGGTGTGGGAATGACGAGGCGAGTCAAATAAAAGGAGACAAATGCGGCATGCAAACGACTCTCTCGGATAGTGGAGGGAAACACCCTCCAACCCTCTCCCTTCGACTCTCTCCTTTCAAGAACCAACGCGACATCTGCATCCACGAGGATGAAATAAGTTTCGAAAACAAACAGAGCATTGGCGATCGAGATCTTTCGTCGTTTTTTTTTCTTTATCGAATGGCCAAGCCGATGAGCGCGGATTTCGATGAGAGAACATACAGAAACGCTCTCTCCCTTAAGCAGGAGTTTATTTATGTATCCCTCGTGTCTTGAGTGCCTCGCAACCGCCGTCACTCGAAGTATCCGCAGCTTTCCGTTCCGCTGCATCGGAACCCGTTCTCTGCTCGCGAAGGGCTTCTTAATGCTTTGTTGCGCGACTGCGTATCTCAATCCCCATTGCCCTGTCGATGGTTATTGCGTGATGAGGCAAGTCACTCAAGAAGTACGTGTTTTTAGGGCCGTGTTTAGTAAAAAAGCTCACCAAGTATTTCGGTTAGGAAACACGCCAACTCTGCTTGTCACTATTCCGCACATTTACGAGAATATATTTAATATTTTTATGACGCGATAAAAATAAAATTCACATCGAATCGGCTAATTGTATTTTATCTACGACTTTCCTGTTTTATTAGTACATTATATCATTCAGTGTAGGTGCATGAGTAGTGCCCATATGAATACGATGACAGCAGTTATGGCATCAGCGATTAGGGAGGTTTAAAAAAGTACCTATTTACTTAAGTGGTCAAAGAATTTATTTTCCTGTCAAAACAAAGAAAATATATCAACGAGTTAAAATCGTTTCGTTTCAGGAATTCAGCATTTTAAGTGCCGAGTGCTGTTTTATTATTACAGTATCGGAATAAAATACTACTTGAAATGAAAAGCTGTAGTTTATAATAAGAGCTTATATTTAAATGCGCAAATAAATAATAATAAATACCCGAGATTATATAACTGTAATAGAGCACCATAGAACTATTACTTGCTGTCCAAATTATGATTCTCTGGCAGAGTTTTAAGTCATCAAAAGCTTTTTTCGCCAATGATGTTGCATTTAGCTTCCTCTTTTCATCATTAGGTTATGGAATTTGAAAAAATACAATACTTGGTTTTCAAAAATTCCTTCGGTAATGGTATAGAGGTTGAAATAATTTCAAACACATTCTTTTTAAAATAATAATTACTATTAGACCTTCCATATCTTCAGAATATCTATTTTGACGTAAAGCTGAGGAATTTTGAAATCTGAACCATACGCGTTTGATTCTTATTTTTTTATTGCTAATTTAGTTGCATCTTAGATTCCTTCAAAAGTATCTTTTGGAAAAAAGCTGTGATATTTCAACTTTGAACCATGAGCTTATAATTATCCTGTTTAGAAATACCCCTTAAGCTCTTCTACCACATCGCTCCTACCGTCAATAATAAGGAATTTTCATAATAGCTGTGGTGACCAGAAAGTAATCCGGAAGTCATCTGTAATAAGGAATTTCAATTAGAATTTTCTTACCTGGGAAGAGCTTTCTAGTATTTTTTACTACAATAGTAACTTAACCAGTGACGTAATGTACTGGACAAGGTTTGAACCACGTCCTGTGACGAAGCGGGCGAACCGCCAGTTCCCGTCCCCGAGAATTCCTAGTCTCTGCCCGTCTTCACTGTACCTCTGTCCGTCTAACTAGCTTGCATCATTCGTCGTAAAAATCGACCCCGGCCTCCTCGCCCATATATGCACGACCACGGTCCGGTTCTTCGCGTTGAATTAATCTCAACCGTGAGGAGAAGAATGATGTTCGGCAGTAAATTTTCTCGACAAGAGCTATGAATCGAACGTCTACAATGGCACAGCATCACAACTACCCTTGCCACCAGGGTCAAGCACCAACAATAACCCATTTGGTGTCCTCAGGAGACGCCAGGTGTATCTGTTGTGGCTTCACTTTATGCAGGTAACATCACTGGGGAGAGCTCTTGCAGTGGAGACATTATATACGCAACTCGGAGTCGTTATAGATAAGAGGACAGCGAAAGTGCATGAGCATTCAAGATGACATATATTATTTAGAGGCGACCATACTATAGCTCTATTCCTTATATTTTTACTGTTGTAGTCTCGAGCACCATATCTCTTAACGTGCGGTAATTTCAGCTGTCGCCAGAACATTCCCTTACGCTCCATGGTTGACGGCGTTTTATAGCACGTATCCAGTGAATCAGCAGTAAGTCGGGAAAGACACGGAGCTTAATGCGGTTATCAAATCTGTACGATGTTAAATCTCTTGATTTTTGTGGACGGAGGAGAGTGGTGGATGAAGAGTGTCTCGTGGGAGAGTCATTGTGTCCACCCTTAGACGCCACCCATCGTCTTTCGCCACGCAGGGGTGTCTTCCCCAAAGCGGGTGCCGTTTCTCCCCTTGCAACGATACGCACTCGCTCGAAAAACCGTTAAATCGCCCGCCATTAATAAGTCCACTCCGGTAAAGACTTGGAAATAATGAACTTGCACCTCACTTCGCTTCCGATGGACTTTTTTCAGGAAAGGTGGCAGTTATCTAAGGTTATGGCTAAGATTTAGCGTTCCATGTCTGTCGTCTCACATCGGTATTGAACGAAAGGCACCGATGAGTCCTATATGTTATCTTATAGCGGCCGTAAAGAGATTGATAAAGTTCATAACATAAGTATTTGCCCTTTTAAAACTATTTTTATTAATTTGGTAAGCTTGGCGTATGGTCTGCAAGTTAATATTCGCTGAAGATGAGACATAATCTATAAAATTTGATCGTTACGAGCAACAAGTAATAGAAACGAATTCTGCTGAAACATAATGATAAAATAAACATTTTATGATGTCAGCGTTGAAAGTGTTAGGAGGCTTATAGGTATTATATTCTAATTCATTGCTGTACATTGTGAACCTATATCTGTAGTTTCTACAGTATTTCAGGCGTCATTTGAATGCTTTAATTAAGAGAAATCTGTTAGCTTTACTACGACCTTTTTTTTGGAAAGAATTTGCCGCATAAAATTATTTTCATGAATTTCCTTGCCGTCCGTGAAACCACTTTGACGACGTAAATGACTCCAACCTTTAAGAACCTTTCTCTTTTGGCTTCTGTTACTTTGCTAGTGGGTGAGGAAATACGTGTTTTAGTAAATAACCGTTTTAAGGACTGGGGAAATCCCAGCGAGCTGGATATTTCAACTCTCACGTGGCTCGAGGCAGAGGATTCAAGGAGGCGTCCGTTCAGAACTGTCTGCGAGTGAAGAGAGAGGGCCACGGGGCGTTAATGTGAATACATATGGGAAGAATGGGAGAGTAAGAAAATACTCATTCTTCTTTTGGTCTTCTTAGCGCTCCTTTCAGCCTCACCCAGCTGACTGTTCCTTGCTCATTTTTAGTTTGAGGCTTTGGGCGGAACAATAAAGATAATATAAAAAAGTAGTGCATAGCATGCTGAACTGAATTGAACAGAAAAAGGTCTCGGTTTGCTTTCAAGTAATTATTGGGCTTATAGTTCAGATATATCATTCGCGTTATACGCACATATTTCCTTTTCCAGTTCCATTAATTATTAAACATTTGATTAAGTAAAGAATATAATTTTTCCTTCCATTTAACACTATTTATCATCTAAAAAGAATGGTTACTTTGAGTGGAGAGATAATTTTGTCAAATTTTTTATGCTTTTTTTAATTTCTGAAGGAGAGGTATATAGACACGGGACGTGCGGAAAAATTGTGAAGGATACACAGGGACTGGATGTAACTTCTTTTTTGTCGGGGAAGTTTACTTCCAGATTTGATACGCGCGTTCTCTCCATGTCAGGTACAAACAGGGACTTCCCCACCATCCCTGCCACGCCCCAGCCTCTTGCACTGCATCACCACACCCTACGTATCCCCCGAAATGCCGCTAGTTCTAGCTTAATGCTCCAGGGTTCCAGCTAGGGTTGCTAACTCCTTAATAGCTGATGTGGGGAGTCGTCCGCTCCATCAGTGACGAATTCCATCTATCATTGCTGGGATGGCATATACCTAATGTATACTTTTTTAAATCAAACATCATATAAGCGATGTTTTTTTTAATTGATCCAGGTCTTCCGGCAGATAAACTTTTTTAAAGACATAACGCAAAGTCTTTAAGAGAAATATCCAGATTAGATGGGTGGTAGGACTCAGCTGAAAGGTGAGAGGGTCTTTCGGAACCTCAAGAGTATCGTTTCAAATTCAATGTGCTCTCTTAACTAGAATTGCGCCTACACAGGTTCACTTTCTGACACACTACCCGATTGGTCAGTGGTTCCAAATCTCAGATATTGGTAACAGCCTTCAGACTGAGGTAACAATGTTGGGGCAGCCTTCTTAAATTTTTTTCTTCTGCCTGGTCTTCTCTCTCCATTACCAAACGTAATTGGCGCTTTACAGTAATTATTCCTTCGGCTGGGAGAATTGCTTTCATTTGTATCACCAAATGTTGAGCGTGAGAGTATCCAATTCAGAAGTTGGTGCTGCTAATCATTTCCCGTTTTCCCGCAATGATCTCAGCGCACCCATAGTTGTTTTCCCGGTGCCATGAAGTACCACAGCAAACCTATTGGGAACCACTGCGTTAGATTTCTCAGTAGAAGCGGCAGGAAAACACCTCATTCCAAGAGATGCGAGTAAAAAAAATTAATGTCCTGGATTCTACCGGCGAAACCGGAAGAGTTGGCAACCTTGGTTCGAGCCTTAACACAATCTCCTCCTCCAACACACAATACCCGCCCGAAAAACCACACCCATACTCAGACTATCCACCCACCACCTCCCTTCCCTCCGCCTCGGGCCGCTAATTGACTGCTGGCCCGCCCAGGATATAGCGTGCACCGCCGCCTCCATCTGCACCTCCAGCGCCCCGCGGCTTCCTCAGCACCACGCAGGAATCGTGCGGTTAGCCTCTTGCCCTCTTGTCGCTCGGGGACGCAGACGCCTCTTCTCAAATTCGGGAATTTTCCCGTCAGGCACTTCCGAACTTGACATCTCACATCTTTTAAGCTGTCGACGTGAATGGAAAACTATTACTTCTTCGGAAGGTTTTTTGGAAATGATCGCTGTAACATAAACTCCTCAACAAATCAAGGTTAATTTGACAAAAAAAATCAATTCCATCTCAAGTTAGGAGTATTTTCAGCGAATTATTCATGATTGTTTCTTTATCGCTTATGATATCACTAATTTTATGAAACTCTTAGCTAGTAACACGACTGAAAATGGATGTTTCACGAAGAAGGGTCTGAGGAAATATTCTTTCACATTTTTATTCCACGTTATCTATAAAAACTTAATAATTTTTAACGTGAGAATCGGGATCTACAATAACCGTGCCTGACCATAAAAAAAGAATGAATAGAGCCTCAAAAAGATATTCTCTCCTGTATCTCATTCCTTTGAAAGGAATGCTGCATGTCGCATTTAAGAAGAAAGGAACAACATGCCACTAATTACATGGGATACTCACTTACTCACGACATGCGATAAAAATCCTATTGCATACCAGTATCTTTCAATGCCCAAAGAAATGTTGTGTTAATGATTTCTATTTTATGTCGAAAATGCCATTTAGCATTTAGAGTGAATGGTGAATTGTAATGGAGCTAAAGAGCTTTCTTATGAGTACCTAAATGCATGCTCTCTATATATTCATAATGTCTTTAAGCTATTCATAACCTTATTAACCATAATTCTGAGATTATACTTCTAACAGCTGTTAAGTAATACTCTGTTAGGCTTCTTTCTTTATTGTAAGATGAGAATTTATATTTTCTGTTCTTTATTTATCTGAAGCACTTAGTAAGGATACACAAATTCTTCTTAACTATGAGTCCACAAAATCCGTCAAGTTTTAGACTTGGAATGGTTTGCAAGGCATGTTTTTTATCATTCACATTATTTTCCTTCCAGTGGCAAAAGATGATGAGCCTCCTAAAAATGAAAAAAAACTAAACAAAAAAAACCTATCGTTCTTCCTTTTTTAATATATTCTATTTATTCTACGAACGGGTCTCCCTTAAAAATTCAAGTCATCAAGGACATCATAAAGGTGGCATATTACCAGAAAGTTCATTGACATCGGAAAATGAACATAGGGTGAGGAATTCTGGAGAAATAGAAAAAGAATAGGCACCTTTTCGTTCGCCACAACTTTCGCTCTGAAGGCTTCCCGTTCCCGTTCGTCGTTGTTCTCCGTAGCAAACGATCTCCGCGGTCATAACATGGAATAGCATCGCTTGGGTGGCTGGTACCTCTTTCGACGCGGAATTGATTTTTATCACGCAATTTCCCGCTCTTCTGTTTCGCGTGCCGCAGGTCATGCGTAAGGTATAGTCTAAGAAGTAGTCGCAGTTTGCATTCAGCGCGAAACCTCTTTATGTCAGTCGTATCCCTTTCCTCCGGTCACATTTCCCCACCGCCGTCATTTCATCTCGTTGCCACCAGGAGGTAATATAAGTCCCATTCGCTGCCAATTCCCCCTCCTCCCTCCAGAATGTTTCCTCTTAATAGACGCACTTGAATTACTTTTTCTTCGGATCCTCTCTCATCTCCTCGTTCCCAGAGCACCTTCCTTCCTTCGCCGACCGCAGATTCTTCAAAATCCCACCCACGCCTTTCACCTTTGACAGCCTACAGAATTCACCCACTCGATTCTCACCACGTAATTTCTTCCTCAAAATCTCTACCACCGCCTTCGCTAGTCACATTGGCCAGTATCCAATTTTCAGGAATATAAGGATCGCTTTTGTTTCTATGTTAGCTGACTGAATTGGTGGAAAAATGGAAATGAATCAATCTCCCGCTTGAACATTTAAGAATATTGTTAGTTCATTGACTGGTCCAATTTTTAGATGATGGACGAAATACTGAGAAGAGACTGACTGATTGACAAGGTGGGATGCCTCCAGATGTGGGAAAATAGTTAATAAGAAATAAAAGTTTAAAATTAAATATTTATTGAATTACTTACGCACGTTCAGACATGCCTTCACCCATACTCAAGCAAATGGCACCCACTATATGATCATATTGTGGTCTTATTGGTACCCACCGTTAGGGTATGTGGCGGGGAGTTACTCCACAAAGGAAGGAGCAAAAGTTGTGAAGTAACCGGTGGGTGGAAAGGGAATGCAAATTTGGAAGGAAAATGGAAGCAGGAGATTGTAAGGAGGGGTGGACGGGAGCAAAATAGAATGTCGTTGTTGACTTCAATAATGCCGTGATTCAAAATTTCTAACTTTTCAAGCGTGGCTATCCGGGCTGTTTTTGTCTAGATGAAGGACTTACCACCAAACATTAAAGATTAAGAATTTTTATCAGACCTGAAGTTGAAGCTACGCATCGAAACCTGGGGAGTAAATAATACATTTTGTTGCATAGCAAAGTATGTATTTTCAGTAATGAATAGATTCCACAAAGTTAGGCCTTAAACCGTTTCATACTCTAAATTCATCTTTGTGGTCAAAACTAATTACAGCTCAACCTTCCCACTTAAACGGTCCTGCTTGGATCCTGCATGCTGTATGGCCGTGCGTGCGGGCTTGAAAATAGAACGGGACCTGAGCATTCCTGCCTCCCCCCCCCCTATTTTACCCCACCTTCTCCCTCCCAAAGAGGACTCGCGAACGCTCCACAGGTGGCCCCGGCCTCCACAGGCACCGCGTGCGCGCGACCTGATGTCTGCGCAGCACAATTTGATCGCGCTCGCCTGAATCCCTCGGTGACATATTTTAACGCGCGAGCATTATGAAATGCGCGCGCTCTCTCAAAGGAATTTGCTTGCCTGGGAGGGGGATAGTAAAAAGGTCGGAGGGGCCGGAGGATGCCGTTTACATTTAACAGAGTGGAGTGGTTGGCTGAGGGGGAGGAGACGGGAGTGTCGGTTGGGGATGGTCTCGGCTGCTCCCCCTTAATCTCCCGCCTTCATCCCCGCCACGAGGCCCCCTAGGCGTCAAACCCACTCGCCATTCCACGAAGGCCTCTCTCCCGGGGTTTTAAGGACAAAGGATTGCCACCCCGTTCGAATCACTTTTTCCCCTGCCATCGCCAAAGGTACCACCTATTAAGGGAGAGGGAGCAAAAACATTCAGCTAATATCACCCAGCCCCTTCCGCAGAGCGGACGTTTACCAACTCCTCAAGAGGAGACGACTCCTAAAATAGGGTTTCAAAGTTGTTGTGATTTTTATTTGGTATTTTTTTGTTTTTATTGTTGTAAATTTAGAATTAAATTGAATTTTTCGAAGCTTTTTTGTAAATTTAGTAACTTTTTTATATGAAACCCAATTGTGTTTGCTGGTCGTCAATCGTAGGTATAATATGTAAAATTCACCTGTTACGAAAGCAACTGTTACAGCTCTGCTAGCAAACGAGATTTCTTCCGCTTTGAGTATTTGGAACAACAAAAATCAGTAGGTAGCAAAAATATAATTCTAATGAATTGGCCATCCAACGGAGCTATCTGTTGATTCAGCAAGACGATTGACAGCCCAAACTATAAGTCCAGGTCCACTTCCTTCCACTACGACTAACGAAATGGCTGCTAATTAGAGATTTATTTCATTTCCATGGAAGAATCTATAATCCATATTTTCGTATATTAACGCTACTTGACTTTAACGTTGATAATACTAAACGACTTTTCACTCTATTAAATCAATTTCTGTTAGCTCTACTGACTAACTCTGAATGTGTTGGACATTTACATTACGAAATTGAGACTTGGCGTATTATTTATCATGTGGAATGGGTAATATTTTGTGAAAAAAATCTCTGCTGTAGGCCATGGTGAAGGATTTATTTTCCAGCAAGTATTTTTGGTTTTGGGGCTCATGAGTTCATTTCCTTTTTTTGAAAGAGTCCCGTGAAGGATCTGCTACCAGTTCTAATGATTGTATTCCGCTGCATATTGAGATATAAGTTTTCCCAAAAACGTCCTCGAGTAGTGTGATTGAGATTGTGTTTTCTCTATCGTGGTTTATGTGTTTTTCCATATTTGGCGCAATAATTGTGTCATGGCCGCTGATGATTTTTCATATTCTTAATTAAAATGAGCCCTTCCTTTTTGAGACGCAACTTATCTTTTTAATCATGCAGTAACGATACTAATGAGAAATATTGGGCAATGCAAGATCTTTAAAGTTAATGCTTGGTTCATTATTGGCACATTTGAAGTTGGCATTCGACAGAGGCTTTAATTAATTAGTGTAACAGGTATTATTTTCTTGGCTAAGCTATTTTCGCTCGAATGTATGAATAACAAGAGATTATATCATTTGTTTACCAGAACCTAAAACTCCACAATACTAATTCTATTCCTCATCTCGTGTTTTCAATGAATTGCGGTAGAGTTGTTGAGTATGCGAATCAACCTTGATAAGGTGGTGATTCGCGAAGCCTTTCGACGAGATTTCACAAGCCCTTAACTCTGCGCTTTTCTGGAAATGAGCGAGATGCAGAATTGCCGGAGTGAGGGGAAGAGCAGTAACTGATAGTGGAGGCTCTTGGTGGCGGGAGTGGGGGATCGAAGCGGGGACCGCATGGAGGAAGGAGTGGTCGGAAATCCGGGCGCTCAGCCCTGACCGGCCGACGCCTGTCCCCTTATGTGCCACTCGACAGAACCCTCCTCTCCCCTCCCCAAGCCTCCGAACACGCACTCACGCACGCACGGGCAAGCGGTCTCGAGTCTTCCGTCCACCTTTATCTTCTCCAGCATCGGAACAATCTTGCTCGTCAAAAGGAAACAGTCTGCCGCTTACCTCATCTCCCGCCTTCAATCTTCCTCTCCCTCTCTCTCTCTCACCTTGGTTACCGCTCTGCCGTTTATGGAAGATACCTTCATCTCTGTCTCTCCCCTGGTGCCTCTCCAGAGCTCTTCCTCTCCCGCTTGTCCTACCCTTTGAAGCTCACCCCATCTCTCTTTCTCTTTCTCTCTCTCTCTCTCCCATTCCCTCCTTCCAGACCCTTCTCAACCTTTCCCACCTCCTCCCACCCCAGCCCTCTCTCTCCGGCTAATAGCTCTTTCATACCTTCTCACCATCTCCTTGGCCGAGGGAATGCGTGAAGGCATTTCCATCTCCCTTCCTCTCACAGCCTCCTTCGTTTGTGCGCGCGCGAGAGAGCAAGTCTCGGACCTTCCTCGAGGGATATTCCATGAATTTTAATGGTCGCGCCGCCGCGCCTCTTGGGGGACCATAAGCCAGAATGGGAACGCGAAAATCGGAAACAACAGTTTCTAGTCGGTTTGTTTGTTTGTCTTCCTTTTCTTATATTTATGCTGACCCACTCGCTTCGCGTTCATTTTATATTTTTCCGGGGTCGTGTAACGTACTCTAATTGGCCAAACGGTGTCGACTGACCCCCAAGGCATATGGAAACACTTTCATGAGTTTACAGTTAAAAGGTATAGTGAGAATTCGCACCTATTTTCAAGTTTTCCGAATGAGCTCAACCATGCTTTTGATAGTGTTAATGCATGATGCCTATTCCTCTCAATAGGTGGAACTAATATACAGTGGAACAATGGGAAGCCCTCAACCTTAAGCTCCATTGATTTAAGATGTTACTTGTATTATTTCATTTGGGTCTCCCTGATTTCAATACAGACAACGGTTGCCACCACAAATCAGTCACTTAGTATTCTTGAATTCAAGCTCCTGCCAGAGTCTAGTCCCTGGGCTTATATTATTGGTATCAACTCCTCAATACAACCACCAATAGTTAATGTTAGGTTTGGCCATCTATATTGTGTAATTTTTGTTACTGACTGAAAGTGCTTTGGGATGCTAACACTTAACACATTTTTTTCTTAACTCACTTTCCACACATACTTGCAAATGTATGCCCTCCTTTTTCTTTTCTGTCTTTTATAGAGTTTTAGGGTGACCGGTTTACTGTATAAAATCAGTTTTACTAACTATGATGAAATACCATGCTAATCATGACACTATGGTAATGCTGAGCCCCCTCTGAAACCGCTACTTATTCCTTTAATAGGTCTTCTTGATTTAAGGAGTGGAGTTATCCCCAGAATTATCATACCATTAAAACTTTTATTCTCGCGAAATATATTCAGGCGTGATTTGTTAGGATATATCATTTATGGGAAGCATAGGATAAAAGAAAGATACCATATTCCAATGAAAAAATTGGCATGCTAATAAGGATGATGAATTGTGCTTATTCTTCAGAGGTTTGTTAATGCATGTTCATATTAATTATTTTTCGACAGAAATATAATGGAAATTAGGAAATATATGCAGACAATGTGTACACCAGCATTCAATTGGTACAGACATGACTTGTCTAAAGAAGTAATAATCAGTAATTTTATAACTGCGTAAAGCTGTAGAAAGAATAATATTATTTAAGACTTACTTTTTTCAATGCAAGTTATTTAAGCTTTTCTGGATGCCAACACTGCATCTATATCATTCAATGAATTGAATGATCAAAATCGATGAATGAAGAACATATCATCACCTCGTATTAAATTGTAATAATATTTTGCCACTGGATTTTATTTACGAGTCAAATGCCACCAGTTTGAGAAGGCTTATTTTAATATTTTTATCCTGTTAATTCAGTAAATGTAGAGTCTAAAAAAAGAACAAGCCCGATGAGTGATAAGTTATCCATTGTATTTTTCGCCTGAGTAACTACCTATATTTTCTTATGCACACAGGCAGCAAAACTCCCTAGGTGAATTAAAAAAAAATATTTCTTTACAGTCTTCGTGATCGAGTGCCATATGAAAAGCAACACTGGCCCTTAAATTATTGGTGCATTAGGAAAGTGTTAAGAGTTTAGCTTTTCAGTTAATGAAAATTATGATCGAAATGTTCTTCTTCTGTAAAACTATAGGGCAAAGAATTTTACTCTATGATACAACCCATCATAAATATTTCTAAGTTTTTCAGAACGTTTTACATGCATTTTAAGACCACGGTTGATCCTAAGAGCGTATTTTGATTTTGACGCTAGGCTTAATACACCACTGAATATTTGCCTCAATTGTGAAATGGAAATTATTAGCTAATACGTTTGCCTCATCAAATTTGTTGATTTTCCACATCGCCAATTATGTAGAATGCTGCGAGAAATTTGGAATTTTTATGTATAAGTGAAAATATTCTTAAACTGTCCCACATCTAAAACAGCGATATGCAATTAACCAAGACATTTCTAGACCTCAATTAAATGCCTTTCATTATTTTGCAATGCCTTAGCCCTTCGAGTCCATACTTTCATCATAATGGTAGCCATATGCGTAATCTATACCTCATACCTATGCAGGAGTGTGTACTCGCCGTACGCACTGCATCTATCTTTCGTTCCGGCTCAGAGGATAATAAAATAGGCGTAAGCGATACCTGCTGTGCCAATTGGCACCAACACAGGTTTTCACCGCACGATATTTCACGAACAATGAAAGGTAGAATGTCTGAGCGATAACAAATGGAGCATTGAAAACGCATAAGATTCTATTCTCGCAAACATCCTCGACGGATAACTTTTTTGTGACGCATATATGTACCTTATTTTTTTTATTTGCACTCTTCAATATTATTGGTAGGTTTTATTTGCAGCAACCCATAAATATATGTGACCGTTCAAGAGGAGGCGGCGGGCCTTTATATCTCATGAGTGATAGCCATTGAGCTTGGAGAGATTATTCACCAAACGCTGAAAAAGGATTCTTTTAATATGGGTGGGTGGATAAAATCTTTCGTCCGCCCTTCACGGTCTCTCGAAACACAAAAGAGTGCTTATGTGGCATGACCCCCCGTGTAACATTCCCTCCAATGTCTTCCTGCGTTGGCTTTCGCGGAGACGGTAAATTCGCTCCACCTTCCTCCCGGGGAGGAGGATGAGGAGTGTGGGAGGAGGAGGCGAGCGATTCCTCTGACTCACGTCGATTGTCACTTAATTCCACGTATTCCCTCGCCCAAGGCGTTGGCCTGTTTCGCGAGGGCAAGGGAATTCTCTCCGGGACTCAGAAACATCAAAAGAGAACATTTAACTGCTATCAGCCCCTCACATCAAAAATTTCCGTCAAGGATATTCATATAATCAGCGGTTTATAATTTGTATTTTTGTTATTTAAGTACTTGATTTTCTAAATGAGAATTCACGCAGCTGAAGAGATATTGGTCAATGCCTGTAGTAAAGTTAGTAGAAAATCACAAAATCCCTTTTTATTAAATTTACAAGAGATGAAACTAAGTTTATGGTCAGTGACAAGTATCTTAGTCTTGCCAAACTAAGGTCCCCGTTTCATTCCCAGGCATGTATTTCATTAGAATGCCTACTTCGATGCTGCTTGGAAAGAATTTCACTTCCATTAATTCGTCTTTTAGAACGGAAACGTATGACCCTCTTAATACATATCCTCCACTAAGTATAGAAGGTGTAGCCAGGTTACTTACAGCTATCCATCCTTTTCTCCTCAAACCTATACTAACTCCTCTCCCCCAGGTGTGAGGCAGGAGAGAATTAAAGTCTTTCCAGCTTAATTATTTCTCTTTCGCCTAATGTAGAATTAAATGTAATAAGCAGAGTTTTGCTATGACTTGGGGAGAAAACGTTTATTTGGACCTTAGTCATAAAATACATAGAATATAGATAGAAAACGGTAGTAAGGATGATTACTTCCTAACTAACAGGTGCACGTTGTTTACTTACGCCGCAGGATATCGGGAACTTCTCGGATAGAGATCCTTGAAGCTGAATACAACCAATTGAGGTAATAAAGCCCGTTGTTTTCCCATCGGACATAAGAATAGGTATTGAAGAGTTTGAGGACAGTACGTGTCCTGCACAGTTGGACGAAAGTATCGCTTCGAAAGATGATGAGAATTGAAAGCGACGACTTGGGAGTTGTATGGAATACCCGCAGCTGACGACAGCCCTTGCAGTAATGGGACCGGGGGAGAAGTATCCCATAAAGTGCAGGCTGCAAATAAAATGCGCGATGGTATCGACGTCGATGGAATGGCAGAGAGAAGAGTGGTTGGGAAGGGGGAGGAGAGGGGGTGGGTGGGCACTGATGATGGGGGCGCTGTTGAGGTCGCGGGAGGTTGATGGGACGGTCAAAGGGCAGCAACAGCTCGCCTTGTGCCTGAGTTAATTTCACGCCGCGGGGCGTCGGAGGGTGGGAGAGGAGGCCATCCCCGCGACCCTTAGGAGCGCCGAGCGAGGAGGATGCGCGATATCTTGTATGTCTCCTTCGTAACGCACGCTTCTAATGGCCCCGGCGACGTATTGGCTCCAGCTAATCGCCTCTCTTCCCATGGGCCAATTGTCTTCACGTATGATGACTCTTCGCAAGTGTGGTCACTCCTCTAAAAGAAAACTCGTGTATCACGTTTCACGTCTTTAATAATATCTTCATTTATTCTCTTACAAATAACAGATTGGTGTACGCAGATATCCATTGAAAATCCCCCCTAGGCGGGATTCGAACCCACGACCCTGGGATCGACAGGCGAAGGATTTACACCACCCCCAGCGATGCGTTATCCATACTCTATTTACGTTTCATGCAGCCGGGGTGACAAGGTTGATTCTTTCTTCTACTGGGGCATGGGTGTTGTCTCTACATGCTAACTTACGGTCTTGGCTTTCGTAGTACCTGAAAAACTTAGTTCTATTATGTACGAGAAAGTAAATATTTCGTTTTTCATCGAAATATTTCGAAAAATATTAAAGGACCCTATAAATCCACAGTGAAGGACGCCGTGAAAGGTTTACATCCGAATGCTCATAGGAAAAAATCGGGGAGACGCGGATTCGAATCCCGGTCAAGGTGGATGAATTATTTTCCCCGTGAAGATCTTGCTACTGTGAATTTTTATAATTTTTTATATAATTGGTCTTTCGATATCGCGGAACAGTTCCAAGAGAATAATTGATGTTAAGGGTTGCTTAACTGCTATTGCTATTAAGGGTCCGCGCACCAAGTGGCGATTTTATCGGGAAATGACATTTCTGCTACTGCTGGTTATGTTTTCATAATTAGAGATGTACCCCTGGGAATCAATGGACATTGGTGAAAACTACCTCTACTTTAAAGGGTGCTTTTATCAGTGTTATTGGATCAGGTAATTTGGGCTGCCTCAGAATTGCCGAAAGAAAAAAATATAAACCTCTACTGTGGTGCTGCGGTAGCAGCAGTAGGGAAAAAAGATCGAACCCCCGGAAAAAAGTCGGGTCCAATTCATCCACCTTTCACAGAGTATGACATATCTATTTTTCATCGACGTCAATGGCAGAGTTCTTTGTAAACAGTCCTCTTGGGATCCAACTCATTAAAAATGACGTCCTCGCCATTTTGATCCGCAGTTGAACAACCTCGCCTCCTTCTTAATTGGATGCTTCCTGGTGAAAGCAGTTCGCACTTTGCCGCCTATGGGAGGCGAGTAATGGAGAACGGTGGGTCGGACAAGGAAGGCGGGCGTGGAGACGGGGATGGAGGACGGGAGGGGCGGGGCCATGACACGGGTTTCAATTGCCACTCCCGCATGCAAGTGCAGAGTGGGAATGACTCTCGTCTCCGTACTCTCCTGGGGTCGAACGGAATGGGGAGGTCGCGTAAACGGTGATTAACTCAGCCTTAGGTTAATCCTTAATTTTTGTAGAAAAAAATAACCAGCCTATTTAAAACGCTTCGCTCCAGAATCTTCCCAAACAGCGGCAGGTGGTAAATTTAATATTCTCCGCAAACTTGAGTGCAAGTGTATCTTTTCATCTCGCATCCAAGTGGTGATTTTTTTAGCGCACTTCGGTCACAGTGAACGAGTGCTGAGTTCATATGGCTGAGGTAAAAGGGTGGGGGGAAATGATGGGTGGAAAGTACAATGGGTGAGGTGCGAATTCTGAAGGGAAAGGAGGAGCTGTTAATGACAGCGATGATGCAGTCTCAGGGAGGCTTTCAAAGGAAATAAATAAATCTCGCTTAAAAGGGAATTTTAACTGACGGGGTAGCGCAGTGTAGTTGGATATCTCCGTGGGTTTATGAGAAGGATAGAATTGAAGGAGTCAAATGACAAAATTCCCCAAATGATTTCATACCGTCTGATATTATTTTCTCAATTTTTTAAGATTTTATGGCGTCATGACTGTAACTAATTTGCGCAAATATATTGAAATTGTGTCTAGTAAGCATTGTAAATAAATCATTATTAATTATTTATTAGTTATCGTTAATCTGATATGCTTTATATTGTCTGCTTCAAAGGATGTTCGTTAGTCATAGATGATTTACTTTTACTTTACCCTTCGAAGAAATGCATAGCCTCTGAAATGGGTGGTGGGTTTTTTGAAAGTGTAAAGCATTGGATCAAGTAAGAGAACAGTGACATATACCTTTTGAAGTTGTAGAACATTTAAGCCTATTTCTCCTACTAATACCATAGCACAGTGGAAAAATCTAATTGAGCAAATTATTAGGTAAGAATTGAAAAACTCTAGCTAGATGACGGCTAAACTTGATTCATTCCGTCAGTTTCTTATGAGGATTTGAAATGTTTATCGTAGATACCCATCGAAGTGTAATTAGTGTTTTATCACATTTGGCTCTTATGGCATTTAATAAATTTTGGTTTCATTTAGCGGCACAACCTTCGTCCCGAACCCTTGCGAGGATTGTGGCGGTGGGATTTAACAAATACTTGGCAGGAGGGGGTGAATTCCGGTTTAGATGAGCTTGATACAATTCAAGTGCTTTTATTTCCAAGACGAAAACACTTTCAAAACCCCACACATTTCATTCAATCGGATGTGCCTTAAGCTTATAACTAGTACTTTAATTCCTGTCAGGCAGTATTTATCCTTAGTTGTAGTCAGAGATGAACTCCAATTCCATATCCCCGACAGTAATATCCATTTTAGTTCCTTTTCTATATATGTTTCATTGAGTTATGCCGGGTAACGACAGAATAAATTCCAGTCTTTTTAGCGATCCGATCAATTATATATTTTTCACCAAAAGCAATGATCATTTTGCGTCCATATTATTAGCCGTTTAAAATGTTATTAAATATAAATTCCATTTGACACTGATACGAAAGCAGGTCAAGATAATTAAAGATGATTGCTTGCCGCAAACGCAACAATAAAATATTACCTTTCTACGAGGAAAGGGTTCTAAAATATGAGTTTCTAGGTGACTCTGGGGGGTTATTTTGTAATCTCACCTTTTTAATGACTCTTTGCGGGAAGTCGGGAGATCCGTTTCGCTCTCTTAATGATCGGCTCACGAACGGTTCGTGAATTGTTGAAGCTTCTGTCGTTGAATAAATAAACGAGTGCCTGACAACGGCGACCGCTTTCTTCAAAAATAGAGGTATACGGTGAAGGTGAGTGAAAAATTGTTTGTCCATATCATTTTAATTATTCGGATGGCCTGTCAAGATAATTCATGTCCGATAATTTCCTTTATACCAATATTGGAATTTGCATTTGTTTCTCGCTACATATTACGTTAATAGTGTTTCATCATTTTTCATTTTCTCAATAGTGTTTCATTCAAGAAATCATTTGTTGATAATATACAATTCGTGATTTAAGAACGTTTAAGTTCTTCACGTTGTGCAAATTCCATAAATACAATTAAAAATCGATTGTATATTTCCCGCTCTTGCTTTTTTTCCAACTCAAGCTTCAAGTGGAAACGATGGTGGCTCCATGCCACGTTATTTATGTAGATGAGACGGGAACTAATGGCAGGAGGAGATAATGAAACGGATCAAGAGTCTAAAGATACGGATCAGAGCGGATGAATCGTCTAAAAGACCAGCACATGACCAGCAGTTCACCGCTTGAGATCCGTAGATGGTCACGCCGCCTGGGTGGCGGAGTTTAACTACGAAAAAGTGACATTGTATGACGTATTCTCACTAAAGTGAGATTACAAAATAACCCCCCTGAACTCCATCAAGCAACCAAACATGAACATTTCCCTTAGCAAAAAGATAGTAGAATGTGCTTGAAGGTATTTACTAATGAGTATTCAATATTTTTAAAATTGACAAAATAGCAGTAACCTAGAAAAATATGGAAACTTAGTGTAACAGATCTGAAGTATAGGGAAAAATCATTCCTGTATTTGTTAACGAATAAAAATACCGAGAGAAATTTTTGTTTGTTATGATGGCTTATAATTAAATTGAAGCTATTTTCAAGGGCGCATTTTGAAAGTGTTATTTTTTCGATGTTACAGTGCGAAGGGAAATATATTTTCATATTAGCAAAAGCAAACCCTAAAACTCTTATGATATGATTACAGATAACAGCAACCGTTATTGGAATTTCAAAATATGTATTTTTTACTTGCATATATTTATGACAGTTTTATATTATTGCGATATGCCCCAGTTGTTCATTGGTTGGATAAAATCCATTCCTAAAGGTAGTTTTATTTGCATAAAAACCTCATGCTAGAGCGGAATAATACTTTCTGCTAACGAAGCAATTGATTATGGAGCAATGCTTGGATGTTGTTCTTAACTACCGTAATAATAATTAGATAGATATATAATTTCAGCTAATCTTTGCCATTGGTCTTTAATTAGATCATTTTAAAGTCAAAATATCTGTCGTGTTTCATTAGCAGTGAAATATTCGCTGTTATTACATATTAGGCATAAAATGACATTTGTTCCTGTTCTCATCGTTTCTTTACGCGGGGATGAATGAATTTCGGAGAGTTCATGGTGTTTCACCTTTAGCACCTCTGAGACAAATCAATTCGCCACAAAGCCATTTCCGATCTTTGTCAGCCAATCTTGAAAGGTGTTCTTTTTCCTTCGTGCACGGTACCCATCCAACCCACGTCCTATTCCCCTTAGCCTATCTCCAGTCGCATTATAGACCACCCTCAGTATCCTCTCATTATCGACCCCCTCCCCTTGCTTCTCCTCCCACCGGAGTCAATTTCTCCCTCTTCACTTCCATATCGATAAATAAGAGATATCTAACTAACACTTAAGACTCAATTATCTGTGCTTGAATGTAATCGGAAGGCCTATCATCAATACTATCTATTGGTCGAAATTTCTGGTATTGATTTTTGCTGCTCGATTTCCTATCCTTTAGCGTAGAGAAGTTTTTCCTCCTATAAGACTTTATGTAAATGATTATTTACCAGAGATCATATTTCGGTTGTGCTATTTACCTAAAAATGTGTAATCTCGTAAAGGTAATATATATAGCTGTGTTTACGCTTGAGCTAAAAAATCACCGAAGCACAAAAATTACACAATTATTTAGCACATTTTTCATTATAATTTTCCCAGTTATTGCACATTTATACTCATTCCCCACCCTACCGAAAAGCTTTGTGGACAAATCTGTGTCCCAAATATATCATTCATAATCGCCATTATCCAAGACTTGCCAGGGTGCTTGCCCGATGGAAAAACACCAATGCAAAAATTCTCAGTCAGCCAAGTATGTACCTAATTTGTCACCCACGCTCTTCGACTAAAATTTGGAGGAGCCGACCAAAGACGAAGACGAGAACGGAATAACCTAAATCCAAGTGAATGGCCAAGGAAGTAGCATATGTCATTGCAGTCGTAGCAGAAATCTGAGAAGTCTTATATGTATTCCTCCGTGAATGGAATCGAGAAACGGCTCTTAGAGAACAAGACGAAAATTAATGAGACATTTAAGATGCTGATTAAGATGAGAGAAAACGAATGCAGATGTGCCTCATTATGGAAAGAAACTAGAACAGGTGGACATCCACACCTACCTGGCGAGCAGCGATATATGATGAAAGGGTTACAAAGAGCCCAAAGCGAAGAAAATCCTTTCTCATCCGTCCCAAACCTTACAACTTCCCCTCGGTTCTGAAACGCCTATTAGTGCGGAGACATACTAGAAAACACATGCAATGCCTAGTGTGAAGAAAACTAAAGCAAATGAAGTATTCATGAAGATGAAGAGACTGCTTCCATACTCAAGGAGGATACTACTGTAGGCATAAAGCAATGTTTAAGGACATTTTTATAGGAAGAGATACTTCACTAAACAACCGTGAAGACCACTTTAAATGCGGACCAGAAAGGACTTGACGGATTCAAAACCTATTGATGGAGAAGGATGCTGAAAATGAAGTTGACTGAAAGCGTAAGAAATGACAGTATGTGTTGACAGGAATGATAAACACAATGGAATTAGCAAACCTTTATACGCAGCGATTTTTAAATAGCATACTGGAGGGGAAAGTTAAAGGAAAAGGATGAGGACCAAAGGACAAATACCTAGGGCTAACAAATAGGGGTGTTGAATAGGAGAATTGCAGGGAATGTGACTAATGAGGTAAAAATGGAGAATGGAAGAATCAGTATATCAACCTGAGGATTATTATACCGATGAATGCCAAGACCTTTATATAGTTAAAATCTAATCGGCACTTTGAAATTACTTTGAATGATTTTAAACTCATGTCAAATAATCTCAATTAATTCAATTCAAAGAATTCAACAAGTGTCTGTAGCGGGTCCTTGTTACATGGAAATTTTAATGAGTAATATTTTAAGCATATGATCGCTAATGATTGAACGTTACTGGGCACTATAAAACCAGGTCTGAATGAAGGAAGGCTGGAAATAATAAGCATGTTACCCTTATTTTTTCACCACATTTACCTAGATATCAAATAGTAGTCAACAGTATGTAAGCCAGTTACTTCATGAATATTTTTACCCACGTCATATTATTGAGATACTAATGTCTAGGTATTTTATTTCCAGGAGTTTGGAATGTTATTTTTGCAATTCTGAAATTTTTGAATTAATTTCATTTAGTACCAATACCCTTGAATTCTCCCGAAACGAAAAAGACTTTCTAGAGTAGTACTCTATTCCAAAATTTACGATTGTAATTAAGTTTTTAATCCCAATAACCATGCTTTACATCATTTGTAGATTGCCTGAAGTTTTAGGTGTTCAGGCAGTGCTTATATCCTTACCAACAATTCCCAGTGACTGAGCGAAAAGATGAGTGACGGAGGCGCAGGTCGCAGCTCCCATCGAAAGGAGGCGAGTGAATAGCTAGAAGTGACCCCGTGGCGTAGGGTGTTATGGATAATGGTTTAGTGCCGGTGAGAAAAAGTGCGCGGTAGAATGCCTCAATTTCCTCTCTGTTTGCGTCGCCCTCATCCCCGCCCCCCTCCCAACAGCCCCTCCCGCCCCCCTTCAACCGCCCCGGCGCCCTCCTGTCATATCAGACGCCGTTACCCCTTCCCTCTGCTCACCCGAGGCATCTTCGCCAATTCCTCCCATTTTTCCCACCGTCTCTCCTCATCGGATATCGCAGTTGCTCCTCAGTGTCCCTACAGGGTGAGGGCTCTTCCCGGCATGCCATGCTCTCTCTTTCCGCCGTCCCCACCCCCTTGCCCCTTCGAGACGGTCCAGTGTGTTCTCACCGGAGATCTCGTCTCTGCGACCATCCCGAAGCACCAGACTCCATCTTCTCCCCATCTTGGATTCCTTTCCCACCTCCATCTGCCCTTAATCTTCTTTGTTTACTGCCTCCCTTCCCCCTCTCGCTTGATTCTTCGCCAATTTTTTTTAATTTCCCCGTCACTCCTTCCAGCTCTGCCACTCTCGGGCACCCCTCCTCCTTTTCGTGCGTCACGCTCTTTAAGTCTGATTCCTCCGCCAAACCCGTCATCTGGAGTCCTCGAGAAAAGAGTATGCGTATACATATAATAGATAATATGAGTGGCCACTCCGTTACCTCAAAGGTTATGTGAATATTAGAGATTTCGAGAAATGACTCATATTTTAAGGGGCTACAATCAAAAGAAATATATTTATAGCGTTAACGAGGGTTATTCTAAATGCCGAGTTTTTAAATTATAAAAATAAAAATAATTACCTTGCTTCGCACTTTCTCGTATAAATGCATGTTGTCCGTGCTGTAGCATATTAGGAGAGGGATTTTATCTAACTTACGCGAGTTATATTTGAAATATGTCCTTCAAAGTTCAATGTACATACATCGCTTCAAAAGACCGGCCATACGTGCTTCTCGGAGGGCAATGTTTACGGGAGATTTATTTTTTATCATGTATTTATATACTGCCCTAATTTCTGGCCCGAAATAATCTTAAAATAGTTTTTCTTCTAAAAAGTATATAAATGAGCACTTTTGCAGTTTTTCTCTCCGTAAGAAATATATTCTTTGGGATCTCACATTTGGTGGTTAAATTTATCCCAAAACTGAAACACTTTCTACGGGTTGAAAAAATTCCTCTCGGGTCCTCCACCGGGTTAGTTGGTCCATGGCCGACGTTTCGGTGCTCGACTCGTACACCGGCATCAGGGCAGATGAGTGTCGTTCCGGAGGTTTTGGCCGCCTTATGTATCCTTGCCAGGAGATGAGGTGCCACGCGTCGAGCACCGAAACGTCGTCCAACTAACTCGGTGGAGAACCCGAGAGGAATTTCTTCAATCAATTCTCCGGGAAAGCATACGCTCTTATTTCACACTCTACGGGTGCTCTCCGTCTTACTTCACGTGTTACTCCCATAGATGTGCACCTCCTTTTTGATAAACTCGACTGCGTTTTTTGCTCACGTGGATCTTTTTGTGTGTACAATGTTTTCGAATCAGCCGCTAATAAAGTGACCTTTCTCGGCTGCGGCGCTGGGGCTCTCTCCCGCGCATAATGAGCACCCGCAGGCGGCCGTAATTACGCCCCTCGCGGGGCCGCCATAATGGCAAACGCGGTGCAAAGGGATGGCGCTCTATTTGTACCGCATTATCCGGAGCATTTGTTCTTCCCTTCTTCCCCCCCTCCCCCCTTAACTTCTCCCATTCCCCCTCCTCCCTTTGCCCCGAGCGCGTCTACACCTTTCGTTGTTTCTAGTGTTGCCAACTCTCAAGGGATCGTAGGAAAACTTCCCCCGCAGTTGGACTATAATTTTTAAAAATCGTACCTGTCCCGGAGTGGTGTTCACCTCATTCTTTTTCTCAGTAATTTTCTGTCCACTGATGGTTCGTATGTTAGATAAAAATGCTTTTCGATCATCCTGTGCATGGGCTGTTCATGAAAACATAGCACATTATGGGAGTGATACTCGGTATTGTTCAGAACAATCCTCGTAACATACAAAAACCCCCTAGAAATTCATCTAATTTCTTTTATTTTGTAAAGGATATTGTGTTAAATAATTCAAAATTATATTTTCAGCTAGAACTTGTTTTATTTTTAAATCTCTCGGAGTTTCTCACGATATGAAACTGCCGGAATCAACTCTTCAGGAGTTGTCAAACCTAGTTATATCTTGTGTTATATCTTGTCACAGGACGTGGAAAGAGGCTTAAGGAGGTGC
The DNA here is from genome assembly GCA_933228895.1 of Platycnemis pennipes. Classification (NCBI taxonomy): domain Eukaryota; kingdom Metazoa; phylum Arthropoda; class Insecta; order Odonata; family Platycnemididae; genus Platycnemis; species Platycnemis pennipes. The sequence goes on along the minus strand of OW121848.1, from coordinate 21,472,646 downwards.
AATCGCAAACAGCAAACGAATAAAAAAATGAAAATTCCTCCATTTTATAAGTGCTGTTTCGAAAACACCTTTATAATCGATAACATTTCTACGCTTCCGGGAAGTAAATCTAAGTTCCTAAATGCCATTTAATAATTTATTTTGAATCGCTGATTTTCCCAACTTGAGTAGACGAGAGAGCCTTCTGTAAATCAAACGTATAATACCTACGAAAATCAATACTTTCTGCTAATATGCCATAAACTACGTTTAATTGGTTCATTCATCTTATAACAATGCCCTTTTCTGGAAAATGTAGTCCGTAATCGGTTGATTTGACTAATGTAGTTTGAGTTGTCCGCAGTGCCTCTGATAAATGCTATTAAAACTTCTAATTCGAGTTGACTGCACCATTCCATATCCCAAGGAATATATAAATTAATGCATATCATCAAATGACGACACATTATTGAATATTTAATTTCATGGAGGGTACTAATAAATTCGTCCATATTCCTGGCGGATGCCTAACTTACCGTTTTTCTCAAGAAGCATTGAATTGTCTAGTAATAGTGGCGCGATACCTATCACTGCATGTGCATACATTGTGCATGTTTGGTGTTTGTTCACCTCCTTCCACACACCTTTGAGGTAGTTCTCAGAGCACTCCGTGAATGTAGATGTTATGGGAGGCGTTCAAAGGCTTCCACCTGGATTGGACCTGAGACCTCGGATAGCCAAGCACAGTTCATTTAGCTGCCACTCCGCCTGTCTCAACAAGTGTGAAAAGATGACAACTTTCTTTCCGCGGAGTAACGTAGGTTTCCGCGCGGCCTGCACATCTTCCGGCGACACCCTGCGTCGCTGCGGCCGTGGGAATCAGTCGCAGCGAATGATAATCCGTGGCCGGCGGACAGCACACTCTTCACACGCTGAACACCTCTCACGGATTATTAGCGAAGTATTTTTCCGGCGATCCTGCGCGAGAGCTTAAGATACGTAACGTCGATTCATTCCCTTCACATAAGCGGAGCGAATCAGATTCAGTCATCCAGTTTGCGTGCCTATAACCGTGATGAAGTGTGTTCGGAAGTGGCTTTACTTTTTTCATTACGTTTACATAAACTGAATATCGATTGTTATTGATGCCACCGCAGTTATTTCCAGCTGAATAAATGTACCACAGAAATTTTAACTTTGTTTTTTTTTAATCAGAGTGCGTGGTAGCCCAGTTGGTACACCGTTAGGCTACAGAGATTAGGTCAAGTATGCAGATTCGGAGTACGTACATTTTAACAGGAACCGCAAAAAGGCAAGCTGAGAGCTTTTTTGGGTACCTTGTCTTTGAGAAAACGCCAGGGGGCACAGGAATAGAAGCTGATTACCGTAGACTGAAGTGTGACTTTCACCCATCTTTTGCTTAGTTCTTCTTGAGCTCTTCTCTCGCGAACCTGAGCAATTCTGCCCTCTTACGAACATTTCTACTACTCTATATTAAGTCAGAATGGCAAACAATTATATTTGAAACTATAAAGATACAATAGTATTGCATAATAATATTGCGCATATCAATGTACCAAAATATTTAAATTCTCTAAGCTATTTTTCCAAATACTCAATAAAATAGATTAAAAAGCATTTGATGGAGGCAGGCGATATTTGTTTGAGTTTCGGAACGTTAAATAGGGTAAAATGAAAATACTTCGTAGAATTTCATTTTCAGTTTTACTCTTACCTGTTTCGGTAACATAGTGTCATTATTAAGGAGACAGACAACCAATTTACCAAAGGAGGCATATTTACGTTGCAGCGGAACTCAGCAGAGAACTTGATTTTTTCTTTTCGTTTGGTGTTCAGCATCTCCAATAAATTAGTAAATGTTCATCTTTGTTTATAGAATTTCGTTCCCTGTGAAATTATATTAACTCGTATATCAGCTGTTGACTCGGTTGAAATTTTCGCTGCTAGTTTGCAATCATTTTATTCTACGCAATACGCTTAAAGCTGACACTTGATATTTAATTTGGTACTGCAATTGGCAGTACCAGTGTATTTTTTAATCCCAATTCACGATTAATGTGTATCAAAGTAGCAAAGTTAAGGATTGATTGAAAATTCGATGAAGTACAAGAAAGATATCCCATTTAATTAATCCACTTGCAACCAATGGAGGGACTGACTCTGGAGAGAGGAGTAGATAGAAAGTCTTCGTCGTCTTTCTTCCAATCTTCTCATCTCAAAAGTCACGAACTTATCTTGTGTGTAAAAGAGTCATATGACGAGGAATAAAGTGTTCAGCCTGTAGCTGAGGCTAGTGACTAGATAAGGGCTCCGGTTCAGCGTTCAATTCCCGCACCGCTTCGTGATGACTAATGATGTGACGAATCCTATCCGACTTCTTTATTCGCGGAGGTTGAGTTGACGATGCTATGCCGAACGAATTTCCTCCGGAGAAGACGCGGCCGAGGGGCGATGGGACGAGGGGTGTGTGGTGGGGGTTGGGTGGGTGTATGGAAGGCGAGAAGGGACACGCCCACCGCAGACGTCGCCGGTCCCACAAGGGAAACCCCGCCATGTTGTCCGTAGGCGTGGGCCTCCCTTTACCTGTCTGGCCTCCCATATTTTTCTTGATTTAATAGCGCCACCCAGAGAACACCATTTTTTCACGCTTACATCATTTAAATTGGAATATGTCCTGTATCCATTCTCCGGGAGCTCTTTTTATAATTGAAACAGCAACCGAGTTTGGACGATTATTCCAAGTCCGTGTTTTGGACGCTTGGGACAAAAGGAATACTCAAGGGCATTTTTGAATGTTTTCGTTTAATGCATTTTTTGCCTTTTTTCATCCGCGCATTTAATAATGGTGCCGATGAAAGAAAATGACATCAATTTAAAACTAAACAGAACCTTAGGTACATTAAAAAGGAAGGGGGGCAGAATCTTTGGTTTTTCCTTTCCCCCGTTCCCTTTTCTAAATACTGATGACTACTGTATCTCAAATCGTCATTTCCCTTTATTGCCTCAGTAAGGTTTTATTCATACTCTGCACTGCTTCTTTAAAAAAATAATAGAGAGAAAGTGTAATGCATTAGTCAGATGCATAGAAAACACTTCGGGATACACCGAAGGAGAGTGTTTTATTTAAAAATGTATCAGTGTAGTTTTAGAAAGATTCCGATGAAGCTTTGCTTCCTGAGACAATCGGCAAAAGGAGAAGATGTACACAGATGAGATGTTTTTCACAAGACTGTGAATTAGAAACACTCCTTGAAAGTCTCGACAAATTCGAAGAGATATTCACTTAAATTTGCTAATTATTGGTAGCGTCTTTCATCATTGTCAGAACTTGGGATCAGTAGAGGCATTTATAAAGGCTAAAAAAATCTAATCAACGGCATGGCGAATTGCAGCTGGAGCCATAAGGGAGTCGGCGCATTGACTCACGCATACTTCCATCTCACATATCGCATTGGCCTTCTCCTCCCAGTGGTTTCTCGGCATCGAATCCGTGTTCGATCGTGAAACACGCCTATGAAGAGTAGATGAACCCGATGTTTCAACCCCGCACGCGAAGGCCAACGCACTGCAACTCCACCTTTTCTTCTTCCAGATAGAACACGTATGCTCTTGTCGAAGGTGAACGTATCGCCATGCATGTATTCCTCCCCGTTGATTGGTTGAATGTCCCTTACCAAGCAGCCAAAGATGTTCAAGGCGATCCAACTCATTTTCCCATACACTTTCTTACGTGCTTTGGCACGATCTTTGCTTTCCACGGCCTGTTCTCGGTCTCAGTGCTCACTTAAACTTTTCTCGTGTTTCAACAACTCTGATATAATTAATATCTATCCTCCGCATGCTACTCGACACATCCCCATTCTCTCTCTTATTCTCCCTCAGCTGAAGGATTGCTGTAATTGCTGCGACATAATCCTTCGTTCACTTTTGGCGTGGGATTATTGTAATGGCCGAGGCCTGTTGACTCATTCGGTCTTTCTTATGTGACTTTTAATCTAATTTGGGTAACATCGATTTGCATATATGAAGACAGCACCGTTTCCCAAGGATTAATAGATTTGAATTAGTACGCCACTGAATTTAAATTGGGCCAGTATTACTGTATTTGAAGCATTAATTTCTCATTTTATATGCCAAAGTATGAGATTTATTGATCCAATAACTGGCAAGAATTTCAATTGCTTAGTTCCCAGGTACCCGTGCTCACTCCAAATGATACATCACTACCCCACCTTCTGAATATATGACTACCATTAAATTTGTATTTAATATTTTTTGTTAAATTTTGCTAAAACAAAATATTTTTTGCCATGAAAAATATAGTCTTCACTATCTCCAGCATTCTTTCTATTTGGAATTTCTATGCAGAATTTTTTCTTTTACGTGCTGCAAGGTGTTTTTTAATTTATTATGAAAAACTTACGCGTTGTGGATTGAGCAGTATGGTATAAAAACATAACAATAATGGATTAGATGCTAAGAGAACCCTTTAACGATCTATTTCTCTTCCAATTGCTATTTCTTATCCCACTAAGCAAGCTTTGAAGTCTCTTCCAACGAAAAAAAAATCAATTTTCGCGTATTTCCTTTGCAATTTCTTTTTCATCAGCGGAAGATGGAACTTTTAATTTCCCAGATGTCTTTTCTCAAAGTCATACCAAATCTCTAACGCTATAAAATATATTTTAATAATTAGTTCACTGAAAGAAATAAAATATTCCTCAAATTCAGGCGTGCATTTTCATTCAAATTTCTCTTGTTAGTACTATTAAAAAGTGTGTTCAAGTGAAAAGCAAAATAGTATGGCTGTCTTGAATGCGCGGTGAATATTCCGTGCAGGTTTCTCCCCTCCTCATATTCACCCTGTGACAGTACAACCCCCTCCCTCTTTTTCCTTCCTCCTCTGTCCCCCACACCCTCGTCGTCTCGTGCGTGTCGCGGAGCGTGGAAAAACCGCCGTCCGGAGACCTCTCTCCCTTTCGCTCTGACGCCACGGTGAACGCTTGCGCAGCCGAAGTGCCGTTGAATGGGGCTGCCAATCGGATTCCCTTCTAGTCCCGATCTCGAATCGCACTTGTTTTCTCGCTCCGCTATCTTCGCTGTCGTAAATATTCAATCCGATGGAAATACTGATGGCTGTGCGCAATTAGTTGCCTTTTGTCACGGTGGATCAGAACAAGGATGGAGACGTGTTAAGCGATAGGAGAGAGAGTGCTCTCCCCCTTTTTTTTATCACGGGTTTGAGCCGTTTGTATCGAGAGTGTTAGATAGGGACGATTCATCGGCCAGTGGTTCTGTTATGAGATGAATGGCTGTCCCAAGATTGTGCGTTGAAGTTGTAAATGTAGAAAGTACCTACTAGGGGTTAATCGGTTCTCTCGATGTCATCTGTCTTCGGCTTTCATATGTAGACTCACTCTCTCCCCTGAACGCAATGATAAAAACTTGGAGGAAAAAACCACATGTCTGCGAAGAACTGTATGTATTGGTGTACACTCGTGTTTAAACAAAAATACTAAACATTGAATATGGCTCATCAAGTGCAAAAATGGTTGTATATGGAAAATAAAAGGGAATTATTAAAGATGCCTGATAATCGAGTTGAATTTGCAAATATTTTAGGAAGTAGTGAAAGAGATATGAGCTCTACGGCCTTAAATGTTATTTAACGAAATAAAAGCTCAAATGGCCGTAAATATTTTAGAGGCACATGCCGGTATTGACGTATGGTGCTCTAAATCATTGCGGCCACTGGATCTTTTCTTTCGATTTTATGGAGTAATGATTTTTTTTCATTTCATCTAAGTGTATTATGTGTCGATTAAATTATAGATAATTTTGAAAATCAGTGATGCCGTGAATGGATATGTCCTTAGTTATTGAGATTGCCCCTCAAAGTGACGGGGAAAAAGAACTCTAATGCTTCGCACGCTCTGTTTTTGGCAAAAGCTCAATATTAAGGGGTCCAAGACACTCTACAAAGACTTTCTCCCTCATTCCGTAAAGAGCATGGTTTTGAATACCAAGAATATCCTTAGTACATGCAGTAAGTCGTGGGTTTGAGGTACTCCTATAGCTAAGGTTGTATCCCACCGTACAACGAAAGATATTGATCATAAGACGAACAAAACATCCATTCCCATGGGTGGAGTACAACCCGCAACCCTTGTTTTGCCAGGCCATTGAGTTAACGACCTGGCTACCATGACCCGCAAGGTATTAAATGTTATTGATGCCAATATTTTTTTCATTCTTTTGTATTTTATAATATTGATGATATTTCATAGAGTTCGGCCTTCGGAAAAATGTCGCAGCGTAAATTGGAATTATTTTTTTTCATTCCCTCAGATAACGTAATATGAAACTACATTGAAAATCCATTATAGGTGTCTCTATAACTAACTCTTTTATTAAGCAGGTGTTAAAAAAATGCATACTACTCTTTTCATCATTTATCAACAGCATTTGAGTATTGGCCTAATTTCATCGAATCGACACAAAGCTGTACCTTAATTGGTTAACGTGAATAAATCCATTAAAACCACGAAATAAATACCTACATACCTAGATCACTACCACTCTCTACCTTGGTATTCCTGCTACTTAAATTCGCCACTACTATTTTTTCGTACTGGTGGGGTAGGCAACGCGTCAATTGGAGCGACTTATATAATAATTTCATTAGGTGCGAAGTTGTACCCGATTTTAAAATAAAGCAAACCCGACATTGAACCCGATTTTAAAATAATGCAAAATAATATAATAATTAATATCTACTACTACATTACTCATATGAAATTTTTTTCATGAGTATTCAGAAAGTTATTCATGGAAATTAGTAAACTTCGTTTTTAAAACGATCCAGTAAATTTTTCTACTGTTCTCATATTTTATACCCACTCCAGATTTTAGTGAAGAAGGCATTAAAGGCGTTCGCCCACAGCTTAAGTCCTTTCGGCAAGATCCTAATTCTCATTTCCATAAACATTGCGGCTTCCTCAGTTCAATTAAGGAGGGGTCACTTCAATAAATTCTCAACGCGTCGCCAACTGCCACCGTTCTAATCTACTGCGATCCGGAAGCATCCGGTGCACCAAATAAATAGATCCTCTCCAATAAACTTGTCAGTGAAAACGACCGTAAATTCCAATCCCCCACCGCAAGCGCTCTCCTCCATTACAAATCACCGCTCGTGATTCTTCGGATGCAGCGGAGTGGGATGGGGGGGGGGGGGGAGAAAGGGGAGAGATGGAGTTGACGGAAGGTGGAGTGGGGTGGGTCGGAGAGGAACGGGTAGTCGGCGATTCAATGAGAAAAGAATGCAAAGTTTGAAACGTCGCGCATACTAGCTTCGTCATCCGAAGAGCAGTCGCATTACTTCTTTTTCGACATTTCTCACTGATCCCCAGGGTCGTCTCCGAAGAAATCGTCAGAAGAATGGCCCATGAATGTATCCGGTCCCCCAACATCAAGCTATTACGTTATCTGGACGTGTGAAGACGAAGCGTTCAATTATAATCTATAGCTTTTGCGTACAAAGCCTGTGATTTATATTTTTGTAGCTCACAATAATTAGCATTTCAATATTAATTACTGCAATCAATTTAAAAAGAGGGATAGTACTGTTTCAGCTTTAAACTAAAAATAATATCTTTTACAGTTGTTCCTTACAATTATTGATAATTTGATTTTAATCCATCCCTATTTCACTTGGATAAGGAAAGCGAAGAATGTTTAATTACATGCGTTCTGTGCGTTCGGTTTTCAAAAATATGTAAAATCCGATGATTTTAGGGACGCATTAATGAGAAATTTGTCCATGGCTGGATGCGTATCACTGGTTCAGCTTCCTCTGTTACAATTGAAGGGAATATGCTTACTTGTCGTTCAATGTGTTACTGGCTAGAGATTCAAATGCTATACTCAGGTTTAGGAGAATCAATTTGTATGTGCACTACTCGCATTTTTCATACTTTCTCTTTCTCGACCGTCCCGGACGATATGGGTTGAAAGACATTAGATTTATTTGATACATAAATAAATCTAGAGACTAATGTTTATAGATTTATATAAAATCTATAGACTAATATTGTCAGGACTAATATTTATCTTGTATTTTAATACTATCGTCGAATTTACTACCCCTATATTACTTTTACCATCTCTGACGCATATATTTTTCCGGAGGTATATTCAATATTTCATGATATACCTGGCTGGAAAACATTTCAAATTGTAGATTGAAGATATGTTTTGCTGGGATGATTGCAAAACTTTGGTTATGTACTTCACCTCCAATGATGTGTTTAGACGCATTATGTTGTAAGACCGAATTTGATACAAAATGATGAAGTAGAATATTACTAGAACTATAACTCTGCGAGGTTATCAAGGAAATATAGATATTATTAACAATATTTGGATAAAAAAGTGTTTTTTTGTACTCTTGTCATAATTAACCCGCTTCAATTTCATCTAATGCCTTCATGCGTCTGAGTCTTTGAGTTAAGTGCAATATTTTTTTGTGCGCACCCGTAGTGTAGTGCGCACCCGTAGCAAAATGAATTATGCATGCATAAACTCATCGTTAAAATTCATCGATTTGAATGTCGGAGTCTATATTTCTGTAATGGCCGTGTTGTACGCCAGCCTCAAGAGCCACGCCTTCATCATTCTAGCGTATCGGAAGATTTAAATCACTTTGCGATCATTGACGGCCAAAATGCGGGCGGTCATTCAATACGAGAATTCCCTCATATCTCCCTCTTACACCCCCTCCCTCTTTCCCTGGAATCTCCCCCCCCTCTTCTTATCTCCATAGGACTTCCACAAACCCATACAAATTGTCGAAAGCTTTGTGGTTCAAATGTATCTTTATTTGCTACTTGAAGGGGTGGTTTCCCATCAGTGACGGCATTTCTCGCAAAATCACTCTAAAAGTGGATGGTAAAAGGTTTGCATGATTCAGTGTCGTTTCAGCGTGAAGTAAGACTGCTACGATGAAATTGCTAGTGACTTCTAGTCATGTTCCTAATATTTTCCTTTCGTATTTATACTCAGCGGCTCATTGCAAAATTTGTGTTACGTTGTAATTATTTGGAACTTAATAGACGTTTCATCCATTTTCCTATACTTTAGTATATTTAAACTTTTAGTGCCATAAGATAAGGATGTATTATCCCGATCTGCTGGAGATTAGTTCATGATAGCCATGGACAAGGGCCCTTTCCAGGCCCAAGTCCAGCGTTATATTACCCAAATGGGTAGTTTATGAATTTCATCTTCTCTCTCGTCTGCTGCGAGTCATGGTAATTTTTGTGCTCAACCAAAAAATACTAAAAACTTAAAAGTAAAAATAATATACCTGGCAACATATTAAAACAATGCGAAAAGCTTTCAATGAAAAAATAGTACAACTATATTGAACGCATTTGATGGATTCGATAAATGTCATACAATCTTTCAGTGATATCGTTCAATAAGCTGTATAATTTTCAATGTTTTAGCACCAGAATTAAATAGAATTACATCGATTTCATGATTACTTTTCTTTTCCTTTGCAGGTGAGAAAAATCTCGAGTATTCATGTGCCAAGTGATACAGTGGTGAGTTCTAAAAATATTAATACAATATTTACGTTTTCTCTGTTTGATAAATATTATGATTTCATGCATTTGGATAAGGAGGTTTGTTGACATAAATGTCCATAATTTACACCTTACATATAAAACCATAAATATAACCATGTCACCAATTAAGGTATACACAATAATATTTAACTCAGAGGAAACATTATTTAAAAAAATCATCATTCCAATTCGACAGAACTAATACAGTCGATTATTTGAAACAAATTTTTGATGATTTAAAATATATTTGTAAAGGATTGAAACTATACATTTTGTCTTAAGATTGTAGGTGGAAAGGTTCACCAATGAGTTGTAACAGCAACTAAATGTTTATCGAGGGGAAGATACATCCCGGAAATATGCGGCCGAGCGAAGAGAAAGCTAGGATTTATAAACAGAGTTCTTGGGAAATGCGATGAGAAGACAAAAGAGTGATGTTACTTTTCACTAGTTAGGCCCCACCTTGAGTATGCAGCCATAGTATGGGATCCTAATGAATTAGGTTTGATCTGAGAACTAGACAGTGTGCAGCGTAGAGCAGCTAGGTTCGTTAAAAGGTGTTACGATAGGTTGAGTAGCGTTTCAGAATTAATCATAGAATTAGGGTGGGAATCATTATCAGAGCGTAGGTTAAAGTACAGATTAAATCTATTAGAGAAGTTTTAATCGGATAGATTTACTGAAGATGTTAGGCACATATTAAAAAAACCAGCGTATTATGCTAGATACCACCAGATAAATAAGATTAGAGAGATGATTGTCGTACCGATAGATTCAAAATGCCATTTTTCCCCCGTACTATAAGAGAATAGAATAGGCAGCATAGCAAAGGTATAGGTAGGGGAAATATGTAAGAGTAATCTGTAGTGCATGATTCATGTATTAATCCCATAAATACTATAGATACTAACATGCTTGGTGATCTTCACCCTCTGCCACACACCCTCGCGGTGGCTTCCAGGGTATCGCGTAGATGTAAAGAGTTATTTCATAAGATCTAGGTATAGCAGATGAATTCATTCAATAAGGTAGCTCTTTTCAAGGGCAGGAAAGCTATGATTGAATCTTTACGTCTCTCATCTGAACAGAACTACGCTCATCAGCACGGGGATCCTTCTCTTGGATCCAGCCAGCCGAGGTGGACTGATTGATGATTAAATAGCTAGTATGCATTTCCATACTGAATTTGATAAAACAGGTCCTCGCGAATGTCAGACTTGCAGCTGCATTTTGCATTCCTTTTAGCTGCTTGGACATACTCATATGCTAGAATTAATTTATTTCTTTCACCTTTTTTTACTGTTGCCTCATCATGCCACTACTTCATCTCGTGATATCAAGAGACACTCATCCCTCCTCTCACTATTCCCTGTGGCCATATTCATTCAAATATCTCCCTTTCTTCTCTTTCCTATTGCGTGATTAATTATTCCCGCATGCGTCACTTTGGTAGCTACATTATCCCGCTTTTATTTTACTGTAGCCCTAAGCCAGAAGGAAACTAATTAAGCACGATAACATTTAGAAAATAATTACGCATTGCGAAATGGAGTATTAGTCGCCGTGAATTGGAATCCGTTGCAAAGACAAAGGCTCGCATGCCCTAGCATTAACTCGAGAGCACCCATCACAACTCTCCCCTTCACCCTCTCGCCCCGCTCCCAATGCATTTGATATTGCGGCCTTCTTTTCACCCCAGCAATCCCGCGACCCCTCGGCAAGCATCAATCTCAATCTTTAATCAAGAATTTTAATTGGAACATCACCTCGAGAGCGTGGATGTGGGAAGGACGGGGCTGGGAAGCGTAAGACGCGTTTTTTTCACCTCCAATCGCACCACCGCCTCGTCCATTAGATGTATCGCGTAGGAGAGAGGGGTGGGGGAGTGGATCCGCCCGCCTCCTCCAACCCTGCCCCTCCCTAATGAGGCCTTGGGGAGGGAGAACCCTCGGGATCACCTTCCCTTCCCGTCAGGGCAACCGTCCCTTTGACAAATGGCACTAAGTCCACGTCAACTTCGGAGCCAACTTGCGCCGGTTGAGCGGTCGGTCGCGCTCGAAAGCGCAATGCAAGCGATGCAACTCGCTGTGACTTGCAAAGAGAGGGAAGGGAGTAAAGAAGATGTGGGATCGGTGCTAGCGGCTTGAAATTGTTTTGTTAGCTCGTTCGAGCTCTGTTCTTGTCTCCACTCTTCCCGCTTTCCGCGCTTCTTTTTTTTCTTCGAACTCCTCTCCCAGTCCCCGCGACTCGAAGGGCTAGCGCTGTGAGTGCCCCACCGCCTCTTCCACCCCCTTTTACTCTCCCCACCCCCTCCTGTGGAGACCGCACCTTCCGCCTGTCACTCACTCCCACAGCATGTGATGAGACCCTCCTCGAGCCCTGTGTTCGCGCATTACAAAGCAGGAGGCTTCCTTCCTCTTCAATGAAGTCAAGGGACTTCGACAGATTCAGCGGGATGCTATGCTTCGAGTTCCATAACGAACGTCGCTCAAGAGCTAATCGTTACAGCTCTTCTATCATTTCGATTCCAATTCTATAAGTGTCGTAAAAATTTTTTCAGACTATACAGTTTCAAACGCCTTTTCCTAGGACTTAATTGTTCACTTGCAGCACATTTCTTTCAAATATACCTACATCCACATGTTATACTGGTGGTAAATGTGTAGTGAATAGTGAGGTTGTCGCTCATAACATATCCAAAATCCCTATTTGATAAAGAAAATATTTTTTTCATCAATTTACCCGTAGTGTGAAACATAAATGTTACCTCTTTCTCGTTCCATCACATTTACTAACAGAAGAATGGTAAAACTGGAATAATACTCGAAATTGCCAGATAAAGAAGTTATGCACAGATTCACAATACCGTAATGTCGTTAATCATTTGTGTTCAGAGTTTTTGCATCGTGAATGTGTAGACAAATATTATTCAAAGTTGATTACTTAAAAAGCATTCAAACATTTGAATTTTACTGTATTTAATTTAGAAACTAAAAGTATTTTACACTATATTTCACGAAAGAACGTACTTTGCTCAAAACTCCAATACTTCCATGGGCATTGATTGCGGCGTAAATTGTGTTTACATAATTACTAGTAGAATGGTCCATAATTATTTTCGTATATTATAAAGCGTAAGGGAAGAAATTTATAGGGCCATGTTATCATCTAATTCCTTACGCACTAAATCTCTACAACCGTTCACTGTAAATAAAATTAAAGTCACATGTAAACTGACAAGTAGTCAAAACCATTGCTGGTATTAAAATTAGTCTGAAATAACACTTTTGCTTATAGTATTTCATAATGCCTCTTTAAATGAGAGCTTTTAGCCGATTTAGCTTGTGTACACTATGAAATTTGTAATTAAAATTATTATTGGTTGATAAATGCTTTTTGCTACGCCTTTTAGCCGATGATACAGTGGTGTAATGGAAAATTAGGAATGAAGATAAGTCGGTCTTCAGAAATGGCTTTAAATTCGATTGATGATTGGTGGATTACTAGGCAGTTTGATTAACATTTTAAGAAATGCACGGTAATGAAATTTTGGAAAATTAAAATTTTCCCCTGAAATATTTTTCGCATAAAAAAAAAAATATCTAAGGTAGATTCCATTAAATACTTTGTTACTATTAAATTATTGTAATAATATTTACCGATTCGTGTAAAAGCATGGGAACTGCCAACTAAGCGAACTGTGGTTGTGGTTTTGTCCTACCTGAGAATAGTAGTGTCTGGGAAGCTCGAGTATGGTACTAAGGGGTTGTAGTCATGTGATCGATGCGAAATCGGTTTGAACGCGTCGCTAATTTAGGCGCAGGATAGTTTGACCGGATACGAATCCCATTGTATCCATCTTCGCTGGGGGGTCGTTGAGGAAGGGCAGTGAGCCCTTGGGACCTATGCTCAGCCTCCTAAGGCGGAAGGACGCAATAAGGAAGGAGGTGGTTCGGTACAATCGGGATCCCCGCAGTGTCATTGTCTCATCGGAGCAGATCCACTGCTGGTGACCACCTAGGGAGAGGGTCGGAGAAAGGAGGGTGAAACTCTACCGCCCCCCCCCCCCCCCCCCCCCCCGACGGGGTGCCCGCGATCTTCAAGGGTTGAGGTCGGATGTAGCGAGAGCAATGGTCGCGGCGGCCGCGAAAAAAAAGATATACCTACTCTTTCACCTCGATCATAATGCGAAGTCATCCCCACCCAGAGATCCAGCTCACCCCTTCCCTCGTCTCTCCCATTGGTGGCTCTTACGCGGGCGATCCTCAATTGGACTTCAAATTAGTCGATGTTCCGTGGCGGCCTGCTGTTTCGCCCTTTCTCATGATCCCGTCGTGAAGAGCTTTCATCTTTTCTGACCACCTCTCGATTCTACTCCGCCGACACGCTTATACGTTCCAGTTGATCCTTTGGTGGACCGCTTGGAGTGAGACTTCGCGTTCAACGTGGAACGTTCGGGCAGTTACAATTTCGCTCCACACGGACAATTACTCGGCAGTCGTGCGGTGTCGTTTCCCGTTGGAGGGCCCTCATTCAGTCTTTAAGAATTTTCAGCAAATCTGGTTGGACTTGAAGAATCCTTGGGATGTTCATTGTGTCTTGGTAATCGTGTCAAATTCAGTAAATGCTCGCTGATCCTGAGCGGGAATGGGAACACCAAGGCCTTATGTAAATTAGTAGCTAGTGCTTTAACATTAATGGGAAATAATAATATACATATCAAATTTTAAGGTTAGATAATATTTCAAATTCAATTTTATTTTCATTTCAATAAATTAATTGCGAAATCAGTTGTAGTCCATAACTTTAAAATAATCCTACAATATATTTTACTAGATATCTCTAGTTTTGATTTGTATTAGTGACAGAATTGTTTGCAAGAAACTCCGGTTTTCTCTTACAGCTATTGATATATAATGTGAAAAATGGTGGAAATGTGCAGTAGTTTAGATTTTGTAGTGTTTTTTTATGTTTGTTTGAAAAACGGTGGTAATATCATACGTTAGTGTACACTTTTCTAAAAATTCGTCAGTAGGATCTTCAACATTGTTTAAAAGTTGTGAAATCGGTGTAATATTTAATAATTGTACTTTATTGCTAGAATTAAATTCCTAAAATGCGTAGGTATATTACATTATTTTGAATGACGATGTTCCAAAGTTTCAAATGAAAATAAATCCTTACTCCTTAGGTTTTCTCAACTGAGCATTTTTCTCAAGCATTTTAGACTGCCTACGTAATTTTCCTTTTACTCTCTATTGATGATCCAAAAGGATTGCATTCAGTTTCCCATTCATAATGAGTTTGAATTGCAAATCAGGATCGTGGATGGAGATTGTTCTTTCACTTAGTGCCGCATTCGCCGCAACTAGATAGAGGCAACAAACCTACGTCGATCTCCATCTTCTCCCCGCAATTCTAACGTAGTTATGGACCCACGCACTCATTATGAGGTTACCTTGGGGCCTTAGGTTGGTAAACGCTTCTTGCACTTCCTTAAAGACTGAGTTAACTGCATTCTTGTGTGTAATGACGCTCATTGCGCTCATTAAACCGGAGAAATAATTATGCATCCTCCGTTTTAATATCTCTCATGGCAATACCTATTTTTATAGATATTTTTTGCGGAAATCGGAAACATCCGGTTCGCATATGTCATATATCGCTGGAGCACTTTGTCTTCTATCTCGTATTTTTCCAGTATTTTCAAAATAGTTACACTCTATTCGAATTAGAACGTTTTACAATGATGATTGCCTCATGATTTCCTCGTGGAGAAGTAAATTCTCAGTATGTATCAACAAAAATGGCAAAAATAGGTTACCATTTTATCCGAAGAGAAAAATTGTAGTGAAGAAATTTTACCCTTTCCACTTTCTTAATGTTATAATCCTCAAATTCTGCGGTAGAAAACCACATTCTATGCCTAGACTTGTCTAATCTAACTAATCACTTTAATCCATCAATTTCCCCCATAATCTGGGAACGGACTCTGAATACATTTCCTTAATTATCCACGCAAACATTAAGAACGCCTATCAAGAGGGTGCTCAAGTTGTTTTCAGCACATCCATGATCTAGACGAAGGCTTAGCATGAAAAGGGACGTTCAGAAGCTGACATTCAGAAGTAGGACTTAGATCCCGACGCTCATAAGTTCAGCAATTCTATTCAGAGTTATTGAATCCAGGGATTAACTATTCAACTTGATGGTTCTTTTTTCTTCATCAATCTGTCAGCAAGCAATAATCGTGAATCTTATAATGAAGAGGAAAAGATCGTTCATTCATTTTTCATATTTCCTCTTTGACATGAGCACTTGGATAAATGAGTCTATTTTCATTCGCAAGAAACTGCGCTGCAACGAAGACACTCCAAAGAGTTTTGTGGACAGCTGAAAAATAAAATACCTGAGGAATATTAAATGTTGGAGTATTTCCAAGATGAGATTAATGGAGTAGCTTGAGATAAATTACTTATTTACGGCAGTAGTAATAATTTTCGATGGACGTCACACATGCAAAATGTTTCATTTTTTTGGAAATCGATATTTATATTCATAGCCTCAAAGATCCCTTTTGGTCGGAAAGAGCACCATGCTAGTCGAATTTAGATGATTAATGAATGAAAAATTGGATTTTAATGAAAGATATTGGGATAGTGATCATGGAATAATATACGTTGAGCACTACTTGCTGATACGTGTAAGATGTATGAGCTCCTTGCTCAAACTTCATGAGCACTGAAACGCTCTGAGATTACTGGGAATAAATATCCTGGGATGGTAAATGGTGCCTGACGCACGTTCATCGGCTTTCTAAATTCGCATCATTAATGGCGATTGTGGGGCAGCCTCGAGGCATTTAAAGTGGCGGGCGTAGGAGGCGCGGTAATTCGTCTCAAGGATTGCGTCAGGGATTATGGAGGAGTGGGGTGATAAGTGCGACATCTACTTACCCTTGGCCACCTAAACTGGGTTGCATGTTTTACTCGACGCTATCATTAGAGGTTTCTCAAGATTTATTTTAATTCCTTTGAGTGACATGCGCATGAACATGTCTAAAACCTTTCAGCGCTGGCATTATCCAGTCAAGCCTGCGGGCAACGATATTTTCCATGTTTAAGATTTATATATTTGATTAATGATTACGCATTGAACAATTAGGATAACCCCTTTCCTTAGTACTTTTTCCAATAAATAAGGTGTCTGTTGCAATAAAATTTCGTTTCGAATGAACGATGAATATATTTGTTACATGGGATATCGCAGAACTTGGTAAGCTGTTCGTGTTCCAAAGTTAAATTTATACGGCGTGAATCCTTTCGAGTCTTAGCTAATGTGCGCTTTAGCAATATTTCAAAATTGCTTTGGACCTACCTACGTCATTAATAATTTTCATTGAGTAATGATTGGTTAATATCCCGTTTTGGGCAAGGATTTTAGCCTTATATCCAACAAAGTTCCATGGTAATTATCTTACAAATATTACAAAAATACCTTCGCTCTCTGGCATTATTTCGGGGGAAAAAGTAAAGTAATTGAAATTGTAGTTTTATTACTTGGGTCTAGTTTGTAGTAAAAAAAATATAAACGCTGATTTCTATGAAATACACATGGTAATATCTAGTCTGCCAGTATAAGGCAGGCTATACCATGCCTGATACATTTGGTACATTATTAATTTTGGTTTCTAAGTTTCATTTCTCTTTATTTCATGCCTCTTTGGAGGATTTCTGTGTCCAACCTGCGCTTATATCTAACATTCAACATTTTTTATTGTTAATTCTGCTCGACTTTGCAGTAGCCTTGACTTTATTACAGAGAACTTCTTGCACGACTGTTTTCAGTAGTCCTTAAAGGGGGGATGGTACGAAAGTAGAAGGTAATTGTCAATATCCACTTTAATTTGTTCTATGATTATTTTCTTAAGACAACTGATTGTTTCGAAAGTTCGAACTTCGCTTGCATGCAGAGGGATGTGTGGAGGGTTGCGGATCTGTTAGGATGTAGACTGATTATAGGCGAGTCACACTCATTCACCCGCTTCCGCGGAAAATTCACTCCATAAATAATTTGTTCACCATTTCTTAACACTATTTCTGCCTTAAATTGAAATTCGGAGCTTTCGCGTGGTGGAAGGATTCCATAATGACAATGAAAAGTCGTTGTGACTTCCGCAGTTCTATTAATAGAACTAGCGGTTTCGGCTGTCAAGCCATCCTCAGGTACATTAAGAATTGTCAGCAGAACACAGGTTTATATATTCCGGGAGTGCTATTGGGGGTGAATGGGGGGGAAGGGGGTTGTGGTTGGCTGAGTGTTCACGAGGGTTGGAGCGGGGGGAGATGAGTGGTGATGAATAATAAGGGGGATGGGTTTCATTGTCAATATTTCTACCATTTGTAAGAGCAGCCATTTGTAAAAATATACGATTCTGGAATATTCTTATAGAATGTTCTAACTGGTCCTCGTCTCAATGTTCGAGGCCCGCGTCAATTCATCTTGCCGTTTGCGCGTCTTCCATCATCAAACAGATAAGTACTCAACCACGAATTTCACGACTATTTATTTTTTCTCAACCATATTTAACCTTATTATTTAACAAACCTATTCTAAATCCATATAATAATCAATTCCAAACTGAAATTTTTACCATTGTTTCAGATTTTCTAACTCTTTACCGTAGGTCTGATAACGAGTGAAGTGCTGTTGCTTTGAATTAGGTTCGTGTTCTTTTCAGTCTCCCGGAGGGTTTTGAGCAAGAGTTCCTTCCGTCTAGAGCCACCCGTGTTCTTCATAGGTCGGGTACACCTGAGGACCTCTCCATGCATGTTCGGTTCAAGGAGGAAGCAAGGGATGTCCACGCCCTATGGATACGCGCACGCAAATGACTCACCTCTGGCCTTGGATGTTCCGGAGTTGCGATCCACTGCGATGGGCAGCTTTGTCTCGCCGCCGCCAGGGAGCGCGTGGCTGCGGCGCTGAGTGCATTCGTGTGTTCGCGTGCACCTGATGGGGAAGAAGGTGTGGGGGTGGCATATTCCCTCCCACCACCCAGCCAACCCCCTTCCCTCCCGGGATGCAGTAGCTGGCGCGTGGAGCAGAAAACAGCTCCGGAGAGACCGCAGGGGCAGCCGTGAGAAGATGGGTGCTGCTCCCGGAATTAACGCTCCTCACCATCCGCACCTTGGAGCCACCACTCCCGACCAAGAATCTCGAGCAACCAACTGGCTCTCTCTCGCTATTTCACTGCTCCGGATGGAAGTTCGTCACTGTAGTAGCGAAAGTTCAAAGTACGAGAAGTCATTTGTTGTAGCTTAATATATATACTTACACGCGTTTAGCATTACCCACATCTATAAAATGCACTATAATCCACGTCCAGGTTGTGTGGCAGGGAGTGAGTGGTCCATGCAACGTACCGTAAAGACGAGCCGTACTACTGTTTTGGCAAAACAAATCGAGTTACTTGAGCACACACCAACCACTTGTCACTGAATATTCGCAAACGATTAGAAACATAATTTTAATAATATTTTTATCACTTGTCTATATACACTCCCCTTTTTTTTAAAGGCATGCAAGGTTTTATCTAGGAATGTGTATTTCGGAGCGAAACGGTAAGATTTCTTTTTTCGAGGAAAAAAGACATCGTAAATCTATCCGTTTGGTAATATACCTCTCTAATTTTATATTTGTGATCAAATTAAGCTTAATATACTACGATTTTCAAAATATTTCCTGGCTTCATTTGTGAGTAGATTGCTTACGTTTTAATTATCACAAAGATTTTATTGTAATTTATGGTCTTATAAGGAGTTTCATCCAAGATCTTTCAGTGAGAAAATAACTCAATGACAAACACTCAATAATCACTTTGATATTCTCAGTACGTGTTTTCCAAAATTATAGCTTATTATACGAGTAATTACGTCGGTTCAACGACGCATCACATTTGAGCCCCATGCACCAGTTTTAATCTAATAAACAAATCTAAATACCTATTTTTAAAAATATGTACATTTAGAATTAATAAACTATATTCCCTAATTACAACATTCCCTCCAGACACTCCAAATATTGGCGGTGCACTCTAAATCTGATAGGGTAAAGTAATCTTAAATTCGAGGTAACCAATTCACTGCGAAAAACAGGGAAGTTGCTCAAATAATAGCAGATTTTGCACTGAGAAAAAATCATTCTCCTTGTGAGGATCCGAACAGGGAAGCCCATAATTCTTCCCATGTGCCTAAAAGCGTAAAGCTTCTGACGAGAATTCCGAGTTCAAATTTCGGTTGAGGTGAACGATTTTTTCTCAGTGAAAATTAACCTCTCTTTCTTTCTTTATCTATTACATGGTATCCCCATACACGATGCCATCATCCTCTTACTATGTGGTTGCGTTGAACTACAACCATTTTAGCGAATACCTATCAAAGGTTTCTTAGACCTAATATTATTTTTTTCCGGATTTAAGTTTTTCATCCTGTATTTCCTCTGCATTGATCCGCCAAGGTTATGTGATTGTGCGAACGAATAACATTAGAACTATTCTTATATTTTCTAGTTTTCCTTCAGGATGTTTTCTTAATATTGTATTAAAGTTATATAGATTTTCGCACAAAATAATATCTACATTATTTAATACAGTTAGTTATTAATAGGCATCTACAACCCTACTTTTTTCTTACTTCAACAACTTCCATGATATTAAGTAGGTAACCGTCATTTATCTTGCAATTTGAATATCGATCACCTATACTGTGGAGCCTATTAATTGTTTTGAATAGAAGAGAATTAATCGGTTTATCCCGAGGTCCACCCTCTCATTCATATTTAATATTGTTTTCTTCAGCAACCTGTACACCTAAAAAATTCACGTAGCAATTCAGTTTTTTAAACATTTGACATTTGTTATTCACACAGTATTTATAGTGGTCTGTGTACTATGGCCATGATAATTATGCAAAAAAATAATAAAAAGTAATTAGAGGGCAAGAAGATGGAAAAATTAGATGCCACGCTTTTCTTTGATTCAGTAATAATCATTGAAAAACCGCGATTCTCTTCGGGCACTGGTAGGGGTAATATATTTTCCTGGATAATAACCAAGGCTTTAAGAGTGCGATCTTAGCCTTTACGCCTTTTTACTGGAGAGTAGAATAAATAAAATGCTTCAGCAATTTCTTTATCCTCATAAATTGATATAATTTCTTACATTTCAAACACTATTACATTAATGGCTATCCCATTTCGACCTAAGTAGTACGTAAATGCGTTTAACCTCGGATTTTCTCAGCTCTAATCTTTTATGTCATTTTCTTAAAGTTATCCACTTGCATTACATCAAGGAAGCACTTGTTCACCAAATTCCTTTCATTCAGGAAAATATATCCTTTCAGTCTCTTTTATGATTTGTTCCTATTCGTAACTTTTACCAATCAAAAAATATTTGGAAGTATCCACCGAAGACATGCTCAAAAGAACTAAGTTTTATATTCTCTGGATATCGGGTAATATACTTTTCTTTTCTGCCATACCCTAAGAAAAAATCCCTCACTCCTTGTGTGATGATTTCACTGACTAAATACATATCATAATATTACATATAATATTCCTGTTATCTAAATGATCATTATTACGTTATCACAAGGGAATGAACTTCCAATGCTTCTATCCACCCATTACTCTTGGGTATTTGAATCCCAGCGATGAGTTTTTGACCTTGCTTGGGTGGTTAGTGAAGTAATGTGGCCCCGCGTTGCTTTGAATGTCTCCCGCAATGGTTTTGTCTATCTCTCCATTTCTTCTTGGCCTCTCCCCATGCCTTTAGGAAACATGAGTCTTGCGTGCTTCTTAGATGTGAGCTCGTTCAGTGTGGGAGGAGGGAAATGCGATGCCCTCTTGTAATGCTCAGCGGTAGCCATAAACCTAGTCTCGTGCTTATGGGTGACTACAGAGTGTAATGGTTTGGAAATGGATGTACCAACAATGACATATTGAGCTTCCTTGCCGAGATTTAAAGCTTCTTCGTGCATAGTGTCCATATTCATAAAGCTATCTCCAGAAATATTCTGTAGATCTCATCTCTGTGCTCTGAAGGGAGAAAGGCAAAATAAGAAAATGGGCAAAGATACCAATCGATTGGATTTACTGTTTTATATGAGAGTGCAATTACGTGATGTTTTTAAACTTTCCTCTGAAAAAATGCGATATCCCCTCGACAGTTGGGTAGTCGTCGGACTCCAGTTTCTGACTTCAAGCAGTGTGTCGTAAACGTTTGTCTTCTTTTATCGATGAGGAAACACCGCGTGGTTTCTTCACCAGACCTGGGCCATTATTCAGACGATGGCCATTTCCCGACTTACAATGCTAGTAGGTTCACTTTTATGTGCTCCGTGCTTTTGTTGATTTTAGCCGGGCCAATTGTAAGGAGCTGGCAAATCGTTACATCATGGAATTCCACTCGCAAAACGAGGGAGATAAATATCAGCCCCTCGCTGCATAAACTGTTTTGCTTTTATTATGTCCACGTTGGGGTCAAGATAACTTTATTGCGTGATAAATCCACCCTTTTATGCACTTCTGCATCCCTCGCACAGAGTGCGTCCCCTGACACGACCATTGTCGCAGGGATCGCGTGCAATTGCTTGTCGTCAGGGGGTCTACCGACATCCCCCAAGTGGTCGGCCGTGTGGGCATGGAGAACGAGGAGAGGTAGGGGGTGAGGCATTGCTACAAAGAAGGGGATTGGAGGGGTATGGAAAGGGGGAATGTCTATGGAGGGTGGGAGGAAGTGAGGTGTAACCACGGGGCATAACTTAGCCGCGAGGTGAACTCATAGGCAACCTAAATTAATTAATCTAAATTAATACAATTTAACAATTCTTGATCCCTTGATAACCATTATATTCCCAAGAAGAGTCACCATTAAGTTGTACATGCCTTTAAGATACATAATTAACATGTATCTTTAATCAAGCAGCATTTATACCTGAAATATATCAGTAGGCGTTGATAAAAAATACGTGATTCATGATTGGTGATTACTTTATCATTGCAACACATCCTCGACGTGACTAGCAGTGTACTCATTATGTGTAGATGAAGCAAATTAGAAAAAAAGTGGAGCTAAGCCGTTGATTTTGAATGTTGTCGGCGATGGATATATTTTAAAATGTCAACCTAAAATATTTTCTTCATACAAAAATCAGTTGTTCGATATATATATATATATTGTGACGGATTGGCCGTCTTATCTTTGTTTTTCCCGGGTCGCGCCTCCCGCGCGTCGGTCATTCCCGTCCCAAGCCAGGTCCCCGTTACGTAAGCGAGATGAACGCCTGCCTTTTTCTGCGTGGATATCTGGTAAAATGTTCCTTTGTCTTGTGCATTGGATTCCTTAAGAGTAAGGATCACGCCACTTGTGTCTACCCAGGTCATTGGGCAGTGTAAGCTGTGAATCTATTGGTGATTTTTGAATTGAAGTCACGTGTGATGGGGATGAGCGTTACAAGGAGGACGCCGACGGTTGAGTCGGGGGAGATATCAGTTGGCAGTTGGTAATTGGAAGTCGAGCAGAGAAGCTCAAGGTGTGCTGGTGAAGCCAGGCGAGAGTGTGGACGGAGAGAGAGGCGATAATCGGAGACGGAGATCACCACGACTTCCGCGAGGAATTGACAAAGTCGTTCCCTAGCGGTTTTTCCTGCGTTCTGCCCCAGAAGAGGAACCAGACGCAGCGGACCTCGATCCCGGCACCCCAAAGAGGAGGTGCGGCTTCGGGTAGATAAGGGTGACAGACCGCAAAAGGTAGCGGGTCGCCGCATCCCCGGAACCAAAGGTTGGACGAGTTCCTTTCAGTCGGAAGGTGCATTAATTCAACAGGAGTTGTTGAATTCCGTTCTCCACGCCACCATACCGAAAACTCAACGGTGCAGTCTCTCCGCGCTGGATTTCGCCGTCAAGCTCCACACCAGCTCACACATAAGTATCGCCACACCCGTATTTCCCCAATCCTAAGTGGTTTCAACCCTCTTATTCACGCATCCCCACTGTGAAACCCGTGTGCGCCAGAATAAGTGGTGTACGAGATATCCAAACAGAGTTAAAGTCCCTTCAGGTCAAGAGAAGAGTCAAACTGATCCCAAGAGTGGACAATCATAGTCCTACGGGACCATATTTCTGTATCACTTACTCCCGTCCTCATCATTAGTATTCATAAAAGGACGAGGAGCGTGTAATTCTATCCATTTAGTAGTTTATTTTATTCT
The DNA here is from genome assembly GCA_933228895.1 of Platycnemis pennipes. NCBI lineage: Eukaryota > Metazoa > Arthropoda > Insecta > Odonata > Platycnemididae > Platycnemis > Platycnemis pennipes. The sequence goes on along the minus strand of OW121848.1, from coordinate 21,448,747 downwards.
ATTTTTTTTCATGCTTGGTCATTTATTTGGACAAAGTGTTACAGGGTTATTATTTCATTGTGGTTAATTTAGTTCCATTTATGTCTCGCCATTCATTCACCTCTTCATCCCTCATTAGTCATTAAGATCTGTGTTATTTAGCTGTAGAGTGCCTTCGTGTTCATTTTCATGCTCATTTCTGTGAATAAATGTTACTTGTGTTAATTGTAAAAACAAGGCAGAGGTTCATTCTTACGCTTCGCGTAATTTCTCCCGCGCTCACGTCATACGGCCCTCACTGTTTTACCGTCCGCCCTGGCTTAAAGTCCCCCCGACCCTCGAACAATTGGGATCGTCCTTGCTTTGCTGGCTGAGCTGGTCCGATGCCGCGGTTTTGAGGTGGCGCCCTTCTCAAACACGCGACAAAGGTCGCGATATCCCTTTTTCTCAAAACCATTTCCCTCCCGGGAAAGTCCGAAGGAGACGAGGTGTCGAGGCAAAGGTAAGGGTTCCAGTACTCGAAGGCGTAAGGACTGCGGCGAGTCAACGGGCGAAGGAGAATCAAGCCCGTTCCGTCACAATATATATATATATATATATATATATATATATATATATATATATATATATAGTAGTGTGTAGCTGAGTAGTGATCTCCTCCAGCTGAAGAAGGGTTCGTGACCCGAAAGCTCCAAAGCGCAGTGGACACCAGGCTCTCCATGGGTCATCCACTGGTAAGTGTCCACTGATTATCCTTTCCTTCACCCCCACCCTCAACACCTTGTTGCTAGCATTTATTAGGACATCTCTTCTCTCTCTTCTACATATTTTATATATATATATATATATATATATATATAACACTATGTATATGAATCGAGTATTTCAGTTTTACATTGTTGGGGGAGAAACTATGTTATTGCACTCTAAACATAATCGCTCATGACATTTTATGGCAGTTGGCATGCATAATGAGTTTCTCTCTCCTTAACGTTTGGCATCTCCTGATGGAGTGTAACCGGTAGTGAGATTTTTGTCACGTGTTAGGCATTTAGGGAGATCTAATCAACTCTTGGTGACGGACCCGAGAGCCTAAACCGTATCATTTTCTTTTAAAAGCAAAGCAGCCCCTCTACTGAAGGATAGATTTGTGCATGTTTATTCTAAGGTCATTTCCTTTGGTGTATGGAGATTATAAATTGAGATGCGCTTCGCGAAATGGCCTGAAAAAATTATCAAAGCCACAAGGAGTACAAAAATATTACTTTTACTCTCGTTTGAGGAAACCAACCATCTTTGAGGCTCTTAAATGTGTGTGTTTTTAAATGTGCGATCCTTTTGAACACAATCAATGAAAATTCAGAGCCTCATTATAGGCTATAGATGGAAACTCTATGCTTTTGCTTGCGAAGGATATCTTGTCCATGCAGGATTGTGAGTGGATTCATGGTGCATGTAACCAGTTTGGTCTCAAAATGGATAGATGAAGGCCTAATATCATGGCGGTAATAAGGGTCTTTATGCACTGTAATCCAGGATATGATCAGGTGTAATCCTTTTTTAATGAATTTATGGAAGTCTTTTGAAGTTTAAGTAGAGTTGTTTAATGCTGATGAAATTATCCTCATAACTATTCTTGCAAACTCTAAGGCTGGACAAAAACTTCAAAACGGGTAATTGCCAAAGAGGGCGAAGGTTCAGTTTCAATACTTGAGTCATGTCAGGCAATAATCGGTCTGAGCATAAAAGAAGATTGCCTCTTGATGACTTCCATCTCAATATCAATGTGGGGGAAATAATAAGCTAGGGGTGGGTAACTGTTGAGTTAGAAAGGAAAGAAATCATTATAGGACGTTTATGCACTCATCCGCTAATGGATCTCAGTTAATGCCCGATGTATAGCAGCAAAGGTGTAGGAGAATTAAAATAATGGCCCATGCATAGAAAAAGATAGATGAGATGCCCTGATTCAATCAGAGTCACTCATCGCCTTGAAGATGACGGCAGTATAAGCCGTCGAAACGTCGGCAGTTGCCGAATTCCGGTGGAGAACCCGTGGGATTTCACCGTAATTATTCACCGGGAAAAAAACGAGATTATTACCCGGGTTTCTTCCTAGTCTTCTTCCCTATGTTTCCATTCCCATCTTTCCTCCCGATTCTGAAGTGCCAAAACAGTGCGGGCCTGATTTAAATTCCAATTTTATACCAATTATACTTTCAAACATGATGTAATAATAGTTTCAACTCTCCTTACTTTGTTTTAGATGGTAGTTAGTGATTCATGGGAGACTATGACTGAAAATTGCTCTCAATTCATTTTCGATAAATATTAGCATTCATATTTTGGATCAGTTACTCTTTTAAATATTTTCTACTTAAGTTGTGAGTGAAGCTTATTTTTTCCAAAATTATGTGGTGTTTTATTTATAAATATAAAATAGGGTACTTTATCAACTACATAAAAATATTATCTTTTGAAAGCTAAATCTTATTGTCTATAGGGTTACTACATACATTCAAATTTCTTGGAATAAATTGGAAATAAAACACGAGTAATTTTTTTCCTTCATGTTTCTATGAATTGTTGCTAGACTATGAGTAATCATTTTGGCGGTATCTAAGATACTCTGGTGATTAATTACTAATAACTTTTATGGCACCAAGTTTTAAAAGTGGTGGACGTCGTACTCATTGCGCAAAATATTCTTTTAGATTAAAATATAAGGAGCTCAGACCGTAATTGACTGAGTTTCATTGAATATTTTAAATAAACGTAGGTAACATTAACTTTATGGTGTAGTTTATTTTGTTCCAAGGCATTAAAAAACTACATTTTAGGTATTGATGCACTGATTCGTAAAATTCTGAGGTGGGACCATAACTTTCTTCCCAATAAGGTGCACAGTTGCCGGAAAGTAACGGGTACTCCCAAGTCCTCGGTGATTTTATTCGGATCTCCCTTAAGAGAAAGAAATGGTGACCGGAAAATTTTGTCCCGGGCCAGGATCATAAAGTCTACGACCCGATGTCCTGTCACAGCGAGTCGCTCCAAGTTGCTGACAGCGTCACTCAGGGGCAAACCAAGTTGCGGGAGATAAAAATTCCTCCTCGGGCTCCCACTGAAATTCAAGTTCCGGCCTTTCATCTTGGGCTATTTGGATCGTTTTCGCCCTTCGTTGGTCCTCATAAAATAATAGAAGCAAGGCAGGCATATGAGAAGGAGTAGGAGGGGGGGATTGAAAAGAAGACCGTTGGTTGGCGAGGAGACCTTGCGGACGTGACAAATAAAAACCGACGAATTCCGTAAGTCTCAAAACAGGAAAGATAAGAGCGGTTTTTTCCTGTCTCATATAATATTCTCGGGCTCCGTCGGGTGCTTCCTTCCTCGCCCCCTCCCTTCCAACATTATCCCGGGCTTTCTCCTACTTTCTTGTTATGCGGATCGCATAGGAATTACCCATTCAGATGGGCCGCGAGTTTGAGCCGGAACTTTCAGGGCGCCGCGTCGCTTCGAGAGTATTAATACAGAGAGAGCTTGTTTTGATGGAGACTTCGTAGGGAGAAAACGAGGGGTAGATGGGAGTGAATTGTCATGTGAATGGATATGGAAGGAGATTAGGAGGTTTTGTTAGGTCATGTTGAGTAAGAAGAATAACCGTCATTCGTCAGTGGTGAAGTTTTTGTGGTGGAATATGAGTAGGTATTATAATTTTTATTTATTTTCGGCAAGGTATGAGAGTGTAGGGGAGCGAATTAATCGCTATTGAGGTTTCATTTATGAAACGCAATTGCAATAAAAGTATCCGTAAGTATGAAATATTGAGCATAAACTGGTGCTTCCGAACGATGTGTATTGACCTCAATTTCTAAACGCATTATGCGCAAATGGCCACAATGCACGAACGAAATTGCAGTGATTTGCTGAGCAGTTATTGTGGTAAGGATGGCTGTTTATTTCATAATATAAACCTCTTCAGGTTAACGTTATGACGTTATATATTCGTTATCACGGAATACAGAAATAGTGTATGTGTTTCGTAGTTTGATCACTCACCAAATTTTAACTCCTCTGTCTTGCGTTGGTAAAATTGAGTTTTTGAGATGCTCCCACCGCAAATAGCATATCGTACTATCAATTCTAAAGTCATTTGACGCTTGTTCCTAAGACAAAGGTGACATCCATGGTGCGAATTTCGTGCCGGCAATCTCAGAATTGACAGGCAGTTACAGGATTACCAACCCTGTCACTGCGGCTTGCGGATTTCATATTTGTATTTTTCCTAGAGACAGTATATTGTTTAGCATTAAGTCGTTGGATAAACAAGTAAATGACATGTTTATGAGAATTATAGAAGTTGAGATTGATTCCATTCACTCCAAAGTTCATTAATGAAACAACCATTTCAAAATGGTCAGAGGCTCATTTAGTCCTTAAAAATATCTTGACGAAGAGTCCATTGATTCGCATACGTCGTCTTCTCGATGAGAACTTTTAATTTCCTTCTCATAGAGTTTGTTATTAAAGCCTTGTCTATAGAAAAAGCTTGGCTAATCATTTCCAGTATCTCCTGTTGTGACAATAAAGATAAATCATTTTTAGTTCACGGTATACTTTCATATAATTAGAAGTATTAAGGGTTGCCTGTATTTATCTGATTAGACAAAAAAGGTCTTCAAACTATAGTAAACTCATATGCAGGCGTTCTATGGTACCATACGTATTTGGATTTCGTTTTGAGCTTTTTCTCGTTATCTTCTTATGCTGTACCCATCTGTTCTCGGCTTTCTATAGTGTGCTTACATACCTCTGGTCAGATTTTTTTCCCAAAGAGTGTGGTCTGATTGTGGCGAAGACTATGAAGATGAAGTTAAAACGTCGGATCAGAAATATTTCAACTACCGCAGAATAGGGCGGATCGGAAAAATCGATTTTTCGCGGAGAAACTTGGCCCTCTGGAAAAAGTTGTCAAAGTGACTCAAAATGAGGCCAGAAAAATTTGGGACCTCTAGGTTAACCCTAGACCCTCGCGCCGTGGCCATTTATGTGGAGGGGGGCTGAAAATGAAAAAGGTCATGTTTTTATAGCGGTTTCCCATGTATTTTGTCGAGTTGCGGCCCTTTTGGGCAAATATTTCGTCCATTTGTACGTATCTGCAGCCGTTAAGCCACAAATTGTCTATTTTGAGTGCGCGGCCGCGCGTAATTATGCACCACCCACGCAGCGTCGCGGCGCAACGGTCAGAAGGCCGCTAGCGCGCCTCCTGCCGGCTCGCGCCTCCTGCCCGGTCACCGCGAACGCAGCAAAACTCATCACGGATGCGTCTTCCGTCGTTGGTCTCATTAATATTAGATAATTAAACAATTTCCAGGGAATAACAATTACGGAAGAATTGTATGAAAGTGATATAACCCTACACACTATAACTTTTTTTCCTGTCTCGTCGACATAAACGAATTGACGTTACCGACTTTTAAAGAAGTGGTAAAATATTTTTTTTATGTTCGCGATGCATTGAGATATGAAAGCGCAGGAAGGGGGCCTACGGCTTATCAAGTAGTCTGGTGGCCAAAGTGTCCGCACTTTGGAGACACCTCTATTCCAATCATTCCGGAGCGTGGTGTGATTAAAACGATTATACGGTACCATACGACGTACTACGGCTTAAGAAAAAATGCAAGCAAGCCTATGAAAGGTGCTAAATTGACAAAAAATTAATATATTTTTAAATGATTCCCAGAATCTATGTGATATTTGTGCGTGTCAGAGCCTAAGAACTAGCAAGTGTAAATTTAGAAAGAGGATAAAGTTCTCCCAAATGAAGCGGCATTTTTGAGGGATCAAAGGACAAAACGAAAGATGGCATCCGGTGGATTGGATGCCTCAGAAACTCGACGATTAAAGAAAAACCTCAGAAGAGGATCGTCGGAGAGCGTCGACTCAAAATCTTTAATTCCTTAAGAGGTAAAAAGTGAGCATCAAGAATTCTTTTCTGCTACATCTCGAGAAAACTCAACCGACGAGGAACCAACAGACTTAGACCTCAACGTTCTTCATAGGATTAGGAATGAAAATCAACCTGGACCTCCTTCGGGGCAAAGACGTCTTCAATTGCCAACTGTGGCGGAGGTATGTGCAAGTACTTGTGACGTGTCCCTCAGAGCAGCAGCAATGATCGTCAGCGCAACTGTATCCGACGCAAAACTCAAAACTCCGGAAGACAGGTGAAGTGTAGTGGACCGGCATTACTTACGAAGACAGAAAAAGAAGATGCTAGATTCAGTAAAAGCAAAGACAGATAAATCAAGAAATGCAATTGAAGGTCTGTATTTGGGCGGCAGAAAGGATGAAACAATTAAACTGGAGAAAATAGGCAAGAGGACGTATCAATCAAAGGTTAGGGAGGAACATGTCTTGTTTGTTGAAGAGCCAGGCTCACAATTTTTCGGTTTTGTCTCCCCCACAGGAGTATCTTAAGAAAAATCGCAACTGCAATTCTTGATTTTTTTGCGAAAGAAAATATTGAACTTTCAAATTTAAAAGTGATTGGATGCGATGTCACCAAAGTTAATACAGGTCAGGAAGGAAGCATCATCCGTTTGCTGGAAGCAAAACTCCGACGTCCCTTACAAGACGTCTATTTACCAATTACACTTGATTGACTTAACACTGCGGCGGTTGGTAGAAACATTAGACGGGCAAACTATGGGTCTAAATTTGTTTGCAAGACCTATTGTCTCCACCCTTTAAGACTGCCACACTCTTGATATCATTCGATTCGAGCCAGTTCCAGCAAAATTGTCCCACGAAGAAGACTTGAGATTGCTGAGCAGTGACCAGCAGTATCTTCGGGAAATTTCTAATGCTGTGTCCAAAGGATTTCGCTCGGAATATTTGGCCAGATAAACTCCAAAAAATGTGGCTCATTCTCGTTAGCTCACTACGGCCAGCCGACAACTGTGGCTATACGTGTCCAAAGAAAATTCATGCGCTAATTTATAAAATCTAGTGTCATTCAAAAAGTATACGCACCTGTCTGGTTTTCAGTGAAAAAAACCATTGTATACACGAGGATGCTGTAAATTTATGGAAATTATTAAATTGATCAAGATATCTACCAGTAGATCTTAAAAGAGTCATTGATCCTGTTATTCAGAGAAACGGTTTTTTCGGGCACACAGAAAATTTACTCCTCCCAATGATAGCTGACAATGGAGAGGAAGTGTGAAAAGATGCGTGGAAAATAATCTTAGAGGCATGAAGAAATACGCGTGCGACGAAAATCATGAAATTTTGAGGTAACAGATTTTAAATTTGATGCAGAAGACTACAAGCTGCTGATAAAATGGGACGAGAACACCGACTCGTGCTCTATCGCATCTCACGACTGAAGAAATTCGAGAATTACTTGAGTAATGCTCAACTGTGGAACGCAATTGTCCTTGTCACACAAAAGCTTGCGCTTTTGAAATATTTGTAAAAGAGGTAACCCAAGCTTCATTGGCATCCGCAACAACGAGAGATAATAAGAAATACTCAAAATTCTAGAAAGCAGAACCAAAATGCCAACCTTCAAAACTTAGTCTCAGTTCATGCTGTGATATAGTGAGTAAGTTTTACATTTATCTGCTTGACTTCAAAAATAAAAAAAATCGATAATGACCTTTAGTGTTCAATGAAAATAAAGTATAAAGACGAATACTTGCACACAGATAAACCGACTGGTAATACAAAATGACCACTTTCTTCTTTTTTCGAGAGCATATAATCTGATAAAGGAAATGCGTTCCTCCATTTTATGAGTGGGTGTGTGGGCGGGGGAGTTCATAGTGCAGGTACCTCAACGTGGTGAGCTCTAATAACTACTTTAATCATTTTTGCATTCTTTCTCCATACTGAAAAATAATATTAAAAGTAGGCTAAACTCGGGGAATGTTTTTTTACTCCCCGAATTATGACGGTGTGTTATATTACTTTCATACAGTTCTTCCGTAATTGTTATTCCCTGGAAATTGTTTAATTATCTAATATTAATGAGACCAACGACGGAAGACGCATCCGTGATGAGTTTTGCTGCGTTCGCGGCGACCGGGCAGGAGGCGCGAGCCGGCAGGAGGCGCGCTAGCGGCCTTCTGACCGTTGCGCCGCGACGCTGCGTGGCTGGTGCATAATTACGCGCGGCCGCGCACTCAAAATAGACAATTTGTGGCTTAACGGCTGCATATACGTACAAATGGACGACATTTTTGCCCAAAAGGGCCGCAACTCGACAAAATACATGGGAAACCGCTATAAAAACATGACTTTTTTCATTTTCAGCCCCCCTCCCCATAAATGGCCACGGCGCGAGGGTCTAGGGTTAACCTAGAGGTCCCAAATTTTTCTGGCCTCATTTTGAGTCACTTTGACAACTTTTTCCAGAGGGCCAAGTTTCTCCGCGAAAAATCGATTTTTCCGATCCGCCCTACCGCAGAAGCGAGATGAGTAACTCGCCGGACTGCTTACGAGTGGTTCGGATTTCTGCCTCTGGCAAGGAATGTTGTATTTCTCCCTGGATGAAAATAATGTCAGATGGTATGATATAATCAGTGCAACTGTAATAGCTTAAGCGTATTTAATAGGTACTACTCTTAGGTACAGTACAAGCTATTTGCGTTCCCAATTTTTTCAAGCTAAATCATAGATACTGCTGAAGAAAATGCGTCATGCCACGCGGTATCATGCAATAAAACTTTCATACAATATGCGGTCTGTTGAATATTCAGGAAAGTGGATATTCAGCATGATGTTAATAATAATTTCGTCTCACAAATTCTGTACATGCTGCTGGATTATTTCCAGTGGCGGATCAGATTTTAAGTCACGAGTACTTCTTCCGGCACTTTGGCGAATTAGGTATACGTGCTGACTTTAGCTGATGAGTTTGCATGCGTATAAAAGACAAGGATGTACGAGAGAAATTGAGGAGCGGCACGATCAAAAGGTTTAAAGGGCGTCTGCGGAATCGTTGTCATCTCCGTTGTGACTTCAATGGGGATGATGCAAAGACAAAAGGAAGGCGTGTGTCCCGCGGCTGGAGGCGTGCTCGTGGAGCCGGGCGCAGGTGGTAGTGGCGAGCGCCATGATCTCGCATTTCTCGGGCCCAGAGGTCAGAAGGTCAGGAGTATTTCGTGAGAGGGAACAAAATATCCGGCGAGAAAAGGAATTCTCCGCCGGGACTTCAAGGTGGCAACCTGGAAAAAGAGTCGTATTACTTTCACGATCTGACGATAAGCACCATTCCTAGGCATTCACCGCTTTTACTGTCGCATTTCGCTTTTACATCTACACCTACACGATACCCTGCAAGCCACCGCGAGTGTGTGTGGCAGGGGGTGAAAATCACCAAGCATGCACTACTAACATGCAAACAAGCAACCATAGAGTCTCATGCAACTAGATTGTTAGTATCTATAGTATTTAAGGGATTAAAACATGTATCATGCACTACAGAGTACTCTAAAATATTTCAACTACCTATCCCTTTGCTATGCTGCCTATTCTATTCTCTTATAGTACGGGGGAAAAATGCCATTTTGAATCTATCGGTACGACAATCATCTCTCTAATCTTATTTATCTGGTCTAATCTAGCATAATACGCTGGTTTTTTTAATATGTGCCTAGCAACTTCAGTAAAGCTATGCGATTGAAATTTCTCTAATAGATTTAATCTGTACTTTTACCTACGCTCTGATAATCATTCCCACCCTAATTCTTTTATTAATTCTGAAACGCTACTCAACCTATCGTAACACCTTTTAACGAACCTAGCTGCTCTACACTGCACACTGTCTAGTTATCTGATCAAACCTAATTCATTCGGATCCCATACACTGGCTGCATACTCAAGATGGGGCCTAACTAGTGAAAAGTAGCATTGCTCTTTTGTCTTCCTATCACATTTCCCAAGTACTCTTTTTATAAATCCTAACTTTCTCTTCGCTCAGCCGCATATTTCCCGGATGTGTCTTCCCCACGATAAATCTTTAGTGATTGTTGCACCTAAATATCTTATGGTTTTACGTGAATTACTACGAACAGAATTGTTTGGTATGCCCGTGTCAGTTTATTTTTCATTTAATTGTGTGCCTTGATATTCAAATATTATCTTATCGAGACAGGTTTCACATTTTAACTATGCTCTTCGATTGGAAACGGAAATATATATACTATTCCATCTTGACTGCCATATTTCTTTAGATTCCACAGCGAATTTTCGGTCAGAAGTGTGATTGTATAACTCTTTGAGTAAATTACGCTATTCTACCTAAGTTACTCGTTATATTATATAGCCTTCTATGTTACATCAATAAAATTAGCCTACGGTGTCTTCCGCCCCGCCTGGGCGTAAGAAACTCTGGTGTAGGGTACATTTTTCATCCTTTCTAATGAAAAAACCACGAATTTGCCATTATGCTTGGCAATGAGCCGTCTTGCTTTCAACAAACAAAGAATGTATTGAAACAAAGCCTATCACTTCTATTTTAAGATATCGGTAATTGTTTTAGCATTATTTCTAAAGTTTTTTCATGCATATTACACAATTTTTTAACTTTTATTTAATTCATTCCAGGTTTATTACATATTATGAATATGTTTTTCACCCTTATTCTTCCACATAAATCAGGCTACATTATTTTTTCCTCAGGAGGTCACTCTCATCTTAAAGTTCTATCGCGATTTCTAGATCGTGGTTGACTTGAACCGGGCAACGTTTTGGCAACACACATGCCCTTTCCGACTCTTCCTGTCCTTTATAACTGAGCGGCATGCCTCTCCCACAAAATTGGAAGTCATTCAACGAAATACTGCAATGATATTCGCTTCATTCTCATCTCGACTACATTTCAAATCTTGTACATCACCTCACTTAACTGCTTTTATATACCTGCTTGCAAGATCTGGAAACCCTCTTCCCCTGACGGAAGCTTGCCCTCCGACAAAATATGAAGTGGACCGAGAAAAGATTTTCACCACCAGTTTTCTTAAATAAATGAAGAAACTGGAAAGGTTAATAAATAACGTGGAAGTTCATGAACTGACATCACACAAAATTTCAGACTTGGGAAGCATCCTGAGGAAGGAAATAATTCCAACCTACATAGAACTGTGAAACCGAAATAATTCTTAATTGGGAGAGCATAAACAGGGAAATCCACTTCCTTCCCCGTATTCCCCATCAACTTCTTTAAGGTGATCATACACACTTCACATCACACTTTTACGTGCACTCAGGTGCAAGAGTTTATGGGATTGACATTACAAAATGATGACAGGGTGTATAATGTACTCTAATGGACGAATTCTATTTGCTCTGAATATTTCCAGATCCAATTTAAAAGTCACTTTCTTAATGATTACATATTTAATTATATCCTTCTTAGCTACCATAATTTATTTTCCAATTTAATGAGTAGTCATTCTTCCTCAATGGCCCAAGAAGTCACATCAGTTGAAAAATGCTCATTTTTAATACTTCCAATAGTATATTAATAAGGTTGCTGTTCGTTATCAGATTGCTATTTTCAAAACCAAAATATTTTAATAATGGATATAAATATAATTTTGTTACAATTTCGTTGCACGTACTCACACCAGATTTTTCGAACAAAATTCAATAATTTATACAAAAATTTCAATGATAGATGCATGAGCCTATAAGAAGTGTGATTGGGGTAACCAATTTATATTGATATTAGTATTATCGCGCTGAATAATATAATTCCATTCAATCCCATCTTTCCATAGTTATCGTAGGAATTCGAAGAAAATTGACTCTAGGATGTTTATATGACCACGAACAGAAGTCAATTCTAGCACAGCTTTTAAAGCTTTTAATGTGGCTATGAACTGATTAAATTTATCTTGCCCTATAAAAATCGTAAAATTAGCATGAGTAAATTCATTTTAAACGTTAGGCATTCCTAAAATAATAGTTCTCGTGTCGGGTCAAATACCTCGGAATTCTTCGGTGGCGAATAGAAGGCGATATCGCTGAGTCGATAGCCCGGATCGGATCGAGCTAATAAACTCGAGCATATAACGACTCTAATTAAGACGCCTCCTCATCCCCTCGCATCCCCTGAACTGGCTCGCTGGCCGAGAGAGACTTCCTGGGACTGCCCAGCGGAACCCGCCGGCATCTCCGGAGCTTCATATTCAAGAAAATATAAAAAGAAATAACAAGGAAACGAGAAATGTTCAGGATCCGGATTCGAGAGGGAGGTGCCTAATCTTATCTCCTCTTACTGATTACGCTTCCTTCCCCCTCCCCGCCCTTCTCCTTATTCGTCAGAGGCCCCAGGCATCAAACGACTTGGCCCTTCTTTCTCTCTCTTTCTCTCTCGGAGATCACCACTTTCGAGACATTGGATGCGCCCCCAATCTCATTGGCTGCCAAAGGATCGCTCAACTCTTTCCAAATCCTCTCCAATCCCCCCCCCTCCAAACCATTTACTCACTCCCCCCACTCCGTTCCTCACGTCGCGTTCTTTTTCAACTCTCACTTCAGTTGTCATCCGGATTTTGGCCAAATAAGTCTCGAATTCATTGAGGGTCGAAGAATAAACATATTAGATGAAAGTTTTCTTTCTTTGCCATTCTTTGAAGAGGCATAAAGGGATCATATTTCGGAATATTAACATTATCCTTATAGTCAGAGTGCAGACAAATTTCAAAATACGGAATCCTTATTCATGATCATTGAAAATATTCTTTTAATTGCTTGTCCTGGAGCATCGTCCGCTTAGATATATGTTTTCAGATTTACATCACAAGACTTTTTCGTAGTTAGCTGCATCGAACTGGTTTTTCGTTCTTCTGCCTAAAATTTTAAACCGGCACCATTTTGGTGAGTGGTAACTGTGGAAAGCTCAGTTATGTCTCCCGAGGCGGAAGGATTACACGCCGGGAAAACCAGTCTTCCCTCTTAACGGCTGCACGAAAACACTGCTCGGTAGCTCCTTATTACCCGAGGGTAATATTTTCGTTTGGCCAAGGGGCTGATTTTCCCTCATAAACGGCGAATAAGGTAGAGGGATGTTTTCCTCGCTTGCCCTGAATGCAAAAATGACAGCAATTTAACTCATCGCTACCCATAACGAAACATAATGGTGTCTCAACACGCACACGTTTTGATAATTTTGCGTCGGCTTACTTACAGATCAGCATTCACTTACCATTTGAAGTTTCCTTTTTTTACAGTGGAAGGAGCTAGTGAAAAGTAGCTCTAAGAATCGCTCTACCGAAATTTTCAGTTTAAAAAGTTTGCTTGGCAATAAAATGGATGTATTTTCTGAATTTACTTAAACAAATCCTTAAAATTCTCTTGCTAAACTCCTATGAATCGTAGTAGCAATTTGCAAAAGACAGTAGGGTCATGCACATTCTTGAATATTCCAGAATATTAGGTTCTTTTACATTCTGACAAAGACATCAGATGGTAATGAATCTGCCGTGATTGTATATTATTCCAATGAATTAAATTCGGCCTCAACTGATTCAGTCACCTGTAATGGATTTGGTGGTGCTGATTATTATTATCTCAGAAATCCATCGTTGATGTCAGATCTAATGTTCGTGTGCCTCTACTTACGGTCTAGAATTTGGTGTTTGCATGGCGCACGGCGCATGAAGTCTTTTGGGATCTCCTTCAGGTTAGGCCCTTCGGGGCCAACATCTCAAGGTACAATATTTTAATTATGTCCACGGCGTTGCAGTAAGAGTAAGGAAACTGTTGGCACGGTGAATGTCAAGGTAGTAATGATTTACGTTCCTTTGCGCTTTACCCCTGCCACTCACCTTTATGGTAGCTTGCAGGGTATCATGTAGGTGTAGAAAACAAATGGATAGTACTCGCACTTGGTATCTTGTGTTGAGCATGAGTAATTCTCTTTTAAATGTTGCGAGCGCGCAAACTACGTATCACTAAGCTAAAAAACCACATTCCAATCTAATCACTTCTTAACAGCTTTAAGATACTTTGATGACGAAAAAAATTTTTAAAAATTAAATGAATATATAAGAGCCAACAAATGACAATGCCATTTGTCATTTGTTGGCTCTTGCATATTGTATTACAGATGGAAAGCCGAAAACCTCCACTTGCATCGTGAAACGTGGATTTGATCGAAATAAAACGCTATTTTAAAAACTTTTTCGACATTTTCTGTCTTCAATAAAATCACTCTGCCAGTAGTTAACCCGAGGCTTGTTCCATCAGTAGTGGGATCAGCTATTATGACACCAAACATGCAATCCTGTGAAAGTAATATATTCATATAAGGCCGGATAGCTCCTTCCCCGTGACAATATCTATCACCGATGAAGTATCCGTGCCCAGAAATCGTACCGATTCCACTGTAACTGAGTATATCCTTCAACCGAATTTGAAAAACACATTTTTGTGTTTACTGCCTGATTAGTGGCGTAGCGCTTCCCTCATTCGAGGCCACCATAAATTGGCGTGGAAGTTTCATTCCACCCTTCGTTTTTGGCAGTATCCCACCTTTTGCATCTCGGCGGAACACTCGCCGTTGAATAAACGATCTCCGACCGCGGTCCTTGCCCACTCTCTTTTGTTTTCTTCGCCAGCCGCGCTCTCTCCCTCCCGACACCCACCCACGCACCCCCAAAGCCACTCATCACGCCGCCGCGCGCCAATCCCTTTCAACAAACATCCGCGCTGCGTTACGTTTCATTCTCCACTCACTCTTCGGGCCGTTCACTTCTATTTTCGACGCGACTTCCCTCGTCGCCGACCGAGCAGGCCAAGTGGGAGGAGCCGGGAATCTCGTTAGCGGAGATGTTAATGTCCGTATCATCTTTTCCGTTGAGAAACGCCTTCGCCGCGCGTTCCGCCGGAGAGAGGTTCGCAAGCCGAGCGCCTGTCGAGAATTTCGTGTAAAACCGCCAGCACCTTCAGTGCGGTTGAAGGAACTCAGGTTTAATGCCTCCCCTCTGCCAATGCACCAGTGATAAAACGGAAAGCGTCTCGACTAGAATGAAGCTGTATATTTCTTCAGCGCTTTTTTTTTATATCGTGGGAATGACAGACGCAGGAATTGCATGTCAAAATTCCCGAGCGCTTCGTTTTTCCCGCTTTTAGACTTAACTGCACCAACTCGCTCGGAGTTTTTCTGGTAAAATATTCTCGCTTACCTTGACTAGCGTTTTCGCTTTTTGTCCAGGCAGAAGCTTTTGAAGAGGGAACAGTGGAAGACGCGAGATTAGAGGACTTTGTTAAATGGCGGGCGAGTGTGCTCTTGTGCGTTTGTTCAGCTTACGCTGATTTATGAATGAACTCAGTTTCCAAGTTGTTGCTCGCTTCGTTGGTTCTCATGGTAAAATAAACAACGCGAAGCCGCGGAAGTCTAACATAAATCTCTTCCCTCAGCCATTTGCTACCATCCTCATTTTTTCTGCGTAAAAACTCCCTGGATGCTAAATTTTCGAAAATTCTTCATGACGGATTGAATTCCAACAGAGATGTGTTTCTCATGTAGCCTATCGATTATAAATAATTGAAGTTCCATTAGTTCACGGATATCAGAGGTCATTTCGTACCATTAACGATATTTTTTTAAGGATATTCTTGCCGTGTTCCCTTTCAACGGCTATATTTTAGTTTATAAACGGTTAAATATTCCCGTTTCTTTCAGAATATTTAGTATTTGATTAATTTTTCCTTATAATTGTCTATCAAATGTACTATTTACGATCCCTGCAGGTGTAGGAATGTTAAGGTCTGAGTCATAATCGCCGCAGCAGGGTGGAATATTCTCTCCCATGAAATTTCATAAATTTTTCTGAACGCAATGCCCAACTATCACATGGCGATAGGGCCGATCAATTTCAGAAAAACTAGGATAAGAGATTAATTACAATGGGAATACTTATATACTTCTGCCTTTTTAGATTGGCAAAAGCAGTGCGGGGGATTTTGTGATTCGTTGCCAAAAATTTGTAACCTAGACAGAAATCCTTTAAACCATAAAAAAGAAGCTTAAATCAAAGTATATTTTTTCTTTTACCGTAAAAGCTTGTGAAAACACTTATTTACCACTGCATCAAAAATTTGAGAAATGACCGAATCATTTTGCATATATTTCAATCAAAATTTTTTTGTTGCTAAATTCAGATGCTCTAATTTTTAATAATTTACCTGAGGTTTCTTCTTCAACTCAAAATCCAGATGAACTAAAACTGTTGCGATATTATCTCAAGACCGTTGGTGGAAAGCACTTTTTTTCCCACTGGTGAATGTTCATTTAATCACTGTCAGTGCTATATTAGTTCTTTTTCTATCGCCGTACATCACTGATTATACAAGAAAATTTTTCGTTTTTCCTCCTCCATTCATGCTCAATGTGTTCCACTGAAACCGACTTTGTTTCATCGTTTGATTTAGATTATCATTTCTCGTAAATGAATGGCGATAGTAGTTGTTGGCATTTATCTAAGAATGAGAACGAAATGATAGATGATGAAATAAGAAAACAAATGTGCAAGTAGCTCATAAATCTTATAGGAGCTCGTTAAGATTCCAACTTCATTGCATGTGACGACGAAAGTTGATTGTTCATGTTTGAGTAGGCGTATGCTCTATCTATTTTGATAGTGCAAAAGAAAAATATACGTGGAGTAAAACTTTAAATGTTGTAGTGCGTCATCGTTTATGTCATCATATGTTTCAGTTGTTGGGCATTTTATTTTTCTTTATAAGAAAGGGGTTTTAATTTAAACATTGAGTAGGTACATCATGTCTGATATCTGATATAACGATTTTGATTACCGAGAAGTATACTTGTGTTAGTGCAGATGCATTTGACGAATTCTGAGCTGTGGTAGATTAATTCAAACCTTCGCCTTATCACAAAGTCATCTGATTCCCTAGTCTATTCCAAAAGGGAGTTATTGATAAATTAAATGTTGTTATTTCAAAAATCAAATACATGATTTATGAAGCTTTCACCTATCGTTAAACCAACTTATTACCTTATTTAGACTAATTTCGTCGTTAATCGGTAAGCTAAAGATATATGTTATCCCTTAAATTTAATCAACCATGTGAAAATCAACGGTAGCGTTAGTAAAAAAACTCATAAATGTGCATCTGTAGCGAAAATGAATTCTAAAGGTTTAAACAAAAATTTGGAAAACTTAATAGTCACACGGACATTTGACTTTATTGCTAAAACTGAAATGAACTGATATATTCTGGTCATAGACTGTTGGTCAAATATGTACCTCGTAATTATTCCTCAAGAGATGGAAGGTAAGAAATTGGCAGAATGACAGAATTTGCCTAGCAAACTTAAAGGCATTAAGAAAATACTACTTGCTTAATCCATTGTAAACGCAGTTTGCTTCATTCTACTGTAGATGATACAAGCATAAATGCTTAATGTGAAACAAATTCTGTTTATATGTAAGTTAATGCCATTACATCAAGGCTGCTTACATTCAATTTATGTTTTAATTGTTAAAAAACAGGTACTCAGCTGATAAAGTTATTTGAAAATAGATTGCTGGGGCTAAAATCATGTCCATAGTCTCTACAGATGGAATTGAAAAAGCTGAAATTTCAAGACAAACTGGGGTTTTAGACTTTAAAATCCTCTTTCATGTCACATTAAGCTTTATTTATATCCAAATCAGAATTGTCAAATATTGCTGTGTTTCCTGGGCATCGAGGATTGCCCGCTTGGATTTATTGTGGCTACTCATTCCGTGCTCCACTGACTCTCTCAATAGAAGGTTTTGCTCTCCGCCCGCGCACTTGCATTCCACGCGACGATCGCGGTGGCGTCGTCGGCGTCGGGGAATAAGAGCTCTCCACCGTCCACCCCAGATAGCTTTACGGCCCGTGTCGCCCAATCACCGATATAGTAAAACCCCACCCGCGGCCGTGCCGGCCTAACCTTTTAATTGCCCGCGGCCCTTGTGCACGCCGCACTCTTAAATAATGCCGCCGCCGCTGCTCGGGAGAGATGTCCCTGGCCGCCCACACCGTTGCCACCCCCTCCCACCTGCTCCGCGGCGAGGAGGCCAAGGGGCTGGGAGACATGCGAGGGCACCGGTGCGTCGGAGGAGCGGATTTACGCGCGGCGGACGGACGTAGGTGCCCTCTCCCCCGGCCCACCGCAAGGGACTCACGGGACGGTTTTTTCAAACTGCCTTCAATGAAAGGGTGTATGTTATCGAGAGGCGGAGAAGTTAAAGAGGAGTTCTCTTCCTCCCTCACACCCTCCCTTAACGGTGAGAAAGCGTCCGCAACGCTTCGGCAAATGACAGCCGCTATCTCCCACATATCTCGCTCTATAATTTCCACCCACTTCCGTATTTATTCCATGCCTCGAGAGCATATACTAGTCCGCATGCTTGGCGGATTCATGCCTATCCCCCCGAAGCGTGTTTATTGCTTCATTTTTTAATCCTCCCCATAAGCGCGCGCGCTCTCCGCGATTTACGCACTTGAGGGACGCACTCCTTTCATTGTTCTCCTCCTCATCGACCCGTCCTCGTCTCAATTTCAAACTTCCATGCATCAACTTAATCAGGTGAGGAGTATTCGATTTCGGGCCAGGGCCCAGGCAACACGATGCTTGGTCACGCCGCTCTCTGTTTTGCCCTCGCTCCTGATGTTGGTCGTAATGAGGCCGCGCTGCTTTATTGCTTGGTAGAAGATCAGTCGTTAACACCTACACACGTTTTGTATGAATCTTCGGATGATTTTATCTTTTAAAGGGGCTTAATGAGGATTTTTTTTTTAATACAGCCACAAAATTTACAAACAAATGGTCAAGTGAAGATGATGGTCTATCGCAGAAACCCGAGTTGTGTATGTGAATTTTTTGATGTTTGTAAAAGTTTCCTCGTTAAACATGTGGGCGATGCAACACCACCGAGTTAATATCCATATAGTTTTATTAGATCTTATATTTGAAAAGGATATGGTGAACTAATGAGGATAACGTGTCTACGGCTGTCAAAATAAGAAAGAAGAATTGCCCAAAGCCGTAATCGTAAGGGGTCTCTTTCCTCCACCCCTTAGGATTGTGGCTTAGGTAAAGTTATTCTTCTTGTCCATCGAAATGTTCATCATCAGCCACTTTGCAATTCACTTGAAACATTCATTGATTACGTGCGACACAGTCATTCCATTGATTTTCTTTCTCTTTGATTATTTTTTACGAACAGGATACTTAATTTATTTGAATAATTACTACTCTCTTAAATTTACCCAATTATTGTTAAGTGTAATTTGACTTATGTTGCATGGCCAGTCTTAACTTTGATGAAAATCGGTTGAGCAAATACAATGCATGAACCAGTATTTCTAGTCCGGGTGTTTGGCATAGTTTTAACCACATTGGTCTAGTATAGCTAAAACGCGTATTTCTAAAAATTGAGCAGCACTATAAATAATGATATTACAATAAACTTGTTTTTACAATTTTCTTTGGCTCATAAATGTTTTTGGTGTACCTAATTCTTTTTAAAAAATTTATCAGGCGGCTTACTCGCAGCTAAAAGAAATACACTAATCTTTACTTTTAAACTTATTAAACTTCCTAACTTATCAAACTTTATTCAATTAAAATATACTAGAAAAATATTACGAAGGAATTTTTCAACAGGAATGAGTGTAGTCGTCTTAATTTCCACTGATGAAATGTTTTGCTAACGTTTTCTACACAGAATTTGCCAAAGTTGAATCTCCGTGCAGCAAAGAACGTATTTTAGAGATTATCTGGTAATCTGATGTATCCTGAATCAAAATCTCAAAATTTCACTATCGCTGAGGAGGCTAAAGAATTTTTATTACCGGATTTCTTACGTGTTACCATGGCAGTCTGTTTTGCTATTTCTAGCTTTGCTCAACTTACGTAAATTGTGGCTGCCAAAGGAGGAAGAAGGGATGAAGTATTGAAACGAGTGTTTAATCAATTAGGCAATTTAATTTCAAAACATTTGTTTAACATAAAATGTATCGTTATGTCAAGATAGTGATATCTTGTGGGAAAATATCTGGAGATTAAGGGCAAATAGATGTCTGGAAACATGAAAATTCTTTGAAGACCAAAAGATAAGAGTTGGAGATTTGCGAATTAAATGAGAAAGCATCTGAAAGCAATAAGTATACAATATGTTTCACTTAAAATATTAAAAGGAAAAATGTGACACATAGGGTCAGGTACTAAAGTAAATTTTAGCTTTATATTATGAGCTACTGAATACAATTTTTGACATCACAATTATTAAAAGTGATTCAAACACTATGGAAAGTTAGTCTTCCATTTTATGACTTAAGGTTTTTGTGATTTGTATTATACTCAAATTCAATTATTAACTTTCGTGTGAGATGATTTTCATGAAGAACTCTCTTAATACCAATAAATTAGAAGCAAATTTGACCATATTAAATGATCCTTGGCCCACCAGTCGTGCAATATGCTATTTTAAAACAAATTCTTGCGTTTTCATATGCTGTCTTTATAAAACTTTTCAGTATAATGTATCATGGAAAATTCATTCTCCTCTTCGTGTATGGACAGTTGAAAGGTTAGTATGGACAACAACATCAATCCTCTTCGGGTCACCACAGCGTAATGTTATAAACTTGAGTTTTATGCTACTATCCACAGTTATTTTTATTTCAGTTTACGAAGAGAAGAAAGCAACAAAAAGCTGTTTCATGCAGCTATAAGTGTTTTCAATAGATAAATAATGGGAACTGGGCTGTTTATAGCATTCTGAAATCCTACCTTTGCAATATTTTGTCTAACAGTAATACTAATGAATATAGGATATAACATCGTTGACTCTGTCAGCTTAGTTTGTAAATAACATTTCAGCAATTTTTGAGAAGGTATGCACGCAAAGTGTTTAGATCCGACGATAAGAAATGGTTTATGTAAAATTGTAATTATTTCATTGTAATGGAGAAATGACTTGAACCGTGAATGCTTAAATTGCCTGTTGACTGTAGCCCAGATGTACTGCTGAAAACGGAAAATTAATCTTTCAAAAAGGTGAAAATGTATAGCAGATTTAAATGAGCTGTATTTCTTATTTATTAGCTGCAATTCTTCATGCTGCCTTCAGCGCCTTAACCGCAAGAGACGCTAACCAATTTCATGACACGTTGGGTGTGCTTGAGGCACCAAATTCCAACGTAAAATATATATACATATCTCCTCCTTCCTCCACCGCGTGCCTCTAAATTACTATTGGTGTTAGTCGAACCTAAAAGTAGGCGCTGGGCATGCCACTTTTTCAAACAGGGTGCTCAAAGAAATCGTAACGGGAGGTTAATCTTAGCTCGCACTTGAATGTCGGAAACAGAGATTCTCCAGACTAACCAATGTATGTTCTGTGCAGCCGGTTTAAAAGGATCTTGTGTCAATACTTCTCTATGCTCCACACTTCATACACTCAGAATATATTTTCCAAGTTTGCCAGATGGTATTCGGATCCATTCTGATTTTGCCCACAAAGATTTATTCTAATGGAAATCTCAAAGGGCCGTGGAAAGAGAAAAATAAAAGGTGCTATTCTTAAGCATCCGGTGAAAGGTATAAACATATACATAATTCAGAGGTGCAGGGTTATTATTTAGTGAGTGCTGTTGGAGAATACGGACCCATAAAATTGCGTGGGAGAAAGTAAAAGACGAGGTTATATATTTCTCGCCAAAATTTCTGCGCGATGAGATCGGGAGGAAACCCTTTGCCCAGCGTCCTTCGAAGCAGTGCTCCTCGAAGACACGTTCATAATTGATAATCAAAGGTCTTGAATTATTGTTCATGGGTCAAAATATTACTCAGAGGGCGAGAGGATCTTATCTTAAACTGTCCAAGAGTACGCGCTTAAAGAAGTAACGGAGGGATCCTTCGTCGGAAGACTTATTTTTTCACTCGGCCAATATAGCTGGTTCCCAGTTAGCATGCTTCAGAAATCTTGAGGATTTATTGCCAGCAGTGGTGAAAAGTGTTTTTAATTTACGGTGAAATGATGGAATGGTAGGCGTCACGCATTGTAAATAAATTGCCTAAACCATTTCTTTAAATATCCATAACTCAAATCCTTAACTATGACAAAGCCTCATCATTTAATAGTGTTTTAACTGTTTAAATGGATTTTCATTTACACGGCGCTCGATGAAAGAAACCCCAGTTGCAACAGTACAATGCAAAATTGATATTTACCTTAGGTACCTGTATTCATGTGGTTAAGAGTTAAGCTGTTAAAATATTGTGATTACTTGCATAAATTTGTAAATGGAGTGTACCTTCATAATATTTTTAATGGAGAATGCTACTCTTACTGAGGTCAAGTGATAATTGTATATATAATTAGTAAATTGTTAATGTAATTAGTCAGTAGAATCGTATATGAACAAATAATGAGAAATTTGGCATAGATCGTAACTGTATAATCCGTAACGCTTATGCTGCCAAAAATGTTTCATTTTCACATTTTTGTAGCTTTCCATTAACAAAAATATATACTTTTTCTTATATAATTAAGCATGAATTTGATAAAATTCCTTTTTATGTTCCCCAAGATACCCCACTGTACCCAAATTTCCACCAAATTGCGTCTCTTTAGTGGTTTTCAGAGCAGTGTGTAAATGATAAACTATGGAGTTCCTTTTTTATTTAGTATCTCATTTTATGTATGAGTATTAATTATACCTCACTGAAATTTCAATTGAGATATCCATATGTAAGCATAGGTATGTTATCATTCACTTTATACTCCACGGAACTTTTTTATGCCATTACGGTGAATATTTTGCGAGTTCATTCAGAAACCATTTCCTAAATAATCTCAAACATACGATGATTCTGGTACAAGTTAATTCAAAATCCTCCGATATTATATGGGGTCTGGCGGCTACTTGTGGACCAGAGACACGGACATTCAGAAAATGTGATCATAAAAGACAAGAAGCCCCCAAGACGAGGTGTTGGCATTAAAAATGGAAGTAAGAAGAATAGGAGAAAATGAAAAATGAACTAGTACACAGAAAAGCTGAGAGAGATAGGTCTATGGAGCACAGTTTGGAAGAGAAGATCGAGGTGGTTTGGACACACCCTAAAGCGTAAAATAATTATCTGCGCCATAATTGACGAAACAACTCCAGGAAGAAGACTTTAGAAAGGCACGAGCCAAATATTGATGGAATGACAAAGAAGTACCCGGATGCATTTGAGATAAATAGGAAAATGAATGGCTGCCCCTACCCAATACTGAAAAAAATAACGAAAAAATATTAGGCGCAGCCTTTTTAAAACGTAACACATTAAATCCACCTCACACCACTACCATTTCACATTGTTGAAGCATGAAATACGATATAATTATAACTGATAATTAATTTTAGCTCTGGATTGGGTGAGATAATCTTGAGTATCATCGCTAATTTTATTCAGGAACATATTTACATTTATTGGCATGAAATGGCAAAAGGATTCAATTTTAGTCCAAACAGAGCAAGATTGCTCCACATATGGATCAGCAACTGAATGTAGTGACTTTGAATCTTTTTTCTGGGATTATCAGGAGGCAATCTACATGTAAAACATGCAATGATGTCAATTTACTCTGTCGCAACGAGAATCCACTGAAAATCTGCAGTAGTTGTACACAGACGTCACCCTTGCAGGTTTTTTAAATGCCAGGGAAGTCTCACCTGCCAAAAGTTTGGAGCTACCGCTGCTCTCACTAAGGCCAGCGACTGGAGCTGCGGAAATTCAGCAATATTTTTCTTGAAAAATTTTACGGCCCTACAATCCTTGTCTCCCCTCCAGCTCTCGCGTTAGTATACGCTCCTCGTGCGTGAAGTGAAGGAGGTAATACGAGTCCAGGGGACACTGTAAGGCGGCCTGGCGATGAAAAGAGTGAGGCCTTAAAATACATCGACGGACGTACGGGTTGATGGGAAGAAGGGGAGGGGGGGGATATTTTCTCGAGAACAGGTCCCGAAGAGTCGCGGTGGTCGAAGATCATAAAAGTTGGGCGGTTTAAGTGAATGCGGGGAGGGGCCGGGACTGGCTCAAGGGGCCCGGGCAATTCCGGCCCGGTTCATTAGCATCGAAACACTTCAGCGCCCCCTACTCCTTCCCACACGAGCACCTCCGAATCCACAAAATGCCTTCCGCCTTGAATCGTGGGAGCCGTATAGATTTCCTCGTTCCAGAATGTGACTCGATAGCCCACCTAAATTCTATTGAACTTGGTGGTGTATCTATCGCTTACTTCCTCGCCGAATACGCATGTCGAGCTTAAGTTTCACGCGAGGGGGGATAGATTTAAGAGATCGTTATCCATTCTTATTTTGCCGAGGGGAATGAAAATAGTCTCGTCCCACGTTCCCCAATGCTATATAATCATCGCCGAGGTGGCCCGCCAGCGTAAATGACTCGAGGCAGTCGTCTGACCTTCAGAAACCACTCCGAGAATCCTCTCCAGCTTTTGGGTGCTGACGGTTGTTTCAGTTCTCTTTTACATGCCTCTTGGAGGAATAATATGCATGAGTTATGAGTTAGCCTAAAATAAACCTCACTTTCATAAACACTTGCAAATTCTCTAGAGTTGTTCGAGGGAAAGAATAGTGTTTTGTAGTAACGCGGTAGAGATATTTGTCCAGTGGAGAGAGATATCGGTCAATGGCAAGAGATTGCCAGTTTCAGATTTGGGAGATACCACCAAGCATCTTCAGCTGAGTCCATGGTGTGGGATTTCCCGAAAACCAGATCTTGATGAGGAAACCTTAAGTGGTAGAGTGAGAAGGACCTGGGCTCCTTACATAGCACTCACAAATTTCCCTAACCGAAGAAATTAGTATTATTTACTGTGAACACTTGCTTATAGAAACTAGTTTCCATTGCAGACAATTGATATTATGTGGTGAGAATATATAGCATGGAACTCACTTACATTATTTGATGAGGATATATATTTTTTTTAATTTCCCGGCTGTTGGCATTTTTCTATTGCACCAACGGCTTATTTAGCTATGGAGAAGATTTATTAGGAAATAGTTGTGTCATACACACATTTCGTGGGCTGTGTAAATATAAGAATCCGATATGAACTATCGAATATTTGTGTATGATCCATAAGAATTTAAGGCTAAAGGGTATTGTTTTAGTATTATTGTAATTACGATATTAAAATTGTGTCCTAAATCACTTTTCTCCACCTAACTTGTAAAAATGTTAAATTTAATAATGTGAGGACTCATCCACTCTGACCATTTTTTTGAACTACATGCTTCCCGTGGCTCTATCACCAATAACACGAGCGCTTCTTTTAGCGTTCTTTCTAGAAATGCGCGTATGTGATTTATATTATCTCGCTATTCTTCAAATTTTATTTGCTGCTTCAAATCGCCTATCTCATTTGGTCAAGCGAAGCACTATTATGGTAATTTTTAGCACTGCGCTACACGATGGATTTTTGCTGTGGGCAGTGATAGCAAAATCAAAAAGTGGAACCCTTAAAGTCGACCTTAATGAGATCGGAAAGTAGTTACCAATTGAAGCCAACATTATTGAATGCGGCTTGGCCACACCAGAAGTATACGCCACCACTAATAATTTACCAATCAATTTTTGAAGTTATCATTTATTTAAGCATTTATTAAATTGAGATACACTACTTATTTTTACTAACCTGATATGCCACCGTTCAGCATTATATCTTTCCAACGCAATGCTGTGGAAAACCTTGAAAAATTGTCTATTACCAATGGTTGCTTTTGGTTGAGTTTCCGTACCAGTAGGTGCAAAGGGCATCAGATGGGCCATGGTTTTACTAACCCGTCTCCAATGACATAATTTGAGGTGGACATTTTTCTCCTTTTCCAATACGGGTTAGCAGTCACAACAGCAGTACCACCATTTGCATCTCATTCCTTACTCTCTAGAAGGAAACGCTGGGCTGGATCCTTGACAACTTTATGAAGTCCCGAAATCCTATTTTTGCGGGTCATCAAGAGTTGAAATTGATGGATGCACCCGAGCACATCGGCATCTTCACTCAGGCCGCCGAAGAGTTGGATCGGGAACCCTCTGGGAATGAGTAAGACTTTCCGGGAATGGTCGTAGAGAACCAAGTGGAGGGCGCGGGGAGGCCGTGGTGGTCATGTGGCCCATAGGTGAAAGCCTTCGCCTCACAGATTGAGTGTCCATCACCATTCCTGGGAGTTGGATCCGGCTCTTTTGGCAACGGATTAATGGGCACCGTCATCTCCGAAACGGCGGCCGCTACAACTTCAATTTTGAAATCCCTCGAAAAAGAACGCCTCCGGGACTTAATACGGCTGTTCACCGAGTGATTTAAAGTTTTCTTAATCAAATGATAAGTGCCGCTATCAATCTCAGCCCGAGAGCGCCACAAATGGCTTGACGCTGCCAAAGAATCCAAGTTCGAGAGAGAAAGATGTTGTATCATGGCACATCATCACGTAGCGTTAACGAATTTTCTAAGGTTATTTTAGTTTTTGAGCCCTTAATTATTAATTGGTAATAAAACTTATTTCGGTTTTTGAATATTTTCAGTAAATTTTAACATAAATTTCTTTTTTATATAGTCATGTCATTAATTACTTGATAAATATGCCAGTGTTAACACCACACCTTTCAACACTGAAAAGAAAAGACAAGTCGGGAAATCATTCAACGCATTGACAATCAGAATTTTTATCCTCTTCTACCACGGCACTGCCTAAAATACTTCATGGCTAATGGTTTCTTTAACATTAAGGTTCTAAAAACCTTATCAATTCTTCCTTGATCATTTACATTTCACTTAATCGGAATAAGTTGTATTTTTGGAATTGGAATTGGAATTGGATTCATTCACTAAGCATTTCTTGATTCATCTCTCTTCAGTTAATGTTATCTCGTATTATTCTCACATAGTAAAGAACCAAGGTATTGAAAAAGCAACTATGTTCACAGCAATAATAAGGACGATCGCTGGCCGGTAAATCTGATTGTTTCTCATTAAATGGTGCCTCATGGTGATGTCACTGTGCTCCATGTCATACAATAGTACAAATTTTTTTATTGAAATTTGCGCAATGCCTTTTTAAATTGCCAATTGCAATGATGACTTACACGTTTCCTCTCATTTTCTTTTCAGGTGAATGTCTCCAAATCCCGATCAGTGTGATAAACTCCGCCGGTGACGTCACTACCCTTGGTGATTGCGTGAGTCTCAGGTTTCCACGCCCTGCGTTCGCCCGAGTGGGGGTATATCTCGATATCTAACGGGATGCACGAACTCACCTGCCTATTAGGAAAGAATCCTGAGCCATTTTTCCCCTCGATCGAAATCTCGCGTCCGCAGCCTTTCATTATAGGCGCAGATCGGAATACGTAATCCCTCTCCCCGCTTAATCCTTTTACTTGCCGTCCTATGAACGACCGCCGGCGCAGTTATGAAGGGGGCGCTTATCGGCGTGCGGCGGTGAAATTAGTCATAATGGCGCTCCATGCCTGGCTCACCAAAGCTTTGGAGGAAAAAAAGGCATTCCTTGACACAGATACTTCTTGACGCGGAGTGGCGTTTGAATATCTATTACAATTGCATATTCGCCGCTCTCAATCACGTGCCCACATGAATTCTTAAAAGGGCGGGGGGCAAGATGCAATTATACCTATGCGCCCACGATTATAAATAACACGTTGCCAAGGTGATACGCCCTCTGATGAATCCCCTCCCTCGTCTTGGACTACATATCCATTGATTTCATTAAAAGCCTCTCGTGTTTCTCTCCAAGTAATTGCGACGTTTCGACGGCTGTCCGCCCTTGTCTTCGGACTAAATACCCTACTCCGGAGACAATGGCGTCGATAACCTCCATACGTTAGCATTACTGAACACTGGTGAAAACTTAAAATATATTAATAATAGCATTTACAAATAAAATCTTAGATCTGTGATATCTATTGGTTTTATCCATGATCATTGGGAGAATGTAGTTGCGAAAACTATATAGGATTTCTCAATCGTTTCTGTGTATATACTGAGCATAAGTCCTGCATGTAGTTTTCGGCTTTTGAACAGGTTACTAGACTTCAAAATCGTGAGAATCTTTAGAGTACCTACAATTTCGAGCAATTATATATACAAGTATAACTTTATGCGGACTAAATTTCTCTAAAAAAAGAAGGTGACATGGGAAATATCTAGTTCACTTATAATAATGGGTGAAAAATTGGGTATCTTCACACCAACCAATCCATTCTTTACTCGTGTTTAAGTGCGGTTACTTTATTGGAAAATATTTAGAAATACTGTTTGTGAGTCCGCTCAAGTAACCGTCACTTTGAGTAATTTAATCTCGCATTATAAAAAAGAACATAAATGAGGTGCTTAAGGTGACTTTGATAGTTCACCTTAATATATTAGGTTTATGAGCCGTATTGGACGATTATACTTGAGTCAGTTAAGCAATTATGGTGAAGAATCGAGCAGTAAATACGATCCTGAAACTTTCAATGGATGTGCAGTGACATTTACGTGGCTTAAAATGCATGACGAGTGACTTTGAATTCATAATGCATATTTTGCATGCAGTGTGAAAGTGAATGATTCACCAAGTTAATGTTTCTTAGAGACCCAGAGATGCCTGTGTGATTTTCATAGACTGACAATACTATACACTTTCAGAAAGATATGTTTATTTTGGTCTGCAGCGTTGATTTTCCATCAAAGGAAAATCTATTGACAAAATATTCATGCTTAAATAATGTGAAAATTTTGCTTCAATAGAGTATAAATCTGTCTGCTCAACTCGGAAGTAAAATATGTCATATAGTCGAAGTAATTAGGGTCAGGCTATCGTCACTTTTTTTAAGTCAGCGTATAACTTTTACTTTGTAATTCCTCAAAAAAATTATTTTAAAGCAACCCGAGTTTCAATGCTCACCGTCATTTTCAAGATCATGACGTTGAACGCCGGAATCAGGGTCATTACAAAATATCTTTTTTCTGAAATTATTAATAAAAGTTTCCACTTGAATTATGAAACGATTCCACAAAGTGATTCCTCGTCTTCTTCCAATATTATGTTTTTTTGCGGATTCCGAGATCATTTCAAGGGCTTTCGGTGAGGGACGCGAAATTCTGTTTCTGGGCTTTCCAGCGTCCCGTTCTCGCCGCAATGACTCAGCTCCGACGGGAGAGTCTCCTCTCGTTGACCCGCCTCCCGGCTTGACCCGCACCCACCTCCGCTTGCACACACACCATTCCACTCGAACAGTCCACTCCAGAGAGTCTCGGTAGAGCATCTTCGCCGCCAGCACAACGCTTCTTCCTTTAGCAGCACCTCTCACCTCACCTCCTGCTTCCAATCACGCTCAATTCATCTACATCTACATAATTCCCTGCAAGCCACCATAAAGGTGTGCGGATGGGGGTGAATTCTCACCAAACATGCACCACATATCATGCATAAAAAAGGATTAGTGTTAATATACTAGTCTAAACTTCACTAATTAAAAAAGATAAAAAGAGTAAAGCAACGAACGAAGGTAACCCAACGAACAGCATGCAAAAACATGCTGTTCGTTGGGTTACCTTCAAGTCCTCATGCCAACAACACTTATGCTATACATTGATTCACATTTGATATTTGAATGTATTGGACATATTTACCGCTATTCATATCCCTAACCGTACGAGGAAAAAAGGACATTATGAATCTGTTAGTTCGGTAATCAATTTTACTAATTTTGTGATTATGGTCCAGTCTACCATAGTGAGTTGGGGCTCGAAAAATATTTTTAACGTCATCACAGAAAATATTATCTGGGAATTCACTTAGGAGATTAATTCTAAATTTAAACCTGCGATCTGACAATTATTCTCATTTTTATTTGTTTAATAGACTGGTTACGCTAATATAGTTATCGTACCGTCTCTTTACAAATCTTGCCGATCTTCGCTGCACACGTTCAAGTTCATTGTTTAGTCCGATTTCGTAGGGATCCAATATACTGGAAGCATATTCCAAATGAGGTATAACAAGGGAACAGTAGCAGTATTCTCGTACATGATCGTCACATTTACCCAGTTCTCTTTTGACGAATCCCAGTTTACGATTCGCTTGACCCATTGTTTCACGTATGTTTTTACCCCAGGAAATTCAAGGTGGGTGGTAGGTACAATGCTCCCTAATGTGCAGTGAAACGCTCTGAATTCTTTTGAAATGCTGGTATAAGTCATTCACTTAATCCTTAAGACATACCTACAATGTAAGGTTAATTTTTGTATACTTCCTCATGGACGATATGTTACCATTGATATTTGAATGTATGCAACTATTTGGGCTGCATCCAGCTTACATTGATAACGATTATTAACAATACAAGCTGGAAATAAAGTACCTCTCTTATTAATCATAAGAGAGGTGTTTAATACCAAGAAGTTTTTTTTCCTACGTGTAACCCAGCAGTAAAATCGGTAGTGGAAGTAATTCGAGGCAGACAACCGTTAGTTAAGGTCCTTTGCGCTTTTTTTACGATCATCATTAATCCTGGGATTGGTTTGACTCAGATCTCCAGTGACGTCTTCTAACGGCTGATCTCTTCATATTTAAGTGTTACTTCTCTTCCACATCCTTCATCACTTGCGCCATATATCTCATTCAGGCCTACCCTTGCCGTCCTACCTGTTTACTTGTCTTTCAACGATTATCTTCATCAAACTATCATTGCTCATAATGTGACCAATTAAGTTTTCCCGTCTTCTCCTTAGGGTATGCAGAAGACCTCAATTCAATCGATTCAATCTTTTGTCCCTCCCTTTTCAGGACTTTCTCGTTACTTACTCGTTCGATCCATTTGATCTTCATCATTCTTCTAGGATAGTATAACGGAACGGATAGGGGTACGGATTGGGTTGGCGTGGTTACTAAAGAATTGGCCTTCCATCCGAAGGGTCTGAGTACAACTCCTGTCAGTGGCAGAGCTTTTTCGTTATTTTTACCGGGCACTACTTGAGTGTCGTGTGGAGAGTACTAAGAGAGCAGTACTCCGTCCACTGGATTGGATGTTTGATCGTGGGCTCCTTGGCGCCTTGGTAATTACAATTTCTGATCTCAAAACTTCGATTCATAAATTATTTTTGCTTTCATGAAACTAAAATAAATTTTCTGAACATGGATACGCGAGTTTTTTTTGTGCGACTTGGTTGAAAGAAGATGGGTAGAATCATATTTTACGGGGTGAAATTTAGAAAATCATTTGAATTCGGCAAGCACCATCAAAGTAGCTATGTCTAAACGAGAATCCAAAACGTGTACGTCCATAATAGTCCGTATTGTCAATAATATTCAAATAATATTAGCGTTCCCATGGAAAATCACTCAAACTATAGATGTAAGTGGATAAAACACAATAAAAGTATTTTGATTCACATTTCTTTGAATGAATGGACCCAACATCTCTTACCGTCGAGAACTTAATTAAGATAAATGACAAGATTTTCCCAAAAATTTCAGCAGGGGAAAGTATCGCGGGCTATAAAATGCGGGTTGCATGCATGCAAAATCCTCGTACGTGCTGGTGACATCCATTCATGCGGGTGACATCCACATATGTAAAAAAAATGTCTTTATTTTTACGGACAAAAGAGATTAATAATGATTAAATTATAACATTATGCCTAAATTATGCAGAAATAATTGTATTGTGCAAGAAAAAGTTTCCGATTCGGAGGAAGTTGCCGCATTGAAAGAGCTTAGACCATGCTGGTGCCGACGCCGAGTTTCTCTTCACCCTGTTTCGGTCCCAAAGTATGCCAAACTCTGACCATTTATTTACAATTCTATCCTTAATGACGCCAGCGTTGATGACTATCAAGAAAAACTTTGTAACTTCCACAATCTTTATTCCACAACGGTACTACTTGTTTCTCCTGATGCTACAACTAGGTACCAGATGATGCCGTTGAGGCAAAACTAGAAGTACTCTTGTAGGATAAATATTGGGGAAGTTAAAAAGTTTTATTCTTGATAGAGAAGATGCTGTCCTTCCAAGAAGTCAGGCCCGAGTCAATCAACTTGAACAGCTGTTGGTTGAGACCCCCGAATAGCGACAACTATGGAAAAGGATGGAGAGGAACCTTGTGTCTGCACTAGCCTGCTCTTTACTAAAGGTGGTAAAAATACAAATCCGATGGACGGAGTAAGAAGCATGAAGAGCCCTCCATACAGTCTAGTTGGGAGACCGATATAGGTACCACTAAAATT
The DNA here is from genome assembly GCA_933228895.1 of Platycnemis pennipes. NCBI lineage: Eukaryota > Metazoa > Arthropoda > Insecta > Odonata > Platycnemididae > Platycnemis > Platycnemis pennipes. The sequence continues at coordinate 21,416,452 of OW121848.1, read as the reverse complement.
CTGCCACTGCAGGGATCGAAGCCGATCCCTTGGAATCAGTAGCTGACACTTTAACCAACCAACACCTACCCAATTCCCACCGGTCCACTGCATTTTATTCATAATAGGTCTTTGTGCTTGGTGGTAGTGAATAGTTCATGCCTAGCGCGTAGTCACCCCTCTATCTGCTCTCACGTGGTGTTTTCAAGTCTTCTTGTGTCGGTACTGTGCACATATTTCAGAATTCATACGCTCGAAAGAGCTATTATTGGTTCATCAGTTCAGAGAATATTGCGATAGGCTTTTAGCTGGTAACTGGATACATCTGTTTCATTGTAATATAATATAATATTATACAATTGAGCTTTCACCCTTGTGCTACCATTAAAAATATATTGCAGTCAAATTTAGTCCCATTTAGTTCTCAAATGAAATACTTTCCAGAAATGTTTTCCTCCTAAGTTTTCCAGTCCTCATGGTCTTAAAATGTTGCAATTCATATTACGACATGTCAATAAGACTTGAAGAAAACTTGATTCTCCCAAATAAAATATAATATTTACGAAATAATCCGTAATTAAATTTAAATGATTAAACTCGTTTAGGCATTGCACCAATTCTCTTACTAAGAATTTCGATGGACAATTAATCATATAGCTTGGCGATAGCTAACATGACTGGTATATACCTCACTTACGTTTCGAATTATTTTGTGGTAGAAAGCATAGTATCTAAAAGCCTGTCGAAACGGATTTTTTGTTTGTGATACATGAGAGCGTGCCTCACATTCTAATGCATGCATTAAGGTCAACCATCAATTAAAAATATCCTTCGTGCTTAGAAACCTTGCCTCTCATGGGTTCTCAGAAAGATAAAGAATATTAAGAGTGTACATTTGATTTAGAGATTAATGGATTAAATACGTTTATATTATTTTCATGCCCACATTACTTGTCAAGCAAATCTATCCCCCATTTCTTTTAAACAACCTGTCATATGATAATGAAAAAATATGGTAATTATGAAATATATCATGGAAACTCATAGTGAAAGTGTTACGATTGGCAATCGCTTTACCGTAATTTAAAACCGCAACTTGTAGGAAAATTGCTAAAGGAGGGGCAATGCGTTTTTCCGGTGCATACTCCACGTGAGGCGATGCATTAGAAGAAGGTATTTATTTAGGTTGCTAATTCTTGGTTATTTTTCGGGTTAATTAATCAACAGAATTTAATTGAGAATATATATCTAATTATCGTCTAGCCTACCGTTTCTCTTGAATGATCGTTTTTTTTTGATTTTATGATAAGCTATGAATTATATTGCGGCAGTGGCCAGGTTTGTTCTTATCCTTAAACGTACCAAGTGTCCAATGGCATTTCTCAAGGCGGAAGAGCAGCGGACCAGAGTGGAGAGCGTTGAACCAGAGTATCGCATTCCCACCCTCGCCTGTCACTTCATTCCTCCCTCCTCCCTCCTCGCTCCCTGCTTCTACATCGGCGATTACGCCACCATCTACCGCAAGGTTAGGTGACAAGAAGAGTAAAAGGAACCAGCCCGCAAAAAAATGTGAGGGTAACTCAATACGGAGAAGAATTACGCAGAAGCATTCTCTTATTTTTTTCCACTTGGCATGTGTTGATTAAAGCAGCTCAACTCTGCCTTCGCAACGCTGGATTGTTTCACCATTCAAATGACAACTTTTGTTGCACCCATAAAATGTACACAGCTTTCATTTTCTTTGCCATGCATCACTAATATAAAAATTTGTAATGTTAACCACTATCCCATTCCCGTCACAAAGATAAATGACCGTTGATTGCCAGTTTCGTGATTGTACAATGGTGGCGTAGATGGATCATTTCTCAGGATGTCTGAATATTTTAAAGAAGTGTTTGGTCAAATTTTGGAATTGGATAAGTAATGCTAAATGCGCGTATGAAAATCACGTATCACGGTAGGGAGAGCAGCTACTCTCTCTGACACCCGTGGTTTACCTGAAAAATCAGGTTTCCAGAAAGTCATACAGTACATTTTGGGTTTAAGTGGGTGTGTGGAAAGAGACCACTCTCGGATCTGAACCTGGGAACTTACATCAGTAATCCTACGCTCTTATACGCAGTGGACCACTGCCAAATGTTACATTTGTCGTTGTCTGCCATTCGGACATGTGAAGCTGCATTTGGAGTTTCCGCTAGTTTCGTGAGTAAATTTTAAGTTTTTTTTGCGCAATGCTTACGTCAAGACCGTAATAGGAGAGCATAAGACTGAGTGTCATGTTTACCTGATATTTACCGCGGATTTTGATTACAGATATCATGTACGACTTTAAAATGCGTACTCGGGATGGTGATTAACAAACCGCCTCGAACGGTAGAATACCCAGGGTTCTTTCTCTATTCGTCTCTATTTCATTGTCTTCACACTTGTTTTTCTAATTTGCTGGTAATATTATAAATGTATTCAAATATATGGGAATGTTCCACACGCACGAATATTTAATGACTTTATTAGCTCTTACATCAAAAGCATTGCTGATATTTATAGGACTTAAACTTATTCTCACCCAGTGGTTAGATTTTGACTGTACTTATGTGTGTTAGGAGAGTGCATCACTGAGTTACGTCCACCAGTTGAATACATAATCGCTCTACACTAGCGACGTTTCTTCTGATAAATCTTCTCATTTTGCCTCACTTAATGGATAAAATTCGAAATTAGTACTGTTCCCTTCACTAATATTTAAATGCGACCCATCATAATCCAAGGTTGCGATATCAACACAGCAATTATGGACAATGGGTTGCATTTAAAGGCACACTTAAATGTCGTGTTTAGATGAGGCAGGACACTTGATGCTTTAGACGGCTTAATATTATTATTATAGATGGATCAGCAAAAGCATGACGACAGTTCAATTTCCTTTACAATTTCTCCTTTAATTTTCATCCCTTTAGTAAAAGACCTGAGTTATTGGGGTGCTAATGTCGATACGAATAACCTTATTGGGTTATATCGCACCATGTAACCTAAGTCCATCTTAAGACTAATTTCAAGGCAAACACAACCACTAGTTAGGATCGGAACCTTAGATCTTTCGTCTGTCACGGTAGCAGGTTAGCCATTTGATTACTACAGCTGGCATAGTTACACTCCTACCCTACTGAGATATTTGATATGAATTCGAATGTCATTAGTTTGCTATAAATTTTGCTCTTTGTAGTGTTTCACAGAGATGCCTATCCTGGCCAATAATTAGAATTTGAGTGTAAAAATAAAAGCATGCGATGGCGGGTGCTGTTCCCCGCGGTTGTCCCTGTCCCAGGTTCGTGTCCTGCGCTGCGTGCACCCCCTGTGTGCGGCGATCATTCCCCCAATGAGTGGTGGACGGACGTCGTGCCTCCTCGGACGTCACTTCCTATGCACCGCACGCCGCACCGTGGCTGCGGATTAACATTACTTCCTTGGAGAGACGAAACCGCTCCCGGCCCGAACGAGAAGGCTTGCAATATTGTTTGTTCGTCGGTCCACTCCCGATGGATTTATTGGAGTTTTTTCGCAATAGTAAACTGGGATTCATCAAAAGAGCGTTGGGTAAATGTGACGATCATGTACGAGAAAACAGCTACTTTTCCCGTGTTAGATCTCATTTGGAATATGCTGCCAGTATATGGGATCCCTACGAAATTGGCCTAAATAGTAACTTGTACGGTGCAGTGAAGATCGGCAAGATTTGTAAATGGACGGTATGATAATTATATAAGCGTAACCAGTCTATTAAACGAATTAAAATGAGAATAATTGTCAGATCGCAGGTTGAAATTTAGACTTAATCTCTTAAACAAATTCCAAGACAATATTTTCAGTGATGATGTTAAAAATATTTTTCGAGCTCCAACTTTCTATGGTAGACTGGACCATAATCACAAAATTAGAGAAATTGATTACCGAACTGACACATTCAAAATGTTCTTTCTTCCTCGTACAATTATAGATATGAATAACGGTAAATATATCCAATACGAGAGTGGCAATGGCTAGCATAGGTAGCTGTATGTTGGCATAAGGACTTGAAGGTAACCCAACGAACAGCATGTTTTTGCATGCTTGCTTTGCAATTTCTAACTTTTTTAAATAGTGAAGTTCAGACAAGTATATTAATAGTAATCCTTTTTTATGCATGATGTGTAGTGTGTGTTTGGTGAGAAATCACCCCCATCCTCACACCTTTATGGTGACTTGCAGGGTATTATGTAGATGTAGATGAATATCTAGAACAAATGAACATTGCGAAGAGGGCATAATAGAAGTTTATGGCACCATTTATTTATAGAAATGGCTATATATTTAGAAACAATTGCATTAATTTGAATTAGCTAACAATTTGGTGCCATCCGTAGCTAACATTTTGCGTATCTCGTGTCGTCATGCTTATCAATTTCCTTTGGATGGTAGCATGGTGCATCTTGATTTCAAATAAGTACTGTTGAAGAAGAGTAAAAAATTTTTAATTTTAGAGGTGGGTGGGGTGCGTTCGGAGCTCCCTTGGCCCTTAGACTTCTTTAGATCCATTGTGCCAACCCACAGTTAACCTGCCCGCCACTCGTAGACATGCAAAAAAGTGCACCGCGGTGGAGGTATGGAGGAGGGTCACCCATTCAACCTCCGTCCGGGCCCAACTACAACGTCGCTCAACTTCTGTGATCTGGGGGGAACCGGTGATTCAATGTGGCTAGGGCCTTGCCTTTAAGCGGGGTAGTATTTTTTGTATGCCTTCGTGGTGATAGGTGCTCTCCCTAATTGATTATGCATGCGTAGTCGTGGTCCGCCCCCTGCCACACACCCTTGCGGTGGCTTGCAGGGTATCTTGAAGGTGTAGACTAAGGGACGAGCGCCCGGTAGGTGTGATTGGCGGCGCCGGCGCCTATCAGGGTGATTGGGCGGCAAGGGGAACCTTCGGGAGATTCGGATCGACGGCCGCGGTCATCCTCTGCTGTTTCCCAATGCGTAGATACTTTCGTGGTGGATTCCGTGCTTATCGCGTCTGCATCAAGGTCAAGCGTCAATGGAAAATATCCGACATGCTCAGAAATCTTGTTTCGAAAAGGCTATTGAGAAGTAAAGAGGATTAAGAGCCTGCTCGGGATCTTGAGGCTTAAAGATACTCCATTCTTTGCATTAGGTTAATGTCCACGTAACATGTCATGACAATCCGCCTCTCGGTTATTTCAAATCATCTGGCAAATAAAGGAAATAAAATGTTTGTCGTTATGAAATCAATGCGGGATAAGTGGTGGAGGAATTTGTCAGTGTTTTGAAGCTTTGGTATTAAGTTATATCGAGGAAAATACTTAAACTCACACTGTCCGCATACATAATTTATGTAATTTACGTTGATGGTAGATAGAATACAATTTAGTTTGGCTAGAATATCGCCACAGTGGATTGACAGATTTTCTGGTAGATTCATAAATATGTTTTCCTTTCGTATCAATAACAACTGTTACATATACGTCACCTATGGCTGGTGCATCAGTTGTCGTTGCCGGTCAGGCTCGTATCGGAGGAAATGATATTTTACCCCATGTGAATTTTTAGATTGGGGATACCCCATGTGATTTAGATTTGGGAATTTGGGGATATCCTTAAATCAGAGGACTGATGTATATTTTCAGTAAGAACTTTACGCTTCTAGGTGGTAAAATATTGTGTGAAAAAATGGTAAAGAAATGTGAAAAACTTAAGAAATTGGGAACGATTCATCAATAGAAACTGATCCATTTAAAAAACTGTCACGGACCTTTTTTCTGTGGTCCGGAACTCCTGCTGGGAATCTGCATTTTAATCGTTGAATCTTTTGCCGCCTATTAACGGCCTATGAGGAAATAGTTTTATCGAAAAAAAAAATACTTATACTTCGCGACTGTGAAAAGACGATATTCAATTTCATTCCTAGTGAATCAAGTAATAAAATGTTTATCACCGAAGTTAATATCTACATCCATATTTTAGTAAGCATGCATCTCGAGTGCTAATCGCTGTTATTGTGCGTATTTAAACGTGTTTTTGAAGCGCATTACATGGTTTGAAAAAGCATAATCAAGAACTCTTTCCCTTTGAGGTGACTTACCAGGTCGGCTATGCTAAGGGAACTGGCAAGACCCTACGCGAGGCACAGTGTATGTCATGTTGTTTTCTGTCTGCCGAAGGCTAGTGTCGTGGTGTTCTGCAGTTGTAATGCCCATTATGTGGGTTATCCAAACCTATTTCTATCTTTATCTACTGACTACACTGCAAACTACCTCGAGCGTGTGCGGCTGGGTGTAAGTTATCGCAAAACATGCGCTAAAGTTAACTTATACCTACTACGTTTCTAAGGAGCGATTTTATTGAATGTCATTCGGAACACACCTTACCAGTTCTACTTCTCATCAACGCGCAAAGGAACATTTGAGAAGTACTACAAAAGTGCGTTGCACATTTTAGCATTTCATGCAGGCGTCTTTTAATATTAAACTAAAAACATTCAACAACTAATTATATCCCTGTTTCCTTCAAAAAGTCGTATCAATCTAATGTGTCCAAATTCAATCGCATCTTAAGGTTAATTTATTTTATGAAGACATCAAGTTGTAAGAAGTCTCGATGTATTAATAGCCGCGAAAAGTTTGAGGGAACAACAAAGGGTCGAATCCCTCTGTGGTGCAGAGTATGTCAGATGTGGTCCTGCCTACCAATTAAGTGTGGGATTTATATTCATCTACGTAAACCCTACGTACCCACGCAAGAGTGTGTGGCAGGAATTGAAAATCGAGGACTTAACGTTAAGTCGTTAACGACGACGTTAACGACTTACATGCAACTAAGAGCTACAATGCTACTACTTCATGAATTATTAGTTGATTTAAGAGTCACGTGAAACTATATGGTTAGTATTTACAACCATCTACATCTACACGATACCCTGCAAGCCACCGCGAGGGTGTGTGGCAGCGGGTAAAGATCACCAAGCATACACTACTAACATGCAAACAAGCAACTATCGGGTCTCATGCAACTAGATTGTTAATATCTATAGTATTTAAGGCGTTAATACTGTATCATGCACTACAGGCTAAAATATTTCACCTACCTATTTCTTAGGTATGTAGCCTATTCTGTTTTTGCCATTTTGAGTCTATCAGTACGACAATCTATCTTTCTAATCTTATTTATCTGGTCGAATCTAGCATAATACGCTGGTTTTTTTAATATGTACCTAACATATTCAGTAAAGCTATCCGATTGAAATTTCTCTAATAGATTTAATCTATACTTTATCCTACGCTCTGATAATGATTGCCACCCTAATTCTTTTATTAATTCTGAAACGCTACTCAACCTATCGTAACACCTTTTAACGAACCTAGCTGCTCTACGCTGCACATAGTCTAGTTCTCTGATCAAACCTAATTCATTTGGATCCCATACACTGGTTGCATACTCAAGATGGGGCCTAACTAGTGAAAACTAACATCGCTCTTTTGTCTTCTCAACACATTTCCCAAGTACTCTGTTTATAAATCCTAGCTTTTTCTTCGCTCTGCCGCATATTTCCCGGATGTATCTTCCCCACGATAAATCTTGAGTGATTTTAATCCTAAATATCTTATGGTTTCAACGTTTTCGATCTTTGTGTTACTAATTTTATAGGTACGCTCTATCGAACTATTAGTTGATTTGAGAGTGACGTGAAACTATATTGTTAGTATTTACATAGAAATAAAGTGATTAAGTAATGGTTAGAAAGACTTTCTCTCACCAATAATGTTTCAACTAACAATCCCTTTGCTATGCTTCCCATTGTGTCAAAATATGGTACGTGGGAAAAATAACATTTTCAATCTATCGGCACGACCATATTTCTCTTTAATCTTGCTTACCTGTTCAAATGCAACACGATAAACAGGATTCAGGTGTCTGGTGCTGTGATGATGGTGTGGTGCTGGTTCCGTTGTACATATTTCCAAATAAATGTTGATCAGAGTTCGTCCAAAAGTTCCCGCCGAGAGCATCTGCACCAAACGTCGCGACGCGTCGCCCTGTGAAGCGCCGTGGGACGGAGGGGGTGTCTCCTTTCGGGGAGTGGGGTTGCGGGGGAGGAGGTCAGCCGGCCGGGGCCGCCGTGCATGGCGACCGCACCGATCCCTTGCGGTGAGGACCATCGGCCCCGGCTCTTAAATGACACGGCCGTTGGCGCGGACGATCCTCATCGTCATATTGCGTTTCGCTGCACGCAACGCGGTGGGTTGATGGTTTTTCGAGAATGTCTTTCTTGCGGGAATGGAGGTGACTCCGCGTAAGCTGAGAAGTCCCGCTTCCGAATCCAGTACGCCAGAGTGCAATTCGCCTGCCTTGATTAGCTAACGTCCGTACGCTCGTATTTCCAATAAAGGTTTAATGGTGACGATAAATTTGATTTCAGAAGTTTATTGTGAAGCTTTTAATCCGCAAGAATCAACTAAAACTCAGCACAAGAAGATTTGAATTACTAAAATAAATCATAAGACTCCTTTCTAAGTTCTCAGTACCCCAGTAAAAGTTCTGCATGCGGAATAATATTTTCTAAATGAGAGCGTATTTATTTTTAAGCGCATGGTTTCCTGTAATAGCAAAGATTCCTTAACTGAACCTTATAGCCCGGCCGATAATGGTACTACTATGAAACCAGGGACCCATCTATTCATTCACTAATCCATACGAATATTATATATTTTATTTTCATTTGGCATGTCCTTGTGCTTCTCATATTTACGACTTGTCATCAATGATATGCTAAGGTGAGCAAGTGTTTGTTATCATCAAGGTTGACATTAAAAGAACATCTTTTGATTCGCAACTTCCGTGGCGAGAATGATGTGATTTCAATATTTTTTTCTCGAAATATATTAATTTCAAACTTTGACCGCAATGAAACCACGTAAATTCATCAGACCAGCACCCGATAGAAGTTCTGACTAATCTTCTGATCCACAATTCCAACTTGTTTCCTCGTCCCATTCTACAGAGCTGTCTCTCATCAATTCTTACCTTTCCGAAACCTTAGACCGTAAAGCATCCAGGCTGACCACATATAATTCGCCACAACAGATGAACAGGTCACCCTTGGCGTCACCCTTAACTGTGCCCACGGCACTTCCCTCTCTCAACTTCTGAATCTTTTATGAGTCAAAAGCCTCACTTTGACCATGACCTCCAGGCCGAACCCATCAACAAAGTGTGCTGGGGTCATTGTCCTTCGCATCCCCATGTTCTCGGAGATATTGCTCCGCCATGAATTTAATCATAACCTCGGGAAGAGGTCAATATTTAACTGGCTATGACATTCAAAGAACCAACCGACAAACCGACCAAAGAAGCCTACCAGTAGACTTGGCCGTATCTTGGCCGTATCCCAAGTGGTGCGGGTTTTATGCCGCATCGAGCATGGGTGTTGCTTGTTTTCGAAACGATTAAGAACTTAGGTTCAACTTCGATAGAAGTTTAGCCTGTGTAGTGTCTAAAATATTAGTTTACCGTTACAACATACATAAAATATTAAGCAATTCAGACGCATCTATAGTGGCATAGACAAGCAGTGCAAATATCGAAACATTTTGTTTACCGATTGTCATTTGAGGAGGAATTGACTTAAATTAGAAAGCAACAAATATCAAGAGTGCATACGGCTCGGGAATTAAAACTATTGGTATTTTTTAAGATAATAGTTATTAAATTCTTTTAGAGTTTTAGTGGGGCCACTAAAGGATGCTAAACTCATAAAAATATTTTATCCAAGTGTAGTAATGCAGATTGTCACATGGTGTGGATAATCTGGCTAGTGACTCAAAGAAAGCTCTTTGACTTCAAATCTATACTACTATTTAAAAATACAGTTTGAGTGACGTTTGTAATTCCTATTGACGGTGGATTTCACAACCAAACTAGAGATTGAGTTCGACATTTACCCTCTCACCCTCCACTTTCCCAGTTATGGAAATCTGATCTCTGCATTGCTATCGCTAGCTATCAGCATCTTCAAAGCCCTGAGATGTGTACCAAACCAGCCAGCTGTCTGCAGACATAAGTATATCGGATCAGGTAGTTTGTGCTGGATGAGATGGCACAGGCCATGGTACTCAAGGGCACTTGAATTTGCAGCGATTAGATCCGGCAGTCCATTAGACGATGAGCAAGAGGCGAGGTAATGCGAAGTGGGAGTGCGATTTAGCGCAGCTTGTCACTCGAGATATCGTTCCCCGTCCTCAAAAAACCGGAGTGGCAGGGCGATGATGCAGAGAGGCTCCTGGGAAAGAGCGTTCGGTCGATCAGCGACAAGCATGTGACTTAGATCCACCTCATCCGGCGGAGGTGGCGTTCGCGATGCAGTCGGATCAGGCCGGACAGTCGCGGATGGAACGGATTCGTTCTGAAACGGAATGTAGTGTGCTTGCATCTTCTTATTCTAGGACTTAGAAAAAAATAATGTTCACCATTACAAGTTGCTTCCTCATCAAAGTAAACGCTTTCCTTTCAACTGTAAATTTTGTCTTTATCAAGTCTGTATTTCTTGGAAAAATACTTGGAATCATTATGTACTTAATCATATACAATTGAATCCACCTAACTTCATTAACCATAGATATTTTATGCATGCAAAATAAACCACTTTATAGTTAATATCGTATCCACAAATCCCACTTTTATATGCAAATCCTGATACTTGAATACATCAATTATAAAGTGCTGGATACATTTATCATAAGCAATCTCATGCTTTTATTCAGGAATCATTTTATTGAAAATATTAGAGCTGAGCTAAAATTATGCATAAATTAACTGTGATTGCGACTGGGTTGTGATACAGTATTTCGTGCACTGCCAGGCGTAACATTTTGTCTCATTTCTCAGTTTTCTCGTCTGCCCTTGCGCCTCAGTAAATCCTTCTGTGGGGGGGCGGAAGAACCCTTAAGAAAAGAAAAGAAAGAAGAAAGAAGGAGAGGGGTACAAAAGTGGAGGGAGTAACGAGCCTCGAGTTGTTTTCCATGAATCCCCCACAAGACTGCGTTTGCTTTTCTTTCTCCTGGCTACTTTCCTCACGGGAGTGAGAGGAGCATTTCATCCTCGAGGCTGTTCGACGCCCACCGCCGCCGCAACGGTGGGACCCCCCCGGCCGCAGCTGGGGGGTAGAGGGCGCTTCTGGGACCGGCCTCGGCGCCAAATGGGGTGGGATGATGGCGTGCAGGCGAAATTGCGCGCGTCGGGGTGATCCGGCGAGTGAATGAGCGAGTGTAGTCGGCTGCGGAGGGTCGGATCGTGGATCCACTCCCGTCGACCGATGACGCAAACGCGGATGCAGCGGATGACGGAAATAGACCACCTTTGTGGTCCAGTGTGCGCGACGCGCTCCGAACCATGAAATGAGCTCTCATTGGCGGGCAACCGCTCGCCTTGCAGAGGCGTCATTTGGGGCAGGCCAAGGTAGAGCGAGTGTCCGTTCCCTAACCCTCAAATTTTTAATATTTTAAATCAAAATATCATATATTTAATAGTCATAGTAAATGCCATGAAAGTACATCTAGCACAAATAGTAGCTACCTACATATCGCGACGTACGAGGTCGACGTTCATGGATTTTAATGCCGCCTGAAAATATTATTCCCTCCTTCCACAGCCGAAAAAATACGTTACATTTGCCAGTTAGTCTATGTCCCTTAGCCCTGGAATCTTAAAAAAAAAAATCATCTAACAAAAAGCATTGGTGTGGAAGCACATTGATTCTGGAGCCCATTAATGATAGCAAAATATCATAAATTTAATTGGTAATAATTATCATAAAGTCAAGTTATACCATCACTCATTTATAGTGCCATATTTACCGCGTTTTTTTTCATTTCAAGCTTTTTCAGCTCTTGGTAACACTGATATACATTTCACTTTCCCGTAACGAATCCAGCAGAAGTGTCCTTGAGAGCTCACCCTTAGTGAAATTTATATTCGAAAGTAGCAAAATTTTGAAACTGCTAGTGTTTTTCAACCATATTTATTCCTCGGATATATATATTCAGGTTGGATATATTGTGTGTACAAGTGTATTATTATTTTAATTTCATAGTTAGTGGTTTATAGATAAGTTGACATGCCGCTCCCAAAGGTTGAATACTTAGTGTGAAATTTTCCTAGGAAAATATATGATATTTCCATGAGTAAGGTAGTAGAACGTACGTAAAAGTACCTTAGAAAGAGATTTTATGTAGCTACCAAAATAATAATTGGCGGGCCATATTCACAATCCAAAACGGCGGGCCAAACCCATGATTGTTTGAATTAGTGTCAATTTATCACAACGGCATACATTAATAATAAATTTAATCGTTTCGTTTTTCACTTACCGTGTCTTATAATATTTCATGTCACCTGCTTCTGCAACAAACTAATATTCCATTCATAAAAATAGATTAATTATAAGGTGTCATTTCATTTCAACCATGAAATTTTGCCTTGTTGCTCTAATTTTCGTTTAAATACATAAGACATTTGGCAAGTGTAAGTAAAGTATTTCCAAGGTTACAAATTTAACCTGAAAAAGACATTAATTTCACAACAGGAATGAATTCCTATATTAAGAACATGTGGTTCCTTCATTTCTTTCTATCCTTCATTTTTTCACTATCACATGGTGATCGCTAGTGTCCCTAAATATTAGCGTTTCAACGAGTCATCATCGTCACTGTGCTCTGCGAAGCACTTTAAGATAAACCATGACCAGGAGAAGCCTGAAGCTCTGTGTTTAGTACTTACACTCTCTACACCAAATGTTAAGATGCGCCAACTCGCGTTATCGATTAACCTAATTGAAAACCCGTGTATTATGATTGCAATAGCAAATATCCCTCCGATGCCGTGCTTCTCTCTTATTTATTAGCATCAACAAGCCCATGATATAAATCTGAATCGATGGAGAACATTTTTTTACTGATCATTAACAATCATGAAGTATTCTTGTAAAGAGCCTTGGAGATTCACATTTCAGCTGCCTGATCCTTCCGTCGTCTTATTAGTATGGGTACTAATTAGTGTAAATAGAGAACCACAGCATCTACATCTACACGATACCCTGCAAGCCACAGCGAGGGTGTGTGGCAGGGGGTGAAGATCACCAATCATGCGCTACTAACATGCAAACAAGCAACCAAAGTGTCTCATGCAACTAGATTGTTAGTATCTAAGGTATTTGAGGGGTTAATACATGCATCATGCACTACATAATACTCTAAAATATTTCCCCTACCTATCCCTTTTCTATGCTTCCTATCTGTTCTCTTATAGTACGGGGGAAAAATTACATTTTGAATCTATCGGTACGACAATCTATCTCTCTAATCTTATTTATCTGGTCGAATCTAGCATAATACGCTGATGTTTTTAATATGTGCCTAACATCTTTAGTAAAGCTATCCGATTTAAATTTCTCTATTAGATTTAATCTGTACTTTAACCTACGCTCTGGTTCTCTTATTAATTCTGAAACGCTACTCAACCTATCGTAACATCTTTTAACGAACCTAGCTGCTCTACGCTGCACATTGTCTAGTTCTCTGATAAAACCTAATTCATTAGGATCCCATACACTGGCTGCATATCAAGGTGGGGCCTAACTAGTGAAAAGTAACATAGCTCTTTTGTCTTCTCATCGCATTTCCCTAGTACTCTTTTTATAAATCCTAGCTTTCTCTTCGCTCGGCCGCATATTTCCCTAATGTGTCTTCCCCACGAGCATTAGTGGGGTTGAACGATCTTAGAAGATCGGTATTTATTGGTATGAATCCCTTCTCGTGCATGGATAACATATTTATACTAGTATCAGTAAATTAAGCTCATATGTTCACAATACAATTGGGGTAATATTTAAAAGCCAATATCATCTACAGTTTTTGAAGTACATAATATATCATTTTTCTAATTTATCATGCATAACTTGAAATAATCACCCACACACATTCATAAATAGCTACCCGAATGAATTTTCTTTTTAATATATGCCCAATTTCATTCGCCAATCATTACTCACACGATTTGAATACTGACCTTAGAACCTTGTTTTCTTATTTCTGTTCAGCTCGTTTTTTTCACTCGTAACTCATCATTTCCTATCCTGTGTTCCAGTATTGCTTCTTTCATGCAATTTTCCTTACGAGAACCCTTATGTCTCTCGCGTTGAGAGTTTTTTTCGACTTCATTCATCCGTGTATTGCTCCACATACCACCTCATCTCGTACAGTTTGCTCTCCTATCGCGTATCTGCTTGATTATTCAACCCCCGACTACCCTACACCCAACATTAGACACTGAGGGCACTCTCCCCTTTTAATCATTCACATTACCCGAGCTTCCAATCATCATACAGTTCAATTCAATGGAAAAAATGCATAATTAGAATTATAGTCAATTATTAATTATTATTAGTGTATTATTTTTACTATCAGCTCTTAACATGAAGCTCAAGCTCTTAACATTCCTATGCATCATCAAATTAAATGTGATAATTTAATGCAAGTAGGATGTTTAAGTAAATTTTTTGCACAAAACGATTGATTAAATCACTATCCTCTTTTTATAATTATTCGTTTGTTGCGCCTATCCTGCTATTACGTAATGCGCTCGCTCAAAGGGATGTATTTTTCTAACCTTTTTATAGTATTTATACTTCAATACAAAATAATTTTGTCTAAGAAAAGAAATACGTATATATGAAGGGATTAGCCGATAGAAGAACTAAGTGGAGAGTGTGTCAAACCAATCTGAGGATTTATGACTTAAGATGATGATGATGATGATGACAAAAGAATGTGTTTTCCCTAATAGCTTGGTTGATTTCAAAGTTTGGTTGGCTTGGGTTAGAGCAATTACAAACAGTGAAAATGTGTCTTTAGAGAACATATGATTTATTAATATCATTTCCTCTTAGTTTATAAATTAATATCCATGGTATTCAAACAAAAATGTTATATGATTCTTTGTTCATTTTAGGAATTGGGAAGTTTACATGTTTAAAAGGTTCTTCATAGATTTCGCCTTGCTTAAGGTTCTTTACATGGGCCAGATCCCATATTCACAACCAGAAATTTATGCAACTTCTTCATGAAATGTGATTCATCCATGCAATTATGCCTGCAATGCGTTTACTGTCAATAGGCTAATGCTAAGAGCGCTGAGGAAACACTGTAATTTTTTAAGATCACTTCCCGATGTGTTGTTGATTGCAGTATTTTGCTGACCTGCCAACCCCATATATACGTTACCATTAAAAATATTTAAATAAACACCTTTATCTCCTACATTCGGGTAGAAAACGGGTAGGGAATGCAATGTAGTAACAAGGTAAGTAACTGTAAGTAGTTACTAATATTAAATGATCACCTATCTCTTTATTTTTTTCTTCCAAAAAGTTTAAGCTCCTCACATCGAGGGACATTAAGTTTTTTCTCCTATTTATCTATGATGCACACAACCAGCATAGCCAAATGACTACTTTAATTCATCTTTCTTTGACTAACACAGATACCCATTTCAATCAGCAGTTTCGCACTCGTTGATCGTCAACATCATTCCACCTAAAATAATCATTGAAATTTGAGGGGTGCAGTTGACTGCATCGCCTCTTGCTCATAAATTTTCCCTTCTCCCTGTTTTGCTGCCATTTATTCTATTTACCAACATCCTAATATGGTTTGATTTCCATTCAACATGCAAATATTGGAACGTAGTACTAAAATTGTAAATAGCAAGCGCTCATCCGAGGAGACTAATGGACCTATCTGTATCTTATTGTTTTGAGCATGGTGGTAGGCCATGGAAGAGGAGGAGTTTTACAGTGAAATTTAACTTTTATGTAAAAGTTAGCATCCATAGATATTTTTCATGTACTTACCATGTCCGTAAACCAAGATATTCATCTCACCATTTCAGGAATGGATTCCCATGTATATGTATGTCAACCGAATGCCTATGTATATTAACTGAAAGCATTGGTGTCATTACTGCGTTAGCATTTTTCTCTCTGGAGAAATATATTTTGTTATATGGAGAAATATATATGTTTTGAATATATTTTAAAGCGCTGATGGAAATAAGAGGTGCAATCGGAACACATTGGCGTTTCAGGGATTCAAACTGTCAAGCGTTGATCCGTGATTGAAAGGCACCTATTCCCTAACTTTAGATTGCTCGATCATGGTGAATGTGGCAAAGTGAAAGGATCCGAAACATTTTTCACCGTCCAGTCTCATCTCATCTTGCTGGGGGCAGTCGGGACCGCGTTGTGGAATCCTTCGCTTGCCGCATCCGTACTGCCCGTGGTCTGCAGGCGAGATCGGCGGATCGAAGAGAGCTCCTTTCATGTCCGGGAGAGGGCTGGGTGCATCTTGACGCGGCGGAGGAAGGCGAGGGAGCTATTTCCACAGCGGAGTGGACCACCCCTATCCGCAGTCTCCACTCGGGAAATCCCGCTCCGTGCCTCCCGCGTCTCCAAATACTCGCTTTGTCAATATTTTCACCGCCGAGTCCCGTTCACCGTGAGACCGCACCCATTTTAATATTGCCCCAGCAAGCCCGTCCACCCGACGCCGGCGAAGAGAAGAGCCCCCTACGGACTCGCTGCGCAGCAGAAGCATCTTCCGCGTCGCCGTCCAAAAAGAAATCCCCAGTCCCTTTTCATGTTCTTGCCTCCCCGTCTTGCGAGCGCCATAAATATTTAACTACTTACACGCTCTCTCCCTCCCATCCCGCTTGCAACATCCCTCCCTTTCGTCCCGCACCCACCCACCCATCCCCTCTCACAGCGGCGTCCAACACCCTCTGGCGCTAGTCGCCTCTCTCCACTCCACCCTTCCCCAACAACTTGCTACCCTTTGCCGGTCGCTGTTGTGGCAGGCTCGGGGACTTTTGGAACGTCTCTCTGATTTTAGCCGACTGTAGTTTTTTTAGTCGTTCGATAAAGAAATCTTCCCTCAGACTATAAATGGCGTCAGTTACATTTCCACGACACCTAAGTCGTGCAACGTGTGCATGGCGTAGGACTTCGGTCGGCCTCTAAGCAAGTGCAATATGAATTATGGACACAGTGTAAATTATGCGATATATCTATCTATGTTTTTACTTACTACTTATGCAATTTATCATCTAATTCGATGACATGCACGTAAGCCCGATGTGTGCTAGCTATTGGTGATAAAATGCGGAGATTCATGAAATTGGGTACATGCGTGGTTTTGAGATAGGAATAATAAAATCAAGAATTTCAAAATTTTTGGGAAATTAAAAATTTCTTTGATTTCTCAAAAATTGTTACAGACCTGTGTGCATGTTTTGTGCGAATTGTGAAACTAATAACTAGTAACATAGCGTAAAAACTCGTGCTGAAACCAGATGTGGGCCAACTTTATCAGAGCCTATGGGCATAACAGCAAATTCACTCAACGAGTACGTCCTCAATCACTCAGAATGTCACCTCACCGTCCACAACCAGGGTAGGAGCTCACTTCTAATCTCGGATTTGGTTCCCTAGAAAATATCCGAGAATTCAAAATAGGGATGATCTATCTGATGCTCCTCATTTGCCGTCATAAGAAAAGGCCTCCCACCTATAGTCATCCATTTAAGGTGAAAAGGAACAGCTAGGTTCGCTAAAAGGTATTACGATAGGTTTAGGAGCGTATCAAAATTAATAGAAGATATAGAGTGGGAATTATTGACAGATCATAGGTTAAAATACCGATTAAATCTCCTGCAGAAATTTCAAACGAATAGGTTTACTGAAGTTGTTAGATATATATTAAGTACCTTTGCGTATTAATCTACATTTGACCAGAAAATTAAGTTTAGAGAGATAGATTGTCATACTGATTGATTTAAAATGTCATTTTTCCCGCGGATAATTAGAGAACATAATAGGCAGCTTAGCAAAGGGTTAGAAATATGGTTAGAGTAGTCTGTAGTGGTTCCTCTTCGTTGCGTAGTTAGTTGCATAGTAGCTCTCCGTTGCATGCTTAATGTCTCGGTGGCATTATGGCAGTTGCATGCAAGCAAATAGATTCATGGTAATGGTGCATGTTTGGTGATCTTCACCCCCTGCCACACACCCTCGTGGGGGCTGGCAGGGTGTTACGTAGATGTAGATGAAAAAGAATTCATGAAAACCGGCTATGAATCCTGCGTCAGGTTCAATGCCCCGTGATAATTAATGCATCATCGAATGCGTTAATTATCGCTCGCTCCCCTTTGAAGTGCTGATTCCCATGGCACGCGCGTCACCGCACTTCGCAGCAGACGACACCCTCCGCACTCTTCCTCACTTCCGTCCGCGTCCCCCCCCCCACCCTCCTTCTCACCCTACAGTGGCCTACACCCATGGCTACGGCCCCCTTGCCGCCCCCTCCCCCATCGGGGGGTACAAGAACGACCTTCATCCGCGTCATTTCCTCCCCGTGGCCCCCATTTCCTTCCAACTCGTGAGAGCAGCGGTTCGGGCCCCGGGCGGCGACACTCCTCGCCCCCGCCCTTGGCGACCTCTCTCGTCAAATGTCACTCACTCATCATAACCTCCGACATCCCCTAATGGAGACGGCGAGAAAGTCGGCGGGACGGGGTTCCCAGGATTCCCCTCGCAGGAATCCAGAAAGACGAATCGAACGTGTTTCAACTGAGAGGGGAACAGGATCTAATCCTTCATTAACCAGAGTACATCATAATGAAGGCTTTTCCTCTCGGGATACGTAGTCAAATTCAGGAATTAGATATATGACAATGCGGGTGAGAGGTTTATCCGAGCTATATTGGCCTGAATCCACTTTACATGGCAGTTAGAATTAAATTTTTAAAAATGTGTAGCAATGAACTTTTGGAAAAAGAATATTTCTCCTCCTAGCACATACAAAATAAGTAATAATGATATAACAAACGTGGAATCCATGAAATATCTTGGAATAAGACTGACACATGATCTTTCCTGGGGTAAACACATACGTGAAATAATGGGTCAAGCTAATCGTAAACTTGGATTCATCAAAAGAGTGTTGGGTAAATGTGACGATCTTTTACGAGTAATCGGCTACTTTTCCCTTCTTAGGCCTTATTTGGAATATGCTGCCAGTGTATGGGATCCCTATGAAATCGGTCTAAATAATGAACTTGAACGTGTGCAGCGAAGAACGGCAAGATTTTTAAAGGGACGATACGATAATTATATTAGCGTAACCAGTCTATTAAATGAATTAAAATGGGAATCATTGTCAGATCGCAGGTTGAAATTTAGACTTAATCTCTTAAATAAATTCCAAGGCAATATTTTCAGTGATGATGTTAAAAATATTTTGCGAACCCCAACTTACTATGGCAGACTGGACCATAATCATAAAATTAGAGAAATTGATTGCCGAATTGATAGATTCAGAATGTCCTATTTCCCTCGTACAATTAGAGATACGAATAGCGGTAAATATGTCCAATCGGAGAGTAGCAATGGATAGCATTGGTAGCTGCATGTTGGTATGAGTACTTAAAGCTAACCCTACTAACAGAATGTTTTTGCATGTTTGCTTTGCAATTTCTATCTTTTTTAAATAGCGAAGTTCTGACTAGTATATTAATACTATTCCTTTTTTATGCATGATTGTAGTGCATGTTTGGTGAGAAATCACCCCCTGCCACACACCTTTATGGTGGCTTGCAGGGTATTATGTAGATGTAGATGTATATAATCTTTTCATCTTTCTCACCATGGTATATTGTTAATAATAAAGGAAAGACCGTTGTGAATTGTGTTACACCCTTAGGACCTAAGGGCCTTAGGTGTGTCTGGCTGGAATCGATATGTGCCGCAAAATTCTAATATGTACGGTGTATGAAACGAACACTTCGGAGTATTGAGGCCAGTTTCTCTTCCGATCCCCTCTACGATATTCCAGAATGGTCAGGTACCCATTAAAGCACGTAACTTGGGATTAACTTCACGTGTTCAAAGATGCCTCTCTCAAAATCGAACAACGCCCAACGGATACAACGGTCAGTAACTGACTGACATGACTGTCATCTTCTGCCACACGCTTGCGCAGTGTGTGAACTACTCCGTATCGCAGTAGGTGTGGATAGATTCGACGCGATCCTCCTCCTTCCCATCTATCCGTCTTCTTCCTTTACACTTCCCCTGACTTCACTTCCCTTTGCAACACTTGGCATACCCCTTCCAACTTGCCTATTTGTAGGATTGTGCGCTATTTCCAGAAGCCTAGAGAGAGCGACGACGGGGGAAAGAGGTATGAATGTGCCGCGAGTGGTCGTAAGGTCGCGCCCCCGCCGTCGACTAATTCACGCCCTCCATGAGGACCACCCATGGAGGCAGGGGGACCCGCGGGGTCCGAGGGGGAGAGGATGGGGCTCCTGAGTGTGTCGAGAGGTGGGCCTCGGTTGGATTAATGGCCTGGGGGCAGAACGCTCCTCTCTCGCCTTCAACCAGTGTGTCGAGACATGAATGGCGCTTCCGTCGGAGTAAAAGTTTATATATCTGCTCCAATTAATTGACGTTTAGGTCCAGATGCGTGCGTGATAGCTTTGGGGGAGGATATTATTTATTTTATTCAAACACGTGGGAATTGTAACGCTCCAGGCATTCCATTCTCAAAATTTCTGAGCACCCTCTAATTTGAAGGATTTTCTGCAATTATTCCCATTCACACGATAATTAGTATGACTTCTTAAGGCCGCTTTACACGATACAATTTTTTGCACAATTTCTTGTACAAATTCTTGTATAGACTGAACGAAATTGTATGTTTGTCTGAATGGAATTAGAACACGTTGTATTTCCTGTTCAGTCATTCAGACAATCGCACAAGTTTTCGTACAATTTGCCGCTTTACACGGTACAATTTCCTCATGCAAGAGTTTGTACAAGAAATTGTACGAGAAATTGTATCGTGTAAAGCGGCCTTTAGAGTAAGAATTCGAAAAAATGGAAAATCCTGAATTTTTGTGCTAATCTCTTCCTATAATTACTGAGCCATTTAAAATCTATTTTTCTCATTCTCCTGGGCTTTATAGTTTTCTGCTAGCTAGTGAAACAGACAAGAGTTGAATGAAATTCTCAGTACCAGAATTTATATTAATATCTTTTTAGGAAATCCATCAATTTTTAAGAATTCCACTTTTCTCGTCCTATTCGAATCCTCCATGAGAATTACTTCCTCATCAAATTTTTATAGTCACTAACATTGCCTGAGATATTATGAGACGATTTACCTTATTCCAAATGTTGAAGCTTCATAGTCCCCTAGCCATATTAATTATTATAATGGTAATTAATTATAATAAATAATATGGCTATGTAATTAGATATTAAATATATACATATGTAATTCTATTATTACTAGAATATATATTTAAAAATTAATTATTATATTTATATGCATATTTAATATAATAATTACATATTAAATTTACTATAATGATTATTATTATTGTAATTTTAATTCCAAATATAATGCACTTGTATTTGATCTTTGGTTCATTTTTCATACGTTGATGCTTCAGTTCTTATCAGGTGTAATGGCATCTGTCTGAATTTTTCAAAATCTCTAATTTTTCACTCTTTCAGAGGCTACTTTCTTCCCGCCCATGGTGCATATTTTCCCGCATATTATTATTATTTATTAAAGATATTACTCAACAATATATCATGCAACTACTAAGTTGGTGTTGTCACGTTTGGGGGGAGGGCAGCTTCAAATGTCAAATCTCGTTAGTAATGTGCATCGCAGTGTAACTTATTTAAAGAATCTGATTTTTGTAAGAACATAGATATTCTTGGATCGAAATTCAAATTTCTGGGGGCAGAAAATATTTCATGTTAGAATAGTGCTATGCCGCTCTCTAAAGACGTTTAACTTTCTTAATTATAAATTCCTACTCTTTGAATTTTTAATCCCTGTTATTTTTGAACTGATATAATCACAATTGACAATACTGATAATGGCTTCATGGTAACTTAGATCTACTCTATATAATGAGTGAAGTAAGCATGAACAACAAATTATTTAGTCAGAGAAATATTATCTACATACTATCCTATTCAACAAACTACATATATTCCTAGTCCCCTCTTGAAAAATCACAAAAAACGCACTGGATTCTTAGCCCGTTTTCGTATTTGATGTTATACTACCATCTTTTGATATGTAGCTATTATCCTGAACAACACCATGCATGGTGTAGTTCCATGCATGTTCGCTCCATGTCCCTTGATTTAACATCGAAGGATTTCTACGAAACTGAATGTGGATGATTTCATTTGGTAGAAAAGCAGATACGAAATTATTTTCCCTTAATCTACAAACAACTCACCCAAAACGAGAAAATATATGGGTCCACGTGACACGATTCACGCTCACATAAGCACAATACTTCTACAATGCTCAAATTAAAGATTATCATAGTTATATATATTGATAAGTGTACAAAATTCACTCATCGGTGCTTTCTTCAGACCGCTGCAGACCGAAAGGAAAGGTACAGTGATGGGAATGGAAGGGAATGGAGGAATGGTGGAGAAAAACCCTGTGTCGGTATTGGCCTGCTCTCAAAATAAGGCGCCAAGGTCGCCGCGGCTTACCGTGCCATCCGATGGACGGAGTACCTCTCTCGAATGTAAACTGCATTGTTGAGCGGTGGTTTTCTGGATTCCTCCTGGCACTTAGACCTCTTTGTGCCATTCCATTCCATTGTGCCGACCCACATTTCACCAACCCGCCACTTAAAGACAGGAGACAAGAGCGCTGCGGTAGGGCTATCCATCCAACCTCCGTAACGGCCCAACTTTGCTTAACTTCGGTGGGGAACTGGTGATTCAAGCGTGTGGCTAAGCCCTTGCCCACAGAGTACCTCCTCATTCAAATGTTCTCCACGAAACATTCAAGTAGAGGCCGGGGCCGGAGGAATGAATATTATCTTCCGCGGGATTCGAACCCGGGCCCTCCCAGTGAGAGGCCAGACCTGTAACCACTACACAAACCTGACCACTATCGAATCTGCCGTTCGCATCGGAAATATAGGTCCTTATAAACCCTTAGGAAAGTATAGGTCACGTGATACGGGTCTGTCATGATTCCCCCGCTTCCTCTCTGAGCTGTTGTTAATTTACGGCAGGGGACACCGAATTGGCAACAGGGAAACCAAAATGTTTCATTCCAGCACATGAATGAAAACGAGTAGCACTTCACCGTGATTCCCATCCGTGCGAATACTGTCGTAAAGATGTGCGTGGGACCGCACCCTCTCCGCACGAATGCTCATTCCCCGCCTCCTCAAGCTCCAACATTTATGCATCCCCCTTGCATCTCCGGAACCATTTCCTATCTATCCGCGTGCGAGTGGCACTTCACTTAACGTGGAACTTGTTCCCTTCAGAATAACTTGCACGCGTTCAATGGGCACGCGAAGGGGACTTCATCAAAGTGCGCCCCCCGGCACCCGCGATGGTCACACCCTCCTGCACCCTCCCACCCAGCCGTGCACCATCCGTGAGGGGGCGTTGCTCCGCCCTCGGGTCTTGGGACCCTCCCCGTCACTCAATTGCTTGCTCTCTCTCCATCTTATCTCGCAATCGTGCGCAGCTATCCTGCGTCATTACGTGTTCCCTGACTTATCTCCTCTTCCCTTCGTCCTTCCGTTGCCCTTTGCAACCGTTTTTCTTATTTCCTGGTTACCTGTCAGATTTCTCCCATGCATGGAATAAAACATGTTCTACTCCGTTTCTTTGTGATTTACCACCTTTCGTTCCTAGTTTTAAACTTATTTCTAGGGTGTGACGAGTAAATAACTATCCCATTTCTCAATCTTGAATATGATCGTTTCCCATGCAATACCTACCTATGACACAGCTTGCTCGTAGGTATGAAAAAGTACAACGCCGCTTGTATATGATCTTTGGTTCATTTTTCATACGTTGATGCTTCAGTTCTTATCAGGTGTAATGGCATCTATCTGAATTTTTGAAAATCTCTAATATTTCACTCTTTCATAGGCTAATTTACTCCCACCCATGGTGCATTATAATTTATTAAGTATTGACGGTAGGTAAGTTGGTATTAATCGAAGAGAAATAAATGATGTGCTCATGAGTATTTAAATTTATGTATTAACTTTTAGATAATACCTACTAAAATAGACTCATGAGTTCTGTACCTTTAAAAAAATAGTTTCAGAAATTATGTGGGCTCAATCATTGCGAATGGAGAAATTTTCTTCTCATACAAGTAACTGTGAGTAACCACTATTGAACAGCAAGCTAATTATTTTTATTCATTTATAATTTTCATTCATTACCTATTTACAATGCATAGTATTTTATTTTATATATTAGGTACTAAATTTTAATGATTATTTTTACCGTATTTTAAACCTATTATGTTGTAGTTTTAAATAGATTCGAAGTATTACAGAAATGTCGTCGCGCATCATATCATATGAAGTCTGTTGTAACAAGTCTGTGAGTTTCGTGTGAACATTTTAATTGATGATTAAAAGAACATCATTAATCAAGATATTCCAACATCATATCATACTAAAATGGACACCATGCCTGCGTTTGCCTTGTTTTTTACAATTTATGAGTGATATTATAATTTCTGTTGGTGTGTTGGAAAAATGTCTAAAACATATAACAAAACACGATTTTATGTATAAAATATCTAACTATGTACTCCCATCAAATGACTTAGCTAAAATAGTTTTACCAAATTTTACCATTTCCATTAGTTTAATGTTTGCCCTTGACTTTCGTCAGAAATAATTTGGAAAATAACTGCTCTATTGATTCAGTGAAGTCATATAGAACCTTTAACGAGACATTAAAAATTATGGACCAGACATTAAATGGGCTTAGAATGACACTAATTATCATTTAATACTAACGAGTTAAGTTACGTCAAGCCTATAAAAAACTCATAATGTTAACGGCCAATTAACATAATACAATTTCAGTTCTATAAATCAATGAATTCAATTTGCAAGTGTAGTTAAACTTGACATTTATCTTCCATTGCAAAGGCCAAGGCTCTTGAAGCACAAACGAGTTTTATCACGATTCACTTTCATTATCTTATAGTAGTAAACACGTGTGTAAAATACAACCACACGTGCTTTAGGATGCCATCAGTCCCCGCTCTTACATTTTTTCTGTCTTCGGCGTTCATGCTTTTCTCGCATTCCTCCTCTCCCAGCAATCTTCACTCCCCAGGGTCGCTATCGTTTGATCCCTAGCGCCTCCAATCTTGCGAATACCTTGCCGTTTTTAATTACCCTCTTCCCGTGTTTTATGTGGGACTATGGTTTAACAAGAGGAACGGAGAGGCATGTTGGGGAGGTGAAAACAAATGGAAGGGTTTATGGAGACAGGGTGGAAGGAAGAACGTGAACGCATGCGCAAGAAGCAGTGTTAAGAGTTGGTAGAGGTTATAGGGGATGAGGAACATGACGGTTAGCATTGAGAAAAATAAATGGTGTGAGGAAAAACTTGCTTCTCAACTTGTACGGTATGGTCCTATTAAAGGATTTATTTCTCTTCTTTCGGTTACCCATATCCCCTCAATTCCTGCATTTCTACCTTCCTTATTAGAAGTATGCTCTCACGACCAGCTCCAGTGCAGTCCCTTAAACTTTAATAATATTCCAAAGATATCATAGCAGGCTACGTTGATGGACACTTCATTCCGAGAGTCAGATTTCATGTCCAACAAGGCCATATTTTCAAGAGGTATTCTGATACTTACGGTTAAGAAGCGAGACACTTAAAGAGTCGGCACAGGTAGTAAATGAGCACCCGTTTCTCTCGAGGATGATACAATACCGCTCCTTAACTACTCTGCGTTTAACCATATTACCTGCAGCTCATAAACTATGCTCCCAGTGACCATTTTTGGTCTTCGTTTAGGGTACTTTAATCTTTCTGACAGTGAGGTAGTGGAGATATTAGGATCCAGTAAAACCAGCATTTTAATGGAGCTTTATTGTCAGGATTTGGAATAAAATATGTTAGAGAGATAATGGAAACTAAAGTGGTAGTTGAGGAAACAAAATACTGTAGGAATATTTTCGATAGATCCTATTCCATTTCTTGATTAATTGAACCTTAAGTAATTACTAATGTGATGATATCAGAAGGAGTGGAACCCGTGCCCTATCCATGATTTATGTTGAGGAAGAGCAAATTTGCTGAAGTTGAAAACTCTCAAAGGAATAAGGTCTAAAAGCTTTTGGACTTTTATTCCTTGGAGAATTTTCTTTTACTCATGATTTGCTAGTTACAAGTAGTGCCTTTGCATTCCGTCCAAGATTTTTCAGCTTTTTTCGCTTCGCCACCACTTTTCTCCAGTTCCTTCGTCTCACATCCAGTTATTTTCTCGCACGATATGCTGAAAATACGTGGAAGTATGTTACTCTTTGCCTTAGGTTGGGGAAGAAAAAGCTCGACTCTGTTTAAAATCGTATTTATGATATATATATTATCACATATCTTCTCCCATCACTAATTATTTTCGTTCTCTTCTTTCCATGTATTCCATACCACTTCCACTTAACCTAAATTCATATGTTTGCGGTTCCCATTCATTTTTATGACTCACCTGCATCTAAATAATATCTTGTATGCCACCGCAAGGGTGTGTGACAGGGGATGAGCCATCACCAGGCATGAATTATTAATCACAGAGAAAACTGACATCTATGCAAGCATGCATAAAAATACTACTCCGTTATTAAAAATCTTCCGGGAAACCAAGAGTTAAAATACTACCATCTCGGAGAAATTACTAAGCGAGCAGTTATGAGGCTCGTGAAATGCTAGCTTCAAATGACTCAAAATTGTCTGTTAATACAGAGTAATGTAACAGTTTTTGATTAGATGTAATAGGTCTTAATTGGTAGTTCTGGAAGACTCGTACTATGCACTGCTGCCAGGACATGAATATCACTCAAGATGCGTAATATTCTACACTTGTGGGTGGAATTCATAGCTCTTAATTACTTATGAAAAATTAAAAGAGAAACCGTAAAAATAGTTTTTAGTTTTAACACAGGCGATAGCTACGTTTTCGTTAAATTTTTAGAGAATGAATGTAATTAAAATTATTAATCTTATTTTTGTTCTTTTTCCCGCCATTGATGGTTTTACGTCTACTTGAGGAAGATGTGCAATAGCTACGAAAGAAAACTATATTTCAGGAAATTTGTTGAGATTTTTAAACATCTTAATAGTGCGAAAAAAGGATGGTGAAAACATCTTTATGAGAGTTAGGTCTTGAGTCGTGAACGAATGTTATGCTAGCAGATTCTCTTCGCTATTTTCATTTTCTCTGACCACCTCTTTTCTCGGTGCATTCTTATCCTTCATCCTCTCTTCTTTCCTCCACTCTCTTCGCCAATTTTCACTCCCTTGCCCCCTCCTCACTTACCACCCCACCAACTTACCCCGAGGGGCACGCGAGCACCCTTTGGAACAGCATCAAGTGCCGACACGGAAGACTTTTCCAGTTGGAAATTAAAGAGGGAGGAAGATTTCCCTTGGGGAGAGCGTGAGTTCGCAGTGGAGTTTGAAAATAAATCGAGTCCAGGTCAAGAGAGGAGCGATATGAATTAGCTTGCATTCTCATATATAAAGTCCTCAATCAATAGCCAGTGCAATAAGCCTGGTTGTTAATTGTAGCTACTCAGGGGAAGTGATCAACATCTAAATGTCATTTTCGCTATTTTGGGCTGTTGAATGCTTGGGTAGACGTAGGAATATTTCAGAGAAGGGAGAAACATGATATCTGCATTAGCCTACCCTTATCAAAGAACGTTAAGTGACCAACGGTTTAACGTCCCATCTGAGGGTTGAAGTGCTGCACTTAAAGTGTTCCCCACATAATACTGAAAAAGAGAATTGTATGCGAATGACAAATCTATGCTTCTGTTGAAATTTGAGCCGGGATCCTTTGCGATGGGAAGCCAGTAGGTACTCTGGCCACAAAATATCAATTATCTAGGGGGCGGAATTCCAGACTGATGCGGTTACTAGTAACTGACATACCATCCCAAGGACTCGGGTACGAATTTAGGCAGTAGAAGAAATTTCCATTGATGTACCGTGCCCTACTTGAGTGATGTGTGAAGAGTACTTGAGTATAGTAACCTGTCCGTTGAAAAGGGCGTTTAACCGTGGACCCGAGGGGTCCTTGCGTTAAAAGCAGGCTAATGCAGATGCCGAATTTCTCTCCACCCTTCTCTGTTTCCTCAAGACTTCCAACCTCTCGCCCCTAGATGGTCCAAATGACCTTAGCTATTGGTCTCCTACTCTGAATAGCAATTACTTCTGCCATTATTTGGAACTCAATGGCAAGTAGTTAGGACTTCTTATATACACCTACGATTAAACTCCGCTCAGTTAGTACGTAAGTATGATACTTAACCCTAGTTTACACGGGTTGAGTGTTCTGGCATGTCGATGGTCGAGTGTTCTGGTATGTCACTTGGTCGAGCCAAGTAACTTGACCTATATGAATGGTCATGTCAGCCAAGTGTCTAGTCAAGCAGTGAATAGGTAGTCAAGTGGGCTTGCAAATGTGGTGAAGTACTTGAGCACTCGACCACCCATACCAATTTATTGTATTTGTCTGTGCGATCGACCTATGTGAACAGGATCGTTTTACTTTCGTCAAGAGCAAGGTGAAGTGAGTTTGCATTCAGAAATTATGAATTTGCCAGAAGAAGAAACGTTGTCTTTATTAAATTGGAAAATAAGTAATGTCAATAACAGTAAGAGGGATGTTAAAAAACGGCAGAGGCTGAATTAATGGATAAATTTGGAAAGAAAAGGCTTTGAACTAGTGAATTCAAACAAAAGATAAAAATTACTTTCCTCGCAATTTATCGTCTGGAGAACATGTTCACAAAAACAACTTAAATAACATAGGCTTAACAGGAAATTATGGCCTTAATTAGGTCGTAACAACTGAACTGCCAATATCACTCATGTAAACAGCTTGAAAAATAATTGGCCAAGTCAACGGTACTCGAGCAGCTACTCTACGAAATAGGTACTCGACCCATATAAACTAGGCTTTAGTCCTATAGTATGATCCGTCTCTCCTCAAAATAATTGCCTGTAGTAGTTTGCGCAGGAGTAGATTGCTGGAGCAACCAAAAATGAATATCGTGAATGAGACGTAGATTTTTTTAAAGTCATAGTTTTCATTGGAAAACCATCATATTTCGCAAAAGGCATGAACTCCATTTGATTTTCCCTCTACCAGTAAATTGAGACCGATCGTATCTAACATTTGATTGTTGTTCTTTTCATTTGCTGATGTATCCTTGGATGTGCGCAGGAATACATGAAGTGAGTGTGGGAGAAGGAAGGGGGGGAAGTGAGTGAGGGAGGGGTGAAGGTAGGGTGAGAAATGGAGGACTCCTTCCCCCCTCCACTCCCCCAAGGGAGAAATCACTTTCTCAGCGGGCGTGGATCCCTTCTCCTTTTTGCATGGAGTTGAAATTAAACGTTTTAGAGTCTCCGAGTCCGATATGCCGAGAGGAAGTAGCACTTGGAAGGGTGGGAGGCGAAGTGGAGGAGGTACACTCTCCGTGCGGGGCGGTGAGGCCCGCGGGGTGAAAAGGGCCGGAAAAAAGGGGTGGGGCGAGATTGATCGCAGGGGTGGGGGCGGATGAGAGGGCGAGAGTTGAAAGAAGAAAGGAGGAGAAGAGGCAGGAGTGATATGGTCCCTCAAAGCAACACCCCACCCGACGTGAAAGCTCTTCCGTGCGAGCTGAGCTCCGAAGGCATTGAGGCTAACTTTCGTTCCCCTACCCTGATATTCACTCTTAAATCTGATGCAGCGTTACCTTCCAGCTCATTGAGATGTTTCTCGGGTGCATAAGCTTTTTACACCTTGAAGAAGCATACCCTGATTTCCCCTCACCCCCTAATTTCATCTACTGTGTATCCTCAAACCGGCAGCCTGCATTATCCTGCTCTAGACGAAGAGTGCCAATTGGTCCGAAGCTTTACGGTGGTAAATTGGGAAATATCTCTATATAACACTGAAGTGGAGAATACGATGCAATTTTTACTGGGATTCAAATACAGTCCGTGAGGAGGAGCTGCCAGTACTCTTGCTACCATCCCTCATCATGTGTCTTATTACATCGGTAAATTAAAAAAATATATATTTATATATTTTACCTCCCAAAATCGTGCTTAAGGCAGTGAATTAAATGCACCCTGCAAAATATACTTGTGGAAATGAGATTTAAATGGATTTACGCTGCCGTTCAAAACTCAATAACCCTTCCATCCCCCAAGATCCCTGACATGCTCCCTTGGTAAGATATCTTCACTTTATTCCTCTTCGTGAATGGTCATGCAGTCGACTGCAGATGGTGTCGGAGGACTGATATCCTCCGTTTCTGTCATTAACTCTAGTTCACCATTCATCTTTCGCAATTCGGCTGTCGATACCTCATGCGTTTTGGATTTGCTCTCATTCCTTCCTCGCATATTGGAAATGAGGATCATGACGCGAGCTTCACGCCGGAAATACGCAATACTTGAATCATTTTATGAATGGTTTGTATGCCGATGTGAATCCTCAAAGGCTAATTAATATGCATTTGCAGAACTGTGATGATAATAAGAGTTTTAATCGCTAGTGATAGTTTCAAATTATGTGCGCAACTCATTCCGTCGTAGAATTCAAAAGCGACTGTACATATTACATTCACTTCATATCTTTCCTAAAATTATGGACGTGAATCTTACCTCAAATACGTTTGCCATTTAAGAATTTATGGGCATTGAAAGATGAAGAATGTTGATACCCAATCTCCACCTAAACTCCTCTATAATTTAACAGATGTTTATCGTATTTCGATTAAATAAATACTGTTGGTATCTAACCTCCGGCATAGTTACATAATGCAAAGATACTTTTTCCATACGGAGGCCCATCCATATAAAGGCTCGTATAGACTTTAATTTGGGTATCTGTCTTCGGAATAAACCCCTTGAAGCTCTATTCGAGACAAACTTGGTGATCTTGACAGACATTTTTGATGTGAGTTTTCAGTGAGTTTCAAGGTGCGAAAAATGTTTTGCAAATGTTTGTGTTTACACAACATTGAAAATATAAATAGTACAAAACTGAGTAAATAAAGAAACATTGAAAGTATTACATGATGGCGTCTATTACTCAAATCATAAAGTCGTCTTTTGCATATTTTATTTACATTTTTATTTTTAATACATTCTAGCAGCATCAGGATAAAATCTTGCTCCCATACAAAGTCTATATTCTTCTCTATAGAGATAGGGTGAGTGCTTTGAAAGTGCAAAGCAAGAATACAGGCTCACAGGTCTTCAATCGGAAAATCCAGGTATCTCTTTCGCTGGAATAATTTGACCAATACTTATGCTCTATATCGTATCAAGTTTTTTTTAAAGGTACGCATAACGATCTAGTATCACCCTTGGAAACAAATGCATGAAAAATAAATGAGCGTCAACCGTAAATCCTTGTGCTACGGTCTTTTAATGTTTCTCTGAGTTTGAATGCATTTTAATACCCTTGAACTTTGGCCCTGTTGCGTCACCACTCTCCCGTCCAACGCGGATTCCTCTGTGAAGTTCGCCGACTACCGCTCTTTTACTGCTGAACTCGTACTGGTCGCTTCATATTCCGTCCAACCATCTTCCATTTGGCCTTCCAAAACCACCAAAAGTTACGAATCTGAGATGTGTTGTGAAAGAAGGCAAACACGAGGACTGCGATTCAGATGTTTCGCGGCGCTCGTTATACTTTTTCTGACTTCGACTCTTATCTTGCGCTTCCGCTCCCTCGTTTATTTGTGTTTGGTGGTATGGTGTAGTGGAGCGAATTTTATCCTCTTCTTTATTGCTTGTAGCTTTCTTCGGTAAATATCAAAGGTGGCATTGAAAAGGGCTGGAAGAGGTAACCGAACGTTTTGGTTTCCTGTTACTTATTGTTAGATTTGCGACCAGTTTACCGCCAGTGATGTGGATTTTAGCCTATTAAGAAGATTCTGAGGTCTTTATTAATGTTTTCAATGAGGAAATGGAATATACTGTTCTCCAATATATTTCCAAACATAGATCATGCTTTATCTGATGAGATTGATTTTCTCTAAGAAAGTCAACAAGAAGACGATCGTGGAAAAAGTAAGGTTCTTCCTCCCACATTATTATGTATGAATTCCATACGCCTTTGGGAATAGATCTTGAGGAAATTTACTCTCGTAAATTTGACTGCCCTTCCGGCTGGACACATTTTTTTCCTAAATACGAGTAGTGAATTTTTCTGGATTTGCAAATTTTACAGGAATCATATATGGTAGAGAGTAAAGGCTGTGCTGAATTTGTAAATATGCTCTATGCCCCTGTCTTGCATGTCAAATACAGATTGAAGCATGAAGGCCGCATTGGACCGTGATGAGCCACAAGCAAACCACGAAATAACTTTTGTTATCGCAAGGAACTCCTGTTTTATTGGGTCTTACTCCAGTCATTTTCTACCTGTGATTTTAAGCTGTCATTTATGTATTAGAAATGAATTGTTGAAAGCGTTGATCGATGTGCTTCTGAATCCCGAAACTCGGCCCTGTAGCTCTTCCTAGACAAATTCTATCCCTTGAGCCCACGCGTTCCAAGATTTAGATTATCTTCCAAGATTATTGTATCTAAGTCAAACCTCTGTCGATATGAAAGCTGATAAAGCACTCACTTTGAGATGTGGTTCATTTTTCATAGCATTAACGCTTTTCTTAAAATGCATTTATTTATCACACGTTCAGGAACAGCTCATTGGCCTTACATTAGGATATGTAATACAACTTAAGTAGGTATTCCCAAATCCATGCCCTGGGTGGTTAAATACCCGGCCGAGGGGGGTTCAAACCCGAGACCTAAGGTTTGGCAGTCGGGGTTTCACCAGTTTAAATTATCCATGTTCTCCGACGTTTAATGCGTCGGCCCATCCTTATTGGACAAAAAATGTTAAACAATGGTCTAGCAGTTGGGTTTATCCCACCCCCTACCGAGGTCCTCCAAAAAAAATGCCTTATACTTCATGAATATATGCCAAATCTTTTGTATCCAAATGCAGTGGATGGGAAATTAGGCAGATTTTGCTCTTTTATGGTCCATTTTTCTGTGTGTATTGGCAGTAACATTTAATAAAACGATTAATTTTCTACTATATTTCGCACATGCGAATTGAGAATATCCCTCATACAACCGTAAATACACACTATTCCTGTGTACATGAAATAGCCGTAGAAAGGTAGATTTTTGCTTATGTTTGTATGAATGCTTTCGAAGAATGATCAGTCCTATTATACACTCGATATTTTTTTCCTCATCACGCAACTTTCCAATTACGAAGCAAACCTCATTTGAAATTCTTTCTATCGTCCCAACAATGGAGCGAGCGTGGTCTCATCAGATTGTCGTGTCCACCAAAATATTGTTGGGAGAAATTGAAGAGAGAAGAGATGACATTCGACTCTGTTGCCGGAGCTTTTTCAAGGCTCATTGCCTGCTCCCATTTTAGATCTACCTTCGTTCCTTTCTAAGATTTCGTGGAAAATAGCGGTAACTCCTTATGCCAGAAGGCAGTGAAGAAACCAAGTCCCCAGCCCACATTCCCTTCTCGTGTTAGAGAAGGGAATGTTCATCGACCTCTCGTTGAGATCTTCGTAGCGTTTCTTCTACCATGTCCCAATATATGTGCTTCATCAATCATAAGGTATTATAGAGGGTCATGATAAACGCAATTGTTGCATATTGGAAATTTATTTCTCCATGATAGAGTGAAATTGTAATCTTTGTCAAAGCTTCTGTAAATATCTCGTTAAAACGTTGGTCTTTCAATATTCTCTCATTCAGGTGAGAGCCGGTTTACCATGTGATGCCTAGTTTTAGTCCACATAAAATGTTAATTTCTTATTCTGAAAATCAATTGAAGTAAAAATCCTATGAAGTACAATTTTTTTCAGTATGTGAATAGATAAACATGGAGGAAAGTGTGAGGGGTAGGTTCTTGGTGCTTAAGTCAAATCCGTGATATAACTAACCCACGAAAACGATTTCCAACCGATCGCCACAGAATGCAATATATTTTTCTCAATATCTGATGGATCAGAAAAATATCTTTTGAACACTACTCATGCTGCCACGAAAGTAATATGTTTTTCTGTAGTAATATATCGAATTTGATTTGCTGTGGATAGTGTCGTGTGATGGCTGAATATCCGACATTTCGAAAATAATCTAACGGTGCCCTGTCAGCACCGGGACTGTAAGTTCAATTTTCCTGTGATAAAACAACCATCTGTCAGTTAATCCAGTGATAATGCTACCAAAATCCATTTGTTTCCTAACCTTTTACTGTGGGAGGTACGAAGGGGTAATCTTTTTGGGTGAGAGAGTGGGAAAATTTCCTGGTTGATTGTGATTGAGGACGGTCGACAACCAATTTAATGACCGAAAAGAGGAAAACAGAACGTATACCTACTATCTTTCAGCAGTACGTCTCACCCTTGAGAGTGGTACTGCAAATGGAACTTGGATACATTTTTTAAATAAATCAAGTAATTAAAATCACCATTCGATCAATCAATTCCTAATTATTAGCTCATTTAAGACAATGCTAAATTATATTCCACCCTTTGCTCTCTCCAGTGCAGCTCAAGGTTTTTGGAATATGTATTTCATATGAATTAGAAAAAGCGGTTGGCCCTTTTGAAAATGGCCTAGCGTGTCCAAGGCTTTTGAGTTTCATTTTGCCCTGCCAAGCATGGAATAATAATCGAGTATTTTTGTGCCTTTTTGGTAGCTTGACTAATAGCCGGTGTGATTCTTTCCGTCCCGCAGACCGTTGGAACCCTTCCAAGGGCATTAGAGCAACAGTCTCGCTTGCTTCCCCCTTCTCCCTCCCTCGGATTCTACCCTTAGAGGTGAGCATCAGAGTCACGGACTACTCCCCCAATACGTCCACGCGCGAATTGTAGTCCATAAATGGTTTTTTTGCTCTAGAAGCTGCACGACTGACATGGCCAGTTACGGATACGACGACAACGGAGCAATTCTTTTGTCGACCGACTAACCTTCAGGTGAGGCACCAGTGAGACGAGAACATGACAACTGCGCTGGATCTTCTTCGCATATGCGGGGCAAGCGACGCCAAAATTAAGGGACAACACCAAAGTTTAATAATTTGTAATCCATTTTTATTTATGGGATTGTGATCACGGCGAAGGATATGATGAGACGTCTATTGCCACAAGGGATAGTTTCCGATAGCTACTTTGAAAATATGTTCCACCTAATTTATGACTGATAAAGTAGGTACGTGAATTTTGGTAGCGCTGCTATGAGCACTCACTTCTCCCTCACCGGCTTTCATCTTCCCTCTCCGCGATCCTTATTTCTCGTTCACGGCTATATTGTTAAAGAGTATCTCATCCTGGGCTCTCTGTTTTCCTTACCGTTTTCGTTAAACCTTTATGTACCATGACTTTTTCACTACGCAGATTCGTGCGTTTCATTATTTTCTGAAAACCACTCTTTGTTTGTGAAACATGAACTGGTAATGAATGTCAAGTCTACACAATTACCTAATGATATATGACATACGGATCGTATTAATCATCAAGTTTCAGTGCCCCATCTTCATGCTCCGTAAGTTTTCGTTGCTTCCATTTGTATATTGACGTAGTATCAGATAAAACTTCTACATACCTATATTCCCAATCAAAATTTTAAGTCGTTCAAAAGCTTATTTCACGTTCAGATAGGGTTTTTCTAAATTCAGAGTTTGCATTTGCTGACTGAAAGAGCAGCAATAATATCGAAGGCTATAGCTGCTGAAAAATATTTATGCTTTTTCTAAAGCCGGTTATTCCGCATACTAGCCTCAAGCACTATTTGATTTATTTAAATTAAATCTATCCGATGTTACATCGGTATTACCGATTTTCATCAGTATTTCCTTAAACATCTTTCTCTTCCTTAATTGTCTTTAAATCTCAGGCGATTCTTATTTCAGTTTGCCAAGTTAACGAGGGTATTATTTTCCTTGACGTAAAATATCGTTCTGTCATTACCGAGAAATTTATGCACATCCGCATAAATTTATGCATTTAAGGGGAAAAAGGATTTAATTGAGGTGATTAATGTCTTCACTCAATCCTGTCACTAAGATGCTTATCTATGCTACCAAAATTTACTTGCATAATTAGGTTTTAAATAATAATATTCATAGTTAGTGATGCTGCTGCTATATTTTTCCAGCACGTGAGGTGCTTGGTCATAGTGGTGGATGTCAGCCATGCTAGTTTATGATCCTTACGCCAGAAAGTAATTACTGCGCCAAAGATCGGAAAAATATTAATTAAAATACTCAGGGTATTTTTCTAAAAAAAATGCAGCATGGAGCATGCAGCAGAATTACTTTCCCCTTCTCTTCGAAAAGTAATTGCATGTCGGAAGAGCCTAACATATTTGTCACCGTCTCGGCGAGAGGGAGTACTGCATCGAAGCTATTTCACGGTAGAGGAAAGTCCATTAAGGCAATTGCACGGGTGACTTCCTCGTGGAAGCCCTGGAGAGGAAAGGGTGGAGACAATAGAAACCCATTACATATTTTTTGCCTCCTTGTCCTCGTGCGTAAATAATACCCTGCGGATATTTCGCTTGCGGAAGACGTTTACTTAAGTACGGGTAAGACGTATATTAATTCGTTGGTAAGACATAGCTCAATTCGTCTCAGCTGGTGACCCACTGAAATATGTATCTGTTAATTCTACGATATAAATTAATCCCGTTTCGTGAATAGTACGGACGGTGAATTCGATCTTAGGGAATAACTCTAAATATCAATATTAACCTTCATAATCTCAACCGCAGTGTCAATTCTTTTACTGCTTACGTCAATAAACCATTGCTGCAGGTTCAAAATGGTATTCTAGTTCATAATTCTCCCGTGAAGTTCCATAATTTCACTTTGCTGGAATACACATGTCCGCCTGTAAACAATATGCTAGGACAGTGAGGTAAATGTACGTTGATGTTTTCTTCTCCAATAAATTTCAATTCAAAATCTTTTCATTTTCACAACAATCAATTCCGCAAGTAATAACAAGAAAAGAAATACATATCTTGTTTGCATTCAGGGTTCTAGCGCACTTTAGTATTTTTATAACATTAAACCCTGTAATGCACTGCAAGGGAGAATGTCTACTTTTTCAATGCGCTTCCCACATCTGGATAATTTTATTTTGATCCAGTTGTATATTGATAAAGGATGTCATGCATTCAATTTAATGGATGCTTTCTACAAGCATCACTAATTTTAGTCCCAAAGCAAGGCAGGCTGAGTTCGTGACGCTTTCACACACACTGATCGTTCATCCACCCTCGTCATCACGGCTTGCACCGCGGCCATTTAGCGCTAGACCATTTGGCTCGTGACTCGGATCACTAGATAGCACACATCGTCATGTCCGACCGAGCTTGGCTCCATTATGTGCCCTTTGAGCTGAATGCTCCCCTTCCGTTGCACTCATGTTCGCTGTATCTGCGTCGATATTCCTAATTGTAGTCCTTTCTATAGAATCAGCGGTTGGCCACAGGCTTATCACAGAGAGAGAACTGAAATTCAAAAAAAAAATTCTTGTCTACTCCTCTACCTCACTCTCCGGCACATGTCCTTCAGTTGTAATTTTGGAAGAGATAGCATGAATGAAAGCAGCCAATGCACTATGTAGGATGCACTAGTACCTATAAAAAATAATTGATAAGGAGTAAAATTAATTAATTTTATTCAAAGATAAAAGAGAGATGACTGTTAAATGAAGGCTAGGAAGTACTTAGATTTTCTATTTTCCTGTTAAAACTCCGTAATAATCCAAATCAGTATGTACAAAGACGAATATAGATCATATTTTTGGCTGACAAATTATGTACCATTATCTTAAAACGTCTATTGGTATCTGCTAGTGATTGACTCAGTCTTGAGTATTTGTTTGGGGTGAGAGGTAACTGCCCTTACAGCAAAGTAAAAACTTAAAATACATTCATTCCACTTCGTTTCAACATAGGCAGTGGGTAGGTTGTGTTATTCTCATAGAAATCAGCATCAGTTGTGTGTGGATCACTGCCCGTGGTAGCTGTGAATATGTGACATGAGATGCAAGCTGTAATTTTCCAACAATAACAACAAAGTTTTTTCTTTTTTTCATGGTACTTCTCGTACCGTTCCACCACTTCAGTGTTTAGTGCCTCAACGCAACGTCAACGATATGAAAGCATGACCATGGAAATAATCTAATGCCATGAGAAATCTTTTTTTGCGTAGAGAATAATTTACTGACCACATTGAAAATAAGCACTGAAACGTTTTAATTCTGCTCATAGTGTTTGCATTTTAACTTCAGCAGAAATATCCCTGTTTCTAATAATTGTAATTATATATCCTAGCCCTTTTAAATTACTTGCTTCCTTGCTTCAAGGAGAAAAATGCCCACACCGTTGAATATAATTGACCGGCTGAAGAAAATATTCTCAAAGAGAAAGGAAATTACTTGTGTATTCAATCGATTTTACTTCCATAAATCGTGTCGCTCGCTTGTGGAACTTTGAATATCGAGGCATAAACAAATCATTTTTAATGAACCGCTGACAGCGATGGTGTATCTCTGAATCTTATGCGCCGAGAATTGGAGCATAGAAGCAATCGGATAAATAATCCACGTCCCCCATAATGGGTCAGGGGGAAAACAGCCCAGGGTTTGCAGATCAAAAGATCAAGCTGGAATTAATAACCGTGACAACGGGTGGAGGTAGAAAAAAATACTATGCTGCTGCAACAGCTGCTTTATTGGCTATTGCAGATTCAGTGTCGTAGTTTTCGAGGGGGCGAATTTGTATTCATAGAGGTTGCCTTTACTCTCCGCCTAGGTGTCAATGAGCGCAATCAGACAATACACGTGATCCCAAGAGTGATTTACAACGTTCGGAAAATTTATCGACCCACTATTGAGGAAATTGAAACTGTATCTTGCAAATTTATCATGTCCCGCAACGTGCACACCGATCTCGCTTGTTCGAAGCGCACCTCACACGCCCACCTCAACTCCGCCGCAACCCTGTGCCAACCCCTTCGCTGCAGTTCATTCCCTTTGCCGCAACCCTCTCCTTTAGAGATAACACCGTTCGCTCATGGAAAAATATTCCCCCGTCCTTCGGCCATGCGTCATCTCTTTTGTCTCCTGTCGCCTTCCCCTCTCTTTCTCCTACGGACACTCCTCGATTGGCTCGCGCATCCGTTGCCAAGGCAATGCGTCATGTGCAAAGTTCACGGATGTGTCCTCCCTCCCCCAGGGCGACCCTCCCTCCTCGTGACCTCTCCTCACGCTCCATCCATCCTCTCGACCGACCGCTCGCTTCTCCCCGCCCTCCTTACCCTTCATCCCACAGACTCCTCCTTTCCTTTCCTTCCTTTTTTGTATCTTCTAAATGCTTTACATCTCTCCCTTCTCGTTCCTTCCCATCGGCCAGTTCGTGGCGAGCGCATCCAAAGTGCGTGAACTGGAGAGTTTTGTGGAGTGGGGGTTTGGGTAGTCGCTGGCTTTGGTGTTTGTCTCTCCCCGACTGAATGTTCATGGATGCAAACTCTGACATCTCAAGGGGGGAGAGACTTTTTACCTCCTTTACCCCTCCACGTTGTGGTTACAACTGTTGGCTAATTGCTCAAGAGAGTGGACTCTTCATATTTGGCAAGCGTTTTTTTCAACGTTGGAACCTACATCTGGAGCATTTTACTATATGGCAGCGAAGCATTGACGATAACGGAATCAGAGAAGTCGTGGCTTGAAGCATTTGAAATGTGGTGCTACCGAAGAATGATGAAGTTAAAATGGATCGACCGAATGACAATGATGAAGAAAACAAGACAACTTAATCGGCCATATCTTAAGACACAATGGCCTAATGAAGACAATCGTCGAGGGAAAACTGTACGGGAAGAATAGAAAAGGCAGGCCTCGTATGAGAAAAATGGAGCAAGTTGTGAAGGGTGTAAAGGAGAGGAATTATATCAATATGAAGAGGTTGGCCGAAAGAAGAATCGAAAGGAGGGCTGCGCCAAACGAATCCTAGGATTGTTGACCAATGATGATGAACAGCATCGAACCCCTCGCGTCCTAGCTCTTCATAAGTATATTTTTTTGCACGCGGTTGACGCCGTTTCTTGTTTTTCGTCAGAAACTCCGTTGAGTTATGCGTTACATGCGCTCTTTGCCTGCGCGTGCCCCATAATGACCGCCGGCTGTCTGATTTTGCCGTCCGATTACACGCCGGAAGATGAATTGCAAAATTAAACTCATTCATTCTTAACCTCTGTGATGAAATCATTGCCGTTTACCCTGCGGATACGTGTTCTTCTGAGAGGCAAAGATAAAAAACTAAAGAAGAAACTTGTCCAGCCAAATGTTTCGATATATATACAGGCCCTCTGTTTTAATTTCATGAAGCCTTTTTTAATGCACACCTGAGGCGGGATCATGAATACCCCTTTCGTGTTGACACTATCCTTATTGAAAGCGCAAACCCATTTAGAGGTGATTTTTTATAGTGGCATTTTATATGATACCTCGCACTATCAATATCAATTCGTAATTAAAAGAATATGACAAAATTTGAACGATTTCCATCACGTTTTCACTCTGATAAGTGTAATGGATAAATGAAAGAACTTAGTGGTTTCCAGAGTAACTTTCTGTGGAGTTCTCTAAGTTGTTTCATTTATCCATAATGGAAAACTTCCACCATATCTCACCGAAATTTGTTTCCTCTAATAAAGGTTATTAAAAATTAAGGTGGCGAAAGCGCCCTTAACCACTATCCGTCTTTGGACCCCTAATGAATAAGGCGAAATATTTTTTCACCTTAAAGTTAATTGTCAGTTGAGGATAATATAATGGCTCATTAGGTAGATAATTGCGGCTGTGACCGAGGACATTCAGCAACACCCAAACTTAGGGGGGGGGTGTGCTTGAATCGTTCGAGATGGATTCCGGTACGGAATAATACCGAACACAATGTAAAAACATACGAGTGAGTCCTTAGTTAGGTACCGGTATCAATCCCAAGTGATTCAAGCACACCCCCCTTGGTCTGGGAAAGTCGTAGTCTGAGAAACTACAGGCGGTACCGGGAAAGAAATTGACATATTTGAAAGGGGTCGTTTATCATATTTTTAATTGCCGAATCTGATACAGGTTTTAAAATAAAACGAGCCATATTTTTCCGTTTTTTGATCCGTAGATTATTTCTCGAGTTATAAGTGGCGAAAAACTGATGTTTTTAACTCTTTTGGAAAAGTGGGCGTGGTGAAACCTCTGACGTCGTCGACTTCGTCCAATCACAAATGAAGCTACTTCGCCTTATCGAAATAGGGCGGACATAGCTGACTCTGCCAACCGGAGTGGTTGCGACAGGATCTGTGCGAGCAGACCTTCCGAGAACCCCCCTCCACTCCATTCCCTTCCCCTAACAACAGGTAAGGACGGGAGGAAAATGACGTCAATGATATCAAAGCAGCTTATACGGTGGGCGTCACCTTTTGCTTATTTTAATTTTTGAATTATGAGTGAATGGTTGTGGTTAGAAAATTATTTTTTTCTTAAAAAATATTCTCTTTAACCACCTCATATATGAAAGCTCCAGAATTATATTAGAGCTGCGTGCCATCCCAATGGACGAAATTAGTACTACAAAGAAGTGCACTTTCCATAGGGTCCGAGAGACAAATGGAAAATATGAGGCAAGTTAGGGCTCGAGTCAAGTCTCACGTGTTAGGAGGCCGGCATATTATGAAACACACCCACCGTATCCATCGGCATTCTCAAGTTTGTAATTGACTCCGAAACGCATAGGTGTAGGCTCGGCATCATCCCCTGCCAATTAAATAGAGGTACCTTTTCTTCATATACTCTTATCTCAGAATGTTGATTTCACAGCTCTATTTGTTAATGTCATCTCATATCTCCTCTACGATCATAGTCATTACTTACGGTGTCCTTTTTTAGACGTGCCGTGAAGAAACTACCATTCCTGACGCCGCTAAAACTCGTGATCCAGCTAGAATCTATCTTTTAAGGATGTCGACTCGTGAATTCCTAACATTAAATTCATTAATTCTATCTCTCCATTACCGCCAGCTTAAAAATAATCATACAGCAGCATAACTTATTTATGTTATATATATAGAATAATAATAAGAATATTGATTTGTTAATTAATATTTACTCAGCGATTATTTTCTGGCGACGACATAACAAAACATATTCACTATCACACTTCGAATGAAGTTACGCCGTAAGTCGGAATCTGCTACTGTGTCTAAATTTTCTATACATGTTTTACAATGAAGTTCTCCCCTCTAGGAAAGAAGATATCTTGAAAGATGTCTCTTCTTACCACGTTAATATTCGCAGAATTTCATGCCGAACAAATGCAACAAAAATGTAATGATACGGTAATATGAATGAAAAATTATACCGCCTTCAAAGCATAGATACGGTCATAAGTATTTTTATTTACCTCCCATCCTTATTTTTGTTGCACCCTAGCTTACTGAAGCTATAAAGAATTTCAGATAGCTTCGGAAACTAATTCTGATTTTGTAAATTTAATCACGATTGCGTAGATGAATGTGGGTTTGGCGTGTTAA
The DNA here is from genome assembly GCA_933228895.1 of Platycnemis pennipes. Classification (NCBI taxonomy): domain Eukaryota; kingdom Metazoa; phylum Arthropoda; class Insecta; order Odonata; family Platycnemididae; genus Platycnemis; species Platycnemis pennipes. The sequence continues at coordinate 21,373,625 of OW121848.1, read as the reverse complement.
TTACCTCTTAACTGCCCGGCAAAACATTAACTTTCTGCTTATAGTTTTCTTAATAATGGATCATTAGTGAAAACCGTTACCCTAGACTGCATGGTACACCTATATTTTTGTATGCATATGGTGATCATGGTCGCCCTTAACAAGTATGATTTCAAGCGCGACATGTGGAAAAGAAGCTACGCAGAACGGTAGATAAATCACCCGACGGTATTAAAAGGAGGCACTTCCTTCCGCAAGAACCGGGATTGAAGAAAAAAAGTGACTTTCTCTTCAAGGACCCTGAGCTTATTAATCAATTACCGATGCCAGAGTACCACGCATTCCCTTTCGGAAGAGCGTACTCGTTATAATCCGCAGCGTTTTGGCCGCGAAAGTAGGAATTCCTCTTCGGTCGGTCCACCCCGACGCGGAAATAGATTATATCCGGCGTCGGCCAACTCCCCGCCGCCTAATGAAGGGCGCCTGTTTGTCGCACCGCTTAATGCTCGCTGCTAGTGACGGACCAGGTGGATGGCAATTTGTAAGCACTCCCTCCTCGGTCGGTAGGTACTGGATTGGAGTCTCTCTCCACTTCTTCCTAGCGGCGGAAGAACGTGCAGCCCCCGCCATCGGAACTGAACCGGAGCCATCAGCGGGCACGGCACTCGTCCGTGCCCACGGCCACCCGCAGCCTGCACCACCCCCTCCCCCCTCCAGTCCCCTTAATACGCGCCATTAATAAGTAGCTCCGCCGCCCGTTCCGTATCAAGTTCAAGGTACGATAAATCGCCGGCAGTCAGCGCGTTGATCGCCTGCCGCAACTTCAAGGAGCGATGCGCGCGACCGCCATAAGTAATCTTCCTCCTGTCCGTCCTCTGTTCGGTTCGGACCCCGCTCGCGTTTTCACCCCCGTCTTCGCCTCTCTCTCTCTTTCTCTCTCTAGTGCGCAGGCGCTAAGTGATTTACCGATGCTCCGGACGACACCGCAAGAGGAGCGCCAGAGGAGCAGCTGACTTATCGCACTCGTTGGTATCATCTGTGGATCTAAAGCTTTTTAATCTGAGTGGAAAGACTGCTGGATTCTCACCCATACAGACCGGGTTCGCCTAGTAGCAGTTAGTTGCGGAAGGCGACCGACAGCTAAGGCCATTTGCGCCATTTAATTAGAGGGTGGGGGAAAGGGGGAATTGGGGAGGGGTAGAATTTTTTCAAAGAACGAAGAAAGTGAACGAGAAATCCGGCTTCATTTTTTTTAGAATATACAAATTCTCTACACAGCACAAGAAAGGACCGGTATACAACTCAAAACTGTATGCCACAGCAGGGACTCAAATCTGGGCCCTTGGGGAGATAAATCAGTACTCCAGTCAGCACACTAATCTACGACCCCGGGTGAGAAACCATGTAAATGTTTTACAGGAATCCTCATAAGGAGATCGTGCTGAAAGCGTTCCAAGTTCAGTCCTGCGTCTCTCGGATGTAAGAATGGTGATCTTAAACGCCTTTCATCACGATCAGGCTTATGCAAACTGCCCTTTTCCCTTTTCTTCCCAATTCCATCCTCACTCCACTCCTTTTGGTCTGGGGTGCCTTCAAGGGTAAGATACCGATAAGGAAACAACTTATGATGACGATGAGTAGAATTGGAAAAAAAATCTGAGACTGGAACTGAAATTCCATCACTAATGCCAACTGATCTACTTATCTATCAACTAAACTATTTTAAAGGACTGCTATTTTCTCTCTCTCTATACAGAAACTAACTTTTATATTGTAAATTGTTTTGCATTAATTTATCATATTTTAATTAATTAATGCATCCAGCTATGTGAGATACCTGAGATGCTTGGTATAATTTTCTGGCAATGCTTCCATGCATATTTTTATTCAGGACAAAGAATTCTCATGCAGTTGGCCGAATGTTTCATTACCTGCCTCAGATCAACTTACCATGAATTTTTATTGCCCTACGTGGAGTTTCACATCAAACTCTGAACTTCTATTGGCCCTGGAATGTTTATAAAAGCCTAAATATTTATTTCATTGCGTGAACAGGTTTCGCTCATTTTATTTTAAGATGGAGCCATGACAACTACTTTCATTTGAAATACATTTTGTAGGATTGTGCTGCATGAGAGTAAAATATATCAACGATAAGTGAAATACATTTTGTAATTGTAATATGATTGGAATTTTTTAGCCATCTTTAGCGTAATATTATTTGAAAATTGAGTCCTTCTGAATATCCGAATTGAAAGTTTAAGCTTAAAGTGATGTAGATGAGTCAGGTAAACAATCACCGTCTATGAGATGTATATTATAAGGAATGAAGTTCAGTTGGCAGTATTGTAACAAAAACATAAAGCAGTATATGTGTAGGCATACTATTTGTTTGAGCAACATTGCTTATTTTGAAATGGATAATCGTAGTTATTTATGTTGACACTCTCGCGTCAGAAGAATTCATTAAGTTCTGTATTTCGACTTTTCTTTTCTGATACGCATTTGAAAATAAACTCTCTGAAGTAAAAAATAGCTGTAACTTTTAGTTGTTGCCACGTTTTTAGCTGTAGAATTTAAATTCAAGCAATCCATAATAGCTTTAAGTGATAAAAAATACACGTCAGTTCTAGTGACTGAATCCTTGTATGAATATACTATTGATAGCCCTTGACAAATACAAAAAACGATAACTCCAAATGCTATTAATGATGATGAATTGGCATTTTTTTCCATAATGATTTATTTGTTGGTGCAAAATTCCTGCAAACAAAACGTGAGTCAGATTCTGCATAGAATAGCCGCTGAGGCCTTATGGAAATGTTGACGTGGCATTCATAATTATGCCTTTCAAGCTTTCTTTGATTTCTGGTGTACAAAAAGCCCGGTAAAAGCCGACGTTTTGGTGAAAGCATCATTGCAATGAGACTGCTTTTTTTCAAACGAGAAAGGAACTGCCGCGGACAAAAGACGCTAAGTAAGAAAACTGTGGCTTGCGGGTCTCGTCTCTCAGTTGGCTGACTTGCAATTCAGAGGTGGGCTCTGGTTTAGAGTGTGGCTGGAATCAAGCGACGGAATTCACGGGAATTATATTGGGATTGCACTGGAAGAAACGCGGTTTCTGGCAAGAGGATGATCCTCTCTAAAATCCTGTTTTTTTTTCAATTCATCCCCCGCCCCTCCGTCAAGTTAATTTCCATCTTAGAACAGGGAAACTAAGCGACTTCATTTACACTCATTAGAGTCCTGAGTTTACATCCCTCTAATCAAGACGTTTTCATTTCATATTTTGTGAAAAAACAATTAATTCCGGTATCTTTGGAAAGAATCTATATTCAATTTGGGTTCATCAATACAGTCTGATTATGAGGCGGGGTATGAGGAAAGCGTTAAATGGAATAATAAAATGCTAGTGTAATGTTTAAGTGCTGCTATTTATAATTCAATTGATGAAATGTTAAATATTTATATTCGTCTACAAAGCTAACTAACTTGCGACTTTTTTCAGTTTTTCACTGAATATCATTTGTTTATAGTTATGGCATTCACTAAAACTTTCATGTTCTTTCAATTCATCATTTCTTGAGATCTTATGTTCTACCTTCTACTGTATGCAATAAAAGCCATAATTTTTCTTAGCCTTAATTAAACATTAATTAAACATTATTCTTAGTTATCAGGATAGTTGTGAGAGTCCCTTGATCACCTTCTCTACACGAAAGAGTGCATAGAGACCTTTGCGCCTATCCTGCGGTCAATTGCACGCAACCCGTGTTTTCTCATACTCGCATAGGGTTTATACCCGCTGTTTCAACCCCTTGGGCCAACCGCCCTCCTCCCATACACTCCCTCACAGCATCTCCACCTCACTTCAACCCCCTCACGCTCTCATATTTTCTAGTGTCTCACGATCCGATCCAACTTGCCACTGGTCGCTGCATTGCACGAATGCGAAAGCGATGCTTAAATTTTTTTTGTTTCTTCTTCCTTCCTTCCAGACGGCATTGTCATTCACGTGAAGTCATAGTTTTATGGGAGGAGTACGTGAGTTGGGGTACGGCGGAACGATCGAACGGGTGGTGAATACAACTCGAGCAGTGGAGAGAGTTTGGAGGCGTTTTTGGGAGCATTCCACGCCGGAATGGGGTGCGTCTCCGAGACGTTGTTCTGGGGTGGTGCGGAGGCGGTCGGCCGCTTTCTTTCCCGTTGTCGGCGGCGAGGCGCTAGCCCGTCTGTCGCGAGTTCACGAAGTCAACGCTCGTGGGCGATGGAGCTCTCTGCACTTCCATCCTGTCTCGCTGGAATTTCAAAAAGCTCACCGTTTAGCTTTCCCCAAATCACCAGCATGTTACTTTCTCTTCTTACCACTAATTACACCTACGTCTACAGAGGATAGGTAGGGGAAATATTTTAGAGTAGTCTGTAGTACATGATGCATTTATTTAAACCAATCCCTTAATTACTATGTAGATACTAACAATCTAGAGTCCTGAGTCCCTATAGTAGCATGTTTGCATGTCTATAGTCATGCTTGGTGATCTTCATCCCCTGCCACACTCCCTTGCGGTGGCTTTCAGGGTATCGCGTAGATAGATATAGATATATACCCTGCAATCCACCGCAAAGGGTGTGTAGTATGGGGTTTACCATCACCAGGCCTGCATAAATATCAAGAATTCGAAGACTATTTTAGTCTCTTAAACACGAGCTTTATTTTTAAATTTAAATTCTATAGTATAAGGAATGCGCGAAAGAAGCAAATAATCCTTATGTTAGGCCGTCATCCAACGGAGCGGATATCTCACATATGAAAATATTTTACATTTCTCGATGGCCATGAAAAAAAGAAATCTTTTATATTTTATCTCGCGCAGGCACGTGAAAAAAAAACGGAAAAATATCCTCTGTTCCGAATTAACCTTTCGCGGTGTTGATTCATTAAAATTAGCCTGTAGATGCCAAAATAAATCAGGTAAAACTATTGCCAATGCATCAGAAGCAACTTGATGAAACCCAACAGAATACAATATTTAGAAATCCATGATTCATATCCTATTGTTTTCATGGTAGCTTCAATCCCATCTATGACCGGTCCTAGTTCCGCACAAAATAAAATAGTTTCAGAACAACCCTGTCTTCCTATGTATTTAATCTTATATTTATCTATCAGTTCACTAATGGCTAACCACGAAAGCCCTTTTTGGAAAACCTAAGCATGTAATTAGGAGTAGCTGCATCTCTTATAAAAATATTGTATGTCTGATTTGCGGTAATTTAAACATATTTGTTAATAAAGTCACGTTAGTTCTTGTGAAAATGTCAGAACAAAAATAAAAGAAACATTTTACATAAGAGAAGAAAAAATTAATTTAATTTCGTTCAGCGAGGACAGAGAAAGTAGATTCATGACTAGACAATATGAGATCTCTGCAGTCAATTATTTCGTTTTCTTGGGAAATAAGAGGTAATATAATTTTCATATCAAATGCCCATGTAAATGAAAATAGTGACCATGTAACTCATGTGTATAAAAGTTATCATAATACAACCTAGTTTTCGACGGAATCCGTAATCATCAGGTCAACTCGTTTCATTTACATGGGCAACCAAATTCCACGAAGTTACACCTCATAATACGGGTTATATGGAATCACAGGCTGAAAAAACCCTTGTATTGACAAACTGTTGTGAACTTGCATCCTCCAAGGCTCATTACTGTTAGGAAATATGTAAGTTTAACAGCTGGTAAAGCTTTATGCTCCTCAACATGCATAAATGGGTGCAAACATTTTGGTGACTAGATTTTTATTATTTACTTGTAGATATTAAAAATAATTCATATATTCTAAGCTTTTTAGTGAGTATTTAATTAAATTAAATTTACGTCCGTTCCAGTTGCAGAGTTTCTAATACATTTGCTGAAAATACCTTCGTTTATGTTAACTTGTATGCTGTTGCATTTACTTTGATGATCTTAACTTAAGATGGGTTTAAAACTGTAAAATTTTACAAAAAGCAACGCCCGTTTAAAAAAACGAATGTTTAATATTGGAATGGTGAGTACGATAATCTCACAGGATGAATAAGCATCTTGAAGTTGATAAGATGACGTTTTCTCACCTTTGAGCTGAGACGTTAGAGCTTCAGCACTCTGCTGTTAATTAGAGAAAAAAACTCTTATTTCACACCACAAGAAAGATATAATCCTAGCTTATGCGTGAATGTGAGTCATGAATTATGCATATATGGATGCATAGAACTTGCGTGTGAACTTATCCTTTGCAATGTATTGTCTGAAGGATAATGGAGAGAATGCATTTAACACCCTGAATTGAGAGCTTTAGAGATTGATATATTTTGAATGTCGGTATAATATGAAAACTTCAAGAGTATTGAAGAAAAAATAAAATGATCATGTGTGTATCTTCAAATCATAGTTAAAAAATTCTGTCAATGCCCATGTAACTGACAGTTCTGATACTTACAAATTTTTATTATTTTCCTTGATCTTCGTTAAATGAAGTCGAGGGATTCAATCAAGGATACCGATTCATCAATTCCCGGATGAATCCACTCCCTTTAGTTCCGTGAAAAAGGATTGGGTAAGGCTAAAATGAGGTGTTAAAAGTGACATTTTAAATGATTTGACATCGTAACCAAAAAAACGTGCGTAGTTTAACGCTGTGACGGATTTACGTTACCATTGCGTTTAAATTTATTTACCTGTAGATAAAAAATGTGTATTTAGGAATGACTGCTTCCGTTTCGTATACTCCCCTTTTACTTAGTATCGTGCTCTTAAGTACTTAGTTTGCCTAAATACCTACTCACTGATGTGACAATTAACTGCTGTAAAAAATTTTTTTCAACATCTTTTCTACTACATTGTGCACCCAAGAAGTTCATCACTATCCTTTTCCATATACTCTCAGTTTTTTCTTCCTTTATCATGGTCAGATGAAGAACAACAGCAACTGAAGAATAATTGAATAGCAACGATATATCATAAAATTAAAGACTATACGAAGGAAGCATGTGTTAGCATTGTGTTAGGAAGGGTCTCTTTATATTTGGTAATCGATTGCGATAGGTTAGAGAGAAGAGAACAAGAAGGCGGAGGAATTTTGACAAGTTTTAAGAAAATGAATAACATATTAATAACAATAAATTAAAAAGTTGAAATCTTATGACGCTTTTCTTTACAGATGGGAGAATAGACTGATAATAACCTAATGATTGATGTAAGAAAAGCATTAAGTTGGCTTATTCCACCTTAATTGAATTTATTTTGACCAAACAAATTGAATATATGGGCTTACGCACCATTAGGTACTACTTCTTCATTGTACTACTACTACTCTGTTACTTCCTTAACACTAAAGTGTTTGTTTTTCTGAGTAACTGATAATTATGGAAAAACACACAGTGCAAAGATCCCCCCCTCAACCTGATGAGTAAATTTCACTCGCCGTTTTACTTTGCAGTACGATGTATTGTGGCTTTACCCGTACTAATCAAACATACTTTTAGGTAAACAAAGTTGTTTTTTCGACTATTACTTATTTTCTGGATACCTCAGATGCGGTATCACGTAAAGTTAAGACAAATGTGAGTAGGTTATTTGTGAATCCCAAAATGGGTAGTGATCCCAGGAATTCGCATTAATTTTATTTCAATTGCTTCGTGATTATTTTATATAGCTCCGCTCCGATGTGAGTGTCAATTAAGGAGTTAAAATATTAGTCAACAATGTGCTTTTACTACGCTCACCTCATCGGTTTCCTGAAATAAGGATCTCTCACATTATAGTCACTTCCTCTTCACCCTCCTCCCCCCCAAATTGAGGTGTAAAATCCATTTTGGAATCCTACGACGCTGTGATGGCAGGGATATTTATGGTTTCCCTCTCTCCTCAAATTGCACCCCATCCCCCCGCAGCCCCTTGCAAACAGCAGCCGCCTCCGCTGACCACATCCGCCGACCCGACGTTCACTCCACCCGCAACGCTCTCAACTGAATTCTTAAAATATGCTTAAGGGCTTGGGGCTCTTTGGTTCCGTGTTCCGATTACCCACAATTTTCAGTGCTTAGGAGAGAAAATGATATCCGTAGATGAATCCCCGTCACTTAAAGCGTATTGAGCATTTTTAATAATTAATACGTTAACTTGAAGTTGACCAAAAGACATAATTCCCAGCCGTAAACCATGAAACTAAACAGTATTTGGCATTTTTTCATGCAAGCGCTTCTAATCCGAGCTATTTTTTGCCTGAAAGATACCTTACTCTAAAAATTAAAATCAAACGTGTATGTTAATTCAAAGTAGGTACCTGCTGAAAACAACACAGCAATTTTTTGATACAGCAATACATTTTTAAGCGTAGTACTTCTCCAATCAGTTTTAATATCCTTCGATTGCAATTTAAAATTTCCTAGGATATGTAACAGATTGCTATGCATTATTCTGGAAATGAAAAACCTGTCGTGGCATCTCGGAATGCTCAAATTTACCCCGTTCATCGAAGTTATGGTGATCGATTATGGCAAAGCAATGAGAAGAGTTCGTTACTCGCTGGCTTCACAGAAGGGCAAGGAAACACAATGCTAAGGAACTCACTCGATGATGACGTGGCATTGCCATGACGTAGCATTTCATTTTTTTGTTTCTCAGTATAAGACTTCAAGTGCCATGAAAATAAAACAATTTTCACAGTGGAAAGAAGAAGAGGATTTCCATTTCTTTTCACTTACTAGGGATGAGCAACTGTCTGCTGAGTCAAAATATCTCTTCCAGTACTCTGCATTTCTAAAGGATAATCAGCAGAAAGCAGCCGGGTGAGAATTGACAAACGACTTTTAAAGAGACGATGTCTGAGCGAGGAACTTGATCCTTCGTCGAGACATTTGAAGCTGTATCTTCGTTCATCCAGTCTTCCATATGCTAACGGAAAATTCCTTTCTCCGGTATTTTCTTCACATAAATCAGTCTTCCATGCCTGGTTTGATGCCCTAACTGATTATGGCTCTCATCTCCCAGTGGTTGCATCACTGTTCTTCATAAATGTTCGCTGTAAATGCTCTATGTCGTAATTATTTTTACAATTCCTACGTACCCTTGCATGATTTCCTCTATAAAATGAGGTAGACGATTTAAAAAGTTTGAACAGATTATGCAGCTAAAAGTTCATCCTGACTATCGAGAAATTTGCGTTGCATATTCACAAGTTATTTTGTTTTCTTTAGTTCTTTTTAATTGTCCAATTATTTGCTAAAATATCTATTCTCACACTTGTCTTGTCTATCCGGTACTGTTACTCTAAATCATGTTGGTGTAGTATTGTTATGTTTTCAAGAAAAATCAAGGTAATTCTAAATTCTCCTCCTCGATACTTGAACGAATAATTTCTGAATGGCATTATCTAAAGGTAGACACAACTCATTGGTAAGAAAGATAGGTCAAATTAAGCAAGAAAACAAGTTTGCAATAGAAAATGGCAATAATCGGAATCTATATCTAATGCATAACATTTTACTTTCTTATTACCATGGTCTCAAAATGTATTTCTTTCTTCGATGCTGAATAGAAATGTTTATACATTCAAGAAAAAAAGTTAGAAGAAATGGAGATACTTAAAAAGACAATGATATATTCTTCTTTATAAGTGTTTATTAGTGTGATGAGGGTGAAATACTGAGAGGATACCGAGGGTGATTGAGAGATTGAATAATCTCCTTTTGAGACATGGGCGTAGGTTTCCTTATCAGCCTGCACCGAAATATATTTGTTGATTCCTAAATGCATTGTATATTTTGCTCGGAAACATAAAATGGAAACCATCATATGTCGAATTTTCAAAGGCATTAAGTGCCTTATTTATAAATAGGCCAGGATCTCAAAAAATATTTTACTCCTGCGGATGTGAGGATCATAAATTGCCAGAAATTGAGGTCAGACGTTCCCTTATTTTTACCAACATACTTCTTCGTTCATCGTGGAATATCTCTCTTGCTAACTAAAAATTACGTCATGCATATTTGTATTGCTATGCCCTCTACTACCAATTGGTACAGTAGGAAATATTAAAAGGCACATGAATTTAATTATCCTGAACAGCTCAATTCTCGCCATAAATCATTTCAAATATTTATTATACCTTCAGCGCATTGGAGGACTAACAACTTCATGCAGTAACTTTTTTCGGGAGCGGCTGTTTTTAGAAGTTGCATGAGGATAACTTTTGTTATTAGTTTCGGTTCTTCTGAATACGGAATATATATTCGTTTCCCCATTCTCAAATTTGTATTCATTCATTCTATGGCGACAACTACCAATAATTATGGAGACTTCACTGCTGTAGATTCACAAAAACAAATGCTCGTGAAAGGGAATGCGACAGAAACTTACGCCCTAGATGTTCTTAAAAGATTAATTGACAAGCCTTAATTTGGGATTGGAAATTGATTTAGGTAATCGAAAATAAATTTCTCTATTCCACTCCGTTCCATTCAGAAGACGATTTGAGAATGTTATTTTTGTCCCTGTTTCTCTTCTCTCGTGTGTAGTAATCCCTCAAGGTTCATTGCGAAAGAGCGAAACCATTAACATAGGTATTGTATTAAAATACTGAATGTCGGATGGTGGGCTATTATACATATTATTGAAAGATGGAATAATATTATATTTCCTGCTCTGCCTTCAAATAATGAAGCGGACACAGGCTTTTTGAACGCCAACTTCGACAATCTCGTTGGTGAATCACTTTCTCTTTTGCGATTCACAACTCGGACACGCGAACCGTCTCGCTAAGCGTCCGACCTTCACTTTCCAGATCCTTGGAGTAATCTTCCCATTCCCCACCACCCCACGTAATCAGATTAATGGCGTCCTTTAAGGCGGGCGCCTAATCCGGCTCTCGTAGCGACCTCTTAGTCGGTCTCAGCGAGCGAGGATTACAACTGCTCTGGAGAGGAGGCTAATGACGACGTTTTGGAGCTCATCTTCGCGTCTCCTCAGGGCGGGGGAAGACGGGCATCGAGAGGGATTTGCGGCTGATCTCCTCCGCGAGCTTAGCGGAGGGGGACTGAATGTCGCGGGGGGATTACTCGAGAGGAGGGGATCAGAATGAGCGAAGGTGTGGAGAGAGATCGCGACATGTTCCTCCAGGTGGTTGTCCCGCGTCCTCTTAGTCTTAAGCCGATTGCGTCTCCGAAGATGGGAGAGAGTGACGCTCCTCCAGGTACCAGGCCTGGATCTAGTTGTGGCGACATCGGCGCTGGCCTGGTTCGTTGGCTGGAGTACTGGTTTTCCATCCAGAGGGATGGGTTCGAATCCTGCCTGTTGTAGATATTGGTCGTCATTTTTTTTAGATATTATTTATTGGAATACCAGTCCCCAGCTGAGTGATAAGTGTAAAGCGCTTCAAGTACTGCATTCTGTCCACCAAATACATTTAACCGTCCTCTCCATGGCGTCTACCATTAAGGGTAGATTCACATTAATTGCCATGCGAAAAAATTCACCTGGACCGGGAATCGAACCATGGACCTCTGGCTTTAAAATTGCCATGTGAATTAGGGTAGCGTATTGGTCTGCGCAGTGGCCCGGAAATCCAATGGTCCGTGGTTCGATTCGCGGTCCAGGTGAATTTTTTCGTATGGCAATTAATGTGAATTTCACCGCCGTTCACGCGGCAGGATTGAAATATCCTACTTAATGTATATCCTACTTAATGTAGATATTAAGGATAGTTAATTTTTAATCCCATAGTAGAGGCTAATTACAATGCAAGGGGTAGTGGAAGATCGCTCGGCTACGGACCGGAAGGTCTCGGGTTCAAAGCCGGGTGAAGCCTCTCTAGGCACCCCAACCTAAAATTCCTCGTGACCAGATTTTCTGTTCCCCCCTACACTGCCAATGCGAATTTCACGCACTGATGTTAGAGCGCCAATGGCTTTTCTCCAACTCTCTCTAGGAAGGATGAAGAAAATCAGAACACATGTAACACAATAACAAATGACCTCAGCTGTCGGCGTTCTCTTATTTTAATAACAAATATTGCACGAACCCGATGAACGAGTTGGGTTGGTCAGCGAGATAAGTTGTTTAAAAATATTAAATTAAAATTTTTGGGAAATGACATTCATGTAGATGAGGAGTGAGTTGCGATTGCTATAATATTTGTACATTTCGAAAAACCTACCACAGATCGCGTCAGCGAAAGGAAGAAGCAACTTCATTTCGGGCTCTTCCCTGCCAAATGAGGGATTTCATTCGCTTCACTGTTGTTTGTGATAGTTTTTTCCTGATGCAATGCATTGATTCAACGAGATGAATATAAAAATTTTCCCCATTAGCGGTCAATTTTTGCGTGATTGAGAGCCAGCTTTCAACGTTTTTAAATTTCTCCCAAAGGAGCCATCTGATTAGTATCTTCAATTTATGATATAAAAACCAGGCTAAGTAATTGAAGTATTTAACTGAGAAGACGCCGAAAAAGAAGAAAAAGGAGATAAGAATATGAATATCAAAGCTTTCGTAGCATTTACGAATAATGAGTGGATAATTGTTATGGGCTGAAATTGCAGCTCAGTCTCCTCGCGGCTAATATTACCCAACGCCCGTAGAGAGGAGTGCCTTATGAGAACCTTTAAGCCTATAACCTGTTCCTGTAAACGTCGGTCACATCATTATGGTACCCAAGTTCTAGAATTCCTCTCTGTAATTGGTAGCATTAAAATCTGCATATCATAAAGGGCAATCCTCGCATGCTCAATAATGCATATCTTACTTCATCACTAGCCATATGTTACATGCATCTAAAACTACCCATATGCCTATCTTCCGTCGTTTCCTACTGTATTTACTGTATTTCCAAATGCATAAGACACTTTGGAACATACCTACATGTGTAATAAAAGTTACAGAGCTCTGTAACTAGTCAAAAATTTTAATCTAATGCAAGAATTAATAGGCAGATCTTTGTCAATCATCAAGTCGTCTTACCGAGTCGTCTTGCTCTTCTTTCAAGTGCTTGTGTTTTTGGTGAACCTAAACAATGGTGCCTTATCCGATTGTGAAGATCCATTGCCCTGTATGCCTTGCCTCTTGTCATTCTATTCCCTCTAAGATGAAAATCATATAGGAATGACCCCGAAGTGACGACTTTGGCAGAATTGTTGAAGTTTTCATCAAATTTACTGATATGGCTATAAAATCAATTGCCTCAGGATTGCTACGTAACACATTATTAATGTACTGAGTGAGGGATTTTATCCCTCGCTCAGTTTTATTTTATTTATTTCCTGTGTGTACGCAATATAAATAAAATGCTTGAAAAAAAGAGATTAACCGATAAGAGGATTGAGTGGAGAGTTGCGTCAAACCACTCTTAGAATTGATAATTTGTTTAAATAATAATGCATTTTATCTAGGCCTCTTCCAGTAATTTGAAGAAATTACTACTTTACTTTACTACCTCGATTTTCCTCGTTTAAATTGTTTACGGACTTGTTTACAACAAAATCAAACCGCACAGGGTAGTGATACTCTTCATGAAAACTTTCAGTATGCATACCATTTTGTAAAGGTGGTGTAATCTGATAGTAAGTGCCCTTTTTTACTCACAGAATATGTGATAGTGGCTGCTATTGATATTTTTTCTTTGCTTTCCCGTGTTTGCTTTGAGTTATACATACAGAAACATTTATGAAGAGTAGTCACAAGGATGGAATAGATGCGAGAGAAATCTCAGTTTGAGCACAAGAGAGTTTTGAAAAAATAATGCTGAAAATGATTTAAGATACCAGATGCTGGGCTCGAATGCCATGGCAACTTTCCATGCATTGTGATGGTAAAAAAAACCTCTTCTCCCCTTGTGTCTGGTTTCATCTCTCTGTCTATGTGGCCTCACTCCCTTCCCACGACCTTTGACCCTATTCTCTTCACTATTGGCTTGAGACTCAGGAGTTCTCACCAGTATGAGATATTTTGCACCCTGACCTCGTCCTTTTACCGAGAAACGTTCTTTCAGAATGGATCTGATAATGAAGCTCCTCGATGAGACACACTGCGATCCGCATCTTTCACCTACGCCTACGCCTGTTAGCGTCCTCCTAGCATCAAGGATGACTTTGAATGTGTGTACAAAAGACTAGGGAATGATTTTCGCAAACCTATATTCCGCCATAAAATTTTCCAGCATTATCTACTTCACTCATTATCACAAAAATTTTGGAGATTTGTCGAAATGTACCGCTAATATTCTGAGAGGATGAAACACCCTTCTGATATTAACTAATACATCGTACATTAAATAATATTAGCATCAGAACATCCCTAAAAGCCTACCTCTGTTAACGGTATTATTGAATTTTCAACCATTTTGAGAGTTATATTTTTTATGTTCAATTAATCATATGGTCGCTATATGTCTCATAGGATTTAATTTTCAGTGCCATTATTTGCTAGCGCATACGTGAAGATTTTTCGTATCATATTTTATTTTTATTCGAATTATTTCGTATCACACGATTATTTATTTCTATACCAAACATTAACATAGCTTTGATAATGTGACATTTTTTGCCAAGCGACGCTGAAAAAGTGTGTTTATATAATCTTATATTTCCAAAATGTGATACTTTTACAAATGAAGTTAAACCAATGCCTATCTATCAAAGCCTCCTAGTTCGATGACAATGCAGTATCCGCTTATGCACATAATATCGGCTTAAACACTGACATGTACTCATAAATGGGAACTTTTTTCACTGAAATGTATGCATGCAATCCCTCTAAACTGCCTCTATTATACCATGTAATGCGTTTAAAATTAGGCCCGAATACTTCTTTATAAATAAAGGATGTTATTGTTTTAAACGTGGTTTACCTTCATTTCAGATTAAGCATTAATCTCAGAATAGTCTTCTATGCGCATCGGGGGTGCATCTTTCATGGCGACCTAGGTAAAAGTATCCTCCTTTGGGTGTAATTAGCCATGCATCCCATTTAGCGTGAAACGTAATTGCGTCTCGTGTGCAGCGTGCTGAGGGTACACCCTAATTATAATACCTCTCGCGCGGTAGTTATTACGTTCGACTTTTTCAGTGAAGTGCGCGTCGGGGCATTCATCTTTCCCACCTCCGCTCGCGAGAGAGAACATTCCGCCCGTCCACGCCCAGTCCACGCTCGAAGCTTTGAATAATTACCTCATAATGTGCAGCCACGGGTCTCAGGAAACATGCTGTACTCCCATGCTCACCTTACATGAAATTTAATTCTTTGCCCCACTACTAATATCCCCATCCTCTAGTACCCTCCTTCTCCTTAGAGCGTAGGACTACCCGGTGAAAAATGATGTTTACTTATGCTTCGCATGCTAGGAAAGAAATGGCTTCGGGTAAATGTAGATCATTATGATGAAATACTGTTTCAAAGCCATATTTTTCTAGTCAGTTGTCGCATTGTTCGCCAAAATGGCTCTATTTCGTGAAAATTATTATGAAATAGAAAAAAACACTAATGACATGGTTATAAAAATAACGCCAGTGATTGCAATTTAAATTTCACAAGTAACCTAATTTAAGTATTGATTCATCGTAAATTACTAGTACATGAATTCACACATATCAGTTGGAGTTTTAAAGAATTCGAGATACACTGCCAAAACATCTAGAATGCCAATGTAAGGCTGAGACGGAATAACATTCTAAGAAAATTAATGTTTTCATCTAGTACATACTACAATCAAGTTACGTGACCCGATATGTCTTAAATATTATAGTAGGTACTACATTCAACTTTTGTCCTTTGCAATTGCTGTTAGAAAATATATGTAGCAGTGTTACAAGGATATGGACGCATTTAAGTGCCTCACGCCCTTTCTTTGAATAAAGGTTCCAATCATTTATCAATCTATCGTTTTTATTTAGTGTATTACCTCTGGTAACTTATTCCTTACTGTTGAACCCCAAGTGAGCAAGGTTGCTAAATATAAAATCTGAGGAACGCGGAAAAAAATGTTCGAGTATTCCTTACCAAACTAGAATCATGTGTTTTTAGATCAAAATGTTGTTTTTTAGGAAGCGTTTTCATACAGTTGTTATCCACATTTGGATGTTTGTGCATACTTGAAAGCACTAAAAATTGTATATGAATACCTGCACTTGAAAAATCCACTGTACTTTTGCGATCTTTCAGTTTAAGTATTGAATAAATATTTTAAGCCTTAAACATATTGTTTCTTTCTGTATCAACATACAGCCAAAGTATTGATTAATCTATTTATCCAGGGATATGATTGTTGGCTTTACATTGATTCTCAGTTATGGTAAAAATCTAGCTTCCTCAGTTCAATATTTTTCTTCCTGAATGATGATTTATTTCCGCAAATATTTCCCCGAGAATCCATATTAAATCCCATTTTCATAAGAAGCTGTAGAATATTTTTTTTGTAAAAGCAAGAGAATTAATGGATTTTGACAACTTTGGCACATGTACTCTCATCCCTGAGCCCTATATATGCGCCCGTATACATCTGAAATGTACGAACAGTACGTAAATGTACTCGTACAGTTCCTTGACGTGATATCAGCGGTCAGTGCCGAGAGCTGCTTTTCTCGCCGTTGGAACTAACAACGGACACGGCTGAGAAGTGTATACGAGACCGGATTCCGTCCGGCGTTGCTTTCATCTTCCCTTCTTCTTTGCCGCCTATCCCTCAACCGAGCACTATATGGATGAATAAATGGTAATAGCGTGTTTGAGAGGGGAAAAGAATCAACACGGCGTGGCTTGTTCTCGGACTGATCTCGCGGCAGATGCGTGAATTGACACTTCGCTCGAGTGCGGAGAGGTATGCAGCGACTCGGTTCCGCGCTGGTCAGGAGTGGAGTCTCTGCTCGGATGTCCTTCGGTGCGATGTCTCGTCTGCTCTCTCCCACCCACCCACCTACCATCCATCCATCCTCTCGAGCTTGCGTCCACCTACTCGGAGCAGAAACGATTCTCCCATCATGCGGCGCAGGAAATAATTGGCTCTCCTTCGCCCCGTCGAAACATCGGTCATTCCGCTGACTTCCGCTCCGTGGCGGAAGCTGAATCATTCAGTGATTTGTGAGGATCATGTCCGTGATTGTAAGTTTATATGGGCTACCATGTAGTGCTAATGAATCTTTCCCTTCCCCCATGTCAACATTACGGTTTCAATGCCAGCAATTCTGGATGGAGACGACAATATTTGTGCACTTGTAAATAAATAAAAGAGTCCTGAACCATAGTCTCCTTCATTGTGAAGCTCCGAAGCTCATGTTCCTTCTATTTCAGATCTAGAGATGAAGCTCGTAGCCCGTATGAAATATAACGCATGAAATGAAATATACGTCTAACCTTATTGAATTTAATGACGTTATTATGAGAAAGGTCCTCTATATCAGTATTCGTAGGCGTAGTGTATACATTATTAAAGTGTCCCAACTCCATTGCTTCTCATGCTTGTAATTGATCGTGTAATTTCTTTTTACCGAAACTTTTATTTATCACTGGCTTAATAATGAAACTAATCTGTTATTGTAAATCGCGATGAATGACGGTATGAAGAGAAATGAAGGCTTTACGAAGAGCATTGAAGTTTTCTGTTGCCTCCAACAATATCGGTATGTTTTTGCATCCTGCACAGGTATATGTCTCCTGATGTCACTTACGGCAGGATCAAATGCTATCCAGCTACTTTTTTCACATTCAACTCGCACAAGATCCATTTAAAACAGTTTTAATGTCTAATTTCTACATTTAATAAGTGTTTAAAGAAAAATCACCTGGTAGACTGAACTTTAACGAGAAAACTCAATTGCCGAGCTCCATCAGTCTTATATTTATGTATATAATGCTGGATAAAAGGTGCTAAACGTTGTGATAACTTTTAAACTAATAATGTCACAGTAATTGAATTTGTCTAAATGTCATTAAATGTTATTATAAGCCACATCTTTCCATCACTAACATTAATTTTTTTCTTTGCAGGTAAATTATATATACTCATCAGAACGGGATTCTTCTATCCGAGTCTAAAAATAAGTTTACGTATTTGCTTGGTGAGTCTACTGAAACGGAATCTGCTAAAAAGGTAAAGTAATTTAAATTTGAATCAACCTAGCCAAGTTTCATCAAAAAGTCACGTGTCGTGCATACACAATGTTTCTAAAATATGTACATCGAAAACCATATTGAGGTCTTGTTTTAAATTTGAGTGTCAAACAACCTATGCGCTGAATAAAATGACTATTAATGAAAAGTTGTTTTCACGAATAAAATTGTCCTTACAATCTTTAATTTGTTAGCAATATTTCAAAAGCTTATCTTGTCAATCACTTTTTTGGTAGATGCTGTCTCAAATACCGCGATTCCGTCTTATAATCACTTATCAGTGTACTACCAATGGCGATTAGTTTTTGTTTAGTCCCTGACTAATGTGCTCTCACCCTATAAAACCTCCATTGAGACCCTATGGCAATTGCGTCTGCCAAATAGTATGCTTGACGTACACGATGTACTCTAAAAAGTGCAATATCTTGTTCCATTAAAATTATGATGCAAAACTCTAGTATTTTCCTCTTTCACCCCCTCTCGCTTAGCATTATCCCTCCATGTCAGGATTGAAGAGTACAAGGCCTTGAAGCACTTATCCCATACTCTTTCCCTACCTCCTTTAGATTTCTGCCGGCATGTTTTTATTCTTCCCCAACACTCTGAACACTTACACCTTATCACTAGTAATATTTATCCCACAAAATTCCTTATTCTTAAAAAAAAATCGATGAGCTAATACAAATTTTGTGCCATTGCTGCTAAACCTAAAGAGTGAAAATCGCAGCCCTGGTACGAAAATCGCTCCGTCCTTTCTGACTAATGGTCTTTAAGGTCTATCTTAGTCTTTTTACCTTCCCAGAATATCAGTCCCTTTCTTACCCTAAAATTTATATTTGTTTTAAACTTCTCACATGGATTCGTATTCTACTGCGTTTGCGTTGCATTGTCAAGGCGTTAGCTGCCTAACTTCTGGGCAGGGGAAATTAGTTATAGCTTATGAGTCCACATCTCCTTTCAGTATAACTTCAAGCCATTTCTTCTCAAGAATCTTCTCAAGCAACCTTCAAACCATTCCTGCTTCGCCATCTCTTCCGCGCAAATTTAACTTTTCATAACGGTGGTGATAACGAGTAGGCCTACCTTACTTATTTGCCCAGTGTGGTTTGAGCTGATTCTCCATACCGCTACCCGAACTCATGCAACCTGAGCCATGTATATTCATTTTCAAGTATATGGTCATTACTTATTGCAATTCATAAAGTCTGCAATCTTTTCGTTAACTTTTTACGGGCTTGCCAATGGATTTCTTCTGGAAAACTTAAAAGTAAATAACTCCTGACTGTATTTTATCTTCCGTTTTTTTTTTTAATTTCTTCATTATCTACTCCGTCTTGAAATAGGGATGTACATAATTATAAATTGAATGGTCTTGGATCCGGATAAAATTATATCCTAAACCTTATACAAAGATTTATGGAAAATTTTAACTTTTTTCTCGTTTTTATACCGTGATATTAGACTTGAAGAGTTGTAAAACGTTTAGTATAAGTAATCAATGGCAACCAGATTGCTGATTTTTTCACAATTCTAAATGTTATTAATTTAATAACAACTGTTCCTTTTATGCCTGTTAGTGAAAAAGCTTCTGCTAAAGTAGTTTCAGAAAGCTGTTTTCTCCATACGTAAAATAAAAAAACCAATGTATATTATTGTGTACATAATACTTAAGTTCTCTCGCTATCATTTCGCTGGAAAGCAAAGTTTGATGACTAAAAAATTATGGATACAAATCTATTCCAATTAAAATCTTTTTGCAAAGGGACAACATTTCTTTCGGTTCCGCATGTGAAATGGCCGTTAACCTGATGTCCCGTACAGGAAATACTTGGCTTAAGAAGGATGAAGTTCATCTCCCTTCAGCTTTCTTCCGCAGCGTTTTTTACTCGCTTGGCGCTGCTCGTCCCTGCTAATAAAGATTGGAAAGAAATGTTTCTGCTTTGCCTCGATATCTGTTACATGGGAAAATATCCGTAACTTCTTTCCTCTTTTTGCCTATCTCTGCGGTTCAATCGAGCGTATTGCATGATTTCTCCCTTTAACCATTCACGCGCGCTAAACCACCCCGGATTTACAATCCCACGTCGACCTTCAACTCCATCCGAGGGCAAGACACTTCGTCGCTTTTTCTTTGACCTGACCCTTGGTGCCCTTTCTAAAGCTTTCCCATCCAAGATCACAGAGGTGGAAGACAAGTGAATATAAATGTATGCCCATGGGATGATATAAAGGTAATTTAAGGCAGCCACAGATAAATACTCTACCATTTTCACTCGGTGTTTACTCGATCGGTTATTTTTCATGCATAAATTCCAGAAAGTTTCATGATTTTTGAAAATACATTGTTCCCGTTTCTCGAATAGGCACCGTATTCATTTTCCCTTGCTTTGCACTGGGAAAATTGTGGCTTTTGAATCCGTTGATCTTTTCGTAAGTATTAGGATCAAAGGAAAATGCCACGCCATTGCCACGGAATCGATTCCGGGGAAAACTCACTTTTCCGCCCCCGATGCGTAGGGAGGAGTTGAGATAAGGGGGTGGCATGTGAGACCTGCTCCCGCACAGTAATCATTTCCCTCCCGTCTCGTCTGCCTCCGTGAGATTCCCCTGGCCCAGCGAACTTCGGTGATCGAGGCCGATAGGGACATGATGCAGGAATGTAATCCTCCTATTTATTAATGGTCCCGATTGTCGACGGGGGAGTGGTAGGCGTGTGTGTGGTAAGGAGCCTCCCCCAGGGTTACCTCCCCTGACGCGAAGGAGGCGGGGCGGCGAAACCTAGTTCCCGGAAGAGAGCGAAAAGGGTACAAAAAGGCAGCGAGAGCATCTCCTTCTCATCCATTGGAAATTCTTCAACATGACGCGTCTCAATGGATGTTGGAGATGGGCGCAAATAGCCTCCCTTCCTTCCCCCCCTCCCCTCCTCCTCGCCCCCTCTTTCCTCCTCTCTTCACCTCTCTTCAACCGTGGATCTTTTTCCCTCCCCGAGGTCTCCTCTCGATTCTCCCTCGGAAGTAAATTTCCCATGCGTCTAAGATTTCAGCATCCTTCAATAGCATCGGTTGCTCATTCCAGCATTTTTTTTCCTTTCGGCTTTGCCTCATCCCGTCCTAAATATAAGTGCGAATTCATCCCTTCCGTCTTCAAATTCATCTGTTCGCGTTATTATTTTCGCTTGCTCACGTGGCTTGCAATTATCTCGGATCAGTCTTTATGTGACGCAGTGCTTGGAAAATCTGTAGCCTCCTTCAAGAATGTACTCGATTTGGTGTTTAGGTGAGTTGTACCTTCAAATAAATTCAAGTAGCAGCTCCTTTAGACCAGCTTCAGTCCGCCCTTAGAAAGTTCAATCCCGAAACTTTTTGAATTGTCAAACGTAATTATTATGTATTTTCAATGCATATTATTCCCTGGGGAGTGAAATACATACAGCGTTTTTAAACTGATATTGATTAAAACACCTACTTTTTGTTTGTGTTAGCCGTGGTGAATGTGAAATATAAAACTTCATAGGTTGCGTAAGGTGAAGACCAACACTTTATTTATTTCTTATTTACACACTATCGCTAGGCAGCAGTAGCGACAATACAAAAAACAAAGCGCCTCCCATCATTCCTGATAGGTGGCACCACCCACTGATGTGGATGAACGCACCATTCTAACAGTTTGGATATCTTCGGAAAGACACAATAAGTCCAACAGAAAATAAGATTAAAGGTATACACGAGCTTGATTGCTAAATATTTGCATGAAACTCATAATTGGTCAGCTTAAGTATTGATAAACATAAAGAATTTGACTAATAACTTAAAATCATTTAGCTGCCTTTGATTTCTTATTTTACTTTTGATTTACTTTTATCTTAATATCCTATTAAACGAATCACTTTCTATCCTGAAAAATTCACATTTATCCTAATGAGTAGATACAGAAGAATGATTTCTACTACTGTATAGAATTTGAGTTTATTCCGTCATCAAATCTAGGCAATGGTGAGATATTTCACTTCCATTGGTGACAATTGGATGAAAATACGCTGGAAAAAAATTGTAAATGCTAATTAGTTTGTTGGCATTGACGATAGTTCTTAAAATGTGTTTTCTCTCGTTTCTTCACTCAAAACCTTCCTCTTTTCTCTACTTAAGGTGGCTGGTCGGGTAATCATTAGTCATTGAGAAATTTAGTTACTTAAATTTTAATGCTCGTTTAAAATTTCAATAATAGGTCGCAGTTACACTATATTCAGTAAGAATGACTAATGTCTTAGGTACAATCTGAAATATTGTACTTTACTTTACACATTGCCATAAGAATTTGCTTAAATGTAGACTTGATTCATTTCTTAAGTCATTCTTGCGAAATTAATTTTCCGAAAACAGTTCTCACCCGTGGCCATAGAATTCAAAATAAGTATTTTAATGAAGATAAATTGTCACTCGAATGCGAACTAGTATTATAATATGTTTCTATAAATTATTTAATCTTTCGTTTTTAATCCGGCAACAGCGTCCATTCTGCAACACGCTGTAGGCAGTTGTTTGTTACAGTAGTCGTGACGACAGGTGTCACTTACGTTGCTGTTTACATTAGAGACTATGTGCTTCTTTGGTGGTTTCTTGTGGTTTGCAACGCTGAATTACTCGTAAGATTTAGGTGGTTTCACGTGGGTCTGCCCAAGTTAGATCTGTTCGTCATGTCTACGTCTTTTCGAAGAAAGGGAAAGCTCATTTCCCAAAAAGAAATACAATAAGAGATTAAATCAGTCGCTCTCCATGAAGGCAAAGTGGGAAGAAAAAGCTTCATCTGGTGCACACAATTCGTCTACGCAGCTTTTTAATGTCGAAGGTAGCCGTTTGATTGATATTGCATTTGTTGGCGAGCAAATGGAGTGCGCTATTTGTAATGCAGCTTCTCTACTCTGCTAAACTCTAAACTGCTCTAGACCTACAGGTACCAATATGAAATATTAGCGGGGGTATTTTCATATTTCAGCAAAGCTTTTGATAACATCACTAAAAAATTTTACGTTGTACACTGTATGAATCTGGAAACCAAAAATAAATGAAAGTGATGCGGTTTTCAAGAACGAAAAAGGATTAAATTTAAGAGTAGGAGGCTATAAGTTAGAGCAGGAGGAGAAATTTCATTACTTTGGTAGCATGTTGTAGGAAATAGGGTATAGTACGTGTGAGGTTCATTGGAGAAAAGCATTGGCGAAAGAGGCATTTACTCCTAGTAGAGAGCTTATTACAGGAGCCTTGAGTAGGGATGTTAAGAAAAGACTGGTGAAGAGTCTAATATGGAGCGTGGCACTCTATGGTTTGGAAACATGTGCTAGGATGGAAAAGGTTAGGTGGGTGGATAGGAAGACGAACGGAGGAAGAGGAGGTATGGGAGATGAAATTCATGACCTTTGTCACAAGTGGGCATCAGGAATAGGCACCATTATTCGTTATGCATCATAATTCACTTGAAAAATAAATACAATTGTAAGCTAACAAATTTTTAGCATTGCTCTCGTACAGGTTCTACTGTGAGGAGGAAGTTTCCATATGTGCATATTGAGTGGCAAGGTTTTCTTAGTTATCAATTGTAGGAATATTTAAGGCGTTAAATATGTTCTTTGGAGTCAGTATAATGACAATGACCTCAGGAATTAGTGAGAGAGACATGAGAATGATTCCCACAAATAGTGCAAAGGAAAGATGGAGTTAAGAGAAGAAAGTACTTTTTTTGAGATCATAGGTACAAGTTCATTTCATACTGGTAATGCCTCATTTTATTATAAATTTTCCATAAAAGTGGATCGCCTTCTTCCACCTAACAGGATCAACTGTCACGTCACCTCAAACCAGGGAAGTTAAATTCTTAGTACTCATGGATTGGTATACTTGTCAAAATTTTATTATCTTGGAGTAATAAATGAAATCGAAATAATTTTACTAGGGAAGTATTTTTCTAGTTAGATCGCAATGTCATTAGTGCTCTACAATAATTGGCAACGCAATTCACTTGTTTGAAATATTCTACCTAAATCAGAAGAAGCACCTAAGCCCATCGACACCACTGGAAATTGTATCTAGAGTATGTTTGAACAATATCAGGGAAAATATCAAGAAATAAGCGATCTTCTATGCTACTCATCACAGATCCTCAATTGCTCTTCTCATCGCCATATCGACTTCTGCATTAGAATCTTAAAATCATTACGTTTTACTCCCCATAAATACGAAATTAGTCCACTGTTTCTACAAATTTAGATAGGACTTTCAGATTATGCGAACTTCGTATTTTTTTTAACTTCCTGATAATATGCTAACATATTACGAGCAAATATTTACCATTGACCCATTGGGAGTAATGTTCACAACCGCGATAACAGCATTTGACTTTATGTTATCAAAAGTGCTTTGGTTTATATTGCATATAAAGTAATTTTACAAGAGATTTTCTCTTCACAATTCTTCTGATTAGCATGTCCCGTACCTTCGTGTGCCACGTTGCCAACTTTACACCACATAGCCGCGCGCGACATTTGAAATTCTCGCATTAATATTTTTTAATCGTATGTACGAAAAATTTCAGTCCATAGTATTAGATGATATTTTCAGAATAGATTTTAATTTATTAGAGCTACATTATATCAGTTTTTGGTAAAAATCTGTTCAGTAGGAATGGAGAAAGTGCGTAATTTATCCTATTGGAATAGAGAGCGCCATAAGGCTCCATGTTAAAAGAATCCAAAATATCGCAAAAACTATGTCGATGATCCCCCGTTTTTTCTTCGATATTTCATAGAATATCCAAAAAGGAACATATTTGGAAAATTTTAAGAAAATCTGTTCACTTTGGTTTTTTAGACCAGCCACCTTAAGAGATACATATGCACACGTTGAGCCTGAAAGAAATTTTTTTCATGTTTTGACTAATAAATTACATTTAAAAACAATTCAAAGTCCAGGTACTTTATTTCTTTTGCGCGGTTTCCCCGTTTGTATTCGATCAAGGAACGAAACTGCACCGCGTGAATGAGAAGGCTGTCCTCGAGGAAAAAAGCAATGTCTTGACAACCTGCCAAACCCTTGCTGCGAGTCATTGTCGTTGATCCGAGCTAGAATTGCTGCTCGGCGTTATAAATCTTCGTCGGTTGCCTTGTTTTCCCACGTCCAATGCACCACTCTTTCCTAATCTCTCCATTCATTAAAAGATCAAAAGGGTTTTGCGGGCTAGGGCTGCCTTCGAGATTTATAGCTGAACTCTCTCCCAAGGGTATCACTTGCAAAATATGCATGAAAGGTGACTAAGGTGATTTACGACGAGAATGATGTCATTCCCTTTTTGTCATTTTCGCATAAGTTTTCAATTGACGTGGAATGCAATCAGGCACAGGGAGTACACTTGCGCTAGTTTCACTATTTCTTTTCTCCAATCATATCGTGGCAATGGGTTGGACGCGTAGTATATCATCTCGACCGCACTACAAATTTAGAAATGCCGAGTACGATGAATTATGGCGACGTTTCAGTTTAGCCACAGTTAGCATCGCCTGAGCTTTGAAACGTTTTCTGGTCCCGGCCTGCAAATACCATGTTTAGGTTTCAGTTGGAGGAGAATTTATGCCAGTAGAAATAACCACCAGCTGCTAAATAATGCCGCGGATAAAACATTTTCCTTCGTGCGGAATCCGATTGGCTGAGGAGTAGCGATACCTACTCAAGAACATCCGAGGGAAGCGTAGGAAAAAAAAACTGGTGAAAGTCACCGTTAGATGGAAACTGAGCAATAATTTCTGATGTGCTATTTGCGTGTAAATAAAATGTTACTTCATACTCTTTGGGAGCTTTTACTTCGGCGATCACTTTTTTAAGTTTTAATTACACAAAAATTGAAGATTCCTTATCACTATTCTTAAAATCGCATATGCCTTTAGCTCAAATATTTTATTGAAACCTAATCTTACAATTCGCACTAATCTCAGTAGAGTTTACCCCATTTCTTCTTAATGCCTTAAAATAAGGGTATGTTGCTCTATATGGACTATTCTTGCGCTGAGTAAACGTTTGTTCTTCTCTAAAAATAAATGCCACATTTTAACTGATCTACTTTTGAAATCACTTTTTCTTTGACTGAACTTAGCATTGCCAAAGCAAGTAGCATACATGAGTGTATTTATAGAGAATTCACACTCTTATTGATTAATTTCAGCTCTTTGGCTCAAAATTTACCTCACAATAGTTTGTACAATAGTTCAAATGAAGTTAATTTACATGAAAAAAACAGCTTGGTGTCTTTCAGTATTCCCCCAGAACACAGATGGAAACTTATTCATTTTTTCTAAATAAATACGTTTACTGGCTAACGTTAACTTGCAATTCAATGGGGAAGTGAGAGGCAGTTATAAATTACGGGCCAGAAAGCTACTTGGGTATCCTATACCTATGCATGTGTGTCATTCAGCAATGCATTGATAACTGCTAATTGTCCTCGGTACTCATCACACTTACTGTGCTTAAAGAAATAGCTTCGAGCTGGTATTCGATGGACAAGGTGCTCCCTAGGTATTCACTGTACATTCCGTTATTCAGGTTTACTTTCCATGGTGGGGCAATATACCAATGGAATATCTTTAGTGAGTTGGCTGCAGGTATCCTGGCAGCCCTTGAAATTGCAGTCGTTAATTTAAGAAGATGATCTGAAATGATAATTCTCCGTGGAGATTATTATTTTATTTTCATTTCAAAACTGGCTCTCTTTTAAGTGGTTTACTCTCTATCCCGTCCTGGTACGTCTTAACCTAAGCATAAGATATTACACTGTACGAAAATCTTTAAAACGTGGGGCCTAGAAATTTTGGAGCGCCACATTATATATCTGAGCATCTAGGTAATTGTGTCACCTGTTTAACTCAAGCACCTTAAAAATTCTTACATCACCGTCCCAAAAATATTGAATAGGGTTTTTTTGTGTATAAAATCACCTTCCCTGACAACCAAGCACCCTGAAGTCTTTAGCGTGGCTAGTTGCCAGAAAAATACGATGGAGGAATCCTCAAACGTCCGACAAAAACACCCCCGTCAGCGATAATCGAACCGTGAGATGGGTAGCGGGGTCCCGCGTCTTCATCCCTTATCCCCCCCCCCCTCTCCGATAGTCCCTTGGAGTCGGTTGGTTCCCCTTCGCTTCGCTTCCCGCCCCCGCACCCTTATCAATCACCCGGCCATTGTTCTCCCCGTCACCACTTTCACTTTCCGGCCGGCAATTCGGTTTTTACGGCATCTCCGGACGGCTTGTTTTTTCCTCCCCGGTACTCCCCATCGCCTCTTCCTTCGCCGTCCGTCCGTCGACCCAACTGTTCGCATGCAAATGAGAGCGATCGCGGGCTCGCAGTCCTGTCCGCAACGGCCGATGAAATGGCGAGAATTCAAATTGAATCAACTCCTCCGTTACTCGGCGTTGCTTGCAGGAGATTACTTGTTGATGGGCGAGATAATACCCTCAGAATTTGCAAGTACGCAATGCCGTCGCGTATTTGTCGTCTTCTTTCTCCGTCTTATCGCTTTAAAGTGACTCTGCCATGGCAAATCACACTCTATTTGTTTTTATCGGTCTCCATTGAAAATATTATCGACCACTTACTTTGTAAGAGCGTAAGGCTGGATGCAATCCTACGAGGTATTTGTTGATAGGTCACTGAGCATTACCGCGTGTAAAATAGTGTTGTTTCACCCCCAAGGTTCCATATTTTAAGGATTATCCTTATTGCGACCCAAAAAAAACTCATGATTCCATGTGATATGCGCATTATTTTGCGAATTATTGGTACTCCCAGGAGTATCACTACTCAGCATAAAGTGAGCTTCTCCTAATATCCCGTGACGCCAAAATTTTTGTGGAAATATTTTAAACTGAATTCTTTCTTATTTTTTTAACCTATCACTGGTTTAACATCCTCAACCGTTATTTTTCTTCTACATATTTGCTGGTATACTTATGCTTTTGTGTTGTAGAAAGAATTGAGTCGTGTTAATAATGATTATTGAGCCCATGATGATTCTAAGCAAATGACCTCTTCCAAAACATAATGAACACATCAGATGACAGCATGCATTTTATGGATTTTAATAGATAACCGCTTATACTGACTTTTTTATACATTTCGTTTTTATTTGATTCCAGTGTAAATTTTCACCATAAATATTTTTAAAATTTTTAGAGGCCATTTTAAACTCAATTTCCTCTGAGAACCACTCTATTCTAAAATATTTCATATTTATTGTGCTTTGGTGAGATCATTTGTATTACATGTATATAAATCATATATTTTGCATTGAAAATCCTCCTCTCGATTTCCAACGAACTTTCATCGCCGAAAAACTGGCACTTCTCTCTAACATAGGCGGAGAATATGACGCCACGATCTTATCAATTAAGCTTCTGCAGCAACCACACCCTGTTGTCTCTTCTGAGTTCTGTGTTCAGCCAAAACAGATGTGCAGCCATTTCATTTTTCTTTTAATGACGGAATCAGTGCATGAATGAATTATGCCGATTCTTCTTATTTAAAACTTTAATGCATCTTTTTCCTGTGTATATCCATTATTTATGTACCGCGCAAAAAAAAAGGTATTCAGAGACAAATTTTTCACAAGGAAGAAATGTTACGTCTAAATATGTCTTCCATTGTGGTACCAAAAATAATTTTTCCGTCTTATTCATCTTTTATATTAGTTATGGCCTCTATAAAGCCAAAGATAATACCGCTTGCTGACACTCTGGGAAGAGTTTTGCCTCATGTGAAGCAATCAAATAGGTTCAGTGAAGCTCACGGTGATTTTCGACGCCACATCTCATTTTCATACAGTATTTTTTGCTAATATATCGTTTCATTTCCAGTTCTCGTTCAGTAGATCGGAATTGATAGGTGAGGAAACTAGCTGAGCGAATCATTTAAGCCTCGTTTGAAACCATCCTAAGTCCTCTGCCTTTGCTAATATCTCATCGCAGAAAACATTGTTTTAGCTACCAAAAAGAGCTTCATAAAATACATTATAAAGTTATAACTTAGAGCACATCTAGTAGTTTAGTAGGTACTCTGTGAGTTGGATGGGACGTTGTGTTCCTTCTTCCTTTACAAATGTGCGTATTCCTGCTTGTTTCACAAAATCATTGCCGGATCGTTCATGTCACGATGGCTACCAAAGATTTTTCCGATGTTACCACCAATATTTAACTTCCAGCGGCGATATACTGAATGTGTCTATTTCAACACGTAATATCTGTTAAATTGAGAACATGAGCAATCGCGTACTGCAAGGTTTTCTCTTCGTGAAAAAAATATGAGTTCTTAGCCTCGTTAGGACTATCTTTTCCCGTTATTAATTTCCAATCATTGACTGCTATAAACATGTATTCCTCTTCATTTATTGTAGTTTTTTTGGAGATTCTAATCCTATACTGGAGTGCTCTTTTCCTAAACATAAACATTACTTCCGTTTTTGTGACGGTATCAGTATCAACTTCCTGTTTTTGAAAGAATCTATTGTAAAGTCTGAAACTTAGTACCGTTGCATGATTACATATCCTGGTATCGATGCAATTCGGTTGTACCCACGAAGGTGGAAAGAGAAGTTCAGTATTTGCGACTTTTACCTCAGATGTAAGTAAAATACCAAATTCTTGCAGGAGCTAAGTATGGAAGGGCTGTTTCAACCCACTTGAGTCCCAGTGAGAAGGGTTATGGAGTCCCAGAAGGGACCCACTAGTCAAAAAACTAGTTTCCTAAGAAATAGATTTTGCCGGGTGCAAAATGTGCCTGAATCTTTTTAAGTTTGTCCTCCATATTAATGATGTAAAACGTTTGGGATTACGCGTCAAGCATTGACGTCATAGTTGTC
Organism: Platycnemis pennipes; assembly: GCA_933228895.1. NCBI lineage: Eukaryota > Metazoa > Arthropoda > Insecta > Odonata > Platycnemididae > Platycnemis > Platycnemis pennipes. The sequence goes on along the minus strand of OW121848.1, from coordinate 21,343,610 downwards.
ATATAATCTAGTATAAGATTAGAGTGCGTTGGTAGTCGGGGCAAATCGTAAATCCTAAAGGCCCAAGAGGATCGGGTTGTTTGGTTCGTTAAGACTAGGCTAATGTTGATGCCAGGTTTCTCTTCACTTTTTCTCCGCCCCCAGAATAACTCCTACCATTACCCAGTTGCCCACATATCCTCTCTGATGGAAATGATCTCCGCTGTTAGTCACCTCCCCTAAACAACAATATCTGAAGGCTCGAGTGCTGGGCATTGCTACTGCGGTGGGCATTCCATATTCATTCTGCCGAAAATTGCCATTTCGAACGCGTCCGATTGGTGGAGGTAGGCGAAGCTCGTTTTCCCTACTGGTGATCTTAATTCGCCATCCCGAGAGGTGAGGTGCTTCGAAGGGAAGAGCGGTTGTTCGGCCGAATGCAGAAAGTGCGCGCCTACCATTAACTCGTCCGACTCAATCTTTCCGTCCGCCCCTGAGCACCGTCGCTCCCCTGACGGCGGCCGCTGGAACCGTGAGGCCTCATAACTCCTCCGTCCGCGCGAGGTATCATACTTCTCCCGCGGAGCTGATCCGGGATATGCAAGCGATTTTTAATTTCCGAGCGATTGGATTTTTCCTTCAGGGGGGAGGAGGGGGAGGGAGAAATGGAGAAAAATAAACACCCGGGCGCGGCTCAGAAAGCCATTCGTCATCTCGAACCGTCCCTTCGCCCTTATTATGGAGCCGCTCGCGGAGAGTGGGCGATGGGTGTGGGGGAAAGAGGGCTCTTTCGGGATCCCCGCGATCGTGACGCACCCTTCTCTCTCGCCTTGATAATGCCTAGATTTCTCCCGTTATAATCCGGCTCGGGGTCTGCTGGCTTAATATTAATTAATGACTCGCACACACTACTCCTCGCGCGTTATATATATTGTACGCATGCCGTAATTCATGGGGAGACGTAAAAGGGGGGCATGCATTTGAAACACGACGCGAGGGATTTGTAACTTGTTTACTTTCGGTCTTCTATTTGTTCGAGCACATAGCGCCCGCCGAGTGATTCATTTCAGCGCATGGTTGAAAGTCGAGGAAGGCTGGAGGCGCAGTGAAGGAAATGATTTTCGTGGGCATCTCCTGTAAAAGTTCTTTTTTTTCGAATACAGGCTCTAAAACTACTGGAATGCCCTCAGAATTCACCATGTGTCGGTTAATTAAACACTCTCTGAGGAGAGTAGGAGATAATTAGGAGAAAACAGTTATAATCTACCTACTCTAATGTTGGTTCGTTAGTGAACTTGCGCAATTTAGTGGCTCACGTCTCCATTTTGAAGTAATGAAAAAGTCTCAAGTCCAACCAGCTCAGGAGAGAAGTTAGGGTACAAGTGTATAGCCCCATTCCGACCACATGGACTTATGATATTCAGTAGTCATAAAGGGTATAACTTTTACTCAGAAGGCTGTGTTCGACAAACAGAATTAAGGTGATTAATTGATACTGGTTGAACAAAATGGACTTTTAAGTTTATTTTTTACCCTCTGTAGTCTAATCTTATCGAGCCTTGACTAAAGCAAAAATTTGTCCTAAGGAATTGCCATGTCATCAATGCAAGGAATTAAACTTTGGACTCCACACACTAGCCAATGCAAAGCAGGATAGCAACGAGAAGTATGTTTGCTTTCAGGGCGGGTCAATTCTTTCTTTGTGGTTTGTATAATGTGGTAACTAAAATTAGAATAGCGGAAAAATTAGTACATGTATCAATAAAACTGTAAAATATTATTTCCGTATAGATTTTGTTTCTCCGCACGTTAAATTTGCATTAAAAAGCACAATTTACCCTAGCTTTCCTTGGATAAATCTACGTTTTATATATTTAAGTGATATTTCTCAACATTCCTAGTTTAATTTACTTAATAAAAGGTATGTAAATATTTATATTAAATAATCTCGTAGGCTTCCGCGGATGTAGTGTTGACTTTATTTTTTTCAGGATTCATTCAAATTTGCTGGAATTTTTCAAATTTAAAAAATTCCAGCAACAATGGGAGTCCTCACTCACATGAATAAAGACGAGCAAGACTAAAGACTCAGTTCAGTTAACCTGATGAAGCTGGCAGGAGGACCAGCGAAATATTGTTTTTTGCAATTTTAAACATCGCGGAATGAATCCCGAAAAAATAGTCATTTATATTAAATGCTTCACAAATTGCTTCTAAAACCGTTCAATTTGTTAAATAAATATTTAATTCATTTTAACCATTTTTAGTAATTAGAATTTTTTAAGAAATTTCAATATTTATACTGTTACTTTTGATTTTTCCACCACTTGATAGTTAATAACATTCATCATGGTCATCAGCATTTCAAAACATATTATGTTACCACATAGGAACCAGTGATTTATTCCTTTATCAGTGATTATTTCCTTTTTAGATACTATGGATTTGCAAAAAAAAAACATACCAGGGGGGAAACTAAAGGAAACGCCTCTCGAGGAAGTCCAAGGGCAAATACTTAGGATAAACCGAGAGGGATGAAGGCAAGAACAATTACAAGGAAGTAAAATAGCTCTCATGAAACAGATAAGGATGGAGGGCAGTAATTAACCAATTGTAGGAATTACAGAACTTAATGATGGTCCCCCAGTACTGGTAAATATTCATTTTCATTCTCAAGAACTGGAAATAATATTTTCGCGTCCCTCACATCAGAATAGCATGCGGAAAAATAATACATTCATCAACAAAGTTGTAAAATAGTATTTTCGTTCAGATTAAGGTTCTCCTCAATTTAATTCTGCATTAAAAAATACAATTTTCCCTAGTATTCCTTACAAGTAGTAAGTTTCAATCACGGTCACCCCGAAGTCGATTCAGAATTACTAGCGTAGGTGACGAGGCCGCTGCGACGATGGGATCGGCTTGCATGGCTACTCCTCATTCCTTATCCCTCTCCATTAAAACTTCCTCATATATATATTATCTCTCTCTCTCTACCATCATCCCATTCAGTCTCCCTCCTCAAACTTCTCCGCAATTGTCATTTATGACTCTTTTGTCTTTCATCATCGATCATCCCCCCCGTGTTTGTTTTCCCTCGCCGTGCCGATCAATCTGTCGCCCTGATTGGACCGGATGCGTCAAGCGCACGACATTTAAGTCCCGGAGATTCAATCGATCAGCCCCTCTCAATCTCTTCCTCAGGAGCTGCCTCCGATTCCTCCTTCCCGGTTGCCTTTTAGGGATGGGGCCGGCCGCCCGACCCTTCAATCTTCATCTCCCGCTGCCTTATCGGGGCGTTTTTCGCACAGCGCTCCCTCTTTCTTCGGGCCGAGCGAAGTGTCCCCCGCCATTATTTTCGCTTAGAGTATATGCCATGAGACTGTGGTTCCGTGAGCGTGGTATATGCTCCCATGCTTTATCTTAGAGCATTCACGCCTTAGTTGGGGCACGACAATTAATTTCAGATGCAAGATATCGAATAAAAGTGGAATTGTTAAAATTGTTGAGATTTTTTTTGTCGCAGTCATTTTACCGGATGTCACATCGTAAAAATCTATTAGGTTTTTATTACTATGCTAAACATTTTATTACCTACCGCACATATTTACCTGAAATAACAGCTCATCGAAGAAAATTTTTTGCTGTACTGTATACAGCCTCACTAAAGATTAACTACGTCATACTTAATTGAAATCAAATTGGTCTTAGCCACCCGGGTACCTTTAAACGGATCTCATCATTTGCAATAAAAAATATTTTGACACCAGTATGCATATTATTTTGCTCCCTCCTTTTATTTGAAAAAAAATTAATTTGATCCCCGTATCTAGGGATTATTTCCTTATTTTACGAGGGTATCAGTTTTTCCAGTTATGAATTGGACTTAAAGTGAATTATAAATGTGCTTCTCCTCACACTGCATGTTCTTTTCATACTCTTCTAAAGTACATCTCTCATGCACGTTTAACAATTGATTTGTATATTTTTATGCCTAGAGTTTGAATCAAAGGATAGCTTGCCAAGAATGGGTATTTCTTGCTTCGATTGACATGTGCATTAAGTTAAACCACGTAATTGTAAAATATTTCCATGCTCAGATGGATTTCAATTTTGGCCAAATTTATAATTAATTTTTTTCATATATACATCCGGTATTGCTAATATTTTAATGTGGACCATCCATTTTGGCACTTAATTTTAGATTTTAGCCCTTCTTGCTTGTGTATATTTATTCTTACTTTATGGCTTAGATATTTTGACAATCGTCTCCCACACTTGACGTTGACCTTTATTGACTAACAAAATAACGTAGACAAGACCATTGGCGTATGCTTATGTTAGTTTTCGTCCCTGGACTTTGTTACTACGCAAATGAAGAGCTCACAATTCGTCTCAACAACTCACCGTTCCACTTCACCAAGGAATGCTAAGCTTTGCATAAGCTACCGCATATGTTTGGGTAAGCTGGGAGATATTTTATTTGCCTTGAAAGCAGGAGGCTGTTTGTATTTCGGAAGGTTTGAGCAACTTAAAACCTGCCCATAAGAGCCTCTCAAAACTCTTCGTTGAGCAAAGAAAGCCCCAGGCAAACACTTCTGAATGAGAGAATAAAGAGCAGTTGAGGAGTCTATTTCCCAATTCTAAGTACTTTCAGATCTTTCAGCTGCGAACTTAATAGAACATGAAGATTTTGATAATATGTGCCCCCGGTCATAAAATGTTCGAATTTTATGACCGGGGTAAACCTCAATGAGGTTTACCTCTTTTGACAACTTGGCTCTTTTTTTTTGTTAGATCATGTTTTTCCGTTGCAAAACAATTAGTAAAGCTTGCGAAAATAACAAAAATATATGAACAAGACCTTTATTATTAATTTCCTAAATCAGTAAGTACTATATTTCCTTGATAGTAAAAAAAAACTACAATTTCTTGTGACAACGATTAATGTGTATTGCGGGGTAGTCTACACTCACCGTTCACACTACTCTGTACCTTGGTTTCAAGGGCAAAATTTGCAAAAAGAACTTCAGATTCATCTTCAGTAACTACAAAAACCCTTACATAGCGATTTTCGCTGACATATAGCAATATTTTCCTATTTTGGCCATATTTTAGGCACTGTGCGTCTTAAGTCAAAGCTTACGTCGTTACCCAAGATCTCTTTGTAAATAGCGTGTTAAAGTGGCCGAGAACACAATATATACTGCTCTATCACCGCGAGCATCTTTTACCCATGATCGTGGAATTCAACCTAAAATAAGTGCACTCTCATGTATCATCATTAACCCAGAATATTAGCTTTCTTGTCACTCCCATGTAGTTTGCCTCAACATGGTAAGAGGAGCATTCAAATGCACAAGCAGAGGAAAACCAATTAGTTTTCTCTGCACTTATATAATAATTTTTTTCTGAAACACTGGGGCAAGGATGGAATATGTCTGAACATCAAACATTCGTGAGTTTCCTGGTTAGGCGTCTTCTCTAAATTTAAATGTTTCTGACGAGTAATTAACCAACTGTAATAGTATGGTAAAACTTCTTTTGCTGGCAAAGTGAGGAACGCAGTGTCATACAAAGAACATCAAATCATTCTTGATGCGGAGAGGATTTTTTACCCCCGACATGGTGACCCGGATTACACTTAATCCCGTTCACAAGCATTTTTTTTCGTAACCTTGACTTTTTTATGTGAAAATTTTACTGCATTTTGGGAGCTACGGAGTTATTGTTGTTGTAAAATAGCAAGAATGAGACATCATTAGCGGCCAGTTCGCGGTCTTTGAATTTGTTAGTGTTATTGTCCAAAAATTCTAAATATCATCTATAGTGCATTTCTTTCACCGAAAATATTGGTTATCGAGAAATAAATAGTCATTATTGGAAAGAGAAAAATGGTAATGCATTTTGTGCTAGAGAATGTGCATCACACTTCCGTAAAAAAATTGTACTCGATATTGAAGCTTAGAAGTGCTCTAACATTTTAATTAGGAAACATATTAAAAGTCATGGTGAGCAAAAAATGTATGGAATAATCCCTCCCTTGTAGTTGTTCTTTTTCCTAAGATTTAAAAAAAATATGTTCGACCTCATCTATATGCCATCATTCTTGTTTAAATATATACGTATGTTAATATATTTCATTCCTAATTACTAGCAACTTTCTGCCCCGTCACGACCTCCAATGCTTCTTTCCAACCGTGAAACCCGCCCTAATGCTTCTTCTCATCTTTTAGCTCTTTTTCTCCTTCCATTCTCCATATGAATGTTCCCTTTGATGAACCACATAGATGCATTAATATTCAATAGTGCACTTAAAAGGAATGCAACTACTTATGACTCAGGAAAGCCTTGCAGGCTCTCTCTTCGATGTACACATCAACGTCACTGAGTTAATTCTATTTCTCAATAACCCGATGTGTCAGTAACTGTAGAACATCATTCACTTTAATTTATGCTAATGAAATCACTCTCCGTTCTGATTTCCAACTGGAAAAGAATAACTCAATCGGTCGCAATATCCCCTATCGCCATGATGCACAAATAACTCTCCATCGCGATAAGTACCCCACGAGCTTTAGCATATAATGTTGCCAATTACTGAGCATCTTCTGCCAGCCCATTTCATCCCTCCTAGAGAACTCTCCTCTTTTTGCTTTATGAAACGAATACCGCTGGCATTTTATCCGTTCACATAAATTCAGCACGGATGTCCATCAATCAGTTTTATCACGCCAGCCATCCTTTAAAATTTCCATAAAGTATGTGACATATGAGGCTATCAGGTGACCTCAACAAGCCTCCGGCAGATTTTGCGTTCCATGCCTATGGGTTAAGTGAGTGCCCTTATCGACAGAACCGATTGAGGAAGGAAGCTTTTAGCAAACATTTCCCTCGGAGTATCTTTATATGCGCCGAACAATTTCTTTTTTTGCCGGATCGCCGACGGCGTCGAAATTCGACGTTGCCGTCCCCGTCTTGCGTCGCTTGGATCATCGGCCGGTGCACGCCAGTGCCTCAGGACACAGGAACACCGACGGAAGGGCGGTGGCGCGAAGCCGTGTAGAAGAACACCTCGGGCCCTTGTTACTGATCGCGCCCCGTATTTGGCGCCATTGGCTGATTGGCTGGTGGCGATGAAAAGCAGCATTCACTCATCTTTGGAGCCTGACGCAATCCCCTCGGAATCGATGTTTTTCCATGGCTTTTAGCTTCCTGTCACTCTGTGAATCACGTTTTCGAAAATGAATAGCTAGCTGAGTTTTCAGGATAGCATTTTTTTTCCATCGCGCCTTCACTCCCGTGATAAAGTAGTCTTCAGAACCGAAGGTTTGGCTGGTTAATGACATTTGTATTTTCAAGTTCCTCACCTGTAGGCACTTCAGACCGGAGAAAGGTTAAAGTTTAGGAATGTATGGGTAAGGGGGAAGGGTGAAGAAAAACTCGGCGTCTGCATTACCACGCTATTAACTAAAAGCACTAAGGGTACACGTCTTACCGTCCCCCCTGACAGATGGAGTGTGAACTTAAAGTGCTCTCCACAAAGCACTCATTAGCTGCAGGTTTAACACTGGTAAATATTTCCCACGGCCGGGATTCTAACCCGGGATCTCTTGGTAAGAGGCCAGTACTCCAACTAACCACTACACCAACCCAACCCCCAGGTTGGTTAATCTCGTCTGTTTTCAAGTCTCTTCACACTAGTAGGCGCTTCAAACCGTGAGGAAATGTATGTACAAGAATGGGAATGGAAGGGAAAGAAAGTAGGGTGGAGAGAAATCCAGTGTTAGCACTAGCCTGCTCTTAATGAAAGGCTCCAAGGGAACCACGGCTTAACGTCCCATCCGACGGGCGGAGTATTGTATTCGAAAGCTCTCTACAAAACACTCAAGAAGGGGCCGGTTCACCAATGAAAAATGTCTTCCACTTCCGGGATTTGCACCCGGGCCCCAAGGTGGTATGACAATATTCTAGCTACCACACCAACTCGCCCCCCGGTTACTTTCGTTGACTAAAGTTGGTGGAGCTCACAAATAGTAAATCCAATGCCGTGTGAAGTTCACTTATCAGGTCATCATCAGTATTTCAATCCTAGGATTGGTTTACTGAAGCCCTCCATTCTGCCCTGTTCAGTGTTAAATTTCTCACGCCCTGGTATGTTTTCTCTTTCACGTCCTTCTTTATTTGCCCTATATACTTGTCCCTTCGTCTTCCTCGCGGGACCTTCCCTTCAATCTTCCCTTCTATTACATTTCTAACTAATTCGTTGTGCCTCAAAGTATGTCCAATCCCTCTGGTTCTTCTTTGCCGTAGGGTTTTCCATATTGTCCTTGTTCCGGGGGTCTTTAATTTCGCTCGCGCGAACCACGAGGTCGTAAGGCTGGTGGCTATCGGCGCTGCAGACCCCGTCGACCGTAAACTTAATTATGACCGACTATTTAAATGAATGCCAGATCGGTATTTTAATGGTTTAATTCCAAGCACGAATTTGAACTGGTTACAGTGGCGTGTGCTCCGAGTGGGAACCAGAGGGCGACTGCCTGGTCGGCGTCGCCGATTCCCGCCCCTGGTCCTTCTATCCACCAATACTTGCCACGGGCTTCGATTCCTGGAAGGGTAGCGGGGGAGGAAGGTGCATTGCCCTCCCACAGGAATGTTCCCTGGGTTTACCCGCAAGGAGGGGAGGCATTGTACTCCCTGGGTCTTCCCCGGCGTACCCTTTACCCGTGAAAGGGGGTATTAGCGCCCACGTGCGCCTGAGGGACACTTGCTGGGTCTGCTGGCTGGGGGCACAAAAGAAATGCGACGGAACAGTCCTTTCTTCGTCTGCTCTTCTGTACACCTCTTCGTTCCTCACTTTATCTGTCCATTTAATCTTCAACATTTTCCTCCAGCACCATGTTTCGAAAGCTTCAATTCTTCTTTGATCTGCTTTCCCGATGTTCCATGTCTCTGATTCATAGAGTTCCACGCTCCATACGAATGTGTTCATGAAGTGCCGTAGGTTCTTTGAGCAGAGTAACCAATTTCACTCCTCGAATTGTGATATTTGCCCTAAGCTTCTCTCTTCCGCTCACTAAGGTGTGTTAGTTTTCTTCTTGTTGAGCGTAGAGCTTTTCTTCTTGCTCAGAGCTCCTAAAATAAATATATGAATGAATATGTACCCAATTTAAAATACATAAAAGAGGAATATATAAATACTTGATTGTTTATATTGTATCACTTTTCACAAAGATACAGCATTCTTTTGTATAGGCGGAGCTGCTGATGTTTATGAATGTATATTGCATTGCCTACCATTGGGATTCATTATAAGCTAAACATTTTTTTAAGTAGGCCATCATTTTTTTTATTCGTTCCCTTTAATTCTATGATGAGTAAGACGTTCAGCATTCTGAAAAACTATGACGTGAACTCCTACGAGTATTTTTCAACTCCACCTGTTTAATTTATGCTTCCTGCTTGCTAAAAGGAGGCTCGACTCGCATAACCGTTGCAAATAACGTTAATGGATCCGCGTCCAGTCATAAGTCGCGCAAGAAAGGCTGCCCATTCTTCCCTTAAATAAAAACAGAAAACTGTTCCCGTTCCTTGTTTATCGTCCCGTCTGCCCCCGCGCCAGTGCTTCCTTCCCCAACACGCCGATCTTCTTCTCACCACCCCCGCCCACACCCTCGACTCTCCCCTCCCTCGCTCCTACACCCTCTTTCATCTCCTGTCACATTACGTCCCGAGTCCCCTCTGCATCACTATCCCCTTAATCCTACGCAGCCAATCCTCGTCAATTGGCGATATCAAAATATATGAACGTTAAATTTAGTCAATTATAATACACATATTCCCGGCCTAAATAACTTAGAAAATGAATCAGTGTAACTATAAGAATGACTACTATATAACTACAAATAAATAACTAATTTAAGTTATTTAGCCAATCATACGCAGATAAGCATCAATATCGGTTCGAAAAGCTACACGAAACTGATGTCTTGAATGCTTATAGAATGCGCTTAATTGCAATCAATAATTCACAGCTGGAAGGGAAATTGAGCCAGAAAAACTTTGGTATGTTGGACCAATAGCGTGTCATAAGTCCAACAAAATTTCCTTTTACCAACAGTATTTTTCTACAGGACCCAGAATATTCAAAACGCATATTTTAAAGTTTTCTTATAAATAACCTATAGATATCTCCCTATAAATTTTCATCTCAATAAATCATAATTAACTAATAACTAATTAATCCTTATACAAATTAGCTTAATCTTAATTCTCCGATAAATCTTTATCTTCTTTTATCTTTGTCTTTATTTATCCTCCTCGCTCTCGTGTACCCTGCATTCTATGTCCGATAATGATCTTCAGCATTCCATTTGGTTTAAGTACCTGTTTCCTTCACTTACTATTTCACGTACTTTCTGCTATCAGTCCTGTTTCGCCCCTATGTCCAATTCATTTTCATTTGTCCACCTTTATGGTTATGGTACTTTTTCCATATTCCTCCACACTTTCATTCCTATTGCTACCAAATTTCATGCATATCCATACCTGCATCGCCAAAAAGTATTGAAAGTTAATGCATAGAATATTCTAATGCATGATTATTCATCACTCGTCTATGCTCGTCATCCCTCTGGACACTTTCTACCAACAATCTCCCCTCCTTCAATAATAATCTTGAACCTCCGCTTCTATTTGTGTTCCCAATTGGACCAACGGGCAGACAACAAGCCACCGCTCCCTCTCTCTCTCTCTCTCTCGCTGAGAAGTATTTTTCCGTTTCCCACCATCCACCCACGCTACAATCCCCTACAACTCCTCTCTCCCGCTCTTTAAGCCAAAAACTCCTCCCCCACCTTTCCAAACCCTCGCGGACAGAACTCGTGGTTGATTGAGGGCGGCCATGCCAACGGACTGTCACCGCCACAGACTCGATAAACAAAATCCCCTCCCCACCCACTCCCTTCCCCACCCTCCCTCCATCCCACTCTCCCCCACTTCCCTTCCCCAGGACGGTGGCTACCGCCCCTTGCACACAAGAGCGGGAATCCACTGCTGCCCGACTCCTGGGCCTCCCGGATGTCGTAGCATGAGTATGTGTCTGCATTGCACCGCGTATTGTAGGTACGTGCTCTTGGTAGGCGATTGGTCCTGTATGCAAAAGGTATCGCATCTCTGCCGCTGAGTGGCTGGGAAAGAGTTGCTCACCCTGGGTGGACGAGCACATCTGAGGGACATTCCGGCAGCTTCTTTTATTCCATTCCAAAGGCTGATGAAACAGGATCGTATTTAATAGGAAAACCATAGGATCGCCTTGCTTTAAACGTAACGGAAGATAATCCATGACTAGAGGATGAGACGAGGAAATATATTGTCGAGGGACAAGTGAATGGGAATAATGGCAATAGAAGGCTTGAGATGTATGCAGCAAATAGAGGAGAATGCGAAAGAGAAGAATTACGTTAACAGGAAGAGTTTAGAGGATAAGAGAAACGAGTGAAAAGGTTTCGTCAAACCACTATATTAGGTAATTGTTTACTGATGATGGTGAATGTAATTCTGCAAAATCTGTCGCCTTTTGCAGAGAAGTTTATGGATTCTGAAACGGCTTTGTGAGATATCCTCTTCTTTATTGTCTCAGTCCATTTAAATTAAATTCTTAAATAAGGCTTCGCTGCTCCTATATGAAAATTCACTTAATGAAAAACTTGTAACGTGCTTGTAATAATTGACCTTCAATGTTCTTCCCACTATGCTATTTACGAAAAGATTTCATATTTATCCGAAGGTCTCTTTCTTGTTTTCAAGATTCAGCAGATACGAGTATCCTCTATCAAATGTTTTCTGAAATTAAAGCTTACTTTAAATCATGAAATTTACGGAAGACAGGACCAAAATTAAAGCATCACAGCGCGTAGACATGATTCATTAATTGCAATGATAAATTTATTCCCCACGCCTATTACATACGAAAATTCTGCAAAGCCTTCAACTTCCGAAAAGTTTGGATAACCACCGCTCCTTTCGTGAAATTCCTCCTCAGAAACGGAGTGTAAATATCATCTGCAGCCCACATATCTATCACTAATTTCAATTAACACAAATATTTACACTGATTTTAACAGCGTAGACTCTTTTTAAATAAATATAGTTCTTAACTCATGACTAAAGTGATGTGTGTTCTTTTTTTGGCAATGCTCAAATTCTTGGCATACTCATTGCCTCTGCTTCCTTCTGTCTACGATTAATGGCCGTTTACTGTTTCCGTTTCTTAGTGTTGCTCGAAGCGACGATGCTTAAATCAGTCGACTTAATCAGCGAATGGTGCTCCCGATTCCACCCTCCCACCCCCTTAACCCCCTTATACCACCCCAATCAACCCCTCTACCACCCCCTCCTTCCCCCGTGTTGACTCCTCGTCATTCCACCACCCCTCTCATCCCACCCTCGCTCAACCCCCTCCCTCTGCGTTTTAATTCATTCGCCATGTTCCCCTATTTCGAGACTATTCGCCTCTCTCTCTTCCTACCACTCCTCCTCCATGCCAACTCCCTCCTCTTCGCCCCTCCCACTGTTTCGCGGCACGAAGTGAGTCGATGTGAGTCGACGAGAGTCGCATCCATCGTTTTCCGACTTTCGCTTCGCTCCTGTCACCAGAAGGGCGTTAAATCTGCTAGACACCATCTCTTAATAACGTAGTATCAGATGAACTAGGAGGAAAGTTTAATGGTCGCATCCTTAGACGCGCATTGGGTGATTCGATCAGATGCGGTGATCGCATTAATCCTTAACCATTTTATCTTCCACGTAATCCTTGTGCATTATACCGTCTTCTCCTCAAGTCATAGTTAATATTCCGCGTTTGGAGACACGCATATGGAAGCATCAAGCAAGGGAAGGGAGAGGAAATATGGCTTTGCTGTTAGCAGGGAAAGAGAAATAAAAATATCCCCTGACGTTTTTAATGACTTTTGGAATGAGAATTCGTTTCAGACATCTTGTGCCTCTAAAATTAGGTTGGTTGAAGAGTCTAACTTTTATTTTCTGCCCATAACGTTTCACTGCGGGTTTATTTAAGCATACAAAATTAAAATGTAATCCAGAATGCAATAAATATTCTCGCGTCCGCGTTAGCAATTAATGTCAGCATTCAAGTGAATGCAGGGAGTTGATTGTTTGATGTCTTTGTTAGAGATAAAAAGAAAACAACTCGAGCGACTCCTTCAGCTATTTCAGTGATATAAACTTTTCCTGCTAAACACGACATGAGTGAAGCACTAGAATGTGATGATATATGTGATTTCTGGGGCCATCTCACCCCATATTATACATTTTTAACGCTTTCATAAATCTCAACTAGCCTTTTCCACTTATAATATGTATTCAGTGCAGAATAAATGTATCGTTTTCAAAATCAACACTGTAGTCTTAAAAACTGCTTAATTTATTTTTAAATGGATGTTCTTTCCGTTCAAAGCTCCAGTAAATATCTAACACGCTTATAAACGCACATAAACAGAGATATTTGTACCGAGGTACCTCATGACTGCAAAGATTGAATTAGGAATACGTTCCAGCTGGGTTTAATTATAAAAACTCTAATTCATTTAATTTTTGGTGTTTGCCCTCTCTTTCTCTTTCTGTTTCCTCAAGCCAATGGGGCAGTAAAATCTCCAGTGGCAACTTTCTATTCCGGGAAAGAATATTTCTACATGTAATTTGAACTTAACTGTATCCCTGGGGATTGAGATTTTCTCCGGAAACTTTCCTCAGATGTATATGCTTACGATTTTGAGGACAGAACATTTTTTAATTAAAAAATATGTTTAACTGAAATCAACTGTAGATAATTTGGTTGACCTCTTTTATGTGCAGCATTACCTTGAACAAAAAACCAGATCTTGGAGGATTAATGTATTTGGAACCTCTAATCTGCAACATCCTCTCTCCCTTCGAGAACTTAAAATTATTTGCTTTTTCCACAAGTCTATTCCCCTGAATGACTGCCTGACTGACAGAGCCACTTACTCTAATGGAAGCGTGTAAAAAGCTTGGCTAACCCCAATCGCTATTTCTTTTTTTACCCCGGGGTTGATATTGTTTTTCGTTCTAGCTCGGGAACGACCTCACAACTTGCCTATTTGCCTAAAAGTCATTACGTTTCACTGGATGGTTCAGCGGAAATTGGCGCCTCTGAAAGCTTTTTCGCTTTTCCCTTCGGAACCGTCACCTTTATCGGTGCACTTGCCTCCGTGTAAGGTTCTAATGGAAGGAATGCCGCAAGTAATCTGAGGCTGAGGTCGCAGCCGTGCCATTCCACCAATCACTCACTCTCTTGCACCGCCTTGATCGCCTTCCATCTGCATACACCCCGCTGTGGAAGACGAGTAATTAGCGAGAGTCACTCGTGTCGCTCCCCTCCACTTCGCAGAAATAGATTCCACGGACGTCGATGCAGGGCATAGAAAAGAAGAAGGAAGTTGCGTCGGGAAAAACTTTAACTCAAGGGTAAATTACTGGAGCGAAGGCTCAAGGAAGGAGGGAGGAGGGGGTATCTTGGCACCCGAAGACGTCTCTTTAAACGCGAATAAGCGTCCGAAGGGAGGAGAGGCGGGCGACCGTTATTGACGGGGAGGGCGCGCAAATAAGCCTCGCCGAGACGGTGATCTTTTCCGTCTTCGAAATTGGCGCGAGGCGGTGAGGAAAAAAAAAGGAAAAGGGAGACCAATCGAGGGTGGTTCTGCGAGTTTTGCAGGCGTGGGTCGCCAGGGAAGTTTTACTGCGATCGTTACGTCTTCATGTGCCAGGACGGGCGGGGACAACCCCCGCGTGTTTTTCCTTCGCCTCACGGTTCGTTTGGCACGCGCGATGCTGAGGGGTTTCACGCGACATCATTTTGATGATTGAGGGAATCACTCGCTCGCACTGAGACTCGTTCGCACGCAAACGCACTGGAAGAACTCAAGGGTGCACGCATGTCAGCTCACTGCTCCTGTGCCCGCATCAGAGGCAAAATAGAGCCTTCTCCACCAAGGACAATCATGACGAGCTGAATCCTAAGGGAAAAAATGTCTCCCAAGATTAGGGTTCCCAATTTTGTGAATTAGAAAAAACTGTCTATTTCACGTTTGCACTTGCAAATTGTTACGTTCCCCCTATTTATTGGTGAAATATTGCCCTCCGTTTTTGCCAGAAATGCTACTTGGAAAGGTAGGTACTAAAGGATTTGGTTTAATATAAAATAATTTCGCTCACAAATCGTTAATTATATACATTTTACATCTACATCTACATAATACCCTGCAAGCCACCTCAAAGGTGTGTGGCAGGGGGTGAACTTCACCAAACATGCACTACATATCATGCATTTAAAAGGATTAGTATTAATGTATTACTATAAACTGCAATATTTAAAAAGATAAAAATATCAACCAAAGCTTGCAAAAACGTGCTGTTAGTTGGGTTACCTTCAAGTCCTTACACTAACAGACAACTACCTATGCTATGCTATTTAACAATCCTACAAAGTAATAATGTCCTAGAACTGGCAAACGTTTAGCAAGTAGCTACGAAACGGCTAAATAATGTTAACATTTGTTATAATATTTTTTCTTCTGATCATGGAGTCATGCGTTTCGCAAATATGACGATCTTATTCGGACCTTCAATTGTTGTTCATTCCTGAGCGATATTGTAAAATTTAGCTTCTCAAAATATTGTCTATTTCCAAGTATGTGACAGTATGAAATTTTGGAATGCAGCCATTTTATATTCTATTTGGTCGGTGGGAAAAAAGTTTAAAACCTTTTCCTTAATTTCTTAAGAAAATGTGTTAAGAACTGAAATGAAGTCTTTCTCACCCCTTCTCTAAACTATCCATATAGTGGTCCCATTAAAATGAAAACTTTCTCATTCATTTGTTCCTTTTGTGCTTTTTTTCATCTCCCTGACTATTCGAACGCAGTAAGCGTAACTTAGATAGCATGTCATCAGGTGTCCCAGAACACTCTTTGATATTTATATATTGCCATTCCATTTTCCAATTCTGTTCTCTGGATAAAATAGTATGCTTATGCGTCACATCATCTCATAATTGCGTAAGTTTAATTGATTCCAAGGTTTCTAGGGCTCCTTTATTTTTTATTAGGTTTGCATTTTGCCTATTTTAAATGCCTAATTCAGCCTCAATTTTCATTCATTACTGTTTGTTTACATGATTAGCTTCACACCCAAGGGAGGGAATGATGGCAAAGCTCCTTGCATCACCTTATTACTTTTTTATCAATTTCCTTTCTCTCGCGATCCAAAAGGTTTGGAAAAGTCACTGAAAAACTGGAGAGTGCGTTTCTTTGAAGGGGACGCTGAAGGTTTTGATTAACTATACTTACTAGTTGATAATTGATTCCGTCGGCGTAAGTGCAGCAATACATCTCGACTCCATTTGCAATGTGAAGTGAGTCACCGATTTTAAAGAGTATGCCGTACCTAATGAAACTCACTGAGAGAAAACTCACCCAGTAACAAATTGAGTAGTTGATGAAACTGCGTCCAATAACAATCGTGGGTCTTTAATGAGTTCCGTGCAGAAGGAAAGATTTACAGAATCTTATTCCGAGGGAGAAGATCATCTTTATGTAACGCTAATCTCTCCTCTTTTTTCAAAATAGATTGCTTTTGAACTCTCATCAGTCTTAATTTATGTAATTATCTCATAGCAATAAGGAGTAATTATTTTTAATACATTTTTTACTCGCTCTAGGAGATTGCAAAAACTAGACAATCCGAACCCTCAGCGTTAATTACTTGGTTTTCTACTATGTTATATCTTCCTTTTCTAATAGGTAATTGCTTCACTCATGAGTTAGCACGTATGAAGAGAACTGTAGTTACTCATTTGTTTATAACTTCACTGATAAATAATCATGATGTTGGATACATATAGTATGACGGGGAAAGTGAAGCCGTGGCAGTTTGCTGAGTGGTACTTTTTACTTTCCGATCCCATACATTTCATCCCTCCTCAGCACTTGTGACGTCCAATTGAATAGTGCCATCCAGTCTCGGTTCATTTTTAAAAGGCACCAATATCTGAGAATGACATGCGATTTTTCTTTAACGTCACCGTGGCTGAGGTCAGCTCGCACTGTCCTCAGGAATGAAGGAAACCCATCTGGCGGCAATGCAACCCAAGCGTGCAGCTAGCTGGTGGCGGCGCCTCTGTCCGCCTCGGCGAACGAAGAGTCCCCTTACGGACGCAATTAATGCGTTTGCGAAATTGGCACGGGGGTGCGAAGAAGTCTAGCGCCTTATCTCCTTCGCGTCTATTACTTGCTCTCGTGTCGGCACTCGCACCTTCCGCGTCTCTTACACCACGTTCGTCGCGTTGACCATTCCGTCCCCGGGACCATTACGCGTCTATTCTTATCCCGCCCACTCCCCTCAGATTGCCCTCATGGGGCCCACATCACCTCTCCCCCTCCCCCAACAAGACGCAAGAGTGCCTCTCACGACTCCAATGACCCTGCCCTTTGACACTTCTCTCCTTCTCTTTGCGCACCTAAGACCCGACGCGGGAATGCAGGCTGTGCAGTTCGCACGCAGTTTATTGCGGACGTTCTTGGGGATCCCCATGCGAGCCAGCGAAACATTCCTCGACTTAAGTGCCCTCCATTGGCTCATCTTTGTCCCGCAGTTCTTAACAGTGCGCTTGCTCCATTCCAAGGGCAAACCTTTAATGTTTTGTATTGGGTATTAGATTCCTAAAATGCCAGTAGAGTACCAAAATAAAAGTTTTATGCAGTTGTGAATTGAACCTAGATGGAATTAAAGGATGTTACACATTTATTCCTGTAGTATAAAAACCACTCGTGATTTTTATAGGATTCGAAAAACATCAGCATTCCCTTTTCCTGGTAAGGGAATAAATGGGGAAACAGTTTTGTAGAATTAAATTGAGCTACGTATTTCAAAAATTAAATCCATAGCTTCTACGATCTCAAAACCCAAATATGGGCCCAAAATTCAGTGATTGTGGTTTATAATTTTGTCCAGTACGTATTCATAATTTCCCCCATCTCTATGCATGATTTTGGGAAATTTATTTGTTCCTACAACTCATTTTTGCATTTTTTATAGCCAACCTTTTTTTCCGCAGCGAGAGTGCCCTTATGTCAAACATTGGCTACGCTGCTTAAGCACAGGGAACGAATTCGTTCCCTGAAAATGTATCTTTTCCTACCTGTCTTTTCCGCCTCAGTAATATTTCTTCGGCTTTCGCCCATGACATTGGTGGTTGTGTTATTTCTCCCCCTAAATGAGGATCGCTAAAAACAAATATACACATCTTAAATATAGGACATTATGTGCATAAAACCTGCCATTTACTGAAAACAAATAATTTCTAGAGTTATATTTTAAAAAATGAGCCGTTTTGCAACTTCGCATTCTCTCTTTCTACATCCAGGTTTACTTCCGTTACGACATTTATATATTCATAAGGTCCTGCGACGCTTCTTATATAAGAAGTGGAAATGCCAGGTTATTACATTATTTGCCTTCTCCTTCTCCATATAGTCTGCGCAAAACTCTCATACCCTTGTCCAAACCCTATCTTTCATCATATAGACCACGTTTTCTGGGGCCTAAGGTGCTTAATTCATGACCAAAATCATGTTTTTGTGCCACACTCATGAATTTAAGATTTAAAACGTGTTTTTTTTTGTTTTTTACCAAGGAAAGGGTAGAAGATGTTGTAACTGTGCGAAGAAAACTTTTAATGTTGTTAATTATGTTCATAACTATGATTTTATGTATTTTCGTTAATCACTTCTTCGATCTATAACCTAAAATATATACCCAAGGTTCAGTGTTTGGCATTCACAACATGCTGTATTACAAGCATAACCAGGATTTTAATGATAGCCTTCCTATAGGTTTTAATGTTCCATCAAGGTTACAAAAAATCTATAAAAAAATTAACTCAAAGGTTTTTCAATCGTTCATTGCAAGCATCATCATTTTATTGAGCAATAAAATAATCAAAGAAAATTTTAATGGAGCGTTAGTTCTGCTACATATTTTTGCACGGCCAAGGTTTCATCGCGATACAATATCATTCTGCGAAAATGGAAACATTTTTTTTTTGTATTTCATCTTATGATGCTGATTTTCAAATATGAGGCTGTGTAATGGAAAAATATTGGAAGACATTTCTTTATTAAATCTTCACAAATGTAATGATTATATTCAACAAGTTACGTCAGATATTTTATGCTGCTAATATATCAAATTACCATCGGCTATTATATATTGCAATTTGCACATAAGCTTTCCTCCACTTCCATAAATTTGTGTAACTTTCATTATTAATTATAAAAAGGAGAAACTTCTACGCCTATGCAATGAGATTCGGAAACAATCGCGAATTTATGATATTTTTTGTCTACGAATGCTAAATTAATGTGGACAGAATCGCAATTACTTATTGAGCAGTAAAAACTGATATCATCCCTTAAGGATTCTGAAGGGCCTGGGGATAGCATAAATGGATGATATCTTTGTGAAATATTTACAGCAACTCCGAGAAAGCTTGCACGCAGTGAGTAAAAGCTGTTCATGTGTCTTGCCTATAAAAAAGTATACGCAAAGCATTCTGTAAGCTGTGATCCAATAAGATCATTTTTGCAAGGATTTTATATTGGGATGTAAGAGAAAAACGGTCATCGGAGTCTATTTGAGGTTAAGGAATGAGAGAGTTTTAAATATAAACGGAGAATTTTGCTAGTTTGATTTTTTGTCGTAATTTAGACGATACGAGCTTAGAAGAGTTAATAGGAACGTCAAATGTAAAAGCTGGGAGTAGATAGGAAACCT
This sequence comes from Platycnemis pennipes, assembly GCA_933228895.1. Taxonomy (NCBI): domain Eukaryota; kingdom Metazoa; phylum Arthropoda; class Insecta; order Odonata; family Platycnemididae; genus Platycnemis; species Platycnemis pennipes. Next base: position 21,323,759 of record OW121848.1, on the reverse strand, counting down.
AAAGATTCATGTGAAACTAGTAAATGACTCAGATACAGTAGATAGGAATAATGGATGGAAAATAAAGGATTGCTATAGCGCGTCAAGGAATAATGAGTTCTGTCTACAATCTGCATTATTTCACACAGTTGCTGAATACATCGTAAGTTAGGCGTGGAAATAGCATGCAGTAGGATATAAAACAGACAGAGACTTTTTTCAGACTTGTTTTTTACCAAGCGACATCTAATCGTGCATCCAAGGGACTAAAGTTAGACTTCAGCGCATTGTGGGTTTAGTTTTGGCGGAATAGGACGAGGGCATTATTATTAGCGGAAGCGATCGAAATCTAAAGACATCTTCGCCATTAAAGATAGGTGGGTCTTTGGGAGGGATAGGACTTGGACTATGTGCTGACTATGTGGGAGGGAATCAGAGGGGAAGAGGTGAAGAGGGTTGACAAAAACCCGGCATAGGAATCAGCCGTAGCCACCAACTATATCTCCATATAAAAGACGGAGTTAAGAAACTTATATTGAAAGAGGTGGCCAATTTAGAACAACAAAACCAATGGGTATGAAAGAGAACTGATAGAACTTTTCTTTAACTTACATTTTTAATGATAACTGTCCTTCAAGCCAAAATGCTTTCATAATTACTGTTAGGAAATGAATATTGAATGGAATTTGGGAACTGATTGCAGGGGCTACGGCCACAGTGTAGCTATAAAAAGAATGGCGAAGAGCTTAAGAGTCATCATCATCATCACCAGTTGAAGATTGGTTTGACGCAGCTCTCCACTCTCATTCTCCTATCGGCTAACCTCTTCATATATGCATTATTATTTTCTTTTTATATCCTTCACTGCTTTCTTCTTATATTTCATAAGAAGCCTTCCTCTCCCATTCTTCCCATTAAGGCGTTATATGGTCCCGAATCAGGAGTTCCGATTTATGTATCTGAGGCGCTGAAGACGTGAGTCGGAAAAAATATAGAGCGACTGCCTTAGTAGTTGTAGAATTAGGTTCGAAGGTGCTGCACCTGCTGAGGTTATATTGCATAGTCTACCCTAACTTAGCTCTTATCTTAGTCTTAAAACAAACGCGTAGCACATGCCCTCGGTGGGATTGGAACCCTAAACCATTTTATTGTCACGCCACACAGTGGTCGGAAAGGCTGACCTGGCTGGGTACAATGTCTCGTGCGGACTGAGTTGCTTCAAAATGCACCAAATTTTCACAGAATATATTTCCATCATGATATGTCACAACATCTAGCATGGAACACAACATGTGGCTAACATGGAAAATCATTGATTTTTCTGAGAGAAAATCTCATTTTTTCTGGCAAAAGTCTTAAATTTTGCCTATGTCCAAACACCTAGACTTTCATAGCCGTTTCTGCCAATAAGAGCTAGTCATATTTGGTTTGCGTTATCCTTTATGTTGATAGATAAATAGTGACCAAAGATCTGAGAAGTGAATTGAATGAAAAAATCATTTAAGCCAGTTTTTATGAGTACAATTTTACTCTCTCGGCAAAAATATCCGCAATAAAGGATTATTTTATGTTATAGGAAATGTTAGATTTTAGTTGATCAATAACTCTATAACTCCTGGAGGGCGTAATCTGTGGATGAGGCAAGTGATTGAAGGTGATACGGTAGAGAATTCCTTTAATAAAGCAAGGAAGATAAATTATCGTAGACTAGAGATAAAAACGCTTAGAAACGAAAACGAGAGTTGGAATCATTTGCTGCTGAAAAGAGGAATATTGGAAATGGGGAGAAATATGAGAAATTGCAAGGGAGAAATGTAGCGTATAAATGGTCCATTTTGAATCCGTAGAAGGTAGAGAGTGATATTAACTTAAAAATTATTTCCATTCGACATCATAGAGAGTATGGGTTAGAAATAATTAGTAGTTAGGCCTTCCTTCTCCTTAAATTTTTCTTCTATCATTCAGTAAGTGAAAACCGGAGATATGCTGATAAAAAAGCTGTATCAAATGGAAGTGATTGGCATCGTGGACAATGCAAATTCCTACATTTATAACCCGCAAATCTATTTGGAAACCACGTCACGGAGAAGACCAAGTGATCACGAACCGACGGTGATTAATCATGGCGGAGTCGCCCTCTGATGAGAATAGCAGCGCCATGGAATGGAATGGAATGATTCCACTAAAGGATAGAAACATACGCTCACAACGTGGACCCGAACTCAGACCCCTAAATATCGTGCTGGGGCCTTAAATCATACTATCTAGTACTAATCGTACTATCTACTAGCTTTAAAGCAGTGGTTCCCAACCTTTTATTCACATGCGTATCCCTCGACAACTCATTTTCCTAATCTCTAATGCAATTGCTTTTCTTTTTTTTCTTTCGTCATTTTCAATGGAATTGGTGGTGAAGTAACTGGCAATACGATTGTTTAATCATCGTTGGCGTAATGCCGGCTGTTAACCTGGATGTAAATATTGAGACGAACGAATGTGCCTACTCTTTCTTTCTTTCGCGTACCCCTAAATCTTCAAACGCCTCGTAAGCGCCCAGGCTGAGAATCGCAGGAGCGGGTATATGAGACGAACTTTCGAGGAAACAATAGTATGAAACAATTGCAATTGGGTGCATAGCGCCACTGCCCATGAAGAGCATTATGAGATTTATTCAAAAGTTTAAAACGAAAACTTAATACATTATTGTGCTCTTTTTCCATCAATTTCCATCAATCACCAACCGCCCGCGACATTGAGCCCAGATTGCACAAGTCACCTCCTTATTCTTCGACCACGATTTCTTCGTGGAATTCTCAGCAGTTAGTCGAAATATGATTCTTAAAAGTCCTTAGAAATCCGCAGGGTAGGAGAACTCCTCTTGAGCACAACTGGCAAAATCTCTGAACGCGGCATTCATAGATCCGGGTTCGAGTCCTAGTGTAGGTGGATTTTGAATCTGAGAAATTCTTGCAACACTTCGAAAAGGGCTGACTCTTGGTAGAGGGCGTTTTCGTCGGCACCCGTTGACCAGCCGAAGGTCGCCGACCCCACGGGAAGGGTAAAGAGAGGAAGGAAGGAGGGCGGGGGGTCGTAAAGGGGCCCTCGGGGGAGAGAGTGGGCATAAAAAGGAGACGGCCGTGGGGGGGGGGGGGGGGGGGGGGAGCAGGGGGAGGGCTGATAGGGAAGGCAAATGGGGTAAAGAGGAGGGGACGGCAGGCGATGTCTCTCGAGAGTTTGCCGTTTTACGGCGCCCTAAATAATTTAATTTTTCCATATTTGAGATCCCCTTAGGGTAGTAAAGATTTTCAGAAATTTATTTCAATGGTTCACATGTCACTTCGCACCCGAAAAAGTTTTAGGTCCTTCTTCATTATGTGTTGGTCGGCTCTTCTCTCAAGACAGAATTCGAGCCATCGTCTTTGTAGTCGGCCGGAAGCCGTATGACGGCGGCGGGCACCCGTGAGTTATTTGCATACGTCTGTCTACATGCTTAAGACCCGAGGAAAATCGAAGAGTCACGGTTGAGTTGTGCCCTGGTAAATGTTCAGGACTAAAAGAAAATATTGAATGACTATGCATTAAGTCAATATTAATGAGTATTTCTAGCGATTGCATGCTTTAGCGACTTTAGTGAAGAAACCTATGATTGTCATACAAGAACATATATTTAGATTTATATCGATAATGTATCCTGTTAGTCACCACAATTGTGTGTTGCAGAGCATGAAAAAATTACCAGACATTCAGTACGTACGTACATGCACTAGTAGATAGATAGAATACTCATAAATTAGGGACTACATATTAGCATCGTGAGACTCAGACACAAAGTTCAAGTACCTTTTACAAAATATGTTAGGAGTTGTCTAAATATTACAACACGTATGTAGGTTAGGTAGATTCAGAGATTCATGTAGACTGGCATCACTATCCTAATTATCTCTCTGGTACCTTCAATTTTAATTTATTAATGTCCTATATTGTGCGTGGAAGGCAATGCAGTTGAAATCAATCTGTCCTACAATCAATTTCTATAATTTTATCTTTATGATCTAACCTACCATGGTGCGCTGGGGTTTATAATATATCTTTAGTATTGATTAGATGAATTAGGTACTCTAGCAATCAACCTTGCGATTTTGGCAAGCCGACTTCTTTCTATATTAATTTTAAATACATTATCAACAGGGAGCCACAGGTAGTGGTGCATCTAGAAATGTTTATGGGGGGCGGGGGGTCCGCCATCTGCCCGATCTTTTGCAAGGTGTAACCAAAATGGTATTTTAATCGGCATATTTCGAATGTTATAGAAGGCCATATTGGTTATTACTTGTGTGTATCCTATAAGTGGCCATATCAGATTTAGAGACAAAAATAGTCATAAACTTTTAGGCCTATGCTAAGTTAGATATGTGTACAGCACAGATAAAAGAGCATTTCCTTTATCTTTGGTCTAGTCATACTCGAGTAAAAGGATGTAAAGAGTTTTTCCTATTTTTCCAATTGCTGCTACCATGTGACTGTGACTTGTCAATTAAAGATTAATTTAGTTTTTGTAGAGAGCTAGGGGGGGAGGGGGAACAGGGGCCCCTTTGCCTTCTCCCCCCTCCCCCGTGGGTGTGCCACTGGCCGCAGGCATGGTTCATTAAATTGTATACCTAGCCGACCCTGCCTAAGCTTTAAAATCTCTTAGTTGCAGAGTAATGCCATCAATCAGGGCGTTTTCATTAAGTTATCTTATTTCGTTATGCAGGTTCAATGGCGTGGTAATCCAATGGGTGGAGCAATGTGTGCTACTGGCCGAAAGTATTAAGTTCAAATACGAGAGAGGATTCCAAGGACTCGCATTATAGATCGACGTAACTTGAGTAATTTTCTGGGCTGTGTATATTTCTGAGAAACCGAACTTATTGTGACATTAGCCTTACTAATAGTGCTTAGTAAGATGTGTCCACTCCAACCTGGGGACAGCAAACCTTAAAGGACTGAAGAATCAAACATGTCCGTAAAAGCAATTTAAAAATTATTTCAGAGCCATTGATATATTTCTTTCGTATAAGGAAAGACTAATATAGTGAAAATTGATAGAGTTAATTATACTATCATTGAAATAGTAAACATTCACTCAATAATTGTTCATATTGGTTTTAATAAGTGAGCAGTGAGCTTGCATTGCCTGAGAAAGTTCCTGCGTCCGGTGTGTAATTGGTCGTTGTTCATTAAAAGCAAGTTTGCAGGATAGAACCCTTGATACATTCAATAAATCACGCCAATGTATGCTTTTTTGATGCAAATATGATAGTGCTTCTTTCATTTTCAAAGACAAATAAATGTTGGCACGTACTCAAAGGCTTTTTAAATCCCTGTCGCGAAGATAATACATTTCGCCATTTTATGGGTTGACTCCTTGAGTGCACTCTCCCCTTTTGAAGGCGTCGGAAGACAGCAACACGCCCCTAGCCTCCATTCTTAACTCGCGAAGACAGATTCAAAAGCGTTATTGGAAAAAAATGTGTATATTAATATATACGTATTAGTTCCCGGATTGGAATATTCTAAAATGAACATTTTCTCCTCAGTCGCGTAAAAATAAAACAACATTATAAAACCATGAGCTATTATCATAAATAGTTAACAAGAGGCGAGAAAGAGAATAAATCAAGATCAAGGTGGAGCAATGCTTTACAGTCCCAAAAGAACCAAGCAAAGATTTTTAATAATTAATTTGAAAACTTTTCCCGGAGAATGACACATAAGTCTTCTCGGGTTTTCCACCCGGATAATAATTTAATAGCTGTCGACGTTCCGTGTCAACATGTCGACTAGAACTCCATCCTCAAGGCAAATAGATGGAGTTTGAGTCGGAATCCGAAACGTCCACAACTACTAAATATTTATCCTGTTGGAAGACCCGAGATGGCTTCCTGCGTAGCAAAATATTTAATTGGGACTACCAACTCTTGTGTGTGCAAATAAATGTACCTAATAGAAACACAAATTTCTACGTGAATGCTGTTTTAAAGATGATGATGCCGTATCACACTTTCATTGAGTATACATTTCACTTAACCATCCACATCCAATCCATCTGCACTTCCCCCTAACGGAAATTATAGCATCCTCAAAAGGGGTGGACCTCGAACCCACCACCCTTAGGTTACCAGGCCAGCATGTCACCGATCCGACTGCGGGAATCGGGTATGTGCGGTGGCTAGAGTACTGGCCTCCCATCTCGAGGGCCCGCGTTCGATTTCCGGCAGTGGCGGATTTTTCAGTGGAAATCCGGTCCCGACTTGAGTACCTATTGGAGGGCTTTTCATGTTCAGTACTCCGTCCGTCGGATGGGACGTTAAGCCGTGGTCCCCTTGGCGCCTTTCGTTGAGAGTAGGCTAATGCCGACGCCGGGTTTCTCTCCACCCTTCCTCCGTTCCCTATTAACTCCTGACATTATCCAATTACCCACCTATCCTTAATGGCGCAAATAACCTCAGCTGTCGGTTGCCTCCCCTGTATAACCAACCAACCAACCGATCTGACTGCATTGCACGGCATTCGTTGAATCACATGCAATCACATGCAATCACATGAATTAACAATCATTCATACACCTTCAATGGTTCATAATAATTTTGATTTTAATGGGCAAGTGTGAAGTTCATCTCTTGGTACTAAAAGCGAGTAGAGTGCAAAAGTGCATCCAGGACTGTTCCTTTCCCTCAGTCATGTGTGGTTCTCCACGAAGCCAGGCAATTATTTTCCCCCACGATTTTCTATGGCATGTGGGTTTAATTTAAACCTGCATTTGAACGTGGAGCATTGAATCACAGCATTAATTTCCGTGAAACGCTGTGCCTACAAGGCACTTGCTGCTTATATTATTCCATTATTGTAAATGGTTTCTTCCTAAGAAAGTTTATTCAAACTCAACGTTATTCCACAATATTCAAAAACCTACATTTGATAGTTTTTTTTTCACTTTTGCTATGAGTGCACCTGTCATCGTTTCCCTTATTAATCCGACCTATATGACGTAAGTATACGTCTCTAAATGCATTTTTTTGCTTACTTTACTTGCGTTTCTAAATCATTTCAGTTCAAAACGCTGAAGACAGAATACCCTGAAAAGCATATTTATTCAGAAACGAAGTTGTGGCTTTTATGATTCCCAATTCCAGTGAGAATGATATTCATAACTCAGTTCATAAATTTGGCTTACGGTCTGAGTTCTCGCCGAAGTAAGTTTTCAAGTGGAGAGATCCTCTTGAGTGCGGGCAACGTGGATTTGCCATCGCCACCGGAGGATGAAACCTGGCCCCTACCTCCCTCCTTCCTCCGCAGCCATTAAAACATGAATAATAAGCGCCTGATTCGTTTCTCTCGTCAACTTCTATCCTCCCTTCCCTTCTCCTTCCTATGTCCGCTCCCCCACTGACTTTTCCGCCTAGCGAGAGGTCGGAGACCGTTGTGCGAGGCGTACCTCTCGTGGGCGCTAATTATTTCGCGGTGTAATTTGTGCCCTGCTATTGTTGCGTAGTCTTCAGGGTGAGTAGGAAGAGATTTGCTACGTTGTCTCCCATAGTTTTCGCGCAATTGTTGCCAGTGAGTCTGCAGATGAAGGAACGGCTCAGGCTTAACGCTTAAATCAATCGGTGAATCCATTGTCTTTTCTCGTCATCGTCGAAATTAAGGTGCATGTTTTATGCGATTCATTATCCAGAGCATCAAAATAAATCCATGGCAACGTGTTGCGCGAAGAGGGAATGAGTAATAGCCTGATTAATTTGGGGGGTTGGGTTCATTTATATGTAACATAATTTTTATCTTGGCGCAAATTTTACGAATCTTGCATTTTTATCTCTGAACTGTTCTTGTAGCTATATACTGAATAAATTTCTTGTATGTCTCTAGCATGTGGTAATTTGATATTTAGTCCCAGTTTTCAATTAACCTCTACATCCATATTAATGCGAAACCACCATCCAGCAATTATCCATATTTACGAGGACCTATCGTGGAATTAAAAACATAATCCATGATGAGCGAGGAATCAAAAACGCAATATATAACGCAACTGGCTGCAAATTGTCCCAATCAAACAATTGGTAAAAGAAAAGTAGTTGCTCTCCAATTCCGGGAGCTACTCAATTGGTGTAAGAAAAAGATGAAGGATTCCCCAAATTGAAGGGGAAACGGGTTTTTTATCAATCGCTTGGCATTGATGAATTCCTAAAAGTTTTTCTGTTTTGTCAGATATATGGTCTGCAAGAGTTTCTAATGGTTTAAAAAATAATGACTTTTTCATTTCAGATTTCATTGAGTGTCGAGTATTTTAATCGTACTAATGTTTATTAAGAGCGTGCTTGGAAAATTCATTAAGAAATCATGCGTTTTACCCTTTCGTGGTAGCCTAGTGGGTAGAGCGCTTGGCTACTGATCGAAGGGTCCCGGGTTCAAATCCGGGTGAAGCCTTTGGAAGCCCCCGAACGAAAAATCCTCGGAGTGCGAGGTGGCCCAGGGAAAGAAACTGACCCCCCTACCTTGAATGTGTGAAATTCACACGCCTGTGACTTAGTCCGTAGTGAGCTCTACCCTCACCTATCAAAACCAACCTTCGGGTTGAATCACTGAGTGAGTGAGTGAATGTTTGTTGTTATGTACCATTAGATATTTTTCTGTCGGTGAAATTATCTCTAAGTCTAAAATCTATAAATTCATACCAAAATCCAATCAACTAATATATTTTTTGGTTTTGATTGAAAATTCTACGGTACCCTGTTTATTCAACAAATATGTCGTTGATTGGATATGAATCATTCCAAATGAACGTGCCCATTGTGGGCCCTGGGCTGATAACCAGAGAAAATTATGGAAACTCATTTCAAATGACTGAGCTGTGTGCAGCAGCTGAACGGACAGTGACATAATCACCTAAGTATGGCTTAAGATGGTATGAAGAACTATGGCATTATAAATATGTAATGGACAGTGTTGACCATGTAGTGCCCTTGCAATTTTTAGTGACGTTTTAGAAGGTTAAAAATCTAGGGGCGTTACTGCTGAGGTATTCTCACAAATGATTCATATTACTCAAAATGGCAAGAAAGATTGATCTAAAACTTCCACATTCCGTTTTGAAGAGTAGAAGGTTGTTACTTGAAATACGTTGCTTTGAATGCAGAAAGATTTATTTTAATGTCATTTAGACCTCAGGTACCCTAAGATTTTTGGTCAAATAGAAGATTTCATCAGGGTGATAGAACGTATTTACAAGGGAAATTTCCTCAGTTCTGGCCTTACTTTATTACCAACCGATTCCTTCAAATTGTCTTCTTCAATATTCTTTCTTAGGGTTCTCTTAATGGCGTGTACTGCGAATACTTCCCTTACAGTAATTCTTGGGCTTTGAAAATTATGTTGGTAAACGTTTTTGATTATCAGGTGCCATATGTGGGAAGTAGCTAACTGCATGCAGTGTGTTGTAGGCTACCTTTGAAGCTTAATTCACCTCTAACGTGTCAAATGATCATCACCCATGAGCAGAGGGATTGATGGTTCGACAACACCGACCGCGACGCCACACAAAAAAACAAGTTTTTTGAACCAACACGTGAGTCATTAAAATGAAACCTGTGGATTTATTTCACCAGAGACGTCAAAAATTGCATAACTGAAGAAAAAATACATCTAATTGCTTTTTGCTGTGCGTATTTCTGTGGATCAAAATTTTTACATTTTACACTAAATCTTCATATAAAGGCAGGTAACTTGAAATTATGTCCACGGAGAGTGTCTAACTAGAATTATATAACTGTTCTAACCAGTGCATAAACTGTGCGCAGTTATTGATATAATAATTTGGGATAGTTTTCTTATGCCCTCAGATCTAAGAGTAAGGTGGTTCCATTATAAGAAGGGTAGCAGAAGTTTGGCACAACATTTTAGTCGAGTGCTTTTAAGGGTCTTTAAAAAAAAAAAGCTTCCGTTCACCTTTTCACCGTTTCTCTTCGAAGCAGTGGAGATACCGGAGAAAGATTTTAATGCAAGCAATAAAACATATCGGCGTAAATTTACTGCCATTCCTAACGTCTTTCCGCATTTTTACTGACGTCTCAAGCAAGCAAATTATCCGAACAGATCCACGTTCAGATTACAACCAAACGAAGGATACGGAACTGCGAGCCAGTTTCAACGGAGAATGCGGCAGGGGCGACACACCCACGAGCAAAGCATGAAAGAACTGACAGTCAGAGTCCTCTCGCTTTAACGACCGAAAACATCTCCAAGTCCATTTTCTCTCTCTCTTCCTCTCCTACAAATTGTCCTCCGCACCCCCAACCCGTCCTAGACTCAATTCCCAGCCACCCCCTTTCTCCTTTCCAGGAATGGAGGAATGATTTTTGGAAGTGTGGATTATTTAGAGTTTTTTGGATATCCAACCGGAGCTTCAAAAAGACATTTACGCCCCCGTGAATTTTTGACGGTCCTCAACGTCGGCCCTGAAGTACACTCGAGAAATTCGAAAACACTTAACTCCACTGGTAAGAACCTGTCCCCTCTAAACGCTAAGACGTCTTTTCATGGGCAGTGCATGTACCTGGGCCACATCGTGAAGTGAAAGTTCGTCGCTACGTGTAAATCAGTGACGATTTTTTCTCTAGCTGTTGAATTTGCTCGTTTCCATAAAACCTGTGAGAATAAATATATATTACTTCTGTAGTGCTAAAATTTGAATTATATAGTTGCTGCTGCTCTAATAGTGTTAACCAACTGCTGGAGTCATCAGAGGTTTTGAAGTGGGTAGTTTGGGGTACAAAGAATCCTTGGGTGAAAAGGAAGAGTGGAGAAAACCTCTACTCTGCATGAAATTCATCTACTCTGCATGAAAGGCACAAAGAGTCTCACGGATATATCTAGCATATAGAGTACTTAATGAACTTGAATTTCTCTCAGCACAGAAGTGAGAAGTAGGACTAAATATGGAGTATTGTGTTCATCCTCAAATCAAAAAAAAAAATTTTACTATCGGTTATTAAATATTATATTTCCTCTACTCTAAAGGTTCATAAATTTTGAAGAAATTCACCAATGAAATGAAACTGTTTCACGAGAAATACAGATTCTTATTCTTAGAACCATCGTCATGTGGGACATAAACTGCAAGAAGCCTAAAAAAATATTTGTAGTAGCATAGTTTGCCTATAAAAAAATAATATCTTTAATGGAGCAAGTTAAAACAAAACTGTTTCTTCTGCTATCTAACCTCTAAAGATCGATCTGAAGTCTAAAATGGCAACACACATATCATTGATTAAAAACTTCATTCATTCATCCACGTGAGTTAAATATAAATACAACAGCACCTATCCTAATTAATTAAACCCACGATATCTTACTATTGCTTACGATACCTTTATTATTCGCAGAAAATAATTTTTTTTATTATGTTGACCTATTCATATATTTTCAATCAACTTGAGTTTTATATGAAAAAATGAGTCTGCTCACATAATTTCAAGTACATATTTAACTTCCTTCGTAAGTGTAGAAATTTGAAGCCTTCTGGAAATTGCGATCCAGTATTACGATTATTAACTGCAACCTAGCGTTGTTTGGTTCCTACTCAATCAATAATTTGCGCTTCATAGCCGAAAACAATATCCCTTTTGATCGTTTGTACTTTTTAGGTCGAGCGGGAGACGAGAGCGCTGCACCGAGTGAGACTGAAGGGCGGAGTGTGTGAGAACATTTATTTGAGCGGAGAGCCTGCATGACCATAAACCTAGACACTAAGGCGTTTTGAGGGCTATGGCCAGCGGAGGATTTTCTTCATCCATATTTCAGTTCGTCACTCCATGACTTGTGTACTTCCTTGTACGTGTTGGGAGGAATTTTTCTAGGAGAAGAGAAAGGATTGATGAAAACCTGACGCCAATGCTGGCTACCTCATTGACGAAAGGCGCAAAGGATTCAAAATGTGCCATTCGACGGTCGAAGTAGTGAACTTGAGGTCTGGACATCAGGAGAGAAAACAATAATTCTAGCCGCTACAAAAACCCTTTCCTATCAATTATAGTTTCCAGTTGACGTGAGACTATTGAGGAAGACTTTTGATGCATTCTAGCAGCAGGAATATATTCGACAATCTTACGTGGAACGAACCCAACATTTCTCTCCCTGAAGGACGGCATTAACTGTGTCAAAAACTTCATTATAAACGTATGATCGTGTTACAGGACTTCTTCCTTTCGCCACTTATGCGACGATACGAGGGTGATGATTCGGCAGTACCATGTCCATATGCTCCCTCCCATCGGCAAACCCTGAGCCACGCCCGTGAAATCTGTGCCGTGAACAGGTGTAGGACTGCTATCAGGTGACATCTCGATGGGGCACTCGCGGTGAGCAGAGCTGCTGTAGCGAGGAAAGAGTGGGCGGAGAAGGGAGGAGGTCGTTGAAGACCACAAGAGCTCCCGCCCGTTTGCCCTCCCCTCCTCCTCCTCCCCAACCCCCAGGACCTCCCACTTACCCATCCTGACTGGGCCGACGGCGGAAACAAACGAGAGGGGAGGGGCGCTGTCTTCCTTTTACGAGGAGGGGGAGGGGAGTTGGACCATTCTGCCCAAACACACCCTGGGCCCATCACTGCATTTTTCTTTTCTCGTTCATTGACAGGTGCGCCTAACTTCGCCCACGGTGGCCGACTCATTGGAGAGTGAGGAAAATAGGAATGCGAGGAAAAGGGAAAAGGAAAGAAGGATTTTCCTAAAGGTGAGAATAGATTCGGAGGAAGTGACAGGGAAAGCTGAAAGAAATGAGTTAAGAGCAACCATCAATCAGTGATGAGAGCAATTTGGGAGAGACCGGAGAGACGGAACGATTCGCTCTTTTTCATGAGGCACGGGTTTTCTCCCCTCGAAGCTTAATTTCACTCGAGTTCCATGAAACCTACAATTGCTGGTGACCGCATGGAAAAAGCCAGAAAGAAACTGTAAAGGCCGTTGTGCCCGATGAAGTTTCTTAGGCAAGACCTTGGCGAATCAAATAGAGGTGAGTAGGAGGTTTTTGCGCAATGCCTACGCGAAAAATAAAAAAATGCAATAATTGTAAACAAACGTGGAAGGGCCCACTCAGTAGCGGTATACAAATTGATTACTAATTATTAAGTATTAAAGAAGAATTTGTAAATACAGTGGTCCCGCGCAATTTAACACTACTCCCATCACCAAATGGCGTCCAGCTGTGAGACTGTTGAATTGCAAGACATTATTTTTCTTATCCTCTTCGGTCCAGGAAAATACCGGGTGTATGAAATCAAAATTCTCACCTCTTTTGAGCACATATGGGACTTCTGAAACTGCATGTTTGAAAAAATTGTATTGATATTATTTTTTGTGAAATATTTATAGTCCACATATGTGAACAGTTTTTATTTGAGAGGTAGAAAAAAATTGAATAGCATGAATAATAATGAAGTACCACCTTGAGTATTAATATTCTGTGCATGAACAGAAAGGAATGCAGTTTGTGCAAGAGTTAAATAGATGAAATAAAGTTCACTTGATTTGTGATTTCTGAAAAAGAAAGATTCTAGTGCATGAAAATGGCGCTGTCAAGGCGGAAAATTCAAAATCAGTTGCACTCAAAGATGGGTACATCAGTACAATATTCTATTGGTAAAAAGCTACCCCCTGTGGGACTTGTAACCGATGTCCACACATGTGGAGAAGGGGACCGAAGAGGATTCAATTCTAATGAAAGTAGATCATTCGCTGCCGGGACCATCCCAACCTCTCAAACCTCTCAGAGTCCAATAAAACAGCCAGGAAAATATCAAATACCAAATGAAATTGTGCAAAACAGTACGCATACAAGCACTTTTGCGCAAGACATTTTACTACCAAATCTTGAGTCACTAGGGTCACTAGTTTATGGTGCTAACATGTACTTATGGTGATGTTAGTCACATGAACTCGCGGGAAAGTTTTTTTTAACAAATTACAATCAGTAATTTACTTAAATATGTGCATCTTTGCGCCTCCAGATCAGTCAACCTTATGATCTACGGGCTGGCCTTAGCATCTTGGAATGGTCGCATCTCCGGAGAACCCGATTACAGTTACTCGGTGTCAATTTACCTTTACGATCCTTTGCAAGGAATCACATCTTGTACTCCATCATTTAGAATTGCAAATCCGTAACGGTATAGAATAGTTTGGCAGTTAGATTGCGAAGCTGTCGAATCTCAAGACACTGTTTCCCTTATAAGTGCAGCATAATTAGATTAATCGTCTTTTTCAATTTTTTTTCCAGTAAATGTAACTGAACTTCAAATAGTTAATTCAAATATTGTCAAAGATCGAAACGTGAGCATACTTCTCTTTTGAAAATAACACGCTGTTTACTTTCGAGAGAGCCACTCGTTGCAAACATTTAGCTTGTATGCAGTCTGTCACTTCTCAAGAGCTTTGCGTGTTCTCTCGTCCTCTCCACGGCTTTCTCGCACCACCGCGGCCGGTTTGATATTTCTGAACCGGAGCTGCAAGGGCTCAGCTTTCCTCTCAAAATATCCGCGTAACCGTTAAATCAAAAGACTTCCGCTCTTTGAAGATAAGCAGCATAAGTCTATCATAGAGCCTAGGCTGAAAAGGAGCAACAGATGGCGGGCATGGTATTTCTTTAAATAAAGTCCAGGATCTGTTTCGTCTGAGCATTAAGGAATTACTATGGTATCTTCCTCTGCTTTTTATAAATTGTTGAGAGGTTATATGATTGATATATTGGAAATAAAATATTGACTATAAATTAGCTGGGCGTATAATAGTCAAGAGTCAGAAATCACTTGCAACTGAAGTTAGGGATTTTCCATGTATAATTTCTAGACCACAATAATTTTTATTAGTTATGTGTAATAATTGTAATCATTTCATTTGCTTTGAGATGCTTTAACTGATTACTTCGTTTATTCGGGTGAAAATACGCTATTTTTGGATCAGAATGTTATTGCTGGATCTTCTTGTATCATAGATATGTATTAAATAATTTATACAACTGTATCCTGTGTCGAAACTGCTGAGAGAAATTGGCTGGTGGTCTTATCAATTCAACTCGTTCATAATTACTCCTATTTTCATTTATTTGTCCTGATTTTGCTCTCATAGGACTTGGCAACTTATCGTTAAATAGAGCCGTGGATGGATTAGAATATGATAATGAATCTTCTAAATAAGAATTTTAAACAAGTCAGTTTTACCCATTTTATACAAAATTGCACGTTACCTTAGTTTGAAATAATTTCACTTTGTAATAATCCACAGAAAGTTTAATTTCTTCCGACCCCGGGTTTCAATTATTTCACAGCCATTATCAAGGACTGTGAATTAATAGAAACCCTCGGTTGGAAGGAGTAAAACTTTATTTTGAATATAACTAAGTGAAATTATTTCCCAACTATCGCAATGTGGTTCCACCAAGTTAAACCTAAAAATGTTATATATGTACGCTACCTTCTTAGGGCTACACTTAAAAAAAAAAGTATGAAGAAGAAGAGTGAAAAAGGTTATTTTTTCAAACGGTGAACTTTTTATAATTGCGTCGCACGGAAAATCATTAAATTAGGATTTTTCTAGTATTAAGGCAAAGTTGAGGTAAAAATATGTGTTGAAGGCAACGAAGCCGTAATAATCACACTTTAGAATGATTTGCTATTTAACACAAATTTTTCAATTTCTTTATACGGCAGCAAGATTTCTACAGAGAAAATGCCGGAATCCCGGTCAAATTGGATTTTTTGTGAAAATTTGCTTATCAGCGTGTAACTCCGTAATGATGTTTCAAGGATTATTTGCTATCCTTGAATTTTTCCTCGATCTTTCTGTGCTGAAAAACAAAGAATGAATATTCATCAACATTAAATATTTTTTAATAATTGTTTCTTCAAGGTCGTAGTTTCTTGACATTAATTCTTCCCGATTTAGTTATTAATTTTATTCATTTTAAATGATAAGGTCATATATAGCAAGTAGAAAAATCCATTTCCATGTTAATAAGTTCGAATTATAAGTATTGATAATATTTTTCCGTGGTTTAAACGTCCCTATTTTGGGGGTTATCAATTTAATTGCAAAACTAACATATATCAATTCAATATTTTCTTATGTTATTGTAAAATCATTATTTTTCCTCAAAAATAATCACACGTTTGTTTTTATGATGCATATTTCCTAAATCGCCCCAAAATAGCATTTTAATTCCAGAAAAAGCTTAATGAATTGAGTAAATTCCATACATATACCAAGATGTAAAGTAATCCTTAATTTATAATGCTAAGCGTTATATTAGCCATTCTCAATAGACGATTTTGCTGGCCTCAAAGGATACACCATTTCCCAACGCAATAAGTGTATGACGCTAATATGCTATTCCCTTTGTCCCACGGATAAATTATTGTAATTATATCGAATCCGAGAGTTTTGAAAATGAATATGGGATTATGGCTTATTTGATTCAACTGTTAGCCATATTCTCATCATGTACAAATGAGAACCCTTGTGTGCCAAACGCATCGCGAAGGATGAAGCCGTTCATCATTCCCCTATTGGCTCCATTCACAGGTTCTCCTCCTGCTGTCTTTAACACATGCGTAATCTCATAAATCTACGAAACAGCTGAAATGTCAAATGCTGGTCCTTCTCCCATGTTGCTCAACGTCCCCGTTGATGGTCTACTCGTCATTCACTCAAGAGAAGCTCATTTGCATCACCATCTTCCATGAACTTCATGGGTCGGAAAAAATCTGAATTTACTTTTAGCTCTTGACTTAACCTTCTAATTTTGACTACGCATGACACTTAAAATTATAAGCCCACTAATAGAAAATTTTAAAGTCCAATTTACCTGTTCGAGAGGACTTTTTACGGCTGTAAATGTTGAGGAATTTTTTTCTCAGAAGCATCATAATCTCTGTACCTAAATTTAAGTGACTCTCTATTACAAAAATAAAGTAGTCAGATTCAAATAATATATATTTATTTTTTTATTAAAAATAAAGTAGAGATGAAGTACAGATGACATTTTTACAGACGCCATAGTTTACCTGTTTGAGGTGCAGTCACCTGTATGATTTTGACCCTTGGCAGAGTTCTAGCATCTTGAGGAAAATTAACTCCACGTCTAATGAGAAAATGCATTCCCCAAAGAGTTATAAATGTGCTCGAGGAGGCGTTGGCATACGAGTTATTGGGTGCCAATGATGCCTGGATCTGGGTTATTGGAAGGTTTAGGGCCCTTGATTAGGCACCTTGCATTTTGTACGAAATCTAATGGAAAAATTCAAGTGCACAATTACATTAATAGCAATTAAATTGTGCCCATATTTCATCGCAGAGGCGTCAGTCAATATTTCTTAAGCTTTTCTGGGAGAAATAAATGCATTTCATTTCCTAAGGAGTTAACTTTTTTTAATAAGACTGGCTCGAATTTAACCTATTTAAACTACATATCTGTCAATAGGGAATGGAATAAGTTGTATTTTCCCGCATTTCTACATAGTATAAGGTACACAATTAGTTTCTACACTTTATGCCATTCTCAAGTGTATTCATGCACTTGAGAAATACATACTGTCGAAGAGAATTGTGTATTTTATAATACATAAAACTATGCACAAATAGAACTTGTTTCATTCTGTATTGTCAGATACTTGCCACGACATCTCACCGGAAACTGCCAATTTTATACATGTCTGTCTCTCGTTTGCACCTTTTAGTCTATCTTTGATGAATTTTAAAAATTCATTCCATTATTCATCTAAGTACTCTAATTAATTTAAGTATTAGTTAATGTAGAGGTTAAATCGATTGCTGTCATCTAATCACTCAGCCAAATAACCTCACCATGTTGCACGTTTGTCCAAAATATTTTCTTAAGAGACAAGGCACATGTCCACTAAACTGCCAGCAAATGAAGCAAACTTATTTCGTCCGCCTCCATGCGTTCCCAGTGAAAATCTCTCATTTTATAGAGGCATGATTATTACGTGAAAAACTCATGATGTCCATTTTCCGTTGCCAACATCATATGTTGAAATAGTTTAGGTGTTGAAAATGGCGATTTTTACAAATCAGACTAGGCATAAAATTTAATATTTTTGTAACCTAAGTGACCTAAATACAGATTATATTTTGATGCATTGTGGTTTGTCAATGCCAGTCATAAAAGGTTATGCTGATAAGCTGGCACAAAAATACTTAGCAAACTTCAGTCGCGGAATGACTATATGCATCTACGCAATGTATTGTAGAGTAGTGCATCTCAAAAATGTCATTTTGTACCTTGAAACTCGAAACAATATGCCAGCAATCACTTTATGGTCGTCCGGTTTCGAGCCCGTCGGCTCACATCTCTCTTTAGAATAGGCTCCGCATGAAAGCCTCCCAAACCCTTTCCTCCAGACGTATCCTTTATTTTCCACACTTCACCCTATCCTATTTTATACATTTCCAGTGCATGTCTAAGGCCTATTCCTCAAATATTCCGTCACCAACGGTACCACCAATCTTGCAAACTCCGAAACCTCGCCAAAGACCCCTGTCTCCTCCCCAACTCCGACCTCCAAATTCCCCCATTTCTGACGTTCTCCGATGATTAGAAGATCTTCCCAGTCCTCCGACATGCCCTTCCTCCCCTCCCCCTGAAATTACGCCTTTGACACGGACGTTGTTCAATCTCTGCCGAAATGCCACCTTATCCAAGACCATTCCGCCCCCTTAACCATCTTTCGTAAATAGAGAGGCATCCAACCGGAAACAGCCTTTAATGGCTGGAAGTGGGCAACCACCAGCCAGGGATTCTTGCTGCGAAAAAAAGGTCCAGGTTAATTGAATATTGATTAATTGATCAATTGGTGCGATGGATTAATGGTTCCGGCACAATCGCGATCGAACCGATGCGAAGTGCGATTGCTCCTCCTGTCGCCACTTGATCTCACCCCTTTCCATCCGCCTCGGCGTGAATTGCCCATCAATCTGACGCCCGCGTCGGAGGCAAAAAGTCGCCGGAGTCGTCGTGGAGGCGACGCTGCTGCTTTCCGGGTCGCTCGTGCGCGCGTGACCAATCTACCGCGAGGGGGCGCCGCGCCGCTATCGTCGAGCCGGAGTTGACCATTCGCACGCCACGAGAGCGCTGTGGATTTCCATCTCGAAATTTTGCCCCTTGAGAAAAAGCGTGGGACGATAAACTCTGGAATGAGTCGGCTTGGATGAGTGGCGATTTTTTTTGTTTCAGGATGACGTTCGCGGTCATTAATCTGCGTTATAAGAGATCCCTCTCCATGGTCCACAGGAACTCGCAGCATGTCCATTAAACACTTGGCGGAAAATTATTGGCGGTCAAAAAAACCCTCCTGAGCGAAGATGCCTGGGCGGAATTACGCAATGGAGACGATAATCGGTAATTAATGGTTGTTCGGCGCTAATTCACAAAGATTCTGGCATGCTTCTCCGAGTTTTAATATCTGATATTACTGGTTTCTCTACGCTAAAGGGAAGGGCATTACATTTCTTTGGACTCGAAACAGTGGTCATCATTTCTGTGGAGTCGGGATTGATAAATTCACGAGTTTCAAAAAACCTTTAACTTAAATAATAATGTGTATTACTTTAAAACAGTTTGATGTTAAAACTTGCTTTCTCTGAATAGTTAAGATGAATCTCATGCATGAGTTCAACGTGTAATTTCATTTTGGAATGAGAAGTAGCCTTCCAATAGTCTTAAAGCTATCGAATTTCACGTCACCAGCTGATCTTTTACTAGCCACCACTAAATTACTGTTTGTTATTTAACAATCAATAATTTTCATTTGGTCTAGTGCGGTTTGAGTGACTTAATCTTTCTAAGGATAACACTAGATTTTAGTGTTGTTATCTGCAATTTTTAAAGTTGTGCTTATACTTGTAGATATTTATTACTATTTCCTGTACTTTATTCGTGTTTAAATTTCACACCCACCACGTTTCTACACTCATGCCACTGAATGGGCAGGACATGGAATGAATGAAAAGAAAAGAAGCAGGATAGATGAATAAGCAATGAAAACCCAAAGGAATATCACGAGTAATAATAGGTGGGTAAAGTAAAAAAGTAGCAATAGATGACTGAGTTAATCATATTTTCTGATTGAGTGCGATAGATAATCGGTAGAACGTGAGATGTTGAGCATTCTAAGGGACCCAGGTCATGTCCTACGTTATAATCCAGAAGATATCAATGAAATCATGCAGTTTTGACGAGTAACGGGCTTTTTTTTAACGAACAGTGATTTTTTTACTTGAGTATTATTTTTAATCGTCTTGTGGCGATACAGTCTTTTCATAAGCCTTTTCATCAAATCGAAAATATGTAAACGGTCCAATATTGTTGCAACAGTTGAAGCACCATCAAATGAAATTCAGTTTGAACTGAACTCTACTATGGAAGGAGCAAGAGAGGCAGTGAGAGTCATTCCAATTTATAGACAATTTTTGTCTCAGTTGCGGGTGGATGGAGAGAAAGTCGCCAACGGAATATGGGAAATAATACGAAATTTCAGGAGATAAAGAATTATACCAAGAAATAGACGGGCGCTGTAATTGATATTCCAGAAATCAACAACGTGCAAGCCGTTAGTGAGCTTTCAGGGGGGAAAAGAGACTGGTGCAAGTTACAGTCACACATTAACTGGGAGTGGAAGAGTGAACAAAATAATCATTCAATGCAACATATCATTAGATCACTTCCACTATTACTACAGAGCGAAGTTCTTCTGTCAGAGGCTTTTTCCTTTGTTCCTTTCGCAAAAATCTTGCTTTTTCTGAAAAATTAGGATTTGGAGTAAAGTCGATCACATGAGCTATTGATGCTTCTCCTGTGCTCTCTTAACTTGAGAACTATTACAATACTGTATGTGGCGAGGTGTTGGGATAGAAAACACGCATGACATGTGTAGTTATACTATACATGTGGTATAAGTCATGTAATTAACACTCTTTTACTGACTTCGAATCTAATGAGTGCATTTAAATCATTCTAAACTACTCCATTCCATTGCACTTCATTCAGTCTAAACAGCTAAATCTACATTTTTTTCCCTCTACTGCGCCTTTTCATTTGATGGTAGCAATAGATGGCCGCCCCCTGTCTCTCTTCTCCGCCGCCTGCAGCCTGTGCCTGAACAGCCATTAGTCATGACTCCTCTATTTTCCGGAGTCGATGGAATTAAAAAAAATGCTTTCACCCCATACTTTCGAAACGAGATGAACAACTTCCCCAATTTTCTATTTTTTGACATCTCTGTCCTTTTCCTTTGAATCCCCAGCTTTCTTTAAATAAACACTTTCGTGCCGCTAAAAATAGGCTAGAAAGTAGGGTATGGTTTTGAAACCTTCCAAAGATGACATTTTTGGCTCAGGGAAGACATTCCTAAGTATATTGATTATGGCTAATCTGAGCATAAAAATGTTAACTAAATTGATCTGTTCAATGTTTTTATTAGAATGGTACATTTAATACTATCAGAAAGGCCTATTTTATTTCTGATTCATAGGTCAAATGTGAGAGATAGAATGATATTTATATTTGGACCACCAGTATTCGTCCTCGGTACGCTTTCGTATTTTGAGAAATGTTGACGAAAATTAAGGAAAATTTGTCTTGAGTAAAGGATTTCAGAAAACTCTCCTCAAAATTCAATTAAAACATTTTTTGTGTTCAACACTTTACCGGTGATATATTTCTAAGTTTCGTTGGTTTTTGGGAACCTTATTTGGGTGACGTGCAGAGACACCTACTAATCCCTAACTGAACATTTCCAAAATTGAATTTTGAAATCCGTTAGCCATCATTTGAGGTAGTCTACATGTATTTTTATTTTCTACTATTTTGATAAATTTTCTCCAGCATAAAGGCCAATGAGCATGGTGACATTCGAATCAAATTTGTTATTATGATATTTTTAACGCCAGAAATTTGCAAGTACCTATACTTATTTGAATGGTGTCCATAATATGAATAGAGTGAGAATAACTCCTTAGGATTCATTAAAAAGATGCTGGCTCTCGTGAGAATTGGGCAAGTATTTTAAGCGCTCTATGTGCCGTGCGTCAGAAAAACGGGTGGTGGAATCATCCAGGATCGATGACTTAGTTTCCTATATGTCACACTTCTGGAACAGTAATTCGAAGTATGCGCAGAGAATTGTGAATATGAATACTTAAGAGCCTAGTTGCCTTTGATCATGAAATTTATAAGATTTTTATTTTTTAATGGTGGCTCTCGCACGATTATAATTACAAAGATAACGACGGTGGCTCTACGGTATCAGCATCAAAATGAGATTCGGAGGGGTCCGGAAGGACCCACTCAGTACCTTGATTCCAATAAATCTCCAACCCAGATAGGAATTCTTGTATCGTGGTTGAAGGTCGGAGTTTCAGTCCTTGGCGAACAATCGCACAGTGAGGGTGAGATCATTGGGGTGCTTCCCATATTAAGTGACTTAAATTATAATTTCATGTGTTTTCAATCTAATACAATTCGTTCTTTTGAGCTAGAATATACTTTTGCCAAGGGGCAGAGTGACAAATATCTTCATAATACCCGGCAAGTCACCATAAAGATGAGTGACAGTGGGAAACGGACAAATTAAAAATAAATCTTAGTTTTGCGATAACTTTTGGCGTTATCTATTACGAAATAAGTGCTATCGGAAAGGCAATGAGTATTTAGTTTTGAACTACATGAATTCTTCCCTTTGGAGGTTTCGGTCTTCATTCTGAAAATGTTTTTCATGCCACTAGAATCTAGCAATTAGGTATACATCATCTGGCGTTATATCCTTAAAAGTCAAAGAATATAGTCTAAGACTTTTCATTCATTTAAATGAGTTCTTAAGTTATTTTAAATAAGGGTCTCTTATATTTGAAATATTAAAATAATTCTACGGTAAATCACCAGTTAGCAATTTCTTATGAATTTTTATGATTTGAACGTTAATTACATTAACTAGCCTGCAACGTGTATCCCTGTTCCTGGTCAAGCTCTTTCAGCAATTATCGTGCCAAGCTAAAAGCTACCCTGAATCATGTGAACCACTAAATTAAGATATTGAAATAAAGCTGAAAATCACAGGCATATATGAACTGTTTCACTGACAAAAAGGAAGCTGCGTCCGCAATGTCGTCGAATTTTTTATGTTCGCTAACTTCATTTACTTTTAGATATGATGTTGTTATTTAGCTGCATTGCAATTGTCTTAGCAGCTTTTTTGGTTATTTTAGACTATTAGGGGTGAGGTCATAACTAGAGCGCGGAAAAAAAGTCTTTTGACTTTTTGTAAAAGTGGGACTTTTGTTGTTTTAAATGCAAATCTTCACCTATCTGATCAAATAAAACTGTTTTTAATGACTTTCTTAGAGACTTTTTGGGACTTTTTTGGCGTGGCGGGACTTTTCTGATTAAAAGAGACTTTTATGGGCCTTTTTATTTAAACTAAATGCCTAAGTTAATATTTGGCCGTTGTGATCGCATTTGTTCAACTGTGTGTTGGAGGCATCTGTGTTTTTCATGCGGTACTACACGGAGCAGCTGTACTGTAAAATGTAAGCTCCTAACAATTGTTGATGTGAAATTTTAATAATAGCTCCGGAAACTGCAATGAATTCTTTCTATTGCTCCACCGTTCATGAAATAATGACACTCACTTACTGCTTCAACCCGAAGGTTGGTTTGGATAGGTGAGGGTAGAGCTCACCCCGTACTTATCCGTTTGCATGTCAAATTCACATATTGTTCCTTTTTCTGGGCCACCTCGCACTTCGAGTTTTTTTTGCTGAGGGTGTCCAAAGACTTCAAAAAGGGATAGGTTGATCTGAAAGAATGCATTGATCTAATTATGAACCAGCTTATTTGAACGCGGGTGGTCTGCTGACAAGTAGACAGCGCTACACTCTATGCTAGCACCTCGCTTTTGTTTAGGAGATTAGTGGAAAAATGATACAATTATATGAAAGATCATCTAGAATTTCCGACGAGGCGAACGCGTCACATTGTGTGCAGATGATCATTAAATGAGCCTAAATTGTAGCGAGGCAAGCATGACGTAGATGAACCTGGACCCTAGGCTGCGATCAAGCGGAGAAGAAGATTTTAAAATTATCGCGAAAAACAAGAGAAAAAGGTCCTCAGCTTCCCCGAAAATAGGGGTACAGGACCTGTACAATGGACAACAAATAAGTACTTTTTCTCATTTTCGGTTTTTCTTTAGCAGGAAACTAAGTTTTGAACTATTAACTCATGTTTCAACTGCCTTATAACATTATTTATCCTATTTAAAAACTTGTTTTGTATTGTATATTATACACTTTTCCCCTTTAAATTTGACTGAAAAAACGCCCTGTTTCCAAGGTTTTACAATGGAGTGTACTTCCACACTCTTTGTCATCCAATGCCTTTTTAGTAAGAGATAGGGTGCTGGGGACTTCCAGATATTGAAATAGAGGAACAATGAGATGGGAGGGTGAGTTTCGAAGAAAATGAACCATGGGGAGACGGGAGAGCGATTATAAACGACGTGAGTGGTTAAGCGGGCTTGCATAACTTGGAGCATACAGCCCCGCGACGCCGAGGCGCATGTTTCAGGGTGCGCGGGCGCCCCCCCTGTTCGTCCTACGTCAAAATGTTGAAATACCTTTTTTGTTGCTTATATTGTCAACTTTTCGATTATCTGATTAGTTTTTCCCAAAATCAAAGCTAAACGATTTAAAAACTAAAAAAGCGATTTTTTTAAGTGTTATTTTCAAAATTTGGGGAATTTGCCGGGGGAATTTTTGGTGGGAAGTTAGAAATTCGGATTCAGCGACACAAAAAGCTGAGGGTAAATCAATTTCCATAACTACCTCTAATTTTTCCAAGTAAAATTCCCTAATGCCTGGACTATCATCTCTAGGCTCTTTTCTCCAACAATTCAGTTAAATTCAGCAACTTTCTCATCTACATCTACACGATACCCTGCAAGCGACCGCGAGGGTGTGTGACAGGGAGTGAAGATCACCAAGCATGCACTACTAACATGCAAACAAGCAACTATATTGTCTCATGCAACCTGATTGTTAGTATCTATATTATTTAAGGGGTTTCTTCTCACGGAAATAACTCAGACTTTTGAGAGACTTTTTTCAAAAATATTGGTGACTTTTTAGGCGACTTTTTTTTGCAAAATTGAAGACTTTTTTCCGCGCTCTAGTCATAACTAATGGTATGCACCTAAAATAATTAAAAACTCTCCAACCCGGCGTATGCTGAACATCTCTGTATGAAGAGAATTTGGTTCTCTAAATTCTCGGATTGCATCATATTCTCAAACAATGTCTTTACTCCAGGCTGTCATCACATTTTCTCTTTCGAGGGAAACAAATTAGGCTCGGTTGAGTTTTGCAGAGGAATAATAAGTCGCTCCAAATGTCGATTCAGGGAATTCATCTGGTCAGGGTTGTCGCAAGAGAACTGGCCTCACATCCCAAGCACCCAAATTTGAATCCGGGAGTTGCAGAGATTTTTCAGTGAAGTCACGGTCCCTTCTTTACCGTTGTCTGAACCGTAAGCACTTTTAGTCCAGCATCCCATCCATCAAATACAACGTTATGCCACGGTCACCTTCCTGCCTCTCAATTAAGAGTAGGGTGATGTCGACGCTGGATATCTCAAAGCCGGCTCCACCCTTCCTCCGGTCCTAAAACACTCTCCCAAACACCCTTATACTCAAGTGTAAACGTCGTCCGCTCTCTCTATTAACTACTGCAAGAACTAATAGTACAGGAACGTGTTCTAGGAGTTGACGTGTGCAGCAACACTGGACACGTCAACTCATAAGCCTTTGTTGAACTGTTATCCGGAAATTAATTAGAGAATGCTGAACAAAAAATGTCGAGAGTGAAAATGTACTGGTTGCATTCACTTATTCTCTTGGCATTGAAATCCGCTAAGTGAGACTGCAGAGAGAGAGAGAGAAAAAGAGCTCATGACGAAGAGTTGACACGCACGCACGCACGCACGAAGAGTTGACGCCACGCACACCCCTTTGTTGCCATAGCCAGAGAGGTCACAGTCGCACATCATACTGGAATCCTAAAAAGGAAATACACATGGTTCGATGAAAGAAAGGGGGGGGTGTGGATTGCGTCAAAATTCTTACGATTCCGACGTTGTGGCCAAAGTATGACTGATATTCCTAGCCTATTTCAAAGTGGTATAGCTCTACCAAATTCTGGGAACTCTTTCAAGGTTTTCACTAAGGCAATGGACAAAATAATTGGATAAACTTTTTGTTTGTTGCACTCCACTTGATTTCCTGGTTTGGATTAATTGTGTGGAAATTAGATTCAAGAAGATAATATCTACTTGGACGTCGAAATCCGACTATTAGTATCGTCTGTCGTATATTTTATAGATACTTTATAGAGCTACTATCATGCTTTACCATGCTATACTATGCTTTACTATGATACTTTATTGCTACTATAATGAGCGGGATATTATGCGTCTGATTTACAAAGTTCTGGATTTCCTAACGGTCAGAGTTGGTCAGCATTCATATCTGTAAACAAACATATACAGGAATAACGTAGTAGAGGCTTTCATTTGTAAGATTGTTCTCTCTGGCATCTCAACTTAGTTCAATCCTCGTCATATTGAAGGGTAAGATCGTGCATATTGCGTTGAGTATTACGATGCAAAACGTGCTTAACATTCGTAGGTATTTTCCTACACCCCATAATGTCCAATTTTAGGAAACAGGCTTATCTTTTACTCAAGTAATTCCTTAATGCGCTAGATCTTAAATACCTATACATTTTTCACTGTACGTTATTATTTACTAGAATTCTTGAAATGCCATTGAGGTCTAATCATGATACTAATATATAAAAATGTAGCGGGTTCTGTCTGTATGTTCTATGTTCGTCACGCATCTCCTCAAAAACTGCATAACCGATAGAGTTGAAATTTTCTAGGACTCTTGCGTATACACTAGATGGTGCTATTAGTTATGTAAAAAACGACTAAGGGCCCCATAGGGCCCATAAGTGGCCTGGGTTCAATTTCTGGCGCCAATTGCTTTAATTTCGGCCCCGGTGGCGTCGTGGTTAAAGTCCTCGCCTGCTAACCTTAGGGTCGCGGGTTCGAGTCCCGCCTGAGTGGGTTTTTTTCACCACTGAGGACATGGACGTGTGTGCTCGTCTGTTGTTAAATTGTTAGTACCCCGAAGTAAAGGCCACATGTGCTGTTTTCGGTGGTAATGTAAAATTTAAAAAAAATATATAATTGACTTTTTCCATTTATGAAAGCACAAGAGTTATGTCTACCGATCGGTAAAATAACTAAATATTAATCGATTTATTTCATTATTTTTTGTATTTAACGGGAAAGATTTCAAACTTAATTGCTCTTTCAACCGATTTACACTTTGCCTTCGAAGTTTCTGCAAATTGTGTAATTTTAGTTGAAATTTGTAGTTTTTTTTGGTTCCTTTTTGTGCGTTGCCAAGGCAATTTACATGCTGCCTCCGAACAAAAAGAGATGTCGCCACCAACATTGTGCTTTTCCCGAGGATATTGGACGGTGCTAAACGAGGCACTGTGGCTAATTCGTTAAGCTAGATCGGCCAGTTTATTCCGCACAATTATACTTCTGTTGCTACTCACGGATCAAGTTGATTTGCATCCGGTAAGCCTGAGATTATTTAAACAAAGGCTTCCGCGGGGTTCAAATTACGAATGTTTTTCGGATTTATTTCCACATGTGTCCAGTGGAACCTAACTGGGATATATGGAATAGAACTGGAACATTTACGAAATTGTCAATTTAAATGGACAAAGGTAATAAGGAACATGAATTAAACCAAATAAAAATGAGAGAAGTAAGTTGAAAAATGAAATGTGATATAAATATGCATCAAATAAACTGTGTAGAGTTCAAATATACCAGACCAAACGTATTTGATATGAATATGTTAAATTTTAACTATATTATAAGAATAGAATGTGCTCTAAGTGGAATAAAAGCATAATTACGTATCCGAAGGAAGTTGATTGACGCCAATTCAATGAATTTAGTGAATTCATGCCCTCATAATCCACATAACAAGCCAGAGAAAAAAAGTTGTTTGCCAAGGACGAGGGTCCTATACTTCTCCCCCTTAGCCTCATTCTAGCGTTAAAGGTTTGGAATACTATTCCCATTATTGTACACTGCATGTTCGATTTGTGACAGTATTTATGTACGAACGTTGGTTCATAATAGATTTACGGCTAAGATTGAGACTTGGAACGAAAGATAGCTCCAAAATCATATTTGGATTTCGTCCCTTAACAATAAATGTTATAGTTTCTTAATGCTATTCACGCATTTGATTTTTCTTACTCCCAATTTCAACGGGAACCTTCAGCTTGTTTTTAAATAAACACTTTGGACATCATTTTATGAAGTGAAAGCAAGTCCACTGCATGAAGTGATGTCCAAATATGTTGACCATATAGTGATTGGAAATAGATTTAGCACTGTATTTGACAGTTATTCCGGCATCTTTACGGTATTTTTTAACTTTTTCAGGTACAAAAACCATTAACCAAGCACGGTTTCCTTCTTCAGATTCTCATAACTGCTGACTCACTTCTTCATTAATTTCTTCTCCTAATATCTTCATTTAAGTTTCTACATGTGATAGTAAGAAGAATGTTGAGTAAGCAGTGTAAAGAGAGTAGAAGAATACATAGTATGGACAGAATAATGGCAGATTAGAAGTATGGTGTACTAAAAAAGGGCATCATTTGATAGATGTCGTGGGAAAAATTTATTGCCCATCAAACCCTGCATTAACTGGTAGAATATTGATGATGATTATGCAGTTTTTTGTAGGCATTTAATGTGGATCCAAAGAAAATCCCAGGTCTTCAACTTTGAATTAGAAGCCATGTGTGTGGACTCCTTGTCGAGTCTATAACTGCCTTATTCCTTCTCTTCCATTCGTCTTAGCCTGCCGTAATGGACTCAAGTAAATTAACTACGGGCATGTGAGAATACTTCGGCGTCCATAGTTCAGTGATTCACCCAGCTATTCGACAATAATAGGAGGTGAATGGGAACTGAATTCTCGGTATGGCAGCCAAGTGACGCAGTGCTATGAGATGTGGAAATGATAGAAAGTGATTTGAAAGGAGAAATGGATAGTGACAGGCGATGTGGCCGTGGAGAAATGGAGAGAGCTTCGCTGGAGCCCACTCATCTGAAGGTTTTATGCGTTCAGTCTTCCCGTAGCGCGAACAGTGATCCTCGAGTGAAAAGAATGCTCATCTTCAATGCAAAAACTCAGGCCGAGAAACTATGGACTATTGGTTTCATCTTACAGTGCTCTAAATTCACAGTGAGATGGGTGTAAAAGTAAAACACCTACTGGTAAAAATCTTTAAAACAAAGTTACTTACGAATATGACTGATGTAAAGAGTATGAGTGAGTTGAAAATAAATTTATTGAATCACTGCTTGGTAAATAACTTCATGAATAAAGACGTGAGTAAAAAAACGGGGCTATATTGCAATGGCACAATCGACCAATTTTGTAATAATTGAAATGTGATATTTTTGTACTTATGAGAGAATTCTAAGAGACTTAAGTGTGCATTGGAAACCAAAATACTGAATAGTTGGCACCTACTGAGAGGCGAGACCATAATGTTTTACTAATTAATATAAATTATTTTTGGTGATACTGAATTGTAATTTAGTGTGGGTGTCATAAAATATTATATTCGCTGTCTTCTCTTTGTTTCATCTATTTAATTTCATGTATTTGCGAAATCTTATGTTATGAAATGTAAAATAGATCTAGGTAGTACAACCAGAAAGCCATCCAAGTGGTGTGTGGTATGGGGTGATTTCACAACTGGAAGGCATTATCGACGGGTTAACAATCATATTATGAGAGTCTCCTTAGCCGATTTTACTTTGAAGACTAAATCCCATTGGCAACGGCTTCACATACTCTCTTCATCTCAAACTGACTTAATGCCGGACGTGCACTACCTATACAAATGTTACGCAACTATTTATGGTTGTGAGTCAAACGTTCAAGAGAAAAAAAAACTTTGCACTCAGGCGTTTGCTTTTAGAGGTCTATTAAAAATGCGAAAGGCTATGAATAAACTGCCCATATTAATTATCCTCACAGTAATTTCGATCTTCGAGCTACCCAAACTTTACTCGAAGAGGGTCCTATACTTCCCCCCCCCCCTGCCCCCCCCCCCCTCCCCCATAGCCTCATTCTAGCGTTAAAGGTGTTATATAACTTAATGAATACCTATACTAATGTCTTTAATTGACGTTTAATATCTGTCCTAATATCTGTCTTTAATTTTATCTGTACCATCATCTAGCCTACCAGAGTGCTTTGGGGCTTTTAATATACACCATAATAGGGTTGCAGAATAGTTAAGCATTCTATTTCTTGGTAAACAGAGGTAGTTGCATTCTTCCATCTGTCTCAAGATATATTCATAAGGTCATGGGGTTGTAAAAGATTTTCTAAACCATAACACTTTTTTTATACGTGTCATTACTACCTGTTTCACTGTTATAAGTGGCATATATTAAGTATTCCTACTAGCGCGCGTTCGTTTTTCCTTGTGTTAATTAGCTGTCCTTATTCGCCTGCCCACTAGAGGGGCGATGGATCCAACTGCAAGAAATGCCAACCTGTTAGGCTATGCACAGCACTACGTCAAAATTACTGTGAATTCCCCTTTAAACTTAAGATGTAGGCAAATTTATATCCTATTGTCTCGCGTTCTGCGAAATGTCGCATGTAATTAGGCATCGATTGGCTCATTTTAAAATTTTCATTGCGATTTGTAGACAAGATGTTTGCAAAACATGACTATCAATCTCGTCGTCTTCAATGTCCTGAGAAATCTCTCAGAATGCCACGGATATATTTATTGTTGACTTCAATTTCTTTCACTTTTATTTTTCATTTGCTAAACGAATGACTCTGTCATTCACAAAAGGTACTGATATGTTCATTTATTCTTGTGTGGAGTTATGTCATTTACATCTAAATGTGTTGTCTCTCTCTATTTGAAGCATCGCTTCTTGCCATGTGGTTAGTGGACGAAGGCAGCGTCCAGATGAATCCAATGCGATAATCGCTGGTCCTCAGGCGTGGAATGACAGTGGTTTCAAGTTCAGAACTCGTGAATGATATCATGAATCACCTTGTGCAGTCTGTCTTCCTGCAAAAGAGCGTTACGTAAATGTGCATCTGCTTATTACCTTTGCTGAGTTATTATTTTATATAGTTTACTGTTTACATTTTTCTGTAGTGTTCTGTTTAAGGTGAATAGTTCGGATGTGTATCACATAGATCGGGAAGTTATCAAGTTCTGCGCATCCTTCGCATGTTTAGAGTACATGATAGGTTTCATCAAACTAAAGAAAAAACTTTTCACAGAACTTACAAAACAGGAGACGTGAAATTCATTTTTAAGCAATTAATTGCAAACTGCTGGAAAAATTCTAACAGCTTTGGATGCCATGCTTTAGTCACTTCCTAATACAAACTGTTTTCTGCTAGGAGATTCTATTAGTAAAGCATTTAAAGGCACCAGAAAATTCTAAAATCGTCGTGGAAAGAGATACACGGGAGTAAACTCGTATTTCCTGTAGAGAGTATTTTTATTCCAAATCATCGTACCAGTATTGACTTATTAGTGAAATTGCATTAATAAAAGTCTTGAAGAAGAAGAGAAGATTGAAGATTTTCTATATGGCTGACTAAATATTCTTCCATCTAACACTCTTTCAAAGCATCCACACCCTTTACTATCTATCAATAAACTCATTTTCTCTTCTCATAATATATTTAAAATCAACTCCTCTCCTTCCCAACCATTAATAACACTTCATAATT
The DNA here is from genome assembly GCA_933228895.1 of Platycnemis pennipes. NCBI lineage: Eukaryota > Metazoa > Arthropoda > Insecta > Odonata > Platycnemididae > Platycnemis > Platycnemis pennipes. The sequence continues at coordinate 21,291,793 of OW121848.1, read as the reverse complement.
CGTCCTCCTTATCACCATAGTAAATAATAATTGAAGTACTTTTCTGTTAACAATTTTTAATAAAATCCTACCATGGTGTCAACGCTTGTGCGTCATTTTCAAGGGTCACTCTTAGAAAATGACGCTTGAAAATTACGCAAACGTGTTGAAAACATGGTAATATTTTATTGAAAATTTTTGGTGATAAAGTACATGTTTTATTTTATTACAATGCATTTCCACAAAGTAACATCCGAAGAAATAGAAAAAACTCCTTTCCTTCCTTACCTTCTCCATCCTTTACCATTCCTGCATCCCAAAATCCAACACTTTAGCCTTCGCCTAATGGCTACTACTCCCACACTTACTAAGCTCAACTACATGCTGGCGAATCGTTGCCATTAAACGTTAAGTTACGACCTTTTTTCTTCCCAATAGGTCCTTTTCCATCGGTTTTCCACATAATACGTGTGCTGAGACCTGTTTCCATTTTCATTTATCCCCAGGATGGCTCGGAGCCATGTCTACGGCTGTCGCCCTGTTCCTATCTCCCGTGACCATCGCCTTTTGTCGTCGGAAATCGACGCGAGTAACGGCTGTACTAGGCGGTCTAGTGACGGCGCTCGGCTGCCTCTTCTCCTCTTTCGCGTCGCAGTTCCACCAGCTCTTCTTCTCTTACGGCGCCGTGGTCGGTAAGTCTTTATCCTCAAGACTATGCTCTTGACTTAGCCTTCCCTCCTCGATGCTCACAAATACACCGTACCCAAATTTCCTGGCCAACTTAAATGGCATACTTACGCGTTGCAAGCAGAGAAATTGATGGTAAATCCATAAGGATTAAGGCATTATAGAGATAATGAGTTCAACTATAGGTTAATGATTATAAACTAGTAAAACAGACGTATTGAAATTAAATTTACATGGGCAATTAGGTATATCACGAGTTCAAAAATGCAAGATTTATAGAAAGCCTCGTGGAAAATGAAGGCTATAAAGGAAGTAGGAATAGGTAGTTCTAAATTACAATTGCCAAATAGTCAAAGGCGAAATGGAAGACAGAGCTTAAGCTCCAGAAAATTTTTTTTACTGGATGTATGAAGGATTTAGGCCCGGGGATTTCTCGAAAAATGTTCACCCCTACACTTAAAAAGAGGAAAGCAAAAGTTTACGAAGAATACAGAAATATTTGTTTAATTTCTCTCGATGCAATTGTATCGATAATAAACCGAAGGTTGGTTATTTAGGCTAAAGTTTCTGAGCGAGAATCAGTTTGGGTTTATGAATGAGAGGGCAATTTTTTATGCCATTGTAGTAAAAAAAACATCAGTGTGAAGGAATGTCGAAGAGTGTACTCAATATTTTTTAATGCGCGGTTGAAATTAGGAAAGCATTTCATAGAATTAATCGAGAAAAGTTAATGAAGGTCATTGCAATCACAGGGTTGGAAGGGGGAAAAAATTGAGTTATAAATAATTCATTTTTGGCCCTCAAAACGCAAGTAAGGATAGCCTATGGGGAATCTGGTTAGACAACGTACCATTGGAGAGGAAATGAAGAAGCGGGAGTTAGTTGGACATGCGGTAGGTATAAAAATAAAGGAAATATGCTGATTTCAAAAGAAAATTACTGTAGGATATAATCCAATCAGAAAAATCAAAGCAATATACTCTAGCCGGTAAAATGTGAATAATAATCATCTCATTCCCGCAGTGTTCTCAGTGTAATTACACATACGAGATCAGAATTAAAAACGGACAATCAGAGTGTTATGTTTTTTATTTTAGACTCTGTTGTAATAGTGAAAATTACGAAAGCTTGTACATTATGAGCTCACTCAAACGAACCTCTCTTTCGACCGGCAGAGCTGATGTCTTCTCTGTCATTTGCATGCCCATAAATCAGCTGTTGGATTCATGTGAAGACACTTAAATGCAAGACTCAGCAATTTAACTTCCTAATACTACTCTGAGCGAATTTCATGTTCTTTAATTCAACACGAGATTTCAAGTTAAACTTTCCAAAATCCGGTAGCGAAAGAGTCTAAAATACTTCAATATTTGAAGCATGTGGCTTACCTTAATTTGCAAACATGATCTTCTCCTCTTCACTTTCTTTCTTCGCTATTTTAGGCGTGGGTGTTGGTCTCACGAGAGATACATCCACACTGATGGTGTCCCAGTACTTCAAGAGGCGGCGAGAACTGGTGGAAATATTCATAGTGGCCGGCAGTGGTATAGGCCTCGCGCTTATGTCGGCGTTCATCAAAGCAGCAGTTGGGTGAGTTGAATTTTCCTAGCAAAATATTATTTTGACTGATAGCATTACTTCTTAAACTCCCAAAAATGTAGTGGTGCTTAGCTCCCGTTCCATAATATATGGTTACATATTCTGACACCAAAAGAATCATCGAGGCGATTTCTTCAGTCGATAATACTCGCACCAGATTACCAGCTCCTGGATATGCTTCAAAAACTCGAAATAATAATTACAGTGACGTTGCCTTAACTTTCGCCCTGTTAGTTAATTATTGCGGGATATCCTCTGCATACCTCTTTAAGTGTATGACTAGAAAATTATCAAATATCTAATCACCTAATCATCATCAGATATTGTGCAGGTATTGCCACACTTCATGCTCTATCCCAGCCCCTTTATTCTTTTTTTTATTTTTTTAACTGATCTCCTTTGAATTATATAATGTCTTTTGTTCTGTTTTTTTTCAATTCCAATGATCTGGACTAAAGCGTAACTAAATCTTAGTCCGTGCTTTAGTGGCATACAGACGGAATTATTGAAGAAGAGTTTAAAGTAGGTAAATTATGCCTCCACTACCATGAATGATGTCAATCATTTGATTGCTGACTTGGAAACATACTAAATAAAGAATTTAAAAATATAAATCACGGAAGATATCAAATTCCCTATTTTCCTCACACATGACCCCTTCCGCATAACGTCGAGGTGGCTTTCTGGGTACTAAGTTAGGCTACTAGGTTTATTTTAAACAGAACGCCATAACTACTACTATTAATAGCAATAAGAATATTTATTGCTATAGGATTTCTGTCGTTTGGGACAACTAAAAAAATACAAAGTCAATCTATACCTACCTACCTAATCAGCTAAACCAGAGCAAGACATAAAACCGGACTTCAATACAAAGGACCGAATCACTGACTCTCCGTGACCCTGAGAAATCCTGGAAACGCGATAATATTTCAATTTTAGAAACCCTTGATTTTTTTCTCCCTGAAATTGAACATTTAGCCAAGACTTAGATGAGCACTTGTGATAACAACAGCGCTCCCCTCCGATTTTCAGGGCCATAGGTTGGCGCCTGGGCCTGCAAGCCGTCACGGGCGCCGTCTTCACCACTTTCCTCCTGGGCACGTTCTACCGCTCGGCGTCGCTGTACCACCCGCAGCGGAGGGCGATCCTGCACCTCAAGAACCAGCGGCGGAAGGTGAAGGAGAAGCCGGGGGGACACGCGGCGGCGGCAGCGGCCGCTGCGGCTGCCGCGGCCGCCGCCGCTGGCGGAGGTGCCGCCGGGAAGGGCGCTGTGGCTGCCGGGAAGGGACGGACCGGCAAGCCTCCGTTCCTCGACTTCACGGCCCTCAAAAGCCGGACGGTGCGGATCCTCCTGCTCTCCACGGCGCTGGCCGCCTTCGGAATCAACACTCCGATTTTCTACCTCGTGAGTGCCACTGGTGTTGCAATTGCAAGGGAAAACCTAACGTGCAAGCACACGTTAGGTTTTCCCTTTCAGCTGACTCCAGATATTTGACGATTGGTAATGATGGTCTGTCGGGGTTTCTTTTGCGTCGATCCATCGCTGTGGAAATAAATTTTGCTAGTTTTTAGATCTTTATGAATGTAAAGAATTGTAATCGTTAGAAAAAAATCAATTTGCTAAGTAGTTCATGTTTTATAACGTTATTCATTTTTAACTACCAGAAAAAATTAATTTGCAAAGTAGTTTGCGTCTTACATAAATATAACTCTGGTGTCGTTGATGCAAAAAGCACGTATGTTGCGTTTTCCCTTGTTAGCTGGATCTCAGCAATTCCAAATGTTTAACGACAGGTACCGATGGTGTTTCAAGTGTTACTTTTGCGTCAATTCATCACTGTGGAAATAAATTTTGCTAGTTTTTAGATCTTTATGAATGCAAAGAATTGTAATTGTTAGAAAAAAAATCAATTTGCTAAGTAGTTCGCGTCTTATATTATAAACTTGTTACTTAAGTACCCCTACTCTACTGTTCGTAGCTGAGTGTCCTTTTTACCTATTAGAGGCATGGAGGATGTAAACGTATCTATGAATACGATTGCAACATATAACACTTGTATACTCCCATCGTATGAAAAGGCAATGAATTGCGTAATATCTTTCGTACTACTCTTAGCACCGACAACCGCGATTTCCCTTACAAGAGCACAATGGCATAGCAGTAATTACTAGTAGTAGAAATAAATTTGTAATACATCTCTAAAGAGAAGTATTGCAAATTTATTTCTAGGCAAGGATCAGTTTGGATTTCTCAAGGGAAGGGCCACTTGGAATTCTAATGCAGTGATGAGAATACCAGTGAAAGTAATTTTGAGTGCTTATAATCACGATATGTTCGCATGTTTTGCTGTTTTAGAAAAGACATTCAACCGATTGAGGTGGGAAAAATTAATGGAAATATTGCAGAAGATAGGAGTAGACTGAAGAGACGAGAGACTGATAGGGACTTTATACATTACACAGGAGGCATAAGTAAGAGTAGCTGAGGGAGAATTAGACTGAGCGATAGTGTATTGGGTTAGACAGGGCTGTTCGTTATCACCGCTCCCTACTTTTTAACATATATTTGGAAGAAAATATGAGAGAGGTGTGGGATTAGCTCTAGTAAGGAATAAAGATCGGAGGAAAATTGATGAATTCGGTGAGGTGCTCGGATTACCGAGCGCTTGTCAGAAAATGGTTTCACAAAGAATACTAGATAAGTTACTAAGTCATTGCAAAAGATACGGAATGAACATTATTCTCGAGATAACGACTTCATGAGATTCTCGAGAAAATTTAAGAAGAGAGAAGAGAAAATTTAAAAGTGAGGAGCAAGAAGCTTGAGCAATTTAGCTACCTCTGCAGTATGTTGCAGGAAAAAGAATATAGCAACATTGAAGTTTTTTAACAGAAGGAGATTTGCATTGGAGAAAGAAGCTTTTACTCATAGAAAAGAGATAATGACAGGATCATTAATTAGGGATGCAATTAAAAGACAGGTGAAAAGCTTATATGGAGCAAGGCACTATATGTCATGGAAACGTGAAAATAGACTCAGGGCTTTTGAGGTGTGGGGATGGAGTAAGACAGAGAAAGTAAGGTGGGTTGAATGGAGGACAAATGATGAAGCTCTAAGTTATAATAATAATCCTATAGGAAAAGAATGAAGGTTAGTTGAGAATTTATAAGAAGGCAAAATGTCTGGATGGAGAAGGTAATAAATAGTATATAAACTTTTAAAAATATCCCAAAAATCACAAACATAGTACACATCTTCCAGTGGAGAGGTGCGCTGGTCTTCTCCCTCTTTATGCCTCAATTTCCCGGGTGAGGGGGTGGGAGGGGTCTGGAGGTTGGGAAAATGCAGCAGCTGTGCTCAGTATGAGGGAGGAGGCATGAACAAGTATTCGCTACTCACTGTGGCTTCAGCATCATTTATGCTTTTTTAAACTTCTAACTGCTCACGAGCATTGAGTTCTATTCCTATGCTTCAAGTGTATAAAATACAAACTTTCAAATCACTTTTCTGGCCACACTAGTAAATTTTTGTAAATTGTCTTTAATCCTCACGATTATTTACAGAAGATTTTAAATGTTTCTTTGATGGGTTTTAAAATTTCTGGATGTTTGCTGATATATACATCATCCCAGTTACTGCACTTCAGCCTGTATGTTCCACTTCTGGACATAGGGTCAAGTGTATATTTGCATTTCACTAGTGTTTTTAAGGGTCACATGCAATTTAAAATCCACACGAAAACTTTTTTTCTTCTCTGTTTATAATATAAATACTAGCTGAAGGTGCCCATTGAAATTCAACGGGAGGGAGAAATACAATAAATACAAATTGTGTAAAGAAATTTTAACATTTTTCATGAAGGGGTGAAATATGTGCAGAAGGGAAGAAATGAGGGAGAAACTTTTGCTATGAGTTAGCTCCAAGTCGGTATTGGAACCATGAATATAATTTAAACCAATGTAAACATATAATTACTGCCTGGGCCTTTACAAAAATAAGAATATTTTTAAATAACTTTCAGGCCAGATGAAACAAAGTATGTTAGAAGGCGAGGTGCATACGAATGTCTCTCTATTGTTGACAATGAGGCCAGATTCGGGTTTTTGGAAATGTTAGGACTCAAGTCTTTGGCAAAAAAATTTTTCTTTGGCCTTTCATATAGTATGTAAGTTTTTGTCTCAATTCTCCAACTTCATGACAGTGGCGTCAATGAACTTCCTACGGATACGTATCAATGCCTTTTATTCCAATTAGATTAAATCCCCTTCTTATAACCTAGTATAGATTTAAAAGAATGGAAAAGGCAGGCCTCGTATGAGATACATGGAACAAGTTGTGAAGGATGTAAAAGAGAGGAGTTACGTCAATATGAAGAGGTTTGCCGATAGAAGAATAGAGAAGAGAGCTACGTCAAACGAATCATAGGATTGTTGACCGATGATAACGATGAAGTCAGGTACTTTTCGCTCGGTTAACTCTGTTCATACCTTATAAGGGATATTTGATGTATCACTAAATTATAATTTTTCTATATTAATATTAACTCATCAATTAAAGTGTGAGGATAAACGTTTCTAAGGGCAATCTGTTTGATTATACTGACTTTATTGTAAAATCCTCCTGACATTGGCACATTCAACAGACAACGCTCCAAGGAGTGGAAAGGCATAAGTTTGTGAGTGATGAAATGTCTAGAATCAGCCAGGTTAGCATGGTTGCTGTAACTGGGTTTACAGAAAATGGAAAAAGTATCTGTCTGTTATTCACCAGTGAAATTGAAAGGACACTTAAGTGTCATTTTATTATGATTGAAAGCATACAGGTAGTAGAATCCCACCTGATGTCACCACATGGAAATACTCCGTGGGATAAGATGAATTATATATTTTTAAGTTTCCCTTGGAGTGATGATGTTGAATGGCAATAATGTTCAACAACTAAGCCTGTAATTATTTTAGGGTAAATAGTGGAGTGAATTCACCTCAAGTATTCACAGGGAAACCTTAAGTTCTTGGAATACCTACATAGTATTTAATTCTAAAGTTTCCTTATTTGCTACTGAAATTTGGTTTAAATAATGGCAAGAATGACCTAGGAAAGAACCCCTCCTGAAGTAATGTTTTTTGCCCTTATCCTTAGTGTAAAGATCCACTTTGAATGATTTATGCCAGAGTCCCTACCAGAGTAATTTTCTGCCCTTATCATTGGTATTTATATTTGCCTGAGGTTCATTTATTGTAGAAATATTTGGCTTGAAAGCCTTTGAAAAAAATAAATACCCTCTTGATACTTTGGAAACATATCTACCCAAATAATTTCCTTACTAAGGAATTTTGTAATGCAATAACACAATATGCTCCTCAGCATCACATATTTTTCAAAAACATTTTTTTGCAGGCACACCAAGCAGAACAAGAGGGTTTGGGAGCAGATACAGCAACTCAACTGCAAGCATGTTTGGGTATTGCATGGGCCCTAGGCGCAGCTGCATTTGGAGCTCTTGTGGTGAGACAGTCTCCTGACTGCCGCATAGCAAGGCACTATCTTTGTCAGGTATGATATACACCTCATTAGCCATAAAATGGACAATTCTCTATTCTGAATAGATATACTATAAATATACCCATGTCTCATAGTTTCTGGTACCATTTCTGAAGAAATTCAATGATTCTTATACATTTTTTAAATCCATCTCTAGTCATTATGTGTTTATGGTATCATCATCATCATCATCATCATCATCATTAGACATCATTCCTCAGATTGCTTTGACACAGCTCTCCACTGAGTTCTTCTATCGGCTAATCTCTTCATATTTATGTATTTCTTCTCTTTCACATCCTTCATCACTTGTTCCATATATCTCACACAAAGCCATCCTTTGCCCTTCTTCCCATCCACTTGTCCTTCAACGAATGTCTTCATCAGGCCATCCTGTCTTAAGATATGGCTGATTAAGTTGTCCTGTCTTCGTGTTAGAGTTTTCAGGAGACTTCTCTTTTCTACCACTCTTCTTAAGACTTCTTCGTTTGTCACTCGGCTGATCCATTTTATCTTCATTATTCTATCTATGGTAGGTATATGAAACTTTTAATTAAAGTTAGATTCATATAATTGTGTTTTTCAATGTACTACTATGCTCAAGTTTAGATTTTAGAGTTCCCATAGTATGCTGAGTTGTCAAATGTGAAAATATGTGGACATATTTCTAGAGAAACTGTTTCTTCAAAATGTCTAAAATTTATACTCTAATCATTTCAATTTATCCTTTTCATTCTTATGAAGTTTTGGTCAACATGTCTACAGCTTCTCATGGAAGTTCTAATTGTGCCTATAGACAAGTATATAATTAAGCTTCAAAAGCATTCTTCATGGTACTGTTTATGCTCAAAGAAAATTTGAAATGGGTCTAAACTCACAATTCATTGAATCAAACACTTATAATTGCATGATATAAACCACATTTATTGTGGCTAATGATCTGTTCTTTTTTCATCAAGGTGTCTGTATTTGCCTGTGGGGTGGCAACCCTTGCTCTAACTGCTGTGGAAGGCCGGCGAGGATACCTTCTGTTTGCCTGTGTTTATGGAGTCTTTGTAGGAGGCTACCACTATTCATTAAAAGTTTATACTTATGAAAGAGTGAGAGCCAGGCATTTTGCCAGAGCATGGGGATTTGTGCAGTGCTCTCAAGCAATACCCATTGCACTGGGAGTTCCAATATCAGGTAATTAATAATGCATATATCCTTCACGTTCATGCTTCATGTTACATAAATATAAGATATGCATTCAGTGTGTATCCATCAATGAAATAAAGCTAGTCGTGTTTTTAAAGGGAGGTCTTCATTTTTTGTTAAATAGGTTACATAAATGTGGGCTATGGAGGCAAGGCAGGGTATTACTTTAGCTCAACCTGCATCCTGATGGGCAGTGTATCATTGTTCCTGATTGACGTACACAGGAGAAATGTTGCTCGTCAACGACAGAAGCAGCAGCAACAGCTGCAAATACAGTTGCAGATGCAGACAGCACATTCTCCACAGCCATATCCAGGAGCACTGACCAATGGTCTCTTGTCTCCACCTCCTGGAGGAACACAAACCCCACTTGCACTTGCCAGGTATTGTTTGCATGAAGTTGTTCATCCCATATCTGAATGACAAAACCAGTTTGAATACAAATTTTTGATATGACTTACAGTATGATAATATCAATATTCATATATTTTGCTATTTCCTGGTTAGTAGTGAAATATATTTAATGTTTTTATTAAATTTCAATGAGTAAATCAGCAATTGAGGTAAATTTCTATAGACAAGGAATATACACATCAATGTTCCATTCACACTGTGCATACCTTCTACCTCTCTCCTTTTCATCTAAATTGCCTAATAATTATCTACCTCTCTTTTCTCATGATTTCAAAATGACTATTATAGGTGCTTAATCCTCAACCAAATTATATACTTCCCTTCATGACATCAAATATATCCACATTATTTTTTCTGTTTTTACTCACATCTATATATTGTATGTGCTATATACATTAATTTAGAAAATATATGGTTTCATGTCATCAGTGACACCATTTCATACAGAAATGGGAGACGAATAGGTGGTTTTAAATTTTCTAGTAAGTGTATAAGGGTGATGGGTTGATTCAGCAACATATGAAAGTATTGTGTAGGTATGCAAAAAATTTAATTGTGAGCTCTGGACATACTTTTTTGAAGACTTGGCAAGTTAATCAGGATAAGGTAACCTCAGATCCAAGTTGAATTCTTACTTATATAATAACTTAGAACTGATTTGGTTGCAGTTTTCATTTCACTTATTCAGTCATTCATTGAGGACATTTATCAGGCTGAAAGGCTGCAAAAATGCATCCACATTTGAGTGATAATTTTTATTATCACATATTAGCATTCAGCTGTGGAGTAATTGTTGGAAAGCAGTTAAAACAAAATACACACTCATAAACTTCCTTGAGGAATATGACATTTGTATCTAAATATGACTTCTCTTTAAAGTTCAGGAATAAGCCTATTTCATTAATGATTGAATTAATGTAGGCTTTAACATACTTGCATCATTTCACCTCTTAAGAAAGACCCATTTGTCTGTTAAAAATTCATCAATTTTTTGTCAATAATGTCACTATTAATGATACATGGGGATGAATGGTAAATTGAAGTACTGTGATAAAGTTGACAAAATAATTCACCAATGTCAATGTGATTTTTCTATGTAGAATATGTGATATATATGTATTTTATTTCCTTGCAGGAGGAGAGGTGGTGTTGTCGGAGGTTCTGGAGGAGAGCCCGATGATCCACAAACCAGGCAGCAGCGTGAGCAAGCAGAGCTCCTTATACTGGAACGAGAGCGTGCAAGGCGCCAGGCCCAGCGTCGCAGACTCTCTTTCACGGAAGACGATCTGGATGATCTCAGGGATCTTGAGGAGCTGGAGGAGCTGGAAGCAGCAGCTGCTGCACGGGCAGCCCTGCTCACTTCTCAGCGCTCATTTGCATTGCTTGATGCCGCAACAGCTGCCGCTGTAGCTGCAGGAGGTGGTAGTGGCGGCTCTGGTGGTCTTGGATTGGCTGGGGAACTTACTGGTGCTGGAGTGTTGGTTGGTTCTGAGCTCAAGGGTGGGCCAGAGTTGACCTGCATCTCTGAAGAAGGCATTGCAGACATGGATCTGCCAGATAACCTTCTGGATGACCTTGACTACATAGGGGACTGCATCACCTCCTGTAATAAGGTATATAGAAGGAATATTGGTTTTTAAAATTTGATGTCTTAAAGCTGCCATTTCAATCTCAATGGTCTCCTATGGATAAAATATCTTCAAGATCACATGAGATTTCCTATTACAGTAAATATTTTGTTGCACATGTGTATGAATAAGGGGAAAGGACATTGGCATTACATTTCAATTAAAATCTGCATTTATAATAAATATTTATAATTTCCTCTTTATAATAAGCTTTAAATGAAATATTGAAGAAATAGAGATAAGGAGGAAAACTCAAATAATGAAATTAAATATCCAAGAAAAAATAAATAAGAGACCAAAGTATTATACAACAGACCATTTAATTTTATTGGAATTTCAGTTACCAACAAGATGGCAGCTCTAAATTAAAAAATTTAGAGCGAGATAGATGTTTAAAATTACTGTTTTATTTATGAACAAATATGTAATTCATTGCCAATTTTTGCCTTCAATAAACTATTTCCATCTTTTTTCTTTGATACAGGTTGAAAACTACCTGATGCTCAGTGAGTTTGAGAACAACCTCATTGCTGAAATGCCAATAATACTGGATCGCAAAGGAAGGCGCTGGTCTCTGGCCAGGCAAGGTTCATCAGTTGTGAATGCCAACAACCAGTTGCCATCTTTACCTGGAAATTCAGTCCCGGGCACTGGTGCAATACAGACTGCGAGTGCAGATGCAAGCAGTGTCCTCAAAGTGGAAGAAGATGAAGGTGGAGGGGATGGGAAAGTCAGGGCACCAGTTGTGATTGTAGGGTCCAGTGATTTGGTGATGGGTGAGGAGGGAGTGGATGAAGGGAGAGAAGAGGTGTTCTCTGAGGATGGCCTCGGCACTCCGAGGGAAAGGAGGCGGCGGAGACTTTCCCGAGACGTGCCCTTGTTCAGGAGCAACAACTGGAGGCTTATGTCAGGCCCCAAGAGGACCATAACAGTGATTGATGAGGCCTCTGTGTGACCAAAATGCATTCCTTAAGTCATTTGGCCTAGCCACTGCCTTTCCAGAAGAATGAATGAACCAATCCATAAATCCTATTTACTGCCACCTTTATGCGTGCTGGTGAGTGCTTTATATTTTCATGTTAATTAAGGGAGCTAGATAAGTGTTGTACAAGTGGATGTCGTAGTGTCCAAAGATGACACATGAAACCTGTGCCAAAGTTGTTTTATGAAAAAGAGTCGTTTGTCCCTCTGAAACTCATCTGTGAATTATTTAATATGCAAAGGAAGATCTGCTCCAGCTGTTCTGACATCAGAATCACTGAGAGAGACCAAATATTCCTGATTTTCTTGGCAGTGACTACTTTCCATGGCAATGAGAACTGCATATGATGTGGAGCAGTATGGACCAGGATGTTCCAAGTCCACAGTTGTGGAGGATTATGATATTCATTTCCTTAGTCATCAAAACCATGGCCACTATAGTTTCTCTAGCTATTTTAATGTGATAAACTTATCATTAAATTATCACTTCAGTTTAATGCTACCTATCTCTTAACTGACTATTTATGGACCTAACTCCATATGTTAAATAATTTTCCAAACACTTCCTCAAAATTGCTGACTATTGCTTAAATGAAACATTAGATAAATGAAATAAAGTTGAATTTATGACGATAAATTATAATTCATGCTAATCATAACCAATCTAAGCTTTGAAAATTTTGCTAAAAGAAATGGGGATTGAAAAGAGTTGAAGTGTTATGGGAGTCCTGTGGTGAAAAAAATGATAAGTCACAAAGGTCATAAAAGTATACTCAAAGACCAAGCGAATTTCATTCTAAGCTTGGCATATGAGGATTTGTGATTTTTAAAAGATTTTAGGGAGAGGGTTATCCAGTCATGAAATGATGACTGGCACTAAAAATTAAATTAAGGTCAGGAAACCATAAATGGCCAGTTTTGGTTGATTGAGGTTTCTTTAAAGAGTCAGTAGGTTTATTTTCCCCTTCCTATGTCAGCTATGGCATAATCAGTATTCATGTATACCAGTACTATATCCAATGGGGCATTCTCTACATGTTCTAATTCAATACTTGAAAATGGTTATAAAACATTTACATACCTTTTTGACGATGTATGTACAAATAAATTTGATAACAAAGTCATCCCATAAAAATAATGAATATAGCTGAAATGATGTTTCTTTTCATGAGTAGTGAGAAATGCTCACTTATGGATATCTTAACTGAAAGTGTAAGGAAAAGGCTGTCATGGATTGACTCTTTTTTAGCTATTTTTTTACACAGCCCAATTTATGCATTATACTATTCTCCATATTTTCCTGTGCAGATGACATTATATTTCTATTACTCCCTCTTCACAAAACTATGTATCTGGAATGCAGTGAGGTGAGCACTCATACCTTTTGTCTCAAAAGTCAATTTCATTGCTACTTTTTATAAACAAATGTTAATGGGTCAAAAACTTTGGCGTTCCTAAAACACGTATAATAAATTTCACAAGTGGCAATACCTTTTCCTTGATAGCATAATATCATCAAAAAGTTAGAGAATGGTACTCAAATGGATAAAATTTATCTGATGAACATTATTGATTTACATATGTATGATGTAGTAGCTAATTTGAGTATTGTACCTAATGAAGTCGTTCATGTATTAGGCTATAGAGTAAGTACATAGGTACTTACTTGGTAGTATGGTACAGGCAAAAATATTTTTGGTGGCTAGCAATTAAACTCACTTTTACATTGATAATATTTGACCAGGACTTTGTAGGGACGTGAAGTCACACATTAAAGCATGCTGAGCTCAAATGAATTATAAAATGTGCAAATTGGCATGTCCATAGGACAAAAGGATATTCACAACTACATAGGTAGGTGATACTGTGAACATTTCTGAAATATCACAGACACAAATTGTGCGAAACTTATTAAATGCATCCTTTGAAAATTATTCAGTATTGCACTCTCGTTTACCTGGCAAATCTCTCCAAATCCACTTGGTACAACATTTTACTTTTGAATAATTCTAAAATTCTTATTGCAGAAATTCAATTACCGTGTAACTGTATTCTTTTTGAGGTAAGGTATTTAGGGCATCCCACCTCTTACCATCTCTAGTAGAGCTATATCTATATTAGCTCTGCCATCATAAATCACTTGGGTCATATTCTTGTTACTGATCCTCGTGATTCAATCAATCATTATTATCCGGCCTTCCTTCTCACTTCTCCGCTACTTCAATACTCACCTCACTCTTTTTAAGGATACACAGCTGCAGCTGAACACCACTTGGCAGTACACCCCTGATCCAAAATCTTCAAAGCAGTAGGCCATAGACAGCCTCGAATTTTCTATTAATTTTTAAAAATGCTTGGTACCTTCAATATTAATTATTTTTGGTATTTAATTACTTTAAACCCAATTTTGATCATGCCACTTACCAAATAATGGGCAGGCATGTAAATTAAATAATAGATAGGGCACTGTGAGTTCCTTAAAGAGCAATGAGTAAATCAAGAAGAATATAATGAGGATAAAATTTTCCAATGAAACATACATCTATCTCAATGAATTTTTGGCCATAGAAGAAATGATTATGATAGAACAATGTACACAATTGATGGAGGTGATAGGTACTCTCTGCTCCATGTCATTCACCCATTGCACTAACTAGTGTTTTGGTTATTTATACTTTTCCTTTCGTCATAATATTATGTAAAATCATGTATTATCATTGACATACAGTGGTTACAAAATGACCACTCTTCATTTCGAGAGCTGAAATCAGATTAAGATTTGAATATAATTGTCTAACAATAAAATTTGATATAATTAATTGAATTGATTGACTAGAAACATCTTTATGAAAGTTGACTAATCAGAAGAAGTCTCCTCCATCCATAGAGATTGATAGCAAAAAATGAGTTGTAAAGATTATGAAGGGTGTTAAGGGCATGATAAACTCAAATTGTCCCCCATTGTAAGAAGCTAGATATCATCAAAGAAAAATGTAAGTTTGTGATTATTAATTTATAATTAGCTTTTCTTAAGGATAATAATCTTTTGCTTCTCTTTTTAAATTGATTCATGATTCAAATATCATGGCTGCTCTTTCCAATTAAGTAATCTTAAAAACACTCAAAATTTAGACCAACCTCTTGACAAAAAAGAAGTTAGGAATGAGTACATTTGGTTTTGTATGCTTTCATTGGATTATGTGTCACAACTGCTAAAAGAGTCATTCATATGATTGTCATTGTTAAATGACCCAATTTTTGATAGACGAAGCATTATAATGCTAGGTATATCTACTCAATGGCTCTTAATGGCTCCTACTTAATGACTATTACTCTTTATATATTGTTCATGTATAAGTGACTGTAATATTTTGGTAAATTAAGTAAAAGCACAGTAAATCCAAATTTTCATTATGATGATATTCATCATTTATTGTAATATGGATACATAAAATATTTCTGCAGGAGCAAATGAGTGTGATTAACTGATGACATTAACTTTATATACCTACTAGTGTATTAACCAATCAAAAGTTTATTCACAGCCATTAAATGAAGGATATCAATTAGGTTTTCCTGGTCATTGCAGGATTTTATTAGAATATGGGTCAGATTATTCTTTACAAAACTTTCAATTATCATGGAATTTTCCAAAGGGACATTTTGTTTTTGAAACTCTTATTCTTTTATTAGCTCCCAAAAGCTGGTTATTTAGATGTCTCAATATGGTTGTTTTAACTTTTTTTGTTGAGTTAATATACTAATTTTTTAACTGTTAACTCAGGGGATGTACTTCCCCACTCATATGATGCTCCTGTGATGAAGAGAGGAAAAATATCAGTTCATAGGCATCAAAGATAAATATATTCACCTCTAGCTGATCCCATTTGTCAGATATAATGCATTCCATGGTGTGTTTTCAAAGGGCATCATTAAGGTTATCTTAAAATATTTTTTGTTTCAAAATAGTAAGCAGTTTATTACAAATATACGGACTATATACTTTACGAGGTTTTTTTATGGCCAAATTAAATACCCACTGAACGTTGAATCAAGATCTAGACAAAGACTCAAATGGTAAATGGCACATGGTTTGTTGGTGCTCTCTATGTGATGAAATTATATGAATAGGCTTGAATGAAGTGATAATCCCGTATGATAATAAGGAATAAATTTATATTGGAAAAATTTTTATAGGGAATAAAATATTGGTATAAAAGACACTTAATAACTTCTTTATAAAGAGATTAATATGGATATAAGTGATCCAATAGAAATTGTTTCAACAACATGTTGAGTGAATGAAAAGGTGTAATTGGTGTAACTAAATTTGTGAAACCATGGTGACTCTACATTCACTTCAAATGGTAGCATGAGTTAGAAAAAAATATTTTGAAAAATCAAAATGGCTTTCAAATTCATAACTAGACTTAAGGAAATTGAAAAGTAATTGTTTTCACATTTTTCACTGATTGTTATATTGATGTAGAATGAATAACGTAGCAATAACTGTTACTCTGTTGTGGTGTTGTGAAGGTATCATATTTTTTTGTGAATCGCTTGTGAAGTCAACAGGTGACATTTTTCGTTTGTTAAACTGTACTTTAAGTTTAAAATTATTTATTCTGATTGTGATGCAAACAGTGTAAGCATTGACCTTATGCTGAGTCAGCTGATGTTCATGAAATAATTTGCATTGCTTTTTGTTTTCAAGCAGTGTTTATTGAATTGTTTGTGATACATGCAAAGAGAATAAGAAAAGTGCACTCCATAAAGTGCGCAGAAATTCTAGTCATTTCATATCATGCTCAGCTGTGTGTCTCTAAGTTTTCAATAAAATCAAATTATCATATACTCTTGTTCTGATTGTTTTGAGTTTATGTAAAGTGACTTTAAATGGTTCACTGTATGAATTAGAGGACAAATCCAAGGGCTGTTTATAAACATACTATAGTAGAGAGGACAGCATGCAACCTCTTTGAGATTTACCTCTGACTCAATTCATGGAGGATTGTGGGAATGGAAAAAATAAAAATTGAATTTTTTTTGCTACAGAACTTTCGAAACTCCAAATCAAAATACCTATTTAACCATTTAGGTTGTATTTTATCCATTTCAAAATTCCTCACCATCTTAATACCTGTACTTCATCCATTTCTTATAAGGCACCTATGGTGCACATGCAAGATCACATGCTAATTCATGGGGAATTGCTTCAGAGTTAAAGCAATTTAATTTCAGCAGCTATGAGCCATATCCTCATAACTTTGAAGGCCAGTTCAAGACCTTTAATATGAATGCATAAAAGCACTAATTTGTGAATATTTTTATGCAATACATGCTTTCATTTAGACTTAATTATTGATCCCAATAAATTAATAAGGGGTGTGAAGGCTATCGAAAAAGTCATTGGGGATTGGAACACTGTGATTGGTGAGGGAAGAGACAGATCTTCAGTGGGACTTTTTGGGCTTGGTAAGAGGAATGAGAGGGGTGACATATTGGCTGAATTTTGTATCCGTAAGCAGCTGGTGGTGATGAATACTTGGTTTCAATTTCATCCACAAATAAGATACACCTGGAAGGCTCCTGGAGATCTAAGATGGTACCAGATAGACTATATGCTAGTTAAAGAGAGATATAAAAACCAGGTAAAGGACTGTAGAAGTTACACAAATCCAGACAGTGACCATCATATTGTTATCAGCAAATTCAATTTAAAGTTTAAGAGACTTTTAAAGAACCAATCAAATAAGTTAGATATAGCAAAATTGAGGGTCAGCGAAGAGGTGAATGAGTTTAGAGAAAAGACCAACAAAGAATTTCACATTACCATGCAAAACGAAGAAGTGTGGGAGATAGTAAGAAATAAGCCAATGAAGATGCCACTGGTGAAGTCATTGGAGGAACTGCTCAAAAGAAAGGAAGGAGTGGGTTACAGATGAAACAATGAATATGTTAGCTGAAAGGCCAGAACTAAAGAATAACAATACTGTAGTGGGGGAGCAGAGATATAGAGCATAAAGGAACAGGATTTATAGGCAAGGGCAGCTAAAGAATGGTTTTTACAAGAAAGGTGAATGGAGGTCAACAAACAGCTGGTGGATGGTAATTAGGAAGCGGCATACAGTACAGTTAAGAAGTTTTTTGGAGAGAAGATACAATTGTCTCTTCTCTCCAAAGTATCTATCTCTCTATCCAACTATCTCTCCATTGTACTTAAGTATGTAGTTCCCTACAGGCCAGGGATGGGACATTACTATATGACCGAAAAAGAATAGCAGCAAGATGGAAGGAGTACCTTGGTGAATTTTATAAAAGAAATGATATCATAGATGTAGGGCTAGATCCTGAATGTGAAGTGGAACCGGATCAAGCAGGCGATTTGATAATGAGGGATGAATTTGACCTTGCGCCTTGTCAAGACTAAAATATAAGAAGGCAGAGGGAATTGATAAAATCCCTGCTGAGCTCATCAAAGCCACAGGTAAAGGCATAAAATATGCTCTGTTCAAATCAATTTGCTCCATGTACGATAGAGGTAACATTCCAGAGGATTTCAGGAAATGCATTATTATACCTCTCTCAAAGAAAGCCTCAGCCAAGAAATGTGAGCTGTACTGAATGCTAATTGTCTGGTCTCTAACGTATCAAAGATCCTTACATCAGAGGTAAGGCAAAGTGGAATCCAAAGTGGAGGATATGCTTTCGGAGGACCAGTGGGGGTTCAGAAGAGGCAGAGGTACAAGGGAAGCCATATTGTCTCTGCAGCTGATTTTAGAGAAACAACTATGAAAGGGACAAGACACTTATACATTTTCTTTGTTGATATTGATAAAGCTGTTGATATAGTGAATAGGCAGTAAAGAGGCTGGCCCAGAACCATAATACATAGATGGACTACTGCGGCAAGCCAACCATAGGTTTGTAATTAGAGAAGAAGAGGAATTTTGTGCATATTTCATTCATAAGTGGTAAATTGTAAAGTATCTACTTGACATGAAAAGAAAAGTCTGGCATATTATCTTCCTTGGCATTTTCATTTGAAGGCTGTAAGTAATAAAACAGAATTCAATTAAAATTATCATATTCAGCATCAATCATTGCAGCATGCTTGCTTTATATTTGTGCTGTAAGTATACTTTATATGCAATGCCTATCTCCCAGTTTAGTGACTATGTAGGTCATATATATGAGATTCATGCATAAAATTTTATATCATTTATCTTCACCACAGGAATGCTGAATGAAGGCAGAGGAACCCTTGAATATTTCATAAATACAACAATATAAAGTCAGTTGTTGACTCAACCATATGTTTAGCTTTATGACTGACAGTCATAACTTTTGGTGAATTTCATTAGACTTAAGTTCTCTTGGCATGGGTAAGTTTTCATTTCTCAGTTTTAATGTTCAATCCAATTAAGGCATAGTGGGAAATGAATGTGGAAAAAACTGATGCTGATTATAGACTGACAGTTGTGAGCTTGTAGCCTTATCCAGTTGAGCAGCACCACTCATGCTTTCACAGAATGCTCCATGGTCATGAGTTGAACCTTTGTATGTGGATGTATGTATATGCGTAGTCATTTCGCCCACCCCTAGATATTTCCTTTGAGTTACTCTCTCCCTTGAGGTATTAATCATCCTGAAAGACTTATTTATTTCATATGTGGAGACTTTTGCCCATGCATTTGAGTCCATGTAGGTATTTTCTGTTGGTTCAGACTACAACTTCCATGCATCACAACTCGCGAACTACAGCCTCTCTAACACCCATTAACCCTAACCCCTCACCAAGTGGCCTCATGACCTCACTATAAGCTATTAGTGCTTGCCTGCAAGGTGAAGTATCCAGACGAGTAGACGACCGTGGGTGTCACAATGTTCTCTGCTACTAGGGCGGATATGTCGAGGATCAAAATCATAATTTTTCTCGCTGATTTGAGATGGAATGATCCAGATATATTTCATATCATTCTCATATCTATTGAGAGGTGCATTTTATTGCACCGTGGACAAAATTATTTCTTTTCCCATTCCTAACACAAAAATGATCGCTTTATCCCTATTGGAAATTTCTCATAAGTCTCATAAGAAATTTTCTCATAATAAATTGGCAATGAGATCTTATGAGAAATTTTCTCATTAGATCTTATGAGAAAATTTCTCATTAGATCTTATGAGAAATTTTCTCATAATAAATTGGCAATGAGATCTAATGAGAAATTTTCTCATAAGATCTTATGAGAAATTGTCTCATAAGTCTCATAAGAAATTTTCTCATAATAAATTGGCAATGAGATCTAGCAATGATTAGGCATTATTTGGCATACGCCCACTATCGTAACTCAACCGAACTAAATCCGTGAACGTTTAGCGTTTCTTGATGTCACATAACGAATTCACAATTTTATTAACACACTTATGCGAGTTAGAATTTTAAACAAAGAGGACAGTTTATAAATTTATTATATTTATTGACACTACTTCCAGGTTCAATTATTGCATTCACTTGCCTTTTTAACACACAAGATTCCAAATATATGAGGCATAATCTCCAAAATAACCAATGTGACAATAAAAATATTAAATAAACCACATGACATGAGAATTAAAAGCTGCGATCGAGCTTGCTTAATGCATAAGATTTTATTTTAATGGTTGGTCTAGGTGTTCAACAACCAGAAGTCTTTTTTTTTAATAACGCTCCTCTAAAAACAGAAACTATATTTTTCCAACGGGGAATTCCTTTAAATATCACCGAAAGTCATCACTGCACTGTCACAACACACACAAAATATTCACGTTTATCATGTAGCTGAATGATGATCTGATCTCTCATTGGATCATTCCGAATGTTCCAATTTGTTTATGACTTTAATGTGCCTGAAAAATGATAAATACATTCAATTCTTTCGAATCAGCAATTCAAAAAGCCTGCACATGGAAGGCAGATTAAAACGACAAATTCGTTCAACACAATCGCTTGTCAAAACAATCATTCACTCACCGTAACTTTAGTGTCCATTACAATTAAAAAATAATCTTCCATGAACACTAATTAAAATAAAACGTAATTACTTGAGGAGATAATTCTTTCTCACGTTTCTCGCTATGTGGTAGCCATTTTGAATTTCGAAGTGGTCTTGTATTTAATCGATAATAGTCTATTCGATATTGGTCGATACAACTGTCCACAACCCGCGAACTATAAAAATGTGAATATTCACGTTAAAATTACTCGTGGGCACGACAGTTGTTATTTCTGGTTTATGAGATTCTCTTGATTTTAGAACTTTTTTGGGTCCCTTATCAAGACGATTTTGGGACTTGTAATATTCATGAATCGCGTTTTAAACAACATTTTAAGAGATGCATCGTCGTTCGTCATTCAATGCAACGTGAAATATTTTCAACGACGGCGCCAAAAATTAAGTCCGAAAATCATCTGGGTAGGAACCCATAAAAATGTTCCACAATCAATAGTTAAATCGCTTCCAAAGTTCATGAATCGTGTTTTAAAAAACATTTTTGGAGATGCTTCGTCGTTCGTCATTCAATGCAACTTGAAATATTTTCAACGAAGGCGCCAAAAACTAAGTCCGAAAATCATCTGGGTAGGAACCAATAAAAATGTTCCACAATCAATAGTTAAATCGCTTCCAAAGTTCATGAATCGCGTTTTAAACAACATTTTTGGAGATGCATCTTCGTTCGTCATTCAATGCAACTTGAAATATTTTCAACGACTAAGCGCCAAAAACTAAGTCCGAAAATCATCTGGGTAGGAACCAATAAAAATGTTCCACAATCAATAGTTAAATCGCTTCCAAAGTTCATGAATCGCGTTTTAAACAACATTTTTGGAGATGCTTCGTCGCTCGTCATTCAATGCAACTTGAAATATTTTCAACGAAGGCGCCAAAAACTAAATATTTTCAACGAAGGCGCCAAAAACTAAGTCCGAAAATCATCTGGGTAGGAACCAATAAAAATGTTCCACAATCAATAGTTAAATCGCTTCCAAAGTTCATGAATCGCGTTTTAAACAACATTTTTGGAGATGCTTCGTCGTTCGTCATTCAATGCAACTTGAAATATTTTCAACGAAGGCGCCAAAAACTAAATATTTTCAACGAAGGCGCCAAAAACTAAGTCCGAAAATCATCTGGGTAGGAACCAATAAAAATGTTCCACAATCAAGAGTTTAATCCATATATGGCTTCTCATAGCACTTACAAGAAATCTTATAAGTTCTAATGAGGAGTTTCATAAGTTCTCAAAGCTTCCCATAAGATCTCATTAACTTCTCAAGATCTCATGAACTTCTCACAAGATCTCATAGCTTCTCATAAGATCTCATGAACTTCTCATAAGATCTCATAGCTTCTCATAAGATCTCATGAACTTCTCATAAGATCTCATAGCTTCTCATAAGATCTCATGAACTTCTCATAAGGTCTCATAGCTTCTCATTAGATCTCATAACTTCTCATTAGATATTATGAGAAATACCTATGAGAACTATGAGAAATTTCCAATAGGGATCAGTTATTCAAAATGTTCCCACTCATTTTTAAGTTCCCATGGTTACGTTTATTGCCACCAGATGGTAAAGCAGCGCATTTTCATTTGTTTTTTGTTTCTTCTGGAATTTTGAAAGTTACTAAACTTGCTATTCCTGTGATTTCTTTTTCTTCCCGTTCAACAGTTACGAAAGGGCTATAGGAAGCGTTTAAGATGTTGTTATCTTCGTTTCTTAAGGTGAATATGCCGAGTTAGTGATGACAGACTAGTTCTACGTACTTATTAAATGTTATCATTCAGTTTGACATGTTGTTTCCTTTAGGCGCATCTCTTGGCCTGTCTATTTATGATACTTGTAGATCTTGTGCGGAGTCATATCCAAATACAGGTAAGTTTATATAATTTTAGAACATTCGTCATATTTTTATAGCGTTTTTTTCTATGTTGACTTTTCGTTGCCAAAACCTTTGGTTGAAAGAAATGTGCGATAGGTTCATTACTCAAGGGGTAGGTAGAAGGTATTTTTACGGCTGAATATTGTATAATTAAATATCTTTTTAGGCAAGGGGCCTGTAATCGATGAAATGTTTTCATAATCCTTTTAATGTATGGTATAAAGGTGTTTCTTCCATGGTGTTATGACATTCTGAAAGCACTCATCTTAGTTTTTACGGAATTTACACTGTTTATAATTCAGGACAAAGGTAAACGTGACAGACTTAATGATGCGAATGCACAAGTTTATCTATAAATTATCACCAAACGGGATAAATTGGATGCAATATGATATGAAAGCATAAATTGCTAATATGGTAGGAAATTATTCTTAGAGTTAACTTGTAGATGGTGTTATCGGCTGTGACATGATGGAAACGATTCATTCTTATTATAGAGTTAACTTTGTAAATATGACGTAATTTGCTCATATTTACTCTTAGTTTTGTAAGTTTTCTGATCCAAAATCCACAGATCTGTGTGGAAAGATCCAAAGAACTTCTAGATAGGATATAATGCTTCCTTAGTGGAACTCGCAACAGAGCTAAGTGAGTTTTGAGCATCCTGCAGGATTGGATGGATTAATTATAATTAATACATATATGTTGGCTTTTTCATTATTAATCATGAAATTCATGCTTGTTTTTGGGAGCTTAGTAGTCTGTGCCCATTTCAATTAGAGAACCTTTTGTATGCTTGCACACTTTACGATGTCTAAAAATATGGTGGTACTTTTGAGAAAATAATGCATCTCTGTCAGTAACAGACATAAAATTACAGTTTTTATCTTTACTGAAATTATTGCGATTTTCAAGAACAAAAAGGGCCAATTTAACGATAAAAGTGGGAGGTCAGAAGCTACAGCAGGTAAAACAATTTAGCTATCTAGGTAGTGTGTTGGAAGAAGAAGGGTATAGCGGCATTGAAGTGAGAAGGAGGATTGCATCGTTAAAAGAAGCTTTTACTCGCAGGCGTGAGTTAATGAAAGGGGCATTGAGTAGGGAAGTGAAGAAAAGACTGGTGAAAAGTTTAATATGGGGCGGAAACATGGGCTTTGCGAAAAGAAGATGAAAATAGACTTTGGGCTTTTGAGATGTGGGTGTGGAGGAGGATGGAGAAAATAAAGTGGGTCAAAAGGAAGAAGAACGATGAAGTGCTAGAATTGATAGGAGAGGAAATAAATTTGATAGATGAAATTAGGAGAAGGCAGAAGGTGTGGACGGAAATGGTAATAAAAGGGGATGGTGTTTTGAAGGAGGTGATTGATGGAAGAGCGTTCGGTAAGCGGGGAAGAGGGAGGAGAAGAACGGTTAGCTTGGATGGAATGATAGATTGCAGGAGGTATGAGGGCTGAAGAGGGACATCGTGTGAAATTTGAGGGGTGGGAAGAATTAAATGTCCATTTAAACATACCTTCACTGGTAGAATACTAATAATAATAGTAATGCCACAGCATAGAATTACTGTTCTGGAAATTACAAGTATCCATTGTCCATATGTTTGTTTATCATTATCGAAAGATTATTTTCTCATCTGTTTTGCCTCCTCCCTCCCTCATAACCAATTCTCCTGTTTCTCAAAACTGAGGATATTTAGTTTTATTTAGAGACATTTGAATTAAGGAATAGGCTGAGGAATTTTACATAGGCATACATCCCTAACTCACACTATTCTCCCTGAAGGGTCTCCTTTTTCATCGCTTCTTTCACTCCACACCCTTCCCTGCCCTCCTTTTGTAGGATGCTGCCGATTGCTCCTGTCGTAAAGTAAGTATAATATACTTACTCTATGGACCCATCAACCCCATCTAGGAGTTATTTCTCCTCCCCAACCAACCTTTCTCCACCAATAAACTGTCCCTCCTCTAATACATCCTCCTCCTATGGAAACTAAAGCCCCAAACTTAGATGCAGTGTTGAAAAATGGTAATTGGATGAGGAGGGCTAAGAGTTCCTTGTCAGGGATACAAGGAACCTCTTGTATAAGTTGACACTAAAGCTGCTATCACTAGTGGGATATACAGTCATTAATCACTATTGGTGGGTGCAGTTGTTGCATCTTTAGGTCTATCTTGCTTGTCCATGCTTCGCTGCCATATAGTAAAATGCTTCAGATGTTCTAATGAAATGTTTCCTCACATCCACATTTATATTTGAAGCTGTAAGCAGAATCTTCTTTTGGTAAAATGCCCTTTTCGCTTGGTCTATTCTACTGGCAATTTCTCTCATACGTTGTCCATTGCTGGTTACTTGGCATCCCAGGTAAGAGAACTCTTCCACCTCCTAGATTTTTTGTTTTCCTGGTTTAACATTTGTCCTGGCTTCTTTTCTCCTACTGCATACCAATTTCTTATTCTTCTTTTATTGAACTTTAGGTGATATCTTGCCAATATCCTTTCCATAATTCCTAGTGTCCTCTTTAAATCTCCTTCCATTCATGCCATGGCTGCTATGTCGTCGGCGACTCGCAGCATTCTGATTTTCATCCAATGGATATTCGCTCCCAGAGACTTTTCTTTGATGGATTTCTCGATGTAGACATTGAATAATATGGGAGGCAGAGTCTCACTCCTTTCTTTATGCTTGCTTCTCTACTGCTGTGTCCTGATTTGACTACAGCCACCTGGTTTTTATATAAGCTGTGCATAGCTCTTCGGTCATTGTATGTTACTCCAATTTCTTTGAGATTCCTTAGCATCAAGTTCCAATTCATGTTGTCAAACGCCTTCTCCAGATCTACAAATGCAACGAACATCAGTAGATTCTTCTCTATCCTCTTCTTTATAAGTAGCATGAGGCCCAGAATCGCTTCTCTTGTGTCCTTGTTTTTTTCTGAACCCAAATTGGTCCTCATCCAGGAACTCCTCAGATTTTTGTTCTATTCTTCCATAGATGATTCTTGTCAATATCTTTGAGGCATGTGCCATTAGACATATGGTCTTAAAATGTTTACAGTTCTCAGCCCTCTTCATTTGGCAATAGGGATGATGACGTTCTCAAAGTCTGTGGGTATCTCTCCTATAGAGTATATGTCGCAGATGGTTTTGTATAGCTGGGTAATTGTCTTCTATCCTGTGTTTTTAATTAGTTTGGCAGAAATATCATCTATTCCTATAGCCTTATTTATCCTCAGGTCCCTTACAGCTGCATCAAATTCTGATCGTAAGATTGGGGCTCCCAAATCATCCTCATTGACTTCATTTTCCTCTTCAATTACTTTTGTGCTAAGATTGCTTCCATTGTACATCTCTTCCAAGTATTCCTTCAATCTCTTCTCTTTATCCTCATGCTCGATTAAGATTTATCCATTCTTGTCCCTAATGGTATTGAATCTTGCAGCCTGTTCATTGAAGTGATTCCTCACCATCCTGTAGGCAACTTCCACATTTCCATGTGTGAGGTTGCTTTGTACGTCTTAGCATAGATCATTCATCCACACTTTCCTTGCTTTTCTTGCTTTATGGTTTATTTAATTCCTAATTCTTTTGTAGCAAAGTTGCCTTTCTTCAGTTTCCACATTTTTTATATTTTCTTCTCTCTTTAATCAATTCTAAGACTTCTTCCATTATCCATGGCTTCTTCTTGTCAACTTTTCTTCTCCCCAAAACTTCTTTTGCTGCTTCATGTAGCCTGATTTTGATGTTCTCCCATCTCTTTTCAGCTGATTTCACAGTCAGATCCTCTTTTATCTTGTTTTCCACTGTCTTCTGAAAGGCCAGCCATTGTTGAGGTTCCTTTAGTTTTTCTACTTGCCATACGTTCTTAATTGATTTCTTCAATTTCTTGAATTTTAAGTGGCATTTCATCATCACTAAGTTGTGGTCACTGTCAATATCTGCTCTTGGGTAGCATTTGCAGTTCTTCACCTGGTTTATGAGCCTCTGCTTCACTAAAATGTAGTCAATTTGAAATCCTATGCTGTCCTCAGGAATTTTCCTGGTATATCTTCTCCATTGGTGATTTTTAAACAGTGTGTTTGCCACCACGAATTTGTCTTGTGTGTAAAATTCTATTAGTAACTAAAAGATGTGAATTCAAATTTTTACCAAGTATTTTTGAGAAAATTTGAATTTGAAAACTTTTAGCTAAATATAAATTAAGTGGATGTATAATGAAGTAAACATTACTTTCCATCTTTTAGTCATTTTATTTCATTTTGAAATATGTACTACATTGCATGATTTAATATTGCTTGTATTTTGAAGTACATGTAGGGGCATCAATTAATCTTATTATGTACATAGTTCTTAGGGACTTTAAGAGGCATAATCTGTCCTTACTTCCAACATATGATCCAAGTAGCTAATTTGTTCCACCTTAAAGTTAGTTTATATCATTCTCATTTTATTCTCATTCCTGCCTTTGTTTCTGTGTAAAATCTTATTAATTAAGTTGCCTTATGGTTTATTTTCACTCCATATCTGTCTCCCTGGCACCAAATATCATTTGTATGATTTGGCTGACTGGCTAGCTAGTGCACATGGTCATAAGTAAGCCTCATCAATTATTTCAACTTTCCATCTAAATTATACTAATGTGAGCTTACTTTACTTTTCTCTGACCATTTATTCAGGTTAATCCTTTAGAGTCACATTTTAAATATTCCCTGCTAAAAATATTTTTTTAAATTTTTATTGTTTTTAAATGTGTACGTATGAGTAAAACAGTTTGCATATATTTTATATACTAGCTTGCATGCATTATATTGCATTTAATAGGGTGAATACGAGAAGGAAAGAGCTAAAAAGTGTTGGTGATTATGAAGAGTCTTACTCAATAGTATTACTGCTCTCATTGATTCTCCATCCACTTCCCCTGGCAAAAATAACCTCCATTGTGGTGAATAGGCAGGGTGTACAGGGATGGTAGTACGTGTTGTGGACTGTAGCTACCTGTTTTTTTACTCACCCTATTAGGTTCATGGAGGGTAGAGTAGATACCTCTTATCTGTACATTTCCATTGATTACCCTCACTCAAATCCCAACAAACGGTATGGGACTGTTAAGCTATCATTCATCGGACATAGTGAAGAGGTGTAGTGCGTAACATAATTAGCAGGGGAAGCCATAAGTAAGACCGGTCCATGTGACCACCCCATAGAGATACAACATTCCACCAAGCGAGCTTGTGTGGTTGTAATTTGTGTAGTGTTGGTTATTTCTAAAGTCATTTATTTGGGAAGAATGAATGGAAAATGAGGGTTCCAGAGAATAAAATACGTGGTCTGCGAAGGTGAGGTTTTGCAGAGAGCAGAAGGTATGAATGTTTATCAAAAAATTGAAACTAGCCAGAATAAATTTTTCAACCCAGTGTTGCTACAAGATTTCAAAATTCAGGAGCACTAAGCTATGAAAACCAGGAAATTTGACCCTGATGATGGGGAAAGGCACTATTTTGTCCACATAGAAAGCATGGCAGGTATGATTGCATCATTATTTCACGATTGTCTGTACTCTTGTTTTGGTTCACTGCTTAGCAAATATCCAAGCAATCGGATCATTTTTTATGCAAGGAATTATATTATGTATGTACACTTTTGTTTTGAATTTCTTGCTATCCAATTTGGAATTTCTGCATTAAATTATAATGCATTAATGAGTTTGTTCTGCAAAAGCTGTATCATAACTTTTATCAGTTGGGAGGTAAATAATTATCCTCAATTTTTCACCGACCATGTCCTTGCTGTAGCCCTAGAGATGAGGATCCACCTTGTACCTCTCAATAGGAAGAAAATGAGCCTTCATGTTCCATTAAAATTGCCTCAATTTAATTCCTGACATAACTGATAATATTATATCACTATGCTGAATATCAGGTAAATATACTAGAGAAGAAACAGATCGCATGGCATATCCCCGCTCTACCGTTCCCCTATGCTTCACGGGCTCGAGTGTTATCTTTGACTACCCTCGCCCTACGTTGCGGGGAGTGTGTGGTATATTGCCACCCTACCCTTCCCCTACACTTCACAGGAATGAGTGCTACCTTCCACTACTCTCACCCTACAGCCCAGTGAGACGTGTGGACCATCGGGAGGAGTTTCCTTACAGATGCTCTACTGTCCTTATACCCTTGGATGTTCTTAATTACCATCCCACTACCACCAATTTTCTGTAAGTCGTGGGTACCACTACCATTTGTCTAAATCCCATCATGTTGTTTCCTTACCCTTAGCCTGCACTTCATGTTTTCCAGGATCTCACTTGAGCCATCTAAGTCATTAATAATGCCAAAAGTCTCCTCTCCTGCCAATGTACTCATCATCATCATTCAACAATCCTCGGATTGGTTTAACATAACTCCACTTTATTCTTCTATCAGTCAACCTCTTAAATTAACTCTCTTTAACATCCTTCACAACCTATTCCATGTATCTCAACCGAGGCCTGCCTTTTTCATATGATGATTTTCCTTGCAATTGAGCATGTGTCAGCAGTGTAAATGGCACTGCTTTGCTGTATATCACTGCAACACTCACAATAGGGGTGTTTACTCAGAACCGAAATTGCTATTTTGTACACGAAATTGTTAGATAGAAACGAAAAATGATTTGTACTGAAAAAGTTAATCTTCTACCCAGAGCCATTCACTCGTAAATCAAAAATTTAAAATAAGCAAAAGTTGATGCCCACCAAACGAGCCGCATTAAGGATATCTACGTCATCCACCTCCTGTCCTTGATTGTTTTTAGGGAATGAGAGGGGAGTGGAGGTGGGGGTTGAACGACTGCTCGCACAGATCCTGTCACAACCATTTCCATTGGAAGAGTCTGCTGTGTGCCCCCATTCTGAAT
This sequence comes from Platycnemis pennipes, assembly GCA_933228895.1. Taxonomy (NCBI): domain Eukaryota; kingdom Metazoa; phylum Arthropoda; class Insecta; order Odonata; family Platycnemididae; genus Platycnemis; species Platycnemis pennipes. The sequence goes on along the minus strand of OW121848.1, from coordinate 21,261,945 downwards.
AAGCGAAGGAGCTTTGCAGTCTCAGTTGTGATTGGATTAAGTGGATGATGTAAATTATACATTGCCTTTGCCTGCCCACTTTTCACAAAGGGTTAAAAACATCAGTTTTTCACTGCTTATAACTTGAGAGCTAATTAACGGATCGAAGAACTGAAAAATACGGGTCTTTTTATTTTAAAATTTGTCAGATTTGGCAACAAAAAATATGGTAAATGACCCCGTTGTGAGTCTATAATCCGCTTGGTTTAGTAATCAGGAGGTTGTAAGTATGTTTATACTTTTTCTATATTAATTGAATGGAAGCTAGGAACTGAAGAACAAAACCAACAATTTCAAGTGAACTTGAGTCTAATGAAAACTACCCAAACATTGTGTGTATCAGACTTTTTCCTTCCAAATTGGCTTATGACCTGACTGTCAGAACCAATCATGGTTGTGAGTGGATTGGATTGACTGTATTCCTGGATGGAGGTCAGTTCGTCTATTGCAAGTCCTTGTCAGTTCATTTTAACTCCTATGGCCTAGTGTATAAGCTTATTATCACTTATAAAGAGTTCATCCTCACAATCCTTCCTCCTGAGCAGAATATTTTTTTCCACCTTGCCCTTCATGCTTGGTGCAATCGTTCATTTGTTATACAGCCAAATTTATACATTTGAATGACAATAAGGTACAAAATTAAAGAGATATATATGTCCCAAAAGGTTCATTGGCTGATCTTTGCATTCGAAAATGGCATCCATTTCTCTCCTCCATACAAGATTTTCTCATGATATGCTGTTGAAAATTTAAAGTTTAAGACTGTTAACCTGAAAAATCGACAAAATATTAGTAACCTAAAAGAGGTCATTGATTATCTGAATCAAGATTTTCTGAAATATTTTGTTTCTGGAATGTGCCTGTTGAGAGTCTAGCATTAGTGTGGTAGCATACTTGCATTCCTGGACTTATGATCACAGTTTGCTCCAAATCATTGTCAAGGATAAAGATGATTTTCACCATCTGTATGTTATTCCCAACGGAATAACATACAGATGGCTGGAAATCAGGGGGTCCAGACTCAAGTCCCGGTCGAAGTGGAATGGAAAAACCTTGTAGAAATTCTGATATTACAAGTTTTTGGCCAAGTGTTCCCTGTGTCTTCTCTAATGGAGTCCAATTCTCTCTCAGCTGAGCACCTTTTCATTTTTTTGGTCATACAGTCAAGCCCGTTTATGAAATCCGTAGATTCTGGCGATATTGCGTGGTATTCGAACATATCAGAAAAAGACAAAATTTGCAATTTACCACATAAAAACTTTATTCCGACCCGGGTTTCGTTGGCACTGCAACATCGTCAGGTGAAAAATAACATCCATAGTGCGCTATATATAATATGCGGGGATGTGAGGAGTGGGGAAGAGGCGGAAGAAGGGGGGGGGGGGGGGGGCGGTGGAAAGCCTATTGGCGGGCAGAGGAAAGACACGTGAATGGGAGGGCAAGGGTGCCGGGGTTAGGGTATGAGGCGGAGCTGAGGGAAGGGGGGTCATAAACACATCAACTGGCGGAAACACAGAATTTTAAAAAAGTCTCATTGGGGAAAGGGTTTCCACACTTCGGATCCTGGGAGCATTGTCACGGCTTCAACTAAGGTGCCACGTAGTGCGACTTGTTGTCACAGGGGAAACAAAGGGTCGAGGTCCCGGGGCTGGAAGGGACCTCATCACTGACCATGGTCGATCTGTTGCCGCATATGTCTCCGTGTGGGCGAAATCCGGAGTGGGCGCCGGTCATCTAAGTCCTCGAAGACGGTGGAGGGTGGCTGGGGTGGCAGAGGCCGATTAGGTCTCGAAGCGTGAAGCGTAGTATACAAAACAGGGGGGGGGGGTAGTGGCGTAGGGGGGTCACTGTGGGAAACTGATGGAGAGAAGGGGAGAACTGGTGTTGAACACCGGTGGTGAAGCCCTCTTACTGCCCCTCTGTCCCATTTAGTATTCACCCTTCTTTCTCTTTGTTGCCTTTTCAATATTGTTGTGTATGTTTAAATATATTCAATCGTAGTGCATGATAGGGATCTGGGGAGGTGCCTACCAAAATACCCTAAAAATAGCAGAAAATGCTCTATTAGGTATTGTTTGAGTCATAGCCCGAAAAGGTCATCTTGAACCATCCTTCCCTATTTTTAATTTGCTAGTGCAGGTATTAAGATTATTTTTTATTCGTAGTGGCAATGTGCCAAAAACATATCAAAAACCACACTCATATAGCCTTAAAAGCAATTCTTGTTATATTGTGCCAAAGCCCTGCTTAATATTTTACAAACATTGTTACCTTTATATAGGGCCAAAGTCATTCAATATGCTACTGAGTAATGTCATGAATGCAAAGAGCTTGAGTATATTCTTAAGATGTTTAAAACAATGGCTATTGAGTATAGAAAATGCAAATTGTTTCTTATCTTAAAATAGATTGTTGTTGCTATTCCTATTGAATGTATATTTTTGTTCTTAGTTATGTTAAAAACCTATCCTAAAGTTATACATTTGTATATATGGTGTTATATGCAAGGCTATGTTTAAATATTATGCTGAAAGGTGGGTCAGAAGTATTGCATTTTTCTTTTTTGAAAGTGTCCCCACCTTCAGGTCGATTGCTTTGGGGGACACTTAGCTTCAAACTAACTTCAATGTGTGAGTTTGCTATAAAAAATATTCTTTGTTACGGAGAAATAACTTTCTATTTCTTGATTGTCCCTCTGTTAACTTTTGGATAGCATTTGGTGTGATGGAATTTCTGTTTATATCCTTTTCCTAGGAAAAAGTAGCATAGAAATGTCATTTACAAGAATTATGAAGTTGGAAAATTTACCATCAGCATTCAGAGCCATATTATTGCTATAAATTCAAGGAATAGATCAGCACCTATTGATTAACAGACGACTAAATGAATTTCCTTTTATAAATGTATGATGGCATCGTTGCATTACATGGGATTATCAACTAGTGTTCTTAACCTGAATCTGCAAGGCTATTTGATTTGAAAATAGTCATAACTGGTAATATTAAAAGTTCCAGCCTGCCTATCTGTTGTAATTTGCTATGGTGAGCTGAAGCTGATTTAAAGGGGTAAACTATTTGATTCCTGCACAATGATTCATTGAATTGAAAATATTTCTTTTTGCCCAAAAGACATATTTGAAAAGGTTGATGGAAATGTAAGCAGATAAGGAATGAAGTTAAAAAATAAATGTAAAGAGGTACATATCAATGAAGGGAAGTCAACTGCACAGTTTCAGGCGTAACTTGGTGGAACATAACAATAAAATAAAATATTATGTGTATTCCACACTGCTTTAATTCACCGACCTGGGTTTCGTCTACTCTGTAGACATTTTCAGGGTAAAGGAACAGCAAGAACAGCAAATCTCTTGTATACGTGAACTGTTTGGAGGGGGTGGTATAGGAGGGTGGTGGGGGGTGGGGGAGGGTGTTAAGGGAAAACTGGTCGGGAGACTTACGGTCAAGGACAGGATTCGTTGGAGGGAGGGGAGGCTATGGACAACAACGGCGAGTGAAACTGGAAAACAAATTCATTTAAAAGGTTTACATTGTGGTCATTTGATGCTTTCCTAATCTCCAATTGTTCAAGGAAATCCAGTTTCCCTCCTTTTTCCTCCATGTGGAGTTTTTCAGGGGTGAAGTCACTCTCATGATCATTCTCAATCAGATGTTTGGCGAAACTTGATCTTGTGTCTGCAGTCAACCAGCACCTCTTATGTTCATGCACACGAGTTTTGATTGCCTGACCACTTTGTCTGATGTATTGCGATGAACAATTGGGAGTGTTGCACTTCAGTCTGTATAGCCTACTTTGGTCACACTAGCTGAAATTATCTTTGGAATTAAAAAGGATTTGTCCTATAATTTTAGGGTTATAAAATGACACATTAAAATTTTCTTTAGGGAAAGCATTCGCGACTTTGTAAGAAAGGTTGCCAACAAATTGAATTAACCACTGTTTACATGAATTGTCATGGTTATTAAAACATAAGGGAGTAATTTTTTGCCTGGCCTGTTTCTTCCTGGCACGGTGTAACATTTTATCAATTAGTTGTATATCATAGCCAGTGTTTTGAGCAATCTTTTTAATGGTGGATAACTCGGACTCAAATTTAGATTTAGGCAATGGTATGGATAAAAGACAATGAATCATAGAATTAAATGAGGATAGTTTGTGAGTATGGTGATGGCAGGAGTCACGAGGAATAACTGAATCTGTAACTGTAGGTTTCCTGAATATTGAAAAAATGTGACGGCCTTCGCTAATTTCAAAAGTCAGGTCTAGAAAGTTAATCTTATTACCACCTACTTCAGCCGTAAATTTTATGCAGTCATGTAATTTATTTAAAAAGGCAATGAAAAATTCTAGTCGACATTAGGAAGTCAAATAGTCATTATTAACTTTGTAAAAACAATTCTCCTGAACAATACAAAAACCAACCTCTTAAACACCATCAATCTTTTTTCATATTTTTTAGTTAGAAGCAAATTATTGTACAATTTTGAATTCATTAAATAAGGTGTTTTCAACATTGTACTTATGTGTAAGCATATGCACTTATGTGTACCTACATAATCACATAGGTGTACTTCATCACAACTTCTTGTTTTATAGAAATGGTAGCAGTTATTTGTTTTAAAGTCTGATGAATGTTTTCTTATCTACAGAACACCATGATACATATGAACAGAAGGAAAAGTTAGGATCCCTGACCTCTATAAAAGAGGTTTACCGTGAGTCCGATAAAACTAATGCACATGGTCCTCATCATCTTTTTGGATTCGAAACATGTTGTTTGATAGTGAGGAATTACCCCAAAATATAACACTGTATGAAATCTGAGAATAAAATATATTGTAATCGAGATTTATTATTGTAGAATGCATAAATGCTAACAGTATGTTTTAAAACAGATACAAGATAAAAATGAATTCAATCTTTTGCACAAATTTTTGACATGTTTATCCCACTTAAGATGCTGGTCAATATATATCCCAAGAAATTTTAAGTCTTCTACAGCATTAAAACCATTATTTATAAATAACTGGCAGTAATTGTCACATTTATTACTCTTGCATGAAAAAATCTGATTATGCTAACAAAGTTTGTTCCCTCAAATTAAATCCTTGGCTGGTATCTGTTATGGTATGGTATATATTACGTAGGTAAATATTCACATTAGTGTTATGACAAAATCCTTCATATAAGCCTGGAGAACAGCATCATTTAGAGATCAGAAATATCCTATGACCAAGTTGGTGAATTATATGACCAAAAAATGAAATTTGTAAACTTTGCACCAGTTATGGTAAAACAACTATTTTCAATGTTAATTTTTATTTAAACAAGAAGCAGTGTGAGGATATGTTAAAATTCTAGAGGTGGGTAAGAGGAAAATATTTTTCTGGGAGATTAGAAAATTGTCTACATGCTGTCTAAGAAAAAGTATATAAATCCACAATTTAATGAAAATGTAGAGACAGCATTTTTATTGATAGAATAAAATGGAAATACAAAAATAGTTATTGGAGTTTGGCAAAAGAGTTAAAAACTAAGTATTGTGGAAATGAGAAATATATATTAGAGATTACATTGCATTGAAAAATATTCATGGGTCAGATTGTGAATGTAGGAGTGGTGGATGGACGATAGGGGTTGATTTGGGAGTGAGACAGGGTTGCATATTATTGCCAGATAGCATGTTGAGCAGAGAAGAAATCAAATAAGAAGCATTAGAGGAGTCTGAAGCAAAAATTAAAATATGCAATAAGGAAGTCAAACTTTTGGATTTCGTCAGATGTGTATGCCGAGTAGTACATTAAATCTGGGGGTACAAATAGGAGCTAGAGATCAACTAATTTTATGTTCTCTCCAGGAGAATAAAAATATTTGTTCAGAATTTTGGGTGAAAATGGGTTTGTCCAGGTAATAAAAAGAACTGCTTGGCACCCAGAGGTTTTGAACAAATTTTTATGCACATTTGAGCATCTCTTGATTTAAGGGTAAGGTTCCATTCTTTTTTTTGGCCTGATTTAAGATGAGGACAGTTGATCACGCTTACTTCTTCAAACTAGTTCCTCTTTCATCCATTGCCTTGCCTTCCCTTATCATAAGATATGATCCCATTCATCATACAAGGTTGCCATTGGCTTTGTTGAGGGTCTTTTACCTGCTGTGCCTTAACCTACCAGAGGGAGGTCTCTGCGCTATCACATTTTTACCGTACCACAGTGGTGAACAAAAATTCAGGACTCTGCAGCTAAAGGGCTTTTCCCCATAATTTTCAGAAATAATACCAATTTATTTATCTGTTTAAATGTACTATACAGCTTAGTGACAGAAGCTATCAATACAAATACTGAATTAATTAAATATTTTAGCAGTAAATATGAAATTGATGTATCAATCATTAGAAAGTTGAACCTATTTGAGAGGAATCTCATTTTTAGGAGTGTATTCTAAGACATGGTTCTGTATTGTTTTTCCAGTTTAGGTATCTCAGAATTTAAAAAAAACTCAGTTATAGGTAAAAAAAATTCTATGGGTATGAAGCAAGTTCTTAAGAATCATGAGGATAATTGTCCTGTTCTGTGTGAAATGATAGTGAAAAAATAATGAATATCCAAAGTTGATATGAATGGTTCAAGGAATTGATTCCTTGATCACAAGTGACTGCCAGAACAAAAGTCTTGGAAAAATTACATTATGAAGCACAGTTACGATGAGCAGATTCCTTTCTCTTACCTTCTGTAGAGGAGATGTGCCCCCATATCCCAACCCTTATACCCTAAATGCATATTGGTGCCACTTACTCAGCTTCAGGTGAATTATTTTCCTTGTGTGTGAGGGTCTTTTAATCATGTTCACAATTTTGCTCAAGAGCTTTTACGAGGCAATTCAAAGAGTAGAACAAACTACAGGAAACCGTGATAGATAGATTGGAATTGTAGCAGTAGGTAAACATTTTGAGTTATTGAGGTGATGGACAGGATACAGGTGAGGTACTGGTTTAGTTTTCATGAATATATCGATATCCAATTGGGTGCTATGTGGATAGTAACTCGAGTTCCAGTGCTCCATCCGCTGACGGTTGGTCATCATTCAACAATAGTAATTTCAAGACAGGTGCTTTACCACCCCCTGCCACGCGCCCTTGCGGCGGGTCGTGGGATATAATGTAGATGTCAACCGTGGGCCCATTGGTGCCTTTCTTTTAGAGAGAGCTAATGAAAACGCCAGATTTTATACACTTCCTCCGTTCTCAGAGAAATTTGTACATCTACCTAAAAATCCACGTATCCCAAATGTTGCAAATGACCTCAGATGTCGGTCGCCTCCTCCTGATGACTACCACTAAGAACGAACTATCATAGATTTTTTCACCGGAAAGTATAAATGACACAATTACATACTTGTAAAAATTGGGCTATAAAGAGTGTGCATACTAGTGTTGGGAATATATCTGAAGTGCACTAATACTCCCAAGTTATCTGTGCATACTTATCTTTCGCCAGTTCTCGCTTCATTCAACTCCGTATTACACGCCTTTTGAGCGGCCATTAAATTTCAAACTCAATGTAATAGTGCAAAAACTTCATGATCTGCAATGAAGAAATTATGGCAAAGACTGCATTTTTAATTGGCTTTTTGGATACTTATAGCGCATGCATTTTTTAGCAAGTTTATACGGTGTGCGCGGTGTGCGCCAGTGTAAAAGGCACTCGGTCAAAGTATTCGCCAATAGATGACGCTACCCGTCTATCGAAGGAATCTTCTCATTTGAGTCTTGTTTGTTTTCATATGTCTCCACAAGTTCTCAATAGCGATATATCGGCCTACTGTATAGGCCGCTTTACGCGATACAATTTTTTTGTTCAATTTCTTGTACAAACACTTGTATGAGGAAATTGTACCGTGTAAAGTGGCAAATTGTGTGAACGCTTGTGCGAATGTCTGATGACTGTACGGAAAATAGAATCTATTTTAATTCCATTCAGACAAACATACAATTTCGTTCAATTTATACAAGCGTTTGTACAAAAAATTGTATCGTGTAAAGCGGCCTTAACACGAAAAAATTCTCGTTGGACGCAATATTTTGTACTCAGTGGCTGTTGGGGTAGAAATTTAAACTCTTAATCTGAGATTCACCGCAAGAATGTGCTGATTAAATTACTATTTTACATGGTTCTCAATCTATGACTATTTGGCTGCTAGTAGCAGCAATACGTTTTAAGTATTCTGAGGGCTGAGATTATATAGGATCATTAAATGTAAGCTTTTATCTTATCATAACATCCTCGACCGAAGCGGGATTCGAACCCACGATCTTATTAGGGTATAGCCAAATCGGAGAATATATGACCGGCAATTTACGGTACTGAAATTAAAATACAGGATCGGCCTACCAGTGTGACATCATACATTATGTCTGTCTTCATTCTTATTCGGCAAAGATAATCGAGTAAGAGAGAATTTCAAAATATTTGTAGGAATCAGATCTGTGGAGAACGCAGTTGTGTTTCGGTGAGAATCTACTTTATGGCTAATAACGATAATAAACGAAAATATTAGGTTAAAATTGCCAACGTTGGTGAAAATGAAGTCCGTGAGAAAGGTCACACTCAAGTATGCCGTTTGAACCGCATTTTACCTCCTTCCTTGGTTGAAATATTTCTGACAATTTCCCCGATTACCATTATTTGACTGGTGTCTGAGCCATTTCTTTAAAAATTAAGGATTTTTCCTCTTGATTTTTTTATTTTGAAAATTTTTAAAATCCGCAAATAAAATAAGAGCACATAAAGATGCGCTAGTTTTATATATGCTGTTTCATTCTATGAATCTAGGACGCGCGGTCCAGTTAGATTGCTCCTAATGCTCTTTTCTAGTTGCTCGAAATTGCCACTTTGCTTTACCTTATGTATCTAATGTGATTATTTTAAAACATGCTTTTGAGAATTATTATTTCTGGTAGTTTTCATTTTCACATTTAATAAGGCTTGCTGAGGAGTGTGTTAACAAAATGCCTCACAAATTTTCTTTTTGTTTCCATTGCAGAATGAATGGGTCCCCTTCCCTCTGCTAAGGAAATGACCTTAGTTATAGATTATCATACTCTGAGAGTGCGCATAAAATTGCTTGGTAATGTAGCGCATTTAGAAAATTCTTTTTTTTAAGAGATTAATTTCAAGTTATTGGAATAATGTCAATTTTAATAGCACTCCTCGCTGCGGAGAACTCAGATCCAAATGTTGTTGATTTTTACTAAGGCATGGTCATGGCTAATGTTTTAGCGTTGTTTTATGTCCTTCTTTCCGTAACCCAATGAAAACTTTTGTCTGCTTTTCCATCAATTCAGTGGTGCGAGGTGCGAGTGTTTTTTCCTCAATCCTTGAAATGGCGTATCTCTGGCAATTAAAATTAGTCACTTAGCTAACTATTTATTCAGTACATATTTGTAGACCCTCTGGAAGATAAAGAGAATTGGTGCCACGGTTGATACCCTTTTTTCAACTACCTTCGAGTCATTGTATTTGTTCATAATTTAACTAATTGGTGATAGTGTTAAAGGTTTTGATTTTGAATATTCTCTTGCTGCTGTTGTTTCGCTTCTCTGGCACGTTTTCATTTGGTCGATAGTGCCCACGATTCTGACTTTATTACAAGTATTGTTGGAAATCTACCAATTCTGCAATTTACTCGAAACATTATCATTCTTCGTTGGGAAACGTCGTCCGCTGAGAAACAAAACAAGAGCCACGAGAGAATATTCGAAATAAAACCTTTTAATGCAATTATCGATTTGTTAAATGATGTACTAATACATTGGATCGAAGATAGCTGGAAACAGAAATTCGACGCAGTACCATTCTCTTCATAGTCCAGGGGGTTAAAAAAGTACTCAATGATATACCTTGTGAGGAGTTGAAGAAATACAGTGCTAAAAAAATGAAAATGTCGATGGATGAGTTTTAAAAATTATCCCATCGATAAAAAGCGACGTTGTCTATTGAGGCCTGTTAAGAAGATGTTATCTTACCTTACCTTGCCTTGTAGCCACATTTTTGCGTGTAATTGACAATCCCGTTAAATTCCGAAAGTTCAAATTTTTCATTGGATTTGAAGTATTGGATTCTTTTAACTTGATAGATGTCTTTTTTTCTTTTATTTTTAAGAATAAAAACTTCTTTTCTATCGTTTCAATCCGGTGGCTTGATTAAATCTGAATGATTTACAAAGAAAAAAGATTTTCAATGTCTTTAGACAAATTTTCATGTTTTGGTCTAATAAGTTGTTACGGCTTGACAACCCATACTGATCTTGTGCACTTAAATTACCCATGCGTTGGAGTAGCGAAGTATATGGCCGCATGTATTTTAGCGGAATGGTTGTGTTAACTACTCATTGATGCGCGAGAATTTTAAGCAAATGACCATTGACTCATAAAAAATAGTCCGAAGGAAAAAAATAGAACCTAGTCACGGACTCGATGCTCTGTCAGCTTGTAGTGAAGATACGATGTGCTGACCAATTTTAACAACACAATATTTCATGACATTGGCCTCTGTGTCAACCATTTCATGTACGTATTGTAGACACGATCTTACCACACATTGCAGATGCAAACTTCATTCCCTCCACTGACTCAGGATTATGAGTCCGTGAAAATATTCCTCGAAAGAATTCGTTTAAATTGTCTCGGTTGTTAATAGTAACCAGTATATAATACGACCGTAGAATGACACTTGCTGTGGAGATTCCCTCTACAAATCTGACTTGATTGAAAATACTTGGTGATCATAGCGCAACGCGGGATGACTGGAAAGAAAATTCTATTATTATTAGTAAAACAGTTCGTTTCCACATATAGCTCATTAAAATTCGACCCTTTTTTGATCTCATTTATTATTTCTTTTCTCTGTGCTCAGGAATAACAGATGTTACCTTATACTATTTAGCAAATGTGTTGTAAGTTGGACCTGAATCACCGAATGTTCGTCAAATTAATGAAGAAAGTGGATAGTGATACGGCCTGATAGCATGCCAGTGAACAATTCAAGCAGGTTCTCTGTAGCCTATATCGCAAAAATTGATGGATGAAGACGTAGGTGGGTAAACATTTTTGTCGAAATGTGTTGTGCACACCTTAACTCATGTTCATCACTCTCATTTTGTGATGACGAATTCCACTTTCATTCAGTGCATGTTTTAGGTTGTCATTATTAATGGGAAATGTTATTCATGCCAAAATTATCATATTGCTTGTCGTTAAGAATTATCCTTGCTTACTTTCTTCATTCACTTATTTTATCTTTGAGTTAAACTGCTTTTTCATTTCCTCCCTTAGTTGAATAAATATAATTTCCCCCGAAACCATCTCTACATCAAGGTAAAATAGCTGTATCGAGGCGTAAAGAAATATTTTTACGGTTTGTTTTAATTGGAACGCTGAACAGTTAGATGTTTCTGTTGAATTTTCATATTTTCAAAATACGAAAGTGGTCTTTTCAACGTTGCCTCTTTAGAATAAGTTCTAAATCTTTCTATCGCCCAGAAACTTTGAAAAAAGTTGACTTTTGATGATCAGTCACCATCAAACATTTTTCGGTAATTTTATTTCTTTAATTTCTGTCGAGTGAAAAGTAGTTTTGCAACATTTGCAGTGATGCGCGAAATATTTGGGCGTTCTAGAAAATATTCGAAGAGGTAGGCATGGTAAAATCCGCACTTCACCCGAGAGTCAGTCCGTCTTTCCGAAATGAAGTTGAGTATTTTCTGAAAAATGTATTACTTCTGTTGTTTGGAGGAAATATCAATCCAGCGGGTGGTCGCGCGTTCGTATGTCGTACATACTTGAGTGGGCTTCTTGATATTTTCCCCCAATTCTGCTGCCGTCTCACGTACGCACCGTTTTAACTTCTCTCTGCTCTCCCGGCGCGGAGCCCGTCTGGGAGTTGGCCCCGTCGTACTTGCCGGCCGCTCCCCGCCTCGGCCGCCTCACGGCGAGTCCCTCCCCCCCATCCCCAATACCCCTTTCCGCCCCAACCCACGAACCAACTCCTCCGCCGAAGCCTCCCTTCCCCCACGCCCCCTCCGCCCCCCCCCCCCGCCCTCCCCCATCCGGCCTTGTCAGAATCCCCTGTAATTTCCTCTCTCCTGATCTGTTTGGCGTCGGGTCGGCTCGAGAGGCGATTTCCATCCTCGTCGTCCGGAGGTGAGTGACGGAAAGAGGGTTGTGAGCCGAGTCGGAGGGGGAGGAGGAAATGAGCGAAGTGGGAAAGGGAGGAAGTGAGTTGGAGGGAAGCGAGGGGAGGAGGGATCGTTGAAAGGAATCCCGGGAAGTGGGAAGGGGTGAAACCTTGGGTAATGTGCGTCTCGTGGACTTGTTAATTTTTGCCAAATATCCCTCTCGTACGGAATATTACGCCATGTCTGAATAAAAATATGCGTCATGAGGTTTATTTATATCACTCTAACGAGGGAGTAAGAAAGTGCCTGCAGTTGTGGTCAACTTCACGGCAACTTTTCGTCGACATATCAAGTTTCACTGGAAAGATCGGATGCTAAATAACTACCAGATTTTATCTATGATGGACGTTTAGTGACTGGTCGAGTCATTCCATAGTGAGGAATTTGAAATCCAAATGATTACCTTCTTTTATTACCTTTTCCGATCTCCAAAACAATAATATTCGCTTTTGTTCCGCGTTGGAATTACTGAGCACACTGTACCAAATAGATTGTCTTAAGCATTGAATTATCCATTTCTTCATTGTTTACGTTTCTTTCTGGCTGGTTTTGCTAACTTATTCCTTTATGCAGACAATGTTTTGGCATGCGGTTGAATGTCGCACGCAAATACCTACCTATATCCTAAAACATTCCTCCAATGATAGAATTTTCAGGGTATCTTTTCCTACGTCACTCAGTAATTGGTATTTTTGTGGTTGGTTGTTTGCTTCTTATTTATATCTTCAAATCAAGATCAAAATTGTGATCGAAATGTTGTAAGAGCTAACGCTAGATTCCCGCCTACAGTGAATTGATTGTTTCTGAGCTCACAAAAATTAGAAAGTTTTTTGGTACCTTGAGATTTCTTCGTATGCACGAAAATTTGTGGTGTAGTACTTTAGGTCATCTGATTATAAACAAAAGTCTTCATTTATTGTAATGATTTCTGTTCGGATACTTCTTTTTTATGGAGTAGGTTAAGTTAAACTTACGTTTGAATTAAAGGCCATGAAGAGGGTAAAATCTTAATTAATTGTACATTATAATATAGAAATTTTTGTGTCCATCTTTTTTGAGTTTATTTTACTCTTATCATCTCTAAAAAAAATGTTTGGTGCCGCATTGGCTGTCTTCAACACCGTTTTTGATTTCATTAAATTTATTAAGCCATCACTTCGAACTTGGTGTTTTGTGAATTTGAAATATTATTTATGATATGCAGTATTCTTTGATATTGCTGGGAAATAACGAGGTTTTAAACTGGAAAATAATATTAAAACCCTCAAAAGAGTCGCACGGTACCTATCGTGTTCATGTATTGAAATGCTCTTTGAGCATCTGAGGATCCATTCCTGTATTTTTCTAGCTATTGAGCCGACAGGATCCATAGCTTCTTTGCACACGTCTATGTCGAAAACCACGAGTTAACTTTCGCCTGCAGAAAATTCACTCAGTTTAATGTTTTATGCTGCTGGTAAACGCAATTCCCTTGTGACTCCTTTGATGGAGGAAATTGTTTACCCCCAATTTGCAAACATTCACCTTAATCCCTTGAGTGACGTCCATTCAGAAGGAAGCAAAAGCCTATTTGATGTTTCTCAGGCTTCACCCTCTCCGATTCTCACGGTTTACTCTCAAGACAGCTGGTGTCCGTCTTTCCAATGAATGGAGAAATCCCCCAAAGAATTAGTAACCAACGCCCATGTATTACTATTTTCCTTCTCGATGCTGAAAGTAAAATCTTTTTTGGAAAAACATTTTCCAATAATGCTCATCTAGAAATCAGAAGATCTTTAAAAGTATATCCAAATATAATTGGACAGTAAAAATAAGTTTAATGAAAAAGAAAGTGAATTACAAAGACAAGTTTTGGCTTGGGCTTCAACTTCTATAATAGGCGCCAGTGAAAGTGATAGAATGTTCTCTAACAGTGTTCTGCATTTGGTTTCTAGCGAAAAACTTTCGTGTTCTTTTTGTTTTAGAAAATAAAGGTGCATAAGAATACACGGATGGAATTTTTTAAATCTGCTGTCCCAGAAATTAGCTTTATTAAAAAATACATAACTTTTACACGTGTTTCGCAAGCGAAACGACAAATTTTTTCGGAGAATATGAATAAAAATGGCATTTAATGTTGTAAGGAAAGTACTAAACCGCTTCTGTAATCTAAAGTTTCTATCATAGGCTTCTAAAAACATTTTTGTTGTGAGGAAATCGAATCTTACTTATGTTTTGGGCCTGATATTAAACTTCTGTTAGCAATACGAGTACATGCGTATAAGCTTTTTTAATTCAAGTTCTTTTCGTCCCTAGGGTGCTGGGATAAATCCTTTACATCGTGGTGACATCGGTCTCGTTTTTTGTGAGTAGATTTGAATTTTTGTAGTTGATCTTCAAAATTTAGACTTTTATTTTAGTCAATCGATTATTTAATATTACGATCGATTAGAAATTAAGTTTATACCTATAGGCTGGCAGACTTTTCATGAACATTTTATTTTCAAAGGGAAAACCCGATATTCCTAACCCTTGAAGTATTTATCATTACAGAATCACATTACGTGGCTTTTTACTTTGTGTATTGCTTGCTTATCCAAATGAAATTATGTCTTTATCATGCTTTGACGGAGTTTTTGATTAATCTAGGGATTTCCCTGGAGAATGTTGGAGGAAACCCAATGACTGTATCAGCATCAATGATTCACTGCTGTGAGATCGTCCAGAAAGAGGAAATGGATTGTGAAGTGAGTGGATATAACATCTATATAACTTACTGTAAATTTTTGTAAAGCTGTGCCTTATGAAACATAAGTACCCAAACAGCTGATGGTAAATTTGAATGATGTTTTTGCTTTCCCTACAGAACATGAAGCTTGTTCCAAGTGAACGTCGGTTACTGCTGGAAAGCAGTTTCATTAACGTACATCTAATTTATCCGACTTCGGTGAGTCTTTTCAATATACTCAGGAATTTTATGAAAGTTTTAGTGCTCCCTTTGTCCGAAAGAGGCCTTCTGACGAAATCTATTAGTTCTTGTCAGTGTTATATGCCATACTCGTAAGAACGGAGAAGTAAACAACATTTATGACCAGTACCATGACTTTGAATTCTTCGGATGATTTACGAACGATACGTTGATCAATTGAAGTGAAATGGGGAACGGATGTGGATAAAGGGAAAATATCGATTGGGAGTAATTTTCATAGCAAAATGCATGAGCAATGCTGCCATTGTGTTATGAGAAAAGGCTTTTTATTGGTTGGCTGGCATTCCAAGACGTGCAAAATCATATTTTACTTTCCAATTGGCACCTAAAAAATACAGTTAGGTTTCAGTCGTCGCAATGGAACCGCGATTGTGTGTATCAAAATATGGGTTTGCATGTGCTCTTCCTCTTCTCCATCAGAGAACCTGGCCGGAATAACTTGGATGTACAACTGTGGAAACCGTTCTCCACTCATCTCTTTCAGAAACTCCCGAGGTGTGACGAAGAAATCTTGAGATTTCACAAGGCGCATACCTTACCATTATCTTGAAACTTCGAATGTATAACTCTAGTCTGTAGGGGCGTATCTACTACCATTTTTGTTCCAAGCCGAACTAATCTCCTTTCCTCGTTTTCTCGCCTCAGTACCCACATCACCGGAAGGGGAGTTGCCTGATTAAGGTCAGTGCAGAGACATCCTCCCTCTCCCCCGGGGGAGGAACCTCACCACAGAAAAGCGTTGCAACCTCTCAACATGGTTTGGCCGCCGTTAACTCAACCTCCACTTCAAGTTTTTCTCTGATGCAAAACATTACGTTCGACACTCGAATTTTTCTGACCCATGTTCTTCCAATTTTAAAAGGTAAGTGACGCTTTCACGCATACGGATAAATTAGGACAGTGGATATGTAATAAGACCTTTTTATTATCATACATGATCGTTTATATTGAGAAAAATGTATAAAGCATGGGATGCCGCCTGCTAGTTAGAAAAGCGGATGGATGCATGATTTTATATCAGGAATCGAACTCTAGCAACTTTTCGCCTTCTGCCACGACCTCTTGAATCATTTGGAATGAATAGTATGGTAATTTGTTGTCATCATCATCGGTTGACAATTCTATAAGATTGGTTTGACGCAGCCCTCATCTCGATTCTTCTATCGGCCAACCTCCTCATATTGACGTAGCTCCTCTCTTTTACATCCTTCACAACTTGCTCCATATACCTCATACGAGGCCTGCCTTTTCCATTATTCCTTTTCACGTTTCCCTCTACGATTGTCTTCATCAGGCCATCGTGTCTTAAGATGTGGCCTAAGACTTCTACGTTTGTCACTCGATCGATCCATTTTGTCTTCATCATTCTTCGGAAGCTCCACATTTCAAATGCTTCCAGCCTGGACTTCTCTGCTCCCGTTATTGCCCATGCTTCGCTGCCATATAGTAGAATGCTCCAGATGTATGTTCTAATGAAATGTTTCCTCACTTCCACGCTTGTATTTGCACCTGTAAGCAGAAACTTCTGATAAAATGCCATTTTCGCTTGGTCTATTCTAGTGGCAAATTCTCCTTTACTTCGTCCATCGCTGGTTACTCGGCTTCCCAGGTAACAGAACTCTTCCACCTCCTCGATTTTTTGTTTTCCTAGTTTAACATTCGCCCTGGCTTCCTTTTTTCTACTGCACACCAATACCTTAGTTTTATTTTTATTGATATTCATATGATACCTGGTAATTTGTTCTACTTGTACTAAAATCTTTTCACCAAGGGAAGTTCAAATACTTGAAAATACCGCGTTTGGTTTGTACGATTTATTTATGATGAAGTGTGTGAATGAAGGTAAAGGTCAAGAAAGCAGGTTATACCCGGAAAAATCCCTAAAATTTCCTACATTTTTAACTATATACCAACAATGAAAAGGCGTGAGAAGTCTTCGTTATCTGATAACATTTTGACAATCTGATGACAATCTTGTGATTGGTTGCCGTCGCTCTTGTTAACATATTGCACGTGGAGGGAAGCTTGGCCATGCACGACCCTTAAATTCATCGGATATATGTATGTCAAATGAGACTAGTTCTGATAAGCAGACGCATAATAATCCACGTACAATCCTCCGTGCTTTGACCGCTACATTTTTTAATATCGCATACTTCAAAGCGCATATTTCTTGAGCTTGCAGTAACATGTGCGAGGGGAGTTCATTAGCCTAATATTTGAGAAATTCTATTACAAGCTTGTCTGAAAATCAACGTCAACGTTAACGTGAAACCGTATACGTAATACTATGCATAATTCACATGACATACATTTATTCCGTAAGTGTAAAATTGATTTGCTGCGATTAAAATAAATTTTGCCCGAAAGCCATCAATACTATGGAACGGACAGAGGAATAAAATTGTTGCAAGTTCACTAGTTGCAATATTGTTGTTACTGCGCTTAATTTTTCAGTAGGTATATGTATGTATAACTGTGAAGGCGTTAGCCGGGTTTATCTTAGAATCATATTCTCCAGTTTTTTTAGTATTCAATTTTCAGGGCAGCGAATTTAATGAGCTATAAATGCGCTTAAAAGTTTCTAGCCTTTGGACGCGAGAAATTATTTCATTTTGACAAACGTTATAACTCTTAATTGATGGAATCTGCTAGCCGTTTAATGCACCTTATCTTAACACATATTTCCAAAGGTGATTTTCAAAGGTGAAGGAACACATATTTTCTGGTTTGAGCCCAAAAGTTTCTTTTGAAAATGACACAATTTAAACAATCGAATTTCAGCCCTCTCAAATATGCTCGTAGTTTGGACTCGTCGGGTGGAGACGTGACTCATTCTTTATAGACATCGCAGACAACCATTCGGCAAAGGCTACGCGGTGTTTCAGTCCTACACGTTGGAACGGTATAGAATGGGGCCTTTAGCTGTTGACATGAGGCTTCTGGTTTGAGTCCGGTTGAAGCCGCTTTGAGCTATCCTACCTTATTCTTAGGTGTATGGTTTTCTGAGAACCTACTCTCCTTGAGAGAAATAAGGGGAGTGGGGTATAATAGGAAGGAAGTGGCTCTTGCCTGGACGAGTAGGATTTGAACGCCGTTCGACTCAACAGGTTAGCTTTGCCGAACGGATCCTTGGTTTGGCGACTGTGGTTCTTTTATCATTATCAAACATTTATAACTTTAAAAAAAAACAATTTTCTTGGGCTAGATTACTATGATCTTGCGGAGGTGAAGTGGAAGTTTGAGCAAGGAGGTTATGCCAGCCCTACCCACGACACCGAAGTGTGCGACTCTCCAGACGAAGATCCATTGGATCGGTGCCTTCCGGTAGATTGCTCCAACAAGTACTCAGGCAGCAGGAGTTTCTTCGACCTCAAGTCGCGACTGTGTGTGAAGGTGCCACGCTGCTTGTCGAACCCGAATAAGGAGTTACCTACCATTGTAAGTGTGTGCCCAGTAGGTACAAGTTTTTTTACGACCCTATAATCTACGGCCAATATAAAAATATCCAAATAGCCTTCATGTATTCATCCGACATGCTGTAATTTAGGAAACGATGAATTAATTTCGTGTGGTTCATTACTGATATCATTATTTGTAGAGTTTAGTTTTATGGCCATTATCTGCTCAAGTATTTCAAGTTCCTCAAACCAAATTATTCGTGATAAGATGTAGTTAGATACTGTGACTTAACCTTAATGATGCCATGGTTATAGTGCATAAGATGCTCTCTGTCAAAAGAGAACTCGCTTTCATGCTCAAAGATTATTATTTCTCGCTAAACTGTTCCGTCTTCGCCATTCTTTCACTATCTCCTTTACAGTATCATTACTTACCTAATTCGGGCTCTAATACTTCTCGTATCCATTTTTATTCAGTCCAAGCTCATGTCGAAACAGCACCATATCAGTTACGCACCACTTCAGTTGTGGTGATCTACCGATGCATGATAGGTTTTAGGGAGCCATTTCTACTTCTCTTACTGTCTTTTTGGGCCCCAATCATGGCCGTTTTTATTCCAGAAAGCTCAGTTTTCACCGCAGATGGCTTGGCTTCGCGTCGCAAAACTGGTTTCATTTCATTTGAGAGGGAAATTAACATGAACTCCGGAAATCCATGCGTTTTTTTTATATCTTGTTGGGTCATAACTAATAATATAATATCTAGGACAAAAGACAATGCACTCCTTTTATTTTGTTCGTTTTCAATGCAGCTGAATCCTGACCATCAATGCAGAATACAATTTGCCATTCAACATTTAAGTCCTGGAATTCATGTCAAATTAGAACTAGTCTTGAATCGGAGTCCTCATTTGTTTGATGCTGGTGGACTCAAACTATGGGCGACTTCAAGACTGCTGTTTTGTCGTTGATCCCCTACCAGAGCCGTTTGCTTGGGCTTCATTTGAAATTTTCACAAGTTTGAAACCACTTTTCCTTCGTATTCAATTTCTTTGGGCTCATTCCTCGTAAATATTTCATAGGATGGTTGAGCCGGTATAATATTGAGATTTTTACGGTAAACCACTACTGGAAATAAAAATGTGAACCGAAAAAGGATGAAGTTGTCTTATCGCTTTAATCACTTTCCCATGATTCAAGAGGAACTCGGGCTCCTTACTGGAATGAAGGTGTAGAGTCTTTCGTTAAGCCTCCATTTTTTCTGCCAGTCAGAGAGGCTATTACGCTCTTTGACTTTTGCATTTTTCATGAACAAATATATTCCCTTCTTTATGGCAATTATAGTTTTTTAAAACTATGAATTTCAGTCAAGTCCATGGGTGTAATTGTGAAATAGTGCCCGTAATAACTTTGGGAAAATTTTCCGCTCGTCAATCAGAGGATCGCTGTGAAAAACTCGCGGCGTTAATTATTTTGTGTCAACGCAGTAATTTCAATCGTCATGAACTTGACGATGATGACAGGTCTTGAAACCTTGGCTCCGACGAAACAGGGCGTTTACTCCCCCATATCCTGTCTTTTAAAACAGACAGCGATGTATCGCAAGATTATCTGGTGAAATTATCTTGCACTTGTGAGTCCTTGTTTGAGGGTGCTTTCTTATCATCGTGCGTTTCTTGCGTAGGTGGATTTAGAATTCTAACCTGTTTTCACGAAAAAAGGCCTCAGGCTAAAAGCTGGTGATTTCGCGAAATTACTTTTCTATGTATAGGTATTAAAAGGCATAGCAATATAATATCTTGGAGTTATGGGTAGATGTGTGGACATAGTCTACGATAGATAGGACATAGTCTACGATAGGGCTCATTTAGGGACCTTTTATTTTTTTATGCTGACATAAGAAATTTTAGCTTTGTTGAATAAAGTCATGGTTCAGTTCGGGACTTAGAGGATGTGAGAGGTAATTGGTATGAAGTCAGTGATTGTATAATGGTGTGTTGTTTTGGTCGGCTAATTGGTGAATAAGATGAGGAATAATTTATGAGATTATTTTTTAAGATACGTGGACGTAAATGATATTCCACGTTGATATTGGTAGTAAATTTGTGATTATACTTTTTTTTAGCTAATTCCTTGAGTATAAAGAGTTAGTTGCTCAGTTGTGGCCTACTTGTATTTTATTCAACGTGCAAAAAATCAATAATAGTTTTTTAAAAGCCTTTGTGTATGCTATTTTTTTATATTGCCCGTATTGCTCAATTTAGCACCCAGCGAAAACCTTTTGCAGACACGCCTTCAAGTGCTACCCAGTTGCAAAGTGACTGGATGTCTCGAGAGTTGCTCTATTTTCACTCACCATGTTGAGGATATCCGTGCGTCTTACCAGTGATTTTTTTCAATCTTCTACAGCAGATTTGTGTTGATATGTTAATTGGAATCATGGCTGTGACCAACTGGTAGATGTGTGTTGTATTTTGCTGAGGTGAATACTGTAATCAATTCTCATCTATTGATTTCGATTCAAAGCACCGAGACAGTGCTATTATGATTCACCAATTGCATGAGGGATTCTGCACCTTTTCTTACAGCGAAATCGTATGCGGTCGAGTTCGATCTTCATCGTTGAAATTTCCTTGGGAATGGAATGATGATGAGAAATTCCTTGAAAACCTGATTTCTTTTCTTTAAATGCTTGCGGCCCTGCGACGAAATTATATGGGTCGAGCTCATATATCTCTAATTTTAGTGATTTTGAGATGAATTTGTCTCTTCGATTAATTACAGTCATTTGCTTGGAATTTAAGAAGATGGATTGCTATGCAGTATTATTCAGAAAATAAAATGTCTGATTATCGCATATATTTTTTAGTATTTGCATCATTTTTATGAATCTTTCTATATTTATTTCAATTTAGTTATTTTAAGTAGTTTCATCTTCGCTAGATGTTTGTGTTGTTATGCGTGTAAACTGTATGCAGTGATGTTGATTATTATACCCACACTAAAAAGTCAAGTTGTAGTATGTAAAGCTTGATCATGGAATTTGAATGCATAAGTTGTCGAATATATTAGTGCTTTAAGCATATTTTTATGCTCGTGTGTTTCGTTTTTTCAGCATACTTTTATGCATAGATAGCCAGTATTAAGGAGAAGAAATCAAAATGTGCTATCAGAATCCTTTTCCCTGTGAATCAGAATAACTTCCCAGGAAAGAAATCCTTGCTGTTTACTTGCCTCGGCACTGAAGTGAGGGAAGATATTTTTCTCGGCTTTGCTTTCACAACCCGAGCACCGATTTCTCTTCGACATTGAATGAACCTCTTTCAAGCTGTCCGTGGCAGACCTCTTAAAAATGGCCGATTGAAGGGGAAATGGAGGGGTCCTCGTTTCCCACGTGATTCACAGTCGATGCCCGCCCTCCCCGCACCCCACCACCCAACCCCCACTTCTCCCCGCTCAAACACACCCTTCCCGGAGACTGACTCCACGCCCGTCTCTCTCCGGGGTGGGTGGGTCAGCACTCCTCCCCCCACCCCTTCCCACAACCCCCTCCCCGCCTATCTCGACATCCTCCCCATCGTAGCGCGCACCATGGAAAGCGGAGCGGCCGACTTTAGAGATTACTGTGTTTTTCGATGCGCGGGCAAGGGAGCGGCTGTCAGTCATTCGGGCGGCGGCGGCGGCCACCCCTCTCGCTTCCCCCTCCGTCCACCCTTCCCACACACCCCAACCCCTCCCCCGATGGTCTCTACCTCGCCGTGTTTGCTTGCCCTCTCCCTCCCATTCTTTCTCACGAGTTTATCACAGTTATGCTTCGTTCACAGAAATACGGCAAGTGTCTCATAAGAGCTCAAATACCGTGCGTCACCATCGTAGTGTGTGAATGGTGAACTAGTATAAATGCCCAGTTGTCATTCTCGGGAGCCGCAACGAAAAAATTTTTGTCGCCCGAGCATTCGTGTACGTTGCAGGCGTCATTATCTGGTCTCAAAAACGAAAAATTCTTTGTATTCCCATTTATATCCCAGATGATGCGACGGGCAATGGACACCAAAGCTTGGAAGACAACGCTCGATATGCAGCGCCTCCCGAGAGTGAAAACTGGGAATAATCCACGCTGAGGGGGTGCGTTGATTAATGAGCACAAAAGCCACGAAAACCCAGGCCCTAATATACACCAGACCATAAATAGAGACGCTGTAGTTCATCTGCTGGCGCAAAACATAATAACCGATTGTTTTTGTCTTTTTAGAAAATGAGGATCTTGAAAAACTAGAAGTCATAGAAATAAATTGCTTGAGACCAATATCCAGACTACTGGTCACATAATAATGATATTTACGGATTTGCAATAATGAACTGAAACGCGGAAGGAAGTCAGAATAGGGCTGCTAAATATTTAGAACAAACTGCAACAGACAGCATCAGGCACCGAGATGCTCCGATAGAATATTTAAATTTTAAGTGGCTCTGTGTTTTTAATGTTTGTGATGGAAACTAGAACCGGTGCGCTGAGCGAAAACCAGTGCATATTTGGTTTACTCTAAAAACGTACTGCTGCGTAGCAGCATCGTATGAGGCGCTGCCTTCCAGAATTGGCCGCATGATTTTCTCATTTATTTGCTTGCTTTGGGTGAAACTTTGGAATATCCTTGTGGCGATACCCCGCCACAACAGCCACATTGGCAATTAATCATATTCATAATGTAGTCATGCATTATATTATTATTATTTATTATCAATTATTATTTATCATCAATTATTATTATTTATTATCAATTATTATTATTTATTATCAATTATTATTATTTATGATTTTATTCATCTTCATACCAACCGGGCAACAATACTGTTTTTGGTTACCAGAGAGAGAGTTGTTGATGAGTTTGAGAGAAAGACAGAATCTTGTGAGTGGAGCTGAATAAAATAGCTATCTACAATAAGAAATTAGCGTTTCATTCCGCACGAAGACGCTAAACTGGTGACCCCGACGACGAAAAAAACACGACGGACAACGGACCCCTGACGACGACCTTTTCATCGGCCTCCGAGCTTCAACGGACATCATCGCACACCGCAATACACGGGCTTCTCTGCGCTACTCGCACAGCATTCTGCGTACCTAGCACCTCCTAAAAGCACCCATGGCAGACGCAGAGGAAGTCGACAAACTCCAGGCGCAACTCGCGGAACTCAGGCAGCAGCTCGTGGCCCAGCAAGCGCAATATATGCAACAGCACATTGAGTCTCCACCGCAAGAGCATCAGGCAGCGCTACCTCCGCAAATATCGCCGCAGTTCTCTCCGCTTCCTGATCCCGCCGGTATCGGTCCTGCTGCCATATATCGCGTCACGCCGAAACTGCCTCCTTTCTGGCCAGCTCAACCCGCAGTTTGGTTCGCCCAGGTAGAAGCACAATTTTCCCTGGCCAACATCACCTCGGACCGTACTATGTACGATTACGTCGTGGGAAATCTAGACCATCGCTTCGCCAGTGAAGTCAGCGACCTCATAGTAAACCCACCGGCCGCAAATCGTTATCAGACGCTTAAAGCTTTGCTGATACAGCGCGTCTCTCTCTCCGAGGAGCAGCGGGTTCGGCAACTTCTCACAGCAGAAGAGTTGAGCGATCACAAGCCTTCTCAACTCCTACGACACATGCATTCTCTCATCGGCGCCACGCAAGTACAGGACTCTTTCCTTCGCACGCTGTGGCTACAGCGTCTCCCGCTCAGCGCGCAGGCCATTCTCCAAGCGCAGGCCACAACACTTCCGCTCAATCAGCTGGCAGACATGGCCGATCGCATCGTCGCCGTCGTTCCGCCTCCGATAGCCCCAGCCATCCACGCCGTACGCTCTACGCCTGACATTTCGGCATTGAATCAACGGATAGAGGAACTCGCCAAGCAAGTCCAAGATCTACGAAATCGTGTTAGCAATCCTCCATATACACGGACCTGGACCCGGGATAGATCTCAGCCTCGTCCCATGCAATCCACAGGCACTACACAGCGCCCCGCTAAACTTGGTATGTGTTATTACCATCGCAGGTTTGGTGTCGAAGCCAGACGCTGCACCCAGCCTTGCTCCGCCAAATCAGTGAGCCCGTTAAACTCCAACGGCGACTCGTAACGGTGGCCACGAGTCGTCCTACCACTGGGTGCCGCCTCTTCGTCACCGATCGCCACTCCCGACGACGTTTTCTCATAGACACGGGATCAGACCTCTCTATCTACCCAGTCAACTTTTGCACCGACCACCGGACTTGCACGGACTACGAGCTCTCCGCCGCCAACGACAGCCGGATCCGTACCTACGGTACACTACCTCTACGCCTTCAGCTTGGCCTCCCTCGCGACTTCCTTTGGCGATTCATCGTTGCTGACGTCACCGAGCCAATCATCGGAGCAGATTTCCTAACTCATTTTCACCTAGTTCCTAACATGGCCACCGCTCAGCTCGTCGATACAATCTCTGGCCATTCTGCATCGGGTCATCGCGGTCGATCTTCCCAGGACAGCGTGCGCGCTCTGTCGGGATCTTCACCCTATCATGCCCTCCTGGCCGAGTTCCCTAACATCACCCGGCCTCCAGGCACTCCTCGGGAAGTCCACCATCACACGAAGCATCACATACGCCTCCAACCCGGACCGCCGATCTATTACCGTGCCCGCCGTCTAGCTCCGGATCGACTTCGGGATGCACAAGCAGAATTCGAGCTACTAGTACGCGAAGGCATTGTTCGTCGCTCACACAGCCCTTACGCCTCACCACTTCACATGGTTCGCAAGAAGGATAACAGCTGGAGACCTTGTGGCGACTACAGGGCCCTCAACGCCCGCACCATTCCAGACCGCTACTCCGTCCGCCATCTGCAGGATTTCTCCAATGATCTTCAAGGATGCACCATCTTCAGCATCATAGACTGCGCCAAGGCCTTCACTCAAATCCCGATGGCCCCCGAAGACATCGAAAAGACAGCGATAATTACACCGTTCGGCTTGTTCGAATTCTTATTTAGGCCGTTTGGGCTTCGTAATGCTGCTCAGACCTGGCAACGCTTCATCGACGAAGCTCTCGAAGGCCTCACTTTCTGTTTTCCATATCTGGATGATATCTTGATATTTTCGCGGTCGAAAGAAGAGCATCTTCAGCATCTCCGGATCCTATTCCAGCGCCTCTCTGACTACGGTATCGTCCTCAACACAGCTAAGTGCGTCTTCGGATCTCCCAAGGTCACATTTCTCGGCTTCCATGTCAGCGCTGAAGGCTGCTCACCCTTGCCTGACAAAGTTACTACTATCAAAAACTTCTCTCCACCCAAGACCATTCGCGATCTGCGACGATTCCTTGGAATGCTGAACTTCTACCGCCAGCACATTCCACACGCCGCATCTGCCCAAGCTCCGCTCAACGCACTCCTTGAAGGCCCAAAAATCAGAAGCACCACTCTAATTTCGTGGACACCAGAACTTCAACAAAGTTTCGAGGACTGTAAAGCTGGACTCGCCCGGGCCGCAACCCTCTCACATCCAATCAGCTCTGCACCTCTGGCTCTCGTCGTAGATGCCAGCCAAACTGCAATCGGTGCCGCCCTGCAGCAACTTTCTGGGAACTCCTGGCAACCACTTGGTTTCTTCTCACGCAAGCTGACGCCTTCCCAACAGAAGTGGAGTGCATATGACCGTGAACTCTACGCCGCCTACCAAGCGGTGAAGCACTTTCGGCCAATGGTGGAAGCCCGTGACTTCACCATCTACACCGACCATAAACCCCTGTCCTATGCCTTTGGCCCACGCACCAGGAATACTGATACTTGCTCACCACGGCAATTCAATCATCTCGAGTTCATCTCGCAATTCACCACGGACGTGAGACACATCTCCGGACTGGACAACGTTGTTGCGGACTGCCTCTCCAGGGTGGAATCCATAACCACCCCTGCCCCACTTGACTTCGCCGCTCTGTCTCGTTCCCAAGACGACGACGAGGAACTCCGTAAACTCCTCCACGACGGCACAGCTCTTCAGCTTTCCCGGATCCCTGTACCTGGAACAGACGTCTCACTGTGGTGCGACACTTCCATGCCAACACCACGCCCCTACGTTACCCCTCCGTATCGTCGACACATCTTCGACAATATCCACTCCCTTAGTCATCCTGGTGCCAACTCCACCATCAAACTCGTCTCTAGTCGGTATGTCTGGCCATCGATGCGTAAGGACTGTCGTGCATGGGCTCGCAGCTGCCTCTCCTGCCAGCGTTGCAAGGTGTCCCGTCACATAACAACGCCACTCGGAGACTTCGTCCTGCCAACCAAGCGATTCGATCACATACACATTGACATCGTTGGACCTCTACCGCCTAGCGCCGGCTACCGCTACCTCCTCACCATGGTCGACCGGTTTTCTCGCTGGCCAGTAGCAGAACCCCTTGTGGACATCACCGCAGACAGCGTCTGCCGTGCCTTTCTTCTGGGATGGGTCGCTCACTACGGCTGTCCTAAACACATCACGTGTGACCGCGGCCGTCAGTTCGTCTCCTCTCTTTTCCAACGTCTGTGCGCCACTCTGGGGACATCACTACACCACACCACTAGTTACCATCCCCAGGCCAACGGACTCGTCGAACGACTACACCGCGTCCTAAAAGCAGCTCTTATGTGTCATTCTTCAAACTCTTGGGTAGACGCCCTACCTACAGTTCTTCTCGGCCTCCGCACTACCTGGAGAGCCGACCTGCAGACAACGCCAGCCGAACTTCTCTTTGGGGAACAACTGCGTCTCCCTGGGGACTTCTTCGTAGACTCCGTGCAACACCCAGACTCGACGGATCTTGTCTCTCAGCTGCGTGACTACATGGCTCAACTACGTCCGACCCCAGCGTCACGCCACATCACCCATCGGCAAGTCTTTATTCACAAAGATCTGGCCACTTCTCCCCACGTCTTCATTCGCCAAGATGCCGTGCGGCCTGCCCTGCAACCACCTTATACAGGACCATATCCTGTCCTCAGCCGTGATCGGAAGATTTGTCTCAGAAGAAGAATTATCTCAGCTTTGTCACCGAATAATTGAGGTAAAAAATTGCATGTGAGTAAATGGAGAGATACAAAGATACTACGAAACTATGTGGCATTTGTCGATGTCCTGGGCTTTTAAGTTGCTCCATATTTCAATTTAATTTTATTCCCTATATCTTGAATTTCATCGTAAAACAAGACATGCATGAGGTGGCATATGTGAGAGCCACTAGCTCAAAGCATGTCAATGAAAAATTGATATGTATAAGAAATTATTTGTAGCATAAATACGTAAATATGGCTGCATTTTAAATTTCGAGAAGAGAACAGTGGTGGTGTAGTACGTGTAGCTCACCAAATATTCTAAGATAAATATTTGTGGCGCTAAAAATGTTGCTTGCCTTTAAAATTAATTAATTTTATTTTTCCTTTTGACTGGGGTAATCTTTGACTATTCTGTTTGCAATTAAATTAAGACGTGCAATTCGTCATGCACGCATGGAAAAGACACTAATTCTAAAAGAATGGGAGGAATTGAGTCCACCGGGATAGAGTGAGGGTTATTTTTTTTAAAAGTAATTTCATCGTTGCCTTTATTGGGCAGTTAAGTAATTTTTGTGAGATCAACATACTGGTATAAAATGGACGAACCCCTTTTCTTTGGCCAACCGTTATCTGATTTCTTTGCATATTCATCCCAGCAAAAGATACTAAATTTGGTGGCTGTATTGGCTGCATGCTGTATTTAGGAATTGTATTAATGATTGTACAGAGATGTAATCTACATTTATGCTCCTATACTTTATTGGAATGGCAGTATTTTTAAGCAGTTAATGGAGTATTAAAGGGGCGTGAAAAACTGTAGTCTTGGATTCTATAATGTTCTGGGTAAGAGGCTCGTGCACTCCTTGAAACAGTAGAGGAAATTTTATCCCATGATTCCTAAATGTGTGCTTCTTAATATTGTTTTTTTACTATTCATCTGTTTAACCATTCAGTTTAGTTTCACGTGCATGACGAGTGAGAGCCACTTGTTCACTAACGTTACGGGAGAGTCATCAGTAGCGATTATTATGGAAAAGAAAGTATTAATACCCCGTATTACGAGTTCTTGAACGGATGGACTCTTTCATCTGTAATTGATCAGGTAGCCGTCTGTTAAAGTTCTTGCATTGAAAACCTTTGTTCCGTGACTTATATAAATCCTGGTTTTTGCTACGTCAGATGCGTCAATTTCTAACGTCATAATTTTTAAACCCTTATCCAGAGCCTTGAGCCAATGTTCACGGATTGGATAGATTTTCTGATAACGCACTCCTTATATGAGTTATTGTGGCAATATTATTAAATATCCTTTTATAGTGGATGTATTTAATTCTCGTCATATTATTTCGAAATAGACTCAGCCATTAACGGGTGAGCCGGGCGGCTTTATTAACCTAGTCAGCAATGTGGGATGGAATCACGCCTAAATGTTGGGAATTGCTCTAGCCTCAGGTCTTAGGTTACTCGGTGTTGTGTAACCTCAGTAGTTGGAACACCTTGCGTTACAAATTCGTTAATTGTTGTATACTTCATTTTTCGTGCCTCAGGCCTCATGATATTTTTCTTGCGAATATCTTCCCTCATTTCGTGTGTGACTCCCTCAGTCTACAGATTCATTCATGTCATGTCTGATTTATCTGATTAGAGATTCGATATTCATCTATTCTGCCATTAGGAAAGCGCAAATTACCTATAGTTTTTTTATTTTATATTTTTCCATATTTTGATCATCTAATCCCTGTCATAATGTTATCCGTACAATGCTCATGTTTTACTTTCAAATCCCGTTTTTTATAGCATTAATGCTAAACCGGTAGTACTCAAGTTTAACGTACTCGCTGTAAGACGTTTTACATAAGGTAAAGATTACGTACCTGAGGACAAGACCTCGTTGAGATTCCAGTTTGGCCATGACGGAGTCAATTCTTCTGAGGACCTGATAATCCCCCGACTTTGATGAGAACATTCATGAATTTGAATTCGAATTTCTATTAGTTTCAATATCATTATCTCCTCACCCTAAATCAACCTTGAGATAGTTACGACGACGGTTTCGCAATTTTTCTTCCTGTTAGCCTCTAAAATATATATCTATTGTTTAACTTTTTTATTTTTAAATTTTGCATCCTCAATACCTTGGTTTATTTATTTATGCACTAGATTTAATGTAAACAAAACTTTTACGGACCAATAATTAAAATAAATAATAAATAGATGAATCTCATGGAAAAGAGTACTACAAAATTAATAAGGAGCAAGTGTCATTCATTTTATGCATTGTTTTCCTCTCATTTTTCCTAACCTCTTTTCCTTCGATGATTATCTTCATGAAGCCATTGTGTTTTAAGATGCACTTGTTAAGATATCTCCTTATTTTCCGAATATTCATGAGATTTTTCTTGCTCCTGCTCTACAGTAAACTCGTCAATAGCCACTCCGCCTATCTGTTTAATCTTATTTGTTCTTTTAAAACAAAATATTTTAAATGCTTCCAGTTTCGCGTCCTCGGTCGCTGTTACTGTCGATACGTCACTCTCATAAAGCAACACGCTCTTAAGTGTACATAATAGTGAAGTGTTTCCTAATATGCCTGTGCATTCAGCTAATGGTAGATTCTCCTCCCAGTGCTTCTTTGACTGGGAATTTGTAATTATCATTTCCTCCTATCGTAAGTTATTGAACTTCTTCCTTAAATTTCATTTTGTCTCCTCCATAACGGCTACGTTGTTGGCAAAACGCAGTGTGAAGTTTTTCCTCCTTGGCTACTCACTCCAGATAGGTACATTCAACTTACGTAAATGTTGAAATTAAGATTACAGTGAATATTCTTATATTTTTCTTTTCTGGTACTTTTGTATTATTATATTGTATTGTATTAACGGTTATTTTTGTATTTATCTTCAATTTTTCCACTCCAAATCCTATCTTTAAATCCATAAATGCGTTTAATATCTATGTACTTTTCCATACTTTTCATTTTTGAGAATCTTAAGTCTTCTGGTGATGATCCAGGTCAATATTTTGGGGAGTGTGTCAGAAGACAATGTACAAAAATGTGTCTAAAATACATGTCCTCTTCTTTTTTGGAATACGAAAAGTCACGCTACTCTGAAAGCACGTGTCTTGTTTTCGTGCTGGGTACAGTTATCAGTTTATTTTGGAAAGTTTAGTTAAGGCTTCTGACCATATTGCTATTTTTGATATCCAATCAGTCGCATCAGTCGAAGGACTTACATTTGCACAATGCCCTGCGAGCCGTCGCTGGGGTGTTTGGCAGGGGGTGTCAGGACACCAGTCATTTGGTCAATGGGAAAGGGAACAGGGAACAGAAGGTAGGATTCGACATAGTTGGAAATACTAATGTTTATCCCAGAATATTTGAGCTATGATTACTAATTGTCCGCGAGAGAGGAATTTTTTATATTGGTACTTACGGCATTCTGTCTCTCTAATTTTGTCGTGTCAATCTGGTGTTCCGATATAGTGTGGGAGTAAAAGGATGCTCAAATTGTTATGGCCAGTGGCTTATTGAAATGCTTCACGCCCAAGTCACCCTTCTCTCCGTCGTCGTCTCGACTAGTTCGTCTTTTGTTTTGCGGCGCGCCGCGCGTCTTCCCTCCATTCAAATCTCTCTTTCTCTCTCGTCAACGCTCCTCCCCACCCTCCTCCCACCACCACCGAGCATCTCTCTCCTTCCGCTCGCTTCCATTGCACCGATGCCAACGGAGCCACAATTTTCCCAGCCCATCCTCTCGTAATTGCGAAGTGTTTCGGTTCTCCGGCGACGGAGAGCCCTCCGCCTCCTTCCACTGACTCTCCCCCTCCTCCCCCCCTCGCTATCCCTCTTTCTTTTTTCGCCATCCCTCCTTGCGGTGGACGCTTCACTTCCTCACTCGTTTTCCCAAAGATCTTCCTGCCTAGAGTAACCTCCTTGATGGTGGTGACAGAAAGACGAAATCAAGGAAACCATGGAAGTCGTTTGGGGATTTGTAAACCTAGAAAATTCGGGGAAATCAGTCGAAATTGTCCTAAAACCTTGAAAATGAAAAAAAAATCGCTATCGAAATATGATGGTCAATTTCCACTCCTTCATACATTATTGGAGGTATACGTTTTACACATACCATTCGTAGATGGAAAAAACAGGATGTTTCTGCAAGGACGGGGTGTTAAGGTTGGAGCAATGTTTTTGAAATTCGGTAAGTTATATGAATTATTAGGAATGCTCCTTGCATAGTTTATCGTCCTCCATTCAGTCTCCTATCTGCAGACTACTCGGCACTCCGGAAGAGTCATTTACTTTTGGATAACAGGATTGGTGAAATATGTACTTCATTCTCTTAGTTTATGGAATGAATAGAATGGTGAAAGTTCCTCCCCTTTTAGTACTTGAGTACTCCCTCGTTTATTTCTAATTTTACTTTTCACTTGCATATTTATTCCTGAGATGTTTTTGAAGACGTTTCCACTCTGTGAAGAGATCGAATGCTGAATGAAATATGTGTACGTATTTGCGAGTTTTTCTGCCTGCAAGTCTTTTATGCGTATTTTTTGCCAAGTATCTATGTTGATATAGTTCCAGTTAATTATTCAAACCCCCTTATTTGTGCTATGCGTTGTTCAAATATTCACTGCGTTGTATTCTTCCTAGTGATTATATTTGTCCAATCATCTTTCAGGGGAGTAAAAAAAATTTTGGCATTTAACCTCTTTCTGAGAAGACCTAACTTAACTGCGCGAATACCTTTAAGCCGATGTTAAAACGCTACCTTTACATGTCACTATGCGTTGTATGTACATAAAGGACATTTGGCACATAAATTTGGGAATAGTGGAAAAAAATCAGGCTTATTTTTTTCAATTTTTTTAACTTTATTGGCTATAAAAAGAGAAAGAAATGCTTCTCAGTGCAGAAAACAAGCCCAAACTTATAACTGTGCCTTTAAAAAGTCAAGCTAGACTCTTCATTTCACTAAAAAACCAGTCTTTGCATTGAGTAAGGTTTCAGCAACGGTTCTCAGCATAAATACTAACAACGGCAAGTATGGTTAGATCTTCTCCAAACTTGGCCTCTGGGGTCCATTTGTAGATTGAGTAGTAGTGGTTGTCTGTGCAATTGTAAGAATTTTTGCTTATTTTGTCATTGACTTTTTTCTTTAGGATTTGAAAGTCACACGTCATGTTTTCAATCCTGGTATGATTAATAAATTTTATTTCATATTTCTTATGTTTGAGTCATTTGCACCTATTATATGTTTTCAATGTCCTTTCTTTCCTTTTGCCTGAAGCCCATCCTCAAAAAATATAATATCTTTCGTAATAATAATAGCTTTCCTCTACCTTACGCAACGGAAAGCCCAAGATTTAGCTGCAGAAAAAATTTGTTTGTCTATTTTAATGTATGATGGATAAATTTCAGTAGCTCAAGCTATACTATAATCCCTGCGGACAAAATTGCGTCAATTATGGTGGTGAGATAAAAATAAAATCCATTGAAATGCAAGAGACTTTTTGCATAGCATGGGCAATGGCGAAGGTTTATTGAAATCGTTCCTACGTTGCATATGTCCAGTTGGCGTTGTATTTGAATTTGAATCCTGAATGTCATTTCATTTTTTTGTTGAATCCTTGTCTGTAATATCAGTTATTGAATTTGATTGGGTTTTAATGAGGTGGATTTTAGGTAGTTTTTCAAATAGTTATATACATACATTTGTTTATTCCTGATATTGGTATATGTTTTTGTGAATTTGATATCTTCCGTTAAATAAGTTTTTCCTTCCGTTCTCTCGCTTTAAAGGCTTACATTCCAAATAGCAACACATGCCTCGATCTGGAGAATCCACTCACTGTGGAAGACTTGGATTACCTTCGGCTCGGTGTGGACCAAGGAGCCTCCGATAACGTTGTCATGGACGTTGAGGTACGTGTAATCACTTTTTTATTATCAACCGAAGTCAACAGAAGCCGTAAAATTAAATTTAATGACATGTAACGTAAACTAAGCCATGGAATGGCAGCGAAGTTTCTCTACTCATGTACTAGTATGTATCCCCATTGCTTTGTAGACATTTTTAGAAATCTAGAAAAAGAACCTTTTTCAAAACCTAACTGCTCTTCGCAGCACGCTCTCCATTTCTAAGGACAAAATAACTTAATCTGTTTCCCGTATGTTGAAGGTACACCGTAACTTAACGACATCCTTTCGTTCTCTCATATTTTCCAAGTATCCTAGGTTACCCGTGGTTTCTCCGCATATTTCTCCGTATCATGGTTGTGCCCTTCCCACGGAATTTTCGTTGGTGACGTGACACTTGGGTTTTCAACATATCCAATGCTAACAATTTCGGTTGCATTGATGCTGTTGATGGTATTTACTGCATCCATTGTAATGCTGACTATTCGGGTAAATTATCCTGGAATAACGCGCCATCCAGGCGTAGAAAAGAGTTCACTTCCAAATGACTTACAGCTATTCTTATGCATTTTCATTGATAAGTGTGGAAGTAAAAATTGCCTTCATCGCATGCTCTTTTATTATGACTTATGGAACTTATTATTTGCTAGTAGCGAATGGAACGAATAAAATTTGCGCTGGAAATGAACGGAAAGCTTAAGGTTGCCAAAGCGATATAAAAATTAAATTTCGTAGATGATGCGGTGCCATAAAGGAGATATGGATGAGGACTCCGGCATGTGCAAATGCCATGACGGTTGGGGAACGTATTCGAGCCTAGACGATGATCGAGAGCCGCCACTGCCAGAGCTTGGATACGATGAGGATGTGTCGTACATTCCGTTCCATATGTGCACTATTGAAAAGTATGGTGAAGGACCTCCGTCACTTGTGGATTTGGAGAGTCTTCGAAGTACACCTGCAGCTATACCTGTATCCTTGAAATTCACTAATTCATCCATCAGTCTAAACTCGCAACGGTCTACCATAACTGCAAATTATTATTGAACTTAGTTTTTAGCGTTCTTATAGGTTTATAATTAGTAGTTTTGAAAATTATAGTCCTTCTAATCTTGGAATATACGTAATTTACTACCAGAGTATGGACATCATATGTAACTTTGCTATTGAAATAGTCAAGTATCACTGGCATAATGAGTACCGTACAAGCCAAGTCGACGGTGTGTGACGGGGTTAAAAATCAGCGAACATTCAACACGCGAATGCACTAATAGTTGCAAACCTACTTTATTATAGGTTAGTATTAATATCATATGGAACAAGAACTTCACTTCCAGCAAATTTAACTTATTACACAATATACTGGTAAATATTTAAGTAAAACTACGATATGATTATGCACATCTGATGGCTCATGCCAATATGAGAAAACGCCTAAAAATCTATATTTCCGCTCCTATTTTCTCCTTTGTAAATTCGGTTTCATCTATTATTCTTTGTAAGTTTACGTGAAATGTACCTAATTTAAAACTCCTCTGTCCTTATATTTATCTCATTTTACCTTTATAATCCAGTTCATCTGGGTGGATGAAATATTGACAGATTTTTACACTCTCCACTGGTTTACTTAAAATTGTTTAGCTCGTAGATGTCATCATCAGGCCAAACTGCCCAGACCACCAGAATAGTAAATATAAAATAAGAAGAAAAATCAAAGGTGGTGTTGGAATTGAAAAGTAGGAGTTATGGGGTAGTTATTAGAATATATGTTGGAAAGGGGCCTTTGTTTAATTGAATTTCTTATCAGACTACTTTGGTCTTCGTCCTTGCTCAAAATACCACCATCATCGTTGAAATATTGAATGCGTCTTAAAATGTGATGTCCCGGGGAAGCGCCTTGCCTTTTTTTTGAGACCCTCTGCCTGGTTAGGTAACCCGACCCTCTTTTTGTTGCATACGCTCGTGCTCTCGAATAGTGATTAATAATCGTACCACTTACGTATGACGCTTCCATTTTAATTTTTTCCATTAATGAAGACGTCGAAACACGTGTTGCAATTTTAATTAAGCACGAATAGAAATGCACGTATAAGCACGGCAATATGAAAATCGGTAACTTTTTCCTCCCTCATTCCTATTCCACAAAATAACGCCTCTTTGAATCGAAAAAAGTAGCTAGTACTTTATTTCACCTTCAGGTCGATTGATTTGGGGGGCTCCTAGCTCCAAATAAACATTGTTTTTTAATTAAAACATGTAAAACAAAAACAAAAAGGAGATTTAACGCGATTGGAGATGGAAGCGTAGTGGCAATCGAAGTAAGAGTTAAGGAGAGAGGGTTTATCTACATCTACGCGATACCCTGCAAGCCACCGCGAGGGTGTGTGGCAGGGGGTGAAGAGGGTTGTGGTATGGGGGAGATGAAAGGCCGCGTTAGGAATTCTTTCAGGCTTTTACGGAGTACTTGTCAATTAATCGCAAGTACATGACGTCATGACGTGTGCCGATACTTCCGTAAAATAGACAGGAATTAATATCGATAAATAGATCATATCACGGTACGACAATGCCTTTGTAGTGGTTTGAGATATCGGCTAGAGGGAAGAAATAGTCATGTGGAGGGTATATAGGCGTTTTTGCGCTTGCCCTGGGTAATATTAATGTTGACTACTTCGAAATACAAAGAGGCATGAAGCTCTCGGAATGGCAAGTGTCCATACATAATTGAATTTTAATTGTATTTGGTACATTTAAATTGAAGAATTCGATTTAGAGTGCTTTTTTCAATGAGTTAATTGCGAGATCCACTCGGAATGAGATTGTTCAATAAATGTAAAAAATCATTTTTGACTCTCATTCTGTAAAACCGTGACGCAAGAGCATGTGAGGATTTTTAGATAATAAATTTAATTTTGCACACGGTGAAAGATGTTTCTGTTCAGAGTAATTTGAAGAGTTATCACTGAAGAATCGAATGATACAACTTGTGAGAGTTGGTGTAGGTTTCTTGAAGAGAACTCTGTTGAGGAAATGAAAGTATTGAAGACGCTTTTAGAGCAATCTTTTATTTCCCTCAATCGAGCTATAAGAAATACGGCCAGGATTGTTTAGTATAGGGCTAGAAACTGTTTTTACAGTTGTGGTCAGGTCTAAAAGGAAATGCACTATATTGAGCTTTATTCTTGAATGACAGAGCACAGGCGTTGGAAACAGTTGCAGTTCCAGTTGGATAGTGAAATATTTTTGAATAAGCAAAGGTTATCCATTGCCACTGTTGCATTTGGTTGTGTGCAATAAATAGATATTGAAGAGACTAAGGTAGGTTCAGACGTTGCAATCAAAGCTGATAGAAAGTTACATAGATTGACCGATGATCAAGGTGTTTGTTGTTTCAGGAATGTTATTTATGGGATCTATTCACGTTTGTACTGATTTAGTTCATGGTCACTTAGTTATTCCACGCGAGGGAATTGTTCATCAGTTGTCCAATATTGCTCGCGGAACAATTTTAGAATTGATTTGAAACAACCAAGTTTTCGTGAATCAATTCAGTAAATTGATGAAGCTTTATTTTGCGTTTTTACATGGTCTAAAACCAATAGAAGAAGACCATCATGTGAATTCGAAGAGGCCAAGCCTTCATCATTACTAGTTATCAATCCGAGGATTGAGTGGACACAGCTGTTGATTCGATTCTCCTATCAGCCAACCTCTTCATATTTATGTTATTCATTCATATTTCACTAACTCTATTACATCCGTATCCACTTACTCTATTTATCTCATACTAGACTCTCCTTTGCTAATAATCGTATTCGCTATTCCTTAGACACTGTCGTCATAAGATCATTATGTCTCAGGGCATGGCCAATTAGGTTGTCCCATCTTTCCGAAAAAGGGAGTTAAAAATGGGATACTGAATATGGAATTATGTCGTTTACCATTTTTTAAATTCCAAATCGGATAGATTTTGTAAAATAAAAAGACCCGTATTTTTCCGCTCTTCGATCCGTCAATTAGTTCTCGAGTTATAAGCGGCGAAAAACTGATGTTTTTAACCCTTTAGGAAAAGTGGGCATGGAAAACGCCCCCATTTACGTTTCTAAATACTAATGGTTTTCAGGCTAACATTAAAGTGTCAGGTTGCCGGTATTAAAGCTTCGATCGAATATAAATTAGGATACTAAAGATTTGTTGCATGTTTCAGCAAGGTACTTGCTTCCTGCTGATTTAAATTCAACTCGATTTCAGAGTTGGTATTGCAATCTAGACAGTTCGGAGATCCTCCTCCTCGTCTCACAAGAGTTAGCCAAGAATCTCTCCAGTATTTTTGCGTTGTCTTTTATGTAAATCTATTTTCGTCCGGTAGCTAATTTTGTAGAGGATTTATCCCATCATGAGTAATCTGCCAATATATAAAGACAGTTACATAGTTCTTCCCTGAATACCTACCTATCTATTCGTACATCGTCAGGTCAATAATCGTATTTTATTCATAAAATATTCCACTCTCTTCAACATACTACCCGCTCATAGTCTTCCAAATTTCTATCTTCCTCATTGCAGGCGGAAGCTTCCAATATCTTCTTGTTTTATCTTCGCTCATCGAAAATATCTGTCAAACAAAAAGATCTTCAGCCAGTTTCAGCCTCTTAATTTTTCCATCGATCTTCGTTCCTCCCAAACACCCAAATTTTTTTCTCCTGCACTTACCTCCCTCATTATCGCAGTCAGCTTCTCAGAGGATCACAGTTATATCTTACCGTTCCTTTGGAGAACAATTTTAAGTACTATGTGAAAGCAAGCTCTGTGTGACAGCTTTTATGAGTTTTTTTAACATTGGTTTAATTCAAAGTCCTCCATATTAATTTATTTCCTTTGCTATCAACGAATACCGACATGTCCAGATTGACATACCAACACTGAAATTGAGTTGAATTTAAATCAGCACGAAAGATACATACTGGAGTAGCATGAAAGTCTTTATTATCCTAATTTATATTTGATCGAAGTTTTTATGCTGCAACCTGACTCTTTAAATTTAGCGTCAACACTATCAATATTTAGAGAGAAAAAGGATGTCTAAATCCTTATACTACCCCGAGCTTACGGAGATTGAGACTCTGAAAGGCTTACGTGAAATCATTAGCAAATTCATTTTCACAAAAAGAATAAAATAAGCAAACATGCCATTGAATTTCTCCTTTTCTGTCATGAAATGCGTGTTGTGAAATGAGTAGAAAAGGTTTTCGACAAGTGATTTTAGTGATACGTTCGGCTTCCGGTTCTTTTTAAACTCTATAGCATAAAGTACATGTATTATTGAGCAAAGAAAGTATTGAATCATCAATTTACTCCATATTTATTTTATCCTTTTGCTACGTGATTAGATATATTGCCAAACATTGTCCTTGGTGCTCAAACTCAAATCTTTTTTAAACTAACTGGATATTAAAGAACGTTATTCGCCGTGCATATAGGTATTCCAATGATTTCTGGTACCAAGCAGTGCTGTAACACTCTCCTTAACTATGATTACTAGGTGGTGGTGGTAGCAACGATGATATGCATCATTATGATGTTTATGGTGTGTGTTTTTCTATGCTGGCTTTGCACGAGACCATTTTGCTTCACGTGGTGGAAAATAAAGAAAAGTTATTGATTTGAAGATTGTGTGCTTGATTGAGATTAAAATATTTGGAAAACCTCATTTTGAATATCATAACTGCTACACTTTATACTAACCTTTGTCTATATACAGATGTTGTAACCTCATTGTCAACCGAAATGCTTCCCGTAAGTGGATTAGCTAGAAAATATCTTATGAAATATGCTAAATAATTTGAAACATTAAGAGAAAGGTAAATGGTAATCCTAATAAGCGTTAAGTTAATTAAAACCTCATTTTCTCAAATGCTTCTCCTGAGTAACATGCTGATTCCAATGGAAATAAGTCACTTTTTGGGCGTGATATATACTCTTCACGATTCGTTCGTTTAGTGCCACTGTCGAAAATTTCAGAAACCTTAAAGAGGAAATTTTTGGGTCAGAAATTTTATAATAAGTCCGTGGTGACAAATACGCTCAGTGTCTCTGTTGCACTTCTCATAATACGTGCAGTGTTGTCAGATCTTCACTATTTTCCGTCGTTTTAATATAGAAAAAGGTATAGACTAGGAAATGAACGGAGAATTAAGAGATAAAGACGTTGGGATGAGGCTTCGTCTGAATTTCAAAAACCTCGTTAACTTTTTAATCGGGCATTTATCCAGAATGCGATCGGCTCTCTTTAAGCCTCTTGTCATCCGTTCCTATCGGGAGAGATGTTTGCATATCTAGGTGAAGGCTCGCGTGTGTGTATGTGCGTTCATGCTTTAGCAGGAGAGTGAAAACAATGCAGTGTTTCTCCCGCTGGCGTCGAACACTCTCCTCTCTTCCTCCCCCCGCCCTTATCCTCCAAGTTGCCTCCTCTCCCGTTATCGCCCTCTATCCTTTTGACCTCTCTCTTTCCCTCTTCCCCTCTCTCTTGTCTTCCTATCTCGTCCCTCTAATTATCCTGCGAGGGAAGCAATTGCTCGGCAATTACATATGGGCTGTCATGGTAGACTCGTCACACGGTGACAGGCGGTGCAGGCTCTCTTTCTCCCATATCTCCCTTCCTTTAACTCGCCCTCTCTCCCCTTCCTTGATCTGCTTTCTCCCCGTAACCTTCCTCCTGCGCTCCTCACCTCTTCCTTCACCTTCCCCGCCGTAATTATCTCATTCTCCAAGGTAACTTCTCTCTCGATGTTCTCCCCATGACGATGGGTTCCCAATTTGCCTTACGCTTGGGTTTATTATTTTCAATGTTTCTGAATGATGGTCATTGATTCCTTATTGCACAGCTACTGCTCTTGTGTTTTGGCCAATATAATGGCAATATAAACGTTTATGCATTGATGGTGGGTCGAAATAGTTTTCTAGGAAACGTGCATCTGCCTTTTTTGATGGAAATTGAAACCGTCTTTTTCGTCCATTTTTAATTAATTTCAATGAAATATTATATTTCAAGTATTGCAATATAATATTTCGTTTACATTGCGAAAGCTTTTCAAACAGTTGACAGTCACTTTGTGGAGGCTTGTAATGTCCATTTTCACAAAGAAATAACACTTGTACCTTTCCACACCTTTTATTTAAATCTGTAACCGACCGTGATTTTAGGCACTTTACGTCATCATCAGATTGATGGCATAAAGGGCAAAGGCAACCATGAATGTGAAGATGGAAGTATTTAAACAGTGTAAAAGTGCGAATACTAGGAGGAAAGTTTTTTAAAAGGCATTTGTACAGATATGTAGGAGAAAGATAAAGTATGATTTTTTTGAACATTTGAAAAATTTTAATTGTGTAATTTACAATTGTTTGCCATAGATATTGACCACTTTAAAAGGAAGAAGGAGTGAATTTGTGAATAATAGCCGGCAACAAAGTTAATCCGACTTTAGGTGTTAAGTATAATAGTCTCAAACCTCGTGACGTATGAGCATAAACATCTATATACATCAAAATGTAAATGTGCGTTCGTTTAAAATATTAAATCTCCGAAAGTTCTTCGCCGTTTGCTTTGACATTTTGACACAACGTTACATTTGAATATGCGCGTGTTTTTGTATATATGTCACAACTGTGGTAGTTAAAACATGCTTGTCTTTATAAATACAAATTTTTTTTCACCGCAGTGGCAGCGCCAATTGTTGAAAGTAACATCAGCACACGCAAAAGTAAACATCCGATTTTATTATTGTTTAGTAATTTTTAATGATTTCAATGCTTAATTTCGCATATAATTCATTTAACATTGTGTCATGATTGTTTTTTTTCGATTTATTTTAATTTTGAATTAATTAAACACGTCGCATCCTAATCAAATTCGTGCATTTTTTGAAACCATATTTACCGCCTACTCTTCTTCATCTCCAACAGAGCTTTGAGAGAAATATAAATAGCGCATGGCCGAAGATATTTTCCGTTGAGTAAGCGAGAAAAATTCAGCTCAGAAGATTGATATCACAGCAGAAATTATTTAAGATCAAATAATGCAAACTGTCAATAACGGGGTTGGAGAAATCTTCTTCTTTTATGTGCCAGGAGGAACTGGTAAAACGTTCCTAATTAGATTGATTCTGACAGTAATTCGATCCCAAAATCACATGGCCTTAGCTCTTGCGTCGTCCGAAATAGCAACGACATTGCTACCGAAACTCCCACGTGCAACATTTCCAAAGCATCCGGCAATGGAAAATTATTGCAGGAATGCAAACTTATTGTTTGGGATGAATGCACAATGGCACACAAAAAATCGCTCGAGGCTCTTGATCGACAATTGCAAGACTTGTGTGGAAACATCAGACCATTTGGGAACGCATTAATATTACTTGCAAGAAATTTCAGGAATACATTAACTTTAATTCCTCAATCGACACCAGCAGACGAAATAAATACTTGCCTGAAATACTCTACTTTGTGACGACACGTAAAGAAGTTGAAATTAACTGCAAATATACATGTTAAGCTGCAAAACGTTTGATCATCTGAGGTGTTCTCACGTCAATTGCTGGAAATTGGGAACGGAAAGGTGCCGGCTGATCTGACCTCAGGACGAATTTCATTACCTCATAACTTCTGAAATTTAGTAACGTCAAAAGAAAAATTAGTTGATTAAGTATTTCCTAATATTGAAAACAATTATAAGAATCACAATTGGCTGAGTGAACGAGCTATTCTTGCCGCCAAGAACAAAGACGTCTATGAACTTAACAAAATTATTCAGTCTAACGTGCAAAGCGAGGCGGTTGCATACAAGTCCGTCGACACTGCTGTGCGAGCAGATGAAGTGGTTAAATATCCAACAGAATTTTTGAATTCACTCGATCTGCCAGTGTTGCCGCCGCACGTACTGCAATTGAAAACCGGCGTGCCAATTATTATGTTGCAAAATATCAACCAGCCAAAGCTTTGCAACGAGCTGTGGCTTTCAGTAAAAAAATGAATGAGGAACATTGTAGAAGCAAAAATCTTGACAGGACCTTTCAAAGGTGAAGATGTCCTAATTCCTCGCATTCCTATGGTTACAACGGATATGCCATTTCAATTCAAGATATTGCGATTCCCAATTCGTTTGGCGTTTGCAATTACCATCAACAAAGCTCAGGGCCCATCGTCAGAAATGTGCGGTTTAGATCTAGGCACGGATCGCTTCTCACATGGAAAATTATATGTTGCGTGTTATAGAGTCGGCGAACCTGAAAATCTCTGTATCTACACAGACAATGGAACAACAAAAAATATTGTATACCCATAAGAATTGTGAAATTAAACATATTAGAAATGTGTGCTTTCTCTTATCTTTCTTTTCTATTTAACCAGACTGAGTCACAGCAACGCGTGGCCAGGTACAGTTAGTTTTAAATATATATACTAGGATTATTGCTGTATTGCTGCCACTGCAAGTATTCTAGGATTGTGATGGCTTTAGGACATCTATTTTATTAAATCTAATTGCGCGCAGCATCTAAATTCTATTATATTTCAATACATTTGGCGAATGTCATTCCTAAGTAATAAGTTTTTGAGACCATTTAGAAATAAGAAATTAAATTTATCTCTGGCGATAAATGAATATAGATAAGTATCTACCTTTTAGTCTTCCCATTTGTGTATGCATCTTATGCTAGTTCATGAAGTCAGTGATGAAAGGGAGAAATATGTTGCTTGAGTGGGGGAAGAGCGAAGTTTACGGCTGACCATAAAATTTCATATTTAAGGTTGATCGCTTTTGAATCGTAATGACTAAAACTTGGGGAGTATCTTAACATCGACAAGAAAGCGGGAAAGAATTTGGAGTCACTCATTCTGGAGTATAAACTGGAAAACATGCACTAAAAATTAAGGAGTGCGTTGTAATTATTATCTCTTTGGCAAAATCAGTTTGGGTTATCACAGGTGGTAGAGCGTGATAAATTTGAATACCTACTTTCCCTGTTGAGTTATGATGAGGATGGCAATTTGGTTCCTCCTCAATGCCGCAACTTCCACCCTCGCGAAATTTATTTTTTTTCGATGCGTTTGTCGCCTCTATCTAGATATGGCCATGAAGTTCGAATGTTATTGGTTCCTCCGTCACAATGTGAGCATTGTATTTATGACATTTCCGGTTAGCTAGTGGTTAGTTATTTAAAAAAAAATACTCAATGAGCTGTGGTCACATGACATTAGGATTCAGGGGTCCTTTAATGGCTGAATTCTATAGACCGTTAGAAAGGACGATCATGTTAGATACATTAATGATCGAGTAAAGTAAGGTATTCCACATTGGATGCAAACTTCAGAAAATCCCTTGAGAGCGATGCATCCTCCTCTAC
This sequence comes from Platycnemis pennipes, assembly GCA_933228895.1. Taxonomy (NCBI): domain Eukaryota; kingdom Metazoa; phylum Arthropoda; class Insecta; order Odonata; family Platycnemididae; genus Platycnemis; species Platycnemis pennipes. The sequence goes on along the minus strand of OW121848.1, from coordinate 21,217,899 downwards.
TCAAAGACGTAAAAAACCTTGCTTTCGTTTTGTTCCCTCGTACACGGCAGTGCTTGCGATTCAAGTAAACACTTGATGTACTTCCGATCAAATATTATCGCGATGTCTGACTCGGAAGCAATATAATGGGCACGCGGAGAACGCTGATCGTTTCAGAAGTAGCATTTCACGTCGGTCGGTTTTCTTGAAAACTGTCTTGATTCTTGTGACTTTATTGGGGATGGGTCAATGCTCTTCCGTCGCACGCACAATCCAATTTTAACTAAAACTACGTCGTATATTAACACCAACTGAAATAATTGTAATCTTACGTTACCTTAAGTAAATTCACTTTGAAAACGAAGCAGCTATTCACGAAATGCATAGACCAGCACTATTATTTACGCTAGCGGGCTCTTGGCAAAACTCCACAAATTTTGTCTCATGTCAAACATGCGAGGAAAATGGGGAACATTGACAGTAGCGCGGTGTACGTTTATAACCTCAAAAGGACGTGCAAAATAAGCTTAATCCTAATTGGCCCCAGTTATGACCTAGTTACTTAGATTATCATTATGATGGTTACCATGTCCCTCAGTGTTCGTGGAAATAATGACATTGGAAATTTCTCTTTTTTACAATCTGTCTCCATAATGTAATTTTTAGGGTTGAACTTATGGTATTTTTTTTATTCCCCACTGGGAAGCAATCCGTCTCAATTCCTTCTTTGCTGCAGTCAGTGAAGCAACTTACCGCGCCGCGGTGCAGTCTCCCTCAGCAGCGCCGCGGCCCGTCAACCCTCGCAATCGAGGTCTCTCTCTGTCGACCCGTCTGCCCTTCACCCTCCCCCTCTCCAACTTTGCCCTTGGCTCTCTCATCCCTCCCATTTTACGCCGAAGACTCCCCACAGCTTTAGGCCTGCATCTAGAATTAATATTATTGCCTTTTTCACATCCTTCCTCTATCGGGGCTCATCTGCAAAGAAGGAAACAATAGAAAGGCCTCTTTTATGGAGATAAATCGAGCTATCATGGAAGATTTTCTCTGTCCATGACCCACCCCTTCATTCCTTTTCCCATTTATATTTTTTTCTGCGGTACCCACAGTTCTTTCTCCATTGTTTGAATTTATTTTAAAAGAGTAAAAAGGGAACTATAATGTAAGCCTCCATTCGTTGCCCCCGTCACTTAAAGAGGCCTTACCTTCCGCAGGTCCGTAGAAGACAATGATATTAGTCACCTGGTTTATTGAGATAAAAGAGTTGCATTTCTAACAAAGCTGAGTTTTGAAAGAAATACGAACATGTAGGATTTTCTGCGAGACTAGTTTGATTTTATCTAGCTAAAGAAACGAGATGGTATTTAAAAGTATTTGCACGGCTGGAAAATGGAGGCTTCGGCCGTGGCAGCCTGCCGTTTCCACTTCCTGCCATTATGCCATCACAATGGATGTGCTAAGTGCACATTTGAAATACTATATCAATAAAATCTTGTCGTATTTTATAGGCTTAATAATACTTTTTATGCATACCTATATCTTTTATCACTGCCATCTAGAATTTCTAAGTATGAAGTCAAATTAAGGCATATATTTCTTAGTTTTCTACTACAAAAACTCCAATACGTGATTGATATTATTTGATTTCTTTAATTATAGGTTACGTTAGATATGTATTGGATGGTTCTATAATTGGTTAAGAATAATGTGGTTAACTAATTCCATGATCTCAAGTGGCCGAATCTTCTCTATACGATTCTCTCTCACTTCTCCACAAAGAATGTGAATAGTAGAGAGGGTTCAGGCGCTAATAACAACAATGTTGACGCGCCTCAAACAAAACAATCAATCAATCAATAGTAGAGAGAAAATATCACTGAATTTACTTTTTATAGTCTTCCTTTCTTTTAAGAATAATATTTCAAATTCTCTCAATCTTGCCTTTTCTGAGATTGGCACTGTCCATGCCTTGCAGCTGTAATAAAGCATGCTTTTTATTTTACTTACAACTCATGCATAATGAAAAGGTTTTCTACAGAGGGTGGCTACAAGAATTTAAATTAAAGGTGGAAAATGAGATTTTGACAACAACTGTAGGGACTGCTGCTGGATCCGATGGATTCTTAGTAGCTACCTAAAAGGTAACTACTAAGAATGTTTTGAAGGCTGGAGTCGTTTAGAGTCAATGGAAATGTGGCTATAGTGAATAACCACTATTATCAGCAGGACAAGAGAAGATCTTAATGTATGAGAATTAATTAAATTAATGAGAAAATCTTAGAAAAAATAAAGGAGCGAAGAAGCAAAAAAAAACATAAATAGATCACGAAACGTTTTGGCCGCCTAAGACCAAACATATACATGATAAATATGCTGGAAGAATAGGTTCTTGGAAATAGTAGAAAACGGATACCTAAATGGTTTCTGTACTAGAGGTCACAGAATTTCAGAACTATGAAGAAATGAAGAGATAAGTGGAAAACAGAAAAGGATGGATGGATGCTGCAGTGACAAGGAATGGCCTTTAGATGATGATGTCGAGTAAATACTCAATCCTGCTGGGTTCACCGGATCCGTACTATCGCATGGATATCTAAAGTTACTAACTTTACATATTTATGGATGAAAACGTGGAGGATACACGGAGAGGATCACGTGGTTGCATTACATTTTCCATTATTGATTAAACTTTGTAGTGATCCATGGATTGTATAATTTTTTATATATGCCGCTTTCCATCATGAGTTTTACGAATAGTAATACTGGAAAAAGATATTTTCCAAATCCCCTTTTTATTTTAATGAGGGACTGCTTTTGCTGCAATATGTCTTATAAATATTTTACAAACCAGTTGGTATCTACTAAATATTATATAAATTAACGTTTAATTGGCCGAATAAGGTGAAATAAATCATAAAAACAGATTCCCAGAAGTTTTATTGCTTTTTTAAATATTGATGTTGACAAAAAAATTCACTTATAAAAATTAAAACATTAAAATGTGTGCAAAAGTTGTTATCAAGGTGACCTCTAGAAGTTATCATTCTATGATTCGTTGTTAAAGTCTAATATTAAGACTAAGATTTTAATTTTATCTGTATATTCTTCCTCCATTTCTACCATTAAAGAAGTAAGTTTTCGTTGAATCGATTCTTAGGGTCGTAGCTCAATACATTCCGAGAGGGTAGAAATAGCTTCCTTCGAAATGAGAAAAACGATTGCATGTGCCGAATGAGATGGTATGATGCATGGAAATGTTTTTCATTGCAGGTACTTGAATTAAACGTGAGTTAATTGTTGTCTCTAAATAACAGTTAGTTGTAGAAGTAGGTTTTAAAAGTTGCTCCAACATTAGGTTACATGGCCTCAACCTCATTCTATCATGCGTTTAATCCTTCGGCGAATACATCTTTCACTCCACAAGCACAATTGGAACCCTAGACTAATTTGATTGCCTCGCCGGCAGTTAAAACCCTGACTACCACAGCCGAAATTGATAATTAGTCCAAAACAGTTTATATGAAATTTATTTTCTATTTAATTTTTTTCCTTAGCTTCTTCGGTGATATAGTTTACATTCATAGGTAAATATACTAAACTTCTCTTTTATAAGCTTCCGATGCAGAATATGAAATATATGTCTTCGCCCACAAAGGGTTGCGGGCTGACTTTACGACCGGGCATCAAACTGTTCAGCGTTGTAATACATATCTTCTTGATTAATTATCCCCGGGGCGAGCGTGGCCCTTCGGTGGTGGTATCAGGCGTATTTCATCTGCATTTGCCGTCGGTTGACGGGGTGGCGAGGGGTCTCGAGAGGGGAGCGAGTACATATCGGTGCCCAATGTATCATATTTTGTTCGCTCTCTCCATGTACACGGTCAGTCTCTCCTTATTTACTCGCCCGGCCGGCCTGATTTACAAGTCGTTCGCGTCCTCGCTCAAGCGGGGACGGAGGGGCGCGCGTGTGTTACGTGCTACGAGTGAGATGGCGGGAAGTGGTTCGCGGGGCGTGTCTACTCGCGGTGGGTAGGGAGGGAAAGGTATATTCTGCGCGCCGTGAGAGGGAAGTTAGTATGACCCACCGCACGAGTAGCGGACGGCAATATTCAGATTTGGTGAACGGGAAATCGCTTTTTTTTTGTTGAGATGGTTGCCTTTTAGCTCTGTAATAAAATATTCCGCCAAAAGCTCGCAGATCTGCTCAAAAGCATGACTATTTGTAATCATTTTGACGAAAGAATACGATCGTCTACATATTTTGTGTTTAAATTTAACCCTGCAAGCCACCACAAGGGTGTGCGGCAGGCTCTACTCTACAAGGGTGTGCGGGTGACTCTACTCCAGGCATGTGCATTATCGATTATAATGCATATAAAATAATGTGCATTAACGATCATATCTATTATTGGCGGATATAGTGGCAGTTGTGAGATAAATATAATTAACTAACAGAACTGGGAAAATTCCAGAAAAAAGTAAAACCGGCCTTAATTTAAACGTATTAGTCTATAAGGCGTTATTATATCAAGGTGCCCAGGGAAAAAGTTATTGCGGAGTAGACTTGGTTATATTTTCTTTGACTTAGTAAGGGGCTAATTATGTGCTCAACACGTGAGGTTTATTGGTTTTGTGATTTTTTGACGCAAGGCATTTGAAAATCCCGCTGGCCAAGAATCCCGTTTGATTAGACATTTTGTCCACGCTTAAGACGTACGCTCAGAGGAAAACATCGAGGTTGCGGTCGAGACTCGATTCCGAGTAAATACCACCTGCGCACAAAGTTGAAGGACATGCAAGTGACGGGGCTTTGAAATACGGAGACTTACATGTTTCTTTTAGCAGGATGAACTTCTGGAAGAGAGCATTTTCTTGACCTATCATTAGAAAGAACCAGTAAATAATTGCCCTCGATTTTGTTACAGGAATATCCATGTTAAGGACACATGACTAGGTTTTTGACCGATTCCTTAAAAATAAATCACAATGCTATTGTGAATACTTGTGGATTGCGTTGCAATGCACCTATATAATCCGATGCCTTTTTATGTTCGACCGTGAAATTGTTTTAGCTTATGAATGGAAAACTGATTTAAGTTTTGGTCGTGATAAGATTTAAGTTACAAGTTGGGTTTTGATTCTGAGTTGTATACAGTAATAAATTGTCATACAAGTGCTTAAAACTTGTTGCTTATATCATTTTAAGTACCCAAAAGTAAGTTTAAAGGGTTGAATCTCTAAGCTGCTTCCTGAATTGGGTCCAGTTGTTGAAGAGAAGATTTAAGTTTCAAAGTGCTCCAAAAGCTAAGTTAATGCTACAGCTAATTCACGATCTAACATAAGATCTTAATTCTAAACTCCACTCTGCTTTCTGGCATGACATGGGATTCGAACCCACGACCTTTGGGTTGCCAGGCCGGCGCGTTACATGGCTACATCCTGCGAACGGGCCATTCGTAAAGTGAGTTTTGTTTTCCAGCTTATGATGGCTTCAATATCACTATATAGCTGTGAAATCTTTTATAGAAGTGTGATTGTGACATGTGGACCCTTTGATTCTCATTCTAATCCCTTCATCATCATTAGTCATTAATCCTCTGATTGGTTCTACGCAGCTATCCACTGAGTTCTTCTATCGGGTAATCTCTTCATATATACGTATTTCTTCTCTTTCACATCCTTCATCACTTGGTCCATATATCTCACTCGAGGCTTCCTTTGCCATTCTTCCCATCCATTTGCCCTTCTACGATTGTCTTCATCAGGCCATCAAGACAAGACGCCTCAAGACAATCTCTCTCTCATCTAATCTCTTAGCACCTTAAATTTTAGAGTGAATTTTATTGCATGCAGCGAAAAACTAAGGATGTAGAAATAAAAGGCAGCGATTTATTTTTTTTTATTTTTTTTCCACTACCGCCGAAAACAGCACATGTGGCCTTTACATCGGGGTATTTAACAATGTAACAACAGACGAGCACACACAGCCATGTCCTGAGTGGTGAAAAAACCCACTCAGGCGGGACTCGAACCCGCGACCCTCAGGTTAGCAGGCGAGGACTTACCCACGCCGCCACCGGGGCCGACGAATTATTGCAAACTATTATTAATCCCTTAGCTGAGTCACCCGCTCAACTGCACTGTAGCAGAATTTCTACCGAAAAAAATCTCTCTGGAAATTTTGTTACTTATTCTTTGAGTTATTTCGAAAAACACTTTTTTACGTTTGACCACAGCAGTGATTTTAATTATAATATTCGACAAATTTCTAGCAACAGAAGTGAACTGGAATCTTTGGAACAGCTGGTAATTTAAACAAGCAACATAAAACCCTGATATCACCGTTGTCAGTGAATATTTGCACCATGCCATCTCCCCCGTCCTCTCAACGGTCACCCATTAACTCCTTCCCCCACCCTCTCTCCAGCATCCCTCTTCCTCTCACTCCGTTCGCTCCCCTCTGCAAACTCACTTCCCCATTTACTCTTCTCTTACTAATGCTTGATTTCGGGTACATATATATACATACATACAGGTCATCCGCGATGAATACTCACCTGACAATGGTGCTGAACCATCGAATCCCAGGCCGTGTATTACCGTTATAGTGGCGTGTAAAAGTTATATTTGAATTAAATCAGTTGCAATGAAGTATCACAAACGTTTACAGGAGCATGTTTTATTTCTTTTATTTATTTATCACTGACTCGAAAACAACACAGAAGGTCTTTACATCGGGATTTTTAACTATTAACAATTAAACAGGCACAGACATCCATGCCTCAGGCAGTGAAAATCTTCCTTGGGGGGTTGTGTTTGAAACCGTCGGGATTATCTCTAATAGGTAACCAACGAGTCACGTGATACAAACACGGATGGTTTCAAAATTTAATGTGTCTGAATCGCTCTTTAGGTACAACATCATTAATTGTTTTCACTTGAGTTTTTCTCATTTATTCCAACTAAAGAGCCCCCATTTGAGATATAACACAAGTGTAAACAAAGAATGAGTTTGCAATCAGCGTTTGGTATCAAACACACCAAATTTGAGAAACATTCGTGTTTATACCACGTGACTCCTTGGTTACCTATTAGAGATAATCCCGACGGTTTAAAACACAGCCCCCCTGGGCGGGATTCGAACCCGCGACCCTAGGATTGACAGACGAGGGATTTAACCCGATGCCACCGGGGCTGGCAAAGAAATTCCATTTGGGAATAAAAATCGATACTGCGCTTTCTCGCCGCCCTCGGAGACTTTAGGAAGGATTCGACGCGTGGGCCGGTCCCAATGTGGGGCCCCGCAGAAGAAGGAGGCGGGGTCGGTGGGAAGGCGAGGCGAGCGTCGTGGGCGGCGGCGGCTGAGAACAAAAGATATCCCTTCCCGCCCCTTCCCTTTCATCCCTCCTCTGCTGGCCGATGACACAACGTGTGTTGTTTGCGCCGGCCGTCGGTTGAGCCAGGGCCGGCGAGGAGGCGACTCGTTGCGGACGTTGCGGACGGTTCACCGCGAGTCGGTCGGCCGGCCCTTGGCGCGCGCGCGTGGGAAGGTGGCGAGAAGAGGGTGGAGGGTTAGGAGAGGGTGGAGGGTTAGTTAGTTTGGCAGCAGTGGGGGGCGGGGGGGAGTGGCTCTTTCTCCTTCATTAAGGAAGGGGAGGGGGCGGGAGTGAATAAGAGGGATGGCCAGGGAATTCACGGCCGGATGGTAATGAGGTCTTGGAGATGAACTTGGTCCCTGGTGTCGGAGGATTTGAACGCATCTACGCTCCCGCCGAAAGAACTTCATGCTCCGTTTCTTTCGGACTGCGCGGCGTAGCGATGGTTTGAGCGTCGGGATGCTGGCCGTAACTAACAATTCGAATTCGGGAGAGGCCTTAGGGCACATCCAGCTCAATCCCGGCTGTGTGATTTTCTGTGCAAGAGAGCTATCGACGTCTCGGGAGGAAGGAACTGCCCCCTTACCTTATTTATGGATTTAATGCGCTGTTAGGCTTACTACTCAGTGAACTCCCTCACCGACAGCATATACCTCCGGTGCGAATGCTGTGTTTTTTTATGCAGTGATGTTTCATCATCATCGGTCAGCAATCCTTAGATGACTTTGACGCAGTTCTCCACTCGTTTCTCCTACTTGTTAATCTCTACATATGTATGTTTTTCTTCTCTTTCACATCCTTCATCACTTGTTCCTTATATCTCATACCATTTGCCATTCTTACCATTCACTTGTCCTTCGGCGATTGTCTTCATCAAACTATCGTGTCTCATGATATGGCCAATATATTTGTCCCGTCTTCTTAAGGCTTTCATAAGACTTCTCTTTTCTCCCACTCCTCTTTTTAACTTTATATTTATCAAATTACGGGTACAATAATCTAAATAAATCTATATGACCGAGAATTAATATGCATTATATTATACTATAGACCATCATAAATCCTAAGATTGGTTTGACGTAGTTCTCCTGTCGACTCTTTTATTAACTAACTACTTTACATTAATATGATTCTTCTTTTTTATAGAATTCATCACTAGCTTCATATTTATTATTACATTTCCTATGAAGTTCTTTTCATTCACTTTTCTCCCGACGGTTATCTTCAAGACGCCACCTTGTCGGCAGATGTGTCTGATGAGCTTTTTTATGCTGCAGAATCATCACCACGATTCCTATTTTCTGCATCTCATTATAGAATTCGTAACTCAAACGTCAGCAGTTCTTATGATCTTAATCATCCTCTTATGGAATCAGATATCATAACAATGAATTAATCAAATGGTCAGTATTTTTGGCTTGACGATTTATCACGTTATTGTAAAATATATAAGATTTATTCTTTTCTGTAGTTGATTGTTATAAAATCAGGTTCCTGCGGAAAAAAGAGCGAAAATGTTGTTCCGGACTGAAGTTCAAAGTTCTCTTTTTCAAGTTTTAAATGGGGAAGAAAGTGGGAATCATGTGGTCCGTGTTTGTCAGTGCAATATTCATCTTTGAGTGTTTTTGGTACGTTCGAACATTTTAATGTTCAGTGAGTAATTCTGCATCTTTCTATAATTTGTTCATGATGTTATCGAGCCTTCTTTTGTCCGCGTAGAATTTTTTCTGAGAATTCCCTTTTCGCTAATATTTCAAAATATTCTCCATTTAATTATGATATCCTGGGAATGGAAAATGGGAGATGAGTCGCTCCTGTGTTTTCTGCTTTGCAGCGGAGAGGAGGTGCTGGTCGGCGGGTTGAATCGAGGTGCTCGGCGATCGGATGAGATAAAGCGAAGGAGGGGTGTGGGCGATATAGGGGGCGGGTTGGGGGAGAAAGCTCTCCCCTCCCTTGGAGGTATCCGAGGTGTGTGGGGGCGAATGAGAAATGGTGTTATCCCGCGGGTGGTGGGGGGCGCTGGCGAGTCGAGGGAAATGTATGGAGACGGACTAAATGGAACAATTGGTGTTTGCAAGGGAGGGCGTGGCGTTGCTCCGTTGATAATGACTCACCGTTTTTCTAATGAATTTGGTTCACAGAGTGCCCGCTTTTAAGCCGGACTGTGCCTGGCTTCTTTCGTTGAGACTGCGCTCGTCATGAAAAAAAAAACTTCCGATTCGATAGTTTAAATGATTGCTCTGAATTTTTACTCTTTAGTGTCCGGCTTAACCGGTCGATGCTCTCGTTTTCAGTACCGTGGTGATATAAATGTGAATTATTCTTGTTTTCGTTTCAGCCGTATATGGATTGGCATATCTTTTAAACTTACGTTAAATCTTTAAAAAGATGTATATTTCACCACAGCTAAGTGTATTATGCGCAGATCTATTAACTCTTAGAACGAAGATAAACTAAAAGTATTAGCATACATTTTTTTGAAGTGTATTTCCCTTTCATCTATGACTTGATATTTCTTAGCAATTGTTTTCAACTTATTATCGTCAAATCATTTTGTGTTCTCCATTTTGTAAAACTGAAATCCCCAACCTCATTTGCCTCTGTCTTTACAAACTATTTTTATAAACTTATTTTGCTGGTTATCGCTTCGCAGATTATACGTTGGCGGGTATGTATCTACGCTGGGTCCTTCGACTTCCATGCATTGAAGTACCGTGGTCACGACCAAACTTTGAGTCTGTATTTAAGAGTTCAGGGATGCAGTGAAATTTTGAGACCGTCGCATATTCTGAAAATGGTAGCCTGATAATGTTTGTACGCTACTCAATTATGGTTGAGTTTACTGTGTAATTCATTCCTATTTGCGCTAATCCTGAAATCCTGTATTAATCGGCATGAAAGTCTTTGTAAATTTCCTCAAAATAGTTGTTAGAGCTATAAAATCGCCATTGGAAGTAGGTATGTTCTGCTCTAGATAAATATCTTTTTTATCTAAGTATAATTGAGAAGGAGAAGATCTAAATGTTTATATTCAAGCCAATGCCGGATTAACATATCTTTATGTAACAATTCTCGTAGTAAGTATTCATTTTCCTGGAATAGGCTATGAATTTTTTTGTTCCTGTCAGTGAACAAGTTACACGGACTACCTCGACACGTATGTGTTGCGCATATTGTAGCTTATCTGATAAATTTATAAGGAATAGAGATGTGCAGTATTTCTGAACATACCTGAAATAATAATTGCAAATTTGAGTGAGGAATATAAATAGTACATTAATAAACAACATTTAATTCAAAGTCTATTTTTATGTCTAATATATCAGGTTCTCAAAAACGAGCGGCCATATTGAAAATGCTACTGTGACGTCGCAAGGCTGTACGGTATACAGCAACTTCTTCCATGACAAGAGTTTTTATTATATATTCATGCTGCACCTGAACAATGATAAAAAAACAGTGCATCTGGAAGTTGCATCAGATAAACTAAACTAATATTCCTTCCGTCGAGGTAGTCACAGTGATCGGAAACGAGTGTTTCAATGCTTCAGCAATGTTCCTGTAGGTTGCCCCTGGACCAATGTGTCCATCTGCCCCACCACGGGTGGGGCAGATTTTTCATTGGTATATTGGTCCCCACGTGGGTGCTGTGTGGAGAGCACTTTATGTTTAGTTCTCCGTCCGTCGGATGGGACAATTAAGCGTGAACCCCTTGGGTCCTTTCGTTAGGAATTGGCTAATACCAACGCCGGATTTCACTCCATTCTTCCTACGTTCCTCGAAAAATTCCTACCCATAGCCAATTAACCACCGTATTATCGTAAATGGCGCAAATGACCTAAGCTGTCAGTCGCCTCCCTCCCTTAAACTACTTGTAGTTTAAGAACAAGATAGTACCCGAATTTCACCACATGATGGAGAGCACTATTTTCGATACATATATAAGAACAGACAGTTTTATTAACAACTGACATTACAGACAGTGAAATTTTTCCAGTAAATTTAAAGTATGGATGAGAGATCGAGGGAGTGTACTGGAAGGGTTAGTATTCATCGCGGTTAAGAATACAATAGTCAGTAAAATAGAAATTTATCCCGAAAACAACATAGAAACAGTCTGGTGTTCCATTCAATGCACTAATTCAAAAGTAATACATGTTTATGTATACCATAAATCACCCCCTATCGATGTGCACTCTGTATTAAACTCTAGAAACATTAATGAAGTTGACGGTGTCTGGCTTGAAGATGATGCTTTGCATCGAAACCATGGTCGTGAGTAAATAAATATATTTTGTGGAAGTGCATTGTTTCCTTAACCTCATCTAGAAACATTATTTCTATAAACTCCCAAAATAATGAATTAAAGATGATTTTAGATGGAGATTTCCTCCAAAAAATAGTTACGGACATTTTCATGTGAGGAAGCATACTTTTCCAAACCCCATTTCCACCTTGAGGGGGTCCAGTGTAGAGATCTATCAATAAGCCGTCTGTAATGAGTCGATAAGTCAAAATCATTTCCTCATGGAGCTAAATTACATTCTTTATCAACTTCTTTTCTCCCTGGTGCACTAGGAAGTGTTTTTTTAAATGGTTTAATTGAATTATTGAAGGACTTTGCTCCGAATCGGAGGTGGAACCTGGATTGAAGTAGGATAAAAATTCAATGAGTAACATATTTTACTCAAAGGCTCACCATGTTTAATGGCATGAGAATCATGCGGTTCGAAAAATAGAAAAGAGCGGTCACAAATGGGCACCTTAAAATTGCAACCAATTAGTTCACTTCCATAAGGTAATCTATTCGTTTTTCACTCATCCCTGAGTGGAAAACAAAATTAATTTTTAATGCTTAATTTAATGCTCCCTAATGCCTCAGAAGACTTTTCGTTTCCGCCTCCATTACAAACATGAAGCAGAGCTTTCTACAAGTACTTTCTAGGCCAGTTACGGGATATCGATTATGGGCTCAAGAAACAGTTATTGTTTATGATAAAAATAAAGTACCTATTCTTAGTTTATATTGAAACTGGAGTTCGTTACCTTTTGGAAAATATTGTAATCATATCTTTATTTATATATGAATACAATATGTGAATTGTAGATATTGTGTTTGTATTTGAACTACTTTGTAGATAATGTATTAATATTTGTTCCTTGCAGTCGCAGCGTATTTAGTGAAAGATTGTAGGCAGGTAATGCTTTTAAAGAAAATAATTGCCTAAATGGTAATCGTGACCATAAATAATTGCTAGTGAAAAACAGGAGTTTTACCTCAAGCAGCCTTAAATCATTTTTATTTTTGGGCTTTGGATACTGGAAAAAATACTTTTTCCGGGGATCTAATATATGTGGAAACATATTTTGGTACAATAAATAATTTATAGTTTGCAGTTACGAGTTTGTATCAGGTTTTCAGCGTTTCCAGACGCTTCGCTGATTACAATAAGCAACGAATGCGGGCGTTTACTCAACCGAAATCGCTATTTTGTTCACGAAACCATTGGATGGAAAGGTGAAATGAATTTGAGTGGAAAAATTAATCTTCTAACCTTAGACATGCACTCATAAATCAAAAATTAAAATAAGCAAATTGTGACGCCCACCGAACGAGCTGCGTTATGTATTACTACGTTATCCACCTCCCGTCCTTGACTGTTTTTTAGGGAAAGGGAAGGGAGTGGAGTCGGGGGGGATAATAGGAGGGGTGTGGAACTTCTGACTGAAGAAATCCTGTCACAACCACCAGCTGAGTAAACTGTGTATAACCCATTGTGATAAGGCAAAGGAGCTTCCAGGTCTCAGTTGTGATTAGACGAAGTGGATGACGTATTAGTCCTTTGCACGCCCACTTTTCCGAATGGGATAAAAACGTCAGTTTTTCGCCGCTAATAACTGTAGAAGTGCTTGACGGATCGAAGAACGGAAAAATACATGCCTTTCTATTTTACAAGCTTTCAGATTCGGCAGTAAAATAATATGGTAAACGAACCCATTAAGACCGATTCTGTCCCGGGGAGCAACGGTAAACAGATGATGCTGCCTTTTGACGCTGCGTGACCATCAACATGGTGGCAGGGATTTTCAGCGCATCTTGAGTTTTAATCGCTCTTTTATCTTCAATACAATTTCAATCACTTTTGCGTTTCCCACTGATGTACCTTCTGCTTTAAAAATAGAATTTTTTAATGCCATTAGTTTTTGTTAGACCTAAACTTTCGGATGCACGAATGAAATATGTAGTGCACAACCTAATTCCAGAATGACATGACCTTAAAACTCGACACTACTCGATAAACTCGATATGGTTGAAGGTTGATGGCACATGTACCTACACTAAATCTTTTTCATCTCATTTTTGCTATCGAAAGCCGATTGTTTAGAGCGGAATTCAGTCGATGCTTGAATATTGTCGCTAACATCGGTTGCTTTCCTCCATTGTCTCGAAATACTTTATGTCGAGTTAAGTGGGGGATAATATGACCTTTTAGATAAAACATCAAATTTTTGTGATGTGATTCAGTTCCTAGTCAAATATTTTGCTATTGACTTTGGTTTTTAGATAATAAACGTTTTTCATTACTTTTTTCATTAGATTTGAGGAAGATAATTAAAAGAGAAAACGTTTTAACAATTTCAACTCTTTTATTTGATAAATGATATAGCAAATCCTATTTCATGTGTTAATTTTTCAATAAAACATTTGAAATCATTGTATTTTTCTCGGAAGTATATTTCTAAGTGAGGGTAAATTATAAGCCTGTAGGAGAAATAAGGAAACACTACAGTGACTGCAAGTAAAAATAAATTTGACCACACACACCATACCCAGATAGTACACCTTTGTTCAAAACGAAACCTTCCAAAAGGACGGAGGAATGTGATGTTGATGTGGAATGTTGGAATAATACAGAATATGTTTCGTCAGAGTTATCTTTGTAATATCATCCACGTCCACAGGAATAACATAGTTTACCTAGGAATCATTTCGTGGACTCCACCGACAAATCCCTGGTTTTAGCGAGGATTTCATGGTAGCTGACCTCGCTCGTCGTCTGCATTATTTATAGTTGGACGCGGAAAGCATTGTGTGAACTTGGGTGGCTTGAGATGTTCTCACCCTGAGTAATTGGCTTCAGCTGCCGGTGATTGCAACGCTTATTTACCAAGCTCACGCTTGATGTCTATCAAAAGCTAACTTCGTGATGCAGCCGGGGTCTTAAGCTTTTTTTTTAAATCTTTTAGAAACTGAAGCGTGCGTAAAGTTTCATTTAAAATTTTCGCTCTTGATAGGGACGTCTACAGACAGCTATTAATTTTTTGACTGCCGAAATCTTGAACTGAGCGCCGAATATATCTTACAGAAAAGAGGGGAACCTTAATCCCCGGGTAAAATGATTGCATGGGAGGTTTATAGTTTATCAGCATCGTATCTATTCTTAATATCGCGAGCGATATAATTTCTTCGACCAACGTTTTACCGCCCCTTCAACACCTTGACGCGTGCATCCCTAGGACGTGCGGCGCTTGGCGGGTCATGTTTTTTCAAGCCCCATCCGACGCCATCACCTCGGACATTCATTCTCCTCTTTAGACCTTCGTGTTAGCGCCGTCAACACGCCCTCCTCCTCTCCTCCCCTCCCTCCCCCCCCCCCACAGGTCCCAGAAAAGCCTCCCACCCCCACGTAAAATCCTGCCGGCCGCCCCGTGCCCGCCGTCCGGCACTTCGAGAGGGATGGATGGCGTGGGACCTCTTGATATGCCGCCACGCAAACCTCAACGCAGGATTGCGTGGCTTCGGACTCGAGAGACCGTTTCCTTTCGACTTTTCACTTCCGCGTTCGGGACGACAATCCAAGCTCACCTTTTGCAGTATGGCATTCGGCGATCTCCCCACGCGAGCCATTTCCGTAAAGTGCGTCCGAAAATGTCTCTTAATCTGCGCCCTCCGTTTCGGTTTCTGGCCTTAGAATTTTCTGCATGTAGCGAACCTGCATCATTCTGCGATGCATAATGCCTAACGTGTTATCTACATAGATGGTAAAATCACTGACGAAATTTACCGAAATGAGGCTTAAATAGTCGTATTCAGGATCTTGCTTCATGATCGAGGAATGAGACCATTTTTGATATTTTACTTTATGCATGTGCATGTTAATTTTTTTAGTTACCCATTTAACATCGCTGAGCCCCCCTCGATTTGTGCCATTCTTAGCGTGCGTAATTAAAAGTCAGTTGCTGTGGTGTAATTTCAAAATATGTCACGTTCCATGAATTTATTTTGTGGCTGAACTCCATATCGCCAGAAATATTTCTCTTTCCTGGGTTCTTAGAAATATAAATCAAAACACCCTTCGAGGGCTGAGGCTAATATTCAACTTGTGACATCGATTTAAATTTGATGCCTTCTCCACCCGACAACATTAAAGATTTAGCCTCTTCAAGGATGCAGATCGATCAGGCGCACTATTCTTGGCATGGAAGACTAAATTTAGGCATTAGAATATTTCCCAAATAAGTGCAAAGTATGTATCCCAATTCAATAGTTTTGTCTTCAACTTGTCTAGATGTAGCTACTGATAGAACAACTATTTCCCAGTGACAGTTTTCGCGGCGACTTGTCATACATTCCTTCATCATCATCAGTATTTCAATCCTATGGTTGGTTTACTGTAGCCTTCCATTCTGCTCTATTCAGCGTTAATTCCCTCACGGCCTGGTATGTTTTCTCTTTCACATCCTTCTTTATTTGTCCTATATTATTATCCCTTAGTCTTCCTCGCGGGACCTTCCCTTTCAATTTTCCTTTCTATCATATTTCTTACTCATTCATTGCGTCGCAAGGAATGTCCAATCCATCTGGTTCTTCTTTGCCTTAGGGTTGTCATTTCTTCATCTGCTCTTCTGTACACTTCTTCGTTACTATTCCTTACGCTATCACGCTACATAGTACAGGGGTATGGATGAAGGGTGGAGACAAATCCGACGTCGGTATTATTTTGCTCTAAGCGAAAAGCGCAAAAAGAAACCATCCGAATAACGGAGTACTGAACTTGAGTTGGGGCAGGCGTGTTTCTGAATAGTCCCATAGAAAAGGCGTAATCTGTTGGGGCATTCATTACTCATAACCCTACCTACATTCATATTTTCATATGTCAAATGACTAATTTTTTCCGTAATAATGTGTGCAGTAGTAGATGACGCAGTTAAAAATGGCAATTATCCCAGTTGAACGCATTTAGTGACGTTTTCCTTCATTCTAGTGGCCGTTGCCATAGCTTTTTGCCGTTTTTGCCTCGGAATTCATTGATCCATCTTAAAGATGAAATTAACTACACATGGTGCCATTCCACGATTTTATAGTTTATTAGACACGGCTACAGTTTCACAGTAACAAATCACCATTATGATAAACTATTAATTATATTCTTTATCACTCTGGTGACCTCCGGGAGCCAGGTCGGTTAGCCGTTGACCGGGTGAAGCAAAGACATCAGGTTCGAATCCTTACTCTGGCAGTTTACCTGAGCGGGGCAGGGTAGCCAGGTCAGCAACACATTGGCATGGCAATGCAAAGGTTTCGAGTTCAAATCCTACCTCGAGTATGCATTTTATTCTGGATTCAGCATCGACTTTTGATTTAAACTAGGTTAAACGGTGCGGTATAAATCTGGTAAACAGAGCACCCTAAAGCCTAACTTAATTCTGTGATTTCCGGGTATGGCTCGAATGTAGAGCCATGTTAAATGGCAGAGAATTGGCATAGTTGCCGTAACTCCTCTAAAACCTATTTAAGACTCTACTACTTGGTCAATATAGTTGTTTTCGGTGAAAAAATAATCCGTTATTAATGTCGATTGCATGTTGGAATAGATATTTGGATCCGTTCATGAACTGCTTGAGGAAGAAGTTGCTGGCGCGGCATATGACCCAAGGACGGTCCCAAGTGAATCGACCCCAACCTCCGTCCGATGCCGCCTTGGGAGTGAAGCCATCCGACAGAGACGCTTCTCATTCGGAGGACGAACGGGAAGCCACACTTGTCGGCACTCGTTTGGTGAGGGACTTAACGGAGGGACGGCTCCTGTCACCATCAATGGCCGCTCCCTTGAGTTGCGGCATCTTAGACAGAGGGCGACCCTCCCAGAGCGAAGGAGAAGAGAGGTTTTATTATTAATTTCCATGTGGGGTGGGGAAGGGCCTCATGTAAATGGGCGATATCGCCTTCGGCGGAGCAGGAGCGAAGGCGGAATACGGTCGCTCCTCTCTTAATCGCCGCTCATCTAGTTCCCTCCAGGAATCGCTCGCTTTTGTTTGTCGCCTCATTCCAGAGGCCTGCCCTTTCGTCTACACCTGTTTCTGTGTGGCGTGGGACGGGAGAGGTCATGTGCCCTCCCTCTCTCTATATGCCCCAGCCTTGATCGCTGCCGAGGTCCGGAAGAAGGCTGGTCGTGTCCTTAGGAGACAGTAGGCGAAGCGGTCGGTGCATAGCGGTCAGGTTTCTCGAGGAAGGTGAGGAGAATGGAAAAAAGAAGAGATATCCATATTAAAGCGATACGAGCTTAGTTTTGTCGTCGACACTTATACTGCTATTTAAGAGCTTAACGATGGAGGGGTAAAGGAGCACCTTTCAGCTCTGAATTTCAGATTTCAACTCTTAATGATTTATAGAAAGCAGTTATATTGATTTATAATATCTTTTCATCTGAAAATGGGGATAACTTTCAAGAAAAAAGTATTCCGTTTTTATAGCAGAAAAGGCATGTAGGCATCAGTAAATGTTTTGCTGCCTAAGGTACTAGAATAATGAAAGAAACATTACTGTGTTAAGTGTATGCTGGATTGATCATAATTCTTTTTCTCTCTTTTAGAGATCATTCAAATTACGGAATAATCTTCTTATACTTTTTAGCTGACATTTCACCGAGGCAACAAGGAAAATGAACTCTTCAATGCTGCGTCAATAATTACAAAATAGTACTTTTTTTAAATTCAGAGTTTTGCCAGAATATATCGACAGTCTGTTAGTTACTCACTGTTTCATAGCTGAGTCGTCGGTAATCTTTATTGACATGAAAGTATTCATTGCCCGAGAAAAGAAATCCTTACCTTGGATTTGACTCTGATAAAAAGAGGTATATTATTTTTGCTCCATTAATAGCAGAATATTATTTTGCTCCATTAATAGCTGAATATAAAATGGAACACAAAATAAATTTGTCAGCGCCTGTTTCATATTGATTAATGCTTTGATCTCGGAAGCAATTTGTTTCTCATAGTCGTCTGCTTCATGCTTATCTCACTGGATAAATCCCGTCCAAAAGGTGGGTGATGATGTAGCCATAGACAGCAAGATCTGATTGTGAAGAGACTATGGCTTGATGTTACGTTGACCTCCAGATTTAACTGTTTATGAAGTGGATTTTGCCTCTAAATGCCTCGGTGAAACCTCGGGTTTCACCGAGTTTTATGGAGCCCATAATTTAAGGAAGTAATATCAGAAAATCCTTGAAGGACCACAAAGTACGCACATTCATAAGTCTTCTATCAACAATAATAGGTTTACATAGACTATGTATGCTTTATGCTATTTCCCTCCATTTTGAGTCATTTTTAATTCTTCCACCGGCATTTTATTACTTTCAATGTATTATTATAGCTTTATATATCACCTCTCTTTCGTATACTTGTCTTCTATTTGGCTTTATGTCATCCAAAATTCCTATCTTCTTCCTCTCTCCTCTACGCTTACTCTATCAACATTTTCTCTTCATCCTATCCTTCTCACTACGTTTCATCTGCTGATATATTCAAATTGCTTCAGCCAACATGCTTTCCTTGTTTGTCGTGCTTAACTGTCCCCATTCATCGTCTCATTCATCCCGCTTGCCTCCTCCGTTTTTCCTCTACTCTCACATCTTATTAGTCTCCATGTATCGTCATTTCTCCTTGTATTTCCATGTAGATCGCAAATACCAATAACGGTATCACGGATCTTTCTTCTTGCTGTGACCACGGGTATCCATAGTGCGGACCACTACGGAAGAACATGTTTCGTACTCACTGCCTTTGCAATTAGCTATTCAAATTGAAACCTGTGATTCAAAGTAACACACAAATTTTTAAAAACGGGGTTTTCACTCGTTAATGTTCGTAGAAAAAGTAATTCTTGCATGAGTGAACTCGTTGTCAATTTCGGCGATTGAGTATCAGGTTTATAACTAGACTACAGTGGTCTCAGTATGAGAGTTTGCACTATCTCTCCTTTTAAATTTATAGAGCTTATTCTCCTCCAGGTTTACCTATTACTTAACTGTTTTTTTCCAAACTCCTGAGTTAAATGGATTTTTCCTCTTCATCTAGTTTTATACTATTCTGTTTTTACTTTAATTACAAATTTTCTATAGTATCTACAAATCTCTCACCGTGAATGTTGTGTTAGTCTTTTTCTAGACTATTGACAAACTTTACTATTCAATTAAGTAAATAAGTGGAGCTCATGCTTTTATTCCTAATTTTATTCCTTGCAATGCCTTTTATAATCGTTTCTTCCGCGTATCTTCGAGGAAATAAATAATATAAGGGATATCCATCCAGATAATCTGTATTCTTAATACCCTGCCTCACTATCCGTCCTAACTTTGGTTGCTCTTTTCGACTTCGTGTCCATTGCTCTCTGACCTTTCGATTGAGGCGAAAAATATGTTGTTTTCAATCCAAAGGCTGCTATGGTTGGTGAGGGTAGAGCCCACCAAACCAAGCCAAACGTCGTGTGAAATAATCCATGCAATAGAGCATCAGTGCAGGGTCGTATTTCCTTTCCCTGTTCTGTCTGTAATTTCCGTAAAAGATTTGGTACGGAGAAAATAGCCCAGCATGGGTTGGTATGTGCAAAGGCTCGGATATAAGGGACCTTCGCTCAGAAGCCCAACGCTATATACTGAGCTGTCACGCTACGATGTTGGCATTAGCTTTCCAATAGTTGGGTGGGGTCGAGATTTTTGGAAGATGAATCATTATGCTCTAAATAATTTGTGCGGCCTCTTCGTATTCCCTCAAGTATAGTTGGTTTAGAACTAATTTTTGAGGGTTTGGATTGTTTTCAAGCTATATTTATTCAAAGCCTTCTCAGAGGGTGTGAAACTCAAAAAATATTCTGTACTTACTCTATATTTTACTGGCACCCTCGTTTGTCGTAGATGAAATTAGAATAATGCCGTGCACTTAAGGGAAAACAAGAATATTTATGCTCACATGCTTACAAATGTCATGATTTATTCATGAAAATGACATTTCAAAGAGGAGTGAACAATATACAACATAGTACATACAGCATTTAATAGAATGAAATTTCAAAGGTGAATGAACAATATAGTACATAAAGCGTTTATGAAAATGAAATTTCAAAGAGTGAACAAAATACATCATAGTATTTTATAAATGTGGCCGCAATTTTTAAAATAATAATGTACTGGAAATTTTATGATTCAGCTGTAATACTTCCCTGTTAGGGTAATGACGCTCATAATTTCAACTAACATAAGTTCGGCAATAGTCACATCCATATTTCTTTCAGATATCCACGCCACTAAAATCTTTATGGGACCACTTTCCACACGTACCGAAACTACATTTATTTATTTTCCCCAAATTCTCCAGTAACACAACATATTTCGTCTTCCTTATCGTCAAATAAAATCCAACACTACGTAGTCTGTAGCTGTTAGTAATTAAGGTTTAGCCTTGATTATGGTTATTATGTTTGAAAAATCAGGACTATTATGCTGGAACTCGTTTTCATACAATATTTCTTAGGGGTGAGCTATCCAGCTCAGTTGAGTGCCATTACCCGATCCAGCCAAGTTAGATTTTAAAACATTCTGGCTGGTGTTCCAACTTCGTACCAAGAGATAAATGTCGTAAAAAGGGAGCCTAGTGTAGTATGCACTTTGTATACTTTAGTGTTAAAAACGACAGCTTAAAGTACAGTTGTACTAACTTTAAGCAATGGAGATGATGAATTTTGTTAAGCATGAAACTGAAAACAACTTTCGCGCCAAACAAACACACGTTCCGCGTAACAGTGACAGTGCTGCCTTGTGGGTCTTACGAAGCTGTTCGGTACGTGGTAGCGAAAATCGTACATTCGTAAATCCATTCAGTGTCGAGATTATATTATGAGTAGGATTACCCACAGCCATTAACCTATTTTCCCCTACTGCTCCACGTACCTGAATCTTTACCTGTTTCCTTTTCTAATTCAAAACTAGGTTTTTCGTATATTTTCGTAGTGTCATTTACATTTCATAAAACTTTTCTGCTCAGTTCACAATTGATGGCATTCTTGCGTGAGATGTGTAGTCCTCTCCAAGAAGCTTTTATTATCGTATGGCTTTGATTTATTCTGTAGAATATTAATGAGTACGTAGAAAAATAGGTATTCAAGAATGTTTCGGCTGCCAAACTTTAAAATTATATTCTATTTAATTTAAAAAGATGAGTCTCGCTTAAAAATAGGTTTTATCTTATTCTATCGCTGACCCACTGGCGTAACCGACCGCATGTCACGCTCTATATAATACATTTTGGATGTAAATTGATTTTTTCCAAATAAATTAGTTTACTTTATGATAATATTTAAAAGCTGTCTTCTTTCGAACAGTGTCTTTTATGATTAAATGCGTGAATCTTTTTTTATCAGGAATTCTTTTGAAACCTGGAACTCTAAGACGCTTCAAAAATCTGTTGTGAAATTAATTTTAATATGGGTAATGGATTATATTTAGCGGAGGAAAAGCATTTTTAGCCTCGATTGAAATCCAGAGATTTGATCAATCTTTTATAATTACCTTGGCTCTGATAGAGTCTTGGGGTTTAGCACCTCTCTCTCTCTTTTTTAACTTTTGTGCAACCTTTTATCTTTCTATTCCATATGATACCACGGGTCACATGAGCGAGCGTAGGACCAACTTAAAAAGTGATTTCTCTCCTCCGCCTTCTAGTCCTCGCCGTATCGCAGCGAGCCCATTTAAACTCGGAAGAATCGATTGCTATCCTTAGACATTTGGGATCCATTTTGGATGGCTCAATATCTCCTTTTTTCACTTCTCACCATCTTCCGTTGCATCTGATCGGGGTTGATTCGAAGGGGAAAATATAGCCATTAAAGCTATATTTTCCCCTTCGAAATCTCATTCCTTTTTTTGCCGCTAATCTTCAGCCATTCACGACATTTCGACACTCCTTCTGCTCTCCATCGCACTAATTAATCAAATATTTTATCTTCGCCGCGCGCCCTTACCTCTTGCATCCCGTCGACGCATTCAGGAAATGGAAGTCCCGATGCCCTTCCGTTGCGAAATGAACCTCTCATCATCGTCTGGTGGTCATCCATCTGCGAGGACTGACATGCGAAAAATTCATTAGCCTACAGAAACTTGACTTGCCTATCTGTAAAAAAATGGAACGTTTACGAAATTCATTCTTCTCTCCTGTGAGATGCGATTTTAATTTTTTTAATGGAATTGAAGAAATTTTGCTCATTTCCGATTGGTACCTCACGTGGCATTGAACATTGCGGTCCAGTACTAACGGGAAATTTCGCACAATGGTTATGGAACAATACACCAATTACTCTAGTTCCCTCAGCACTAAGCGTTTTTAAATTTGCGGAAATTATCAGTTAGCACCCCATTGATGGCTATAAGCCTTCAAATCAGCACCCAGTCACGCATTGGGAAGACCTATTACTCTCTTTACCTTTGGCATTCCAGTGATCTTAACCAGGTTGTCCAAAAATCTAGCTTACCTATTGTCGGTTCATAATTATTTTTGTTTTAAATTTATCTGATTATCTGTTGCGAAGTTGGTAGATTTCGTTACTTAGGAATTTAAGTGCATGTTACTTAATGTTTTTTAACGATTATGTTTTAACAAATACCCAATAATTTTAAAACTCTTGCGTGTTTTTTATTTTATATTATACGCTTTCGAGGAGTCAATTATGAGCAGTGCTCATAAGTTTTGAAATAATATAGATTAAAAATGTTCAACTTTGTATCAGATCAATCCTTTAATTTGCTTTTATGATACTTTCAAACTTTTTAATTCTTTATTCTGTGTTTTTTCGGAGGAAGTTAATTTTAATTCCTATGTATTTGAAATGCGGATTTTGTATCACCCTCATATTATACATGATGCACCTCCGATTCTGCCTGCTCACCGCTGAGTACTAGAAAGACATGCTGTAAATCATTCCATGGTCGCCGATAATCAGCTCAGGCCATAAATTGTTAAGGTGAGGTAACCGTAGGTATTTTTCTGTCATATCTATGGTCAATCTCTTTGCATTAAAAGCACGTTTTAACGGCTCGGGTTCATGGGTGTATTGTCACCTGTCAGTTTTATATAATGTAGTCATTTATAAAGCCAGTGAACAGAACCTTAGGAAAAAGAAGGGAACCTTCGCTAAATAATTCCCTTATAATGCGCAGTGAATTCTTTCAGCAACTGGTCAAACCGGTTTGGATGTTGCTCGCTTTACGTACGGTATAATCTGCTACTTCTATCTATCATATGTTATTATCGTTCCAGTATCGGCCCTCGTGAATAAAATTGGCTAACCTATAAATAACCATAAATATGTAGTTGAAAGTGTGTCGACTGCTGTAAGTATTCGATTCTCCAATTCATATCAATCAGAGGCGAAATCTTCACTGAAGTAGTGACAAGACTCTTTTTGTTCTGTCAATTCATGATCGGAGTAAACAGAACGTGATAACCAAACGGATTCTAGCATTATTCACGTGAAACAGTTTGAAATGTGTATAATAATGGTTATAATTGCTATGCTCGAGAAAATGATCAAGCTCTCTTACGCCAGCCACTCTCTGTTTAGGTTTTGCATAGAATGTACGTCATTCTTGGACTTAAATGCGCACTTAATTAATTGTATCATTTTGCAGAAATCGCTAGTAGGGCGAGGTAGTAGTGCAGAAATTGCGGGGAGTGTGATCCCTGTCTTGCCATCTCTGAGTATCAGGCAATATTACAGTTATTTTGGTGGCGCGACATTAATTCACATTCGGTGGAAATTTCATATTTTTTTCTTCAATTAGCCATATTAAAAGGCATATTTACTATTTAATAGTGTACTAATGCTTTTTAAATGATGAAAATGAGTAGATTTTATTTTTCTCAAATGGAATGTTCTCAATTTTTTTAAATCAGCACGGAATTGATTTTAGGAGTTTCGCTTTTGTTTCTCTAAGAGAGAGGGAATCAAAGCTAACAGCTCGTTTCCGCCGTTTGATTTTATTGTAACACTTGGTGATTATGGTGGAAGCTGTTTTACAATGGTAAAACCCATCCATCTTATTTTTGTCTTCGCCTTAGCCTACTAAAGGAGGAACTTTCTTTTAGTCACTAAATGTGCATTTCTAGGAAAAATTGTTTTCTGAGTTTACATTTGAACTGCTAATACTCCGGTAATCACACGTATATTTTCCCATTTTCACTTCATTCCTATCCCCTTGTCACTATTTATGTTTAAGTATGAGGTTATTTAATGTTGGTGTAAGGAATTTTGTGTTGTCTTCTTCTTCAAGTAGAAGAAGAATTCGTTGATAGGTGCGAGCCATCTTTGTGGAACTTAATGCTGCTCTGTCTGAAAAAAATGCAGTAAAATGCTTATATTTTTGTAAATATATTTATATTTAATAATCGGACACATTTTTGACTTTATTCTTGCGAATCATTATCAAAGAAAGGGAAATTTTGTTTTTCTCTGCAAACAACGCACTTTCTTAGATAGAAATGATACCATTTACCGCCTTTCGGCTTTGCATTCATTAGGGTTGAATATTTCGCTGAGATGCGTGCGATGGGACTTTGATTGTTTGCTGTATGCCCATTCATTCGCACTCCTGCCTGTCGTGTAAAACAATTCATTTCCGTAGGGTGATAAAGCATCCCCTGCTGCTCTTGCATCACGTAAAGCAAGTTACCTGCATCGACTTTGCACAATCAGCATTTTGAGCTCTGAAATCTTATTTTCTTTGAGGAAATGTAATGTATTTTAAATTGGCTTTAAACTGCATATGTTATTTTGCGTTGATTTAGAGCTATTGATAATTTATCATGAAGCGTATTGCAAACGGCAAATTTCATTACTTCATATAATATTAATTTACTTTTTGAAACAGAAGATGTTTTAAAACAGACTTCGATGTCGGTGTATAAAATGTTAATTGATTTTTTAGTCATTTGACTCTTGGCTCTTTGGCTTGGCTCTGATTGGCTCTTTTTTATGGTATAGGATTACTTCTATTGTATTACAGTACAGCTATTGTAAAAATACTCCTGGAATTGAGATTACATACGTAAGAATACTGTTGACTAATTGTAAGACGAATTTCGTCTCTCAATCAAGTTTGATGGCTAATGCTGTGTATTCAACTTAAAATGTTATTCTGATGCTGTCCTCCAACCACCGGTGTAATGAGGTATATTGAAGACCTCGAGAAAAAAATATGGTCTATTTTAACTTTTACGATTAGGCCCAAGCTGACTGTAAAGTTCATCATCGAGTGCTTGGAAGATATCGTTTCACTTCGATGAGAGCACTCTATTGATTTTTGTATTCTCCTAATTGTTCCTCTCTTAAGGAAATAGCTCTCTGGCCCTCTCTAAATGTTGCGAGGCATTTCTTTTGGTGTCCTCCAGCCGAGTGCCGTTCGTTTATCCGCCGTCGTCAGTCGGACGTTGTCTTCGATGACCGGCCGGCTGGTTGGCACCGCGCGTCGCCTCCCTCTCTCCCGGCCGACACCCAGGGCATTCGCCGGCCGGCGCTCCGCGAGAGACGCGCCCCTATTGACGATCGCGACTCTTGAACACTTTTCTGTATATCGGCGCACTATATCACATCCCCATCCATCACAGCTCCATACGACACCATAAATCGTCTTGCAACGACATTCAAAACTAGAATACTTTGCCTTTTATATGCTGATAACCAGAGGGTTTGGCAAACTTTGCTCTTTCCTAAGTATGCTCTCTTAAGGTGCTTTGCGCAAGAAAGAAACAGACCCAAGGTAAACTCTTGTCGACTTTGTACTTCAATTTATCGACCGTATTTCTCTCGCCCATTACAATCACATGAGATTCGAAGAACAGTGATTAGTTCATTGTTTTCGTGAAGTAAGGAGAGACCCTTGGGATCAGCAGGCCTGGTCTATAGAGAGGAGGCAGATATGTGTCGTTGGGATTAGAGAGGTTATGTAGATGTGTCTTAGGGAGAGAACGGAGGCAGATATGTGTTGCTTGCGGATATATATTAGCTTATGCTGGCTGAGTCTCTTCGCTGCAGGCATTATAGTTTCGAATTGAATGGTCGCGAACTTCTTGTTCGTTAAGGCCTCCTAAATGTCCACAGCTTTATTGGTTAAAGCACCTGGCCGGAAGTTAGGGGATCCGGGTTCTAGTCCCGGTCAAGGTGTATGATTTTCTTCTCTGAGGAATTTCTGCTGTTAAATAGTTTCTTAGAAATGCCTCTTATTGGTGAAAAATAATTATAAGCATCAGATCCCGAGTACCATGATGTGTTTCTTAAAAAACTTCAATCATGTCATCTTAGGAAATAGCAGACAAATCCTTCGAATTGCTCTTTTCATAATGGAAAAACGAAACAAAATTTTCCATTCAATCCATTTTCCTCTCAATGTTCTTAAAACCGGTTCTATGTATTATTCACTGTCAAAGTCGCTTTCTTTAATATTATCAGTTTGGTTTCTCCTGTCGGTGCATGCTTTGTGTATTGATAAATTACATAATTGGAAGTAACTCTATGTTCATTGTCATGGAAACCTTTATGCGAATGTGACGACAAGTTAACTGTTTCTGCTGGAAGCTGCTCGAATATACTACGCTGAGTATCGTTTTCTCTGGCTATTTCATCCCCTACCTATCGGACGTAAACTATACCACTGCGTTTTGACTTTTCTAGTTATTGGCAGAGTGGTTTGCGTAAGACCACGGGCGCTATCATTTTCGTTCGCGTCCGGCGTGTTGTCGTTTTTCATCTTTCAATCAATTTCGTGGAATTTGCACTTGCATGATTAACCAACTGTTTTGCTTAATTTTCTTGTTTCGCTGGTGTAATCTTTTTCTCAAAATTAGCCTAGATTGTTGGGGGTTGTGACCTTTTGTTGGACTATTTATTGTGGCAGGAAGACTGCATGATGTTCTTTTATCGTGTGAAATAAAAATAAATGCTCAACCAATTAATACGAATACATTTATTTGCTGTTATTGTTAATTAGGTATTTAGTGTTTCCTTGGTGCTCCTATGACCATTGCCATAATTTTTCTACGAAGCGTTTGACCCCGTGGGGCTTCCAGTAGGTGAGGGAACAAGAGTACCTACTGGCTTTCTATTACGGGTTCAAGTTTTGTCAGAGGTAGAAGTTTGTCATAAATATTTTCATTGGTGTATAATTGTACACCTAAAGTCCATTAATACCTCAGTTGGATTGGACGTCAATTGGTGAACCCCGCGGCGCTTTCTGTTTAAAGAAGGCTATTATCGACGCCGCGCCGCCGGGTTCCTATTCTTTTCAAGACATATATTCCACTCTTTTTGCTAATACCCACCTATGACGCGAATTACCTTAGTCCGTTCCCTAACAATTTGTGCCCCTACCCAATAACCTGTTAATCCTAAATTTAATGAGTGATTTTAAAATTTGATTTCATTTTGACTCACATACTGGATATTTTTATTTAAAAGCGATTTTGAGGTTGCAGATACCAATCGTTTATATTTTTACTGATTAGGGTGAAATAGCATATTAGCATTGCCTGCAGAAATATTTATTTCGTCGTATACGCTAGTACGCATGGTGAAGGAATTGCAAGACAATTTAAAGATCTGCGATGATGGAAAGGTGTGGAATCGTTTATTATTGTGTCATCAAACGCATATCTTTTTACTTGCGTCAGTGGCTTTGGTTTGCAAATTATTTTTTGGCAATGTCAGGTCGTTACTATTATTCATCTAACCAAAATAACCATTTTACTACGTAGGATGTGTTTTAGTGGTACACCCGATAGGTTTGGTGGCAGGAGTGCTGGCCATCCATTACGAGGTTAAATCCTGGAGAGAATCTGGTGAGAATTTGAATAAGTTAACCTTAATTTCTTTATAATTTTTCTGTTAATTCTTTATGAAACCGGAAGAAGTGCACAGGGCGAGATATTTGTAAGCAATACCGAGGATGGGATTTATGAGGTGGCGGTCTTTCGTCATATATAAAGTCGTCTTATGAGAAGGCCTATTATATTAGCATTTTTTTATTTTAGGAAGCAGAGGTTTACTACAGGTTAATAGCTGATTTCTTCTGTTTAAGAAAACGCCATTCTCATTTTTTAGCCATATAAACAACTAGTTTGCAACGTTATAGCCATTTACAGTGAGTGGTATCTCGGATGTATTTATATTTAGTGAAATTATATTTAAATATTGATGAATGCAGGAAGGAGAAGGTCTGTGATATTGATATTGTTTTTTATGTCCTATTTAATCGAAGCTTTGTTAAAACATTTTTAATCATCAGTGGGCAAATAGCTTGATGGAACATGTCATAATTTACCTTTGTATGTATTATGCTTTGTAATTAAAGTAAAAGTTCCTTTTGGAACTTTTACTTTAATTACAAAGCATAATACATACAAAGGTAAATTATGACATGGACTTTGGAATTCAGTAAGTAAAATAAAAGTTCCTTTTGGGTTCAAATTAAAAGGATTATTGGTAGTGATGCGGTGGTATTGATTGATTGGAAGATAATAATTAATTATGGCTCAGGACCTATAGTAATTAGACTGTCGTATTGAAGCTTGCCTCCTATAGATGCTACGTTATTGATGGACATTTTGATGATGGTGATTTTAAAAATAGCTTTTGTGGAAAATGCTTTCATATTGGGGGCGAGATGTAACTCCCAAAATGCGGATTAAGTAAATGATTTTTAGCACTTTTTTAATGGTCTGAATAAGATAATTTTTTGAAAAAAATTTAGTATTTGACTATGCATAAATATTTTCCTCTAATTGTTCTCCATAATTTTGATTTTATCGAGTATTATTCCATCTGTAGTAGACTCACAGTCTTCTCGTAAGAGAGCATGACCCATTGATTGCGAGCGATGCCCTAATTCTTGGCTGAGCAACGAATTGGACTGTCTTCGTGAAGAGGATGGACCTTGAGTTAACTCTGCCTCCGGCGGTATGTATCAGACTTCTCCCGTACAACTTTTGCAACTCCCTATGAGGCGTGCTATTCTGTTGGCTGTCGAGACGTTGCTTTAGTTCGAGAAAATCAGTGTATTTTTAGTGCGGTCTTTTTTAGTTGAAAACCAGATTTATCTGTTGACAAATTTCGGCGCAGTTTTGGCTTTGGCTGTTCAACAGGCCAAATGTCTTAAAAGGCTAAGTGATATTTAGTGAGGCCGGGAAGTCAACATTGACTTAACCTTGAACCATCTTGAACGCCCTTATTTATGATGTTTATTACTGATCAATAACTTTCATTGACAATAAATATTCTTTTAAAATTAGCGATTGACGTGCAACATACATTTATGTACTAATTGCAGTTATTTACTTATCTTAGAAAATATAAACATGGGTACCAGTCAGAGTGTCACCCAGTGTTTTCCTTATTTCATGGCATGAGGGGAAGAATATGGAAGATATAAGTCTGATTATTTATTGCTGTAGTTTTTCGTACCGCTATGGGCTGTGAGACTCGCTTTCTCTCCGTTTGACATCGAGATGAAAGTTTTCTAAAACCTTTCTGTTGGTCAGTGGCCTATGTTTGTATCTACAGATTGTTCTCATTTGAAAGTTTTCGGATTTCTCGCCTGGTCGTAGTAATTGCGAATTATGATGTTTTGAAGGACTGGATGGTCATTATCTTCAAGGAAAAGATATTATATTTTTTGGACGAATGGCCACATTTTACCCTGAAGACAATGCTGGACTTAAGCTTTCGAAATTTCGGTACTCGTAATGAGTACGACTCGGTGGTAAAAATTAAAAAAAAAAATAATCGAAGTGATCGCCTATGAAATTCTTTGTAGATTGTTCCAATTAGATCAGTTAAACTATTCTTCATTCTATGTTCACAATGCATTAATCTTCTTGTCATCTACTTAAAAATGTAATTTTAATCCACATTTCTCATTGGCGTATCTATTTTGGTATCACAGATCTCAAGGTCTAATATTGCTTTCCATCCATTGTTTTTGAGCACCCATTTTTGTTCGAATAGTTCCTGCAAATGTGAAGAATTATCAATGAATTTCCATCTGTTTTCAAGCTAAGAACCTAAGCGTATTTCTTCCATATCTCTACCAAAGAGGTTCTTGTTTCGCATTAGCGGAGAAAAGTCATCTCAACGGCTTAAAAATGCGAGAAATGAGTCTTGATCACGCAATTTTGGCTCAGTATCCCCTCAGGCATCAACTAATGCAATCGCAAATCTTGTAGCATTCATGTGAACGAAGATTATCATTGTCAGGGAAGAATTTTTGCTGCTTCAAATTAATGGCTGATAAATCGCATTCTACTAAATATATATTTATAAGCAAAACATATTTGTGTGTGCAATTTAAATTGAATTTAAATATTAGTTTAAACTTTTTAATTGTTTTGTCAGAATGCTATTATTATAAGCAATTAAAGAAAATTAATAACTTGTCGCGTAAGTTACTCTTATGAAAATAACCTATATGAACTTGCTCCAGGAGCAGGCTACTCTCCTCCCATTTTATTTACTTGGTGGTAATCAAGGCAATACCATTAATACTAAATCAATAATTGCTGTTTATACATTGTCCTCATCTGAGTACTTTTTGTGTTTTTTTATGAGGTGTGGTAATGTCTAATTTTAGCTGAATTCTCGGAACCCTTGTCGTCCCTTTAAGGTCTTGAAACTGGTGGAAGACAAATAAAATGCATTAGCTTCTATTGGCACAGTTTGTTTTCACCCTTGTTTTCGATTTTAGACTCAATTTTGTATATCTATAAAAATAGGTAATTTAAGTTCCTCCTTATGAGGTACCTTTTTGAAAAACGTAATTAGTACGTACGGAGACAGAGAGGAATATGAATAAGATTCAAACAAACAAGGAAAAAACAATGGCCAAATATCAGCTAAAGATCAATAAGAAAAAGATTAAGATATTGGTGTGCAGCAAGAGAGAAGAGGTCAAAACCAACTTTAAACTATAGGAAAAAAAAAATTTGAAGCGTTGAATAAATTCTGTTTACTGGGAAGTTGAGTAACCAGCGATGGACGATGCAAGAAAGAATAGTAGAATAGCCCAGGCAAAGAGGACGTTCTACCAAAATAAGAATCTACTTACAGCTGGAAATACAAGTGGTGAAGTAAGGAAACAACACATTGGAATGTGCATCTGGAGCATGTTTCTTAATGGCAGTGAGGCGTAAACGACGACAGCAGTGGAGGAGAAATGGATGGAAGCATTCAAAATATTGTGCTATGCAAGGATGATGAAGATTAAATGGAAGAACCGAGTAAGTAACGAGGAAATCCTAAGACAATTTTTGAAGGACAAGTGGATGGCAAGGACGGCAAAAGAAGGCCTCATATAAGATAAGAACAAATGATGAAGGATGTGAAAGAAAAGAAATACCAAAATATGAAGAGATAAGCCGAAAGAAGTATTTAGTGGAGGGCTGCGTCTAACCAATCTTTGTATTGCTGACTTACGATGTTTATGATAATGAGTAGGTATCACTTTACCAACGTCGAGTGGTGGCGCCGTACTGTGTAAGCATTAGGATTAATTTAACGCGTTGGCTGCCATCATTATAGGTACACAATATTCATGCCTCAGAAACCAATTATGAAAGAAAAATACAAAAACAAAAAAATAACTAAAGGTGAGAACAAGAGGAGGAAACATTCAGAATACGTAAACGGCAAGCTATAGGCCTTATCATAGCATGGAGGCCTGAAAATAATTATTGAAAAAGAATAATGTTGAGTATTTACGGCTCCGTAGTGAGTGAAGGGGATGAGTAGGGAAGCGCTGTGAGTATCATCGGGATCACCGATGATACTCATGGCGGCCACCAGACCAGTTTTAATCGCTAAAAGGTTAAATATAATAAAAAAACAAGCTGAGTCCATGGTGCTTTTAATGAAAAATGAGTCTTATTGCTGATCAAGTTTTTTTTAAAATTGTAGATAGCCTAAGTTTGTTAAAATATTACATGTAAATTATTGAAAAATCACTAACGTGAAGATCATTTTGGAAGACAATTACGTAGGTATATTTATGGAGATATATTTATCAAGGACAGAGAAATGGTAAGAGGACAGAACATTGAGCCTGGTGTCACACATCGAAAATACTTACTAGGATAATTAACAGAAGAATGGTAGGAAAGATCGAAGGAAATCTTTCGGAAAATCAATTTGGATTCAGGAAAAACCGAGGAGCTAGAGAGGCAATACTCAGCTTAAAGATACTGGCCGAGAAAATGATACACGTAAACAAGCCGTTGTATGTGGCATTTGTGGACTTGGAAAAGGCCTTTGACAATGTCGAATGGAACAAGATGTTCAAGATACTGGAAGCAATTGGAATAGACTACAAGGATAGAAGAATATTCTATAGCCTCTTCAAGAACCAGGTCCTCACAATGTGAATGAAAGACGGAAGGAAGATAGGAGCCAAAATAAATAAAGGTGTCAGACAAGGATACAACCTCTCCCCAGCGTTATTCAATATATACCTGGAAGAAGCCATAAGAGACGCAGAGGAAATTGGTATCAAGGGCATCAAGGTGAATGTCGAAGAAATAAACATGCTAAGGTTTACTGATGATATCGTGGTTGTAGTAGAAAGTCGAGAGGACCTGCAAGCATCCCTGACCTCAATGGACCAAGTACTTCAAGAATATAATATGAGCATCAATAAGAAGAAAACTAAAATCCCAGTGTCCGGAAGAAAGAAGCTAAGGGCAAATATCACAATTCGAGGAGTGAAATTGGAACAAGTGGAGAACTTTACCTACCTCAGCAACACTATAACTTGGGATGGAAGAAGCACGACGGACATCAAGCGAACAATAGCACAAGCGAAGGAGGCGTTTATGAAGAAGAGACAACTACTATGCTCAAAGAACCCACGGCTGCAAATAAGGAAGCACTTCATCAAAACATTCGTGTGGAGCGTGGCACTCTATGGATTAGAGACATGGAACATCGGGAAAGCAGACCAAGAAGAATTGAAGCCTTCGAAACATGGTGCTGGGGATGAATATTGAAGATTAAATGGACAGATAACGTGAGAGATGAAGAGGTGTACAGAAGAGCAAATGAAGAAAGGACAATATGGAAAACCCTACGGCAAAGAAGAACCAGATGGATTGGACATACCTTGAGGCACAACGAATTAGTTAGGAATATAATAGAAGGGAAAACTGGAGGGAAGGTCCCACGAGGAAGACCAATGGACAAATAAATAGGGCAAATAAAGAAGGACGTGAAAGAGAAAACATACCAAGGCGTGAGGGAATTAACACTGAATAGGGCAGAGTGGAGGGCTGCAGTATAACAATCCTAGGATCTAATTACTGATGATGATGATTTATGGAGTCCCAATTTCTACCAGGTCTTTGTAATTTTCTGTTTGGTTCGACCTGTATCATTTCGGAGCATCAAGAATTTTGAAGTACCTATATAACTTACTCAGCAAAGTTACCAAAGTTCCTAAGCGGCACCACTAATTCTTTAACACGCGTAGCAAAATTTTCCTTCCCTTGGACTTTCGAATTTAATGATTTTTGATAAGGTGTTTCTTTGTATCGTTTTATTCATTCATATTTGAACGGCAGCTGTCAGCTAATGCCAATTGGATTATCATAACCACGCAAAAGGCGAAATTTTGTTTAATTTTGGTATATTCATGATCCCCGGGTCATTAAGACTCTTTGCCGTAATGATGGTGAAATTATGTGCCTTTTTCCACCCTGACAGGTGTAACTCTCCCTATTATTCTCACTGGTTTTTCTTTTACATGACCAATCCACCATCGCGATTACCTTATCGCTTTTCATCTCAGTAAGTGTCTTGAATGTATAAACTTCGCATGGGAATGAGAAGAAAAATTATCCCGATATACTAAAATATAGAAAAATAATATCCAAATGTTCTGAAACCAAACGACACTACCAATTTCCAGTACTGATATTAGAGGGGTGATCTTGGATGTTCACAAGAATGTGTCCCCAACTCGTTGGGTTTTGTCTCTAGTTTCTTTTTCGGTAACATGAACTCAAAATCTATGATTTTACTACGGAGTTCATTAAAAATTTGAATTGAAGGCAGTGTTACATTTTTACAAAGCCACCTGTGACTCGAACTCAGGTAATTAAATATGGACAGACTTGCACTCAAAATTCATGCCCGATGATTGACGAAAATAGGATCGCCTGTTAATGTGATCATTTAGAGCCGTTTATAGTTCAACTCTTGATTCGAATATATGGATAAGGCATATTTGCAGCTCATAGAAATGAGCAAGAGGTGATTTGCCGACGCTGTTGCAGGGCTGGAAGGAAATGTTGGTAACCTTAGAAAATTTAATTACGGGATATCACCTGGATGATAAAAACAGAAAGTTTTTATTATTATAAAGGTTTGTTAAAAACCGACTCCCCCACTTTGAGGCCTCGTAACTGGAGAAGAGCTGTGCAATGCGGAATACCAAAAGTCCAGGTGACGTTCCATAAGAAATTCTTCGTGTCCTAATTTTTTTAATATTCAGTTATATTCGCCAAAGGCTTCCTCTAGTTAGTGGACAAAGGCAATAGAATGTGCGAAACAAAGTCGCGTATGAGTTTTGGTGGTGTAGAGAAGTGAGAGAGGAAAGATTGCGTGAAAATGAAGAGATGGGTTGGTAGGAGAAGTGTGAGAGGGCCCATTCTCATTGGTGCCCCAGCGTTACTTTGCTAACTAGTAATGCCTTGAAACGAAACATGTGATAAAAGAGAGTTATAAAGGGTACACTTTTAGCAGTTGCTCGAATAAGTTCCTTGTGCTAACGGTTGATGGCGTGGAGAATCTTCAATTATTGAGCGTCAGGAATATGTTATGAATTAGTTATCATGAAATCAATCGTGCACTGTAATAACTGGTAGTGCGTATGTTTCGGGTACTGAGTCTGAAAATAACACGGTAGGAACTACGCTTAATCCTGGCAGAAGTGAACGCCCTCGTATGAGAAAGAATTCAGTTTGTGTTATACCTATAAGTGTTAATTAAGTAAGTGAAGGTACTATTGTTGACTTTACGACTTTTCGATTAATACTGATGATCATATTCACCTGTGCCTAAAAATAAAAGACGAACTCTCTCTAGGCGAAGAATACCAGTATTAGTGAAAATTTTGGAAATAATAAATGTCCGATAGCCAATTAATTGAAGAAAAATCAATTTCGTCCTGAGATTGGCCTCTAGGCTTTTATTCCGTCCAAAAATTTTATACTCATTCAATTTACTAATCTTCAGCATACCAATACTAGTGTTCTGTGACTCCAGTTTTGTTCTTCTTGATGTTAATGTAATTGTCATTAGGTTCTTAAATAAGTCTTTAATCTCAGCACTAATTCTTAAGAATCTATGGTAACGCGAAACTGTACTGGACCGCAATAGATCGCGTTTAGCACTTTGTTGCCGGGAAATAATTTCTTTATTGCTGATGGAGACAAAAAATAGTCCCATAGCCTGAGAGTTTAATTCATTATTTCATTTTCCAGTTTTTCGTGTGCTTTTGGATTCTTCCATGGAAAATCACGTGTTGACGTAGGATTTTGTTTGCTAATAGACTGTAAAAAACATACTTATGATTATTAGATTGACAGTCTGTAGTATTGTAGAGCTGCCCTAATTGATAATTTTTGGGTGTTCTTCTTGTAATACATTTGAAAATCTGCCGTGCTTGAATTTCTATAGCCCATTGTATACATTATAGGGATTTATATAGAAATCAAATGAAGTAAATTCGGTGTGTGAACTATGCTGCGTTTGGAAAGACTTTATAGCCAATGCTCTTCCCCATGAATACCCATCAGTTTTTACCAAATTTTTCTTAGAAGTCATTTCAATTTTGTGCCATCTTTTCATCTAATGTATGTTTCCTGGTTAGTGAAAAGGTAGCAATAACATTAGCTACTTTTTATGCATTAAAGTCGCAGTGCATTAATTGAAACGACTGAAGTTTTCTGTCGAGATTTATAGCCATATTCTCGGCAGTTTATCCCCGTGGATTAGTGGTTAGGGAGTACCTAGCCTGGAGTGAGCGTCAATTGCCTTTATGGGAAGCTTTCCCATATCGCAGTCCCTCCTGCTGCACAGTTACGAACGCATGGAGTGCACGTTGAGCGCAGTGCATGATGGAAAGGCGAGGGAGGCGGGGGGGGAGTGGGGAGGGGAGGTGGAGGGTGATAAGGGGAGGGGGTTATAAACAGAGGGAGAGGAGAGAAGTGAGGGAAATAAACGGTAGACTGACTTCGTTTTCACTTCCCCCCTCCCCTCCCTTTGTCCACCCACCCCACCCCCTCCCGCCATCCCGCATAGATTCGGTAGGCTTGCCCTTCGGAGTAACTGCGGAGATAGCATCTCGCGGGCTACCGGATGTTCCCCTCTGGCCAAGCGAAGTTGAACATAAAAATGTAAAGGGAGGGAGGGTGTGGGACCGTCGGGAGGGGGGGGGGTAGCGAGGGAGTGGCGGGTGGAAGGGGGAGGAGATCTGTAGGGGGAAGGGGAGGGCAACGAGAAGGAAACGGATTGAGGTTTTTGGCAGGAGGGATCGAGATGGTTTTGGTTGAGAGAATCGGTTCAGTTTGCCTTCTCGACCCTCTCTTCCACTCCCTGCCCTACTCCTCGCCTTTCGGCGTTTGTCGCGAGACCTCTGTAAGTATTCCCTCGCGAGAAGCGAACCGGGGCCCCCCGCTTTGAGGCTTCGTAACTGGAGAAGAGCTATGCAATGCGGAATGCCAAAGTCCAGGTGACGTTCCATAAGAAATTCTTCGTGTCCTCAATTTTTTTAATATTCAGTTATATTTCCCAAAGGCGTCCTATTCTCGTCAGATGCCGGAGTTTGTCATAGTCAAGAGAACGAATTTTCACTCGACACTTCTCAGGAATGCCTCCGAAGGTTAGCAGATACTGGAATATGTATAGAAGCGCGTTGAAACGTCCCGCCTTCAATATTATAGGTAGACAGTTCTTTGGTAGTGAGAGTATATTGCTATATACACTCTCCTCTCCTCTCCGTATACTTCCTTACCCTTTTTGTATAAGAGGTATGTGGACGCGTCTTCATTAACATGATAGCTTTCTCCACCTGAAAACTATTATTAATGATTGTAGGAACCAAGACATAACTGCCCACAAAGTATTTCAGCCACGACGCGTTTCGACACCTTGTGTCATTATCAAGTCTTAATACTATTCATATTAAAGGAAATTTTTGATTTTTGATTGATTTCTACATAGCATTGGGTTTTAAGGTGCTAAAATACGCTAAAATATGCTAAAAATCTAATCGTATCGTATAAATTAACTGATTCTTATTAATGCGTACATAATATCCATGCCCTGGGCGGAACTCGAACATGCGACATTCGCATCCCCAGGCCGGCTCTCAACCGACTTGGCTACCACGACCTGGCGTGAACATGATCAATGACTTTTCAGGCTACTTGTCAACACTATCAATAAATGGAACCGATTTAGGGGCAGAGCCTTCTGTAATTTTAGTTAGACAAATTAATTGCTTTAAAAATTATTGTCATTGCCTTATCATTCTCCTCTTCCCATTAATCCATCCAGCCTGAATGCTTATAGACGTTATAGACTAATCTACTCGCGGTACGATTGCTGTTTTTGTATCGTATGATTCCCAGCTCTGAACGATTGAGAGAGGTGTGCCGTTCCTAGTGATCTGTGGTGCTATCCTTCGATCGGCCCACATA
Organism: Platycnemis pennipes; assembly: GCA_933228895.1. NCBI lineage: Eukaryota > Metazoa > Arthropoda > Insecta > Odonata > Platycnemididae > Platycnemis > Platycnemis pennipes. The sequence goes on along the minus strand of OW121848.1, from coordinate 21,179,473 downwards.
CTATTTAGGCATTTTTTTTATTATTCCGTATCCCTTGTGTGTGTCAGCCTCTCGTTTAATTCCCCGCCGCCGCGCGCGCACACAAATCACTCATCTGCGCCGCCGAGCCATTCGTCAGCGTCGCTCGTCCCGTGGCGTCATTTGCTCGAGACGTAATTGATTCCCTCCTCCTCCCGCCATCACGGCCGCCCACCCTTCTCCGTTCCTTTCTGCTTTTGAAATATTGGGAGGCGTTTCTCACACCCTCGATCTTTACCCAGGCAAAAGCTGACGCTCGTGCATACGAAGTCGAGACCCGACGCCAGCTGAGGTCATTAGAGGAGACGAGGAAGGAAGGAAGGGAGAGATGTAAAAAGTAAAGGTGACGGTTGAGGAGAAAAAACGGAAGGCATTTGCAATCCACCCACTGCATATTTTCAATTTTCCGATACCGTTATCCCGAGCATATATGTGTGCATTTATTTTCTCATTTTTGTTGCGCGTTTTTTGATACGTAGGTATATAGTGCCATAAATTTAGCATTCGGATGTCTGTGTTCTGGTCTCCTCACAGCCAACGGCAAATTCCATATAGATGTAACTCCTGATGCTTACGTGAGCGCTATCCAAAATGTGAAACAAACGAAAGTCAGAGTTTGACTCCCAAGGAGTCAAAGGAGCCCATGGAATCCTGCTGTAGGGACACCATGGCTATTTCTATTCAATGACGATTTGCGTTACGATTTTTTTACCATGTCGGGAAATAGGCAAAACTAATTGACTTGTAATATCTCGCTGAGAGGCATACCTACATGGTGGTTGGGTCTGGTGCGCGACCCGTTCCTCACGGGAGCATGCTTCTTTCTCTGGCCCTATCGTAATCAATGACGTGAAACCTTAGAAACACAGTGGTCACCAGCTTTCGGGATAGCTCACTTTACCTCTTTAGATTAGTAATATATGCCTGTTAGTTATTTATATGTGCGCTGAATGGAATTTTAAGGATAGCGGTAACATGTTTGCTCTTGTAGGTGCAAATTGAAAATAGCGCCAATATTTTAACGAGCATGATCCGTGTTTGAGTCTGTAATAGTGCATTTCAGGGTTATCATTATGTTTTCAAGCTAATTATCATTATTTAACAGTTTGGCCTTCCTTAGATGCAGAATTTGACGACCAAACAAACTCTCGTTGAAATTTAATAAAAGGAGATTACCTACTCGGAATAAAGGTACTGGCACTGCAGTTTTCACTTAGACGTTTATTAGGCACCACCATGGTTTCGTGGCAAGGCTACATCATACAGCACCTGATGATATTAAAAAAAAACAGTGTTAAATTAGTATGTAGCCCAATTTGGAGCAGCCTACGTTATCTGGAAATTTAATTGTTACATTACTGGCGCGTTAAGTGGGGACACACAATCAGGATAGTAAAGAAAAGAAAAGTAAATGTTACAAGTTTCTGTGGAGGTGGTTGGTTTGCGGCCATCTCCTGCGTTTTAGGAACCCATTAAGGAACCGGCAATTGCACCAACTGCTGCTGGCTGCCAATATTAAAGAAAAGAAAAGTAAATGTTGCAAGTTTCTGCGGAGATGGTTGGTTCGCGGCCATCTCCTACGTTTTAGGAACCCATGAAGGAACCGGCAATTGCACCAACTGCTGCTGGCCGCTAACCGTCTTTTTGGCGACGCCCACGCCAATCGCGGCTCGAGCGCCGTTGGTCTTGATGCGCGCGATGTGTTTCTCGTGCCCCGGGCGCCGATCGCGATTTTTTTAATTACACACTGCGACCTCTCACCGGCTTGCGCTCGCGTTATCGAGGAGAAATGACCGACGGTAGGAGAGTAATGTCGGGCAGAGATAATGATGGAGCGTTATGGGGGAGGGAAAGAGGGTGGGAGGAGGGGTGAAGCAAAAGGGGGAGGGGTGTCGTATGCAAGCGTCCCTCTCCCCCAATTTCCCTCTAATCCTCAGTTGGGGGGCAAAAGTGCAGCCATTAGGTAATCGGCCATTATGCAAATCAGTGGGGAGCTAGCCAAAGGCTTTTGTGTGAGGGGTGGGCTAGTCGGGGGGAATAAGGAGGAGGGGAAGGGGAGAGGGGGTGGGAGTATCCGCCCATTCCTCCGATGGCCGCTACTGATACCGCGATATATATTTCGTCCGCGACAATTTCCTCAAAATCGGAATGAACTCATTAGGGAGACTTGGGTTTCGTGTGGGTCAGCGAAGTTTCCTTGAAGGTATTATTTTGTGCTTTAACTGTCTGAGTTTGATTTGCGAAGTTACCATAAGTTTTGGGATCTGCACAGAGTCCTGGGCTTAACCTATCTCTTTAGATATGATCTTTCAAAAATGTTCGTTTTTCAAACCGATTTTAAGTGTCCTTTCCTCGAAAGGGTCGTATCATAAATTAATTTCATACATAGTGAGCGTCATTACGGAGCGATGGCGTGAGAATCTTTGAAGAGAATTTCAACGAGTTTCAAGTGGCAATCATTATTTGCAATCACGGAAACTCCACCCGTAATTTTCAAACGAAAATGCGTTTGCATTGGTATTTTGAACATGGAAATGAAAGAGAAAGCTGAGACGTGCTTGGCGGAGATCAAAACTGAAGGAAGGATATCGATTACAAACTTCCGCTGAGAGTTGCCTCGTTTCGGACGTGAGGGGATAATTAATTAGCATTCTCATCAATCATTTCTTAATTTATCCTCTGCCTTCAGAGTTTGCCGTTTGAGCTAAAAATTAATTAAGGAACAGATGGAAAACTCTTGTTGATAGTTCTCTTTGCGTAACCTAGCCAAAAAGGAAATTTTAATGAACGCATTAATCAGCATGACAATGTTGTCTGTAGTTCACATAGCAGTGGGCTTCTCTGCAGTTTCTGATTCCTATCAGGGCCGCTCTGTTTTGCTGTAGAATTACATGGACATTAGTGATTCTCTGTGTAAGTGTGAAGAAAGTGAGTCTTATCGTATTTTTTTTCGTTTGCCTTTGGCGCTCAGCTATAAGCGCTTTTTCTCACCACTGCGGCCCCCTTTCTTTCCCTCACCCCCTTTTAACCTCTTCCTTTACCGCTCCTACCTTCTTAAACATGCCTCATACCCAACCCTTCCTCCCCTCTCCCTCCCCTTAAAATCTCCCTCCAAAAAACCCTTATGGCGCTACCCTCCCTCCACTGCCTTTATTTCCCACCCGCTCAATTATGGGACTTACCTATCTCTCATATGTGATCTGAGAGCGCGCGCGACTGCTCCCCTAGCCGCCGCCTTCATCCGCCGATGCCTCCAACCCTCCCCCTCCCTCCCATGGGGCTGGAATCGGGAACGCACTCGTGACCGCACGCACCAGGAGGGAGGCTCACACGCACGCACTCGCGCCGAGTGGGGAAGCAGGTGGGGGGACGGCAATGGGCCGCACTCACCTACGCGGCCCGCCTCCTTGCGTACCCTTCCAATGAAAGTGAGTGTTTGTGCTCTCGTTGCCTTTTTTCTTCTTCCACAGCCTTGGTTTTGATTACGAGTCGTGTGCTTTCCTCTTGGTTGTTGTGAAACTCGATATAAGGTCTCTGGAGTAAAAAAATAAGTATCGATGAAAATCATTGATGAGCTTCCGATTATACCTTCCGTTGCCGTTAGGCATATTTCAATATGATTGATACCCGAATAGCAGTGTTTATGTCTAGCCTCTGTTTCAAAACATCTCCTCGTCCTTATCTTTCTGGGAAACTGGTATTCAGCAGTCAAACGAGTGCAATTTCAGTGCGCGGGTTGGTGCTAGGCGCCACTGCATAAATAAACGAAATAGCGGATGTGTATCTTGTTAAAGGGTAAATAATAAAGGTGTCAAGGAGTTGATGTCTTAGAATATGAAAATGCTTTCTGAGGAAATTGTAGTTACCTAATTTCAATATTTCGGCAATTTGCTGATGAAGCTATAGCCACCAAAATTAATACAAGTATAAAAAATCCCAAACACGTTCCCATACATAAAATAGGCATGCATCCGTAACTTTTAATGAACTAAGGAAGTTTATTAATTTTTCGCTTGTCAATATAGAAGTATTATGTTGAAATTGGCTTTTTGTTCCTTCGAGAAATTCTAGTTAATATCCATGAAAATAAATAGTTTTAATTCTGAGAATATTTTGCCATGCCTACAGCCACTTTTGCTTTACTTGATTCCGGACAGACGGATGAACTTGATTCACTCCAGAATATGTTCTTTCTCAAGTTAAATAAAAATTGTGTATTTCTCATCGCAGTTTTCATTTTCTGCATCGAGAGCTAAATGAAAGACGCCTAGGAGAAGGCGTCAGAATACTTGAATCCGTCGGTTATGCGCGCCACGATTCTCCGATGGCGTTTTAGACATGGCAGAGAAGAAAATTTAAGCAAAGGCGTAATTAGCAATGAAAACAAACCAACAAGATATCACCTGAATACCTGTAAAAAGAAAAAAATGGTGATGAATGGAAGAGAAATGTAGTACACCAATATTAAACTCGGTAAACAAAAATTAGAAGAGGAGGTAAGAGCATCGCTATGTGGGAAGCAGAAAAGCATCTAATGGGCAAAGAGAGAGCGGATTACGTATTACTGATTACTGCGCTGTTACTTATCTCAGTATGGTAAGTACTGGGCAGAATCGGCAACAGTGGAATCAGTTGAAGTGTTGTGATACAGAAGAGTGATGTAGATTCACTGGGTAGACCGAATAAGTAATAAAGAAGTTCTAAAAAGAGTAGAATAAAAATAGTGTATTGAAAACTTTAAACATCATTTTACAACCTCATTATAAACAGGATGGCCTGATGAAATGTCATGGAGGTAACAGTGTAAGGCAAGAATAAGCAATGAAGGCTTCGTATGATTACATGGAGCACGGAGTGATGGGTGTGTCAATATGATTTTAAAACTTCAAAATAAACTTTTTTATAATGATCGTTAATTTTTTTTAGAAACGCTACGTACCACTTTATTTAAAGCAAACTTATTAAGAGTTTATGTTTTTTCCTAACTTGTCGCTAATTTAATCGTTGATAAAACCAAGTACATAATCAAGGTAGGGAAACAAGCATTCGCTAAAAATTATAGCGATAAAAAAACCTTGGAATAATATACAACAATGAAAAATGGTGTATACTCTGTAAAAATGAGGTCTGAGGCCAAACATTGTACTTTCCCCGGGAGTGAAAAGTTGAATGAGACCTATGATATCTCCTTTGTATGCAATGAAGCCTAATAAGTGATTTGAATAAAAAATACGAATCGCCTTTTCCTATCCCGGTTTATATATATCATTCATTAGTTAAAATAAATTACTGCATCTGACAGCAAGGATTTCGAACCACTTTTCTATATATGTATTTAGGAAAAATTAGGCTTTTATGGCATTTATTTACGGTAGCATCTTTTTGCGTGCCATTTGAATGAAAACTCATTGACCATTAAGCATATTTCAACAACGCCTCTCGAAACTGGCTGCAAAAAATTCATAATTTCTCAGCGGAGCGCGTCAACATCCGGAAATAAATACTAGGAGTTTGTGTTGGCGGAGGGAAATGGAATAGAATGCGGAATGGTGGAGTGTTGGGTCCACAGGCAGGGCCAGTCAGTCAGTCAGAAGGACTTGCCCCGCAATAAAGTCCATTGTGTCGAGCACTCCCTTTCGTTATAAGGCCGCACCCGTTCTTCACCTTCCTTCTGCCAACACCCCAGGCCTCTTCGACGTTTTTTTGATTTACCAACTGAAACAAAACTCCAAAAATAGGCATTGAATTTGATGTTATTTGCAAATACTTGTAGCAGATTATATAATAGATATTACCCGTAGAAAAATATTTTTACTGAAAAAATTACTTATTGAAAAAGACCACTACATGTGTAAACTCTCGTTGCTAACTTTTATTTTAGTCTCTTCGATATTAGAAACGTTGCGGACGCTTTCCCTAGGCCATTGCGTGAGGAATTCCGGCTTGTAGATTTTTACCACCATTAATTACCAACAATTTACAACAATTAATATACCAAATATTGGAATCGCTTGAACGCAATCTTATCTTCTAATTAATTGGCAATAAAATTAATTGGCTGAGAAAAATGTTCCGAGAGATGATTGTTTAATCATATAAATGAATGCGAATGATTTAGGTGCTCAGTATCTTCTCAATCCATATGATGTGTGAGTCACCTTCGGAATGTGTTATTTGGTGATACTACACTTGTTGATTCTAGGTGATGGCTCTGAATCCTCTAATAGAATCTTTTCGATGCTGAAAACTTCAAATTTAATCAATGCTCGTATCGGTGACACTTCTTTCAAATGTCCTCTACAGACAATAACCAAAACAATAATTCTTAAGGTAGGACTTGTGACTTTTGGGTTGGACTATGAACACTTCACCCAAGAAAGGAGAGGGAGTCTAGTTGTGTAATAGGCTGATACAGTCTTTACCCCCTCCTTTATCCAAATCCTGCTTATTTGCATTAAATCTCAATTTATTTCTCCGTAATATTTTATAAAGAATCTAGCGTTGAAGTCTCCCAAAGGCTGAACTAACCATAACCGTGGGTTAGGGTGTTTGAATGGATGTTTGAGTTGACCGATAAATTCAGCAGCTGTGTAGCACTCTTTTTATGTTTGGCGAATTCATCTCGTTAAAAAGTGAACGCCTAAATATTTTGAATACATCATTTTAGTTTCATAACGTTCATGTTCGTTAGTAATGGGCTGAATTTTTAATATGTTAATGCATTCAGCTTTTTTTATACAAACTCAAGTAAACTATCGACTACCTTTCCGATTCAAAATCCATAAGTAATGGTACTACTTTTATGTTCAAGGCACAATAAGGGTGGATGAAAATATATTATTCATGTGCAATTAATTTAGTTCAGTAAGTATTTAGTTCGGAAACAGTTTATTCATGTGCAATGAATTTAGTACAGTAAGTATTTAGTTCGTTCGTTTTCTCTGAGTCCCCTCAGTGATTTTATTTGTCGAACAAATAGCGATTGATCCACTTTCATATTGTTTTTCTGAAAATCAATGATTCAATTGGATGTCGTTTTGCTTAAGTGATTTTTAAGCAGTTTTTTAATTTATTGTCAGTACAATTATTAGAGTCTGACCGAATGCAAAGGCTAGATGAGCAGACAATACGTCGTTCTCGAAACTCAACTGTCGCTGGCTCACATGCCACCTTATGGTTGTTCTATTTGTCAGAGGTTTTTGTAAGAAGAGATTAATTTTATGAAGTACAGGTTATGTATAGCGGTAAAGCTCAAGCTGTTGGAGCTCCTTAAAAAACCTTTACTACTTCAAGAATGATGCTGCTAAAGCTTGACCGTTCTTATATCCTTCCAATATATTGACTACAATGTCTCTTTCCGCCAGTCTTGACAGCTCTCCTTTTGGTAATATTTTACGAGCAGTGGAATGCTTTATCTCGTACCTAACACTCTCTGTGACTTCACGTGCATATAAGCACCCTTATCACTCCCTGTTGTTGTTATCTAAATACATATTCACGCGCGCCGACAATCTGGCGGTCGTATCTGGATTCCTTGACTCACAACCGCGCAACCCCATGGGTATTCATTCACTCCTTCCTACCGCCTTCTCTTCCGTCTTTCCTTAATGCCTATGGTCGCTCCCGCTGCACCTGCTTCCTCGTCATCATCCTTGTCGCATGCTCTCGTAATAAGGGGAGAGCTGCTTTCGAAAACATTTTTTTAACTGTGGACTCGGAGACGTGGAAATCTCTTTGGGCTCGCGCCCCATTTCTCATCACATTTCGGCCGCCGCTCCTGACCTCATGGACGTCCCTTGGGTTCACTTTGTCCCTTCTTTGTCCCCGGGGTTGGGTCGGATTCACCGGAATGATAATTGGCTAACGGCTGGCGGCTCCCGTTAAAGGGAGATGACGATGAGCGTGGAGGAAAGAGGACCAAGTCCCTGGGTTTAAGTCAAAGGTAGGAAAGAAGACTTGGGACTGGCCTCATGTAGGTAGGGCGGTGTAAAGCGGTAATTTGATATCCTCGATGGACATACCAACTGTTAGGGTCAATTTATATATTCCTTGTATGAACATGTATGTAGATAAAAATATCTCTAAATGAATTCGTTTAAGATAATGAAGAAATAAAAAGAATATAGGTAATAATTAGATTAAATGGAATCCACAATGTACGAATATTTACAGTTTCGAGTGGAGTTCAATGTACGGCCTTTTCCATCCACTTACTTTTTGCAAAAACCTTGGGCATTTCATCGAACTCTAATTCGTTTTTGTTAAAAACGTGCAAATGCAGTATTAATTCATTAGTGCCAGAAATAAAACTATTTGTGACAACTTTTGAAGTTCAGTAGCAGAATTTCCAAAGAAAAAAATAACACAACTTGACTGGAACTCAAACCCTCCATTCGCGCCAAGTTCTTTAGCCGGTTAAACTACCAAGGGGTCCTTCCTCCCTGTACATTTATAGTTATCACTAATGGCCATAACTCGTTAGTTATGGTCATAAGTTATGGTTTCAGACTTGACGTTATGAATTTTATCCATGACAGGAAGAAAGAATAAACTTAGTTGATTCTACTGGTGGATACGTAGTATCATATTCAGTCGTGAAGGTGATACTATGTATTGAATCAGTTACGATTCCTTCAGCAATTATCAAGTTTTTGGCCTGCAGTGCTAAATAAGGAGTGAGGGAAATGGACAAGGCATGTCAAGAGTCCAATTCGCCCCCCCGCGCTGGGTGGTTGATGCCCGTCGTCCACATAGGGGAAGAGGAGACGTTGATTCTCCATGGAAAAAATCTCCATTTTATTAAAATGGTAATAAAATCTGCTACCACTTGCCATATTAAATTACTGTAGTCCTTGAGGTGATTCACTTGTTTGTTTTATCAGTGAATGATGGCGATGAAGCTCGTATCTTTCAATCGAGGAATTTACTTTTCTCGACTTGAATTCCGGTATCCACTCCTATCGTTCATTGACAAATGCTCTTGAACCTGGTTTAATTCATATGCAATTGCTGGAACTCTTCTAGGAGATATTGCTCTCGATATTTTAGATATCCTGACCTCGTAATCGTTTTTGTGTCTTGCTATTTTTTCGAGGTAAAGTCATCTATTACAGGGTTTAATGCATGCATTTGACGTGGCCCGGACCTCCTCTCAGCTCGCGCCGGCGGATGGAAGCGAAACGAATCAAGAACCTCTCATTTGATGTGGATATGTTTTGAGTGAGGGCTCGTGGAGCATCGAAATCACCAGCATACGGTTTTCCTGTCTCCAGTCATGTATTAATCCCCCGAAGGGAATTTATTTCGTATGCAAAGAATTTCGACTCTCGTTAGCGGGTGTCTCCGCCGACCACCCGGAAGTATGCTATCCGTAAAGTTGCCCTGACAGCAGAAGTTAAAGGAGATATGAGAGACGACTAGCGACACGCGTTAATGCGCCCAATGAGTGGATTTGGTATTCAGGAGAGACGGGCTGGGTCTCGACGGGAGGGAAGTGCAGGTCCGGAGAAGGCCGACGGGAGCGCGGAGAGGGGGCGGGGCGGACGAGGGAGCGGCGACAGGTGGCGCGGTCGGCTCACTACCTCAGTGAACGTGTAGAATAAAAAAGAGGCGGGCTGATTAGCGCGATGAAGAAGTGACGGTCCTCGTTTTCGGCGTTTAACGACCACGCTGGCCGCGTTGGAGGAAGTGGGTCCGAGGGCACCTTCGTCCATCTGCATCCAGGCGCAAGACATCAGTGCGGTCATTAAAATTAAGGGTTGACGACAAATACGTGTGGAAGTTAATTGAGCGTTCGATTTATTCAGATGGTTTCTTATACCTTTCAACTAGTGTATGTTATCATAGGAAAAATAAAGGATTAGGTAGTGTCTTGGTGCAAAGGATTATGACCAGTTATTTTTCTGAAATGCAATCCTCCCAGGACGTAAGCTGCTCAAAAAAGCATCGAACTATGTCGCCCTCCTGAATCAATAAAATTCTATAGTCAAAGGTCAATCTTTATATGTCTTGCTCTTGTGACAGTCATGAACATTGCTATCGTTTCCCTATGAATAATATACTTCTGTTTTTTGGCGTAGCCATTGCATAAGCTATCGTTTTATTTTTTGATTTCAAGTTCAAGTATGTTAATACCTACTACACCTAGTAATCTGATTCGTGGACCATATTAATTTACAGTGTCTTAAAAGCACCCAATCTAGTGTCCAAAGGTGCTGAAAAATAACTACGGATACTTCATGTCCCGTTTTGCGTACTTGTCTACATAAAGAATGCGTAGTGATAATTATTGGAGTGCTAGTTAAAGATGGTCTCCCATCCCGAGAGCCCGGGTTCGATTCCCGGCAGTTGCGGATTTTTCAGCAAAAAACCGGTCCCTACTTGAGTGCCTAGTAGAGGGCATATCAGGTTCAGTACTCCGTCCGTCGGATGGGACATTAAGACTTGGTCCCAGTCCCTTGGTTGACGCCAGTCGTTATGAGTAGGCTAATGCTGACGCTGGGTTTCTCACCACCCTTCCTCAATGACCTGAAATGTTCCTACCATTACCCAATAACCCACCTATCCTATATGGCGCAAATGACCTCAGCTGTCGGTCGCCTCCCATAAATAACTAAGATAGGTAAAGACAAGTACTTTTTAGGTCTCATAGGGGGATAAATGAAATATGCTGCCGGCTGAAAACTAAGTGAAAACTATGTATCCATGTAGTCGCTAATCATGTGCATTGAGGTTTTTTTTACGGTACGAGTATTGGTGTAGTTTAATCGTTATAAATTCTCATATAAACGTGTATTCTATCCCAGTTACTTATACCTGCATGGAAGCTTACGGTGTCGAAACAGATCACCCGGATAGTAAAACTTTCTGGCTCTCTTAGAGCTGCACACTGTCTTTTACTCTTCTTTAATGCCTAGCCTCTCGCACGCATCTTTTTACTTATCACACTCCGTCAGGACGTGTCGGACGCAGACAGGACAGAGAGGACAGTCGCAGTTATCACATCGAGGCGGATACTGCTCTTCTGTGAAGAGGTATCAGTTGGTCAGGGCGGAATGCCCGATTCTCAACCGGGTGATGACTACTCCCTCTCTGCGATTGCTCCTGATGTAAGTGGGTCACACTGACGTTATCGGTTATATGCAACGTAGCTTGTAATCTGTCACATCTGCCGAAGATATGCTCTACAGCCACTGCTCTGAAGGGTAGCCTGCATGTACTGATAAGGTATCAGTGTCATCCTATTCCCATCTGTTCTCTCATTTCTTGCGATTCCCATATGTGCAGGAATCCAGATAAAGAGAACTTTTGTTCCCTTACTGTAGATGGATGAAAGGGTACTATGTATAGGTACTCTGGGCAATGAGGTACATGGGAGAAAATCCAGACATAGATTGTAGTGCGCTCATTTAGTCTGTGCAAATGTCGAAGGACTCGGCAGTGTCCCCACTCCCATTAAGGGCCTACTTAAACAGCTCAAAATATTTTCAAAGCGACTTCTTGACAAAGTTACTTTAAAAATCGGAAATCCAAATATATCCGACCAAAGTTCGTTCAAAATTTTCTTCGCCCTTTTTGAACACCGTAAGTGATACACAGGCCAAGAAAAGCTATCTATTTTCAATCAAATTCAATGGTATCGAGGCTCTTCCATTTTTTCCAATCTTTTTCTATTCTTGAATTGATTTACCTGTTGATTTGTGTATTGACAATTTTTTATACCATTGAATCAGTAACAAAGCATCGAAAAAACTCAGCTTTTTGCACACGCTGAACATGTCCTAGGAAACCTGTGTCCTGCCTGATGATATTCCTAGATAATATTTTTTCCAGTCGTCTTTGGTTCCATACCATCCCATTTTATTTTTCAATCCTTACCGTGGATCGCCTTTTTTGACACATACCTACGCCTTGGATTTCTTCAGGAAACTCGTCCTCCTCCTGGTCCTCTATTTCCACTTCTATGTTGTCTTCCTCTGCTTCACTTCCATCACTCATTTTGAATGTTTTCTTCATCTGAGCCAAATAAATCGTTAATGGCTTCATTCTCTTTGTATCCAGGAGCAAATTTGACTCTATAGGCTACCATAATTGGGAATTATTCTTGTATGACCGCTAATAATTCAAGTGCGGCAGATAATCTTGAGCGAAGAAAGCTGTGACTTCTGCAGTCGTCGGAGGAGTGACCACGAGTGTCGTTTCTCACCGAAAAGGCCTAGCTTGTATCGAATATTATACAAAGTCAAAACACAAGTGGGGAAAACACTGACTGCGTATTGCCGATTACAAAGAAAGCTCAGCGTTGATGACTAATGAGCTCTGCGAAGATAACAGTTAAATTAGTAGTTGCAGAGTAAAGATAGCTTCTACAATCATCGGAGGAGCAACCACAAGTTACTAATTCTCTCAATATGAGCTGAGCTCGTTTCAGAGGACAAAAATTACGAAGTCAAAATGCGCGTGGAGAAAACGCTGACTTGTTGATTACGAATAAAACACGCTGTTGACGATGAATCAGCTATGCGCAGATAATAGTTGGATTAGAAGCTGCAGAGCAAGTTGAAAGCATAATATGTTAGCAATCACTTAGCAGTATCCAACTTCTGTTATGTGATTGGGTAAGGTGAATGTGATCGACTGCTTATGCATTAGTCTCGAAGTTCACCCATTTGAAAACTGCTGATATGAAATAAAGTTTGCACTTGAATAACTTAGCCTCTATTTGTTTCTCTAAGTTGAAATACAGTTTTTTTAATACGACGGTGTATATCACCGGAATATCTAACTCGGTGTTACATACAAGGGCAATAAAACCATAGCTCTACGATCTTCTTCTCTTCTAATAATTTTAACACTGAAGTGTATTGCTCAGTTTATGATAAAAAAATGCTAATATTCTTTCCTTTGATGACAGAGTCATGACAAAAGCTATTTTTCATTCAATTATTTCTAAAAGAAGATAAAAATTCATCTCCTAGTATTGAAGTACGTTAGGGTATATTTTAGTTCCGCATTCCCTACCTGGGGTCAAAATTAACCCCAAGCAAGAAATTATTTTTTTAAGGCTTATTGTGAGAAAAGTTTTGAAAATAAAAAATGGAGTCGATGCAAAAGTGTTTTATCGGAGAATTCCTAAAATATGATGCGTAAAACTGTAAAAATTATTAAGTTATTCAACTTTTTCTCCGAGCTGGGGTCAAAAAAGACCTCAGGTAGCTAGGGAGGGTTAAAAGGCCAGCTTCTTGGCTGTGTATATGCTACACAGCGCACTGAGCCTCGCCTGGATGAGTTTGTGTTGGGACGAGGTAGCTGCGCACGGACAAACTGCATCCGACAATACATGGGTAAATACGGAGAAGCCGGGGTGACTAAAGATAAATTCATTATAAGTAAATTGGTACTCTAAAGCAGTGGCGAGAGTTTTGTACCGCGTATAGAGGATCATATCAATTTCAGGGGGCGGAATTATTAAATGTGCTAGAGTACCCTGCAGGATATACGTTTGGGAGCATGCACCCAATGTCCTGAATGCATTTTTTCAAACGAACGCTGAGCGGGTTGGTGACTCTCGTCCGTCTGTTTAAAGCCTTTAAAAATCTGAGATTAAAAATTATATAAAAAGATATTTGCAGCCAAACCCTTGGCTACATATGCGCGCATTACAATATTTCTGCAGAAGCGCATTAAAATATTTCTGCGGCTTCCCGCCACCATTATTAAGATGGATGATATGATGTTTACAAAGAATACGAGTTCGATTACTGCGGTCTTGTCGAAAATTACAACGCAAAACTTACTTTTTTAAATTAGACTCACCGTCTTAAAACGAGTCGAAAAAGTGGTGTCAATTCTAGCTCGCAATGGCATATTTTTGGCGTTTGAATGCATTGAGTACCCGATATCCATACGTTAGTGGGAGATACCTAATGAATGGAAAATTTTAATTTTAGGCTTCAATCTTAGTGATAGTCTTGAATGTTCATCATCCGATGTCTTCCTATCGCCCGGAGCAGCCGACAACGAGAAGGTTTCGTGGGATGAAAGCAGACGGTGCCTCACCGTCGGAGTAATCTGCCTTCCCGCGGCACCATCTCACCGGTCACCAGGCACCACCCAGAGACGTGAGCGGTAAGTCAATAGCTTACAAAATGGTTTGTGAAAGCATATTCTGTTGCAAACAAAACGAGTGCTCCACTATAATAATTTATAAGGTATCAAAATTTAGATACCTAATGCGGACATATTCTAGGTTACATATTCTTCGTTCTCTATACTTCTGATTTAACAATTATCTACATTGCAAATAATAAATCTAGCATATTTAGCCGAGACTAAGATTATTTACCAAGAGCTGTTTTCAGCGAATGCTCTAGAATTAAGTCCGGCAGGTGAATGCCAATGTAGTAAAAACAGTAGGTTTTGGACCGTCGTTCAAGGCAAGTCAACCATTACACTGTAAAATGTTTATCTGATTTTAAGGTACAAAAGCGATCTTAATTTCACATGCAACATATTTAAGACAGTCTATGTTGAATTTCAGTACTATATATTATCTTGTCTAAAAATAAGGCAGGTGCAGGACTGAAAATCAGTCCGGGTGGGACTTATTTTAAGATAGGCTCATGCTGAATTTAAGACAGCGCTGGTCTGGTAATAATGCGGGTTTCTACTGAAATTCAAGCCTACTTTGATGGAATGTTTAATTTTAAGGCAAGTGCTGGACTGTAAATCGGACCAGTTGGGACTTATTTTAAGATAGGCCCATGCTGAATTTAAGACCAGGCTGTCTTAAATTCAGCATGGGCTGTTTAAATTAATCTTCAATAGAACAAACATAAGTCATAGAATTTCCATTGGAAAAGGTTTCAGGACTGAAATGTGAACACATTAAGAATGTTTTCATAGATAATGTGAAAAATTGTACCTACTTTTATTAGAAACTAAGTAATCCGTACAAAGTCTTTGATACCACCGATGTGTGCTAGTTGCATATACAAACCAAGGCAGGAACTATCACTTGACGTAGTCGACTATTTTGTAGTCCTTACAACACTGCCACGAAGATAAAATGAGGAAGTTTAGTCTCAGGATACATCACTCAGGTACACCCGGCTCCCTTCTACAAACAATGTATCAACGCCACATTCTCACACCATTAATTCATCGCACGAAACTTATTTCACCTGCTTACAATGAAATTTGACTAAACTTTGAATTTGAATTGTTTACGCTTCGTAATCTTTGTTGAATTCCATCTCCCTGGTTACGCTCCGCCCATCAGTCTCTTCTATTGGCAGGTTATCTCCAATTGCGGAGCCAATCAAGGCGTGCTTATTTTCAGCCCAGATGATCTGAATTTCAGATCACAGCCATCTTATTTTCAATATGCAGTAGTTAGGTTCTTAGAATAAGACAGGTGTATCTAATTTTCTCGCATGTTGAGTCTTAAATTTAGACCACTGCCGTAAAATCAGACTGCGTTTAAATTCAGATCGCACTGAAAATCAGATAAACTTTTTACAGGGTAGTATTCGTTTTGATGGGACATAATTCAGTGTGGAAGAAATAATTTGGAACTCAGGATACATGCATTTATAAATTCACATGAATTAGATAATGTCAAACATGTAGTGTACTTTTAGAAGATACTTTTGAAAATTTTCGAACGCACCAAAACTGGAATGGGATCAGCGATCATGCAACCGAATGTTCAGTTCGTACACTTAATGTTTTCTGAGTAGGCTTGGATGGCCATTTCTCCGTTAAAAATGAACTTCTGTACTCTGTATGATGTGATATATATTAGAAAGAAAGAATTGAAAACGTTCTTTATTGTTCTGGGACTATAAGTCCCCTGGAACATCAAATAAAAAAAATATTACATATTAGGGATATCAAATTTTGGTTACTTAGAAATTATTTGGTTACTTACATTCTTCTTCTGCCGCATTCCGTGCATTATTTTCTTGGTGCACAATCAAAATGTTCATTTTTTTGAGCTTCTTGGTAGCCAGTTATTTCCATTTCTTTTTGTCATAAAATTCGCGGAGAGATGGAATCAAAGTAATAAGGAATGTATTTACACAATTTACCATTTGATGATAGAAATATACCAAGAAATCTTGTTTATTAAAAATATTTTTATGGAGTATATTTCGAAAATGATCATGTTTTTATCACCGCGAATGCATAATATGATTCACCGATTCGCATATAAATGTTTCGTTGTTTCTATCATTGTAAACGCTTAGCAAAACTTACACTTACTCCTGTGGCCACTCACATCCCAGATAATTTTCGGTGTCGCCAACAAGCCACCAAGTTCTTCTAGTCTCTGTCATCTCGATGTCACCGCCCAGTTTTATTCATCATATGCCACTTAGTCAGTGGCGTGCGGTGTCAATTAGCCTCGGGTAAGCGCTGGCACATTTGGGATGGTATGCATCCCGCACGTCACATGCGTAACCTCAATTAAAAACTGGATAACTAATACCGAGAATGGCATTCTGTTTAAATTATTGAATTGTGAATTAAATCTGGATAATTTCTTTGGTTAATCACCTACGATGCACATAAAAATCACTTTTCAGCACGTTCATATAGTATCTAAAATAAGCTTCCCCATGTGTTTTCTCATCGAAAACATTCTTGCGTAAAAACTATTGTCTATTTAACTTGAACCATTCGGAAAGAAAAACATACCTGCGTAAAATATCTATTGATATCTATTTAATGTATAGGAAATGTGCGAATTCACTGATTTTTAAGAAACGGCTCACCTACCAGCACGACCTCGGAATACCATAGATAAAGGAAGCCGCTCTGGGTTTGAGACCTTATGAGTAATTTGATGTGTCATTTCCATAGCTTGCCTTCGGACACCCACTGATTTGCAAACAAATACGAGAATAAAAATAGGCAAAAAGCATTCACCAGTCTTGTCCT
Organism: Platycnemis pennipes; assembly: GCA_933228895.1. Classification (NCBI taxonomy): domain Eukaryota; kingdom Metazoa; phylum Arthropoda; class Insecta; order Odonata; family Platycnemididae; genus Platycnemis; species Platycnemis pennipes. The sequence continues at coordinate 21,162,511 of OW121848.1, read as the reverse complement.
CCATACGATGAAAGCTCCAATGAAAAGAAGAATATCCATGTGAATTATTGAAATTATTTTTTGGGAGCGACCGACCACAGCGCTCCCTCCCCCCTGAATCCGCCCGTTCAGGCCGTTCAATTCCCCAGACATGACTGCTGCCCCATCGTATATCGGAGCAACTAGTTTTTCTTCCAGTCTATAAGAATTAATTATATGCTTTGCATGAACAAATAACGCATTGGCAGACCCATCGACATTCACATCAGTGAACGAAATCAATCGTTGCTGCACTTCCGAGGCGTTATCGTGGAAGTACCTTAGTGGTGTGGATGGCTGGGTTTTATTTCTAACGTCTCGTATACAAATAGTGCCGCAAAAATTGCGCTACCCATTTCATCTATTATCTTATTTTCCAAAGTTGTGCTAATAGGTACTATCAAGCCGTTTTTTATGCGTTTTGTTCTTCCTCTGAAAGGGGTTTCATGCGCGAGATGTCGTAAAGTTGGGTCATACTTACTGATACGATTTAAAAGCGCAGTGTAAATACCCTAATACGGGGAATCTTCAACCTCATCTTCTCGAAATGGAAGCTCTTGAATGGTTAAAAGGCGCATTGTGTTGATTAATCTCTACAAGATCACTCTGTTCTAGGCCACTGTTTCATTATGCCGCTTTACACTTGCGCGGAAAGGTGAATGGATACGTGCTTGAATGCTGGTATTGCCGACGTTGAGCAAACGATCGAATGTGTCCCTATGATCTTTCATGTTTCATTATGGCATTAGATATAATACTGTTTCTCATAAATAGGAGGCATAGCCAACAGAATAATTTCATGAGAGTAGAGCTCCCAGTCAGCCAACGGGTTTTTATATGCAGGGAAACGCAAAAATGTCGAAAGTACTCACGATTACACTCTGTGTTTGCACTTTAAACTTGGTATTTCCAGTATTCCGAAATCGTAATTTATTCACTGTTTTGTATGTATAGATAACATAATTTTGTATAATATTATTTTAAAACTGTTTGAAACTTTCGGACCTACTACCTTTCCATAAACAAATGATTTAATCTTCTGTTTGGTTTTAGAAATGAACTAGTTAGGAAGCGTGTGTATAAAAAAGCAAAGACAGTTTATTAATATGAATATATTTACAGTTTACAATACCTCCTTTTAGTTAGTTATTTACACGATAAAAAAACATGTCTCCTGCCGACAATAATCCTCTTTTCCTCATTGCCTATTTATAATGTATCTCTATGGGGCCTTCCTTTTTCTTTGTGCTTTAAGCGAAAAGATTTTTAAACTTAAATAATAAACACTGTGTTCTAACGTGAGCTCAGTATGCTGTGTCAGAAACCAGTAAAAATTCCTATCCGTCGATACCTTACTCAACGCTATAGGATTTGTATTAGTCGAGAAAAATGGATTTTGACGACGGAAATAATTTGCATGAAGATTCTTAAGCGCTTAGTGTCGTAGCCTACCGCTCCGTTTTTCCCATGGTATGGCACACGGTAGCTGGCGGCGCTCGTGTCGCTGTCCTCTTCTATATCCCGGCCGAGCCGCAGGCATTAGCATTGAGTGCGAGAGATAGAGAGAGAGAGTTCTAGGGAATCTCAGTCCACTGCAAGGTGGTATATACTAGTATATACCACCTTGAGTCCACTGAGCTTACCCATGGCCTCGGCCGGCTGTAGACGACCGTACCCACGGCGAAAACTTGCTGCAAATTGAATGGTGCGACATACTGCCGCGTATTGAATGCGGATAATAACGTCAGAATAATCTCTCTTAACGATAAATAACGAAGAAGACCATATGTATGTGTATGTTTGAGTGAAGACGATATGCATATTTTTTCATCGCTGCCTGGGCAAGTGCAGCTTACCTAGCTTACCCCCAATGCACGCCACTGCACTTAGTCATTCCATCTTATTATCGGCCTTCCTAGCGGGCGCTTTCCGTCTGGGCGACCTTTCAACACCCTTCTTTTAATTTTATCCTCCGTTCTCTTCCTTTGACATGACTTATCCTCCTCCTTACCACGGACACTATATCAGATCTTCTGTATAGTTCTCTAGGCACTCTGTTTTTCTTTATTCTCCATACCCCTGTTTCAAAAGTTGGTCCATAAATTCTTCTTAATATTTCGTTTTCTAAATTTAACAACTTTTCTGAGTTTCTGTATTTCGTTAGTGCCTACACTTCTGATCCGTACAAGAGAACTGGTTGAATAATCACTACATACATCCTAATCTTTGTTTTAATTAAACGCAGATTTATCGGAGACTCTCCCGGCTGTTGGATCCTTTAATTTGTAGGTCAAACTTGAAAACTTTCAACACAGAACGATCATTATAAATAACATACTTATATTAGGTTGCTCAAGCGACAAAGCGAAGTTCGCTCTGCCGGCAACAGATGGCACTACTGGTGCACAGCTGGGATCCCAAACGTCAGTACATAGTACCCTTACCATGCGCAGTTATCTTATGTCACAGTGTTGGAATCATCCCAAGGGACAGCAATTAAATACAATTTTTGCGTTTCTTGCAGAAGCCTCCTCTTCAGTAATTTTGCTAGATTCCAGTAACAATCTGCATTTAATCTTACTAGTTTTTCCGGTCCCATTTTATTTTGACTGGTTATTTTATCTCCTTGATACTTGGATTCTCCTGTCATTGATAATTTTAACCCATAACCTCAAGCGTTGATTTAATTGGCTCTGCCTATTTTCCTATTTTTACATCCTCTCGTTTACCTAGCAAAACTACAAAGTATAGGTATATTTCGATGTGAACTTGGAACTAAGCTAAATATATTGAGAGATTTTTTCTTTTCTTCAAAATTATGTAGTGGTTTTAGATACATGAGGCTTATTCCTGTGTAATCTATTTGCCAGACTTCATAAGTGTTTCTACCTCTAGAGCTTTTCTGAGGTTGATCCTTAAAACTTTTCGCGGAGATGTAAGATGGAATGACCATGGAATTCAGGAATTATTTTCTCAGCAGCTGGATATATCTTGTAGAATAACGATTTGACTGAGCAAGGAGAGGTTGTGAGGAATATAAACTCCTGAATTCCTGCGTTTGCAGGAACAGAGGTTTGCCCTCATCTTTGGATGATTTGCCCTCCTCCTGGAGAGGTTTTCATGGTTACAATCAGAGTCATAGCATTTAAGCTTGCAATTAGCAAGATCATCGGTGAGCGTATCCTGGCGTTTTTTATGCAGTCCCCTCCTAAATAAAGGCTAAGAGACGGGGTATAGATAGCTATATCGTAGGCGTAAAGCATTATTTTGTTATGAGGGCCAATCAGAAGGACATTGACGTAAATACTAAAAATTTATATTGGAAAAAGTAGGATGGTGTTGACATTAGTAAGATCAAATAGATGATTTGAGAATAATAAAGTAATAATACTTGTATGCTGTTCAGACAAGAGATATTTGAAATTTTGGTGTCATAGAAGAATAATAAATACATATGTAATAGATCGAGAGATTAACGAACGAAGAGGTCCAGAGAAGAGTGGAAAAAGAGAAGTGTAATAAATACAATTAAGAGAAGACGGGGCGAGCTAATTGGTCATATTTTGAGACATGATGGTCTGGTGAAGGCAGTCGTCGAGGGAAAAATGAATGGCAAAATGGCTAGTTGCTAGTAGGTAATAAAGGAAAACTCCCTCTGCTTTCGGCATTTCATTCGGTTGTAGTTTTTAATTGATGTTTCCCACCACTAACTTGTATTGCGTGCAGAACTCTAGTAGTGCCTCTCTTTTCTCATTCCTATTTCCAAATGCGTACAATCGTGTAACTGAAATTGGAAACTGAATGTTCACAAATCGATAAAATTCGTGAGACATCTGAGTATATTTGCCTCGTTGACATTAGGATTCTAACTGCTCTCTTGCTGTCGTGTTCCGCTGTCGTGGTGCATGTAGGTTCCACCTCAGCATAATTGGAGCTCGAAAGTTCAGCATTATTTTTTGCAGAAGGTATACCCGATGGATTGAGAGAAATTCTACCGGATAGTGCTCAGCGTCAATCTAATTTGGTACACTTTTCACGGACTCTTAGGTTCGAACCACATTAGGAGACCAACGAAGGACATAGTCATTGATAATAATCTCTCTCCGGTGTTTATATAGCTATTTTACACAACCACATCTGATATTGCTGGTTTAGCTTGGACACATTTGCGTAGATTCTTATCTATTCGATCTTTCAAATAATGAACTACTGACCCATTTCCTGTGTAATTTCAATTTCACTCTTTGTTTCGGGCACTGGTAACTGGTGTTCTCTGTGTAACTCGGGCATTAGTGTTCAGCCCCAAAACAAAATACGTACATTTTTAAGAGAAAAGTAATTTCTAAAAACCGCATACATCGTTTTGATTTCAGCCGCTGACGGCATACGATTTGAATACCTATTCACAATATTCTACAGATAATAAATGATGCAATTCAATGGTGACATAAATCAAAATTTAACTGTGTCATTCCTAAGCATGGTGAGTTGATTCAAGTATACTTGGACCAACGTGCCATACTTGAAGAAAGCATGGTTCTCCTTCATCCCTCAAAATTTGATGTATTTCTTAAAATAAGTGCCTAAAATTAATTACCTAATGTTAACAAGGGTTCTTTGATTACAGAATGTAGGCATTCCTTCCTTATGTATTGCTATGAGCCTATGCGCTCTCATGAGAATCGTACTCAACAATGTCTTTATTCGTAAAGTTGACGCATACTCAAGCAGATTTTAACAAATGTTGGTAGTTTTATGAGCTTTCACACAATTTTGAAACGAAAACTCACAGGAATTCTAGTCAAATTTACCACCTTTTAGTATTTATTTTGTATTTCAATGACAATTATTTATAATGCATTTTTGCAAAAGATGAATAGACTCTAATCGATCAAAATAAGATTCGCATGTATTCCGTATTTCGGGTTATCTGAAGTCAAACCAATAAAACTTTTTGTCGAAAGAACTTTCCATAACTATGATACGATAGTTCCTTTAACGAATTCGTAATTTTTATGTCTCTATCCTATCGGGAAGTGTGTTAAAATAATTTCCGAAATTTGCTTTAATACATTTCTTATGGAGAGTTACTGACACCAGATACATAAATACATATTTGACGCTGCTTATTATGTGAGAAAGATTGTGACTTGTAATAATGCGGAGGATAACTGTAGTGGTTAGCTAATACTTTTAGTTTGCCATATACTGTTTAAATATAATTTCCCTCTGGAACCTTACAAAATGATTCTTTAATGAAATTTAAAGTAAATTATTGCAATAAAATGCATTTTCCTGCCTCCAGGTTACCATTCTCCATATAGATGGAAGCGATTTACAATTGCTTCCTTTTTGAATGCGTACTTTTGACTAACGATGGTGAAAATCACAAACAATAGGCGATTCCATCTCTTACATTAACGACTTTAGTTCCGCTTTCGCAACATTTCCACAGTTAAAACTTACCAACCGAGTTTCATTTGCCGCTGTAAAATGAATCCACGATTAATCTCGCACACACTCTGGGCATTAGGCCGTGTACAAAAAAAAACATCGTGCGTCATACATTTGGTTATCTATTTCTCGAGGTCAGAGTGAAAAATTTCCTCTTTAACGGTTGAAGCTAATACGCCCTGGCGTATGGATGGTCTATTTATTGTATTTTGACCGAATAGTTGAACCTTGTTGGTCGTCTCCGAATTATTCCTTCTAGTCATTCTTTAAAACTTTCATTTTGCTATTTGAGGCTTCGAATTTTTAGTGTGTGGAGGAGTCGCTTTAATCTTTTCCAGTCGTTCCAACAGCACTTTTTGACGAGAGATTTTGTCAGAAGCGCAGGGCATTTAACGCAATTCTAGAATGAATTGATGGATGGAGAAGAGTGGAAGCGGAGGTGAAATGGTTGATGGGTGAGTTCAGAAGGGGAGGCAGCTCTGCATTAATTGGAGTTCGTGCGTCCACTGCAGGTGGTGGGGGTGTGGGAGCAAGGGCAAATGACGATCCTTCTGCGCGCGCTAGACCTTTCTGCGGCTGATGAAGTTTTTTTTTTGAGAAAACGCAACCTAGCGAGTAATTGCAGGAGAGTTTCGCACGCTTGCCAAGAAAAAAAAACATTAGCAATCTTATGTCAGGGCGTTAAAAGCACTCCAAGAATTACATTGATGACGGTTTTCCATTTCGGGGGCATCATCGTAATTGCAGTCACCTAAAAAAGTGCTGAGGGTATGGATGAATTTGTCTACTTTTTATAATTCTGTTGAAAATTCATCACTTGGAATAGATTTTTTTTCAATTCTTTGAAGTGAAATTGATGTAGACAAGCGCTATTGTTTCAAGTTGCAGATTTGAATAAGTTTGAAAGCAAAAAAAGTGGATAATATATTTTTATACTCACAGGTTGATATCATTTCGTAGGATTTACTCAATAAATTTCAGTTATGTTAAATGGTAAAAGCTTTTTATTTGCCTGTAAGTTCAAGAATTGCAATGTGGTAAACTTTTTATTGACTCCAAATCATACCTTAAGATCATGAATGCGTGTTTCAGTAAAATATGAAAAGCATAAACTTATATTCAAAGAATTGTAAGCAAAAAGTCATAGAAATCATACCACAATCCACTTCTTTTCAGTGAAGCAGATCCTGATTCAGTTCTCTTAATACCAAGTGAATATAAATCGAATTTCCAAGTCCACGTATTTCCTGCACGGGTTCCATCAAAAACATGATCTTTTTTATATTCTGCCGTTACATCTCCATATTAATAGTTCATGAATGATATGGTACGGAATGTCAATATAATTATCAAATAACAGTAAGTATTTGCCTAATTATTGAGTAAATCTATCTTATTTCTGGTGATAGATTTCTTACGATATGTCCCTGAGGTTATATTGCTATTAATAAATTATATCTATCCTAATACACCCTCATTATATCACTTCCTATACAAGTAGAATTATTTTTACTTTTACCGACCCTCCGTCAACTCCAATATTTGGAAGCATGTTTGTAGGAAAAGATTTCTTTGATGCGATTTATGCTATGCTTAAGCAACTTATTTACAATAAAACTGAATATTTATGGGTGTTGTTAATTTAAAAATTTAACTTCTTTTTCCTCGTTTGAATCTGGTCAATGATGGCTAAATCAGACTTATAGTTTCGCATTCGATACGGTTTCTTAATTTGAGATTGCTTGCAAATACCCTGTGTATATTTTTCCATCTTTAATTTACCTGCAATGAGCATTGAGCAGCGTGGACTACAGCTGCATTGTGTGGATTATGGAGCATCTACTGACTCTCTTGGGGTGGTCCCCCAAGAGAGTCAGTATTATGTAATTCTTTGAAAATACGTTTATTCCAGACAAGACTCCTACAGGGTCGTCTGATTTATCATTGAATAAAAAGCGGTAAAGTCCAGGAGTGGGGAAATCAGATGAATTCCTCTTCTAGTTCTGTAATTACAAGTTCGAATCCATCACGTAATATCCATAGGGAGACCCGACTCCGGTCACAATTTTCATTCAACATGCCAAACAAATAGCTTGATGATGCATGTTTTTGATCTGTTACCGAAAAAGAAAACATCTTCTCGTAATATTGGTGTGTGTGCTCTACTTAGAAATATAAACTCATCACATTTGCAAAACGATTCTCTCTATGGTTCATTATACGCTTCGGAACTACAATAAAATTAAAATCCATAACATCATATTGTAATAGAGGATTTATGTTGGATTTGTGAAGTTTTCTGTTCGTATATGCGTGTGAATATAAAATTACTTGTTACTGTTATAAATATGGACTGAGTTCTTTTTTACAATCGCGTAATTACCCCAAACATTTATTCATTGTATTAAGATATTAACCTGAATGTTTGTGATCAGTATCTCTTAATGGATCGTCTGGAAATTAAAACAGGACAACTTTATGGTACTCGGTTAAAGTGTGGATAATTGGCGCCAAAATTTCTTAGAGGAATGACTAGGTGTAGGTACTGGAGGTGATAATGGATCTTTAAAATGGGAACGGAGTTTTTTAGAATCATGAAAAAAATATGTGGGAAACATGGGTGAATGCTTGCCGTGTAAGAAGAGAATTTGATGGGACTGAGATAAGCCCAAGACACAATACTTTGTTAGCATAAATTCTCTGGCTCAGGAAGAATTATGTGTGATGAAAAACCATCTAATGTTTGAAGTTGTGAATTTGAATGGTCTTTCATTATTACAAACGACTCCCAGCGCCATGACGAAATCAGAAAGGTAATTACATATTCAAAGAGAGATTCAACTTGTCCTGTATAAAGCTCGTTGAATCTTTTGATTGTGACTTTCAAGTTAGTTCTCAAACTATGCATTTCCTTCATCAATTGTGTTTGGTAGAGATATAGGCCTTATGCAGCTTTAGGACTTATTTTTGTGCGTCGTGGTTCATATCAACCAATATCGTCTCAAGTAGACAATTGTTTACAAACTCATGAGTTCAATTACGTGAGTTGCTGAAGTAGAATTAGCACTATTTTTCATTTGTCAAATTCTAAGCTATTTCTAACCTTCTTTCATAAAGAACATTACTGCTCTACATTTTTTACTTTGAGTGGTTACTTCAGGAGATTTTATTTTAGAAAAATATTTCGAGCAACTGCAATCTGCAAAACGAAGACTATGAAAAAGTATAATGAGGCAAAATGCTTGCTGGTTTAGGGCTCAAATTTATGTCTTTTTTAAAAACATTTTTCATCGCATAATTCACTTTCACGTGCGTCGTAGTATTTTCGTTTCATTTTCTCTCCATTAATTTTACCTTCTCTTTTCAAAGCAGATATTATTCCTGTGTGGGTTTATTTCCTCTAATCATTCTATGCTATTAACACCGCAAATAATTTACTTGCTGCAGGATTTTCCAGTTGCTGCCATTGACTACAGATTGATTTTAAATTTACTGCTATACACTAGGTTCAGTCTCTATGGTGGAGTGCTCAGATCTAGCCTTAAACAGTTTAATCATTTCGTTCATTGGAATGAATGCGTGATGCGATATGGAATGGAACTGGGCCGGAGGGAGAATGAGAAAGGAATTTGAGTGATTATTTTCGAGTTTCAGACTTTAGGTAGAACATGGTTCTATGTATTGTTCGCCAAAAAGAGAATAGTTTGCTAATTTTATCAGCTTCTAATATTTTGGAAATGTGATCGGTGAAATACTGTAAGTCACCGTGTCTGGCTGGGGCATGTGGAGGAAATGAAGGAGAACGGAATGCTCAGAATGATTCTTTATAGCAGGATGGAAGGGAATAGGAGGGGAGGAAGACCTTGTAAAAGATAGCTGCAGATTGCGGAGGAGGAACTGAAGGCAATTGGGGTAATAAGATGGAGAGAGAAGGCAAGAAGTAGATCGGACGTCATAGAGGAAGCCAAGGCCAGTACCGGGCTGTAGAGTTGTAGATGATGACGGAAGGTGGGATAATGTGGGGTGAATCAATTCTCATATGGCAGGAAAAATAATGCCTTTAATTCGATATTTCGACACAAATTAACTAGCCATCAGCGGGAAGGAAAAGCTTTTACTGATATGTAGCTACGATTTTATTGCCTATCTGTTCGAATACTAATCTCTTATTTCAAAGATAATATCTATTATCTTTCGCATCCAATAATGTACCTATATATTTTGTCACATGTGGTATTCAGGTCGTAGATGTACTTACCTGGCAGTGTATGGGATTCGGGTTTGAATCCCACCTCAAACATAGATTCCACGTGGTCTTAGAATCACGTTATGGTCCGATAAGACTTTAGCAATTATAGATGCTATAGAACTCGTTCTGCTTCTCTGTAATATTAGAGAGGGTTGGATATAAAATTACGCGTAATTTGCGTTTTTTTCCATAAATATTTTTTTGTTCATCATTATTAATAATGCAGTATCAAATAGACTCTCCCTCAGATATAATGAGAGGTTGTTCCCGTCCTCAAAGCCCTGGAATGGAATTTTGGAATGGCGATTCGTTCTTTCTGCAGTTCTGTCTTTGCTTCCCCAAATTTGGTAAAAGTCGTCGTTTCAAGGTTTTATTTCTTCAGTTGGAATGAAAAGATTTTGGAAACAGATTGAAGCCCTTTCCCGCAATCATTGGGGCTAAGGCACGATAACAGTGTACTTTTTGGGCAAAATTACATGAAAAATCCGAGAAATATGAGTGACTGCAGTATTGCGGCTATGAGTTGTTTCTCTTCAAATTTGAGCGTCGCCTTCGGATTATATTACGAAAACGATGTAAAAGTGCTAGTAGTGCTCGTATTGATTTTTGACATAATAATATTAATAATAGTAGGGTATATTTTGCCAATTTCAATCTTATTACGACTCACTAATTCTTCAGAGATAATATTGTTAGTTATATTTGCTAGTTGCATGGGTAAAGGTTACCATTTGCATTTGAAAATTTGGATTTTTTTCTAAGGAAAACTCTACACTTCACAGAATAAATTATTTAAACTCAGCTCTAAATATAGAACATTATGCCGTTGGAAGAAAAGGAACCAAAGAGCAGACTCTTTATTTTTCCTCAAACGTAAGCTCCGGACTTGGTTCCTCAGGAAGCTTCCATTGAACTGATTGGGCCTTAGTTTCAACTTCTTAACCATGATACCATCTTTATTCATGAGCCACGATTCATTGGAGCAGATGTATATTGGCGTTGACTTAATTCAGTAACTCATGAAAAATCACTGCCTTAGGTCGAAATTCAGCAAACTAAGAACTCATTTTGCTGCCACATATCTAATGCTCAAAACATTTGAAAAACTCGCATGGCATGAGCTAAATGATATGCCAACAGCATCAGCCTTTATTCACTCTTTCGAAGATTCAATATGTTGTCGATGTGTTGGTGCATCCAGGGCGCCCGTCACCTCCTACGTAGTCATCGCCCTCTTGGGAACACACTTGCAAACTTGACAGTATCTACTATACTGTCAAGTATAGTTGACTCACCAAAACCAAAGTTCAATATTTCTCGTATGGCGCTTTATTTTATTACAGTTTTAGCTCACAAGCTAATGCGGATTCTGTCCTATTTTTCCATGAGAAAAACGTCTCTTAGGTCATAAAAGCATGTATAAGATTACTTGAGAGCCAACAACAAAACGAGCATCAGATATGTCCATGAGTGGCAAATTCAGTACATATAGGAAAAGTATGCCAACACAGTCAAAAAGCATGTGATAGTTGAGCTTGTACAGCACACACCATTAAAATTATTCTGGGTATTTTTTTATCAAACGTCGTAGATTTACTCTAGGTTATTACTTTGCAATGGACTGCGGACAAGGAAGTAACAGCTAAGGGATTTTTACAGATAATATGGTACCAAAATTAAGACTGATTACTCGTCCGTGATAGTCTGCTTAGATTTTCCTGGAGAAAAACGGAAGGGATGAGAAAAGCAAACGGAAGGCAAAAGTAAAATACTGTCAATCGGGAGAGAAGAGAATTTTGGCGGAGGAAAATAAGGGAAACAGAGGAATTAAAAGCAGTGTGATATTAGACACCAGGAGATTGTCAGGGGATATTATAGATGGTAAAATGTGTAGCAGGATGGAAGAAATGGATGAACACATTTAATGGGTTGAAAGGAAGTGGGGAAAATGTTAATTGAACAGAAAAAACGTTCCAAAGGGGCAGAAAAGAGAATCTGTTCATAAAATATACACTCTTGGACATACCACCACTAATCAAGAATCAAATTTTGAAGTCTTAAGCTACTATGTTGAAGGATATAATAATATTAAAAACAAAAATAGATTTTGGCTTCCTCTTATTTAATGACAAGAATGACCGGTTTCGTCTCTCACACCATCTTCAGGCACATTAGTCAGGGATCTCCATTTGAATGAAAAATGTGGAAGACAAAGAAATACTTGTGTTGTATTTATGACCATCAATCCAAGTGAAATCGATTGTGAACGGACGTAGTGGAAAGTCAAAGATATATAATAATTAAGCAGACCTAAGTGTAATCCACCCACTTAACTCCTTAGGTGATAAGGAGCAATTTGTTTGAGAAGGTATTTAAAACATGTCACCATGGAGTGTAATGTACTCATTCCCCACTAGAATGAGTTGAAATCAAATCTGGGTGACTAAAACAGTGTGAAATGTTTTAAGAATGTTTCTGTTCTTTAAGGAGGTTCCGCTATGACCCCACGTGTCAAAATCCAGTAAAAGAGCTGTTATTTAATGGATAAATGTTATTCTGAAAAATACTGGCATGGAAATTCATTTATAGTGTAATAACGCATACACAATAATTGTGTGATTTTGTTATTATATAACACGATGTAGTGGAATTCCATTTTTTACAAGCCATTTTAACTCATATTGACTTCGGGACATGGCTAACGTTTTGCTGCAAAAGGTTTAATTTGCTAAAGTTTGAATACCTGCTTATTCCTGCAATTACATATTCTTTTATGGGTTAAATATTTTCTGATTTAGTTTTGAACTGTTCGCTAGTAAATTATACTCTTTGTTTTTAATGTTAATAATAGTAATGTTTCGGAAAAATATTTTGTAACACTGACGATTGTGAACGGACTTATAATACTGCTACTGCTGCTACCATTTGGAAGCGCTGGCATTATTAACACCATGCCAATACCCAGGAGCATGTTTAAATTACATAAAAAATATGGAAAGAACCTCGGTTAGGAGTAGTTTTAAATTGAGTAAATCGGCTGGTAAGCACGTTCCGTCACTAGCATCATTGCCAATGTTAATAACATACTTTAGCACCACTATCATGTAACTAAGGGTCTTCTGTTTTTTTTAAAGCAAATATTTATTGATATCAATAAAGCAAGTGTGATAAGGCCAACACTTATTCACACTGATAGAATATAAAAAAATTACGCTTCTCATAATATTTTTGCGTGAAAACGACATCTTTCTTTACATCGTCAGTAATTTTTGTCGGGTTCAGCTACCTTCGCTAGTTGTCCAGCATTCGCGACCATGCAGGACGCATCTTCAGGACAGTAACGGAATCGGAAAACGGAGGTTTATATGTACTTTCAGGTCACCGAAATCTCCCCCCTCCCCTTGCTGGTGGTGGGGGGTGCCTCTGACATCAGAGGACCCCGAACTTAGTCTTGTTCACATGACTCGTGGCACTGAGTCCCTCGTCACGGCCGAGTACGCCAACGCTGTTTGTTATACTCTTCGGGTACTTTCCTATTCTTCAAAAGAGCCTCTTCCACGCTGAGCTCAGTTTGATGCCGTCGTCACGATTGAACTTATGATGGCATTTTTCAGTTTCAATCGCCTCAGGTATTAGTCGTTGTTGATAAACCTTCTCTCGGGCTAAAACCTGCGACTTTTCGATTAAAATATTATGTCCTTCCTCGGAAAAAGCGTGCTCCACTATTGCCGATCTGGCAGTGTCCTTTTGCGTTACCACGCGTTCTCTCACAATCCGTCGGCAAGATACTGAGCGACCGCTTTGTCCCACGTAAGCCTTCCCGCAGGAACAAGGGGTTTTGTATACCTATTCCGTGTTTAGTGGGTGGAGGCGATCCTTGGCCGGTGGTAACAAATCTCTCATTTTCTTGAGAGCCCTGTGCCGTGTGACGATCCCTCCTCCCCTTAGTATGCGAGAAACCTTCCGGTGGTCCCTGGCACGTATGGTAACGTGGCATAGGCGGTGGATTTTGTGGTGGCCTGAGGAGAGAGTTGTCCTAGGTCCCTGGAGTTTCGATCGATGAAGGATTTAGAATATCCTTTATCCCGGAAGGCTTCCTTCACGTAATCCTCCTCAGCCCTCAGTGATTTGCTGTCTGAAACCGCTCTGGCCCTATGAAGGAGTGTTTTTTTCGAGCGCCGTCTTTTTGTTGAGGATGGTGGTGGGAATCGGCAAGTAGGTACCGCGGTCTGTGTGTGTTTTCTTCCGGTGAACCGAATGCAACAGGGAGCCGTCTCGGCCCTTCTGTACCAACTCATCCAAGAAGGCTAAAGCTCCGTTTTCCTCATCTCGTCTCCATGCTCCATTGTCCTGAAGATGCGCCCTGCAATAGCCTCGAAAGCGAGACCACTAACGATGCGTCACACGGAGCTGAAACCGAGACACATTACTGACAACAGTACTAGGTGCGAAAATCTCCGATCCAAATTTCTCCTTACATTATTAATTTGTAAAGTTTACTACAACAGCCATTCTCTGCCGTATAGCCTCGTATAAAATTGCTATTTTCCACCGTCTTTGTTTTTAACATATATGAAGTGACATTATTTTATTGCCAATCGATAGTAGGGCCAAAATTGATGTATCTTGAAAATTTCACAAAAATGACATTTACTTCATAACTTGGTGGAGCCTCCTTAAGACCACTTATCTAATTTTAAATATGTCCCCCATCCTCGTGCCAAACTCGCCTTTTATTCGCAAATTGTTGACGTATGGGACCCACCGTACAATGTGAGGAGAGCCAATCTTTTTCCCCTTACTCAAAAAATCTCCCCCACCACTCTCATCCTTCTTCTTATCCTCCCCCTCCGTCTCCGCGTGGATGCCAGCGAGCAAGACTCTTGGAATCCTCCCCGCCCCGGCCGCCGCCCCAAACCAGCTGACTGCCCGAGCTGAAAGGTTTGTGGGAGGCCTCTCCCCCTCCCGCCTTGTTTATCCCCTCGCAGGCAGCGGATGCGCCGCTGCTGTCCCCCGCCTCCCCCCCCCCCATCTCCACCCTCCCTCGGAGCCACCTCGCATTACGGCCACCCCTCTCTCTAATTCCCTCCTCCACCCCCTCGGTGCCCACCCCCTCCCATCTCCCGATACCTTTTCGCCTTCCTCCCCATCCCACCTTCCCTCCCCTCCTCCCACCACCGCCGCCTCCGCCCAAAAACCCTGCTCCCAAGTCTCCGCTTACCCCGAGAGAGGTTTCCGATGGATTTGTGAGGTTCTCCCCCCCCCCCCCCCCCCACCCATGTCCCCCACCCTCTCGTCTCCCTCCTTACCCCCTTCTTTTTTATTCATGGAATCTTTCAAGCTCCGGAGATTCCGTTTCCCTTGCTTGGGTGGACGTGACACGCAGATTTCTATCAGCGGACGGTCCAGCGGTTCGCACCTCGGCCGCTGGATCTTGTAAAGTGGTTCTTGCGCCCGCAATCCTTCCTGCTCCCCCTCCATCGGTCCCAGAGGCCCTTCGAGAGGTTTGATGCCGGCCGAGAGAGAGAGAGAGCCCAGTGGAGTGGAAAAGTGCGGGAGCCCCTTTTCAGTACATTGATTTTGACGGTATTAGCTGATTGGAAGCCGGCTGTCTTTTGGGTCTCTTTTCCGCTTCACCCCCGTCCCGCACTTGGAGCTATTATTAACGAGGCACCGGGGAGAGGCCGGAACACGCCGCAGTACACGCTCAAGAGGAAGCTAGCCAACTGATAATCGAAGGGGAATTGTTTTATGCCAGTGACGCGCGTGGCCAATGCGTAATGGCTTCCGATGGCGTCGGGTTTTTGTGTAAAAGCTTAATTATTGGCTGCTTTTTGATTGGATTTATTCTAACCTCGATGAGATATCTTAGGTTCGCCTTAGTAGCATAATTCCATTAACCGCCTCGTTTTGAATCTGCGTGTTGGTTTACAGTATATTACTTCCCATATCTCAACATTAATCACCTATGTGGTGATAAAAAGCTGCTCACCATTATTTCAACTTTTGACTCATTTCTTCACTTGGATGAGGTTCGTTTAGGGTACCTGCTGTACTTAAAAGCAGTAGTAACTTTCCAGTTTATTTTCTTCATGTTCCTGTCATGTATGAGTTTTCCTGAGTAGCCTAGAAAACGCCTCAGGTGGTAAACAAAAATAATTTGAAATAGTTGTGTGTGCAGTTATAAAACCATGAATAGGTTTTCCCGTTCCAATGAAGTGTATCTTCAGACCTGGTGTTCCTACTCTTCACTAGTGACTTCAACTTTTTCCTTGCAATACTGTTACTGAAGTATTTCCGCAGCGCTATTCGTTATTTATGCATGCTGGCAATCAAAATTCATGTGTTTCGTGTTTTATCATCTCTGATCATCAATCCTGAGATAGCTTGGCGCAGGTCTCCACCAGCTTCTTTGTCATTGACTATCCTTCATAGATATATAATTCTGTCCCTTTTCTCCCTACGTAATTGGCTACTCATATCTCCTTCCAGACCTTCGCCAGTTTTACCATTCCCTTTTCCCTCGAAGACTCTTTCCATCAGAAAATTATGTCCCAAGATTTACCTTGTGAGTTTATCCAATATTCTCCTCAGAATTAACATTATGTATAGTTTATTTATCATATTCATCATAAAACGTTTTTGTTGATTCCTGGGTTAATTTATTTTGTAGTCATTATTATTCTGTTCACTACTATTCTAAATAGCCAAAAGGTGCGTTTTCTACTGCTAAAACTAGCCGTGTCTCATAGCCGTGAAACAGCACACTTCAGAAAATATGCTAATTAAGTTTTTCATTATTTCTAAGTTTGTATTTGCAGATATTAATAGATTTCTAGACTAGTCTACCGATTATATCTTCATACTCAACCTATAGCTGGATATTCAACTTGATAAAGAAATGATTTCCACTTTTGGTGACATGTGTTTTCCGGATTAAATATTGACATGCTCATCTACTGCATACTATATTATTTGAATTGTTTTGTAAGCTTTCTGATGATATCTTAACATTTTTCTTAAGTAAACTAGAGTCTAATTATGATTTCCTTCTTTCCCTACCGTGGCAGTTGTGTCGTCGGTTGAACACAGTTGCTTATTATTTACTTGTGGATATTCAGTCATGAAGTCTTCTCTTTGACGTCTTTACATGCCTTTTTATAAGCCTTGAAATAGGTTGAATAATTGCAAAATTTGAAAAAGAACTTGAAATAAGTTTGAATACAAATCAGAAAGTAACCAAGTTCATTGAAATTTTATCTAATTCAACAGCAGAACGCTTTTGCAGATAAAAATCGCACATGATGGATTAATTTATATAGAGGCATCTTTGGCGTTCACTGATTTTAAATCGCAGTGACAATGATAGACTTCATTGAATTTTGAGCATTAAAGTAGGGTAATTGAATTTCAGCAGCCAGTATATCTGAGATCCGTCGCGTCTCTTTGCTTTTCTAATAAATTTTAGTGTCTTTAGTATTATTTTTAATGTACTTTTTCAGCTTTCCTTGAAAGTGATGGTTCACCATTTCAGGTGACATTGGAGTGTAGGTATGCTATCCAAAAAAATTATGTCCCCGGAGATCTCTTGACTAATTAGCCTCGGGACGCCGTCCGTTAACATGAGAGTCTCGCATCCCCGCCTCCGCCCTCCTCTCTCCCTCACCCGCCTCGCCTCTCATTCCGAAAGTCATTTCTAATAAATTTCAGCTTCCTCCGGCGGCGGCGGCGCCTGCTGAATCCCCTTCCCCTCCAGAGGCCCTCCCGTCCCACCCATCGCATCCCCCTCACTCCGCTTCACGGATTGCATTACCTAATCCTTCCACCCCTCCTGCACTTTCCGCTCCATACGCTCTTAGGCTTCATCGGAATGATTATCCTACAAGTCTCTCTATTGGCTTTATTTTATTCCTATTCACTTGCTTTGTATAATCCAGCGCGAGGGAGGTCGTGATTGCTAGGCTATCCGGGAACCAGCATTAACGCAGAGTTCTGCCGCAATAATTAGCTTCAAAGGTGCTTTTGGCTTAAATTCGTACCCTTTTCACACACAATTTAGGAGCTGGGAAATACATCATGGTATTTTCTGTTACTTCTTGGAATTGCAATTGTGCATGTAATTGTAACGGGTCTTGTTCACATTCTATGAATAGTCTTACAATATTTCATTTTGATGCTTCTCCGAAGATGTGGGATAAGAATGACTTACGATAACGCCGCAAAGGTTGGTTTGGTATTTTTATTTATCACCCACGTTTTAAAATATCTTCAAAAATAATATATTTAACTTGATCGACTCTTTTGAAAGATACTCCATCTACTTGTTGCGTACCATTCGAAAATTGATGTGAGAAATCATTCTCATTGTTCTGAATTTTATGAGTGTAAGAGGAAAAAACAGTACATTAAAATTATATTCTACCAATTAACCACATTTTATATTCTCATGTAGGAATCTGTGGATTTATTGCACATTTTTATGCACGATATCTGAAACTATTGAGCTAAGGTATAAGAATTCGGAGTATAAAATAAATCTCCATCGTTTAAAGTGTGGCTAAATAACTCCCACAAGGACTATGTAGCTAATGTGACTTCAGAGTCCACCTTTCACAATAAAATTCCCCTCAATTTGGTCATCCTGCTTTTCACAGAAGCACAAGTGGTTAACATAAAGTAACAAAATTATGCTAGTTTATATAAATGATATTGTCAAATACGAAAGATCCCTAACTAGTGTAGGTATGCATTTACTTTGTGCCACGATTGAGTTTGATTATTTAGCTCCAAACAGGCTTTTACATTCGTCCTAGCATTGAGCAGTCTTTAAATTATAGAAAATACCGCCATTATTTATTTACATTATATTTTTTTGGAAAAACTTTAGTGGAAAAATATGCTATGGGGTGAGAAAAATATGAAAAATAATATATAGTTTTTGCAAATGTGACCATCATTTTTCCTGACCTTTCTATCGAAATAGCTTCTTTTTTATATGGACAGACGGAGTTTCTCACATACTGTTTTTGAACCCTATTGAACATTTTTAGCGAGTTTTATCTAAACTCTGGGGAAAGTCTCAATAAGCAAGGGATGCAATCGATTTCGGATACACCAACTCATTAAAAAAATTGTAAGAAACGTTAACATGTGATAATACTTGCTTGTTCTTGCATTACTTATGGCGTGAATTCACAGTTTCATATTCCATTTATGCGGTAAAATTTGTTTGTACGAAGACTGAAAATTTCTTCGCAGTCGAGCATGGAGACGGCGTGGTGGCTTTATACATTTCTCCCCTCGTCCTCATCGAAGCTCTTCGGTGATTAATTTACTCCTCTTCGAAAGAATGTGTGAATTCATTGCGCTGAGATTTTATCGTCAGTGACGCTGAACTTGCCTTCTTGATTTTTCGCTGAGACCAAGTTATAAGGCACCACCCTCGAAGGAATGGGGGTTCACTGCGACAATCGTAAAAATGTATCGGTTTACATCTCCCCCGGTTATATCCATAACGAAGCAGTACATCCGCTTTCCATGTTCTGAGCGAGTACGTAAAATAGTGCGAATAAGAATTCAAGATGGAAGGTCGCAAGAGTGAAAAGGAGAGGATGGTTTGCGTCCCCGTGAAGAACGAGTCCCAGTGGACTGTTATTTTATTTTTCTTCATTTGATTTTTAAGAGAGCGGGAGAGCGGAGGTAATCGGAGAAATTTAAATCCGCGTAGGAGTCGGTGCTCAGGTACGTGGTCTGCCTTCGGAGGTTGAGGTTGGCTGGCTGCCTTTCACTTCCCCTCCTCCACTTCCCCTCCCTCTCCTCTCGCCAAGATTTACACTCCACAGCGCATCACTTGTGTAGTCCTCCACCCTCCACACAATTCCTCATATACTTAGGGGATGCACCCTCCCTCACTCCTCCCCCCTCCCATATTTATGTATTTATCAATTTGATTCCCGAGGCCAATCTGGTTGCATCGTTCCTTTAATCTTCCCTAATCATTTAGTTACCTATTCTTCTCTGTCTTACAGTTCAGTTGGCCTAATGACATTTCTGATCGTAAGTTTATCCTCCTGTAAACATTTACCCTGGCCGGACCAATATGGCGAAATTATTCTCACCTGTTGTTCCCCAAGGAAGTATAGTAGGGTCACCTCTATTTTTTGCGGAAAATAGTAATCTTCGACTTTTTGTACCAACGCGGTAGTAAACTATGAGATTTATATGGATGAAGAAAGGGAATATGTGGGTGCAATTCAAGATTGGTGCGATATATGTCAGTTACGGCTTAACCTAGGAAATGGTGTTGCACTAAGTTTTTATAAGAAATAATTCACCCATATATATTCACATCCATGGATCGAAAATGAACGGAAAATTTTAAAATTATGTATGTGGTAATTGTTACATCTGACTTTTCTTGGGGAAAATGCATCCGGAAAATATGCCTTCAAACTAAAAAACTAGTAAGTTCAAACCAGAAGAACTTCGTAATCTTCCCGAGAAGTAGTGGTGCTTGCGTGGTACCATGTAAGTGTTGATGCAAAGGACGTAACAAGGGAATTCTACTGCATCATTATATTTCCCTTGGTCCTTGCTGGAAGACCAGAGTAGATCGAAGGTATTAAGCTTGCACTAAGATCGGAAGCTTTTTTAGTGTGTTCTTGGAGAAGCATGAAATTGTCGGCTGGGAAAACAAGGAGGATCACGCGGTAAAGTGTGAAGTGCAATGTGGAGAGGAAGGATGTTAAGGTATCATTTTAAAGGAAAAAAAATTGTGAATGCAAGATTAAGTGAGCGGAATTGTGGTGCATAAGGATGTGTTGCGAGTGGTGCTTGGTGAGAGGTGAGTGTAAATGGAAGGCCTACAAATCTGAAAATAGATGCAAGGCTCGACTTGAATATTGTGGTTAAAAAACGTATTTTTGGTAGAGTTTTCAAATCCATTTTATCCTATCTTAAACTTTGATGGTTGTCTTACAGTAACAATTTAAATTCAACCAAAGTTTTCCAAATAGGGATTTTCAGAATACCTTTCTGAATTATTGCATGTTCTTCTCAGGAGCCTAGTAGTCTACTTTTGCATTCAGTATCATTCGTAATATATTTTCCTTTGTTATATGCTTTATTCACTTATTATGTCAGCTATTGAATTCATATATTGCATCTACATCTGCATAATACCCTGCAAGCAACCATATAGGTGTGTGGCTGGGGGTTGTCATTAAAGTTAAGTTAAATGTTCCCTTTGAGTTTTCATGACAATACCTTGATGCTAAGCAAGTTTTTAGTGTAAGCTAATTGAGGATATTTTTCATTCTTTGTTGATGGATGTGGTTTTTTCACTGAGGCCATTACAGTGACATAGTGTCCTTGACGAAAATTTTTCTTTTAAATTCGTTAATTGACGATTTCAACCAAAGCTTAATTAACGATTTTCTTTGGGATTTTCATCATTATTATTTTAATTCTTTTTAAGTTATTTTTGAATGTAATTTTCAATACTAGATCCCTTAATGATCCGTTGTTTTGTAATCAAGCTCTTTACCTCTAATTATGGCCAAAAAATGCATTCATTCAAATATTTTTGATTCGTCATCATCGGTCAACAATCGTAGGATGGGTTTGACACAGCCCTCCACTCGATTCTTCTATTGGCCAACCTGACGTAGCTCCTCTCTTTTATATCCTGCACAACTTGCTCCATTACCCATACGTAATTAACACAAGACATACTTACTACTTTGCTAAACATATTCACTGAAGATAATAGTGAGGAGAAAGTATGTATTTTACCGTAAAAGGGAAGTCTTTGCTACGAACAACCATTTGTTGCTTGAACTTTTGAGCAATGTTTTGCTCAGTATCACATCTGAATGTTTATTTTAATAGCCGGTTAGATTATGCACATATATAAATGAGAATAGTTTTAGGCGAAAGATTGAATTTTTTTAGCAATTGCTATCAATTAATTCAATTATCTTCGGCTTACTTGATCGGAAGGGAGGCGGAAGAAGGTTAAGTCCCTATTCTGCCGGTTGGTGGGATTGTAATACCCTTCTTAAGAGTCTGGAGAGACTGGACCTGGGTTTAGTGGAAAGGGGGAGGCATAGGACGAAGTAGTGAAGAAATAAAGAGTGTAATAAATAATTTCCTCTATTTATATTATTTGTCTGGCGGGAGAAAGCGTGGTTATAACTTCCATACTCGAGCCGACCTCCCGCGGTCGGAACGTGAGTTAGGGAACATGGGTCTTTGAAGCGGTCCCGTGATAGTTACTTAGTCCGGGCGCGCGCGCTCGTATGTGTGTGTCAGTGAGTGCGTGCGTACCCGTTGTGGATCCGAGAAAGGGAATCGAGAAGATGAAGGGCGGAGAGATGAGGACGGGAGGAAGAAGGAAAGGTTAACGAGGTGGGCGGCGGTGAGATTTCGTGGGAAGAGACCCACTCCCGAGATTCGCATTCCCTCAAGTCGTCTTCTCGATTTAAATAATTCAATTAATGCACTTCGCTTCCCTTTTTCTATCTGGCCTTCTTTTCTCCCCACAATGCAATGTTTGGTCATCTAATTCCTTGTGCTATTCACCACCTAGGTTATAACTGGAGGATTGGAGAGCTAATGAATTCTGCGACGCTGCAAACGTGGTTGGGAAGTAACGTAGGAGACGGCCTAAACTTGTTGGGGAATATATTCTTATATAAACGTTATGGCAGGAAAGTGGTGTGAGTAAAATGGTGTTGCTAATGTTGTCGGAATACTTATGGTGGTTACAGTTTTTATTTGAATGCCATATATTACTGTTTTCTGTTGATTTTCACATGTTCCTGATATCAGTTGAAATCACTGATTCGAATGCCGGTATTTTAAACGGAAATTTGAAAATTTCAGAACCTGGAACGACATTTCTGTATAGAGAATAATAGTTGTATTTTTCAATGGGTGAAGATAAAATCTAACCCTAGGTAGCCTGGGTAGCAAGTTAGGAAGATTTAATCAGATCTATCTACCTTGCAACTCAGAAAAAAATTTTCTTCATAATTTTTGGGCAACATTGTAACCTCGAGTTTAAAACTATGAAAAAATATGCGTTTTAATTTTATGTGAATATGTGTTTCTAGTGATCCATTGTTTTCTATTCACCGGAAGTAAGGCGTTTAACGCAAGAACGCTAGTATTACTTGTATCATTATTCTCTTGTATCTCTTTGTTACCTTCCACATTTTTTTTTCTGTGGAGAGTGAGCGAATAGAATCTGAGTTAGTGTTCCGCAATGATATCATTTAGAGTTAACTTCCTAGTCTCAGAAATTTCTATTTTGAATTATATCTCTATTTCAAAATCATCCAAGAGGATATAGATTTGACATTATTATTGGACCTTCACGAACGGAAGAAATGTGCATTTGAGATATGATCGTTCGGCGGAATGAACGTGCATAACACACTGTTGAGATTTGATCATTGTGATCCATATTTCCATCAGATCTGGCGCCTCTGTTAAGCCCAAAAATGGCGAATATCCTTATCTGCCCGATCTTTTGCAAAGTGTAACCAAAACGTTATGTTAACCAGTATATTTTGATTGTTATTTAAGGCCATATTAGGTATTACATGCATGCATCCTATACGTGGCCATATCAGATTTACGGGCAAAAAAGGCATAAACTTTTTTAAGCCTACGCTAAGTTAGTTATGCGTCACAGCACAGATAAAAGAGACTTTCTTTTATCTTTGGTCTAGTCATACTCGAGTAAAATGATGTAACGAGTTTTTCCTATTTTTCCAATTGCTGCTACCATGTGACTGTGAGTTGTGAATTAAATGTTAATTTGGGCTTCGTAGAGAGCTAAAGGGAGGTGGGGGGGCAGGGCCCCTTTGGACCTCCCGTGGGTGCGCCGCTGAATGGCAGAACATTTTCCCGGAATAGCACAGGAAGCGTGTGATGGAGTTGGAATTTTACACCTGCATGTCATCCTGCGACTGTGGTAGATCACTAGCTGTTTAAATGACGTTTACTGAATAAGAAATGATTTTTGCTGATAAAAAACGTAAATGTTGAAGAGCACCAGCAATAGCGCGAAGAGCCATCATTAAGAGAATTAAAATAATTGCCCCTCTCAAATTATGCGTTTCTTTGCTAAAGAGCTATTTTTTATTCAAGATGACTTTGATCTCATATGAATCATGTTGGGGGTCAGGAAACAATGCACTTCCACAAAATATAATTTATTTACTCACGACCATGGTTTCGATGCTTAGCATCATCTTCAGGTGATCATACCTGAAGATGATGCTAAGCATTGAAACCATGGTCATGAGTAAATAAATTATATTTTGTGGAAGTGCATTGTTTCCTGACCCTCATCATGAAGGAATTCCACGTAGTCAAGCCAGACACCGTCAACTTCATATGAATCAGTCAATAACATCATGAGATCACATATGAATCAGTCAATAACATCTTAACCTTCCATTTTTAGTAGATTTTTCGAATGTATTTATGGAAATTATTTAATTTCACTGTCCTTTTCAGCTTAGGTCTTGCGTACCACTATGTGGCAATCTGTTATCTTTATTATCAAGTTCCACTTGCCTAATTGTACTCCTTTTGTCAATGTGCGCATACCGGCCTATTATCTTTTCTTTATTTCATAATCAATGTAAAAAATTCGTAATTAAATTTTTATTCAACCATTCTAAGTACGACCTAGACATATTGTAATATGGATCTGACTTCTAAAAAGGATTTGCTATTATAATTCGATTTTCATTCAATTGGATTTTTAACTTTTAAATTGCCGCATTAATGCACTGGTTTCTGCTAGCAATTTATCAAAGTTTAGCCCTACATATTTTCTGTAAACCTGGCTACCTAAACGTATTCTTATCCATCTTGTATTGCTCACTTTCATGCTCTCTGGAAATGACTTTTTACACAGGAAGAAATATATCTATCCGTTCGGCTATCTATTTTTATAATTTTTAGACTCCTTATATTTTATTTATCCTGATCAAATCTACCTTTTGTGAAGGAATAGCAAATATAATTATGAAGTCATCAAAAATCCAATGGGGATTGAAATTTAAGATAGCTAATCTGTCCATAATTAAATCGTACGATCTGATAGCGACTCCGTCCGAGTACTTGCAATAAGGATGGGTATGAATTGTCAGATCGTCCTTTTACGAATCTCGCCGATCTTAGGTGCCTTCGCTGCATTCGCTCTAGGTCAACACTCGGACGCACCTCGTACCCAGAAACCGTGCTTCGTATTCTGGTTGGGGCCTAGCGAGTTTGGCATAGCGCTCTTCCGTTGCTTGCGTTGCTCCTATCATTGCCCTCAAATCGAATCATCATCAGCCGTTTGCAAATGCAGCTAATTCCCGAATATTTTTCTTCCACGAAGAATCTTGTGGCATAGTTTCTCTGAGATATATTCATTCCGCGATGGGTATTTTACTTGCGTGGATGAAGTACGTAATTGAAGAATATCTACTCTTTTTAATTACATGTATAACTTAGCATTTATTTCTAGTTTTATTCCTATAGCCATTGTAGAATATATTAAGCCTGCCGCGTGAGCGGCGGTGATATTCACATTAATTGCCTTGAGAAAAAATTCACCTGGATCGGGAATGGAACCACGGACCTTTGGCTTTCCGGTCCACTAGTACCTTGAACCTCGGTAAAATTGCCATGGTCTGCGATGCTCCCGGAAAGCTAAAGGTCCGTGGTTCGATTCCCTGTCCAAGTGAATTTTTTCTCATGGTAATTAATCTCCTATTGCCAAGCTTAGTTTCCGGTATGGATTTTTTTCAAGGACCATTTATAAGTTACTCAGTTGTTATTATAGCGGTAAATTTCTCTTTATGCTGAGTTATCGGCAGCATGTGGTTTCTGTGATGCCAACATTGGTAGGTACCCTTAATTTAGAAACGGAACTAAAGCACGTTTATATTTCATCCTCTATGGATGGCCGATGTAACTTAAAATCTCATAGGGGCTAACACCAACCGCAACAAGTTTATACAATATACCATATTATTCCTTGCATCTCTAGATTCTTACTTTGATGGTGAACGTGAGATACTCAGTCGAAAGGTATTTTGAAATCGAGAAATATTACGTCTCCGTGGTACCTTCGTCCGAAAATGAAAATCGTGAAGGATATTCACAAATTGAGGTTCGCAAATATTATAAACTAACCTTTATGAATATAGGGTAGATACTGGTTTTTATCAATTGATATTCAGTGTCACCGTTCCTCAAATCCAAATTGAGAAATGGATGCTTGAGAATTTCCCACAATTTAAAAGTGATAGTTCCATTTCCTATTTTAGATCGTTTGAGAATACTTGTAATCAGTCTGGTATTAAGGGGTTAGGTCAATGACTGTGAATTGAGACCAGCAATTTCATGATATGCAAGTAGATACCAGTTTATTATAATTATCATGTTATGTCTCGGAATAGATTGAGGACCTATGCCATCAACTTTTAAAGTTTGCTTGAAGGTATGGTTCTAATATCGCATGACCAAATTTATTCTGGAGATTGAATGTTAAATCATACAAAGAAGCACTGAGTGGGAAGGAGGGTGAAGGGACAGAACGGAGAAACCTTAGCTAGAGCCAAGATGAAGGAATATGAGGAAGTAGCTGAGTGGTGATAATGTCATGGGAACAAGAAAGGTTAATCGAGGCAAGTTGAAAGAGCCCGCCTCCTGCTTGGTCGAAAGGCGTGTGAAATTCTCGCATTCAGGATATGGGGTCCTCTTCCGTTTCCCTGTGTCACCTGCGATTTCCCTGGTCATTGCCTAGAAAATTGCACCGCAAGGACTTTTGGAAGGAGAGCCGTAATATAGATATTTTACTTATGCATATTCCAATTAGCTTTCTGCAGGTTAGTGTACGTTTTTGGTGAAGTATTCGTGTTATGGATATTCCAAGCGACTTCTTTTTTACACTATTTCCCTATTTCGAAGAGTGTAATTTCTACCTCTCTTCTTTTTCTCACTTCTTCAGTATTTTAATCTTATATTAACTAGATTAACTTTACTGCTCTAACTACGCACGTCTCATTGTGGAGTAAATGTGGAGAAAATGGAATTGTGAAGTAACGTCACAAAAACAAATTCATTTGGTGAGTTACACTGTAAAAATGTAATAAGCAGCCTCCTAGTTTTCACCAATCACTTTCCTCATTCTTCTTCAAAAATTCATCATTCTTCGTTTTTTGATCGTCGTACTTTTCCGTTCACGATCACACCCACATCTCAAGAACCTTCACTCTATTCTTACATCTTTGGTGTCCAGCGTTGGGTCCACTCAATTCTGCTCATTCTCTATATCAACCTCTTTATTACTACTTTACCTTAGGAGATGTTTTCCTCGCCTAATCCCCTGCATTTTAGTAAAGACTCAATTTTGTCCAAAATACTGCCAAAATAGCTATACTGTTCCGCTTAATTTCCTGAACAGCCTCATAATTTATGCTACTAATCTTCTTTTCATCTCTTGCTCTGAATTTTGAAGTTCCTTATAGATCTTGTGGCTAACTTGCTTGATAACGCTCAGTCATTGACAAATGAAACCTATTCAATTAGTATTTTTTCTTTTATACAAACTTGAAGCACTCCGTACACCACTTCACAATTTCCTGCACTTATGTAGGTAACATAACGTTGGAGATGACTTTCAAAGCTGTGCAACTGCTCGCCTTATCGCTAAACTATCTCTGATTATCCATCCGTACCTCTGAGTGGTGTACTTTTTTCCAGCGCTCCTCTTTTTATCAATTTTTAATAAGTTGGACGTAGCAGCCAGATTGGAGTCCCGTCCTAGTAATGAAAATTTGCCCTAGGATAAAGTCATTTATTAGACGGTGTGGCATAGCTTTAGCCGTTGGGGAATCTAAAAATCCTAGACTACTACCATTGCATTCTTTTCATTTGCTTCCCTGGTCTGTAAACGCCATCTCAAAGTCAGTGTAACGAATAAAAAGAGTCATATTCTACCCAATATGTTTTTAGCTAGCATTCTCATTGTTGTTTTGAAGTTCACTGATAATTTTTCTCGGCAAATTTCTCTCGTTGTGCCTCTCATACTCAACGCCGTCATAATCAAGCCGTCAACTTTTCCCTTTCCTGAAAACTCGGAGACTTTTTTTTGGCTGTCACTGCAACAAAGGGTGGTAATTACGTTTGGCTATACAATTCGGATCACTCATGACTCAG
The DNA here is from genome assembly GCA_933228895.1 of Platycnemis pennipes. Taxonomy (NCBI): domain Eukaryota; kingdom Metazoa; phylum Arthropoda; class Insecta; order Odonata; family Platycnemididae; genus Platycnemis; species Platycnemis pennipes. The sequence goes on along the minus strand of OW121848.1, from coordinate 21,134,559 downwards.
GGTTCCTGTGCAACGTATGCACCCCAAGGTGCGCTCCCCATTTTATGAAGCGTGCGCCGAGAGCACAAAGGGCGTCAATTCAGAATATGGCGTCATTTCCGCGCTATTACCTCGTATACGAATACCGTGTCCCCATTACTACGGAATGAGGGAAACTTGCTGCGTTATTTGCCAATTAGGTACTCGATCCATTTTAGGTTCATTTTTCTCACGCCCTCCCCCCGCCCCCTTTAAGCTCTCTTTTGCTCGTTCCCATCAAAATTCTACGGGTGAATTCGTTCTCCGTCCACCTCCTCGACTTCACCCTGCCTTTGTTTTGCCTTCCTTTGGGAATCATGCTTCATTCAAAATGACCGCCCATTCAATTGTGTGCTGCATTTTTATTGCTACTCGTCTTCTACCATGCGAGTGGGAGGGGTAAACCAACAATACTGCGAGACATAGTTTTGTGCAGATGAAAATCGTCGTAAATATACTTTTAGTCTTAAATGTTTTCGTTTTTGCTTTCTCATTGTAGATTAAATGCAAATAATTTTTTTAAGATACCAAAGTATCGTAAATAATGTACTTAGTAGTTAGTTATCAGACTTTGTAAATACTTTTGTAGATAATTCCATTTTTAGTCTATTTTATCATATTAGAGTATTTGTTAATCCCATTTAAGCTACAATCCTTATCACTACATTGCGTTCACCTGAATTAGTTACTATGTTACTTAAGAATATTTTCTTCCTAACAAAATAAAGGACACCATAGCAATATGCATGATGTACCATGGTGAATTTGGAAGTCCTTTTAGAAATGGTCACACTACTTGAGACACATTTGAAATTAAAAATCAAAAAAGGTTTCAAACTAATGAGAAAAGATAATTAAAATTATGAAATCCACTACAAGTCATGATACTGGAAAGATTACTGATGAAGGATATTTTAAGGAATTAAATGTCCCAGACAAGCCAAAGTTGTTATGTTACGTGGTAATAAATCAGAATAGCGTTTGTGCCTGTCGTTAATGAAAAACATGATGAGAAACGAAAATAAACTAGTGGTGTAGAGAGATGTAATAGTCTCTAGAAGGCCATATTAGAAGTAGTAGTTGTACAATTGGCAAGTAGGTAAGTAGAGATAAAGGAACCATCGATAACTAGCTCTCATCTAAGAAAGTTAAGGAAACTGCGTTAGAGACTCAAAGACGGCCAAAGAGAAATGGGTTGAAAAAGAGATGAAGGAACATCAACGAAAGCCTGATAAGAGGAAACGCAAGAACAAAACTAGCCAAGACACGATTCCAAATAAAGAAAAACAGGCGCAAAAACATTAGGGATTCGGATAGGAGGAAATTCCTAATGGAAGATGGATACATTGGAAAAAGATGGAATGAATGTATCTTAGCCAAAGCCACCCCTAGGAGATGGTTCTGCAAAACACCATAGTCAAACCCCAGAGTCCCTTACCATAGTCAATCATAGTCCCTTGCCATAGTCAACAATAGTCATAGCCCAATCATAGTCAAAACCCCTTAGCAGTATCCAAAATTTCTCTGATTGAATAATTCCTGCCATAGGTTTAAGATCTATCAAGAAAAAATTAAAATTTACAGTGTCCTAACAATACTGCATGATGATGGCATTTAAAAGTTATGAAAAACCTTTTCCATTTCTTAAAATGTAATGAATTATTATTTGAGCTATTGAATATTGTCAATCAACTTGCAGTATTATATTGATGATTGAATAATAGGAAATGTAACAAAAATCTATACCATTTATTCGTTGTGAGTCTGGTGATATATATAGCTAATACCTAAAAAGCTGTGTATACTACCTACGCTGGTTAACATATTCAATTTTTGTAGTTTTCCTCCTGAATCAGCAGTCGCCAGTAAGTTTCTTGACTTTTATTTCCCATGAATTATATAAAATTGTAATTGTGACCTTATAATCGTAACAAATGTTATCATTAAAATATTAACAACCTACCCAGAACGGTGGAACAGTGCTCAAATTATCAAACCCATCCTAAACCTGAAAAACAAAACCTCAAACCTGAATTTAAACCTACAGTTATTAAAAATCCTTGCATCATGGGCAGAGCCTTGCCATCGGCAAACAATGTCCATTATTTTCATACTAGTATTTTCATACAGCCACAACCTAATGAAATGATTCACAATGTGAATATAAGTAATTTATCTCATTCTAAAGGTTTCAACTGTAAAATTTAAAGAGTAAGAGAAGCTAAAATTACAGAAATCATTCTTAACCCGGTGGAAAAATACTTTTGAGTGAAATAATATGGATAACTTCCAAGATTCATGTATCTGAGTGCAACATAAGGGTGACCGTGTGCAGTTTGTATTCCAGATTCAAACAAATGGTATTTACCAGGACATTCAGGGAAAACCAAGCCTTTCGGTTTCTGTACAGCTCGCCCAACTCCTCGCCCGGGCTGACGATTGGTATATGCTGGTGGTATATGCTACAATCAATGCAACCCGCAACACCAGGACACTGCTTTTTCATAAAAGCACCGCTTATATCGTGCGTATCTTCTGCTGAAATTGCAAACTTCTTGTACCTTGGAATTAATCCCACCAGGTCTTTACTAGTACTCTGAAACGTACACAATTCACAAAATATTTTTCAGTAATACACTTTATTTATCATACTTGCCTTCGAAATCAGGTAAAAGCATAAATATCAAAACTTTATATGCATTTTGTCTCTTTTAAGTTCAGAAATCAGACAAAACAAACCTTTATAATCCTAATAGCAGATATTCCACAGAGGAAAAACATCCAAAAAAGAGGACGCCTTGGTAGCTCAGCTGGTAGACCACCTGGCCGAAAATTAAGTGGTCCGGGTTCCAGTCCCGGTGTAGACGGATGATTTTTTTATCTGTGGAATATCTGCTATTGTGCAATTTCAGCAGGTAACGCCGCTAATGTTTTCATGGCTAGTTCGTGAACGTTGAATTATTTATAATTCTAGACACAGTGCTTTGACTCACTGCGGCTAGATTACCGCAAACCAACTGCAAATGATAATGACTGTATTCATACCAAATTTGGAGATAAAATCTAGGAAATAATACTCGAATTTTGAGTACTCGATACCTGGAATGACTCGGTGGCATAAAATCTCAAGGCAATCAATAGTTTTAAAAGAACTGGTATCGGCAAACCACGGTTGATTAAATGCTGTCACCTCAATAACGGTAAAAGAACGTCCCTCACCGTACGTTTCCAAAACGGATACCTCTGCAAGAATGGGGGCGTTCACTCGGAACCGAAATCGCAATTTTGTACACGAAATTGTTAGATGGATAAGAAAAAAAAATTTAGTGAAAAAATTAATCTTCTAACCATAATCATTCACTAGTAAATCAAAAATTAAAATAACCAAAAGGTGAGGCCCACCGAAAATGCTGCTGTGATAACATTGACGTCAGTTTCCTTTCGTCCTTGACTGCTCGTATGGGAAGGGGAGGGAGTGGAGGGGGATTCTCGGATGGTCTGCTCGCACAGATGCTGTCGTAACTGCTCCGATTGGCAGAGTCAGCTGCGTCCCCCCCTTTGCGATAGGGCGAAGTAGCTTCGCGGGATCAGTTGTGATTGGAAGAAGTTGTTATACGTCAGTAGTGGCACCACACCCACTTTTCCGAAAGGGTTAAAAACATTAGTTTTCATGTAATAGCCCGTTACTTTTATCCGCTCAGCAGCGTCAAATTTATTCTAGTTTTGGGGGAGGTAACTGATTATTGTTAAATTTTCATTCTTTCTTTCCTTTCAAATCTAGTCCTTTCGTATACGATGCTGTCTTTTCTGATGATAGCGTCGCGAGTAGATACATTTTATCGGGAGGTAGGTATGAACCTGCGCCCAAAATTCAGTGTTGAAGTGACCAGAGCGCAGCTCACTCCTGTCATGGAAGCAAACCCAGAATTTGTAGGCCTACTTTGAAGTTCAAACATAATTCGCCAAGTGCATCGATTTTCATTCAGGAAAATGAAAACGTTTTCTCAAAGTAAGTACATATTACGTATTTAATGAAAAAGTTTGAAAAACAAATGTCTTTAACAGCGACTTACAGGTCGCGTTGTGTGTTATATTTTTCGTAGTTGTCTGAGAAAATGTATAGCTATAACGATAATAATCACTTCATATTTATTTATGACTTATATTAATTCCGCACATAATATTTACATGTGTTTTACGTTTTACATTTATATTTTTTTTGCATTCATATATTTTCATAGAGAACCATAATTATTGTAATTAACACTTTTGTGTTTTCCATTTTCCTGAATGAAATTCGATGCACTTGGCGAATTATGTTTGAACTTCAAAGTCGGCCTACAAATTCTGGGTTTGCTTCCACGACACGAGTGAGCTGCGCTCTGGTCGCTTCAACACTGAATTGTGGGCGCAGATTCATACCTACCGCCCGATAAAATGTATTTACTCGCGGCGCAATCATCAGAAAAGACAGCATCGTATACGAAAGGACTAGATTTGAAAGGTAATTTGAGGTACTTTTGACCACATTTTAGGCACTTTCAATGTACTAACGGCAACTGGCATCCAACCACAATATGTACACCTCTGCATATTTTCTTGTGCACCTTCTCGTCGAAATTGGACTATTAAGTTAATTGAATGGAATCAGACGATACTTTGTGAAGAAGTGACATGGTGTAAGAAAACCCTACCGGTAATTGAGTAAAACCCTACCGGTTACGATACAATGAGACGTATTTCGATACAACTAGACAATGTATTTTTTTCCCTTTTCATTGAGTAAAACTCTACCGCTTTCGACACTCTCGTGTCATTGTATCGAAACCGGTAGGGTTTTACTCAATAAAAAGGGTGAAAAAATACATCGTCAAGTTTTCTTGCACATTGAAATATTAATCAGTCAATATTTCAGATGCTTGCTGCAATAAATATCCAATTACTTCGGATATATAAATATGGTTGACAAATAAAAACAAAACCTCTCCAAAATAAAATAGGGCAAAAGAGGAAGAAGCAATTATTTTACGGTCTTGGTGTTCAATAGAAAATCACCGTATCAGGAGACATGGTCTGCGTGCGAAAAGAACAAATTTATGTATTTACGGAATATAGTTTGGATCACACAAATTTATATTTAGAAAAAAGTGAGTTCTGGTTTTGAGCTTCAAATGTGATTCAATTGATGCGTCAAAAAAGAGATGTAACATTATGCTACCATTACAGCGGACCACACTATAAACATATTAGGTTGATGAGACACTTTTCACAATACTACGTATAAAATGTGTATTGTGCAAGTCCTCAGGAATGAAAATTTAACAATAATCAGTTACCTCCCCCAAAACTAGAATAAATTTGACGCTGCTGAGCGGATAAAAGTAACGGGCTATTACATGTGATATGCAACCCGCGCAACGTGAAAGCTGAAGTGATTTACATATTTTCATAAATAATAACATTGCGCTGCTAAACTGCAGCATATTTTTTCATCAATCGATAGCTAAGATCTTTGGCTACAAATTAATGTAACTTATTTCGTGATGAAATGCCTGGCAATACAACTTTTTCAATTTTTTCTTCAAAAATTTCGCGAAAAAAGTTGAAAAATACTTACTGCAAAAAATGAAGATAACGTTCAAAAAAAAATCTTGATAAACTTTTCACTTGTATGCATAATATCTACTTACTATGAGGAAGGTATTTCTTTTTACTAAATTACAATCGATTGAGTATGTGAATTACAATTCAACTTTAAAATAGACCTTCTAATAGCGGGTTTGCTTGCACACACAAGCGAGCTACGACCTAGTCACTTTAACAATGATTTTTGCGCAAATTTTCATACTTATATACCTGTAAATTGCATTTCTTGGTGGCGCCATTATCATAGAAGACAACGCAGTGCATAGAAGACCTAGATTTGAAAGTTTATTTTAGGGACTTATGGCCATCTATCTGGCATTTGGTCCCACTGTGGGAACTCAAATATGATGCATAAAAATATGAGCAGAATTTCCAGAATTCTCATTTAGTCTTTAGCAGCTGCTTTGTACGCAACTTCGTTTGTTAACAGATTTAGAGTTATGATTTCGTGCTAAATCTGTGAAAGGTGTGAGAATTATGATCTTTATTTAATTAGTGTAGGTACTTAATAAGGTAGAAAATTGCTGGAAAATATCGTCAAAGAAAAACCCAGCCACTTTTTATTGCTAGTTTGTTTTGCAAAAAATTGCAGGACTGTAAAGTGCTGTAAACTATCTTATCCGTATGTTAGATCACTGTTTCAAATTCATAGTTTTGAATGACTCCTCTTCGTGCCTCAGGAAAATCCCAAAGTCAAGAATTGCAAATAAATAGGTCTATTGATGCCCGGGGCGAAGCGGAAAACAGTGAAACCATTGAGGCAGGATGGCGTGGTGTTAACCTATAGGTTCGTGCAAGTCTACCTTTCTCGCTGCACGAAAGTGTGAGGTTAGGAGAGAGGCACTCAGGAAAAAAACTTTTGGCCCTACTTAGCATGGCAGCGAAGAAAGAAATGTACCGAATTCCTATAGATCCCCCAACACCATATTCGTTTTCTCAACGGGCGTATAAAACGGAATTGTAGCAACCAAATATTTGAACGCGGTTCGCGTATTTTATTATTTATGGACATACCCTAACATAGCCTGGAAAGTCTGTAGATCAGATCGCAATATAACTCTTAAGGTAACCAACGCTGTTGTTTTCCGATTCACACGATACGCATTCGGGAAATGTGTTAGAATAAGGATTTGAGGTGCATTGTAATGTCATATTACACCTTACCTCTTCCCTAAGTGAGCACAATATCCATGCCCAAGTTGGGACTCAAGCCCGCGGCCTTCGAATTGGCAGTCTGGCGCGTTACTGGCCTCGCTCGGAAAATGTATTTACTCATTACTTTGCTACGCAAATGCAAGCAGATGTGATTTTTTAAACCTTTCAACAGTTCTTGCACAGCTTTTTATGGCATAATATTTTTCATCTTTGCACTGAAATGTATTTGTATAACTTTTTAAGGCGCATTATGGATAGTTATTCTTTGGATGATTTTAATGGTGGTGTCATGGGGATAAGACGTAGTACGTAGACTTTTTGTAGTTTTTACGTCATCTCGTTCTAATAATTAGTTGTTGGAAGCCTCAAAACTTTTATTTCACGAGAGAATTTTTCATCTTAAATATTTCTACTACTCTGGAGTACAGCACCAAAACCGTTATTTTGCCCAAATATTTTCCTACCTGCTGTCTTGGGCATTTTCAGTTTGGGCTCACCGGCGGGCGGCGTTTGCCTTGATCGTCTCTTGCCGCAGAGGCCCCTTCGATATGTCCGACCAGCGGTGACTCCTTCCATTCATAGCCCTAGGAAAAGGGACTCTGGTCTAGTGAATTCCGAGAACCCTGAAATTAAACATGATTTCTCCTCTTTATTTTTAGCAAGTGAGAATTACGATAGTCTGTATCTTCTTTCTTTTTCGATTTAAAAGTCACTCAGTGCCAAAATCAGTATTTTTACGTTTATTGAGTAAATCTGAAAACTCAGTTTGCTATTGAACATTTTTTTTTAAATCGGCTGTAATTATTGCGTGAAAAGTAATGTATTATGCATTAAAAATAAGGTAAATGTCTCCCTAATTTTATAAAAAACTCATGAAAATGTGAAGCGTCAACGTATTGCTGTGAAAATCATCCCTTGGTGTAAATAATAGTTATAGTTGTCACTTTTTAGTGTTATTGTAGGTATTAATTTTTGGTGATGGTTGAACTTTCCATTTAATTCCAGCAAACCTTCAAGTAATTTTACAATTTGTATTTACTCACCTAACTTAATGAAGATGATATTAGACAAAAGGCTATGATTCTGTCTTCAGAGCCGATCATTTCTAGAATAACGAATAATTGAATGAAAATTCTGTAATATTTTTATATGATTCTATTTCTTGCCTCTATGATATTATTATATTATTCAATACTGTATTTAATGCCAATAGTTATTAAAATTAGCAACGCTATTTCTGAAATGATTAACGTGCTTTCGTTGAAAAATTGCGCATAGAAGAGCATGAGGTTATCTTGTTACCACCTAATCCTAAGACCATCGAGGTAATTAATTTGTGTAAAATAATAATGGTGACGGCTTTACAGTCATCATTTGTAAGAAACAGCCTCGTCAGTCACTCGCTGAAAGTATTTTAGGCTTAAAATATCATTATAAGCAATCAAACTGCTACTTTCATGAATAATTTGAATTTTTTCTTTCATATAAAAATATTTATGAAAGTCGGAGTTTCTTATTTAGAAAAACAATATAGGTATCATCAGTTTATTCATGACGCTTCCTTAATATGGAAGTGAACAGATATTCCTCAGAATATCTGTGACTATGTGGTTAAACATGTAGTTATGAGTACCATTTTAAGTGGCTTCTGCTCATTTAATCTTAATTTGGTAGAGTATGTTTCATCAATTCAAAGAAACGTATAATGGATCTGGGTTTCAAAATGTACATATACCTATAAGGCATTATTTTAAGTAGATTATCGTTACTGACTGCGTTGTACGCCATTCGACTTTTAGAAATTTTATGCAATTAATGAATATCCAGGCTATTTTTGTACTCATCGACCGCACAATGCGGGAGAGAAAACTTTTATCCCGAAGTCAACTTATTTTGTACTATACATGATCCGTGCTCAATAACTCTCCGTAAATCAGTTCGTACGACCGTGAAATACGTTTATATTGACACTGAAGAGGTGTTATTCTTTTGCTTTCAGTCGCATTTTGAAATAAAATATGCGCAGAATACGATGTTGAAGCGAGTTTTGTAATTTTGACGCTGGAATAAATTTTTGTCACAATTTTGAATGATTTAAAGGTCATGGTAGCCAGTATTTCATATCACTTAGAAGATTTTACAGTATATATCGGACTCTCTGCAGCTGCTGTTCGCTGTAGATGGACATGAGATCAATAAGACGGCTTTACAGCGGCGAGAGTTTTCGGGCGATGTCGGCCATTTTGTCCAAACTGCCCTCTCCCTTGAAGCATCCCACTCCACTTTTTCACCGGGGCCAAAGCAATTTCTTCCGCCCATAATATCAGTAATGGGTTATTACATAGTCGGAAGGTCGGTGGGCGGAGTCTATATCTCCGGTCTCCATGGCAATCTAATAGAGGATCCTTTTCTTTCATTGGTCGAATGAGAGGGAATGAAAAAACTTGTTTGGCTTCTTATATGCGTTCTGTTTTCCACTTTAATCTCCTCAAAGGTATTATTTTCTCTCTCCTGGTCACGGAGGCGGTAGTTTCTACTGCGCGGCTATGGAAATAACAGAAAGGAGCGTATGTGCTTCAAAGAACTTCTTAATTGACTGAGATAGATTGGAAATATTCTGCTTTCACCAAAGCATTAAACGAGATTAAGGTAATGCAATGTGTTTTGAGGCAGTTCTTTTATCACTGGAGAATTATTTACGGCCACATATCAGCGCTGCGATTGCATTCTTGAGCGATCTGAAATAATGTGTGGTAAATATATTCCGTAGTATATATAGTTCCGTAGAATTAATACCACCAAATGTGCAATTTGTAGTATTGATTAAGGATAATTCAAATTGTGAAATCAAATAGTATAAATTAGCATACTCAGGATAAATATTTTTCAAAGAAAAACTGCCATTTATCTTGCACCCTCATAAAAAATATTTTACGTTCCAATTTATTGCTTTGAGTAGGTACTTTGCTTGAATGCCTACTTTGAGTAATTACTACTCAGAGTACATATTGTCATTGTTAATTCTAAGAATACGCATTGATTCAATCATTGCTTTCGCATTATTATCTAACATCTTCGCCGCTCCATTTTAGTTTTTCATGGTTATGACATACAGTGGAATAGGGAGCAGGCGAGTACGAAACTGCGTGATCTAAAAAGAGACAGCGGTCGTTGATGTGGGATGGAGACCGATGTTACGGCTTCAGGGAAATAAATACTCCAAATTACCGTGGAAAAACTCTCATTAAAAATTTTTATCTGGCAAAGTGATTGCCTTTAATGGAATAAACTATACCAACTCTTTTATGTCCGCTGTCGAATAAATGCGGTCGCTGGGAGGTTGTGAGATACGCACAGTTGATTATTAACCCGTATATTAGACTCTCCTCGACTACATATTTGGACTACATTAGCCTCTACTCCTGTGCCGTTGTCGCAGTAAAGTATCCGGAAAACGATAGGTGAAAAAGAAAAGAATAAAACTTTGTTAGGATCACTTTATATTTAAATAGGCACGACCTGGGTTTCATAACGTCAGTTACATCTTCACCTGAATATTCAAACTACGTTATGAAACCTGGGTCGGGCCTATTTAAATATAAAGTGAACCTAACAAAGTTTAATTCTTTTATTTTCCACAATGGAACGGTTTCACATAGTTAAGCCTGAAGTTATCAGCTATAAACGATAGGTGAATTTGTTGTATTCCAAGGAAGGAGATTTTGGGATGGATATGCATTTTCCCTCGCAATTTAAAACGAGTGTCTTTTCACCATAAAAACTAGCTTATTAAAGGACCGTTTCGGATTTATATACGGAAGCTGCACCTCATATTATCTTTATACGCGTAAAGTGGCACTTACTCAGAAAAAAGCGAAATTTAAAGGGCGCATTCTGTGATTCAAATTTTTTTTACGTTTCTAATAATGGCCTGGCCAATGCTAGTATGGGCTTTAGCATGACCTTTAGTCCAAGTATTTATTAAATTGAAGGAAAACCATCTGGTCAATAAAACTGATTCTCCAAGGAGTTGGTGCATCGTTATCGTTCGTGTGCGTAGAAATCTTATTGTCTTCTCTCTTTGATGAATCGAGAAAATGTTGAATACTAAATTTTACATGCATCATTACCCTCATGAGACTTTTGATGTCAACAGTTCCGTTCAAAACATGTAATTAATTTGGGACTCAAGGATGACTCCTTCAAAATGACCCAGCACCAATTTTTGCGAAGAGTAACGAGTGATTTCATATTTTATTTTTTTTAAAGCATCACTTTCTTGTCATTCGGGGTAATATCGTACTATATTTTAGCGTGTGGTCAGTGCTAGAAGGAAGCAGAATTGCACTAGGAGTTTCTCTACCGCATGTTTCCGTTACAATGTCGTAAAGCTCAAATGTTGCCTAATTAAATTGTACTTTCCTGCCCCTAGGTTTAGCATTTTTATCACATGAAAATAATTTTCAACATGCGCTGCCCTGCGTCAGGCTTTCAATGGAATTAATGTGTTTCTGAATGAATTCTTTTTGCCCTCGTGCACTCTTTAGAGGTTAATAGCAATACATCTAAACTTATTATCCTTTACGTCTAACAGCGATGGTATTGGTGAATACAAATTTTTATTGGATCTATATCTATCTTTAAGGCTTTCTTAACCTGCAGAATAATTAAAATGCAATGGTCATGGCTATTTATGAACCACTAATCGGCCAATGTTAATGATCGAATTCTGAACTGTTGAAATTTGAGTACAATTTTGTTTATAATATATAAGCAGGACGGAAGCATCTCCTGATAGCCGAGCTACGGTAATTATTTTTAAGTCGAGACATCATTTCTGGAATACTTTTTCTGCATATTTTCTGAAACTATAAATAAACGAAAATATTGCCCACTCTTTGTAAATGTAAATTGTTGAGTTGGGTACGGACCTTATGTAGCTGTCGTAGCATGTAAACATCCTTTTAGATCCTTTATGGCAACTCGTATTATACCAGCCCGCCACGTGGAGACAGGTGACGGAAGCACCGTAGTAGATAGTGCCCACTCTGCCGAGCATAATTCGGTAAACATTTTATCTTTTTTATTTTGGTGACATTTGTTCAAAAAGGATTTCTTATAATTATTGACTTGTGCTTCACACTAAACCTTTTTGTTAATTGATCTCTCTTTCAGTTGCGTTTCTACTTACATTAATCTATAAAACTTTTAATTGCATGTTAAAGAAAAGAGTAGGTACTTGTAAATTTCGTGTCTGAGTAGAGTATATAAAGTATTTAAGCATAAAAATGCATGCGTAAAACTGACTCTAATTTGATGAAGATATTAATATTAAGATTTTTTACACTTAGAGAATTCGAGTAAATAATGACGAAACGAATTTAAAAAAGGCTTTGCTGACTTGCTTTACTTTCTTTTAGTTATATGATAAATTAACATAAACATTACGTGCATGGACATCTGAGAGGCCTCGTGCTTAACATTTCACAATTCCGTATCCGTGTAAAGTTGGCAAATATTGTAATTGATCACCAGCGGAATCAATTTAAGCGGAAATCTTCCAAAACATTTTTCTTTGTCCAAAAGGTAAGAAAAAAATCACCTTCTCAGCGTTGAATGCGAAGGTTGGTCTGGTTGGTAAGAATACAACTCTGTAGTGCCGGGTGCAAGATGGTGTAAAATTCACACAAGCTTAGACAGGAGGGACAATTCCTTTCCGACCCAACTCTCAGATTCCAAAGAAAGTTCTAGCGACAAGAAGAAATAGTTATTGAAGGAAACTTTGAAATAAGATATGGATATTAATAATTTCTGTAGATTGTCGGTGTGAATGACATACTGTTACTTTTGAATAGTTTGTATTTACGACGCGATATGAAATCGTGAGAGCACTTTCTTTCATTTTTGAAGAATTATTGTTAGTTTACTTTGCCTAAAGCGCCTAAAGATATTGTTTGCCGTCTAGTTTTTCCGCGTTATTTTCGCGCATGATCAAGCAACGGCAGTTGAAATCTGTTCCAAATAAAGGACATTGAACTGCTTTTTGGCGTGCATTAGCAAGGAATCGGTACTAACTAGCCCCATTAAGTGGACTTTCAGACTTCAAATCTTATATCTATGGGCAGCTTGCCGCGGGGGAACATTGCTTTACAAAATAGACGGTCGTGCGCCCATTAGCCTGTCTATGTGTGCCCCAAGCCCCTTGCAATAATTGGCCGCTATTTGCGAGCTTGATGTGGGTTTCGTGCTTCAATAGCCCCGAAATTCTATTTCAGTCGGTTGGATTTGAAACTAAAATTTTGGTTTTAACTGCCATCCTGGCCTACAAGCCCACCGCTCTCTGGGTCATAGGTTTCACACGCAATAGGTACACCAGTGTAGCCTGAGGCTAGTTTGTGGTTCAGGGCAATATTTTCGTTGGGTATTATTATGTAAACAGCGGAATTCTGCGACATCGCTCGATAGAGGAGTAGAAAAGACAGAGAGAGCGATATTGTCTTTTGTTATAGTGAGGTAATAATATTTTGATGTTATGGGGCTTTCATCTTGGCCTTAGTTTTCTTGGACTGGACTACAATTTCTTTCGTTGTTTTTAATTGATGTGAATAATATTTTATATGAAATGATCCGGTATCTCTGCCTTATTATTTAGTCATCGAATTCCTTGTGTTTTTATCAACATTTCCGGCATTTTATTTCTTGTTTACGTATTTGTATGCATTTGCCTGCCCATTTGTTTCCATCCACAACCCGTTACCCTGAAAGTACTTGTGAAAACCATCATCAAGCCATAAATCCGAGCTCCATAATATTCTTAATGCAATGTGATTTATTTTTTATTTGATTTCTGAGAGGGTGAATAGTTTCCCGAAGCTAAAAATGGCCATTGTTATTTGTATGTTATCAGTAACTTAGTGAAACGTTGGGCTACTGATGAGAGGCCCGTGTTCAAATTCGGAAGATAGGTCTTTGGGTGGGTACTTCAAGCAAATCGTAATCTGTGTGATTTCTGGGAAACAGATATTTTATGGAAACCACTAGTGGCGCTGGGAAACAAATTTATCTTGCTGCCATTTTGTGTTAATTATACCCGCCGTTGGGCATTTTTCTATGAGATATCTCCACCCGCTTTATCGTTTGCTTATTGCCATGGCAGTATACATTTCGTGGAATTGTTTTGCGCCATCGCTACTTTGTTCTTGGAATACCAGCCATTTCTCAAAGAACTCTGTCCTTGTCACAAAATACTGGTGGTATTTTGATTCCAAGGTGCTGGATTGAGCTACAAGTCGCCTTACCAAACGTCTCAAGATGCTTCAAATACTTGTGTGCTAATATTAGAAATTTACATACTTTTATGCATATTTCTCTCCTTTTTGAAGTAGTTTACTTTCTATACTTCGGTTCAACTTCTTTAACTTCAAATGTAAGCATAGATTAGCCGTCTTTAGAACACATACTATGGTTTCAGCTTCCAGCATTAAAGTAAATGGATGTCAATGACTGGAAAATTGTAATAAGTTTTGGACTTAATGGGAATGAAAATAATTAAATTGAGAGTGACCAGTGTGTGAGAGTATTATTCGTTGCATGATCAAAATACGTCGCTCTTAAAAACTTGATCATAAAGTTTAGTCTTATGTTCCACCTAGGCTCACTAATTATGTTACTTCCAATTTTCAGTGTTTCTGGATACATTACTTTGCTCATATCGAAATGTGATTGGATTTTGAGGTTAATATTCGTAAATATTTAAAAATTCGTTTTTTAAGTGCTATCTCTGTTTTTATCAGTAATCTGACATTTTAACATTATTATTTATTTGAATTTTCACTCACCTAAGACCATTTGGATTGAAGCCACGTTTATGGAATGTTAGGTTTTTCGGTGGGGTTGCAAACAGCAGATATGTGAAACACTATTTTTAGCCTGCCTCGGAACTCAAATCTACTGGAAACCAACGACATATCGTAGGATAATACATTGATAACGAATGTGATGGATGTCTAAGGGTCGAGCTAAGCAAGATCATGTGGCATAAAATTTAGAAGATGGGACAACGGTAAGCCTAATTCTATTCTAATCCTAAATAAGTTTAGGAAGGATTTAAATGTTTTGGCTGATGGATAATTATTGATAGCTTGAAGTTCTTGTACTTTCAAGCATTTCACGTGGCCCATAGGTGGATACCTTCATTCGGAGGTATCCATTCTGATATCTAAGTTGAAGCATCAGTAATTTTTTCTGAAAAAACTCTCGTTAATAGTGTTCATAGCACTACGGTTAAACATTGATTTAATAAAAATTTCTCATGAATTAATTCATCTCTCTTGACATACGCTGCCGTCGCTGGATGAAAAACTTTAAGAAAAAAGTTAAATTCCTTCCCTACGTCTTTCCCTCTTTCCAGGTCGGGCACCATTAGAGAGATGGATTAATTTCCAAAATATTTTTAAATCGGCCTAAAAAAACAGAATTGAATAACAAGGCTATAAATGTAAAATAGATATTATGGTGAGAATGTTTTGCCCGCCACCGTAATCCCGGAAAATGTTCTTCTAAATCCATTGCGAAAAATTCTTTATGTGTAATAAGATCCGGACTTATTTCCCGGCCCGGTGTACTCACGTGTCTTATTTTGACCTTTGTCAAGCCGTAATGGCAAAATTTTCATAGCTGTTTCTGATAGGGATTTCTCCTCAAATAGCAAAGGATCGTTCGAGCGAAATTAATGAGAAAATTGTGTCGTGTAATGATGAGGGGTGACAAAACACTTGTCGGAATTTATCACACAGTTTTAATGCGTGATTATTTCATAGTAACCTTTCTATTTGTTATTTACTTTACGCATTTAAAGGTTGAAAAGAAATTGAGTTATTTTTAGAAAAGGTGCCGCTAATTTCTAAAGTTACGTCTGATATCACGGAAATAAGTCGCTCTTGGGTTGAAATACAATGGCTGCTCGTAATGATGCTCCTTTAATTTGTCACGCAAACGTTGTTTCAAAAGTTATCTTTCAGAGGTCCTATCTAAATGCCATCTGGCTAAGTTATATCCGTTAATTGGTTTTGTTTACATCATCGACTGCTACATAGAATTAGCGGTTAGGATGTATGATATCGATAAAATGAGAGCTTGTGTAATATCTGCTGATGAGTTGCTCTTTGGGTGTGTACGGACCATGTTTTCTCAGATTATTTTATGTAAAACTTAGCTTCCCAGTCATATTTTTGAATTAATAGGCTTTACATGTTAAGAAGGTCCTCGTTTGTTTTACTGCCTTGTCCATAAGGGTCATGCACTCATATTCGGTGGATTGGGAAGGAATTGAGAGGGAGATCGAATATGTTGCCTTTTTTGAAAGAAAGTAGAACGTTAAGTTTTCATTTGAAAAAGGGTTCTTAAGTCTTTTAAGTGCCTACATTCAGAAAAACCACGGTGACACCACATATCATTTTCAAGGAGATCATTCACTATATGGAAATTTTTTCGGGTCAACCCCTGTTGGATACATTTTATGTACTGCTGCTGTGATAAGTTAATTATAGTAAATTGTTTTGCTAGTATTAACTTCTTGTACCTCAAAGATGTAATGCATTCGTTTTTTAAAATAATTGAAAAGAAATGTGCCTTGCAGTTCATAAAGCTTCATTAAACTTAATGATAGATTTCATGTTGATTAAGTCGACTTTAATCCAATTTACACTGAAGGAGTGCAAAGAAAAATGGTTGTATTCTGTACGTATAAAACGTACGCATAAAAATACGTATACGTCTTTCCCAAATTTTTCACCGTTTAGCTTTGTATTCATTGATTAATTAGCATGATATTCGCATGCATTTTGGATCATAGCCATCTAGATCAAATATAATTGTAGTGAAATCCTGAAGAATGCATTTATCGGTTGCCGTTGAAATAAATAAGTATTGCCCTGGTCCATTGCCCTGTTGAAATTGTTGAAAATTGTTTCACTACATTGCCCATGACTTTAGGATGCGAACGTGACCATGCTTATTTTTCTTTTATCGCCTATTATGCTACATAATTCTAAGAAATATAGGTACTTTTAAGTGGTGTATACTTAAAAGATGTGTTTTGAGTTTTGTTTTATGTATATTAATATTATTTTCTGCTATGTAACATGCCGCTGGTATGAATTACTGCGGAACCTTCTGACAAGCCTTGTGGCTTAGAAGGTCCTGATTTAAAAATGCAATAAAGGCAATGCAATAACAATAAAAATAAAAAAATAAAAAAGTGAGATATTTTTTTAATTTTTATTTAAAATTTATAAGGACTTTATACAGATTCAGATCAACTTCGTTTCAGCCGTAGGTACTTATAAACCTACTGTCTTATTTTCTTACCATCCATTTTTAATTCTGCTGAGCAAAGCGCAAGTGCTAAAACTGCTTTGGCCAAGAAATTTACGATTTACGTTAATATGAAAAAATCAAGTAGATATTGTATTTTGATACTGTGTTCCATTGATTGATTTTCATTCTTAACCATTGAATAAAAATAAAAATCCCGATTCGGGGCTTCTAACGGGTCTGAAATGCAGGACCCGACCCGGTGGAAGACCCGAATAGACTCCATATGCAATCATCATGATAAGTAATAAATCAATATTAGTCGGTTTGTGGATAGCCCCTATTTGATATCCCCCTAGTATACCCTTACTATTCAATCCACCCTTTCTGTAGCTATATCCTCGCATTTGGTGCTCACGAATGGGCACAAGAAGCTTAGGACCTCGACGTAAATCCTGCTTAAATCTGCATAACTTTTTCTTGCCTTGATGAAATCCAGAATGCCCATTTTTAGCCTTTGATAGAAATCAACTAATATTCATTTGTAACAATCTCTAACAACCCGCTTCTTCTCTATGGATTCTTAATCCTTTTTCCCTCTTATCCTCCCTTGTAATTTTTTCGGTGAAATGTTCCTAATTAACCATATCTTAATGGTTCGCGTTGCTTCATACATAATTGCTTTCATCCAGCTAACGGCATCAACGACATCGACTCCTTACACGAATATTTATGCAGAGATATTTTTGTATTTTTTTTCGGGACTTAATCCGCGTTTGTTTCCTTAAGGACAATATTTCGCAAGCGCTCATGTTAGCTCTTCCACAAGTCTGCTTTCGAGTTTCGATGTGTTGCATGCCTCACATCTTATGTACAATAGGTTATCTACATTCTAGTCCGAGTTTTCAAATTAAAAATATCCGGTTCAAACTGTTGTTGAGTGAATAACCGTTTTCTCGGATGACGTTTTTAGATCTTTCTGTTGTTTTTATGGGTAATTGTCGATCTTGGGAAATAGAAGACTAAATTTAAAATTAATTTCGCTCCATCTAATTTTAAGTATTGTGTTGAACCGATTCAGTAGTGGTTTGTTATTTCAAACGTGATGGTTTTCAATCCTAATAGTCCTTTTATGTTCCTTGAGTCGTACCTTTGTAAACTACAGAAGTGACCACATTTAGACGTAACTTCACGCACTCATTCGTAAAAGTTTTGTGTAAGTGGATCTATGGACGTCTGGAGAACGATCGCTGTCTTGCTGGCACTAATTTGTGTCAGGGAACGGCTTTGTGTTTGGAGAGAGTTGAGCAACTCCTTTCGTAATTCCAGACACCTATGGTAGAGTGGCGTCTACTCTAAGTTTCTCTTAATTTTTCGTAGGGTCCTTGGAGTCTCTATGTAGGACCTTTCGGCAAGTTTGTTCCTCTTTTCGTGCTGTTTCCATGATATAGTCAGAGCGGAAACCACTTCTCTAAGAATCTTCCTACACATGCTGCTTTCCGTAGGTGATAGAATCGGCAGCATAGATCAAAACGTTTCGAGGGATCAGGGTTCTTATGACTGAATCCTGTTCTTCAGGGTTTAGGTGCAATTTTTCCTGTGGAATATCGATCCGTGAGGGTATTTTTAAAATAGAGGAATCCAAGATCTGCCGAGTTCTGGAAAAATATTGTCATAAGATAAAAAAACGTGAAATAAATCCCGAAAAAGAATATATTCTTTTTCACACGTACAACAGGAATGCCTCCGATTTCTGTTCATTTTTCCGTCGTTACTAGGTTTTCTGATCCATTTCCTAGCTAATGCAATGTTTGATGCATCGTAATTTTTATTTATAGAAGATTTTGTGTAGCATTTTTCCTTTTCAAAACTTGAATTCATTTGTTAAGCGTAAGTAATGTAATTGGTGTTTTTTTAGCAGTAGCATATGCTGCTTCCCCATGCATAAATTCCAGGAAATCGGTGTTCTCCAGTTTTATTTGAATGCCATATTATTAATTTCACCCGCGCTTCGGTAACATTAAATCAATCGGCCACTACACTGCCGTTCTATGTACAATTCCCGCGAATGGCTGATTTTCGCGTCGTATTGTGTTTTTAACCGTTGTGTGAATCAGGTCGGTGAAAACATCGCGATCCATGTCTACCTACGTCTCCGAAGGTTTCCTCTCATTTAGGCGCATGTATGTCCTCAAGGGACCGTCAGAATATTGCCCTTAAAGACCTCTTGATATTTTTCTTCCACTTCATCCAGCAATTATGTTTTGTGTACCGCGTTATTGGGATCTTATTCGTTATTGTACGCAGAACCTTGTTGCCCTGTCCATCATTGCTTTTTTAAATTCATACAACTTTTTATTCATTAACTTTTTGCAATCCGTGTTCCACCCCATTTATTTCACTTTTTATCTGCATCCAACTATAATTGTATGCATTTTCTATCTACTTGTCAACATAGCCATCTAATAGCGCGTGCTATGCCTATACTTTTTAATGTGCAGGCTTAATCATGGAGTTACTTCGTATGAAGAAATTTAGCCATCGCAACATTTATTCGTTTTTTAGTCTCCCTATGCACTGAGGAGGATGAGCGAATTATTAGATCCGAACGCTAATCTAAATAAAGAAAGAGAATATAATGCATGCTGTAACTGTCACTCAAATTTGCTTGCTTAATTACCCAACATTTTAATGGTGTGTTTTATGTTAATGACCCCTTTTTATTAAATGTCCCTTTGGCAATCCTAAAATTTGGTACTTTTTTAAAGTTTTTGTTTTGTCTACCAGAATGTGGCATTTAATCTACGCTTAAATGGTTTTATTTTGCTGAAAAGTCATTCTGAACAATCAATAACCTCTACCAAAGTTACTGAGAAGCGGAACTAACTTATAAAAGAGAAAAGTGTATGAATTACCCTGTACCGTAAAGAATCGTATAAAAAAGAGAATTACTTCTTCATAGGGGACCTGCCTACAGAAGTCTCAGGAAATGAGTTCCACAGATCTGTGTAATATCACTCGTCCAAGCACTCGTCCTTCATTTTCCTTCCCCACTTCACAATTCGCAGCCGCTGCCGCGGCCATGACCACATATCTACGCCACCATGCAATTGGTTTCCCACGGGTCACGACATGTGCGTGGCAATGATGACACCTCTTCATGTGAATTAACTTTTTTCCAATTTTCTGCCGAAAAGCTCCTTCCAATTGGATCAGGCAGGACGAGGAAATCGCCATTTGCGCCTCCGATTACCTCGCTTTCGCAGATGCTCCGATCCCCCGTAATTTTTGCCGTCCACGGCGGCGACTCCTCTCCTGATCACTCCCTTCCGTCTCCCTCGGAGAACAAAGGCGCTGGCGCCGACGTTTCGCTTGGCAACGAGGTGCCAGGGTCTGCGCGGCCAGGGACTCGGGTGTCGGAGGTCTCGTCTCTCCCTCACCTCCGGTGCCCCTCTCTAGAGGCGGCCGTGACTGGACCTTCTCACTAGCTCCTTTTCTCGGCGGCAATTCCGTGAGTCGAACAGTTCGAAAAGAAATTCCCTGCGTATGCCGTGGAGAAAGCATTTGGTAATATCTACACTTTTGTTAATATTTTTATTTTTTTCCTGTTATTATCATCGTCATCATAAGTCGGGAATCCTATGATTGTTTTGACTTAGCTCTCCACTGCTTCTCCTATATGCCAACCTCTTCCTAATCGCATAATTCTGTCTCTCTTCCTTCACTACTTGCTCCTTATACATGTCATGCGAGGCCTACGTTTGCCATGATTCCTATTTGCTTGTCCGTCGACGACTCTCCTTTCAATTCATGATTACCTACGGAATGGGATCTAGATGTTTTTTATTCTTGATGCTATAATGGACCGATATAACTTACCTTTTTAAAATGTTTGTAAGTGATTAGAGATCCATAAATATGTAGTCCATAGGAGTTGGTATCGTTCGTTTGGCCCCACCTAGAATGGAATGGAATCGAAACCTACATGGAATCCAAATGAAGTAGGTTTAAATTAGGAATGGAAAAGTTTGTTGAAAAAAGCTATTAAAGTGAAAGTTGAAGAGTTGAAAAAGTTATGCTTGTAAAAAGATACCAAGAGAAGTATACACGTATACAGGTTGTTAAAAAAATTAGTTTTGCATTCCCTTGCAGATTGCACGTTACTCCTCGTACCACCGACTAATTTGGAAGAAAAGGAAGCTTAAATTATTTTAGAAGTTGGCGGCGGATTGGTATCAAATGACTTATGAAATGTATCGGAAACTTACAAAGAGGTGAATTTTATGACGAAAAGTCTTAAAATGCATTTTCTACGCATGAAATTAGTGTTGATGAAAGATATTGCAAGAACTAAAAGCAAGAAAACCAGTAAAAATCGGCAATGATTATCTTAGACATTTTTCCCTTTTCCGCATGAGACTTTGAATATAAAATGAATAAATATAAACAGTCTATATTCTCCCTGGACACCTTACATTTATAAATTTAAGTGGTCGTATGAGATGTGTGAAGTGTCCGTCCTTCATATCATGGTTTGTAGTTGGAATCCATATCGCAAGTGAGGCCGCTAAAAGTTATAAAGAATTGATTTTAGTGAAAATTAATACAAATTATGTAGCTACTGACGATAGAATTGTGTTTGATATGGATAAGAGTGTGTGTAAAACGGTGTAAAAAACAAAAAAAAACCTAGAGACAGCTGTAAATTGCAGACTGCCATTAGGATGTGGACTCATGTCTTCGATTAGGTGTCGCCTACGGCCTAATTTTAATGCTCTTGGATTTAAATTGCTCCTACTATTTAGGTTTTATTACACTGTATAACCTAAGATCTTCTGTCTAGAAGAGAAATATATCCATACATTGGACGGGATTCGAACCTCTGACCCTTGGGTTTCCAGGCTGGCGCATTACCGTCCGGCCTGGCTAACATGGCCGGATGCAGCCTAATCTTCAAGACGAATTGCTGCTCCTTATTGAGCTGTAATAAACCATTTCTCCTTGCAAAGTTTGTCAATACATACCTACTGTTAACAGATAATTTTTATCCCATAAACTTGGGAAGAAAATTGCGTTTGACACCTACGACGAATGGCAGCTCAAAGAGCATCGTAAAAAGGTGAGACACCTACAATGATGTACCTATCACTTAACATTATT
This sequence comes from Platycnemis pennipes, assembly GCA_933228895.1. NCBI lineage: Eukaryota > Metazoa > Arthropoda > Insecta > Odonata > Platycnemididae > Platycnemis > Platycnemis pennipes. The sequence continues at coordinate 21,112,266 of OW121848.1, read as the reverse complement.
GCAAGAGCATGCATTCAAAATATATTTTACTGGACATTTATGCAGTTTCGTATCCTTCGCTAGCAGATTGAGAATTGTCATTAGGTATGCTCTATAAGACCAAAGGGTACCACCAAATATATTTAATGCTGTAGGAAGGTATATATCCACATTAATTGATTTTTTACTTTAAAGGCTATACCTGCAGTGTATCCTTCGTTTATAACTGATATAAAACGTATTGTTTTCCCTCGGAAGTGCTTCTTCAAACGATATAAACCATGCTTAGGGCACAAAATTTCACTTAATCTGCTTCACATACAATCATCCCATCCCTTGGCGGCCTTTATAGCTTTATTAGTAACAGAGATATTCCTCCTGAACTAATTACTGCTACGTTGGCCTCCACCCCTCCCTTTTGTTGAGCAGAGACATTGCGGTTTCGTTTGTCTCCTACCTCTTGAATACGTTTCAGTAGTATTTTGGCAAAATACGATTGATTTCACCAAATGAGCCCGTGGAAGCTAATGTTTTCTATCTGCCTAACTAGTTTTAACTGTCATTTTCACTGAATGAAAAAGTGGAAATGTTAGTTTGTGCATAGAATTCTTTGGATTTCTTAGTCATTATTTTCGCTGTGTTTCCTGCTCAATTAATGGTAAATTTCTCAACCCAGGTTTGGCAAAACAAAAGGCTCCCGAGCTACTTACGGCTCTTTGGATGATTCATGTAGCTCAAACGCAACATTGAAAGTCTTCCTTTCATCGATTTGGCATAAGCTAGCATCTAGTAATGCAACTAAGATTTTCCACCAATTTAGAATCGTGTTTTAAGTGTCACCTGGTTGAAAAAAACTGTAATAGCAATATATTTCTCTGGAGAAACAAACTTTTCTCACAGGAATTAAAATAAATGAGTACAATTTTTTGTGTCTTTATCTTTTTATTGAGTTGTGAAGATACGTTAGATATGTAATGCATGTTACAATATGACTTTAAATTTTCCTTGTTTGTAAGAATATATTTATGGCTCTAAAATTAATTTAAAATCGATATGAAGGACGGGTCAAGCGTCTCAAAAGTTTGCCGACCTCTTTCCTAACTCATGCCTCCTTAAAGGATGCCTTATCTCATCTGTGTTTTCAAGTCTGTGTCCGAAGCAATAGGTGCTTCAGACCGGGAGGAAAGGTACAAGGATTGGAATGGAAAGGAGTGGTGGAGATATATCCGGCATTGGCATTAGCCTTCTCTTAGCGTAAGGCTCCAAGGGAACCACGGATTAGCGTCCCTCCCGACGGACGGAGTACTCTAATCGAAAACACTCAAGTAGGGGATTTACTTATGAAAAATATCCTCCACGGGCGGGATTTCCGTATTTTTGTTGTTGAGAGGCTAGAACTACAGCCACACTATTATTTATAGCGATCTAAGGTACCCAAAACCATTCACTAAATCATGGTGAATGCTAGTATTATTAGCAATGCAAATTGATTTCATAATATTCCTGTTTTCAAATTAAAATATCGGAAAATTCATCAGAAAGAATTGTTTTGTTTTCTCCAAGAATCTCATGTATCTCCGGAATTGGCTTGAATATTGGTTTCTTAATAGACAAGCCTGTGATTTCAAAGTGAATGTGTGACATCTTTTGGCATATTTGGCGCTCAAAAGAGGGTGTTATCACATTAGTAGATTTGATAGCACACTCTTCTACCAGCGAGAAAAATTTGGGAAAACTTTTGCTGACAACGTAGTATTTTTTATACTAGCATTAAATCTAAATCCCTTTTGAAAAATCTTGATCCATTTTATCATTAGTAGGTACCAAAAGCATATTGGTGTAAATGGTAAAAATATAACTCTTGATTTTTTTACAGCGTGATTTGATGTTTTGGTACCTGAGCCAGCATTTCATCGATGCATACTCATCATTGATATCTACGCCACGAAATGTGTATCCCAGATTGGCAAAAGAATCAAGGTGGGAGCATTAGAAATTGTGGTGCTTTTGAAGAAGACGAAAGTAATTGGTAGAATGGCAAAGGATGGCCTTGTTGGAGATGCATGGAGAAAGTAGCTAAGGAATTAATGAAAATAAGCATACATACGAAGAGGTTATCCAATAAAAGGATCGAATACCATCATATCATGGGATTGATGACTAGTTTTGACGGTAATGATGTCCGGAGGCTTATGCGGAATAAGGTAGGCTATCCTATTTCTTCTATTTTTTATATTGCAGACCTACCCGTTTTTTTCCGCCGTTGATGCCATGAACCCCAATCCTTGACTGTATTTCTTAGATATATTCTATCAATAATCTTAGCTTCGCCGCGATGCCATGATTATCTCTGTTTGGTGGTTGCGCAAGGTTTTATCCATAGCCGATAACTTTTCCTGCTACTTGTATTACTCGGATATTCGTTTTGACGTGTACATTTAGTGATATGCTAGTCAGATGTAATATTTGTGATGCACCACTGACTACTTCATGGTAGAATTGTATATACTACGGTGCTTCTCTACAGATGATTTATTTTGATAAATGACACTTTTTTCTTTGATAGCACGGCTTATGAATCTATCTTCCGTTGAAACGAGCTTTTGTAACTCAAAACATATAGTACGTTAAAACCGCTTCTACTCTGGTATCTCTAAGGTTTCTGTGGTTAATATATAATCGTTCACCAATCGTTTTATCGGTTTAGGAAGTATTGAAGCAATTTATGTACTCTATTTGATATTTCATTCCGGTTTCAACGAGTAAGAGATATAACTCGAGCATCTTATTCCACATAATATCCTTTACAACCGTTTTTGACTTTTCTTAGGATATTCTACGATATTTCAATCCTCTTAGAATTAGTATTAGGAATCAGACAAATAAAATTTTAGGTGTTTTAGTATTTATAGATATGACTATAACATTAATTTCACCAGCTTATTTTATTTATTTTGAAATAAATCGTGAGTTTTATGAACGAGTACTAAAATATTATTTTTATTAATCAGTCTTAAAATAAATTAATTCTTCTGGGATTTAAGATGTGATGAAAGCATTGATATGTAAAGTTAAAAGATGTTAAATCATGTCTGATTTATAGACATTTTAAGAAAAATAAATGAAAAATTGAGAGAGGCAACATAGTGTTTCTCTCGATGAGTCGCTTTTGTGATACTGGGAACAATCTGCACGCGGCGAAGCAGCTCTGCCAGCTCCTGAAGATTCGGTTTCGGGAGTTGTCCGTTCCATGGGGGAAGATATCGCGGGAGATAAAAGGTATTATAAGTGCAAGTAACCTCGAAAATACATCTGTCATTCATGAACGGCAGAAAAGTTCAGCACTTTGATCAGAATGGATATAATTCTACGTGGAGATAAAATTTTGAAAGATTCCTTTGGCAAGATTTCCTCAATCATAGAAACGTGAAAAACAGAATCATTGAAATTAGACCGGTGGAAGTATTACATTGACTGTTGAGTAGATCGTTTAGGATCTCCTCAGTTGCGTTCGAGAAATTAAGTGCTTTCTTTTCAAGAACAATCCATTCACAGTATAAACATCTTGCGTACAACTTGTAAAATGCTTGTATTCCCGTGTGAAGACGTCAATCTTAATCCCGAATAATTTAAAAATCATTGTCTCGTTCCGGGAGAAATCTAGCCAAACCGGGTATGCAACCCTAGGCGGATTTTCTTGCGGAGTAAAATGTAAATCACTCTCAATAGCGCTCATAAATTTTTCGACCGGACCGCCATCCATGAGTGCTCATTATATAAGTTTGTGTAACTGTTGGCGAACGATGTTTGGGAATGTTGATGGACTCCACTGTCGGTGCGGGAAGGCTTCATTCAGGGGATAAGTCCTCGTGGAGGAGGATAAAGGGACACCTCTGCCCTCCCTCCCTCTTCCTTCGCCCCCCCTGGTCCCTCCCCTCTCCCCTAGGGCCCGCCGCCGCCACTCTCCTATCCCTCGCCCGGGCCCCCATCATCCCAAACCCCCACCACCACTTCTCGCGCCCCTCCTCACCCCCCAGACCATTCAGTTACACGCAAACACAAAACCCGTATATAATGATACTTGTCCTCCGGGGTTGACACGCAAAGCCTCAAAAAAACGCCGGAAGCCGATTGGCTGAAGCGAGTGATCGGGGGGAGGGGGTTGGGGACGTGGTGAGCGTTTGGTTGGAGGACTGCAGGGGGATGTCAGGGGGGTGGGGGGGAATGATGATCAGGGGGAGGAGAGGCCTGGGTGGCGTTTCTGTGTCTGTGGAAGAGAGGCGAGGAATGGCTGGAGACGAGCGGATGGAACAGGGGGGGAGGGTAGGGCGGCCCTGAGGGGTCGCAGCAGAAACGGCATTCAGAGGGGAGGGGGGAGGGAGTTGGAGAGTAGTGAGCGGGCCGGGAGGATGATTCTGTGAAATGGTGGTGCCGGGGGTGGGAGTTGTGGGGAGGGAGGTATGAAGGGGTGGAGGAGGAAGTGGGGTGAGTGGGGGAAGGCATTACAAAATAACATTCGCTTGGGACCGCCGGCTATGGAAATGGGAAGTGAGGCGGAGGAAAAAAAAAGAAAATAGGGAAGAAAGCCCTTTCCCGCGTTCTCCTCGCTCGATCCGCTATATTTCTCGTTTTTTCATCCCGTGGAGGGTAAATGGGGAGTCGAGGGGATGGAAGGGAGTCGGAAGGGAGGGGATATTCGTGCGTTGCTGCGAGAGATAGGGAGGAAGGGGGGGGGGGTGGGAAATTGGTGAGGGGTGCGGGCGGCACTTCTCCATGGAATAGATGAAGGGAGATGGCGGAGGCGCCATCTTGGTTCATGGCCTCCATGTTGCTCCCTCCCGTTCGGCTGCGGCGGTGGTGCCGAACGAAAAAATATAAACCCGGCGTCTGCCTCTCGCATGGCTGTTTTTTGTGACCATGCCCACATTTCGCTGGCCTTGTCATTTGGCGGATCCAATCTCCACTCCCATATTCCTCACCCCACTTGCAGACCGCGAAATGGTCCGATGATGTGACGAAAGCTCCGCCAAATTGACGCTTTTCCTCCCGTACGCCCTCGCCCGCGATCTTCTCTTTATGCCTAGTCTTCCCGTGTCTTAATTCTCCCTCTACAAGTTGTCTTGTACCCTCGCACCAAAACGTAACACACCCGAAATCGACGCCTCAAACCCTTCGCCCGTCGATATCCCCGCTGTCTCACCGCGAGAAGACCTCGCCGCGGTCATCTGACTGCAAATGCACGGCAGGGTAAAGCCGTCCCCTCCCCGTGGATAATTGGCGAAAACAGAAGACTCGTCTGTCTTCCTCTTTTCCCTTGAAATCCAGATTCCATCGTCCTGGATTCCTGGAATCGACTCGGCTGCCCTATGGTTTTCGATATTGCTTTGCTCACTTAATGCTCGGCTTAATAGGATTTCATTCGAATGGAACGGGATTGCGTAACTACATCACATTCCCCAGTGGATGTCAAGCAGTAGTAGGAGAATCCATTTCCGTAGTCTTCTCTAGCGTTGGAGAGTGGTAGGGAACCACATCCGCTCGGCCCATAGTTTATTTGAGGCCCTTCCACTCCAATAAATATCTTTTCCCGTTTAGGACCGTAGCAGTAACCCATGTGACTCACCCAATTCCAATCACCCAATCTCTCTAAATGATTTGTTTTCTCTTCCATAAAAATTAGCAGATATTGAGAGTACAGATAGGATATCTCATTTGGTGTACTTTTCATTCTGCAAGTTACGCTACCGTTCAAACATTTGGAGAAGCTTTAAAGAGTGATAGAATTTTCATATGTTTAATCAGATCAGGTATTTGTCAAAATTTCTTTATCTCTAGGTATTCTTCCTCTTCTGTCCGTTGAAGCGTTTCCCATTAATTTATATTGTAACATTAGATCATCATATTGTGAATATCGTCGAATAGATTTCTCAACTTTATCAATCCCTTCTTTTTTCGTTTTTTCATAGAATGTACCAGTACTTGAGCTCTGGTTGTCATGCAATGCAGGTATTTATTATCCTTTGAAACACTTTATCTTTAAACTTCCACATGCACTTTAATATATCATTCATGATATTCTACGGCTTTAGAAACGCTTCATCATAAGCTGAACCCTCAATAAAAGCTATAACCACGAATGTCCTCTTTCATGAAGTTTCTATTTTCAATTCGATAGTCGTTTGTTGATATCAGACATCAAACTCTAGCTGTAAAAAAAAGTTAGCTCGCAGTTACCTCGAATTTTATATTTTATGTAACCTCTATCTGCAAACTTTTTTTCTTTCGTGTGTGAAAGGAGGTTTATGTATCCTGCATTTCAATGTTGTCTGTCCACGGTGGCCCCTTCTGTAAAGCATTACTCTAAATTTATTTACTTTGAAAGATGTTTTCCTGCTCATTACCTTTCTGACATCCGCCTATTTTCTCAGTTCAACGCCGCTAAGCAATTATTTACTGAAAATTTTTTCAGCTATCTTCGTTCATTGAAATTTTACCTGAAATCGCTCTTTTCAATTTCACCGTCGTTGAAGTGGAGAAGGAAGATATAAATGAATATCCCTTATCCTTCCAATTTCTGAGTGTGTCTGAAATAGTACACGTATTGAGCTCAATATTCCAATACCTACATCATTAAAACATGTTCATTTATTCATCATTTTATATTTCAAAAGCTGTCCGTCTTCGAGCAGCCTTTATCATTACCAAGCTACTATTAGGGCAGCGTCCTCTTAGCAGGATCATTTTACCATTCCCCAATAAAATAAATTTATTTCATTCTTGCACCATTTGAATTGTTACTTACTTTAACTTCGCATCACTTGTTTTTCATCTCGCTCACGTGCTTTCTTCAAAATTCTGTTACCCCACGAAACGTTCTCCCACGGCACGGCCTCTTCCATGTATTTTATTCAAATTCTTCTCCTTCACGGCCTTATGTCTTGTTGCTTGTCCTTTTTTCTCTCAGCTAACCATCTCCATTTTTATCCATGCCCAACTACCAGAATCGCCAAATCTGCATTCATCTGTTTTTCGGGAAGGCAGCTACACAACCAGTCAATTAATTTCAGTGTTGCTTGGAAAAACATTTTGACTGGAATCCTGTAAATGTCAAACACCTGCTTTTGCAGTTGTACTCCTTTGGAAAACTGCCGTGCTTTTTTTACTCATGTTCTTTTGAAAAGGCTATTCAAAACGACGAAACTTTACCTGGGTGCAGCTGTCCAAAAAGATAATGCTATAAATTGCGTTTCCCTACAGTTATCGTAGATTTGAGTACCTACTCTACAATACCTGGCTGAACACTCCAGGTGCATTGACCGTCATTTCCAATTATCCTATATGTTCTGTTAATCTGCTTCTATTATTGAAATTTCCTTTGGAAAAAGGTTTACTGGACCTGGAATCAACCCACAGACCTTTGGTTTGCCTGTCCAATATGTTGTGGTCCGTGTTTCAATTTCAAGCCCAGGTAGCCCTTCTCTGGCAATTTTTAATACACTTGTTTTCTGTGCATAACGGCTAAATAAAATTTAACAGTGATGCCATTGGTAACATTGCCTTATGCGATCATTTAAAGGATATATCCTTCCGAATAGTGTTTTCGTCGAAGCCCTATTCTGTCTTACAAGTACTATCGTTGATGGGCAGTAATGGTGAAAGAGATCTAGCTCCTATAAATCTTCCTTAAAATGACATTCGGGATCCGGAAAGTTTGATAGCGTGGTGGTATGACGGAAAGTGAAAATTTTATTGTTCCAGTTAAATTTCTTAATGTTAATAGAAGTAAATATTAGAAACATGCCTTACTAATCATTGCACTATAGTAACAATGAGCCCTCTTACAAATCGCTACGTATTCAAATAGCCTGCTTTATGATAACGACATGTAGTGCTCCTCTCACTCTCATCTTTATGCCTCTATCGCTGTTGTTTTCTTTTCTTGCGGCGTTTTTTTAAGCAAGGTATGCTAGTGCAATAAGGACAATGGACTTCATACCTCATATCAACGTTCGATCACTTCTGATAAAATTCCGTCTCTCTCTACAGATCTTTAATACTTTTTTTATCGTTTACTACCCCAACTCGTCTCATTGAGGGACACTCCTTCCATGTACTCCACAACGTTTGGCTCCCACCCCTCGACCTACCAAGATCAGCTACTATTATTGCCTTGGCTTAAGTGGCCAGAGGTATCCGACTTCCTATCAACATCATCAAGGTTGTCTCTCTATGAGGTAATAAAGCCTCTGGAGAGTATTTGCCTTTGCACTGCACAAAGTCATCTACTCAAGCAATTGAAACGTATAAAGGTTAAACTATTTTTGATTTTATTAGATCATCTGAGGTTTTTATTTCCCTCTGGGTTTTATAAATATTATCAGAAAAAAGTGATGGAAAAAGTGAACCATTAGACCACTAGTGAACCGATGGCAGGTTATCATTTGGGAAGAAGTGACCCTTCGACTCTTAAATTATGCGAGGTAATAAACTTATTTTTATTCCTTTATGACTTTCCTCGTGTGTTCCTTAGCATGTTGGTTTGCCGCTCGTCATCCATCCTTGTATATTGGCAATGCATTTGGCGATATTGGGGCTTGTTTTTTCTCATGAGCTTCCCAGCTTCATTGAGTTTATTGCGCCTGCTCTTGAGGTGCAATTTAAGATTATCTCCTTCAATTCCTCTCATCAAAAATTGAAGCTTGAACTGTCTTGCTTTACCTCAACAAACAGTGCTAATATTTTCTGGCCTTTTGGATTCCGAGAAAAGGGTATTTAAATGGAACTCAAGTTTGTCAGCAGTACGTATTAATGCACTGTTTGAACATGGCGCAGGGCATATATGTATACTCCAATTTATAGGTGCATTTCCCTATTTTAAGCTAATCGTTCTAATATTCTGACCATTGCTAGCGTGTTATTAACTGCCACCAGCTATCTGTAGGTCAGTAGTTCTTAGCCTCTTTCATCGCTGACACCCACTGAAAATTAGTTCTCGCACCACCCCCCTCCAAGATTTAGAAATTGGGAGGATAATTGGACCTGTCTGCACATTGAAAATATAGGTATATACAATTTTCATAATAATTATTATAACATATGTTGGAGGCAATAATAGCTCAGTCATATAATTCCGCCCACATGGTTACATGCATATGAAACTTAGTTCATACTTGATATTTTATTGAGAAATATTTTTCTGCTGCACTAAATCTTTGAAACTGCACTATAAATATTTGTTTACTTTTTGGCTGCAGCAAGTATGTAAAAATGTATTACTCCATATGTTTGAATCATAGCGTTTTGATCCCCCAGTAGAAGCTTCTTGAACCCCTATTGGTGCGTGTTTCCCAGGTCACGGTCATGCGTTTTTTTTTCTTTGTGCTTTTACAGTCTAACTTTTGATTAGATCCTTACTTCCAGATGTAGTTTATCATGTAAATGGAATCATTCTACATACCCATAGGGCCGTAAGCAATATTCAGCTTTAATTTAGAGTAATATGTTTCCGCCATCGGTTTGTAACATTTCAATTACCATAGACCTCAATAATGCCAAAATATATTAAAAAGAAAATCCACTCGATCAATTCAATATCCCAGTCTCAAAGAGAAATATATGAATGATAACAAAGCGATCATCCACCGTCACTGCAAACCCAACCGGGTACATATGCATAAACACCGATAAATTATATCAATGCATAAAACCTTATCTCTCACCTCATAGCCTAAAATTTTTAACATTCTTATAAGAACTCTTTCACGCACTCAGCAAGTACCTATGTTTCCTTGAAAATACAAGAATGCACTAGCGTTGACTATGCAGCTGAAAAAGTGATATTTACCCTAGTGCAACTTTCTACTATGCCCGAGCGGAGACAGTTGGGGCCTACAGTTGGAGAGAGCATCATGGGATAGCAGCGATGGCCGCCGCCATTTGGGGCCCGATGGCCCCTCGGGAGGAGGGGGCGAGGGGCCTCGCCTCCGGGGTCGGCCTCCCGGATTGGATGAAGACAATAAAAAGGGGAGGGAGGCGACTGTAGTTGTGGCGAATGTGGGGGTGGTCACATGCTAATTGGCTTGTTCCGAGAAATCTTCCAAGGCATAAGCAAGCTTCCAAGACGATTTTATCTCTCGAGTCTCCCCCAGCCACTAAAGTTTATCCACTTGGCTTTTGAAGTTTACCGGCCTCCATCCAGGTCCTTGCTCTTCCTCCGACTGCTACACTTCTCCTCTGCATCGCTACTTCGCTGTGTGACCTCAGATTTTTCCACGTCATTCGCAATTATTTTTAACGAGAGCAAATGTGAGGGAAAGTTTAAAAAAATTAGCTTTATAAATAAAATAGATCGATTTTTAAATTTGTAAAATCCACTGTCTAAACTGCGACTATATTAGCCAATCGATTCGGTTCCCATGGTAACTAATACATTTTGGTGAAGTAAAAATTTTGGGAACAAAATGACATCATCTTAAATTCATTGCAGACATCAGTCCTAAGTTTGGTAGCCGCATCATCGCTTTGATTCTATGTGCTAGAATGCGAGCATAATCTCTTTATTTTGTAACATAATCTGTTTCCTTTACGTATCCGATTAAAGGAATTTCTTTCACATTCCTCCCGTTCTATTCCTTCGGCCGCTGTCTTCCGAGAGTCCTTCATGCCTCAGTATTTGTTAGTTACTGTTGTCTTTTTTTCGGTTTTTGAACATTCTTTAGGATTTCTTACTATCCTACTCCTCTTATAAGATTTTTGCTATTGACTTACTGTATTCATTTGTCAGTTTTCTTTTTATCTCAATATCAAGTTTCATATACATCCAGTTCAGTTCAGTTCTCCAACTCTCGCTGCCATTATGAAACATGCCCCATATGAGTTTTATGGAAGTGCCTTACTTTCAAGCAGACTTTTTAGGCTTTAAGCTTTGCTGGCTCCTTCGACGAGGTGGACTGGTTCTTCCACAAGGCTCCTGCAGTTATCATTTCCTTGGCGCATTGTCCGCTGCAATACATAATACTTTCCGAATTGCGATACCACTCTGCCCCTTCAAGCTTTTGATTTACAAGTTTTCTATTAGTTTCACACTCGGCTCTCTTTTGATGAAGATCATTATTTATGTTTTACCAGCCATTTGGATATTTCAGGTTAATATATTTTCTACCTTACTAAAGTGTCTTTCGTATCTATCCTTAGGTCACTGCCTTAGCTACTGTGGCGTTTTTTTCTCTTCAATACGTACCGTTGAGGATTTTCCTTCGGCTTATTTGTGCCTTGTGGTTGAAATTTAAAATCAAGGAACAAATTGCAGATGTTACCTCACGTCTTCCTTTTTCCTTCTTCATAGCTGGGTCCAGATTTATTTAATTCACAACTAACCTATTTTTTTACAACCTGCTGATTACTCTTCAAAATTCCACCCATGATGTGAAATCTTATTTGAAGAAAAAATGGATCCGATACTATTTTCATCAGCCAGTTAAATAGCTAAGGACATAGTTTTTTGATCCGAAATATTTTGTGAGTCAACTGAACGAAAATTCTAGCATAGTATATATTCAACTTGGAAAAATATTACTACATTAATATTGCTTCAAAACAAACTGTCTCATTTTAACGTTTATAATCCCATTTTTATCATATTTTATGATTGCCATCTTTACATAAGAATGCAATAAATTCCCTGCACTTTCAAAGCATTTTATGTAATTGTAAACTTGTTGTACTCGAGGTTAAAATGCGAATTTCACTTATGTGTGGTTTTAATTTTCCAATTAAGTTATCAAGTATCATTATTAGAAGTGAAATCGAAAGTCGCTAAAAATAATTCACATTTATGATGTCATCATTATTTTTTACCAACCTTAGGTTTAAAAGTGATGTTTTCATTTACTTTTAGATCTGTATTATTTCTTGAGATATCAGGGTCGAATATAAAAGAGTATTTTATAGTACTATTGCTAGTTATATCAGCTGAAATCTTTACGTACCACACCGTACTTTTTGAATTTGCTGTTTCATGCTTAAAAAAAACGTAGGTGATTGGAGCTGGTTAAGCTATGGTTGAAGGGAGTTGGTACTTTGCCCCTGCGTGCTTTAATGAGTGTAAAATCAACGAACACCCTTATGTTTTAATATTCTTCTGTTGCTGTTTACATATTTGGCTGTTTAAATAATACTATTTTCAGAAGTGTGAATTTGTAGATTAAGGTGTGGAACTCACTCCGGGACAGTTATTTGGTCCGCGTCCGGGGCACCGCCCTCCGACGGTATACACAATATATTGTGAAGGAAAGACAAATTTGGAAATTTTGCTCTGGATCATTTTATTTCAATAATTATTAAACACCGTCATGCTTACATATTGTTCCTGCGTTCAATTGATGTGATGCAGATAAATATATGGTATTAATGGGTTGCAGCGTTGATATATAGGCATGGAATGACAAAATGTGCAACTTACTGACTTTTCTAATAAAAGGCATTTACTGGTCGTAAATGTAAACATACAAAATAAAAATGTGATTATAAAGTACTTTTTCAAGCTTAGTTGCTCTTCCATGGAAAGCATTCCTTTCTCAAAAAAAGTATCAGCGAATTGTGAAAGTAGGCCTGACAGCCAGAAGATAGTGAGTTCGAATCACCTTTTAGGCATTTATATTACGTCAGCGATAAGATTGAGCTTAATATTGAGTAATACATGACGCTATGACGTTATGACCTAGCGGTTGGAGCACCTCGTAACCTAATCCTACTACTTCTGCTCTTCATTTGTACTTGAGACGCGTGGAGTAGAAGAGACACGTAGGCAGGATTGATTCGCGTGAGAAACGGAACCTTATGTGAACAGTGAAGTTACAGCATTGAAGTAGGTGCTACGTATTCATACTACTTTCTATAATTCTTTCTATAATTTCTAACTTCGCAGTTTAGCATAGGATTGCCTCATTAGTCACCGGCAGTGATAGCTCTTAAATGCATATAGCGTGACGTAATAAAAGAATTCCTAATATTCTTTCTCCGGCATTGCTATTGTACACCAATATATACTACCTGTTCAATAAGGGGTATTATGTATCGATAAAATTTAAACTCTGATTGATTCAACTTAATTTTCGTTTTAAAGGGTTGTGTGTTCTGTGCTATTTTTTGTTTGATATCTCAGTTTTGTATCATGAAATTAGGACCAATTCATTAACTAATGTGCCCCACGTATGAACCCGGTGATCTTCAGTGTGGTAAAGAAGGTTTAAATATTTTCAATTTAAAATCCTTGTTAGTATTGATAGAATTTATGAATGAAGTTTTGTCCTCAAAGCGCGTAGAAAAATTAGGCGCCGTTTTAGCCGTGAAGTTGAGTTTAGCTGAAAAAACTTGAATAATGATGAAGTTTTGTGTGCAATATATTTAAAATAAATTTACTTTGTTTTCGATAAGTATATGTGCATTTTGTATTTCTAAAACGTATTCATGTATCTCCCGGGCCGGCAGGTTCTCTGAATATTTTCGGGTAACTATAATCTCGCAAACAGCCTTTGTTTTTCATTATGGTTCCTCAGCTCGTGTCTGGCATCCAGAGACCACGGGATATCAAGAAAAATTAATATTCCTTTTTTCCGGGAATTCCCGTTATTAAAGTATAGACTGTGTGGTTAATTTTAAAGCTACCCAATTCCTTTTCCCCGAGCTTTGTCGCTCTGAATGAGAACTTGAAGCAGTGTGGCATCTGAATATCTTTGAGGTCGATACGAAATGTTTCCATGAAAAGTAGGAAAAAACGAATAGTTCGTGACATCTACCGGGAAGCACATTATATGGTCCACCTGTTCTCCGTAGTCTAGAAATGACATTTCTACCGGCCACTCTGCATAAAATACGCTTTATTGGACGTCCTATATGCAGAAATGATCATCCGAGCAAATTTAATTCCATTTTCATATTAGGTAACATGATGTCGAAAAAAATGAAATTTTACGCTGTAGCTATAGAATAGTCACCTAACGTAGAAGTTGTCATTGGTGGTTTTTTTCAAAAGGTGTCGATTAACTAGAAACTCTTGTTAAAATCAAACCTGACAAATTGTTATTCATATAGGAATTCAAAAGTTTAGTAATTATTGTTCAATCAAAAATGAAACCTTTTTTTTTCTTGAAAATTTCGTAGCATCGTGGGAAAAATAGTCTTCATAGTTGGCATCCTGTTTTATAATCAACTTCAATACAACATTTTTATCCCCCTTTGCTATCTCAAAGCATACACTTTCGTACTTTATAAATTGTATGGTAATTGCCAAGGGGTTTTTATGAATTGAGTCTTAAATTGCTTCTTTAATTCCTGATATATAAATACCTGTAATCATTTAAGGTGGATTGGTGGTCTCCAATTTTGTTAGAAATACAAATGTGAATAAATTCATATTTGTTTCTGCTTCCTCATTCAACCTCCTGTAAATGTTTTCAGTGAAATTTTATTCCTGGATTACGCAAATGGTACTTAAATAGACCATTAATATCTGCCAAACTCAGAAAATTGTAAAACAATTTAAGGTGCCGTTGATGGCTGTTGCGCGTCGTACCGAAGACCCGTTTTGTCAAAAACATCGACGCCACACTTTGTGTGATTGTAAAACATATTTATCTCGGGCTTCTTATATTCTCCACTTTCAGTTTCAATTTTATCATCATTGTACATGGTAGACAGCAGTATAACGTCTTGGATTCTCTTCGGAACGTAGCTTACTAGAGGACAGTCAGATTGCGATCCAAAGGGGAGTCATTTATTTCTCTGCACTAACTGGTCTTGAATTTCTGAGCTATCTCTGGTTTGCTGTCTTCTAGTGCTCCAACAACTGCGATTCGATTTTGCAGTAATTTTTTGCTGATAGTGTCTGCAATTTGATTGGACATTATAACTTGGCCTTCTGGCTGCAAACCTGTATACACTTTAAAAGTGTACACATAAGGGTATTTAGCATATACGGCTAAAATTATTTTCATGCCAAATTTAGCGGGTTTGTTTGGGATATAAATTATAAAGCCACAGCGACTCTTGAAAGCTACTAGTTGCTTCTCAAGGGACACATATTCACTTGGCGTATAGTAATTCTTAGAGTTCTGATGTATTCATTATGTTTCAAGCATATCAATTATCTGACGCATACCTACATGATGAACTATCAGTTTCCTGAGGAGCTGTCTATCCCTGAAGTCATCAAAGCGCACTCTACCTAACAGGAAACGTAATCTGCATTGTGACTTGGGATTCAATCCAGTTCAGTTCTAAGGTCTTGTGAATTGTTCCACAATTCTTTGAGTTTTCTTCGCCCAGCTCAATTACTAACTTCAATTACTAACAACAAGCCGACAAGGCTTTCATTTCTACCAAATCCCTTAGCGCACCATCCATTTTTGTCTTGTATCTTTGTTTGATTGTATTAGTGTAAATGTTCGTGCATTAGAAAAGAATGTTCAAAGTGTCAAAGTTAATAAACAGCGAAATACAAAACAGATTGCAAGCTAGTTTTAGCATCTGTAGCAATACCTTTTGCACCTGGAAGTCGTGCCACAATGTTGAGAGCTCTAGTCTTAGATGTAGCAGGTGCAGATGCAGCAGCACTTTGTTCAATTGTGAGACTGATATGTGGCCAAATGTGACAAAGGCACACTTTCGCCATCAGATTCATCAATTTCTTGTTCCGCGTCAGAAACCTGAGGTGAAACATATGCGATGTTTTGCTCCTCTGAACCTCTATGTCCTTCATCACTGCTATTTGATACCATGCCATCTGAGAGGTCTTCTTTTAACTACCTTATTTTTGTCTCATCGCTCAAAATTGATGCCATTACTATCTAAAAAAAACTTATAAATTCAAAATATCTCTTCGAGCATCACTATAAAATAGAACTAAATGGTATAAAACAGTAAATTAGTATTAAAATAAGTTAAACTGTTAAATATTAAATTACTTACGTGCATTTATACTCCTTCCTAAACGGGATATTTCGATTTCAAGTGTAGTACATTGAATTACTACCAGATTTTTCTGAGAGACAGCAGGACCATGGAAAGGATCTGAATACGATACCTAAATGCGTGAATTTTACTCACCTTTGGGCTTCATACTTTTGAGCTCAGTTCTCACCACTCAGAGCCACTAATAAGTTAAATACCGTGTGTGGTAACGCCTTCTTAGCAAGCCAACCAAAACGTTTTTATGTGCTGATTTAAAAATCACGATTATAATATGATCAAAGGTCAAATTACATGCCTAAGTCTTCAATGGTCATGAATTATTGCTCTACGTCAATTATTTAGTTAGTATCCCATTGTGATTAATTTATTTTATTCACTCATCACAGAAGAAAATTTTATCATTAAATACTTCACTCTCTCCCGTCATATATGTATGCTTAATAAACATTTCTTACCTTCATGCAATCACTTCTATTCCACGTGGTAGTGAGGGAGGGGTGTACTTTTAAACACCACTGATTTTCAATAAATTTGCAATAAATTAATGTAAATACGATCCGCGGAAAAGGCATAAATACTGAAATATTTCTATTTAAAGAAATATTGAAGTTGCGTCATTAGTGACATTCCGCCTCGTGCTACTCAAGGTGATGGGAGATTTTGATTTCAATTTCGTTCCCGAGCCGGGTGTTAGTAAATGGATTTGTTACATTGGAAAAGTTGTGACAGAATTAATGAAAATCCATCCATGATGGCAGCTCGCAAACGCTGAAGTATGTGGGTGAGCGGCTTCAGGCAGAGATTGATGGATGAAGGCTTTTAGAGGGATGAAAATTAGCGGAAGTCTCCGGCTTTCTAGAAGATAGATGAAGCAGTTCGGTGAACGATATGCAGTGGAGTTAAAATGCTGATATTCCCTTGTTCCCATTCTATGAGCCACCTTTCAAAGACCCCGAAAACCGAAGATTTTAGCATGGGGAGCAATCCAGAACCGGAGATAACTAACTTTGCGAATTTTTAAGAGGATAGTGAGAGAGAGATGTGTGATTCACCATGGAATACATCTTT
Organism: Platycnemis pennipes; assembly: GCA_933228895.1. Taxonomy (NCBI): domain Eukaryota; kingdom Metazoa; phylum Arthropoda; class Insecta; order Odonata; family Platycnemididae; genus Platycnemis; species Platycnemis pennipes. Next base: position 21,095,250 of record OW121848.1, on the reverse strand, counting down.
GTTCAAATTAACGGGGTACCCTTGAAGAAACATGCTTTTTTATAGAGGGGAGTAATGCATCCCGAAAAACTTTGACATCATTTCTATTCTATAATTGGTAAAGAAGTATAAATACGTTGAAGTGGTAGGGAGGGAGAGAAATCATGGTTAATTTGAATGTTATGATTAAAATAAGGGGGTAAGGTGGAGTGTGGTGCTGGCAGACGTTCGAAAAGAGAACCGAGAAGCGCAGAAATGACCCACCACCACTTACCTCCGATCAGCAGAATGCCGATGAGTGATAGCGATGCGTGGGACCTTCCTCGTTCCTCTGCACCCAAGGCGGCAGTTTCCCTCGCCCCGGTCCCGTGAAGCGCCCGTCTCCCACCCCCTTTCCTCCCTCACCCCCTCGCCTCTCTCTCTCTCTCTCTCTCCTTGAGAGGGTGCGCAAGTGGGGGGAGGAGGAGGATGAGGGATGCGACGAGAGGTGACCTCCCGAGCGTGAGGCCCTGCTCCCGGGAGCGTCGGCCACTCCGGGACGGCGAAGCGCCGGCGCCAAGATATGCTGGACTCGCCGAGGGCCTGCCCCACTCCCGGTGCGGCGGCCGGGAAGGGCGCTGCTTCGCCTCCGGGGGCAATTCCTTCAGTCTTCCACTTCCATGCCATTGTCGCCGCTCCCTTTCCTGGAGCGATCGAGTTGCTACCTGCCGGGGAGGAAGTGTACGTACGTCGCTGTAAAACAGTCGTGAAGCGGATGGGTGTTCTTGTTTCCTCCTCTGTATTTAGTTTTTTACAGTCGAAAGGAAGCTGACATCCGATCATCGATGCCGAGGATGTGTGTGACTTGCGTGTAGTGTGTTTCGGCTTGCGATGTGACGGGATCCATATCCTTTCGGGAAGTGGTCAACGGTGGGAATCTTAAGTGAGGCAATCATTAACGGAAACTATATTTCATTTGTTTGGCTAATTTACAGTTCGTCGACATCCGAACGCAATGATCTTGTAGCTAATTCCTAGCAATGCCTGCCGCGTTCTCATACCGGATGGCACTGGCGAATATTGGAGTTCATACTCCGTTTGCGATCGTTTTCTTGTTGTGCATATTATAAAGAGTGATTATGCAATTTCCTTTGGTATGCTGACCAGAAGTTCTCGAAAACTAAGTAAAAAAACCTAATTATTTAGAACGTCGTTGTATACTCTCATATTTACGCCTGAATACATGCCGTCTTTACTACTCGTTGTTTCACTGTTTTTTATGATTTGTTTTCATTGACTCATAGAAGTAGTTTTTTTGACGCCTTATAACGCCTTTTATCTCTTGTATTTTACTTCAATTCGTGTGCTTTCGGTCGGTAAAATCAAATCCTGGTTATGTTATGTGGGAAAAGATATAGCTTGCCTAAAAAAGGACTTAATTTTATTAATTGTATTGCTTAAATAATTAATTCTTTATTGAAAATTCCCTTCAGTTATTCAGGCCTGGAGAATAAAAATATAACAATAATTATAATGGACGTTTATTGTCTAAGGTCAACTGGCCATTTAGACATTATTAACAATACAAATTATTACAATACTAGCTGAAGGTACCCGTTAAAATTCAATGGGAGGGAGAAATATAATAAATACGAATTGTATTGAGAAATTTAAACATTTTTCATGCAGGGGCGAAAACAAACTTGTGTTATGGTGTTAGCTTTCGCTCCAAATCAGTATCGGAACCATCATAATCATCATCTGTCAACCATCCTAAGATTGGTTTGACGCAGCCCTCCAGTATACTTCCATCAGCCAACCACTTCATATTGAGGTAACTCCTCGCTTTAACATCCTTCACGACCTGTTCTATGTGACTCATACGAAGACTGCCTTTTCCATTCTTCCCGCTCACGTTTCCCTCGACGATGTCTTCATCACACCATCGTGTCTTAAGATATGGCCGAATAAGTGTTCCCCTCTTCTTTTAAGGGTTTTCAGTTTACATCTCTTTTCTATCACTCTTCTTAAGACTACTTCGTGTGTCATTCGGTCGATCCATTTTATCTTTATCATTCTTCGGTTGCACCACATTTCAAATGCTTCCAGCCTTGAATTCTCTGCTGCTTATATCGCCCATGCTTCACTCTCATATACTAGGATGCTCTAGATGTATGCTCTAATGAAATGTGTCCTCACTTCCACGCTTAAATTTGCAGCTGTTAGCAGAATCTTCTTATGGTAAAATGCTCTTTTTGCTTTGGTGATTCCATCGGTAATTTCTCTTTTACTTCGTCCTTCCCTGGTTACTCGGCTTTCCAGGTAACAGAACTCTTCCACCTCCTCGATTTTTTCTGTTAGTTTTCATTGGTCCTGGCTTCTTTTCTTCTACTGCATACCAATACCTTAGTTTTCTTTTTAGTGATCTTCATTGGAACCATAAATATAATGCAAACTAATGAAAACAATTACTGCCTGGGCTCATATTTGTCCCTTTACAAAAATAAGAATATTATTTAGAACCTTTCAGGCCAGAAGTAACAAAAGAGTGAGTAGGAGAGGTGCATGCGAATGTCTGCTATGGTTAACTATGAGGCCAGATTCGGGTTTTTGGGAATGGTACGACCCACTTCACCTCTTCGGTAAAAAAATTTTCTCTGGCCTTTTATATATGTTATGTTCGTCTCAGTTTTCCAACTTCATGACAGTGGCGTCAATGAACTTCCTACGGATACGTATTAATGCATTTTATTCCAAATAGAGCAAATTCTATTCCATTAACCTAGTATAGATTTAGCCTGCTTAAGCCAGGTACTTGTCGCTCGGTGCACACATTCTACTGTATATTTGACCTATAACTAATTGTAAAAATTGTAAAAATATTACACTTCAATTAAGTTTCTTATCACGTTGTTGCGTCTTTAAAGACAAAAATTTTGAAAGCGGTCCACTTTGGAATGCGGTATAAATCCATAAAATATTCACCTTTTGAACCCCGTAGAAACTTTCATTTAAATACTTTTAGTTTTACCAAATACAAACCTATTTGATCTGGTAGTAACGCGAAAAATTAAGTCCGTATGATTTTTTCCGAATGAAATTGCCGATCTAGATTCAAGGATTAGCTGCGATACCTTTTTTAGTACCTTTCAATATCTTCACAAAGAGAACAATGCTTCTTTACGCATCGCTTTTGGACGAACTATTTTAACAGCATTGTAATGGCAACAATGGACATCCTACACGTAACTGTGTCCGGCGAGACGTAGTGGAATGATATCATGATAAACAACAAGATATGGCACTTATTCCACAGGTTTATTAGAGGTACAACGCGTTTCAGCGGTTAAGCCATCATCACTGATGATGGCTTAACCGCTGAAACGCGTTGTACCTCTAATAAACCTGTGGAATAAGTGCCATATCTTGTTGTTTATCAGAACATCCTACAGATACGTAATTAGGCATTATGCCAAATTAGGATTTGAATTTCATTCCCTGGTTTATGTTAAACTATCTCAAATCTCAAGCTGTTTCGCTTGATGACTATTTAGAAAGCGTTCCTTGCCTTCTCTTCACGTCCCAGGTTGTTTCATATGCACAAATCCGTAAATAAATTTAAAAAATTCACAATTTGAACACCGATGAAGCATTCATTTACTTACTCCTAATTTGGACCGAATGCAAGCCTTCTAAATCTGTGAGTAGTGCTAGCAGTCAGTACGTATCTTTGTGCGCAAAAATATAGCTGACCTTGCTTCACGAACAGCTTACAATGCCCTCAGTACCTTCCTATATCATCGTGAATAGCAAAATGCCGTTTGCGTCATCCCGCAATGACGAACTATTTATGCATAAACGATGTTTTCATTTCAGAGACGATGATGGCAATGGCCTTAGCAACGCCTGGAAAAGAACCGAAAATACGGTAAATTTCAACATAAATTACACAATGCCCAGAAACCTGGATAACAAAGAGTAACGATTGAAAGAACAAGAAAGTTTAAACATTTGTCCGTTGAACACAGAAAGAATGAAGGATATCGACTAATATTTAGGTATTTTACTGAGCGAAAGAAAAAACTCTTGCGCTACCATAAATTGAAAAAGTCGATTTAAACCAACGTAAATACATAATTGGCGCCAGGAATCGAACCCGGGCTCTGAGCCATTTTTTATATAGCCTATAGCACTATCTGTTTTATACGCTAGAATCCTTCAAAATTTCAGCTCAATCGGTTCAGTACTTTTTGAGGATATGCGCAGCATAAAGCTGACAGACAGAAAGACACCACTTCATTTTTATATATTAGTATGATTAAGTACATACTTAACAATACTTAATTATGGTTACTACTTAGGTGAAATTGGTTGGGAAATACAATCAGATTACATCTTACATTAGATGTGAAAGAAAAGTACAATAAATTTAAGGGATAGGGAAGGTCCCAGTGAGTATATAAGGCCTATCAAATCGCCGAACAAGGCAAACATATGAAAGAGGTGAACAAAAATGATTCATGCAGGAGATGAGTACAACATAGCTAAGTATAACAATTTGTGTATAAATATCGTACGGCAAAAATTCTGGATAATGAGCGTATATAGTTGCTGAAAACAATGACATACATACATGAATGATGTTGATGGAAATTATTTTCACTTAATCGATACTTTATGTGAACCCACACTTGTTATTAATTATAAGAAAACTGATTTTATTTTAAATTGCTAGTTCAAATCCAACCAACCAAATTTAAGGTATTTTGGGTATTTTAGACCATGCTTTGGTATTTTTGTTTCAGCTAAAAAAATTCTCAAGTATATTTATATCATGAATGAATTTCGGATTTCCTTATCTGCATTATATATATGTTTTCCATTTCATCATCAACGGAGGCTAACCTGAGGATGTGCCTCATGGCTTATAGCCTCAGTAATTTTGAAACTGGTGACACAGTTCTAAACTCGAGTCATCGTTTACTGTTTGCTGCTTTATGCAAAATCAGGACTTATTTTCGATTCTTATTATTTTATTCCATATTTATCCTCCAAGTAAAATTTGCTCCTCCCTTTTGTGGGAAAAAAAATCAGCTGCAATAAACTTACGTTCCTCTCCCGTGCATCCCATAAAGTACTGAGGTAAAAGTGTACTTCGGGTATGTTAGGCTCAATGAAAACTTAAGGTAGCATGCTTCCGCTCGAAAATGGTGGGCAGTAGCATTTCTCTATGAACAATCGGTCGTGATGGCTGACAGGATTTTTCTTTTCTTTTTACAAGTATCACACATGCGCTAACGTTTCAAAGCCGTCGAGCCAAGAGAAAAATTTTGACGGGAAAAGGGTCCCTCTCGTCGGCGAGACCAAGTGCCGTGCTGCAACCGAAAGACGGTAGATTTCAGAGCTCCAAAATTCCCATCAAACTTGATTCACTTTGCGTAGAATGCCATAATTTAATTTAAGTCTTTCACTTAAACGATTTCAGCACCATTTTTACCTCAATCCATTGGTGAATTACCTATGAACTTCAGGATATAGGCAAAATTATAATGGAAACAAGGCAAGGTATGGAGGGAAGATTATAGGAGATTCTGCCTAGATGTTTTGAACTTTGGATCATGGTTTCCACTTCTAGTGTTTCATATTATTTTCTAATAGTTTCTGAGCAATAACCGGGGAAAGAATTTATATGAGTGGAAATTCGCGATGAAAAATCTTTGTGAAATAATCTATTATAAAAATAGCATAATAATTCATCGCCATGGCTGTAATTCATTTCATTATATATCCTCATAGTTTAAAAACATATTTCTCTCATAAAATGCATATTTTATATTCATCATCATCATTGGCCAACAATCCTAGTATTGGTTGACGCAGCTTTCCACTCAATTCTTCTATTGGTCAACCTTTTCATTGAGACGTAATTCTTATCTTTTACATCCTTCACTGTTCCATGTATCTCATACGAGGCCTGCCTTTTCCAATCTTGCCGTTCACTTTTCCCTCGTTGGTCTTCATCTGGCCATCGTGTCTCAAGATATAGCCGATTAAGTTGTCTCTTCTTTTTTTTGAGTTGTCAGCAGACTTTTCTTCTCTCCCACTCTTCTTAGAACTTCCTCGTTACTTACTCTGTCGATCCATTTAATCTTCATCATTCATCTGTAGCCCCACATTTCGAATGCTTCTACCCTTTTCTTCTCCGCTGCTGTCATCGTCCATGCCTCATTGCCGTAAAGAAACACTCTCCAGATGTATGTTCTGATGAATAGTTTCCTTACTTCTACGCTTGTATTTCCAGCTGTAAGTAGATTCTTCTTTTGACAGAATGCCCTCTTTGCCTGGGCTATTCTACTTACTATTTCTTTCTTCCTTCGTCCATCGTTGGTTATTCGGCTTTCTAGGTAAAAGAACTCATTCACCTCATCAAGGTTTTGTTTTCCTAGTATAAGGTTGGTTTCTGCCACCTTTTTCTTGCTGCACACCAGTGTCTTAGTCTTCTTCTTATTTATCTTCAGTTGATATCTGGCCATTGTCCATTCCATGGTTACTAGAATCTTGTTCAGATCCCTCTCTGTCTCTGCTATGAGTGAGCTGTCATCAGCGAATCGCAGCAATCTTATTTTTTTCTCCGTGGATATTCACTCCAGAAGACACTCTTTGATCTCATTGATGGGTCTCTCGATGTAAACATTGAAAATTACGGGAGACAGTGCGCAGCCTTGTCTCACTCCTTTCCTTATTATTGCCTCTTCACAGCTGGGTCCAGATTTAATCACAGCTACCTGGTTTTTATACAGGCTGTGGATAATTCTTCGGTCATTGTAGGACACTCCAATTCCCTTCAGAATTCCAAGCATAGAATCCCAATCCACGTTGTCAAAAGCCTTCTCTAAATCCGCAAATGCAATGAAGGTCGGTTTGTTCTTCTCCATTCTCTTCTCTATAAGCAGCCTAAGGGCCAATATTGCTTCTCTTGTGCCCTTGCTTTTCCTGAATCCGAGTTTATCTTCATCCAGGAACTCCTCTGCTTTTCGTTCTTTTCTTCTGTACATGATCCTGGTCAATATCTTTGATGCATGTGTCGTCAGGCTTATAGTCCTAAAATTTTCGCATTTCTCCGCTCTATTCTTCTTGGGAATAGGAATGATGTTCTTAAGTCCCTTGGTGTTTCTCCTGTTGAATACATGTCGCACATGGTTTTGTAAAGATGACTTAGGGTCTTCTCTCCTGCATTTTTAATTAGTTCTGCAGGAACATCATCAATACCATAAGCTTTATTCATACGAATTTCCCTTACTGCAGCGTCGAATTCCGATCTTAACATTGATGCTCCCAAATCATCCTTTTCCACTTCGCTTTCCTCTTCGATAGCTTTTGTGCTGAGATTGTTTCCGTTGTATAACCCTTCCAGATATCTTTCCACCTCTTCACTTTGTCGTCATTTTCAACAAAATTTCTCCATTCTTGTCCCTTATGGCATTGCATCTTGCGTTCCGTTCCTTGAAGTAGTTTCTCGCTATCCTATAGGCAGCTTCCACCTTTCCAAGTGCAAGGTTGTTTTGTAAATCTTCGCATAGATTCTTCATCTACATCCCTCGAGCTTTCCTGGCTTTGCGGCTTATTTCGTTCCTTATTCTTTTGTAGTAAAGCTGTCCTTCTTCAGTTTTCGTATTCTTGTGTTTTCTTCTTTCTTCAATCAAGTCTATGACTTCCTCTGTGATCCATGGCTTCTTCTTGGCAACTTTTCTTCTTCCAAGAACTTCTTTGGCGTTTTTCTGTAGTCCATATTTAATCTTTTCCCAACGCTTTTCCACTAATTTCTCATCCAGATTCCTAATACGTCGAGGTCCATTCTTCGCATTTCCACCTTCAGGTTCTCCAGTCTTCCATAGGTTCGGAGCGATCTCACCTTCCATGTTCCTACCCTAAAATATTTACCACATTCGACTGATGTACTCTCTCGGGTAGTTCCCGCCCGGAGATCCGAATGGGGGACTATTTTACCCCGGAATATTTTACTCAAGAGGGTTCATCACGTTTTCATAAGAAAGAAAAGAGTGGAGTAGCTGCGACTCCTCGGGATAATAATATGGTGGTTTCCCCTTGCCTTCTACATCGTAGTACTCTAGCCGTTAAAGTATGTGTTACGGTGCCTGTAGTGAAATGAGTGTCGCTGTACCGACCACTGTGGTCTCCACTTTCACTCATGAAGAAGAGCTGCTTGTCTTCTTCTCCGGGTGTTAAGAAGCGTAATTATTGGCGGCCTCCCGTCGCCAAGTCACGGCATCTTCACAGGTTCTGTATTATTTTGAGGCCTACCTTACCCAGGGATAGACCAATACCCCCTCGTAATGCTGTCGCTTTTTATCCACGACTGCTTATTTCACGAGTAAGCTCGCTTATCTCGCAGCTAACTTCTATATGTAGAGGTCGACCCTCCATCCGCAATCCGGTGGACGCACTCGGTGGCTTTAAGCCCAGCCGCGAGATATTTTATGTTAAAATATTTTATTTAATATTTCATTCTAAATATTTACTTTTTTAGCCCGAAGAAATCAGTACAAATCTTTTTTTATACCACGGAGTGAACCTCTAATAACATGATTGCTAGTTTCCATTATATGCTCTGCCACATGCATTATTTGATTGCCTTTTACAATTCAGGAATTTTACCGGAATTCCGGTGTTCCTTTTTGCCCAACATGTATGTGGTACTTTGCAAACTAACTCAAGGATGAGTAGCTGGTAGAGTACAACGTTGCCCTAAGGTACTAAGTTGAGTAATAAAATCATAAACGAAGAAAAATGAACGACGAACGAATGACAAAACATTCGTTCTCAAACCAGTCGAAATTCGAACGAAAAATCGTCAACTAACTTTATTGTATAAGGAAGTGAACTTGAAGGCATTTGACCAGTGCAGGAAAATTATTTTGGACGTCGCCGCTGTAAATCGTTCTCTCACACTAAACTAATTGGACTTGACTACAATGTTGTCAAACCATTGACATTTTGTCAATAGACTAAACGCCACATTGGAATTAGTAATACACTTAAACTTTAATTAATGTAGAACTCTCTTTATGTGAGATAGCCCTTTTGTGTTTAGCATGTGATGGGAAAAGTGTAACATCTGCAAGGATGAAAGCTTTCCTGCGGAAAGCAAACCAAAAATATTCAAAGTACTGAAAAACGGGGCTTCCTTAGAGGCGTTATGAATCAAACCCGACATAAGAGACTACATAATCCTAAATAATGGACCCATCATGCCAAATAAATAAATCTTTAGAAAGGTAATTCATTTAAATAAGATTGTTGATCGAAGGGTCAGCTGGAGGATTGGGTTGATGGGTTAAAAATGATTGACATTGCTGTTGACTGTCAAGATTTTCGGCTTTTCGCTCTCTGTAACACTTCTCCCCCAATAGTGATAGCATTTTACAAAGGTGCGATGGATAGGACTGACAGAGAGGACAAGAACCCATCCTAAAATTGGAATAACAGATATGATGATGGAGGTGCCAGCTCACATGCATAACTGTAGAATATATTGTTGCACAAGATGATAAGTTGTCCGTGTCAATGTCTAAAACTATGCGTCACTGCGTAGATGAAATGTATTGTTGATGTACATGACACTTAACATATAGAAGGGGTGGTGAAGTCATTCCTAGGATTACCATGTTCTAGTGTCCCAAAACCTAGTCACCAGTTTTGAAGAAGTTAAAACCGGGACTAAATCGGGACGCTGTTCATAAAAGTTAATTTTAGTAAAGGTTTGCATTTCATTATTTGATTGTTTTTTGATAATAAAATTATTAATCACTGCTACGGGGACAGGTTTTGGTACTAAACCCTACAGGACCGAATTTGAATTACGTTACTAAAGTGATGGATAGACCTTTCCATTTAATACCTCTGGGGCCATAGGAAAAGTGATAAATACAGATGAAATCTGGTGTTCTTATGATGAAAAATGTGTACATCTACAGTATGATCGATTATTATGCGTAAAATTGACAAAAGGTGTAATTTCTACGGTAATTAATTCGTTCGAATATGAAAAGTTGTCCTGTACAGCCTGAACGCATCTCGTAAAACATTTTAATATTTAAATATAAAGGATCTTCGGAAACTAAAATAGTTACTAAAATAGCTAATGTAATAGAAGTATTGAATCAAATTTTGAGAAATAATGAAAATGCATGTCAATAATAATATTATTCAGGGTTTCGCATGCGAAAATAACAAAATATATCTTAATTGCATCAATCTTGGTATCAAGATCCTTGGCTAGAACTAAATATAATATAGTGCACCGTATTACTCTTATGGAGGAAAAAATTAAATCAATCTTAAAATTATAGTTTTAGCGGAGTAGGCATAAGTGCCACAAGAGAAGTTAAATACCTGGGCATAACTCCTACTTCAAATGTGTTGCGGAAAATCAAGTTCCAAATTTTGGGGGCAGAGTGCTGAAGAGACAGGGGGTAGACAAACGAATTGTGGTAAATTGATGTGGTGAAATTGTAAAACTAAGATTTTATTTCGCTTATGTATGATTTTATCAGAAATATACTTCAATCGTTTAAGTTTCTACGAATGAATATTTAATTCGGGAACTAAATAATACACAAATGAAAAGTACGCGTTTGTAACAAACTCCTATGAACGCATGCAAAGTGTCACTCGGATTTTGGTAGTTTCATTGGAAAACCAAAGAGTTGAGAAGGCAAGATTAAAGTTACCTGAAAAGTATTAAAACCATACAAATTTGAATCTGAGACTGCAGATATATTTCTACCCCCACGCTGCATCAGTGGGATGGACTTAAGCCTCAAATTAAGGGAGATCAAATGTCCGTCCGAGCGTTAAAATAATTTGTTTTTCCCGCGCATATTACAAGAATACAACGCAAACAAGATATATTTCTTTCAAATACATTTCACTCCATCTTATTACAATTATGTACCAAGGTTTTTTCTGCTATAAATTTACTTTACGGCTGGTGGCCTGCCGTTCTCTGCCACACGTGTTTCGGTGGCTAGTGAGGTAGTGTGTACATGAAAAAGTATTTGCTACATTCATATGATAAAAGGAATAAGACCTAAGAATTACCAATTACATAATTTTAGCATAGGAATAAAAAGAGGAAAGAACAGAGAATTTCTCGTTGGAAATCCACTAATATATTTCACTTGTATGTACAAACCTTTACGAGAAGATCATAGCTATTTCTTAATAAAATTCTCTACAACGTGAATCAACATTGAACTTTTATCTGTGCTTTTGCTGTTGATTCACCTCTCCCACCTTTTTCTTCATAGCACATATTGTTTGTATTGTGACGATCATTTCGGCAACAGCAGAAGTGCCTGGTTGGCAGTACATATAAGACGGCAGTAGTTCGCCTAAAAATGTTCTGGTTCTTGAAAGGGCAAAAGAGTTGGATCAGTTTTTCTCCTTATTTTGCTTTCTTTATTCTAAATATTAGTTTGAGTGCCAAAATTTTTTTTCAAGCACTAATGCATTTTTAAGCGTTTTGCCAATATTTGCAGCTGACGATCCACTTTCGACTCCTGTAATATTAGTGTTGTTCATCCATGTAAGTATTCTCCTACACCAAATTTTTTTCCAACTGCTCAACGCAAGCTACACATCGAGTACAAAAGTTTGTGAATTAAACAATAACTAAGCAAGAATCGAAGTATTCACTATCCTTGGTCGTCATTAAAAGTACTTTTATCCTGTTGCTTTAATTATTGTCCGCCTTTTCTCAGGTATTTGTTTCAATATTTTAAGCCCAAGAACAATGTCAGTTGTACTTGCGTATGATTATCCACAGCCAGGATGTTTATTAAATAAGTGTAGCTGTCCACGAGCGAACCTTAAATATGTGTCTCCACAAATAACTTTCCAAGAACTTTTTTTATCATCTCTGAACTGTGTCCCTGAGCTCAAAAATAAGTGTATGGTCAGTTTTATATCTAGATGATTCTTCCAATTGCAGGTGGTAGTGAGAGAAATCTGGTGTTTCCATGAATCGGATGTTTTTGTACCCGATCTCTGCATGCTCAAATAATGCATCCGTAAATAGTTTTACAATTCGACTACAAGAGCTGAGAGCTGAGTGATCTTTCAAATAGAATTTTCCCAAATACATCGTAAGTACTATAATCACGTCTGCCTTTCAAATTCACATCTGCAGGAAGCGTGCACAAAGGAGGAAATAAGATGGGAAAGAAGACTTCCTGTGCCCCAGCATGAATAAAGAAAATATTACTACTTCGTAATTTTCTCATTCGTTTTCAGTGTATTTTTCTCATCCAGTTAGAAGTACCTGTTTTCAAAGGCGTTTAGGCGTCTTTGCTTTTTGAAACGCAACACATATGGCAGCTTCTCAGTAAAACAACTATAATTCGCTCGTACTGCACGATTGTACGACATATTTTAGAGAATGCTAAGGTCTTCCGAAATCCGTATCACAAAAACCAAATCAAGGCGATAGAAAAAGTACAGATGCGCTTTGTGAAATGGCCGTTCATGAAGGAAAATGTTACATATCATAGGTGCGATTATGAGGGTCTGTGTTCCAAGCATTACTTGTACACCGTAGAGACTAGGCGTATAGTTATTGACAGCGTTTTTGGTATAAATATTTTAACAGGTTCCGTTGCATCAAGTAAGCTATTAAATGCTATTCATTTTAATACACTATTGAGGAGATCTAGACATACTCCTCTTCTCTATAAACCAGCTGGGAGGGTAAACGTAAGAAAGTACTCGCCTACGGTGCGGATAGTATACGCACTCTAAAACAGTTTTAAAAACTTGACAACAGAATTTATATTTTTGTGAGTCTATTTCCTGTTTATGCTGCGTATTATGTGTTTTCTTTATTTTTTATTGCAATGCGCTAGTGAGGTTACCTGTGAGCATTGAATAAATTAGGTATAATTATTGCACGTTTTCTCGCTAGTGAGGTTACCTGTGAGCATTGAATAAATTAGGTATAATTATTGCACGTTTTCTCCTCGCTGTACATTTTGAACAGCATTAACGGTCAATATAAAAATTAATTTCAGAAATCACAATGATGAGCTTTATATAAATTTATATTGTATTTAATCCATAAAACTCATTTCTCACGTTGCCTTTATGATCTATGATTCAGTTTGAATATCCTGCCTTGAGAGTTATTACTGCTGGGAAATTAATTCCTATTGTGAAAAATATCAGAGAAAAGTTTGACTCTGACGTCATGAGAATATGGCTCGGTAAAATAAATATGGCCCTATATTTTCCACATCGCTTCCGTGTTTGCTGATTAAGCTTTAGATCGCGAGGTTACCAATAGAGGGAAGTAGGAATCTTGATAAATTCCCATTTTTTAGCTTAATTACAATTCTTGTCGCTGTCATTTACAATGAGCACTAATATTTATACATTGTATGCTCAGAAATGAAATAACCGCTGGTTTCTCTCAATAACCTGACACATACCTAAACCTTATCGGGAAATATGTCCGCGGAAACCTTGAGTTGAGCCTCAAGGCAAAATAATCAGCAACTTTACTCGGAAAATTTTCAACCAAAATGCCATTTTATCACGTCTCGACGTCGAAACTGAAGTTTGGAGAGCCGATATCTGCGCCTGGGAAACTTAGCAAAAAAATCGCAGAAAATCCAAAAAATCGAACCGGAACAAAACGTCAGATCTTTTACGGAGACAGGTTTCTGCGCGTTCAAGGCAAAAAATAACATATTCCCCCTCCCACGCAAACCTCATAGACGAAGGCCGGCTTAAGCGGCGTGGAGAATATCGCCGGGATAGTGACAGAGACGACGAAATTGCAGTCGGTATAGATTGGTACCGGGGTCTACGGGGACCGACGCCCGGTGTGTGTGTGTGGGGCGACCGTTTTATTCCGGAAAAGAAAGAAAGGCCGTGGGAGAGGGCGGATGGAGGGGGAGGGATATCGCTCGCGGACGAAAGGGCCGAGAAGTTAGCTCTCTCTCCAAAATAACGGCTCCGGGGTGTCATTATCGGAGCGGGCCAAGTGTCCAAGCCTCGATGACGCCAGCACCAAGGGGGGAGAGTTGGGTTGGTGTTCGGGTGAGTGGACGGGCGGAGGATATCTGAGTGGGCAGGAGACCCCGGGGGGAGGAGAAGAAAAGTTCCGATCGAAAGGGCGGGATAAGAACATGGGGCTGCATCGGAGAAGGGAATTCAGACAAGGGATTTGATTGACAGGTCATGTTATCATAGAAGAGATGCGGAGAGAGCGAGGAATGGAAATGAATGATCCCGGAGGAGAGACCTCAATTTCCTTCCCCCCATCTCGACTACAGAACCGACTTCCTCCTCCCCCTCCCATGGTGCCCCGCGGCGCTTTCCTGCTGCAATTATTGTCGTCCCTCCCTCGCAGCCCCCCCCCCCTTCCTCGCCACCTCGTTCCCATCGACTGTGCTCTGCGCCTCGTGCGTTTCTGGCCTGAGAGAGGAGGCCACCCCTGCCCCCCCTTGCACCCGCCGACCCTTCCCCATCCGACGAGTCCTTCCTCCCCCGATCCCTTGCAAGGCGTCCCGCAGTCGGGGGAGAGGAAGGATATGAGGGGGTGTTTACGAAGAAACTGAGAAGAAACAGACCGGGCTGATTTTGTTGCATGCGATAGTACACCCCGGGCGTTTTCTTCGGTTTTTCTTTTCGTAACCGTCATTATCTTACACGTTCTCTCTCTCTCTATCAATATCTCTCTCTATTTCTCTCTTCCTCTCATACCACCCCCTCCTCCCTCTCTCTCTTTCTCCCGACTCGATTTCTCTCACTGCTGCGACTCTACCCCTGCATCTGCCTTCAAAATGTTGGTGCCCCTCCTCGCCATGCATTAAAAAAAATAATCTTTAAAAAAAATAATAAATCTTGTAATCGTCCTAAAAACATCTCTCTGAATCGGTTAGATCACCGCCTTTGGATAGAAATGGTTGAGATTAATATTCATTTTTTGGTACAAAATTGCTCTCCCTGAAGATAAAGGTATTTTTTTTCTGTCCAGGATCTAAGCGTACTTCGCATCAATTTTCACATAACTTTTGTGGCAGCTTTTCCGGCTGTGACGCATTTTTAGATTTCCGATCAGTTTGGTGCTAAGGGTCTCCTCTACGGGGTGCTATGGGGTGCGTCCTCTGTTCTGCATAGTGAAAGTAGTCCATTGCTCCTTGCAGATTTTATTACCCTTCGATATTACTGTCCGGGGTTATGGTGATACGTTTTTATATTTTCTATACACTTTATTCTCATTTCATTTGTCCTGCCTTTTCAACCCTATTCCTTTCATTTGCTAATAGAGGAATTGCCCTTCAAAATTGTGCGTAATACTAAATAGAGACTCTGTTATTGTATGTACCGTTTAATTTGGTGGTATCTAAACCCGTTCATTCTCATCAGCTCTTTGGTAGTTAAAAACTTTTGTGTGTACAAATTATTATTTACTCTTCCTTTCTTCTCTATTAATAGAAATAATGAATCATTGGAGGGAGCTTGTATTGCTAGAGTTGTATTTTCCGTCAGTTGTTGCTAGGTCTCCTTTGCTCTGAACACCATTTCTCCCCGAAGATCTTCGATATTTCTGATCATACTTTGTTAGTGCTTGGAATATATGCAATGATTATCCATTTTGGTGGAATCCGTCATTAGCAAAAAATGTAAATTTTTGTTACTGAGATAAAAATGTTATGAACATTACTTATGGTAGGTCAAAAGTTTTTTGTTCTGTGTTTCACTCCTTCCATGTTCCTTGACCGAATCAGGGGCGCCATTGTTGACTTCTTGGCATTTTATTGCGTTATCGTTGTAAATGATTGTCATACAATATTATCTACCATGTGGCTTCTCATTCAAATGAAGCAAATTTTATAAACGTCTTAAAGAGTAAACGCAATTTCTGCCAATGTTCAAGGGTTTGTCACAATTCAATGAAATGTATTCAATGAAATACTTTTATTGTCTTAGTGCAGTATCACTGTAAGTTAAAGGATAAATGTTGTGATGTTAGGTAAGATTTTAATTTTCTCCCACACAATTATTAAGCACAAAAATGAAGGAAAAGTCCCGATTTAAGGGTTTTGGTTCCTTGTGTAATTTAATACTGGGTTCTGGGAAGGCTTGGTGATGTGTTGGCACTGCAATTCCCATTCGCCCGCTGTTCGTCTTAAACGGCCATTTCCTCTCATTAATCTCTCCAGTTGAAGAAATGGAGACCGGTAGCGAAAGATAATTTGCTCGGGGCAATTATGTTTTTGTATTCCGCCATCGAGAAAAGAATCGCTAATAATTCCAAAAGAAAATGATACGCGATGCTATCTTTGGAAAATTAACCACCCTTAGCTCTCCCAGCCAATTCTTGCCTCTTTTAATCCTCTTCTCTAATCTTTGCCATTGATCCCGGATCGTAGGAATGAAGCACCCATTGCAATGTGGTTTACTAGTGCATGCCTATTTTTTTGCCTCTTTCACGAAAATTTCATAAAAAATTTCACGAAAAGACATGTGGTTGTGGCTCGTAAATGATCTAAAATGATTTTGGAGGCTGAACTGAGATAATAATGAGATTCTCCACTGGCCAGTCAGCATGCACTCTTTAAAATTGATTTGCTGATTCGTTAACATATTGCTGATTTTTATACTTTCCCTAATAAATTGAAGAAATGTTACTGCCGTATTAATATGCAATTCCGAGTGACAGTATGAAAAACTGATTTTGTGTCAAAATATTTGTGAATTAGCCGTGAGGACGCCGCTTGTAAATGTTCAATTATTTAGATTGAATATTGCAGTGCGTGTTAACCAGAAAAGCCGCAATTTTACAGTTAGTAGCAACACTGACTAATAGCTGAGAAAAGTTTTGGATTTTAAGCCATTTTCCGACCTAAAACTTTCTAAAGCCATTTCTTAAAGGAATGAAACAACCGCTGTTTGGCTTGGCGGAACTCTACGTGGGCATTCTTCATTATGTATCACGAATATTTACTGAGCTTATCGCTTATCATTCATACTGTTTCGGTTGTATTACTTTTAAAAACTGTTCCTGAGCTTCCATGATGACAGGCCAGTTTTCCAAATTATTGCTCGTTATTTCCCTCTGTAAAAGTTCGCCAGTCGTATAATTTCTTTCTCTCAGTAATTTCCAACAATATTTATGAAAGTAAACCTGCATTTGAGTTCCAACTTGACCGATCTATCGACTTGACTCGTACCCTACCATGTGTTGCTTAATCTTGCTTTGCAATTCATGGCCAGATGTCATGTTATCAGTTAAGAGAGAAAGTTTATGAGTGATATTTAAGAAATAAAAAAGGATGTTTTATTTTTGCATACAGGCCAAAGATACTTTCGCTAGAGATGAGTAATGCATCTCTACCCACACTTTTACATTTTCCGCACACCCGCACGTTCTCCTATCTGCTGCCCCACTCTTCTTAGTCTTCCTCATAGAAACCATATTTTTCTTCTTTATATTTTTCTTAATAAACGAAACATTATCTCATGTGCTCATAACTTTTAAATTAATTTTGCTAACGTTGATTGGAGGTTCTTTCGATAATTTTATTTCAATCGTCGCTGGTTGAATGACCGTCAATCATTCTTTTCTCCGATAAAATTTATCTGCCATTAGCCGAAATGAAAACATATTTCTCCATTCTGTGCGCATCGTTCGAATATTCATTTTCAGTCGCTGTAATCAGAAGGGTTTAATGGTGGTCTTGCAACCAAACGGTTGCCGGTTAGAATCTCAACTTGTGTACGGCTGTTTTATTTGTAATACGTTCTTTCTATCCTAAATAAATTATTATTTAGCTAGGTAAGACTTTGTGATGTAACCTTAGCTGATAAAGCCCTTTCAGACCTAGCTATATTTAAATATATGCACTACTGATATAATTTTGATTGACTGACTCTCATGACTGATGAGTTTTACTAATACGTAGTGTTTGCGCTTTCATGCTACAAATTGTCGACATTTTTTGCCAAAAATCCTATTTCTTTTTAAACTCTTCAATTTCAATAAGACTACATACCGCATTTCATTATTCCACTCGCGAATAAGGGGGAAAAGTCTAAGAGTAATTAAGTTACTTTTACATTTTAGTACACTAAGTAATGTCGGTGGTGTGAGTATAAGTAGAGAAAGGGAAGTTAAGCACCTGGGCATCACTATTAGCTTCGGATTTGTCGTGAAGTAATCACATTTGAATATTTATGGCACAATATTGATTTAGGGATTTATTAACCCTTTAGAGTCCTGTGATTCCTAATGAAATAATGTCGCTTTATTGCGTTAAGCATTCATTCAAAGCACTCGCTGACTTCATACGGTTTCGTCAGCTTTGGTGCATGACTCTGTTCCTATTATTATTGAAAACTCGGACCAAAAACTTAACTAAATTTCATTATTAGTTATTGAAGATTTGGGTTAAAACGATTTAAGCTCTAACTCAGGAAATTAAGAATTCGCTACATTCGGTAACGAAGTCCTGTGATTGTACAATAAGTGTTACTTGACTATTGGAAGATATTATTTGAGAAAACCTGGAGACTAGAAGATAGTTCGCAAGATTAAATTTTCAAATCACACCAATTACAGTTTGACACTGAAGACATTTCTACGCCCACACTACATCGGCAGCGCAGGCAGGAGCGGTAAATTAAGACAAATCGGCAGTCCGACTGGGTGATGCAAGGATTCGTTTTTCTCTTGCACAAAACAAGATTGAAATACAAAGCCTATCATGAAAATTCGAGTCATACTTCATTATAATTTCCCAATTTTTACTTAATTTCTTTTTTTAGCAAAAAGTTCTCTTTTTCCGAAGAAGGCATTTTCGTGACTACTGGTACCTATCACTCCCTACCACACGCCCTTGCGACGGCTTACAGGGCAACGTGTAGGTGTCAAAGTAGGTCTTGTTTGCAAGACAGAAATGTGCGACGAAAACTCTGAAAACTCGAACAGTAATGAGTCCGAGCGAATAATGAAAGTAGACCGCATATGTGAAGTCTTCGATATGATGTGGAGACAGATCGCAGCTTCATTCCTACCGACGCTTCCGCGATTTCTGCCAATACTTCCACGCCCAACGCCTCAGCCGCCATCAACAACCTCATCGCCTCTGAACACCGACAGACGGGACGTCAGCCGGTCATTTCTCGCACAGCGAAAAGAGAGCGAGCTTATAAAAGTTCTGACAAATGGGAAATCCCAAGGAGATTGGGAACATCGGTCAATATTTTTATTCATTTGCTGACATGTGTCTAGCAATGTTCTAGATCATTATTCTGTGCTTTGAATTTATCTTTCATTCCTAAACACGAAATGATAGTCCGTTTTTTTTTGTTCTTTTAGGGGAATCCATTTTTCTATTAATACAGAAATCGGATTCACTAAACTTTAACTTGCACTAGTGCTATTTTCACTGATACGTATCCAGATACAATATGTATGAGTGTTTTTTTTGCGAATCAGCAATATCATAAAAGCTTCATATCTACGCACTAATTAATGCGTTTAAACGTTCTTTTGGCACCAAATAGGATGATGGGTGAAACGAACTTTCGCTAGAATCCTTTTAAGCTAACACCAATATCTAGAGAGCGGATAACTGTTTCTAATGCGTAACTTTCTAAGAAAGGTTTTTAAGATTCTAACGCTTAACTTACTAGGACATCTTGTCAACATTTTGCACCAAGAATCCGGAAACAAGTGAAATCTTAAAATGAAACTATTCAATAATTATTTCGGCTTTCTATGCGCTGAAGGTTATTCTTGAGATAAAACGCATTTAAAATGTATTTTAACTAAAACTCTTTAAAATAAATAAATATATTGCATATATAGTTATCTCAATATCAAACTTGATGTTGTTGTGAACTTTTTATCATAAGTGTATCTGTGGTATTTTGTTAGATTGAACTCTAGCCCTTTTTTGATATCAAGAAGGAATGCAAATAAAATAGATTGTGAAAGTCTCTAAGATCATTTTTGTATTCATTTTCGAATAGACGACTGTAGAAACAAGTAAACTTATGTTAATGTAATTTTTGCCAGATTCCAATTTTAGCCCTTAAGCGGCTCTCATTCAGCTATATCTTTGCAAAATAACCATCCTTCAAAATTGAAAAATATGTGTAAATATTTTTCAGGAATATTTTTTTAGACTTTTCCATGATACATAGATAAAGCTGTATACTAAGTGTGCTCGTCTTGAGAATCTCATCTCATTTAATGAGAGAACTTAGTTAAAGGTAGCTTACTGTTTTTCAATCGCTATCTCAGCCTGGATGTGAATCAAACATGTTTTTGCTAATAATATCAGATATTACTATGCAAAAAAATCAACTGTTGCTAATGCAATCAAATAATTTTTTAATGAAGCTATCAAAAGATAAGAGGTAAAAATACAAATGTATTTCCGGAATTGAATTTGACATATTCACTTTGCAAAAACACAATATATTCTAGATTTCTTCAACCTATAAACACGAAGCTCAAAGAAACAATCCGATATTCCTTTTTATACGTTAGTGGAACACATTACGTAGGTAACTCTTTTCACGCATGAATTTGGGCTGTACTTTTCTCAAGTAGTAGCTGTACGTTTTGCCGTTGAATGTGTCCGACCGTAAATTGTCAGTTCACCAGCATGAATTCCATGAATATAAAATGGTAGAAAATAGATTAGCTGTAATAACATAAAACTGTATCACCTATGGTTGGTTTAAATAACAGGCTCTGACTTTAATCCTTTTTTACTTAGTTTTACAAATACGAATCTCCAAATCGGTGCTTAGATATATAATTACCACTGTGTGGTTCAACTACTGGGCCGAATGGCAGCCTGATTATCAAGAGGAGAAATTCAATGATGCACGTGCATTGATTTTTAGAGCTTACAACATTGATTTTAAGACATAGGTGCAATATTCTTAAGGAGCGTAGGTGTTATTTGAAAGCGCTGGTTTAGATGTAATTATAAAAAACTAATTTAGTAAGCAGTCTACTTTGCTATAACTACAGTTATAATAAGTTGTACTTTAATTCTCTTCCTCAATAAGCGCACATAACACCGATTTTAAGAGATGCCGTAGGTTTTATTTTTCTACTCTCGCCTAAGCTTTATATTAGGTTCCATTTCCATTTCTCTGGCCCTTTACCGAAACTTGGGCAAAGTAGCATCTGTCGGAGTAATATCTAAAAACATAAATAATTGTCTATCTACTGTACGATAAAAACATGTTTCATATGTAAAAATATATCTTTGGATTAATTCAAAACGTTGCCTCGACACCAGGTCCTAAATCAAAGAACTTAAATTTGCGACGTTTTTGAAATGGTAATGACAGTTCTTTATAGTTTGAACTGCCATAAAAATAGCAAACCTGCATTGTGTTTCAATTGCAATGTGTATATGCGTTAGCAATGCTCGAAATTGCTGAACCTGTCAACAAAAGGTTAAAGATGTCCTATTTCCATTGAAAATGGCCCTCTATTTATTTTATTGGTAACTGAAGCAATGGTGCCGTTCTCCAGGGCAATATAATAATTTTAGCAAAGCCAATATCGTTTTGACAGTGCAAACGGCACTTTATACGCTTTATACTAACAATTCGCAATTTAATTCAACATTTTTGCGACCAAAAAGCGTAACTATTTCTATTCCTGATTTAAACGTAGATGAAATATTAATTAAAACCGTAAATCGTCGAAGGCGATATTGGAAAATAAAAAGTGAATTATTGTTTGGTCCTATTACTTGAAAACTGCATGAAGTAAATGTAATGTTTCCAGAAACACGTATCCCCCTTTTCACTGGATTTACTCTCATTTATGCTATGTTTTTTCCTGTAAACTCAATATTTTTATAAAATTGTGAAGATGTATTTGTAATCATGTAAATAAGGAATAATCTATATTATTGCCTTCAAAATTGCTAGCACATGGCGTATAGTTGCATAGAATCACGCGTTTCTTGGTAGAATTTTGTCGTGATATAGGTAATTGGAATTTTATTTTGGATAATATTTTATACCTAGCCTCAGCATCGAGGTGCAACATGGCTTTATAACGCTATACTTTGAAACCTTGGTTAGAATCAAATGTTATTCTGTGAAAATTTCTATGAATTTATGTAGTTACCTGCTATATAGGCTAATATTTAATAGCATTTGGATATTGTTACATCAGGGGGAACATTTGCAGCCAGAGCATATCTTCTTCCTCTATATCCAAATGATGCCCTATAGAAATTCGCCTGAAGGCAAGTAATTGGTTATTTGGAAGGGATGACTGACAACTGGAGTTATTTTTACCATTGAAAATATATGGGTACTTCGGTATATTTAGATATTTTTTCGGGACATAGAAAAAAGGGTGAAGATGAATTAGGCGTGGGCATTATCCAACTCTTGATGGTAGATACTAGGCAGCAAGGAGACCACTGCTTTATGTCCCATGCGGAAATTGGAGTTCTGATCACAAAATATTTGATATGCCCCCTTTAGAATATCCGGGTTCCATTGCAAAATGTCTGACGTAACTAGGATTTGAAGCCGGGTCTTCTTTGTGGCAATCCGGCTATCTCACCAGCTTGATTCTAATGAAGGAAACAATTTGTTCTTTGGACGCAACATTGTTACATTTACGACCAGTTTTATGATTTCTAGTCTGCGTTGACCATCAATTTATGCACACGTTAAGTTATTTCGACAGTAGTCGTAAAATATACGAGCGTAATCTCGGGTTTTTAACCTCAAAACCATTTAACTAGATATTATAAAACCGGCTCTTAGAGGCCTAATCACAGAAGAGTAATCTATCATGCTTTTCCAGTTCTAAGGAAGAAATTTGGTAGCCAAAATATTATAATATTTAATCCACGCAATAATGTTATCATTATCGTCGGGCCTAGATAAATACCTTACACTGAACCGTTTTGTTGGAAATGAGTTTTTCTCTCGTAGAACATTTTAAGAGAATGAATAATTTTAATATAACTGCAAAGTACTCAATAATATTCGATTGGTGCTAATTATTTGTACTGGCGACGGATGTATTATTTACTTATTCGAATTTGCTTAAGTTTTGTGGCTGTAAAAATCTGCAAATCGATACAATAGCCTCGTATGACTCTCGAAGGTGACTTTAAAACATAATTATTACATCAATGGATATTTGGCAATTAAACACCGTATTTGTGCTGAGAGATGTATGCTATTTAAAGAGTATTTTGGTCCATATTTAATAGGAGAATACAGACACCCAATAGGAAAGAGCTATTTCGTACTTGACATCTGAATATTGCCACGGATCCTTGCCACCAGCCATAAAAGTATTCCTCCTTTCATAGTGTTGAAAAGTATATATTCATAAACATACCTTTCTTATGCTGTTTGAAATCGAACCTTCATGGTTGTTTTTTATATCCCTACGGACAATAAATAATTTTGATCTTGGTAATAGCGTGGCGGTGAAATAAGACATTTTCGATGATTTTTTCCCGATGACTCATATTGGCAATGATTAACACGTTCCCTGCCACGCGCCACCATAGGGCGTCTCACATGACTTCAAATGCGAGTTAGTGAGACGCCATATGGCGTCTTGCTGTACTGTTGGATAAAAATCGTGAGTCGCCATTTGGCGTCATAGTAATGTTTTCATTGTATCGCCAAGCGAAGTATACATTGTGAAACTTAAGAAATGTTTTTTTTTATTTGACGACACAATGTATTCTTCTATGAGGAGAAGCTTTGAGCAACACATTTTAGCTCAAATGTCACAAGAGTTTGCCCATTGTAATCCCATCGCTTTTGGGAATGAAGCTTGTAGTCCCTACTTGAAATAATGTTTCATACTGTGTAGCTGGTGGAGTGTTAATCGTGGTGACAATGTTTCAACTCACATTTCTAGTATTCTCTTCCCCTTTGTCAGTCCTTGTTCAGATCTAATTGAGTGAGGAACGCACCAGCATATAAGTCGTCGCCGCTGTCCCTTCATTGCACAAGCAATTATTAGTATATTGTGACGTACCATGAGTACTAGTCGCAAAGGTGGCGGAAAGAAAAGTATAAGTGAAAAGGAAATTGAGTGTATGTTCAATTCCGACGAATCGTCTTCTAGCGATGACCTTGGAGGATACGAAGACAGCTCCGAATCAGAGTTTTCTGAAGAGTCGTGCTCCTCAGCGGAATCTGATGACCATGCAACAACTATTACAGGTATGTGCTCCCATTCGATGTTTTATCAGTTAGTAGAATGTTTTTTAGTCTGGCTATATTTTCCAGCACTTTTGTCAAAACGTGTGATTTTCCCAACACTATTACACTGTTTTTGTGGATTTATTTATTCTTTTTTGACGTGGTTGTCCACCATAAATTCATTTTTATATCAATATTTTCTTACTAAATTGCAATAACTCTATATTATATATTATTTTGCCATTTTCATTTGTACCAATTCAAAATTTT
The DNA here is from genome assembly GCA_933228895.1 of Platycnemis pennipes. Lineage (NCBI taxonomy): Eukaryota > Metazoa > Arthropoda > Insecta > Odonata > Platycnemididae > Platycnemis > Platycnemis pennipes. Next base: position 21,070,767 of record OW121848.1, on the reverse strand, counting down.
ATTCATTATTACAATTCATCAATTTAAATTTTTTAAGCTATTTATGTCATGGTCATTTCCTCAGCAAAAGGACTTATATTATCATAATAATGAAGTAGCTGAACTGTGATTCTAACTCCTTTGGGAACAATTTTTTATCCTATATTATTCCCATTTTTGTTTGTAGATGAAGCCCAAAATGAAATCAGCCGTAAAACTTGTGTTGGTAATGATACAACTACGATGGACGTGTGGGGTCAAACGGTTGGTGCACAGCGTGTGATTCCGTTCACTGGGAAAGAGGCGATATATCTCGGATGTGACAGAAGCTCGCTAACACCTTTGGATGCATACCAGTTGATGGTCACTGATGACATCATAGATTACATGGTGGAACAGACTAATATCAATGCCAATAATTACATTTCAACCCACCAGCTAAAGCGCTCTAGCAGGGTAAAGACTTGGACGGACATCAGCAAGAAGGAAATGAAAGAATTTTTGGGCATTCGCATATGGATGGGGCTAGTCAAAATGCCTCAAATAACAGATTATTGGTCTGAGGCCATAATTTATCAAAATGGTGTGGCCAAGAAAGCCATGTCTCGTAATCGCTTTCAGATTATTCTAAAATTTTGGCATTTTGGCCCAAATGACCCGAACCTAGGGCGTCTACATAAGATCCAGCCTCTCCTGGATATGCTTGAGATGCGGTATAAGGGAGTCAAAACACCTGGGCAGTTTTTAGTTATCGATGAGTCAATGGTGCCCTTCCGTGGGCGTCTAATATTTAGACAATATATGCCGTTCAAGGCAGCAAGGTACGGTGTAAAAGAATTTAAATTATGTGACCCCACGGGTTACACCTATAAAGTAATTGTTTACGCTGGGAAAGGGACATGCACAGCTGGCACGGATCTCAGTATGGCTACGCAGATAGTGATGAATTTAATGGATCCTTATTTGGACCAAGGTCGTGTGGTGTGTACAGACAATTATTATACCTCCATTGAGCTTCTAAACAAGCTTTTAGAGAGAAAAACACATTTTGTGGGAACCGTTAGAAAAAATAGGAAAGGGCTACCAAAAGAAGTCACGACGGCTAAACTGCAAAAAGGAGGCATGCACGCAATGGAGAACAGAAAAAATGGAGCTACAGTCATGAAATGGAAAGATCAGCGTGATGTGCTTATGATCTCCACCACCTTTTCAGCTACAATGACGCAAACGGGAAAGCGAAATCGAAGAGGGGAGATGGTTACAAAACCAAAGATGGTGATAGAGTATAACAAAACAAAGGGTGGAATTGACATAGCAGATACCCTCTCATCTTATCACTGTACTCTCCGGAAAACTGTAAGGTGGTACCATAAGGTGGCGGAAGATGCTCTCTTTGGGACCTGCATTGTAAATGCCTTTCTTCTTTGGAATGAAACACGGAGCCCAGGGGCTCGTTTGATGTCTCTGCAGCAGTTTCGGCGAGAAATCGTTGAGAAATGGCTGAATATTCCCAAAGATTCTATAAATAGGACATCAAAAAAATCCACCCATTACCTGGAGAACACAGAGAACACAGAAGGAAAACTTCTAAGGTAGGTGCTAAAGTCGACGAGAAATTCTTAACACAAAGTTGATAATTAGCAGTTTATGTAGATTGATATGTATCTACTTTTTAGAAAAGCTCGTGGACGCTGTCGCGGATGCTACAAGAAACTAATCCGGAATATGAGCCGCAAAGTCGCGCTTAGCAAAGCCAAACGAGTTTCGACTAAATGCATGACCTGTCCGGATCAACCGTACCTGTGCCTTCCTTGCTTCAAGTCATTGCATGAATCATCACCGGATATGACGCCAATTTCTGGCTCCTCAATGTAAGGTGATCATGGCGTTTAATGACCCTCATTGGCATCGCAATTAATTGTGGCTATGTAAAAATACCGATTAAAAGCATACTTTGACGCAAATATGTGAGTAACGTTTATTCTAAAAATTACTTTACTCTATTATATTAGATATTAGATTACACCTTTTGAATATGGTTCAAAATGTGAGTCGCCAAATGGTGTCTCATCAATTTTAAGGAATGAACAAAAGTGGCGAGACGCCATATGGCGTTGCACGTGACTCTAGTCACGAACGATAGAGCATATTGTATTATACATATATATACAAAGATAATGTACTATTTCGCAAGGGTTGGCTCAAAATTGCGATTGCCGTTAGAAAATATAGTCGAATCTATTTGCCTGGCACATGTGAAATAGTAGCTGCATTAAAGCCCGGCAGGGAACGTGTTAAGATTATCAAGTTGCGTATTCAGCATCTGCAAATATGCCTTTCGTTTGTCTAGAAAGTTTTATTTCCTCCTTGACTACATTCAGTACCTCAAAATGAAATATTATCATCGAACCCTTTTCTAAATGTTCTTAGATATTTCCCCAAGGAAAGTCGGCTATTTTAAAAATGGATCTTCTTGTCTTGCTACCGTTATGATTATGTCATTCCGTGATGAGTGACCTTGTCCTTGAACCTCTCAATTTTCTTGCGTGTGTCCGAGGCGAGTGGTGTTACCCTGCGGGGATGAACACGCTTCAGATTGGTTCGCCACACGAGCCTGGAAGGAACCGCCTCGTGTCTTGGCCGCGCTGTAGCACACGGGAGCGAGCTGTAAGTCATGCTTTATTTCCGGTCAGTGCCTCAGTATGGCGGAAAGTCTTCCGACTGTTTTCTGTATATTCCTAGGTTTTTAGTGTAGAATTTGTAACCTGTTTGCTGAGCCGATTGGTAAAATTAAACATTCGAGTTTGACGTTTTGGAATTGGAGTTCATTATATTCCTTCTTTTTCACTGTACCCGACTTAAAGTTGATGTATTCGTCATGCTTTTCTCAAAGTAAAAGGTTCTATGACATTTTGAATGTATGTTGTCAAGTATGAGGAGTAGTGGATCATCATTATGCTTCGGTGTGGTGAAAGGCTTGGTGTTGCTCAACAAATATGTAAATCATTATTTTCGTTGCATCATTACTTTCAGGAATTAAGTTTCTCTTTATCTTTTAACTCTTTTGATACTCAGTAATCGCCCAGCGCTAGTATTTTTAAATCAGAATCACACTACGCAAGGAAATAATGCGGGGAGAAATAAAGTAAGGTCTACCTAAGCAGCTACCTAGATATAAGTGCAGGTGGAATGTATCGGAAAATATGAGGAGTTGTCAAAATAATTAAATAATTAATAATTAACAGTACCGGTGATTCATGCGGTTTTTCAAAATTAAGTTTTCTGCGGATTCAGATTTCTACCGATAATTTGTGTGATATCAGTACCTATACGAAATTTAAAAATGCATGAATGTTGAAAGAGGAAGAAGGGTGTTGCAATTAAATGCAGGGCTTTAGTGAGTACGGTAAGGAGTGAATACCCAAAGTACGCCGATAAATTTTTAGCAAAAAAAAGTATGGAGAACTGGAAGAGAAACAGAAAAACCTCAAGAATTTGAGAAAAATCAGAAGTATTCTTTGTAACTAGCTAAAGAAAAAGTTTAGGCCGAGAAACTATAAAGTAAATGTAATGGGGAGCCACGAGTATGATTTATTGTGGAAATATTCCAGTTGGGTTACAATCAAAGTTGAAATATAATGTGTAATTAAGTGATATAGCTACTTGTCAGGAGGCGCAAATAGTAATAGCAAAACAGCTGTTTGAGACATGGCAGGAATGTTATTGCTACTATCGAAACAATACATCTACATTATCCGCTGCAAGACTGCGGCAGGGAGTAGTTTGTCTCCAGCCGTGAAGATAACAGTTTGCTTCGAAAAAGCATTTTGAATTTATAACGAAATTTTTCGCTTAATTTTTGAGAATTTTCGTTTGTCTGCGTTGAATAATTTTCCTCGCATATGTATCTCAGTCACCATTACAACGTTGAGATTTTTGTAACTTGTTATTCACGAATTGTAGCGGTACATCTCTTTAGACTTAATAACACCCCACAGTCTTGGCACCGAAAATAAATCAGTTAATATTGATTGTGAGAGTCTCAAAGTCTATTTTCTTCTTATTGTTGATAGATGAGCACATGATCAACAGATAATCAAGGGTGTCGGGAGAGTTTGCAAAGATTTTCACAAGGAGGTGTCATTGATACCTACTGGTCTGTAACTTCCTGGATCCTGTTTATTCCCGCTTTTAAGTATAGTAGTTACATGGGCAACTTTCCCGTGCTTCGGTCCTTAACTACGTTCTTCCAATGACTCAATAATAATAGTAATTCTAGGCATGATGCAATTTCTGTTCCCATCTCTTTTAACAGTCCTGTTAATATCTCATCCAGGGTTAGGGAATCAATTACTTTTATCTGAGTACAGTTGTTTATGTAGTCCTTAGCGCTTAATTACAACATTAGTCATACGTTCGTTAATCATAGGAGGAATCATGTCAGGCTTAATTTTATTAAGCAATTAAAAATATTTGCTTTACATTTTTCTTAGGATTCCGAAGAATATACCGAAAAATCGTTTTCGTTTCATATAATTTTCCCTTACCTTTATCTTATCATAAAAAGCAAAAAGAGACGGTTGGAGTAAAAAGATATTATGCGTTTGAAAGCTAATGAAACATAAAATTCAGGAAGCAGGGATATTTATAAACCTTTTATTATTAGTAGAGGAAAGAAGTTTGGCCATAAAATAGTGAGAGTAGTATTATTGCTAATATATAAAAGAGTTAGTAAAATTATACACACTAAAAAAGAGGTTAATTTTGCACTGCTTAGACTCAGAATAATAGATTGAGGGTAAAAAAGGTAGCTAAGATATACTTCCGGGAAGATCTCTTGACCTGTGATGGTAATCATCAGAGCATAATATTTAATGAGAATGCTCATAACGATGAGTAAATAATCTATTAAAGACATAATTTGAAAGGTTATGTAGACTAAAAAAAATTATACTTTTGAGAATTATCTTTCTGGATTTGTCTAGCTAGAAATTCATTTACGGTCCAGATACCCCTAGGGCAGCGGGTGGAAGAACTAGATAAGCGGTCGTAGGTGGATTAATGAGGCAGATCCTCCATAAATGGTAGCGTTCTTTTAGCTTATATGTGGAAAAAATTGTTTGCAGACTCATTAGCCGTTAATTCTAGGTGTGAGTGGAGCTTTAAGCAGGACTTAGTAGGAGGGAAGCTCATTGAGTAATTACATTTCTTATGGTGATCGAGCGTTCATTCATCGTTATCAAATCATTAGTTAAGTTAGTTGTTATTTTAAACTATACTTAAATCTAAGAAGATGGTCCCAAAACTTAGTATTATTACTGTCATGAAAGCTTAGGATATTGTAGGTATCCTCAATGCAACGTCCTACGTTCATCTGCGCGATGACAGAAAAGCCAACACTTCTATTATTGTTATTTTAGGTTTTCTGGTAACATTTTATTCTTTTGCATACGTGTATTCCACTATCATGTGCGTATAAAATCAAAGGTTGAAATTTTTTTTTACGGCTTCTATAATTTGAGCATTGGTTGCCCCAAGTGTGTTTTAAAAATCGTATTCCTAGTCACATAAATTAACTCGCCACAATTTTTCTCTGTGGCATCTTCCCTTACTTCCTACCTCACAACTTAGCTTGCTATCAGTATAAAGATGAAACTTCCTCGTCATATTTCCAGTTGGTACCAGAAAGTGGATGAGGAGCGTAAGGCAAAGACAGTGTAGGTGCAGATTGAGCTTTGTAGCCCCCGGAGTCAAAGATAAAAGCTGTCTACAGTCACATTGTACTTAAAAACATACATCGTTATTTTCCTCACATTAAATCAATATTCTGTTGGACTAAGACATGAATGAAGACTCATATCCTCTACGTCGTTATAGGGGTATTGAATTATGGTGATTAATGGCGGAGAAAAACGTCAATTAATGCGAAAGCAATGGCACAAAGAAAATGGATACCTACGTTACAAGAATTAGGTATGTGGCGCTGATGTCAAGCACAACAACCAGATGACTTATTTGCATCTACATCTACGCGATACCCTGCAAGCCACCGCGATGGTGTGTGGCAAGGGGTGAAGATCACCAAGCATGCACTATACGAATGCATACATGCTACTCAGGTCTCTAGTCTAGTTGTCTAGAACTCTAGTCACCCAGGTCTCAGGCAACTAGAGTTCTAGTTACCTAATCTAGTATCTAAAGCTATATGTCTGCATAGTAATAAGGGATTGGTTGTTAATGCATGCATCATACACTACTAACTACTCGAAAATATTTCTCCTACCTATCCCTTTGCTATGCTGCCTATTCTGTTCTCTTATAGTATGGGGGAAAAATGACATTTTGAATCTATCAGTACGACAATCTATCTCTCTAATCTTATTTATCTGGTCTAATCTAGCATAATACGTTGGTGTTTTTAATATATGCCTAACATCTTTAGTAAAGCTATCCGATTTAAATTTCTATAAGTAATAGATTTAATCTGTACTTTAACATACGCCCTGATAATGACTCCCATCCTAATTCTTGTATCAATTCTGATACGCTACTAAACCTATCGTATCACCTTTTAACGAACCTAGCTGCTCTACGCAGCTCACTGTCTAGTTCTCTGACCTAATCTAATTCATTGGATCCCATACACTGGCTGAAGGTGGGGTCTATAGTGAAAAGTACCATCGCTCTTTTGTCTCCTCATCACATTTCCCGAGTACTCTTTTTATAAATCCTTGCTTTCTCATAGCTCGGCCGCATATTTCCCGTATTTATCTTCCCCACGATAAATCTTTAGTGATTATTACACCTAAATACCTTATGGTTTCAACGCTTTCGATCTTCGTGTCACAAATTTTTTGGGATCGCTCTATCGAATTTATTCTCTGCCAAAAATTAATAGCTACAAACTTTTTAAGGTTAAGTTCTAATTGCCATATGTCGCATCTTGAATCGCATCTAAATCTTGCTAAGCTATTTCTTATGAGCGCTTCTTGGTAATCAAGGTGATCAGATGTCTGTAAATGCGCCAATAGAATGATATTTTAGCAGTGTTGCTGCAACGGTATGTCCAATAGGTAATAGTTTTTGTTACTATAGCGAACAGTTAAAATAAGTGCATGGTATTTAAGTAATCAGTTGGTATTATGTGCTCACAACTCACAACACAACAATGCGTAAGGCGACGAATTCAGTATTCTCTTTTGTAATTAAAAGAGATGTCATGCATATGTGATTATGTACGACTTTACCAACGATGTATAATTGAGTGGAAGCGGGAATGGGGTCGTTTACCATATTTTTTTTATTGCCGAATCTGATAGAGTTTGTAAAATAAAAGGACCCTTATTTTTCCGTTTTCTGATCCGACAATTATTTCCCGAGTTATAAGCGGCGAAAAACTGATGTTTTTAACCCTTTCGGAAAAGTGGGTGTGGTGCAACCTCTGACGTATATCTACTTCGTCCAATCACAACTGAGCCCGCGAAGCTACTTCGCCTTATCGCAAAGGGGGGGACACAGCTGACTCGGCCAATGGGAGCGATTTCGACATCATCTGTGCGAGCAGACCTTCCGAGAATCCCCCTCCACTCCCTTCCCCCTCCCCTGAAAGCAGTCAAGGACGGGAGGAAAATGACGTCAATGTTATCACAGAAGCATTTTCGGTGGGCGTCACCTTTTGCTTATTTTAATTTTTGATTTATGAGTGAATGGTTGTGGTTAGAAGATTAATTTTTTCCCTAAAATTCGTTTTACGTTTCCATCTAACGATTTCGTGTACAAAATTGCGATTTCGGTTCCGAGTAAACGCCCCCATTTCGCTGGAAATAAACCAGCATTGAAATTAGCGTAGAAACTAGTTAAACCTAAATAGATACATTAGTGCAAAAATAGTTCCTCTTAATTTCCCTCCCAGTTGCTGATTGATCAGTATTAAAATGCTGGTTAAAGGAGCCAGATTAATTACAAGCCGAAAAATCGGCCAGAAGGTCGCGGGTTTGAACGCAGCTTCGGATACACAGCTTATGTTTGCTATAAGAGTTTTGGAACGATGGTGCGACATAACGCTGGTAGTTGCAACACAGTAAAACCTAATTCTACGGCAACTCAATTTGTGCTCAGCTCATGTTAGTGCTTAAGCTCATGTTAGTGCTTACTATTGAGAGACGGCCGACAAATATGGTAATTAGGTACATTTAGGATATGGGTAGTTACTTTTCAGGAAAGGAAGGATGGGTGATGAGCAACCCGGTGTTGGCATTAGCCTACTCCAAAGGGATGCCGCAATAAGTACCTCGGCGTATCATATCATGTGACATGAGTGCTGAACTTCTAGTGGCCTCCTAACGGGTCTCATATAAGGATATATGTTCAAGGGAAAAACAGCCAAACCCAGGGCTCAATATCGGGCTCCTGGGATCGGAAACAAAAACACAAGCCTTCTTACCAATGCAATACGATGTCAGTGTTGCACGTGCCTGTGTTGCCGCCAACAATAAAATATATTCGATGCTTTATTGCGGCAAAATTGAAAGTGAAATTGAAAATAACGAAGCCATGATTCTTGTTAAACGAACTTGTGCAGAAATTGAGCGCCAATGTTAACGCAAGTAAAGTAGTGTCGCATTTTGATATTATTTTGACTTGAGCCCAGTCATGTGGAAGAATAAAAGGTTGGAGGCCATGGAGTAAGTGAGCAATTTTTGGCGGAGGTTGAGATATTGAGGCCGATGGACCGAGTTCTCGACCTGGAGGGAAGTGGGAGGGTAGGTGGCGTCTAGGTGGAGGCGATGTGTTTAGGGGTGTCCCGGCAGTGGCACGCACGTAGCCAGGGGGGGGGGACACGAAAAAAATTAGTCTTCAACATGTGGGAATTTATTAATAGTTCCAGTGGAATGAGAAATGTGAAAAAGTTAGTCTTTCCTAATTCTACTAGGGTGTTAATCAGGCAGTAGCAGCCCAAGAAATTACCATTATTAATAGTACCATTACCAGTAGTAGGATCTTGAAGATGATATTGTAAACTGAAGTATTGCTCATAGTTTTAATCAGGGTCGTATGTGTAAAATTACTCTACCTATTTATATCATCCTAATTATGATTTTCTAAGGATTGAGTCAACGAGATCAATAATGCTTTTCATGTGATGACATTAGCCAGTTTTTTTTGGGTTTTTGGGGTTAGCGGTGGCTTATTTTAAATTGTGATTTATGAGTTAATGGATCTGGTTAGATGATTATTTTTTGTAGTAAAATTCATTTTTCGTTTCCGTATAACGATTTGCTGTTCAAAATAGCGATTTCACTTCCGAGTAAACGCCCCCATTCCGCCTGAAATGTGCCATACATCATTGCTCCGTAATTATAAGCGAATGAGACCAAACTCGTACGCATACGCATAAAAAAACGCATATGATTGGAATCCTAGGTAGCGTGGTAATGTGCGCATTTGCCCGACAAACTAAAGGTCCGTGGTTCGAGTTCCGGTACAGGTAACCTTTTTCCTCTGGCAATTTTCAACACACCTGTGTTCAAAGTCGTGGCCTAATGTGTGGAGCGCTGAGCTACCGACCGGATGGTTTCGGGTTCAAATCTGGAGCAGAGGCCTTTCTGGACATCCCACCTAAAATCTTCGCGATTCGATTTTCTGCATGTCAGAACTTTGTAGGAAATCGCTAAGCTTTCCTACGAAGAAAAACCCAGGAAAAGGGAAAGAAACAGGTGAACTGGCCCCTTTATCCTTAACGTGAGAATTTCACACGCTGGTGGCTTAGTACGGGTTAGGCTCTACCCTCACTATGAAAAACCAAACTTCGCGTTGAACATTAATTTCTTTTTTTATGTGTTCAGATCCTGTTATCTATCATCATCGTGATGATTTTTCGTGATGTGCCATAATGCCCCTATCTGAAAATTATGGCGTGTAAACTTTGGTGAACCGCGGCTTTAAAACGTTTATAACATAATGCACCACCTTCAACGCAGTTCCTGTCCATGCACTGAACATCGTCACTTGGCTCGCTGATGCTTGATTCCGCTTCCGATGATCACCCGTGTCCGTGTCATATGGCGATGGGGGTGTGCTCAAATGGCCGTTATTTTTGGCACATGGAGACAGCTATTACTACCCGCCTTGAGTCTTGTGAATTGCAGTTTGATAGCAAAAGGACGCTTTTAATTCCCGCCAAGGGTAGGGATACGGGGAAATGATGTTATGGGGGGCACTTTCCGGGTCATAAAAGTACTTATAAAAATAAAAGAGAAGACACGAGGCTCTCTCGGAATAAGGTGCTGGTCGATCCACCCGTTTGAAGCAGTCTGGAGGGGGCGAGGAAATGTGGGCGGGGGGTGCCCACATCGGTGGGGGCTCATCTTCATTTTCAAATGGATCCAATCGTAATCAATTTGACCTCGCAATCGGAGAAAGTGCCGCAATGGTGCATCTAAATTAACAAAAAATGTGCTTCCAATGGTACAGCATCGTGAGCTCAGCATCGTCAAAATCAGGAAGTGCATCTTCAACATGTCGTGGATTTAAATGATGGATATATGTTACGGAAATTCCCAATCTTCGCAAATGCGTAACGCTGTTCCAAAGGAGGTCTATTAGAGGCTTGTGAAGTGGAGAGGTGTAAAATGTCATTTTTCGCGTCCATTAAAGGACAGTAAAGAATACGACCGAAAATGCTGTATAATTTATCGGGATGTGTAGCGTGAATATTTAGATTTTAATGCTCGGCTGCATGAGTCTTAAATAATATACCTATATAATATATATGTACTTCATCATATTTAACTATTTAAGTTAATTCATTATGAAATAAAAAATGTAATTATCTACGTTCAAATTAAAAATATTTCAGACGTGTCCTCTCATATTTGACCTTTAAATTTTTCATGGAATTATTGCAGTGATTCCTGTCCGTATCAGAGGACTGATTGTTTGAAACTGGACTCTTGGACTGGATGTCTTACGTGCGAATCTACTCTACTACCTTGTCGTGTAAATTAACCTTAACCGTAAAACAATATTATAATTACCATCCGGATTGTGAAGTTATCAATCGGACGCGAAGGTAATGCATATTTTTTTCTGTGTCTTGCTGGATTACTTTATTTGTATATAGGCGAATTTCACTTATTTTACTTTTTAGCCAATGAAAAAAATAAGTGATATTCATCTACATTTAGGTATTAGTACACAGCAAGCCACCGCAAATGTATGAACCAGCTGCAGCAAGTCAACAAATGTATGCAATAATGTAATTAAATTCACTTTGTAAAATTCCACAGATTTATTATAACCGACCGAGGTTTCGACTTAAACAGTCATTATCAAAATGTATGTAAAGATAGGTATGTTATTATTATGTTATTATTATATTGTTATTATTATAGTTATGTTATATTAGTATGTAAAATTAATGTAAAACAAAAATGTATGCAAGTTCTGTGTAATGTATGCATCCTTAGGTACCGGTGAGCCGCGGCAGTTCAAGGGCGCTGGTAAAGCAAAAAGGGGTTGCCGCGTGATTATTGAGAGAAAACGGAAAATGTTTAGGAAAACCAAATGTTTTAATTGGTTACTTTGGATATGAGGTTATTGCAGCGGGTATAATTGTCATTGACGGTTTTTGGGAGCAGCTGCTTAATACTTGCTACTAAGTTTGACAAATTGAATTACGCAGCTGCCCCCAAAAAAACTATTAATGACAATGGTTATTCTCACGCCCGACAGATGGTGAAAGTAATCGAAGCACTTCTTCCTACATAAGAACAAATTACTGTCGAGCGCCGATGATCCTTGGTAATGGAGAGGGAAGCCCAACTGAATAAATATAAAGTTTAAGAATGGTTCCCCAACATTGTAACCAAAATCTGAAGGGTGCCGCCAGCGTTAAAAGGTTGGGATTCATTGCACTGTTTTTACGACTGATTTCTAACCACGTCATTAATGAGCGTTGTCCACACCTTCCGCGGATCTCGGGCTGGTTAGAGCCCGGGCCTCTCACTGGGTGGGACCGGGTTAGAATCCCGGGAGTTGAAGATATTTCTCATTGGTGAATCGGCCCCAACTAGAGTGTTTTGCAGAGAGCATTTGAGTACGCATGCAGCACTTTCGGATTCGGATGGTCCCATTGGCGCATTTACCCAAAGAATAGGTTGATTCCAAAGCGGGGTTTCTATTCAACCCTTCTTCCTTTCCCTTCCATTCCCATCCTTAAACTTTTCCTCCCTGTCTGAAGCGCCTACGACATGGGTTGGCGAAGTGTGACCTTGTGAGCTACATGTCGCTCTTTCGCGTACGTAATGGGGTCGTGTACCATATTTTTTATTGACGAATCTGATAGAGTTTGTAAAATAAAAAGACACTTATTTTTCCGTTTTTTGATCCGTCAATTATTTCTCGAGTTATAAGCGGCGAAAAACTGATGTTTTTAACCCTTTCGGAAAAGTAGGCGTGGTGCAACCTCTGACGTATGTCGACTTCGTCCAATCACAACTGAGCCCGCGAAGCTCTTTTGCCTTATCGCAATGGGGGGGACACAGCTGACTCTGCCAATACGAGCAGTTGCAACAGCATCTGTGCGAGTAGACCTTCCGAGAACCCCCTCCACTCCCTTCCCTTCCCATAAAGCAGTCAAGGACGTGAGGAAAATGACGTTAATGTTATCACAGCAGCTTTTTCGCTGGGCGTCACCTTTTGCTTATTTTAATTTTTGATTTATGAGTGAATGGTTGTGGTTAGAAGATTAATTTTTCGCAAAAATTCATTTTTCTTTTCCATCTAAAGATTTCGTGTACAAAATTCCGAGTACGGTTCCGAGTTCCGGTTTCCGGTTCCATTGTGGCACGAAATTAAAATTGAAAATGGAAATAAAAAAGTTTCATCGAAATACCATAAGTATATTGGCATTTGAAAATGAAGCTTACGTAGTTTCAATGACTGATTCCGACTGCGAATCATGTGTTAAATAAAAAACACCAATTAAAAACCGGTCATATATAAACATTTTCAGGAAATATAAGCCCACTGCTCATGCAAAAGTTTGAGTGATTTTTAATGTTATTAGAGATACAATTAATAATATCACTTGCTGTAATATTATTTAAAATTTTCATTGCTTTTAAAAAAATATATACCTAATGCCTCTCGAAAAAATGTAAAGTCACCTTGAGTGACAGACTTGGCTATTCCATCACAAAAGTTGTCCGATCGCTGGCCTACGATATTGGCGTAGATACAGACTTGGAAACAGGGATGAGTTCCGCAGATCATTTTCTCGGTCGGCCACCACTTGGACGACACGACTCTCTCCCTGGCTGTCCGCCGCTCGATCCGCCGTCGGCCGGCCCGGGGGACGGGTGCGATGGTGCACCGGGAGGCTGCATCGTGTCCTCGCCGCGGGGAGCATCGAATGCGCCCCGTACTGGTGGTGAGCGGGTCGGGTCATTTATTATCGGGAGACGTCGAAGCAGAGCGGCGGCGAGGTCTTGGAAGGCCCCGAACAGCCAGTACCTCCCGCTCCGATCGCGTTTTAATCACCGTTAAATGCATAGAAATGGCTCTTGGGATCGGGTTTGGAGCTGGTTGATCCGTATATCAACTCCCGTGATGAATGATGATAGATGTGCAAAAATGGTTCGCGGCTCTGGGTGATTTATGCCAGCTTTTTTATCATTAGCAAAAGCGATCATATAATGATTTATGCCAGCCTTGATTTAATTCGATTGCGGGCTAAATCATCGCTGTGTATATCTTGATTTTACCTAATTTATAGGATGTAAATGACGTAATCTTATGGAATCTCTGATTTTCGGTCGCCGTAGTAGGAATGAATCATTCAGTCTATAGCTGTTTCATGATAAACACATATGTTGCTGGTGGCAAGGATTCTCTTGAAAAGGAACTCAACCAAAAAAGTTCTTTATGTTTTTGAGAATTCAGGTGAAAACTATTCCAAAATTTTATTTGTACACTCATTGTGGTCATCATTTAAATCTTTTGACATTTGTACTAAAGCTAGTAGCAGTGTTTCACAGCTTTCATAACGTAATTCACAACTTTTGTTTTAGTTTTATGGAGAAATTGATCGTGATTTTATGGTGATGTGTGTAATATTTTGGAGCGAAAAGCTGCCTTGATTGAGCCGCCTTCATTTTATCCAACTAAATGGTAGGATTTTCTGTTATATTCTCGAAATTCTACCGCCATTTGAAAATATTCAATGAATTAATGCATTATGGCTAACTGATTTCATATGTTATATTTTTGCAAGCTATTATTCCACTTACCGAGGATGTGTAGTTGGTAATTCCTGCTAAATAGTTAATTATTCCCAAGAGATTGCTAATATACATATTCGTATATTTTAATACATCTCTACTTCTTCAAGGGGATCGGTTTGGTGTGGTGGCTAGAATACTGGCCTCCCATCCCGAGGGTCGGGTTCGATTCCCGGCAGTGGCTGATTTTTCAGTGGAAAACCGGTCCCTTTTTGAGTACCTAGTGGAGGGCATTTCAAGTTCAGTAGGTACTCCGTCCGTCGGATGGGACGTTAACCCATGGTCCCCTTGACGCCTTTCGTTAAGAGTAGGCTAATGCCGACGCCGGGTTTCTTTTCTCCTACCTTTACCCAATTACCCACCTATCCTAAATGGCGCAAATAACCTCAGCTGTCGGTCGCCTCCCCAGAATAACCAACCAACCTCTTCTTCTTCAACTAATCACCTACCTATGTGATTTTCGTTGGAATGATTAATTAACATATATAATGGGCGCATATTTCAGAATTTCCCATCATATATTTCTTTTTACGAAGTTATTTTACCGCAGCTCTATTCGTGCCAGGCGTTAAAATGAGCTATGAGCAAAAATTTCATTGTGAGTTCGGTCTGAATGAAGAATCTGCTTGGAGAACTCAGTTGAAAATTTTAACGCTACCTCTAGTCATCAAGCTTATGATCGGTTGGACGCAGATCTTCTCTTTCTTCTTTTTTCTCCCAGACTCGTCTTCTTAATTCTTTCTCATATCATACTTAACTACTTTATACTCCACGTATCGTATTTGAGAAGTTTTTTGCATTTTTCTAAATTTTCCTTTTACGACCTTCATCAGGCCGTAATTTGTATTCCGAACGTTGTATTGCCGAACTCCCGTCTCCTTTACATAGTTTCCATAGGGCTTACCTATCCTTCTCTCTTCTTAGAATATCTTCTAGTGCTACTAGTCATATCCCTTTCATTTTATCACTTTTCTATAAATTCTGTCAGTCTCGACTTTACTGTCTAGCCCTGAAGGAATTCAAGAAGCACGATTCAAGTGGCCGTCCAAATGACGTATATCTCTACTCCTAAGCTTGCACTACCAACAGCAAGTATATTTGTTAAGTGTTTTCTTTCCCCGGACATTATACTATTTCCTTCTTTCTTCGTCAATCACTATTTATTTGTCTGCCCAAGTAGCAGAAATCATTCACCTTTTTGAGCTCTATTTATTGAATGTAACATGTCTTTTCTCCTTATTTTCTTCTGCACACCATTACCATGGTATTTCATTGATTTCTTATGCTGACAGGAGTCTTCTTAAAATCTCTACCTGTGTCTACCTTTAACATAGGCAACTTGAATGGATGGTTATCTTTTTCCCCTTGGATATTGATTTCTGAAACTTTCTCTTTGACTTCCATCATTGCTTTCTCGTAAAAGACATTAGAAATTACGCAAGTCAGTACATATTGTTGTTTTGCTTCAATCGTCAATCTTGCCTCTTCGTTGGTTGGTCCTAATTTGTTCACAACCCCCTGTTTTTTTCGCAAACTGTGGATAACTCTTCGGTTATTGTACAGCATTCCATATTCCTTTAAAATTCTTAATGTTGGATTCCAGTCAATGTTGTCAAAATGGCGCATTGTATAAATTTTCAGTGGAGAAGGGCGAGAAAGGTGTGAGAATATAATTAGGAGCTTAGCTAAAATTATTTAAAGGGAAAAATCCTGTTTGTACATACCTCGTTGACATGTAGCGCAATGGTTACAGTCGGGTCTAAGATAAAGAAAGACACTGGAAGAGCTGTGGTGGAACAAAAATAAAACTGGAAAAGGGGTCGTTTACCATATTTTTTAATTGCCGAATCTCATAGAGTTTCTAAAATAAATAGACCCGTATTTTTCCATTTTTCGATTCGTCAATTAGTTTTCGAGTTATAAGCAACGAAAAACTGATGTTTTTAGCCCTTGAAAGTGACTTATTGAGAGATTTTTTTTATTCTGAAGAGTTAATATTTGGCCAAAGTTGTATTACGTATTTAGGAATGACGATCATTTGCATTGGCCGTGAGTTCCTTATGGATATTGTTGGGTGTAAAGTTTAGAAATCGGAATTGTTATTTTGTTTGCTTTCGCTGTCTTCAAGAGCTTGCGCACGAAAATTCATCGAAAAATTCTATTAGTTCAATTTCCTGTTCTTTAACGGTACATATTCAGTATTTTTGTAAATTAATAAAAAATCCTAATTTTTGAATAATAAGTAACTAGAGAAAATGGGGAAATCCTCCGAGCGCATAAGCAAGTCTTGCTCATGTATGGCGTAATGTGGTTAAAAAAATTCTTCGAAACACCTCAAGCCTCAAATCAAGAAGCTCTTCACACGATGACCCTTTGCATTGAATTGGCCCAAAGGTATAGAAGTATATCCCTTTGGCATCAGAAGATATAATACCTATTCTCGGCTAAGAATCTGGGTGGTGAAGTTAAACTTATTTTCTGAATACTAATCATTTTACGGGCAAATACTCAGCAAAATAAAGATGCCATTGAGCGATAACAGAATTATGATTTCATATCCATTGAGGCTTTGCAGTCATGTTGGGATTATTTTTTTGGGCAAGGGAAGTATTCTCCTTTTGCAAGGGCCTGAGTTCGAAATCATATTTTTGCATAGATTTTTCTTTAGAAATCAGTTCCGCATTTTCTGTTGTGTGAAGAGCATGTCGAGATCAGAACTCCATGTGGACTCTAGCGCTTGTTGGGGACTTAAATCGTGCTTCCCTGTCGCCTCTAGTTAGGAGTTCATAATTCCGACTCGGTGGTTCTTCTGTTGTTTCTAATTTAGCTTCCAATTATAAATCTGATAATTATTAAGGTGACAATTATTCCTCCAAAACCACTTGTATTAATTAAAATAAATCTAAATATTGGATGAAAGAAAGGAGGGATGAAAATCCCTCTGAGTTTATCTCGCCTATCACCAGTTACAAGCCTAGTTTTAAAAGCAGAAAGGGCTGTCTGTCGACTTCCTTAGAACCACTGCCATTATGCGCATCGGTCACTTTTGAAGACAACTATCTTCCAGCGGCCCTTTCCTGCCATGAGGAAATTCGTTTTTTGCCCGCGAGGACTTGCGCGAATCCTGGCCGGGGCCGTTCAGATCCGCAACGGCGGGCCCCGACCGCAGCCATTGCCGCACTGGAAACGAGACTCATACGGCCGCCGAGACAAACCCCCTTGGTCACCCCTGCGCTCCCCCCAGACCACTGCACTCACTCTAGGGCCCTCTCGCATCTCTCTCCGCCTGTGCCCTCCGCCGCCCCTGGAGGGCGTGGCGAGGGCGGGGCGGGGGACGGATTAGACTCCCGGGTTGCCATTGTTACCACCGTGACGTAACCCGACAGAGCGACCCTATTGGAGTAAGTCCCGGGAGGGCGGGAGTGGAGAACCCCAGGGCTGCTCCTGATTGGTTCCCTGGGCTCGAAGGCAGGAGTGGGGGGCAAAGGCAGCGGGAGCCGGAATGTGAGCGAGGGATGCGGCCTCGAAGGCGGGGTGGAGAGACAGGGGCGTGGGTACGGCAGGAGGGGCGGGGCGGGATTTATGGGGAGGGGGTTAGGAGAGTGGAAGGGGAGAAGTAGCAGGGGAGGGGGTCCGGCGAGGAGGGAAGAGGAGGTCCCCCGCACACCTCTGAACGCAGCCGTTACGGGAACATCAATCACGTCGTCGGAAGGACTGCCGTAGAACTCGTGAACGGCGCGCGAGGCGGACGTGTTTTGTTTTTGTTGTCCTCAATTTCCATCGTAAATCCCTCGCAGTCGCCCGCCCCGTCGTTTCGGATGTGTCCTTTGTGTTCCATCGTCAACGAGTGAGACTTGAGTTGCGGCTGCTGTTTGCCAGGGGTGCTCCAAGGATCTTGTGCCTGGAAATTCAGTGCTAGTCATCGAGAGGCAAGGCTATTCCCTCGCTCGCCGTCCCTACTTCCTCCGTCGCAGCACCGGATTACGAGAGTAGGAGCTGCCGAGTGAACTGTGTTTCGTGTTTGTAACCTCCCCAGAGTCCTATTTATTTATTCAAAGTGTTGACCCGTCGACAGTGAGGAGTCTCGATAAGTGTCGACTGCCGCTGCTGTGCGTCAGTGCCCATACCCCATTCGACGGCACTCCCGACTGCGTTCCCACCCGCTTCGCAAGTGCCCGCAACTCCGTGGGTCGGACGGACTCTTCTCTCGCCGGCTGCTGACTGGCTCACCGGGCCGTGGCATTCGCTGTGCGGTGGCGGAGAGAATCGACGGAGGCCGCCAGACGCCGGTCGCCGGCGAAGCGGGAGAGCAGCTGCCGGTACGAAGGTGCCCCTTTGGCCCGCTCAGTGAAACAGAATGATTCAGGGTATCTAGGGCTTACCGCCGAGAAATGTCGGTGCTCCTTGATGTTCGGATCTACCTAGGATGTGTTACTCTCTCTTTGTTCTTATTACGGCTGGTGTATTATAGTGTGCATGATTGTACCCCTGTGCGTCTCGTTGTTGTCACTGGTTCAGATCAGGGGATGATCGACGAGAGTGGCCGTGTTTGTCACGTAATGGTCTTTCAGGAGTCAAATCATTATAGCACGAATGTGTGTTGACCGGCTAAAGCTTCGAAAGCGATAATCACATCGTCGCGGGAAATTCACGGTTTATTGTATGGCAGCTCTGTCCTTTCTTGTGTAGCCAAGTGTTTCCAGTATTTCCAACACATGGTCTAAGGGTCTGTTGGAACCTAGGTTCTCTGCTCAGTATTAAATCCTTCTTGCCTGTGAGTTGCTATTACCAGTGGCTCTTAAACTCCATTGTCTAGGGCGTTTCTTGTTGGACTTATCTTAACATTGTAAATAAAAAGAATTACTTCTTTATTCCACAGAAATGGCGCGCTTCATGATTCCCTACAGCTTATGTGGAATAACGAAGTCACTATTTTCATTTACAGTGGGTCTTATAACAGAAATTGTTTATGATCCGAGAAACAAAACTTATAGGCCTGTAATATTACAATAATGCATTTCAAAGATGTCTCCCTTCAAAATCCATTGAGCTTGGCACCCACAGTTGTGTTGCTAAAAGGGATTGCTCATAGATAAGGGTGGTGAGAAGACTTCTGCTCCCTCGACAACCATTCCCTGCTCCTATGTGTTGCTTTGATGTCGCCATGTCGAGATGAGTTTGGAAGTCGCGGTCGTATTCAGGTGAGAGAGGCGGTAGCTGTCCTAAGGTCCGTCGGCGTGGACGTTGATTTTCGCAATTAGTACGTCTTTCAAATATGTTACCCCTTAAATCCTTTGATGTTCCTACGTCGTGGTGCTAGAGGGGATCTCGTGGTCAAGGGTCGTGATAAAACTTATGCTCCCACGACAGCCACTTCCTCCTCTTCATGTGTTCCTTTCATGTCGTCAAGTCGAGATGAGCTTGGATGTCACGGTCATTTTCAAGACGAGAGAGGCGTTCGCTGTCCGTCGGCGTGGACGTTGTTGTGTACCTCGGGAGGCTGTGCGTGTGTGTGTGTGTATTGGGGCGTCGCGTGGCCGGTGGGAGGGGGCGGGTCCTATCGAGGCCCCCGCAAGGCCCTCGCGTGCGGGCCTCGCGTGATGCGGCCGCGACCGGCCACCGAGCTTCCCTGCGATGCCGATGACGTAGCAGCGGGCGTCTGTGGCTGCGTAGGCAGGCGTGCGACGGACGACGCCGCCGCCGCCTCGCGTGAGATCCTCTTCCTGCGCTGACGTGACCGGCGGCGCTTTGGACGCCGCGGACGCCGACACTCCTTCCTCAATACCATTCAAACTTGGACGCCCAGCGACACCTCTTCACGTAGTTACTCCTAACCCTTCGCCAAATAGGATTCTTTCGATTTCCGTTTATTATTATTTTTTTGTCTACGATCTCTTAAGGGTACGTGATGAGAGGTGAATTTCGTTCATTTAATTCTTTCGGTTGACCCAGTCTGTAGTTTCGTGGCTGCGCGCGTTGCATGTCACGGGCCCTTCGTGTCCGACAACACTCCTACTTCCTATTCTTCTGCTCGATTCATTTTGCTGCTTGACTCCTCAACCTCCTCCCACTCGCCCTCGTCTTTCTGCCTCTTTCAATTCCTCTCCCCCTTTCTAATTCCACCGAATCTCCGATCTGTTCACACCCACGCACCGATGAAAGAGAATTGAGGTTCGACTCTCCGACCGCCCTGGCTAGACTCTCTTTACTTCGTCAGCCACATGCACTATTCTGTGTGGCGCTTCTCATTGCTTTCCGCGACTATCGGCATCAGTACCTGATTTAAGGTGCGAAGCCTCCCGCTTTCCGCTAGAATGTGTCCTCTCTTACTGGAGATAATTTAAGATTTGTGTTTACTTTCTGTGTCTCATCTCACATATTCGGTGTTGTAAACAATTTTAGCGGCCAAATAAGTGAGCTTCAATCAGGAACTGTGGTTGCGTGAGGCGACCGTGAGAATCCAGTTATCCATTCAATCTGTGGCAGCAAAATATATTGACGATGTATCTCTGCGTCCCGTGCTGGGAGTAATAGCGTACAGTATTTTATGGGTTCCCCGAAATTTTTTCTGCTGTCATCATAGCTCCAATAACGGAAAACTTTTGGCCACCCACTGTCTTTACTTGGAAAAGGAAAAGAAAATTGTGCCACACACACCGAATTAAGTTTATAATAAATGAGACAATGGAATGGAAATGTGAATTTATATTGTAAAGTAAGCTCTTTGATCTTGTTTACGTAGTAGTAACGAGCGCATATCTACTTTTTCTGTGCACTTTCGGTCAAATAATGGATAATACTATGCAATGCATATTATATCCCCTGGCATGCGTGGGGCTCAGTAGAGAACGGCCAGTATTCATCCCTGTAACTCACATTCCTGACAACCCTAAGGTCTCCGCTTTCAATTCCACTTGGGGAATGGCTGTTGTGTTTATTTTAGAAACAGGCATGGGATTAAGTTGAATTTGGCGGTTAAATGTAACTGGATCAGTTTAATGGATTTGTAATTTGTATTATACTTAGTATAACTACAGAAGATTCATGGAATAAAGTAACAAAACATAAATATGTAGCTTATTAATCAATAGTGGGTAAACAAAAATAAGCTCTGTAATTACTAAAACTGTGGTCCGATAATGACCGAATCAGAATGATTGTACTGAGAGATGAGAGGATTCATACGTTCCAAGCAATTTCCGACAAAGCGGATTTGAGCGGTGAACGAAAGAAGTGAGCGAACCAATTTCTATTGCAGAAATGCTTTGAAATTTATGGAAAATTGAAATAGGTAGGTAGTGATGAATTCAGGAAGTTCTTTATCCACTTCTGATAAAAATTCGACACCATTCACTTCAGGCAGAAAAAGTTAAAACAATCCCAGTATAATAATGTCGGCGGAGTAGACATAAGCATAGCAAGTGAAGACAAATGCCTGGGCTACACTCTTACTTCGAGTCTATCACTCAGGGGGAATCATATTCGAAACATTTGTGGTGTAAGACTGAAGACAATGGGATTTATCAAACGGATTTTTGGATAGTACTGAAATGAAAAAGTAAAAGAAAGATAATATTTTGCACTAGTGAGGCTTCGCCTAGAGCATGCATCAAGCATTTTTATTTCAGAGGTAAAGATTCATCTCCAGAACTGAAATAGATGCAGACGTAAGCTGTGAGTTTTGTTAAAAAAAACTACTCTGAACGTACGAAAAGTGTCACTCGGGTACTGGAAGCGCTTGTTTGGGAAACCATTTAATCTAGAAGGTTGGTCGTACGATTGAAGTTACTCGATAAATTAAAATATAGCGAATGTGACACTGTAGAGATAAATATTCTTCCACACTTCATCACGGTAGAGAGAAGTAGCACATTAGTAGAAAACTCGCCCGAGGTCCGAAGTGCTGTCGGACCGAGCGAAGAATACGTTTTCCCCTCGCACAATATACGACTACAACGAAAACAAAGTATAATTCTTTCAATCATAGTACATATCACGCTACACAATTAATCAACAATTTTTTTCAGCTAGAACTCAGCTTCGTGACTGGTTTCCTACCAGTCCCTGCCACACACCTTTTTGGGGGCTAACATAAGGATGAAATAAGTAGATATAAATGAGGGTGTCGAATAGGGGGTGAATTTTAATCTAAAATGTTCTTGGTGAAATTTGACTTAATGATTAGAAATACGTTTTAAGATTGTACATGGACTTACATTCTCTGTTTCATTTAGGGCGAAAAGTTATAGGATGCTCACAAGTTGAGGTAATAGCATGGAAGGTGTGTGTTGTGTGGAGCCGAGAGTGTAGTGTTAATCCTCAAACAGTGGTTGGGCCATGGTAGGCATCTTTAGCTCCGCACGCAGGAAAGGAATTGTGTTTACATGGTAATGGCTGGGAAAAATGAAAGGATATTAGAAGAAGATTGTGGACTCATGGTTTTGGTACACACATTGTTTTCTGAAAATTAGCGTTTTTAAGGAATATGTTTGGGAAATATCGCAGGTTGCAAAATAATAAAATAATTACCCATGGATGTCGAGTATTTGGTTTTTCAAATACTGTTTCATTCAGTAGAGACACTTTTGCTCGCAAGAATGTGCTCAGTTTTGGCATTAAAATGAAAATAATACTGTCCTGATGCGAAAATCTCAGTAGCTGTTGGTGAATTCTAGAATATTTTTCATTTATTTCTGCGTTATAGTACAGTATTTACAATAACTTAGCGGTACAGGCTCTGACTGTTAGAGTAATTGTGGCAGTCATGCCAATATAAAGTCATAAAATAACTTTGGGAAAGGTGGGCGATCTTCCTCTTTATTATTAGTAGGTTTCTGTAAAATGTTTTACCCTGCGATATATTTCGGTCCAAATTGTAAACCATAGTATTTTTTTACAAATACGTTACTGAAAGTAAAAAAAATACGATAAGTATACAGTTTTTGCTCTAATCTTTGGAACTATTTTAATTTTTTCCACAAAAATATTAAGCTTCTAAGAAAACACTTATAATTGCATTATTAATCCTGCACAAAGCAGCATGACTCGTAAGCAAGTCACTTGACATTGCGTTAGGTAAAATTGATTTTGGTAGGTGTATGGGATATATTTGGAAGCTCAGTGTAATTGAAACCTTAAATTTCACCAAAAAATCAGTTTGTGTTAAAAAGTATTTCCTTTAGCATTGTTTTTACTGCATCCATCTTAATATAGGTTTATACTGATGAAATTATATTTTTGACAACAAAAGAAATTCTTCAAGTAAACATGTAACTTTTTTTCGGGATTAATATGGAAGTCACTGATCATTTACATTTCGTCTATACTTTTAATATGAACAGCTTCTCGTTACTCTATAAATGTGAACAATAACCTCCCTTTGCCAAACAAAATTTAATCCTTGCTTAAGAACCGACTCCTATGTTCTATTGGCCATGACATTCAGACTTAACAATGTATTCATCACGTTTGGCAGAAACGTAATTGGCTTCACGCTAGAAACAACACAGTCCCCATTGTATATTTGTTTCTTCTTCAATGCATTTTTAGAAAAGGTATGTTTCTTAGTTTTGTAGATGATGGATCTTAAACTTCGCTCGGTGAGCTCTAATGTTGGTTAAACCGAATCATAATATCGTAACGACTATTTCTAAAATTGTGTCTGGTTCTTTCCTGGCCGACGCATTAAGACGAAAACCCATTTTCAGTCATCTGTGCGTACCCATATATTATCAGAGCCGGAATAGTCGTTGATTAGGAAGGCGTCTGTCACGATTTCCGATAGCGTCTCATTTGCTGCCGCTATACCGTCTTCCTCCCGTGTCTGAAATGTCCAGGTTGTTCAGCTGAGTCCCTGCCTTCCGGTTTACCTTCACTATTTTCGTTTGGTCCTTAAAGATATTTGGATCGTCAGTGTGTTTTACCTGAATCAGCCAAAACTGCATCATTCCGTCATTTTGTAAAATGATTCAATCTCTATCTGTAGTTTGCCTCCCTTACGTTAGCCGTCTGTGATAGTGACCGCTGAAAGTCTTTTCTGATTATTGGCTTGAGATCCCGATTCAGTGACTAATTTTTAATTCTTTAAATCACCTTTACCTCTAATTATAGTCTTATAAATATTCCTATATCATTGTAATACATGACCGTATACCAAAGTGTAATAAATTCGTTTCTTGTTACTCCCATTACGTAGCGATTGATTTGTTGTTCAGTGGCCTTAGAATTAAACGGTCATTCATTTTCGAAAGCCAAGCAACGGTAGTGACATTGGTATTAATACGGGATTGTTTTTATTTCTTGGAACTCAATTTTATGTGCAAAAAGAGGCTGTCTTGTGATAAAGTTGTAGGTTGTAATCGTAGTTTATTACAAATAAGATATTTAAGATCGATAAGTAAACTGCTATTCTATTCTCGTCACCGGAAGCTAGTGTTCTGTTGGATTACATGAATAGGATGATGACTTTTTATTGACCTCTTCCTGAGGAAGTCTCTTTAGCTCTATATTAACCAGATAGACGATACATTGAGGAAGTAGATAGTATCTAAAATGTAAACTGGAGCTCTTCCTCAAATGCTGCTGAAGCTGCTGTTTAATGACCTTTTAAGGAAGCGAAATATATATCAGCGATATCTGATGTAAATGGCAAAAGTTTTGGGAAGACATTGAAATTATTACAATAACATTCAGCCATCTTTGTTTCTTGATTGTGGAGGGACTAGTTTTGCTGATAATTCTCTCGCTCATTGCTTAGATAATTCACTATCATGGGTTCCCCTTAGAGAAGCTGTGAATGGATTGCTCTTTAAAATGTTTACAGCTTGGAGAATTTTCAGCATCTAGGCATTTTGTCCACAATTTGCTTCGTGACCCACGCATAATTTCTTTCCTTATGCTCGAACGAGAGAAATAAGCCTATAATCCTAGATTGAGCCTTTAAATTTTATCCTCTTTATTTCGCTCTAATCATCTTTCGTTGATTACTCTAGTGTAATATTATTCTGCAGAGTATTAACCTGGATTACATCCCTTTACCGTTCGCATCATCAAAGTAAACCAGCTTTTATTTGAATCACATGGTCATTAGATTGCCATAATTGCAAATAAATAGTAACGTTGTTGTTTTTCTGCCTATTAAAAAAATAATATGCATACATTTGATTACAATTTCTTGTATCAAGTTTTTTTCTGGACTTCCCTCGCACTATGCAAGCTGCTGCGTACCAAAAATCAAAGAAGTTGAGGCACTATTAAAGGGTACATTTATTGAGCTGTATTGATTTAAATGTAAATAATGGAATTCTCTTCTGAGTGCAGTGATTTTTTTCTCCCTATGAAAATCCTTCAATTTAATTTTCATGAGATATTAAAAGCAATTAGTCTTGCTCATTGCAGTTGGTGGAAAGTGGGATTTGGAATAAGGACGATTACTCAGATAGAAATGTTTGGGCCCCTAAGTAAGGGCAAAGTAAACTTGGACCTGAGTCACACAACTACTGGACGCTCTGCTAGACGTTCCTTTTTTATCTAGCATGATAAATGGTTAGTCACCTAAATGTTCTTTGGACGGGAAAAGTGGTTTGACTCATGTAACTACCCTTAAATTGACAATCGAGTCATCCGGGGAATCCCAGCTCTTTATTTCCTTTTTTTACCCTTTTTATATCCTGCTGACTCCGTTCAAATATTTTGCGATTCCCGTTCCTTTTCGTGCAAGACATTTTACCTTGGGTTTATCTCCGTGACGTAATAAAACGATAAATTTTGAACGCTAATTTCTTTTCATGGCTAGCATGACTTACACTCCTGGTAACTCAAATGACCGACCGAAATATTTAAGAGTCAGGTATTCATCACTTACAAACCACATGGTGGATTCTGATTAATAGTTTAATTTCGTTTTATATCAACCCACTTCGCGGTTTTAAAATTATTAGCCACCGAATCCTAGAGATTTTATCCCGGGATGACTGGATTTTGATTAGTATCCCAATCAGATCGTTAGATTATTATTAAGCACATTTAGACCCCAAAACATTTATAAAATTGGTTTTTAAAACTGAAATGCATTACTTGAAATCGTGTCAATGCTGAATCTTCATCGACGGAATGTGATTGTGAATGGTGCTCGGAGGTGACTGGTTGCTTTCTGAGCTTCTCATCAGTCTCGAGGACAGGAATGATGAATCATCCAGTGGCTAAACCGGAATTGCTGACTTTTATTGTTGTTGGGACCCCGAAGAATGCAACAACAGTATATCTTCTGATGTTTTCGTAACACTGGCCTCCATCACGACACATTTTTAACTGTCATATCCATATCGTTTAATTTCAATTAGTCAAAAGTTGAGTGAGGAACGTTCTAACTATTTCTTGATGTATTAAAGACGATAGGTATAAAACTGAAAAAAAATTAAATCATACTAATTCACATTTACTACCATTTTATCCCTTCGGCTTGTAAGAGTGCCATTGAACAGAGGTCTTTGATTCTTCATCCTATTTGTAACCTGTTTTTTTTGGCTCTTAAATGATTCCGCACACCCATTTTTATTGGCCTTTTTCTTTATATGTCGATCAGAACTTAGCTTTTAGTTTTTACAAAGCACACACTGTATCAATGCGGCTCTTAACGATGCAATCCCCCTAATGATATGATGCTGCTAAACACACTCGGCATCCAACGGCCAGATATATCCGCACAGGGCGGCGCACTTAACCGGCGTATACTTTTTACTTATGATCATCATCCAAGATCTGGATTGCGTGTTTCTCAGCACTACTCTTTGAGGGATATCAAGTTTTTTCGGTTCCGAACAGATGAAAGAATATCCCGACTTATATTTGGTCAGCATTTGCGGTTAATTTTTTCAGGTAATTTTAATTTTATGGACATTCTGATTCAAGTCATTTGTAAACATTTATGTGAATTTCTCCGATTGTACGCGTTTTCAGGAATAAATTAATTTCTGAATTTTATAATTGTGAATGGAATGATAACAGTGCTGTTTATCTGTTCACATACCTGGTCGAATTTTTCACCGAGATCAATAGGCGGGGTGTCCTGTGACATAAGGGTAGCTGCCATTCGTGCGAAAATTGCGCCATTATGGTGGACGCTCGATAATAACGTAATTTCATACGAAGGGGCCGTGAAGGAAAAATAGTAAGTGAGACGTGAATTTAAATTATGAATTGTCTTGAACGTGATCCAGATTTCATGCGGAAAAATATGAATTCGGCTCTCGGAGAATATCACTTATTGAAACACGAATAATTTCTTGTCAAATTGAAGAAGGAATATGGTTTTTAGGCGTGTTGCTGCGTCACTTTAATCTTTCCCAATTTGTCTATGGTTGCTTAGGAGAAAATGATTTCGATAAGTTCTTATTTCATTAAAATGAGTAGAGGTCCGCCTTATTATTCGAATTGAACCCTTTGCCAACACCAAGTCTAACCTTTTTTAAAATTTTACTTTATTGTTTCTGGTCCAGAATATTAAATATCAGATTACCTTTAAAAATATTTTCTATTATTCAAATAAATATGAATCGTGAAGAAGATAAGGGACACTTCTTCCATTGCATATTAATAGGTAGAACACTGTTAATCATACTTGTGATTCCACCACAAGCTTATACACTACGTGAAACTAATGCCTTGCCATTCTTTCCTAGGTTCTTTCGTGCATACGCAAACCACAGAAAGGTTTATAAATGACCGATATACAACCGTAAATGGTATGCATTGATTTGTATCTTATGATTTTACTTGTCAAAATTAATTACCAAAACTTGGCACTATATTTTTTCCAATGGAATATATATTAGTATATCACGGAACAACTGAGCTAAAGAATGCTATGGTTATCCCGTACATTATCTAGATAAAAATTGCATGTAAATTATCTATTATAATTAATAACGTTCACTGGCTTTGAGTATAGCAGTATAGCACCGAAACCCGTCGTCAAAGTGTATTTTAACGTTTTTTTTTGTTTTAACGTGTTGTCAAAAAAATTAATGTTTATTAGGCAATTGATACAGCCGTAAACTTAAATTGTCAATTTCCAACAGTTTTGGTTGCATTACGTACGTCAGCAGTAAAGGGGAGTAGCTACCTGCTCGAAATGATTTTTATGCCATAGAACTATTTTTCAGAAGTTATATAACATGGATATAGCCATAGTGGGAACTCAAATTTTATTTTTAATTTGTATGAACGTGACAAATAAATTGTTTATTGCTGATGCTGACTTCCATATCAATTAAGTTGTGCCTTTATTTTAAAATGGTTCCAAAATTTGAACAATAGTTAGTCCTCAGCTGCCAGATGTTTTTTCATGCAATGGCTGGAGGCCTTGTAAGTGGAAAAAGACGATTTTAAGTATTATTAACCTTATACCTAGGTTATTTTTTCACTGTGGGCAGAGTGTTTATTATGGACAAAAATTTTCAATTATTATTGGATAGTTTACCGTTTTGAGCTTGATTTGTATAGTTGATAATAACTACCCCTCACTGCTGGCGTACACAATGGTGTATTATAGTTATGTATCACCGCTAAATAAGGCTACATTTTGTAACTCACAATCAGATCCTCTTATTTACTGCTCATGTACTTAAGTATGACGAAACATATAAGCATTTTTTCTTCTTCACGTTAATTTAATATAAAATCTTTATGTTAATTGTGAATTCAGTAACAAAATAAGATCTTTCCTTATATACCCACTTTCTTAGCTAACGTTTCTATAATCTAAATTAACCTTTTATATGAAATCGGTTGTTGGCGAGTTCACCTTGTAGATAGAATAGAATAAACTTTGTTGTATTCTACAAAAATTTTGTGGAATACAACCAAGTTTATTCTAACCTTTCATAGTTGCTCTACATATCTCTCTATAAACTATTCCAAGTATATTTAATGTCTTTATATTATCTTTGCTACTCTCTTCCGCCATGCTCTGAGCATGTTTCTAACAAATCAATACTGAAGCTGATACCTAAATGGCACTTACGTAGCACGAATTGAAGTGCGCATGTAATGTACGAATTTTACGGACATTTTGCGGCACTTGACCAAAGTGCCGTTGAGCTACCTGTGCGAGTGGCATTAATAAGCCACGAAAAACTTGAACTGATAGAATTAATGAATAATGATTGATTTTTGTAGCTGATAGGCTGAAATCTAAACAGCTATATGGGATAACAGGATATGTGATTGCTTCATCATCATCGTGGGTTTCTTATGGACTGGTGAACGTTGGCAACGTTAGGGTATCAACTATCGTATAGATGGTAAATTTCAAGCATAGAAAAGTGTAGGTGGCAGTTTTTAAACTACTAAATCCTCAGAAAAATTTTTCTGCGTTTTCTAATACCGTTGGCTTCAGTTACAAATGTGTTTGATGCACCCACAATACAAGTGGGTAGGTTCTTTGAAGCACATTTTTCCCCGATATAACCTTGCTACTATAGTCAAATAATGAGCGAAAATTTGTTAATATTTAATCATTGTGCTGTCTTTTTTATGCCCGAGTGTAACTGCAGTCCCATAGTTTACAATAAAAGCAGAAGTGGAACAGATGTACTCTTTTAATATCACGGTTTTACCAATATGGCATCGCCTTTGCCAGCTATTCCAGCTATGAACGCAGTCTCCTCCTTGCTTTCCTCCTCAGGTGATGGAGTTGGTCACTCCGTTCTTAACGTGACTGCACTCCGGGAGAGGCGCAAAGCTGGCGATACTGGAGGAGGCAGCGATGCAGGGGCACAACTGAGTGTAGTGACCCAGCCCGACCCACGGTTCCGGAGGAGTCTCGTCCCTTCGGCGGGCATCGGTTGCTAAGCCAGACAGGAAGGGGCCAAAGGGATAGCCCTAGGGGAGACTCGTGGAAAGGACATACCGCGGCCGTCGAAAGTCGAGGACACCGCTGGAAGTTGACCCGTCACCCATGCGTGCACACTGACGCGCCTCTGGTCCTCCTCGTGTCAGGATCGAGGGTCGAAGGGACGACCCCTCGCGTGGGAGGCGGGCGGACGGTCCCCGGAAGTCGGGCGGGAAGGCCTCTCAAGACGGATTTCGGCGGCAGATGCCTCGTGCCCCCCAGCCTCTGCTCGGTGGTGCCCTATGGAGGTGAAGTGCCGGCGGGGGCCGCGGGAGGCGACGTGGTCGGCGGGGGTGGCCTTTCAGCTGCCCCCGGGGGCGGAGGAGTCCTCTTAATCGGTGGGCCCGTGTCCCTCGCCACCCCCAACCTGCTCCCTCCACCGCCTTCCTCTGCGACCACCAACACGGCGTCCACCATGAACCAGCTGGGCACGGTTTACGCCACCAAGAGACGGAGAAGGAACGGCAAAACGTGAGTACTGGCACTGCACAGGCCTTCTTATTTGACCTCCCCCGCCCGTCGCGGCCGTTCGGTCGCCGAATGACGGTCACTCTTATTCCCTTCCGGGCTCTTGAATTAACTCCCGGCTTGCTTCGAATTAGGGAAGATTAGCTAGCATGTTACATTATTGCAGGTTCATTCATCATAGTTGTGTCTCTTGCATATTACCATTTTATGTCTGCCGGCAGTGGAAATAAATAGAGAGATTTAATAGATGCTGAGCTATAATATTTTAAACAAATAGGAAATATAGACTTATTTTTGTTAATATACTGGTGAAATTTGTCGAATTGCAGCTTAAATGATTTAACAAGAAGAGGCCCTAAATGTTAATGAATCCATTTTTACTGTCGAATGTTAATGATGAATTGTTTGGTTTGCTCTCGTTTTAAAATACTTTGGGATAAATTCTCTTTGTATGCTTTACGATCACGAGAATTACTCTGTTATGGCGAAGGTACCTTATGCATTGCCTTTATCTACATCAATTTCATGGGCATATTTTTCAGCTATTTGGACAATATGGTGCCAAGTTCTGTTTTCCAAAAGCAACGCTTTAAAATTTTCTCTTTGACAGGAATCTTTTAAATAACTGTTTGGGATGGTGAATTTAAAACACGATTGTATGACATTTAATCGTCGTTCTTCTCTTAATTGAATGGGAAGCTAAGAAGCAGGTTCGAAATGCGAGACAGTAATGAAGTTATTAAATGCACATGTTTAGGTAATCATGTTACTTTCATTTTTATTGCGAATCGGCCTCAGGACCTTTTGACATAGCCATCAGCCTCATACAAATTGATTTTTTGATGTGTTGGCTATATTTTCCTCCTTGTTGCAGAACAAATATATCAAATAAATATCAGTATACTTCTATTAAAGAGAGAAATGTGACCAGAATAAAATCAAATACACAATATTTTAGAAATCACAAATAAATTCAGATGTCTTAACTCCCATTTCCCATGAGATTACTGCTTTGGCGGCTTACTGGAAGATATGTAGTTACAATTTCTTCTCGGCTAGTTTTGAAAGGCCAAATTTATTTCACTCTGAACTTTAACCTCCGAAGGGATGTTGAAGGAAGCATGCAGCAATTCACGCCCACCATTGATATTTTATTTAGATTCTAGAAGGAGAATTTGTTTTAAGGTGCTTCAACGGCTTATTTCACATCATTACACCTAAGTTCGTATGCCTTAGACAACATGCATGCCCTAGGTGGGACTCGAAACCGCCACCTTTGGGTTGCCAGGCCGGCAGAATAGCGACACGGCAGTTGCGGCCGTCTTTTATTTAGCATATTGGTATTGGCTAAAATAAGGACTGTATAATAAGAATCAATTGAGTACAGATTGTAATACTGAAGTATGCGATAAGATTGATCATATACTTCTGTGCTGTGTTTCGATATTGCACCGGAGTATTTCCCTATTTACGATAAGGGACAGTTGTGCAAATCGTGCATATGAACGAGCAAGATCTATTTTGAAATTATTGTTTAAAAATTGGCCGTCAGTGTTAAATTCATTTGGGAGTTATTACCTTTTATTTTAAATTTCCTTATCCATATGATCCATGTTTTACAAATCTCCGAATGCAGTTTAAACTGGCCGAAGGCATACAGCTAATATTACGTATTTTCTATATCAGTCTTCCAAGTAGTTGCATTTTTAAATATGGAATTAGTCTGAATTGCAGCTGATTGTGATTGTATTTTAGTATTTTTCATTGTTATTTTTCCTAAGGAAAGCACCTGAAGGTATCTGATAATAATGCAACAAAACGTTTACATCAGTATCCAGGGCGTGAACAGGGATTACGCTTTAATTTTTATAATAGCGGTGTGTTCGTTTTATTCCTTGGAAACAATTTTATCCGTCTATAGAAAATGAAGTTGAACACAAATGGAATGCGGAATAAAAGATGGAGGACAAGTAAAGAGGAGAGAAGGTGAGATAACCATATTAGGTGACGCCAGGAAATTTCTGGTATGAACTCAATGAGACTTTGGAAGGTAACGAAGGATGTATTGAGTGTAACGTAACATAGTGCTGAATAGAGAGATACAGAAGACGGAATATTGGAAAAGTTGGGGAATGAATATGATAAAATTGGAATTAGGGACAGTACAAAAATTGGCAGATCACATATACAGTTAAAGATGGATTCATTCAGCAAAAAGTGGATTACTTTTGGTTATATTCCAAGATGGTCGGGGTATTCATGGAGAAGAACTACTCGTAAATCCGTTAATATTGGCAGTACGCTTGGTAATTGGATTTCAGTTGTATTTATAACCCGATTCCACCGGATATTGGTTAGAAGATGGAGAATGGTTTTTCTCGATAATGTTGCTGATACAACCACGCATTAGAGTCTGGCCGAGTGCATTAAAAAGTCTTTCCTTTCTTCCCAGGAAACGGGAAGTTTAAATTCCGAATGCCTAACACCGGAAAAACACTCTGTGTACTCTACACATGCTAATTCTCACCCGCTCAAGATTTCGGGCGTGGGTCCTTCCCCCGTGCACCCCCTCCCCCCATTCATCCATCGCCACCGCGTACGCCAAAGCACGCGTCTCCCCCTCCCCCCCGGTCTTTCCCGCTCCTTTAAGTACGGCCTATCACGCAAGAGCCATCTCACCCCCCCCCCTTCCCCCCAACTTCGTCCCCTCTCCCTCCTTCCCCTCCCCTCTTCCCCACAAACTCTCATCACAGTGACTCCGCTGCCGCGACCGAATTCGCCATGGGTCCACCCTTCGACCCGCGGCGGTGGGCGATTTATTCCGCGGTGTGCGAGTTTTGTTTACAATGCTGTCTCGCTTTTGCAGTGGGTTGCCTTGGGTGGGATCACCGATCATTTTTCACGTTGTGTTATCTTTATCATAACTGAAGGGCGCTGCTCACAGTAGCCGTGCATACGATTCAATCTACCGATAGGGAGAACCTATGTGAACCACTAACTATATTTTTAAGAACGGTGACCTCGTTTTCGCTCTTTGAAATGCATTAAAAAATGCTAATAACGCTGAAAGCGCACGCTTTTGAAATCCTTGACTCACAGGATATGTTCAAACTGGCGTCAATATAGGTTTTACATTTCAAGGCAGGGGTGCAACGACAGTTGGAAATTAAAATATGTATTGCACGCGATGTCGCATTCTTTTCTCAGTGGCTTAATTGAGCTCGAAAGGAACCGGAAATATAGTTAACAAAAAAAAATGCGAGAGTAGTGGTGGTATACACCTGGTTTTGGGCAAATCTTTATCACATGCATTCGCGTAGACTTAACAGGTACTAAGTAGACGTAACC
The DNA here is from genome assembly GCA_933228895.1 of Platycnemis pennipes. NCBI lineage: Eukaryota > Metazoa > Arthropoda > Insecta > Odonata > Platycnemididae > Platycnemis > Platycnemis pennipes. Next base: position 21,036,798 of record OW121848.1, on the reverse strand, counting down.
ACGGTGTAAGAGAGGCGACGGATGAAAAAACATGTAACTAAAAATTTTTGATGGAGGTAAATAATGCCGTAATTATGTATTCTGATTTTTAAATTTGTATTATCCTATCTTCTGGGGAGATACATGGCAAGTTATCTTTTATGATTTAACGTGACCTGGGTTAAGGTATGCATGCCCTGCATAAAATCGATGTACAACTTGTTGCTGTACGCAATAACGCAATAAGAAATAAAAGTGTACATTTTTACCGGTGAACGTTTCTCACAAATTAAATTATTTGATTCTTTTAAGTCCATCAAATGTTGTGCATAAAAGGTAGACTAACTTTTGGTAACAATATTCTCCCGCAGGCCTTTATAAATTTAGGGTGGAATCCCTGAATGTTCCGTCAGTATCCACAGCTCTCTTACAGGTCTCAGTCGTTTCAGTCGTGTATTAACGCATTATGGCATGATGAGGGATATTTAACGTTACGCGCTAACTATCCCTCCGTGCAAATGTTAATTGATAGGCTTATGCAATAAATAGAAATCTTCCGCGAGGCCAGCTATCGTTGCCCATTTCATGTGTACCCACTTCCTTCCTTCGACTGGTGATGCATCTTGTAATTGAGGATTCGTACATGTACATTGATTGGGAATGGATAAATAACTGTCATGTCATCGACGTGAGGGAGTCCTATTAGAAGAGTTGAGATGCTTATTGTTGTGAGTATTCTTTAAGACACATTTTTGTGTAAATTGATATTGTTTATTCTTTGTTCAAATTATTTTAAATATCTTTTGGTATCCCCAGCCAATTCAAAGATAATTCACTGAAAAACTTTGCTCCTCATGTGACGATTAGCACAAAAATCAAGTAAGGCAGCGCCGAATTTGAAATTAACGGTAATTTTAATAGGAAGTTGTACTAAGTTGTACGAACCTTATGTACCAGTTAACCAATGAGGTCATCCTTGTTGCTCATATGCATTGCTTGAAATTTTTCGAGTCAGCGATTTATTTTCTTGCATTGGTGATGTCTTAATAATTGAAATTCACCAGGATACTGAAAAATTGTCACAAATAATATGTTTTGAAGTGTTTTGGTTATGTAGTATTTTTAGAATTGACTCCTTTTGGGAAGTAGTGGGTCAGATCTTTAACGATGTGAAATCTGAAAAAACGATTCCAATCCAACCCCATTTACAGGAAGATTTTCATGTATTTTGTGACAGCATTTGCAACCAAATTATTCCTTCATTTGGCAACTTTTCCGAGATCTCCGTATGAGATCAAATAATAGATTACCTGCGGCCACTATTGACTCAGGGAAGACCTAAAGCTCACATATTGTTACGAATCATTGCAACAAAATGGCTTTTGTACACATTAGGTAAACTAGCTACAGTGGCTAATTCTTACACTCTTCCACGTTACTTGGAATCATTTACCTTGGTGTGTTTGTGTGTGTGAAAGCTCACTCGCCCGGAAAACAAGCGAAATTTATCCTTAGATGATCCATGGAAGATAAATGTCTTTACCCGCATAATGTGCGCATTTCATCGCCTTTTTGTGTATTTAAATAACGTACCTACGTCGTTATTTTACTTAGGTCCTGGCATTTTCTACGTCCTTTCGTTTGAACCGAGAGTAGATGCGTATCTGTCATTATTCGTCGGGTTATTATTCCGAGAATACCCAAAACTAATCAACAACTTATAGCATCCCTATTTTCACCTAATTTGTTAGAGCGGAAGCCATCATCCCGCTCATAATGTCTAACCTTGGTTTGAAGCCAGATGGACAGATACGGCGCGGATTAAAACAAAAGACTCACTCCGCGCAACCCTCCCCGTATCAACATACACACTCTCTTCTCTGACTTCCTCCCTCCCCTCACACACTCAGTTCCCCCGCCTCCTCAACATGCCCCTTTGACCGTTGCCCCCGACACCGGAAGAGCCTCTTCGGAGCCCTTGTGTTATTAGCCAAACGCTGCCGCGGTTAATATTCGCATCGGGGCGAACTCACTCGGCTATGCCTGCCGTGCCCCTCAAATGTGCATACTATATAGTTTTTACCCCATCCTTGTTCACCCGTGTCCGCCTTCCCGACCCGGCTACCATTCCCCTTCCCCCTCTTCTACTACCTCCTCCCCCTCCCACGCCGCCGCCCATTGCCCCAGCTCCCCCTCCCCTTCTCTTCCCTCCCCTCCGCTTTTTCATGCTGACTGATCCTTCCCATTGTTTTCATAGATAAGGAAAAATACACGGCGGAGGTTGCTCTCGAACAATCGTATGACAGTCTAATTACCGGGGTGGTTGACTTACTGGTAGAGAGGAGGAATTCAAGAATTAACCATAGAGGGAAAATATGCGAGGGATCGCCTTGAAGGAAGCTCTTGAATGACACTTGTCTTCTCTGCCGAGTTTTTCCCTGTGACGCCCTTCGGATTACAATATCCGCCGTGGAAGCTCTTGCATGTGGCCCGGCGGTGCTCCTCTTATTGTCCCGCCATCGCGGGGTGCCTTTTGTTCTGCTTGCTTTTCATCCTCATAAGCTAGTAATGGGCACTGTGTGATTTAACGTGAGAACTTTTGGTTGATCTATGGATCAAAGGCATGAATATTATGTTTTCACGGATTCCTGCTGTTGACAGTGACTGGGGAAAGACGTTATGCATGGTAAATTTATCAATTGGAATATCTATCTGGAAATTCTGCCCAAGATAAATTCATAAATTCCGCATTAAAAGTCATATTGAGTGACGTCTGTTTTACATGTTGGAAATAGGAGGCTCCTGCGGCTATTGTTGCTGCTAAACTTTGTTTGCTCTTGTAAGAAAAGATATAATTTTGAAGACGGTTTGAAGTGCACTAAAAGTTGTCATCCGGGGTTGTCTTAAAAAAAGGTTATCCTTTTTGACAGAATAAGCAAATGAATGTTTCGGAATAATTTTTTTTTGTTTCTAGCGACCGCTTTTCAGGATCTCGTGTTCCTTTTTACTCAGTTCCATTGGGGTTCAAAATATTAAGCTCTTTCGTGTTAGCTGTACTCAAGTGATGTGTATTTTGGTTCTAGATAAAATAATCTCGATATTTTTACCAAAAAGTAAATAAGATAGCTCGTATAAGTAGCAATTTTATGGCACAAAACCTCATATTATTCATCCAAAGCTTTTAATGGAACCTTCTTTACTGTTTCCATCTTTGCCTTTAAATCTTCACAGGAGATGAAATGCTTGTGTCGTAAGGGTGACAATAGATACTAAAAGATGTTTCATCACAGGTTTTGAGTAACTAGTTTCGCACACATCATTCTTCACTTCTCGAACCGATAAAGCACGCAAAAATTCATGGTCTCGGAAAGTCAAAACTGAGTGATTTCTCCCTGCCATCCGTTTCCGCGATTACACAAAACTAAAGCACTTTTTCAAATGTAGGTTTAAGAAAAAATTAGTTATTCTTCCCCTGGAACAAATGCCCATGGAATTAAAACAAGTACCACTGATCATAACCCTAATATTATGCTATCGTATTTGCAAATGGTTTACTACATGGTTTACGCTATGGTTTAAACTTCAGAGTGGTTTAAGGTAATGGGTTGTTTGCTTTCAGAAATAAATTCTTCGGTTATGTATTATTGGTGGAAAATGTATCAATGCAAAAAATCAGGGATTTATTGCCTATGTATTCACGTTCATAGTAAATTATTCTGACGAAACCATGCCGCTATCTTCAAAAACCGAACACATCCAAAATATCTTTATTACTCGTACCACGTAGAGCCCTTAGTCCTCGGATTTCAATCTTATTCAGCACGTACCTATGTATGGTCCTTTCCATCAGTTATCGTCTGCATACTTTAAAAAAAACGTTTTGTAGCCAACAGTTTCGCTTAAAATTGACTTCTCAATACTATGACGTGCATGTTTGGAGTATCTTTTGCACTCAGCATTGCATAAAAATCTAGCCAATCTAAATCAACATAATCAATCCGCTTGAGGCAACATTAGTGTGTTTCCTCCACGGCTTATGGAAATTTCCACGAACTTGTTTGAGATGAGCACTAAGGAGTAGTATGTTATGTGTATTATGAATTAGCTCAAAATCAGAAGTAGGTGTAATTCGACTTGATATAATCATTTGATGCTGTTTCATGGCATAATTTAATTTTTCCTTGGAATATACGTGGAGACTTCAACGCTCGTCGTGGATAATTTAATGAGGAAGTACGTATACGTTAAATCTTAAAGTAATAATTCACATCATCAATTGCACATGCCTATTTTTATATGCGCGAGTAATCAAGTATACTTTTCTTCCTGGACATCTGGGAGGAGTACATGAGTCCATGTTTCATTAAAAGTTTTCTATCGAATGTAGGTTTAGGATATAATTAGTTTTCCATCTCAAGAGTCTTTAGAGTTTTAAGTATCCACCATAAATCCTGAGGTGATAGGGACTGTCAAGGAAAATTACAGCTCGAAAGAAAAAAATTGTGTCACGTAAGAAGTTGTGTTGAAGGTTGACCACATATTGTTGTGCTTCATTTATAAATGTATTTTGTTCCACAACCCGGCATGTATCTGTGGTTGAAAGTGCCATCATCTCTGAATGTAACACTTCAAACCCTCTTGGGCTTTACTTCATTACCGAGTTATTAGTTATGAGAAACGTTTTTTATGCTGATTATTTGAAAACTCACCTCTTAGGGGCTTGATCGAAATTTGTTGAATAACTTAAGTCAAATTTTCTCGTCCGTATTCGTTTTTTCCTCTCGGTAGGCTTTTCTTGTATAGATTTACTAATTACAATAATGTATTAGATTATTTTCAATGATGTAATCGCGATTGTAATTGTAGGGATAATAAAACAATCATCACGTCTTGTACCAAATATTCAACAATTGCACCTATACCAATTAACATAACTGAAACCCATACTCAGGTCTTAACATCAAACTGAAAAAAATTCAGTAGCATGTTATTAGCCGTTGCTTTCGATCATACTTCTGGACTGTTAGCAGTTGAAACGGGAAACCATCGCATTTACTTTCGCGTTAGGAACAGAATTATGTAGTCAGTCCTAAAGGCCATTATTTTCAAATGCTTCAATTCTGCCGTACCGGACAATATTTTTGCATGAACACGCTGCGTTTTCATTCAAAACGCTTCTATTTTTCTAAGAGATGCTGGAGCTATGTAAAAGACTTACACTTTAATAGGAATAGGAGGACATTCAGTTTATCCTCGTGCGCTAATTAAATACTAAAATGCTTTAAGTAAATGAGAATGGGATGAAGTACCAAGAATTTTTTCGTGTCAATCATGTATTAGCCTTTTATTATTGCGAATAAGTTGTATAGAAGCTGCATTGCCAAACATTGATTGATTTTTTTTTATAAAAACCAATGTGTGCATTGTGTTAAGAGTCTATTATCAATATACATCAATTTACAATATTTGGAGTTCTAAAAATTTTTTGCAGTAGCATCTGCCCTGAAAGACAGTGTTTCAGTTTTGCAAACTTCATAAATTACGCGGAAATGTTTTTTAAAATAGCTGATTTAAATCTATATTTTATCATAAAAATATTTCCAGCTGACAGGCTCTTCATGGAATAAGACTTTACATGGTTGGTAAATTACAATCGCGTGGCAGATTCATCTTACAAGTCTGAATGTTTGTCTATATTTTTAATCATACTCTATATTAACCAGGAAACCTTAGAATTTTAATTTTAGTCTCACAAGTACTGCCTCATTTGGTTTGCATTTATTTAAGGGATTTTAAATGCAGCCGCCTGCCAATCGACTCATTTGCTGTTTAAAGTTACTGTTCCATTTCTACAGGTTTATTTTTCATTACATTGTCTGCGATCCGTATTTTTCCCTCAAATGTTTCAATCCCTGAGGAGACAGTTTCTCATTTCCAATAAAGTGGCAGGAGTAGTTTTTTCTGGAGTGAATTTTTTTCCATTTTACCAGGCAGTATTGTTGATAATACCTATCCTGAACTGTCAGTTGAGAGGGCAGTTAGTATTCTGCTTATCCGTACCTGATTTTATCGTTCTTGCTTTTTCTATTTGGATATCATAATGATCATCATCATCGGTCAACAATTGTATAAGGATTGGTTTGACGCAGCCCTACACTCGATTCTTCTATCGGCCAACCTCTTCATATTAACGTAATTCCTCTCTTTTACATCTTTCACAACTTGCTCCATACCGCATACGAGGCCTACCTTATCCGTTCTTCACTTTTCCCTCGACGATTGTCTTCATCGGGCCATCGTGTCGTAAGATGTGGCCTATTTAGTTGTCCCGTCTTCTTTTTAAGGTTTTCAGTATACATATATTTTCTCCCACTCTTCTTAAGACTTCTTCTTTTGTCACTCGATTGATCCCTTTTATCTTCATCATTCTTCGGTAGAACCACATTTCAAATGCTTCCAGCCTGGACTTCTCTTCTGCAGTTATTTTGCATGCTTCGCTGCCGTATAGTATGTACAATGCTCCAGATGTATTTTCTAATGAAATGTTTCCCAACTTCCACGCTTGTATTTGCAGCTGATCATAATGATGTCCAAATAGAAATGGTACGTTACGTCATATGGAAGAGAGCCGCACTATTTATTAGAGGCTAATATGTAGTAACTCATCTAGTGTACATATTTAGAGAATGTATCGTGAAGTAACATTATTTTATTCTTTGGATTTGTTATATCTTGTTCCTCCAGCATTACAAATACTTATTGTTGATGAACGACGTAGTGCCAGTCTTTAAGTATTGAAGTTTTCAAATGATCATGACAGCGATTAATACTCGTACGGTACTTGGCATCTTTAGTAAACGGAGTATTAAGTTTATTTAGCAGCTTAAGGCTGTACATATATTTTTTTCTGACACCTCTTGTAGAATATAAAGAGAGAAATTAGGCATAAGTATGGTCTCTTGAAAATCGACCATTATTTTTCTTCATCCACATCTCCCTAAAGTACTAACTTGAAAGTCCTTCTCACTCGCTCTTGGGAGTTTACTATGAGTTGAACATCATCCATCATCGTTGCATTTCCATCGCTCTCATTAGATCAAATCAGCGTAGCGGGGCGGTCATTACGGTCCGAAAAACGCGGACATAAATGCCCGAGAAACAATAACACTAGCATCTACCGTCTTATTCGCTTCAGTCTTCTTGCTTTCGCGCCTCCTCTCATTCCTCGAAGGCTCTCTAATGTCCGTCTCTTCCTCCCTTGAGAATCTCCGCCACTTACCCTCTGTTACACCGCCCATTTGCCGCATTGCTCTTCCCTCTCTAATTTCGCGACCTTAAACACCCCTTTCACACAAACCCTCGTGCGAGCGGCCTTCGTAATCAAGGATTGCTTTTCTCGTGGTTTTAAAATTGCGCTCAAGCCGACAGCTTTTCGGAAATCTTCCTCGTTTTCAGGCCGAATGGGCGCGTGATGTAACGAAAGGAAGAGACTGGGAGGGAAAGACAATGGCATTTGGAAATGTAGAACATTCTTATTTCCACTATCTTAATCGCTCTCAAATCTTTCTTTGCCTCTTTCACAGTTATGGAAACCGAGCATGTGGCCGCCGTGCGAATTTTATAACCAAAAGAATAGCGTAAAACGAAACTTTGCTCGTTCGGCTCTTTTTCCTCATTTCTATTCCATGATGCAGTGTTTGCTTTCAAATCACATGTTACCAAACTGAAGCTGCCTCGTGATTTTCATATCCGTCAAAGTTACTACGTTTAACAGCAATATTTCCTGTAGTCGACTCTATAAGAGCTCATTATCGCGACCCTAGTTGCAAATTCAATTCGTAAAATGAAGGTATTTTTGTATGCTAGGAAGTATTGTTCATTAATATGAACTCTTGATTTCTTATGACAATAAATTGCTTGGTGATCTTCACTCGCTGCCAATAATCCTCGAAGTGGTTCGCAGGGTATTACGTTGACGTATATTACCTCTACCCCTCATCCTAGCGGTGGATCGTAAGTTACTATGCAGATGTATAAAGTATATCATGTGTGGACATTTATATATTCTAATAAGTAGACTAAACACCTATTGAAGTACGTTATAATATGTATACATATACCTCAAGCTTTCATTTTATGGCGGTAGAAACGAACGATGAAGACATGGTGGACCGACCGAATAACAAGTGAAGTCCATGAATCTTAAGGAGAATGGGAGAAAAGAGATGTTGGTTTACAAGTTAAAAATAAAATGGGCCATGGGGCAATCGGCTATATCTTGAAATGCCGGAGAAAACGTACACGGAAAGAATCGCTGCGAAGGTATTTTATGAAATATATAGGGCCGGTAGTGAAGGATGTGAAAGAGAAATGTAGTATAAATTGAAGAGGTTATCATTTAGGAGAACGATGTGGGGAACTGCGTCAAAACAACAACGATGGCACCAAGAAAATAATGATTGAAATGCCGGAATATAGAATTCCGGGATCACTCTCTAAATGCCCAATTCCGAAATCCTGGGATTAGGTAGATACAATCCCGGGATTTCGCGATTGAAGTATTTGCTTATTACCAGTGGTTGGCGATTATTATCAAGATATATTAATGTGAAATAAACAATATAACCAATAAAGGACCATGTATAGAATGATAATTCGTAGTGCAATGCCATTTATAGCGCAACTTACACAATCACAGCAAACCTGAATGGATAACGGGCACAAAGAATACTAACTCAGTTTGGCCGTAGTTCCTGCGACGGTCAATCAGCAATATGTAAAGAGCTCAGTAAAATATTGAGAGCTATATATGGCTTGTCGATTGCTTATTATATAAATCTACAACAGTTGCAAAAATACCACAGATAATGCATCATCCATCTTGACCTGGGTGATGTTTTAAAGTGCCGGAATTATATCGAATAGGTAACCAAGGAGTCACGTGGTGTAAGCACGAACGGTTCGCAAATTTACTGTGTCTGAATCACGGATTCAGATATTGCTGAAATATCATCTACATTTACATAATTTTTTATATTATTCTTTAGGTCCTAAAAATATCATTTTTAGGGTTTCCTCCATGCATTTAGTCTTGCGCTCGGGTGTGATGCGTTTAATGTCCTATTTAGTAAAGAAAGTGGGAAAGGTTGGAAAGGGGAAATAATGGAAAAGTTTGAAAAATTGGTATTTCTCTCTACTAGGGTTAACTGAGAGTGAATGCTGCCATAACTGATACGCGTAACTTGCTGCTATTCTGTACGTTATGTTTATTGATACTGAATTCTGATTGGTGATTGACAGAATGTAGCTCTTTACGTGAATTTGCTCTAATGACTATCTCCCTTCATTATAATACTTCTTATAAGTGACTGATCTCTTCTTTATCCGTGTCAAGTTTGGGTTCATTCAATACTAGCATTTTAGACTGTTGAGTCCATAAACTTCTAAAATTGTTGTAGGATGTCCTCAGTAAACGTCTTAGCATATTTTTCCCGGTTTATTACATTTTACATTACATTACACTAGCATTTTAGACTGTTGAGTCAATAAACTTCTAAAATTGTTGTAGGATGTCCTCAGTAAACGTCTTAGCATATTTTTCCCGGTTTATTGCATGTTTTCCTTACAAACCCAACCAGCGCTTGGAGGCCCCCCTTACAATACACTGCAGAGGAAGCTTGCTGAAACTCTTTAGTGGTCCCTACCTCAATTATCCTACAGAGGACTCTGGTATTCCGTTCCCAATCTTGTACCGCCAGTATCGTTTGACTTGGCATGCTCCACTTTGATTTTTTTAGGTTTTTTTTATGTATTTCGTTATTTACGTTAAAGATTTTCGAGCCTAATGAATGGGAATTTTGAAACAATAGAATCCAATTTTTTTATGTATGAAGAGACAAAGGGTTGAACAGAATTGTGAGAGTTTCTGATATGGTTGGGGCATTGAAATTATAAGTTTCCAGAGCAGAGGAAGAAATTCTGTGTCACGGGTGGAAAGATGGAAAAGAGAAGATCGTGATAAATGCTTGCCGGAAAAAGGTCACAAAATTTTGACTGCGTAAAATGGCAAAGATTAAAGGTTTTAAATGAGTAGTTTAAATTTTTTGATGGGTTCAGACCCGAGGAAACTTGAGGTTAGATTCAGTATTTGTCATTTGTTCATTAACTTCTTGCACAGAATTAAAATTGTATTTCTATGGAACTTGCATTACCTCTGATTCATACGTCGTATCTGCTACAGTGATGGCAAAGTGCTAAATGACGTAAAACAAATTTGTCGGAATCTATCCATGGTAACATAGAGCTAAATATAGACTTTGTGGCCTCGCAAATTAAAGTGAGGAACTTGCGAAGTTTGCCATCGTTTCTATTTTACCCATGACGACATTTATGAGGGATGAACTTTGCTATTATTTACCGTTAAAAATAATTTCCTCTACTATTTGTTCAAATGAATGTGAGCATTATTTTCTCTTACCTATGGCAGTGGGAGACGGTGGAATTCATTTGCAATGTTGCAAAATCAGTAAAATCGTCGAATAGGTTTATGGCTGTAATTGTACCTGTAAAATGAATTATCATTATCGTATTGCTCGCGTATCTCTGGAAAACGTTAATAAAAAGGAAGCATGTTATAAATTGTGGATTTAACTATTCTCCCCCTTTGAAATAGAACCTGGGAATTCGTTTTTGAAGTATATTCCTTGAAAATAGCTTTTTTTCCACCACCCTAACGACGTATCCGTCGAACCATCATGTGACGAATATGAAATGAAAAACAAGCGCGAGTCTCTTTTCGCAAAACACATTTCAGTAATAATCTGATCGAACGATTCAAGAGAAGGTGAGTGGGGATTGGCGATCCATGGAATATTGAGCTAACATTTTTTACTCGGAAGGTAAGAATCATCAGCATAGCGTGACAATTGGCACTTGAGAAGCGTATGCGGCAATTAATTTGACTTTCTAGAGCGGCGAGTGAGCGAGATTGCCATCGGAGAGGCACGCGTGCTGTCGCCTCACGTTCGTCCCCCTCTACTCCACGCCCCCCACCCCTTCCACAGTGGCCTCCCGTCGCTCGGACTAAGCGCACTTATCGATGAGGACCATTGAGGAAAGCGATCCCGAGCCTCCTGGCCAAAACGCTGTAGACCCAAGTGGCATTTTAATGTCCCCCCTTCTTCCCAATATATTCTTGAGATATAACCTAAAACGCTACTGCCATCACATTCCATCTACAATTTCCTTTAGATTACCTATTCATTTTTTTTCGATTCACCCTAGCTAAGTTTCTTCTTGAAACTTCCATGTACGCAATTTGCAAATAAATTAAATGCCTCTTTAATTATATCCCTTTTATTATAATGGTAGTTAATGACGTGGATTCCTCTTTTTGAGTTCCTGATTCTTTTTACCAAGAGGGAGCATTGTATCTTTCTGCAAATCTTTATTCTGCTATCTTTCCCTGCATTAGCTCGTACTTGTGCAGGCGTCAATTAGCTTCCTATAACCAAGGTTTCCTTTATCGCTGTCACGCGAAATAAGTTGTTGGCATGTTGTAATTAAAACTGTAATAGCCAAGAATTAGACTGGATGTAAATGTTGATTTATTCCGATTTTCCTTACATCAGTACCCTTTAAAATCATGGCTCTGAATGATAGATATCTCAGGAACGTACTACTACTTTGATGTTTTTAATATAAATAAGTTGATGCATGTTAATAAGAAAAAGGTGGAAACATTTTGAAGGAGCTTAAAGTTACTTGACCACTTGTCATGAAAAAAACTTAAAAGCCTGTTCTTCAGAACACTGCGGTACCTGAAATATAAATGCTATCTATCCATGTGTGCTTATCTTTTTTTTATCCTTGAACTGATTCCTTATCTGTACTCCGTCCTCGATAAATAAAGTATTTGTTGTTTTTGCGTACATTATTTGCTTGCATTTACATGTGCTTTTTATATGGGGATAGTGTGTGCCTTTCTTATCCACTCGATTATCACGATTTACTGACCGCAATTGGGGAGAAGTATATCATAGTTTTAGAACTGACCTATGGACCGTCATGATTTACCCACTCCAGCACCATAGGAGTTTACATTCAGATGATGCAATTTCTTCTATGAATATTTCTCGGAACCAAGAACCGATGAAAATGCATGCTCATTTCGGCGAATGGGCATGTATGTGTATCAAGAATATTGGTAAGGTAATGAAGACGTTAGTATAGCTACTATCAGTATTTTTTCCTTCAAGTGACAGATATTCTACGAGTCTCAGGTTTTACATACTGATTTTAATATATCCACACCCGCTCACCGTGCGAGCCGCCGTTGCTGGCATGGTTGAGGACTATAGAATAACGTTGGAAGCAGGAAAATAAATCTGTCGGAAAAATACATGAAGGGAAATTTATTATAATTCAGTCACTTATCGTCTTCCCAGAACGACGATTCTATATGTGTTTGTTTTCGCTGGATTATTTGTTTGGAAGGTGTATTGGAACACAAATTGCATCTTGCATTATTGATGAGTAAATCATAAATCTGCGCATGGTTTTGCATAAAATTCTGGCACTTGGACCTGAAAGTCTCCGCCTCATTTTTTGTTGTTGCAGGAATAGATTTAATCCATGGTATCACGTATCATCTTGTGAAATTATTTACAATCATGATGAGAAATAGACAAAGAACAGTTACATTTACAAACTATGTTTAAAAACCGTCCCTGGTGTGGACAACTAGGTTTCTTTATCAAGATGATATTGACACTTAGTTGTCAAAGCCATGGTGGGTTTTTAATATAGCAATGAAATGGTAACTGTTCTTTGTTTACCCCTCGTCATGGATTAAATTTCCTTGGAGAAGAAGTAGAATGCAGTGTGCATCGCGCGTTTTTTCATGAGACGTGCTGTCCTGTCTCCGACTCGTCAGCCGCGGGAGGCCATGGAGTCGGAATGGCTTTCGGTTGGGCGAGCCTCACGTCCACACGAGGGCCCAGTCGAGAGAGAGAGAGGCCCGTTAGTTTGACGCAAGTGGGTGCGATGGCAGGGGACAGGCCACGGCGAGGGGCGGTCGACCGCAGGGCCGCGGAGGCGACAGCTAAACATTCGTCCGCCCCCCCTTCTTTTTCGGACACAGTCCACCCACCGCAAACCCTCCCACCCTCGCCCGTCCCTCCATTTGCCACCCACCTGCTTTTGTTCCGTCAGCCCTGAACCCCTCCTGGCTCCCATACCGCCCGTTCGTCCCCATATCTCCCTCTGTCGCTCCAATTAAAAAAAAAAGTGGGCGCGAGTTTCCCTGGCTACCGAGTTACTCCCTCCCCGTCGAAAACCTAAGGCAGAGAGAGAGAGACCTTCTTCCTGCACACTCCTCCTATCCACCCTCTCCTTGACCATATCTCGCCTTACTCTCTCTCTCTCGCACCTCCTCCCCCCCACTTCCGCACCGGTCAACCCCCCCGACCACCCTCCTCCCTGGAATCCGGGCCACCCCCACTCTCTCTCCCTTCTCCCTTGCCTCCCCCCCATCCACCCTACCCACCGTCTAACCCTCGGCCAGCTTCTGGTTTTTGGTTTCGCCTTCTCACGTATCTGCCTCTCGAAAAAAAAGCCACCCCTCCCACGCCCCCTTCACCTCCCATCTGCTTTCATCGCCGCCCCCTCCCTCTCTACCTGCGGCCTACCCCCTCCTCCCCTTTTATTCCCTTCCATCCCCCGGTTTGCCGGTTCCACACCACATTCGCCTCTCCCTCGTCCCCGCCCCTTCCAGTAGCAACCCTTCCACCTTCTCTTCATCCTCACAATTTTAGCGTCACCAAAACTTCAGTAACATTTTCGCATCGATTCATTCTCTCAGTTTTTTTGTCTTCTTTCCATGGTTGCTTGGCCCGTAATCCTGTGCCGTTCAGGGGACTATATCCATCGTCGCTGTCTAAACATAGCATAAGTCCTTGTTACAACTTTTTTTTTATTTGTAACCTGTCATGTTTTTTTCGACGTTGGGCTAATAACTCATCAGCTGGGTTGGGATATTGCCCCCTTTAGACTCGCCTTGGACCCACTCACGAAAGTACTACAGCATCTCCACGTATTTGTTCTTGGCGTAGACTTGAGTTGCATCAATTTTAGCAAATACCGGTAATGAAGTGTATTGCCGCTGAGGCAGCCCAATGCTATTGCTGTGGAAGGGTTTTTCGTGTTTGAAAATCAGAAAGTTTACTAATTAATGCCTCGGAATATTTTTTTTCGGATTTCAAAATATTGGGTTCATTTTGCTGCTGATTGAAAATAGATGTGCGGAGGTTAAATAATGAAATTAGCCGGTTGCAAAGCTTTACTTTCTCACATGAATTACTTTGATCTGCTAAGATCAAAAAGTCAAATTATAAACACCACCTCTCGTTTTGTTTAACTGCTCGTATGGCCATATAAATTCTAGTTCCTTTCGGTTTCCTGTTCAACGAAATTCTTAATCGATAGTCAAAATAGCTTAGATCGGGAAATGATCAAAGCTCGCCGAAATATGTGATCATAATAATGCAGCAAATTGTGACGTTTGGCATAGTTACATTAGGCCATCAATTTTCCAATAAGACAAATAGAATGGAATGGTCGGAATAAATTAGGATAGCACACTCAAGGCAATGTTCTTGTTCCTAATGGCCTTAAATTAACGCAATGACCATTGTATTGAATCTAGGAACATTATATTTAATATCATTTTCCAGCATTCATCCTGGCTACCGTTCGATCATTTTGACTAGATTTAAAATTATATTTGAACACTACATTCATTGCCTATATTTTCTCGGTGAATATTTTTAGTCTTCACACGGAAGCTCTTCTGGCAGAATCATAGCGCGTTTAACTAATGATGGAAGAAGACCTAGGAGGACAATGAGGAGCTCAGTTTATAATGGGGTGCAGCATATATTACGTCATCCTCCGTGGAAGTCCACCCTTATGACAAAGGTTGAGGGAGGGGTTAAAAAATTATGAATTTGCACGGCAAATGATATCATGTAGTACTATAAATTAAGGCATTTGTCGATCATATGGGTAATTTTTGTCGTCGAGTCTGAAGAAGGACATGTAGTCGGCTGCATTCTTCAACAACTTAATACTTATTTCAAATTCAGTTAAGAGTTGGTTTTGGTGGGGGGATAAAAATTACGTCAAAATGTATCATAAATTGTTAGTGTGGCCAATAAAGGAAAATAGTTGTGAGGTAAGTCATCCACTCCATATTTCCTGCTTGTACTTCAGTCGATTAGGCAGTGGAGGAGTTTGTAGTGTTCCCTTTCTATCCCTTTGCGTAAGGAACTCTCAATTAACCGGAAACAACGCTTCAAGAACCTACGTTCGCAACTCTTAGGTTTGAAGAACTGATTGTTATGCGTTAATTCCATGAGCGTACAAAATGCCATTTGTGAGGTTTATATGAAATTTTATCGCTGTTTTATTGAATGGAATATTAAAAAAAAAAATGCAGCGAATATTCAAACCAACGTTTTCTATTACCATATTAATTAATTATTTAATAGCTAGTTTTCTGTTTTGTGCTGTCATATCTGGTTCTTGGTGGGAATTCTTCTTGGACGTAGAGGTCCTTAGAGCAGCCTCCGACACAGCTGCTTCGGCATACACAGCCTTCCGGCGAATTACTAGCCGCACCGAAATACCTGTCCGGTGCTTCATTCGCACCGCTTAGCATCCCCTCCCACCCTCCCTCGCTCATTCTGCCCCTCCCCTTTTCAATTCCCTTGCATTATCATATCCTGTAATTTCCCCGATTCCCTCCCTTACCTTCTCAGAGACTCTCAACTGTTCGTACGTCTAACCCATCATTTCCTCATTTATCGTTTCGTCCTTCGAGATCGAGTGCTACCAGCTAAGGGGATGGAAACAGAAATCTCGAGATCAGGCCTCAAAAAGCGCTTCTTACGCCCGCCGGTTCTCAGCCACTCCCTCCCGCAGCGCTCCCGAAACTCACCCAATAACCCACCCCCTCGCCTCTCCTCCCTCCTTCCCTTCTCCGTGGCTTGACCACTAACTCCCCTGCAGGGGCGATCCCCCTTCCGCCGCCGACCCATCTGCTTACATTTGCATCTCCTCCCACTTTCCCTCCGGCCACCGCCGACGGCTTCGCTCCGCTCGGGGAGACGACGACGCTGGCTCGAGACGGGGACTTCCCATATTGCCGCACCTCAAGGTTCTCGTCCCCGCCTTGAGCTCCGGCCAAAATAAATACTCGCCTCCTCTCTTTCTCTCGCTCCTAGCCGCGTTCGGGCCCACCTCCGATCTCATTGAACCATAGATTGAGACTTGGCGTTATCGGATATAAAAATCTTGGATGAATAAGGAAGCTGCTCGTTCTGAAAAAAAATCCTGGCAACCTCTTAGAGCTGTGGGATCGTAATAACTATTTTGGACCACCACCCAGTTTCATCGGAATGGGTGAGGATATTATTATTTGGATACTACAATCTCATTATCCATATCACAAGCTGAAGCCGTAAAGCCTACGGTGGTGGCTGAGGTATAAAGGAAAATGTTTTGGAAAAAGCCTTGAATAACATCGATTTAATGCTGATCACAGTAGCCGCCATCTCTTAAGCTATAATGATAAGCAGTTCTCGACCATCTCACCTTTATATGCTTCATGAAGTTGGATACTGAATGTAATAACCTCTTCCGAAAAAGTCCTGATTTTCATTGCGGGGAAATTAAAATTCAGAATGTTTAACAGTGCCTATGGCAATGTGTTGTCGGACGAGAAGAAACACCATATGATTTTGAAGAATGCCATATAAAAAATAATAGTCGGTGTCTGAAAAGTTTTAAAAAACTTCCTCAAAAATGAATAACCAATTGAATGGAAACTGTTAGATGAAAAAGAGGAAATACAAAGCATTTTTTGCTCGACTTCTCTTATGTATTTACTGTAGTCAGTGAATCAGTTTTAGAAGGAGAAGTTGCCAGTATTCTCGGCGTAAGTTCTACGTCCAGCAATACCTGTAAACAGCGAGGGTACCTTCCCTATCATTTTCGCAAGGGTTTTCCCACGAAAGAAAGCAAAGCGTATTGATTGTCTAAGGCAGCGTTCAACTCCTTCAGGTGCGGGGAATAGTTCCGGAAGGACTGGCTTCCAAAGCTCAGCGCGTGTGCATCTGCCACCATTCAAGAGGAGGTTTACTCGTTCCACTGACGCATTAGACTCAAAAATCTTTCGTAGTTTTATAATCGCTCCTGAGAGGCAGTATAAAGCCGCGAGACTATGACTGTTGCATCTTCTATGCTTCAGTGTTTTTTTTTTTAATATTTCGCACTCCTAATGCATGCTCCAGAACATGATGTGATCATCTTTGTTTTTATATAATTATTACAATTTTTCTACTAAGATAAAATTTTCTTATAGACTTTTAGATAGTCGAAAATATAGACTTGCAATAATTATGAGTTGAAGAGAAAATTATATGGTATTGGCGGAAAGCTGGGGGTAACGGAAAGGTAGTTCCACCATAGAAAGAGACTGTTTCGTAAAGAAGAGAACTCGCTTTCTAGACTTTTATGGTGGCGTTAAATGAAACGGAAAAAGTGCAAGAGGTATTTGAGGAGTAGCAACAAAACCTGAAACTGCTAGAGTCTTCCGAGAAATAAAAAGAAAGGGAGAAGTTTTGAAGTATATTATTCGTTTGGCAGAAGTTTTAAAGTTTATTATTCATGAAATGGGACTCACAGTCGCAAAAATAGATGTGAAAGCACCAATAAGAAAATGTATTTCCAATTAGGACGTTGTACGTTTTATAGTGTTTAAAGTAGAGTTTGGTGATGCTCTATGTTAGATAGGAACAATTATAAAACACTGCTTATTACCAGCCGTCTTTAATTAAACTTTTAAAGTTAAGGTTCTGAAATTATATTTAGAATACCAAAGTCCTGGTGGAGCCTAATAGCTTAACTCATACCTTATTTTATTTCATGCGATATGAAGAGTCCTGCGAAAATGGTGCCGATTTTATTTAATTTATTAATCTTCAATTTTATGAGGAAGTAAATTATAGCTCAGGAACCCAAACACCCGCATCTTTTTTAGCATTTACTCTCTTGTGTTTTATTTTCAGCTCGCATGATTCATGGTTGCGGAAAACCAGAATGTTTGTCTTAACTAGACCTGAACACAATTTATTGGAGTAATACTATAGATTTTCACTTCCTTTGAGCTATTAGCATTTTATGTATAACGTTCATTCTTCTAGTATGGCGTTTTAGCGAAAACATAAATCTAGCTACACCGTAGTGTAGATATAGTGTAGACTCCTTACGCATGATACCTTTTGGGAGACACTTAAATAGCTGGCGTCTTATTTAGCCTGTTGAGTACTTTACTTATCTCGTCTTTCTGGCGTTAGTTGTAGTTTCAACTCCGGTCCATGTCTTACGCTAACCCATTTTTTATGTAATTACTGTAATATTTTAGTGCCTGCAATGTTGATTTTTCTAGGAAACCTCCTCTTTACATGAGATGTAGGCGAATTCACTTTAGTTCGATAAGGTTAGTTTATTTCTATTGGGTAATTTACAAACACGTGTCCGGCATGGATTGAATTCCTTTCCATAAGGCCTTGGCGTAGTGATGGCGATACTTCCTTAAGCCACTTGAACTCTATAGAGTACTCTCCATCCTCTCCCTGACCCTTCTCCTCGGAGCCCCCTCCTCCTGCATCCCTATCCACCCCCTCTCCACCCTCTCCCTCCCTTCCTCTCGTGTCCATGCCCCATTCTAGATCACGCGAGCCGCATCCATGGCCATATTGTATGACATCCTAGCTATCATCGAGGAATCTAGCCCCGCGCAACTTGAGAATAAAAGTTGATTCCAAATTATTAGCATTCGATAGGTGCGTGAACAAGGGGCCGTATCTATTCCTGGATGGGTCGAATGCTTGGGTGGGAGAATAAATGGTTGTCAGTGGCCATCCAGTGAGATACCGAGCTGAGGTCAACCGTCAATGCTTTGCCTTTCATCCAGTTTCTCTCTTTTCACGCACAATTCTTAAGTTGGTACTGCTCCAAATTAGGGAAAAAATGAGCCAATAGCTTCCCTGGATTTTTATACTGTTCCATAAATTGATGTATTAAATTAATCTACGAAACAAATATTAATAAATACTGGTGTTGTAGTCCTAATGCTTGTATCCTCTGGCACAAGATCAAAAACCTTCTTCCTTTCTATCTGTCACTAATTTTATCGATAAAGAAAAGGTCCTAGAGTCATATTCCAAACAGAAATTATTCTAAAGACTCAGTAAACCAATAAATATTTGCGACTTGTAACCCTATACAAAACTGAAAAGTGTTGATTGCTGTTTAGCACTCCAAACAAACAAAAAGACCTTCTCTGAGGACATACGAGGATCCAAATCTTTCATTGTACTCGATTGTATGAAGCTTTATAAGTCCATAATACTTCTTCAAAGTTTTTAGTTTTATCGTTTAACAAGCAATTAAATGATAGCGAGAACCCTAACGTACCTGTTATAATATCCGTGAGCGAATCCCTGGTCTCAATGTTGCACACTTTCTCACGTCTCAATCGTCACACTTCCTTCTCTACTTCTCCGAGTACGAAAACGGAGGAATTCTCCATCTTATTGTTAGTGTAAATCTACTTTCCAATGTTCCTAAGTAATCGGTTGGGAGATTGAAGTTAAGTGGCCAAATCTTTGCAGTGGTGCTAAACCAGCTTGTGAGTAAGCGACAAATACTGCATCTATTTATCTGCGCCGTCGTCCTTGGTCTCCAGAATGTAGAAGAATACCTACTTTTTCGAACAAAATGAACTTTCCTAAGTACATACAATACGAGTATCCAAATCTTTCTTTTATTTACATTGATTATTCCACTTTTTACATCTTGGTATAGTGAAAGTCTTCTATAGTGAAAGACTAGTGAAGAACCCTGTATAGGAAAATTCAAAGTCCGTATTATTACCTTCTTATGCATGAAATAAAACTACTGCTAAAATTGTCTTTTTGGGAATAATTACTTCCTCCATAATTCCCCAGATATGCCGTTTTATTCATGTGCTTATACTTCCGTAAAACCTATTTGGAGGAGCAGGAGCATTTCCAGGAGCAAATGTTTCTCCAAAGAATAATCACTGAGACTCTTATTCAATGAAGTTACTGTGGAATGCTACGGCTGTTAGTTACGCTACATTTCTTCAAGATGTGAGAGTACTACGTAATCAGTTCACAAGCAGTTTCTTTAACTTAGATTGTCCTGAACTATTTTGCAAAATCGCACTTTTTCGTTGCCGATTCTCGTCTTTGCATCACCGTGGACGAGGCGAGAGAACGTAAAATGAGGCTCTGGATGTCTGACACCCTTGGCTTTTCTTTGGCGTGATATTAGTTCGGCCAACATTCAGGAAGAAGATGGATATCAATTTATAGAATTGAGGTGACCGCGATTAAAGTGAGGGAAAGAGCGGAAGTGTTTCTCCTCCTGCCCTGAAAATTCGCGGCTTGTATCATTGGCCGCAGTTGCTCACATTCGAAGGCCGGAAATACATACTAATGCCTCCAAATAAGCTGCGTCCATATATTGCCAAGCCTGTTGAAGCTGTACTTCTGAATGCTTCATTTGCTTACTACATTGACACGTGGAACTTACCCTCGCAAAATTAAAATAAAATCAATCTAATTTAAATGGTTTTTTCAATATATCTTTCCTCTAACGTTTTAAAAACTTTTCTCTGCCACCATAAATGCTTCAAGTACATTCCTTGTTGACAGAAAAGTATTTGACTCATGATGGGTAGGTAACTTTTCTTTGGCATTGCATTGAAACTAGCTGTTATTTTTTTATAGAAATGCATGGATGCTTATCGCCGTTGGTCTTGGAAAAAAGGAAAAGAAGTCCGTTTCAAATCAGAACAACCTAATTTTTAGAAAGCTGCGCCATTGAATTGCGTGAATTTTCAAACTTGACGAATGCCATGCAAACGTTGGCTGCCATCTTACTTTAGGAAAAAAACCGACATTGGTGAATGGGAACTGCTACAGGAACTAATCGAAATATGGCAATCTAAAGGGAACAAACCATGGAACCATTTTTTTAATATCTGAAATTCTTCGAAGCGGGCAGATGGGCATAGACGATGCTTAACTTTGAAATTTTATTTTAAGCATTGCCCTCCCTCCAATCATTAGTGAGTAATCAGTGAATTTCCTTATTACTTACTTACTTCAAAATTACCATCCTTTGTCACACAGTTTTACGTTAAAAAGTTTTATTTTATCTTCAATAGGTATCATTTGGTTATATTATCTTTGAAAAACTGTCCGTTCAATTATTTTCATGCAATTCTAATCGAATATGCTATTTTTTTATTTAGCATTGAGATGATTTACCTTTTTTTGTATAATAGCTAAATTTTGTGTGTGTCTTACTATCATGCTTCTGCGATCATTCATGTTATTTCCTTGCTCTAAGTTTTTTCCCGTTAAATTAAGTATTGAGATGTTAAAATGTGTTTTAACTTTAATTTTAATCAAGCAGAACCGTTAAAAAAACCGAACAGAAGTCTACAAGACATTTAGAGAAGCGATAATCTCGATTTCCCGTCAGATCATAACGAAGCTACGTAATTGGTGTTATGAGTTCGTTAAGTTTTATTGCCTTAGATAGCTTATCTCCTGTGCAAATATAGCGATAAAATCTATAATTGACTATTAATGAGCGTATGTTATGAAGATTGCGTGGACGCGTCGAAAACTACTTTCGAAAAAAAGAAACAGTATCGCTCTCACTGATAAACAAGGAAATCGAAACGATCGCCGGCTTAAAAAAAAATAGTCGTCCAGATGATTACCGATCGTTGAGACAGGTTTGCATGTTTATTCTCCACTTAATCGTTCAAACGACGCACGCAAATATTAGGATTAGGATATCCGTGGGAGTAAGGGGGAAGGCTGTGGTGGATGTTTGGGTGGTCGCTCGATGCACATTCATATTTCACTCGGCATGCTCCTCTTATCTGCGGAAGCGCCGTCGGCCTCCCGCCCTCCCGCGGGCCCTGACTCTCGCCGTTCAAACTCGCGCTTTCGTGCCACAGGGGCGTGCGCTCCCCGGCAACAACGACAACAGCACACAGGCATCATGAAGGCGAACCGTTTGCCGCGGGTGTATTAACGAGCTGAAATGCTATCAAAGAGAGAATTCAAAAGCGAAATGCGCATTGCTCCTACGGACTATTATCTTCTACAGGGACTTTCTGACTTTTTTTTCGTCCTAGTGCCTGCTAGAAATTAGAATGACGTAGTGAAGTGCTGGGAATGTATTTAAACTTATTTTTGCTATGGTAGGTTAGTTCGTGAAGATCAAAGCAGAAGGAAAATATTATTATCTCTATACCTACTTTTAGTATGGAGAGTTGCATAGTAACAATATATCTATGACTTAAACTTCAAGGCTAAGGAAGGCTTATTATGTCATTTATGTGCGAGCGGAAACAATTGGCAAATTCTTATATGATCCAAACTCCCGTATTATTGGTTTAGTTATAACCAGTTAGTGTAATATTTTTATACAGTTCCTTGAATGCTTGGTTTGGCAACATTATGTCTGTTTGCTTGAGAATATGTCGTTTCTGATGATGCGTAGAAATTAGAAACTGTAGGGTTTAGGAAGCAGCTGTGTTTACCAGTCGGACTCAGTTAACTTAACGATAAAACCAGTGATGTAGCTACCATCTTTAGTACTGTTTACCCGGCGGTAATGTAATGTAGTGTGGAATTACCCCTTGCTACACACCCTTGTGTTGGTCTCCAAGGTGCTATGCAAATAGAGAGGTATCGAAGAAATATCTTTAGTTTGAAATAACTGACTACAATGTGGTGAAAACGTTTTACTGACGTTCACATGATTGCATGAATTGGTTTCATTGCCAATTCGTTATGCGCTGATATAATTCAGATGAAACTGTTGTCCCATAAACAACGAAGATGCGGTGAAGCACGAAAGATGCAGCCTTCATAAATTCGTTATTAATTTTATTTCGAAATGAAATAAACTTATATTAATGAAAGTGATGTCCATAAATAAAAGCGAAATTGGTAGCATCAGTGACAACATGATTCAATATAAAATATTACTGCTTCTATGCAGTAATGCTGCAAAAATTGGACGGCCCAGGTGCCACAGGTAGTTAATTTTACAATCGATTTTTTTATTCATCTGAATGCATATATATTTTTTGACTTTTCATTTTCCAAAATGTATATTGTTTTCAAATGCTTAGGAATAAATATTGCCTTACGTCGTAGTTAACTGGTCGTATTTAGTTCCCTCGAGTTTAAGTAATCTCACCATTCTAAGCAGGGATTGGTTTGTAATAAATAGATGAGCGTACTATCCATGGCAAAATAGTGGGCTGTGCGAAGCTTGTAAGTTTCGCGTGTTTACAGGTGGCTTAGTCATCAGTTCAGCCTACTTTTTTCCCTAGCCAAAGATGTCTGTATTTCTCTTCATTCGATGAAATCACATTGTTTCAATATCTAGTCCAAGACTTTGAAATGGAAATGTATTTTTGCATTTATAGGTCTCTTTGACCTTCCTTTAATTGTTTTATATTATCATTCACGACATTCACAAGAAAATGGATAGAGGACATGCTATAAAACTTCTTCATCTTCCATGCCATCTTCCAGGATAGAGGACGTGCCATAAAACTTCATATGTTGCCTTTTCTCGTAAAGGATTTGGGCTTTGTGTAATTAGAGAGAAATATATTGAAAACTGGTTCAATCTCCTGAATTTTTAAGACTGCTCATTGAATTCGGAATGGATTTCATTTCTTTGTATGTTTTTCTCTTGTACGAATAGGATGAATCGTACTCGAGCAATAAAATTGTCACAAATGTATCTGATGAAGTAAATACTAAACGCCCTTAGGTATTCCTGTATATGGCCGCCAACAAATGAATATTGCAGGATGCTAGCCTTAGAGTCTTCCAAAAATCACCACCCTGTTGTTTTAAAGGATCCTTCTTTGTAAAGGGCGACACTGCCTGTGCTGCGATCCTGTTTTCCAGGTATGACTTATTTTAGACTATCGTACAAATGAATTGGATGTCTTTCTTTCGCGAAATGCGGCTAATGATGATGAGGTTCGTCGACAAGAACCAATTATGTGGGCGTAATGTAGGATGTAGAATATTGGAAAAAGATCTTAATTGCTTAAGAATGCCAAATGATACCTTGCAGACTTTTGCAATTAATGAAGCAGTGATTTAAAAAAACGTCTTAAAATTATTAAATTGATTAAATATATTTTAAAAATTGAATTAAAAGTATTAAATTGATAATATTTATACTTGCCGACTATCTTAAAAGCCACCTCGAGAGTGTGGGGCAGGGAGTGAGTTCTCACTAAGCAGAAGCACTAAAATTTACCTGTACTACATAGCTAAGGAGGGATTTCTATAAGTACCTATCATGCGGGACGCAATAATTTTCACCCAACATGCAAATAAACATTAAGAATTCCAAGAAAAAATAAACAACTTCGTAGTTTACATTGATAGAAATGACATATTATGTATGCATGTTATCATGCTTCAATTTTATGCGAAATAAGTTTCTAGGATCACATACCCAGCGCATAATTGTCGACAATTAACCCGATGCTGCGTACCCTCGAGACGATTTGATAAGACGTCCCTAGAGATGCAGATGCATGCCTATGAGTTCACGGTTGTTTCTGTCTTAGTTTTGCCCCAATTTTCGGCGTGTCCCTTCCCTTGAGGCATTATCGCAGCCCGCATCTCTCTCTCTCTCTCCTCTTCCTTCCAGCCATCGCCCTCGATTCCACTCCACGCCGCGCTCCTGTGGATTCTCGCACGAAATGCACCCGGCGCGTGTTGCGTGCTGAGGAGCCAGGGTGGAGACGGCGTGCCGGCCCTTATCTCGCATGCCTAGCGGTCCTGCCGCCGCGGCCCCGCCCCTGCTCGCCGCTTTCGCCTCCTCCGCGACGAACGATTTTTTTATCTCTTCTCCCTGACCTCACATAAGTCGATACGATTTTCCATTTGTCAACATTCCGCGAAGTCGCTCGCTGTGACCAGGGACAATTAATCATTCTCCGCTAGAGCGGAATTTCTCGTTCACCCTATCAAATTCTTTCTCTCATGATCTCTGTGCTCGTTCGTTTGGTCTAAGCTTTCGGTGAAATATTGGCACTTTGTGTCACTGAAATAACGCAATCAAGTGAGACACGGATTTGTGCTCTATTAAACAGCATGGTTTTGCATTTGATCTATTAAGTAGGTATCCGTGTAATATATGCTATGGCATAGTGTATCTTCACAAAGTTCGGTTTTCGATTTTCCACCTAATGTATGAAATACATTTGTTCATGTTGTACTCCCATCTGCAGAAGTGCACCTCTTAACCACCCATTCCCTTGTGTGTCTAGTATATTACCTTCCCAAACTGACTTCAACAAACGCCGTATCGGATTTCTTGAGCTACCATTCTCTGCCAATTCCTAGTTCTCTTCAGCCACTTTATTTCCGCTTTAACTATGCAAACTTTGTTTTTTTTGCTCCCCTTAATTTTCGCTTCTCTCTTCCTCTCCCGATTTACATCGTAAACGCTTGAACATTCTCCACTTGTTGTTATTTTATGTTCTCTATTCATGTTAAAAGTTCATACAAAGGTGTCTACAACTAGCGTAATTATTATTCTAAACATTTTGTACTGATTCCACAAATTACTGCTCAAGGAACGAAATTGTTGCATCTACTTTTGCTTGTAGCTTCCAAAGTTAGGCATGACTTGATTTCTGAAAATACTTATTTATTTGGTTACCTTAAAGTATGTTGTCGCATAGTAGACTATATTTTTAAGACACACCTACAGCTGTTTTACAGCACCATCTAACCTAACTCTTTTATCCAAAAATTAGCGTAATTATCCAATTCAAGCCTACGACTTGTATGTTTCCAAGCCAGCTCGTAACAAACCTGGGGCTAGGCATTATTGATTGCCGTTATATATATTTTTCTGTCATGCAAAAAAATCTGGAAACAGGCTACACCATTAGAGTTTATTTGCCGCTTTTAACTCTTGAAAAAGTATATCCAGGAACTTTTCATCCATTATTAGAGTAAGACCGTGGAAAACGTCATATATGCATATACTTTGGGACATTCTTTGAGTGATGTTCATTTCTGAAACCAATATGGATAAATATATTGGAATAGTGAATTTAAAACGTTATGAAATAATCCGGGAATAAAGAGTGGAAAATGAATTAGATCTTTCAAGGAGGTGACTTTTGGTTGATGAAAACGCGATTGATATTTTTTTTGTAAAAGGAAAAATGTTAAATCTAGATGTGGTCAAGTTTTTTTTATTGATTAAAGTTTTATAGGTGATACCTATAATATGGCATTCCCACTCTGAAGATAATAAAATAGAAAGGAATCGAGGTGATTGGTATCATAAAACAGGGGCAAGTTGACGTATTATTTCTGAATGCTTCGATCTAGCTTCATTTAAGAGTTGATATTTACAATGTAACTATTTCATTTATAGTTTTCAAATATTTTATTAGTTTGCACTTCATTTTTAGTCTCATTATTTTATTTATCTCTCTACAAACTGTAAACCTGCATACTTTTAATTCACTTGTCTTTTAATGGACGTATTACTATGCTGTTGCAAAACATGGCACCTACTTTGCTGTAAGAATGTACTGTAGTAGTATGTACTGTATTTAAAAATATTTATATCTTAAAATATGGAGGTAAAAGCAATCAAAAAAGTAGTTCTTGATGAAATTTTCAAGAGCATGAAAATAATTGATTTGTGGTATAGCCTTCAAATTCATTTCTTTACGTTCACCTTTGAGTAATTATAATTTGCCAGCACTTTCAAGCAAATATAACTTGATATCCCAGCCATTCTCGCATTAATGTTCTCTCAGGAGGATTTTCAACAGCAACGCTAATTTACTCTATTGAGGAATATTTTTTGCCAAAAAAACCTTTAATTATCTCCGCATTTTCCCTATTAGGAACATTACTGAGTACTTAGCCCTTTATTTTGCATCAGTTCCATTCCATGAGAGAGGTTTTATAACAAATGGAATTTGGTTAGGGCATGAATGCTCTAGCTCTTGATGTTCGCTTATCATTTTGGTTTTATTTCGTGATTTAATGCAGGTGGGTATGTTTCAAAATGCTCACAATGTTCTTTAAGATATGAACCACGTTTTATTCCAATATTCCAATTATATCAGCTTTTTTTAAGTACCTTATTCTTTCCGCTGACTTTTCAACCATTTCAACATGGTATTTTCCTTGATATACCTATGCATTCTTGCCTTCCCATGTTTCTGCATCGACATTATTCATATTTTTTTCACTCTCAGTTAACTCGTATTTTGCCTTTTAGACTGAGAGCTGATATTTCGTACGACTCATCTATGTCTCCCTCGACTTCTTGTTTCAGCACCCTCACCCATGCATGAATTGTCTGCCTTGCACTGTAATTATCCTTAATTATAGTCATTTCTTTCAAAAAACTGCTATCTTTGAAAAAAAAGCCCTCCTTACTTTTATCTACTCTCTGAAGGGGCCGCATTCTCCCCTTGCTACTTTTTCGTCTTATCATTTTTACTATCATATTTTCCCTTACCATTTTGACTTCCTGGTATTCATCCCCTCGTGCCTCGACGGTAAATAAACGTGAAATAGTCAATTATTTTTTTAATGCGGGTAAATGTAGCAAACATTTTGTCGGTTTTGGTGGAGAAGCTCGGCTAAATGTTGCTGTTATGTCACAAGTTGTGTGCGTTTTCGAATAAGTGTGGTTAATGCCGAGAGTTTTGCATTATAGGTATATAATCTATTGTGTACCGTTTTTATTTTCTTTTCATCACCTTTCTTCACTTTTCATTATGCCATTCTAGTAAGTCTTTTGTCCTCCATTATGCGGAGGATGAATGTCCGCCAGTCCTAGCCATAATCTTCTCTAAGAAAAACAGCAGAATTAAAATGCTGATTCTCCTGATACTCCTCTCTCGACTGGAATGGAATTATCAAGTTTCTGAATTGCTCTCAGAGACCACATTTGTTCCCATTATTAGGCCATGGGTTTCCGGCCTGACGTCCAAGAATAAACAAAAAAAAATCCTAAGACAAGCGTAACAATCATGCCCTACGCAGGATTCAAACCCGCGATATTTCAGTTACCAGATCGTTGCATTACCAACCCGGTTGCGGCTATATCAGTTCCTCCTGAAAGTCGTATTTTTAACTAATGAAAATATAACCATTTTCAGTGATTTTACAATTGGTAGCCTCAGGCATAAATTAAGGCAGTTTAGTAATGGTGCAAGTGATATTATTGCTATTACCTTTTACCGATATACAATTATGGAAAATTGTCTAGCGCTGCAGCGCTGGAGTGAAACATCTAGTGAAACCGCAGGAGGAACATCAATTTATTTCTCGTGATATGTATCATCTTGGAATGTGAATAATTTCCGTCATCCTAGCTAGCTATAGTAATCCCTTCAATTACTGCTACGTTTGCTTGAATCGTATCTCTTGCACTTCCCACTGCAACTGCAGCTCCTGTTTACAAGGTTGAGATTGTTTTATGACGCTCGTTTTAAATATTTCTCCTTCATATTTGAATATTGGCTCATATCATATGCTCAAGATTCATTTCGCATGGTGCGTGTGGTAATCTCCTGCGATTATCCTCCCGGCAGTGTTTTCAATCCTATTGTAAAGCTCTTTCCTGATGAAATTTACGAGGTGACGAATATTTCCCGAGGGAGCTTTTCATAATTCCCTATTTTTCCCACCTCTTGCGAAGCAAGCGCTCTCTCTTAACAATGGCCCATTACGCACCCACGCCCTTATCTGTTTTGGATGTCTTCCCGCGACTACGTATCTCGGAAGCTAATGCGATCAGGCCACTCAGTAGCCTAAGACGGAGTGGAAATGTCGTTTATTTTTTTAGATAAATACTAATGCATGCGCACGGTCTGTGACTAATATATACCCTTGGTGTCGCAGATGAACCGTAAATGTGGTTTTTAAGCCGTATTTTACGTGAGGCTTTCCTAATGAACGTTGATAATAATATCTCCTCCCTCCTTTCGTGGAGTGTTTCAAGTCTGCTTGGTGCACTTCGATGGATCATAATTTCCTGTTGAAGTTGGAATGATTTCTTCTCTTATTTTTTGAAGAAGTGGTCAGTGTATGTCTTATAATTAGTAATTTTAATTTTCATGACATTATGCATGGTTTTTACTTTATGCACAGCTAAATAGCGTTACAAAATCAGGTCTGGTGTCTTTAGAATTATCCCCAATAAATTAATGAAGACTTTATCTGGCGTCAACGATCACACTTTTCACGAATTTTAAGCCTTTTATATTCGTATTAACATGTCAATTGGTAATTCTTGTAATTTTGCAGTGCTCCTCTTGATAATATTGATGCTATTAGATTAATATTATTATTACGCTTTCTTGAATAACTACAAGAACTCACTACAATCTCGTAATTTTTATGATCTTATGTGGTTAAGATTGTTTTACGGCTGGAAATGGATTTTATAAAACATCTATTGCTATGTATTTCTTTGTGAAGAAAGAAATTGATTTACCTCTAATGTTTCATTGGGAAATAAATAAATTAAAGTTGTGGATATTTAGAAATTCTCTTAAGATCAGATGACTATCGGCTAAATCATCGCTAAGATAAGGTGCTTAAAAACTGAGAAATTAATGCAAAAAAACGTATTCGTAAGCATATTCATCAAATCTTGAAGATAGGTTGAATGCATCTTTGTCATGGAAATGATGAGCATATGAATAAACAATATTTACATTTTAAAATATGCATCATCACCGTAAATATGCCAAAAATTAAATATTTCGAAAACATAGCTTCAAATAATTTTAATTATCACGCGGCGTTTAATTATTCATTATCATTTGTTGTAAAGTTTCTACAGGTAAAATAGTCCCTTTTTCTCAATTCGATGCTAAGTTAAAGGTGTATTAAAGATGTTATTTCTCATTCTATCATTTTGCTTGTTGTGAATGCCATTATTTTCTTGTATCTTTGCATAGGTGTCTGCATTACATCGGGACTATTGTACTACCTATTCCCAGTTGTAAAGTCTTATTAAGGGGGAGGACTTTCTGTTACCTCGTCCATTATTATTTTCGAATTAGCTACAAGTCCAATTTTCGCCAAAGTCAATCTTGGTGGCGGTGGTGTATTTTCTTTCACCAATGGAAACTTCGCTGCATTGCCGACAAATTTTTTCATTCCGCTCACTCATATGGAGGTATTAAAATTGTGGTATTCTGTGGTATTAAAATCATTTCAAACATTCAAAATTGGACAAGTAGGAAGTGCAACATGGCCAATTATGATTTCGTCGGGTCGCCTTGAATCATTGACGGCTTGGCGATCTTATGATTCTCGCGCGCCCTATCGCCCTTCTTTCATCGGGTTCCCCCACCCCTTCGTCCTTCCCCGCCACTCGCGCAAGACATCACGCCCCAAGTGTAAACATTTAACGCCGCTAATCGCTAATCAAATCACATTCCCTCGTCCGAACTTGCGAGCGCCGCTTTTATCTCTTCATCTCCGGCGCGTCGCACCATTTTCCACAAAATGGCCGCCGAGATTCTGGTGAGAGAGGGCATGTAAAAAGGATCGCCGGGCGTGACTGCTCGGCGCGTGTTTTGACGCATTCGTGCGAGATGTGAACGGTCGGTTATCGCGTCGGGAAGGAAGGAAAAGGGGATTTGTGGGTCACATCCGGATCTTGACTCCAGATACGCCCGCGCAGATTTTTTTTTTAAGTTTCGAGGCTTGTTAATCAGTGGTAAGGGTGCGTTGTTTTTGCAGCCGTGGTGTGTTCCATTTCAAGCGAGGGTTTATTTATTCTTGCACTGCAATATTTGGTATCGAAATGATCGGAATTATAACACAAAGTGAGTGAAACGTACGATAGGTAGATCTGATAGATGAAAAAGCCTATCTTTCTATTCATTTCCAATGGAATTTATTATAATGTAGCAATCTGGGTGGTTGAGCTCAGTTGAACTTCGTGACATGAAAATTGACATTCCGTGACATATGCGAATTAGGGGACAACATCGTTGAATTCCGACTGCTTTGCTAGGAGTGACAGTCATGATGACCGATAATAACTTCTTATAATTTGAGTATTTTTTTAGCAAAAATAAGGATCGTACCAATTTGATATGAAATAGAAGAGTTAGGGGAGCATGAAGAGTTTGGGTTATAGAAGAATCGAGTTAAGAGCGATCGAGTTAATGTACCTATGGGATGTTGATCTAAGATGATGATGATGTTAGCTCCCAACTTTTCCTGGGTTGTGGGATACTCCGAATAACTTTTTCATGTTCTGTTCTCGGTATTCACCGGATTTCTATCTGACTCCATCACGGTTTCAGTCTTATCAATGTACTATGCTTGTTTACCGAATTTTCAGGCTGGACTGCTGTGATGAAGATGAAGGAGTAAGCAGATCGTTCATTTCAGAACGAAATATAAATGCACCATTGCACACGTTGGTTCGGGCATATAGCTGTAATTCTACCTCTTTCTTTTTCTAGATGTCAAAAACTTTGATTTAATATTCCAAAATATTTTCCTCTCTTAATTCATCGCATTTGCCCGCTATTTATCCCAGTTAAGTCGCTCTAGGATGCTTGTCGATGACGAATTTCGATGTGGATGTCGATGACGAATGTCGATGATAGAACTCATACTACACACTAAACCATGGCCTTTTTAGTAAGGACTTTTTATTGTCCAAACTAATTTTGACTTCTATGAAAAGAGTATCGGCATTCATTCAGTTGAATGAAAATAAGCCTTTCTTCTCAGCCATATTTTCCTTCATCTTTGGAGAAGATGTCTTTAAAAAAAAAGTATGTCTTTGAAATCTACATCTGCATAATACCCTGCAAGCCACCGTAAAGGTGTGTGGCCGGGGGTGAATTCACGCCAAACATGCAACACATATCATGCATAAAAAGGATTAGTAATAGTATTCTAGTCTAAACTTTACATTCTAAAATAGATAAAAATAGGAAAGCAAGTTTGCAAAAACATGCTGTTAGTTGGGTTACCGTAAAGTCCTTATACCAACATGCAACTACCTATTGTATCCATTGATACTCTTGCATTTTTACTTTTGGATATACTTACAGGTATCCATATCCCTAATTGCGCGAGGAAGGGATAACTTTTGGAATCCGTCAGTTTGCGCAAACAATTTCTCTTTTTTGATTATGATCCTGTTTACCATAGTATGTTGGAGTTCGAAAAATATTTTTAACGTCAACAGTGAACATATTATCTTGGAATTTATTTAAGAGAGTAAGTCTAAATTTCAACATAACATCTGACAGTGATTCCCATTTAAGTTCATTTAATAGATTGATTACGCTAATATAGTTATCATACCATCCCCTTAACATATCTTGGTGATCTTCGCAACACACGTTCAAGTTTATAATTTAGGCCTATTTCGTAAGGATCCTATATACCTACTGGCTGTATACTCCCAATGAGGTCTAGAAATGGAGAAGTAGTTATTTTCTCATACATGAGAAATGAGTTTTCACGAGGTGGCTGCACGAATTCTGAACGAGTTTTGACTCACTTCGGTGAAAATGTAAGCCCGTGTCGTCGCCATCGATGTCGTTAGCCTTTTTTTCCCCCTCCTCTAATGGAGGCAGAGTCAGCACTTGAATCATTCCTTCTCTTAGATTTCAATAAATTACTTTACTTCATGCTTCACTATTTTCCTTTCTTTACACTAGTGGTACACCTACTCACAGTGTCAGTGAATTGGGTTATCTTTGGAAAGGATCCGGATGAAGCTTTAATCTCGGAATTAAATCTGTATTGTGTGGTACTGTGTGGTCTAGCTGCGTTTGTTGGAAGGGTTGGAAGTTACTGCTATAGGACCGGAATTAAATGTGAATTTTTGGGCAATGAGAAAGGGAATCACTAGGATCACTCAGATCTTTGCTGGCTGAATATCTGACAGAAAAAAAGGCAGATTACTTCTCCGAAGAAGTAGAACACCCTCCTTCTTTCACAGAGATACGGCCGGAAGAAAAAGTTGATTTGTCTCCACTATGTCGGTGGCTACCGTCCGGAAATTCGTTGACAAGTTAGATATTGCAGAAAAACCTGTACCTTAACAGCTTATGATAGGATTGAGTGCGCAACGATAGTGCATTCCTGGCGTTGAATTCCACGCACGTTTAATGTTGCATGCGTCGAGAACGACTTAGATTTTTAGACGTCGCCCATCCAGCGCGGCGCGAGTGCTCACGTCCCCGCGTTGACCCTCAGTCGGCGTGCAGTGGGCCTCATTTGCCGAGCTGCGACCGGAACAGGCGTGACCCCGAAGCCAGGCCACCACGCACTGCCCGAGCGACCCGCTGCGCCAAACCTCAAGCGCGCGCGCTCGCGCGGAAGCGTCCCCGGCAGCCAGCGGAAGACGGTCACGGCAACCGTGCAGTGATTAGTTCAACTGTTGGAGAAAGAAGAGCAGAAAAGACACCCCGGAATTCCTATACATCTACATCTGCATAATACCCTGCAAGCCATCTCAAGGGTGTATGGCTGGGTGAGCCATCATCAGGAATGCATTATCAGTCTGGGAGATCTATCTATGATGCTGGCTCGCAAAAAAGTATTAACCCGTGTAAACACTGCTTGTATGAAACCAGGAGTCAATAGACTACCTACCCGAGGAAAATATTAAGCAGCCACGAGCCGCGTGAAATGCTAGCTTAAATGGCACTCAATTGTTTGCTAATACAAAGTAATATTTTGGTTTTAATTAAGATGTAATTTATATAAATAAGCTATATAATGAATTTATATTTCATAGGTCATGCAAGGATCAGTATTATTAAAACATGTCCACCTTATTTAGAAACGTCACTACATTCTACTCTCTTGTCAAGATCGACAATACCTGCAATATAATCCGCGAAATAAATCTGTAACGTTGAATTTATTAAATATTTAGGCCTCACCATCACCCAAGACATGTTATGGTGGGAACATATCAGATAAATAACAGGTGTTGCAAACAGTATTTTAGGATTCTTAAAAAGGGTTCTAAGAAAATGTGAGAGTGCGAGAAAGATGTCAGTTGTCAGGCCTCATTTATAACATGGGATTCCTTTATTTATCTATTTTCACAATTCCTTTATCATAACGTACGAGGAAGTTATGGTAAAATAATTACAGCGTGCGCTAAGATCAGTAAGATTTTTTTAAATATTGTTACGACAGTTGTATTAGTCTAATGAATTTAATGGAAGGACCTGGATATAAATTACTATCATAACGTAGGTTCAAATTTAGGCTTAACCTTTCACGGTAAATCGAATCGTGTATATGTTTGCAGATGAAGTTAGAAATTTATTTTTTTAAACTGCTTATCATGCTATATTTTTCAGATAAACTAGATAAGAGAGATGAATTGTCTTACCCGAGAGATTTAAAATATCATTTTTCCCGCGTAACATAAGAGAATATAATAGGCAGCATATCAAAGGGATAGTTTGGTGAAATATTGTTAAGTAGCTATACTAGTCTCTAGTGCATGATTCATGCTTTAGCATTATTTACCCCATTCATGCTAGGGAAATACAGATAAATATAATTAGAGAAATTCTTTTCTTACCAGTTGTTACTTCATTACTATGTAGATACTGACCATGTAGTTGCACGTAAAATCTCACATGTGTCCTTGAAGTAACTGCGTTGTAGCTCTTAGATGCATGTAGGTGGTGCATGTTTGGTAATCTAGTCTCCCTGCCACACACCCTCGCGTGGGTATTACATAGACTTAGTGATATTTCACCCATTCATTACTTCGTCCGTTACCATCGTATTTAAATAAAGTTGCGAACCGATGACTGCTTGGGAGGCTAATGTCATTCATTACTTCCACTTTCTAACCGTTGGTTGGTTGCTCTTTACGTACCCTTAACTGCGAACTAAATTATGTAACCACCGAATTTAGTCATTTTTTACAATTTATGGCGAGTAATTCTGTTTAGATGGCATGAAATATGGCCTTATGTGCTATTCTTGCGAAATTAAAATAAATTCAGTTGATTGGGGGTTCGAGCATTCATTGATTAGACACCATTTCTCGATGATTAGCACTTTCGTTACCAGTCACCTTCAAAGTATAGGCAAATTTAAATGAAAATGTGTGCTACAAAAATACTCCATAGTTGAGTGATTTTGTTAGCACGATGTTTACTACCCTGTAATGATCACTAAATATTATCAAAGAAAAGAAGCGGAATCCGTAGGCTCTCCTCCTCTTTCCTCAGGCTGGGCTGTGATTGTGTCCTCTTTATGCCTTTAGAAAAGGTAAACCATGTAGGTTTTCTCTCACAATAAACTAAGTGCTTAAGAAACGATGAGTAGCACGTTAAAAGTTAGATCCATCAACAAAAACATGATCAGTAAATGCAAATTAACATTTGATGCATCTTCATGTACTTTTCTGTTTCTTACGGAATACGATTACCATTAGTTTAGACGTACGAGACCTCACTTGAATGAATGACTGCTTCTGCAGCCAGTTGATACAAAATCATAGTGTAGTTGTAGTTAATGCCCACACTCTGGAACAATGTTTTTTGGGAAAATATTTTTTCATCTCTCTTTTTCATTAGCATTATTTTTTTGCTCTTAAGCGAATTCTGTTGAATTACGCTACGTATTACGCTATCTAAACAGCGTAAGAGTAAATGATGCCCGGAGTAGATTTATATCACTAATTACATACTTATTATGAGTGAGTTAATTAAAATTTAGCAAGTACATAACAAAGTGAAATATTAATAAATAGCTTATGAGTGAATTATATGCAATTATAAACTATGCTCTTAATATTTGCACCTTTTATATTGAGAGTGAACCATATCATGCGAACATTTTTCAACTGGCAATTCGTTAGTTTTGGATCACAAGCTTTTCCTCCTTTATTTCTCGCGCAGAAACTACTATTTTTTAGCTTTTCATTCAATCCTTCATGTGAAAACACATCCATTCAAGATTAATATTAATCATCATAGGGTTGTACCAGCCTGTAATTACCCGCAACAGAAGATAAATGGATTATATGTATTAGCATTCACCATCGTGATAATTTTGCACGTCTTGACTCTCTGGAATCGGAGACCGTATCAACCAGAGAGAAGATTGCACGTCCGTCAACCAATGTTTTATTGCTGCAATTAATTCTCTATAGTTTCGATCTGATAAAAAAACATGGGGTTAAATGTTAATGTTCACGATTTAGGTGTTATTTTTAACTTTCTTATAGTTATTTTATTTGCGAGAATACTTATAGATAAAAAATAAATATGTAGCAATAGACATCGGTACTTACCCAAGAATTAGAAAACTCATATTTGTTGTGTTTTAATGAATAACCATTAAATCTATAATGCAGATCTATATCATTTTATCACTGTGGATACCTTATGAATTAAAGTCTTTTGATAGAGTATTATAGCTGTAAAATATTATCTCACATCTAGGGATTTGTACTTCCATGTTGTGAGGAGCTATATGTCCAGGGAAGAGCGCTCGATAAAATTTTACATTTTTCAGAATATTTCGTGTTCAGTGTTGTAGACTATTATTTGTTTCAACTTGTATTGCTCCAATACAATACATTTTCGTAATTTTATTGTTATAGTTGATGTTGGTGCTAGAAATACGAGTAACTCAGCTTGGTTGATAGTGTTACTGTGTAATTTAGCTCGTTTTTTTGCTTAATGGTTTCCGGTGTAATTAACCGTCTCCCACACTTACCAATTTTAACTCTCGAGGAAGAAATATTATAATTACGCTCTGATATGATTATGTAGGTTTACTCTATTGCCATTGCTCTTATATCAGAGTATAGATGCCAAGGAAGAACACAGGTATATTTTTACTTTTATTAAATCATCTGCAAATGTGCCATGCGTAACTCTAGACCACTGCCTCTCACCTGATGACTGCATTATATTTTTCTGCCAGAAGTAAAAACTGCAGCATCCATAGTCACCTTTATGGCTACATGTATATGCCATTGCTCCTGAACCATGCTGATGTCTAGTAAATCCATTGATGTTTTTCGCCCTTAACATGACGATTGTCCAAAGCGTATCATTAAAAGCAGGTTTTGGTTACTCCTTTCCCTGCGGTTCACTTATTAAAGAAACCTGTTTGCATCATTTAAAGTGCTTATTCGTTAAAATAGTTTAAATTTTAACCAATAGAATTGAATTGGCATGGCTTTTTTTGTAGCCTATTCTGAATAATAAGTGACAAGACGAAATTACCATAACAGACTGCTTTAATTTAAATCAAATATAGGCATTCCCCGGATCCCCTTTCGTCCACTGTGTTTCTTTCCATTGTACTGCATAAAAAATTCGTTAACTCACGTCTGTTTTTTAGATTTAACGTCTAAATATTAGCATGTTTAATCTTTTTGCGTAAAGATATAATGTTTTTGATTCAATTCTGCCAGAATAATATGCTTTCCATAAAAGAAGTTATAAACATCTCTTCATATAGCCAACTAATTGAAACCCATGAGCAGTATTCAGATACGTGGGACTTGACAGTTTATTTTTTTCTAGATTATCATTGAATGCGAAGAACAATACTAGCTGTACATAATGTACTTTCTACGGCAGTAATTGCTCATGTTTTACCACCATAAAAGGTGATAGTCAATACGAAGTTACTGATTAAGGCGTATCCAACTTAATGGGCTTTATTATTTATATCTTTCAGGAGATTTTTCTTCTAATACATTGCATTCTCTGCTTTAGCTAGTCTACTATTTTGTTTTTACGTCCTCGTTTACCTATTATTATGTTCTCAAAGTAAAAAAAGTCTTCTCTCAAAGGAAAGATAAAGAAAAAACAAAACCAACACTATATCCTTAAATTTGAATGGACTACTCTTCTACCGTATTTTATATATAAGCCTTTCCAAATAGTTTTCGCGGGCATTTCCCATCGTCATCGCCCTTTGCTTTTCAACGTATGAATAACCGCATCCCTTTGTAACATGGTTGCTCGTTGCTCTTCTATAGTTTACTTACATTCTTGTTCGCTATTTAGTCAATTCAATATTTGTATGCACAGAATTTCCTCGCAACAATCATCTTTCTGTGTAAAGGCTGATTTTCCGCTTCAGCAACTTGGTTCCCTTTTTTCAACATCCTATGTACGTAAGCATTATTTTTAGCTGTGAACTAAATTAGTACATTTGTAGGAATTTGACAATTTTCCTCTGCGATGATATAATTCAAATTTATTCTCATCCCTCCGCACATTTTCAGGTATCCAGAGTGCACGATTGCTTCAACTCCAAATATCTCCTTATTTAGACCATTTCATTTTACTTATAACAATTTGAACCCTATTTTTTCCACCATCAGCTTTCATAGTAGTCATCCTCATCTACATGTTGTCCTGCGAGTCGCCGCTAAAGTGGGGGTGCCAACCGAGAACTTGAGTTTGGCTCTAAGAAAAATTTTTCAAAGTAATAATGAAGTGTGGTGTGTAGTGAATATTATTATTTATGCGCTGTAGTCGTGCATTGTGCGTGGGAACAACGCATTATCATATTTAATCGCTGAATCTATATGTTTATCTTAATTTGTTAATTTGTCGGTTCTCTCTGTGCTGATGATGAAGTTGAGAATAAAAATAAGACCGGAATATTAGCTTCCGATTAGTGCTCTTTGAATTTTTTTCTGTAACTTTAATCTCGGGAGCTACCTTTTTAGTCTCTAGATTTTCACAAACAAGCTTTTTCAGTTGCCGAGTGACACCTTGGGTATGTTCATGGGAGTTAGTTAAAAAAATTGCTACTTTCCTTTGCATCTTCCTCAAATCCGAACAAAATCTATAGTTGCTAGATCTTAAATGCTTCATGCATACTCCAGATGAGGTTTTACAAGTGAGAACCAACATGTTAATTTTTTCATTTGAACACTTTCCCACAGTTTTTTCATAAATCCCAGTCTCTTTAGCGCTGTGCCACAAATATATAGAATATGATTCCCCTATAACTTGAAGTTGTAGTGATTCCTAGGTAGTTATTTAATTTCACTTGCCACACTTATGCCTTCTCTGCCGACGTTATAGTTTTGAGTTTTTTAAAAACTTTTTCTACCAGAAATGATTTACGGAGCATTTTTTTTACATTTAGTTCTATCCCGCAGTCTAGATGTCAAGAACTGATTCATTTAAGTTTTAATGAAAGACCCATAGTCTGTTTTTATTTACTTCTCGATGGACAACCATATCATCAATAAATTATCTTAGGTTACTGCGAATGTTGCCAAATACATCGTTAATGTAAATGAGGAATAACTTGGGACACTTCCCCATAGAGCATTGGAAGTTACTTTAACCCTGTGAGAGCTGATTCCGATCAGTGCGGAAGTCGCTAATCCAATTTACAACCATTATACTTCTGCATTTTTGAGCTTGAAAATTAGAAATTTCTGAAATGCTTTCTTGAAAATAAGCAAATCGTATCCGCTGGCTTTTTCATCGCTCCTAAATTAATATGCCTTGAAGAAATAGTACTTGCAAAGTTTCAAAACATATACTTTTGGTTTTTCCTCAAGAAAATTTGACTATCTATGTACTGCGTTACATTACTTACTATTACGCGCTCAAGAAGTTTACGAGAAGAAACTTTTAGTGATATTGATCCATAATCATTTGAATATATAATTTAAATATAGAAGTTACATGCATATCTTCATTGTGCTTTGGTGCTTTAACTTCTTCTAATGACTTATTCAATGTAAATTATAAGTAATGTGCAATTATTAGTACCATATCTTTGAGCAATCACGCTGGTATCTTCAAGCCTTGATTTTCTATTACGTTTTATTGAATTTAGTTCCTTTAATAGTCCTTTGCGGTTGATTCATATGTCACGCATAGTTTCATCAATCACAGGTATATCATACATCATACGACACCTGCCTTGGGTACACCGTAATTAAAAATATTTCATGAAGTTGTTTAAATATTTACTTTGCTGGTGCCATGTGTGCTTATTCCGAATTTTTTTCTTTAAGAGCGTCGACGGTTTATTGTCCACTGTAGTTTATTTTCTTAAGGCCGATTTTCTTCCAATTATTCACTCAGTTTTCTTGTCTTAAATTTTGCGCAGCAATTAGTAATATCTTTCTTGTTCTTGTGCCTCATTTATCTTGGTACCAGAAAGCATGGTCTCATGTTGAAGTTTAAAATTTTTATATTCAAAACTCAGGTGAGTAAAGACAGTACCTGCTCTTACATAGAGTGCTAATACTTTTAATGGCAGTCATTCAATTATTAGTGTTAGTATTTAAAAAATAGGATCATGTGAAAAATTATTTCGCCTCCTAATTATTACCATAGACATTAATAGATACTATTAATTAGGTTGGCATGAGACTGGTCTTAATTGCTTTCTTTATGACATAATTCAGTAAATGTTCCTGTGCACGTGTATGAAAAAATAATGTGGCCTGTCGTAACCGAATTCAGGCGGTTTAATGTCTGATTTACTCAATGAATTACATTTCCTTCGTGTCTTTTTTCTCATTCGTACAGATTTTTTCATTTAAAGATACTTCATTTCATTGAAAAAACTTTGCAATAATGTGTGTCAAATAACACGTCCGAACTTTTGTTGTCTGTATGGCTGAATTTAATGCGTTTACTTGTGCTACTACAAAATTAGAATAATTAGAATTTGGCCAAATTTATCAAAAAATGAGTACTTTATAATTTAGTGAGCTTAAAAAATTGTAGGTATAACTTGGATTTGTATTTCATCAGGAAGTTATTTACACTTTTATCCTGTGGTTTCAACTTAGAGATTATTTTCGAGGTAAATTGTGAATATCGAGCTATTGAATAAGGCAGATTGGATAGGTAGGCGCTATGTGATAATATAGGTATTGAAATTGTATCAATGATTTTTATCTTTTTAGTTATTTACTTATTTCTATTAGTCTTGAGAAGCGTCTTCGGATTTAGGTGCTCCTACGACTAAGTTTTTTACGCACTGCCCAATCCAAGATCTTATCCCAGGGCAATCGTAAAAGTCATGCCCTGAGCGCGATTCGAAACTGCGACCTTTGGGTCGCCATCCAGCGCGTTGCTACCCTATCACAGCCGGCATACTCGTTAGTGGTAAGGTAATGTATATGAAATTTACTCATTTCTACATGAAACTTCGAGGATTCGTTCCAAAATAGCAGTAATTTTTGGCGAAATATGCATAAATATTTCTGGCAATCTATAGATATTAAAGGCAGCATTCAGGAAAATGCTTTCAAGTTGAGATTTATTTTCTCCCCTTACTACAAAGTTACGAACATCCACGGTACTTCGTTAAAACACATATCTTCTTTAAATCCCCTGGAAATCCTCAGGGAAGAATGTCGCCCTGGTAGCATAACTGATTAAAGCACTATGACGGAAATCGAGGGGATCCGGGTACGAATTCCCGCTCTACATTTTTTTAGTAGCTGAGTGATTTTCCCTGTGGATATCTTGCGTTTCTCGCTTTCGCTACATCGAATCCCTTCCCAAGCCTTGCAAGCATTTCTATAATCATCGAGGGGTGTTCGTGGGCCTATGACAACTTTGTGATGCCCCGAAAACCTCTGAAAGAGCTTTTTGTTGGGGGTATTTTACACCAGGAATGCCTGCATATATCACGCACTATCCTATTTTTAATCATTATAACCGCAATTTAAATGTAAAACTTAAAAATACGCATGGAAAACTAGGACTTTGATTTTGCTTGTGGCTTCAAATTTCAAGCAGTATAAGCATTGAACATCTTTTACACAAATGCGTTTGTATACATGCCACGCATGTGAATAAAATGTTGAAACCAATTGTAATATTATGTCGCATTAAAATTCTCATGAAAACAAACAAGGAAGCATTAAAAGTAGGTACAATGCAAAAATAGGTTAGGTAATTCCACGGCATAATCAATCACATTTGTTATTGTGCCTTTTTGCCTTCGTGGTCGGAGAGATGAGAAGATAAGGAGAACTATGTAATTCAATGAATAGTCTGCCACAACTAAGAAATGATTTAATCGGGCACATCGTGTGTTAAACGTCTCATAAATGTGTAGTCTTTGTTGGGAAAGAGAGCGGAGGATAATATTTTCAATGCATGGATGGTAAAAGTGACAAAATATATAAAAGAAGTGAGCTGTGCTAATGTGAAGGTTAGCAGACAGGGATATCGAGTAGGGAGACGCATCTTAGGATTGATGACCGTTGGTGAAGGCGATTGGCTTCATTATCGCCTCTTGCGGGGTGAGTCGCGTCCGGGCACCCCTCCTCGCGATCGGAGAGGGCGAAATTCGGGTTCTCGGCGGTGCTATTGGTGAGCGAAGAAAAGGACGGACCCCTCGCGCCATATGCGCTCCCCCACCCCCCCTCCTCCACCCCAACACATTCCCGTGGTGCGTGTCCTGCCACCCCCACCCCTCTCGTTGCTGCAGCCGCCACCGGCGCACCACTAGCCTCCCAAAGGGATCTCGTGCACTCCACCGCCCTGTCACCAAACGCATCGCAGTCCTCCTCCGTCTTCTTCTTATTTTTCTTGGCTTCCGCAGCGGTCGCTGCAGCTCTCCGACTGGTCCGAGGGAGGGGAGAAACGCTACACCGCCTTCCTTCTCAAGCATGCGAGCAAACGGTCCCGACCTTGTACTTGTCTATGATAGAGCGTGCTCCCATCCTTCTCAGTTGCATCTATGAAATGCGATCCCTCCCCCTCCTCCAAGGAGGCATCACTTAACTGCATCAATAGAGGTTTCATCGTAGGTTGACTAGCTCAACCCTTGGTTCAGTTCCCTCTCCAAGACGTGCAAGTGCATGTCTATTGGCCTGGTTCGCCTCGCGAAAAAAGAAACAAGTGTCGGAGATTAGCGGAAATATAAAACTATTATCTGACGTCTCGAGAACAACATATGAGTGAGTGCAGGAGTTGTGTTAAGTAAAACCGCATGTTTCTAATATGTAAAAAAACACCGATTCTAGTGTCGTTTCGTAGGAATATTTTTATACCTATTTTTATCAAAATAGAATCAGTCAATTTATGAATTATCTCAGACCACTGAATGGTTTCTTCGTATTCCCCTCTGAGTGTACAGAGTAAGCTAGGATCATGAGCGAGACTCAACATGAAGTGATAGTTTTGTATCGAAGTCATCAGGTTATGCTTTTGCCTATCTCGATTTTCATTTCACTACTGCGAGTGGAAAAAAATAATCAGGGTATCTTTAAATTAAAGTCCTTTTCTGCACGCTAGTGTTGCCAGATTACAACTATAGGTATCTTTGAAGTGAAATTAAGACGAGAAAAAATTGACCGAAAAACCTAATTGACCTCTGCTCTGAAACGTTTCTGACACCGAAAAACTTTTCGGACCTATTATGGTGAAAATTCTATGTGAGGATCGCTTTAATTTCTGAGCGGGAGCTTTACTCGGAGCAGGATGGATTCCTGAAGGAGAGTTCTCTGACCGCAGTCTTTTTACCGCCTTCGTCTAGATTTTTCCCCATCGACTTAGCCTCCCTTTTCTCGCTCATTCTTCACGCCTTCAGCTCACTAGTCGACTATATTGTCACAGTGTCACTCCATCCTCATGTCAGTGTCATTCCTCGAGCACATCATCTTTCGCACGGTTCGGCTGGCGGTTGGTGTGCCCACCCCGGGTGCCCTCCCCTCTCACCCCCTCTGCGCTTTGTCCTCTCTCCCTCTCGCCGACCAGATTGCACCTCCCCCCTCCCCCCTCTCGATACAACCCCACTCCACCGTTAGCATCCCCTCCCTCCCCCTCCAGCATCCCTGTCCGGAGCAGTCCCTGGAGCCCCTCCCCCTCGATCGCCTCCTCCAGTTCCCTCATCTTCAAGGCGCATGGCTGCTGCACCTCTGGACGCACAGCGAGTTCTTTTTTTTACGTTCAGTACCTGCTATCCTTGTGGTATTGGGCGAATGACTTTTTTAAAACACTTTCGAACATCCGGGAAAAGATCGGTGAGGCGAAATAATGGGAAGAATTCGGTTTAGCGTGCACCCTTTACTAGCTGGGGTTGTATTACCTTTCGGCGCGTCGACATTGTCGAAAGTAAGGGTGTACTCTTCTTTTGCATAGCATCTTGTTTTCCCTTGGCTCACGTTTAAGTTCTACCACCCATTACATTTTGACCTTATTCTTTGCGTTTACCCACCTTTATCTTGCATTTTACAATCGTTTATCTTAATGAGATTGTTAGGTAAAATACGCGCCGAAAGTGCTATCTTAAGTCACCTCATACTGGGTTCATTCGCGCCTTCGTACCAGAAATAGGTAAATGTTCCAAAACCTGGGATTGACAGGTGAGGGATTTACCCTACCGCCACCGGGGATGTTACATTGAGGTGAGATGCTAGAAAATGCTTGACTTTACTGAGAACGTGACGTATTGGAAAGCAACTAATAATAATGAGTATTTTATACTTTAGACTTATGGTGAAAGTCTACATCAAATATTCATTTTACAATTAACACATACCTTGCACAAAATTGCCGGATAAACCAATTAACAACTTAACCAAGGTTATTTGTGAATGAACTGAAAATTAGCTAAACTTATTCTCTGAAGGTTGAGGCAATACCAGTGCCATGAAACTCTAGGGCGATTATGATATTGGTAGCCTTGTCAGAATCCTTGCCAGAAGCCTT
This sequence comes from Platycnemis pennipes, assembly GCA_933228895.1. Classification (NCBI taxonomy): domain Eukaryota; kingdom Metazoa; phylum Arthropoda; class Insecta; order Odonata; family Platycnemididae; genus Platycnemis; species Platycnemis pennipes. The sequence goes on along the minus strand of OW121848.1, from coordinate 20,991,911 downwards.
GGCAACCCAAAGACCACGATTCCCCTCCGTACGTATGTTGTGCTTGGCCGACGGTTAATTTTATGCTATATGGTGCAATATAATCTTCGTAGTTGATCGTCTAAAAACAGAATTCAACTACTGGGCAGGCGTCGATGAAAAAGTTGATTCGGGGAGTGTCTGCCGGCCGCGAAGGGTTTATTCTCCGTCCACCGTTTCACTTAATCTCATCTCCCTCGATTTCTTCTCTCCTTCACCGTGCCCAACCCACCCCTCTCCCCCCCCCCCCGCCCCTTTTCAGAGAGCTACCCTTTCCCCTCCTCTCTTCCCCCTTCTCCCCATCCTCCCGTCGTCGGCGGCCCAACTTTCGGCAACATGTCGCCTCGACTCACCGTCAATGCAGTCTGGTAGCGCCGTTTGAGTAGAACAACGAGGAGTGAGGGGTGAAAGGGAATGCGAATGCAAAAAAGGAAGCCCGGGAATCCCGGGTCGGACAGGCCGGTCCGGCCCCTCCCCCACTTGTTCCCTTCTCTGTCCTCCGCAGCCTCTTTCGGTGGCGACTTAACGTCTCTCGCTTCGTCAACTCCTTTCGGGAGGACGGCGATTGGCGAAGGGGGTGGCGGGGAGGGGTGGGGTGGCCTGAGAGAGCTTTGGGGGAGTGGGGAGGGGGGGGGGGGGCGCGAGGCAAGGACGCCGGCTGAAGGGACGGCAAGGGGGATTTCGGCGGAGGGGGGAGGGACGCGTGAAACCCGATTGAAGACGCTTATTGTCTTCCGTATCTTACGCTGGAGTGAAATTGTGTGCGTGTTGTATTCGGAAGCCTCGCTGGGAGGCGGCAATGAGCGGAACTCATTTTACGCGAGAGAGGGGACTGTGATCGAAGGCGGATACAAGGTGGATGCGAATTCTAAATTAAGAACGGAGTGTAAATAAATTTAGTCTACCATTAGCCAGAGCATGTGTTGGTAAATGCTTTCATAGTTTTCTCCACACATGGCCTCATATTTTTTTTGCTTTTGAAAACAGTTTAAACGTTTGTCCCTGGAGAAATTAATGTTGTTTTAGATAGTTTACATTCATTTATTCATCTAGCCCTTCGACGTCACTACTACTTTTTTGAGACATTAAAGTGAAAGGCAATGATCGGAGGTTCATCCTGGATAGCTTTAGTGCCTCTTATTGAGAGCGTTTACTCGGAACCGAAATCGCAATTTTTTGCACGAAATCGTTAGATGGAAACGAAAAAAGAATTTTAGTGAAAAAATTAATCTTCTAATCACAACCATTCACTCATAAATGAAAAATTAAAATAAGCAAAAGATGACGCCCACCGAAAAAGCTGCTGTGATAACATTGACGTCATTTTCCTCCCGTCCTTGACTGCTTTCAGGGGAGGGGGAAGGGAGTGGAGGGGGGTTCTCGGAAGGTCTGCTCGCACAGATGCTGTCGAAATCGCTCCCATTGGCCGAGTCAGCTGTGTCCCCCCCTTTGCGATAAGGCGAAGTAGCTTCGCGGGCTCAGTTGTGATTGGACGAAGTAGATATACGTCAGAGGTTGCACCACACCCACTTTTCCGAAAGGGTTAAAAACATCAGTTTTTCGCCGCTTATAGCTGGAGAAATAATTGACGGATCAAAAACGGAAAAATACGGGTCTTTTTATTTTACAAACTCTATCATATTCGGCAATAAAAAATATGGTAAACGACCCCATTGGTACCATTTTTTGTTTATCCCCAACGTTTAAGTAGATTTTGTATTTGAAATGTTGGCTTATCTATAACTTCCTTTTTCGTCACATTCCATTTTATCATCAATTTGTGAGTTCCGCGTGTTGACTCAAAAATCATGGTGTTTTTACGCTATCTGAATCTAGATGTTCGTAAGTTCAAAAGTCACAAAATAACCTGTATGTCGCTGTCATGCATTTGGTTCTCATGAATAATGGCCCTTCATTTACGAATGAGTTTATGAAGGAGCTTACCGTGAGCCGTGAATATTAGATAAATAAAAGGCAAAGCAATGCCATAAATCGACGGTTTAATGAAGTTGATTTGTGTAGCATATTTGATGGATGGCCTTTACACACTCTTAAGATAGGTAGGTACATCATGCATACGAAGAAAAATGATTTTCACATAAACCAAATGTGAATATTATGTGATCTGTTTTCTATCACATGAGAAGTGTTTATTTCAGTTGATTTTGGATATCTTAAATCGTATTTTCGGTAAACGAAAAAACTTTTTGCAGATGACATTCTGCCTCGAGATGCTCCCTCCAAATGTGACCCAATCGAATTACAGTACTGTCAACGACAGTGCTGCTTAAAGGTTATCAAATAATGATGATAGCCTCTTTTATTTTTCCTTGAGTACTTAGCGCCTGTATCTAAAAACTGACTTTTGTCCACTCCTAAAGGATTTTAAAGAATTTTAACACTCAATGAGGGGAAAAAAAGGAAGAAGAATATGAATAGAAGTTTCCTTTTATGTTTGTTTTTCGGAATGCATCGGGAGTGATTATGCTCGTTTTTTCCACGAGAAGCGACACGGAAATCACTCGTAGAAGGGAATACTCGCGGATGCTGAAGGATGGATTTCAACGGAGAGTGCCGCTCGTGAGCGGGGAGAGTGTTCTCAGCAGAGCGCGATGAGTAGGAATTTGTCGCGGAGGCAGCTCTTTGGTTCTCGGGGATGGAGAGCGGGAGACCGCCGGGAGGCTGGCCGCCCCGTGGCTCTCCCCTCCTCACGACCTTCCCTCCTGCCCCCCCACCACACCACACCCCTGCGTCGTCCACTCCAGGGGCGACGGCGCATCCCAGAGTGACACCCTCGTCGCCTCCCGAGAACGCCGTCACGCCTCCTCCTACCACCCCGCGATGCAACAGACCCCCTTGCCCGACCCTCCTCTAAGCAGCATCATTCTCTGCATCCAGTCATTAACATGTTGCCGTCGTGCATTGAAACGGCCGCAGAGCTAGCTGGAGTAAGAACTTACACTTTCCTGGCGTATTAGCTGCATCTATCTATCTACGACATAGCCTGCAAGCCACCTCGTGGGTGTGTGGCAGGGGGGGCATCCACACCAGGAACAAAGGCACAACAAACAAAAATGAACAACACAAAAAAAACACCACACCTTTAATAGTAATTAGGAAAAAAAGATAAAAAACTACCAAATCCCAATCATGCAGGACACACCCACGAATACCAATACCAGCTGCATCAAGTCTTCTCAGATGTTCCACCGAGTCAAGGTTCCCATATTGGCTGACGTTTCGGTGCTCGATTTGAGCATCAACCTCAGGGCTAATGTGATGGGATCATCCCCCCTGAGGACGATGCTCGAATAGAGAATCGAAACGTCGGCAATGTGGAACCCCTGACTCATTTTCAGCGGAGCACCCGAGAAAACTGAGTACAGTAAGCTGTTGCTATTTTTGATACTCGTGAAAATTATGCATCGGTGGTTCAGTGGTAGAATGCTCGCCTGCCACGCGGGTGGCCCGGGTTCGATTCCCGGCCGATGCATTATTTTTTCTTGGCCTCGTTTACGGTGGGGAAAAATCCCTCGACTCTTGATTTGAGGGTCACGGGTTTGAATCCCGCCCGGGGAGTTGTTTTACCGCTCTGGATAAGGAAGTTGGTGTAATTCAACCTGTTAATTGTAAGAGAGGATTTCACTGTCGTAATTGGGGGCGTTTACTCGGAACCGAAATCGCAATTTTGTACATGAAATCGTTAGATGGAAACGAAAAACGAATTTTAGTGAAAAAATTAATCTTCTAACCACAACCATTCACTCATAAATCAAAAATTAAAATAAGCAAAAGGTGACGCCCACCGAAAATGCTGCTGTGATAACATTGACGTCATTTTCCTCCCGTCCTTGACTGCTTTCAGGGGAGGGGGAAGGGAGTGGAGGGGGGTTCTCGGAAGGTCTGCTCGCACAGATGCTGTCGAAATCGCTCCCATTGGCCGAGTCAGCTGTGCCCCCCCCCCCTTTGCGATAAGGCGAAGTAGCTTCGCGGGTTCAGTTGTGATTGGACGAAGTAGATATACGTCAGAGGTTGCACCACACCCACTTTTCCGAAAGGGTTGAAAAAATCAGTTTTTCGCCGCTTATAACTCGGGAAATAATTGTCGGATCAGAAAACGGAAAAATACGGGTCCTTTTATTTTACAAACTCTATCAGATTCGGTAATAAAAAAAATATGGTAAACGACCCCATTCACGCATAAAATAAAAACGTGATTTTTATTATTATTTCTCGAACAATGCGAAAGCTTAGAGTTGTGTCAAGTCTGAAGCCGGCCGGTGTTCTTGGCGGGTGCGGACGGTAGGAGGCTGGTGGATGTGAGGCGGGAGATGGAACGCAAGCGACGTTTGGGGAGTGTTCAAGGCCGAGGTTTGATTTCGGTTGGAGGACGTGACAAAAGGATGAAAATGATGAATTAACTGGCAATTAACTGGGCCACTCCCATTACTTCGAAATTATCGGTGCTGTTTTTTGCCGTCGTACAGTATGATGCTCCGGCCAACCCCAATATCTCCTGCAGACTAATTTCTGCCTCATGCCACCCATATCGCGTTTACCATTCATGAATTTGACAAAATATGTTGGTCTTGCGGTCGGTCACATGAAATATTTTAAAGTGATCTAAATATCCTCCTCGGAGCTGTTTGATGGACTAGTGCCAGTGGAGACTCGCAGGCCACGCGCAAAGCTATCCACGGGGAAAAAAGCAAAGTTGTGCACGTCAGGGGTTGACGAGGAAGAAATATTTCTGTATTAGTACTTTGATAGACGGCACCACATCGCAAATTTATGGAAGTATAACTATCGTATTAAGTAACATGTTATTTGCGCACTCTTCTTAATCATCATAACGAAGAAAAATCACGGGGTCTATATTCTCTCGTCTCAGCAAAAAACACATTCTGGATCATCATCTGGATCATCATATTCGGCTTGTTTTATTTTTTCTTGTTACCGAATACTGTACAACTATTGTGCGAACAAAATGTGTACCAACTCGCTCAAAAGCAAACATTTTTATTTATCCATACATATTATTTCAATGGGCAACGCTACTTTTTCATTGGGGCTTCAATGGTGCCGTTGGAATGATTAAGAACTTTTTTTCAGGTGCACCACAAACACAGCTCCCTACCTTACGCTTTCTTATCCGTTTACGCCTACTTATCCGTTTGCTATGATCTTTTATTACTCGTGGGGAATGGAAATTTGAAATCTCTTATCAAACGGTGGTAGTGCCTGAATGGGTGTTGATATCACGCCTCCTGCGGCACACTTCATGGACGGCTTGTGGGCTGTCCTCCATGCTTATAGATGTAAAGGTGAAACATACATGGAACGCCGGAGAAGTATTGCTCGAATAGTAAGGGGAACGCAGTTTGTGAGACTTCTGGGAATGGACGCATGGTGAAGGCATCCCATAAAACGTTTCTCTGCCCGGCCTCCCGCATTCTTCTGAAAGAAGGATACCTTCCGATTTGAATTTAGTATTCCGTGGAGAGGGAATGAAATCGAAAATCATACGTTTCCCTTAAACACCACGGTCAGTCCAATCGGCTGCGGCGGCGGATACCATATTTGAGGTTCCCTTTCTGGGATGGGGGAGGGTCTCCAGTCGAAGAAGAGGGATCCGCGGGGCGCAGGCTACTTGGGTGAGATATTAAGCGCAATGATAAGGGGGAGGCTGGAACCCCGAGTGGGGTCGGCATGATCGCTGATTCTAGTAATCAGGCGCGAGCGTCTTTCATTGATCTGTAATGTAAAATAGGGCCCATTCCGGGGGTGGGGGTGTCGAGGACTCCAGAGGGAAGGGGCGGAGGGGTGGGGTGGAAGGAAACCTTTGATTACGAGAGGCAGGGAAATGGGGAACCGGTTGGTTGAAATGAAGAGGGGAATGGGTGTCTGGATGGCGACTTGAAATAGCCCCGAATGAATCACATGCTTAAGATCTCCTGAGCTGCTACTCGTCTTATGTGAGAGATAGCTTTCAATCCGAAACCCAGGTTTTTCGAAACAGATGCGGTGAAATCAGTGGCGAATCGTCATTTTTTTGCATCGCCTTCAATCATCGGTTTGGTTCTATTTTGTAAACAGCTTTTAAGGGCTCCCTCTTTTCTGGATTCGGAACGCGTTTTCTAAATTACCGTGTGGCGTCATCTCCCGTGCTGATTCATCTTGCCTTTATGCAAAACTCCCTTTAGATCCAGTAGTCTCATCTTCGATTTTGCGCCCATTCTATAAACGCCCGGCTGCGGAGATTTTGAATCACAGGTCCATTCTAAAGTTTAAGGTGAAGGCAATAATCACAGCGTTCATCTCGGAAGTAAACCACGAAAAAATGGGAAATGTATGCTTGCAAACCTTTTTAAGTTATTATTTTAAATCACATAGCAAATAAGCGTCATTTTTATTTCTCTGATTTAAATTTTTCCTGATATATAAACACTTGGAACATATTTTGTTCAGACTTTGAAACAGGGTACGAGTCTAGGTGGTTCCATTACATGTGTGAATCCTTCATAAATTGAGATTAAAATTTGTCTGAAGATGAAATATTACCTTTTTCATTTAAATGATTCCATGACTCAGCTGGAATTGCATCATGATTAGAATCATGAATTATAATTTCCAAATGTGTGTCGTATCAACATTATTATATTCAAATCATAGTCCCTTCTCTGAATTGCAAGACAATATCCATTTGTACTGATTAAAATATTGGAAATATTCTGGGTAGTTAAATTTAACTTATTTTATATTGATGCGAATAAATGTATCATTTTATGGGAGGAATCAACGGAAACTGATCGATTTTTCCCTGCATTTCATGTAAATGCTACGTTCACCGAGAAAATAGGGTCTGGGTTAATGAGAGAAATAGGAATCTGAGTGCCGTGACGAGTGGAGGGAGCGCTAGAGGAGGGTAAAGCTTCTTCGGCGGAATGGGCTCCTAAGTTAAAGGTAGAGATGGAGGGATAAATGGCAAAGGCAGGGGGGCATTAGATGAAGAAATAAGCGAAATTAGGCGGAGTTTTCGGACGAACGGAGGGTCGAGGGGCGACGAGATGGGAAGATAAGGGTAATATGGGAGGGCCTTATAAAACTTTACGAGGAACAAGGTCCGTGCGAGGGAATGTGGTGGTAAGCGACCAGGCACGCGGGGGAAAGGTCTTTTAACCGGGCTGATGCTAAACAGATACGGCGGTTGTTATCTAAAAAAGGTTTATCCATTCCTATTCCTTCTTCTAGGTGGCTATCATGCTCTGCTTCCATTCCCTTGATATTATAGATTCTTCTCACCCGAGATTCAACTTTTCCTCTTTGCAGCCCGCATCACTCCAAGTGGAGCTGTCGAGTGTGGTATAATGGAGTTGGGCGTTAGTCGCACCCTCAAGTGAAAATTGGATAGTTAGTTATTCTTTCCTTTCCTTACTCCCTTAGTATCACATTTTTCACGTTCCTCTTTCTCTTCGTGCTCCGCATTCTCTTAATTCATTCAAATATATTTCGTGAGCACATGAAGTGAAGACAATGCTTTTTCGATGAAAGGGGTAACTTATCACCATATCGTACGTTTCCATGCAATATCACCTACCATCTCTATTTTAATTCCAGGTTATTTTCATTTGCTCATATTGATAGCTTATTTCAATTTTCACCTTATCTGTGCACCCGATGTGAACACTACGCTATGATATTCACTGGTTTTAAACTTAGCCACGGATGATATTGTAATTTTCACAGAAGTAAAAATTTATTTTTACTAGTTTCAATGTTACATGATATAGTAACATTGACGCTAGTCGAAATAAATTTTTACTTCTGTGGAAAATCGCAATATATTTCTATCAATATGGAACGTTTTTACCACATCACACCTGAATCTGGTTTTTTTATTAGCCACGGAGGTTTTTCTAAACGAAAGCCCTTTTAAGTTTGAGAACTTTCCCTATTATTTTTCACTTCAAGAAGGTGGATTGGTGAATGAAGCCTGATAATGATGTGTTCATACATATTTTATTGTGGCCGTGACTCAACTAATCCTTTTTGCAACTCGCTTAATTATTTTATCTCAATACTAGTCTCTTTAAGTAATATCTCGTTAAGATGACCGGAAGAGTTAAACGGGGGTTAGAAATTGAACTGGATGGCGTGATAAAAATGAAGTTATGACTCAAAGGCAAAGTACAATTTGATATGTAGCCCGCTAAAAAACTGCCATATATGCAAATGTTCAGGGGATCTCAACTGTAATTCAACACTGTCTTAGTCTACTGTCATAGTTAATAGCAAGCTGCGTAGTAAATGTTTTTTTAAAGTTAAAAAGTAACTACCAACCTAATCTTTTTTATGCGAGGATTTCAGAATTTTTTCATATAACCATTTTAAAAATATACATAAAACTTTAAGAATGAATGTAACGCATTGTGTAGTGTGAAACCGTTTTAAATATTTCAGTGACTTAATTATGCATGAATTATGGCTTGTTTTGCAGTGTCTTTGCATAGAGCACATTCCTTATACTGCCCTAAGGGTCGTTGGAGATGAAAATTATCAGCTATCCTAAAACATGAATAAACATGACAAGAAGTACTGGAGTTGAGTGTGCATAACTGGTTCTTACGCTTCTTGAAGTAAATGCCTCATTATATTTCCCCAGTCCTCATATTCCTCACTTCTCCCTCCAAAGTTGATCTTTTTTAAGCGTGGTTGGGCCAGATATATTGGCAGTAAGGATTTATATTATGACGACTTGTGAACGATCACATGGTTAATATTTGGTGTTCAGGCTCAATGCTTCAGTGTATGGACGTATACAATTTTCCCGCAGCACGTCTCGTTTTTCTGTGGGGAATCAATGCGGATGGCTGGAAGAGCGTTTCCTTTCAAATTGGACGACACAACCGAATGGCATGCACCCTCACATTCCCTCTCTTGGGGGAAGGAAAGCGCCGAGAATGTCGATACGCAGCGACGAAAGGAGATCGGAGGCGTGAGAAGGACGGATGAGTCGAAAAGGGAGAACGATAAATATTGGAGAGGCGTCGCGGGGCGTGTTGCGTGCTCGCGTGTCAATCCCGAAAGGCAGTCGCTTGCTCCTCGACGCTTTACCACCCAAACGATCGGCAACACCAAACTTCACACCGTTTGCATTCAAAGATACGCCTTCTCCTCTCCTTACCTGGACCTCCCCCTGCCCTACTTTCCCACCTATTCTCGAGTTTCCTTAAAAAAAAACGCGCTACCGAAATGTTTTCATTCGGGATCAAACGATTTACACTCGACCGTCACTGTAGACTGAATACCGAGTATTTGGTTGGAAATCCAAATACTTCGCATTTTTTATCTGCTATTCTAGAAATCCATAGAATATGAATGGCTTCCGCCTGGTCATTGAATATTGCGTATCGATGGAATCATTTCGCGGTCTTTCCTCAGAATATGGCTTCCATTGGCATGCTGAGACTTGCTTGTTTTTTATAAGTGGTTGTTTTAGAGTCAAATGTAATTTTAGTTGATGGAAATATGTTTAGAGTTGATCGCTGACGTATATGAGTACCTGCCAACTCAAATGCGTTGCCACACAATTATCTCATTATCATCGTTACTCACGTCTCTTTCCTTCCCATATTTATGCCAGAATGACCTTTGGTTGAATTGAAGTTTTTATGATCGTGAATGGTTCATAATCTTGGACACTGCCATGCCGTTTCACCCTGGAGCATGTATTTAAAATTTAAATTTTATATGCATATAAAATATACCTAATTTTCTACAACCTTCGGATCGGCAATCGGAGGTCTGTGTAATGTGGGCAGTACTGCATATGTAAGGCAACTGACCGGATGTCATGTGTTCAAATCCTTTGTGTAGGGCTTTGAAGAAAAATCGCTAAACTCAAGCTTAGTTATTTTCTGGTGCCACATCTTTCTTGAGTCCTCAAAGAAAGAAAGAAAAAAATCCCTCAATTCCTCTTGTGGTGTAAATGCCAAACACCGTTAGTCAACTTATATGCGTGCCAGACCTCTTAAATGAATGCGATTGAGTCTTTTAGTGTTCGGCTGGAGTAAATGACACATGGTAGTGACCAGCATCTCTGTGTTGCTTCATTAATTCTCGAATAGGATGCAGTCAGTACTTGATGCGACCATTTGTTGAGCACACCCAATGCGGTACATCTATGAAATACCTCGGAAGCTGCCTCGAGGACGCCTAGTTGGTGAGACCTCGACATAGTTTATTTTCGTACTAGCAAATAAGAAGTACAACGCCAATGCTTTACGGAAACGTGTTAGTTATGAGTCTACTAACCGCAACAAAATGATTAGTGTGTGCTTGATATTGTAATAATTTCCGCTCTATGTCATTGTAATTTCTAATTAATTAATATTGAAATAATATCGATCCACACCTTTTGTGCTGAATGAAATGGTTCCATCAATGAAGCATAGTTTATCGTAAAACACTCATTGACATTTCAGTGTCTTAAAATTGCATGTATATTTTGCATCCTGGTTTCTCTTCGTCTCTTTTTGTTGTGTACGTGTGTGCTTGCCAACCATGAAATCCACGAGGTCCATTTTTAAGCCACCAACGACGGTTTTATTTCTTACATAGGCGTTGAGATCGACACTCCGGTCCCTGACTTTTTTCGGAGAGGGGAACCGGGAGTTATAAAGATTCGGTCCGGGCGAAGTCGGTCGAAGGGGGTGAATGGGCAGCGACGCTGGGAAGGAGCGAGGAGAGGGTTTTGGACGTGTTGAACAACGTCGGGGGGGAGAGAGGCCGTATAAAAAAAAACGTTTTTGATGTGTCTGCGTGAAGAGTTCGAGTTCATGGAAAAGAAAAACAAACGGAGACATGAGCGTCTTCTACTCTTTAACAACTTCCCTGTCTCCCTTTCTTTCCCTATCGTTCACGTTTTTGTTTTGCTCGTTGATGAGTCCGTACATTTTCTTAAGGGTGACTTCTGGTTTCTCCTCCTAGTACTCGCTTGATTCCTATCCTCATCTTTTTCCTTGCTTCTCTCCCCTTTACTCTCTCCAAGTTGAAAATTCTGCTATGGAGCTTGAGGAATATGCTGGGAAAGTCTGTTAACTTTATTCCTAATTTTTGTGTCTACCCTGATTTCTACGTTATAGTACTTTCTCGTGTTTCTCGTGCTCCTTTCTCTGAATTTCACATGTGTTTACTTGAAAATAAGGCAAGATCTTCGAATTATTTCCATTTCTTTGATTTATAAAACGTATTTCGGTTTATCTGAGAACCTTTGTGCAGTCGAATTCTCCTTTCAGAGTACCCATCGTTGCATATTCCGTCAACCTCTGCCAATAGTTTTATTCAATTGACGTCAGAATTTTATTTTTTACATCTGTAGGACTTTCCACGCAACAAATATGATTATTTTTTCTTCTTCCTATGTCACCTATCATGAACAACCTTATCGATTTCCTATGAAATAATAAATGTTATCAACTTGAATAAAGCGCAAGTTTTCTCTTTCCCTTCATTTTTATTTCACACTTTCCCAAAGCTGTTTAATACTTTGTTTTTCACTATGTGTACTTCTAAGATTGATATTGATCCCACCTAGTCCATAAAAGGAAGTGAAAGACTGGTTATATGTAGGGCTTTAGCTTATAAGTTATGTAGGTAGATTTGGCCGCTAAAGTGTGTCTCCTTGTTTTCGGGAATTAAAAATATATGCCTGTATATTTTTCATTAAATTTGATCTAACAACCGAAAACTCTCGTTTTATTTCTTGGAATGTACTCTGTTTGATACAAACTTGAATAACTATGTTCAATAATCATCAATGGAAGTTTAATAATTCACAAGGCTTAATTTCAAATTGGTTTTACTTCTTGTGTGGTTTTTGGACCTTTTAAAGGTCAAGTTGAATCAAAAACTACTGTCCCATCATTTGAAAATACTCTTACTCATTTGGATCATAAGATTGTTTACGCCGCTGTAGTGATACACCTCTGGCTAAACTCAGTTTGCACACAAATACGAATTCGTTGAAATAACCTTGGAGTATTTATCTGTATCAGCCTTAATCTCTCATGTTATTAATTCCCAGGGGTCAAGGAAACCGTATTTTCCACAAAAGTCACGATTTGACGAGCGGGCGGCGTCACCATTAGGCCGGTGTCGAGAGAGAGACTTCATTATTTTCGTTATTAAAGCTTTTGATATGCTCTGCTACTCACAAAATTTGAATATCAGTCCCAAAAAATCGTGGTAGCATGAAAAGAATTTTTTTTAGAGCATATGCCACCCGAAGAGATGAAAGGGCCGAAAAAAGTGAGTGGGACGCATCGCAGTGAGATTAAGGGGAAATTTCCGAAAAAAAACAAGGGAGCGAGCATTTCGGGTCACGGAACCTGCTCTCTCGTGTAATAATAAAATGAAAAAGGAAAACACCAAACGTCACCCTAATCGCAGCCGTCCCCCCCTTATTTTTTTTAATGATCCCATTTGTCCCCTCCCCATTCCTCCAACCCCTGCAACCACCACCGCCTTTATGGTACCCGTTCCACATAAACCATTCCCCCCCCCCCCCCCTCCACCCTGGCTCTATCCCTCGCCCTCGGTGCGTAGTTAATCAGCTGTTTAAAAAATACCCTGCGTTGTCCTTTGTGAGTCGCCGTTTTCTGGAGAATTGACGGGCTGAAGGAGAGCACGGTTGATAGCGATAGATCTGCCTGGATACGAAGTCGCACTTCATCCCTCGCTGGGCCCATATCCGCTCATTTTTCTCTCCAAATTTGGTGTCCCGCTACCCAGTCTCTGGCAGTTGAATTGCTTGCTATTGATCCGGCTCCTAGAAATCACCCCACTCTATCGCAGAATTGAGGATAAGCAGTTTCGAGCTATTCCAAGACTGGTCAAGGTAGCCAGTCGGTAATGCTTCGGATTGGCAACCCAAGGACTGCTGGTTTGGTTCCCGATTTCGAAATTAGATGTTGTGTTTTGTCTTAGGCTTAGCGTCTTATGTAAGAGTGTACGATACCCAAGTCTACTGCAACTTATGCATCAGATGCCGGAATGGTTTGATAGACCCAGCGTCTGTTCCTCTCGATTCAATTCACATCTCTTGTTCTATTCTGGCGAATGAGTCTGTGTTGAGGGTTCGCAAATAGAAGAGGTTCGATCAGATATAGTGGTCTTTGAAGGGCTTGCGTCTTTATTGTGAAGCTCATTTCCCGAATACTTCCAAACCTCGCCTCACGAAGTGCCCCTCAAGGCCGGTTGAATGGCGGGGTTTTTGAGCCGGGCGGGAAGGGGCAGGATTTGATGAGGGGGAAGGGGCGAGGCCCTAGGAGTTGAGGAAGGGCGCCGGCTGGGCTCCCTCCTCCGGCCACGCCCGACTCCCTCCACCCCCCCCCCCCCCCTCCCCCACCCCCTACCTCCCCATCGCCCACTCTCCAGACTGCCAACTCCTCCTCCGTCCGCGTCCCACCGGCACAAACACTCCAATTCCACCTGAGCGCCCCCCCCCCCCCTCCCAGGATACTCCATAGTGGCAGGGAGAGGAGGAGGGGATCCGGGCCCCCAGGGTGCCTGGCACGGACCCCTCCCACCCCCACGCCCCCTTCCCGCTTCACCCTTCAACCCGTCACTACTTCGTCCTGGGGAAAGATCCCTTTTCGTCCAAATCGTAGCGGTATTGTCCATACAACATCCAGTCCTTTCGTATATCTTGTTTCATTTCCTCGGCCACTCGACGTAACCTTGTTTACCTCTTTCTGGAAAATATTCCGATACGGAAAAGTATTTCGTCCGGGCTAGAGTCAGTAACCCAAATCTTCCCTTAAGTAGGTATGTTCTCTTCTAATCATTTGGATGGGTAGCTGGTGCAATGTTACATGTTTGCTTAAAAAAGAAAGGCGGAGTATTATATTACAATTCATTATATTTATACCTGTAATCTTCTTATGTCTCGTTATGTTTACGTTTCGTTACCTTTCTTTGGTAATTTGTATTGGTTTCTATCGAAGTGATGGACCTTTGACTCAATATCGAAAATAATTACTTATGACTTATCTTGTGTCAGCTGATCGTGAGCAGAGTATCTCTGGTGCTTCATTGTTTTTCTTTTGCTGGAGCTTATGTTATCTATTATTAATTTAAAATGCTTGATATAATAGTCCAAAAATCACCAACATATGTATGCACTTCTATGCTTCATGCTTAGCTAATATTACTCATTCCAGTTTTCAAATCTAAAGTAGATGAGCTTTTAAATTGTCGTTTGTGATCTTTTGTTCATTTTTTGAAAAAAATTCACAACTACCATTTTCTTGTAAAATGTGCCAAGTCATCCAACGCTGCCCTTGCAGTCGTTAAATTTCCGCGCAGGAAGTCATCCGGGGTCAAGTTCTCTGCAGTAAAACGGCCGCATACTTTTGATCTATTCCGTCACTCTCGGCCAACGTGCAATGCAGTCTCTCCAGCGCCCTCTTGCCGCTGACCGCGCGCATTCATATATTCTGGTCGATGGCAATGGTGCGGTCAAAATTGAGGGAGTATCGAGAGGAGCGTTTCGGACTGCCGCAGTGCACATCTGCATGCGGGCGTGTCGGGAGCGAAGGGGCGAGGGGAGAGGAGAAGGAAGACCTGCCGGTCAGGTAACCGCCGGCCGCCATTCCGGAGCTCCCTTACGATGCGATAATAGGAATGCACATGACAACCCATGCTCCATCCACTCGAAATACTCCTTCAGGTTTTGCTTTTGATTTTGGTTTTCAAGTCGTCCGGAATATTAAGTATTTTACCACGTTTCTTAAGGAATTAGTAGTATGATAATTACCGCTTACCGTACCCGAAATGATAATCAAGCCCGCACCCTATTTGCTGTCAAGCCGGCGTTCCACCTGCTTGACATCATGATAAAATATCTAAATGCGTAACGAGCTGAGGCTGAATCAATCTGAATTAATCAATGGATGTGAATTAATCATTGACGCAGTATGTACGACATAAATTCGTTAGCTACCACGTGTGTCTCTTGAGTTTTGTATTATTTTCAATTTTAAGTCATGAATGACGTAAACATGCCATTATTTAATCAAAAATATTTTTATTACCTATAGTGTTTCAAGAAATGTGACCGATTATTCACGGCGCAAAAGTAGGATTACATGGAGCTTTACCGTATGCCGTTGTAATGTAAACCTATACTCAGTCTCCCTTCATCGTTCTTGATTCTCATCTAGTCTTCACAAAGCACTTGACTCCCTTTAATGCTGCGGAATTATGTGGACGAACCGGAGTTGCTACAGCACTCCGCTTGCGTTGTCATTGACTAGTGCAGCGTCAAGGGAATTATTCCGTCTAATATTGGTTTCTGTTAACCCGTTCGTATAACACATTTTCACTCATACACTAGATTGCATATTTTGTTTAAAACATCATCTAAATTCTTCTTGCATCGTGAAAATAAATTTTTGATCTTTGAAGTAAAGGATCGATTTTTTATAGAAACATTGATCTCTTTGAGCCAATAAATTATTAATTAATGTGAAATAAACATTGTATCTATATTTGGCTATCTAGTTACTGGTGCTGCATTGGAAACGATAAGTTAGTTGTTATATTTGTAATCTGCCTTCCTTGTTTTATGGTTGATTATAGAAAATATTTACCTGTGGGTTATGAAACATAATCATTTCAACTTCATTTCTGACTTGAAAATATTCTGTGGCTGGCAGAATATTGATGCGCAACATCGAACCGTTCCAGTGACATGTCTAAATAATGGACGTGCGGAATTAATTTTCCCCGTCATTATTTCGAAGAGGAAGAGTTATATTAGTGTGATTAATGATTCCCACAATTTCAATCTTGAAATAAAATTATGCGCAATTTCCATGGTTGGTGAACCGGCGTTGTAATAGCTTGTGAGGTGTAATGGTTCTTCTACCGGTACTTAGGTGTCGTCTTCCAAGCGTGCCCTTTCGGTTAACGCCCAGCAATTAATACATATTATGCCGTCAAGTAAATATGGTAGCCATAAAAAAAGCATTTAGTACCGTCTTAATTAGCCTGTGGCCTTCTTTAGAGAGCCTTAAAATTGATCTCTTCCGCTGGGGATGATCCCAGAGGTGAGATTCTCCACGCTTATCCGTTTTAATAATTCGATCCGGCTAACTCCTCAGGATGTCTGTTTTTCAACTCTTTTTCTTTATTTCTTCTATTTCGCGGTCCTTATTGAGAACAAGTCGTGTGGAATACCTTTGATTAGAGGTGTCGAATATGAAGCCAATTATTGAAATCCTAATATCAGTGTCCACATGAGGTGACATGAATTAGTAGTACGTTTAGTGACTGCGAAAGATATTATAAATACTGGTCCAAATACACTTAAAATAATTGAATTTAACTTAATTCATGAATTTACAATTCAGGATTAGCCATTAAACGTCTTTATTTTAAACATCGATCAATAAAGAAAACCACGTATTGACTTCCGCCTTGTCCAGTTTTGAGAGTTTCTCCTCATCGAACTTCTGAGACGAACTTCTTTGGCTTATGTTTAATAAAAAAATGATATTTTGAATTCATGAAATTTTTCAGAAGAGTCATTCCTGGAATGTTCCATCTTTGTCGCCTATGTTGTTGAATGTCTTTATATAAATACTGTCAAGTAAATTGTATTACTCTGGTTAGGCTCAAGTTATCTGTAAATGGAAATTTCCCTCTTGAGTAAAATATTGCTCACTTATGTGAAAGCCTACCGTGCTGTTTTAGATATCGATACACATATATGGATAACGATTTTGTAATAGAAAAATCTGTAATTATATGATTGTTGCATAACAACACATCGCACTACAGTTTTTCCGTTTAAACAAGAACCTTAGTTCTATGGCTACCCATGGAAATTATCCTATTTATCAATTTTAGCCAGTTTGACCTTATGATTGATTGCTAAGATTGCGCTGTTTAAAACTTTGCATCTAAGTAATTATTATTGAATTGAAAATAATATTTTCGTCTCACTATCGATGTTGGCCTATTTATACCTACCTACTAATATAAACTATTCCGTTTCTCTCGTCAGTATCCTGAATGCCAAGGTCAAGGAGCGGCTTAGCTATCTAAAAAGGTAAAATAAACATAGATTAATATCTCTTTCTCTCTGAGAAAATAATGATTATAGTTTTAAAATTTGCATTACTTCCTCAGTTCATTTTATGTTTGATATGCACTATAAACACTTCCAGAATGTTTGATTTTATTTAAGTCTCTCAATGCGTTTTATAAATGGGTCTAACTTTGATACTAGTGTTTCAGGTGACCGTTGTACCTGTGATTCAATCTTAACTTCTAGGTTATACCATGCGCCCATAATTTCACGTTTTAGGGTATTTTTACCAAATAAACACCAAAGCACTATTTTATTAGTCTTTTACGTTCTGTAATTGCGTGTTGGAATGTATTCCGTCCGAAATTATAGTTAAGATTCTAAACATTTGTTAGTATTTATCACTATTGCCGGCAAGCTTTATACACCTATTTATTGTGCCTAATCATCTCCGTGGCCGGGGGCATTCAATGACGGAATGATATTAAAGATAAGCATATCATATCATTTTTCAAGTTATTCAGCCTAAAAACCTAGTTGCTGTTTGTTACCCGAGGAATCTAGCACTTTCACTATTTTTCTTAATAGTAGGTATCAAATGCCCCCATCTCTTCTAGCATTCACAGATTACTCTTTGCATGTTCTTTGTTCCTAATTTTCGTTAATTTCTCATGACGAATGTATCTTTAACCATGATCATGCATGCTATTTATCGTTTGCCCCTACGACTCAATCTTTCATCTTTTATCACGTTTGAATCACGATTAAACTCTCATTCATTCTCTAATGTCTACCAGGCTTACACTTCTTATGTCATCTATGAGAACTTTTTATTTAAACATTTTTTAAACATGGATTTTTTTACCCACACCTTTTTTCTACAAAGTTTTTTCTAAGCAACTCTCTTATAAGACACGGAAACGATAAGTAATAGGCACACTTTCCTGGCTAAAGATGACTCTTTCCAATACTTCATCATTCGTGTGCTCTTTGCCCTCTTTATTTATCTTGATGCCTATCGCGTGAAAAGAAGATGTCTTGTCGTAACTAATTATATCCCCGGTAACTGAGTTAGCATAGGTATATTATTTTTCCTTTTTGTGTGCAATTTTATCCCTTCCGTCATACTCTCTCTAACTTCATCTATGTGCTTTTGCTTGCCATAGTACGATGCAGTCTTAATATGTATTTAACAACTTTGAAATTGCAATCGACGATAAATATATGCACAAAAAGAAATTTATACTAAATTCCACGACCCAGTTCTGAATCCAGCCTATTTTCTGCTAACAATTTTGACATACTAGTGAACCTTTAATAGTATCTGAAGACGGTGGCAACTACACCTTTGAAACACTGGTGCCTATCAACTCCCTCGCCGGGCTGGCAACCTGAGGAAACTTTGTCTTAATATTCGCCTAGAAAACCTACAATCTTTCATGTTATAAAATCTGTTACTCAAACTTAGGTTCGCTCCGCTGCTCATCGTCCGATTCCAAGATCAGCATCGTGTGGATCATCAACGCAATCGTTCGCTTTCTGTCTGCATTCGGCAAGTCGGTGAATTTCCAGGCTTGACTTGCCTTGTGGATAAACAGTGGAATCCGGGCCGCTCGCTGGGAGACATGTCTCCTCGTCGTTCGTCCCTTTTGGGGCACGGTTCCCCTTCGCGTCCACACGCGGCCACCCACACAAATGCATCTCCGCACAGCGTTCCACACAAACAAGCGACGGGTGCAGAGGGAGGGAGATTACTAAGGGCTCACGAAGTGTTTTCGCTCTCCCGAATGGCAAAATAGAATCCAATGAAAAGCGTTTGGGGGTGGAAAAGAGTATTAATCAGTGATTCACATGAGGAGTTGGTAATCTCATTACCTCCGCTTGGTTTTGGTGTAACACTGTAGGGCTAACCCCAATGTACCTTACGATTCTCCTATATCTTGCGGATTAGAGTCTGCGATTCCTCAGTTAAGTAATTGGAAGTCGTTGAAACGTCATCTTATTTGAATCATTCGCTCATTTATTGCACATAATTGTGCTGTGCACCTGAACCATAGTTCATCCTTTACAGGGAAAGAATGGAACATCTATTCGCACGAGCTTCTGAACACGCGAGTGAATGCTAGTCATTTCGACTCGTTGTGCTCTAGGTGGAATTTAATTGAATATCTTTCTCTATCGTATGGAATATCGCTGCAGATCTGAGATTTGATAAATCACATAGTTTCTGCCCACTGCGTGGTATTATTTGTTTCTTGATACCGTTCAATCAGTTGCATCTTTTTCCGTTGTTTTACATTTTTTCTTGGAACATAAAGTTGAAATTACGGGAGGTTATGGTCTTTGCTACGATGGGATAATGCCATATCTTAAAATTTACTTCGTAATGGTTACCTAATGTGGACGATAGGCTACCCTTGAACAAGTAATTGAAGTTCAATATGAATATTTATTTTACATTTATGGGCATTAACTGAAAAGAAATGTTTGTTTGCACTGTTCAAAGTCGACCAAAATTTTGCTAATTATAAATTTCCGCTTTAGGTGTATGATCAATTGCTCCTTTTAGTTTCACGATTCATATTTACTAATCTTCTCGTATCCTAATTTAAAGGACGTGCAGAATGCATGTCAAAATCATCTTTTACCAAATTATACATAAAACGATTATCCTATCATTCATGTTTTCACTCAGAGGAATTATTTTAGGATTAGTGAGGGGAAGTAAACAAACTGCTTTGTGAATACTTTTCTGCTTCTTGAATCAGCTTTCAAAAACAGATCCTAACCATTACGTGAATATTAGGTTTTATATCTGTCATAATGTTCCTTGCATCATTACACATTTTTGATTCTGAGTACCTAAAAGTGAAAAGTGGTTTTTCCGAGAACTGGTATCAACTGTATTATTTTCTCATTTTAATTTATATTAATTAACTTTTTATGTGCCTTTATACTTTTGTCACGCCTGTGACCAGCTTTATTGCTATTAACATATTTCTATTCACAGTAATCCTTATAATTTTATCTATATGCAATGGTTTATTCATTCCAACTTATTTCGTTCTCCGTCATTCACTTGGTCAGTCGTTAGTGAAAGCTTACGCGAAGAATATGTAAAAAGCTAATAACTACATGTATGATGCATTCTATATTTTAAGCTTTAAGATCTAAAGGTTGGGAAATTAGGAACTGTGAATAAAATATTTAGTTTAGAGAGCCGTAATACTTTCAGCGTAGGCTCGAGGTTATTGTGAGTGGCGTGTTTCATTCGCGTAATGTTATCACCGATCCCGGCTCCGAGATTGTTTTCTCTCGAGCCTTTGGCGACCACAGGAAGCTAGATCCCACCGACAGTCCCTCACGAAGCCCGAAGTTGGAGCGCTGCCCTCGCGCCTTTAGAAAAAAATCAGGCAGCAGAATTTCTTCACCTCACTGTCAGGGGCATTGATAATCTTGAAATAATGGTTGGGTGAGAAGTGGTGGCGGTCGTGCATTTGTAAAAAAGTGGAATGCTGAAGCGCAGACGTTTTTTGGCTCTAATTACAACCGGTGGCAAATCCCCCTGCATCTCGTTTTGCAACAGTAGCAGTCACACTTTCACGGTCGATTGAACATCAAACGTAATGTGACAGAAGCTTCCTCCCCTTCCCCAATCCCCACCACTTCCCCCCGCCCTCCACCCACTCTCCCCCTTTCCCCTTTCTCTGCCCCTCAACTCATTCCATCTCTCGCCACGCCCTCTCGGCATTTTGACCGGTGGCGTGAGTCTTTTGTTTACGGTGCGTTCATCGGATGCTCTTCCTTGTAGCCCAGTTGCCGATGTGGAAACCTTCTTCGTGGCTCTTTCTCTGGAACCAGGAGATATTGTGCAAATTTATTTGTATGTGCACATTTTATTTTAAATTTCCCGTTTGCTAGGGAATTCAAAGATTCAATTTCTAGGTTCTCAAAGACCTATGTCAAAGAATTTTGAACCGCGTTCTGTAATTCTTGAGGATACAACATCTGTTATAATTCAGTAGCCAACGAGCTACTGTAGTTATGGCATATAAGTGGTAAAATGGTATTACAATGGAATATTAACCTTAAAATTAGATCGGAATAGTCGTCGGAAATAGAGGTCGCCCAAATATAATTCAAAATTATCATTAATGCAGCAAAATGGTAGTTTATAAACAAATCTAAAATTTTGTTAGAAGGAATTAGAGGCACGCCAGGAGTTAGCACGTTATATTAAAGAAAATATATCTAGTATATCTCATCGCTGTGATTTCTTCCCGTGCGTAAAATGTTATATGTACACTCACTTATGTAAAGCATTAATTAAAACAATTTTATGTCAATCAATTGTAAAATTACTTATTATTTATAAAAATATAAACATTTATTATTCGTCATATTATCAGTTTTAAATACAACGAAAAGATGCTGAGTATCACAATGTAATTTTATACTATGCTTCATTTGAAATTATAATATTATTAATATAATCCTAGATATAAGTAACCATGGATAACGGAGCACATTATAGCCCTCATAGGAGAAAGAAGAAAGCATAAGAAGCTAAGGAATCATGTCATCAGGGAATCGAAAAAGTCCAAATAGAAATGGATTGAAAGCTGCTGTGAGAACATCATCGAAAATATGATGAAGGGGAACTCAGAAACGGCATACGCCATACAACCTAATAAAAAGGCACTTCGGATAAAGGAAACCAAGTTGCAAAAACATCAGAGATTCGGATGGGAAACTGCTAATGGAAGAGAGAGAAACCAAGGTACCAAAGAGATAGAAGAACAAGGTGCCTAAGGAAACAAAGTGAATGGAGAAGAAATCAGCATGCTACACTTCGCTGATGATATCGCTATCGTAGCAGGAAACGAGGAACACCTACAGAACTCACTGAACAAAATTGAACCTCATTCACCTACCTCGGGAGCACCATCACCTGGGATGGAAGAAGCACGGCAGACATCAAGCGTCGAATAGCCCAAGCTAAGACGGTATTCATGGCCAAAAGGCCACTACTCTGCTCGAAGAGCATAAGACTGGAGACAAGGAAACAGTACGTGAAAACATTGGTTTGGGCAGTGGCACTCTACGGTTCAGAAGCATGGATCATTGGAAAAACTGACCAGAAAAGAATAGAAGCCTTCGAGACCTGGTGCTGGAGAAGGATGCTGAAGATCAAATGGACGGATAGGGTGAGAAACGAGGAGGTATACAGAAGAATTGGAGAAGAAAGATCACTGTGGAGCACCATACGCCAAAGAAAAACACGGTGGGTTGGCCATGTCATGAGACACAACAACTACGTGGGAAGCATAATGAAGGGAAAAATTGAAGGGAAGTCCCAAGAGGAAGACCAAGAGACAAGTACTTGGGCAAGTCAAGAAGGATACGGGGAAGAAGAACCATCGGGAAATGAATGAACTGGCATGGGGTAGGGAGAAATGGAGGGTGGCAGTATACCAATCCTAGGGTTGTAATACTATGCATGTATGTAGATATAATTAATCCTACATTGTCATAATATTCTGCAACTTTTTATAATGCACATTAATGCGCCTTTAGCTAAAGATTCCTATCCAAGAGGCTATCATGTGAAATGTTAAAACACGTTTTTATACTTTACCCCCTCAATATTTTGCCAAAAGCCAATAGCAGTTGATAATTTATCCTTCCTTTCTTCCCATATTTCCTCCTTTTATCACAAGAGCTTAGATCCTAAGCAGCGATAGTGGATAACCTCTTTCTGGTACTCAAATCTTTCCTCGAGTTAATTTTTGTCACATTATGAGGGAAAGTCGCGAATCTTCTGCTGGGAACTTGACGAGATTAGTGGCGATATGGGGGAGTGGATTCGCGCTGTGTAGGTACTATGGAGGGCGCGGGAGAGGATATGAGGGAGGGAGAGAAAGAGAGTGAGAAGGGAAAGAGGGGGAGTGAGGATTAGATGAACCGTTTTTTCCAACCTCTCCCTGTCCCTTGTCCCCTGGACTGGAGGAACCGTGAGGAGGAGGAGGTTGAGGAGTGTGAGGAGAAGGCGATACTTTTCCCCCAGGCGAGGTCGGCGGCGGAGGGAGGAGATGAAGTGTTTGGTGTGCGGCGTAGGTGAGGGGGAGGAGGGAATCGTTGGCGAATGGGGTGGGGAATATGCAAGGGTGGGGGTGTTGTTGGGAGGAGGGACCGAGAGGGAGGGGGGTCCTCTCTCTCTCTCTCCTCTCCCACCTCTCTGCCTTCGCAAGGGTGGCACAACATTTTTATGTCTTCGCACGCGATTCTGCGGAGGGAGGGAGAGCTAGCGAAGTGCTGGGGGTGAGGTGAGCGGGGAAATGCAGAGTGGGATGGAAGATGAGTAGTGTCCCCGTTGTTACATTTGGGGCGGAATGGGAGTGCTTATTCGGAACCGAAACCGCTATTTTGTACACGAAAGTGTTAGATGGAAATGAAAAATGAATTTTAGTGAAAAATTAATATTCCTACTACATCCATTCACTCATTAATCGAAAATTAAAATAAGCAAAAGGTCACGCCCACCGAACGAGCTGCGTTAAGAATATCTACGTCATCCACCTTCCGTCCTTGACTGTTTTGAAGGAAAGGAAGGGGAGTGGATGTGGATGTGGGGCGGCATTTCTGCTCGCACAGACCCTTTGCAACCAATTCCATTGGCAGAGCCAGCTGTGTCCCCCATTGTGATTCGGCGAAGGAGCTTCGCGGACTCAGCTGTAATTGGACGAAGTGGATGACGTACAAGTCCTTTGCAAGCGCACTTTTCCGAAAAAATTAAAAACATCAGTTTTTCGCCGGTTAAAACTCGAGAACTAATTTCCTCATCGAAGAACGGAAAAATACTGGTCTCTTTATTTTACAAACTCAATCAGATTTGGCATTAAAAATATTGTATACGACCCTATTGAGACAAACGCACCCGTTCTCCATTCAATTATTCCCTTTGTATGCGTACTAGGCAAATGAGGATGTGGGATTCGGATAAATATTTGCCCTGAAAAGAGAGAAATGAACGAACAGGAGCTTGAAAATGCATGCAATGGGTGCCGCACAGTAAGTGTTAGAAAAATGTCACGCAAGAAATTGTTGGACAACACAATAATTAATGGGATTATATTAAGAGAGAAAAATTTTTAAAAAAACAACATTCATAGCGATATGTGAGATAAAAAAACAGCTAATGAAATAATTCTGCCAACCTTATTATCCTCTTTCAAAGAAGGTAATGGTAATTTTGAGAAGAATGTAGTTTCTAAAACAATCTTGGCCCTACGAAATCGTTGTAGTTGACATGAAGGGCTGAGTACAAAATCGTTCTCTTTTTTAATTTGGTCCCGTTACACCAACTTGAAGGCTTATGATTTTTCTCTGTAATTTTTCACGTATTTTCTCACGCTCTATTTTTTATTATTATCTCAAGTGGTTAACTGTCTACTTTAGCAGCGCTATTGGTTAATAAATTTAGATTATAATGCATGTAATTTGGGTTGAATCTGCTTATGTTTATGGCTTCAGCGACCTAGCACCCGAGTAAATTCTTTTGAACTTAGCAGTCGACATATATTATCGACTGGCTACTGCAATGGGAAACGAAAAATTCCCTATCACTTGTAGGGGAGTCAAGCATTCGGAAGCTACCTGCTACAAAATAATGTCAGGGTGATGCTGTCTTTTTACGAATCATACGAATAATTCCGCTGCTTGCTCAATGTTCATAATCCACAGTAGATTTAGCTTATGAGAAACGCTTATGGAATTATATCATGGGCATGATCGTGAGTTTAATGCAATAAAAATTCTTTGACTCGTGGGTTTCCAGATTCTGGTTGACGTAGAATGTTGATAGTGGTTTGTTTGGTAGTGTTTCTGCGGAATTTGTGGAAATTGGGTCGATCGGTGAACAATGAATCCAGCGGTGTTCTCAAAATTTCGTGGCTCATTTCCACGTCTGGTATGATTCCTTTTCTTTCTTAGCCCATCCTACGTTCAGTCACTGAGTCTTCTGGTGATTTTCGCATATTCAGTCATCTCTCTCTCGTCTCTTTCTCGTCGGACTCGACGACTTGGAGGCACTTCGTCCGGCTTCCAAGCTCGTTGTTCTGGGCTGGAGGGAGGATCAAAGTGGATAGTAGGTAAGGGGCGTGTGGCAGGGGTTGAAGAGTGGCTCGACGCGTTTGAAACCTGGAGGAAGTACGTGAAGGGCGGAAGAGAGGGTGGAGGAAGCGGGGAGGTGGAGTTGAGAATGGGGGCGGAGAGGGAAGGTATTGCAAGTTTGACGTGGAAAGAAAGTTCGTGTGATACAGCATTCTATGTTTCTGTGTAAGATACCTACCCGGGATCTGTTTCGGAGGACCGGAGGACTAAAGCTTTGGTTCCACCGTAAAAGCTATCCTAGTTCGTTTCATTTCCCCAAAGAATCCACCTATAGTTTCCGTTGAGCTCGAATTCAATTTATTTTGTGCCAACATTTCCAATTATGTTTGCTGCTCGATAAGTTAGAATCTTTCTTTCAATCCTTCAAGTTTCATTCCTTCTAATAAGATGTGTCGGTCCATATGACTCTTGTATCAGTATAAGAAATTCTTTGGTCTCTTTTCCAGTTCGCGAGTGGTCTTCACTTTCAAAAATCTCTTACTTTTTCCAAGTTTTTGCAACCTTTACGTCGGAACTAAAACATCGGCTATAAATAGTTGCGAATGAATGTTTTACTCAATAGTTCAATCTAATGTGGTAACATAAACACTAATTAGTAAGCCAAGTTATTCGTGGTAAGTGAGGGTATTGCAAATACTTTACTAGCCGGAGGCCATATTTGATCCACAAGTTTTTTATAGGAATGCTCACTTCCTGTTTACTTCTTATCACTGGGTTTTCTTTGCTGGAGTAGATATTTTTGCTGAGGTTGACATTTCCGCCTTATTATTATGAAGTCCTCGTCGCTGGGATTAGTGGCTAAATCCAGATGTGAACCGCGTCCACTTAGGGCTGTGAATTAACGTGCGATTCTCTTTGCCATCATACCTATTCACACAATATATTTCTCTTTTGTTTTCTTCACAGAGTGATTGAATTTTTCTTTGATCACGCTCGTTCCTTCTATTGCCTGATTGAAAACTAATTACCCACCAACCATGAATTTTATCGCAATTCAAACAGATGAATCAAATACTCCTTGGTTTGTTGTTTCGAATGATATAAATTGTGCCCTGCCTATCATACTTAAAGAGGATCGATAGCTGTAATTTTGTTAAATTATAACAATATTAAAACGATTCTAAAAGCAGACTCAACGTACGTTAACTTTCTGTTAGTTGTGGTAGATAAAACCTTTATGCCGACATGCAACTACGTAGGCTACCTATCAAGAAAATGGTGTGTGTACCTACCTATTATGAAAATGAACACAGCTATTCAGATCCCTAAGTGTACGAGGGATGAAAGACATTTTAAATCGGTCATTTTGGCAATATATATCCCTAAGTTTAAGATCATCATCCTATCTACCATAGAAAGTCGGATTTTGCAATGTTTTTTACATCATCAGTATATATATCGTGTTGGAATTGATTGAAGAGATTAAGCATCTGTTTCTACCTACGGTCTGACAATTATTCGCATTTAAATTCCTCCTATAGACTGGTTGCGCTTCTACGATTATCGTACAGTCTCTTATGATATCTTACCTACCGATCTTCTCTACACACACTCCAGTTTCTTATTTAAACCTTACTTTTAAAGATTGCGTATATACTGGAATCGTATGCCAAATAAGGTATAATAAGTGAAAATAAACAAATTTCTTTTACAAGATCGTCACACATGCCCAGCATCATTTGACTAATTCCAATCTACGATTAGCTTGACCAAGGAACTTTCGTCTGTGTTCAACCTACAATAAATAATAGATTTAGCCGCCATATATTTAGCCTTTACCTATCTACATTTGCCAATATTGAGTGGTTAGAGTGTAGGCCGTGCCTAACCACCGCTTATAACTATTTATTCGAATTGCTAAAACTATAATGGCATTTTATTACAAACTTGCATGTTCTTCTCCCCCGAAATATCCATCATGAAGTCTACGTATGGTTAAAAAATTATTATATAGCAGAAATAGATGGATGCTGTTATTTCCGTGTCTAGGCCAATTTTTCCAATGCAGGCTCGAGCCATTTACGCGATTTTCGTTTCCATTCTTGCGCTTTTAATCTTTTAGAAAGGGAAAGGGAGGAGGCAGTACGGTGGCACTGTCCGTCTCCTCGCGTGGACGCTCACTTTCCCTCGAGTGTCCGCTCCCCAGACCGCCGGCGCGGCGAACACGACCACCCTTCCCCTACCCTCCTTGCATTATTTACGCCCCCGGAGCGAAGGACGAGCCGGCCGGGAATGCGAGGGTGTCATTCCCCCTGAGTCCCTCCTCCCCGCTCGCACGGCTTGCTGTTGTCAGTCTCCGTGGATGCCCCTGGGCGGGCTGGGCCGTGCCACGGCACTTCCAGGGAGCCCACTCCGCATCCATTTCGTGGCGTGAAGCTACCTCTGCATGCACTTGCATGCATGATGGGGAAGTTTAAATTACCCTATGCTCTGTGGACAAGGTCGCACAAGCAACACTTTAAACCATCTAGTTGCACGTTACTCTTATATCTAACATGTGTCCATGAAGTAGTAGTGTTTTAGTTCTCAGTTACATGCAAGTAGTGCATGTTTGGTGATCTTCACTCCCTGCCACACACCCTCGTTGTGGCTCGCAGTATATTACGTAGATGTAGATGAATTTTTTATTTAGTTGCACGCGCGAGGTGAATGCCTAACCATCTTATTATTCGCACATTTCTTTATTTCTATAATTTCATCTGTGCATGTTTGTTGATAGCTCCCCCCCCCTGTCACGCCCCCGATAAATGGCTTGCAGGATTCTCTGCAGGTCTACAACAATGTATATGGTACCATTTAAGTATTTCAGTGGAGTATAGTTGGTGTTATTTTACAGGAGGCTGGGTGTACCATTGAGTACACTATGAAATTGTTTGCCACTTAATCACCAATGACACTGGTAATAGAAGCAAATTCACCCAGGAATTGAAACTGCTGGACATTAAATACGGATTCTAATTTCGGACTATATTAAGTAATGCGAGACTCAAACGTTGCACAACAGGTGTCGTTATTTGCGTATCATGCAAATAAATCTCGATGACAATACAAGAATATGTTATACATCAAGTCTCAGGGAGGCATGGAACACAAGTGTAAAAGCATTATTACTCCAACAGTAATTTAACGCACATGTTCGGTACCTAAATTTTATCGTGGACAATTAACACCACTACAAATAATACCACCTGCAAATCATTTCTCTGATTTCACACATATATAATTCCGGGGTAAACTGAGGAAAATTAATGAAATATTATCTGGCTTGAAGCTTTCAAAAAATGGTGCTACGGAAGAACAAAGAAAATAAAATGAATGACTAAAGACGAGGTAAAGAGAAGATTGGAAACAAGAGGTCTTTTGAAAACCTTAAAAAGAAAACGGGAAAAGGTTAGTTATTCAAGAGAGGCGACCGACAGCTGAGGTCCTTTGCGCCATTTTTAGGATATGTGGGTAAATGGGAAATTGTAGAAAACGGGGCAATCTTGATACATCGCCTGATGAAGACAATCGTCGAGGGACAAGTGAATGGAAAGATTGACGAAGGAGATCCTCACATGAGATATTTAAATCGAGCTTTAAAAGATGTAAAAGAAGAGAATTAAGTAAATATGAAGAGGTTAGGTGAAAGGGGAGTCGAGTGGAGAGCTGCGTCAAACCAATAGGTATAGAGGAATGTTGACCCATGATGATGAATTGGTAAAGCAAATGAATGGGGATCAGTTAGCGATTAAGTAAGAGTGATGGCTTCTCATCTCGAGGGGCAGGGTCCGACGCCCAGCATTAGTGAAGATTATATAGAAGAATATCGGTCCCCATTTGGAGCTTCACGATCTATGCTCCCTCCATTGAATTAGAGCATGAGTCTCTTGTTCATCTACGTCTACGCGATACCCTGCAAGCCACCGCGAGAGTGTGTGGCAGGGGGAGAAGATCACCAAACATGCACTGTTGATATGCAAGTAGGCTACTAATCGAAACATGCTAGATAATAGGGTCACATGTAGCTTGATGGTTAGTAACTACGCTGTAATAAAGGGATTAGTTGTTAATTAATGCATCATGCGCCACAGAATAATCTAAAATATTTCACCTTTATTTAACCTTTGCTATGCTGCCTATTGTGTTCTCTTATTGAACGGGGGAAAAATGAGTTGCTAAGAGCGAGCTGATTCATTTCTCCTCTTTACCTCATCTACCTTCTAGCTCCATTAATATACCCTCATTCTTGCCTGAGTAGGCCTTATGCACGGGATAAACTAGGAAAACTAATATTCATACCATAGCGCAGAAAGTTGACTCGGCTCAACTGCCTTTGTTTCCAAAACCCGCGCGTCCACTATCAGAGGAGTTATTTTGACTACCTATGTCTATCTTGCAGCATATGAAGTGCAGTATTTCCAAAGAAATGAAGGTTCTACAGTTAAGTGGCTCAAAAAATGTTAATTTTACAGGTAAATAATTGTCAATAACGGCTCATTTGGGGTGTGGTAGCAATCACCCCGTGGCTATGGATGTTCAGCACGAGACGAAGGTGATTTCTGTACCGCTTGCCTCATAGTGAGCCGCTTCTTCGAGGATGCCTCTCTGATCTGGGCATCGGTGGAGTCATTTTCAGTGCTAGTTGGCTCAAAAGGCCACGTTCGGACATTCACACGTGGAATTAGGTGGCTTCCCTCGCTTTTATTTTTTTAAATTTTTATTTTCTGCTCACACATATTTAAAGCATCCACTTATCGATGCAAATTATCACCATATCCATTTTTAATTAGCAGGAAACAAGACAACATCTTTCCCTTCAAGAGGAATGATGTGGTGCCACTCCGAAACTGGCATTAGATACTTAAACGCAGGTTGTCATCGCTCGTCAAGAGGAGAGCGCCGCCGCGGCACCGACCGAATTTCGTGCTTCTTATTTTTTGCCGCTTCCTCCCCGCCCCCTCCCCCTTCTCCCTCCCCTCATCCACCGCTCTTACCCCTCTCCAATTCCCCACCATGTTGGTGGTAGTCTGGGTATCAGTAAGCTCTTGGCCTGGACAGCCGTGGTCCATTAAAAAAAAAGAAGAAAATTGAATGTTTCCACCCCTGTTTTTCAAAAGATCCATGTCGTCTGTTTTAGGATAGCCCCAGGTGTTAAAGCACGTGATCGTTATTGTGGGAGCTCAACTTAGTTCGATTTTGGATACTAGAAATATGGCCACTAGGCTTACGTTTCCAACTAACGCAAAACATCGATGTAAATGGCTGATTGAAATGTTGATAACCTTTAACCTGCACGTACATGCATTGGATTGGGAGGGTAGATATACAATCGTTTGCTCGTATTTTCCGTATTCAATACTTCGTTCTTATTTATATTTAGGATCATGTTTTATAGGTTTCTTCATTCGTGGACTCAAAGAAATTGGAGTATAATCTTTTCTAGCATTTTCTACAAAATTATGGTGTAAATCTTGGGTATGAAAGTTATTTTTATTTGCCCCTACGTCAGTCGCAGTTATAATTACACGAAAATAAACCATCGGTAGAATTAGAGGAAACTCTTTTGAAAATTGCATTGTTTTAGATCCTTACACAATTCCGAAAATGTTACCTATTGACCTATTCAATGGATTATTCTCTACACAAGTGTTTCCAAATTGGTGGGACTTAATAGTTGGGACTACAGGCGGCTGAACACATCTTCACATCTAACTTCTCCCAGAGTATCGTAAAAGGATACAACTGTATTGTACGTAGTTACTTACGTATGTGTATATGCTGAAAAGAAATCGTTCATCTTGGTGGGACTTTATTTTCCTGAATATGGATAATGTGGCGCAGGATTAAAAAGGCTGGGAACCACTGCTCCACATAAAAGGTTTAGGTCAGTTGTTTTTTGAATTAAATAGTTATAAGTAAAATTCCCCTACTGTTTTCCATTCCTGTGTCCACCACTAGTCTGGTGCTGCAACAGATTTCACTCTCGGTATGTCTGAAAGAGCTCGTCGGTGAACAACCTACGTATTTCTGGCCACATAAAGTGATTCTCGGGAAACCTTCAGCCTCTCATTATGGAGCTTTACCCTTCTGCTTTTTTGTGGCCACGAAATTTTCAGCCGAAAAGAAATTTTCCCCTTTCTTTTAAGAGCTTGAAAGACACGAAGAAAAGGGGCAAAAGCGGGCAGGTCCATTCATTTACCTGGTCTCTCGTTTGAGGCCCGCTCATCACAGAGTCGTTGAGGTACTTTTGTCCTGTGGCTACCAAAAGAACTTTCTTGTTTCGTGTGTTTTCTCCATGTCTCATCTCGTTTTGAATCCTGGTATTTCCAGTTAAAAATATTCTTATTTGTTTTCACTATCTTAACGCCTACCAAAATTGCATTAAACATCAATATCTATGGAGTACCTTGCCAGCTGTAAGGTACTCCGTGCCTTTAAACCTCGATTGTTTGTGGTTCGGAAGTGAACCGTAACCAAACATGCATTGCTCAGCTAAAAGATGTGTTTTTAAAGGATTGTAAAAAATATACCTAGTAAAACATTTACCTATCCCATGCAACTAAATAATTACATGAATGCTTGCAATTCTTGAATTCGTAGTAAATTTTCGTAACTAATGACAAATATACCCATTTATACGTTTAGATACCTTCGACACTTTGACGAGCACGTATTTCGATTTATTTTCAATTAAAGAGCTGGTATCTCTAACCTAAAATTTACCACTCAGGAAAATATTTCCATTGCATATTTGTCATTTTTTCCGTTGCTTAGTTTTAACTAGAGCTTAAAAATAGGAAAAGTAAAATCAATAACTTGTAATTAATGGCATTTCTTGATGTTTGAAGCCTGTATATTGTATTTGCACTCTTATCTAAATGACCGTTTCATCAAATATTTGCCAATTCTTCGAGTATTTTTCAACTCTTCTATCTACATACATAATACCCTGCAAGCCACCACAAGGGTGTGTGGCAGGGGAACATGGTTCAAAACAGGCATTGGAGACAATTAATTGAGGATATATTCAACCCTGCTCGAAATATTCACCCTTTCTTCAAGAGTTAAAATGCTTTAGGTTTCGACTCATTATGCATTGATTCTATAGCGTTTCATTTCTATACAAAATGTACCTAAACCAAGCCATATTTCACTACCTGTAGTATAAATATTCTATTGGAATTACTTATTTAGTACTTTTTGTTATAATAAATAAGAAGATACCTCCTTGGGTACATTGCAGTAGAGAAGCTGGTGTGTTTGTTTTTAGGAAACTATGCCCAATAATGTACTGATAGCATTTGTTAGTTGCGCTTTGGCGTCTGAATTGGTATTAGATATTTTTAACTATCATTGGTGTTTTCTCTGATATTTGTAAATATTTTCTTCGTGCATATGTTTGTCAGTGAAACGTTCGAAAGTTTGAGCTGCATAAGACATCTGTTAGTTAATCTCGGTGACGAGGTACGACTCTAACCTTTAACCACCGAGTTGACGGGAAACGAAAGCAAAGAATTAAGGCTACCTATTATTCAACGTTCAGCGAATGTACCCCATGCTGTTATTCGTAGTGAATTATGGCCAAACCTTTTAGAAGACCCGGCCATTTTTCAGATTCGAATGCACTATTTTAGGCAAAGACTGATTTCCGCGCAATTATTCCTAAGGATTTCTTAAAAATAAGGTTCGACTGAATCATTTTCGGGTGAAAATTATGCAGGACATAAAGATGCTAGGCTCGAGATAGCATTATGTTTTTAAATGGAGTGTAAATTTCTCATACCTTGCGTTGCTCCTACACCCACCCCCTCCTCTGTTTCCCATCCGTCTACCTTGCCTCTGTTTTCCGCCCCCACCCCATTCTCCGGCGAACGCCCACCCCCAACCGCTCGGACACTCAAGGTCCCGAGGAATCCTCCCAGACGACGGTCGTTAGGATCTCTCACTCCTCGTGTGCCATTCGGGAAAACAGTGGGACCAACATGAGAGCGGGCTCACCTCCCTCGTAAAGCTACTAAATCTCGCGCTGTCCACACCCCAGCCCCTGCGATATCCACTTAGTTTCTGAGTGGCGTTTTCTGGTAGTTCTCACTCATTCATCATCCCGTTTGTTCGTGTTCCCCAGCCCATCCCGTTGCGAACGGTTGGGTTGCTGCGTTGTAAATGATAGAGCGAGCGGTGGAGTGGGGTGTGAAGGGAGGGGAGGGTGGAATGGAGTGGGGGGAGGATAATCGCGAAGGGAGAGATAGCGAGGGAGGATCCTCGCAGGGGATCATGGTCTTCGGAACCTTTTCCTTCGCTGACGCTCGTAGGCGAGAGAAACCTAGGAAATATGCGCCGTCACTATCGATAGCTTCGATATCCGACGCTGTGTCTCTGCTACGATCGCTGTGGTGGATACTGGAAACATCTATGTGGATGTCATGTCTCTATCGGCACTAATAAGCGCTTCAGTCCGAGTTAAAGTTGAAGGATAGGAATGGAAGGGAAATAAGAAAGGGTGAAGAGGATCCCTGCGTCGGCATTAGCCTGTTCTTAACGAAAAGGCGCCAGGGGGACCACAGCTTAACGTCCCATCCGGCAGTCGGAGTGCTGAACACGAATTTTCTCTACTAGGCACTAAAGTAGGGGCCGGTTTACCCATGAAAAAACATCGTCCACTGTCGGAATTTGAACGCGGGCCCTCTAGATGAGTGGCTAGTACTAAGTATATCCACAAGGATACATTGATACGAAAGTCAACTAAATCAAATCAAACGAACTTTGCGCGGGGATCTTCTTATAAATTTAAGTGTTCGCATTTCAGTTCACTGAACAGAAGTGCATAATCAGTAAATCCTGCTTGAATTCTTCTTAAACTCACGCGCTAGTTACTTTTTCAATTAACTTACCGCAGTGTGTACAGCTGAATCTGTGTAAAAATGGAAAATTAAGAATGGTACTGCCAGCCACAGTAGTCTGCTTGGTAGGGCACCGGCTAAGCAGCCCAAAGATTATGGGTTTGAATCCCACCTCGTAAATGGGTATTGTGTTTCTTTCAGAAATCGTCTTAAAACTGATTGAGTTTAGATCTTGTTTTATGAACTAAGTTATGGCACTTTAAAACCTAGTTCTCTCACTTCTATCTGTGCTATTTGCCGACTCTCTGCGTACCTACGTGCTATGTTTATGGGAAAGTGGTCTTTGAAATACTTATTTTCTCGGTAATACCTCTTGGAGACCGTCTATTCGCTCGATGGAAGACTCCGAGGCAGAGGCGAGCAAAGTATGTCGACGCGGATACATCCTTCCACTGCACCATGATTCCTTGAGTGGAATGAAGTCCGAGATTGGCATCTTTTCTAAACTTCTAGAAGGGGAGTTGCGTTAAGCCCCGAAGAACTTCCGGGGAGTAGGAATTTAGATTCGTCCGATGCTTCCTCATTGTTAAGAGAGGATTTTAGTTCTATATTAGGCCCACCCTCCGCTTTTACCCTTATCTTTCTTTCTCGGCATATTACCTGATATTTTATTTCTGCTCATTCCTGGTGGTATTCTGTGTGAACGAGCGAATTACGTTCTGCGTTGCCGGGGTGGACTCAAGGGTGTGAAACGAAGTTGTTTTGGTTTCCGGTCTTTTGATGCTATCGAGGTAATGGCACTGCGAGTTCAGATCCTGGAGAAACTGTTTCCTTATTAATATACGAATGAGTGTATGATTTTTAAAAAAAAAATTAACCCTGTCTTCGTCGTGATTCATTCCTGCTATCTGGCCTTCTTGAAGTTTTATTCGAAATCTATCTTTTTAAATAATTTCCGCTTCCCTCTTAAAGGGGTGATTTCCTTCCGGCTTCTAGATTGTTAAGATTGGAAAGTATGAATTAAGGACGAAGACATAATTGAATCTATTATATGTACGTGTTATCTCATGGAAAAGTTGAAAATAGTCGGAGCCTTATCTGTTGCGTTGCATGTGATGTGTGTTCATTGTCAGAGCAGGTGCTATTTATTTCATTTTGGTAATTCTTTGGAAAACTCTTTTGCTGATGGATGAATATCAACACTACGGAAGGGTTATGTGTTACATCGGGATGATGTATACTGGTGATTGCGTAGTTACATTCACATCTACTGACTATCCTGAAAGCCACCTTGAGGGTTTTGATAGGGGTGAGGTGTCACCACAATGTACTTCGCACATGACTAATGCTTACGCATGCTAGGTACTACCCTATGAGAGATGTTTATGGACACACGCTACAAATTCCACTTTCCATCCAACACGTAAGGAAACATTTAAAAAATACTAGATTTATACATAAATTATATATGGCAATCGGTCATGCAGACAAACTTAGGTCCTCAAAGTCTACCATCCTAAATATGGCAGGTCTCCTCTGAATTTGGTCTGAATCCATAATCATTCCCTTCTCCGACGAATCCCCAATGCTACTGGTACATTTCACTTCTGAACTTTTACGCGAAGTAACGCCTCTCCTTAACTTTTATGTTACTTTTTCCACCACCCGTCTAATAAAACCAAGTTTCTTGTCCCCATTTATTGCAACATTCAGAAATCAGTCTTGGAGTGACATTTGAACGAAAATTTGGACTTCGACAAAAGTCGACTTTCCCTAATTCACACCATATTATATAGATGCAGAAATAGTATAATATGTGATTCACTTGTCCAATAACTG
Source organism: Platycnemis pennipes (assembly GCA_933228895.1). NCBI lineage: Eukaryota > Metazoa > Arthropoda > Insecta > Odonata > Platycnemididae > Platycnemis > Platycnemis pennipes. The sequence continues at coordinate 20,955,965 of OW121848.1, read as the reverse complement.
CTATTTTCCTGAGAACAAGTATAATTTCCAGTCACTATCACAGTAATGCTTTACCTTGGGAACGGGATAGACTTTTTTTTAACTTGGAACCTCATCCAGTACAAAATTGCACGTTCAAAACTCCAGGAAGAATATGCTACTATATTACATAATTATAATTGGCACCCCACAAAATATAAATACAGCGGAAAGGGTAAATAAAATGTGTCCGTTAACGAAGCCATATATTCCTTCTTCTCCAGCAATAACTTCTCCACCAGTGGAAACTGAAGTTTGCCGAGAACATTCTCTTTCTCTACGGGCTACCTTGCAAGCCACTTTGAGGGAGTGTGGCAGCGGATGTTCTAAAAATGCTCTGAGCTTGTTTTATGTTGCAACGTCGTAGCTAATGAAAACTAAGTTGCATTTCAGCGAGGATTACAAGGATAGCAAGGATTGAAGTCACAAACGGTCTTAAATACTAAAAGTTATTGCTCAAGTAATGTTTCTTGAAACTGAATGAATATGGTCGAAAAATTCTTCAAACAAAATGTATTCACCAAAATAGACGAGTAAAATGTGTGGTAAAAAGTCTTCGGCGTCATTGGCTGAAAAATTGACATACTTGTTCAGTTTAGGCCTGCAGCAATTCTGAGATTTCCACTCGTATTTTTATGTGAACTAGCAGTTTTTTTCTAGTAGTAGAATTTTCAAAAATCCTATTTCAATTAATAACTTTAAATGTATAGCATTGCAGACACTACTTTGATTATCATTATTTCACGCTAATTGTGAAATAACATGGTTTCTCCACTGCTCCAACGCAATGATTCTCCCTATATAGATCTTATCAGCGGTATATAAGAGCAGGATACAGCTCTCGCTCGGAATTTTCGGTGGTACTAACAGATATTTTCAGTGCCTACTGAGGAATTTGCAAAAATCCTCGCGTAAGCATTCTTTAGCCTGAATAAAGCGAATATCCTTCACGTAAGTGTTCAGGGATCATTTAAGCATTAGCATTTACGGATAGGAAAAATTATAACTTAAGGTATCATTTTCACCATTCACACGGTCATTTTATTCGTCCCTGCTAAAATTATTATTCACTTTGAATATCTACCTTTCGTGGTACGTGTTGTTTACAAGAGACGTTCTTTTACTAGCCACATGTGGTGACATAGAGTGTAGCCACATTCTACATTTGCTACGATGCGCTCTGTTTCGCTGTATTTTGGGTTCATATGCGCCTGCTGGAATGGAAAAGTACGTGCTTAAATGATGAAGAAAGGGCGGGAATCCCTATCAATTGAGCAATCCATACAGAGGGTCATTTTGCAAGTTAATTTTTCAATTACCATTTGAGTTATCGTTGTCGCTGTCCCTGAACTTGTCCGTGAGAAATGAGACTCAGGCTTTAGACACTCCTCCATTCATTCAATCGGCAACAGGCCGAACAGTGACGTGTGACATAGTGGCTTGTTGAGACGTTAAATGCATATGAGCCGGGATTATCTCCGCTTTTATCCCATTCCCTATTCCAAGGCCCAGTGATATGAAATCGCGTGATCCAAGTAAGCTCACGTCACTCGACTGCTTTTCATGTGCCTCTCCCGCAATATCCCATTCTTCCCGTGTCCCCTCCTCCCCTGCATCGATGGACTCGCTTTGCCCGTCCTCTCCCCACTTAAACACTCTCGCACAATCTGAAAGACAACCCCCCTGCCTCCAGCGACACACCGTGTTTGTTTTAGCTATACCATTTCGCTTTCCATCCCAATGTTCCACGTCATAAAGTCTTGCGAAGTGCAAACAAAAGGTGCGGGGCGGGTAGAAGTCGGTCGCGGCCAACACGCGGGGATGCCTTTTGCAACCGTCGTCGGGAACGAGAATCAATCGCGTTTTATGGCTTCCGAGCCGCGTAATGGACGCAGTGGTCAGTCACTCCCCGCGTCTCCGTTGCTGTTCATTTTTTGCTCCACCTTTCTTAGCCTGTCCGCCTTCCTCTCGTCTCAGGGAGAACTAGGAAGAACGGCGGAGGATCTCTGAGGCACGTTTCGACGAAAGGCAGAGTCAAATGAGGCGGAAAGAGTCGCACAGAGGGTTCCAAGCAACGTATGAAAAGTTGGGCCGCTGCTGGATTTTTGGATGGCAAATAATTATTTCTTTCGATTCGTGCCTTTTCAGGAATTTTGAATGATGGTTTTCATAAATTATTTCTCTTATGATTAATCTTTGGAGGGTTTGCGGTCGATTTGATTGCTGTTTATTTTATAAGCTAATCGAAAAAAATTGCAGCATACCTATTGCTGGAAAATCTAGTTGTTTGCTACCATGGTTTTTCCTGAATCCTTACACAAGATTCATAGGTAATTGGTAAACTATGGAAAGGTTTCAAAGTTTTTTCCTCAAGTATGAATGTCACGTTTGATTACAAAAATTAACTTTGTAATTAGGATCCCAGCTGATAGTCAGCACAGCGCGGGGTTCCTCTGCTGATATCCATGAAAAACTTTTTGCATTCTCCTACCTCTACCTTTAGAAATGTTCTGTTTATGTTCCATTATGTTTTCGTTTAACTTGTGTCTCGTGGACTTTAAGCTCCTGTTGTGTTAAAACCTGTTCACGACTGTTTATTGGTAGTGAAGTGCTCTCACCTGACTCAAGACAATTTTTCGTAATAGTTTACCCGGTTTAGAGGAAAAAAGTGCTAAATGCCCTGGAATTCTACTTTCCTTCTTTTTTAGTGTATCGGGAAAGTAGGTAGAATGTTTTTAGCATCCTCAGCAGCTGCGATGAGGAAAATTTTTGCTGATTTTAAGACAAATGAAATGGTTAATCATGCTACTCATTAGGATTACAATCCTATAGAAGCAATCGCGTTCACTCGAATAGATACGGATATCCGCGGAAAAAACTCGAAGGGCTATGTCTCTGCTTTATACTATTCCTAGAACGAGCTATTTCATTCACCAGCCATGAACGATCGTTTCTTTTTCTGATCCTCGTTCTTCTCCTTATTCCACTCATATATTACTGACAGTGACGAGAAGAATCACTCTTATCCTAAAAGGTGCATTTTGGTCACCCTTTTTATTATTGCGGGGCATATTAAGGTACGTCACCAAACTTTTCACCAAGACTGAGTGGCAGAGGAGGAGGAACTAACCCTTTTCTAACCTTAAAGGTTATGATATTACGGAAAAGCAGCTTTAACAAGACTTCAATATCTATGCCAAAAATCATATGGGGCTGTCATCCTGTGATGTGGATCAGAAGAATTTTTTCAACTGCGGGAAAAGTGTATATGCCTCACACGGGATTCAGTAATATGTAGAATTTTAAAATTACTAATATTCCGTAGTATTTTACAATTTCCTGTATTTTAATATCTTAACTTATCCTCAAAACAGGCTCTTCTTGTCTGCACCCTAAGGTTTTCCCCTCCGTTTTATTACTCGTTAAAAATTCCTGATCTTCAATCTTACGCGAGCACGCGTGATTTTAAATGGAAATATATTTTGGTTATAGTGACTTGTTTGATAGATGAAATATTTTGTGTGAATATATGCATGAAATCGAAGCGTAATAAATTATTAAAATTAGCTACATTGCTTAATTTATATGCAACGCTTTGATTAAGAAGTTTCTGTATTTTTTTAAATTACCTTTTCCTTCAATTTTTTGTATAATAGATAGATAATTGTTTAAAATAAAATTGCTGCAGTGAATAAGATAGCCTTCAATCGCAGTCCTGAAGGTAAATACTTATTTCATTGATTCCTTCCTGCTGACTTGAGCATGTATGGGACTACCAGTTACCGAGAACTTTTCTCTCCTAAATCGTGAGTGGAGAGAGATCTTTTATTGCTTAGCTTTCTGAGTACCTCACGCTTTTTTCCATATTCCTTCATGATTCATAAATAAACACGATTGTTTTTCACCGCTGAGCGCCAGTATTTCCTCGCAATCTCAGTCCATAATTCTCACACTCCTCAGTCCTTCATTCTCATCCCATCCTCTCTTATTGTTTATTTTGCTTCCTCACTCCCCTCCATCCGTCGCGCTGCTCGTAATTAATTCCTTCCCTTGACCCCTGATTTCATTATCATCTTCCTCCTTTCTGGAATGTTTCTAGTGTAGCATTTTCCCCACACACTCACTCATATTATCTTCAACTTCTTTATGGCAGCGAGGCATGGACAATGACAGCAGCGGAAAAGAAAAAGGTGGAAGCATTCGAAATGTGGTGCTAAAGAAGAATGATGAAGATTATATGGATCGACCGAGTAAGTAATGAGGAAGTATAAGAAGAGTGGGAGAAAAGTCTTCTGAATAACCTAAGAAGAAGACGGGACAACTTGATCGGCCTCATCATGAGACATGATGGCCTGATGAAGAAAATCGTCGAGGGTACAAATGTAATGGAAGAATGGCAATGGAAGGCCTCGTGCAAGATATATGGAACAAGTGATAAAGGATGTGAAAGAGAAGAATTACGTAAATATGAAGAGATTAACCAATAGAAGAACTCAATGGAGAGCTGCGTCAAACCAATCTGAGGATTGATGACTTAAGATGATCAAATCATTGCAGTGAATAGAGTTGATATTAAAAGTTGTTATTTGTTATTTCGTAAGTATTATCTTCAAATTGTAATGTGTTTCACCTGTCTTGAAATTACCTCGGGTGGTCTAATGTCTCACCAGAGAGCTCCGAATCCCGGGCTTTGATAAGTGAAAAAAAACGTGTTATTCAAGACGCGAACGGTTCCATCATTTGGTGCACGGAACGGAACAACAGAAATTCCCTCCATCACGAAAAGCTGCTTTTCACGTTTGCAGCATTCTTATTGCAATTCCACGTAGGAAATTGTTAATACTAGTCTTGTGAGCTAGAGATCCGCCATTTTTTTAGAAATCGCGGAATTTTAGGAAATTTGGTGATATGAAACACTTTTTGGCCAAAGTAACTTTGAACAATATTTATCTACACTATCCTTTCTTACAGTGCTGTTAGCTGCTATTATAACTTAAATTATCTGCTCTCGTATATGGTTAATATAATAAATGACTGAGATATTGTTCCATGCGTACCCACGGGGAAAAACTGACCTTTCTGAAACTACGTCAGCGTTCGGAATCGGCACCTGTGAACATTTTGCTGTTTTGGTTAAAATCTTTCTTGGCAATCATACCATATTCAGTGAAATCGCTTTCATCAATTTATCATCATCTGGCGGTGAATGCAAGCAAACTGATCTGTGTCTTATTTATTTACTTGAACAGTATTTGTTCTAACTTCACCGAATGTCTTTCTTGATGCATTAACTGCCATATGGGAAAAGTCTATGGTGTATCTTTAATTAATAAAAGTGAAATATTTTTCTAGAGATGTGATTACCGTGAAGATGGAAATAACGATGCTTGAACTGAATGGGAATCCAATGGGAAGCATTTCCTCCATCAATCCCTGCTGGTTGACAACCCTGAATATTTTACAACGCTAACCACCTAATTTAACATCTACTAATTTTTAGGGAAACAATCTGCTAATAGACAAATATCTAGATAGTTTGGTCATCTTTGGCTGAGTATTTTTCCTCATAAATATATGGAATATCTACTTTTCTTTTCTTTGTACGTAGATTCCTTCTACGGAAATATGCATATTCAATACGAGGTGAAACAAAAATCCTCACAAAATTCAATGTGCGATCTGATTACGCCGGGTCTCTAAAATCGTCTCGACTTCACACTCTTTCACTCGCTTTTCACTGCAGTTAAAATAAGATTTCCCACCAGAAATACAAGGGTATAGTTTCAAGAAATGCGGGAATATGAAACCTCATATTTCTAACGAAAATTTCCACCAACCATTAACTCTTCTAACTCCCTTTTTTGTGACCCGGAAAAAAATCGTCTCCATAACCCCCAACACAAACCACCTGACCTCATATTATTACACAGTACCCGAAGTTTCCCCCTTCTCCCACCCTCCGCTCCCTCGCAGTCTTCCTTACTCACCCCTCCTCCTCTATCATCCCGCCCCCTTCCGCTCCCTCTCCACAACTTCTTCTTCCCATTCCGTGGAGAGTCTTGACTATTCCTTCCGCTGATGACTTTTAAGCCTCCTCGGCGTTGCCAAATCTCCGCCTCCCTCCCTCCCTTGCCCACCTCTCCTCCCCCTCCACTTCCGAGCCATCGTTAGGCCGTTCCAGGTAGTTAGTCACGCCGCTGGAAGTTGAGGAGGGAAAGAGAGTAGGCAGAGAGAAGAGGCTTCGGTTCGAGAGTCGTCTTAGGTCGGAGGAATGAGGAGGATGGGGGGAGAGGGGGGAGGGAGGGCGGTGGGTCGCTGTATTTATATACACGGGTATAAGTATGTATATGATAGATTCATGGCTTACGGTAAGCGGAGGAAAGGTGGGTTTCGGATCGGGAGGGACGTACTACATACTACGAGTCTCTACGGTCACGGGCGGAGGGGGGTGTTAGGGTTGGGCTGGCGGGTGGAAGTTTACGAGTGAGAGGAGGATCTTGAAGAAGTATTGTATGTGCCCGGAGCGCAGCACTAGTCTCTGTCAGTGACAAGCGCACGTTCGGACAACTTCTTGCCCTTCTCCGCGGGGAGCTCTCCTTTCCGAGTTTTATTTCACAACGTTATGCGAACGAAATTGAGCATTAAAGCTATTACATCGGATTGGGTATCCACCACGACCCCTTCCCACCCTCTCCATTGCGAACCCCCCCCCCCCCTGGTCCCACCCGCGACTACCCCTCATCCACGCTCACCCCCTTGTATTCGTGTGTATATTTGTGTATGCCGGGGATGGTCACCCCGCCCCCATGCCCTCCACACTCGACTGCTCCTTCGTCTGATGCTTCTCGATCCAAACGGGCCGCTTGCCTTCCCCTCTCCCACTACTCTCTCACCTTCCATCTTGATATTCCTTCTTTAAGATATTTTCACCCCTTCCACCCCCCTCTACGTCCCCCCTCCTGAGACTTCCCTGACGTGCGTGAATTAAGAGGGGAGACTCGGCTGGGGAATTCTTTTCGAGGGACCGATTTGTCTTTCGGCCGAGTGAAACTCTCAGGTGCGATTTTTATGGCCGTGAGTAATCAAATCCTCGGATTCCCGAGTTTTACGTCGTTGATGAGCCTGGCCGGGATGGAAGGCTCTTTTTAAAAGACCTTTGAGAGTTTTAGAAGGTCCTTCATCCTTTCTTTTACGGCCATAGGGATGATTAGTGTGTAAGTATTTCATCAAGTTGCGAAGGATTTTTATTCTTCTTCGCAAAATGGATGATGTTTAGCCAAAATTATGACTTTTATCGTGTGATGCTGCCTTCAATTTACCGAATCGGTGATGTTTCGCCAAAATGACGACTTTTGTCGAATAATGTTGGCTTCAATTTACTAAATCGTGATATTCTGCTTTTGTTCGTCAAGGTTAAGTTGGATGGCACATAACAGTTAGGGGAATCTTTCCTCTTGGAAACAATTGAGGAAGTTCATTATATGCGATCGAAAAATATTAAAACAAAATATATGAGTTCTTTATCGTTCAGTAAAGCTATATATAATGATAGAAAATTTCTTGCTCTATCATTCAATCTGTGAGGTCTTCAGTCTTGCAACTGCTGCGTAATATTTTAGATAATTTTAAGCTGTAACTTTCCGGAAAGTATGGAGGGGTTTTGTTCTCCATGATTTTAATATATTCAGTGTAATTAATATGTTTCTATCAAATACATTTGGCTAGGTATGTAATATCCTTTCCTTTATGCTTACATATGCTGTAATGAAGGCAATCTAGATTTCTGTATTCTAAAATGTCCAATAATAATATTACAGGCCCATACTTTGAACTTTCAACTGACATTTTGCAAGGATCGGTCGATTTTATATTTATTTCAGTGATAATTTACATTTTATTCTGTTATTCAGAGTGAACACAATTTTGAAGAGTACGTAGATCTTTTCTTGAGTATCGAAAGATAATAAAATGTTTACTAAATCAAATTACTTGAATGGACTCACTTGTGGCATGTCTAGGACTAATCCTATCAACAAGTGTTATCGTCCTAAAATAGGACGTGAAATGATATGGACATTTCTCTTCCATCATCTTTGGTGCGTGCCTTGACTTGATATAAAATGTGACCACACCCATTTCAGCCGACGGCAAATTCGCATGTCTTTGGATTCAGGGCACGAAAACCCAAGAGAAAACAAGTAGATGTCCGTCCCTTGTGGATGCTTGCCTTCAGTGCTCTTTTATCACTAACCTGCGATTATACGCAGAAATGTTAGGCATTCTATGGCTTAGGAAATATTGCAAATCCTAACCTAAGGTCTTGAACCTGGAAAAAATACGTAATCATCCATGCCATTCATATAAATTACCTTCGGATAACGAAGATAGCAGGAATTTCACAGGAAGTATCTTCCTTCCGAGCTGAATCCTCTTATGCTTAGACTAAGGAAATAGTGCAATGCCCGACCTCCTCTTTTTTTGGTAACTTTACTCATTTATTACTCAAAACAAATTGCTTATTTATTTTCCTAATTGATTGCGGTCAGATTATTTTGTGAGAAGTTTACTGAGGGAAACGGATAAAAATATTGTGAGCCCATAAGCGAGTTAAGGTAAATGGCGGCCATGTAGCAATTGAATTTTTTTTTCTTAGGTTGCAGCCAGTCATCCGGTCTTGGATCTCGGCTAGTCATCTCTAAAAAGCTTTTAGTATATACTTGACAATTTTATTTGCTTCATTCAACGATAAATATTCCATGCGCAGTAGTACACAGCCATGTGGCTATTTATTAGTAAACAAATTGTTAGTTAATTTATTTATAATAGTGACTTGAAATCAATAGTATCCATTGAAAGCTTATGAGTTGATATGCCAGGGAATTCGAGTGAAACGATTACGAAGATGATGTTAGTAAGACAGAATTGGGGATTGAGGGTAAGGGCTGGGTTAAGGAGCATGGCTGCACATGATGTCACCTTTCTTCCCTCATCTCCAAAGTTTTCTTATGCTAGAGTAGATCCCCAAGGGATATGGAATGCCACAAATTAATTTCTCTCTGCCATTGTTCATCTAGCGATATCGGCGCGAACTTCCAATTTACTCGCTTCTTTAACCTACTCCTCCAGTAGCATGGCCGAGTGCTTTGGTGGCCTCACAGACCGGACCGTAAAAATACGTATGGAAGGTAACGTTTATCATAACACCTGACGCTAAATATTCTGGATAATGGCTCCCAATGAGTGTTTTCTGGCTGTTGTAATTTTCTGTAAATTAGCGAAAAAAAGCTCCGAAGAGTGGGGCCCGCTGCTCAATTCCCAATTCTTTCAACTTGTCTCTATGGGAAATTGTTTTTTTTATTCAGGGAATTTTTACCTGAATGGTTGGAGTTGAACCTGAATAGGAACTGCAGCTTTATTTCTATGAAGTTCACTGGTGGCTTCAAGTGTATGTCAATTTGTCTGTACAAGTATTATTATATTCTTCAGCTTGTCGTAATAATTGATAAATCCCATATCGGTAATATATTCCATAATCTCATCATTTTGCGAAAATGCACATATATTCTTTCCTCCTATCCGCAGTACACCAGCGCTTCGATAGTGTCGCAAAACATTGAACTGGAGTGAGAAATAGTTTTGCAAAGATGCTGGTCTTACAAAATGAGTCCTTCTATCGGTCAAAGGTGGAGGACAGTATTCGCTTTCAAGAGGCGAAGACCGCATTATTCCGGTTAGCAAACTGCTTTTATGGAGCATTCAGTGCCTGCGCTAACGAGCTACGCTTTCGGGGTGACCTCTGCTCCCCCAGGGTTACGGGAGGCGTCCGCTTCGTCGGCTCTCCGAAGCAGCCAGGGAGCGCGGCAGATACTCTGTCGGCAGCGACGAGATGGGAACGGTGTGAACTCTCTGTACGAGAGGGGGAGCTCGACCTCCCGGAACGAGCGATTTATCGTTCATTGTCATCGCGGGCGTGGGCGAGGGGGGTTTGGTTGAGGTGCGGGGACCAGAGAGCTCAGATTGGTCATGTTTGGGGGGTCGGGAAGGAAGCGTGCGGTGGTGTGGGCAGAGAAGGGGGTGGTGAGGTCACTCACCAGGGGCATCGAGGTATCCTAGGGGAGGGCGAATCCCCCGCGGTGCGCTATTCACATGTTTTTCATCCCGGGAGGGAGAAAACCAATCCCAAAGGGCTCTATAACCCGCATCCACTAATTGCGACCGGGGCGATATATCACGCGCGATCCGGCCCTCACCGCGGGGAGAAGAAATTCGTCCCAATTGGGACGCCATCTCAGTCGCTGGGAATTCCTGGCTAGCAGCGCGTAGCTAGCGCGACTTCCCAACCTTTCAACCCTTCCCTCCCTCCCTCCCTTATTCCCTGCCGCGTCCTTTTTTTTCAAAAGCACCATAGGACGATTAGGTCTGTGGGGAAGAACGTTGTTTGGGGTTGTTTGATTTTGTCTCCCGTCTGTTGGGTGATTGTGAGTTTTTTTCTATTCATCTAACCGCATAAATTAGTTCCTCACACCTGAAGAAGGTTATTAAATTCATTCCCCGAGATTTATGCGATGACCAAGACCCTCGCGAGGGTCAGGGTGGATGGATCGAAGAGTTAGCAGTCGTAAAAGAGGCTCTTCGAGTGCTCCGGGGAAGGCGAATTAGCAGGTGATGAGAGAATGGCCCTCGGGAGAAACGGAAGAGGCACTCGGTTCAATTTTGCCATCTCGGTAATCACGAAAATATTACCGATCCAAAATGCTCGTCGGCGAGTCATGCTGCGAATCAAATTTCCACCTGGCCACGAATTCCAACGTTTTTTATTACTGTGTCATAATAAATTATATCGGGTAATGTTGCGTCGGCTTTTGTGTATTTCAGTTAAATCTACTAAACAATGTGCTTTCATAGCTTTCGTAGTTTTCTTAAATAAATTACTTGATTAATCAATTAAAGATTAATTATTTAATTTTCTTGACTAATGTTTTTTTAGATATTTATTAATACGAATAAAATATGTTGTAATTTCGTCGTCCTCTAAAAAAATAATTGGCTTAAAGGCTACTTTATCGCATTTCCTAATTTCGTAGAGTCCATCGTGTTCACTGTATTCGTTTAGGAGTTTTAATGAGTTCCCTCAATTTTAAATTCCTCAACTCGAGAGTTTTAAGAAAAATGCTAGCCAAATGTGTGAAACATTTTGATGCACGTAACCTTGAGGCAACCTTTGGTTTTTTACGGAGAAAATTTGGAGTAATTGGCATCTGGACTCATGATTGGTCGTGAATTAACTTTTGAGAGTATACTTCATAAATTTGTTCGTGGATATCGAGTGAAACACACGTTAGTTATATACTACTTGTTTGCTCTTAAAATATGAATTACGATATCATTCTAACCCTTACGTTGCAATTTTTTTCGATTAAATGAAATCTTTTTTTCATAATTAATTAATTCAGCCCCTAAAAATTAAGCTTAAACGTCAAGCGAAGTCCAAACATGTTTCCATTTCCCTAAATATTCATTTAAAACAACCCGGGAAAAAAAAACATTTGTATATTGGGCATCTTATTAACGGATATTAAACACCGTGGAGGTGACATTTATGTAACAGCCTACAGGGCCATTGCACCTCCACGCCGACATTGATATTAATTGTTGAAAACGATATAGTTATTATTGTTAATCAATCAAAATTTGAATTTCTTTCATCACTAACTTTTCCTGTCTTCGCTGCAAGGGTAAGCGGTTGCGAATGTGATAATTACCGCCATTTATGATGGGTGATGTTTAGTTTTTAGTTTAGATGTTTGGGACTCAAGGAAGGTTGGAAATAATCCCGGCGTTTGCATCTAATTCTTGGAAAGGGTCCACGGTTAGACGTCCCATGAGACGGACGGTGCACTGAATTAGGTTGCACTCCTTTTAGCAGTTTATTAGGGACTATATTACTAGCGAAAAATTCTAGTCTTTCCCGGGATTGGATCCATGGACCTCGGAGTGCTAGGCGATTACTGTAGCCATCACACCATCCCGATCTTTGTGTTCCCATATTTCATTTGTTTTAATTCTTCTCATATATTTCATGCCAATTGATTCTCCTTAAATTCGTCTTTATTTATCAAGGTTTAGACTCAAACCTGACTTATCCAAGGGGTATTTGTGTTAAAAAAATCAATTACTGAGGGTCCAGTTGGCGTAAAGGCTAGAGTACTGGTCTCTCATCCAGAGGTCCCGGATTCGCACTCGTAAATCGAAGATATTTTTGGATCTAAAACCTACTTTGTGGGAGCATTTTTGAGAGGGAAGTTCACTACTCCGTCCGTCGGATGGGACGTTAGGTACAGGCTTATGCCGATGACGGGTGTCTCTCCACACCTCCCTCTTACTCTTCCATCCTCATGCTCGTACCTTACCTCATGGTGTGAAGCACCCCTAAGTGCGGGGAATAGCTTGAAGAGCACTGATAGGAATCCATTCCTTCTTCCGTGAGACGACCAAAATGACACGATCCCCCTCCCCTCCCTCCATGGAATCGTCCCTTCGGCGCTTTCCAGACCTCCTCCCCCCTCCGCCCCTCCCCCCTCCGCCCCTCCCCCTCCGCCTCCGCACGCCACCCCGCCAACTCGTCTCTTTCCGTGAGTCCGCCGCCGCCACCGATGATCTCGCACCAATCGGAACCATGACCTGGATCAAGCACCTCTCGTGACGGGCTGCTGCCGCTGCGTGCAGCCGATGATGCAATAATCCGTCCCCTCCCATTCGGGAGGAGGAGTCCACCGCCGAATTCCTCCCCCCCCCACTCCCCTCCCCTCTCCCACCCTTCGTGTGCCCTTGGCCTTATCATGCGATGCGAATTGCCGGGAGCCATGGAGAGCGGATCTCAATACAAATGTCCACTTCCGCCCTTCCGACCAACAGCGGCGGTCCACCGCACCAAGCAATCTCCCGTACATGCGGATGTCGTCCGGCCGCGTCTTCCTTTACTCTGATGTTCCTCTCAAGAAAACTGTTTTTGCAGGCCGTTAGCTAAATTTAAACTTTCTCATCTTCTGTTTTACAACCACTCGGTGAAAATGGAGCCTTTGAAGGATGTAACCGCCTGCACTAGAGGAGGTGGTCCAAAAACGGGCTGTGATTCTAGTAGGGGCAGGTTGATGAATGAGGTGCTAGCAGGTGCTGCAAGTGATTTTTGGGTTTATGGAGTAACTGTTATTTGAAGTAAGTATCAATGGAGTAGTTGAGCTAGCGCTGTCCTCCATGTTGGAAGCTATAGTGCTTTTTGTCCATAACCATTCCTGAAGACTCGAAAACTTTTTCAGGTAAATGGTTTACATTTTTCAAAAAACTTTATTGAATAACTTATGTTACTTTTGTTATTATTGCATCTAAGCTGGCATTTTAGAATACAATTTGGAGACGTTGAACAATGGATATTGCTTATCCGTAGTATCTGCCGTTTAATGTAACTCACATAAATATGGGCTAGCTAAATAGTTCTACAAACGTTTTTGGACCGTTTTTCAACCTTACATCAATTTTTTTTTTACACATCTACACTTTGAAACAATTGATGTGTCTCTTTTCCCTCAATTACGGAGATGTTTTTACGGTACATATATATTTCTATACGACCCAACGATTTGGCCTACTGACCGTAGGCTCTGGGCTCAAATGTGGGAAATGCCTCTTCAGACAAGTCCTTCTACGAGCCAAGCTAAGTGAGTCCTCTTCTGTGTATCAGATCTACCCAGGCAACCGCAGGTGGCATATTGAACGCAGCTGGCCCCCTTACCATGATTTTCGTGTTTCACACACCGATGGCCTCAGTATTTGGAGAATTCTGTTATCATCAGGAGACCGATCTCCGCTTTGAAAACAGTGATTTCTGTCATAAGATAGAGATAAAAGATATTTTAGTTCAATTAAATACTCTAATAGGCTGTCTGGTGTAATTTTTCATTTAAGTAATTAATACTTGCGTCTATTAAAAATTGTATGCTTATTCAAATAACTTTTATATTGTTAATTATTCTGATCCTCAGTTAAGCATAATAAAAAACTGAATGTGCATTTGAACAAGAAGAAATACTCTAGGAAGATTGACTATTTAGGATTATTACCTATATCACGTTAGTAGTATCGGAGTTTGGTCAAGCGCTTTTATTGCAGGTGTATTTATTTCTCTTTCTCGTTATTCAATGATCTTAAAAAGGAAAATAAGACTTCTAATTACGTATCTTTTCTTTTGCAATAATGCAATGATTTTTTCATTTCCCGTAAAAGATTTTCTTTGCACCGTTCACTCGTCTCATTTTCAGAACGCCTCTGGAAAAAAGGAAGCCACAATGAAGCCGATGCAGCGGTGCACTATGCACTTTGGCTGGTCTAGCATGACTTTCATGGTTGCATCCTCACAAAAACTAGTGGTTACGAACTGTTAATCCCCTTAACTGGAAGACTAAATGTTATGCGGCACGGGGAAGTGCATTTCAGTGTTTTCCAAGAATATATGTTAAAGTCATTTGCAGTCCAGTTTTGTAAAGGATCATAAAGCTTTTAGACATGCATACTAGTATGCGCACAACAGTGCACAAATTAGAGAACTTTTTGAATTTAATCAGAAGGATATTGTTGATAGGAGGAAATAATAGGCCATGCTCAGAGGAGAGTGAATTTTTTTTGGTTTTACCCTCCTTTTGCCAGGGGAACCTGTTGTAGATATATTATGCTATTTCCGGCTGGCATGTCATCTAACCTCGAAGGATTTTCGCACATGGATATATTTTCTGAAGCTCCATTTTACTTCTTCTTTGACTTAAAAAGGCTGGATATATTTCCAAGCCACCCTTATTGTATGTGTTACGGTACTTGAGATAAGTTTTTATCATTTACATCTCCGCATATGCATATTTTAAACTGGTATTTATATTATGCCTGCAATAGGATGTTACGTACACCCTTTACATGTTATTAGTGATTCAGTCGTGTTTTAACTACCGTTCATTCGTGAAACTTAGAACTTTTCCGGTAAAACATTCCTGCCTATTAACTGACGTAAACCGAAAGATTCGCGATGTAATTTCTGAGCCTCCTTCACTTCGGGAGGGTCGAGTTCTCAGCCAAACTCAAAAGCCCGCGCTGCGAATGCCTGAGCACCGGCGACCAACTTCAAGCTTTGCAATTACCCCCGCTGCTGTGTAAACCCACCCCAAGAATTAATGCAGTGGCGCTGCAAACGAATTTATGGGATTACTCGTGTAAGGAAACACAGGAAATTGGCTTCGGAGCTTTACCGCTCTCCCCGCAGGGCCGGCCGTGGGCGACGCCTCTCGCCGCCGAGAGAGAGAGAGCGAGTTGGAAGCGGACTATATAATACGCCACCCACTCTCCCCCCCCCCCTTCCCCCTTTCTACACCGCCCCCCCCCCCCCGCCCACTGACCCGCGTCTGGCCTTGCCAATGGCACCCATGGGGATGTGGCGCCGGCCCCTGCTCTGGCGTAACGGGGGACGATGGAGCACCTCTGCGGCAGTATCGACTGTCGGAAATGCCGTGGAAGAGGTGGAGGAGAGTTAAATTATTCAGATAGCATTGAGGTCCCAATCCCATCTCCCAAGTTCATTCCCCGTATGATATATCATCCCGGATAAAGACCATCCAATTAATCCTTTTCTGAGGAACAGCTTTTTATTGACCTAAAAGCAAGGCATTATAGAATAACAAATAAACAAGGCCTTTTGTGAGTGGACGAATTTAAATGTTGCTGTTCATATTACCAGAGTCAACCGAAATATAATGTGAAGGCTCTCTTGTTTTATCCTGGCGAATGCCGTTGGTGGAGTCTTCTCGGGCTTCCCACCAGGTCCGAGAATGCTTTACAGAAAGCTAAGGTCATCTATGCTGTTAGCGACAGGCGGTTAGGCATATATCGAAGTGGTTAGAATTAGACAGTGAGGAAGGCTAGGTGAGGGTAAACCTCGCGCCGAGATTACCCTATTCTAAATGATAAGCGCCAAGGGTTCCACTGTTGCGTGCAACAGCTTCCCATCACTTCAGTTCCATTGTTTTGCTTCCCATTTGTTGGGCATAATGCGGGCATTTAAATTCTTTACACCAATGCATGTTGAGTGCAGACAGATATCCACTTAAAAGCTATCTCTCCAGGAATTGTAGCCGGGTCCTCGGGATGGGAGTCTACAGCACTGATCACTACAGCATTCCGTTCCACGAAATGTTTAGGCGGGTAATGTTTGCAGAAAGGAAATTTTTTTAAACAACGGTGCGTTTCGTCAATTTCATTACGTGCTGTGTTGAGGATATCACTCTTTCACTATTGTATGCAATTAGGTCCACTGGCTCTCTGTATTTTGAATACTAAATGATGTGTGATCGAGATATATTTTAGAACCAAGATTTTTTGTATCCATATTGTTCAATTTATCCCTGATTTTCTCCCTTTCAAGGTTATTTGTTAAGTATCATACCCAAGCACATTCGTAGGCATTACAATGAAACTGCCCGCAGTTTTCCAGGTACGTTTATTTCTTAGTTAACGTTTTGCCAAGAGTCAAATGCTACTTAAAGCATATGTAATTAAGTCCACCATGTTATTTTGAAAATTTATATCCTCTCATATTTCCTTGAAAGAGAACTGACTAAAATCTTGAGAACAGATTAAATCCTTGAGACGAGTGAATTTCTGTGGCTTTGAATCGATTTGAATTCATTCTGTTTTTCATTAACTTACAAATTGGGGGTTACAGCAGAAGGTTCAAACCACTTGGCGTTGATCACTATGTGCGTGAGCATTAAATTATGAGGACTAAGATCGAGCATTATCAACCACTTGTAATTCGGTTGCAATAAGAGCGTCAATCGATACTTATAGCTGAATGGATTTGGTCGTAGGTCTCATTGGTATCTTCGTAACCGCGCCGTTCCGATCTCCCCAATTACGGAGAGACTCATGAAAACTATTTGGGTACTCTTTTCAGTTCCCATCCACAACCCCTAATCTTGTTCGTCTCTGAAGCTGCCTCACCCTCTCTCTCTTCAACCTGATCGCTCCGGTACGGGGCAGCGCCGAAAGATTCTCGCTATGTTATTCCGTATTCAAATTTTAAGACCGCATTAGATTACGGCCTCGATCTGTACGAGCGAGACCCAGGGTATTTCCTGATCCAATGATTGGAATTCTCGAGTATACTTAACAATATCTCTTTTCAAAGTGGAATATTTTCTCCTGTGCATTTATAAGTGGTTACTGCCGGTCGTCGTTTTGTTCAAGGGCAGAATCTTTAATCGTTCTCTTTAACACTGCGTGAAGAATCGAGGCAAGGGATCGTAAACTGTGGGACGGGACCGGATATTATTGCTAGATTGTTGGGGGGACCTATGAAAGAGCACTTGACGTCTCCCTTTTAGGCTGACCTCTCTTGACAAAATACTTTTTACTCGATTGCCTACTCTTTTAATATTCAATACTTGTTAAAATGTGTTGTGCGACATGTGTTTAATTGATTGCCAGGTTTTCTTAAATAGTATAAACTATTTTCTAGGCGAATGACTGATTACTCTACTCCCTTTTTCTGGATTACTATAGTCTGCTGAGGAATGAGAAAGAGGCTCATTGGCAGACTGATGGCATCTGTGCATTGGGCATCACGTTTTAGAGTGATTGTCTTCTTCGATGGAGCATTTGGCAGAATGAAGATGTGAAAGCAATTGTCCTACTTAGGTATATGCATTGTTTGTTTCATTATCATCAAGTTTAAATGAGTTTTCTAGAATTATGAACACGCCAGATATTTATGTATATCTGAATGCACATTGAAAAAGCTCAAATTCTCATCATTGTGATTATTTTATAGAGTAGAATTATGTCATCTTTTCAAATATTGATTCAGTTGGTCGCGGGGAAACATGCATCGTCAGAGTCGCCGGCCGATGGGAAAAGTCGGGGTGTGTAGGTAATGATGTGAATGATTCCAGGATTTACCATTTCTTTCAGTTGCAATATTTGTTTATTTTTAAATTCATTGTTGAATTTTGCAAGGGGAGACTATTTATACTGTTACATTTTAGCGTATCAGCAGGTCAGCAGGCATTTTTCCCGTTATCCCTTTTCAAGTGATCGTTCATAAACCTCTTGACTCATTGGAACGCGGTGCCCTTGCCACATGTGCCACCGACCTATTCTCCCTCTTTTGTCGTTTATCCACCCCTAACCTAACCACTTTACCTCCCTGCATCCTCGTCGCCGACAGCATGCTTCCCTCTGACCGCCTTCAACCCACTCCCATTTTTTCCTGCGAAGCTGGCTAAGATTGCCGACGCCATGACGCAAATTATAAAGAAATTTCGGGCCTTGGTAATGCCTTCTTCTCGCTCCCTCCCCCCCCTCCTCTCCTCGCTTTTCCCTCCCGCTCCATGTACCCCGCGGACGACCCAAGGTTCCCCCCCCTCCATCTCTTCCGCACTGCTCCCCTCACCTCGCCTTAAATTCCCTCCCTCCTAGTCTACCCCAACCGTTCCCTACGTGTATTTTCCATTTAAACTGAGTTTGATAAAAAATATACCATTTCATGACTTTTTGAATGGAGGTGTTCTAGACTAGGGTAACTTTTGACCTTGACCATAGTTGGGGAAGCAACTGATGCTGGAGAGTCATTTGGTAGAGACCGATTACAATGATGTAAGAAACTTATTGCTGGCCGCAGAATTATCTACAAAAACACTAAGCGTTTCGACTAGTGTCAAACTAATAACTTAAAAATGACATGAGCGTCGTAACGCGTCGTAAATTAATTCTACCCATTGTATACCATTTCATTTGAACCATAGCCCAGGCCAAGTGGGCATTCTATTAAAAGAATAATCTACTAACATCTGAAAATACAAGCGTAGAAATAAGGAAACAATTCATCAGAGCATATTCTCTGCAGTGCGTTTCCTTACGGCAGTGAGGCATGGACAGCATCAGAGAAGAAAAGGGTGGAAGCATTCTAAGTGTGGTGTTACTGAAGAATGATGAAGGTTAAATGGATCGACTGAGTAAGAAACGAGAAAGTCCTGAGAAGAGTGGGAGAAAAGAGAAGTCTGCTGAAAACTATAAAAAGAAGACGGGACAGCTTAATCGAACATATCTTAAAACACGATGGTCTGATGAAGACAACCGTCGAGTGAAAAGTGAACGGGAAGATTGGAAAAGGAAGGCAAGGCGTCGTATAAGATGTATGGAACAGGTTGTAAAGGATATAAAAGAGAGAAATTTCGTCAATATGAAGAGTTTGGCCGATAGAAGAATCGAGTGGAGGGCAGCGTCAAACCAATCCTAGGATTGTGGACTAATGATGATGATACCATTTGACCGTTATTGGACCATGGATTCAAAATTTCAACCTCTAAGGACCCAAATAGCCTAGCAATGCGTTACTGTAAATTGCAGCCTTAATACAATAACATCCGCACGCCTTGAAGATTTTTATGAAGTGAAATCTGCCCTGTCCGGCCAAAACCCATATCTCGTGTTGTTGAAGCATTAGGTGGTAAGGTGCTCTAAATACAGAAGTTAATATGCACTACCCATCTGCAAATTCTTAAGAAAAGATAGCATCCGTATTCAAGGCTGCGATCAAATCCACAGCCTTGTATGGGCGGCCAGTCTAGTATGGGCGGCTCGTAGTCATCCTCGACCAGATCAGTCATATTGATCAATGAATGGTTTGAGATATCATTAAAATTAAAATGAACTTAACTTGCCCCCATGTATTTAGGTTATCCTAATTACTAAGCAGGACAATCCAGATGGCCATAAAATACGTTCCTAAAAAAACATTCTTAAAAATAATTTCGCTTTTTCTGGGCTTACTTTCCACTAACGGGAAGACTGTGAAAAATTGAAGAATAGATTTTATATATCGCTGGTGTCTACCAGTCTAGTGAGTGATGACAGCTGAAGTCCAGTTGATATCAGACTTGATGTTGGTTGACCTTCCACAAAATTTAACTTTATATTCCCATGCTTCCGGAACTGACGGAAATTCATAGGCTAATCTGAATCGCCGTGATAGCATCTCATACTCTCCCAACGAAAAACCTTGATCTCTCCACCAGGAAATGATGGCTTTCGATAAGAGGTTAAGGATTAAGAGGAGAAAGGGAATTTTTGAAAATTAGTTGGAAAAGATTCCTATCAAATTTCAAAGGATCACATGTGCGTAAAAATATTTACATGGGTTTCGGTATTTAAATCGTTAACCTGCCAACAGCCCAGATAATATGAGCTTCTTAGTTACACATACTGACGCAAATATTATATGCTAGTTTTTTGCAGGCTGTTCTCGAGAATGATCTTTTCCTTTTATTGCAACAATTATATTCGAAAGTCCCCCCCTGTAATTATCACAGCACAGTGACGCCCTTGTTTCAACAGCCAAAATTTTTCGTTTTTATATCCCTGCCCGTTGGTTTTTCGGCTCCTTCGAAGGTTAACCTAATTTAACCTAAAGAGACTGAAAAACGTTTTTTCGAGATATTGAGGGTCATTATATCTCTCATCTTTCATTTCCGCACACGATTTCTGATAATTTTAAAATACTTACAACCCTTCCATTGTCAAGTCTCACACTTATAACCTCTACATTGTCAGACCTGCATTCCTATCTCCGTATTTCTGCTTCTTCTGACCTTAGTTGAGAGGGCTCAGGGATTTCCGTCTTTAAGGAATCTCTGATAATCTCTGTCTTTGTATATTTCACTTGGTACCATCCATTTCATTATCATTTTTCAACAGAATCGCCGGCGCTCAAAAAGTTACTGAACTTCGGACGTTATAATAATAATTTCTCTAATGATCACAGGTGCCCCAAATTACCATGATTTTAATATATATGGACAACACGTTTAAAAACACCCATGCCCTGGACAGGTTTTACCCAGGCGGGACTCGAACCCGCAACCTTCGGAATAGCAGGCGAGGACTTAACCCCGCCGCCACCGAGGCCGGTTATTGTGAGATGCACCATTGAATGACTCTGAATTGAGATTTTGAGCTTTTCTCGTGCCCCGAAAGGGTTGTCTGCTGCCCATTCTTTCCTGCCTCGGGAGAAGCGTTCCCCCTTCCCATGTAGCACCAACTCGTCGCCTCCCTCCTCGCCCATCTCACCGCCGCCGTCTTGCCAAACCGAGGAAGTGGAGGCGCCCGGAACTCTCTCTCTCTCTCTCTCCTCCCTCCGCCCCCTCTCCGGAGAAGGGAGGGCCGCAGCCTCCCTCCCAGACCATTCCACCCCTCGGCTAATGACGGACCCTTGACTCGCTTTTACAGCGACGAGGCAGGGGGAGCAGTGATCACGGTCTTTCTGCATTCAAATGCGATCGGCTTATGAGTGCGCGTTCGTGCGGGTTTCATTTCGGAAAGTTGGGTGCCCAGAAATGAACGCAAATGGGATCTTTTTCCTGTACCCTTCATTAGCGTCCGCATGTGCTACCGAGGTCTCCGCGGGTATGATGTATCCTCCCCACCTCAGTATCTCGCCGATCCGACCGCCGCTCACCTCTCCTTTGATTCCGAGAACCCGCATCTCTCTCACCCACCCCTCCCCAATCCTCCCAAAACACTTCGCCGGCACCCACCGCCACTAGCTCCCCCCTCCCCTCTTGATAACTCACATTTGGTGCCATTCCCCACTTCGGCCGACGATCGTTTTCCAAACCCATTTTCAACGGGGGGTGGAGAGAAAGGGGTGCTTTTTCTTTCCCTCCGTGGGAATTAAATGGTGGGAGGCAACCTGGTTCCTAGGCCCACTCTTACCCTTCTTGCCCCTCCGCCCCTCCAAATCGAAAACCATTGCTTGGGATGAGGGAGGAATTCATATGAGCCTCGCGTATCTCAGTCCCGTGCACACGATGCGCTGGGGTTGGATTATGAAGGGTGGCACCAGTTTGTCCCGAGGGCAGGAATTTTTTCCCTGGGCGGAATCAACCCTCGGTGATTGCAGCCAGACGTTTATAAGGAGCGCCGTGTTTCGGAGCGATCACCGTTCTACTCTGGGCTCGGAGCCATACCATTAGATTATCATTGGCACCATACTCTCCCTTTCAGCCTTTGTACCAGGGTCTCTTCTTGAAAGGGTAATAATGATAACCTGACCCGAATTAATCGCGACGCTCTAGCCTCAGGCGAAAAAGGTCCTAGCGTTTTATTTTAAACAGTAAATCCCTTTCGTCAGCCGAGCTTTCAGTCAACTCTCTCAGGGGATTAAAAATTACCCATCTGCATTAAACAAGATTTTTTTTGTCTAAAGCTCTCGGCTCATTTTTAAATTAGCCCTCATTCATTTGAAAGTCACATTGCTGTTCTGTAACTCAAAAGTACTTCCCTCAATTTTATCTCAATTAAATGTTTATTATGTTGTCCCTTTTTAATGCTACACTAAACCCTGGCCACTTTTTTATTTTAGCTGTATTTTATTTTTATCGAGTTTACCAAGCTTGGAAAATGTTTGAAGAAATAAATGAAATACACCATTGACACATTTCGTTGAAAACTGGTAAAAGATGCAATTTTAAAATTATTTTCTGATTGGTATTAAAATTTCTCTCTTCTTGTTTCTTGCCTCGCTAACAGCAAAATATTTTCCTCTGGTAAATATGGCCTAAAATAGAGAGTTCAATCGCTCGAACGAAATAACTGCGCGCACTACTTGCAAAAAAAAGGAGCTTGCCGCTGGGAAATTTCGCCGAGGGAGCCTCGGTCCTCTAACCTCATAACCTCGCCTTTGAGTGACCATGCCGGGGTGGATTCTCATGCTCTCCAGACGGGTCATAAAAGTAAGACGCCAGCTCGAAGTCAGGTCATAAATGTCACCCTAGGAGAAGTAGTCTGGCCACTGTCTACGAGCCATCGCGAGAAGTCTCTCTTTTCCCCCTTTATCCTCCCTTTCCTTTCCGAAACCACCCGTAATTATCTGAGGCCCAAACCTTTTCACGTTTTTTCCGTTTGTTTCTTCTTTCCTTCTCCCGTCCTTCGAGGCAAGTTCCATTCTTTTGGGTTTTCTCATCTGCTCCACTTAAAGCGTTCCCGCTAACCTTGATCTCCTTTTTATCTTGGCTCCCTTCTTCCTCTCTGTCTCTTGCAAAATCTCTTCTGTCAGGAACTCGAAAAAAATCACTGATTTTGATAGAGAATGCCTCTACGGTTTGTATGTATGATGACTTTAATTGAAGTTATTTTTCCGGCACGGAGCTGTAGTGAATGAGCTAGGTGTTTGGTAATGTTGTGGAGCCAATCTGATTTATTATCGGTCTGAGAGGGTCCTTCCCTGTGGATCTCAAGTGGACTCTAAAATGGTGGTGACTTCAGAGAATACTTGACCTTGTCTTTCTTCTCGCGGAATAGATGGCCAATATTAGTATGAGGACCACTTCCCAATGAAAATTTGAACATGTGGGTTTACATATGGTTTCTCAGAAAGGTTTGCGTAATAAAAAGTCGCTTTGTTGGTGGTTAGCTGGATGTTTCCAATGAGTTCTCTCCTGAATTTGAAATCAGGACGTCCAGGCTCTAGCTGAGTGAAATTTTCACTGTGCTGCCTCTCCATGTATACGTAGTCATTTATTTATTTATCTTTCATTTCCATATTTCACCTATTTTCAGCCTTTTAAAGCAATGATAAGTCACTTTTGGTATCTGGAGGCCATTGCTGAATATTCTGTTCTCAACCATCATATCCCGAGAAAATTTTTCATGCACCATCATCATGTTTAACTGCCCATCATTTATCCCATCCGTCTATGCTATGCATTCAAAAGTTATACTGAAATGAAAATTGCGTCACATACGACTTCTGTTTAAAACCTGTGTAACATTGTTTCAAGAAAGCAGGGTTCCCAATAGTTCCAAATGCCAAAATTAGACTTTTGAGGCAAATAAATAAATTTAATGCGCATTACTGTACCAGATCATTGGAACTTAATTATCTAAATGATAGCGATAATAGTCACGTTACGCTTTCTTGCAAAGAAAAACTTTCTTCTGAGTTATCGTTCAGTTCTTTCGTTTCTCAGGGGTGGAAACTTCATTTGTTTTTTCCCATCTCTAGCTGTTTCGAAGATTATTCGCGGTCAAAGTGGGCCCACTGCCTTTAAACTCCACGGATCTAAGTCTCGTGTTCCGTATTTGTGTAAATAATTGTGTCAATAGGTTGGCAAGTCAACTGAACTCTTACGCACCGATTTAACGATAGCTGGGTTTAGGATTGATGTAACCGCTAGAGTACCGTTTCTCTATCCAGGGAGTTCGGCATCGAATCCCACCATAGGCATAAAAATCTCCGGTGGAATACTGATGTCTATTTAAGCGCTGTTTGGGGGACAGAGCAGCCGAATGCTAACACTGTGTTTCTCTCTATCTTTCATCCACTCCCTAAATTCTAACCTCTTTCTATTAAATGTTACTCCTTATTGGTGCAACGAGTAGTCAGTCCCCTCCGATGGCATAAGGGAAAGAAAAGTCCCTATCATTTAAGTAGCAATTTTGATGGAGCACAAAAACGATGCTATTCAAGAAGCAGAATAACGAGCTTTAAACGATGCAAGACTAAAATAACCAACGCAAAGAGAACTTTCTGTGAGAAAAAAACATGCTGATAGTCACAGCTATCCTTCCCCTTCTCTCCTTATACCATTGCTCGAGGGAACCGTTATTGCCTTGCCTTGACATCTACTTATTCTCTCTCCACCCACTCACTTGTACCCTCGTTCTCTGGGCAGTAGTGATATCCTTGATATTGGAATTTCCTTGACATGCCGATCCAACATGTGTATTAAAGTCCTCTCTTTTCTGCCTCCAACTATGCCCCTGTGTCCATCACCTACGACTTCAGCTCACTTGAGGTAGCGAGCCAGGACGAAACTGACGACAACTTCGACTTCCTAAGTCTTTCAAATCCGCGGACGATATTGCTCTCTAGGCCAAAGCTCATACTTATAGATTTTCGAAACGCCAACTCAATCCCTCCTTGGCAGACGTCAGCGGTGGTATAAAGACTTGTAAACTCAGTGTCAAACCAGCAAAGACGCACATTCTAAATTCCAAACTTTACCGTAAGCACCGTCTTTCAGCACTACTCATGTACGGGGGCGCTACCTAAAAATTCAAGTCTTCCAGTACTTGGGTTTGATGCTAGAACCCTAGTTAACTTCAAAGAAAAACATGGTCCATCTAGTAAACAAAGCAAGAAATTACAACTATTTATTCTCATCTCTACTTGATATCCACTCCACTTATCTCAGCACAGAAAAATATTATCTCCCGAGCGACCTTGGAAGCAATTCTTACTTAGGCCACTCCAGCGTGGACTTTCCAAAGACCAACCATAGCTAAACAAATGACAAGGTGCCACTCAAATCTGCAGCGTAGGACCAGCATAGAAGCACCATGGTTGGTGCGGAGCACTCAATACTAAAGAAACTTCCATCCTTCCTTCATATCCTCATCCGCTCCTGACGTTTCATCTCTCGAACCCTTGCTAAAACCTGCTACCCTTTGCTTGAAAACCTCTGGGACTGCTTTCCACAGGCTTTGTCTTTCTCCCCCCCTCCCCCCCCCCATAGTCCGGCACACCTATTCTGACTCCTAGCTCTTGATGTACAATTCTTTGCCAACGATCCAAGGCCGGAAAGCAGAGGTAGCACCCGGCAAAAAGTCACGTGAAGTTTGTAGTCGAGCTGAGTCTCTCCATTCGCTGTTTCAGCGTGAAGCCGCCCCCGAAAGACACGACGGCGGTGGGCGGCGCGGCGGCGGGTGCGGCTGGGGGCGGAGCGAACGCGGCACCCGGTGCAACGGTGGCCAAGAGCAACCCGAGCAAGCGGCACCGGGAGCGGCTCAACGCGGAGCTGGACACGCTCGCCTCACTACTCCCCTACGAGCACAACATCCTCTCGAAGCTGGACCGACTGTCCATCCTGCGCCTCTCCGTCAGCTACCTTCGCACCAAAAGCTACTTCCAAGGTAAGAGGAGTGACGACGTGTGCATCTGCTCAACGTCGTATTTTTCCCTTTTTTGTTCACCCGAATGGATTGTGGATTTCTCTTCTCGTTCTCCTCTTCTACGTCTCACTGCACCAGTTAAATTGCAGCGACCAATTTTTGTTGTGTGCATCTGCCGATCACTTGCTGATTGTCAAATATTTTAAGCAATATGTTGGTTCGTGAGATTGCAAGTTAATTCTCTGAATACTTTTAAATGTCCTCCGTCCTATGCTAGGTCATATTATAGAGATAAATTAAATAAGAAGCTAATATGAAAATATTTTATTTGAATTTTTTTTCCAACTGCAATTAGAGGTGATAGCAGATGTGAATGAGTTTAACTGGAAGATATTCATCTTAAAGAGATAAGATTAAAACAGAGTCATAGTTCAATAGACTAATCATAATTCACTATGGCAGCGTTTTTCTCCATTAGGATCGTTAACTAAAAATTGTCAATATGGAGACCAATTTGATGTAAGATGAGAATGATCATTTGTATGTTTTGTCTTACGCTTGTCGGTATGTGTTTTCTTGATTGAGGTGTGATCCCAGCTCACCCATTACGAAGTAAGCGTCATAGAAGAAGCTTTTCTGGGAAATAGCTGGTAAAGGATATGGCCCATTAAGATTCATAAAATGATGATTGCTTTGATGAAGTTGTGGAATGGCGTTCCTTCCTTTCGTCAGACTTCACTTTGTGCATGAGATCCATGTGAAATGGTGAAGAACACTGTAAAAAGTCGATCTGATTTTAAGGTACAAAAGCGATCTGAATTTCAGATGCAACAATTTTAAGACAGAGTATGTTGAATTTCAGCAGTAATATCTTGTCTAAAAATAAGGCAGGTGAACGACTGAAAATCAGACCATCCAGAATCCTGCTTCCTCTGCTTCCTGCTTAACTGCTCCTGTACCAACCATCCATGTTCCTGCCTCTTCCGCACCTTGCATCCGTGTTCCTGCCTTAAACCAGACAGCGCTTAAATTCAGATCGCACTGAAAATCAGATCAACTTTTTACAGTGAAGTCTTCATGAAAAATCAGCGATTTATGCTGATGCCTGTAACAGTGAATATGTCAAATGCTTCAATTCAAGTTGAAGCATTTGAAAGGTGATAGCTATCCAAACTCAGAGTATAATTTGTGCTGAAACTTATTGTTAGAAGTGTGTTTAAGTGCTTTACCTTCCTCGCCAATGGGGTTGAAAATATTGCGATCGATTTGAGGGCAAAAATTAGTCTCAAATTTTCTCCTCGCTCACATTAAAAGGATTAGAAAATGATGGGCAGACACATATTGGCAGTCTAGATTGTAGATTATCTTAAGTAAGCTCGATGCTGTGCTAAAATTTTATTTCATCCCTTCTTTCTCGTCCCCCAGCATCTAACTTTCTTTGTGGTGTTCGAATACATGGTATTCCGTGATATTCCAGAAATCTCCTTTCTCTTCTAGGTCTTATTTTTCCTTAAAAATTTCCTATCTGTCATATTCCACCTCTTCTTACTATCGTTTTTCTATCATTATATTACCCATAATTATTCACCCCGCAGTTTTACCCACCCATTGTCAATGCCGAATTTGATCACTTGGTGTGCAAAATACCAAGTGATAATAAATACCTTGTGAACTCTTATGATTCTTTCTGTGAGCCATATTGATTCTTCACCAATTTATTTTTCCCCTACACTTGATTTTCGCTCTCCAATTAAAAGACGGACTTAATGTCATTCCATTAACCATTGTTTTGCATGCCTTCTCCCTTTTTGCCCTCACTCTTAGAAAATCCTTTATCAGGTTGATGGATGGCCTTCTTGATTGCACCAGAAATCTAGAAGGCCATCTTTCTTTAGGTTCTATCCCACTTTCCTATTACTTGTAATGCTCATCTCACATTGTTTTTTCACGATATATTCAGAAATCGGGTCTCGTAGTAAGTTTTTCATTATGAAGTATTTTTACGGTTGTGGTGTGAGTACATTTTAGAATCAGAGGGCATCCATGTATTACGTAATATTTATTTTGCAGTTTTTTTCAAATCCTCTCTGCACTTAACTATCGGTGACACATTGTAAGACCCTGCTCTCCCTTAACAATATCACGCCAATGAATCATTATTTATGTGAATGATAAAACAGGCATTTTTTAACATAACGAATTAATTTTTCAATGCTAATATTTATTCACCGATCATTTTGTGTGCCATCATTATTACTTGAACTAGAAATATATTTCTTAAAGGTCTTTGTAACGGAAGTCTGGACCCTCCATTCCCTGCTGATTGTGCTTCATAACGGTTCTTTTGGTAACTCCTCCATTAGGCGTTACTTAATATTTGAATGGCCTCTTAATTGAATAATAATAATATTCAATTATTCAGTTTAATAATTGAATGGCTCGACTTTCCGGTGCACCAACGGCTACGTGGACATCGCATCGTTACGTCTTAATGCTAACGTGAGCCAAACTGAATATCTATGCATTTGGCGGGATTTGAACTATGCATATTCAAAATAATATCAATAGCTCTTAGAGCGCAGGATCACTAAAGGAGAAAGATCAATTTAATATTTATCGCGTGAACTTGCATGGGTTAACAGATTGGTATTTCCATTATGAGTTGATAGGCTGCCTCTTGGTTTTTTTTCAAGGGTGATAAGACTCAACTTGAGCATTTAGGGATTTTTGACCCACAAACGGTTCACATGTGACCACTAGCGTATCAATATATATTCATGCCACGATAAATTTCATGCAAAATTACGAGAGCAAACTCCTAAATAATATGGACCGCGATTATAATCACTTTCAGCTCGAACACCTCACGAAGAAATCGGATAAGAAGAAATCGATTTCACCAGTGTTTTGAAACCAATCATAGGTCATATGATTATCAGCCTGTGGTCTTTGATGTAATTCCATACATTTCGATGGCTGATATTGGAATTCAGATACTTCAAAAAAACGCTTCTGCTCTGCATTTTCGGAAATAAAATGTAGAAACAACTCCAGGCGACGTAATTGGTCAATTTAGGTGTTCTTCATTAGCATATTTCTGAACCAACTCATGCATCTTAAGCATACCAAATAATAGGGGGAAAATATCTCATTGGAATTGTGCCACCACCAGTAATTTTAACTTTGATATGACTGTAGTTGTTTGCGATTGATTTAATGTGTGTCACTGAACTAAAAAAATATTCGCTTGCCTTGGAAGGAAAACACTCGATGTACCTATTAGTTTTTGATTGTTGAACCCGGGAATTTTACCTACCATTTTGAAGCTGATAACTTATTTTTATTTTTAGAGCTGAAATGTATCCTAAATTCCATCAAAATATATTGAATGTTTGCCTAAGAGTACATCCAAACATTCGATCAATATAATTTGCGTCAATTTCGTTTTCTTTCCTTTACCGGTTTTTAGCGAGACAATTTTTCATTTTCCCATCATTTATTTACTAGAACGGACATTTCAGTAATTTAAGACTGTTACTCTTGAGAATGTACTTAGAGTGACACATTCATGTGGGGTAGTTTTAATATTGATTTCGACCGTGGTTTCGACAATTTTATGCCATTATCAAGGTGTAAAAGAATACATGTCCATTCCTTAAATGTACTTGAATTCGTTTACACCTTAATTAGGACAAAATTGTCCAAACCATGTGGAAAGTCAATAAACCTTGTGTGTGGAATGTACAAAGTGAATTTTCTTTTCCAGTCTCGTGGTTCCACAAAGTGAAGCCTCAAACGTTGAGCCGTGTTATGTGACTTGCCCAAAATTAGCAACTAATCTCTTACTCGTGTTTGATTGTGTCGCAATACTTGATCGTAGTAGTTCTAGTTTCCTTCCTTCCTCCACCGTCGTCATATTTCTCTCTTCCTCTAAGTCATTGCCGTTATTCATGAAGCCCTCGCCTCTAGGAGAAGCGGAGTAAATTCAAACGTTCAGTCAAAGAATCATATGGAAGAGAGTGGGTCGGAAAAACGTTTGTGGCTCAATGAAGGGTCGATTTCTTTTCCTCTACCGTTCGCAATCTTGGAATCATTTCCTCTCCTGCGTCTCTTTCTCGGCGCAAGTGGATATTTTTTCTTTTTACTATCGTTCCACTTTCGAGAGGCTCCCACTCTTCGGAAGGGAAATGGGGGATCTCGAAGAAGCTCGGGTTGTCTTCGGGTCGCGGGTGGAGGGAAGGAAGTGGAGATATGAAAATCGGAGAGAGGAGTGGGTTCAGAGGATGGCAAAGGGACTGGAGGTGGGCGGACGCAGGTCGTAGGAAGAGAGTGATTTCTCCAGAAATTATTCTGCTGAAAACATGCAACCTCGCCATTAATATCGGGCTTAAGATCCCCGCGCCGCGCAGATGGGGTGCTGTTGTAGTGTCGGCGAGGTTCTGTTGCCGGCAGGGTCTGAGGGGTGTGGTGGGGGGGAGGGGAGGCGCCCTCTCCCCCTTATTATACTCGGAGGGTATTTGGTGGCGAGATGGGACAATGAGATTTGGAGCGAACGCTGCCGTGCATGTATCAGCAGAAGTAGGGAGCCGTTAATGACCGACTGTGAGCCTTATGCTTCGCTGTCCCTACCTCGTTGTTTTCCGATCCCCCCGCCCTCCAAAACCCCTGATATCCGCCCCTTTCCCAACCTGTCCCTCCCCCCCCCCCCCCCCCCTGCCACCGACTGCCCTTCCCGACTAGCTCCTTCTCCCTATCTCCGCTTTTCGCTCAAAACCTGCCGTCGGCGAGGGTCTTTTAGTTTATCCATGGGGCCACTTGTCGGCCATGAAGGGAAAAGAACTTTCTCCAAAATCTGCGTCCCCCGAAATCTTTTGAATACGCACCGGGGGCTCATAATATTCTTTCCTCCGTCCTCTTAATTGCCACCCTGTCATGAGATCGGCTGTTATGGCCGAATAAAGGGTGTCCCAGATTTTTAGTGGAAAATTTTAGTGCGCCGATACAGCCGCTATTAGTGTATTCGGCAAAGATAGGAAATGATTAGAACTTAATTAGCATCGTTAAAGACAAATTGCAGTGATTATTGGGCGCATAAAATTATTGCCTTATCCTCAGGAAGGAAAAACAATTTACGAAGAGTTTTTAGCGTTGGTGACCGACAGTTGATGTCGTTTGATCTGTAAGGCTAGGCAGTTGCGAAGCGGAAGTGTAGGGAGACTAGTAAAAAATCTTTCTGCCCAGCTATCAAGAAATAGTTCAAAGGAGAGAGCTCACCGAGTTTTACTGCCCGTTTCCCGAAGAGTGCGTTGCATCTGAATTGTCACCTCGCTGGACCAAGGCCGATTACCCTGAATTATCTCCGTCACTTTTGGGGTTTGGATTTGGATTCCCAGATCATAAGTCTGCAACATGGTCACCTCATCAACTAGATTCTTCGATATGACTCATTTTTCCTAATGATTACCAACTAGTACAGGAATAAGGACGCTGTCTTTACCACTGCAACGGTGTCACTACATTGTGTTTAATCAATCGGGTTTTACATGATTATAGGGCAGCAGTAGTGAAATTTATTGACGAATAATACCAATACTGTTCCATACAAATCTATTTCCGATCGATTTTCGCCTCTAACCGTCGTTTTAGATGCACCACGATGGTTTCTTTCATATGCTTAAATAAATCGATGTATAAAATAAAATTATTCATGGAACGGCACTGTTTTCATTCTTCATCATGGCTACAGACAATAAAGTCTAAATTTATTCCCATAAAATGACATGCCTACTCAAACAACTATGCTTTAGTGGATTTTTTGAGGCTTGGTTGCATGGAGAACTAAAAGTACTTGAAAAAATGAGTCGTAATTGGATTCCAAAGTCTTTATAGGAACAATGTGGTGATATTTCTGCGACTTAGTGAATTTCAGAGTGGGTAACGCTTATTTTTGCATTAATGAATTCATAAATTTGGCAGTTGTTTAAAATTTATCAGCTGTTTTCTCTTCAGTTTGCTGGTAAAAAGGGCGTGCACTTTGTGATTGTTCCCTTTGTTCATTTGCCTCCTAACCTTTGTGCATTTGTTCATCGTCTGAAGAGAACATCTACTCACCGAAATATTGTTCTCAAGGAGCTTTATCTAAAATTATAGGAAGGCGGTCAATTCACCTTCATGCTCAACGTAATTATTAATCATTTAATCACGCTTCAAGTAACGGTTTCTGAGGTATCGGCCATAATTTTGTGAAATTCCATCTAACAAAACTCTAACGCTGTAATCAAAATGCGTAGACTGCTTCGGAAAATAGCTTGGTTGCTCGTATTTCACTACGTATATGCAGTGCGCATATATTCGTTCACGTCAGTGTTAGAAGTCATTCTACGGCCAATGTTGGCTCTCCGACAATCACGTAACCTGTTGCGAAACTTATCGTCCGGTGCTTCCTTAATAACATGACGGATTGCTTATTTTGATTTTGAGATTATATTCAGCGTACCATGGCTCTGCCTAATTGAGCAAACGCAGACTTCTACAAACCACCAAAGCGATGGAAAAGTAATATTGTGTAATATTATGTCGAATATTGCGTGAATAAAATTACTTTGAAATGGTGGAGTGACTTATGACATTGAGATGTGCTTTGAAAAGAAAAATCAGTGTTCTTTCCCTGCTGACGTTTTCAATATATTCCACTGGTTTGGCATATCTTCTTGCCTACGACTTTTCTTTCTAAATTTTTAATAATGACGAGTCATATAGGTTTTCTTTAGGCACCAAAATTTACTCACAAATAATTGCTTTCCAAATTTTTGTTGTCTATTTAGAATGGCCATATCATTCATCCTTGTTAAAATACAAAAGAAAACCTTCAAACATGCAAATATTACTTTGAAAGGATTACATTTGTAATAGTTTTCCTCGCCTAAAAAAATGGCAAAGACTATAGAATTTAGATAGGTTATGGCGCAGTAAAGTCTACATGTTTATCGCCATAAACCACTTTTCTATAGAACGTACAACTGTGGCATTCGGTGATAGTTTCTCTCGTCGCCTTTTTTTAGACCTTTTCCCTACTACAGTATACTCAGATAATAATTTTTACCCCTGCGATTACCTTCGCATATTTTAGCTACACCTGGAACTATTCTAATCGCGAACCAGGAGGTTCACCGCAGATTTTCCAAATCCATTCCGTGACAACGTCAAATCTCTCGAGCGATCACTCGAAACCACCCCATGATTGATTTGGGACTACCTGACGACGCGAAGTATCCGTAACCTTCCAATAAATTATCTCCTGAGTGTCGTCCACTCGTTCGATGCTGTAAACCAGTCTGGCGGCGGGCGATAAGGCGGTCTCTCCTCTCATTTCTTAATAGCCGGGGCTTTCACGCTCTCCGGGGGGGGGGGGGGGAGGTATGAGGGGGGGAGAAGGAGAACTGCGTCGGACACAACGGCAGCGCCTATCGGCGGCTCATCAGGCGAACCGATCGGTGGGGTCGAGGGAGGCCCTCTCATCCCCGTGTCCGTGTCGCGGACGAACAAGTGAAACACGGAAGATAAAGGGCGCACTCGCTGCCGGCCAAAGGTGGATACGTGAGGGGGATCCGAGGTGGTGTGGGAGGGGGACAAGGGCGTGGCAGGTGGAGAGTGGGCAGGGGTGTGGTGGGGTGGCTTGGAGAGGTCTGGCGGAGGTGGGCACACGTTGAATAAGCAGTGCTCGGTGCCGATCAGAAGTTAGAGATCCCTCTCAAAGACTTTCCTCCACCGCCCGAAGCTTGCAATTTCGCACCATTATGCATTATTTTATGTGCAACGGTAGTGCGTGGGAATTGGTTCTAATATATCTCCAAGTTAAATTGTTCAACGTTGCGACACGGGCTAGCACCACGTTATTTTCCTGCTCAACGATGTCAAGGTGTATCCCTCCACGCCTGTCTGATGTAAGATTAAGACTTCGTATTCTGGAAAAGAATAACCTTGCATTCTGCAGACAATGAATGCATAGGACTCTGTGGACGACGTTGAGAGGCGAAGTTCAATTCGATGTATTGCATGTATTTAGGGTTGGGTGACGGATTTTAAAAAAATGCTGTTTTTTTATTAAGAAAAAAAATGCTTAATAGACAATAAAAACATATGAAACTCTCAACAACATTAAGAAAAAAATGTTTACCTAAGTTAAAGACATGTCAGGGAGTAGGTTTGGAGTCATGCCATGCGTTAGAGAGAGAGTCAAATGCTATATATTCCTGATCAGAGACAACATTATCTAATAACGCGTTGACTATGATAATTTTTACTTTTTCAATTTTCCTCCTATATTGTAAAATTTCTGCATTCTTCTTTGTGCTGTTAACTTGCTTTTGAAGGAAAGCCATTAAAAAAAGATATCGCTTTTTTCTGGCCGCATATCTGGTGCAGTCACAGTATAAAATGCTTCCGGGGAATTCAAATGCCGAGAAATGTTTGACCCCGACCTCCCTCAAGAGTAATGCACGGGAACAACTAAATGTTTGACCGCGCAAGTGAATGCCTCCTTCAACCCAACCAAGCGCAACTAAGGAACATTTTTTTTTACTTCAATTCCTAACGACCAAAGGAAAAATGCAATCCCCTGGAGATAGCGTGAGGGCTTTATGACCAAAGATATCGCGTGTATTATATATTTTTTTGTAATCGCTATAACATTTCTCTCCCTCATGTAGGAAATTTCTCTGCGGCAGCGTTTCGCGTACGTCGAGCTCTCGCGGGCG
The DNA here is from genome assembly GCA_933228895.1 of Platycnemis pennipes. NCBI lineage: Eukaryota > Metazoa > Arthropoda > Insecta > Odonata > Platycnemididae > Platycnemis > Platycnemis pennipes. The sequence goes on along the minus strand of OW121848.1, from coordinate 20,921,205 downwards.
GGCTCAACGCGTCGTAATCGTTTGAAATTGCTTTTCGTCCGTCCAGGGGAAACAAGGGCCCCTCCACGAGAATGGGGCCGGACCCGCGAGGGGGTGGGGAAGGGAAGGGAGGTGGGGGGCCCCGGTCGAGAGGCTCGGGGACGGAGGGTGGTCTACGGAAGGGCGCTCTTGATGAAGATACGGCAGTCCGCGCGGGACAGGATGATTGATCATGGGAAAAGGGGACGAGATCACCTGCCCGCCATTGCCCCCGCCCTCCTCCCCCGCACACCCACCATATAAACATTCTCATTTTCCCCCTCTCCTCTCTTACTAGCTCAATTCCTTCAAAGAGTGAATATATAATACCAAATACAGCGATATAAACGACAAAGCATTGCCTCATTAATTCTAATTGCCCTTCAATCACAGAGCTAAGGTGCCGTTTCCAAGAATTGCATGCGGAAATAATTTTTTATGCAGATGGAGATTTTTGTGGCGGCCCAAATGAATCGAGAATTTGTACACAAGTTTGATGGTTATCGCGAATTTCTGAAAAAACGATATATTCAGGTAATAATCATTGACCAATGTTATTTCTATTTTTTTATTCAACTAACTGTTTTTCGTTTAAGGGCTGTAACATGTATTCTAAAATATATATTTTTTTATAGTTTTAGTTAGCCTTACTGGCATGATCATTAGTAAGCGAAATAATTGGCATGTATCCATCAGTTGGACTTTTTACTTTAATTTTACTATATCATCATTTCAGGATATTAGTCATAAATATACTTATAATGTTATAATAACCTTACCAACTTGCATATCAGACTTGTTACCGTAGCTATTTATTTTTCTCGCTGAATGATATTTCTAAAAAAGCCGTGGTGTTCGGTAGTTTTTATATAAAGAGCTTCATAGCTACCTCGTAAGCTTACCATTAAATGAAGGAAATTGATTTGAAAGATAAACAGCTAAGCACTGCATTGTTTGTTCACTCTTTTACCCTCCCTCTACCCCTCCCCCCTCTCCCTCTCATTAGCCCATCGCGCACCGCATCCCAATTGCCCTTTAATTTTTTTTCGGCCGCGAGCCGACCTCACCCATCGCGGACGGTTGATCTCCGTTGCCAATCGAGGGCCTCCCAGCACCGATGGTGGCTTTCGGAAGTGACGGACGTCTTCATCTCCTCGTCAGGCCTTCGGGCCCCCGGTAGGGACGAGGACCCTCCTTCATCGGCGGAAGCTCGTTAGGGATTTTGGAACCCCAACCCATTAGATTAGTGGGTGCGCTCTGTATTTCACTTGCGTCCGCGATTTTATCGATATCCGGCGCTCGCGAGAGACTTTATGTCATAAATTAGTCGAATCAGATGCCAAGGTAGCTTACTCAAGCAGTAACTTGAGCATCTCAAAGGCAAAATTGCGTAAATACTCATGCCTATGCTTCGTTCGTTCGAATCTTGTGTCCTCATGGTTGTTATTACATGCCATAATAGCCTGTAAAAAGCACAGTTATAAGTATTTCAGTCCTCAAATTGTTTATCTGTAGCCTTCTCTTTGTTCCCATTAAAAATCCAGCTCTTCTAATTTAAGCCTTACTCTTTTCTACATACCTCTGTACTTGACATTTGTACTTTCAAGCGGCACTCCTTCAACTCCCATCATAAGATATCTCAGTTTTATCAGTTACTTGTTAAGTGAACATCTAAAACTATTTTATGCGTTTGGAAACAATAAGCAACTATTTTATCATTAACATTTCCCTTTAATTAAAAATGAAGCGCTTTCAAATAAGTATAAGCATTTGTAAGAGTTAAAAATCCTCTTCAGTAATGGTTACCACCATTTATTCAATCTGCAACTGTAACAAGCTATTAAGGCTTCATTCAATTACGCTTATTTACCTCTCGGGATTCGTTCATGACCTTAAAAGCCACCCGATAGCACGTGCGAGTTTAATTTTCACGCGGAAAGGAAATGTCGAGCAAATCATCTTGAGAGGATGCATATATTCATGGAGTTTTATCTGCTCTCGTCCGGCCGCTTAGTGTCGCGGGGCCCATTTGTTAAAAGGTCATTTTCAACGGTTGGAGCCTTTAATTCTCGTTGCTCTTCCCATAGTGGGTAAGTTTTTATTTGGTTACTCAGAGCATGCAGTTTCTTTGCTTTCTTGAGAGACTAAAATTTTAGTGCAGTCGGACATTTTTCGTGAGGAAAGAGAATTCATAGGACGTCATAGGACATCTTGGTTCCATGGCTTTTTTGTACTACGACCATGTTGCTCAAAGACTGGTAGTTACCGCATACCTAAAAAAATATTAGACTTTAAAAGATCCTGAGAACGTATTATTTGTTACTAAATCATTTGGAGTAGTGGAGTTTGGGTAATTTTGTGGCTAGAGTAGTAGTAAGAGGGATTGGATTTGGTTAAGAGGTGTTGGATCCCAGGGGTAACAGAGGGTTTTCAGACCGCGTGAGAACTCCGTCTTTTAAGCAGAAGCTAATAGTATTTTTAGAATTCGATATCATCGTTACTTTGTTGCTAAGTTACTTGTACATACGATAAAGTCACCCTTTGGCACCTTTCGGCTTCGGAAGACTTATGCTGACTCCATGGTTCTAAACCTTCCCTCTCCTATTTCCAAAAAATATCATCCGAGTCATATTTTCCATTAACATTAAGTGATGGCAAAAAATACTCAGCTGTATGCTACCTTAAACAAATGAATGATAGTAATTCTAATTTTCCTTTGAATAGTAATCAATTGCTGTGAACCCTATCAACATTTTAAAACTATGATTTTTCTCGTGTTGCAGCTTTTATTACATGCACTTAATTTAAAATGAAGGTAGTGGTAGGTTTCGATTTGATTCTATCCGTACTGCAAACCATGAATTGTTCAACTAAAATTACATCCTAGTTCATGAGACGGTTTCAAAATAATAAAACATTTATTGGACATTATTGGGTTTAGGGTAGTCACATGATAAGTGTGGAGATATGACATCTGAGTCGTTAATTTCTGAATTGAAAATAGTTCTTTTTCCAATACGCTAAGTATTTTTGCAGCCGTTTTGGACACGCCAGCCAAATGGCGTGCCATTTCCATATAAAACATATAAGTAAAGTCCTATGCAAGTGTTGCGTTTCTGTGTTGTTATAGAGGTTATTATTTAAAGGCTGTGCTAATTGCAACATTTAATCTAATATATCTCACGAAAGTGATGAAATGTTTGTTGGAGTTTTAGATAGCTGTTATTGGAGTTTAGTAGATATCAGCAAGTAAACGGGATTTTCCAAATTTAGTTTAGTCATTATGTTATTGTTACGTAACATGTACTTGTAGAAATCCTACAATAAAAGACCATGAAGACCTTTGAATTTAGTTTGTTAGCTTTGCCTTACCTTTATACCTTTTACCTTTACAGCATTGATTTCCATACTGTTAAGTGTGAGTATCGTTGCCCATTAGCAAATTATTTGGTAATGGATCGTAACCCTCCTGCTTAGAATTACCAGTAATTAATACTAAACAGATTGAAAACCACTACTCTAAAGTATTGAGAGTTTGATCGATCATATATCGCACCGAAGTTTTAAACTGGAGGTGCACTAGTCGCCGGGCATACCTATGGGAGAGGCTGCTTGGACGTTCATTCCTGGAGGGGGAGGTGGAGATCAAGTGTCAATATTAGCTACCTTAAAGAGTACCTACTTGCTCCGTCGAATTAATATAAACATATAAATGAAAATAAAGTTTCTAGGTATGTGTGCGAGTGAACTGTTTTGGATCTACATACCAGAGAAGGTGGAATAGCTACTACTTAAACGATTTAAACGAATGAAGGAGCGGCGCTTAGCTAAACATCACTCAGCAGGATTAAAATTGCATCGGTTAGTTTCTTCTTCCTTCATCTTTGTCTCCGATCAATTTTTTCCCATAATCCTCGTTCAAAAAATATTACCGAAGACAACAGCATTAAATATTTCTTTCTTTTGGGTCCTATTTCACTCGGATTGTCTGGTCGTGGGCTGAGACTTGCGGCATCGCCTTTGTGCACGATCCTCCCTGCAACGAAAGTGCCGATGCGAGAGGCATTCGGACTGTCGCTGCAATGCGACTAATGGCGTCTGCACGCCATATAATGAAATGCAGGACACAAACCCCGGAATCAAGTCAATATATCCCTTCACATCGGTGGTAGCAATGTGTCATTGAAAGAGCAGTTGTTTTGCGACGGAGCCAAAGGAAGTGCTCGAACGGGTTTATGAGTTACGCGCCCTGTCGTTGACTTATTGATTGCGAAATAGTGGTTGACATGCTTCGCATTAGAGAAAAAACAATATTCACCGACAGTAATTTGGAGCGACTCCAGTGCTGTGGTATTTTTATTCTCATTGTTATTCAGGCAACATACTTTAACCCATGATGAATAATTTACTAAAATATTTTTGGAGATGTTATAAAAAAATGTATTGAGTTATGAAACTAAATATCATAATAGTGTTCTCTCGAATGTTTTGATCAGAAAAACAATTGATCATCAAAAGATTAAACAGTAATTTATACTATATCACCTTATGTTTATGTTTATATCGTCATTATTTGCTCAGAATTAGGGCTTAGGTTAGGCGGTACTACATAAACGTAGTGGTTGGGACACTTTCACACCTAGTTCACCGTATAGTTTCGCAGACTCGACCAAGCGCCCTTAACGTGGAGGGGAAGAATGTGGAGCGAGGGGGGGGGGGGTGAGAGGGTGAGACGAATGGACGGAGGTCAGAGTATAAATGTTCACTCGATCCCAATGCGCCGCAATCAATTAAAGAATCGTCTCTTTTCCTCTCTCTGGAGGAGAGCTCACGAAGCGATTTCTTATGGTAATTAGGCATCGGGGAGGAAAACGATTAAGAGTGAAGTATAGATGAAGCAAAATGTTTATGGGAGGGCGAAGCGGAAGGTGGTGGTGGATGAGAGCGAGAGAGGGAGCTTTACGAAGCAGCGACCGCCGTTTCTCTGCCGCCGAGCAACATGGAGATGGGAGCCCCGCGGTGTGCAGGGGGAGGGCGGGGGAAGGGGAGGCTCTGTTGGGGGTGGGGGAGGAGATGGGGATGGGGGCGTGGGTGAAGTGGTCAGCGGGGGTGGTGGATGATGCGGGCTCCGATTGATGGGTCGCCTTTGCCGCGTAAAGTCCTCTCTCGCGACTGCGCTGCGCTCTCTCGGTGGTTCTTCTCCCGAGACGTCTTTCCCTCCCTCCCGAATCCTTTCCTTCCTCTCCGCGAACCTCACCTCCCTTGCTCTCATTCCGGTGACAACTTACAGCTCAACTCCCGTTGTCCGAGGAGAGGCGTGGGCGCTCGCCGTTGGCGGAGCGGCGAAAGAACCAGACGTGTGTGCTTTTTATTCCTCCCACTCCACATGGGAATGCTCTCCCCTCTTCTTTTGAGGGATCGTAGCTACATTTTTCAGTGGACCTCGCTGACGTGGCGAGCAAAACGCTTTTTATCTCGGCCCAAATTCAGGGACGTTGTGCTTGACGTGAATTACTCCAGCGTGAGTAATTCAAGAAAAACTCTACGGCGTAAAGCCGGTTCTTTCTCTGAGGTTTTGGGAACGGTTTCCCATTCCTTCCGATATCAACTTGCCATTAATTTTCTATTTTAATACAAATTAAGCACTCATAGCTGAGACAGAGAAGGTTCTGAATAAGACTTAAATAACCATGGAAAGTACAATGGCCAGATATCATCTGAATATCAATAAGAATGAAACTAAGATATTGGTGTGCAGCAAAACAGAAGAGGCCAAAACCAACGTTAAACTAGGGAAGCAAAAACTGGAAGAGGTGAAAGAGTTCTGCTACCTGGAAGGTTGAGTAACCAACGATGGACGAAGAAAGAAAGAAATAGTCTACATCTACATAATACCCTGCAAACCACCATAAAGGTGTGTGGCAGGGGGTGAATTCTCACCAAACATGCAGACAATAGAATAGCTCAGCCAAAGAGGGCATTCTACCAAAAGAAGAACCTACTTACATCTGGAAATACAAGCGTAGAAGTAAGGAAACAATTCATCAGGACGTACATTTGAAGCATGTTTCTTTACAGAAGTGAGACATGGACGATGACGCAGCGGAGAATAAAAGGGTGGAAGCATTCGAAATGTGGTGCTAAAGAAGAATGATGAAGATTAAATGGATAGACCGAGTGACAAACGAAGAAGTATTAAGAAGAGTGGGAGAAAAGAGAAGTCTGCTGAAAACTCTAAGAAGATGACGGGATAACTTATTAGGCCATATCTTAAGACACGATGGCCTGATGAAGACAATCTTTGAAGGACAAATGGATGGGAAGAATGGCAAAGGAAGTCCTCGAGTAAGATATATGGAACGAGTGATGAAGGATGTGGAAGAGAAGAAATACGTAAATATGAGGAGATTAGCCGATAGAAGAACTCAGTGGAGAGCTGCGTCAAACCAATCTGAGGATTGATGACTAATGATGATGATGATTAAAAACTAAAATTATATTACATATAATTCAGGCCATGTAATATGCTGGTGTTAGTTCTTTTATATTGGACTCTCGAAGAACCAAACTCTTAATTACTCATTAAATTTTTCACTAGTACAGATGTGGGAATATATGGTGGCTTTCTTCAAAATGTTTCCAATTGCTTAGTTCATCGACATCATCGGTCAACGATCCTAAGATTGGTTTGACTTAGTCGTCCACCCGATTCTTCTATTGGCCTACCTCTTCATATTAACGTAATTCTTCTTTTTAACATCCTTGTTCCTAACTTGTTATGTGTATTTTAGTCAGTTCCATTTATCAGTCGATTATTTTTGCGTTGTATAAACAGCTAAAATCAGTAATATTTCGCTTGAAATAATTTATTTTAGTATTTTGCAATTGCCTGCGGGAGAAACAAAAGTTTTATTTCTTTTGTCTAATTGTTTTATATTTTCTTGCTATATTTGTGTAAGGACATTGATTTGCATGCCCATTGATTCGAGGTGGACTTTGGTAACTTTTACCCTATATAAAAACAGTAAATGAAGCATTTGAAAATAACTATTTCAGATGTTTATTCCAATCTTCTCGCGATATTAGTCCAAAAACTTAATTTTAATTTTCATCGTTGAACAAAAACGTAGCTGTACCACGACTCAGGACTGCTCGTATTATGTTTCTCATCTGAATCTAAAATGCATGCCATAAAACGGCAATTCGTTTACCAAGAGCCAAAAGCACGCGTGACTCATTCTTCATGAGTAACAGTTTTCCAGAACATGGGTAAGAAACAGGTTTTCTTAATGCGTGCATCAAAGAGATAAGCACAATCAGGATCGATGATCTTCAGACTACTTCACGGTGAATGTTTTGGATGCTTGGTTTCAGTAATGATAGTTGTCGGGAACTATTTAGGGTCTCACCCTCTAAGCGGAGTCTTTTCCAGTGTGCTAGGGTTTTTTTGAATCATTATAGTAATTCCTTTGTAATGAAAGTTGTCACTCTTGGTTTTATGTTGGCACGTGCGGTGTCTCATGAATAATTAACTTTGTAGCATTATTTCGGCTGTATCTAAGATACGCTATCGCCTGTAGAAAGTAAGCAACATCCGTCCGCGACTTGCCAGTAAGGAGTCGGTCTGGCAACCCAAGGGGCGCGGGTGCCAATCTCGACTCCGGCAGGATGTAGACATGGGTTCCCCTCTCTCACCAGTCATCGCCAGCCTGTTTTTGGAATAACTAAAACAGATCTTGCAATCCTACGGGAAGGAGCCGAAGCTGTTCTTAAGATACATCGACAATAACCTCGTCATTTCGCATAACGGACGTGAGGAACTCACCAAGCACATCAGACACGTTGATTGCCAAAAACGAATTCATCATGTTCAGAAAACAAATACTTACCGTTTTTGGACGTATTAATTGAAAAGTAGGACGTCGGAAGACTGAGGCATTGTGAATGCCAGAGAAAGGCTCATCCCGACCACTACCTACTGGTATCTTCACACCACCATCCTCTGCGGAAGATACATCTACATAATACCCTGCAAGCCACCATAAAGGTGTGTGGCAGGGAGTGAACTCTCACCAAGCATGCACTGCATATCATGCATAAAAAAGGATTAGTATTTATATAGGCACTGTTCCAAACTACGCTATTTAAAGAAAGTTAAAAATAGCAAAACATACATGCAAAAACATTCCGTTAGTTGAGTTAGCCTTGAGTCCTTATACCAACATGCAGCTACCAATGTTATCCATTGCTACACTCGTACTGGATACATTTACCGTTATTCATATCCCTAATAGTACGAGGAAAAAAGGACACTTTGAATCTGTCAGTTCGGGAATCAATTTCTCTAATTTTGTGATTTTGGTCCAGTCTGCCATAGTAAGTTGCGGTTCGCAAAATATTTTTAAGATATTGATCATCAGAACCCCTTTCGGCTGAGCCCTAAATATTTTTAATGTCCATTTCACTGATAGAGAAACGCTATCTCCTCAAAACTCTCGAGGGAAATGTCAAGCGCCTTGAAGTGATACGCAAGCCAGCTTGCGAGAAAGAATAGAAACACGACTGGTGCCATATAGGACAGGACCAGTAGAAGAAGCAGAAAAACCTGCCGCCATCTCCGCAATCCCGTACGTTGTAGAAAGGATAGGAAGGGTACTCCTCGCTAAATGCAAGGTTGGAAAAAGGTAGGGTATCGAGGTTGGTACAATCACCCCGTTATTTTTCTTCGAGATTCTCGACAAAACAATTACCTAACTCTGTAAGATGGATAATAATTATTCTACGCTATTGTATTTGCGTCCTTATTGACTTTTATCGTAGCCTTTGCTTCTGTATTGGTTTTCAGTATACGTTTGTGTTTTATTCGTGCACCATAAGTTCTCCAAATGAAAATGTACCTGCTAACCATGATCCGTTGAAATGTATATGTTTTATGTTTCTGTCTCTCCTTTTTTCTCTTGTTTTTTTTGTAAATGTTTCATGTTTGTGGATAAACGACAATAGGTCAAAGGCTTTTCGGTTTTTTTCGACGATATTTAGTGTTCAAATACTAGTGAAATGCCGTGAATTGGGTGTTGAAATTAGGCTATAGGTTAGCAAAGAAGGTTCGTTTCATTTACCCGGAGGCTGACGGGTGCGTGGGTGGAATGCTATGTATGCGAGCAGTGTCGAAAGACCAGACTTGTTACGTATGTCACCCAACCTCCCCACTCCTCCGGTCTCTCCTCGTCGTCGTGGCGATGCGTCCTTGGATACGCGTGCGCGGCGCACGGAGCGGACCCGATGAGTCGCTGTTGCATCAGGCGCCCATTGTCATGGCAATATCGACTTCCCGCCCCGTGAAAATTATAAACGTCACGTTTGTTTCCGCCGAGTCGGAAATGAATAAAAACGGTTTCGTTTCCCCCTCCCTCTCTTTTCCTCCTTTCCCGTCGCTCGCTCATCAAGCGGAGGGCGTAATTGCGAGGGGATGGGGTGGACCTATGAGGAGCGAGAGTGGGTACGGGGGAGGGGGGGGGGGGGTTGGAAGCAGCGCCACCTCGTAAATCACGTAAGCCGTCCGTGGTGCCGCCCCCGGCGTCGCTCCCCTCGGCGGCAGATGGGCGCGGCGCGTCTGCTCCTCCTCTGCCGCACCCGCGAGGGGGTGCGGGACCTCGGCTGGTGTGCGGCCGGGCGGGGGGCAGCGGCGGTACGGGTGGGAACCAGGGCGGGGTCATCCGGGTCGCGGCAACGGACTGCCATCCTTAGTAGTGTAGGGGCCAGGGGTATGTTGGAAACCTAACCAAGGAGTCACGTGATACAAGCACTAATAGTTCGCAAATTTGGTGTGTCTGAATCGTTCATTTTAATCTCGCGATTTTTTTCATCTGCCTTGAGTATCTTGGATGAGAGAAACCTAAGTGAAAAAAATAGTGAGTAATAAGCGATTCAAGCACACCAAATTTGCGAAACGCTCGTGTTTTTACCACGTGACTCCTTGGTTACTTATTCGAGATAAATACGAGTTTCAAACACAGCCCACCAGTGGAGGTGGCACAACAAGCGATATGGTCTGCCCCATTTATGGTACGTGTGTTACTCATCTACACCTGCTTATACTGAATATGCAGCAAGCCACCTCGAGAGTGCGTGACAGGGGCTTCATCATCACCAAACTAGCATTATATTTGCGCATATTATTAAGCGCGTATTGCACGCATACATTAACCATGAGGTAAATTTTCCTTTATAAGAGAAACTCCTATTTACCAATCACCCCAAAACCTGAAAATAACCAATCAGTTTGTAGGGAATAAAATGGATTTTATTAGTGAGTTGGTTTTACTTCGGAAAGTTTTAATTGCCACTTACCAAATAATCATGTAAACGTACATTTAACCTCGAGAAGTTGAGGTAAGTACTTTATTCTGATGCGCCGCGGCTTTTCTACCTATATGACATCTGCCTTTAATATACTGAGCAGATTTCAAGATCCTTTGCTGTTCACCGAAAGAGATTTAATATTTAGAATTTAAATAAAACTGATGTGGCAGTCTATCGTTCTGATCTTTTTTATCTTTTCGAATGCAGCATAACATGCTGGTTGTCTCATTAAATGAATATCATAGGAAATAACACGAGCTTTAAATTTATTTTAATGTTTTGGCCTAAATTTTAACATACGGTTTGATATCGATTCTAAATTTTTGGGTTAAGGTAATTTGCACGATATGCACTGCATTATTCTTGTGAAAATATTTGTGTTTACGTGCAAATTACATGCGAGGAAATTTCGAAAAAATACCCTGAAACGCAGTACCGTATTTCATGAAAGTCAATTCATCAAGTAAATGGCTTATTCTTTCAAAACATTTTGTAATTTTCCTCGGGATAATGGCCTGTTCAATGGACGTAATACTGGAATTAAGAAATCTCCGCACAGCAGTCAGGTGGTGCCAATTATTCTTCTGAAAAATATCTGATACTGACGTTATTAAAACACGGGTACTCAGTTCAGAAAAGCTATAGGTACCCAGGCAACACGATCACTCATTTACTCACTCCCTGAATGCGTAATATTTGAATCTGAAATCTCTGATTCGAATTCCCGAGTGGGCATTCGAATTCTGGGTATGTGTCGTAATGATCATTATTGTTAACCTATGATTAAGTTGTCTTGAACTGTACATCGTATTCTTTGGTCCCAGTGATACCTTTAATTTTCTTTTTTTATTTTTGTCTTATTTTAACCTGCGAATTTCAGGACTCAAAGTCCTTTGTTCCAATTAACAGATTGGACATAACAAACATCCATGCCCCGGAAAGTGAAAATCCTCCCGGTGAGATTCGAACAAGTGAGGGATTCACCCCGCCGCCTCCGGGGCCAGCGGTAGATATTAGAGTAGAATAATCGTATAGATAAGCAAGAGGGTTTGAAAAAGGAGTTAATGGTTTTTATGAAAATTTGCTTGATCTATCTGTAGTCAAACTGAAAGTACACTCATGATACGTCTTATGAGAGTTGCAATTTTATGTACTGTTTACGGCATAATCTGCTAAAATGTTTCAACTGAAAAAAGTAGGATTTATTACCCATGAACACAAACGCAAACAAGAATACACATTACAGAGTGAAGTAAAGGAGATAAGAAAGTAGTCATAAAATATAGATAACCGCTTTCTACTATTTTTGTTGAATCTCTAGCTTAAGCCGTTACTTATGCTAACTGAATAATGTTAATGATTTTATCTAGACATTTCTCCGCCATTCCCATTGCCATACCCATCATTTTCCATTCGTTAGTTCCATGTATCTATTATTCCTGTGTTATCTACTCCATGCAATTTATTCTTTAAGTGTGAAATATTCACTTGGGGATGAGGAACAGGAAATAGTTAATATCGTCTTAATTTTTCTCCTTCTGATGAAGACTCATATTTTAGATTCGCCTGACCTGGTAGGAGAATCCGATGTTTCAACAGAAACTCATTGACCTATACAAGGATACGACTTGCCGGTCCCGGGTTCAAGTCCCAGTGAAGGCGAATGATTTTTTTGGGGAAATTATGCTATTCCACCTCATTGACTTCAGGTTTCCTTCTAGCTGCACCCATTTTCAATCGGTGGAGTCGATACACTCTGATTCATGTTTATTACTTTTTCGTCAGTAATTGCGGCAACTTTTTTCGTAGAACTGGTTTGTAAGATACAATTATGGGAGCGAGACATACTCATAATAACATTTCATTTGTCAACGCGTAACGGACAATACGTGGTGGAAGTATTCAACTAAAACCTTGGTCAAAACCAGTGATCAATCATTGAATGGTGCTATTCATAATTGTTTTTTTAGAGTATCTTTCAAACTACTGAACGACTATAATTATTCTGATGCCCAGCGATGGTAATATTATTCACAAGTTCGTAAGATTTTTCCTAATCCGGGTTAGTTACCTGTAAAGTAAACCCACATGAATCATATTTGGATATCTGTATTTGTAACTATGAGTTATGCGGCCAATTGGACATGATATGCTTTTCAATTCCATCCATGTATATAGTTGTAGATTTTTATGGATGGAAATGAATTAACATGGTTCTCACTAAACTTTTTGTCGTCGCGTTTTGATGGCGTAAGTCATGTCATTTCCCATTTTTACTGAGCTTGTCGTTCGGTCATAGAAATATAATCTAACAAACAACACCTTTGGATGACTCCCATATAAAAATTCCAGGAAAACCTTGCGTAAAGTAAACTTCTGATACATTATAAAAATAGAATTGAGATCTATGAACGTCACTATCTAAAATAATTACTTTCGTCTCCATGAAGTATAGATAGTATATCTAATTGGCTATAAAAGTGCTCGGGAGGGGGAGGTCGGTCATAAAAACTCCTTCCCCGAGGAAGCCAAGATAAAAAATCATAATTAGAACGAAGCTTGGATAAATACCTATCGAGCAATAATCTCATTAATATCCATCCCTAACCCCCCGTAGACCCTTTTATGGGGGATCCCTTTCCTAAATGTATCTATGACCCTCCAACCTCCCCCTCCAATTCCTTCCCTACTCTATATCTTCCCTCTATCTTCCACCCACTAACTCTGCCGCAACGGTTGAATATATCTGTCTCCCTTCTCGTTTCCTCCTCCCTTTTGTCATCTCCCGCAACCTTTCCCTCCCTCCTCACTCCCCTCCCTCCCCCTCACCTCTTCCCCCTACACCCCTCCCCCACCCTCTCCGCCCGCCGCGCTGGCTCCACAATTTATAACCCAATCTTAGTCCAGGTAGGGTTCCCCCAGGAAATGACGTTCCCCGCTCGCGCCTGCGCCCTTCACTCCCACCCCTGGAAAGGGCCTCCCCACCCGGCTCTACTTCCGCCCCACCCACTCCCTCCCCCCTTCGTACGCCACAACCCTCGACTCTCCGTCAAATCCGGCGGCCACCCCCTGTTACCCGCCATCCGCCCCGCGGTGCGACGCTCGACGTGAATGGAAAGCAGGGAAGAAGATTTGCCTCTCTCTCCCTCCCTCCCTCACTCACTCTCTCTCTCTCTCTCTCTTCCCACCCTGCCTTGCCTTTGAAGAGCTGTTTTATTTCGTCGTTTTGAGAAAACTCCGAGGCGCCTCAGTAAACTTCGATTTTCAGGTGCTCCAATGGCTACGGTTATATTGCGCCGTTTAACCTTTCGTTTTAACATTGAGAGAAACGTGACATCAATATTCATGAAAGGATTCGAACTCGAAAGATTTGAGCCTAACTAAACCAAACCAACCAAACTAGCGAGGATGGAAGCTCCGTTTGTTGTCTAGTTTGAATCGGTTTGAATCCTGATATTATTCTTGTTTATTCTTTTTACACTGTAATTGCAGCTGATCATGTGGTTTCCCATTTTAATTTCCTCTTCTTCATCAATGATGATTCCTCTGAATCTTCAACGAGTGAACACCCCGTAATGGTGGTGAGTCATGAGTCCAAATATTTTCCCGACGTGAGTTTTCTCTCCTCATGTTAAATTTTTAAATCGTTATTAACTAACTGCCAGGGAGCTAGCCGCCCGCCCACAAGGACAAAGGAAGCGTAACCTTCCCGAAACTAATGGGTCTTCTTTGTTAAATATATTCAAGACTTCAGTTTATTAAAGTCCAATTTGTCTTTAAATAGACAGCAGCGCCATAAACCATCGGCACATATTTCCGGTGGAATTTTGTTTAAATTTGGTGGCGTGAAGACCGGATAGATTTTAGGAACACTGTTATGCCTCTCAGAATTATTAAGTTCGAGTACTTCAGTGTGAAAAAAATATTAATCAAATCGTTTATTCATTCGGGCCAGTTTTTTACGTTTCTCAGTAGTAGTTTGTATGAGTTTCATAAGTGCTGCTCTGCTCATATCTTGAAAATGAAATCACGACTGTTATCCATTTCTTATTCTCTGTAGCTGTCAGTGGCCAAGTTCAAGTTTTGTTGGGTGTCCAGGTATTATTGGCCATAGATATTAATCCGAACACTCTCCACATTTCCTCATTTCTTCCCAACCCTCCCCTTCAGAGTGCTTTGAACTCCGGCGGGTTGTGTTTGAAAGCGTGGGGATTATCTCGAATAGATAACCAAAGATTCACGTGGTACAGACGCAAATGGTTGGCAAATTTTATATTTGTGAATCACCCGTTACAATATTTTGTATTTTTTTTACACGAGTTTGCTCTCATTCGGACACTCTGTGCATATTATGGATGAGGAAAGCTCAAGTAAAAACAGTGGATGTTTGTAATGAGCGAATCACACGCTAAATTTGCGAACCATTCATGTTTATACCACGTGACTCCTTGGTTCGAGATAATCCTGACGATTTCAAACACACCCTCATGGCGGTGAATCCAGCGCCCATCTTCCCCTCTTACTTCTTCGATGCTTCCGACTGATACCACGCGGAATGAGTGGGCGAAGTAGGCAAATGGGCTTCACGGGTAATGAAGAGGGAAGGGGTGGCTCGGGAACGACCCCGACGGTTACCAACTCCAACCCCTCCCCATGGACACGGACGCGTATTTCTTCATTTGTTCCCCATTTTTTCGCATTCCACCCCTGGTATACCCTTCTTACCTCCGGCCCCTTCACCCTGAGTCCCCCCCCCGTGCCTCCTCTCCTCGACGTGCGGCCCTCCTTTCAGAGCCTCAGCGTTCTCCTCAAGTATCGATTGATTCGAAACGTGAAACGATATTTTGTTTGCCTTTTGGCTGACAGTGGGCGTCTTTCAGTGCGCCAATGGGAATATCCCCAAATCACTGCTTGGGATCCTATTGCTGTGAGAGGGATTCCCAGAACGTCATTGAATAGGCTTGGGGCCATTTTCAGCTGCGTGAATAAAGAAATTTTCCGCTAATCTTCACGATTTGACACTAGATCATGCTGGTGGAAAGTTTACTCTTTGTTTTAGTTGAGATAAGTCTTCTGTAGGTGATTTATTGTGAATTGTGTTATTTAGAAAGTGGAAACCTCCTATAAGTCTGTTTTTATTTCATTTTTATAATGTTGAAACTTTAGACGACTTAATGCCATCATTTGGGATATTGATTAAGAAGTTAAATTTGACAGTGTTCTTCATAACAAAATCTTATGTGGCTTCTACAATCATGATGTTTTTCCTAGCTGAGTTGATATACAACCCTAAATTGGATTATTTCTAATGTGTTATTCGTATGAACGGATTCCACCTCTTCTGTTTCCAAAAACTTGGGTTTGTTTACTGCGGTTGGTCTTACCGTATTTCTAGAGAAAATGCTTCCCGTGGCTGAGCTCTAAGTGAAAAAAACTGTAAATGTTACAGTTCCATGTATATTAATGAATGCATAAATACGGATATGTGGGAAAAATTCAAAATTGTAATTTATTTTGTTATAGGAGCAAAATTATGAGATGAGAAAATACGATTAAATAATATTTTTCTAAACGCAGTACCTTAAGACAAATTTTCCGATCAATTCGCAGTGCACTAAGAGTACAGTTTTTATGAAACAATTACAAGTTATTATCGAATATGGGTTTGTACTATAATTTTGAAACTATATCTCGCCGTCTAACTTCTCTTTAATATCAGGACCTTCGTGATATCCATCCCTATGCGGAACTTGGAGACTCGAACCTTCGACCTCCGGATTTGCCGGACGGCACAATAACCGATCTAAGTATTGTGGATGAGGTAGCATTTTAATCTTAGTATAGTGGATTCATTCACCGAGCCTGGTCA
The DNA here is from genome assembly GCA_933228895.1 of Platycnemis pennipes. Classification (NCBI taxonomy): domain Eukaryota; kingdom Metazoa; phylum Arthropoda; class Insecta; order Odonata; family Platycnemididae; genus Platycnemis; species Platycnemis pennipes. Next base: position 20,904,956 of record OW121848.1, on the reverse strand, counting down.
CATTTCAAATGCTCTTCACCTTTCATGGTAAACTAGCCAAGAAGTAAGCCTCTTTCGTTGTTTCCTTTTTTGAATGAAAAAAGGCTAAATATATTGAGGAATATTCGAATAACATAGCATTAGAAGAATTCTTAATCTTAATTATTTGGACCTTTGTGTTTCTAATACATCTAGAAACGTTGTTTCACTCTTGTCTTAGTTTTAATCGCCTATAAATTTTAATTCACTCGGAGTAATTAACTTCAATAAGCCACGCCATGAATATTTGAAATCTTGATCGCTTGCTTGGAGATGAATGTAACTTAATCTTGCCACGCTGTGAACTTTCATCATAATAATAGCTTTGAAATTGATCGAGAGTAATTTATCTTCGCTTCTTCCTCAGTGCACTTGAGTCGCCAATCGCAAACATCTTTATTCGCCGCCTTCTTCTCGTCGGACTTATTCATGTGGGCTGGAGGGAGATCAAGATTAATGGCGGGTGTGCGAGTGGATGCGATCCCATTCTCCTCGCCTCCATAAAGCAAGACACGAGACGGCCCGAGAGCGGTGATCACGGGTGTAAGGAGCTCGGCTGAGGATTTCTCTCGTAAGAGAAAAAGGAAGGCACTCATGCGGTTGGTTGACATGGAAGCCTGGCCCAGGGAGAATGCGCAGGCGTGTTTTCAGCGGTATTGGCGTGGGAACCTGTCTACGATATGGTCTCGCTAATGTGTTCCGCTTAGATTTTGACACTCTTCATAGCGTACCTATTTGAGAAGAAAAATACGGAGGTTCTTACGTACCCTCAAAAATAAAGAGTTTGAAATGACAATAGTTGAGGCTCTTCGTCTGACGTCGGTAGTCAGGTCAAGAGGAGCGGTAGCCTGCCTACCCAAAGGTCGAGGGCTCGAATCCCGCTTTGAGCATGGGTATTGCGCTATTACTAGAATTAATAACGGGATTTACTTCGGTTATAGGTGCACTAGGCTGTTTGAGTTCCTTTGGAACCTAATCCTGCTATTCATTTAGGCTCTTTTAGCAATCTTCTTTTTGTCCTGGCAGCCACCATAGTATTTCAGCTATACAGGAATTCATTAAAAAGAGGAATTGGTATAAAAATTGTACTTGAATTTATTGTACTGTTACATTGACTAAAAAATACTGAGGCCTGCCACTGGAGAGAAATCGAACATTTTAAATAGGAAAATAGAAGCATCTTGAATTCAAAATATGAGGCTCGTCGGAATGATGAGTACATTGGAAATACATTGGAACCAAATGTAAGAAGAACCACTCTGTAATATGCATTATAGTCGGATAGTACGGTCATCAATTATTGTCGTTTGGTTGAACAGAATCACCAAGGCCGTGTGTTTGAAAGAAAAAAAAGGAGGTTCCATGAATCTCTCCTTTCATTCTGAAGGCGCTTTTTTTGAAAAAAATGTACTCTAGCAATTTACATGAATGGCTTTCTTACTTCCTACACAAGATATAAATTTGAATGAAGATAGGATAAGGTATAAATATGGATTAATATGTGTTGAATAATGAGCATAAATCAGGAAAACACTGCTTTGCAACATCAGAACACAGTATCAATCTTGCAAAAACGATGCGTTCATGTGAAGCGTATTTTTTCAGTAACTGTGAACTGAATACAAATATCTTCAATAATTTAAGAGTTAATAGAAAACCGTCATGAATCCTGGAATTATGGCACATATTTGACAAATAAGTCACTGCATTCGGCTCATCGACCTGGGATAATTAATTTTCAAGAAATACTACCTTCAAATTACCCTCATATTGTAATTTTCAAAATGATAAATGGCTTAAGGTTTAATCAGTGGCAACAGAATTAAAAGAGGTGAATTAAAGATGCTGATGTTTATAATTTGTCTTGCCACTCTGAATAACGATGGAGTTTCCAGAAATGGATAGAAATTGTGAGTTCTGAATGGAATTTTTAGTTAGCCTTTAACCTTTTAAGTTCAGCAATAATAAGTTTGTAGGTATATATTTTTCAGGAAGGTTGATATTAAATGTCAGCTGAAAAACTCCAATTACACGAATAACTTGGAAAACGTGGAGAGGAAGCATGGAGCGTAGTCAGGTGGGAAAGCGAGTCGGAATGGGAGAGGGGGATGGAAGGGGGAGTGGATGTGGAGGGGAATTTATGAGGAAAGGGCGGTGGAGGGAGGAGGAGGCATGTGGGTGGGTTGGTAGGGGGAGGAGGGGGGCGTGGAGTGCGCGCCCTCTCTCATATTGATCCCGCCTCGCTCTCCTTCCCCCTCCCCTCCACTTTATTCCCCTTCCCCCAATTCCTCCTTCTCTGCCACCCTATCGACCCTCGCCTCGCCACAGACTGCTTCTCTCTATCCCTCTCGCATTCGCTTTTCTCTTTTCTTATACGTCTTCGGGCGAAAGTTTGGCAGGAGTTTCGAAAAGAAGTTCTTTTTCATTCCCGACATTTTTCCTGATAACAATGCGCCGCACAAGACAGCCGCACATATGGATGCGCCCGAATGAGATGGCCTGACGGGAAAGTGTGTGTGAGGGAAGTTTTTTCGTTTTTGTTCGCTGGAAAGGTCTCAAGTATTCTGCTTTTTCTTCTTTTATTGTAAGTCCATTTCAGCCACATTCTTCGAATGTAAATCCAGACCCGGTTGCCGGAGGTTTATAGCCCGGAATTTATAAGGAAGTAGCTGAAGTGTGTAAATAATCTTGTATTTGTTTTCTGAATAATTCTGATAAAAAGTTGGATTTATCGCCGTAGTAAACGGGGGAATTTTGTGAGATATTTGAATTCATGTCGCTTGAATTTGACCCTCTCGTGAACGCAGAATGTTTGAATTACTTTAGTGGGCGATTAAGCGTATTTTTTTATAAACTTGGTGTTTGTTACCTGGATATCAACTGAAACTGTTTCATTGCTCTTCTCCAATCAATGTAATTTTGCTCTTGAGTGACTCAAATTTTTTGCATGTAAAATTGAATACCTGGGATTCAGTGAGAATGTTCGCGTTGTGCTCAAGTTCACTGGTGTATATTTGGTATGATAAGACAAAAGAAATGGAAAATGCATCTGAATTTTTAAGGAAGATTTTCCACTAGGTGATAGCCATGAAACCTCGTTGTATATTAGAGATAGTGAAGCTTGAATGGCAAAATTATCCTTGTTCCCATATTTTCCCATTAAAATGTGCATTTTAAATTCGGTGTATGGAATGAATAATTACTTAATCATTTTCACCTGTAACTTCCTCATAATCTTACTTCGTCGTTATGGAGCAGCTAGTCTTATCTTCCGAACCTGCTTGTTGAGCGTGTTTTCTTTGAAGCACAGGGTAATTTGAAAGCTTTAAGCATGATAACGGTCTAGAACCTAATCTCAATTGCCTCGAGTACGTTACTAGATAACCCGTGTCCAATAATGACTGAACTTCCCTCCTCTAGCCTGATCGACGCAGGCGAATGCTCGGTTCCCCTGGGAAAAAATTAACAAGAGATGGATGTGTGCTAGTAGCGGTAGACGAGGACTTTAAGCGCCACTCTGACAACTCAAAGGTCGCGGGTTCAGATTGCACATCGTGCAATGTCATGCTTGTCTTAGGGTTAAATAAAGGCTAGATGGTGTGATGCAACCTCAGCGATTAGAGCGTCTTAAGCCAGCTTTCGCTAGCATTCTTTAGGTTTAAGTATCCTGTTCGGTGAAAAATGTTTCTTCCTGGTGAGGGAAAGGCCTTGCACTATCTTCGCCCCTGCTCACTGTGTGATTATGTGTCACTCTGACGAAGCGTTTGCGGAGCGCGAGGGAAGAAGATAAGGAAATGTGTCGGCAGCAAATCTCTGCCCGGATTTTTACGCCCCCGCTCATCTGGAGTCGGAAAGTCTCACATCCACGGCGTCCGTCCACTTCGGGCAGCGACTCGACAGGCCTTTCCTTTCTCCCCTCCGTGTCGCGTGCGTGAGTGCCCTTGCCGGCGTAATCGCTCAACGCGTGCGACCCTCTCTCTCCGTCCCCTTGGCGTCTACGTGCCTTCGCCGCCGCCACTCCCCTCAAAAAGGCCGCGGCATCTTGACTTGAGCGGTGCTGAAGGCTATGCGTCAATGCTTTGGCCCTAACTCTCCAGATAGCCTAACTCTGTGGTTACCGGTGTGCCGCGGCACTTCAGGGTGCATATGTTGCAACGAAGTGGTGTAATTTACCGGCGGAATATTATTATTTCTTTATAAAACTTTTTGTGAAGAGGCCAAGTTGTTTTATGGTAAGATTTCGCCTTTATGCACGGAAAGCGTGTTGAAAATTGCCAGAGAAGAAAGGTTTCCTGATATCTGGAATCGAACCACGGAACCAGGCTTTCCGAGCCAAGGCGCACGCCTCTATGCAACCCAGGATTCCTGATCCCAAACGCAATGTATTGGAAGTTTTATGGAATATTGGGGAGCATATTGGAACATACAATTCTCTATATCAGTGGTTCCCAACCAATGTGACGCGGCACGTCAGTACGCCGGGAAATCCCTCTGGGGGTGCCGCTTGATTATTGCGGGAACACGAGAAATGTTCAGCAGAACCAACACCTTACTTGGTTACTCTCTTCTCCGACAGATGGTGAAAGTAATCGAGGTACTTCTTCAACCTAAGGAATAATTATGTCGAAGCGCCGATTATCCTTGATGATCGGGAGGGAAAATCCAATTGGATGAATAAAATAATCCAAGAATATCCCCGAAGATAACCTTAGTCTGAAGAGTGCCGCCAGCGTAAAAGATTTGGAATCACTGGTCTAAATCTTCACGTGGCTGTCCTTTACCGTGGGGAATGGAGTCCCCCACCCTCACCAAAAGCTAATTGGCGACATCTGTATCGACTGGTCAAGCATCCCTTAGTTCCTATTAAGGGTGCTTTTCATTTAGGCACGGCGATAGCCGATTATCGAACGCAGGAGCAGTCGATCGCCAGGATGCAAATGAAATGAAACACAGCTGGCACCGGCTTTTCGCGCTTGCGCGGTCAGTTTATTGAATGGGGAATATGCACGAAATTTGTTTCTCGAAGATTAATGATGTACTTGATGCGAAATGTTCTCACCAATTTAAATGTATCAGCCAAATTTTTCTACGCCCACCACAAAGATTATTAAATGATGTTAAAATGTTCCCGAAAATTGCCGAAAGTCACGTGACCTGAAACGCCTTCTGACGTCACTGCACGGTAAAGGTTCCATGTTGCTACGGAGATAGACATTTATTTTTAAAAGAAAAAGATGTGAAAATATTGTTTTGAGGTTTTTAGCCGCTTCTCGAACGAAACGATGACTGAAAAAATACTTTAAAAAAGCGCATTCGGACAATTTCCTTTGGTTGACTCCCTTATGGCGGCGTTCTTCTTAAAAAACCAGCGATTGCACAGACGTAGTAGAAATTCTTGGGCACTAAACAGGCATTATATAATTAATGGACGATTTTCTCGTTACCATCCATACAACGTAAATAAAAAATCGAAATACAATCATTTATTGCATTAAACAAATGAGATAAATACATACGCTATCGCCAAGTATTCATTTAACAACTTACCTCCACGCATGAACAGATAAACAACGCCCATAGTGATACCGTGCCGTGACGTCATGCGATGACGTCGTGTTTTTAAGCTGCCAAAAAGGTGCAATTTTCAAAGTGTAATATCTTTGTAACGCAACTTAATTCTTCAACAAAATTTTCGCCAAGAACATTTTAGCCAATGGACTTCACATTCAATGAGTTATAAAAAATAGTGCATGTTCCCCATTGTATGGTAAATAAGAAAGTTGCAACGAAGGGAATTGTCCGATAAAGTTCGAATCAGCCAACCAATTTACCAATTTTGCGGCGATCCAGCTAAATCGAAAGCACCACGGCGTGGCGATCGCCGTCTATCGCTGGCTGTAACCGCAAATCGAAAGCACCCTATAGCTATCTCTCGTTACTTAAATACTTAAATATATTATTGATTTCTATAAGGAGGCCTTGCGCAAGTGCTCTGAGGACTTCAACCGCGAATATGCCGATGTCGATATAATGCTCAGCCTAGAAATAAGCATTTTTCCGGGTACGATAATAAAGCAATTTACTGCGTTTCCTGAGTAACGCAATCAAATTGTTTGAATTAGTGATTCCACAGAAATAGGTGTAGACATCTACTCTTTACAACTATCAAAAAATAACAGTTAACTCCGGCTGGATAAATACCATCTCAGGCTTCCAGCTCCTCAACAGTTAAGGCTTGAACGGCCTCTCGGAAGACAAGCCTCTTTTTTAGTTTTTTAAATAGCAAGTCTGTGCTGCGTGTCTTCATATGCGGGGCTTCCTCTACGAGGAAGGGTTACAAATTTATTTACGATACAAGAGATAGTTTTCTAAGCGAACTACATGGTTATTTAGGATCTAAAAACCTTACACGAGACCTTACAATCTTAAGTAAATTTATATGGCTGTACGGGTAGAACTTTTATCTGAATAGGATGTAGCTTGTTGTTGCTATTAGTAGATGTGACGGAAAACGTAGATAATATGCGCTATTAACATTAGGTTAGTATTTTTGGAAGACCTAGCAATTTAGGGAGTGGAGGAAGGGTGGAGAGAAACCTGCTGCTTGCACTGGCTAAAATTATAGAAAACCACCAATAAATCCTCGTTTCAACGTCCCATCTGACGGACGGAGTACTGAACTCAGAGTGCCCCAACAGCACTTAAATACGGATAGGTTTACCACTAATCACCTCATCAATTGAGAGGAATGAAAGCCCGGGCACTCAGTAAGGGAACATACTACTAAAATCATTACATGTTGGGTAACTGATCAAAGAAACTTCAGCTTGAAAAAAGCGGATTCTTTGCAATTAATTTACTTGTACTGTCTATCGCCTAAAAATCTCGGGGCTGAACTTAAAAGCCACCGAGTGCGTCAACTAGGCTAAGGAGAGTGGAATAAACCCTAGATACAGAGGTTAGGTGCGAGGTAAGCCCGCTTTTTTTGTCGAATTAGCAGTTATGGACAAAAAGAGACTGCACTCCGAGGTGGTATTATCATATTCTTGGGTAAGGTAGACTGCTCAATCGATACAGAAACCTATGTAGATGCTGTGACTTGTTGAGAGGTGACCTCTAACAGTTATGCCCCATTATCCGATGAAGAGGGCAAGAGCTCTTCTTTATATGAGTGTAGGTGGAATCCACAGTGGTTGGTACAGCGACACTCGTTTCTCTTCTGGAGTGGTAACATTTACTTAAATGGCTGTAGCACTGCATCGTGGAAGAAAAGGGCAAACTAACCTGTAATTATCCCGTAGAGCCGCAGCGACTCGATTCTTTTCATTTTTATCAAGTCGTGATAGAACTCTCTCGATTAATAAATTCTGGTGGATAAAAAGTAGTCTCATCTAATCTTTATTTTTTACGATATACTTCCATGTTACAGAATTCAAGAAATCAACACCGAGGAATCGTACCTTTAAATACCTACCTTTCTTTTATTAAATTCAAGGACTGCAAATAAGCTGTGAAAAATCCTAATGGAGCCACCTCACTCATATGCACGGCAACAGAGAGTTCAATGCCGAACAAGCTTTGTGTAAATCTTGGAATGACTATTTTTAATGTTCATTCTAAATTACTCCAATAATATGCATTCTGCCAAAAATATTTTCAGCAAGTTATCCGCAAACAAGTATTGTCACCAATGTAATCGTTTATGTTCGTGGTTATTACCGAAAGAATGTCGTGATCCTCAATTTAACTCAAAAACATTCGAACATTTAATCATTTATCAGCTGAAGTCAGAATGCCACCATATGATGCGCTAATGATGACAATATGCAACCGACAAATGATCCCTCTCTTCACTTCAATCCTATGTTGCTGTAATTCACTTTTGGCGATTATCTCTTTATTTTTGCAACGGTGTTATGTGATAGCTTTATGGGTACTTCACAGCAAAAATAACTTATTACATTTCATCAAACATAGCATAACTTGTGCAACCACAGAATTTTTATAGTTGGAAAACATTTTATTATGAGATTGTGACCAAAATATCGGGCCCATGTTTCTTCATATAGTATATGTATATATTATTTCGCCATTATCAGCAACTGTGTCTTTCCCTTACAACCCACTCATACGTTGGATCTAATTACTCTCTTACCTCCTACATAACACTTCATTGAGTGTACAAACGTATTTTTTTTATGTCTGTAGTTGCTTGAAGCTAAGAACGCGGTGAAAACCCGAATAACCACTAAATTTCCAAATATCGATGCCGCGAAAACGAAAGGAACAACAGTGTTTTTCTTTCATTAATATCTGCTCGTATTCTGCTCGCCGGGTTTCCTGCTCTGTTAAGATCATACCTACGGGCTTAAGCCTAGGATTATGGTCCTTCGTAATCCATGCTTTGGGTGCGATTTGAACCCGCAACGTTGTAGTTGCCAGGCCGGCGCGTTACCGACCCGGCTACCGCAGCCGGAATACGTATAGAGTTTGTTTTAGGATTAAAAGCTTAATTACGGTAGGGCCATGATTCCATAGCCGTTGTAGCTCCGTAAATCCAGGTATAGTACCTACTACTGATAGCGAATGCGGTTGTTAATGTTACTGTTTATTGGCTGTTCATCTCATAAAGGACCTCGCGTTTTAATGGCCACTCTTTATTTTTCCACCGTTTCTGATGTACCCACCGTGGCCGGCGGAGCGTAGTTAACTTTTCCGCAAAGGGTTTCCTGCGGCTGCTAGCCTCTTGCCACTCCTTTTGTGTGAATGCCTCGGAGGCGGCGGCGGTCGGAACCATCCGACGACTTCACCCCTCCGCCATTGCACTCTCGGGGGGGTGAAAGGACGGTGATGATGATGACGACACCACCGGGAGTGGGGGGAGGAAATTTAGGGGTCGGAAGAAATTTCGGGGAGGGGTGGGACAAGAGCAGCCCCGCCATTTCTCCCCGTCGGAAGCGCCATTTCCCTCCCCCCCGCGCCATTCTCGTCCTTAATGCCACCGACGCCGATCCATAAGGGTTGGATGCCGCCGGTGTGCTCGAGTGTGTGTGTGTGTCCGGTGCGGTGACCGCTTTCAGGGGCAGAATGAAGCGGAAAGTGGACGGCCACTCAAGGGCCGGACAAAGGCGCCTTTCCCCCGTTCGGAGAGAGATAAAGGGGGGTGAGGTCGATTTTCGGATTTTTAAAAGGGGAGGCAAGGGGACGGTGGGAAGGATAAATAGGAAGGCATTAACGTTAGTGGTCCTTTTGACCGCAAAACCCCTTGATCCTCCCTGTCCTCTACATCTTCTGGGGTTGAGTGAGCCTTGGCTAATGCCCGAGCTGTCAAGGGAGTGACGAGTGAGGTAATAATGGAGTCGCATTTTCTGGGGAATGCGCGCGTTATTGACCGTCTTTGGTTTCCTCACGGCTTTAACTTCTTTGGAATTCATTGACCGCTTTTGTCGCGTGTTTGGTGTGGGTCTCTGTTAAAACTGCAATCTGCTTTGACGCTCGTAGCCTATGAACTATGAAGAGCGGTAATCGGTTCTCGTGTGTTGACCGTCGAGAATGACAACTTCCTCCGCCGAGTTGCGCAGAGCGTTTGATGCTTCTAACTTCACCACAGTGTAGTCCGTTGTGATTACATAGAGCTAGCGATAAATGGATCCTCCTGTAACTTTCACGAGAAATCAATATTTCGCTCCTTATGATAGAAAATGTTGCTAAAACCTCTCAAGTTTGAATACAAGAATTGTCGCTAGTTTGTGACAAGCGTGCTTAAGTGTTTTACTGATTTGCGGCATTTTATATCTTCCTCTTTAATTTAATACTCCTCTTTTTTGCAATGTCCTCGGCCAGTTTTATGGCCGTATTCATTTATGATGAGTATTTCCGCGTGGGGTATTGGGTGATGTCATTCAGTCGTGTATTTTAATTTATTCCACCCCATGTGACTTGGGAGTTGTGACCTGTATTTCCTGACAGTTCGAATTGTGTATTACGGAAGATTATCGTTTTATTCCTCTCTGATTCATATTCCAAATTGTAGTATTGGGATAACATCGGTGTATTTTGTTTTGTAAATATTGATTATGTTTTTCGACGTTGCTGTTTCGTCAACTTTTTGTGGCTCTTTAACTTTTTGTTGTTACTTAGGTATTATAATGTCTTAAAATATGTAAAAGTTGGTTTTAGATTCTCCAATTGCTGAGGCTATGCCACAACTATAACTTATTATTTATCATGAGACGAAGCCGTAACTACGTCATTTCAAGTCCGCGACTTTGCTGCCCTATCGGCTGTAATTTGTAAGAATTCACGTGACGTGGCAATACACAGCAACTGTTCATCTCGAGTGTATCCTGTATCTTAGGATATGTGGTTTATATGGAATAAATGAACGTTTTAGCTAATTTCTCCAGTCCGTTGCAGAAATGTAAATTGCAGTATTAAGTGAGTGAATATGAAAAAAATTGAGCAACGAAAGTTATCGAATAGTGTAGCAATTTTCATAGGTAGTTAAATAGTCATTTTCTTGAGTTGTCTCTTGTGCAGCACGAGAAATGGAATTCAATGATAGAGAAGTTTGCAAGATTTAATCAACTAAAATTAAATTCAAATCCGTTACTTGGTAGTCAACATCCGTCAATATGGAGTCAAAATTTTTTCATATCGTAGTGGCGTGGTGTAACTTGGTTTTTACTCGTCTACATCTACGTCATACCCTGCGAGCCACCACGAGGGTTTGTGGCAGGGGGTGAAGATCACCAAACATGAACAATTGATATGCAACTAGGATATGTAATTGATATACAGGTTAACCCCGATATAGAGTCAGCCTTAGTTGTTGCCCCGGATCAACTTTATAAGCGGGAAACTTTATATACGGGTATGAACGGAATCCGAGTACTGTTGGGTTATACGGGCTAAAATAGGCTCATGACTACAGATAAACGTTCCATCTGATGATAGAAGAATAAGTTTTCAAGTAGTCAGGTTGCATGTGGAAAAATCTTTATTTTTACTTAGGTTTTTAAAGAAAGAATCAATTTTGGTGTGTTTATTTTTTATACCTGTCAACAAGAAAGTCTCAAGTTTCATTCACAGACTAGGAATCTCCTCATTACGGAGCTCCTACTGATGGACATACTTTCGAGGGTAAGTTCTTGTCTATCCAGTATCCTCAATTTGGTTATCCTTTACCTTGTGGGTACCCTCATTTTAGCAAAAAAAAAAACTCTGAATATCGCAGAAAAAATTACGAATCTGCTAAAAATCTTCGATATTTTTGCTGAAAATGTTATTAACGAACCTTGAAATTATAGATAACAGATCTTATAAGCGGGGATGTTATACGCGGGATTTTTAACAAAGAAAAGATTGAGATTTTTCTGGGAAAACTGGTGACCAAACTAATATGCTGGGAAACGTTATATCGCGTGGACCTTATATCGGGGTTATACTGTATAATAGGGTCACATGAAGCTAGGTGATTAGTATCTACATAATAAGAAAGGGATTATTGGTTGTTATTACATGAATCATGCACTACAGACTACTCTGACTATATTTCACGTACCTATCCCTTTTCTACGCTGCCTATTGTTCTGTCTTATGGTACGCGGGAAAAATGACATTTTAAATCTATCGGTAGGACTATCTATTTCTCTAATCTTGTTAATCTGATCAAACCTAGCATAATACGAAGGGGTTCTTAATGGATATCTAACGTCATCTGTGAACAAATCGTACTTTGTACTTATAGTTTGCGGAGCAGAAATTGTATTTTACTGGAATGATTGGATTTATCTTTGACTTCTTGCACACGACGTCTCCTTGCTCGGTAATGGCTTACTAGATTTTATTTGGGAAATGAACGTGGTGGGGATGAGTAATCTTCCGTTCGTTATAGAAACTGCAGTCATTGTTTATTGCACGGCTGTAATGAATGGGTGTAAAAGTGAGAAATTGCTCTCAAGAGAAATGAGTAGATGAAAAAAAACCGGGAGAGGTAGGGGTAGGGGTGACCGCGGGAGCGCCAAATTGGCCGGGCGAAGGGGGCACGCACTAAAACGACCCCCACTCCCTCCCCCCTGCATTCAACCGCTCCCTCCCCGCCATTTTATTAGCGCAATTACGTACGAGGGCTCGGGCGAGGTTTAAGGATGGCCAGTGCAAAAGACGGAATTTATTGTCCATGCTCACGGGCACACTTCATTTCCTGCGCAGTGGAGGTCGCAGGTGACGGTTGAGCGATCGGTGCCGGATATCGAATTTTCACTTTCAAGCCTCTCCTGTGTGCACTCTTTCTGACTCTTGGGAATGAAGAGGAAAGAAGTTCCGGACGATCGGAGTGATGTCATCGTGCGTCCATCGCGCTCGAGTTCCGGTCCCGGACGAAGGAATGGCAGCGGCTTGACCAACTCAGAGCCAACATGACACAGCAGCTTGAAAAAATGAAGGTTCCTTTGCATTATGACCCAGATAGATGGACCAGTTGCTATACGTCTGTTGCATTTTTAGGACTAGACCAGAGGTGGTGATTTTCACTTTCTCCATAAGGAGGGAATTAAGGGGAGAATTAGGAAATTACCTCTCCTTAGAATAGGCTAAGATGTATCGGCACTATTTTTACAATAAATGATTAATTATCACATTTATCAGATAATTTCCATAATCTATACAAATAGAATTACTATTAAAATTAAATCGTTAGTATATAATTCTATTTTAAAGATATATTGCATCATCTAGCTTAATTTTAAATATGAAACAGGCCCCGTGTCCGAGCTCGAAATCAAACACGAATGTTTGAGCTGTGTGTTGTGAGTGGGTGCATTAATGACCTACTACCACGTCCGGCACGACCAAATAGCCTCTTGTGTTTGCATACCTAATTGATCAAAACGGACCAGGCTCATAATTTTCCCACTGGTAGTAGTTTTATAAATCCATTCTTCCTAATGACATCGATTTCACTTGATAAGAGCATTTCAGCTGATTGCCATAATATTGTTTCACCGTTAGAAAGGGGATCGGGTTGGTGCGGTGCCTTGAGTACTAGCCTCCCATCCCAAGGGCCAGGGTTTTGTTTCCTGGCAGCAGCGACGAAGCATTTCATGTTCAGTACACAGTCCGTCGAATGGGACGTTAACCCGTGGTCCCCTTGGCGCCTGTTGTTAAGAGTTGGCTAATGCCGATGCCAGGTTTCTCTCCACCCTTCCTCTGTTCCCTGAAAACTCCTACCATTACCAAACTGCCCACCTATCCTAAATTGCGTGAATGACCTCAGCTGTCGGTCGCCTCCCCTGAATAGGCAACCAACTAACCGTCAGAAAGAACATTAATAGTACTGTTTCACCTAGTGAAACCTAAATATAGTAGTGCATAACTACGGTACTTCCTGGACTACGTCCAGAGAAAAAAGAAAAGGGAACCGGTAACGGAAACACCAATCTTTGGCTTCCTGGGTAAGAGATCAGACCAATAAGTTACCCATTACTCATAAAACTTAAGACGATCTATAGGAACTAGCTCCCACTCGCCATTATGATCCATCAACGATGGTACTCGTCAGAAGGAATAGGGCTTCAAGCAAACCGCAGCCCATGTGGATAGATCCCTTTGCCTTGCGCGATAAGCAGCCCACTATAAGATATTTTCTCTGCTGCTCGGATTGGCAACTATTACCTTTTTGAAGGTCCTTGGATTGATTCACCGTTAAGGAAATATTCTTCCTTTGATTGTTTTCAGAGCACTCCTTTGCCGTGCAGAGTGGTGGAGAGCATATCATTCAGTATGATATTACCCTCTGTCGTTGATCTCTCCAAAATAATCGAAGTTGGAAAATTCCGCGCATTGAATTTTGGCGTGATTTTCTGTTATTGTCCTTGATATATTTTCTTGATTTACACACGCAAATTCAAATTACTTCGTGGACCATTTTTGGAGCCTCATTTACGGAAAACTTGGCACCAATTTCAAAACGCCGACCGTTTTTCGTTCAATGCTTGATGGCTCGGGGTTAAGCGATGAAGACATTGGTTTCATTCAGAACATCTGCTCTGATACCATGAGTGATTTCGGTAGCCGTGGCTCCTGCAGTATCCGTGTTAGTGGTCACGCTATGCCAAGTATTTCACCCCTTCCCCTTTGGACCACCGCTTTTTGTATATATGGCTCGAGTGGATGGGTGCCATCTTTCATCAAATTGAATCGAGGATGAAGGGTCGTGAAAGGAGCAAAACAAAGCCCACCGGTAGGCGGAGTGATGCCTGAGTTGCCGCACGGCTTGCTTGACGCGACGCTTAGCATACCGGCCGGCCCAGTCTTTTGCAGGCAGAAACCCCCTCCGCTCCGAAAGGAATGCCCACCCCAGAAGAAAACCCAACTCGAAGAACAGAAGCGGGCGCAGTCTCGGCGGGCTTTCCTCTCGCTCCGTGTGTAAATATCTCTCACTTTCATCCCTCGCGCTCTCTCGAAGATCATCGCGTGTCTATCTACGTCTTCCCGCCGGCCCTCCCTCTCCTTCCTTAAAGGCCCCCCCCCTACCCCTCGTCGCCCCTCCCTCCCCCCCACAATCCCCTTACACTAACGTCACGCAGTCTACTCTCTTCAGCCAAAGTCTTGACACGCTACACACGAGAAAACTAGGGTTTGCACGAAATGTGTGGGAGGCGGAGGGATGGAGGCGCAAGGGGGGGTTCTGATGGAGAGGCGGGGGTTGGTGGGACACTGGAGTGGGAACTGCGAGGCAGGAGCATTAGGGAGAGGAAAGGGATGAGTCCGGGAGGGAGGGGGTCGAGGGAGGAAGAAAAAAAGCAAAGGGTGGTCGTGGGGCGGAGGAGGCCTTTTGCTATCAGCTGAGGCGGTGCGGGGGCTGGGTGGGAGAGAGAGCGGAGAGGAGAGAGCCTGCCTCCTCCTATAAGGGCCTCAACACACAATCACTGCCGTGTTAGACGCCTTAAGCTCGGTGGATGGCTCGGGCCGCAGTCGGTTTGGATGTCCAGTGGGGAGGCATCCCCGCACCACGGTGTTCTCATCGCGACATGCGGCCGGATCGCTCTCCGGAATGTGCTCATCTCTTTCGGGATCGGTGCGGTGCAGGGGTGAGGAGAGGCGGGGTCGCCGTCGCTGTCCCACCCGGAGCGGCCACGAAGAGGTAAGGTCACCGCGCCCCCGTGAGCTACGGTCGAAAGGAGTCTCTCTCGAGAATGAGTGCTTTGCAGCTAATTGCTCCGCGGGTGCAGGATCCCAGTTTGATTAGATGGTCGCGTGGAGAAGAGGCCAAGGTTCGAAAAACGGTGATAAAGAACATTTTGTTGAAACGTCGATCGGGAAGGAAAGGGCTGTTGTCGCTCTCATACCTTTCTCCTGGTCTTTCTTTACTTTATCTGCGTTCAAGTCTCCAGCGTGTCATATTCGGCAAAATTTGTAATTCTTCTTCCCTACGTTGGCTACCGAGATCGATAACTCGCTGGATTTATTACCAAAAGATCGTGGCTACGAATTCCTTCGCGAGCATGAATGCTTTATTGTTCTTTGGGTTAAAAGGTTAGATTGGAATGTGAAATATAACCTTAGCCTAAAACCCAACGTTTAGGGCATATAGGTACTCTAGACCACAGGGCATGAGCGTTGGATTTGTCTCAGGACTAGGCAAGGAATCAGAGTAGGTTTCATTGAGCAATATGACTTAAGCATGAGAAGCGCAGTATACCTTATTTCTACTACAGTCTACCCTACTCATTTAACTTTTATAATGCGGAGTTGGGTTGACCTTAAAGTGTATCAACGGCGTGAATTCAAGCTATGCGCTTTCGGAGAGACTGTTGTTGAACTGTGATATCGCAGGTCTCCATACATTATAGTTGTGTTTGGCTGAGATTAATTGTGTTTGCTTTCGTGTTTCTAATGGTCATATACTCCCCTCCTACCTTTATTATCTCGGTCGTTAGAGCACACTTCAACCTAAATGAACTGCTATCCCTGACGCTCGCAGTTATTATAATATTCGTGGTTTCACTGTACCTGAACGTTTCTTAGAAAGAGCAGCTCTTGTTATCAATGACAACATTGCTTTAGCGCAGGACTAGATAATCGTTAATCTCTCTTTATTAGGGTATATTTTTTGCGCAATTCGTGACATGCTTTACAAAGTCAAAGCTCGCGAACCAGCCGCGAAAACTCTAACCGAGGTAATGCAGTTTTTGCGCTTAACAGAGGACGTCTTGGTTGCTCAGCTGGTAGAGCACCTAGCTGGATATCAGGACTTCCGGGTTCGAGTCCCGGTCAAAGCCAATTATTTTTTCTCTGTGGAAAATCTTGCTACGCTTAACAGGTCGGCGTTGCGGTTATTCCCGTTTGGAAATTCCTCAAGGATTCTCTTTGTATCTCAATACATTGCAAATAAGGTCACTTTTTCCCATCTAACTTGAGTACGCATTCTGACTTGATTTCAGTGTTGTGTTTGAGTAGTATTAAGATTCAAGGACAGACGATTTGAAATGACGTTAGCAATTGGATCTCTTAAGAGTTGAGTTTACTTCTTCATCCCTATACTTCGTAGAAACTTTTGGATTACTTGGTATTCGATTGGATCTTCCTCATTTTTTACAATACATTTCAAATATATACACTCCTGCAGTTTTTCTTGATATCAATGTCCATTCTACAGTATTGTTTTGAGACATGGTGCAGATGAATGGATAATGAAATGATTATCCAGCCTCTTGGTATTCCAATCTATTAAAGATATTTCTCCTTGTGTAATGCCTTCTACGCCGAGGCTGTGATTCTTCCGTGGCTCTTTTTCTACTGAGTAATCTGATAATAAAAAAGTGGACTTCTTTTAAGCTCCTACTTTCTTCTAATAATTTAATCTGTATTGATTGTTGGCCTCCAGATGACATCTCGTCGTGTGTTTTGTAAGTTTATCAATGACGGTTTGTCTATCAGCATAGCCAGCCCTCTCGTTTGCAATAACGAAGCCTGGTATTTTTTTCATGGTCACACACCATTAATGTTAAATTTTGCCTTGTATTCTTAAATTTTGGCCTTTTTAATTTATCAACGAAGAAATAAAAATATGGGATCACATTTGTGCCTTAATCCTCTCTTCACCCTAACTTCTCCACTACTGAGCCAAATGTCACACCTGGTCTTCATTTGGTCAAAGGATTTCCAATATGCCTTCGATTCAGCATTGCTAAAGTTAAATATTTAAGTCCAGTGAACATCATTGATTAATTTCTCCAAATCTGCAAATACATATTTAATTTAAATCCACTGATGAAGGGTATTAGCTTTTCCTTTTCCTCCCCTCTTTCTAAAACAGAGCTTGTCTCATATAGGAATTTCTAAGCTTTGAATTCCATTATTGTGCCTTAGATCCTAGTCCACATCTTCAAAGCATGTTTCCCGAGTAGTGTTGTTATTATTATTAGCCTTCTAGGTCTAAATGGACATTTAATTCTTGCAACACCCCTGAATTTCACATGTTGCCCCTCTTCAGCCTCTCATACCTCCTCCCGTCATTATATCGCAACTACCAGTTCTTATCCTCCCTCTTCCCCGCATACCCAACATTCTTTCCTCAATCACGTCTTTCAAAACACATTCACCCTTGCCTTCTCCATCCACACTTCTGCCTTCTTCTAATTTCCTCAATCAAATTCCTTCCCTCTCCTACCAATTCTAGCACTCCATCGTCAGTCCTCCTGTCTACCCCTTCACTTTCTCCCTCCTTCTCCACATCCATATCTCAAAAGCCCTGAGTCCATTATCATCTTCTTTACACGAAGTCCACGTTTACGCAACATTCAGTAGTACTACCCTCCTTGTTTAATTTTTACTATTCTTTCTTTACTACCTTACTACACGCTCCTCTCACTAGTTCTCGCCTACTTATAAAGGTTTCTTTTGCAAATGCAATTCTCATTCTCACTTCAATGATGCTATGCCTCTTTTCCTCCAACACACTATCTAGATAGCTAAATTGCTCCACCTGCTCTAGCTTTTGCTCTCCTACTTTCATATTTAAACTGGGTTCTTTTATGTTTAAAATGTCATTAATTTTGTTTTATTTGGAATTATCTTCATCCCGTATTCTTCACACTGCCTTTGTAACGCATCTAGTATTTTTGTAAGCCCTAGGCTGAATGACTGACTAGAGCTTGACCATCGGCGAGCCTCACTGAAGTAATCAATTTTTCCCCGACCTTTACTCCTACCTGGAACTCATCTCAAGCTTCTCTCACCATTTCCCCAGAGTACATGTTAAAAAGTACCGGAAATAACGAACAGTTCTGCCTGATTCCCCTCCCTATCGCCACTCAATCCGATTCTCCATGAGCTGCTCTCAGTTGCACCTTCTGTGCTATGTGGTGGAAAGTTTCAACGATTACTAGGAATCTGAATTCCCCGCGAGAGAGGGGCTGCAATGCCTATAGAGCTTAGAGCAAATCGTGTATTATCGCAAAGTGTTTAATTTATGTAAGCTTCTTAAAGGGCTGTTTTCAATTGGTAGTCAAGTCGCCAGCGAATGGTCTCCCGAAGGCCGAGAGACTTTCCGATGCTACATAGTGATTGAAGCCACTGGAAGCAACTGAGACTAACAACCAAGCCAGAGAACCACTGAGTTTCATATTGGGGGGACAGATAGGAGACTGCATAGATACCTACTTTCTAACGCCACGCATTGCCTTTTACATTATTCAGTGCTCCGCTTCAAGTCAGGAGGCTAAGACGCGCCCATGTTTTCCTAGAACAGCCATAAATCTCAGAAATGATATCTTTTGGGTTTACTGCCATTTAAATTTGATATTTCAAAATGCCTACATTTTGTATTGCATGCCACGTAGTAGGTACATCATTGCTACCTAATAATACATCTCATGCCTTTAATACAGACATGGCTGCAATTAATTGTATGGAAAATGTAGTCCATGATTTAGCGTAATTTAGGCGAAAAAATTCTCCAAATCTTCTCAATTCCTTAGAATAATTTTACTGTGTTCTCTTTATTATTAATAATGTTATAAATGGAGTGTATGGGGGAAACGTGCAAAGTGCTTAACGTGCACTTTCCCCAAGGCAAAAACTTTTGTAGAACAGGAAACCCTATGACAAACAAGAAACAACATCGTTAATACAACAGATCTGCTAGTAAACAATAATATCTAATATAGTAAATAATATAATAATATAATATATATAATAGTAAACAATAATCATTCAACTTAAAAAAAATACAACTATAGTTTGTAATACTCTCAGTATTTGAATTACATTTTCAAGTCTGTTCCATTTATTATTAGATAGAAAACCATTTTTGGAATAGTGGAACATAAAAGCTATAGTTACAGAGTTAAAACCATTAGCAAATTTGAAAGATGCTCCTGGTATCTGAGATAAGCCGTTGCCTTAAAATACTTCGTCTTTCTCGGGACAGTACAAAAGATACAGGAAATTGCAACATTCGTCGGCGACAGGTGTCTTACACGGTTCATATGATATCGTGCTAAATCGGTTGCTGCAAAATATCGAAAGAAATAATTGGAGACTACTGTTGCAAGTAACTAAAAAATGAATTTAACTGATATTGATGTATGCCCTTACTCGTTTCGCCTATAACATAAATGAACAACATCCATCCGGTGTTCTTTTTTGGCACTTAAAACTCACCAGTCATAAAGTTATGCCTGTTTGAGTCCACTGAGTGCGCATCTACATCTATATAATACCCTGCAAGCCACCATAAAGGTGTGTGGCAGGGGGTGAATTTTCACCAAATATGCACTACATATCTTGCATAAAAAATTATTAGTATTAATATACTAGTCTAAACTTCACTATTTAAAAAAGATAAAAATAGCAAAGCAAGCATGCAACAACATGCTGTTATTTTGGTTAGCTTCAAGTCCTTATACCAACATGCAGCTACCTATGCTATCCAAGCTATGCTCACATGTGATTTTCATCACGACACATCTCATCTCTGGTATTGATCGAAGTTTTGGCATTCGTAAATTTTATCGGTCAGATACATTTTCACCTATAGTAGCTTCGTTATGATTCGCTTATCCTATCGTTTAGCACTTGAATAATAACACTCTAGTTTTGGTAAGGCGTGCGCTTACCAGAACTAGAGTGCACCATAGCCAGCCAGCACCATTGTCGTCGCATATGCGGCGCCAGCCCTGCGACCTCTTTACGCCTCCTATCTCCCACGTCTCCCCCTTTCCCCCCTACTTTCGCTTACACCGCTGCACCGGCGCAAAGCACCCACTGCACCCCCCATCCCATGTATGACGGTGGTTGGGGGGCGGGAGGGGGAGGGATACTATACAATGGAAGAGCGAGTGGTGCTTTAAGTTGCGGCAGGCCCCCAACTGCTTCCTCTCCAAAGCCCTGGCAGTTGTGTGTGACGTACACCGCGTTGTTGTCCTCTCTCGCTAGCGCGTATTGCATGGAACCGGATGAACCTCCAGGAATGCACATGTCTGCTTTGCACACCCAGCACGAGTGCATGTCGCAAAGCGAGTCTGGGTCTTAGTTCCTCGTCTCGCTGCTGAGGGCTTCAAACGCCCGAGGTGTGAACCGTGTCCCCTCTTCATTCTTCGTCCGGGGTATTGTTCCCTGCCCATTCTCCCTCACCTCATCGCAATCGTTATAACTGTTATTTTACTATTAGGGTGACATTAAATGTCTCGTTTTCAGAGTTAATGTTCTCACTATTATCAACATGTTCGATGCGAATATTTTATCTCTTCTCTCAAGTGTAGGATATTTATTGATAAAAATTGTCCCTGATTATTTTAAAAATGTCATATTTTACAACTCTCCTGCTCAATGTAGTCGTCAATCGACCTCCGTGCGGTATACAAATTAGACGAGCGTGACTGCAAACGTCGCTCTCTGACTCTCCATGGTGGGGAATTTCCGATTTTGGACAGTATACGATCCTGCTAACTTGAAGCATGGCTGATGATGGCTCAAATTGAGTTAAAACAGAGACCATATTAATGGTAATTTCCCGGAAAGAAGCAAAAAACTAATTTATTTTCAGCATCAGAACATCAGCACATCAAAGCTAATTCTCAAAAGAAATCTGAAGTACTGCCTTGGAGAACTTGGGGGATAAAAATTACTCTTTAGCATAGTGCTTTACAAATTGCATCTCTTTAGCAAAGGTTGCCGGTTCTGTTGCTGTTGCCGGTTAGGTATCTTACCACAGTGGCACGAGGGGATATTTAGCCATCACTGGATTTATGAAATAAAGCGAAATTCTTCTTGGAGTACCCACTTGCCTACGAAATTATAAACGTCGCAGAAAAGATCACGAATGCATTTCGTAGCCTAAATAGATCTTCAATTATGGATATTAATAATATACTTTGAATTTGAATAGGAATCGCAACCGTTTATAATTAAAATGAATGTTCGTTACTTAGTGTTGCATTATATCTTAAGGTGCGCCTTGGCATCAGTATTTTCACTCATGATTTTACTTGAGATGCACTGTAATATGTATGGATGATTAACTACCTGCATGTAGAAGTACATGAAGATTTCTGCAGCACAATTTTCTCTGAGCTGCTTCTCAGATATGTTTGTGACTAAAGTGGCTTCCTTAGTACTGTAGTCCCGATCCCGGAATCATCCAAAACTCCCTCATTTCACCCTTTTCTCCTTTCCCTTGCATAAATCCTTTGAGCTCGCTTCCGCCTTCAATATCAGTCATCCACCAAATCCCCTTGGCCACCAAAACCCCTCTTCCATTGCCTATCCATCCCCTTAGACTATGGCATTCTCTCGCGACATGCCACTCACCCGGTAAACCCTTTTGTTCGCTGGAACCCAAATACGGAGTTATTTATTGCGACAGCTCACCAACTTATTTCAGTTGTAAGTGCACCTCCAGTTCTTAATACATTCCTTTCAATTTTCCTAAAGAAAATACTTCGCAGAAATACCTTCTCCATAGTGATTACTGAATGGATCTCCTACACTTTGGTTCGATTTTTGGCATGATGCTACACTTCTAAAACTCTCTTTGATACCTGCTTGGCATAAGATATCGATTCTCCTCGGATACACCATGTTGAGAAACAAAACTTGCAATCAACCTTGGAATATTTTAACCCGTGCACTTCGGTTACTACGGCTCGCAAGGAGAATGCAAGATTGAATCGGCGAACAGTTGGATCATAATTAAACTAAAACTAAAATTAGAAGCTAAAGTTAAAATTCTTCGTGTCTTTATTTGTACAGCGAGGTTAGGACTAACAATAAGTCTTCTCTTGCAATAAACTGTAATGAACAGCTGAAACATCCATGCCTCGGAAAGTGAAAATCATCCCCGGAACTCGAACCCTCGATCTCGAGTTTCACAGGCAAGAGATTAACCCCGCCGCCACCGAGGCCAGCATGCAATAAGGTCTAACTGGTGCAGGATTGTAAATGGAATAGTGTTTTATAATATGGAAAATCGCCTAGGATGATCTAAGTTACTGGAGGGAATGTGAAAATGCATTCTCTGTTTACTCCCAGGGCACCGGAGCATGTCCCTTTCCTCTTTCATGGCTGTTTACTCGCTCTACTTAGGACTAGGGTACGGTTCGATATGGCCCCTTCTGAAGGGCCGGTTCAAGATCATAGATGTCTGGAAGTCGGGCGAGGGGCCGACAATGCAGTCGATACGAGTAATTGAGCGGGCAGGGCCGGCGAGGGGAGTGATGCCGAGCCCTCGAGGATTAATGGCACACGCCGCTGCCGGCCGCCGGGTGTTCAGCCGACGGTGACGGCCTCCATCCATAACACTTTCCCCCGCCGCCCCAAAACAGCTTGCTTCCGCACACTCGTGGGGTCAACCGTCGTGCGGCCCAAGCGGAGGATGCCTGATACGCATCCAATGACCCGTCGAAACCTCTCGAAAACTCAGCCCCATTTACGCGCCCTCAACCTAGCAGGTATATCGTCACTGCGCTGCGTCACCCTTCCCGCTTGCGGCGGTGGTCTTTCCCCCATTGATCTCCTCTCCGCGTCGAGAAATAATAAACCGTGCGAGGATCGTGGTGTGTAATGGGTATATATTAGCCTTCGTGCCGTTAATAAGATACATGGGTGGGGTAGGAGGGGTAAGGGGTAAGCCGCCCTTCTTCTGACCCTTCCGCTCGTGCCCCGGTTCGCGTGCCGGACCTCTTGCCCTTAAGCCCATCACCCTTTCCCGGGACAATCACATGAGACAGGGAGCCCAGTCCTTTAGGGATACGCAGCCCTTAGTCTTGTCCCTTCATATCTGGTCTAGCCCTCTTCTGATCCACTGGAAAATGTTACGGTTGATCGGATTTGTTCGGACCTGACCGTTTTGAGCTTGGAATGACAATGGTTTGGGTTTGTGGTGGGTAGTCATTGTTATGTGGGCCTTTGGCCGAAGAGAACAGCACGTATATTTCAATTGCCATTCATAGCCTTCGATTCTAGGTCCTCAGTTATTACTGGCATGGAAAATGGTGGTCACATTATGGTATTTAATCAACTAATAAATATACCAGTAACATATTTGAGAGCGCTTTGAAAGCTATAGATTACAAAGCAAAATTAGCCTTACGTCTATAAAATATATCCGACTCAAGTACTCTTAATAGTTCAACAAACAGTTGCTCCAATGAAATGGATTCATTCCAAAACCTATAAACTTGTCGATGATCGTGGCTCATTCGTTACAGTCTCACAGTAAGCACTCCGTATTCGTTCTTCTTTATTTTTCCGAGGTAAATGAATACTGCAGTTTCATTGTCGGGATTGGTTTTATGAACGAAGCTCAGGTAAGAGTAAGTTGATTTTACATTTCGATTGCACCACCATCATCAACCGAGAAGGAACAATTAATTATGTTTAATACCGGTATTTAGAGTCATTTCCATGAGCTGAAAACACCACCACTCCTTTAGATGAATTGCATTACAAAAACATCAGCCCATTTTCTTCGCCGCACAGCAGTCGCGGGGCTGTAAGCAGAGCCTCGCCCAAGAGATCATTACACCAGCAAAGAGCCGTGAGAAATTTATGAGCGTTTTTACAGCAAAGCGGGATGGCGTTCATAATTTTTCTCTCCCGTATGACAAAAAGAGAAAGAGGAGAGGATTTCGAGGAGTGGGGGGACTGGAGGAGAAGATGCGGCCGGGGGGGTTGGGGGGAAAAGGAGAATGGGGTGGGAGGGTGGGGAGAATGAGGGTGAGTGTGTGTAAAGGGATACGAGAGAGCTGCTGGCCTTTTCCAACCCCCCCCCCCTCCTCCCCTCGTCTTGCCCTAACCCTCTCCTCCCTAGCGGTGACTCGTATTATCCTAATGGTGAGTGGTTATTTTAATTAAAACCCTTGGAAGGATGAGGGTCTTTTGATTAGTCGTCCCAGGGCGTGGAAACAAAAGGAGTACATTTTTTATGCATTTCCTCCTCTCCCTCAAGGGTCCCCCATCCCACCCGACGTTCCCCGGAACGGCTCCCGGGACCCATTTTTAATTCGGCTTATGAAGGCCGGAGAGAATGTGAGGAGAGCTGCGGTGAATAATTACAAATATTCGTCAAGTTTCCCGGGCTGTTCCTTAAAAATCGATTCTCAAGCCATCACGAATTAGATTACGTTTATTGCGTTCCCGTACCTCTTATATTCTTTTCTGTCTCCAGAAATAAATGTGCGTTATTATATTTGGTAAACTTTCAAGCTATTATTTTCCTTCTTTCATAACATGTGATTGAATTGATTACTGCACAGTCATATCTCACCAAAATAATGGAGGCAATTCCTGGGCAGCAGGGAATGAAATTGTGAAATATGAAATACTTATTTTGTGCGCGGAATACTTTTGTTGCACTAGTTCTAGTGCACGTTTCCTACTCCCTATGTATTCTGCACGATCAAATCTTCTGCATCGGTTTTTTGTTACTTTTTCGGGATTAACTTTTTGGAAGCGCATTAGGAATTAATAAGATTTATATTACTTTTCCACCACTCAATTGTCCATTCTTTTACAACACCAGCAATGGTTTCGAATAATCTAGCTTTGGTTAGCCTGTCAGTGTAGAGACTGCAGTTATTGGTGAACGCTTTTGACGAGCATTTATTATGGATTGAGGAGTTGAAGAAATTAGAGGAATAGTGATTTTGCGTTCAAAAGAAACCCAAACGGAATTTAGAAGCGGGAAGGTGAAAGTTAGAATATTTCGGGTATTGTGTATTTCCTGACTATTTTGAACGAAAGAGTGTGTAGTATTTGACGTACTGACTTTGTTTTAACTTCAAATGTTCACGAAATGAATAAAACGTGATTCAAGACCTTAGTAAATACGTCAAAGGGAGACTATTGAAGCGTTTGCCGTGGAGTCTGGCATTTTATGGGCTCTAGTACCCTGGGCTGAAAATGAACAAGAGAAGAGGGTGGGCCGAAGGGTTTTGAGATTTGAGTGAGGGATAGAATGGAGAATCTGCAATTGGATACGCGAAGATGTGAAATGAAGCGCTTTCCATTTTATGAAATAAACTAAACTTTTGCAGGAAATTTAGGAGCAGAAAAGATAAAAGGATCACACTTAGGACAGATAAGTATCAAAAGTCTTTATTGAAGGAATATCAATAAGTAAATGCCAAATAAAGAGGGATTTTAAAATGCATGAAGAGAGACACGAAGAATTCTGATCTATAGAGTGTCCTAAAAGGCAATCATAAAAAGGAGTAAGTCCCAGATAATATAATACCTCTTCAAGAACTCGTAGCCTGGTAGGTGTCTATGCATGGGAAAAGCTGAGTCTATCACTTTTTGCAATTTCTTTTGGCAGAGACATGGCTCCAAGACCTTGGCAACAATTTATAGATTAAAATCTTTTAAGTACCCTCAAATCCCTCCGGGAGTTTTCGGCAGGGGGTGAATAGCCATCAAACTTACGCTTCGTACGTAAACTAATATCAATAAAAATATTGGATGAGAGATTATTGCTAATATAGTACTTGACGGGCACTAATAATTTCACCTTTAACACAACCTAGAAGTAAATATGTATTTAAGAAATACTACCGACATTGATTCATTCAGGCATGCTTACGACCCCCAATATTTACGTTACTTATCTTAATCTTATCTCCGGTAATTTCTTTTGAATAAAGGTTTAGATGAGCGGTGCTTCTGAATTATTTTCCAATATCTCCATTCACGTCACCTCAGGAGTTCCAGCCTTATAATTCATATGTTTGTTGA
Source organism: Platycnemis pennipes (assembly GCA_933228895.1). Taxonomy (NCBI): domain Eukaryota; kingdom Metazoa; phylum Arthropoda; class Insecta; order Odonata; family Platycnemididae; genus Platycnemis; species Platycnemis pennipes. The sequence goes on along the minus strand of OW121848.1, from coordinate 20,878,700 downwards.
AAGAAATAATTATGTATTCATTACAAAGGAAATCAAGCTGCAAAGCAAGGGCGTAATGCTTCATTCCTCGTTCTTCTCTGATTCAGTCCTTTTAATAATTCTAAAGTCTAAATTGTAATTCTTCTAGGTCCCAGGGCAAATTGCAGATCTCAATCTTGCCGCAATATTTTCATTTTATTACTATTATTTTCCTACATGGCTAAGTTACTGCGGTTGTAGAGAAGAGTTAGGAGGCACGGATGTAACTCTATGGTCTTCACAATTTTAGATGTCTTGCCATTAGCAATAAGCATCTCTTCAGGTAACTCATCAGCAGGTTTCACGAACTGAATCACCTTTTCCTCCTTCCATTTTTGTATCCAAATCTCACAGTGACAATCATACTATTTCATACTCTTTCTTCAGCAAGCGAGGTCACCATCATAATTCTTGTTCTCTAGCTGCCCTTTACGATTACCCCTCCATTTTCTTACACGTACCGCCCGATTTATGAGAAGGCTATGAATACGCCCACCGTTTCAATCTACCAGTATTTTCTCTCCAGCTTCCTGAATTGAGCACACTCAAAATTATAGGATCATAGTGATCATGTTTGTCTCGTAGTTGATCGCTATTTGAGCATCTAGAGTCTCATCTTCTCGCCTTTCTGGTAAATCAAAGGTAGGCACATTCATCATAGATTATATTTATCTCTGTACGTAAACTGGGAATCATAATATGTCATTGTGTAGATGAAAAGGGCACAAGAGTTTAATTGGTACGTTTATGTTGTCTATATCCACATTTTTGTTGCAAATCAATCCTAGTTTTACGCGTGGTGTATGCATAGGTTTTCCTACTATCAAGACCTTAATAACGGATAACCTATTAAAACCATGGTTGTACACTGTACAGACGTATGTAATCCCTTAGAATGCAGAGTTCAAACCACTGTAGGTTGTTAAAAAATCATGTAGTGCATTTAATTTAGTTTAGTAATTTTGCATTCGTTTCTGAATAGGAAAAACAGGAAAAAAAGGAACATCAGAAAAAAACACGCTTATTTTGCTATCATGATAAATGCTTCAAGTCATTCTTGGATTATTATCGTCACCACTTTTGCCGCTTTGTAACAGTGAAGGGAAAAATCTCGAGTTGTTTTATTTAACTTCACCTTAAATAAATAGTTAAAGTGTTGGTTCATTGACGAGGTCGTAAGTCTGACGATTCAATAAAATGCTTCAAATTATCCCTCGAACCTGATTAGAAAATATTTTCCTTAAATTCAAAGAATTTATCGTCTTTTCATCGCGCTTGTTTCGGATGAAATCAACTCCAAATGCTCTTGAATATCCCAGCTTATGTTCGGCGTAACAAACAGTCGCTGCATGCACACGACATCTCATGAGCGCAAGCACGCACCTGAACTCATTCATCATTAAAATCTCATGTCTGCCTTTGTGTTGAACTTACGACTAGCGCCATTCGTAAATTTTATTCCTCATAACATTAAAGTGTTTCTGTTTCATATCGTCATTGCCTTATTTAAGATCCAGCGTGATAAGAACTTTTTACCTTCCTTAAAAATATGAAAATGGTGGATTCCTTATCAGGATTCATGAATTTTAAGTCTCTTTCAGATGAAGCAGTTTTTTCTGTGTACGATTACTGCTTGCAAAAAACTATGAGCATTAGCGTTCAAACTTTTCTATATAATATGCACGAATTCATCTCTTCTAGATCTATTTAACTCTCATCTATTCAATCTAATGCACTAAGTCATCAAATCTAGAAGTTTTAAAAGTTTCAATCCTTCAGAAATGTTCATTTGCATCTATATTATACCCTGGCATTCGCCGCAAACGTGTATGGCAGGGTGTGGTAGAAAAACAGCTGTGAAGCTGAATGTATCCCGAAAAAAATTGTTAATTTACGAAATATTGTTTTGTGTAATAATTTTTTAAAAGAATTTATTTTGTTGCTATAAAATCATTTTTGTTATTGCTTTGTGCAACAGCATTATTATCAAATATTCTATCCTAATGAGTAATAATTTACTGGAAATATCATCAGTGAAACTGATGACGTAACACGGGATTTATAAGACTTCCTTGTGCAACATTGGAGAGCACTGTAATTATATCAGATGATGTCAATTGCTTCTTTTTGCTTGCGATAAGCGATGAATATGCTTATCCAGTTAACAGTCTTATGAATTCCGCATACCTGGGAATTGAATATTAGCTTGTTGTGAGGAACCTTGTCATATAAATTCATGTCATACATAAAACTAATATCCACTTTCTAATTTATTTCACCTGAATTATATGTGCCTTGAACCTTGTGTACCAATATGTACCTTGTTCTATACCTTCACTCCCCGCTTGGCTTCCGACAGGTTCTGACCTGTTTCACCTTGCTCTCCCCGTTGATGATTGCCTAGACAATCGAAAAACTGGTTTCGGAGTCATCCCCCTTTTATCCATCTTTAATTTGGCAATTGGATTTCCCAGTCTTCGGACATTTTCATTCTAGCCAAATTAGAAGCTCGGATTATTTCATCTGTGTCATGTGTGTTTACTTCCGCATTTTTGTCTTTTAGAGCCTGTGTCCTGGCCTGGGAGAATTGAGTATTCCCCCTAAAAGTCCATTGCATAAGACCAGAATCTTTTCGGATTTTCTTTCTTTAAATATAATTCACCCGTTACAAATTTTTCGGAATTTCGTAGAGATATCCGTAAAATCTTCTTTGTTCTTGGGCGTCCGCGTTTTCTTCTCCGTGATTAACTCTTTGTCCGTTGTACTTTTCTCTTACTTTAATCTATATTGCTTTGTCTCCAATGTGTGTGGTGTTTTTGAATAAGTAATTTAATTTCTTTTACTTTTTCAATGCCCGTCTGATGTATTCGTTGTACCACCGTGGCTTATTTCTTTCTCTTTTATATTTTGTGGGGATATGTTTGGGTATTCCATTGCGTAGAATATTACAAAATGACATCCACGTCTCTTCGTCGCATTTTTCACGATTACCAAAGTCCCGGATACAGTTTTCTGAGTTAGTTCCGAAAGTTGGTGAAATTACTTCCTAAATAAATATAATTTCCGTTCCGGTTTCGAATTTGCATCATCAGTAGTCTTCGAGGTGGAAAATATTCCATTAATTTCGCTGATTTTATCAAAATATTGATAAGGGGGTGGTCGTGTCAGGATGGTCGTAACTAAAAGTTGAGTATTTTATTTCCTTTTGTTGGTTGAACTTGCCTCAAGGAGTGATCTGCAAGGATGTTTGATAATTCCTCACAAGATTCAGGATTTTCCAACTACTGTGTTGCTCTTCCCGCCAGCAGATGAAAGGTTAATGTCTCTCCCGATGATTATCACGCCTTTGTAGTTTATTGAAGAAAATATTCATATTTGATCGTGTAATTGGTGTATTGTTTAAGGCTTAGAATTTGGTGGACGTTAAAATTAGCAAACGTGAATGTTTATTTGGTTACTTCTTTTAAGTATATACTATTTACCCTGTATTTCATTGTCATAAACATTTTGCTGTTTCCATTAAATTTCACTGCAATGAGCACTCCGTCTCTAGTAATGTTAGGCCGATTTCGCTAGCATACCGTATACAACAATAGAAATCCTTCACTGTCCTCGATACTTCGTAGGTCAACTTTAAGTCCCTTCAACACGTCCGTGTTCTAAAATATTTGTTCAATAATGGCTCGTTTAAGTGCATCTTACTATTTTTACACCTCTTATATTTCAGCTTCCTTAGGTCAAATTTTCAATCTTTCTTCTTGTTCAAGTAAATTGTCCTCTGGTAGTAGTAAAATTAGACTTTATGGCGTTCCAACTGTTAATTTAATATTGCACTGTCCTACGTAAATTAATCCTAAGATAGCCCAAGAGCCTTAAACTAAGCGGAGTTCCAACTCACGACCTTTGATCTGACTGGCCTGGCTACGGCGACTCGCGCAGTGGTTACATTCTGTGATAATTTCATTTTCATAGGGGGTATTACCATGTTCTTTTCTGTCCCATCACTATTCGCTTCAGGAAAGCATATTTGTCGTTGCAACTTTGGTATTTTTATATTCATTATATTTATTTCTTTTTGCCTCCATCTCTCTTTGTCACTTATTTGCTTACAAAATACCAGCATAAGCAAGAAGAACTCCGGTCAGTAGAAGTGGGACCTGAGCCCTTATCAAAACGTTACCCAATCGAGTAAATTGCCCCTTCTCAGTTGCGTCATCGTCACTTCCCAATGTCTTCAAATACCCGTCCATGTGGCTTAATGAGATGTGCTTAGTGGTCGCAACGTCAGCCTCTAATAATGGCATGGATAGTGGATTCGGAAAATGCTCTACTTCGTCATGGTTAGTCTTTTTAAAATTTCCATTCTTTGCTATTAGTTTTTTTACTCAGCCCGTAATGGTTTCTGGGAGGAAATTGGTAGTTGGAGGAGTATAAACGAATAGTTAGGAAGTCTACGGGTGTTATCTGTTTTTACGAATATTTTATTTCAACCTAACTTTGTTTTACATGTGGATATGTTAAATTTATTTTACAGGTTATAATTGATGACATTTAATTATAGCATTTCACATATTAGAGCCAAAGTAAGAATGGAATTGCCTCGTGTAATTGGAGCTGACATTCACAAAAATGACTATAAATTATAATCCAACATTATTACCCCAGGCATCTTGGATACTAGGTGCTAAGTACCTACAGTTTACGCATATTTATCTCTAAAACAAACAGATAAAGAGGACTGGGTGAACAGACTCACATTATTGACATTATGTATAAAGATAATTTATGATTATTGCACTAACAAGTCGAGAATGGCAGTTCATTCTTTGTTTCCTGTCAATAGACTATAATTCATTATTCTCTTGGCTAAAATGTATCTGTGATTTTCAATTCTGTACCCGCACTTATGGGCACGTGAGGGAAGACACACGGATCGGAATAATGGAAATGGATGAGGAAGGGCGTAAAGAAACCCGGCGTTGGCATTCGAGTGTTTGAAAGGCTCCAAGGGGACCACGGCTAACGTTACATCAGACGGATGGAGTTCCAAAATATACGCCTTTTGCGGTGAAGAAATTTTCTTTCGCCAAAACATGAGAAAGTACAAAAAGTAATAAAGTATGCTCATAAATATGTAAACATAGCTATAATGGCCGACAGATACAAATTGTGGCTTAAAAAATCCTCGAAATCAATGATAACAAATACAGTGTGTTTACCAATTTTTTTAAATTTCTGAATTAGATAGTTTGTGATATAAAAAGACCGGTATTTTTCCGTTTTTTGATCCGTCAATTATTTCTCGAGTTATAAGCGGCGAAAAACTGATGTTTTTAACCCTTTCGGAAAAGTGGGCGTGGTGCAACCTCTGACGTATATCGACTTCGTCGAATCAGAACTGAGCCCGTGAAGCTACTTTGCCTTATCGCAATGGGAGGGACCCAGCTGACTCTGCCAATAGGAGCAGTTGCGACAGCATCTGTGAGAGCACACCTTCCGAGAACCCCCCTCCACTCCCATCCCTTCCCCTAAAAGCAGTCAAGGACGGGAGGACAATGACGTCAATGATATCAAAGCAGCTTTTTCGGTGGGCGTCACCTTTTGCTTATTAAAATTTTTGATTTATGAGTGAATGGTTGTGGTTACAAGATTAATTTTTAAACTAAAATTCTTTTTTCGTTTCCAATTAACGATTTCGTGTACAAAATTGAGATTTCGGTTTCGAGTAAACGCCCCCATTCAATCCCATTTCTCACGGGCCTAGCCGCGCACAACAGTGAAAAATTCCTGGCTTATTTATCAGCGATTTCCGAATGGCTTACAGTCTTCCCCCGACGGCTTGGCGCTTCGAACCATACGAGGCAGAACACGGTGCGGTGACGCCAGCACCACGGACTCCCTCTGGTGGCGGTGTTTGCTTGAGCGTGGGCGTGGACGGGAGGGGGTTTACCGAGGGCAAACTGGTGCAAGGTAGTGGCCGCAGGGCGAGAATTGCAAAGGGGGTGGCGTGGACGAAGCAAGGCGACGATGTCTTTGCCCGGCCCTTCCCTCCCTCAGCAGTTCGTAAATCGTGATTACGTGTGTTTGCCGCCGTCGGCACGGCGTTGCGAGCACAGCACTGCTGCCATAACCCGCTGAACTCTCCTCGTTCGCCCCTCCGCCCCTTTTTCCCGTCCCCTTTGCTCCCGGAGACCTTTATGCCACCCCAAAGAGGTCGAGGGAGGGGCGAGGGCACCTACCAACAGCCAGCCACCTCCGCTAGACATTTATGACAGCTCGTTAGTCGGATCTCGTGTGTCGGGCCACTAAAACCATGGGATCCCAAACACTTGGCGAGGGATGGAGTGCATGGGGTGCGTATGATGAACATGCGCCTTGGGTACTCACGGACACACGCGCACACACACTCCCAAGCAAACACACTCTCTCCCACATCGGAGCTCTGGCCACTACAGATATTCCTCTTTTTCTTTTCCTTCTCGGAGCATTTCTACATCCCTGCTGGTGAAGTAATCTGCTGGCCTTTACTCTCCGGAAGGGGACAATGGGTATTTTGTTACCCGTAATCCTCCATAACTGTACTGTCTTTCAATCCGTGAAGGATTACGCCGTGAACTGATTCGTCGACTTCTAAAAAAAAAGAATCGCCTCACCGAGTGTGAAACACAATTCCCGACGGACTGGACGGAGATTGTCGACTCCCGGCCCTCTCGGGAGACTTTTTAAGGGACTCCCGTCGATGCTGGCGAGCACTTCGTCTCTCTTATTGTCTCATTCTTTCGTATTTCCACTGTGGGAATGTTTTTATTTAGATATATAATCAGCGGAAAGTCTATCACAGATATATAAAGCTATTAAAAATGTAATCTGGTAATATTACCCATGTAAAAAGATTCGCAAAATGTAATCAAAACTCGTGTATCTGCGCAGTGCTAAGTAAATGGAAAGACCAATATAAACAGCTGACTAACTGCCTCACAATTATTTTACCCAAGGATTCAGACACCATTATACTTTCTTCACTTTGAAAGGTATATTTTTCGTCGTTAGAAATATTTGACAGAACCGAGTAGACAATTCATGGCCTGAACTCACAAAAAAGGAAATTTATTTTCAATCTGAAAGCCCGAAAGAAATACGATGACATTCATTCTTCTTGCCCCACCTCTTACCTTTAGCTTTACCGTCCGCTGCTTCATTTATAATTGGAATTAAACTGCTTTGACGTTCTACTTCTAGGTTAGTGGATATTCAAGCTCATTTACCTTAGATGCCGTTGCATGCCTGATGGTTTCACCCGCTTTATAAACGAAAACAATCAATTTATTCAATATCAATCCTCTCTTTTCTCTCATATCAGCGGTGGAAATCCCACCCGGCATTTTACGCGCCTCAGGCAGGATGCGTAAGAATAGAATTAGAAAGGGAAATACGGGATACAGAGGAATCCGGCGACATTAGTCTGCTCATCAAGGGTTCCTCAGCTTTACGTCGGACGGAGCGGTGAAAGGTCAAATGATCTTCACACGGCATGCGGGTTACAATGAAATTTCTCTTGAGGCTCGAACCCGATTCCTGAAGGTGGATAGCGAGTGCATATCTTAAGTCGTTCTCGTTAGTGGCGCGGGAGCATTCTCCTGGATACCGTAGCGGCCGCTCCTTTAGAGCCGCACCTCTCCTTCCTTCCGAATAATTCCCATTCATGTGCGTCTCATCAAAGTTTTCCCTCTCGGAATCCTTTTCATCGCCTCCATTCGGTCGTTTCCCTCGCTGCATTATATTGCAGAGGCCCGGATTGCCCGGCCTCGCAAATGTTTGTCATCACGCCACCCTCTTGCCGTTGGGGAATGTAGACGTCGCTCCTTTCCCTCCTTTCCGCGTGCGAGGCGCCTGAAGGGAAAGAGCAGAAGGAAAAAAAACACTGCCTCGTCCAGTCCGCGCTTCGCCGTTTCATTCCCTTCGCCGTCGTAAAACGCGGCCAGTTTTGGTAGTCACTGCCGGCGAAACCGCGTTGTTTGATCCCTCCCCTCTCAAACACGCTTGCTCTTCATTGTTCCTCCTCAGTTGGATCGCAGAGAATGGGGGCGTTTACTCGGAACCGAAATTGCAATTTTGTACACGAAATCGTTAGATGGTAACGAAAAATGAATTTTAGTGAAAAAATCAATCTTTTAACCGCAACCATTCGCTTATGAATATAAAATTAAAATAAAAAAAGGTGACGCCCACCGAATAAGCTGCTTTGATATCATTGACGTCGTTTTCCTCCCGTCCTTGACTGCTTTTAGGGGAAGAGAAGGGATTAGAGGAGGTTCTTGGAAGGTGTGCTCGCACAGATGCTGTCGCAATCACTCCTATTGGCAGAGTCAGCTGTGTCCCCCCCATTTCGATAAGGCGAAGTAGCTTCGCGGGCTCGGTTGTGATTGGACGAAGTCGAGGGTCTCAGAGGTTGCCCCAAGCCCACTTTTCCGAAAGGGTTAAAAACATCAGGTTTTCGCCACTTATATCGCGAGAAATAATTGACGGATCAAAAAACGGAAAAATACACGACTTCTAATTTTACAAACTCTATCAGATTCGGCAATAAAGAAAATATGTCGACCTCATTGTTCTCGCCTTCCACAGTGTGCATCGCTGTCTGCCAAACTACGTCGCTCGATGAAAATCAACCTTGAACCAAAATGAAAAAAATACTGGTACGAATGGTTTCGTCGATATTTCCAATTTTGCTGAATCAATGTGTAGACACGACACGACTTTTATCTATTATGTTTTGCCCTGGTAAACCATACTATTTCATGCATAGGTGAAGTCCAAAATAAATTTTAAGAAACATTTTCGCCGAATGAATGTATGCACCGACTAGTCTTATCGTTTTGATTCTGGTGTGGAAATACCCATTGCGAATTCTAATAAAATAGCCCAGCATGAATAACCATAACTTGTTTCTAGTTTGATTTTTTAAGCAACAGAATTAGTGAATGAATTAATTTGGATTGTTTGGATGCTCGAAAGTATGAAGTTAATTAACATTTCGTAATTTTATCGCTTTGTATCGCTCCATTCACTTATAGATTTGCAATCCTCGCTTTCCTTCAAATTGAATCTGAATGCTGCGTCTGTACATCCGCAAACGTTCGTAGACCGAACATGCACTGATAAAAATTGTAATGATTATTCGTAGCGCTAAATGCACAATTTTATAGATAAACATCCTTTCCCTTGCGGTCAATAAGTTTCTTTTCAGATTCATAACTGATATTCGAGTTCATTTTTATGGCTCCAATAATTTTCAATAATGTTCCGCGTTCCAGGATTCCGCGTTGCGGCCAACAAAAGCACGATCTCGTTCCGAAGGGTTATGCCGAGGGTGTTTGAGGATCACCTGATGCATGGTGACCTGGGTAATGAGAATCTTATCTGAATCAATACCACCGTTTCCGCTCTGCATACTGCATACCTAAATCCTACCGTTTGTTCTCCCAATCCGCACTGGAGTGAACAAGTAATCCAAAAGGATCCAAGGAAGGATCCAACTTCTTTATATAGATGCTATTTTTCACTTCCTTTTGGACTTTTTGATGACCGATTCATTTATCGCTCTCCCCCTCGATTTATTAATGGGTCCCATTATGTTGGGTTTCTCTCAAGGCGATTTATACGTTGAGTTTTGATTTTTTTCTGCCATCTTCAGGTGCATTTAAGGGCCTATAAGTACTGTGATTATTTTACTTCTAGCATTCTCGCAGAAGATGGGGGCGTCTTGCCCGGATTAAATTCCCATCGCCCCCTTCCCATGATGCCCTCGTGCGTCTTCCCACTCCTCACTCTCCCACTCCACCCTTCCATCTCCGCTAAACTATTAACTCTTCTTCAACCCATTCTCCTGCGTTACCCATTTCATTTCCTGATCGCCGTAATCTTCCATTTTTTGTCACTTCCCAACTGAATTCCACGGAGAGCTCTCTTTTCTTCTCTCTCTTCCACTTTCACTGTCTTCTGGATTTTGCTGTGGAATGAATGTAATGAATCTCTAGTGTCTTTATGCTTCAGAATGCATCTCCAAACGCCATTCACGTTTGTGAATGTCCCCTAAATAGTAATAAATAACACCACCAAAAACACCGTTTGGAATCATAGCCCTTTTAGTGGCATTTCTCACTATGAGACCGCCATGGTTTTTCATATCCATTACTGGGAAATAATTTTCTTTGATGTCTTAGAATATTTTCTATGCTAAAGTGAATTCCAATAGTTGAAATAAGGAGATTGAAAGAAAGTTTTTATTCTTAATGATACAAAGGATATTTTATGAAGCAACTCCATGCAGTAGATACATATTCTTTGTATTTCAAAGGTCAACTAATATTAAAAGGATAGAGTTCATGCCAAATGTGTGATTGTATTAGGAGGTTAAGACGTATCAAATATCAATGGAATTTTCCAGGAATAATATGTTTTGGAATAATCTGTCATAGCTCGCGGGATACATCGTAGTGCATTCGGCATAGGAATTTTAAAGGAATAAGTAGCTCTACTACATGTACATCATATTACCTTTCTTAAATGTTAAAAAATCTCACATTACTTTTTGGAAGGTTCGTCTGGAAATATCACCAGAATTTATTGCACTCCTCCCATGAACACCCACTCAGTTTTCTGCCTATCCAAGACGGAGGTGGATTATATTGCCCATAATTACTACTTCCGGTAATTACTTGCTGCGGGAATATCAGCTATAATCTGCTTCGTCATGAAGAAGGATTAAGTCTCTCCCCACGTCCATTGAGGAAAAATTGGCACACAGAGTTCGCAAGCCCTGCAGTGCATTTCGTTGCTCTTTCTCGGCAAAAATATTTGTTTGCTTTAATCCACCTCTGAACATCACAAATCTTGGAAATCTACCAGCGTCATTCCTCAACCTTCATTTTTCCCGGCAATTCAATTTGATTTTCAAATTGCCTTGAGGGTTTCCCTTCAAGTAAGGAAAATCTAGGTACTTCTAGTCTACGAGTGGAAAACGCTATTGCAAAATCCGCATTTGGAAAGATTTGTACGCCATAAATTTGCCATCTTTAACTTCCTCTTCTTTTGTACTTAGCCATGCGTGAGTTAGTCTGCACATTACTGAGAAAATCTGTCAGCTTCCGTTCAACGTTCCGAGTACATAGGAGCTAAGTTTTTGATAAAAGCAACAAAAAGGACACTTTGATATAGGAAAATTAAATCTAGGACGAATTGTGGGCTTAAATTGGAAAAATAAATCTTATTTAGCAGCTGATGTATTAAAATGAAGTAAAATAAAATACTCGACTTAAGCTGTTGAGAGGTGTAACTGGCGTAAGAATTTGGAACATTATAGGAATTGTATTAGTGAAGGAATTAAATCCTCCAAGCAGAGGAGCCTGTTCACATGGGTTTCTAAATAAATTAAGGTTACAACATTTACTTCTCTTCTTTTAGTGCGTCAATACTTTTTGTGGTAGGTGCAAAATAAAAGGTTTTTCGGAGTGTTTTCGTGACATTTACCCAATTTCAAAGCCGTCGTGCGTGCATTGTCAGCCGGTCCAATCGAAACAGTGTACGGCCTGACCCCGTGAACACATAGCGAGAGACTGTTTTTGTCAGCCTGATTGCCAAATCAAATAAAGGAAACTATTTTTATGTAAATGAAATCACAGCCAATATTTTTTAAACCGCCAGTCCTAGTGACTCTAGAAACGTCAACCAACTGACGCTCGATCTTTTTCAAATTGCTGTTTTATTTCTATTTATGGCGTACTTCCACAACTGCCACAGTTTGTTATCGCTTTGCGTGTATTTATCTTTCATTTCGGATAAAGTCTCCTCCACCGGAATCATGCTTGCGTTTACGCTTAAGAACGGACATGGAAACTGTTTTCCCAACCCCCCGACTAACCAAGTAAAGTTTACCTTCTTGAGAATATATCGGAGATTAGGTATATTGTCTCACGTAGTTTTCTTTTTCTCGCGTACTACCGTGGCTTTTCGTCTTGCTTAACTGCTGGCGGAAATGGGACCCTTATCTCGTTCTCCAAAGAACGAAAATGGATCAATTCTTATAAGAAAAACTCCGAGGGAAAATTATGGGGCAGCACTGTATACGGCTACTTATCTTCCGACCACTCTCTAGAGTTAAACGATACATAAATTGAAGCAGAATATCCAGATTGCCTCATTTAAGAGATAATGAAACATTATAAATTTCAGTTTCCGTCATTAGACATATTTTTTACGTTTATTATTTTTAAAATTGAGTTCAACTATAAACTGCATTGCGGATTAGATTATGAAATCCTTTTATTTTCCTTCCGCCGCCCTAAACTTTAATTGCACCGTTTGTTGTAAGATAATATTTCTCAAAGATTTACTTCTACTGAATATCCTTCAAAACCATGAGTAATAGCGTTATTAGTCAAGTATACCTGCATTGTCAGGTTTCATAAGGAGGCTTTTCTTAAAGGTGTGGAGCAAGCATCTCAAGGGCGTCATGAAAAACGGTGTCTCGCTCTTTTACTCAGTATGATATCGCTTGAGAAAAAATAGGGAACGCAACTTCACTCATTCATAGCATAAATAAATAATAAGTCATTCGAAAACGATTATCTATGCCTGAGCAGACGAATACATGAGCACAAAAAAAGCATGTCATCTTAAGCATTGACAACCACTATATTTTTCACAGAGTGAAACCTTAGAGCTAGGAATAATAATTACTCCAGTGATTTCTTCGGTGAATGATGGGAAGGCAATGACAGGAAGAAGAATAAATCGGAGTTAGTGTGATTTTGAAAGTCCGGATAACCTTATTTCACTCGGATCCTCTTCGATAAGAAAACTGTAAATTTGGTCTTGAGCTAATCAACATTGTTGCGTACTTATCATGCAGATAAACTCCTATAGATTAACTTATTGAAAAATAAAGCTTGAGATTGTGGCCATCCCTCATAGCTTCACCACATTATTCTTATTCTGGTTTCCAGAGCTTTTTCAATTAAGCAGATACTAAATCTTGTCAATGCAATTAGGTATAAAATTTAGTATGAATAGAAACATTAAATTAAGTGAAAACTAGTTCGGAAGCAAATGTCATCCCGCTTGTCATCTCGCTTTGACATTCTTCTCCTTTGAAAAGGTTGGTTTCATCTTGCTGGCATAAAATGCGTCATAGAAGCCCCTAGAAACCCTTGTTTGATGCGATTGTATGTAACGTTCTATCCATTATTCTTCTTTTAAGAGCTGTAAATTTGTTTATTTCTTATTAAAAATCGATTAGCCCCACAGGAGGTAGTAGGTGTATTTGTGGTGTAACCATCATAAAAAAATCCACATATTATATCAGGTTAGAAAACCCTTTTCTCAGAAAAAGCTTGTTGGAAAAAATGACATCACAAGTGTAAAAACTGCTGTTTTGCATTGAAAAATTTACTTCTTTCACTGTTTTATGATCGATTTTGCTACTTTACATTCAAAGACATCAGAACTTTTCCGCTTCGTTGCTGCTCCTTTTATTTTTTTCCTCCTAAGTTTCATCTCTTAAGCTTTGTTTTTCTTTATACCTACAGTGTAGGGTTCTAAATTGCTTCGACGCCATGAGCGATGTGAAAAAACTCTTACGACGCCTGGGGGTGCTTTGAAGCATTCCAACCGGAGGGAATAGAAACTAGGAGCTCAGTTTAAACTTCATTCGAAGTGGCATCTGAGCTGCGCACATTATTGTAACGTATAGCATAGAATGAAACGCATATTTTTAACTGCGCAATAACTTCATTCTTAAGAAATGGCGGTGTTCTTGCGGCAAAGATATATCGTTTCGTATTTTATAACCCCTTCGTTCCATTTCCCGTCCATGAGCTCGGTGTTCCCCTTATCTCTCTTTCTCTCAATCCTCCACCCCCCTCCTCCTGCGCCTATCTCTCCTCCAAGAGGGGAGGGGGATTCCCGTCTCTCTCTCTCTAAACCCTTTTCCCTCCATCCCGCCCCTCCCCCCATCTCTATTCTCTTTATTCCTTCTCCTTTCCTACGTCTCGATTGTATTCCTGATGACATCGTCAAGGGGACGTAAAAACCGAGCATAAAATGCAATCTCTCCCATCTCTTCACTCAAATCCTATCCTTCCGACTCTTTCCCCTCCTCTTACTCCCCGCTGCGTACCCACAGTTCTCCTTCATGTGCAAGCGACGCAAGAAGGTTGGTGCTCTCGTTTTTTGTTTTCCTCATACAAAATATTCTATCTTATATTTTTGGTCCTATGAAGCCATTAAGGGTTCATTTCAGCTCAGTTCAGCGCGCTACAAATTATTTAGCCTCTCGCAATATCATATGTCTCCAAAATTGTGCCTAAGTCCTGAGAGGTTTTCTGTTTCCGGTAACGCAGGGCATTAACCCATCAAATTAATTTGAAAATGTGTCGTCTTTACCTAAAAAATGTCAGCAGTGATAGATGGAGAAATACGTTTTTAAATTAATTTTCCACTTTTAAACTATTCGTCTATTATTTTTAAAGGAATTCAAACTATTCCACTATCCTTAGGTCTCAGTGTCAGAAATGAGTGGCCCCTAATGTTTTAAATTCTTTGCCACCTGATTGGCAAATTTTTTTTCCTACGTTGCTTATTTCATTTCATGTTACAATAGATCCATTCAGGAATATTCTCTTCCGAACGTTTTCCAGTACGGTTAGTTAATATTTTGGATTTCGGTTATAGATTCCCATTCTTCTTTAGCGATTGAAGGATGACTGCCAATGCCACGCAAATCACTACCAAATCCTCTGTTGTGTTATGACATGGCTAACTATTTAGTTATATTTTAGCACCTATCGTCTCCGTGGTGTATTTTGTCACGCCACAATTGTTAGCGCAAAGAGCACTGTCCAATTGCAGCTTATAGGAAGGATATTTTTCAGCAGTGATGCGTGTGAATTGGTAATCTTTAAATCACACATTTAATAAAAGACATAATCACTGTGAAACTTTTCCGTAAGCTCAGATTGGGATCAAAAATGTAAATAAAAGCGGAAATCGCCTCAAGCTGTGTGTGAAGGATCTGTGTGTATGCTCACGGGATGGATTGAGGAAGTCCGCTGTCTCTAGCATGCAATCCGTCGGAAGGAGCGCTGAACCTTGAGTTGATCTCTGGAGTGAACGCTAGGGGAAACCTCAGCCACCCTGCTCAATGAAACCCATGCATGGACATCGCGGCCTACTACAGCGACGAAATTCTTGCAAAGAAAAGACAGCAGATTTATAAACTAAGGAATATACCGTGGTGCATATAAATTCACCGTTTCTTCCCAACTCTTAACAAAACTGTAATCCACACCCTTTTTTCTGCAGGCAATGAAGTAACCCGTAACATTGAATCAATTGTTCAAAGTTGGTGATAAATAATTAAATACTTTGCCCGACAAATAGTTGTTCACTGTGTTTCTCAACGGCTTGGATTTGATTTGATTTAATACGAAATATTTAATTTGTAATAAGATAAAGTATTATTAATATTAAGGTAATGGTCTTTGAAACAAGTATCAGATAAATAAGACGCTGAAAAGTAATAAATATCTGCGAAGAGCTTATTGAAATCTCTTTCTTCGTTTAGTAGGACGAGATTACATACATTTCAGTGCGACGGAAGGGTCTGCCACTTACCAAAGCTACTATGTTCTATTGGTTCTTCAAAAAAAGCATCCAACTTGAACGGACGGATTTTCTCGGGAGAAAATCCATGATATTGGTATTAGATATGCGCATTTACCATCCCAAATGCTGTTAGTTTGAAAGGAGCTACTTCGTTCCGAATGGAGCTGCTTTATTTTGTGAGTGAAGTCAGTTGAACTTGCAGTGTTACCAGTATTTTTTTTTACCTGTTATAGGATTATTTATTCGACGTTAGATCATGCCTTTCGTGGAGTCACGCCCTGGTTCCCACCGGTTGCGGTGTGCGGCTAGTAAAGTAAACTATTATGCGCATGTAGATCGGTGTTGACCCCGCAACGTACCCATTCTGAAATGTCCATCTCTGTGGGGATAAAACGTCAAGTCCTCTCCCCCTTTCATGCTCCTGTGACCTCACTCGGTCACGGCGCTCAAATTCTTACCGTCTCCGGCATCCCCTCCACCCCCCGTGCACCCGTACAAACCCACCCTCCCCTCTCCACATCCTCCGCCCCCTCCCACCCACCCCTCACCCTCCCCCCCGCTCCGCCGCCGCGAGCAAAGCGTAAGCCGCAACACCCGATCCTCGTCCTCCTGGGAAGGGGGCGCCCGTCGCCCACCGAGCTTACGTTTCCCATCTCGCGCTTCTTCCCCTTCGCGGAGCGGCAAATATGCGCGCGGGAGACGGGGGCGGGGCTGCCGGAGCGGGATGTCGCGGTCCGGGGAGAAGAGGTGGGTGGTGGAGAAGGGGACGAGGGAGGGAGAGACAATGGGGGCGTTTACTCGGAACCGAAATCGCAATTTTTTGCACGAAATTGTTAGATGGAAAGGAAAAAAGAATTTTAGTGAAAAAAATAATCTTCTAACCACAACCAATCACTCATAAATCAAAAATTAAAGTAAGCAAAAGATGACGCCCACCGAAAAAGCTGCTGTGATAACATTGACGTCATTTTCATTCCGTCCTTGACTGCTCTTATGGGAAGGGAATGGAGTGGAGGGGGGTTCTCGGAATGTCTGCTCGCACAGATGCTGTCGCAACTGCTCCTGCCCAGAGTCAGCTGTGTCCCTCCCATTTCGACAAGGCAAAGTAGCTTCGCGGGCTAAGTTGTGATTGGACGAAGTCGATTTACGTCAGAGGTTGCACGACGCCCACTTTTCCGAAAGGGTTAAAAACATCAGTTTTTCGCCGCATATAACTGGAGATATAATAAACGGATCAAAACACGGAAAAATACGTGTCCTTTTATTTTACAAACTCTATCATATTTGGCAATAAAAAATGTGATAAACGACCCCATTGGGAGGGTGCCCGGCGGGTGGGTTTGACTCGTCAGGGACCGTCCTTGGTGTAGACTCGTTCCGAGACAACTAACAGGAGCGTTTATGTAACCCTGGGTGTTATGGGGCAGTTGGCGACCCACCTGTCGAGCCGAATTTAAATTGGGAAAAATTAGAGGCCACGAAATAAAGTTTAAGTTATTAGGGGTAGGCGACCGACAATTGAGGCGCATTGCGCCTGAGAAGATAGGTGGGTAAATGGGCAAATGTAGGAGTTTTCAGGGAAACTGGGAAGGGTGGCGAAAAACCCGGCGTCGGCATCACAACCTGATCAAAGAGACCACGTGTTGACGTGCCATCCGACGGACGGAATCGATAAGCTCTTCACAAGGCACTCAAGTAGGGACCGGTATACCAATGATAAACCCACCATCGACGAGATTTGAACCCTGACCCTCGGGATGGGAAGCCAATACTCTAGCCAGCACATTAACCCCATCCCCCGCGAAAGAAAGTCTACCTGATTGCCCAAGAATGAGTAGGAAATCCTGAAAAAGATTGTGATTATTTACCTCAAACTCGTGTTAAGCGGTGTCCGAGTAATTAGGTTTTCGTGAGTCCTCTCTTCGATAGTGAGTGTAATCTAGAAGTTTTCTTGAACTCCAAATCCATACACTCCTTGGAAAGACTCCAAATCCACATCTACATAGTACTCTGCGAGCCACCGCGAGGGCGTGTGGCAGGGGACACTAGTAAGTAGCCAAGTCTTTAGTCTAATATTGTCGCCATCAGAGAGGGAAACGACCAGTGTATCTTTTTTGCAATAACGGGTTGGTATTCTGCATAGGTATTCCAACAGCACGTCTCGCTTAGTTTAACTTCAAAACTGATTTCATTTGGCATTCCGATTTTCAAAAAAATCCATGAAATGAATTCCATGGAGGGAATTAGTTTGAATTGAATTAGCATTTTAAAAAAATGGAGATTAGAAATCACGGAGAGAACGCTGAGTGAATTAGTATGAAGTTAGCACAAATTAAATTTCCATTAATTCCAAAATTTTCCATCAATGTTCAGAGACATACTCTGGCAACATATGGCAATCAAATGTGGACATCCTGATTCGTAAAAATGAATGTTACCTTTCATCAACACAGTTTTCGCCATAAGGTGGTTATGCACAAGTTGTTGAGGGCTTACGCTTCCTTCAATGGATTCTGGACCATGGCTTATTCCTGGTGCTTAATGAAGATGGGAAATTCTATAGGGTTGCTTTGTAGTGTTTCATGTTGGTAACAATACAATGTTTGTTTATTGTGCGTTCTCAAATGTAATTTAAAACGGAAATTGTTTATTTTTGTCACTAAGTCAATTCTTAAGAAAGTAAGGAAATTTAATTGTTTCCGAAATAAATGATGCCACTTGGATGAGGACGACCGAGAAATGCCTACCGCTAATAAATGAGGAATATGCGATTTATTCTTCGTAACTCTTGAGAATACGAGAAAATTCGAGGATGTCAACAGATCGCCCGCAAATAAAAATCCAATGCAAATAAAATCATAGTTTCTGTTTTTCAGCTCTGTCACATTGGAAGGTAATGACTTTGATGAGAAATAAGATGTGTGACTCGTGGATTTTAATGCGAATTTAATGCAACGAAATGATTTTAGCCGCGGTTGCTAATGATATGTATGAATCCAAGCTTTTTTTATGGAATAATGATGTATTTTAATCCTTGAAATGCGTTTACATTATTTTCAAAGCTATTATTGGTATATTTATAGTGAAATAATAATTTTATTTCTTTTATTTCCACTTTCTGGAAGCACTCAGGATGCAGAATAATTATTCTTGTGGTGAGAAAATGTCTTGATTTACCGTTCATTGCGAGATCTTGTGTTTTGCGGGTAATTACCAAGCAACATCCTTATGGCTGAACGTCCGTTGCGTAATCTCATCTATGTAAAGTAGGTTGAGACATAAAAGAAGACCGACTGTTGGAAGGTTGATTCCGTGGATGCTTGCTGCGGGAATAAGATAAAATTACAAAGTATGCTACGAAATCTTGAGGGACATTTCATTTTACAATAATTGTGGGAGTTTTATTTTAACTTTACTCCGGGGAAGAATGTTTGCCTGTGACCATAATGTAGCTACTCCCTTCACGTGCATATTAAACTGTACCCGGACACTGTATGAAAACATCTTACCTGATGATGACTTGCAGAATAATTATGAGTCAATGTCCTCGAGACGAAGGATGTTAGGATATCTCAAATGAGATCACAAGTAGTGCCGCATATCCCTATAACTTGAGTACTGGTTGGGGGTAATCAGATCTCTGTGGGGTGCCAATGTGGAACTCTAGCTAGGTTTGTAAGATTTGGTGTTCTCCCGGCGTCTTAGATTGAGTGAAAGTTTCCCGGGTCTTCCACCGGGTCAAAGGCTCCATCTCTGTCGACGTTTCGGAAAACGACTCGTTTTCCGAAACGTCGGCAGAGATGGAGCCTTTGGCCCGAAGGAAGACCCGAGAAACTTTCACTCATCTAGCTAGGTTCACAAATTTATTTAGTTATTAGGTATAAAGTTGTATCGGTCAATTAACTCTAGGATGCCAATAATACAAAAACTAAGAAGAAATACAGAACGTTAAAAATAATGTAACAAAGGAAAAGTACTTATGTTAGGAGCTACGACTTACGTTGTTAAACAGATATATTACTAGGTGAAATGTTGTACTTAGGATTGGCTGGCGGTATGGGTGTGTCATGGAAAATAGATATATTTTAGACATGACGAAGGAAGTGTAGTAACAGTTTAAGCTAAAAAGCAAAACTTAACAAAATCAAGGCCTGAACGGGAGATAATATGAAGAGAAGCCATCGATTGGTGAATTAAATGGAAAATAACGTGAATTTGACATGGAATTTGCAAAAGACTGAGTCTTTGTTTAGCTAGTGCAAGTGTGATATGCTCTCTCACAAATAACTGAATTTTATTCGCATCTTAATTTTGTCTGTTTAATTTTATTTATAATTAAGTCTTTTATTTATATTTATAATTTATTAGGATAAATTTATCTTGGTAATATCGACGCACTGTTTATATCACTAGCGCACGACATAAGAAAACCAGGTGATTTCACCCGAGACTTCATCTACATCTTCATAATACCCTGCAAGCCACCATACAGGTGTGTGGCAGGGGGTGAACTCTCACCAAATATGCACTACATATCATGCATAAAAAAGGATTAGTACTTGTATAGGTACTGTTCAAAACTACGCTATTTAAAAAAAGATAAAAATAGCAAAGCATACATGCAAAAACATGCTGTTAGTTGGGTTAGCTTTAAGTCCTTATACCAACATGCAGCTACCAATGTTATCCATTGCTACACTCGTACTGGATATATTTGTCGTTATTCATATCCCTAATTGTAAGAGGAAAAAAGAACATTTTGAGTCTGTCAGTTCGGCCATCAATTTCTCTTAATTTTGTGATTATGGTCCAGTCTACCATAGTAAGTTGGGGTTCGCAAAATATTTTTAACATCATCACTGAAAATATGGTCTTGGAATTTGTTTAAGAGATTAAGTCTAAATTTCAACCTACGATCTGACAATGATTCCCATTTTAATTCATTTAATACTCTGGTTACGCTAATAAGGTTATCGTACCGTCCCTTCACAAATCTTGCCGATCTTCGCTGCACACGTTCAAGTTCATTATTTAGACCGATTTCGTAGGGAATCCATACACTGGCAGCATATCCCAAATGAGGTCTTACAAGGGAAAAGTAGGTAGCTGATTTCTCGTACATGATCGTCACATTTACCCAGTACTCTTTTGACGAATCCCAGTTTACGATTCGCTTGACCCATTATTTCACGTATGTGTTTACCCCAGGAAAGATCATGTGTGAGTCTTATTCCAAGATATTTAATGGACTTGGCCTGCCCAAGGTGAGCACGCCAAGTACACGCGGTATGTAATACAAATAATACAAATGTTTACTTTCTCTTCCTTTACCGCCACTTGTTTTCATAAAACATTGTTTCCAGATGATCGCGCTCCTTGAGTTTAACAGAACGGGTTCAAATATCTTTCCGTATTCGGAGCCAGTACCTCTGGAATCGGTGTTACTGATCCGAGGTGAGTTGCCCAGCAACTCACCTCGGATCACCTCACCTCATGAAATTAAACATCCACTGGGTTATCTCGCTTATCCACGTCGTCAGAGTAGCATAAGTACACTTTTAGAAGAAATATATGAGTGATATGAGCTGTTTAAAGAAAAACTAGGTGAAGAGAGTATTTTCCTATTTCCTATTGGCTATTTTCTATGTGAAAATTTCAACGCCCAAGCATTTGGAGGCAAATGTAGGACGGGGAGAAAGAGAGAGAGCGATGAATTAAATATGAATGGAGATGGCAGTGAGATTCCTCGGTGGTGAATGAAGGAGGGCAGGGGATGGAAATCAGGAAATCCTTAAGGCATGGCCGAGGAAAGTAAGGAGGAGAGTTGGAGGGAGTCAAGGAGGTGTGACTCAAGTGAGAACCAGGCGTTGTGTTTCACGCGGTCGGCCTCTCTTTCTCCCCCCCCCCCTTCACCCTCCCCCCTTCGCCCCCTCCCGCGCCGCATTGCCACCTGAATGCATGCATTCTGGGTCGCTTCCCTCCCCTCTCGCCCCCACTCTTCCCCTCCCCGTACGCATCCTCTACCTTGTCTCCTTCCCTCTGCTTGGCATGCTCATCCTTCCATTCCGTCTCATTCCACGCCTTCCCTCAGAGGATGCCAACGTTTTCGCGGTCATTGGCGCAGCATCCTACGCTCTAGACGACGCAGGTTTGTTTCTCGGGTTTGCAACCTATTCCGACGCATTCCTTGCACAGACGTCTTTCAGAAGAACAATATAAGCCTTTTCCGACCTGCCCTTCGTGATTACGCAAATTTTGATTCCTCTAGAATAGCTAGATGTCCTAAACTTTTGATACTCGCTGTTTCTATTACGATATCCATGGAAATTATTTTGTGGAACGTCATGGATGTTATTGCTGTCCAGAACGATTTCAATTGGGAAATCAATTTCTTAAATGTGTCATTTAAAATGCTCACTCTCACGCACTCAAAAAACTGACTATTTTCCTGGCATAGCTACACATTCTTGTAGTCTTTTGCACTACCGAAGTATTTTTGGAAAAAGTGTGACACACTTGTAAGTAATCACGAGTTTAATGGAAATGTTCAGTATTTAGCAATAGTGTTTAGTTATTTAATATTTAAAATTCGTTCCTTTCTCCTTATAACATTATTTTTTGTCGTTGTGATAGAATTAATTAATGGTTCTTTTGTCCATTGATTTTGCTCTAATAATTAAGTTGACAAATATTAGTAATGTAAATTAGTGGGAGGAGAGCTCTAGCCGTCAATGCAGTACAACTGCATAGCATGCGCTTCGTTTTCCAATCATTTTCAAACTTCTCTTATTTGTACCTCGGCAGTGAGTCACTGAAGTTTCATCTCTTTATAATCGTATTTATGCTATTAAAGCGGTCGCATTAAATAGGGTTTGCATAATTAACATCGTTGAACCTCAAGGTTTCCTCAAAAACGTTATCGAATACCTAAATTATATCACTATACCAAAAAGCTAACGCTGAAGCTGTATTATTTTCTTACATTGAAGAAATGTGAAGCACACCATCACCTAGCAGTTGGGCCATAAATTTTGAAGAGTGACTAAGTATTGCTATATTTATTTCGTGACATTTTATTCATTTCTAATCTACGTTTTATTCCGTGTAATTAATCAGTGAGTAGACTGTGTAGGTACGTAATATATGGGTGGAGAATAAGAGACGCATTCTAAATTATTCTTGTCGTAATATGTAAATTGAACCTCACTACATTTTTTCATAACGCTTCAGCTGAAAACTGACTCGTTATTGTACATTTTAGGAAGAAGTTAAGACTCTCAATTTTTGAGCGTATGCAGAAAATCAATTTTGGATATTTGCGTTTTGCAACACATTTTGAATTTAGTATCCAGCTGCGTCCAGACAGTCAGCTGCGCCCGATAAAGGGATCTGTTCATCAAAAGTATTATTGAATAAGTCAGTAATTAAAGGCTCTAAGCCTCCCGTTTAGAGGTTTAGTAAGGCATGTAAGGCAAGGGAGAGTACTCTCTAAAATTAGAGAGTAAGGCATGAGCTTACGCCAACTTGTCTGGGGGATGGTAGTTTCGCTTTAACGTTAAGTGGAGTTTCTTTTGTATTTTGATCTTTTGTAGATAAATTGTTTTTATTGTCTCCTTAATTTCGCCGAATTTCACAATTAATGCATAGTGGAGTAATGAATTCTTCCTGATTTTTAGCAAGCATTTTCGTTCTCTAATTAATAATGAAAACTTACACCAAAGATAGTCGTCGATGAGAAAGATGGTTTAGATCTGATTCTGAAAGTGAGAAGAGGACTTCATATCTAGATGTCCGCAGATAATCTAGATTCTAGATTTCTCTTCGATGGCCATTATGTTAACTCCCTTTAAGTTGATAAAGGTACGAATGAAATTTATGTGTCATAACTTCTTTGACTTTTATCTCGTTGCCATGGATGTGCACCAGAGCTCATTGTTTGATGCCATCTTTCGCATCTGGTGATTAGCTGTGTGCAATCACTGTGAATGCCTTGAAGCTTCAGATTCCTTGACGTAAACCGCGATAATTACCCAATTTGAGTTGGTATCAAAGTATTACGGCCTGCTACGAGGGGAAATGTGGAATTTTCTCTTGGAAATTTGAACGAACCCCGCTGGCATTATTTTTCCCATATAAATTTTTAGCCTCTTTTATCTCCCCTCTCATTGTACCTACTGACCCAGCATGTAGAAGCTCACATATACTTCGCCCGTGCTCTGTCTTGCAGAACGCTTTTCCTGATTTCTTTCCTTGGGCTTCGTTGCCAGTAATTGGATAAGTTTTAAGATCTCTGTCAACGTGGAAGGCATGAACGTGAGCAGTCAGATGCGGATATTTTTTATTATGGATGAGGCTCCACTATATAAGGGTATTTAGAGCCAATTGCGTTCTGAACGAAAAATCCCTCATTCGCAATTGAAGGCTACTAATCTGACTTAAAAAGTATTATTGAAATGACGGGAAGGAAGCGCATTTTATCTTGAAGATAAACCGCGCTTGGTGAAGCTAATTTCGTCCTTCGTTAGGATTTATGTAATGACCGGTTTACTCCGCCTTCAGACGGCATCTGGTGAAACGTGTTAAGCTAAATTATGGAAAGGAGTAATGAGGGGATGTAATGAATAGCAATTTTTAGAGATAACTTATGCCATTACCTCACTCACCGACATATAATTGCCTGAATTGGAATTTCACCAGTTTTGAGCCCCGCTACTGTCTTGCTGGATAATTAACGTCTCCGTATGGCGATTTAATGGTGTAATATGCTCTCATATTTTCACAAAGTACTGATACGTGAAGACTCATTTTGAGGTTTATTTTACAATCAACTGCGCCAACATTGTCGATATTTTTAAAATGTTTATATTTTTGGTGAATATTCGATCGGTGCATGTTAGGCAGAAGTTAAATATTTGTATGACTGCTCCTTAATTTATTTTATGATAAGAAAATACTGTGTGTAGTAAACATGAGAAAGGATCATTCTCATGCGTTTTGACTGTTTCTCTTCAGCCTTCTCTTCCCACTCCTCTTTCCCCCATTCTTTCCTATCTCGTGTTATTCGTATGCGCGCCTTCCATCAAATTCTGAGGTCGAAGAAACCCCCTTCGACAACGTCAGCCCTGAGACCTTAGCTCCCTTGTCCTTCTTCCACCACTCTATCGTCTGGCTCTCCTCGGAAATTGGCTCTTTTCATATTGCCACATATATATCGACACATTGCGAATAGCCTTCGCTCGAGATTAGGATAGGTCTTAGAAAGGCAATACGGCTGAGGGTATATACGCTTCAGAATCGTATTCCTTTGTCGCAGTGCTGCTTAGCCCATTGCTTCTTACGCGAGAGATGTAATAAGAACATTTAAACGCCGTAAATGCAGCTACTGTCCCCCTCAGAGACTGCTCATGTAAATAATAAACCTGGGCAATGGGTAAAAAAATGATTTTTTCCCTTCTTTGGTGAAGGTATGAAAAATTGAGTTCCTTAGATGCATTTGGGACGGGAAACTGTCCAATGTCGCGTGCAATGCTTTTCGTAAGACCTTCGTATAGTGCGAATTGAGAATCATTATATCTTATCATTGTATTAATCAATAGATCTTATCCCCCCGTAGTTGTAAGTATATATATTTAGCCACTTGAGGGTGACTAAATAGAGTATGATTCAAAAAATTTGTTACTGATTCTTCACCTATTCCTATTTTCAAAAAAGCTAAAGTTTCCAATATACCTTTCTTACCTATCTTTCCTACACACAGCAATTTGTTAAGAAAGCTAGTGTCTGTGATTAAGTCTGGACCAGGAGTAAATTAGTAAGAATTAAAAAAGGAAGGAGACAAGGCTGTGAACTTTCTCCCGTTTTTTTTCATTTTTACTTAGAGAGAGCCATAGAAGAAATCAAAGAAAAGCTTCAGGACTAAATATCTCCGGGAAAAAATCAGCTTGACTCGATTCGCCGATGACATAACGGTAAAGGCAGAGACAGAAAGAGGTAAAGAAGACTCTCGTTAACAAGAAAAAGACATTGGCCAAACATAACCTGAAGATAAATAAAAATAATTCAAGTATTAATGGTGTATAGAAGAAGAGAGGAGGCCAAGATCATTGTTAAGCCTAAATGGGAAGCAAAACTTAAAGAGGTGAGCGAGTATTGCTGTCTAAGAAACCGAGTAACGAGCGATGAGTAAAGAAAGAAGGAAATAGTCACTTGAATACCCGAGGTGAAGTGGGTATTCTGCCAAGAAAAGAATCTACTTACACCTGGAAATAAAAGCGTGGAGTAAGGAAACAGTGAGGCATGGACGATAAAGCCAACGGAGAAGTCAAGAATCATTCGTAATGTGCAAAATTGAAGTATGCTGAAAACTTGGAAAGAAGACGGGAGAATATATTGAAACGACGTGTCTTGGTAGTTTATGAAGGTATTTAATAGCTCGGGTTCTCCTCCTGGGAACATATACGTACAGAAAATGAGATACATTCAGAAGTACAAAAACATCTCGGGAGCTCGGTGGCTTCTCAGGTGCGGGATCTCCGGAACAACATCTGACCGCGTAGTCTCTCGAAAGTGGTCTCCGCTTGCTTGCGCGCTTACTCCTCGACTTCCACCCTGATGACGTCGGCAGCGCAGACAGAAAGAAAAACGCGAGTGGCGCCTCTCCTCGGCTGATTTGTCAACCGCCCTGACCGCCACTCTTCAAATGTGTCGTTAATGCGGCACAATATTTGACCATATCATTAGATATGATGGCTAAATGGAGACAAATTTTGATGGGTATTATGTTGATAAGTGAGTGGAAAAGAATGAAAAAGGAAGGCCCCGAGTGAAATATATGGAGTAGGTTGATAGGGATGTAAAGGAGAGAACATATGCATATTTGAATAGTATACCTGACAAGAGAATGGAGTGGAGAGCTGCGTCAAACCAATGTTGTTGAACTATGATGATGATGATCTCCCTTATATAGGTAACATTTTTCGACTATGTCCTTCCCTTCGACCCTCACTACCTGTTACATCCACCTAATCTGCCTGAACTAATTTCTGCCAGCATCTCTCCCCCCTCCATACTTAACACTCAATCCTTCTTTAGTCTTTCCGTCCACAGCACTTCATCTATTCTTCTACACGCCCGCGTCTCATAAGTTTCCAATATTTATTTATTCTTATCACCTCTCCGTGGAGTTCAGATCTTGGATCAATACCAAGCCAAACCACATTTAAACTCTTCACTGACCATTTTCTTTCATCCCCCATTTAGGTCCTTATCAGACGTTCCGTTCTTTATACAGACTAACGGCTACTTAGTCAAAGCAGTCATTCTCCTATCATTATTATTGCTTCGCCCACAGTTCTTAGCCAAGCCTCACAAGTAAAAATATATTGTATCTCTTATAGCCGTTCTCCTACTTTTCGTTCTACTTGGCATTATTTTTCCTGCATTAATGCATCTAAGTATTATCACGAATAATCTAGCAGTTCAATTGCTTTAAAAACATTTAACACCCTTCTATTTCTCGACCCTTTCAAGATCTGCATTCTGGGCGTGGATACCTTATTTATTAGCTTTTAAAAATTACTAGCCCAAGTCATTATGCCATACGGCATTATGTTATGAAAAAATTTTAGACTCATTCCGCGTCTTCGTCCTAGTAATGCGTATCTTACGATTAAACGAGATATTAATATAATATTGGAGGCATTAGGTCGGTATGTGGCTAAAGCTCCGGGTGTGTAACCAGTGAGTCTGAGTTTCGGTAGTGCTGGAGATATTTTCATGTAACCCAGGTGTACTTCCGAATCTTATGGAAGATACTTCAATTTATGCACTCCTTCGTTGATTGGTTAATAAAAGATTGGTCCCGGTTAAGAGTAGGTTGTTGCAACTACAAGGATTTTTTCCGCGTTCGTACGATCCCTGTAAACATATTATTCACACTCCGTCACCCTCCGGTCTTTAACAGCTAAAATACCTCAGATATTGCCCGCATCTGCCAAGTAACTGCTACTTAATGTATAGTTATTATTCCCATCATATGGTTCTTCTTCATCTTGATCACCGGGGAGTTCCGCTTATTACCTAGCGGACCAAGGATTATTATATCAATAACGGACAGATTTTTTTACATTTGAAGCTGGATTTTTGGATTTTTTTTCAATTCCCTTCTTCCTGTTTCCGTGTAGGTGACGTCACCAAACCGTCCGTTTGAGAGTTCGGTGAGAGTTTCTTTCGTGGTTATTCTCTTCCTCTCTCTCTTTCTAACTCCTCATTCCCGGCTCGTGCGTCAAGATGCTTGATTGGCGTATGTTCTAGCGGCAGTTTTTCTTTACAGCCCTGTGGCTTTGCCATCTGATTCGTCTTATTAGAAAGTAGAATCGTTAATGCCAACTAATCGGAGTATCCTAAGAAACAACAGCTTTCTATTTTACTCATAATTCATTGGTGTTTCTTGCGGTGAACTTAAGACTTTTTCTTGGTGTCAGAATGCCATGTTACCAACCATATTGTTAAATATTCTTTCCATGATTAAACATTAGTATTTCCGTGAAAGAGAACCTGATGAGAAATTTCAATCATTAAATGTCCTTATTAACCTCCCCTCATGTTTTCTCCTCAATTTCACGATATAATCGTTTCCTCAAAGCTCAAGTCGTCAAGATGATGGCGGATAGATGAACATGCCATAAGGCATGGAGTGCCAGCGCAATGAATTAACCATTCCTCAAGTCTCCTTTATCTTAGCAAAAGAAGCTTAATGGAAGAAAGAAAAAATTTTTCCATTCGGACGCCCTCATAATGTATGTGCATTACTCAGAATTTTTCCTGGGCCGGATGAGATATAAATAATTAGAATATAATTAGGTTAAAGGTTACCAGGACCCTAGTGATCCTAATTGGAACTGACTATTGAGTTACAAAATTCTTAGCCATTGAAAATAGGACGATATTCTGTCCCTACAGTGTAATCAAATTCGTAAAATTGTCTCCTTTGAAGATTGGTTGCAGTAAAATGTTTTGTTGAATTCTTTTTATCTCAACTATTTCTTTCCCATCTAAATTTCCCTACCTCACGTTTAAATTGATGTAATTCACGGTAATATCGTATATGACGTTATAATGAAAATCAATACGCATAGTCTTGATGATCGGCCAAGTAGGTATTGTATTGAACAAAGGTGGACGGATAAAGTGTCGACAGCTGGGAATCGAAGCAGTCGACCTTTGGCTTGCCATTTACTGCGCAGGTCTGCACGCGACCCAGAACCTTTGATCACAAAGGAAACATTAAGGAAGATTCATATAAACTAGTTTAATAGGCTATAACGGTATATCGAGGGTTTGAACTCTGCGGAAGCGGGCGACAAAAAAGCCACTGTCCAAAAGGATTGAACGTCTTGACTAACACAGTCAAGTTCAGTACAAAATGCAAGATTTAAGTGCTGCCTTATTGGAGAGGATTTTTTAAACCCATTTCATATCCCATTAAAGTGGTAGAAATAATTAATTTCGATGTGGTATAGCATCGTATATTATGTAAATACATTACGGTATATTGAGGGTTTGAAAGTGGGAAGTGGACGTCAAGGAAGCCACCGTCCATGAGGCTTGAACCTCTTTGCTGTCACAAGCAAGATCGGAATACAATGCAAGATATTATTACTTCCTCATTGGAAAGGATTTTTTTACCGATGCCATATGCCATTGAAGCAGCAGCTATTTTAATGTCATTCAGGAAGAGCATCGAATGCTACATAAATATCGTGTATTACTAGCGATACTTAGCAACATAGTGCACCCCTACCCCCATCACTCCTACCCTGCAGTTTCCCGATTCCCTCGCCTGCTGCCCTCGCCTTTTCCGTCGGTGCTGTCACCTCGAAATTGCCGCTCTCCTACCGCTCACCCATCTGCTCACTCTCCCCCCTTCCTCCCACCCTCCATTCATTCCCACCCCCTCCAAGCCCTCTCTCTCCCCCTCGTCACTCTCCCGTTCCCATACTGACACCGACTCCATTACCTGCTCCGTTCCTCTTCCCGTCGGCCGTCGTTACCTCCCCCCCTTTCTCTCCTGCGCCCGCCTCTATCCTTCGCTCTACGGAGTCTACCGCACCATTTACCTGTCAGGCGGTGTGTGCGTGAGAGGGATGAACCCTCGGTCTCTATTCCATCTTAATGAAGGCGTTTGTCTTTCTGGGACCGTCTCTCACTGGTGCATGTTGTGTGAGAGCCTCAGTCAGCCACGATCATCCCTTACCTGAAGATGCCTTTCGATCTCTCATTCATCGCTTCTATCCCTCTCTACCTAGCCCTCATACTCTTCCTCACTCTCTCCACGTTTGTGCCGAGAGTCCAATTATCTTCTCGCAAGACTACTCTTCCTTGATACTTCTAAGAAAATAATTAATCTTGTTTGAGATTGCGTGAAAACGGTAAACGGACAGAATACCTAGCACCTAGCGGGTAGCTTTTGTTTGGTATCGGAGCAATCTGAGCTGAATACAACCACATTCCACTAAGGAAACTCCTTGTCCTCATTTGAAGCAAAGATTTACTTTTCTTATGTATGCCTTAACACTTTAGCCTAGCTTGGCTGTCTTGAGTTTGTTGATACTATTATATATATCATATAATTTTTAACCTCATTTTTAACCCCCATTGTGTGCTTCGTGAAATCATTTTCTATTTTTAATAACACCGATTTATACCATATAGTATATGCCTCTCTCGCAATTACACCATCGCTATCGAAATACAGGTATTACACGAATTCTTTACAGTGCGTCTGGCATTCATGATTTTTTCTGAGTGACAGGCGGATACTAAATTCTTCATCTGCATGGTTTAAGATCGATGGAAAGAATTCCATTAGCGGTGCATTTCAAATGGCAGCGTCTGGTTACGCCTTTTCCCTGTTGAAGCACGATAATCTCTTGAAACATGTATTCAGTTGATACGAGCAGAACATTAATTTCAAAGGAACTCCTCGTTACTGGTCACTGGTTTTATCGTGATAAGGTTTTAAATTTGAAACGGTGGCATGCATCCCAATCTTTGACACAACTTTCGAGTTTCCAATCCCTTATTTTTCTCCAAAATATTTCCTTTCCTCAATAAAACAGACATTTTCGAAATCAGTGGTAGAATCATATTATTCTTCATTTGATGGGATAAATATCTTGGAGAAATAATTATAATAGTAATGCCTTGGATTCCAATTCTCATATCTGTTTGGGAACAGAACAACATTTTTTCACCTAGAAAAATGTGCCTGTGGAAGATTTTCGTAGTATTTTGATGAGAGTATGTGATTTGAACCTTCACCTCCGAGCCATTTTTACCGAACGAAATTTTCAGATCAATAAATCGATATCTTTGAAGCCCTGGAATGGAGATAATGCTCATATTATACCAAATGTAGGACAGAGCTGTCATCGGATTTTTCTTCAACTTAGCCTCACCAGCGCAGTCAGTAAATTTAAATGTGAGGTGTTGGTGTGTTGGAGCCAATCAAAATCACGTCTTCTCTTTTTGTATTGAAAAGATGACTTATTTTTTTAAACATAGTTTTCATTTATTGATGTCATCTAAAGTAAAGAGACATTTCATGGAAATGTTTGAACAGAAAACTCATTTTAGTTTAGCACAACGGTTCTTTACCTATTCCTAGGTGCACATTACCAAAAGCCATAGGAAAATAATTTCTGTGCTGCCAATTGATAATAACTATATCTGTTTAGTGGAAAGGGCAAGAATATTCAAGCAATATGGATATGCTGTAAAATATTTTAGCCGATGTATGTTATCATGTCATCAATTCACCATTCTTAGTGAAATTTTATTTTCAATATTTATTTGAATCAAAACGTCACTTAAGTGATCACGTTTTATTCACGTACCTAATACAAATTCTATCTTCAAGTAGCATCAATGTTTCGCGTACAATCGGTGTAGTTTCCTTGGTTTGGCATACATGTATGGGGGTCTTACCCACCCCCCATAATATCGCCTCCACGTGCCCACCCCGCTCACCCCCTCCCCCAACGCCGCACGGAGTGTGTTCACCCCATCGCTCAAAATCGCCAGCGGCGCCCTGAAATCACACCCTCCCTCCTCCTAAAAACTTCTCCCCCCCCACTTCCCACCATCTCCATGCCTTGTTAACCTCTCCTTCCTCCCGCACATTCCCTCCCTTTTCTCTTCACACCCTATTCCCCTGCTCTCCATAATTTCGCTGAATCCGCCGTATCGTCGTCTCATCGTCCCTACCCCCTTTTCGTGCGTTTACCTTCTCAGCTCCCGGCATTCCCTCTCCTACGAGCCCATCTTCCAACCCCTTGCTCCCACCACTCCTCCTCCTCCTCTCCACGGGCGTGCGCACCATGAAGACGTTATCTTCCCAAATGTCTGACTCTACCACCCTCTCCCCTCACCCCCTCGCGCTCCACACCTCTTCGGTTCGAGAGCACAATGGCGCCCTCAACCGTGGACAATTGAATCCGTCCGCCGAATTGGTGTGAAACCTCATCAAGGCGAGCACTCGCTCGTTGATACACAGTCCGCGAGTGTGGTTGCTGTTGTGTGTGTGTGTGAACAAGGAGGCGGCCGTTGAAAAACAAAAAAATATGAACGTCCCCCTTTCGTGAATTCGCACGGAATTCACTGATTTATCTTGAGAGCATCACGCGATTTCCCGTGGCGGGAAATTCAATGCCGGATTTTTTTGGCTCTGAAGTTTTATTTTCAAAACATTTATTCTGTGGGTGGGATTCTTCTGTCATTTGAGTGGATGTTTTTTGTGTATAAAAATAATTTTCTATCATTCATCGATGTAATTTATTCAAATCAATATCAGGAAGAGAATGTGCAGTTAGGAGAAACCTAACGCGATGTATAGCGATGAATTTGATCTAGAGCATTGAATGCTCTTAACGTGTCATTTGAGCCACTCCAAAATTTTTTTGTGTGTGACTGAGTGCAAGCATTATATTGTACTTTCAAACTTTTTTTTAAACATGTGCAGTGGAAACTTTTCATTTTTAAGTTTCATATAAATAGAATAATATTTCTCCGATGATTGATCAATATTTAAATTATTATCTCTTTTGATCCCTCAGGCATATTTTCCAACACGAATGCTTTCTGCCAAGAATACGTCCAATGTAAGTTTTTCATCTCCCATTTTCATAAGGATTGTTTCATGAATTATTTATGAAGTTATGCGTGTGTACATATACGTTTTCAGGATAAGCAGTATCGTCGAGCCGTATTTTGTGTTGGTGCGTTTCAAAATAAGCTGCAAGGGTTCATAACATAATTTGGTTTTTCGATTCTCTTCTATAAATTAGAATGTGATGATAAATGAATGTTGGTTGTCTTTGTGGAATCGATTATTACCCTACTAGATTTACCATAGAGTAGCAGTGAGTGTTTCGGGAGTGCTGACTAACAGCTAAGTTCCTCTGCACCACTTAAGATATTTGGGTGCCTGAGCATCATTAGGATTTTTGTTTTGCCTTAGAATAGCGGCCAATTTTTTTACCCCATTGCTTAGCATAAGGTCTCTTGGACCACGATTTTAAGACTTGATTTAAATCTTTCTCCTTCTCATGTGATTTCCGCATTCTCAATTTATTAGGTAGTATAATTTTGTCACCGTCTCAAAATCACCCTCTGATGAATTCTCCGTCTCTACGATACCTTCGATAAGATGTGAATACATTTTCGAGGAATGTCTTCTCTATCGCAATTTTGCTCTTTGCCGAGAGTGTGGGAGTGGCAGTGGAAGTTTCCTTAAAGTCAGGCGTTTCCGTTAATGAAAGAGTTATTAGTCATCTATTGCGCTCTAGTCGGCTAGATGAAGCCCCTGTCACATACACAGTAGGACAGCTTTTTCCGGTGGGGGCCCTCCCGTATAGTGGCGTACGTCGTGGCGGGAATTTCACTACGTGAGGTCGGCCATTCAAGCCTCTCCCTTCATTGTCTGCTTCGAAGTGGGTTCTCGCTGGACGAGACTGATGTGAGTGAACAAGGAGGTGTCGGGATGTCTTACACGAGGAAAGTTATCTTTTCCGCCGAGCCAAACTAGGGTACCTCTTTTGGTCTCTTTAAGCCCAGAGTTCATTGCTGTTATTTTCGGAGAGTATTTTTTTTTCCTTCGTTTCTTGCTCTCTATACTTTACACAACCATTGTAGCTGTCTCTGAGACCTTATGAAACTTCAATTCTTATTACTTATGTGGTTCCCAACACCGAGGGAAAGTTTACTCATCACCAATCGAGATGCCACTTTTAAAATATCAAGCTTCGCTAAAATACTACATGGTTGTACTTAATAGGTGAATAAAGTGATGGATGTTGTTCTGTCTTAAGAAGTAGAATCGAATTCAATAACGCCTGTAATAATAGCAGCTCATTTTATTGGAAATGTTCATTTTCCTCAAAATTGCAATGGTAGTTGAAATGGGAGATTTATTTGAGATTTTAGTGATTTGGATTTTTAGAATATGCTTATGACTTTTAATTAAGAATAGCAGTGATTACTCGGTTGAGCTTTCAACATGTATTGCTCCTCCTTACCGACCATGATACCAGGTTGGTAACGTGCTTTTCTGGTAACCCAAAGGTCGAGGGTTTGACTCCCGTCCAGGTGCATGGAATATGTATTTTAAGTATTAATATTTTAGATGAAACAGAAAAATGTAACCTCAGCCGTTGGATCACCTAAAACTTTAGACTAACAATAAGAACACGAGGTACTATATATCCTTTCGGCATACTCTTTGTTATAATACACATCTCCCGTTCTTTTGGTATCAAGTTCATGTCGGCATGGTGTTCTTGTGATGCATCACATGCCATATTGTTCTTGATGTAGTTGCGTACGTAAACATAGTGTCGCTTGCTGTGATACAAAGTGGGAGTAATGATCAATTGTGAATAATTTTGCACTATGTACCAGGGGCAAGCCAAGCCAATTTCCTCATCATCCTTTCCGAGAACAAAGACAATTTATTCAAAGGAATTAATGCCTCTTAACTCTTGAAAGTGACCCTAAATTCTTAGACTTTCTTACCTACCGGAAGTACTTGTTAGGATTGAAAAGATTGTTACATTTTTAGGAATTGACTTTTTTATAAAATTTATATAGTAGGTAACTTTTGACTGGAAAGCCAATTTTTTTGTTTTAAAACCCAAGATTTATTATTTTAAAACGCAATCTTAATCCGCATTAAAATTCACCACAACCTTATTGTCGACATGGGTAAACGATACTGTCATTTTTAGCAAATAAGGGGAATACGTGAAGTTCGAAATGTGAAATACGTGAAATATGAAGTATGTGTACTTATTTCAATGAGAATGAATATTCTCTGCCTGCCATTCATGCGTCGAAAATGAGCTAGAGAAGTCTATTTGATGGAACGAGTGACTCGAAATCCTGCTCTTCGGAATCAGGAAGGGGAATGAGTTTTCTAAGCGAGAGGTAGAGACTGAGACGAACGTAGGAACAGCCAGACAGCCAGGTACCATTAGAGGTACCCATGAGGTTAACATACGGGTTAGGAGAACTATAGATCACTGGTTCGAACCCTCCTCGGACATGTCTTAAAAGCCTAGGTGAGAATATACAATATAAACCTAGCGTTCGAGCATCTGAAATCCAAGCTCAACGACATCTATAACGACGTCAGACACTTACAATCGCTATTCCAACGATGCATAAATTAAAATGCTTCGATAGAAAAAAAATATGTGACCGCAGCGTCTGGACGCCGTTGCGAGAGTCTGGCTGGTGAAATTCTGCCTATTTAAGGACAAAGGATCATTTCCAATGTCTCAACGGAATACGTAACTTTGCCGGCGTCAGCGTTTCCCCAGTGGGAGCGGGAAGGGGAACGCACACGTCATTGATAGCGGCAATTTACATCGATAATGACGGGGACCGTCCCGTATTATTGAGACCACATCAGATCACGCGGGGGATAATGCGATAGTATCGCAGGTGCAAATGTATATACATATGTGTATTGAAGAGTTGGGGGGGGGAGGAGGGGGGTTGTCGCGGTTGGCGGCCTCCAACGACTGGCGCTGGACTTCCCCCGCTGACTCCCCTATTCCCCAATCTACTCACCGGTTGCCCGAAAAAAAACCAGGTGGAAGAAGAGTGGATGGGGTGAGAGTAAGAGTGGCACTGGTGAGGTTGACTCGGGAGGTCAGGAAGTAAGGCTACGAGTCTTCTTTATGGGAGCTAAGTCCGGTAAAGCCACTATTTTTTCCTCCCATTCGCTATGTTCCATGTTATCCTTTCCCAGATAATTGGCACGGGCTTGATTTTCGGCTTTTTGCTGACGATTAGTCTTTCTCATTGCAGAAAAATACAGTCGATGCTTTGAATGTTGTTCGTGCGAGAAAATGATTTTTCATACGCAGGATTATGACATGAGGTGGTTGAACGATCCGGTTCTGCAAAATAGTGGGCTCAACCCTAGACTTGGACCGCCATGTTTTAGTCCGGCGAAGGCCGTCAAATCAAAGGCCTCGCATTCAAGCCCCACCTATCGTATTGGTGAAGAAATAATTTCAGTATTAACCTTCTATTTTATTTAGCCTAGACGGCGTGATAAACCCTAAGCAGTTAAAGTTTCTTCAGACCTTATTCCAATGCTACTCCCTCTTGATCACAGACGTCGCTACCGCAGAAGGGTCCCTAGTGATAATCATGTGATCGATAAAAATATGCATCACTCTTCATCATCTCAAACCAGGGAAAAAATTCCATTTGTTGTTCAAATAATCATCTTTTAGTGTATGGTTGATGGAGTACATTTAACTACGCAATATAAGTCTAATTCATGTCACTCACTGCTTGGTGTTGGACTAAACGCAGAAGAGAGCCAGAAAAGATTCCGTGAAAGGTAATTGAGAGTAATCGAATTTGTTATTTCGGGGGACTTAGGAAATTAAGTACCAACATTTACGAAGTAGACATTATTGACTCAACCAAGTTCTACTGCGGAGTGGTGACGGCGGTCATAATTTTTCTTTAGGCATATGTATACTTACTTTTAGAGGAGTCATGGGTCATTAAGTTCAAGGGTTAGAAAACCAGTCGCTAATCGCCACAAAGGGCAAATGGGAGTATGAGTGAAGAAAAAATTACGTTTATATGGCATATTGTAGAGCCTGCCATAAATGCATCTGAGTTGGGCAAATTTTCTTTTTCTATATTGTACTACCTGAAATAAAGACTACCAAAAATTCATGTTTCTGATGTTTCAGGGAATTTCACTTCTCATTTGTCACAAGCATAACAACACATGAAGCTGGCTAGGTGTGATTTTAGACGATAAATTGCTTTCAGCAAAGGAATTCTTCAGTCCACTTCTTCGCTAGTATCTATCGCGTGCCATTCATGCGAAGTGGTCTTTCAATCCCTTTTACGCGATACCTTAAGAAGGGGAAACAAGTTTCAGCTTCCGGAGTTCTTTTGCTTCAGTGAGACCGGCATTCTACCTCGCTCCGCGGGAGGTAGGTATCACACCCTCCGCGGAGGAATATTGCCTCATTGGCGATCGTGTCGATCGGATTGGGATTTCGTGAGGGCAAGTCAGTGGATCCCCGCTGTACTGCAGGGGGTCCGAAGAGAGCCGAATGAGTATTAAGGGGGGGGAGGAGGAGGGTTGATGTCAATCGAACCCCTCCTCCCGGCGGAGTTAATGAAGGGAAGAAGGCCCACCGAAAGGGATTGCCGGAGGAGAAGGGTGGACGTGACCAGGTATATCTGTCTGCGGAATGGTATATGCAACTCCTGAGCCTCCCCCCCGACCCACCCACCCATCCACGGCCCGCCCCCCGAAGGCTGACTCACCGCACCACTGTCTCAACCTCGCCGCCCCCCCAGCCCACTCGCCTCCTAATGAATTCTCCATATGTGTGCGATACACGCGTTCCTATTTCCACCTGGAATGGGAAACATCTGCTCTCCGCGGCAACGTGGGTCTCCTCCCGTTTCAACAACCTCCCCCCCCCTCTCTCGCCACCCCCTCCTCCTCCCACGTCCTGACAATAATGCCCCCTTCCTTCGACTCCCGTCCCCTCTGCCATATAGCCAACCAGCCCGCCACACCCTCAGTTTACCACTCCTTCTCCCCCCTAGCCAGAAGATGTAGCGCGGATACACTCCCCCCTACCACCCAACAATGTCGCATTTGAATCCGACTTCCACATGAAAAGCAATCGTCGCCCATCCCACGAATGCAGCCAGCTCGAATGCAACCTCCAGCCAACTCCCCCCCTCCTAAAGTCGCGCTACCGTTTCCTCTTCTTCGTCCTCGTTACTCCTCTCTCCTCCTCCCTTTTGTTTATTTTCTCCCTCCGTGTCTCTCATTTCCTCCCACTGCCTCGTTGGAAAGTCTTTCATCCGTCTCTGTCCGCTTTTTTTCGCCTCTTCTCCACAACTCGCTGAAGGCCCGCTCATGCCTTTTTTTCCTCTCTTTGTTTTTCTGCATTCCGAATGATTTATGTGGCTCTGTGTGTCGCCGCTAATGCTTTCCTCGTTTTTTTTCCGAGCGTCATTTCGCTGACGAAATAAAAACAGAAGCCGGTTCTTAGCGCGCCGCGGAAATTATTTCCCCTGCAATTTTTTGTCTTCTATAAGTGTATCAAATGGTTTATCATGGCTGTCTCCAAATTTATGCCGCATATTAAATAAGTGGAAATCTTTAAATCGACGAATATTTTTAATCAATCATTGTGGGTGACGCAGTGCGAAGTAATGCTTTCGTTGTTGATTTCAAATGGGAGCTGTCCTATTTATTCACGAAGACAAGTTGTGTCTTTCAGTCATGATTAACAAAGTAGGCACCAGGGAAAAAACCTATCGTCGCAGTACCGATATCCTTTCCACTTCTCGCTAATAAAGACGCAATAAATACAAAAAAACAGGCTAGGTCTTCGAGTTACAAGATCGCAGTTGCAGACGAAGGTTTCTATTGTATTTAAAATTCTATGGCAAGGCAGTTCCCCTTCATTTTTTAGTCGCTGCATTGATATCTATTGTGCTGAAAACTTTGCTTTCTAATTTTTGTGAAATGTGCGTTGATTGGACCCCATATTATAGTATTTCGCTCTATTAGTATATTTGCATGTTATAATAATATTTTTTGTCGTCATGGTCTGCACATCAGGTTTGGTATTATGGGCTAGACGATGTTTCGTAAACTTTATCACTTAAACAACTGGAACCCAAGTCTGATATCTTTGATACTTTACATATGAATTAACGGCGCAATCCATTTTGTCACACACAAGAAGTTTTATCGTGACTTATTTTATGAATGTGTGGGGGAAAATACTGCGGAGAAATCCTACTGCGTTTTATAAAATTTTCCTCATATAAGAGTGCTTCAAGTCTTAGCACTCGGCTGTAAAGCAAGCAGGAGTTGTTGGAAGTTGTTATTAAAGGACCTTATAAATACATACTTCTGCACAGCCTTAATGGGTGATACTTGTGACACCCTGTTTAAATTCTTGTTCTGTTATTACCACAATAACTCTTGAGAAATCATTACTTATGACATGTAAAGTTATTTACGAATTGATATTATATTCTTGAATCAAATACTGCTGTGGCTGCTATGTAATTTACCTAATTAACAGCTCTAAGAGCTTCAGCTTTTTTACGAGTAGGTACTTATTGCCATGGACTCATTTGTAAATTTTCCCTGTGCTTTAAAATTCCTTAAAAACAATTCAGAATTATTGATTTAGAATTGATTTAGCGTTTGTCGATATGAATATTTTGTTAGGTTGTGGAAATTCTAATTTGAATATTTTACGATTTTCATAGGATTATAATGACGTTCCTGGTCTTTTCTTTACATTTTACTCTTATAAAATCAGCTGTTTATATTGGATATATGCGTAAATTGGTGGAGGTCTCTTTATAAAGTAACGTGAAAAAGTTTGAATTCACCCCAACAGCATCAATATTTTCATACTTTCATATGCCGTTTAGCATACTTTCGCATGTTTACTGCCTAGTTAGGATAGGTTTGTCATCTTCGATGGCATTATGAGAAGTAGAGCAACTTATCTTTTTAAAAGGTTTACGATTTATTAGTCTACGAGGCTAGATTCATATGTTTAACGGCATTATCCAGCATTTTGTCCACGATAATCTTTTGTTGCATGCTTTAATGTAACCAGCGCGTTTGTAGAGGTAATATCATTTATTTTACTCTGTTTAATTCTGTTTTTTATGTGAAATACGTTGTATTAATTGTAGTATTTACACAACTACAAACATATGCTCCAGTCACAAATGTGAAGGTGATGATAGAAATTCCCATATACTCTGCATGTATGATAAACTATAGGTAAATACTTAATATTTCTATGAATCTGTTCAAATAGGTCCCACAATTTATTAAAACTAATCTTTTAAGCATTATTATTTAAGACTCCTGTCTAGAAGTAAAATTGTATTAAATCTTCTAATAATCAATTATTTTTTTGACAACACGTATTATTTCATTTGCCATTCGCCCTAAAAACCTTAAAACTAGCCGCAAAAGTTAACTATATCTTCTTGAGCGGTAGAAAAAATGAAGTAAAACTTAAGGCTTCAGTTGTTTATAACTTCTCCTGCCAGGTTATAAAGTTAATTTGAAGCTACCACTTTCATTGAGAAATATCGTCGGTGGTGTCTTCAAGTTATATTTCACATTTTTTGTGTTCTTTTCCCTTTCTGGTGTTAGCATTGTGAATCCTCAGGAGGAGGTGATTGTCATGGAATGCCAATAGGAGCGTGCGAAAGAGGAGAGACGTCTCCGTTCGGACTCGGTGTGAGGCGGTACCTCTGTAAGGTTCTTACGACATTCGGCCACATGGCCCTTAAAGACTCGGCGACTCGCATGACTCACTGCAGTTTGAAGGGAGTCTGGCCGCGTTGTAAATGCGGGGCTTTAGCCCGCGGGAGAAGTCAAAACAGTACACTGGAGACGCTGCGCCCGAAGGATTTCGCCGTCCCCAGTCCTTGAGGAACGAGTTCGGAGCCGTCCAGATTTCACCCCTCGCATCCTCCTCCTTTCCCTTTTTTTTTATATCCCCGTGAAGAAAATGCGGAGTAATAAAACGGCATAGATATCACTCCGGGACGGTGGATGAGCCCCACACAATGGGAGGATATAGGGAGACGGGGACGGCGCTGATTTAGTATTTACGCGCCTCGGGGGTGGCGTCCCTGCATTGCGTGATCTCCGTTTCTCGTCCATCGATCAATCGGGGGCCGGCCGGCTCCCGGGCGAGGTCGATGATACCACCGACGCCGCCGGCGGAAAGGAGCGGCGCCCCCCTTCATCCCTCCCCCCTCTCCTCAGGGCGACCTCTGACCGCCCGCTGACCTCCAGCGCATCCGACGATCGGCGATGCGGGAGAGCTGGAGGACTCGAGACTTCTGACTCCTCCATTGGCTAGGCATTTACATGAGAACATTAGAAGCAATATTGTGCGTCATCGTAACAATTAATATTTTACCAACATCTCTTAAGGAGGTTCCACCGTGACTCCGCGATTCAATATCCCGTAATAGAGCTATGTTATTTAATGAATAACTACCGATCCAGAAAAAACACCTATATGGAAAATCATCTCTAGGGTGATAACGCATACACAATGATTCTATGAGTATGCTATTATATAGCGTCTTGTAGTTGCATTTTATTTTTTACAAGCTCTTTTAACTCGTTTTGACTTCGGAACATGATTAACGTGTTTTTGCCACGTTTAATTTACAACGTGAGAATACATGCTCAATCGCGCTAATACGTATTCTAAATAGGTTAAATATTTTCTTACTTAGTTTTAAACTATTCCCTTGCAAATGCAACTCTTGGTTTTGAATTTTATTAATATTCATATACTTGAAAATTGTTTGGCAGCAATGACGCTGCTACCATTTGGAAGTATTGGTATTAATTACACCATGTCAATAACCAATGAAATATTGAAATTACATAAAAAATATATAAGAAGCATCTTGGTAAGGTATATTCCTCAATTAAGTTAATAAATAGGCTTGTAAGCATGTTCCGTCACAAGTACTGTTGCCATTGATATCAAAATACTGTAGCGCCACTTTCATGTATCTTAGACTTTTCTGCTTTTTTTCGAGCCAACATTTATTAATATCAATTAAACAGGAGTGGTAAGGTGAACACTTTTTCACAATGCTAAATTTTACATAAAATTACGCATCTTATATTAGTTTTTCGTCAAAACGACATTTCTCTGGATATTGTTAATCTGCAAATTTTACTGCAAGAGCCATGCTCTGCCGTGTAACCGCGTACAAAATAGCTGATTTTAAACGTCTTTTTTCTTCAAA
This sequence comes from Platycnemis pennipes, assembly GCA_933228895.1. NCBI lineage: Eukaryota > Metazoa > Arthropoda > Insecta > Odonata > Platycnemididae > Platycnemis > Platycnemis pennipes. The sequence goes on along the minus strand of OW121848.1, from coordinate 20,836,634 downwards.
TATATAATGGAAAAGCCTCATTATTTTATTGCCAACCGATAGAATGGCCAAAAAATGATGTGTCCTGTAATTTTCACAAAAATTACATTTACTTCGTAACTCGGTGGAGCCTCCTTAAGTTTGTGTACAGTCTCCTGCCTGCTATTCCTCACCTGTATGAGACTTATCCTACCCTATTTAATCCCACGTCTCCTGTATTTTAACATTCTTTCAATCTTCGTAAGAATAATTTGCCTCATTTCATCCCATCCATAGCACTAATTCGTTATCTCCTTTGGCGCGCATAGCAATCATTATTCCCTGCATCAAGCTCTGCGTCTACAAACGTTTTCCATACAATTATATTGCCAATTTTCTTCCTTCTAACCTCCATTCCTCTCCTACCCTGTTTACCCCATCGTGCCCTGCAATACTTCCCCACTTTTTCTTCTCTCCGTCCAGCATAACTTATCTTTTTTCCTCTGCAACCAGTCATCAACCACCAACTCATCATCTTTCCAAGAATAATCTGTTTTCACGGCCATGCAACGCCACGCTCAATTAGAAGTGCTGAATTTCTTTTCGTCATTGTCAACTACGGTGGTGATACTCAAACGGTGGAACTCGAGCCGGCCAAATACGCTTCCTACCCATAGCTTCTGTGGAAATATTGTAAATATTTACGTCTGTTACGTACGCATTTGCCTACATATACGTAAAAAGTCGGAAGGATCTGAAAGTCACTTTTTGCTTTGGTTAGATTCGAATGAGTATGGAAAGTACATCGTAAGACGAAAAAGTTTGAAAGAACCCCTGCGCTAAGAAACACCCTCTTTCATTCTCTCCTCCTCGTGAACGATTAAATTAATCAACATCAGTCAACGATCCTAAGATTGGTTTTACGCAGCTCTCCACTCGATTCTCCTATTAGCTAACCTCTTCGCATTCGCCTAGTTCTCTTTCACATCCTTCACTAGTGGCTCTATATGGCTCCATATGCTGCCATGCGAGGCCTTTCTTTTCCATTCTTCCCGTTCACTTTTCCCTCGACGATTGTCTTCATCAAACCATCGTGCCTTAAGGTGTGGCCGATTAAGTTGTCCTGTCTTCTTTAATAAGTTTTCAGGAATATTTTTCAAGTTTTTACTCTTCTCTCCTTATCTTCTCAGGAATTCTCCTATGTCACTTGGTTGATACATTTTATATTCATCATTCTTCCTTAACACCATATTTCAAAGGCTTCCAGCCACGACTCCTCTGCTTATGTAATCGTCCTTGCCTCACTGATACAGATAAATTCTAATATTATACCTTTTCGCCTGGGTTATTCTATGGACTACTTTTCTCTTGCTTTATCCATGTCTGGTTATTCAGCTTCCCAGATAACCACAGTCTCTCTTAGCTTACCACAAGCTTTTGTTTTCCTAAATTAGCGTTGTGAAATTAATTAGTCCCATTTTCACTATTATGTACATATATTAATTTCATTATAATAATTTTACTATTGTAATATTATCCAGATGAAACATTTTTAACTCGTGCATGCGTAAGGTTCAGTCATAAAGTTGATAGGATTCCTTCAATACGTTCACTTCCTAGTCTGCAAGTTAATCTTCCCAGTAAATCCATGTTATATGATGAATATATTTTTGTGATGAATGCTACGGAAATGTTGTGCATGAATAATTTTATTGAATACTTGTAAAAACCATCTGTGGTTTGTATTTGCTTTTAGCAGACAAATGGAGACATATTATCCGTTCCTCATTATTACTGAAATAGATCAAATAATGAAAATATTGTATGCAACAAACGAATGTATCTCGAGGGAGTGACATTTGGCGAATAGTGGTTCGAGTCGGATGTATGTAAATATTTTGCTCGCTAGTCTTATCTAGTCAAAAACTATGTACAGAAATTAAATTTATCCTACGTTTATAGAACGTTGTGTAGGCAGAGTATAGTAAAGGTATTAACTGATTAAATGGCCATAATGCCTTGAAAATGATAATTACCTTATTTATTTTGCCCTTGTTTTTACTAATCACCTGAAATGGACTGTTTATAATGGCTTACAGATGCTTTTGGAAGGTTTATTGGTAGTTTTCGTCTAAGAAGTTTTATACTTGAATTGCGTGAAGTGGTAATCAGCGTGTGAATTATTTAAGGGTATATCAAAATATTAACATAGCAAAATGTAATGACATTTAATCTTTGGCGTTGCTCGCATTTCATCGCTAGGTAAGTAGGTTCATTTCCTCATGTTGACATGTTGATCTTTTATGCGCATAGAGATGATATGGTCAACCACGCTACTTTAGAATTTATTCCATCATTTACTATTAATAAATTAATCTTAAAGATTCATTGTCATATTCTGAACAAACACTCCTTTCGTTTTCCCGAGAAAGCAAGATAATATTGAACATATTTTATTACAAATTACTTCGCTAGGGTGTGAAACAGAATGACTTCTTAAGATTTATTGTAGCATTTAGGTTGAGACCTAATCTTACCTAGGCTTTAATCACATGGCCAATGGAACTAAAGAAAGAAATGTCTTATGTCTCCATTAAAATGTAACAAATATAAATTTTTCAGTGAATATCATACTGCATATTTTTACTAGATTATTCAGTCAGTAAGGCAACATTATCTACTAGCGGATTTAAGGAAGATAGGAAGTCTGCGGAGTCGGGAAACCCGAACTTTTCTTGATAAGTCACGATAAATTGACATGCATTTAAGTTATTCAGATACAGTTTTTCCCTTTTCTTTCATAAAACCTGGGTGGGAACAAGATTTTTAACATAGATTTGTATTCAGCCGTAGTAAAATTGTTTTAACATTTTTTTAAGTCATCATCCTTGGTATATGCCAACCAAAGTTTTGTCATGAAGATAAGAATGCAAAAATAGACGATTGGTTTTTAATAAATTTCTTTAATGCATTCTATAATGCGAAATCAACTTGTCAGTTTTTAGATGGATATGCCATATGCCACGTTTGATTCTAAAGCCTACGTCAGGGCCTCGGAGAACAAGTCAAAGGATCGAGTATACTATATTCATTAATGTAACAAAAGGTAGTCACTCATATAGTAAATTAACTGCTTTCAAGCCTCGAAAGGATTTTCTAGACTGTTTGAAAAATAGCAGTAATATATGTTGTGAGAGGTATAGGCATTACTTTTCTTATTGATTCGCTTTAATATTTACACTTGCTGAAGGGAATTGGGAATTAAATGGAAGACGGGACTTGGTGAAATATGGTTATGTGATTATAAGAGAAGAATGGGGGCGTTTACACGGAACCGAAATCACAATTTTGTACACGAAATCGTTAGATGGAAACGAAAAAAGAATTTTAGTGAAAAAATCAATCTTCTAACCTCAACCGTTCACTCATAAATCAAAAATTAAAATAAGCACAAGGTGACGCCCACCGAAAAAGCTGCTTTGATATCATTGACGTCATTTTCCTCCCGCCCTTGACTGCTTTTAGGGGAAGGGAAGGGAGTGGAAGGCGGTTCTCGGAAGGTCTACTCGCACAGATGCTGTCGCAGCTGCTCGTGTTGGCAGAGTCAGCTGCGTCCCACCCATTGCGATAAGGCGAAGTAGCTTCGTGGGCTCAGTTGTGATTGGATGAAGTCGATGACGTTAGAGGTTGCACCACGCCCATTTTTCCGGAAAAACATCAGTTTTTCGCCGCTTATAACAGGAGAAATAATTGACGGATCAAAACACGGAAAAATACGGGTCTTTTTATTTTACAAACTCTATCAGATTCAAAAATTTTTAAAAATATGATAAACGACCCCATTGAAATCTCGGTTATCCGTATCTACGACTATGGATGTCTGCCGTTCCATGTCACGTTCATGAATTACCCCAGTGCTCCCGATACTTTATAATACAATTCATTATCGCTAGTCGTCACTCACAAAGTTTTGAGTAATTATTTCTGGCAAGGTTAGGCAGGTTGGTAACATGCCGGTATGACAACCCTAATATTGCGGGTTCAAATCCCGCTTCAGGAATGGATATTGTGTTTGTCATTGAATTTAGGTCAGGTTATACGGTGCCATATAAACTAAGCAGTTGATATAATCATATAAAAACGGGATTCTACTGCTCCACTCGGAAAGTCGGGTGGCCACATTTCTATCCAGGGGTGATGTGATTGAAATCGTCGGAACCATCTCGAATAGACAACCAAAGAGTCACATGGCACAAACACGAATGCTTTGAAAATTTTGCCTTTGAATTGCTCATCACAAACTAATTGTGTCCACTGTAGTTGTTCTCATGCAGGGGCTCTTTGCTCGAGATCGATGAGAGTCAACTCTCATGAGATGAGAGAGAAACTAAAAAGGAATGGGCGAAGACACAAAAAGTCGTTTACCATATTTTATATTGCTGAATCTGATATAGTTTGTAAAATAAAAAGACCCGTATTTTTCCGTTTTTTGATACGTCAATTATTTCTCGAGTTATAAGCGGCGAAAAAAACCCTTTCGGAAAAGTGGGATGTGGTGCAACCTCTGACGTATATCGATTTCGTCCAATCACAACTGAGCCCGCGATGCTACTTCGCCTCATCGCAATGGGGGGACACAGCTGACTCTGCCAATAGGAGTGATTGCGACAGCATCTGTGCGAGCAGACCTTCCGAGAATCCCCCTCCATTCCCATCCCTTCCTGGAAAAGCAGTCAAGGACGGGAGGACAATGACGTCAAATTTATCAATACAGCTTTTTCGGCGGGCGTCACCTTTTGCTTATTTTAATTTTTGATTTATGAGTGAATGGTTGTGGTTGGAAAAATAATTTTTTCACTAAAATTCATTTCTCGTTTCTATCTAACTATTTCGTGTACAAAATTGCGATTTCGGTTCCGAGTAAATGCCCCCATTCGCGAACCGTTCGCTTTTGCACCACGTGACTCCTTGGTTGACTTATTCGAGATAGTCCCGACTGTATTAAGCACATTACACCAACCCGATTACCGTTTTTCGAGCGAGGCCGGCGGCGCGGTTACGTCCGGCGGGACGCGGCAGTTGGGGTGCGGAGCAAGGATTGGGTGCTAGCGCGTTCCCGCAGCCGTCCCTCCGCTTCCGCTGCTCTCACGCAGGCACACGCACTCCCCGCCCTCGATAATGGACCCGTCGGTCGGGGGCATCAAGCGGTGACGACTGGGCATGCGCTCTCGCCCAGCGAATGGGGCGTATCCTTTTGGGTGGGTGGGAAGAAGAGGTCCTCCGGGAAGACTGCGGTTCCCACATACGGGGGCGGGGTGAGTAGTGGAGGGAGGGGGAGGCTTCTGGCTGTAGGGGGGGGAGGGAGGGGTGTAAGGGTTAGTGTCGTAAGGGGCGCGGTGGATTTTGATGCCAGCGTAATGGCGCGGGGGGCGGCGGCCGGGAGAGATTGGGGAGTTAGATAAAAAGTTGGACATGTGACTTGGAGTTGGGAGAGAGTTTAAGGGAAGCAGGGGGGGGAGGTAGGAAGGAAGGAAGGCCTTTTCCCCTCCCTCCTGCCCTCGTCCGTTTTCCACGTTGCTGGCTTTGTTTCCCCTTTTCCTCTTTTATGTTTAGTTTTAAGGTCTCCCTCTCTCCCTACCTGCCATACGCGGCCGCGATTTACACGGGATATGTCGCGAGAATAATAAAAAAATAATAAAAAAAACTCCCAACGATCCTATCAACTCCAATTTCCACATTTTTTTCTTTTTATCCTCCACGAGGGTTCACGGCGCTCGGAAAAATATTACTTATTCAGATTGGAATGGTTTTCACCATATATTCTCCTGGATTTATTAGGGCCGGTCCCTTTTCCGAGACTCAGAAAAATGAAGCATTTTCGGTTTTATTAAAATTCATAAAAATTCGCTTTGTTCCTTGACTGGTGGACAGCATATTAAAGTGTGCGTTGAACCATATCATGGAAATTATATCGAAGAGCTCGGCCATTTGAAAATCTTTTCCTTCGCACTTATTACTTGCGATACTTCATGAGGCTCATTAGTTGATACCAATAAATGCAAGCGTTTTTTAATGTCTTTATTTGAGAAATGATGATTTTCTTTGATTTAGGTTTTTCTGTCGATGGAAACTTGTATGACATAAAATACCATGATGGTAGGTGCTAAATTTCTCATCGCCTAGGCTGGTGGAGAACACGTGAAAACTATAAAAGCGAATCCAATACATTAATTTAATGTATTTCCCGAGAGGATCCAGCCTTACGGGTTCTTGGGTGAAAATAATGAACCAACTAAAAATAAGTCCTAACTACATGACAAAATGTACAGTGATTCGATACCATTTAATAACAGTTGTAACATCTATATGTACCTTCTCACAAACAAATTTGCAGGACATCTATTGTCGTTTTTATAGTAAATTCAGAAGGGGAAATACATTTGTGGTGGAAACCGGTCGTATTTGTTACTGTGAAAGCGTGAAATAAATGAAGTTTTTAATGTAATTGAAGTTGAATTTCCACTATCTTGAGACTAATACCACAGAGTTAAAATTCAGGAGCTTATGTCTTATGATTTTTCTACTTCAAGTGCCCATGACCCCCCCAATCGTACATTTCGCGATCTCAAAGGAAATCAGGGTAGTCTCTTTATTCTTCCGCACATCCCTGAAGATCCCTATCACTTCTTCACATCATATCAATGTTATGACTAAAAATACCAAATGTATTGTCCATTGCAGCCATGTAACGGTGTTGAGTTTAGTTATCTACCAAATCCATGCAAAAGCTGTCCATGCAACAAATATAATCTGCAAAATAGTTTTCTACGATTGTGAAAAATGATTTTTTTTGGAATCCCGGCTCATGACTTCACGACAAGACACTATGCGTTTATTTCACTTCAGTGGCGAAAACTCTAAAAACCGAGAAATCGACTTTTCCACCTTGATCTGCATTTGTTGGCCAATTCTGTTCGATATAACTGCAGGCCTTGAATAACCTGTGTTCATTAAATTAATTAGTGAAACCAGCAACCAGAACATAAATTTTTCATGTTTTAGATGGCGAAATGTTAATGGATAAAAAGAGTTCAACCCAGGGAAATGATCACGATCGCTCCAAAATAACATTCTCGCGAGTTGAAAATTTTAGGAAGATTTTGCCAAATGATGTTTGCTCTGTGACGAAAGTAAGAGAATTGGGTTTAAAGATGCTCCATCTGCGGAAGTGATGTTGCGCCACCAAACCTTACTCCTAAGCTCAGCTCCGAAGTATTCTCATCATCATGCGTGGTTTAGATGGAATTTGAACCTGCAGTATTTGAGTTGGCGCAGGCCGGCGCTTTGCTAACCTCGCTACCACGCGCGTATTCACTCTTCTCATATTTGAAAATTCCACATCAGCTTGTCCCTTATTAGTACCAAATTTCATTAGTTGTTAGCATTTATTTAAAGTTTGTGATAAAACATCACCGACTTTACTATTCAGAGTTACCACTTGCAATATTTTTCTAGCAAATACCTAAGAATATTAATGTTGAGGACTCCGATAGTTATTTAATACTTACGATAACATTATCACTTTATGACGGAAATTGAACTATTTTACTCAGTGTTGAATAAATTTACTTTGGGAGAATTAATAGTATCTGTTTAGTTCGGGGAATAAGGCATTTGCCTTATTGAAGACACTCATTTACATCGTCTTGGGTAGAGATATATCTCGTATTTAATGAAATAATTAACTCTATTTAAATCTCTGAATAAATAATATATTATGTAATGATATGTGCAAGTTATTGAATGTGTTGATATGTATTTTCATGTATCGTCCTATTTAACCATCGTGTTTCTATGTATTTTTTGGGGAAATCTTGTTCGTAAAAACGTTTTTTATATGATATCCTGCTAATTAATATCATAGAAGCCCTTAAGCACCCTTCATCCACACCTTGTTTCCCTTGTAGTTCCCATCGGGGAATCATTTTTGTAACGGTTGGTAAAAGGGGACTAATAACGTAACATTTAAATGAATATTATATCTTGTTAATTATACTATTTTTGAAGGAAATTATTTGGACTGGAAACTATGTGCTATTTGGAAAAATAGTACATCATTTTTAATTACTTACATATTCAGTGGATTCAGATCACTCACATTTTATGCGAATGTTGAAGACGTTATTTTGTCAATAAGTGGAAATATCTGCAATGGGCAAGAAATATTTTTCGCACTAAATTTTGCGTTATGTAACTGCTTCCATCAGTATTGGTGAATCGTATCGTTAATACAAATATTCTTATGTTCTCTCATTCCTAAATGATTATATCTTCTTCAAGGACATTTCGACAGTAATATCCATCTGCTTCATTAATATTTTTCAACAAAGCTTGATTCATCTGCTTATTTATTTAATCACGATGCATTTGACCCGAAATAATTATCTTTACTCCTTTGCTTTTGACTGGAAAGGAAAACTCCCCCTTTTAAGAATGCAACCAGGAGCCTGGAGCTCAGTGATTGAAGAGTGAGTGACTTCGTCGTCAGCTCAGCTGTTGCTCGCGTTTGACGAACCTTTTTCGCCATTGCATCGCGTCGGGGCGACGTTCCCGCCACCGCCCACCCACCTCGCTTCCACAAGAAGGAGACGAGAGGGAGAGTAAGTCCTTCCCTCTCTCTCTCCCTCCCTCCCACACTCAACTCACCCTCTCCCCCCATTGCCTTTCCCTCTTCCACACACAACCCCGCGCCTACAACACACATTCTGAGTCGGACGCACGCAAACCATGAGCGGTCCGCTCTCGCTGTTGTGGAAGGACACGGACTTGGCGAGGGATTTCGATAATGAACACGGAAACCCGGTGAGGCGGCGTCATCGCCATTCGTACCCGCGCCGAACCACTCTCTCCGGCCGCGCACGAAGACAGCGGCTCTCTCGTGCGACTAATCGCGCGGCAATCGGAAATTTTCAATTTTTCAAGACGATTCCCCTGCGGGAGGGGGATGGGAGGAATCTCTCACACCCACCGCTCTTCTCCCTTCTCTGTCTTTGAAGGTTCCCTCTCGCGACTTCCCCCCTCCGTTCGGATTTTTTCTCTCTCTCCATTCGCTCGTTTGCTTTCTCCTCAAGCGGAGGCGGAGGGATGGAGTGAGGCAAAGCGTGCCCCGAGTGTACCTACCTCGCTCGTGCCACCGCCTCCACTGTCGAAAGGCGTTTTCGCCGGCCTCGCATTATTAATTTATTATCGCATGCGGGGGGTGGGGCGAGTCGTGCGGAAAACCCTTTCGCGTGTGAATTCATTTGCGAACCGAATGCGACGTGATTTCGTTCGTGTACGTCCCCCCCTTCCCTCCCCCCGCCACCTGCCGCCTCCCCTCTCCCTCAACCCGCGCAACGGACCCCCGGACTCCTTCCCTTCGCTGGCATCGCCACCTGAATCTCCCCTCCCTGCCGTGCTCCCGCTCACGAGTCATTGTCGCGTATCCATCTGGAAACGTATCAATTAATGCAACTCACTGTGTTAAGCTCTCAAGGATCTTAATCGAGTAGTTTATTTCCCACATTTTCCAATAGGAATGTTCGGATTGAATTCCATCAGCTAAAACAAAATAAAAAAATCTTCAACCGCGAAAGAACAATCATGAAGTGCGGGGATATTCATGATTCGAACCCTGATATTTCAGTTTTTAACTAAGAGGATAGACAAACTCGATCACCTCACTTGAAATCGTAGTGAAGTTTCTCAAATTGAAATCTCTATTCTTTTTCCATAAACCTAAATTCAGGAACAGTGAACTGCGGTTATTTCATGAATTCGCGTTGCGGATGGCAGTAACAATAATGCAGAGGAAATATCCGTGGTCGCTCCCCTGTTCTCATTTCATTGAGCTTGTTTTTTTTCGGCTCTAGTCAAGTTAAACTGCTTTTTATCGCTGGACATCATTTCTAGGTTAATTGTCTCGTGACTGCATATTTTTCAGCTCCTTTCCGCAAAGGTTTCCAGTTTGTCCTTCTCTCTAGCAGTCAAAACAATTGTGAATTCTTAACCTGCGTCGCGTAGACAGTGTTTTTGGGACCTGTATCTCATTTCTTCAATTCATCCTATTTTTGTCCCGATGAAGTGAGACAGATACCCCCTTCTTAACCAGATTGAAAATTATTTCACCTGTATATATCTCTCGCTCTATGCTAAATTTTCCCCATAAAATTTTTATTCCCTGAAATCACTCTCCGAACAAAATAAACCCATTAGCGATATTCGGACATTTTTACCATCCATATCATTTATTCAAATTCTACACTTTATCGTTCCTCGGATGGGGATAAATGCTCGCCTTATCAAATAGTGTGCTCTCCTACATTTTGAACAAAGGAACTCCAACTCTCATAAAATTCCAGGCTGCGAAAAGTCCCTTATACAGTCCCGTATATTTCACGACGGAACGGATTAATGTTCCAGATAGATCCAAAACTTCTCCAATCTCTCAAGTCCGCGCGACCCGCTCCTACTTGCTCGGAGGTATTAAAAAGGGGAGAGAGGGTGGAGGTGGGGGATGGAGCATAGCAAGGAGCGGCAATTTCCGAGGGAGGAGCAGGGGCATTTCAGTGGAGGGTGAAGTGGGAGAGAGCCGCACTGCGGACAGCGATAAACTCTCCCGAGGGTTTTTTTCTATTTTTTTACCTACAAGAACGCCCGTGTGTAATGGAAAAATCCCCTATCGAAACAATAATATGGAGCTGGGTTGCGAGTAGGCGGTTAGATATGTTGGTTATGGTTTTCAACATTTTTTTACCGAGGAGGTTGAAAACCTTTCCGGAGGCATGATATCAGAAGTTAATGACATGAGAAGGAACAGCGATCAAACCCAGAAATGATTGCGAGTAGGTATTTAAATTCTTTACTGAAACCTGACATTGACAAAAAGGTGTCCTTGAGATACGCAGCCGTTAACGCTCGTATAATTTTCTCTCTCTCCGAGTTTTCAACGTGACTATTTACATTCAGTTTTAAGTTTAAGTATTATTAAAATTTTTCAAATTCGCAATCAGTTCGAGTAGTAGGAGTATAAGTATGCCTTTGACTTCAACGCCAAGTTAACTCTGATGATGACTATTTATCGATGTATTCTTCTTTTTTCGAATTTAATTTTGCTTAATAAAGGCCTAAACTGATGAAATATTGTCGATGACCAACCAACGAGAACTTGAAATAATACTGACAACTCGTCATTTTAGTCACCACCCTATATATCCATAATAAGACGTAAAACGACGGATATTTTAAACTGTTTGGATATATTTCAGACAAGTATTTACATGTAAAAATTATAACGGAAGTTAAAATGGATCCACCGAGTGACAAACGAAGAAGTCTTAAGAAGAGTGGGAGAAAAGAGATGTCTACTGAAAACCCTGAAAAGAAGACGGGACCACTCAATCGGCTGTATCTTAAGACACGATGGCCTAATGAATACAATCGTCGAGGTAAAAGTGAACGGGAAGAATGGAAAAGGCAGGCCTCGTATGAGATATATATATGAAGCAAGTAGTGAAGGATATAAAAGAGAAAAATCACATTGATATGAAGAGTTAAACCAGTAGAAGAATCGAGTGGAGGGCGGCGTCAAACCTATCCTACGATTGTTGACCTATGATGATGATTAAAATTATAATGAGTTCAAAACGCCGACTTTTCATTCATTAGCTTATGCTTGCGAGTGATTACTTCATCTTAAATGTCAATTTCTTTGAATTTATTACTGAATCACAGAATGAAGATCATGATATTCCTCCACATTAGGGAAATTATTTTAATGTCAAGTAGCATATGTATTCTTTTATACATTAGCCAATTTTCTTTATTACTATGTACTACTTATCAGTAATGTTTAGATTATAGGGCTGCAACTGCTCAGGTTTTGTCTCATCGCCTATTCAAGGGTTAATCATAAGACAAACGCAACCTTCCGCGGTTAATTTGTTCTTTCAAGTCGTGAAACACTGTTAGGAGACGATCCTAACATGTATATATTCCTGTTTTACTGCAAACTTCCTCCAAGTCCAAAACTATCCATCAATTAACTTCTAAAAATATACTAAATATTTTCTTTTCTGACAGTAGACTTCTTAGAAATATGTCATTACTGTGGCTTCAAATCCGATACTTGTTATCCATTTTCTTCAAAATATTACTAGTAATCATTGATAACTTATTGGTTAGTTCATGTATTCTCTCCGGACTAGCCTTCCTCAATTATTTCAGTGAAACATACAAGCCTACTATGGATATAATAATCGAAGTATTTGCTATCATGCCTTTAGTACTGACTAGGTACTTATAATTTATATGTGATGGTATGAAGTCTAGCTACGAAGGGAGATAGCTACGATAACTGGTATCTTAGCTGGAAGTTTCCCTATTTTGTACTCTGTTTTGCTATCACTCGCGGCATTCTGGAGAAATGTGCCGAAACTGCATTATCGCGGCCCCGAGAACGTTCGTAGCTCAGCAATTTATTACTTGATAGCATTGCTTTATAACAAAAGCATTCGTCAGTGACTAAGTACAATCTTGCGATGATACTTCAAGACTAATCTCGTTATAAGAATGTTCACTTAATCAAAATTGAACGTTTTAAACTTTTTAAAATTTCTCTTCCAAATAGACTTGTCCTGGTAGTATCTGATATTTTGGCTCACAGCAGAATTTTTTTTCAGTTTCCACATGTCTAGCATGTTCTTATTTCATGTATGGCTCTAATAGCTAATGCCCCTTCATTTCGTTAAGAGAGAGATATCTTGCATCATCGAAATAATCACTTTTCCCGCTCATCTCTCCTTAAAAACGTGGTCACCGGCAAAAATTACGCGATATTTTCCCTCTCCCGGCAAAGAGTACTGTGCCACCCTCGATAGCCTGAGGTCTCCGCGAGGGATAAAGGGCACCTCGGGTGGCGAGTGCGTAGAGGTGAGGTCGCCCTTCTCTCCCTCCCTTCCGTAATCAAGGAGACGATCCGAGCGGAGGAGGAGAGGCTGAGCAGAGGGTGGGGAAGGAGCGGGGGACTCCCTTCCCTCCCTTGCGCCGCCGTGAATTATACAGGCGAGGGAGAAGTAATGGGACAGGGTTTAAATTGCGAGGCCGTGGGTGGGTGGGAGAGGGGGAGGATTAGTGCTGGGGTGAGGGCGCGTGGTGTATGGCAGGGAGGAGTGAGTCGCCCTTAACGGGAGTGGTGAGGGCGGGTGGCTTATATATATGTATATACATGCATATATATTTTCTCTCTCTCGAGTAAAGGTGGTTCGGGTAGATAGGCCGGAGAAGCACGGCCATCAAGATAGAAATTAAGTGGACTGGTGATGTTGGCGGGGAGGAGGTCTGCCGGGGCGTCCGGGATAAAGAGGGAGGCGAGAGAGGAAATGATAAGAGTATGCGAATGAAGGGTCTCCCGGCCGGCCCATGGTTTACTGGGGCCGTTGTTTTCGTCCGCCCCGCGTGGGCGTGGAAACTAGGGGGCGGGGGGGAGGGGTGAATTTTGGGTGTTTTGGGGGAGTGTATGGGGGAGGGTCGGTCGGCGTCTTGAAGGGGGGAGGGAGTTATTCCCGAAAAAGGGGTCATTGCGAGCAGTAAATCTCTTGCCTCCCTCCCCCGCCCCCTCGCCTCCCCCGCCCCCTCTGCCCATTCATAGCCTTTTATATCTCCTTCCTCCCCGATTCCCAACTCCTCATCGGCCGCCATTGTTGTCCTCTCATTGTTGCGTACCATTCCGGTCACGCAATGCGGAAAAGACTTAGGAAAATGGATAGAAAGAGAGGGGCGGCCGGGGTGGGTGGGGTGGGATGGAGTGTTTGGAGGAGTGGATCGAGTGTGGGAGGGTGAGAGTGACGTCACCCACCCCCAACCCCCTTGGAGGAGGCGCCCCTGGAAGTGGTCGTTGGTGGCTTGTGGGAAGTGTGTGTGTTCTTTAAGTATGTATGTGCGGAGGGAGGAGGTGTGGGAGGGAGGGAGACGAGGTTCCCGCCCACCGCCTTACCCCCCTCCCACCCCCTTCGGGTGGCGCCTCTAATGTGCGCTGCGCAAAGCACCCAAAGTACCCCCTTTCACTTTCCTCGACGCCATCCTTGGCACCGCACTCTTCCCTCCCCAGCACTCCCCACTCTCCCTCCTTGAACATTTTCCGGGAGAAGGGAACTGTGTCCATCTCCGAACCAATTGAACCTTATGTGCTTGTTCGCTCGCGGATGAGAAACCAGTCGATTCATCCGAGGATATTATATTGGAAAATTATTTTACATGGCCTTGTGTCACACCGCGCTTCAGTTAGCTCGCTAACTTTTTTCTTCTCTGCTGTCTTCTCGAACACTGTATTTGACATAGGATCACGGGAGGAGACGGCGTGGCGGTTGCGTACGTTAAAAAGTCGGTATTGGAACATCGAAAAACCTATCGATATTTAGCCAACTCAAATTGTGAAATTTTTTGCATGTTTTGAAACAGACTCAACATTTTAAACTGTTCATGTTCTGAGAAAAACATTTTATCGAATCCCTGACTATTATCTTAACAGCATTTATCTTTCTGTTGCCCTTGCGCTCGATTTAGTTAGCAATAATATCTCAGTTCTTCATGACACATATGATAGGCATTCCAAGGGTAAAATATTTTTGAATATTTAAGCTTATATTTCGTCTGCAGGGGTGTTTTTTTCTGTCTACTCTTATCTCTATTGTTCCGGACTAGCCATGTTGTTGATAACGAGCAAACATGCCAAGAATTTCAGCGTTAAAACCTTTTATAAAACGCATATTTTGCCAAATTTAAGCTGAATAATTGAGAGGAGATATTTTTGTTGTTGGTAAGTATTTTCACTCCACGAAGAATTATTGCTCATTTCTCATCACGCATAGACACGCGAGCAGAATTTTTAATTTTTATTCGGGAAAGAATTCACTCCAGAATTCCCTAATTAAATATTTTTCCACTCTCTTTTCGGGGTCTGCCTCTGCTATGGAAGCCACGCCTCCCGGATGCGTTCTAGCAATTCTTGTGGGAAAACGACACTATGAGCTGAAATTTTCTTTTCCTTTAACGCCACCTGCACTTATCCGTTTCACTCTCCCTACGTCGGAAGGACAACGCCGGCAGCAAAATAAAGCAGAAAGAAGGGGGCATCATCCTAGGCTCATGCGTGTTTTACTAGCTGACGGCAGGCATAAGTGATGATTTGATGTTCCCTCAATTTTCTTCCATTTTCTTGTGCCTTATAAATATCACCGTTAGATTGAAACATGATTGAACATGAGTAATTTATAGTTTTGAAAATTCCATCAATTCTTTCACTCCCCTGTCGCTTTTTTTACTCAATTCTATCAAGAAAACATTTAGCTGAAAAAAAACTGAATTTGAAGAAAACTTGTATTCAGCGTCAGAGATAATATGCTAAAAAGGCCTTATTTGTTGCCTGGCGAGGAAAATATTCCTCTCCCTCTGAATTACACATTTCTTCGGCACGAACATTACGTGGTAAGCTCTGAAGTGAATTAGAAAGATTAATTAAAGCTAATTTTTGTCTTATAATGTCAGCATACCTAAACTACCATCGCACATAAAAAAATAGCAAATTTAATGATAAATTATGGTAAAATACAAAAGTTGCGTTCAGTATAAAGTTACTTTAAATGTTCTTATTTATTCATCATAAGCTTAAAAAGCTGTAAGCCACGAATATCCTAATATGTTAACAGTAACTTCAAAGGTGTGTCTTTTGCTAGAGGAAGCGAGTGCTGTGGATGTTGTGTACGATAAACAGAAAGCAGTAAATTAGAATAAATATCTATAAAAATAAATGTATTTTGTAGAGTGAAAATTTTCTATCCATTGTACTCTCATATAGAATTGCAGCAACTGTTGGCCCCCATAATTGCTCGCTAATGGTGCCTCGATTTACCGGGACATTTGTTTATTTTCATTCCCTCTGATGCAGAAGGAATATTAATTACTCATCACATATCTTCGTATATTCCATTCAAAAACCCTCTTCTGGCTATCATTGTGAATATGACCCGGTCAGAAGTACATTTTTGGGCACATACCATCAGTTTTATGAAATTTATCTCTACTTCTATATGCTATATGCTGTCGTCGTTGTAAATAAAAGGAAATCATTTTTTATAGCGGCGTTGGAAATACTTATTTGGCTGCCTTTTTGTCGTCGATTCGTGCCTATTTCACCGTAAAGTAGTTTTCACAACATCCTTTCGTCTTTATGAATGAAAAAATAAATTCGTGATTGACAAAGTGGTGTCCTGCACGCCATCACGATGCTGGTTGGACGACGGCTTGCGTAATGGTGTGTTTGTGGCTGTTGTGCTGTCAGCGCCATCATCCCTCAGTGGGAGTTGCTCTCATGTGGTCTCATATATTAATTAATTTTTTCTCTTTAAAGCATTTGATTAATGAAAAGGTTTCCCTGAGTTCTTTTAGTCCGAAAATAAAATATTCAGTGGTTTACCTCAGAATCATCCTTGAGGCGTCTATTGTCCTGAAAATGATACGCCTCGTGGTTACTGTTTGAAACATGGCTTATTATACAGGATAGTGAGATGCTTGACATCAATGATTAATCGATTCTGATCTCGTAATTTACTCGTTTTCCATGCAAGTGGACGCAGCAAAGTTATATGTGTAGATGTATATGATGAATAGAATAAACTTGGTTATATACATGTGTAGGTCTAAAATTTGGTCAGGTCCTTAAAGTCATCATTTAGTATCTTATATTATTGTGGAAAATCCTTCGGTAGTAGGTATTATATTTCCCAATTCGATTGTAATTTTTTAACTCAAAATGTTTGATATTAAACCTTTCGTGTTATAATACTTCGTGTGGCAGATGTTTTGTTGATTTAATGAATCCACTCGAAACATGTAATTGTTTACATCCAACTTTGAACTCATCATTAAAAGTTTTATTTTTATCTGGAAATAACTCTAATTAGCTTTCACACGTTATAAAATTGATACTCTTTGTTGAATATTTGAGCTTCATGCTGTCTGTTAAGTTTAAATATAGCTTACAATATTGCGAGACTTTGAAAGCATTATCTATTTGTAATTTTTGTTCCGAACCGACATAAGAATGACTTTTAAGCTCCTTGTGATTAGGAAGTAGGATTATGTGAAGTTATTGTTTCAAATTACAAAGTCTCTTAACTTTGGTCTCTAGAACCAGAAGTACATGTACATATTAACGATGCTTTGCTATAATTTAGATTCTTAAAAATTGCAATTAATATTTTCAGGAGAGTGATTTCGGATGCATGCCAATTTATTCACTGGAATGGTCCATCTTTTTCATACGTAGGCTTGGGGATCATCTTCTTTCAATTCGCATGCTCCTTAAAATAGCAGTGATTTACAAATGTGCACAAAAGCGAAAACCAACGAAACTGTAATGCACTTATGATATTCGCAAATCTATTATGCGTAACTATATTTTCAAACATTTCAACACACATCATGTGCTTGTGTGAATTTTCCGTCGAGCATTCAGCATTCTGGGTTGACTGTCTATCAATTTTCCAGATTATGCGACGACTGAATGCCGAAAAATCGACCTTTTGTTTCCCAAAATCTCCAAACTTAGGCGCTCCCGAAAATAGAGTCGCGAATCCCACAAAAAGGTCACAAAAATGTTTCCAAATGTCCTGAGAAACCTAAAAATAGCGAACGTTGGAGGGAAATGTTTCCTCTTTTCGTCACGTCAATTGTTTCGCAATAAAAAATTTCTCGGTTGCCCAACGTCCTGAGAAATTCCGATATCGTGTTTATTGCCGACGTGGGAACGATTCTCTCGGGTCGAAGAGAAGGAACGCGAGGAAGAAAGCGAGATGGGAGGACCGGGTGGAAAAAGGAAGACCTGCGATGGAAACAAAACTTAGATAGTATATATATACCCTTCGTTAAACCCCGTCTCCCCGATCCATTCCTCCGTCTTTGAAACATTTAAGCAGCACCTTCCAAGGATATAGAGGATTCGATTTTTCCTCCGTGGAACGAGAGAATGCGGGTCGGGTGTCGATTTCTCAGCTCCATCGACTCCGTTCCGGGGACACTCGCAGCACGGAAGGAAGGCGTTCGTGGCGCCTCGATCTCCCGAGTCGGCACGCGTGTCCTCCCGAGCCGGCACGCAACCTCCGCCTCGCCGTATGACCCCGGGAGGAAGAAAGCCAAAGGGAACGCTCGCCAACTGGCCCCCGATTGTGTGTTTCTGCTGGGATACATGAATGAAACGTGGGAAGGCCTCCACTACATACCCCACCTCTATTCCATTGCCATTCGACTCCCTCTCACACGCACGTGGACAATCATTCACTCGCTCATGCTCGTGAGGCTTGCGCTCACTCAACGCTGCCAGAGCGCTCGCTGGCACGCGCCCGACCACAACGAGGCGTGGAAATGTGAGGATGAATGGGTGGCGTGGTGGAATCCCGATAAATCGTGGCGAAAGGCCTGCGTGACCTATTTTATTATTGAAGTTTTTTTTCCTCTCAGTGAGTGAGGTCAAGAATAAATAGTTCATCTCGAGGCGGGATCGTGGGCGCACTCAGGCAATCTCTTTTCCTCTGGAATACCACCTATATCTTGATTCTCGTCACCTTATTAATTGATTCTGATATTCATTAAATATTTCATTATAATTCCTTCACAACATTTGTCCTCTTCCGTTATTTCTCGTTTTATAACAGCATTTTTCGTCTATTATAATCATATTTTCCTCCTATGCTGAAACATTTCGATTGAAAAAGTGCTAATGTTCTGAATGTGCTTGTAGTAAACATTAACCCTTCCATATTGTCTTCCGATAAAAGTTACCTACCTTCTCTAAACTCATTAAAAATGATATAAATCAACCAAGTTCTTCGTGCAATAAACCTTATCACATGAAAACTGCCGAGGGTTACTTTGTGATGTTTATGGTCTACCTTATTGATCCAGAGGCAATTTTGTGCATTTGTTATCCTTGCTGATTTTTTTAAATTGTATTTTATCCAAATAGAACTACCAAATCCCCGTCTAAGATTAAACATTCCATTGAAACACCATCCTTGTCTCTCTCATTTTATAGATAAGAAAACTTCGTTCCGAAGACTTACTCTACAGTTTCACCCAGTAGACCTACGGAGTTTTATGCACTATTATTCCGCTACGTATTTGTTATTATACACCACGGTACTTATGGATAATCATCTCTCTCATTTTCCTCTGGTTCCAGAGGCGGAAAACGTTGGCACATGCAGGTTTTTGTAAGAAATTTCTACAATACAGCAGAAAGATTTTCTGCCGATTAACGTGGAAATTATATCACATATCTAACACTTTGCAAGCTCAAACTATTGGTAATAACCATTGAAAACATGGCTTTCTGTGGACGAACTGCTTAAAAGTAAACTTGAAAATTCGGAGAAGCAGAGCTGAGGAACTGCAGTTAGAGCTAGAGGTTTCAGGGTAGTGCGTGGTGAATTGGACTTGATCGGCTCTCACACATTATTCACAAACCTATAGGTAGACTGAAATTTCAGGTTGGGATGGAATTGTAAGTAAAAAGTGGAATAAAATTACAAAATTTTCATGCTATTCAAGTTATCCGAAGTTATAAAGGGTCGGAAAGAAGAAGAATTTAGGAGATCTAGGAAGGCATATGTGAGTTGACCAAGTTGGAAAAAATATGGATAGAATAAGACTGAGCCAAAGTACTGAGTTTTAAAAAGGCTTCACAG
The DNA here is from genome assembly GCA_933228895.1 of Platycnemis pennipes. NCBI lineage: Eukaryota > Metazoa > Arthropoda > Insecta > Odonata > Platycnemididae > Platycnemis > Platycnemis pennipes. The sequence goes on along the minus strand of OW121848.1, from coordinate 20,816,898 downwards.
ATGTGTTTCACTTTTTAGGCTCCCTCCTAAGGCAAACGCTCTGTGTATTATTCATCAAAGAATAGGAATATATGTAATTGATTAATTTGTTTTGCTCACTTTTAATTCAGCTTGTACAATTTATATTAGTTCATTATGTACAGGTGCTTTCTTATAAACATTGTAAACAAACCATGATTCGTTAAAACAATGCGGAAATTGAATATTCTAACTTCCGGCATTGCTATTTTAAGACATTTTTGACATATTTGGGGGTAATCCTCTTGATTATATCACTCGCTGGTTTTCTGTAAGCCAGACTTACATCATACAATTTTTCCACCCGGAATTCCAAGCATGCGCTCAAAATCGGCCATGTATTAAATAGTCCCCGAATGCCAAACAGGTTTTCATTCGTACCAAGATTCTTCTTTTTCACCAGAGACTTAAATCAGGTACCAGTGTGTGCGTCTTAGGATTTCAACCCTCGACGCACATGCCTCCAAGGTTTTTAAGACTTGGATGGGGTAGTTCTTCTCGGAATAAGGGTTTTATTATACCACTTTCGATGTTTCTCTACCTTCCCCTTTCCAATCCCCTCCTCCTGAGCTCAACCCCTCCCCTGTGTGATCCTTCGCCCCCCCCCTCCATTCTCCCACCCTCCCCCGTTACACTGCGACTCCCAACCCCCACTCCCCCTTCCCTCTATCTCTCACCCCATCCGTCCTCATTTTCATTCCCTTTGTACCCCCCCCCCCCCCACAACCCCTGGCCGCCACTCTCTCTCCCTCTCCCCCTGTCGGAAGTCCCCGCTAGCAGTTGCCATCCGTTTTTTTCCTCCTCCCGGAGCGGAGTGCGTATTCCGGGTTGGGTGGGGCTTTGGGTGGGTGTAGGGATGGTGGGGGGGCAAGGGTCGTGGTCGTATGAGGGTGGCAAAGGGGACGGGGCGTGGATGGATGGGATAGGTGTGGTCGGATGCCGCGAGGAGTGCGGGAAAAGAGCGGAAAGTGCGCGAGGCGCGGCGTGTCACAGCTCTAATGCCGCACGCCGCTGCCCCAAGCCTGACGCAATCACTAATCCCATCTGTGATCGGAATAGTGGCGGAGAATATTTTTTTTTCTCTGCACACAAGCTTGAGGTGATGTCATTTTGGAATAGTCACTTTTGTGGGTGACGAGACATTGAAACGGTGTTAAAAATTCTAACATCTAATTTTTAATTGAGGTTTAAAGATAATCACAGATGCGCTCCGCAGCCATTAAGTTTCGTGTCAACTGTTCGTCTCTTTGGTATAAAGTTTGGAACCATGAATATCGCCGATGACCGCATTAATATTGTGTAAAAGTTAAATGATGGCTAGCGTACCCTAACATATTGGTTTTTGTTTTTAATTTTCGTTGAATGAGTACCAGGTATATGCCTCTAATTTGGGTAGCTTTTTCTGATTGGATTACATTTGTTGCTAGTTATTTTTAAAAAAGTTATCCATCTGGTAATTTGAAACTTAACTTAGTCCTTAAATTACACTATATGTTTTCCAAATAATTTGTGTCACTATCAGTGATACAAACTTTTCAGTGAAGCATGTCTTAAACTCCTAATTACTTGCCACCGATTTTTGCCTCACTAATAAATATAAATAATTCCGATGCATCTGAATCAGGTGTAATACACTCTGTTGGATGGATTGTAACCAAATCAGGAGGTAATTTGATTAGAAATTAAGCTAGTTATGGATTCGAGAATTCATTGCATAGCTCGTTCTGGAAAATGGCAAGTGGTAGACGAACCCTATAAACATAACACTACAACTTCTATTCACTGCACTAAGTTCTCTCTTATCTGATTTCACCCCTTGAGCAGTAGCAATGGAGTCAAGGCTTCCTGTTCAAGTATTAGAGCTTCAATTTTATAGAATTGAATTGTGAATAAGAAGTTTACACAAAGTTTTTTACGCTTTCGAAAATAGTTCTCTTCCGATTTCAAGAGCTCTATTTTTTTAGTTCATATAATGGCCTTTCCATAGGCCACAGAATTAATGTTAACGGCGAAAAATGATTTTTTGGAATAAACGTTATCAAACACAATCGTTAATGCCTCGAGTTGGATTGATAAAAGATTTATTTCGGAAGTGGTACACTGAAAAAAAGATTTTCTTAATCAAGAGGCACCCTATGAGCGTCTATGTCTCTTCAGGATTTTATTTTTCTTCTGCTGGTGATCTCTTCCATTTCTAAAGTTAGCGGTTGTTATGGCAATCAATATTTTGACAGGCGTTTGAAAAAGGTCTTTCGATATCTTATTAAACCGTTTCCGTAGGTATTCCAACCGCGATTACCTCCTCCATCCTAATTCGCCTTCTATCTGTCCCTGTGAGATCAGTTGTAACAGGAAGTAGCGTTTCTAGTTGCTCATAATATGTTCGAGGTAATATAATTTTCGTTATTCTATTGTGTGTAGTAATTCCTTTTCCTTATTTTTAGATTTTTAGACGTCGATCATTTTCCTTCTTTCTAGGACAGATTAATTATAATATGTCTTTGAAAAAAATCCTAGAAATTGTAAAACAATATCTAATGTTATTTTATTAATGTGTTTTGTACATGGAAATGTTTTACATCTGCCAATATGGCCACATTAAAAATATCTCATGTGTCTTTCGTGAAGCCCCTGTTAAAGTCTAAGATTCAGCACCATATAGTAATGAAGGGAAAGCTTTAGCCTTTAAGTAATCTGTTTTTGGTGGGTCAGGATAAATTATGTTGTAACCTTAACTCTTTAGGAGCGTGGCCCCTACTCTTTCTATTCGACATATAATATGTAATCCCATATATACCACAGTTAGGAGTGCTAAAACAGGCGTGGCTACTAGGAAGGAATATCTGTTGGATATGATTTATTCTCCTCTTGGTTGTTGTCAAGAGTATTAGAGTTATGCGAAACATATAGGTACTGTGGCTTTCTTAGTTACGTATTTCAATCATTTTTACCTCTTGGTTTCATTCCTACACATTTTTTCCCAACATTTATAGCCACACGAATAGTATAAGACTCATTGTTCGTTAATTACTCGAGATAATTAACCGTTATGTTATGAATCGTGAGATACATTAATTTTTGCTTTATTTATCCGCTGAATCAGCCTTAATTTTTACAATACATGTCTCAAGAGAGGTCGGCTCTATAAAAGTCGGTTCTGTCATTTACGAAATTGCTGCTCTGCTACTTCTCTGTAACTTACAAGTTCAAATACATTGCATTATGTACTTTTCTGCAGAAGTAATTAGTCTTCCCACGTGTAATCATTTTGCAGCACAGTGCTTTGGTAGTCATAATCGAATTGGCCTCCTTCTGGAGAAAATTAATATAGAAAGGAAAGTGATGTAGGATAGGATCAGAAATTAAACGAAAATACAGATGAACTGCAAGAGGAGAATACTAAAATATTCTGAATTTTAGAGATATAAACTCCAGTTACTCGGAAAATGCAATATGCCTTCTCATCTTTGGAGTTTCTCACGCAACAATAAATATGTTTTGACCATACAAGAAAATGCAAAGTCTAAATAGTCGTTATGAATACCATTTTCAGCTATTAGTGCCGCCATAGCTATCGTAATTTAATCTGACGCAATGATACCTCCTCCTTGTTAACGTAACCGCTTCTCAAGAATCCCTGAAGAGAGGGCATCGCGTGTCTTGGCCGCCTTAATTTCGGAGCCATTTCATGAAAATTATTAGAAGTGAAAATATGCTTGAACTAACGTTCCGATATCTTGGCCATCAGAATTCCAGATAATGAATCGTGCAGTCCCATTGTTTCGCTCCCGTCTTAATTCTCGACAGGCGGCGATAAGTTTCTGGGGGCGGGCGAGTTTACATAATTTCACGATAATTTGACAGTGATCACCGTTTGGTTTTTTTTCCTTCAGGGAGCTCTCACAAGAATGTATGCTCTCCGCTTCCTATGACGCCCTTTTCTCTGCCTCTTGCCCCGCGAACTGTTTTCGTGAATGAACTTATCCATTCGTATCCTCCCTCCCCCACCCCCGTAGGGAGCCACATGCTCCACGTCCGAAATGAATCGCATTGAAGAATTAATTTGCTACGCAACAATGGAAAGGAAGGGAAATGAGAAAGATCAGATAAGCTCCGTGTGCGCTGGGAAGTGGGGATAGGAGTTAAAAACGGGGGAGGGATGAGCGTGGGGGTCCCTAGGAAGCCCAAATAGATGCCCATCCCCTTCAGTCTCCATCTCCCGGAACTCTTACTCCCGGCCCCAAAAATTTAGGGAATGAGAAAATGAATAAGGGGTGGCAAATTTGGACGTGACAGGCCAACGAGCGTGCACAATACGTGAGGCAAGTCTCGGATATTCTCTGCAAGGCTTGGGTCGGCACCAGTGGAAGGGTTTGGGGTGGGAACTGTTTTTTGTTCATACAAAACCTAGGAATGATTCTGCAGAAATGTCGGAAGTCTGGAAGAGGGTGTGTTATTGGGGTGGAGGCAAAGGGTCATAATATTCTTTTTTTGTTCCCTGCGCTAAATCGGGCCATTAGGACAGCTAAAAGGATTGAGCCGTTAGAGGCAGGATCGATTGCAAGTGTGAGGGCGTAAGAAGTGAATGTGTGCTGTAGGGAGAGGGAGTTAACGAGAGTCGTAGTGCTCGGGTCGCCAGACAAAGGGGTTGCCGCCGCGATTGGCAGGTGCGACTCATTGTTTGCCTAGGGACGACGTCGACTACCAGCCCGCTAATCGCTGCCCCCGCCGCCGCCGGTCCAACCCCCGCCTCAGCCTTTGGGGCTACTTTGCACCACACCCAAAACGATGTGGCGGTGGAGGGGCAGAAACTACCCCCTCTCCCCCATCCCTGTTACACGCACTCTCTCTCGCGATGAAAGGGTCAAAAGTGCAGGAAGCTGTTTACGCCGTCCACATAAAGCCGATACCTACCTTGTTTTAATATTTATGGAGCCACCGCAACCATTTACCTCGCTTGACTTATCACCTGCCCATTTTGTGTGAGTGCTGATGTACATCTACTGCGAGATAGGCGTAATTGACAGTCCTTAATGTGACGCTTAACGATTCGCTTAATCCCAGCCGTATAGCGCTCATGAACGAAATGATGAACATGTACATGCGTGCCACGTAACCACAAATATTAGTGTTAACGGAGTTGTGTAGTGTCTTTTCCGCATCACAATTATGATGACTTGAAGTTAAAAGCTATATTTCATGAGTGGCAGATTTGTTACCCAGGTGAATCAGTCGAATTAATGCCTAAACAGATAGTGAAGTTACTAACAACAGGGTTTTGTACTTGACGGTAATCTACGCTTGGTGTGGTGCACTCATCATCCTGATTTGGAGTGGGAATGACCTTCAACCACACACACTAGAAGTGAGCAATGTAAATGTACACAAAATTATACAACTAGAGAGTTAAGGAGTGAATTGAACTGTTCATTATATTGATGCACCTCTTTCTCGCCTGTTTCGAACCTTCTTCTGGTTTCTCACTGGGAAGTAAAATTAGATTTTATCCATTAAAATTATTACCCCATGGAAAAAATGGAACAGTAAGGCCTCATATGACATATATGAAACATAGAGTGAAGGATGAGAAAGAGAAGAATTATATTAACTTGAATAGGTTAGCCGATAGAATAATTTAATTGAGAGCTGCGTCAAACCAATCTTCGAATTGTTAACTTGTGATGACAATTTTACTATTGAGATAAATGGAATTGGATTTAGAGGTATTGGTAAACGTTAATCCTGTTTGCTTCTCTATTTTTTCTCTATTTCTTCTCAATGAAACATTTTAGCGTAGAAGTCTTCAATGTTCACTATCCGAAATTAATTTCTAAGTACGCGAGGATTCAAACACTTCTGATTTTGCTGTAGCAAATTGGTAGTGACTCATGACATGATGCTGATTTTACAGTTTATCCGGGACAGTTGTAATTTCTTCATATCTTGTATGATAATAGACGGTTTCCTTTCCCCTGGCATTTGTAATTTATGGCTCAGCAATAGTATGTTCACAGATAACGGTTGTATATTTTACCAAATGTCCTCCATCACTTGTGTTTCCGTTGCTGACCTTAATAATACTTTATTATCATTTTTATCGTATGTGACAGAAACCTTTGTAATTTGATTAAGTGCGAATTTTCTTTGCATTCACCTCAAACTGCTTTCAGTTACTCAGTCGCAATTAAATATAGTTGAGACAACGCCCATGTGATAACCCTGAGTCAAGAATCCACAGGTTAATATAATTTGGTTCCGCATACTGAATGAAGGCATAAGAATTAGTAGGTATTTGCAAATTCAATGTATTAACCCGCATTTTCTCTACCCTTAAGGATAAAAGACGCACTTATAGAGCTTTCCTGTGCAAGATTAATTTTGGCGGCTGCAAATGCATATTGCGGGTTTCATTCATTGCCTTTGTCTTTTATGAACTTTATAAGATTGTCCAATGGTAATCCATCATTTTAATATATCGCGTGAACAAGTCATATTATTTATTTTTAGTCTTTATTAATGTTTCAAATTGAATGATAATTGAAAAATGTGTTATAATCAAACAAGATATTTTCTTATCTCAGATTTTGGCCCTGATCAGCCATTACTTAGATGGCCTCTAATCAATGTTGCATCTTTTGAAAGAATCTCAGATTACTTAATAAAAATTTCTTGAATTGTTCAAGTCACGCGCATCGTTAATGTATGATGTTACCCTTGGTTAAATCAGCCATTAAATCTATGTGATTCTTTTAGTATGATAGCATCGCTAAATGACCCCAAGAAATGACCTTTTTCAATACTTGCTATGAGAAGCAAATTTATTTTAGTTGTTTGTCTACCTGTTACCTGTTAGTTGTCAGCTGTTGCAGATTTATTGACATTTGCAGAAATAAAAAAGGAGAAGATATATCAGAGCCATTACCTGCAAAAAATTGGCCTTTAAATAAAATTAATTGTGTGTTAATTTGTATTTTGTAATGCGAATGTAGACTTTTATGAAGATCTGGTATTACACAAATATTACGCCGCCAATGATTTACTTGTGTGTTTACATATGTGCAAAGCGCACATGTGGACTTGGAATCATTATAAATATTTTATAAAACTTAATTTTTTCGACTCTCAAATCAGGTGAAATATTGCTGCTATAGTGTAGGTATATATATTTGTACCGGTTAAACTGCAAAAGTTCAAATTAGGTAGAAACTAAACCTTTGTTTCTCTTTTATCCCTTTATGATGGATCTGATCATTTTTTGAACTAGGAGAATTTTTTTAATGACTTTATGATGACTCATTGTCATATAAGTAGTATATATCATTGACATATATTGATTTGTATTACTATTGTGGTTTGTTGGCAATCCAACTGATTAAGATGTTTCAGTTCGAATCCAATCTCCTTGAATGAAATAATGGATTTTTGCTAATTATCCTCAGTTCTACAAAGTAATTAAGGACCCTGGAGTTGGGGGTGTTGGAAGAAGGTAGTGAAAATATTGTTCGAAGTGGGTCGAATGTGTTCATGGTTTATCATCATGTGAAATGCCATTATTTATCTGAAATGTAGTTTGTTGTATATCCTCTGGGTGTTCAATATGGATTCGTGCTTTTTCTTTATTACTTTAACACGCTATATTGAAGTTTCTTTCCAATAAACTAAGAGTTATATAATCATGCCGATTACATAATTACCTATTCCCAGCTAAAGCGCTTCGCGGTTGATATTAGGTGGTACAATCAAAACTAAATGACAGAAAGTATGCGTTACCAACTTTTACTTACAGAATTTTTATAAATAAAGATAACCATCTTGAAATTTAATTTGAATTAATGTTTACCAAAATTATTTCCCAACTTTATTTTTCTTTCGCAGACTATTCTGCGTTCAAGGAAAGCTTTTAAAATCTGATTTTTAATTTGTATTCTTGTAATTGCGAAATAATTGGCTGTTGGTAGTTGATTAAGGTAGAATGTTTAGGGATCAGAAAAAGGTTGCAAATAATATTTGCGTCGGCATTCGCCTGCTCGTAATTACAAGATCCAAGAGGTCCATAGTCTGACGTCCAATGTGACGGTCAAAGCACCAAACTTATACTGCTCTTCACATAGTACTAAAATCGGAACTGTTAATCGATTTGAAAGTTTCTGCATTGTTAGGACGCTAACATGAGCCTGCAACATGTGATACTGGGGTACTGTACTGAGGAACGTGGAGTACTCTAGCCACTACACCGAATTGATCCCCTTGTGGTCAATATTCAATGTGATGCAGTTTTTGGATATTCTGTCACCGGGGCGAAATTAATAGCGAGGCAATGGTGTCGTGTACCATACCACATTGACGAATCTGATAGAGTTTGTAAAATAAAAATTCCCGCATTATTCCATTCTTCGATCCGTCAAATTAGTTCCCGAGTTATAGGAGGTGAAAAACTGATGCTTTAACCATTTAAGAAAAGGGCATGTGAAGGACTTGCGCGTCATCCACATTGGCCAATCACAACTCAGACTGCAAAGCTCCTTCACTCAATTACAATGGGAACATGCAATTGATTCTGCCGATGGAAGTGGTTGCGACAGGATCTGTGCGAGCAGACTTCCCGCCCCCACCTCCACTCTCCTCCCTTTCCCTCAAAACAGTCAAGGACGGGAGGTGGATGACTTAAATATTCTTAAAGCAGCTCGTTCGGCGGGCGTCGCCTTTTGCTTATTTTAATTAATGATTTACGAGTGAATGGCTGTGGTTAAAAGATTAATTTCTGCACCGAAATTCAATTTTCGTTTCCATCTAACTCTTATCTTTTGTGGGCAAAATAGCGATTTCAGGAACGAGTAAAAATTCATCGCCCAGTAATATAGGTACGTTGTACAAATTCCAAGACCATATTTTCAGTGATGTTGTTAAAAATATTTTGCGGACCCCAACTTACTATGGTAGACTGGACCATAATCACAAAATTAGAGAAATTGATTGCCGAATTGGCAGATTCAAAATGTCCTTTTTTCCTCGTACTATTAGGGATATGAATAACGGTAAATATATCCAGTACGAGTGTAGCAATGGATAACATTGGTAGCTGCATGTTGGTATAAGGACATAAAGCTAACCCAACTAACAGCATGTTTTTGCATGTATCCTTTGCTATTTTTATCTTTTTTTAAACAGTGTAGCTTTGAACAGTACCTATATAAATACTAATCCTTTTTTATGTATGATATGTGGTGCATGTTTGGTGGGAGTTCACCCCCTGCCACACACCTGTATGGTGGCTTGCAGGGTATTATGTAGATTTATAGATGTACGTCTCCGGATGTGGTCGTTCCCTATCCAGTTGTCTGATCCGCGGAGACTCCTTTTGCGTCGCCGTCTCTCATTCTCCCTTCTCTCTCTCTTCCGCGTCCGCAGTGGTGATGCACAAGGAGAAGGAAGAGGCGGGCGGCGGAGTGTCTGGCGGTCCTGGGAACCTAGTGCACCACGAGCCCCACTTCCGCAACCGGGATTTAACCACTGCCTACGACCACAGCCTCCTTGACGGAGACATGTTCCTCCAGGTAAGCGAATAACTGACTGGGCGGGGGGGAGAGCTCGCGGGAAGATGCTTCCGTCGATCCCATCCCCGTCCTGTCTCCCATTCACCACCCCTGAAAAGCCCCTCCCCCCCATTCCAGGGGTGTCACTCCCTCGGCGATGTTCCCCGCCCCCCATCCCTGACCCTCACTTGCTCACCTCACGCTTGGCTGAAGATCTGACGTATCGAAGGATTGATCCGAAGCGAAGACCTCCACTATTACGAACCCTAGCCCCGAGCTGGAATTACTACTAGTCGGTGGCGTTGGTTCAACCAAACAGTGTGTGACGCCGAATTCTGGACCGCGACAACGAAGCGCAGTGGGATCGACCACTTACATATGGGTGGCAGAATATGAGGATACCAAACTCTCGTAAAGCTTTTCTCTGTAGAGGCTGAACTTGAAACGAGAATAGAAAGAGAAAATTAGGAGTATGCATCTCACTCTAGTTCTTTTTGAGTCAGATACAACATATGCCTTTGATTACTCTCCCAGTGACACGGATTTTGTATTACTATTCTGGAGCTCCTTAAAGTTTCATGAGCATGTAACCATGACTTTGTGAAATCAAAAGAATATCCTTGCGAGGTTTCCATGGAAGGTTTAATGCTATGTGCTTTTCGGGAAAATCATTGAAATGTGATGATTCTTAGTGAACGGATCGATAAGTAGGTTTAATATGTGTGGCAGCTTACAGATATTTCACCAGTCGAAAAAAGTGCCTCTTCTATGTATTTTTTTCCGTTAATATACCTGGATAAAATCACCTGGTGATTTCGGGTGACTCGCAACAATCATATATGAAATAGAATTTGGTTTCTAAGGTCTGGTTGGGTGATACCAAAGCTTCAGTCTGTGATTATCATATGACTCATACTCAAGGCAGGATGCGAAATTGTGTTACTGAATTGCCATCCCGGCTTAATGCCACGTGGCTATGAGGCTTACCGCATAGGAATGGTGAATTCATTTACCATTTCAATAATAGAATACTTCTGTCTAAAGAATTAAATCATCTGTAGCGGCGCATTTAATCGAAGGTCGGTGTTAGGAGAGCCTTTCATTTTCGTTATATCTTATTCCAAATCTAAACTATATTATCTTTCTTTATTCAGGCAAGGAATTCATGCCTCAACGGAAATGACAGCCAGTCCTTCCTAAAAGAGGGCAACTCACTACCTCGTCTATGTGTTTTAAAATGCGAGGAAGTTAGAATATAATCAACTTGCTTAATCGAATTTCTTCTCAGCACCTGGTTCTCAATGGGCGTCTAACTGAACGTGTCAGAATGATTTAGGGACGCCATAAATCTTTCACCAAAGTTTCAGGCGCATAGGCGTGTGCCGCACAATTGCTGGTTTGTGACGGTTAAATTAAAGAGTTCACAGCATACAGTTTTCCCAGGGGTTGTATAACCTTCATTGTACAATCAATTAAGTTTGCCAAGACGATAGCCTCCTAAAGCTTTTTTTAATTGTCGTCACGAATACCTTTTAATTTATGCACAAAGAATATTAAAACACCACCTTTAGCTGTCGTGCATTAGGATGATTAAATAAAGCTGATACGAACAGGCCTGTAAGTGCTTTCATTACGGTATCGACTTGCGCCATATGCGTAGTACTTTTAATTCAATTCTTAATTTATAAACAATAATGACGTTAATTGATTTAAATTATCAGCTAAATATTTTTGCAGCTTATTTTATAGATTTCCAGTCCAGCATCAAAATGTTTTAGTGAGGCATATAAATTGATTAGTTGCGATAACCTCCGGAAACTTTATATTTCTGACATTTGTTGAGGCGTGGAGAAGTGACGTTTTTCAGTTCAACTTCTAATATTTTGATATCTGCTGAATACTGCAGTAAAGAGGAAAATTCGCATGTTAGATTTCATTATGCCTTTCCTAAACTAACTCTGATGGAGAGAAAATGGTATATTATTTACTCTCTGGAGAGAAACAGAAGAAAAACTACGAATTTCTTTAATTTGTTTTCCTAATCCCTGGTGTTCTCACTGTGTTATTTTGAATTTTGACAGTGATAATTGCAACCGCTCATGTTTTTCAATGGATAAAATGTTCGAAGTGATGTCTCGTCTCCTTGGCCTCGCTCCGAATTAAATAGGCAATCTAGTTACTGTCTCATCTCACGTTCTTACTCGTGTGGATTTCTTGCCAGTGTAATAGTTACCTACATTTTCGCGTTACAGATCATCTAGCAACAGGGTTGTAAATACTGATCCCGTAAATACTGTTGAACCTATTATTAGTCCGTTTATCTCCTCCAACTTCAATAGCTTTTCTAATTATTCTAGTTCATACGTTTTCTCCGGAAAGAAATATATATTAGCAGTTAACGTTATTTAAACGCCTCGAATTTATGAATGACACATAAAACTGATGATAGTGTTGACCGTAAACTTTATAATATGTTGTAGCATGATTAATTGTCTCATAAACCCTGTTGTGCAATGTTCTCTTGAATTTTATTGGCTGAGGAAACTTTTAGTTTGATAGCAAAATATAAAGTTTCAATATTATTTTCAGCTTTTACAACTGACTAAATATCGGAAATCGATATTCACTACATTCTTCCATTAAAAGTTTCGTTATCGTCACAGCGACTCCTTACGTATTGGTTTATATTCGAAGAAAAGGGCTACTGGTATTTGGCGAACATATCTGGGTGACTTTTTAGCTGCACTTTTGGGATAAGTGTGTCGGGATCAAGTTGATGTCGAGGAAAGGCAGTTGAAATGGGTCCGGAGGGAATTTTCAATGGGAGGCTTGGATTTTAATGGAGCGCGCCTGCAGAGAGCTATTGGCGCCAGTGCCAATCGTGGCGTCTCCCAACGAAAGTGAACTTCCTTGCCGCTCCACAGCTAAGGCCACAAGAGAAGCGTGAAAAAAAACCCCAAGGCTCCGTCTGTGTTTCCGCCACCCTTTTTCGGCTTTGTCTTTTACGTTCGCCGACCAGCAGACACACGCTCCCTTGTCGGGAAAACACTTTGCTCTTCCCGCCATCCGCAGGGACCTCTTTCTCTCTCCACCCACCCACCCTTTCTACACTGTTACCTCCCTATCCCCCATCAACGCTCGGAACACAACCCCCCCCCCCCCCCCCCCCCCCCCCCGCCCCCTTAAAGTTCCTCCTCATATCCTCCTCCCCTCGGGGCATTCGTCGTCCACAGCTGTTGTCCGGTGGCAATTAAAGCGAGACGTTGTTGCCACGTCTTGTGTGTTTGTGCTGGGGCTGCGAGAGGTGAGAGACCGCCGGAGGCGATCGGCCGGCCGCCGCTGTTATGACAGCTCGCTACCTGGGCGAGGGGGGCGCTGTCTGTAGGGGGATGGGGAGGGTCGCTCCAGAGGCCGGGTGAAAGCGGGGCCCGGGAAATAAATATGTTTTGCGCCTACGTAATTTTTTTATAAGTATTAGCGGTGCACAATTCATTTCTGCGCCTTCGTCATCATAGTTCCGTTATTAAATTGCATGCAATAAAAAACACTTAATCAGTGACTACTCTGCAAAACAATGGAGGAGTTCCATAGTTTAGCAGTAGTGTGCCTAATTAAAGTGACTCCTATTTCGAATCGAGGGGATGAGTTTTACCAGCTATAGGTCCCACAACTGCCGTGAATTGAATCTGTTGTTTTCCTAAAATTTCCTTATCCATCGGTATTTTAAAGACAAATATTTACCCTATCTACGAAAAGCACTGAGTTGGTTTTAGTTGAATGTTGACTTTGCCCCTTGCAACGATGCGTAGGATTTTGACTGGTGAAAACGGGGGCTATTAATACTTTGAGAATATTTAACTTCATTTGAGCGTTTTTCATTCTCCGAGGTTGTTGACAAGCGAGGACCTTTCTGTGAAATGTGGCCTATTCGATTGACTCAGTATCTTTTGTGGTATATTATTATGTGAACTAATCGTCCTTAAAGTACTCACAGTTGAGAAGGGATAAAGTTTCTCGTTTACTGTATTAATATAGTTTTTAATATCCCTTGCCCTAATTTTAGGATGCAGGTCGAATTACTTACCTCCTTTGGTGGAGAGGAAGTAGATGAGATCAGTGTATTTCTACATCATAGAGTTCAGGAAACTACGCAGCATCTCCTTATCCAACAGTATTTTGCGCGCTGGTATTGCGAATACTTCCTCGGCAGAAAAATGTTCCAAAGGGCATTAATCGAGGCGCGTAGTCTTCGATGTTTACTTTGCCTGGTGACAATGACATGCAACAAACTCGCAACTCTTTTTCCCTTAGTATTTCCTCGCTACTGCCATCGAATGAACCCTATTCCACTTTTATATTTGAACCCTTTTTATATTTGAATTTTCATCGTTACATTGGAAAATAAAGTTCGTGAAGCGTTCCTACCGCCATCAAGAATCTTGCAAGACAATTTTCACTATGGATACCATTTTCGGGTAATCCTCTACTTTACCGATCTTCATTAATTAAAAAGATTAATGTTTATATTTTTAATTGGATCATTTTCTTTCCAATGGCGTACAAGACTTGTATGTTAGATGGCATCATTAGTTATTCTCAACGCGTCGGCTCTTTGAGTTGAAGTTCCCTAGACCGTCAAGCAGTAATGAATGAGGTTACACTTAAAAATGCATTTGTTTAAAAGCTTTCACTCTCAATTCTTTCTTCCTCCTCTCAAAACTCCCTTTACCCTCGCTCTTCGCCGCGCTGTCTTTTGTGCTCGCTGTGCGCTTTTTTGTCTTCTTATTTAATGTAGTCTCTAATGGGTACGAATATGAGGAGAGGAAGTCGAAGGTGGCGCCGGGCGAATTATCCTTGTCCTGTTTCGTCCATCGGATGGGTGATGCGGTGGAGCATCGGAAAGGGTTTCGGGTGAAACATGGAAAGAGACCGCTATCGGATGATTCACTGAATGCGTGTTGATGGGGGAGCGTGGAGATGGGGGAAAAGAGGGAGGGGATGGGGGGTTGACTGGACACCGCGGGGGTCGTCCCCTTGCGTCTCGTCCATTATCACGCTTTGATGCCTCCCGGCACGTATCTTTATTGACCGACAAGTCGCCTGCTCTCTCTACCTGAGTGTTGAGGCTGTTTGGATTCGGGGAATTGTTTCGGTTCGCCCGCGGTTGACGATATCAAGGCGCCCGGTGTTCCCTTGTAAACTGACGTGGCCCATGCATCTATTTGCAAACAGCGGCGGGTGGACGTTTGAAAAATCAAATTGGTCACCCAAAAAGTATTAGGTAGAAGATACCAGAGCATGAAAAGACGAGGGATGTGTGCCTACTACCTATATCAGTGACACCCGAAGAAGGTCTTATTCCGCCAGTGAAAATTGTACGCGTCTTTTTTCTTGATAGAAATAGATATATAGTGGTATAATTAAGAATGCTGGGTGTTATAATGTGATTTTCATTTATCAGTGCCGCTTACTGTCGGGTTGGAAAATATTTTATAATAAGGTATTTCTGTATTCAAATCACGTGTTTGTGCCACAGCCAATTAGTTTGATAAATTTGTAAATGTGATAAAAAATATATTGCATGATTAATTAATTTCTTCAAGCTGTTCTGGGTTAAAAGCCTCCCCGAGAAATGATACTGTGCTTTAGGGTGGGTGAAATAGAAGCTCTTTACCATTCATACGTATATTTTATTGGCTATGTGTTTTGCAGTAATTTGTGACTGCCAGCGAAGGGAATTGAAGAAAATAAAAATTTGGAACTTATTATGGTGAGAGATTAATTTTATAATTTACTAATTAATAAAGGGAAAAATGTAATTGTAAAAAATGCTATGCAGTGCTGTTATATATCTTACTGTGGGATTTTAACAATTTTGGAAATAATTGGATTCGTTCCTATTTCTAAAGCTTTATGAGTTGGACAAATTAGAATTTTTTTATTCATGGCGTTGATCAAATAGGTAATGCTAGAATTGTGATACAAACTTTACATTTAAAAAAGATTCCGAATAACTTATGGCTCTTTTATGAGGATAACTTGAGGTGAAGAGTTTGAGATCATACTCAATACACAATGAAAACTCTTGCCCACATCTGGTGATTCATTTTTTGATTTACTTATGTGACCACTATTTCTCTAATAGACTGTGAATCATTTGGGGTATTACATAAATGTTGGTCATCGTTATCTCCTGAAATCAATAGTTTAATATAATTTCAATGCTGGATCTTTATAAACAGGTGTCATCATCTTTAATCTTCATTTGTAGGTTACATACACTTTTTGAAATGTCCTTGAATGTTTAAGGGCAGAAGATTGTGCAACGATTACAAGGCGTATTTATTTATCGCTGCTCATACATAAATTTACATTGAGGATTATGACAAATTTAATTGTGAATATTTATGGTTTACTTTGTTTTACACATTTTTACGCTCAATACTTTAACAAAGTAGATATGCCAATAAAGGAATAAACGACTTGCGTGATCTGGATTAGAACGATTTCAAAAGTTTGCATACAACAAGATGCCATGAAGAAGTCTTCGAAATATAAGAGTTCTCTTTCAATAAAATTCTTTCACCCTCAATCAGCTTTTGAATTTGACTCAAACCATGGAGAAGATTATTATTAAGCAATGGAATCAAAATTTAAGCCTGGATAGGTATTTAGTAGTATTTTACTCTTGCATCTATTTATTCGGTTGAAGTCATTATACATGGGATAAATATTAAAAATTATTCGCCTAATATTCAATTTGATCTCTTTGGCCAACTCTTGGCTGAGGAAAATCTTAGTAATATCTCCGGTCAGTGACATGGAAGAACCGGTAAATTGGTAAAGCATAAACACTTCGGTAAGGAATTTTTTCTGGTCCCCTTTCTTTTCACGCTCCAGGGCGTATCATGAGGGGATACCACACGGCACCTAAAAGGGAGGACTGAAAACATCTGGTTACCACGTTTAATTATATAGCTGTTCTTCCGGTATCATGCGTAATAAAGTTTCCAATACCTCCTCTTAGTGTGAGTGCGCGTTTGGCAGCTATTGCTCTTTCTTTTGCGAGTTGCCAAACGAATAAAGTCTCATAGGGTACGTAGTTAGCACACGGTAGTGTGCTGTGCACTGCTTACATGAAACATGCGAAGATGCAGCTTTTTATGTGAGCTATTTCATTATGAAAAAAATGATACATTCAGTTTGCCCTGGTAATTTTATTTTGCTTTCGAATCCTCCTATATTTTAGGACTTCTGTGCAGAAGGGCCCCTTATTATTTTCATACTTATTCGCACGATTAACGGATCCCTGGAGTTGAAGTAAACATTTGTCATCTCTCAGTGGTTGTGATTAATGTCAAAATAGGGTGAGCAGTTAGATCAAGAGTAACAGTTTTTCCAAAACTCTCGAGTGATACGGTATTTTCGAGTATATTTGACTTGATTTGTCTCTATATACATCTACACAATACCCTACAAGCCACCATAAAGGAGTGTGGCAGGGGTTGAACTCACACCAATTATGCATTACATTGCTCTGCATATCTACTTGTGTGTTTGTTCAATCTATATGTGCATATTTTCAGATTAATACGACTGTTTTCTCTTTCATATGTGAGTGAGTTTGTTTGCATTATGTTATGGTTCAATTAATGTATTTTTTTCATTTTATACGTCCTTTTTTAGTAATATTGTTTTTTCCTCCTTTTCTTGTAAAAGAATATTTACATCTCTTACTATTTTCTATCTTTTTTAAACCCCTCCAGTGATTAGAGCCGTGGAGGAATTTATTTGCATCTCACTACTTTGGTAGACTGGATCATTGGAAGGAAATATACTGTACCACAGACTGATTCAAATATTCGGTCTATCCTCAAAAAATTTATGACTATAACAACTTAAAGACATCTCGCACCTTGATGCCTTCATAAAATAAATATATAATAGCATTTAAATGAAATTGCACACAGAAGATTAATGCGGATTAATGAAACGAAAGGATATGTAATTAAGATGCTGGATATTATTCTTTTTAGGATTTAAACATGCCTGTATGAACTACGAGGGCAAACTTAAAAATAAGGTCTCCAATTTATTTTTCATAGAAAATGAAATTTATTGATATTGTTGGATACATCGTTGGAAAGGTCATGGCTTCAGCTATTTTTCGATGTAGTCACCCTGGCAGTCGATGACTTTTCTCATCCGCACGATGAACTTTTGCATCCCGTCATTATACCAGCTTCCGTCCGTGTTGCGAAGATAGGCGTTGACCTCCTCTTGCACCTCGTCGTCTGTCGCGAACTGCATCCCTCCTAGGTGTTTCTTCAGGGCGAGGAACATGTGGAAATCACTGGGTGCGAGGTCGGGGCTGTACGCAGGGTGCCCGATCACTTTCCACCCAAACTTCGAGATCAGATCCTGTGTCTGATTAGCCGTATGAGGGCACGCGTTTTCATGATGAAATGAGACCCCCTTCGTAAGCATTTCTGGACGTTTGTTCTTGATGGCGCGCCGAAGATTTTTTAGTGTGTGGCAGTATCTTTCCTTATTGATAGCGGTTCCCCGGGGCATGAAATCCACCAGCAATACTCCCTTTCGGTCCCAAAACACTGTTGCCATGACCTTCCCGACTGACAGAGTTTGTTTGACCTGTCTCATCTGAGTGCGATGGCCTGCCACTTGTTTCCTCGTCGTGTACGTTTGCGCGGCTGGAAAGGAACTCGTGGCACCACTTACGAACATTTTTAACATTCATACATTTTTCACCCTAAACTTCAACCAATTGGCGATGAATGTCAATAGGTGCCACCTTTTTCGCGGTCAAAAATCGTATGACAGACTGAATTTCACACCTGGGGGGGTGTGCTTGAATCGCTTGGGATTGATTCCGGTACGTAACTAAGGACTCACTCGTATCTTTTTACATTGTGTTCGGGATTATTCCGTACCGGAATCAATCTCGAACGATTCAAGCACACCCCCCCTGGACTGAGACGCGAGTGGAAGCTCCATCGCGGACTGCTGCTATGCTAAGACTGAGCTGTCGACAATGCTTCGCGGTGGCACAGTGGTAGTGGGGAAACCAAGGAACACGGTGGTGTTGCTGGATTGCACCTAGCGCTTCATGCGGCGACGCAATGACTTAGGAGACCTTATTTTTAAGTTTGCCCTCATATTAATGTATGTAATGCATGTCTGCAGTACTTCTCAAGTGCTTCTTTGCATGCTGGATGAAAAGTAGAACTGGCAATTTGTGATGATATTCATATAAATCTCTCCTTAGGTACATAAATACTATAAGTTAACATTACTACCTACATGTACCTAGTGCATGTTGAGCATAGGATTTCTCAGGGTGGATAGTTTCAAGTTGCCTTCTTCGGGAGCCGCTGCATGTGAACTATGTCTTCCAAGCTTTCTCGTCCCTACAGGCCGCATCAAAAGGGCTAAAATAACGTATGATTTTAACCCTGATGATGCGACCTGTAAGCTTAGAAGACAAATTTTTACTCGCAGCAGCTCCCGAAAGAGGCAACTGGTACGTAGTGCCTGTTTGATGATCACTTTCCCCCCCACACACTCTTGAGGTGGTCTGCGTAGTAGTCCGTAGATAGAGATGTCTCTAGTAATGCAGCCGCTATAGAATTATTCCTTAGAATTCCTCGGTATAGATGTAAAATGTAAATTGGAGGGGTGAGCGGGGGCTTTGTGGAGTCCCCCTGGCACTTAGACCTCTTTAGATTAATTGTGCCAACCCACTTTTAACCTGCCCGCCACTCGCAGACATGGGGCAAGAGCACCACGGTAGAGGTATGGAGTGGGGCTACCCATCCAACCTCCGTCCGAGCCCAACGTTGCTTAACTTCGGTTATCTGACGGGAACCGGTGTATAAACGTGGCTAGGTCCTTGCCCCCCCCCTCCTGTATTGATACCCTCAAGGTTACTGAACATCCCCTGTTAAGTCCCCTCGTAGGCAGCGCCCTCCGCAGGCATCGGGCCTCGGTCGACGGCGAGAGGGCCGGGCCCCCGGGAGAGCGCTCGCCGGCCGCCACCCGAACTCCGCCCCGGTCGAACAGCGGCGGCCAGGTGGGGAAGTCATGAAGGCTCTGGTTCTAATCCCGGAAGTGGAGGAATTGCTCGTAGGCACACCCCTACTTGAGTTTTTCTTTAGGGCATTCGAGTTCAGAAATCAGTCCGGCGGATGGGGCGTTAAGCCGTGATCCCCTTGATCATTCCTATCCTCGTCCCTTTCCTCATGCTCAGAAGACCCTTTAAATGCGGATACAGACTGGAAACCACTGATGATGTGCACTTGAAAGCAACCTCAAGAGTGTGGGGCAGTTGGCAAAGTATCACCGAACATGAACTGAAATTATTAAATTATATTCTTGGTTTTCCAATTAGTTCAGGTAAATTGCTTCAATGAAATGCAGCTCCTAATTATAAGCAGTCATCAGCTAACCTTAGAATTCAGTAATCTAGTAACAATATTTGGGATTACATGCTATAAAATTTCAAAAAATTGCACACATTTCGTACCTACTTGAAAATTCCCGTGCAATCATGCAAAACACCTACATACAGGGTATTCCATTTAATTATCTCAGCGGTAGCTATGATCAAAAAATATAGTCCATTTTTGTACGCGAGTAAATGAGATTTTAAAGCTCTACCTCTTTATGTTTAACTCTCAAGACAATATGCTCCTTCCTCCCACCCTTTCTTCCCCTATCATCCCCCCACCCTCTTCTCCATCTCCGTCTTTCCTGGACGCGTAGAAAGGTCGAAGACATCGAAACGACAACAAACGACTATCGCGTGCCGCGGACGGTCGAAATACTTTTTCGCTAAAGGAGAGAACTGAGCACACAAACACGCGCCAAGGTCTCCTCAATGTTTCAGTCCATGCCGGGGTCAACCGAGCGATATTAGCTCTGGAGAGTAGAACATCCATTCTTTGCCTCTGTACGGGATTTATCGTGACTACAGCCGGTGAAATTGGTATCAGTTGAGTTACGCAGAAGAAAAAGACGTTAATTTAGGGATATGATCAATAAAATGTATCGATAGTCTACTTTTTTCTCGTAATACACGCTATATTCATACGTAGATTTGTGTAAAAAGTTTTGTTGACATGTTTACATTTGTAAAAAAACGGTGCAATGGTATTTGGTGAAATGTGCACAAAATACCTACATGTACTCAATGATATATCAATCTGTAAATTCGTGACAAGGCAAAAATCTGGCATATCGTATTTCTTGTTGTATTAGAACTAGATGTGTTCACCACTTCCGGAATCAATCATTGTGCATTTTAATCCTTGAGTGTGCAGAACAACATGTGGGGCGGTCTTTTTACCGCACTCCTGAAAAAAGTGCGGCATTCCGCGTCCCGGCGTTGTTTGAATAACATGCAAGTGAACGTTTTGCATGAGTAGGTACTCTCGAATTCAAGACACCAGAGGACGAACTGGACTCCCCTCTGTGCTAACCCCTTGCTTTTCTTTTGGGCACCTTCCTTTACTCTTCCAAGCGGCTTATCTCATGGCCTCGTGCCCCAGTGAAATGCACGTTAAAATTGTTTTCCCCAACCCGTCTAATGTCGCCTATCCTCATGATTGACGAAGGAAGGCTGTAGATTCCGAAAATTAAAACCTCCCCCTGGCTGATTACCTTATCAATCCTGTATAGATCTGGCATTAAATGTTATTGGTTGACTTTGTGTGCGCATCGAACGAAAAAGCACGCGCTGTTTAGTATTACAATCCATTGAAGTACAAATGATATATAATCGTCTTGTTAAAGTCTGAATTTACATCGTTAACTTATTGACAAAGCACCGACGTTTCTTGGTCGCAATCGGGAACTTAGTGAAATTATATTTTTCTGTTTCCACATGAATGTTTAATATAATCGAGCCACGGTTTTAACAAATACTCGTCATAAATTTAATCTGAGACGTCCATAGTGACTATGGTTAATGATAGCTTTTGGACGTTCCTCCGTGTCAGGGTGTCTTTGAAATACAACTGTTCTCAAGCTATCCTGCTGGTGTCTTCAGGTCTGATTTGACGATACCCTAACGCGGAGGGACACCAGAAGACCATTACTAAGAGTACTTGTCATTTTCAAGGAAAGCCATCAAGCGTGCAAGATAATAAATGCTGCATGCTCATTTCGTAAGAATGAGCTTCCAAAAAATTACCCTCGAAGGAGTGGAAGTTAAGACATCGTGTCAGCCTTCTATCTTGGATTTGCTGTCAACTGACATATTGTTCTTGCTATTGAAACATAATTATATTAAAAAACATTTTCAACGAGGAAATTCTAAAAAAAAAAGTCCATCGGAGCGGTGTGGCAGCAGAGAATTGATGAGTTCCCGTCTATTAGCCACTGCTGGTAAAACACGGTATTTTAAAACTTTAAGTAGGTAACGGGAATGAAGGTCCTTGTACATTCATTTTAGAAAAGTTGATAGTACTGGTTTGCCAGTCTGGAATTTCTTCATGATAAGTTTGAAGGAATTTACGCATTTGAATGAATTTAGTGTAACCTCAAGGACCATGGTATTGAATCATCGTATCAAAACCATGGTCGTCGAGTTTACCAAAACTTTATTTTGTACACCTGCATAGTTTCTTTTGCCCTCTCTTAATAACGGTTGTAAAAGCAGTAAAATAGAAATCATATGCGTATAAATAGTACTTAAAATTAATGGTATGAAGCGTCACAGAGTTGTATACAAAATGAGGAATAAAGAAAGAACGGATACTTTTTTCACACTGTTAAAAACCCAACATTGTTTCCACAATTAAGTGTCATTATCAAGGTATTACATTTGAATACACGATACTATATATAGGTACACCAAAGGAAGCGGAGAGGATAAAGCGAGGTGGAGAGATTGGATCGAAAGGTTATGGACATATGAGTCATGTAAGCATAACACTGGAACATTCGTATACATAAGGGGACTAAGAACAATATGCCTCATAGGAGTACATAAACCAGCTTGCCGTGACAGATAAAAACGTATGAATGCACGTGTTTACGTCAGAGAAGTTAAAAACCAACTAGCCAAAGGCGCACAGTCAGATCTTTAAAAGTGATGGATGAGAATCAACTATATGGTCGTTACACAGTTGGTCAGCTACGGAGTAATTTATAATTTTATATTGCTGTGAGAAATAAAATTTTAAGCCTTTGGTCATAACATGCAGAAACCTGGGTTCAAATTTATTCCCATGTCCTTTTCCAGCAGATGTTTAGAGAAACCAGTTATTATGTCTCTGTTAATATAGCTATTTCTACGTTCTTTTATTCTGGAGAAAAATTTCTTCCACTTGTACCAGTGTAGGATGTACCATAGTATTTGCATTCTAGCTATTATACTCCACTCTTAACTATGTTATCAAGTTCATCTTTTGTATTGGAAAGATACTTTCCAGGTGTCACTGGATTGATTAGATGTTATGCGACAAACATGTGGAGAAATGAAATAAAGATTTACTTATTCATCTTAAAATTTGCCCGTTTTTATAGAATCTGATCGAATATTTCCGTGGCATGAGGGACATGACATGAATAGATAACTGGGAATTCTGTTATCATCTGAAAGACTATCAGGTCTGGTTTAAAAAAGTGGAACTGTCTGTGACGATCCTATCATCGTCCTCAACGATAGCATCCCTGTATTGTTAAACAAGAATTGTGAAACATATACTATTAGTTGTATGCAGACCTTTAAGATCTAAAAGCTAACTTACCTATCGCAGCTAGAGTAATCACCTCCCAGGTCATATTTCTTTTTGTACCTTTCTATGCGTGGAAAATATGACATTTTAAACATCTCCATCTTACGGACTCTCATTTGTATTTTTAACCCGTATTATTGGCCATGACCTGAGACATGATGGTCTGATGACGACAAGTGATGTGAAAATGTGAGCAAGAAGTCAAGGGAATAGTGAATGGGAAGAGTGGCAGGCGAAGGCCTCCAGAGAACCCTCTCACCCCCTGCCACACACTCTCACGATGGCTTGTAGAGCATTGCGTAAATGTGGATATAAGGTAGTGCCCTATTCTGCATGAATTTCCAAGCATAGGCAAAAATAAAATTTAATGGATCAGATGACTTCCTTCCGCATAGTCAGCAACTAACCGACTATGCTATCTAGTAGATTCTCTAAGAACCTCGTGGTAGTAGCATGGGGTGTCTCATATCTGATAAACCATGCATCAGAAAAGAAAAAACCTTCCCTATAAGAAACGTATGGAAATATGTTCCCTGTGTCATATATGATACAAAATGCAGTGAAGGGTAAAATAGAAGAATTATTCAAGTATGAATAAGTTATCTGATAGGAGAACCTTCTGTAGAGCTGCGTCAACATAGTATGTATTGGGATTTATGACTTGTATTGATGAAAATGGAAAGTAATCCACCTTTTTTTTATTTAATTTAACTCTTATTCTAACCTCTCCCCTCAATACCAGTTACCCTGTGGACTTCAAATGCTGCAGGAAAGTCCCTTCGCCAGCTAAATATGCAGTTAACCCGTCACACTCTCCTCCCCCGGGGTCCCCAATCCTTTCCCCCCGTCAGAAGTCGCCCAGCCCTAGTTCCGCCTCAGCTGCCGTGATGAGCGCATTGATAACCGCTTTTTTAACAGACGAGACTGATTCCGGCACACGTGATGCCTGTCGTGCTCCACTCCTCCCTCCTTGACAGCTCTCCGCTCCTTCGGCGACCCATATGGCACACGGAAGCGGCTGCCCGGTCGCTCGGGTTCGCCACACCATGCTCCAGTCCGAAGAGTTACTTGGGGAGTGTTTGCCGGCAGTTTCTGTAAAACCATGCACTTGCATCGGCATACTACCAGCCAAGCGGCTGCAAGGGAGTGTGGCTGAGCCTAAACCAGGCATGCCGTAAAACCAAGAAACAAACATTGTGTTGGTTATGATACGGTGGGGTCAAATACTGATCAAAATCTAAAATAAATGTAATCCATCTAGATATCAACTTAACGTATAACACAGCTACTAATAAAATTCGTCAACCCATAAGCTGGAAACCAATATAGCAAAATATTTTATATCACTTGGCAAACGTTCAAGTTAAATGAAAGGTTTGCGTTAAAAAAGATAAAAATCAAATATCTACTTTACTTTACTATTCTACTCATCTCCCGGGTAGCTTTAATCTAATTCATCATTGTCTCTCTACCCCCTCCCCACTCCGTACTTGAGTAAAGAGTCATGAGTATAGGGTTGTAATCTTTCCGAATAGAACGCAAAAGAGGCACTAATTTGTCGTGTAACGAAGGGAGAGGTATCATTGTTCACCATGTCGACAATGATTGTACAAGTGTTTGTAGAAGAACCATTGGAAGGGAAGGGGAGAAAGGATAATCGTAAATTCCTCGTATGTGAACGTAATTTAAATAAATATAATTGTAAGTCTAACATTTCTGTATAATTAACTAAAAAAAGGAGAAATATATTAGAAACGCTAAAGGGGAATCTCCGAAAACGATCACAGCTAGTGACGAAATGTTTTTCATGGGCGTAGTTGTTAATGTGAAAGCTAAAGATAACAATTCTGTACTATTTACTAGTGATGAATTTGTTCCGGCTATAGTAGTTCATAGTTCTATCGACAAAGTTAGAGATAGCCTTTTGGGACACTTCCACGTACTCTCTGCCTAACGGGAGGAATTGTCAAGTCAATACTCTTTATTTTACTCAAAATAACGATAAATAATTTTTATAGAAAATTAACAATATAAATTTTGTCTGCCCTGTTTTAGGGACAGTTTTCCCTTAAAAGGCAGGTTGAATTATTATAAATATATTAATTGTATGTAGATATTGTTAATACCATAGGAGTTTCACAGGCCTGGCATTTGCCGGAGTAGGTAAAGGCGTAAAACCTGCACGGGCAGACATTATAAAATAAACCATAAACTAAATACTAATAATAAAAACTAAAATAAATAGGAAGTATATAATTGAGACATTAACGTGGTATGAAGCATATAGATATCGGGGCGAAGTGGTTACGCCTTGGCTTTTGAATCGTTTGACCGAAGGCGAGCGGTCGTTACCCGGCTGTTGTCCGCGAAGTGCGAGTCTGGAGTGATTGACGCTACCCCCACTCCCTTGGACTGCGACCTGGAGGTGTGTGGGGGGGGGGCGTGTGTGTAGGGGGTGGTCTCCGAGAGGACAGAGATGGCGGGAGAGGGAGGGAAGGAAGATGGGGTTTATCTTTCCGTGGAGCCCGCGCTGTATCCGTCCGGTGGCATGTTTGCTTCCCTCGGAGGAGGAGGAGATGAGGAGGCTCCCTGCGTGCGCCCGGAAGGGTTTTTCGGTGTGGGAGGAGGAGGCGTTTAGGCCCACGGAGCTGCTGTCCTCGGAGGCTCGTGGGCCTGGCGTGGTCTGCACACTGGCAGGTCACGGAAGGCGAGGCCGGGGCACGCGAGCCTTCCGTGCAAGATCCCTTTCCAGCTCTTTTTATCTCTCGCACACACACACACACACTCTCTCTTTCTTTCCATCCTCTCACTCCCTCTCTCACCCTTCGATGGCTCCACCGGACGGGATTCTTTTTTCCGGTTCGGCCGACTGCAGGGCAGAAGGAGCTCGGCCGTCGACGTTCGGGGACGCGGCGCCGCCGACGCCGCCCAGGCGGCCTTCCCCGCGGCGGCGTCCATAGCGCCGAGACGCCTCCGGCGACGCCGTCCACGACCTCTCAGTCTTCCAGCCACGTGCATCTCCTTCCATAAAAACGCCTTTCTTCACTCTCCAGTGCCTGGAACATTGTCAGTTTCTTTTAATCCGGTACATTTAGAGGAGTGCAGTGCCGTATATTTCATTTTTCAACTCTAGGAGTTGACGGGAGTGTGTTGCAGGCTCATTTCTCATATCTCCTTTTCGGTAATAGTCATTAGGTTTCTTCATTGCCTTCAAACGATTGTAGGAATCATCCAACCACTCATAGAGTGCTGACGTGCTGGTGTTTAAAATAGTTTTTTATTGTGATTTACAAAATTTCAGTGCTGTGGTCATAATAGTTTCAAGAATATTGTTCTGTTCCCAGAAGATCGTGATAAATATAACTGTCATCAGTGTTATTTGATGTTGTACTGTGCAGAGTTCTCGTTCAAATTAGAATGTAATGAAACAGATCGCAGTCCTCTGGCATTTATTTTAACTCTTAATTGACGTTTATTAAGTGCTCGCGCCACAACTGCATCATCAATTAGTGTGATTTAAAAAGTAAAAATAGTCTTACTTCGCTTTTACATTCGTGTATGGTTAAAGAAAAAACACCTCCGGAAGTCTTGGCTTTCTCAGCGGGCTCTATTGAACCTAACGTATTTGATTCATCTTGTGAATGTCTTTCACTCTAGCGTGGAGAATTCCCAAATTGCGTTTTTAAGTTCATCGCCCAGTGTCCATCTTAGCACATGAAACCACCGTTCCGGATATCATTTACTGGATCCTAATTCATTTTTTCACATTTTAGTGCTTGATATTATGAGTGCGTATTGTTACTGCCTATTTAGAAATAGTATTAAGCGTCCACCAGACCACATGAAACCACCGTTTTTGTTACTCATAAATACCACCATTTGCAAGAATCGTTTGTCATCTGCTCATTTCGCTTGTGCTACAGGGAAACAACTGAATATTCTAATCCATGGCTCTAAGAACAGTTATGTGTAGGAACCATGCCTTTGAGAGTAACGCATTTGCAACGGCTTTGCCCCATATTTGAGTTGTTTTGTACTTTCGAGGGAGCTTTGAAACGCCACTTGCAGGTTTCTTACATTAGAGTTCTATTTAAGGTATGCCCATTTTCAAACCGAATTCTCGCATTAACCTTCCGCGAAAGACCGTAAAATCGTGATTTTATGGGTGATTAGTGATTAAAATGGCGGTAGAAATATCTATATTCTTGTTGTTATAATTCTATGCTGCATTTCTGTCATGTCCCTTTTTCCTTTTTTAGTAACCCTTGACTTAGGGCCACTAATGGTGGTGTTTACAGCAGACATTTAAAAATATACTGTTATAATGTTCTGATAACTCAGTTTCTCCCCTAAATTACCAGTGTTTTGAGGAAAAAATGAATCTGTGCTTCGTACTTACAATGATGAAAAATGGTATTTTTTCCGATTCATGTCCTGAAACGAATAGAGATATTTAAATATATAGCTTTGGATAATTAGTTTCTTTACAATCGAATATGCTAGGTCCCTGTAAAGCTTCAAATATAGGTTCCCGTTGCCTGTTAAATGAATTACACAAAATGGTCATTCAACGTGGGGTGGAGTCAAATTGCATAGGTGTCGTCTTGGATAAATATTTTTACTGTTTCAGTATTTCTCTCAGTGAAATAAGTTATTCTCGTACTGTAATAATAAAAAAGGAAGATAAGTCATTCTCATTATAATTTTATTTCAGATTTGCGTTTATTTATTCATTATTATATGAAAATAGTTTTGTTTCCAACGACTCAGCTCAGCATATCTGCAAGATCTAAGATGGTTAAAATACGCTGGGCCTTAAGAACATAATTTATTTTAATTTTATGTAGTTAAAGGACAACGGAAAATAATATTATTGTCTTCCACGTTCCACAATAATGTATACATGCAACCAAGTATTTTGGAAGAAGTAGAGACGATATGAAATATTTTTATTTTGTTATTCATCGCTACAAATTCTCGAGAGTTTATCTAGTTATAGAAGCGATATCTACAACATGTCATCAAATGGCACTTTTACATGATAGAGTGTATAAGGTGTGTTTAAATGCTGACATTATGAAGATGTATTTAATAATACTATCGAATTCTACCAATGAAGATGATGTGTTACAGTGGCTTCATTATTCCGAAAATTGGGAAGTTATAAACTCTAATTGTTTTTTCGCGGTTATTGTCTTCTACTGGTTTTATTACCTCGGGTATTTTCAGTTGATTTCTTGCACGCTGTGTGTGTTGTAATTTTTTTATCTTTATATAATTTCTTCAGATCTGAGTAGGGAAAAAGCATTTTTGGGAATGCTGCCACAAATTCCAACATTGGAGTTTTGCTGTGACGGCAGTGATTTCCTTCCCAAACTCCGTGTATCATTGACCACCTGGCCCTACTCTCCCTCTCTCTGCCCTCTTGTCTCTATTTATCCATTTCGTATTTTATTTCCTCCTCTCACAAAACTCCCTTCTAATCTTTTCATGTCAAATATGATTATTTATATACATCACCAAATACAAAGTCGAGTATTGCCGAAAACTCAGTACTTATACATGCTTTTATATTACAGGCTACGGTTCATGTGCTTCAAATTTATAGTCGAATTACTATACCCCTTTTATTTTTCCCTCGTATAAGGCGTTATTTTCTTTCAAACCTGAGCTTAGAACCATCTGACTGAGGTGGTGAGATATATATTGGACTTAAGTGGCTCATCTTTCCATTCTGTACGTGGTTTTAAACACTTCATAGTGTTTGGAGTGTGTTGCTTGTCTATTGCTCGGAAAATTTATGTTATCCACAATTGTATGTTCATTTTTCAAATCAAAATCATTGCCATGATTTTTCAAAGCATAGTTTCAGCTTTTAAATTGAATGTATTTTGAAAACAAAACAGAATTTTTTTCTCAAAAAGAAAAGTAATCTGTATCCTGTAATATAATCTCTTCTTCTTTAAATGTGTTTTTCTATCATCAGGGTTTTGGAAACCTATAGTCAGAACAAGTTTAATGAACGGACTGCGATTTTACTGTGCCAATTTCGTTAATGTAATCCCAACTGTAAAAAAAAGGCACCGCGTACCATTTTCAGTCATTTTTCTAATAATGGATTATGTGTAAATGTTTTTTCTCAAAATACTCTTATCTGAATAATAAGTAGGTTGATACTTTACTATATGTAGCTTGATTTTAAACTATTTCTAACTTGCCTAACAGCTACATTTAATCTTTTCCTTGGTTTATCAATTGATGGGAAATTTCAATGCAGAGTAGTTAAGCCATAGTCTTTTAAAAAGTTTTTTGTAACACACAATTATTTAGCCTAAAATTCACATGCTTTTCGATCAACTTTGTTAGATAATTTGGTAAAATTGGCCACTCGCAGTTTGGCTGTGCTGGGGGAAGTTGTGCTCAGGTATGCGATATAACCAAGAGTCTAGGGGTTGCGTTAAAACGAGTAAATTACAGAATCGCTCCTATTCTTATTGATTGCTTCAAAAATATGATAATGTTTGACACGCTAAATTTAACTGTATATTAGTGTATGCACCAGAACATCCCGGCATTCCCCTTCATAATTTTCCTTTGCGTGTATATTTATCCAGTCATTCGTAAGCTTTGGAGGTTTGCATACCTAATGGTTCCACCTCCCCCCATGTTCGTCTCTCGCAGTCATTTCCCCGATTTCCAACTTCCAAGGGAACGTGCGAGAGAGGTGAAGTTGGGGAACTTCATATATTTCGCCCGTTCTCAAGAGAGAGAGGAGCAGGGAGGGAGAGGGACAAGAGGAAGAAATGGAAACCACAGTGAGTCTCCCTCTCAGACAATTTCTTCCCTCCCTCCTCCGCCTACGCTCCCCGAGGGTTCAATCCATCGGTCCCACGCTGTGCCAGGTGGACATGCTCCTCCCCCCTCCCGAGCCCCCTCTCCCCCCCCCCCACCCCCTCAAACACAAGATATTCCCTCGCTCGACACACACACACACCTACGAATACACTCGCAGTTCACTTTCCCAATGCGCGCGCAATTCCATCCCCCTCCCCTTTCCTCGCCCTACCCTGGAACCGCACCCACGCCCCCTCCCGCCCGGGGCGCCCACTATATTCCGCAATGCACCCAGCCACAAGACCCAGTCATTCCCCCACGTCCAGATCCGCCCAACCCCTCGCCCATCTACCCTCCCTTCCCATCCCCTTCGAAAAATATCGTCGCGGAATTACGCAATACTTCGCCGTGATTACGACGGCGAGCATTTGCATCAACCGTGATTGTTTGCGTAAAATATATTCTGTGAAGTTCCCCGGCTTCATTATCCCTGAACGCTCACCATCCTCAAACCCCTCGCTCCGATGCTATCCGGGTAAGGCACCGACCAAAACGCGTAATTATTCTGATGGGAGTCTCACCGACCGCAAGCAAGACGTGGTTTTCTTTCAGTCTGCCCCTTCCTCCCACACCATTCACTTAGCCATGATTCAACTGTTAATTATGGGGATATCGCTCACTCTCTCAAAATTACCAGACCAAATAAGGGACTTGTTCATGTTTTCCCATTTTTGCCATGTCCAACCTGCAACATTTATGACTCTTTACTCTATCTTCTTCCACGCCATCAGTTATGCGTCATCGTTTCGTATGCAAAACTAATTTAGTGGTGTAAATAGGTTGCATCTATTCCTACTTTCAGGCGACATTTTCGCTTACTCGTGCTCCTATTTTCTCTACGATTTTAGCCATCTTATATTATCTCAATACAAATCCTCTAATCCACGTTGCATTTAATGCACCGCTATATTATTTGTTACAATATCATGCAGTCTTCTATATTTTCGTTACTTTTGTCTGCAATTTTGCTCGCCAAATTGAAACTGTATAAAGAAACAGAAAGCTGTAGATGTTATCGTAGAAAAATCAGTATTATTACTATCAAAATCCAGAAATCCAAATTGCCTTTATAAGTCTTTAATGAAATCTTTCATTCGTTTCACAATAAAAGACTGCTCTGCATTTTTATCGAAAATATTTTCCTGAATCGTCTTATATTTAAATGATTACTAGCTGTGCCGTCAAAGTTAATTCGCAACGAAATTGCATTAAAGGTGCACCCACTGTGTGCAGTTAATGATCAATATGTTCAAATAAACATTTATTGTAGATGGAGGAGCGCGTGGTTAGAAGAAAATAGCAAAAATACTTTACCGTTCCACAGTGTACAGTGTAGTGAATCTTGCCGCACTGTAGCTTACTTTAACCTGTGTAACGCTTAAGTGTTCTTTACGATTTGCGCTTTAAATATGGAAGTCTTGTCATCAGCAATTCACTTCACTTATCGCGGGGTTCTTATAATGATTAAGAGTTTTGGATGCCCTTAGTTTGCGATGCTAGTTTTTGAGTATTAAGGAGGTTGGCTCGCGACTGCTTGAGTGAAGTTGTCTAAGGAATCTTATTAATTTAAGTACGAGTATATGCCTGCTAAGTGATCCTTACTTCACAAAGAAAATTACCTAAGCTATTGAAAGTCATAAGTATCGCAAGAAATACAATGGAAATTCGAAGGATTTATTTTTTATGATAATTTTAATCAGATCGACGATGGAGTCAATTCAGCATTTACGTTAGTGAAATAAATTTATGTACTCAATGAATTTACTAATGTATAACACCAGAATATTACTATCAAACGTTATGTTATAATATTTTTCTGAAATATTCTTTTATATCTCATTAGTAATCATATTGTTCATACGCCATACATTTTGGCTAGAGCGACCGCAGCGCCACTTGAAGTCAACTAACGCATTTCGTCTGCTATAAGCGCAGACATTGGTGGATTTAGCGAGAAATACGGTAGGTTGATGCCTTTTTTTTCGTGTCATTTTATTCCTTGTGAAATTACGCATTACATATCAGTTTTTTGTAAAAATGACATGTTACTATGGTATTTTTAAATGTTATATTCCCATGTGATGACCATTCTCGCCGTTAATCGTATGTAATTTCAAATGCAATTTGTGCAAAAAAGAGTATGGGTTGATATAATTATCTTTACTTTATTAGATAGAGTAACTTTAGTTCTATAAAGGCTGAAAATATAAAAAAATGACATGACTTTCACTTTTCGGATCAACCTCCTTAACACCTCTTCCCGGCTTAAGTTTGAGCTAGGATTCGTGAACGACCGGCATGTTGACACTGCTTTCTTCGTAGTAGGATACTGTGATCAGCTCGGCTCATGAAGGAGAGTTCCCCTATGGAGTTGTATCCTCACTTTCCTCTCTCCGACTTCCCTCGAACGCAAAATTGGATTTCCACCGAAGAATCTTCGACGCCCAAGGGCCCCCTGCATTGTCATACTCACGCACACTAAATCAAGTTTTCTTCGTGTTCGAATTCATCAAAAGAAAGAAAACCGTGGGCCTGGCTAAGCAATCTCTCAACGCAGCGGGAGAGTGCGGTCATTTCTTAGGTCCCCGAATTGAATCCTTAATCACATATATCTCGTCCCTCCGCCCCTTCCCATCCCACAACCCCAATTCCCCCCCCCCCCCCTCTTCCACCGGGATTCACCGAAAGTGCCTTCATATTGATTCTGGGATTGGAAGACGGAGTTTTTAGAGGTTCCTCGTGATTCCTCTCTGGGAAGTCTCTTCGCCGAGCAACTTGTAAATTGAGAAAACTTCTACGACCAGTGAACTGGTCAAAGTTACTTATTTTTGGCTCCTTGGCTGCGTTTGCCTAAGATTCATCCCTAATTTTCGTGTGCTGCAATTATTATTGAACTTTTCCCGTTTTTACATATAGATGTAGCCTTGAAAATATCAACATTAATATTTCTTGCTATTTACACATAATTTCTTTTTCGCTTGATACAACAAAATCTACAAAATGTTTGGTGTATATTCTTCTTATTGGATAAATATGCTTCGTAATAAATCCGATCTATCAATATTTTATTCGGTTTTAATCAGTGTATTTTCAGTATCGGCATTTTTGGCTTCTGGCTGAATTCGGATTCTATTGAGAAACATTTTTCCGTTTCTTTCTATATGCTTGGAATGGGTAGCAACTTCCGAGGTCATTTGAAAAACTATGATATTGGAGTGGTATATGGATATAGCCCCTAAGCAGAGAAAATTATGTAATTGTTAGTGCTTTTTCTCTTTCCTTATCAGCTACGCGTGACAGGTTTAGCTGATAACATTATTCTTGGGAAATATATTAAAACACTCTCTGATTTCTCTACTGATTGGTCCTTACCAGCTTTCTTCATGACAGAAAATTACTTACCGGTGACACCAGTTGCGTATTCGTAGTTGGGTAACAGGGAATTAATAGATAGTGAACATAGGTAATGACGGGGTAAAGTTCTCGCCTGCTCTTATTGTGGGTCACGATTTCGAGTCCCAGGCTCATATTATTCATCACCTATGTGTGTGTCTGGCTGTGTGTGTCATTGGCTATAGTGCGCGATGTAAACAATAAAAATAAAAATAAAACCGTCGCAGGCGCCTAGGTATTGTCAACTTCGCAACATACATACAGTAATATTTCCTTGGCTGGAGTAGGACCAATCAATGTTTAATAAAAATAAATATGGGATTCAGGGCCTATTCTCGGGCCCTTGAATCTTCCGAGTAAAAAACGTGCTCTAGATACATTCATTTTCAATCCATGCTGAAAATCTCGACCAGCACCATCCCTCTCATTTCAAATGCGCATTAAAATTCATGAGCGGTATCATAAATTTGATTTATTAAAGTATTTTTTGAGTAATTTTAATTAACCTATCCCTTTGAGGAATTATATGTCGGCATAAACCCACAAACTGCCCACTCCGCAGTTTCATCTCACGTGCCCATTCGCCCTGCTCCCTTCCCCCCCCCCCCCTCCCCCACCCCCCCTACCATCCCCATCTTCCCACCCCCTAACCCCCAGCGCTCGAATTCACTTCACACCGTCTCACGATTTACAACTCGAGCAGAAAATTGTTTCATTCCGCAGCCATAACTCGCCCCACCTCTGCTCCCCCTCATCCCCTCCCTCCCCCCTTGCCCCCTCCCTCCCTCCCTCCGATAGCCCGGGGCGCACGCGCCTCGATACCTCTCAACACCGCGGCCCCTCCTCCTGTCCCTCTCTCGCCTTCGACCACCAATGTCTCCGATCCAATCGAAGGGCCGCCCTGCCTCCGGCCCTGTACCCGCCCTTTCCTCCCTTGCCGCGGACCATCCCTTCCGGCACACACACCCCTCCCCCCCCCCCTGGATCAGCACGCGCCGACCCATCCTCTCCAACCCTCCTGTTCCGCCCTTCCACCCCGAGGTGCCGTCTATGGCTCGACGCTGCCCGAGAGGAGAGGGGTGCTCACTCTCCCCCTCTCTCTCTTCTCGTGCGAAACGGTTTGTCATCGCGACATCTTCATTCCTCCTCCCGAGAATCGTTTCCCCGCAGAGAGAGGAGTCGGGTGATATGGAGCGCCCGGATTCCCCGTGTGGAGCGATGACACTAGCCCCTCACGTTTTTTATCTCCGATGCCGAGCACCCTTGCGTGGTTGCGTTATAGTTACACCTTCCTTCTCATCCCAATTTGATAAGTTGTTTGTGATCATTTATTGTTTCAATTTTATTTGCACCATAGCAATGTTCGCTCACTTCCATCTACAGAGAAAATCCCCTTAACTTAATATCAGACATAGTATGTATGTATATGGCTTTATACGACAGGTAAAAAGTTCTGATTTTTTCATTGTGGAGGTATGATATAGTCCCAAACTTCTTAGAATTATGCAGCGTGTAAAATCTTCTGACATGGAAAAGAAAAGATAAAGGAAATGTTTCCCATTATTTGCTTTTGTTTGCAGTGCATGAGGCCAATTGAATCTATTGAAAATTAAAACAAGTTCTATACGTATTCTTTAAGTGTGCAAACATAATTCTTTATACGTTTAAAGAAAAATAGACCTGGGTACCATACTATGCAAATACCAGATAAATAGTTATAGACACAATGTTATTGGAACCAAAAGTTCTCGTGACCTTTATCTGGCTTTTGCTTCTTCAATTCAATTAATTTTCACGGATAGTCGCATGGATTTTTCTTCCCTTTCGCGGAATTAAATTAAATGCCACGTTTCTATTGGTCCATGAGTTATTACAAAACTGAATTTTTGCATTCCATATTTTATCCAAGAAATAAATCAAGGACGACTATAATGATTTTCTCTGTTTTATCATGTTATTTGACCATTATAACTACTTGATGAAACAAGAATAGAATAGACTTCGGGAATACTATATTTTCATTTCAGTTTTTTTCCAAGGTTTCCTTATAAGTCGAAGTTGAAACGAAAAAATAGGGGTAGCGCACTGATCATCATATTGGGGCTAGATCGCCTGGTTAAATTGTCCTTTCGGTCAAGCCAGCTAAGGTTGATAGACCTTCAAAGCATTCAGTAGATAATATTTCCAATGACAATCTGTCAATCTCCGTCTTCTTTGAATCCCCTGTTGGAAGAGAACATTGATTTGGGTCCATACATGTCCATTTGACTCTATAATCTGTTGCTCTTTTCCAATACATGTTTTCACATTTGCCGGCCTCGGTGGCGGCGCCCTCGCCCGCCATTCCTGGGTTCGCGGGTTCGAGTCCCTCCTGGGTCAGATTTTCTCCACCCATGGCATGACTGTGCGTGTTGTCTATCTATTATTTGTTATCGATCTCGGTGTAAAACGGGCAAAGGAGCTATATTCGAGTGAATGGAAGCTAAAAAAAAATGTTGCAATAAAACAATCCGCCTCTCATAGGTATGCTGGTCATGCCTGGATCTCGTCAAATGAAGGCGGCACTCACCCTCCCTTCCCTAGAAAAGAGAGAGATGGGTCGTTCCACGAATGCATCCCCCTTTCCATTCTAGCGGGACCCACCACCCTGTGCTTCAAAATACGCACACTTCCCCACATCCCTTTTCTCCCCCTCTCAGTTCCAGGGATTTTTTTCCACTCTCCCGGGGTCGTGTTAAAGTCATTGCCAGGTATTTTGCAGGAGGGGGGGGGGCGTCCATGGTGGGGGCTCTCAAGGCGTATAAATTCTGACTTCCCTCTCGCCTCTCTCCCTCTCCACACCCCAGCAGCGTGCACCCCGTCACAACCAGGGGAAGAGGGGGGTTGGAAATGAAGCGAAAACTGTTGTGGGGGTGGGGTCTCGGCATCATTCTAACTAACTATACTCCAAGTTTGAGTAGTGACATTACAGAGGGTTCAGCGTCGTTTCTGATGAGAGATCCCTGATTCAAATCCGGGAAAGGCCTCTTGACACGTCAGGCGTTAGCATTAGCTGAGCTATTTTCTGGGTGACAGAATTCCAAGCGGAATAATTAGTACATAGTAGTCTTGTGCGGCGTAAGCGTGACAGAGAAGTTAAGTATATGTATATAAATTTGAATATGGCATAGCAGAGAAAATTAAATTATCTGAGGTTTGAATCACAAGTATCTTGATCCCGTACAACACCTAGTATGATAGCGAGAGCTTCATTCCGTAAGAAATAAACTAGTATGATTGCAACAGTCCTCAAATCACCCACGCAATCTTGGGGCAAGCAATAGTTTGGAGCATTGCTTTACTTAGAAGATCAATATTGAAGAACACGCTGAGTGAGTAAGTAATTGTTCAACCGCTACTTATATCCTGCCAGGAGTAAGTATGACAGAGTACCGCATCATTTTGGAATTTAAAGATACCAGTGAGCATACTATCCATCATATGTGATACCCAACTGGCTAGTTCCATATCAAATCTACATCTACATAATACCGTGCGGACCACCACGAGGGTGTGTGTCAGGGGGTTAATATCACAAAACATGCACTATTTACGTGCAAATAAGAGCTAAAATGCTAATGCTTCATGGAAAGATGTTAGATATAAGAATCACGGCAACTAGGTGGTTAGTAACGATACATAAATGAATAGATAACTGATTAGAAAAGCATTATTCTAAGTATATTTACCAGCATTTCCCTGTCATGCATGTGTTATTCATGTTTAAACATGCATCATTCACTCTGCTTATTGTGCTTTGTTATGGAAAGGGGAAAAATAACGTTTTAAAATTGTCGGTACGACAATCTCTCTAATCATGCTCATCTGATCAAACATAGCATAAAACACATATATATATCTAACGCCATCTGTAAACAAATCTGCTTCGAATGTACTTAAAATATTTAGCCTAAATTTTAGCCTGGATTCTGATAGTAATTCCATCCTAGTTGTTCTATTGAACTCGTTCTTCTGTCCTTTAAAATATTTTCGGTTAAGTCACGGGAGATTGCTAAGCGATTATTTTGGTTAGCGTGCTCAAATTATACAGGATTTAGTATCGTGTGATACAGCCTTAAGTAGGGACTTCAGAAGGCACATAGCCACTAATTAGGCTGATCTAATTGTGCCCACTCTTAAAGGATAGGGTGGGAGGGATAGATACGAGTTGGCGGGTGCAATATTGTGAAGAGAGCGGCGTTGAAGGTGCGTACCTCGGCCTTCGCCCCGCCCTCCGGCGCGCAGATGCGAAGCCACCCCCCCCCCCCCACCCCCGGCCTCCTCTCCCGCCGCCGTGTGCGAGCCCACCTTGCCGTCAGCACCCC
Organism: Platycnemis pennipes; assembly: GCA_933228895.1. NCBI lineage: Eukaryota > Metazoa > Arthropoda > Insecta > Odonata > Platycnemididae > Platycnemis > Platycnemis pennipes. The sequence continues at coordinate 20,778,936 of OW121848.1, read as the reverse complement.
AACCCCCTCCCGGATTCACCCTCTGCAATATGCCGACGCAACCCGCCGGAACACCACCCGCGCCCACCCCCGCAATGCACAAACACACGCGCCCCGGTCGTTAATTCCCAGCATGAGTTATGGGTCGAATTGTTGGCTGCCAGCCAGCCTCGGGGCATTCTTCACCGGAGGGGGGGGGGGGGGGGTTAGAGGGATGTGGAGAGGGACGGGGGGTTGGGAATGTGTGTTGGGGGGCGGAGATGAGGGGAGGCTCTCAGAGAGGAAGATATTTGGAGTTGAGAGAGCGAATGGAAAGAGGGGACGGCAGTACCACCGCCGTCTTTATTTATGTAATTCATAAGAGATGTGCCTTCCGAGATGAGTTACGGCTTTCCTTTCTTCTCCTCACTCTCTCCGCTCCCTCGAAGTACTGAGCGCACTCCCAACCCTTAAAATCGCCTAAGAGCCTCTCCCGAGGCCGACGTCGGCAGCGCCGACGGCTCTTCCCTGGGCGCCGACCACACCCCGAAAGAGTCCTCTCCTCACCCCCTTCCGCCCCCCCCACCAATCCCTCCTCGCTCCATGATAATAATAATAATAATAAAACGTTCTTATCGGGACAAGATTGAGACACATCTGTCCCTTCTGCCATCTAATTCCTCGTCAAAATGTAAAATATGAATGACACAACATGCACAATCTAATTAATTTTGTAGCGTGTCAGTCAGTCACTCAGTCATTCTGTATCCGTTTTGCTTTGCTCTCTCCCAAGTTTTGAGCTAAAAGAGTGAGGTTTGGTGCGTTGATTTTAGATTCTCTGTCTGTATGATTTGGCTGTAGTTTTGGATTTTTAGCAGTTTGTGGTGCAGAGAAAAATGGTGATTCCCCTATCTTTTAACATGGGAAACCAGTTGCTATGCAAATTTGTTTACGTTGCTAAGTAAATGTGTTAACGTTTTTGGTAAAGGGACAAAAATTGGATGGAAGAAGTTGAAGAAAGTGGAATTAGTTTCATCAATCAATTTTGTAAATATGAAAATATTAATTGACGTTTCAGAGGTGCAGATAGTGAAATGAAACAATTTTTGCCTATCGGCCCCGGTCCTTAAGGTCTGTGAAATGTGAATTTCAAAGATAGGCGTTTAGAAGTACTTTTCCAATAGTTAAAAGAAGGTTATAAAACGTTTATTATGTATTAATCTTTGTTGCTAAAACAGTAGGTTAATTTGAATATATATTAATTATGTAGCATGTCAGTCAGTCATTCTGTATCCGTTTTGTTTTTTTCTCTCGCAAGTTTTGAGCTAAAAGAGTGAGGTTTGGTGTGTTGAGTGTGGATTCTCTGTCTGTATGATTTGGTAGTAGTTTTGTATTTTTAGCAGTTTGAGGTGCAGAGAAAAATGCAAAAAAACGTGGTTTTGAGGGTGGGAGACAACATATGATGAAAATATGGTGTAGATAAAAGTAGAAAAACATATAGTATAATTAGAGTGGGACAAATTTCTCTATGTATAAAATAGCCATTTCCTTCTCACTGCACACGTAATGCTTATGAAAAGTGCCTGCTAAGCAGGCAGCAAGTCTGCATGTTAAAATCTGAAGTACAAAAACATAAAGCTATGATTCGAGAAATTAAATACAATGTAGAACACAATTATATACTCAATTTATCTTAAAATGAGTATATAATTTTGTTCTACATTTGTTTTTAAATTGTCTTTGAATATTAAAACGTGTGGATAATTATGTTTTATTCTTTACGGAAAGAACTACTTGTAAAAAACCACATCCCTTCATAGAAGCTTTTCCTTTAGAACATTCCATATGCATCCACTGTGCAGTGACCTTAAAGTGATAATAGCGCAGTGCTCTTAGGGTGGTAATAATGGGTGACATCCTTGATAAGTGCACCACACTTGTGCACATAGTCATACTAGTAGTAGCGGGAAAAATAACATTAATTTAATTTTTGGAGACAAAGCTAATGTCATTAGATTCAGTTTTTTATGTTTCTAAAGAGTCAATAGAAGTAAATCATCTTAATTACTTCCGTGAAATAATTTCCTACTCTTGCGTTGTGTTTATTATTCTCTCTTCTAGTAATTTTGAAACGTGCACAGAACCTGGGTGGCAGCTCTCTAAGCAGTAGTCGTATAACAAGACTTTAAGGTCATCCAACTCACAGTGTTATTCTGCAGCGCGAAATCATGCTGTATCCAGAGTCTAATCTTAATACCAGTTATAGCATATAATGGTATACATGAAATAATAGTTAATACTACCGTGCCCGAGGTAGAATTCGAGACAACAGCCTTCGGGTTGTCTGGCCGGCGTGCTACCGAAATCACTTCCCCGGTCGTTCGGTATAAAACAGTTATCAACAACTTCCCTCTGGATGTGGCCAAAAATGACTTCTTAACGGGAAACCAGGTATGCAAGAGAAGTTAACTAATCAATTAGCCTTGATGTTGCTTCTTCGTTATTCTTAAAAAAATAACTACCTATTTTTTTTATTGGGTAACCGGCGATATTTTGAGTTTACTAAGCAATGTTAAAGAAATATAATATCTCGGGATCAGTGCGCTGTGGTGAAGGACTACCATTATTCCTCTTCACATCGTTCACTATTCCTCTGGCATAAATGTATTAATTTAAGGGCTGTTTTAATGTTATATAGCGCTTTATTTTCTCACTCCTTGACAACCATCCAGTCTTCTGCGGGTTATAATTATCACATGTAAATAAATCTTCAAGAAAGTTGAGGAAATTTTTAAAGATTCAGTATCGGTGTCTGTCTCAAGTAATCAAATATTAGCAAATGTTATGTGGTTCTTTATGCGGTGTCGGTGTAGCCTCTCCAATGTCACCACTCGTTTTGTCTCAAGAGTGTCACGTAGCGTTTCTTCCTCGTGTTCACTGATGTTCGCTAATATCCCCCTGTTGGGAGAAGCCTTCATTATGAGTCAGTAAAAGAGCATAAAATAGCTTTTACTTGGATGCGCCGTTATATAAGACAATTGTCTTCCTTTGAAATTGTCTCTTTTTTCTCCTCATTCCAGAGTCGTTTTAGAACATCCGTATCAACAGAAAACGTTCAGTCAGTTATTGTAGTAACTTTAAGCCTCAAGCAATGGGCGACCTAACTCTTTGTTGATTCGTGAATTCTGATCACGTGCAAGCATTTTGCATTTCTCTTCATTGGAGATGCACCGTCCACTCTCAAGAATCCCGTTCCCGCATCAATAACCCTCGGCACGCCATCCGGCTCCTTTTGGGCGCAGTCATCTCCGAGGTCCAAGCTTCTAGCGTGATCGTTGGAAATATGGGTCGCTTGCATTATGCATGAGTTTGGTTCATTGGATCGGTCGAATGGTTATAAGGTGCTCAATCCGATAATTCTTAAATAGAGCCGTCAAAATTGTAGTGACCTCCTCCGATAATTACATTTTGATGTGCTCCAATGAACCCTTGTTTAACTCCTCCCTTAAAGGGAGGCTTCGTTCAGGCTTGGCGATAATATTACTAGGCACATGTTTACCAGATGAATAGATATAGTGCGTATTGGTTTCTCTGAAAAAAAATTGATTTAATTGCGCATTTTTAATGGGTTAGTTTCGGTGAGCGGAGAGCGAGGTGTATTTAAATCGTCGAACTTGGAATATGCGTATGTAAGCTTACTGCAAACGCATGAATTCAACGCAAGAATGAAGTATTCAATCGTGTCCAGAAAGGTATGTGATGCTTTTTTTCTAGTCCATAACATTGGGTGTAAGAATAAAGTATATATTTCAACACTATAATCTATTATAAACTAAGTTGAAAACTAAAAGATTTAATTAATTTTATTTCTATTGTTTCCAACTGGTGATAGGCAGTAGGTACGTTTCACGTTCTTCATCACTATGTCCATGAAGATAAAGCCTATACTGAGTGAGAGTTCAGTATATCCTTATACTAGTATATCCAAATACGCAAAACCAGTTTAAATCACGACGAATAATGTAATTGAATCTACATTTCCACTCATGTGTCAATTTATTCGATTTAATTTGAAAGTGGTGCGAGTTGGATGATTATTTCCACACTCCCATACACTCTTGAGATTTCAAGGGCGCGTCATCCGTTGTTTCAAGTCTATATACGCACATAAAGCCTTTTCAGACTGGGAGGAATTGTATAAGGATTGGAATGAAAGGACAGGCAGGAATAGTGGAACGGAAACCCGGCATCGGCATTAGCCTGGTCCGGGCGAGAGGTGCCAAGGGTATTGCAGCTTAACGACCCAACCGACGGGCGTAGTACTGAACTAGACCTCTCTCCACAAAGCACTCAAGCAATTTCGGTATTGAAAAACATCGTCTATATTTGGGATTCTACTACCGGGATTCGAATCCAGGCCCTCGGGGAGGGAGGCCTGGGCCTCGATCATGAATCATCATTAGGCGTGCGCTAGCGTTTTCGTTATTTTTCGATTTAACTTATGTCAGAGAGAACGTGATCTCCGCTCTTCATTTTTCGCACAGCACTTCAAATCGTTTATCACAATCAGTGGAGCGAATTTTATAGACGGTTATTGTTAACCCTGCGCTACTCTAGGGGTAAGCGTTAACGATAAAGATTGCGATAACGCGAAAAATAGATCCGTGATTCCTCACCAGTACTCTTAACCTCTACACCAAACTGGCCCTTGAGGAAAGGGGTTCGTTCTCGCCGCGGCGGATCTCGGCGCAGAGGTCACGAGAGGTGGGGGCAAGAAGAAGAAGCATTTTAAGGACGCTCTCCCTGCCTCCCAGAATGGCGGCAACAAGCCGCGCACGCATGCCACGCACGTTTCGGCAGCACCCCCGCTGTTACCCCCATCCTCGGCGATGGTCCTCGCAGCAATGAGATGCCCCAAAGATCTGAATGGAATAAATACCCCTGGAGCGAATGGAAGGGCCGACACCTCTCATCCCCCTCCTCAAAGCTAAAGAGAGAGAGAGCCGACCCATTCCCTTCCCATCATGCCCCGCTCTTAGCGCCCTCCTGGCACGCCACCTCTCCTTGCCTCCCTGAGAGAACCCGGACACTAATTCATAATGCTCATAACAAGCCTGCCTCTGTGGGAACGCCAGCAAAGAAGGTTTTATTCAGGGAGGTACGGCGTGTGGGAAGGGGTGGCGAATGGCAGTCGATGAGGGGATGAGTGTTGGGGGAGGGGAGGGGCTTTTGTGTGATGCTGCGCCATGATAGGGTCGAACGGAGACGAAGAGATCTTTAATTGGGGTGAAACTGAGATTTTGGGGCATTATCTTCCGCCTAACCCTTCGCAACACTCCGCTTAATCAATGCAAACACTACGAAATAATTTTAATGATAAACTAATATTTGGAACGAATGCTAGCTTAAGTAAATCTTGCAAATTGTCCAAGAGTTTGTTAATTCAACCATGGAGTAAAGTTCAAATGAAGAGAACGGTGGGAAAATTTTATGTCTGCACCTCGTGTTTATTAAATTTCTAATTTTACTGCCAAAGATGACACCATTCGTAATTTTTAACTTATTCCAGTTCACTTGTCACTCACATTCAGAACCAAAAATGAATTCTCTTTGCGTTGGTAAAAGTGGTTGAAGAGAATTGACGAAACCAATGTATTTTTCCTGTAATAAACAGAAGAACCAATGGTTTATATGTAACCAATGTAGCGTGTTTGAATCTGGTTCTTGTAAAATATTTCCATCGAATTTATGCAAGACGAAATTCCTAGCGAAAAAAAATATTGAATGGGTTTTCAAAATCGTGAAATGTTTACTTCTCTGATTTCTGGATGTGCTAGCAAATTTTTTAAAATTAACGGTGATCAGTACAAAGCAGACCTTAGGGTTGCGGGAAAATATATGAAAGTCCACTTATTAGAGGCGTTGGTACCGGTAAAGGCTTAAAGTATTAGGCGATCTGACCTGGGATAAGGGCAGGAGACGTCAAATGAATAAAATATTGTGATGGCGAAATTTAGAGGAGGGCAAACAAGGATGGGTGGAGTCATGGAAGGGAGGTTGGGACGAAGGGGTGTGAGGGCTGTGCGTGGGAAGAAGGCGAGCATCGTGGACGGAGGAGAAGCGGCGAGCCGGAGGTGTAAATATATCCACTCAGGACTCTCCTTATTCATGTTCCGCACGGTCCTCGCCTCTCGCATGATTAATACCTTTTCGCAGAAGCGCCCTTTTTGCTTTCAACACGTCGTTAATCTCGAGGACGCTCGGATGCCTAGCTCTTCCTGCATTGTTGTCCCAAGGAGCTTCTCTACTGTCTCGGACCCCACAATATACAAATCCCTTCCTAAAACCTCCCTCATGTACAAATGTGAAGGGTGAGAACGTTCGTTTTTACCTCGTTTTACTATTAAACGTATCCCACATCAGATATTTTCCAAGTATCTCCGTTTCCAGTCAAACAAAGCCTTATATTAATTACAATTGTTCTCCAACTCTAGTACCAATTGATCAAAGTATATTCTAAAAAGTTATATACACAGTTTTTAACGATGGCTATTAAAGAACGTTAGTAATGCTGTCTCATGGACCTTTAAGCCCGCAAAATAAGAATTTTCATCCAGTGCGTGATTGATGATTCTTGTTATTATGTTTCGGTGTTGCAGTATTTATTAAGTGTAGAGCTAATCATGGTATTATAGTAAAAGTAATACTAAAATAGTGTAACATTTAATAACACATATGTTATGAATCGGGGGTCGTGGTGGCCTAGTGGGTAGAGCAACTGAGCTTAACTGAGTGGTTAGAGCACTGACCAGAGGGTTCCGGGTTCAATCCCGGGAAAGAGCCTTTCTAGACACCCCCTTCTAAAATCCTCGCGATTCTGTTTTCTGCGTGTCAGAACTTCGTAGGAAATCGCAGGTGGCCCAGGGAAAGGAACTGGCCCCCTTACCCTTGATGTGTGAAATTCACACGCCATTAGTACGGAATGAGCTCTGCTCTCACCTATCTAAGACCAACCTTCGAAATCACTGAGTGAGTGAGAGAGTTATGAATCGCTCATTTGAAGAAAATATGATATCATTGCAGGATTAAGTTAGCTTAGGTTTTTCGTTGATGTTCATATTTGTCTCAATGGGTTGGGTAATGGTATGGATTACCTTTGATAATAGTGGGTTATTAGCGATAGAGTGGGCTTATTCGCTACTATAGACGCTATAGACTCATGTATGTACTAACATCTAGTCTTTGATACAGATTTTCTACTCTTTTTATCACATGCCTGTGGTTCTATTTGTTTTATGTTCCCGTAATACCCTACGGGTAATGCTTTGTGATAGCTTTTTAATTGGGTACTATATTATTTGTGAATAAAAATGCTTTCCTTCTTCTGTATCAATGGACACCAATTAAATGTTTCATGTTGTGTCGTTCAGCAAATTTACTATGAAAACTCCTCCCGTTAACCGCCAAAACGTCGCCTTCAGGACGGCGGCGTGACGTCGATCCCATCGCCACTCATGGAGCTGAACGCTCTCACATCCGTCATGCGACGTTGTAAATAGCCTTTTAAGAAGTGTTCGGGGCTCCCGTCTCTCTAATAGAGACACGTCGTCGGCGCGCAGGAGATGATAGGGAAGTCTTAGGAGTGCTGGGGACGATGAGTAGGGGGGGATGGGGAGGCTCGTGTTGGGCGGGGGTGGAGAGTAGTGTGAGAGGGCGGAGGGGGATGATTGGATTAGCCGGGAAAGAGGGGGAGAGGATGAGAGAGAAGGGTGGTTGGTGGTGACTCTCCGAGGGTCCCTATCAATCAACCTCTTCACTCGGAGATGGGGCGGATTCGCCCTCTCACCCATCCATCCATCACTCTCACCCTCCGGCAAACCCCTTCCCCCTCTCTCCTTATTCCTCTCTCTTTCGCCGCACACCTCCCTCATTCTCTTTCCCCGCTCTCGTTCGAGCACTGTTCCGTCGTCCAGCTTGATGAAGCATACGAGAGTACTGATGTTCCGCCGTCATTCGCAAGCATTTTCTATTAATCGAAATTCAAGCCTGGGTGTTTGATCCAAGCTATAAAAAAAAGATTCATGAATGCAAGGAGTAGTAAAATGAAATAAATGAGTTTTTATTGTCCAAATATCGGTTCAATATTGCAAAGAAGTGACAGTATAAACTTACTTTATATCACATCGCATTTCCGGGGGTCATGGATGCCTAATGATTAGAGCGCTGGGCTACGGACCGAAGGGACAGGTTTAAATCCTGGTAAGCCTTTCTATGCACCCACATAAAATCATCTCAATGCGATTTTTTTATTGTCAGAATTTCGTGGGTTATCGCAGGCGGTTCAGGGAAAGGAATGGATTCTCCTCTCTTGAATGTGTGAATTTCATACGCCTATGACTTACTACGGGGTGAGCTCTACCCACACATATCAAACAAATCTTCGGATACAACACTTGTACAGTGAAGAAATAATTGCTATGCCACAAATAAACGCATTATAGGGTAGAATTTAGAAGACCTGAGCTTTAAAGACGAATTTAGCGTAGGAAAGGTAGAAGACGGCCTGCGGTGGTGGGGAAAGGGGATATCCCCAACTTACTATAAGAATGCAGAAGAATACTATATATATTTGGTGAATATATGTATGCAATAAAATATAAATGATAAAATTCCAATAAGAAGCGAACATTTGAGATAAGAGGTGAAGAAAAATTCTGCTGTATTTTTTCCAAAATAGAGCAGAATATATACAAGATTTAAAATATGCACAGTATATTTTAAATCTTGGATGCTCCTTAAAAACTATTTCGCTCTGTCGTTCGTACTTCTGAAGTTAATTGATTAAACAAAACATCCTTTTATTAAAGTTACTTTATTTAGTCATTTTTTTCATTTATGTGATTACTTGTGTTGTTATTATCGATCAGGACTCTTGCTTTTGGGTGTGGTCAATAGACAGCGGAAATGAATATTTGTCTTAAATCGGAATTTCCATCGTCAGTCTGTAGCAAAATACTAACTTACCAAAAACTTGACAAGTTTAAAACATTCTTAGAATTTTTTTTATTATATTTCCATTTTTTATGAAACTATCTTTTAAGATGTATGTCATATCAGGTTGAACAGATTTATTTAAGCCATTTACTTTTGGTTATGATTCTAAGATTGGTAGGTGTTCAGATTCTCTTTCAAGAAGCAATAATTCTCCCACCCGAATCCATTTATCAGCAGTTGGTGACATGTTTCGTTTACCACTCCCCCCTTGGTTGAGTCAGCTATTAATCCATCTCCATTAATTTAGGAGTATGCTATGCCATCTTTCTGATATCCCATTTGTAATCGCACCATGATTTCGGTCATTAATGAATGTCATCGATGGTATCAGGGGAAAGTTTTAAGCGAATTGTTGTCACATGGGCATGAGGAGAGAGATCCCATGGTATTTCGACGAATTAAAATCATTGCTGTGAATATAAAAGTGTAGGATTTCACTCCACTCTTCAATTCTATTTATTTATTTTCTTGCGTTTCTTTATCATGATGTAATTGTATTTTGTTTTTCCTAATTAACTCTATTTTTTTAACATCAAGTAATTCCTGACTAAGGACATCCTGGGACTTGCATGGCTTACTTTCCATCATTTAACTTTGCTATCAGTATTCTTACAAGTTGTGTACACTACTATTTATCATCGGATTCATCTTGATGGGAACTGATTAACATTTGCAAAGTTACCATAACGTATTAGAATACAATCAAAGTCTCTTGCACGTACTCGACTATAATTGAAATAAAAAAAGTATAATTGCGATTTATTACATCCAGTCTTTACCATTTAAGCTTTGAATGAGAAGACGTAATGTGCTCATGTGTTATCACGTTCAATATAAACTTTACACTAATATAAAACATATAATACATAACAAACTCGTATTTATAATTTATTGTACAGTACATCAATTACAAGCAACAAGAATGAATTACAATAAAAAGAAATGGCACTGGAAGATAATGATGAAAGTTAGCTGTATATGTAATCAGTAATAAAATAAAGAATGCTTTTAACTAAGGATGGATGAATTCAATTGATTGTGTAACACGCCTAATTTGTAATGCCTATACGAGTTAGATACTCGTAAAGGCATTGCTATAGCATCGAGTCCATCGACTTCCGCGTGCCAAGCGCCGCGGTTTTGATAGTCGAGGTTCATAGAGGCGGGCGATGTGATGATGGGTGCCTGAACGAGCCGCGGAAGTGTTTGGCCGCTCCCGTGGCTGGGAAGAGAGGGAAAGAGTGGGAGTTGGAGGTGGGGGGTTATATTTTGCAATCAATCCAGTAGTCTTAATTTTGAAGGAGTCGACATTGTCGATCCTCAACAAATATAGCATTTGGATGTCATGATAAATGGTTCCCAAAGGGTCTTCTTGTCCCCCACTCTTCCACCCCCTCCTCCTAACCCCCGCTATCTACTTCTTCCCCTCCTGATCCCTCCAGTCCTCGCCCTTCGCCAGAAAAAGGGGCCTTTTTCGTGAAATTCGGGAGTTGAATATTTCTTGGAAAAGGAATTCTTTCCCTAGTGTCATTTATCCCCTTGCCCGCGTTTCCCTTGCATTCCCGAGATCGAATTCGTGAATTTCTTTTGTCGTGTCCGAGAATATTACGTTCTTCCACGAATGGAATTCCCGACTGACTGTTTGGAATTATTCTTCCAACAGCTGGATTAACGATTCAACAGAATTTTCAAAAGGGCGGATTGACATTTCAGGGTTTATGGAAGACCTTTTTGATTTTGGTAACCCGTGCATTTACTTCCGCTTCGGTCGGAGCATTGTTTCGATTGGAGGAAGAAATATTCAAGGTAATATTCGGATAAATTGTATGCTGCTAGGAAAAGTTTTGCCTTGTGAAATCCACATTTCAAAAGATTGCGTGACCTCTCTCCCATGCTTTGGAATACCTTCATGCCATTCCATTCCCATCGTCTGTATTGCTCAAAATGGCGCCCACAATCTTGTCTTCTCCAAGCATAACGCCTCTGCTTCGGAGTGCTACCTTCGTATTATGTAACAGAAGTCAAACATTATCATAGTTTTCTTAAATAGCGTTCTTAGCGATGGTTTATGGCAATCAAATTCAACTTAGTTATTTTTATCTTTTGGTAAAAACAGTAAATTTTTTAAGGTTAACAAATAACTTGATACTAATCTAAACCGGTGATTGCCAATATCCTTTCTCTTGATAAATTTATTTTTCAACCATTATGATTACCGCAAATATTTATGATTTTCACAAAATTATGACTTCTTTTTTATCCGTTTTTCTCCATGACTCCATTTCATCTTGGTCGTTATTTCACATTAGGCCTAGTGACCTAAGATCTCCTTCCGATCTCCTTTGTGTCAGCTACTAGGAAAACTGTACATCTTGAGGAGCAAAGTTTTGTGCTTTACTCCCACTGTGTGCATATTGTGCTGTCACTGGCCTGGATCAATATATCAAAAATTTCATATCTGTGATCCAGCCCACAATATTATGGTTGAGTTGAATTTTTAGCAGCTACAGAAAAGGAATCCGTCTTAAAGTTCTGGGGTAGATTAAGCCAGTACTGAAACCTTTAATCTGTTAGTTATTCCTGTTAAAAGTTTTCTACAAATTTGGATTCGGTGCTAAATTATCATAGCACAACCTGGCTACTGCTTGCTTCTCACTATCTATTTCCTATCACACCAACATCAAATCTTATGTACCTATATGAAAAAGTAAATTGGAAGGGGGCCCTTTGAAGCCCCTCTGGTGCTTAGACCCCTCAGGATATATTGTGTCCTCCCACATTTTACCCCCCTGCCACTTGCAGAAAAGGGATATGAGCATCGCGGTAGAGGTATAGAGGAGGGCTACCCTTCCATCCCTCTTCGGAGCCCAACTTAACTTCGGTGATCTGACGGGAACTGGCGTTTCAAGAAGGCTAGGCTCTTACCCCTATACTTATTCTAAGTCTATACTTATTGCAGTTGGCAGATACAAGAAATCTGAAAAGTAGCAATCTGTCATCACCTCCTTCTTTTCCCTTTTATGAAGTTACCTTGTAATACACGCAAGCTTTCTGTTGGCTTGACCGCGCATTTCCCGGTTGCGAGCAACACACGAGTTATGAATAGGGAGACTCTAAATGAAGAATGCTAGCTTTTCGGTGATCGTCTACGTGGTGCTAATGCGTTTGAGAATCGGGCTTCAATGGGCCTTGAAGGAAGAAGGAGGCATGAGACTTGGGAGATCTATATTGATTTCTTCCCTGGCTGAGAGGGAGGAAAAGAGAGAGAGAGAGAGGGCACTTCTTCCCCCGGCTAATGCCCACACCCGCCCCTGACCCTGCCTGTCCTCCCCACCCCATTCCCTCTCTCCTCCCACGGCTCTCCCCCACTCCCAACAGTCCAATTCCGCGCGGACTTGGTGGCGCCGTTGTTCCCCCTGCGCCTCCCTCAGCTCCCCTTCCGCCGCCCCTTCCCTTGAGAGACCCTGAAAAATGGTCGATTTTTCAATGGAGGGTGGAATGTTTCCGTTTGCTTCCCTCTCGCCCGCTGGCCCTGCATGCGCCTCCCGGCCGCCGCCGCCGCCCTTCGGGAGAGATTCGCCGACTCGGACGACCCCAAAGCACTCCTCTCCCAAGCCGAGGGGATCCCAATGTGGTGGGTGGAATTACGGTGCGATGTATTTTTTTCGACTTTCGTATCTCCAGAAACTATCGTGCCGTAAAGAATCTGGTGTTTAGTAAGATTACAGGCATCCCATCTTAAGGCCTCGCGTTCGAAACCCAGCACATATTTAAATAGAATATCGAAAAAAAAATATCGTGCGGAGAATAATCCAAATTCACGTCTTTATCTGCCGAGTGGAATACTAAACTGTGGACCTCTTCTGCGCCTTTCGTTAGGCAGAGCTAATGAAGACTCCGATTTTTTCTCAGCCTTTTGTCTTTTCCCTTCAATACCGTATTAGTTCCTCTTCCTGTCCAAGTAGTCCTTAAGAACAGAACAGGTTGAAACCGTTCCATAGTTTCTTAATATTTGGAAGAAGATTTTGCCTTGATATGGTACAAAAACTTCACTACCTAACCTACTCTATCAAAACCTACTCTAATTTCGTACCTTGGATTCCGTACTCAGAAAAAGATTTCTAGAGCGAGCCATTAATACTTTTGAACGACATTTGAACATCATTTTTGGTAATGTATTACCTACTAGTTTATATACGCTCAAGAAAAAAATATGCATTGCTGTATTCAACCGCTGATAAAGGAGTTGGTAAAATATTTGAAATTCGCAGACCTATGCTGTAGGTGCTCCAACTGCCACGGTTACAGCGTTAAAAATGTTGTAGCGTCTAAATTACACTTAAAACTAATAAGAGAATGATTTAGATGCCCGAGGTTGGAGTTAAGCATTGGACATTTATTTTAGATGAATCTATACATTCCCGACCTTACAAATGCATCTAGGAGTAAAATATTTGTTTGGAAAATTAACACTCATGGGATTTGGGATATTGTCCCCTCATATTGGATACTATACACGATTTCTTAACGAAGAGTGAAATTCCATGGACTACAACAATTTGCATTCAAGTTTATGTCTTTATAAGTTATATATTAATTATGTCCATCTATAAGGCCCTCTAATTGCCTTAAAGCAGTTGGTCGGTAGATTTGTAAGCGGAGGTCGGTTGGCTGTCAAAGAGCGCGAGGTTGGTTTTATAGCCAGTGTGTTTGAATGGAGATATCAATCAGCACTACTCATTAGCACTATTCAAAATGGGCAGATCTCTCTCTCGCTTCTGATTGGTTGACCCTTGAGATGGAGAGGGACACCATCATTTATCTTCTTGACGCGCGCGCACAACTCGGTTTTTCCTTGAAATTTAGGAGAAGGAGAACTTGTTTTTGTCGTCCTTAACATTTTGTCTTGTTTTCTCTTGTTTTAACTTGTAAAACAAGTCGCTAGAGCAGCGATTGTGATTTGAGTGATTCAGGTTGAGATTCATGCTGTGGATAGCGATAATCCTCCCCGGAGCAAGATGACGGGTCCTCGTAAAGTGCGCGATCGCGTTGTCGTCAATTATTCATCTAATTAAAAGGAGCGAAAACCAGCAGTTTGCCATCTGAAAAACACAGAAATACGGCCAGAGAGCGCATACTGTGCTTTAATTCATGCTAAAATGGGTTTCATCGCGTGAACACCGAGGATTTCCACGAAAAGTATTAAGTAAATTGAATTGTAATCTATTGAAATATGTTTGCGCTATAAAGATTTTTCAGAGTAAAGTTGTGGATATACTTTTTAAAAATCACGATAAAAAAGGCATAAGGGTCAATTTTCACGCTTCATTTTACAAATCGACCCAGGTTTCGGAATGGCATGCCAATTACAATTCTATTGCATTCCATAGCAAGCGCCATTCCGAAACCTGGGTCGATTTGTAAAATGAAGCGTGAAAATTGACCCTTATGCCTTTTTTTATCGTGATTTTTTTTTTAAGTATTTCCACAAATTTACTTTGAAAACTATTTATAGCGCAAACACATTTTAACATATTACAATTCAATTTACTTACAATGCCTTGATAATGACATGTCATACCGAAACCTGGTTCGGTTAGTAAAATAAAGTAGGGTAATTGACCATTGTGCCTTCACTCATCGCGAATACAATGTGTTTAAAATCCAATCAGTTCCGCAATGTGATGCGCTAGATAAATCTTCGGGCACAACTTCACCAAAACACAATCATACAAGCCACCACTTCTATCTTACCTATTTGCCACGCCACGCCAAACTATATTAATATCACTGATGATGGTTTCCTGCTTTCGAGCCAGGAGGGTTGTGTCGCAGACGTTTCTAGAAGCGTCGCTTCAGGCAACTAGATGTCGCTGTATCCACAACATGGCTAGAAATGGGTTATTAAGGTGCAGGTAATAATGAATGGAGTAGGGCGTGTTTAGGGTTTTTATGTTGCGTACTGATCAAATCGTGGATTGGTAATGCATTGTCAGTGCGTGAGAAACTGTTTTAAATGTATTAAGTTTTACTTTGAGATGTTTTTAATGAGATGGTATTTCGTCTCGTCTTGTTTTATTTATTTTGGACGAACCAAGGTGCTCCAACAATGTTTCTATTTTTCGCGAGATTGGAGTCGTTTTAGGTACAATTGGCATGAAATTCAACAAGCGGCATGAAAGATAATATTATATTAATGTTTATTACTACAACAAAGAATGCTGGCAACATAATTTCTTTGGTTAAATCGAGGAGTAACACTAGGTAGCCATAAAGATAAACCTGGTATTATGGCTACCATCGTTTACAGAATGGGTTATGCACACATGTATAAAGGTAATACAGCATTTTGATATTACAGTACATGTACCAAGTAATATTGCAAATAAGAAATCATTCTGTAGACTTAGAAAACTACCAAATGCCAGCGTTACACCTGAATTCGGGGGGCATCTTCTCCGAGGCTCTATGTTTCGGTGCAGCCAGGGTCATCAAGCTGGAAAGGAAAGGCAGGCGCCGTCTCACGCACCCGCCGCCGCCGCCCCTGTCCACCGCGCCCGCCCCTGCCCCAGTTGCACCACCGCTGCCTACTCTTCGCCGCCACCCTCCCGTGGGAAATCAACGCCGCCCCATAGTGGTCCGACCCCGGCCGTCATTTATTCTACCTCGGTTGCCGATGCCGTAATTTCGATAGTGCCTCGTCGATGCCTAGATCTCTTCGGGAAATCATTCTCTGCGAGGCAGTGGGCAGGAGGCAGGTTTACCTTTGCTGGAATTTCTTCATTTCATCCATTCAGTCGGCATTACTCGAATACACCCACGTGTGATTGGAATCTGCTGTTTTCCGTCGCTTGATTGGTCGAGATACTCTCATTCGTCTTGATGAAAGCGCAAATTCTTCCAGCACGTCCCATAGTTAGAAACTTTATGCGTACTGGTATTAGTGCAAAGAGTCAACTACCAGTCCTTAGTCATTATTCTCATATTGAAAGCTGAGAGCTATTCCTGCTAAGTATTTTTTTTAACAAAATTCATGTAACTAGTCAATAAAATTGGGGTAACAATTCGAAACCTACGAAAAAATAAACAAATTTACCTTGGTAAGAGTTGCGAATATGAAAATCTGAATTTTTCACCTCAACGAAAAGTATCATATTTCCTTTCTGTAGGTATATGTGGATGTATTTGCCTTGAAAAGAGGAGACCTAATTGTTTTCCCATTCTGCTAGTAATATCACGATCTTTCTTAACTTTAAAAAAGTAATGCAATATATGCCCGGAATACAAAAAAAAAGATATTGCCAACGGGATAAATTATTAAATAGAGTGGCTTTTGGATGCTTTAAATTGTACACTTCATTGGAGCCTTGATTGGCAAATGATTTATTTTTCTTCAAATGTCGCGTACCATCATTAAAGTTACTGAATTAGTAGGTACAATCTTCCGTCGTTGGTAGTCATATGGTTGCAATTTCCTTTAATTTAACCCTAGGAAGACTGAGAAATTTTTTTCGCGTTATTGACGGACTGGGTCCAATGGACCCTGAAACGTTGTTCCACACTTACAATATTTTGATTAATATTGGCTGGGTTAAGTGACAAGTTATTTTCTCTTTTACTTCGGCAGTATTTACCCTCACATCTTTATTGTTGTTACGTTGTTTTATTGAATTTTTTAATTCCAAAAAAGCAAGTTTGTTGTTTGAAAGCAAGTGATTGGTCTTTCACATATCAATGTGCATTTCAATTTTCAATCAGTTTTGAATGCATTAGCAACAGTGCGAAAAGTAATATTTATCCCGGATTCTTTAGAAGCAAGGGGAGAAGTTTAGCTTAGTAAGTAAATTTTAAATTAGATACTGAAAAGTATAAATCTTTAACGTATCACCCCTATTAGAATCAAGGGAACTTTAAATGTTGTTATTTCTGTTATATGTTTTTTCAACTGCGCGGTCAGATTTGAATTAATTTTCGTGGCCACCATTGTGTCCTTTCATTTTGATTCTTACAAGAGATATAGGTACGCAGGTCATTCAAGCCATGTTGAAACAGAAAGTACTTGAGTTCTTTCGGTCTTTAAATTGATTTTTTTAAATTTAAATAAACACCCATTTTAAATGGACAACTGATTGTGCTTCTTTTAACGCGGCAGTGTAAATAATGCACAACATTATAAAAACTGTGTTTGAAAGAGCTATACCTTAGAAATTCATCGATTTGCTTTTTTTCTTTCAGCTTTGAGGCTCATTCTCCTTATTCTGAGCCAGATACCCATTTATAAGGTGACAGGTTCTTGATTTATAGCACTTCTTCAAGAATTACCTTTGAGCTTTGCATGGAAATGTCTAGAAAACATTTTTCCTACTGCGAATAAAGACGTTGATAGCTGTCGATCTTATGCCAACGTTTTTGATCGGTCTTAACCTTTTCATTTGCAGAATGACATATTGAGGGCCAGCCACTCATTCTGCCTCAGTGTTCTCTGTAGCACCCGACGTAAATCGTAGCCAACCTATATACACGTCAAAATAGTGAGGCTATACGGAAAAAGATGGCTAATTGGAACGTTAGGAACCCAAGAACCCGACGCCATGATATGAATATAAGACCCTTAAAATGAATCCTAAGAGAAAACCTTCGAACGGACAATGCTGTCGTTAACCTCAGTTCGCTCATATATTATAAGTAGCAGCATGATTGACTGAACTGCTAATGAAAACTCCCTCTAAACATTAAAGTTTGTATTACACTTATGGAGTGAAATTAACTGATCCCATGACTTCTATAAAAAAATATTTTAAAATTAACGATAATCACTAACTTAACGTCCACTCTCCGCATATATTTTCGTTATTATGAGCCGGAGAATGGGAATTAATCTGTTTTACGGCTTTCTGGGGTATCCCAGCTAAGTCGACTAAGTCACTACTTGTAACTAAGGCACTACATAGTTTCAGCTATTCAAACGCTGTCAAATGTCGTGCCATAATGCCCCAATGTAACATTCTGCATTTGTTTCTTTATTTGTTTTCTAAACAAAAATACCTTGTCCAAAACAGTCTTTTTGTTGCTTGATGCTTACTACGCAGCCAAAGTAAAGGAAGGAACTGTATGATTTTGCTGCATTTGATATTTTAAACGACCAAATGCGGAAACTATAAAGCTGGGTGAATCCCTGGGATCACCCCTAAGGTTACTTCTCATTTTCACTCCCAGAAAGGACGAGAAATGATAGTGCTGCAGTTCTAATTTTAATATCCTGTTGCAATGCTCCCAAACATTATCCATCTTGCGTGCTAAATCTTAAAAATTGAATCAACGATAAGTCTCCTGACCTGTCTACGATTGCTATCTCTCTTGTATACTTTGCGAAGAATATCTTTCAATTTCAAGGAAATTTTGTGACCGTAAAAGTTACGGGAAGGGTTGCCCACAGAATTTTTATTTTGCTACTTTCTCCTTAATCTCCTCACGGAGTCGTCGTCGGTATGCCCTCGCATGCCACCTGTCGACCCTTGAACACCTCACGCATCGCGTGCTATCCAGTGACAAGTGGAACCTCCCTTAAATTCATCTCAGCCTCCCTTCAGAACTGAAACATTTACCCCCTTCATTGATTCATTGGCAAACATTCCGCTATTCGTTACTGATATCGCAATTAGTATTTTTTTAAACAATTTATCAACCTTTCACATGGCTTAATTTTATAGAGAGAATCGATGGAAGAAATATGAGTGAAATTAATTCAGTAGTTTCGGGCGATATTGCGTGGCATTCGAACAGTTCGAAATGAAGACAAACTTCGCAATTTCCCACAGATGAAAATCAATTTTTTTTCGACCAGGATTTCGTTGACATTGCAGCATCATCAGGTGACAACTAACATCAAGAGAAAATGTCCTAAGCAAATTTTCTCTCGGCGTAAGCAGCTTTATTTCTCCACACCAACCCCACCCTTCGTTTCCCCAGTGACACTGGCTACCTGCACCTCGTGGCACCTGATTTTTAGCGGTGTCAATTCTTCCCAGGGTCCGAAGCGAGAAAATCCATTCCACCACGTGACATTTAATAATTCTGGGTTTTCCTAGAGTTGGATGTTTTCACGACTCCCCCCTCTCCCCCTCCTCCCCCTAGCCCCCTATACTCTGGCCTTCTCATCCACGTGTCTTTCCTCTACCGGCCAATAGGCGTCTCACCGCTTGTCCCCCTTCTCCCCCCTACCCTTTCCTGTAGCTTACATCCCAGTATATTGTACATATACTATAAGCGCACCCTTGATGTTATTTGTCACCTGATGATGTTGCAGTGTCAATGAAACCCGGGTCGAAATAAGTTTGTTATTAATCTGTGGTAAATTGCAAATTTTGTCTTTATTTCGATATGAGAGAGTTTGTCTGTTGAAAGGTGTTTATTAAATTTTACAATGCTCTTCAGTCACTCTAAATGATTCTTTTTAATGGCTCGGTGAAGAGGTCTTCTCTCCTTTCCTGGCCAGGGATAGCATTAAGTGTAGCTTTGAGATCACTTACATTCCGTAATCTTTCTCAACTTAATGTTTGCTCCGCCTATTTTATGATCTCTCACGTTTATGGCCACAGTATCGAGACAGGTTCCAGTAATCCAACTATCGCCATATAAGTTCCGCCGTTTAAATATTTGTGTGCCCATTAAATGATTAATCATTTGAATCAAAATGTGTCAAATATAATTGATGCTGGCCTTGTAAACCTGCACGAAAAAATGTATTAGATCCAGAGAATTCTCTGCAGGTTTAGGGTACGCCACCAAAATTTTAAGAAATAATTATTTATCTTTAATGTAGTGAAGCTAGATCAGGAATCGAATAGTCTTAACTCACTTTTCAGTGCGGCATGATTCTATCCGAGTGTTTAGATACCTGGCTATTCAACGGGCCCTCCTCTCTGAACGCTCAGTATGCAGTGGTGTGCAGCATATCGTGAGACATCAAGGAAAATTTAAGGAACAGCAGCAAATGGGGTTTTATATTTACAACACCTTACTTTACTTATTTATTTTAGCTAGGGTAATGGGTTGTAAATAACACAGTAAAAAAATTAATTTCTCAAGTGTGTATGTAGGGCAGTGCTAAGAAAATTTATCTTTGAGTTGACAGCAAAGCTCTAAGCGGTCGCTGCTATAAATAAATCCAGGTTTAGGCTGTTTCAAATGCCTAGTTCCTGTTCGAATTTGTATTGAAATGCTCAGGCATCGCGTAAGAAAGACTGTTCCTCCTGTTTCAGATGCATTAGCCATTTTACATCTGCATTTTCTACTACGGCATTACTTCTATTGAATCTTCAATGCTGATGGAAAATTGAAATATTTTTTGTTTAGTATATATTTAGATTCATTAAATGCTTCATAGCATATTTTCCATGTTGTAGTTTTATAGCTAATGAGCTAAAGCTGCATGTTAAACCGTAATGAATATGATATTTTTTGCTAAGCAAAATTATTAAATTTATATCCCATCAGCGGGTGGATGGAACTGTATTGTAAGTAGGTCAGTAAGTGAAATTAAATGGTATCTTGTGTCAATTATTGCTCTACAATTTTCCGCGCAGTCCATTAATTCGTGTGGCGTTAATGAGAGTGGCAAACTAGGAGCGTTAACTCTTATGATGTTTCGTTTTTTCTCATAATTTCCCCATACTTAATTTTGAGATAAATTTATTGAAAGTATTTTAAGGGAGGAACGGAAACTTTCGCCAGTGAATCTGCTAAATAGCGTTATCACGCGAGACGATCCGCCGCTTGGTTCCCCTCGGATGTAAGTAAGATGCCAATTGATGATCCAGTGTTTGGAAGAGGCTCGCAGCTCCAGCCGGCTACTTACGTCATCGCGTGTGCTGTAGCAGTGCTGATGCATCGAATTGCTTGAAGCGTTCGATCCGATGCTCTAAGCTGGTGACGAAATTGGAAAAAGACATTATCAAAAGATCCCTACTTAATGTGTTAGGTGAGACTCATTATCGGTGATAACACCGATATCCAATCGTCTTTACCAAAGAGGATTTTGTAGGCGTTCCCAGTTCGTTGCGTGCTTTTTAAAGTTTTTTTTATCTATTGTTGTCTATTATGACTTCACACTTGAGACAAATGTTGATATTACCTTTAAACGTGCGAGAATATCAATCCAATAATCTTCTCGTAAGCTCGAGAAGTTTCAAAACGTTTTCCAGATAACGTGAAAAATATATAGGCCCTTCGAGAGAAATCGACAGGCGATATGCAGGAACGGGCATTTTTCACCCTTATCAGACGTGAACGCGAGCCGTAGTCCGTGTGTATGTAGGGCAGCACTAAGAAAATTTATCTTTGAGTTGACAGCAGAGCTCTAAGGGTCGCAGCTATAAATAAATCCAGGTTGAGGCTTTAAAAGCGCGAGAAAACCTATTTACATTATTATTATTTCTTATGAGATTTATCGAAGTCATATTTATTTGAATGTTCACATTCATTATGGTTCTTAAATCGGAATTCATGTGCCACAGAAACTTAAATCTTAATTTCAGAGCAAAGACATACACCCGAAAGATTTTAATGAATAGAAGTACTTTGCCCTCTCCAGTGACAAGATCGGTCAATTATTGTTTACAACATTCGAATTACCTCTAATGACTGGGGACGGCTAGAGAATGTAGCGTTGCTCTGGTGATCAGTGGTCCTAATTCGGGAGAGGTTTTTGGGTACATTTAGCCTAGCTGAGTGACTCTCTGGGCACCAAATCCTCCGGAGAATCCACAAACTTCAAAGATTAAGAAATTGGTCTCCCTATTCTGAAATTGGTCTCCCTATTCTGATTTTTAAATTTCTCATGATGCCGGGCTTTGTGCTTGTGAGCTCTTCTCTCACCAACCTCAGCGACATTTTGGTAAGAAATTGTGGCGTCATCGTTTGTAATGTCTCGCGTCTGGAACGTGTTGAACTTTCTGCAGACTCGAGGGACTCGGGTTCAAAATTATATTATTTTTGTGACCCTCCTTCGTCCGTGATATGTGGTTTTCCGGGTGTCATTATATTCTACAAGGTCAATTACTGGGGTCATGTGGTTTTCCTTTAATGAACCAATATTTAATTCCCGAGGAAATATTGAGTGTCAAATGTACTACTTATTATATTAGTTGAGGTCTAGTTTTATCAATAATGAGAAAATGTATGTATATTTTGATATTTATATAGTGCTGCTACATATGTGATTACCATTCATTCCTAGCCTGGTAGGACCATGGGGTGTGGTAGTCTAGATAATAAGTGGTCAGTTATGGACCGGATGAGTTATCGTTCAAATTTGGGTGAAGCTTCTTAAGACACCAAATCCAAAAATGATAGGTGCAATTTATTTGGTACTGGAACTGTAAGAGACTACAGTGAACCCAAGCAACTGCTCATCTCTTCAAGGGACGAACTTAATCTCATTCGCTTCTGGGTTAAGTACGTTGTGTCTTGAGCTAAGTACGAGATAACTCCTACTCCCCCTATCAAACCAACCTTCGGGGAGATCACTGAATCCAGGTTTCATATTGTTGAGAGGTCATGCGAACATTCTTGTACATGCTCTTCCATTGTTAGCTCACGTAAACTAACCAACTATACGATGATTTTTATTAAAGCCGATCTCTACGCAATCACGAAATGAATTAAACTTCCTGGCCTCTCCTTTAAGTTCACCTAAGTGATAGTCAGGCTTACTGATGAAGCCTTCAATCGTTAGGTGATGCTTTCTTCGTGAAAATTTTCGTCCTAACTTTCGTGGGGCAGTTCAGGAACATGTAGCGGTTGGGGAAGTGGCCCGAGTCGCTTCGGCAAACCCCGCTTCGACGCTCCCCGCGTCGTCGGCGTGGATGAGGACCCATCATCATTCCATCCATCCATCCACCACTACACAAGCGTCCACCCGTCCATCCCCATCCTCCCCCCAGCCCTCTCGTCATCCTGCAGCAGACAGGCCTCTCTCTTCTTCCTACCATCGTCACCCTCCACCACCAGCCAACCAAAGTCCTCACCCCTCCTTCCACCCCTTCGCTGTCGCCCGTTCTGGAACGCATGCGCACTGGGACACTCTCGGAGGGTGAGCTGTTCCTCCCCCCCTGCATCCATCTCTCTCCCTTATCTCATAACTCCCCTTCGCGATGTGCGGGCGACTCCCTTCGGCCGCCTTCCCCTCGCATCTACATCAGCACGCCATTTTGTTCTTGGGCAGACGATGCCCCATGGGAGGAACATCGAGCCGACTTCACAGATTTCCCTCGTGACGCGGAGGGGCGACTCGACGCGTCGTCGGTGGGAGGTCACCCGCCTGCCAGCGACGCCGACGCGTCGAAGGACGTCGATGCCACCCACCAAAGTCTTCTCTTCCTTCCTTGTCTCGTCAGTGGAGCAAACAACGAGACAATCCCCGTGTGGCTGCTCTAGCTCTTTCGTCACATTTCCTTGACCAATACTGCTTTTGGAAATTTTAAGTCGACGTGAGTCTTTGGCATCCTCTTCAGTGTTCTCCTCAGAAAAGGCCTAACCGCCTTCCTTCGTTCATACTATTTCAAAGATGATTCTCTCTCACGTTCAATGGTTATTATTTCCCACGTCTATCTCGTTTTGTATTATTTCCTATCTCCTTTAGTTTATCAACTTTTATGTGAAAGTCGGATCACATTAAATGTAAAAATACGACTTGAAGACTTTACTTGAGAAGTTTAAAGATGAGAGATCGCTTTCCAATGAAATCGGTCATGATAGTAACTGGAATAGCGTGGCGTAACCCAGAGGATATGCATTCCTTATGATATGAGGCCCTTCTTGTCAAAACTTCGTGCCTATAATGCTTCCGACAAATTAACCACTTCCCACTGTCTTGTCGCTTTATTCCATGCCCTAATCACCCATTGCTCTTCAGAATTAGTTCTTCTTTTGTTGTTTTAATGACAATTACATTTGCGGATTCCCAGCTACAGTCTTAGAATGAAGAGAGCATTGCAGCAAAGCATAGTCGGATATTTATATTTTGAACTGTACATGCCGTGAAAATTCGTTTCTGAATACGCGAGGAAAAACTCAGACACCATAGTTATTTAATGATAGTTCTTCAATGTCATCGTTCACCTGCAATTTTACATCCCCGAGCGAGTTAAACCACGTGAACTGAATGATTAGTCTAAAAGTAGGTATCTCTTCGATTGTGAACGTTTTTTTACATTTTGCCTCGTTAAATTATGTTACTCTTGTTGACCCATGTCCCAAATATATTATATTCGCGGGATTTAACCCCATTTAACATATATCGTTTTGTGCGTCTTTGTTCTCCGGGCATGTTGTAACTAGGTACATACAACGTTTGGACTTTAATTTAATTCAGTATTTGGAATAAATCATCAATTTAGTAGAGCGCTTTCCGGTACGCCTATTTTACGAACGCCTTACCTTTGGAGCTAACCAATATTACTTTTTTAGCCCACACTTTAATATTTTTAAGAATTCCCTCATCCGTGCGCGACTAGGACTGTAGTTTGTTGCTTAGTTCAAAGAATCGTCGTATGATATAATCAATGTATGGCAGTTTCACGTAAAATATATAAACTCAGAATTTTAAAGACTACCTTTTAGTGTTATTATGAATTTAGAATGAGGGCAGGATTAAAGTTAGGAATCAAATTTTTAAATTTTAACTAAATCCTTGATTACGGACGAGAGAAAGCAATTTTTTTTAGATTTTAATTTTTTTTTCTTCATCTACTATTTTTTATCAACAAGAAGTTGAAATAAATTACTATTGTGTATCAGGATTTTGATCACTGTATACCATTTCTTGGCTTAAAATCTAATTTATGCTCCAAGGTATAAAATTATAGACTCACTCTTGCCACGATATCATTAGTCAATGTTGGGTAGGTGTTTTCTTTATCACTTCTCTTACAATTTTTATCGGTTTCTTTAGGAGCCAATAACGTTTTAGTACCATAAAATCATGCAATGAGAAGCCGAATGTACGGATGACTTGGTGCAGAGCTTAAGCGTAGCACCGCTACGTCTTAAAAGGAACGACTTTGAAGGTTGTGTTTATTGCACATAATATTTATCCGAAGCGAAGAGACGCCCCCCTCTAAAGAATGCTGACCGGGGAAAGGACCAACTATCTCCGGGGCCCAGGGCCCTCGCAGTCTCGGCGGTGGGCGACGGCGAATGCGTCCATTGAGTGCACGGACGAGGGCCTCGGTCGAGAGAGGTCCTCGATCGCATGAAAGGCCCGACCGAAAGGCTGACCGACGGAACAGATTTGTCCACACCATTGATTTCCGCCTCCTATTCGGGCATTTCTTTCAAGATCTGATTCCCGACGAACAGAATGGATATTTATTCTGCGTTTTAAGGGTTCCCAACCCCAGCAGCTACGGATAAACATGCACAATAAACACATCCTCCAATGTCGTTCCTTTTTGCTAGCATATATGGTTCATCTGATGTGCTTATCGATGCCATTTTTTGCATCTCTACAAGGAGATGTGTTAAATGTCGTCCAAACTCCTATTTTTTCAATAAAAAAGGGCGTCGTAAATACGCTCAGAAGTGCTCATAAAGTCGTAGGTGAACGTTGGCCAACTGGTTGAATCCAATGGTGTCAGGTTGTAGTACTTTGAGGAATCATATAAGCCAATACAGAGAGGGATCTAAATAAGGGAACTGAATAAGATTCTAATTACAATGGAAAGGACCATGACGAGATGTATGCTGAAGATCAATAAGAAGAAGCCTAAGATATTGGTGTGCAGCAAGAGAGAAGAAGCCAAAACCAATGCTAAACTAGGAAAACAGAAACGGGAATAGGTGAAAGAGTTCTGTTACCTGGGAAGCTGAGGAACCAACGATGGACGAGGCAAAAAAGAAATAGTCAGTAGAATAGCTCAGGCAAAGAGGGCATTCTATCAGAAGAAGAATCTACTTACAGCTGAAAATACAAGCGTAGAAGTAAGGAAACATTTCATCAGAACGTACATATGGAGCATATTTCTTAATGGCAGTGAGGCATGGACGATGATAGCAGTGGAGAAAAATTATGATGATAAAATGGATCGACCGAGTGACAAACGAAGTCTTAAGACGAGTGAGAGAAATATAAGTCTGCTAAAAACCCTAAAAAGAAGACGGGACAATTTAATCTGCCATATATTAAGGCACGATGGCCTGATGAAGACAATCGTCGAGGGAAAAGTGAACGGGAAGATCGGTTAAGGAAGGTATCGTGTAAGATATAAGTGAAGATACAGATCGTGAAGGATGTGAAAGAGAGGAATTACATAATATGAAGAGGTTGGCCGATAGAAGAATCGAGTGGAGTGCTGCGTCAAACCAATCCTAAGATAGTTGACCGATGATGATGAAAAATTAAAAACTTTGTAGATCCCACACGTCTAGAGAGACGCGTAGACTGCTTGAAATTGGTAGTGCCTGAATTAAATTTGTGTAATTTAACAATCACGTTTACTCTATTCTAATTTTAAGGCATCAGGAAATGCAGCTTCACATACATGGATAGATAGAATGCGTTTTTAGTATGTCCCTACTATCCTAAGTTTGTGCAGTAAGGTTACACTTACCTACATATCTTTGACCCTATCAGTGAGAACTGAAATAAGGGCCGTTTTAGTTATATGTTCTTGTCCCATTACATGGCATTCTCTAACTGTTGTGTGATTCAAATCTAAGTTATTCTGGACCAGCATTCTTTTGGACTGCATCTGCGTACGTTGTTTTATTCTGTTTGTTCAACGCCGCGGAAACCTGAGATTGAATATCAAAGTTTTTCTGCACCCATGTAGGATATTTCAAGCCTGCCGCGTGAACGGCATTCTGCATTCCGTATTCTGCACCCAATTGGGTTCAGCGGGATGTCATAATAATATTGGCTAGTGGAGGAGTATGGCGTTGGCTGAGCAATACATTTTTTTCTTCGCCGGAACAGAAATGGACCTTAAAAATCAATTTATGGATTAATGTCAGTGACATGAGTGCCTTTTTAATCCTTTTCACTTTTCATCCACACTGGTGACTGGTTAGTAAACAGAGACAGCTGCTATCTACATTTTTGTGTTGAATTGGCACTAAGGAGTTATCTATTCCTACTGCCAACCGGATTTCCTTTAATTTATATATCACACAATATTATATATTTACTGGTAAATTTAATCATCGTTAACCATTTTTTTCATGAGTTTAATGTATACTATTAATACGCATCCTCTTTTCCTTCCAATAGGCTCTTAACGGCTTCCTACTCATCCTCACCTGTGAAGGCGAAGTATTCTTTGCGACACACAGTATAGAGAGCTACTTAGGATTCCATCAGGTATGTCAGCATCTCCCATCATCATAGAAATTTTTTTTAAAGTATCAAGTGACGCTGAAGATACTTAGTACCTAAGTTCCATATGCCGAGCGTTTTACTTAAACTATGATATAATTTTCCTTTTAACCATTTTATATTTCGTTAGGCATGTTTTATACGCCATAAATGTTCAATATGATTTTATCAGTAATGCCATTTTATCAAACTAATTTCAGCACTGTAAGTTATCTTGAAAAACTGAACTAAAGCCATAGTTCATATTCCCGTAGGATTAGGAATGTTTATAAAAAATCTTCATTCAAAAAAGTTCATTTTTAAAATGAACTCTTTCCCTCCTTGTTAATAATATAATTAATGATCCCACATTGAAGGAAAGTGACATGTCTCTAACTTTGAAATGTAATTTTATGGTTGCTATGTTGTTTCATTCAGGTAGCCAGTGAAACAAAGGACTTCCAGATGAAATGGATTTTTAAGATGAAAAAATATAAAGAAAAATATTTTGATACATTAGGAAAAGCCTTTTTACCCCTAATATACCCCTAACCCTCATATTATTCAAGGTTATAATAATAACATCATTAAAATTTGACTTTAGGATAGATTTTTGATCAAATCGTACCCTTTCCTCAAAATACGAGAGAGAAGGGGTTTTACTAATAAAGTTTGGAGTATACCTTATGGGAAAATATGCTGTGAAAGGTCACCCAGAGAGTCATGGGCCAATATTCTTTGCAGTCGGACATTGTGCACCAATCGGTTTACGAGTTGGTGCACTCGGAAGACAGGGAAGAGCTCCAGAGGCAGCTCACGTGGAACGCCTTACTACCTGCGGAGGCTGCGGGCATCACGCTGCACGAAGCCTTGGCCAGTCCGCACCTCCTGGAGAGGTCTTTCACCGTCCGATTCCGGTGTCTGCTGGACAACACCTCCGGTTTCTTGGTGAGCAGAGATTCGCGGATATCTCCCATCCTGACCGCAGCCTTCCTCTCTCGCTTCATCTGATTCACTTAGCTGAGGTTTCTTCCAGCATTTATCACGTGCGCTTAAAGCATCACGCTGGGAAGCGCCTTCGATAAATTCTATGAATTTAAATTAGAGCTTCAAATGAATTCTGAAAATTTTTAACTATCAAGAATTGTGATGAGTCATTTTAAATTTGATGCTCGCTCCAAATCTAACGAGAAATGCAAATATTATTAATAGTAGGAGGAGGATATACTTTTCTTAAGGCATATGTTTACCGTTACTTTGATATCTTGGTGATCTTAATCATGAGTTTATTAGGTCTAATTTATAGTGATTTTTTCTTAGGTAAAATGTCATTAATTCTTTAAAGGGTTGAGGAATCCTTGATTTCAACTTTAACTGATTTCGATTGCAGCATTTCAACAAGGATAAAATGTTTCACAGTAAAACACTGATATTTAATTTTCCCATCATTTCTAGAGCTTACTCCAAGAGAAGGGAATATTTGTTTTTGATGGGTTGTGATCGCAATATCAAACGTTTTGCTGGCAGCACTTGCGAATATATGTGTAGCCCTTGCAGGCTGCTCTTTGTCGAAAGTGGTGTGCGACTATTTCACCTTTATGATTGTCGATGAGTAGTCACTCACTTCCCTTTTTAATGATTTACTAACAAGACGTTTTCCTTCCACTCGACATGGCGACATTGCCACAGCGGCTGGACATCCGGGGTCGAGTCAAAGTGCTGCATGGCCAGAACAGGCGGTCGGCGGGGGAGGGGGGGAGTGCGGCAGCGGGGGCAACGGGGCCCACTGTGGGCAGCACGGGGCCCCCGCTCGCCCTCTTCGCCCTCTGCACGCCCTTCGGCCCGCCCTCCCTGCTCGAGGTGCCCCAGAAGGAAGTCATGTTCAAGAGCAAACACAGGCTGGACCTCGCTCTCGTCTCCATGGACCAAAGGTTAATTTGGCTGCGCTGATGGTAGAATAAAAATTATATACGAGCAATGAATACAGTTGGTGGTTTCCGGCCCAGGTTAACGTAACTTGCTATTCATCTTGAATAAAAGGCTCTACTCTGTTTATGCACAGTAAATTTCAATTCAATACGAGCATGGGTTCGACGGTTAACGTCATCTTCAGGTGACCCACCTGAAGATGATGTTGACCGTCAATGGTCAACGACCATGGTCGTTTGAAATTAAAATTTGCTGCATAAATACGAAGTATGGTATTTTATTCAAGAGCAACAAATAGAGGTTACCTGGTTTACCATGGTAAAATTCAGAATGGCACTGTCCTTCATTGTAATTCAAAATATCTACAATTCTAATCCAATGCATGTATTGAAGATGGTCATTTGAAATAGACGTAATCTTCCTAGAACGATCTAAGCGATGAGTGCACATTGTTTTCTGATTGAGAACAGAATATTCTGCTGTTTTTGTGCTGTAACTATAAAACTGACCATCATAGATGCTGGCTTGAGATTTAATTTGATGATATGCGTATCCACAGCCTAGTTAAAATACCGAATCAAATTCTACATGGGGAAACTTTTACCTCTCTTCTTATCTCCATTTCTGTAATTACCATCTTTATTGTTTATTATTATCTGTCACACTAATATATTTTTATTATCATTTTAGTAAAGGTATTGCTTGTGAAATGTGGACAACTCATTTGATAATAGATCTAGCGATTTGTATATTAAAAGCTACAACATGACCTCCCATCCATCTGTTATATTCTTCAATCTGAGCGTTGAAATAAGCTGCAAATTATTTTTCTTTGCCTCTTTAAATCCAGAAAATTCATTTCAAACAAACTATTAAAACTAAAATTTTGTAACCGTTATCTCTACGCCGTCCTACAGGGGCAAAATGCTGCTCGGCTACACGGATGCAGAGATAGCTGACCTCGGAGGTTATGACCTTGTTCATTACGACGACCTGGCCTACGTCG
Source organism: Platycnemis pennipes (assembly GCA_933228895.1). Classification (NCBI taxonomy): domain Eukaryota; kingdom Metazoa; phylum Arthropoda; class Insecta; order Odonata; family Platycnemididae; genus Platycnemis; species Platycnemis pennipes. Next base: position 20,748,637 of record OW121848.1, on the reverse strand, counting down.
CGAGTGCCCATCAAGAACGTAAGTAAAGTAAAGGAATGTTGTCAACATTTACATTATCCTCTAAACTTTACACCAGTTTGGCTGTTTCATCTGCTGATGGCAAATAGCTCGTAGATATTGAAATAAATTTTAATCTTTGAACACCTCGACACTGCAATGGGTGTTCTCTTCCTTGGAATATGTTGGCGCTAGATCTGTTGGAAGAAGAATATTAGAGTTAATGTACGACTTAAGACTCGGGCTGAATAGACGTCTACGCATAACGTTAAAGAGTGTTCGTAGAACGCAGTAAACACAGCAACGCGTGAAGCACTGGCAACGGATACAACCACCGCAACGTTAGGAGATGGGTAAGAATCATCTCCACACATCTCGCGTACACGGTTAATGATTACATATTGTTTGTGCCCCAGCCTTCAAGTATTAACCAAGTGATAAAATAAGCATTTTTACAGAGAAAACACATAAATAAAACCACGGTCAAATTCATTGCTTTGAAAATTTAAACATTTTATATTGATATTTCCTCTAGTTTCGGTGGAGATTGGAACTAACATGAGAGTTAATATGTACTTACTGGAAGCATTCTCTACACACTGGCTACACTATATGATTAATACTCCAGATTCTCAATGTTTGGTGGCTTTTGGTGAATCTTCGCCGCATAGAAGCTTAGTTATATGGCATGAAATCAAGAACTGCATTAAAACATACTTTTATTACAGCAAATATTCCACTGAGAAAAAATCTTATAAATCTTGGAATATATAAATTCGTTAAATTCATACTTTTATTGTTTAATTTGTATTGAATTTGTCTGAAATTAAAAAAAAATGAAACCTGTAGATTTGGAATGAAGTAAACCGGAATTTTTTTTAGTCTAACTTTGATTTGAATAACACTTTTGAAGGTTGGAAATGATTTGCGTCTCATTCATTTATTCCGAAGTAAAGAAAGAAAAAGTATGTTGGTATATCTTGCAAGCATTACCCAGATTTGACACGTTTTACGTTCCAATTCGCAAGGGAAATGTTATTTAGAGGTTGTACTTCTTTGTTGACAGCCAGATAAGATTGCCGCCCGAAGTTTCGAAATCATTTCTTTCCTGAATTGTATATGCGTGCGTGAGTCGTGCCAACATTCTACGGAAGTCTTGGCGACCTTTGGTCTCCACTCCTTTTCTCTCTCGTGACGAAATAAATAATGTGATAATGGTAAACTCTTTAGGGCTTTCCTCCAAGTCAGGGTGTCTCATGGTGACGACAGTTTCTCCAACCTTCCTACTGGCGTCTTCAGGTCAGAAATGAGGATGCGTCGAATTTGACCGTCTTATATAGGGGCTTGGGGATCGTAGGTTGTATCTGATTGGGCGAGACGATTTTTTTTTGTTATTGACTTTGAATTTTTTTTTTATATTTGCCAAGCTTTTCTTTTCAAAGTCAATAACCAAGTAAAAAATGATCGTCTCGACCAATCAGAGCTAACCTACGACCTCCAAGCCCCTCTATAAGATGGCCAAATTCGACGCATCATCACTTCTGACCTGAAGACGCCATCAGGATGGCTGAAGAAAGTGTTGTCAACATGAGACGCCCTGACGCGGAGGTAAGCCCGAAAGCTGTTACCATTGTGGATAAACGCCGCGGAAACCTCAGACCCAACAATGTCACTTACCCGGCACTTAAGCTCATTTGGCTGCGCAAAATAATTATTTTTAATCATACTAATATGTAAAAATGAAATGGTGTCTGTCTGTCTGCCAGCTTTATGTTACGCATCTCCTCAAAAACTACTGAACCGATTGAGCTGAAATTTTGTAGAATTCTAGTGTGTACACTAGAAGGTGCTATAGGCTATATAAAACAGGCTCATGGCCCGGGTTCGATTCCTGGTGCCAATTATGTATTTACATTGGTTTAAATGGACTTTTCCAATTCATGGTAGCTCAAGAGTTTTTTCTTTCGCTCAGTAAAATACCTAAATATGAGTCCATTTATTTCATTCTTTCTGTATTTAATGGGAAAATGTTTAAAATTTCTTATTCTCTTAATCTATTTACTCTTTGTTTTCCAGGTTTCTGGGCATTGTGTAATTTATGTTGAAATTTACTGTTTTTTTTCGGTTCTTTTCCGAGCGTTGCTTAGGCCATTGCCATTGTCGTCTCTGAAATGAAAACATCGTTGATGCTTAAATAATTCGTCATAGCGGGATGCTACAAACGGCATTATGCTTTTCGCGATGATATAGGAAGGTACTGAGGGTGTTGTAGGCTATTCATGAAGCAAGTTCAGCCATACTTTTGCGCAAAAAGATACGTGCTGACTGCTAGCGCTACTCACAGATTTAGGTTTGCATTCAGTCCAAATTAGGAGTATTAAAATGAATGCTTCAGCGGTTTTCAAATTGTGATTTTTTTTATTTATTTGCGGGTTTGTGCATGTGAACCAACCTGAGACGTGAAGAGAAGACATGGAACGCTTTCGAAATCGTCATCGAGCGAAATAGCTTGAGATTTGAGATAGTTTAACATATACCAGGGAATGAAATTCAAATCCCAATATAACGTAATGTCTCATTACGTATCCGTGGGTTGTTTATTAATGCCATTTCAATGATGCTAAAAAGTTCGCCCAAAAGAGATGCCGCGAACTGCGTTGCTCCTTTCGTGAAGATATTGAAAGTTAGTGTTAAATAAGATATCGTAGCTGATTCTTGAATCTACATCGGCTATTTCATCCGGCGAAATCATAGGGGATAACTTTTGTGCTACTCCCAGATTAAGTAGGTGTGTATTTGGTAAAACTAAAAGTATTTAAATGACAGTTTCTGTGAAATTCAAATAGTGAATATTTTATTATTTATTCCGTATTCCGAAGTGGATCGCTTTCAAAATTGATCTATTTTGAGACACAAGAACGTGATAAGAAACTTAAATGAAGTCAAACCAAAAATAGGAGTAGCAAGATGAAAAAAATTTTAATTTAGTGATACATAAAATATCCCGTAAAAGGTGTGAACATAGGTAACCTAGCGACAAGTACCTACCTGATTTCATTATCATCATCGGTCAACAATCCTATGATTGGTTTGGTTCAGCTCTCCACTCTATTCTTCTATCGGCCAACCTCTTTATACTGGCGTAACTCCTCTCTTTTACATCCATCACAACTTGTTCTATGTATCTCATACGAGGCCTGCCAATTCCATTCTTCTAAATCTGTACTAGGTTATAAGAAAGACTTTAATCTAATTGGGATAAAGGCATGGATACGTATCCGCAGGTAGTTTATTGACGCCACTGCCATGATGTTGGAGAATTGAGACAAACATAACATATGTGAGAGGCCAGAAAAAATTTTTTGCCTTAGATTTGATTTCTAACATTCCCAAAAACCTGAATATTGTCAACAATAGGGAGACATTCGTATGCATCTCCCCTTCTTACCTCCTTTGTTTCACCTGGCCTGAAAGTTACTAAATAATATTCTTATTTTTGTAAAGGCCCAGGCATTAGTCCAGGCAGTAATTATATGTTTACATTGGTTTAAATTATATTCATGGTTCCGATACCGACTTGGAGCTAACTCCATAGCAAACGTTTCTCCCCTAATTTCTTCCCTTCCGCACATATTTCGCCCCTTCATGAAAAATGTCAACATTTCTTAACACAACTTTTATTTATTATATTTGTCCCTCCCGTTGAATTTCAACGGGCACCTTGAACCAATTTTTTTTATAATAACCCAAACGGGTCCATGTTTATTTTCTACGCGAGGTTCATCTGGCAACATTTTTGAGTGTTGCTGAATGATTTCCCCGGCACGCCAAGCATGACAAATCCGACACCTCCTAAAAAAATTCCTTCGGATGTGGTGTGATTTCCCTCCATGTTGAGAAAAACGTAATTTCGGCGAATTTACTACGTTTCAGTCCGTCGCTTACTCCGTCAGTTTTGTCAAGTGATTGGGGAACGGGAGAGGAATGTCCTTTTTTTTACGAGCGCACATTGCGAGCCTTGTGTCGATTCGACGTAAACCACGCCTCTGCGTCACGCCACTGCCTCCTCCCCCACCCCCGCCCTCGATCGCCCTGCCTACCCCCTCCTCCCGAAATCTCTCTCCCTCGTAAAATTGATGCTCGGTCGCGCGCTCGGAACAAAGATCCGCATCTCTCTCACCTCCGCCCCCCACATCACTCATTACTTATGCATAAATCTTTACGACCGAGCCATATGGATATTGCTTTTCTCTTATCCCTCTGGTTTGGGGAGAGGCGTCAGGTGGACCCTTTACTTTCCCTCTCCCTCGCGAGAATGCTGATTTAATATACATGGATTGTTCATGTTGAGTAATCACATAATAATTATTCTCGGATAAGATTTTATCAAACACTAACAATTATGTTTGTGGCCGGTTCCCTGTAATCCTTAATGAAAAATAAAATATGCATAGACTTCCCAGAATTAATGTTCTCGCCTCTCTTTCTTGCGTGAATTGTGGCATGAAATACTCGCCACTCGGTCCGATTCCTGTCCAGGAGCATTCCTGGGAGAGTCGAGCCGAAGTAGGGTCACAGGGTAACTGTTTGAACCAGTGGTCTTAATAAATTGAAAAGTATTCGAAGTACATAAGCAAGGTGTTTCTTATATCTAAGCTGCATAGTTGATGAACTCAAGTGCTCATTTCCCACTCAATGAAATCAAGTATGTGATTCGCACGAAGATGCCTGGCTTGCCTCAAAAACTCAAGTTATGTCAAGGAGAATAAAGACCTTGATGCAGCAAAAAAAATATTCGAAAGAACCTCCAATTGTTAATCCCGCTAGAATTCCATTTCACACTATGGAGATCTGTTTCATGAGTCGAGAGCTTAAATAGAATAACATACAACATAATTATGCAGTTTACAGGTTGCCACACTCAAAGTTTGGTAGTAACGATTAGATTTTTCCAAAAAAAATTATATTTACACTGCTATAATTTTATGCTATGGATCGTAAAATGCTGTGATCTTAAAATTACCTATATTTGCTTATCGTGTTGTTTTTTTTCATTAGATAAGATCAATATTCATTACTTCATGATGTGATAGTCCTTGTGAAAAACATTAAACGATCTTACATTGTATTTTCTCTACAGCCAACTCAGTGAATCGGCGAAGGAAGAAGGTCGATTATATTTTCCTAGAGCTATTTAGTAGTCATCCGCGTCTGTTGACATCATGAGCTATTTTTCAATTGTTTTAGCCTCAGAAAAGTTAGATATTAATTCATGCAATATTCATTTTAGTATTACAATTAGTAATTTCTAACAAAGCTGGTTTTACGTTAATGTTCCTATTATTCAGAGTATGCTTGGATAATAAACAAACCTATTTTATTCCAGTTCTCAAGACGGGAGCCTCAGGTATGATCGCCTACAGATACCAAACCAAGGATGGAGGCTGGCAGTGGTTACAGACAAGCTCACGCCTAGTGTACAAGAACTCCAAGCCAGATTTCGTAATTTCTACACATCGACCCCTTATGTAAGTATTATCTGAATAAGTGATATCGACATAAATCAATCAGTGAGATGAGCTCTCAAGTTATAGCCTCGTATTAGAATTTTTACATCCCTGATTTTTTTCGCATGAATTTACAATGTTAGAAAGGAGTGCGGTATCCGACACAAAGCCTTAAGTATTATGCCGCCAATTTTTCGCAAATAATGCAATAACTTTATTGTGTTTAATGTTTTCACATTTATTCATGTAAGTCGTATCAAGTGCATTCATTATACGGATGTAATGAAGCGAAAGTAAATTTCCGCCGAGAGTTATCTTTTTCGGCATAACATTCTGGATTACAAGAATCGCATTTGATTTTACCTTCAGAGCTAATTGCCCCTATTCCGTTTGGTACGTGAAAAACATTTTTCACCGTGATTATAACTTTTGCACAAACCTACGACTTTATTCATAGATGAAATCTGCGTGCAACTTCTCCCCTTTTCATTCCTTCCAAATGAAAGATATTTAATCGGAACCGGATTTTGCAGGGAGGAGGAAGGACGCGACCTCCTGGGGAAGCGCACCATGGACTTCAAAGTGAGCTACCTGGACGCCGGCCTCACCAACAGCTACTTCTCGGACGCGGACTCGGTGGGGCACCAATTGGTGTCCGTGTCGGCGCCGTCGAGTGCGCCGCCGCCCAGCCAAGCGCCGCAGCACCAGCAGCACGCGCCCGCCCTCGGCGTGGCGGGTGCCACCTCCTCGCCCTCCTCCTCCTCGTCCTCCTCCTCCTCCTCCGCCTCCTCCGTGGCCTCCTCCGCGCCCTCCCCAGCCGCACCCCACCGCCCCGTCGGCCGGCGCTACAAGACGCAGCTCCGCGACTTCCTGTCCACGTGCCGCAGCAAGCGCAAGCTGGCGTCCTCGTCGTCTCCCGCGTCCACGTCGCCGGCGTCGGCGGGCGTCGCGCCGCCCCCGCCGCCCCTCGCCCTCCCGACGCCGTCCCCGACCCCCTCCGCCCTCCCCGACTACGTGGACCCCACGGGGGGCATGGCCGCCGCTGCAGCCGCCGCCGCCGCCTACTCCAACATGTACGTCACTTCCGGGTCCCCGCACGCCCCTCCCGCGCCGCCCGCCGCCTACCCCACGGCGGACGGAGGCTCCCTCTACCACCACCACCACCACCAGAATTTCCAGAACCACCTCTACCCGGGGCTGGAGAACAGGTTCCTTACGGACAACCTGTTCCCCTACCACCATCCCCACGCCCACCGGCCCCTGGGCACGTACTACCCGGATTACGCGCACCCGCACCACGGAGGAAACCACGGCAATGGGTTCCTGGACGTCGGCGCCGCGAGGGTGACGCCCCCGGGGTCCTCCGGGGGCGGTGGGGGCGGCGGGACGACCTGCATGACCTCTTCGTACGACGCCGCCATCAATGGCCATCCAGTCATGCCCCCGCCGCACTCCCTGCCCCACCAGCACCACCACCACCACCAGCACCAGGTGGTAAGCAAGGGCCCGCCCTCGCCCACCCTCCTGCCCCCGCCGCCCCCGCCCCTCCCGCATCACCACGGCCTCCACGGGCACCACCACCATCACCACCCCCAACACCTCTCCTCCGTGGTGGAGTCCGCGGACGACAAACTTTACTCGTGCCAGTTGTCGGACGTTGGGAAGTACGTGGTGGGCGGCGGCGGCGGGGACTCGCCCGTGGAGGTGAAAAGGTCGCCGCCCCTGGACAGCGGGGGCGTGGTGGTGGTGGTGTCGTCCAACGGGGGCGAGGAGGGCGGCGTGGGGGGGAGAGGGGGTTGCGTGGACACGATGGGGGTGGGGGGCTCGGATGACGGCGGCGGCGACCACGGGGGCGGCGGAGAGGCGGGCATGATGATGAAGGGGCTGCTGCCCCCGCCGCCCCCTCTGCCCCCCTCGCCCCTGCACCACCACCTGACCCACGGGCTCCACCACATGGGGGGCGGGGAGCTGCTCGACCAGGACGGCGGGGTGCTCCAGCAACACCACCAGCACCATCACCACCACCACCAACAGCAGCAGCAGCAACAACAACAGCAGCACCACCACCACCAGCAGTTCCTCCTCCAGCATCACCAGCAACCGCACGACCATCAGATGGACCACCTCCAGCAGCAACACCACCAGCACCACCACCAGCATAACCCGCAGATCCATGCACAGCAGCACCATTACGCCGCGAACGACACCAGGCAGACGGTGCTCATGTGGGGCAGCGGGGCCACGACGCTCGTCTCCCCCTCGCCCTCCTCCTCCTCGTCCTCGTTGACGTCCTCCCCGGGAGGGGGCGTGAGGGGCGAGGCCAACGCCCCCCAACCTCAGCCCCCCCCTTGCTCCCAAGCGGCCTCCTCCTCCCCTTACGGCAAGAAGTACGACGGCTCCGACGGGGGGCAGGCCGAGGAGCAGGCGGCGGCGGTAGGGACGCCCAGCCCCACAACACCGCCGCCCCCGACGCCCGGGGCTGCGGCCCCCTCGTCTACGCCGCAGAGGGACCCCCTCAAGTCACTCGCGGAGATGAACGATCTCGGGGCGGGGGGCCGCAAGTGGATGGGTGGGAAGCCTCCGGTGACCTCCGGGGGCGGCGTGGTGGTCCGCCCGGCGTCGCCTCCCCCGACAACGGCGGGGGGCGGCTCGCCGCTCGCGGCCCCCACCTCGTCCGTCGCGACGCCGCCGTCGGCGTCGTCGCCGGCACCAGCCGCGACGTCCTCGGCGCACCTCGCGTCCCGGGCGTCGTTGTCGTCTTCGCCGCCGCAGCAGCAGCAGCAGCAGATGGCCGCCTCCCACTACGGGTGCGTTTACGGCGGAGGCCCGGAGTTGAGTGGGGAGGTCGGAGGTGGTGGGATGGGGGGGGAGGGGATCGGAGGAGGGGGGAGAGTGGGCGGTGAGGAGGTATGGCCAGCCACGGCGAGTGACCATCGCCACCACATCCTCCACAACCACCACCAACACCACCATAGCAACCACCAACACCACCAGTACTATCCCTATTATCACCATCACACCCCCCAGTGAGTGCTGCTTTATTTTTTGTTTATTTACCCTGCGCCTGCAATCCTTTAGAGAGAGAGTGCTTGTTTTTGTATTGTTTGCGTGCCTATTATATGTTAATTTATTTTTTCCTCGGCATGATGTTTCCGTCTTTATGCTAGTAAAGCTTCATGTTAAATAACACTTAGTGGCTTTTATTTATGCAAGAAGTTTACAATCGTTGGTGTTGTTAATTCTGTGATGCATCTGGAATGAAAGATACCAAAGCATTTATTTTTTACCACTTTCTAGATACTGTAGAGGTAGTGTAGTGATTGGTAAAAATTTATTCGCCTTAGTCACCATACATCAATGATTGGCAATAGATTATCTCGCAATATTGGCAGCTGGAGTTTCACTTACACAATGGTTAGGAACTTGAAAAAATTTAATTCTAGAAGTTAAATCTTTGGCATGAAATCTGGCTCTATAAGATTTTTGTGAATTTGGCAGGATAGATCATGAGGCTGATTTTATATCAGAAGGCAGGGGGATAAATCTTGAGTGAGGAGATGCAACGTATGTTAATTTTCACAGGCTTAATTTGCTGGTACAAAGTGTTTTGACGTTAAGGCATCATTCTCAAGGACTTGCTTACCTCGTAAGAAAATTTACATAGGTTGCATCTTCTCATTCGGCATGAATTTTCACATAGTTAAAGCCGAATCTATCGATTTCAGGATAAATCTTGTTCATAGTGCTCTAACAGGAAAATGTGTTGATGTAAGCTTATCACTGAACACATCACTTTGTAGAATAGTTTTGTTTCCATTATAAAGAATGGAAAACCCACAGAATTCAATGCACACTATTTAATATGAGAAAATCGACCTACATTTCAACACATTGTGCCATCTTCAAGGACTTAACAAAGTCTAGTGAATGACACCATGTAGGTAGGTATCAAAACCTATGTCATTTTTCTTATGATAAATGGTGCGGATTATAATTTGTGAGTTTTCTACACTTTATACTGAATATGAGTGGGTAAAATATGATGATAAAATAAGGATAAATCCTTTACAGTAGTAAATGATATGATTACTACTTGTGCAGTCTGTTCATTCATCTATTTCCACCTCTTTCTTCAAGTTCAAAATTACTTCTATTGCTTGTTTTACATAGTTTTTTTTATGACTAATGGTCAAGAATCAGCATTTTTGCTTTTTCTTTTGTATATTAACCTTCTTTACTTCCATTGGATCAATATATTTCTATCTTTATATGTACCTATACAGATTTTTCAATTTTCTTATAATCAGGGACAGCAATAGTGATATCATTCTCCTCTTAAGTATCAAATAAATCATTAACTTCGAGATGAATGCATAATTCATAAATTAAAGTTAAGTGCTTAAAATGATGTAAAATCAGTAGCTGTACAGGCCTAATGTAAATCCTTTTAGCTGTTTTTGTAGTCAAATTAAAATGCCCTCCAAGTATTAAATAATGCCTTTTATGCTATCAATTGTGGCCAGTGAGCAGTATCTGCTTTTTGTTGTTCTAGTTCCTATGAATTGGATGAATTCCACATGTGGGTGGATATTCTTTTGGTTCAAATATAGTAATGATTATCACAGAGAAGGTGATATAATATTTCAAATAATTATTCCAGATTTGTTTACCTTAATTATTTCAAAGAATTTCATGCAAACTTGAAGTCTTCCATCTTACATTTATCCCAAATTCTTTAAATGCATGTTGTATTTCATCTTTCTAACATATTTCATATACTCTCCTATTCTAAGCCTCAAATAATTCTCAATATAAAATACCCTACAAGTGTGTCTTAAGTTTTTGCTACTGGGCCATGATGAATGAAATATGGAAGCAATTTTTGTAACAATTATTCGTATCATCAACATTGAAATTTCATTCAAGATATAAATAGATTATTTTCATTGATAAACTTAGCATTAGTCTTTCTTTCCCCTCATTCACATTTCTGTGCACAGTTGCTCTGCAATCAAATTTTATCTTAATCCAAAGAATAATTTACTTTTTACAACATGCCCATGTTATTGTACTTGGTTAAAACGAGATATCATTTATCTAGCCAATTAATTTTCCTTCATTTTACCCTTTAAATACATTGTATCCTCCTCATCAGTTGCTTAAAAAAAGCTCTTATACTCCAAATTCCCCATTTTCATCCATTTATTCACTCCCCTTCACTAACTTTCTCTAGCTACCCTAAATGCCAAGTATCCTCAATTTTATTCTCCTAGATATGAAACTAATGAGAAATGGGAAGTTTCCATTATAAATTCACAAAATGCTCTTAGCCTTGAGTCACTGATGGAGCAAAGACTGCACTCACCACCTTCCATATATTACTTTCTGTCACTCCTTGCATCATGTGCCACTCTTCTATGACTTTCTTACCTTACAATTCTCCTCAACTTCCATTCTCTCTCCTCATATGTGGTGTGATAAAATAATAATGGGAATTTTTGTCTTTCTTAAAGAATATTTGTTTATTATTCAGCATGAATTTTTCCCCTTCAAAGTGATCCCCCTCAGATATAATATACTTTTGCCAGTGATTTTTTCCATTCTTGGAAGCACTTCAGGAACTCACTTTTCAGTACAGAGTTCAGCTCCTTTAGCAATTCTGTTTTTATCTCATCAATGGTGTTGACTGTGTCTGGCTTGACTATGTGGAATTCCTTCATGATGAGGTTAAGGAAACAATGCACTTCCACAAAATTTATTTACTCACGACCATGGTTTCGATGCATAGCCTGAAGATGATGCTATGCATCGAAACCATGGTCGTGAGTAAATAAATTTTGTGGAAGTGCATTGTTTCCTTGACCTCCTCATCAATGGTGGCAAAACATTGTCCTTTCATGGTTCTCTTCAACCTCAGGAATATAAAGAAGTCACAGGGGACCATGTCCGGTGAACATGGTGGCTAGGGCAACATAGCGATTTGTTTTTTCACTAAAAAATCATGCACAAGCATTTAGGTTAGAGCAGAAGAACTATCGTGGTGCAATTTCCACAAGCTTTTTTGCCACAACTCCAGGAGTTTTCGTCGGATTGAAATTGAAGAAAACAGTGAAAAGTTATTCCCATTATTTTTTATCACACCATCATGCGTGCATGGTTACTATAATTCTAGCATCAGCAGCAATTCACAGCTGAAACAAATTTGGAATTTCTTCATTCATAAGTTCAAATTACCCATGTAAATTATACACTATGGCTTAAGAGTGTAGAAAAATTGTTTGGAATGAAAACCAGCAACTGCTGTCTTAATTAATTGGTAGGTATCAAATATTTTTTCACAGCATTTTTGCTTCCTCCCATTCAGTGAGGCAGAATCCATAATCGAGTTATGAAAGTAATTGAGATATATATGCATTGAATCACTTGAGCCAGAAGATCTACCTAGATGGAGCCCTCAGAAATCTAAATCTAATTTAAATGCCTTAGAAAACACAAGATTCTAACTTGAATAATCTAAATTTACTAAAAAAATACATTTTTTATATGCCCCTTCAAGAAAAAGTTTAAGGATTTAATGCATGGGGATATACCTAAGTAGACCAAGTGTTAAATATTGAAGACATGCAAGCTATCCATTGGTGAGGCAGTGTATCGGGCATATAAAGTGTTTATGTAGCACCTATGAATACAGTATTGTTTCATTATGCTGGAAATTTAGTCGAATCTGCATTGACTTGAAGAAATAGCTCATTCTGGTATGATTGGTAAATCTTTTGGGGAATTCAGAAAATAACATTGATTTATTTTCACATTTTCCCTTGAAGTTTATTGCTTAATGGTTTTATTCCCTGAACAAATAGTATTTTTCATCGGCTAATCAGCATGAATAATGATAATGCTCACTGACTCTCATGGATCTATGTAAAAATATAATTGAAGCATATTTTTGCAGCTATTATGGATTCATTCTTACTGAGCCGCAGGACAGGCATTTCAGTCCTAAAGTTACTATCTTGTGAACTTCAATTTCTTTGTCAAAGTCTGTACTTTATCAAGAGCAATATATGTTCCCTGCATATCTTAACAGTGAAAGCCATCAGTTACTCAACTGTGTCATGCATTGAATCATACATGACACACCACAGTTAAACCCTGTGGAGTACTCAACAGATTTTCAATCTTTCGTTTGATTTTTTAATAACTACAGTTCAATGCTAGGTTAGTCATGGCGGGAGAAAATCAGACATTTATAATCTGGTTTATCTTTCTGAAGCTCCCTCTACCTTCCCCCAGAGAAATATTTTGATTGCAGCCAATAAAAATGACACTTCATTCTGGAATGCATTTTTTTTAATTTTAATTCTAGTGAGTATGCATAAATTTTGCTGTTATTATTGAGTATTCCATATTAATTGAGTAGTCATTATTCTAAAGTAGTAACTGCATGTTACCTATGTAGACTAGCTTTTATTTGTAGCTTTTCCCAAGATTTTTTTTCATATAAACATTGCACTTGCACTGACTTGTTGTTATAGATAAAATGAGACTGGATTGATAAGATTGTCTTCTTCTTTATATGTAGAAATTTATATTTCCTAATCATTCCTATATTGTCTGCCATGGGTATAGTTCCTTAAATCAGAAATTATTACATCTCAATATCCAGGCATGTACTAAAATGTTCTGCATCAGATTATAATGGTGTAGGAATGTAATGAAATGAATCAATGCTAAAAAGAGAATTCAAATATTTGCAATATATGCATAGAAAATAAAAGTGCCTAAAGAACAACATGTGATAAGATCCAAATCATTTAATTGATATCACAGCAGTTTTGTAGTTACAATTTGTTTTGGAGTGCTGATAAAATTAATTTATTTTTGAAGGTGCCCAGGGTAATGAGTAGTTCATGACGTTGAGCAGTTAATCACAGTCATGAGCTCTGCTCTTTAATGTAATGATGTCCAATGAAAACCTGTGAAGGAAACCTTATCTTTCCTAAGTATAACATTTTAAAACCTAAATAGATTGTTGATTTAAACTTAGACTCTGTTTTTATTAAAAAAAATTTTAATTGAGTCATGCATCTTCTTTGTCAAGATTTTATGAAGAAAAGGCATAATACTTAAAAAGTAATGAATGAAAATGCATGCACTTAAATTTGCTCCAATCATTCTATTTTGATATGCTTAATCAATTTATGAATTGCCACTCGACAGCCTTAAGCCATTATTCTTAACTTACTTTGCAGTGCAGTGGTCAACGACAACGGTTACCCTCAGTTAAATCGGAGCGGAGTCCTTTGTTGTCCATCTCTGAGGTGACAAACACATTACTCAACCATGACTGAAAGTACTGACAAAGAACTGCCTTTGGTACCTCTTAATCATGGTAATGAAATAATAGATTTAATGCCTTCTGATTGTTAAACCTTTTAGTGCAACCTGATCTGAGTAAGATTAGCAAGAAATACCAATAGTACCTATATAAATGAAATACAATATCCCAGAAAAAATGTTCATCAAATTAGATTTTTTAATATCAGCATGATGATTTTTTTCGTATTAGAGAGAAGTTGTGAATTACAGAAATTTTATAATTTATTGAAGCATAAATAAAATTAAAATGTGTATCAATTATGCTAATTAATATTTTGGTCTTCTCAAAAGCCAATAAATTATCTGGTGTCACTAAAAGGATTAATGACTAATTATCTGCTTCATTGTGGTAATGCTTATATGATTTGAAATAATATTTTCCTTTAACTTTAAGTAATTTGTGTGGATAACTTACAAACAGTTCCAATTTTCAAACTCTGGTATCATTAAACCCTTAAATATTTCTCAGATGCTCAGATCAGTGCTTATAAAATTGTGGTTGGATCATGAACAAGATGCTAAGCAAATGATAGGATAGGCTTTACTTACTCTTTTCTTTTCATTTAATTTTTTTGTCATAGAATTTGGGTGGGCATCAATGGAAAAAAGATTACTCTTATAATCTTGCAAGCTGCTCAAATAGTTGAGAAATGCACAATATTCCATAATAAAAAATAATTTACCTATCTTAGTCCTTGGAACATTTTATAGTAGCCAATGGCTCCAAAATATCTCTCAAACTTTGTACAGTCAGAATCTTGTGTGTTGAAATTTATTGTTGAAGTTGCAAGTTGCAAGAATACATGCAAGTCATGCAGTTCCATAGAGTGCTTGGAAGCATGATGAGAACCAGGACCAACCCTTAGTTATAATGCTCATTGACTAAAGTTTGTCTGGGTTGATTATTATATTATTTAGTAAGCTAATATGTTATTTTTCCATCCTGGCTGCCAAAGGGCTATATCACATTTTTTATCTCTCCAACTAAAGGCAAGGAAGGTAATTCTTACCATCCCATATGCCACATACTCATTCAATTATTTAAATTATGAATCATAAAAGGAAGCCAGGAAAAATTTTAAAAACTGCCATTTTCTTCCTTTGATCCCTCCATAAGACATAGATAGGCATTGCAAGGAATGAGAGAGGGAATCATGAGCATCCAATGCCCCAGAAATGCCCAGCTCTCAAAGTCTCAGTGACTCGTCATCTCAAATTTATAAATATTCAGCAGAGGTGTCCAGGTTCATCTTGCAGTCTCTTGTGGTGTATAGTACTATTGCATTTGTTGCCCAGTACCAATTATAAGAGGGTTGAAAATTGTTATTATCATTATTACATACTTATCTAATAGGTATATTATACTTAGTGATGTTTCCCAAAATTTAGTACGTGTTGGAAATAAATTGGAATGAAAAAATTGACATGTTTTTGTGTGCTTCAGAAGACATCTTTCATATTTTTCAACTTGAATTAAAGGTTGCCTATAAATTCTACCAAATATTAGAGATAGATGAGTCGTTATTTATATCAGCCATGCAGCCTTAAAGTTTTTATCCCAACAGGGCTTTTTCTATTGAAAAGCTATATGAATCCGTAGGTGTCTTCCTTCCCTGTGAGCTTCAAAATCAAAATGTTACAGATTTAAAAACAAATAACTCTCAAATCCATGGAGGAAAAATTTCATGTAGTCCGAATTTATCTTATTTCTGATTACAGATCAATCCTGTCTTTAAAATGGCAAGTGACCTCTGATAATAGCAATTATAGGTTACCTAGAAACTATCCCAATGTCATCCAAAATGAGGTCCTGGAAATTATGTCACATGAGGCACTTTGCACCCTGGTCCGAGGCATAAAGGATAGTTAATTATTTTTGCTGATGGCCCATGGTGCCATCGATGCCTCATGTGATGAACAGTTATTTGCTTCTGCTATGTTAGTAAGATGACTTTAGATGCGCAATGAGTCTTTATTGACTTCTATTGCATATCAAGTGGGACTGCATTATGTTTGAAGATGACAATTTTTGATGCTCTTCTTCAGGGGCCTGAGCAAGAATTTTCTTCGTGGATACTGCTTTGACAGTGTAGCTACCATGTCCGAAAGACTAAATAATGTGTAAAAATTAATTACAGATGAGGAACCAAAATCAATATTTATACACTGCTGAAATCATGCACTGGACTTTGTCATTCAAGAATTAGCCAAGCAAATTGACATACTTTCTCATAGATTATGTCTCATAAAAGAAGTTTCAGAAGCTATTGAACCTTGAACCTTAACTGATTCTGGGTCTGATAAAATTCAAGCCCCTATGATACTACAACTATGCATAGTGTGTCTGATTTGTTGGCGCATATGTGCTGATGCATTGCAAATATTCCTGGAGAACTATTTACAAGGCAAACCTAAGAGATTATGCTCAATGACTGCTTCATCAACATGAGTGATGAGTGTAAGGACTCTCTTTAGGGTTATCTAGTGAAAATGGGCAAATTTTCAACAGTCATGACTTTGAAAATTTGGCTTCTGATGTGTGAGCCCACTGAGCTTCTTGCGAAGGCTTTGTAGAAGGAAAATTACACCACCACTGGAGCAAACAGTTCACTCAGAGTCTGCATGACTCATTCAGTACAATCCGTGAGTTGGACTTTAATGGTTTGTGTGAAGAAACTGAGAGACTAACCAATGAACACAATCTTGGGCTCACAATTACGTACCCCCCAAGGCTCTGGGCCCCTCTGAAGAAGTTTGAACAGCTTGTCAGAAGGGCACCACCTGTACCCGTTCAGCTGACTGCAAAGGGCGAGCTATGGAAAGACTGCATATCTCTGTTGGATTGGGTACAGTCTGAGCTAACGTGTCAATTTAATCAGCCTGGTATGAATCAGCTGATCAAGCTTGAGCAAATTATGTTTCCTGGTGGTCCCAGAGGTATCACAGAACTAAAGGAGGCGCTTGGGGTTCATGAGAGTGACTTCAGCATAGCTGAGTTGACCTTTGAAGGCCTTTGAAAACACTATGCTGATTCACTGAAAAAGGTGTCACCTATGATGAGGGAGGATCTCCTTGTGCAAGAGGCTCACCTCATTATTTTGCTGTTGGCTGTACCTGCTACATCTACTTCATGCATGAGATCTTTCTGTGGTCTGAAAACGTTAAAGACCTGTATGCCATGCACCATGCAGCAAAGGAGATTAACACATGTGCTCTTACTTCATATGTGTAAAGACATTACTTTGAAGCTGTCACTGGAGGAAATTATGAATGAATTTGTGAGTAGGCCCACGAATGAAGGAAAGTTTTTGGAATTGCTTTGAATCATTTGTAATCTTAATTGAGTAATGTGATCAATATAGTTCCTATTAAAACTTGTGAGAAAAGAGTACTCTTCGTTAATAAAAATTAAATTTTACTTTCTTCCAGCTTGCTTTTTCCTTTCTGACACTCATTCTCACACTTTCATATGCTCTTTTAGTGAAATTCTAGTCTCTACCCATTCCTACCCACAAAAAAATTTGGTCCCTTTTGTTAGGAGCACGGCTTAGGAGCATAGCACTGTTACTTTTTTTTAGTAATGTCGCGTACTTCTTATGGCCTCCCACGTGAAAATAGATCTGGGGCCCCTGTCCAATGTGGATATTTGGACATGAATCACATTCAGATTGTATGACTCTATGTTAACAAAAATTCTGCTGCCACAGGTATTTCTGCATTTTCTCACACACTTATCTTTTCTATATGAAGGATTTATTCATGGTATCATACTTAATATCCATAGTATAATACTGCATGTTTATAGAACTATGCATACTGTAGAATTTATGAAAAGCTAGAATTAGAACCAGTAAATGTAGGGTGTCCCTTGGGTGAGTACAAATTTCACTAAAGTACACGTTAAAGGTTATTTCACATAAATAGGTATGACTATTTTGTACTCATCATGCAAAAAATTCATCACTGATGTAACAATATTTTTCTTTCTATAGGTTGCACCAATCAAGATATCAGATCATGAAAACATGGCTGAAATGGAAGACCAAGAGGGTACAACAGCAAGATTTATGCTAAAGATCAAAATTGCTTAAAATTTATGATCAAATTATTAACTTCATTGCTGTTAAATGTCTACCTGTGCATGTCTCTGTATGCTGTTTTTTCAAATATCGTCAGTTGCATTCATTTATATAATTATACATATTTTGTGTTTACTGTGATACATGTTCAACTCTAATGTTATGTGGCTGTAATATATAGTAGATTTAATGTGTATATTGCAAATCATGGTGTTTAATATCACTTGTATGAATCAAAAATAATGCATAGAAAAGTTATTTTCCCTCATTAACGTCTTTCAATGAAAGCATTATCATTGCAGGTATTTTAAAATGAATTACATGCATTCTAGTTGTTATTTAAAATGTTCACATATCATTAATCACTTGTAAATTAGAATTAATATCTGGTAAATTTGTTTTGCTGATACTTTTCCAGATGTATGATGAATCATTTTTATAATAATTACTTTGTAAAGAAAAGAAATTCTGTTTGATACAAGATAAAAATACATTCAAATCTTCTTTGAATTGCTTGTATCTTGGAACTTGGTTCCCAATGTGGTGTGTCCTCGAGGAATATAATATTTAAATTATTATCCATTCTATTTGAGAAATATAATTTCAGTGCTCATTACTCATTTAATATGTACCTAATTGAACTGTAAAACAATGTGACCCAATGTGTGCTCAAGATCTTTTCAAGGAGACTCTTTGGCACAAGTTTTCCCCCTGTATTTCCTATTCTCATTTCAAGTCAGAACTTTTTTCATCCTTTGGTTATACCTTCTTTTGAAGATTACTATCATCTATGAATGATAATAATATTGAGTGAAAATTCAACACTTATGGAATGGACATAGGTACATGGAAACAATTTTTTACTAGGTATTCATGAAAGAACTATTCTAAAGGCCACTTTACACGATACAATTTTTCGTACAATTTCTTGTACAAACTCTTGCATGAGGAAATTGTACCGTGTAAAGCGGCAAATTGTACGAAAACTTGTGCGATTGTCTGAATGACTGAACGGGAAATAGAACGTGTTCTAATTCCATTCAGACAAACATACAATTTCGTTCAGTCTATACAAGAGTTTGTGCAAGAAATTGTGCAAAAAATTGTATCGTGTAAAGCGGCCTTAAAAGAGGTAAAATATCCATGCTCAATTTAGTGTAAGCAAATCATATCAGGGTTAAAACTGTATAAACAAACCAGATTCAGGTGTGATGTGGTGGAAACGTTCCATATTAATAGAAAGATGTTGCGATTTTCCACAATATAAGGAAATGTGGAAAATGCAATAATGCACATTCTGATGTAGTATCATCGAAACTAGTCAAAAGAAAATTTTTATATTGTGGAAAATTGCAATATCTTTCTATTAATATTAAAACTGTAGTTCAATATTTACTTTCCAATTGAAGCAGAGATACTTCTTATGCTATTACACACTTCAGTATTCAGTGTATTATTCAGATTTCAATTTTACCCCTACTAAATATCTTACCAAAGTTACTAACCTCCTTTAGTTACTACTGCATCTAGGTCATGTCAATACCACTTTAAGCTGAGAATTGTGAGTGGTACTACATGATTTCTGTTTCAATTATGTCACAATTTAACTCCTATGTATTAACCACCTATTATTGCAAATGATTTTTCTAGAATCAATTGGTGTCAGGTTTGGCAATTTGGAATACTTATATACCTACATAACAGGAAGAAAAATGGACCTAATGTTCAGTACCTTTGCCATCATCAGGTTCACATGGTAAATAACATTTTTTTCTTTCTTTTTTTAAGAGTTAACATGTAAACAAATATCCCCAATTATTATCTTGGGAGAGAGGAAACTCTACTCATAGGGAGGAACCCTCTTTAAGTCATAAGGCAGCAATGGAGCGGCCACACTAAGCCAGCTCAGTTAGCACCTATTCCACATTTATACTTGGACTCACATTTTCCTTATTTACAGACTAATAGTTCCTTCAAATTCAGACATTTGAATATTTTTTTCTTTTTATGGCTGAATCCTCAGTATTTAACATCTTCTAAAAAATTCCAAAATAAAGCAGGAATAAGAAACATTTTGGATGATGTAGTATATCTTTGTGTTTCTTTATAATGACAGCTAACTCTCATCAACATTATTGTCTCCTTCAGTCAATTATTATGCTTTTCATGTCTTTGTTGTTAGGTATCTTTTATGGCAGAACAAATAGCACAATACTCATTGCATTTGTGTAAGATTGAAGAGTACTGTCTTCCAAACCTTGGGGCCAAGGTGCAAATCCCACCTCAAATAACACTGAAATCCCTGCTTGTATGCCATGGGAAGAGTATATTCTATGTTCAGTACCTACCCCGTCTTTAAGGTAAGAGGTAAGAGATCTGTGCTCTCCCAGCTTCCTTTCATTGGTAGCAGTGCAATGCCTATTCCACGTTTATCGACACATCACTCCTTTATAATGGTAATTCATACAATGCAACCAACTGTGATAAGTGTCAACCTATGTGATTAAAATGCATAACCTTCATTCCTATTTTGTCTTCATGGAGGAAAATATTGTTTTTGAGAGAAAAATTGGCAGTAAAAAATCGTAGAAGAAATCTTTATTAAGGGGTGATAATGTTTCTACCTTAGAGTTTTTCATTCTATGGTGACACTCATGGGAAACAACATGACGGTTTCCGCATAGATTCTCACAAGCATTTCCCTCCCGAATAGATATCAATAGAGCATAGAAATCATCTATCTTCAAATTAACAAACGCAGAATCAACTCAGTATCATTGAATAACCCTTGCACATGATCATTTGTGTGGTAAACACACATGGGAAATCATTGGTCAAGCTAATCATAGATGGAGATAAAGAAAAAATGTGAAAACCATATACTAGACCATATACCACATACGTTACTCTTCCCTTGTTAGACCTCACATCGAATACTTTGCCAGTACATATATGTGATCCTCATGAGGTAGGAATAACGCTTTCAATGCAGATGGCTTTTATGAAAGCCACAGCCTTGGGTGCTTTCTTGTGGGGTATAGTGGCACCAAGCCCTGCTCTTTTGGTTTGCTTTCACTTCACAGCCCTTCAGTGCATTCCTATAGCAATTGTCCAATGTGTGCCATTTCTGACCACGCTGATTTTGAGTACTTATGCTGATTATTTTGAAGCATGTCATGCTTTCTTCTGGTAATTCTCCAGAAAAGTTGGTTTAAAATAATTATTTGAGAAGTAATTTACCTTTCGATATTGAGAATAAAGAATAGCCTGCCGTCTTTTTTCATAGTTATTTCAGTTTGTAGCATTTTTTTTCTCGTATAATTTTGCTATTGTTATTCCTGACTGCGACATTTTCTGAATTAAAAATTTGCTTCAATACGCTTATGAGAATCATGAACTATTGTGATCTAAGATCTCTCTGTCATGGAAAACTGAATCGATGGTTGTCTAAGGCTTCGGGAAGGGAGCAATCATAATATCAACCTGGAGTCGATGCATATAAGATTTATTAGGAGTGGATTGCATCAAGTAACGGCCAAGGGAGTCGCCCAGAGCTTGAGTGAGGTAGGGGGAAAGAGGGAATGTCCGCATCTGGACAGCAGGATCCAACCAGGCAACAGAGGCGAGGGCGGCGGGATACAGAAGCGGTCCAAACAGGGGTCTCCAGAGGAATGGGTGACGGGGACAAGCTGGTGACATGGGCAGGGGCGGAGGGTCCTAGGAAAAGGGTGTCGGGATCCTGCTAGGGCTCCGTGGGGAGGAAGTGCCAGGGTCCCCGTAGATAGGAAGGTGTGATCAGTCCTCCGACTCAGGGCTCGCTTTTATGTCTACTAGTTAGTGACATGGGTAGTGGAGGGTCCTAGGAAATGCCGAGGGATGGAAAGGGTTTCAGGCTACTGCAAGGAGCAGCTGAAGACTTGCATCTTGCGTGCCTTTTGAGATAACACGGTGCCTGCCATCACCGCATTTCCATTTCACTAATAATAGGGGAAAACCTAGTAGTACCTATAGGGTTTAGAAGGCACCGGCATAGTCTTTTGCACAAGCTCAAACTTATATTTACTTACTTTCCTTTTCTCAAATGCTTAGTAAACCTACCTTCCATTGTCAATCCTTAATACTCGAAATATTCAAAGGAGTATTTGTCACGCTATTTATTACATGACCTAATTTTTATGTTAAATGAAATGAAGCGAAGTGATCCAGCAACTTCCATGGGGGAAATATATCATCTTTATTGAGTAGTGGTGTGTATTGCCGTGATTTCAAATCAGATAGTGGTTTTCAAATGATATATTTTTTATAGAACTATTAATTTTTTTACAAATATTTTATAAAGCAAGTGCCTAATTCAGTCAGTATCAATAAGTTACACGTGAACTCGTGTGGTGAGATTTCTGCCGGCACTTCCGGTATTACAGGTCCTCATTTTTATTGCACTTTCATAAATCATTGGCTGCTATAGCTGCTTTTATATATTGACTGCTAACTTATAAGTTTTAGCGATAGATGACTTATCTTTTACTTTTTATCTATAGGTTAAAAAGCACGGTAATGCTTAACAAAGAATCTGTATCTTTGTACGCCTTGATGCATTCTCGGGATAGGTAATGTCAACTCTTTCTTTGGCTGAAGAAAGTCTCATGAACATTGAGGTTTTATTTGAAACGTAGAGCGATGGGAAGCCGCACGCTCATGGCAGTGACGTTCCATATTACACTCGCTGGCATGGCCAACACGGCTAATTCTTCTGTCGTCTGGACCCTTGTGCACCCGCAAAATGAGGCAATCATTTCTTTTCTGGAATCTACGGACCTCGATGGGAAGGTGCCTCTACTGCTAGGGACTACTTCTCGGTGGTTCTTATAGAAAGTAACGGAATATTGGTTTCCTAGGAATCCTTTGCCGAGGGTGAGTATTATGGATCGGTAACTGTTAACTAGGAAATGATTTCATTTTTGGATTTGATTGCTTTTTCATATAATGATAATTACCATCAACCCATTTCTGGAATAAGTCAAAATCATTCGTACACCCATATTCCGCGAACGAACAACAAGAGATCCAAGGTAGGAGAATCTCAGGGAACTCTTTTGCCCACAAGTTGGCGAAGAGAGAATTTGCTTCGTAATGGAGTGAAGAGGGAATACAGGATTTCTACCGGAGGAACCAGCGGGGCGTCACGTTTATCTCCTCTGCATTTAGGTGTAACTTTGATTCATGTGCATTGTACAATCTCTCCTGGAATGTATGTATTGGAAAGGTGGATTAAAGATTGAGAAAAACATTATTAATGCAGTTCAAATACTCGGGTTCTTTCACGAGAAGAAAAACATAGGATCCTCTGGACATTCAAACAATAAATGCAAAAAGGCATGGAATATAATTAAATCAGTTAACACAACTAGACAAAATATCATTACTGTTCCACCAGATACTTTCAATGATTATTTTGTGCAATCAGTCAGTGAGGTTCACAGTAATATCATTAAACCTAACATAACTGCTCATAGTTTACTTGAGAAATGTGTAGAACCACCGAATAATGGTTTCTTGATTAAGGAAGTCTCCCCTCAGGATGTTATAAATATTGTACGTAAACTTAAGCCATCTCATAGCAATGATATTTATGATTTATCAACAAATGTAATAAAAAGAATCATTGATTGTATTGTTATCCTCTGACATTCTGTTTTAACAGATGTTTAGTTGAAGGATATTTCCCAAATGTATTAAAAGTGTCAAGAGTGGTGCCAGTTTATAAAAAGGGACCTAGAGACTGCCCAGAAAGTTATCGTCCCATCTCTCTGGTTCCAGTTTTTGCCAAAATTCTAGAGACCTTTATGCATCAGCAGTTCTATGACTACCTCGACCAATTTAAATTAATCAGTGATTCTCAGTTTGGGTTTGTAAAGAGCAGATCAACAACAGTTGCGATGGTATCCTTAGTTGATAACATTATCAAATCTTTTAAAAGTAAAGAATTTGCTCAGGCCACATTTTGTGACCTGAGTAATGCATTTGATTGTGTGGAACATTCTATTATTTTAGACAAATTAAATCACTATGGTGTAATGGGTACTAGCTTGAAACTGTTCAATTCTTATTTGGAAAACCGAAAACAAGTAGTTTAATAAAATTAATTCTGGTATGGCATGTGTTGACTTTGGTGTGCCACAAGGCTCAGTTTTGGGTCCTCTTCTATTTGTGGTAATGATTAATGATTTGTCTTATTCACTCAATTCTCACTCCATTTTATATGCTGATGACACCACCTTTTTTTGTTTTTCAAATTTTCAAATTCTTAAAAATACTCAAGAAAATACAATGTCACAAGCTGCTTTATGGTTTCAAGCCAATGGGTTTATGTTGAATCAAAATAAGACCCAAGAGCTGTATTTTAGTTTAAGAAACTTACAAATAGATAATTGTCTGATTCATGTTAAGTTTTTAGGAGTACTGATAGACTGTAAACTCTCTTGGGACTACCACATTGACTATATAACAGGAAAACTCTCTAGGGTTATTTTTCTTTTAAAACAACTGAAAAATCATGTTTCGGATCATTATGTGCGGACTGCTTATTTTGCCTTTTTTCAATGCATAGTCACCTATGGAATTGTATGTACTTTGGGGTAACTGTAGTCGAATGAGTGAAATTCTACTGTTGCAGAAGAAAATAATCCGAATTATGATGAATGCTGATAGATTATCACATTGTAAGCCTTTGTTTATTGAACTTAAAATTTTGACAGTTGTTAATTTATATATTTATTCTGTTTTACTGTATACAAAGAGTAATTTACCTTACTTACTTCAGAGACAAGATATTCACTTTTATAACACTAGGAGTGGCAACAAACTGAATTTACCATACTGCAGATTGTCCACATCATTAAATAGTTACAAGAGTATTGGGATGAGAATTTACAATAAGTTCCCTTGTAATATGGTTAATATCCCATTAGATAGATTTAAGAAAAAAATGTTTGATTGGCTTGTTTCAAGACCTTTTTATTCTTTGCAGGAATTTTTTGAAACCAAAATATAGAAGTGAAATAAATAGGATAAATAAGTTATGTTTTGTGTCCATAAAATAAATCACAATGTAGGTATAAGTTGCAATTCCTTGTTATTAATCCGTGTGTAAATAAAATTTTAATTGTTAATGTATTATATATTGCATACTGTTTCTATGAGAAGGCTGCTTGGTTGTTATAAGTGTTGTCAAAGTTTTAACAGAAATTGTATTTAAATTTTGTGTAATGGTTTTATTTTAACTTGTATATAGAAATTATTCGTATCATTATTGATTTATTGTAGAATCTTTGTAAAATATATAATCTTGACTTTGTCTATTGCTGTTAAGGCCTAACGACAATAAAATCTTTATTATTAATTGTTACTTTTGTAACATCCACCTCCGAGTCTCCGGCTAGCATCAGGTTTCGTTGCCGTCATAATTGCCGGGGACTCGAGAGGGGTCGTGCCTAGGGGTAGCCACGTCCGCCACCGGTGGATAGGTGGCTACCCGGCATTAGGGTCATGCGCACGAAGCAGGCGGAGAGACCCGAGAAGGACAGCCTTCTGCATTGCACTTGCAAGTGCATCCGCTCGCGCCCTGCACGCTGGGATGCACTTGAGATTTTCGACCAGTGAGCTCTTGACACCACCAAGCACGCCCACGATGAAGACTACCAGTTTCACGGAGTAGCCCGCGTACATTTGCCGGAGTTCGCACAGCAGATCTTGATATTTAGTCCTTTTTTCAATCTCCTTCGCTGCCATGTTCATTTCGGCCGGTGCCGAAAACTCGATCACGAACATGGCATGAGAGAGATTGTCGAGGAGAACGATATCAGGCTTCGTCGCCTCCAATTGCCTGGAGGTGGAGAAGGAATAATTCCACCAGATCTTACACTTATCGTTCTCCACGACGGACTCGATGTCTCCAGGGACGTAAGGCAGCACCGGATTCTTGTCTTAAAAGCCGTTACCGGGGACGCCACGAGGAGGCTGGTGATCCGTTTTTGACCCCAAAATCTTTATTATTATTATTATGAGTAGAATGACAGAAAGTGATGCGGCTGTATTATTGTGTGAAAAATATTCCAAAACCCTTCGGGAAAGATGTAATTGATTGTACCGAAAGTTAATTCTGTTCTACATGTTATAATGATACTTCAAATAATTATTTGGCAAAGGATGTAATATCTGGGATGGATTCCCTCCCTGAAAAAAAGATCTTGTTTCACAAACCCGGAAAGCTATAATTGCATTTGGGAAAAGAGTACTTTGCAATAGTATATACGAAGGTATTTGTTGTTACTGGTATGGTACGTGGTGTTTTCCTAGGGTTCGGGGCATTTCAAAACATTTCAAAAGCACTTGATTTTAATTCCCTGAATTTCTGTTTTTTAACAAACTCGTCGTTCTGAAAAATCGCCAAATCTCTAAACCAAAACATTATCAGTAGTAATCGAATATACAGTATTAGGAGTAATCGAATGGAACTGAGAAGATGTACACGACTGTTCTCCTTCCCTCCCAGAAGATGAATTAGCAGTAGTACAATAAAACATTTGAGGTACGGCCCATCCGCCGATGGAGAGGGAGTTGAAGGCAATTCTTGTGATGTTTCTGAAAATAAAGGAAATTAATCCCAATAACGAAGAAAATCCAGAGAAAATGTATAAAACAATTATAAATGCAAGCTTTTTCTAAAAACTCGAACTAAATTCAATTAAATATTATTTGATAAATTAAATAATCATAGAGCTGAATATTTTAGTAATAGTTAGAATTATTGGTATAAAACAAAAACAAGCTGTGATAATTTATCAAACTAAATAATATATTTGTATTTGAAAAATTTCTCTTGCCTTCATTATCGCTGCATCCAGATGTCTGATTGCGTAATTTCAGGTTGGAACTAGCGCTAGACAGCCACGGATTGAGCTGCTGGCTGCATCTTCTTCTCTTTTCTTTTTTGCTTCCTTTTATCGTGACCAGTTGGATATTCACGTATTTTCATACATATTGAATTTTTAATCAAAATACATGAAACACTCACACGGCTTGAATTTCAACTTCACATACAATATATGTATGTGAAGTTAACAATGGTGAGCAAAATAAGTCATTACATTGAACTTTTAATCCATTTATTGGGATTTGTTTTCGCTGTCATCTATAGATGACGCTCGGATCCCGGCGAAGTCAATGGCACCAGCGCGCGCAATATTTTTTTCGCTATACTAGGGCGTTTTTTTCTACTTTATCAATGACTTTACCGATATGAAGCTAATCTTAAAGCTTTTGTGTAAATTTGTATCGATGATTGTGAAACGCCTGCCTTTACAGGAGTTGACATAAGCGCTGAGTTCCACCCTCCCAAAAGCGAGCTTCAAGTCCGTGCGCGAATGTTAGGGAGTTCTCGGGTGAGTCGCTGCGGGGTGTCCTGATCGTGGTGCCTCTTACTGTGATAAGTGACGAAATAATGTACGAGAATTCGTTTGAAAACGAAAAACATGTACCATTTGAGCGTGTGACAAACGTGCCTCTCCCTTCTTCCCCTCCCCCAACACTCGACCGCATCCACACGCCTCCCGACACGCACTTATTTTACACTTCCACCTTAGACCATTTAAGTATACGTGGTTTAAGACTCCCACGCTGCTGGGAACTGGATCCTTTCATATTGAAAAGAGTCAGTGAACGCTCCACGATAAGCTTCCTATTAGGGCTGTGCGATACCACGATATATCTTCGACGATACTCGATATGCACTTCATATCGGGAGTCGATATTTCGAAACGCGATATCCCGATATGATCCTGATCCCGGTATTTTTTTATGTCACCCTTAATAATGTCTCTACGTAGCGCAATTTCTCGGTAATGGTTGATCGGATTGAAGTGCTATAAACGGTCTCTTCCTTATTATATTTCCTCAATCGTTAATTATATGTGTATTTTAAATTGTCTAATTTGCCATCGTTATTAACTATAAATTTTTTATCATATAATTTGGATGTAGGGAATGGAACGGCCATGGTGCGATTTCATCACTGAAAACTCGAATTAGAAAAGAAAAGTTCAAATTTGTTTATAAAATTATTGTTTTTAAACCATAATTCGGAATTTAAAAGGTTTTCACCGTTCTTCGACCAAGGAAAAATGGTTATATTTCAGCTCATATGGGCCGTATCAAAAAATTGAAAAGAATCTATATTATCTAAAATTATATGCTCTTTCGCCTTAAGTTATTATATTATAAGTCGATATGCGATATCCCGATGTGTCGATATCCCGTTATGTCCATATCACGATATTTCCTTACATCGCGAAACCGATATATCGGCGAATCCGCGATATCAGAATGATATCGTCGTGCGATATACAAAACAGCATATCGCGCAGCCCAACTTCCAACCCAAGGACGGCCGCTGGGGCTCTTTCGGTGCAGGAGGGGACCCTATTGTTATGCCTGCAGCGGAAGAGCAAGGCGAGGCCGCTTGGAGTTTCCGCCCCCTCCCCTCTCCATTCTTTCCGGCGAGGGTGCTTTCCTCTCCCAGTTTGAGATGACCGGCAGAAGAAACATACCCAAATAACCAACTGTAACAAATAACAGAAATCCAAGACATCCTTAAAGAAATATTTAGTTCCTATTACCTTCATACTTTATTCCGTTGCATATCGAAAATATCTGAAAGTAAAATAGCCGGCAGTAATGTAGAAAATGTAGGAAATAAGTTACGAAAGTAAAGGTCGTAATTTAGGAAATAAGTTACGAAAACAATTTACAAAATATTCGTAATACCTTTACACCTCTTTATGTACACTCATATACATTACCTATATATAATATCAATATTTACTGTATACAATTTTTTTAATCGGCGAATATATCAATGACAGATAAGCCTATAAATAAACAAATAATTGCATACATAAATGTAGATCTACAATAATTATGCAATATTTATAATCTTTACAATATTTACAATATTTGCATTTGTGGCAGTGGAGAGGGGATTACCGATGGAAATCTTGGAACAATTTATCCAAGCAGAGGCCAGGTTCTTTAGGGCAATCAGGACAAAAGGTAGTCACTAGAGACTTCTTACCCAGCTTGGAGCACTGCCTGCACCATTTCTGGACCTTTCTATCATTCTTGTCTTCGCAGTACTTCGGAAAATGTGAATCTATGGGTATCATGGTTGGGCCCCGTGAAATGGGCAAATTCTCTCTCGTTTGGCCTTTGGCAAGGGTGTCTATGATGGACAACCTATTTGAGCCAAAGGTCCGTGGTTAGATTCCCGGTCCAGGTGAATTTTTTCTCATGGCTATTATTGTGCATTTCACCGCCGTTCACGCGGCAGGCTTGATATGTCCATCCAACCTGTATGAGTTCAAGTTAAAGTTTTGGCAGCTGAAATTTTGGTACTGGAGATAGGAATTTAGAAGCATTATATGCATCACGTGAATGTCTAATCTCATGAACCATTTTAAAGTTTTGTGATCACAGGGATAGTATATAGTTGGTCGACACGGTCAACGCCCCCCATGCATCAATTGTATTCGGCAACAGTCTTGGGCTTTTGGACAACGTTACCCCTGGATTATATGTTTTTCCGAAATACTGTGAAAAAATCAAGAAGGGGCCTAATTTTGTACAAGGGATCTTTTGGAGCAGGGTCGCCAGCATTTGCATTTTATGCGTAATGCAGACTTTGCAAGATGGCGAGAAACCTATCTCTCGCCATCCTGCGGTGGAAAAGATGCATATCACATTTGACATTCCTGTTTTAATAGTCCCTTTCTCTGTTGGTTCTAACGGTACCCATATGTAGCATTAATCCCAAAAAAAACTTCGATTCTTCCCTGGTTAATTCGCTCCAATGGCGTCCAAACTCTTGA
Organism: Platycnemis pennipes; assembly: GCA_933228895.1. NCBI lineage: Eukaryota > Metazoa > Arthropoda > Insecta > Odonata > Platycnemididae > Platycnemis > Platycnemis pennipes. The sequence goes on along the minus strand of OW121848.1, from coordinate 20,718,754 downwards.
GGTTTGGACCTTTGAAAACCCAAACACTTTGAGGTTGGCCGGCCACCTGATTTAGGAAAATATTTTCCACATAGGCATTCGTCCTCTGGATTACTAGTTGGAAGAATTCACCAAGGAAAAACAATCGGAAATAGTCAATGGGATTGTTGCCATTGGGTTCATGGGAAGTGGAAGGAATAAGGGATGAGAGTGGAGGAATCTCCTCTGACAGGCTGGGAGCAGGGGTTGGGCCTATGTTTGGAGTTGTTGCTTCGTCGGACTCTCGGTCGTCAAACTCCTCCCCACTGCCGAAATCACTCCACGATTCGGAAGACCAGTCTCCGCTCCATGACTCGTCTTTCAAAGTACGTAGAATTTCTCCCTCCGTGACTCCTGAAGGAACTTCCCTCTGTCCTCTCTTTTTTTTGCAACCTCTGGAATAATGAAAGCAAATAAAACATAAATGAAAATTCATTGGAATAAATGCATTAAATGAATTAAATATTTATGTAAACAATTAAATTATACAAATATGCTGGAGAGATACTCCTCTGCAGCGAGGTTTAGGGGTGTTGGGACGCTTCATTCTAAAATAAAAAGGAATCCAGAAGACACATTCCATAGAAATGGATACGTTTTTATTTAGAATGCAAAAATTCAGCGTAAAAGTTTGAACCCGGGACCCTCCGGTCTGTACGCGAACTCTCTACCCACTAGGCAACCACAACCCCTTATAATAACATTTCTGTATATAAAAAGTAAATGACTACAGCACCATTTGACAAAAAACCATAAGAATATAATTTATCCGTCTGTTTGCATTACTTCGTAATATGTCGAAAAAAAGTTTATTTTTTTGAAAAAATATTCAAAAATGTAATCTCCTATTGAAGTACAGACGAGAAAAAAGTCTTTGTCAATAAGAAGTATCACAAAAAGGCAGCGTAAAAGATATTTATAAACAAAACGAGATGATTTAGAAAAAATTACCTTGACGTATTTCGCAGAGTAGCTGGTTAGAAACCAGGAGTCGCAGCGGAAACCGAAGTGTTTCTTGTGTTGGCTACGACTGAATTTTGACGACTGTAAAGATCCGAGACCGCCAAGCGAAGGGAAAGCGAAGAACGGTGCTCTCGAGTTTATGACTTCCGAGCTCAGCGGCCAGTCATCTATAGATGACGCTCGGTCTCAAAGTGAAAGAGCAAATGCTAGCGATGTTAAAGTAACATTTGCTGTTTGATGAGACAAAATCGTCGAAAACATTTGCTACTCCTTACCTAGTGGCCGTTCGTGGTAATCGGAAAAACTTAATTTTGGATTGACAGCTTTTTACTGCACAGGAATTACGCATTTAGATGCTTAAGGCCTATTTTCACAACAATAAAGTTACTTATAATAAATCAAAACGTAGGATAAATGGAGTTATTCAATGTTACTGCAGATGAAAACAACAGTTTTTTCAACCAAATTTCAGCTTAAATTATGAAACGGACTGCGAATTTCGGTCGTCATTGGTTTCACTTTCACGATAAAATATTATTAAAATTGATATTCCATTGCTAATAATCGAGGCACAGCGTAATAAATCGTAAATTTAAATTTATAGAAGAGTTTAAAATTTATATGAAATTTCTAATGCTCGATAACATTTCAATTATAGCCCACATTATCATCATATATGGCATTAATGCAGGCAGAACCACATTCACAATACCAGACGGTCACGTATGCTTGGTAGGCAGTCTCATCTTGGCGGTCTAGTGACCGGGTTGGAAAAAAAACGAAAATTAGTTTAAGTCGGCATGTTACGTCTCATCTTTTTGTGTTCCTCTCGTCTCTCATTCTCTTGTCTCGCGCACTAACCAGTTCCTCGGCAAGCAGTCTTGCCACTGCATTTAACTTTCGTCCCAATCCGTACCTTCCGACAGGTGGGGAGGGTGCTGGCAGGAACCGTAGCGAAACTGGCGAATGTAGAAAACCATGACCTTGTAAAAAACCATGGCCTTGTAGAAAAAGATTCCTCCTCTGCCAAGTGGCAGCAGGCCTCATTCCATTAGACGTCGAGACGTCGAATGAGACCTGCTGGTGGCGACCGACGCGTCGGTCGCAACCATTTCTCCTTCAGAGTCTTTCCTGCAACCACCCTCTCCCCTTCCAAATCCCTCCTCCTCTACAAGCCTTCGTGATTCCCCTCGCACTGTACTGTTGCTCCTAACCTTGCCCCCTCCCAGCTCCCTCCAATTCCCCCTCCTGTAAGTCAGTGCTTGTCAATGCGACGATGAGGCATTCTCTTTCTTTCTGTTCAAGCCGTAGAGACGTGCGGTTGGGAGCCACTGTGCAAACTCCAGAGAAAGAGATAGTTGATTCGATCGGATTTCCGTCGTCGATATATCCTCTAAGAGGTTGAGCCAGGTTTTCCTCCAAATTAATTGATACCCAATCACTAGAATTAGTAGTTTTTGAAATGTGAATTTGTTTTCTGAGGTTATTTTTCATGTGAATATTTCTTCCTTTAATTCTTAAGGTAAATGATTGAAGTTTCTCCTGTCTTCGAGAGATGACCTTTGTGACTCTTTTCAGCCAGAGACCAATTAGGAGTTGAAGCCGAGTTGGGACATAGGTATTCCTTCAACGCGTTATCCGTGATATTTTTTTATTTCGTACATTATGTAACTCTGTAAGGTAGTTCGAGTACCACCAATCCGTTGTATGATCAGATGTATAATGTTTTATCTTTCATCCTTCTGCATTACAGTTGAATACCGAGCAGCAATACTAAGTCAAATGCAGAACGGGTGTGAGGCATGAGATGAGAATTGAGAACGGTAACTCCAATGATGCTCGTACAGAATCACTCTGGTGATTACACCATGATGCATAATGCTGTATCTATTTGTGATTTTTTTTCTTTCGCAATTATTCTTCATTCGTGTTTTTCTTCCCAAAGGTCAATGGAATACACTCCTATTCGCTAACCTGGTTGGCCGTGTCAAAATACCCCATCAAACCTGGAAGCAATTTTATATTGGGAGACCTTTCATCTGCGATAATCGTAACGTACATTTGAAGTGTAATAATGGTACCATAATACCGTGGTAATTCAGATTTAAATTTTTTTCTTTCCATTTTCATTACAGACGAATGCCGAGACGCTATTCTTCATCATTGCCGGCTGTCTGAATTCTTGCTTCTAATTCGTGCGGGGGTCAAGTCATAGTCAACACGCGGCATAGGCCGTGTTGGCACGCACGTCGTCGTGGTGGTGAGTAACCTATGTGTGATTGTAAAAAATTTTCTACGTCTTTGAAATATGGCATGAACATAAAAATGTGAATTGAAAATAGTATTGCTTTCGTCTCCGCCGAATTGTGGCGTTATTCACGGATCTTAGTGCTAAGGCTAGTGGATGGGTAAAAGTCATTATAATGTCTTTCCTGAGGCTAATATTTTTTTGCTTTCTGAGCACACAGATGAACGCCGATCAATTGTTGATCCTGTTTGATGGAAGTTAGCTGCAGAGGCCGTTTAGGCGCGAGAACATTGATGCCAGAAGACTTGTGCGAGGAAGGCCGAGAATTGGGGTCGCCTTTCGTCGCCGTATCCGTGAGTACTTTTTATCTATTCGCGGGCACATTTGCAACTATTTTACATCCTTACTTTTTATATACTCCTTTCCTCTTTTTCCCTCCACCCCTTAAGATTACGGCTTTGGGGATATTTTTTTTCAATTCCGCATTTTAAATCATGTAAGAATTGACGTAAGGAGTACCTAAGGTTTTTAGTTAACTTCTTCATTAGAAAAATGAACTTAGGAATGTGCATAGCCTGTTGTAGTGTAGTGGTATAGATCGCAATATGCAGGAAAGGTTTTACTGGCGTGGCCTTAGATATCAATAGATTTCCACGAAGTAATATGGTCCCCCCAGTTCTTCTCCAATTATGAAAGCAGGAGATGGGTAGTTACATTTTTGGTCAATCGCGATGAAACAACAGCGACGTTAGGAATGGAACGGAAAGGTGGAATACGCATTGCTTCGTGTGCGATTACTTTCCAGTTTAGCAGATCATTCTTTCATTGTTCTCGTAATTCTATTTCATCCACTGCAGGTTTTCCTCGTGACGAATAATTTACTCGTTAGGTATCTGAACGTGTGCGTACTTAATGGGTAATTCCACGGCATCGATGGACTGATGTCATTTCGGGGAAGTTTCTTCGTAAAAGAATTGGGTGTTCCGTTAATTGCGATTTTTGTTGCAAGGTATTTGTTAAAAGCATTGCTCATCACGGTCAAATAACTCTGGACAAAACTACACATTTTTATGTGACATAACATTTTCTGTGGTCGGGAAGAAGCATTTTATTGCTTTAAAATCCCTATAGCAACCACCCTCTCCCGTTCCAAACACAGTGATCGCGTACTCTCATTCACCTTTGTGTCCCTTATCATGGGTGTTTTCAAGTATATTTCCGCACTAGTTCCTCAAACTGGGGGAATGCAATAAAGATGGGAATAGAAGGGACGTGCACTATTGCTTCTACCTATTGCCGACCTCTCTATCTCTCACTCTCTCTCTCCAATACCCCCTCCAACTTCCCCTCCTACTACGAATAAGTGCTTTCTCAATGCGACGCTCGTGAGCCAGTCTCTTTCGTTCTGTTCTAACCGTAGAGACGTCAGTGTTCGTATCCACTGTGCTAAATCCTGAGAGGGTGAATTCGCTCGGATATCCGTCTTTGGATTCTCGAAGAGGTTGAGCCAGGATTTCCCCGTAATTAGTAGATACGCAATCACGAAATGTTTCTTTGTTACCTTGATTTTCCCATTTTAACTCGGCTGTATTTGAAGTGTGAATTTGCGTTCTGGGGTTATTCTTCATGTGGATAATTCTCCGTTGAATTCTTAAGGCCAATGATTGAAGTTTCTCCTCTCTGTGGTAATGGTTCACACGCCCTTGGACGTCCTAGGGAGCCACCACCCCTCTCCACCCCTTTCGGGACTACGAGGTCGGAGTGTCCGATCTCCTTGGGTGACGGAGAGGCGTTGAGACAAAGGAGTGAAGCGACCGGCCAGGATGGGTCATCCTGGACCGCGGGTCAGTGTCTCAACGCCGTCCATCCTCTTTTGACACCCGGGAAGGTCGCCACCCTTTCGCCACCCCCTGCCCCCTTCACCACTCCCTGCCACCCCCCCCCCTCACCACCGAAGAACACAACAATGCTGGTCTTTTTATTTTACAAACTCCATTTAAATCGTCAATAAAATAGATGGTGGGGGGTTGTGGTGGCCTAGTGGGTAGAGCTACTGACCGGAGGGTCCCGGGTTCAAATCCCGGGCAAGAGCTTTTCTGGACATCTAAAATCCTCGTGATTCGATTTTCTGCGTGTCAGAACTTCGTAGGAAATCGCAGGTGACCCAGGGAAAGGAACTGCCCCCCTACCCTGAATGTGTGAATTTCACACGCCATACGGGGTGAGCTCTACTCTCACCTATCAAAAAACAACCTTCAGGTTGAATCACTGAGTGAGTGAAAATAGGTGGTTGACGACCCCATTACTTAACTACTGTAGTGAAGAATAAAGCAATTTATAAAATTAGGAAGGAAAATAATTTAGCAATTTCATAAAAATAAGATTATTATAGTTTTGAAATGGCGTTAAAATAATAATATTCATTCTATGGTATATAAAATAAGCGATTTTTTATGTAAATAGCGACGGAAAATTGGACAGATTCTCAATGAAGTATTCATCGTGATTCCTTGTCATAGTAGCATGTATAAAGGCTATAGAACTTGGCAGTTTTTGTTGAGTCGGCCGTCCACCCAACCATCAGATGGTGTAACTGTATTGGACGAAGCATCCTTGGCGAGGCGACAGCGGCAGCGCATCAATCCTTACCATCTTGTCCTTACTGTTGACATGAGCGGAAGAGATAAGAAGTTGGACTTGACTCACAATTGGCCGCACATTATCATAGATCTTAAACATGGTATAAGATCTTCGTTTTTTCGATTTAAGAAAGATTTTAGTTTATATAATGATTGTATTTTATATGTACTTGTATTTTATACATATCTATATGCACTTGTATTTTGAAGTATTTACGTATTTCCACGGTGTAAATTTCTGTTGTTTCTAACATTTATATTGGGTATTCACCCGTGGACTTATTAAAATAAAATGAAAATAAGATCTATCTAAGACCTACTTAAGGTCTGTGCACATCACCGCTCGCGTGTTTTGTTCCCAAGGCGGACGTGGCGGCTCTAAAAAAATTCATGTGTTTAAACACGCGGCACCGGCGGTTTTTGTCAACTCAACAAAAACTGCCTCGTATCTTATAGTCCTTATATTGTTATTGTCCTCCATAGCTCTATGCATAACAGGTGAAAGCCAAGCAGCTTTTATAAGTTGGCTGTTAAATAGGCGTGAGTGGTGAGATCGGACATGAGAGTCCCTTGGCCCATTAAGAATCACTTGCGAGAATTCACAGGAGCATTCTTTTGCTACTCGTGCGTTTTTTTCTTAATGTTTTATTTTTCATCACTGTAGAATTAGTGGCCTGTCTCTTGTGTCACAGGTCTTGTGAAATTTAGCTTCATTAATCATCAATTGATCTATTTTTTTCCTTTTTTTAACGTATCTACTGTATGTTTTTTTCTCAAAAAACAAATATATTACATTTCTAACCGACTATCACCCTATTTTCAGATGAAGCGAGCTAAATGAAGTGGTGCTGATATGAGGTAAAACTGCGTAACTATTTTTCTGAAAGATATGTAAAAGTCGTTACGATAGGTTACGATAGATAGGATAGGTATCACAGGCCTTCAAGATGGGAGACGCTCTCAGATCGATTTTTGTGGGGCCGTGGGCGCTTAAGTTAAGGACCGCCCCGGGCAGCACATACTCTGGCTACGGCACTGCCTTGATGGCCGTTTTGTAATATCCCTTTAATTAAACCTGGAAGTAATTTTAAATTGGGAGACGTTTCATCTACAATAATCGTAACCTCCATTAATCTCACTTACAATGCATCTTATTATGACTATTAGTAGTCTAATAGTAGTACCATATTTTCTTGGTGATTCATCTTTAAAATTTTCTTCTTTCCATCTTCATTACAGGCAAATCCCGTGCTTGAAATTCTTCGTAATTACGAAATGACAGAGGTGCAAGATGACAGCTTCTAATATGGGTGCAGGTAAGAACATAATCTGCACGCGAGGGCACTCACATCCTAGTGGTGAGGAGACGAGACGAGAAACCTCTTACCTCATCCAGCAAGTAGTGGAATTTATCTCTGATACGCTAGGTATCACCCTTAATCATGATAAATGTATTTTAACCCCTCGACAACGTCTCTTTTATCTTAGCGTGACTATTGACACTGTGTCTTCGACCCTACGACTGACTCCAGCAGCCCTCGTGCGGTTGCATTCGGCAGTGTGTATACTGCCTCGGCTACGAGCACTTGATATCCCGAAGATTGCGGGGTATATCTCTTGGATATGCTACATACTTAATTTGCCATACTTTTTAATCAACCACGCGTACCAGCGCAAGACAGTGTGGTTACAGCGTTTCTATGACGAAGGCTTATTTCATCGAGTGAGAAAGTGCTTCCCCTATGAGATTACGTTCACGGCCCATTGCGATGCAATCCCCTTCCAATGGGCCGTAGTCTGCCCCTCCCTGGAATTGACTCGTGTGGAAAAGTTCTCCACCCAACTGCCCATCTATTTCGCCGAGGCGATCGCAGCTCTTAAGGGTACTCTTTATATGTTTAATAATGTTCCAGAGTTTGTTTCAATTGTCATGTATTCAGATAATCAAGCCGTGCTCTCGGCCCTCCGCCGGGGCACCGGCCTTATGTTTACTTATGATGACTATGTACAGTTGTACGTTAAAATAATAAAGGATTCGACACGGAGTGTGTCCTGGAGGTATGTCCCAACCGCGGCCAACCTTGCCGACCGTCCATCGCGGACCGTACTCCCGTAGCTTTATGCCAAGGGCGGCCATCTTGGCCGCGCCAAGGTATATAAGCGCGGGTGTGCGGGACCGACACGGTTGAGTTGAGGGTTGGCTGGAGTTGGGACGTGCGCCCAGTCTCTCACTCGATGTCACCCATTCTCACTCGATGAAATAAGCCTTCGTCATTGAAACGCTGTAACCACACTGTCTTGCGCTGGTACGCGTGGTTGATTAAAAAGTATGGCAAATTAAGTATGTAGCATATCCAAGAGATATACCCCGCAATCTTCGGGATATCAAGTGCTCGTAGCCGAGGCAGTATACACACTGCCGAGTGCAACCGCACGAGGGCTGCTGGAGTCAGTCGTAGGGTCGAAGACACAATGTCAATAGTCACGCTAAGATAAAAGAGACGTTGTCGAGGGGTTAAAATACATTTATCATGATTAAGGGTGATACCTAGCGTATCAGAGATAAATTCCACTACTTGCTGGATGAGGTAAGAGGTTTCTCGTCGATCTAATGTACCCACTAGTAGCCAATCATCCAAGTAAGGGATCACACATAGTCCGTATTTCCGAAACACAGGACACTGCCCTGGCCCAGCGCTGCATGATTGCCGGCGCCAGGCAATGTCACATGGGCACACGCTGGAAAGAGTAGTAATTTCTTCCTGCTCGGATCCCGTAGAACTGGGAATGTTGTCGTTGTATGGGCAATTGGAAGAAGGCATCCTTTAAGTCCAGCTTAGCCAGCCAAGTGTGCTGTGGAATCTGCACAAGGGCCATGGCTGCGTCCTTCAATCGGAACTTCGGCTTCCTATAAAATGCTGTCCAGGGGCTAAGATCATGAATAAGGCGGTGGCCTCCACTCGCTTTTGGGATTAAATAGGCCCGAAAGGCGCACACTGGGCGTTTTCGCGTTAGCACACCTCTATCTACCAGGGCATCCAGATAACGTAACAGATCAGGGCTGTTACCTGAGTCCTGGAACACGTATGGTGCGTCCTCGGGGCGTGGCAAATTTGCGCCAACTAACACTAATTCAATCACACTTTCGTCATCATAAGGATAAACCCGCGCTGCGGGTAAGGGCACAAGGTCGGGACTCACTAGGGGCACAGGGGCCTTGCTTGGGGAGCGGAGGAGTTGCTCAAGAGGGAGCATACCTGCGTCATTGGGTGCTGTTATGGTGCCGAATCCGGGTCCGTTGGAGGGCATCTCCAGGTCTTCCGGTTCAGGAGGGGACGCCGGGAGGGTGTCCGCCGTGCTGCGCTGTGAAGAGGTTCCGCTTTTGGAGCCGGAGTCGGAGGACGCGGGGTCGTCGTCGGACTCCGGTTCCCGCCAGGGGACCGGGTCTCCGGGCTCACCGGAATCATGCCACCGCAGGAGTTCCCCGATGACGGGGTCGTCCTGGGCGGCATCCTCCAGCAGTTCCTGTGGGCCCGGAGACGCAGGTCCCGGCAGGTGCAGCACAGGGATGTCCGGCGTCTGGTGGTCGGTGACAGGCGGGTTAGCGGCGTCTGCCGCCGGGTACGGGCCGCGCGTTGCCGCCAGCTCGGCGACCCCGTCCCCTGGTGGGCTGGTGCGGTCGATACGGTTGTGCGGGCACCGGGGCAGGTCTTTCCCGGACTATTTCTCTGATGATCTGAGGCTGCAGCGGGGCCAGATTGGCCGGAAGCCGTAGCAATTCGTTTGGGCCGGCAATGCGGGCTGCGGTCTCCCAGCCATGGCTGGCGGCCACTGCTAGTAGCCGGGCACGGTGTAAATGAGTCCTTTAACCGGGCCGTTGAGTGTCGGCCAATGGGCTGAGATGCCCAGAATCAGCGAGACTTCGTGTAAGTCTCGGCGTGTCAGCTTCGCCGTGCCATGTGAATTGCGGAGGAGCTGGAGCAACTCCAGGCTCTCCTGGTCAGTGGGCAGGTCCAATGATCCTGGGGGCTTGTCAGGTGCCAATTCCAGGAATCGCTGCGCAATCGGTACCGGTTGTGTAGGAACCACGGATGCTTGGCTGGGTCCAGGCTGAGATGAGGATGGGAAGGAGATCAAGGGCTGAGATCCAAAGCCCACCTGCGTGAGGGAGGGCACGGCCTGCGAAGTGCTGGGCCCAGGGTCCAGATTTATGCCCGGTTGCAAGCGTTGGATAGCGCCTAAGATGGTATTCAGCCATTCTGGTGGCAGAGTGGCTGGCTTTGTGGCTGGTTCCGTTGGCGACGTGGAAAAGAGGCTTCCGGATGTCGCCGGTTGCATGGCTGTCGGCGATGACGGCGGGATGACTGTGGGAGATACACTCCGCGTACGGGAGCGTGAACGTGATCGTCCTCGGTTGCGGTCCGGCGAACGGCGCTCGGGTGAGCGGGACCGTTCTCTCTCATTCTTCCTGCGTTTAACTTTAGGTCCCATTGCAAGCGAATGGTCAGAAAATACGTCTGTCCCACGCGCGTAGCGTCGCCTTTATCGCAATTTATTTCATATGTGGAATTGTATCATTTGAAATATCATTGAATTATTGTATTTGGTCACGATCATTGTTTCTTGGAGGCGTTTTGAGTACACCCAAAAATGAGTGGTGTACGGAAAATAAACCAATGATAGTTTAGCTACAACCATATGAGTGTACTGAAAATGAACTGTTACAGAGTAGGTGACCCCATATGGGTGATTTCATGTCAGATCAATCACAGTTTTGACCTCACTAATGAATCAACGCGGGAGGAACCCGAAAACCCTCGAGACAAAGATTCATGTTAGGCTATATTCCCATTCCAATCCGGAGCACATCTTTATGCGCACAATCTTTTCGCAAATGAACGTCATGCATAGTTATGTACTCAAAAATTTGATGGTAATGAGTTCTGATGCATAGTATATTTCCGTAATCGATGACCGCATGTCATGATAATATTATAGTCTTATATGCAACACTTGTTCGTGTAATATTGTATTCATCTAGCACATATGAGTTATATGACTAATCTTTCAATAAAAGCTCCAGCCATTCTCATGTGGGAGTCGAACCTGCGACCTTTAGCCTTCGGAACGGCAGATTGCTGATAATGTTTAAGCTTATTGCTCATTTTTCATCTGTAATGTTTAGGAAAAAGCTTTGTAAGAAAGGTAGAGCTACTTATTTCCTCAGAATTTCAATGTTTACCCATAAGACTTCAAAGTGAAATGAATAATGAACAAACAAAATGCTTGGAAAACACGACGTTTCTTATCATTATTTATAATAGTGAAGTGTTGACGCCGACAGAAAATATACCAGGGCCATAGACCAGAGCAGCCCCTATTTGAAGGACATTCAAGGTCAACGGTAGATTAAGAAAGAACGAAAAACTGCATTGGAATTGTTAAGGCCAGCATGGTCCTCTTACTAGGCTCAGGATCGTAAAACAAGTAAAGGAGAATAGATGCACATATAGTCATTTCCTGGGCACAAATGAGACCGAGCAAAAAATGTGTGTGTAAAAATAAAAAAGGGCATCTATTAAGAAAGAAAGTTTGCATTAACTCTCTTGAACGATGCCAATTTTTAAATTGAACAATTGTAATAGCTTAAAAAATAATAACTTTGAAAAGGACGCCATGATGTAATTAGAACGTAAATTCAGTGTCATGCGATGTCCAGGCTAAATGCACTGAGTACTTCACTCGGCGCCTAGCGGTTAAATATGGGCATTCAAAACCTTGGCGTGGGCCTTTATCGGTCTGGGCTTGATTTTTAATTGTCTTCAAGATTCGAAGCCGCTTCGAACGAACGTCCTCCCCAGGCATTTATATATCATATTGAAATGAAACTTTTTTATACAACAGGAATGATAATTTTTACATGATTCAAGGGAATGATATGATTTTTATCTTATGTCATCCTCGAAACAATAGCAAGATATCTATGCGTGAAAAGTTCACACTAAACGAGGAATTCTGAGCCAGCAGGAAAGAGTACATTGTGACTTCAATTTTCTCCACCACTTACATCAAAATCAAATGCGCACACCCATATGTGATGCAGGGTTCGAAAATACGGAATCTTACTCCCCTATAGCTTCGAAAACTATAGCCATGGTCTATTTCAATGCCATAAAAATAAAATGTAACCCTGCATCCAAGGAAAATTGTCCCACTCTTAGATAAACATATTTACAAAAGCACATAAAAATAGTAGAAAGCCAATGACGCGAACTTACATTCCCTCAGAATTCACACTCGTCCTATTAGAAAAAAAATTGGCTACATATATCTCCTCATAGTTTTGCAAAATGCACACTACACTAATATGTTTACTTTACAATTTAGGTATTATGTTTACTCGAAAGAAGAATACGATATATATTATACTGCCTCGTTTCGTCTCGTCAAAAAAGTCTCGTCTAGTGTCTCGTATCGTATTGTCTCCCAGGGTCTCGCACCAACACTACGCCTGCAAGTGTAACTAACACTCAAATGTGTAGATGTGAGAATGCCAAGCAGCAAAAGAAGATAACATTTTAGATTTTATTTATTTAACTGCTCACATACAGCATTTCTGCCAATTTACAGTGACGCAATAACAGACAATAAATATAAACGTAAACAATCAAAAACAAAGAGTACAGGGTAAGAATAGTAAAGAACACAAATGCTATTTGATTATTTTAGATAATAGATAACATTTTATGCATCACATAACTATAGATTGCAACCCATTTATCAGAAACAGGGGCAAAACTAGATGCATCTGCTGATAATTCAACTTTTACCAAAATATTAATATTAGAAGTCTTTGATCTTCTTGGTAAGGTACTCAAGGGATGGTTGTAATATTTAATGCAAATTCTAAGCCGTAAATCGTGGGAGTCCCAGATCCGGAGATCCTACGGATGAAAACATTTCATTCATCAGAGACACAGCGTGAATATTGAAGAGTTACTTATATTATAATTATAGGTAATATTATAATATGATTTCATAGATATTCCAGAAAGTATTGGTAGTACCTACCTAAGAGGAGAGGCGCCGTCTCCTACGAAACAGAAAGCGTCTTGCGCCTCTATTTAAAAGTCTGAACACCCTTTTTCGGAATGCCGCACCCACGAACCGCAGAAACCCGTTTTCCTGAAACTAGAAAAAAATGTGTGAGTTGATGATTTTCGTAAGAAAATGCAATGGAGATATTCTTATAGCTACATTACTTATACATACTACTCCTATCCATTATGACATGCGTGATGAGGTACAATAATGATTTTCATACTTGGGTGCATTCTCTGCCAATACGAGGATCACTATTACTTCTCGAAGTACATTTGGTTATTTATTACAAGCTCCTATATTCCACAATACACATCTTTTGATCGTTTTATCCCTAATTTAGGTCTTTATAAAATTGCCTTTTTCAACAGCAGTTTCGCCAGGATTAACTTGCTGTATATCTGGAACTTACGCGTGACCGCTCACGTTTTTATATCCTTTTACATAATGCAGTGGCCACCCGTAAAAAAAATATAGACGCAAGCAATCTATAGGTTCGTGAAACAGTCTAAAAAACTTCTATTACCAGATTTCTTTGAAGGTTTCCGCGACTTATATTAAAGAAGATACTTCTTAAGATTACGGCTATCCTTTCCTAAACTGAACAGTAAAAAGTGAACGTTTGCAAGAGCCCATGGTTTTCATGCGAGGCCTGGGCGCCATTTAAATTGGCTTTTTCAAGTGTCAAAAATGCACCCGAATGTGTCAAAATCGAACCTGCTGCCTGAACTGCGATGAGATTCACATTATTCTCGAAGAAATGCATAGCAAAATTTCCACAGATATTTATTTCCTAATTGTAAGTATGACGCGTTTCGTTCTTAAAACAACATTATCATGTGCCTTGATGATACTGCCGTTGTAAGAACAAAACACGTCGTGCTAAGTTAATAACTCATGCCTGGTGAATGAAAAGCTCTCTAGAGGCAGAGCGTCTGGTGTCTGCATACGGATGAAATATCTCCTCTTAGCATCGGATTTACGTGCTTCCAGAGAGCTGATATGTGTGGAGAGGTTAAATGATTTCGTCTGCAGTTCATACTCTTTATTCCTTAGTCAACATTTCCTTTATCTATCATCATGGCAACGATTATGGGGCGGATTTAAGAATATATCCATGAGTCCTTTTTAGTATTGTCTATTTCTTGTGTCATCATGCCTGTGATAAACTTATATTGAACTATCATTCACCTGAGAAATTTTCGAAAAAAGTGTATTTATTTATTATTTATTTATTTATGTAAGGAAAGAAGGACATTTTGAATCTGTTGGTTCAGAAATCAATTTCTCTAATTTTGTGATCATGGTAAAAATCTACGATTGTAAGTCGGAGTTAGCAAAATATTTTTAACGTCATCAGTGAAAATATTGCCTTGGAAAGTAGTGAAGAAATAAAGAGTAAATTTTAACCTACGATTTGACAATGATTCCCATTTTAATTCAGTTTATAGACTGGTTACGCTAATAGAATTATCAAAGCGTCCCTTTTCAGATATAACAAATCTTTGCTGCACACGTTCGGGTTCATTATTTAATACTATTTCATGTGAATCCCATATACTGGCAGCGTATTCCAAATGAGGTCTGACATGGGAAAAGTAGCTGGTTTATCCTACATGATTGTCTTATTTGTCCAGTACTCTTTTTATGAATTCCAGTTTACGATTAGCTTGATCCAATATTTCACATATGTGTTTACCCCAGGAAAGATCATGTGTCAGTTTTATTCCAAGATACTAAATGAATTCCACGTGTGTTAATTTATTATTACTTTTTCTGTAAGTACTTGGAGGAGAAGTATTTTTTTTCAAAAATTAATTACTACACATTTTTAAAAAATTTAATTCTAATTGGCATGTATCAAACCATTTTTCAATGTTCTGTAGGTCATCATAAAATATTCTTTATCGTTTGGGCTTAGAATTTTTCTGGTCACTACTGCGTCATCGGCAAATAGATGAACCTTACTTTTTACCACCCTACTGATATAATTTATGTACAGAAGGAACATGAGAGGATCTATCATACTATCTTGTGGCACACCTGAAATGTCTTCAATTGCCGGGGAGTTAACCCCGTCCAAAACAACCCTTTGCACCCGATTATGTAGGAAATCATTTATTCATTATGTATTGTTACTGTATAACTCATAAGATTTTGATTTCACAATTAGTTTGCTATGAGACACTTTGTCAAAAGTTTTCTTTAAATCGAAAAATATAGCATCCACGAGAATATTATTTTCGCCAGAAGCTAAAATATCGTGGGAAAAGAGAGCAAGTAAGTTTCACATGACGTGCTCTTCCGGAAGCCATGCTAAACATTGTTCAATAAATTCTGGCTATATAGGTGTCCCATGACTGAATTGACAATTTAATGTTTCAGGACCTTGCATGAAATGGATGTGAGGTATATAGGTCGGTAGTTAGATGGTTGATCCCTATCATCACTTTTAAAAATGGGTGTTACATTGATAGTTTTTCAATCCGCTACGACTTGTTTGGTCAGGGATTTATTAAATACAGTTTCCAGGTAGGGAGAATTCGTTATTCAAGCTTAGTTCGTAGGGATCCCATATACTGGCAACGTATTCCAACTGACGTCTAACAAGGGAAAAGTAGCTAATTTCTCGTACATGATTGTCTTATTTGCCCAGTACTCTTTTTATGAATTCCAGTCTACGATTAGCTTGACCTATTATCTTACGTATGTGTTTACCCCAAGAAAGATCATGTGTCAGTCTTATTCAAAGATATTTAATAGATTCCACGTTTGTTCATTCATTATTCCTTATGTTGTAAGTAGGTTGTTGGTGTTTTAGGAGGAAATTTTAAGGAAACAGATGGGTTATCCTCAGATCGGTTAAGAGCGGATAAAAAACAGGAATGGGCTATTAGTCGCAAAAGTGTGTGGATTAACTAAGGGAAGTATTTGGTCCACATCTGGTGGGAGTGCGAATAATGCCTGGGATAATTAGACAATGTAGGAATCATAGAAATAACCAAACTTTACTCTGTGGAATTTTTCCATGGTTGAGAATAACAAAAGAAATTTGTAATTTTCCACACAACTTTTGATGGCCCTAGCGGTTTCGACACATTGGTGTCATTATCAAGGGCCTAAAATGATAGAGCCCCAACTTCCCTTCCCATCTTAACCTTCAACCTGTTTACATCTCAGTTTTCCTTCAAATTCCTTCCCCTTCCTAAATATACATCTACATTACGCAATACCCTGCAAGCCACCGTGAGGGTGTGTGGTAGGGGGTGAAGATCATCAAATATGAATATGATATCATTGAATATGAACCGCGTTTTTTGTCACACACAATATTTTTTGCCAAAAATTTTATCGAACCTGTTTTTTAAAGATTATTTTTTTAAAATCGTTTATATTACTATTATCGGGGATTCCCGTCCGTGTAGCAAAAAGCGCCCAATAGGGACACATTTTGAATCTATATCCATCATAACACAACGGTGAACAGAATTGGTAACGAAATACATAGCAACAAAAAAATACACAACAACAATAAATAATTACAAAATGTCCAACGGAACCAAACCTGAAGAAGCTCCCAGGAAAAGGAGAAACTGTTGTCTTAAAAGATAAACCGGCGACGGGAATCCCCGAAAATAGCAATATAAACGATTTTATAATGAGTCGCGCAAGCCTTCAAAGAAACTTTAGTCGCCTCTACGGGGTGGATGTGTACAAGAAGACGAGGACATTCGAAAACCTTAGAGAGAAGAAAGTGAAACTTCTATCTTCCTTGGCATTTCTTCTATGTTGCAGAGATTCGGACACGATACCATCATGTGTGTTGCTGTAACATCATCTTCATACATCAGCTGACCTGAGAATTCTTCGACGGGCAAGTATATCACTTCTTCGGGATCGAGTGCACTATACCCGCTGCGAACAATCGTGTGTCCAGTGAACTATACTACTTACATTTAAAGCTAAGCTGTATCTTGGAAAAAGTGGATTGGAATACAGTCGATGAGATAACACACTTCTCATCCTCCATTGCCTACGATTCTTCGAAAGAAACTCAGATAATGAAATTCAAGATACTCCACCAGAACCAACATCCTGTGCATTCTCGACCTCACGGTAATCAATCTAACTGATCTTTCACTGAGTAGAGTTACTTTTTCTATATTATCGACAGGACTTAACTTTGCGTTGACCCCAAGAGAGATACCAAAAGAAAACATTATCACAGGAGTTGAAGATGCCGTCCGGAAACTGCCAAAATAAGGTGGATAATGAAATAAGAGAAGACGTTTCTTAGATTCTCAGAAAAGCAAGACCACCAAAGCTAAAAACGACTTCGGCGGAACGCAAAGCCCTCAAGAAACTGCGTAATAACAACGAAATCCTAATATTACCAGCATACAAGGGAACCTTAGTAATGAATAAAAAGGACTACGATATCTACTAAAATCTTGAGTGATAGTACCTACACAGAGTTAGAGAGTGATCCCACCAAAAGGAAAGAACGCCTTATCAAAGAGAGAATTACAAGATCATCAATTACTTTGATGGTAGGAAGAAATTAATTCTATCCACAGACAAGCCTCCGCGTTCTATGGACTACTAAAAATCCATAAGGAAGGAGTCACCTAACACCAATAGGAAGCAGCATTTATTCGCCCACATGCAACCTAGCACAATACCTTGCACCAGCTCTCCAATCCTACACCGGGAGAACTAACTCTTTATGTACAGAGCTCAATGGACTACACGCGGATTGGTAAGAATGCCAAAATCAGCGAAGGGGATATATTAGTAAGTTTGGATATTGTTTCCTTATTCCCAAAGGTGCCCTTCAATGGATACATCCAACTCATCAAAAACCTTATTGACGAAAGACTACCAAAAGATTTCCCAGACCTTACAGAATTATGCCTCAAAAATTCATACTTCCTTTGGACTAGAATATGGTACCAGCAAAACGAAGATGCCGCCATGGGATGCCCCCTCTCCCCAGTGTTAGCCAACATTTTCATGGAGAATTTTGAACAGAAGGCATTAGAGTCCTATCAAAAGAAACCATCATTCTGGATCCGACATGTTGATGACACATTCGTCTTATGGAAAAGATATTTCTGGAACACCTTAATCAACAGAATCCCGCCATAAAATTCACGATGGAGATTGAAGAAAACGGTTGCCTTCCCTTCTTAGGCATGTTGGTAAGCAAGAAACCAGATGGAAGCCTTGGTCATGCAGTATACAGAAAGAAAACCCATGCGAATCACTATTTGGATGCAAAATTGCACCATCATCCCGCCCTTAAGGACTCTCTTATTAACACCTTATTTCATCGTGCCTACAATATTTCAGACGCTGGATCTCTTCTCTTAGAGAAGCAAAATTTGATCTCGGCGCTAGAGAAGAACGGGCACCCTAGGAATATGGTCCTTTCAAGGAAAGCAAAGAAAGGAAAGGAAGTGGTTGAAGCAAAAGATCGCATGATAAACAGGACCGAAAAAAGACCTAAGGAAAAACCAGCTGCATATGCCACAATTCCATTTATCGCAGGAACGGCACAAAAGATCAGTAAGTGTCCATCGGAATTATGGTATAGTGACGAGGTTTTCGAACACAAATAAAATTGGAGAATCATCCCAAAACCCAAGGACAAAATTCCCGCTCCAATGTTTGGAGGAGTATATGTAGTGAAATGTAGGTGTGAAAAATCTTGAATCGGCCAAAGAGTAGAATTAAAGAGCAACTGAGGGCCACCGAAAAGAAGAGGTTAAGCCTCTCCGAAATTGCGGAATATGCGTGGTCCGAGCCAGGACATCAGATTGCCTTTGACCAACCGAAATTGCTTTTAAGGGAAAATCGTTATTTTCCCAGGCTGATCAGAGAGGTAATAGAACTGATTAAACATCCATCAAAGTTCAATCGGGAGGATGGATAACCACTCGCCTCGACCTGGGATAGAGTGGTCGGACCACAGCCAGAAGCGGCCAATGGGGACACATTTTGAATCTATGTCCATCAGAACATTACGGTCAACAGAATTGGCAACGAAATACATAACAACCAAAAGTACACAACAACAACAGTTAATTACAAAATGTCCAACGGACCTGAAGAAGCCCCCAGGAAGAGGGGAGAAACTGTTGTCTTAAAAGATAAACCGGCGACGGGAATCCCCGAAAATAGCAATATAAACGATTCTATTACCAGATATTTACAATCACAATGAAGATTTCATTTATGGAATTAAACTAAAAAAATAGTGCATTGTTAAATACAAAGTATTTAAGAAGATTAATTTAATTCCTTCCTGACGGATGTAGAAACTGACACAGGAGACTACATAACTGGCGATTTATTCACTTCAGTTCAATAGGAGAACGGAAATGAGGAATTGCTTTTTTTGGAAAAGGATGAAAAAATCGTTTTCCTAGAAGCAGCATGTGAAGCAAACTATTTTAGATGCGTACTATCTATTCTATCTTACAGGTATCTATCTATTCTATCGATCAGCAAAAAATAATTAGATATTGAAAAATCGGGCAATATATGATAGGTAATTCCATACTAAAGAATAATGAGGTACATAATGATCATTCTATGAAGTTAAATAAATGCAATTATTCACGAAAAATAGATGCAGAAAAACTTCATGATTTCAAAATGGAAGCTGTCATAGATTTTTTTTTCATTTAAATAAGATATATCATGGCGATAGACTAAACGTCTGATATTTGTGGTCATCAATAGTAAATCTCATAATGAAAATGTGTATCAAAATATTTGGGTTTTTTTATGATAAGTTGGTTCGGTGTTATTGAAATGATGGGTAAAAGGAAGAAGACACTCGAATAGCGTAGATAGCGAAACTATTCGATTACTTAGAATGAAATTGCCAAATCTTCCTCTCACTTGGTGAAAATATCGTTGTGAGAGGATAGAAAATTTTCTAGGCGTCCATAATTCATTCAGTATATTCCTAAAAACCGAGTAGATATGAGATCAAAATGTACGCTTCAATTGTTACGAGGGTGTTCTACGCATTAAACATGAAAAGTTATGTTACTACTAAACATTCGGATCACCGGGAGGGGATTACCAGACAGAGTACATGTCAGGTGTTATAGACATTCTAAGATAGGAACGTGGAAAGTGCGATCACTTCGGGCAGATCTACGCGATACTCTGCAAGCCACCGCGAGTGTGTGTCAAGGGGTGGGAGGTGGGAAATGGATGACCTGAAGGTGGAAATGAGGAGAAAGGAACTTGTCATTTAAGGAATCAGTGAAATGAGATAGCCCGAAGAAAGAGATTTCTGGAGTGGAAGTTATAGAATTAT
The DNA here is from genome assembly GCA_933228895.1 of Platycnemis pennipes. NCBI lineage: Eukaryota > Metazoa > Arthropoda > Insecta > Odonata > Platycnemididae > Platycnemis > Platycnemis pennipes. Next base: position 20,698,449 of record OW121848.1, on the reverse strand, counting down.
TAACACCAGTCACAAAACGGAAATGGTGGAGCAGGCATGACGATCAGGAAGAGTGCAGGACAACATGTAAAGCGCATCCTGCACTACCGCGAGAAGATTATAATGGTGAAGATTGAAACCAAGCCTACAGATACCATGGTGGTATAAGTTTACATGCCTACGTCGGACTACGAATTTGAAGAAGTGTAAGACGTCTCTGAGGATATCGCGGGAGTAAAAGGGCATGTAAAAGAAAAAGAAAACCTAATTATTATAGGAGATTGTTACGCTGTCGTCGGCAAAGTTAAGGACGGAAGAATAGCAGGCAAGTATGGCTTAGGAAACCGAAATGAGAGTGGAGAAACGCTAACAGAATTCTGAACATAACATAAGTCGGTGGTGGCAAACACATTGTTTAAAAACCACCAACGGAGAAGATATACCTGGAAAGTGCCTGGCGACAGAAGAAGATTTCAAATGGACTACATTTTAGTGAAGCAGAGGTTCAGAAACCAGGTGAAGAACTGTAATAGTTACCCGGGTGCAGATATCGACCGTGACTACAACTTAGTGATGATGAAATGCCACTTAAAACTCATGAAATTGAAGAAATCAATGAAGAGCCTATGGCAATTTGGGAAACTAAAGGAACATCAACAGTGGCAGGCTTTTCAGAAGGCAGTGGAAAGCAAGAGAGAAGTGAATCTGACTGATATCAGTGGAATAGAGATGGGATAACATCAAAATATGGCAAGAGGAAGCAGCATAAGTAGTACTGCGGAGAAGAAAAGTTTTCAAGAAGAAGCCATGAATGGCAGAAGTCTCAGAATTGATTGAAGAGGAAATAAAATATAAAAATGTGGAAACTGAAGAAGGCAACTTCGCAAAAAAAAGCTTTAGGAATGAAATGAACCGTAAGGCGAGAAAAGCAAGGGAAATGTGGATGTAGGTTCTATGCCAATACGTACAAAGCAACCTCGCATATGGAAATGTGGAAGTTGCCTACAGGATGGTGAGGAGCGGAAGTAATCGAAGAGGAAGATGAAGTCCATTAGGACAATTTGGGAGCCCTAATATTAAGATCAGTATTTGATGCAGCTGTAAAAAACAAAGGGTAAATAAGGCTTCGGAAAAAGATGATATTCCTTCTGAACTAATAAAAAATGCGGGAGAGAAGACATTTACCCAGCTGTATGAAACTATCTGCGACATATGCCCTGTAGGAGAGTTGCCCACGGTCTTTGAGAAGAACGCAATTATCCTTATTGCCAAATAGAAAACGGCTAAGAACTGTGATCATTTTAAAACCATAAGCCTGATGACACAAACCTCAAAGATATTGACAAGAAATATCTAAATAAGAATAGAACAAAAAGCTGAGGTGTTCCTTAGTGAGGAACAATTTGGGTTCAGAAAAAGCAAGGGAGCAAAGGAAGTCATTTTGGCCCTCAGACTACTTATAGAGAAGAGAAAAGAATCTAATGAAATTTGCAGATTTGGAGAAGGCGACAACGTAGATAAAAACTTTATGCTAAAGTTTCTGCAAAAAATTGGATTATCATACAGGAACCTAAGAGTTACCCACAGCTTGTTTAAAAAAACAGTTGGCCATTATCAAAATAGCAGTACATTAACAAGCATACAGAAAGGAGTGAGACAAAGTTGTGCGTTGTCTCCCGTATTAATCCATGTCTACATCAAGAAAGCATGAGAACACACTAGGAGCTATGGAAAGGACAATTGTCAGATATGACCTGAATATCGATAAAAAGAAAACTAATGTATTCGTATGAAGTAGGAGAAAAGAAGCCAGGACCAATGTTAAACTAGGAAAACAAAAAATCGAGGAGGTAGGAGAGTTCTCTTACCTGGGAAGCCAAATAACCATCGACGGACGAAGGGAAAGAGAGATAGCCAGTATCATTGACCAAGCGAAAAGGGCATTTTTTCAAAAGAAGATACTGCTTACAGCTCCAAACATAAGTGTGGAAGTGAGGAAACATTTCACTAGAACGTACATCTTGAGCATTCTACTATATGGCAGCGAAGCATGGACAATAACAGGAGTAGGGAAGTAAAGGCTGGAAGCATTTAAAATTAGGTGCTACCGAAGAATGAAGAAGATAAAATGGATCGACGGAGTGATGAACGAAGAAGTCTTAAGAACAGTGGGAGGAAAGAGATGTCTTTTGTCTATGTCTAACAATAAGAGATGTGACACGATGGCCTAATGAAGACAATTGTCGAGTGAAAAGAGAAGGGGAAGAAAGGAAAATGCAGGCATCGTATGAGATGTATGGAACAGGTTGTGAAGGGTGTAAATAAAGGAGTTACGTCAATATGAAGAAGTTGGCCTATAGAATAATTTAGTGGAGTGCTGCGTCAAACCAATCCTAGGATTGTTGACTGATGATGATGACGTAGAGAATTTTTAGGAAAACCTTCCTTTTTTAAGCAGCAATACGATATTTTCAAATACTCCTTAAAATCGATGCAATAATGAATTATTAACCGAAAACATGTGCATTCGTGTTCAGAAAGGAAGCCACGTAAATTTTAAAGGCTCCAAAATATATTTTTTAAATCATACCAATTTTCAGCGTATATTATGATGATAGAGTTGATTATTATACATAAAATGAATACAAAACACAGATCACACGTTTTAATAAAGAAAAAAAGGATTTATGCCGTAGATATACACTGCGAGCTCAACAACGTAGCAAGATCTCTTAGACGTTGACCCTAGGAATGTATATTCTTCAATTCTGAATGAATTAGGAATTAATTCTTCCACAATCCATTTGACGAATACTAATGAGAAACGGACACGCAAGGAAGTATTTAAAAATTTCTAATAAGCTGACAAATGATCATGCAGAGCAGCGAGCAAAATCAGTCGACAGGGATCAAAAAGAGAAATGATGAAATGGAGGCGAGCATGTTTGGGGAATGAAGATAATCAGCCTATGAAGAAAATATATATACCTTCTTTTCAAAAAGGTGATGCATACTTACTACATATAAATGTTAGTTATGTAAAAAACCTCGTTCCGATGCAGAAAACATGATTTTTATGCTTTGAATGTCATGAGTACGATGCTAGCGACGAAAAATATGAAAACGTAGATGACGGTAGCAGACATGAATGATTCCTACAAGTTGAAAATTGAAAAATATTTACACAAAAAAAGCTCTGGTAGATACACTTTGCTTTAAATGTGCCTTTGTAATTTGATGATGTGCTTCATAAGCACTCAGATGAGAGAGATACAAAATGTTACAGTGTTTTAAATGTTTAAATTGAATGTTAAATTACATTTAATTTAAAAATTTGGAATGATTATTTATTATATAACTTTTTGTTTACATTTTCTAATACGAAAATAATAGAGGCGCATCTTTCACATACACGTTCCCGATCATTTTCCAGCATAGGGCCAGCAGGACAAAAGGTAAATAGCTGTGGAAGACAACATTCACTCGAACAGTACGTTATTAACTATAGGTTACGTATCTGATTTGGCGATCTAGTATTTATCCTTCGTTAGCATATGAACTAGCTTCTATTTTGAAACACGACGGCAATTCTCAACAACCACAAACAACTTCTTTTTATTTTTGGAAAACAGTGTCGAGATTTGGAAATGTTTCGTGAGAAACAGTCGATACTATCATTATTAAACCTTTATAACTTCAATCATATCATTTAAAGGTAAAAGGAGCCTTAACATCTCATTTAATTTTAATACGTAATATGTAGCGCTCCTTTTCTAAATTTTGCACGGATCATAACAAGAATAGTTCATAAATAAAAAGTTATTCACTCTTGGCAATTAGCTGGATGCGGTCTCTTATTGGTAGACCTGCGTATGGTACCCGCATAGGCCCAACCGGTACTAGGTCACGAACCAGAAACGCTGAAAAGTAGAAAAATAATGTGTTCGGTCGTTTGCAGTAACATATGCAACGTCCAGATCATTTAATCTATCCGATCTCGGAAGGTTTCCTACCTGTCGGCCCAATCACATTCACATCGAGATATAATTTCATTGTGTGCCTTAAAATGTCCTTCGGTTTGTCTTTGGACCTGAAATCAATGTCATGAAGGTAATTAAAATATGATACAATCCATGAATCGGAAATCAATATATGCTTAAAGACAAGTATGTAACTTTTGAAAATTTCCTTCAATGTACATTAATCAGTTTTGTCGCTGACAGGTTTAGGTTAGTTGATTATTATAAATTTATGGTTACTTGAGATGATAAGGTAAGTGGGGTACAAAATTAAAATCGCCTCTCCTCTTACAACTACAGGGTTTATCGGTAGGTACATTTAATTTTGATTGGGCATTGAATTTGGCTGATTGGAATGATAAGGACAAAAGTAGGCCCACCTACGCTGAGCATTGTACCTGCATGGACATCCAAGAATTTTCGTCGATATCCGGCCACATTATCAGGACGTATGTAGGTACATGCAAAGACTTTATATCGAAAACAGCATACTATTTAATTTAGATGAGGTAGTCACCCCACTATAGTAACCTTTTAATATTTTAGAGCGTCAAAAATTCATTTTTCCCCCAAAACTTCTTCTACATCTACATCTACATAATACCCTGCAAGCCACCACAAGGGTGTGTGGCAGGGGGTGATTGCTCACCAAACATGCACTACATATCATGCATAAAAAAGGAATAGTATTAATATAGTAGTCAGAACTACACTATTTAAAAAAGATAGAAATTGCAAAGAAAACATGCAAAAACATTCTGTTAGTAGGGTTAGCTTTAAGTACTCATACCAACATGCAGCTACCAATGCTATTCATTGCTACTCTCCGATAGGACATATTTACCGTTATTCGTATCTCTTATTGTGCGAGGGAAAAAGGACATTTTGAATCGGTCAGTTCGGCAATCAATTTCTCTAACTTTCTGATTATGGTCCAGTCTGCCATAGTAAGTTGGGGTTCGTAAAATATTTTTAACATCATCACTGAAAATATTGCCTTGGAATTTGTGGAAGAGATTAAGTCTGAATTTCAACCTGCGATCTGACAATGATTCCCATTTCAATTCATTTAATAGAAATCAATGTTCTTTAATTTAATAGAAAACAATCAAAATTCTTATTATCCAGCGTATAATCGTTACAGAATCTCTAACAACAAATCCACTCGCAGCAGCTCAATTAAATAACAATTAAATTCTTCATAGTAATTATTTAAGAAAACTCTTTAGTAGAGCATCATCTCCGTCCAGTTGTATTCAACGCCACCTTAAGGTAGTGAATTGCAGGTTTGAGTTCCTGTTTTATTTTACCACTGTAAACGCTCTGACTAATGCTGAAAACTTATCAGTAACAAATGACTTACCTCTTGCGTTCCTGTAATATTCCTGGTGAACTAGTAGGAGGATAGACTGCGGGGACGCTCTGTTGCCTTCTACTTTCCTGCGACATCTCGATGCGGGCTGCTCCGTGCGAAAGGAAGACTCAAGCAGATAAGTACACGGTACTCTACTAATTAGCATCAAGCCAAAAAATTATTCCGTTTCTTGGATACAATTTCAATCACTGTTTTAGCAAAAATCTCATTAATGCATTTCAATCATATAAGGTTCCCTTACATTAGCAGTTGGAAATAACACCACTTACACAACTCAAAAAATAACATTCGCGTAGTGTTTTGTTAAAAAATATCAATTGACCCCGAAATTTACCTGAACTTCACCAATACCAGCCTATATTCAATCATCATTACTTCTATCTTCTATCAATAATCTATGGAAAAAGTATTAACAAAGATATATTTGTGAAATGCTTTTGAGCTCTAAAAAATAATCAGTATATTTATATAATAATATATAAATATAACCAATGATGGTTCTGTCCAAACCACCCTTTCACCACATTTAAAAGGTAAGGAATTGGTTTAAAAATAAAACAAAAATATAACATTCGCTAAAGTGTGTTTGATCCCTCAAGTAATCGATCATGTCTTGAAATTTCGATTCCGGTCGGATGAGGGTCATTCGGTCCGGAAGTTCGATTTTAAGATTCGGCTCAATAATTTTTCACATTGATGAGAATACGTGAAAATAATTACAGCATTGTATATGAACACTTTAACTTCCAGTACAAATGGCGCACTTACGGTCAGAACCGGAAGTTAAAAATATCATCACATCCACTTGAGGGAAGGAAATGTTTTGTTTTTACTGGAAACCATATCCTTGCGTTCTAAATGGATGGGATGGACGGATGGTTAGGAACGCCCTTTTTGTATACATATATATACTTTGTTTCAGCTCGCGCTGTTGACTTTATTTGATGAGCAGCTAGTGTTGTATCTTATAGTTCTATATTAGGCTAGTATTCCAAGTTTGAACTAGAATTAACTACATGTCTTCACGTTTAAACGGATTCGTGTATGTTCTGACTAAATTTTTTTAAAAGAAAAGAAAGGAAGTCCAAATTACCAAACACCAACCAATCCTCTGTGTGGGCTTCAATTTCCTTCATGTTTCGTCGCGGTGGGTGCATTGCTTCCCACTAAGCTATCGGGTCATACGGCTCCAGAATAAGACTTTCGGCGGAAGCTGGAGAAAAAAATAAAACACAAATTCCCTAGTAAATTGCTAGTGCCGTCATTATCGCACTAATTATTACTTTTAACTTCCAATGTCATTATTTTATTATTTAAATGATATTCATATATTGTTTACTGTTAGTAGAAGTCATGCCACTGCGTACTAAATTATAGTTCGGGATAAAATGTTTTGAAATGTTATTCATTTTTTGTAAAAGTATGATGTTGTATCAATTCCTATTCAAACTGGGGAAAGTGGACACAATTTTCTTATTTCCGCAAATTAGCGCTATTAAACGTGCATAGGCCAAAGAGTTCACATGGCTCCCAAAATTCTTGTCTAACTGTTTTTCTGCTGCTCTTGAATTGAAACGGGCATAACCAATACCGTTGGAAACTTATAGTTCTATATTGGGCTAGTATTCCAAGTTAGTTGGTATTTATTTATTATTTAGTGCTTAGGAACTATTCGTGCCGTGTCTGCACCAGCATTCATGCAAAACATTACGGAAACACAGGAGCTGAGTTAGAGTAACTTCATCATCATTGTGATTGTTAATAATAAGTATTTCTATTTGCTGATCTCCACTTAATTCTCTCTTTCAATCGATAATTTCTTTCATCTGAATTATCCATAAATTTTATTCTAGAGTTTCATTACATCGTTGTAGTCTCTCTTTTCTAGTGCAGGCATTGAAATCAATATTCCAACATTTTTATATCTTACTTTATCGAATATGAAATCTGTAGCCATTATCCATCAGCAGCACTAAGTATTCAATTCTTTCACCGGCTGTTTTTTATATTCCTACTTTTTCCAAGTAACATTCCACTATATTTGTTAATTTCTTGTGAGAGAAGGGAAAGAGCCATAATAATTATTTCCATACAGTTCCTGGCGTTGCGTACTGGATTTTTCGTGCTGTTGAACGGTGTCTGGCAGCGGCGAAGTTCAAAAGAGGCGGATACTCCTCATCTTGTATAAAGACTTAGAAATGAACGAGGACAGTATTCTGAATTTACGTGTACAAAGCTTGTTCAAATGATTATTACCATCTCAGCATCTAACTCACATGCCAAGTGGTCGTTCTCAACGTTGAAGGGGATAGGGACGTACCTACGAAACACTCAAAGCTAAGAGGGGATATCACATCTAAGATCTAAGAATTGAAAAGGCGTAGCTAGTTGAGCTAGGCCGGCCTTCATCTTTCTTTGGTTTCGTTATAGAAGTGTTTACAAAAAATCAAAAAAAGAGTCCTTCGGTACAAGTAATGAGAGGAAGGCTTTTCTGATTTTTTCTAATTTTTATTCCTCCCTTAGTTATATCAAAACATTCTCCTTATACCTTCGTTTCATTAACATTTCACTTCCATAATTTTCCCTTACAAGTTAGAGTCGTGCATAGCTCCCTAATTATTAAACATCCATCATTGTTTCGTACTTATATCTATTCCTAAAATTACATAAATATTTAAGAAGTATTCCTGATATACTCTGATTTCCTTCAAGAGTGACATATGACCCTGCTTAATTGCGTGTCATATGACCATCATACTAACTTACCAGATGAACTAAACACATTAATAAAATGAGATATTGAATTTTTTATTCTCATCATGTTCCGATGGACTTACACGAGAACCTGGTTGACACGTTTCTGTCTAACTCTCTTGTGAGAAAAGAAAATTTTAACTATTCTCCTATTTTCTTACGTAAAGCATGTCATATCCGTTTATTTGTTATATCTGACATAATTTTTCCTTATATTTTGTATATATAAGTGTGAGGAAAAAATCGACACTCATGAGAATTAGTGCAAAGGATGTGCTGTTGTACTTACAGTCGAGAGAAGACTTGTTATCTCTTTGAGTTACCGGAACATAGGACTCCTCATCCCCCTCCTTCTTGCATCCGCAACCTTCAGTGCCAAAGGTAAAAGATAATATGAAAGCAATAAGTCGAATGTCTATATCCTGTATCCGAATCACTTCGAAATTCCGTAGTTACACCCCTGAGTGGCTAGCCTTATTTTTTATATACGATAATCCTCATAGGATAAATAATTAAACATGTGCATTTAATGTTTACTTTTTAGGTTGCGTTTTTCATAATATGATCTTCAAATAGAAATTATAGTTCCTGAAAGTTTGAACTTAACTTCCATGACAAAAGGACATAGTGTTAGTGTTCAAAACTATTTTAAAAATTGCCATTTTTGTTCTGTTTCTGCCATTTAGGCAGTCAGGTTATTAATGATGCAATCATTTTTAAATACTCTTTCTATTCAATGATTTTACCTTCATTCATACTATTACAATGTTTTTGGGTCACGAAAACAGTACGTGAAAACATTCGTGTGGGCAGTGGTACTCTACGGATCAGAAGCATGGACCATTGGAAAAAGTGACCAGAAAAGAATATTAGCCTTCGAGACCTCATGCTGGAGAAGGATGCTAAAGATGAAATGGACGGATAGGGTGAGAAACGAGGAGGTATACAGAAGAATTGGAGACGAAAGAGCACTCTGGAGCACCATGCGGCAAAGAAGAACACGGTGGGTTGGTCATGTCGTGAGACACAACAATTACGTGGGAAGCTTAATGGCGGAAAAAATTGAAGGGAAAGTCCCCAGAGGAAGACCAAGAGACAAGTTCTTGGGGCAAGTCAAGAAGGATACGGGAAAGAAGAACCATAGGGAAATGAAGGAACTGGTATGGGGTAGGGAGAAATGGAGGGCTGCAGTATACCAATCCTAGGATTGTAATACTGTATGTATGGGTCACCTATTAGGTAGGTATTGTTGACGGAGATTTAATTGCATTTAAGACCGCTTTTTACTCACGGAGGCAATTTCCCACGTCAAACGGATTGACAAATTGTTGTTTCCCTTGAAACTCGCACTCAAAAATGTGAGCAAAATCACAGTACTCCTGTTTGAATTGCATTAATAAATGACTCTCGGGTTTCAAGCCCAGTAAGATTTTGGGTTGCTGAAGTTTCGATGGAACACTCCTCGTCCTCGGAGCAATAAAGCTTGCAGGGCATTCTGCCTGCGCTTATATAGCCGACTAATCCGGAGGGCATTGATGTCTCCTTTTTTCCGTTATTTTTCGAAATAACGGTTTCCATTCCCTGTTGAAGATGTACCCAGAGTCCCGATTTAAGGTGCTATCTTCCAGCCTGATTTCGATGGCCTCTTTAAGAAGACGATCCCAATACTCAGTTGATTTGGAGACCAGTCGAGCCTCATCAAAGGAGATGATGTGATCTTCCGATAGGCTATGTTCAGCCAAGTCAGATTTTTCCGAGTGGAACAACCTAATACACCTCCTGTGCTCTTTTATTCGGGTCTCTATCGTGCACCCTGTCCCTCCGATGTATACTTTTCCGCACTGACATGGGATACGGTAAACTGCAGGTGTTTTGAGTCCCAATTCGTCCTTGACTCGCACTAAATCGCCACGCAGTTTTTTCGGTGGCTTATTATTTGTTTCGATGTTCCATTTGGCTAGGATCCTTGAGATTTTCCGGCGACGGTTGATACATATGGCAGACAACCTCTCGCAATGGGTTTTATCTCTTAGGCAGACATTTCAGGACTGAGATGACTTTCAACGCGGCTTTTCTTGTAATCGTGACTTGCACTTTTCAGGCCCAGCGAAATCTCTTTCTCCGTATAGCCATTTTGGCGAATGTTTCCCATAGGTGTTCTATTTCCATTGGCAGGCTTTCCTTGTCTGCTACAGTTTTGCACGATGCAGGAGGGTAGAGACAACAGCTCTTTAATGGGACGTTTGGTGGTGGCTCTGGCCATTTAGGTACAAGTCTGTGTGTGTAGGTTTGCGATGCACTCGGTGACCCAAAGTACCGTCTCCTTCGGTTGGATTAAAATATCGAGAAATGGTAAGCTATTATTTTTCTCCACCTCCATCGTGAACTGAACGCTTGGATGCTTTTTATTCTTGGGTTCAAGGAAGTTATCTAGTTCCTTGGGCCCATGTGACCAAACAATAAAAGTGTCGTCTACGTAGCGGAAGTAGTGCTTCGGTATAAGCACGGCTGATGCTAGAGCTCATTCTTCGAATTCTTCCATTTAGAAATTAGCAATGGCAGGATAGAGTGGTGATCCCATTGGGACGCTCGTTGCTCGTAATATTTTCCATTGTGTAGGAAATATGTAGAGGTCAGCACGTGATGAAATAGACTGACTGTCTTTTGGTCAAAACGGGCTTCCAGGAGCTGAAGCGTTTCCTTCAATGGAACACGAGTGAATAAGGACATGACATCGAAACTGACCATGATGTCTGTTTGAGCCAGGTGGAAATCTTGTAGGGTCTTTACGAATTGTGCCGAGTTCTTTATGTGATGCTCACATGCTCCCACGTAGGGATCTAAAACACCGGTGAGATGTTTGACTAAGTCCTAAGTGGGAGAGTCAATGGTACTCACAATAGGCCTCAAGGGTATCTTTTTCTAGTGTATGAGGGTCATATCTGGTATGATATCTCTGGCTACGGTTCTAATAATTTATCTTTGGGTAGTGTCTACCTTTTTAAATGAGATTTTGTAAGCAACACCCCAGCTTATGAGACCATAGATTAGCTTTGAATTGACAAGGGCATAATATATGTTGTACAGGCAATTGAAATTAAATATTTTCCATTTCACATCATGGCGGAGATGTTTCTGTTCTGCTGACGCATATTTGGGCTAATGTTCCCAGCCATTGCCGAAATTCTCCCTTTAAATTTCACATATAGAATTTTTTTTCATATCAACCTAATGAGATGACCCATTTGTGGTCTAAAGACAATCATTTTGTGGTCTCCCAGGAAGATGATCTCTCTCCACTGGAGTATGCTCGTCGGTTGAACCACTCTTGGAAACACCAATGTTGTGTCAGAATTTGATCGTTTGCATCATATCTGCTCCACCCAATCCGTCATTATGAGTGTCAAGTGGCAATCTGATGAACCCTCTGTAAAGCATCTCCGATAAAAGCTGCCAGACAACAACAGACTGCTTTAGAAAAGGGGGTTGGCATATAGAATTACGCTAAAATATTTCGATGATGTTAGTTACTACACTTTCTCTTACGTTTTTTACTTTACATATGACGCTCAATATTAAAGGAACCCTTATTTTGTATAGAAATATCACAATCACAGACAGTGTGTATCCTCACTTTTATTGCGTCCAACCAAGACGGAATGGAAATTTTTTTAACAGTTCTTTAGAGGTACACTTCCCTTTTAGAGCAAGCAATTCTTAAGTGTAAAGGCTGATAAATAATGAACGAAAATTTAAACAAATAAAGTAATCTTTGGCAAACATTAGTAGAAAAAAAGTGTTTTTTTATTATTTTATCATTGCAATGAATACTATGTCATAGCTTCGTATGAAACTGGCTACGAAGCTACACTTAACCCTCGCCATAACCATTGTCCACAAATCTGACTGATGTCCTCTTGATTCTATCCATTTCTTTTGACAGTTGATTTTCCCACGCATCAGAAAACTGGAAGCGTACTCCAATTTTAGGCTAACTGAAGCGAATTATTTGTCAATTGCGAACTGATGAAACTGAGTATTTAAATTTATGGTCCTACCGGTATGGGTAAATATTGGTGCAAAGCGGAGCGGAGGTTTCAAAGATGATTAAATGCCATACGTAAAAGTCAAACGGTGATAGAGCGGTCATATAATAGGTAGAATTAATATCTATAAGTATGGAAGAATGAAAAAGGCAGGCCTCGTATGAGTTGCATAGAACAGGTCATAAAGGACGTGAAAGAGAGGAACTACGTTAATATGAAGAGGTTGGCCGATAGAAGAATCGAGTGGAGGGCTGCGTCAAACCAATCCTAGGATTGTCGACCCTTGATGATGATGATGATGATGAAGTATTCCAAATTCTAATAATATTAGGATTACATTGGGATCCAGTATGAGATGTACGCAAGTGTGATAACTCTTGGAAATCGGATATTACGTTGAAAATGTACGACTTGTGTACCGTTATTGTCTTTGTATAAAGTAATTTCGTATAAAGTTTGATGACCTATAAGCAATTGAAAATTGGTGTGATACATGACAGTTAGAATTAAACTTAAAAAAATGTCTTGTAATGAATTTTTGGAAAAAAAATAGCTCTCCTCCTAGCACTTACGAAATAAGTAATAATGAATTAACAAACGTGGAATCCATTAAATATCTTGGACTAAGACTGACAATTGATCTTTCCTGGGGTAAACACATACGTGAAATAATGGGTCAAGCGAATCGTAAACTGGGATTCGTCAAAAGAGTACTGGGTAAATGTGACGATCATGTACGAGAAATCAGCTACTTTCCCCTTGTAAGACCTCATTTGGGATATACTGCCAGTGTATGGAATCCCTACGAAATCGGTCTAAATAATGAACTTGATCGTGTGCAGCGAAGATCGGCAAGATTTGTGAAGGGACGGTACGATAACCTTATTAGCGTAACCAGAGTTTTAAATGAATTAAAATGGGAATCATTGTCAGATCGCAGGTTGAAATTTAGACTTAATCTCTTAAACAAATTCCAAGACCATATTTTCAGTGACGATGTTAAAAAGTATTTTGCGAACCCCAACTTACTATGGTAGACTGGACCATAATCACAAAATTAAGAGAAATTGATGGCCGAACTGACAGACTCAAAATGTTCTTTTTTCCTCGTACAATTAGGGATATGAATAACGATAAATATATCCAGTACGAGTGTAGCAATGGATAACATTGGTAGCTGCGTGTTGGTATAAGGACTTGAAGCTAACCCAACTAACAGCATGTATGCTTTGCTATTTTTATATTTTTTTTAAATAGTGTAGTTTAGAACAGTATATAAATACTAATCCTTTTATATGCATGATATGTAATGCATGTTTGGCGAGAATTCACCCCTGCAAGCCACCTTTATGGTTGCTTGCAGGGTATTATGTAAATGTAGATGCAATTGACAATATAAGTTCTCATAAGATCCTGGTAATGGTTCAGTCTCTGCCACACACCCTTGCGGCTGCTTGTGAAATGTTATGTAGATGTAGATTTTAAGTATTTTACTCATGTTAGTAGGATCACGCACACTGCTAGGTCTTTTTCGTCAACTGGTTTCATGAAATAATATTTACGAAATATAACTGTTGTTTTTTCCTTGATTGTCGTACTTCTCCTTTTAAGCTTCCAATTTAACTGTTTTTCTCCCTCATTTTACCCCACTTAATTCAAATCTAGAAAGCGACCAGTGTTTCCAAGGTTTCAGGGGACCAAACAATATTGACTCTGAATACTTGGTAATATTATAACTGTATATTCAGGGTGGTAGTATTTTGCCTCCCAGTTGCACGTAATTAGTGCATGAAGGGAGATGTATTTTATTCTTGCCTGCATGGTAGCAAAAAAATGTGATTTTATTGTGGTTTGTAAAAGTTTGGATAAAACAATTTTCATAATGAAATTCCACAAAGTCACTATTGCACTTATTTCATTTATGCATGGTAGTAGGTTCAGACTTATTCTCTCTGATTAAAAATATATGACTATTGATGATTCACTCCCTGCAACGCACCATTGCGGTTGCTTGGAGGGTATTATGTCGGTGTGGATTTAGATGAATCTTTAAGTATGAAAATTCATTGTGACACCTTTCGGCATCTTTTACCAAGAGCTGTTTCAACTGGACACCAGGGTTCTCTCTTACTCTTCCTACAATTCCAATCTCATTCCGTGTCCAGCGGTTATCTAAACAGCGTAAATGGCCTTAGTTGCCGGCCGCTTCGACGAACCACAACAACAGCATTACCTTACGTAAATGTAAATGTTCTAAGTGAAATCTGGGGGTTCGAAGTTGTAAATTTGTGTTTAGCTCATAACAGCAATATTTCATGCTGAAATCGGGATGAAGATAACCCTGGAGAATTTATGCATTTAACTCTCATCGCTGATTGATAATAATCCTCCGGAATCCAAGAATATCGCCTAATGTAGAGTCGCAAGTACATCGGGGGTTATGGAATATTTTTTTCTTCGTACGATCTTTCTTTGTTGAATGTCTTCTAATGCAAGTTCACTCAATACACTCATTACTTACTCATAATATTTCACTCAATGTACTAATTACATATAAGGGACTGAATTTCATTCAATGCAGTAATTTCCTTTCACAAAATACACTCATTACGTGCTCATTATACAGTCAATACATCGGATGATTGACGGAGCCTGAAATATTTCCGATGAGGTCTGTCTTTCTGGCATTCGAATGCCTACGCTATTTTTTTTTAATAACTTCGCTCTCGACACTGATGGCGGAGATGAGAAGGATTCTAGTCAGCGTTTGTGAAACCCACGGTCTTCCAAGTTCAATAACGGAGGGGTTCCTCGCTTTATCCCCTTGTTTTCTTCGTAAGAGGCAAGTATTCAATCCCGAACAGCGTCCGTGTTTTCCTTTTGCGCTGGCTTCGAATCAAACTCATCAAGAGACACTTCATACTTTCATGCAACTATGTTTCATTGTACGACGGTAACTTTGCCTCAGAGATAACGTTGTTCGGCAGAGACGTTACAAATTGGTGCGTTTTGGTTTTTATTAACAACAGCGGCTTTTCTAACGCGGCCCTAAATTATCCGCAGCATATGTTTTGAGGGCTTTGGGTGACTGAGTTCTCAACGCGGGGGTTTGCCCTGATCAAGGACACTTAATACAGCGTTCATGCCCCTGATTATCCGCGATCTACCATTTGAGTGCAACGCAGAAACTCCCAACACGGCTTCCCGTCAGTCAAATTTACACGGTTCCCCAATATTTACCAAGATTCGCGGACCGCGGAAGATTATTCTATTTACGCGGTTGCCTCCGATAAAACGTTCCACAATTATTAGCATAAAAGAAAAAAAATCCGCAGAGAAATCACTCACCACTGTTAACTTTTCATTTTTTCGTAGGAATGAAGATTGAAATAGAAACATGGCTTCGGCGAGGCAACACCATCGGGTGTCGATGTTGCCTCGCAACATTCTATCGTAAGGTGATCAAACAGGGCATAGTAGAAAGCCTGTATCTTAGTTTTTTTATGGTCTCAAATATTTATTCTAATTTATAAGGGGAAAAATGTACAGTCATTTATAAGCATCCTAGGTAGGAAAATATTTATTTTTATTATGCCTGTAACTCTGCCTATTTAAAGAGTATGCATATGAAAAGTATGCATCGGAGGAATAACTTACCTTGCTTATGTGTCCTACATAAAAGTTTTATCAAAATCAGAAGTGGCGAGGTCAAAAATGTATTTATTCTCATTGATCTGAAGTGGAATCCCTCATATGTGCAAAAGAAGATGAGGAGGGAACAGTTGAGGAAAGATGGCTAAAATGAATACACGGAGATGAACGAAGCAGAAAAAACAGGATAAGTGGTTGGAAAAGAAGTCATGACCGCGTAAATAACAACAGAAATAATGGAGCGAAACTTGAGGATAGGAAAAAATGGAGAAATGTAATTACGGAGGAAGGCAGAGCAACATATAAGGAAATGAACTTAGGAGAGAAACGAAGAGAGAGGAGTAGAAGTCGTTGAGGTGGAAATGTGAAGAAATGGAGAGCATACGGTGAGAAAGATAAATCGTAGCAGTTCACTCAAAGGTTACTATGGTTTCAGGTATTGAGAATTGCACAACGGTAATGTGCATCAGGGACAACACGGGTAATTGAGCAATGAGGCCGGAAATAATTCGAGGTAGCTGGAAGGGATACGTGGACTTACTGAACGATAGTGCAGAGAAGCTGAGGAGAGTTTTATGGGCTTGCCTTCCTCCATAAAGAGATCATCATCCAGCAACAGCAATTCAATAGACACCTCTGTTCATATATTCCGAACAACAACTATGGAAGCCGCCACTCGACCCACACCAATGGTTCCATCACCTACTCTCTCTCTCTCTGTTCGCGGTCACCGAATCTGCAGCACTCGAGAAAACTAGGCACGAGCTGTGAAAACAATCTCCACACCTCTTTCTCTCTCTCTCTCTCTCTCCAAAAGAGAGTACCCGGATGAACTCCTCAACAAACACATTCTGCCTTGCTCCATCAAGTTCACACCCCGAAAATATATTAAAAACTGAGACACAGAGAACCACTACACTACATTTTTCCCGAGTATTAAAAAACGAAACAGAGTATCCTTATAGAGGATACTCCTCTTCACCAACCTCATCTCCAATACCACATAAGATTTCTCCAAAAAGGCTATCCATACCTACCTATACCTAAGGCTATCTAAGGCTAAGGCTATCTATACCTACCTATAGCTACCTTTGCCTCCAAAAACGCTATCTATACCTTCCTATACCTAAGGCTTTCTAAGGCTAAGGCTATCTATACCTACGTATAGCTACATTTGCTATCCACGCCCAGCCAACTTCAATAGCATCCTAAACCATAACCAGGGGCGGACCCAGACGTCAGCTTTGGGGGGCACCAGTTTTGTCCTCCTAACCTCCACCCCTCCATTGAAAAGACAGTCCATCGATGTGTATTATTGTAATCATTTTCTTACTTAGAGCCATTTTAAATGTATGCCAGTCGTCACATTCTACACTGCACGTATAGATGGCGTAACTGGAGGCATAGCAATATAGGCAAAACCTGTCGAGCAATTAGCCAGTCTCATCACGGTGATCTAGAGGACGTGTTGACAAAACCCTAACATTAGCCGAAGGCAGTGCATTACGTCTGTCTTTTTGTATTTTCCTATCGTTCTTTTGTCTCGCGTACTGGCCAGTTCCTCGGCAAGCAGTCTTGCCACTGCATTGTACTTTCGTCGCAAAGCGTTCCTTTCGACAGGTGGGGAGGGTGCCGGCAGGAACGGTAGTAAAACTGGCGAATATAGATAAGCACCCTCCTTCACCTAGCGGCATCAGGCTCCATTCGACATCCATTTCCACTTCCCAGTCCCTTTCCTACTTGCAACCACCCTCTCCCCTTCCAATTCCCTCCTCCTCCTCTTCTCTACGCCTTTGTGATCCCCCTCGCCCTGCACTGTCTCTCCTGCCCTTTGCACACCTTGACCCTACTCTCTCCGATTCCCCCTCCAACTTCCCCTCCTGTCATTCAGTGCGTTCTCAATGCGTAAGCAAGACTTCTTCGCTCTGTCCGAACTGTGAGCTGTGCGGAGCCACTGTGCTAACTCCGAGGAGAGAGTGAATTCGCTCGGGTTTCCATCGCATATGGATCCTCGAAGAGGTTGAGCCAGGTTTTCCTCCAAG
Source organism: Platycnemis pennipes (assembly GCA_933228895.1). Lineage (NCBI taxonomy): Eukaryota > Metazoa > Arthropoda > Insecta > Odonata > Platycnemididae > Platycnemis > Platycnemis pennipes. The sequence continues at coordinate 20,680,583 of OW121848.1, read as the reverse complement.
TAAGTAAACACTCAATCCGAAACACTTTATAGCTATGATTTTCCTTAGTGGGTCACGATGAACACGTGAGGAAGGCCGTGATATCACGCACACCCTCGTATTAATTAGTAACCAATATGAGGTTTCAAAAAAGTATTGTACATTGTTGAATTAAGCGTGAGCATTAAAATTGTGAATTGGAAAAATTATTGCTTACGTCTCCGCGGAATATTTATGTAGCGTTATTCACGGATCTTAGTTCTAAGGCTAGTGGATGGGGATAAATCATTTCAGTGTTCTTTCCCAAGGCTAATATTTTCTTTGCTTTTCGGTCGCCTAGGTGAATGCTGATCAGCTGTTTGATGGATGTGAGCTGCCGAGGCCGTTTCGACCCGAGAACATCGGTACCAGCTGTAGCGCGAGGAAGGCCGAGGATAGCGGAATTCTTTTGTCGTGTTCGTGAGTACCTTTTTTAAATTTACGTACGCTTTTGAACTTTTTTACAGCAGGCAAGGTATATTTGACGTTAGGAATACCGACAGTGCCTGTAGAGCTATCACATTCACTAGGAAAGTGGACTTGGGTATCTGAATATTCGATCGTGGTGTAGTGGTATGGAACGTGATGCGCGGGAAACATTTTACTGGAGTGTTCTTGGATATGAAAATTTTTTCACAAGGGAATATGGTCCCTTCAGTTAATGTCTCCTTAGTTTAGTGGGAGATGTGTAATTTGATTTATGGTCTAAAGCGATGATGGTTAAAATGGAATGGAAATGTGTTTTCTGTGTGTGACATTATTATCCAGTTTAGTAGATCATTATTTTACTGTTCTCGTAATATCATGTCATCCGCTGCCGATTTTCCTCATGAGGATGATATAACTCGATAGGTAGAACTCTTAAGGCGTTTACGCGTACTGGGTATTTCCAGGGCATTGAGGGACTGATGTCATTTCGGGGAAGTTTATTCGTACATCTACATTCACATGAAACCCTGCAAGACACCGTCAAACTGTGATACTGGGGGTGAATATCAATAGTTTTTCACACCTCACATGCATTACATATCATGCATAGGAAGGTTCAGTAATTATATTTTAGTCTACATTTTACAGTTTAAAAAAAAATTAAAATAGCTAAGCGACCATGAAATATCATGCTGTTAGACAAGTTCCTTTATCATCTTTTACCAACATGAGGTATCAGCTGGAACAAGGACTACCTATGTTATTTGGTGATACCCCTGCATTCATACTATTGGATATATTCTCAGCCTTTGATATCCCTATTTGTACGAGGAGAATAAGGAACATTTTAATCTGTCACTTCATATCCCTCTCTTTCTCTGCTAGGAGTGCTATTTCTTCGGACGGATTATTTGCACAACATATACCACATGTTCAAGTGAAATATATACACAAAATTCAAAGCAAATTCGAACCCTACCAAACACTTAAAGTAGGAGTCCATTAGAATACAATAAATCGCCACGAGCCCCACTATCATTTCCATACAATAATCTGACCTTACATGAACACTCATTTGTTGATTCATGATAAAATACCTTAATTCCAAAAATAGATAAATTACAGGAAAGATCATGGCTGAAAAATAAAGGAATATCAGAAGAGAGAACTTTGAAGATAAGGAGTTACGTGATGAATCTATTCCTTCACATCATTGTGAAAGTGTCGAAGGAAAAATGAAATTACTTGAAAGTGCTAAAACAGGGTGTCCAGCAGCTGGGCATTTGAAAATTCCCTGAGATTTCCAGGTTTTATAGACATAATTTTCATACTTCCAGAGGAAATATTGATTTTTTTTCTCTTTAAGTATAAGAGGACATTGGGTATGGTTATTGTGGAATTAAACGTACGTATTATTAATCATCTTGCATATTTGGACAAAATAAACCCAATCCTACATATTTGGAGTAAAATAAACAAAAACTCCAACATCATACCAAACTTTCATATAGTTCGTGAAAAAATCACATCACCACCCTTTCTTAGAGTTAAACATTATCATGCTTACGTTCGGGAACAAAGTTACATTTCAACCAGACTTCGCTATGAATAGCAATGATATAAAATGATCAGCAACTTAAAAAACTAATAGAATTGACTTTTTTCCAGGGTAATCGTCTAGGGTGGGTTAAAGGAAAAGAAACAAAAAGTCCAGCGTCGTATAACACACTACAAACACGCACACAATTGCACTTACAAGTGCAAGTGGGCTTTCTTGTACTCGAAATAGCAGTGTTTGCCTCAGTGCTCTCAGAACGCTCTTCTTGGGTTGTACTTGCAGGGTTGTCAAAAACTTCACTGTACTGCATACCCATGGATGTCTCAGAATTCTGGGATAGTTGCGATAGTTGGGTAAAATATTTTAACGGGCACGTTGATTTCTGTGCTTCAACCTGCTTCATGTGCTTCTTCCCCTTTCTGTAACTTAGAAGCGCTTGAGAACCCATATTATCAATGCAAAAGTATGTCGGCAAACTTTGCAGAAGCAGGAGTGTACATTTTTCTACACGCTGCGCCCATGGATATCTGATCAACCACGTTTCATCAAATGTTGTATTATAGTGCTTGGATAGGCCCATGATGTTAGATCATCTAAAACAATATAATATGTGGGTTTCATGAAATCCATTACTTACCATTCATTCGAGACTGTAAAATGTATTAACATTTTCACGCACTATGCTGCTACTCAAGCAGGGATAAGCATTCTACTAAAATGGCCAATCTCTCTTTAATGGGTTAATTTTTTCGGGCAAAACCCCACTTAATGGTGAAAATGAAAACCACAGCCAGTGATAATGTAAGGAATGTGACTTTATGCAATGTAAGAAATATTACCCAATGACCAGTACTTTTGAATAAAAGTGAGTTTAAAAATGACCAATTTTACAATTTTTTCCTGACTTTCTCTTACTATAATTGGGAGGTTTTACACACTTTGGTAGAAGGATAGAGACTAGTTTCGCATTTAGAATATGCCCTTATCCTTACCCTCCCATAAGATTGTGGGCTTGTGGAATGAAAAAGTGGAGCAATGGTGGGACGGTACTTGGCCTCGAAATGGACATTTCTTATCGTAGGAATGGATATTATGGGGAAAATAAAACCAAAATTCAATTTTCAGTTGAAAGAGGAAGTGGAAGTAAGCATTTTCGTGTGGGGAGGGATGTAGAAAATGCAGTTTTCATGAAAAAAGAAAATGTTGTACAGTGCAATTCCAAGAAAGCAATTTAAGGAGATGTAGAATGGGAAAAGTGGCATTTTCATAGGATGTAAGTCTTAGAAAGAGGCATATCTGAGTGTTAAAGGAGGTATAAAAACATTGTTTTCGTGAAAATGAAGAACTTAAAGAATGAAACGCACTTTGATTTATGTAAAAAAAGCCTCATGAGTGAAGCTGTAAAGGCACACAAAAAATTGTCTAGATAAACAATTAAACGTGCATATTCAAGCATTCTGCAACGTATGTACAATGATTTCTGGGCAGAGTAGGATGTCAAAAGCAAAACTAAAGTCCAACGATTGTTTTGCTCTTCAAATGTGATTTCGTTAATTCACCATTTCACTATCACATACGGTGCCATGATTGATTATTTAAGTGTTCCGACAACGTTGGATCCATAGATTCTCCCTCTTGCCGTATGATGACACTTATATGACGCCGTATGATACATAACAGCTATTTACGTAATAATTTAAATAAATGTTGTAATAACCTATGAAGAGAACGTAGGTTCGGGCTGCAGGACTTCAATGGTTGACAGCAATTGATGGCAGTGCGTCCGGCCGCGTTCTTCGTAATGAGTTCGCGAGGAGCGAGGTGACGGGCCGAAAGCACTCGAGTGCTTCGGCGAGAAATGACATAACCACTAAGAACACAATATATGTAGAATATATTGTACTATTGGTGATTGCAGGAATGCTAAATGCGACAACGGAAGGGAAGTTTGATCTCGCAACTTGCGGATAAAGGCACGTTATTTACGCTGCTGATTTATATACGACGACCACGAAGAACACAATGTATATAGAACACGTTGTACCTACTCTCGGTGATTACAGGAATGCAAAATGCGACGATGAATGTAAAATTTGACTATGCAACTTGCCGAAAAAGGCTCATTATTTCCGTTGTTGTTTTATACATTGACTCTACCAAAACGTTCAGTCAATAAGATATTTCCATGAGATTTCCAGTGAAAATAAAATTTCCTGAGATTTCCCGGTCTTCCCGGTTTTCCAGAGTGCTGGACACCCCGTAAAAATATACAGGATATACTCGAGAATTGTAGGGTTGCTTGGAATGTTCTGTTAATGTCTAAAAATTTTGAGAGAATGAAATCTTATTATTAAACATCCTAAAAGGCATGCATCACATCATCCTACGAAACTGTAAAGGATGCAGCGGCGTCGGAAGTAGGGGGCAGAGCCCCCCCCCCCCCCCAGATTTTGCCCCGGGCCCTTAAGAAATGAGTCTTCATTAATAAAAATTAAATTTCACTTGTTTCCAGCTTGCCTTTTCCCTTCTGACGCATATTCTACCACCTTCACATATCACTTTTAGTGCAATTATAGTCTCTACCCCCTCGTATCAAAAAATGCGGGCCCTTTTCATAGGAGCCGGGCCCTTTTATTAAGCGCCGGGCCCTTTTCTTAAGCGCCAGGCCCTTTTCAAGGTTGGCCCCTCCCAGCGAAAATAGTTCCGACGCCCCTTTAAGGATGAAGACACCCTAGAAAGAGAATTCTTATCCTGCTCCATTGAGGTAATAACACTCGTAGCAGTTACCATGGCACTTTTATACAAACTAATCACTTCATTAAAATATGTTTTTAACTGATTAAGACCAAAGAGGCAAACCCTTGTTTGGAAATTGAGCCATCCATTTACAATAGTGTAACGCATTAATACCGATATCTCCTAATTTCTGGGCTCCTTTCTGAGTAATATATTTGGTTTCAAATCCGGAAAACTTAGGGGGTTCTTTACACCATAAGTAGGTATGTAAAAAATTCTTTTACTCGTAAAAACCCAGTATTTTTTGTATTTATTGAATTTACATAGAATTAAACATTAAAATCTCGTAAAACTTTATTTTCTGTTGGTCTTTTGGTTACTTTACACACAAACTTAAAATCAAGTGCCATTATTTTTCGCTTTAGAGTAAAATTATATGTTCAGTATTATTATTAATGCATTAAAAAGCTGACAAGAAAAATCTTAAAATAGTGGTGAATGTTTATCTTCAACGATTTATCGTTGAGCGTATCGGATATAAAGATGCACATTATATAATGCCCAGTTGTTATTAATCATATAGGAATGTCATTCAACATATAGGATCCCACTTGTCACCCCTTCATTGGATAAAACAGTATGAGAACGAGACGTGAACGAAGTAGCTATCCATTCTTATCTAATAAGGGAACCACCTAATGCTCTCGTGAATGAGGTGACATAAACCCTTTTTAGGTAAACCCTTATATTTTGGAATGTTTTGGAAATATACGTCATAACAATTCACCTTTAGCAGTATACCAAGACATGAATTTCAATTCTGACACATGTTTGCCATTGCATCGGGAAACAGCATGTCACATTTACCTATAATAAGTTAAAAGCATACTATGGTGGTATGTTTTTTACTAATTATGAATGTGACTTGCTGTTTCCAGATGACATACCATCTATACTTTTAAGAAGAGTGCGCATGTGTTCGTAATACTATTAATTATCTTATATACAATGGACTCTCGTAATCCTTTGTTTGTAGGGACCCAAAATTCTGAGCGTGGTAACGAGGAGAACGTACTAAGAAAGTTAGGCCTTCTCGGATAAGTTGAAGACCTATGTGTGTGTTGCATAATGTTCAGGGTGGGATGATTTCTTTTATTACGCGCCTCAAGAAAAAACGTTTGATACCTTGCGTCGATGCGCACTCAATAATTAACCACGATAATGTATATACTAAACTGTATATATAGTATATACAGTTTAGTATATAGTCTACAAAAAGACTCAAGTTTAAGGATTTTTATCTCAAAAACGGAAGACGCGATATTCATACAGAGCAAGTCAGCAAGTGGATAATTTATTATTTCGTTTAATGCAGGCCGCAGAATTTTATTAATAATTACTTTTGAGGCATTTTTTTGCATTGAGGTTGAAAAGGTGCACAATTTGTTGAGTCGTAGAGGGCAGCGTCACTTTGGCGGTTTTCATACCAATGCAAAATGCACAAATGAAAGGGAATTTGATAGAATATAAATTGTGCTCGTCATGATTGTCCCATAAATTTCAAATGATCTACTTATATTCTTTTAGGCTATTGTAGCTAATTTACGAACCTGGGTTTTTTTCGTAAGTATGCAACATTGGAGGAACGCGAACTCCTTTGTCTTCAATTTCAAATGAGAATCCATTAACCTCTTAACTCTTGACCGCACCGAAAAATTTTATTTGAATTTTATATGTTTTGAAAACGAGTTTGGAGTGAAGGTGGAAAAGCCAAATATCGTATGCGTTGAGTAGAACGATCTCGAGTGTAATATCTAATAAAGGCAGAACTTTCATTTTTGCCACTATTTCAACAAGCTTCATACGTGGATTTCGTCTACGTTTCGGATTAGGTTGAGCTTTACAAATGATAATTTTATTTTGACCTCATGCTAGATCTAAGGACCTGTCTCACTTTTACTATCATGAAGTATTGGTACTCGCGTATTTTTTATGTCCGGTCGACACAAGTAAAACAAACGCGTTTGTTCTACAAGTGTCAACCGGACACGGACTATATTACCGTTGGTTTCCATCTTAACCAAGTTTCTTCTAATTCACAGGAGCGCACCAACGGTAGGGGGAGAATTGACTCCCAAGCTCGATTATGGGGAGTGGGAAGCCCGTCCCTCCCTCATAGAGGCTTTGGCTCACTTTTTAATGGGTACTGCCCGATTTGTAACATTATTTGCACCTACATCCCTGGCAACTCCGCTTTGTTTTTGAACGCTGTACAAAATTGATACTGTCGATGGTGAACTCTCGTTAGGACGTTCCTTGACAGCACGTTTTTCTCGTTAGCACGTTCGCTTCCTCAGGTCCGCCTCACAGTGCATGTAATTAATACTAGTTAGCAATTTTTACTCACCTCTTTGGCACGTGTAAAGGAGGACAAACCAAATTTGTCATAGGAAAATAACCCACGTATATTTTCATTTGACGATGGCTATCTCGCAAAAGGATGGATATCTTGCATTAAAAAGATTGTTATTGTTTCCAATAATATTTAAATAGGGATAATATGGGAAAAATATTTATGAAGAATTAAAAGGGCATCCAAAAGCTCCACATTTTTTCGCGATGTTCGTTTGTTTGACAAGTGTCGACTGGATATCAAAACTACGCGGTACCAATACTTCAGGATATTAATTGTGAGACAACTGCTTAGCATTAGCCTTGGGAAGGTCTGAGATGAAAAGAATACTATTAATTGAAAAGCTCAACATTTTTAGAAAAGTTGATAAAAATCCTCATATGAAGTGTGTTGAAATAGCGGCATTAATTGAAGTTCTGCCATGAGTACTGTACTCGAGATCATTCTACTCAACGCATACGTTGTTCGGCGTTTCCGCCTTCGCTCCGAACTAGTTTTCAAAAAATATAAAATTCAAATAGTACTGTGGCATGGTTAAGTGTTATCACGTTCTCATTAGAAATTTTAAATTGAAGACTGTGTTCGCGTGCTTCCAATGTTACATACTTACTTTACGAGAAAACCCGGTTTCGTAAATTGGCTAGAATAACTCAAACAAATATGAGTAAAAAAATTTGAAACTAAAAGGATATCATGGCAAAATTACAATTCATATTCTATCGAAATTCCCTTTCATTGTGCATTTCATATATTGTTATGACAATTGCCCAAGTGACGCTGCCCTCTTCGACTCGAAAAAATTGTGCAATTTTTCATCCTCACTGCAAAAAGGTGCCACAAAAGTAATTATGAAAAAGTCTGTTACCTGAATTAAACCAAAGACTAAATGATCTACAATGCAGATATGCTATGTATGAATATCGCTTCTTCCGTTTTTGAGATATTAAGCCTTCAACTCGAGTCTTTTCGCGTAGACTGTATATATAAAACGTGCTCTTTGGTCATTATCGTCGTAATTAGTTATTGAGGGCACACTTACGTGCGTAATATATCAATGCAATTATCTAAATACAACTTCAATATAACTTGACACTTTTTTATGTTTGTATCTCTCCCTTTCATGTCAATATGGCCTCTCACTTAACAATCCTGTTATTCCTCCTCTCTGGTAACCATGGCGTTAGCTCAATACAAAACTATAAAAAACCAAAAAGTATATACACTAAATAACAAATGAACATCAAAAATGAAATACATAAAAATAATGGAAATGTATAAAAGTGATGCTAGTTATCTAAGGTACATGCATCAAGGTATCGTGCGTATTTTCTTGAGAGGTGTAAAAATAGTAACTTGACGGACAATAGTGTTCCCCTGGACGTTGTGTAACCCACACATGCGTCTTCAACTTGCCCGGGAAGTCTAAACCCCACCCGCTTATACAGATTTTTAAATTCGCCGTCGCAGAACACGAATTCTCCGGAGGTCCAGGCGGAGTACATAATATTTTACCGGAAGAGGCAAGGGAAAATGCAAAATAATCGCGCTACTAGTCAAGACTGATACAGGAGGCGGTCGAAATAGAGAAACGTTCGTGGAACTTCAAGCGTGACGGCGGCATTAAACTCATCTCCGCACAAAATAGTTTCTTTCGTCCGCCACCCGGGGGGAAGTCCTCCAAATTGCCCGGGGCCCAGGCTAGCGGGGAAATCGTCAACGAGAAACAATACCAAATAAAGATAAGAACGGTAATGGAAGGGGAGGTTGCATGTCCAGCCAATAATTATCCGAGACTTCCTCTTCTTTATTTTAACCTTGATGATGCGGCCATTAGCCGCCGCATTATTTACATGGACTGTGCAGCGGACCTGAGGAAACAAACGTGCCATCAAGGAACGTCATAACGAGAGTTCACTGTAGGCAGTACCTTCGCACAGCGTTCAAAATCACTAGGGATGAATGCGCAAATAATTTTACATATCGGGCAGTGTCCATTAAAAAGTGAGCCACTACCGCCACTACCTATGATTTATGGGGGAGGGGGGGGGACGGGGGGGGGGGGGGGGGGAGGGCTAGCGCCCATACAATCCTGCTTGGGGGGGGGGAGGGCAATTCCCCTCCTTCCCCCGCCCCCCCTCACCATCGTTGTTGCGCCCCTGCCCGTGGATGATTGATATCCGGTGCTCTTTCAGCCTGATTGACACAAGAGTGCCCTGACATGCCTAAGAGCGCAAATAGGGCTCTTGAATCCATGCTTTCGATTTGTGATCACGGGTGGTGGCGATAAAGTTGAATTAATTGAAAGGAACGCAAGGATTTTCGTCTGCTGAGGATGTACGTGACTCTGATTTTAAAGGATTCTGATTCGAGGTGAAACTCGATGGATTTGAGGATTCGAAGATTCAAGGAAAAAGGCATTATTCGAGGGATTCGAGTGTCCCACCCCTAATAAAAATAAATAAATATCAAATAAACTCATACAGACAATTTTAAATCTTAGGAAAATGTTTAAAATACATTTAATAAAATTGACAGTTTCGGCGGTAACTTGGTGGAAATCCATCTTTCACAAAGAAGAAAAAACTTGGTATTTCCACAAGAAAACTTCTTAATAAAAACACGACCGGTTTCACCCGCTAGGGCATCATCAGGTGACCAAAAGATCAGGTTTAAAATGCATGTTTGAAATTTCAAATCTCTAGGTTAAAGTGCAACTCGCAAATAATGCTTTAAAAAAAGAGTTGATATTTTCAAGATTTAGCCATGAGCTGTCAAGAAAGCTAAAACGTAAATACCGTGAGATTAAAAGAGTTAACTGTGCTTTTCCTTTGCATCCATTGCTACTCACGACTTGTTATGTAAAATTTAAATATAATGTGCGTACTGGGTGATGAACCTCTTCTTCATCTGACTATAACTATATGCCATGCAAGATGAAGGGCCAACGTGATTTTTTTTTTACAAGTTCTAAGTCAAGTCTTATCAGGAATGGAAAAATTATATTTACATTTAGTTTTTGAGATGATTAGAGACAAATTACATAGTGCTCTTTTTTATCACCGATGATAGGAAATTCAATGGAGTTACTATTTTGGCCGAATTATAAAAATTGAAATATCTGCTGTAGCAATATATTTAATTGAGAGCAAATAATTGAGTTATAGTTAATCAATATTTGACAGAAATTGTTGACATGGATACTCCCGTAGTATCTCTGCTTGTCGTAAGAAGCGACGAAAAAGGCGGGGAGACAACCCCGAAAAAAAACCGGATTAGCGAGGGTGGCATCCTCACAGTCTTGTGGGCTGTCTGCGTTCTGCCATGACATCTGGCGTGCTTTCCCGCATGTTTGCCGTTTGCGGAGACCCGTACGGAGGAGAAGGGGATCCAGCTCCGGCACCCAGCCGGGTGTCGGATGCCCGGTATGGGCCGGGGTTCAATATTCTGCTCCGGCCCCCGATTCACTGTAGACGGGCGGCTGGGAGCTAGCCAATCCCGGCCAATCGGCTTTCCGACACGTTTCGGAGGCAAGTGCTGGAGTGCCTTTTGGGACAAAAGTGCCAATTCAAAAGTGCCAGAACAAAAGTGCCAAAGACCACAAGTGCCAAAAGCCTTAAATGTCACTTAATTAAAATGCCAATTATAAAATATGCCAAAATTATTTTTATTTTATATCAATTTTTACGTATAAACGTGGAGATGGTAACTTAATTTTTTTTAAATATTCAAGGACAGTGCCATATTCTTTACAAACTTCGTAATTTGCTACCATATTGATAATTCTACGATCAACTTCTTGGTAATGGCTAGTTGGCATTCTTCGTACACGCTGCCCCAAGGAGATTTGGCTTAAAATTGTTTCAGTATCTCCTTGTTCTCGTTGTATTTCAACTAGGAAAGCATAGAGACTTGGATGTTTCTTTCCCATTAGCAACTGAAGCCTGTTGTGCCACCCTTCAGAGGCATTGTTAGTTCTTGATGTCCCTTCCAGAACTGAGGTATAATGGTTCCATAAAGCAGGTGCATAGCGAACCGCCTTCTTCCTCTGGCTGCGCGACCTCTTATATACGTCACCTCAAAGTAATCTACTACATTTATGAAACTTTCGTTGAATTCGGATGCCAGCTTTCTCCGCTTTTGAAATTATCACTTCGATTACTTTTGAATAAGATGACTGAGTTTTATTTTGTATTAACGCATATACCAGGGGTAATGCAATGGTAGTTTCACCTTGTACAGACACTGAACCCATTACGGTAAAGAGTTGGAAAAAAAGAGTTGGCACTACACTGAAGGTGCCGTCGACATACCATGTCTGTGATTTGAAAAGTTGTCTTAAATTATGAGTTGATAAAAAAATTATAATTCGAGCATCAAGAGTAGTATAACTGTTATCTTCGTAAGAATCATACAGCAAAAAATTTTCTCCATTTTTAGTTATTCGATACCTGTCTGGAATTTCTTCTAAGTCTTCGATAGAGGTTGGATTTGTAGGTAACTGTTTTAAGCGCTCACGATGAATTTGTTTCCGAATATTTTCTCTTTCGGGAAGTTGAGCTAGAACTGCTTTCGGAGCATCTTGCAAACGTCTCATGATTCTACTGGGAGGCTCATCCGGGTGTTCGGACGCTTGCCTCGTCATGCTCGTTAGTAATTTAAGAGCTTGAACTTCCTCTGGATTTGGAGCATGATTGTGGGATTCCACATCACCGCCTTTTTTCACAACAATTTTTCCTTCATCATCGACAGTGGAGGTTAGGCGAGCAGAGCATTCTCTATGGAATTTGCACCTCCAGTATTTGCTTGCAGCAGAAGATGAATGTTTGATATAAATATACCCTTTGTAACACAAATATGAAGTTTTTCCTTTTATTACAAGTTCCGCTATAATACAAGAAATTTTATGTACAACCAGATCAAAGTCGGAAAAATGTGAATACAACAACACAACAAATATTTCTTGGACGTTGCTATGGTAACTATGGGAACAATTTTGGCATTTAATAACTTTGGCATTTAATAATTTTGGCATTTAATAACTTTGGCATTTAATAATTCTGGCACTTTTATGATTGGCACATTTGAATTGGCACTTTTGTACTCGAATCGCCGGAGTGACAGGGGTTGTGTAGGGCGGCCGAAGGTGTTTGGGTTTGGAGGGCTCATGCACTGGAGGCCCAACCCGAAGCAGCTTAGGTAGCCCTGGCGACCACACCGGTTTGCGGTGTGGAGTCGCAAAATTGTGACTCCTAGGTGGGTGGGGAGCTCAAGATACGAATATATGTCATTTAATGGATACCAATATCACCCCTCCATTAAGAAGATCTCGCCCGGACACGGGCGGGGGAGAAAATGTTTGAAAGAGATTCTTGGTAATGAGGTGTCAGAGAGAGGGTGAGACCCTGAAAAAGGTGTCTCCCTTTCTCATTCGAAGATTATCGTCGTTTCTTTGTCTCTGGAGACGTAAAAAGCGATGAGGTGGGTGATAACCCAAAGGAAATTGACAAAGTCCTAACGTTCCTCCGAGAAACCAATCTCATCACAAAAATATGACCAGATTTTCCCCTTTTTATACGTTACACACATGATATACTGTGTATAGACAGACCTATAATAGCAAATGAAAGAATTGTTTTGTTATAAGTAATATTCAGGAATAAGCATGCGAAGGTGCGGTATGACCTAAGTTGTCGATGCACCCACCTACCATCAAACCTACCTACCTACCTACGTAAAAAGCACCAAAAAACTTCGCGACGGCACACTTCTCATTGAGACGGCCAATGAATCCCAGAGTAAAAAAAATGCTGAAGATGGATCACCTGAATGATATCCCTGTCTCTGTAGAAGTTCACCGCACATTGAACACCAGTCGGGGAGTTATTAGTCATTACGACTTACTCTAGGTGGAAGTCGATGAAATCCAGAGGGAGATGGCCTCTCAGGGCGTAGTCCATGGCTTACCACTAAGAGGAACGGTGAGAAAGTAAATACCAAATCCATCGTCTTGACCTTTTCGTGTGATAAACTCCCCGACAAGGTTTCCATTGGATACGAATCAGTGCCTGTGCGTCCTTTCGTTCCTGCACCCGTGCGTTGCTTCCAGTGCCAGCGCTTCGGCCACATCGCCACGTGATGTGAGGGCAAGGCCACCTGCCCCCGCCTGGAGAAGCATGAGTATGAAGAATGCAGAAAAGACCCACACTGCGTGAATTGCGAGGGTGTCCACCCGGTCTACTCTCGCAATTGCCCGAAAATGAAGGAAGAACGGCGGGTAATTGTAACGTCTACCCCGGTCACTGTTTTCAAAACAATCTTCTTCCTCCTTTCTTCAACTTTCTTCCGCGTCCTTGGTCTCCGCTTTTCTTCTATTGCTCTCCTCCGTCCGCGTGCGTCTTCTCCCTTTTTTACCTTCTCCTTTTTTTACCGTTATCCCGCATCTATTTCCTTTTCTTTTCCTGGCAACTCATTGTCGCGATGTTGATTGGTTACATCAGCCCCATTAAAACGAATTGTTGTAAGGTACTGTAAACGACTTCTTTTAAAGCCTCAACGACAAACACCATATCGTTCCCTTCTTATTCCTAAACGCCCCAACGCCTTTAGTTTTGACCTTACACTAAATTCATTTTAGTTCATTGAACTAAAATAGTTTAAATTCATTTCAGGAAAACACAATAAAACGTACGGAACCATGACGTGGACAATACACTCATACCTCTTCTGACACACCTGAGAGCACTTCACCAATCACTTCTCGCTTCGTTCACTTCAATCATTCAATCTCACTGTTATCATTCATACCAAACATGTTTATAAACACCAATTGCTTCATAATTATCAAACAAATCATTTACGTAATTGTTCGTTAAAAAAACTTTACACACCTATTTGTGTGTACAATACAACGTGGTCACACCTCCCCTGTGTCCCTTCTCCCGGAAGAAATAACCTTCGCTATCAATCAAGTTGCCTCTCGGACTAATCATAATAGCTGCATTTCAGCGTCGCGCGGTTGACTTTCGCGTTACAAAGTATTTTATCCTCAACTTTGAATATTACCAATTTCCGTTTGTTCCTCCGGTTCACTCTTTCGGCCCCGTATTCCCCTTGCCACTATCGGGCGTTGGGAAGTATCCCTGTGTCTCATATGGTCGCCTCCTCACTTGTCTCCCCGGGAACCGACGTTGTTCATAAATTTGGTATTGTGGTTGCTCCCATTTCCGCTGTCCAACTGCCTCGGGCTGACCCTCCTCCGGTCTCCTTGGTCCAGTTCGCTCTTCATGTTCACGCGTATCTCGGTTTTCCCACCTTCGTAGTCCCGTTCCGGGCCACCTTTCTTCTTTCTTGATCCTGTCATATCTTCCCAGCAGTGTTAGGAATTGCGGGAGCGTTTCGACATTGCGGGATGTCATTCCCGTGCTAACTTCTGTTTCGAAGTATCGTCTCAGGAGGTATACTAAGGTCTCGTCTGATATGGGTGGCGTCAATTCCTTCTCCAGCCGTCCTTGCGGTCGCATACTTCACCCTTGTTTGGTTTCCTGTGTCGCGATAACTTCCAGTGTCCAGGGTCTTCCTGGTCTCCATTTGTCTCTCGTCATCCCAATAATGTGCTCCGAAGAGCTCCTTGAATGTTTCATAATCATGGTGGAGGTGTAAGGTGGCCGCGAACTGGTCTTCAGCGATGCCGCTCATCCCCTGTTTCGCGATATGTAGCATCTCCTTATCCGACAGGTGGACTTGATACTCCTTCAGTTCGAAGAAGTATCTCATCGGCCTTGATCAATCTCTTCCGTTGAAACTTGGTCTTCTTAATTTTGCCATGCCCGTCGTCTGCGATCCGCTGGCTGCCCGGACCCAGCTTCCGTTTTCCCTCACTCTTTTCGCTATATCCTTTAGCGTTTTCTCATATAGACCTGCTGCCCTATTAACTAATTGCTGATCAAGTTTTGTTGTGAGCGTTTCTATTCGGCCTTTGTTCTCGTTTATTCCCTCCTTCACGGTCCGTATTTCTTCCCTGGGGGGTTGTGTTTGAAACCGTCGGAATTATCTGGAATAGGTAACCAAGGAGTCACGTGGTATAAACACCAATGGTTTGAAAATTTGGTGAATTTGAATTACTCGTACCTAATACTCTCACTCACTGTTTTTTACTTGAGTTTTTCTCATCTGTCTCGACCTGTAGAGATGAGATAAAACACAGGGATAAGCAATGAATGAGGTTGTAATCAGCGGTTTTAACACGCCAAATTTGCGAACCATTCATGTTTATACCACGTGACCCCTTGTTTACCTATTCGAGATAACCCCGGTGGTTTCAAGCACAGCCCCGCTGGTGACGCCACTTAGGTCATCATATTTAACCTTCAACCGTTCTATTTGTTGGTGATTTTCTCCTTCCTTATCTTCTAGATCCGCTACGCTCATTCGACATTCTAGCTTGAAATCTGCGATTCCTTCTTGTATTTGCTCCTTCATCTCTTCCATTTTCTTTTCTGCCTCGTTGAGCTTCTTTTGTATCAACTCTTGTAGTTCTATTCGTCTATTCTCCTCTCGTTCCTCATATATCTTTTCTAATCTTTCATCCCTCTTCCTCTGTTCTTCTCTCATTTCTTCGGCATTGCCTCCAAGCTGCTTCCCACCGGTCCTTCCCTCTCGACTTCAAACCGATGTGCGTAAACATTTACGCCTTCCTTTTCTAATAATCCCTTCAAACGTTCCTGTACTTCTAGTCAGAAGTCATGATTTCCTAAGGCGTGTTCTCATTGCCTGATTTCTGCCGCTGGAGCTCTGCCGCCGAGCTATAAAGCCCCCCTAAAGGTGTCAGAGTCCGAGAGGACGGGGCGAAGACCTCTCCTGATAGAACCAAGGACGCCGCATCACTGACCCTCCCCATTCCACTCAACACCCGGAGCGGTTTCAATCAGCCACCGGGTGGAGCACCCCAGGGTTGCCCAGAAGAAGAGGAAGAAACCTCACGGATGTTCCTTGAAGACGTCCACCCGCCCCCTCCCCTCCTTCAAGCTCGGAAAGAGAGATAAAGATACCAGAAGCCTGCAAACGGGCGCAAAATACAGGCGAGGGTCGCCCGCCTGTGAGTGAGGGATAAAAAGAGAGGCACAACCCTTGGACATTTGATGGACTTCCCGAAATATCACGAATGTGACCTGATGGAGAACTTGCCGAGTAATAGGGGTTCACCACCAGAGTACCACTTTGGTGGTTCACCCGTCGGCTGGGCGGGTGACCTCGGGTGACCACCCTAAGATCGTCACAGCGTATCACATTTATTTATTTATATCATTATTCACATACAGCAGTAGCGCCAATTTACAGTGAAACATTTAACAATGAACATGAAAGAGGACAAAAATACAATAACAACATAAAGATCAACAACGCTGAGCCCAACATGGATAGGGGAAATATTTAATTTGTTGACAGGTGGGACATAGCTTGGGTGGTGAAAAGGTTACATGATAAATAAAAAGGATCGACGGTGTGAGGGAGTGAATTAAGAAGGGAGGAGAGGCGAAAAAGCGGTGAGCGCTGAGTGAGAGATATCCTGGGAGTAGGCAGGTGGAGTAGTGAATGCGTGCGGGTGGATCGAGTTGGTATCCTAAAGTTGAAGAGAGAAAGCAGTTCGGGGCAGTCAATGATCGAGTTAAGGGTATTGTGGAGGAGTTTTAAATCAGTTTTAAGTCTATGGTTTTGGAGAGTATAAATGGAAAGAGAAGACAGAATAGCATTTGAGGACATATTGCGGAAATGTGGGACTCTGTGTTTGACTATTTTGGCAAAGAAATGGGGGATGCAATCAAGGGATTTTAGATTAGTCGGGGCTGATATGGACCATATAGGGGAGCAATATGAAACTACGGGAAGAACGATTGTTGAGAAGTAGGAATGGAGTGCTCTGGGATCTTTTATTTCTGTGAAGCGGTAAAGAAGGCCTAATAGGGACATTGCCTTACTTTTTACAGTCTGAATGTGGTCGGAGTAATTTAGTTTTTGGTCGGTTTTAACACCTAGGTCTTTCATAGTAGTCACTCTGTTTAAGGGAGTTGAATTAATGGTGTAATTGAAATTCAGGGGTTTTGTTTTGAGAGCAAGAGTCATGATGCTGCATTTTCCAGGGTTTAGGTTAAGTTTCCAGGTATCACACCACAGGGAGGTTTGATTTAAGGCAAGTTGAAGATTAATACAGTCAGAAGTGTTATTAATTTGCTTGTAAAGCTTGCAATCATCAGCATAGAGAAGGGTATGGACTTGAGAGGAGTGGAGTTGAGAAGGAAGATCATTTATGAATAAATTGAAAAGATATGGTCCAAGGACACTGCCCTGGGGAACTCCAGACGTCACAGGAGACCAAGAGGAGGAAGCACCTGCGAGTGTTACACGCTGGGTTCTGTTGGAGAGAAAGCTAGAAAGAAGGCTGAGGAACATACCATGTATGCCAAATTGTTGGCTGAGTTTATGAAGGAGGAGTTGATGATGGAGGGTGTCAAAGGCCTTGGAGAAGTCAAGGTAAATGGCATCAAGTTGAGTTGACTTATCTATTGCACTGACGGCATGGTGTTGGAAGACAGCAAGATTGGTTAAGCATGATCTTCCTGGGAGGAAACCATGCTGCTGAGAAGATAAAAAAGGAGAGGTGAAATAGTAAATCCTGTTCAGAATAATACGCTCACAAACGGAAGAAAGGATCGGAAGCAATGAGATGGGGCGATAGTTTGAAACATCATTCTTGGGACCTGTTTTATGTATCGGAGTAACGTTGGCGCACTTCCATTGAGGAGGGAAGGTTCCTAGGGAAAAACAGCGATTAAATAAGATGCTTAAAGGTTGTGAGAGAGATGAAGCACAGTTGCGAATGAATTTAGGGTTGAGACCATCAGGGCCAGGTGAGCGGTGGAGGGGTATCTTGCAGAGATATTGAAAAACCTCCCGAGAGTCCGTCTGTATGTGGGATAGGCAATGATTGGAATTAGGAAGGAGGGACTGGACAGGGGTCATTTTATGGTTGGAGGTAGGCTGTAGGCAATCGGAAAAGAATTTTAAAAAGAGGTTAGGTCTCGCCGATCCAGCGGCATTTTTGGTGCCATAGGAGACTGCTTCAGGAATTTGAGGACGATTACGGCGTTGATTTATAAAGGACCAGAATTTTTTGGGGGAGGAGGAGATAGCAGAAGAGACAGTCTGTGCGTAGTTTTCATAGTCACGGCGAATGAGGAATTTGGAATGTCTGCGCAGATCAGCGTAAGATCGGCGAGTTTCCTCGTTTGGGACGGTCTTTTGGAGGTACCAGGCGCGATTTTTGTTTCCAAGCACATGTATTGTCTCCGGTTTAAACCATGAGGGGAAATTTTTTCTCTTGGGCTTAACTAGAGACATCACAGAGTATCTCTCTCTTTTACCTTTTTTCTACTCTTTTACCACCCCTCCCCTCAGTTTAGGCGAGCAACTCGGGTACCCGCCTAGGATGCGGGCACGGTCGGGCGTCTAAGTACATCACACGGGCGGAGACGAACACGGGTGAGGGTGCCCGGCACGGTCGAACGAGGGTCGCCAGGATTTCGCGTCCGTTTGCAGGCATCTAAAAGATACGCCCGCAACTGGGACCTTCCCTCTCCACAACAGGACCCTTTTCCCCCCACGTACCGTAAACCCGAACTCCCCGGCCGTCATAATCCTTACCCCCACCAACACAACCCGCCCAAATTTCCTAACGGCATCACCCACCCTCACTCACCCCGTCCATACTACAAGATTTGGGTGCGGACAGCCCCTTCACGGAGAGCTCGGCTAGGATTGCTCGCCTTAAAGGACGAGGTAGGGTTCAGTAGGTTTCACGAGGTAGGGAATTTGAACTGTCATAATGGGGGCGTTTACTCGGAACCGAAATCGCAATTTTGTACACGAAATCGTTAGATGGAAACGAAAAAAGAATTTTAGTGAAAAAATTAATCTTCTAACCACAACCATTCACTCATAAATCAAAAATTAAAATAAGCAAAAGGTGACGCCCACCGAAAATGCTGCTGTGATAACATTGACGTCATTTTCCTCCCGTCCTTGACTGCTTTCAGGGGAGAGTAAGGGAGTGGAGGGGGATTCTCGGAAGGTCTGCTCGCACAGATGCTGTCGCAATCGCTCCCATTGGCCGAGTCAGCTGTGTCCCCCCCATTGCGATAAGACAAAGTAGCTTCGCGGGCTCAGTTCTGATTCGACGAAGTCGATATACGTCAGAGGTTGCACCACGCCCACTTTTCCGAAAGGGTTAAAAACATCAGTTTTTCGCCGTATATAACTCAAGAAATAATTGTCGGCTCAAACAACGGAAAAATACGGGTCTTTTTATTTTACAAACTCTATCAGATTCGGCAATAAAAAAACATGGTAAAGGACCCCATTCCAGGCGGACGGCAGCGAGTATGGTATGTGCCGTCACACATTAATTAAATGAGATCCGTGCACACTATGAAAATGCTGGTAACAGGTAAAACAAGAAATAGGCACGATAAATAATGGCATTAACTACGATTTCCACATTACTCAAGGTCTAATTGATACGCGGAGTTATGTACATGCGGAGATTATGGCATGTGTGGGAGGTGAATGCACTACTTTTCACGCATTTCATTTTTGATGCACCGCAATCAGCAACACTGATTTGCTAGGTGTCTACGCAGTCAAAAATAGTTTCGCTGAAACAGATTTTTGCCGCGGTTCGTAAAAACAAATTCCATTTGTTCCTGGTGATCGGGCCCGAAGATCGTAATTTCGAAAATTTCGTATTTTCGAATATTGGTATGTTATTGTTACGGACATGACATTTTCGCGAAACGTTTTTTGCGACAGGATTCACGAAATAAGCGACTTTTTGGGTTTAATCGCGAAATAACCGTGTCTTCTTTGAAACGCGATTTTTTTTAACGAAATTTGAGATATTTTGCAAATGCCGAATTCTTGTAGCATGAAATATTTTCTTTAGTGATGACCGGATCGGATCTTTCATTTTTCTCGGTTCCGGATTCGGATCCAAAGACACAGTAAAATCGGATCCGGATCGTAAATTTTAAATTTTGCGGTTTAGCGATCGAAGTGCCCCGTGAATGGAATGTAGGTGCGGTAGATATTGACAAGAAGAGGATGTGTAACTAAGGTCACGTAATTAGATGAAAACGTTCCCGTGTAACTAGAAGCAAAATAAAGATATATGACTTTTCCCCCCATTACCCCGGTATCGCGGGAAAAAAAATACGTAGGATGCCATGCGGGTAGCCTACATTCGCCGGGATCAGGCATATAACGAGAGCCATGAACGAGAGCTAGTGTACTGTGCGAAGTTAGATCCCAATCGCAGTTTTATTTTTTCTTTCAGTCACTGCATCGTAAATGTTATCATATTCAATTTCAAACCATTTCATCTGAATACTCACTTTATTAGACTTTGTTGTTTAAATTAATTTACAAATGAACCACTCATAAATTAAGGATGGTCGGGTCGGATACAAAGAACCATGGGTCTTTCATTTCATTCGCTACTGAAATCATATCCAGAGACAGTAAAAATTCAGATCCGGATCGGAGATTTTAACATCTCGCGGCCTCGTGATCGATGCGCCCCGCGAATGGAATGCACGTATGGTAGATACCAACAAGGAGAGTTAAGTAACTCGGGTCACGAAATGAGAAGAAGATTTTTTCCGTGCCACAAACGAGGAAAACAAAATAAATAATACTCGTATTGACCTTTTTCTCCATAGGCTCGGATGTGCGAGGAAAAAATTAAGCCGAATGTCATGCGGGTCGCCTACATTCGCCATATTCCCGTGAACCTGTGAGAGCGTAGTTGTTAAAAATGAGGGCCAGTGTACTGCCAATCGCGAGTTCGATCCTTAACACTACCTAAGAATACAGCCGTGCTGTATTCCTAGGGTAATGCTAGTAGGCTGTTAAAAAAAAGTAAGTTATCAGAAATTTCATGCCAAATTATAAGTAAAAAAAATAATTAAATTAGGCGAAAGGAAATGATTGGAAAAAATTTATATTACAGAATTAAATCGTGGAATCATTACGTTAACTTTACAGTGTATTTTTGAGTGACGCATTTGTAAATCTAGTTGAAGCGATAGAAGTACAAAAAAGTCAGTATCCACACACAAAGGTTGGAAATGAAGGATGATAGAGTTTTTTATTCAATGGTTGAAAGAAAAATTTTAAACAGCGTAAGAAACGAACTTCATAACCTGCAGTCCACTACTCCACTCTGTTATTGTTATACCATTGTCTCATTAATTTGCCTTTAACTTAATTTTGCCTGTGTTTTTTATGTTGCGTAGGGTAGCCATAACTTCTGTATTGGATCTCAAATGTATGTAATTAACTGTTTGTTATCATTGGTATGAAGTATTTATTAATAATATTTTAAAAAAAACCTTCCTTTAAGACTCCTTTTTCCCAACATTAAACACAGCTTTCACCTTTTTAAAACGATTTTATTTACCGCATTTATCATTTTAAACACCGCTCTTGATGATTTTTATTTACCATTTTTCGGTGTCCCTAGTTATTATCTTAGGCTTTTCGTCGGGATAGGCCAATTTGCTTCGTGAAACAGAAACTTCGTATTATCGAGTCTAACGTATACTTTGGGTCTACTTTTGTATGAACAACATATAGTAGGATGTTGGATTGCTGTCCGAGGTTGAATGTTTATTATAATACATGATTTTAATAGTTAATTTCCATAATGCAATTCATGATGTGCCTTGTATCTTGTATAGTTTGCGTGCATCTTGATCCACTGGGCAAATAAATATACTGTAGGTATCCTTACCAAGAAAAGTTGCTTGCATAGGTTATCTGCACTTCAAAACGAGGCTTTTGAGATTATCCCTCTCCTGATTCTCTAAAACATAATGAAATATAATACATATATTATATAATAACCATACTATGGTTAATGCAGCAGCTTATACAGGAAAATTGGCTAAGTGGGCACTCCATAGTACTTATGACCTACATAATTGACTTGCATGATTTTGTTATTTTGACTCATTAAAAACCATTGAAACTCAATGTATATCTGCAAAATAGTGTCATTGACATTGTGGTGTATGCTATATTTTCCATACCAAAAATCAATTAGCGGAATGAAGAAAGTCCCCCTGTATAGCCATTTCAGAGAGATTGCAGAGAGATCTTTATTAGCAAAAAGGTATTTTCTCTATTAAGTAGTTAATAAAATTCACAAGAAAGAACATATATTTCTTATAACTCTACAAAACTATCACTAGATGATTACACTGTAAATATTGCATTTGAACATCTTTTTTGACTTCATCTTCAAATAATCGATCAAAACTATATCATTAGAATGATGATGATAAACATTGATACTAAATCTAACCAGGACTGTACTTTTTGGGATAAAAATGTGAAGAGAATGACATATTTACCAAGTACATATTTGTTAATCAGATTCATAAAACCATGTTATGTCAGCTCCAAGAGACAATTGAAGTAATGGATGAGATAATTAATTGTTACTGATTTCAGGATGACCCACAAGTACGTGTTAAGTGACAATCCACTCTCTGAACTGCCTTATAATTGAATAGGTGACATGAAAAAACTTTCAATTGAGCAAATCTCAACTTTGAGAGATAGTGGAGATTAAATCAACTTACCTCTTGCATAATATATATTTATAAGACCTACAGGTGAAAATATCCATGAATATTACAGCAGTGGACAAAAATGTCTCTCGTTAAATTAAAGTTAGGCCTGAACTGATATTTTAATTGAGGGCAGACTGCAAGTGACTTTATCAAATGCATTTAAAAAGGCAAGAATTGATAGATTTCTTTTTGAATTTGTGAGGTGTACCGTGCCAATTTCAGTATTTTCTCATACAGTTAACCCTTCCTCCCAGTCTGAGGAAGCTTTAAGTGTAGGACAGACCACTTATTAGGAATCCCACCGGAGAATTCCCTCGTGCCACACTACAACATCCAAATTAAATTTTATATGCAGCCAACAAGTCGAAAATCCACATTAGAATCTCAACTCACCATATTTGGCAGCACACATATGCTCTTTTTTCAAAACTTAATAGTTCAAAAATCAACTCCAGGTGTTTCGTGCAAATTTTCAGCTATTAAGATGAACACGAGGGACATAAGTTTAAATAAATTCAGCATTCTGGGTTTTCATGCACATTCCTTGCACAGAAGAGAAGTTTCACCAGCTGTCCTCGGGTCAAGATGTATTCGCAATTATTGTCTCCATACACTAGAGTGCAAGTAAAGGATGCATGAGTGAGATAACAAATGAAATTGGTCAGAACAAGTGTTTGGCCATACAAAAGTGCAAGTTTTTGTTTACAAAATACAAAACCACACATTTTGCTGGAATTGTAGGCAAATGTGGTATTCAAGGACCTGGTGGTAACTGATTTTAGGTAGCACGCAACTTTCCAGATTAGAAGTTTAATATGAAAGACATTTCCATGATTCCAACACTTAAGGAAACAACAATGCAGTTCTGATGACCTATGAAATATTTAAGCATAGAAATACGATGCCTATTAAGAGATTGCAGGCTAAACTGAGGAAGCATAAGGGGTTTTTTGAAGAAAAAAGAAGCAACTTAAATAAAATGGTTTTAATCACCGACTTTAATTAAGTGAACCGTGTACAGTTACACAATATACTTGAAAAACAATTTATTCAAATTATGTCAAATTGAGTACACAACTTTGAGTTCTTCACTTCAGTTACTATGACATCTGATTAGTTACATTTAATTTTGAAATATCACAAGATAAATCAAGAACAAATACAAGTTTTACAATGCACCCTAACAAAAAACAAAAATTTTAATTTAGACATTGCAATCTAAACATCAACATTAACATGGTTAAAAACTTTTACTCCAAATATGATGCATTTAAATACATAATAAAGTTCATTTTAAAATAAAGTAATACAAGTGAAGTTGCTCAGCAACGAAAGTTACAACAGGCAGATAAGACCGATTTACAATAACAGTAGCTGCGGAAAACATTGTGAAGTCTAAAACCGCTCCATGATAGATTTTTCAAACTTGGACAAGTTTGTAATTTAAATATTAATCAGGTCCTGATGAGGGACACAGGCTCACAAAAATATGATCACAGTCAAATATAGCTGACAATACTTAACTGACGTGGCTCACTTTTTAAAAAAATTAGGTCCTATTTTATCATAAATCATGCACATTGGGTCACAATTTGAAAACCAATGCTTTCCAACATAAAAAATGAAACGTCTACCTCATAATATCTTTGAGATGTCACTGAAATGTTTAATGTAAGCTACATTGATTTAACCTTGTTATCTGACTTCCTTAGTTCCCAATGAATAGAAGCTATCATTCCCTCCCTGATTGGGTTACATTGTGCATATTAAAGTTTCATATCAACATAAGATGATTACCAGGAATGAAATCAAAACATTTTTCACTAAGATTTAAATTTATGTTCCAATATTTTTCCTAAAGCAATGCACAAGGACATTCCCATTACAATTGTCTACATCTTTAGACGTTCCAATCACACCGATTCAACGATGTGAAAATTTCTCTTTACCATTATTCTCATATTAGCAGCAGACATAATATTGAATGGAGGAGGCAATCAGAATCAAAAGATCCACATCAATGAGCATAGGAGAGTTTTCAAAGCAATGGGACAGACAATTCAATTTTTTAACCACATCCAAACCAAATAAAGATTTTTATTATTCTTTATTAATGCACTAGGAAATGCATTTACATCAGAAAGATGACAATTAACAAATCTCACCATGTATATATCTCTTACTTTGATTTTTATTATTTACATATACACATGCCTTTGCTCTGGTAACAGAAATGAAAAAATAAATTAATTTCAATTTCAGAAATTGTTTTGAACATGGTATAAACAAGCATTTCAGCTAGGTTTACCTTCCCTTTTTCCAGTTACTGATGTCACTGCTATCAGAAATGCACAACACTGTCATGGTAACTACAACAAGGAATAAATTCATTTTCTCATACGTCTTGAAGATTAACAAGATTCATCTCCACTTTCAGAAAGATTGAAACACTTGCATTATCCATTATTTTTATTCATAGTGAGCTTTCCTTCTCCTGGACATGAGGATCCACATACTTATTTCATTGCTAGACACAGTGCAACCAACACATTCAAATTAAAAATGTCATCGTTGCCTCAGCAGTTTATGCACACTGCTAGAAATGTGATTTAAGCCAGATGGCCAAACAATTAAAGAAGACTAGGAATGAATTCACGTATATATTAAAGAATCCATATTCTTAATACACTTCAAGTTGTGCTGCGCAAACACACTAATGAGAAAAATAGAAGATGGGGTGAGAAATCAAGGCTTTCGCAGACTTTAAAATGTAATAATGATAGGAGACTGATGGCTCACTTCTATGGTTATGTATTCATTATAATTATTTTTTTTTCTCTCCATCTCACCGACCCGTCACTGACTCGAGTCACACATGGGGGTTACCTTTCTTAACTTCCAATTCAATCTCGCAACTGCATACAATATTTTTCTATTAATTTAGGGTTTTTGAATTTACACCAACAACTTTTGATTGGCCATCGAGAGAACTTTTTCAAATTAAATGCCACCAAAATGTAACCCTGATAATATTCTGAAATTCAAAATTAATACTGAATAACTTAAATATCATAAGGGATTCCATAATTCATTCGACAAACTTGTGCTCCCATGATCCAAATCCTAAGCAGAGTAGATAACAAAATGGGAGAAATCATCCCCTTTTGAGAGGATTTAAGTTCCCTACAAACCAACTCAATCTCACAACCATTCACAAAAAAACTCACTGATTAAAAGAGATTATTCCCCTCATTCTGCTCACTTGTATTCCATCAAAACCATGTCTATCATTCAACTCAGACATCCACAAAAAAAATTAACATCCATGCACACAAGCACTCCTCAAAGCAAAAACAAATCGGGTTACATTCAGCAACGATGCCCCGTCACCATGTACGTACCACAACCTTCAGCATGCTAATCTCCCGTCATTAAAAGATATAACACCAATCTAATTTATACCCTCCTTCGTGGAGATTTGCTCAACCCCCTCAATACTTTGCCGAACACACCACTCCTCAGCTCCTCCCCATTGCAACCCTTTGCCAACTCCATTCTCACCAATATTAGATCTTTTTTGGTCTACCAGAAAGTGTATCCACCTTCAGAGCCACCCGTGAGAAATGAACCCTTCTTCTGAGTGATGGCTACGTTGTGACCGGCCATGGCAGCCAGTTGGGCAGCGTTGGCTGCCACGCCTGGTGGCGGTGGTGGCATGACAGGCTGTGCAATCCCATCAAAACGAGCACCAGCGTCAAATCCATTCTGTACCGAGGGCAGGGGGAGGAAAGGAGTGAAAACTTATGAATAAGCAGGGCTCTGAGAAGCAATGGCTTACAGTGCAACATACCAGAAATTAGTGAAATAACTGTATTGTAGACAATGCTATAAAACTTGAATTTTTATTCCTCCCATAACTGTGTCTGCCCAAATGAATGCCACCAAGTGGAAACAGAAAATACGGTGAAGCACCACAAAAAAATTAGACAAAGAACACAAAGAGATTAAATATCAAAAACTACTAACTGATTTGTTTAAACCTGAAGTATAGCATAACACTGGCAAAAAACTGAAAGTCTTACTTTAATGAAGTTACTTTATCCTGAGCTCAAGACTCATTTGGTCAGACACACCACTAAATATACAGGAGTTAAGTAATGAGAGGCATGAACCTAACCTTTATATAAAGAGCACGGAGCCCCTATGAATTCTTAAACCATGCATTTAAATAATTTTAGCACTTACAACTATGTAAAAAAAGTTGGAAATAAAAATGTCATTTCCAATCATGGTATGATAGCCAATTCCATTAGTGTGATTAAGAGAGTGACTGTAACATGGACTAGCCATCCAAAATATGTAGAGCTGAGCACCCTAATACTTGAAAACATTTTGTGTAAATGAATCTAAAATCTTAAAACACCCACAACCCCACTGCCTCGCAAAAACTAATACAGTAACTTGAAATAGAATATAGTTCCATACATGATTTCTTTCATTCTTCGGGGCATTAAGAGCACAGCACCCAAGACATGAAGTTTCTCACAGCCAGAATAGTCGCAATAAATTATATTTATGAGAAAATTTTAAGTGTTTCATAAATGATATATTGATACTAGCTGAATACTATACTGAAACACACAATTGATACTAGCTGAATTATGACGATTCAGTTTATATGTAGGCTTTCAGGGAATGCGTAATCAAACGAAATATGACAATAATATCATGTTTTACACTTCTATTTTCATCTTTAGATCACGAGAGTGTGCAATATGGTATATACACAACAAATGAATATTTCACTTGTTAATTAGCTAATCCGGACATGCCTCTCTCACTGAAAATAGATGTATTTTCCTTTCCCTTAACGAATACAGTCAGTGATCCTGTCATTGAATATGTTTGTAAACCTATTAACAAGTAGATGAGCTTTATTTCACACGTCCATGTGTACCGCAGTAATGAAAGAACTTCATAATTTAAAAAATGCCTGTGTTCGTAAACACCAATAAATGGACACCAGGAAAAAATTTCTGAATGATAATAATAGTCCATGAAATCTGTACATGACTGCTCTTCAAATCTTGGCCCTGAATCTCTTCTATATCCACTGATGCAATTGCACCACTGAAAATTGAGTTTAATTATCAATGGTCTCATGCTATTTACCTCAAGCTCAGAAAAAATATATATAATTTTGGAATTAAGTTACCCAAACTCCAGAAACAATAGTTCACATGACACCTACAGGTACACTTCACAATCCCTAAGAAGAAAGCTGAAAGTGAAAGAAACACCCTCATCGAAAGGGATCTAGTCAGCAATGCAATTCACAATGATTATGGTGGAAGAGAGTGGGATAAGACTTGGATAAGCATTGCAGAGCATGTTGATGAATGTTTTAATAACATCAGCTATCCCTGCATAGGACTGGGATAACATGAAATCTAATGAAGAACGACAAGAAAAATAGCATCATCGCTGTAAACCTTTTGATGATCCTTTTCTTTCACAGATTTTCAGAATAGAGGCCCTTTATTTAGTCTGAGTACGAAGAATAGGATTGTAGCCTTAAAAAGTTAGATGGAATCTCAGTCTAGATCCCTTGTGGACTCTGTGAATACAACTTAGAGATGGGCATGAGACAATATGATTTCTGAATAGTTAGTACCACTCAAGATTTCTCATGTTTTTACAACGGGAGTAATGTGAGAAAAAAGATGAACTTTCATTCTACACCTTCTACAGACATTGTGTATGTATAATGTGAGCCTGTTGATCACTATACACTGCTGATACGTATTAATGGGGTCATTTGCCAAAATTTTTAAATTATCGAATCTAAAAGTTAATACAATAGGGTACCGTATTTTCCGCTCTTTGATTCATCATGTAATTCTTGAGTGATAAGAGACAATAAATAAATGTTTTTTGAGTGAGTGGACATGTTAAAGATTCATACGTCATTACTTTGTCCAATCACAGTTCCCTTGTCCAACAGCGTAGTTCCTTCGGTCAATCAGTAGGGAACATGACTGCTTCCGCCAATGGATGAGGGCTATTAGACTCCCAGGGGGGATTTAGAAGGGCACTGACATTCGAGTACATTGTAATTTGTGAAGAAGTACATTAACTTCAGTACACTTTTCTTCAAGCCATAATGTGTACTAAAAGTACTCTGTGGATTTCATTGTTCAGTTATTTTGGGCCATTTACAGGACACGGAGCTGTGTGCACAGAATACCCTCCCCCACCTCCAATTCAGCTTTATCGCCAAAATGGCCACTGGATCTTTAGTGTAGCTTGTTCACTGAGTGTCACCTTATGCAATTTTAATTTTTAATTTATGAGTGAACGGCTGTGGTTAGAAGATTAAATTTTTTACAAAAATTCATTTCACATTCCCAAATGACATTTTTGGTTCATGTAAACACCCCCATTCTTGCTTTTTGAAAGTATTTCCCTTTTGTCACATGAAATGGCTTGAAGTTTTGAATAACATGATGGTAATCTGTATTTTCATCCAAGAAAATGAAACTGACCCCAGCATTTTCTGGATTTCTTCCACAGTTGTAAATAATTATGAAAAGTTAAGTTGGTTGTCTAGCCATTGTCAGGTATTGAGAAGTTGTTTTTGTTGTGTTTATCAAGCAAAGTTCCATTGGAACCAGTCTGTTTATTGTGATTAAGGATAATGACCATTAAAGAAGCATGTGGCCACTAGATACCAAGATAGCCAATGCCCTACCAAGGCCCACGGACAACATCTCTCAAGAGTTATATGAAAGATAGAACCAAATCCCAAGCTTCTGTGGGAGGATATGATGAGCGCACGCAAAAAGGAACCACAAAGAGTGATGAAATACAATTCCACCTTTACCTCATCTCTGAATATATGCAGTCTGAACAAGGACGTAAAACTAAAATTAAATACACCAAGCTAATGGCCAAAGAGAGTCAAAAAACTGAGGAAAATTGCAGCTACAGCAAAAAATTTGTTAACTCTCATATCTCTGGGGGCTTCAACCCCCAGCTTGGCACCTGGAAAAGAGTAATCCACCACACCACCTGCTGCACTCTGATGCAACACACGTGTTAGAGATCTGGAAAATGCAGACACCATTTTCTGACCACTGTGGAACTCAACAACCATTTCAATAAACACTTGTGCTTATATAAAATTAGATCATGTTCAAAACAATTAGGTTCATTATTTATGCTCTTGAAACAACCATAATTTGCAAAGGTGCTAATCATTGAAAACAATTACTGGCAATGGAGGAGATTTTAAGAAAATTATCGCAGATGAAAATGGATTATATTTACAACTCTAAATCCATATTTGAGGGTGAAAAATACTTAATCCAATGAAATAAGTTTAAAAAAAAACCTTTGGCATAGAACATGAAAGCTGGTGTTCTCAAGACATGTTGAATTTCTCATGGTCTCACGTCCACCATCCAGATTTCTTTGAGGGGTGCTTTTATCAAGCACTGATACTAAATTGTTGAAGTGCCACAAAAAGTACAAGAGTCATATTATTAGGCTCCTTTTTTCCTACCAAGAATATTCTTAGTGTCTAATGTGCAGTCTAGTCTTTCCTTTGGTTGATGATCCAAGATTGAGGCCTTCTAAGCATACATACTCTCCAAATGTAAATATCCATTGACTTGAAAATTCTAGTACTCGATAATTACTTGCTGCTATTAAAATTACACGATAAAGATCGCACCTTAAATATGACAGTGGAAAACAACACTCAAATTAATACACTTCAACACTTAAGGTGACACTGCAATAACTTAATTCCTGGAACCAAAGTTCTCCTTCGATCTTCAATGACATAAATTTTTCGAATTTCTAAATATTTTAGATCAATGACTAATACTTCACACACACTGGAAACTTGAGCAAAATCGATTCTCCTGAAGCAATGTTCAAAACTAGATTGCTTAATGGTCAAATATCACTCATGCTGATAGACAATCAGAGAAATTGTCACAGAGCGCAATTAAAAAATTCGAGAATTGCGAACTTGCTGAAAATAGCCTAAACAGAGACCTAATGATATACGAAATAGTAAAATTTGAACATAGAAAAAAAATCCTTTTCCAGGACTCGGATGTGAATCTGAACCCCCTAATTTCCAGTTAAGACACCCATAAGACATCCTTCTTGTGTTGAATGTATTTCGGCATTTTTCCCTGTTTTAAGAGTAGATTTCACAATGAAATTTAGGAACATAGGCATTTGAGCTAACATAATGTCAAGTGAGTAGGTGCGGGAAATTTATCCTTAAGTAACCCTTGAAAAGTAGGAATGGCTTCAAAAAAAAGTAATTTGGAAGCTGGCTCTTGAACAGAATAATAAATATAATAAAAGGTTTTAATACTTTTAAAAAAATGTCTCATTTGCAATACCCAGGAAGTGTATACTCAATTTAAAAGGGGTCACACAAAGAAGAGTAATAAATGTGAACTTTTACATTAGAATTAAAAAATCTTCTTCCTACCAACCTACTACCAACTATATCTACCAACAAGTTCTGGAAACATCTCAAGTCTGAAATACTTAAAACTAGTTCCATGCTAAAGAAGTGTTGATAAGGTCTCATGAAGACAAGCAGCATTATTCCTTACCTGGGATAGAAAACTAAGACTGTCACTACAATAATCTCAATACTGTCTTATTGGGGTACTCCTGTACTTTGAATGACTTTAAGAACAGAACAAGTATCATTAATCATCTTCACTGTGAATTCATGGTTTATGCCAAAATTATTCACACTAATTTCTAAGTGAACCTCACCACTTCCTTAGTAGCTGCTATCGAAGAAACAGACAAAACAGCTAACCAATACAATAGCACACATTTCAAGAGAACATGAATCACTTTCAAAAACTTTCAGAAAATTCTTCATGATGAGATGGTACTTATGCCCAAAGAATAATAAAAAAAACATCAGTGTCAAAAGCTAGAGGGTCTGAGTAAATAATATATGTGAGAGACTGTAATGAGCAATATAAATCTACATATCTCTATGACTCACTGTAGCATTACAACTCCTCTTAATTAATGAAATTACCTCATATATGAACACTTTCTGGGTAGTGTTTCTCTCAATCTGAAGCACTTTCGAGGAAATCACATTGCATCCTATATGTATTAGGGAAGCAATGACGGCACTATGGCAAAATTATCTTACTTTTATGCTTGGCTGTGAATAATAACATTCTCTGCAATCAAAGTGGTTACCAATATTAGATACCATTAACCTCATCAATAATAATGACAATTGCATTTTCAATTTGGTGAGTTAAGCAAGGACATGGAATGCTAAAACATACAGCAATACATTCATATAAGACACACATCATTAATAAAATGTAAGTGACATCAAAGAAAGTTTAAAAAAATAAATGCCAATATTCCTAAGTATACTGAAAAATTCCAAATGCCAAATGATGAAAATCAAGCTGATACATTGAAAAGCTTAAAAATGTAGTGCAAAATGTGCCAAAAAATTCACACAAATTTTCTAGAAAAATAAAATTTAGCTTTGAAACTATTAAAAACTGTTGAGCAAAGCACTAACCTGTCATAATAAAATAGAACAGAAGCTACATAGGCAACAGTAATGCAAAAGCAGGGCTTTAAAGTGGTGCTCAAATGTCCACCAAGATGTTGACCAAGCCTAAGGGCTAACCAAAAGGCAAAGAACTATCAGTTTCCCAAAAACACACCCCACAGTGAAACATACTGACATATAATGATTGATACAAATGACATAGGAGTTGAAGAAATGTGAATACTAGGATCATGCACCAAATTCAAAAGGGCAGCAGCCACAAGTAATAAAAAGCAGAAGTTACAGCATGCAACAAACAGCGTAAAATAATTTGTATAGCCTACCATTCAACTTTAATTATGATTACCTTTAGCACTTGTATTCATAAAAAGGTCAGCCTCTCATTCTTAAACTATAAAAACAGAAAACACTGGGAGGAGAAAACATCACCAAGCACATGAGAATAAGTGTAATGCAGGAAGCTGTTACCACAAATATCGTGTGATAACAGCTGATCTTGACCATTATTTTTCTTAGAAGTCTTCCACCATAAAAAGCTACAGCAAATGTACCACAAATATTTTAGTGATGCATTTTATATTTTTTCTAGAAAGCTAAAATGCTTTTCAAAATATTAGTGTTTCATTTGAGTCAAAACACCGTAAATAAAGGAAGATGATTGTCTACAATGTTGAACGTGAGAGCATACTATATTTGCTCTGGTCTAAGATGATGACATTGGTATACAACACACATGGGATGAAGCTATACCCAGAAAAACTCACATACTGCCACTCATTTAACTTGGATGACTTTTCCAAAAAAGGAATTAATAGAATGAAAATTTACAAGGTTTGGAGGAGAATTAACAAGTGCCCTTAGGATTACATCATATATGCAATCCAATGGGTTAGCAAGCTTTCAACTACCTCCACTCGGTACCAAACAATTAGTCCAAAATTTACAATCACCAACTCATCTACTTCCAGGTTAAAGAACGAACCATCATCTTTAGAGGAGAGCAAACACAGCATTACTTATGGGGATTTCCAGATGTGGATAGGATTTCTCAACAACAACATTAGCAGCAGCGTGTTCATACCGGGATCATAACAGTGGAGCGCAGGGGAGCAGGCTGCATGCCAGGATACGAGTACGTGAGCGATGGATAATATGCCTGCATAGGTGAGTAAACGGGGTAACCAAGGGGGTACCCCTGAGCTGCGGCAGCCGCAGCCGCTGCAGCGGCCTGGTAGTTTTGGGCTGCATAAACAGATGCACCAGAAGTTGGTGGGTACACCTGCAGCAAGTAAGTTTGCAACAAAAACATTTACTCCTACTGCTTTCTTTAAAAATGTGCCAGGTGTTGCAATTACACCCTTACTAAAAAAACAGTACATAAATATTGAGAACATCCCATCAGCATGAAATCACCACACCACACCAACTGCTCCTGCAAAAAAAATGTTTTAATGCAAGTCCACAGAAACTACACATTAATAATGCACTCTTCCCAATTAATATGAATAAGTAATGAAAAAACATTCAGCAGCTTGTCCAAACAATACATTTAAGCAAACTTATTCCATGCACTATTCAAACAAGTCAAAAAAATTTTCCTTTTCTAAACTTCAACAGTTAAACACTTTATAAACATCAGGGTCATGATGCAGTAATGCATGTTAATTGAAATATTTAAAGAAAATTACATCCAATGTTAATCCTCACATGCATTCATGCAACTTACTCTTCATACAAAGTCATTACTTTTCTCTCTTAATGTAATTCCCCTGGAATAATTTACATTATAAAATTGTAAAAATACAGCATCAGCAAAGCAATTAAACCAATGAATTTATTCAAAAAAGTGTATAGCAAAGCTCACACATATAGACTACTAGGTTAAAAGGTTAAGGAAAATGATATACAAAAATGAACAATAGTGAAGAGAAGGACAAAGGAAAAAGCTTCTTCTTAATGTATACTCTAAAAAGCTAATCCATTTAAAGTGCTCTTCAAATTAATGTTACCAAATTAATTCAATAATTGCAAAAATGACAAGTTAGAAAAGTGAGAAATCTAATTGCAGATATTTACATTTTGTCTTAAAAAGATTTAAAGAATTAACCATACAACCTTTGTCAAGAAAATTAGTTTATCTCTCATGGAAATACAAGGTTACTCAGTGTCTCATGTCAATAATAATTCTGACAAGTATCCATTAATGGCAAGTTTGCAGAGTTTCACCCTCAACACAAGTGGTGATTATGTTTTGGAAACTGTCTTTGAGCACTAGCACCGTGGTGACTCCCCTCCCCACCTGTTGTCCCACTACCTGGTGTGTCAGTGACTGGTCATACGTCGGAGGTGGCCCCTGCGCAGCTGCTGCTGCGTACAGCTGTGCCTGCGCTGGAAACACTCCATAAGGACTCGCACCTGGAACTGCCAAAGAAATTTCACTTTATGGCCAAGAATACTATCAGAGGAAAATACAATCGCATCTCAACCTTTAAGCAGTTAAAAAGTCTATTAATGACACATTATTGATATTATTAACAATAATCCTTGACAAAACCACTGTGCAAGTTAAAACTATAAGCAAAGAGACTAGGGGAGAAATATTTGGCTTTCATAGTTTATAGACCTTGATATTGTGCCTTTCAGAAAGAACCATTAAAAATCTTAAAAAAATGGATTATTTCAAGGAGCTCTTTCTGTAAATACACAAGGAGATATCTGATTATGAATTAAAGCTGGCTCCACAATAAAAAAATGTAATGCCACACATGCTAAGTTTAACACTTAACACTGGAATCCGTAAAGCGGGGAGTGCAAGGGATCAGGGCTGGATTAACCATTAAGCGAAATAAATGTGGGTAAGGCCTCAATTGAAGTGTTTACCACATGGTTTTGAATACTTTTCACCCAAAATGTAATGTGTAAAAAACATTATTTTCCATCTTTTAGTAGATTTT
The DNA here is from genome assembly GCA_933228895.1 of Platycnemis pennipes. NCBI lineage: Eukaryota > Metazoa > Arthropoda > Insecta > Odonata > Platycnemididae > Platycnemis > Platycnemis pennipes. The sequence continues at coordinate 20,645,197 of OW121848.1, read as the reverse complement.
GGTTGATTTAGAAATATTTACTTTTATTTTATTTAATATTGTTTAGATATGTCTCAAAATCTTATACGTGCTCAGGTCCTCTAATGGTCTAATCTGACCCTGCATGGGATGCAAATGGGTACTAAAAATTAATGGTGAACTACATATTTATTATATAAAAAATATAAACACATAAAATATACAACCATTCACAAAGTGCGGCTGCACTACTGCAAATTTAAATAATACATGTATTTTGCCGCGTGTTCTGAATTGGTCATGCCTGCGGCTCTCATATTAGCATTTATTATCGCCAGTTATTTCTCTATATAAACACACGCGATTCACATTTAGGGCCTCAGACACCATTCAAATTTATTTATCCTAGACTCCTTATTAACAAAGTAACACAAAATGGATGCATAAATATATAAAAATTGGTGAAACGGATGTCTGCAATACGTCTACACTTAAGAAACGCTCACGAGCCAAGGCTACTCCCAACCGATGCGCTACATTCGCCCTTGACCTACTTTTCGCGGGGGGCTAATGGAGGGCTAAATCGATCGTTACACATTCTTCCCACGAAATTACAAGTAACGAAATGAAAATCCCACTTTTCGGGAACCATTAAAAAATACCAGACACACCAACACTCGAACTACCGAACGATGAATGCTGACTTTATTTCGCTAATATAAAATTAGAATAGCTAAAAACACCCCTCTGAATTTAAAAAAACCGGCGCATCATTCTCCCCATTCCAGAGAGGTCCCTAGGCATTATATGAAATAGCACAATTATTATCTCATGCATCGAATTGTATCCCAGCTCTGCGTATCCATCGCCATTTCAGTAAATCGATCGCTTCAAACTTCGGAGATTACGTCAGATGAGGTGCTTATGATACGCTGCTCTAAGCCAAAATAAAATAGGACCATCTATTCGCATAAAAGAATCTAACAACGTTAACAATGCTGACGACTTAATGCACAGCCACCCGGATACTTTACGATAATTACCTACCCTATGGAGACAGAAGGACTGGAAGAATGCACATAGTACCTGAAAGCCCTAAAAGAACATACGACGGCAAATGACAAGTTCCCTCCCTATAAAGCTCAATGAAGCGATTACCGAAAGGAATGATTGTTTCAAGTGAAGACATGAGACCAGGAACGAATCGTGCAAAACACGCGATGAGGGCGCACTCCTTGGATCCTATTAAGCAAAAGCAGGGAACTACGAAATTGATAAAGGATCTGTTCATTTTTGTAATTATGCCCACAAATTATATAATTGAACACTCACCACCATATCCTGAAGGTGGAGCGGTAGGTACAAATCCTGCCTGAGCCTGGCCTGGGTAAGCTGGAATAAAGAAATCTGCCATTGACATGTTGGGTATAACTAATCACTTCTAAGAGGTGGAAAGGTAGTGAAAAGGATGTGACAGAGGAAGGAATAGACAAGGGGCGGAATTAGGTGAAATTCCTCTATAAGAGAGCAAAGTTACGACTAGTGAAGATGAGTCAACTTTCCTCTCAGGGAAGCCAAACCTATCTGTCCAAAAGACAAAGTTCGGTACGAGATCTGACTTTAGGAAGGGTTGTATTGGTTAATTAGGTAGGATAATTGGATGGATTTGGTGGTCGTACATTAAATATTGTGGAAAAAGTAAGGAGAGTGAGGGCAACTGATTCTATGCATATTGAATGCAAACTAAAACTTAAAAGACAAGCACATGCCCGTTCACATCAAAGGAAGTAGTCTAAAGCAGGTATGTTCAGACCAAAGACTTTAGCTAACATTGAACAGATCTAAAACTTTAATAGGCCTGTGTGGCAATTCTGAAACATTAATGAAGCCATCAAATATTTATTGTGACCAAATTATTTCTAACAGACGTTTTTAATACTTCTTGGTATGATTATCTAAGAAAGTCATCCTTAGTTTATTATGCAAATAATCATGATGGGACAATAATGAATGGTACTTGAAAACTAAATAAAACAAATCTTTCCTAGTTTCCTTCCAACATACCTCACAAAAATCTCAACATTATCACCTTTCCATTCTTTCTAAACTAAAGAATATACCAAACAAAAATAAAGCAGACTGAAGCCTTGCAAAAGCGCTTTACATTCAAATAGTAAAGGCCAAAATATTACAAAACAAATAATTAGTATCCTATATGAGCAGCAATCCTGTTACTAACATCAGCCCAAGATAAAATTAAAGAATGCAACAAGCCCGACAAATCACTTAGTTGCTACAGAAAAATCACAATTTCTATATGAACGTAAACACAGGGAGATATTTGAGAAAGAAAAGTGGTGAGAGAGAACTACCCGAAAAAGAGTACTTTGAATGAGATTTTTCTGCTATAATTGCATGACAAAATACAGTGAGTAGCTTGTAACTACAAGTGCATTGCTGCCTACATGCAAAAACTACAAGCAAATTTGAGTTCATACCGATATAATGCCATTGCTAAGAGCCAAGTGTAAGACAAAAGGAATAAAAAAGGGGAATAGGGTTGATCACTGAGTTCATGCATTACTCAGATATCCAGAAAGCCCATTAAATCATAAAGAGGAAAAGTGAAATGTTAGCTCAAAATGGCCATAGATACAGTCAATCATTGCTGTTTTCAGGCAGAAGAACCAGAATAGCTTTTGCAATTGTTCATCCTTTTCATACAGTCTACAGAACTAACATTGTGCATATTACTAAGGCACAATTACCAAAACTGTACTTGCAATTACTGAACGAGTGGACCAACTGAAACCATGAATGCATGCATTTCAAAAATAATAAAGAAAAAACGGCGCTTAATCGCTCAAAAAAGATAAATTATCCCTATCTCCTGAAAATATTAAGTATATTTCTAACCACATAAAATTCTGATTTTTCTGCCAAGGTCAGTATTAGTGCCAAATAACACTGGTGACACTTCAAAAACCCATCAAAACTACAGCATATTAAAAACGGAAAGTGGGAATTAATTCACTTTCACAGAGGGTTCTGGAACTCTTCCATGAATTGGTCCTACAAAATTTATTGATGATGAAACACAAAAATGGACCAAAAGAGTGTCCTCAGCTCAGTGAAAGTATTTCAACTCCTATCTTCCATTCATGCAATCTTATCACATTATGTAACAAGAAAATAACATATATTGCACTCAATTACTACACTAGGTCTAGTGAAGGAGATTAGGCAGGCAGCCGGTACACGTAGAAGAAGAATACGTTTAATATGATGTCACTTTCTAGAACAGCCAACGATATCCTTCCAAGAAAGATCCACAACAGGAAAGCTGAAAGGAATAATTATCATGTTTACCCTGGACATAGATATTTAACGCATAATTTCTCTCAAGTTGAGCCAGCGGTCAATAAGCCTTATTTGACGTGGTGTTTGCCTACTATGATGCACTTGAGAGTTGTCCTCTGAAATAAAAAACAACAGCAGCACTGAAAGTTGTTGAGATTTGCTTTAGCTAATCTTAGATAAATTCATTCCCCAGTGACATCTTTGGTAGGCAAAGAATTCATGGTAATTTTTCCTTTGCTGGAAAAATCCAGCAATGGTCGTCTTCTAAATATAACTTGACGGCATAAAAGATATTAAAAATATTCTTTACCCCAAGCTAATTCAGTTTTCCAAAGAAAATCATGGCGGCCATAACGTCAGCCTCCCGAAAACTCAATATACACCTATCCATTTTCGCAACGTAATGTCAAACTTCAAACCATCTCGTTAACAGAAAAATCGTATGCATTGCATTTGCCTACTTTAATTTCACATCTTATGCACTTTAAACGAGAAACTCTTTGATTAGACGAACAATGAAAATCACAAGAGGAGTACTTGGAAAATACTTATTTCCATCGTTAGCTATATCTTTTTAACGAGAAATAAAATAAAATACTTGAACATTATTCCACTTAAACCATCATACCGTACCTTTTTTGTCTGACATAACTAAGATATACGATTCAAGCTGCGAACAACTGTTAAATTGAAGATTACAATCACGGGAACTCCAAATGGCTGCTCTACAACACTCGTCGACTCTGAACCGGAAGCTGCCAGACCAGGCGATCTCGCAGAATGCGAGACTGGTCGAGAACGTGAATGCAAGGGAAACTATTGCCGTCATTACACCAGTTTTTGTGTATTAGGATCCTTTCATCTAACAAAATTGTTTTTAATCCAAATTGTTGGTGACATGAGTTTTGTGCAGTAGTGAATTAATTAAATAGGCTGGAATGCTTTGTATTCGAGACCATCGTTGAAAAAATCGCATTGGAAGAACGGGACTTAATAGGGTGAGACGTAAGTTGATCATTTGTTTCATTTATTAATTGTGATTAAATTTCCTGATATCCGTGTATATTTGAAGTCCTAAACTTGTTTTTCCACAAATTATGCCTGTCTTCTTGATTGACTGTGTACATACTTGGCATTATGGTACCATTTCCGTGTTAATTGTACGAATGTGAACTTTCTAATCTTGTGGCTAACTTCTGTTGTGCTGGTTGTGCTTCGTGATGGAAAGTTAATCGCGTTGTGATTGAAACCTGCATTTTATTCAATCAATTATTTCAGTGGAATGGTTGATTTTGACTCTTAAAATGGCCGATTTACCAACTTTTTGACATGGCTAACCTTGAAAATTTGAGAGTCAATTTATCGAAAATACTTCCACCTGACTAGTAGACTGATTATTAGTCACTTGCATTTCAGATCTCTAGAAGAGCTCCTTGAAATGTCTGGCCAGAAAAACGCAAATCCACCTGGCTTAAAGCAAATAGACTTGGATCAAATATGGGGAGACCTAAAAGAAGGCATCGAAAGAGTCTACAACCGTCAATTTATCCAGAGAAGTCGATATATGCAACTGTATACGTATCCTTATATCGTAGAATATTCAGATTTAATTCCTGTTAAGTTATCGTTTTGTGCTGATTAGAGGTCGAGGCCACTTTTTTCCAGAAAGTTGTGTGCTGAAGTAAAATCCCAGGTAAAATATTAGGTATGTAACCGTTCTGGGAATGGTTTGGAACTGGGGTGGATCTAGACATATATGACATGTCTGTGACCTGGGAGAAATTGAAATTGCTCCAGACCAGTATTGCCTGGACTCGTAACTGTTCAGTAAATTATCTGGAACTTGGGTGGATCTTAGAGATCTGTTACTGGGAAGAAATTGAAAGTGCTCTAGACCAGTATGGTCTGAACACGGGGGTGGAAATCTGTTCGGAAACTATATATCTCTGATCCGAAACTGGTCTGGTCACAGTGAGTGGGGAGAGGGGCAACGTGGAGATGTGTGAAGGGGTCCGGATTATCTTGAATAGGAAACCATGGAGTCTCATGGTGCAAACACAAATGGTTTGCAAAGTTAGTGTGCTTGAATCGCTGGTTATAATTTTACTCATTGTTTTCACTTACGTGGAATTGCAACCAGCGTTTCAAGCACACCAAACTTGCAAACCATTTCTGTTTGTACCACAAGATTCCATGATTACTTATTCAAGAAAATCCATACCAATTCAAACACACCCTCCCCCCACCTGGACTCGAGGTTCAATCTGGACTGGAACTCATCTGCAATAGTGATCACCCAATTGCTTGGGAACTGATCTGTGGTACTAATTTACCAATCGACTTTAGACTAATCTGACTGGCTTAGGTCAGCATGATAAATGGAACAGGATGGCCAGATTGAGCTGAGAATCAAGCCCAGTCTTCCCAATTCCATAGCCTGTCAGAGATGACCAATTGATCTGAAGAGAGACTGGACTGTTGTGCTCTTCATACGTCTTTTGGGTGACGGACTGATACAAATTCTAATCAATGAAACTCTGTTTGCTTTATTTTGAGAAGGGAGGAAATACATTTGCAGCTAATGAAACGAAAAAATTTAAGAGAATTCAGGCCTCAACTGATAGTTGACAACAATTCTTTCTGACCAAGTATTTTAAGGGCTATGATTTTCAGAGCAATAAAGCCAATCCATTTGTCCAATGTAACATTTATATGCAGTAAATCTACATAGTTTTATGCATTAAAAATTTTATAAAACATTGAAGAGCAGCAATTGAACCACCACATTGAGTCCAAGAGCATAAAATGTTTTTAAAACTTTAATTGCATGTAAACTTTACATCACTTTTTAAAGTAGAACCTTCTCCAAATCATTTCCTACTAAACTCCCTTCTCTTTTAATCCTGGATAGTAAGAATTACAATACTTGATTTCATGTTAGTGAGTAGCTTATGAGTTCATCATATGGTATCAAGATATTTATTTCTTTCCTTTGTTTACAAGGGTATCTCCAATGTCCCTCCTGCCAACTCTGATGGTTGGCTGAGCTTCTGGAAGAGATTGTTGAACATCTTTTTCTCATGAGAAAGTTTCTCCTATCCTTTGAAATCACGACTAACAAAACTTGGAAAAATTGATAGCCTTATTCATATATTGTAGTCGAGGAAACCTAGTAAATCTGTATAGTAATGCTTAAATATTAATACTTTCGATACATATAGTCTTGCACTACTTGAAAAAATAAAAACCCAGTTCCCTAAATTTATTGTAACACTTGCATAACACACTAATAACAAATCCCAATTTAAGATTAACCTAACCAGTGTTTTGTTAGTTGTGTTTACTCCATGAGAGATTATGAAACAATCTAACTCTAAAGGTGTTTAATAGATTCTACTCTACCTTACTTGCTATGCTGTCTGCTTGGTGCGAAGAGTATTTCTTTTCCCATCAACTCATTACCACACTCTGAAATTCATTGCTACAATTGTTTTTTTTTTTTCAAATTTAATTTCATGCATCATAAATCATACCACATTTCGATTGCCCCAAGGTCCTTAGTGGAAGCTTGCTAATTAATATGATAACTGATTTCCATAAATGCTTCTTCATCACGATGTCATTAATTAGTATAGGTAATGAGCAATAGTAGGCTTAGACATTTTTTAACAGGTAGGTATGTTTTAAAGTTACTAACTCATGCATGCTTTGGCATATCAATTAAATAATGTAGTTGTATAGAAATTCACGCCAATAATTCCCAAATTACTTAGTATTTCCTTACAAATTCATTACATGCATCTCATGACTACTTATGTACCTATATAACATTTTTCACAGAGTATATGTAACATTATAGCCATATCGGAAAATCAAGAATGCTTCAGCGAAGCATTCTTGGTGATGACGTATTGCTGACGCACAATGAAGAATGCTTGGGAAAGAATACTTCATATTCAGACTGTCCACGGTAAGGAGTAGCACGTTGAGCAGTAGTGGCAACAAAAAACAATGCTAGGTATGGTGAAAGACAATAAGAGGGCATCATCTATCAAATGTTTTGATCGGAAGAAAAAGAGCGATGTACATTAATCCTCTTCTTAATATGTATATTGATAATTATGAAATCATAATACACTAAGTTAAAAAAAATAGATACTGTGCACATTTATAAGTAAGCAACGGCTCCTCCATCTTTTGTTATTCTTGTCGACAATGCTTTGAAGCCTACATGGAAGTGTGCTTCAGCTTCGTAGCATGCTTCCCCAGGTGTGCTTCGCGTTCGGACATGCTTCGGGTGTTTCCGACAAAACCCCCATCCACCTGGAAGCAAGCATTGTAGTATGCTTAGTGCTAGAAGCACACGTTTCAGACAGGGCTTGTATGTCTTACTTGCATGTAAGTAGAGCATGCATAAACATGTTTTGCATGATAGTTAGTGTAAGCTTCTTTTGATTTAAAATGCATGCCTGGTGATGGTTCACCCCTTGACAAAAACCCTTGTAGTGTTCTGCAGTGTAAGATGGCCCCTTGGGTCTACAGATGTGTGGGACTAACTTCATTGGAAGCAGTGCAATCTAAAATAACCCTTAGTTCATTATCATTTAAGAATCATCCAATCCAAAAAAAATATCAAGGTCCAGCTTTTTATTGAGAATAATTAGAATCACTGTACAGATCGTGACAGCTTCTTCACAAAATTGAAATATTTTAAGAATGTGTGTGTAATGAAATGGCATCAATGCCTTTATACCTGAGTTAATAATGATGAATCCGAAATTCATGTCATCATAAGTCAGGCAATATTTGGGATTAAGCAATAAACTTATCCAGAACTATTGGGCTGAGATTTCCAGCAAAGACTTCATTCTTCTCATAGGGTTAAATTTTTCTGCTGCTTCAGCCATGATCTTCCCCCATATATAGGTAGTACCACTCACTAGAATTCAAATTATTGTGTCCTTTCAGGCTGAAAAGCAAATGACCCAAGCTATATTTAGAAAATAACTTTCCAATCAATGTAGTCAATGAATGAATGTCAGTGATGAATGCAGTCAAGGGTACATGCTTCTCCTCCCTAGTACCTTTAACAATTCAATTATGCATAGTAATTTCATTTCATGCACTACCTCATGTACTACTGATTTCATATACTTATAAAAATGAGGCTATAACCTACATGTGTTTGTAATAAAATTGACTAACAGTCATGATTACCTTTTGGTAAAATGGATAATACATTTTAAAATTTCTACTTATCAGAGATATTATTATCAGGCAGTCTGTGTGTCAATAGAATAGCTCAACCAAAGAGGGCATTCAATCAAAAGAAGAGTCAACTTACAGATGGAAATACAAGTATAGAAGTAAGGAAACAATTCATCAGAACGTATATCTGGAGCATGTTTCTTTATGGCAGTGAGGGATGGACAATGACGGCAGTGGAAAAGAAAAGGGTGGAAGCATTCGAAATGTGGTGCTACAGAAGAATTGTGAATATTAAATGGATCAACTGCGTAAGTCCTAAGAAGAGTGGGAGTAAAGAGAAGTCTTTCGAATACCTAAGAAGAAGACAGGACAACTTTATCGGTCACACATGAGATATGATTGCTTGATGAAGACAATCGTTGAAGGACAAGTGGATGGGAAGAATGCCAAAGGAAGGCCTTGTGTAAGACACATGGAACAAATGATGAAGGATGTGAGAGAGAAGAAAGATGTAAACATGAAGAGATAAGCTGATGGAAGAACTCTGTAGAGGCTTGCGTCAAACCAATCCTAGGATTGTTGATGGATGATGATGATCATAGATAAGGTATATTCTACTAGTAAAATCGAAGTTCGAAGCATTGACGTGGTGGAAGGTTGTCATGATGTCAACTAATAAGAAACCTTAGTCATTTCCACAGGATTTTTATTAAACATACGACCGGTTTCGGCAGTTACGCCATCCTCAGGTTCATCCAGGTCTACATTTCATCCTTTTAAGACCTGAGGATGGCGTAACTGCCGAAACCGGTCGTATTTTTAATAAAAATCCTGTGGAAGTGACTAAGGTTTCTTATTAGTTGACATTATATTCTACTAGTGTGTACATTTGCACACATTTATAATTATTTAGTACCAGAATAGTAATAATAATGTTTATTTTCCTTGGTTCAGTTACAATAAACAAAGTATCTATTGTTGATGTTTGGCACATCAAGGTTATTTGTCACAGTATTATTTTGCATCAGTAAAAAAATAACGTCAATTATATTATAAAAAGAATCAATATTAAAGCCAGGAAGTTACAAAGGTTAATAAGAAGATAACAAAAATAAACACTTCTAGGATTCTAGATATTGTCATCCCTCATGTAAGCAGCCTCTTAATAATAGTTTTTTTGATAAAAACTCATAGTTTTGCCTCAAGGAGGCTAGTACATTTTAATTTATTGAATTCAATAGGCAATTTAGTATACACTCTAATTCCCATATCCTGTGGTCCACATTTCATCCTTTTAGTTTCAATAGAACAACAATGGAGGTCGCCTTTCCTTTCAATGTCGTGATCATGCAGGTTGGAATTAGAGGAGAATTGAGCATAACACATGCAGTTGGAGTAAATATAAGCAGGGAAGTGGAAAAATTTTAGGTGAATGGGAAATTGGTTCAGAGCAAGATTTTTTGGGTTAAAACGTGATTACTTTAATGATTCATTTTTGCATGATGAATATTGCATTCCTATAATCAAAATCTGAATTTTAAATGCTAGTAACTCTGCCTATAATCTGAATAATGAATGCTGGTAACTCACTAAGACTGATTAATTAGAGAAATAATAATACTTACCTAAATATTCGAGTTCCAATGACAAGGTTTCTTGCAGTATTCACCTATTTACACCACTACCTAAAAGAAATGAAGCATTGCAAAAGTAAGAAAAATAATATATATATATATTTATAATCAGGAATTTAGATCAATAGATTAAATAGGTCAAAACTTTCCAACATTTATGATATTTATGTATCCATTCTCAGGGCTGTAATGATGTGTATAATGATTAAGAACTGTTAACAATCTTTTTGAAAACTGTATGGTTTAAAAATACAGTAAACCGTTATTAACCCTCTTAGTGCCAGTGAATTTTGATGGTACTAGCGAAAAGTGCCAGCGTGAATTTCAGAGTTTTGGAACACCTTGTGAAATAAAACAGTATGAAGTTACTTATTTAGTTGTGAAAGTATTTTTTTATTTAAGTAAAAATAAATAAATAAATGTCTATAATATGATATGTTGCATTAAGGATAAATGTAATTGTTACAACGGAAATAGTTTGAATAATAATTTGCTTCCCGGGCTGATATATCCGCTCATGGCACTTTTCGCTCATGAAGTAAAAGCTGATGTAATGCTAAGGCCCATAGCACTAAGAGGGTTAAGAGGAAAAATATGTGAAGACATTCCAGATTGCTTTGCCTAAAAGTTTTTTGGTATTTTATTTACATTTGTAATTTCGTTGCTTTCTTTATTTCATTGTTGCAATATTGTTTCATTTATTAAATTATAATAATTGTGAATTAAATTTGAAATGCCGATCCTTTTATGACAACTTTATTTGTTTTAGAGACATGGAAAATTTCTTTGAATAAATTTTTTTATCTAAATTTTATTTTGAATCTATAATGTTAGCTTCTTCAAATTAAATGTGTTATAGTTAATGGCATGATTCGCTAATTCATGAAGTTGAATTTTATTTTTAATAGATATTTTGTGCTGGGAAATCCAGTTTTGTAAATACTAGGATGTTTGGCCAACATAGCTATTGTCACAATCATTGCACGGAATGGAATAAACTATATTACTTCTAAGTTGTGTAGGGGTTTCCAACTTAAGCTTAGAATATATGAGTTTATGCTGAGTTTCATGGTTTTTATGTGTTATGTTATAAACTTTTTTTTGAATGCTTGGGTAATTTGCTCTGATAATCCATTTATATAATTCCCCAGTATTAGGTTGTAGTAGTGTCTGATAAATGTGTTTTATTTTTGGTGTTGTGTGTATGTGAAAATGGTTTTTTATTCAAGTAAATTATGGAATTGATTAGCTTTTTTGGAAAATGGTTATCTACTAGAATATCCTCGATCATTTTTAAATTTTTATAGTGAGAAATTTATCACTTAAATTTATAGCTCTGAATCTGAGTGCTATAGAAGACATGATAAAAGTGTTGTCATTAGTACTGATAAGGAAGGAGATTTAGTTACTTAGTTCCTGATATGTAAACCAGTAATTAGTAATCAACCAGTCTCTTTGCTCATTCCTCAGTTGGAAAGGGATGTGTTTAAGTGCACTAGCTACTCATTTTTATGTTAGTTTGGTGGGGCTATGTAATGCAAGTCATTTTATGTTAGCTTGCATGGTGCTAATTTATATGCAAAAAAGTATCTTTCTCTCCTCCTTAACTGGGGCTGGTTTTGATGCTGTTGATATCAGCCTAGCTATGGGCATTTTTTCAACCTTCCATGCCAATTTTACTGTTCGTTTGTGATTTTAACAAAACTTAAGCCTGGATACTCTGTATCAATTTATTTTGCATTTAACACTTCAGTAAACAATACCTACCTCAAGTGCTAAGCCACGTGAAATTACTTTCATGCTTAGTTGCCATTTGTTGCTGTTCACCTGTTTCCCATTATTGATCTGGTATAAGTAGGGTCGATAACATTTTTCTCCTTTTTGTGCCTTGGCATCCATTGTCTTTAAATAAAAGCTGATTTGCATCTGTGTTCTTTGGGTTCATAACTTTGTGGGTCACTTGATTGTATGGGGTAATGCAGTATTACATGTTCTAAATTGCTAAGGTTTGTTTCAGCTATGAACGAAAGCTCTTAGAATTTAATTATTTCCTCTTCATTTTTGTTACCACCATTGTTTGTTCATTTTGTTTTGTTAGTATTTACCTTGACTTAATGATTATAGACATGTATATGACTACTGCACAAGTGTGCACCAACAAGTATCCCGTAATCCATCCTCGAAAACAAAGAAGGGAGCAGCAACTGGAGGAGCTCAGCTTGTTGGACTAGAACTCTACAAAAGGCTGAGAGATTTCTTGAGAACTTACCTCATAGGACTTCTCTCGGTAATGATCTATCCACATAACCCCTTCCAGTATTTGCTTATGCACTTACATTTTGAAAGCCCTGGATTATTTTTGACTGAAACTGATAAAAATGATACTTAGATCAGTGATCAACTTTATATCCATAAAAAAATGTTCTTGGAGGTGTAAGATGTAATTACATGTCCCATTGAAATTGGTTGTTTTGCTATGTCTGTGAGAGACATATCATGTGAATAGATAAATAACTAGTGTAAGATATTTTACTGAATACTGAAACATAAGTCTGAAATTAGTTTTTATATTGTTTCTGGTAGCCTTCTGTGGTGTGAAGTGGAGTAAGAAGAATCTGAGTATAATTTGTGTGGTGAAAAAGTTATAAAATCGTTTATGTTACTCAGTTTTAACTAATTATTGAAATTTAAAATCATAATAGTTGTTTGTAATGGCTCTTTCTTGTAGGATGGAAAAGATCGTATGGATGAAGAGGTATTAAAGTTCTACACCAGAGAGTGGGAGGAGTACCAGTTCAGCTCGAAGGTTTTGAATGGTGTTTGCGCATATTTGAACAGGTAAGACCCTGCAGAAAAATGGGAGTGGCAGTGTTGCAAGATAAGTTTGCCTTTTTTTGCTCGCATGGTAGAATCAGAATTAGTGCCCTTGTAGTTGAGTGGTAAATGGAAACATGTTTCTGTCGCAAGTCATATGCTTAATTTTTTGTTTATGATGTGGCTTGAGTTAGATGATAAAAGTTGTAGGTTATTATTTCAATGATGCCATGAGTCACTGTGGTCTTGAAAAGTGAGCACTAACTTTTTCGATATAAAGTCTGGGAGTGACTGGTAGATGAAGTAGAGGAGTGGGAGAAGTATAGGGAAAAGGGCTTTGCTCAAAATGACTAACAATAACATGATTACGAATCAACACTGAACTGCTATGGGATTCAGAAAGAGAGATCTCCACAGTCTCAGTGATGTTTTGCAATGAAAGTGATGGGGGTCAAAGATGACCCCTTCCCATCTTTCTAGGTTGAATGGCCCACAGGTGCCCAAGTTTCAAGGCATAAGCAGTGTACATAGTGGTACAAACCGCAAAAAGAGAGTAATAAGTCAAACAATTTAGACAATAACATAGTGTGACAAGTTTAAATATAAATTAAAACAATTTTCAAATAAAAAAGACTAAGTGTGAGGTATATCAGACATCTTCACAACGAATACGTATTTATACATTTGATGTTTTACAGAAAATAAAAACATTTCATGGTGAAAAAGTAACATATTATAATATTTCATCTTAAAGTTAGTAACGGAAGAACAGTTTCTTATGTTTTTGGGTAGGAGAACAATCTAATATTGAATAAAATCAATGGTCGGTGTAGCGTCTTCTATACTATGAATGACAAGACTCCGCTCAACAAGACACGTTTATTACTGTCGACTGCTCAATCGGAACTGCCTGTGTCGCTCGAGTCACATGATGACTTGCGAATATCAACAGTCACATTTTTACAGGATACTACATCACCTTCCCTTTTTTTTTACAGATAAAGACATACATAGATTTTACCTATATCAATATAGTCAATAACACAATACATAAATCCAAATCAAAATCATTTCCTTCATGATCATGTACAGTTAAATATTCACTTCACATTTAATACAAATCAGTTACAAATAAAATCAAAATCATTTCCTTCATGATCATGTACAAACAAAATATTTACTTCACATTTAATACAAATCAGTTACAAATAAAACATATTCAAGTTACATAATCTTTTAACCACTCTGGGGGATTTTTAACTCTCTTCGGTCTTTGGAGCGTATTTGTTATATTATTGCTAGATGTCGGCAAAGTGTCTGTTGTTTCATGTGGACTTGTGGATGTATTTGGTGTATCAGGAGTTGCGTTGTGAAATGGTTTAAACATTGAAATGTTCCTTTCAATTAATTTACCATCTCCAGTTTGCTCATGAAACGTAGGTGACAATTTGTTTTCTTTTTTCTTTTGAAGCATAACTTCATCCCCAATCTGTATAGGGTTAGGAATAGCGCTTCTTTTCTTATCGGCATACAATTTGCCCTGGTACTTAGCTAAGGTATCCCTATCCCTAATATTTTCATCTTGGATAGTTGCAAGCTCAGTTTGCAAGCTAGGTAATTTAGACCTAAAGGGTCTACCAAACATTAATTGACCTGGGGGTACACCAGTAGTAGAATGTGGTGTACTATGGTAGCTGAAAATATAAGTTTTCAGCGCCTCTTTCCAATTATTATTGTTAATCTGAGCAATTCGCAACCTTTTCAGAAGTGATCTATTTTGCCTCTCAATTTCTCCATTAGCCTGAGGCCAAAATGCTGTGACAAATCTATGATCAATGTTAAGACCTTCCAAGTATTTTTTTAATCTATTATCTTTAAAACAACTACCGTTATCTGAAACAAGAACAAGTAGTAAAGAATACCTTGTGAACAATTGGTCTAGCGCTTGTATAACTGTTTCGGTATTTGTTTGGTGAGTGACAGTGACATCTATGAATCTACTGAAGTAGTCAATAGTGACTAATAAATAATGACCAGATGGGAGTGGTCCAAGAAAATCTATTGCAATATAATCCCACGCTTTTTCTGGCAAGGGCGTTCTAATCATCGGCTCAGGGGGAGAAGGTTTAGAAATAAGCTGACATTCCCTGCAAACATCGACAAAATGTTCCACGTCCCTGTCTAGGCCTTTCCACCACACCTTAGACCTGAGTCGGGCCTTCATCCCTGTCATTCCAATATGTCCTTCATGTGCTAATTGTAATGCCCATTGATGTAGAGCCTTGGGCAATACAATTTTGGAGCCTCTTAATATGAGGTCGTCCACAATACAAAACTCAGTTGATATGAGCTTGTAAAACCTTTGTTGTTTATCCCATTCGCCTGTTTGTAAACTTTTCTTTAAGGAAATTATCAAAGGGTCTCGGAGTGATGCCGCTTTTACCTCACTGATGGTCATGGCTAAAGGAATATCGTCAGCCACTAAACGTCTAATGCCATATTCCCCACAATCAAAATTATCATTGTCAGACATTTCTAGGTTTAATAGCCGCGACAGACAATCTGCTATATTTGTTTTTCCTGGTTTGTACCTTATGTTGTAATGAAATGCTTGTAATCTCAAAATCCACCTTTCGAGCCTAAGGCTGGGCTTTGATCTTGGTCCAAATATAACTTCGAGTGGCTTACGGTCTGTTACTAGGGTAAATGATTTCCCATATAAGTAAAACGAAAACCTTTCACAACCCCAAACTATAGCCAAGGCCTCCTTTTCTGTTTGGCTATACCTTTTTTCAGTTTCGTTCAATGCTTTGGCAGCATACTGTATAACTCTGGGACCTTTGTCCTTAGCCATGGAATTTTTGTTTGGACACTGTACTAAAACGGCACCTAAGCCTACTGGAGAAGCATCTGTAATGAGCAAGGTTTCTGCATCTTTATCATAATACCCTAACACAGGGGCAGATGTAATCATGTTTTTTAGTTTAACAAACGCATCTTCTTGCTCTACTTCCCACTTAAATGGTACACCAAATTTGGTTAGTTTTCTGAGAGGTTCTGTTAAAGTAGCATAATTGTTAATAAACCTAGCAGAAAAATTGCAGGTACCTAGAAAGCTTCTCACTTCATCTACATTTGTAGGAGTTCTAAAATTATGAACTACAGATTTATTATTTTCAGATGGTTGTACTCCTTCACTAGATAAATTAAAGCCAACAAAATCAATTCTGTTACTATTAAATACACATTTTTTTCTATTTAAAGTCAAGTTTAGGTCTCTAATTCTTTGAAGTACTCTATTTAATCGGTAATCATGTTCCTCTTGGCTTTGACCATGTATGATGAAGTCATCAAAAAAGATTACTGTACCTTCACAATCACTAAAAAATTGCATCATTGTAGCTTGGTATACTTCAGCAGCACAGCTGGCTCCAAATACCAATCGATTAAAGCGATAGTTACCAAAAGGAGTGCTAAATGTTGTTATTACCTTGGAATCTTCAGAAAGTTCCAACATATGATATGCATTTTTAAAATCAATTTTACTAAATTTGGTACTTCCTTCTAACTTGCATAACATTTCTTCTATGGTGGGAATTGGACATCTGGTCCTTAAAATTGCTTTGTTAGCTTGTCTTAAATCAAGAACTAGTCTCCAAGTCCCATCCCTTTTTGGCACTAAATGAGCGGGAGATAACCAAGGTGAATAACCCTTAACCTTTTCAATAATACCATGCATTTCCAACTGTCGAAGGATTTCAAACATTTCTTGTCTTAAATTATAAGGAACTCTCCTTATTGCTTGAACAACAGGTTGTACCTTCTTATCAATAGGGATTACAACTTTAAAATCCTTCAGTTTACCCATTCCTTCAAAAACATCTTTATACTCAGAAATCAAAACACGTTCATTAACACTAGTTGCGTTCACTTTTAACCCAATATGCAGTACTTTTAGCGCAATGGCAGTATCTTTTCCCAGAATTGGTACTTCATCTCCTTCATAGACAAAAAATTTTACGTCTTTAGCAACACAATCAGTTGTAACAAACACACGAGCCGTAAACTGACCAATTAGAAGAAGAGGTTTTGCACCTTGACCAAAAGGGTACAGTTTTTTTTTCAAGAATAGTGGTTACACATTTAACTTTCCTTTTCTTCATCTCCTCCCACACTGGTTTGGGTATGATATTGCAGTCACACCCGGAGTCAACTAACATTTTAACAGTAACACCACCAATATTAACGGGAAGCATGTCCTCATCCTTACACTTACTTTTAACTGCTTTTATGTGGGAGACGTATTCATTACCATCACCCAAATGATCCTCTGTGGGGGCGTCCGCTCCCTCATCCGTAGTAGTCAGCTGACAAGTCCTCGTCTTACCCTTGGGTCTGCGCCACGATGACGGTGAGCGATGTTTTATTGTGCCGCTTAGTTGCTTCTGCAGTCCGCCTGTTTGACGTGTCTGGCAAACACCGGCAAAATGGTTCTTAAGACCACATTTGTTGCACGTAGCACCCCATGCAGGGCACTTAGCGTCGTTTTTGCCATGCCCAGTCCTTCCACAGCGCCAGCAGTCTCTCGAAGAACACAGCTTTCTCCGGTATAAACCCTGTTGATTATCTTTAAAACTCAATTTATTTACAGATTCAGTTGCGACATCAATACCTGTTTGCTGTAAGAGTTTCTCATGAAGACGTGCCATCTCCACAGTCCTTCTCAAGGATAATGGAGTGTTCGAAAGCAAGGCCTCTTTATATATTTCTTTTTTGAGGTCGGGCCACTGACATACACTTATGAAATGATCACCTATAGTTTCGTCTTTAACTGCACCAAAGTCACAGAGAGTTGCTTGTTCTCTTAAACGTAAAAGAAAGTCATCTACCGTCTCGCCACTTGAAGGACGAAGTTCTCTAAAACGTTGCCGTTCATAGGTTACATTTTTTAGAGGTAGAAAGTGTTCATTCAAGATATTCATAGCATATTGGTACTCATCTGGTGCAGGATTGTCCACAGTTCCCGTCGGGAGAGGCATGTCTTCTATTAAATTGTCGTATAGGTCTTGAATCGCCGGCCCTCCTAGGTGCATCAGCGTTGCAAATTTTCTTTGAGCTGTCGTGACTGCACGAAATTGTAGATAATAGTCTAATGAATAAAACTCTATCTTCAGTCACTTGGTGGTATTCCATGGTCAATGATTTAATGAAACAAACTTTTACAAAATACCACAAAAAAATTGTTTTGAACAAACTTACGACCCGGGTTTCGTCCAAATAATCGTCATCATCAGGTACCTTCTCGCAAGTCATCATGTGACTCGAGCGACACAGGCAGTCCCGATTGAGCAGTCGACAGTAATAAACGTGTCTTGTTGAGCGGAGTCTTGTCATTCATAGTATAGAAGACGCTACATTGGCGACGAGGATGAAAGATATAAAGGACGACACCTAGTTGAATCGGAAATCGTCAAAATTAGTTTCAACGATTAAATAGTTAAATCGGAAGTTAGCAAAAGTGATTTTATTTAATGATGATGACGATTATTCGGACGAAACCCGGGTCGTAAGTTTGTTTAAAACAATTTTTTTGTGGTATTTTGTAAAAGTTTGTTTCATTAAATCAATAGTCTAATGAGCGAGTCCACTTCGCCCATTTCATGCCCACTGATTCCTGGTGGACATTAAAAGCTTCTATCTCACGACCGGATGGAGCCGCCATTTGATCTTCTTTGGTCCCTCGTGTCTGTCTTTCTTATTAAATAAAATCACTTTTGCTAACTTTCGATTTAACTATTTAATCGTTGAAACTAATTTTGACGATTTCCGATTCAACTAGGTGTCGTCCTTTATATCTTTCATCCTCGTCGCCAATGTAGCGTCTTCTATACTATGAATGACAAGACTCCGCTCAACAAGACACGTTTATTACTGTCGACTGCTCAATCGGGACTGCCTGTGTCGCTCGAGTCACATGATGACTTGCGAATATCGACAGTCACATTTTTACAGGATACTACAGTCGGCAAGTTTACTTGGTGGAATTTAGACATAGGAAGATAAAAATACTTAGTTGATTCCACAATGTATTTAAATAGACTACCAGTTTCAACTAAAGGTTGAAACCTGTAGAGTCTATCTAAATAAATTGTGGAGTAAACCAAGTATTTTTATCTTACAATCCAATATTGGTCCCAAGATGACATGTAGTATGTATAAAAGAATTTTGGAACTTTGCTGAGTGATGACCAGGAAAATATAGAAATTCAGGATCACATTAGGTACACATATCTCTAGTAGAAGGTTTCGCAGGAAACAATTCTAATAGATATTCAGGGGATTTTTCTTTGAACAAGAAGTTCAAGTAAACCTGAGGAAGTATTTCCTTTGGGTCTTAACATTGAGCCATCGAATTCATTGTAGTATAGGGTCTAGTGGACATCTCAATGAAGATTAAAAATAAACCTAATGTATGAATTTAGTGCCGAGTGTAGAGTGGTGTTGTCTTCTTCTTTCAGGTTGTTGTAAACTAGACAGCAGTAATCAATAATAAGGAAAAATGACAATTAAATGAGCATTTTCCTAGTGTGTTAAGGAAGAAATTCTGAACTAATTTTTATTTGTGTAGATGGTGTTGATTTGGAGAGAAATTTATTAACGTGATTGTTCCAAGACAGACTTGAGCTGATTCTGATCTCTATATTTGAACAGAGTTTGAGTAGGGTATGAGGGTGCTGTCATCACATATTTGAGATATATTTCCATAATGGAAGTGGTTTTTCATCTTGGGGCTACCAATAATCATTGCTTTGATTTTATTTGTGTTTAGAACAAAGTTATTTTGCTGGGACTTTGCATAAATAAGTTTTATATCCTTGTTCATGATGAGGGTAAGGAAACAATCCACTTCCACAAAATATAATTTATTCACTCACGACCATGGTTTCGATGCTTAGCATCATCTTCAGGTTGTGGACATCTCAGCGAAGATTAAAAATAAACCTAATGTATGAATTTAGTGCCCAGTGTAGAGTGGTGCTATCTTCTTCTTTCAGGTTGTTGTAAACTAGACAGCAGTAATCAGTAACAAGGAAAAATGAAAATTAAATGAGCATTTTCCTAGTGTGTTATGATCTGTGTCACCTGAAGATGATGCTAAGCATCAAAACCATGGTCGTGAGTGAATAAATTATATTTTGTGGAAGTACATTGTTTCCTTACCCTCATCATGAAGTAATTCCACATAGTCAAGCCAGACGCCAGCAACTTCATCCTTGCTCATTTTTTTGATTGCATCGCAAAATTTGCTGGGGAAACAAGTGACAATATATTAGGTTGTCTGCATAAGCATGTACCTTGTGTGCTCTAAGTCATGTGAAATGTATTTATGAAAATGGAAAATACTTTGTGCACATATTCTTCCACAAAACCATGTAAAACATTAAATTAACAAAAAAACAATAATTTTTAAACAGATTAAATGCTGATGGCAACTTAATTTAATTTTACCGTGTACATGCAGATATGAATTATCACAACGAATGGTAGTCTTCGTCCATAAGAACATCAGTTGACTGCCTTTCTGTGGTTTCTCCTTTTTACTGTCTCATTGCACAACTTGACTCAACCTGAGATTCACTGTTTGACCAAAATTAATCCAATATGGCCTGTTATTTCTACTTTTTTAAATGTTTGCAAAGTACGATGCAGCATTGCGATTGAAAATTTTACCCTATGGCTTGCTGCTGCTTTATTAGATTGATAGTAATCCATGAAAATTTTACACTATGGCTTGCTGCTGCTTTATTAGATTGATAGTAATCCATGAAAATTTGGACATCACCCCATGTTGCAAAAATATCACGCATCAAGAAGTAGGAACATCTACTCTTCCTTCATCTTTCTCTGAAGAATTTTCCTCCTCCATTGTCTTCTCCTGCATTTGTTTCTGCTCTTCCATGCTGAGCTCACATTTATGGTCTTCTTCTTTAAATATGTTCTTCATGTGTTCATGGTTAATTTCCAGTCCTAGGTTTTCACCCAGTGACTCAGTATCATCGGCAGCTGATAAATCCTCAATGTCAAAGATCTTGCAGGTTCTGCCTCCCAATTTCTTCCAGGTTGTATTTATGGTCCTGTTGCTCACTTGCCACCAGGCTTCATTGATGGAAGTTAAAGCATGAAGGACATTAAAATGATGTTTACTGCAGTCTCTGAGTGTTAATTCTGTGCTAGAGGTTACCTCAAAACCACTTTTAAAAAGTGCTTTGCAGTAGAGCCTCTTGCAGTCACCATGTAGGGAGTTGAGCTGGGAGGCAGATACACTACAATGATGAAATCTAACTCCTCGACCAACTCATCTGCCAGTCCTGGAGGATGATCAGGTGTATTGTCAATCACTTGAAGGCATTTTAATGCTAAGTATTTTCCTTGAAGTATTTTTTCACACTTGGGGCAAAGATGTAGTAGTCAATTTTTGAAAGAGCCAATGCAGGCATGTTAATTAATTTAAGTGTAAAATGTAGACTTGTACCAATACCACTTTTTCCTATACCAAATCGATACCTAGATACCAGTGGCCCATACGGATAGTATTATTTGCCAATACCTTACTTATTTTTCTAAAAATATTTGATAACTTCTTACCTTCTCATGAAGTCAACTCAGTAATCTAAAGTTTTTTAAAAGAGCACCTAATTATTGAGAGAAATGACATTGTGACTACTTTTTTATTTTGTTACTCTTAAAATTACCACTGGAATTGAATTTTATACACTAAGCCCTCTTGCATTTGTAAATGCTGAAAATTCTTTTTAAGAAATAAGAGCTGCTGAACATGCTCAGCAGCTCATATTTGAATGTATTGCTCATTGACATATTATTGACACGGCTGCTGAACATTCTCAGCAGTTAAGAGGGTTCTTCTATCTGGACCATAGCACTAGTTTCTGAAAAAATATGCTCAGGAAACTCTAAACCTGCAGGCATACCCAAATACTGTGGACTCTCATTAGCACGTTTTTGTTGGGACCTGAAATCCTGAACATGGTAAAGAGGAAAACTTGCTGAAAAGGTTAGGCCATCTCGGGTTATGTTGAATGCCTATGTGCAGGTTGCATAACTCCCAGGGAACTATTATGTGTGCCCTCATGTTAGTTCAATGCTGGCGTTAATTTATTGTAGCTAAGTTTCATTTTCAATTAATACGCCTCCCAAAAGATACGTACAATACCTTGCGTTGATGTGCACTCAATAGTTAATGAGAACTATATGACCAAATAGCACGTTTTGTGTATACTGGTCACACAAAAAAGTATATATAGACTCAACTTTGAGGCTTGATATTCCAAAAAAAAGAAGAAGTGAAATTCATAGAGAGCATTTCAGCATGTAGATAATTTAGCCTTTCTTTTAATGCAGGTACCAGACTTTTTTTAATAATTACTTCTGAGGTTTGTTTTTGCAGTGAGGATGAAAAATGGCACATTTCTTAGAGTCGTAGAGGCCAGCGTCACTTTGGAGATTGTCATAACAATATGAAATGCACAAATGGAAGAAAATTTTGATACAATATGAATCGTACTTTTGCCATGACGTCCGTTAAGTTTCAAGTATTTGCTTATATTCTTTTAAGTTTTTCTAGTCAATTTACGAAACCAGGTTTTCTTTGTAAGTATGGAACATTGGAGGTATGTGAGCTCATTCGTCTTCATTTTAAATTTTCTAATGCAAATTCATTGACGTCATAACACTTGACTGTGCCACAATACTTCATTTGCATTTCATATTTTTTTTAATCGAGTTCGGAATGTTCCGTTCGAGAACGGAAATACTTTCGAGTAAAAGTATCCGAAACAAAACTAAACTCAACAGTATCAAAGTATCGGGAAAATGGCCGATATCCGATACCTGCTATCGATATCGGCCCAAGTCTAGTTAAAATGTATGACTTGCGGAATACCTTAAAAATAATGTGTTTGAATGCACAGAATTAATAATGTACACTTATCGAAAAGGCACTAATTATTTTAAATAGTAAAGAGATTAAAGTTTCACAGACCTTAAGTTGGAAATTGTCAATTAAATTAGAAAAGGATACTTAATATAATCACAAGCCTAAAAATAGTGTGGTAAATACAGTTCAGTAATAAAGGGAATCAATAACTGCATACTTAGGAGCCAAATGGGCATGTTTTGCCAATGTACGATTATTTCATAAATACCTGAAAACCCTTCACAAAAATGAACTTCTGCCTACAGTATTTTTTTTTTACCTTGGGCAAAAATACAGGGTTACCAGTTTATCATATCCATACCAAAAGTTTTACATTATGGCTGACTATGGACATTACTGACCACTTCATAATCTCACATGATTATGGAGTGCTCAGTAATATAAATGAACTCACATATGTGCGTATTATTGTCCGGAAATTTTTTTAAATTCATAGTATGCACTGTAATTATTACTCTGGATATTCAATGTACCATCTTGGAGTATTTAACCCTGTCTGTTATAAACGGGGGAGATTTCTCCGCTGAAAACAAGATTTAAATTCCCTCTTTCCCCTGTGGTAGTCCTATTTTTTTGCACGATGAGAGGCATGTGGACATTGCTTCATTTAACCTTGAATAACTTTTTATGTAATTGAGTTCTTTGTTTCAAATTTTTGAATTATTTTAACCAAATATAAATACTGTGAAATGAAATCATCTTACCTGTCCGTGTATTTAATTTCCTACTTCCACTCCATTTTCTTGGTGATATTTGTGAAAATATCCCAATCTGCATAGTGATAAATCGCAGCTTGAAGGTTGTTTCTATTCTCCGCACAGCAGTAGATCTTTTTTCTTTGAGCTGCAGTGAGTGCACACCCTCTTTCTTACATCAATCTTGGCTAAACAATGTGGCGCTCAATGTGGAATAGCGGCCATGGGTAAATTTCTTTTACGGCCTATATGTACTTTGTGGGAGGAGAAATTACCGATCATCTGCTTATAGAGGGCTAAATGGATGTCCTTCCGCGTAACTCCATGCTTAGTTTTTGGAGGAGAATTAGTTTTTCTGTATAGTATAAAGCTGTTAACTATGGCTGTATCAACTACAAAGACAAATAAGTACTTCCATCACTTTTTCGTTTTCCTCCCTAAGTCGCAGTAGCACCTTCTCACCACTTCGTTGGCTTTCCTCAGAAACATTACTTTATGAATGACATCCTTTATGCTACAACTTCACTGTAGGTGACATCTACCCAGTCTTTATCAATCTTTCTTGTGGAATGTTGGATATATTCTGCATATTTATTTGTATTCTCAACAATACACTCAAAAAACTTTCACCTCCTAGCATGTATTTTTGGAAGGAAAATTTGTCGTCGCCTACCACCAAGTTATATATAGGACCTTCTTCGAAATCCTCTGACGCTGAATAAATTAGGGTATCCCTCAACGCGTGTTGGGTCAACCCATGTCAATTCATCCAGAAAAATTAAGTTTTAACACCCACCGACTCAGATTTCACTGAAACTTGGCATGATTTATCTTTTCATGTAGATAGGAAAGAATCCAAAGTTTTTCTTCTCTATCTCAACTCGTTTTATTTTTATAACCACTTAAAGTGTAGGTCAAACTGTAGATATTCTTCAGATATTCTATACTTGCTGTGTTTTAATGTGTAGACTAGTTGTTCTTTGACAGCGACACTATACATTTTAATTCATATATATTAATAAAAATTTCAGAAACTTAAGTCCCACTCATTTAATTTCTTATACTTTGAGTTGTTTTTCAAAGTTATCAGTCAACAGCTCTCCTGCAATGAAGGTAAGTAGAAAAATCACACTTAAAATTCTCTTGAAATTAGTTTCACTTTATTTTGTAACTATTTAGCAGTCAAATTGGACCTGTGTTTCCAAAAACTCTACAGTACAAGTCTTCTTACTAGTTTCCCATGATAATCTGATAAAAATATTTAAGACAAATGTTGCTTTTTTTTCTTTTGACTAATTGTAGCCTGATGCTGATTATCAGAAAAGTGAAATGCACAATTTTTTATATTTAACATTTTTTATCTCAGAAAGAACACAAAAAGCCATGAGTTTTATTTTCAGAGGAGGTTGAAATATCTTTAGAATTATGAGAAAAAATAGTTTTGCTTTATAAACACACTGCCTTTGGTAGATATCTAATTTTTTATACAACCATGTTTTGGGTAAGAAATTTTCTTAAATCTTAGGAAACTAAAGTGTTTTGAGAATGTATGATACCTCTGAGAATAAAACTCAATTTTTTTCTGGATTCCGCATGGTTTATTTGATGAAACTGCAAATTTTTATAACAATTGAGTGATAAATAAGCATACAATTTTTTTTCCTCTGGAAGTACAAGTGCTCACGGAGTCCTTAGGAATGGAAAAACTACAGTTTGACCTACACTTTAAGTGGTTATAAAAATAAAACGGGTTGAGATAGAGAAGAAAAACTTAGGATTCTTTCCTATCTACATGAAAAGATAAATCATGCAAAGTTTCATCGAAATCTGAGTCGGTGCGTGTCATCGCCTGGATGAACTGGTATGGAATGACCCTGTTGCAACTGTGCAGTAGCTGAGAAATTACTTGCAGTTGGAGTAATTTCATCTTCTAAACCAAATTCACTCGTTTTATCACTATCACTTCCTTCTCCTCCTGCTTTTATGGAACTAGAGCTATCTGGATCACTAGAGAAATCTCGGTTCACTTCCTCACTCAAAGAATTCATGATTTAAACTGGGCAGCGTAGGAGAAAATATTTTTCTTTTTCTCTTGAGCTCTGACTCAGCTTCTCTCCCTGTAGGATAAGATATGTTGTATTGGTTAGTGTCCTTGGCTGCACAAGAAATATTCTTTTGTGATGCTAAAGCCACCCTAAACGAGTGTAAAAGGATGCCTTTAGATTTCAGCTCTCACTTGCATCCTGCAGAGGGCAAAGACTATGAGATGCCTCATTCATCGCCTATCTTCAAACATGGCCACCACAAAGTGGACCCTCGGCCAGAGAATAATCTTTCTTCACTTGCCCAAGGATGACATGCCAGCCGAGAGGCACAAGCTTGACCATTCGACCCTTCGAGCAATTAGGCGTAATGTCACAGATTTATGGGGTTCTGTTTCATCTACGTGAAATAAAGATAAGAAAAATGTGTGCGTTAGCAAGGATAAACACCCTCAGGTGAAGCAGATGCCTATGAAGCTCAAAAGATCTCTCGGAACACAGCTCTGCAGGTCGTGTAGTTTCGGGCAGGTTGTGCAGGATGGCATTTAAATTGGCCAAGCGGTTCTGGGCGCCTTGTGACAGAGTGCAGAATGAGCCATTTAAATTTAGATAGGGAGAAGGTTAACCCATTCGCATACTCTCTCTGAGATTTCAAGTGACCACTAACACCACCGACTTTTAAGGTATTTAATTATGACTGACCAAAAAGTTTTTTTTTTAATGTAAGAAGATGGCAGCAGCATCAACCTACAAGTAACAAAATGCATTATGCGTACCAGTATGCTTCCGGTGATTGTGGCCAGATCCAGATTGCGTACCAGTATGCTTATGGATGCGAATGGGTTAAGGTTTAAACTCGAATGTACAAAATTTTTATGCCCACACTTCTAGGTGAACCTGGGTGAATTCAATTCATTGTTTGAAAATACCTTGCACCATCATATAGGTACCATCAAATTGGCCCCTTACCTTCAGGCCAATATCTAGCCTCATCTGCAAATGATGCATGAAGCCTTACTACTTCTGTATCCTACACCTGATGAGATTACATATCAAACATAACATAGTGAGTAATAATATTTCTATGGAATTATAAAGTATTTTCATTTCAGCAAATTAGGTAGGCTCGACCCCCAAAACTCAGCCTTGCTGTCAACTAGTATTATAAACTAATATGCTCATTACTCAATACATCGATTGTCAACCAAGTTGTTTTGTTGCTGGAAATATTTGTTTTTAAACCAATGTTTAATAACAGTGGTACTTGTGAACCAAGGGTCACTGTACTTATAAACTGTAAGAACACTGTAGCTGAACAGAAATTTGTATTCTTCATGGCACGTCCAACTTTTTTTCATTATTTTTAGGTGAGCCTTTTTTCACTGGCAAATTGTTATGAACACGAGCACACTCAACTCCACAAATTATCAATAAAAAATTTTTGTTACTAGTGTATCCTTGTTTTTTTAATGGATCTCAAAAGTCTATTTATTACGGATTACCTTTTAAACTTTGGCACCCATTTTTAAAAGGATTTGGTGGAACTTTTCATAATTTACTCCGTGAAAACCTTAATTTAATCATTCAAAGTATATTCTTGGTCTGTTTATCATTCTGGAAGTTGGTCAGTATTTATTCTCAGTGACAACTGCAACAATTGATAGAATTACTAAAAAATGTTTTCAGTGGTCTATTGTGGCAAAAGTAAAGAATCAATGTGTAATTGGTGTAGAGGTGGTGGTGTTTTATTGTGTGAAGAGCTGAGCTGATGAAGGGATAAATGTTTTTGATTCATTTTGAAGTGGCATAATTCTCTTTTAAAAAACCCCATTGACTATGATTTAATCAGTAATACCACCCTTGTTAGACTATATGTTGCATATGTATTCAGTTTCTTTTTCTATATCTTGTCATTTGATGACCTTACAACCAACCAATAATGTATGTCCATAAAGTGATTAAGTGGTTACAGGGTGATTGTGGTTGCAGTGGTGATATGCTGTTAGTTATGTTAATCAAAAATTCTGCAGAGCTAGTGGTACCCAAAATGTAAGGAATGTCTTACACTTTTGTTGAATTTCAGGCACTGGGTCAGGCGAGAGTGTGAAGAGGGCCGGAAAGGGATCTATGAAATCTATCAATTGGCACTAGTTACCTGGAGAGATCACTTATTCAAGCACCTCAACAAACAAGTGACAAATGCTGTTTTGAATTTAATTGAACGAGAAAGAAATGGAGAGACAATCAACACCAGGCTTGTCAGTGGGGTAATCAACTGCTATGTTGAATTAGGTAAGTACTCAAATTATTTTGCTCCTCAGTAATCGTGAAGATTTTATTTTTTTTGTAATGTCATTGACCCACCATAAATCTCTGTAGTATTTTTGCATGGCGAAATTTAGGGTTGTAGATAATTTTTGTGGCAACATTTTAATCATATGTGACAAATTCTATTTCCTGATGGTGCTGGTCTCTCTTTGGCAGTTCATTATTAATTACAGTAGAACCTCGCTTATGAAACTTTCAATAGACAACCAAAAAAAGTTTCATAAGTGAGGAAGTTTCATCTACATCTACGTAACACCCTGCGAGTCACCACGAGGGTGTGTGGCATGGGGTGAAGATCACCACATGCACTATTGACTTGTAACTAGGATATACAGTGGAAGCTCTATGTAGCGAGAGCCCTCGGAAACTGAAAAATCACTCGCTATATAGGATTGTTGTTGTAACCGAAGGTAATTAATCATCCTACAGCTTATTTTTGGAGTTATTTTTTGTGAGTGGTGAAAATATTCTAATGAAATTGCAATTAAAAATCAAATTTTCGAACATTTCATTTACCCATGATCGTATCCACTTTCAATTACATCAAATTCTACATTATGTGTTATATGTTGGAATATAAAAAGTCGAATTTTTACACTTAAGCCCTTGTCTCAGGTTTGTGTGCTGTACGACGTGTTATTTGTATTGTCATTGCCCCGATTTTTTGGATGTGCCAATCAGATATGTCACAACTGCAAGTAATGGCAATGCAACAAACTATTAACTGCCAAACCTTCGGAAACCAGAAAATATCATTCCTTCTACCTCTCAAAAATAGTTGAAAATGGTGAGTGATGGCTGCTCGATGAAGAAATTACTGAGATAAAAAGAGGATTTTTAGTCCCTGATGATGACACGTGAGTGTTGAAACCGGTTGGCTATTAAAAACGTGTAGAAAATTACAAAGTTGATTCTTATTTTCAATCATGGACAAATTCCGCCATGTGATGGCCCAAGTTGTTTCATTGAAAGAGGATTTAGTTCCATGCAAGCACCGGATTGCTATCTTCTCCAGGTTAGCTTCAGAAATAAAGGAGAGAACAATCTTCATTTGCTGTAAGATTGACTCCTTTAAAATAGTCTAAATCGTCTCTGACAACAGCTGACTTGGATTTGTCGGAATCTTAGAGCCAATTAAAACTAGCATTTATGAATGCAAAAACATTAGTCATAAATTGTCCAGGACCGCAATAATTGTGTGTTGAATACTATCTTGAACTTATGAAAACATGCCTTTGACAAGTAAGTCCACAATTCAAGCAATTGCTAGTTCAAAATTGAATTTCATCGAGATAGGTACGGATGAACGCAATATCTGCTGACGTACCAACATCTAGCGGCAGCATTGGGAACTTTATGATACGAATACCAACGGGAGGTACGGGAGGATGACAAAAGAACAATGGAATGCACGGATTTATGAGAAATTAATATTTAATTAATAAGGATGCGTACGGGCATTTCATAAATGGTTGAAACGAACATTTGATCGTAAAAGTGGGTGAAAAATTTACTGTTTGGCATTTAATGCTACTGAAAAGAGCACGTGAGCATAAATTTACCTCTCGTAATAGTGAATGACTGCAGTTGAGGCAGGTTGTTGTCCTCGCTATTACCGATTTATTTTACATGTAAATCATAGGGTTTTAAATGGTTTCTTCCAAATCCTTCCAAACGATCAAGATTAGAAGAAAGTAAAAGTATTAGAAGTCGGTAAAGTAGTTTCTCCTTAGGGGTCAATAGAGCACTCTATGCTCTCTAGCCACAACTTCTCAAATTATGCTTCAGTTCAGTAGCTTGCACGATAGAGTGTACAATCAGTCAAAATGCGCATCATAATGTGCGCTTCGGCGTCGAACTGGCTAGATCAGATTGGCAGTCATGGAAATTGTGACAGGCTAGGCCTAAATTAAAATGTAGGTAGATAGAGTAAAATCCGACTGTAACGCACCACACTACACCGTGGGTCTCACCATGTCCCCCAAAATGATTAAATTGACTATTTTTGTGCTAGAAGTAGGTAACTTTTTCACGAATTTTATCACAACGTGGCCAATGCATCTCAACTTCAAGAGATCCACGAGGTCGGCGACATATCTAATACAGTAAAACCTCATCTCCCCATGTCCCCCCATGCAGCTCAAGTAGTCCCCCCAGCTCAAGTTTACAAGAAATGAAGACCAATTTCATTTATGTTTTACAAAAAAGGAGGCTAAAATTTGTTGCCATATTTGTAGAGTGATGGATGAATGATGTCCTTGTAGTAGTCCCAAGTTGAGAAATCTACAAGCAAGGAAAGTTATGGAATGTATAAATAATCAGTATATTTCTAGGGTTTTGTTGGTACATAGTTCAATAAAAAAAGTGTGCTCTAAAGTTTTTATTTTTTGTAAATATATATATCTGTTCTGAATGCCTTTCAAATATTTTTCTTTTTAATTCACCATCCTGCAGGCCTCAATGAAGAGGACCCTGGAGCCAAAGGTCAAAATCTGTCCGTTTATAAAGACTCTTTTGAAAATGTTTTCTTAGAAGAAACAGAAAGGTTCTACACAAGAGAAAGTACAGAGTTTTTGCAGCAGAATCCAGTTACTGAATATATGAAAAAGGTGAGTACAGTTTTGCCCTATTTCTTTAAAATTTGGTCTCCATGAATTTTATTATTCTTCCATCTGGCACTTATGCATTTTACAGATGACCAATCATAAGAAGCTTAGTGTTATCAAGATCATCCATTTTATATTTAATCATGATAGACTTCTAATTATGTGTGTGTTGTAGGAATTTCTTAGTTTGTAGTTCATCAGTCCATTTAAATATATTGGACCTTCGTTGCCATGTTTTTGAAGGAACCTGAAATGAATATAGTAACCATGAAACCATGCAGAATCCACATAGTGAATGCTTCACTTCTCACTCATTAGCACTTCGTACTTTTGCATATTGTGGACAATAAATAAAGTAGCATGTCGTAAATTATGATGATTGCAATGAAAAAATCATATTTGTATATCAACCATGTGGTGCTAAAGAAGAATGAGGAAGATTAAATGGATTGACGGATTAAGTAAAGAGGAAGTCCTAAGAAGAGAGGGAGAAAAGAGAAGTCTGCTGAAAACTCTAACAAGAAGACAGGACCACTTAATCAGCCATATCTTAAGATGTGATGGGCTGATGAAGGCAATCATAAAAGGGAAAAGTAAACAGGAAGAATGGAAAAAGCAGGCCTTGTATGATATATATATATATGTATATGGAACAAGTTTTGAAGGATATAATAGAGCAGAATTAGGTTAATATGAAGAGGTTGTCCGATAGAAGAGTCAAGTGGAGGGCTGCATCAAACCTATCTTAGGATTGTTGACCAATGGTGATGATGATCAACCATGATGAGCATTTTTATTAAAATGCATTAATTTCTAGTGAGGATTGTCAGGATTTCTCAAAATATGTATTATCAAAATGACATTCTACTTTTCCATTGCCTAGATAACTTTAACATGAACACTTGTAACGAAACAGAAATGGAACTTCCCACATGTTCTCTGCAGATAATGAACAGAAAAATATGTACATTAACAAAAATACTTATTAAGTTATTAGATCCAGGAGATTCTAAGGTACTGTATTCACCTGAGTCTAAAGCCCATTTTGCGTGGTGAATGTTCATATGCATGAGCAGGAACGCATATCATAATTCAGGAATGAATTTGGGTGATGACCTGTAATAGCTATGAATAAGGGTGCATTATATATGTAAATATGAAGAAATAAACTGATAGAAGAATTCGGTGGTGAGCTACATCAAACCAATCTCTGGAGTGCTACTAATGAATATGATGATGATAGTTTCATGGGTAATTAATGATTAGCTTTTGTTTTTATTAACATTTAAAATAGTACTACAACTTTATGTAATGTCGTGCAAATCAATATTTTCTTCTTTGATAGAAATTAGTGTTAACCGTGTCGTGTGTCGAGTGACACACGACACGGGTAACCCAGGGGCATTTAAAAATAAATTCCGAGTGGCCTACTGATATAGAGGGTGAAAAAATCGAAGTGCAAAGGGTTAAATGTGGTTTTCTTCCAATAATGTATACTTTCATTGTTGAATATTTCATTCCATTTAAATCATCCTTTTTTGTCGCTGCTTCAATGTAGGTGTACACTGTTAACAGGAATCGGAATTGACTTGGGAATGTAATTATTTTATCCTACTTGGCAGTGGGAAGTGGAAGGGATATAGAATATTTTCAATTAAGGTGAAAATAGAAATTGTTAAACAAGTAGATTCTTGTGATGCTGCTCTCATTGATATGGCGAAATATCTAAGATTATCAGTCTCTGAAATAGATACCATTATGTAAAATCATGATTTGAATCTGAAACATGCTAGCTAGTGCAGATGCCTGTCAAAAATTAGAAAATGTCGCGAAATCTTAGTATGATAGAGCATTGAAAGAGTGGGTTTTAAGTTCTAGAGAGTCAAATATTGCCGTGAGTGAATCCTTCACTAGAGAAAAAGCATTTCACATTATCTAAAGTTTGGGAATCAAGGATATGACAATGACCAATGGTTGGTTGGATTGGTTTAAAAATTGGTTGAAATATATCGTAAAAATTAATTTGGAAAGAGAGAGGTTGGTAGCTTAATCAGTTAAAGCACCTGGCTGGAAATCTGGGGACTCTTGCTTGAGTCCCGGTGTAGGTGAATGATTTTTTCACTGTGGAATTTCTACTAATGATATTCCTCTTTTTCAGTTTATCAGGGTTCCTTACTTTTATCTTTTTTGGCAGTAGATAAGTAAATTTACTTGTGATATTAAAGGATTGAGTCCTTTTCATCAGTCAACAATCTGGTTTGACGCAGCTCTCCACTTATATCTATGTACATTTGTAGCATTGTACAGGCACTTCCAAAAAAAAGTTAACACTTCAGAGCCGAAATTTTTCTAAGTCTCGAGTTGACGGTGATTTGACAACGCTGCGTCACGGCTTCCCTCTGGCGAGGCCTCGCGAAGTTCTAACCGAAAACAAACCCCCTTCCCTCCTCCCCCGTCCTCACCTTTCCCTGTTTGGCAGAAGGGATTACTGCACGGTCGGTCTTGTTATGCCCTAAAGAAGGGGGCTATTGTGGGCACACCATGGTTGTTTCTTCCGACTCGCGCTGCGAGACTGAAGTCCTGAACACATCTCTACGCTCACCACCGTCGTGAAAAAAACTGGACTAATTTCCAAAATAGCTTGCTTTGAGATATAGACTTGAAACTTCACATAAATACTCAGAAAAGATTGCTAATTAAGGAATAATGCATCATTTGACATGATTCTTATCTGTTAGCCAGATATAAGGGCTCAAACATAACCAAATTTCCAAATAAACACCTGAATCATTTGCCTATTAACACTGCTATGCCTTTAAATTGCCTGAGCTACAAATATTTTTTAAATCATTTAATTGCTATTCCATTACTTAGAAAAACTAGAGTATATCTAGTTCACATGGGCCCTAGAAAGACTCCACTCTTTTCAAGGGCTGAAGGGCGTGAATAAGAGGTATGTTTCCGGAGCGTACGCAAAAAAATAACTCGATTCCGCGTAATTTTATCCCGTCGCACGGCTCAATATGCTCGCGATTTCATCGAATAAGAGTGATGGAGGTTACTGACAATGGATACAGCTCAAAAACAACGAATTGGAAGCCTTAGGGTCCATGTCACTTCAGCAATGTGAGCGAGTCACGTCAATTCTCACGTCACGCGAGTCACGTATCTCTATGCTCGCCACCATCGTCACAGAAAAAAACCGTCGTCGCGCATTTGCATAACATTAAAAATGGAAAAATCGAATCCTCTTCAAAATTTTACTTTGAAGAGGAAATCACATATCATCATTGGTTGTTATCACCTTCCAATTTGTATGTGTCCCTTAAATAATTAATTCCTTGGTTAATTGGTGTTGTTTCACGTTCGTGCCATTTCAGAGCGAGTTCATAGGCATATTTAATACTCACATCGATGTGGTCAGAAGCTTTGAAAATATGCGATCCCAAATTTTAAGACTAGGAGCAGGCTGATAATAACATTTTAATGTTTTCATCGTATTGGCGAGTAAAATGCTCGATTTTCAGGATGAAGTAAATAACGTTCCCAATTGTGGTGGCATTTCCACGAGTTAACCTTAGCATTTATAGTTTGAGTCCTAATTTGTATAATAATAATAATGCCCATGAGATTATAATACCAATACATCTGTTATTGACCACGCAGCCGTTTCCCTAAAATCTGGTCTAATGTCTAATCTAACGCTTTGGAAGAAGGTGTTTAAAGAATTGGCTTTTTCTACACTTCTGGTGACTAATTCCTTTGTCGTTTTTTAGTGTTTGCACTGTGGACCTATTTGCCCAAAGCTCTCTCACATATGACCAAAACGCTTTAGGATTGCTATCTAGATATTCTCCTAACTCTTGAAATGTTATTACGCTTGCCGACATTATTTCCTTGCTAATGCTCTCGATTTTTTATAGTTTTGAACTAACTCATTTTTTTCCTCTACCGATAGACCCCGTCCTGTATTTTTCATCCTAGCGTGGCATACCCTTTGTCACTTTAGTGATTTCCTAACCTCCGCATTATACCACCTCTGTATTATCACTAATGAATTTACTTGGAATGTATTCATTAACTGCTTTACGGGTGTCCTCAAGAAATTCTCTCCACGAATCTTCTGTATCTAATCCTTTGCTTTGTTCGCTAAATACATTAAACGATTCCCTTAATTCCTCTTTCATACCGTCGTAATTAGCCTTGCCAAATAAGTATACCCTCTTCCTTGGTTTATAATGTCTTTCAACGCCTACAATAAAGTTCACATTTACTATTTTATGATCACTAAAGGTTACAGGTCCTAATACAGCTAATTGCGTGCGCATGCGACCACAACTAAATAATTATTCGTATGAGATTTAACTGATTGCAAGAGCTCCGTAAGCATGTGAAGACATTTCCGTTGGTCAAACTGTAACTAATGTTACGCTATAATTGGTTATTCAATGCCTTTTTCCATTCTTCAAAGGATGAGGACTGTGACAACATACGAATATTCCCGAATACCCATTGTGTATAGGACACCTGCAGGTGGTCGCTCTTGCCTTATCCTTATTCCCAACCGTGGCGTTGAGCCGCGTGTCCTCCTATAACCAGAGTTTTATAACCCTGCTGAAGGATTGCCAACCACTATTCTCCTCCTACCGAAGGGGAGGGGCGGCGATGAAGTATGGCTAACTGGGAATTCCCTCTCAGAAAGGGTTTGCACACGTGATGCGCGGGACCTGGCCGCCTCCCGTAGATCTCCTCTCGAGGGGCCAATTGCTAGGATTGCGAAGTGGGTGGATGGCAGTTAGTAAATTTCCATTAGGAACCTATATCACAACTGAGAATAGGAATTGCAAATTGTTAAGCTGTTCCTATATTTCCTTCTAATGGAAAGGTGCTCTATTATTCGACCATACTGCATGCTAAACAATACCGCCAAAATCTTTGGATATATTTCTTTAATGGACGGAATTAATTCATTTTTGTGAATGAATTGTTACTTCCTTCACACCACATATGAAATTAATAAGAGACTATCAAACCTAAATGATGAAACCATGTTGATAAACGTGTTCACTCGTGGGCATTTAAATGTTTTGAAATATTCGCCCGGTAATGTGAGTAGAAACAAACTTAAAAGCACTCAGGTGGAAGAGTGGATGGGCATTCGTCTGCGATGTTTTACCTGCTTCCGGGACACCCCTCATGCCTGGGCACTGGGCTGCAAGGGCATAAACTCAGGATGTTGACCCAAGGCATACCGTGTGCAAGGGGTCGTGGGTGCAATAAAACGTATGGAGTAAGGTTTTTGGGCAGTGGAAAATTATTCTTCGCGGAGTCCGGTCCTCTCCATCCCTATTGTCTCAGTACAGGGACACAACAGATTGGTTAGAGGGAATCCCCCATTTGGCATTCAGCTTCCTTGGAGGAAAGGGGAAAAGGTGGCAGGGAAAACGAAGACCAAGGCTCTGAAATCGTCGGTGCATCTTTTATCACGTGAATAAAAAGAAGGTGGCAAAAGTAATTCAAAAGAAAAACCAGTGTATTTCTGAATGTTACATGGGCCCTAGAAAGACTACACTCTTTTCAAGGGCGTGAATAAGAAATATGTTCCCGGAGCGCACGCGAAGAAAAATAAAGTGATTCTGCATAAACTTATCCGGTCGCACGATTCAATGTTCTCACGATTTCATCAACATAGATCAGTGAAGTTTAGTGACAATGAGTGCCGCTGAAAATTGACGAATTGGAAGTCTTGGGTCCATGTCACTTGAGTAAAGTAAGCGAGTCACGGCACTTCCAGCCCCAGCTGCGAGGAGCCATGCCCCGGACGCGCGATCGGAAAATCATATGTATTTTTCGGTGTCGTAGACTTATTTTAATTTCTCTTCAATTTCGTGTTTATGAGTCTTCAACGAGTGCTCTGATATAAGTCACTTGACAGGTCTCTCCCAAAAACGCCAGATATTCTCTATATTATGTAAACATTTTATCTGAGAACAGCGTCTGACATTTTTAACGGAATTGCGCTAAAATGCTTCAAAAATATTTGAAGCTTTGGTAATTTAAAGGCAAAGTCTTGTGTTAATAGATCATGCTATTCTTTATTCAATGAAATTCCTCACATAACATCACGATCAACTTAACTTGGAAGACATTCGGAGAAAAATTAGTTCAGGTGTTTATTTGGAAATTTGGTCATGTTCGAGCTCCTGTATCTGACTATAAGATGAAAAGCATGTCAAATGATGTATTATTCCTTAATTTGCAGTCTTTTTTGAGTATTTGTGTGAAGTTTCAAGTTATATATCAAAGAAAGCTATTTTTGAATTTTGTCCAGCTTTTTCCGATTTCCGTCCACTATGTGACGGTGGCGAGCGTAGAGATATGTTCAGGACTTCAAATGTCGTTCAGCGCGAGTCAGAAAAATGACCATAGAGTGCCCACCATAGCCCCCTTCTTTAGGATATGAGAAGACCGACCGTTCAGTAATCCCTTTGTCCCAAGTGTTAAAAGGGTAAAGGAGGGGGGAGGAGGGAAAGGGGTTTGTTTTCGGTCAGAGCTTCTCGAGGCTCCGCCAGAGGGAAGCCGTGACGCAGCATTGTCAAATCACCGTCAATTCGGGACTTAGAAAAATTTCGGCTTTGAAGTGTTAACTTTTTTTTGGAAGTGCCTGTACAACTGCTTAAGCGTGTAGTTAAACTTCATGTTTGAATCCAATAAAAGTCATAAAATTTTAATTTGAAACTTTCTCGTAGAAGGTCATCTTAGATTTCAATGCATGCAATGCACAATCATTTGCCTATGTTTCCTTCAAAAGGCAATAATAGTGTGCTAATCATCATGGGAGGGTTAATTTCTCATCTATTAGTTAAGAACCCAACAAGAGGAAATAAATTACTTGAGCTTATAGTTATGAGTGTTACCTGAAATGTGTACTCTTTTTTATGTTTGTGATGGAATCAGCACTCATGATGGATTATTTGCTACCTTGGAGAATGCTGTTGAATCTACATTCAAACTGGAACAGAAATCATATTTATGTGTGAAGAGCAATTTGGCCAAGTTTGAGGGTGAACATAAAAGAGCCTCACCATACATTTGTAAATGAATACTGTGGGAAATCTCTGGTGGATGTGGATATCGTGTTTAAATATGTATTCTACTCAGTGGAATAACAAAGCACATCCTCATTAAATAGAAGCAAGAAAGCAATGTGCCTCAGTGGTTCTACCACAACATGATATACGCTTTGAAAAACGTAGGAAATGGCATAATTTATTTTAAAATACCACGCATATTATGGACAAGGCAAAGGAGATGAAGACAAAAGAAAAACATATACCAATGCTCATGAATAAAAATTTGATGACTGCAATGTGAGTACTTATCAAGAAAAATGTACTGGGTGATTTTCTGGAAGAAAACCTGAAAATGCTCTGGCCTTACAGGAGAAATATTCAGCTGTCGAGTCTCTTATAGACAAAAATGGTGAAGTGAGCATATATGGTGCAGATAAAGCAAATATTTAAAATAAGGGAACATAATAGGTAGCATAGCAAAGGTATGGGTTAGTGAAATATTGTTTTAGTAGTCTGCAGTACACAAGGCATTTTTATAATTACCGACTCATGCAGGCTAGGAAAATATAGACTAAAGATGTTTAAAGAAATACCTTTCTAATCTGTAATCACTGAATTACTAAGTAGATACAGTTGAGCATCTTTAATCCAGCACAGTCAGGACCAAAGTGATGCCGGATTAGGGATTTTGCCGGACTATGGGTCATGCATGGCAACTGGTCTATTTTTGACATCCGGATGTTTTCATTGAAAGGAGTCAATTATTTATAGCAACATATGTTCATTTGCCATTTACTGAACATTATTTTTAAAAAAGTCAATGAGAATAAGCAGAAAGAAATGGTTTCTTAATTTGCAAAGTTATTACTTAAAACTATCGAAGTTACGCAGAGAGTGAAAATAACGGAATCTAAGGTACATGTGCATCATTTTGCTGCACATTTAAAAGTATAACATTATTATTGGAAAGGGGTGTATAGAATTGGACATTTCTTATGTGTTGCTTCGCACAACATACTTCCTACCATGCTTGGTTTGTTACCAGCTGATTCAGCGCGATGTCAACGCGTGGGTGTCGTCTTCACGGCCGCCCATCACTACGTCGCGGGCGATCGGACTGGATGATTGTTCAAAGACTACCGTCAATGGTAGTCTTACTTCAACAATTTCGGGCTTATGATCTTCATCCCCACTTGGATTTATTGTTATTAATTACCATTTCAGTGAATGATGAATGATTTCAGTGAATGATCATCTGTGAAATGTTGTTTGGTGAGAGAATCGTGGATGCCAGCTATCCATTCCTCTAAATTTACCTATTCCATTTCTTTTACTTCAAGGTTATAGATGCTGTTTGCACAGTCAACCAACTCCATCATCATATGTTTATTCTCAAAAACATGAAAGCCTTTGAAATCCCCACATATTTCATCTACATCAAACCTTCGAGCAGGCCACAATTTAAACCACACATGTTTTAGAACCGACTGTAAATTACCATTCCATGCACGCGAAATGTCCCATATCACGTCTTTTAGATTTATAAATAAATAAATTAAATAAATCTATTGTCAAAGATCCCACTCAGTGTGTTTCAGAGGAATGCTTTACTGATGCAACGGCGTCAAGCTTTTCCACGAATTACACTTTTTCTGCGATCGTTAACGTTTAGTACTGATGCCTCACTCCTCTGCTGTTTCACAACTTTATAAATTAGACATAATTAGGGTAAACATAAGCAGATAACAAATAATTTTATCAAATTATGTCTAGTGGTCAATCAAATGTGCGCATGCCGTTGTAAGTGGCCG
This sequence comes from Platycnemis pennipes, assembly GCA_933228895.1. NCBI lineage: Eukaryota > Metazoa > Arthropoda > Insecta > Odonata > Platycnemididae > Platycnemis > Platycnemis pennipes. The sequence goes on along the minus strand of OW121848.1, from coordinate 20,605,653 downwards.
ATTTGTAAAGTAGTCTTAGTCCATCTCGGAGATGTCTTCAATTTTATATGTTTAGTTCAATTTGCAGAATAATTCCAGTGTAAACAATGTACCAGAAATTTTTACGTTTAAATTACTCTGATTCTCGGAATGGGAAAATAATCATTAATAATGGAATAATATCTCGACAGGTTGTGAAGCAATGTGTTGGTAAAATATTTTTCGGCATTTTCCATAAAATACCGGGTAGGTGGTCATGGAAAACTTGCCGAGTGTTCCCGGATTACAGATTCCCGGATTAAGAGTGCTCAACTGTACTAACCATTTAGTTGTACGTGCCTCTTATATCAAACATATTCCACTGAAGTAGTAGTATTGTACTTATTAGTTACATGTAAATAGTGCGCATATCTTGAGTAATTTTTCACACTCTGTGACAGACCCTACTGGTGTATCACAGGGTATTTCGTAGCTGTAGATGACATTTTATAACCCCTTAAAGATCTCTGATCGAAACTATCATGGTATTTTTCTCTTAATTTTCTGGATTAATGCCTGGATCCTTATGTTTTAACTAGAGATGGGTCAAATAGTAAATTTCTTGAACTCGAATATCGAATTCAAATATAAAATCATAGCTCGAATATCTTGTATACCTCGAATACTAGAATTACACGTTGGTTATTAAATATTCTACTAATGTATTTGATGTCTGCATAAGTAAAATGGTATCCTCCATAAAATTTAAAAAAATTAACTCCTTTATTTTAAAATTACAAATTTAATGAAATCAATAAAATCATATGCATCAATAATAGCATGTGAAACTTATTGCCTACTGCAGATTTTTATTTAAGAATACAAGCATCCCAACACATTCAGGATCTAATCTGCTTCTTTTCTTGTCACAAATTAAACCTGAGGTGCTCATTAGTCACTCAGATAAAACTGTTGATGGCACAGTGGTTAAATACTTTGAAGATAATTCCTTCAAGTGAGGATACAGACTGTTCATTTTCCAGTAATCAAAAATGTTTTCACTAGGTGGAAGCAAATCGTCTGCTAGGTATCTTCGAATTTCTTCCTCTAGAGTTTCCTGACTCTTTCTGCTAGAACCTGCTGCTGTTAGCATTAATTTGGAATAAATTCCCCACATTGTGTGTTCATACTTTACATCAGCTTTTTTCAGTTGAACCTTTCATGAGCTATCTCTTTGTTTTGGGTTACATTGTTCAGATCGACCTATCATCTCCAAAGCCAATTGATTTTTCATAATTTCAACATTATTTGTATCTTGGAAAACACTGATTTTGACTTGTGGATCAAGAATTTTGGCAAATGTGCAAAATTGTTCTTTTTCCAAAAATTCATACCGACTTTTGATGGAAAACAACAAATCATTGGCAAAGACTTGCAGAAAACGGTGTGGAAACTCAGTAGTTTCAAGGATACTAATGATGCTAGTCACAAGAGGGATGACTTGAGAAACTGTCACTCTACTTGCAATGGCAACAAATGTTGCTCTTTCAAAAACATCCAGAACATCAATCATCAAAAACATCCAAACGTCAAATGGGGGGATCGATAGCCCCCCATTGTGAGGGAGTTATGTCTACATCAAAACTCAGGTTAGAGGCAGCTAATGTTATTGCTTGCTTCTGCTCCAGAAGACACCTCATCATTTGCAAAAGGGAGTTCCACCTTGTGGGTTCAGCCTGGATGAGCTTATGCTCTTTAATATTTAGCTGTACTTGGGCCAATTTAAGTTGTTTCGTTGCTTTAGTGGAATGCTTGAAGTGACCCACAATGTTGCGACATTTTGCTGCAAGATCTTTCACCATCGGTTTGCTGAAAGATCTTTCACCATCGGTTTGCTGAGGATGCCTTCTTTAATCACTAGTTTAAGAGTGTTAACTAAGCAGGAAACGCAATCAAATGGACTCCTGTCAAGTACAGAAGCAATGTTTCTCCCATTATCTCTGACAATGCATACAATTCTGTTAGTCAAACCCCAATCTTCTACAGTTTGTGTGATGAAGTTGAGAATCTTCACTCCAATGTGTGAACACTCAAGAAATGGCACACATTCGATGCATACACGACAATAAGCATGATTTAAATACAAAAAATGAGCTGTCAAACTCATGTAGTCATCAATGGCTGTTAGTGTCCACATGTCTGTTGTAAGAGCAACGTACTCGTATTTAGCTTCAGGCATCAAATTTGTGTTTTTTCTTGGTTTTCTCATATAGATCTGGGATAACATTGTTTGCAAAATATTTTCTTGATGGAATTTTGTATCTTGATTCTAAGTGACTGATCAGTTTATGGAAACCTTTATTTTCCACTACTGATATAGGTTGATTGTCAAGACAAATCATTTCTCCAATCAATCTTGTAATAACTGAACTCTTTTTATCACCAGACTTAAAACTCTTGAGTTTTATGAATAAAAGTCGTCAGAGTAGATTGAGCACTGGAAAGAAAATCTGGGATTGGCAATTGGACTGGGAAGAGCACTTTCATTTCATCACAAGAGTTTCAGTGTCATCAACATCATCAATTTCCATTTCTTATTCTTCTTGCATTGGCTGTGGATGTGGAAGAGGAATACTTTTCTCAATTTTTCAAAAATTAGCATGTTTTTCTTTAGATGAGCCCGTATAGAAGAAGTTGCATGGGGTTTCTTCCCCTCGATATTTTACAAGCATTATGGTTACTCACAGCACATTTGTTGTCCGTTTCTAATAATAAAAAATGGCACCATATACTTGATGAACTATTTGACGTCATGACTCGCGAACTGAAAGTAAACCTAATTTTATTACTAATTATTAGAGATCAGTGAAATTCGCGAGACGCGATATCGCGAAATACCGCAAAATCGGAAAATAAAATGAAATTTCGCCTTTTTTGCGAATTTTACGTGAATTAGCGAAAAAATCACATGTAAAGAGTCAAAATCGATTAAAGTCTATTGTTTAACGCTGATGACATTCATTTGCTCTATCTCATTACGATTCAAAGTCAACTGACTTGTTTTGTCTCGCACATATCGCATTCGCGAAATATCGCGCACTGTAGTGATATCTCCGCCGGAATTTGCCGTTAAATTAATCACTGCCTCTCTCTTCGATTCACATTTACCAATCCTGAATTTCTTGGAAATATCTAGAATGACGCGCTTTCTCTCCTGAAGAATTAGATATTCTGAATCAATAATGTGGTGAACACAGCCGCGGAAGAGCGGAAATATAAGGTCACGCGCCCGGCACGCATCAATGCCGAACAGTAATTCCGGTGACTCACCGCGATGCAGTGGACAGCATAATTGGAAAACTTGTTGCAGGAAAACCTTTAGTGTGGGCCTAATGCAACAATTTTGTAGCCTTAAACACGGCCGCTGGCCGGGAACGGAAGCTCTAGCAGTTGAGTCAAGGGGGGAAGTACAGTAAAACCCCTCTTTTACACTTTTGAGGGGAACTAGAGAAAAAAGTGTAAATCGCGGGAAAGTGTAATTTGAGGGTATGCAATTTTATATGAAAGTTATGCCTGAAAGAATAACTCCTTGCTTCTTGATTTTGCCTGCCTAATTCTTGCTTTCATTGAATGACAAGTTTAAAATTGAAATATAGTTCCAACAAAACCTCTTTAATAATGCCAAAATCTCTTATTTGAAATGCATGGGGACATGGGGAGATATATTAACTAGATTACATATGGTTGGGCCAAGATTAGGAAGAGTGTGAAAAAATTGTACAGTTGTAAATTGGAGAGAATATCAGGAATTAGTTTACAGGTGTATGAGGGAAGATGCAGAACAGCAAGCAGTTGAGAAAGGATGGAGGGGGGGTATAGTAGGAGAGGGGGATGGTGTAGTAGCAGGCCCGGCGACAGGATTTTCGGGCCCCTGGGCAACTGAGTGGTCCGGGCCCCCTGAAACCCGGCAAACCCCCTCACTCAATTTAGATCAGAACTGCGAACTTTTAGGTTATTTTATAACCAAGACTTACCTGATTATCAGCGTTTTCTTCAGAAGAAACTTGCACACTGTCATACATAATTTTTGATTTACTATACTTAAATTGTTTTTTTTTTAATTAAACACATGTCAGTGGAATGGGACGGGGAAACAAATTCAAAATGATAACTTTTTGACGATGTAACTCACTTTACGCTTTTATTTTACAGTAATCAAAACTAGGACTTATTTGAACTTGAACATTTTATAAAAAGTCATAATAAAACATACTTTTCTTGTTTTTCACAATTGGCATATCCACAATTACTCCCATATTTTCGGAGATACGGAGATAATTATATCACCACCAAATTAAAATGAATGCAGATTATTCACTTCTACTAAGTTTTGCTTTCACTACAACTCTCTCAATCAAACATAACAGCAGGGAATGGGTAAAAATAATGTAAGTCAACGGTTTTGATGAACAGAATATATTTTGTTGAGCCTCAATATTAAGCTATTTTCGATAATTTGTTTCATTCCTGTGTGCATAATTCAAGTAAATTAGAAAATAAAGTTTTTCTAGATGAATAAAGTCTAATGTGACGTATAAATCAGGGATATGTATATTGTAACGCAGGGAAAACGAAAGATTTCCGTAGATTTTCTCGTTGAACAACCAAAAGCTCCGTGGTGTCCAAAATGTACCTTTCTGCGTGAACCTACTGGTAGGGTCAAAGGCTTGGACTGCTGAGGCGAAGGGGCAAAGAAACGAAAAGAAATCCTTAATATGGTCCATAGGGAACGTAAAATAATATTTTATATGAAAAATGCAGGAATTTTGAGGGTGTGAATGAGAAGTTTACTTTTGAGGGGAGAAACCTCGAATGCGATTTCGCGTACACTTACAGACCTTAATATTTCTATATCCCCATGATTTTAGACGTGTAGAGTCGGTGGATATCGATAGCAATGCACCCATATTAAAAAAGGCGAATAAGAAGCGTTATGTTCCTTATGGATTGAAAAAACTTACATGCGTCACATCATTTCCAGCTCCCGGCGTGTGTCTCAAGCTCCGGACGCGCGTACGAAAAATCAATGTACCTAATTTTTGGCGTCGCAAACGAATTCTCAATTTTTATTTCAGATCTACCTTTAAAAACCATCAACAATTGATTTAATATGAGTTACTTGACAGTCACTTAACATGCCAGATATTTGCTACTTAAAATGAATTTTTGCTTGAAAATAGCTTCCGCCATTTTGCTACGTAATATCACCTACATTTAGGAAAAAACTCCCAAAGTTAAGCACAGTAAAGAAAAAGTGTGGTTTTAACAGACGTACTAGTTTTTTATCCGACCAAATTCCTCCTACAGCGTCACCCTCAACTTAAATAGGAAGATTTTCGTAGAAAACTGAATTCGGGTGTAATTTTGGAATTTTGGCTATATTTGAGCCCCTGCATCTCGGTAACGGCGACAGAACATGACCAATGCCATGCCATTCCATGGTTGCCATTCAATTATGAGTATTTTTTACCAAGTTGCATGATTATATCTCCAAAAAAGCCATATTGGAATTTTGTCAATTTTTTCGATTTCAGCCTACTGTGCATCGGTTGAAATATTCCTTCCTCTCCTTTCTATTAACAAAAACCACGCAAGATCATGACAGTGCGTGCATGGGCCTTGAAGTTATTTAAGTAAAACAAGGAAACAAATGTAGAAAATTTTTAGAAGGATAAATTATACATCATGTTTAAGAATTTATAACTTTCTGAAATATGTATATATTCACAAAATTTTAAGTATAAAATATTTTTTTGCTTCCCTTTTTTATTTTACCCGGGAGTTAAGGATTGCAATCCCGGATGAAATGACAATCCCGAAATCCCGGCTTTTAGTATAAACGAATCCTAGGATTGACGTACACCTTTTCGCTAACAAGCAGCGCTAATAAGTAAGTTTTGTTGGACATGAAATGCAACACGTTAGACGTCTGAGTCCATTGACTAATACATTTTATTGGAATAAGTAATTTGTCATCATTTGTAATACATAAGAGAAACGGAAATGAGCTTACGGTGCGCGTGTTAAAGACATAGTGATCGCCAGCATGAAACCAGATGGACTAAATTCCAGAAAATGTTGTCTAACTTTTGATGATGTTCCCGTAATCCCGGGATTGAAAAATCTCTCTGGGATTACAATCCTTACTGGGAGGCTAGGTTGGGGGGCCGCGGTCCCTCCCTACCCCCGTGTATGGGCGCTCATGTATACAAAACCAATGACACAACACTATAATTTGTAGCTTGCTACTGCTAATCTGTAACTTTGACTGTAGAATAAACGATTATTTACAGTCCAATAACAAGTAAACCATCATCTTAGTAAACATGATTTAGGCGGGGGATGGGGTTTCTTGTCGTTCAGGTTACAATATGTCACTGAGTGGCGAATGTTCATGGCAAAGGGAGTGGAGGTGAGTGTCGACACAGGTCCCACGCTTCTCGCTCTATCGTCCCCATCACCCCAAAACCCTCGATGACTACAGCAACAATGCTAACGTCATACTTCTCTATTGCACACTGACACATCTCTACCATGATTTGTTTTTTTCACTTATTAAACAACAAAATTTTGTATTCTATTTTGCATTTAAATTTATTCATACTCTAAATTTTTATTTTCAATTAATTTATTTTGCCCCGGGCCCCCTGATGGCCCGGGCCCCTGGGCATTTGCCCCCTTTGCCCCCCCTTGTCGCCGGCCCTGTGTAGTAGACACTAGAGTGGTCAAGACACTGTTCATTACTGTTAAGTCAGGAGAGCTGCTGATAGAACTTAACGAGATTCAGCATAGGGGTAAGGAAAATGTGAAAAGAACTGCATGGCATTAATGATAGACAAGGGAACTTGGGAATAGAAGAGGAGAATGACATAGATAAGGATGAACTGAGGCCAGGAGTCTTGATCCAAACATGCTAGTAAGTTAGGGTAAATATTATGAGAAAAGAAGGTGTGGAGACTATAGTGATATTCTATCAAAACTACTTAAGAATCGAGCTAGAGAAGAATGAGATGATTTTACGGGTGTGTTCGTAGGATATATGAGGATGAAATTTGGCTGGAGGATTTTTTAAAATCTGTATTGATGCCTCCAAAAAAGAAAGACAAGACCGCAAATGCTGAAAAGCATACACTTCTTAAATAAATGAAAAATTTCATCACCAATGCGATAGCATCAGCAATCCCGCGAGTTATGCAACCTGAACAACAATCGCGAGAAAAACGACGTACGTGTACTGTAATCCCTCGCGGCATTACAATTGCACAGATGAGCGACGTCACGATAAATGGTGGTATATCTGGGCAAATATTATTTCTCTTTCATAGTGGTAACTTACTGCATGAGTTTTTACTTTGTCTTTCACGGAGCGTTGAGTCCAACCACTAGTTATGCAACCAGGACGACAATCACGGCAAAATCGTCTCGTAAAACGTAAATGGCGAGCCATTCAAAAATTTGCTAGCGTGAATAAAGGGAAGACGTTACATTGCGGATATATGGACATTATTAGGACATGAAGAAAAAGTCGTTAATGGCGGGAAAACGTAAATTGCGGGGACGTAAAAGCGAGGTTTTACTGTAACAGAAAAGATAGGAGGAAAGGGGGTGCTACTTATTAGCGGTTGATCGTCGGATATTTGGCGCTCCACTGAGCTTCAATGCAAAAAAAAATCATTTTGACACACCCCAGTTCAAGGTTATTTGTTTCAGATTGTGTTTAGTTATGCGTGCTTCTTTCACTGCCTTTCTTGTTATGTAAAATGCTTAATAAAAGTATAAGCATTCAAAAAGTGTGTACTAAAAATAATAAAACGCCTAGAAATGCGCAAAAATTGTAACATTATAATAACACCGCCAAGATTTTCTATAACACCGAAATCACATAGTTTTAAAACGAATTTTAGCAAAAAATAAAACCACTTTCATGGACCTCTACTAATTATGGTAGTTATATTGAATACTTTCAGATTTTATTTTTTAGAAGTAATTAAGCAGGTTTCATACTCTTTGGAGTTGAGTTCAGAAACCCTTACAAAAAATTCAAAAACTACTTTTGCAAGTACTCCAAATCTGGAAGAAAAGTTGCGGTTTTAAAATCAATGATGAAAATATATTAAGTGAAGCAGTATTCTTAACGAAGCTCGTATCGAGCGGCAAAAATCTACGATGTATACAAACGTTCTTCAACTTTGCATCATGACAGGTTTTCTCACGTTATTTATGGTGAAAAGATAGTTATTATTACTGCTCTAATTTTGACAGCATGTCATTCTTTGAAACTGTTGTCTTTAAACCATAATTAATGTGGTGAAGCGTAACATATGCAAAATTTAGTGCATCAACACCACGGAAACATACCTTGGAACAAAGTTTCTTCAACGTAGCTTGACGATTATCGCAGACTGGATTATTTTAGCAGAGTGAATTCAGTGGATGATTATGATGTAGTAGAAGCAATATCTCATTTACGAAGAAAATCAGCAATAAAAATAGGCTAGATGCTACGGTAAGTAATTCGCTAATGGTAGACAGAACGGTACCTCTTCAGTGCGAATTATAGTAGTTCGTCAATATGCCTAACAGCGAGCAATATGCTTTTATGGTCCAGAGTCCTCTAGATGACATTACTCAACACTACTCCATCACCAGGTCACTTTATATTTTTTTTGGCAGTTTTTTTGGAGTTAACTACCAAAGACTTTTTATGGATGCATATAAAATGGCGCCCAATGGTGTATGGCGCGATATACAAAAGTATTCAAGGTATTTGAGGATGTTTATTTAGCATAGTTATTCGAGATTTCGAGTATTGAATATTTTCCACTGTTCAAATATTCGTACTATTAACACATCCCTAGTTTTAACTGAAATAGCATATTTTATTCTAATTTAGTCCCGTAATCAAAGACTTTTATATGAAGATTCATTTTTTCAATCACACCCCCATTTTTATCTGGAATACACAATTGATTGCTTGCTAACTATGTACAGTCATATTTATCATTTCCACCTGGATGAAATATTCATATAGGAAGTTTTATTCCTATTTAAGTTGAAGATTTGAATCTTTAAAATTTAGTATTTAGCCTTGAAAATCTGAAAGAGGCCTTTTTGGTTTCCTCTTTGGTTGTCACCCTGTGGTTAAATCTAGATCTAGAATTAAGAAAGCAAAATTATGGAAAGGTATGAAGTAGGGAGTAGCTTGGTGCTGATTGACTTTTTAAGAGTAAAATCAAGTAAACTTTGTCATTCTACACTACATATTTATTGGGTACTGCCCGACTGGTTTCAATGCTTCTCTGTCATTCTCAAGGGACAGTACAAAACTTTTCTGTGGTCGTTCTTATTTATATTCCAAGGGGGAAGGGGAAGATTTAGGTGGGTATGTATATGGGAAGAGGGTGTGTGGGAAGGGGGGAGGATGACTAAGGTGGGAGGGGGCCATGGATCTATGGTTGGCATTTGGCTGAGGGACAGCATAACATTCTCTTGGAGGAGGGACAGGAACTACCTAGGTAAAGAGGGCAATTATGCAATTGAGCCACCTCGTTGAGTAACCTCTTAACATAATGTTTGGCATAAGTCAAGATTTCCAAGTTCTTAATGAAATCCAGTTTTGCACCCATATCACATACATGTAAAACATCAGCTTTAAAATCTGACAAGATTATAATTACATGACTAGCTAAAACAGATTTGTCATAATTAATAAAATATTTAAATGGTTCTTTTGTCCTAGCCCTAAAGTTACTGACATAAAAAAAGTAACTGCTGCCATTTGTATCACAATTTAACTTACGCACACCACTTTTATCTTCGGAGTTAATGTTGTGCTTACAATGAAAAAGTTTACCACCAAAGGTTGAAAAATTATAAAAACATACTCTAGCATTCACCCTTCTCAATACATTATGGACTTTGTATTACAGATGTTTCAAAAAAGGAACTTTTATCCATTTGGTTTCAGAGGGGGTGCGTGGGGAAAAACTTATTGACGATCTTATTGTTCCCTTTTGTTGTTTTTTTACTGAGTAGTCTGTCTACAAATGCTGAAACTGGTTGTGCTGTACTCAATAAATAGTGTGGAATAACAGGGTTTAGTTGATTTTACTCTCGGTCAAGAACTTCCACAAAATAAGCTGTGAAACTATTGATGACTTTTTAAGACCCATATGGAGAAGGTCAGAAAGAAGACTTAATGGGTTACTACATCCAAAGGATGAAAATTATCATACATACTTAGTTTTGCTGATAACAAATGTCGAGGCAGAGTTGAGGAAATACGAAAAAAGCTGCTTGTTGACTAACAGTTATTGTCAAGGAACCAGTTAGTGTACCAAAGGGGGAACCTAATATAATGATATGGATTGAAAAGGTTAAGTGTAAAGCCAGTATTAAACTATGGAAACAAAAACTTGAGTAGTGGCATGGTGTTATGCATGGAAAGCAGAATACATAATAGGGTGAGGGAAGAAGGATGGAAATAGGTACTCTGTGAAAGAAGAACCAAGGTGAAGAAGGAATTCAGCCCAAAACAAAGTCTACTTACTTATGGAAATGCTACCTTGGAAGTAAGGGAGTACTTACATCCAATTGTTCATGTAGGGCATACTCCTTTATGCAAGAACAATGCAGTACCTGACGGAGTGAATTTGAAATATCGATAGCCACCAAAATGCTCATTAATTCATTCTCTTGGAACTCAAATATGCATGTGTTAATTTTTTCTGTAAAACTTTGTAGGTATAAATACTGATAACAATTCTTTTCCTGAAATCTTGTGCAAATATCAAGGTGTAAGTTTTCATGGTTAACACAGTCAACCCAGTTTGATCCACTGTTGAGTCAAAGCACCTTTTTGGCCCTTAGTGTGGCCAGACCCCATCACACTGTCCTTAAATTTTTTGGTGACATTTATGAGTAACCATTGGTATGTTGCCTAAACTGACTCATCCCCTGCCAAATTAATGTTTAATCTTCAATATTAAACTGCAGCCTGGTAAATGATCTTTTTCACCCTCATATAGTCTCTGCAGAGAAAAGTCATGCACTGATTTGAACTTATAAATGTCAATGACTGTATGGACTTGCATTTAATATTATTGCTACATCTGCTAGCACTTGGCCTTATAGTTTCATTTGTTCAAAAGCTATTTTACTCCTGATTTTCTTTTAGGGAGAGCAACGGCTATTAGAGGAGCAAAGGAGAGTTCAAGTTTACTTGCATGAGACAACTCTGGATCGTCTAAACAAGACTTGTGAAAGAGTCCTCATCGAGAAACACCTTGAAATATTTCAGTCTGAATTTCAGTCATTGTTAGATGATGATAAGGATGAGGATCTAGGAAGGATGTACCAGTTAGCTGCCCGTATTCCGGATGGCCTGGGAGAGCTCAGAAACCTTCTTGAAAGCCATATTTGTGGGCAAGGCCTTGCAGCTGTTGAGAAATGTGGAGAGTCCGCTATAAATGTAAGTAGTCAGGAGCTGCTTATTGTGTACTAAGTGATTCAATTCATTTGAATAATTGGAAGGGATATTTTTTATTTTATAATGTGGCCTTAAAATTTTTTTGACCGGAAAAGCTGTTAATTTTCAGTTTTGATGCTAGTAGCTGAATTTGCTTACTTAATTACATCACATATTTGCTCCAGGTAAGATTTAAAAAAATATCTGCTGAGTGGCAGCTCTGTGTTTAGCAGTTTTGCCTAGTGGCATTGTGGATTACAATCTTATTTAAAATTGAAGTTTGAATTGTCAAGGTTTTTCCACTGTCTCGGACTCTTCAGCAATGACATGCTTTCAGCTTGACATCGTTAATAGGGCCCTTCATGTCTCCCATCCCATTGCTTTTTGGAAAAAAATTGTTGTAGATCATTCGTCTATATTATACAAAAGAGGATCGGTTTAAGTTTCAACTACTTCAGAGAAAAATGAGGACTGTAATTGATTTTATAGCAAACTCCGATCAAAACCTAATCAAAAATGATGGGACCTTGAAAATGTGTAATATGCTTTAGCACTATGTATTTTAGTTGTGATAAAAGTTTAACTTTATTGTGATTCAGGATAGTTGTTTAAAGTGTTGTAAACATGATCAAGCCCTGAAGTCTGGTTCTTTTACTGTGTGTAACAGAGGGTAATTTTAAAGGCAAATAAGTTTTTTTGTTGTAGTGTATATGTCTTACCAAGCCTACCCAATGTTATTGAGGACTGCATCATTCTAGGTCAATACTATTTTGATAGCGACTGCAGTCAATTTTCCTTCCCAACTTTTGTTTAAATACAAAGTTTTTATAATCGTAGTAATATTTGCACTCATTCCCTGGAACTGTTTATTTGTTCATTTTTCAACAAAATGTAGAGTTTAAGAAGTAGACATTTCTAGTGAGATTCCCCCATTCCCCATTTTTAATAAATTATATTTTGTAAAATTGGTGTCCAAAATAGGAGGGGTTACACTTTTGTTTTAATCTTTCATAGACAAATACAGTAAGTCCTCAACTTATGCGGTCAATACGTCCCAAAAATTTCCACGTAAGTCGAAACACAGCAACTACCTATCCATTTTTGAACCGTTACTGGTGCTGCGATTGGTGGCATTGGCTACACTTACAGAACATGCCATCTTTTGAGAGGCCGTTAAGTTAACATAATATGACAATTCCAAGGTTAACACATGCAATTTTTATTTAACTGGATATTTAAATCTAAAATAAGTATAATTACGCAAAACGTTCTTTTTTGCTGTGATGGACAGCAGACATCATTAATGGAGTAGATAATTAACTACCTGTCGACTTATGTGGGATGGCCAAACTACATCAAAAAAAGATGATGATGCTGTTAATGCCGGTGACAGGCCTACCTTTTCCCGTTTCTGTCACTGCGACAACAGCTAGTAAAAGGTCAAATGCATAGATTCTTATGGAGCCAGCCAGGCTTGCGACCAGCAACAGATTTGAAAGTGCTGCATGTTGTGTTTATAGTGCGACACCACAAATACAGTCGGATCCGGATTTAAGGTTTTCGCATTTAACGTTTTTCCGCATTTAACGTTTATTTTTTGAGGTCCCGATTCATTCCCTATAAAAACAATGTAAAAATTGTCCTAATTTAGTGTCTCCGCATTCTGTGTTTTTCCGCATTCTAGGTCGTAAAAAATTTTCCCACGCAAGATTTTTTACCCGATTTAAGGTTTATTCATGATGATTCATGCAAATGATTATCCATACATCAGTGATGACTATCACCAGCATTAGTTTTCAATAGGTCAACGGTCCTTAAGGTTTCGCATTAAGATGCTTGTATATGTACAATGTATGAATGTATAATGAACATACGAACATTAAGATATTGTATGCTCTTGGTAATACATACATAAATGTAAAACCGCATTTTTCCCTATAGTAGGGTTAACCCAATGATGATATGCCATATTAGGCAGTTGAAATCGTCGAAATTTTCCCGGGCGCTGTGTAGAAAAAATGAATGTGGAACTGCGCGCCATGTGAGAAACTTGCATGTGCAACAGCAGCTTAATTTCTCGGAGCTACAAATCAAAATTGATTGCTAAATAAGGCATTCTCATTATGTCGTACCATCAGTAATATTCTCATAATCGGAAAGTATCAATATTTTGCAAAATGAAATGTCTATCTTTCGCTCGTCTTCAATGATGCTATGATGATGATTTTTCGAGTACATAGCCGCCTACACCTCGCTTTTACAGAATAAAATGGGTGTAAAAATGCATCGAGACCACTGAGAAATGTGTAAAAATAAAATTTTTATTGTTGATAACCGTCCACACTAACATTCCCAGCTGGAATTTTCCGTAACTCCATTTTTCTTAGAAAATTTTCCAGCATCTATTAGGTGCCGCAGTGACAACGACAGTAAAATTTAACCCCAGAAAACGCCGAGGTTAGCTTCATGCATCGCTTCATGCCAAGAATTTTTATTGTTGATAACCGTCCACACTAACATTCCCAGTGGGAATTTTCCTTAAATCCATTTTTCTTAGGAAAATTTCGAACATCTGTTAGGTGCCGCAGTGACAACGACAGTAAAATTTAACCCCAGAAAATGCAGAGGTTAGCTTCATGCTAAGTTACGGCCGCACAAAAAAAGGCGGGAGGATTGAATGACAATGTGTTTTGCCTGAAGGTTCAAATTACAGCATTTATGAGTTAGGGTTGGATGGTCGGTAGTAAGGGTTTATTTAGTTGCGTAACAGATTTAAAAAATACAGACCAGTGGCATTGTTTCAATAGGGGAATTGTGTGGTACATCAAATGAAATAGATTCTAACTGCAGTGAGAATGAGGATCAGGAAGTGCCGACAGTGGCTACCTTTTCGGAGGCTGTGGTTGGACTTGAAAAATTGAAATAATACTCTTCATCCGTTGAGAACAATCAATCTACTTTACTGATGGTTTCAAAACTGGAAAATGGTCTACTTCTTAGTTACAGTAAAAAAATAAGCAGAGTAAAACTTCAGATTTTTTTAAAAAGTAACTGTTCAGAAATATAATTAGTCTCTCCTAAAAGTTTTAAAATTGATATTGAATTCCTGAGTAGTCAGAAGGCTAATGCATTGTATTTTTTGTCAAGGCATTTTCATTTTTGGCAAAAAACTGAACCTGAAAAAAATGAACCGGTTCATTTTTCATTTATTTTCGTTTTGTCACTGAATCCAACCTTCTTTGGGGAGAGCATATAAAACTATGAAAATTTTTTATTGTTGTATGTGACCCCTTTTAGTGACTTGAAATTATATTTTCTTTTCGTAGAAAGCTGTTCGAATCATTACAGACCCTAAAACCTCAAAAAAATGACAAGTTCCCATTTAGTGTTTTTCCGCATTTAGTGTTTTAAATTTTGTCCCCCCTGAAAAACCTTAAATCAGGATTCCACTGTAGCTGATTTACACCCCCCATACCAAGGACTGCCAGACTGGTGGACCTCTCGCTGCTTATCATGCCACGGTTAAGTCCAGTCTGTTTAAACTCTCCTACTAGGTAGACTGTGTCTCAATCACGATTCCTGTGTGGCAATGTTTGATGTACATTTATTTATATTTATTGTGTCTTGCAGGGAAGCATTATTGTAGGTGAAGTCCATGGACTTAAAGATTTTAAAAGTAAAAATAAGGGTTAATGTCGCTGTGGTGTTTTGGGATGCCTAGGAAGGCTTTAGCAAAGAAGACAAAAAGGAAAAAGCTAATCACATTAGATTTTTTGCCATCACGATAATCTAATCATCATCTATCAAGCTATGTAATGACTTTTACTAGAGTGGGCTTTCCGAACACCCGTAGTTTGGCAGTAACTCTTTCATGCTTGACAATGAGTCATGGGTCCACCTGGTGTATCTGTAGCAGCAACAAAAATGCGGAGAAAATGCAAGCATGTTATCAGCCTAACTGAACATTCGCGTAAGTTGAGGACTTACTGTAGGTTACCTGCTGAGTTTGACCCTTGAGAACCAAATAGTTTCACTCCTACAGCTGTTTGAAATTTTGATTTGAACTTCACACTGAAAATGCATTTCTCAGTCTACACGTTATTGATTATATGGAAAGTGTATGATATCATACACTTTCTGCTGGGAAAGATTCCCAGCTGCTTGCCTGGGAAATGTATTTGTGGTGTTTAAGAGTTTTAATTGGGTAGATTCCCCATTTGTGTTAAATAGATTGCAAGATAAACATGTGTGTGCTGTTTTTGTGCCAAATTGTAAATCTAAGTTGCATAAAGCACCCGATGAATATTTTTTTAGAGACAGCCGGTAAATTTCTTGAATTGGCCAAAGTATCAGTGTGAAACACTAAAATCAGTGTTTCTCAGCCCTAATTTGAATGTTCACATGGAGCAGCCTTCTCAAGACTATTTGTTCTGCCTCCTCCTAAAACCATCAAGCTCTTCCAAGCATCATGATGGAGCCAGCCAGTAGAAGTTGATCTCTTGGAGTTAGTGAGGTTACAGCTCCATGCCAAATTTAAAGGCTGTATATTTCCTGTAAAAATAGATTTAAAATGAAATTTGGAGGGCGTGTTTTATGCACTCCCTATTGTTATGGTCCAAATCCAATTTATGAATTGGAGTGATTCCTTCTATTGGAATATAATGCTGTGCCTGATTTTTTATTGCATTTCTTATTTTGGCATGGGCATCTAATCAAAATGCTGCCATGAGTGCTAAAGTTATTTATAAGGAAATAAGAAGCTGTTATTCATGTCTTTTCGTCTTTTGTGTTTTCTTCTCTGATCCCAGGACCCAAAGGTGTATGTGAATACAATATTAGAAGTGCACCGTAAGTACAATGCTCTAGTGCTCACTGCCTTTAGTAATGACTCAGGATTTGTAGCAGCTTTGGACAAGGCATGTGGGAGATTCATCAACAGCAATGCTGTGACCAGAGTGGCCAATTCCTCATCCAAGTCACCTGAACTTCTCGCCAAATACTGTGATTTGCTACTCAAGAAGAGCAGCAAGAACCCAGAGGAAGCAGAGCTGGAGGACACTCTTAATCAAGTTGTAAGTAAATTTTCTCAAATAAAGCTATGGTTCAGAATTGTAATTTTTCATGTAGTTATGTTTGGCTTCTTTAAAAGAGGTTTGTGTTAGATCTTACTTGTACATTAAGCTTATAAATTGTCTCTTTCCAGATGGTGGTATTCAAATATATTGAAGATAAAGATGTCTTTCAAAAGTTTTACAGTAAAATGCTTGCTAAGCGCCTTGTTCAGCACATGTCTGCAAGTGATGATGCAGAAGCATCCATGATCTCAAAACTAAAACAGGCTTGTGGATTTGAGTACACATCAAAACTTCAGAGGATGTTCCAGGTTTGTTGTTGAGTTTCTCTTCTTCTCTTTTGGAATATTAACCCAAGACAATGGAAAACTTGGTTTCATTGTCAGCTTTCGTAACAAAATTTCACCATGTTCTCACAGCTAACCCAGCACAAAATATTTCTCAACTATGTAACTAATATTTATGCAGCATGAAGCTGCTAGTTTCCAGTTTAAAAATCTTTGTCTTTGAAGGCAGAAGATAATTTTTGAGGTTGTATTTTATTCAACAAAGAAAGCTATGAACATGTTAAGAAAAATTAACTTTGTACAATTCCACAAAATGATTTATTATTCCAATCGATTTCGACGTCTGAGCGTCACTGTCAAGGTACATCATGTACCTTGAACAATGACGCTCAGATGTCGAAATCGATTGGAATAATAAATCATTTTGTGGAATTGTACAAAGTTAATTTTTCTTAACATGTTCAGTGCAACTAAATTCCACCAAGTATCGCCTGCCTCCATTGATGTTAAAAGAAAGTTATAAATGAATGTGAATTTAAATGTTGAAAGTTTTGAAGAGTAAATAAAAATTCCCAATCCTGCTAAGGATGTTTTTAAATATAGCTGGAATATTTCAATTTCTTGGTTGGCTGATGTAATTCCTGTAAACCACTCCTTATGCAGGCTTCTGCGGTGTGACATCTTTGAAGATCCTAGTCTTATGAGATTTCTTCCATTTAGATCCCTTCTCTAGGTGTCCTAGAGAATGGATCTACATGGAAAAAATCCCGTTAGACTAGGATCTTCCTGTAAACCACTATTTTCTGCTATCCAAAACCAATTCAAAGTATTTTATTTCTTTAATAATTTATTGCATTTATTTGTTTTTCAGGATATTGGTGTTTCAAAAGATCTGAACGAGCAATTTAGGAAACATTTGGTGAATTCAAGAGAGCAGCTAGATATAGATTTCAGTATTCAAGTTTTATCATCAGGGTCATGGCCTTTCCAGCAGTCTTTTACATTTCCTTTGCCTGCTGAGGTAAGTGCCTTTGTAATTGGTCTAAGTGTAATCATTGTGTTGGGCTATAATGGCATGACTTGATATCATGACATCACTCAATCGGCTGTTGAGTGATTTCCTAGATTTGATCATTTTTCAGCTCTTGAGCTCGGGGATGGCATACCATATTCTTCCAAATCGAATACGACTTCCTTTTGACAACTTATCAATTGAAAATACGCATCACGACTTGTCTTGTATTCTAATATAAAGTTCAAGTATGTGTTTACATCATATTGTACAGTGAGTGTATATATGTTTTAGGAATCAATTACACCAGAATCTGTTGAAAAAAACTAATAATTATAACCAGTGGAATATTATTATTGTGGGAATGATAATTGTATCTACTACTAATAATCGTCTATGACCTCGGCTAATAATGTTCATGCGGTGGTCACTGCAGTATGATCCATGCTGATTATATTCAGGAAATCGATTACAGGTGCATTATTTTTACTGATTTTTAACTACATCAATCAAGCCTTCTCCAAACCATTAAGCAATTGTAAAATACATCTACAGTCAAGCCCATGTATAATGAATTTTAATTGGCTAAACATTAAATCGTTAAAACTGAACTTCATCAAACACTGGCCAGTTTTTCCAAGATGTATTTTGACACTCATTGCTAAAAATTTGCACTTAATATTCAATTGACTCATATAAGGCAGTCCTGTCTTTGCTGTGGACTGGAGGACCAGAAAGGAGGTGGTCCCTGAGGACCCTTGGCAACAATGCCAAGCCACAGTGTTAAACCACCTTCTCATGTGTGTGATGCTGTTTTTGACATCTTTTCAAGTAGTACATGCCATTGTGTAGTTAAAAAATTTGTGATTTCATTGACTCTATCCCAAAAAGCAGAAGTCCCGGCGATACAGGAAAGTGGCAATCGGTGACTATTACAGAAAAAGCCATCTTTTGAGAAGCCATTAAGTTAACATAATACGACAAAGCTGAGAGGAATACAAATCCAATCCCTCTCACTGGATATTAAAATCTAAAATAAGTATAATTACCCAAAACTTCATTTTTTGCTGTATTGGACAACAGGTGTCATCTATGGAGCAGATAATTACCTATGTGTCGACTTATGCAGGAAGGTCAAACTACACCGAAAAAAGACATAATGCCTGATCGCATCAGACTTTTTCACCATGACGATGATCAAATATCACCTATCAAACTATGTAATGTCTAATTGGTGTTCCGAACACCCGTAGTTTGGCATCAACTCTTGCACGCTTGGCAATGAGTCACAGGTCGTCACACGGTTAACACTGTTGCGGCAACAGAAATACAGAGAAATGTAAGCCTGTCACCGGCCTAACTGAACATCCAGGTAACTGCTGATCTGTGTAACTCAGATCCACATAAGTCTAGGACTTTCTGTAGTTCCCGCCACTGGTACATAGAAGCCACACAACTGGTATTCAAATCTTTAACCTGCTGATTCAATCAAATCTTTGGATTCGATCAAGTCTTTTAACCTTGGATTTGATCGAATCTTTTAACCGTGGATTCGATCGAATTCCAAATCCATGGATTTGATAGAATTCGAATGAATCCTCGAATTCTTGCCCCTACCCTAGTCTTGCTTTTTTTACCATATTCTCAAAAAAATATGCCGTTAAACTACCTGGTTCACCGGAGCTCTGCTGAGGGAATGCGAGGGAAGGGTTTAGGCAAGTAGAATTCACCAATCATGCTATTATCCCAATTTATTCCCTTATCACAAGTTACAATACTTCACATACTCAGATCCTAACTCCTGTCTTCTCTCTTTATACCTTGCTGCTTCTTCCCAGCTTGTAGTTCCCAGGTAAAGCTACACCAGATACAGGGGAGGAGGGGGAGGGGAGAGGGTTGGAGGGGGTCTAAGGTTCTCTTACTCAGGTTAGATGGCAGGACAGGGGGGAGGAGCAAGGGGGGTGGGAGATGAGGGAAGAAGGAATGCCACATTGCATGAAGAGTGTATTTAAGGGAAGGAGTGGGGGGTCCTCAAGTGTGGAAATGGCAAGGTTGCAAGGAGACGACAAGAAGCAGGCATGCACTTTTTACACCGTGTAGAATTTTAGGCTTAGTCTGTTATCCTCCTGCTCACAAACCCTGCCTGCTGTTCTCCTCGTTTGACCACGTACACACCTCAATCTCAACCCTCTCTTTTTCTGGACTGATACTCTCCTGATGAACTCAACTGGGCACCTCTTGATTAGCATTTCTCTCCTGGCTTTGACCTAGCACCAATTGGACTATGCTTTCGAATTTCATCTCATCCTGACTTCTGAGAATACTGGGATTTATGGCTTGCGATGCTCTAGGGTACTCTAAGAAGG
Source organism: Platycnemis pennipes (assembly GCA_933228895.1). Taxonomy (NCBI): domain Eukaryota; kingdom Metazoa; phylum Arthropoda; class Insecta; order Odonata; family Platycnemididae; genus Platycnemis; species Platycnemis pennipes. Next base: position 20,585,431 of record OW121848.1, on the reverse strand, counting down.
CGACATTGTATAGTGGGGTTACTGGAGGGCAATTGGCTCGCTATGGATATTGCACGGAATATGGATATCTCTCTACTTGATACTTGAGTTTTATTTTACCTGGGCGGGATAGGACTTTACCGTCCTCTCCACCCCCCGCCCAGGGCTCTAGTGACCGTGCTTAATATCACAGGACAGTGAATGACGAAAATGAATGTCGACAGGAAAAAAAAGGTTGGGAAGGCCGAAAGTGACGACCCTGGAGGAGGATGCTGGGTTAATTCAGTATGTGAGAGAAAACCCATTTTACGACCACTAATGAGGCGTGCTCCTCAACAAATTTCAGAGCGTCACCAGAGACAGTATGTCATCATCTCCATTATGTGGGATTGCATGCGAGGCGAGGCGTGTGGCAGTGAAAGAAATTCTTACCGATGTGCACAGGGCAGCATGGCTGAGATTTACCTGGAGATTTATATGGAAGGATGAAGAGTTTTGGAGGAGAGTAATGTTCAGCGATGAAAAGACCTTTCCTCTGCAGCGAGTGGTCGTATCATGGTATACCTACCAAGAAGTGTCAAATATGACCCTCAATTTATTAAGCAGCGTGGGAGAAGCCATCGTTTCTCCGTCCATACTTACGGGTGATTTTTGGCTGATGGCCCAGGAGAATGCTGGCGAATAGAGGGGAATTTAAATGGGGAACAATACCGAACCATCCTCGACTATGTGATGCTGCAGTCAGGACAACTGATGTACCCGGAAGGATTCATGTATCAGCAGGTATGTAATTAATCCTGAAGGAAATGTATTCAATGCTTATGCTTTGTTATGCTTATGTTAATTATTTATAAATACTTGTTGACTTAATTTGAGATAAAATTCATTGAATATTGATCATTGTAAGTAGGGGTGGGTCGGTTCCACTATTTTTCGGTTCCGGTTCGGTTCTTAACTTCGGTTCTCGGTTCCGATTCTCGGTTCCGGTTCTTAATTTACCACTTACTTTGCATTGCTCAATGGTAAGATAAGGTAATCAATAATCATTTTCAGAGACTGAATTAGAATAATTCGTGACTTTGAAGCATCTAAGTACACTATTTCACCAGGTTTTAATGTGAAGTCTCCACTTTCGGAGTGTGAGTAGGTTTCAAACTGGTTTTCGTGCCAATTATTTCGGTACCGATTATTTTTGGCCCTGGTTCCGGTTCTGAGCTCAAGAACCGGTGGAACCAAGAACCGAAGAACCGAACCGACCCATCCCTAATTGTAAGTAGTAATTGTAAAATGACAGGTTTTTCTCTCAAAAAAGAATATCAATTTTAATTAGATCTTGAATTTCTATTGAAAAGTAAACTATCATCCATTTTAATTCATCTGCGATAAGAAAATTCTAGGATTCATACCTGTAGGGTGATGAAGGACTGGTTTAAGGAGAATGGGGTGCAGCAGTTGCCTTGGCCTACAAGAAGTCCGTACATCAATCCGATAGAAAATTTATGGAGGGTGATGGCAAGGGAGGTCAAAAGAAAGCAACAACAGCCAGCTACTTCCACTGAGCTTTGGGAGTAGGTGCTTAAGGCATGGGAGGATATTGGCGAGCCACTTTGCAAGGCCTAAGTCCTCCCTGTTCCAAAGAGGCTTGACCTTGTCATAAAAAACAATGGTGGAAGGACCAATTATTAAATTATATTAGCCGGTGAAGGTTAATTCCTTATTGATTTTTCACTTTATTGTCACAACTGTTGGTTGTTGTATCAAATTGCCAATGGTGCATCATGGTCTTTAAAATTTGTTTACATATATTGATTAGATAATTACTGTGATATTGTCTTCCCTAAATAGATTCATAGAGCACTTACGTTAAGCCATAAAGTGGATTTTGCATCGGATATAATGAACACTTTTGCAGATTGTGTCCAGTTGTTGTCTCCGGGAGCCACTGTATGTGTAGTGTTCGTCTCCTGAGCTTCTGTGTCCATTGCAGGCCACATCATCAGGATAAATGCTCAAAAAGTGAAATTGTGGGTGCTGGGATTGAGGAGGGCTTACCCCTTCCCTTAGGTCCATGGCCTCATGTTCTGCCCTAGTCCACGCAACTCACCGCTGTTGAAATTTTATATTGGAATGCAATAAACTTTAATCAGCATTTAATATTCTTTCTTTTGAATGATTTAAAATTTTACTGACATTTTTATTGCAGGTAAATTTAGATTTAGTCAATGGAAAGTTTTTTTTCGGTCATCATTACTGAAATTAGTGTAAACGATTTGAAATAATCACGATGTATCTGCATGTATTGTTGATTTGAAAAATGTTTTCTGCAAGGTGAAGTGGGAAGATTTAATGGAACTATTTCGTAAAATCAGAATAAATTGAAAGACTAGAAGACTGAGCCATAGTTTATATGTTACCGAGAAAGTGCTGGTGAGAGAAGCAGATGGGGAATCAGATTGGGCAGCATTAGGGAGAGCGGGTAGGTTGTGCTTAGTCACTGGTACTTTTTAGTACATATTGGGAAGGATGGTGAGATCAGCTGAAGGAAAAAGTTGAAAATAGACCTAGAACTTTTGAGATGTAGTTGTGGAGGAGAATGGAGAAAGTGAGGTGGGTACAAAGGAAGACAAATGTAGAAGTGCTGGAATTTGTGGAGAGTTAAGAAAATGAATTGAGGAAATCAGTGGGAGCCAGGATGAAGATTTTTTAAGAGTGAGGGTGTTTTGAAAGCTGTTTGGTAGGTGAAGAATTAGGAGAAAAAAATGGGTAGATACTTTGGATAGGCAGGTAGGAAGTTTGTGAAAACAAAGAACTAAAAGAATAGGACTTGTTGAAAGTATTTATTATCCACAAAAACCTTCCTTATCGGGCAGAACACTAATATAATAATACTATCCCTTACCAATTCCTATCCCATGTGCATATGCCTTCGCTGTATTAAGATGTGCATATGGATTCGCTGTATTATACATATTAAGCTACAAAGATGACTTGGTAAAAATATTAAATTAACCTTACTATAGAAGGTGAAAACACTTGAAGGTGTCCATTGTAGCTAAACAAATTATTCATTTCAATATCTATATCTGTACACACAGTCGTGAGTTTGCAAATTCCACGTAACATTAGTCCATATAGTATATTATACCCCTTTTGGATTAATAAAGCTTTAGTTCAGTTTCTATCTGGAGAAAATATTTGTCCCCATGAATTTCACCTTAACAGCTACATGCGCTCAGTATTTTAGATGAAATGTTATTTGTGAAAGATATAAAAATTTTCTTATAACTTATATTTATAAACATCAAATCTATCATAACATTTGGCATTTTTCAATTGAAATTTACCTACTTATTACCAAAAATAGCCATTCCAAGTTTTTATGATTCAGGTTTTACTTTTTTAAGTTAAGTTTGGTTTTCATTACAAAAATTTAAGATTTTAATATTTTGATCAAGGGCTTACACAATGTTCATTGCAGAGTCAGTGTTGCACTTGGCACTCTCGTTGTAAGACTCAGCATCATTGGCGACATTCATTCTTGAGGAAGACATCTAGAACCCCATGGGTCTCTAAGCAACTCCTCAAAGGGGCAGACTCTAAGCCCTTGACTGAAATAAATCCCATTCACCTACCAAAAAATTGTTTTAAATTTTATTTTACCATAATTTGTTGTTTTTTCATTGAAAATTTAGGTACTTACAGTGTAATATGTAGTCAATTGTAGTAAAGTTTCTTTAATTATAACCTTAAAGCACCACAGAAAATTTACTACTTGTCCATGCAAAACTGTCACTATGGAGCCTCCCAATGAAATAGCAGCAATAAAATGCATGTATTAGCAATTCAATTATACTATCAGTTGAGTTGATATATTCATGCAAAATTAATGCCAACAATTAGCAATGAATAACAATATCAAAACATATGTTGCAGTGAAACTCATGCGACAACTATGAGTTTTTCACATTTTTGTGCACATACTTTGCACGCCTTGCCCACACTAAACTGTCACTAATAGAACGTACAATATTAACCGAGAACACATGCGGCAATGACAATTATGCATTTGCATATAAACTTCAGCAATGGTACAGCGGTAAATGTGAGCTTAAGGGTCACGAACTTCAAAAATTTTTTTTCACCTCTAAAAATCGCCGTTTTTCGATGAAATTTTCGGAACACAATCTACTAATATGGCAATATTCGCTCGCTAAAAAATAATTTGAAAAATTGAAAAAGTCACAATTTTACAGCATTTCAAACCCATGAGGTGAGTGTTCGCAGCGCCCCCATATTGGAAATTCCCCGCGTCTGCACCAGATGGCGTTGCGTATGTTGAGTGGAGTTTCTGCAGTAGAGACACGTTCTCACCGGCAACACCTCCTCCCCCCGACCGGGGAACGCCGGAATCTCGCTAGAAAGATAACACTTCGTCATGCACTCCAAAAACCACACTTTTGGGTAAAATCACACTCGTCAACACTCAAAAAAGGGTATTTTATAGAAGGCCCCCCCCCCCCCCCTCCTGTCGAAACCCAACACGTAAACCACACTTTTGGGTAAAATCACACTCGTCAACACCCCAAAAAGGGTATTTTAAAGAATGCCCCCCCCCCCTCCCGACCAAACCCAACACGTAAACCACACTTTTGGGCATAAACACTCGCCTCAGCAACCAGGGAAGGGTTATTAAGCTCGACTCTGCATAGCAATACACTATGAACAAATTGCGGGCCCTGACAAGGGCCCTAAATGATGACCTGCGGAGGGAAACAAAACATTAAGAGGCAATTGGTTAGAGTTGACGGGTAATGAGTCAGGAAGGTTGCGGGGGTGGGTATAATCGGGCAACGGCTGCAAAGAAATCATGCAGCCTTTCCCCGCGGTTAGGATGTGATCTTTTCCATAGATAGGCTGCAAGGTAACCATGGATCTGGCCAGCCCGGCGACCATTCCTCGGAATTGAGGACTTTAACTGTCTCCACTCCCTCTCAATGCTTTGTGTGTGCGCACCAGTGTCAGGGTCAACGAAGTTAAGGGAGTGGTTGACGGTCAGGTGTTGAAATTGTGGTTTGCATCTCAGAGACGAGTAACCCTTCCAACAATCAGTAATGATTGTTGTACCAGGCGCCACAAACTCCTCGCTCTTGCGCGCCAAAGTTGCAGCACTTCTGTCCGGCACAGGAGTGAGGAAAACCTTTCGGCTACCTCGCTCTATTCCTCCCAAAATCCATTTACCCATCAACCGGCAGCCGACGTGGTATTTTCTCCGTCCCAGCATGGTCTCATCGATCTCCACCACCTTATCCGGACCGCCGCTCCGACCAGTTGACTCCACCACATCCACAAAGCAGACCTCACGAATGTAGGAACACCAGTCAGCGTAGGCGTGTCCGGACAACCCGAAATTATCCATGGCGAACTTGCGAGACAAAATGTCATGCAGGAACGCCTGTACAAAGAGGATGGATGTCTCGGGAGGGATCCTGGCTCTCGCCAACCAAGTTCCTGAAAAATGACGCACAATGACAGTAGATAATTGTGAAAATATCAGATAAAATTGAGTAAATGTGAGATAAATAGCTGCTTACCCTTGTAGCGGGAGAAGGTGTACGCACATCGCACTCCACCCTTTCCCCAGTACCGCATACATCGCCACCTATGCCTATCCACGATGAAATGGAGAATATGACCACATCGAGGGCAATTCTGCCCATCGGTAGGTAATAAACACCCATGTTCCTCGAGGAAACGCAAAGCAGAATCGGGGGAATTGATGGCAGAGCTAGCGGAAAGCACTCCGAAAGAACATGCATGGCAAGCCATTGCGTCCGTACGGTTCAGAGGCATCAGAGCGACAATGACACTATCAACAACTGAACAATGACACACATTCCAAAATCGCGAACGCAGATCGCACCAAAATGCATATCGCGCTAAAACAGAGGTAACAAATCAACAATGACACATTCCAATATCACGCCATAACGCAGGAATCCGCAGGATATAGGGAATAGGTGAAATATTGAGGAACCCATCTAGCGGTGGTCTCGGGAACAACCCAAGATGGCGTTGAAAAACATCGATTTTGAGATGAAAAATGGTGATTTTCGGATTGTTATATCTCATGAAATAATGGCACTGGAGCAATGTAAGTCATGTAATAATAAATCTACATCCTTCTTCTACATAACACAGTTGGAATGAAAGCGGTAATGATCACCGTTTTTGCAGGATAAGTGTTTGAAGTTCATGACCCTTAAGCTCACATCTACCTGGTACAGTATGCGCAAAATAAAAGTCAGCAATGGTAGATTAGTTATCACCTTGCAGTATTAAATTTTTATAGGTTATCAGAAATTTTAGTTCAATATAAATTCCAGGGTGCTCTTGGTTCTAGTAGTTCCTGGACTCGGCAATACAAAGAGATGTTAGGGTAAAATTACCTCTCCAAAGTTCTTACTACAATTCTCATATTAGTCATTTAACCTGAACTTTAAATTCTGCCAGCGTAAATTTGCATTTAAAATCCAGAAAAGCACATTAAAATGCTTGCTTCATTATTCATGCAACCAAGCATGATTAAAATTCATGCTTGGTTGCCAAGGAGCTTACGATTGTTGAAAAAGAACAGAAATTGATTAATTTGGAGCTTGGTTGCCAAGGAACTTAGGATTGTTGAAAAAGTACAGAAATTGATGAATTTGGAGCTAAAAATGTATTTTTTTTTAGTCAAAAACATGCCGTACAAGAAAATTTTATGAAAGAATTAAATTCTAAATTCTTTTATCTATTCAGTGATAAAAATTTCTATCCAATATCTTGTGTGCTACTAATTTAAAAAAACATGAAGTGCACTGAATTCATTGCTTTTCTTATGGGAGTAAAAGTTAATTGGGTTAAGTGGGTAAAAAAACCCTTAAAATTAGTTCACGCAAAAATCCTTCCGTGGTGTGCCTTTACACCATGAGAGGGATGTTTCCTCAAAATGTCATACCCTTGGAGCTTACTGGAGGGGAATCAAGCTCACTGTCATGAAGCCAGGCGTAACTATAATCTTGCACATTTAGCCATGTTGCTCTACCCAGCTTTGCGGGTGTGCTGTAAGCGTACATGCAAAGAAAATATGAAGTTTTTCTGAGGTTGGTGACTTCTGAGGTATTCTAAAGGTATGTAAATACTTCATAGTGTGTGAATTTTTCTGAAAATTATCATCTATGTGCGCAAACATGCCATCTGGCAAGAATATGCTTTGTTAATTTTGCATTCGCAGATAGTTTGCTGCTTGGCATATGGGTGCAGTAATCGCCAACCTGGTCTTACCTTCCACTGGTAAGTTGCAAAACTGCAACAAACGATGATACCAATGCAATGTTGCATGAAATGCAAGCTACATCTAATTAATGTTACATTTGTTGCCTACCACATTGCACCTGTTTTGGGTGCTTTCTAAACTGAATAGTTGGTAATTTTTTGTTAGCCAAGGGCTTAAGCACTTTGTTATCCTGTGCCTGTTATAATAATAATCTCGTTAGGAAATATGTAATGTGATTGAATGTATATGCTGACCATGAAACTCCAGAATTTCACAATAATTATCATAAAGAATATGTAGCGGATATAAGGAATAAGAAGTGTAGAATTTCAATTAGAGGGTATGGACATAAGAGTGATTTTATGCGTTGATATCCTCAAACTACTCTAGGGTTATAATGGGGAGAAATAAAAGTTGACAATAAGCAGTTTGATATACTGTTTGTGAAATGCTTGTTCTTGTCGAGGAGATATTTCTAGGGAAGTGTTCTTAGAACAATAGACAACTTCAACGTGAGCTGGTCAATATTCTCTTATTTTGTTATCAATTAGACTAGGATAGCTTAAGTGAATGAATGCTCATTTTTTTGTTAAGTTTGTTGATATCTCGTATAGTAGATTATCTGTATAGTATATGTCTCTTTTTATTTCCAGATAATCTTTTATCATATGTAATAGAGTTCTGAGCCATTCAATGACTTGAAGAAATTAGTCAATGGTAAGGGATACTTCAGAAAATTTTATTTTTAATCAAGAATGCTGAAAGTGGTAGTCCTTGAGTTGTGAATGAGTAGAAGATATGTAAATAACCTGATTAACAGGCGTATTTTATAAGGAATTTCATTTTCAATATTTTATCAGCAGCAGCTCGAACTGTTTGACAAGATTTTTCTCATTTTCTAAGATCCTGAAGTGAATTTTGATTTTGATTAGATTGTATAAGTCTCAATGATTTCAGCAGAGATAAATACGAAAGTGTGTATACAATATAGAAGGAAATGTCGATAATATATACATATTGTATTTCTTGTAGGTGTAAGGTACTTAATTTGGATTGCTTGGTATCACAAGTAAGCTGTTGTGTTATGTGTGACATTTAATTTGAAATTGTCGTGCCCATTATTAGGTTACTTTTGATTAAAGTTGGATGTACAGTGATATTGAAAAACTTGATACGACCAGTTTCATTCTTTTAAGTTCAAATTGTGAGAGAGGGATTTTATATGATGGAAGGTGTAATGACTGTAGATATATGAGACTTCCTCTTGATGCTAATGGTATGGTTGTGAAGGCTGTCTTAAAGCAGCTCCTTGCACAAATGTCAGAGATGAGAAGGATGATGGTCTACTAGTGCCCTTTCACACAAAGAGATGTTAGCAGTATCCAGAATGTCAGTTTCATGAATAGCCCATACATGAATGTCTTAAATGCTCATTCCTGAATTGGAATTGTAGTTAATGGGCGTGTTGTCTAAGTTATTGTTTGAATACCTAACAAGGGGATTGAAAATCTGATGAATTACATACAAATCAAGCCATTCAAATTCTAAGCAAAATTTCCATGGTTTTATTTAGTGGCTATGCAATGTGTATAGGTATTGGATTTGCTATTTCATTGCAAGGTAATTTTTTTATGTACCCAGTGTGCATTACATCCACTGTGTGATTACTGAGACAGTGAACAGTATTACATGATAAACCTTAAAGTGGTGAATTTTCCAAATGTTGTTGCCTAATTATGAAGGAAAGAGGGTTTGGATTCCAATAAATAAGTAGCTTATTGTGCCTTATTGCTTTTTTTTGACAGAAATAAGTTACTTCTCATTTTATTTTTTTAAGTTTTCCTGCTCTAAGGGAAAGAAAGTGATATTTTTGTAGTAAAAATTTGTTTTGTGTTCAGGCGTATCTATACTCTATATGTATCTATATTTATTTGCCTCATTAAATTTACCACTATAATGCTTATCCAGTATTAATTACATTGTATTTTGCTTTGAAAATTATTGAATGTACGTATAACCTAACCTGTTGGTTTTTACTTTTTCAGGGGATACTTGCGAGTATCTTCAGTTATTTTGGGCATTCTTATTAGCCATTTCTGGAAACCATTCAGCATTAAATTTACCATACTCAAGAATTACGAGTGCCAGTTTCCGACTGGAATAGTTGTGAATCACAACCGTTTTGTGCTGCTTGTAGATATTTTTTGCAGTTTTGACAGTCACTGATGCATTGTAAATATATAAACTTGATATTGGTTGACCAAAGAGGTTGGATCTTGTGCTTTAACAATCTCTCTATGGCATTTTATTGTGAATACATTTTTTGTTATTTTTCTAGTTAATAAATGATTGATGAAGCGTTGATGCTTGAATTTGCCTTCCTGTCCTAACATAATCCTTTTTGTCTTTGTTGCAGTTAACTTGAGAACTTCACATTTTGTTGAGTTTCTCACTAATGTACAAAGATGTACATAGGAGAGGTAGCACAGTTCCTTTACAAGGTTGCTTTGGTATTGCAAAAGGAATAAGATGATCTGATTGATGATAATTTGGTTTTATGACATTGAAGTGATTTACTTCACCTCGGGATTGGTTCTGAATGAATATCATACAATAGCGGTTCTTAGCAAAATGAATGGTGAAATATGACATACATGCGTTCATAGCAAAAACAATGCATGCCTATTAATGTCTCCTATCTATCTTTGATATATTGATTAAGATTCTAAAAGCAAAAGTAAATTTAACTTTTGAATAAACAGTTGAAATTTTGGGAGTAATGTTGCGTCAATTATGTTCAACATATTTATTACATGTATATACACACACATACATGCATGTATATATTTACACTCTCACATACACATACACACACATGTAATGTTGCATACTCTCCCAACATTTTTTATATGCTCTTGGTCAGGTTCAGAAAATTTGTTTCATAATGGGGTTGTTTACCATAATTTTTTATTGCCGAATCTCATAGAGTTTTCAAAAGAAAAAGATCCACATTTTCTATCCTTCAATTCATCCTGTACGTATGAGTTATCAGCTGCAAAAAACTGATATTTTTAACCCTTTCTCTTGAGTGGGCATGCAAAAGATTCATGCGTCATTTCTTCGTCCAATCACAACTGAGATTGCACTGCTCCTTTGCCCAATCGGGGAGACAGCTGATTCCTTCAATGGAAGTGATTGTTAGACTCTATGGACGGTATTTTGAAAGGTATTGCATATTTGACTACATCATAATTTGTGAAAAGTATATAAACTTTTGTAAACTTACATTCACGCCATATTGCACATGAAAAGTACTTAAGAGAATTACGTAGTTCAGTTATTTTGTGTTATTTACAGGATGTGCACGAGTTTTGTATGAAAGCCCCCTTCTCTCTTCCTTCACTTTCCCTCCACTGTTCCTGTGCCAAAAATATCAAGGTATACCCGAAAACATCACCCTGCTGATAATTGGTAGATGATGTTAGTGCAGCTCATTCAGTGGGCATCACCTTTTGCATATTTTAATTTTTTATTGGCGAGTAAAGTGGTTAGAAGGCTAATTATTTCACTGAAGTTCATTTTTGGTTTCCATATATCAGTTTTGTGCCTAAAATATCAATTTCAGTTCTGAGTTAATACTCCCATTACAAAATTATGTAATATCTAAGTTCTTAATTTTACTATCAAGTTTCTAATGTATTATGTTTTTGTAAAGTTTTTCTTTTAAGCATTGTATAGCATGTATATTCTTCCTCACTCGGCTTAGAATTGGACATTCTAACCTCACGCATGTATACCTATTCACTGAAGAAAAGCTCGCTCCCTGATGTGATACATGTAATTGCCATCTTAGCATTAGGCACATCCTTCACTCGTAAAATATTCAGAAATATGGAGAAGGCTATTAAAAGGCGGAGGAATAGAAAAAGTCTTGGGCAATGATGCCGATTCTATTGATAATATCATTCTTTTCATCACAAACACAGACCTAATGAGACATGTGGGACTTATTTGTAGTGAAATTTTACCATACCATGATAAAAAATTGATATACCCATATGAGAAATGAGCGGTGCAAATGACCTAGATGTTGACGCACCCCTAATACTTACTACTACTACTGTTTATTATTGGAAAGTAGAAATGTATTATGACCACTTATTTAAGCTGACTTAATCTTGTGTAAATTTCGACCAAAAAACAATTCTTATTAAACTTTGTGATGATTTCCTCTCTTTGTACCATGTAAGTGATAGTAACTAATTTTTTGTCTTTATATTCTTAGCTTGAAAGGAGTGTCCACAGATTTACAACCTTCTACAGTGGGCAGCATAGTGGCAGAAAGTTGAATTGGCTTTATAATATGTCCAAAGGAGAGCTAGTGACCAACTGTTTTAAAAACAGGTGAGATTTATTTTTAAAATGCGAGGATGCAGAGTTCAGTTTAATTCCATTTAATGCTTTTTGTTGATGTGTTCCTACTTCATAAATGTTGTTTAAGATAAGCTGATGGCAGTCTCATTGGATGTATGGGATCCAATTTTTGTTATTTCAATGTAAAAGCCGAAAACAAGCTTCCACTCGCCTAATCCCATGCACCGTGTGCTTTTCATTCCCTCCTAGCTGCACACCCTTTGCCATATCCACTGTTTGGCTCAAGGAGTGTACATTGGCAGAAGATATTAGTTCAAATTTTTTACATGCCCGAATGCGACATGTGTGAGAACTAATAGGTGCAGCACTTACTATGAAAGACTGGTAACATTTTGGAAGGCATCATCAATCGTGAATATTCTAAGTCCACAGTGGAACTCAAATAATTAGGAGCATAGAGCTTTGATAAAGATATGAGATACTCTGGAACTTTGACTGGCTGCAGGGTGAGAGAAGCTTTCATGATGTTAATTCCAAGATGATCTCATGAATGTGGACCTGAAATGAAGTGGTGCCCTTTGAGCCATGGAATTGGGACTCTAGCCTCAGGCCCCGCATCTTAGAGGACCTCAAGTCACTGGAAGAATACATAGTGTGATAACATTTTTTCTTTCTGTTCCTTGCAACGGATAAAATTTTATTTTGTCAATTGATTTTATAATTTAAGTGATTTAATGGCTATATTTTTCCGGGCCCATAAACCATAGTTGCCTGGGGACTCACAAGTCCTATGGTTGCTCCTGCTTAAACATATGTCTATTTTTGCTAGGCGTAAAATCTGTTGCCATTCAAACTCCTTCATTAATTGGCTTTTATAGTGTTGTTTGATTATCAGAGGAAGAGCAAGTTCAGTTTGTTCCCGCATATGCTGCATTCACACAATACCTGTACCTATGTGTTAATATTTTCTGACACTGTACTTAATATTTTTAATTGTATTGAGGTGTGCAGTTTTGCTCCCAGTATCAAAGATGAGGACTCTGTTCATCATGGCATCTTGATTGATATGATGTAGCTGAGTGAGTGGACGACCTCTCCCTTGCTTTCATCAGCCTGGTTAATACATCTTGGTTTGGCTTGTTAAAATTTTTCCCGCCTTCATCTAGTTTTGAAAGATTTGTTCTATGATATTTCTTTCCCTTACCTTATTTCCCTAAATTAGATTAGATTAAACATTTTGGTGGAGTAACTCCAGCAGTCCCTGAGGCACTTAGATGTTGGCCCATTGTGCCAGCCACCACTCAAGAGATCACCCATAGAAGTCAATAGCCCGGCTGAAAGCCAGCTGGTCCCCTATGAGGATATCCCTAACTTCATTGGGTTCCAAATACAAGGGTGAGCCAAGATATCTGTTCCAAGTTCTCACTATAGCAGGGCACTCGGAGAAAATGTGAGAGATTGATTCATCCTCTTCTTCACACCAACAGCATCTGGCTAACTCTGTTATGTTTAGGAGATGAAGGTCCCCCATCACTTGATAGTGTCTGTTCAGTATTGTCATTATCGTTCATAACTGGCTCCTATTTAGTAAGCACAGTCTTTTGGCAAGGCCAGGTCTAGTTCCCTCTGCATAAAGTTTGGCCTGCCTTAGCATCAGTGTATTCCGCCAGATCTCAAAGAGTGCTGAGCTAATCCCCACATTCTAATCTCAGTGTTCCCCCCTGAGGGACACATTATTCTCTAAGGTGGGTACGTTGATGATCAAGCCATTCATATGTATGACTTTTCTCTTAGGTACACGTTGCAGGCTTCTACTCTTCAGATGGCTGTGCTTCTGCAATACAATACTAGTGAAAGCTGGACTCTTCAGCAGCTCCATGAATCGACACAGATCAAAATGGAGATCCTGGTGCAAGTGCTATTGATATTACTGAAGGCAAAACTTCTTCAAGCCACCGTAGCATCCTCCCCATCATCCCCCCCATCGTCACCTGCTATCACTTCTTCATCACATACTGGTGCTTCTGCGATTGGAGCCGAGGATGACGAAGAGGATGGCGATGAGAGTATGCTGAATCCCAACACCCTCGTATGCCTGTACACTGGTTACAAAAAGTGAGTAGTAAATTAGTGTGTCAGTGGAAACATTAATGATTGGATAGCCTTAAGGAAAGTGCATCAGCTTCCCTTTTTAATGTACTGGTTTTGACATCAGAATATCCTATAGTGCCACTCTTTTCAATGTAACTTTCAGCTGTTGGTGGAACCGACAATGGCAAATGCAATGTAAGGCAGTGAAGTGGCATTCAAATGGTCAAGTTGGGCATATTGTGGTTGTATAGGCTTTGATTTACTCACATAATGAGTCTTGGTGTGGCAACTGCATTTCGTCCAGACTTGCTTGGGCATCATGAAATTTAATGTTCTGGATGGCTTATGGCTGCAAAACTTGGGCAAATGGTGAAAGTTGGTGTTTTTATTTAATTTAATAAAATTCCATTTAGTAGAATTCTATGCAGTATCTTTTAGAGGTTAAGGCCAAGTCAAAATTCTGAAATAAATCAAAACGAAAGTGTATGTTTCTTCCGGATAGAGTAGCAACTGCATTATTGATTTTAGCATTGTAGAATGTGACACTTCTTCATGAATGGTATCATCTCAATGCATAAATGTCTGAGACTGAAGTCTAGAAATTCATGGTCAATCCCTCTAGTTTTGTATGTTTAGTTGTTGTGTTTACTTTTTCTTTAGTTTCATCATGTATTTTAGGAATGACTCTAATAGCATAACCCTAGAAATTTTATAAGATTCTGAAAACCGGTATTTTCAGCTGTTAAAAATGGCTGTAAGTCGAGACATTTGTCAGCAAACTTTGATTTTTCTTCCAGAACTTCAATAGAGTTGGTTGATTCGCTAATGGATGTAAAGAGGGCTTTTTGTTTCCTGGTTGGTTTATCACACCAGTCTTGGAATCTGAAGTTGTAGGTGCATCAAATACTTCAGGGAAAAACTGGCTAGCAGTCTCTGTTGTTGAGCATGAATTCACAAAATTAACCTGAACTCCAGGCAAAGTTTCAGATATATTTATTGGTGAAGGTGCCACTTTAAAGGGGTGTGCAATTGGAGATGGTGATTTCATACGGGCTATTTGCTGCCTTTTATGGTATTTTAATAAGTTGGATGTGATTTTGGAGTTCAACCTCAGAAATTATTCCTCTACGGTGGACGAACAGAGCATAGTTATTATTAACGTTGGAAATCACTTCTACATCTATCCCAGATGTAGAAGTGATTTCCAGCTTCAGAATTTCACAGTTAATTCAGTTGGCAAACCATTTTTCAGGTACAATCGCCAACTTATTAGCATCTTGTCATTTGCACATGATTTAAAATTGCATTGAATTTCTAATTCTGCTACCAATTGACCATTGTTAGAAGTACAGTAAAAATTCAGTATCTTGAATCAGATGGAGCCGAAAAAATCAGCATTTCATTGTGCATAATCACCAGGATTAGAATTTATAATTTGAACAAATATATTTATGCATGTATGTATTCGTTTGCAGCAAAAAGCTTCGGGTGAACATAAACATACCCATGAGGACGGAGCTGAAAGTGGAACAGGAGACAACTCACAAGCACATAGAGGAAGATCGAAAATTACTCATTCAGGCTGCCATTGTTCGAATCATGAAGATGAGGAAGGTCCTGAAGCACCAACAACTTGTTGCAGAAGTTTTAAACCAGTTATCGTCACGCTTCAAACCACGTGTCCATGTTATAAAGGTGACTACAAGTTACTTTGTTTTTCATAAGTGCATGGTAATGAATGTTTAGTGATTATCAATGACACCTTACTGAATGGCCCTAAATAATAGCATAATTCTCGAGAAATCATGATCTTTCTGTGGTTGTGGAATCAGTGTGTGCAGTGTAACTGTTCTGGGTTCATTGATATTTTTCCTCATAGAATGGATTGTCTCATTCCTTGTTGGCCATGTAAATGTTCTAGAGTGGTAGTGCAGCAGTGCAGTTCTATCAAGTGCACTTAGGGTGCATCATTCTTTGCCTATTTAGAGTTCAGGGATCATTGGCATCATTAAATATTAAGACTTTTCCATTAATTGCAACATAAAAAGGAAGAAATAAAATTTTTTATATCTAGAAAGTATTAATAGCAGTGAAACATGGTTATTGCATGTATTATAATGTTGCCATGCCCCATGAATTGTTTCTTCACAAATCTAGGTATTGTATTCCGATTGCTTTACGCAAATGACATAGAACTTCCAGGTACAGTACCTGTTCCTTACGAATTCCTGCTGAATGTAAAACGCTGATGAATGAACAATTGCTATTGGTCCCGCCAAGTTCCTATTTAAATGTATTAGAAAATAGCTCTAATGAACTAACTCCTGATTTAGTAACTTGCTTTGTAGTAATCCAGTGCTGGTGCTTTAAGCCTGTTATCTTAAATCAATCTTCATTTTTTTCCAGAAATGCATTGACATCCTCATAGAGAAGGAGTATTTAGAAAGGACTGAAGGACAAAAGGATACATACAGTTATTTGGCATGATTACTCTATAGTTCCAGGTATTGGGAAGGAACATCGAGTCTCTAGAGAGGCCTGATAATTGTTGCAATGTGAAAACTGTGATGGAGTGACATAAGAAAATGAGTGGGTCAGTGATGCTTTGAGAGTGAATTGGTTATTGAACGTGGAGATCATTAAGCTCAGTTGCTCTCTTAGTGGAAGACTGTGTGTGTTTGGCTCCACCATTTTCCTCATCAGAAAGTGGTGGCTAGGTGCAGTTTATCAGTCCACAAGTCTCATTGGATTTATCACAAAAAGTTGTTGTTGCCCGAGGTGTGAGAGTAATACTGTCATTCCTTTTTTATATTCTTAAGAATTTTAGTTCAATAAAGGCTCTGAAATGGCTAATAAATGCCAATGAACTTGTTGTAAAGCTAAAAAGAAACTTTACAAACTAATTGAGCTTCCTTGCCACTAAATATTGCTGAGCAAATTTTTGGTGTGCATTTCCATGTAAAAAGGAGTAGATTTTACCATTGAGTATGAGTGAGAAAAGGAAAAATGGAGATCTGTACCCTAAATAAATTGATGTGGAGCCTTGTTTGCTTAAATGGCTGTAGGTTTTAATTACTAAAAATTCCATCTTTGAAATTTAGTTCTGGCTTGCCAATTTTTTCCTGTGTGATTTGTCATAATTTAAATGGCCTCATAACCCTTCATGCCCCCAAGCAACTTCCATTTGTTGTGCTTAATTTCAGTGACCACACTGTCATTTATCCACTCTTTTAAGTTTCCTGGTCTCATTCCTGAATTCAGATGTTTTCTTCCATGCTGCAGTTAATTTTTGTGATGGAAGGATGTAAATAAAACTTGTGTTATGATAACACATAACTAAAACAATTATTTTTGTCATGTTTGATTTCATAGGCTATCTCATAAGTGCACGTGACTCAAGAGGAAAGCCACTTCCCGGAAGTTTCTAAAAATGGGTCTTGGCGTATGAGTCATAGGCACTCACATGCATGATGTAAGCTTATTGTAACATAAAAATACGCCAAGGTCAAGTGCTATATTTTAAGCCTGTTGTTCAAAATTAAAACTGAAGTTGCACTCGTGATTTGATATTTTGTGTATTTGATTTTCCCCCAAATTAAATCATATTTACTGTTTAATGTAACTGCATATTCTTTATTTAGTTTATAATATTAACCATATCCTTCTTGGTACCTCCATTTTGGATTCATCTTCATTTCTTCTCTAGTTTTTGCATGCAGGCACATAAGTACATCACGAAAAGACATTGGCATCTCATTGTTATACACATTGTGGTCCATAAGTTCCTCGACTAAGGCAATAAAAAGTGCAAAAGATAAAACACATACATTCCTATCGGTCATTCATCCACAATAATGTCTATTTGAGACAATATACTTATGAGAATGTGTTTCCAACTTCTTCATAACTTGAGAAAAGTTTTAAAAGGGAATATAGTTCAGCTGGCTGGTCATTGCCTTCTTAATCTACACTTGCATCTGACTTCACTCCCTTCAGCCGTAACTTCACTTTTGGGCAGAGCAAATCTATGGCAGGAGATGAATATGGTGAGTGAGATGGTGAATCATCTCTCATCATTGTGACCTCAGCTGTCAAAAAAGTTAAAAATTTTCTTTACTTTTGATTTTTGCTGGTCACTGTGTTCAGTGTCCAAGGCTGACTACTAATTCTCCGGAAATAGTTTGTGCCAATCAAAAACCATTGTTCACCTCGTTGATGAATCATCATAAAAAGTTAAAAAATTCAATGTAAAGGTCTCCTTGGCTGTTTTTGGATTTCATGTTAAATAAATAAATAAACTTAAGAAATCAATTCCACAGTATTTGTGACTGGAAAGCTTATATGTACACATAAGCTGCTCAACTTTAGAGTAAAAATAATTGCCACGTGGTGTTCCATTTTAACTTCTATTTTTTAACTAAGACTTGTTCCATAAATAGAAATTTTTCCTTGACATCCTGTACCAGCTAACTGCAACCACAAGAATAACAACAATTCTGTGGAAAATTGTTTAAACTCAAAAAAACCTATAGTGAACGAACCTCTTTATGACGAAAACCATCTGATAAGAAACTCGTCTTTTGGTCCTGACCATCCAAATGACACACACATCTATATATAACTTTTATAGAAAGTAAAAGTAAAGTCGAAGTAAATAAAAGTTGTATTATTTATTTTGCAACATAAGTCACTCACGGATGAACTTGGGCTAAGCTTAAAGCCATTGAGTGCATCCACTGGGTTGCAGATGGTGGGGTGACCTTAAGATAGAGGGGTGTACTGCAAAATAAGCGAGTTTACTTGTCGAATAAGCAGTCATGGACAAAAAGCGATGGCATTCCAAGGTGGTATCAGGCTATCTCTGGGTAAAGTAGGTAGTCTTTCTAAATGATACAGAAACCTGTGAAGATTTCATGACTTGGCAATGGGAGGCCACCAGCAATAATGCATCTCAACATCCAAAGGATAGGTCAACAGCTCTCCATCAGATGAGTTAAGGTGTACTGAGTGCTGCTGTACCGACCCCTGGTCGGTACAGCAGTACTCATTTCACTACAGGCGTGGTAACTTTTACCTTTATGGCTGTAGGACTGGGGTGGGGAAGGCAAGGGTAAAGGCACCCCATTATTATTCCAAGGAGTCACAGCTACTCCACTTTTTTCTCTTTATCAAGAAGTGATGGAACCCTCTCAAGTGAAATATTCCAATAGGTAGGAATATGGAACGTAAGATCGCTTCACACCTGCAGTAGACTGGAGAACCTGAAGGTGGAAATGCGAAGAGTGGACCTCGACGTACTAGGAATCTGCAAAATGAAGTGGCCCAAAGAAGGAGACTTAGCCAAGGGATTATAAACATGGAATCTTTAAAGCATATAAAGAACTTCCTGCTGTACAGTGCAAGGATCATAGTGGTGAAGATAGAGACCAAACCTGTAGATACCGTAGTGTTGCTGGTTTACATGCCTACGACAGACTACGAAGAAGTGAAAGACGTGTACGAAGATATCAAAAAGGTAATAAAACAGGTAACTATCCCATTGATCAGTCAAATATCAGTTTAAAAACTGAATACAGCCAGCAGTACTGGAAACCAAAGACCGGATTAGGTTGGGCCTATTGTTCTCTTAAGGCCAACTGCTCCTCGTGGTTTGTAAGGCAGCAGTCACATCTGCAGGAAGCAATTGGCGAATTACATCTAAAAACATGAGCAAAATCAAAGGTTATGGGATAGCAACAAAAATCAATTTAAAATTACTTTAAACTTCACAAGATTGTTTATATTTTAAAATATAATCCATTATTATACTTTAAGAATTGAAGGCCTTTAAAATGAGCCCTTTTGCACGTATGTTGCTTTCATGTCATAGGCATACTGTCAAATGTGTGGTCATTTTTGTAAAATTTGAATTTTGCAGCGTTGCAATTTCTCATAAACGGTTGCATTTATTACAAAATGACTGGTATTTTCATTTACTTATCAATTGATAAGAAGTTTTGCCAAATTCGGTCAAAATCCATAACCTTAAGGGTCATTTTGACTGATTTTATGTGGGCTGCACAGCATAACACAAGTACATCTCAGAGATTTCTCAAATATGCCATGTTATCTCGGAGATATCTCCGGTCAAAATCCATAACCTTAAGGGTCATTTTGACTGATTTTATGTGGGCTGCACAGCATAACACAAGTACATCTCAGAGATTTCTCAAATATGTCATGTTATCTCGGAGATATCTCCGGTCAAAATCCATAACCTTAAGGGTCATTTTGACTGATTTGATGTGGGCTGCACACTATAACACAAGTACATCTCAGAGATGTCTCAAATATGTCATAGATATCTCCAAATGACACCGAGATGTATCAGAGAGAGCTCTATGTCCTCTTTTTAGATGTATCTGAGATGTCTTGAGAGACCTCAAAATGTCTTTGAGAACTTTACAATAAAATACAAAAAATCAATAGAATACCTTGCATGGGCGCACCTAGCACAAATATAGAAAAAAATTATCAGTTGAAGTGGAGAGTTGAGGGACTTCATCTCTGACTCTTAATTTCGACTACACACTTATCCTAATCAGCCTACCATTTTACTTTAGACAGCCTACTTCATACGACCATTGAATTTTGCTCCCTCATAGAGGGATCAGGTTGGGAGGCCATCTATGTATACAGCTGCTGGCTAGCATTAATTTGCTTGTGATAATTAACTTCATCAAAACGTTCACATTGGGTATTTTGAGCTCTTAAAACATATCCCCATATTACCATTTTGTGGATAATAGTATAAAGCATATTCTCTACAAATATACATAACACTTAAGTGATATTATTTCAACTATAGGAGAGATAAATAGAGTTTCCCCAATAATGTGCCAATCGCTGAGAACCAATTTGCAATAAAGCAGAAGAGAGTGGCTGTAACTTTGCTGCTAAATATGAAAACGTGTTGTAACTCCACGAGTTGTTCCAAAATATTTTGCATTCAAATAATAAGAAATTAGTCATAACTGTAAATAAAGCTGACCTGGAGTGGAAGCAGAAAGTACCACTTCCGTACGCGGTTTATACCTATAGGTTATAATAGATTTATGTATAATTTGCTTGAAACATTTATCACAATCCATCATATTCCACTTTGACGGTGCATTTGTCTTCAATGATTTGTAAAGAGGCTAACAACGCTAATCTTTCTGACTATAATTTGGCAATATGCTTTGGTATACTTACCAATAAATGCCTTCATTTCCGATGCATTACTCAACCATAGCACTATTTTATCGCTGTCTTTATACAAAACTTACATGGATACAACACCTTACAAGGGTATGAAATAGGTACTTATCATTTAACTTAATTACTTAACTTCATCAAAATTGGTATATAACGGCTCTTACTTGCCATTTTTCCAGTAACAAACGGATTAAACAATGTACAAATATCTTATGCGATAGAAATATAAAATTGTATTATCACATAGCTTTTACCCATCCGCTCCTCATAAATCCATGAAAAGTGATCTTATTGGAAAAATATATGTCGAATCATTCTGCATACACAATCTTGCAAGGATTTTTTCATAATTATTACGGCTGGTAAAATTGATAGTTGTCAAATCCACCATTAAAAAAGCTTTTGCACAACAAAATGAAGGAAGAAGATTTTAAAAGGTGGTAATATCAGATAAATATAGCTGGTGGCAATATCAGATAAATAATAGCAATGTATATGAAATATCTCAGATTTCTTTCAGAGACGACTCTGAGACATTTTGGATAGCTGCCTACGCATGAGAACACTGTGCAGTGGTCTCGTGGGTACCTCTCAGAGATATATCTGAGATGTACCGAGACGTCAATGTCTCAAGAGACGTCCCTGAGACGCGTTGCTATGTGGGGACCCAATAGTATGTGTATATCTATAGGTAATCGGTAGATGTGAGATTAAGGGTATCGAACTTCAAACAGTTATCCTGCGAAAACGTTATTCATTAGTGCTTTCATTCTAACTGTGTTATATAGAGGATGTAGAAATTTATTAATTTACCCTATAATCTTTTTCTGATTCGTATAAGGATATGTATGTGTGAAATATAATTACATCGATGCTGTTCTTTTTTCTGTGACCCTTTAAAGCTTGACATAAGATCTTTTATCAATGAAAAGAATTATGTGATCCATCAGATGATCAATAGAAAATCAAAAGCGAAGGTCTTTCAAATGCAGGAAAAAAGTAATAATCAGATAACCAATATAAATTATGAGGAAGTTAATACAAGTGATCCAAGAGCGCCAACTCAAAAATCGCAAAAGTTATAGGAGAAACTTTATACTGTCAGCGTTTTGTGGCGTCCAAATAGGGAATATGCATAGCCATGTTCATGATTCCCGCCTTATTTCGTTCCGCCGTGCCATTCGTTTGTTCCTCAGGTTTGTTCCCATTCCATTCCGCTATTTCCCATGCCGCCCATTCTGACCCAGTAGGAACGAATCTGATGAAACAAGCATGCTGGATTGAGGGACTGGGAGGAAGTGAAGGGCTTGAGAGAAGTTGGGGTATTTTAACGACCAAGAGCTAGGGCAGGTACCGTGAAATTTAGGTATTCCGTTTCGTGTCTAACTTAGGTAGTTGACGTAATTGTCACCCGTCAAAATAACAAAGTATCGTGGAAAAGTCATAAAATGCAGGAAGGAAAGAAAGCTCTCGTGGAATCGGGGTTGAAGAAGTTGGTTGCAGATGTAGACAAGTCGTTCCTTAGAAAAATGGAGGTAATGAATAAGAAGGTGGATCAAACGTGATGGTAAAATGATAGCAGATAAGTTTCTTTACCATTACATTATCCTTATATTTCAGAGTAAATGTTAATCTAGTGCCTCGTGACTGATTTCAGGAAAAAATGTACCTTTGCTCGGCGAAATGTTGTGCAAATCTAGACATGTCTTATGAAGAGGCACGTAACTGTGTAGATAAATGTTCTGCCCCGGTATTGGATGCTCAAAACGCTGTTAGAAGTGAACTGGAATATTTCCAAGTAAGTTCATTTTTGGGAAATAGTCTTAGTAGGATGGCCAATTTTTCTTAATGTCTGTTATATATTCACTGTTGGTTACGCTTTTTATTTTATTCTCGGTTGTATCGTTAAGGTGGTACCTACATATTTTAAGTTTTCCAATTATGTGATAACTACCCTAGTAGCAAAGAATGTTGTCACAACGTTGCATGCACGTTACAATGGGAAGAACCTTAGGTGCACACAACGTTGCATGCACGTACGAAGTTCCCACCACACAACATTGTCACAACGTTGTGGTGTAACATCCAAAAAAACTTTTGCTGTGGCAGGGTACTGGTGTGCACACAGTGAAATGAGCACCTTTAAAACTGAAAACTTTATTTCTTTGGGATTACCTGCAATTAGATTTATAAATCCTAATGACCCTCCTTTGCTGGACATCTCACTAGGGTTTGCCTTCTGTATCAGAATTGATACTCTCAAGGGGGGGGAGGAAGTAGGTGGACTACTTTCTCGGTGTTTTTTCTATCCAGAGTGTACTGGAAGCCATTTCTCGCTTACCTCCAGTTTCAGATCTAATGTAGTTGTATTTCTTATTTCTATGGCCTCCCTAAACATTCAAGTCCTAAGGCATTCCTCGCAAGAGATGAAGATCAGGGAGTCATGGCTACCATGATACTTCCTAGAAAGAAAAATTTACACCAAAAATGTTCTTTAACCACTCCTCCCTCCTTGAGATTATACATTGGGATACAATTGGGCAGCATTGATTAGTCCTGATGTGGTGAAACAGAAACCAATGGTTGGTGCTACATGGATCCTCAGTTGTTTGGACAACATTTATTATGGCCGTTTTACCAACTGTTATCCAACTGCTTAGGCTCGGCGACAACGTTGCATGCACGTTGAACAACGTTACACAATGACGGTGCTTGGAGGTTCATGCAACGTTGCATGCACGTGCATGTTACAAAGTAACCTTGTGCACGTGCATGCAACGTTGTGACAACGACTTCTGCTACATGGGTACACTTAAACTTTTGTACAGAAGTACCTGTTCAATTGATTGTAGTGATTATTAATTCAATTCAGCTGCTTCTGATCAGTAATTTGCTGTTATTTACAGTTGTCCGTTAATGTTCGGATAAGGGTGACACTTAAAAAAAAAAAGTTTTCACCAGTTTGGGTACAAACTCTTAGGTACACAGTACGCTAGGTACAAGTTTTCCAGGCACTTCATTGAAAGTTTCATGAGCACTTAATTGAAAGTGGACATAGTAGTAATTTCAGTCTTAAAATACTTCATTTGGAGAGGAAAGGGGCCTAGACGCTCTTGAGCAGTTGGAGATGTTAATATTTCTCTGATTCTGCCTTATTAACTATGCTAGAACTTCATCATAAGTCCTTTTATTGCAACTATCATTCTGCCACACTAGATATTAGGACTTATTTATACTACATGTTTCTATAACTACTTGGATACACATCAAAGAAAAACATCAAACACAAACAGTCGACTGGCTGACTCCTCCTGCACAAACAAAATGCTCAAAAAAATGAATATAAGGAAATTAAACAGCTACCTGTTAATTTTGGACACACTTCCAACACTTCCCCTTGTCCAGCATTCACAGATACAAAACAAACACATACATAAAAAAAACTATTCTTTTTCAACCCCCGTACGTTTTGTAAAGTCCCCAGTTCTTGTTCCTGATAACCCCTTCATTAGTATATCAGCAATATTACAGTCTGTAGCAACATGCTTAAATACTGTTGTACGAGAGTTCGATTATGTGCAAATGAAAACTCGAAATACACTCAAACTCTGTAACGAACAAAGTTCTCACTCAAAAAAACAACTCAAAACTGCACAGCGGCATGACTAAAACTGAAGAGTGCAGAGCACGTAACACAGACTTCTTTTTTTACCTCTTCACTGTCTGGAACATTCTAGACTCAAACTCTACCCGTTTCCTGAAAAGAAAGTCAAGTTCCGGAAGCCAGTATGACCCAAGAACCACTATAACACATGGGAATCACAAAATTACACATAAGAACAACAAAAAATAATGAAGAATGTACAGTGAAACCTCTCTTAACGACCACTCCTATCAAGCGACCACCCCTCTCAACGACCACTCCTATCAAGCGACCACCCCTCTCAACGACCAGTATTTTCCGGAACCGATTGTAATGCCCCTATGTTCATGGTATTCATTACCCTTATTCAAAGACCACCCCTCACCCCGACCAAAGACCACCACTTTCAAGGGAAGTTCCCTCTATTCAGCAAAAAAATTGTCATAAACCTGAGTTTTTCCCAGCTTTTGGGAATCATACCAGCCTATTAGGTCAGTCCTCAGGCAAAGGAGGGCCAGTCTGCCACCGGGTGTGGATTATGTAAGTGTGATTTGTACATAGTAGTCATCGTAGCCTCGCGCGGGGAGAAGGCTCGAGGCCGCGTGCCGGGCTCTCCGGCGCCGCGCCGATGCAACGGCGAGAGATGCAACTGAGTTATGTGCACGAAAATATTAACATCAGCGGTCGTGCGATGAGAAAAAGTCTCACTCTTTGTAGCCGATGGTATCAGACATATCATTACACAGCTGCGGACGCTTCATTTATACTTTTTGAGACGGTCGGTCAATAGGAAGAGATAAAAAGTCAGCTATGTAGAAGGAAAGGAAACTTATTCTAACTAATGATTACTAAGTGAGCACACGTTTGAATTTGGTGTGAGAGAAAATCTCATTGCGCTACCAATGGGGCTAAGGGGTGATTCAGCGAGTATTTTCGTGGAGAACGCCGTAACTTCGTTAGTGACGGCACACGATCCACCACTGAGTCGAAGATGTCACAGAGAATTTGTTTGAGTTTAGAGGAAAGGGTTCGAGTTATCGAAGAACGAGATAAAGGTGCATCTGAGAGAAGGCTAGCGGATTTATTTAAATGTGGGAAAACTCAAAGAAATGGAATTTTAAAATCTAGGGGCGACATTTTAAAAGAGTGACACAACAGTAATAGGAACGGTGGAGTGAAGAGAAAGCGGCAAGAAAAGTACGAAGGGATCCATTTGAGTGTTTTTGAGTGGTTTAACGTTGCACGCTCGAAAAATATTCCTATTAGTGGTGTATTAATAAAGGAGAAGGCCTTGCAAATTGCTCGTAAATTAGGAGATGAAGATTTCATGGCCAGCAATGGCTGGCTCGAACGGTTTCGTGTACGGCATGCCATTTTGTTCGCCTAATTTTAGGACGAATGAGAATTAAAGAAAAAAAATATTATTTTTGGAAGCACAGTGTTTTCTTTATGTTTCGATTACCTCATTGGTCAATTTAATTTCATGTAAAATATCAGTTTAATGTTAACGATGTAAGTATACATGTATTTACATATATGTATGTAAAATATTTTTTTGTACTGCATTTCCGCCAATATAGTGTAATTACTTACCTATATATTGTAATTCGCATCTAGTAACCAGTGCAATTAATGTAATTATGTACTTTGAAAAAATCTAATGTTGATGAAATTCCTATGCATCAAAATTTTGCCATGAGTTGGTAAAAAATATTGAAACAAACTCGATTATTATTAATGAATCCTGAGCTCAGTAGTTTTCCCATTTTTTTCAAACTAGCCCCCCGGTCATTTGCAATTACATATATTCATAGAAACAACCCCTCCAGACTCCTAAACCGCTGTCAAACGACCACCCCTCTCAAAGACCATTTTCCAGTGGAACCATCGGTGGTCGCTTAATACAAATTTTACTGTATGGCCCAGTCCATATCGATTCAGGCAGCCAAAGAAAAAATCTTACCTTCATAGTCTCAGATGTTATTGAATTTAACATATGTCAAACTTCAGGACAAAGTAAGTAATACGTATATTTTAGTTTTGTCCAAAAAAATTTTTGGCCCGAGATACAGTCCACCGAACATGAAGGTGGACTGTATCTCGGGCGCTATTTTTCAAATGCGATTTTTGACAAAATACTAAAATGCTCATATCTCAAGAACAGTTCAAAATATTTTGCTCCTTTTTGTTTTATTTGAAAGATAATAATTTTGTGATTAAACTGATATCCTTGATTTGAAAATGTGTGTCCACATTCTCTTGCTGCAATTTTTGTATTTTATTTAAAAAAATTGTTTTTCTTAAAAACGCCAATCCTAAAAATTTTTATTTTTTTACTGTTTATCGGCACCATAGAGTACTACAATCCCTGAAAAGGAGAACTTCCACTTTTCAGTTTAACAGATTTTATAAACAATTGAAAAAATTTCCAAACATTAAGCCAGTTTCCATTACCACATTCTCAGATATTGGTCACATAAAATCAAAATCTCTAGTCTTACTTGACATTTTTTTCTTCTTAAATATGGGTAACAGACACAAGTTTCAAACATCAATAGCTTTCAAAATATATGTGCAGGTTAAAAAATGTACAGGTTCCGAAGCATTTTTCTGTGCACTCTGCTTAGAACTGAATTTAGCAATTTAATGAACTAAAAATTTGTTCAACCGCATCAGTATCTTCCTTTGATATTGAGTGATGTCTTCCTGTTGAATCAATAGGAACTGGGGCACCCAAAATCTTCGAAACATCGCGAATTGGAAGTGAGCACTGGTGGTGGTGTTGCTGTCTTTCATCTGGGAATCTATATCCAGCAGCTGGTCCATGTGGCAGCATAAAGTTAACAATGATTTCACTTAACTCACAACTAATATCTATAATCTCTGCAATCCACCAGTCACAGTCATACACACAGGCCACAAACATTCCTTTTTGTAGTTCGTGAATTTGAATATTCTCTTGGCATTTATGAGATCTTGGTTGGACAAATGAAATTTCTTCTTTCTTGCTCTTTAAAGTTCGTGCAATATAAGTTCGCCCATCAATTTGAGTCCAGACATGTGTCTTCTGAATTCCTTTCACAGGGGTAGTTTGGTTCGACCATTCTTTTATTTTCTGCTGGCGGAATGGGGGCGTTCACTCTGAACCGAAATAGCAATTTTTTGCACGAAATTGTTAGATGGAAACGAAAAAAGAATTTTAGTGAAAAAATTAATCTTCTAACCACAACCATTCACTCATAAATCAAAAATCAAAATAAGCAAAAGGTGACGCCCACCTAAAGAGCTGCTGTGATAACATTGACGTCATTTTCCTCCTGTCCTTGACTGCTTTCAGGGGAGGGGGAAGGAAGAGGAGGGGAATTCTCGGAAGGTCTGCTCGCACAGATGCTGTCGAAATAGCTCCCATTGGGAGAGCCAGCTGTGTCCCCCCCTTTGCGATAAGGCGAAGTAGCTTCGCGGGCTCAGTTGTGATTGGACGAAGTCAATATACGTCAGAGGTTGCACCACACCCACTTTTCCGAAAGGGTTAAAAACATCAGTTTTTCGCCGCTTATAACTCGCGAAATAATTGACGGATCAAAAAACGGAAAAATACGGGTCTTTTTATTTTGCAAACTCTATCATATTCGGCAATAAAAAAATTATGGTAAACGTCCCCATTCTTCAACTTCCTCTTTGGGCAACAGAATCAGGTTTATTGATGTGTGTGACTGCACCACTCTTGTAAATTCCTTAGCATTCTGAATTGCAGCTGTACTTGAGCTGGAAAGATTATGTTTTGTTGCATGGTGCTTCAGCAGGCCTCCTACATCACAGGGCCCCTTACCATGTCCAGTAGCACTGTATACCCACTCAATTGGAACAAGAGACTTTGCAAGTTCAAATAGTTGGTAACAGTTTTTGAAGTGACTAGGGGCACCATCAGAATTATGATCTTTTCTACCTGTGATTGCAGTGGTTGAATAATTTTGTGTATTGCCAACAATGCATGTGCTGAGTCATGTCCTCTGTCATCACTTATAACTGCAACACTTGTGGTCTTGTTCTGAAAAATGTCACTCCTGTAAAAATTGAAACTTGGTCATTACTCCAGTGATATCCTTTAACTTCTTGTGGTAGAACCACAGACCAGTTCTCAGCAAAATCAGAGTGAAGCACTAAACATGCAGCCTCTACCCATCCCTTCACTTCTGCAATGTGTTCTTGTTGCAATTTTTACTTTTCTTCAGATGTTGGTGTGTTATTGCTTTCACTGTCTACCTCCCAAGTTCGTCTAAGAAGGTATCAATGGCAACATTTTTCTTAATGAGTTTATTTTCTTCCCATGTTGCATATGTAACTTCAGAAGAGTTATCTGCTACACTATCCAGACCAAGTGTCTGTAAGTCGAGTCCCCCCTTTCCAGGGCAGTCACCACAGTCCTGAAACAAACATATCTCTCGTTCTATGTCACAGACCACTAACGACTTCACATGTCCAACCAAGGTGTCATATGTCATATCTTCAAGTAAGTTCTTCAAAGCTACCACACAGTTCAAAATTTGCACAGTACAAACATAAACAGACATCTCTAGGTGGATGTGGAACAACCCACTTAGGTTGTAATGCATAAAATTTTGATCTTCCAACATTCAATGTTGAATGTTCCTTCTTATATATGGCAAAAGTTTCTTTAATGCTGCGGGTCATGTATCTTTTCACTTTCACCACTTTTTCTCCTGCAACTGTCATAGTCATAATGTCTTTTTTGTTGGCACTCTGGCAAGAACAGTCCCACTTATCTTCCAGATAAAATGACTGTGCAATTTGAACATTTGCTTCATTCACAGGATGACCATAATATGGATCTGGTTTTCCAAACACTTCTTTTGCTGACCTCAAATTTCTTGTCTTGTCCACCATGTATTTTGATGCAGATGGAATGTGGTGCAAAATTTGGTTCTTTGTAAAGGATACTGGGATAATTGTTAGAACTTGAACCTTATCATTGCAGGATGCACATGATTCAACAGCTGAACTGATGTTTGATAAAAACTCTTGGCAGGTTGCACAAGCTCCTTTTGGTTCATTTTCTTCTGAAGTTGGAATTTCTACTTTGAGAGTTTGGTCAGTTTTGTTCTGGTATGCTCACCCACTGCTCCAGAAATGTCTCTGTGTTTTCTTGATGCATACATCTCATGAATTGACTTCACTGACCATGGTTTCTTAACAGGACTAACACCAACCTCTGTAGCTGACTGATTCAGGATATGTAGTTCTTCCTCTGCAGTTACAAAATCTGCATCACACACAACATTGGGGGCTTCTTGTTCACTTATTGTCATGTTTGATATTGTGTTAAAGCATTTAGAACACAAAAAGTCATTACTGGAAACATTTTCACTTTGAAACAGTCTTAACCCTTTCGCGACGGAGCCACATGTTAGAAAATGCTACTTCCCTCACGAATGCCAAAAATTCGCTTCGCTACGCTAGGATCCTCTCAGGTACCTGTTTCCCTAACTTGGGTCGTGGCCCAAAGGGGTGTCGAACCTTTTTCTCGGCCACCGGGCCGAGATAATCTTCACCCTTTCCCGCTTCATGACCCCTTAACAGCATGCCGTCGCGGTCAAACATTTGTTTATGCAATCGTTTTGCTAAAAACATTGTTGCTGCAGCGTCGATATTAATTGTATCGGAAACGAATTAATTTAGTTTTACAGTGCCTTTACAGCTTTTAAACGAAATTCTACCATTAATATTAAGCTCTCTAGCAAAAAAATCGTATCAATGGTTAAGCAAATAATTTTGCCGTTTTATATCACACTCATAAATTATTATGACCACTTTTCAACGATAAAATTATTATGAATATAAAAAAGCCTTAGTCAGGCATTTGACATCATCAGAGCGCCAATCAAAGAAACGATACTTAGAAATCTTCAGCACGTTAATTCATGAGATGCACGGTCTACGGAACCCTTAATTTCGATTCGAAGGACTGCCAGAAATCACTATTCTTTAGGCGGAAAGCATTGACCAACGAAAGAAAGTGAAATCGTCAGTTGTCATGATTATATTAGATTGAGTAATTACAGGGAAAAATAAACATTGAAACTCACGAAAAATATGGCCATCAACACATATGAAAAAAATAGCATTCAGTTGTTGAACCTAAAAACATTATAACTTCCTAACTAAATAAAAACATAAAAAATCACTCATAACCAACTAAATAATTAACAAAAATTTGTTCGGAGATTCTTTTACTCACGAACTACGTTAAAAATAACGGTAGAGCTCCGTTTAAAATTTGCAGTTGTAGAACTAAACATAAGGAATATACTTATAATGCTCAATTTTCCAATTAAACAATAACTTCTCAGTTTGTTATTCTACTGCACCTAAAAGCAACTGACCGCGGACCCCTGCGGGGATTGGGTCGCGCACAGCAACGAAGGGTCGGGATAATCCTCTCCCGCGGACCGAGAAAGGGTACCTAAGACGTCCCGAGAAGAGGGCCTTTAAAACACACACCTTTCTGGCCTGCTTGGGGATAGCTTAGCGACTACGACTTGTTAACACGTCATTCGTTCGTTTGCGTAGAAAAATTGACGCCGTTTTAACACGTCCTTCGTAGCGAAAGGGTTAAAATGAGCACTCTTATTTCCAACCTGAAGTCTTTTTGCTAGTCTTATGTATCACACTTTTATGGATATGAAAATAGTCAGCACACTTCACTCTCCTATGGCCCCAGTCAGAAGACATTTCAAATAGACTTTTCCACAAACACCACAACCCAGTCAATCAGCAGAATTCTCAAAAACCTTCACAGGTACTGAAAACAAAAAAATTGTTTAACTAATCTCTTTGTTTGCCTGTTGACAACTGAACTGTCAGTTCATGTGTCCTCCCTTTTATATGCTAGGTCAAACATTTAGAATTTTCCGGTTAGTTTCAGATTGTTCTAGAAAGTACTGTTACGTTCTTTAATTATGTGGAAGGTTACACATTGTCCTCAGAGGTTTTCGGAAGTTATCTGGAAGCTTCCACATTGTTCTAGAGTATTTTGTTACATTCTGGAATTATTTGCAAGTTTTTAGATTGTTGAAGTGTGTTCTATTATGATCTGAAATTATCTGGAAGCTTCCAAATTGTTCTAGAAGGTTCCGTTACGTTTTGGAATCATCTAGAATATTCCACATTATTCCAGAAGATCATTAATGATTTGGAAGGTTATTAATAAAGAAAATCTAAAAAAATTATCAACATTTAACTAGTTCCTAACTTTGTTTCATTTGTTGTTTTTAGTTAATCACAAACAGTACAAATTTTTTGAGATTGGTGTTTTAAAATAACAAAATTATAAAAACTTGCAATCAAGAAATTCACCATGGAAGGTAAAAAATTACATTAATTTATATAACCTGTTAAACTGAAAAGTGGAAGTTCTCCTTTTCAGGGATTGTAGTACTCTATGGTACTGACAAACAGTAAAAAAATAAAAATTTTTAGGATTGGCGTTTTTAAGAAAAACAATTTTTTTAAATAAAAAAAAATAAAATAAAAAAATTGCAGCAAGAGAATGTGGACACACATTTTCAAATCAAGGATATCATTTTAATCACAAAATTATTATCTTTCAAATAAAACAAAAAGGAGCAAAATATCTTGAGCCGTTCCTGAGATATGAGCATTTTAGTGTTTTGTCAAAAATCGCATTTGAAAAATAGCACTCACAGGCCCATGTTCGGTGGACTGTATCTCGGGCCAAAAATTTTTTTGGACAAAACTAAAATATACGTATTACTTACTTTGTCCTGAAGTTTGACATATGTTAAATTCAATAACATCTGAGACTATGAAGGTAAGGCCCCTGCCTGGATCGATATGGACTGGGCCGTATAATAAATTGCTCCATAAGAAAACTCCCTCCCGTTCTGAAATTATTTTTCAACACATAGTATCTCAGGTACAACAAAAGTATACAAAACTTAAAAACAATTGTCACACACTAATGCAATCCTAATTCTACACAAAATCTTTGGGTTTGTTTGAGTTCTTCATAGGCATAGGTAATGTAGTTGTCACACCTTTACAATCACTAAGTCCATACTCATCTAAAACACTCTCAACATACATCCTTTGGTTCATCTTAACCCTACCACAAGGCTCATTGGAAAATTTTACATTCAGGAAATTTGAGATAAAACCTAGATCTCTAATTTGAAGTCTATTCTTTAACATTTCAACAAATGAACTCACAATATGATGCTCCCCCCAGGCTCCTAGATCATCTACATACATAGTCACAAAAATTTCTTGGAAGGATGAATCAAACGCTTTAGTCCTACATCAGTCAAAAACTTGTGAAGATGCAAATTCCAGTCTCTTCCAGCTTGCCTGAGACCATACATACTTCTTCTTAACTTACACACAAAGCTATGATGTTCCTGATCAACAAAACCAGCAGGCTGTTTCATGAAGATGTCCTCCTTTATCTCACTATTCAAGTAAGCTGATTTGACATCAAGATGGTGACAATCCCAATTATTTTCTACCATCAAGGCTACCATAAGTCTAATGACCTTTCTATGCACAACAGGACTGAATATTTCCGTTAAGTCAACTCCAGGCACTTGATTATAACCTATTGCTGGGTGGCGATTGACTGGGAAAACCTGGAATTGTCAGGGAATTTTGGAAATCTGGAAAAGTCAGGGAATAGTCAGGGAATTCTCATATCAGTCAGGGAGAAACTGGGATAGGAAATTCTCATTATTTTTCTACCATTATGTTTACCAGGCAGTCTTTCCCACCCTTTATTTCACCAAAGCATTTCACCAACTAAAACTAATGTCCATCGCCGAAGTGCATAGAATAAGCCCTGTCAATTTGTTGAACATTCAGTTGTGAATCAGTCGTATAAAGTATCCCTTTTGTATATCCTTAATGCGATATTTGCCTAGTAGTATTAAAATTCATGATCACCGTGTATTCTGCTCATCACAAGGAGTCCAAGGCTAGGTTGTTCGGAAGATTTTACCTCGCGTTCTTTTTAACTTCCGAGACTCAGGTCGAGAGGTAGTTGGAGCACACTAGCTTGTAGTAAATACATGCTTGAGTTCTAAAAATACAAGACGATGATTATTAAAACGGTAATACAAGTACGATAGCACATGTAAGAAAAATCATACGTAAGATCATCTTCAATTTCCATACCCCCCTTCGCGAGACCATAAGAAGAGTCCTCCTCCCCTCCCCACCTTTCTCGCTTGACGTAATTATTGAATGGCCCCCTTAGCTCCCTCTCGAAGCAATTTAGTCAGGTCACAACACACCTTAAATATGATAATGCTAAATATGACGCTGCCTAATTGCCTCCTGTTTTCACTCGCAGTGGCACGATTACGTTTTGTTTGTAGAAACAAATATTTTTATGTTTTTGGTTCCCTCTTACAATCAAGGGGTTATGACCACGTTAATCAAATTGTTATTCACTTCTAAAAGTCACTCGTGCCATCCGATTTAGATCCAGTCCAAGAACTTGGCTTTGGTGTGTATTTTTCGCGCAGCTTAGTGGTACCTGTGCCGGAATCCGCCAGTAAATTGACCATTAACTTTCTCTTCGATACCTTTTCAGTAATCTTCAACTTCCCAGAACTACCATGACACGTCACCTCTTCCTTGAAGAATTAGACATTGTCAATTTGTAATTTTACCGAAGGAAACATACATGGCCATGGAAATATGATACACGGCCACAAAAAATGTATTAAAAGTGTGTACAATTTGGGTGAGGGCTTAACTTGTGAAGGTTTAATATATTTTTTCATTAGGGCTGAGGTTCAGAATATTTTTTCATTCTAATAGGTTTTAATGTATTGATTTCAGCTTTTAACATTTTCTGAGTTTTGACGAAAATTTAATGCAGCAGAAATAAAATATTCCGATGATAAGAGACTTTTTGGCGATTGGTCAGGGAAATAGGTAAAGCCATCAGGGAAAAGTCAGGGAATTTGAAAGTTGGTTATCAGTTGCCACCCTGTATTGCTACAAGTCTAGCTTTAAATGCAACAATATTTCCCTCTTGATCTCGTTTGGTTTTAAACACCCATTTACAATTAATGACTCTACTCTGAGCCGGCTGTTGCAATGAATCTCAAGTATGGTTTCTCTTAAAATTCAACATTTCTTCCTCCATGGCTTTAATCCACCTATTTTTATGAACTCCAGTAGGTGCTTCTTCCACTGTCTGAGGATCACAAAACTCACAATTACTCTCAATTTTAGCTGATTTACAATAGAAACATTCTTTATTGGGCCTAATTCTACTCAATCTCCTAAATTCAGGAATTTCTACATGGTGTCCCTCCTTATCCAAAGACTCCTCGTTGCTCTGATGCACAGATTCCTCATCACTTTGAACTGAATATTGATCAAAAGGAACACTTCTCATCATCACTGCCCTCAGATTTATCACTCTTGGACAATTCACCAAAACTACCAATCTCTACTTCCTCAACATTACATTTAGGATTAACATTCACAGTTTGAACATTATTTTTCATAGGAAAAATTGTCTCACAGAATCTAACATTTCTAGACAACACAACACATTTCTCACTGACATTCCACAATCTATAGCCTCTATTGTCTTGAGGATATCCTAACATGACATATTCTACTGCCTTAGGCTCCATTTTGTAACTCTTGACAGTATCCTCTACAAGTGGCCACGCTTGACACCCAAACACTGCCATACTTTTTAACTCTCTCTCACTCAAAGGTATTCCAGTCCACAACTCAATAGGAATTTGATTATCTAGTGATCAAGATTTACACCTGTTCTTAATGTAACATGCAGTAAAGACAGCTTCGCCCCAGAATTCATCTGGCAGACCTGAATGCATTAACATGCATCTCGCAATTGTCAATATTGATAATTTAACCTCTCTGATACACCCATTTGCTGATGAGCACCTGCCATAGAAAGTCTGTGCATGATACCACATTCTTTGAGCAAATTTTTGAAATTAGAATTCACAAATTCTTTGCCATTGTCAGATTGAAAAGTCTTAATGTTTCTCTGATGAAAATTCTCTACTTTAGCTTTGAAGTCCACAAATGCATTGAAAGCCTCCGCTCTGCTCCTAAGCACACTCACTTCACTATACCTTGAATAGTCATCAGTGAAAGTAATGAAACAATTACCCCGTTGCACAAAACACACATCCGAAAAAAATCAGATCAAGCACTTTCTCCGATTTCTTCTCTCTGTCTGGAAAAGGGAGTCTCTTCGCCTTACCCGGAGGGCACTCACTACAGTCTACATACTGACCTTTCGGTATCACGTCATTATTGGGAAGGTTGTTGGCGTGACCAAATCTGTGGTGCCAGGTTTCTTTAGTCACAGCTCTCCTTGCAGTCAGGGTCACAGCAGGTCCAGATGTTGGAGGCATACTCTGGAGCGCCCCCATACCACACGATGATGGCCCCTCAAATGGCTCTTCATGCCCGTACTAGTCCACAACAAAGGCATACAAGTCATCCTCCACTGCCACAGCACTAAAAATCTCTTCATTTCCATTGATTTTATCAAATGCACGGAAATGCCCATCATCATTTGTGAACGTAATGCCCTTCTTGTCCATCAGCCACACTGAGATTAGATTGTCACTGGCATCTGGTACCCAATACACCTCCTTCAAATGCAATGTCCACCCACCAAACTCATCCCTCAGTTTCATTGTCACAGATCCCACTCCCTTTACTTCACAACTTTGTTTCCTCTTGGCCACCTCCATAGTCCCTGTAGCTAGCCTAAAGTTCTCTGACAACTCTCTGTGGGGTGTACAGTGAGCATTGCAACCACTGTCCGTACACCAGCGATTGGGATCACTACACTCTCCATCCACACATGACTCAGTCTCTTGTGAGGTTCTTGCCTTCACAGTTCCTACCATCGCTCTGTATTTCACTCTCACAATACCACTGCCCAGTTTCTCTCTGTTCTCACATTCATCAGTGTTCACATCTACTCTGGCTTCACTGTTCTTAAATTTCTGAAAATTTTTCCTGAAATCACCACGGCCAGGTTTGTTTACTCTCGAATTGTTGTTCACACCCCTGTTATTTGCAGCACTGCAGTTGTGCCCACTCTCACCATTCTTGACACACACGGATGATGAATGTCCCTTTTCCCCACAAGTATAGCATACAACAGTACCTCTCGCTTTAGCATTCAGCACTTTTGGACATTCTCTCTCTGTGTGCCCCGTTTTATGACATGCAAAACACTCAAAGTTTGGGCTAGAATTGTTGGAACTTCCAGGGTTGGAGACAAACTTGGGTTGCTGCTTTTTAGCCACGAATCCCTTCAATTCCTGATTGGAATGTCTATCCTTTCTACTCATCTTGATCCTGGCTTCCTCAACCCTCAGCACAGGCATGATGTACCTCACAGATAGCATAGGATCCCTCACACAGTCACTAAACTCCTTGGGCAAATCCATCAAGATGACCAAAGCCAAAGTCTGGTCAGAAAATTCAACCAGTCCCGTTACTGACAGTTCACGATGAGCACTTGTTACCTTGTTAACGTATTCCATCACACTAGTTTTGTCATCTATCTCCATCCGAAGAAGTTGCTTCATCATAACTAACTGCTGGAACTCGTCTCTCTCACAAAACTGAGTCTTTAAGATTTCCCAGGCCTCTTTTGCACTCTTTCACTGTCCAATGTACATCATGTAGCAATCTTTGACGCTTCTCTTGATGAACGCCAAGGCTTGCTTGTTTTTCTTCTTATCTGTGGCTGACGAATTCTCAAAATTTTCTTCTTTCCAGCCATCTTCAACAACTCCCAAAAATCACGACTGTCAAGAATAGCTTCAACCTGACACGACCAGGCATAAGTTATTTGCACCTAACTTAGTGATGGTGCCTTTCTCCATGGTTGTTTTGCCGGCTACACTCTCGCGTCATGCAAATTCTCTTGTTGCACGGATTTCTCAAATTCTTTTGTCTTCACCGCAGTTTAACGTCACTGGGCCCATACATGTTCTGTCTGTCTTACTTTACTCACATATCTTGAAAAATCATCAATCTATGTCATCACATATTGAGTCCCCCCAATGGAAGCTGGTATTAGTTTGCCCATTAAGTCACTGTGAATTAACTCTAGTGGACACTCAGACTTCTCTGTATGGCTCCTGGGGAAAACTGAATTTACATAACTTGCCTTTCATACAAATGGAACAGTCATTAAATTCTTTCTTTACCTTTAAGTCTTTCAGGAACGGTACTTTTGCCAAAGCTTCACAATCTAAATGTCCAAACCGCCGATGCCACATCTTGATATCACCAACTGCTCTTCTTGCTACTCCTACCACTGCTTTACTCTCGCCGGTCATTATCTTATTGACGTTGTTACAGCTCTCCCTCACGTATTCACTCCCCAAGGTGTTGGCAATCTTCTCTCTTTTCTTGGAGCTAAAGATCAATTCACCATTGTCTAAAACTACTCCCTTCTCCCCAGAGAACACAACGTCCAAACCCTTGTCAGTTAATTTTTATACTGACATCAGCCCACACTCAAGTTCAGGTACATACAATGTCTCAGATAGGGTCACTATTATTCCTCCTCCTTCCTTGGGTGTCTTAATTGATACTATGCCCCTTCCTGCAATGATGGCTGTGTCTCCGTTTCTCATTCATATGGTTCCGGAAACATCCTCCTGCAACTTAATAAATTCTTCTTTGATAGGGCTCATGTGATCTGAAGAGCATGAATCCAGGTACCACTCCCTTTGTTTCAACATGGCTTTTCCTACTGAACAATTAGCTCCCTACACCCTAACAACCCTAACACACTCTACTTTCTCCCCTAGTTCACTCACTGCTGTTTGAGCTGCACCTCCCTTTCTGACTTGCTTTGATTGACAGTATTCTATAAGTTCAGTACAATTGTGGGAAATATGCCCAAACTTTCCGCATGTGTAACACTTGTAATGTCTTTGATTCTGACTGTGGTGTACCTTCCAGTGATGATCCTGATTTCTTGTTATTTCACTCTTCCTGTCACCTCTTCTTTCTTCTGTATGCCCTCTCCTTTTAGCATCTCCGACATTCTGGTTCCTCATAACTGCCAATACCCTCACTTTATCTTCTTTTAACTTTAATTCGTCATTCCTTTTCTGTCTCTTTTCTTCTATGAGAAGGAACTTCTTCACTTGTCTAGTTGTTAAGTTTTGATTCTCCACCGACCTAATGAGTCCCTCATATTTTTTAAGAGGAGGTCCCACCAAAATGAACATTGCGATGACAGTAACGTCAAACTGTAGTCCTCCTTTAGTTAGTTGTCTGTTGGCACTCTGAATTTTTGCAACATATTGAGTCATCGTCACGTCATCAGTTTTTACAACACTCACCATTTCTTTCAGAATGATGACGCTGTGTAGTGTTGTAAATGAAGCCTATATCTCCTCCAAAGTATCCCATATTTCCTTTGCATTATCAATACTTCCTATATCCTCTAAAATATCATCACTAACTACCGAAAATATGTGGGAACGAGCCTTTCTGTTGATCCGCACTTGGTCAGCATTTAACTCTTCCACATTGCCAAAGCCAGGATCAATTGCATTCCAACAATTCTTAGTAATTAGATCAGCTTGCATACGTACAGACCATGCGAAGTAATTTTCCTCTCCTGTTAAAACTATGGGTGTGCATCTCCACCTGCTCTCTTGTTCATGAGTCGCCATTCATCAACTACAACCAACAGATGATTTACTCCAAAAATATTGTGTTCATTCCAATAACAGCACTCCTGGGCCCATAACCTGTTAATATTTCTCTGTTCTGCCTTATTAACTATGCTAGAACTTAATCATAAGTCCTTTTACTGCAACTGCTATCATTCTGCCACCCTGGATATTAGGACTTATTTGTTTATACTACATGTTTCTATAACTACTTGGTTACACAGCAGAGAAAAACATCAAACACAAACAATCGACTGCCTGACTCCTCCTGCACAAACAATATGCTCAAAAAATGAATATAAGGAAATAAAACAGCTATCTGTTAATTTTGGACACACTTCCAACAGGAGATTATCAAGAGCGTCAATTCAAATGATAACATTGTAATTGACAATTTAAATATCTCCTGCTCACCCCTCCTAATTCTTTTCCGATTCCAATCAACTCAATTACCAAGGTTGCCGGCCCCGTTGGTGGTGGGGTAGGTCCCTCACCTGTCAATTGCCGGGTTGCAAGTTCGAATCTTGCCCGGGGAGGATTTTCCGCTGTCCGGGGCATGGATGTTTGTGATTTTGTAATCTGTTAATTGTAAGAGAGGACTTGATAATCCTACATTTGCAGGTTAAATAAATAAAGACAAGGTGGCCTCCAGCTCTGGAAGGCCCCTGGTTGAGTCCTTAATTGCCTTTTTGATGAAAATATGCTCAATTAGTTCTGGGAAGGGTGTAAGGGAGATTAAATTAAACCCCTTGACCTTGTGAATAATCAGCAGTAGAGAAAGCAAATAGGGAATAGTGAGTAGGATAGCGTAGAAAAAGTGGGCATTTAACAAAAGAATCAACTTGATGCTGGAGAAGCAAGATTTTGAAGTAAAGAAACACTTCATTAGTGTACATATATGTGGCACTCTCCTTTATGGCTGTGAGGCATGAAAGATAACATTGGCATAAATGTCAAGACTGGAATTATATAAGGTTTGACATCACAAAAACACGTTAAGGATTAATTGAGTTGATCAAGTAAATCCAATTAACCAATTGAGACCTAAGTAGAGTTTGAGAATGGAGAATTTTTGTGAAATTTTTGAAAAGATTGGACCTTTCAGTTGGCCATTTCTTGAGAAATGGTGGTCTTATGAGGACGGTTTTTCAAGGAAACTGAAAGAGATAAATGTCTCCTCATATGAGATATGTAGAGCAAATGGTGTAGAATGTAAAAGAAAAGAGTCGTGAGCATATGAAGAGGTAATCAGATGTAAGGAAGAAGTGTCAAACCAATGGTAGTTATGATGTTTAGTGATGATGCTGGAGTAATTATCTGTTAAAGTGCATAGTACCAGGGGATCAAACTTTGCTTGGGGATATATTTTAAATTCTAAAGAAATTTAATAAAAATAAAGTAACAGTTTCAACAAATGTGAAATGATATATTATAAGTAAAAAGCAAATAAAAATAACTTTCAAGTAGCTACTAAATTGCACCCCGTTGATCTCAAGTTTGTCAATATTTTGGTACTTTTCAATATTTAATATCCTCATAAATAGTTAAGTCCACAAAACTTTTTACTGTTCATTCTTCATATAAGGGACTATAAGTGGGCCGAATTTCAAATTTTTATTTTCTTGCCCAACAAAGATAATGGAACTTTGAAATTTTTGAAAAATCAAGAACTTTAAAATTTTTTTATTAAAAAACCGCTTAAGTCCACAGCTTAACATTCTGCATACTTAAAGCATGTACCTATACCTTTCAGATAAAAAAATTGCAAACATTATATCTCTTTTCCTCCTATATAAAAAAGTCGTTTTTGGCTATACTTAAGGTCATAGCAAAACATGATCTTAAGGGAAATCAAGGTCATAGCATGGTACAGCTAAGGTGACAAAAGCCAATATTAGAATATAACTCTGCCCAATTGTACTCTGTAATTAAGGCTGCTCTGGTCGTGTTTTACATAAGTCCGTTTCCTGGTGAAAATAAGATGAAAAAACTGTGCAGAAAATGTGTGCACACTTTCTGCACACTCCTCACATTTTTTGCCAAATCACACTTTTGGCACACTTCTCTCGCACTCTTTCATATTTCCTGCACATTTTGTGACATTTTTTCACACTTTATTTTCAGCAGGGTAATCCTTTATTAAGTCTCGCTATAGAGCCTTTCATGTATATCACAATTATGTAAGAGGATCATCATGTTGAGTTAAAATTTCTAAGATTGGACACAGCTTTCAACTCATTTATCTTATAATCTCTCCTTTTCGTATTTACATAATTCCTCTCTTTCACATCCTTAGCCACTTCCTCTATACATCACATTAGTAGCTTTCCTTCACTATTCTTTCCCATTCCCTGCTCCATTGCCCCAACGATTGTCCCAACATATTGCCTATTACATGAACCTGTCTCCTTTTCAAGGTTTTCATCAGACTCCTTTTTTCTCCCTATATTCGTAGGACTTCTTTATTTGTCGCATACATAGTCGATCCATTTTATCTCCTTCATTTTTCTGTGGTACCGCGTTTTAAATGCTTTAGCCTTGACCTCTTTGCTGCTATTATCTTCCATGCCTCACTGCAATAGTGAAATTTATATCTAATGAAGTAGGTATTTCCATACATTCACACTTTATTTACATCTGTAAGTGGATTCTTTATTTGATAAAATTCCAGCTTTCCTGCATAATGATGGTATTATTTTTTTGAGTTTGTGGTAGTAAGTCAGCTTTTAAATGAATTTGGGGAATCATTAGTGAATTGAAGAAATATTTGCCATAAAGTTTGTCTTCCAGGTAGCAATAAAATTATGTATGTACGTATTACTTTTTGGCAATGTCATTGCTTAATGGTGCTAGTTAGTAGGTCTTTCATGCCTTTGAATCTATTATTAGCCAGACAACTTCCAAACACTTCGTTAATTCGATTGCCATCAGAAAGAAAATCCTGTGTTTGCCACTAGTATTTTCCGCTAACAAAAATAATTTGTAATAATGCTAAAGGAGGCTTCTTTTAATAAATTGATTCGAAATCCACATACACATACTGGATAGTTGGGCACGACATCCAACACCACCGAGTTATGGATGAGTTTTCCCTTGAAATGACATCAGGTTTAAAGGGCGTAACTTGTTGGAGGACCTGATCAACCTTCGTGCAAACAGATCCCATTCTATTCTGTGGCCTCATAGTTCAACATTTTTCAGACTATTCACCCAGAAAATGTGCCTTAATGCTCTATCAAATGCACTATACCTCTCCTATTCATCTCTCAATCTCGCTGCTTTATAAAGAATTATGTACATGATAAATATCCTATATAAAGATGTATGATCCATATCAAGCAATATGGTTCTTATTCCAAATGAATTGTAAATACATATATGTCTCAATTAAATATATTACTTATATTTATGATAAATCTGAACTTAGTAGTTCACGAGAGTGGATCCACCACTCAACTTTGGTGGTTTGGTGGGGTTCGAACATGTCTGGCCAGACAGCCTTGGTTTTTCCGGGATATCTTTATGGGAAACAGCAGGGAAAGGTAAAAGGAACTGTTCCCCCTTCTACCCTGATTTTTGAGTTTCACATGTCGTTGGGCATAGTATTTGGTGAACTCTAGCCTCACTAACTGACCAAGGAGGTTAGAATGTACTTGAGGAGGCATCACAGATGATTTAAGAAGCCAACAGCCACATAGGAAGGCACATGGGCTAACTACTCTTGACAATTGAACAGATGACACAGAGTGCCCTGACAAGCCTAAGAGTGCAAACAGGGCTCTTGAATCCATGCTTTCAAGTTTTGATCATGGGTGGTGGTGGTAAAGTTGAATTGAAAGGAGCACAAGGACTTTTGTCTGCTGGGGATGTAATTGACTCTGATTTTAAAGGATTCTGATTCGAGGTGAAACTCAATAGATTTGAGGATTCAAAGATTCGAGGATTATTCGAGGCCTCAAAAAGGCATTATTCAAGGATTCGAAGATTCGAATGTCCCATCCGTATTATGCTGTTAACTTCCTGTAATCTTTGGCCACAGTCAAAGCACATTTTAAGTCTATATATTATACTACTTTACCATTAACTGGAATGGATATTGTCAAATGTTCATGGGAATCATCATTAAATCCTTTGAATTTATAAAATGCTTGATGTGCTTCACACTAATCCACATTTCCAATGCTTCATGTTGTTCTTGTCACACTGTATCATTTGAAACGTGATAACCTCACTGAAATTTAATTACTTAGCTGAATACAGTGGACTCTCGATAGGATGTACCTTGCACGTAGCATGGAGCACGTAGCACCATAGCACGTTTGTTTCCTCAGGTCTGCGTCACCATGCAGGTAAATAGTACTGGTTAGCATGTTTTGGTTATCTCTTTAGCACGTTCAGAGGAGGATATACAGCAAGGTCCTTAAAGTATTTAAGTAAGTAAAGTACTTTAAGGACCTTGGATATACAGTACATAAATACAAAAAGAGCAGTTTGTCCATTATCGTCATAATTAATTATTGAGTGCATATGTTCTTGAGAGGTAATATAATTGCAAATGAAACTTTTTTAAAATACATGAGCACAGGCCCGGTGACAGGATTTTCAGGCCCCTGGGTAACTGAGTGGACCGGGCCCCCTCAATCTTGGCAAACCCCCTCACTCAATTTAGACCAGAACTGTGAAATTTCGGGTAATTTTATAACCAAGGCTTACCTGATTATTAGCTTTTTCTGCAGAATAAACTTGCACACTGTCATACATTATCTTTTGATTTGCTATAAATTGTCCTTTTTTTAAATTAAGCACATGTCAGTGGAATGGGATGGGGAAACAATTTCAAAATGAAAACCTTTTGACGGTGTAACACACTTTACACTTTAATTTTACAGTACATAATCAACACTAGGTCTTATTTGAACTTGAAAATTTTATAAAAAGCCCTATATAAAATGTACTTTTCTTTTTTTTTTCAAAATTAGCATATCCACAATTACTCCTATCTTTTCGGAGATACGGAGATAATTATATCACCACCAAATTAAAATGAATGCAGAGTATTCACTTCTACTAAGCTTTGCTTTCACTGTAACTCTCTCAATCAAACATAACAGCAAGGAATGGGTAAAAATAATGTAAGTTAAGGGTTTTGACGAACAGAATATATTTTGTTGTGCCTCAATATTAAGCTATTTTCGATAATTTGTTTCCTTCCTGTGTGCATAATTCAAGTAAAGTAGAAACGAAAGTTTTCCTAGATGAATAAAGTCTAATGTGACGTATAAATCAGGGATATGCATATTGTAACGCAGGGAAAATGAAAGATTTGAGTAGATTTTCTCGATGAACAACCAAAAGCTCCGCGGTGTCCAAAATGTACCTTTCTGCATGAACCTCCTAGTAGGGTCAAAGGCTTGGACTGCTCTGGCGAAGGGGCAAATAAACGGAAAGAAGTCCTTAATAGTTTCCCTCTGGAACGTAAAATAATGTTTCATGTGAAAAATACAGGAATTTTAAGGATTTGAGGGTGTGAATGAGAAGTTTACTTTTGAGAGGAGAAACCTTGAACGTGATTTC
Source organism: Platycnemis pennipes (assembly GCA_933228895.1). NCBI lineage: Eukaryota > Metazoa > Arthropoda > Insecta > Odonata > Platycnemididae > Platycnemis > Platycnemis pennipes. The sequence continues at coordinate 20,540,469 of OW121848.1, read as the reverse complement.
GCGTACACTTACAGACCTCAATATTTCTATATCCCCATGATTCTGTACGTGTAGAGCCGGTGGAGATCAATAGCAATGCATACATATTAAAAAAGGCGACTAAGAAGTGTTACGTTCCTTATGGCTTGAAAAAACTTATTCGTGTCACGTCATTTCCAGCTCCCGGCGTGTGTCTCAAGCTCCGGACGCGCGTATGAAAAATGAAATGTAATTTTTGGCGCTGCAAACGAATTTTCAAATTTTTTTTAGATATACCTTTAAAAATCATCAACAATTGATTTAATATGAGTCACTTGACAGGCACTTAACATGCCAGATATTTACTACTTAAAATAAATTTTTGCGTGAAAATAGCGTCCGCCATTCTGTTACGTAATATCACCTACATTTAGGAAAAACTCCCAAAGTTAAGCACAGTAAAGTAAAAGATTGGTTTTAACAGACCTACTAGTTTTTTATCTGACCAAATTCCTCCCACAGCGCCACCCTCAACTAAAATAGGAAGATTTTCGTAGAAAACTGAAGTCGGGTGTAATTTTGGAATTTTGGCTATGTTTGAGCCCCTGCATCTCGGTAACGGCGACAGAACATGACCAATGACATGCCATTCCATGGTTGCAATTCAATTATGAGTATTTGTACCAAGTTTCATGATTCTATCTCCAAAAAAGCCATTTTGGAATTTTGTCAAATTTTTTTCGATTTCAGCCTACTGTGCATCGGTTCAAATTTTCCTTCCTCTCCTTTCTATTAACAAAAACCACACAAAATAATGGGAGTTCGTGCATGGGACTTGAACTTATTTAAGTAAAACAAGGAAACAAATTTAGAAAAATTTCAGGAGGATAAATTATACATCATGTTTAAGAATTAATAACTTTCTGAAATATGTATATATTCACAAAATTTTTAATATAAAATATTTTTTTGCTTCCCTTTTTTATTTTACCCGGGAGGTAAGGATTGCAATCCCGGAATATCGGATGAAATGACAATCCCGAAATCCCGGGATTTAGTATATACGAATCCCGGGATTGACGTACACCTTTTCGGTAACAGGCAGCGCTAATAAGTAAGTTTTCTTGTACATGAAATGCAACACGTTAGACGTCTGAGTCCATTGACTAATACATTTTATTGGAATATGTAATTTGTCATCATTTATCATGTCATAAGTAGGGACACTGAAAAATGGTAAATAAAAATCATCAAAAGCGGTGTTTAAAATGACAAATGCGGTAAATAAAATCGTTTTAAAAAGGTGAAAGCTGTGTTTAATGTTGGGAAAAAGGAGTCTTAAAGGAAGGGTTTTTCAAAAATGTTATTAATAAATACTCCACACCAATGTGAACAAACAGTTAATTACATACATTTGAGATCCAATACAGAAGTTATGGCTACCCTACGCAACATAAAAAACACAGTAGGCAAAATTAAGTTAAAGGCAAATTAATGAGATAATGGTAATAACAATAACAGAGTGGAGTAGTGGACTGCAGGTAATGAAGTTCGATTCTTACGCTGTTTAATATTTTTCTTTCAACCATTGAATAAAAAACTCTATCATCCTTCATTTCCAACCTTTGTGTGTGGATACTGACTTTTTTGTACTTCTATCGCTTCAACTAGATTTACAAATTCGTCACTCAAAAAAACACTGTAAAGTTAACGTAATGATTCCACGATTTAATTCTGTAATATAAATTTTTTCCAATCATTTCCTTTCGCCAAATTTAATTATTTTTTTACTTATAATTTGGCATGAAATTTCTGATATTCCACTTTTTTTAACAGCCTACTAGCATTACCCTAGGTATACAGCACGGCTGTATTCTTAGGTAGTGTTAAGGATCGAACTCGCGACTGGCAGTACACTAGCCCTCATTTTTAACAACTACGCTCTCACAGGTTCACGGGAATATGGCGAATGTAGGCGACCCGCATGACATTCGGCTTAATTTTTTCCTCGCACATCCGAGCCTATGGAGAAAAAGGTCAATACGAGTATTTTTTATTTTGTTTTCCTCGTTTGTGGCACGGGAAAAATCTTCTTCTCATTTCGTGACCCGAGTTACTTAACCTCTCCTTGTTGGTATCTACCATACGTGCATTCCATTCGCGGGGCGCATCGATCACGAGGCCGCGAGATGTTAAAATCTCCGATCCGGATCTGAATTTTTGCTGTCTCTGGATATGATTTCAGTAGCGAATGAAATGAAAGACCCGTGGTTCTTTGGATCCGACCCGACCATCCTTAATTTATGAGTGGTTCATTTGTAAATCTAATTTAAACAACAAAGGCTAATAAAGTGTGTATTCAGATGAAATGGTTTGAAATTGAATATGATAACATTTTCGATGCAGTGACTGAAAGAAAAAATTAAACTGCGATTGGGATCGAACTTCGCATAGTACACTAGCTCTCGTTCATGGCTCTTGTTATATGCCTGATCCCGGCGAATGTAGGCTACCCGCATGACATCCTATGTATTTTTTTCCCGCGATACCGGGGTCCCGGTCCCCCCTTTTTTCGCATTTACCCCGCGGGGTAATGGGGGAAAAAAGTCATATATCTTTATTTTGCTTCTAGTTGCACGGGAACGTTTTCATCTAATTACGTGACCTAAGTTACACATCCTCTTCTTGTCAATATCTACCGCACCTACATTCCATTCACGGGGCACTTCGATCGCTAAACCGCGAAAATTTAAAATCTGCGATCCGGATCCGATTTTAATGTGTCTTTGGATCCGAATCCGGAACCGAGAAAAATGAAAGATCCGATCCGGTCATCACTAAAGAAAATATTTCATGCTACAAAAATTCGGCATTTGCAAAATATCTCAAATTTCGTTAAAAAAAATCGCGTTTCAAAGAAGACACGGTTATTTCGCGATTAAACCCAAAAAGTCGCTTATTTCGTGAATCCTGTCGCAAAAAACGTTTCGCGAAAATGTCATGTCCCTAGTCATAAGATAAACAGAAATGAGCTTACGGTGCGCGTGTTAAAGACATAGTGATCGTCAGAATTAAACAAGATGGACTAAATTCCAGAAAATGTTGTCTAACTTTTGATGATGACCCCGTAATCCCGGGATTGAAAAATCTCTCTGGGATTGCAATCCTTACTGGGAGGCTAGGTTGGGGGCCCGCGGTCCCTCCCTACCCCCGTGTATGGGTGCTCATGTATAAAAACCAATGACACAACACTAGAATGTGTAGCTTGCTACTGCTAATCAGTAACTTTGACTGCAGAATAAACAATTATTTACAGTCCACTTACAAGTAAACAATAGACTTTAGACGGGGGATGGGGTTTCTTGTCGTTCAGGTTACAATATGTCACTGAGTGGCAAATATTCGTGGCAAAGGGAGGGGATGTGAGTCTCGGCGCCCGCGCTTCTCGCATTATCGTCCCCATCACCCCAAAACCCTCGATGACCACAACAACAATGCTAACATCATACTTCTCTATTGCACACTGACACATGCTCTACCTTCATTTGTTTTTTTTCATTTTTTAAACAACAAAATTTTGTATTCTTTTTGGCATTTAAATTTATTCATACTTTAAATTTTTATTTTCAACTAACTTATTTTGGCCCGGGCCCCCTGATGGCCCGGGCCCCTGGTCATTTGCCCCCTTTGCCCCCCCTTGTCGCCAGCCCTGCATGAGCACCAGCAATCTCTGAACTAACTTGACGGCAAGCGTATTGTTCCCCTTAAAGTTATGTAACCCACAAATACATCGTCAACTTACCTGGGAAGGCCTTACCTGTTTAGTAGAGGCCTGCAAACAGGCGTGAAATCCTGGCGACCCTCGCCCGCCCGTGCCGGGTATGTTCACCTCCGCCCGTGTGACGTAGTCGCCCGACCATGCCCGTTCGCCCCGGTGCCTGCATCCTAGGCGGGTGCCCGGGTCCTAGGTGGGTGCCTGGGTTGCTTGCCCAAACTGAGGGGAGGGGGGAAAAGAGTGAGTGAAAAATATTGCAAATGGCAAAGACCCTTGAGAAAGATACCCGGCGGTGACAAAAACGTGATGATGAGAGTTCACTGTTTTTAGATCAACAGTTACAACATTGGTACAAAATAATGGCTGTGATAATTACTCACCGAAAAGGACTGGGAATTAAACTATTGGCCTTCACGATGACACATTAAAAAAATTAGCCTTTTTGGTCTGGAATTTTTAAAAATTTTTGTCTTGAAAAGTCTTGAATTTCTTTTTCATATACTAGTAGACACCATGCTGTAGCTTGTCCATGCTGCCGTGGTTTGACACACATTTTGTTATATTTACTACATTATTTTCCATCTGTCAACAAGTAAATCGCACAAGAAGTCAAGTGAAGAAGACATGCAGCCACATTGATGATACTCAAATATATTTATCCTGATACTTCTATCTACGAACTGCATATCAGCTAGTTTCCTCTTTGCATGTCTTGATAAGCACCTTCCATTGAAACGTAGTACATAGATATCCACTCATTGTTTTGGAAAATATTGTTTGATAATTTTATATAAAAGCAGAACCGGGGTTCAGATAGAAGGCAGATTGGGAGGACCTTTCCATTAATCATGTGATATGAAGCTTAACAATGATTGGCCAGCACGAGGCCCCTGACACTTCCCATGCCCTCCATGTTCTGGTTGTGGCGTATTACCTGAAGCTGCGGCCGTGTGTGTACTAATGGCACCACTGGTACCTCCACCCAAGTTATTTTCTGAATTACATTGTCACTGAGTATGTTTTTGTGATTGTTAGGCCCCTTAGTGAGATTCGTAAGTGTGATTTCTTCCTGTTGTTGGGTGTTTGAGGTTTTCATGCTTCATCCACACGACATAGGAATTACCTTCCTATGAGTATGACTAGTTTTTCATTCTCAGCATATCTAACGATGCGGAGAAGTTGTTTGCTCCTGGGTGCAATGAGGGATACGGTTCGGAAAAGTCTGTCATCTTTTTTTTAGTGTCCTAAGGGCTCTGTCAGGAAAGCTAAATGCTACATGCAATATGCTTAGGGCAATCTACACTAGAAGCTGGCCAGGTTTTGGGTGGAAAGCACTTTTTACTGAATGGTATCGTGAAGAAAAAGTTTTCAAAGACGCCCATGGAAACATCATTGCTTAGTTATGCATATGATTGTAGTATTACAATTACCTACTGCTGGGTAATGGGTTGATATTTTTTACTTATTAGTTTCCAGTCAAGTGTGATATTACAAATTTTGTTTCAGAACATAGGCAAATTTACGCATACCTATGCTGGCGGAAGATGCACTTCAAACATTGTTTTCCTGGCTGCGTACTGTATATCAGTAAACCGATGCCTAAACCTCGAAAGTTCATAAGTAGGGCACAGTCAAATATGCTACAGATGGAGAATGAAGCTCATGATAGTGAAGAAAATTGCATTGAAGCAATTATATCGACATATGGTTCATTGGAATTCTCGGTTTTTGAATAGCTCCATGGTGATTTGTTAAGTGTGACCCTTCCAATAACTTGGTGCAGAAGTATCCCTATCTGTCCTAGTCCAAAATCTGTGTATTAAACCCAACTGACTTTATTCATAATGCTCGACGTAAGGATAAGTTCTTGTATTTTAAAACAAATTTTTGTGGATGAAAAAGGTGCTTTGACCTGCTGTGTGCCCTGAAAGACCATTTTATATTTGATACTCACTATTCATTGTGAAACTCCGGAGAATTGCATCCATTAGCGAGATCATTCACAAGGTGAATGCTGAAAAAATGGTCAAGGGTTAGTTAATGGGTACCAAATTAAAAATTATCTTATACTTAGGGAAGTCCAAAGTAAAACTGTTAAGGGGTGAATTGTCAGTGATCCTTTATGAGGACTCGTGCAAAAATTACTGAACTTTGAATCGAAGATCAAGTGGAAATGAAAAAAAATGGAAGGAAGATAATTGATGGAAAATTTCAATGTTCATCCAGATATTCCGAGGAATTAGGTGATTTCCCTGAAATAATTAGTGACTGCTGCCCAACTGAGATAGGGAAATGGGAGAAGGTATTCAAAGGACAGGTTTTTTTAATGCATGTTCTTTTACATTCGTGCACCAGTGGATTATAGATCTGCTTAAATGGATGATATTTTATCTTTACCGAGTGTAAGGACTATTAGACAGTATTTTTCTCTGATAGAATCCTATTGTGGGTTTGATTTAAATTTAAAATACAGGCAGGCAAGATAGAGCAGAACTGCAATCATGTACCAGATCATTGGATGAAATCCTGGACATTCTATGTCTCTAAATGAATAAACTAATTGTACATTATTACATCACTGAAACACAATCCTTGTTTTTCTGAAAGAGCAAGGATACCTTTGATCATGAAAAGGCAACTATAATCATGGGTTTCAGTGAAAACTTTACATTTTTAATCCAGGATGAAGTTCAAAGTTATCACTGGACAAACCAATCATGCACAGTACACCCTTGTTTAATTTACTCGTGGTGAGATGGTACTCTCACAACTTTATCTCACTGATTAAATCTGATGACTTAAGCCATGACGTGGCCTTTGTTATAGAAGTGCAAAATCAGTTGATACATTTTTAAGAAGAATATTGCTTCTGATCTGAGAAGTCCAGTATTTTACAGATGGATGTCCCTGGCAATATAAAAACTGTAAATCTTTTTTAAATATGTGCCATAATCCCAATGATTTTGGCAGGAATGCAACTTGGTATTTTTTCCACCAGTCATGGCAAGTCCTCTTATTATTGGAGGTACTATCAAGCAAATGGTGAGGAAAGCCAGCCTCCAATGCCCATTGGCACACCAGATAGCCAACAGCAGTGTGGTGTATGCATTCTTTAGAGAGGCAATTTAAATAAAATATCCACATTAATTACATTAAGTGACATGACTACGTTGCTTATCAATCTCCTTGAAAGATATTCCAGTTCAAAAACAATTCCAAGTATAAGGAATTTTCAAGCAATTTATTCCAGATACAGCTAATGGTTTGATATAGTGAGTGATTTTTTGGCTTCCAAGATCTCTCGTTTCTTAGAGCTTCTACTTACATCTTTTTAAATCATTCAAGTTCATTGACAATTTTGGATTTCTTTTCAGACTCGTTTGCAGCGATGTGTCAGTCAGTGCCATGATGATGTCCAGCATAAAATGTCTGCGAATCCTGATGCAGAAGAGGTATTCAATGTTTCAATACAATCCTTGTATGGTTGTGTGTGCTTCAAATTTTATCCTGCAAAATCTTTTCTCATTGTTTGCAGGTGGAGCGGGCAACAAAAATGTTTGATGGGTGTGCAGCCAAGTGCTTTGATGATCATGTGGGCCTCTTGCCGGGATTGTTTCAGAAAATTTCTCAAAGAGTTCAAGGGAAAATCACTTAATGTAACCATTTTATTAGCCAATTTTAATACTTGTAAATAAGTAGTTGAAGTGTAATGGTAATCTGTGGAAGTGCAGAGTAGCAGGAAAAGGTGTTCTACAACAATTGAATGTACAAAATAAAAAGGAGCAGTAAGCATTCATATTGATAATTTTACAGCACTAAGTATTTTTATTGTACAATCTCAATATAAAACTACATGGTGTCTCTAATTTATGGCATTATAGTTAATCTCACAACCACTTACTTGAAATAACAAAAAGGCATTTAGCAAAGTATTGAGCAGTAACTATGTTTTTTAACAAATAAGGGAATGGAGGGTAATAAGATGGTTTGAATTACAGGTGGGAGGATGGCAAAATTTGATGTGTTGAGGTGCTGTCCCAGTTGTTGAGCATAAAAACAGGGCCCAGAGGTCATTGTTGGATTCCTTAAGTACATATTTTTGGAAGAAGAGGAGGTGGTGCATTAAGACAGAGACTACCCATCTTGATTCATTGAAGGTAGTGAACGGAGATGGTTTTGCTGGCAATTTTGTCCCTGTAGCTTATGAATTTGGTTTCTGATCACTGATAAAGAAAACTGGATTGAAATGGAATGGAAAATGACTTTTCATATAAATGCTATACTGTACGCTGACCAGTGATGATATGGACGTCGACTGTCGACCAAAATAATATGTGCACTTGAGTTTGAAGGGTTTTTATGAAGTAACCAAAATAAATACAGAAAATTTAATTGTATCATATTTTTTGTCGTTTAATTCTATGTTAAGTGTTGTGCACTTTATTTTCATTTCATATTACTTGTGTGTGTTTTTTATTAAAATTTGAAATGAAAAAGTCTGTTTTTTGTGTCCATCAATTATGCCGAGTTTAAAAACACTTCAGGTTATTTAATCCAAATTTTAACACAATATAAACAAGAATGTTTTATGTGTTTTCTGTAAATTTCAGGATTTAAATCTCTCCAAGAAATGATACTGTAATTGGTTTTATCAGAAGCATTTTTCTCGGCTTCAGGTGGTCAAACAAATGCTATTTTAATTGCGTTACAATCCTAATGGTATCATACTATGCCCTTAAGAATGTAATTTAACTAACTAATTTTATATCAGTTTATATTTGCATGGGATAGAGTGAGATGGGTCTGCGGCAATGCAGCACGGCTTTTCTAGCAACAAGTAACTGCCCACCCATTTCATTCAAGCCAATACATATCTTGAAATTTATATAAAATGCATGAAACATAATTGTTTATATTGTGTTAAAATGTGGATTAAATAATCTGAAGGGTACTTTAGAAATGAGTTTTTAAACTGCATATTTGAGGAACACACAAAAAATTCTTTTTTCATTCAAATCTTAATAAAAAATACTAACATGTAATAAAGAAAATTAAATGACAGAAAATATATGATTACATTTCTGTAGTTATTTTGGTTAATTCAGTAACACCCTTCAATCTCGAGTGCACAATATTTCGGTCTACAGTGAGTGAAAGGTTGTTTTACGCTTTAGATATTCCACTAGGGACCACCTATAAAACTACCAAGTTGTGCAGTACACTTTTGCAATTTCCCCTAACAAGACAGAAATGGAAATAAGGTAGTTGTTGCTTACTGATCAGTCAAGGCCACCACCTGCAGCCAATTTCCAATTGAGACTGACTCAGGAACACCCAAGTGCTGACAGGTTCACACCCAACCATCTCAAGTCATATAGCAACAATACTAACCATTTTCTCATTTTATTATTCTAAACTAATTAAAAAAAACAAGATCAGTTGAGTATTTTCAAACCACTATGCCATCAAACAATACAATGCAACATTTTTTCAATTGATCACCTCAAATGAACTGCATTTGAGACCTGTATGGTAAGTGTATTGTACATTAAATTCATTTTTATTGTACATACATTGCTATAGCTCTCAACACGCAAAATGGCCTTTCAAAACCTTCTGTGACTGAGCAGGGAACTGAGTTGCCCCAAAATATGTACAGTAAAACTTTTATTTTTAATTTTATGTTTCTAATATTCCATGTAATCATGCACAAATATTTTGAAATTATTTAGACTATGCAGGAAACTATTTTGCCACCGATTGTTTACAAAAAGCTGTAATTATTCAAGTGAGGTACCCAAAGTAATCCCGCACAACCACTCTCACGAGGTCTTATTATACAGATGATCGTCATTGTGAAGTGTTCAAAGGCATCACTGCTGCCAACTTCAGCTACCTTTACACAAGAAAATTTTTATCATCTGTATACATATGTAAAATGAAATGAAATATCCTGACTGATTCATTCACTCATCAATGCACTGTACAAACAACTGGTGAAAAAACGTGAAATTTGGAGGAAATCGTATTGTGGTGTAGGGGGGTGCCACGAAAGGATTTTTGCTTCTAGTAATATTAAGTGTAGTTTTTACCCCTTATTGTTAAAATTTATTCCAAAACAAAAGCATTGAATTTGGTGCATGTGTTTTTTCATGTGCTCTTATAAATTACTTGCACTCAAGATATTAGATTGAAATTTTTACCCCTGAAAATACAATAGAATTTAGAATTTAATTCTTTCATTCAATTTTCTTAAACTATATGTTTTTACTGACGTGTTTAGCTCCAAATTTATAATTTTTTCTTCCTTTTCAACAATCCAAAAATTTCCTTTGCAACTAGGTGGGAATATCCAGTTAAATGAGATTTTATAGATTTTAAATGAATAATTAACGCTGCAGCCTTTTAAAGTTCATGTTCAATGACTAATTTGAGAGTTGTAGTGAGATCTTTGGAGATATAATTTTCACCTCAACCACTCACTCCTAGCCTGGCAGAGTTCAAGAATGACCAACATCTAGTGTACACCAGTATTGAACTTATAACAAACACTCCGGTAATCAATAGAAATTTATTATCAGAGGGCGATAACTACTGTGCAATTGGTGGCATTTATTTAGCATGCATCAGCATTAACTCTGCTAGTCGTGAATCTGAAATGCTTACACTGTGTTGCCATTGTTGTGCGTATGTTGGCTTTTCTGGAGGGTTTAACGGTGACATTTTGGCTTGGACAAGGCATACAAAGTACCTTAAGAAATATGTCACTATGTATTTGAGGCTCCTTCAGGGCAGTTTTGCGTCAACAAGGTGTGTAAAGAGGTCCTAGAACCTCATTGTTGTTGCTCCTTTCAACGAATTTCCCTGTGCCATATGTTTTGAAAGGTTAATCAATGCTCATTTTTGGTGGTATTTATTTTCATGAAGGTGCCTCGTATCAGCTGATGGTATAACAGAAATACAACTGTGTGGTTCTTATTGTTGCGTGTGTGGTTTTGTTAGGAAACTCTGTTTGGGACAGTTGCACATTGACAAGGAGTAAATTTGTCTGATGCTTGAAGATAATAACTAAAGTAACTTTAGTTGTCTCTTTCGGTAGCTGCTGCGGGACAGGCATTGTTGTTCTCCAAGCTTTCATACCCGTTGCGGGGCACGTCATCAGGGAAATAATAATTATGGAGTAGCAAAGATGCTGGTATTTATGGAGGGTGCCGTGTCCCCCCTCCCCCTGTCTCTTGGCTTTAGCTGGTTGCCGTTCTCTTTCACCGCCCCCCCCCCCCCCCCCCGCTGCTGACGTCAGTAAGTGGTGAGGGTCGTTCACCTAGGAAGAGTTTTTTCCAGACCGCGTTGTGTCGAATGCCGTCGTCTCTGTTGAAGTTTTGCGGCCTCTTCTCAATTTCGACGGCCTCTCGGATTAATCGCGGAAAGTATGATTTTTCCCTCGAGATGACCTTCGTCTCCTCGGTCAAGATCCGGTGGTCCTCTCCCGAAAGGGCGTGGTCTGCAACCGCCGATTCTTTTCTGTTGCCGCGCAGGATGGAGGCTCTCTGGTGTTCCTTTAATCGGCAAGCCACTGACCTTCCGCTTTGCCCTATGCATACTTTACCGCACGCGCACGGTATTTCGTAAACTCCTTCTGTGTGAAGGGGGTGAAGCCGGTCCTTCGCGGATGGTAAAATATCTTTCGTTTTCGTCAACGTGCCGAACCGCGTCTCTATGCCTGCTTTCCCAAGTATCCGGGAAATGCGTTCGGAAGATCCGGCAACGTAGGGAATAATAGCATATCCTTTCGGTTTCGGACGGTTGTTTTCGGGCAATCTTGGCTCCATCTTCATGTGTCTCCTCACGAACGACTCCGAATACCCATTTCCGACGAGAGCGGCAACCAAGTGTGACTCCTCTTTTAGAATAGTGTTCTCGCACACCACTCTGGCCCTGTGCATAAGGGTTTTAACTAATGTCGCTTTTTGCCTTGGATGATGGTGAGAGGTTGCACGGAAAACTCACACGGATCGGTATCTCTCGGTAAATGAACTGACTGTGAAATATTATTCCATGCACGCGAAATTTCCCACATCACGTCTTCTAGATTGATCACGTCTATTTCTGAAATAGTTCATTCTGCTCAATTAGCAATGCTAAGCACAAATAGCACAAATGCTAAGGTCTCAACATCGACGCAATCGAAACCACGCGATCTAAATCAGCACCTAAATATTCTCTCGTAGTATTTATTCTCTCTGTCATCCATTTCTTCGTGTCACTTTAACAGTAAACTTTTGAGGATTTTCTCTTTCAGCTTCTTAATGTGCTATGTTATCGAAGATCCCACAAAGTATGTTTCAGACAAACGCTTTACTGATGCGACGGCGTCAAGCTTTTCCACAACTTGCACTTTTTCTGCGATCGTTAACGTTTTGTACTGATACCTCGCTCCTCTACTATTGCCGCAACTTTATAGATGAGACATGATTTGGGAGAAACATAAGCAGTTAAGGAATAATTTTATCAAATTACGTCTAGTGGTCAATCAAAAATACGCGCGCCATTGAAAGTAGCCGATCTGTAAATTAGTCGTAGTCCGTTTCGGTGGTCCTCAAATTTATATGTTTATTTCTAGTTGCAGAATAATTCCAGTGTACACAAGTACCAGAAGTTAATATGTTTGAATAATTCTGATCCTCGTAATGGGAAAATTAACGTCAAGAATGGGATATCTCGACAGGTTATGAAGCAATGTTTCGGTAAAAAATGTTTCGGCATTTTCCACCAAGTACAGGGTAGTTGGTCATGGCAAAATTGCCGGATTATGGGTGTTCCCGGATTAGAGATTCCTAGATTAAGGATGCTCAACTGTATAAAAAGGTACCATACCATAGGTACCATAAAACCTGGTTGCCAGATAATCGAACGAGATGGATAATCCGTTCATGATCATTTTCCTAGTAGTTTTTACCCTGGTTTTAGTGCCTCACTTTCTCCGCGCCTATTGCGCCTGCTCCATTGAATTATTCGTTGTTTTCATGCAATTTCGTTTATCGGACAGTCGGTTCATTGCATTTATTTCTCCAAAACATTTCACCAGCTATAACTATTGTAATAATGTGAGTCGATTACGTGAATTGAATACGCTTCATCAATTCGCGGGACGTGAAGTGGTGAATCTTAATCTCAAACGCGCAATGCGTCTCTTTTTCTTATACCTACTCATAGGCGGATTTAGAGGGGGGGCACGGGGGCATGCCCCTCCCCCCAGACGCTTAAAAAATAGACAAGATTTTTAATACGGTCCAGTTATAATTACGTTCGTTTTGTTTAGTGTACTATGGAGCCTCAATCACAGTACATACTTATTATGGGAAAATTAAATTGTCGTAAAATTCGCCAATTTTCAAAATAGAGGAATAGATTTACCAGAAAGTACGCGAGTGAAACTCATTGTCCGTCTTTGCGAATCCAGTTAGTACCAGTGGTCGAACAATGCTTGGAGACCTACGACAGACCTCTTACACACACTTTACACTTGCTTACACACACAAGTTACACACTTCTACGGCACAAGTTTAAGTTACAACAGACACTGGTGAGTGAGGGGGAAAAAGTGGTATATTCAAATGAGCTGGTTAAAAGTACATGAATGGCTAGCATACAGCAAAATTGCTGGTGGCGGATTGTGCAAAATGTGCAATCTTTTTGGTCGGCATGAGGCGGGTACAAATAATGTGAAACTGGGAAAGTTGATGTCGGAACCACTGAAAACATATAAAAAGGCCATTGAAACGTTTAGGCACCACGAGAGCACAAAATATCACCAGGCGAACATGGTAGCATCTCAAAATTTTTTATGGTAATGGAGGGAAAATCAATGGACGTTGCTGTCCAAATGAGATCCCAGGAAATGAAAACTATTGAAGAGAATCGTTAAAAATATATACCCATTATAAAAACAACTATATTATGTGGAATGCAAAGCATACCATGAAGAGGTCACAGGGATGATGATGATTTAGAATCGGGAAGGTCCTACGGAGAAGGCAACTTCAGAGCGTTTTCGAAGTTCCGAATCGATGCTGGAGATGAGATACTGCATGAACACGTAAAAGCGTGTGCGAAAAACGCTTCCTACATAAGCCTGTCGAAACAAAATGACTTGATTGAGTGCTGTGGGGAATGAATCACAACAAAAATAGCAAACAGCATTATAAAGTTCAAATGTTTGGCTGTTATAGCTGATGAGACCACAGATGTTTCTGTTTGTGAGCAATTGACCATTTGTATTCGCTATTTCGATGTAGATAAAAATGAAATACAAGAAGGCTTTCTTATGTTTGTTGAAGTTGATAAACTTACTGGTGAAAATATAGCTCAGCTTTGAAAAAAGAAAATCCACTTTTTACATTCCACACAAAAAAAATTGTGTGGAATGTTCAAAGTGGATTTTCTTTTCCAATCGAGTGGTTCCACAAAGTGAAACCTCAAACTTTGAATTGCTCAGCATATTTTGAAGGCGATCGAAAACCTTAACCTGGACATGACATTGTGCCGGGGTCAAGCATACGATGGAGGAGCCAACATGAGTGGTAAAATAAAAGGTGTGCAGGAATGCATTGTCTAACATTCAGCCTTTAGCCTTATTTACTCATTTTGCAAGCCACCGACTTAGTTTAACTATCATTACTGCCTGGACCATACGCAGCATTAAGTCAGCGTGAGTCAACTAGACGAATAAAACTCCTCAGGGATGAAATGCAAGTTCATCTGCCAAAGGAAAAACAAAATATAATAAAAAAATGTGTGGAAAGACGTGAAGCTGTTTTGACATTTTTGGACGTCTTGCCATGTCTTCCTGGAATTTTGCAAAATATGGCTGAAGAAGGGGTCGGAAGTGCTACACCTGCATTTTCGCTGCTCCAAGCTATCATGCCGTCGGAATTTCTTGCAAGCTTGTTAATCCTCGCTTATATTTTAGGAATCACGCTGCCTTTATCTCGATTATTACAAGCCATTGAAATTAATACATTTTCAGCAGTTCAGCTTATCAATACGACCACTGCTAGTCTGCAGAGGCAACTTAAAACTAGCACGGATGCATTCAAAAAACCTTTTAAATATGGCTGAGGTTCTTGCAAATGAAATGGGTACAGAAATCACGGTCCAGAGAATTACCGGCCGTCAAACAAATAGGTCGAATATTCAGACTGAATGTACTGAAGAGAATTACCGACGTACAATATATATTCCTTTTATAGATTATTTTATTAAAGGAAATATCCTCCAGGTTCCCTAACGCTCAGCTGCAAAAAATCAGTCAGTTGCAAAAGCTGCTGTCCCATAACTTCAGTAACGAAGATATTGACGATGTTTTGCAAGGCACTGAAGTATAGGAAGAGGACCTTCCTTGTTTTTTAGCTTTGAAGAGAGAGCTAAAATTTAGCATTAGACGAGAGAAAATATGATGCCAAAGTCTCCAGCAGATGCCTACCAAACAGCAACGGCGCTGCCATATATTAGAACTCTGCGTCAATTGTTGTGCACGTTCCCAGTGACTACTTGCACTGCCGAGCGATCTTTCTCCACCTTACGCCGATTAAAAACATATCTTCGCAGCAGAATGACAGAAGATCGTTTGAATGAACTGGCTTTAATGCATATCCATGAAGACATCTTGATGGATACACACTTTCACACTATATTGTGTCAGAAATGAACGTTAATGAACTACTGGACATCTTCAGCAGGAAACATAGAAGAAAATATTATTACATATGACTCTTAATAATATTTTCGTATTAATAACCTGTATATTAAAATAAAGAGTATATTTTGTGCAGTAATTGTTGTATGTTGTTTGTTAATCCCAAATATGAGAAGACTATTTGCCCGTCTGACCCTTGCGCCCCTCCCAGAAAAAAATCCTGGATCCGCCCTTGTACCTACTTATGGTATATTTGCTTAGCAGTTTGTGTTTTGAGTCATGATGGCAATGTATTGCGCTCATCGCGAGTAATCTGAGGTTATGCCGATCGGGAAAATTTGCGTCATATTTTACAACTTCCGAGTCTCATATCTGCTGACGCTCGACTACAGTTAGTGTCTTATGCCTCCTCCCCAAGGTGTAGCTGACCTAGGCTGTCTCTTCGGTGAAGATATGAGGTCACTTCTTGGGAGTTCTGAGATCCCTGCTTGTTCGAGCCGGGTTTAGGCCACTCATTTCTTTTGTCTCTTCCGTTCCTTTTGAATTTCCCCCTTATTCCTTCCTAGTTTGTCGGCGCTCACTTGTCTTATGTAATAGTGTGTGGTAGCGTCGACAGGTGTCGTTTTGTTTCTTTTAAAATTTGAACCTCGAGCCGAGGTCAGACGAAGTAGATCTTTGGTTGAGTGCAGTTGGAGACCAGTGCAACCCCGGGCCCGGGAGCGATGAATGTCGAAGACGCCAAAAGGTAAGTGAGCGCCTTCCTTCCTTTTCCTGCTTCCTCCCTTTCCTCGTCCACATCACGACTCCTTTATTTTTCTCTATCCGATTCACGCCAGACCCATTCCCTTTCTCCCTTTTTTATTTTTTTTCGAGTGGAATAAGTCCCGTGATCGAACATTTTGGTGACCCCGACGTGATCGTGGTAATTTATTCGTCTCCTTTTTCTCGATGGGCATTGTTTCGCTTTCTTTATTTAATCGTCATATCTGAACATGCCTGACGGCGAGGAGGTGGTTCGGAAAGGAGTTGCTACTCGGGAGCAGTTTGACTCTCGGCTCAAGTTGTTACGGTTCCAAAGAGAACAATTTGAAGCGTCAATCTCTGTTGCCTACGGGTTGGCGGAGGAATTGGATCTGTCCTCGGATCCGTTGTCAGCTTCTCCTAAGTTTCCAATGATTCGTACTCGTTGTTTGCACCTTAAAGGGGTGTATGAAAATTTTTTTGAGGCTCAGAGGAAGATATATGAACACTGCCTTCGTTCTAATTTGACGGAATCTTATGAACCTGATCGATTACGCGGTGTTACTCTCGATGAAAGGTATTATTTTATTCTTTCCGTCTATGAACGTTCAGCAATTTCGGCTGTTCAAAATCCTTCGGGCCCTTCTGACAGCTCTACTGAGATGACAACAATTTCTAAGTGTCGGCTACCCACTATTCATGTTCCGCGTTTTTCGGGTGCCTTTAGCGAGTGGGAATCATTTCGCGATCTCTTCCGATCAGTAGTTCATGATAGAGCAGATTTAGCACCTATTGAAAAGTTCAGCTATTTGAAGTCTGCTCTTTCTGGAGATTCTTTGGCAATAATCTCTTCCGTTCCCTTTGGGGACACTCATTATGATTCTGCGTGGAAGGAGCTGTGCGATCATTTTGATAACCCACGAGTGCTGGGATTTAATTATTTAGATAAATTGTTGCATTTCAACTCCTCGTCTTCGGGTGCATTGCAGTCCCTTCAGAATTTCTCAAATGTCTTTTCTGAAATGTATTCGGCACTCCTCACTTTGAATATCCCCAACCTTGGGGAATTCATTTTATTCAGACTGGCTGCTAGATCATTAGACCCTGACGTGCTCACGCATTTTGAAGAAACTGTGGCAGACGAGACTTTTCCCTCGGTTTCACAACTTCTATCTTTTGTTAAAAGACGTATTAAACTCTTGCAAACTTCTCGCGGAATAATTGAGAGGAGTTCTCAAGCTCGTAGTTCCAATCTCATGAGCAAGACCGTAATGTCTACTTCCGTTGGGATAGATCCTTCAAACTCTAATGCATCTTGTCCAAGTTGTGACTTATCTCATCTGTTAGCTGATTGTCCAAAATATTTAAACATGAATTCTGAGCAAAGGGGTAATTTTGTGCGTTCAAAAAAACTATGCTTTAATTGTTTGAGGAGTGGTCACTGGGCACCGAAATGTCGATTTTCGAACTTGCGGTGTCAAACGTGTAAGAGGTATCACCATACCACCCTCCATTCCGTCGTTGAGCATAGGGAGCGGAATACGCGATCGAATGCTCCCGTCGCGGTAGCTAGTAGCCAGCCTTCGCCCTCTGCCCACCTTCCTAGCTCGTCGCCGCCGGACTTATCTTCGAGTCTTCGGTCCGCCGAAGCGATACCACAAACGTATTCGTCTTGCGTTGAATGCGAACTTTCTTCGACTGTTGTCTTAGGGACTGCAGTCGTCAATTTTTTGGATGGCGATGGAAAATTGCAACCTCTTAGAATTATGCTTGACTCGGGTTCTCAGATTTCGGCGATCTCTGTCGATGCTCTTACGCGTTTAAAACTGCCAATGTCTGCGTATCATGGGGCGTTGTTTGGGCTGTCTCAAACCCCTTTAAATCGGCCGGTCGGTTCCACGACGTGCCGTCTTTTTCCCAAGCATTTTTTCAGTTCTGGGTTGAGAACAAGGGCGATAGTATGCCATAAATTGTTGGGAAAGCTTCCTGGGGTTCCTCTTCCACAGCTCATAAGGAACCATGTTGACCATTTGGATCTGGCGGATCCTCATTTTGACCAGCCATCGCAAATCGATTTTATTTTAGGAATGGATCTTTATCCCAAAATCATGTTTGCGGGACAGAAATCGTTTCTAAATGGCGAACTGATTGCAGTAAATTCTATCTTTGGTTGGGTTATTTGTGGCTCTATATCCGCCCTACCTGTGGAAGAAGGGTCTGGTACCTCGTCGTTCTCCATTGTGGAGGATACAGTGGCGGATTTAGGGGGGGGGGGGTCACAGGGGTCATGACCCCCCCCCAAATTTTATCAAAAATTTTTAATTTTTATTAGTTTCACAGTTTTTGTATCCTTATAAAGGAGTAAATGGATTGTATATACAAATGCATGGCTACAAGTCCCAAACGTGAGAGAAGTTTGAGTTGTATTTATCATAGAGCGTAGCACTCCCTACTGTAAAAACAAGCTCAAAAATAAAATAAGGGGTGTCCTAACTCGTTAGGCATTAGAGAGAATGGATTTGGGTGCCTAAAATTTAGCTGGCTAACCCAAAAGGGAGCGTGAATTGGGACATCCTTACGCAGGTATTGCTATCTGTTGGGATCGAAACCGATGAAAAAAAGAGAATGTGAAAGGGATGACAAATGATGTAAAAAATATTACACAATCCACATTGTTAACTTTCTCATGCCATTGTTTAAGGAGAATTTAATTTGAGTTTAGGGTACCGTAGATTAGCATCTTGTCATATTTTCCGTAATTTAGATAATACATTTATTTTAATGTAGAACAATTCGGCCTTCTCCTACTTCTGAATGAATCTCTCCGTCATGTCACTTATCCCTATAACGATATTTTTTGTGATAAACGAATCAACACGACTAATTATAAAAATATCAACAAACTTTCAGCCAAAATACTTTCCCTCGTTGGTAGCCATCTTCATCGAGTCCACTACTCTCGCTTTGAATCATGGGAAAAGAATGAACTCGTCGATGCCCAAATCTGGCGGCTGAGAAACGTACCTAAATCCGCTCCCTTATGATGCCTAACGAGTTGGAACACCCTTCCAAGATGGCGTCCTCCCTAAATTCTGGGATGGTACCTATCAAGGTCTGTAGAGTATACTACGGTCTACAGAGTACTCTACAGACCTTGGGTACCTATCTGGTGCATTGGGACACAGCTATAGAGCCCGCATAGTCGGAAGTGCCTCAGTGCTTTCGGCAATGTTCGGCAGTTTCCGATGTCTCGTGATAAGCTCGTGGAGCTCGACTGACTGACAAGTGAGTCTTCACCTACCCTTGAATAGTAGGAATAGGCAATATATGATATAATATGGAATAGCAGGGTCGCACCATGCGCGTAGCCAGGGGGGTTAGACCCCTCCCCCCCCTGAAATTTTTCATCGGCGAGGAAAAAGAGAAAATAGGGAGGATGAGAGGAAGGCTATAAGGCCGATAAGGCCCAAGCAGCATCGTATGGCAGTTATGCGTCGCCCCAATGTAATTTTGACGTCACCAATGTCGTTTTAACTCCGATGATCATTACGATATAAAAATGACACAAATAATACCTTCTCCGATGTAAAATTCATATCGTCGATCGAATCTTAAATTGATAATTAATAGATATCGTTTTCCGATGCAAAGATGATGTCAGCTGAGCTGACTAATAAAGGGTATAAAAATTATCATATTTTTCTGGTCGCTGGATTTTATAATTTTGAGTAGTCACATTTTTTCCTCCGACGTCAGAGAGAAGAAAGTCAAAAATTTGTGATTGGTCGGGACATCAGAAACCATTTGGAGGCCTACATATAAAATAAGAAATATGACATTTTAAGGATTCGAGAACACAGAAAGAAAAAACACGAGCCTGCGTATTCATGTTTCGCTTCCACTCCATATCGCTTGAATCTTCAGAATTAGTAAGGATTCGATGTTTGCTTACAAATTGCACGCGGCAGGCTTGGAATATCCTACATTTACCGCTAAGCGCTGGATGGGGTTCATCTTTGGTCGTGGCTTCTTTGAAGCCCTTTCTCCCTTGCATTGTCATCCTTGATGGACCGCGAGGGCTCAATATCTAGTACCTTGAACCTCGGTAAAATTGCCATGCGAATTAGGGATCCTGGGTAGCGTAATGGTCTGAGTAGCCAAAGGTCCGTGGTTCCATTCCCGGTCCAGTAGAATTTTTTTGCATGGTAATTAATGTGAACCCCCCACATTATAACTCGAATAACTTCAACAGAAAACGAGTTTGAAATATTTTATTACAATGATAACACTTAAAGTTACGTATCTTTCAGTAAGGGAAGTTCGGTTACGAGTAAAGTAGGTGTCTTATTACTATCATAAACGCTTAAAATTACCCATTTCTTAATTAGGAGAGTTGGGTCATGGGTAAAATGCAGGGTTTCTCAATGTGAACGATCTTTGATCGAAACTACCTCTCGCAATTTCTTTTTCCATCGCAATTTTATTGTACGACCATCCCTTATTATAAATATTTGTAACATGTTTATCCAGGATATATTTTGACTATCTTACTTATTAAATCGTCCCAATATCATGTTAATGAAAAATCAGTCCATGGTAATATCAAATATATGTCGGACCAATATCATTTTTATGCCACTGTATAGTGGTGACATATTTCTTTTTATCATCAAATTAATATCGGCCCAATATCGTCAGCAAATGTCATTTTTATAATGGCAAATGTTATCACTTTTGACATTTGCCGATATCGGTAGCCAATATCGGATTGAGCAATAAGTGATATGTGACGGTGTAAAAATGATACTGGGCCGATATCATGATGCTCCGTGAGGAAGGCTACGTTGTTGAAGAAACCGTGGACTCCTCCTTTAGACTACCAGTTCCCTCATAACGAAGTAATGAAGAAAGGAAAGCCTACAAAAAATATGCACAGAGATCACATCTTTACAAGTTCCACTGGCTTTTGCTGTCTCATTAAGACAGGGGGCTGTACTGTAAATATCGTGTACTTTTTTCATCTAGCTTAGGAAGTGTCCACCACAACGTGACTCCACTTAGGAAATTACTTAAGGAACCCCTTAGAAAGTTTGATAATCTCTTAGGAGAAAAAGGTGACCTCGCCACTCACGAGGAAAACCGATTCCATGTATCTGCAGTTGACAATGGAAAAGACTTTTAACTAACATACAATGAACCATCTTTAGAAATAAACCGACAAAGGGGATCGGGTTGGTGTGGTGGCTAGAATACTGGCCTCCCATCTCGAGGGCCCGGGTTCGATTCCTGGCAGTGGCAGATTTTTCAGTGGAAAACCGGTCCCCACTTGAGTGCCTAGTGGAGGGCATTTCAAGTCCAGCACTCCGTCCGTCGGATGGGACGTTAAACCGTGGTCCCCATGGCGCCTTTCGTTAAGAGTATGCTAATGCAGACACCGGGTTTCTCTCCACCCTTCCTCCGTTTCCTGAATAAATGGAGCAAATGACCTCAGCTGTTGGTTTTTATTAACATTTTTGTATGCAATTATTTTTTAGATTTTTCCCACTTTCGTAATTTGAAAAAACTGATCATGCGTTGGCTTTCTAAAAATTCTTTTGTTACATGATACTGATGATACCGATGATACCGTACAGCAATGATAGCACCCAACTTTTTTTTAGTAATGCCCTAATTAAACAGATAGTTTTTAACTTTTATGTATGTGCTTATCATCACTGTAAACCTTTTCCAATGAAATTTTTTCACATTTTCTGTTGCATGAAACATTTATATTTTATAATTATTTTAAACTTCAAGTTGGCTATTTATTTCTTCTCCATTGTTAAACTTCTTAATTGTCTAAAATTTTTCAATTTCGTCTGTTGTTAAGAATACAAATGACACTTTAGGCTCCAAAATGCATAAAAAATGGGTATTTTAAAAAAATGTTCACGGGAGAACGGCCCTCTCTCCCGGGGGGACGGAGGTGGGGGGGGGGGGGGTGAGGGGAGGGGGGGGTTCCATACTCCCCGGACCCAGGTCATGACCCCCCCCCAAATTTGATGCTGAATCCGCCCCTGGGAGGATAGGGAATATTTAGAAAATGATTTGAAAAGATTTTGGGAAGTGGAAGAACTTCCATCTGAAATCTTTGATGACCCAAAAGATATTCAATGTGAACAGCATTTCTTAGAAACTTTTCGAAGAGATGATTCTGGAAGATTCATTGTTTCACTTCCTTTCCTATCTTTTCCACCTAAGCTCGGGGATTCATACTCTCAAGCGGTTTCGCGTTTGATGAACCTCGAGCATCGCTTAACTCGCCGAAAGGAGTTGCATGTTAAGTATTGTGACTTTTTGAAGGAATACCTTCGTCTTGGTCATATGTCCGAATCAAAATCCCAAGGGAAATATTATATTCCGCATCATGCTGTCTATAACTACGTTAACTCAAAATTTCGTGTAGTTTTTGATGCCTCTGCCCGTACATCTTCGGGTGTCTCACTCAATGAGGAATTACTTACAGGCCCTAAGTTGCAAGGCGATATTTTTGATATTTTGTTAACCTTTCGCATCCATAATGTTGCCTTTATTGCAGATATTTCTAAGATGTACCGGCAAATTTTAGTCGCCCCAGAGCACCGATGCTATCAGCATATTTTGTGGCGTGATGATGCGACTCAAGCATTGGTGGATTATGAATTAAATACAGTCACCTATGGAGTTTCTTCCGCACCGTTTTTAGCGATGCGAGCTGTACGTCAATTAGTCATTGATGATGGTCATAAGTTCCCTCTAGCAGCTCAAGTACTCAATACCGAAACTTACGTTGATGATATAGTGACCGGGGCTTCTTCTATCTCCGATGCGCTAATGCTTCGACAGCAACTGATCGATTTATTGTCACTTGGGGGATTTCCATTGAGTAAATGGGCGAGCAACTCCACCGAATTCTTAGCGGGGTTTTCTCCTAATGAAATTGAGCAAACATCAAAATTTGATGCCTTTGAATCTCCCTCGCTCAAGGTGTTGGGTCTAATTTGGATCCCGGCTCAAGATACCTTTTCTTATCAAGTATGTTTCGAAGTCTCAGTGAATTCAAAGCGAAGGCTTTTGTCGAATATTTCTAGAATCTTTGACCCTATTGGTGGGTTGTCTCCCATTGTCTTTTGGGCAAAATGTTTGATGCAGTCAGTGTGGACTTTAAAATTAGGTTGGGACGAACCCCTTCCTGACGTTATTCATTCTCAGTGGAGTGAATTTGTTTCTCAGAGCTCGTACTTATCCCAAATTCATTTGCCACGAAGAATTAACTTCACTGATTCAAAGGTTCAACTATTAGGGTTTTGTGATGCATCAGAGCGTGGCTTTGGTGCCATCTTATACGTCAGAACTGTGGCATGTTCCGGGGAAATTAAGGTTTCTTTCTTAACTGCAAAATCGAGAGTTGCACCTTTGAAAACTATTTCTTTACCAAAACTAGAATTACTGGGAGCTTCATTGCTCGCAAAACTCATGAATAGAGTATGCGACGTATTTAAAAATCGTGTTCATTTTGAGGAAATGTATGCGTGGTCTGATTCACAGATTGTATTATCTTGGCTAAGGCTCCCGCCACACCGGCTAAAAACTTTTGTTGCGAATAGAGTTAATAAGATCAATCAACTTTTGCCTAATTGCTCTTGGCGTCATATAGAGTCCGGTCAGAATCCAGCGGATTGTATCTCACGTGGTCTGTTGCCAATGCAACTTCTGGAGGCAAATTTATATTGGGAAGGGCCGCAATTCTGCAGACTTGACACTGGGTTTTGGACTCCTGAGGTTGAATGTGAATTGCAACTTTCATTCCTCCCAGAGATTAAGCAGCAAGGTTTAACTTGCAGCGCTATTTGTGAGCAGAGTGATCCTCTTGAATGGATAAAACGATATTCCTCATTTATAAAAGTTGTCAAAGTAATGTCTTATGTTTTGAGGTTTGTAAAGGCTTTCAAGGGAGTACGTTTTCCTCCTAATTCCCCTCCATCCAGCACAGAATGGCAGGAGAGTCTGTTGAAATTGGTAAAATTAATTCAAAATTTTCATTTTCAAGGGATTTTAGTGTCCTTACGAAAGGGAAAGAGCTTATCAGGCTCGATAAGAAGCCTTCGTCCAATTTTGGACTCTCAAGGCTTAATTCGTGTGGGGGGTCGCCTTCGTCATTCATTACTTCCAGCCGCAGCGCGTGAACCTCTATTGCTTCCTTCTGATAATCATTTTTCTATTTTGGTAGTTCGTCATTACCATTTAGTGTCATTACATGGCGGTCCAAGGGCCGTGGAAGCAATTATCTCAAGACAATTTTGGATTCCATCGCTGCGAAAAATCATCCGGTCACAAATAGCTAAATGCGTTACTTGCCTCCGGTATAAAGGGGCCACTCAACACCCTTTAATGGCTGATTTGCCTGCTCCACGCGTTGTCCCTCAACGACCATTTCTCTTTAAAATGAGTAATAGACGAAATGCAGCACATTCAAAGGCGTATGTAGCCTTATTCATTTGTCTTAGTTGTAAGGCTCTCCATTTAGAGCTAGTCACAGCTCTATCAACTGACGCATTCGTCGCCGCATTACAACGTTTTATTGCTCGTTGGGGAATCCCTTCAGTCATTTATTCAGACTGTGGCACAAACTTTGTGGGGGCTAATCGATTATTGTCAGAATTCTATAAATTTATTCGGTCTAGTTCTCACAAGGAATCCTTGTTGTCTTTCCCCCCATTTTTTGGCATCGAGTGGAAATTCAACCCTCCTTCTGCTCCCCATTTTGGGGGATTATGGGAAGCCGGCATAAAATCGGTAAAATATCATTTGCGTAGAGTTGTCGGGGGACATGCCCTTAATTTTGAAGAATTTTCCACTTTATTATGTAAAATCGAAGCAGTGTTAAATTCTCGTCCTCTGACTCCACTCTCTTCCGATCCTTCGGAAATTAATTTTTTGACTCCTGGACATTTTCTTGTCGGTCAGGCCTTGCTGGATTTACCCGGCAATCAATCCTTACATCCCATTCCTCTGCCAGTCCGTTGGCAATTGGTTGAACAGATGAGAAACCACTTTTGGAAGAGGTGGTCACAAGAGTACTTACACACTCTTCAACAACGGACTAAATGGTCTCAGGCCTGCCCTAATCTAAAATGTGGGGATATCGTTTTAATTCGGGATGCTAATATCCCACCCTCTTCGTGGAGGATGGGCCGGGTAACCAAAACGTTTCCCGATTCGGAAGGAACCGTCCGAGTAGTCGAGTTGCGTACTCCATCTGGCCTCTTGATAAGGCCTGTGGTGAAGCTAGTGCTTCTACCCATTGAAGAGTAGCAACTTCAATCCTTCCACCAACTCCAAGAAAGTTTTTTTTTTGTTTTTTCATTGCTTTGTTATTTTTATTTTCTCCGAGTGAATTATCGGGGTAATTCACTGTGGGCGGGATGTTCGAGCCGGGTTTAGGCCACTCATTTCTTTTGTCTCTTCCGTTCCTTTTGAATTTCCCCCTTATTCCTTCCTAGTTTGTCGGCGCTCACTTGTCTTATGTAATAGTGTGTGGTAGCGTCGACAGGTGTCGTTTTGTTTCTTTTAAAATTTGAACCTCGAGCCGAGGTCAGACGAAGTAGATCTTTGGTTGAGTGCAGTTGGAGACCAGTGCAACCCCGGGCCCGGGAGCGATGAATGTCGAAGACGCCAAAAGGTAAGTGAGCGCCTTCCTTCCTTTTCCTGCTTCCTCCCTTTCCTCGTCCACATCACGACTCCTTTATTTTTCTCTATCCGATTCACGCCAGACCCATTCCCTTTCTCCCTTTTTTATTTTTTTTCGAGTGGAATAAGTCCCGTGATCGAACACTGCTAGCTGAGCCCGCTCTCGAAGTAAACAAGTCAAGGTTGTCGACAAGCCCGATTCTCAAACAGCATTTAAGCGCGGCAGCGTGTATGACAAATTAACTTCTCGGTAATACGACGAGCTTCCTCTTAAGCGAAAAATTAGACACATCTAATCAATTTTATTTCCGACGGGAACTATTATTAAATATGAAACGGCCGCAGACAGCGGCGTCGGAAGAGGGGCCAAAGCCCCCCCTCCCCCTCCCCCAGAATTTGCTCCGGGCCCTTCAGAAATTAGTAGTCTTCATTAATAAAAATTAAATTGGACTTGTTTCCTTGTTATTTCCTATTTGCTTGCCTGATATTTCTTGTGCCACACTACTGCTATTTCCTTTGTGCCACATATTCTCACACCTTTATATGCTCTCTTAGAGAAATTCTAGTCTCTACCCCCTACTATCCGCAAAAAAATGCTGGCCCTTTTCTTAGGCGCCGGGCCTTTTTCTTAGGCGCCGGGCCCTTTTTTTAGGCGCCGGGCCCTTTTCTTAGGTGCCGGGCCTTTTCTTAGGAGCCGGGCCCCTTTCAAGGTTGGCCCCCTCCAGCGAAAATTGTTCCGACGCCCCTGGCCGCGGAAATAATATAAACTCGCTCGCCCGGGGCGCGCAATTTGTAAGTATTGTCTCAGGAGACTCTCCATAATACTACGTTGTCATGCGTGTAATTGGGTTCCCTGCTGCAGGAAAACCTTTTGTGCTGGCAGTATGTATTTAGAAATTTTGTAGACTTGCATACGGCCGCTATCCGCGATAGCGAACAGAATCGGTAGCGGGAGAGAGGTAACGTTTTTTTAGTTTATTTGGGTTTAAGAATATGTCACATTGGTGTATTGTATCCCAAAGAAAATTATGGCTGTCATTCTCTTACGTACCTATCCACCGCTGCAATTGTGTAACTTCGCTTAAAAATCTATCTGCATAGTCTTCAGCTGTTCCTTGTCCATTTCCGGTAATTCCCTGGTTTCTGAGCGATATAGTATATACTTCGTATTACGACGATGAGTGGTTGGACTTCCACCTGAAGACGTCTACAGAAATGCAGGTGAAGCTCGTTTCCCTAAGGCTACGGCCACACGTGCGTTTTTTCGCGCGGTTAAAGTAGCTATTTTTCCCGCTGCTTGAAATACTGCCGTGATCCCAGCCCCACAGCGCGTGAAAAACCGCTGTCTTTCCTGATCATTGCAAGTGAGCCAAGGTAGAAAACATGAAAACGTTTCATATAAGTTTGAATAAAAATGC
Source organism: Platycnemis pennipes (assembly GCA_933228895.1). Taxonomy (NCBI): domain Eukaryota; kingdom Metazoa; phylum Arthropoda; class Insecta; order Odonata; family Platycnemididae; genus Platycnemis; species Platycnemis pennipes. The sequence continues at coordinate 20,513,174 of OW121848.1, read as the reverse complement.
AGTAAATGCTATTTGTGCGTTGTTAGTTATCCGTTGTCGACACGAGAGGAAATACTGGCTCATCCTATTGCAAGCGACAGGAAAGTTGGAAATTTGTTCTTTAACAAGGGGCGAAGTTAAAAACTACTCCCAGTGTGTACACGGGATACTATTTAACGATCTGCTCATTATGAAATCATTTGCATTTTATTAAAAAGTTTTGACATCGAAGCGCGCAACCGATCTCAACTGAAATGAATAAATCGACGGTTAGTGTCGCTCTCGTGTGGAGGATCGACGGTCGACCCTCATTACTTGAGTTGGACATCGCGAGGCTGCTAATCCTAGGCTTTCGCTTGAGGGAATTTTTTACTTCATATAAGAATCCGTAAATTTATCGCACGATGCCGATCAAAAGCCCCCTTAATGGGAAGGGGGGCGGAGCAATTTTTCCTCGGGTGAAAATACTTTTCCACGCTTCGGATTTTTCGTCACTGCGTCTGCTGGTATAAAGATAATAAGTTAGTTTTCACTAGTTAATGATAGAAAGATGACACTTTGTTGCGAATGTGACGAAACTCAAATGAAATTTCTTCCAATGAACAGTGCAATTATCTTATCGATTCGTCTTTCTTACGTTCGAATCTCCGTGAAAATCTTTTTTAATTATGTCGGAGAATGTTGGAATCCCAAGTTTCATCCTATGCCTTTATATATGCCGTCATGTCGCGTAAATTTTCACGCCCCTCGAGATGAAAATATTCAAACCCATCTTCCAGGACTGGACTGTTAATAATCTTGACTTCATTGATCTCAACGAAACTTGCTGCAATCCATTTATTGAATTTAAGCACAGTATTGGATCTGAGTAGGCATACATGAGAGAGACCCATATAAACATTTGTTAGAGCAAGAAGTTTTTTTTTATAAGACTTCAATACTGGAAGCATTTGAAATGTGGTGCTACCGAAGAATGATGAAGATAAAATGGAAAGACCGAGTAACAAAGTCTTAAGAAGAGTGGGAGAAAAGAGGTCTGATGAAAACTTTAAAAAGAAGACGGGGACAACTTAATCAGCCATATCTTAAGACACGATGGCCTTACGAAGACAATCGTCGAGCGAAAAGTGAGCGGGAAGTATGGGAAAGGCGAGCCTCGTATGAGATGTATGGGAGTAGTTTCGAAGGATGTAAAAGAAAAGAATTACGTCAATATGAAGAGGTTGGCTGATTGGAGAATCTAATGGAGGGCTGCGTCAAACCAATCTTATGAATGTTGACTGATTATGAAATGATTCAAGATAGCGGAGAGTGTGCGCGCACGTATTTTTGCCGCTGTGTTCGTGACTATGATAATAGTGATTATACCAAGTGTGAGAATTATCCGTTTGTCACCAGAAAATGTGCCTGCTAGGAATCGGCAGTGGACGTATTATTTCGATGCACGATCAAGTTTTAGCCTCAGTTTTCGAGATTTATTCATCCAAGCCTTCTCCTGCTGTCTCTCCACCGGGAAGTTACATTTGCCGGGAACGACGAAGGTTGCCCCCGGGAAACGCCAGCGACTCCGCCCGGCCAAGAAACTCATCCTCGTCATCCTATTGCTCGCAGGTGACGTGCATCCAAATCCCGGCCCCAATCCCGAGGTTTACTATCATAATGTTAGGAGGTTGAAAAATAAGATATCTTGCACAATAACAAGCTTAAGTGAACTATCTAAATTTAACATTATTGCTTTATCGGAAACGTGGCTGAACAGCGAGGTTGGTGATAGTGAGCTTGGTTTTTCAACGACACATAATATTTATCGGCGTGACCGAAGTGCTAGAGGAGGTGGAGTGCTGATAGCTATTGATTCTTCTCTACCCTCAAAACGCAGATCTGATCTCGAAAGTGGCTGCGAGAGAATGTGGACCGAAGTGCTCACGGGAGTCAGCGCGATGAGAACGTCTGATGACGGTAACTCTATCACGGGTAAAAAGTAGTTTGTGGGTTGTTTTTATCGCCCACTCGGCAGTACTATCAGTGTACTTGGGACGTGCTTTCAATCTGTTGTCCGTGTCCGCGCCCTCAGCCCAAATGTGATCTTAGTTGGAGACTTTAATTTATCCATGGACTGGAGGTCTCATGACGATGGTGTTCCTAAATGCACGCAGGATGAATTTTTTCTAGACATTTCATCAAAGGTTTAGGCTTGTTACAGTGTAATTTTAACCCGACGAGAAATTTTGCAACATTGGACCTTGCTCTCGCCTCTCACTCGATTCAAAATTTGTCCTCGGGCAGAAACATATTCCATTCCGACCATGAATCCGTTGAGTTCCAACTTTCCCCTCCCCCCTGCCGCCCTCCCTGGCTCCCCATTCCTCCAAGAACGGTTCGTGCGTGGAATAAAGCAGACTGGGGTGCCGTTAACCGCGTAATTTCCCTTCCGCCCTGGGACCTCCTAGATTGTGGGTCAGTGGAGGATTCACTCGATCTTTTGTACGACTTCCTCCACAGCCATAAACGATTTCGTCCCTTCCCACGAAATATCCAAAAAAAGACCCATGTGGATGTCTGTAGAAGCCACCACCACTCTCTGCAACAAGGAAGCAGCTTGGAGACGTTGGAAGTCCCACCTCAGCCCCCACACGTACGCGGGATTCTCTAAGCTCCCTAAGCATGGCAGGAATCTCCTACGTCGTAACTACACCAATCACGTAAGATCAATCACTGAAGACCTGAAGATAAACCCCAAAAGAATTTGGACGCTTATCAACTCTAGAAGAAAGTCCACCAGGATTCCTAGTACCTTATGTTTGGGATCAAAGACATTCTTCGGTGACGAACGGTCGCTTGCCTTCAACAACTTTTTCTCCGAAAACTTCGCTCAGCCGTCTCAGATCCGACAGTTTCCACCCATCCCTCCTCTTTGCTCCCACTCATTAACTGTTATCTCCACTTCACCAAATGAAATCCTCAATCTTCTTTTCTCCTTACCCGTAAACAGACTATCGGTCATGATGGCATCGGGTCTCTGTTTCTTAAACGCACTGCCAATACCTTATACGTTCCCATCTCAAACATTTTCAACAGAGCTTTTTCATCTGTTACTTTTCCAATTCAGTGGAAAATGGCCAATGTGACTCCGATATTAAAATCAAAACGCAAGAATTCCATTGATAATTACCGACCAATTGCCATTCTGCCAGTCCTATCTATTCTCTTCGAAAGAGTCATTCACAACCGCCTCCTTTCATTCACACTCCCCTACTTGTCTCCTCAACAGCTCGGGTTTCTTCCAGGTAGATCATGACTTAGCTATCTCACATTCATAAACAATCACATCACTGAAGCCTTTGAGCAATCTTCCCAACTTGACGTCTGCTACATAAATTTCTACAGAGCCTTCGATACAATTGACCACACCCTCATCATTTAAGCTTAAACACAGCTTCAACATTCACGGCACCTTTCTTCGCCTTCTCGTGGACTTCCTATCCAACAGGTCGCAGGGAGTAATTCTTGACGGTATCTCCTCTCCATCCCTCAAAGTAACCTCCGGTGTCCCCCAAGGCAGTGTTTTCGGTTCTCTTCTTTTCTCCCTTTACATTGATGACATCACCCAATCACTTTCTTCAGGAGACTGTGGCATTCTTCTGTATGCTGACGACTGCAAGGTTTTTAGAAGAGTTGACAGCTACGCCGATAGCTCTGTCCTGCAGGATGCCCTTACTTCTATTTCAGAATGGAGCTCTACCTGAAAGCTTAAGGTAAATCCCATTAAGTCCAAAACCCTGACCTTTCCATTACGCGCCAATCCTGTAAAGTCCTCCTATACTTTCTCTGCCCAACCAATCTCAAAAGTTACATCCCATAGTGATCTTGGTGTACTTTTCGACTCCAAGCTAACCTTCGCCTCCCACATTAAACATATCTCTTCCAAAGCCATGGCTCTAGTTGGTCTCCTTTACAGATTCACAGCAATACAAAGTCCTCTGTCTCTGAAATCCATCTTTTCCAGCTGTGTTCTTCCAATAATAGATTATTGTTCGCCAATATGGTCCTCTGCTTGTCCTACGAATCTCAAAGCTCTCAATAGGCTTCTTAACTTAATCTTAACTTAATCAGTATCGTCAAAAATCGCAACCCCTCTCTTCGGAATCTTTCGGCTAATGCACTGCTCTCGGACCTTGAGATTGTTCCTTTGCAATGCCGGCGCACACTTAGTGACATCAAGTTTTTCCACAGAATCATAAATGGCCGTTTCAGATTCTTCTTGTTTTATTTTTTTGTCCAATGTCTTATAATTGTGTTATTTATCCTTATAAATAAATAACAGTAGAAAGGGTGAACCGCCAGTTTTATTACCTACATTCTGAATGATCTCGACCCTTCTTCAAGTCTTCAACCATTCTCCTACGAGTTGGCGATTTTTCAGTATCTCAAGCATTCAAATACAAAATATCTATGGTGTAAATTCAATTAAAATATATATAACTGTTATGTAAATCAAAGGAGAAGTTTATAAAAATGGGTTATTTATTTGGGGAGAGATTGAAACTGAAATTTATTTCTTTCAAGTAGTAGATTGTGATCACTATGTCCAACAGACAGAAAAATAAACAAGGAAACATGATAGAGGAATCAGTCTCCTTTTACCGATTAGGTATATCAAAAATTCCCATTCGGCATCTGAAACCAACGCAAGTAAATCGTGGATAAACGGTTTTCTATGAGGTCGGATGAAATTAATGCCAGCCTTTCTCCGTCATCCGAGAGTAGAAAAATGTGTGACATCGTGGAATTTAAACTTTTTATTAGTGAGTAAACGTTTACACGCTCTCCTCGGCTGGTACTGCAGGTTAAAATAAATCACATTTGCAGTCAAACAAAAATTGACATATGGCGTAAATAAATGATTTGATTTATCCATTCTAAAAGTGTCAAATAAGACGGAAATTCCCAATTACAGCAAAATAAAAAAGAGAAATCGATCGGGAAAGCGCAATATCAGTCGTAATTATGAACAAGGAAAATACAAACTTTATTAATAAACAGTATCTGATTTTATGAGCTAATTCAGCAAAATTCTTTGCAATCATCATAAAACATTATTGCACTTGAAGGCCTAAATGAAAATACATATAATCAATAGAGCAAAAATTAATAGATTATTTTAAAAACCGGGTCAATCCTCCGGATTATGCTTTTTATTTGGAGTTTTGAAATAATTATTTGGTAGGAAGGTCCTAGTGTCATCGTGGTGAACGGTTCATCTGGCATAACTGTTGTAATTCATTTTAGAATACACATAGACAGCCACGTGTGGTACTTTGATCGAGTCCACTTATGAATGAAGCATTAGCAGGATCAGAATTACAAAAAAGGTCAATCGACCACAGTTCTCGGATAGAAAGTGCTATCAGACTCTAAGGTAGAATTAAGATTGAATCTTTCGAGTAAATTGGAAGGTAATCTATTTTCCAATGGAGTTAGAAATATATGGAAGGCATAAAAGTATTACACTCGAGTTGATTACTAAAACGACATTAGAAAGAGATGTATTGCCGGACGGATAGTTGAGAAATGCCTTCCTTCCAACGAAGAATAAGAGATCATATTAACAATCAAATATAATGGGATATATAAATGTGATGTTGATTGAGTGACCGAATCGCACCATTTTTGCACCGCATGGAAATCGGAAAATTTTATGAACTGGAAACATTATTGAGCCATCATTAAAAAATAACGCGATTTAACTTAAGGTAACGCTAACGCTGGAATAGTTAATTATAATTTATATGAATCACCGAAAATGATGTGAACAAGAATGCAAGAGAAGGTCACTGATGAAATCGAAATAATAACTCTGCTGCCTGACGAGCGGAAATTGCTTTTGCGTCACTCTGGAAACTTAAAAAGGTCATTTTCTGTTTGAATGAGAAAATTTAAAAGTCGTTTGTGAACCGAAGATCCTTATGACGGCCCCTTTTCCGTAAACGTAACAACTTCACTTCTCCATACATTCAGTGGAATATTCCCTTTTGTATTTCTTTCCTTCCACAACTCTTGTTTCTGATGGGATGGAATGCGATCCCTTCACCCTTCGGGCCATACTGCCTGCAATATGCCGCAGATTTCTCGCAAATACCGCCTTTTTCTCCTCGTTAATCTTTCGTGAGCGGTTAACGCGGACAAATGACTGCGAATAAAACTCCACGAAACAAAACCCAAGGCTCTTGTTTGTGAACTGGAATTAACCAAACTCAAGTTCCTCGGGAGGCGGTGCGTTAAGATTTTCAGGCGCACTGGCCTCGGCGGGGAGGGGGCGGAGGTAGTAGTGGGGGGTGAGGGAGTCACTAGGAAAGCGGGGGATGGAGGGAGGGAGAATGATCTCATTTATGCAAGGCTATAGGAACCAGCGCGAAAGTTCGTAATGGCCTCTTATTCGTTGGCACTCGGCCATTCTTCTGAGTGAATAATTTCGTCACACGGAATGATTACAAATGATGATCTCGATTATAAACATTCATTACGAGAGTGTAAAAAGAGAGGATACGGGGCTACCGCATTAAGAGGGACGAACGCAAGGCTATTTCTGCAGCAATAAAACTACGGAGTTCTAACGCGTGCATTAATTGATAACTTTGCAAGAATAACGAAAGTGTTGGTTTTAATTTAACCCATATTAACAGCAATTAATTTTCATTTGAGGGAATAATGAGGAGTATTGTTTTTCTCTTTATAAAGAGACAATTGGTATATGAGATGATGTAATGAACAGGATTAAAGGGTGTTTAAAGGATTTAACTGAACGATTACAGTTGGCGTTATCTCTGCTGTGAGGTTAAAGTCGTGTCGGTTATCTCTCGAGGAAGAGTGACCGCCTCATTTTTATTCCTCAAAAGTAAAAACATAGATGACGCAGCTCTAACTTCACCTTTTTACCGATAGTTTAGTATCTGTATCAATGGTGGTAAGTAAGCATCAAAAAAGCACCCAAAAGTACTCGATTAAGAAATGATATCTGGAAGCGCAAATTAAATTTCAATTAAAACCTAATCGGTAACGAAATTTTGAAAATGTGCTTCCCACGAAAATTCTTGCCGTATCAATTAATAGAATATTGGATAAATTAAATACCGCTTTGTAGTAAGAGTAAAATATAAGATGTAGACTATATTTAGGGAGTAAATGACCAAATAAACTGTCAGTTAGGATGTGTAACGTGGTTTTTCAAATTAATGTGACGATTAAAGGTATAATGCTATTTCTGCCTCGTCAAGCCTCTTTTAGAGTATCAGTATAGAGTTTACGTTGATCACTTAAAAGCCACCAATTGTCATAAATGCGCAAGAATAGCTGCTTTTTCACATAGTTCAGATTATTCGTGCTTGGAGAACTATGAATTATTCATCTCGACCTCTTTGAGGCCTAACAGCAACCTTGCGGCAATTCCCAATACAGTGATTGTCTGTTAAATGGCGAGAAAAACTCCTCAAGTCATCGCGGCGAGTGTATTCCGACGTTTAAACCAGTGCAGGGACGTACTTGTTTTTGCAGTCAGTCCACTGAGGGTGATATCGCGGATTTCATGAGTGCATCACGGATGGCTTTACTCCAGTTTCGAAAGGATTCGAGGGGATTTCCGATGCCAGTCTTCCGAAGGAGTTCCATTCGGGCGTGAGGGAAGGAGAGGAGTGACTAGAGAGGAGTCGCTCGGAGACATGACGAGTTCCCTCTGGAGACGAGTCGCTCGGGGACGGCGAATTTGCCGCGCGAGGGACACTTCGCGCATTCCCATGCACTCGATCTCCACTCATCCCGTGCTCCTAATTCGCCGCCTTCGGAAGGATATAGACGGCAGACAGCAATTCTATCCAAACGGCCTCCGTGGAAAAGGTGATCTGTCCGTGTAGCACTGCTCGATGAAACAGGAAAAAAGCATATTTTTTTTGATGCCGGAGTGTCGTGTATATATTGCAATTATTTGCTACGTAGTCATGTTCTTTCTTTCAGTCTTTCATAGTTTCTTCTAGTGTTCTTTCTTTAACTAGTCATGTCTAGACTTTCATTTTTTACTTTAATTTTTAACCCTTTTGCCAATTGAAGATTTATGTTTTCCAGGTTTTACTCCGCGTTGATCTTATTCCGCGTTATTCCTCGGAAAACAGTTTCTGCCAAAGCAGAGTACAATGGATGGGCCTTACCCACAGCAAAGCGAGCCAAACCCAAGATAAGCGATACCTCCCCCGAATAATACGGGATGCCATTGAGCTCAACAATAGCAATTTCAAAAGGGAGGATAACTATGCTCTCGCAAACGCGTGGAAGTGCGTTTTGCGAGGGAGCAAGAAAGACAACAGCACAGGCAATCACAGAAGACCGGAATCCAACGGATGAGCTTTATAAGACGGCCGAATGACTGCATCGAATTTTCACCGACCTGATGAAGCCGACTTCAACGCCGGCGAAACTGTTGTCGAAGAAACATGGACCAACGCGGAGTAAAACCCGGAAGGCCTGCATCTTCACTTCAATCAACCCGCGGAAGGCTACATAAGGAACCCTTTGCTAGTTATATACCCTGAATAATGAAACTCCAAACCTGAGCTTGCTTGGCTGCTTTTAACTACTCCGCATCCGCCTTAATACATCTACATCGACGTTATACCATGCGAGCCACCGCGAGGGTGTGTGGTAGGGGGGAGATCACCAAATATGCACTAACTACATGCATTTAAGAGCTACAGTGGTAATATTACCTGGAAACATATTAGATATAAGAGTTACTTGCTACCAAATGGTGAGTATCTACATAATAATGAGGGGATCAGTGACTATAAATGTATTTCTCATAATATAGGTATTTCACTGTATCTGAACAGGTCTTTATATTCTTCGTGTCTGTATTTATCTGCTTCTACATATCTTTATCCTTTCATTTAATTTATTTCTTCGTATTGATACATTACTACCATTAGAAGTACTGTTGGTGTGAGTCTTATGTAGCGGAATGTGTCCGTTGTTTAAGGCTTGGAAAAAACTGGAAACCTGCGAGTGGGTGAAATCTTGATTACCACGGACATGCTTGTCTCATAACTTTTCTACTTCTGTAGAAAAAGGGAAAAAAGTTGCGGAAATACTATGAAAAATTACACCATGCTTCCGTAGTTTATCCTTACCAAAAAAGTTATTCGTGCCGTTATTTTACACTATATTTTCAACCAAAAATGATACCGATCTGTAAAGTTGACGCTACTACGCATGTCACGCTACTGCGACTCAAGCTCTCCTGGACGAAGAGATTATTCCGTCAGCGGAAGGTGTCCTCCTGCACGATACCTCTTGTCTTGCCAATTGTTTTTAGTAGAAGGGGTTCCTATGTGATTTTAATCTCCTACGAAATAAATCCCATGATTGCTCTTTCCACAAGACCGGGTAATTTCCGGCTTCATGGTCGCTGTAGCAAATATAACATCGATTTTTCAATCGAAGAAATTGACAGGCTCAAATTTGGGTCACTGAACAAAAATAGCGATGCCATTATTCGCTGTGACATTGTCGAAGTTGGGATAGCGTTTTGTCGCGTCTTTTAAGTGTCAGGTGGGAGGAGGGGCAGCTAAAGAACTCTCCTTGAATGGATTTCACCCCATACCTATCCTCTTTTGCGTTGCGTTTTCGTCCGCTTTCCCCGCGTTTTTTCCCGTTACCAAGTGTCCTATGCATTTATCATGGGCATCTATCTATCTATTTAAAGAATCTACATCACACTAAAAAAATATTAATGATGAAACAAATAATAAGCTACAGGTGACAATGAATGCTTCTTTGAGATTCTTATGTAACCTAAAACGTTGGGATCACATTTCATACCCATACTAGAAACTGAAAGGGCTTAAAGGAAGAGAACGTCGGCTCATTTTTATCTCTCATCTCCGCCTCCTTAATTTTCAAGTCAAGCTGTCCATCTTGCATCTTCAGCTCTTTTACTTAAAAAAAAATAAATTCAAAATCACGTAACAAGGTTCCGCCATTTAGACCTACAGATCCCTCAGCATAACACAGAAACCTATCGTAAATATTTCGTAGCCACTGTATCACGAGGTTGGATTTACTCCGAGAGGATATGAAAACTTGCCGCACTAAAGAAACTTTTAAAAGTAAATTATTTAAGTAAATATTCTCGAAAATATTCAATGGTGAAGTTTACGAGGGATACTTGTATTGTATATTGAAATTCTCTTATGTGTTGAAGTGCCTTGTTAAAACATATGTGTGATATGAATCAGTTGGCGCGCTTTGCTAAGATAAGTGTAAATTGTAACTCGTATTTATTATCTTAGTTTGTCTTTTTTCGTTTTTGTACACATTTCCCAAGAAATGCATAAATAAATTTTGCACTAAAAAGCCTGACAAAGCGATGTTGGTCGTCGACAATGAACGTTCACTCTTCACATCCTTTTCGAATCCTTTGAAGCCTGGCCGGCTGGAAACAGAAATTGACTTAGATTTGTTAAAATATAATACGTCGTTAAGAAGGCTATTACGATACATTACCCCTGAAATCGCTCGTCCCCATCCTAAGGTTGCTTTGGTAATACGGCCAGGGGTTGAAACCCTTTATCCTATGTCCCTTCCCATCGGTTACTTACTTCTCTGTCGGCGATGCTGATGGATAGCTGTCCCATTCCTACTACTAGTCTGACGTGATTTCTAATTGCTAAGGCCTTGGGTGCTTAAGGTCTAAGTAAATATATTAGTGGCTAATAAGCGATGTCCATTTTGCAGTTTAAAGGCATCTCTGAGCTTAACCTATTACACATTCAGCCTCGCTCCTCAGTACAGTGATTACAGCTTAAAAATACCTAGATTTACTGTCTGAATTATGTAGATGAAAATTTGATAATGCATAAAAGCGCGTGATGTACAAATTATATAAATACGTAGGGTACGGGAAGGACGATTTTAAGGAATTTCAATTATATTTTTCATTGAAAGTTAAATAGGGTTATAGAGCGATTTCTGTTGGTTGCCCCACATGAATTAGTTTAGTCCGTGGTTTAGACTCTAAGGGAGACATTGTTCTTGCACTCGTAGTGTCTAAAGCCTCTGTGAGAGATGGAAAGGGTTTTTTTAAAGAGTGAACGGTGTGGTGATAGAATAATTTTCTCCAATTCCGAGAACCTGGGTTCGAGTCTCGGCGGTGGTGGAGATTTTCGATTGGTGTATCGGGCCCTACTTGAGTCTGCGAGGAGAGCACTTGAGTCTATCAAGTTCAGGACTCCGTCCGATTAATAGAACGTAAAAACCGTGGACATTTCTACGATCTTTGTTTGCAACAGGCTGATTCCGGCTCCAGGTTTCACCGCACGCTTCTTCCTTTGCCTGAAATATTCCTACTATATTCAAATAAATCCTGAAAAGTACTTTACTTTTTCCCTCGCTCTATACTATTCTGCGAAAATGACCTTAGCTTTCCGTTGCCTCTCCAGAATAGTTACAAAAACACTTCAATGTTACTTAACTCCGAGGCGTATTTTCTCTTTTTATTTCGAATTGATAGATATACTATAGCAATTATGCAGCAACTGGCAATGGGGAAAGTCGTCACTAATTTTGCTGGTATGGAATACAATTTTTTCCCTCTATATATATATTGCAATATATTATAAATTAAGGCGTATCTTTAAATGAAAGAATTTTTGGTTCGACGCCAGTCCATCTTCTTATACCAGCATTATTATGCAAGTTTTGAAAAAAGACTTAACAAGTGAAAATACGGATTTTGTTTGGCGTTAACTTATTGCTGTGAAATTTTATGCAATATTTATAATGGCTAAAGCGTTTATAACGTCCCTTCCATGGGCGTCAAAGGGCGCCAAGTGAGCCTTGGTGGTTAACTTTGGCCAAGTTTTTAGTGCCGAGGTCTATCCTAGTTCACCTTCAGCGCTCTGTACGAGCAAGGGAGGGAGGGGGGGGGGGGAATAGAATCCCGAATAATTTGCGCCTGGTTGAAGACTGCTTTAAGCCGCCTGTGTGTGTGTTGCGATGATTGGTGAATGGATTCGGATTCAACGTGTGGAATGCATTTCGAAGAGAATCGGGAGCCAGGCGAGCGGAGACGTCGGCATCCAACAGTTGACCTCATTTTTTTGCAGCGGACGTGAGACGCCCTCGTAGCACGTCGGCTTTGGACGAGGCCTGCTGGGCCTGAGAGACTCAAGAGGGATAATGTGCTTGTCGGTGGAAAAGGGAGCCGTTAGGTGAAGGGCCCTGCAAAACCCATCGCGAGTTTTGCGCGGCTCTTCAAAGGCGAACACAGACAGAACGTTGGTGGTTGAGGACGGGATCATCGTAGCCCCGAGCAAGCACTGGGGTTTTGACAGCCTGGTTGGAAATTTAAGCGATTTATTCCCTGGAACCCTTGCAGTTCGACTTAGAAGAAGAGCTCAGAATGATTTTACAGCTTGTCAATTGCATTCAACGAGGTGGCCACTGGACCAGAAATCTTTGGTCCTGAATACTTACTGGGCGTTTGATAGATTCTCTCCTGCGTTGAAAAAAAAAAACAATTAGCATTTACTTCCCTGATATTCTCTCGGTTGCTTTGCTCCTGTCTTTCTCTGATTGTTGGCCTATTAACGTATTTCTTACATTTCACTTAGGCACCATCAGTTTTGCCAAATAATGTCGTGACAGTTTTTGTCGAATTTTGTAGCATTAACGAAAATGCTCAGATTTTCATAAATAACCGATAAATATGATTCATTTATGCAAAGCCGATTCAAAAAAGGTTGACCAAATTATGTTTTATCGCTTGGAATTGAAAGTTCTGTTAAACATAAGACATTAGATTGTATGAAATGATTTCTACAGCTACTTGCTTAAAACTTTCACATGGTGTGTATTTTATATGTGCAGCTTATTGAAAAGATTTTTCTCCCATAAAATAATTGCCGCTTAACTTTCACATGTATTGATGAAGAGAGAGAGTTGATTTTAGAGGAGAATTGTGCAAATGCATGCTTTTATGTATTTATGGATGGTCCCTATGTATACAAAATTGGGGAGAGAGAAGTGCATTTCGGTCGGTGGTTGTTTAACACTCAAATAGATACTAGGAAAACCACCTGCTGATGTAAGAACTTAAAAATAATCATGGTTTATCCTAGCTAAAAAAAATCTGTTCAAATTTGATGTACGAGAGATATGAGATCAGTTGGATTTTTATCTATTTTATGTGCAATACGTTATTCTAGAATATTCACATCAGTGATGCAGTTTCTTATATCATAAATTTCTGTGTGATTAGTGTGCAATGGAGGTTAACTGTCATGCGATATCCGTAGGCATGAAAAAATATAATTTAATTGTGTTGATCGTTACATTCACTTCTTAAGCATAGAACATCAGAAAATGTCTCCCGATGAATCACTGAAGTCTCAGATAACCCGGGGGAATATACGTTATATCCATGGAATAATTTTGCGACTTAGGTGAAAATTTTATCTATCGCAACTCAGAGAATGACTTGTATTTCTAGAGGGCTCATCGCGTACGCGGTTGCTAAGTACAATAGCAGACATTCCATAGAGAAAAAAATGATTTGCCTTGTCCGGGACTCGAACCCGGATCTCCTGATCCTTTGGAAACCTTCGATATGTTGCTAAAGACTTTTGATGTGTCGCATATTGTCTCAGGTATTTCCCTATGGCTGCAGATTTTCTCTCTCAGTGCTCTGTGTGTAGTGTTAATTCGTTATGGTCGAATATTATCTCGTGAAAGTGGCGGTCTATAGGTTATGCAGATGTAATTTTCTTCACTTGATTATTCTCTGATCGAGCGCTGAAAGATGGATGTGAATATTCGGTCCTCAGATGGGAGAACTTGGTAATGAAGCTGGGTAAATATGGATTGCTCTCTCTCAAAAGTATCGATATCTTTGAGATTAATCGATTGATGTCGTCACCCATGGTGGCAATATGGAGTAAGTACTAGCTTCAACTATTCATCTCATCCGTAGAAAACATTACAGCCTTAGTTATTTCGGTCATTAAACAGGTTTTATTTTCCTGGGGATAGAATCAATCTGCGCCTGTAAATGTACCCAGATTACGCAGTCAGCATCTACATTCATCCCAGTATTTCCTATGCGCTCGCAGGTTCTTAAAAGCGACCAAATTCTGTTGGAATTCGCTCATTTTATGTTAAAGGTATTTCACGAGATATATTTTGCTGCTAAACTATTAAAATCATAAAAACATTGCTTTTCCTCTAAGTGATATCTCCAAAATCAGGGTTTCCTCTTTAAGTTAAGGCGGGAAATGTGATCGTCCATACATCCTAAATATAAAAATAAGTGTTTAGCCCTAAGGTTAGTCTTTGATAAGTGAGGGTAGAGCTCACCTCGTATTAAGCCATTGGCATGTGAAATTCACACATTCAGTGTAGGGGGCAAATTCCTTTCCATGGTCTAGCTGCGATTTCCTATGAAGTTCTGACAGAAAATCGAACCACGAGGATTTTTATGTGGGTGTGTTCAGAAAGGCGTTTGCTCGGAATTTGAACCCGGGACCCTCCGGGCAGTAACCCCGCGCTATACTTACTAGGCCCACTCTGAATATAGAAACATAATACGTATCAAGGGTATCAAGTTACTTGGACAATACTATGAGTGATACTGAGATCTGATTGGTACGGTGGCTAGCGCAATGGTTTTGCATTCCTAGTTTTAGATTCCTAGGGCCTCGATCATGGATCTTCTTAAGGCGTGCACTAGCGTTATCGTTATTTTTTGATTTAACTTATGTCAGAGAGAACGTGATCTCCGTTCTTCATTTTTCGCACAGCACTTCAAATCGCTTATCACAATCAGTGGAGCGAGTTTTATAGATGGTTATTGTTAACCCTGCGCTACTCTAGGGGTAAGCGTTAACGATAAAGATTGCGATAACGCGAAAAATAGATCCTTGATTCCCCACCAGGTTCGATTTCCGGCCTACTCTTCAATGGTGAACAGATTACTCCTTGATTGCTGTGTGGAGGACTGTTTCTTCGCAGTACTACAATCGTCGCATGGGACGCGAAACAAGGTACCCATTGCCGCCTTCCGTTTACACCAGGCTCATACTGATACTGAGATTCTCCCCACTCCCTTCAAATTCCTTCCTCTCCCTATAATAATCACGCACCCTTGATAGCACTGATTACATTAGTTGTCAGTCAGTTGACAACAATTACAATAATGGAAAAAACAATGGCATCCCGATATTTTGGAACACTTCTGCGTGAGCTTCGTACCCTTTTTTCCGTTCATAGGTCAAAAAAGATCTGCCTGGAACCAGTATCTCCGAAAAGCGACGTACGCTTGAATGTGCATCGAAATGGAGAAAAAGGCAATTTCTTTTGAATCAACTGCATCATGTCACGTTATGGTAAAGGGTTTCGTGACTTCAAGAATTTCATCTCTATAGAAAAAAAGGGAAAATAATTGTCTTTCAATAATCTAATGGGTTGCAAGGTGTTAGAAACTGAATGATAGTGCTAACCTATCCTCCGGAAGAAGAGGCTATCATGAGAAATCACTGAATCGCTGCGGATATTGCAATCCCTGAATTGAGGCCCAGTAACGATCTTCAAACTATCGATAGTGGTTGCAATGGTAAGAGAAGAGGTGTTTCCGTCTTTTCAGCCGAAGAAATGATTCCATTCAATCTTCGTGTGGCATATAGCGGCCCGTTATGGTGAAGGCAAGATAGTTTACGGAATAAATATCTCCTATTTTAATCTACGTAATAAAATAGTGATTTGCTATGTTCTTTCTTTCTTCATAAAATATTGGCATACCGGTGAGGGTTATAAATCTTGTTGTCGCCTCATCCTATTGTAGTTTCGCTATTTTGTTTACTGCTCGTTATATTTATATATACCTATGTTTTTAGTATCCGGCCATTACTTTTTCATTGGATTTCTCAGAGAGCAAAAGCCGTCAGGTCAGGTGCAAAGTTGATTAAATCTGTATTATGCGTGAAAAATGAGGCTTTAATATAAATAAGCATTCTAGTTATAATTTTATAACTTGTAACCTTCGGCCATAAAAATAACCGAGGCATGATCGGGACCCTAAGCAACTTAGGCAATACAGCAATGCAAAGATGTGAAGCGTTTTGCCGGATACTTAGGATATAGCGGGGCTTTAGGAGTCTTCCTCTGAGGATGTACTTGTGCACATTACAGAATAGGTGTTGGTGGCTGTAATATCCGCTGTCATAACCTGAGGCCATGGACTCGGCTGGCATTTGGAGGGATTTTCATTTAAATTTTCCTCGACTCACGATAAAAAGCACTAGTATTGGGAAATTGGATTGGTTCAGTCAGCGGAAAACTTTTACGTGAAATGTGCCAGAAATATTCTGGAGGAAAAGGAGGAGGAAAGGTGCTGTAAATTTCATTAGAAAGTTTTTGGCATCCTTTGTTATTGGAGTACTTCAAAGAGGGGTTGGGGAAAATTTATCGTTTTCACCCGCTGAAGAGAGTTAATCTTCGTGGCGGCAGTCCTTGTTGAAGGAATGCGATTTACACTACCTTGTGCATATTACATTTTTCAAATGTTTTGATAGGACAGGAATGATGTAATATTATTATGTGCTTTGGTAAGTTTTGGGTCCACCATTGAAGTGTCATTTGAATACCTTTTCATTTTGTTTTGGTCATTTAGGAAGCACCGAGTTGTAATAAATTGTTTGTGAGTTCATTGTTAAGGTCGTATTACAAGAGGCTTGTCATAGTGTAGTCTATTCTTTGGAACTATACTAAGTGAAAATTGCATCGTGATAAGCAAAAAATTACACGAAAAACTTTGCAAATGCATGGATGACTGCGCCCTTTCTATTTTTACGCATTTGTCCAAATCATTTATTCATATCCATTTATTCAATCACAATTAGTGTCAATTTCCACGAATTGCCACTAACTGTGCAATTTATTGCTTCATGATGTACAACGACCATTAAAATACCCGCAAAATTCCCGCATGCTTGGAATTCAGCTACAAATCTCTGTGTAACATCGGTGCCCTGTCAGTTCCTGATGGAGGAAGATTGAAATTAGACGCTACATCACGCTTATAGCAGCTTTATTTGATAATTGCAATGAAGAAGCATTAAGACATCCACTCATTTTTTACAGGAACTACCGGTTTCGGCTGTCAAGCCGTCTACAGGTACATGGCTTGACAGCCGAACACGGTAGTTTTTGTGAGAAACAGTGGAAGTCACAAAGTTTCTTCATTGCAATTATGAAACTCTTCCACCAGGTCATAGCTTCAAATTTCGATTTAGTAGCTTTATTTACTGGGTGAATTTATATAACACAATGGTATAACCACCAATAAACAACACTATGGTCACTAACATAAAAAATAAGAAGATAGTGAATGTCGACTTGTGTGGAGTCATACCCTCTTGTGGTGGATTGCAGGGTGTTATGCAGTTGTTTCTGCCAAACAGAGCTGCTATCCGTTGGTCGTAGTTTCAATCTCTCTTCCTGCGGGCGATACGACTCCTCACCCTCCCTCCGTCCGCGGACACTTTCCTCCAGGCCTCTCAGGTACTCGGGTCACGTGACCTCCTTCGGCATCCACCTTTGTGACGGATGGGCACGCCTCTTTTCCCTCCCCCCCACCCGTAGCCCTGGCTCATTCATCACGACCTTAGGGCTCCTGGCGAAGGGGCCCCTTTTCCCTGATCCGCACGTGGAATCTCCCATCCATCCACCTTTTGTGTTGATTAGAAGGCACCTTGTGATATGGGGCGTGAATGTGGGGAACAGAAAGTTTACTTTCTTATGCTAATAGGTACAGACCGCGGAATTGTATGGAAGTGAAACACCAAGGGTTAAAGTTTTGCCCAAATCTCATTTGCGTTAAAACCTGGTTATCATATTCTTTTTTATGGAAAAAATATCAAAACGTTTCGCGAGCTTCATCTTGCTTCGTAAACCTGGAGTTGCTTTTCGTTAATAATTAGGCCAATAGGTAAAAAACAACGCTCATTTTATTATTAACGACGAGTTGATTTAGCATATTTTGGAATTAATTATGCTAGAATTGATGTTAAAAGTGATAAGTTACTCTGTATCTAGGTTCTTCTCATTTTTACATAAATGTCACCGGAATCTGACACGAGATCTCGAGAACGGCACCTTTATAAAAAGGCTCTTAATGAATCTAATGAGTGTTTTAAATTATTATATCTTATTAAATATGTATCATATTATTAAATAGCTATAATGGCTTATCGTGTTATTTTCTGTAGCAGCATTTGTATTTATACGGGACAAACAACTTAAATTTATATTTTAGGAACTTTGGCCAATTTGTATTTGAAAACTTGTC
Source organism: Platycnemis pennipes (assembly GCA_933228895.1). Classification (NCBI taxonomy): domain Eukaryota; kingdom Metazoa; phylum Arthropoda; class Insecta; order Odonata; family Platycnemididae; genus Platycnemis; species Platycnemis pennipes. The sequence continues at coordinate 20,494,810 of OW121848.1, read as the reverse complement.
GACTCAGCAAACATATAAGTAATTGGACAGCGTGGTAACTCATTGGATGGAGCGTTGAAATTATGACGAGATCCCAATCTCGAATCCCGAGAGATACTGATGGACATTTCCAGCTAAACCTAAGTGATGATGTCTTCTTGGTACCAGATCTTTATGGGGAACCACGGATGGTACGAGGAGAGAATTAACCTGATAATTTCACGCGTCGTTGGTCTTAGCAAGCTCACCAGCCCAACTAACCTCACCAGCCAGCCCAACCTGAAGGATGAAAACAGGTACTAGAAGTAATTATAGACGGTGACCTTGACTACAGGTAGAGCCTATTTTACGTAAAAAATCAGCGTCTTCATCTATTCAGCAGATCTACATTCATAGCAGATCTTCAGTAGATTAGAAATATATGGACATTGAATTTAATTGAATTAAATTTATGGCAAAAGAAAGCTGTTCTTCATCTGTAAGATAGAGTATGTACGCAGAAAATTGTGGCCATTCTTAAATAACTGAATGTCACCACCCTTCTTGATCACAATCTCTGGTTTAATTCAGCTGAAAAATTTGCAGTTCTGCATTTGAAAGTGACAAATAATTATTGACTTATTTGCGAGAAGGACCCTTAGTACCAAAAGTAAATGAGAAATGTTAATTCACACTAGGCTGATTAAAACGCAAGTACGATACAGGGATTTGGATTGTATCAGAAGGATGAATAACAGTGAAACAAAACTTTGTAACTCTATGCATAAAAAAGGCTTTAACGTGGCCTAGGTTTCACTGCCTCATTAGGCAAACAAAATCACCTCCAATAGACATATATACAGGTGTTGGCTGTGGGCGTGGATTAGTTAGTTAGAGTTAGAGCATAAGGAGTGGGGTGGGTGGGGGTTAGGGGAGGGGTATAATACTGTCATTTCTATTCCTTTGGTATGGAGGGGAGGGGGGAAGGCAGAGTGTTGTACCACAGGGGATGGTTCCTCCGAACTAAGGCACATATGCGTATGGCCACCACGAGAAGGGATTGCGAGGTAAGAAGAATATCCTTCATTATTCCTAGCACAGTTTTTCAAATAGATGATGCTGAACCGCTGTGAAACCTAGGTCGTATTAAAGCCTCCTTTCCTACGTGGAATTACATAGTTGTGTTTTATTGTTACTCGTTACGAAAAAATTTCACCAAGTTACGCAAGGATTTAAAAGGAGAATTTAACAAAATGGTAGGAAAATCTTCGAGTTGTGCTGAAATTCTTAACACATTTACAGTACATGCCGTTGGGGTGTCCGAAAAACTGAGACTGGGGTTATTTAAGATTCGTAGCTACATTGATCAAGTAAATTAACGATGATTCTTGTTAATCAATGTGAATAAATGAGTAAGGATCTAGCGAATTTAAAAGTTTGCTTTATCCTACGTGCCTTTCACGATCTCAACACAAACGATGGGAACTTTTATACCCAATCACCTGAAGACTTCTTTATTTTCCTTTCCTATTTTCTTCTTCTATCCAAATTCTTTGCTCTTCCTTCCATTTTACTTTGGATCACCTGGCTCTGCAAATCGATCCAGCGGCTGATTTCAGTTCCGTATATTGGTGTAAATCTCAAAAGCTGCTCTCCTCTTCTTACTATGGAGAATATTTGCACCCCGCTATAGAGCAGCAATCATACGACAGTTTGAGGCCTGTTCTCTAATTATAATACATGAGTTTTATGCTAAAAAAATTGCTTTCCAGGTAAAAAATGCCAGCGCGGTAGTATAAGTCTATAACGTAGTGACTTCACAACCCAAATGTCGCGGGTTTGAATCCCGCATTGCGCATGATTATTGTGTTTTTCGTAGAGAGTAAGGATTAATTTGGATTAAACGGTGCAATATGATCTTGGACCACCAAAGAACCTGATTCTATTACGTATTTGTATTGCAAATTGAAGGTCTAACAGACTTTCTGTTGAGGGCTAAAAGCCAACCATATTGTTAAACCAATTGGGTTATTGTGGTACGTGAATGTGACGCGCCAAGTATTCGGCTAGTTACCTAGTTATTTGGGAGGGTTATTAGAGTTATATGGGAGGCGCCCGGCAGGTAAGGTCATTCGCGCTATTTAGCATAAGTGGGTAATTGGATATGGATTGGAATATTTCAGGGAACGGTGGAAGGATGAAGCGATACTCGGAATCAGCATAAGGTGACGTCAGAATTAATAGACGGTGCCAAGGGCTCCACGATTTAACGTCCCATCCGACGGAAGGTGTACTGAACTTGAAGTGTTCTCGGCATAGCATTAACCCTCGGTTGATGTTTATGATGATACTAAATGAGGGTGAGGCAGAACCCCATTCTCCAATTTATTTACCATAATGGGGAATATACATGAAATATTTTTCTCGTGTATTGATGATGTACTTGATACGAAATTTTCTCATTAATTCAAATATATAAGGCAAAATTTTAAATGCCAACCGCAAAGATTATTGAATGCTATTAAAATGTTCCCGGAAATTGAAGAAAGTCACGTGACCTGTAACCCCTTCTGCCGTCACTGCACGGTATAGAATCCATGTAGTTACGCAGACAGAATAATTTTTTTAGAATAATACGAAGCGAATATATTGTTTTGAGATTTTCAGCTGTCTCTTGATCGAAACAATGCCTTAGAAGGAATTTAAAAAAGTAGAATCTGATAATTTACCTTTGGTTGACTACCTTTATGGTGGCATTCATCTTTTAAAAAAACAACGATTGCTTTGTCGTAGCAGAAATTCGTTGAGTGAAAAAATACAGGGCACCATACAGGTATTATATATTTTATGAAAGATTTTCTCGCTTCGATCCACACCACTTAATACAAAATCGAAATACATTAGTTTATTGTATTTAACAAATCAGATAAATACATAGTTTTCGCCAAGTACCTATTCCTCAAACAACTTATCTTTAAGTGCAATAGATAAACAACGCCCGTAGTGATACCGTACGATGAAGTTGTGTTTTTGAGCGTCCGAAAACCTACAGTTTTCAAAGAGTGGTACCTACCTTTGAAACATAACTTAATTCTTCTGCAAAATTTTCACAAAGAATGTTTTAGCTGATAAACTTCTCATTCCAAGAGTCATAAAAATAGTGTATTTTTCCCATTGTTGCAGGATTTTAACAATTCGTTGAGGATTTCCTCTGGTGATCAACCCCACGTGAGACAGTTGAAAAACATTTGCCGAATCATTTACAAAATGGTGTGCGTGATTCTAGAGCCATAAATCGGACAACAACTTTTCTTTGTTTCCCTGTCTTTCTTCTCTCGATAAGCGCCTTCTCCTTCTTTCACTGTTTCTCTCTATGGAACTTATGCTGTTGGTCAATAATTAGATTATTTTTAACGTCCAGAGCAAAAGCAATGATAATCAACATGTTTGATATTTTGTCAGTAGTCCAAAGCTCAACTTACTCGCCGTTGGATTTTATTACGGTAAAATAATAACTCAAAACTCTTGGATATGCGTTGAAATAGTGTCAATTAAGTACAAAAATTATTATGTCTAAAAAACAATAAAAATTTCAAATGTGTCTGTACAATTATTCAGAAGTTCTCGCCGATGAATATGTCAACTCAATGAAACTTCCCTTGGTTGCCAAAACACGTCTTATTTTCTCCGCGGCCGGGCTGTTAACCATTTGTTTCGCTTAGCGTTGGCGGGAGTTCCTTGGCTTAACTTTCCCATCCATTTCGATCAAATTCCCCCATCATCCTAAGCGAGCTCTGACGACCCCCGACAATCCTCTCTTTCACGGCTCCATTTTTCCCGGCATAATGAGCGGGTTAGTCTCTGCTATTTATCAGGGTTGGGACCCTTCGCTTTCTCGCATCGGGAGTGGGAAGCCGAGAGCCAAACGCATCCTTCTTGTCGGTCCATCTTCGCGCCCGAAACCATGACACGTTGATACAATCATGCCCCACGTCCCCTCGGATCGCCCCGCTGTCTTCTCCCGACTCCATCCCTCGAATGAGAATGAGGAGCCGTCGGAGTGTTTATGATTCGAATACCGCGCCCGCGAATATCTCTTCACGCCGTACTTAAGTTTTGGGTATTAACGGCTGGTTATAATAATATTATTTCTATTATTCGGTAAAACTTCAATATGTTTTTTAATTTTTATGATTACCTTCATTATCATCATCGGTCATCAATCCTAAGATTAGTTTGGCGTAGCCCTCCACTTGATTCTCATATCGGCGAACCAACTCATGTTGACGTGATTCTTCTCTTTTACATCTTACACATATTGTTCCATATAACTCATACGAGACTTGCCTTTCCCATTCTTCCCGTTCACTTTTCCCTCGACGATTGTCTTCATCGTGTCTTAAGATATGGCCTAGTAAGCTGTCCCGTTTTCTTCTTAGAGCTTTCAGCAAGTTTCTCTTTTCTCCCACTCTTCTTAAGACTCCCTCGTTTGTCACTCAGTCGATCCATTTTATTTTTCTCCATTCTGCGGTAGTACCACATTTCAAATGCTTCTCTGCTGCTGTTATTGTCCATGGTTTACTGCCATAAAGAAGCGTACTCCAGATGTATGTCATAACAAAATGTTTTCTTACTTCCACGCTTGTTTTTGCAGCTGTAAGCAGAATCTTCTTTCGGTAAAATGCCATTGCCGCCTGGGCAATTCTGCTGACAATTTTTATTTTGCTGGTATGTGTTTCATGTGAAGTATAATTACTTTTTATATTATTTATTGTTGTAATCTATAATTTTGTTATTTAACAACAAATTTTACGAGTATTAATAGTTTACACTATGATAATATATTTTCTTAAGTCGTTACATGTTTAAAATTGTCACAAAGTTAATTTAGAAATAAAAATATTGAATAAATCAGCATTTACTGAAACATAGATATCACAAATGTGCTGCTAATAGAAAAGGTAGTCGGAGAGCCACTCTAACTTTACTGAAATCAAATTATGGAAAGTCCATCAGATGCAAATTTTCCAAAATGTGAAGAAGAGACGGAATCCGGGTGTTGAAGGGAGTTTCTAGAGTGAATCATACGTTTGGGAGGAAAGGCATTCCTTAGAGTGCTGCAGAAATTATTAAAGAAAGTTTTGCTGCAATTATTGAATGTCTGTATTAAGATCTAGTGTGACATTTTACCCAGCTGGGCTCCATATCTGATAGTAATAACTGATCGACAGTAAAATTCCGCCTCAAACACTCAAGAACGACTGCATGAAATCTCTCAGAATGAAGAAGGCCTTTTGCCATTCAACCGTTTGCTATTAGGTAAAGCAAAGTATGCTACAGGTTCTGCACAAGTCAAGTTTTTACTCCTGACATATATAGAAATTACGTTATAATAGTGAATTATCAGCCTTGGCAACGCTAATGGAACTAACATTATGGTGTATTATTTTACATTCGATTTTTGAAGAGAAATGTCTGCGCCACGGTTTGGTCGGAACTCTAAATATGTTAGGTCTGCTAAGTGTTTGTAATGATGACGCATCACGCGTGCACTTGTAGGCATGATCGTTTTATTTTGGTTAGAGACTCGCGGACACATGAATTTGTTAGAATAGCATTTAGGTAAATATTTGCATATTAAAGGCATTTTTGTGCCGAATAATCAACTATTTTAGATGATGCTCTAGGCATTATTAGCATGCTACATTAATTTTGAGCGAATAGTTTTTAGCATTGCATGTTGGGCACCATGCTACTAAATTTAGTGGCAAAAATATTTAGTGCATACATACCGTAACAGTGCGATCGTACCAAGGACAAGTGTGTAGAAAATGTCAAGAGATAAAAGGTATCCTCTGGACCTCTTCTCGGAAACCCTTTTCCTCTTGAACTTTTCTACACACTTTCCAGACGCTCATTGTGACTTAGCAAGTATCTGTCCAGGACAAGTTTCATAAAAAGTTTTTTCGTCACAAAAGAAGTTATTTCCGTTCCTAAAATGAACCTTGTAAATATCCACACGAAGAACTTGTAGAAATGTTACGTCTCTTCACAAAGAGATGCAAAAGCTATTTTCAAAACATGCTAGAAGACGACATATTTTACCAAGATACTACTTTTTTCAATCTCAACTTCTCAGATTTAAATTTTCCTCTAAATCCCTTTCTAAGTTGTCGTAGATTTGCTGAGGACGGGCAAAGTAGAATTGGATTTCAAATATGTAACTGTTTGTGACGAGATTATTTATCGTGGAGAGCAAAATACGAATTTTTGGTAATAGTTTATATGAGGAATGATTTGAAACTAAAGCTCGCAGTTCAACCACTAGTAATTGATGTATTAGTGTGTCTACAGATCTGAAGATGAATGGATGAACATGTGAATGGGCCAAATGATGATGGATTCTGGGAAGCAGTGTTTAGATGTAACCGAGTGAATAAGAAAGTTAATAAGTTGGTCACGATGAAAATGAAAGAACGGAGGACTATGGTTGACCAATATCATGACTGAAGTCCGATGATAATGAAATATTGTTAGCAATTGAAAATAAATATTTTGTGGTTGAAGTTAAATTAAGCTTTGAAGAATCTAGAAGGGTTGTGAGTTTTCACGGAATTGAGCAAAATTTAAAACAAACGCGGATGAAGACTTGAAGAACTCCAACCACGCCACCACTATGCCTTCAACCACGGTCTTAGAATACATGATCTTCTCTGGTCGTGTCCTCAACCGTATCGGGATAGTAAGCGTCAGCCAAGTCCCCGTCGGGTCTCATAGATTCTAGGGTCCTAGAGTCATCCACCGTGGACAAAAGTTACCTCGAAGACACCTTGTGAACGTTTTCTAAAGATACTTCTTTCAACATCTAGACTCATGCTATTTGTGTAAAGTAAAAAAATGCACTGCCACTGCCTTTCGGAGTCATCGAGAGTAAAGGAGTTTGGAAGGGCGCCGCGCAATGTAAGGGCCGGTTCATAGTAAAAAAATTAGCTTGAAATGCTTGAAATTTACTTAACGTTCCTGTGGCGTTTATGAAAGTAAATAGTGTGAATGAACGCCATTTATCTATTATTTTAGAACTAAAAGCGAATACTATGCGTTTAGCATATCTTTCAGTATTCACTGCCGGAAAGATTTTGGTAATCCATTGTCACATATGCGAGAAAATTCCGACCGTCTGGAGTAAAAGGAAGCTGTATTCTATTTTACACATTCTTCCTATGATGTATTTTTCCCATGATGCACGGCAAATATTAACGAGACACTTAAGATAGGCGCTGAAACAAACAGCTACGGCACTGCGCTCTTAAGTTAATTTCACTTTAATTAAAATTCGATCTATCCTTACGCTAATATTTACTTAACGTAGCACAGGTTTCGTGCTTATTTTTTCTACGAACGCCTATGAATGAATGCACTGCCAACAAGGCAGTGCATTTCTGAGCTTTTTCAAGTGAACTTAAACTTATTCTTTAAATCTCTAGTCAACTGGGATTTCTTAATCCAAATAATTTGCGTAAAATGAATACATTAACGGTGGGGCACGAACTGCAATTAATAAATTCTGTTTTCTTTGACGAAGGAAACAACCATATTATCACCCCCTGCCGCACACCCTCGAGTCGATATTCTGTGAATGTAGATGCTCATTTTCCCATTATATGCCGTGCATAATAGGGTCGTTTACCATATTTTTTTATTGCCGAATCTGATAGAGTTTGTAAAATAAAAAACCGTATTTTTCCGTTTTTTGATTCGTCAATTATTTCTCGAGTTATAAGCGGCGAAAAACTGATGTTTTTAACACTTTCGGAAAAGTGGGCGTGGTACAACCTCTGACGTATATCGACTTCGTCCAATCACAACTGAGCCCGCGAAGCTACTTCGCCTTATCGCAATGGGGGGACACATCTGGCTCTCAAAATGGGAGCGATTGCTACAGGATCTGTGCGAGCAGACTTCTGAGAATCCCCCTCCACTCCCTTCCCTTCCCATAAGAGCAGTCAAAGAAGGGAGGAAAATGACGTCAATGTTATCACAGCAGCTTTTTCGGTGGGCGTCATCTTTTGCTTATTTAAATTTTTGATTTATGAGTGAATGGTGTGGTTAGAAGATTCATTTTTTCACTAAAATTCTTCTTTCGTTCCCATCTGACGATTTCGTGTACAAAATTGCGATTTCGGTTCCGAGTAAACGCCCCCATTCCAAACAGTGCCGATCGGTCATCTTGAGTCGTTGTTTGTTTTGCCGCCGACATTGACTTCGTTCACTGGTTGCGTTGTGAGAGGTTGAGCATTGCGTATTTGACTTCTCGAAGGATATCGAACTCAAATACGCATCGGGCGGTCGTGGTTCCGGAAGCGATATGTTGCCCGAGGAGCAACAGCTACTTAGTACCTCATTTCGAGGAACGTTTCGTCTGCGACAAGTGGTTTCACTTGTCTGAAGTTTTTTCGCGTAGAGCGCCGGCCTTTTTTCCACTCACTGATTCGATCGAGAGGCACTGTTCATCGTGCAAGAAGACAGGCTCAGGATGAAACTATCCTCTTCTGGTACGATTTTTTAAATCTCATTTTGTGTGGGTATGGTGCTCTTCTCAGCTGAACAATAGCGGAACTGATACAACTAAAGCTCCTTTTCCTTTACTTTCCTCTGAATAAGATTCTCATTCCTCTCGCTCACCCCAACAAATGGCACCCTCTCAGAAAATCACTCTTGAAGAATTTCATCTTTTGCACATATGATGACTTTTCCGTCTTATCTTGCTATAAATCTCACGATCATTTTGACTGAGCTTTGTTATAGCGATGCATATCTAAATCTTCCAAAAATCGGTGAACGCAATTAAAGTTCTCATTACTCCTATTTACTTTCGAGGCTTCTGTTTGCTAAGTTTTTTCTGGCTCAGTACTAGTTTTTGCGGCATTTTAGTAAACGATGACCTCAGTTCTTAAAGGTAGTCCAACCAAATAACCTTCAGTTTTCTATCCGTCTACCAAAAGTCCCGTAACACCAACTATTGTGTGGCCGTTGTCATTTCTGTTTGCTATTGCTGAAGTTTTTTGTTGCTCATAAATATCAAGAAGTTTTTATTTCATTGTATTGATTTTTCTATACTATACTCTCTAGAGACTTTTTTATGGATGGTTTCATATGCTTTTTTTATTACAATCGCTAAGAGATCACAGTGATAGAGTGAAATGATAGATCACTATAAAAAGAAATAGATCACTATATAATCACTATGAACCATAAACTACTCTCACGTCATTAGCGGAACTGGTAGAAAATTGGGAAAAGTTCTTAACCCTACTATTACACTATCACCTTGATCCTGGCAACCGATAGTATGATAAGACCTTAACGCGTGCTAACTGTATTCGTATATCAATTTAAGTTTATTGACGATGGAGTGGCTTTCTGGAGTTGTAACATGATTTAAGCGGGGCAAAATATTCAATAATGGATCAGTACTTGGTATTTTGCCGTGTTATAATAAATAATGTATGTAATCTTCCTTAAGAACTTTAATCTCATTCATTATTCTTTCATACATTTCATTGTATTGATTTTCTATAGACTTTCTAATGTATGCTTTCATGTACAATGCTTTTTTTTCGCAAACGCTGAGAGATAACAATGATAGAGTAAAATATATATGAGTATGACGCAAGTCAAGTGTATGACTGGATAATTCAGTGATAACCAACAATCACTTATATAATTTTCGCAAACGCTGAGAGATAACAATCATCATCAAGGGTCAACAATCCTAGGATTGGTTTGACGCAGCCCTCCACTCGATCCTTCTATCGGCCAACCTCTTCATACCAACGTAGTTCCTCTCTTTCACGTCCTTTACGACCTGCTCCATGTAACTCATATGAGGCCTGCCTCTTCCAAGTTTCCCGTTCGCTTTTCCCTCGACGATTGTCTTCATCAGGCCATCGTGTCTTAAGATATGGCCGATTAGGTTGTCCCGTCTTCTTTTTATAGTTTTCAGTAGACTTCTCTTTTCTCCCACTCTTCTTAGGACTTCTTCATTTGTCACTCGATCGATACATTTTATCTTCATCATTCGTCGATAGCACCATATTTCGAATGCTTCCACCCTTTTCTTCTCCGCTGCTGTCATCGTCCATGCCTCACTGCCGTAAAGGAACATACTCCAGATATACGTTTTGATGAATTGCTTCTTTACTTCCAAGCTTGTATTTCCAGCTGTTAGTAGATTCTTCTTTTGATAGAATGCCCTCTTTGCCTGGGCTATTCTACTCACTATTTCTTTCTTGCTTCGTCCATCGTTGGTTACTCTGCTTCCCAGGTAACAGAACTCTTTCACCTCTTCCAGTTTCTGTTTTCCTAGTTTAACGTTGGTTTTGGCCTCTTCTCTTTTACTGCACACCAATATCTTAGTTTTCTTCTTATTGATCTTCAGCTGATGTCTGGTCATTGTCCTTTCCATGGTTGTTAGCATCTTATTCAGCTCCTTCTCTGTCTCTGCTATGAGAGCTATGTCATCAACGAATCGTAGCATGCTGATTGTTTCTCCGTGGATGTTCACTCCAGAACACTTCTCCTTGACTTCATTGATGGCTCTCTCAATGTAAACATTAAAAATTACGGGAGACAGTGCACAGCCTTGTCTCACTCCTTTCCTTATTCTTGCTTCTTCACAGCTGGGTCCTGATTTAATCACAGCTACTTGGTTTTTATACAAACTGTGGATAATTCTTCGATCATTGTAGGAAACTCCAATTCCTTTCAGAATATCAAGCATTGGATTCCAGTCCACGTTGTCGAAAGCCTTCACTAAATCCACAAATGCAATGAAGGTCGGTTTGTTCTTCCCCATTTTCTTCTCTATAAGCAGCCTAAGGGCCAATATTGCTTCTCTTGTACCCTTACTTTTCCTGAATCCGAATTGATCTTCATCCAGGAACTCCTCTGCTTTTCGTTCTATTCTTCTGTAGATGATCCTTGTCAATATCTTCGATGCATGTGTCGTCAGGCTTATAGTCCTAAAATTTTCGCATTTCTCTGCTCTCTTCTTTTTGGGAATAGGAATGATGATGTTTTTCTCTAAGTCCCTGGGTATTTCTCCTGTTGAGTACATGTCGCAGATGACATTATAAAGTTGGGCCAATGTCCTCTCTCCCGCATTCCTTATCAGTTCTGCGGGTATATCATCAATTCCAGAAGCCTTATTCATCCGAAGGTCCCTTACTGCTGCGTCGAATTCCGATCTCAATATTGATGATCCCATATCATCCTTCTCGACTTCGCTTTCCTCTTCAATCACTTTCGTGCTGCGGTCGTTCCCGCTGTATAACTCTTCGAGATATTCTTTCCATCTCTTCACTTTGTCTTCATTTTCAATAAAAAGTTCTCCATTCTTGTCCCTTATAGCATTGCATCTTGCGCTCCGTTCCTTGAGGTGGTTCCTCACTATCCTATAGGCAGCTTCTACCTTTCCAATGGTAAGTTTGTTTTGTACATCTTCGCACAGATTGTTCATCCACATTTCTCTGGCTTTCCTGGCTTTGCGACTTACTTCGTTCCTTATTCTTTTGTAGCAAAGCTGCCCTTCTTCAGTTTTCGCATTCTTGTACTTTCTTCTTTCTTCAATCAGCACTAAGACTTCCTCCGTGATCCATGGCTTCTTCTTAACAACTTTTCTTCTTCCAAGAACTTCCTTTGCGGCTTCCTGTAGTCTACATTTAATATTTTCCCAACGCTCTTCTACTGGTTTCTCAGTCAAGTCCTCTCCTATGTTGTTTTCTACTGCTTTCTGAAATGCCAGCTGATGTTGAGTCTCCTTCAGTTTTTCTACTTGCCAAATGTTCTTTACTGTTTTCTTCAACTTCTTGAATTTTAGATGGCATTTCATCATCACTAAATTATGGTCGCTGTCGATGTCTGCACCCGGGTAGCTTTTGCAGTCCTTCACCTGATTCCTAAACCTCTGCTTCACTAAAATGTAGTCTATTTGAAATCTTCCTCTGTCTCCTGGCATCTTCCATGTGTATTTTCTTCGGTTGTGATTTTTAAACAATGTGTTAGTAACCACTAACTTATGTTTTGCGCAGAACTCCAGCAGTCTTTCTCCTCTTTCGTTTCGGTTTCCCAATCTATATTTTCCAGTTATTCTTCCATCTTGTCCTTCGCCAACGACAGCGTTCCAGTCTCCTAAAATAATTAGATTTTCTTCTCCTCTTACCTGTTTTATTACTTCAGTGATATCTTCGTAGACGTCTTCCACTTCTTCATCTTCGTAGTCCGACGTAGGCATGTAAACTTGCACAACAATGGTATCTGTAGGCTTAGTTTCAATTTTAACCATTACAATCCTTTCACTGTATTGCAGGAAGCTCTTCACACGCAGTCCCGCACTCTTCCTGAGCATTATGCCTACTCCAGCGTTACCATTCAGTGATCCGGTGTGAATAATTCTATAACTTCCACTCCAAAAGTCTCCTTCTTCGGGCCATCTCATTTCACTGATTCCCAATACATCGAGGTCCATTCTCCGCATTTCCACCTTCAGGTTTTCCAGTCTTCCGCAGGTCCGAAGTGATCGCACGTTCCACGTTCCTACCCTAAAATGAGTATCACACTTGACTGATGTACTCTCTCGGGTAGCCCCCGCCCGGAGATCCGAATGGGGGACTATTTTACCTCCGGAATATTTTACTCGAGAGGGTGCCATCATGTCTTGATAATAAAGGAAAGAGTGGAGTAGCTGCGACTCCTCGGGATAATAATGTGGTGGTTTCCCCTTGCCTTCCACATCGCAGTACTACAGCTGTTAAAGTAAATGTTACCACGCCTGTAGTGAAATGAGTGTCACTGTACCGACCACTGTGGTCTCCACCTTCACTCATGTGAAGAAGAGCTGCTGCCCTCTCCTCCGGGTGATGGGGAGCGTAATTGTTGGCGGCCTCCATCGCCAAGTCACGGCATCTTCACAGGTTCTGTATTATTTACGGCCTACCTTACCCAAGGATAGACCAATACGCCCTCGGAATGCCGTCGCTTTTTGTCCACGACTGCTTATTCGACGAGTAAACTCGCTTATCTCGCAGCTAACCTCTTTATCTAGAGGTCGACCCACCATCCGCAACCCAGTGAACGCACTCGGTGGCTTTAAGCTCAGCCGCGAGAGATAACAATGATAGAGTAAAATATATATGAGTATGACGCTAGTCAAGTGTATGACTGGATAATTCAGTGATAACCAATAATCACTTTTATAATTTTCTTATTTAATACTTTGTCAAATAGTGAATTTAATTTTGTTATTTTTATTGTTTGTTTGTTACCGCATTTTCATAATTTTGGACGATTTGATATAAAGCAAATAAGGGGGATTGTTAGAAGGGAGGAAATCTTGCAAGAAGGTTGATGTGTGCGAATTGAATTGAACTTTGGAAATAGATATTAAATGCAGAAAAATATAAAGTGCAATGGGACAAAAGGGATTCCATTTTCATCACCTTGGCTGGATTATAAATATGAGATATTCTAGTACTACCCAGGTGACTAAAGTTGAAAAAAAATCTTCGCCTTTGGTTTCACTGCGTGCAAAAGTAATTGAGAAAATTACTTTTCTAAGCAACATTTTTAATATTAACCCACCGCTTGTAACGCTAACCGTGTTTTATAAAGTCTCTAGTTTGAAGTATTGATATGCAATTTAAATGCGGCCTTAGAGGAAATGGATGCTTCACTAGCCTTGTCCTGTAGCACCTCATCTTATTTTCCCCAACCGATTTCATTTCCACCGTAATATTTCCGTTCTATATTTTAGGCTGCTTGTAAGTACTGCTCACCCGATTAAGGAGTACTTGTAAGTACTCCTTAATTATGCCACCTAAACTTTGCGTGAGCGATCGCGAGATCACAAAATTGGTGTAAAATACTATTTATCGCATGGATTAAAAGCTGTACTCAACTCGAAGGTTTCTCTGGTGAAGGTAGAGATCACTAAATACTGACTCAGTTCAACGGTGACTGAAATTCGCACATCATAGTGGGGGAAGATCCTTTGTCTCTTGCGTTTTCCCAGAAATATCTGGTTTCCAGAAAATAACCCCACTTGGGCTTTTCCGGAACACGTCCAATGGCCCCGAGGTTCGATCCCGGGACCTGCCAGTGCACTGGGTTGCCACAAAAAGTGTCGAAATTACGAAATTCTTTATTAAATTAAATTTGTGTTCTGTGTGCTAAGGGATAGCTGCGGAATATCTTTTATCACAGCTATTGAAGTTATGATTATCCTTTGAAATACTTAGTACTTTTAAGCTCTGTAAAAAAGAGGTGGCAATTAAAAAATCCGTTGGGTCCGCCGCGAAACATTTTGAAGCGGTGGTGAATGAGCTGATAGGTTCGTTTTGTCGGCGGCGGCAGTACGTGGAAGTAACCAGCAATGAACTCTGCTGTGGGCATTGCGGACATCGATTTCGGCTCCGCTTACAAATAAATTGGAGGTGTTATGCCGTGACAATGGTCGGCCGAGGTCGATTGCCGTCGTTCCCGTGGAAACCGGTCGCCACCGCTCGCCTACTAACCCTCCCCCCCACCTCTCCACCCTCTGAGTCGTTAGCTTTGATTGTGTCATCGACGGAATCCGCATTCGGCGATTCGCCCGGACGGCGGTGTTAAAGCCTACGTCCGACCAGCAGCGGATTTAACTGCCAACAAAGCACGTCTTCAGTCACGTGGTTACGCGGTGTGGCAAAGTGGTCTCTCCCGTAAACGGCTGTGGGTGACCGCCCATACGGCAGGTATTTGTTGACTCTTTAAGTGGGCATTGAAAGATTTTATTCAGTATCGCCTTTCACTGTGGAAATCCTGCAAATAAACGTTTCGTCAATGCGAAAATATAACACCTCCTGGTTTGGCCGAGCTGCCTTGGATGGTTTTTTTATAACTTCCTAATTTATCTCGTCGTAACAATGACACATAACTCACGATGCTCATATCAAATGTTTCTGAAGCGATTACGTGGGACATTTAAATCTCTGTTAATACCCACTTATTGCTGAGGTTATGGATTATAATGTCACAATGTTGTTTTTTGCAATATCAACGCCTCTATTACAGATGCGATGGCTTAGTGGGAAATGGCTCTT
Source organism: Platycnemis pennipes (assembly GCA_933228895.1). NCBI lineage: Eukaryota > Metazoa > Arthropoda > Insecta > Odonata > Platycnemididae > Platycnemis > Platycnemis pennipes. The sequence goes on along the minus strand of OW121848.1, from coordinate 20,479,718 downwards.
GGAGAAGGTCCTCATCCAAATAAATATTAGTACAAGTTTAGAGTAATTAAACTTATGATGTGAGGTACAAATTAGCACTTTAATTATTGTGAGGGAGTCACGTGGTATAAATACGAATGGTTCGCAAATGCGGTGAGTTAAAACTGCTGATTACAGCGTCATTCATTCTTTACACTTGTGTTTTATCTCATCTGGGGGTCTATAGTCAAGACAGATGAGAAGAACTCAAATGAAAACAATTAGTGTTCTTGCAACGAGCGATTGGGGCACACTTGGCTTAAGCGCCCGTTAACGATAACGTTCACTTTAACCAGGTATTATAAAACCGGCCCTAAATTTGCAAACCATTCGTGTTTGTACCACGTGACTCCTTGGTTACCTGTTCGAGATTAACCCGACGGTTTCACAAAACCTCTCTTGGTGGTTGTGTTTGAAACCGTCGGGATTATCTCGAATAGGTAACCAAGGAGTCATGTGATATAAACACGAATGTTTCGCAAATGTTGATGTGTTAAATCCGCTGATTAAAACGTCATTCCTTGTTTACACTTGTGTTTCATCTCATCTGGGGCCGCTACAGTCGAGACAGATGAGAAAAACTCGAGTGGAAACAATAAACGATACTGTAAAGAGAGATTCAGACACGCTAAATTTGCAAACCTTTCATGTTTGTACCACGTGATTCCTTGGTTACTTATTTGAGATTATCCCGACGGTTTCGAAAAAACTCCTCTGGCGATATAGGGGATGGTGACCCGCTCCCTCGGCTTCGGGATGTTATCTGCCGGTTACCTTTTTTGATCCGAGAAATTCGCCGCACATAGGAGTAGCAATAGCTCCTCATGGCGGTTGTGATGTGCTCTTCTTCGGCCTTCTGTGAGGGATCCTCACAAAAACTCTCACTCTGCGCCCTGACCGAACAAGTCTTACCGAAGAATTGGAAAACTGCCAATGTTACACGCATATTTAAAAGTGGCGATAAGGACCAGCCATATAATTACAGACCAAAATTCCTCACTCCTACCTCATGCAAGGTCTTGGACCATATTATTGTCCGTTCAATCAAGGGACACTTAGATAGCCAAAATTTATTCAATGCTCAGCATGGCTTTTGGAAGAGCAGATCATGCGAAACACAACTTGCACTTTTTTCTCATTGCATTTTAGGTTTATTCTAGCTGCCGAAATAAGTATTCCGGTTCATTCCCTATTTCCTTATTTTAAAGAAAGCTTTTTACAGGATATCCCATAGTAAATTAATCTATAAACTGAAATCTTATTGTATAGACAGTAAAAATATATCATGGAATCGAGATTTTTTTTGATCGCGTGCAAAGGGTTATTTTGGATATTGCTACCTACCCAGCAATTGAAATCACGTCCGGTGTGTCATATGCACTCTCTTGTTCATTCTGAGCTTAAATGATGTAAATAACATGGTAAAAAGTCCATTCGTCCATTTGCCGATGACGCAGTTGTGTACGGGGAAATTCATAGCCCAAGGGATGAAGCATCTTTTAATGATAACCTTGAAGCAATGTTGAAAACTAGTGTGATACATTGCAGTAAGAATCAAATTTTTAAAAATGCGTAGCAATGAATATTTGGAATGAAAAGTTTGGTTCAGCTCCTAACACTTACTACATTTAGAGTAACAAGTTAAAAGACTAATTCTGATCCTAACACTTGCTACGTAACGAATAACAAATCGGCAAACGTGAAATCCATTAAATATATTTGAATAAGACTAGCACCTTGGCTTAGTACGGGGTGAGCTCTACTCTCACCTATCTAAACCAACCTTCGGGTTGAATAACTGAGTGAGTGAAGGCTAGCACATGATCTTTATTGGGGTAAACGCATATGTGAAATAATTATTCAAGCTGTTTTGATACTGGGATTTATCAAAAGTATTGCGCCGAAGTTGAAAACACTTTGCGAACTCCGACTTGCTATGGTAGATTTGACCCTAAACGTGAAATTAGAGAAATCTGTTGCGAAAGGAAATATTTGAAATGTATGTCTTTCTTCGTGTAACTTGGGAATAGAATATGAATAGGGATGTTATTTTAAGATTTCTTCCTTGATGTCTTCACAAATTAAATTTATGCCCAATAATTAACACACATTGGATTACTACGGATAAATTTACGAAATTAAGACGCCGGATTGTTTTCTTTTATTTTCTCTTATTTTAGGATTAAGTATGCCCGCATGAGGTACTAATACGTATAATGCATGTTTGTAGTACGTCTTAAGTGTTTCCCTTTTGGTTTGGATGAAACGTAGAACTGGGAATGTGTATTCCGTATGATATTCGTAAGAAACACTCCGTAGTTAGGTACGTAGTGTAAGTAAACTTTAGTGTATGCACATAGTGCATGTTTGGTGATGAATAACCCCGTGCCACACACCCTTAAAGTGGATTTTGAGCGGTCAGTCGATATGTGTTAGTATTATGACTCTTGGTTTGATGAAAGTGGATTTTAAATGGGGAGGTATTTTTTCGCATGCTTGCATTGTAGTGGGTGATTGATGGTGTTTACCTAGTGATGGTTCACCACCTGCCAACCCCCTTTGCAGTGACTTGCAGGATGTAGATGTTGATGTAAATAATTGTAAATATATATTCAATTGTGTATGTATCATGAATAGCATTGGTAGTTGTATGTTGGTATAAGAACTTTAAAAGCTAACCCAACCAACAGCATGTGTGTTCATGCTTGTTTTGCGATACAAATATTTTTTCAAATTGCTATGTTTCTACGAGAATATAGCAACTAATACGCTTTAAGTAAGATATTTAATGAATATTTAATGCGAAATTACCCCCTGCCACACATCTTTATGGTAGCTTGCAGGGTATTATGTAGATGTAGAGTTGTAGTACAAAGGGGATAAAGCGTACTGTGGTAACATTGGTGCAGTACTTCGTAAATTAATGATGGCAATAGCTGCATGAAATATTCACTTCCTAGGCCCAGCAAAAAAAAAACGTTTTAGTGTTTGTGTGAAATGACTATCATCTCCACGGAAAAACCTCGATCAGTGTCTCCGTTCGAACTTTTTCCGTTAATAGCTATCTATAAATAGTAAATTCTCCTGCGACGTAGCCACGAGCCTTGGTGGAACTGCTCATGACACAAATAAGTTCATTTTAATCCTCCAAATCCATGCAACGGTGGAAATCTTTAAGGAAGGCGTGTTGGTAGCGATATAATCAAAACGGCAATAATCACTGGGCCGACTTCCGGAGAAATGGCCCTCATTGCAAGAACCCCTGTAATTCCCTCTCCCCTGTAATTGCCTATTTCTATTTCCATCAACGCTTGCAGTCCTTAATTAAAGGGTTAGCATCGCCATGGCTGCAAGGGTAACACGAGGGGAGCCTTTTGAAGTCACGGACACGAACTTGCGTCGGGATTTCATTCTCTCTTGAGCTGCGCCAGGTCTGTCACTAATTTGGGAAAAATGTGAGACCGGCGTCCAACGGTAAAATTTTCATCAAATTTTTGTGTACAAATTGGATACAACTGAGTTTAGCCGTGTAACAGGGTGCAATTGTATCAAATTGGATGTTGGTCCAAACTTTTGGACCAAAATATTTTGGAACAGGCAGATAGAACCTGTTCTAAATTTTCATCCAAAAGTATGAAACCAACGAATCACAGACTTTCAAAAAAGTGAGCATCGCCCTCCGTTTTTTGATTGGGGCTCTTTGGATTGGAGAGTTGCAATCACGGTAGGGATGGAACTGACGTAATAATGAAGCCCTCTGGCAGTTTTCATTCTTCTTGAGTGCATGGAAAAGACGAATTTATATGTTGTACCGTATGCATGATTTTGTAGCTAATTTTAATTCAATTTATCCAAGCCTTCGTAGGTAAAATTACGATTGTCGCGGCTTATTTGGATTCAGTTGTGGCAGCCATTTTCATTGTTTACTATTTTCTCGTATCTCGGTTCGCCTGTTTTGGACCAAAATACTGTGCCCTGGGGCATTTCTGTTTGATCCAAAAAAATTGGATGGTTGGGACCAAAATATATGATCAAAATTTGACCGTGAGATATCGGTTTAAGAAATATAGGTAGGTACTATTCTTCTTCTTCAGTGTTTAATTAGCTCAGTAACTTTCGTAGCTTGGAATATTAGAAAAAACAGTGTTGGAAAATCGTTCAACATTCGCTTGAAAAAACTACTTTTTCTTATTCAATGAGTAATGCTTAATTTCGATTCTGCATATGTTTCCTCAGACACACACATGCTTTGCTCGAATGAAATGGGCTTAACTACCTTTCACGAAATGTATTTAATAGATAGGCTTTTGCATTAAATTTGTTCTGGAATAGTATAGCATGTGCGTTTGGCCGATAATATGCTCCACGCAGATATGCCAACGGTACACTCTCGTCACTTGCTCTCACATTCTTTGTCGTTGTAATCGGTTGAGGCTCATGAGAACGATTTATTATGTCACATATACGGCGCGGAGAGTGTGATGAAGTTTGAGGAAGATGAATGTCGTTTGGACCTGAAGACGTCCGCTAGAATGCAGGAGAAACTGTTGTCAAGGGACAACAACCTACTGTGAAGTCGTGCCATATCCTAAATGAAAAATTGATTGCATTTGTTTTGTTTAATGTTCGAGGCTTTATTAATCTTTGTTGTTACTTGTTGTATTGACGGTTTTTTCGTTAATTTAAGGTGGAAAATATAGTTTTCTTGATGAAGAACTGTTTTTTGTTAATTGTTGAATGTCTCTTTTTTGGGAAAGTTTGTTAAGAGGATGCTGATAGAGGAGAAAAGGAGGGATTTATATGTATGTTCTCAAATTAAGAAGGGTCTGGAAATTTGGAAAATGAAAAAATTATTGAAGGAAAAGGTCAAGACGTCACAGTACGTTGTGGAAACCCGTAAGTCATGCAGCCTTCATCAACCATACATTACGAAAGCCTTTGCACCAACTTGAAGAAAGAAATAGCCTGTAGAATACTTTAGGCCAAAAGAGCATTCTATCGCAAGAAAAACCGTTGAAGATACGGAATTGGAATTTGGACACACTTCATTTAAACGTACGCCTGGAGCTTTTTTATTTAGAACAGTGAGGCGTGGAGGATTACAGCAGCAGAACAGTCAAGACTGGTAGAATTGGTAATGTAGTGATGTTAGAAATATATGAAGATGGACTGAAGAGAGCAAATAGCAAAGTCCTATGAAGTGTGAGAGAAAAGTTGGATGAATACTATAAATAGAAGACTGGACAACCGATCCGTATACATATATAGAAATGATGATAGCAATCGTCGCGGGAAGGATTAGTCTTAATCAAATTTCAGACCGGCGAGACGGAAGTGGTTCTAGTCTTGGATTTGCAGCAAACGCCTGCGTTCATGCTGCTTTGATTATTATCTTAGCGAGGATTACCATGACAGGCAGGAACTTTGATGATTGATAATCTGTATAAGCCAGGTTGCATTCCTTTATTTACATGATGTAAGGTAAGCATCAACACTGCCAGCGAGATTACTGACCCATTCCTGTGCTGAGGAGCATCTAATCAGGTCCCTCGTAAGGAGAGGGTGCGGAGTGCTGGCGGCAGTTGGCGCCGGGGGTCATTAAATACGTAAGGCGGGGGGAGGGGAGTGCAGGGGTGCCATCTATCCGGGGTGATCCAGATTTCCCTCAGGTTGCGGGCCTAGGATACACTTCCCTGTGGAGACATGTTTATCCGGGAAATCACAAGCACACATACATCGCTTTGTTTGTTTAATCGACTATTGTAATTTCGATAAGCCATTCATAATGTTTGCAAATGTCGGTTAGGTCGTTTGATGATTTATGCTTCGGTAATTTAACTTCATCTCAGGTAGACAGAGTTCTCTCGCGACATTAAACGCTCCCTGGAAACAACAGAAAAGTGTATTTAATATGAGAAATTACATATTTTGTACTGTGTGGACTCTCTTGCTATATTCCTCCAGTTCCCAACTACGAAAATGAGGGTCCTGGTTTGCCTAAATGTTAATAAATTTTCCATTGCACGTGCCACGTATTGTCATATTTAAGGTCTCACACAGTAAAAATTGGATCCGATATTTAGACTTATAAAATAACTGATTTTTAGAAGCAACATTTTTAAGGCAGTTTCAGTTGATTCCCAGGACTATTTTTAGCCTAAAATACATACGGTAGTTGCAGACTTGTATTTCAATCCAAGGGGTGGGTACCTGTTTTAACTTAGATCCCTGATATATTTAAGGCAGCCCTGTTTTGACAGTATAGCGGGTTGTTTCTGGAATTCAAGTGCTGTGTCGTTTGAAATTCAAGCCTATTTTGACGATAATGTCTAAGAATAAGGTAGTTCTAGAACTGAATTTCAAACCATATGGTCTTAACAAAACGTACTGTTTCAGGGTTTACTTTGTGAAATTGGTTCATAGGGAATGAGATACATTCTCTCTGCAAATTTCATTGAGTTATTTTATTCAAGACCCCACACCTGAAGATGACATAAATTGTCGAAACATGAGTCGTGAATTAAACAACTTAGTGAAGTGTGCAAAGTTAGTTTCTCTTTGCCAAGTTTTTCCTGTTTTAAGTTAGGCCATGTTGATTTTAAGACGTCCCTGGTTTGGCACTATGGTTGGCTGCTTCTGGATTGCTAGTGCTGTGTAGTTTGAAATTCAAGTCTACCACTCAACTACACCTGGCCACCACCTTTAAATGTACAGAGGATCAGCCCAAAGTTCTCACACCATTAATTAATCGCCAGAAACGTATTCCAACTACTTACCATAAAATGTATAATCAGCCAAGTGGAGCACGAAAGAATGGCCCCAAAGAAACTGATGTGACGAGTACCATAAACCACCACCACACCGGTGCAAAAGGTAGGTACTTTCGCCTGTAACAAACCAGTACTTAAAACCACACTCCATTACCGTCAGCAGATTCTAGATAACGTTAACTTGATCTTGCCCGCCACTTTTAATGAAATGATGAAATAAACAGACCTTTTAAATAAAATAAGAGCGCTGATAAACAAAACGGTAATGGCGACCCATGGTAGTGAGAAGCGACTTCCTCATGCAAAAACATTAAGTCCCTCATTCCTGTCTTTAGATTTCGCCATCGCTGCGCCCGCTATCCTTACCAGAGCCCACCAAGGTGCAACATTTTTCAACTAAGGATGTTGAAGTTAAGATTACAACCTCCTTATTTGCAACATGCAGTCCTTAAGTGTTTGAAATTACTTCGAGGAGCATGATTCTTAGACATGCTTGGCCGTAAATTAAGACAACGCCCACTGTGTTTAAACTCAGATCACTGATATTTAGATTCACTTTTTACTCTGGTTTGTCGAAGAAATATGAGTAGAACTAGCTGGATTTCATTCCTAATACGCTTTTCAAGATAAGCCTCTTTGTTACATTTCCTCCCAGAAAATAAAGGGGTTAATTACATGTATGTTTACACGAAATTTTCTCAAAAAAAATCAATTTTGTAATCATATCCTGCAGGCATCTGTCGTTTTCACATATCGCGGTCAGTAGGATTGAGCGAAATCGCTGGGAATTGACGAATAATGGAGAAGAAATAATTTTAAGAATGAAAACTGCAATGATTTTATTGAATAAATAATTAGAAAAAAAATACCGGGAAGTAATATAACCCAACAGTTCCCTAAGTAATAAAACCATGGTTGCGAGTAAAGAGGCGTAAAGTATGATACCTACGCGAAAGGAGCGGTTTGTGGAGAGCAATTGAGAATTGTTGCAATCTCGTTGCCACGGCTTCATGCTTACTTTAAGGTGAGTGAATGGGGAGGGGGAGGGGAGTTGAAAATGGTGAATTCATTCAAGAGTGCTTGACAGGTCACCCTGGTCCAGACAGAGGGCTTGAATCCCTGTAGAGGTTTCCGAATTTTTCTGACGTCCCTCTTGTACCCGGGGAGGGAAAATTCCACCCGGCATTCAACCCTATCTCGGAATTAACCACCCGCGTGGCGGCATGGGGTAAGGCTTTTGATGGCGAGTCGGTAAGGATTTGGGAGGGAAATGACGAGGGCGTACTCCTCTCTCGCTTCCCCCCGTGGTACTTCTCTGCGGTGAAGGGGGAGGGATTCCGTCTGTGGGACGCTGTGGAGCGCGCGGCTCCGGATGCTCGGACTGTGAGGGAGGCAAGGGACTTATTCGGGATCGTTCGTGTTTCGTCCATCCATAGGAGGGCCGTTTCCTCGAAGCGACCCCTGCGTGAGGTTCCCATTCGGAAAATGACGCCATCTGGAAAGGGATTCGGTCAAGAGAGAAACGCGACTACGTCGGATTGCTGTTGATGAAACAACAGTCCTGTGAAAATATTCACCGGATAGGAAGATGGAACGTAGAGTCGGGCAAAAAAATAGGGAATTTAAGTCTTTACGTGGCAATTGCGGTGCAGCTGTCTGTGTTAGATGGTGATGATGGAAGCAAGAGTTCGAGGACTGTAGCGGACGAGCAAAAAAAAATATATATATATTCAGTACTAACTCACGCTTTGAACAGAGCAAACGAATGGTGGGGAGAAGCGTGCTTGTCTCCATTCCTTGATCACCTTATAGCGATCGCGGGAAGCAGTGTGACTATAGTTCTGCACTGTCTCTTAAGCTACATTAAATGTGATGTTTCGTCTATCGAAGACAGCACCAAGAGAAATACATAGAGTTTTGCGACACTCGCTTACCCGACATAGGTAACCTTATTTTCCGACTGTAATTGCCATTTAAAAGTTAATTGAATGTGTCCCGGTGAAGCGAGGTAGTTCCTTGATGAGTGCTACTTATGGAATTTTTTGCGAAGGGAGATATGTTAGAGGCTGGTTGAGACATGCACGTTGCAAGACGCATGATTTTGCTTCGGTCGAAGTGGAGTTGAGGAGTGAAAAGGGCCTCCGACAACCCCCTAAATCTGTTCACAGTTGAACACCTGCGAATATCGTTTTGACCTCTCCTGCTATTACTTTAGCTATTTTACTCTAGCTATTTTCATATAGCAATTGTAATTACTTTTTCTTGGTGATTATCAGTCAGTCAATAGACGACATTTGGAACTTGTCTCGTATTTTTGCATACTTCACATCACACTATTAACTAGATAAATGAAAAATATTGAATTGATTTGTTTATCATAGGTTCTTGCAATTAACATTAACGGTTGACGATGAAGAAAGAGAATACATATATTCTTTCAATTTATACAAAAATCAGGAGGATATTATTTTCTGTCTTAAACCGGATCAGTGGGATGGCAATGAAAGTAGTTTCTTTCAGCGTGTTCAAGTTACACGGACTTTCTGTCCATTGCAAAATTCCGAAACCGGAGTTTGAAAACTAATATCCAGAAGACGAATCCATGGATTTAAAAATAAAATACATCATATTAAAGCTTGTTTATTTTTGCGTTTAGTGATGGTATACACATTTTTTCACCATTTATATTAATTTCAGTATGAGCATAAAAACGGAATTTTAGCTCATTTTTCCGGGTACCGGACGGTTGCATCGAATTTACGGATTCGTAATAACAACACGGATCGAGATATTAGAATTTCCTTTTCACAGATTGTAGCAAAGATTTTTCTTAGTAGTCACTCGAGGTTTCATACTATTCAGTGGATTAGTATTTTAGTTGTTGTTGAAAAAGTAAGACTGCGTTATTTTCCGTTCCACGCATCCCTGAAAATCGCCGTTTGGACCTTCTTTTTGCTCTTGAGCTCATCATCACTAATCCACTAATAAACCCTTAAAGGAATCCGTTGGTTAATGAGTATTGATTAATATTTATTTTGGAAAAAGAGCGCGCTGAGCAGCCAGGACTATGCCCGGAAGAGAAAGGGAGAGGCTCGCAGTGTTGCCCAGTCCATTGCCTCTTATATCGTCACCATGCACACACGACACTAATAGGTATTTTAATCCGTTATATGGTAGCGTGCTAATTAGGCTTGCACCGGAGGTATTCGAAATTAACAGAAAATAAATTTCATGTATTCATATTGGCCACGGGTGGAGAGACTTTTGAAATCTTTTCTATTCTAATTTCATTCCCCCCTCCCCCCCCACGGATGGAAAGCCTCACTGCTTTATGCTTACCTCCACCGCCACACACATCCAGTCCACGCTTCCCCCCGCCTCCGAGGGGAGTGCCACCGTCGTTTCTCTCGCGATCATCCCCCGCCATCATCAGTCTCTTTGCTCTGGCTTAACCCGGAGCGGGTGTCGAAGCAGGGTGGGGAAGGGGGCTGGTTGGCTGGTGAGCAGGCCCTGGGGGAGAAAATGGTGGCCATCGAGTCCTCCTGCGTGTGAAGCGGCGTGTGCTGCTCTTTTATTTGCATCTACATCTATACAATACCCTCCAAGCCATTTGCTGCAAGAATAACAGAATGATGTGCTTAGACATGATAAAAGAGATATTTACAAGCTCAATCTGGGTCCAGGAATATTCGTGTACGATTCTACATCCATGCAATACCCTGCAAGCCACATCGATGGTGTGCGGCAGAGGGTGAATATCACTAAACATTCACTATCGACATGCAAATAGGCTACTACATGGAAACATGTTAGATAATAGAGTCACATCCGCTAGATGGTTAGTTATCTACATAGTCATAAAGGGATTATTGGTTATAATGGCATTTATTGACATATTGTGTGTGGAAAAATATATAGCTGTGTTTACCTATCGTGGTCAGTTATTTTAATACATGCATCATGCATTACAGACTGCTCTAACAATATTTCATGTACCTATCCCTTTTCTATGCTCCTATTATGCTCTCTAATTGCACCTGGGAAAAATTACATTTTAAATCTTTGGGTGGCAATCTATCTCTCTAATATTATTACCTGGTCAAATCTAGCATAACATGCAAGTGCTCTTAATATATGTTTAACATCTTCATTAAAGCTTTCCGTTTTAAATTTCTGCAATAAATTTAATCTGTACTTTAACCTACGATCTGACAGTGATTTTCAACTTAATACTTCGTTTAATTCCGAAACACTACTAAACCTATCGTAACACCTTTTAAAAACCTAGCTGCTCTACGCTGCACACTGTCTAGTTCTCCGATGGAGCCTAATTAATTTGAGCCGAATTATACAGGCTGCATATCCAAGGCGTTTAAATATCGCAAGGTAATTTATTTACTGTCCCGAGGGATGGAAGATGGAGTAAAAAGGCGAAGCGCATCAGCTGGAATGTGGGACCGCGGAGGGCTTCTCTTAGTTTAAATTTTATTCCTCCCACTGCTGCGCGTTTATTGGCTCCATCTCTGCATGGTAATGGTGCGTCCTGGAATTCACAGCAACGGTGTGCGGCAGTTAGTGATCCCAAACGTGACATGCGCTACCGTCGCGCGCACAATAATGTTTTTGGCCATAACATCTCCAATTTTCCTGTTAAGTTAAATTAGCCACTCTCGGAAGCAAAATAACATCACATTTATTGTATCTGATTAAGAAAAATCATCATGACCCGACACTTATAGTATCTGTATCTTTTAATTTATCTGTGTGATCTAATTTTCCTTAATATGCTGGAGTTTATTTATTTATATTTTTGCATTATTTTAAATGCAGTTTGCCTTCAGTTGTTAATGGGAAGGAGTCATGTGAGCATAACATTTCAAATAATTTGTTTCAGACTTTAGCCTTGCTTTGGACTATATCTCTTCCAATAAATGTTAATATCCTGAGTAAAATTGACCCAATGGTTGTACTTCATTATGCAATTATTTTTTTATTTACTAGAGTTTTCTCAATCTCTCTCTGCATCTGACATAATGTCAGTAGCAAACCGCGGCACCCTAATTTTCTCTTGTGGGTATTCACCCTGACGGTATCGATCACGCTTGTTTTTTGTATTTCTCGATAAGAAGGAAATTAAATATTGAGGGTGACAGTGTAAAGCCTTGGCTTACTTCTTTCCACATTCGTACTTCTTTACTGGTGTGTGCAAATTTAGTCTCAGCCTTCTGGTTGTTATATAAGCTGTGGATAGCTAATAGATCATTCTAGGGTACTCCAATTTCCTTTCGGATTCCAACTATTAAATTCTGATCAACTTTTTTATACTTTAAGATTTTTGTTGTAGTTCTGAACGGCCAGTGTGCATTGAAAATTGTGAGAGGAAAAAGCTTCCTTGCGCTACTGTCCTACTAGTGTCCTAATTGTTGGAGCTTTATGGCGAAATGGATGTAACTCCGAAGATCCTCCTAAATGTTACTCATGGGGTATTGAATCCTGGGTTGCGTTTGGTCTGCGCATTGAATTGACAAATCAGAGCTCCAAATCTTTTTTTCCGTCCCACGAAACCCTGGCATCCCTGGCGATTCTCAACGCTAGCGTCGTCAGAAAATTTCTCATGCTCTACATGCACTACGTTCGTAGGTTTGTTTTTCCATTTTTTTCTATACTATCAGCCAAGGGTAATATTGACTCTTATATCCTAGCTTTTTATGATTCATAATTGATCATCTACTACTAGGTATGCTACTATATGGCAGCGAAGCATGAACGGTAACAGTAGCAGAGAAATCAAGGCTGGAAGCATTTGAAATGTGGTGCTACTGAAGAATGTTGAAGATATAATGGATCGACAGAACTTAATCGAACATATCTTAAGACTAGATGGCCTGATGAAGACAATCGTCGAGGGAAACATGCACGGGAAGAATGGAAAAAGCATACCTCGGATGAGCTATATGGAACAAATTGTGAAAGATGTAAAAGAGAGGAATTGCGTTAATATGAAGAGATTGGCCGATAGCTGAATCGAGTGGAGAGCTATGTCAAACCAATCATAGGACTGTTGACCTATGATGTTGGTGATGATATAATCCCTGTCAATATCTTGACGTCAGGCTTTTTATCTAAAAATTCTCACATTTCTGCTTTGTTTTCGGTGCATAGCGTTTGCTTCCCACACAAATGAAATTTGTGTGTGCTTATGCTCCTTTCAGTATTTGATGAGCATGGATCTATTTACAAATAGCAGTACCTTTTATGCTCGTGTCCAGCATTACTACTCAACTCTCCACTAAATTGAATTATCAATTAGATACATATTCCCTTTTTTATACGCCGCTTATTTCTTCATGCATCTCACATCAGGCCTTCGTCTGCATTTCTTTCCATATAGTTTCCCTTCGATGACTGCTTCAGTGGGGACTTAGGTGGCCAGAAAGTTTCCCTTACTCTTTACCGTGAAGCAAAGTGATACAGATGAGTGTTTGAATGATGTATTCCCTTACCTACAGGATCGTGTTTTCAACTGAAAGTAAAAGTTTCCGGTCAAATTAACTCTTCAACGAGGCTGCTTTACTGCTTGTTTCTTTCTTTTAGTTGAAGCGATGCTTTCTATTCAATTATCATCTATTGCATTCCATAGTGTCTTTTAATCTCGTTTTAGTAAACGCGTTTTCAGTATATTCTCTTGGTTATGATCCGTATTTCTTCTTCTCTTATGTGAGTTTCATCAAAGGATTGGTTTCTTCAAACAAGTTAAAAATTTCATTTTAATGCGTGTTTCTTCCCATCTGAATGTGAGTGTCAAAAAAATGGCAATCGATGTCACTTATTTTTAGTGTTTCAAGTACTTGGGCCTTTTTTGCCACCTTACCGTAGGGATGGGTAATTTGTGTTAATCTTCAGTGTATTTCTTTTTTGTTTGCATTTACTCATCTGTACGTAATAAATGAGAAGTGTGAGCAGCTTTCAAATTAAAACCTCATTTAAATACATTAATTTGCGTAAAGTGAAATTGCTGATTTCTGATGGGTAACAGATTTGTATCGATGCTACTGAATGTTTACTGAACGCGTTCCACCTGAAGTGCTTCAAGTCAGATGTATACTCCCTACTAAAGATAAATTAAGGTCTCTCTGGGCACGCTGTGGAAGAGAGATAGACGTTACGTGTGTTTGCAAGGAGGAGGCGGGAGGGGACAGGGAGTAACGGGTGGCTGCTTTGCTGTTGACCGGTGTTGAGTCGATCCATTACGGGTGTGATTAGTGGGCTGGAGTGTTTTGTCGGGGCAGTGATGAAAGGGGGATGGGTGGGGGAGGAGGGAGGGGGCGGTCACTCGGACGTGAATTGATGACGACCAAAACCTTCGCGACCGAACGCTTAATTATCCGACTCCTGTTCCACCGTCGCGTTTTGTCCGCTCTCAGAAAATCCCTCGCTGGAGAAAATGTTCCCCTGTGTCTCCGAAGGCCTTCCTTTTATTTATGATCGTTGTGATGTCTTCCCTTGCCGTCAAACACGTACGCGTGACACAGCGACGTTGTCAAGGAGTCCTACATGATGTTGAGCGTGAATATTTTTAATTTTTGCTTTTCCGTTGAAATTATTTGATTTTTTTTTCTCGTCAAATTTGGATATTGATGGGAAATTAAAAATACCCTGTCCAGAATCATCAACGTGCTTCGATTCTTGAAGGGTACTCAGCATTCTTTTCATTAAACGCAAAGTTTGAAAAATTAGATTTTTAAGATTCTATATATTGTGGATTGAAAAAGGTGATAACAATGTGAAATTAATCCAATTTTAACAGAAATTAAGTATCTTACCTTTGGATATGCTGTTTGACTATACTTCGATTGTTAACTGTTATTTTGGTGCTAAATTCAAGATTTATAGATAATGCCAGCATGAAAGATAAGTAAGAAGAAAGGATATTTATGATATGCCAAGATTTAAAATGTGAGAGAAGACTGTGTGCTGTGGTGATAAGGCTACTTAACATTTGGTGTTCTTACCTGGCACAGGTAAATGGTATAAGCGATGTGAAAAAAAATGCCAAAAAGCTATCGTTAGAATTGAATCGTTAATCCAATAGGATTAAAACTGTTGTTTTTGTTTTCATTCAAGGTATCTGAAACTATATATCACATGTATATAAACACCCTCTGACGAGTAATTTAAGCTCTGGAGGTCTTAAACGGTATACATTTTGCATACAAAAGGTATATTTGCATTTACGGAGCAGTACCTAAAAATATTAAGAGCTATCGGTGCCAGAAATGCTAAAAGCTGACGTTTTTTTGGCAAAGAGGGTTCAGTCAATATAGGTCTCATTGTCTTTCAGAAAATTCGGCGTCTAAATTGTGTGTAGTAATGGAATTTGGTGTTTAGGTACTTCAACTTATTGGGTTGCAGCGTATCTTCTAATCTAATCTTAATCCTAAGAAACGGGTCGCGGTGGCCACGTGGGTACGGGTTGGCAACCCAAAAGTCGTGAGTTCAAATCCCTTCTACTGTTTGAATATTATGTGTATCATTGGATTAAGAGCTTCGGTTAGACTGTGTTATAGTTTGTAATCCATTGGAACGTCTATAACTCAAGTTTACTGCTAAATAATTCATACCGCCGACTATAAAAAAATTGATTTAAGATAGTGAAGGTGCACTTTTTATAAGTGATTAAAACTATATTATTACAAAATTAAATTGCAGACCATGTACATTTAAAGAAATAAAATTTTAAATGCCTAACACTACCGTAAGCACTCATAAACATCATTCAGAGCGGCTTGCGTCTTAGAGATAATTATTGTCGGAAACACACCCAGCAGAAAAAAATGCCGTCATGACTGGTTTCTCTGCTTTACTAGCATCGGGGTGATAAGGCACCACTTATGTGAATGTCAATTTAGTGATGTCAAACTGGTGCAGTCGATATATAGTACCCCTAAATGGTAAATATTCTTAACAGTACTACTGTCACTTTAGCCCGGTCATAGGAGGTTATGCCATTTATACGAAATGCAGCTCTGAAAAGAGCAAGAGCCTAAGTACCTATGGCAATTTACGCTAAGAATACGTCACGACTCCTGGGAGACGGAAATATAGCTGTGTAAATTTAAGTAGCTAGTAGTGATTAATTTTTGCAGTTGGTAGGCAGCAAAGGAACCCGAGGAAAAGCATAAATTTTAGTTCTGAATAGGTTGAGGTTATAAAAAATAATTTAAAGAGGTATTAACTGGATCAATGATGAAAAAAAAGACGCTATAAAATATCAGGTATTAAATCAAATTATAGCGGGAACAGCAATCAGGTGATCGCGCTAATAAAATACCCGTTAATGATTCCTGATCATCGCCTATAAAGACAGCTTCGTGAAAAGTTGAGTTGTGAGAGTATTTAGATGAAGGATTTTACGCATAACTGTACTATTACCTTCCTATTTCCTACAACAGTGAAAAACATCTCGGAATGGTACATACATCCGTTATGGTAACATACCAGAGCCAACCAAGACGCAATAAGTTTCATCCAAGATGGTTAAATTTAAGATTACCACGACCTAGTTCTCTACATGCAATGTTTGAAATCATATGGAGGTCTTTTTATTCTCAGGCATGGTTGGCCATAAATTTAGACCTCTACCGTAATACCACACTACGTTTAAATTCAGATGGCTCTGAAAATCAGATCCACTTCTTACTGTGCATAAGAGAATACGTTTTAAACAGTGCTTGAACGAATCATGCTCCGAAGGGAAGATCGATCGGATGAGGAGTTCGTATCTTCGCCCGAATAATGAGTCGACCCGAGCGACTTCCGCCCCTTCACTCTCTCGCCCCTCCCCGCACCCCCGGTACTCGCGCTCACCGATAAAATCCCCGTTGCCGCCGCCGCCGGCGCGGACCTGTCCTTTAAACAGAGCCAAGCGCCCGAGAAACTTCCGACATTATTAGCCGCTGGGAATTTTCCGTCATTCCCCACCGGGTGACATTTCTCTGGAGCAACCCTGGGTGTCAATGAATCCTCATGCGGGTAAGACATTGTCTCTTAGAGAATTGCCCTGTCAATTAACGCTGAGCTGTAACTTTCGCCAGTGTCAATCAGCTGCCTAAAAGGGTGTTCCGGGAAACGCCGCTTCATCTGCCGTGCATTAAAGCATTCCCTTGGCGCTGTGTTTTCCATCCCAACCCTATTCATAGACTGAGCGTTTGTGGTGGAAATTCAGGTTCTCAAGGCAACTCCCCTTTCTGATAATGTGTATGTGTATAAACAGACGCAGGTTACATGCATGTAATCTGCGTTCTTGATTCTCTACTGGTAGAGAGAATGTACTGATCCATGCATTCATGGAGACAAATTATAGGCAATAATTACAGTACTTTCTTTTTACTAGTTGAGAATGGTGTTGAATTACTGACGAATCACAAAAAGTTTCCTTCTTCAAAGAAAACAGTATTCCTTAATTGTAATTCGTGCCCCATCGTAAATATATTCATTATCATACTAATATAATAAAATGAAGTGGTGTCTGTCTGCCAGATTATTGTTACGCATCTCCACAAAAACTAATGGATTGATTGAGCTGAAATTTTGTAGGATTCTAGCGTATACACTAGAAGGTGCTATAGGCTATACAAAAAAGGCTCAGGGCCCGGGTTCGATTCCTGGCGCCAATTATGTATTTACATTGGTTTAAATTGACTTTTTCAATTCATGGTAGCGCAAGAGTTTTTTCTTTCACTGAGTAAAATAACTAAATATAAATCGATTTCTTTCATTATTTCTGTATTTGATGGGAAAATGTTTAATCTTTCTTATTCTTTCAACCGATTTACGCTTTGCCCTCGAGGTTTCTGGGCAATGTGTAATTTACGTTGAAATTTACTGTTTTTTTTCGGTTCTTTTCCGAGCTTTGCTAAGGATTTTGCCATTGTAGTTTTCGAATTGAAAACATCGTTGATGCTTAAACAGTTCGTCGTAATGAGATGCTGTAAACGGCATTATGCTTTTTGAGAGGATATAGGAAGGTACTGAAGGCATGGTAAGCTATTCGTGATGCAAGATCAGCCATATTTTTCCGCACAAAGATACGTGCTGACTGCTAGCGCTACTCGCGGATTTAGAAGGGTTGCACTCGGTTAAAATTAGGAGTATTTAAATGGATGCTTCAGCAGTGTTCAAATGTTTGAATGTTTTTATTTCTTTTCGGGTTTGTACATTTGAACCTACCTGGGACATGAAGAGGAGATGGAACGCTTTCCAAATCGTCGTCGATGGACATAGCTTGAGATTTGAGATAGTTTAACAAGTGGGATGTTCATTGATGCCATTGTAATGATGCTAAAAATGTTTGTCCAAAAGCGATGCCGTCAACAGCATTATTCTTTTCGTGAAGATATTGAAAGGTACTAAAAGAGGTATCGCAGCTAATTCTTTAATCTAGATCGGTCATTGCATTCAGAAAAATCATACAGGCTTACTTTCCGCGCCACTCCCAGATCAAATATGTTTGCATTCGGTGAAAATAAAAGTATTTAAATGAAAGTTTCTCTGGGGTTCAAAAGGTGAATATTTTATGGTTGTATACCATATTCCGAAGTGGACCGCTTTCAGAATTGTTGTCTTTTGAGACACAAGAACGTGATAACAAACTTAAATGAAGTCTAATCAAAAATAAGAGGAGCAAGATGAAAAAATTATAATATAGTTATACGTCAAATATACAGTAGAAGGTGTGAGTATAAGCAAACGAGCGACAAGTACCTGGTTTAAGTTGGCTAAATCTGTACAAGGTTAAAAGAATTTACTTTAATTTGAATGAAATGCATTAATACGTATCCGTCGGAAGTTCATTGACGCCACTGTCATGAAGTTGGAGAATTGGGACAAACATAACATGCATAAAAGGCCGGGGAAAGATTTTTTTGCCGAAGAGGTGGGTGCTATCATTCCCAAAAATCTGAATCTGGCTTTGTCAGCAATAGACACATTTATACGCACCTTCACTTCTAACCTCCTTTGTTTCTTCTGGCCTGAAAGTTTCTAAATTATATTCTTATTTTTATAAAGGCCCAGGCAGTAATTATATGTTTACATTGGTCTAAATTATCTTTATGGTTCCGATACTGATTTGCAGCCATAGCTAACTCAATAACACAAAATATTATTTAATTCTTTCCCGGCGAATTATTTTGGTGAAGTCTTCTTGGGATTTCCACCGAGTTAAATATTAATGACACCGAGAGTCTTCCTGATGAGGTGGAAGTATCTGAAGACAACATTCTGGCAAAACGGATACAGCGGCCGGCACATCTCTTCGGCAATTAAAAGAACTTTCAACGCTCGTGGGTCGGAAGAAGATGAAAAGCCTAAACTTGTAGCCAGGGCCGTTTTGCCGTATTTGTCAACAGTCTCTGCCAAAATCTCGAGAAATCTCAAGAGATAGAACATAGATACGGTCCATAATCCAATTAGTAAACTGAGAGACCAACTAGTTAAGGTGAAGGACCCCGTAGGCCTAATGACCCTTGGTGTCTACTAGATCTCTTGCAAATGTGACCAAGTCTATGTGGGGGAGACTGGTAGAACGATAGCCACCAAGCTTAAGGAGCATCTGAGGCTTTTAGACTTGGAAAACCTGACAAGTCTGCTGTGGCTGAACATGTATCACTCGGGACCACAGGATAAAGTGGTATAGCGCAAAATTAATCTTCCGTTCCAACAACTTCTGGGAAAGGCTTGCTAAGGAGGCCATTGAAATCCGGCAAAACAAAAATAATTTTAATCGAGACACGGGTTATAAACTATAGAACTCCTTTTTATCCAAATTTCGAAGATCCTTCCGGCCAATCAGGAGTAAATTGATTGCTGAAACCGTTTATGGATACGTCTCAACAGCTTTAATTGACTGACTCACCCTGAAGACGATGGACGAGTCGTCCGTGGAAACGTTTGTGTTACGTAAGTATTTCATCATCATCATCATTGGTCAACAATCCTAGGATTGGTTTGACGCAGCTTTCCACTCGATTCTTCTATCGGCCAACCTTTTCATTGTGACGTAATTCTTTTCTTTTACACTCTTCACAACCTGTTCCATATATCTCATACGAGGCCTGCCTTTTCCAATCTTCCCATTCACTTTTCCCTCGACGATAGTCTTCATCAGGCCATCGTGTCTCAAGATATGGCCGATTAAGTTTTCCCTTCTTCTTTTTAGAGTTGTCAGCAGACTTCTCTTTTCTCCTACTCTTCTTAGCACTTCCTCGTTACTAACTCGGTCGATCCATTTAATCTTCAGCATTCTTCTGTAGCACCACATTTCAAATGCTTCTACCCTTTTCTTCTCCGCTGCTGTCATCGTCCATGATTCACTGCCGTAAAGAAAAATGCTCCAGATGTATGTTCTTATGAACTGTTTCCTTACTTCTATGCTTGTATTTCCTGCTGTAAGTAGGTTCTTCTTTTGAAAGAATGCCCTCTTTGCCTGGGCTATTCTACTCACTATTTCTTTCTTGCTTCGTCCATCGTTGGTTACTCTGCTTCCCAGGTAACAGAACTCTTTCACCTCTTCCAGTTTCTGTTTTCCTAGTTTAACGTTGGTTTTGGCCTCTTCTCTTTTGCTGCACACCAATATCTTAGTCTTCTTCTTATTGATCTTCAGCTGATATCTGGCCATAGTCCTTTCCATTGTTGTTAGCATCTTATTCAGCTCCTTCTCTGTCTCTGCTATGAGAGCTATGTCATCAGCGAATCGTAGCATACTGATTGTTTCTCCGTGGATGTTAACTCCAGAACAGTTCTCCTTGACTTCATTGATGGCTCTCTCGATGTAAACATTGAAAATTACGGGAGACAGTGCGCAGCCTTGTCTAACTCCTTTCCTTATTCTTGCCTCTTCACAGCTGGGTCCAGATTTAATCACAGCAACTTGGTTTTTGTACAGACTGTGTATAATTCTTCGGTCATTGTAGGACACTCCAATTCCCTTCAGAATTCCAAGCATTAAATCCCAATCCACGTTGTCAAAGGCCTTCTCTAAATCCACAAATGCAATGAACGTCGGTTTGTTCTTCTCCATTCTCTTCTCTATGAGTAGCCTAAGGGCCAATATTGCTTCCCTTGTGCCCTTACTTTTCCTGAATCCGAATTGATCTTCATCCAGGAACTCCTCTGCTTTTCGTTCTATTCTTCTGTAGATGATCCTGGTCAGTATCTTCGATGCATGTGTCGTCAGGCTTATAGTCCTAAAATTTTCGCATTTCTCCGCTCTCTTCTTCTTGGGAATAGGAATGATGATGTTTTTCTCGAAGTCCCTTGGAATTTCTCCTGTAGAATACATGTTGCAGATGGTTTTGTAGAGATGAGCTAATGTCTTCTCTCCTGCATTTTTAATTAGTTCTGCAGGGATATCATCAATACCTGAGGCCTTATTCATCCGAAGGTCCCTTACTGCAGCGTCGAATTCCGATCTTAATATTGATGCCCCCATATCATCTTTTTCCACTTCGCTTTCCTCTTCAATAGCTTTTGTGCTGAAATTTTTTCCATTGTATAGCTCTTCCAGATATTCTTTCCATCTCTTCACTTTGTCCTCGTTTTCAATCAATATTTCTCCATTCTTGTCCCTTATGGCATTGCATCTTGCGCTCCGTTCCTTGAAGTGGTTCCTCACTATCCTGTAGGCCGCTTCCACCTTTCCAAATGCAAGGTTGCTTTGTACATCTTCGCATAGATTTTTCAACCACATCTCTCTAGCTTTCCTTGCTTTGCGACTTATGTCGTTCCTTATTCTTTTGTAGCAAAGCTGCCCTTCTTCAGTTTTCGCATTCTTGTACTTTCTTCTTTCTTCAATCAATTCTAAGACTTCCTCCGTGATCCATGGCTTCTTCTTGGCAACTTTTCTTCTTTCAAGAACTTCTTTTGCGGCTTCCTGTAGTCCACATTTAATGTTTTCCCAACGCTCTTCCACTGATTTCTCATTCAGGTTCTCTCCTATGTTGTTTCCCACTGCTTTTTGAAATGCCAGCTTATGTTGAGCCTCCTTTAGTTTTTCTACTTGCCATATATTCTTCTTTGTTTTCTTCAATTTCTTGAATTTTAGATGGCATTTCATCATCACTAAATTATGGTCACTGTCGATGTCTGCCCCAGGGTAGCTTTTGCAGTCCTTCACTTGATTTCTAAATCTCTGCTTCACTAAAATGTAGTCTATTTGGCATCTTCTTCTGTCTCCTGGCATTTTCCATGTGTATCTTCTTCGGTTGTGATTTTTAAACAATGTGTTGGCAACCACTAACTTATGCTGAGTGCAGAACTCCAGCAGCCTTTCTCCTCTTTCATTTCGGTTTCCCAATCCGTATTTTCCAGTTATTCTTCCATCTTGACCTTCGCCGACGATAGCGTTCCAGTCTCCTAAAATAATTAGGCTTTCTTCTCCTCTTACCTGTTTTATAACTTCCGTGATATCTTCGTAGACGTCTTCCACTTCTTCATCTTCATAGTCCGTCGTAGGCATGTAAACCTGCACCACCACGGTATCTACAGGTTTCGCCTCGATCTTCACCATTATTATCCTTTCATTGTACTGCAGGAAGCTCTTCACACGCATTCCGGCGCTCTTTCTGAGTATGATCCCTACTCCAGCATTACCATTTAATGATCCTGTATGTATAATCCTGTAGCTTCCACTCCAAAAGTCTCCTTCTTCGGGCCACTTCATTTCGCTGATTCCTAATACGTCGAGGTCCATTCTTCGCATTTCTACCTTCAGGTTCTCCAGTCTTCCACAGGTCCGAAGCGATCTCACGTTCCATGTTCCTACCTAAAAAGTGTATCACATTTGACTGATGTACTCTCTCGGGTAGTCCCCGCCCGGAGATCCGAATGGGGGACTATTTTACCTCCGGAATATTTTACTCGAGAGGGTTCCATCACGTCTTGATAATAAAGAAAAGAGTGGAGTAGCTGCGACTCCTCGGGATATTAATGTGGTGGTTTCCCCTTGCCTTCCACATCGCAGTACTACAGCCGTTAAAGTAAATGTTACCACGCCTGTAGTGAAATGAGTGTCGCTGTACCGACCACTGTGGTCTCCACCTTCACTCATTTGAAGAAGAGCTGCTGCCCTCTCCTCCGGGTGATGAGAAGCGTAATTATTGGCGGCCTCCCGTCGCCAAGTCACGGCATCTTCACAGGTTCTGTATTATTTAGAGGCCTATCTTACCCAGGGATAGACCAATACGCCCTCGGAATGCCGTCGCTTTTTGTCCACGACTGCTTATTCGACGAGTAAACTCGCTTATCTCGCAGCTAACCTCTATATCTAGAGGTCGACCCACCATCCGCAACCCGGTGGACGCACTCGGTGGCTTTATGCTTAGCCGCGAGCGTAAGTATTTAACCCGGTGGAAATCCCGAGAAGGCTTTATCAATTACACAAGTTTGTTTACGCCCCTTCATGATAATTGTTAAAATTTCTTAACACAATTTGTAAGTATTATATTTCTCCCTCCCGTTGAATTTCAACGGGCTCCTTCTGCTAGTTCAAAATAATTTGGATTGAGAAATCCTAGTTTACTAGAAAATTAAATGTTAATTTTAAGTTAATTTGAAAAAGCTCGTCATAGCGGGACTACGCAGCCTTGTTGCTGACGTAAAAGGTACATAGTTAACGTTTCGCCGCATACGGAATATTCGTCTCCTGAACTTATCATTATATTTCATAACCCCTAAATTCAAGTATACATGTATGAAATCTATTCTATTTTCATCACCTATGAAATTTATCAAAGCTCGGGAAGTCTCCTCCATTGGACATTGTCTTAATAGTCGTTTAAGAGGCTCTCACACTTCCTCCCCGTGGAGTCCTCTGCTTCTGCGAAGCATGGCGTGAAATTCGCGAGAGTATGGGTTAATCTCACTCGCAAGACTATGGGCCAACTTCACAGCACGCTTAGTAAAATTAATGCTACCTATTTTTAAATGAATCAACTGGATAAATAATTTTAATTTAAATAACCAAAAGTAAGAGATTATAAATTAAATAAATGCATCTCAGATAATTACTAGTTAATAAACCTTCACTAAGTACACGGTTGGCTTGGAAGCGTTCAAATCACCACCTAACGTAGAGAGATGAAATACCTTCGACATCATATGTATAATTTACCGGAATACAATAGTTTGCCGTCTCGTTTTCGCTACGCTGATTTTTTTGACATTTTAATCAATGAGGAAAAATGATTAACGTCATTTTAAAATCGAACGGCTCAAATAACGTACTCCAAGGTTATAAACTTTTGATCAAGATAATAAAGAAATGATAAGGAAACTTATCTATTCGTAAAAACTCCGTTTCATTTTTGCATCTCGCCCATGGAGAATCAACCATCATCTGAGCGGAAAAAATGAGTAGGAAACTGAAATTTCAATTTCTGCAGGTGACTTTGACTCTCTGCCCCCATCACAAAAAGAAATAGTTTTCGTGAATCGTTACATGCTTGATAAACATGTGGATGGGATGAAAATATAGCTCAGGAAGGAAGAACTTTGTTTTTGCATAGCCGATTTCACATTGTCGTCTTTTGTCGTGTCATTTCGAAGTGACATTGTCCAAGAAGCCTGTGCACTTGCTAAAATCCCCACATCTCAAATTTATGCTCTCCTCATTTGAATCCGTGGGAATGAGATATCGTCATCTTTTGCTATTGCCAAGGATATCCGGGAGCATGAGAAGTTTGCAGGTGGAACCCACGTTACGGTGTCCATAGCTCAATTAACACCCTCTCGAATACGGTCCCTGACTACAGGCTTGTTTGGAAACGGGCGAGGCGTTGAGCCTCTACTAATTGCTTCTCTTGAAAACGACTTCAAAGCATCGATAAACCAGCCATAAAATGCCCAAAATACCGTACGTGCCTTTCTTGTTCATTGGAGTAATTTGGGATTGTAAGAAGTAATAACTAATCAGCTAGCGCCTGAAATATTTTAAATTTAAATAATGATTAATGGGTGAACAAATGTAAGATTATTTCTCATTGATCCTTAGATCTTTTCGTTATCCCATTGGTCACTCTCTCCACCTCAGCGAATGATGATGGCCTTTCGATTTATTCCTTATATGGTTTATCAGACCTGTGAGCTGCGCTGGCATTTTTTTCGCCAGCTTCGTCATCATATCTGAATGAGTCAGTACGTGAGGATCCCTCACGAGTATTAGGACAGGGCCTTTAAGGCCCAGATTGATAGATTTCCTCATCGGATGTGTGCATCAATAAGCAGTCAGATTCGTAAAAAGTGGCATTTTAAACGTGCTGTATGTCCACATTATTAATTGAATAAATAGACTGGGTAACACAATTAATGAGTGATTTGAATTCAGGATAAAATTCCTGAGGGAAATGTTAAGGCGGATTGCTTTGTTTAAAGTATTCAAAACATAATAAAAACTCCATCTTACTATATTGGGTTGGAACGTGTCATCATCGGTGAGCATTCCAGCTCTCCACTCATTTATCGTAACAGCTAATCTCTTCACATTTACGTATTTATTCTCTTTCACATCCTACATCTTTTTTTCTATATACCTCATACGAGGCCCTCCTCTGACATTCTTCCCGTTCACTTGTCCTTCGGCAGTTGTCTTCATCAGGCAATCAAATCGCACGATATGGCTGATTAAGTGGTCCCATCTTCTTCTCAGGGTTTTATTTAGACTTGTCTTTTCTCCCACTCTTCTTAGGACTTCTTTGTTACTCACTCGGTCGATTCATTTAATCGTCAGCATTCTTCTGTAGCACCACATTTCGAATGCTTCCACCCTTTTCTTCTTCGCTGCAGTCATCATTCATGCTTCACTTCCATAAAGAAACGTGCTCCAGATGTACGTTTTGATGGATTGCTTCCTAACTTCTACGCTTGTATTTCCAGCTGTAATTAGATTTTTCTTTTGATTGAATGCTCTCTTTGCCTGGGGCTATTCTAATGACTATTTCCTTCCTGCTTTGCCCATCGTTGGTTACTCGGCTTCCCAGATAACATCCCTTTCACTTTTTATGTCTCATTGATCCTTAGCTCCTTTCGTCATCTCATAGGTCGCTACCTCCACCTCAGCGAATGGTAATGGCCTTTCGATTTATTCCTTATATCGTTTCGCAGTTTGCTCGCGCAATTTAGTGGCACTTGTCTGGCGCAAGCATAATTTATTCTCTTCTTATGGGTGGCATCATATCAATAAGTTCCTGTGACGACTACTTATTTGATTATCATTAACCCTCTGCCGCAGTCCTTCGGTATGGCTTACAGGGTACTCTGCAGATATTGAGGTTGTAATCAAACAGTGCCGCAAGTTTATATGATGTTTTAAGCTACAGAACTGTAGACTTCGGATACTGCGTCCATATTCTACACTTCATCCATTTCATCTCCTCAAGTTTTTGTTTTCCTAGCTTGATGACTAAATTATTAATTATAATACTTTCGAGTTACGCTATTCCTGACACCATCAATCTTATACCATCAAGAGATAATGCAAATGCCCTGGTTTTTCCTATCTTTATATTTCCCACCTTGAGCCCTTTATTTATCCCATAGGATAAACAATAGACTGAAACAGAAATCAATGCCATAGGCCATTAATTACAGAGAAAATTCTCGGAAAATAAAGACTTCAACGCAGTTGCCGTCGTGAATCAGTCTTCCTCGATCGACACTTTCGCGCTGAATCCGATGAGAAATGATCGGGTCAGCATTTGCCGTGCTTAAAATGAGTGCTATATTATGTAGTCGCTGAGGTAGTCTTTCAAGTTACCCAGGATCTATAATCATGAAATTCATTCCATGAAATCGGTATTAAGGACAGTTAATTAACCCATTTATGCCTAGTGTTCCATATTGGAACATCTGACACGACTTTCTAATTTAATGACTACGACTCATTATACACCAATATGCCACGGTTTTTCTTTCTGTGCCTCTTTATAAAGATATATTGTATTACGTGGCGCAAAGAGTTAGTCAGTTTTGCCAACCCATCGCAGCCAGTGTGTTGAGAAATATCGGTCTTTTTTTTCAAGGCAGTTTTTCCGAGACCATCTCAAATGTTATATTAATAACTACTTGCCATTACGCCCAAATGTTGTAAATTTTTCCCTGCATGCTCAGTAATAAGTAACCTATAGTGCTTTAAGAATAAAATTTTGAAACAATGTATTTTGTTTTAGTTATAAACTTTTATTTAACAGTGTTCCATTTTTGGAACACTAGGCAAATCCACTACTATTATGCGTGCATTCAGGCGCACTGAAATATTCACTTGAATTTTAAATCAGGTAAGCAATTAGATGTTTTGTGACTGAGGGAAACGATGCTATGTCTTGGCTATAATCAGTTTCCATTTCAGTGAATGAATAAATACATCGATAACCAACTGATCACTTGTGAAAAGAGAGATGAAAACATATGAAAGTCACCCTGTGTACTCTTCCATTCGGGACAGCCCCCTGGGTCATATTGACGTCATGAACACTTATCAATGGGCGAAGTGCGGCTGCTTGCACCCAATATTCTTCTCCTTTACTTTTTTAGCAGTAATTTTATTGTAAGTGTTCGGGCTACGCACTTGTCCTGCACAGAGCGGCACGCCGCCCCCCCACTCCTGCCGTATCGGCGACTAGAGGGTTTTTCCCGGGTAATGCTTATTCCTTTCCCTCTCCGTGTCTAACAAAGGGACTTTTAGCCTTTTCTTTAAGTCATTGAAATCCTCGGCGCCACTCTCGGCCAAGAGTGCAGTGACCCTTTCTCTTGGTCCTTGGGCCATAGCGTGGGTGACGCCAGGGGCGCTTGGGTTTTTACAGTAGTAGTATGTTGAGTGCGATCTCGTGAAGTGGATGTGTCTTGCGTCCCGTCCGTTAGAAATTGAAGGGTGACCGCGCCTTTAGATAAAAGTACCAGGATGTCGAGATATTTGACAGTGCATGAAATAACTGATCTATTAGAGACAGAAGATTACATAGAAGTACGTGATATCATTATTGAACCCCCTGATAACGCAACAGAACCTGTGTCTGACGAGGACTCCGGGGATGAAGATGGTGGAACAATTAATAATCTTCCCGGTTCATTGCTGTGCGCTCCTGCTCATCTCATTCATGGTTCTTCTGACGAGAACTTTGACCATGCTGACCTTTTTCTGATACCAGATACTACTGAAAATGACGGTGTATCGGCTTCTGCTTCGCCTCAACCTCTTCTTGCTCAAAGAAAAAAGGGAACCAAAGTTGTGCGCAAATGGAAGAAAGCCGATCTGACTGCCCAGCCATTCGGAGGTAGAGTTTCAGAAGAACAAATCACGAAAATGAAAACCCCTACAGAATATTTAGAACTCTTTCTGGATATTGAAATGATTGATATGATTGTCAAATATTCCAATTTATATGCTGCAAGTAAGGGCGTAAACCTTGAACTGACTGTCGGTGAGTGTCGGTGTTTTTTGGAGAGCAACTGAATGACAGATGTATGAAATTTGTACCAAATGAAATATACTTCAGCTTTGATGAGGCCATGATTCCCTATTTCATCAAGGGTGCAAACAGTTCATTCGGGGTAAGCCTATTCGGTTTGGGTATAAATTCTGGTGTGGTGCAACGTGTCTAGGCTACATTTGCTTGTTTCAGCCTTATCAAGGAAAAAACCCGAACATTCAATACCAAGAATATGGTGTAGGTGCTTCAGTTGTTTTGCAATTTACTGAGGCACTCACAACGCAGCATCCTAGTAAATACCATTTTGTGTTCGACAACTTTTTCACAAGCATTGCACTCCTTGATAAACTTCATTCAATGGGCCATCAAGCAACAGGCACAGCGAGAAAAGATCGCGTAGACAAACCTCCTTCACTATCTGATGCTACCCTAGAGAAAAAAAGATAGGGGCACATTTGATTACCGAACTGATGGAAAAGGCAATATTTTTTGTAGATGGAATGATAACAGTGTTGTGACTGTTGCATCTTCTTGTGTCGGTGTCAATCCTTTGCAACAGGTCAGTCGTTATTCTCAAAAGGAGAAAAAAAAGATACAAGTTACTCAACCAGATTTAATCATGGTCTATAATCAGTATATGGGAGGAGTGGACCGAGCTGATGAAAATATTGAAAAGTATCGAGCATCAATCCGTGGATAGAAATGGTACTCGAGCCCTCTGTTATTCTGCTGGATTTACAAAATGCTTGGCAATTGCATAAAATAATCTATGTGAAACCAATGGATCTTCTTGAATTTCGTCGCCGTGTGGCCTGTCACTATATAGAGACATATAGTAATACTGCTGAGCCTGGTAGGAAAGGGAGACCATCTATGAAGCGCAACCTTGACTCACGTCATGACGGCATGAATCATACGATTGTAAAGGAAGGAAAGCAAACTCGCTGTGTCCAATGTCACAAAAATACCACTTTTCAACGTAAAAAATGCAATACATCCTTGCATGTTAAGTGTTCACCTGGATATCACTCTTAATAGTGAGTTAATAAATGTCTGAATCAAATGATTTGCTTGTTATCATTGAGTACGTCATGGTAGTGGATTTGCCTAGTGTTCCATTTTTGGAACACCTCGTAATTAATAATTGGCAAGAGATACTTTGTTTTTTCTTTCGGATATTGTTTTCATACGTATTTTTATCTATAATATGTAAAAATCAGGGTAAAATTCGCATTTTTCAAACCTTCGGCATAAATGGGTTAAGGTATTTAACAGTATAGCAAAGAGCATCGTAGGGATGTCACATCGACATCGATGTATCGGACTACTCGATGTTTTTTTGCCGATACATCGAAAACATCGAGTGGTAAGTCAATCGATGGAACATCGAATCGATGTTTTCAAAACACTCAACATCGCAGCGATGTTTTAGGAAACGAGCGGTATAATAAATGTTTTTGGTTGACCAATAATTCAATTTTATGATTATCATAAGCCTTGTAAGAATACGAATGAACCTTCCCTAATTACGCCATCTATCGTTCGCGTGCAGGGAAACAAGTGAAGGTATAAAATCGTTCATGTTTTCATCCCAGTGTTCCCTTCCAAGAACATGATCCGCCATGCCTACATCAGTACCTTCTGAGAAGATTTATCAGCTCTGAATTTGGTGGTACAAGATAACAGGAGTAGGTTACGGTCGCTGCATATTAAGAAAAGAGTGTTCCTTACCGATACTGGGAGGTTTAAACGTTTTAAACCCACCGTTTTTCAATTTGATTTTTTTTATACTACCAAGCTTAGAATATTTTTAGGGAACAGGTACACCCACTTTATTGTGTTATTTGTTTTTTGTTGTACTATGTTTATTTATCTTTATTTCATTATGAAACAGTTATATGTTTTCTATGTTTAAAAAAATTCAATGGAAAAATATTTGCGTATTATTTATCAATATGTATTTTACTAAATAAGGTCCGATTTCCTAATAATTTTCAAAATTACAAGTTTTTAAGAAGATGCAAAATTTCTGATTCATAGTACCTAATACATAATACCTAACCTCGGATATGAAGGCATAAAAACTCGATACATCGATGTTTTTTGTCGATGAATAATGAGTGAGTGGTGAGTACTTTTATAAACATCGAAACATTGACCACTCGATGTTTTTTAGACGATGTGGCATCCCTAGAGCATCGTGTATAAATTTATTTATAAATAATTGCACACTATTATACAACCATAAGTTTGCGGGTTTAGGCGCAAAGTTACATGAGAGTAACATACTTAGCGATGTGAATAAATACCATAGCTATGTTATTGTTGGGTGGGTCAAGTTACGGGATTAAATCACCGACCATAATTCATATTTTTAACAGGGTTACCGATTTAATGTTGAAATTTGGGTTATGTATTCTTTTCACTTGAATTACGCTGACAACTGACCATTTATACTAGTGGCAGCAAGAACAAAGGTAGAAAACAATTTTCCTGAAATATGTATTCCTACACTGCCACCTACCGAGAGAATTTCCGCAGCGTGCTGTTATATCTGATTGTTTAGCTCTGCTCCATCGTAATCAATAATCCTCTAATTCTTTATTAGAGCCGAATAAAAAATTTCGCCAACTTTGTGCCAGGTAACATGAAGCAATAAAAGGTTAAAATAGGTAACATAATATGTATAGGTGTAATGGAGGTGCGAGTCTGTAGGGTTTCTCCAAAAAGTTCTATCTCTACTAATTAATGTTAATTTCTCCCTTGAATACCTAATGGAAATCAGAGCTTAATTGATTCCAACAAATACGTGAGTCATCCATAAAAATCAAATCCCATCGCATTTTGCTCGCATAATTTAGTGGCACTTGTCTGGCGCAAGCATAATTCATTCCTTTCTGCTTTTGGGTGGCATCATATCAATAAGTTCCTGTGACGACTACTTGTTTGATTATGATTAACTCTGCCGCATAACTTCGATGTGGATCTGCAGATATAGAAGATGTAATTAAACTGTGTCGCAAGTTTTTATGGTATATTTAGCTACAGAACTATAGACATCGGATACTCCGTCCATATTCTACATTTCGTCAGACAAAATGTATATACCCCAAATACATTCATGAAAATATTCTAGGTCCTCCGTTGAAATGAATTAATTTACTTAGAAAATTATCAAACCATTGTATTTATGCCATTTTACTGTGGTACCTACTACTACTAAAGAGGGTATTCTACAAAAAGAAGAATCTACTTACAGCTGGAAATACAAAACTTAGAAGTAAAGAAACATCTTAACATTATTTAAGGTAGTGAGGTATGGACGATGGCTGCAGCGGAGAAGAAAAGGGTGGAAGCATTTGAAATGTGGTGTTGCAGAAGAATGATAAAGATTAAATGGATCGACCGAGTGCGTAACAAAGAATTCCTAAGAAGAGTGGGAGAAAAGATTGTTGAAAAGTCTGTTGAAAACTCTATAAGAAGAAGACAACTTAATCGGCGATACCTTGAGACGAGATGGCCTGATGAAGACAATCGTCGAGGGAAAAGTGAATGGGAAGAATGAAAAAAGCTGGCCTCTTATGAGATACATGGAACTGGTTTTGAAGGATATAAAAGAAAGGAATTACGTTAACATGAAAAGGGTGGTCGATAGAAGAATCGAGTGGAGGGCTGTGTCAAATCAATCCTAGGAACGTTGACCGAGGATGATGATGTTGATGATGACATAGCACGTATAACTTTTAGCTATATTTATATGTTACAGTTGATGTGTGACTCTATTACCATATACTCTATACCAACGTCAAAGTATACTGTAGTGGTAGCATATAGTTACATGGTTGGCATTGCATGGTAGCTCTTAGTTGCATGTAAATGGTTCGCGCTTGGTGATCTTCACCCCCTGCCACACACCTTCGCGGTTGCTCGCAGATTTTATGCAGATGTAGATGTACTCGAGTATCTTGAGATGCTAGAGCAGATCTGCTGGCAAGTGCGCTTAATTGCCTACCAAAGCTGTTACGACAGCGCTGCTGTTGTTTCCCCAAAAACATCATGGCGAAGCAGCACATTCACAAAATGGGTGCATTTAGTGCGCCAACTAGACCCTGCCTGTATTTTTCCTCACCGCTTCAAATTCGAAATTCCACTTTTCTCTCTCTCTCATTCGGCGAGGCTGCCTCAACCGACTCCTCCCCGAAAGAGCCCGCCGCCACACTCTCTGATTTCGTTTATCTTCCTTTACATCTCCCTGGAAGAAACGGTCGCGCCCACCTCTTTCTCAGACAGCCTCTTTCTTTCCACAGGCTCCAATTAGGGGTTGGGACGTCGATGCGGTCTGAAATCGATAGTCGAAAGCGAAGAATCTTCTTGCATGAAGGAGCTCATCGATGTGGCAGAGGACGGCGGGCTAAAGGAGTAAATTTTTATCATTGACTTATATTATTTCATTTTGCACTTTTACCCATTTGATTAGAAGAAAAGGGTGTAAGCGTTTGAAATGTGGTGCTACAGAAGTATGATGAAGATTAAATGGATTGGCCGAGTAAGTAACAAGGAAATCCTGAGAAGAGTGGGAGAAAAGGGAAGCTAGATGAATACAACGAGAAGAAGACAGGACAACGTAATTGACCACATCGTGAGGCATGACGAAGGTGGGCCTCGTATGAGATATGGTATGGAACAAAAAAAGAGACATGTAAATATGAAGAGATTAGTCGATAGAATAATTCAGTGGAGAGGTGTTTGAAACCAATCCCAGGATTGCTCCAACTGATGGTGACCCGTTCGTCTAACACTTGATTATCATTGCGTTTCCCTTCAATTAACGAAATCCTGCTACATCTCCCGATGTAACAGGATTTTGTCTATGATGATATTTAAAGAAATTATTTTTAATTAGGAAAATCGAATCAGTATTAACAGGAAAAATCACCACCCATCTAATTTCTACAACATCATGAATCCAAAAGAAAAATTAGGGGACTAGGCTTTCCAAAGCATTGAACAAATAATCGAAATCACGCATGGTTGAGTGGAAGGGCCATTCTAGCGGCAAAAATTGTCGATGTACACGATATGAACAACATCATTCTAAACGAAATTCTAAACAGAATGACATACAAATCCACTGACTCCGTGATGATCGAAAGTTAAGTGGTGAATTTCCCAACGGAATTACTCGATGTATCGATAATTTTCTCGATGCTCCAAGATTACCGTCACACATATTAAATTTGAAAATTGTAGTGCCAATTATATTACTACGAAACTAAAATCAGCCAAAGTTATGCAATGGCACACGATTAGTAGTTAAAACATTGATGAACAATCTAATTTAAGCTACAATTCTGATTGGACCTCAAAGTGGTGAAGATGTAGATATACTTCCTCAAATACCTCTCATTTCGACCAACATGGCGTTCGAGTTCAAACGACTTCAATTTCCAATACACCTTGCGTTCCCTATGACTATCAGCAAGGGCAATCTTTGAAGTGAGTGGTTTGAATTCAGAAAACGATTGCTTCTCTCAT
Source organism: Platycnemis pennipes (assembly GCA_933228895.1). NCBI lineage: Eukaryota > Metazoa > Arthropoda > Insecta > Odonata > Platycnemididae > Platycnemis > Platycnemis pennipes. Next base: position 20,445,913 of record OW121848.1, on the reverse strand, counting down.
GGGCAATCATACGTCTCATGCTCCAGAGCCGGTCAACCGTCTGAAGTTTATGTTTTTGCAGGAAACGGACAAACACAAAATGTAGTCAATCCACTGCCTTTACAATAAAAAATAGTGTTATGTGAAAAACATCTTTTTTCTTCCTTTTCTTTCATTCCACAGCATAGCCGATGCAAGGCAGGGTATTGAGTTGAATGATGCGTTTTCTCGGTGAATCTATGTTCCCTAGAATATTTTTAGTCACTTTCCCATTCATTTCATATCAGACTAAGCTACAGCGAAGCGTGTCCTGGTTTAGCTAGTTTAACATATTCAGGAAAACAAACAGTGGTAAAATTTCGCTATAAATCAAACCGGTCCTTCAACCTGCGATTGATACTGATTGAATAAAACTAATTTCATTTGCAATTTTGGGGTAAAAAGTGATAAAAACTTTTCACAACACCTTAATATAAACCTCACTCTTGTTGTAACGTGTAATAGAACAAGCGTTTTTCATGGGAAAGATAAAAATTGTTGCTAAATATATTTGGTTTTCAGGGCCGGCGACAAGGGGGGGCAAAGGGGGCAAATTCCCAGGGGCCCGAGCCAGCAGGGGGCCCGGGCCAAAAACATTAATGGAAAATAAAAATGTAAAGAATAAATAAATTCAAATGTTTGAGTTAGGGGTGTGGCGCGCGGCTGTATCTTGCGCAAAAATATTTCATTCGTGGAAAACCGTTGGGCGGACGTAGAATTGGAGCGAATTTTGTTCCTGAAGGGCTATAAAATTGTGCGTTACCCCTAAAAATGATATTATTTCCTCAAATCGGGAAAATTGAATGTTATTGCATTTATGCCCTTAGAGCGACCTCTAAATGTTAACCAATCGGGCTGGAATTTTTGGCATATCCATTCTGCACCCCATAGCATATTTTAAGAGGTAGAAATCGAAAATACGAGAAAAAAAAGCAACACCCTAATGGGCGCCCATACACGGGGGCAGGGGGGGACTGCGGCCCCCCCTCCACCTAGCTAGTTCGGCGGCAAGTTCGTCTATGAGTTCGGCGGCACGGCGGCGGGGTTCAAGAAAGGGGAAGCGACGTTGCTCGGCTGCGCCCACGTCTACATTGTATCATCTTTCATTCATTTGTTGCCCATGCAAGAAGCCATTCCACATCACATAATCCCGTAAGAAGACCCCTTCACACAATCGAAACTCGAAAACTACTCGCCGCGCCACGATAGGCAGCATGAGAGATTTCGAAGAAAATCCAAAAAGAGGTTCCTACGATCCAGATGAAGTACAATCAAAAGTTAACAAATCGGTGAGTTATTAAAAATCGACTGAAATTATCGTTTTATATAACCTAGACATGGGTTCATGGTAGATCTCTGGGGGACAGAGCAGATAGACGGTCATTAGCAAGGGTCTCAGATGGCGATCGGTCTAATCCGTACCCGTTATTAATTGAGCTTGAAATATGATGATATTATGGATGACTTTGCAAGAAAGAGGGCCAGAAGAGTTGTATTTTCATAAAGCAAAAAAAGAAAAACTACGTTTTATTATGACTTTTTATAAAATATTCAAGTTCAAGCAAGTCCTAGTTTTAATTACTGTATAATAAAAGTGTAAAGTGTGTTAAACCGTCAAAAAGTTTTGATTTTGAAATTATTTTCCTAATCCCTTTCTACTGACGTGTTTATTTAAAAAAAAGGCAATTTATAGTAAATCAAAAGATAATGTATGACAGTCTGCAAGTTTCTTCTGCAGAAAAAACTGATAATCAGGTAAGTCTTGGTTATAAAATAACCTGTAAGTTCGCAGTTCTGGTCTAAATTTAGTGATGGAGGGTTTACCGGGATTTAGGGGCCCGGACCACTCAGTTGCCCAGGGGCCCGAGAATCCCGTCACCGGGCCTGTTGGTTTTGCTTTGTTGTTGATAAAATAAAGGTTAATATAAATACTGTCAAGAATTTCGAAAGAAGCTAAAACTTCTTCGAAAAGTGGTTGCTCGGGTCGCAAACTTAGAATGTTTTTCACTGCCTGCGGCACCGGCGGCGTCCGCTTTACAGCCGGCAGCGGTCTTTGGAGAGGGATTAGTTGGTTCCTTCGTCGGCAGATGGCAGCCAAGCCCTCCGTCAAGCGATCGCTTCTCGCAAACGATATCACACCAGGAGGCGTTATCACTCGCTCACACACGCCGTGAAATGAAACGGAATCGTGCTCTTCCCTCGCTGGGATGCAATCCCATTTTCATCATCCTTGCCGATAAGCGAGTTCGCGGCCGAATATTTTTGTTCTAGTTGTACTACGGAGGCCAAGGGTCAAGATATACCCTTCGAGAAGCTAACCATTTCGGTGGGTAGCGAAGGTATTCCTTAGAATTCTGCATTGGGTGTTAGGATAAGGTATTAGTTGAAAGAGAATCAATTGCTCAAACTTAATACTCTGGTTCCAATCCTGGAAGATATTGCATCGGAGTACACACTTGGATTCATCATCATCAGTCAGCAATCCTGAGATTTGTTTGACGCAGCTCTCCACTCAATTCTTCTATCAGCAAATCTCTTCATATTTACGCATTTCTTCTCTTTCACATTCTTCGTCACTTGCTCTGTATATATCTCATGTGAGGTCTTCCTTTGCCGTTCTTCCCGTTCACTTGCCCTTCGGCAGTTTTCTTCATCAGGCCATCATGCCTCATGATGTAGCCGATTAAGTCTTCTTTGAAGAATTCTTCTTTGGATTTTCATAAGACTTCTCTTTTCTCCTATTCTTCTTAGGACTTCTTCGTTGGTCACTCGGTCGATCCATTTAATCTTCATCATACTTCTGTAACACAAAATTCCGAGTGTTTCCACCCTTGAATTTTCTGCTGCTGTCATCGTCCATGCTTCCACAGGCATAAATAAATATGCTCTAGATGTAAGTTGTGATCAATTGTTTCCTTACTTCTGCACCTGCATTTCCAGCTATCAGAGCAGTAAATTCTTCTTTTGGTAGAATTTCTTGGGCCATTCTGCTGACTATTCCTTTCTTTCTTTGTCCATCGTTGGTTACTCAGCTACCCAGGTAACAGAACTCTTTCACCTCCTCAAGTTTTTGTTTTTGTAGTTGGTTTTCGTTTGGTCCTTGCCTCTCACCACATTGGTCTTTGCCTCTTTTCCCCTGGTGCATACCCATATCTTATTATTCTTCAGCTGATATTTTGCAATTTTCTATTCCATGGTTACGCTTGGAGTTGTATTAGTTAATCGCGGGAGGCAGCAGAAGCCAATTCCGCCATTAGGGGCAGGAAGGTTATTGGGTGTAGATAGGAATATTTCAGGAAAAGGAGGAAGGGTGGAGCGAAATCCGGCGTTTACATTAACCTACTTAATGTGGAAATGCGCGAAGGAAACCATGGCCTATATGACCGACGGAGTACTGAACCTGAAGTTCTCCTCACATGACACTCAGCCGGAATGGCTTATCAATGTCGGCAAAATATCTGCCAGTTTACGAAAAGTGAGTTCCAGAAGTGCTTCCAAGATTATAAAAAACGCTGGCACAAGTCTATTGTATCTGAGGGAGATTAATTTGAAGGGGACAGCATTGATGTTGATAGATAAATTAATATTCTTTAAGGAAAAAGAAAATTCCTGTTTTTTTACCACACCACGTATAGGCAATTGTATCGAGTATCTATCGACTCTGATGAGAAGCTAGTAGTCACGGTCACAATAGCGACCGTGTTATACTAGCTTCTACTCATCGCGACTACTATATTACACTATTATACATATCACTACATTCACGATCACTATTGATCGTGCATGTAGTGATGAGATTCAGCGATATCAATGAGAATTATTGCAATGTTAATGAGGTAATCCTATATTATACATCGCGTAGCATTCGCGTGTTTAAACATTAAAGCATATTTACAAAACTGCCTACGATATTGGCATAAAATTTACTATTTAATTTAAATACGTTCCGTGATATCCGCTTCGATAATCCGCTTTATAGGGTTCAAGTATCTATAAAGACGATTTTTGTCTCGTGCATTTTTCTTGCAACTCAGCGTGCCTGAAAGATGAAAACGTCAGGGCAATGGTTTTATAGAGCTTGAAGTCGTATATTCTACGTGTATAGTTGGAAAACTGTTTAACCTAGGCCTAAAAGAAGTGAACGACTGGATTTATTGGTGGATTGGTCTCTCATGTTCCCCACCGCGCTAGGTCCTTCATGGCCGACGTTTCGGGAGATATATCGTCAATCGTCTTCATGGTATTGGCTGTCGTGTCCAGATATATGGCCTTTATATCTAGCTGGACAATGGATCTATTTAAAAATGCTCCCTTTTGGGTCATTCAAATTATTTTTTAACGGGAAATATGAGTGTATATCCAAAGCAGCGGGATGTTGCTGAATATTTGTTTAAGTTTGATCATAAGACCTGTCAATAGTATTGTTGAAATTGAGCTTCCGTTAGATAATCATTCTAATTAACGTGAAATGTCACGTCAGTTCCTTATAGGGATAGGGAGAACTCTTAACTATGTATGTTGGCTTCCATATCAAGATTCTCTGCATGTCAAGGATTTCGTGTCTTGCATTCAATACGATTGTGACACGACTGGATTTTTGTCAGCATAGTGTTGGCAGCATTTAGCTGAGTAAACTTGGGGATTAGTGTCAAAAGTTTCCTTTTGTCGTAATAACATATTCACTTTCACAATGAAAGCAATTTATCACAAACTCTTACAGTGGGAACATGATGATATTCCATTTCTAACAACTTTATTTACCTACTTAAGACTTGAACGTGCTCCACTAAAACTTATTTTATTGTGACTGTGAAAGCACGTATTTTAGTTGTTAGCTAACTTTGTTTATAATAAACAGTCGGTGTATTAAAATCATGTTCGCATGACCCATTTTTATGCTTTATTTGCGTTAATTTGAATTTGTATAACGCACGCATTGGAAATTGTTCAATCGGTGACTCGGAAGAAACCTCGCCCGTCGGCATCCGCGTCAACATACGGTGTTATGATAATGTTTAAGCAAGGTAATGCATTTATGCTAAATAGGTGTAAGATTCTTCGGGATACCATGAATTTAAATAATTTATTATCCCTTTGCGGTCGAACTGATGATTTATGATTGTCACAGCTCATCGGATGGACTGGCTGTCACATCTTCTTTAACCCTTGGCATATTTTGCTGGATTTGATCACGAAAATTCAGTAAGAGAGACAGTCTGTCTTGAGGATAGATTTACAATGTCTTCTTCACTGGAGCCGTTTGGCATCATAACATTCGTCATACCAGATAGCGTGATAGGGTGGTATAATGCAGGAACTTTAGTGCTGAGTACATGTAATAAACATTTAAAACTACACCCTAGAACATCCCCCTGGCATGCCTAATTATAAAAAAATTACCGCAGTAACTCAAACGAAGGCCAGGGCTAATCAATAATATCACCGAAATAAAACAATGATTATCACAAATCTTTTCTCTAAATTTTTTGTCTCTGTTACACATGTTAAAAGTTTGAAATCGGAACCTTTATTGCGTCTGAAGTAGTGTTTTTTCCCCTTGCTGACGCTATTGAATAGTAAAACCGATGGTAGTAGGTCTAGCTCTGGCTTCAGAATTATTTTCGTGACGGTGGCGAAAGATGGAATTTACATGTGCATACGAGTATATTTATATCAATTTTCTGTATCTGATGATTTGCATGTTCGGCGCATCTCCTCCAAACAGCAATTTTTTTCTCCCGTCATACGTAGAAACCCATTCTTTAATTTGCATGCGCATTGTGAGATTATGGTTGACTATGGCTCATCCACTGCCATAAACTCTACAGCACCCTACTCTGCGGATTGTCGACATGTGATTCGTGAAGATTTAGTTCCGTGCAGACTACGACGACGCCTTTCACCGCGAGGGGGCGTCCGTCTCTCTCACGGCGGCGGCAGAAATTCCGCCACCCTCCCTTCACCGGGGGGGAGATAGGCGCCGCTCCAGAATATAAGGGAGATCGCCCGGGGCGGTTCTGGGGGTTGCGAGAGGGTGGGTTTGCCCTGATTAGCTCGGGGGAACTTCCCAAGTCAACACTTTCTCCACCCCCCTAACCCCTCCTTTGAGCGGCTCAGTCAAAATTGCGGTCCGCGCGGCCGCCGAGGTTTTCCAGCTCCCTCTGTTGTTTGCGCGGCTGGTGGTGTTTGTTCGGTGGCCATGTTCGGACTTAGCCCTCTGTGTTCATGCATGGAGGGCATTGTTTGATTTTGCGCCTTTCCCCTGGTGAGCTCTGAGATTCCCAGGTTGGGTGGGGGAGACCTCTCCCGCGACCCTTAAACTGTCTTCGGCGATCTATTCCACTTGCCTCGGCGTCCACGCCGCTAATTACGTCGATGTGCGCCCTTCGCCTTCCGCCTCGATCTGTGGACACGGGAGCAAAATTAAGGAACTCCCTGATTACGCAAACCGCATCGTCGCTCCAATTAACCGGGTGCTCCCTTGACGTCGCACGCAAATTTTGTCGGCTGGTACGATTGTCATGCTGGTTTATTTTTTATGACGGGAGAAGGTAGGGCAGCGCCTCTTGTCTAATGTTCCTTTTACTTTGAGAGAATTCTATTTGGGTATTCTCGTTAGTTTTTTAATACCAAATCGGAATGATGCTCAAAATCCTCACTTGAGTGTATGAATGAAGTTAGAAAAAATAACACCGAGACCATATACGCGCCTAAAGTTCCAACTATCTATTTATGGAAAATCGACACATATTAATGCAAAAAGAAAATGCATTTACATGTCGCATCCTTTTTGCATAACTTACTGATTTTGTTACACAGGTTTGGTATTTACATTGGTCGATCAGGGTGACGGAGAGGGTGAGTGGGATAATATGAATAGAGAGATTACCAAGGGATTGTAATAACTTAATATATCTTGCCATAGCTGGCCCTATGTTGGGCACCAAAATTTTATGAATACATTTTACGTTGATGTTGTTGTTTTCTTTTTAATTATCTATCTTACTTTTTCTCTCGAAATTGTTGATGAACAATTAACGTATATTTTGTGAACTTTTGCCAGCTCAGCTTTAACGACATTAAAAAAAAATTAATCTTCATCTTGCGACATTTTTTTATCTGAAGATGTTTTCAGGTATTTTCCCATGAATCGTTATCGGAAATTCAAGACGTCCTAAACGTCTTATTTATTAGTGTGTGTTTAAACCCTGAGTTGTACAACTCAGGGCTAAGTGATACGACCAACCCTAAAGAAAACGTTTGGTGAAGGAAGTGAATATTTGTGAAGTTATAAATTTACTAGGGCTCGGCGTGTTGTAACAAGGTACTCATTACATGTCTGATGAAGTAAAATTTGGAGAAAAATTACTCAATATGAGTTATGTTCTAGTGTGGTGTAAACTTCGTTTTTATCGAAAATTTCTGCAGATTTTAGTCTTTGGGAGCAACATTAAAGTATTTTCGTTATTTTTACTTCCTATGCTGTGTAATTAGAGCGGCTAACTATGGTAAAATAATCTTCCAAGTATTTATGGCATGGTTTTGTGACGTGCCCTCGTATTTTTTCGTTTTCCTCAAAAAGCCCCTTACTAATAATAAAAAAGGTGTTATCAGGGTTTGAAAATACGAATTCAGATGGAGATAGTGTGTTCGGGAAAATTCCAAAGATATTTTTGAAAGGTTCAGGGTGGGAAGAAAGGGTGCATTAGATGGGGAAGAAATAGTTAAAGGGTTTTAGGTTGCCCCGTGAACATTTGAAAAACCCTTGGACCTTTTCCGAACACCCCTCCCCCTTCACCTCCCTCCCTTTTTCTTCCTCCCTTTAACCACACACTATACTGGTTATTAATGCCAATTTAACAAAAAATCCACTGTGCATGTTGACGTCGCCTGGAAAAGAAACTGGTTGGGGAAGAAGAAATATACGTGAAAAATACCTGCATAGTTTTCTTATTCTGTGATCATGAAGTTTCATTAATTTAAGTCTGTAACCATAAGAGTTCAGATGGAAAGAATATTTGGAGGATACGACGGACTCTTAGCACGAAATAGGAGAGGAAAGTGAAGTGGAAAAGGATGATATTAGAGCCTCACCCTTAAGATCGGAATTTGACGCAGCTGTAAGGGACCTGCGGATGAATAAGGCTTCAGCTATCGACAATATACCTACTTAGCTTGTTAAAAATGTGAGAGAGAACATATTAACCCATCTTTAAAAAACATTAGCAAAATATGTACGCAACAGAAGAGATACTCAGATACCCACGGAGACTTCGAGGAGAACATCATTCTTATTCCATAGAGTGGAAAACTGAAAATTTTAGGACTAATAACCTAGTGACACATACTTCAAATATAGGGACAAATATAGACTTTAGGAGAATAGAACGAAAAGCGGAGGATTTTCTAGATGATGGCCAGTTCAGATGAAAACCAGATTCAGGGAAAGCAAAGGTAGGGGAAAGTAGGGTAACACCGGGTACCAAAAAGTTTTATAAATACCATCCCACTTTTTTACATTTAACAAATGGGGAAATGAGATACTACCAGTCTTAACACATATCTCTTCTATTGAATTATTCCACATTTTGGCGGAAAATTTGTATAAACTCCAAAAAAATTGTGAACAAAAGTGCACAACAATTTGAGGATTTTGTTGACGGGTGGAGTAATACCGAGGACCCATTAAATTCAAATATCTGAGCTAGAAAAAAGTCAAAATCTTTTCTTATAACAAGGAAATGAGCAATCAAATAAATATCGGTACATTTTTATTGTTAAGTCACGAGATTTCTCTCTTAAAAGGTCCTTTTTTTAAATCGACGAAGTTTGCCTCGAGATTGTTGCAGATGTCGCTGACAACATTTTCATCATTCTCTCTCGTCAACTGTATGAGCTCTGTTGGCGAATGGCTCTGTTCACGTAATGCATCCATCCCAATTTTCCGGGTCCATGAAAATAAATGAAAGCAATTATAAACATTTTACAAGGAAATAAAATTTAATTATTACATTTAAGAAAATAAAAATATTTAAGACACCTGAAATACCGCTAATTTCCCTTTTCGTCGCAATTAGTTGAGTTGTTTTTATCAATATTAACACCTTCATGATTAAGGATGGATCTTCGCCCAAAGCAAGTGGATCTCTTCAGGGATATTTTAACATCTTCGAATGTTTCAAGTTTTTTCTCTTTTTTGATAGTTTTTACTAAATATTTTTCTCTTAATTTTTGCACAAATTTATTGCAGAGCATTTCCGGGAACAAAACATTTAGCCGGGTACCTGTATGGTTTTTTCCAAGACTATTTTATCCAGTTTTGCCCCAATAGGGATGCAAGAACAAATATGGCCATATAATCCAACCAAAAAGCGTTACATGACTCCACTTAGCGGTAAAATGTACATTTGGAATTACAAAAACATTGGGTTATTTAAGAAAAAAAATCCTCCTTGGTAGCTCTTTAAATTCAGAAATCGTAATCGTCACAATACTAAAAATTTGAACGCCGATTTCTTCAAATAAATACAACACACGCAAATGCATCCCGCCACAATAACTGCTAGCAAAAATGGTAAGGGAGAGTTGTAGTATTAGTAATGGGAGCCATAAGCGATGTAGTTGTTCTAATCAAGGAATTCGGAGGGTACCCGGTTTTGTCAAAGTTTCCCTGACATGAGAATAAATCTCTTCTTCAGGCTCCTTATAGAGAAGAGAATGGAAGAGAATAAACGCAGTTTATTGCATTTGTGGATTTGGAGAAGGCTTTTGACCAAGTGGATTGAATTCAGCACGTGGAATTATGAAAGGAATTGGAGTGTCTAGCAATGAACGAGGAATTATTCACAATTGATGTGAAAACCAAGTTGCAGTGATTAAATCTGGACCCATCTGTGGAGAAGAAGTATGAAGAAAGAAGTGAGACAAGGCTGTGCACTGTCTCCCGTAATTATTAATGTTTACATTGAGAAATCCATCAATGGAATCAAAGAGAGGGCTTCAGGAGTAAATATCTTCCGGGAAAAAAAAGCATGCTGCGATTCGACGATGACATAGCAGTCATTGCAGAGACAGAGACGAATTTAAAGAAGACTCTAGTAACCATGGAAAGGGCAATGGCCTGGTATCAGCTGATGATCAATAAAAAGAAAACTAAGAAATTAGTGTGCAGAAGGAGAGACGAGGTCAATACCAATTGCGAATATGCAAACAAAAACTAGAGGAGATGAAAGAGAATTGCTGTTTGGGAAGTCGAGTAACCAGCAATGGATGAGGCAGGAAAGAAATAGTAAGTAGAATAGTGGTGGCGAAGAGGGCACTCTACCAAAAGAAGAATATACTCACAGCTCGAGTTGCAATCATGGAATTATGGAAACAGTATATCAAAACATACAACTGGAGTATGATTGTCTATGGCAGCGAGGCATGGACGATGACAGCAGCAGAGTAGTTAAGGGCGGAAGGGAGAAGGGAGAAAACATGTCTCTTGTATACCCTAAGAAGAAGACGGGACGGTTTAATCGTCCACATCATGTGACATAATGGCGTGATGAAGGCGATTGTTGAAGGGCAAGTGAACGGTAAGAATGGTAGAAGAAGGCCTCGTATGAGATATATAGAACAAGTGATGAAGGATGTGAATGAAAAGATATATGTGAATGAAAAGAGATTAGCTGCTACGATAATGGAGTGGAGAGCTGCGTCAAACCAATCAAAGGAATGCTGACTGATGATGATATTCATTCTCCTTCTCAATTACTATTTTTGCGGCTAAATAGGCCGTAATATAATGTACCCTTGCCTCCTAATGTTTCTCCTGCCGTTCTAAACAGACAAGACAAATATAAAATCTTAAGATTTTGTCTAAAGGAAATTTGTGGTATGACGGTTCTTTCCATCCGAGCTTTCTTGTGAGGTTCCGGGCACAATTGTCTGTACGAGTTTCTCCAATCTTCTCGTTTTCTTTGCCTTCTTATATTTCATATTGAGAACTTTGTTATACGGATCTCATAGGCTAACAACGTACTCATGATGAGAATTTACTTAGGAGGAGTAGTATCACTCCTTTAATTTATATGGATTTAATACGGTTGAAAATGCCTAGCAGCTGCTTACTTGGCTGGTTATTTACCAAGCATATTTACCACATCCCGGTACATGTTGGAATTTAATTCACGCCAAGTCTGAACTTTTATTTTTTTTAAACATATTTCTCCTGGATATCCTTTTTTTCTTCAAAGTTCAATGCCATGCATTATTCTAATTAAGTACACATTACAAAAGTTTGTCAAATAATTGATGTCCAGCAGTGTAGGAACATTTTTTTGGAAGATTTTAATCAATAAGTCAAATGATATTCCTTAATTGCACAGCCCCCTTCAGTAAGTAAGTTATAAGGAGGGCACATGAGAAGAAATATCGCATCTCGGCGAGCAGTTAAGCGTGTAAACTTCTGGCGCCATTATTTAAGACGGGGCTAACGGCAACATTATTACGTAAGGAACTGGTGGATAGTTTTACCCTTTTCCTGTTGCCAAGTGCAGTAGTTCCTTAATTTTTCTCTCGTCTGAAAAGAAACGTATTTATTCTTATAATAAGCGAGGGAATAAAACTTTGACAAATTCATATCGGCATCTAGGCGGAATATTAAAGGTTAAGAATCCGTCGTAAGGCTGCAATAAAAAATCGGGGAAACGGGCAAGTATTCCATAAGGGTCCGTTGCTGTTTTCCCGGGAACGGAGACAATGGTCGAGGTTGCGCGTCGTTTCGGCTTTTGTTTCGACTTCTCTCAACTTGAGGGGAAGTAAGGGAGGGGGAGGAGAGAGAGAGGGGTTGTAGGGACTCTGGAGGAACAGGGAAAACATCTCCTTTCGACCATTTTGCTGAATCTCTCGTTCTGAGTTAGCGTAGTGGAGTAGAATGGGATTTACGACCTTATGTCTTCCATAAACCGGGGAAGGAAGCCCTTGGATTGCCCCTTCTCTCGCGATATAGTAGCTCTTGTAAAGGTTATAAAATGGGGACATTTTCGACAAAGTTCTGATTAATATTGCACAAACGCAAGTCGGGGGCAGCGGAGGACGGGCAGGGGGGGGGGAGGGAAGGGAGGGAGTAAGGGAGGAGGGGCGTGGAGAGGAAGAACATTAGAGGAGAGGATATGGGGGAGGAGCAAAAGGTGTTTGCGGGAACCTCGACCTGCCTGTCGGTCACCACCATCATCGCCACACTTCGGAATGACTTACACTTGACTCGAGGAAGGCGGTTTCTCCCTGCCTCTCTTTGTATTCTTCCCTCGCTGAAGGCGGGTCGATAATAGATGAGATCGAGGCTGCTGGTGAAAAAAATCAAACAGAATAGGTGATTCGATTTTGAAAATAATTTGCGTGTTTGTACAGGACTTTTTGCGAACTGCATATAATAATAGCATATATTTATTTCCACAGTAAATTACAGCAATCATGTAGCACAAAAAATAAGTATTGGAAGCTATAGATCGTCTCCAAAGTTTGAAAACCTGTATTGAGTCACCATCACCAGAGGAATTGCAACCGTCGTACACATGTAAATAATCTCAAACACAATAAAACCCAGTAGCACTGTAAATAAGACATAAGAAAAAATATAGCAAAGCATAACATAATACACAGTAATGCAGTAAAAGAAAAAGCCAAAACAATCCGACTACATTTTAAAAACATTACTGAAATTGCCTCCAACAATATGAAAGTACAATAGTAGGCTAATTGAGACAGTGTATGAATACAGAAATAAAAAAACACATTTACAATTATTCAGTAGCATTACTTTCTGACACATCATGGGTATCAGAGACAGTGTGTATCCCGCGAGGTCTATCATCAACTTAAAAAGATTTTAATTTTCAATTTCTGTTTTTTCTATTCTTATGAATTTTCTGAGTCTGCTTTGTTGTTTCAAATACCTACTTTAAAAAAGAAAAATAGAAGGTAGGAAGATTTTCGAGGCAGTAAAATTTTCTGTGCATCTGGCAAACCTCAGAAAAGATTTTGATAATGTTTGGAGAAAGGTAAATTTAATTGGGTTTGACCAGAATGACTCTTCATTGTGAAAAAGAATGAAGCAGAATACTATTTAGGAGGAAAACAAGAAGGTGATCAGATATTATATCAATTATCAGATAGAATTGTTAATTTAAAATTATGATCTCATACATACAAACATTGCAATCTGACTAACGAACATGAAAGTATTGAAAATTATTAACATGTTTGACTCAAATCAGTTTAAATAATTCCAAAAAAAAATTTCAGGGAGAGGAATTTTCAAGTACAAGAAATCTACGGGAACTTCTTTGATTTCCATGTTTGAGACGTGAACTATGTGCCCTATTTAACGACTCAGAAAAGCACGAGGACAGTATTGTGAATTTAGAACGTCAGTTGAAAATTGCTGATTTGGTGGAAGTTTTCCCGGAAGTATACACTCTAGTTCAAATGGCAAATACCATCCCAGCATCTAGCTCATCTGCCGAGAGGTCATTCTCAGCGCTGAAGGGAATAAATAGATACCTGCGAAATATAGGGGAACGTGAAACATAGGCTAGGGGAAGACATTATGCCTAGCTCTTTTGCGTATTGAAAAGGCGTAGCTTGCTGAGCTACGCCGTTTGTTATCGCTCTTTGATTTCGTGATTGAAATGTTTGCGAACAATAATCGAAGAATAGAACTTACATACAAGAAATAAGTGGATGGCATTTTATGCCTAAAGTATGTTTTTTGATTCAATTCATGTTTCATACGCCATGTCATGGTTTCTGCTATAACTAACATAGAATAGCATCATAGTAGTACGGCAGTTTCCAGTTACAGTGAAATGCCTAATAGTAAGAGGAAAACATTCCATAGGGTTGCACATTTTACAGGGAGAAGCTTCCCCTGGCTCAAAAGGCATGCCTCGCCACTGGTGCATATAAATAACCATCGAAGTTTGTGGTGTTACTTATACCTTCGCAGATGATTTCATGATGCCACACTTAGTCTCACTCCCAGTGTGAGCACATGATCATTGAGCGGTACCTTCTTGTCATCAGACCCTTTCCTCCGCGCTCTGGGTGCGGGCGCTTAGCGGGAAGAGAGGAGAAACGGCAGCCGGGTGCTAAGGGTGGTGCCGGGGGATAGATAACAGGAAGGGTCACGCTACTTCAGATTACGTTTGATTTATTAGGCACATAGGTCACTTGCCGAGTTTAACCCTCGATAACCACAGAATTTCTCTCCCACAGCCGTTTTGTAATTTCGATTTGAATTTAGGGCCAAAAACGCATTTACACCCTACGCATTGTTGATGACGGGGAAAGTACATGACATCGCTGTTAATGGGGAACATACACTATTTTTTATAACTCTTTGTTTGAAAAGTTTACCAGCTAAAATGTACTCGGTGAAAAATTTGCGGAAGGATTAAGTAATGTTACAAAGATATTAAAAACGTAAGTATTTATCTCATTTGTTTAATGCAATAAACGAATGTATTTCGATTTATCGTTTCGATCAAGAAACGGCAAAAACCTCGAAACTATATTCGTTTTTTTGTAAAATAAACGAAAATGTATTTTAAACGAAATTTTTACTCTGCTTCCGTAGCAATATGGAACCGCGCAGTGACGCCTGAAGGCGTTTCAGGTGACGCGTCTATCGTCAATTTTCGGGAACATTTTAATGCTATTTGATAATATTTGTGGTTGGAACAGTAAAGTTTTACTTCTATGTTTAGATTGGCAAGAAAATATCGCATCAACTGCATCACTAATACGCGATAAACAAATTTCATTCATACTCCTCATTACCTAACGAATGCATTTCTGGTGTGGGTTACAAGACGTTTAAGTGGTTAACAAGGAGTGCGTGCGTGTCTGTGTTGAAATGAGTGCGAAAATAGTTTGTGTGTGCCGAATTGGAAATCTACTACGCAGAAATTCCCTGATAAATATGTTTATTTAGATACAGCCGGTGAATTCCTTGAATCGTGCCAATTATCACCGCGAAACACCAACATCATCGTGTATCTCATCCATAATTCGTTTACTCACGTTGAACATCCTTCTCAAAACCGTTCGATCTTCCTCAATCTACAATCGCAATGCATTTCCCACGTCACGATGGAGCCAGCCAATGGAAATACTTTTCGCGGAGTGGGCGTGGTCACGGTTCCGCGGCGATTTTTAAGGCTGTGATATCTCCCATAAAAAATGGATAAAAACTTTGAAATGTGGTGGGTGTGTGTTTTATATATTCCATATTGTTTTAAATGGTTCAAATCCGATTTATGAATTTGAGTGACTCCTCCAATATCATTGAAGTGCCGTTCGGACTGGAGGTTCATTCCCATCCACGGAGGCGAAATGTGGGGGCGGTTAATGTGACTGTACATGATCAGCCTCATGCCACTCGCCGTTCAAATAGGTACCGAGATATCAGACAGTGGTTTACCATCCCGAGGTAAATAGCAACAGTATTCCTATGGTATTTATCAGTACTCCGTATTCATGTATTTATTAGTATCGCAAAAGTATTTCCACTGAGACGCAGAAATACTACCCAGCAGTATTTATTGATATTCATTATGCATCAATCAGTATTCCACTGGAAGTATTTATAGCTATTGCTTACGTAGTATTCGGTTTTCTTTATGCAGTATTTATCTGCATCTCTTTAGTATTTATAGATATTTCTACGTTGATTTGCACCATGAAAAATGAGACAATTAAATGTCTGAATTTATACATTACTAATCACATGTTAATGACAAAATTCAAATTCAGGGCGCCAAAGGAAAGATACATACCACCAAAATAACAGGAAGTATCTACTGTAGCAACTCAAAATTACACATTCTCACACGTTTTCACATTTATGGGTCAGATGTGAATAAGATATTTGCTGTGAAACCAGTCAACAAAGTGGAGATTGATGATTAAATATTGATGGGATCCACACAAATGAAATACAAATTTAATAATTTTATTCTCTTGTTAAGACTTATTTATTTCTTAATCATCGAGTTTTGATTACAGTGTATTATGGGGTATCATATTAAAATTAACGCCAAAAATTAAAAAGTTATATGTGAAAGTCCACCACCCCATAACATTATAAAATGAAGTACCTCGCAATGCACAATACTTTTACATTTGAATGCAAATACATATGCTCATCAAATTTCTAGTACCTAACATTTACTCAATAATTCCAGCTTATGGTATTATCAATGTCACAGAGGAACTGCTGCAGAGCTGAAGAAAATTTAACTTTTATCACAACACTTTCTGTTTCTAATCATGAATGGCACCTTTCATTGGCACTTTCCACTACATATGTAATGTTTATTAAAGAATATAAAAAATTCAAATCCTTGGGGGGACACATTTCATCTTAGGGGTAGTAAGTATTAATGGGTTTATTTCAATTTTGCAGAAAATATGTAAAATGACAATGAAAAGGGAAACAAATTTTTCTCCCGCCAAAGAAATATCTTCAAATTTATAGCCTATAGCATCCAACCGAGTTTCAGACATGATGCACATGACGCAATTATATCTCTACAGTTAGCTATCAAAATTTTGAAATTTATACTTCAGGTAGAATAATTTCCTCTTCCATTTAAGATTTTAGAGCCAGTAGTCATTGGTGTTGAAGATGTGTGCAAACCATTAGTGATTCCCAGTACTGATAATGAAATACCTGCTCCACAACCTATATGTTATCCATATCCATTTCATTCATCTGTCATACAATTTCCTAGGAAAATGAAGAAAACCGAATTAACTCATAACAAATAATAATTAAGTAATTAACTACAATTGTTTAGAGAGAAATGTATATTTTGCTTTGAATTCCAATTGAAAAACAAGGAAACTTCTTCATAGCAGATATTTATGCCTCAATTTTCTCAATTTCTATTCTTCCAACAGGTAATCATATAAATTTTTGGGAAGTTATTATTCATTTCTATACTTAAATGTTGACACTCCACATTAACCGTCATGCACCTGATTTAAATAAAGAAAGTGGTGCACCAAAACCTACCATAGAATATACTAAAACTTCTTATTATGTAAGAATCTTATTTATTGCGAGTCATATCACGTAGCTATTTGGTTATGTCCACAAAAACCCAACCTAAATCCAGAATCATAATCAAAGGGGAATAGAAGTAGACCATAAGAAGCAAGTAATTTTCTCCCTCCTTCCACAAACTAATTTTGAGGCAGGTTAATCAGCCCTTCTAAGTGAAGGTAAGAAAATCTCAGACACCCCTTGTGCCCCTTGGGTAGTTGGGAAGCACTGTGTGTGTGGAGTATGATGGGTGCATGAAATACTTTTCCATTTTGGATGTATTGCCTATTTGTTATTGGTTTATTAAGTATGTAATTGGTGTCTGGTGGTATAACATCCTTCAAAACATCAAGGTGTTAAAATATACATGTTGTCTGCCAAGGAATTATGTGGATTTTTAAAATTAATTTTGTTAGGCATTACTCTGACTGACAATAGAGAGACAGTGGCTGAATGTGTATGTGTCGATCCCACTGGAATCCATTCATAAAGGCTGGGTTTCTTGAGGGTTATCAAAAAAAATACATATATACACGGCAAGGGATTATGTCACACAACCACAGCACCAGAAATGTCCTGCAATTACCATACCCTCAACACAGACTTAAACTACGTATATGAAAAATGTCCATATTACATGGGTATTAAACTGTATAATAAGATACCTACACACTTAAAATATAACTCGATCAATTTCTCAAAACAAATATACAAGAAATACTGATCGATGAACCATACTACTCTATTCAAGAACATTTGGATGATGAAGAACATTTACGATGTACTAAATGTCAAATTGTATCCATGTACCGCATATTATGTATATCTCTGTTTGGTTTTAATTTATGTACCAGTGCACTAAATGCCTAATTATATCCTAATATTTCAAACTATGTATATCTCTGTAGGGTTATAATGTATATATCCCTAATACATACTGCATATATATTTCCCCAATATTATTTTATACTTTGACCAACTTACCCTAGCCATAGTTAAACTTTTGCAAGTGCAACGTGACATTAAATTATATTATTAGTATTATCATGTGCTTTCCTGCAGTCGCAGAATAATTACAGCCACAAAACAACAACATAAAATCACATAACTAAACAAAAAAAACATGATTGACAAAAAATGTAAACCATGTAAAGAAGAAAGGACCAACAAAGAGTCTAATTATGGAGACATCAATATACATTAATAGGCAAAACTATATTTACATCATGTTTTTGCAACATCCATAAAACATTTTATAATATATATATTTCCACATATATGCTAAATGTATTGCAATAAACAGTTTCTGTTGTTTTATAGGTATTTATTTGTTTCTTTTTTCTGTTTACTTACTGTATTATGACTATAGAAGCATTTGGTGTTGGTGAAGTACATATATTGCTAGGAAACTTGTATGGGGAGTCCAAATGCCCCATCATAGCTGATCTTGTCATGAACCAATTACTTGATGAAGTCATATCCTAACTACATTTTATGCTCACACATATATGTAAATATGTAGATGATATTGTTCCAATTTTCCCCAACATAGCAATCCTGCACCACATTAAAATAATATTAACCTAGTGAGAAATACCCTTCCTAAAAATAATTTTCCCAATACACACATCAATACCATCCTTTGTAACAACAAGATCCCCATACAGAATAGTCAACATACCCAACATTAACTATGTTACCCTAAATATTGTAACAACAAGATCCCTATGAAGAATAGTCAACCTACCCAACATTAACTACGTTGCCCTAAATATAAAGATAACAGTAGACAAACGCACAATTTCCCACAGTAATTCCACACATGACAAACCTGGCAATGAATCCATAAACTCACCATATGCAACAAATCCAAGACTCACAGTAGCATACCATACATCAAAGGCTTGTCAGAAATACTACCAAAGCACTCAAGGAAAAAACATTGACTCATTGCACATTCTAAGAATTGCTCACCTAAGTTGTATTTATGTGAATTTCATTTAATCTGTTTAACGAATTCCTTGGTCGACAAATCTTAATTGGGTGATTATTACAAGTTGCCTGACAACATATATAATAAAACATCACCTTCTGGTTCTATAGGCATTAAAACTGAACCTAAGCAAAAAGAAACAAATATGTAAACTAGAAAATGACAAATGAGAAAGTTTTTGCAATAAATTTGTATGTATGTATATTTAAACACCTTGATGCTTTGAATAATGTTACACCACCAGACACCAATTACTTACTTTATAAACCAGAACAATTCGGCAAGACATCCGAAATGAATTGACAACGAGACAGCTACCGCTTTGAGAAACAAGTCAAGGGATTTGGTTTTTATATAGGTACAATGTAACTAACCACCGTGGGTCCTCTGGGTAGAATTGTAGAAGTGACCTCTAATCTTCTGTAGGTAAAATTATTACTTAACGTCGTTAATCAAATAGTATATTATTCATAATGAATGACCACTCGGTCAGGTTAATGTTTCAACGATAACCACAGTCTAGCATCAATACATACCAGTCACACTACATTGTACGTAGGAAATCTAGACAAAACTCTTGATGTCTATTTAAACCAATTCATACGGAAACACTCACCCACATACCCACACAAAATGTTTACTAAACGTAAATAAGATGCAAGAATACTTCACACAATATCACAAGCCAATAAGGTATCACCTCAAATTAACATGCTTAGGCAAAAACATACAAAATGTTAGACACTTGTGAATTTCGCTTGTGCTATTTTCGGTAAGGATCAAAATGAGCATTTGGCGTGAAACTATTTCAAATATATTCTTAACAATAGAACAAATATAACTAACATAAAGCAGGAACGTCAACAAATAACTTGGGCAAACACACACAAAATCCTGGCGTGTACATTAATAAACTGCCTACGTTCACTTCAAACAATCCAATCCAATGTACATGAGTAATAATAGTTAAATAATTATTTAACGTTAACAACTAAAATGTTACGCGAACAAAGCCACCAATTATTCTCTGCGACCAAAACCTCGCGGTGAACTACTCGCAGCAGCTGTTCGCCGACTGACGACGAGAACGATTTTCTCTTATTTTCACTGCAATAGCCCGCCAAATTCAAACACATCGTTCATCTACTAAAATGTATCTTACCTTATAATTTCCCGTTTTATGGTATCTAACTTTGTAAGTGGCTGATTTATTGGTGATAGAGGATAAATGCATTTCTTCAGCCTTTGTATCCCATTTCGAACAGACGCTAAAACGGAATAAACACTCCGTACAAGTGTTCATATTTCTTTCGTACCTTCGTACTCATCTTAAGGATAATTTGCAAATGGCTTTGAATGACCTGAAGAAAAAATAATAGAGAATTACTACGAGTTCTTCGTCAATTGAATACAAATTTTCCGCCATACTGTTTGAATATGGTTGTCAAGGGAAATACGATGCTATTCTCTAGGAATTCTGTGCCTACCCAACTACTGATAAATACGATACTTTTTCCAAGGAATACTGCTAAGCAGCGCTGTTCGTATTCCTTGCATTCCGTGAAATACGGAAGTAGAACTAATAAATACTGCACCCTGGACGATGAATAGGATCGAATAGCGTAGGAATATGGAAGGAAAGGGGATCAATACCAATAAACACGAGAGGGTTACTAATAAATACTGTTGCCATTTACCTCGGGATTTAGTACAAATCATTTGAAACGATCATGAACAAATCATCACAAAGTTCATTTGCAACTATTTTCCATTACCTTAGAAATATTTTTGCACAGCCAGCGTCGTATTAAAGTGAATTTGATCAGGGAAAGAAGACAACGGAGATCCTGTTCCACAGATTAATATAAAATTACTTTCTTCCCGCAGTCATCGCATGTTAGAAGAATAGACGACATTACTACAGAGTAGTTTGGTTTAATTTAGGAGGCCTCATTTTGAGTACAACTGGAAAAAAATTCTCCCTCAACAATACTCATAAAACATTTTTCTCTGCCTATCTAGACGGCATGCAGTGCCATGCAATGCCGCGGCATTTGCGAAGAATATTTCCAAACCATCTTCTAACCAACCTCTTTCAACTGGAAATTTTCCACGAAAATACTATTGCTTGACTGTACCCACGCATGTATAATATGCAAAATACCATGGCAAAATCAAACAAATGCTTTATCATCAATAAATGGTACTTTACTTCATAGTTTCTACACAATAGGGTAGTTTCATATCATTTTTTATTGCCTTAATCGAAAGTTTATAACCTCTGGAGTACGGGTTTTAAGCCGTTCGATTTTAAAATGACAAGTATTTTTTCTCGTTAATTAAAAAGTGAAAAAAATCAATGGCGCGAAAACGCGACGGCAAACTATTGCATGCCGGTAAATCATACCTGTGACATCAAACTCTTTTCTCTACGTGCCACTAGGTAGCACTGCAGACGCTTCCAAGTAGACGCTTCCCTTCGTTAAAGCTTATTAACTAGTATCGGAGGTATATTTATTCAGTTAATTTATTACAATTAACTTTTATTTATTAATTTAATATTATTTATGCAGTTGGCTCATTTAAAAACAGTTAGTATTCCTTTTACAAGCATACCGTGAAGTTCGCTCATTGCCGCACGACTTTCACGCCATGCTTCGCCGTAGCAGAAGACTCCACGAGCAGGATGTCCTCGAGCCTATAAAACGACTATTGATACCATTGTTAACAGAGAAGACTTTTCGTACTTCAATAGTTTTCACAGGCTATTACTAATACATATTAACTAGAGCAGAGGATCCCTGAAAAACAATGGTCAGTTCAGGAGACGAATTTTCCTATGCCTCGCAACGTAAACTACCTACCTGTTACGTCAGCAAGAAGGCAGCGCACCCCGCCATTTCAGAGCCTTTTCAAACGGCCTTGAAATTAACATTTAATTCGCTAGTAAACTGGGATTTCTCAATACAAACTTTTTGCGGAAAATGAATACATTTATGGCAGGGCAAGAATTGAAATTAATGAAGATTGTTTTCTTTGATGAAAGGAAACTACCCTATTAAGAACACGTTACTGATGCATGCCCAACAACACCAGTTCTCCTTCATACGTATTCTTATTTTTACGCATATTAGTGTAGTTTGGATAGTTTTGTGTCTCGGCCATTGATTGACCTTCCAGGAATACTTACATGCAAATAATGTTCTGGATGTGAATCACAGCTTCCGGTTTGATTTCTTAGATTATAAGTGGTTGATTGCTGTGGACATTTTTGCCATAATGGCAATGAAGGAACTTTGTGACTTCCACTGTTTATTACAAGAACACCCGGTTTCGGCTGTCAAGCCGTCATAAGTACATTCCTCATCTACCTGAAGATGGTTTGACTGCCGAAACTGGTAATTCTTGTAATAAAGAGTGGAAGTCACGAAGTTTCTTCATTGCTATTATGGAACCCTTCCACCACGTCATTGCTCGCAATCCACCACGTCGAATTTCGATTTGATATAAAGCCATCTTTGCCATTGAGATTTGATTTTGTCATTGCAATATGGAGGAAAAGCAAAATTGGAGGGTGGTTCGAAGGTGAAGAGCGTAGGTTAGAACAATCAACCAAAGGGATTAGAATTTAGCGAATCGAAGGCTAAATCATCATTGATTGTTACCAACCTGTGTAGGGGTTAAATAACCTATTATTAACTTTAAATGGCAGAGCATTAAACTAATTCGATTTATCTGGTATAGCTCCATTCGCTTTTCCCATTTCCTTCGTGTCACAAATAGTCCCCTCTCTCTCACACCTTGTCGAGCTCCGCTGAGAATAACGTACTCCCAACATCCCTTAATTCACTCAAGATATTCCGTTCCCTAAGGGTCCTACGTCGTGGTTTCCACGGCCGGTTGAATCCCTTATCATTGTTTGGACCGAGTTTCCAGAATTTCCCGCTCTCTCTTTGTATTCATGGCGCATGCTTTGGGAAATCAATGTCATTCCTTCCATTGCATGGTAATCGTTTTATGACGTCTACTCAGACCTGGAGACTATTGAAACTGCAACGAGTTTCGGGAGGCCTAGATATAACCGTCGATTGAGACACTTGAGTTTCTGGTAAATTTGCACTCGAGACACTGCGTGCGACTCCTTTTTCTCTGGCTTTGTCCCTTGTTGGGTCCGTCTCTTATTTAAACAACTGCCGTTAGTTGGTACAGTATAACAATATATATTTCTCGCTCACATGGTTAACACAAAAGCACTCACGCGATACGACTGCACGTCAAGACAGTTGGACTAAGACGAAGCGAACCCTGGAAAAAAATCTGTAATATCAAGAAAAGAAAGCACAATCGAAATTAAACCATCATGGCAGACCAATGCATAGCGGTGGCAATAAAATAATTACAAAAATAACATAAATGAATTCATAGCATCTTTATTCCTTGCTGAGCAAAGAAATTCTTCCCGTTCTCCACCCTTCTCTTTCTTTCTGAGTTTGATTGCAAAGTTGCGTTATTTAAATTGAAAAATATTATGCAAAATGCTTTTTCTAAATGACTTTCTACAGAACTCTATGATTTAACGTGGTGAAACATAATTTAACTGTGATATTAACCAGACAATTCTATCGTAACAGTTCATTTACAATTAGATCATGCTTCTCGTCATGTCAGTGAGGATGAACGATTACAAACGAGGAGAAGGTACTGCGTGCAGTAAAGATTGGAGAAGTCAAAGCTGGAATTATTCGAAATTTGGTACTATAGAAGAATGAGGAAGAATAAATGTATATAATGAGTGATAAACAAAAAATCCTGAGAAGATCGGGACAAAAGAGAAGTGTGCCGAAAAAGAAGACTGGAATCGGTCATATCATGGAACCAGATAGTCTGACGGAGACAGTCGTCGAGGGAAATGAAAACGGGACGAATGGGATAGGAAGACATCGCATGAAATACAAGTAATACAGTAAGAGATGTTAAAGAGAAGAATTTAATGCATACGAAGAGATTTGCTGATAAGAGGATTGTGTGGAGGGCTGTTTAAAATCTTAGTTATCAGATCTTAGACTTGATTGGTGATGATGATGAATGCCATCTCTTGTTTCACAAATTTGACTTAAGTTAGTCATTTGGGAATGATTACCTTGGAAATTAAGAAGAAAAATATTTCAACCTCACTAGCAGTAGAAGTAATAATATTGGCGGGGAAGCTGTTGCTGTTAAACACCGGCTGACTTTAATAAAATTGATGCTGGTTTCAATGGCGTGGTAAAGTCGGAAAAAACTAAAATAGGAAAAATTAAAGTAAGCTAAGCAGGAAAATGCCCAAGGTAGGGGCCTTCGACTTAATTAATTTATTTTCAGACTTTATGGAAGCCCTCATCTCGGGAGAATAAGGTCAAGGAAGTAAAAAGAAGCCAGCAGGACTACGAAGTAATCTTCTTAAAGTTTTATCCACATTGCGGAATTTGCGGTGATGACAAAAATAAAGATAAGAACCGGATTCAACGGAAAAATGAATACTTGCAGTGAGCACTAATTGGTTGATTCTACGCTATAAATCGAATTCTAACTCCTGAAACAGAAAACATTCGGATAATATTGCGGCAACTTTTAGCTGGTTACGCCAGCCCATGATGCCATTAAAGCCTTTGAGTCTAAATGAGGCTAGATTTTTGTGATAGGTGAAAATTTATTTTCACAATAAACTAATTTTGCGGGTACGACACCAAAAGAGTTTGTGGTTTAAACTAAGCTGATAAACCGTAGAATTATTTGAATCTCCCAATCTCCACTAACTGTTGATATTTGTGTGGCTAATGAAACATTGGGAGAGATTTAAGGGAATCAAATAAAAGTTTTTAGCTATTAAATACTTGATAGTGAGCTAGATATCTGAATTAGTGCAGTGTATCACTAAACATATAGTATAATATTGTTAATTTATTTACTGCAGGGGTCATTACGTGAATGCTATATTTTTACGTCGGCTTTGTTGGTGCGTTTTTAGAAGAAAGCTCGAGAAATGGGAAGAAAATTAGTGGGTTAGTATCAGTCGAATGAAAATGGGCTCATTTCTTAGCCAAATGCACTTTCAGGCTGCGTTGCAAGTAACGTCACCCGGCGATTGATTACTTCTATTCGTGACGAGCGATTGGATATCCAAGCCATCTTCTTCAAGTCTATATATAAAAGCGACAATAGATAAGGGCTAGGTATTAGGAGTTATCGAGAAAAACAATGGGCATGGGACTGTAGATGATGGCAGCCCTCCTGATTCTCGGCAAGAATGGAGATATTCATTGATATTCCATCCCAGCGGCACTTATAAATTAGGCGTCCTATACAGCAAGATTTAATGACATTGATTTGATTGAGGTTTTCTGGTATTAATTTCATTAATACTGAAAGAAGCTTTTTTAAATGTTTTACATATCTCCAGTATACTTTTTTTCATTTCTCCATAGCTTCAATAACTTTCATTATTTATTCATTAAAGGCGTTAATCACACAAAAGTATGCTTAACAGTGTTTCACTAACGGTTCCGTGAAGACGTTTCTGACTGATTATTTTAATTTTCAAGTGGTCTAGTTTAATGCATGGGAACATAAAGTTGCATAAAATGTTCAATGAAATTAACGAAAAAATGAATGAAATGATGTAATATAGTAGCTAATGGCAAATTTCTCTTCTAGGCATATTTATGTGTATTCAGTGTAGCTTCATTGTGAAATTTCGGCCGTATTTAGAATACAGGCCACAACTAGGCCATAGATTCGAAAAAAAGCTGAATAAAATATAAATAAAAAATACCGGCATTTGTGTTGAATCAAATTTTGCCTTTTCCATGCATTTGTATTCATATAAGAATTCATGTCTTGCCCAAGCGAGTGGTGAAATGGTGGTGTACTATTTTAAGCCTTGAGTTTATCGGGTGCCTCGCTTGGAACTTTCCTGAATGTCACTCAAATGCATCAATCGATAAAATTCTCGCTGGAGGCATGAGAAACTAAATGGCTGGCGTTTGAAATGTAACGGAGTTGCATTTCAATGGGTGGTGAGCTTTAGTTCCACGTTGAAGGTTTTCTGCTTTTTGTAAGTCAAAAATCTGTAGTTGGCAATAACTGAACATGATAAATACAAATGGAAGATGTTTGGAGACATCAAAGTACTTACTAGCAGACCTGCGGACTGCTTTGCAGGCAGTGTCTGTCTGGTGTGCTCTTGATGTGAACTTTGTGTTCTAGTGTCGAATGAGATTATACAGTGTTTGGAAACTACTGATGACACATTACCAATAGATGGCAGTAGTGCTTGTACTTCAGGCAGGCAGTTAGCTACTGCTTCACTACTCAGAGTAGTCCTTGCCTTTTTTTACACTTTTGTGCACCAACTTTTCATAAGCATTTCGTATGCAGAGAGAAGGAAATGGCTATTTTATAAATGGAGAAATGTGTCCTACTCTAATTATTCTATATGTTTTAGTACTTTTTCTACAGTATATTTGCATTAAATGTTGTCTCCCACTCTAAAAAACCACGTTTTTTTGCATTTTTCTCTGCACCACAAACTGCTAAAAATCCAAAACTACTACCAAATCATACAGACAGAGAATCCACACTCAACGCACCAAACCTCACTCTTTTAGCTCAAAAATTGGGAGAGAACAAAACAAAACGGATACAGAATGACGGACGGACTGACTGACACGCTACAAAATTACACCCAAATTACTCCCAAACCGATGCAAAGGTGGCTGTGATATTTTTCTGGGATCGTCTGGATGGTGAAACGTGTTAAAAATAGAATTGGTCCTTTTAGCCTTTTTAAATATTTTAGGTGAGTATGTAAGTGAATGTCTTTTTTTTTAAATTGACGAAAAATGGAATGTTCTAGGAGGTTTTAATATAGTCGATCGAATGGTTTTGACGTAATATTTGGTAAATATTATACCCAAAGCGATGTGAAGGTTGGTGTAATATATTTCTGGAATCGTCTCGGTATATTTATGTTAGAATTAGTTTTTTGAGCTTTTGTAAATATTTTAGGTAAAACATCTTCTTGTCTACTGTGTAAAATATAGGATGGAACCAGCCCCCTGAAGCTTAATGCTATCTCCTTATAGCGAAAGCGTACCATTCGTGTACGGTTTCAGTGTTTCGCCACCAGTTGTCGCTACTGCCTAGCGATGCTAGAATTTTTTCTGGATGCATTGCTTGCATGTGAAAACATCGGTTAGTAATGAATTGTTTCATTATTTAGTGGCCAGTTAGCGTAATTTAGTTTGTGGCTATTTCAGCAAGAAAACATTTCCAACTCTTGCGCTATTGCCACTGTGAATTCTTTGTCAAAGAAAACTAGGACAATGCCCAAAGACGTGTGGTGTACTGTTGTCACATTCATCTTCAGCCTCGTTATATTAAGAATTAAAGCCATATTTTTTCGTGGCATTTCACGTATATATAACCATAAATAACGATTCATCGTATTTCTATTATAATGTAACTGATGTATATTGCGACACGCTAAGGTTTCAAGATTAAAATATAAAAAAATTGTAGTAGTAAAAAACCCATATTTGTACGAAATTTTGCCCGTGCTGTGCACAATACTCAAAAATGATTTGCTTGGTAATATATGCACTGTTTTCACAGTTACAACAGTTTGAATAAAATATGTTAAAATGTCGGAATTTGGACCCCATGGCCCGAATTCCGACACAGATATGCTTCTAATTCCGACAGTGTGTGGTTCGTAAGTTTAAGAGCTAAAAAGCAAAAAAATAGTAGGAAACTTTAATGAAATAAGTTTTATTTACGCGAAAGAAAGCAATAATTTCATAACAAAGCGTTCATGACAATACTTGAAAATATTTTACTAGTCATAGCATTAAGGACAGGAGAAAATTCTACGAAATTTAGCATCTGCACATTCCTCATGGACATACTGTGCCGATATTAGCCTATGCAAACGCTACACAGACTAATATCGGCACACTGTCCTCTCTGAAAATGGTGAAATACCGGTGCTCTTTTTTATTGGAAGGCATTTCACTAGCACCCGGCTTGCCTGCGTCTCCAGTTCAGGATTTATTTTTTCCGGAATGGTTTTTCATCAATGTTGTAATTATTTCCTGGCATTTGCATAACATAGTGTTCAACCACGATACTTTTTAGCTTTTCAAAGTAATATTTCACGAGCATGCGTTTTAATTTCATGGCTCTACCTTGGTTCATTCTCTGAGCCCTTCTCTTTGATACATCCATGCGTCTATTCAAAAATAACTTCATCAACTTTCTACCAGCTAATCCTGCGTTTTCATCGAAATTATGTGTGATTCCATTGATTTCACAGTAGGCATAGACCCTTCTTCTCAGTCGACCAGTTACCGGCATCCCTATCTCTCCGAAAAAAAAATTTTCTCCGGCATAATTCCTTCTCTTGATCACAAACCAAAAGAGCAGACGACCAATATTTTTGTATCATATTATTTTCTGAATTAAGAAAATTCGTGCATAACTTGCAACAGTTATTTCAATGAATTTTCGTTCTTCTCATTAAATATTTTTATGTTAGGAAACAGCTAATCATAGAGCTCTGAAAAACCACAATAGCTGTTTACAAAATTAGCACATAATTCAACGATCTCCGGTACTGTTATGTGCGAGTTAAACGAAAATTAAGAGCCGCTAGTCCTTATTCCGACACCTGTCGGAATTAGGGAATCCACGATCTTTCTAACTCATTCTTGAAATTCTCACTGTGTATCCATTATTTCTCCTAACTATGCACGCTGCACTAAACAGCAACAATAGGCTGCTAAGCGATATAAAATATATATCACTTTCTAAAAATAAAACACAGAAAATTGGTTAAAATGACACCTCAAGACGCACGCCTTTCGCTCTAGAACACAAAATTTGCTCTAATACAACCAGCGCCACACCTGGGACAAGGTAACTTTTTGTGTCTCCTCGTTGATAGACTCCAGTCCCATATTTAATGACAACTGTCCACCAATTTCAGTACTTTTAGCAATGCACCCGGGTGTCGAAATTATTCCCGTGTCGGAATATGGGGTAGGTACCTTATATCATCCAGATATCCACCCATATTATGTGGTTGGATTTCTCTGTAGGAAATTCAGAAAATTTGTGCACTGCATTGATTGTTCCAGTTCTTTGGATTCATAAAAATCTAAAAGTGACGTCAATATGTTAGCATTGTCGAATTCTAGGAGTTCTATTATAAAGCATAATAACCTTTACATTATGCTGAGGCAAGTGGAGCGTATCCTTATTAGCAATATAATGTTTCCAGATAGCTATTCCAGAGCATTAGAATTATGTTTAGACAATGTGTTTTACATTTCCCTTTGAAACACATGGGACTGATATGATAACACATATTTTACATTATTTCATTTTAATGAGACTTAGGCAGCAGTATAAAAGAATAAAGGCCGACTTAATTTTTAAAAAATCAGTCTACCGAAAAATCCTCTCATTTTCATAAAACATGATGCAATTTAAAATTTTGATTTGCATTTTAAATTCAATGTGTTTAAAAATGTTTTGTTTGACAATAAAATAAAATCAGTATCTTCTCCGAATCATGGATTTCCTTGTCTCATCTTATCTCTCTGTATCACGTAGGTATTTTCTGAATATGTTGAGTGAGCTTGAAATGGTAAAAATGCACGTTATAAGCATAATGAGTTAATTCTTTTACGCATTTTTAATAATTCTTGAATTAACTGCAATATAAATAATTGCTTCTGAATGTATATAATATTGCCACAACGCTTGAATAGTTTTTTTAATGTCGTTAAAGTGCTGTGAAGGTAAAGAGGAAATATGCCTCAAAGTATGAGGTTCTTAAAGTTATAAAAGGATACTCTTTATCAAAGTAATGTTATAACACTATCACGCATGTTGAAGACAAAACTCAAGCTTATGTTTTTATTAGGTACTACAGTTATAATTGGCGTTAAAAGGGTTTAAATTAAATTGCAATTAGCGCGTGTCAACTTTTCCTTAAAGGTTCGAATTTAAATAATTGAAATTTACTGGTTAAAAATACTTATTTTACTTGAATATTCTGATGATGTGATATTAAATATAAATACTAAAATGTCCTTCCGTTGGTATTATCTCCTGTTAACAACACTTTGCCTCTATGTTAAACTTACTTTGATTTTTAAGGATTCCGCAAACCCCTATGCACCTATAAATGTCACAAAAAATTGGCACGCCTCCTATGACCTTATCATACGTAACAATATGAAACTTAGATAGAATAAGAAACAAACTTAGCAATGTTCAAACGCTTCTCTGCCCTATGACGAAAGAAGCTGAGATAATTTCAAATCCACCATAATGTTTTGTTCCAAAAATGCAAATATAGATGCG
Source organism: Platycnemis pennipes (assembly GCA_933228895.1). Classification (NCBI taxonomy): domain Eukaryota; kingdom Metazoa; phylum Arthropoda; class Insecta; order Odonata; family Platycnemididae; genus Platycnemis; species Platycnemis pennipes. Next base: position 20,415,398 of record OW121848.1, on the reverse strand, counting down.
AGATTTGTGCACTTGTCACCCACGTTTTCCACCCACTTGCCACGTAAAATGAATTTTTTTCCCGGTGGATAGAAATTGAAAAATTAGTACGAGTAGATAAGGTGTACTTTGCTTGGGTTTCAAATTTTTGGGATCCATATTTTCATTCCTGCAACTCTTTAAATTAGATTATTTCAGTGCAACGCTCATAAGTTAGCATCGCTAGATGCTAGCGACAACTTGCGGCGGAAGAAGGAAACCGTACACTAAGGGTACGAATTTCTTTGTTGACATTCCTATCCTATATATTAATCCGTGGATGGAACGCAAGCACCACAAAATATTTGGGGATCTGAGCAAGGTGTTGTGTGACAATTTCAAACGTATCGATTGCGTTCTGAAATTTCTTCATGAAGGGAATTTACTACCCAAAATTTAAGACGAATTGTAATCTGCCCAACAGCTTCTAAATGCAACTCTTTTTTCATAAGACCAATACAGAGTTGAGCCTATCGTGTCCACTCATAGTTTACACTATTTCTAAGTAATATACATAATTCCCAAGTATTGTTTTTCTAACACTTGTTTTTAATCTGGTTTATTAAAAGTGGGAAATGACCTTAGTAGTCACAGGACTTTAAGATAATTACCTATATCTATCTTTTAGGTGAAGATATAAGTGAATGTTTTATTTCAAAATGATAAAAACGGAATGGTTTGGGTGTAGGACAGCCATTGATAATTTTATAATGGTGGGTGTATTTTCGAACGAATTTAGCAACGAACATTAATACATAATAAACGTTTTATAACCTTCTTACTACTATTAGAAAAGTACTTCAAACCGCCTAGCTTTGATATTCACATTTCATGCACAAGATCGGGGCCGGTAGGCAAAAATTATTTTATTTCACTATCTGCCCATCGAAAACGTCAATTAATATTTTCATACTTACAAAATTGATTGATGAAACTAATTTCAATTGCTTCAAATTCTTCAATCCAATTTGGGTCCCTTTACCGAAAACGTAAACACATTTACTTAGCAACGTAAACTAATATGCATAGCAACTGGTTTCCCATGTTAAAAGATAGGAAAAACACCAATTTTTCTTTTGAATTTTTCTCAGCACTAATGACTGATAAAATCCAAAACTACTACCTAATCATACAGACAGAGAATCTGCACTCAATGCTCCAAACCTCATTCTTTTAGCTTAAAAATTGGGAGAGAACGAAACGAAACGGATACAGAATGACGGACGGACTGACTGACACGCTACAAAATTAATATATGTACCTATATACTTATAGATAATTCTCCATTGTAAACACAGGAAAAGGTGGAAAAACATTTGAAGAACTTTTTTTTGAAACGTTAGGGGTTTAAAACGTTCTTCTGATCCTTAATGCAACGCATTTGCTCCTAATTTCATAATGACCTTCTCTTCTTCACTATGGGAACAGGAATCTTATAGATTGCGGTACGAAAGTGAGCGATTTCCCTAGCCATAATACTATGCTTTCTGATTATTTCTTTCACGGGGTTGACATGGTATTTTGTAATGATATAGCATCCGTCATGGAGACTCTTGGTTATGAACACAGAGTAAATAAGTGACGTCTGTTCATTGATTCAAGCAAAGTTAGTCTAAAAGCTGTACTTCTGCATCATTTCCATCGTTTAATGGAAACTATTTCCATCTGAGGCGATTGCATAGGCAGTTGACCTGAAAGAGACAAATGAGAACTTGAAACTACTTTTGGCTATAATGGAACATGAGACACAAATGGAATATATGTGGAGACATCGAAGTACATCGAAGAAATTCTTCTTTGCGTACATCTTTGTTACTCAAAGTATTGCTCTTCTTACTATATAAGTGGGACACTAGGGACAGAAAAATCCACTATACTGGAAAAAATGGCCTTCTCTCAATGCGCATCTGTATAGACGGAAGAATAAGGCAAACACTCGTCTTGTCTACCCGAAAAATGTGTATCTACGTACTTTCAGAGTGTATAAAATTGGGACTTGTCAAAAACTTTGTGCGGGCCATGGAAAAAACATGGCGATGCCAGTTCTTAAAAATTAATTTCCCCAAAATCATTTGTGCCAGTATTAAGGAAGAAATATTCGTTAACTTTAGGATAAATGTATGATGACAAATTTGATTAACTGTTCAGTAACGCTGAAATAATGGTATGGCTGCAAGAGCATTTTAGACGCTCATGAGGCCACGAACTAACACGATGTTTTACATGAATCCCTGAGGCCATACCAACGTATAGGATGTAACGTGTCACTGAAACTGCATTTCATGAACGAGCGGGCTTCTTCCCGGATAACCTTGGTGCCGTTGACGATAAGCATTGTGAATGTTTTCCACAGGATAGTTCACATATGGAAAAGCGACGTCGAAGCAAACCGGTGCTGCAATGCTCTCCAACTACTGTGGAACCTAAAGAAGAGGCAAAGCTAGTCTTCGTTATCCTTATCTTATCGTCGTTACCCGATGAAATTTCAAAATATCAAACATCTCAGAGAGAAAAAAATCATTCGCCTTGACCGTGAGTTCAACCCATATCCCCTGATTTTCGGCAAGATACTTTTAACAGTTAAGCTACCGTGATGTCCTCTTTCCCTATAGAAATCAGGGGATCTAGGTTCGAGTCCCGGTCAAGGTGAACAATTTTTTTCTCAGTGGAATTTCTGCCATTGGGAAATATTTGTTAGTAGGTTTTCTTTATATGAAATTACTTTCATGTTATTTATTTTATTCTTTTGCGTAATGACACATTTGTACACCTCTTTTGTATGGAAGTAATGCCCTCCCTAGCACAGAATTCTAGACAGAAAGAAATGAAAAACATGAGGAAGTTCAATTTTTTTCTCAGGAACTCGTGCGGGGAAATTTTTTTCTGCTAGTATTCTTGTGTGTGTGTGATAAGTTTCCTATAAATGGCATTTACAGGCCATCTTGTGGCCGTGGTCTGAGGCAGTAACGTAGGCAAACTAATTAAAAAAAAACTGTTTTTACATATCTGGGCCTTGGGGCTTCAGCCATGAACATGAGGGACAAAATTAATCAGCTTTCTAAGCTTGCTCATTGCAATTAACTCGATTTTCCATTCGTTGTTCAATAATGAGGGTGGAAGTAATGCAGGTTCTTTTTTACAAGCTGTTGATATAAATTTGATAATCCGGATTTTTTTAGTTATCCCGATTGTCACGTGAAAAATACGGGTAATGGGCAAAAACTACTCGCATATTTAAAAGCAGGGTAATAAGTTCTATTAGGATCATGCAATTTCATTCGTGTGGCATAAAAAGGATTCATTTTGTGAATCAGTCTAATTATATAATCCAGGCAGTCTGCTCAGTGATATTTTCCTGCGGAAAACGGAAATTTGCCCCGACTCTCTTTTGGGATCTCAGCGGGGCGATTCTGTAAAGTCGAAATAAAATCGGCTCATATGGAGAGCTGTGGCTCACCGGGGAGAACGATTCGCGACTCATTGTTTATCGCCGGAGACATGAAAGGATTAATCATTAACTAGAGTTGCATGCGTTCTCACCTTGCATTCTGTGCGAAAAAGATCAACACTTCGACTGCTACTATCGTGAAAGGAGAAACTACCGTCCACCGCAATCGCAGCGCCTTCTCGCCAGAAAATGAGTGGCGGCCGATTATGAACGAAATGATCCGCAAAATGACCCGACTTCCATCGCCGTGACCCGGGACGACCTTCGCGTCATCAAGGGAGCGTGGATGTACTGCGAACTATGACGTTTATTCCATATATGGCTATAGTTGTTACGTTTAAAATCTCGAATTAGACTTTACAGAATCGCCCCCGGTCTGATGCTTCCCGAAGAAAATGCTCCTGGATGCTTCCTTGCTTATGTATTATTTTGGCAATTCGTCCTTCATTCGCTCTGTCAGAGCAAAGGTAATATAGGACTTCTTCATTGTTTAATGTTGATGGAGAACACTGAAATAATAATAGAATCAGAAACGTAAATTCAGGGAGTATAAGGAAGGTGCATAAGATTTAGCCAAAAGCATATGCGCTCCCCTCGTGAGTCAAATAGGGGGTGAGATGATCGTTAACAGCGAAGGAAACGCACGGGAGCTCAGGGCTAAGGAAAACATAAACAAAAGGAACGGAGAGGAAAAAATGGTTGCTGGGAGGAATGGAGGATAAAAAGTTATCGTGTGGGGAAGATCAATCAAATAAAAAGAGGATTCATGGGAGGGGGAGACGACTTTGTTGGTCGGGAGAATAGAAGGGAAAAAAAGAGAGCATCGGAGTTATTTTTTCGGACGGCAAGAGACTTTTTTCACCGTGAAGTTGCGGGAGGAGAAATTCCTGGACCGGGAGGCGAGGGGGGAGGGGGGTTGAGGGTGGGCAGGAGCGGGATTTCTATGGTTTGAGAGGGGTGTACGGGGAGGGGGTGCCTTCTGCCCCCCTCCCCCGAGAGTGAGGGGCACTTTATGTGGAGGGAGTGGAGGGTTGGGAGGTCCCAAATGAAAAAGGGCCGGAGAGGGAGAGGCATTATGGGAATGGAAAGGAGGGAGGGTGGTGGGGTGGAGGCATTGTCGTGGAGACGCTGGATTGGCCAGAGGCGAGTTGGATGCCTTCCAAAGACGAAGAAGGGTGCAATCGATGTCCGTCCCCCCTGCACTCCCCTTTCGTCAAGGAAGTGCTGGTTCTTGTGTCGTCTTGGGTGGGCGGGGGGATGGGGTGGAGAATATGTTGATGAGTAAGAGGCGGGAGGGAGGAGCGAAACAAAAGCGACTCTCTCTCTCTCTCTGGTACAACCAAACGGGCTCGTAATTTTTTTCAGGACCCACTCACTTATTTTAAAGTCTAGCCAAAATAAATCAGGATAACCATTTTATCACCTCGAAAAATGTTTTTGGAGGTGCTGGCTCAGAAACCGCATTTCTAAAGCGCGATGTTTGAGATGGGAAACTCCCGACAATACAAGCCTTTCTACTAACGATAGACTTCCCCAGATTATTGCAACTATCTCATGACTTAAGCGCATTTTAAGCGGAAGAGGAACCATCAATAATTTTTTTGCTTGAATTTAAGGATTAATATCCTGTGGTTCAAATTTTCTCCAGTAGGGCGGTACAGTTTTTAATTTAAACGGATTATGAGATAACTTTCTTCTTAGTATAGAATAAACGTTGTAATAATTTTGTTCTTTATTTTTTGAGGTACACAGAGGCTTCATTGGTCAAATTTTAACATTACTTCATCGAACCTAGAAAAATAAATATATCGGGAAAACCGTCCAAGGCTCATTCGAGAGCATATCAATATTTTTTTATTCTTTTCATCATCAATATTTGGTTAACTTGATCTTACGCCTTTTGCTTTTTTACTTTTGCCAGATGCCTCCACAAAGTTGATTTTGTTAGTCTAAAACAATTGAAAATGTAGGATAAGCTTCATTATTGCATATTGACGTTGCATGTGATTTGGCTTTGGTAACGTCGAGTTCCTCAGTAATGGAATCGATTCTACTATGGAACAGAGATATTTCATGGCATTGAATGTTATGATTAAACTTTAAAAATAATTCTTTGTAATGTGTAATAAATATATCCATTTTGAAGTTGTTATCATCATGAAAGAAAAATTGTCGAGAAGTTAACTTTATGGATCAATTTCATGACAAAGAAATAGAGAACCTTTTTAGCCTTCCACACTTTTTTATTTCACGTCTACCGGTTTCAACACCTTGTAGTCAGCTTTTAGAAGATTCTAAATTTGAGCGAACATTCCCTTATGTATGTAGTAAGTTTTTATAACATAAAATATCTGAGCGAGCATTCCCTTATGCATATAGTTACTATGATTAAATGGTGCTGCTCCTTGCAAGATCATCCATGCAACACATGTCGAAGAGTAGCAGTAAGACTAAAGTAGACCTCGCAGGGCCCTTTTCTCAAGGAGGCGGCTGAATAAAGGCTTCTGACCCCAGTGGGGCTGTCTCTAATTCGATTTTGCCCCGTTAATACCGCTATCAAGGAAGGCAATGGGAAACTACCCGTTTCCCCTGCAATGAATCATGCAAGCGAATAAGAGGCAATTGGGAATTGACTGCGTCCAGTCGCTGCTCTTTGGAGGGTTGGTTTTGTACACACGTTGCGGAAGAGAGGGCTGGGAAGGGAACAGAAGTGAGTGAGACGTGAAATGTTTGGACCTTGTCGAGGACGGGGAGGCTGAAATACTTGATTAGAAAGGAGAAAGGGAGATGAAAACGCTAGGCCCATAAGAGATTAAGGAGGCGGACGGCGTTCAGTTCAGGAGCGTCAACTGTAGAATAGCTAGGTCTAGAGAGAGTGAGGTAAGTAAGCGGATAGTAACTCAGCAATGAGCGAAATATATGGATTAAGGAATTGAATATGATGCGGCAGACAGCGATAAAGATTACTATTGATTAGTGAAAGTGTCTCCTCCGGAGAAGATCAGACATATAATAGAGAGTCTAACTAGCTATGATACAGGTGTACACGCCAATAAGCGGGCACATGAAGAGAGAGATATTGATGATGTGTGCACACAATATGGTGTTCTAATGGGATGGAAATAGGCTCGGGAAGTGTGGACTGGGATGATCGCAAGGAGTCGAGTTTAGATGCAACAAGGGTTTTATAATTTACAAATGGAATGGAAGCGGAAAGTGCAATGAGGTGTGATTTAAAAGCTACAGATAGAGGAATGGATGGGTATGAGGGGGGAGGTGGGCAGAAAGGGAAACCCGTCAAAGGGGAAGGAGAATGATCGCATATTGAGAACAAGTCAGGAGAATTATTGAATATGCGTATGAATAGTGAGAGTCTAACTTAGGAATCGAATGAAGACGAAATCCATAAAGATATTGAAGTTAGGGATTGAGAAGTCATTGCGTGAATTGAAGACGGCAAATGCAATGGGAGTAAATAATATACCTGTGGACATGCTTTCAAATCTTGACAGAAAAGGAAGGAAAAAATCCTTAATTCCCGAAATTTTGATGCACTAGGATTTTGGCACCAGGGCTTTTTAAAAGTTTTATTCGTAACATTGAATAATTTAAATGAATGAAAAACAAGAACATCTACATAATACTCTGCAAGCCACCGTAAGTGAGTGTAGCAGGGGGAACAAGTGTTGAAAGACAATGGGCCATGAAGGTGACTACTAGAAGAATGAGTATGGAGATAAATACGTGATACATGTGTGCACACGTTGGATTATGGAATATAAAATAATAGTAATATACCGATTACATTTAAAATAATATAATTATACATAATAATATACTATTCATTTCACCAAACGCTGTGCCACGAAACTTAAGCGCGAGGTTTGAGAAGAGAGCACGTGGTTATAAGGTTGGATTAAGGGAGGTGTAGCTACGATACTTACGATGGTAATACATGAATATGTTATCGGCATGAAGCTGTAATCGTCATGAAGCTGTTTTTGGCATTATTGTAGTTTTATTATACATTAAAAGGTGATGTTTTAAATCAGTTTTATTTTTGTGGTGTTAGGTTTATATTTCTGGTGTTTAGACGACACGAAGGTTTTGTGACAGGATGGACAGGCAATCGTACTGCAAGAAGAAGCATCGCAGGGTCAGGCGACTTCAATTTCCCTAATCCTGTGCATAACACCCCGACCACGGAAGCAGGTCGGAAGATCCGAACGGGTAGGATTGCAATGGGGAGAACGAGGAAGGGGCCCGTTGTCTGAACATTCATGCAAGTCACACGTGAGGTATGCTAAAGGGAAAGACTCCAAGTTAGGCGTGAGTTGCTGTTGAGTAAACCAGTGTAGCTCAGCTGGTGGACCCGCGAGCCATCTTTGCAACCTATCCACGGAACTTGGATAATATGTTTACCGGTCCGCCGCCACTGGAGCCTACCGGTTATCTGTTAGGTGAACCACGTCCGCCAAAAGAGAAGACGTTACCTCCAGCTGCAGTATAAATTCTAATTTCACGCTATCGTCCTGTGGATACGCCTATGTCACGAATATCAAATCCATGTGTGATGATCTTCCCATAATAATGATTTTCCCAACAATGTCGATATCATTTATAATATTCCTTAATTGGCCGGGTTTAAAATTACATTTTAATAGCCTCTGCTTTTCGGTGTGTCTCTCAAATTAGTTATATTTATGACCTAATCTACTGCAATCGATTGAGTTTTGAGTATGCATTTACCATCGTCGAAATACTTTTTAAATGTCTCATAAATATTTGTTATACCATCTATGTTTACCATTTATTCCCCTTCAGCATTTTTAATAGGCATGTAAGGTTTTTATACATCTAATAGGCATTAGTTTCCATTCTTCGCACATTTTTGATTAAATATTATCCGCGATATTCACGCATATCATTGGACGGAGGAAAGGGAGGAGACATTTGGCAAATCGATGGATCTCATTGTAATTTAATATTAATATCCTCGCTTGAAGTACCTTTTTTTTAGAACTTCGTTACGTAGTTTTTGAACACGGGTATATGAGATAGAAAGTTTTATAACAGTTTGAGTCAATTTTGGTGGAGTGTCCCTGTCCTTCTCTACGAAGCATTCATGTATCGGCTCCACCCATAAGCATATTCTTTCTTCAGGCCGGCAAATTTCCTACCCCTCCTCATACTATTCACCAAGTCCTTTCCTCTTTCTTCCTCCCCTTAAATTACTGAGAATTTAAGCTTCGATAGTGAACCTCGGTATTCTATCAATTTCCAGTGCCTGATCCATCCAACTTATTCTTCTAATTTTTTCCAAAAATATATTTTTTCACATTCTTTTAAACATGTTCCATTTGCGATTTATCGTTATACCAAGCTGTTTCCAGCTACAGTCAGATCCTTTGTTGTCTCCCAATCTACGCCATTAGAAATTCCTGTATTGACAGCTGCGTCGTCAGCAATAATAGAACCACAATATTACTTACCAAGGTACCTATGCCATCTGTCTCCTTCTCATTCATTTTCTACACATTTTTTGTATCCGCCTTTCCGTCCACCGCGCTTTTTTCATGCTCCTTCTCGTAATTGTTTCAAATACTTCCAATATTTCTGGGTATATTAGGGACGTAAATAGTTGCCCTTAATTGATGAAGTGACGGCATATACAATTCGCGTATTTTGAAAATAAATTTTGTACCCCTGCTTAATCAGACGGACTTATGTTTTTCCGTTAAATTTCGCTATATGTACCTACCAAGGATGATTATTTTTTCAAGGTGTATTTTCAATCTCTTGGTCTTTAGCCACACATCCTCAGTTTGAACACAGTACTGACCATACTGATTCTAAGAGCCAATATGTATATCTTCATCTCAGATAATATTCACGGTATCCTGTAATTATATAAGATGTCAGGGGTGGACGGATCTTAACCTCGCACGGACGCTCTATAGCAAGCTTTGGTTAGTCGATGCAGCTTATACGAGGTGTGTTCAAAAAGTAAGTTGACGTTATATTTTTATGAACAAATGGTTTTTTATTCTTCAATATTCAAGTTATACCCTTCAAAGTAATCCCCCCAGATATAATACACTTGTGCCAACGCTTTTTCCAATCCTCGAATCAATTCTGATAAGAACATTTTGGTATAGCCTTGAGCTCTTCCAGCGATGCAGTCTTTATCTCCTCAATCGTTGCAAATCTCCGTCCTTTCATAGGTCTCTTCAGTTTTGGGAACAGGAAAAATTCACAGGGAGCCAAATCCGGTGAATATGGTGGCTGAGCCATGATTGTAGTGTTGTTTTTGGCCGAAAATTCTCTCACAAACAACGAGGAGTGAGCAGGTGCATTATCATGATGCAAAAGCCATGAATTGTTTTTCCACAATTCCGGACGTTTTTTTCGTATTGCTTCTCGCAAACGGCGCATAACTTCAAGGTAATACTCCTTATTGACCGTACGACCTTGTGGTAAGAACTTCTGATGCACTACGCCACGGAAATCGAAGAAAACATTGAGCAAAACCTTGACATTTGATCGAACTTGGCTTGCTTTTTTCGATCTTGGTTCTCCTGGGTACTTCCGTTGGGACGATTGGGCTTTGGTTTCGACATCATAACCATATACCTATGATTCATCACCAGTTATGATCCTTTTTAGCAAATCAGGATCATCATTGACGTCATTCAACAGCTCCTGAGTGATTCTCATGCGACGGTTCTTCTGGTCAAAATTAATAAGTTTCGGAATGAACTACTTTGCTGACACACATTTCATGCTCAAAACTTCCGAAAAATTTGCATGGCATGAGTCAACCGATATGCCAACATCCTCAGAAACTTCTCTAATAGTGATTCGACGATTTTACGAAACAATATTCTTCACTGCTTCAACGTTTTTATCAGTTGTTGACGTGCTGGTGCGTCCAGAGCGAGATTCGTTATTGGCATCTTCTCGGCCATTTTAAAAGAGCATGTACCACTTATAAACATTTGTTTTACTCAGAGCAGACTCAGCGTATGCCACTGTCGACATTTCAAGTGCTTTGGAGCACTTAATTCTATTTTTTACACAAAAATTAATGCAAAGTCTTTGATCCTTTTTTTTAAATAGCAGAAAATCGCCGAGCACACCAATACACGTCTAAAATTTGTATCTGTCAATAACAAACTAAATATGCTATATTGTTGAAACTATAAACAAATGTTTGGGACATGTGCACCAACACAACAAAAAAAAACGAAAATCGAATGTATGTTGCACGCCTTACTTTTTGTCACCTTACTTTTTGAATACACCTCGTATATTGTGTTCATCTTCTGGCTTAGGGATAGTGAAGGCCAGTCCCAAAGAAAATTTCGTTCCTGGGATATTAAAAAAAAATTATAATTAATTTAAATATAAATACCGGTAAAGTTAATTACTTTATTACTAATATCCATTAAGTTTACTGCGTTTTGTATGTCTTGGGGTTTAGGGAAGGTGTTTAGATTCCACCTTTGCGAGCCATAATACACTCATGGCAAATGATTATGCTGCAGTATTGTCGAAATTTAGGACAGTTCAGTTACTTTCTTGAATCAGAATACTTTTCTTTCAGCATATTCTGAATTTTTCGGCAATTTTGAAACTGAATGACCAACAAAGTAGTCTAGTAGCAGCAATACATGAAAATGACTCTGCTAAAGCTGTTTTTTCTTATCTTTTTTCTTTTATCTTATTTTCGGAGATTGAATAATATTGTATTTCCTGTTCCTCTGTTTGTATCAGAAAATATTCTTTTAGCGATGAATTCCTGTGCACTTAGAAGTAGGTATTCTATTAAATAGGTGCCATAACGTGATCATTAACCAGTCTCGTATCATTTGATTGTAGGTATTTTGATAATTCTACGTTGTCATAGGTAGATTCTCTTAAATACTCGCTAATAAAAGGTGCTTTCCTGTCGCACTCAAAAGATAGAAATCCTTGATCCTGAAGATTTTACTAAGTAGACTACACTTTATCTTCTATCAAAATGAGACCTTAGCTATATTCATTAGAATATAATATTATTGGACAGAATTAAGTTGCCAAAAAAACCGACACTGTGCTTGAGGCAGAGTATATTCAGTTTAGCTCACCTTATGAGTGATCCGAAATGCCTGTTCTAGCATAATTGATTTATCGTTGTAAAATAAAAATATTAAGCACTAATATTGCTTACAGATGAACTGTAGTATTTCCATCATTAAATTAATTTGGAGACAGGGTTGAATCAACGATCATGAATGTTCACTTGTAGGGCAGGATATTCCACCGCAAACAGCTCCTTGCTTCACATTAAATTATTTTTCCAAGCTGAAAGGACTAAAAAGAGTCATAGCGAACGTAATATTTTTTATGAATATACACGTCCTTACTGTTATCATACATATAATATCGAAAATAGACTCTTAATCTGCATGTTGAAACCATTTGTTTACATAATTATCATGTTGATAAGACGCTTATTTATATAAATATGGTGTTTACTCAATGGGACCTGCTGGAATCTGAAAACTGACGCATAAAGCCGATGAAGAATAATATGCAAGATTTCGCTGGTTGGGAGAATTAAATGTTGCTTACCTGTAGGAGTCAAGTTCGGTAGTATAGTTTGGAAATGACCGGTAAGTAAAACTTAAGGAATTTCCCTCAACCTAGACAATGCAAGTGAAATCAATTGCCACTCGTGGTCAGGACCCTTTTTTGAAATTGTGAACTGCTCAATAACTTTATTGGGAAACATTGAACTGAAATTTCAGAAGTGCAGTTTAATTTTAATCATAAAGGCTGAACAGAATAATGGGCTCATTTGGGAAACATACTATATATCATATACTAATTTTTGTACTATATTTCTCAGGCAATATTTCATAATGTCATCCAGACTATATTTAATTAAATTACGGGGTTATATTCTTGAGGCTTTTTCTCATAGTTTAGTTCTTTGGCGAAACTATAAGTTGAAGTAAGGTTTTTTCCCATTTTACATGAAAAGCCTGTTGAAATTGCCAAGTGACAAGTGACTGTTAATAAGTGTGTATTTTTTGAAAACGGCAGCCAACATCGTTTTTCGATCCCAGTCTATTAAACGTGTTTCCTCTGGCGATTTTCAATGCCATTTCTCGCCTTTTATAACAGCAAAATAAATTGTACATGGTGGCTTATCGCCCTTTGAAATCATTTATACAATATATCGTGGACATTGGCTTCCCAAAAGCACAATTCCGCCTTACGTGTGCCATTCATTAATGAACCGTAATTAAAGGGATCCTATAGATCCTCATTTAAGGAAATTTCCTTCGGAATCTGGAATTCTGTACAGCGTGGTGGTCTGGTCACATCTGTTGTGGTGTGAATTGGTCCGGTAAGCCAAAGGTACGTGGTTTAATTTCCGGTCCAGGAAAATTATTTCTCTGTAAAATTTTATTATTCGAAGTCCAGAAAAACCATCAGAACAAATTTTAAAGTCACTGCGTAGAAGAAACGCGGTATGGTGGATTTGGCCAAATGGTATTGCTTTGGTATGAAATTTAATTCATCAGCATGCTGGCAAAATAAAACGGCGGATTAATCCGGATTTGATTTCATCAACATTCTGAGGTAATTGCATCTTTGATATTCCGTAGAGGTTATTCCGCTAGCGTGTGATTACAGTTTGCGTGATAGCATTAGAATTAGTGATAGCACTTAAATAATAATGTGGGAAAAACAGCCTTGGGTATTTGAATCGTATAATGAAGAACGCTTAGACTTAATATATGAGAAACTATTGTAGTGCATAGTCGCTTACAGATTTTTGCCATTAACATGTTGGAGTCACTGCGTAAATTTCGTCAATGGGTGAATCCAAGGGGAATACAAGTTTGTAATGGGCAAATATCAAAATTTGGTTTCGGGATTTTCGCAGTTGTTAACAGATTCTCACAATCCCACCTGAATTGACACACAATCCTACCTGAGTTCAGCGCAATGTGCTACGTCCCGTGTCTCTTGGATGATTCTCGGAAAAGGTGATTATGGACGTAGAGAGGTGAGAAACGAAATAATATAGGTTATAGGGAACAAACTAGGTAGTGAAGAAGTGTTTTCGAAAATAGGATAAAGCTAAAGGCCAATTAGATGAAAAAGGAATAAAACCCTTTACCTAAGACAATTCGATCACTGATGGACAAAGTACGGCTCACGAGCCACACGTTACTCTTTGGGTGAAAAAATGTGACTCGGAAGTAAAATTGAAAATGGAAATAAAACGATCGTAGTTTCTTTTAAAATTGTATATTCGAGTTAGTAAGTGAAATGGGCAAAGTCTCTATGATTGATTCCAACTGAAAATCGTGCGGTAAATAAAAAAAATCACGTCGAAAACCAGGAATTTGCAATTTTTCTCCGGAAATCTAAACTCACTTCTCATACCAAATAATGAAAGCGACTTCTGAGTTAATTTTTGTCATTGTTGCATGTGATGCATAGGAAATTTATGCTGTTATGTCTTATAATTATCTAAATTTTCATTGTTATTAAAGTATATTGTGCCTCCAAAAAAAATATTGAGCCCTTTTAAGGAACAGGTTTGCTCTTTCGCCTCAAATACGTGCCGACCCGTAGCATAGGTGACCACCTGCGGAGAGGAAAGTGGGCGGACGGACTTTGGGGATACCCGTTAAGACTTGCGTGATAGGTGATGTGAGTAAGTGCCGAGAGCTGAGCTCCTTAAACTCCTTTTTCATCTAATAGGATTCTGCGGATTTATCTTCTTTTTGAAAACACTTTGTAACTTGGACTCCAAGATTAATCCCATAAAAAATTATTTTACTTTTCTGAAGCGTTAAGTATACATTACGAACTCCATCGTACTCCATCCACAGTAAGTTAGACACCAAACAGAAAATTTGGAGATAGATTATAAGATGACGAAGCTTAAATTGCTGTATTTTTACGCATAAATAACGACGGTGACCATAATTAACGATGTTGCCTCGTAGCTACTTGAATGGAGGAGATAATGTAGGTTTTAGGGTATCTCTGCCTCTCTGTCTGAGACTCTTATTCTGCTACTTACAAGTTTTTTCTATATCATCAATGGCTTAAAGCAGATCCCGCATTTAAAAGCCCCTCAGATCGGAAGAAAGGAACGAAGGGAAGAGAAAAGGAGTGAGGATGGGCATGGAATGGGGTATGAGGTAGGGCGCAGAAAATTAGCCTGATATTAAATATTAGGACGTCAGGGGGAAAGTGGTTTTATATCCCATCCGACGCATGGAGTACTGAACTTGGAATGCTCTCCACAATGAATCCTAGAAGGAATTCTAGTGATCTCACTACAAGGGTTCATAGTCACGAGCGGAGGGCACCTAGAGCTCCTGCTATTTTCCCAAAGTTCTTCCTTTGTTTGGCATACAACTGCAAATATATTCGTAAGACTTGAGCAATGTCCATCTCTCATGACGTTAGTTTGAAATAAGAATCTTTGTTACATGTGAATATTTGTCATTTCCTTGTTTAACTTTTATAACACAGTAGTACTAACAAGAGAATTGTTTGCTCGACGGTAATTTATGCCTCGCTTTAAGTCACCACTTGACACCTACACTAGATATGGAAGAACTTACGTATGGAGCGCGTCAATGTATTAGTGAATATTACGCCATTGGAGTGTGTAATCATGACAGAATTGTATCTTAAAGATGCATAAGATAAATGTGATGCAATGAACGATGAATAACTGTATGGTAGAGAAAGAAGAGAAAGAGAAATATTTACTATAAAGTGACATAGAATGACAGAGCTGATTGTACCCTCTGCGGATGGAATGGGTTTACAGGAGTTATTTTCGAAAGAAGACTAGAGGAAAAGATGGCACAAGGAAGTCCAGTGATTATCGCTAAAGCCCAATTAAGTGAAGTATAGGGGTAAATAAACATGTGGATATAATTCAATTGGCAATGGATGGTGGGCTGCAGTGAATATAATCGTATATATGAAGCACAATGATATGATTACCATGTGCCTTTGTTTAGCAGGTCCATATTGGCATAATGAAGGACATCGTAATCCCAAAAAAAGAAATTCGGGGTGTTGGCTTACTTTACCATACTTCAGCAGCAATGAAGCAGAGTAATGAAGCCCTGAATTTGAGTTTTAATTACTCACGGGCATGTTGTGATTTTTAAGTGACTGTTCTAATTCCAGCTCTTCGATGTAACCACACTTGAATGCGGGTGGATTGTAGAAATGCCACGGCTTTTCCTGTTCGTCGACCAGTTTGCGAACGCAAAGAATGGGTTCACATGTACTTTGTTCAAGCAGGGAGGGGAAGTTGTGGTGGAGGGGCTTCCGATGAAAACCGCAAAAGGAAGTCACGGATGAATCAGTAGAGAGTGCAAAGGCACTCTCACTCAGCACTCCGATAAACCGATTCATTGTTTTAAACTTGGTTCTTTAAAATGAAGGAGTGAGTGCAGAGCTTCCTTGGTCACAGTGGCCATGAAAAGGGGGACTCTTCTTGAGGTTCCCAACCTCAGGACCTAAATGGTGGTTCTCTTTCAACTAGTTAAAATTAGAAAGTTTTTAAAGGATTCATTGAGTCCCCTTTGGACTTGTTTGCCCAAGAAAAGATTTTTTATCGGTACATTTTGTGAATCGATCGATTCCGATGCGGATGCTGAATTTTACTAGACAGTAACGATTTATCTATGATGCTTGCTATGTTGATTGCATTTTCAAAAATGTACAAAACTATCCATAGTATCTACTACTCTGAAGGTACAACGAAGGAACAAAGAACATCTTTATAACCAGATGTAAGATTACGAATATACGTAAAAATTTAGGAATATAATCTTGTCGACACGTGCTTCGGTGGTATCGGCTAGGATCAGAAGAGGATATCTAAAGGACAAGGTGTTCTAGGGTAAATAGGAATTCAAGGAACGAAAGTGCATAAGAGAAACCGTCTATGCCGATGGTCCCATAATTATTGAGAAAAGAATCGGGGAGAAGAAAGTGATGTTCCTGCCATTTGTAGATTTGGTGAAACATGTTGGCATAGTTCATTGGAATAAAATCCTTAGGATTCTAAAGAAAACCGCGGTGTACAACAATGTTATGAGTTATTTACTGCGTGCAAAGAAACCAGGTTGCCATGATTAAATTGAACCAATCAGAGAAGAAGGATGAATGCAAGGAGAGAAAACTGTGTCTTGCTCTGCACTGTTCCTAGTTTTTTTGGTGCCTACCTGGAGAAAGCAATGAAAGAAAACAAAACAAAGGCTTGATAAATAACTTTGTTTGGGAAATCATAATGTTGCAATTTGCCAATGACATAAAGGTAAAAATAAATTTTGAAAAGACACTGGTTGTGGCAGAAAAAATAATGATAAGATATCACTCGAAGGTCAATAAAAACGGAAGAAAGGTAATGGATAGATGAATAATCTCCTTAGAGCAGGAAATGCAAGAAACAGAACTTTACATCGGAACTTGAGCCTGTCGCTTGCTAATGGTGGCTGCAAAAAAAAGCCACAGAAAATGCGATACTGAAAGCTTTTAAAATGTGGCGTAATAAAAGAGCATAATTGGTAAATTAAAATGGCTTCAAGGAAAATAACTAAAAAAGAAGTTTTAAGTATCGCGGAAGGAAAGAAAAGTGGACTGAATAACAGAATTGAAGGCACAATTATATTGTGCCTTCACATGGCATGGGGTCTCAGGAATAGATCCGCCGACTGAAAAGTGAAGGGAAGGAACGGCAAAGGGATGATTCATGTGAAATGTGGGGATCAAGTGATGAAGGGTGTGTGAGAGAAACATGCCAGTGTGGTGGGGTTAGTCGATAGAAGAAGACTAGAGAGGAGAACTCCTGTGTCAAACCAGTTTAAGGATTGATGAATAGTGAAGATGAACGAGGACGATATTTTTTTTGCCTGTAAAGAAGGAATAGGGAGGTGCAGAGGTGAAAATATGATGTCCCTCGCCGTTGAAACGTGAGTGTAATTGGGACGGCAGAGGAATAGGGCGTCGGGAAAGGGAAGGCGAGGTTTTTGGGGTGGGTTATCCTCTCTCTCCATGGAGGGAGGGGGTTTGACGCAGGGCGCCCCTCTCCGCGCTAAAATCCAGCCGTGCCGAACTCCCGGGATATGTCGCGCTGCTGCATGCGAAATGCGGCCGCAGCCGTACGTGGCCGAGTTGCGAGTCATAGCGGAGTTTGGTGCATGCATCCAGCCGCCGCCTAACCCTCAATTTCCTCGCCTACGTTCCGGAAAGCTGGGGATATTACGCGGTGTGCGCGGTTGTCCCGCTGCATCACCATGCAGATTTTTTAGTTTTTCGACGACTATTTCCTCCATTTGTAGCTATGCCATTCAAGTTATATAAATTTCATCCATCAACAAATCATTCATCTTTTGAATGAGTTTCAAGAAAGACTACGCACTAATTATAACAAAAAAATGTTCTTAATATCTCCGTTGAGAAGCGTTAAAAAAAGGATTTTAGACTTTTAAAGGAAATATATTTTTTTGCGAAAAACTCATACTGCACGGCAGCCTTTTTGAAATTGAGATTTCAGTCACTGGAAGGAAAAATTGAATTTCGATCACATTCTCCTCTTTTCCTTGACCGATGTGTTGGTTATTACCACGAGAAAGAAAAAGCCACTTAAGAGTAGATATCCTTAGATTGATGAAGGTAAATGCATTTAAGTCATAGAGTAAGAAACGTAACAATTACTATGACATGTTTATTAGCATTTATTACATTTTTTTATTGTTAAAACATTTTTAGTTGCACTGAAAAACATCAGTATTTGAGGACACAACCAATAGGAACAGCGCGAAGTTCGGCACTCGAAAATAAGTGGTGCGGTCAATTCGTCTTACTCGATGATATTTGTCCTATGAGTAACGCTTAAGGAGCGCGCTAAAGTTTTCTTCGTATTGAACTATCGCGCATGGAAATATTTCCCATACGAAGCGGCTCCTAGAAAGACATTCCTTAGCCGCCCGGAAGCCGTGTATCACAGTACACGTCTTCGTATCCGAGGCGGATTGGCATACTCCTCTTCTTTGTATTCTAAAAGTCTTAAAATATATATTATGATAAATATTATACGAGGTTAATTTATTAATTTTTTTTGAGTTTATTGAGTAGTAATTTCAAGTATAGGTTTTATTTTAGCCTGATGGTGAAGACAGAGGAATATACTAGATTTTGGTTATAAATATAGGTTGGATTTTAGGTCATACGATGCTGATCACACTACCCTTGAGGGATATAATTCTAGTAAACATCTATTAGTATCGAAATGTGAGCGATTAAAAATGTGATAGTAGTGGGAATAGAAAGTAATCTTCTATACTGATAATGCCGGGGATAATTTTCACGAGCTCTATTATTTGGTGCTAGAATGGTTCAGATACTTTAATACTTATAAAATGACTACGTTTAGCGTTTAAACTGATGTAAAGCAATTATTTCAGTTAGATCAAACGTAATCTTCGATCAATCATGAAGTGTGAAAGCCGGAATGTAATCACACTTTGGCCTCGTGAACGAAATATTCCAACTTTTGGATGTAGATCCGCCTGTATCTTCTGGACTACGCGGTCCTTAGTCTGGAAGAATAAGAAAAGCTATCCATCATAGTTGCTTATGACGTCAATGTCTTGATAAATATAGTCTTTTCAATGAAACAGCCGACAATTTTCGTGGTTATGACGTGAACATTTAACCACTTTAGTGGTTTTACGATGTCAAGATGTTGCTGAACAAGGCTGCGGGACGGTTTTTATGCACTGCCAATCATCGCTGCCCACTGAATTAGAGAAAATCAACTTTTTAACTCCATTGCTCCATGTGAACACTTCTGGGTGGATTTTGAGGGAGGATGACTAAAATTCCGTTATGTCCATGTCTTCATAATGTTTCCTCACGACGGGAATTATGTCGTGTGCATGTTCAGGGGTGCTCTGAGTACGGCACTCATGCATACATGGGTTCTATCCGTTTCTGTGCGATATATCCGAGTATGCGTAACGGAGTTCAGGTGGCGGTTCTGTAAAGTCGAGAGGAATTCGGCTCATATGGAGAGCTTTGGCTCTCTGGGGAGAACGATCCGCGCGACCCATCGTTCTCCGCCGGAGACATAAAAGTCTTAAGGGGGAACCTGCACTTCGAAGTATTGAACTCTTATGATAAATGTAATTTGCGATAATGAGTCAATTTAGGCTTAGTGGTGCCATTTCTATTATAAAATATATATACAAACGATCGATAGGGTTAAATACCATAGAACTATGCGTTAAAAAATGTTTTATACAGGATTTAGTGCTTTCTCGGCGAATGATTAATAATAAATTATTCGCGGGTTTTCAACCGGGTCCAGTATTCTGCTGCCTACGTTTCAATGGCTAACTCCGCCATCGTCCTCAGGGTGTTAATGCCGGGTTAAGATTTGTCGCCCTTATAAATGCTCCCGAATCGGGTCAGGTGGCTTCTGATTGGCTGTTGTCTCTCTTCCTCCTCGCTTCTTTGATTTTGCGGATTATGGTTCTCCACGATTAGCTGAGAGCATCCCCTTCATCTGTATTGAAAATTCTCGCCTCCAAGCTGATCTCAGTGGCATCTTTGGTCAATCGGTCTCAGTATCCGTTTGAAATGACATTTTTGTCAATATTATTATGCAGGTTGAATGTAAATGTCATGACTGTTTTAGCATAATTTTAATTGAAATTGTTCATGTTACGAGAGTTTCTTGTGGCATGAATAAAAAATAGGTGCTCAAGAGGTTATAAACCTTTAATCAACCTTTAATAAAAATGTTAGTAAACTACCCTTACTAAATTATCTCCGAGTGAGATAAGGCTGTACACTGTCTCCCGTAATTTTTAATGTTTACATCGTTAGAACCATCAAAGAAATTAAATAGAAGTCTTCTGGAGTGAATATCCACGGAGAAAAAATTAGGATGCTGCGATTCGCTGATGACATAGCACTCATAGCAGAGACAGAGAGGGATCTGAACAAGATTCTAGTAACCATGGAAAGGACAATGGGCAGGTATCATTTGAAGATCATTAAGAAGAAAACGAAGATATTGGTGAGCAGCAATAGAGAAGGGAGGCCAAAACCAACGTTAAACTAGGAAAACAAAAACTTGAAAAGGTGAAAGAGTTCTGTTACCTTGGAAGCCGAGTAACCAACGCTGGACGAAGCAAGAAAAAATAGTGAGTAGAATAGCCCTGGCAAAGAGGGCATTCTATCAAAAGAAGACTACTTTAAGCTGAAAATACAAGCATAGAAGTAAGGATACAGTTCATCAGAACGAACATCTGGAGCATGTTTCTTTACGGCAGTGAGGCATGGACGATGGCAGCTGCGGAGAAGAAAAGGGTGGAAGAATTCGAAATGTGGTGTTTAAGGAGAATGATGAAGACTAAAAGGATTGACCGAGTTACAAACTAAGAATTCCTAAGAAGAGTGGGAGGAAAGAGAAGTCTGCTGAAAACTCTAAAAAGAAGACGGGACAACTGAATCGGCCACATCTTTAGACACGATGGCCTAATGAAGAATCGTATGTCCGAATCGTCGAGGGAAAATAGAACGGGAAGAAGTTAAGAAAGGCCTCATATAAGATATTTGGAACAGATTGTGAAGGACGCAAAAGAGATAAATTACTTCAATATGAATATCTTGGCCGATAGAATAATCGAGTGGAGGGCTGCGTCAAACCAATCCTAGAATTGTTGACCCATGATGATGGAACTAACACCTCCAAATAGCGAACACCCTCATTAACGGACGCGAACAACAGAGGGAAACAATTTTCCTCCGATTACCTCCATTAACGGACACTTATAACGAGCTATCCTGTAAATATTTCTCTTCCCATGGTCAAAAAACCTTATTTGTTGCAGCAAATATGTATGTACCTATGCCTTAGGAAATTTTCCTGAAAAAGTAATCTTTTTCTCTGCAATTAGGGAACAATCTGGTTGTATGTCTACAGGCTCGTGCCCCAGCCTGTTTTCTTTCCGATCACATATTACTGCACCAATGCTTATAGGTCTTTTCTAGGGACAAAGATTTTGATTCTTGTTTTGATCATGGTGATGCGAATGGTTGCTCTATGGATGCTAAATGAAAAATTGTTTCATGCCATATTTTTTGCCTATGGGATTTATTTTTCTAATATTTAAAAAATAAAAGTTAAATGCAACGTATTGTTTGTCTTTATATTTAAATTCGTCATAGTTACTGCATACCTGTCTGCATTCCAGCTCCCTCAAAATAGCGGACACCCACAAAAAGCTTACAATTTTTCCGGTCCCAAATATGTCCACTATTAGGAGGTTAGGACTGTATTTGCTTAATGTATCGTGATGAACTAGAAAAGGAAAATTCGTATTTTAAGATACTTTGGCTCTAAGCATAAGCAAATCGAATTCACTTTTCATTTTTTTTATTTCTTTGTGTCTTTGCTAACATTCGCTGCTCCCCGTCCGTAGTGTTGTGTGATTACAAAAGCACTCTGACGTATGAATTGAGAAGCGCTAAATTCAGCCTCCTTTGCCTTTCCTTTTATTCCCCTCACCTCTCTCTTTTCAATCTTGTATTATTTTGTATCAGCATAAAAAAGAAACTTTCATGTATAGGATCGGTGTAGGTATGTACAAGTTAAAAATAATTAGTTTCATTTTATTCATTATTGAACTTCAATTTCTTCCACTGGATTTGTCTTTTATTTTATTTATAAGATGAATCTACACTTGTATAACAGTTTTTTGAGTGACTTTCTACATTTCGGAAAACCAAAAGAAGAATACGCTATAGTTATTTACGCAGGTAATGTAATCTGCTGCCCAACTCTCTGTCAAGGCGTTTTTACACGAAGTAATAAACTGTACGACTTGAAGCAACGTCCAATCACTGAACATGCGTGGTTAAAAGCGTGAAAATAAAGAGAGATTGTTTTTTTACACACAGTTGTCAATGAAATAGGGAAGCTTTCCTCACGAATCGATGCTTTTCGCGATGAAGTTTTCACCTCGTACCTCGCCAAATATCAGGCTGCAAACTCGCAAGCTTCGTATTAAATAGAGTTTTCAAACTTTTAAGCGAAAATAGCATTAAAGTAAACTTTTAAACAATTTCGCTATCATATTTTTCTGTCAAGAAGTATTTCGTCCTGTTGAGTGGCCCACCCCCGACATTTCATTTCCTTCCAGGAGAGGGAGGATTCAGTCGAGTTCCGACCGATCTCCTCGTGGATTGCGTCGAATAGTCTCGCCTTAACCCCTCGCCGGGAAGCAAATGATGGGCATTACGTCTGGACCACGACTACTAAAAACAAACGCCCGGCCTTGAAGAGGGAGTGTCTTGAGCGGTCGAGGAGGTTCCTCGGGGTCGACTGGCGGCGGAGGCGGTGTTCTTCGAAGCGGTGGCGGACGAGGAATACCCGCAGTCGACCAAAATGTTATGGGAACTCGAGTTTGAAGGGCGTTTCTGAAGCAGCCAAAAGAACTGAAGAAAATTTAATTATATCATATTTTCTCTCGCGTGATTCTACGCTAATTGTTGTACACACAAATTTTTTAATCATATTGTTGTATTTTTTATTACAGTTTGAACGGAAAATGTGACGGTTTCTTAACGTGTTCTACAATTACAAGGATTAAAAAAATTATTTCGCAAAATCCGGTCAACCGATCTATTTCAAGTTATAACACAATATACGCAGACATATTCATACATTTTAGTTGAATTTCAGAAATTTATGCGTACACAAAATGATCCTGTTATCATTTTTATTCTGTAATCATAAGCGTTTTTCTTGGCTCTGGGTGGTCAAACAAAAGCTATCTTAATTATGTGCGTTGTTCTGTTCTATTATAATACGCACTATTCTGATATAATACGCACAACTTTCCAATCACAAAAACCGTCACATTTTCCATTCAAACTTTAAATAAAATACAATAATATAATCCAAAAAGTTCATGCTTACAACAACTGTAGTAGAATTAAATGGGAAAATATATGATATAATTAAATTTTCTGTAGATATTTTGGTTGTTCCATAAAAACCCCCTTCAAACTTGGGTGCACAAAGTATTTTGGTCGTCAATAGTTTCCCAGCGGACCGAAGAAGGAACGGGGACGTCGTCCCGTTGTGGGGTGGACGCGCCTTAACGAGGGGTTTGTATGGCTCGACGGAGAGGGTTGTCTGGGGTTGGACGAAGGGGAGGGCTGCAGGTAAGGACTTGGGGGGTGAGCGAGGAGGGTGGCGAGGGAAGATTTTTCGGGTCATTGATTGACGATAAACAGAGCGGAAGGAAGTGGAGTGTGTGGGGTGGGGGGTTAAGGGTGTTTGGTGGGTGGGTGGATCTGAGTTGAGTGGAGAGGGGTCGAAGGTCTAAGGGTGGCCATCGGAGATCGATAGTATCGCAGCTTCGATGACCACAGGTATATCTGGTCCTGCCTCACCATCGATTGCATTATAATCATCACATGCAATCTGAGAAACACGCTGCAAGATAAAAATGGAAATATTGGGCCAAGAGTAATCAAAAAAATATTCTCTAGGCGCCATTGGAGTTTGGAAACAGCCATCACTAAATATGCAATTGAATTTCAATTATAATTTTGTGTGAAGCAGTCCCAACAAGTTCTGTCTGTGAGTCTGTTCTGACAGTGAATTACCGCTTTAAGATTGATAACCTTGTCATAAACACTGCGGAAACAACTAACAAACCTGCAATATTATGGCCAAAGTTATTGCGCGAGTATGACTGGTTTTGATTGGAGTATTTTAATCAACTCGCATTCTTTCAAATGGTATCATTTTAATTCATAAACTGCAACAAATAATGAATTTTAGACTCATTAGATTTCACCGCACATCAAATGAAATTATGATTGTAGGAAAAGTAATATATAGGGAACTCAATCGTCGATTGCCCACTTTGAAACAAAATAAATTTGGGAAACCGACAGTTCTCTGATTGACGGTATAGAGAGGACTTCCATATCAATCGAGATAAGGATGACCGACGGCATAGTTTGGCTGTCGTTATTGGAGGCTGGGCCATTTGATCCAACATAAGACGGAGAAGATCACGGCAATTCACCGGAATACCGTCGAAATTTAAAAAAGACCAAAAACGTTTACTCGTGAATTTTATAACCTGTAAATATTAAATTTTAGCACAAAACTAGAGGTAGCTAATATTCCTGTTCGCTCGATTTCGTACCAGCCTGATTCCTGTTTTCCCGCGAAGACTGTTGGATTGGGACATATTTAATACCATTTAAAAAGTCTCCACGGGTCTTCCATGAAGGAAGGCATGTTTAATTCTAGCTCCATGTCTCGCTGCGGAAGCACTTTTTGCTTTCCGAATGCTCGCAAAATTCTATGATGCTAGGCTTGGACCTACGATAGGAGGTATTAAAAAGGCAAAAATAAGGCAAAAAGTTCCATAAAACTGTAGCGAAAAGGAAATTATCAATTAAAGCATGAGGATTTCTTTAGCTTAGTTTGAATGATTTGTTACTGGATTGCATTGGAGGAAGAACATAAGCAAAGGAGGTTTAAATTGAGGAGGTGGTTAAAACTAGGAAAAAATGAAGAATCAGATTTAATGCCTTCTTAATTAAAAGAATTGCTCGTGGAAAACGTATCTTTTATTATTTTAGGACCTCAGAAAAGTATCTCCTGGAGATTTTCTTTCATTCTTGGCCCTCGGTGTCGTCCTTTTAATGATAAATTCAACGATATACATCCAGAATACACACAGTTTAAACTTAGCTTAGGTCAGAAAACTTTACTCGTTTGCAATTTAAAAATATTAGAAAACTTAACTCGTCAATTTAAAAACCTGAAAATAAGACGTTTACAGAACAAACCTAGAGGTAACTGATGTCTAGCTGAACACAGCAATACCAGATTTCGCCTGAGTGGTACCACCATTTGGTGAAAAAAACCATAGTGGGTTTCTCAGTTAAAGTTCATCCTAAAAGTCTCGATGAATTTACAATTAGAATTTTCTAAAGTTTACACGAGAGTTCTTTCGGGGTACAAGAGTATACTACAGCTCCGTTTTCAATTGTTTTTATGGTTCCAAAACATAATCCACGAGGGTTTAATTCATCAGCAACTTAAGCTCCTATAATGATATGATACATACGTCCTAATTTATTATATTTACCGCTGATTTTCAGGTCTTCGGAGAAACCTTAGATGTTACTGATTAGGAGGAAACGTCGTCTTTATGTGCCTCGGACTCACTCAGTGTCGTTAAGTCTCTCTTTTCACCGACCCCATCGTGCCTATGTAGTCATTGCTTAGTTCATGAGTGGGCAAACAGTTGAGGCAGAAGGACAAAACCCTTTCGCCACAATGATTTGAAGATAATTACATATTTGTACTAATAAGGAGAATTTAAAGTAACATTGAAGGAGTAATACGTATAATTGCATATTAGGTAATTGAAATAATAAAATAAAAACGAAAAACAGTATATTTATTTCACTCGTTTTAATTAATGTGAAGCAGTGACCTTTCATTTCCTGTGAGATTTCGTCTTTCATCCAATGTAAAATTGCAAGTTGACGTCACTGAATAAAGCTATGGTAGTTTAATTTACATATGCAAATATTTGCGTTTTTAAATAACACTATCGCAATTTTATTTTTATTTTCAGTTTTACTTCAAAAGCCACATGTACTACCTACCGAAAGAGCCGCATTTTGATAACCATTGGTCCAGAACGTACTTTTGCATCTGTAATATTCCTCGGGTGCAGAAGAGTCTGTGTTTTTAGGTGAGTTACTGGCCATGTTGGTATCCCTGGTATCTGAAAATCGCGATTTATCACGAAACAACTTGCCCAAAAATTATAGACTCCATTATTGTGCCACTGGAAGAAATTGAAAGATCCGCGAGAGTAATTAAAAAAAAAATATCGGATTGAACTAGCTAAGACACGCGTGAACACAAACCAAAAAAATACGTGATTTCATGAATACCGTCTTCAAGAGGAGCTGGGGAAGAGAGGGGAAGGTAGTTTCTGATGCTTATAGTATGCTATAGTGTTCTCGTTAACTTTCACTTATTTCAACCCTGGCAAGGAGCTACCTTGGTGCCTAATCCACAGCACTTCCCTTACCGGTATGTAATTACTTTTTGCAAGAAGTATCAGGATTCTAGAGCCTGATACAACGTACCGGAAAGTTTATGCAACGTATTTGGGGACAACGAAGACAGCCTGTGCCAAGTTCATAGTTAAGAGGGACATATCTCTTTCGCAATGAAAAGTACAACTTAGTAACAATTTCACATAAATATCTGTGAAATATCAGAAATTTCTGTGAAATTGTTACTAAGTTGTACTTTTCATTGTGAAATTTCATAAAGTTGAGCCTAAAACCATCAAGTACATATCTCTTTGACGTAATTTAGGAAATACTTTCTTTTATATTGAAAAATTCGGAAGAAAATTTGTTGCTTCATTAAAATTATCACCAGCATCAGATAAGAATCAAGCTAGAATTTACACAAATTATTTTCGTACTAATGACTGTACAGTCTAAGCTCCTTTGAAATTCCATGCATTATACCAGCTATGGTCGATTGTAACCACTCCGACCGTGATAATGTGGCAAACGTTGGAATGGTGATCCTAAGGTCGTGGGTTTGAATCCTCTTTCTGCTTTTTTGACGTGAAGTTTACCGGTGCTGTTACCTAACGGTTTGTCATCTTCTAGGCATTGATATTTGAGTTCCCTGTAGCCTTTCTTCGGCCTTAGTCACTGATATGCCTCTGTCACTATTGAGCAGAGGCAAAACATGGCATATGATGGGTTTTGGTCCATCTTCTTTGACTCTCAGAGACCATCTCTGTACCCCATTTGCCACACGGCCCTGTCGGGAGACTCAGATTGTATCTGTCGAGAAATTCCCCTTTAAAGTCTTATAATGTTCAGTCGTAACTAGTTGTTTAATTTCTCAATCTCTTTTCCTTGCTTAGATCCTTATAATCTTTTAAACCCTTTAAAAAATGCCAGAACCAAATGGGTTTGTCCTGGCGAAATTGATCATTTTTTTAATGCGATCCTCTCCAGTTAACCTGAATCACCTTGCGTTCCCATCGCTTTCCTGAATCAAGGCTGGTGTCGGTTAAAGATACCGTCACCATATTCTCCGAACTCTATTAATGACTAGAAAAAATATTTTACAACGCAAAAATAAATACGTTTATCTTCTTGCTTTCACATTTTAAACAGATTATTTCAGGGTTTACCTTGTGGAACTTTTTCATCTTAAAACGAAAGCACTTGGTCGGAGGTAGTAAACTGTGTGGATTATAATACGTAAGTTTTTTCTTTTTTCTTGTTCACGCCATGAAAAATGTAACAGAATGAATGCTTAATTTTATGATGACCTGGTAAATTTAATGAGGTATAGCAGCAAAGCTTGAGAAACAACTGCGTAGCCAACATTTTTCAACATTCATCTCAACAGAATCAACGATTGACCAATGTTTGTCCATGCCACGAGAATATTCTCAGAGAAACGCAATGTTTGTTCTTGCTTTTTGAATCTAGGCACAAAATATTTAAAATTGCATGAAAATTGAAAAACGAGGTATCAAGAGAGAAGTGTAGAATTTAAACAAATTGACAGATTGAATAAAATTACAATTTTTCACATAATATAGATTTATAACAAGGCGGGTTTTGGTGTAGTACATATATTGACCTATTTTCATTCTTGAAGAATATTAGAAGTTATATTGAACTTTTAGTTGTCCCGTCATTATGTATGTTATTCATGAGAAATCATCGTTGAAACAAAGATAAAAAGTTTTGAAATTTTTAAAATCTGTGCACACGAGAAGAGATGCTTACTTTTTTTCACTGCTTGTGGTAGCCCGATCATCGGCCTGGCAACCCAAAGGTCGTGGGTTCAAACATCACCTGGGGCTTGGATGTTGTGCTTGTCTTTAGGCTTGAGCATAGATAGGACGGTATGATATGAGTAAGCAACTGCGGTGCCTAAGAAGCGAAATGTTCCTCTTCTTAGTTATGCCTCACTACATTTGGGATCCACTCTACTTGCACATGCCTATTACAATCTTCACCCATCTTATCACTGCCCTATCATTGAGTGATCAACTGATCCTCCTCTTTGAAAGGCATCATTTGGTGGCGCAATGGTTTCCATGGTAAACCCGCATTTCTCGAAAGCATATGAATTCTTGGAAATCATCACGAGAGTGACCTGCAGTGGAGTACAATCAGTACTTAGCTTTGATTGGAGAAATTGAAGCCAAAAGTGAGAGAGGAAGTTCTTGGTAGTGGTGCACTTTGCGAACTCATCTTGATGATCTGTGGTACAGATCACGGAATCACTCAAATTTTAAGAAAAATCTTTGATAACTTTTGTAAAGATAAAGTTCAAGAACGCCTATAGTTGAGAACACCACGGGAACGCCTTAACCATAGAGATTTGTACATGGAATTGATGGAATGAGATTCAGAGATAAACCATACTTAGCAGTCTACGGAAATGATCTGCAATCACTGGAGTAAAATGGTCCATTGGATAGGAGGATGATCATAAATAGTGTTCCCAAAAAATCTCAACCCATCACCCAAAAGGCATTAAAAATATATTTTAATTGTATATTTGTTTATTCATCACCATCATCGGTCAAAACTCCTAGAATTGGTTTGACGCAACCCTCCACTCGATTTTTCTATCGGCCAACCTCTTCATTTCAACGAAATTCTTCTCCTTTTCTTCTTTCACAATTTTTTCTATATGCCTCATACGAGGCCGGGTATTTCCAATCTTACCGCTCTCTTTTCCCTCAACGATTGTCTTCATCAGGCCATCGTGTCTTAAGATATGTCCGATTAATTTGTAGTATTTCTTCCTTTTATTGTTTTCAGAAGACTTCTATTCTCTCCCACTCTTCTTAAGACTTCTTCGTTCGTCACTAGATCGATCCTTATATTTTCAACATTCTTCGGTATCACCACATTTCGAATACTTCCACCCTCTCCTTCTTCGCAGCAGTCATCGTCCATGCCTCACTACTATAAAGAAACATGCTCCAGATGTACGTTCTGATGAATTGTTTCTTAATTCTAAGCTCGTATTTCCAGGCGTAAGTAGATTCTTCCTACGATAAAGTGCCCTATTTGCTATTCCACTGACTATTTATTTCTTGCTTCGTCCTCCGATGGTTACTCAGCTTCCCAGGTAACTAAACTTTTCCACGCCCTCAGTTTTTTGTTTTTATAGTTGAATATTGGTCCTGGCTTCTTTTCTCCTACTGCATATCAATATCTTAAATTTCTTTTAATGATATTTAGGTGGTATCCTTTGTTTATTAGTGAGCATGAAAAAAGCATGTCCCTCGAATTTGACATCCATTACGGTTGGACTACGAACTCAAATTTTCCATTGGTAGTAATACTTTGTTAGGAGCCCCAAATAGATAAGTTGGTAGGTTCTCATGCCTAAATCATGAGCTCTCTCGAGCAGCATTAACAAGTTTTTTTGCGGATATCGCTAGAAACCATTCCACAAGCACAGATTGGAATTAGTGGAGCAGGTCACGCGGTGGTTGTTTTTTATAAGCCGTCGACGGGGACGTCAGCTTAAGGTAAACATCGCCGTCGACAGAAGACAATCGGTTGCTATCGTAAATATCAATGCCGTCGAAAGGGGTGGTAGGGTCGGCGCCAAACGGCGCTAGTTGTTGATGGCGTGAATTCGGTCTATTTATCGCTTCCTCCCCCTGTGGGTCGGGTGGGAGGAGCCCTTGGGAAGGGGTGGGAAAGGGTGGGCTGAAGAGAGGCAGTGGTGGAATGTCTGAAGGCGTGATTTTATTGCGGTCCGAATTGCCAGGGACCTCAAAACCCACTCTCGAAGCGGAAAAAACGGTGGCGCGGAAAAGGGTTGTGAGTAGGGTTAGGGGAGTGTCTGGGGGGAGGAGGGAATGGGAGAAGGGAAGGGAGATAAATACAGCAGACAGGTCAGGGGAGGGCAGCTACATGCCTCTACATGCACATCTCTTTGATCACCATCGATCTTTGATCGTGTTTCATAGTCATCATTCAATTCCATTCATCGCAAGGTTCGCAGAGGCATACCCCTGAGAAAAACGTTCATGATGTGGCTCAAATTTATTTTAAACGCATTATAAGAAGATTGCTTTGAATCTTTTTATAGCTTATAAATTTACCTCTTCAATGATTAATTCTTGACCTGCTCCTGATTTTCATGAGGGTGATTATGTCATATCCGTCGTTTAGAGATATCCAAATCTTCGTGATACATTTCAAGCCACTATAAAGGAATGTGACAGAGGGTTACTCGATAGCTAGCATTCATTACCATCGCGAACCAAATTCTATTGTTTTTGGTTAGGTTAACAATTTTGCATTTAAGTTAATCATTTTAACCTTGAAATCAAAGTAACTTTACGTATAACATGGGTTCTAATTACTAACTGCAATTATGTGGGGCAGACGATGTACTAATTTTATGCTAATATCTGTGATCGCGTGCAACGAATTGTTGAAAATAGTTATACTTCTTATTAATAATGGCTTTCGGGCGTTCCTCCGCGTTATACTGTCTTTTAGCGACAACAGTATCTCCAGCCAAACTGCTGGTCTGAAGTGGCGATGAGTCAATTTATGTTTATGAGCGCCCTAGGTTGGCCCTGATTGGTCAAGATGGCTGAATTAAACAGTCAACAACCATGAGTGTTGACCTTGAATGTCCTCTTTTAGTTATTAGACAGAGACCATCCTTCCGGTTGTAAATGACAACCATCTTCACCAGTCAGAACTAACCTAGTGCTCTCATTTATATACTTAAGACGGCCGAGTGTCGACGCACCGTCACTTCAAACCTGAAGGCACCAGGAATATGCGTGCAGAAACTGTTGTCATTAATAGACACTATAACGCGGAGCCATTATTAGTGAAAATCGCCGCGGAAACCCATATTGAAGTTATACTTCTTCGTCTCTGATTCAAATAGAGTGTAATGAAAGCATACGAAATAAGCCTCGTGGGTTCTATTAACGAAAATTAATTATCTTAGGAGAAATTTGATCACATTTATTACTGCCCCTTTTTGCAGCAAAAATTACATTTAAACCTCCCTATCAGATTATTAACTTCTCATAGATTATTCATGGTAAATTATTCGTCTTTACGCTCAAACATTCTGGGCTTGAAGAGACGTTTTAGAAAAAAGCAGATTGCGTGTGACAATCCACGTAAACCATTGAAAAAATGACGTGTATTGAGGTACACTGGTGAGGTTTTCCATACATCTATGAAGACCCTGGTGCTATGTTTTTAGTGAAACGCTGCTATCTTTAGAGGGGGCCTGGAAAGAAGTGTTCAGAAAAATGTGAAACAGTTGTAGAAAGGCCAAATTTTTAATTGGAGCCAATGATAAGCTACGAAATGTAACTTAGCTGGGAATGGAGTTGCCAACGTCGCTTGAAGAGAATTTACCAGGAAACCTATGCAGTCCTTGCATTGTTTCAATTTTTCTCTCTCCAGGCTCGACTTCTTGTTGCAACTATTATATTGCGAGGAATCTCGAACCAGAGGGTCTCTTCTTCCTGCTTCAGCCTGTTTTGTGTTCAAGGCTTATCTCCATCCTCTCTCCTTTAGCATAGAAAATAATTCGCGGTGTTATTTACATATGATACAGTGAATAATTTGCTACTGACCGGAACTGAGTCATGGCGCTAACACCTTTCTTCACCATCCTTCACTTACATAACCGCAACACTTCACTCCTGCTGACTTACTTTCGCCCTGCTTTTTATCCAATATGATCTATTAACCTGGTCATGTTAACAGTTGTATTCTGAATGATCTTACTGATGTAAATACATTCAAAAACATAAAGTAAAATCAATGCACTTGTTGCAATACAGAGTCCTCCTAAAAGTCATATAGATTAAAATTGATTGATTTTTTTACGATAGGTGTAACATCTGATACCCTTTTCGCCCTCGGAGTTTCATCTTCGCTTTCGCTCCAGCAAAATTTCCGTTAGGGCGATGGCTACTGGTTTTGGTATGAGTCGCATCATGCAATGTGAATTTTCTCTAGTTGAAGGTCACCAATGTAGGTAGGTAGGTCTGATGCTCTTACCCCTGCCACACACCCTCACAGTGGCCTGCAAGGTATCGTGTAGATGTAGATGAGGTATTTGTCTTTATTCTTGCATTGTTTGTTTGCCTGGTTTGGCTCGGCGAATGGGGGGTTTTTGACGTCCGTCGAGTGTTGGTCGATTGTAGATGCTTAATTCTTTCTCTCTCTCCCTCTCATCTCGGCTTCCGATGTGCGTCCGAGGGTGCATAGGTGCCCGGTGGCCAGGGTGGGGGCGGGAGGCAGTGTTCTTCAAGAGCGGTACATTTGCGTCGGGAAAGCATCGCACCCAGTAGCCCGGCAAATAAGCCCCTAATGATGCAAAAAAAGGCGACACTAGCCGTATCCGAAAACCAAGCATGTTTCGGCAAAGCATTCTTGGTGATGACATATTTCTGACGTACAATAAAGCATGCTTGGGAAAGAATACTTCATATTCGGACAGTCTACGGTAAGGAGCGACTTTAAGCAGTAGTGGCAACAAAAATAACCACTGCGTATAGTGAAACACGATAGAGGGCATATCTATCAAATGTTTAATGCGGAAGAAAATGACCGATTATATGTTTATTAATCTTATCATTGATATGTATATTAATAATTATGCAAATGTAATATAATAAGTAAAAAATAGGTACTACACATTTATTAGTAGCCAACGGCTCCACCATCTTTTGTTAATCTCGTCAACAATGCTTCGAAGCCTACATGGAAGCGTACGTCTGTGCTTTGGCTTCGTAGCATGCTACCTTCAGAGTGCTTCGCGTTCGGACATACTTCGGGTGTTTCCGACAAAACTCCCCTCCACCTGAAAGCAAGCATTGTAGTATGCTTAGCGCTAGAGGCATACGTTTCGACACAGGGCTACTGTCCCCTTCCTTTCGGACCGTTGCCAACGTTTCTTTACGAGAGAGGCGTGGGAGTTTGGATCGGCTTGTGTCACTGTCACCAGTTTCTTCATCCCCCACTTGACCCCAAACGGGTTTAATTTCCACGATTGTATTGCCACTATGACCGATTGCGAAAAAAAATTCTTTTGCTATTCTATCAGATACCTACCTATATGTTGGCCATTTTTTGCTCTAAGGACTGTTCGTTACGCCCATAAACGATGTGTCGGTGAGGCAAAAATTTTTTGGAGGCGAATGCCGCTTGTATTTGTTACGGAAAATATATATTTTCCTAAAATCCTAGTCATCTCGATCTCAAAGCATATTATTTTTCCATGTGACCGGTGCTTAATTACATTATATATCTTAGCATTTTTGTGGCCAATATTTATTTCATCGATCAATGTGACCGCCTCGACTGTTTCGTAGTATTAGTGTGCCTGGGTTTATACATCCGCCTACGGCTAAGGTTGGTCATCATCATTATCATTGGTCAACAATCCTAGGATTGGATTGACGCAGCTTTCCACTCGATTCTTCTATCGGCCAACCTCTTCATTGTGACATAATTCTTCTCTTTTACATCCTTCACAACCTGTTCCATGTATCTCATACGAGGCCTTCCTTTTCCAATCTTCCCGTTCACTTTTCCCTCGACGATAGTCTTGTAAGGTTGTTATGCAGCCATTTATGCCATTATCTCATATGTCTTTGGAAGTAGTAAAAAGTAAAAATAAAGATGCTCGTTATGTCTAGCTTCGATTATGACGATCAATGATACTTCCACTCATTTAAAGACAAGTATTCCTTTAAGAAATATGAAAATCCGAATCTTTGACATTTTGGTAACATGTCAGCGCGTCCCAGACCTGTGAGAAATCTTTCATACAAGTCGGTTAACGTTCATAATGCTTGTAAGTAGACAATACTAACGTTTCCTCATCAGAGGCGTGACAGATTCAATTGTTTTGACGAAGTAATGGAGAATTTCCTGAGGATGTAATGTAATTTCCGTGGCTTTTCAATTCCAACTCATTGCCGAATTAATTCCCCGGTTACAACGATCGGCATCTTTGGAAGTTGCGGTTGCCTAAGGTAAAGATTAAATATCCTCTTATCTTGTTTTTGCAGAAGTATTTAAAAATATGTTGGAAATTGAGATTTTTATTGCATTTTTCTTTAAAGAAACCAAATCATTTATATCATTTCTAGACATTTAGGATTTCCCTTTGTTTCCAAAAGGAAATCCATTCCACCCCTTCTCGTCTCTCTCCCTCTCCAGCTCCGCATAACCCCTCCAGTCCTTATGTCATGGTTTCTCAATATTCGCTCCTTTCACTCGAACGGCACTTTCTGTAGGCGGAATTCCACTCATCTTCATGTTCCATTTTCATCTCAATGTCCACCGAATATTCACGATGCATCATCATTAGAGAGGAATGGGAAGGTGTTAGCATATCCAAGGAGTATCGATTGCTACACTTATGTGATTCAAGTGGCGTTAAGCGAAGAGCAATTAGTGGGTTGGAATAGGGCGTTAGTAATTGCTAATTGATTTAGTATCCTAATTGATTAGGAATTTATAGAAAGTTTTAATTCATGACTGGTATTTTTTGTGCGTTAATTTTTCGTAGAAAATGCATATTAATGAAATGAATTTTCTTTGGATGAAGCAGAAGAAATAGAATATGTTTCGCTTCAAATACGCGGGAGCTTTGAGTGATAAAGTGACAGTGCTTTAATTAGGGTCGCCACTGCATTTCGGGGGCCTCTGGTGCGTGCTAAGTAGCGCCCCCCCGAAACCGGCTGGAGCCGAATATTGCCTGAAATTCAGAATTCAGCAAATCAGATCAAATCAAATCAGTAAATATTCACCTCCTTGGAATCTGTGACATTGATTTTACCATTGGATTTAATTTTTACTAGTTCAATTTGTTAGTTAAAAAATAAAATTTTAAAAAATAAGTAATTTTCTAGTAAAAAAATAAAATAAAAAAATAATTAAAAATATAAAATAATTTTCTCATTTTCACAAACGTGTTGCCGTACACACGAACTAGCCGTTAACACGAAGGATGACAGGGACTTGTGACGTAGACCGTGCTACGACATAATCTCAGTGGCAGATTAATGTTTCGATTCGCAAAAAAAGGTTCTTTTGAATATTATTGACTGGGGAAGTCAAAAATAGGTCATTGGGCAAAAGCCATGACAATGGCGTCCCCTGAAAAAATGCTGCTCCGCAGCATGGACACGCAGTCAGTCACAAACGTGTTGGTAATAGAAATATTTTCTAAGTGTGAAATATAATCAGTGCAAAATACAGATTACTTATTTCCTTTGTTAAATGCTAACGTATTGGGTTTCTTTAATTTTTTTGCAACACTTCAACGTGTGAATAATATATTCCCATCATAAAATGAGTTCATGTGATTTTTTCCGTTTTCTGGGATAGTTAAAATATCATGCATCATCTCAAGACTTATTCTTAAGAAACCCCCCGGGATTTCCTACCTAATACATTGGAAACCAACGAAAGTGAACGACTCATAAGGCGACAAATCTACTTGCAAATGAAGTTTTAAACAGCCTAGTTTTGACCTTGCCGAGAAGAAAGTGTGTACATGAATGCCCAAGACGAGGTCTGCAATAAAAATTTTCGAATTAAATTTCCAATTTACGAATGATTAAGATGGCTAGTGAATGATCTAGCTGAAATACCCTGACGAAAAATTCCGTAGAAGTTTTTAAAAAAATAATTCCTTATGTCATTCTGTAGAAATTCCTTAAAATATTGAATCACTTTTTTCAAGAATTCCGTCAAACGTTCTGAAAATATTCTCTAGTGTTCTTTACAGATTCCTTACAGTGTTCCGTAGAGATTCCCTTGAATTCTATCCAGTCTTCTTTAGGCCTTCTGCTAATTGAAGATATACTGATTCCGGTAGATATGACCTAGCATTCCTTATATCATTCTGTAGAAATTCCCCCTGTTCTGCAGAATTTCCTTAAAGCGATCTGTAGATATCCTTTAGCATATTTTATGCATTCCTTAAAGTTTGTTAGTGATTCTTAACAATATTTTGCTCTGATTTCTTCACTAATTTTCACGCAATTCCTAAAGATATTCAGGCTGATATTATACAAGTTACATAAAAAGTAGAGGATGTTTAAATTATACACTTGATTGCATCTGTTTACCCCTGTATTTATTATCAGTCATTAATTTTACATTGCCTAGAGGAATGTTTACATGTATCCTGCATCCACTGGTGGACTATTGATATTACTTATGAGTAAGTTCTTCAACTATGTTCACCGTGATTAATCTACAAAAAGGCCTCTGATAGAAGAACGATCAAAAGAATTAAAATTTTTAATAACATTATATCTTTCAATCAATTATTAAAAGCTGGACAACAGTTCACTCCAATTAATTTTCAGCAACTCCTGTCAATTATATTTCAACGGCCTTCCATAAATAAGAAGTACAACATCATAAATATACTAAAAAGCACTCTGACGAAAGTAAACGGAAAAATATAGTCACCTTTCTCTCCTGCACTATATGTCCAAAGCAATCAAAATCTATTGGTTGTAGTCCTAAGACCTTGCGGTAAGGAATAATGATAACAATCTCATCTACACAGAAAGGGGAACATTAAAAGAACACACTTATTAGTGTTGGTTAAGATCAGTTGCGCAATACAAGGCAAAGAGATGGGCAAGCTATGCGGATTTTTTAGACCAAAATAGAACTTCGTCAACTTTTATGTGTAGGAAATGTTTTTGTTTTCCCTGAGTCCACTTCAGCCGACCTTCGTACTTTGCGAAGCCGCTAGCGTTAAGGCTCTCTCTATGTTTCAAGGCGAAGGCAAAACCTTGAAACGCTTTTAAACTATCCTCCTCGGCGGGGATCAACACACCCCTGAGGATGCGGAACAGGAGTGCCTTTCTCCACCGGATCTCGCGCCGCGCGTGCGGTAGTCTTACGCGCCGAGAAAGTCATTTGGTCTCCTGGAAACAGGGATCCTCAGTCAATAAAAGGAGTGATACAGTAAGGGTGGCGAGGAGAGGGGGAATGAATGGCCAATGGAGTTTATAAGCCGCCCCCTTGCGTTCCGCGTAGGCGGGAAGGGTTTAGTGAGGCGGGTGGAGGGGTGCTTTTATGAAGGGGAGGAGGCAAGGTGTAGCAGATTGCCGGGGAGGCGGGGGATTTAACGGCCGCCCAACCCCTCAGCTCCCGACCTCCCTCGCCGCCGCTCCAAGTGCGAAGCGGTGTGAATGTGTACGTACATGCGCCCAAGTTAACGCGAAGCTACACGGAATGGAGCGCTCTGCTCGAGAGAGGAGATCCAGCCGAAATTTTTCAGCCGAGGTCTTCTCCCCGGAATCTGAGAGCACTTCGAGAATTGCTTTGATGGGTGGATTTTCAAAACAACTTTCGTTTGCTGCAAGTCTTGAAAATCTTGTCTTTCGTGTTACCAATTGAGAATCATTCTATTTGTATAATTTAATATATTTATAAAATTTATGTGAAAGTAAAGACTTTGGAATAGTAGATATGCGCCATTATTTTTGAGCTCGTCATCATCATCATCGGTCAACAATCCTGAGATTGGTTTGACTCAGCCCTCCACTCGATTCTTCTATCGGCCAACGTCTTCATATTGATGTAATTCTTCTCTTTTACATTCTTCACCACCTGTTCCATGTATCTCACACGAGGCCTGCCTTTTCCACTCTCTCCGTTCACTTTTCCCCCGACGATTGTCTTCATCAGGCCATCATATCTTAAGATATGGCCAATTAAGTTGTCCCTTCTTCTTGAGCTCGTAATAATGTTAATTTTTGCTTCAAACGGCTCATCAATTCAAAGAATATGATTACTCTACCTTTTGTCTTTTGACTCTCCGTAGAACTTTTGGGAAAATTTCATCGATCGTGGAATTATTTTATTCAACTTCTTGAGGAAAAAGTCAGATTTGAGTAAGATATTTTAAATCATTATATTAACATATCTACGTATATTATCATATTATATCTACACTAATATCTCTTCTATAGTATAGAAAAATAGCCGAAAATCGACATGTGGAAGGGCAAAGCTCGCTTATTTGGAGAACCATAAATTGTACAAACATTAAACTTGGTAAATCATTGAATGTTGTCAATTTGCATAGTAGTAGGCTACCATTTAATCACCTATAGATCCGAGTTCAACTTTGCTAACATTTTTATTCTCCGGAAAAGAAAAGACGATAAAATGTTTTTTTCCTTTCGAAAATTCGATCCTTATTTGGTATTCCACAAGCACCGAGCATGACTCACGAAAAAGAAATTATAATAAATAATTTGATATAGCTTCTGCTTAAATCATGAAATATTCTGCAAAATATCATGGCATTAAGTAAAATTTTGTGATTAGGAAAAAAAATTCACCTTGACG
This sequence comes from Platycnemis pennipes, assembly GCA_933228895.1. Taxonomy (NCBI): domain Eukaryota; kingdom Metazoa; phylum Arthropoda; class Insecta; order Odonata; family Platycnemididae; genus Platycnemis; species Platycnemis pennipes. Next base: position 20,376,370 of record OW121848.1, on the reverse strand, counting down.
AACAAAGGTATTAGTTGAAGTTGCCTCTCATAAGAATTCATGGAAACGATAGGCCCATATAAGGAAGTTGAAAGGTACTGGAGGCAGAATCATAGGAGATGTGAGTCAAGATTGGCTTTTCCGCTAGGGTAGGACTATATGGTGGAGGTAGACCGATGTAAGGAGGTTTGAAAATTTTGTAGACGGCATCGCAGCTGATTCCTGGAGAAGTGTAGCATGTATATGCCCCTTCTTCAAACCTTCTTCCTTAGAGCTATGAGAAATGGATGGAAAAACGTATGAACAAGCAAAAAAGAAAATTAGTGCTTAGCATTGAAAAATAATGGCAAAGCGAGCGAGAGTAAAAGGGAGTTTGGCCACCAGAGACCAGGTGCGCGAGGCGTCACCATCATAGGAGACAGGTGGGCAGAGCCTCTTAATATTATATCAAATAATTACATTGAAGATTTAAACATTTTATGTTATATTTAAGGTTTCCGCGGCGAATTTCATCATAATGGCTTTCAGGCGCTCCTCCGCGTTAATGTGTGTTTTCCCAGTTTCCCACAACAGTTTCTCCAGCCTCAGTGCTGGCGTCTTCGGATCTGAAGTGTCGATGAGTCGATTCATGGCGATCTTATGTTAATAAATACATTTATATACCTAAGACGGCCAAGAATCGACTTAATTGATACTTCAGATCTGAAGACGTCAGGTGTATGGCTGGAGAAACTGTTGTCGCTGAAATGCATCATAACTCGGAGGAACGCCCGAAATCCATTAATAATTAAAATATTTTACTTTGTACTGGAGGATTAGCTCTTGGCACGCGTAGGTACATATGTGGGTAAGATAACTCGCTGTGGGGTTATGTCGGTAATGTGGAGTCCTGAAGTTCTGGAGTTCTGGAGCTTATCTTCTACTCTGTTTTTTCTCTTCTCGTCGGAATATCAGGAGCCATTCCTGTCTTTTCGAACTCCAAATGCAGTACATGATCGATCCTAAAACCCCTCATAAAATCCATATTCCTTCATTTGTTCACTAATTTCTGCAATTCTTAAATTTCCAACGGAAATTCTCTTCAACTGTCTTTCAACTCAATCTTCTGCCTCCTTCGAATTTCTTCCTGAATCCTCTTTCCATTCAAGGCCATCTCACTTACCGTTTTCGCCCGTTTTACTCTTTACGGAGAAATCTCTCTCCAAATCTGCAAAACCACACTTAATCACCGCTCGTTCTTCTTCCTCAAAAGACTCACTTTCGCAAACATTAAATATTACGCTCCTAATCCAAATCTTGACTAATCTGTTTTAACGCATTTGCTTTAAGATTTAATGCCATTAATTCTCTTCAAGTTGCGAACCAATGTTTTCCTCTTGCATTTTTTACTATGATGCTGCTAATATATGCGTTTTATCAAAATTATATTTGTATTTAAAGCCACAGGAATGCTACTGAGGGTCGTAAGCTTCTGATGTATTTAATGCACTTCAAATATTACATCTCCTCTTTAGTATCTACGTATTCATTAATGTCCTTGATTTTTCAACGTATTTAATATTCATGCCACACTGTTCACAATGATCGTGTCACTCGATCAATATTGGCCTGGAGTCCTTTGACCGAATGGATGATTAACGCTTGGGTGTCTGCATGTTTAATTCAGTTAATGAGATATTGAGCCTTATGTTAATGCTACTCACATATCATGCTATTCCTCAGTCACAATTTATTCAGTACGCACGGAAAGTAGTAGCACACGTGAGTTCTTAGGTGCTCCAGCCGGTTGGTTTATATCACACTCTCTAGCCTAATACGCTGATTAAAAGAGAGAAGCAACATTCATGCCTTGGTAGTATTTGAATCCGCAAACGCTGGGCTGCTATGCTGGCGTATTTCCACCGGGTTAAATACTTACGCTCGCGGCTGAGCTTAAAGCCACCGAGTGCGTCCACCGGGTTGCGGATGGTGGGTCGACCTCTAGATATAGAGGTTAGCTGCGAGATAAGCGAGTTTACTCGTCGAATAAGCAGTCGTGGACAAAAAGCGACGGCATTCCGAGGGGGTATTGGTCTATCCCTGGGTAAGATAGGCCTCTAAATAATACAGAAGCTGTGAAGATGCCGTGACTTGGCGACGGGAGGCCGCCAAAAATTACGCTTCTCATCACCCGGAGGAGAGGGCAGCAGTTCTTCTTCACATGAGTGAAGGTGGAGACCACAGTGGTCGGTACAGCGACACTCATTTCACTACAGGCGTGGTAACATTTACTTTAACGGCTGTAGTACTGCGATGTGGAAGGCAAGGGGAAACCACCACATTAATATCCCGAGGAGTCGTAGCTACTCCACTCTTTCCTTTATTATCAAGACGTGATGGCAGCCTCTCGAGTAAAATATTCCGGAGGTAAAATAGCCCCCCATTCGGATCTCCGGGCGGGGACTACCCGAGAGAGTACATCAGTCAAATGTGATACACTTTTTAGGGTTGGAACATGGAACGTGAGATCGCTTCGGACCTGTGGAAGACTGGAGAACCTGAAGGTAGAAATGCGAAGAATGGACCTCGACGTATTAGGAATCTGCGAAATGAAGTGGCCCGAAGAAGGAGACTTTTGGAGTGGAAGCTACAGGATTATACATACAGGATCATTAAATGGTAATGCTGGAGTAGGGATCATGCTCAGAAAGAGTGCCGGAATGCGTGTGAAGAGCTTCCTGCAGTACAATGAAAGGATAATAATGGTGAAGATCGAGACCAAACCTGTAGATACTGTGGTGGTGCAGGTTTACATGCCTACGGCTGACTATGAAGATGAAGAAGTGAAAGGCGTCTACGAAGATATCACGGAAGTTATAAAACAGGTAAGAGGAGAAGAAAACCTAATTATTTTAGGAGACTGGAACGCTATCGTCGGCGAAGGTCAAGATGGAAGAATAACTGGAAAATACGGATTGGGAAACCGAAACGAAAGAGGAGAAAGGCTGCTGGAGTTCTGCACTCAACATAAGTTAGTGGTTGCCAACACATTGTTTAAAAATCACAACCGCAGAAGATACACATGGAAAATGCCAGGAGACAGAAGAAGATGCCAAATAGACTACATTTTAGTGAAGCAGAGATTTAGAAACCAAGTGAAGGACTGCAAAAGCTACCCTGGGGCAGACATCGACAGTGACCATAATTTAGTGATGATGAAATGTCATCTAAAATTCAAGAAATTGAAGAAAACAAAGAAGAATATATGGCAAGTAGAAAAACTAAAGGAGGCTCAACATCAGCTGGCATTTCAAAAAGCAGTGGGAAACAACATAGGAGAGAACCTGAATGAGAAATCAGTGGAAGAGCGTTGGGAAAACATTAAATGTGGACTACAGGAAGCCGCAAAAGAAGTTCTTGGAAGAAGAAAAGTTGCCAAGAAGAAGCCATGGATCACGGAGGAAGTCTTAGAATTGATTGAAGAAAGAAGAAAGTACAAGAATGCGAAAACTGAAGAAGGGCAGCTCTGCTACAAAAGAATAAGGAACGAAATAAGTCGCAAAGCAAGGAAAGCTAGAGAGCTGTGGTTGAAACATCTTTGCGAAGATGTACAAAGCAACCTTGCACTTGGAAGGGTGGAAGCGGCCTACAGCATAGTGAGGAACCAATTCAAGGAACGGAGCGCAAGATGCAATGCCATAAGGGACAAGAATGGAGAAATTTTGATTGAAAACGAGGACAAAGTGAAGAGATGGAAAGAATATCTGGAAGAGCTATACAATGGAAAAAATCTCAGCACAAAAGCTATTGAAGAGGAAAGCGAAGTGGAAATAGATGATATGGGGGCATCAATATTAAGATCGGAATTCGACGCTGCAGTAAGGGATCTTCGGATGAATAAGGCCTCAGGTATTGATGATGTCCCTGCAGAACTAATTAAAAATGCAGGAGAGAAGACATTAATTCATCTCTACAAAACCATCTGCGACATGTATTCAACCGGGGAAATTCCAAGGGACTTCGAGAAAAACATCATCATTCCTATTCCCAAGAAGAAGAGAGCGGAGAAATGCGAAAATTTTAGGACTATAAGCCTGATGACACATGCATCGAAGATACTGACCAGGATCATCTACAGAAGAATAGAACGAAAAGCAGAGGAGTTCCTGGATGAAGATCAATTCGGATTCAGGAAAAGTAAGGGTACAAGGGAAGCTATATTGGCCCTTAGGCTACTTATAGAGAAGAGAATGGAGAAGAACAAACCGACGTTCATTGCATTTGTGGATTTAGAGAAGGCCTTTGACAACGTGGATTGGGATTCAATGCTTGGAATTCTGAAGGGAATTGGAGTGTCCTACAATGACCGAAGAATTATACACAGTCTGTACAAAAACCAAGTTGCTGTGATTAAATCTGGACCCAGCTGTGAAGAGGCAAGAATAAGGAAAAGAGTGAGACAAGGCTGCGCACTGTCTCCCGTAATTTTTAATGTTTACATCGAGAGAGCCATAAATGAAGTCAAGGAGAAGTGTTCTGGAGTGAAAATCCATGGAGAAACAATCAGTATGCTACGATTCGCTGATGACATAGCTCTCATTGCAGAGACAGAGAAGGAGCTGAATAAGATGCTAACAACCATGGAAAGGACTATGGCCAGATATCAGCTGAAGATCAATAAGAAGAAGACTAAGATATTGGTGTGCAGCAAAAGAGAAGAGGCGAAAACCAACGTTAAACTAGGAAAACAGAAACTGGAAGAGGTGAAAGAGTTCTGTTACCTGGGAAGCAGAGTAACCAACGATGGACGAAGCAAGAAAAAAATAGTGAGTAGAATAGCCCAGGCAAAGAGGGCATTCTTTCAAAAGAAGAATCTACTTACAGCAGGAAATACAAGCATAGAAGTAAGGAAACCTTTCATCAGAACATACATCTGGAGTATTTTTCTTTACGGCAGTGAATCATGGACGATGACAGCAGCGGAGAAGAAAAGGGTAGAAGCATTTGAAATGTGGTGTTACAGAAGAATGCTGAAGATTAAATGGATCGACCGAGTAAGTAACGAGGAAGTGCTAAGAAGAGTAGGAGAAAAGAGAAGTCTGCTGACAACTCTAAAAAGAAGAAGGGAAAACTTAATCGGCCATATCTTGAGACACGACGGCCTGATGAAGACTATCGTCGAGGGAAAAGTGAACGGGAAGATTGGAAAAGGCAGGCCTCGTATGAGATATATGGAACAAGTTGTGAAGAGTGTAAAAGAGAAGAATTACGTCACAATGAAAAGGTTGGCCGATAGAAGAATCGAGTGGAAAGCTGCGTCAAACCAATCCTAGGATTGTTGACCAATGATGATGATGATTTCCAAAGTATTAATTATGGCGATCTTTCTTCTTTTAAAGAAAATAATGAAGTAACATAAAACTATGATTGGAGTGCTGAGTTCCAAAACATAATCGCTTAGGATAAACATTTATTTACGTGAAAACTATTATTTTTTGGAAAATACGATATTATTATCTGTACTAATCTGTACTGGGAAACTCGAGGGAGAAATATGGGTTGATGTCAGGAAACACTGATCTCGGAAAGGTCAGCAATTGAATTGTATTTTCTATTAGATCGAATTGCGGCATTAACATCCTCGTGTATTGAGGTACCATCATTGAAGAGGATTCAACTTTTTCTTACTGATGCATTTATGGAGTTACTAGAAAAAGGCAAGGTTATTTCTGATATTAGAGAAATCCAACTGAGATTAAATCAGGGACCATGTAGAGTTTACGAGGCGAAGGGATTCAAGAGACCCTTGGGAGCCATTTCAATAGTTTGTCTTGTGAGAAAAAATCAAGAGATTGATTTGAAAGAAAGTGAAAGTGGGCTACTAAAGCTGTCACTGATAAATCTGAACAAGATATAGAAGTCCGTTATTGAAAAATGCGTACGAAGTTATAAATAATGAATAAATACGAAGAGATGAATATACTAATGGAAAAGAATATAATAAATAAGACATTTGATAAGCTCTTTGGCTCTCTCGGAAGAATGGAAGAATTATTCGCCACTATTCCGACAGATATATGGGCATAACTGCGGGTTAAGAAATTGACCGAATGGCCACATTAATGAGGCTGCGCTGAAAACGGCGTAATCAAAGATTTCACTCAGCTCCGTATGATGCTCCGAGTGCCGCAGCGTCCAATCTTGGAGTGGCGGACCGAGCGACACCCTTAAGACGCGTCGGGCCCTTGTAATGGTCCCAGGGAAAGACGCCTCGAGACGGTGTTTGGAATTCGGTGGATAAGTAGGGGGAGGGGAGCGGTTGTGCCGTGGTGAGGCCCGTGGAAGAGGGGGGGGGGCAGGGAGAAGGGAGGTGGCAATGGGAGGGGGCAAAAGGTTTTAAGGGAGAAGGGTGTGTTCGCTGACTGACGCTCCCAACAACGTGTCGAGATTGAATTGGGAGCTGGGCGTGAGTGGGCCCGGGATCTAGGGAATAAGGAGTGGCTGGGGGTCGAAGGGAAGGGGTCGGAGTCCTCCGAGGATGCTTTCCCCTGGAAGAGGGGGATGAAACCCGCCTACCTCTCTCTCTCTCCCTCTCGGAGGTGACGTTGCGAGAGACAGAAGGTCGAGTGAAAGTGTCCCGGGGCTGGAAATGGAATCCTCCTTTCCGGAACACGGAAATTGTTTCGAACCGGCATTTATTTTTCATCCGCGTATTCTCCGTCGAGCCTAGCGAGAGGCGCCTTTTGGGGCGTAGGGCAGGGGGTGCCAAGTCACCTTGGAGGTGAAGTCGAAGAAAAACCGAACTCGCTCCGAGTGTTGTTGAAGACCTAAGCGTCGCTCGGGAGTAAAAAAATAAGGACAAATAAATTTATAGAAATAAAACAAGTCAGAGCGCTATTGAAAGCATGTGATTGTTTTCGATTGTGATAATTTATTATAATAGTTATTTAAATGAATATTGACGATTTCTCGATAATCAGGCAATACTGAGAATTAATATTCCTCTCTGTTCCATCAAATTCAGCTCATTAGACAATCAGGGCATTTTTTTTAGTTGCAAGTGAAATTAAAGTAAAATGATTTCATTCAAATCTATGACTACACTCTGAAGTTTCTTACTATGATTATTACATTAGCTAGCGTGAAATGGATAAAAATCTAAGCTAGCAAATGGTTTGATTGCAATAAATTTTTATGGAGTTTATATTATATTCAAGAATATAAGTGGCAGCCAAAGATAGGAACTCAATCAGAAAAAGTAAGTGAAAATTGTTTTGCACGTTAACCAGTTGGACGAGGAAATGCAATATACAAATCCAATGCCTTTGATTTTGAAGCTAAGTATGAGAGAGAGAGAATAAAACGTCACTGTGCGAAAATTTGTTGAAGTCTGATGATGAAAATGATGATACTGAGAATACTTCTAGTAATGACTAGTTTTTACAATTTTATATATTTATGCATGGGTAAAAATAAAAATTGATGATGCCAACACTGCCACAGATGTGTTCAAATTATGGTCGGTTTTGTTTGTAGAATGTATTGTGAAAGTGATACCCAAAGTGTTACTATTTTCATCATCATAATTGAAGCTAGATATTTTTAATCGTGTGCTTAAATGCTAATATTCCATCATGGGATAGTGGTTGCTAAATTAAAATTCATTTCCATTTCAATATCATCTACATCTACATAATACTCTGCAAGCCACCATGAAGGTGTGTGGCAGGGGGTGAATTCTCACAAAACATGCACTACACATCATGCATAAAAAAGGATTAGTATTTATATACTGTTCTAAATTTCACTATTTAAAAAAAAGATAAAAATAGCAAAGCAAACATGCAAAAACATGCTGTTAGTTGGGTTAGCTTTAAGTGCTCATACAAACATGCAGCTACCAATGCTATCCATTGCTACACTCGTATTGGATATATTTACCGTTATTCATATCCCTAATTGTGCGAGGAAAAAGGGCATTTTGAATCTGTCAGTTCGGTAGCCAATTTCTCTAATTTTGTGATAATGTCCAGTATACCATAGTAAGTTGGGGTTCGCAAAATATTTTAAAATCATCTTTGAAAATAGGGTCTTGTAATTTGTTTAATAGATTAAGTCTAAATTTCAACCTGCGATCTGACAATGATTCCCAATTTAATTCATTTAATATACTGGTGTCTAGATATAGCAATGCCTCGACTGGAGGTCTAGATATATGCAATTCCTCGACTATATTCTCCTCTTAAGCATGTAAATGATCACGAAAAAGTCGTTAACTTGTTATTCCTTTTCTGCGATCACATTTTTCACCTTAAAAAAACCCAAGATTCAGTATTCGGTTGGTACATCTAATACGAGAGGACACATTTCAAAACGGATGTTCACTTAACAATCGTTCAACTTCATAATGGAATCAACTTTTTTTCATTAAATTTGATGCGTAAATTAAATAAAAACACTAATTCTTGGCTTTGGAAGGTTTCTTTGATAATTTTACTTTCTTAGCGGAAAGAGAGTGGAGCATCAATTTTTGCCTGGGATATTAGCAGTTGAAAACCTAATTTTGGCTAAAAAGTTTCGCTGCCACATTCTGTAAAGGAATGTTTTTCAAAAGGCAGACAAGTTTTCCTCATGGATTGAAGTCACTCCGAAATTTGTCTTTCATCAAATATCAGTGTGTGAGACCAGTATTTTCCGTCTCCCTCGGGGGAATCGATGGTCATGTTTTCGCTCGACATGGGTTCGGAGCTAAATAAGCAACGACAAAAATGTGAAGGGGCAGAGGCATCGCTGGGATGGGAGCGCCGCGCTGCGGAGTGGTCTCAAAACACGGATCTCCCGCCTCCGTAATCCACAGCTGCTATGATCCAGGGATTGCCTCCCGGATAAACCAACTGATGGAGGGAACTTTTTCCTGTTTTTTAGGGAGCTAATTGTTTCAATTTTTTCGTCTCATTCACTTCCTTAACGTGTTGTGACAGGCTCCCAGAGTGTTAGGAACATTGAAAATTGACTGACGTACCTACTTCAATTTCGAATTAAAATTAACAAAGCGTAAAATTCAGTAAAAAAATATGCTGACTCGATTGCAGGCAGTCAAATTGTCCGGAATAAGAACTTGTTAGTCATTTATAGTAACGATTATTGAGCCAGGGCTTTCCCCCTCAGAACAATTCGTTGGGTCCATCGCCTTTAATTTCTCTTGCGGCAATGTGATAAGATATAAGTTTTTCCATGCCATTATACAAGGCAAGCGAGTGTGTTGAAAATTGCCTGAGATAAAGGACCCCATCCATGAATTAATTTTAGTCATTGTTCATGAAAACCTCTGTCAACCATTCTTGATGGACTGAAGTGGCAAATTAGGCTTAGTTCTTACAATTAGACATCCTCTCCTACTATAAATTCATATAAATTATACATTCTTCATAATATAAATTCTCCATCATTAGTCAGAAATCCTGGGATTTGTTTGGCGTAGCCTTCCACTGAATTCTTAAATCGGCTAACCTCTTCATATTTCCGTATTTCTTCTTTTTCACATCCTTGGACATCACTGGATTCTGTAGGAATGCGACGCAAATGTCCGATTTGAACGCACATGAATCACCATCATTAGTCAGCAATCCTGAGACTGGTTTGACGCAGGTCTCCACTGAATCAGCAAATCTCTTCATATTGGGTCTACACGAACTCGACAAATCTACCTGTTCCAGGTATACAGCCGCACACGAACTCGCCAACACTCTTATCATGGACCCCATACCGTCTCACGCGAACTCACCAACTGCTGGCCATCGGTAGGGTCCCTTCATACTCCAGGTATACCGCCTCGAAGTCGACAACAACGACTCGAGTGGACGAAGGGTATGTAGCAGGAGGTGTAGATCGCCAAGCATGCACAATTGACATACAAACAAGCTACTATAGGGTCTCATGCAACTAGATTTTTAATCTAGCACGATAAGCTGGTGTTTTTAATGCATGCCTAACATCTTGGCATAGGCCTGACTCGAACGAATTTTACGAATCCTAAGCTACGGTTTGCTACACTAGTTCATGTAGGGATTAGCCAACTTTTTCCCATCCCAAGCTTATCACGAAAAAAGGTTTCAAGTTTAGCTTGTTGGAAACGTTTGCCGACATGATTTCCCCGCTAATGCTCTCGATGTTTTATTTGCTTAACTCCTCTTTCATACCGTCGTAATTAGCCCTGCCAAATAATTATACCCTCCTCCTTGGTTTATAATGTCTTTCTAAGCCTACGATAAATTTTGCATGCACCCTCTTATGATCACTAATTTCGGTGTCTATAACTATATTTACAGCTTTTTTTCGGTGTATTTGTTGCTAATGTGTCTAGAATGTAGTTTTAGCGCGTAGTAAGGATTTCTACATGTACATCTACATAATACCCTGCAAGCCACCATCAAGGTATGTGGCAGGGAGTTAATTCTCACCAAACATGCACTACATATCATGAATTTAAAAGGATTAGTATTTATATACTGTTATAAACCACACTATTAAAAAAAGACAAAAATAGCAAAGCAAACATACAAAAACATGCTGTAGATTGGGTTAGCTTCAAGTCCTTATACCAGCATGCAGCTACCAACGTTATTCATTGCTACACTCGTACTGGATATATTTACCGTTATTCATGTACCTAGTTGTACGAGGAAAAAAGGACATTTTGAATCTGTCAGTTCGGCAATCAATTTCTCTAATATTATGATTATGGTTCAGTCTACCTTAGTAAGTCGGGGTTCGCAAAATATTTTTAACATCATCACTGAAATTATGGTCCTGGAATTTCTTTAAGGGATTAAGTCTAAATTTCAACCTGCGATCTGACAATGATTCCCAATTCAATTCATTCAATAGACTTTTTACGCTAATAAGGTTAATGTACCGTCCCTTAACAAATCTTGTCGATCTTCGCTGCACACGTTCAAGTTCATTATTTTGACCAATTTCGTAGGGATTCCATACACTGGCAGTATATTCCAAATGAGGTCTTACAAGGGAAAAGTAGCTGATTTCTCGTGCATGATCGTCACATTTACCCAGTACTCTTTGACGAATCCCAGTTTACGATTCGCTTGACCCATTATTTCCTGTATGTGTTTACCCCAGGAAAAAGATTTAATTGCAATTCAAGAGTGGTGCGACAAATGGCAGTTAAAACTTAACCTTAAAAAGTGTACAGCTTTCTACCTGAAAGGGTAAGTTTTCCAGTTCGTGTGTAGGGATTAGCGAACCTTTTCCCATGCCTTCCTTGCGGCCGAAAAAGTTGTCGAGTTCGAGTGTGCCCTTCATATTTACGTATTTATTCTCTTTCAAATCCTTCACCACTTGTTCCATATACTTCATAAGAGGCCTTCCTTTGCCGTCCATCCCGTTCACTTGTCCTTCAACGACTGTCTACACCCGGCTTCATGTCTCATCATGCGGCCGATTGTGTTATCCCGTCTTCTTCTTAGGGTATTTAGAAGACTTCTGTTTTCTCCAACTTTTCTTAGGACTTCCTCGATTCTTACTGGGTAGACCCATTTTATCTTCATTATTATTCTTCAGCACAACATTTCAAATACTTCCACCCTATTCTTGTCCACTACTGTCAACGCACATGCTTCACTGCCATAAAGAGGCACGCTTCAGGTGTATGTTTTGATGAATTGTTTCCTTACTTCTACGCTTGTATTTCCAGGTGTAAGTAGATTCTTCTTTTGATAGCAGTTATCAGGATTTCCAAGTAACAGAACTCTTTTATCTTTTTTCAAGTTTTTGTATTCCTAGTTTAACTTTGGTTTGGAATCTTATCTCCTGAGGTATACTGATATCTTAGTTATATTGCTATTGATCTCCAGGTGATATCTTCTTTCTCTATTTTCCTTTCATTGGTTATTAGAAACCTCTCTGTTTTTGCTATTAGTGCTATGTCATCGGCTAGTCGCAGCATGTTAATTTTTCTCCGTGGATATTCACTACAGAAGGCTCTCTTTGATTTCATTGATGGCTCTCTCGATGTAAACATTAAAATTGCTGGAGATGAATTATTATAAATAAATTCTAAAAATATTATAAATTACATTATAGAACACTCATTCCAAGTAGTGCGGTGGTCTGCGCATAGTACCGGCAAGTCATAGGTCGGTGGTTCAATTCTCGGTCTGGGAAACCTTTTTTCAGGCAATTTAAATGCATGCTGTAAAATAGCTGGGTGGCTTAGCTGCGTAGTTCCAAAAATTATTTTATCAAATTATTTTCAAAAAGGGAAGACTAGAGTCGTTCATAATGTGATTCTACAGGAGAATCATGCAGATAAAATGGAGCGACCGAGTGAAAAACGAAGTCCTGATAAAAGTGGGAGAAAAGAGAAGTATACTGAAAAACCTATAAAGAAGACATCCTCGATCGAGAGAATCGATCATATATTAAGGCATGATGGGGAGAACAGTCGAGGATATAGTGAGCAGGAAGAATGGCAAAGAACAGCCTCTTGTGGGGCATTTACAGCAAGAAGTGAAGGATGTCAAAGAGAAGAACTACTTATATATGAGTAGTATTGAAACCCCACTCCGAGGCCACTTTATTTTTCAACAATTACTCCTAAATTAAGCGTTATACAACCCAAGTGAGAACTGACCTTGGGATTGTTTGCTCATGTGGTGGGGGTTGGGTTGGGTATCGTGAATCATCTCTCACTTGGGTTGTATAACGCTTAGTTTAGGAGTAATCGTTGAATGATAAAGTGGCCTCGGAGGGTTTCAAACTAAGCTGTGCCAACAAAGCTCACGCTCACTGAAATTAATAATCAGTGATACCGAAAGCAGAACTAGCTTGAAATAGAAAAAACACCCTAAAAAGTTTAAATTCAAACCAATGATTGGATTTTTTAACTACGAAGAAGATTTTTTCCTAATTACTATTTAAGTATTTTCTGTTATTTTGGCTTGTTGAAAATTTTCAAACATACAATGATGCTCAATAAAACATCGGACCATTAGCAACGATTGACAATAAGTGAAAGAAGAAAATTTCAAACGCGTCTATGAAAATAAATCATCATGGCGTGTACAAGTTGATAATGCTACTGACAATCATCTTGGGATTTTTTGTTTCGTTGTACGAGGATAACGGCGATGATTAAGCCGAAAACCATTCTCTGACTCCTCCAGCCAAATCAATTCAAGGCTAACAGTCGGAAAACCCCAATTCAATGCTTATTTCACTGGTGGAAATGTTGGGAGTGAAGGCTCTGGTATCGATGTAAAGCCCAAAGCATCTCTGAATGTCAGCAGGTTTATGTGCGAAGGGAAGCGTAAGAAAGCTTGACGACAAGTGCGGAAATAGATGGAGAGGAAGATAGAGGAAGAGAGAGGAAGAGAGAGGAAGAGAAAGGAAGAGAGAGGAAGAGAGAGAGAAAGAGAGAGGAAGATAGAGGAAGAGAGAGGAAGAGAGAGGAAGAGAAAGGAAGAGAGAGGAAGAGAGAGAGAAAGAGAGAGGAAGAGAGAGGAAGAGAGAGAGGAAGACAGAGAGGAAGAGAGAGTGGAGGAGAGGAAGAGAGAGTGGAGGAGAGGAAGAGAGAGTGGAGGAGAGGAAGAGGCAGAAGAAAGAGGCTGAGGAAGAGTGAGGACTAGGGAGGAGAGAGAGGAGGAGAAAGGATGAGGGGGAGGAAAGAGGTAGAGAGATGGAGAGGTGGAGAAAAGAGGGAGATGGGAAGAGGGGGAAGACAGAGGGAGAGAGAGAGGAAGTGAGAGGAGTAGGGAAGTGAAAGAGGAGGGAGAGGATGAGGGGGAAGGAAGAGGGAGAGAGAGTGAATTAAGCGGAGCTCGATTGGTGCTTTTCAGGATCGCATTCGGGAAAGTCTTTTGTTCTTCGCGCAAATTCATGGCGATAATGAAAATGTCGAGGCGATGGTGACGGAGGACGTCTCCCCGTCCGCCTCCCACACTCTCCCCAGGCTGTGGGCGACGTAGTAGCAGTGGGGAGATGGGGATGAGGTTGGGGGGGGGGGGGGGAGAGTAAGACGCTCGAGAGGACAGACACCAACACCCAAACACTCCCCTCTCCACCCTCGCATCGCCATATCTCTTCCTCTCACTCTATTAAGACGGCCACGACAAGATCCACTCACTCAATTAACTCTCCCGTCCCCTCCTCCCAAGGGATTCCGAGAAGGAGTCCTCCGTCCGTCCATCAGAAGCCGAAGTCCGTCCCCACCCTCCCACAAAATCACGGCTTTCATCGCCGTGTGATTCCTCACTCCCTCCCCCACCGACCCTCATTCCCACCCTAGGCGCCTCTCTTTTCCTCGACTTGTTTTATTTTTTTCCGGCAGATATTTTCCACCCCTCCCCACCCCAGTCGTCCATCGCTTCCGTTCATTTCGATTGCCGTCCCCAAGCGTCCTCAGACAATCTGACATTTTTGCATTTTCATTCCATCTCGTTTCCGTGAAATTCGATTCCGAATGCTGGAAGGAGAATGGTTTTATAATGTCGCTGTTCGTTGTGGTGAATAATTTGGTACCAGAATATGATGTCGATATGAAGGCACGGAACAATTCCTTGTCCATTTCTTGTTGCCTTGTAAGCCATGGAATTGTATACAGTGCCTCGGAATTCACGAGATAGTGATGGCTTTAGTGCTTTTTAGTGAAGGTCCACACACACAGACTTGAAGGAAATGAAGCGAATTGCTTAATATATTGTGAAATAAGAGCGAAAAAGAATACGACGTGGTGCTGAATCATTTTACATTTAGTGTATTTGTATGCTACAAGAGTGTGTTGTATTCGTATTTCACTGACCGTATATATCATTTTTATTCTTATTATATGCGTTAATGGATCTAAGGAGTAGGTATTGCTCTTATTTGCAGGCTTGCTTCATTTGAGAATAAATGTAGCTACTCACGCTTCCATCCTCGCCGACCAGGGACTTTTACCTTTGTAAAACTGAGTAAATAATCATTTCCTATTTTATTTGTAATATTCTCAGTATTTTTTGGTAAATTTGTGGCTGAGTACATTTATCAGCGAAGGTGGAAGATGGTATTTTAAATTGAACTATTTTTTTATTCATGTTTATACTAGCCAGGGTAATCAGGGCAGTATCTGGCCGGCCTGCCAAGCTAAATATTGGGGGCTAGATTACCGTCTACGGCATGGATGTAGTATTTTTCTGGGAATTAAGCTAGTTTGGTCTATGCGACATTACTATAGCTGTTGTGACATCTTAATACTTGACTTAACAAACGCCTATCATGTGAAGTCTCTTTTACAAGCATTTTCCGGCTCTAAAATAACATTGTGCAAGGCACAAATTTCAGCAAAGGAAACTAAGTACTCATAATTTTATCTGTATTAACTATCATCCCTACCGTAGTTCAGGTGCAAATTTGTTAAAAATGTAATTGTGTTTAATGCCAGTAAAAATTTGGAAAAGAATATTGAGTCAATTTATTGAATTTAGAGACTTTGTAGCTAAAGGGAAATGTATTCCAGTGGCCGCGTGAATTAAATTGCCCACACTTACCCTTCTAAAGAAATGTTAATGAAAATTTTATACCGTAGTAGGCGGTATGAGAAAAATCATCGTGTTTTCCATTTCCACACTCGCATACGAAGCCCTCTCCTCTCGAATGACAGAACTGAGTGGGTCAAGTGCGGGATGCCAGATCATGTCGAGAGATGGGAGAGAGGCTGCAAAGGTGGACATCCAAATGAGTGGAACCAATATGATCGAGAGGCTGTTGACAACGGGGAAAAGTGAGAACCTACTATAATCCTCAGCTATTAGAGAAAGCCAGTATTGTCAAGCTATAAATGAATTATTTATACCCAAGGGAGAATTGGATGAAATGGGAAACAATCACCGGAAATGCCTGCGGAAAAAGAGCATTCTAGCGACAGTTAATATCTAATTACAGCAAGAGAGAGAAGCCTACAGGCGCAAAAACAATACAGTCATCCATCTGAGCAATGCTCCTTCATGAGAGCGAGTCATGGGAATTGGTACTGTAGAAAAAACTTTACTATAGGCCTTTAAAACACGCTATTACAGAAGAGTGACGACGATACATTGCTTAAGATGAGTTAAAAGATATGAATTATTTTGAGTGCAAGGGAAAAAAGGAGTCTTGTAATAATTCTGGCATCAAGATATGGTTAGTTAATCGGATTTATCCTGAGATTTGATTATATTAAGAAGATTGTTGCTGAAGGAAAAGTGAAAGGAAAACCTCGTACGATGAATGTGGAGCAAGATGCGTACCAAAGTCAGGCCGAGAGATTTGGCATGGTTATCCATATACATTTACGGAGGACCCTGGAAGCCACGGTGTATGGCAAAGGGTGAATAACCATCGCCCAAGTACTGTGTACCTACATTCACTAATATTTACAACAACACTGAAGTAGAGATTACTACGATATTAATAACACGCGTAGATCACTACTATAGCCGTAAAGTTGAGTTTTAGCCGCAAATAGACTTGCTTATTGATATTGGAATATGGTGTGCAATGTGTGTGTTTGAGATAATCATACCTACTTAGGTTGCGTTTTAGTCATGTATTGCAGGTGGGGAAAACGAATTTTTGGATATCTCTCCGTCCTACGGTTGATCTTCAGTCTCTTCTGTCTGTCCTTCTGATGTAGTGCGCGGGGGTAAAAATATGTCATAAGTTCCAGAATTGAATTCTGTTTAAATTTTTCAAGTGACTACAATCTTCCAAACAGCCTTTTAGTCTTTATTGTTCCCCAACTAAGCTCCTCCAATGAGGCTGAGTGACAATTTTTGTGTATTCAAAGGAATTCATTATATAATGCGCTGTTTTTCTTTGTATCTCATTCAGCTTCCGATTTAAATCTTTACTTTTGAAATATTTTACACACTATACGTGGAAATATCATGAAATACTTCACAGATATATAGTGATGTTTCAAGCATACATGCCAACCTCAAAAACCCACTTTACCAATGGTAAAATAACCCCTGGTAATTTTGGTTGAGTCGAAATTATTTATCTCTTTACATCTAATGTGTACCGTTGTGGCGGAAAATGATAATAACTTAGTGAACTCCAAACATTTATTCAGACGACACAGGTTTCGACCCTTTTCATCTTCAGGCCCAGAAGATGGCATAAAGCGTCGAAACCCGGGTCGTTTGAATTACATTCTCTGTGGAATTCCCTGGCAATAAGTTATTTTCATATTCCGTGATGAAAAACGTTCTCCATGCCACGCCTGAAAACTTTCCCCGTGTACAGCTGTATTATTATATGAAGAGAAGGTCTTTTTATGAAGGCATATCGGAGTGACATATCTTGCTGCTAATATGGTAGTGAATTTTGCTAGGAAAGAATAAATACCTAAGTGATTTGTCGGTGGTGGTGCCTATTTATCTAATCTTGTGTTTGTGATTCTCTTTCAATATTAATTACCATGCATCTAAGTTAATTCCGTAAAAGAACGATCTCTGAGATAAATATAAAACAGAAAATCATCTTTTAGAATACGTGTTATAATTTCGTTACTCAGTACTCACATTGAGAGTAGTTGCTGTTCTAATGATCTCATGATAATATTAGGAAATAGGTTCAAGAAGAGTTTTTATTTAAATGAATCCAAGCCATATACTTCAGAAAGTATGATGAGATAAATTCAGGGTCTTTGTGATATAGGAGTCAGAAGAATAAGAATATCACTCATGAAATAAAAGGAGTAGAAGTACGAAAGTAACGAGGACGGGAAGAGACTATAAGACTCTTGTTCGGAAGTTAAACGCAAGGAAGTAGAGAGGGTGTGGGTTAGGATGAGCCGTATAAATCTATAGTCCAGTCCCGAAAGGAGGGTGAGCAAGAGTCGAAAAGAACTATTTTAGATAGACTGTGGAAAGGTGCTGCAGAGCTGGGGAAAATGATAACGTGAGAATGAGTGTCTCAAATAATAGGCATCGAAGTATGCGATTAAAAACCTACCCTTCTCCATGTAAATATGAAGATTTTTAAATGAATTTTTAGCATTTTAAGTTGCAGAAGTATACCTAGAGTTAAGAATTTTAAGAAAAGCTCTTTTTTCATTAAACGAAAGTAAAATTTATCTTTGCCCCCACAACCATGATTTCTAAGCAAAACATAATTATGTATTTGCAACAATTTACGCCATTTCTTCATGTAAGATGCATTTTACGACGTAATGTCAATGAATAAACGTTTATCCACCAGATTTCCACCAGGCTTCAACTTCTCCTCGGATGACATTTATGCATGGCTACATTTGTGGTAGATAACAAAAATAGCCAAGAAGAAATAACAACGAGAATTATAGGATTTATGAAATGATAAAAACACGGATATTCCTCCGACTGAAATCACCCTTCCAAGCTTACCTTGCCTTGGAATGGCAAGCAGGCTGAATGACACGTGACTTTTTGCTTTATTTTTGATTTGCTCATTTCATTTGTCGCCCTACGACTCATGAATCGATGTTTTGGCCCCCAAAGGGTCCCTGCCAGATGGCTCCCCCCCACACCCCTCTCTGGACCACTGCCGCGAGTAAACCTGATTCTCCTTCCTCAGCGCCCGGACGGAGTGCATTGTGGGACGCCTTTCTTCTATTTGTCATTGCGGGCGAAAATCCCGGTCTCACTTTGCGACTTTGTTTATCACTGCGAGGCGTTAATTGACACTGGAATTGGGTCAACTGCGCGGGGACGGGGAACTGGGAGGGGGGGGGGGGCGTAATTAGGGGAGTGGGGAGGGAGGCGGGCGACAAAGGGCTCGCGGGCGCCGGCCCTGATCTAAGGGATGGCACTGGGTGCTTCCCACTCGCTTGAGCTCGCTTCTGCCGTCGGGTTGACTTGCTCATCATTCTCAGTGGATCACTCGGGGAATGGTTTACTCGGAACCGAAATCGCAATTTTGTACACGAAATTGTTAGATGGAAACGAAAAAAGAAATTTAGTGAAAAAATTAATCTTCTAACCACAAACATTCACTCATAAATCAAAAATTAAAATAAGCAAAAGGTAGTGGTAGTGAATTTTGCTAGGAAAAAATAAATACCTAAGTGATTTTTCACTTAGTGACGTCCATCAAAAAAGCTGCTCTGATAACATTGACGTCATTTTCCTCCCGTCCAAGACTGCTTATATCGGGCAGTAGTCCAATTCAATCTTTCTGAGCTACCTTAGTATCTCGCTTAATTAAAAGGTATTAAATTATGCTCGAAAAAACTGCAAAACGTTTATATTTACTTGGTTTAAAGTTCAGCTAAATAAATTATTCTTTTAAATGATAAATAGGCATTTTCAGTGTATGAATGTACCATCCTGTTCTATGGATTTTTCGAAGAGAGACGCATTACTTATGGTTTAATTTGTTTGTTTTCCACTCATGATTGAAAAACATACTTTTCACTTCCATTGCAAAGAATATGAAAATATGGGCGATTATTAGAATAACTACAGTCTTGCTTCCACTGCTCATTCCCTAAAATCTCTACTTCGAGTCAAGTTGGTGTCCAGATTCAACCTGATAAGTTGGTATTACCATGCTGCATACCGCTCCGAACTATATCCTTATGCCCTTTAGAATTCGTAATAGAGATTTTATGACGTAAGTAATTGAAGCGAGACTGTGGTTGAGATTCTGGGCATATTCAGAATATTACCTCAGCTCTCAGCGTCACGTTGACAAGTTATACCACCTTGAGTGAGCTTTTATTAATAGGGCAGGAGGGTGATCGCACACTGCGTCATCCGGAATTGGAAATATTTCGGTTGCGGGCGAGAAGTTCGATTGCAACGTCTTTTTGGAGGGAGGGTGAAGGCAGTGAGAGGGTGAGGAGGACTATGAGGGAAGCCTTTAAGTCTCGTAGGAGTCGTGGAGGGTGCGGGGGGGAGGGGGTGGAGGCGTAGTATTCGGCGGCGGCTATGCGGATGGAGGAGGAGAGGTAAAGAGAGAGGAATGTGTCGATCGAAGAGTGAAGGGGAGTGGACGCAAGAGGAAGACAATGTGAAATTCGATTGTAATGTCCATCGTCCGCGGCTGGACTTTGAGCTCCGCCCCTTCCCCTTCTGCATTTCCAGTTCATCAATATCGAGTTATCGGTGGTGAGAGAATGGGGTCGTTTACCATATTTTTTATTGTCGAACGTGATAGAGTTTGTAAAATAAAAAGACCCCTATTTTTCCGTTCTTCGATCCGTCAATTACTTCTCGAGCTATGAGCGGTGAAAAACTAATGTTGGTAACTTGGTCCAATTGCAACTGAGACCTGGAAGCTCCTTCACCCGATCAAAATGGGGGACACACAGAGCTGACTCTCCCAATGGAAGTGGTTGCGATAGGATCTGGGCGAGCAGACCTTCCGCCCCCACCTCCACTCCCCTCCTTTTCCCCTAAAACAGTCAAGGGCAGTAGGTGGATGACGTAGATATCCTTAACGCAGCTCGTTCGGTGGGAGTCACCATTTGTTCATTTTAATTTTTGGTTATGAGCGAATGGCTCACGTAAAAAGATTAATTTTTTCACTAAATTTCTTTTTTCGTTTCCATCCAACGAATGGCTCACGTTGAAAGATTAATTTTTTCACTAAATTTCTTTTTTCGTTTCCATCCAACGATTTCGTGTACACAATAGCGTTTTCGGTTCCGAATAAACTCCCCCATTCTAGCGACAGTGCACATTATCCCCGTCACGTACTAAACACGTTAAATTGATTTCTCAGATGGTGTAAATAACTTAGGAGTTACTCTAAATAGTACCTTGTCATGGAATGACCAAATAAAATTCATTTCACGCAAGAAGTTTAAGACTTTATAGGTATCAGTTAAAACAATTTGGACATCTTATTTCGGTTTCCCTTCGCCAAAAATTAATAGATACCCTTGTTTTCCCACGCATAGACTGCTGCTGTGAGGTATAATCTGACCTTATAAAATAACTGAATCTAAAACTTCAGAGAATTCAGAACTATTGTATGAGATACGTCTTTGACAGCACATATTATGAGCACGTGACACCATATTTTGAAAAAATGAGACGAAAATGAATGGAACGTTATTAATCTTAGTAGTTGATTTTTGTCGGCTTTAAATGAATATTCACTGTAAACACACATGGCGCTGCGGAATTCTCTCACTCGCTCATTGCATTTTTATCGTAACACTCCTAAATGTGCTTATTTCCGTTGTTATTTCTACGCGGTGAAATTGAGACGCCGTGTCCTCTTTAATGCGATTGATCGTGCCGAACAAATGGTGGATAAGACAACGCTTACAGCTTCTCAGATTCATTCCTTTTTCGAGGCTGCGTCAATAATTTCAAGAGATGGAGGTGTACTGCTCCCTAAAATATCATTTTTCTTAGGGGAGCCTTTCGTGGTGGAATTATACTTGAAACAGAATTGTTAATATAGGAGAAAGATCGAAGTTTTGTGGAGCAAAAGAAAATATTGAAAAAGAAACGCTTATAAGAAACTATATGCCTACGGCGTTGCATTATTGCATTTTTATTTAACATGTGCATTGTCAAAATAAGTTATTCAATGAGTCAATAATTTCTTTGTTTAATGTCTATAAAATATTTTAGTGAGGCCATTGCTCATGCCGGTATATTTAACATTTGCTGTAATCCCTCTGAAACAACACCTATAAAAATAGGTAAATCACACAGTAGTATAATTCAAAGCACGGAAATATAATTGTGTTGACAAAAACAAGTGGATTTAGCAATAAATAAGAGTATATAACCTGTTCTCTGATCTTATCGCGTGTTTATTGAGTAAAAATGTTTTCATTACCATTGTTATTCAGATTACCGGCAGACGATTGTGTATGCAAGTAAGCATTTAAATCAAACTGTTTATCACTGGAATTGCTAAGTACAATGGACAAATTTTTTATCTATTCTTGCCAGTGACCCATGATTATATCTCATTGAATTGTAAGCGTCTTTACTTTTTCCATCTTACACAAAACTTTTCTTATTTTGCGCTGTTTCTTTATTCTATAGCTGTCAGTATCGCTTCATCTCTGCCAGTGCTGATTTATTTACTAATTCCAGGATTCTGTGTATCGTGTATTCTGGGTATAAGCGCGAAATAATGTATCCATCAATACTCTGTGCCTTTAACACTGTATGATGTTTCCTCTATTGCTCCGTCTCAGTGTATTCCTTCTCTAAAATATTACTTCTAATCCGTCCTCTCCTGCATATTCGTACCGCCAAATTACTATCGACATAAAGCAACTAATTCTCATGCTAAAACTTAATATAAACCACACGTTCATTTCTGAACATCATTATTCTAACATCAGGTATTTAAGTAATTGCGAATGCTAAAACGCACGGATAAAACGGACTGATATCTAGGCACCTAATAGAAAATATGCATCTCCAGTCAGAAGGGAATATAAATGTTTTATATCTTAAAAGTCTTTCCAATTCCCAGCCTTCACGATTTATCTTCGAGTATTTATGTAAAGGATTAAGACAATGTATCTGCCCATTCTATTCGCTCTACCCATTATTATGTACTTATAATATGTAAATATCTTTCTTCAAACGACTTTTATGTTTTCCTTAAAATAACAATTGAAAAAAAACATTCAGTATATAGTTAATGTTTTATATCATTATGTTTTTCTTATTTATGTGGCAACTTTTTATTTGTTTTACAAATCCATGAAGAGTGAAACAGGTGTTTTCTCCTTCCCTGACCTTGAAAAACCTTCGATTCATGGTTTTTTGTCTTCGTCGCTCACATTGGGCATTCGTTCGTTCACACATCCGTGAAGCCTTACTTTTTTCGGGTCGTCGTCAGTTACCAACCATTCTTGTATTCCTCACATTCCTTCATCGTGTGATCTTGAGAAAAAGATTAAAGATAACTGGAAGAATTTTTGAGTTTTTCTCCGCCCATCTGAACAACAGTATTCTATGATTCGGTAAAGTATTATGTATATGATAATCTTCAGGTTATAACTACAGATACCTATTAATTTTTAGTTATCTGCTTTTTGTGAGTTTGTCGGTGATGTAATCTGTCTTGAATACCTTCATTTTCCTTAATGTTGGGCAACAACACCTAATCATCTTGGTCATATTCTCACTTATGGGTAACCACACATCATTATTGCAGATGTATGACCCTCCTTATCAGTGGAGCAGTGCATTGTATTGTAGTATAAACTGGCCGTATCAGTCAAAGTGAAACTGCAACATAACAATAAAATTAAAAAAAATTCGTGTAATTTACATTAAAAAGTTAATATTAATGAAGGTTTTGGTTTTTCTTTGGCCATAAATATAATGTAGAGGGAAAGATTGGAGAAAAAATGTTAAGTTGTCACGGCTCATATGGTGGTATTAAGAAGAAAGGACGATAGTATTCTGAAGGCCAATCTGGATTCATTGGAAGCACGGAAGACTTTTGGTAATGATAAAGAGTGTAAAGGAAAAATATGCTCATTGAAAGGTTCTCTTTTTTATTCGAGGTCACCTCGTTCTCCAATTGCTGAAATTACCCTTACTTGACCCATTTTCTTTATAAGGGGGAAATTACACAGTGATCATATTCAAGCAAAAAGAGTGGTTTGGCAGAGTTTAACATACTTTGGGCTTCAGCAAATATTTCTCTTGTAGGATATTTCAAACCTTCCGCGTGAACGGCGGTTTCTCTTGTTCAAGTATTTGATAATAGTGTGACCGATTTGTACTGCGTACTAGGACTGTACAATAGCGAGCGTACACTTCAGTTTATAAATATTATTTAAGATGCTTGCGTTTCTCTTTAAAATTAAACACATTACTTCCAGTTTTGGGTTACAAAAGGTTGGCTAAAATTATACGAATATATGCTCTGGAGTCAAATCAATAAGGTCTCCTTCATTCAAGCAACGTGTAAAATCACTAACTTCTTACTTCAACCTCTTTTTTCACCTTCCGTATACCTGTTGCTGCAAGGCTCCAGTGGTGTTCTGTGGACGGATGTTGAAGGGTTTTCCGAGTGCCTCCTTAGAATGTGGGGAAACAAGCGTCAGGAAAAGAACAGCTGGCGGGGTAAACAAATCCTTCATACTCCTCTTCTATCCAACATTGAAAATTCATCTTTTTTATAATATTCCATATTGATAAAGTTTGTATACCGGTTTCGAGTAGGGACGTTGGGTGAGGTTTTATAAAAATACATCAACTGGCAGTTTTGATTTACATCTTTTACTATAGGCGTTATGTAATGGATTAACGGTACTACTATAGGTGCGTTCAGAGAGTACGTTACCCTAATTTGTTCTACACAATCAAGCGAAGTGCTGAGAGTCTCCTTCGGAAGAGATATGACGGGGGCATTCATGTGCATGAGTGAATTCTTCCCAGCTCGCAGAAAGCGTCACTCGTCGGCAGTTGGCCTAGGATTAAGGAAGCACCCGTCGGATTGCCAATTGTTGCGAAAAAGACTGAAAAAATGATATTGCATCAAATATTGCTAAAAGATATGCGATTCCCAAGATGCCCAAAAGATATGCCATGCATAAAATTCAACTGAATTTCGGGTACGAGGGCATGATCATCACACGGATAAAGGAGTGGTCTGCGTCGATGTGTATGTAATACACTGCGAGCCACCACGAGGGTGTGTGGCAGGGGGTGAAGATCACCAAACATGCACTATTGACATGCAACTAGGAATTTAATGGAGAGATTAATGTTAGATAATAGGGTCACATGCATCTATAAGGTTAGTATCTATATAATAAGAAAGGGATTATTGGTTGTTATTACGTGCTAACTGCACTAGAGACTATTTTTTTTGGGGGAGAAAAATGCATTTACGCACACCCGGGCAAGATGGCATACCCGGGTAGTGTGGGACTCAGCAGAAATAGTGCAATACCCACTAAAAACCTCTCCCGATTATGCCTTTTACAGAGGCAGCAACTGTATTTCCCTGAGAGAAACCTCGGGCTTCAGCCGATCCCTTGCTTCTTCCACGTTGTCTTCATGAAGATGTTAAATTCCATTAATCCACCGATGATCGTCCTTGAAGATATGACTTTGATGTCTTTCCTCGATAAGATGTTTTCCTCGAGCAGTGCTGCCAGGGATTTCCTGCTCCAGAGCCCCCTACAACTCAGGGTGATAGCTAGAGTTTTCATTGTGGTGATATCCATGATATTCCCGAAATATTGTTGTTATCCCGAAATATATTGTAATCATCTTTCCACAATGAAAACTCTAGCTATCACCGTGAGTTGTAGGGGCCTGTGGAGCAGGAAAGTTCGGGATGATATTCCCGAAACAATATAACAATATTTCACCCACCTATCCCTTTGCTACGCTGCCTATTGTTCTCTCTTATAGTACGCAGGAAAAATGACATTTAAAATCTATTCTTACGGCGATCTATCTCTCTAACGACCTTTAACAAATCTTGCTGATCTCCTTTGCACACGCATTAATTCCTTCATTGTACGCTTTTATTTATACTGTGGCAATCGTTTTCCGGCGCAAATAGTGGCAAGAACTTCTTGAACATTTCCTTGGTTTGTCAGGCTCCGTGACATTTTTTGGTGCAACTCAAGTTGAAAATGCTGCAGAAAGAGACTCGATTTGAATAAAGAGAAGACTTTATTTGAAACGCATCAGCCTCAGTGAGCACCATTCCAAATTATACGTTCCAGAAATGTTTCTCAGTATAATGACCTCTGGAAGAAGTAAGAACATTACCATGGCCACTAATATAGTAATAATAATAAGGGATTGAGGTTTCAGATCTATAAAATATGAATATTTTTTGCCGAATTAAGTTTCGATTTTTTTTGACAAACCTTGAAATGATTTTAGCACAAGCGCTCTGTTCGGCAGCGATAGTAACTTCAAAATAGTAGCAGGAACTGACAAGCTGATAATGTTATCATCTGTTGATAAGTTTTTTTTTGCTATGTAACAGAGATTGGTATTTGCTTGACTGCCATAGTATCGGAAGTGGTAGATAACTGTGGCGTTTGTTTCCCGTCATATCTAGAAAACAGCATATGAAATCTATGAATAGATTGCTAAGCATAAATGCTGCATTTGAGGCAACATAGGAAAAAAATGTAAACAGAAACAGCACGTGACCGTGAGGCGAGATCCTATTGGCTGCGATTGCACAACCGGCCGGTTATATGTATAAGCGGCCATTGTGATTGGAACTGTTTACACCAACCGTAACCAGCAACGGCAACCGTAACCGGCAACCGCTAATGTGACAGTATATCCTATCAGACTTGATCAATAGAATAGAATAAGCGTCCCTTACTTGAATAACATTATTTTTCTTGGAATTTCTTGCGTTTTTTTTCGTGTATCAGCCGCCTTAGTGGCTTGATTTTCATTAAAAACACCTTTTTGTGGTAACTACACGAAAAAAAATGGATCGTGGAAGCATGATCATAATATGCCGTAATTAATTCATTTTCTTTTTTCCTCAATGATAGGTAATTATTCTTTCAATCTTCCCGTCCGTATTTTTAGTTTCCAACGTTAAGTTTATTGTTAAAAAAAGCTATGCTGAAGACGAGTCCGACGTAAATATTTTTATAAATTTCTCAACTATCTTTTTTAATCTAATTTCACAATGAGTGTGAGAGAGAGTTAAAAGAAACTATTAGTAGTACATTAGAAACATAATTTGATTCATTAGAATTCTGAGGGCAGCAGATGAACAGGCATTATAATGTTACATTTCAATGCTCAGGTAAAAATATCTCTTTTGCTATTCATTTTAAACTGATTTTCAACAGATTTTCTTTACTCATTTGCAATTCATCTGTAATTGCTTTGCAAATTGAAACACGAAGCATATCAGTTGAAAATCAGTTGCAGATGACCTCAAGAAAAGGTGGAAAATGAGTTGCGAGCCAGATGAAAATTAGTTGAAAATCAATTACAATTGATTTTAAAAATAGTGGAAAATGAGTTGCAATGTAGTTGCAAATCTGTTGCAAAATAGTTTCTAAGTAAAAAGCAGTTGCATCACAGTTTTATTTAATATGAGTTGTAAAACAGTTTTAAAATCGGTAGAAAAATTGAGTGAAAATCAGTTGCATAAGAATTAAAGAATAAAAATCAGTTGCATAACAGTTTAGAAGAAAATCAGTTGAAAAATAGTTTGATAATGTGTTGCAAAATTGAGTGAAAATGGGTTCCAAATGAGCATGACACTAAAAATTGGGATGGAAACCAGTGAAAATCAGTTCAAAATCAGTTGAAGATGAGTTTATTGTGTTTAAAAGAGTTTCAAACCAGTTTCAAATGAATTGCAGAAGAGATATTTTTACCTGAGTGGTTAGCACAGACAATTTTCATGGAAGCGAGAGAAAAAAAAATCAAATTTGACCATCATGGAGGGAAAATGGTCTTGGTTCTGAAGATGTTTTTGTTAAAATACGGCAAATCTCGGATAATGCTCATACTCGCATGCAAGAGAAAATCTATTTTATGACCGATTCTAATACTGCACAAGAAAATCAAATGTCTCAAGTCAAAGATAACATTGATGACGCATTCCACAGAGATTTTGGAAAGGCATTTGTTGAACTGTTTTTGGTTGTAAAACCTACTTCATTGAACCGTTCTTCCGTTCACCCTGTAGGATACTTACGCAAAATGGCGTGCGCCGAGTTTGGGGCGAGCGCCGAATGGCTGGGCGGTTTTCCGGTGAACCGGTTCAGCGGTTCGGTTTTTTTTTCAGAACCGGCAGGCCGGTTCAGAAGTAGGAAAAAAACCGGCGCACCGGGAAAGCGGTTCTGAAACACCGATGATCGTTCGCTGCTCGGCTTTCACGCCGCCGTCTCTGCTCGCAGCCAGGATGGCTGGCGACTACGCCTGTGAACTTTCCTGTGCTATAAGTTGTTCGCCTCACTGTCGTCTGCTAGAGCCGCTAGAGTGCAGAGCGACCACTCACCCATGTTAAAGCCTTGTCACATACGTAGCGTAGCGTTTTTTCATGTTATTTTGTTTTTTCGACGATTGCAACGAATGAGAGAGAGAGTTTATATCAGGTTAGAGTAGCAATTGTTATTAAACCAATGCTGTTGGTTTTGGGGGATTTCGTGGGGGAAGGAGAATTGTTTCAAGTTCCTATCTACCCCTGCCACACGCAAGAAGTGAGAGGATAATGTAACTACTTACGGCAGCCTCAAAATTCGTGTGTCCGGAACGGAATGGATGGGAATTATCGTGCATAAGATGCGCCATATGCAAACGAAATTTAACATTTTGACGTTGATTATTAATGCTCAATATTGTAAGTTCTTTCCCAAGAATTATTTTATACCAAAGGATGGTTGGAATATTCTTAAATGAATAATATTTTAAATAATGTTAAATTTAAGGAAAATACGGTTACTTAAGGCAAAATTTGATGTGACACCCTATGTTGCCAGAAAATTTCGGGTGGTTTGCGGGCTGCCACTTTTTAACTATGTCTCAAAAAAGGGGTCATGGACCCTCGCCCCATAATCGTTGCCAAAATGAAAGATAATGGAAATGTTGACTAAGAAAGGCAGATAACTATGAGCCACAGACGAAAGCAATCAACCTCTCCGCACATATCAACTCTCTGAAAGCACTTAAATCAGATCTTAATGGAGAGATTTCGTCCGTATGCAGACACCAGTCGCAGAGAGCTTTTCATTCACCAGGCATAAGTTTGTAACTTACCACGACGCGTTTTGTTGTTACAACAGCATTTTCATCAAGGCTGATCAAGGCACTTGATAATGTTGTTTTAACAAGGAAACGCGTCGTGCCAAGCGAATAAATATCTATGGAAATTTTGCAAAATCTTCCTTCAACAATAACGCGAATTTCATCGCCGTTACAATTACAAAAGGTAATTCATCGTACGCCCAAGCCTCCCATAAAAACCATTGGCTGACGTAAACATTCTCACTTTTTACTATTCAGTTTAAGAAAGCGTACCCGCGTTATTAAGAAGTATCCTCTTATAGGAAAAAACGTCTTAAAAAACAGGTAAAATAAAAATGTTGTCAAAAACCTTTTGGATGACAAAAAACGCAGTACACGAGGAAAAAACGTTCTGTAGAAAAAACGGTTCAGTAGAAAACACCGGTTCAGCAGAGAACACCGGTTCGACCTATTGAACCGGTGCACCGCCGTCTCAAACGGTTTTTTTCAGAACCGAGAACCGGTTCAGTATTTCCTGCACCGCCCAGCCCTTGCCGATTAGGTCTCCCACAACATATACGCTGTGCACTGTTGGGACCCGGGGTAAGAGAGTCCTCTTTAATCGAGCGACTGAAACAAGATTAAGATCCCATTGGAACCTTCTCCTCCTCCTGCCCCCGAAAGCGGAGGTGGCGGTTGAGGAGCCTTGTTTCCTGCGCCGCCGCCAGCCATCCGTTGAGCGTGGCGGCCCTGTCCGCTTTTATTTTGCTGCTAAGGGGGGGGCGAGGGTGAGGAGGGGGAGGGGGGGGGGCGCGAGATGTGACGGTTATGAGCGAGATCCATTATTGAGACTCCTCGTCTCGGCGCGCGGTTGCACTTGTGCGCAGCACGGAGTTTAGTCGGAGAGGTGCGTGTAATTCCCGTCTGCGCTTTGGTTTTCGGAAAAGGGGAAGGGTGGAATGCAAACAGCATTAAGGTGGCAGGGGTGGCGAGGGGGATGAAGGACTTGGGCCGCCCTCTCGCCGGCCCTGGGAAGGAGGGCCGTGGGAGGTGGAGTGGGGGGGGGGGGGGTCGGTCGCTCCGAGGCACTCAAATCTCCGCTGATCTCCCTTCCTTTCCGCGCAACAAAACAACTGCACATCAGACTGCGCCATACCGAATGCCACCCCCCCTCCCATTTCCCACGCCCTCCCCCTCTTCATTCTCTTTTCGGGGCTGCCAACCTTGAAAGTCTTCACCGATGAATCCCACCGCTCCTTTCCACTTTGCTATATTCTTTATAAACACCGTTGGAATTGTACTGTGGATGTGAGCCGTTGGCGTTAGCGAGAAGGCGGGTATTAACGGGGGAGAGGTACTGCGGGTGAAAGATGGAGCTAAAATCGCATAATCCTGTGCAAAACGATGGCAATGTCAAGGCAGTTGACAAGGAGAAAAGAAGGCCGTGAAAAATAATGAACAGGAAAGGGTGGTAAAAGCGGTGGGTTTCTAATTCTGAACAGACGCTTGACTACAGCCCATGTATTTGTTCTTCGCAATTATTCTATTTTATAATGTGTGTTAATCGACACCATTTATTCTCAGAAGTAGTGACACATCCGCAAAATCAACAAAACTATGTCCTCTGGATTTTATCGGACAGAATATTTCATCTTCCCTACATTTCCTTAGCCACAGTCATAAAATAGTTCTCCAACTGCTTTGTTAATTCAAGTTACCATTGTGAAGGTAAGTTCCAGATTACCAATTGTAGAAAATTTACAGAGCTGGTTGATAGCAAAAAAGTTCCGCAGTTATATTGGAGTCAAGCGATATTGATTGATAAAAAAATTATCAAATTTTAATTTCTGCGCTTATTGTGACATATATGTTTCCTGGGTTACAGGGTTGCCGTTGAATTCTTATTGATCAAATATTACTGGATGCTTGTTTACATGAAAGTTTTACTATGAGTTGTTAGATACATTTTATCTTTAAGGTGCAATCCCCTAATTCACTATATATGAGCACTGCCTTTATTATTAAACATGGAAGGAAATTTTTGATTTTTTTTCTATTCATCCCTTCCACTTGTTACATTGGTGCTTCTTTCGTAATAGGCAATGTTGTTTACGATTACAACGGTTAAAAGAGATTCATAATGGTATATTATTAATAATATGACGTTTTGTGTAACTAAAATCCGGTAAAACGCCAGAACTGTAAATCATCTGGGTATTCATACTATAAACTCATTTGTTTCAACAATAACCACCGTTTTACTGATGGTATTAGCACATCGGCCTTGGGAATGGACATACTTCTCCAGGTTAACAGCCTAGGTAAAGGTACATATTCAGTGCCTCATCCGAAATGCCATGGAAAACGGAAACAGTATTCTATGATATGATACATGATATTGATAACGTACTAGATGAGGGTCATTTTCTTGATTCATCATCTGCATGCTGCTAACTCTGAATTTCACCTCTAATTTCACGATTTCAACGTAGTCCTCGGGGACATTGCTGAAGTGTCTGAGGTTTGGAAAAATTAATACCTCGCATCCTTGGTCTCCAAGAACTGAGATGTGAACCTCCTGGCGTCTTGATACATCGGGAATGTGAGTATTGTTTTAAAAGAAAACAATGATTTCTAAGATCTTTATTGAATATTTTCCCCTTAAAACTACTTTTTAGACTTCCGTTTTGGTGGATAAAGGCAAAATGCCTGTCGCCTAAAATCAAATTCCCCGGATTTGGCTCAATTAGTTTGAATTTTGATTTTAGAATTCGTCGACGGCATCCATCTGATGAGGCTGTTGTGAAACAAGCACGGAGACGCGTTGTTATTTTTTCTTGTTTAGTGAAGGCGACAGTGGGCCATTGGGAATACTTATAGGAGGGACTCGTGGGAAACTGTTAACGCCAGTAATGCTGCATATCATGATGATCATAGTATTTCGCCAAACACCCGATTCGTCAGAAGAGTTAAAAATTAAGAAATGAGGCTTCCTCTCCTTCTGTCGGGCAAGGGCCTAGCCACATCGATATACCGGTTCCCGTCAGATCACCGAAGTTGAGCAACGTTGGGTCCGGACGGAGGTCCGTGTTGCTCTTATCCCCTGTCTGCAAGTGGCGGGCAGGTTAAATGCGGGTGGGCACAATGGATCTAAAGAGGTCTAAGTGCCACGTGGGCTCCAGAAGACCCCTGCCCACCCCTCCAATTTATATTTTTTATTCCTCTCCTTCTGAAGATTTCGTTTTCTTATTCGGGTCCTAGCCACTCTTTCAATCGTTCCCATCTCGTCATTTCTCTCCACTCTATCTTTCTATCTCGATGAAACGTTTGAAACCTTGTTTTTGTGGGATATCAATAACTTACTCAGGAGTCAAGAGACTCGAAGCGGAGAATAACAAACAAAATTGGTATTTGAGTGCTATTTTTATTTCCACTGGAGACGTTAGAGTTGTATATCAGCTTAACTGAAGCATTTGGCCTTAATAGTGTGAAGATCGGCAGAGGCCATTCCTGTCGGTACGGATTGCCTATGAGAATCCGAGGAAATAGTGCGATTTCGAAACGGGTGGGGGATGAAGAACGGCAATGGCAGATCGGTATCAGATCGAGTGATGATATCCATGTTGTTTGTCGATTATATCAATGAGCACTTATTTCAGCCGCGTGGACCTTGTGTTTTTGAACTCAGGGAGCCTTAAAATACAGAGGGTTGGACGTTGGTATTGAGCATGAATAGCCATTGCCAATTTATTCAGTTGCAATAACTACTTCTTTGCTGATTGATGGATGAAAGTACCCAACGCCATTGGGTGTACTCAGGGAAAATAAGCAGAAAAGGATTTAAAAATTGTTAGTTTGGAATCGATCGAAGGAAATTAACTGAACAAACTGAGAGGAGGAGCAAGTGGACATTCTCCGCAAACCGAATGCTGGACTGGTAGCTTTTTGAAGACGGGCCACTCTCTTTCTTTAAGAGTACGCATAAATATGGAATATTTCCATCCCCGTTTTCTGATACCAGTAAGGAAATGATTCGGATTTCATGCGGTAATCTTATTGCCAACCTCAATCCCGTCGGACTCTCCCGGGTTGGCACCCCTGTCCCTTTTTCCCCTCCCTCCCCCTCTTCCAACCCCCGCATTCCGCCTCCTTGAGTTTTAAGACCCGCAGCAGCGCGCTCCTCCCTTTCCCATCTCCGCTTCCCCCTCCTTTCATCCTACGCGGATAATTCTTTCGAATCCATTGTCCGCGGAGGCTGGCTCCCCTTCTCTTTCTCGTCCGCGGGTGGGTGGAGAGGGGGGACGGTCGAAGGGGTTTAGGGTAGGAGTTACCCTCGCCCTGTAGGTTTGTGATGTACGCCTGACAATTGATGCAATTTTTTCCTGGTAATTAGGGCGTGGGACGATTGGGGTTGGAGGGGAGGTTTATTACCCAAAGTCTCCGGGGACGTCTGAGGGAAAT
Organism: Platycnemis pennipes; assembly: GCA_933228895.1. Classification (NCBI taxonomy): domain Eukaryota; kingdom Metazoa; phylum Arthropoda; class Insecta; order Odonata; family Platycnemididae; genus Platycnemis; species Platycnemis pennipes. The sequence goes on along the minus strand of OW121848.1, from coordinate 20,343,260 downwards.
CTTGCAGTCACAGGAAAAGTTTTTCGTGGGCCTCTTATTTAAAATGCATACCGTTGCATCTATGTGGTGGGGACCCAAACAACAGATTATGAATCTCCTCTATCTCCTCCACTTTCATAAAGAAATTATTTAGCTGGGAAAACTGGAAGTCTCTTTCATGGATTTAAATGTCTAAAATGTTAAGGATTCAATGGTCGTCGTTGCCAGCGGTCGGTTACTTATTAACAAGTCTCAAGGTGTCAAGAAATTAATTTTCTAAATGTTTTATTTTTCTAGTTATCCCGAAAGGTTTTGCGCAGCGTTCTCCACTAAATTCTCGAATCGGGAGTTGTATACATGTGAGAATAATTCTTATAAATATTTAAAATGTGCAATTTCCGCAAATAAACTATTTAATACGACCTAAGTTTCGCTTTTTACAGAATCATCAGGTGTGACGTGACCTGACGATGCTGTAAAAAGATAAACATAGGTCGTATTAAATATTTTATTTAGGGAAATCACTCATTTTTACTATTTCTGAGTAACTCTACATTCCATTCAATATCACCTTAATCTTAAGTTCATTAGCATAATTCCTCTCTTTTATTTCCATCACTACTTGCTCTATGTATCTTATTCCAGTCCTTCCTTTGCCGTTCTTCGCATACATTTGTCATTTGAAGATTATCTTCATCATGCGATCATATCTTAAAATATGGCCTATCAATTTTTTCGCCTTCTTTTTAGGTCTTTCGAAGACTTCTCTTTTTTCCCACTTTTCTTAGCACTTTTTCGTTCCTCACTCGGTAAATCCATTTAATCTTCATCATTCTTCTATAGAACCACATTTAGAATGCTTCCATTCTTGACTTCTCTGCTACTGACATCGTCAATTCCTCACCGAATGCGATTGAAATAGTAAACACTTCATGCTTTTATCGGTACATAAATGTAAATTATTTATCCAAGTTGGATGCCTTCGTACGAAGATCTTCTCAGCCTCATTTGCCAACATTTTCCCTGAACTTCAGTAATTGAAATATCAGTAATTAAATTGCTAATAATGAGTCAATGCAATTTAAAATAAGCAATCAAAATTTAGTGGTAAACTTCAGGTAATTGCTCATTTGGGGTAGTACGGAGGGAATAATCATGCCGGCTAGCCGTGATCACCAGGGCGAAAGTTGTTATATTTTTTAAGCCTTGGGTCGGAGGTGAGCTATACCTTTAGTAGTTCATATACCTTCAAATCAGTGTCTACTACAACGACAATCATAGAAATACAAGGATTGGAATTCTGGGTTATGGAATAAATGATAATGATCAAAGGGCTTGACCGAGTAGGTAAAGCAGACGGTCCTCGATTGGCAGGGAGAAAAAGGAATGAAAATTTAAAAAAACGAGGTGTCATATCGGGGGACACTCCATGTCACATTATGTTCACGTGAAGGGTAAATTGAATAAAGAGAGTTTCAAAGGAATGTGGCTGATGAAATACGTGGAGCAAAGAGAGTAAGATACAAAAGAGGTGTTAGTTGAATTGAAGAGTTTGGGTAAAGAGGAATTAAATGGAATTAATTAAAGTATAATATTGATGGCGATTAAAAATTATGGACAAGCGTAGCATATTAGGTGTTAAAACTTAAGATTACACATGAACTTTGCTCCTTGTGGAAAAACATACACCAGATGTACAAACCCTTTATCCCAGCTTGTATTTGCAGCGATCAGTCGGCTTTCCTTTCTGTGCAATGTCTGATTCTCCAAGGCTTTTGCAGTGATTATTATTTTCTTCTTGTTACTTTTGTAGTTAGCTATGTTACATTTAGGAAATTATCTCGCATCTCTTAATTTTCTCATCAGCACCTTGTTTGTTTAAGCTCTTTAGAAATTCAGAGGTACGTCTTGGTAGTTTAACTGGTTAATCACTTGATCTAAAAATCACTCGGAGACCACTTTGTCATTTGAAGAGTAATGTAAACATTTTTTCATTGTGTAAATGGGCTGCTAAGTTTTAAGTTCACAAATCCCTAACCTGAAATACAAATAATAAATCTGATCTCAATTAAAACACGTAAACACTTGTGAAAAAATGTAAACCATCAGTCAGTTTTCGGTCCGCGGTTTCCTCAAAAAACTTCTCTGATACTGTTCTTGGCTCGGTAAAACTAAGGTCTCTGCCTCTCTGCCCCTTATGACCTCACTTTTGGCTATGACCGGATTTTGCTCGGAGGATGATGACGGAGACGTCGCAGGGAACATACTCATCGTGACTCATCCTCTGACTCTTGGCACGTCTCCCCCCCTCTCCGCAAACGCCGGCGTCACAAACAACGGAAGTGACGCCGCCGCAAGTGAATTCTCCTTTATTCTGATTGGCTACACGCTTGCGTCTTTCCCCTCTCTCCGCCTCCCACCCTCTCGTTCCTACCCTCGGGGTGCCTAATAAGGGTCAGCTAATTAATTATTTAACCAAAGTTTACTGCTCTTCCTCCCCTTTCTTTTATCGTCCAGGGGAGTTGTATAACACCCTGTTCACGATCCATGAAAAATTTCGGTTAATTTCCCATATTTAGGAGAAAAAAATGGAGTTTGCTTTGTTGCTTCAGGAAGATGGCGCAAAAGAGCTAAAGTTTGCGCAGTTCTTGATAGAGGAATGAGAAATTTGGAGGGAATTCAAGGAAAATAGATTTTCACCCTAGTTTTAAACAACAGAAACACCTAATTATGAAAGGCTTAGGTCAGTGTCACAATTTTAAATCTACAGTAATTGTTTTCTAATTATTATAACAACTATTTCACTTGGTATTAAGAACATAATATGGCACCCAACAGCATTTTCAGTTGCTGGAACAGTTCCATCACTTTAAACCCCGTAGTTTTGAGGTATACAAGGTGCAACATGAAGACAGCGCGAATGATAATGCCAGACTTAGCACCTTTATGGTTAATAACGCATCTAACCGTAATTAAACTGGTGTGAAAGATGTGTTTATGGAATGAAATTTAGAAAATGGAATTGAATTCATTCCGCCCTGCTGTACCATTGTCAGTCGCGCACTTCTTATCTTCTTCTGGTTTTTTAAGTTCCCTCTCAAGGTCAAAACAAACACGCGGAGTCCGCCCTAACGATTGCAAATATCAGTGTTTTTAATTAATTACATTTTTTAAATGAAATAATTCCGTCTTGTAAATTAATTAATAACATGTTATAATGGTATCATTATCATTTTTGGAAGGAGTATGCTGTTGAATGGAAGAGTATGAGGCTGCATAATGTACCTTTTAACTCTAGCTCACCATGATGATCCATTTAAGACGGAAATATTAGAATATTTTTATTTCAATTTGATTCACCATAACATCGGAGTAGACAGTCTATTATGAACACATCTGGTGTCCATGTTAAAAAAATCTGTATAGTTATAAAGTACTAGAATTTCTCGATTTCACCTTGTCATAATTTCCAGCTTAAGGTCTTAATAATCCATCTGATAATAACAAAGTAATTTAAACTTGAAAGTGATGGATTTTCTCCTTTAGTGACAGGCACGCAACCAGATCCGTGATAATGCTAGTTTCGGGTAGGAGGATGTTTTGAGTGTGAACCATAGTTGGGAAAGTTACCAAAAAACTGATTAAAGTTAAAGTTAATCTATGCAAAAAGTAACTAGTTAAAGTTACAAGCTACTTTTCTGAAATAGTTGCTGATTAAAGTTAACGTTAAAAAAGTAATTTTTACGTCAAAACTTACTTTTTCAGTTACTTTGGCAAATTGGATGCTATGGTAATAGAGACCTTGATGGTTTTTTTTGGCAAACAAAGCGAACACTGACATTTGTCATTTTGGTTTCTTCCAATTGCTGAAAAGAAATTTGAATTGAGATTTTCGTTGTAATTCCATTTAGTGCCCAAAGTGTTTTTGGTCAGGTTTCCTAGTGTCTGCTGAAAAGATTCGGCGATTTTTCTCAGGTATAGCTCCGATTCCGGGATTTTTAAGTTGTCATGAATGTAATCTTCCTACGAACCATGGGGCGTCTATAATTAGCCGCAAAAGATTGTTCTGAGCGGTAGAAAGTGCTTTAAGGTTAGTTTTTGATGTCGATCCCCACCTTGCGATGTGAAGTATCCCTTCACAGTTGTAAAATTCCAGTGGAAACGGCTTAGTCATATATAGTTAGAGTAGATGCTGAGGGTATGCCTGCTCACCTTTTCTTGCGATTCACTGAGGGACGATTCACGATGTATTGGACGCAATGTCGCCGAGTTAAAGGTCTGCACTCACCGGCGCGGGGCGCAGAGTCTTAGCGGGATGACGAAGTGGAGTGAACGTCGGGCGTCGAAGAGATTACCAAAGGAGAGAACGACCAAAATCTATGAACAAAATGTAGTCTTACCAAGGCTGCGGCTCGTGGTTCGGCTGCAAAGCTGGAAGTGAGAGCAGCACCAGAGTGCCTAGCATAGCTTAACCTAGTGTATATAACCCCATGTGCACTTTCGTGGTGCCTTATATGCAAATCTAGGGGTAGGGGAGAAGAACCTTCTAACTTCCGGTCAACCGAAATACATAAAAAATTGAAATGAAATTAGAAATGCAAATATCAGGTCTTCATGAGGCTCTGTCTGACTCCTTCTACCGAACTGGCATACGGCTCACAACAGCGCGCACACATTATAATTCTTGACGATGCCGAAGTGCTATGGTACGAGCTCCATTGCATTGGACGGTAAAATAAGTGGTTCGTTTTCCAGCACTTAAAGAATTACGTTTGACTTACAGCCAAACAAACAAAGGTAGTGTTCTTTACTTTCCACTACCTCAAGTTCCAGGGTTTGCAAGGTAACTTTAGTTTTTTTGCGGAGAATAGGAAAATTGAATTTTTTCGTGGTCAGTGAGTAGTATAATTACACTAATTGTATTATAAGCGAGTTTTCCTGTTCACGTGCGTTCAAACAAAAAAATGCACTATTTTTTACTAAATTTAATTTTGAATAAATATATGTTTTGAAAAATCACAATTTTTCTATGTAGTCCAAAATCAAATGAAATATTTTCCCACTATTTTTGGAAATATTAATACTAGCGTGTTTTGATCTCTAAGCATTTCCTATTACAATTTTTCAATCCTGAAACTGCCTCATTTGTCCTTATATTTTTCTTTTGAAACTTGAGTATATTCATTCATTAGTTTTAGAGTCTAATTAGATAAAAAAAGGTGCTGGAATTTGTTTCTTATGATATTTTTTCTCTGATTTTTAGAAATAGCTCTAGTAAAATTTTTCTGCTGAAATTTTATTCATTCGTAGAATGTCTGTCTCTCTTTTAAAAGCGAAAATCCAAGCGCATGGTAATGGATTTAGGGTACAAAATTTTAGTTTAAAGACAGTTATACGTAGATCGGCAGTTTTAACTGTAGGTGGATATTGAGTTGTGTACGAGAAGCCATTCATGAGCTTCTTTGGAGTGTTCCACTTGAAATAAGCTGGTAATAGTAATACGTGCTCGCTTGTTAGAGGTTTCTGAGTGCAGTATTTGGGGCACTGGGACTAGTAACAAAAATCCCTCGCGCCCCAAAAAGTCAATAACTCGAAGGAAATATCGCTACGATCCATTGCTATCGAGTGGCATATATTTCGGGGGAAGTGGTTTATATGGAGTCATTGGTTCACTCGTAACTGCGTGTAAAGTGCACTCACGAGTATTGCCGCGTTCGCGTGTTATATTTCCCACGACTTCTCTAAGCGTGGTGTGCAAAAGCAGGGAGATCAGATGCTGCAAAAAACAAAAGAAATTGCTAGATAAGCAGCCACGAGGAGTTAAACGGCCGACATGAAAGCGGCGACGGGAGTTTGGAGGTGGGGGTCGTGGTGGGATTACCCGGGCCGCGTCAAAACCTTACGGACCGGGCGTTTCTTTTATTTAATTTTTACGCCGCCACCCCTTTCTTTGTTTTACGATGGTAAAAATGCCGTCCGCACTGCCGTAACGCTGGAAATTTTCGCAGAGGAAAGCGTTTCGCGGCTGTAGTTATTATTATTATTTTTTTAAGGATTTCGAGGGAAAAATATATGGGTAAGGGAGAAAAATGCTCATTATTTTTTATTAACGCTTCCTTGGGAATTTGTTCAAAGAAAAAAAAGAGCAAAATTACGTGGATAACCACCCCGTCGTTGCCCATGTGGCTCTGCTGCATTACTATCGACCATTATCATCCCGCCCTGCGTTTCCTTGCGATTCCTAACGACTGCGAATAATAAGAACATCTCACTGAGCACACGTCGCCAATCTCAGCGGAGTGAAGGCGTCCGCATGTTGATTGAGAACTTCACTCTAAGCAGCAGATTCTATTCGGCGATGAAATATCATTACATGTAGTTTTCGGAATCTGCTTTGCTATATGTTGCCCTTGATGTGATATACACCCAATAAGGATTTCTTTTAAGCTATAAATGCAATTATCAGTTCTACATGATGGTGTCATTTGGCTACTTTCAAATTTCAAAATCACATAAATGACCTAATGCGAATTCTTGTTGGATGTTATTATTATTTTTTATTTTAAAGAAAATGGTACAACACAGTAACTTTGCTAATGTAAAATGCACTCATAATAATCAAAAATGAGACAAAAGTAAACGACAAAGAATAAATTAAACAATAACAAAACTATTCGAAATTCCAAACCTGCCGCGTGAACGGCGGTGAAATTTATATCAATTGCCGTGCGAAAAAATCCACCTGTACCAGGAATCGATCCACGGACCTTTGGTTTTCTGGGCCAACTCTGGGCGCAGACCACTTCGCTACTCAGGATTCCTAATTGGCTAGGCAATTTCACCGAAGTTCAGTGTACTAGACAATGCATGGCAATGTGAATTTCACCGCCGTTCACGCGGCAGGAATCGAATTTCTTACATTTTACGGCCAAGCGCGGCACTTAGCGCTGGTTCATCTTTGGTCGTGGCTTCCTTGAAGCCCTTTTCTCCCTTGCGTTGCCATCATTGATGGACCGCGAAGGCTCAAGATCTAGTACATTGAACCTCGGTGAAATTGCCGTGCGAATTAGGGATCCTGGGTAGCATAATGGTCTGCGAAGCGGCCCGGAAAATCATAGGTCCGTGGTTCAATTCCTGGTCCAGGGGAATTTTTTGCATGGCAATTAATATGAAAAACAAACTGTAAAACTAAAATAAAAGCAATATGCTTATCATTGACTAAATTATAAAATTGTTTCCGAAAATTTGAGTTGAGATTAGGCCAGTGAAATATTTAGGGGATAGAGAAATTAGGTCTGTGTCAGTAGGGATAGAGTTTATCAGGGCGGAGTGATGGTAGAAATGAGAACGTTTAATTAATGATAATCTGGGTGGTGGGCATGTAAAGTAGTGAGTTAGTTCGGGTATCACGAGAATGCGCTCTGATATTGATGAAAGTAATAATATCGCGACTGTCTACGTAGGAATTAATGGCGTTTTAAAAGATTTTTATGTCCGATTTAAGGCTATGGTGGGAGAGAGGCACGGACAGTAGTGGTAACTACTATTAGTCAAGGACAGTAGTGGTAAAATACACAGGAAAGGCAAGACAAGATATATTTAAGATATTGTATATTAGAAAATGATAAAGGTAAAATGTACAGCTGCTAATTGCGAAGAAAAATGGGACGTGTTTCTTTGCTGCGCCATAGCGCTATCGCTGTCCATAAGGCGAATTTCCTCTGTTATGCGATGTGGCGAACATGAATGTGAAAGTTGATTGGAGAACCAAGTAATCTTGCTTGCTTCATGCTCCGTCAAACCAATCTTAGGATTGACAACTGAAGATGATAAATGCTGTTATGTTTGACTTTGTCAATTTAATTTATAGCTTTATTTCAATCCGAATAACGAATTATTATGACCATATTTCTCTCATAATTAATTATTTTTTACGTATCATGACATAAAGTTAGAACGAAGGTTTCCGCGGTGAAGGTTTGATCTCTGCATTGTTTCGGGTTTTCTTCCGCGTCAGTTGGCTAGTAGACAACAGTTTCGCTGGCTTTCCTGTCAGCGTCGTCACCTGAAATATCGACCTTCGACCTTAAATAAATCTTCTGACTTAAAATCGTACAGCATAAGAAATTTCTGACATAAAATCGTACAGCATGATAAAAACCCAAGAAAATAGTGGAACTGAGTAGAACATATTAAATTTTACCTGTAGTATACTTCCTTCCTCAGATGCTTGCTTTCAGGAATACATGACTGGCCCTAAGGTCTAACCTCATCTTAAAGGTATGCCAAATTGAAGACAGCATCTCCTGTATCTGTATCATTCTGCTCTGGAAACTGATACTGGAATGAATTATGCAGCACAGTGCATATAGTAGTCAATTTGGCTGCTATCCTTGGATTATACATTAGGTCTCTGTGGCAGGAAATGCATTGCTCTTGGCCTTAGTACCAATAACCTTTCAGTCAATGATTGTGCCTTACTATGGGCAATTGTATGCATATATATAACTATTGGGCGTTCTAAAGAAACAGCACCACAATTACACAGAATAGTTAAAACTTTCAGCTTAAATTTAATGTGAAGATATGTAGAATGTACTTAGTAGGGTGATACTCCATGTGTATGAAAACAGAAGTTACAGCACAAGTATGAAATTGTGCACATAGAAAGTATTCATGAAATACCTACCGAATAGCCATATATGACTTTATCTCAGTCTTGCTTGCTTCATGACGGGAAGGTGGGATTTACGCTCATGCATAATGTATGCACATTTCCACTCCACAATGAGTGAAATAGAAGTAAAATGAGTATGAGATAAACTGACTGCAGCATTCTCTTTTCCAATCAATGAGGTTATCACGTATCGGAGGAGTCATTGGCATGTTTATTGGCACGTTATCTGTAGTTGATATTGAAGCCAGAATGGGGGTGCTTGGGAACCATTAAGGCCCGCCCCTTCCGTACCAAACATCGCAATTTGTACGGTCTGTTAAGGGACTGCATGGGTATTAAACATTAATTCCAGTGTACTCGTACGAAAATTTCCTCGTAGTGGCGTCAGTTAATTTTTTCAAGGCTATTTAAGGGAGTTTAATTCATTTTCTTTCTTTAGATTTAATTTATTACTAAAACTGGTTCGAATTTGAACTACTTAAACTACATATTTGGCGCCTGTTTGCGTGTTTGTGGCCTTTACTCCGTTTATTTGACGAATTTTAGAAACACAATCGATTATTCGCCGTGCTACTCTGTCTACTAACTACTTGGTTTTCTACTTACTGTTTTTAGTCAGTATCGTGATTAGCAATCCCTTATGTCCGTGCCTACCAAGATGGTCGCTACCTTCTGAAATCAGCTGCGATGCGTTCCCTTGTACATTCTAAATTTCTTTTGTACATTGTCTACAACAATGACATCTACATCTACACGATACCCTGCAAGCCACCGCGAGGGTGTGTGGCAGGGGCTACTTCAACCTCATATATCGCTACAGACGCAATTATATTCAGGCAATTCATGTGTATGTATTGTGACCGCGCGCCCCACGGGCCGCGGTACGGTCACTTGAAGGGACTGTATAGGAATTGATAGGGGGGAGGGGTGTTGGGTAAGGAGTGCAGGCGATTTTGGGCGCCAACCGCGCCTGTATGCGGTGAAGAAGGAAGTTCAACGAAAAGAAGCCTGCAATCCTGACCTCGTGACCGGGGAGAGGGGAAAAAAGGGCGTTCGCTTCGGCTTGCTGACGCTGGTGGAGACACTCTCGGAGTCGGGTGGATCTTCACGTACGCAATGGTCGACTCTAATGAGGATATATTGGGTGACACAAGGAAAAACTGTTCCCCAATAGTTCTTTTTTAAGTAATTTATCCGTTAAATTGGCAGTGGCAATAAAAAAAGTGGGGGGCGCTAATCCTAATGTGATACTAACAACAACAAAAATTATGAATCTCTCGCCTCCCAGACGTTTAAGCATTCAGTAAGTTCGCTGGTTTTTTTGGGCATGAAAAACAAAAAAAAATTGACATACAAATGGCCCATTGGTCGAGCACTGCTTGCACAGCCCGTACTCTCTTCGTAGGTTGGTCACAGGTTAGCACTGAATCTAACTATTGCGCTCACATTCGCTTGGTGGGGAGGGGGGAGGGGGGCAGGGGAAACGGGGAAAAAAGGAAAAATGATAATTCTGGGGCATTAAATGTTGACTCTTCATAGGGGAAAGTTGACAGTACTTGTCAGCTTTGAGGCGTGGTCACTTCGGGCGATAGATTTCTCCCTGCGATCTCCTTTCTCACCGTCGGCCCTCAGACACCGGGTGCTGAACCTATGACCGCTCTCCGTCGCGACGTCTCTTTCTCGTTTCGTCCCGGCGCCTCTTTCTCTCCATTCTTCGGTTCAGCCCCTTTTCAGCCTGTCAGCGGATCGCTTCGTCTCTCGTCGCCAGCCGTGATTATCCCACCCTTCCAGCTCCGACAAGTTGCTATAACTTTTTTGATTCTCTCCTGCTGTCCTCGCCAATACTTCACCAGTCGTTCGCAAGTAGTCCACCACCTTGTAAGTGGTCTGTCGCCGCCTTTTATAGGGAAAGGTCCGGCTGGGGTGAAGAAGTGGGGTGGGGTGGGGGAAGTAAGAAGGGGGCTGCTTTTAGATGCACTGGTCGTCGAACAGTTTTGTGGGGGGGTGGAGAGGTGGGAAAGGGGATTTCACTCGCGAAATGGCCCCAGCTTCTCCCCGCACAAAAGAACTGGGGAGAGGGGTGGGGAAAAAGAAGGAAATCACTCACGCTCAAATACTCGTCGCACGATTCACACACACACACACACACACCACTCTAAGATTAAACTAAAGTTAAATGCAAAAAAAAAGAGAGAAAGGGTGGGGGGGAACCTGATTACCTTCGGTCGCCCTCACCCAACTACCCCAACATGGGATCATTCACTTCGGGAACGGTTTCAGTGTGCACATTTAGACTTTAGTGGAGTGTGTGATAACTTTACTAGTTCACAGACACTTACTCGTGGTCATTGTCGGCAAGTACAGTAATGTGAGTGCAGTAAATTGCTGCCATAAAACCGGGGAAAGTACTGGATTCAAGAACTAATTTTTGTCTGGGTGATTCGTCGTTTCGTCCGAGTGGCAAGAAAATATCTCCACGATTACACTTTGTAAACATTAATTGCTCATATTACATCTTTATTGAATTGGAAAGTAGTTGTTTACAAAAGAATAAGACAGAAATGCACATTAAAATAGGGAGGAGGCATGTAATCATTTAGATTCCAGCGCACCGATGTTATAAAATTAGAAACAAACGTGAATATTATTGAATATGTCACTTAAATTCTTGAATTGCACAACTATTTCAAGGAAAACCAACAACAGAAACTAGAGAAACATTACCAGAGCCAGAATGAAGGTAAATGTAACAAGAGAAACAATAGAAAAAACAGCCATACAATACGCAACATGAATACGTAATAGAGGAGAATAACTTGCCCGTAGAAGAAGACCGATACACATTCAATGCAACGAAAATATAATACCATAGCACCAGCATATTGGTATCATCTTTACACGATATCATGTAAGCAGTTAAATGTACGCCACATAAATAAGACTTCTCACATTACAGTAACAGCGTTATCACAGAGAAGCTAATTTTTACAGCAAACCATTCTACAAACCAATCAACCATATGCTTTCCAAAGCATATAGGTACTAGGAAAATGTCTATGCAACTGTAATTGAAGCTACTTTTACTAGCATCAAATATGCTTATTTAATTTTACAGCAAATAATTGCACGTTAGAATCAATATATCTCTTATTTTCTTAACAAACTAGAATAGCCAACACTGCAAAGCAGTGGATCGACGATTCATTTCATTCAACTATGGATTTAAATACTCGAAAGTGAACCTATAATTTCGATTTTACATCAATAATGCTTGGGTATTGGAAGACATTTACGTGAAGGAATTTTCGTTAATTCATAGTAAACGTTTAGAAATAATTCATAGAATTCGCATGGTGAATGTGATTCTTGCCATATTTATTAACCAATTGCTTTTATTGCTTAATGATTGCGCAACAATTTGCCTTGTGCTGGTAACCGTAGCGTGAAATTTGAAGAGCTATGATCGTAATTTTGCCTAGGATACGGAATCTGTTAGTGAAGAATGGCATAGAAGAGAATTATGCAGATATCAGAAGGTAAGACGAATCAAGTAGAGTACTACTTCCGATATACCTGAGAAAATACCCGAGAGTGTTATTCACTATGAGACCAATATGACTTTTAGCTATTATTTATTTGGATAGACTTAATTTTACATTAGCTTAGAAAAAAACGGCCCTAATTCCCACTCTACTGCTGTTGAAATTTTTATCAAGCCTTCAATAAATGATGTTCTTAAGAGAAAAGAGGAGAAGAGTAGAACGTCAATGGCAATGTGAACGATTTTTTAAGACATTGACAGTAAAAAAATGTTTGGGGATATGGGAAAATTACAGGAAAGATAAGAAGCCTGAAAACAGAAAAGAATATAGTAGCGGTGAACCATAGATTAAGAGAGATTAGTAAGATTTGGATCACGAACGAAAATACGGAGACTGTTGAAGAAAAAAGAATGCAGAAGGCCTTGAGCAGGGAAATAGGAGGGGAGGGAGGATTTGTAAAAATTACAAGATTAGAAATTATATTAGAATTGTTTCAGGTGGAAAATAATTTCTATATTAATTAATCGCGAATTCAGTGACAAGCAAAAATTATTAATAGTAGAGTTAATTGACTTTATGGACGTAGGAAGGGAAGAAAACTACATACTATGGAATATTTTCTCGGAAAAAATATAATTGAAAGAAATAATGACAAACTGGAAAGATTTAAGTTAACTAACTCAGAAACTAAACCTTAAACAATAATTAAATTCGATCATGTCTGGAAGTTCTTCATGGCGAGGGAGAAAAAACTCCGAAGAAAAGAGGACAGGAAGCGTAGTTGCCTGAAAGTACCTCAGCTAAATCGCTAAGGATAAGATAGAGATCAGTGTGTTTTGCAGAAGCTTAACTTTAGAGGGAACTTAGCTTGACAGATAGGGTGCATCAGTAGTAAGCTCCATGATTCCGAGGGGAATAAAATAGCATTTTATGACAGCAGTAAAGCCTATGCTTAGGCTTTTACACTAAAAGGGTTGTATGAAGAAGTGATAAGCAGGCTCGAAGGAGCTGAACGTATATTCAGTCAGTTCCTCTTGTTCATTTGTACTATTAATGGAAAATTCCTAATTTGTGTGCCTTTGGCTTTGTTAATGTGCATAAAAGCCAGATTGCAAAAATAGGCCTATAACTGTTACTCTCATTTATAAATAATATTTGCTCAATATTAATCCTACTGCCAAGACTGTTGCATATTTATCGAAGAGTATTTCTTCTGCTAAGGGAAGTGATATTGTCAGTAGTTAATGAAGCGTGCTGTAAAATATTGCGAGCTAAATCAGAATACTCAACCTTATTAAGCATTCTCTATTAATTTTCAATTTTTATACTGGAATTAAAGGAACTTATGTTCCGTCTTTTGGATATCAGTTTTTTCTCACAACATTTATCGCTGTATGAATCACTAATACATATCTTTCCCAACCTCCTGTTTAATATTGGACCGTGAATGTATCTTATGGAAACTTTCAATTTTTTCTGCAAATGTGTGTGCATACCATCCCCAAACTTAATCCACTTCACTCACATGAGTAGCAATTAAGTTTCTAAGAATACTCCTGCAACTGAGAGAGGGTTAACATATAAAAGCACTCAACCGTTTGGTTTGGCAACCCTCAAGAAATGCAGAATTAGATGACTCATCCAGGCGAAACTGAGAGCAAACTAGCGAATTTCAAAACTTTCTATCAACTATTAAGAAATGGGTGCGTCGTGAAGTACTATCCAACAATAAAGTTCATACAATCCAAGGAAAATAAATGAGACATGGTGTACATGAAACTTGATTCATCAGTCATCTATCATCAGTCAATAATCTTGAGGCTGGTTTGACGCAGTTCTCCACTCAATTCTCCTATCGGCTAATCTCTTCAATTAACGTATTTCTTCCATTTCACACCATTATTCATTTGTTCTATGCATCTCATGAAACGTAAATACGAGATTTATCTTGCCCGTAAAATAATTTTCTCTCCATTTTATACAGCTTCCATTCTTTGGAACGCATCTGTGCCTTATGGCTAGCGGTTTACTGGTGGGATATGCGACTAATTTTTAAAACATACATATGAGTCACTTTCTAAAAGCGTGCTAGCAATGTATTTGAAATTAGTGGCTTACTGAGATACATTTATGAGTGCTATATTGATCTGTTTCTTCTGATGAGATAATAAATTGAGGCTATGGTATGCTTATGTTTGCAAACGTAATGAGCTTCGGTAAATGTGGCAGTTGTATCAGAAGTGATGTTTCCTTTTGATAGTTGGAGTATTTATCCGTGGAATGAGTTGGTGGAAAATTTGGATAAGCATCATACACATCTTATTAGGCAGTAGTAAAAGAAGAAATGGGTTTATTCCCAACATTTGCGCTTGATCATCAAGGTATTACGATACTTATATTTCGTATTTTCCTTTGATATTCTTATTGATATTATGGTGATAATCATATTATGATTATTGATATTTCAACTGCATTGCATTGTGCATTTCTCTTGTCATGTTCTGAAGAGTAACAATTAGAATGGTAATGGGTATGAAATTGTTAAAGTACTCCCGTTCATTTAGTTTCTGCTTGCTCTGAGATAAAGAAACTAATTGTAATGTATTCACGCCTCAAAACCACTAAAAGTGATAATAATTACCGCTAATGTACCAAATAAACCTTAGATGAACACGAGAAAGCTTCTATTCATTGAATCATCAGATCTGGGATCGTATTATTCTTTTTGAGAATGAATGAATGTTTAACGCGACGGGGTGATTTTTTCTCATGGTTGGATTCGAAATTGTGTCACCGCATTAAACATTCAAAGGCCTGCTCTAATTTATCAAGGATGAAAGAAAGTTCGGAACAAAATGAACGTGTGCTGATTAGGAGCCGTTGGACGGCTTTCTTTCCTCAGACAAATTGAATATGGGAGAGGAGTGACACCTTCCTCGCGGAGCGGCGTTCCTCCGCGCCCATTGTTCGATTCATCGGTGCGGTTCCCACCTCATCCGCCTCCTAATGAGAGGAACGCGATTGGATGCCGCGGGGTGCGGAAGGAAAGGACTTGCCCGCTCCCTCCCGCCCCCCCCACCCACCCACCTGGGGCGCTGCAACACCTCAGGTTCCTGCGGAAACCACCTCCTAACGCTCCTCGTTTCTTCCCATCTTGATTTCTGGCGAAAGGAGCGTTTAGTCTCGTCTCCCTCCTCTTCTCCGCGGCGTGCAGAAGAAAAGACGGCGCACAGGAGAGTCGCTGTGTGTGTGTTCTCGTCGCCAAGGAAACGCCTCCCCCCTCCCGCCTTCATCATACTTTTCCTTCTCTGGCGCTTTCATTTCACGGCTCGCGAGACGAGCCTCTTGGGGCCCTAAGCCTCGGTTCCTCCTGCCTTTGCTCTGCCCCTCTCCCCTTCCGGGTTTGTGTCCTGAGGAAGGAAAGAAATAAAATGCCTCTCTCCACCTCCCTCTCAGGGTGAGAGGGAGTGAAAGAGATAGGGAGTGAGTGATAGAGGGCGCCTAGTTGTGCGTGTTCGAAGTGATGACAGCAGCGCCACTAGAACGGAAACTCTCTACCTCTCTCTGTCCGAGGCTACTGCTCGAAATGGATGCGGCGGAAGCGTCAATTCTGACGCTAAGAGCGGAGACGTGCGTTTGGGAGCTTGGGGATGGGTGGGAAGCGGACGAAACTGTGTTGTTTTCACAGGGAATGCGTGTGTCTGTCCGAGATGTTCTTACATTAGAGATCGTGAGGTGCTGTCATTTCTTCCTCGGAAATGAAATGTTAGTCGCGCTTATAGCCATAATTTGATTTTTCATTTCTTAACTTGGGAACCTCAGGGATTCATGGGGAAAATGGTATTGCGATATTCTATTCAGTCTCTATGACTTCCATAGGAATCGCAAAACATGATTTTATACCCTTTTTTCCAATAGTTCTAGTCAGGTAGATCGGCTTTTAAAAGGCGTTGTAGGCGCTGGGTATTTTTCTAACTTCATGCCATCATACGGCATAACTGCTGTGGTACTGGATGGCCCCTGTATTTCAGCGCAGACAACTCCAGTGCACGGATAAGTTCCGGAGCAACAAGTCACTGAGTATAAAAAATGCTGGCGAACGTAAAGCAGGAACGGGAAAAATTGGATTCAATTCCTAGTCAAAAGCTGTGGTGGAGCACGTAACCCTTTGCAAAGAATGGCTTGCCCTTAAAGACTTCATGACAGCACCTACATTTTTCAAAGCTCACTGAAGCCTTAACACCAAAATGTTACTTTTTGCTTTGCAAAGCTCTGATACACAGGTTCCATATTTTCTTTCAAAAAACTAAGCCTACATTAAGTAACAGGAAGTAACAGCAAAACATGCCAATGAAAAAATAATTTTCCGGACACTTAATAAGTAGTTTTAAAATGCAATCTCGAAGTTTAAGGCTATCAAATATTCATAATTAAATACAATAGTAACACTCCACACTTAATTTTTAATAATAACCGACCTGGGTTTCGGCAACTCAGTGCCATTTTCTAGGTCCTAGGCCTAGGCCTAGTATTACTAATATCACAAACTTCCACAAATTCACGCCTGAAATGACTTCTTATTTCAAAATTTCTTTTTGTAATAAGTAGTTTCCATTAATTTAAATTTATATCCTTAGACACGTAATGCAATGAGTTTGGATGAGGAGATTCTGCTTTAAATAGTCCATTAGGTGACTCGACGTGTCCTTTGTGCCCTTTCAATTTGAAATCCGCCTCTGGGAGCGATCGCGGAGTACATTGAGCAATCTTTCCTTCTGTCCTGGCCGTATTTTGCGTCGCGGGGGGCCTCCTTTCATTTGGAAAGCAGCGTAATTAGATTTGCGAGTAGAATCTCCCCATGCTCGCTCCTCGACGTGGATGGAGGCCGAGAAAGGAGTTGAATGCTTTGCAACCGAGTCGAGGCTCCCCAAGCTTGAGTTGCGGAGAGGGAAGCGAAGCGACCACCTTTCTCCCATTACCATAGCACTTTCCCTCACCCACGCTCATCATTTAGTATGGAGAAGCAAGCAACATCAGCATTTGGGCTTGAAACATAAAAAGTCTTGGTTGCTATTACTCATACACGTAGAATGATGAAGGATCCGCGGCGAAATAGTTTTTTACAGCTTAAAACAACGCAAATTTTATCGCACTGCCATGTTGAACACTAGGGCCAACCCTTGGGGTACATAGAACTGTAATTTTTGATTGATGATTTCATAGAAAGTGATTTGGGGTCGTGGATGTGGGATGTCAGGTTGGACAAGAATCAGTGGTTGGAATTGTGTCTCAATTCCTTAGACCTTAGGTTTTTTTTCACTTGTCACGGAGAATGTCGTATGTTGAGTTAGTGATGGCAGGGAAGAGGAGAAGGAGGGAGGCTCAAAGGAATGTGTACAACTGATAAGAAGAGAGATTGAAGAAGCTGACAAGATATATGTCAAGTTAATCTCTCTGTATGAGATCGTTAATCAACAATCACTGTTCCGCGTACCTCTAGATGATCTAAGGGCTTAACATAATAAATAAATTAGATAATGGATAAGAGGAGAGATATATGTAGGAGAAGCTAACATAATTGCGAAGAGAAGGGTCTGTGGCGTAGAGGGCAGGCTTGTCCTTCAGAAATAAAATTGAGATTCACATTGGATTCAAAATTTCTGTGATGGCCCACTCCCATCAGATGTCTGGACGGACCTTTAGTGGTACCCTGTCGTGCATGTGGTTAGGGACGTCATTCATCCTCACGGAAAATTGTGGTGATGTCTCTACCCGTAAATATGTGTATGGCTGAGCATGGTTACGAAACCACGTGTCACTGCCAAAACAACAGTTGGACTAAAGAGCGATACTTTGACGCATAGCGTTCAGGTGAAAAAAATGCCCTTTTTCCGAGCTAGCTATGGACTAAGGTGCGTATGATGAATTTTAATTGCTGTCTGTGATTCAGCGGTTTTGTCCATAGTTTTTTTTTGCCAATACAAAAAAAACAACAGTAATTATGGCCGTATTTCGCGACCATTTAAGTAACTTGCAATTAAACAATTGAATTATTTAATTTTGCAAATCACTTTTTGTAATTTATTAGACGATTTTAATGCATCATCATGTGGGATTATCATGGTCATGAGATAATTTTGAACCAAATCCAGCGTTATCATACGCTTGCTCAGCAACTTTTAATAGTTAAATTTTCAGGAAGTACCATCGGTTAAGGTTAATTCTTACCACTTACCATATAAGAAACACTTAGGTGGCTTAAAATGTGAAAGGGAATTTTAAACTGGTGACGTGTATCGTATTCCAGCGTTTGCCCATTAAGAGTTTCGCCACGCAAGTTGTGTGCGCGCGTGAACAAAGACTTTCCGAAATGTTTTGTTTCAGATTTTTTGAGACGGCTAACGACTCTCAGTGGATGATGATACGTTTGAAATCTGCGAGGGGTCGGAGACTGATGGCAAACATGGCCGGAGGGGGCGGGGAGGAGGCGGGGGGCTGCGAGAGAGGTTTTATTAATGCCCTTGAATTCGTAATGTGATCGCTGCACCACGGCCGAGTCTGTCGCGCCCCCCCTCCCAAGCGACGGAATCCGCATTTATTTCGCTGGCGCTCGTTCCACACTGCTACTGCTGGGAATGCGTGCGACGGAGAATCTCCCTCGCGCCATTCCGGAGCAAGAGATGCACTCTTTCCTCCCTCGCCCGTCCAAAACAAATGAATGCCCCACCCCGCCGTGAAAATAAAATCTCGTCCTCGCCTCGCATTGTCTCGCGAAGGGGGTGCCGTGAGAGGGTGGGAGGGAGGGAGGGGGTTGTCGCGGGACGGGAACAAAAGGTGGCGAGGAAGACTGCTGGAGATGTTGACAGTGACTAGATGACTCGGCAGGACCCGGAAATCGTTCGACACCCCTCTTCCCCCCTTCCTGGAAGAAGAGAGCCATTTTTTACATCCCTTTACGCTGAGAGCTTCGAACTGCGACGAATAAGTGCCCACTTTTTCACGGCCAGAGCGCTGCCATCCGAGGCGTACGCAAATGTTTTCAAAACAACGCCCGACTGGACTGCCAATGCGAAGTGAGGTGCAAGGCGGGGAGTGAGCGTCTCGGAATGGGAAGAAATAGTTTGGACCAGACTGCCCATCTCATAAGGCCCATCCTTCATTGAATGGCGTAACAAAAGGATTACTGATCCCGATTGGTGCCTGAAGATCTGACGACTACAGGAAGCCATTTTTAACACGTTTAGGTATTTTCCCAGTTGATCTTTGAGGAATATCATATCCATAGCTGAGGACGATGACACCAAAATCGCCAAATACGATAGAATGTATATCGTAAGTTTAAGTGGCACGTCTTGTAGCACCAATTCAAAGCTGGAGAGTGAAATTTTGAGCACCATTGAATGTAAATTGAATGAGAGTATCGGGAGGTAATGTGATTTGACGACTTCATCCTCTGATCAAAATTTATTAATTTCTTTGCCTGTTCGATTTCCAGTTAGATATTTTTATCTATGCAATGATAGCACAACTCTCAAATTATTTGAATATTGTGGATAATGACACCTGGGCTCTTCATCTAAAGTCAAGCAATTTGAAAATGGTGTTTTTAGTTCACATGCAGCCTTAAAACCTAAGGTTGGTAATGATAATAATGTTCATTTAAATCACTGCGTAAATCATCCCAAACAAGGATGCACCTACTAAAGTAACTCATATGACCGGGAAGTAGATGCCTCCAGCCTAATGATACTCGTAGAGATGTCTGTCTCATGCTCCATTCAGGTAAAGTCGGGGCGAAATTAAAGGCTAGTACTTCAGGAGAACGATGAAATGCAAATCCACGTTCCTGAGCTGGGGGAAATAAAATCGGTATTTGGGATGAGAAATAATTTGATAGAATTTTTCGTAATTTGTAATTGATTGAAATTTTCGTAATCAAAGCGGTTATACAAGTGCATTAAAATCCGTCCCACTTGGCCATGCGGTCGTCGTTGACATGAGATCGTCAAGGAACTTCACATGGTGATTAATTTTGGCCCGCTTATAGCCTCGATGGTCAATTCCTCAAGCAGAATCGTACGCTGCATACGTATGCCTTCGGAGACAAAATGGTGAAGGCGGCCGCGGATGGAGATATTTTGAGTCCCGTCCAAGATAAATGGTGGATCTCTTTACAATGATCTTACAGTCTGTGTGTACGGTGCAGTTGATCTGTTTGGTGAGCAGCAACTGATTTTCACTATATTTTATTGCCTCAGTAATGGTTCGTGACAGCTGGGAGTTATCAGTGCAAATGTATTGTTTCTCAGCTGGCCCTGGAAATACTATTTCCTGTTTTGATTTTTCCATCCGCTTCTGATTTGTAATATTCGTAGTTTGCTATTTGAGGCACCCTTTTCTTAACTTATAGGCTACTGATTATAGCTGTCCCTACTGATTTGTCATACTGTTTGCTTTAAATGGCCGTAGTGCGTGAATATTAGAGGTTGCAGTTGCTAAGCTCAACGTAATCTCCTCCAATGAGATGCCGAGTTCAAGCAAGTGCTGCGGTAAGTATTTCCCATGAGATCACGGGTTATTCAGCTCCATTCAAGGCGCATCAGCTCAATTTTCTATATTGCAGAGCTTAGCATTTAATTTATCGGGGGCTGTAGAAGGTTGTACTATATTCCTTACTTATGTGAAGGCATTCCTCCAATCACATATACTTAGCTATGAGCTGTAATTTTTGTCGTGTTGTCGTACTATGTTCACAGGAAAGATTTTAATGCCTCAAAAAAAGTTGATGATGGCAAAAATACAATCAATCTTACGTATTTCAAGCGTAAAGTTACGTTATGCTAAAAACTATAATATATTTTCTATCATATCCAGATAATCTTATCAGGTATCATATATACCAAGGTATAATGGTGAAAAGTTAAAGAATAATGAGATTGTGTGAATGCTAAATTTAAACAAGAAATTATTTCAGTGACTATTGAGATTCATCTCCGATTAGGAAATTTCATCACGTAACTGGAAAAGGTAAAACCTAAGACATATCATAGGTGGTATAAACAATGGAGGAAGACTATTTAGCGAAAAAAAATAAATAATGTGCTGTGTAGGTAAATCATCATATAGGCTTATGGTGAGGAGAAAATATTTCGATGCAAATTACTATCGAAGAAAAGACAACGAACTAGAAGAGAGGTAGGCAATGGAAAATGCCATGAAACCGAAAAGGAAAAAGATCAAGAAGGAAAGAAATTAATCAGTGGCTGAAGTGCTGATGGGGGAGGGGTGATGTAGAACGTGGGTCATGACCCTTTAGATACGTGATGATGAATGAGAGCCTTCGCGGAAGACAAAGCTTCCCGACGGGCAAATGATCTCCCATGTACGGCCTCGCTGATTTATATTCTGCCCAGCCAAGCGTCGATAAAAGTGAGCATCATAAGCTCTCTCCGGCATGTACAAGGGAATGACCTATTATGTGATGCGTCAGGAATATGCTTTGCTGGTTTACTACCCAATTAGAGCTCATTCATTGGGGCCTCCCATTTATTTACTCTCAAGTTCATATTGCGTAATCCTCAACAGCTGTCTTCCACAGAAAATTATCTACTATTTATGCTTTTCGTTAAACTTTACGCTTTCAACTTTTTATTTTCAGCGAAATATGTTTTTCTACGGCACCTTTTGAAATGCTCATCGGCTTAGAAAGAACTATAGGAACTTATAATTTCACTATTTCACTCTCCCTGCAGAGATTGTATTTGGGATATGAGCAAGATGTTGATAATGATTCCCCCTATATGCTTGTGTCACTGCTAAACAACTTGGAAGTTCTAGAGCCCTTCAACCATAATTTTGAAAAAGGTTCAATCTCATTTTACCCTGTACATTGATTCTTGAAACTATCAATTTTTTTCTTAATCCCCAATAAAGTAAATTGCTACCTCGATTCCAACAAACAACCTCATCCTCATCAACATAACTGGTTACGTTTGCCATGGGTCTGACTAGGTATCTCTACTCAAATTCAGCTTATATTTAGGACATTCATGCTGTGAAATATCTCAAAATTTATGTAAGGTGCCCATCGGAACAACGCCTAAATGTCTTTCTGTCTGCCGTCAGAAACGAGTCCTCCTAAGATTTTATTGTTTGCAAGGAGCATTTTCATTTTGTTTCCATAGAAATCATTGATTAAAAAGTTCAAGGTAAGGAGCAATGAAGACAAAAAAATGATGAATTGTTAGATTAGGATATAAATTCTGTCTATTGTTTACCTGAAAAATAAGACGAAATACTCTTATTAGTATTTTATGAATTTTACAGTTGATTTATTAGAAGTCTTACGTCCGTGTACAAATTCACCTACAATCTGTGGCAAGAATCTCCGGCAGAATATGAAGTCACCACAAAAGACTGAGAAGAAAAGCGTTGCTGGCGTAGAGGATGAGGATACAAGTTAAGCCAAGCCTGTATCAGGGTCGCGCGTCGGAGAAACGTGTGCGCCCCTTTCTGCGCCAGAGTCAATCTCTCCTATTGAATCCTCAGTCTCCTTGTCCTGCCGATATAGTGTTGCGGTAGAAATATACAGATATTTAATCCTCAAACTCGTGCGAATTTTATTCGGCAATGACTTGAGATAGACTAAACTCATGTTCCCCGTACACATACATTCCGAAAGACAAGGGGCATTTTTTATGCACTCATCGCTTAGCTAAGCAGTGAGTGGCATTTCGGCATCACCATTCTGGGAAAATTATGCACCTTCATTGAAACCTATGTTGTGAGTAAAGTTTTATTCATGTGAAGAATTGAATCTTTAATTTCACTGTTTATCGCTTCAAGATAAGGTTGTCCAGCTCCTTTCCCTGAGCAGTCCAGGATCTAGGGCCCAGAAAATCGATCGCATAAAGTCGCCTCACCTGTATTGGAACTCAGGACCTCTGTTTAGCAGACCAGAAGGCTATCACGCTGTCTTGTACCTTGGTGAGTTGACAAATTAAATATTACATAGATGTTACAATATTCTCTCTACGTACTCTAAATGAAACCTTCATACAGTAAAGTGATTTCAGAAATATACGCTTGAATGTGATGCATATTCATCCATCTTCACATTATTTTTATCAATTTGTTTGTTTTGTATTACTTTGTAAATAGACCAATATCATCATAAACTTTTTTTGATTTGATTTCATCCCGCTCCATATCTAAGTAGAAAGAAATAATATTTTGCTATTTTAAAGAGAAAATTTTAGCCCCATCAAATTTTATTTTGCATATGATCCTCGGTAGATGTTGCATTTTGTGGAAATCGCTTTTTTTTAGCAAATTTGAAATTGAAGTCAATGATGCAAATAATGAATGATACGAGACCACATCTCGACGGCTTTCAAAGGGATCGTAATCAATACTCCCAACAACCCCAAACGTCCTCTTCCTTATCGCCACAATATGCCTTCCATCTGCACTACCTACTTCCCCGATGCTCAAGCCCATTAAACATTAAATATTCTGTTAAGGCCGTTGTACACGGTAAAATTTCTTGTACAAGAACTTGTACAATGCGCAAATTGTATCGTGTACGAGGGGTTCGTACAATTTCTTGTACTAGAAATTAGATCATGTTCTATATTATTGGATGAAACCGTCCAAGATCCACTCCGTAGCTTCTGCGCATGACATGTGACGGTAGTGATGCGTTCCTTTAGTATTCGTAAGGTTGGTGTTCTGTTTGCGATCACTTTTATTCCTGTAAGCGTGGCAAAACTTCCATTTTTTGTGTACATATCGTGATATTCTTTGTTGCTTCCATATTATGATATTCTTTGTTGCTTCCATAATGTGATATTCGTCTGTCGCGTTGGAAGTGTTCTATTTCTCAAAAGATGAGTTGGAAACACTGGGAAACATTAAATCTCAATGAAATTAAGATGATGTTATTGAACCAAAAATATATATATGCATTAATCAAAAACATAATGTTTGGACGATAAATGATGGTTTTTATGAGACGATGAAAGAGTGCGAGTAACTAATCGTAAAATTTCATTTTATTAATGCTAGGATTAATGGTAGCACATCATTGTAACCCAGTAACTATGGCAGTATTTTCAAAATACTATCGTCATCGGATATCGCGATTCAGCTGTTGGACAGAAAAGAATATCTGCGCATGTTATTGGCGCACAAATTGCATGAAAATCTTTGATCGTGTTCAACCGTGAACCAATTTCTTGTACAATATCTTGGTCCAATCTCGCCGTTCAATTTATTGTACAAGCTCATGTATAAGAAATTGTACCGTGTACAACGGCCTTTAAAAATAATACCTGGCATGTTTGGTCAAAATTTGTGGTTTTGTGAAATCGTTACCTTGATGACCAAAGGCATTGTTGCGGTTGATTCTCATAAGAATTCATGGGAATGATAGACAGGTACAAGATGTTACTGGAACATCGCAGCTGTTTCGTGAGGCAAGATTGGCCCTTTTGTTTGGCATGAGCTGTTTGAGGGAGATAAGCCGAATCAACATCTACATCTACACAACACCCTCTAGACCACTATAAAGGTGTGTGGCAGGGGATGATTCCCACCAAACATGCATTGCATATTATGCATATAAAATAGGTAATAGTTGTTCATGTCTAAACTTATCAATTTAAAAAGGATTAAAGAAGCAAAGCAAGCACGCAAAACATGCTGTTAGGTGTGTTAGCTTAATGTTCTTATACGAACATTCTGTCCATTGATGCACTATTGTGAATAATTACTGCTATTAATATCCGTAATTGTACGAAGAAGAAGGAAATTTTGTGCTTGTTGGTTTGGTAAAAAATTTCTCTAATTTTATGACTATGGTCCAGTCTACCAGAATAAGTTGGAGCCATCAAAATATTCTTAATGTTACCAGGGGAAATACGTTCTTGGAATTTAGTCTAGATAGATTAATTGTAGATTGAATTTTAGTCAAGATATTAAGTCAAAATTTCAACCTTCTGGCTGATAATGATTTCCATTTTCATTCATCTAATAGACTGGTTACTCTAATATAGCTATCATAGTGTCCCTCTACTAATCTTGCCAATCTTTGCTGTACACGCCACTGGAGGCAAAAAATCGTACAATTGTTTGTTATTTAATTTTATAAGTACCATTTTAATAGGGTTCCCGAGAAAAATAGTTTTCTGTTCAACAACTCCAGTGATTTTGAGCTCACATTCGGTATTATTATCACCGCCCGAACGATGGAAATGGATTTTGGAGGAGTGGAGTTGGAGAGAGACCATCGCTTAGAGAATATTAAAGCAGCGTAATTACTTTAATATTCCGATTTCGGAAGTTACAGCTGGTGTCCATGATTCCGCGTGAATTTTAGGTTTCAAAATCAGGTATTGAATGACGAGACTTGTAGTTTACCTCCGGGTATTTATTCAGGATGTAATGCCCTCTTTCTTTGGGGCTTTCTTGGGTCGTAATTTTTGTTTTTATCTCCCCTGCTTACGTCTTTATAAATTATGCTTGGCTGGTTTATGACCCATTTTTAGAAAAAAATACATTTGTCACCACCCAAGAGGCTGGATAATGAGGCGAAGAATAAGGGCATTGCCCAAACGAGACCAAAAAGGTAGAAGCAATGGCTTGTTAATTAGTTAAAAACGTAAGGGTATTCGAGCAAGTGCAGTCAAATCTTTCAGTCGCCCGGCATGTTCCTTTGGGATTGAGTATCCTGGATAGTGTAGTGGTTGATGCGCAGCCTTGGTAAGCTAAAGGTACGTTGTTCGAGTCCCGATCAAGAAAAGCTTTTTCTTATGCAACGAACTCTCAAACTTCGATGTACCAGCCTGTAATAGTAGCTAAAAGTCGAAGGACAACCCTAAACACTAAGCTTTACTCGAGATCAACGACTGGGAATAAAAGCTAAAGGTCTTGGACCGCATCCGGGCGCCGGTGGCGGGGGTAGCGCAGCTCAACTCGTCGGAAGGAGCCCGATGCTCTCGTTGCCGTGAGGATACGGCTTCCATCCTCCTCAACGCTTCACAAGGGATCTTCCCAAACCCTCTCCCTCCACCCCGCTGCATGATGGGCTGGCGCATGCCAACGAATTGCTCCACTCGAAAGAACTCCACACTACACCGCTGCCTCTATTACATGCACGGAGCCATGCTCATCCCTTTTCCCCTTCCCTCTCTCTCTCTCCCCTCACTACGAGAGGAGAGTAACCCTTAAGGCTAGGGACTCCTCTGAGATTCCGCCACTACGGTGTAAGAATGGCGGCCATGGAGACGGGAGAGTGGAGGGGTTAGGCGTGGGAATGGGGGCAGGGGGGAGTGGTTAAGAAGGGGAAGGGGGCGAGGGTTGTTCGGGAAATGGGGTTGCGATTACGAGCACTCCTTAAAAATTCCCACATCGGCAATTTTCCAAAAGATCCTTATCCTCGTTCCCCTCCCCCCCAATCCTTCCCTTCTCTCCTCATTTAATATGGAACTACTTAATGAACTTACTCATATTACACGGAGTGAGGATGATGCATTGTAATAGATAGAGTACCTTTTGACGCATCATTGATTCATTGCGTTCTGCTGATATTAAAATTTATTCACGAACAGAACACGTTTAAATGAATCTTTTCGGAGAACACATGGTCAGCAATGCGTTACTTGAAATTTCATAATTGACGAAAATAGGTCCATTCAAATGTCGCAGGGGATTCTTTGGCCATAAAAAATAGCACTCATTAAGGCAATTTGTTGCATCGTGAACCCCGCCGGGTTCCGCATTCTGTAGTGACCTTACGATGTGGAGATGGAGGTGATTAAATTCAAGGGAATTATGATATGCTTTCCAGTCCCTTGGGTTTTTGGTCGGGAGAAGACAGAAGTAGTAGACATTTAGTGAAAGAGGAGGGTAGCATTTTGTTCGTCTCAAGCAGCAAAATCAAGATCTTATCTTTTAAAAAGTATATCTTCAGGTTCCACTTGGTGGAACCGTATGTTAACATATTTTATTGACACCTAGTGTCATGGTGTTGTGATCTCCTGGTGTTATGTGTCTACTAAACTTCTGTGGAATCTTAATAGTGTTTTCCCTTATTGATCGTATCTTTTGGCCAGCATATGTTGTATAGCCGTATACAACAGGGAGTGAAAATATGAAAGATAAACACAAAAAAATAGAAGAAATGTCCTTCGGAATGATGTTATAAATTGGTCTCAGGTGTAAACTCGCGTTGTAAAACGTTTAGGAAGATTCTGAGCAGTTGAAATGCTTACTATCCCTTAAAAACTGGGTTTGATTGATGACAGGAAGAAATAGTTATCGAAAAAACGAGTTCCTCAGTCAAACGATGACCAGTGACCATATTTCAACTCATGTATTCTGTAAAATCTTATTAAGTAATGTTAATCGGTATTTTTATTACATTCAGCCTTATGTTAATTTTCATCTTCTCTGGGTATTGTTTATTTAAAAACTTTATTTTGACACAGGTATAAATGTTTCCTACAAGTACTTCTACCGTCTAAGAACTGCCATAAAATGTCACCTATAGCTATCCCATTGAGTGGAGAATAGAATAAATAAGAAGCTCTCATTCTTCATTTGAGTATGGAGTCAATGCAATGATAACTTTTACCTTGAAATCATGTTGAGATAGTTTCGGTTAGGCCTATGAAACATTTTAACTTCCATAGAATCTCGGAAGGTACTCACTGAATGAGGCTTTGCGAGATTTTAGTTTTATAATAAAAATGTTTACGTGCTACCTATTTTAGAGCAGTGAACAAGCAACGCAAATGTTATTGAGATTCATTGGACCTTTGAAAGGACAAGTTGTCTGACGCAGTGAGAAATAGGCATGCGTAGTGTGGAGATGAATGTAGTGGATATAATATATTTACATTTCTAGGGTAGCAGGGAGAACATTGCATTGGTTTAATTTAGGACCGCATTTGCGACCGAAAAAAGATAGGTAGGCAGTCACTACAACTACCAAGTTTGGAACATAAGAAGGGAAGGAGGATTCATTTCAGTCGAAAAATATGACCTCGAAGACCCTCCACACCCGAATATGAGCTTTTTTTTCCTCTTCTTGTCCATATTTTTTTCCTTTACCCGCAAATAATACTCTACTGTGACCGATGAAGACGGCCTGACCACCGAAATACACAGACTAGTATTTTTGTTCTCTACATTAGAGTTTTATCATGTATCATTCATATACTTTTTTATTTTTTGTAATCATCTTGAATACGTATCCACAGCCAATATGCTGTAGCATCCTCTCCAATTTCTAGACAATGTAGAGTAGGAATTTGATTTTACCATACCCTTGCACCGCCTTCAAATCACATTATTAGCAGTTTCTCACACGACGTCTATCTACGAGATGGTGTGAAGATATCGGTTTCGACAACTAATATCCTTGTGTTGGTTCTTCTTAGTGCCGCCTTATAAATTTCATCAACTTTTTGTCTGACCCCTGTTTTTAATTCATTTATGCGCACAATATTTTGCAGTTTTGTATTCATCTTTTTCGCTTTTGGCCAGACTCTATGATTAGGCTTTTTGGGATGAGAAATGAAAATTCTGTTGCTGAATGAAAAAATATGATTTTAGACGGTTAGATGCTCGGTAAGCTGAGAAGGCAGCGGGCCGTTGTTGATAGGCATATAATAAAATTTCGTTCGTTGCTAGAACTGACTCATGATAAAAAAACATAATTTTCCATTAATTATTAAGAATCAATGCAGTTTTTCAAAGTGTGCGAGTTTCCGATGTAGCATTAGAGGCATCTATTTTAATTATTCATGTTCAAGTTTACTTCCTTGAAGACCATAAAATGTAAATTGTAACCATTTATTGGACAGAATATGTATAAAATGAACATCCTGAGCCTGGAAACTTATACATTCAAAACTCACCTGAAAAGACCGTCTAATAATTCATTACTTGCGATTAAGTCGAGGAGGATGGATTCTTTTCAAATTTTCCCTATATTTTTCTCGATGAAAAGAGGTGGGGATTAGTCATCATGAAATAATTGGATACTTTTTCTCTGGCGATAGTGACCTTTACGTGGACCACTTAAAATGTTTTTAAACTATCTCTGTAATTATTATGGTATATTTTGAAGATCATTTTCGGTTACTAGGTCGCGAATTTCAATTAAAAACTATTTAGCATCATTGAAAATTTCCCTCACTGCCCTCCGGGTACTATCTCTCCTTAAATGACTGGCCTCCCTCTACTCCCAAACTGGAATCAGCCTACTATGAGGTAATTCTAACGCATTCAAATGCATGTCAACGCCTGACTACACGTTTGAAGTAGTGTATGAATACACATATTTTGGCACATGCCTGCTATTTCTCTCTTAAATTTATCGCTATAGAAATGAAATGAAAATTAATTCCCCCTACCAGCGGAAGACTAATAGAGATTATCAGCCCCTCCTCGGTAAACAGAGCATATCGATGAAGATCATGACCACGCAAGCCATTAAAACCTCAATTTTCTGGTAAACCGAGCAACCATTAATCGCTAACGGTAAATGGAATTTTATTATCTGGCACGGAGGCGGGATGACCAGCCCGAAAAGTATTCGTGTTTGACGCCAGAGAGCTCAGAATTTGGGGCGGGTGGGGGAGGGGATGGGGAGTGTGTGGGGAGGGAGGAGGGATGAGGGAGGAGGGATGAGGGAGGAGGGGAGAGGGAAGGGAGAAGGCGGGGAGCAGCGTACGCCGCTGAGGGTATTTTGTTTTAGATCCATCGAGGCGGCCGGATATTCCATATCGGAATTTAATCCACGGCGATTTGTACACCCACCTCATGCCTCGCAGGGACTGTATCCATTCAGTTTCAAATTTTTTTTTATCTTTAGAGCTCGCATCTCTTATTTTTTATCATCCGTGGTGGGTCCTCGCTCCCTCCATATTGTTACTTTCTCTCGTATCGCTGAATTTTATTCAAACTGGGACTATCCGGCTCGTCAATAAAGGCATTAGAGGCCGTTCTTTTTGTTGACACATGCATGCACACAAATATAAAAAAGTGTCCCATCAAAAGTATTTAAACAGAAGGGGACAGGCCAGCGGATGTTATCAAATAGTTTTTTTTTACAGGTTTAGGTGAAATACAAGTTCCTTGCAGGCTTTATTTTCATTAGGATTGCAGTTAGAAAGTTAAGTTTTTGGCATTGCAGATCTGGGGGGAAGGGGGGGGGGGGCTCGAATCGTTCGAGATTAATTTCAGTTCGTAACTAAGGACTCACTGGTAGGAACGTTTTTACATTGTGTTGAAGATTCTTCCGCACCGGAATGTATCTAGGACGATTTGAGCACACTACCTCGGGTCTGCAATTTCTAAAGGTTAATTTTTGGTACTAAACTTCTGATTTTTCCGATTGATATGGATTAGCAAATCATCCTTGCAAGTCATTAAATTTTTTACGGAGAGAATATCAATGAACATATTCAAGCCAAAGGAGGACGTAATGTTTTTTTGAATGCGAAAAGGTTTGTTTAAACATGCTATCTCTGTGGTGAATTCTATTCGGGTTTTCCACCGGCTAAGCTGTTCCACTACTGCCGACGTTTCGTAGACCGAGTCGTTCTCTGACGTGTCGTGAATTCTATTCGGGTTTTCCACCGGCTAAGCTGTTCCACTACTGCCGACGTTTCGTAGACCGAGTCGTTCTCTATCTTCAGCCCTGAAGATGGAGAACGACCCGAAAAACCGACCGTTCTGCAAAACGTCGGCAGTAATGGAACAGCTTACCCGGTGGAAGACCCGAATAGAATTCACCACAGCTATTCACCGGGAGAACCTCAAATCTTTTTTCAAGCTATCTCTGTTGTAGTTATACCTTTTTAACAATCTATCCTGTTTTACTAGCTGTTATCAAATATTATTTCGTTCTTTCTTTGGCTTGTCCCCAGCGTTTTTATTGAACAGAATTAGGCATTTTCGTCGTAGGTGCATACGTATAAGCCAAGGAGTCGCGACACTTCCTTAGTGGAAATGAGAGCGGTAGGGGGAAGGGTTTTAGGGGGCCTCCTCAGGGAGCTGTGGGCCGGATTGCAACCTAGGGCGGGGGGAGGGGCGGGCCCCCCTTTCTCTCGTCGGAGGCGATTCGTGCCAAAGAGTCTCGCCAGTGTTCTAGACAGAGGAGAGAGAGAGCGAGTCATAAGAGACGAGTGATTAAGGCGACGGTGGAGGAGGAGGAGGGAAGCGGAATATGTTAATTTTTATGGGGACCACGCAGCTGGCCCTTTATCATGGAAGATTTTAAAACCGTCTTACGTAACCTCATCGATCCATCGTCGAGTAAGGTTCGCGCTAACACCGGGTTTCTTCCTGACTTTGTTCCCATTTCCTCCAGCATAAATTGAGGGACTGATAAAAAATTTCCAGAAACCCGCGCGGCAACCATGTTAACTTGCTCGTCCGCTTCCATAGATGACATATTTAATTTAATTATTTAGTGCGAGGCTGCTATTTTATAAGGAGCAATTTTTATTTTCAATTTTATTCGCTATGAAAAAAGCATTTTTTATTAGCAACGCCTCTCTTTATTCATGCTTGATATGGCTTTTAAAATTTAACTCTGGAAATTATCTGTATTTGAGAAAAACATGCCCGCACAGTATCCTGCAAACAGAAAATAATTTTGCAGGAGAAAATACATTATTTATCGCCACTGGCATGTTATAAAAGCTCAGCGCTTAAGCCAGCTTACTAAACCTTATGCGGGTCTTCTTCAAATAACTGAGAGAAAGCTCACAGTTGTATTTACTGTATTTTATTGAAGGAGTAAAAAAGTGTTTTTTTTATAAGGATTCGACATAAAATAGGTACCTTGTCAAGTTATGTGGAAACTAGTACTAAGAACTAACTAGTTTCTTTAGAAAAATATTTAAATTAGATATATTAAAATAGTATTAGATGGTTGAACATTTTCCCGCGCGTGTACACGACCAAGTACTACACATATCTTCAGAACTAGTAATCTTTATTTTCGAAAGAATAAAATTATTTATGAAGGAATAATAAAACTGTACTGTAACGGCAGCCAAAAATTTAGGAAAAGAAAAGCATTTTGCTGCTATATTTTTTGGCCGAATATATTAATTGGAAATTATTTAGTTGGCATGTTGATATGGAATGAATTAATTATAAATTTATTAACGTGTTTTGAATGTTGATGAAGTTTTAGTTCGAACGACTGTGTGCTTTGCAGATTCTTCAAATCGTTGGGTGGTAGATTACGTTATTTAAAATTGCGTGAACGTAGGTCTAACCAAAAAAGTTTTGATAATGGGCACATAAAAGAAAACGTTACCTGCGTGTACGTAGAAATGTTAGAGGATTGAGACCAAGTTCCACGTGAAGCATCTTGCGGCTATTACCATGGGTTTCTCGTCTCTTGGGTCCCTCAGGCCCTCGAAGTGCGGTGCATGTTGGACCAAACAGGGTGGTTGGGCTGAAACTGGATGATGGAGGTTGCGGTGCGCAGACCATCGCGCCGGGGAGATGCGCGCAGACCAATCTCACCACTTGCTCCCGCCAACTCCAACGTATCTTTGACACCCAGCAATCCTTATTTCCTCTTCACCAAAATCCAAGGTTAGTAGGTGAAAATAGGCTTTGAATTCCATTGTGGAAACAGAGGAATTGAAAGTCTTTTTTCACCTACTAGCAATGGAGTTCCACTAGGTATCGGCAGCTTCCATCAACTACATAAAATCCAAGGTGCCTTTGAACCTTTCCTAAGCTAGTGTAAAATTATTGAGATAAAATAATCAAGTAAATATAGATTTTCATCACTAAGACACCCCCACAAATTATTAAAAACCTTGCAACATTTTAAAATAGATCTACTCAGCAGAGGGAATATGTAATATCGAATGTGAAAAGAAAAGAAATTGTCAGATTTATCTTCAATTAGCCCCTCTCGAGCAGAAGCAGAGTAATGAATTTTTCGTCCGTGAAATGCTGTACCAAGAGGAGAAAGAGAGCGCTTACTGGATGATATTGGACAGACCGAAACCATTCAGTGTGTAAAGCCCTAAACATTGTGAAGAACTCAATGAATTTATTTGTCCCATTACTCAACGGCTCAGCAAAAAAAGGAACCACAACGCTCCCTCCCATCAGTTCTCTTCTCCTGCTCCATCCCTCCACGGCTGAGACCTACCCTTGGCCTTTCCCCACCCACAACCCCATTCGCACACGGACAAATGGCGAATGTGCACCGGATGACCTTCCAGAGCTTTTTTAATTAGCGTTTTCATCACTGTCATCGCTTTACGCGTTCCAATCTATCGTATGATTGCAGGCAGTTACTCAGTTACACAGTTTATTTCATCCATTGATAATTCATGGAACGATTTAGCCACTTGTTACATAAATAATATGATTTCACATATTCTAGCAGTATTTTTTTCTGACTAAGATAAAATTGATTACATATAGTATTATGATCGACTATATCATACTGGATCCCTAGAGAAAGTTCATTAATTTCCTTCTTATTTCGTGTAAATCACCCTTAATATCATCTGAGGGAGTATTATTGAATACTCTTATTCTTTGTTGACCAGGGTACCGTGGTCCACCTAACCTCTGTAGGAGAGAATTGCCACTCGGCATTTTAACTTACGGGCGGATTTTTTCATATTATACAGTTTGCTCTTCGGGGATCTCTTTTGGGTTCGTAAATAACTGACTTGATTTTTATCATTTGCTTTTTATTTGCACCAACTTGGAAGTTATTCTGCTATTCACAAATTGTTCAATGTTTTAGTCTTCCTGTAACACGCTTATTGCAACAATGTGCACTACCTTGCTTCACTCTTTTGTAAATTAATTTATCAGAAAATCACGTATCTATATAAGGTGCCACATATGATAGTCAAGTATATAAGTTTACATTGTAGGTATTTTGGTGTTATTATGTGTTTTTAAATTCGGGATGAATTATTTTTAGATGATGCAACTATGGCGTTTGCTGATTTTGCATTTACATGAATGTATTTTCTCTAATTATTTGTTAGCATTTATTTTTCGTATTTCAATCAAATGCATTCATAATTCTCCTCTTCCTTTATTTTTAGTTTGAAATCAGGTATCAAATGAGGAATGAAAATTTTAGCTCCAAAAATGCTTCTTTTGATGATGAACTTTTAGTAATCTGTCCGATGTGGTCCCATAAGGATGGGCCTGAAAAAGCCTTGCAAGTCCCACAAATTAATTTTTTCCTTCTAAAATCCTCAGTTCGTGATTATAAATTAATTGAAGGCTGAAACCAGATCCGCCCGGAATTGCAAGCATCTAACGCTATTGAAAAACTACTATCCTAGGACGATCGTTGAAATCATGTAACGGGCATGAGTGTTGTAGGTGAAGTAAGTGGCCTTTATTGAATTGCGTTAACGGTAGGACCTCAGTTGTCGCCTCGGAATGCCTGAAATGCAATTACAGCCAACGTTCGAGTCTGCATCAATGCCATTCTGGACAGCCCATCTCCCGGCCAATGTTCATTGGGAGAGGGCTTCAAATGAACTACTGACCGTCGGTAGGACGTGCGAAGGCATTCAAATTGGCTCAGTGATTAGCAGCGATGTCATCCGCAATGCAGCCATCTCCAATATTTTCATGTTACTAATATCTGGCTCCTCAACATCTCCTGCCGGAATAGTTCGGGTCGAATCAGGTCGTTATTCGTAGTCTAGTTGCCCAATGAGTTTTCTCGCGCCTCAGCAAGTAAATTATTATGTACAACTGTCAATAATTTAGACCAGTATTTGACATAAAAATACGAAAGTAATTTTCCAAATTCAAACATAAAGTGTATAGCGATTATCTCTGCCAAAATATGTAAAAATGCAGTATAAAAACGAGACAAACTTATTTAAATAAAAAAAACACGTTTAAATCTGAATTTTGATGAAATTCAACTTGGTTTCAACCTCTCAACATCATTTTACGGTCACTGCAGGGAACGGCCCAAAAGCCAATTTTTCTCAAATTACTCCCATAAAACTATAGGTACACCTTTATTTGTAATGCAAAGTACCTACTACATTCGCACTACACTCCGAAATGGAGGTGAGCCATGGGCAATCACAACTGCAGAGATGTCAAGACGAGGAATACTGGAAGTGTCGTGTTACAGATGTTTTACATAGGTACTAACCATGTAGCTACATGTGGCCCATATTATTAGCATGTTTCCATGTAGTACCCTAGTTGAATATCAATAGTGCATATTTTGGTGATCTTCACCCCCTGCCACCCATCCTCGCGGTGGCTTGCAGGGTATCGCGTAGATGTAGATGAATGGTGAACGTAATATGGAGGTTGTGACTCTTCAAGAAGATTGGGAGAAAAGAGGTCTGATGAAAACACTGAAAAGTAGTAGGAAAAGCCTCTTATTTCATACCTTGAGATATGGTGGCCCAATGAAGACAGCCGTCGAGGGACGAGAGAATAGAGGGTTTGCAAAAGAGGGCCTTGCATAAAATATTGGGAACGGCAGTGTATGGTGGGAGAGAAACAGTTTCGTTCATAGTTTTCACAGGATCAGTGACTTCTTGATTGAATGATGTGAGCATAAAATCAACATGGCTGCCAATATAAAAATTGACCAAAATGTGTCCATTTTGCTGTACAGTAAAAAGTTGATCTATTTTTAAGGCAGAGAAGAATACTGAATTTAGAGTGAAAATTTTAAGGCAGTATCAGTTGGTTTTCAGGGCTATTTTCTTGTCTACTGAATGTCAAATTAAGTGATACTTGTTTTAAATTTGACCCTTGTTGAATTTAAGACAGCCTTGGTTAGGCAGTAATGCGGGGTGCCTCTGGAATTCGAGTACTGTGTAGTTTGAAATTCAAGCCTACCACTCAGCTACACCTGGCTCCCACCTGTAGACGAACAGAGTATCAACCTCACATTCTCACACCATAAATTAATCGCCCGAAACGTATTCCAACTACTTACCATGAAATTTATAATCAGCTACGTGGACCACGAAAGGTGCTCGAAAAGGAACTGATGTGAAGAGACCTACAGAGTACCAAAAACCACCTACACATCGGTGCCAAACTTACTTTCGCCCTCCACGAACCCCCACTTACGAGAACCACACTTCGATACCGTCAGCAGGTGCACCATAACGTTTACTTCATTTAGCCATTTTCAAAGAAAAACGATAAAATAACCAGCAATTTTAGTAAAACATAGGGCGCTGATAAACAAAACAGTAATGGCGACCCATGCTAACGAGAAGCATACAGACACTTCCTCACGCCCGCGTCCTCTATCCATACCAGAGATAACCAAAGCGCAATAGTTATCAACTAAGGATGTTGAATTTAATATTACAACCTCCTTATTTTCAGCATGCAGTCGTTGGAAATCACATTGATGTGTGTGATTATCAGGCATGCCTGGCCGTAAATTTAGACCACACCCGATGGCAATCCATTGCGTTAAAATTCAGATCGCACTGAAAACTAGATTCACTTTTTACTGCGTTCCTTGTTAAAAAAAACGGGTAGAGAAGCATGTATTCTATGACGGTAATTCTTGAGGTTATTAGTATCAATTGGTGACTTAAACTGCTGTCAGACATGTGAGGGTAGAACAGAATTTCCCTAAACAATTACACATTACGCGAAATTTTCATCGATATACTTACTATCCTCTTAGTGGTAGCCTAGTGTTTGGAGGGGATCGGGTTGGTGTGGTGGCTCGTGTACTGGCCTCGTATTCCGAGGGCCCGGGTTCGATTCCCGGCAGTGACGGATTTTTCAAAGGCAAGCCGGTCCCTACTTGTGTGCGTAGTGGAGGGCATATCAGGTTCAGTACTCCGTCCGTCGGATAGGACGTTAAGCCGTGGTCCCCTTGTGCCTGTCGTTAAGAGTAGGCTAATGCCGACGCCGGGTTTCTCTCCACCCTTCCTCCGTTACCTGAAAACTCCTAACGTTACCCAATTACCCACCTATCCTACATGGCACAAATTACCTCAGCTGTCGGTCGCCTCACCTGAATATCTAGCTAACTAGCAAGTGTTTAGAGCGTTGGGCTCTTAATCGGCGGTGCCGGATTCAAACAGAGAAGGGTGCACTTTGGAATTGTCCTCTAAAATTCAAAGTGAGAGATTTTCTGAGCGCTAGATTATTCTGAAAAGCCACAAGAGGTGTAGGAAAACGACTAGTCCACATACCCTGACGCACGAATCACACACACTACCCTCTCTCTGGATAGTGGCACCACACATTTGTGCAATAATAAATTTTCATAAAAAATTCTGTCTAGAACTTACTAAATAAGGAATAATAAATTAACAGACGTGTAATCCATTAAATATCTCGTATTCAGACTGACACATGATCTTTCTCTTGGGGAAAACACATGCGTGATGTAATGGGTCTATCTAATCGTAAACTGGGATTCATTAAAAGATTGGGCAAATTTGACGATCATGGACGAGAAAGCAGCAACTTATCCCTTTTTGGACCTCATTTGGAAAATGCTGCCAGTGTGTGGGATGCTTGTGAAAAAGGCTTGAATAACGGACTGGAGCATGTGCAGCGAAGATCGACAAGATTTTCAAATGGACAGTATGATAACTGTATTGGCGTAACTAGACTGTTAGATGAACTAAAAAGGGAATCATTACTAGATCCTAGATCGAAATATTGACTTAACCAATTCATTATTACCGTTTTCCATGACAAATTTTCATTGATGTGCCAAAAACATTTTGTTAACTCCAACTCACTATGATAGATTGGGTCATAATCATAAAATTAGAGAAAATGACTGCCGAAACGATATATTCATAATGTCCTTCTTTCCTTGTAAAATTAAGAACATGAATGGCTGTAAAATTATTCAATAGTATACATACATACCAGTGTATAAATAGTTAGTAAAGGTAGTAGAATGTTGGTGTAAGGACTTTAAGCTAACCAAACAAACAGTGTGTTTTTGCGTGCCTGCTATTCTAGTTTAATTTTTAAAATTTTATATTTTAGACTAAAATATAGATACTAATCCTTTTTATGCGTGATATGTAATGCATGTTTGTGAATTCGCCCCCTGCCAAACACCTTTAATTGGGCTTGCGGGGTATTATGTAGATATAGTTGGTATTTGGGTTGAACGCCTAGGTTTGGTTTAACAATCCATTGCAAGTTTCCGAGAAGAATCATCCAGTGATGAAACCTTCAATCTGAGGATGATTTTCAACGTAGTCCTGCGAACAAATTGGACTCACTGATACACTTATAACAGGTCTTTTTGCACCAAGTGCGCACTTACTGTCTGCATGTGCGTATATGTGACGGGGTTGGCTGGTGGTGATGAGGAGTGACGTCTTCCGGGGTATGGCAGACGGAGGGCGCCCCCGCCACCGCATATTAAGCAGCGGCGGCCCAATTTATAAGACCTTGTTCTCACGTCCCCGTGGCCGAGAAATGCAACAATCGGGTCAGTGAAGGCGAGGTTTGGAGACACCCAATAAGTGCGGATGCACCCGAAAGAAAGACTATTCGCTATGAAACTTCATGGAAAAAAATCAAAGTTTTATTAAAATCCGAATAAAGTTAAGGTGCATACTAATAGGATTCTGATAAACAATTAATGGACTACGTCCAGATATTAGCCGAAGATCGATGAGAAGAAGACTAATATATGATGCATTATGAGAAAAGAGGGAGTTAAACAGGGAAAACAAAAACTTGAGGAGGTGAAAGAGTTTCTGTTACCTGGGAAGCGGACTAACCAACGATGGACGAAGCAAGAAAGAAATAGTCAGCAGAATGGCGCAGGCAATGAGGACATTCTACCGAAAGAAGAATCTACAGTTATTAATACAAGTGTAGAAGTGCGGAAAGGATTCATCAGAACGTATATCTGGAGCGTGTTTCTTTATGGAAGTGAGGCATGAAAGATGACAGCAGCGGAGAAGAAAAGGGTGGAAGTACCAGAAATATGGTGAAGAATGATGAAGATAAAATGGATCGACCGAGTGTGAAACGAAGGAGTCTTAAGAATAGTGGGAGAAAAGAGAAGTCTGCCGAAAACTCTAAGAAGAAGAAGGGACAACTTAATCGGCCACATCACGAGACATGATGTCCTGATGAAGACAACCGTCGAAGGACAAGTCAACGGGAAGAATGGTAGAGGAAGGCCTCGTTTGGGATATATATATATAACAAGTGATGCACGTTGTGAAGAAGAAAAAATGCGGAAATATGAAGAGATTAGCTGATAGGAGAATTGAGTGAAAAGCTGCGTCAAACCAATCTTAGGATTGCTGGCTGATGATGGTGATGATGAATAGTGAGCGCAGTCAGAGTAAAAAAATGCCATTTATTGAAATTACCTGTATTAGAATAATTATAAATTATACCTGGATTTTTGTCCACATTTTATTCGAGTTCATCAGAGAAACCTATGTTTAAAAACCAATATTATTTCTCTCATCCAGATAGGAAAGCTTTTATTGGTGCAGCGGATGATGCATTTCGCAAAGGACATTTTGAATGAACCTCCGTGCTGTCACTGCAGTGTAACGTATCTTGACTTGACTTTAGGGATACATCTATTAATATTTTCTAATGTATTAATAGTAGGTGTCATCAGCTTGAAATGAGTAAGTAAAAATTTTATATTATGTTGACTACATGTATCGATACTGATTCGGAATTAAGCCTGAGTATTTTCCGCATTGAATATTTTGAGACTTAATGGAGTCAGACAATGAATAACAAATGCATTATTCATTATTACCTCCACAGTTGAAATCGAATGGAGGATATTAAATGAAACGTATTAGAAGTAGAGCCTATGAATATTTGCAAAATATTCTTTAATTATGGGGCCAAATAAGTTAAAAATGAGAAACATACAAATACTAGAGTGCTGTGACATTCCACAGTTAAGACTGTTAATTTGCATCGGATAAGTTGAAATTTAATTATAAATATAACTTTTAAATATGAGTGATGAGAGTTCTCAGATGAAAAACAGCTTGAACGTGGGCAGGAAAGTGAATGTCATGATGCAGAGTCGTTGATCATAGTGCCTTTAGAAATAGCGCTTCTATGGAAGCACGGATTAGTATGGAAGTAAGACAAGTAAAAGTAAGCTAAGTAAACTACTTGAGTAGAGTGTAATATAGCTTCAGGATTGAGGTAGTGATAATACTCCATAATAAATAGTAACTTTGCAGTTTTCTACTTTTTGAAAAGTAGGTATTTATTGGCAACTATTTTCGTTGAGCAGGGGAAGGATTTATTTTCATCCTTTACTTTCGTGATTCCACGTGCGTGAGTCGGTGGGTCTTCCACCAGGTAAAGGGGTCCATTCGGGCAGATGTTTCGATTTTCGACATTTTATGGCAGTTCTTTTTTGTTTTGGGAGGTTATTTCCGAATTTTTGTTGGATTTTGATAAGTGTGCCAGGAAGGGGAAAAATTTTAAGGTCGTAATGAATTTGAATGTATTGCACGCAAACCAGAGATCCCTCGATTCTCGTCGGATCAATTTGTGCTTGTATCTCTTCAGAGTCAATTCCAACACTCCTAAATGCCCGTGCTGAAGCAGTGTACGTTTACAGGCTTCAGAACACTGTAAAAAGTTGATCTGATTTTCAGTGCGATCTGAATTTAAGCGCTGTCTGGTTGTAAGGCAGGAACACGGATTTAAGGTACGGAAGAGGCAGGAACATGGATGGTTGGTACAGGAGCAGTTGAGCAGGAAGCAGAGGAAGCAGGATTCTGGATGGTCTGATTTTCAGCCGTTCACCTGCCTTATTTTTAGACAAGATATTACTGCTGAAATTCAACATACCCTGTCTTAAAATTGTTGCATCTGAAATTCAGATCCCTTTTGTACCTTAAAATCAGATCTACTTTTTACAGTGAATGTTCTGCTGTACGTCGTAGGCTTGTGTTTTAAATTCAGTGACGAAGACTTGTATAGTGGTACCAAGGATCTGTCACCACTTGTGAATTTTTACTTAAATAATTCGTATTATTTTTGAAACAACTGTCCAAAATTGTGGCAAAATATTCGTAGGACAAACTATAATCTATCGGGAGCCCTGTTGTTCCCAGTGAAGATGGTTGTCTTTTCTCCTTGGGGATACGTTTATGACTTCCGTTTTCTGGTCATTTATT
Source organism: Platycnemis pennipes (assembly GCA_933228895.1). Taxonomy (NCBI): domain Eukaryota; kingdom Metazoa; phylum Arthropoda; class Insecta; order Odonata; family Platycnemididae; genus Platycnemis; species Platycnemis pennipes. The sequence goes on along the minus strand of OW121848.1, from coordinate 20,301,870 downwards.
GGCACCTTCCAAGTTCAAAGTCAGTTGATTTTAACCTCAGAAGCGGGTTTCAAACGACGCAGCGCAATAACAGCGCTTCTACGGAGAGAACTAAGCGTCGAAATATCGGAAGGGTTTCACGTTAAGGGAAGATCTGAGGTGAAGGTATTATTTGGGAGTGGGGAGAGGAATGCCCCCTGTGGAACACATGTGCGTATGGAATGTTTTGGTGAAGTGAAGCTATTGGCGATGACATGAAAGATACGTGGCATTAGAAAGAAAATAATGGGCTCCATTTGGCAGGATGGATTAGGGAAGTTACTCATTTTGAGAATTAGGCTGCCGGACAAACGCGGTTGGGGACATCTCTAAATCTGGAATCTCCGTATTTTGTGATCTTTTTCTTGGAGCTCTAAGGCCATATCCCTTAAAAGGCCTGTCAGGTGATGAGTGACCGAATGATTTTTCCTGAAGCCCATCTTTTTGTAGGAGATTTGTGATGTAAATCACCATGTGAGGAATACAATTGAGAGGCTACTTCAGAAAAGGACTCCAGCTGCTTGTATGGCTATCACAAAGAAGATGCTAGGCACCCAGTACTGGCTCCCGTGCCACTGCAAGCAACAGGTAACTGTTTTTCTGCCCTTGGACTGAGCGAAATACTTGCCGAAGCCAAAACTCTCGAGGTGACTGAGAATCGATCACATTGCACTGTAGAAACAGCTCAGGTAGCCGCTTCAGATAGATCCGGAGTACCTCCGATATCTGTTAAAGGAACCGATAACTGGCGGGACAAATTCGCTCTCAAGAACTACCCTCCAGGATTGCTGGTGGACTTCTAAAAGTACTTGCCAGTCCGAGGATGACATTCGTGCCGTTTTGAAATTCCCGTATTCCACCTACCAGCTATATTATGATGAAATATCATGTTAGGTCATTAGAGGACAGCCGTCTGACATAACATGCTGATATCATGGAGGAGCTTTACGATCAAAACATTAATTCAAAGATTGCGAGCTAGCCGCGAATACCCTAACGGAGTTTCCCGATGAAATGCACAATAGTAGAATTTGCACAGAGGGAAAACTATCCATCTTGTTTGGGAATCGAGCCCGGAACCCCATAATTTCTGGTTAAGTACCTACCTACTCTGCCAATAAAGCTACCAAGGCTTCGTGTGGATCTCTAGATGTGACACAACTTCGGATCACCTATGACATTATATTTGCGGTCGGTTGGTAACATCTTGTACTGTAAGGCCTCTACAGCTCCGAAGGGGATAAGGGAGCCTTGGTAGCTTAATGAGGAACGGACAATATTTTTTATCACCCTTTGTATGAGAACTTATTAGTTAATATATCCTTGGCGAAATTTTTTCTGAAGAATGAAGTTTTTTAATTAAGATACAGCTCGTTATTAATTTTACGCTTTCGGCAGCTTAGAACACGACGTCATCAGGTATCCAAGATATGACGTCACGGCTCGGTATCACTATGGGCGTCGTTTAGCTCTTGAACTTGGGGGCAAGTTTTTCAAGGAATACTTGGCGAAAATAGTTGTATTTATCTCATTTGTTAAATACAACAAACTAGTGTAATTCAATTTATCTATGTAGTATGGATCGTAAGGTGGAAATCGTCTATAAAAAACATAATACCTGTGCAGTGCCGTTTTTCATGCCGTGAATCTTTGCTGTGGCAAAGCCGTCGCTGTTTTTTTAAGAAGGCGGCAACCGTATTGGATTGTCGGCAAATTTTCGGATTGTGCTTCCTTAAATCCCTTTCGTCATCGTTTTGATCAGGGAACGGCTTAAAACCTCAAGACAATGTATTCACCTCGTTGTCTTCCAAAATAAACGTGTTTCCGTAGGACTATGGAAGTAATACCGTAGCTTAAAGTCAGAAGGCGTTTTAGGTCACGTGACTTACGGCTATTTTTAGGAGTATATAAGTGGAATCTAATAATATTTGTGGTTTGCATAGAAAATTATGGATCATATGTTTAAATTTGTGAGAAAATTTCGTATCAAGTATATCATAAATACACAAGGAACAAAGTGAATGCATATTTCATTGGCGGAATACCTGGAAAAATTTGGGGGGTTGCAGGTTCAAAGGTGGATTTTTCTCTGTGGAAATTATACATAAAAATTAATGCCGGAAAGTGTACTTAACGTTGAAAAGCCGAACGGGAATGGACAATTATGTTAGACCCAGCTAAGATATTCTGTAGTTGGTAATAAACGCGGTTATCGTGGTTTGAATTACATGGAAAGCTGGAGACTAGCATTGTTTCGGTCCGCGTGCGCGTGCGTCCCACAACAGGTTGTGTTGTTGTAGGAGGAAACAACGAACGCGGACGCAACCCCGAAGAATGCTGGTCTTCAAAGAATTCAACGCCGCGGAAAGCTGAGATTGAATACACGGAAAGCTGTATTCTTGTATGTAACCTTAGCCGTTGAATAGTCAAAAACTATGCCGTCTAACTTACATCTTTTTAGACAATATGAATCATTCTGGACACCAACAAATCGCTGGTGAGATCCTAATAAATGTTTCATTGATACCTAAACTCCACTGAGATATTCTTTTGGTGAAGTTATTGACAAATGAATGAGGCCTACGTTTAGGCAATGAAAATCATCTCTTATTAACAGAATTATCTATCTGTGTTGTAATCTTTAAAAAGTGGCCGACGGAAAAATGCGAATAGTTTGACGAAAATAAAGCAAAACCTCACGGGCGTAATTGGATTTTAATCTCCTTGTCTCCCCTTTAAAACCTTTCCACGTAATCTCTGAGATAAACAAAAACTTTTATTCACCTAAAAATGTTCATTTAATTTTAAAACCCCCCATGGGGGATCAGTGAAAATTTCCCCACTCTCGACGTTTGAGATAAAAAAAAATCCTTCATTCTCATCACTTAGCTCCGCGGAGCATCAGTTCCGGGTACTTTTTATGCTTTTTCATTAAATTTAAAATTTTAACTTCGGTAACATAGGTTACTATTTGAAGAATAATTTTCTAGGTTAAATCCGAGTGTAGGCAAATGAAATTGGGAGATCATAACGTGAAGTTTTTATTGGCAGAACCATGTGGACTGGAGCAACCTTTGCGAACCAACTGACTTCAGGGGACAGTACTCTTCATACTCTGAACTTGCCTCATAAATTACTTAGAAAACCCTTGATGACAATCCTAGAAGGTCGTTGTCAATGCCCATCATGTATTGGTGGAGGGTAGATCATGCGAAGCGCAGTAGGCATCATGAACGATTATTCGTTCATGATGCCTACTGCGGTGATAGAAAATTAAACTTGAAGGAATTGGTTTTTAAATTGATGAGCCCGCTGAACGGAGGAAACGTTGTCTCGGCTTTCGAAGCTTAGATCAGACTATATCTGGATTTTGTTTCGTTGTTACTCAAAAATTAGGATGGGAGCGGTACAGGTTTTTTGTACAAAGAGTTGATATAAACTGGATAATCTATGGGTTTTTCAGGATGTCTCGTAAAAAATAATGCTGATGGAAAAAACTTTTAAATATTTGAATTCAGCGTGAAATATTCAATCACAAACAGGCAACTAAATTTCGTTGACAGAAAAAAGTTTCAAATTGTTGACCAGTGCAATCATTCTATTCTATTTCATTTATTCCATTCCATTCCATTATTAATAATGACAATAACAAACTATGTTAAATCCACAGAGATTTTTTACTGGTAAAACTAGTTTCAACGCCACGGCGCCATCATCAGGTACAATTAGTTTCAACGCCGTGGTGTTGAAACTAGTTGTACCAGTAAAAAAACTCTGTGGACTAAAACATAGTTTGATATTGTCATTATTCACGTTAGAATGTCTTGCACTGCTCTATAATAGAGAAGTACGCCGTGGCGTTGAAACTAGTTGTACCAGTAAAAAAAAAGATTTGTTTAACTTACTTATTAATTGACTTACCGTCTGGTCTTATACTAATTACAATGTTAATAACGTTGCTTTTGTTTATCATAAGATGCTTTCAGAGCTTTGCTATCGTCATATCTTGTTAAACAAAGAATTTTTTCATTTCCTTTTGTCTTTGGCATCGCGGCTATCTTATCGGCAAAACAAATATGCCAATATTTCCTCCTTAGTCATTCATATCTCGGGTATTCTCTCTCAGCGTAGAATGAAAAATGTAAATGAATATAACCAAGTTAAAGAACAATAGCTATTCATATATCTAGGAACAGGACGCATTCTGTCTTTTTTCTTCTTATTCAGATTTGAGTATACATGTATGTAATCACCACTTCCTTGTTTTTATTTGTGCTGTTGGTCTCTATCAATCATTTGAAATAACTTGATCACCTGAGAATCATACCACTATAGTTATACTACAATTATACCACTTCACCACAACTATGGTTCGGTCCTCCTTACCACACCCAGAAGAGAAAGGTTGAGAGTTCATTTATTTAAATTTGCTTGTCTATAAACAGTTCAAGGTCCAAAACAGGTTCTTTTATTCCAAAAACTTTGCCTAAATGCAAACTGGTCTTCATCCAGAATATCCTTTGTTTTCGTCCCTTTCAACTGTAGATGGTTTAGTATAGAGAACTAAATCTGCGTACCTCCAGTTGCTGTATCAAGTTATTGTTGACCAATGCCTACTCGACACCATAATGAGTGTAATCTTGAAAATAAAAATGATAAATTAGAACATATGTTGATCTTCTCTTTTGATATGTTTAGTAACTAAGTTGTGTATATCATCATGCACATAATGCACATGGTATCCATTGAAATGTCGTCAACGCTCTCCTTATATCAATTCCTATCTGCACTTTGTATTTCAGCAAAAATAATTTATTGAGAAGCGAGAAATTGTGCGGTTTGATAAATGTTAAATGCTATTTGTGGCTAGAAAATAAGGAAAACTCCTAACTCTAACGGATTGCTTTCAGTGCCTAGCAAAATTCAACAAATTTTCGTTGCCATTGGCTGTAAATATATTTTTATCTTTACTGTAGCTGTCTCATTATTATTTAGAAATAATTCAACCGTAATTTCATTTTAAACCGAATTCAAAGTTGACCTTTTATTTAAATTCCATATGTGAACTTCATCGTTAAAAGACAATAACACATTCTTATATCTTGACAGCTCAAATCAATGCGAACGAATGGTTGAATGGTTGAATTAAAAAAACATCTGCAACTTATTTTAAACTTATTTTTTTACCATTTCCCTTATTTATGCCTAAAAGACCCGTTTCAAGTCAATGCCTGGCTATCTTCACGTTCTCTCAAGAGAAGATGCGGAACTTGATAACATGGGACAGCGCACTTTCACTTAGAGCTCATTTCTAGACGCAAAGTACCTACTGTCTGCAACTCTCAAACACGTTATGGGAGATACTTCACCTCAAAATCAGTAGAGTTAATTACCTTTTTCGTTAATTCTAAGCATTTACTGTGATTCATCGTGACTTGTACGCATAATCTGCAGTATTGCACGTACCTGGAATTAAATGAAACAGAACTCTTCAATTTCCCGAAGCACATATCATATTTAGCTTAAATTTGTTCCCATTACTTGTCTTGATGCACAAGAGTGGTTCAGGTGGTGTAAAATACTTCTGCATAACGCGTAATTCCTCTTGAAAAATAAGAAGAAGCTCGTTAAACCATGAAATACCTCATGTATTCCGCGATGACCTGGCTTTTAAGCACAATGACTCCGAAGAAACTTTCTCCCGTTGCTGGCCAGCCGCTCTAGAGATTCTTTATGCAACATTTCGCCTTTTAAGTGCTTTGGATTGATTTTTATTTCCTCCAGGGATCCCAGCCAAAGGGAAAATAAGTGTTCTTCGAATCAATATTGGATTATCGCCACGGGCCCGTCGTCATCCGTTCGAGGAAGAGGGCCTTAAAGGGGACGCCGGGAGGGAGGGGACCCGTGGCCCCCTTAACTCTGATACATCGATGGTCATCGACCCATTGATGGTCGATGGTAGCGAAACGATGATGGGTGGTGGCTGGCGCTCGTCAGCTCCTCTACCGAAGTAATTGCGATCGACATTGAGAGGTTCTATGATGAAGAAGAGTTTTTCAAATTGAGCACGACCAATTTAAAAGCTCTATTGTAGGTTGAAGTCGCGTTATGTCCTAGGTGATTTCAGTTGAACAAACAATAAAACCGATGATGTAGTCCCTAACAGCAGTACTTTTTGTCTGAAGGCAATAAATGCCTTATGTGGTGTCATCCTCTTCTCAAACTCTTTCCGTGGTTTGCTAGGTGTAATGCGAACTTCCTCCCGAGAGAGGCCAGTTATCCCTGGTGGCATAGGGTGTACTTCGGTTGGGAAGGGCTCCACAATTGTCTTTTTCAATGTACATTATGGTGTACCATGCTAGCCACTGAAAGGATATGTGACAGAGGTGAACCCACTCCAAGTATGCACTACCGTGTTGCACAAAATCCTCTTGTTACATTTTTTTAACTTCATCGTCATTAGTCAACAATTCAGAGATTGTTTTGACGCAGCTGTCCACTGAATCCTCCCATAGGTTGATCTATTAATATTTTCGTATTTCTTCCTTGTCATGTCCTTCATCACTTGTTCCATACATCTCACATGAGGCCTTCCTTTGCCGTTCTTCCCATCCACTTGTCCTTCAATGATTGTCTTCATCAGGCAATCATGTCATACGATATGGCCGAACAGGTTGTCCCCTCTTCTTCTTAGGGTATTCATAAGACTTCTCCTTTCTCCCACTCTCTTCTTAGGACTTCCTCGGCTGATCCATTACGTCGTCAGAATTCTTTCCTAAAACCACATTTAAAATACTTCCGCCATTGACTTATATGCCACTGTCATCATCCATGCTTCTCGGCCATAAAGAAACACGTTCCAGATGCATATTCTGATGAATTGTTTGCTCACTTCTAAGCTTGTATTTCTAGCTATAAATTCTTCGTTTGGTAGAATGCCCTCTTTGCCTGGGCTATTCTACTGACTATTTCTTTCTTGCTTCCTCCATCGTTGGCTACTCGGCTTCCCACGTAACAGAACTCTATCATCCAATCAGGTTTTTTTTTCATAGTTTAACATTGGTTTTGGCCTCTTCTCTCTTAGCTTTACCATAATTAACTATCAATTAATACGACAAATTAATCTCGTAAATTTCCACTAGATTTGAAATATTCATTGCAAACTCCTGAATCAAAATTTTGAGTTTTAATGTTCTGTTAATTATGTTCACATAGGAAACAAATTAGCCAGTTATGCAATACACCCTCCTATTTTTTACTATCGTCACTCGGAGTAGGTACTGCCCAAATCTTACACAAATATCGGCGTCACACACCGGATATGTAAGAAAATAGGAAATTGATTATTTTTTCTTTGTATTTATAGAGCTTAAACACATTTGCGCAATAAGCCTAAAATATGAGTAAACCATCGTCATAAAATACCTCTTCAGCTTCTTCAATTACATCCAGAACCACATCATATTTTATTAATGACATAATAAACCCACTGTCTAACTCACCATATTAGATACTCATATTTTATCTTCATGAACTAAGTTACCTTTATGAATTCAAATGAGTTTATTATATTTTTTTGAAATTTGGGCATTCAATACGCCATTAATTACTACAAGCAACATCAAGTAACTGCACCCCTGAGGTACTAATCGACAACCAATCCCACCCCGCCTTGGATTGTATATATAAGTCGAGATGTCTGTCCTGTACCTACTCACCTGATGATGACATTCCACGTCGAAACCCTGGTCTTATTTAAGAATATATTTGTGTGGAATAACCAAATATTTTTCTGTTCAATATGTATTCAAAGTTCCATGACGGCACGCCTAAAACCATCAATTTTTTCATTCTCTCCAGCTGTAATTTTCCCAATTACCTAGGAGTCCGTCACGCACTAACTTGCTCACATAGACGTTCCTGACGTAAGATTTAAGGCGTGCGGATGACGCCTTTGAGTCCCTCCCAAGGAATCCCAGCTCTATCGTCGCTTCCCTCCCTCCTCCTCCCATCTCTCTCTCTCTCTCCTTCTCTCTCAAACACGAGCCTCTTCGTCACATTTTTCATTTATCCCCGCCGCTCTATTTTACGGTACTTGATTGGTGAAGTCGCTCCTTTTTTACGTGCCATTCTTCATCTTTTCAAGCAGTCCCTCTCTCTCTTTTAAGTCGTGCTCTTCCCTTTTCCTCCCTCCCCCCACTCTCTTAGCAAAACTCTCCAGACGAGAGAGAAAAACGATTCGCCCGCTACGTGTCTGGGGAGCGTAACCACCCTCCTCCCCCTCCTAACCAACCCCCCACAGTCCTACTCCCCCTCCCTCCCCCTCCCTCCCCCTCCACCCCTTCCGTCCTTCCTCCGAGGCGAAAAGGCTTACCTCGGCTGCTTCGGCGACGTTTATTGGCTCTAGGCGTCTTCGTTCGCCGCTTCGCGCATCAAAACTCGTCGAAACTGGTTTGTTTTCAATCAACACCTGCCGCCCCCCAGTGAATCCCTTCGCCATGGAATTACACCTCTCTCTCCTGTGAGAGCGGATTCCGTGGGTGCGAAAAATATAAAGCAGGTGACACCCACTCATCACACCGGGTATCCGACGCCGCCATTTTGTCCTGTCTCCGCTTTCTTTTTTTTTGGGTCACGTAGTCGCAAAAGTTTTATTCATGTCAGAAGAGGCGGAAGGAGATTTAAGGGATTTTGCGAATTCCATGACCAAGCTGGATTCCTAACTGAGGTGAATTCGCCTCATGCAACATGTTACAAGCATATGAAACCTCCATCGTATTAATTTAGATTTGGTAAAAAAGATATACCCAAGGCATGAATCTAGCCAAGATTTTATCTACCCCCTCTACCGCTCCATCATTCTCCTGTTTCATCTGTTCAGGCTTCACCATGTCATTCTTGGTCTTCCCATACTTCTCTTTCCTATTTGGTTAAATTCCATTGCTATACTCGGACTCTTTCTCCAAGCGTCAGCATTTCAAAATTCCTTTCCAGTTTTATTTTCATTATTTTGATTTTTTTCTGCTAGTGACTCTATTACTATTTTTACCTTGCTTGTGCTCTTCATACGTATGTATTGGTCAAATATTTTGAAGTCGTTTTCAATGGAGGAATTCTATTTTCGATGTTTTAAGTCTTCAATTATAAATGTCCATAATTCAGGTCCGTAGGTAAGTAGGTAGGAACTGCCAATACCTAATATAATTTTATTTGCGTTTCTCTTGTTGCTTTATCTTTTAAGGTTCTTGCTATTGCGCCAGATATCTTCTGATATGTATTAATTTTTATCGAATATTCAGAGATTTGGTGATAAAATCTTTTTCACGGGTTGAAAAACATTATTTAACTGTCATACAGCAGTAGAGTAGATAAGTTGCAGAGAATATTGAGAATGGATAAACATTGCTGCAGGAATTGCATTAGTGCTTACCGCAAATTCGGAGAGTCCGAGTTCGAATCCCGTGAGTAGTGCCGATTTTTCACTCAATGTTGTGTCGATAGTGCCTCAAGCTGAAAACTGCGTCCGTCGGAAGGGAACTTTTAATAAGACTCCTTGATCATTTGGATTATCAGTTACTAAGCCAAGGGTGGAAGCATTGGGAATGCGGTGCTAAAGAAGAATGATGACGATTAAGGTCGACCGAGTGAGTGACAAAGAAGTCCTGAGAAGAGTGGGAGGAAAGAGAAGTCTCCTAAAAAAAGTTTTAGAAATACAACGAAAAACAACAAAAAGAGGTGAAAACCAACGTTAAACTAGGAAAAAAAACTTGAGGAGGTGAAAAATACCTGGGAAGCCGAGAAACCAATGATGGGCGAAGCAAGATAGAAATAATCAGCAGAATAGCGCAGACAAATTAAGTTCTCTACCAAAAGAAGAATCTACTTACAGCTGGAAATACAAGCGTAGAAGTAACGAAACAATTCATCAGAACGTACCTCTACAGCATGTTTCTTTACGGCAGTGAGGCATGACAGCAGCGGATAAGTCAAGGGTGGAAGCTTTCGGAATGTGATACAAAAGATTGATGAAGATTAAATGGATCGACTGTGTAACGAGGGAGTCCTAAGAAAAGTGAAAGTAAAGAGGAGTCCCATGAAAACCATAAGAAGAAGACGGGACAACTTAATCGGCCATATCATAAGGCGCGATGGCCTGATGAAGGCATTAGTCGAAGGGGAAGTAAGCAAATATGACAAGGACATTTCATATGCGATACATAGTACAAGTGATGAAGGATGTGAGGGAGGAAAAACACGGAAATATGAAGAGGTTAGCTGGTAGGATAACTGAGTGGAGAGCTGCGTCATACCAATATCAAGATTTCTGACTGATGTTATTGATGATGGAGATGAGGTTGACGCCGGGTTTTTCCACATCCTCCATTCGTTACCTGTGAATTCTTACTTCTTTCCAAACATCTATCTTTTATGAAATGGCCCAAGTGACCATAGGTGTTGACTGCCTTCCTTGTGTAACTGCATAATATTATCCATCAGAAGAAAATATTTAAATCATGGTCAAGTCGTAGTGAAATCAGAGAGGTAGAATCTGAATCGGATTCAAACTGAAGGATATCGGGGGTGAAGTTGGAGTTATGGAGGTGGGGGCAGTATGTCAAGGCGAAACTTATGCGTGCGCAGGGCACGGCCTATAGGGGAGGGGCATTTATCAGACGGTGAGGGCTCAAAAAGGGTTATCGGATTGTGGTGGCTGGATTCCGTGTTACAATTACTAACTCATTATATATTACGCTAACTTACCACAAAGTCTCCTACTCAGAGATATTGGCGAGAGAATAAGATTGCTCAAACATTACAATCTCCCATGTTAGTGGAGTCAAAGAAATTATTTTAACCAAGCAGTAGAAATTTACAAAACGCTTCTTCCAGGAAAGCCGGTTGGGAAATACTAGTTCAGTGGCCAGTTGTCAATTTTTCCTATTGATGTACCAATTACTCCCAAAGGTCTGGGGTCCCCAGACTGGTCCATATCGAAGCCTATTGATATGGCATTTAAGGGGTCGAGGCCGGGGTCGATTTGGGATCCGATATAAATAGTATTTAAAATCGCCACTGCAAAGCATGAGTTAAGTTATAACCAGAGATGGAAAAAGTGCCGTAGAAAAGGAACTGGGCTTCGTAACATTTAATTTTTAAAAGCTGTAATCACTTCCAGGAACTGTTATATTTTTTAAAAATAACTAGTTGCAGATAGAAGTAGATTACAGTTAATTTTCAAAATAGTTTTAGAAATGGATCATAGAGGAAATGCCAGAGGATCTATTTGATTCTGTTTTACTTGCCGTTTGTTAATATCTATGGAAACATTTATTTGACGGATTTGCGCTTAATTAAAGCTGTGCTATGGAAACTAAAGAATTCATGCACAGATGATTTACTATGGTGGGAAATGATTTACTTCTTGTATTTCACTAATGGCCAGCCAGTTGAGGTAGCTTTAAATAATGTAGATATTTCTTTTCTGAGCAGAGATAAAGAGAATTATGGCGATAAAATAAATTTAAATTCTTAATTATACTTGGTATTAGTTGTGCAAAAATCATTTATTGTGATCAGACGCCTTTTTAATGCTGTTCTGTGGAAGCATACATTTTTTAATGGTGTAAAATCGAGATATTTACACCCATCGCAATTTCGTTCGTAGCTGTGAAGGAATTAACAAACGGGAAAAATGCTAATTATATAATGTTGAATCGATGGCAGGCTAGTTGTGTAATAATTGGGCATATGATTTATAATACCTCTGCTAAAACAATTATAATGCTATCAAAATTTAGCTCCTATTCTGAAGCTTTGATAATCAGGCTTGAGACGAAAACAGCATCTTTTTAAGAGAGTAGATGATTATCGTTAGTCAAGGTAGAATTTGAATCTTGAAAATGACAACCTATTGTAAAGGCAGATGGTGGTAATTTCACAGACGATGAGGAAATGTGCGAGAATATTTTTTATCGCCCAACACGACCGATAATTCCACCAGCACCCAATTCGCCATTCGCCCGACCAGGTTTGCACATCCGAGCGAGGTTTTCCGCTTCGATCTCCGCTCGCTGGGGAACCGTTCGGGGAAACCCCTTGATATCGCTTACGCGGAAATAATGTTCGCGCCCGGAGACTGAGATGAGGATCAACCCAAACACACACACACACGCACGTTGTCGCCCGAGAGGCTGGGGAGAGGGGGTGGGGGAATGAGAGCAACTTGCGAAGCAGGGCGCAAACAATCGCAGGATGCTTCGCGGAGGATTTGCTCAAATAACTTGGGCGGAATGAGGTCTGGGGGGACGGAGAGTGAAAGAAGCAACACTTAGCGGCCCCCCTCCACCCGTCTGGGACCCCTTACGCAATCCCAGCGCCCCTTCTCGTCATCACCCAGACAGTAATATCCGGTGCGCGGTGGAAATAGTCGGGGTCTCCCCCTCCCGGTTCCCTCCTCTTTCGCAGACCGCGGCATCAATTCCGAGCCGCTGAAATTGGCGGCGGTTGGGTTGATTCGCGACACGGTTTTTTACATTGTCTGAGGTTGTACCGGGTAGCGAGGCGTTGGGTGCGTAAACGGGATATATATCGGACTAAAGCCCGTTTGACACGGCCCAATTTGTTGGTCAATAAATTCTCACAATAATGTGGTAAAATAAATCCGGTATAAAAACTGAGCAATATGCTCCGCATATCAGACACCAATATTGGCCTTAATAATTTTCATCAATCCCTCATGAGCGCGCCACATTATATTTAAATAGAACATCTCGAGACGCTGGTTAATTGAATACAAGATATAGTGATAGATATATTATTGTTCTATGGCACGCCCAATAAAAATAAGTTCATTTAAGTAGGGAAACATTTGGACTTTTACATCATCAATACACATGTTCAACATAGCAATTTTAAATGCAAATTCCTTATCGATTTTCAGTCATCATCAGGTGACACAACCAAATTACCAACATGATTTTCCTATTTGGTATTAGCTAACATTAATTTGATATCATATTTACCAATATATGCCATTCCAAGTTTAATAGCAGAAAAAATTTACATCAATATAAGGCAATGTAGTGTATGGCAATACATTTCCTTCTCCTATGAAATTTACTCATTTAAGTATCTACATAGTTTTTACGTTGAGGACTAATACCTATTAATGTACTCGTAAATTTTCTAGCATTGATTATTCTACAATTCCAATAAAAAATTGTACATTAACTATCAAAGATGGTGATAAAAGTATTAATAAATTATTGCAAGAATTAAAATTGTCTGTAAAAGAAATTTGAAGCTACTAACTGCCTAGAAATTAATGCTGAAGAATCAGCATTGATACGCGCTGTTGTTTTAGTTTCTAGGATAAGGAAAAGTGAACGGACCTTGCTCTAAAATGCAATACTGATTATTAATGCATAAAAATAATATCCTCGCCAAATTCAATCAGAACCTTATTATTTGAAATACTTCAGACGATAAACTGAGAACAACACACCCGAACTTGTGAAAGTGAAAACCCTCTTCCATCACCTTGAAAAGTACTTCAAATGAAAGTTGCTACAATAATTAGTAATTCAAATGGAGAAATTCACCGTTACCGAATGTAAGTTCACCATTAGCCATATTAGGGGTTAGATGGCAGAAGGGACAGTTTTGTCTCAATCTCGCCCAAATAAAGACCTTTTATTATTATTATTATAACCAGCCAGTCGATAGCGTCAGCCATCTTGCTTGCTTACAAATCACCTCCTCCGTCGGCTCCTCCTAGCTCAAAGACACCCTGGACCAAGCTCCATCGATGGAGTCGACCTAGATTGTAATGGAGCTCGGAAGCGACCTCAAGAACGACTGTGCAACGCGATTTTGAGATTACGGGTTTTGAGGTTGAGATGGAGGCTCGACTATGCATACGGGCCTGAGTTAAAACGTGTCGATGATATTGTTGGGTTAAAATTGGAAATTAACGTGTCAAATTAGTCACAATACAAAGTGTACGATGGATTGTACGCTTTCAATCTTAGTGAACTTCCTCAAGTATGTTTGCCAGGAATAATTATTGTGAAGTACCTATTTAGTGCTGAAGACTCACTGATCATTCTCCACGAAGTAGTATTTTCAGATTTAGGTGTGTGCGACACGAGGTGAGGGATTCGGCACCACTCCTTTGATGGGGAAATAACCACTTATTTCAATTTATTGATAGTAGTTTCTTTCCCAGATCGGTTTCTTCGTATTGATGCGCCAAGTGAACATAGTTGGCTAGGAATAATGATTTTTATCCAGTCGATGAATTTATCAGTCAAACCTTCTCCCTGGTTTTCGTAACACACTCTACTGTCCTAATATCCCTAATTCTCCACCATCTGCGCTCATCGCCATTAATCACTCTATTTCCTTTTTCATTGGACCTCGACCGTTTGACCAACTCTCAGCTCACACGTGAACCAAACCACTTCTTCTAAATTAGGCAACATATTATTTACTTTTTAGTCATAAGAAAAAAGCATGGAAAAAAAATGACTTGGTATATTCCACACCTTTTATTGCAAGAACCGACCGCGGTTTCGAGGGCTAGAGCGTCATTATCAAGGCAACATATAGTGAAGGTTCGCTATAAGTTGCCTTGATAATGACGCTCTAGCCGTCGAAAACACGGTCGGTAGTTGCAAGAAAAGGTGTGGAATATACCAAGTTATTTTTATTTCCATGATGCTTCAATTCCACAGAATAACGCCTGAGGGTATTTCTTCGATAACAAAACAACTTTGTGTTCCCATTCACTATTTCAATTATATCATCGTCATTCATATTATTATCCTTTGCCTTTCTGAATACATTTTCATTCTTCGTCTGTTACTGTCTGTTCAAAGATTTCGTCCCTCCAATTTATTATTCTTAAGGTGAATCATATTTTTTGATTTTTTATTACGTAAGAGTTTAATTTGTTTCACGAACTGAAAGCGCTTTTTTCCGTAAAATCCATTTGATAATTTTTTCCCTACCTTTTGATGTCGCTTGCACCGTTATCTTATTCAAAATTATTTCCCAACGCCAATTCTCAGAAGATACCTATTGCTCGGTTTTTCCTTAATTAAGTTGTACTTTCATCGCACTCTCCTAAGTAAATTTTCCTCTGTCAACTTTTGAATTTACCCTGCCGCCAGGAACATATTGGTTTTAACGACTTCTATTTGCATTTTGGCGTGCTTACAGTAAGTTCTCCTTCTCCTATGATTTTGAAATATGCTTGAAAAAGTTATTTCCAATACTATTTATCTTTTCATCGAGCCACATTCCCAGATGAAACTTTTGATTCTACACTATGCCCTGAAAGTAGGCACATGAGCCCGTAACAAAGGATGATTCCACACAAGGCATGCACTATCGGCGTGTAAGAAGATTCAGTATAGATATCTCCTCTAAAAAACTAATTTACATGTTAGCACGGTGTTTCACGTACGATTCTTCCTGCTCCCTCAAACTAATATTATGGCGCACAGATTATCTACAAAGCCATTGCCAACCGGGTTGCGTGCATATTGTGCATTCAAAAGGAATTCAAGAATCGCGAACTAGCCACGGCTACATTAACGGAGTCTCCCGCTGAAAATGCACAATAGCTGAATTTTCACAAGGAAAAACATCCACCTTTACCGGGATTTGAACCCGGACACCCTGATTTCTGGCCAGATAACCTGCCTGTTAAGCTACAGAGGTTTCTTTTAGTCTAAAAGAAGCTTCGAAAGCTTGACTGGTAGAGTATCTGGCCGGGAATCAGGGGTTACGGGTTCAAATCCCGGTCGAGGTGGATTTGTTCGTTGTGAAATTTCTGAAAAATCTATTATGCAAAAAAAGATAAGTATTTAAAACAATTGCTCTAAGGCGTTATATTTAGAGGTTCCTGCTAGCTTACGATTAGTATTAATGTACTCCATTACGTCGGTTTCCAATGCGTCTATATTTTCCCTAACTGTTCGATGCTACATTCATGAACAACGTTCAATATACACACCACATCTCCAGGAAAGTTACCCACCGTAATTTTCTAACGGATATTTTTATATTTCATGCAACGAATGGATAGTGATCTCCAAGCTATTCTTTTTAAACTTTTGACACACTCCTATAGCTGCTATAGCATATTTTAAAAGGCCTAGGTTTTCTTCACTGCCTACACTTTAACTGCGAAATCAAAAGTACGTATTGTATAAACTTTAGTGGCACTTTTAAACTTCTGAAAGTTAAAATTTCGTGCCTGCCCTTTGATCCATTAAAAAAGGAATTAGAGAAGTAGGTAGGAAAAACTTAATTAATTATTCCTCCTAATTCTGTTATCTCAGACAGAAAATCGACCATGAAGGTATGTTCCCAGCACTAAGGAGAAAAGAGACATCATCTCAGTTGCCGATGAAAAATCAGATCCTGAAGATGAACTTCAGCAGAAAAGTAGATAGAAAAAGACATCATATTCCATTACAAACTATGAATATGATTTTTACCAATTTTAGAATGTAATCTTCCATAAAATGCGGAGGAAACAGTTTTCTGCGTTACTTGGTGGTCAACCTTGTTGTCTAGGATGTTTCTACAGGTAACAACTCAGAATGCTCTGCGAGTATTTTAATTTTCCCTGTCCATGTGATCGTTGAAAAGCAACATATCATACACGTAGCTCACCTGATAATATTGGATTACAGTTAGACCATGATCGAGGAAAATAAAGTTACTTGCGGAAATTCCGGATGTGGTACTTCGACAAACATCCGTAAGAGATGAGTCACGTTCGTCTAGAGTCCTTAAAGTTTTAAGAAATACTGAGTGGGAGCGTAACCAAAGAGAATTTTGATCTGGCATGAAATATGTGCATTATACATAAAATTGTTAATTTGCGAGTCAATAGGCACCGAGCCTGGGAAGATTGCTCTTCCGTGGTCGCCAAAATAAAGAAAACCATTCCTAGAGTCCTCCCGAGAAAACTCATTCTGCTTTCGAGTTTCTTGTTGTCACTAAAGCCAAGTCTGCTTCTTTTCTCTCTTCCTTTCTCGCGATCAATGAATCATATCGAATATTAAAGGGAAGAAAGTCTCTATCTGCCGAAATATTCAAAAAAGTTAAATTCCATTGAATCAAAATTTTGTAGCCTATAGTAGTTGGATGGAAGCTAAGAAGTTACAGAGTAATAATGATTGAACATAGACATTCATAGGCATTCGTCATCAAAGTCTGAAAATTTCGTTGGAATACAGTCTGTAATAGAGTCTGTATAAACACATATTGGTCAATGGCAATGTTATATTCGTAAAATATTCGCTTCAAGAATTGTAGAATTTGTCTGCAAATCATCGAAATTATCTAATATTAGCATTCCCCACTGCGCTGCGCATTTGTCCGCGGAGTGTTGAAGTGGAAGGTGAGAGTAATTGTTTCCTACCAATTCAAGAAGCACGTCTTGGTAGCTCAGTTGGAAAAGTACCTCGCCAAAAAGTTCCGGGTTCGAGTCACGGTCATAGTGGATTTCTTCACTGCCGAAATTCTGCTATTGCGTCATACTCTCATTCACGGGAATGAATTTCCATGTACATTCCAATTCTAAGATGCCATGGAAACCAAAGTATTCTGAATGTAATCGGTGATGATTAGTTGGTGGCTTAGCAAATTTATCTAGGTAAACAATTTTTGAAAGGCTTAAACGTTACTACTTTTCTCTTCAGGGAAGAAAATGGGCCAACTTCCGCAAAGCAAGGATTTAACTGCGCAACTTCCTTGATTTTCTGTTTAATGAGGTTTATAAAGGAGTCAAAAGAGGTGATCATTCACTAAAATCTCCTAGACAAAAGACGTCGCTAAGAGGAACTCTATACAATGTCCCTCTAACTGTATTTTATCCCTTCATTCAAACGATTAGGATTCCTTTCAAGATCTAGAGATTGCTCGCTCCAGTAACATTTCCACCGAGAGACAAATCACATCCACCGTGAAAATAATCTGGATCGCCCTGATATCTTAGCCACGTGCTTTATCCAGCTGAGTTCTAACGCGTCCTTCTTTACCCTTTGTACATATCTGTTCGCCCTGGAGTACCTAGGTTTAAAAACAAATGGAAACGTCATAGGCAACAAGGAGCATAGCCAGAACCCTCAAGCACTTATCTTCTAAAATGGTTTTCTAGAGGTTTCAAAGGACTAAATGTTGAGACGAACTGCCGTGCATATCATGTCCCAATAAAACCATAATTTTGCTCATTTCGCCATCGTCTACAAGCTCAAATTGAATATCAAACACCAATGTGCTTACTTTGAACAATTTCACGATTGAAACTAGTCTAGAGGAATCTAAATGGAGTTGACCGCTGATGTAAATATGCAGATTAGCATGGCTAGGCGGATGAGATATTATGTTGTCTAAAAATATTTTTTTAAACTTGCACAAGAGCCCAAGCAGTTTATAAATAGTGACAATCGTAAGAATCTACTGCGGGTCATACTAATATTACTGATCTTCTAATGGTAAAATTTGGTCTAGATGGGTGACGAAATTCTCCCCAAGCAATCTCTCTTTAACTCGGTGCTCTACTTCGGTTCCGTATATCTGCTATCTATGATGATTCCATTCAAACAGCCTCTTCTTTTTCCTCTGTTGCTTACCCAACATTATTCCTTCCTCTGTATCACTCACATTTATTTTTTAACTCACCTTCGGTAATCAGCAGTCATACCTGACTCTTTCGGTGGCTGATGCCACCAATTGATATTTCTTGTAATGGTAAGTATAGAAACGTTACTTAAAGAAAAAATCCCCAACAAATCCACTGGCTCTGAACAAATTTTCCTCCGCGTAAATGAAGAGTTAGCTTCCGAAATACCTCCCTACAGGAAATAATATTTAGTGAATCCTTGACCGAACACATCGCACCGAAGGATTGAAAAACTACCAATTTAACACTCATATTTTAAAGGTGCTATAAGGAGCAGCCATCTAAATAGCGATCTATATCCCTCACGTCCATCTCATGCAATATTTAGGAACGTGTAAGTGTCACTTTAGTCATGGGAAGTCTAGATAGTCAGGATTCATTGACAAATCTTCAGCATGTCTTCGGAAGTGCAGATCTTGTGAAACACAACTTGCACTCTTTCCTTACATTATTTCAGCTTCTGGGGAAAATAATATTTCAGTGGATGCTATATTTCTAGATTTTTAAGAAAACATTTGTGGGTGATTTGCTCAAACAATGCACCAATTTAGGAATATAATTTATTGCAAAATTTGAGTGCCATGAGAGACGAACTTTACAAGACTTGGATTTCTCCCATTTACGCCGTCGATCTTCTCGCCACGTAAGATCACCGCGTACTGTGTACGGGAGGCGAGAATTCTCCTTTATATACGTGGTGTCATACGGAGTTCTGGAACTTCTTGCTGAGAGCTGGAGAGGGCGAAAGCCGCGAGCGTCGCCGCGTTGCTCAGCTACCGCTAGTTGGCTTTTTCCACATGACCACGTTGTATTGGATATTCTTAATGATAAAACAATTGAAGTCACGTCGGGTGTGCCATAGAGTAGTGTCATGTGCCCTGTCTCGTTTCTTTTGTACATAAATGGTAGCAATAGGGTGGTAAAAATGGAGCTTCGCGTATTCCCAAGGACGCATTCGTGTGCATGGAAATTCATAGACCAAACGATGAAGAAAATTTAATGCTGACCTTGAAGCAATCGAAAACCGGTGTCATACATGGCCATGGGAAGTAAATAAAAAAATTAATTGCAATGAGTTTTTGAAAAAAGAATAGTTCTACTTCTTACACTTACTGCATTAAGAATTATAAATTAACATACGTTGAAACCATGAAATATATTGGAATAAGCCTGGCACATGATCTTCCGGTGAATATATAGGTACGTGAAATAATGGGTCTAACTAATCGTAGACTGGGATTCATCAAAAGGTTTCTGTGCAAAGGTGGCGATCATGTACGAGAAATTAGCTACTTCTCCCTTATAAGACCTCGTTTGGAATACGCTTCCAGTATTTTAGACCCTTATGAAATAGGCTTGAATAACTATATGGAGCGTGTACAGTAGGGTGGAGTGAAAAAAGTCAATATTTTATTTTCGGAAACGGGTACCCTTCAATGACTGTGTATGAGACCTAGTAACAATTCTGTAAAATATTTAATTTTTACGACGTCATCTTGAGTCTGCACATTTGGCTTAAAGTTTGAAAATTTTTGAAATTTTTTGCATTTTTACAAATTTTTTTTAAGTACTTGAAACAAAAAAAAACCCTGACGGGTAGTCACTAAATAGTTGAGCAAGACCTTAAATAAGTACAGGATTTAAAAAAATATTTTTAGGCGGTGGTTTTAGTCTGCACATGAGGCTTAAACTTATCCAAATATTCGTAAATTTCTGATATTTTTAACGTTTTATAATTTCTGATATCCTCTTATATTTTTATCAAAACTTGTTATATAGCTTTCGTTAATCAACTTTGCATTGTGCAACTCTTCGCTAGTTCATATTAAACTACGCAGGACTCACCACGGGGAGGTGGTTGCACTTCGAGTCCCACCCATGCCCTCCCAACCACCCAACCATGAGAGCATGTATTTACATCTTTAAGAAAAGTCTTCAACAGGTAAATTGTTTCTTTGTGTCATATATTGGACGGATATTTCTATCAAACATTCTAGTTTTGATTAAGCTTTCTCTTTCCTTTTGATCACAGACCAATTTTGAGGAAGCAGTGACTTCTTTGACGGCTCTTTCTACCGCTTGAGCGTGTGATAGGAGTTCAAAAAGAGTGCACTCAGAAGCTATCTTTACACTCTCAGTTTCCAGTAACCTTTGCAAACCCTGATTTGTCAAATGACTTGTGAGAGGTGGTTCTGTCACTTCCACATCATCGCAAACAATCATATCGACATACTCCGATGCTCCAAAATTTATTTTCGGGATTTCAAACCGTCTTAGTGGTTTACTGGCTTGTTCTCTAGATCCAACCTTGATGATACGTCTAAAAACCAGTTTCTTTATTTGATCTCTCTTATCACAATTTTACAATGCCGGAAATAGTTTGCACTGATTGTGATGGATGCCCTACAAAGAAAGGAAAATATAATGGTGTAATTCGCTCGCTAGAAGAGAAACTTGGTAGACCTCTGCAGTGAGTTATTTGCCAATTGCATACAAATGAACTTCCATTACAGCATTTGGTGGAAAATATGGATGGACCTGTCGGTCAAAGTTTGGCAACATGTCATGCATTGAAAAGAGTTCTGTTTGAGCCCATATAGTTTATTACTGATATAATAGATCGTGGTGATGAAAAGGGTTTGAGTACTGACCAACAATACCTTAATGATATTTGTTAAATTGTTACGAGAGGGAAAATATCTCAAGAATTAGAAAACAGAAGTCCAGGAAAGCTCTTCCATGCGAGATGGTTGACTACAGATAAAAGAATTTTAAGATGATACGCAGCTACAAAAACTCCATCGCAAACATTAAAAGATTTGGCAACCTTCATCGTGAAAGTTATGCACCTAGCTGGTTCAGGATCAAGTGTAATCCAAAAGCTTATAATGGAGCTCAAAACTTGTAGGAAACCATAAAGATTTTTCACTTACCTATCTGAGGAAAATCGGAAAATTGTACACAAATGTATCCAAGACAATGGATACTTTGCTCACCATGAAAACATGCTCATAGCTATGTTGGTTGATAAGAGAGATCATATAAAGAAACTGGTTTTTAGACGTATCATCAAGGTTGGATCTAGAGAACAAGCCAGTAAACCACTAAGACGGTTTGAAATCCCGAAAATAAATTTTGGAGCATCGGAGTATGTCGATATGATTGTTTGCGATGATGTGGAAGTGACAGAACCACCTCTCACAAGTCATTTGACAAATCAGGGTTTGCAAAGGTTACTGGAAACTGAGAGTGTAAAGATAGCTTCTGAGTGCACTCTTTTTGAACTCCTATCACACGCTCAAGCGGTAGAAAGAGCCGTCAAAGAAGTCACTGCTTCCTCAAAATTGGTCTGTGATCAAAAGGAAAGAGAAAGCTTAATCAAAACTAGAATGTTTGATAGAAATATCCGTCCAATATATGACACAAAGAAACAATTTACCTGTTGAAGACTTTTCTTAAAGATGTAAATACATGCTCTCATGGTTGGGTGGTTGGGAGGGCATGGGTGGGACTCGAAGTGCAACCACCTCCCCGTGGTGAGTCCTGCGTAGTTTAATATGAACTAGCGAAGAGTTGCACAATGCAAAGTTGATTAACGAAAGCTATATAACAAGTTTTGATAAAAATATAAGAGGATATCAGAAATTATAAAACGTTAAAAATATCAGAAATTTACGAATATTTGGATAAGTTTAAGCCTCATGTGCAGACTAAAACCACCGCCTAAAAATATTTTTTTAAATCCTGTACTTATTTAAGGTCTTGCTCAACTATTTAGTGACTACCCGTCAGGGTTTTTTTTTGTTTCAAGTACTTAAAAAAAATTTGTAAAAATGCAAAAAATTTCAAAAATTTTCAAACTTTAAGCCAAATGTGCAGACTCAAGATGACGTCGTAAAAATTAAATATTTTACAGAATTGTTACTAGGTCTCATACACAGTCATTGAAGGGTACCCGTTTCCGAAAATAGAATATTGACTTTTTTCACTCCACCCTAGTGTACAGCAAAGATTGGCAGGATTTGTGAAGGGACGCTAAGACAACTGCATTGACGTAACCAGTCTATTGGATGGACTGAAATGGGAATCATTATTGCATCGTACGTTGAAATATGGACAATCTGTTAACTAAATTCCAAGACAATAGTGTGATTGATGACATTTAAAATATTTTCTGAACTCCAACACACTATGGTAAACTGTACGATGAACATAAAATTAGAAAAATTAATTGCCAAACCAACACATATAAAATATTCTTCTTTCCGTGCATAATTAGGAATATAAATAGTCATAATATATAGATAGTTGCATGTCTGTATACGGTCTTCAAGCTAGCCCAACTTGCATCATGTTTGTGTATGCTTGTTTTCCTCTTAGCATAATCTTTTTAAGCATGACAAATGAAGTTTGGTGTAAATCACCCCCTGCCACATACCTTTATGGTTGCTTGCAGGATATTATTTTGGCCTATATCATATCCTTCCACTCTCCCTTCATCACTTAATTCCATCCACACCCTTTATCTTCTTCTAATGTTTTCAATAATCTTCCTTTCCTCCCCAAATGCTTCCTTTTCTATCTTTTTTTTTACATCCGTCTTAGCTATTTTATTCTTTTGAAAACACCCGCATTTCAAAAGCAGAAAGTCTATTGTCATTTCCTTTTTTATTAAGTCCAAGTTTCGGCGTAGAAAGTGTGTGTACATAAATTTATGAGAATGAAAACATCTATGTGAAATAACCCAGGAAGCCCTCGTGAATTAAAAATCATTCGTAATTGTATTCCAAAAGTCAATTGTTTGGAAACTGAGCTGCCACGGATTGCAAAATGCTTTATATGCTGACCCAATGTTCATCTGTATAGACCAAGAGTAAAGTTTTTCGATCAATAGAAGACAGCTGTAAAATTAGGTTTCCATTCAGTGACATAAAACATTGTGGGTAGAAATGAATCGTACTTCTTGAATAAGTTTCAGATTTTTGCATCTCGATCTTATCCTGATACAACGAAAGAAAATTGCTAGCAACAAATATTATCCTTTTTTAATCCCTTAGTCTCAATTTGATCACACACGTAACTTATGATTGCTGATAGAAATGGCCTGTTTGATACAAACTGCGTCAAATATGGATTAATAATGTAGAGGATGTAGAATAATTTCTAATTGCTTTGTGATTCAGTTTCAATCTCTATCATAAAAGGAAAGATCGTGATTTTCAACTCCTCAAAAACATAACTGGAAAAATGGACGTATTTTTTTGTTAGGGGATGACAACTATTCATTTTCCCGATGCGGTAACTGAAGGAACATGCGACTCCTCACGTCTACATTGTTTCCTATGGCGGGCGAGGCGAGGGGGAGTGTGGCCCGGGAGAAAGTTTGGTGTGGTGGTTGAGGAAGGTGCGGTGGGAGGAAGGAAATGGGGGGGGGGGGGAGGGGAGGAGACGAGAGGGAGAGGTGGGCGTGGTGGAGGCGACTCGGAAAGAAGTGGAAAGGAATGGGCGAAAGGGCATTGGGGAACGGCCGTGGTTATTGAGATTGTGTTACAGATGCATAAGTAAGACAGAGTGGGGTGGGAGAAAGAGAGAAGGGGCATTGGTACAGAGATGATAGCATCCTTGGGACGGGAAGCGTTAAATCGGAGCAAAAGAATTGGAATGGCCGCTGTGGATCGATAAGTCGGTGCCCCAAAAGGAGTTAGGATAAATAATCCGGCAAGGGAAGGAAAAAACCGCACTCCACTCCTCAAGATAAGTCTAACCTAAAAATAATAAATTTAGGCTGACGGAGATTAATTCTGGCGCAATATTTTCCTCGAGAAATATTAAACCAAATAAACTAGAGCTTATATATAATCTTGATCTCTTTCCAAAGGCAAGTATGTGTTTTATGCGTAGATGTACATCTATATATTTTTTTTGCATGGGAATGGATGACTGCATTGAAATCCTGGGCGTAGAACTTTGGGCTACTGACTGGAGTCCTGGTTTCAATTGCAGGAGGTACCTTAGTATATGTGTAGTTCAGCCTATTATGAGTGATTTCCTGGGAGCCAGGGCTTCAAGACAACACGGGGGAGAGAACTAGTCCCCCAATTTATAAGAGATGCGCGACGTTGTGATTATTATTTGGTAGGGTCAACCCTTTTCAACTAGACCATCCTTAGAGGATGGCCACTGCTGAGTTTTGATTGTTTATAGAGATGTGTGCACGCTTGTCTCTTCTGGAGACAGAATGGAATACCATTCTTGCTATACCTAATGGATGCCTGCACTGCTGGATTCTTGATTAAATTCGTTGCCAGTGCTACAGATTATTCCGTAGATGAATGGTTCAAATCATCTATATAATAAGTACTGAACTATAAAAAATCAATTGTTTTAACTTGAATTTTTAAATTATTTGATTCAATAGTAACATTTTTAAATATTAAATAAAAAAATATGTTTTATGCGTCGTCATCTCGCGTCGTCAAACTATTAGTAGGTTGTTTACGAATGCGAATGGTTCGTATTAGTTAGAGGTGTGTCGATTATGAGTAAATCCTTCAATATGAACGATTCATTGGCTTGAACCAGATGAAATGAATCATGTTCTTAGGTCAAATGGTTTATAAAGAACCAAATGAGTGATTTGAACGGAAAAATCTTTTGATTCGTCGTGAAAAAAGTGGTGGAAAACAAAATCCTATAATCATGCTCATATCAGGTGAGGATCACGAGATTAAAAAGTGATCGAGATTGAGGGTAAATAGCGCAAATTTGGACTAAACCTTAAATTTGATCAGATGTATTTCGTTATAAGAGGAAATCTCCAAATTCATGGCAATATTGAGTATGGTGGTCAAAAAAATCGTCATAAACATAATCTATTATCTTTAATGTTCATATTATTGCAAAGTATTTAGCTAATATGTGCGAAAGAAAAATGCGATAACGCTTAATTGATGTCGATTCAATATTATTTCAGCGTTAATACATAGCGAAAGCCATATTTGTGCAACTAAACTAAGTCCAAGGACTCCTTTCTTAACCCCTTATCGTTAGCTATATTATTCAGTCATGAGTATGAATCAGGGATGCGCAGAGTCGCATGGTTCATGTGGTTCATGTTTCTTGGTGGATTATTCTTACCTTTGTAAAAGAGTGAGTCTTTGGCTCGAACCAAGACGAATCAATCGAATCATCTAAATCAATCGACATTCCCATCTCTAGTATTAGTATTTATAAAATTTAGGACTTGAAGGAAGAATTATCAGGATTCCGCGTGCCATTTCTTCCGCAAGTGGAATCTTTTTCTTATCTGAAACATAAATTTCATCCAGTTGTGATCGTCAATGAGGATAGTGCTGTGAGTAGGTATCTAATGGATAGGGGCATTGGCAGAGAAAATAAAGCTCCTCATAGACTAGAACATGGCTGTTTGAATGGCCTGTAGGGCCACTGGGGTGCGAATCTGTTTCAACTCTAGCTGAAATCGATTGTAGAAACTAAAATATAAATTATTTAAAGAAATTAAGTGTTTCTAATAGCTACCTGGATATAATTTGTATGGTGTATTTAATTTTATGAGAATCATGAGTCTTTTACTGGGTTTACCGATTTAGCAATAAAGTAAAGAGTTTCACCAAACCTATCTTAGGATTAATAACGGGTGATGGCGATTGAAATATTATATGCATCGTGATTCTAATTACTTGGGCTAAGATCTTTAATAAGTTAATTTCTGTAACCACCTTATTATGATCGCGGGCTCATAAAGAAATTCATGCTAAAACTTTCCTCAGTTGAATAGGTAATAGAAATGAATCTCAGCATAAAAGTTGCATTGGAAATTGCTAGCCATACAATGCTTTCTAGATTGAAAATCGAGACACAAACATTGGGCATACCGGGACAATGTGTGGCCACTACGCCACATAGTAGCCGCCAGTGCTTTGGGATATATTATTCTTGCCAAATAGACCTTGCCCTCATCGGATGAGTGACCACTTGGGCGTGAAAAAAGTGTCGAAGTCGCCATTTGAAATTAGGAAAAGGGTTTTCTAGTGTTAGGTATTGCAGAGATTCTTTCGTAGGTTTACTTTTAGGCTAATAAGATAAGTCTTATGCGAATCAAGTGACAACATGGCATATTTAAATCTTCTCGTAGAGAATACAGCTTCCAGCCCATGTCTGTGCGCTTTAGCTACCACGTAGCCTGTTTCTCTCGAGGCCTCAAGGGTTCGATGGCCAATTTTCCATTGCAAAAAACGCTTTATCGCTTTTTGACGGCAAAATAAGTACTTTTAGCCTTTGAAATAACTAATTTTTGAATAATTAAACTTCTTTGAGTTGTAATGAAAAAGGTAATGCACCATATTTGTAAGATAACTGAAAACCACCGCCACAAGAATGCCATTTAATCGTTTTGCATATCAAAAGTAATAATTTCCATAGGATAATTCCTTCTTCGGACTAATGTACCAATATTCGCAGTGTGTTATTTAAAATGATATCTCTGGTGGAATCACAAATGAGTAAACCTTTTTAGGAATAAAATAGAAGCCTGGCTTAATGATATTGCGTAATGCGAGCGAAAATCTTCTCACACCAGCTTTGCCAAAAGAATAGCCGAGCCACTGCAAAACTGCACGTGGTCAAAGCAATATTCATTTGTCTTACTTGGAGGTGGACGTAATGGGGGCAGCAGAGAGAGGGATTTCATATTATACGTATGGCGTTTATGAATTTCCTTATGAAATCACTGCGACGGAAAGTATATTTCTCTCAAGATTTGGGACAAAGGAGCTATTATGCTTTCAGTTTACGAGCCAAGTCCATCACGCAGGCACTCATTCCCCATCTTTATTTACCCACTTCTTTCTCTTTTCCACCAGTTAGTTCAGTTCCTCATGATTCGCCAGTTTTCAGCATTTTAAGTGCCTTTGTTCCCTCAGCTCACTTTTGGATGTTTGCGGTAGATATCCGATTAGACTCGCATTATGCAATTATGTACAGTACTAATATATTTTCTTAGCTACCAATTTATTGGGTCCTCAACAATATTATTTCCTTCCATCGTACCTCAAATACACTCTGAAAGGGCGTTTTTTTATGTTGTTCCCTATTAATCCATTATTATAGCGAACGAAGGAGATTTTCTTGTACTTTCGCTTTATTAATTAATGATTTCCTACATGGAATGGAGAGGAATCAATGAATAATCATTTACTTGTAACGTTTTACTGGCGGCCGTGCCTCTGCAAAATAAACATCTGTTTTTGCCTCAGGCCTGTCAGATGAACAAAAATACGCCCACCTCGATATGTTTTCAGTGGAAAGATTACCGGTCGGAGAAATTCCATATGTGTAGTAGATAGACTTATGTGGCTTATAAACAATGATCGACCGTCATCTGTTGTTGCAAAATTATTCAATGGCTTCATAGACGCAATAAATAGTCTCTTAACTAATAGGCCATGATTGGTGGAATTTACGAATTGTGATTTAAATGGCTTCATAATTTAAAAATTACTGCATTAGGAACTTTGGCGAAGCCAGAATCAATGAAACTGTTGGTCCAACAACTCTAATCATAGTTGTCGAAAATAGAATCATGGTGGGGACTTAATTCTCTATGGAATTATAACTGGTGTCGTGAATCCCTGATTGATCTACAAGCATCCCTCACTTGGTTATTGCAAGCCCAAACTGTGCATTTATGACTTGTGACTGCAAATATGAACGCATGCAATTAATGTTTGCATATAAAGTTGTATGCACTTGAATAGTACCCATGCAGTGCAATGCAAGTTCACCCCCTAACATGAATACAAACTTGAGGTAACTTTTTTAATCATTGTGCTCGGTATGTGCAGACCTGCGTTTAGTTTGTTTTTTCCTCTATGATTTAAACTAACCAAAACAATAAGGTCTTCGGCCATATTGATAAGGAAACTCAAAAAACACCTGTTTAAACACAGAGATTTTCATGCGATGAGAAAAAAAAATTCTGAAGAACCGGGATGACTAACCAGCAAATGCCAATTCTGCTTTCCGTAATCAAACCACTCATGCCCCGCTCGATTGGCAGGTGAATGCTTCATGTACTTTCTACCCTCTTCAATACAAAGAAGTACCTTCTTCCAAGAGGGAGGATCTCCGTAGAAGCATTCTATTTATTTATTCGAGGCGAAAGCTAGCGATAGGAATCGGATTGAAGGGAGAATCCGGCTGCTGAGACCGAATGTTTGAGAGGGGAGTGGTGGAGGAGGAGGAGACGGAGGAAAAATAGATAGGGCCGTCGTCTGCTAGGAGGGGCGGTGGTGGATAGAGAGAGATAGGGGAGCGGGCATAGGGGATCAGGGGAGGGGGAGTGGTGGCTGGAAGGGGAGGAGGCTTTCGTCGTAGTAGGACGGCAGACAATAAAGACAGTCATTACATCTCTAGCGAGAGGCTCCGGCTTGGCGGGCCCAACCAAAACCCCTTGCTATATCGACTCGCTCGCGTCTTCATCTCGCCTTCATCCCCCCCCCCCCGCCCCTCAGTCCCCTCCCCTCTTCTTCTACCTCCCCTTCTCCCTCCCCTGCACACATCCCCTTTCTCTATTCTTCGTCCTGCGTCTCCCCCTCGGACGCAGCAGCATTCGTTACGCCCTCCGCCACCGTTTCCACAGATATATCTATATATGTATGTATGCAATGCTCACAGGTGTGAAAAATACGTGTAGAAAACATAAAAAAACACTCACGCGTCTTGTAGATACTTCGGTGGTCTCTGCCGCCTTTCTCAACGAGAAGGGAAATCAATATATTTTTATAGTACAATATATATAGTAAAAACATAATGTGAGTCTTTTTAGCCTTTTTTGTTCCTTGTGTCATGTCACCTGAGATACATTTGCATTGTACTTTTATTCACCTAAGTTATTTTCATATACATACATGTATATGCATACATAATCGTAACAAATTACAGTAGAGACAGAGATGGCGGCACAAAAATAATAGACACAAAAACCAACACGTAACTTTTCGGGTGCATGCAGCCTCCTCCTTCAGAAGAGTACATATAATTACAGAGTAAGAGTATGTATGAGTGTATGCGTGTGTATAGTATACACACACACACTTCGCATTGCAATCCTCCCTCTCTTTCTAAACCCATGACCACGTAATCAGCTTACACATTTCGTTTTCCACTTCACGTATCATCGGCAAATTAACGAGAAATGCTTTGCTAGTTAATGCTTTCATGGTAAAATGTCTTAATTTGCTTATATATTTTACCTTGGGAGGAGAAAAACAATGTATTCCTCCACTTATCCTTAGTTGAGTATTTTTTGGTGCTCAGTGTGCCGGCCTATGTGTCAAGGAACTGTTCCCCAGCCTATTGAATGTAACCTATGTGGACCAACTTTGACGACTTCCTGCATAAATAAGAACGCCAAAAGTTCCCATTTTATCTCCAAATTTATCGTCTCATAAAAATAAGGTTATGAGAATACGGATCCCTGTGCTTGCAACTTTAATAAGTTTTGTATTGTAGGCAGAGAGTTTGGATGAATAGTTTTAACTCTAGCTGTATGGCAGTCATAATCGAATCAGCTACTTTAGTACTTTCAATGATTATGGAAGTAAAAAACAACTATTTTCTACTTAAAGAATACTGTGAGCTATACTCCACTATCAATTACTTATGGGAGTGTTATTCAGTATTTCTTCGCATAAATCAGTCTTCTACTTCATTCTTTTTATGTATCTAGTTTAAAATTTCAAGGATTTTATTTTTTAATTACAATTCCAAATTAGTCTTTGAAGTTTACGGTTGATAATTTACTTTCAATTTAAGTTTATCCTCAACTTGATTTAACAAATGAATGCCCGGTAGTAATGGTGACGGAGGCTATTTGTTTTCAATTACGTGGAGTTCATTGCCATCAGAGGAAGCGTATATGGAGATTGATGCTCTACAATGAATAACCTTTTTGAGAGAGTACAATCCTTGGCATGAAAATACATCTACATCTACATAATACCCTGCAAGCCACCACTAAGGTGTGTGGCAGGGGGACAAAATACTCGAAGTGCATTTGCACGTTCCTCTTTCCCAATGATTTTTTTAGTATGTTTTTTGAAATTCGCTATTGAGAGATAGTTCCGGAAAATAGAAAGGGTGAAGAGTTTGAGATGGACGGAGTAATCAGCCATATCCGTATCCCTCTCTTGAAGATGAAGGATCAGACAAGGACATAGTGACCCCTTATAGATCAATCTTATACTATTCCCTTCATAACTCTTATGTAACCTTTTCATTCAAGGTGCCAATCATCGAATGCAAAATTATCCCTCCTCGTTTAGGTATTTTTGGCACTTCGCTGTCATTAATCTAGAATTATTTAACATGATTGGAAGCCTGTGGCACCTTCTAATGGACCAAAATCAGTGGACTGCTCTACTTTGAGCAATGCAAGTGGTTCACTTCAGGGACACTTATTATATTTTTTTTGTGTGGACAAAATCATTGCGAGGAGAAAAGATAATAGAACACCAGGTTAAAATTACCACGCTCAATCCATCGTTTATCATTACAAATATTAAAATCTTGGAGCTTACATGTAGTATTTCATTTGAAATTTGTAATTAATGGGCTAAAAGGAACAGGAAGTCCAAGCGCTGAAATATAATATTGAATCCGTGTTCATACCAATTTACTGCAAAGCTCTTACGTTGAGAATTTTTCCGTCCTATCTATTCTTTTCAAGAGTCGTTGCTTATCTACGCAATACGCTGCATTACACCGCGAAGGTATGTGGCAGGGGGTGAAGATCACAAAACATGCACTATTGACATGAAACTAGGCTACTACACGTCAGACAAATGGGTCATATACAGTTAGGTATTTATTATCCTCATAGAAATAAAGGTGTAATTGGTTATAATGGCATTTTTCTACGCATATTTATCTGTGTTTTCCTATCATGCATTGGTTAGTAATTTTAATACATGTATCGTATACTACAGACTACTCTAAAAATATGTCACTTACTTATCCCTTTGCTGTGCTGCCTATTATGTTCACATACAGTACCCGGGAAAAATTAAATTTTGAATCAATCGGTACGACAATCTATTTTTCTAATCTTATTTTGCACCATATCGTCTCACTGAGCTCCTATTCCCATCACTAAACCTTATGGCTGAGTTCCACGGAAGGCGCCTGGCTCTTGCATGGAAATACTTCCCTTCATCCCTTCCTACGCAATGTGATTCCTCCCAACGAAATATCTCCCGTGACCGATTTTTTCCAATTCACTTAAAAGGGTGAGCATCCCGCTACCGATGTTTCCTCTCTTGAAGTCATCCCGTGGCCTGCTCCCGTCACCATAGTTTGCCGCCGCTGCGATCGAGGGGTCGTTTGGGAGGAGGCTTTGGAGGAAGAGGAAGATGAAATAGAACCTCAGGAACCTTGCTTTGCTCAATTTGCTCGTTAAGAAAGGTGTCGGGGAACTCTATTACTACCGAATGGAATGAAGAATTTTCTGAAGCATTTATAGCAAAGGAAGACCAGCTGTTATCCTTACGACTATTTTCATGATACTAGGATCGGTAGGAGAGAAAACATCTTGCTATCATGCTTAAATAAATCCCCTCAAGCTCTTACGAGAGTACGTAGGTCTCTCTCTCTCTGTTCAACATTCCTCTGCGCAAGATGTTGTCAAAACTTTCAAAAGTTTTCAAATGAGTTTGAAGTCGAATGAGTTAAAGTTTTCTTTCCAGTTGTATTCAACACATATCCACTTGTATTCGTCCCCATCGTTGTATTGGAAAATGAAAATTAAAAAATTGAGTACAAAATGATAGTATCATTTTAAACGAGCAGGTAGAGTTTTCCTGATAATCCCAGTCTTTTCTAATCTCTCAAGTTTTAAGTATTCAATTCTCTTGGCACCTTCCTATTCTCACAACGAGTCATTGGTTATCCTTTCTACTAACTAAATCATAATAATTTTTTGCAAAATAAATAAATATGACGATATAAAAGGGCTATCTATAACTATTTCAGGTATGTAATTTTACATCGAGGTTCATGCTAATGCGTAATGGGGGCGTTTACTCGGAACCGAAATCGCAATTTTGTTCACGAAATTGTTAGATGGAAACGAAAAAAGAAATTTAGTGAAAAAATTAATCTTCTAACCACAACCATTCACTCATAAATCAAAAATTTAAATAAGCAAAAGTGGACGCCCACCGAAAATGCTGCTGTGATAACATTGACGTCATTTTCCTCCCGTCCTTGACTACTTTTGGGGGAGGGGAAGGGAATGGAGGGAGATTCTCGGAAGGCCTCCTCGCATAGATGCTGTCGCAATCACTCCAATTGGCCGAGTCAGCCGTGTCTCCCCCACTGCGATAAGGCAAAGTAGCTTCGCGGGCTCAGTTGTGATTGGACGAAGTCGATATACGTCAGAGGTTGCACCTCACCCACTTTTCCGAAAGGGTTAAAAACATCATTTTTTCGCCGTTTATAACTAGGGAAATAATAGGCGGATCAAAAAACGGAAATATAGGGGTCTTTTTATTTTACAAACTCTATCAGATTCGGCAATAAAAAAAATATGGTAAACGACCCAATTATAGCTTTTAGGATGGGATTGGTTTGTGAAAGAGGCGTTGAAGTTTTTTCGCGTAAAATGGGCAGATACTCATCTACGATTGGTTATAATGTCGACCACACCCAGTCTCAGACTTAGCATATTTTCCATCAATCTTAATATAATATCTTTTTACATGTCCGTCAGGAAAATTGCCCTGTGTATTTATTTATCTTCGAACTCTACACTGATTTCCAACAGCCTTTTTTAATTTTGATAGGTTTTGATAGAATATTCTCACTTTGATTGAATTTCCCATTAAATTCTTATATGTTCTTTCCCTGGGATCATTTCTCTCTTACGGTAAACGTATTTTATGTAATTTTTACGTCACCGACCAATCAACCGTTGGTCACCATTGAACACCGACCTTTTTTAGCCTTTTTTCCGCCCATGTAGTTTCCCATTTGGCAAAATATCTTATGTGCAATTGTTACTATCCTGTAATTGAAGAGGTACTCATTGACAGCAGGACTCATGAAACGGAAATATTTGATTGCAATATAGATTAAGATGCACCATAGATCAAAAACTTCCCCGGAGTGTGCTGGTAGTGAAGGCTACTTGGACTCCTCTACTAGATGCCAAAAAAATATTGTTGGGAATATGTATTCCCGTGGTCATTAGTTAAAGCTGAAATGGGTGGGACACCGTTTTGCCTCGGCCCGTGAAAGGGTTAAGGTTTGAGTATCTTTTGGTCATGAAGGTAGATTGTTATCCACCTGAATTGGACTCTTCAAAAATTTATTAATAGCTAAGACATGTGAAAAACTCTGGGCTTTGGCCAATGAAATACTTATATGGAAATTATCTGTTGCTGGAATACTTCTATTATACTTTTTTTCCTCACTGCAATAAAATAGGTAGGGAAAAATATATGCTCATCATATTTTTGCTTGTTACTCGTCATGTTTTTATAATGGGTATAGGAGAGAAATTAATGATGCTATTAATTTTAATTACTCAGTATCTGGCTCCCTAAATATCACGTGCAATACATGCTCACCGTGAATGACAAATAAAATGTATAAAATTGATAACACTAGAAAAAATACTAGAAATTGTTACATAAGTGTAAACAGTTGGTAATTAACAAGTCGAGAAGGTGCCTGCAGTGGGTATTTATCTTTTTCAATGTGAACAATAATATTGGGTGTTAAGCAGTCCAACAGCTAATGTACCGCAGATTTAACCAATGGTCTCAAACCTAGGACAAACAACATCCATGCCCTTGGTACGAATTAAACCCGAGACCCTAGGGTTGCCAGGCCAGTGCATTATCAACCTGACTATTGCGGCCATATTATCAATAAAAATAGTCTTTGATATTTTTGTTGTAGCTAAAATAGGTGCAAAGAAAAAACAACTCATGACTCTTAATTTTCTCATAAGCTTATATTTCATATTTTGCCATAGTTTTTGCATGGCAATACATCGATAACACTAGCTATCATACTAAATTAATACCTCATTAGTGACTTCAGCACACAGAAGCCTCTCTTTCTGATGAGTTCATAATCATAGGTAACCAATTGATAAATTGAGTTACCATGAACAAAGTATTTCTCTAACCTGATGGTTTTGTCTGCTTATTTCGACTTATTTCTCAATTTCTTTCCATCAGAACTTCAAATACACGTAGCATGTTTGTCATGGATTTTAAGTGCAACAGAGAAAATATCATTTAAAATTGTACGTTTACAACTGGCGGGGAAACACTGTGTTTCTTTCCATACCTACTTCATGATGCTCTATCATATGATTTGATGGCACCCACTCCAGATTTATTTAATCGTAATTAGAACATCTACAAGACCGTATTATATGTAAGCATTTCTATCCGTGACTATTCTGCTCATTTCTTATTTTTTCATATGGGTAGACCTCGATAAACAGTCTATCCTCTGTCGATCGTCTGAACGCTCATTTAGAGTCATTAGAAAATATATTGACAATTTACCGGCAATTGAAATGAGACGCTGTTGTGAACTCAGTTGTTTAACCAGCCTCAATTGGTTTCATCGTTACACTGACGTCATTCTCGAGGTCACCTGATTACTCTTGGCCCCGGTCTGGCTCAACTGGTGAAATGGTGCATAAAATAATGGGTAGAGCGCTTGGCTACTGATCAAAGGGTCCCGGGTTCAAATCCGGGTGAAGCCTTTGGATGCCCCCGAACAAAAAAAATCCTCGGTGTGCGAGGTGGCCCAAGGAAAGGAACTGGCCCCTCTACCCTGAATGTGTGAATTTCAAACGCCTGTGGCTTAGTCCGGGGTGAGCTCTACCCTCACCTATCCAAACCAACCTTCGGGTTGAATCACTGAGTGGGTAAATATTTTCATTGACTACATTCTGGTAAGGAGAAGGTACAAGAACCAAGTGAAGCATTGCAAGACTTACCCCGGGGCGGATATCAACAGTGACCACAATCTAGTGGTAATGGAAAGTCAACTGAGATACAAGCAGATAAGAACGACGAAACGTGAACAAAGATGGAATCTAAAGCCACTGCAACAGGAGGAAAGGAGAAGAAAATTCGCTGCTGCCATTGATGAGAAGCTGGAAATAGCAAAGGGATCCAGACAAAGTGGAGTAGAGAGATGGAATAACATGAAGAGGACTATCACAGAAGTAGCAGAGGCACAACTGGCGATCAAGCCGGTCTAAATCAAGAAACCATGGATAACGGAGCACATTATAGCCCTCATAAGAGAAAGAAGAAAGTATAAGAACGCAGATGAAACAGGAGAAGTACTGTATAAGAAGCTAAGGAATCAAGTCATCAGGAAATCGAAATAGGTCAAAGAGAAGTGGATTGAAAGCTGCTGTGAGAATATCAACGAAAATATGATGAAGGGGAACTCAGAAACGGCATACGCCATACAACCTAATCAAAAGGCACTTCGGATAAAGGAAACCAAGTTGCAAAAACATCAGAGATTCGGATGGGAAACTGCTAACGGTGAGAGAGAAATCAGCAATAGATGGAAAAAGTATATTGAAGAGCTATACCGAGGCCCGATACCCCTAGGGCCCCTAGGGGAAGCATTAACAAATGACCAGAACCAAGTGGAGGAGGGCAGCCACTGTCCAGCAATACTAAGAAGCGAATTCGAGAGATCAATAAGAGACCTAAAGACTGGAAAGGCGCCCGGAGAAGATAAAATCAGCGGAGAAGTAATCAAAGCACTTGGTGAAAAAGCGCAAGACGCACTATATGGTATACTCTAAGATGGCTACGAATCCGGAAATCTGCCAGAAGACTTCAAGATGAGCTCAATGGTGACCATACCGAAGAGGGCAAGGGCTGAGAACTGCGTGGGAGCACCGAACCTTGAGTCTAGTGTCACATGCCTCCAAAATCCTTACTCGGATAGTAGGAAGAAGAATTGAAGGAAAGATAGAAGAAAACCTGTCAGAAAACCAATTTGGATTTAGGAAGAATAGGGGGACAAGGGAGGCAATGCTATGCCTGAGACTAGATGAGGGTAGACACACCCTCGAGGTGGCTTGCAGGGTATGTCGTAGATATAGATATAGAGAAAATGATCCACGTGAGCAAACCATTGTATATAGCCTTTGTGGACTTAGAGAAGACATTCGATAATGTTGAATGGAATAAGATGCTCCATACTATGGAAAAACGTGGCTTGGACTACAATCATCTACCAGCTCTACAAGGACCAAGTGGCCACAATACGTACGCAAGACGGAAAAAATATAGGGGCAAAAAGTAACAAAGGACTCAGACAAGGATGTAACCTGTCACTAGCACTCTTCAATAAGCACATGGAGGACGCGATAAAAGAAATAGAAGAACAAGGTACCAAAGGGATAAAAGTAAATGGAGAAGAAATCAACATGCTACGCTTCGCTAATAATATCGCTGTCGTAGCAGGAAACGAGGAAGACTACAGAACTCTGAACATAATTGAAAAAGGGCTCCAGGAATACAACATGAAAGTCAATAAGAAAAGAACCAAGATACTTGTGTGCGGAAAAGAGAAAACATTGGCCGACGTCCGCCTCAAAGGAGAAAAATTGGAGCAAGTGGAATCATTCACCTACCTCGGGAGCACCATCACCTGGGATGGAAGAAGCACGACAGACATCAAGCATCGAATAGCCCAAGCTAAGACGGCATTCATGGCCAAAAGGCCACTACTCTGCTCGAAGAGCATAAGACTGGAGACAAGGAAACAGTAAGTGAAAACATTCGTGTGGACAGTGGCACTCTACGGATCAGAAGCGTGGACCATTGGAAAAACTGACCAGAAAAATATAGAAGCTTTCTAGACCTGGTGCTGGTGAAGGATGCTGAAGATTAAATGGACGGATAAGGTGAGAAACGAGGAGGTATACAGAAGAATTGGAGAAGAAAGAGCACTGTGGAGCACCATACGGCAAAGAAGAACTCGGTGGGTTGGCCATGTCATGAGACACAAGAATTTACGTGGGAAGCATAATGGAGGGAAAAATTGAAGCGGAAGTCCTCAGAGGAAGACCAAGAGACAAGTACTTGGGGCAAGTCAAGAAGGATACGGGGAAGAAGAACCACAGGGAAATGAAGGAACTGGTATGGGATAGGGAGAAATGGAGGGCTGCAGTATACCAATCCTAGGATTGTAATACTATGTATGAATGTATGTAATGTCTCTATGTAGATAATGTCGTGGTTGTTCTACAAAGTGAGTCAGACGGCCATTCAAGTCCAAGTGGGGCGGTTTGCGAACGCGCATGCGAGAATCTGGCCTTCCTTCAAGGCGGACAATCGAGCTGCAAGCTCGATACTTGCAAAACTTCGCCTCGGAGGCAGGAAAAACAGGTGCGGGAGCCAGGGGCCGATTGCCAATAATAAGGGCCGGCTGCCAAAGTTGAGGCAAGGCTGCCGAAAATGAGGGATGTCTGCCCCAGTTGATAGGGCGGCGCCAAATTCAGGGCCGGCTACCGCAATTCAGGGGTTGTTGCCGCAGTTCAGTGCCGTGTGCTACACTTTCGGGCCCAGAATATAAAGATTGACTCCCTGAGTTAATGGTACAACCTCACCTTAAAAACACCTTGTTATTCAGAGATATTTGCAATGGGTTCGGAACAGGCAGCAAAATAATGGCCAGTAGCTTAAATAATAATATAAAAACATAGCCGTTTTTATAGAGAGAAATTATAAACTAAGAAATTGGAATCCACTCAAAGCCATGCATTTGCTGTGAAGATGATATACCTAATATTCTTGTCGAGCAAGTTATGTTTGAGGGCTGTAATTAGAACTTTTCAAGTCTTGAAACATGTAATGGGGAAATTAAAATCTTGAGTTGTGTTTTCGGATATTGATATTAAAATTTAAAAAAGGCAAAATAGTTCAGTAGTTGGAGCGTAAGGCTTACTTCCCGAAGGCTCTTGGCTTAAATCCACAGAGGTCTTTGGACATGTCTAACCTGCGTGACTTTCTGGGTATCAGATTTTAGGGTGTCACATGAAAAGCAATTGATACCCTATCTACAGGAATTTAAGTGTGAATGTCTCTCTCCATTGTATTCAAGATTTTTTCAGTCATATCCTAATCAACCAGCCCGACGTTAGGTTGAATACATGATGCAAAGAGGAACCACAGTTTGAATATGCTAAAAGTATAAAATTTTGAACCATATGGCTTGAGTAATAATTTTCACCCGCCATTTTCAAGCATTAAGCCATCAAGAAGTTTGTCATTCATAACGTATTATGATAAGAAACCAAATTTATATCCAGAATCATACACATTTTAATATGTTTATATCTCTAAGAATTGGGCCATAGAATATCCTAATTCCTGATGTCTTAGCCCTTGCTGGTGACGTCCGGTCACTTGCTGATGATGCAAGCGAAATATTTAGTGATGTAGTTCATGCTCTTCAGTAGCTTCCTATTTTATGCTGCCTTACCGATTTACAAGCCAAAAAAAAATGCTTAGCCTGAGCATATCGCTACATATAGCTACTTAACGTGCAACAGACCGTGGGTCACCACTGTTGTCACGTCACGTGCGTCACCTAATTGTCACGCCTGGTGTCATAGAATTAAATTATAAGACTGATACAAGATGCGAAGAGAACAAAATGTGGCCTCTGTTATGTTATTGTGGATTCCTATTTCTAGTCTTGGTAGTTATATAAGACCAAGGAAGCATTATACCATGAGTCTGACATCCCTGTGTGCAGAGTAGAAGTGCAGTGCAGTTTGATTATCATATTTTTTGTAGGGAAAATATACGATGAATATTTTTGAATTCACTACAAAATGTCGTTACTAAGCGATCATTCAAGTAAATACTAATATGATCTTATTAAATACATTAAAATCCACATCGGTCTAGGAGATTATTCATGTCCCAATATTTCGCGTCACTACTCTAGGTCAACAAACACTGCCAAACTATTTTTTTTTAATTTGTCCATTGCCATGTAGGCCTACATGTCATGCCATTGTGCCACATCTAATGGTATACTGAGAGGATTATTGACAATGTAAAATGTATACGTTATTCACAGTTTTCATTAAATTTTGTGACTTTCATCATGCACTTTT
Source organism: Platycnemis pennipes (assembly GCA_933228895.1). Taxonomy (NCBI): domain Eukaryota; kingdom Metazoa; phylum Arthropoda; class Insecta; order Odonata; family Platycnemididae; genus Platycnemis; species Platycnemis pennipes. The sequence continues at coordinate 20,261,944 of OW121848.1, read as the reverse complement.
TTTAATGTGCAGCCTAGTAATGCAGAATACATGAATGATTTCAGATGCTTTCGATAATAGGTTTAATCTTCAGCACTTATTATTTATCCTCCAACTTTTCTATTTAAAAATAAAATGGTTTAATTATGGTGATACCTTATTTTATGAAACTTTTTTCCACGATGTTTTGGAAAATCGAGATAATATATTTTATTATCTCACAAATGCCCAAAATACCATCAAAAGATCTGAGGGAACTAAAAAAAGGTTCTTTCTAGTATTAATGACAATGCAGATATGGGTTACAGTTTTGGAATCAGTTACGTGATGAGAGGGATGAGTGTAGTCATTCAGTACGTAGAACTGAAAGACCGTTCGCAGCGAAATCTTTGAATGCCAGAATCATGTTATAAGCTGCCCCTTATTGATTGTATTTATGAGTGCTTTTGTAAACTTTCTGGTGAAATATGTTAGGTATTAACGTACTCACCCTTATTTACGCATGAATTTATTCAAGGCCTTCGTACAAATTAGCTAAATACCAACTCTGGTGCAATGCTAACATGAAAATCATCCAATTTGGCGGGGGTTATTTTGAGTTCAGCTTTGAGTCAAGTATTTCGAGCCTGCGGATGACTGGAAGACCTCTGGACTATAACCTGCCTGGTATTGATGAACACAAATAATAAAACAAACTTTGAAACATACCGAATTGTTTAATACCGACCGAATAATAAACTGCTAAACTGACATTTGAAATATTCACCTTATATTTTCATAAATCAGATAGTCGAAATTAAGTAATGTTACAAGATGTCCACGTTTAGCCAAATATTTTTACAACAAGCGTAGCGCGGAAAGTTTGGTGCGTGGACAAATATATTTCGAGAGATCTCAAATCCGGCTTGCATATGCTTGCTACTTATCATATATTACTAACAAATGGTGTGCTCATATTTTGTATGAAAATGTTGTAGTCATCGGTCGCGAGGGCCGTGGATAGCGCAGCATCCATCGCTCGGTGGAGGGTGAGAGGAGATCTCTGCGGAGGAGCAAAGAGATAGTCGAATAAGGAGCGTTCCCTCGAAAATGATTGACCGAGCGTGTCGTTTTGGCGTCGAAAACAACGCATTGGCCGAAGAAGAAGAAGCGCTTTCTTCGGGGGAGATTCTCTCACTTGATATATCTCGGGTCGTTATTGGTTCCCCCCCTCGGACTCGGGTCTTGCTGGAGACCTTATCAATCCATTCCAGCGAGAGCCTTGGGCAAGAAGGATCGAGACCCCGGGACTCCAACATTTGCCCTCCCAAGAATAATGTGCATTATTCACTACCATCGGCCCTTTCCATGTATGGAATGGCGTAGCGAGAAGCAATTGATTTCGAAGGTGCTCTTGCTTTTTTTGCGATTTTATTTTTATCCTCTTTCTTTTTGCGTGATAACTTTGCAGTGATATATATTAAGACGTTTGGTGGTTTCATGTTAGCACTGTGATAGTCTGACTGACTATGCATAGCAGGATGTTGAATAATTCAATGACCAATACCCGATAGAGTTTGAAAGAATTACCTATTAATATTTGGAAGAACTGCAAATAATACTAATCCATGTGAGTTCGAGTTTGTAACAAACAATTTAGGTATATGAAAAATGTAAGATTAACCGTTGCAACAAGTTGTAACAAGTTTGTAACAAACAATTTAGGTATATGAAAAATGTAAGATTAACCGTTGTAACAAGTTGTAACAAGTTTGTAACAAACAATTTAGGTATATGAAAAATGTAAGATTAACCGTAAAGGGTTCGGTGGTGGTGATGGTAATCAGTGGGTCACCGTTTCCGCACTTACCAAATATTCTTCCTTCAATTAACGCCTTCATCATTCGGTTACCTCACAAGATGTCCTTTATTGTGTTTCGTATCTTCTAATTTCTCCAACCCAATCCATTTCATCTCAACTATGTTCTGTACTTCCTCACTTGCTTCCCTATGTATCTAATGTACTCCCTCCATACTTCTCCAAAGCCAGATATTAGAATTCTTCAATTTCTGAAGACATTTATTTCCGCTAGGATCATGCGTCAGCTGTTTATTTTCTTTCGCTTTGTGCCATTGAAATTCAAAATGCGTGTATACATACACGTATAAAATATCATCTACATCTACACGATACCCTGCAAGCCACCGCAAGGGTGTGTGGCAGGGGGTGAAGATCACCAAGCATGCACTACCGACATGCAAACAAGCAACTATAGGGTCTCACGCTCGTGTCAACTTGTTAGTATCTATAGTATTTAAGAGATTAATACATGTATCATGCACTACGGACTACTCTAAAATATTTCCCCTACCTATCCCTTTGCTATGCTGCCTATTCTGTTCTCTTATAGTACGGGGGAAAATGCCATTTTGGATCTATCAGTACGACAATCTATCTCTCTAATCTTGTTTATCTGGTCGAATCTAGCATAATACGTTGGTGTTTTTAATATGTGCCTAACATCTTCAGTAAAGCTATCCGATTGAAATTTCCTTAATAGATTTAATGTGTACCTTAACCTACGCTCTGATAATGACTCCCACCCTAATTCTTGTATTAATTCTGAAACACTACTCAACCTATCGTAATACCTTTTAACTAACCTAGCTGCTCTACGCTGCACACTGTCTGGTTTTTTGATCAAACCTAATTCAATGAGATCCCGTACCCTGGCTGCATACTCAATGTGGGGCCTAACTAGTGAAAAGTAACATCGCTCTTTTGACTTCTCATCACGTTTCCCAAATACTCTTTTTATAAATCCTAGCTTTCTCTTCGCTCGGCCGCATAATTCCCAGATGTGTCTTCCCCACGATAAATCTTTAGTGATTGCTACACCTAAATACCCTATGGTTTCAAAACTTTCGATCTTCATGTTATTAATTTTATAGGATCGCTCTATCTAATTATTCATCCTCCAAAAATTGATAGCAACATACTTTTTAAGGTTAAGTTCTAACTGCCATTTGTCGCACCACTCTTGAATTGCATCTAAATCCTTGCTAAGCACTTTCCTGTCTTCTTCTCTTGATATACCTCTATACACTACAGCATTGTCTCCAAAAAGTCTAAGCTTACTACTAACTACGGTACTCAAATCGTTTATGCATAAAAGACATAGAAGCGGACCTACTACGCTACCCTGGGGAACTCCCGATGTGACGTTGCATCGTCATGATTTCGTGTGCTGCATTAGCGTCCACCCACACTGATCTGGCTACTGAATTTTGGTGTTGGGTAAACCCCCAGGCTTGCTGTGCCAAGAGGCGCAGATTTGAGTTGCGGCCAGCACTCGGCCCGGCCCCGTTCACTGCTGTCACAGTGTAATACGCTCCACGGCCATCGTGTGGATTTTCTACTCCCCGTTCCTCTCGAACTCCACCTCAACTTCACGCGAATGTTTGGTCTCCGGTTTTTGTTTGTTACACGTAAATGCCTGCCACCTAATTTTGGTCGTGTATTTAAATTGCGGCACCAACTCCAGGAATTGAAAAAGAATAAGTTTCCCATGGATTGCAGTGGATTGTTGAGGCCGAGATTCCGTAGAAGTTCATAAGGAAATAGGAAACCGTAAATAAAAATTTTTATAGTTCCACGGGTTAAAGTATGCGACATTTTTGCTACACTGTAGTAATTTCCGGTTCAAGTACCGAATCCTCGAAGTACGCGATCTCCTTTACCACGGTTGGTTGTTTTCTTTGGGACTGCAATTTATCAGAGTACCTATTAGTGTGAGTGATGGACGAAAATCTAGTTTTTAGTAGAGAAGTGACATTCCTACGAGATTAAAACATACATATCAGCTATTTGTTATGAATACTTCTTGAATAATTGTTATTATTTCATAAGACCACTGGATGTAGTTGAAAAGTCATTTGATAAACGATCTGGAGATCACTGGATTTGGTTTGTCACGTTCATGTCTCATCTCCATCACCTTCTTCTTTGACGGTCAAGTTGGCAGGACTGGATCTGGGGAGACTGATTCGGCAGCGGCAGGGATTTCTATTTATGTCAATGGGCGGCTGAATGGAGCAATCCTCGTGATAAGTTTTGTAGACGCGGGCAATCAGGCGAGGGAGCAATGAAATTATTTTTTACCGTATTATTCAGTCATCTGCTGGTTTATTTCATGGAAGAAACTTTCATTATCAGTGGCAATTATGTGATAGTTCCGCATCCGTAATGGGGTCGTTTATCATATTTTTTAAATGCAGAATCTGATAGAGTTTGTAAAATAAAAAGACCCGTATTTTTCCGTTTTTTGATCCGTCAATTATTTCCCGAGTTATAAGCGGCGAAAAACTGATGTTTTTAACCCTTTCGGAAAAGTGGGAGTGGTGAAACCTCTGACGTATATCGACTTCGTCCAATCAAAACTGAGCCCGCGAAGCTACTTTGCCTTATCGCAATGGACTTCGTCCAATCAAAACTGAGCCCGCGAAGCTACTTTGCCTTATCGCAATGGGGGGTGACACAGCTGACTCGGCCAATGGGAGCGATTACGACAGCATCTATGCGAGGAGGCCTTCCGAGAATCTCCCTCCACTCCCTTCTCCTCCCCTAAAAGCAGTCAAGGACGGGGGGAAAATGACGTCAATGTATCACAGAAGCATTTTCGGTGGGCGTCAACTTTTGCTTATTTTAATTTTTGATTTATGAGTGAATGGTTGTGGTTAGAAGATTTGTGCAAAATTGCGCTTTTGGTTCCGAGTAAACGCCCCCATTATCCCAGCACGTGGAGAAGATGTTTGATATTAATATCTTTATAGATCGATAGTCTTTGAAAATTATAAGGAATTTAGATCGTATCATGTGTCCCTCTAGGCTGGCCCATCGATATACAACTGTATCTACATAATACCCATAGAACCACCACGAGGGTGTACGGCAGGGGGTGAAAATCACCATACATGCACTACTGACATGCAAATTAAGAGCTATGATGATACTACTACATGAAAACTAGCTAGGTATAGGAGACACGTGCTATTAGTTGGTAACTGTGTGCACAATATCGAAGTGATTAGTGTTTATAAAGATTTTCACTTTCATTTATCTGTATTTCCATAGCACGCAAAGACGAGTAGTAGAAAAACATGCTTCAGCCACTACAGACTACTCCAAATATTTTTTACCAACCTATCCCTGTGACATGCTGCCTATTGTGCTCTGTTATGGTACGCGGGAAAAATGGCATTTTTAATCTATCGTATCTCTCTAATCTTGATTATCTGATCAAGTATAGCATAATACGCAAGGGTTCAAAATATATATCTAACGTCATCTGTAAACAAGCTCACTTCGAATTTACTTAAAATATTCAGTCTAAATTTTCACCCGCATTCTGATAGTAATTTCCATCCTATAATTTCTATTAAATTTTTAATACTAATACAATAATCAAAACGGAATTTAACAAATTCAACTGATTTTATTTGCACGCGCTATAACTCCTTTATTATACCCTTCTCGTACGCATCCCATACACTGGCGGCACACTCTAAATGAGGCCAGATAAGTGTAAAATAGTTTTTATCTCGTACTCCCTCGTCGCATTTGATTCGGTATACTGTTGACAGAAGTTCTTTGGCTGCTGCTGCATATTCCATTACGGGCCGTACAAAGACTTAGTATATGTTGAGGGTGTCAGGTGTTGAAACATCCACGCTGCCATGGCGATTATATTCTCCGTGCGCAGAGACCCCAAATCTCATTGATTTGGTTGCTAAAATAAATATGCTTGTCAATTATGACACTCGGGTCAGTAATTTCTCTGATGGTATGATATTCGTCTCTCTGAGTTTGAGATGGTCCTATAAGAGAGACCCTTATGCTATTTATAGTTATAATCTGTAAAGGATTAGAGAGCAATTTTCCGGGTTTGGTATTAGGTGCCATTTTCTGCATCAAATTCCGTAGTCGGTAAGTATTTGGTTGTAGTGCTCGACGTGCCACAGACGGAGTTTTAGTGATAAACGATTCTGCTGTTTCGTCTGCATTTTGTGCGGAAACCACATTTCCTTGCTAGTCAATAGGGATGTAATTACAGAAGCGAGCGTATGTCAGTGAGAAAAGCACTGTACCTTACGGTGCTCCTGCTGTTGGAGTGTAGCATCCTTCCTCAATGTAAGAAAAACTTAACTTTGTATTTTTCATACTTTTATTGAGAAACCCTATCGGTTTCGACACTCCCGTGTCATTGTCAAGGGTGTTCTGATATTTACACGGTGGCAAGCCCTTATATATACTCCAAATGAGCTTTTAAATCGTTTGACTTCTGTTCCGCCCACAGGTGAAGAATTTAACAAGGAATTGAATACCATTAAACTCCTTGCGAACAGGAACGGTTATGAGTCTTCTCCCATTGACAAGCTTCTTAAAAATAAACAAAGAAGGTTTACCACCTCATCATCTACCAGCCTTTCTCAAATTGCTCCCCCAGACAAGAAATGGACGAAGGTGCCGTTTATTAGCAATTCCATGTCCAAAAGTATAAATAGAATATTTCGCAATGTAAATTTGAAGCCTTGTTTTTAATCTGGAATGACCATTGAAGATTACCTTTTTAATCCTAAAGATGTTTTTAATCCTTTAGACAAAAGTAGAGTGTATGTGTTAAGATGTGATACTCAGGACTGCAATTGTTTTTATATAGGTTAGACGGGTAGAAGTTTTAACATTAAGACTAAGGAACATTTTAACTCTTTTATTCATGGTGACAACAAGTCAGTCTTTGCTTCTCATTTATCTGGTTTTAATCACGTCTGATTTTAGAGTAGAGATTTTAAATGTTCATGACAAAGGTGCAAAGCTGGATTTCTTAAAAAATATGAGATTGTAACTGATTCCAATGCTTTTGGACCTAAATTGTTAAATGAAATTGTACCCTTCAATCGATCCCTATTTTATCATGTTTCCGTTCCCCCTTTAATAAGCATTTCCCCCCGTCATCCTGACCTTCAACACATACCATCTAACCTTCCCAACCACTCCTGCAGTTTTTCCCCTCATTTGTAGTATATATAAGGGCTTTCCACCGTGTAAATATCAGAACACCCTTGACAATGACACGGGAGTGTCGGGGTTTCTCAGTAAAAGTGTGAAAAATACAAAGTTAAGTTTTTCTTACACTATGTCAATTTTTCATAAAGTACCACCTTATTCTATTCAATTTACTCTTCCTCAATCCACACCCTGGAATTCCCCTTCGAAATAAATTAGTTAATTAATCATATTATTGCTTGTAATAGTGGTGGTATCTTTGAAATTCTGGCGCTTTCCTCTAAGCATTTCACATACACTTACCTCCCATTGTATTTAAATAGTCCCCAGAACAATGCAGTCCCTAACGCCCCGCCCCATCAACGCTCAGTTGCCCAGGATTGCAATCCCATCAATAACTTCTTCACAGAAATTATCCATCCTCTTCATTTCACCATTACCTCCTCGTGGAAGCCCATGAGTTCGTATCAAAACTAAATAGGTCTGCCTAACTCGCTCCCGTGTTGCTGACCCGAAAACATTCAATTCGTTTTCATTCTCCTGCTCTGGCTACGTCGTGTTCTTGATTAAGGTGTGTTGATGGTGCCTGTTTCCTTACATTTAAGAGTGAAAGACTCAAAATCATGCGGGCTGTAAGTATTTCTTTACATCATATTTGTTTCATGAAAATGATGGTGCTATTTTCCTTGATACTTCCCTTAATACACTTATGACGGGCTTCCAAAGAGTGATGGCGTAAAGACTCTAGCGCATTCAGGGGGGGCTGAGGGCTCGAACGCCTAAGAAGAGTATTTGAATATTTGATTCCAGAACAAATGAAGACTAATAAGCAGCTGACGTACGACGACCTCAGCATTAGTGATGCGAAACTGCGAGCGACGAGGAGGTGGCGGGGAAGTGTTGAGGATGGAGGGGGACATGAGGAAAGAGTTGAGGGTCCTCCTCCTCTCTCCTGGAGAGAATTTAAGAGGGAAGATGTGAGGAGTGGAAGGACGAGTGGGAGGGGGCGGGGGGTTTGGAAGGGAGGCAGGGGTTGCGTTCTGGAGAGCGCAGTCGGGAAAATGCCAATAGCCAATATAATTCTGGGGAGAATGGCTTCCAGCGGACATAAATCGATTTATCGATCAGGTATGCCAGTTTTTATTGGTGTAGAGAGAGAGAGGGAGTGGGGTGGAGGAGGGAGAGACCGGGAGTCTGTTTAGAAAGTTGGACATTTCCTTTCTCCTCGGTACACCGCCTCTGCTTAATCCCTCCTCGCCGTGGGAGGAGGAGCAGGGGCGGCCGCTCTTCGGCCGGGTTAGTGCCCCGGGGTAGTGGGAGCCCACTGCATTAAGGCCCGGGACATTCGGCCCGGATCCGGCCGCTCACGGCTTAGCGGATGACACTTCTGCCTAACGACCTGAATGCGAATTAAATTCCTGGTAGGAATATGATTGAATTTAACTCCATACAAGCGCCAATATCTCGCCTCTTATATGCCAGTTGTTTTAAAATTCAAAGCTTGCTTGCGAATGGATACCATCCACATATTTTACCATCGTTGGAGCAAGCTGATACGACCTTATCTTAGCAATTATTGTGATAGAAGGGAACCTTCATATTGTCAAATGTGTTTCTAACAGTGATCGATGGACATTTCCTGCCTGATATACTCCTTTCTTGCCCAATAGTTATTTATCTCAATCCACATTATCTGCCGGCACCGAATTTACCCTAGTAACTCCTGTTTCACCATTTCAACTTAACGCTTCTTCATTCTCATTTCTACCCCATTATTCTCCACCTTTCGGAAGCCTCCACCCTACGTTCATACTCCTCCATACATTTATTTACGCATGGAAACTTTTACAAACAACAGGAAAAATTCAAACTTCCACGATCCGGGTTTCAACGGGTAATCAAGCATCTTTAGGTGATAAGTTCACTTGAAGATTACTGGTTCGAATCCTTCACAGGGCATATTTATATATATAGTGTGTTTTTAGTAGAAATTTTGAAATACAGGCCCTGGAAATTAGATTTTGTTCTGCGGTTGGTGAAAGTTGCCACCTAAAAATAAATTTAGAAATGGAAAACCACAAATATTGTGAGGAGCGTGTCCTAAGAGTGCAGAGTAATGGAGTACCTCTCGACTCATGCACAAATGACCTCAGTTACCGGTCGCCTCCCCTAAAAAATTACTACTACTGCAACCAAAATTGGGAAAAGGTAACACTCAAGTAGAATTCCACTGTCACTAAACTAGTTCTCCATCATCTCAATGCACTTAGAAGCAAAATTAATGACTTTATTTTTAACACAGCATTTTTTTATAGCATATTTAACACTTTCTTTTTTCGGAATCTTTCACGTGTGCCTACTTATGGATGTTGCTTAAAATTTTTATGTTATACGTTATTGCGTTAATTTGTTAACTTCTGACCTCATTCCCATCCTTAAATCGGCCAACACTGCGTTACCATTTTTCATGACTATTAAAGAGTCACTTCCTGGAAAACTGATAATTTTAAGGTGATCAAGAAGGATGTAGCATCGTTTGCTTCTTCCTCACTCTTGCATTTGCCTCTCTTGACTGATGTCCCCATAGTTTCCACCCGGAGATCCGATCGGGGGACTATTTTACCTCCGGAATATTTTATTGGGAGGAATGTCATCACGTCATGTTGGCAAGGCTGCTTCTTCTAGGGAGAATAATGTAGTGGTTTCCCGTCGCCTTTCATATCTCAGTACTGCAGCCGATTCCGTGAACTTCACTCTCACCTGCAGCTATGGCATCTGATACCGGAGCAATCGACTTTATCTGCGCCATCAGGGTCTCATGGCGAAACTGCTGACTTTAACCATTGGGGCATTGAGTTGTTTTAGGGTAGGAGCCGATGTCCATGTTGTCTCGTTCTGGAAAAATCGACAGTTTATTCCACGGAGAAGACATGTCTCCTGTTTATTCCACGGCAGAATTACATAAGGGAGAAACGCTTGCTAACGCGTGTTGCATTACACTTGGAAACGGTTTAACTTTATGACGATATTCACCAACTAATTTATTTTATGACCTAACTGTCAACAGAAATATTTATTCTTTTACAGAAAATCATTCCAAACAACTATAATTGATTTTTAATACAGGAAAGTAATGGGGGAGTTTACTCGGAACCGAAATCGCAATTTTGTACACGGAAATTGTTAGATGGAAACGAAAAAAAGAAATTTAGTGAAAAAATTAATCTTCTAACCATAACCATTCACTCATAAATCAAAAATTTAAATAAGCAAAAGGTGACGCCCACCGAAAATGCTGCTGTGATAACATTGACGTCACTTTCCTCCCGTCCTTGGCTGCTTTTAGGGAAAGGGAAGGGAGTGGAGGGGGATTCTCGGAAGGTCTGCTCGCACAGATGCTGTCGTAACTGCTCCGATTGGCAGAGTCAGCTGTGTCCCCTCCCTTAGCGATAAGGCGAAGTAGCTTCGCGGGCTCAGTTGTGATTGGACGAAATCAATATACGTTAGAGGTTGCACCACGCCCACTTTTCCGAAAGGGTTAAAAACATCAGTTTTTCGACGCCTATAACTCGAGAGATAATTGACAGATCAAAAAACGAAAAAAATACGAGTCTTTTTATTTTACAAACTCTATCATATTCGGCAATAAAAAAAATATGGTAAACGACCCCATTGTACTAGCGTCACAGCCGAGAATATTTCTTTGCCAAAAATCTCCCTTTATCTAAATTCGAAAATTGAAAATCTGATGAAATGTGGAAGAGTATCTTAATTGTGATTTGAATCTCGCTGTCTTATCTTACAAACGCCTTCCACCTTTCTGGTAATTAATCATTGGAAGATGATTATAAAAATCTTCTCAGGTCCTCCACTTGGTAAACCTCAGAAATCGGCGGTAGTCGAACACAGTCAATCGGACGATATGATTGAATGGGGTGACACGAAACTTCTTTAGGATTCAGGAAACTTTTGGGATCGATTTACTAAAAAAGCTATTAATGATTAAAGAAGAAAAATTTCAATCACGATTCAAGTTATAGCGTCAGCAATACTTGGAATCCGATTTCAATTCCGCGGGACGGCGTAATAACATTTATCGTCCAACATTATATAGACTTTTCTTTGAAAAATGCAGAATATTTTTACCCTCTACCTTGCATTCATTAACGATGTGCATAAAGCCGGTATCAGCCTAGATTATTTTCATGACGAGAGCACAGTACATAGTCATCGATATATGGGTAGTAGTACAATTAAGTTCTAGGTGCGTCTACGGCCATTGTCATTCGCATTCGATATATATTCGATCGTTCAGTTCGATGCTCCAAAATAATGACCAACTAGAAATAGACAATTTTTATACATTTCATGCAGTTTTTTCTTCACTTTGAAATCTTATGAATAAATGCGTCGAAAAATATATTTCCTTTCAGAACATCTGTACTACCCATCTTCACTAGCCTACTAAATTTTAATAATGGGTATTGTGGTTGCTTATTTTATCTCATGTTATCCAGGAATCCTCACTCCGTGTATTATTTATTGGGGCTGATGTACGCATCGGTGAAAATTGCGAAAGCGCGAATGGAATCTCCCCCTACTCTTAGCTTTAGTTGGCGCGACCTTGACTCCTAAATTGGAAACGTGGATGTTTAGTGAATACCGTAGGGCGAATGGAAGATTTGGCCTACACTACTCCTACACTCCAGCTGTGAGTTTAGCAAGTATCAAACACAAATATCTTCACTATTAAATAGTGTATTTAGGTCACTTCTGCCTGACGCGTAGTATTGATTGAGCACCGCCCATAATTCGCCTTGCCAAGAGAGTGGATATGCATGTGGCGACGAATGCCTATGTTGTGTGAGCTTGGCGCTGCGCAGCTAGTGAGCGGAATGCCCTACGGGTAGGGTGACCATATTTCTGGTCCCAGAAATGAGAAAATTAGGGAAGAATATATTCAAAAAAGTACAATAGGATATAGAAACTCTTAAATAACGGATTCGTCAATTTTTTAGCAGCGTACCAAAAGATCTTAAAGCAAAAATATTTAAATGCATTGATCTCACTAATAACGAAAATAGCGTAGTATTATAAGTAATTGTAAAAAAAGTCATTGTGATTGCTCATCAGCCACTAAAAGTTTTAGTGACAGCTGCACGATGTAGATATGAATCGTAATCATTAGATGAATCCATATATAATATTAGTAAATGAATAACCAATACCAAGTAAACTTATCGCAGTTTTAACTTCGTAAACGATTCTTATTTTTATAAAGCAATAATCATCGAACTGAGCCAAAATGACGTTTTTAAAATTATTCTGAACTAGCAACAAGCTTTTTGTTGACTGGGCTTATTTAATTGATGGGTCTATTGAGCTATCATCAGTCTGAAATTTTTTTCCACACTTTCGTTATGTGCAGGAATGGAAAAAAATAGACAAAAAATTTTAAAATATCGAATATACAAATTAATTCTGACTTAAAAAATGCTTAATCAATTCCATACTATCTAATATGTTCAAAATTTGGTCGTTTTTTTGCACAAAAATGATTTTAGGAATAAGGTTTGGTAAAAACATAAAAACTCACATGCTTAAACCTTTTCTCATATGAAAATGTACAATTTATATGATAATTAAATATGCAGGAATTTTAGAGTATGGAATAAATTAAATTGAGTGGAGATCTTGATGAATTTGAAACCACTTATGTACTCTATAGCATAAAAAGATAAACCAAAACCGTCAGGCGAAACTGCAACTCACGACTATTTGGAGAACAGTTGCAGGAACATGAAATTTGATATAGCATAAAAAGTCGTCAATACGCATACTGTAGGGTACTTCTCATTCACCTTATAGTCCCGGATTTCACTTTGCATAATATCAGAGTTCCAGAAGAATAAACTACAAAATCTGTTTTTCGGAATGATGTGGTATTTTCTTTTCAATGTTTAAATTATAATTTATTATGGTACATCAGAAATTTATCCCAAGAAAGAAAAATGTCTTAAAAGCTAATTCTTACCGTGAAATATAGTTTTCCGTTTCAAATAATGAATTATTCTATAATATATGTTGATATCAAATAAAGTTATAGTGGGTTTTTAGAAACCTTCACCTTGGCAATCAAAGGCATTGCTGAAGTTGACTCTCGTGAGAATTCATGGTAAATATATTATACAGCCTATATTTTAAAAGGTTAGCAGGTGCTGGAGGTCACATGGCAGCTCAATCGTGAGGCAAAATTGGCCATTTTGTGAGGTGCGGACTGAATGGGAAAGGTAGGCCGATGCAAGGAGATTGGAAGGCATTGAATGTGGCATCTCAGCTGATTTCTGAAATAAGGTTGACCGTTTGCAGCAGGCACGGGTATGTAGAATATCTACTCACGGCTGTCTTTATGCTTGCGTTAATGCTATGAGTAGTACGGCAATTAAAGAAAATCTCTGAAAAAATACATCTGTAAAAGTGAGCAACCAGGCGAACGGGAAATGTGACTTAAATTAGGATAAATTTGTACCAATTGTTTGGATCAGTTTTAACTAACATTGGAATAAAATGCATTCATACTGCTCTCAAATAGATTGTAAAAAAATACTGACGCCACTACGGTAAATGTCGGGCAAGAAACTATTTTTTTAAATAGCAGTGGTAGTAATTATTCCGGGCAAGCGACTGGCAGGTGAGGTCGTTTGTGCCATTTAAGATTGATGGATTAGTGCGTAGAGGCAGTAATATTATGAGAACGGAGGAAGGGTGGAGGGAGACCGGGGATGGAAGTTAATCTACTCTTAGCAAAAGTCGCTTAGGGATCCATGGTTTAACTGCAAAATGTAGAACCGGAATATCTCTCCACACACTACTAAGTAGAGACCAGTTAACCACTGAAAAATCTCTAATACTGGTGGGATTTGAACCTAGACCCTCGGAGTAAGAGTCCAGTACCCTAGCTCCCACGAAAACCTGATCATTGTTCCAATTATTATTCATATTTTAATACGAGTGATAACTCCTTCTACATGTACGCGATTGCCTGCGAGCCACCGTGAGCGTTTGTGGCAAGGGGTGATCACCTAGCAAGCACTATTGACTGGGATTAGGCTATTAATGTTGCCGTGTTAGTTGCAGAGCAGGCCATGTTACAGATATTGATCATTAATCCATGATATAATATTGCTGTCTGAACCATAAAATTTTAATTTAGAAATTAGTTTGTTATGGCACACCTTTTCAAAATCTTGCTTGAAATGGAGAAATGTAGCATCCACTGGAATATTATTTGCGCCAGAAGCTAAAATATTGTGAGATAAGAGCGCAAGTTAAATTTCACGTGAATTGCTCTTTCGGAAGCCATGCTGAACATTGGTCAATAAATCCTGGCTATCCAGGTGTCCCATGACTGAACTGACAATTACGTGTTCCAGGAACTTATATGATATGGATGTGAGGGATGTAGGTCGGTTGTTAGATGTCTCTATGAGAGGCAATAGAAAACACAAAGCTTTTTGCCGAAGAGGTTGTGCCTAATCCTTACTAGTCCCCATTCTGGTTCATTGTTATATGCAGTGTGGCATGTATATGCCCGTCCCTGAAACTTTCTGACCTCCTTGGGCCTACGATAAATGAATGTGGAAAACGTATCAACAAGCACCGAAAGGAAACTATTGCTTAACATTGAAAAGTAATGGTGAAGCGAGCGAGAGGAGAAGGGGGTTAGGGCGCCATAGGCGGAAAGAGCCCCATAGTTGAGATTTTAATGGTAGTTATCATCAATAACTCGTTAGAGACATTCATATCCTCGCTGTGTTAAAAATTCATTTTCTTGGCGATTTCTCTGAATTTTATTTATAGGAATCGTTCAGCATTTTTTCAATTCATTTATTGTTCATGTACGTTCTTCCTCTTGTTTATGGCAGCGAGGCATGGACGATGACAGTAGTGGAGAAGAAAAGGATGGAAGCATTTGAAATGTGGTGCTAAATAAAAATGATGAAGATTAACTAGATCGACCCAGGAAGTAACGAGGAAGTCCTAAGAAGAGGGGAGAAAAGAGAAGTCTTCTACATACCCTACGAAGAAGACGGGATAACTTAATCGGCCGCATGATAAGACATGATGGCATGATGAGACAATGGTTGAAGGATAAGTGGACGGGAAGAACGGCAAAGGAAGGCCTCTTATGATAAATAAGTAACGAGGAAGTACTCAGAAGAGTGGGGGAAACGAGAAGTGTTCTGAATACCCTAAAAATAAACTGGATATCTTAGTCGGCCACAAAATGAGACATGACGGAAGTCGACCGTTGAAGGAACAGTCGACTGGAAGAACGGCAAAGGAAGGTCTTTTATGAGATACATGGAACAAGTGATGAAGGAACTGAAATGGAAGAAATACGTAAATATGAAGAGATAGGCTGATTCAGTGGAGAGTTGCGTCAAACCAATCTAAGGATTGATGGCCAATGATGATGATGATTCATGTGCGTTAAGATTGAACATGTTCACATACTCTAAATAGAGAACGTCTGGTAATCCTACCCATGAGCCATCCCGTTGCGTCACATTTCTACAGAATCTAGTGCGGCGTGAGTGGTGTAATATCTGGACGAAGCGGATTTCTGGGTCAGTAAAAAGTGGAATATGGAAAAATTTGGTACCCTGAGGGGTTTTAGCAATGGTACGGTTTTAACTTGACCGATTAAATCAGAAGGGAATAAAATTTAGTTATTCATAATGAAATAAAATAGTAATACTCCACACCCAATTTTTATAATAGCCGACCCGGGTTTCAGCAACTCAGTGCCATTTTCTAGAACCTAGAAAATGGCTCTGAATTACCAGTGAATGGTCAGTTATTATTAAAAATTAAGTGCTGAGTATTAATATTGTATTTCATTATGAATATCACAAACTTCTACAAAGTGACGCCTGAAATTACTTCTTATATAATTTAGTTAGTTTTATTACACGAAAAGCACTAATTAATATTATGGACCGAATTCAGCAAAAGAACATGCTAAAATAAGATACATGATAAAATCAAATCTACAGAAATTCACCGAATATCAAACGAGTTAGAGATGGAGGTCATTATTTTATTATGAAATAATGAAAACTTCCATGAAACCTCGAGAAAGCCCTCCATTAATATCAACTCTAAGATTCTTAACTCATCGGTGACGTAAATTCATCAAAAAATACAAAAAGAGTTGTTAGTGAGTTTTTGTTACCAACCCTTGGTTGTTAGTTTCAGTAATTCCAATGAAGAAACTTTGTGCCGTCCACTATTTATTACAAGAACGACCGGTTTCGGCTGCCTAGCCTTCTTCGGGTACATTAAAAAAATCTTGAAGATGAAATGTTTATGTACATTCTGGGAAGTTGCTATTGGAGGGATGAGGTTGGTAAGTTTATTAAGGGGGGTAGGGACAAGGTATATGTTGTAACTGGAAGGAAGGGTGGTGGGAATCAGTAGGTGTGAGGGCGGGGTGATAGGGTGATAAGTAATAAGGGGGATGGGTTCAGAAAGGTTATACCAGTGACAAGATGCTTTCTTCGTAGACTAATTTTCCGAATTTCAAATTTCGATATAATGAAAATTTCAAAAATTTAGGAAGGTTTAATTTTCCGGAAGAAGCTATTTCCTCATAACATAAAGATCACATGCTATTCTAATCTGCTGGTAGGGGGAAGAACTATATTGAGTAATCGAAGAAGGCAATGCGTTAGAACCCTATTTCTTTTTTCACGGACGAGTGCATCATCAACAATCTGAAATGCAACTCTTTTTCCGTCGAATGCCGCTCGGCAAGGCCACTCTTACCCTCAGCGCCACTGGCGCACGCGCTGTCGCGGTGGCAACCGACAGGGTCAGGCCTGCTCTGAAGTGGCTGGTGCGAGATGTGCTGCGCCTCGGCTGAGAGAAAGGGGTGTGGGAGAGAGAGAGATGGGGTGGATGCAAGAAGGGCGTCCTGATGCAAGGTTGCCGGGAGGGGGAGTCAGAAGGTTGGGAAGTAATGGGACGCGTAATCGTTGCCTGCTTAAAGACCCGATTCTCCAAATCAGCCCCATTCGATGCACCGCGGCAACTCCCCTCTCTCCATCTGACCCAGCTTTTGACCTCGCTCCCCAATAATAAGGGCAAACACGCCCGTGGGGGAAGGGGGCAGCCGATGAGAGCGTGGAAACGGAGTGAGTGGGCAATGATGGATGCAACTGCTCCACCCCCGTGCGCCCTCGCCACTTTCATTTATTTTTTCAAACGACCGAAAAGGGTGGGAAGTGGGGTTGGTTGGTTGTGGGCTCCGCGGCGGCTGACTGATTGATACGGAGCTGCCCCCTCCGCCACCTTCATGAGCGTACATTGCCCACTTCCCGTTCCCAGCCGTGATTCAGGACGCAGAGGCGCAATGAGTCGATGGATACCGAGATTTTTTTAAACTCATCCCCTGTGAGGAGAGGAGGCCCTCTTTCCTGCCCCCCCCCTTCCCGCACTGTCCTCTCACCCCACAACCGACCTCCAGAGAGGACTCACCATCGCAGGGCCCTTGCTCGTGTCACGGGGCCCGGAGAATTGGGCCCAGTCCGGGATTCTTATAAAATTCTCACGAGGTGACGGTGTATTGTTGGTAGGGCGGTGGACTACTCATAGTGGGTTATGGGTTCGAATCCATGAGATGCGTTGGGGTGCGTCCCAGAGCAAAATGCGTGATTCCCTGGGAACCTGATCTGAACGGGAAACTACAGTTAGGATGGGGAAAGGACTTGGGGAGGTGTGTTTGAAACCGTCGGGATTATTACGAATAGGTAACCAAGGAGTCACGCGCTACAAACAAAAATGGTTCTCAAATGTTGGCGTGTTTTCATCGTTCTTAACAATCTTACTAATGGTTTTCATTTTAGTTTGTGCCATCCGTCTCGAGTGTAAAGCCCCCGGATGTGAAAAACTCAAGTTCAAAGAATGAGTGAGATTGTTGAGAGCGATTAAGGTGGCTCCACCGAATTATGAAGTAGATGTCATTTTTGTGAAAATGTCAGAATACATCATTTTTTGCCCCTTCTATCGATTGGCAACAAAATAATTTGGCCTTTCCATAATATATTTGAAGAAAAAAGACACTGAAAATCAGATATTTTATACGTGGCTATACGGCAGAGCATGGCTCTTGCAGTAATATTTGCAGATTAATAATGTAAGGAGAAATGTCGTTTTGACGAAAAACTAATATAAGATGCGTGATTTTACGTAGAATTTAGCATTGTAAAAAAGTGCTCGCCTTACCACACTTGTTTAATTGATATTAATAAATGTTTGTGTGAAAGAAAGCAGAAAAGACTTAGTTACGTGAAAGTGGCGCTACAGTATGTTGTTATCATTGGCAACGATACTTGTGACGGAACGTGCTTACAAGCTTATTTACCGTCTTAATTACGGAATATACCTTACCAAGATCCTTCTTATATTTTTTACGTAATTTAAATATTTTATTGGTTATTGATATGGTGTAATTAATATCAATGCTTCCAAATGGTAGCAGCGTCATTGTTGCCAAACAATTTTCAAAAATACGAATATTAATAAAATTAGAAACAAAGAGTTGTATTTGCAAGCGAATAGTTTAAAACTAAGTAAGAAAATATTTAACCTAATTTAGAATACGTATTAGCGGAATTGAGCATGTATCCTCACTTTGTAAATTAAACGTGGCAACAACACGTCAGTCATTTTCCGAAGTCAAAATGAGTTAAAAGAGCTTGTAAAAAATAGAATGTAACTACAACGCGCTATAAAATAGCATACTCATACAATTATTGTGCATGCGTTATCACCCTGCAGATGATTTTCCATATAGGTGTTTTTCTGGATCGGTATTTATTCATTAAATAACATAGCTCTTTTACGGGATATTGAATCGCGGAGTCACGGTGGAACCTCCTTAAGACACACCATGTCACCACAAGTCCACATACGCGGACGCAGAACCCGATATGCAGAGAACATCAAAACACACCAGTATTTACGAATCATTTTTGTTTGTACCACGTGACTCCTTGGTTACCTATTCGAGATAATCCCGACGGTTTGAAACACCGCCATCTTGGCCACTGGTCTTATGCACCGTAGGGATGCTCAATATTGACCTTGATTGAAAAATGGCTTCACTCTGCCCCCCGGCACGATGATTAGGGGGTTGGGGGTTAAGTCCGCCAGAGATTTAATATCACGTCGTTATTTGATTCGTAGGAGGTTGGGAACTACTCGATTGAATTGTATTTGCAATGTGACCACCAAATTGCCATTGCACAAGTAACTACGTTTGCTGCTAACCCTCAAGATGATGATATATTTTACACTCGATGCATTTTTATCAAATGTTAGGCATGAAAATGACCCCCCAAAAGATATACAAGAAGTTGATTGGTGTTTGGCATAGGAAAATATAGTATATTTTATGCAACTAGTTGATGCTATTTTAGGCTTTGACTATTTTTGCTGAGCGGAAATGTTGAAAATAGATCGGTACTTGAGGCTGCCATAAGGAAACTTTTTTTTAATGCTGTTAACTGGTCACTGGTAAATCTTAAAAAAGCATAATAAACAACATGACTATCGGAAAAGTCTCTTTGATGTCCTTTCGTCCCGGGAATATCTGTCGTTTTGAACTACACTACCTTCTGGATATGAGTCAAAAACTAAGGCACGATAGTGACCCGACCTAGACCTCGATATTCGGTTCATGAAATTCAAGGTCAGCTCTCTTGACTCCATTCCAATAACTTTGATTTTCGGCACGGATCTTTGCAAATGACCACTTCAAACGTCTGTTTCAACTTTTTATTTTACAACAGGGCTAGTGATTACTGTAATTTTAATTTCAAAACTGCATGTAAAACGGATAATTTTGATCATTTTAAATAAAATACCGATTAAATTTCATTTAAAAAGTTTGAGAATTTTGAAAATTGCTAATCAAATTATTACTGCCTGCAGAATTTAAATATCCCAGATTCACCATATTTCTTCAGTTCCCGATTTTTTCCGTCACAGGAAACAAGGTCTAAGTTCATATATTTACAATAGATACTAGATGGGCTAAGTCAGTAACTATATTATTTTTTCTCTTGCTTACAGAATAACAAGAACCAACGCTCCATAGATTCACAAAAATCAAATCTTAAATGAATTTATTTGTCTCATCAGCGTCATATCTCTGCTCATTCCGGGTAAGTACTAATTAGTACTACATCGTTGAAATAACTCGCTAACAGAAATTCTGATATATAAGTATCAATAATTGTAATCCTCCGTATTGGCAAATTTAGTTCCCTCACTGCAGAATGTCGTGGGATACATGAGAGGGAAGGATTTGGGAGTGAATAATTAGCATGTAATTTGATGCAATAGTACTCTGTACTGGACACGTGTGAGGAATCTCGTACTTAACGTAAACTTTCAAAAGAAGTATAATCTAGGGTTCTGTCTCGATTTGTTAATCTCGAGTGATGAAATTTATGAGATATGTAATCGGTAGTTACTACCCTTCCGTCCAGCCAGATTTAAGGCGAGGATTCTAGAAACTACCCCTCTCCTCCTCCTTTCCCAATGTCTTGCGTCCCTTCGTCCTGGGAATATAGTGCCGTACGAAATTACGTAACACACGAAATTTTTCCGGCCAGCATTATGAAACGACATGTTTTCCTTTCGTATAAAATTCATCCTTCATGAGATTATAGTTTTCCAAAATGTGCGGCTTTCAATTTTTCCCTTATTTTTCTCTCTTTAATGAATCCTTTTCTTGACTCATTATGTTTTAATTCTTTTTCTCTTTTGCCATGAAAAACATTATAAAATGTGTCTCTTATAAAGTCTCTGGTAGTATTATGTTATATAAGATTCGTAGTTTGTTCAATACTTATCGGAATTAGTTACCAGAAATTGTATTATTGAACAACACTTGGCAAAGAGAAAATGATGTTTTGCATTTAAGAATCTTTTTCCGAGTTATTTAAAGGTTTCTTTAGTCCTTTAATAACAGCTCACTCTTAATCGGTTTTAACCTAACAGACAAAAATTAATGAAGTTACTATTTCCAAAAAAATGTAGTAGCCCCAAATGTCCAGTGTCCAGCTGTACAATTTTTTTCCCTGAGGAGTAATAGTTTCGGAAGTGATCAGACCAAAGTTCGATGCATGCATATTTTTGGATCGGTAATACCTGTTAGTCCAATAGAGATCCGTTGTACGGTACGATAATAATGACGCCACGAAATGCGACTGAAAAGTCCACCACACCGCACTGCCATTGCCTTGATGAAGGGAATGTGTGGGAATTGGCGGTGATCGGTCGGGAAATGCAAGGGAGTACTGCGTTGGGGCCCTAAAGCACGTGACTATGGCGCAAACTGGATGTGCCGCGCCCTCATTGCCACCCCCGTCGACGCCCCGGGCCGGTCGGTCGGAGCAGGCGAGAATTGCCCCTTTCCTTCCTTTCTGTTCACTTTTCGCCCCATCCCCCCCCCACTCTCCCCGAGCCCCACCAAAAGCCCCCGCCTGGATATGAATGACGCAAACAGTTCGCATTATTGTTCTTCACCTTTGCCGTCGAGATCACTCCCACGGGAAAGGTCGTTCGCTGGGGCCCTCTGCGTCCTTAACTGCCTGTATCCTTCCGTTTTTTAGTGACGACGTTTCGATCTCCCTTTTGTGACCGATTTGATTTAATCCTTCACTTTTTGACCTTGTCTTGCAACCTTGCAATGGTATCATCCTGGAGTGGCTGACTTAAGCTGCGATCGGCTGTATTGCTATCAGTATCACCTGGAACTCAACTAGTTATAATAGATTGCCATGGAGTATTTCTTTTCATTTTTAATTCGAGCGATATTGAAACCCTATTAAAATCAGCTACTCTCTTGAAAACAATTAGGCATTGGGCTCTAGTTTTTATAAAGTGACTTTTGTGAAACTGTGCATTCATTGTTTATTATTTAATAGCTGAATATTGAAACTTAAATGACTCAGGTAATTAATGTTATTAAACTATTAAGTAGACCTGATTTCGGAGGCCAGTGAACAGAATAAGTTTTTATCTACACTTATGTCGTAATAAATGTAGAGTAAAAGAAAACATCTCGTTTTCAAATAAAAATGATAAAAATAGACACAATTATGTCTTTAAAATGTCAACGAAAGAAGTATCGCAAAGATATACAAATTTTGAGAACGCACATTATTGTGAAATTATTTAAAATGCCAGTTTTAAGAACTTTTGATGATTGAGAGGCTTGTTTTTTTGTCTATTACGTTAGCTTATTGTTTAACGAGCAAGTAATATTCTGATGAATAATTTACGTTGCAATAATTCGTAATTGTCATTAGAATCAAAATGGAACTTTAGCTGCATATGAAAACATGTTATTGCTGTTTAATTTTATTATTTTCTTCATTTATTTTGGCCATTATGCTCCTAAAAAACTCTAGGTACGAGTTTTTATTAGCTTCATCATATCCTCTATGCATTTGTTACTATGGAAAGGAAAATGACCAAATATCAGCTGAAGCTCAATAACAAAAGTAAGATATTGGTGTGCAGCAAAAGAGAAGAGGCCAAAACCAACGTTAAAATAAGAAAGCAAAAACTGGAAGAGGTTATGTTATCTGGGAAGCCGAGAAACCAACGATGGACGAAGAAAGAAGAAAGAAAGAAATGGTCAGTAGAATAGCCCAAAAAAGGAGGGCATTTTAACAAAAGAAGAAACCACTTACAGCTGGAAATGCAAGCGTAGAAATAAGGAAACAATTCATCAAAATATACATATGGAGTAAGGTTCTTTACGGCAGTGGGGCATGGACGATTACAGCTGCGGAGAAGAAAAGGATTGGGGCATTCGAAATATGGTGCTGGACAGAAGAATGGTGAAGATGAAATGGATCGACTGAGTAAGTAATGAGGAAGTGATAACAAGAGTGAGAGAAAAGAAAAATCTGATGAAATCTCTTAAAAGAAGGCTTGAAAACTTAATTGACCACATCTTAAGACACGATGGCCTAATGAAGGCAATCTTCGAGGGAAAAATGAACGGTAAGAAGTTAAGAAGGCCTCGTATTAGATATTTGGAACAGATTGTGGAGGACCCAAAAGAGATAAATTACGTCAATATGAATATCTTGGCCGATAGAAGAATCAAGTGGAGGGCTGCGTCAAACCAATCCTAGAATTGTTGACCGGTGATAATGAGTATGGAAACTTTTAAGAAAGCTAATTCTATCGGTACGTTCAAATCTAATGTTCATTATTTCCTCAGCCATGGATATACATTGAATTTATCTTTTTTAGAGGAATTATATGACACGCAAATATTTTTACACCAAATGCACCAACACCGTTACACTTGATTTCACCTAATTTCTGGAATATCTGAGAATACAGACTCTCTTCTGAGGACGTTTACTTGTCCTCAAAGATTGACATTACGAGGCAATTATTATTCCAATACTAATTAGATACAACTAAAGCGGATACGCCTCTCACAAAACCTCTCTCGTTAACAAATGATCACCGGTGCTGTACTTTCTAGAACGTTGCTAATGATACCCTATCTACAACAACCACTTCTCCCCACCCTCCACCCATCTCTAATTACGTCCCCTCCCACCAAACCTCCTGTATTTTCCAGCAATACCTTCTGTCTCTCGCCATGCATACTCTACCCCGCATTCTACATCAGTAAATCTTCCACGTCTTTCAGTCTGAGGCACTGTGCTTGCTGCCATTAACATACTCTATTAGCGCATATCCGGGGTGCAAAATAAACCTCGCGTCATAGTGAAATTTTCAGCTAATAATGTACTGTTTTGATAATTGCTTTCCTCCAAAATACATCAAACCCGCTTAACCGGTGAAACTAGAAAAGTCCTACACTCTAGTCTTCAAATCCCTCAGGCCTCATTGCAATACGCATGGCATGGTATCACGCATGATTTCCCTTCTTTTCCTTCAACCTCCCCCCCCCCTTTCATACATATATAGTCCTTTCCTTTCTCGTACTTACTCCCTAAGTCTCTTTTGCCGGCTGAGCAAGGTAGTTGGGCCACTGGCAATTTCGGGAAATTTTTTCGTGTGACCCTATTTTGTGTTGTGTGTTTACATTTTATTTGTCACTGCTGAGGCCTCCAAGCTCATTGATGACATACACCATACATCGATACACCTGATCAATACGGTCCAATAAGTTATTAGAATTTCATCAGTAAAAGTTTATTCTACTGATATTAACACACGGCGAATGAAGCAGACTCTATTGAACATAATTGGCAAAAATCAGCTTCTGACATTCTTGTAGAATTTATGTAAAAATGAGTGGACTAGATACGTGCTCTTCATAAATTTCCCCTTCAAAAGAAGCAGATCATGCATTAGTGTCACTATTTTAGTTTGACTCATTTTCTTTCAAAAAGCGACTTACGCCTTGAGTTTTTATCAGTTCTGGGACTCTTATCTTTGGGCTTCGTAGTTTAATTTACATTATTTATTTTTTCCATTCTTACGATTTAATCAAATGCTCTCCAGTTACTTGTGAGAATATGTTATATTGGTACATAACCTTGAATGAGACATATTATTTAACACTAAGATAGTGTATAATAGGCTGCTTAGTGAATACAAAAATCCATTTTTTGAGTTTCATAAATCCACTTTTTGAGCGTTGCAAATGGAAAAGTAGCATTTCATGCATATGATGAGTCAACTAGACGAAATTATAGCCTAATAATTGGATCTAATTTCAAAATTCTCTTTGATAAAAGCAGCCATATTGGTGGCATGCACAACGTATAGCGTGTTTTATGAAAACGAGAACATCTTGTCGTTCGTATGTAGCAGAAAAGCACTCTTCACCCTTCGGCATCTCATCCCACCCAGCCTTTCTCCGTGATGCCTTCACCTCGACCCCATCCCCAGTGACCCGTCAAATCATCGATCATTTCACCTCTTGGCGATCAAGTCCAGCGTTCCGGCTTAGTGTCCATCCAAGGGATTTAGGGACAATCACCAAAATCCCTATTCCGTCGGAAAAATGTATTTTTCATAAGAGAACAGTAACCCAAACGAATTCATCGGAAGCTGACAACGATACAGAATAGTGTCATATTGACTGAGTTGTCGGTTTATTCATGCATTTCTCATCCACTCTTATGGAACCTGCAATGTAATTTATGTTTTATAGTCTCATTGCAATTGACTATTTTTCATATTTTTGTCCTTCAAATGAATAATGCATTGGAATGATTTTTTAAATTACCTTATGCATTGGAATGATTAATTTTTTACTTTTTATGATTGATGTTGACGAAGGGTTAGGTGGAAGAACAATATACTTTGCCTGAAAATTGCTCCAAATAATAATTAATAAATACACTTAATATAACTATAATTATCGAATCTTCTTCTATATATCGAGCATAGCAGTAAACCTCCTGTAGATTTTCATGAATTATTGATCAGGTTTTAGCTTACGGGTTTGTATTTTGTACGCTCCTATATTAATTTTTTTCTAATTTCCTGATATTATGTGCAATTTCACTCAAGGTCCATCCTTCACAAATATGGGGATCATCAATTAGTTATTTATTTGAATAAATACCAGGATAACAGGTAACAAATTTCCTGTTAACTATAGTTTTAACAGCGTCTGGTTGAATTGGACGAATGATATGATAGTCTTTCCAGGATTATTTAGTACCTATTACTCAATCTCTGCTTTCTTTTTCTTAAATGTTCATGCTTGTAATATATCACCTTATTTTTAATGAGTAGGTATCCTACTGGCACACACTTGTCTACTAGTCATCATTTGCTATTTAAAATGAAATTTCTTTATCATTCAGTATCACATAACAGTGATTAGAGCTTTAAATGCCGAATTTTACCATTCATTAGTTGTAAAAACTAAATAAGTACATCACTTTATGTTATACACCTACTTCACATCACAACGATTACCCCCTTTCTTCTGTGCAATAAAAACACCAGAATCGTCAGAAAATACTTGTGCTATATGATCCTTTTTCTTTTTAATGCAGCATGTGTATATTTGTCTTTGACAATACGCATTTGCCTTACGAATTTTGTATAACTGTATTTACGAATGTATTTACGAATATTTTTATTCTATTCCTTAGTTAAGAATTTAAATTTATGTCCACCTTATTGGAGTCAATGCTGTTTCCTTTTCTATTTTTCAATAATTAATAAAAGTATTATGGATACTTAAGCTTAAATGTTTCTGTGCTGTAATATTTTGTGATTTGATTTACCTCACCCTGCAGAATAATGTTGAGTTTTCAGTAGGGGCCAGTGGAAAATATGACTTTGTGTCTCCTAATATAAAATGCGGAAATATTGCCACCACAAAGCCACCTTTTCTTCAAATGCATTTTTCCTGGCAATAAAATTCAAACCATTCCCTTCCGGCAATCTCTCCTCCACCTACTTGTTCTCCCTTGCCATGTGGTTATAGCGCCCTCACAGACTCGCAAGCCAAGGGTTTTCCCTCTATCCTATTAGTTAAGAATTTTTCGGCAGCTTGAATCGTTCCTTATTTTCACTTTTGTCACAAGAAATGAGCTAATAGTATATTATGCTCGCTGCCAATGCCTGTAACTCTTCGTTATCACATTTTATCCCGAAAACGAGATTATTGAAACGAGATTCTCGGAACTACAACAGAAATAACCTCCGCCTAATAATAAATCTGATAATATCCTCTGGATTTGTGGCCTCTACGACAGTGCTTCATCAAACATTGTTAAACATGACACGAGGTTAAACGATGTTTCACGCAGTTATGTCCCGTTCGGTGGAAAGATTATGAATTGGAAGTAGGAACTGGCGGGTTGCGAAATAAAATTTGCCATTGCTGGTATTCGAAAATGCAACCTCTCGGAATGGAGAGCCAGTTCTTAGTTTTAAACCAACCATACTACTCATTTCTGCTCTCGGAGAAAATGACAATATACCATTTATGACAAACTATCCCTTATTTTTTTCCATTTGCCGAACATTAATCATGGCAGAGTTTATATGTGAAAATATGGCAGTTTATCAATGTGTATTGGTGTTCATGATGCTACAAAATGATGGATTCAAGATTCGCTTTGACACAAGAATCTTCTGGAATGATTCTGGGAGAACTGCAAAAAATTAACCTCATCCGCCCTTGATTGCTCACTTCTCCGTATCCTCAGCATTTCCTGAGGAGATAATTCTTTCCTTTTGTGACTGCCCTGCGTTAGTGTCTCCTTCCTTAATGAACTGGATCGTCCCTCGCCATCCTCATTTGAATTCCAATCCGCATCTCAAACGCTGGGGCAACATTTGGCCCCGACTTTGGATCCGTGGGTGGCATATTCCGGGCATTCATTTCGACTGGGAGTGGAGTGGAGTTGGGTCGTAGTGTTTTCCCGTGGACAGGGTCGGAGATGGTGCTGTGACTGTCTGGCCAGGGGGGGCGAGATGTACATGTGCGCACGCATGTATGCGTGGGACCGAATAAATGTGGTTTGATCAGAGAGATAGACAGTGTGCGACGTAGATCAGCTAGATCTATTAAAAGGTGTTACGATAGGTTTGGTAGTGTATCATAATTTATTTATTTATAGTTTTTAATGTTTACTCAACATATAAATATAATTACAGGGTAAACAATTACGATAAAACAAGATAATACAACTATTATTAGCAATGGTGGAAAACGCTAGACAAACAAGATAATAAAAATATTAATAGCATTGGACATTTATAAATATCAATTGGTTAAACACATGTATGAATTATTCATTCTACACATCAGCAACATTAACAGCATTACCTCAGTGTGATTCGTTTTGAAATCAGCTCTCTTAAAAATTTATTCCTATCTTGATATAAATTCAGATCATTGCAATATTTGTTATATGTAATGCACAATCTATTAATAGGAGAATTTTTACAGTATTCACTATTTACATTCGTGACATAAAATGTCATCCCTTTTCTACCCTTTCTAGATGGAACATGGACATTTAATCGATTCAGCAGCATGCCACATTCTCCTATATTTATTACGTCATGTAGAAGTAGAAGATAGTTCAATATTCTCCGATCAAATAATTTATGGAAATGAAACATTTCCAAGACATTGTCGTATTTTATTTGATTCTCCATAGTGGGATAAACGCCATACGCGAATTAATATAAGAATTACGTTTGGAATCATTACATAAGTTAAATTACAGATTAAATTGATTGCAGAGATTAAAAAGGATAGTTTTACTAAAGATGTTAAATATGTATTAAAACACCGACGTAAAATGCTAGATTCGATCAGATGCATAAGAGTTGAGAGATAGATTGTCGTACTGATCGATTTAAAATATTCTTCCCCCGCACTATAAGAGAACAATAGGCAGCATACAAAAGGGAGAGGAAGGTGAAATATTGTAGTTATGATGACTTTATTAACATCCAATCCTTTTATTACTTGGTAGATTCTAACCATCTAGCTGCATGTGCCCTTATTATCTAACATTTTTCCATGCAGTAGCCTAGTTGGTTGTCAATAGTGCATGTTAGGTGATCTTCACCCCCTGCCACACACCATAGCGGTGGCTTGCAGGGTATTGCGATGGCGATACACTCCGGATGGGTCTCGGGGAGAGGAGGGAGATATTGCTGAGCCAGGGCCGGCCGGCTCTCGCGCGCCGCGGGACGAGGGGATCGATGCCGCCCCTTTCTCTGTGGATGGGAGTGGATGAGGGTCGCGTCGGCTCCGCGTTGGCTGGGCGCCGGAGTCTCGAGAGGGTGGTGCGGGTGTTTGGGTGCGTGCGTGCGTTCTGTGTGTGTGCCGTGGGGGGGGAGCGGGTGCGGGGAGGAAGAAAGGTTGAATGAAGGTGGCCCTGAGCAAGGACGAAAGGACCGACTGGGAAGGGGAGGAACGTCTGCCTTTTCCAACTCTGCGCGCGGCGACCGAGTGTGCGTTTGGGGACTGCGCACAAATTTGCATCCGCGCGCAGAAGAAGGGCGCGAAGATATGTGGACCCGGTCACGGCGCCAGTTTACTACGCACTTTGAGAATCTCCGCCGCCTTCAATGAACATGTTTTTCAGACCCAGCATTGAGTGGAAACTTATACCCCAGGTTAATTTATACCATCGCATAAATAATTATAATTCTGGAACCGTCCTTTAAATCTTATTGCAATGGTGTTGAGTGTATTAAGTATTATAGTGTCCACAAAGTTCAACCTAATTTGCATGTTTCAACTGTCCTTCAAATCATATCTCCAAATATTTTTCATCCAAGCCAACACTATTTTTAATTCACTTTCCCTAATGTAGGGATCTTAGACCTTGCGGGTAGATTGACGAGCTACCGACCGGAGGATCCTGGGTTCAAATCCTGGGCAAAAGCCTTTCTGGACACTCCCATTTAAAATCCACGCGATTCTATTTACCTACTGTGTTAGAAATTCGTAGGAAATTGCATGAGGCCCAGGGAAAGGAACTGACCTTTCCCCTCCCCCCTACTCTAAATGTGTAAATATCATACGCCAATGGCTCAGTATGGAGAGAGCCCTAACCTCAAATATCAAGGACCTACCTCCGAGTTGGAAACTAATTTAATTAAAGTTCACAACCTGTCACGTTCATGCGCAGCAATTTCCAAAGCAGGATACAGTTTACTGATAGTAAATTTCACATTTATCGTCACACTAGTCATTCGTAAGATTGATTTGTTACAAATATTCTCTTGCTTCTTCTATCAAATCATCCTAACTATCACCCGTTGTCCAAATTCCGCCAAATATCATGAATGTATTCGCTTTGAGCTTTCTCGAAAAACTTGCCTGTCTTATCCAGCGTCAAAATTTGGTTTTTGATGCTTTATCTTCAAAGCATAACTTCTTGGCCAAACTCAAGCTGCCAGGGTTCTTTCCTGATGAATACTATCGTCGAGGGAAAAGTGAACGGGAAGATTGGAAAAGGCAGGCCTCGTATGAGATACATGGAACAGGTTGAGAAGAATGTAAAAGAGAAGAATTACATCACAATGAAAAGGTTGGCCGATAGAAGAATCGAGTGGAGAGCTGCGTCAAACCGATCCTAGTAATGTTGACCAATGATGATGATGATGATGGTTGCTTCTACCCAAGGACAGATATAAAATGCATGTTACAGAAATGCTAGATTATATTATGGAATTTATTGTAAATATAGGACATAATTGGAAAAGGTCAATCGTATTAGGTCTAATTAATATGAATGCATTTAGGATATATCCGAAGGTTGATTGTGGTGGCTACTTCCAGCCCTAAGAATGAACCCCTCTGAACTTTTCTTAAAGATCAGGCCTTACCAGATTTTTCTCCTGAATCCTTTTCTTTTCTGTAATATTTCTGCTCCTGTAACTGTTGAATTGGACCAATGCTTTATGATCCTTAGGAGGAAGCGAATAATACCATGAATGAGCTACTAAATACAATTAAAGCCAAGAATTCGACTTCTTTTAACATGCTATTTATAACGACTAGTTTTGTTAGTGCAGCATCTTCCAGTAATGGAGGCTAGTTTTATAAGTGACATATTAAAATAAGTGAAACGCTATGTATCATTTATTTAAATATCTACTCCATTTAACTCTACTAAATCACATTCATACCATGCGCTTCTATTGATCTAACATGTCGGTTGTCTCTCCCAAATAATTAGTGCTGAAACCACGCTCATCACCGTTAATATATGAAATGAAACTGGATACAGTTTTTTAATTTCACATAATGAGCGTTGCATTTGATCTTTATGAAATCGGTAAGTGGATAACGCCCTACGTCTGACTATACACATGTCTAAATGGTATTCTTCAGTTAATGATCGGGAAAGGACTTCAACAGTAGTATTGAATATTTTGTAAACAATGGAGTCCAATTTAACCGTACCTCTGATGCACCCCGAGCATATTGAATTGAATGTCTGCGAAAAATACTACATCCTCACTTTAGTAAACATGAAACTCCCTATGCACTCTCTTTCTTATAATTTCAAATTGTTACATGTGTATAGTGGCAGGATTATAGTAACATTATTCCCTTTGAGCTTCAATTACAATTTATCTGGTTAAGTGATTCTAACTGTAATGCATGACCGTAGAGGTTGGCGATGCTGATATCTTTTTGGTACCTTTGTGCTGCAGTTGATAAATCCTGGCTCGTGGTCCAAATGAAGAATTTGAAAAGGTGCTCGTGTGTTCCCAGCATGGCTGACCTCAATGGCTCCAATGCATCAAACACTGCGTCAAGTTCCACCATTATTTTCGTGAGACCAAGACGGGTTTGGAAGTTCGGAAAGCGTTTAAAAAGTGTATGAAATACTTTTTCATGCCGGCCCTCATGTTTTTCTGGAAATCGTTCCTCACATATAACGGTTGGTAAGTTTCTGAGTATGAATTACTGCGGTACGTGGAAAAATTATTTCCTCAGAATGAAATTATTTTGGAAGTTGGAAGAGTCTTTAAAAATATGTAGACTACTTTTTTATGCGGTACTTTAGTTATTATACGATTCATGGAGCAATTTTTCACTATTTTAAATATGATAAAAATTATATTAACTGATTTTTGTTATTATTTTTTTTATTTCATGTCTCCTGAATTCTCCACTAAAGGGATACCAGTCTGCGCTGATACCCTTGAAACGTCCAACCTCCAACTCACCTACACAATATGGATGTTTCTCAGGTAAACGAGATATAATACCATTTTAAATATACGTAGTAGTAAACCATTTTACCAGTACCAGCACAAAATGGGCATTCCTCAGGCGCCGCTAACGAGAGATATTGACTTGGGAAATCATTTGAAAAAACGAATGTTGACCATTTTGCCGGTTTAATTTCTTGGCAATCCTTTAATTTACTTTTTAGATCTAATTTTCTCGATTTCGGGTAAAGCATCGGGTATAACCATGTGTAACTCACTAATGGAGAATTGACGCTCTGAATAACACGCATTAACTATCTACATCCTACCTCCTTCCAATCTTAATGAATCCTCCACTCCTGTAAAAGTTGCAAAGAATCGTAATATCTTCCGTGTCTTCATTCACTGCCTTTTATCTCGCCTAGGATTATCTATTCTGGTAAGGGTTTTTAATTGCATTGATTCAATGCTTTGCATTCTTCTTACACTAATTATGACCGTTTTACACAGGAAGAAAGACGTGAAATACCATTCGCTCGTTTCATCTGAACATAAAAAGTGGTAGTTTTAGTCATGATTGAATTATACGTACTAGGAAAACGATAGATCCCTATCAAGTCCATTCCTAGTAAAACTAGCATCAAATGTTCACTCTTGGTATTAGGCAACCAACACAACAGTGAGCACACTAGGAGGACTATATAGGGAATAGTTCAATGAACTATTCCCTAAAAGGAACCTTAATGTCCATCACTACTGGCCACTCTTTGAAACCTCAATCTGGGGCGTCCGAAGTCGTCTCATCCACTTACACTCATGGGTCTGGATATCCTCGAGTCTCTTCATCTTTCTCCCCTGCGCGGCGGGGCATGTTAGGGACTCCGGTCGGGCGAAATACAATACTCGCGCCGGAGACTCATGAAAGTCCATACTCCGATTACCGGGAAAAATTCAAGAGTTTATGGACCTGAAACGGAAGTACCCCTAATTCACACTAAACATTATATCGAATACGAGTGAGCACAAAATTATTCACCAAGATTGATCGTGACCACTCTATTAATTGCATAAATTTTGCAACATACGTTTGGGATGCATGAGAAGTAAACGCTCTATACAATATCAATATCCAATTCCACAATCTCTTGCGACTGTTCAAACTTCCTGCGGGACCTCGTTCATTCATATATCTATCTTAGTATGTATATTGTGCTTTATCACTGAGGTGATGTATTTATGACGAGCAATTTCAGGCCCGCCATTATAGAATTGAAAGTTCTTTTAGCCCTCTTCGTATTGAAATCCTTAACTGTGGGCAGAATAAGCACTGGTTTTTTAATAAATACACTGTACCATCATGTTTGTCACTATTAGAGCACAATAAAGCCATTAAAGAGAGTAAAGGAGGAATTTTTGCGTGTCAAATATTTGAATCAAATGATCCGATGTACATTGCACTTAATATTTACTTTTATTCATCATAAGCTCACAACTTTCGAAGAATAATCATTGGACTATCCCTTTTGAGGTAACGTTATTCTATGATTTTTTTAATAAATAAAACTAAAACTAAATGTCAAAAAGGTGATAAAACTTGAGTACGTAAAAGTGAGTGTCGATCACTAGAATTTTTAAGCAATTATTAGAATCCACGTACCAACAATAGTGAGAGGCGAAGTATTTGGAATTCCATTGAACACCCTGACCATAAGAGGGGCAGTCAAATCTTCCTTCAGCCTCGGAGAGAAGCGAGGCACTAATTCACTCAACCTATGGGCATAATCTGCGCCCACCGAAGATTTCTGCTCGCGCGCTGTCTTAAGGCGGAGTGCTTGAAGGGAAGGCCTCCAACCAGACAGCGCGCATTTCCCGACGGAGTGCGGGCCTTTCAGGAACCGCTCAGTTTTTTTCATAAAACATATGCTACCCTCTTCATGCTAGTTGACGTTGGCACCCGCAGGGGATGAGGAAAGATCTTCCGATCGGGGACGGGACTGGTGGGGTGGGGTTGTGGGGGGGGGGGTGGAGGGGAAGGCAGCTGGAGGGGTCCGTGTGCACCGAGCGAGGAAGAAGGAAGGATTGATTTTGGTGAGAGGTCGTGGGGGTTGGGGGGTTGTTGGGTGGGGTTGACGTGTGTGGTGAAGTGAGAGGGAGGGAGTGTGGGAGGCAAGAGCGGAGGTCAAATCGGAGGAACAACAAGCGGAGGTCAAACAAAGTGGACGGACGGACGTGTGGGTCGGGCGGGCGGGCGGTGGGCGGGTGTCTGAGAGGGAGGAAGCGGATGGAAGGGAGTTAGAGGTGACAGGGGGATTGACTTCATTCGGGCGATTTTGAGACCATAAGGTCTTCCCTGACATCCAATACACGAGGGAAGGAGATGAAGGAGCGAAGATTGTGGGTGGAAATAGAAATGGAATCGGAGACTAAGGGTGCCACTGTTGTTTGGGGGGCCAAAATCGGATTCAAGTACTTGCTGCACAGCTATCATTTATTGAGCTGAGATATTTCATGTGGCCTCAAAAATGACTTCTATGTACGAAATCAGGTGATATTGCGTTAGGAAACGTCTGTTACTCACCATTTTCTTTGCAACGAGTATATTTTGTAACTATGGAAATTCGAGTTCGCGAATGATTTCTTTCATTTCAATTTGCAGCAATGTGAACGTAAACTTTTTCATTCGCTTCTGGAGTTACTAGTGCTGTGTCATAGGTGTTGCCTTCCTAAGTAGGGAACTAAAGTTTAAATGAGAGTGACTGAAGATTTAAATAAGCGGTGTTTGCGTCTTCTTTGCCACAATTCAAAATTCGAACTTAAAATTGATATAAACAAAATTTTAAAGTTGTTCTTTGCAGAGGAAAAAATTTCTGGGAGAGAAAGAACCTTTGTTTAAAGAGATAACTGAATTTCAGCTGCATACATTGCGTTGAACAAGCTGAAAAAGGATAAAAATCTTACCAATTTTTAATATTTTCTTATTCTGTCAAATTATCAGTTATTGAGAATTTTTCTACTGGTACATCAGCATAACAATAGGACATTGTTTCTTAAAGGAATTTTAAGGGGTAATGGTAAAATTAATTTACATTATTGAGGCACCCTATAGTACTGCCATTCGAATAGGGAAGGTTAAATGGCCTTTCTGACTATACTCGGCCGCGAAAACTAATCCGGTCACTTTCAATTCTCAAACCGGCCCAAGTTATGAATACACGCTTGCGTCTTCCCCTCCTTTCGCACCCATGAAATACGTTCAGTCTTACTCAGTTCCCTCATATCCCAGAATCTCTTCTCCCAAAGGTCTTTCCCATCGCTTTCTCCCGTGGTTTCTTGCTCTATATCATTCCTTCAGGGCACTCACCCTTCTCCCCTTTATTTGTGTCGCTATTACCCACCAATCCATCTTCTCAACTTGGGCAAACAAACGAAGAACAATCCTCCCCTAAGACGTCCAGTCCTGGTTCGCCCTTGACCCAGTCTTTCCTTCTCTCTTCGTGCCTACTCCGAATATGGTGTACTCCTTTGCTACCTACCTCGTTTTGCCATCATGGCTATCGTGGCAATTCTAACTCTTAAGCCGATCCTGTTTTTATTTTGCTGTGTACTCCCGTTTTATCTTTTTGCCTACTTTGAAGTAGCATTGACTCCATGATAAGGATCACTTAATGCCTATGATGTTTCTTCATCTGTCACGGATATTTTCTTCTGCTCTTATTGTTTTCATAATTTGAAACAATCTACACAGATATCAAACATCCTCAGTTTCTTACCCTTATAGATTTAACCACTTCTAGATTTTATTAACTCTCGCTTTGAACACAACTGTCCTAGTTTGGGATTAAGTGATTCTCAATTCTGTTCTGTGTTCACCGCAGTCTCTACTCAAATATTTTGACTCTCAGGCATTTGTTCATCATCATATTGTTCATCAGTGCAGCATAAATCTTGCTTGTAAACAACTCCATACGATAGGACCACCGTTAACATTCACTCTTTTCACTTATCAACCCATAAAAGCGTCGTACGTCATGATTAAATAAAGCATATTTATTTTACCCCCCCATTCACTTCACAGATGTAAACCATAATCCTGATAACACCTATCCTGGCCTCACAGCAGCAGCATTAAAAAGCTTCCTTTTCATCTTAGGTTTATTTCTCACTTCAAAACATTTAAGGTTTATGATTACTGGCTACTAACACACACACATAGACACATAAAACTATGATAGAAGGGAGCTTTCTCTAGATTCCTGCTAATTTTACAATTCACAACCTTTCAGTTAATATTTTTAGTAACTTTCAGGGAACTCAGTTTTTTAAATCCATTTTTTTCTCAATTTAAATTAAATAACTGGTTTATAAATATGTTATCCAACAGATTGCCAGAGCATATACTTTGTGAAAGGTTGAAAAAAGGAATTAATACATTTCTAATTCCTATAAAACCCCGTATATTATTTTGCCGCAATCATCCCCGCTGTCTGAAGGCTTAACACATTTGAGTAACGACGCTCATGTCCCTTTTTGCATTTCACTTCATTCCTTTTTATTTTTCACATAATTCAGGAACATGTTAACATTTTACCTCTACACAACACGTACAACAGTCATGAAAACACTCTTTTCCTCAGTTACACCCTTATCATTAACTCCTGTCCTTTTTAACTGCTTCTAAACTAGGTATCACTTATAGTTCAAGTCCTAATCCAATCTTTTAAGTATATTGTTAAACGTTAATTAGTATTATTCTGGACTTCATTCCTGTGCATAGTTAATACTAATAGCATAGGAGTTTATTAGAATACCTGCCCCTCATGCCAAATAAACTAAAGTCGCTCACGTCCGTCAGTGATTTATAATCAGTTCGCCTAAATTGTCATTTACCACTTTCGAGCTCTGATAGTAAGATCAGGAAGAACAACGTCTTTGTTGGTAATTACCTCTTCGTAGCTATAATACTTATATATCGCACTCAGCCATTTTCCATCACAATGGGCTGCGAGTTTTGCAAACGTCGGCACATCATGCATTCTTGACAAGATCATAATTAGTGGGGGGAGGGTGGTGTAAAATTGCTATGGATCCATGTATTCAATTTGATGTTGAATCCCCAAAAAAACAGATCCATTCATTTGGAATTATTCATCAACCCTGAAATTGTTAAATATAATATATTACTTCAGAATAATATTTTTACGCCACCTGGGCAGTTGCAGCACGAAATGAAAATGGGAAGTTAAAAAATATATTCGGCTGAAAGAGATGACTGAATGGGCTGAGATGGCTGAATGAGAGAAGTATTGTTTTCAATATCACTTATAATAGTAATTTGAATATAAAATTAACTCACTTCAAACAATGTAGATAATTCAATATTCCAGAGAGACGCATTATCGTTGATTTAAGCACTAATTGAATTGAGTTTCAATTACTCTTATGGCTTACACGGCATATGAATTATGGCTTCATATTACTCTATTTACATTAGTTATTACACACTTATTACCTAACATTTATGAACTCTTCTCGGGCTCTACACCGGGTGAGTGAATGTAATGTTGCCGACGTTTCGGGTAGCGACTCGTTACCCATCCTCAAGGCAAATGTCACGTAACTAGACCGTCCGTTGGTTTTATACGGACGCTGGCGGTGGGGGATTGGTCGAGCCCCGATTGTTGAGCTGGAGGACCGTTGACCGTTGGTGTAGAGCCCGAGAAGAGTTCATCAATGCAATTCGCCGGGAAAGCGTGAAATCTTACTTTACCTAACATTTAGTTTTCCTCTTTTGTGACTTACTTTTATGAGTGATAAATACCTAAAAAATTGCTGTATATATATGCTCATCCATTATAACAATGTTCAGACGCGAGGCCCCACAAAAAATATTTTCGTTCGTCAGCAAGCAGAATAAAACATGTCTCCTCGCGCAGTTTATTACGTGATTTTCTCCTCGATATGTAAATGTGTATCGGCAGTGTATCCCTTCGGAAAATGAAGAAAACCAATTTTTAGAATCCTCCAGCTCGTCGCGACTTGAATTTCCTCCTCGCGTTCTCAATGTCGCCTCCGAGGAGTCTGAACGAATGCCCGAGGGCGCTCTTCTTCGAGCACGCCATCTTCAATTCGAATCACGATTCCCCCCTCCCCCCACTCTCCTCCAGCCCCACCCCCTCCTCCTCCCCATTCTCGCTCGTTTCCTTCGAAACAGGAAAGAGACCATTCTGTCGCATTTGTCCTCTCTCGCGCTGGAGCGACGACGACTATCTATGCGGTGGACCGTGCGGAGGATGGGGGGGAGGGTGTAAGCGGGGGAGGGAGGGACATGCGGAGAGGGGGAAGGGAAAGGGGTGGGGGGCGGGGGGGGCGACTGGTGGGGGCATTGATTTTGCTCCGCGATCCCTGTGTCGGCAAGGATCGTGTCGATTCTTGCGATTGGAATTATCTCCTGAAAGAAAATACCGGGCAAAGGGAAAGATAAAATTTATTTAAGTGTAATGATACATATTTTGAAATAGGGCATTGGAAGTAAATATTCATGAGCCTCGAGAATGCAGCTCATCATCAGTAATGCATATCATCGATAGGAATTGGATTTCAGTAGATTAATTTTCTATGGATATATTCCTTCAAGCATTCGTGCATTATTCAAGGTTTCCTCCCTCTGGATTTATACTGTAAATGCATATTTATTTTAACAGTATATTTTTAAAACTTGTCCAAAACTTTGCCTGACATAACATACTGATAAATGTTTTTGATGCACTTAATACTGATTTTTTGTGTTTTGCTATCGTTATTAGTGATCCAAGTAACGATTTGTTTTATTTTTTCCTCCTTAATGTGCGCAGTACATATTGTGCCACTTTGACTTTCTGAGAATGTTTGCCTAGACGAGGGCGAAAATTATTCAATATGATACGCAAACTGCATCTTCATGACTGGTATGGTTTCATAGCTATTAGCAAATTTTACACGGGTACGGTTATGGACTGAACTGGCTGACATATCCACGAGCAACTGCCCGGATTACTTTCCTCACACATATTATGGTAAATGATACCACCGTCAGTTAAAAAACGCTCGTGCTATGGTGGGAATTTCTTCCTATCTGGTTTAAATTTACAGCAGAAATTCCGCAATCCATAAATCGAAGAATATCAAGGACAAAGTCATCCCTAAACCCGAAGAGGGGAGAGGATTTTCCATTCTTATTCGATCTCCGTTGAATTCTTTCTCTGTAAGCATTATCAGTCGAATATTCCATCAAGACGAATTGAAGCCAACTTTTACTTAGCTGCAGTGTGGAGAGCAATTCAAGTACTGTACTCCGTCCGTCGGGTGGGGCGTTTAGCCGTGGATCTTATGGCGTTTTCCATTAGAAGTAGGTTAATATTGACACCATATTTCTCTGCACCCTTCGTTAATTCCCTTCCAATCACATCTGTTCACAATTCTCATTTTATTTAGCGCCATTGAGCGCCGGCTCCGGTGGTAGCGAAGTCCTCGCCTGCTAATCCTGGTGTCGAGGGTTCGAGTCCTGCCTGGGTGGGTTTTCCTCCGCCCAGGGCATGGATGTTTGTCAAATTCTGTTGGTTCACCCCCGAGAAATCTGATGACAGGTCAACTACTGTTGGTTTTCAAGGGTTATATGTGCCAACAGAATGGTCGGGATGGAACAAAAATGCGATACAGACTGGAAACCACTTGTTTTCCCACTCGAGTAGGCTTTCTGGCTTTCTGTGCTAAGACGCTATTTTTTCAGTATAGTAGGTCTAGCTCCTTTAGAGCCCATGGAAATCTGCTCCTTTCTTAACTAGCTCTAGTACCGGAATAAAGAGGGAACCAAGTTTGAGTCCCGGTATAGATCATTACCATGGGAAAATATGTAATCTGCGAGGAAATCAGGGGTTTATTTCCGTTCAAGATAAGCCTCTGCTGTGCTTTAATGAATCTCTAAGGTTCTAGGAATTCCCTTATAGTTTATGAGGGATATATGGTGGCTCTTTATATATCTTTCATTTCAAAGTA
Organism: Platycnemis pennipes; assembly: GCA_933228895.1. Taxonomy (NCBI): domain Eukaryota; kingdom Metazoa; phylum Arthropoda; class Insecta; order Odonata; family Platycnemididae; genus Platycnemis; species Platycnemis pennipes. The sequence continues at coordinate 20,222,151 of OW121848.1, read as the reverse complement.
GAGTAATCACCAGCGAGGGAAATATTTTAACTATAGCATTACAAATAAGCTAAAATTAAGGGGGGTATTCACAGTATTCAGTTATTTCATCTCAGTCTCAGTCTTAAGTCTCAGAGACTTCAAGGAGTTAGAGAATTTGAAATTGAGTTCTGTATTTACCCATTATATTTAATGGGTACCTAGTCATAATTGGGAATATACATGACATTTTTTCTCATGTATTGATGATGTACTTGATTCGAAATTTTCTCACAAATGAAAATTTATAAGCCATAAAATTCTATGTCAACCACTAAGATTATTAAAGGCATGAAAATGTTCCCGAAAATTGGCGAAAGTCACGTGACCTGAAGCGTCTTCTGACATCTCTGCACGGTATAAGTTCCATATTTATAGGGAAGCATACGTTTACTCAAGAAAAAAAACGAAATGAAATTATTATTTTGAGACTTTTAGCCGTTCCGTGATAGAAACAATGATAAAAAAGGGTTTTAAGACAGCAGAATCCAACAATTTGCCTTTAATTGTCTCTTCTTTGGTGCCATTCTTCTTTAATAAACAGCGATTGCTTTTTATTAGCAGAAATACGCTAAGCAAAAACTAACAGGGCACTATAGAGGTATCATATAATTTATGGACAATTTTTGTCGTTATAATGCTTACTGCTCAAATAAAAAGTCGAAATACATTCGTATATTTCATAAAACAAATTAGATAAATACATACGTTTTCGCCAAGTATTCAACTTCGCCAAGTATAACTTACCTCCATGTACAACAGATAAACAACGCCCATAATGGTACCATTCCGTGACGTCATGCGTTGGCGTTGTGTTAAGGTGCCGAAAACCTATGCACAATTTGTAAAGAGTAATATCTTTGCAACGCAACTTAATTCTTAAGCAAAATATTCCCCGAGTACATTTTGACCTGTAAGCTTCTCATTGAAAGAGTTGCAAAAAATAGTGCCTGTTCTCTATTGTAATTTTTACATAACCATTTTCAATAATACTTTCTGGCATTTTAGCCATGCATATGTGGCTGTATTTTTAGGGGGTGCAAATCACCTCTTCAGAAAGATGAAACATACAGTTGTTTACTAGAATACTTAAACTTTATCCCGTCACCTGGCATAAATATCAATTGCCTCAATATTCAGATTATTTGAAATGTTAGTGATGAAAGTAGAAACGTATAAATTAAATTCCCAGAACGCACCATATAGTGAGTTATTCTAATCACTAGATTCTCCAATAATCACAAATGGAAATGCTATGAATATTGAAAGGTCTTCCATATCTCAGAAGATATTCAACTTTTATTGCTGATTATGCTAGTAGTTAGAGTACGATTGGCAGAGGTATAGTGTACATGTACATAGTAGTTTATATCTATTAAAAATACGAGTAGGTATATGTGTATAATGTGTATGACAATATTAATTACGATTGAATATGTGACTTTTATGCTCAGTGTTCTGGCGCATGTAAATCAGTTTTATTTATTTTCTATGGAAAATTTTTGGGTCTGTGTGAAAATGTATTTCAAATGATGACAAAAACCAGCTTCACATGGCTCGCAGGGGAGGTTGTTGGGGAGAATGAGCGAAAGGACGGAACAAAGGGAATCGAGGACTTAAAGGGCTTCCGGCACAAGGCGCTCCCACTTTGCCAGAAGTAACATTTAGCGCGGCCCTGGGATTCAATTCACCATCATCTCTTTTCTCCCTCCATCCCTTTATCTCTGCGATATATCCCGATGGGAGACCCTTTTCGAACGGCCGAGAATCTGCTCCCTTTTATTCCTCAATCCTTCCATCCGATTGAGTCGCTTGAGGTGTACCTCAGCGAATTAACGCCCCCCCAACCCTCTGATGGCATTCGCCGGAACGAATCGCTTTCTCCCAATCCTAAAGGCTCTAACCCTTGGGGAGGCTCCACCTCCCTAGGCTTATCAATTTGTTACCGACCCTGTCAGTAAGGATGAGCCCTTATGAGCACTAACATTCCTTGCGTGCTCTCTTTAATCCAGGTGATGATTATAAATATGCTGCGCTTAAGATTTTTTTAGCAAGCATAGAAGTTTTGACGTTTTGATGCTTTTTCAATACGAATATATTAATCGGATTGAAATGCGTTTATCCCTTTTTCATCCCCAAAATGTTTCAGAGTTGTAGCCAAAGTAAACCACTTTTGTCGCATTTCTATCAAAATATATAATAACCGTTTATATGGAAATACATATATCGAGTAATATGATAATAAATTTATTAGCCTACAACCATTATTGCATGCGGGGTTTATATTTGAGAGGGATTGTCGTTTTTACTTTCAAAGTCTTATTTTGAATTTAACTGGATTTAATGTCATGATTTGACACTTGTGGGGTACCAAGCTTCATAAAGGGCCCATCATAATTTTCATGCTTTTATTTTCTAGCTATAAAATTATTTTTCTTTAAAACACAATGTCACATGAGGCCAAAAGACAGTTAAATTGTTGCCATTGTGTTTAATCAATTTGCGATGACAATTGTGTTTAACAGCAAGGCCTTAAGATTTCGTCCTACAGTGAAAATAACGGAGCTGTTTCAAGGTAATCTTGAAAAAGATGGTCACTCCATCTTTTACTTGATTGGACGGAAAATAGCGATGCGAGACGAATTGAAGCACTTTTTAAAAGAGATTCTCTAATTGACAAATAGACAGGAGTGTATTTGACATTGTTTTAAATTATTGATATGGTACTACAAACAAGGGAGTTTTACTCAAACTTTTATAGAATTAAAAAATACCTTATGTGCATTAACACCTGGCCTCGGTGGTGGCGAGGTATAGCCCTCGCCTGCCATTTCTGGGTTCTCCGGTTTGAGTCCCACCTGGGTCGGATTGCCAAAGGCATGGCTGTGTGTGTTGTGTATTTGTTATTCGTTATTGACCTCGATGTAAAATGGCCATGTGTGCTGTATTCGGGTCCGTGGAAGCTTAAAGTTTAAAAAATAGAGTACTCTGCGGGACCACTCTAAGGTGTGTGGTTGAGGATGAAAAATCTCTAATCACGCACATCACTCATGCATAAATAAGGAAAATTCTATATTATAAATCACGTAACAGTAGCCTGTTTTAGCAATATAGCTTATTTAATAATCTGTCTATGATATTGGCACCAACTTACGTGCTGTAAAGATTTTTGTATGAAAAATTGAATTGATAAAATATCCCTTATCCGCAAAGAAAAGTGGCTAAAACGTCTGACGCGTCTTTATGAAACCCATAAGAAATCCACGTAGAGTTCATTTTTATCTCTTACACGCTGTGTTTTGCAATTTATGCAATGTACAGGCCCAAAGCTCCTCCACAAGGAAATCCTTCCTTCCTCCTCAAAATACTCCAAGAGACAAACCTCCCCCTACAGATGCTGGAATAAGTCCTTACAACACTTTCTGCTTCGGTTCCCACAGACTCAAATCCATTCCCAAACATCTATTTCCCATACTGAAAAACAATGACGTCATTTTCTCTCTCCATCCTTGATACCCCTACATTTTCTACAAATAGCCACCCAGCTTCTGAAATCCACCAACCATCTATATCACACTTCTGATTCTTATTCCCTTTTGGCCTCCTTTCAATCGTCCCAGATGCGAAATGAAATTGCTGACCTCCGGAATGACCTTGCGAATTCCTCTCCTACCACTTCACACCCCCCCGCATCACTTCCCTTCCCCACTTCCAGGCCCCTTACCAGAATAAATATATTATTTACCTTCAGAATTGCAATTCATGTCCTGAATTTTTCGTTGCCGAATTCACCGCTCCCAAATTTATTAGAATGAACAACTATCGATCTCCACTAAAGCCACCTTATTTTCATCCTTTCCGATCCCTAACCACTATTTCCCACTTCCACCCATCTGACAAGTGCTTTTTCCTATATGTAAATGAGTTCCTCGCGGGATGTGAAAGCAGAACAGAGGTCAGGACCCGCGAAATGGTTCTCAAATGGGTTCTTCGTGTGTTTGAAACTCCCGGGTTGAAAGGCCAGCAACTAGCCACCTGTCTATTCCACCTCTCTCACCTTATCTCCTTCCCCTCCAACTTCCTTCATGTCTTCCGACTCTCGCCGCACATAACGTCCTACTCTCGATGGTAGGATGAAGGATAGTCATTTTAATTGTAGTGTAATTGTTGGAATTAAAAAAAAATAATTGGTAATAAAAGATTCGAAGATATGGAGACTCCATAAATCAATCCCAAGATCAGAATCAAGAGACTTCTTCATCCAAGAAGTAAAGAATACTGATGCAGTCGTCATGATAAGCTAGGAGATTAAAAAGTTTATCTCAAGGATTTATTAAATTCACCACTAAATACCCTATTTTAATCGTAAAAAAAGATGTCTTGATGAAATTAAGGAAAATAATACCATCGCTATACGTCAATTAACCCAAAGAAGAATACACTCACAGTTGGATAAAACAAGCGTTGAATAAGGAAATATTTCATTAGAGCATATGAATGGAGAACATTTGTTTATGGCAGTGAAGCATGGACGATAACAGCAGCAGAGACATCAAGGCTGGAAGTATATGAATTCTAGTGTTACTGAAGGATGATGAAGATCAAATGGATGGACTAATGAAGATGTCTTGAGAAGACTGGGAGAATAAGGAAGTCTGCAGAAACCTTGAAAAAAGAAGATATTTAACTGCCTAATTCCTGAGACAAGATGATCTAGTCAAGAAAATCTTCAAGGCATAAGTAAATGAGAATAATGGGAAAAGATAGCCTGTGTATATATTAATGGAGAAATTATTAAGTATGCGAAGAGAACAATTATGTATGTATAAAAGGGTTATTCGATAGTAGAATCGAGTGGAGAGTATCAAATAATTCTTAGGATTTTATGACGATAATGATTATGAAGGACTTAAATATATCCTAAGAAATTCATAATGGGAGTAGGCTAAAGGCTACTTCCTAAGTAAATGTATCACCATTGCTTAAATAATAGCTGGAGAAAATCAAACTGAAAAGTACCTATTCCAACAGCTTTAGTTACCATGGTTGTGCCATGCAGTGAAGTCTCCCGTAAGACCAACGTTTGAGACGTTGGCGCGTATTTCCATTGCTCAAGCATGTGAATATGTTGGGGTGAACTTATGCATAACAGTCTTTACGCGTGGAATGTTGCATGGAGAATTTCTCGAGTGAAGAAGAAGCTAAAGTTTAAAGGAGCTAATTAATCCGGAAAACCATCAGCCTATCCATAATTCACTACGGAAAGATATTTCTGTTTTGAGGATTATTTTCGAGGAAGCCATCAATGAAGTCAAGAGTTTTGTTTAAGTGTTATTCTAATAGAAAGGCATGTTAAATTTGCCGTTATTTGAAATACCTAAAGTAAAAATTCTATCTGGGACACTAATTTTTTTGGATGTTTCTTATGGGATGAAGATTTTCACAATACTTTATAAAACAATCTAAAATAATAAATTTTATAGTTGGAAAGATATTTTTTCCTTTATTAGATAAAAGTGTCCATTTGTTAAAATGTGTTTTTATTTTTCTTTAAATAACTTAAACTATTGCATTGAAATGTCGCCAAGCATATCTCGCTCCTCCGGTACTACTGTTTAATTAGAGAAACTTTTTTGTAATGCATCCACCGCCCATGAGTAAATTAATGATTTGTGTCAACGAGGAAAATTAATATTTTATAATTGGATCAGCATTCGTTTGAATGCTATCATTTAAACTTTTCATTTGGAACTCAAGGGTGTTGCTAGCATGGGGTAACAATGCTGAGTACATTTTTCAAATCACTGCTAAATGAACTACTTAGACACCCCTACCAGTATGTTTTCTATGTTTTCTAGTGATGCCTTATTCGTCCGCAGGAAGAAAGATATTTAAAATGTAAACATACGGCAGCTGGTACCTCTATGTTTTTCTTCTGACACCACATAATACTCTGGTGTTCTTGATTAATATTCTTTGCGTATCAACAAACAATTAAGCTCCAAATTTACTTCAACACATCTTAATTTCAATCTAAGATCTGAGGCAGATCAACACTCAATATGGTAGTTTCCGTAATGGGGATTGAGAAGAACACGGAATCCATTAATTTCTATTTGTGGGCCAAAGATAAAATATTTGTGAATAATTTTAAATTAAGAAATTCCCATTTAAAAGAAAATTAAATTTTATTTTTGAGTTCATTTTAAAAGACCCAGAAATATCGGGACTGGGGCAGGCGTACTAATGGCACCGTATACACGTAGTTTATATTGCGCTGATTAGGGAATTTTAGTTGCTTAAACTTACAATTATATTTCATTGTCCCTAAGCTCCAGTAAACATGTATTAATAATTGCCTATGAAAATTCTTGAAGTTGGGAAAACCGTCTCCGGTAAACATGGTATTAATATTCATTTTCTATCCTCCTACACCCCCTGCTTGTAAAGTATTCCGCTTCCACGAAGCCTTTTTAAGAGTGTTTTTCACGTGATTCGCAGCATCACCAAATGACAGGGGGAGGAAAGTATACCTTCATGTCGCCACGCGCAAATTTTACCGGCACACAATACTACTTAAAATTCTCTCTTTTGAATTAATTAGGAAACATTTTTCATGTCATTTTTAAGCCGGAATGCTTTTACTATACTCAGTAACAATAATAAATAATAATAATACAATTATATTATTATTATAATATTTAACGCATACCGCCGATTAACTTTCTACTCATTTAAATTCCTTCAACAAATCTTACTCGTATACTCCTGTATTTACGTATTCTAAATGAGAGCTGAAGAGGACAAAATAAGATCACAATCAATAAATTTCTCATCTCATTTCCGTGAACCCTTTGAACTTTCACAGAATATAATTGACAGATTGCTACACTTGTTATTTGTATGATATGTAAAAGTGTTCTCATGAACCCTTTTACGAATTGTAATTTACGGTTTACTTGATCTATTTTTACCTGGTATGGACATGATACACCATATCGTGGTTTAGTTTTTTGATGGCATTTCGAGTGTTTTGAGGCAACCATTGCGTTCAGGATGAGGTCTGGAGAGTAGATTTGCTCGGATATATCCGCAACTTGGGACCCAAAATTGACTTCCAATATACCAGGTCATGCATATGGCTTTTGGGATCAGGTCGTGAAAGAAGTCGTGAAAATAAAAAAGGGAGAGAGAAAAAACAATAAAAGAGACTGTGATTTACGCTTGATCAATGCGTAGAACGGATTTTCAACAGGAATGGAGAAGGAATGATACGGGAGCCAGCCAATCAAAGTCCACTTGAAAATAAAATCGGTTTTTCGATCGCGCGGGCGAGTCCGGTTCTGTCCACCGGGAATACACCGTTGAGGCTAGGATATTGATGCACTATGACGTCAAATTTGCTGTTGTTATTTTCAAGGTCTGCCAACTGAAAATGATAAATGTTTTCAAGACTACAGGAATATCGATTCCATCTTTACGATATTGATCACGATAACGGGTGTTCGTGTAAATGATGAAAGTTTTTTTAATACCAAGTCTAGCCGAAATCTTTTGAACCCTTAGTATAATATTTTTATAAGAAAGGCCCGTGCACAAAACTATGATTTAACTGCCGCATTGTTCATTGCATTGATTCGTGATCTGTCGAATGGAATGTTTCATTATTTCATTTGTAAAAATAGAAACGGGATATCGGTGGCTAAAGAAGACTGCCATTTTTGAAGCATAAGAATAATAAATGCGAGAAGTGAAAAAGTAAATATTAGGTAGCTTGCGTAACGGCCAATATGTGGTAGCCATTGATTTAGGAGCTTCAATGACGCTCGCCATACAGGTAAAGGAGTCTAGGCAACCCGAATACCACTCTTGAGCAATAATGTTGCATATCCTGCAGGATGAAAACACACTGACAATTAGCCCTCCCTGGCGTAGCTTCTTGGGAAACGTACGGTTCGGAAAATAGATGGATTGGTTACGTTCCTCTGAGCCAGGCTAGTTTGGATTAAGTGATTTTATTCTATAAATTTTCATACGATTAGACCCCTTGAAATTTTTTTTAAAGTCATCTCTTCTCCCCCTCTTCATGCTGCCTAGTAAATCCATCTCAAGGTATCATTTCATCTGAAATACAGTCAGCAACTTCCCTCCCATTTTTCCTTTTTTTTCCTCATTCATTTACCCAGTTTTTTATTTTGTTGTGAACTCTTAGCTGAATCTTATCTTCAATTTTGGAAGAGGACACATTTCAAGCGTCCGTTGGGCGTTTATTTCCTCAACCGAGGTCATTCTACAATTACACCAGTTTACATCTTTCAATCCTCCCCTACGGTTCCTTTTCTGCCAAAATTAATACATTTACTAATAACTAGATATAGTGCCACTTGTTTCTGGCGTTTTTTCGTGTTTTCACAAATTTAAAAGGGACACAATTAGCATAATCATTTTTCTTCTTTTGAAAAAAGGGTTTAATGGGCAAAATTCATTCTTAGATCTTTCTTGATATGAAATTTTCAAATCAACGTAAACTTTATTCTGCGTTTTTGATTGATATTACCGTAATTTTTATGTGGTACTACAAAAATATATTATTATTTCGCTTTTGGTAGCATGCTAAAAATTATGTCGAGTTTGGTATTTTGTGACGGAAGGGAGCTCTTACTCAATTCTCAATCCTACATGTATAGATATTTATTAGCTTGTCTGCTAAACTATTTATGCTTTCTTGACAGAAAAATTCTCAAGTAACTTATCCACTAAGTCTTTCGTTGGATCACATTCAGGACTTTAATGCAACATAACAGTTAAAATGTTGACAGGCGCATTTCATGTTTGCAGAGAATTTACTGGGGCTGTGAATGACTTCTGTGATAAATATTTATGCATATTATTTTGGGTGAATAGTGGGAGCTCTCTCCCGAGTGAGAGAGCGGGAGAGAACTCCAAACTAGAACGCCAGGGTGGTTGAGGGATGAGAGTAGAATAGGGTGTAGCTATAGGTGATGTGACAAGGTTGAGCACGGATTCTCCTCTCCATGTCATCTTGTCTTAATTAATTCAGTCTGTACAACATGACGACTTCCGCTCTTGGCTGCTGTAGCTGTAGAGGAACGTCATTTGCCTTCAAGGATAAACGGTAAATGGGCAGGATTTTCAGGGAGTAGAGGGAGAGAGAATGAGTAAGTAACCTAGTGTAGGTTGAACTGCCTGAAAGGTGCCGTGGAGTTTATTCTTCCGCGTCCGACGTATGCAGCTCTATTCACGAGGGAAATTGTGCAGGGTCAGTGATTCCGTTGACACAGTATTTGTCGCGGTAACATCATACTATGCTTATTCGTGATTATTATTTTATCATAAATGCTAACATCTATGAACTATCATGAACATGAACTATCGACGTGAAATCAGTTTTGTTTGCGAATTGGGAAATATCAAGGAATACTAGGGGGAACCCAATAGACTAAAAATCGGAATCTTTTTGCAGAGCGTAGTTCATTTGTAATACAGACTTCGGCTGCTAGGCGTATGCCGCTCGAACCCTTCTGCAGTCATTAAGACATGCGGAAATGTTGGGAAAGGCCGCGCATAGTGCCTATGAATTTCGTAATGAGAGCTGTTTTGTACACGTCACGTTTTGTGGAATGGTGGATTCTTGTGAGCAAAGCCAGGTTCAGAAATTTTGCTTCCTGCTCGAAAAAAACGCTGCGGAAACTGTTGTTATATTGAAAATAGCTAGCAAAGAGAAAGTTTTAGGAAAAAGCTTAAGTGTATGAGTGGTTTATTGGTTTAAAAAGAGGATATATGTCAATTAACGATCTTCCTCGCACCGGGCGTTCATTAAACTCACGGATCGATGAAAATGTTGGAAAAGTTAACAAACTTCTCCACGGAGATCAACTGTGGACCAATATAGAACTAGCTGAGTAATCTGGGATGCCATAGCGCTTGAAACGAGAAAAGTTGCTAATGTTACTTGGTAATGTGAGCTTAAAAGAGTTAAATGAAAGATGGAAAGATAATCCATCATTGCCATCTAACTATGCAGATATTGATTTTCTAGCTTACTTTCTGATTTTACTTGTACTTCAAAAGCATTTAAATTTCCCACATTAGTTTTTGTAGTCATGTCTGTCGATTGCTTATTCATAAAAGTTTGTTGCACACTGCATGAAGCTAAAATTTCATCAAATCCAGGGGAAGGAAAAGATGAAACTTTTAGTGAACTATGTGAAAGTGATCCTAGTTGGAGGTGAGGTGATCAAGGGAAGTGGTAGGATGAGTAATATGAAAATATGTATTTACTGTAATGTCAACATGCCATGAAAAGCACCGTAATATGTTTATGAATACTCTTGCTGATGCAAAAAGTTATATGAGCTTTAAGCTTTTCATTTGATTAATTAATCCATAGTAACTTCAAAGTTAATTAATGTATGGACATGGAGGGTATTTGGCGATATCCTTTTTGCTGTTTTGCGCTTGATTGGTTTAATGAATTCATGCAGGAGATTTGCCATTATTGACTTTCATCAATAGTATCACTTAAAATATATGTGTTTTGATTATTGAATGCATTTGAATTTATGGAAAAAAATAAGTGTTTTCAATCGGAACAGAACGAGCATATTTCTTTAACGCGCATTTAGAAAATAATACCGAATTTTTTAATGAATTTTGGCCTTTGTCGATACACCCGAGCGGATCTTTTATATTTCCTTTTGTGCCTCTGGCGACCTATATTTCCTCCAACCGCTGGCGAATCGTAGCGTGTTATTGGCCCGCGTCGTAGAAAGCGTGGGATGACTGTGGAATCCGTATCTTTTTTCGATGTAAATCAAACTGCATTTACTTCATAACCGCACACGTAAATCTGGCTCTTCAGCGCATGTACATGCGACGTAGGGGCTATTAAGGTCTTAAAAGCTCGGGGTAATCCCACACTCCGCTCCAATCCCTCCCCCTTTCCCGGGCCCCTGCACGTCCCTTCACCGCGTGTCCGGCATGCATATATTCGCGGCGTTCCGCTTGGCAGGGGGCTGCTGGGAAGGAGCGTTGCTTGGGGCCAGTGAGCGGAGAAAAGCTGCTTATGGCGGGAGCGGGCCTTTTGGCTGAGCAAAGATTCCTTCCTGCTCTCTCTCTCTCTCTTCGGTGATTGTTCGCTCAGCGGACATGTTGGCTCCGCCGAGAGCATTATTTTAAGTTAAAGTTAACGTGAAAAGGAACTTGGCGGCCCCTTGCTAGGATCGCAGTGGACCGTGAAACGAATGTCTTATCCATCCCTGGGACTGAACTCGCCACCCCCGCGACGCCGCCCCCAACTCGTTGTTTTCTGACCTCTATGCACTAGTTAGACCTTGGCGCGCTTTTCTCGTGGCATTGTGCCATGCGCTTGCAATTCATGTGAGTCTGATGATACTCGACGTTGGCCACTGGAAAAATTATCCATTAACGGTGGATGAGGGGGTACGATATCACGGATTCTTGATTTTTCGTCCAGCCTTTGCTTTGCGAAACATTCAAATTGCATTTATCACAGAAAATAGATTCTATTTCGTCATTCCGCTCATCACTATTGCTTAAAAGATGGAACAAGAATCATTAATGAAATGGCACAGGATCAGAGAGTTCTTAAAATATGTATTTTAATATTAGAAAAACAAAGTGGTTGTTCATCAAGTTGAACATGTGAGGATTATATTTTTATTTTAAGAATTTAGTTGAAAAGAAACCATCAAGAGGCAGGATATAGTATGTCACTATCATCGATTCGGAAATGGCTTTTAATTCTGTTCCCCTCGCCGAATTTTAGCCAGCCATGAGGAAGAGGTGTAAATAGGAAATACACAAATGCATACAGGGAAAGTGAAGCGGTCATAAAGATTGAAAATTCATTTTCTGCAACATTCCCACGAACTAAAATTGTAAAATAAATGTTATATCTGCCACACATTATTGAAAATGTACTTGTACACAGTCTTAAGAAATCGGAGCAGGAAATGCTCTCCAATGGGGATAAGCATGGACGATAAAAACATACTCACTATACTCTTTGCTGATAATAGAATAGTAATTTCAAAAGATCTGCAAGATATAGTTTACTCGTTAAATAAACTAAAAGAAGAATTTAATGAATGGGTACTGGTCGTAAATTAAAAAAATGCAATATATGGTATTATGCATAACATGAGAAGATCTGTGATGTGGAAAAATAAAGAAAACGTCGACCATTACGAATACCTTGGGATATTAACTGATTAAAAGATTTGAGACAACAAAGATATAATGAATAAATTTGGAAATGGGAGAGGAAAATCTATGAATAAAGCACTACTTCCAATCTTGTGGTACAATAACTATGTCACAAAACAGAGAAAAACATTTCTAAATGAATGATAGTCCCATGTTTGATGCAATTGAGTCTAAATTGAGAATCGTATGTAAGATAGTCAAACACTTCTTTCAGTAGAAATGACATATTAGATGATATATAGTTGGGCCCAACCTAATGTGATCACAATAGAAATGAAGTTATAATGAAAAAATGGCAGTTGAGAATGAAACTATGCATACCATAAAAAAATAACGAAAAATGTTATTGGCGGATGAAAGAAGAAATACTACCTTTAAAGGTATGGGACTACACCCCAGCAGAAAGGAATAACCACAGAAGACATCAAAAAAAGGCAGAAAGATGTTGAGAAGGAATTGGAAAGAAGAGGCTTACAGGCAACGGACTGGAATGACAAGGAACGTTGGAGTTAAGGATGCGAAAAGCCGCACTAAGCTGCAAACACTCGTGATATGTGTGTATTACATAGGAAATACACACATACATACACTTATATATATATATAAACCAACTTGCACACACACATGTATGTAGATATATATGTATGTTTTAAAATCAAGAAATAGGCCATCAATTGACCCCTTCAAATTTGTTCATAGTTTCAAGAATTATTGGGAATTATATCCCAAGTTATGTTTAAAAAAATTCGAGAAAAATTTCCGTTGTTGATTTACAGCAAAGCGTCATGTTTGTTGATTTGCGTAAACATGTGGTTATGTTTTCGGTGATATATAGTTAACTATTGGTACCGCATAAATGTTCGGTGTATAATTATCAGTTTAAGAAATTGTACGTGGCACAACTGTATTTTCTTTACCAAATATTCGGATTTAATAAAACTTATTTAACAAATTAAAATCGTCAATTTTGAAATGTATTTTGGCAATGAAGCCTTCCAGTGATTTTCATAAATTTGCCGGGTTTCTCTCCATTCTTTCTTCGTTCCCCGAAATATTCTTAACCCCAAACAATGGGGATCATGCATTATTTTTCATAACTATTTGAATACAAAGTTTTCAGCTAAAATGTGCTTCGCAAACATTTTATAAAGAATTAAGATGTGTCACGAAGATATTACTCTTCAAAAATAATGCATTTACAGAAGCTTAAAAACACAACGTCATCGAATGACGTCACGGCACGGTATCACAATAGGCATTGCTTATTTGTTGTATGTGGAGGTAAGATGTTTAATGAATACTTGGAAATATGTTTACTTTTATCTCATATGTTTAATGTAATAGATAATTATATTTCGATTATTTATGCTGGCTGTATGGACTGTTACGAGAAAATCGTCCATAAATTCTATAATACCTGTACGGTACCCTGTTTGCCTCTCAGCTATGGCAGAGTGATCGCTGTTTTTTTTAAGAAAGATTTCATCTCGTCGCAGAGACGTCAATAAATCTTCATTAGGCTATTTCAAAGAAGTACCAGTGAATTTTGTTCTATTCAGAACTAATTCTTTCCTAATATCTGGTAAAGTTTTTCACTTTGCATGTTTGGCGTTTATTTGTCTGATTGCACTCTATTCACCATTTATTTGACAATTTTTACAGTTATTTTCACTGGCTGTCATACTAGTCTTAGTTTTATGGTATACGTAAGTGACTTCATCTGTGAGTAGTTTGAGTAATAATCCCGTACGTCCATGCTTAACAAAATGGCCAACCTTACTTCAAGAATCTAATGCGATGCTGCCTCCAGTACCTTCTAATCTCCATCCCTACAGACCTATCCTTCCCATCAATTCATATACTAGGATGTTATTTTATTCAGGATGAGTAATTCATATAGTCCACAATACTTTATAGCTCGCCAATGTGAAACTTTTTCAAAACACCAACATTTGAATATATATGCGGACATTTTATGGACATTTTTATGACTTGAAACAAAAACATATTTCGTAAAAGAATTTATATCTTTTTGTATTTTACTTCTTCTGGTTCATGTATGTTTTTAATTGGCCAATAGTAAATTTTTTTACAAAAATAAAATGAAAAAATAATTTTACATTCACGGATTTTACCATGTATTCTTTCAAGACAATGACCGAAGTGTGAAAAGTAGAATCCGAGGCAATAAGGTCAATAAAAAAGGAACTTACACTCTGCGCGTATTTTTACATTATTGGATAGATATTATGTTGTTTAGGTCACTCACTCTAAGGAGTCCGATGAAATTTCTCATTTTGATATCTAAAAGTTATTAAACGCCTAAGAGGATACTTCCTATTTCGTATTTCGCTAATGAATTGTTAGGTTTGCGTTGAAAGCATCTCCTTTATAAATAAAATGAACGTATTTATTTTAAAAAGCACCCACCCAAGCATGCGTGAGTATAATAGGATAACGAAAGGGGAGAATATTTTGTTCTCTATGCTATGGATATTTTGTGTCCCAGGAACCTTCAAGCATGATAATTGAGTAAGAAATTAATAATGAGCGATTTCCCTAGGCTGTCCATAAATTCTGTTTTCATCCTCGTTCATCCACTCCAAATGGGGTCGTTTACCATATTTTTTTTATTGCCGAATCTGATAGAGTTTGTAAAATTAAAAGACCCGTATTTTTCCTTTTTTTGATCCGACAATTATTTCCCGAGTTATAAGCGGCGAAAAACTGATGTTTTTAACCCTTTCGGAAAAGTGGGCGTGGTGCAACTTCTGACGTTAATCGACTTCCTCGAATCAGAACTGAGCCCGCGAAGCTACTTTGCCTTATCGCAATGGGGGGGGGGGGGGGGGGGGACACAGCTGACTCGGCCAATGGGAATGATTGTGACAGCATCTGTGCGAGCAGACCTTCCGAGAATCCCCCTCCACTCCATTCCTCTCCCCTGAAAGCAGTCAAAGACGGGAGGAAAATGACGTCAATGTTATCACAGCAGCATTTTCGGTGGGCGTCAACTTTTGCTTATTTAAATTTTTGATTTATGAGTGAATGGTTGTGGTTAGAAGATTAATTTTTTCACTAAAATTCTTTTTTCGTTTCCATCTAACGATTTCGTGTACAAAATTGCGATTTCGGTTCCGAGTAAACGCCTTCATTGGTGCTAATCTCCATTTTCTTTCTGTGATTCTTTTAGCTTACTCCGAGGTGTCTTCTCAGGATTCTAATCGATTCCAACATTCACACGCTGTCATATACATATGTATAAACACGGTAAAATAAGCTTTGGAGATATTGCAATGCGGAAATATTCGAAATGTGTGCCATTCAAAATATTTTCCATGATATACAAAATTTGATTTATTTTCCATTCAATTTCATTTCATTAGTTTTTTTTGCATCACGTTTAGCTACTTGTTGTGTTAATGAAGGTTTTATATTGAAATAAAAGTCTTAAACTTGAGTTAGGAATGATTTTTCTCTTGGAAAAATATATCGTGAAAAATTATATTCCTCTAATTGGTTGAGCGAAAGACTTTTTCTTTTCCCTTGCTATCACTCAAAATCTCGGATCTGGTATTTTGCATATCTGTTGCAAATTCCATATTTCCCTTACTCTCAGGGATTTGCTTATAGTGATGTGACAACGGTGTCTGGGTTTGCATGGAGTTGAAGGTATGCTCCAGCCTCTTTTCAACAATAGGGAGTCCCACGATTTCCTGTTTCCCCAGGCAGAAAACCCAATCTCTGACTTCCTATCATTCAATTGCTATCAAGACTTCCATTTAGCCTCCATATTTCCTTTACCCTGCCCATAAATCTACTATCCACCTCTGTTTTCAGTAGTTAACATTTCCTTCAGCTCCACACAGCTCATATAATGCTACAGTTATTGACTTTTGAGAATTCAATTCTCCAGCTAGTTGGTTTGAAACAAGTTTTTTGGCTTTTCAACATTTGCATTTGTAATCAGCTTATATCTCCTGAATTTCCTCTGTATTGAAAGAGAATTGAGGAGGTTGTGTAAGATACTAGGCGAAGGCGTATTTATTTGTTGCTAAAAATATAGTGTATTTCTTAATTAAATGAAGTATTTTGAGATTTTTCTTCATTGAGCTGAAACATAAATTCTCAATTGAAAATGAGAAAAAAATCCAAGTGCCAAACATTCTCTGCTCAACATCTAATCTTTTCTGAAATCCTTTGTTTACGAGATAATTTTTAAAATTTTTTCAAGCGATATTACTAGATGGATAAAGATTAAGTCTATAACCGAAAATGTTTGTCAGTTTTTTTTAGGTTCTTTCAAATTCTTTTCATTAATAAAAAAATAAATGTTTTAATTCCAATCCGCCTAAGAGGATTTACACGTCTCGATTAAAGCAAACTCATGTTATATGCAACTTGCCAAAACTCGTTTGGCGCCAGAATCTTTGGATGCATGAAAGCTTAACAACTCACGCAGCGTGTTTTCCGTCCTGCAAGAAACGAGACTACACTTCCATGCCTTATATTTCATTGTTTACATTTTTTTCTTATTTGGGGCGAGTGGGTAAAGCTTAAATAATGGTGGGATATTTTGCCCAAAAATTGTATCATGTGTCTCCACATCGGGATTAAACTCTCAATTCCGCGGTATTTCACTTGGGGCTAGTTCAGGAGGCTCCAAGCACGGTGCTGAGTTGCCTGGTCCGCCCCGGGCTAGCCCCTTCGCTTCGCTTCGCCCCTAGCCACCCTTGCTCCACGATTTGACTGTGGCTTTCTTTCAATATATTGGCATCCAAGATACGATTCCTGCAATTATATTTAGGTGATGCAGACGTCGTTTGTTTAAGCGACAGTTCCTTATAAGTCCGTTCTTATAATACAAACCGCACCGCACTGCGGCAAACATACTTCTCATCTGTTTAATTTTCATCGTTGTTCATTCCTTATTTAAAAGAAAGCTTGCTACTGATAAAATCCTCCGCAATCCATTCATACAAAATAATTTTATATTTTCAGTGTATAGCTATTTGTAAATATAAGCAATGATATCCATATAGATTTAAATTTGAATGCATGGTTTTTTTGCTGACGGTGTTGGTAAAAAAAATGTTTCTTAGCATTTCCCTGCATGGTGGGAATGTTATTGATCTTGAAGTTAAAAATAATCTTTTCTTTTAGAGTCGTTTATTATTTAAATTACCATAAGTCATTATTCAAAAATATGTGTATTGTATACATATTCATCTAAAAATAAATCATGCATGAATTTCACTATTAAATATATAATACGACAATGTTTAAGTATTAATAAGTGAATGGATGATGTGACAAGAACCATATATGTAAACAGTGACGCAGTGAGAATGAAATGTAATTATTAATTCTACTTTTAAATTATAATTCATTTGCCGGTGTAGATGATGTCAATAGGCTAGTGCACAACTATAGCCTCCAAACTTAAAAGGACACTGCAGAGCAAGCATCTCATGGAGTCCTTCCCTGAAATGCTGACTGATCATGAAATTGTTATCGTGTACTTTTATTCTTAAAAAAGTTCCATATTTCATCTTACCTTTTGCGTGTGTATAATTTGAGGAAAAAATTAAAATTTTAGTTTTTTTTTCTATTACATCACATTCCCTATATGTTATTTTATTGGAAAATATTCTCAATCTTTTTAAATTAAGGCTTTGAAAAAATTATAATCAATGATGCGAACTTTCGTACAAGACTCAATTTCATCCAAGAAATTATTTCAGTCATCCAATGTAAGTTACGTACTTGGAATAGGTGAGGTCAGACATACCGGAATTCCATCGACTATTAATATAATTTGGTACATATCTCGCCACTCTAGAGTCTTAGAAAATCGGGCAAACAATGGAAAATGCAAACAATGCAAACAATATTATTATCAAATTTTTTAATTATCTTTCGAAGATACGACAACACTGATTGGCTGCTGATTTTGTAATAGTAGTTCACTGATATTAAATTGAATTAATTTGTTTAAAAAAATCGTAACTTCCTGAGATATTAAAATCCGGAAAGAAATCCATTTCTCTTTGTATTGCCAGAGAAGCATGAAAATGTAGGCACGCTCGAATAGAATGAGGGCTTTTCCCTAGCGATGTAAATATGTGGAATTCAAATTGAGCGGAACTTATCGTGACTCTAGCCCAATGCGAGAAAAAATTCTTTCGCCAGTCTCAACCTCTCAAAAGCACTCATTTGGTTGGAGGAGGTACATTAGCAAATGGCTTGTTTTGCATATATACTCGCAATACTTTCGGTGCTGCAGGAAATAAAAAAAAAATGAAATGAAACTGAATAACATACGGACGCGACGATGAAACCGTATCCTCTGCGGGGCGTAACCGATTTCTTTCGACTTGCCAGAATAAAAATACTCGCACACCATGAATGGGTTTCCCCAGCATACACGTATTATTATACAGAAGGGAAGTATTACTTGATCCCGTGAACGTTCTCCCCAGGGTCGCCGGGAGTTCCCCTCCTAACAACCCCTTCTCCTCTCTGCCAGTGATCTCCCCCCCCATCCCTCGTCCCACGACTCCTACACCCCCTTCCACAGAATCGACTCTGTGATTCTTTTTAGTCCCTATGCACAACAATGCGGCACACAAATAATTTGAATAATCTTTTTTTATCAATTAAACATTCAGAATTTTCTTCTGATTTTGAGGTTGAAAATAGAGTTTCGTTTTTGGCTAGTATCAATGCTGAAATGATTACTCAACCTCTTTGGTCGTGAAAAATACCTGACCCATGAAAATAAATTTTCTTTTGAGCACACATGGGACTGCTGAAATTATGTGTTGAAAAAAGTTGTATTATTATTATTTTTGTTGGAATGCAGCCTGTCACCTACTATTCTAAGGAATTGATCGTCGTAGAAGTGAAAAAAGCTTATAAGAAAGAGTGATGAGTGTATGGCTTCAATAGTTCAATAATTATAAAAATACTATTATTCGGTGTAATATGATCCATTGATCTACTTTGACTCCGTTGACCTTGCCCAGTATCAACACTGTTCACACCCAGCACTTTTTCACCCCAGGTCCTTCGATTTCATGCTCAGTATCAACACATACACTTTATCTTTACTATTGTGCAGCTCATATTTTTTCTCGTGCTAGGAAACGCTGAAATCACCAATTGTCAACCAAGACAGTGCGTAAAAATGAGATTCCCAGCAGTTAATGACTCTGGCTAACGTTCATCTAATTAAATGCTGATACCTTTTGTTCACCCACAGCAAACAATTTTGCGAGATTTTTAGTATAGATTTCTAGTTTTACCTTGATAGTTGTAGTTGATAGGTTATTAGACATTCAAATTCATACACTTTGGAATTATCATAATAGTGCCTTACAATCCTACCGCAAGAAGCAACAAATTCGAGAAAACTAATGTCAATTCCACTTCTAATTATTCGAAAATTACCTCATGTATTTGAGTTTTTTATGCATCCAATTCATCTCGCCCATTCATAATGTAATAAATCAGTGCTATGCTTGCCTCTGAGATTTGAGTGATCGTTCCCCATTCCTTGTACAGAAGAATTTACAAGATTCCTATATGTCGAAGCAACTCGGTGGTCAAACGTAACGTTGACTCAATCGGTGAAGACAGACTTGCCTGATACAAAGCACAGTGAAACGTTCATGGCAAGGGAGCATAGAATTTCAGAAGTTGCACACTGAAGTTCAGATTCTCAGAAAATCTACCTGCGAGGGTATACTGTTACAATGCTCGGGAAATCCGGATTTGAACTCGGGAACGTAACATCCATCCACCCACACCACATGATCCCACAAAGAGGCTATATTTATCTCAGAACCTCGGTTACCATGGATATGTCAGATAATAAGGTGTGATTACTCCGGAGCAGCTGTCGGGTTTAGGAGCTAAACTGATAAAACGCACTCAAATCAGATATTACCACAACATCACCAAGTAATACTCAGCAAATTCTTTTTCAGTAATTCAAACGTGGACCATATTTTTAGAATACTAAATGGTTGGCGCAATTAAATCAGGATTGAAAACTTTTGAGGTTGGGCATTGATCACATGATCCAAATTAGGACGAAGAAAATACTTTGACTTTAGATTTTGCAGCTCTTACAGATCCCAGGCATTTCTCTGTGGATGCATTGAAATCCTCGCAGCGAATGGGAGTGAAGATTTTTTTCGTCCCGATAGTACTAGTCTCTTTGACGTAAGATTGGTGCGTACGCGAGCGTACAAATTCCACTACTACTACTTTAATAGTACTACTACTATTAGTTGCCTCAGAAATTTCATCGTTGCTGTTTGCAAGACAACCACACTCAAATGATACGTCGCGCAAAAAGCCTTCCGCCCCAACCCTTCGGACAAGCGAACTATTTACTGCGTCGTTTGGGATTTTCGCGTTTTACTACCACACCCACCCCCTCCCCTTGAATACCGTTTCCCCACTCCCGGGCATCGATTTTGGATGCTCTCGTCGGTCCCCCCCCTCTCTTGCCCCTCAAACGCACCCCCGCTCCCCCACCCTCCCTTCTTTCCCACCCCTTTTCTCCGATACGGGGGCGGACTAGGATACCCCCCTACCCCACCGCCGCCGGCGGAGAGGTAATTCCCACGCGTTGTGGGACTCGAGGTGGGAGCGAAGCGAAGCACACTTTACCATTTTTATCAGTCCATAAAAAGTTTTTAGGGCCGCAATATAATACTTTGACGCTCAACGTGCAGCAAAGACGTCGAAACGATTCGTCCCACCCTCCCCCCAAGAATTATTATTTCGCGTCGCTTCAAAAACCCATTTCTCATTCACTACCGTCTCCGGAGTGAAGGATGCTTTATGGGACATCTTTTTTTTTCAGTTTTCTGGCCGTGGAAGCAAATGCGTCTTCCCGGTGCGCTAAGGTCGGTCGGTCTGAGTATTCGACGCGAGGGACGCACTCCTCCTCGCGACTGTCCATTGTTTCGGTGAGATTCATTTTGAGAAGAGGATGCTATGATTCCTCGATGCCTCAACCCAACACCTCCATAGTTTCCCCATCTTCAATGCTCAAAACGTAAAATATCAAGAATAACTATATAATAATCACGGTTAGCTTAACGTAATGGACTACCTTTACATTTTTTATCCGGGTTATTTTCGTTTTAATATCGTGAACAGTTTCACATTTTCTTTTATTTTCTATTTTGCAAGGATTACGATAGCAAACACGTCTAATTATGAGCCTCTAACATTCAAATTAAGGTTGCGACACGTGCTTAATTTTTTCTTATCTATTTCTTTAATTTTCTTCTTTCTTAGTTAGGTTCTTTTTTATTTATTAATTTGATTATTTACGGTACCCGTAGGAAGGTGTCAATTATTTTCATTCTGTTAAAAAGTGAGATAGTGTGAAACGAACCGACTGATTTTTTATTGTTTCCAAAATTTCCGGATAAATATTTTGAGAAAAAATGTAGACATGCGCGGAAGAAGAAATTAGAGGATAAGTATTGAAAAACCTGGACAAGGAAAATATCCATTTTTCCTCGAATTTGATGTTGCAATCTTCAAAATATAAATTTGGTTATTTTTGGAGTCAAGAAATGAGCCTTAAATCATAAAGACAATGATTTAGTCCATTTTTTGGAAAGTTCCAAGCACCCTGAGTCTTCCAAGACATGAGATGTACAAGAAGAGTTATCTCCTGACGCTCCTGACATTAAGAATGATCATCTACTCAGTGCGTTACCAATCACACGAGCTACTTTCAGAGACAAAGTTTAGCGCAATTCACTGGCATCGAGGCAACTTTGGTAGGTCACGGTGATGAAGGGTCGATTAAGATCTCACTTCGGATGGAACTGTAGGTGTACCATATCTCTATCCTGGTGAGACGAGCGTCTTTCACTGAGGAACGCAACGGTTATGAAGCATTATCTTTTTTATTAATTCTCGAAGTTATTTTTCGATTTCGAAACTGTCTTAGTAGTCTGTGATGTTCCGTCAAAATAAAATAAGATTTCGTGGCGCAACGTACTGCCTCTCAGAGTGACTTGTAGTAGGAATGTATATATACCGCCATATACCACCTATACAAGCAAACTATATACCACCAATTAAATTACAATTTAATCCTGGTCTGATGTCATGAAAAGATTCATTTGCAATATGTACGATGGCATCAAAATGTATTCATGGTAAAAAGTTATATATTCATTAAGTAGAATCAATTAAGTTCATTGATAGATATTGTTTTTTAAGACTTTGTTTGTGAGTATGGATAATAATACGTAATTATATTCAGAGCTGTTACTTCTGGTAATGCTCTTACTGTCATTTTCTCCACTCTTCTCTTGCGAACTGATTCCACTCAGCACAAATTAACTTGGTTTTCTTGTCCTTTAATTTGGAAAAATATGTGGCGTGACTGACTTGATATGAGCTGACTGGATGAATATTTTCATTCTTCTTCTTATCATTCTCATTTTCCCTCTGCATCATGATGTTTTTGCTTTAAATACATATTATGTAACGCTATAATTTGAAAAAAAATTATGCGCTACAGTTTAATTGGTCACAACATGAGACGTGATGTCCTGAAGAAAACAATCTTTGAAGGACAAGTGGTCGATAAGAACGGCAAAGGAAGGCCTCGAATGAGAAACGTATACAGGACAAGTGATGAAGGACGGGAAAGAGAAGAAATACGTAAATATGAAGAGATTATCTGATTGCAGAATTCAGTGGATTGGTTGGTTGGTTATTTAGGGGAGGCGACCTAGGCTGAGGTCATTTGCGCCATATAGGATAGGTGGATAATTGGGTAATGGTAGGAGTTTTCAGGGAACGGAGGAAGGCTGGAGAGAAACCCGGCGTCAGCATTAGCCTACTCTTAACG
Source organism: Platycnemis pennipes (assembly GCA_933228895.1). NCBI lineage: Eukaryota > Metazoa > Arthropoda > Insecta > Odonata > Platycnemididae > Platycnemis > Platycnemis pennipes. The sequence goes on along the minus strand of OW121848.1, from coordinate 20,198,987 downwards.
AATGGCGCCAAGGAAACGTTCTATCCGACGGACGGAGTACTGAACTTGAAATGCCCTCGACTAGCCACTCAAGTGGGGACCGGTTTTCCATTGCAAAATCCACCACTGCCAGGAATCGAACCCGGGCCCTCGGGATGGGAGGCCAGTACTCTATTTCTAGCCTAGTAGTAGCCACCACACCAACCCGATCCCCAAATTCAGTGGAAGCTGCGTCAAACCAATCTGAAGATTGCGAACTTATGATCATTATACATCCGTTTGCATCCACTGCCCTTCTGCAATCGACTGCATCTTGCCGTACATCAGGAGTCTCTGTTCACTCTTTTACCCTCTCATCCTTCATTTCCACTGCCCTCCACTACCATTTCTCCACTGTGACACCGAGTGTCTGAAGAGTGTTTCTCCTCTATTACCTACTTCCTTTTCTTCCTTTTCTATCATTTTACCCTTGCCCTTGTGCGAAGTTAGGATCTGTCAAATGCCATGTGTGTTAATTCAAAACTACGGCGTCTAAAATTCATTCGTTGGTTGGTTGGTTATTTAGGGGAGGCGACCGACAGCTGAGGTTGTTTGCGCCAAATAGGATAGGTGGACAATTGGGTAATGGTAGGAGATTTCAGGGAACGGAGGAAGAGAGGAGAGAAACCCGGTGTCGGCATCAGCCTACTCTTAACGAAAGGTGCCAAGGGGACCACGACTTAACGTCCCATCCGACGGACGGAGTACTGAACTTGAAATGCCCTCCACTAGGCACTCAAGTGGGGACCGGTTTTCCACTGAAAAATCCGCCACTGCCAGCAATCGAACCCGGGCCCTCGGGATGGGAGGCCAGTACTCTAGCCACCATACCAACCCGATCCCCAATTCATTCGTTTATCCTCCTATATATTGAAGCGATTAAAGCGATTGATTGGGAAAAAATTGTGATTTTGGATGTGACACTACTAAGATGTAATTTACACTCAGAGAAAGTAAAGGGTGAGCAGAAAAAAATAAGTGGCCAATATCATGACCGAGAGAATGGTATCTGTTGCGGCAGCTCAAAACCAAAATCTTGTTTGAATGACAGAAGTTGACAATCTACAGGTTACAGATCTATTTTCCTCTTCATTCCTTAATATGCATCCTCATCTGTAATTCATTTGTATGGTTTGAGAAACTCAATGTTTGTCTGTACAGAAAAAAATCATGAAGAAAGCGGTTTGAAAGTAGAGTGAAAATACTTCAAGTAAACAACTTATATTACACGACTTTATTCTTATATTACTTCGTTTCAGACCGTTTAAAAGGAATGTTCAGCAAGTGTTCCTCTTATTAACAAAAATAAATAAAAATGCATTCCATGGTACAAAAATACGTCCTCGAAGGTCCCTAGGAGTTTACAAGCATAACTAAGGAGAACCTATATCCAATGGTGTCAATAATAATAATTAAAACAATGAATGTTACAAATTAACCATAAAGCGTTGAAAATAATAACGCAATTTATTCTCATAGAGTCTTACTGGAGAATTCCTATCCACAAAACTGCATAAAGACTGCACAAATTATATCTATGACCTATACTGAGTTGATTAATTACTTGGTATATGCATCAAAATCTATATCATGTCTAATGAAATGAACTGCAGACAATGAAAAATGAAGAAGAAGTGAATAAAATGCCACCGGTTTTGATTAATATTGGTAACCCTATGGCTCCGTTTCGTGAGGAGAGGAAAAACATTTTAGTTCCTACTGATAATATTTAGAAAAATGCTTTCATTCATCAGTTTATAACAACAAAATTGACCAGTTAAATCTTTGAACAAAAATAAACAAGCAAAGGTAGCATGATATCCCCGCGGGATGTTGTAAACGGAACTCAATCCATTCATTGTGAAACAGAATTTACGTTTGATGACGTCACATGTTTTGTTATAAAAGGGATGCGTACCGTTTCTCGGATTTCAGCGCTTCGATGTGGATTCCAAGAGGCCCGGCAACAAGCAAGGAAATGAGAAATTCAGTGATCCAAACGCGGCGCCGAAAAACCTGTACATTTGATGCGATGACTTCACCTGGTAAATGTTTGCCTTGGGTACAAGTATTGATACCAAGGTGGTTAGAGTGTACTGGAGGAGAAAGGCATCGCAGCTGATTTGAGAAGCCAGCGGCCATTTTGTTAGGCACGGACATTCGGGTTTGCTACCCGCAATATTGATAAGGATGGAGTAATGTTTCACTATGTAAAAATTATAGTAGTAGGATGGTAGTGTGATGTATCTTTAGAATTCGTCAAAGAAATAGAAAAAATCACCAAAAACTCCAAACAGCGCCAAATATGGGGTTTTAATCGACGGTAGAGCATCGATGCGATTGGTGCGTAGATAGGAACATAGTCCTGGATTTATCTGTGGAAAATCCTTCTCTCCTCTCCTGCGTGGGATAAATTGGAATTATGATTTTTACACGGGATAAGAAAGTAAGAGATAAAATTAATAATAGAGTTCAATACTTATTTGTAATAGAGTTTAATACTTATAGAAATCATTATGTCTTTCCTTATGTAATTTATTCCTCAATACCTACGTTTCATTGCTATAGAGCATTATCAGATAAATATACTGTGATGCATTTTTATACAACATCATAGGATGATAATACAGTGATGAATATACGTCCGAAGTTACGTCTGTTGCATTATTCGTAACTTTTGTAATTTTATTGCTAATTTTATGATAAATTCATCGGTTACATTCGTGTTGAAACAGTTCTATCAATGGTATTGGGTTGGTGCGGTGGCTAGAGTACTGGCCACCCATTTCAAGGTCCCGGGTTAGATTCCCGGAAGTGGCAAATTTTGCAGTGGCAAACCAGTCCTTAGTTGAGTGCCAAGGGTAGGAGTCCCTGATGATGGCACCAATGGTTTGAAACCCGTAGGGTAATTAAAGTTGTGTGGAAAATTACGAAGTTTGTTCTTATTCTCAACGATGGAAAAAGAATCCACAAAGTAAAGGTGGAGGTTGTTTCTATGAATAGTGGAGGGTATTTCAGGTTCAGTACTCCGTCCGTCGGATGGGATGTTAAGCCGTGGTACCCTTGGCGTCTGTCGTTAAGAGTAGGTTAATGCTGACGCCAGATTTCTCTCCACATTGCCTCCATTCCCTGAAAATTCCGAATATTACCCGATTACTCACCTATCCTAAATGGAGCAAAATGACCTCATCTGTCGGTCGCCTCCCATGAGTAACGAACTATCAAGTTCAAATTCAACAATCGAACTATAACGTTCTATCAAGTTATGCGTGGTTCTATTGAATTTAAGAAAAGCGGGAACATTGCTGAAAAAAACATTCCCTTGGACACGATTGCTTCACTGAATTTTATCCTGGTGATGGTGTGTATTAAGGCAAAACGTAGGTGGTGGGAAATATAAAGAAAGAGAAAGACTTCGTCTCATTTCGTAATTTTCACATTAAAACAGTTCTAAGATTTTTCTCCCAAATACCATTGACTAAGGTCAAACCTTCCATCAGTGATCAAACCTTATTTGGGACCGGAAAAACTGTCCGCTCTTGATGGGTGTCCGCTATTTAGATGGGGCTGGAATTCAGACAAGTATGGAACAACTACGACTAATTTATTTTTGAAGATATATAATACGTTGCGTTAAACTTTATTTTTCAAAATATTTGAAAAACAAATCCACGTAAAAAATATGAAATGAAACAATTATTTATACTTTATCCATAATGAAACTATTTGCATCATCAGAATCAAAACAAGAATTGAAACCTTTACCCCTAGAAAAGAGATAAGTAGCAATCTAGTAAGCGGTGATTGGAGAGGAAACAGGCAGGAGCATGAACTAATAGTTATACAGATAGACTGCTACCTAATTTCTAGGAAAAAGTTAATTTTTTCAGGAAAATTTCCTCAGTTTAAAAAATTTTAAAAACTTAGAAAATTTACATATTTGCTACAAGAGATAGGATATTTTGTTCAGGGAAAGAGAAATGTTTACAACATAGCTCGTACAGTGCGTGTCCGTAAATGGAGGTAATTTAATGAAAATTATTTTTCTCTGTTGCCTGCGTCCACTATTAAAGGTGTCCGCTATTTGTAGGTGCTACTTCCATAAGTCTTCATGTTCCGCAGTCGGGGATAGAAAAACTGCCCTTTTTTAGGAGGCGTCCGCTATTTGTTGGTGTCAGTTAAGGGAGGTTTGACTGTACTATATATGTTCTTGGATCTATTTCAATTCCTCTTTGGTGTCTCACTTCGCTCCTGATCCAGAAGCAACAAACTTCTCGGAGGCCACTCTCCCACGTGACCACCCTTATTCCGCGGTGCAAGGATCGCCGTCCTCCAATCGAAATAACGGACGCGCCTCAGTCAACTTCCGAGACGCGTCGCTGTCCAAAAACTCTGGGAGGACACTAATGGAAAAGCGATCGGGAGGCGATGGAATCACGTGGAAAACACTTGGGTCTTCCTTAGAAGAGGGGGAGGGGGTGGAAGATAGGGGGAGGGAGTGGGGGTGGCGACGGGACTTAGTTCGGCGTAACACCGTGGGAGCGAGGAGGGCGTGCGGGTGGCAGGTGCAATTTCTCCCCGACTAGAGAGACGTCCTCGGGCGCTCAGGGGAACGTCGGCGCGTAATTGATGTTGGTCAGAGCAGTCGCCCGGGGCGACCGTTAAAAGGAGGGGAGGCGAGGCGGAAAGGAGGAGGGATGAAAGTTTCATTCCGTGAGGGTGCATTCGAAGCGCGCACAGCCTAATTCCACGCCTCCTCCCCCTGTCCACCCCCGTCTCTGCGTCTCGCTGAACTCTTCTTAATCGCTGGCGTGGGTCGCTGAGGGTGTTGAGAGCGAGAATTGCGCGCCTCACAATGTTATATCTGCGCTCGCTACACTCAAAGCCGGTTCCAGAAAACACACTCGAGATTCCCCGTCGAAATATCTTTCGCCCATTTAAGGCCATATTCCGCTTAATTTATTCCAGCAATGAAACCTACGACTGACGAAATCATTGCACTTGGAATGAACAATTTGTAGACGGGGTATAAACTCACTTCTGAAGTGCAATTAGATCAAAGGGCGCACATATGAACCACGGATGAGGCTACCGTGTCTAAGAAACAGAGCTGTTGGGAGGATTCTATTGGAAAAGCGGCTTAGAGGAAGCAGAGTTAAAATGATTGGAGTGAGTTATAATTTACTACATTCGATAGCTGTTTTGTGGCATGCGATGCGTGCAACCATTGGATTGCTGGATTCACGTTTGCGATAGAAATAAGGTTTCTTTTGAAGGTTCGAAGGCTATTGCTAATCAAATTGCGTTAAAATGGGCATGATAGGTAGAGAAAAAGGAAAAGGTTCCCGTATGTGAGCATAAATGCCCTTCAAAGCTCATAAATATACTTACTAACAGAAAACTAGGGCTTAGAGTAGAAACAACATTTTATGGAAAGTTTCTGAGCTTATTTTAATTAATAAACGTTATTGATTATCTTCAAAACACCAAGCAATTTTAAAGAAAAAGGTGTTAATCTTGGCTTTACAAAATTTTCTTCTTTGTATTTCTTATCATGATTACGTTATGTTATCTATGTATTTGCGTTCAAATGGATATAATTTGTATTTTACCGGAAAAAATAGTACCTACTCAAAAACATTTCGTTGAAACCCTAGCGCGTTCATAATAATACTTAAAGACGGTTACAAATGGGCTTTTTATTTTTGTATGGGCATTTAATTTTCTTTACGTTCACAGAACGTAACTTTAACCTGAATTTTAATGATTATTCGGACAGTTGTAAAATTAGATACTTGACCTTTAATTTACATTTTAAGAGTTGATTTCACATCAGAATATGTTCATTCTATCGCTGGTTGACAGTTATTTAACATTCTTGGCATTGAAAATTCATTAATATTATAATTTATTGCGATGAGTTTATAGGAGTAGCAATTAATTTCTTCAGTGGAATTATTAACGCATTAAGGATCCGAAAATTTAACTTAATTCTTTAATGCACTCCCATATTGTTCATAATTTGACAATCAATAGCAGCAGTGAACACAGAAAAAATTCTTATTACTTTAAAGTGAGGATGGGAAGATATAAGCTGCCGTCAGCATTAAGTAAAACGAGAAGATATTCTTCATTTATGTCGTGACATAAGCTGAGTAAAGAGATTACCGTATTGCTGCTAAAGCCAGAACGTTGTGGCTGCATACCTTCTCTTACGCCACCCTAAATGCCTTTGCAAGGTTGCGGGGAGGGCTAGCAAGACCTTGAGTGGAACGTGTGGTTGTTTATCTCTCGTTGTCCGACTACTGTCGTCGCATTGGCCGCCAACCGCCGAGGCGCCCACCGCAGCTACGCTATGACACCCTTATTTTAGCGCTTGCTTGGGTGTAATTGCAACCGGAGTCGTTGTCGCAATGTATGTACACACCACCACATATATATGTATGCACTAAACTAGCGATGACGCTCAGCGTATCTCCCATCTTCGTCTCTTAAGGCTCAACCAAGTCTTTTTTGGACAACTCTCTCCAACAACTCATCATCCACGGGAGCTTGAAGGAATCCACTGTCGCAGAAAAAGCTTTCTCAGCCCATGGTTAATGCAGAGAACATAATATTTTAACGGGAAAGACATGGGAAATAACAAAAGAACCTTACCTCTGCAAGGTTTTTTTGACATTCATCTTAATTTGATAATTCTGATTATTTGTTGATGAATGATGGAAAAAATATCTTAGGGGAAGTATACTTTCCTCAGAAGTTCATTAGGTACCGCTTAATTCTTTCAACCAAAATGAAGATAATTTTTTAACATCTTTGAACCCAAGATTGATATGGGAGGCGGTGGAAATAGAAAGACGCCCATGAAACTTCAACCTTGACGGCGGCATTACACTCAGCCCCATATGGAAGGGACTCTTTCGCCCGCCACCCGAGGGAAAGCCCTCCAAAACACTGGGGGTCCTGGCAGAGGGGTCGCCTTACTGGCGTGAGCGAAGGAAATGCCAACGAGAAACAATACGAAATAAGGCTAGGGACAGAGGAAAGAAAGGGGGACGTGCCTCCCTATAAAATAGCCAGTTAGGGTTAACATAAAGAAGAAGAATAAGAAACATGACGTTTTCTTCGTTATTGTCACACAATAAGCATAACTTCTTCTTCGTCATTTTAACCTCAATGATGCGGCCTGTAATTGAACTCGAAAGCCTGAAAGACAAAATTCGTCACGCAGCGGCTACCAAAAGACACAACTGGGTAGTATTAAGCCTGGTTCACGCGATGCGTTTTTCCGGGATGGATTTCTTGCGCGGAGTGCTGATGGGTGCCGTGCATGCTCGCTTGCTGGAAACGCTGACTACAGCGGGCTGCCCTGACGGCTTGCTTGATTTTGAGGTTAGGTCCGTTGCAATTTTCCTTGCGTGTTTGGCTGATGGCTATTGTTGCCGGCCAATCATCGTTCAGCTTTGCATCACGTGATCAAAATAAAGTTTCTGCCTTTTTCTGCTGTTAATAGCATTGCATGGTCGATATTGTGTTTAAAAATGAGTGCAAATCTATAGACTAGGGATCAAATTGTGGTGCTTATCTAATCATATAGAGACGAAACTTGTTTATATGCAATTCGTAATCGGAGCTATCACAATAAACATCTTCGTGTTGAGGCTCTAAGAAGATTGAGCAAGGAGGATAGCTCGCTACGTGTGAACCGACAACCATCAGCGAAGCCAGCTTAGCAGCCATCTTCTTTGCCCACTTGATAGCACGCACGAAATCCACTCAAGGGAAAACGCACTGTGTGAACTGGGGATTACACGTACGGCAATAATATACACTCGGGTATTATGTTGCTTATGGTTCGCGGGTAGAAAGTAATTTTCAAACCCTGCGTAAATCATTTTTATTGCTAACTTATTTCTCCTGCTCGCGGCTGAGCTTAAAGCCACCGAGTGCGTCCACTGGGTTGCGGATGGTGGGTCGACCTCTAGATATAGAGGTTAGCTGCGAGATAAGCGAGTTTACTCGTCGAATAAGCAGTCGTGGACAAAAAGCGACGGCATTCCGAGGGCGTATTGGCCTATCCTTGGGTAAGGTAGGCCTTAAATAATACAGAACCTGTGAAGATGCCGTGACTTGGCGATGGAGGCCGCCAACAATTACGCTTCCCATCACCCGGAGGAGAGGGCAGCAGCTCTTCTTCACATGAGTGAAGGTGGAGACCACAGTGGTCGGTACAGCGAAACTCATTTCACTACAGGCGTGGTAACATTTACTTTAACGGCTGTAGTACTGCGATGTGGAAGGCAAGGGGAAACCACCACATTATTATCCCGAGGAGTCGCAGCTACTCCACTCTTTCCTTTATTATCAAGACGTGATGGCACCCTCTCGAGTAAAATATTCCGGAGGTAAAATAGTCCCCCATTCGGATCTCCGGGCGGGGACTACCCGAGAGAGTACATCAGTCAAGTGTGATACTCATTTTAGGGTAGGAACGTGGAACGTGCGATCACTTCGGACCTGCGGAAGACTGGAAAACCTGAAGGTGGAAATGCGGAGAATGGACCTCGATGTATTGGGAATCAGTGAAATGAGATGGCCCGAAGAAGGAGACTTTTGGAGTGGAAGTTATAGAATTATTCACACAGGATCACTGAATGGTAACGCTGGAGTAGGCATAATGCTCAGGAAGAGTGCGGGACTGCGTGTGAAGAGCTTCCTGCAATACAGTGAAAGGATTGTAATGGTTAAAATTGAAACTAAGCCTACAGATACCATTGTGGTGCAAGTTTACATGCCTACGTCGGACTACGAAGATGAAGAAGTGGAAGACGTCTACGAAGATATCACTGAAGTAATAAAACAGGTAAGAGGAGAAGAAAACCTAATTATTTTAGGAGACTGGAACGCTGTCGTCGGCGAAGGACAAGATGGAAGAATAACTGGAAAATATGGATTGGGAAACCGAAACGAAAGAGGAGAAAGACTGCTGGAGTTCTGCGCACAACGTAAGTTAGTGGTTACTAACACATTGTTGAAAAATCACAACCGAAGAAAATACACATGGAAGATGCCGGGAGACAGAGGAAGATTTCAAATAGACTACATTTTAGTGAAGCAGAGGTTCAGGAATCAGGTGAAGGACTGCAAAAGCTACCCGGGTGCAGACATCGACAGCAACCATAATTTAGTGATGATGAAATGCCATCTAAAATTCAAGAGATTGAAGAAAACAGTAAAGAACATTTGGCAAGTAGAAAAACTGAAGGAGACTCAAAATCAGCTGGAATTTCAAAAAGCAGTAGAAAACAACATAGTAGAGGACCTGACTGAGAAACCAGTAGAAGAGCGTTGGGAAAACATTAAATGTGGACTACAAAAAGCCGCAAAAGAAGTTCTTGGAAGAAGAAAAGTTGTTAAGAAGAAACCATGGATCACGGAAGAAGTCTTAGTGCTGATTGAAGAAAGAAGAAAGTCCAAGAATGCGAAAACTGAAGAAGGGCAGCTTTGCTACAAAAGAATAAGGAACGAAGTAAGTCGCAAAGCCAGGAAAGCTAGAGAAATGTGGATGAACAATCTCTGCAAAGATGTACAAAACAACCTTACCATTGGAAAGGTGGAAGCTGCCTATAGGATAGTGAGGAACCACTTCAAGGAATGGAGCGCAAGATGCAATGCTATTAGGGACAAGAATGGAAAACTTTTGATTGAAAATGAATACAAAGTGAAGAGATGGAAAGGATATCTCGAAGAGTTATACAACGGGAACGACCTCAGCACGAAAGTGATTGAAGAGGAAAGCGAAGTCGAGAAGGATGATATGGGAGCATCAATATTGAGATCGGAATTCGACGCAGCAGTAAGGGACCTTCGGGTGAATAAGGCTTCTGGAATTGATGATATACCCGCAGAACTGATAAGGTAGGCGGGAGAGAGGACATTGGCCCAACTTCATAATGTCATCTGCGACATGTACTCAACAGGAGAAATACTGAGGGACTTCGAGAAAAACATCATCATTCCTATTCCCAAAAAGAAGAGAGCAGAGAAATGCGAAAATTTTAGGACTATAAGCCTGACGACACATGCATCGAAGATATTGACAAGGATCATCTACAGAAGAATAGAACGAAAAGCAGAGGAGTTCCTGGATGAAGATCAATTCGGATTCAGGAAAAGTAAGGGTATAAGAGAAGCAATATTGGCCCTTAGGCTGCTTATAGAGAAGAGAATGGAGAAGAACAAACCGACCTTCATTGCATTTGTGGATTTAGAGAAGGCTTTCGACAACGTGGACTGGAATTCAATGCTTGATATTCTGAAAGGAATTGGAGTTTCCTACAATGATCGAAGAATTATCCACAGTTTTAATAAAAACCAAGTAGCTGTGATTAAATCTGGACCCAGCTGTGAAGAAGCAAGAATAAGGAAAGGAGTGAGACAAGGCTGTGCACTGTCTCCCGTAATTTTTAATGTTTACATTGAGTGAGCCATCAATGAAGTCAAGGAGAAGTGTTCTGGAGTGAACATTCACGGAGAAACAATCAGCATGCTACGATTCGCTGATGACATAGCTCTCATAGCAGAGACAGAGAAGGAGCTGAATAAGATGCTAACAACCATGGAAAGGACAATGACCATACATCAGCTGAAGATCAATAAGAAGAAAACTAAGATATTGGTTTTACAGCAAAAGAGAAGAGGCCAAAACCAACGTTAAACTAGGAAAACAGAAACTGGAAGAGGTGAAACCTGTTCTGTTACCTGGGAAGCAGAGTAACCAACGATGGACGAAGCAAGAAAGAAATAGTGAGTAGAATAGCCCAGGCAAAGAGGGCATTCTATCAAAAGAAGAATCTACTAACAGCTGGAAATACAAGCTTGGAAGTAAGGAAGCAATTCATTAAAACGTATATCTGGAGCATGTTCCTTTACAGCAGTGAGGCATGGACGATGACAGCAGCGGAGAAGAAAAGGGTGGAAGCATTCGAAATATGGTGCTATCGACGAATGATGAAGATAAAATGGATCGACCGAGTGACAAATGAAGAAGTCCTAAGAAGAGTGGGAGATAAGAGAAGTCTACTGAAAACTATAAAAAGAAGACGGGACAACCTAATCGGCCATATCTTAAGACACGATGGCCTGATGAAGACAGTCGTCGAGGGAAAAGTGAACGGGAAAAATGAAAGAGGCAGGCCTCGTAGGAGTTACATGGAGCAGGTCGTAAAGGACGAGAAAGAGAGGAACTACGTTGGTATGAAGAGGTTGGCCGATAGAAGAATCGAGTGGAGGGCTGCGTCAAACCAATCCTAGGATTGTTGACCCTTGATGATGATTTCTCCTGATCGAATAAAACTCCTTACGCAATTTTGTTCTTAATTTAGGTAAAACTACACCGGTCAACTAATTAATAATAATATTTTGAAAAAATTCAGTATAAATTTTAACGTAAACCTATCAACTCCCTGGTATGTTTACCTCATAATATTTCCTATGCGATGTTGTCTCCTTCATATTAAGCGGATTTATAAGCTCTAAATTTCACCTTGTTGGATAGGAGGAGTATATAATTTGCCGAACGTTAATTACCGGCAATTCCTTCTTGCTTCTATGAAGCTAACAAGAAGAAAACTAATTATAATGTCATCTAGGACCTATAATTTGGCATCCTAATTATCGTCTTCACGAGTGTCCCAAATCGTTATTGTGCCTTAGGAAAAAACGTGGAGGTTACCGTTATATATGGCTTTTAAATCATCTGTGCAGCGAATTTATTGCTAAAAAGAACATCACGCTGCCTTGAAGTTCACCATTTCCTTGATCTTGGTTAACAGTATCCAAAATGACATTTTAAACCGCGCATTTAATCAATTTTTACACCAGTTTTTTTGCATTACTATCTTTGCATATAGTTCCTTTGTAAATTTCAATAATATCTTGCGTAATATGAGACATCTTCCAAAATTCTTCGCTGAGATCAAGAAATTATGCGTATAAGTAAATGATACTTCACCAGAATTTGGAATATCATAAGCATTACCTACTTCAAAATTGTGCTCCTTTCTTAATGGAATCTTGATGTTTTTTAACTGAAAAATCTTGGATATCGAGATTCCTTAAAACGAAAGAGGCTAAAAAACACTATTATACTACTTGATATTGATTTGAGTGATATGAGCCTCTACTCTCTTTAGCCACTATTTTAAAAACTGGCTTTACGCTTATTATTCTCAACTTGTTACTACACACACCATGCTCTTTTTGTTAAAAGTTACTAAACGGTTTGGAAATATTTTGAAAGCAGATTACTTGTATACACGACCTTGATTGCCTTCAGGACCTGGGTACTTGTTTGGAATAATTTTTTTCAACATGCTTTCTGTTCCACTGAAAGAAATATTCATTGAGGGCTGAAAACGGTGAGGTATGATTTCGTGAACTCTTAGTGGGTTCAGTAAAAACGCTCTAGAGAAAGCAATTTCACAATATAGATTTTTCTAAGTTCGTGATTGCCATTTTGCCATTATTTCAAGGAAACAATCACTGATTCCTTCTTTATATATGGCCAAAATTGTTTTTCTATCTATCTATCAGTTTTTACAAGTTTTCTTTTTACCTCATTGAATATCTTCATTCTTTTATACTAAATATACTAAATAGACACTCATATGATGCAAAGGTACTGATTTATATTATTTATTCCTGGATAGTCCCGCAGGTACAAATGATCTCGACTCGTGTTGTGTTGTTCTAGAGGATCATATGCTCTCCAATTGGAGAGGATTAATCTCCACGCGCAGTGATCATCTGAGGCAGGGAATCGTGCTCTGCCTGAGGTGTACGCCCAGGGAAGTTATGAGCTACCGAATTATTTGCATTTGCGAGATAAACCTCGCTTCGGAAACCTCTCCTTGCTCCTGAATCCCACTCCATGTGTCCTTTATTCGTATCTTGGGGTTATTAATCCCAAGGAAGGCTCCTCTGCTTACCACAGTAACTTTGGAGTAGACTTGTGCAGAAGGTAGTGGAAATGGTTGTCGATCGTACATGTACTGACAAAATCAAGTCTACACCATTGCAGAAACCATTTGGTGCTAATATGAACACTTTCTTTAATCGTTTTGAGAAGATAATATACATAAATCATTTTGGGAAATGATATTTGAGCGATATTTTCAATTTTACTTCTTAATTAAGATCTTTTGTGAATTTCACCAAAATGATAACATTTACTTTGCAGTGTTATCTCGTTAGCAAACTTCTTTGGTCTGCCTGAAGATTCCAGTAGGAAGGAAATGAGGAGCACGAATCTTGGTAAACACTCTTTGCGTTGCCAGGAATGAGGGGAAAATTGTAGAACGAAATCATTAAACGAAAGAAAGTGCACTCAAAACTATTCCAAGAGGGAAAAACGCTATGGGAAAAGTAAAACTCCTCGATTGAGGAAAGGAGCGAGCAAAAATATTGTTAAATTATGGAGATAAATTCAATTTTCAACATTTATCACTCTTCTATATCGCATCCCCGAGACCCTTTTATAATAAATGGCCATCTTTTTCTGGCACGACATCTGAAAACCTATTCGTTGTTCCTTGCCTTCAGATTACATAATTAGGGGGCGAGAAAGGATTTCGTTTGATTCCCTTGCGTGAAAATAAAAACGCCGTCTGTTCAATGAGGGTGTTTGGTGATAACGCCGCATTTTGTAGTGTTGCTGAAATGCGTATTTTATCTGCGAAAAAATATTGAAACATCCTATCATTGAAATTATCAGTGTCAAATTATGCAATAAATGTGATGTACGTATTGTTGGTTGTGAGGAGAGATATTTTTATCCTTATTCCAATCCATATCGTTAAATGTCGGTTATATGTGAGGATATTGCCTGCCTTTTAAACTCAATTGGTGCGATTATATGATAGAAATAGTGTGATAGAATAATTCAACTCTTAGGTATGGTATGAAACAATATTTAATCGAGTGAAGCTTAGCTGATTGATTTTGAAATCCTGATAATCCCATAAACACTGAAAAGAAAAATATCATTTATAATAATGCATGGAATATCACCGTATTTTAATGAAAGTTCGAAGACCCATTTTAAAAACAAAAAGTAAAAAAGATTTTTATGTGCACTGAATACCTGAAACGTTTTTAAAAAGTCTGTTATCTTTATTGACAGTGGAGACTGAAGCATTACGAGGGAGCAATGTAACTCCGTGACCATGGAGATAGACAGAATCCTCAGTGCCAATCCTAGGTTTGAGTTTGGGCAAGGAGAGGTAAGTTAGGATGGGGTCTAGAGAGGAGAGCGTGAGAATCAACGGAGTCTCGTGGATAATGCCCAGGAACTGTTGACTGTTTATTTTATTTCCCTTGAAATAGGTGGGAGAAACTGAATACACAGCTCCGAGACTGATAGGGGTCAATGCCGACTGGCCCCCATTAGCTCAAAAGTGCTATGAAGGGCACCTAGGGCTGGCTACATGGAATGCTTCCAATATAGCACTCGCAAAAAAATATGGTTAGGAAGTAGGTTCTATTTGTTCCTACCCTATACCGTAAATTTAATCCTCTAAGTTATTTCTCCAATTATACTTTTCTCCTCTGGAGATAGCCATTAAAAATCAACGGCATAGTGAAACAAATATATTAAATTTAAAGTAAATTCACATTGTCAATTATCTATTATCAATCATGCAGTAGGATTTGGAGCTATATTACAAATGTGGCAATACATTTTGGTGATACAAAACTGCAGTTTCAAAATGCATTCAAGATGGAGCTAAGTCAATAACTATGCCTATTTTATCATAAGATGGGACGGGATGGGATGGGATAAGAGTCAAAGAAATATGATTGTCTTCCTTTTCAGATGATATAAAACTGTCGATAATAATCCTATATATGTTGAGCTGAAGGACCTAAAATATAAAACCAAACCTATTTGGGAACCGTAAATTTAAATTAAAATGTTTCTGTGCGAGAAAATATTAATATTTCAATTTGGAGTTAGAAGAAATCTGAGTTTCCTTCAAGTGAAAATATTAATTCTTTTCTCAGTCAATGATAGGCCTTAGATAGGGTAGGGATTTCAAAATGAGGCTAAAAATATTAAATAACAATAAATCGAGTGGTTTGTAAATTTGTTGGATGCAATACAGAATATTTAATTCCTTTTTGTGATTGAAATATTTACTTTTTATTCACACGGAATTATTAGTTGTCTTTTAATGCTTCTTTAAGTGCCTTTACATGTACTACTATTTCAATGTGGCTACACGATATGTTCACCTTGTAACTGAACCTTTGATTAAAATAACAAAATTGCATGGCAATACATTTTAAAAATAGTGAAGAAAGAGCATTCAAGAAGTTATGTTTTCCTGAAAGAGGAATATCTTGAGACTTTGAAATGAACCCTGTGGGTGTAATAGCGATAATATAGGCCTGAAAAAATATGTTAACATTCTTTTGATGCAACTAGTGGAGTTTTATTTCAAAATTAACAGTGATGCGAAGGAATGATATTGCAGTCTACATCAGCCTTTCATGTCCCTTAGTGGTATGTGACAGGGAATGAAAAATCACTCAACATTCTATACGTATATACACTAATATTTACGATTCTACTGTATTAGACTGAACTATAGATAAGAATAATGCATGACGGACAGTGAAAAGTTCATTTTACCCGCCCCTCATGAAAGGAAATATATTTTTCTAGTAGCTACATTCTTGCATTATTTAGAGATCAGTGTGTGAGAAAGTCTCATAAGTACATTGGTATTTGAAGTTGAAAGTTTATACAGAAAATGTAAGAACATTGCATAAATTATGTACTTTATTTAAGGCATTAGAGACATTAATGAAATCTCTCGGTGATTTCCAAGCCCCTTGAGCAAGGGCGCTGTGCTACTCTTTCGAGCAAAGGTCGCTCTCGGCAATGAGGATTCGGAACTTCGAACAATAGGGGTGAGAATGGATGATCTGCTCACGGTTACTGGGAGTGAATCTTGCATCCTAAGGCACTGACTTGGACAAGGAACGTACGAGCCCAAAGTGAATGGTAAAGACTGTCGCGAAGAATAAAAGAGTGGTGCGGGTGTGTCTCTGTGTTGCAATTGCGGAGGGGTAGGAAGATGCAGGAGGGTTTTGAGGAGACACCCTTTCTTGCCCCTCCCCCCGCAAAAGGAGGAAGCTCAGGAGCGGAAATGACGTCCCTCGTCAAATCGCAAGGACCAGCAGGGTTTGGCGTCTAAAAGTTTCTCATTTCTTGTAACAACATCATTAAAGGACTGAGGATCCATCCGGAGTCACATCGAAGTTCGGCAAAAATTCGCAGATGAAGATGAAGAAGAAATGCTTGCGCTTACGCTGAGAAATATTCTCGTTGAAAATGATTTGGAAACATTTCCATTGTTTCTCCGTGGGCTGATTCCACCACAGCAGCGGCCCTCTAACATATTGTCGTCTTACTTTTTCATCTGCCATCTTGCACTTCCATTATTTCTCCAATCCTTCACTAAATACTTAGAATGATAATCACCGGGATCCTCTGATGCACTCTATGGCTGTGATTTCTCTTTATCTCTCAACTTTTGGCGCCATGAATAAGCTATCCATCCTAACAAAAACAAGCGTATCAAAATAAGTGACCCAAAATCACTCCCCAATTATCCACTCTTGTTGTTTTAGATATTATTTCTCGCGAAGGCGCATTTCCACTGTGTATTCATAAAGACTGTCCTCTTTAATAGGTTGTAAAATTCTAAATTTTTTTCACGGCTCTCTCAGAAGGGTTGGATGGAAAGAGAAAATTCAATGACAGGCTGTGCGAATGTTTGCCTTTGAACACGCGAAAAAATAACATGTGTTGTCTAATTGAGCGTAATCAGCGATTACCGAAAGCAGTCTTCCTCGCGTAGCACTCGCTCTCCTGATGCGTGAAATTTGAGGTCAGCGATAAATCTCCTCTCCGAGTTTTTCCAGCGGGGGCGTGGGTGGGAGGGAGGGAGGAGTGGGGGGATGAGGAGAAGGGGGTTGAAGCGTGGAAGGGGTGGATTGAGGGGCGGCGAGTCTCGCATTCTTTCGTCCCAGGGGAGGCGCCGTGGGCGTCGGGCCGGGTGGCCGGTAGCTTTGCCCAGGGGGGGGAGTGAAGGGTTGAGCTCGGGGTTTCCTGAGATGCTGCTCGCCAGGGCTTGTGTGTCGGAGTCCGTTGTCTTCGGAGAGAGGGGCAGGGAGGGAATAATTTTCCAGCCAGGGCTTCACCCCCGGCCGCCCTCGACCCTGCCCAACGCCGGCCGCCCACGACTCGCTGCAAAAAGGCGCTCCTCTGCGGGATTGGGCCAAGGTCAGCTCGTTTCTTGGCGTCCCTCTTATTATTTCGCGGGACAACTGCATTATGTGATAAACACGGGAGGGTGGTTCATCACGCTTTGTTGGGATCTGTGCGATGTATTTAGTGCTTTAGGAAGCGAGTATCGCGCAGGGTTTGTCAAGCTTTGTTCCGCGGAACACTTGTGTCCCACGGTATATTAATAGGTGTTCCACGAAAAACTGGAAATGTTTAACATCCTGTGACGGATACGAGAAATTGAAATGTATTGTGATATGTAACATATATGTAAATTAAAATAGCACTAAATTATAAATAAATACTCTTTTTCTCATTTAAAATTTTTATCGATTTCGTTACTAACTAGTTTACAAAAGGAATAAGGTGTTCTGCACATTTTAGGGTTTGCAAAGTGTTCCATCTCAGGAAAGATTTGGAAAATGCTGGCTTAAAGCATGGTATATTAAATTGTTACTCTGGTTATTGTAAACATTAGCCAAAATAGTTATGAAAACCCAGGATTTCTGTACTCATGGTAAATACCCTGCTAGTTTTCCATACATTATTCGTAATCACCATTTTTGAGTCAACTTAAACAGTGTGATTGATCAGGTTGGTATATCTTGGAACAGATGTCGTACTCCACTAACGGAATGTTTTGATGTAATCAAGGAACCGATTACCAAATTCTATTAAACTTAAAGCGCAGCGACGATTGTGGCAAAATGCCTTGTAATTAGACGCCGGCCGAACAAATGTGAACAAAGTTTCTTTAAGCTTCATGAGTAAATGAAGGAGTCCTTTTCCCTGCATATTGAGAAATATGCAGGGAATACAAAAAAAAACAAAAAAAAACACACATGGGTATCAAATTTTCAAGGACTGCGGAAATAAGTTTGTTGCAAATTTACACAAATTATCGTAAGTGCCCATTACTGTCAAAAGTAAAAGATTTTTCGATTCAGTCAACCCTGTGAAAGTGCTACTTTAAGTTTAAAAGGAGGTAAAATGTACATAATATAATTTATAGCTCAATCTAAATTTCCTTTCTCATATCAATCTTGAGAAATTGGTATGCCTTATCTCGAGAAATAAGTAATGAGCAGTACTCAGCTTTCGTATTGAGTTAATACCATTGCTAGATATATATGAAATGGATCTATGTCAATATTTTTTTTCGAGAGCTTGGCCTGTGAAGAGAGTTAAAGAATGTCTTGTAATCATTTTAATGGGGAATGTTGTCTCGTTCTAGTTCTCAGCATCATTTACCCTATTTTTTATTTTTAGCTTTGGTACTTTCATTGTTCTATTCCTACTTGTGCTTGAAGTACGGAATAACCAAAATGAAAGATTATTATTACTGGTGTAATCCAAGTGTGCCAGTTATAATATGCCCTATCGTTAATATTACTGCTCATGAGAACAGAAATTTCAACATTTAAACTTTTGAAATGAAAACTAAAATTTGCAGCTCCACATACATTTTTATTAACCAATGGAAGGGATAAATTCCTAATAAAAACTTTATGTGGAACTAAAAAGTTAAGTTTTCATTTTAATCATGAATACATTCCATTAAGTTACAAATGAAACCACTATTTATTTCCCCTTTTTTAGTGTTCCGCATTAAGAATGCCGTGTTATAGAATAGAAATATATCGTCCTAAAGAAATTCATAAGTATATTATTCGTTCTATACACATTAAGATATGTTTTCTTTGCATAAAAATTACCTATTGGTGAAGGGGCCCCGGGGCCCGGGGCAGTGTTTCTTGCAAAATTGATAAAATACACATTAATCTATCTCGAAAAGGTGAAGTTCAGTTATCACTACAATCACTGAGTGGTCCTAAAATATTCGTGCTATATAAACTCTTAAGTCATAACTATTTATCCCTTACATCGGTTAAATAAAAAACACTGTTTATCATTCCGACAGCCCTTTCCTTCTCCATGTCCTTCAAATCCGTGCGTTAATCTCATACTCTTCCGGAAAAAGAAATGAGTTTAAACCCAAACCCAAGACTAGAATCTCCTCCACCGGGGGACTTCTCGATCACCACGGAACCTTAAGCGTGGATTCTGCATGCCAATCGAAGCGTATTTAGGCCAGAGTGCGGAAGGCTAGCTTCGATCCCTAAGCACCTTCTTCCATTCAACCTCGCCGTAAAGTGATGACCTGGGATGTGGCTTCGAGACAACCACCCTTCACTTGGTGTGGGATAGGGGGAGTTGGACCCTGAGCGCAATGGCGTCATTCGTTTAAATGACGGGCACTCTCCCTCAATTCCTTGAGCTGGGATAGGAAATACATTTGGCTAATTGAACGAATAACAAGGAAAGCTGTGAGCTGCATTCGATGCTATTTCCACGTTTGGCAGCATCGCCACCCAACTCACGTGACTACGTGAATGAGTATGACAAATATTTCAACGTCGGACGACTTTCCAAAAATTTATTTCTCAAATTTATCCACAAACTCTTTTGCAAGAGTAAACACAAAAGCTCTCTCAACCTTGTTCACTATCAACAATCCAATTCTAAAAAAAACTCACAAAGAAATCTAATGCATAGCAAAAGTAAAAAAAGGTATTTTTAAAGAAATGAAAACTACAAAAAATGGAATTTTAAAAACAAGGAATCAAGCGCTACAGTCATGATACCGATGACCAGGTGCAGGTAAACCTCTCAGGGAAGGAACAGGATATCTAAACTTTGGATGAATAGCTTACTAGCTTCTCTGTAATCTTCTTATCTGTAATCATCACGGAAAGCTGATGAATACGGAGTAAAGGCGTCTCTGTGGTGCGTCTGGGATTGGAGATCATATTCCACTTTGTCTCGGTTGGCCAGATGAAGAGGTCTGGAAGGGGAAGCGTCTAGTTAAAAAACTTCTATTTTAGCGTATGCAACCCAAATACCTTAAATTTAGTTCCCATTTATCTAAATCCTAAATTGATTACCCTGGGAATGTATTCTCTCCTCATAATGATTTGGAAGGAGAAGGAGAGAAATTTTGGCTGGCACATTTCTATACCTATCCTTCCTTACTAAGCTAAACATGATTCAGGGGATTGAATTATATTGCTGGTACATAACTCCTCTTTGTATTACCATAATATTAAGTAGCTAATCTACATCTACATAATACCCTGCAAGCCACCATAAAGGTGTGTGGCAGGGGATGAATTCTCACCAAACAAGCACTACATATCATGCATAAAAAAGGATCAGTATGTATATACTGTTCTAAGCTTCACTAGTTAAAAAAAAATAAAAATAGCAAAGCAAACATGCAAAAACATGCAATTAGTTGGGTTAGTTTTAAGTCCTTATACCAACATGCAGCTACCAATGTTATTATCCATTGCTACTCTCGTATTGGATAAATTTATCGTTATTCATATCCCTAATAGTACAAGGAAAAAAGGACATTTTGAATCTAATGATGCTAGAATGATCTAGCTTGAAACTATACGTCTAATTCAGAAGTCTCTAATTGTTAATTCCATGCTTCTCAAGTTCATGTAAAGTATTAAATTATATTTATTCACTTTTAAACTGAAATGGAGAGTATATAAGACTTATGGTGCTTGAAATGAATAAATACACTGATAGGTACTACCAAAATAGTAGGTGTGAGTTTTGGAAAATGGAATTGAAAATGGTACAGATGGAATATAATCCCAAGTTATGAAGATAACTGTGAGTGCTCAACAACGCAGTAATGTTTTATCCTATAGAGAGCACAATGTTTCAAAATCTCTGCAGCATAACTTCAGGCTCTCCAAATGAAAGAAAATTTCAAGGAGACGAAATTAAAAATCGTTAAATATAAAGTGTATAATTATTTTCCTATCGGTATATTTTTAAAAACGTGAAAGTTGATGAACTATTGCAAAGAATCTTCTCTTTGGGTCTTGGAATGTTATCGAAAGTTCTGCGCTCGTTCTAAAATAATTGTATCGCCACATATACATAGAGATACTTAAGGCTGTTCTATACCAAACCAATATCTCTTGAGTAACCGCTACGGGGGTTAGTTCCGAGAGCCGCCGCTTCAGTTTCAGTGGGATGGGTAACTTTACTGGGGGGAGGGGGTCATCTTTGAGGGGTGTTTGGGGAGTGGCTTATTTATTCAGTCACCAATGAGTGACCGACAGCGCAGATGTTCCTTATCGCTTATTGCGTCACACGTCGTCACTCGACCCCTTGGACGAAGGTCGAGGGAATCTTTGTTTACGAGTGATTCATTCGTCTTCCTCATCTTAGCTATCCGCTTATCTTTGCTACTCACCTAACACGAACGTAACTTGTCTACAAGTGGGATTTGATTTAGTCCACTCTCGCTACCAGGTAAAATATTCGGGGCTATTTATTTTCAGTACAGAAGTAAAATGCTTCTCGTGACTTTGACCTAATTCCGTTATTGCAAGATTTTTCCAATACGAGTGTAACTCATTCTAAAGTTTGTCCAGAAATGAAATGGGATCGAGAAAAAACTAAAACTCAACGTCATTGTAAGTGTGAACTGGAGCAAAACTTTTTATGGACTACGGTAAATTATATTTATTCGATAGATGAAAAGTCCAAAGAGAGAATCTTAAAAAAGAAAATTGAGCATCAGTAATTCAATGAAATAAAACTGACTGACTGATGGCTCGTCACCCTAGGGTGACTTTATTTCATAGTATACCAAAAACTGGCTTATTATATGTGTCATTTTAATCCCGGAACCGACTAGGATCTTTAATTATTCATTAAAATATCATTCGGTCTATGGAAACTGTCAATTGGATTGTTTTTATTTAATGCTGCACATTCCATAGCTGTGTTTTCACTGTTTTCTATCGTTTTGTAGTATTTCGTACTTTGATTTGTTATTATTTTTTCTAGTGGGTCAATTGTAGCTTTTTCGAATATTGTGTCATTTGCGGTCCATTATTTAATTCCATGCATGTTTCTTAGCATCCTTCGGTCCATCGCCTTAATATTGTCTATCTTGTTTCTGTGGAGTTTGCTTCCTTAGCTATTTCTCTCCACCTCTTACAGTAATTTCGCGGCAAGTGATTGGTGCAATCTATTTTAATGACAGGGAGATCAACGCCGTAGGGAAGAATTTCGGCCAATTTCTTGGTAACACTGCTGTCGCCATCCCCTACGAATTAAATGGAAATTTTATCGTATTTGCGTGAAGAAAGATAAAACTAATTACACAACACCCATTTATAAGATTCATGACAAGCACATCATATGATATCGCCTATAAGCCTATGGTACTTCAAATTGTGCATCTCTACTCTTGTTTTAAATCCCTCGACAATTATGTCGGCTTCCATTTCCGTCGAGGACTTGTTCCAATTCTTGAAGCAGATATGCTGTTTGGCGTGTGTTTTCGTAGTTCTGCATTTCGCACATATACTGCAGTATTTGCAGCTAAATGGTGCATTATTTCCCAGAGCTAACATAGAAGTGAAACGGTGTCTTATATCAAACATTTTTCTTCTAGAAGGCTCATAAGCTGTCTCCTTCCTTTGTCTCTTCAGTGGTATCACTTGAAGTCAAGCAGGAATTCACGTTTGTAAATTGGCCTTTCAAAAGTTATTGAACCGCAGTGCCCTAAGGACATTTCAGAGGGATGAAATGTCTCCGATATTTTTTTGAAATATACGAGAAAAACTAAACTGCAGTTCTACGAAAATGTTGATTATATTCGTAAGATTCGGATTTTTTTCCAATGCGGACGTAATCGTAAAATACGCTTCCATTTAGCATTACTTACATAAACAAGATTGGTGCTTGAAGGAGTCAACCCACTGTACTTTTATCCAAAATGTGTTGGAAGCAATTTTTTCCGATCCTAAATAGTACAATAGTTTGCACGAGTAATCCAGTTACTGTAGATCCATTCTAATGCATTAAAAAGGAAATATTAAATTTCACGGTAAATGGTTACTCGGTCGGACCAGGTGACCATTATTCTGCGTTTTACTTTCAGCTTATGGAACACAAGCTCCCCATTTTAACTATTTTACCTCAATTCACTTTTCTCAATTTACTTTCGAGAACAGGGCCTGGGGCCCCGAATTTCCCAGGCGATACGGAGGGGGACCCGAAACTTTTTCCAAGAAATTTTATCGTTCTGATTTTAACTAGGCATGATAATCCGGATTAAACTGCTTATATTTCATGTGCTAAGTGAAAAGTAACATCGCTATTTTGTCTTCTCGTCACATTTCCCAAGTACTCTTTTTATAAATCCTAGCTTTCTCTTCGCTCGGCCGCATATTTCCCGGATGTGTCTTCTCCACGATAAATCTTTAGTGATTGTTTCACCTAAATACCTTATGGTTTCAACGCTTTCGACCTTCGTGTTATTAATTTTATAGGATCGCTCTATAGAATTATTCCTCCTCCAATCTTGAATTATATCTAAATCCTTGCTTCCTGTCTTCTTCTGATATGCCCCTGCGCACTACAGTATCGTCTGCAAAAAGTCTAAGCGTAAAACTAACTACGCTACCCTGGGGAACTCCCGATGTGACTTTGATTGTGTCTGACATGATACCATCTATGACAACCCTCTGCTTTCGCCCACTTAAGAATTCTTTTATCCAACACACAACGTCATTATTTAAACCAAAACTCTCTAATTTCAAGATTAATTTATCATGTGGAACTTTATCGAATGCATTTTTAAAATCTTAAATCTATCGCATGAACTTCAGTACTGTTGTCGCCGTTGACTAAAATATCGTTTACAAATAAAGCTTATTGTGTCTCGCAGGATCTACCTTTCCGGAACCCACGTTGTCTGTTTATTAGCAATCCCTGATATCCAAATGCCCCATGATTGTACTGACTACAATGTGCTCAAATACTTTGCAAGAGATTAACGTGAGTGAAATTGGTCTGTAGTTACTAGGTTCTTTCCTGTCACCGCTTTCAAAAATAGGTGTAATGTTAGCTACTTTCCAATCCCTGCGTAGGTACTGTGCGGTTCTTTAGTGTTTTATTGAATATTATTTCTAGATAGGGGGCTATTTCAGAAGCTAATGTTTTATATACCCGGGAAGGAATTTGATCGGGACCTGGTGATTTGTTTTTACTAATGTTTTTTAACTGCTGCTCTAACCTGAAATTTTTAATTCGGGCATTTGCTCACTGAATGTTTTCGGCGGAGGTTCCACTGCGATGTGTGACGATGAGTTGAATACGCTTTGGAAGAAGGCTTTTAAAGTATTGGCATTTTCTAAACCCTCAGGTGACTCTAATTCCTTTATCACTTTTAAGTGTGTGTACTTACTGTGGACCTATTTCCCTGAAGTTCTCTCTCTCACATATGACCAAAACACTTTAGGATTGCTATCTAAATATTCTCCTAACATCTTGCTCTTGAAATGTGATAACGCTTGCCGACACGATTTCCTTGCTAATGCTCTCGATTTTTTATAGTTTTGAACTAACTCATTTTTTTCCCTTACCGATAGACCCTGTCCTTCATTTTTCATCTCAGCGTGGCATACCCTTCGTCGCTTTAGTGATTTCCTAACCTCCGCGTCATACCACCTATGCTCTGTATTATCAATTTACTTGGTATATATTTATTAACTGCTTTACGGGTGACCTCAATAATTTCTCTCCCCGAATCCTCTATATCTAATCCTTTGATTTGTTCGCTAAATACATTAAACGATTCCCTTAATTCCTCTTTCATACCGTCGTTAATTAGCCTTGCCAAATAAGTATACCCTCCTCCTTGGTTTATAATGTTTTTCAACGCCTACATTAAATATCGCATGCACTATTTTATGATCACTAATTCCTGTCTGTAGCTACATTTAGAAGTTATTCGGGTATATTTGTTGCGAATAAGTCTAGTATGTTGTCTCCCCTGGTCGGTTCTTTTACTAGTTGTTTTAAAGTTTCGTCGTACCGATGGACTGAAAAGCAGCCGATGTAACACCCATTTTTAAAAGTGGTGATAGGGAGCAGCCATCTAACTACAGACCTATATCCCTCACATCCATTTCATGCAAGGTCCTGGAACATATAATTATTAGTTCAGTCATGGGACAACTATATAGCCAGAATTTATTGTCCGATGTTCAGCATGGGTTCCGGAAGAGCAAATCATGTGAAACTCAACTTGCTCTCTTTTCTCACAATATTTTAGTTTCTGGCGAAAATTATATTCCAGTGGATGCTATATTTCTCGATTTCAAAAAAGCTTTCGAGAAGGTGTCTCATAGCAAACTAATCTTGAAATTAAAATATTATGGCATAGACAGTAACATTAAATCATGGATAAATGATTTCCTGCATGATCGGGTGCAAAGGGTTGTTTTGGACGGTGTTACCTCACCGGCAATTAAAGTTACTTCGGGTGTCCCATCAGGTAGTGTGATAGGTCCACTCCTGTTCCTCCTGTACATAAATGATATCAAGAAGGTTGTCATAAGTAAGCTTCGTCTATTTGCCGATGACACTGTAGTGTACAGGGAAATTCTATGCCCAAACGATAAAGAATATTTAAATGATGACCTACAAGCAATTGAAGATTGGTGTGATACATGGCACTTAGAATTAAAATTTAATAATTGTCTCTTGATGAATTTTTGGAAAATGAATAGCTCTCCTCTTAGCACTTGAATTGAAGAAGATCGTAGCAGATTGAAATTTCGACATATACTCTTAAAACAAATTCCAATACCATATTTTCAGTGATGATGTTAAAAATATTTTGTGAACCCCAACTTACTATGGTAGACTGGACCATAATCACGAAATTAGAGAAAATGATTGCCAAACTGACAGATTCAAAATGCCCTTTTTTCTACGTACATTGAGGGATATGAATAACGGTAAATATATCCAGTACGAGTGTAGCAATGGATAACATTGGTACCTGCCTGTTGGTATAAGGACTTATAGCTAACCCAACTAACGGCATGTTTTTGAATGTATGCTTCGCTATTTTTATCTTTTTTTAAATAGCGTAGTTTTGAACAGTACCTATACGAGTACTATTCCTTTTTTTATGCATGATATGTAGTGCATATTTGGTGAGAATTCACCACTTACCACACACCTTTATGTTGGCTTGCAGAGTATTATGTAGAAGTAGATGTAAAAAATGTGACGTAAAGGTGTTCAACAGTGATTCGCAGAGTTACTTATCCTTACCTCCTGTTATAAAACTACACGTATTCCAGTCTATCGAAGGGAGATTGAAGTCTCCGCCTACTATTATTCCTCTGTATTTGTTCCGAGAAATCAATGTTCCTATCTCTGACTCTAGTTCCATTATAGAATTGATGTCTGCATCCGGTGGCCTGTAATATGCACCTACATATATCTTTTTTTTGCGTCACTACTTTTACTTTTAACGGAACACCAAATACTTACTACACTTCGCTCTGAAATAAGTTTTCTTCTACTAACATACGGGTCCTTCACAGCTATAAATAATACTCCTCCGTTTCTGCTTACTCTATCCTTTCTGTATACGGTAAAACACTTAGGGAATACTTCATAACTGATATGTCCTTCGAAAGCCATCTTTCTGTGCGTACGATCATATCAGCATCAGTACTTTTTATGAGGTGGTGAAATTCGGCTACTTTATTTCTTAAACTACGACAATTCACTACTATGACTGAAATTATTTCTCCCAATCTATTTCTCTCCTGGTGATCTTTTTCAGCTAGAATTTTCCCCGTTAATTATTTTAGCGACCCACTATTTAATCTACCAATCTGATATGTATGTATCTGTAGTAATCTGATATATATGCATGATTTGAACTTCTGTTCTGGGGCCGGTTAAATTAACTGCTTCATGACAGGTTAAACAGTGAGCTTAACCAGAGAAAACAGATAGGAATGGGCACTGTGAAAGCAAATACCGAGCACTGAAAATGAAGGAAGACATTTGTTTCATGTCGGTACCGACGGGCAAGGCTGAATTGAAGTTAGGCTAAACGTGCTAAACTTAGCCCCCCCCCCCCGAAGCAAATTTCTGGCTACGTGCCTGCCTGCTAATGAAAAAAATATCCCTTGCTGAGCTCGCTCGGTCTGAGGGCTCTGGCTTTCGACAAGGGGCCGGAGGGAGGCGAAGTGGCTCGGACGTGGCCTTGGAATGGTTCGAGAGAGAGAGAGAGAGAGATAAGGAGCCAGGAGGTGGAGGGTGACGTTAGCGGGAGTGGGGGGGGACTAGAGCAGCGCCACGGAACGAAAGATTTTTAGCACGTAAAATAGTGAAAACATGGTTCGGAAAATAATAAATAGCAACTTTAGTATGCACCTAAGGTCTTTGAGTTTGATATAATAGTAGAAGAGAAGGATGAATCCCAGCGGAGAGTGGAACACATGTTTCCATTACGATTTCAATGTCAAAGGAAAAAAAGGCTGAAATCGGGCTATTTTTACGATTTTCAGTGCCTGAAGCTCTTTAATGAGTACTGCTAACGAACATATTGTTCCATAAACCGCACACATTGATCCTTAATCTAACGATCAATGAAAACCGATCAGCTCTGCGACTTATATTAAACTCGTTATCTTCGATCTCGCAAGGGTCTGCAGAGCCGTTTTCTGCGGAGGTATAGAACGCCCTTAAGAATCCGGGCATAAATGAGGTCCCCCATTCCTTCCATTCCTATCCTTATATGTTTTTTCCCGGTCTGAAGCGCCAAGCAGCATCGTATGGCAGTTATACGTCGGCCCAATGTCATTTTGACGTCACCAATGTCGTTTTAGCATCGGCTGATAATGCCGATGTAAATATGACATATAAATTAAGCCTTTTTCCGATGTAAAATTGATATCGTGATCGTATCTTAAAGTGACATTTAATAGATATCGTTTTCTGATGCAAAAATTATGTCAGCTGAGCTAATAATAATAACTAATAAAGGGCATAAAAATGGTCATATTTTTCTGGTCGCAGGATTTTATATTTTGAATATTCACATTTTTTCCTTTGTCGTCAGAGAGAAGAAAGTCAAAAAATCCTGATTTGTCAGAACATCAGAAATTATTTGGAGGCCTAAATATAAAATAAGAAATATGATTATTTAAGGATTCGCTGTTTGCTTACGAATTGCCGTTCACGCGGCAGGCCAGTAATATCCCACATTTACCGCCAAGCGCGGCTTTAGCGCTGGATGGGGTTCACCTTTGGTCGTGGCTTCTTTGAAGCCCTTTGTCTGTTGAGCCCACCGCGAGGGCTCAACATCTAGTACCTTGAACCGAACCTCGGTTGAAATTGCCATGTGAATTAGGGATCCTGGGTAGCGTAGTGGTCTGCGCAGTGGCCCGTGGTTCGATTCCTGGTCCAGATGAATTTTTTCACATAGCAACTAATATGTAGCCCCCGTATTGTGCTATAACTCCAATAACTACAACAGAAAACGAGTTTGAAATATTTTTTTACAATGATAACGCTTAAAGTTACGCATCTTTCACTGAGCGAAGTTGGGTCGGGGAGTAAACTAGGTATCTCATTACTATCATAAACGCTTAAAATTACCTATTCGTTAACAAGGAGAGTTGGATCATGTGAACATTCTTTGATCGAAACTACCTCTCACCTTTTTTTTCCATCGCAGTTTTATTGTGCGACCGTCCCTGGTTATAAATATTTTTAATACGTTTATCCAGACTATATTTTGACTATTTTACTTATTAAATCAACCCAATA
The DNA here is from genome assembly GCA_933228895.1 of Platycnemis pennipes. Classification (NCBI taxonomy): domain Eukaryota; kingdom Metazoa; phylum Arthropoda; class Insecta; order Odonata; family Platycnemididae; genus Platycnemis; species Platycnemis pennipes. The sequence goes on along the minus strand of OW121848.1, from coordinate 20,169,928 downwards.
TCATCTTAATAAAAAATCAGTCCATGGTAATGTCAAGACTTGATGACACCCATGAGGTATCTAAAATAATCATATTTAGTAAACACTTTGAAGCATGAGCTTGCATGTAGAAAAATTCGTTTAAAACAAGGATATCTAAGAATTACGAAAATGGAAAGAAGACTAGCTTATTGCCAAGTCTTGATTATAATGCTCTCACTGCATAGTAAAAGTATTGGTTAGTATAGCTTCGATAGATATTTGGTCCATATTACATGTGTGCATTTTAATTCACGTTTTGAAGGATAAGGTAAAGCTTTAATTTCACTATTTAGACCATTAGCTTCTACTTCGATCACTTTAACGGAAATTAAAAAAAAAGAGGAGAACGTTCTGTCACTAATCCCACCAATTGAATTGAGCTGATTGACAGGACATTCCTTTCTCCAGAGTTTCAAAATCATCTTTTCCTTTTTGATGTCATTCCCTGACATTTCTGAATGCGAAATCATTGAAACGTTTAAAAAATCTGTCACATAAATGAATTTGACGGAGGGTTAAGAGCTTGCCATGAGTGGCATGTCTGATAATCTGCAGGTTACGTTTTATGTTGGAAATTCTAATTCTCAGAAAATAATTTGAGTAGTGTCGATTCGTAGCTAGATTACTCAATGAAGTTGGGCATTGCTTGGCACATTTCTCTTCTGTCTTCATTCTCCAGAAGAGAGCCGGTTATTAGTACGACCTTTTCAATAGCCTACCTGTATCTTGAAACATGTTCACAAGAGGCGACCTATCTATACTCTACTGTCCATCTCATCGCACGTCTAAGTATCACGATTCATTCGTGGTCAGATCTACAGTCACATGGAGTCGCTACCAAACTCATTAAAATCTCGAAAATCTTTATCTCTATTTAAAACACTATTTTATAACTCTTTTCTTCGAAATCCACCCCTAATATATACCCTCTGTCACTGATTGGCTATGTGTGATATTTCCCTGGCGACATTTCTGTATCGAGTATTTAAACTTATACTTTGTAACTCTGTCCCACATTCATTTGTTGTGTTTTATGTCCGGTTACCTTCACTTCCATGTTTACTGTAAAGTGGCTAAAGCCTGTTGAAAGTGAATCATTTTTCCCATCATGGCTAAAGCCTGTTGATATTCTTAAACTTGTACTTTAGTTTATGATTTAGACACCTACTATTATATTAAATGAAAAATAGAGACTGAGGCTTGGGGCCCACTTATTTATATGCTTGTCTTTTTCTTCTTCTCTGTCACCTTAAATGTAAAGATAAATCCACACCACTTTTGTATTGCCCTAAGGGGTGTTGACCCAGAGCATAAAAAAACTTATTCTATATCCTCCGTACAAATGATTAAACACTCTAAAATTTGGAGAGTGAGTGTTTTCTGCATTCCCTATCGTTTCAAAGAATTTAAATCCGGTTATCACAGTGAGTGCTCCCTTCTGTTAATGAGATTGTGTATTTATAGTTTCCTCATTTAACAATATGAGACAATCTGCGAGACGGGAATTATAACGAGATGTTCTTGGAGAAAGCGAAAAGGAGAATTTTAACGTGGAAATTCTGATCAGACTCTGGACAACCTTATCGGTAACATTTGAGGACATATTGGTCTGATAAAGACAGGCGATGAGGGAGAAGTGAAAGTTTAAGAAAGGAAATACAGGTGCATGAGGAACAGATGGTGGAAGATGTAAAATAAAAAAAATGACAATATGAGGAGATGAGCTTGGAAAGCAGACAAATTGAGCCCTGTGCCCAGCTAATTATAAATATGATGACCTACACTAATTTTGTAATGGTCTAAAATTTGAAATTTTCAAGTAGTTGAAATTATCCTCAATTCATCCGTATTATAAAGCCAAAACGGCTTCATTTGGAAGTCTTGTCCTGTCCGGTGGTCCACGTATTGTTTTTACCATGCCTGAAATGAGAGTTCGCTTGTTACGAAATACATTTGCGCTTTGCTTCACGAATGAATGGACGAGTAGTGGTCAGTTCAAGTCGACACCCCTTTGCCGATGTGACCCTGACATTGCCTCGCAAAAATCCCGAAAATGAAATTCGGCTGAGTAGTGAGGGTAGGAAGGGAGGGACGGGGGGAGGGTAGCGTGCTTTGAGGGAGTGAGGTGAGCCACCCGACTAATTTCCTCTCGGCGACGAGTCAGACTTAACTTCCTCCTCCAGCGAGGAATGGCTCCCCATTGGAAGCGAAGGTTGACGGAAGGGGAGCCTCTTGTGGTGGGGCCTCTTGTTTTCACGAACTCAGGAGAGCCGAACGTCGAGATTTTCGCGAGAGAGGAGCAGCATGTGGACAAAAACAGTTCACATGTGTACTCGATGTGTTTATATTTAATTTTAGCATGAGTAATTATACGCATCGGCTGAGATAATTTGCGGTCACGATGGGAAACATGAAGAGGATGGTGGAAAAAAATGAGATGATTCGGGATTCTTTCTAAAAAGGCAGTTCATTTGCCTTTTAGTTATTGTTTCATCAGAATATTCGCTCAAATGTGAAATCTCTTAAGCGTGGGAGCTTTGTTTATAATTACTTGTGTATAGGCTTGATTGTTTGCGTGATAGTTTGCATGGTTGAATACACATATTCTTGTTAGTTTTATCCATTGCTTGTGCTCCTTCGTGAGTTCTTATGATGTAATTTGTATGTGTAATTGCATGAGTGTGCATCTCTTTTGGTGAATCCATTTGGGTATGGTGTAGAGTTTTTATTGTGTATAAAGATAAAAATTGTAATTATGTTTCTTTATCAGGTTCTGGGATTCAGAGGGTAAGATATGAAAGCTGCCTAGAATGAAGCATGACCATTAACAGGAGCCATATTGAGCTCTACATACATGTAAGTAGACTCTATATATGGAATTACTTTGTGTGTTATTCTACATGAGGGCACTGATAGATAACTACATATCTGATGTCTGGAATGTGGGGGGGGGGGGGGAGGGGGAGGGGTTGGTATGTTAAATTGTACGATGGAATGATGAATTTGTCTTTTTTTATAATTTAAACTGACTGGTAGAGCAATATTTTTTTATGGCGGCGTTATTTTGTCTCCTATATAGACATCGAGATAATATTATTTGCGTGGGAAACGCCATGAACGAATTTATTAGTGAGGAACCAGTTGGCGCCTATTATGCTTTGTATGATTTTAACTGGAAGTAAATATATTTTATTAATTTTTGATTGAGAGGAAGTTGCTGAGCACATTTTATTATTAAGAGTGATTCCTAGAGATTTCGGAATTTCCTGTCTGTGGATGATTTTTCCATGTAAAGTTGGTGGTGCATCGCTTTATCTGCTTAATTATTTCCTTGATTTATCAAGGAAAGGTGCATAACATTTTCCATGGAAAGTCGTTGGTGCTCCGCTAGATTTACTTGATTTTTTCCTTAGTTTATGAAGGAAAGGTGCGTAAAAACATTATTCCACGTAAATGGAAAATTTCTAATCTCAGGTTAATGGAAATATTCCAAGCCAAGGTCTCATAACTGCTGAAGTGGTTTTGAATGTTTTGACATGCCACGCAGAGCCATCTGTGGGGTGTGTTGCTGTGGTGTCATCTGTGAAGAGGTATGTTGGATTGTGGAGAAGTGGGAATGTTATTTGTATAGATGTAAGCTGTATGATGTAAGTGTACATGTGTGATGCAAGTGAAAGGACTGCTCCTTTCGGCGAGCTGGCTGGTATGTTTCAGAATTCTGTTTTATGATTTTGTAGTTGGAAGAGGAACCTTCAGTCACTGAGAAATGATTGAATGATGTTGATTGTATTGATTGGAAATTGGAATTGGTGCATTTTTCAAGCTAGCGATTTGTGCCAAACATTGTCGAAGGCTTTAACGACGTCTTAAAAGCCAGCTCTGCTTTTTGGCTCAGCATTGTGTCGTATTTGGACTTGATGCTAGGAGGAGATTTTTGGGGGTAAAGCCCACTAGGTGGCAATTTTGTAGAGGGAAGCAATATTATTTTATTCTGTCAAGTAATACTCTCTATAGAATTTTTGTGAGGGTGTTGTTTAATGAAATAAGCTTGAAGTTATTAGTTTTTGCTAGGCCACTATTTTATGGATCGGGCCAAATTCAATACGGAATAGTCTCTGGTTTGAGTTTATTTAACCAGGATTGATTCTGTGTCAGTGTTTCCGCTCTCATGATTCTGGAAAGAGTGCTGATTTAATATTTTGAGATAAGGGTAACTGCTGTGTGTAAAATGTCTACGTATTCTATTTTTCTATAAATTCCCCATTGTGGACTAGTAAAGGTGAAGTATATTGAGTAAAATCAATTGCTTTATTGGCTGAAAAGGAAGAGAATATGAGTGCAATAGTGATGAACTCGGTGATTTTTTTCAATGGTCGTGTCTATTGATTCTGCTGTTGTGAGTTGTATACGATTGCATTTGAAATAATCGTGTGGGATCTATCGCCGGTAGCCGACCAGAGTTGAATCAATGGATTCGATGGCTTGTTTTGGCTAGCTACTGCCGCGGAGATAATGACATCACTTTTTTCCTCCGTGGTGGGGGTGATAGAGAACGGAAGGTTATAAGAGAAGTGGGTTTCTCTTGGAGGCGGAGAGGTAATTAGAGAAAAGAAACTGAACGGTGAGTTAGCGGACTCAGAGGACGAGAGGAACACTTGCTGAACAAAAGATACCTGTCATAGGCTCAGGAATTCGATGGCAAATGCAGAGTAATCAGTTCATAAAGGTTTAGCACAATAATATATAGGTATCCATTGTGAAACGCTGTATCAACTCTATTGTTCCAGAGTCATAATCCCCCAGGAACTCTCAGAAATAATTTGAATTCCCACTCAGCAACTTCTGGAGATTCTGGAGAAATGTTCTCAGGAATATTTATTTTTAGTTTTAGAAGACATTCAATCCTTTGTCAACGTAGTCCATGATACGAGCAGTTATATTCTTAAAAAGGAGTAATGTTTGGAATTCACCATGCATATAAAATATATTATGCATGGTATGGGGTCGTGGTGACGTGGTTGGTAGAGTGCTGGGCTATAGACCGGAGGGTCCCGGGTTCAAACCCCTTCCGTAAAGTCCGCGAGTCCGTAAAGCAGTAGAATATGTTGTAAATATTTGAATATTAGACTGAGTTCATCACCAATACACTCATATTCTCTTCCTTTTCAATCAATAAAGTAATATATTTTACTAAATCAACTTCAACATTACTAGTCTGCAATGGGGAATTTATAAAGTAAAAACACAAAATACATGGATATTTTAGAGCTAAGAATATAATTTCCGTGCGCAACAAGGGACAGTAGCTCAGGATTCGTTTGCCAACTGTTCGTGGCAATCAAATACCGTTCTATACCCTAAGGGTTCACCTTCTGCCAAGCTGAAGTAGGATGGTGAAATACAACACATTATGCACCGTGTGAGGTGAATGAGGCTCGCATCCACTGCACCAGTTAGCCCCCCGCTAAGATCTTTTCTGCAGCAACGAGTGATGGCAGTAAAGAGAAATATTACTAAGAGAGCTCAATTAAAGGTTATCATCGGAGGATGCAGGACAGAGAAGATGACACAGTTGAAGAAATAGATAGTACAAAAATTGAACCCATTATTCCGGAGATGTTCCTAGTAATTATTTTTTTTCTGGTTAGGTGAAGGTCTTCGTGTGTCACTGTTTCAAATTTTTCCATATTCATCGTGGAATTGGAAATCTTAGTAGGTGTTGTTAGTTTTTGCTTCAGCTAAAGGCTACATTTTTTAAGTGATCATAAACTGTACCTTCCTATCTCTTTGGGGAATTTGGAATAATTGAATATTTTTTCGAGACTTTCGTCTGTAATGGTAAAAAAAGATAAATTACTGGAATGAAAAGCATTTAACTAAAGATTGTTTTTGGCCAAAATTGTAGTCATGGTTGAATAGGCATGACTATAGATGTCACGATCGATTCAAATCACGCGTTTTAATCATAGCAATCGAGGGAATATTATTACTCATGCTTAATTACTGATTTTTACTCTGTATGTTCAACACTTTTTTCCACGTACTGGCACGAAGTTGTACGCATGAGCGGAATTCAAAGCGTTTGCTTTTGTGTTTGGAAATATTTAGCGAGCAATCGCAGTCCATTTTGAAGTTAGTTTTGTTAAGTATATTCATAGCTAAATTATGGAGACAGTTTGCTACTAATTAGTTGTCTATTGTAATTGAAAATCATTTGGAAATTGAGCTCAAGTTCTAAGGTGTCATGTATCTGTATCATTAGTCTATCCCGTCTATCCGTAAATACTTCAGTGCTTCCGCAACGATGAATAATGTTCACTGTCGTGCTGGAGCCGTTACCTTGGTAATAATTACCAAACCAAATTGCAGATTAGAAGAGAAACATAATAGCTGGCTATGGGCATTAATTTCGTAACTTTAGTGCCAAATCGATCTATTTGAAAGATAATATTTTGTAGCTGAGAAACCCCTGAATGAAAACGTAAGATAATACTCTAAAATAATTATTAAAATTAAAATCAGCAGAACAGGCAACCCAACTTGCAAGGAGCATTGTTCAACGCGTTCAGTTAGGCTACAAGGGTTGGAGCCAAGTAATATTAAGACAACTTGGGGGATGGAAACTGAAAAATTAGGAAAACAAAATTACCCTCGACCCGGGTGAGAGACAGAATGGTGTACAAATAAGTTGTAGAATGGCAGGGAGGACGAAGTGGAAAGTAGAGTTTGCAAGCGGTGGAAGGGAAGGAAACGCTTAATGAAGAGGTGTGGCGAGGTTTTACTGGATAGGATCAGGACTCGTTGCCGAGAGAGATGATGGGTGGGGTGAGAGAGGGATTTATTGGGCTGGGGGTGAAGGGGTGGCTGGAGAAATGACTCCATTCAAAGACGCTTCAAAAAAGAAATCAGCTTTGGTTCTGTTGCGTCGATATTAATAGCAGCAGCTTACTAGAGGGAAGCGAAAAACAAATTCTCTTGAAGTTCACGTCGGGAAACAAGTGTAAAACAGAAAGCATGATGCCTATCATGAGAAAGTGTTCTGGTGGAAGTGTCTTTTTATGTTCATTGCGGTACCATTTCCTGGGGTATTGTTTTAATAAAAGTGGTAATACACTCCTGCACAGGAATAACGCCGGAAGGATTGTAAGGGGGAGAGTAGGCGACGTTTCGAAGTTCTATTGCCTTGTAAGAGTGGAATTTTATTCATTTTCGTAATGCAGGTTAGCTATGAATAACATTAGAAATATTTTCAATAGACTCTTTTCAGCTAAAAATTAAATTTTCGATACTCGCACAATTAGTTTGATAGAGGAAACTAATTAAATAATAGTGAATGTTTTAGAGCCTTTTCTGAAGTTATGCATTAAAGCCTGTAATAATATAATACCTATTTCAGGTTATCATTATTTTAGTATGATGCCAGGGTATCCCGGTATAGATAACGTTTACTTATTATAATGTTCTTTTGAAAGCCATACAAAGTTCTGCCTGAATAGAATGGCTGAATTTAGCATAAAAATCAACATGATAACCACAATTGACATTATTCCCAACTGTTATTATGACATGACCATTTGTAATACAATATCATAATTACACATTGGCACTATGATATAAATAACGTTGTTAAACACTTCTTGATGAGTCATATTGTCAATAGGAATTGAAGGAACTTGCCTTGCATCTGTTAATGATATCCTAAAATTGCAAATAATACATTAATGCCAACAATAGTCCTTTTGAATGTAACTGTTAAAAATGTGTACTGAAATTATGAAAGTATCATTATTCTGAAACTCACCTTTTATTTGCAACGAATGGGAATGTAGAATATATATGAATAAAAATAAAATTAGATTGAATTGATTATTGTATAATTATATTGACAAGTATTGTGAATGCTGTCTAGGTACTGACCGAAATTTCAACGACTCCGAGCCATTCCCAAGGGTAACGTCCGCGTTGGAGAGGGTTTTATGTAGAGCAACCAAAGATCATGAGAGAGGAAGGGCGGTGTGTGGGGACAGTGGGGCGGATGGGCTATTGAGTAATAAATCCTGGGAGAGCGTTTCGTGCGGAGCAATTGGGGGAGGAGGGATGGAGGGAGTGCGAGGGGGATGTGAGTTGAAGGGGAGAAGATTTCGGCAAAGGTTGAAGGTCGGAAGGTCAGTTGGAGTTGTTTGGGGCGTGTTTAGATTCAACGCAGGAATAGACAGCTCAAAGTGATTGATGTTAAAATTCAATCAGATAAGTTAGGGGAGAGCAATCATTGAATTTAAAGATTTCCCAATTTTACAGGGAGTCGGGGATGAAGAAAAACTTGTGTGATGCGTAAACTATTCCATGCTCTTCACTCTGCAAGACTTTCTGGCACGTTCTATACGTGGTTAGGTTAATTTTCGTTTGAAAGGATTAGGAGAGTTTAGGTTTGCGTGCTCTAATGGATACTTGAGACATACACGACCGTGGTAGGTACCTACAATTAACCAACACTCCGGCCACCTCGCTGTGTCCCTTGGCCCCTACATTTGAAATGACGTTTTGATATTCTTCCTAATATTTCGAGTATTATCTCTATACATATGTGCGTACATCTGTAAGGGTTGCTAATATCATGGGCAAGAGGACAGGTGGCGGTCATCCCTGACCCGGTGTAGAGGCACTGTATTGGGAGAGGTTGGCCAAGTGAAAGGCAGGCGCCATTACTCGTTGCTCGGAGCGCTGCTAATACATGGCCGCTTATGGGAGTACGGGGTAACGGCATCATTATTATCCAAATATCTCGTTATCAGCGCAATTAAATGGCTCCTAACACATTTGTAGGCATGCCATCGGAGTTTTAACGTAAACTACAAGACTATTTCAAGAGAAATCGGCCAAAAATGGCAATTATTTTGAAAAGGTAGGACAGCTACCGCCCACGATAGCAGAAGGAAGTGGGCGTTGCCCGTTCAGCAACCACAGAACGTGTGTTGGTAGCTGTCCTTTTCATAGATATCCTTACAACTAGTTTCGGTTAGAACAAGTTTTCCTTTAACATAAACCTCTGACAACTTCTTGAAAAAATTCTGCCCCAAATTTCGAATGAACGCAGAAAGCCGTGCAATTACAGTTCATGTGATAAATATCCAAGTTACGGTGGCTCTGGAAAACATGAAAAGCGCTGAATCTCAAAATCAACCCAACCCTTTACAGAATCAACAATATAGGCACTGCATGAATAAAAAACTATAAAAATATTACGTTATTTATTCAGCAGTTATAAACTCGCCATTTAATATCGTGGCAACTTATTTCTCTACGAGATGTCCCTACTCGACTGTCACGGTAAAATTTTACGTGAAGTGGATAGAAGCAGCAGAAATAAAATCAGATAGTACATTCCCTTCATAACACCTAATGTTAATTTAGACGGCTACGCCGAACTGATAACTACCGATCTACAGGCAAAACCAAGACAGCCCCTGCCATTAAATGTGATATCCAATAGCCTTAAGTACTACCTCCCAAGGGGGACAACCATTCTTTAATGGAGTAATTAAAACCGTATCATAAAAAGATCTCTAAAACAAGGCTCAATTTCCGGAACCAGTAGCTCACCTTATGAGGAATAACCCAGTGCATTAAGGACAGGGCATCTACCAATATTACAAAAGAATAAAAGAAAACAGATCATATAGATAATTTTAATAAAACAAGGGCAGCAACAGACATTGATGGTACAGAAATAAATATCAAGAAAAACACTTAAGCACCCAAATGTAATAAGGCAGCTGACAGGGAAAGGAAATAATGGAAAACTGTAATCATAACAACTCCAGTTAATAATGTTCCTGTAGGTAGGTACTTTCTTCACTTATCTACGTCTTGCACGAACTTCAGGCCTCTCCTGGCATGCAACTCAGCTTCTCAACTTACACTGGAAAAAATGCAGTGGCATGTATTAATGACAAAACACATTTTAGAACTCAGCAGCTTACACAAAACCTTACAGTAGTCATAAATAGCTCTTAAACAACAAACCAGCATCATATATTACCACACGACTATTAATTATGGTTTTCATCAGGTTAAGAAAATACCAATAAAAATATCCTCATCTCACTCCTTTGAAATCCTTGAATAGGGTGAGTAGTAATCATCATTCTGCGTTCTTGAAAGTGAAATCAAGTGACAATCTCAAACTTCTAAAACAGGAGGCAAAACGATGAAATACGATGGCCACTTTCAGTTACAATGAGGGATGCATAACACGATGTACAAATGGTGTACTGCCGAATTTTAACTTATGAAGAGGAACGAAGATAATAATGAAATGCAATGTTAAACAACAATATTACCACATTCCTTCAGTAGTAAGCAGGACAAGAAAACAATGATACACAGTGGCTATAAAATATGTAGTACCTTTTGGTACTAGTGAACAGACCACGCCGTCTCATTTTCCCCTAACACCAACCACTCGGATATATACCTATAAATTCAGGATTTGATAAACGACTAAAATAAAACGTGAGCGCCATAACGTTTCACCAATGGTTAGCAAAATAAACGAATTACAGAGGCTGTGAAAAACTCCAAATGCCCTGACCACGCCGTTTCATTTTCCTTTTCCACACAAATTACTGGTAAAATAATTAAGTCCGGATTCAATACAAGTTTACAGGCGAAAGCTAACACCATTATATTTCATCATTAGTAATCCAAGAAAGCAAACTACAGGACATCCAAAGTGGCTTTGAAATGCTCATGTCCAGACCACGCCGTTGCATTATCCCTTTCTACATACATTATAGGGAATTCAATATATTAATTTAAGATTCGTGTACAATAACATTTGCAGCTGAACAATTACACCACAGTAAATCATCATTGGTTATCAAAGCAAACAAACAAGAGGAAACTGAAAAACTAGTTCAACGACGTCCTTTCCCACCTTGCGCAAATTCATTAGAAAATAACTAATTCAGGAATCGAGAACTATTAAAATTAAATCATTACACCATTGTACATAATGAAAATTAAGGCATAGTGTCTTCATCAATAGGTAGCAAAGGGAAAAACACAACCGGATGGATGACAGTGGTTGTTCATCACGTATTTCCTGACCACGCCGTCTGATTACTTAATTTTTACTCATTTTGCATTGAATATAATACCTTCAGGCTTTGGACAGCATGAGAAATGAAGAATAATCGTATAATATCCTGTATTACATCACTAAACGGCAAATTACTACGGGACAACATGTCGCACACATACACATTATTTTACATCTCTTATATGTAAGAAAAACTAGATAGACAACCCACAAAAATACTCCCATTGATAGAGCAATACTTGCTCATATGATTAAAGTAAAAATTTTGGCGTACTTACCTTAACAATGTCGCTGGAAGACAAAATTGCCGCAACCTCCTATGCTCCGCAATGCTATTTTCTCCGCTTAGCAACGACTAATGGCGTCCACTAACGGCGACATCCGGTCAAAAAGCGATCAGCCAATAGAAAATGAGCGCACCCTTTGGCCAACCTCTCCCAATACAGTGCCTCTAACCCGGTGGTCGGTGACCAAGGGTCTCAGTCACGAGTTTAATTTGCGGTTACTTTTGGTTCCAATAGTTCGCTCTCCAACTTCATTCATTCGGCCAAAACCTTTTGAATATTGGGCGGCGCTATCCGTTAATGTGTCCGACTGCTAATTGAGAGATCGGAGGAAAGTTTCATAGGGAACCGATATCAGAGGCTCAGTGATGAAAAGGGATCTGAAAGAAGACTTTTCCGTCAAATGGCTAGCCATTTACCTAGAGCCTCTCTTGATGCTATAGAGCGAACGAAAGAAAAATGAGAAAAGGATGAACTGCCGAAGGCAGTGATATTCGAGGTGGGTGATTAAGACCGGGCTAACCTTAGAACTTGATAATTTAGTTTGAAAAAGAAGTAAAAAAGTCTCATTCCTTTTCAATGAGTTGAGTATTCTTTGTTTTTGCACCTGAGATTATTTTGACGACGCTTTTTCGCTCGATCCTTCTATCGACCAAACTCTTCATATTTATCCCTACGCAAGTCTTTTTTGTATCCTTCACAACCTGCTCCGTATATTTTTGTACGTGTCCTTCCGATAACATTTTTTTCGTTCACTTTTCCCTTCACCACCACTTAATTCATCAGACCATCATCACTCTGTGTATGACCGGTTAGGTTGCTCCGTCTTCTCTTCAAAGTTTTCATCCGTAAAATGGCTCAGTTACTAATTTCTCAAGACAGGTTAATAAATTGTAATGGTCTTCTCTATGGTTTCAAACCACTTAATCGCCTTTTTGTAGACGAAAAAATAAACATGCAAGGTGAAGCGCAAAATATCCACTGGGGTAAATAATATTAAGGTTGATATACGCTTCGCAGAAGAAGGTCTATATACTGTTCTATTGATGGTTGAATTGAGGTTTTTATTCATCATATTGAAAGCTATGTTTCTGGTAGAAATTAAGTAATAAGAGTAGGAGATTTAAAGTTAGAGACTGAATTGATGATGAGCAAAATATTTTATTCTTGATTAAATGGCGGAGATGCAAATAAGAATGGCCACGTTACGTTAATATATATAGAAAACCTACAATTATTGATGAATTAACATCGATGCTTACTTAACACCCATTTTAGAAAATTAGGTTTGATTTCCCTGACTCAAAAGCTGAATGAAAACTAACTCAGTTTTAGCAATGTATATGACAAATGACGTAGAACTTTACACGTATAGACTTGCCTAAACGCGTATAGACTAAACAATGAAAGTACCTAGGCATCAAAATAACCGAACTTAATTTTACTGACGCATCGCCACAATGACGGTTGTTTAGCCCTTAAAAAAGCCGCCAGTTAAACGGGTGTCAGGCATTGAAAACACGCTTTATAGCCAAAAAAGTCTCTAATTTATTATATGGGAAGGTATTCGCTGATGATGACGCAACACCATCATCAACATACGTCGTTCGCTACCCGTCCTTTCTCCACCCGCTACAAGGGGGATAGCGGGATAGAAGGGAGATAGGGAGATAGAAGAAGGTCTATATACTCGCATATTGCTGGTTGAATTCAGGTTTTTAATCATCATATTGATAGCTATGTTTCTGGTAGAAATTAGTAGGAGAGTTAAAGTTATAGACTGAATAGATGATGAGCAAAATATTTTATTCTTTATTAAATGGCGGTGATGCAAACATTATAAGGGGGGGAAGATTATACTGTTACCGCAGCACGTTGATTCAGCATAACCTGTAATGTAATTTTGGAATTTAGCATTTATGTGAAACTACAGTAGCCTTAAAGCGGCCAACTTACGTAGTTTCGTACCTCTTTTTGACCCAACGATTTTTCTCGTCCTGGGCTGATTAAAATTTGCTTTCTGGTTACGTTGAGCATAAAATTTTGTCGAGCAGTTGAAAAACGGAGTTGCTTGGAAAATTAGATCGTAGCGTACGTGCTTCGCGACTTTGTCAGGGATGTGCTGTAGGAAAGTCGGCCATCTATGATATTAAGGTACGGAGAAAGAAAATTGTGTAGTTTGTCTTGGGATGAGGTGCAATTGCTAGAATTTCCTCAGTAGAAAGTTACGTGCCCCTGAAGCGATGACGTAGAGAAGGTAGTGTATATATGATTCCATCAGCGCCGAAGTGACAGTGTATTAAATACATTCTAGACAAGTGAATGTAGAGAGCGCACCTCCAGTTCTCTTATTAGGAGGATTACAGAATAAAATTGAATGCATGAAGTCGTAGCTCTTATACCCGCGGCCCTAAGCTTCAGGCCAATCTTAGAATGAATTTTGAAGTACAAACGTTCATTATTTGGGCTATTCGGGGAATAAGGACATGTGAAATACGTTATGACACATGTTCATGTCAGATTACATTGCAAAGTGCTATTAATTCCATTTTCGGATAGCCTTTTGTGCATTCTTCAATTTTCTCCTTCATTTTCATTGGTGGATAAATAACATATACATTTTTATTTTTACCTTAAATATATTTTGATAACAATATAAAATTTTTTCACATCATTTAGTATCTATTTGATCATAGCATCTTATGCGATGAGAAATCACAGCATTTTCACTCATATTGTCCACTAAAAGGAAAGTGATCGAAGCACGGGTAACATCGTAATTTCGGAATGCTCCAGGTCTAGCATGTAACGGATTTCAGATCTTCTACTCTACTAAACTAGTAAGTAGTATTTGACGATAATAACCGAATAACTTTACCTTGAGAGGTTATTGTGTCTACTGGTGGCAGTGAGAAGGACTTCTTCCTTCTTTCACAGTAAACCCCTTGAACTCAGCCAGCTGAACAGAAAATTCTATCTGTATTTTACTCAGCAAGCAAATGTAGGAACTTTTTCGGGACGTATATCATTATATGTATTCTGTGCCTTAAAAGGTGACAGAGTAGTAATGCAGGGTAATTGGAGCCGTGTCTGAGGTCTCGCTTTAATTTATACACTTGACCATAGACTTGTCCTCATTCAACTTTAATATACATACCAGGCTCCAAGTTTATCCTATAACATAAAATTTATTTTACTTCATCAAGTTTCCTGCAGTAATATTATATTTTCAGAATACTTAAAGAGCAAATATCTCTCATTTTCTATTTTCATGTATTTCTCATATCCCTTCGATGCCGACGGATTTTGGCACTCATCTTTCAGAACGTAAGGCCCATTACCCATTTTGAGCGCCTTTCTGCAACGAGTTAATATCAAAATTACCTGAGGATTAAGTTTTACTTCGAAAATTTGGTTTTTTAATAAATACCTCAATTATTGTCAACATGATTATTTTTACGTTTTGTGTAAACTACACATTTTTGCATGAACTCTTGATGCATCCTTATTCATCAATCACTTGATTTGACGGACTCTGCGCAGGTTCCTAGGAGTCTCTCCTTTGTCCTCATCATCAACTGGTATTCTGCCGACTGGCAGCTCCCAAACACCAAAGCTGTCTCCAATTCATCCTGTCCCGGTCCTCTTCCTTGGTAATCCTTCCACAATCCTATGTTCACTTCGTCTGTCGTTTTCTACCTTCTTCTTCCTCTTAAAGAAATAGTGAGTAGAATAGCCCAGACACAGAGGGCATTCTATCAAAAGAAGATTTTACTTACAGCTGGAAATACAAGCTTGGAAGTAAGGAAGCGATTCATCAAAACGTATATCTGGAGCATGTTTCTTTACGGCAGTGAGGCATGGACGATGACAGCGGTGGAGAAGAAAAGGGTGGAAGCATTCGAAATATGGTGCTATCGAATAATGATGAAGATAAAATTGATCGAACTAGTGACAAATGAAGAAGTTCTAAGTGGGAGAAATAAGAAGTCTGCTGAAAACTATAAAAAGAAGACGGAACAACTTAATCGGCCACATCTTAAGACACGATGGCCTGATGAAGGCAATCATCGAAAGAAAAGTGAACGGAAAGAATGAAAGAGGCAGGCCTCGTATGAGTTACATGGAGCAGGTCGTAAAGGACGTGAAAGAGAGGAACTACGTTAATATGAAGAGGTTGGCCGATAGAAGAAACGGTGGAGGGCTGCGTCAAACCAATCCTAGGATTGTTGACCCTTGATGATGATGATTGTTTCAGTAGTGTTCTTTCCCCCTTAACTCTCCCAAGTACCTCCTCATTTCTTACTCTATTCACCCATTTCACTCTCTCTGGCCTCTGCACCCACATCTCAAAACCGTTGATCCTATCCTTCTCTCTTCCTTTCAAGGCCCAAGTTTTAAATTCATTAAATATAACACTCCACACATAACAATTTACCAGTCTCTTCCTCAGTTCTGGGCCCATGCCGCTGCATAACACATTTCCGT
Source organism: Platycnemis pennipes (assembly GCA_933228895.1). Taxonomy (NCBI): domain Eukaryota; kingdom Metazoa; phylum Arthropoda; class Insecta; order Odonata; family Platycnemididae; genus Platycnemis; species Platycnemis pennipes. The sequence goes on along the minus strand of OW121848.1, from coordinate 20,154,034 downwards.
TTTTTATTCTAACGTTCCTTTCCCACTGCTAATCATAATCATTACATCTCTCCACCAATCTTCCAACAGCATGATCCCTAGATATCTATACCTTCTAAACTGCTCGATTCTTCCCTCATCTGTCCTAATATTCACATTTCCTCTATCAGTGAGGAGCAGTTTGACTTCAGTAGAAGAATGGGTACAAGAAAAGCAATTGCGCTACCAAGGATAATTAGTGGAAGATATAAGGAAAGGGGAATATGAGTAATCCTATGGTTTATAGATACGGAAAAAATATTCGACAGGGTAAAGTGGAATAAGCTGATGGAATTTATTAATATAAGGAAAATAGACTGGAAGTCTCTTGTTCATGCAGAGATAATATTGCGAAGAGAACTTTGCGTCTGAGACACTCTCGTAGTATTTGCTCTGCTCGGGAGAATATCTAAGGGAAGGAGAGAATTGGTCGGCAAATATTCCGCCAATTGGACTTGTCCCGTCATCTGCCCGGAGCGAGTGACACACATACACCAAAGTGTCGTTTCTCGCCTTCCTTTCACTTTTCTCATCACGCCGTCTGTGCAGCGTGGGAGGCTCCGGACATCGTCGGCCCACCCGGCGCCGTCCCACCCCTCCCACCCCCATGCCCCTTCCTCCCCATCCCTTCCTCCCCCTCCATCCCCTTCTTCTTCCTTCTCACGCGGAGGCGACGGCTGCTGCTGGGCCGTTCTGATTCTGACGCTGCCCTGTGCACGGAAGGCATAATAGAGGCGTTAAATTGATGATTTTTGACATATTACGATAGTTAGATGGATTTGTTATCGTTCTAGGGCACGCCCTATAGGAACAAGTAACTACATTAAAGTTAGAAAAAGCTTGTACTTTTACATCGTTATTACCTACACCTATTCTACATGGCAACTATAAATACAAAAAAAACTTATCAATCTTCAGCCATCATCAGGTAAAAAATTCAAACTAACAGCATGATTTTCCTATTCTTTATCAGTTAACAATAGTTTGAAATTATATTTACTAACAGATGTTATTCCAAGTGCAATAGCAGCAAAAGATTTACATCGATATCAGACAATGCAGTATATAGAATTATAATTCCTACTTGCATGCAACCACCACGTATTATTACATAGCTTTTATATTGAGAACTAATATTTATGTACTCGAAATTAAATTTCTAGCTTTATTTATTCTGCAATTCCATTAAAAATTTGTACATTTTGTTTCAAAGCATTCAAAAGTCAAACTTAGTTTTAGACGCATGGGGAGGGAGTTCCAAAAATGTGTTTAGGCTATTTGAGCAGAGTGTTGGTAGGTGACGGGTTGATAGCTAGAGCAATAAAACAGATAAGGATTTGCCGGAGTAAAATGAATCCGACCTAGGCGTTTTTTTAACTAAACATTTCCATAAAATTTTGTGGGCTTCTGCTATCAAATATTGTGTAAAGAAACACTCCCAAGAAGTGTTTTCTTCTATTTTCCACCTTTAACCACTTTAGTTTGTTGAGGTAGGGGTTATGTGTTCGTCCTTACTCAGGTTGCATATAAATCTGATGTATGAATATATGTTTCTTTGGAGCTTGGTATTTAATACCCTGGGTAGATAGGCCATACTAAGCAACAATTATCAATCATCGGGAATACAAGAGTGGATATTAGTATTGCCCTAATTTTTTTGTTAGAATGATCTTTTGAACCTTTAGTAGGTATAGAACTCTTGGTGTTCGTTTAATGTACTATCAAAATGCTAGTACATTAAAAAAACATTACCATGATAGTGTAGGAGAAAGATTTACCCCCAAGTTTTTATTATTTCTTGAGAAGGCATTGTATGGGATCCTAATGAATTAGGTTTGATGAGAGAACTAGACAGTGTGCAGCGTAGAGCAGCTAGGTTCGTCAAAGGTGTTACGATAGGTTGAGTAGTGTATCAGAATTAATACAAGAATTAGGGTGGGAATCATTATCAGAGCGTAGATTAAAGTTCAGATTAAATCTATTGCAGAAATTTCAATCGGATAGCTTTACTGAAGATGTTAGGCACATATTAAAAACACCAGCGTATTATGCTAGATTCGACCAGATAAATAAGATTAGAGAGATAGATTGTCGTACAGATAGATTCAAAATGGCATTTTTCCCCCGTACTATAAGAGAACAGAATAGGCAGCATAGGAAAGGGATAGGTAGGGGAAATATTTTAGAGTATTCTGTAGTGCATGATGCATGTATTAACCCCTCAAAAACTATAGATACTAACAATATAGTTGCATGAGACCCTTTAGTTTCTTGCTTGCATGCTAGTAGTGCATGCTTGGTGACCTTCACCCCCTGGCACACACCCTCGCGGTGGCTTGCAGGGTATCGTGTAGATGTAGATGTAGCTGTTGTAATATTCTCAATTGCGACTTTCGGAGCATTATTGAAGCCTGGATTTTTAGCGAGTACGCTACTACCAAAGATAATTGATTTTGTTTTGTTAATATTAAGAATGAAGGAATTTCTTTCCGCCCATTCAGAGAGATCACATCCAGACCAATATTTATTTTCTCTGTATTTGTTCTAAACACACTTAGTGGACAGTGAAGGTAAATATAGAGATCAACTGCATTAAGCATGCATTTACAAAACTTTAATTTCTTAGGTATATCCAATACATACAAGGAAGACAGTAAAGGACCAAGGATGGATCCTCGAGGGAACTCCCTCAGTACTCCCTCAGTTAGAAATATTCCCAATAGAGTCCTTGACTGCCTGTAGTCGAATATGATATACCTTTCGGAATACCCCGCATGAAGTCTAACAACCACTTCCATTTGCAGAATCAGCTACGACTTTCACATTGTGGTTGGGCGAAGGAGCCTCGAAGTCTCAGTTCAGATTGGACGAAGTGGATGACTTATAAGTTCTTTGCACGCCCAATTTTCCCAAAGGATTAAACACATCAGTTTTTCGTAACTTTTAACACGAGAACTACGTGACGGAACGAAGAAAGGAGAGATACGGGTATTTTTATTTAACAAACGCTGTTAGATTCGGCAGTAAAACAGTGGAAAAGACCCGACTACTGACCTGAGCTTGCCCTAAGAAGACACCAGCCGTTTCATAAAAAAATAGAGCCCACTTTCATAAATCATTATACATTATAAATAGTGTAGAAATGATATTCGTATTTGCATTCTACCACATTAATTCTGTAGATCGAGTTGCTGTGGTGCTTGAGTACTGACCTTTCATCCCCTCGATCAGGGTTTGAATCCTGGGAATGGTCAATTTTTCAATGTTATTTCATTCTATATGCACGTAAGTGGTGTGGAAAAAGCATATGAACTTCGGTGTTAAGCTATTAGAATGAGAAGTCAAATAGTTATTTAGCGGTTTGGTGTTTTGTTAATGGTTGGCAAATGAGTTTCTTCCATCGACAGTTCAATCCAAGGCTTTTTTTTGTTTGACCCTTGCATTTTACTTCATAGATATATCGGCTTCTCTTCACCCTTTTTCTACACCCAGGTGCAGATGTGTCGTAGAGGCGTAAAAGCCGCTGTTGACAGTATCCCAGGAGGTCTTATCACCACCTCAATCACATCCTTATAAAGCTTTAAACCTTTTGACATCAATTAAAATTTAGCCTAAATTTTAGCCTAATTGTAGTTAAAAGCCATGATGAAATATTAAGGAGAAAAATCATCAGTCAATGTGTTCATGAGGAATATTTTAGGAAAGGTCTGAGGTCTGTTAAATGGAAGCTTACTAAGGGAATAGATCTTCCACTATCCTCACAATGATGAGATATTGGAATAACCTCGTCTCATAACGCCTTCTGATGGCTTAAGTTCCTCAAAACTGAACGAGGTGAATGCCTGCCGCGTAAATAGGGGTAAGTTATGTGTGCCTACCGTTATTTATTTTAAAAGATAAAAATTAATGAGGATTAGTAAATAATGAGCACATTTCAAAAGGCGAAAAATATAACGGATGCGGAGATTTCAAAATCAAGAGAAATAATAAACAATTAGTTCGTGATGTAAAATAAACTCAGGATTTATTGGTCGGGAAAAGACGGAACATTGGTGGAAGAGAAATAAATTTGGTTTGTGCTTTACGAGATAGGATATGAAAGGCGAAAGAGAAATATTTTTTTGGATCTGCAGTGGTCATTTTTTGACTCCATCGTCAAATTTATAATTCAAAATGAAGTGGTGCAATTGCTAAGAGGTCGTGATGCGAAAGACAGCGGCTGTTTCGAGGCTTTTGGGAGTGCTGTGGAAGGCGAACACGGTACTGTTATAACGAAAACGTGAATCGGCCCATTTTTGAATGTTACAAAAAACATAGCTATGCAAGAATAAATATTTTGTAGGGCTAAGGAAAACTGTGGGTCGAAGAGAACCGCGCTATCTTTCCGAAAAAAATGAACCTATCATCGTCATTCTAGCACACTAGCGTGCCCTTTTAATTGGACAGACGTGGTTGATTGCATATTCAAACATACGAGAGAGGATCCATTTAAGTAGGAAAAAATGTTGCTATTTTCAGATTGTGTAGGTACAATACTTGAGTGAGGTGGAGCTTTTCAAGGTAAAGTCAAACATTTTCCAGAAAATTAAATATTATTTCAATTATTATGCTCTTTCTTTATGTCATCAGGAGTATGTTAATAATGATAATTATTGAGGCCGATGATTGTGGTAAAGAGATATGCTCATCAGTAAATACGCGACTGGCTGAGAAATAAGCTGTATTTCATTTTTCAGTGCTGCGTCTTGTAACAAATCAAAGATTTTTGACGAAATATACTCAAAATGAGGCAGCTCTTGTAAGTGGAACATGCGGAAAAGCAGCCAGAAGCCTCGGCATGGACCTCATGTTTCCATTGATAGCAATGTGCACCCAATTTTTCCGCATCTTGGATTTAGCACAAAGGATTTAGTTGATAGGTTTACCGTAGAACGTATTTGAAGTAGAAGCCAGAAATTGCTTATGCTATTCACATTTAAAAGTGTGTACAAGTTGCATTTCAGAATTCAAATCCAAGGCTCGATTTTCCATCCAAAGGATAATATAATTGTCGTCATTAAAAAGCTCCACTCATGGAAATTTACTGTAGGAAAATGGGCTAAAAGGATTTTTAATTTGGATACACATCTTTTTCAAACAACTGAGTATTTAATATTTAGCAATGTGTGCCTTTCCTACACATATGCCCCAAATGTTGAATTCTGTATCAGGGAAGGTTTTGTACCTAAGATAATCCTTAGAGGTGGTCCTAAAAGACTCACGCAATAAAATCTAGTGAGGTAATAAGGCAAATAATACTGGCGATTAATATGCTTGGATATCATTTGACTCACTCTGTCCTGCTAGCTTCCATCTCCGTCATTTTATACACTACTTGTGACAATTAGCATTTCTTTTTTATTTATGGGACGCATATTAATCACTCAAATAATAACTTTAAATTATGCCTAACTCCATTTTTTTAAAACTTTATGATTTTTTACTGGATTAACGTACTTTTACGAAGTAATTAACTTGTTTGTCAATGTGAGCAATTAGTAATTTTACTAAATGACCTGGTGACGAGTATCTCGGAGAATTTAGGAGGATTTAAAATTTTTTATGGACTATTCATTGTATTTTTGGAAGAGTGAATTTTGCAACATTTATGTTATATTTTATACTATAAATGTTTAGTAAACGTCTTTGAATATGATAAGAGTGAAATATAAATGCTTCATTTTAAAATTCACTGATAGAAAATATTTCGTTTTTGACCTGTTTCCATCGGGATGATATGGATATGTTAATTCCATCATTAGGAATGAGACGGAAAAAGGACATTTCTTTTAATGAAATGAACTTTCGGCTCCCGTATTTGAAACGCGACATTTTGACATTTTAGGAAATCGCATTAGCTACACAAAAATTCTGCACTAACCTGGTGATATGTTCCTGATGTTCAGACGTTTCCATTTCATCACCAATACATGGCCCCGATAAGCTGCTAAATTCCTCCAGCCTGAGGAGAGGATGGAGTGAGGTTTGAGAATGGATGGATTATTTGTGGCATCCTCCTCATGAATATATTCAAGATGCTGATATGGTGAGGAGACTTATCCAAAGCTCCGGGAGGCTTGTTAAGTGGTTCCCTTATTCTTTTTGAGACAGCGCTGGGAAGGTTTACCGCTTTACTCTGTATTTGAATGATTTTGTTGCCGGAAACATTTTTTTCTCCACTTAGAGGGTGGCAAAAACGACTCCAGAAGAAGTGGTGGAGACTTTTACGTCAAAAAACAAGACAGGAAACAAGAAGAGGCAATACGTTTCTGATTGTGGTGTTCCAAGTCCCAGTTTTCTCTGACCTCGGCTCAATTGCTGCAGATAATAAACAAATCATGGTGCCTCGAAAGGCGAACGCCGCGTTATAGTATTACCTGTGTTCTAAGAAACTTTTTGAGAACGGGGACAGGGGAGAACATGTTTTTGTTCTTGGAAGAGCTTCCTTATGAATTCATGTAAGCACCTGCTCACAACACGATACGTTAAATATGCTTCGCCCGTATCCCTCGTGTGTTAAATAGGGATGCTGATTTATATTCTGAGTCCTTTGCTTTATGGTTAGTAGAAAAGTACCGAATATTCATTTTCACAATTGTATTTTAATGAATATAATTTATTATTTGTACTGTAAGAATTTTATCGGAATAACTATATTTTTAAGAATTTTATTGCTATTTTTAAATTGCTTCATCAATTGTGCTTTTGATGCTCACGTAATGTACTTTCTTAAGTGCATTGTCAACAGAACTGACATCGAGTAACATTTTAGATGCAATTCTTTTATAAACGCAATAGAATTTAATTGCAAGTAAATACCAAACTAACTGATTTTCTTGCAAGCAAGCATCAACATATTTGGTTAAAATGTATATGCTTAGTTAAAAAAACTCAATTTAATGATTTGATTTTAAAAGTAATTTACCAGAAAATTTCTTAAATAAATCCACCTGCGTTTTAATTATATTTCTTTAGTGATTTTATGGAAAAAATTCCTGAAATACCTTTTCTGATGGAATTTAAAAATTCTCCATTAAAGGAGCTCGAAGTCAAAGTATTGATATTTAGGGTGAGAAAAGGGTTTCTAAAAACTTATTTGAATTTGAGATTTCAGGGGTTGGAAAAATTTCTGTATTTTGAGAGCACGTTCTTCTCAAGGTAAGAACGTTGTGTTCAACAACCTTATTACTATTTAGGTAGTTAACACGCAGGGAAGATTTTTGATGGGGAAAAATTTGAGGATCCATTATTCTGAAGATATAACTAAGACCAATTATTTTTGAAAATATTGGAACTTGTGGAGCCGTTGAAAGAGAATTGTCCACAAACATATTTTTCCATCAAAAGACTGGAGCATAATCGAAATTTGTTCCACCCACAGTTTCAATCAGAATTAGTATAGCATATACAGTGATTACCTGTTCAATTTATAGTGCCAATGTTTATCTTCGAGTAGCACTGAATTTCAAGAAGATGAGTCATTTTAATGGTTGCATCCTATTAGGCTACCAAAGTTTTCAACGTGTACATCTACATGGTACCCTGCGAGTCACCGCATGAGCGTTTGACGTGAAGATGCCAGGGTTATCAGGGTTAGAATTTGGATGCTACAAAGGAAGAGAGAGAATCCTTACATGCACTCAAATTTGAGTACTGCCTACGATAATCATATTTTTTTGCTGTTTCGTAAAAGTTAGTCAATGTTACTATTTCAGATACCAAGTAAATTAGAGAAGGATATGATATGAGATGCAGCACTTAAATAGCCCCTTATTAACTGGATACTTCAAAACTCTTGTTTTGCCCATTTCAACCATGCTAATTTCATTCTCTCTAGGCCTTTTTTTAAATCTTTACCCACCATTTTTCCATGATTTGGTTCACTACTTGTTTTGCGAAGCTCTGTCAAATGCCTTTTGCAGATCAACGAAAACCAAATATATTTCTGATTCCTTCTTTCTTGCAGTACTTTTCCTCCACGATCTTCACCGTAAATATTCCCTCAACTCACGGTCATTCTGGTATGAATTCCATTCGTATCTAATGGTTCCTTTAATTATTTTTTATCATTCAGCTGAACAATCTGGCATGGTATGGCAATTTACTATATTCTTTAAGGTTGGGAACCTTAACTGTTTCCCTTTTTGAACATTAGTTTTACATATAGATTGATAATTATTCATTCATTAATTAGTATTTAATATTGCGATTTTGAGTTCTTTGAAAGGTTTCTCCATTGTTTAACTGCATTGTGTTAATGCTGCCACGAGTTCATGTGACTCAAAAGTCGGCAGTTGCGAAGGAAGGCCTTTAATTTATCGTGACGCTGGCCGAATTCTAGGATTCTCAAATTAGTTCCACCGAATCTGGTCTGGACAATGAAGACAGGATGGACACAAATTGTGGATGGAGAGGCATTAAGCAGAAAGATGATCCTTAAAAATTCGCTGTTGGGAAATCCACTCTCGACCCTGCTTGAGTTCGTCCGCGAAAAGAGTCAGGGACTCGGCTTTCCCACGAGCGACCGTTGGCCGTGGGCGGGCGGCGCGGCGCCTACGCCCGCACCCGAGAGGATGCCAGTCTTTCTTCAACCCGAAAGCTGCCTCTCCGAGGAGGCGGGTGAGTGGGCGCTGCTCCTTCAATTGTTTCCACGCGACGATGAGCAAGGCGGAGGATGTGGCGGGAGAAGGCGGAATGAGGAAGGAAGGGATCCATTCATTTGCAGCGAGTGCAACTCCTTCTTGGGCCATGTCTTGACCTCAGGGTAAGCATGGATGGCTCTTTGACTGAGAAGATGCCGAGGAAAGCGACGATTGAGTGCCACTTCTCGCCTTCTTCTGCGGAAACTAGATGCAAAAATAATGTAGTTCTGTGTATATCCTTTGCTGTTCCAAGTCTGCCTGCACACGACCAACCTTTTTGGGACAATTTCATTGCCATCTTCATTTGGATTTGGACTGAGTTAATTTTCAGTTTAAACAGTTTGAGCTCCTTTTGAAAAATATCCTTCTACCAACCGCGAGCTCTGACATTTTCGTTAGTAGTTTTAATGCTAATTTGTATGACCAATAGGCTGACACCTACATCAACCTAATACCCTACATGACACCACAAAGTTATGTAGGAAGGGGTGAATCCTCACCAAAAATGCATCAAATATCATGCATAAAAAGGATTAGGAATTATATTCTAGTCTAAACTTCACAACTTAAAAAATAGCTAAGCAAGCATGCACAAACATGCTGTTCGTTGGATTAGCATAAACACACTTGTGTTTGAACTCTTGGATATATTTATAGCTATTCATATCCCTAATTGATCGAGGAAAGAAGGACATTTTGTATCTTTCGGTCACAATCAATTTCTCTGAGGTTATGATTATCCTCCAGGCTACGGCATTAATTAGAGGACGAAAAATATTTTTAACGTCATCAGTGAAAATATTTTCTAGAATTTAGTGAATAAATCTAACTCTACAGTCTAAATTTTAACTTAGTGTCTGATAATTATTCCTATTTTAGTTCATATAATCGACTGGAAAAGAGGGAAGATGATATATTGATCGCGCACTAGACCACACTCTGATTTATTTTAAAGTTAATCCAGCGGAGTTTGGAACCGTGGTTTCGGTAATAATGGTAATTTTTCTAACAGTCAAACCACATGTCACCAAAGAAAAATCTCTTTCATTGTTAAAAAATAAATGAATCACGTCAAAAGATACTTTTTATGATCCTTAGCTATAATTGAAAAATTAATATATTGGCGGGTTCGAGTTGGTGTGGTAGCTAAACTGGTAACGCATTCCAATGGCGTCTGTCGCTCGCCTTCGAGGGACTGGGTTCAAGTGTTGGAAGGGATAGAATATTTTTTAGTGTTCCAATCCGAATGCTGGGTGGAGAGACCTTCGAGGGTGGAAGTCGGATATGGTGACTTAGTTCGACGATTTTCCTTAAGAATATTGTAATGATGATATCGGGTTTTGCTCACCCTACATTCCTTCCCATTCAATTCTAAATTCGATTCCATATTAAGTAACCTACCTACCCTACATGGCATAAATGACGTCTCTCCCCAATAGCTATTGCTCTAATTTGTTTAGCATGGTACAAAAATTACCAAACTCTGTTGTATGATAACTTAAAGAACTAAATACAAGCATTCTAGTTTAATTTTCCATGAGCGCCGGGAGAACTAAAATATAAGAAATATGCTCAGATTCCATAATCTAATTTCATATTTTAGGTTAAAGTTGGAATGTTTGGCAGTATATAAATTCAATTTACCAAACAAAGCCACCTAGTTGGTTTTATTTCAAATCAACTAGCTCCACTGTATAAAACTCAGCTGCAAGTATAGTTTTTAGAATTAGTGCATAAATTATGGTTATCCAGAAAAAATTACATTATTATTCATGACGTTAAATTATTTGCAGTATCTGCCATCGGTAATTTTATTTTTAAGCCAAATTTCTATTGTAGGATCAGCTCTGCGAAGTAAAAACTGTCTAGTGGACTATGTGCGGTCACAAATTTGTTAGTATTATTTCCACACATATAACAGCAATCCAGGGATTTAGGTTTACCTCGTTACAACTTTAGCGGACCAGGTTGGTGAGTGAAATTTCTAATGAATGCATTGCATTTTTAATTTATCCTTAAATCTGGAGTTACTTCATTTTTGAAAATGTCACCGACAACTTAATTAACCAATACCTCCGAGTTGAAAATTCAGTTAAAGGACTCATATATTAGCTAGTGCCGTTATACTGCTTTTTTAATGCTAGCACAGCATTTGGTTTTTTGCCACAAATGAGTTTTTTCCTCAGTCATGCTGCGAGACACTCATTACACAAAATTTACTCCTCTGTCCCATAAAGGGACCGGGTTTGAAACTCGTTAGGGATAAAATTTTCAGTGACTGAAAATGGAAATGAATCATCCAAAAAAGAAGTACACCTACAATGATATGGTACCTATGAATTCAGAATTGTATCCAAAGAAATAATTTTTATTCACTTTCCTAGTTGATGAGTTTTTATTTTCACATATAGTTTTCCGTTGATTAAGAAAAGAGGCATCGAGCTGAAGTTTAAACGTTCAGCCAACTGTAGCATATTCATTTAAATTTTTGTAATATAATGATTCTTATTTAATGTACTGTCTTTAGGGACATTTTCGTTCGGTTGCAAGGGGAGGAGAATGAAAGTTAGGGAGATATTTGAGGTGCATCTCATCGCTGTTTCACTATTTAATTAATAAGTGCGATAAGAATCCAATTTATGAAATCGAATTTAATAAACATAAAAGAGTTATGTCGAAGATTAATCAAGAAATATCTTTCTGTGGGATTGAAACTTTTTCACATGTGTAAAAACTTATACGCGAGCTTGTGAGATTAAATCTGAGAGCCCACCCTGAGAAAATGACTTCAATTTTTGAATGCATATACGTGATCAATATGTGAGCAATGAATGAGCACGTGCTTCAGCAATCCCACCTATCGAAATGTGAGATACCGCGGTTCAGTTATGCTGGGACCGCGGAATGTCAGATTGCAATGCCTGATATCCGAGCCTGCACGATTGTACGGAAGTCACTTCCCGGTCCCTCTCCCGAGCAAGAAAGCAGCCCTCGTAAAATTGGAAGCGTTTAAGGGTTAAGTTTGCATGAGTGACTGATGGCGAGGTTTCCTTCGGAGGGTAGTACTCCCGGGCTCATCCGTCGTCGGCCTCTTAGTCGTCGCCGGCGGCAATGGAAGCCCGTCCCCAGGCCGGGTCACGTGATCCCCTGACGCCTGTATCACGCCATCCAGATCCTCCTCCACCCCCTCCGCTCCGTCCTCCCGACCCTTGTCACCCTCCCTCACATCCCTGCAGGGGCGAATCCCCCGGCCGCCTCTCCCAAACCCTCCTTTGACATTGCGACTGCCATAACTCCAGACGAAGATGGTGCGCTCTCGCGACTTCTTTATTGCCGGAGCTCACGACTCACTCACTCAGTAAGAGGAGACACACACACACACATACATTGCACAGAGCTCAGTGCTCTCAGCGCTTTCGGCTTAATTCTCGAGCCGTTGCGGGAGCCAAATCCCATTCCGGAAGTCTACATTTAATGCCGGGGACGTGTCGCCATTTGCCGGGGTAATTCCCAGCAGTGCCTCCCCGCGGTAACCCTTTATCGAAATCCATCTTATGGGGTAAGATTTCGTTGGGAGTGAAGGGGGATGAATTGAGGAGTAGAATTGTCCCGAATGGAGTGATGAGTTGGAGGGAGAGGTTATTGAGAAGTCGATGATTGTGGGCTCTTCGATTCGAGGAATCGATTGTTCTGAACATCTTTCTGCGCTCCTCGCTTCTCCGATGTTGGTCTTTGCTTTCTTCTTCCTTTTCCAGCTCGCGGACCATCGACACAAGTTCAGAGATGAATTTTCTATCACGGGGAAACTCCATCCACTCCATTCATGCATCTGTTTTGATGGCCAAAGAAATCCATTCCCATCTCACTCCTTGAAGAAACAGAGGAAAAATAAAAGTGGCTCAAGGGTGCTTCTTCTCTCAGGAAATGGGAGAGGCACATTACAATCAGATGGAATATCATGGAAAGGCGAAATCAATCAATCCTCGGTTTTTAATGAGAGATGTACGAATAGTACCCACGAATACTCCAACACCTCGAATACTAGAGCGTATCCGATATTTGAGACTTCAAATAATTATTCTATGAGAATTCGATATTCGAGATCTCGAATAATTATGCTAATTGTTGATTGTTGAGTGTTGATGAGCTACATCACATTGATTCAAAAATGCACAGAACATGGCGTATTAACATTTTCTGCTCACTTGCTAAGGCTTATAAAAGTTAATGTATTCAACAGTCCATAATATGTAGAAAAAAATATTTTAGTAGGTAATACATTTTTGACATTTTACATTAGAATTAATTTGTTATTTAATCAACTTCTAGGTTTTTACTTCAACAGGCAACAAATAAATTTTCAGAATAACATTTAGTATATCAATTTCAATCTAGTATTCGAGTCATGATTTAATATTAGAATTCGACATTCGCATTCGAGAAATCGACCCACTGCTAATTCGAGCAAACTCGGGTTTTAATCTTTATGATGAAAATAAAAATGACTTGATATATTCCACACCTTTTATTGCAACTACCGACCACAGTTTCGACGGCTAGAGCGTCATTATCAAGACAACCAAATAGTGAATAAAAGTTCACTATTGACTAAAAAGTTCAATATTAACCAAGTAGTGAGCAAAGGTTCACTATTTGATAATGACGCTATAGCCGTCGAAACCGCGATCGGTAGTTGCAATAAAAAATATGGAATATACCAAGTCATTTTTATTTTCATGATGCTTCAATTCAGCAAAGTAACGCCTGAGGGTATTTCTTTAATCTTTATGAGCAGAGGAAGGCGACAAGTAGGCTGAAAGCAGAGGTCGGGTCACGTTGGTGTCCTGAAAAGTGCTTTGAACTTTGAGGTCCATCCACCACTCTGATTTTACTTCAGTATACCGGTCTTAAACATAAATGCTGTGTGGAGAACACTTTAAGTGCAATGCTCTTAAGCATCGTTTGGGAGGTGAAACCGTGGTCCCATTTGTGCCTTTCTTGCAGAGTGGGCTAATGCTGACGCCGAATATTTCCCTTCCATTCCCCGAAATATAACTACCCTCATCCAATCACCAACTAGGGTTAAAAATGGTGCAACTCCTCTGCTATCCGTTGCCTCTCACGCATGACTGCCGACTAACAAAAACAGATACTGCCTCTCAATGTTAAAAGAGAGGAAGTGGAGAAGGCGGCAAGTGAGTCTTGGGATGCGTAGGTAAGATATATTTTTGAGACTTTTTTAATGTGCAAATATAAACTAGGCATGCATAATTCATTTTTAGTCGGGTTCCTCGAGTAATAAACGGGTAAAGGTAATTCTTATTTTTTTGCATCGCTGCTTAGCGTTTACTGCTCCACTCTATTGTGAGTTTAATTAGTTAACATCATATTACTTGGCCAAATTGATAGCATTTTTCTTGGTATAAGTGTTGTTATTCCTATCCCTGCATTAAAATGAGAAGAGATGGATAACCTTCGTGCTGTGGTTTATTATTTATATACTATTTACCTCAGAGGTAAAGAGTATAAAAATAAAACCTGAATTATAGATTCAGGTTTATTCCAATATCATCGGATACTTGTGTATCCGGAAACTAAAAAGCATAGGTGGGCCTTTCTTCAATCTACGAATAGAGTTGCTATTTGACACACTATATGTTTTAAATTGAGATCGTTCGGAAAATAATATCAATAAAGTAACGTTAGGTTAAAATGTGGAGTCTAGATGATTTAGTACAACATTTTAAATACGAAGACTAGGTTATTTATGATATAGTTTTTACGACAGTAGTGCAATGAGGTGACTTCAGTTCCTCGCCATGATTTTATATGATCGTGAATTCCGCGCTAAAATCTACTCTGGATAGGCCGCCCATATTTATTTCTGTCACCGAATGAAATTTGAGAGGGTGAAAAAAGTAGCGCAGCCAATTTCAAGATGCCTCGACAAAAATAAATATATCGATAGGAACAGGGTCACGGCTACCGAGGATATAAAAGAAAGGGGAATTTGAGGGGGCGGTATCGGGTAACACCGGCCGAGACGGCACCCTGTAGCCGAGAAGAATCAGGAATAGACGGCGCTGTCGGAAATGCGCAGTCGAAATGGACCAGACTAGGTTTCACAGAACGCTGGAACAATTTAAAGCTTTTTCCTGAAATAGTCTAACCCTCTTCACCGAAACCTGCTTTCCAAGAACAGAAATATGGCACGTGCAATGATAAATTCATATTGTATTTGCAACATTTTAGGCACCATTATAAATAGACCACACTGAGAAATATTGCAATTCTTTCCGGATTCACCATTATATTAACCATTATATTAACCATTTGAAGCTGGAGTTGCGAATAATATTGTGAATTTTTGATATAGTATTTTTGAGAAATCGGCGTTAAAGTAATCTTGCATTTTTTAAAGTAAATAAAATGTTGAAGTGAGGATTCCTAGCTTTTCCGAACAACATTAACTGCGGTAAAATGAATTTTAGAATACACAACTGAAAATTATGTTTTAAATGAATTGGACGTGGTTGCTCCATTAGAATCAAAAGACTTTTCTAAACCCATACTTCATTACGCGCACTGAAACTTAATTTAACTGAATATCGTTTAACTGCTAAATTGGACCTGGAGATAACAGGTCAGTTTTGTAAAAATATTTATAAAATGTGTTCAATATTAATTACAATTTGCATTTATTATTGTGCCTGCCACTGAAAGCTGCCATTTATGTTATTTAAATATCTCGATCACTGAAAATGATAAAGCCACAAGCTAATATGGGAACGCTTGGGAAACAATTTAAGTTTACGAGCACTGTAAAATGGAAATTATAATTATAGTTAAAAAAATGAGAAATTAGAACCAAATAACTGTGATTCATTTCAAACTCATGCATAGTTATTATTTTATAAGATTATGTATAATTCTGAGCTAATGTTTCTATTAATTGAAAAATTTCACTGGAAAAAATGACTTAAGACCAATTATTTTTATTTTTGATAGTCACATGGAACATGGTCTGATCACGGAAAAGAATTTTCCTTTATTTCATGATGCTAAAATAAAAAAAATCGAAAGGGATATCACTTAAAATGTACGCTGTGAACCTATAGCCAAGGAAATTTTAATCAGAACATTTCGTTCCATGCTACCTGTTGGGGTTCAGGTCTTGCTTGCATCCGCAGTCATATTAAATGTTCCCATTTCTCACCCATCGTTTCTCTTCACCTGTCATCGAGGAAAATATCAGCATATTGTCCTTAAAAACTAACCTTATGTGCCATCGGTTCGCAATTTCCTCTCTCCATCAAGTAAAATATTATATTCGCATATGACTATCAGTCCACATATTTTTTTCGTTAATTTTCTATCATTAATTAGTTAATTTACTCACATAGCATTGCCTATATGTCGTAGGAGTGAAGTAAAGCTTATTTAAGAAATCCGAAGAATGTGACAATGCAAGGCAGAGGAATGGTTTTTAAGTGGGGCAATAGAATATGGAAGAGGAAAGCACATTTGTGCGAGCAATAGAATTTCCGGATGGCATGTAAAACATGGCAGTATAAAGAGGGATTAATTAAGCAAACAGATCGATTAGAAGATAAAAGAGGAAACCTCTTGATGAGAAAAGGCAGAGGCATGGACCTCACTCAAACCAAACAACGACGGCAAAACATTTATGCTGACAAGCCACTTTTATACAATTTCATCAACTTTTTCCCAGGTAGATCTTTTATTTAAGTTGTAGTGACATTTCTTTTAATTATTTTTTCTCATGCGTATTCCACATCCTTGAATTGTAATTTCTAAAGCAGTTCACTTTCCGAATGTTTTGCTTTGTTCTACTTGTGCTCCATTATTTACCAATCATTCGCATCGCTGAGATTGAGCGGAAAGAGTGAGCGATTTGAATTTGACGGCCGTTGTGCTCGAGCAGAGCGTCGTGAAACGAACGAGATGGCTAATAGGCATGTAGATGGGACGGAGGTATGCAGAGTGAATGTAGCACGCGCCGCAGGGGGAAGCGGGGAAAGAGGAAGCCTCTCGTGCTGCAAGCGACAGAGATTCTCGCCAGTAGCACCGGGAAAAAACAAGGAGTTCGGCGGAGATGTAGAGGGAAGGGATAGTGTGCCCTCAGCGCCTCGGTGTCACCCGCTCTTCTTTTTCCGTATTGTCCTTATTCCTCTTTTATTCCGCACACGGCAGGGAGACTGGGGCAAGGTCGCGCGTATCTTTCTCTCTCCCCGCCCCCGCCGCTGACCCCGTCCGTCCATCCCCCGCCCTCGCCCGAACTTCTTTTGTTTCCGTCGAGGGGAGCGCCGTCGCTCTGGGGCGTGCATCTCGCGTGGGCGCCGGCGCCCGCGTGTGCGATGGATGGGGGGATGAGACAATGGGGGAGATAAGGACCGGGGGGTATGATAACCCTTGGCGGGGGATGGACGTGGAGAGGGTGCGGGGGTGGGACCACGGTTGATCGATTCGCATGGCATACCTGCATGTGTGGAGCCGACGGGAGACAGCGGGCGCTCTGCACCGCGGGTTCCTCGACTAGGCGGCACCGGTGAGAAGCCAACTTTCGCTCGGGAGGCTCTGCCACGAGTCATATCGTTCCATATTCCATTGATGCGTTACCCTTATTCAAGCTGAATGGGTGAAAATATCGGGTAGATGATGTATTATTAGTCTTTGAAAAGATGGAACACCTCAGGGTCGCAGGGCACTCCATAAAATGCTAATTTCCAGGAATCATATGGTGAAGATTTATCACTGTGTGGGTACGCAATTTCATACGGAAATTAAATAATGGCAATCGACGGTTGGAATAATGTGTGCCAGATACTTAGGGCCATATTCAGGATCTCAACCGCAGTCTCGCTTCTACTCTTTGCGTCCCAAAGGCTACTTCCAGTCAAATCGTTGTGCATCTTCACCCTGAAAAGTTGGTATGCATTGGTATAAACAGCTTCGGACCATATCAAGGAAAATCTGTATACACCCTTTTGTACTCATGAATGAGATTTTAAGGCGTAAGCAGTGAAAGTGTGACTGTAGTTGAGATTCTGATACGTCCCAGCCACATTCAGAATCAAGTCAGTTCTCTGCGCTGATAAATACCTCGCTGATATTGAGCTTTGGAAGTAGAATCTTTGCACCCATTAGACTCGCTGTAGGGACTTTAGGACGTAAGCAGTAGAATGTAGCTGGGGCATATCAGAATCTCAACTACAGTCTTACTTCCACTACTTAAGTCTTAAAATCTCTATTTCGAGTTCAAAAGGGTATACCGATCCTCCTTGGTATGGTCCAAAGCGGTATACAGCGATGTAATACCAACTTTGCAGGGTGAGTGTGCACACTCATGTGACTGGAAGTAGAAGCGAGAGTCTCACTGTAGACTCGCTGCGAGACTGCAGTTAATATTTTGAATATAGCCCTTAAACTGTAACAGATGTTTACCGTCTATCCTCCTAATAAATCAGAAGCCTTTGGTTGAAATGTTGAGCAGTGATGTTTGACGCAGTATGGTCGTCGTCAGGTCGCGCCGAAGGTATTTTTTGATGACACTAAGGTTACATACTCCATTGCCGGTGACTTTTAAGTTTTGAAAGTTTCTTCCTAATTTCATGCATCTATTTTCTTTATATTTTTTTCTAGAAAATGCATTAGCGTTAACCATGCGACCTTCTCCTGATGAAATGAGTCGCAGCTTAACAGTTCATTTTTATAATCGTGTCTGATCGTGAAGAAAATGTACATAATTCTGATTAGTACCATAGAAAATTTCATCAACACTACAGAGGCTCCAATATTATTTATTTATTTATTTATACGTCTTATTTTAATATGCATATTCCAGGACTCAAAGTCCTCTCTTCCAATTAACATATTGGACGATACAAAAATCCATGCCCCGGAAAGTGAAAATCCTCCCCGGGCGGGATTCGAACCCCTCGACCCAGGGATCAGCAGGCGAGGGATTTACCCCGCCGACAATATTAGTCAGTTCACGGAAAATATCTCGTAAGGATTATTAACACGGGCAAAATTTCCCTTACCCTTATCAAATCAAGCACTTTTTGATGAAATTGTGTTGAGATCATGGCATCACCCGTTCTTAATGGATTAAATAATCCCTTTGCTACGCCTGAGTTCCCGTTTGCATGACTGCTCTCCCGAGTCGTATTGTTCCATTGGTCAGACTAATTGTAAGAGCCATACCCTGCTCTCTCTTTGGAGAATACTTATGATTACAGTCTAAATCATGAACACTTGCTTCATCAGCCCTCTATCATCTAAGGGTAAACGTTGATTGGAACCGCAACATAATGAAAAATATATGACTAATTTGAAAACAATTCACTTTGTAATATTCCACGTGTATTTATTGGCCTCCACTGGTATCAGCGCTAACTAACGTCATTCTCAAGAGGTCAGGCCGGGAACGACAGTATGACAAGCTCTTAAATATCAGGGTTACTGGGTTGCGGGAAGTGGGGTGGAGTTCTGGTGAGGTCGGGGTGCAATTTGAGATTCCTTTTTTGGAAGACCTTAAAGAAAGTGGGAGGAAAAAAGAGAGGGGGGTTTGCAAGGTTACGGAGAGAGGAGAAAGGAGGGGAGGGTAGAGCTAAGTGGTTTAGGTAGCGGGACGGTAAACAATTGAGAAGGGTTCACATGAATATAGTCGTTTAGAAAACTGGGACCATTAATTTTAGGGTATGTTAACATTTCAAAGGATTCCAGGAAATTTAATTTGGCACTTTTTCAAATGCATGCGAAATCGTGGGGTTAAATTTGGATGTGTGTGACATTTCGCATAAATGTTTTAAAATGCATGCCTTGTTGTCACTGTTAAGGAAGGATTTGGAGTGTCTTCTGCGCCTCATTCTTATTTTTCTTCCCATTTGTCAAATATAAAAGATCTTGCAGTTAGGTGTATCGTAGTAGGTATACTCCGCTATTGTCATTTTGTTGAGACATATGACTGTTGACGCTTATCTTTATTTTACTCTATCGCCTGCTGTGGTGAAGGTATATTGCTAGAAATTCCTTTTTTTTTTTTTTTACAAATCAAGGAATATTAATATTACCATCAGTACCAATTGTAGTTTTTACCTATCTTTTTAAGAGAAATAGAAATTATTATTATAGAAATTATGAAAAATTATTTTTATCGATTATTAACAAAATCAAGCTTTCCCCCACCACTGTAATTATCACCTATGGTTCCAAATTCAGAGTATGAGCATTATTTTACAATAATTCTCTCTGGAAATAATTGGTAATACATGTGTTTCCCAAAATTGCTCCATCAGCTCACACTGTAATGCCTAATAAAAAGCCTTTTTGAAGCACATTTGGAGCATTGAAACCTTTTACCACTTTTTGTGACAAATAAGTGACAACATTTGTGGAACAAGTTCTCTATATGGCAGAGGGAATTTTGGATGATGTTCCTTTTATAATGAAACACGAAATAGTAAAAACATCTATCATATTGTCTACCAGCAAATTGGATAAAAAATAATGTTCCATTAATCGGGCTACTCATTAGATGATATCATGCGGATATTGTAAAGGACGACATTATTTTTCTTAAATACATCAATTATTTGCTGACGAACCCATGTCGTTTTTTTGCTTTCGACACTCTAGAAATAGAGTGGCAAAAACATCATACACAGTACATTTTTAACCTTCCACATTCATCATCATAATCGGTCAAAACTCTCAGGATTGGTTTGACGCAGCCCTCCACTCGATTCTTCTCTCGGGCAACCTCTTCATATCAACGTAATTCCTTTCTTTTATGTCCTTCACACCCTGGTCCATATATCTCATACAAGGCCTGCCTTTCCCCTTCTTTCCGTTCACTTTTCCCTCAACTACTGTCTTCAACAGGCCATCGTGTCTTAAGGTGTAGCCGATCAAGTTTCCCGTCTTCTTTTTAGAGTTTTCAGCAGACATCTCTTTTCACCCACTCTTCTAAGGATTTCCTCGTAACTTACTTGGTCAATCCATTTGATCTTCATCATTCCTCTGCAACACCACAATCCGAATACTCCCACCCTTTTCTTCTCTGCTGCCGTCATCGTCCATGCCTCGCTGCCGTAATGAAATATGATCCAGTTGTATGTTCTGATAATTTTTTTCCATTCTTCAACGCTTGTATTTCCAGCTGTAAGTTCATCCTACTGTTAATAGAATGCCCTCTTTGCCTGGGCTATTGTAGTGACTATTTTTTTCTTGCTTCGCCCATTGTTAGTAACTTGGCATCCCAGGTACTCATTAGTTAGTTTTCTCACCGCACGATGGATGATTGTCAAAAAATATATTTTATGGCCGTAGTCACTCCATTTTTATGCTATGCGTTTTCAGACTCATTTTCTCTTCAAAATTGTCGTATACTATTGCTTGAAATTTCAATCTTCACTCTGTAGGAAACAAAATGTACGTTATTTTTTAACTTGGGAGTCACGAAACTTATTTCCCAATCTTTTCCACAATGTACCTGTCAGCGGATCTGGCTGGGATGGGAAACATTCAGGGTTGGAAAAGCTGAATGTATTCCCAGGGTGTATTTCAAGCATCGACAAAATCGGCATCAAAACTCCTAATTGATGCATGACGAAGCTGCGTCAGTTAATACTACTCGACAAGGTAATACAGCTACCAACCAGGAAATACAGCCACCACCATGTCAACAGACATTCCCCCTACATTTGAGTTAGGCTTGTCCAGCCCCCTGCATCTTCCTATGTCGTCAATAGAAAATATTTGGCCCCTTAATGTCCGTTTACTTCCAGTACTGGCCGTCGAGCGCTACTGGTACTTTCGTCCTACTCCTACAAGGGACCTTATGCGAAGGTCTCCTATTTATCTGCCGAGAAACGTATTAAGTGTGATTTATGGTTTAATTCCTTCTCGCATCGAAGAAAAACCATAATTGCTGAAGCAAGCACCTGAATATTTACCGAATTTAGGAATCTTTTGTCCTGCCAGTGTTACTTACCAACATAACTTTTATACAAATCAAGTACAATTTCTTTCCATCAAACATGTTAAATACGACCTGGTTCTATTCCACAATTGTAAAAGTGTGGAATTAAATAAAGTTACTCATTCAAAATGCACAAAGCTAAAGTATTCCACACCGTGACGCGTGTGACATTCTCAAATATTTTTCAACTCCATGATACGTATAATCAACTATTGGCAACGTAACTTTGTGATTCACACTAATCGCGATGATTAAATTTGCGTAGTAATTTTCTACTTCTCTTCGATATTATAGTAGTATCGGATCCCTTGATTATGCTACACTGCATGAAATCAAAGAAATATGTAAAAACAAAGAAGACTTGAGGAAATCTCTCAAGGAAAAACTGAGGGCTGTGGCTGGAAACGGGTAAAGAGATGGCGAAGATGTCATCATTGAACATGACTACATCTACATAATACCCTGCAAGCCAACATAAAGGTGTGTGGCAGGGGGTGAATTCTCACCAAACATGCACTACATTTCATGCATAAAAAAGGATTAGTATTTATATACTGTTCTAAACTACACTATTTAAAAAAGATAAAAATAGCTAAGTAAACATGCAAAAACATGCTTTTAGTTGCGTAAGCTTCAAGTCCTTATACCAACATGCAGCTACCAATGTTATCCATTGCTACACTCGTACTGGATATATTTACCGTTATTCATATCCCTAATTGTACGAGGGAAAAAGGACATTTTGAATCCGTCAGTTAGGTAATCAATTTCACTAATTTTGTGATTATGGTCCAGTCTACCATAGTAAGTTAGGGTTCGCGAAATATTTTTAGCATCATCACTGAAAATATGTTCTTGGAATTTGTTTAAGAGATTATGTCTAAATTTCAACCTGCGATCTGAACATGATCCCCATTTTAATTCATTTAATAGACTGGTTACGCTAATAAGGTTATCGTACCCTCCCTTTACAAATCTTGCCGATCTTCGCTGCACACGTTCAAGATCGTTATTTAGACCGATTTCGTAGAAATCCCAAACGTTGGCAACATATTCTAAATGATGTTAGCAAGGGAAATGTAGCTGATTCCTCGTACATGATCGTCACATTTACCCAGTACTCTTTTGACGAATCCCAGTTTACGATTCGTTTGACTCATTATTTCACGTATGTGTTTACCCCAGGAAAGATCATGTGTTAGTCTTATTCCAAGATATTTAATGGATTCCCCGTTTTTTAATTCATTAATACTTATTTTGTAAGTGCTAGGAGGAGAGCTATTGTTTTTCCAAAAAATCATTACTAGACATTATTTAAAGTTTAATTCTAACTGCCATGTTTCACACCAATTTTAAATTGCTTGTAGGTCATCATTTAAATAATCTTTATCGTTTGGGCATAGAATTTCCCCGTACAATTCTGCATCATCGGCAAATAGACGAATTTTCACCACCTTATTGATATCATTAACTAAGGGCTTCCTGAAGTCGTTCAATGTATAATTTATCACACAGCCATTATGTTTCAAAGCAAATGTTTAAATATTCATGTTGTGCAGTTTTCCGCTCAGAATTTCTAAAGTCACTGGCAAATTTGGTGCAACCAGTGGGTAAATTAGTTGAGCTAAAAACTAAAGGCGCTCTTTTACACCAAAATTTAAATTTATTTCGTTTCATACGTTCTATGGAACACGTTTTAATTTTACATTGTATGAAAGCAAATGTTTTTGAACTTGCTATAAGTGATATCCTCCAAAAAAAATCATTTGTTTTTTTTTTCTTAATCAAAACATTGTTAAGAAGTTATGGCCTTCATAATCCATTATTATGTTAGCATGCAAATGAGGAAATTTGCAAACACATAATTCTGAGGATAACATAGAATATTCAATGAAGAAAAAAATGTCTAAATATTCTATGACGTAAATTTTTGTGAGAAACATTGCACAAAGTGCTTGATTTACTAATATTTATTCAATTCTGCTACCCAATATTCAGTCCCTCGAGAGGATATCCATCCATAAATAGACTTGAGGGTTATCTCCCAAGAAATAATTGTTCATTGACTACGAGTGGTGGGATTTTGATTGTAAAATTTTAGTCAGCAAGAGGGAAATTGTTTGATGTGGTTTTTCTGAGCCATAATCGTAATAAAGAGGTTACGTGGGGAAAACACTTTGTTATTCAATTATTTTTTTCTTGTTGCTGGCCTGACGGGTTACAATATCATTGTAAGAGGTAGTCAAGATTCCAAAACACTAGACTTAAGAAAGCGATATCGAAGAGAAGTAGAAAATTACAACGCAAATTTAATCATCGCGATTAGTGTGAATCACAAAGTTACGTTGCCAATAGTTGATTATATGTATCATGGAGTTGGTATTTCCCTTTCGGTCTCATATTGGAAAAATATTTGAGAATGTCACACGCGTCACGGTGTGGAATACTTTAGCTTTGTGCATTTTGAATGAGTAACTTTATTTAATTCCACACTTTTACAATTGTGGAATAGAACCAGGTCGTATTTAACATGTTTGATGGAAAGAAATTGTACTTGATTTGTATAAAAGTTATGTTGGTAAGTAACACTGGCAGGACAAAAGATTCCTAAATTCGGTAAATATTCAGGTGCTTGCTTCAGCAATTATGGTTTTTCTTCGATGCGAGCAGGAATTAAACCATAAACCACACTTAATACGTTTCTCGGCAGATAAATAGGAGACCTTCCCATAAGTTCCCTTGTAGGAGTAGGACGAAAGTACCAGTAGCGCTCGACGGCCAGTACTGGAAGTAAACGGACATTAAGGGGCCCAGTTTTTTTGGGAAGTTGCATGGGGCTGGGCTTGTCAAATATAGTCCATCCTTGCCCAAAATTTTCATGACCTCCACTGGTTGATAACATCATATTTTATTTCTCTTTTCTCTGAATTCCGTTCAAAATCGTGCAAGACGTGCAACGAAAATCGTGCAACGAAATAATTAGCCAGAAAGCGGACGATACATACGTTTGATAAAATTTACTTTGGTTTCAACTGATATAATGGAGGGATTATTTTAACATCCTCAATTTTGTGGTACATATGTTGATGGAAAAACTACTACTAACTCTCAGATGTGAACCACCTTATTGGCATTATTGTTTTGCAATTGGTCAAAAAGGGAAAATTAGTAAGTATGTTTACGCAATAAAACCGTTGTGACAAGTGATTTCATTCTACTTTCCTTGACTGCAGTTGACTTTAATTTTGTATTAATATTACGTGCATGTTAAAAGTCAAAAGCAGATTGATATAAACACCATTATCATGGATCATTGGGGCTTTTATCCGAAATTGAAATCTCTATTTTGTGCACGAAATTGTTAGATGAAAACAAAAAATGAATTTTAGTGAAAAAATTAATCTTCTAATCAGAGACATTCACAAAGTTTAGGTTAATGCAACATCAGAGCTAATTGACATATCGAAGAACGGAAAAATAAGCGTCTTTTTATTTTACAAACTCTATTGTACTCGGCAATAAAAATATGGTAAGCGACCCCATTCTTTACCATGAGACTTAAATACTGAAATAATAAAATGGGATATTTCGTCTCTGTTATTTCGATGGAACGCTTCGGCGCTTCTTTCTCATGTTTTAGTTTCGGAAGTATGTATTCAATGTTCAGGTATACGCAGTATTTCTTAATTTTATGTATCAGAGCAATAAGGGGTTTACTCTGACTTTTTTGTGAAGTTAGTATCTCATTGGCTAGACAATGGCATAATAGGCTGAACAAAAGAGATTATGCATGAGCTTAAAAAGGGTATTATGAGGTGTTGCTAAATCCAGTGGAGTAAAATATACCTGGATGTTCTTCATGGAAATATGATAGGCCCACTTTCGTTAGTCAGTTAGTTATTCAGGAGAGAGGCCCGACGGCTGAGGTCAATTGCGCCATTTATAGGATAGGTGGATAATCGGGTAATAGGAATTTTTAGGAAACGGAGGAAGGGTGTAGGGAAACCCAGCGTCGGCATCGTCGGCATTAACCTACTCTTAACGACAGGCGCCAAGGGGATCATGGCTTAACGTCCCATCCGACGGAAGGAGTACTGAACCAGAAATGACCTCCACTAGGCCCACGAGTAGGGACCGGTATACTAATGAAAGATTCACCACTGCTGGGAATCGGATCAGGAATCTGGATGGGAGGCCAGTACTCTAGCCACCACACCAATTCGATCCCCGCCTCTTTCATTCCTCATTTACATAAACTATTTGGATAGCGTGGTTTACAGCGTAGTATAGTATAAAGACATTCGAAATGACGATGGCAGGAAGTAACTAGCAAATGATTTAGAGGCAATTGGAGTGTTACTTGGCACTTTTAATTACATTAGACCAAATTCGTGGAAGCTTATGTAGCTTCGAATAAGAAAAGCTCCCCGAAATACATACTTCATCAACAAATAAAATATGTATTGCATAGAAATCATTTAGTGGGGGAAGACTATCAAGGACATAGAATGAGTTCGGGATGTAGATTAGGACTCGTGACCCTACTATTCCAAATTCATGGCTGTTGCGGAATATCCGTATCAGCGAAGAAAATTTCACCAAGTATCATTCCGTTATTTTACTATTTTTCTGCCATGTTATGATCGTCCAGTCATCTCCATACGTTGGTGATTTAGATGGATGATGCAAGCCATTATTTTTTCGCTCTTTGTTTCGTAATGGAAATAGGTAGATACGATTACAATATACCGCCAGTAGTCTGACGTAACCACTTTCAACTTAAAAGATTTGGCGTTCATTATGATTTCTACAGCCAGGCTAAGCGAAAAATAGTGCCATTGAATATTTTGTGCAATTTATTCAACCAATGTTAAAACATAAGGTTAGTTAATTGGAACGAGAGCATGAATTTGAAGGAGACGGACTTATCATAACTGAAAATATTTCGAAGTGCAATTTCTGTATTGCCGTTTGGAATACATTCAGGATGTTGACCATAAAACACTCTGTGGCTCGGATAAATTTTCAACATATAGCAGTGAAGATGCCACCCAATTAAGTGCATTCAGAGTAACCGCATTGTAAGAAATAATAGGAAAATCCAATCATCTTAGGCACATGGGGATATGATATTTTAGCATGCTAAATATTGTCTTCTGAGTATTTGTTAGAAATGGCGTCAGTCTAATATACATAAGCATCATATATAATTATTAACAAATTTTAGCGGTGATATTTAGATACTTTTTTTCAAGACCAATGGCTTTATTTTTCACCGTATTGGATGTGGTTTAATATTGGCTATCGCAATCGCCTAAGTGAAGATCCTACCGTTGTTTTCAGTGCTATTTCCGCCGCAAAACATCAGGCTACGTTTCCTTTCAACACGTTCAAATGAGAAGGATTCCTGAATGGAGCTGCCCATAATTTATGAAACAATGCTCGGGAGGCGGGGGATAGTTGGCCAAACTGTTACAATATAAAATTAATAGACATGTGAAGGGATGGTACAGCCTTCCGTTTTGCTGGGAGAAAGATATATTATAAATTAATACAATTTTGAAATAATAATATCATACATTTTATAGTAAGGGGATAAATGTTAGGACTAACAGATAAATAAAGTATTACTGAAGAAGATGTGTTTCATCACTCACAAAACAGAGGCTTTATATTGCCAGCGTTAAGTTATTTAGGGAGAGGATATATAAAAGATGTTACGAAGAGGGGAGGATGGATAGGGAAGTGTAAAATATCCGTCGGGTAATATATGCACGACTCCAAAGAGCTAAAGGGAAAATTTAATTTTGAGAGTCAATGAGAAGCTCTTTCATTTTATCACGTGCTTATCCCATCAGGCGAAGCGAGGAGTAGTGGAAGCAAAAATAGTACGAAAGAGATTGAACATAGTATTCACTTAAAATTTTGTGATCATCACAGAATCTGACTTTGAAAAATCAGTAAAGAAACGTTAAATGAATAAAAATCATGGGAAATGAAGGAATAAACGTAATAAAAAACAATGTTTAAGGTTAATATTCATTTTGTAATCAAGAGCCATGTAACTGCAATCTTTCAGTAATTTTTGAAGGATCTATTAATGTTGATGGACAAATTCGGGAAAAACGCCTTTCCGGGAAAAGAATTTTTCACTTGGTAGAGATGGATTCCAAGATGTAAGACCAGGGCACTTTTCTATGGTGCATGGCGAAGTAAGGTCCCAAACGAAGCACATCTTCGATGAGCGTGCTCTGACAGCTCTTTAATCGAATGGGGAAGATGGAGAAAAGTGGGTGGGCCTGGAAGAAGTCGAGCGAAACAGTGTTTCGGAGACTGCTTCAGAAAGGAAGCTTAAGGACGGAGATGATGTGAAGGTGGGCAGGGTGAAGGTAGGAGGAAACGATATCGTTTGGAGACTGAAATGTGAACGATCGAGGAAGATGGGAAAGATTGGATTAAAGAGGGAAAAATGGGAGTTTAGATGGAATGGGGAAAGGTAGTCGGTATCTGAATTTATATAGGGGATTAGTGTGGCAAGAAAAGGTCTTAAAACTTATTTGATGTGTAAGGTATTCGATTTACCTTTTTTTTATTGCCCTAAGGCCTTTTTTTCAGAGTATTTATAAAATTATATCCAAACGTGAGTTTTTTCATAGCTTATTTGATACAAAGTTAATGAAGAAAATCATTCCATTGTGTGAGACATCTTCGTTGGTGATAAAGGAAAAAATTGTTATAATCAGTATTTGTGATAGTTCTTAAAAGTGTAGTGTGTGGTTAGGCCAGTTTAGTTAGGGTCAGGAAATAAACACCGTAAGTCGGATAAGGCTATAAGTAATGATTGTGTTTGCTGTTAGAGTGGTTGAACAAACCACTTGGCAAATTTGTGAAAACACCTCGGTATCAGGTGACATCTAGGACGTAATTTAAGAACAAGTTGTCTACCATTGCCAAAAATCTAATGCCCCGAATGATAACTTCAGTTGTTACTGAGAAAAATAGTCTTGGGTTTCATAATGGCCACTTCATAATAACATGTACTCTCTCATTATCGTCATTAATAAATGACTGAATCAACTATCTTCCGCGATGCACACAATTAGTTATATTTATATTGTAATACTTCTGGATATTTGAAGGGAGATTTTTCGGGGAGGTCTCATTTAGCACCATTGCCACCAGTCACATCGTAATTTATAATCTTAATATATTTCTGAATTCCTTTGGATTCAACTCTTCTAAATAAATAGGGGGAGGGGAAACCAGATTTTGATGACAGGATATTTATTACTCTTGCGCTTCATTGTGGATGACAATAATGATTTTTAGCACCGATTCCTTTTAAATCACTTTTAAAGTGGATGGATAATGAATAATTATACGCATTTATGAGAGTAATGTTGCGTTGATAAATTCTCGTACGGGAAATCAACCAAGAGAATTTGAAGACAAAACTGACGCTCTTCGGTACTATTATGCTGCAAAGATATCACCTCCAATGAATTGTTTCATAAGAATCGTCACATTATTCTTGTGGTTAAACCCTCGCGTACATCCGAAAATTAGTCCCCTTTTTCTGCAGCTTTTCATCTACATCTACATAATACCCCTGCCCCCTTCCCCCTGCCACACACCCTTGTGGTGGCTTGCAGGGTATTATGTAGATGAATACCCTGCAAGCCACCACAAAGGTGTGTGGCAGGGGGTGAATTCTCACCAAACGTCCACTACATATCATATATTTAAAAGGATTAGTATTAATATACTGTTCTAAACTTCACTATTTAAAAAAGATAGAAATTTCAAAGCAAACATACAAAAAAATTCCGTTAGTAGGGTTAGCTCTAAGTACTCACACCAACATGCAGCTACCAATGCTATCCATTGCTACTCTCCGATTGGACATATTTACCGTTAATCGTATCTGTAATTGCACGAGGGAAAAAGGACATTTTGAATCTATCAGTTCGGAAATCAATTTCTCTAATTTTATGATTATGGTCCAGTCTGCCATAGTAAGTTGGGGTTCACAAAATATTTTCAACATCATCACTGAAAATATTGTCTTAGAATTTATTTAAGAGATTTAAGAGAAATTAAGTCTAAATTTCAACCTGTGATCTGACAGTGATTCCCATTTTCATTAATTTAAAAGACGGGTTACGCTGATATAATTATCGTATCGTCCCTTTACAAATCTGGCCGATCTTCGCTGCACACGTTCAAGTACATTATTTACACCTCTTTCGTAGGGATCCCCTACACTGGCAGCATATTCCAAAAGAGGTCTAACAAGGGAAAAGTGGCTAAAAAATGATTACTAATATTGTTCTATTCAACTTGTTGATTAACTTTTTATTTTTGAATCCGTACTATTCTGTTGGACCATATACCCGTGGGATTTCAACAGGCATTTGCCTGTCATCAGGTTTCGCAAGGGCTGAAACAGCACAGTTTGACAAACATTCCCTGGGTGGACAAAAACCCTCCCAGAAGGGACTCGAACGCGTGACTCTAGGATTAGCAGGCAAGCACTCTACCTCTTCGCCACCGGGGCCAAAAGGGCTTTTCCGTGTGCCATAAGTGGTGGTCCGTATAGCCTTCTTCATTTCCCGTCGCCATCCGTGCCCATCTGGGGCACCCTCCCGTTCCCACCTCTCTTCTCATCTTTTGCCCTTTAGTCCTCCCTAATCTGAATTTGAGGGCCTGCTCCTATTTCCCGGACACACCCTCCACGCTCCCATTTTATCTCCTCTCACCGTTCTCATCGTTCCCCTGCTGCAGCCTGGCGACGGAAGAGGGTCGTCTTCTTCGTGATTTCCCATCTCGTTTACCAATTACCATTTCTATGAATCCTGATCAGTGGTTAAGTAGACTAGTTTGTTTCTCTCATGACACGTCTCCTGTGATACTGATGCCTAAATCTTTAGCGATTATACTTTTCGTAGTTCACTCTCTCTTTGATGAATCCGTAGTTTGAGGAAGCTTTTTAGTGTTTCAACCCTTCACCACCTTGAATTTATTCACATTTGATTCAATATGTCACTAATGTTGTCAATATGTTTCACGCTTATCTATATGGAACCTCTCCACATCGGAAACGTTAAAAAGTAGGTACACATTGAACGGTCTACTAGAGAAATATATTGAGTACAGGATTAAGCTAGCATCATCAGTTTCATAAAACATCATCCTGGTGATGCTATTATGTAAGGAAACCTGGACAGTACTTAATAAATTTCTCTATTTGACCGTACAAAGTGTATTTTTTGACATTCCCATTGATTCAAGTTGTCAAGTAGCACTCCAATTAACAATTATTTCTGGGTAGTTCACTAGCACCTCTGTCATCATTGCTAAGAATTTTCCCTTACGTTCACAAGAGCATTGGGCAAAAATGTATAGTTTACGGTTAAGTATAGCATTTGTATAAGTATGGCAAATGTATAGTTTACGGTTAAATATAGCATTTATATATGGCTTTAAGTATAGCTTTCCCACAAATTTCTGTGGAAAGTACTTAATGTTTGCTATTTAGGGCATTTGTGTAAGGAATGATTAAAAGAGAATCTATAATGCTTCCTTAAAGGCAGTGTACACCAAAGACCCCAACAATGAAAGGCTCATTCCACAAATCTTTGACGCTCAAAGGAATAACTACTCAGGGAGGACAGGGATTTCAATCAAGACCTACCGCGAAAATAACTTAGCAACCATTACACTGATTTTAACCATAAACTATAGAGCCATAAACGCAAGGCTAAATCAGAAAAAAGCAGAGGTCACCTTATGTAATTGCTGTCCATAGACAAGGGTCTGAAGCAATTACTCCGAAATTACAACAGAGATCGCGACCTCAAAATCCGCCAAATCAACAACATGCAGGGCTTGAGGTAAAACAAATGTTTCTACAAATTCTCCTCGCTGTAACCCAGTTGATGAGAAAGGTGGGTGACGGTGAGTGGCATCTTCAATGACAGTGCACCCCTAGGGACCGGGGTCGAAACGCGGCCGATGTTTCATTAGAATCCCAACTTGTCCCGTCCAAAATACCAACTAAACTTTAGCTACTACGGGTTGCTAAATTAACGCCGACCCTAGTTGCTATCAACCCAACACTTAACTCAAAAGCTCGAAAGACTTGGAACTACTTATGATACCGAGTTCATAAACTTTCCCAAAAACTTCAAACCTCGTCTTAGTATTAATTATTCCAGTAGCTGTTAATGTAGGCCTTTATTAACAAAAAGCATTTCTCTGTGACCAGGATTCATCAGATATGAAGTTACATCAAAAACCGGATGAAACCACCGCCATAATATTTTTGATATTCTTAATAAGTGTTTCATGACTGACTGGTCAGTGTGACCGTGAAGATGAATTTTCATTCTAATCCCGCGCCACCTTAAGACAAATATTATGTTAGGTAAGACTCTGCAAGAAAACCTTGGTAGCACCTAAAAAGATAATTCTTCTACTTCTATTCTTAAAAAGTTTACTTAGTGATCCATGTTATTGCTATTTTTTTACTTATTGACGTTGGTGATATTCTTTCTCCATCTCCTTGCAAATTCTTTTTTGTCAAATAAAATTTGTTAACCATTGATGAGTGACGAGGTCATTAGCAATGGTTGCAAATGGCAGTCACCTAATTTGCATCAAACTCGTATACCGCGCGTCCATTTGTTATACAAAATGGAACCTACCGGAGGCGTTAATTCAATTCAACAACCCTTTTATTCCATTTTGGTTCTGAACATACTTGCGACATGTGTTCCTGTAGATTTAAAAAAAAAGCAAAAAAGGAATTAAGAGAAAATTACTTTTCATGAGCAGGACCACCATAAGGTCGAATGGTCACAAACGTGACCTGGAAATGCATTAGCTGCTTTCCACTGCATTACGCCGCGCTCCAGTGATTCGAGTGTTCCGATCGTTATTTTCGTTTAATGGCAGCGAATGACAAAATTACGCATCCACTCTGGGAAAAGAAAGATTTAGGCGGTCGTTCACTGGAGCTTCCCTGCAACTATGAGCTCTCACGGGGATTTGGGAGTTATTTTTTTCGGAAAAAGAGTCGGAAATGAATGGGTGGTTGGAACGGTATGACTATATGGCTCAGTTGCAGTAATTTTCCAGCGATTTACATGAATCCAGAGGAATTTCACGCCAGCAATAATTAAAACTTTGCAAAGTGGATTCTTCGGGGGAAAAGTGAAATTTTTATCTTTCGCTACGACAATCTGGGTGCCTGAAAATTTTCAGTGAAAAGAGGATAGGTTAGAAAAATAATTTTGCATCGTAGAGGTTTTCAATAGGAGAGTCGAATCAGAAAGATAGCAACCAATAAATGAAATTTCATATCATGCATAGATCTTGACAAGGTATGTGCCTTTTTAATACCTTTTTATCATACATTAAATGAAATATAGGGAAACACTTGTCAAAAAAACTATCAGTGGAAACTACAAATGCCATTAAAATTCTTATAAAGGAGATGAATTCACTAATAAGAGCGAGGATATCACTGAAAATTTAAAGTAAACAAGGACTGTTTCCTCTTGCCAACACACTTGAAGATATACTTTTCTCTTCAAACTAAGGGTTAAAATGTTTAAAAGAAAGTGTAAGAGAAGCATGAAAGTCTCTTTGTAGTAAAGATTCTAATGCACTCTTTGTGCCGCGGAAGATTATATGATATGTAGTGTCAGGTAACCTCAATGAAGCACTGTGCTGAGATTGATTACATATATGTTCCACAAAATAACTGAGGGATGCAAATAGGGTCTAGAAGTAAATATCAAAGACTGAGTCAGTTTCTTACTCGACTTGAATCACTGACCAAGATATTTTTCTCGTAACTGGACAACGCATACAACATACTCAAGAGCATAAGCACCTAGACCTAAAACTTGCGCATGATGGAATACAAGAAAAAGCAATTCAAGACCGATGCTAACTGTATTATACAGCCATATTGCAGCCCAAAAGCATGCTGTTGGATCAAAAAGTTAAAAAAAGTTATCAAAAAATGTCTAGTTCAACCAATAACAGCATGTGGTGGTGAAGTTTGGCTGTAAAAAAACCGAAAGAATGCGTAGAGTGGTAAAGATCTATCTATTTCTGGAGTAGAGCCACAGGAGTATCTATAAAGGATACAAACCAAAACAACAGAATTAGAGACATAGGTAATGGGAGTCCCGCAAGACCTAAGAGAAGGTATAAGAATAATGCAATAAAAGTGGTACGTCGGGGTTCAACGAATTGGGAAGGAGAGATACCTCGGAAAATGCAGCGGGGAAGTCCTGTCGTGAAAGATGGAAGCCCAGGAGGAGTTAAAACAGAGATGGAGAGAAAAGTCTAGAAGATAAGTAATGGAACAAAGGACAACGATGGAGATTTGGTATCGGAGGGCATTGTAGAGCGGTATAAACCGGCGTAGATAGACACACAATCCAAGTTACCTACAATCTTCGAGATCATTTGAGAGCAATCTTCGATTGATTTTGATCAAACCGGAGCATTTGATCAATAGGTTGACCCGAATCACATGGGTAAAATACTCAAGGAGGTAAACGAAGAATTAATTCATATTTTCGCTCTTTCAATTATTGCTTTTTGAAGACTAGGTACTAATGATTTTCTACTGCCACCTTGAGCTAATAGATGAAATATAACCCTAGGAATCATATAATAGTACTAAGAATGAAAATGAGCCCCATGCTTTTTCTTTAAATTCTTGGAGATATTAAAGCCATTCAGGATATATTTCTCAGTGTATGTTTCTCATCTTCACTCTCATGCTTTCAAACACTTTATGGTGGCTGCCATTAGAGGTGCTGCATCTCCAAAGGGCTCCCAGCCAGCACGCTCTATCCAAGGCGACCCGAATCAGCGTAATTGGGGAACCCCTCCGTAGCACCCACTATTCGAATCCCGTGCTGCTTGCAGGGTGATAAGGACACTCATTTTGCTTTTATTAAAGGCCGATTACCGCGTTAACCATCGAGAAATGTGTACATACACTCAATGGATTCCCAATCCTGCAAACAGACTAAGGGATTCCAATTCATTCATGACCTTTTACCGTGGACATTGTCCGCCGCAACATACTTATTTAGACCCACTAAGGCCACCGCCCACATCTCTCACATAGCATAATTCACCTTATGTTTGCCCTTTACTATCTTCGTATATGCAAGAGAAGCACTGAAGTAGCCAAGACATAGGTTTTAGTAGTGAAGCATATACCTTCATGCGGCTCATGAAGGTATGTTATACTATCGAGGTACGAGCTATCTTCATTCATCCTACATCGGGGTTCTGACGGAAATGATTTTGTCATTTTCTCTTGTTTCTTCATTGTCTGTATTCAGCACCTGATGAAATTCGCTAGTTTAAGGATTAGAATACGTTTGGTTATGGTAGAGTTTTTGGGAAAGCGTGAAAATAACCCGGCGACAGCATTAGCCTGCTCTTAACGACAGATGCAAAGTCCACCTTGCAATGTCCATTCCGACGTGCATTTTCTATGCACTTTTCAAACGTTCAAGCTAGTATATCTCAATCCAACCAAAAATTCCTCCGTTTACTCTTGATCGCAAAGTTACAGGTGGTGTAGCTTTTTTACCCATGGATTCATTCAAGGAGCTATAGTTACCCAGTGGGATCGTCAAACTAAATATGTTAATCCAATTACTTCTTTTCATTACTCGCTCATTTAATAGATCAATAGGAACTTAACTCATTAAATTACATTGACTACCTTCAACGTGTAGATGCATGTTGAGCAAAAGTCAAAAAATGTAAATTTATGCCGTCATGACCATTCTTGCGCATATGCGGGTCATTATTCTGGCTGAAACCACAAGAACAATTTTTCCCCGACATTACTCCCCAGAAAGCTCTCGCTAAATTAGCCCGCAGATTCTTCTCACATTCCCTTTTCAAACTCGGGGGAAAAGAGGGATCGATTGAGGGAAAAAATGCGTGAGGTGAGCCGGCGGAAATGAGCGACTCGCTCACAAATGAGGCCTCTCCCAATTAGCGCCCGTTGTCGCCGGCGAAAGGCTCGCCCTCCATCTCTCCCGGCATGCCACGCGAGGGGGTCGAGAGGGGTAGCCACCCCCTCGCAGTGAAAGACGTAGCAGTAGCAGCACTAGCTGTCGCGGCGGTCCGTAGTAGCAGTAGAGGGAACAGGAGCTCCAGCAAGGTTAAACAACACAATGGGAGGCTTATGAGAGCGGAAGAGAACAAAAGGCGGTGGGAGCACTGCGGCGGATGGCACTCGACAATGGCTCATCACGGCACGGGGCCGCGCGGTACGTGCATTGGTACCATCCCCCTCTTCTCCCCCATATTCTCATCAACCCCCGCCCCCGCCTTGAAGCACCCATCCCCTCCCTACGCTCCGTCTAATCTCGGATTCGCCCCAGTGCCAACAACGCGGTTCATACGCCACGGGGGCGAGAGGTCAACGGATGGAACTCCCCGCGAGTCAGATATGCAAATGGATAACTCATCCGCGCACTTGTGCTGCGTACCCCGAGAACTCACGTCATATCAGCCTTTAAGCCTGATCGTGCAAAAGCGATTAAAATGGAATTCCTTATATCCCTTTGCACTTTTTATTTTTCTGCACTCTATATCTAATGCAATAGTTCAATTCAATTCGCACACCTCAAGCTTCTTGAAAGATATACTCTCTCCTAACAATCCCCCTTATTTGTTTTCATATCACTATGAAAATTTATCCAAAATGATGAAAAAATTTCAAAAAACAAACAATAAAAATACAAAATTAAATTGACTGTTTAGCAAATGAATAAATAATAAAATGCATAACAATGATTATTGGTTAGCACTGAATTATCCAGTCATACACCTCACATTCGTTAAGCTGGTAATCACAGTGAACTGATCCTTTATGGATAGAATGAAGGAACTGATAGAGAACCACGGAGTGTGATTTTAGCATTCACTATTTCCCCTTGCGAAACGACAGGAAAGGAGCTGGAAAGGAGGCTTAAGGAATACTGGAATACGCTGAAGCAGAAGGACTAGAGGAGTAGCAGAGTGGAAATGAAGTATATACGTCAATGAACGATCAAAAAATGTATTGATTGGATTCCATGCTAAACATTTGACAGCGAAGTGGAAATTGAAATACTTATCTCGGCCCGATCATGAATGGGAATGAAGACTCGATAAGGAAATTCAGCTTTAAATGACTCGCAAGAGGATGAGCTGCAGGACCAGTACTTGCTCGTTAGAGGAGTGTGGTTTTAGAAGGCGCTAGCTTCCACCAAGTATATGTTGAGTCGTAGGTCTCTTAAGTCCTTTTAGGGTTCCTTGGGATTATTTTAAGATGGAAAACCGCAGTTCTCAAATTCTGTCCATATTCCTTACGCTGACTCACACATAACTTTCAAATTCTCCTTCCAGAGATGGTCTTCTTCTTGACCGAAATTTCAATTGAGGAAATTAATTTCATTCCATTTAAATGGTTTTTTCAGACCTCTCTTTCTTCGGAGGGAAATAAATATATTCTTTGACTATTTTTTAGAGCCCCAATTATGAACTATTAGGTGATCTTTTCTCGTTTGTGCACAGGTTTTAGTTCCTTTGATCGCATCTCCTGCGCAGTTAACAATTGCAATGAGTGGTCGAGATTACTAGGATATACTTACTTCTGAGTAAAAATCAATGTTTTATCGTACGACGCTGAGATAAATAAATAACGTTAACTGGCAAAAATATATAAAATTACTAAAAGGTGGACTTTATAAGGCATAAATGTAGACATTAAGGTAATTAGTTAAACATAAATGTTTATGGTAGACAGGAGGATATAAAGGTAGACATCATCAGCAGTATTTCAATCCTAGGATTAGTTTACTGGAGACCTCAAATCTGCCCTATTCAGTCCTCATCCCTCACCCCCTGACATACCACACTGTAATCGTATAAGGATTACAGTGTGGTATAATCTGTACTCCAGTAATTCAACCAACCTTATATAATGGTATAATTGTATACAAAGGTATATTTGTTTTTAAAGGTGTAGCTTCCGCTTCTTCCAAAAATTATAAATATTTATATATATTTTACATTTTTTTCTTTAATCTCGTTTCGGCCAGGGGTGAAGTTTTAATATGTAATCAGGCAATTAAGGATATGAGTCCCTACTTTTGTCTTGGTGAAAAATGCATTGGTAGCTTGGGGCCGAAAAGCGTTTGCTCGACTCAAAATTCCAATTTTCGAAGGATTGTTTTGCATATTCTTCTGTGATTTTTTTAGAAAACGTGCTTGGTGAGCTCCTGAGTAGAGTCCGAAATGATTACGATTTTTGAAGGTGTAGGCGAGAGCTCTAATCAAATGATTGGGAAGAAAGCGTAGGTACTATTCTATTCACGGGGCTCTTGCACTCATTTCTCCAAATTATTTCTGATTGAATAGGAAGAAAATACCGTCATCATAATTGAAATACATTCATTTTGATCTTCCCTCTCACGATTTTTCATCGTGACATATCTGTGTTGAATAATCATTAGAATCGCAATTTTTATCTGATTGGAATTTCATGATTCTGAATCAAAACTTTACATGCCGTGGTAACTGATTATACTTAACAATTTGGATACCTTAGGAGCTGATTTTTAATGTCATGTTTGCATTAAGATTTTTGCTATGATTTACAGTTCAATTGAACACCACCCAACAAGTATCTAACCCAACGAGCGTATCTGGTGTTCTCTTTCAACCGAAATCTTTATTCTTTCGTTACTCAGGGGAAAAATAAAAAGATCGACTCCAACTACAGAATAGGCTTACCATAATAAAAATGAATCTTAGCATGCTGATCTTTATAGTTTTTGAAAAGGGTTACATTTCGTAATATTCCCAAAACCAGATGCAATATGCATCAATATTAGTTTTTTTATCGTAAATCAAGCAACCCTCAAGTTTGAATTTGTTCCAGTTCCCTTTTGACTGCATAAAATGACCAATATCGTTCTTTGAAACTTAAAATACACTTTTTAATACAAAGAAGCGAGAATAAAGAGAGACTGGAATGGAAGGAATGGAGTTCCATGATCGAAATAACAAAAATAGACAATATTCATAAATAATATCATCATCATCATTTGTCATCAATCCAGAGATTGTTTTGAGAGAGCTCTCCCCTGAGTTCTTCTACCGGCTAATCTCTTCATATTTACGCAATTCTTCTCTTTCACATCCTTTATCACTTGTTTCATATATCCTGTACGAGGCCTCCCTTTGCCATTCTTCCCCCCCACTTGTCCTCCGACAATAGTCTTCATCAGGCCATCGTGTCTTAAGATATGGCCGATTAAGTTATCCCGTCTTCTTCTTAGAGTTTTCAGCAGGCTTCACTTTTCTCCCATTCTTCTTTATACTTCTTCATTTATCACTCGGCCTATCCATTTTATCTTCATCATTCTTCTGTAGCACCAAATTTCGAATGCTTCCACCCTTTTCTTCTCCGCTTCTGTCATCGTCCATGCCTCACTGCCATACAGAAACATGCTCCATGTACGTTCTGATGAATTTTTTCCTCACTTCTAGGCTTGTATTTCCAGATGTAAGTAGGTTCTTCTTTTGGTAGAATTCCCTCATTGCCTGTGGTATTCTACTGACTATTTCTTTCTTGCTTCATCCATCGTTGGTTGTTCGGCTTTCTAAGTAGCAGAACTTTTTCAAATCTTCCAGTTTTTACTTCGCCGGTTTAATGTTTGTTTTGGCCTTTTCACTTTTGCTGCACATGAATATCTTAGTTTTATTCTTATTGATATTCAGATGATATTTGGCCATTGTCCTTTTCACGGTTATTAGAGTCTTATTTAGATCCTTCTCTGTGTCTGCTACGAGTGCTATGTCATCAGCGAATCGCAGTATGGTATTTTACTCGGGAAAATTACGGGAGACAGTTCACAGCCTTGTCTCACTCCCTTCTTTATTCTTGCTTCGTCACAGCTGGGTCCAGATTTAATCACAGCTACTTGGTTTTTATACAAACTGTGTATAAATATTCGATCATTGTAGGACACTCCGATTCCTTTCAGAATTTTAGGCATGGAATTCCAATCCACGTTGTCAAAAGCCTTCTCTAAATCCACATATGCAATGAACGACGTTTTATTCTTCTCTGTTATCTTCTCTATGAGCAGCCCAAGGGCCAGTATTGCTTCTCTTGTACCCTTACTTATTCTGAATAAAAATTGATCTTCATCCAGGAGCTCCTCAGCTTTTCGTTCTGTTCTTCTGTAGATTATCCTTGTTATCTTCGATGCATGTGGTGTAAGGCTTATAGTCGTAAAGTTTTCACATTTCTCCGCTTTCTTCTTTTTGGGAATGATGATGTTTTTCTCGAAGTCCTTTGGAATTTCTCCTGTTGAGTACATGTCGCAGATGGTTTTGTAAAGATGGGTTAATGCCTTCTCTCCTGCATTTTTAATTAGTTCTGCAGGAATATCATCAGTTCCGGTAGCCTTATTAATATGATGGTCTCATTACTGCTGCGTCAAATTCTGCGTCAATCTTATATATAAAAATTATATAATCCTTATTATTAGGATTATATGTAAATAATATATCATTTCTCAATTATGCATGTTGTCCATTTTCATTATATCTGTGTATGAGTCGTTACCACGCGATATCTTCAGAATATTCGAAATTTAGGTTTCTATGACTTTGTTAGGTAACGTACATGAAATAAATTTTCGCTTCTTTTGGCTTTATTAAAGTGTGCCATTGACAGCAATTAACTCTATTCTCTCTTCCAAGACTTTTATCGTAAAAACTATCATCTTCTTATCCTTCACACTTGGGAAAATTTACTAGTGAATTTCCTCAAAATAATGTTATTTCTTTAAAACGGAATATCTCTTCCATAGTCCGCCGTACTATCGTAAAAATGTCACCTTAGATAAGATAATCTTTATTAAATATATTTATTTAGATGCCATTACAACCAATAATACCTTTATTATTATGTATATACTAACCATCTAGTTACATTTGACTTGTTTTTGTCTAACATATTTCCATGTAGTAACCTAGTTCCATGTCAATAGTGCATTTTTGGTGATCTTCACACCCTGCCACACTCTCGTGGTTGCTTGCAGGGTATTGCGTGAATGTAGATGTAGATTAGTAATTTATGTGTTGAACCAAAGTTTAGCTGAAACAGACCATGTGTGTGTTATTTTGCAACAAGAGCACACGTAATCCAAATTGCTATACTAGACACTGGTAAATGAAATGCAATTATTTCAAGAGGTCGTTGACCCCTTAATTATGAGAGATCACTGGCCTCACTCTCTGCATAAGAAATGCTTAAAACTTAACGGTTTGAAACAAATGGGCTAATACTCGACATAATAACTACGAAAGGCCTTAAATATTGCCCGATAACAATATTATCTCTT
Source organism: Platycnemis pennipes (assembly GCA_933228895.1). Taxonomy (NCBI): domain Eukaryota; kingdom Metazoa; phylum Arthropoda; class Insecta; order Odonata; family Platycnemididae; genus Platycnemis; species Platycnemis pennipes. Next base: position 20,112,872 of record OW121848.1, on the reverse strand, counting down.
ATCATTATTAATACATAGCTCATGTATTAATCAATGAATAATATAAGTATTTATTTATATATATTTTATTTCTCATTATAGGTAAAAGTCTAGACCAGAACAGCTATATCTACGTCGTCATGAAATTTTTCCTACTTAGAACTTTCTTGTGTTTGATTGAATTTTCCAAATCTGCATATAAATTTCTTTTTCAATTTGAAAACAATTTTGTGAATGACATAGCATATCAATTACCTGAATGATGCACTTATTTTTCAAGGGGTTAATTCGTTTTTCACAATTTTAAATTAGTACCCTAAAATTGTTTAGACCTTTCTCCACCTGCATTATTTTAACGAACCTGGTGAACGGTGATGTGCTTCAGCCGAAACATTTGGGCATGTCTTTTTACTTCTTTCCTCAGAGTTCTTTCTTTATAGGTATATTTTTACCTTATTCACTACCTTTTGTAAGAGGCAATTCTTGTCAAAATACATGTAAAGGGCCTTTGTTCATTAATTCATCGCATTAAGACGACTGTGCTGCGGAACTCTTTATGTATTACCTTTCAAATGGTATGAATCGCCGATCAAACATCTCTATAGGCTCCGTGCATGGGGACAACTAGCGCCGCGAGTAGCCAATTTCTATATATTTGTGAGGATACGTTGCGCAAGGCCCGTAAGGTACAAGCTAAATAATGGAAAGAAACAGTCGTTTTTTCGACTGTGTATAGAAAGAAACGACAGGAGTGCATTGCTGATAATATGTAAGCTTCATGCATTCAAAAACATTAATTTTAAGGAGACTGTGAGTGATGACGACCCGCAATTATAATTTTTGTATGGTCGGGTGCAGCAACATATCAGGGAAGATAGAGGAAAGCGTAAAACTTTATTCCTTCCCTGACTGGCCACACATGAAAGAAGTAACAGTTGAATACAGCAGTCAGTATGCAAACGTAAGAGGCGAAATATATCTCATAGAACTCAATGTGACGCGATATTTTAAGCTGATCTGCGTGATTTGAATGTAGACGATCACTCGCCTCACACGGATATGAAACCGGGGCTTTAAAATGTCCTCCTTCCCTCGTACAATTATACGGAATAGCGGAAAGGTGAAAACTGAAGCAGGTTGAGCATTTTAGTCACCGAGGAATATGTATATGCGTTATACGCTGAGGAATATGTATATAAGTAAGAGAACGGCGTAGGCGGAAGAGGACTTTAACCATGAAACAAACAAAGTAAAACACTCCAGTCGCGCTGTTTATTTCTTTTTTCACGGAATCGATCTTCATGGAAAAAAATGGCAACGATTTTGGAAAAATGTAAATAAAGAGTTTGATCCGAAGAGTGGTGTTGTGTCTGGTAAACATGGTCGTCGCTTCGTCCGTTGAAATTACTATCTACGCATGTGTTTGAGAATGCGACTACATGACTAATTGAAAAATTACGGACCTTGGTAAAAGCGAATGAGAAACGATAGGATTTATTTGGTATTTGGGTTTGCAGAAAAATGGAGACGGTATGACGGATCGAATGAAGGGAAAATGAGATAATGAGCATTGTCGATAGGAGAAAAAACTGCTGGAGTAAAATAGGAGGGGGTAAAATAGCTAACTTACTATTATATGGAGCAAATGAATGAAGTAGATGCTTTTTTGAACTAAGGGTAGAACCCTGCTGAATAAATAAGGAGGGGTTAGAATAGGATTTAAGGGTAGCATGATGGGAGTAAAACATCTGCAGAAAAATGAAAAAGTAAATTGCGCAGGAAAATGTTACTTCAGAAGATTGAAAAGACATTGGAAGTGGCTCATGAAAACCTATTCTGATCAACAAAAGACCACTGTGAAACACTCACTAATTAGTAATTTATATGCAATGTCAAAAGTATAATTTTTATGTCCATCGAATAGAGAGATAAGATTGCCACCCATGATACTTGGTGCTTTAATGTATCTACGATTCAACGATTCCTGGAGCCATGATGGTCTTGTGTTCTTTGAAATAAAATGCCGCGGCTCCTTTGCCCCGGAAAACTGAAGTGCCACTCGCCGACGACACGCCTAAAAGCACAGCAGGGGAAATTGAGCCCATCCCCAAACCACTCCTTTCTTCCCCACCGGCGCTCTACTTGTGCGCTACCCTGCGAAGTTAGAGTAGGAACAAATGAATAAACGTATAAATAAATGAAGAGTAAAAAAAAACGAGAAAATCACTCGCGCGCACTCAAAAAACGCGGAGGCGGTCTTCCTCTTTTAGTATTTCGAAAGGGAAAATCTCCAAGAGGAGACGGGGGATGAAGGTGCCGGTGGCTGCATCGTGGTGGGGGTTGTTCGCGGGGACAGAGGAAGAGAGAGAGAGGGCCTTCGGGAAGCTCGCGGTGAAGTACTACGCTCGTGGAGACCGCGCTTTGGAGCTACCGACGCACAGACTCGCTCCTAAGCTATACCGTGCCCTCATCCGCTCTGTACAGCGGGTGGCGGACGGGCCTGCCTGGCTCCCCCCACCCGCCGGCCGCCTCTTCCCATTGGCCGAGGCGGAGGGGGGGGAGGGGATCGATGCTTCGCCTGCGCGCCTGCCACTCGCAACCGCAGTCTTCAACCGGCTTCTCTCGTCGAAGCGTACGCTGCTGTCAGGCGCGCGCGTCAAACGCCGTGCTCTCGTCTCGTTCCTCCGAATCGTCGGCCTTCCGGGGGCGGTACCCTTCAACCCTCGAGGGAGAGCGACTTCGCGTGCGTGCAGCACCGGCGCAAGCCCATCCATTCCCCTTCGGTGCCATATCGCGTGTCACGGACCCCGTCAGGGTCGGGAGAAAGTCATTCCGACGTACGGCAGGAGGTGTTAAGCAGTGGGAGACAGGGTTGGACAGCCGCTCGGTGTATTGGGGTGAGTCTGTAGTAGTAGCTTGTTCGCAGTGTCTCTTCTCTGGCTGGGGGAGTACCAGTTCGTTGTGTTATGGACATACCACTCGAAGAAAAGTCCATCCTGTCCTCGTGAAAAAAAGTCTTCGACGTCCCCGTTAGAGGAGATCCCGCAGTTGTGCTGAAGGTAGAGTTTTCCCAGTTGCCAATCTCCTGGACTCGGGCTTTTGACTGGAGTCGTCGCGAGGAGGCTTCTTCGACTTCCCTTCCCGTCCTTTCCAAGTGGCCCTTCTTTCCCGCCCCTGGCGTATCCCCTCCCTCCATCACCCCGAAGGAATTGCCCAAGAGAGAAGACTTCCATACGACAGCCACCGCGCAAGCTGCGTTTGGCTCCAACAGGACTCTCCGCTGGCGCTGTCTTCATGAGCCTCGAGTGGTTCCGATTTCAAGGTAAGTCAATCTCAAATTGTATTTCTCCCATAATTGTTCTTCTTGGGGTCAATCAATCTGTTTCTCTGAGGAAACTGTACCTGATTAGTGCTATTCGCGCATAAATTTGTTCACGATGAAATATTGCATTGATCTTACCTACAATGAAATAATTCCATGAAACTTTTCCGTTTCAATTTACCATCTATGGTAGTTTAGCAGGAGGCCGTTAGGCCTGTTGGGCCGAGATCGAATCGACGCCGTCATAAGAACGAGCAATGTATATATTTTATGCTAAAATTGGGAATGGCATTACTGTAGGAGTTTCCAATTATCGTCTATAAAAATTATCCGATTCGCATTTATCATTCTCTTGCCTGAAAAGATGACATTAATCAAAGATCAGCTTCGATGCGGCTGATAGTCGGGATGCGTTGCAAACGGCTGCGCGGGGACCAAACCCCAATCCCACAATCGTGTATCGCCGCGCAACTCTGGGGTCGGATTTGGCGCAGTTTTTTTTATTTTCCCAATGGAGATCGCGTGATTTGAACGAGTGCGAAGGAATTCTCTGAAAAACTTTTTCGTTCAAAATTTTTGAATTAGAAATACAGTGCCAGTTTTCGACCATTGTTTTATTTTTACGTCAAACACTTTCCTCGCAGGCGATCTGCGTCCGGGCATAAGATTTGCTTCACTTACAGAAAGATAGCCATTGAATTCCGCCAGTGAAACTTTATTGTCTGTATATTTGTTCAATAACGATGAATCGTGGGATTAGCATGATCTCTCTCTATCTAATGTTTTTTTCTACGCGTTATGAGGATGAGAATTAGTCGAGGCTTTACTGCATCTAAGTCGTGATTTGGAAATGTACCTCCACGATTTAAATTACTTTTTCTCTCATCGCAACATGCCTTGAAAGGAAATAATCCCTATAATTGTAAGCCTTATAATTTTACTATCGGTAGTAACTAATTTATTTGGTATCACTCTGGTATCAAAAGATGTAAAACGAAACGAGAAAATTAATCGGGCACTTGAGGATTTGAGGTAAAACTCGTGAACCCTGAATAATATCGGTGTAGCCCGACGGTGTGACCGGTGGCCCTAGTCCCAGCGTTGCCATCACCCGCGTTCCTCAGGCCGTATTACGAGGTAAATTAGCGCAGGAAAGTTGGAGCAAGTCTGGGAGAAGTATTCCAGCGAACGTCGGCAGGTGGTAGTTCTCTGACGATACTTTTACGGCAGTTTGTTGAATAACTCTGGTGGAGAGGGAATGTTGAGGTGCGTCAGTTTGAAGGGTCATCTGCGACGCGAGAAATGTAAATTGCGTTATCATTTGATGGTGGAGCTGTACCTTTATATCAAATATATGTAAAAATTATGCTGAAAACTGCGGGTTTAGTGAATGAAGTTTAATGCTGTTTTCTTTCTTCATTCAAGTAAGCTCCTTAATTCTCTGGATGGTTTTTTTCTGAGGGATAAACCACGGCTCATGCGTGGTAATAATCCCCATGCGAACCCCTGCTATGCACTCAAGCGATAACTTTCAGGGTATCCAATAAATAGGTGTACGTATAACGGAGAGATGAGCACTCGGATGATTATTAGATTCGGAGTCTACTGTTCGGTGTTAATTTTTGCGCCAAGTGTTCAGCAACGGATTGATACATGCGTAATTTCTGTTGACAAACGAAATTGATTCCGCGAGTTTTTATGCGTATGCTCTCGCGACTCCTTTCTTCCCTCAATAACCCGTTATCTCTCTCGGCCTGTTTTCCGCATTTCGCGTCTTCTGAGGGTTGCTTCTTTATGCCACCGCGAGGGAGTCATGCTGCATCTTTAGCGGGGGTGGCTGGTCTTGACGCCGGGGTGCGGCCCGCATCCAATCCGACCCGCGAACCACGCCCGCCCGGCACCCAAATCTACGCCGGGTGCCGGGGGAGTGTGGGGGAGGGAGTCGCGTGCTCTCCTCCTCGTCGTGACACGCTCGTGCTCCGCCCCCTCTCTTCCCGCTGCCGCACCGCTGCACGTGCGTGATTTATGCCGTTCCGCATCGCGCCAATGTGTCCATGGGCGGCAGCGCCCTCTCGACCGCGCCTTGCGGCCCTTGACGTTCGTTCCCTCTGCCGGCCCCTGCTGCACGCTGGTCCGGTCCAGCCCGAGGAAAGTATAATGCCGAGGAATGATAGACGGGCGGTAATCGTTAGGCGGGATGGAAGTGGGAAAAACCTGTCCTTCAGTCCTGGGTGGCCGCAGTGCTTGCTTCCCTAGATACCTTGAGGCGAAATTTGTTGAAATGGATACATTTCACTGAAATCATTCAGTGTTCACTGTTGCATAATGTGTGATGTCTAAAGCACATTTAGGCCCCTTTCTGCTTTTTCCTAGCATTTTATATGGGTCTAAAGTTTCTAAAGCATCAACTTCTACTGCCCCGTGAACTAATTCGTCCACTATTAGTTACATACTTGAATCTGTTAATATGAGCTGGGTAATGCCAGCACCAAGTTTCCTTTCACCTACTACTTTTCCTTCCCATCCCATTCGTGCTTTCTTCTTCTCACTTGAAAAGCTTTTGAACGAGGTAACAGGCTTATCGTTCGATCCATTGCTCGCTGTCCGGTTATTAAGGTATTTCTTCTTTATCCTGTGCTAACTTAATCTCTCACAGAGGGGTATGTGTCTTTCCTAATTCTTTTCCGACGATTTCCCGCTCGTTTAGCCAACACCACTTGGGTGGATGGGGACATTTCCAGAGTCCTTTCTTTGGGTGCGTCACGAACCGTTTCAACTTAAGGGAAAAAGATGGGGTGGCTTTGCCGAATATTGCATCAATACATCATCATCATCAAGGGTCAACAATCCTAGGATTGGTTTGACGTAGCCCTCCACTCGATTCTTCATCAAGACATATTAGAACAAAATTTGAAATAATAGTATGCAATGGCTAGGAGTAAGCCTATCGGCTGTTATAAGTTCATAGGAAAACAGATCCTTCCACGCATTCATTCCAGTAAGCTCCGGCGCAGCTGAGGTGTAAACATTTTCACCGGTCAAATTAGGATTTTTGTGGAAAATTATGCCAATCATAGATTATAATCTCAGTGTATCATTTTCTATTTTTTAGTAATTTCCACAGGTATGTGATGGCAGTAAACCTTTACTTTCTATTTTAGAAAATCTTTCAAGAAAGTGGATTGATTCATTAGTGATTTAATGTCGAAAGTTATGCATCGGAACACTAGGAAAGGTTTTAGGATGGGAGTGGATTGAGAAAAATGGAGGCGCTAGCTGAAGGCGACCTGAATTTCATCCAGAGATTCGCTCTTAAGTTATCTACGCTCCGTTTTCGAATCTTCTTGGGGTACTGTAATTCAACGAATTGGAATTAGAAGGAATTTCTCATTTCCTACTTTTATAATGTCGAAGATATTCCCTATGCACATATATTATGGCCTTGGGTCAATCGTGACCAATATATAGTGGAATACGCCCTTTCTCTTGCATCGAAAGGTCAATGAATTTTCTTTCAAAGAGTTTTCATGTCATCTGCAATAGTTTCGATGCAGAGTAGCATATGCATGTGGTCCTTTATTGGATCCGACTAAGTTTAGTGTAGCGATGGAGAAGCCGCGGTGTTCAACCATGAATCCTATTAGTAAGGATTGAAGCTTCACATATGAAGCTCATTTGCGAGTGAAATGCAATCATCAGGGTGGAGCGGTTAGTCCCATTTGTTGCCCTGTCCATAAAGTATCCGTGTGTCCCGATAGCAATGCTGTTCAGGAAGTTAGAGAGCTGAAGGTATTCTGAGACCTTTTGAATCTCTGAAAGCTGGCGCTTCGTAGCTGAACGCGCTCCATGCTGAATTAATTACTAACTATGCATCCAAGACGTCAATAGTGAAAAATCCTTTCCATAATACGCGTCATTTTCTTAATATTTGTACCATTTATGATGATTGAGGAAACAAATATTGCTACATTCACCCTTTATTTTGAAAAAAAAACCCGGAGACAGCGGTTGCAACCCACAAGAATCAATGGCAGGGTAGTAATAAAATTCTTGATAGTGATACTTGCGTGAGGAAATCCTGGTCGGAATGTGCGTAATGTAGTGAGAAAATAGAGAATTTGCTCCTGCCACCATCCTGAAGGAGTTTGTGGCCTCACTTTCCCGATCATAACTAGTTGACTTTTGCGAATACGGCCCGCCGGTGTCTTCAGCTACGCCTCTGAGAGTGTTGGTGACCCTGGGGCCAGCGAAATGGCCACTGGTCTACGCGTCACCAAGTCGAACGGACCTTCCGCGAGCGCCGCCTGCCGCCGCGCCGCTTCCACCGGCGCGAAAGCTTCCGTGATCATTCGAGACTGGCGACCGACAGCTGCCAGAATAAAGAGGAAATCCTCAGGCTTCACTTGGTGGAACCGCATAGTAAATAAAATAATCACTTGGTAAGATTCCACAAATTTTATTTTTCCCCGACCTAGGTTTCGATTTGTTTGACAATCATTATCAAGGTGATTGATACCTTGATAATGATTGTCAAACCAATCGAAACCTAGGTCGGGGAAAAATAAAATTTGTGGAATCTTACCAAGTGATTATTTTATTGACAGCTGCCAGGTCATCCATCCCACGAACGGACAGGATGCTGAATTTGAATCTCTCTTCGGGCGTTACCATTCTCTAGTCCTAGTCTAGACCTGCTCTACCAATCAGTAGTCAGACAGTAAGCCTCAGAATGCTCGCGGCCACTGCCGCCGCGAGTTGACTTATCACGTTGGATGACATCACTCTGGGCACCACGCTAATCCGGCCCCATTTGAAGTATCAGATTGTCGCGTAAAGGAACACAATGTCCCCGGAAATGATAGGCAGTCTCCTGGCGTGAAAGATCTGGATAAATAGAAATCGGAATGATCGGACAGCAGGGTAAAACCTTTCAAGGCAGGATGCCTCAAGTAACACGGGGTGAAGATCCTGAGGTTTGTTGGGAAATGCGCCCTCCACCTCTCTTTGGTATCAAGCAACCCAGTTTGTGCCATTTTTGTGAGGAGCGCGCGTTTTGCTCAATTTTGGAAAATAAAGGCGATCTCGTATTCAATGCTGTTCGTGGAAATAATTAATTTAATACGCGGAGTGAATTTGTGAAGGATTAAATAATTATCTACACACCGGATATATTAATTCGGTCTATTTTCTTTTCTCAAAGGTACTTTTTATGAGAAATGTTGAAGAAAATGTTCACATTCTTCATTTCTCTTAGCTATTTTGGTAGTTGGTCGCAGTTATTAGGAGTTGGTGTGGGAGTTATTAGTTCCTCAAAGGGAGGTTAACGAAGTTGAACTTGAGTGTAGGATTCAAAATATATCCCTACTTAAAATTGATAAAGGATTATTTGTAAAAAGCCTGCCCTTGTAAGCTTTTTTTTTCAAAAATGGTCTTATAAAAGCCTTAAGAAGAAGAGACAACTTTATCGGCCATATCATGAGACATGATGACCTGATGAAAAAGACAATTCTCAAAGGATAAGTGAATTCGAAGAATGACGAGGGAATGTCTCGCATGAGAGAAAAAGTGGTGAAGGATGTGAAGGAGAAATATTACGTAAATATGAATAGGTTAGCTGATAGGGGATTGAGTGGAGACTTTGCGTTAAACCAATCTTAAGGATTGTTAACTGAAGATGGTGATGAGGTTTTTGTCGGAAACTTTACTTTTTATCCACTGGCACTGAGGAACTGCAAATCCACTCTCAACGAGTAATTTACAGAAGCGTGATACTGCTGAGAGGTTTTGTAATTTACGGTGTAGCGCATGATGCTGCAGATACAAAATTAGCCTCTTGAAGCTGAATTTCAGAAGTTCAATAATTAGTTTCGTGCATCCTTCTTTAGCCTCAAGGTTGGATCATTTTGCATAATTCAAAGCCATTGGTGTCCTGATATTATCATAATTTAGTCCTGTTATTATCATATTTTGATACTGGAAGGCTCAAGTTATTTCAGGTTATATTTGAATTTCAGGCCATGCGATATTTTTGTATCTCCAGGAACGTTCTCTAGATTAACGCCTTTCTTTAGAATCATTTAAATCTTTTATTTATTGGAATTTTTTGTACCGATTGTGACTGTTATATTCAATTTTGATGAAGGTGATGTAGGTATTTCCCTACTTATACCTATGTGTTTATTTGTAGTGTGTTTTCACCCAATCTTTCATAAGGGATATCGAAATATATGAGCGGTGGATAAAATATAAAATGTAAATACATCTGTGGCTTTTTTACAGGCTCACACAATCATAACTGCACAAAAAAGTGGGATGAATTGAATTGCTATGCATGGCAATGTAAGTTGGTGAATGCGTTATTTGACACAGACTTCGAGGCATCAGTTATTCCGCCGCTCCGAGCCTTTCCGACTGTAATGAGTCCGCGCCGCTAATGATGGAGTGATTTACTTTCTACGAATTTCCCAATGTACCGCTGAGTGCACATAGTTTTAAGGGATTGGAATGAGTAATCAGGCGGGGATGGATGCATCGACACAACAATAAATCCATAATCTGCCTCCTTCAATGCTCCCTGTATTTTAGATAAAGTTGGTGGAGTACAATTTTCCTGACGTTCGGAACAACGTTATTTTCTCCTTTTCTTCAATCCAGTTAGAAGGAGGGAGCCATTAATCTTAGTCGCTTTTGGGGGAGATTTATGATCGTGCACACAGAGAGTCTCTCTTAAGCGAAGGGTGGCGCCCTCGCCTCCCTTCCCGGCATCCTCCTTACGTACCCTAGCCCCCTCCCCCCCCTCCACTCTCCACCCTCTCCCCCCCTTGCCCGTGATCTGCAGTGCTACGGAGACGGAGAGGGAGCAGGCTCGATTCATTCCGATACTCCACCTCCTCTCCCCACCTCTCTCTCTCTCTCTCTCTCTCTCTCTCTCTCACCTTAAGGAAGTCCCACTCACCCCCACGTCTTCACCGCTCAACTCTCCACTCATCCTCTTCGCTCACTCCACCTTTTTTCTGCGTTTTTCTTAACATGCTGTTTCCCGTCGATTCGGGAAACTACGGGCTTTGTAAGGGATTCCGTTTTGGGTGCTGAAAAAAATAAAACATCTGCACTCTTCAGGCTTTGAATCGTATTGAAATTTGCAGGATAAAAATAACTAATACTAAAAAGTATGTACTGTACTAGTTTGAACGTGGTTGCAGACAACCGGTTGTACGCATATTTGTCTCTCGTCTTATATGTTAGTCTTTTCTCTTCAAAGTTCTTTTTTACTCTCTAGAAATGGAATACTGGTTCATAAATCTGCAACAGTTTAGTTGTACGTATCATAATGTGAATATTTGAATGTCCTTCAAAGCCTGTCATCCTGTTTGCAATTGATCGGGGTTTCTTGGCCAGTGGGCCTCCGCGTCGACCCTACGATTCTCCTGCCGCGAAATACCATCCGAGTGAGCACGAGGCTGAAATGCCGGTCACCTCGTTTGGTTTTCCAGTGTTTTAATTTAAATATATTTAACTCTTATTCACAAAGGAGCATGAATAAACAATATTATTTTTTTGTCGTTTGCATTCTATTGGCGTTCCTTTTACTTAACAAAATTATCGTTTTTTTATAGACCTATATATGTCCGGAGTGTTCTATATAGATTTTAACTTATAATAAAATTTTAATCCTAGACGTGTTTTATAGTAGAATGTGGCATAAGCGTGCAATAAGTGAAATGATTGAGACAACGAAAAATCTCCCTAAACTTCTCAAACGTATGATGATTCGATACTATTACCTCTCAGCAAAGTAACCACCCGTATAAGAAAAAAAATGTGTCCGAGCATTTTTTCCATCTCAGTTTACTTCCACAGCAGCTTAGCACCAACAGTCGAATTAGAAATCATATGAACACCCAAAGGAATTAGTGCGTTTGATCCCATGTCTATCCCAATATTATATACTGCTATCTTGCTATCGTCAGGTTTAACAGTAACATGGGCCCATCATGAACTTATAGAAAATAGTCACTCTCAGACAATACAAAGATTATTTTTTACGGTTCTTCTAGGATTATACTTTACAATATTAATGTGAATTAATTATCGTTTTATTATAGACCTATATATTTCCGGAGTTTCCTATATAGATTTTCAATTATAATAAAATTTTAATCCATGACGTGTGTTATAGTAGAATGCGGCATAGGCATGCAAATGCGGCCTTTATCTTAAGCATCTACTTTCCTCTAATACTCCTTGGAGGAAAATTAGGGTGGGGATAGCATCGGATCATATCCATTTCGTTAGAAGTTCATATATCTTCGGGGCCGTAAAATTGTGTAGTTGCTGGCAAATGAGGAAATGGTATACGGCCCGACAAGGAGTTGAGGCAGAGAGGAAAGGCCGATATCAATTGGACCCATGTTGCGGAAAATTCGGTTTGAGTGAAACAGCTTTCTCTGCATGATAATATACTTACCCAGTGAATGTTCTCAGGTTACCTTGACTGATATCTAACTCTTTTAATGCTTCGTTCCTGAAACGTTAATGATGCATATATAATTTAGGGTTCTGTGAAGTTATCCTTTGAGTAGGATGTCTCTAAATTTTATTTCTTCCGATCCTTGACTTACGGAAAATAATTATCAACTCTATTATTCCGATGTACAGTCAATAATTTCTCTAAATCTCACATTTTAGCGTATCTTCCTCAAGTTTACCTGAGATTAAGTTTCTGCGTATGAACTTTCTTCCTAACTCTCCATTCGATTAATTGCGCGTGTATGGCTCACCTCCTGGTGCAATTAAATATATCATTCTCCTTCTTTCTCACTCGGCTCTCACCAGCGCTCGTGGAGCGAAACTTTTTAACACGTACACAATTCCTCCCATCTTGTCCATTTCGTGCTATTGTTATTTTTTTGTCCGACGCTGCGTAATATCGTGGCTCGCGATTTGAGTGCACCATCCGCAATAGCGTCCGCGCGCACCCATCTTCTTATGGTCCGGGCGGTCCGGGCGTACCGGGGTGGACGCCGGCGACTATCGGTGGTGGCGCTAGTGGTCTCTCCACTGAGTGGGTGTGGTGAGCATTTTAGAGCGTTTCTTTTTTATTTTAGATGGGACGTCAAGACATGGCTCCCGTGGAAAATGGAAAGTCCATCCGAGTAGCTCGCAGGAACACACGTGCTGGCAGCCGAGAGTTACATAATGCCACGCGCACTTCTCGAAATTATCCTTTTCTCACGTATGCTCTTCAAAAATCTGTTTCATTTTTAACTATAGTGTGGTGTTGTTCACTAGGTGTTGGCGTAGAAAAAAAGTTCAACACTATTCCTATGATTCCGGGGTTTGTGGGATGGGATCTGGGGCCCACATGAACGAGACAAGCAGTACCAGCTGAATTTTTCCTATTTGATGGATTCTTAATATCTACTTTTGGGAGATTACTATGCAGCCGATACACGGCCGCGGAAACCTGTAAGAGTAATGCTGATACCATTTATCTAATTTGAAAAAATGACTCCCTCTGCATTGGTATTTAGTTTTGGTGTCAGAGGCGATTAGTGCGAAACTTGAGATATTAACTGCATTCCATTATCAGAGCCATGCTAACTTTGAATGTAAAGTAATACAGTTCCAAGAGTAATGCAACTAACGCCGTACATAGGGGGATTGCCATAATTCCCTTCCTCATAAGCTGACTATGAAATATTTTTCCGAAGGGATTTGATCGGTTTTTGAACCGACAGGCCGCAACCTGTTAACGGTGCGTTCAGAAATTGATGGTCATCCTTTTCGCTGGATCCTTCCGGGGATCTTTAACCGTGGGCCCTTTGCGTTAGCTCCGTGGATTTCTTTCCAGGTATTCTCCGTTCCCAATAGTGAGTGACCGTTTGATCTTACCTCTGGGCCCATTCGCCAACCTCCCTCCTCTATGATGACTCCAGCTGTCGTTTGCCTCCATGATAGCATTATTGAATTGTTCTCTGAATTCGCATACATGCGTATGTTGACTAAAATTTGGTTCCCCAGTATACATTTGTCTCGAATATATCAATTAATTTTGTACAGTTGCTAAAATTAAAATAATTCTATTGCCTTTCTCACTAGAGCTCAAACTTGTCTAAACCGTCCAATTCAGATTTACATAGCCTTTGATTGAAAGACACTCCTGATTGACAGTATCTTAAGTCATTTAATAAAAATTAAATTTACTACTTCTGTACAATGTACTGGAATTAAATGTCTATTTATAAGCAGGGTTGGTTTGCTTTCATTTGATTTGCTGTGGAACGCTGACGATCTCGGACCACGGCAATCACGTGACCCTAAAATGAATTTAATTTTTCCGTCTGTTTTACTTTTTCACTGGATTTAATCAGGAAACGTGTGTTCTATTGCCCCATGTTTGCATATTTCGTGGTTTGTGGAGCAAATATATGTCGGATGAAATAAAACGCGTGGAAAATCAGCAGTGTGACCATAGGTTCAATAAGAATCCATAAAGGTCAACCGCAGATCATGTCTTATTTGGACCTTGTTTAAGCAAGTAAGCGAAGATTTACATCCGGAAAACGAAAGCGTATCCTACCAATAGGCAACAGTAATGATGTCTAGCACTCGAAAACTTTTTTCAATAAGGATTAGTGTCTAGAATCAGCTTTTTGGATCACTAGTGAAGTTAGGGTTATTTTTTTATTTAATCGATTTTGATAGATCTCGAATTCTATAACTAGTTGGCGAAAAAGGAAAGGTATATTTGTCAATAGTCAATAATTATTTTACATCGTGTATTCAATTGCACTGACCCAGTAACTGACCCCAAATCTCCTGTTTCGCTGCTTCACGTAATATGACCAATAAAAAAATCACAAATACCGTATACAATTCACTGCGTTGGCCAAAAAATTCAATACACCCTGCGTTACACCACGGTTAATTGTCAGGATTTTATTATGCGCAACAAACCGTCGATGCATCATCTCACCGTGAGTGGCAAAATTACGGAATTTACATCGCTTATTTTTGGGGATGGTAAAAACCCGTTCGGTGGCATGAAAAATCACCGGTATTAATGAATCCCGATGAATATATTGGTCGAATAAGCGTATAGCTTTAGAGTTTTTCGGCAGGGGAGAAAGGGATGGGGGAATATGGGAATCAAGGGGTGGGCACCGGGTGATTTCCCCGTCTCTCCACCTCCTCCCCCCATCCACACTCCCGGATCTCACTGATTGATGAGATTCGTAATCCAACAGCCCACCCTTCACCTGCTTCCCCCTCAACCCCCACATTCAGATCGATCGATTCGCCGATTTAAAATACCTACAAAGTATTTCCATAACGCCCTAAGTTTTTCGGGATCAGGGTGAGGCATCTAATATTCAGACGGGCGATGATGCGTCGGCCCGGTTTTACTTGAGTCGACTCCCCTTCCTCGGATTCCACCCGAATCTGCGGAACAGGCGTTAGAATTTTTCTTCGCTGGGAGGGTGAGCTTATCTGCAATCAAGAGGGCGGGGCATCCTCACGGGCATGAATATCCCCGTTCCGACCCCCCAACCCAGGCACTCCTCCCCCTCCCTTATGCGTATCCGTGTCCACCGGGGTGGGGTGCCTGCCCGCTCCTCTCATTGCCCGGCTTCCCGGTGAATTCGCCCTTTTACTCTCAAAAGTTTCTCCAAAGGACTTTGGTTCTTATTACTCATGATCGAACTTTTCCCTTTGGATATATTAATTGCTGCCGAATTCAATTCAAAGTACGTGTAATTCCTATTTCTGTCTTACAAAAACATTTGTCTGGTCAGCATTGGGATGTAAACCAGTTGATAAATCTTTTTTTCTTACGACGATATACATATTAAGGAGTTGTGGAAACTGAAGCTGGATAAAATGTAATGCTATTTTTTGATAGTTATTTCTGTCTTAGTTCTCTTGCATGAAAATTGCTTACACCTATTGTCATATTTGTAGCGATTTCATATTTTTCAAAATTGAAAGACTTCTTGGAGTGGTTCTTATATTACCTATGTAATGTTTCCCCATCTCTTTTTCTCACCATTTGCCTTTAATGCATAGATGTACAATACTATTTATATCCTTGGGTACTAGAAGTGCTTATCGAGTTTGACGATTTCTTTGGATCGAATTGCTTTTTCAAGATGGAAATTGGATATGGCTGTACTAGTATGCCACATTCATCCGCTACTTTTACGGTATTCCATTAGGGGTTTGAGTTGAAATGGGCCTATCCTATCCTTCCATTGATATATTGTCCCTTTTTGGCGGTGTTACGTGCCTTTCCTTTGTTTTTCATCCTTTTATTCTTCCTTACTCTGTAATAGAAATTAAAAAAAAATAGTTTTAAAACAGAAGCTTTGTTTTCAAAATGTGGGGATGGAACCCTCCCCGTACTAAGCCATTTGCGTTTGAAAATTGAAGCATTCCGGAAAGGGGGGGCAGTTCCATACCCTGGGACACCTGCGATTTCTTACGAAGCTCTAATAAGAGCAAAATCGAATCACGAAGATTTTAGGTGGGGAATCCAGAAAGTCGGGATTTGAACCCGAAATCTTACGATCGATAGCTCCGGTACCGACCATAAAACGGGCCATAAAAAAAGGATTATTGTTTTACATAATAATATTTAACTCAAGTATTTATTACTTAATACTACCCCTGATAATTTTGAAATAAAAAAAAACAGTAAAAACCTGTACCTCGGTCGAAAACTCAGCGCTCGACCAGCTAGGCCGCCGCGACCCCCAATAGTATAAGAAAAGCACGGGATAAATTGTTATAAAATAAAAAAGTTGATTTTAGGACCCATCCCTATCCTCTCCCGTCGGCAGCGATCACTTTTTGTGATCGAGTACTCGCAGGGCCTCCTCCCATGGGCCTTCTTCGATGTCTCCTCCCAGGGCCTCCTTCTTCTTGCCTCGGCAACACCTGGATTTGCGTCTCCTACTTCACTCACTGGCAACTTAGCTTCTTGTCCCTCCGACACCTGAATTTCGTAAGGCCGTTATGTCCAATATCGGAGGTCAGATCTTCCATCGCGGATGAGATGTCGCATGCAGATGTCGGAACTGTTTTAGATAAGGTAGGGGGGTGGGGTTTACTTCAGCGCGAAAATGCATGGAAAAAGAAAGAATATGGTTGAATCTGTGTGTGATTTGAGTTGAAATGTACTTAGTCATCTATCATTCTTTAGTGGTAGTAATTGTGCCGACGGGCGTGCTAGCATGGGGCTAAAATGGGACTGGCTTTTTGATCAGAGCCAGGCGCTGCAATTATTTAAGATTTTGCAGCAAATCATCACGGACTCGGAGAAGGAAGCTTCTGAAATATTGATCCCAGGAATGCATGAATTCCTTAAAAAAGAAGATGGTTCACTTTCAGAAAAAGAAATAAAACTAACTGAATAAACTATAAACTAAATAACATGGATAATTTTAGTCCTAATATTTCTACTCTACTCTAAACCAGTGATTAGATTCCGCTATGCTAATTATCATGTCTATGTCCAACTGGAAATTATTACGCTCTATATCCACTAGGTGGGAATCTAGTCTTATGGGATACGTAATTATCCTAGTGTGCATGGTTTTCCTTTACAGTTGAAGTAAATTGCCCACCACCCTTCTACAATGCATTTCTGCGGGCAAAGTAAATTATGAAAAAAAGGGTTAATATTTTCCATAACATTATTTTACTCAAGTATATGTTAGTTAATAAAACCTAAAAAAAATTGCAAGTAGTAACGAAGGAAGAATTGGTAATTAGAATTAAGCGAGTTTATAATCATATATAGATAGCCACGTGACCTGAAACTTATAATGACGTCACTTCGCGGTAAAGGTTCCATATTGCTGCGTAAACAGACGTTTATTTTAGAAGAAAACGAAGCGAATATATTGTTTTGAGGATTATAGATCTTTCTTGATCAAAATTTTGACAGAAAAGAGATTTGAATATCACAATCCGGCAATTTGGCTTTCGTTGACTCCCTTATTTGGGCATCTTTTTCAAAAAACAAGGGATCGCTTTGTCAAAGTAGAGATTCTTGGGCACTATACATGCGCTATATAATTTATGGACGATTCGCTTGTTAGGATCAGTACTACTTAAATAAAAAATCGAAATACATTCGTTTACTGCAGTAAACGAATGAGATAAACATACGTTTTTGCCAAGTATTCTTTAAACAATTCACCTTCACGTACAACAGGTAAACAACGCCCAAAGTGATACCATCGCGTGACGTCATGCAATGACGTGTTTTTAAGCTGCCGAAAACGTGCTATTTTTGAAGAGAAATATCTTTGTAATACAACTTAATGGGGTCGTTTACCATATTTTTTTTATTGCCGAATATGATAGAGTTTGTAAAATAAAAGGACCCGTATTTTTCCGTTTTCTGATCCGACAATTATTTCCCGAGTTATAAGCGGCGAAAAACTGATGTTTTTAACCCTTTCGGAAAAGTAGGTGTGGTGCAACCTCTGACGTATATCTACTTCGTCCAATCACAACTGAGCCCGCGAAGCTACTTCGCCTTATCGCAAAGGGGGGGACACAGCTGACTCGGCCAATGGGAGCTATTTCGACAGCATCTGTGCGAGCAGACCTTCCGAGAACCCCCCTCCACTCCCTTCCCCCTCCCCTGAAAGCAGTCAAGGACGTGAGGAAAATGACGTCAATGTTATCACAGCAGCATTTCGGTGGGCGTCACCTTTTGCTTATTTTCATTTTTGATTTACGAGTGAATGGTTGTGGTTAGAAGATTAATTTTTTCACTAAAATTCGTTTTTCGTTTCCATCTAACGATTTCGTGTACAAAATTGCGATTTCGGTTCCGAGTAAACGCCCCCATTCTTTGGCAAAATTTTCACCAAGCACATTTTGGCTAATAAACTCCAAATTAAAATATTTATAAAAAATAATTCATGTTCCCCATCATGTGCCAATCTGTCGTGAATTGTTCTTTAATTCGATGAGCTTGGTCAGGTTGCTTGGCAATTCGTCACGTGCACTAACCTACGTGCAGTACGGGACGCAATCTCCTGACCACCCCCCCTTCCATTCCCCACCCTGGGAGGCAAGCACCCCTGTTTGCTGGATGGGCTAATATCCCTGATCGTTGCCTCTAGCCGCCCATGAGAGTCGTCGCCTGTCCTCGGCGCCTCCTCCCTCGGCTGCGGTCGGAAGAGGAGGTAATTGACGGTTTCCTGGACGACGACACCGATGGTCATGGACCTCCGTCGCCCCTCACACATGCCTGTCGAACTCCCTCGACCCCTCCTCCGATCGCGAGCCTCTCTCTACACCCTGACCCCTTCCTCCCACTCCCCTCCTCACCCCATGGACCCTGCCTCCTCTCCAAGTCCGTCGTCGCCTTAATCGCGTGCCGAGTCTCCCTGGATGCAAATCCCTCCGACTATCCCCTGTTTACACCCCACACGACTCTACTCAATGAATCCGTCACATCGTGGAGTCGTGAGTTACGAACTGAGGTTGCTAGCCGTTCGGGAATCTGGAGTGTAATCTGAGGAAATTCTTCCTTTAAAAATTATGTTAAGGAGGCTCTACAGAATTATGAAGTAGAAAAGTTTTTGCGAAAATTTAAGGACATATCATTTTTTAGCCCTTCTATCGATTGAAAATAAAATAATGAGGCCTTTCCTATGCATATTTGAAGAAAAAAGACGGTTAAAATCAGATATTTTATACGTGGATATATGGCAGAGCAAAATAGTAAAATTTGCATATTAATAATGTAAAGAGAAATGTCGTTTTGACGAAAAACTAATGTAAGATGCACAATGTTATGTAGAATTTGGCGTTGTGATAAAGTGATCGCCATAGCACACTTGTTTAATTGATATTAATAAATTTTTGCTCGAAAAAAAGCAAAAATGCCTAAGTTACATGAAAGTGGCGCTTCAGTATTTTTTATCATTGGCAACGATACTTGTAAAATAACGTGCTTACAAGCCTATTTACTACCTTAATTTAGGAATTTACCTTACTAAGGCTCTTCTTATATTTTTATGTACTTTAAATATTTCATTGGTTTTTGACATGGTGTAATTAATACCAACACTTCCAAATGGTAGCAGCGTCATTGTTGCCAAGAAAATTTCAAAAATATCAATATTAATAAAATTCAAAACAAAGAGTTATATTTGCAAGGGAATAGTTTAAAACAAAGTGAGAAAATATTTACCCTTATTTAGAATACGTATTAGCGGGATTGAGCATTTATTCTCATTTTGTATATTAAACGTGGCAACAACATGTCAGTCATGTTCCGAAGTCAAAATGAGTTAAAAGAGGTTGTAAAAACACAATGCAACTACAACGCGCTATATAATATCATACTCATACAATTATTGTGTATGCGTAATCACCTATAGATGATTTTCCATATAGGTGTTTTTGTGGATCGGTATTTATTCATTAAATAGCATAGCTCTTTTACGGAATTTTGAATCACGGAGTCACGGTGGGACCTTCTTAAGCAGTCCACCTTATTCTAGTGTCTCACTCTGCCTACAATGTAACATACTCAAATTCCATCCATTGTTGTTTCCAAGTTCATTGAAATGTTAATTCTGAGCACAAATCACGATAAAATACTTCATCATAATATCAACATTAAAATTGTTATTTAATGATTGTCCGCTGAACATGTCATTGCCACTCACGGGATGAAATGATGCCATCGTCTTAGTGTTTAATGGTGTCTACGATGCGAGAATGAAAATGATGTACTAATTTATACTTCTGTGCTCAAGTTAGATATATAATTACTTAACAAATGCATAAAACTGTGAAATTTACCATGATATTTAAATATATCACTAAAATACTCGTTTTTATGTAACAAATTAAGGTTTATCACCAAATATTAATTAATATAGTGAAGCACTACCTAAAAAATGAGCTCATAGAAGCGTTAATGGAATTGCAATGGAAAAAGACATTTCTAAGACATTTTTGTGTGCATAACCCGTAATCCTGGCACATTTTGCTTTTGTGCAAATGTCAAAATGATTATCCTAGCGTTTCTTTTATGGAATTTATGTGGAGAAATAATCAAGCCACAATTTACCACCAATCCTCCACCTTGCTATGGATTTTCGAAATCGATCCTTTGACCTTCGATTATTCGTTTCAAAACCATGGTTTCGATTTTTGAGGACAGTGCCATTATTACTTAACACGGTTTTCGGCTTTCAGTAGGTGGCGCTGTGGGAATGGAGTCGCAATAGAGTCGTACTACACTCGGAGCCGAGTCGATTTGCCGTCGCGTCTATTTTCATCCGTTTGAATCCTGGATATTTAAACCCCGTCGATAATTACACTCATCTTGCCACGTTAACCTTCCTGCGCAATAACTTTTCATCGGTTGATTATTAGGTGAAGCTGTTTTTTTTCTGGGGATCAGGGCTCTGTTCCAATGTGACGATAAAACACTTGCGTCGGCCTCGCGAAATGCGGAGAATTCCTCCTATCTCGCTGATATTTACGGACGCGGCCGCTTTGCATTCGTTGGAATGGCGTAACTGTTCGGAGCAGTCGGCAATCTGTCCTTTGCCCGCCCGGAATTCTAAATGAACCTTTTTGCCGATAGGTCTGTGGAGTAATGGCGCCAGGAGCGTTGCAGTTAGTACCTACGCCGAAGCAGGGCACTTCTTTATTATCCATTTGTTGGCTTCCTTTATTGCAACAGGATATGGCATTGTCATTAATCATCGAATAACCCATGGTAGTCAGCAGTTCCACTCTCTAGCGACGAGCGTAAAGCTAAACCCATTGCACCTACACTCCTAAAGAGAATACTAAATCACTACTTAAAGAGTTTCATGTTCATGATCAATCAAAATTTGATGCTCATGATCAAGAAAAATCATCAAACTCTTCAACTCTCTGTTTTCAGTACTGTGAGCACCTTCGTTGATGTTTTTCTACCCCCAAGAATTCGTATGCCAGAGTGTAAGGTTTTTTTTCTTTCAACACCGTCTGACACTTTTCGGAAAAACTGAGGTAAAATAAATTTTTTCATGTGTTTGCTTCGCTGTTAAGAAAATCATGCTTGATGAATCACATTGAATATTGTGATACCATCGGTATTTTACACTCAGGCATTTTGTGAGAAATTGCATTGCACTACTTGGAGTGTACGAGGTTACCTTTACTTTCCTTTTTAAAAGTATAGCGTCATAAATTGAGATTTACATGGAATAGAAGTATTTTGAGCATATTTTATGCTCAAAGTGTGAAGTATAGTTATTTTTATCATAATCTAAATTCGTAGGTTTTCGCCATTAGTGCTCTATAAATGGAAACCCGGAATTTTGGAGTGAACCGTATTTTACAGCTTACATTTTGTTTAGAGTTGTTGTTTAATGAGCTAGAATATTTGGATGATTCGAGCGTTTTCCATGGTCCCTTGTGATACGAACTATCCAACTTTCACTGTAATGGACATTTATTTGTGAAAAACATAATGGAGTGTTGGATATAGTTGTAATACAAGTGTAATATCTCCATTCATAGTAATTGAGTGACGAGCAGCTAAGTATGACTAACCGTTTTCAATTCGTTTTTTCGGTCGATGAAGTGAATTTGCAGGCGAATCATGATTGGCAATACGCTCGACTTTCTCACTTACCGTGCCGTGTTATACTCAGATTTGATTTCAAACCACTCAATCGACTTTAATCACGTTACATGCATGACGCATATGTTGTGTATCAGTTCGTGGATTGAAAACGAGGAGAGCAAATGAGAATTTAAGGCTCTAGAACGGACGGTAATTGATTTTAATGTACATTATTTTGCGGTTCCCTTAACGGTCCATAAGTGACGTGAACAAATTCGTTTCACAGCGAAAGGAATGGAGAAAAAAAATAACAAACTAGAGGTATTAGTTTTCGAAGTGAAAAGTTTTATTCTTACTGTAATTTCTGTGTGCTTCCTTTGTTCTAAAATATGAAAAGATCACCTTTAGCGTGATGTTATACTGTTCCCTACCGTTAATAAGATTTATGAGCTGTGTTTAATTATGCTGATGTCCACACGGCTGCCATATAATATTTAAGTTTCTTTGAAAAATAAAACTCAAATTTGTTTTGAAAATTTGAAAATAATACTTCGTTTATTTTGGAAATGGAATACACATTTTCTCCGCAGAAATGTGTTAAGATGGAGATCTGTCTAATTTCGATACTTTAAGCTCTTAAATATAACTCCTACCATATTTTAAATATTCGTGAGTATTTACGCTGAACCAAAGTCTTCATTTCTGGCTGTTGATTAAGCTGATTCGGGCCATCTAAAGGCATGGTTTTGTCGGCTTAACTCACATAAAGAGTCCTACCGACAAGTGCTTCGTGGGCTGCCAGGGATTTCGCAAACTGCGGAGCTTTTCGCCGTGCATAATGGCCGACCAGACACCAGTGTCGTGATGGAAACGCGCTTCTATGGGTCTACTCCCTCCCCCTGGAGGAGCGCGTGGAATAGCAGGTCCTCATTTACGGGGCAATCGTTTGCGTGCGGAAGATACCCGAAATGTACCCATTGTATGTACGTGCAACAGGCAATTTCGAGCACTATTCCTGGCAAAGCAATAACTGAATTATATAATAATACCGAAATAATACGGGATAAATTAATATTTGCTTTGATATATTGCTTCATTTTCGTGATTTACGAGGAGTTATTGGCTACTTCTAGGTGTATGCTGCCTTTTTCACTATAGGGGCGAGGATAACGGGAAAATAATGTTTAGGTAAATACTACAAGATAATGTCGTTGGTAACAGGAATTATTGTGCTACATAGAAACATTAATGTAGAATAATAATACCTCAATTTCAATTCTAATTTAGTACTATCTTATGGTTTTATCTCCTTACTCTACATTTAAATCAACTGTTAAGTATATTATCACGTGGTTTCAGCTAGAATTTTATTTTATTTAAGGTCTAATTGAAGGTTGTCTATCTACAAATCATGTTTCATTTCTGGGAACCAGTATCCCTGTCCAAAATCTAGCATCAGGAGTATTTAATTAATACACTTTCAGCAGGTACTTCGCAATTTGTGTTTCCACTTGCCACGATATTTTCGCCCCCCCTTTCCTTTTTTTTTTTTTAATCGATGTTGCCGACTGGAGGTAATTATTTCGAGTGGAAAACTCAAAAGCGGCGTTCCGCGCGAATCCTAAACCGTCCTGCGCTTCCCTCATCCGACAAATCGAGTGCAAATGGGATGTTTTGTGTGCAAGTGAATGCGGTGGTGCGGCCATGCCGAACGCGTCTTATTGCATCCGCGTGGTGTGGGTCGATTAACGCTGAGCAGGCCCCTCTGCACGTGCGTAATGTCCACTCATTGCCTCTTTTCACGGGGGCCACCCGCGTGATGACCCTCGTTCGTGATCGAATGGGTGGCACTGCTGCAGGCATTGCTTCCTCCATGCGCTCTGCTGATTCCGGTGCGTGCGTGGGGCTGCGAGTACGTCCCGGGGGTGAGGGATGTTTGACCACTCTCCTTAAGCGGTGGATAACTCGAGTAAGGGCCATATTCAGGATTTCAACTATGTATAAAGAGGAAGTCCTCAGGCTTCACTTGGCGGAACCTCATGATAGTAATGAATAGAACAATCACTTTTTAAGATTCCACAAAATTTATTTTAACACCTACCTAGGTTTCGATTGGTTTACCAGTCATCTTTGAGGTAAGCTCGGAAAGTCAGCGAGCTCCTTATATACCCGCAAGGTGTTCTCGTGATCCATGGGTTGGGGCAATAATGGGAAATGGGGGGGAACAGGAGGGGGGAGGACAGTAACTAGTTGTGACTTGGCCGGAGGAGGGGAGAGAGTTAAGGAGATGGGCCCAGTTAGGGAGGAGAGAAAAGGTAAGGTCAGGAAAGGAGAGTTGGAAGGAACATATATTCATTTAACAGGTGTACGTTGTTTTTGGTAGCAGACGTTATCTCCAACAGTTCCAGGAAGTTCAACTTGTGGTCTTTGCACTGGGTGTGGAGCACTCTGGGGATGAATTCACTGGTGTGGTCTTCTTCCATGAGGTGTTTGGAAAATTGGGAGCTATAATCCCCTTTTCTTAAACAGTTATTGTGTTCTTTCACACGGGTGTGAATATCTCGTCCGGTTTGACCAATGCAAGAGTCATCACAGTTATTACATTGAAGCATGTACTGACGGATCACGTGCTCACCTTGCGGGTATATAAGGAGCTCGCTGACTCTCCGCGCTTACCTTGAAGATGATTGGTAAACCAATCGAAATCTAGGTCGGTGTTAAAATAAATTTTGTGGAATCTTACATAGTGATTGTTGTATTCGATTACTCTCAACTATGTGCTCGCTTCTACTTCTTACGTCCTAAAATCCCTAAATAAAGTCAAATTGGTGCGCATAGTAGCCATGAAAATTTGGTATTACCGCGCTGTGTACCGCTTCGGACCATCATCATCATCCTGGGTCAACAATCATAGGATTGGTTTGACACAGCTTTCCACTTGATTATTCTATCGGCAAACCTCTTCATATTAACGTAATTCCTCTCTTTCACGCCCTTCACTACCTTTTCCATGTAACTCATACGAGGCCTACCCTGTCCATTCCTCCCGTTCACTTTTCCTTCGACGATTGTCATCAGGCCATCGTGTCTTAAGATATGGCCGATTAGGCTGTCCCGTCTTCTTTTTATAGTTTTTGGTAGACGTTTCTTTTCCCCCACTCTTCTTACGACTTCTTCATTTCTCACTCGGTCGATCCATTTTATCTTCGGACCATATCTAGTAGAATCTGCGTACTCTTTCGAACTAGTAGTAGAGATTCTAACACATAAGCTGGGGAAATGAGAGTGTAGTTGAGATTCTGAAATGTCCCAGCCATATTCAGAATATCAAATCAGTTCTCTGTGTCACGCTGAGAAGCAATACTACCTTTGAAGGTGAAATCGGTTCTACAATTTACTCACTATAGAGATTTGGATTTAAGCAATAGAAGCGGAACAGTAGTTGAGATTTTGAGTCTGGTCCTATGAAATATTTTCCAGGTTTCGCATATTTCGTCACTGTGGGCCATATTTAGAATCTCTACTACTGTCTCGCATCTACTGATTGCGTCATAAACTCCATACAGCGAGTCAATAAGCCAAGGCTTATTCCGGCGCCGGGTTTCTCTCAACCCTTCATTTCCGTTCCATTCCCATACTTGTACCTTTGCTCCTGGTCTGAAGCACCTATTAGTGCGAATTCAGGCTTGCAGATACTAGTGGACAGAATCCGAATGTACCGAATCTATTTGTAAAGGTGTTATTACCTCTCAGCGTAATACTGAAAACTGAGTTGAGATTCTGAATATTGCTGGGTAATATTAAGATTCTCAACTACAGTCTAACTGTTGCTGCTTACGCCATAAAATCTCTATTACTAGTTCACAAGGGTATACAAATTCTCTTAGATACGGTTCTAAGTGGTAGATATGCGGCGTGTAGCTAAGAAGTAGTACCAACTTCGCAGGGTGAATCTGTACCCCAATTATCCTCGACGTAGGGATATTAGGACGTAAGTAGTGGAAGCGAGACTGTAATTGAGATTCAGAATATGGCCCTTTTGGGCCCACTCCATCCCATGTTTTATTTACATCCCTCCCCTGTCTTACCTCTATTTAGTTTATATTTATACAGGCTGGCTACTAGATATTAAATGCTCAATTATTTTTTTTGCTTGAAAAGAAATAAATCCTGAATTTTTGCTGACAAAAGTATTGAAGCAAGATAAATACTCAATTGTGAATATTCATTGCTAGGAATCAATACCAAGTGCGTTGGAATCTATCCAAATATAAGGATATTTTTGTTATAGCGAGAAGTTTTGCTTGTTACTTGGGAAACATATTGAATGATGTTTGAAGAAGTAATAGCTAAATAATAAGTAAATTATGCCAAGTGAGGTATTCCACTAGGAATCATTTTTATGACTGTGAGGAGGCACAGGCCAGGAAGCTAGGAAACAGCTAATTAAAAGTTCCGTCTCAAGAATTTGCATTTTTGACGGTGGGTGTTGGAGATGGACAGTATCAGTAGCAAAAACGAAAATGCTGAAAATAATTGCAGTTACAGATGCCGATTACGCGGGTAGCCTGGTTGGTAGAATGCCGGCCTTCAACCATAGAATGCTATCAAAATTTTAATGTGATATTATTTGCTCTTAAAAATTTAATCACTATTCCGATGAAAACGATGACTGCCAGCTGTGCCTCCTTTTGTGTAAATGTGAGGACATAGGACCAAACTCTTCGCGGGAGGATCGGAATCTCTGTAAGCAGTTTCCCTTGCCACCAACATAGCGTCCCAGAGTCGGTCGATGCGGTCTCTGTGCAAGAAGTATGCTGAGCGAGCGATATGCGTTGGAGTTTACGCAGCATTGCGAATACCCTAGCATCGCTCCCCTCGTATTTTAGTTGCGACGAGAAAGCTTTACAATATGTTGGCGCCACCAACCCTGGTATTCGGATGGCCATTGTCCCTCTGCGCGGTCAGCCCTTCCTTCCGCTTCAAGGTCCCGCAGGACTTCCCTTCGGAAGGGCGACAACTGCCTGCTGTCGCTCTCCAGTAGATGTTGTTGCGAAAGGGTCCATCATCCCTCCCTCCGCGCCCTCTCATTCGGGTCCACCCCACTCACACAACCCCGCCGGAACGAGTGAGTGTTCGCGGGGATGAAGGGGGGAGGAGGGGTGCTACACCACGACCCCACCCCCTCGCCCAATGACCCTTGAGTCCTCCCTACCTCCGCACAACCCCTTATGACCTCTATAGCTTTCCGGCTTCGCTGCTGCTTGGATTCGGGACTACTCCGCCTCGCCTCCGAGAGCGCGGGTCATCTATGGGTTGTCAGCGGGCATTGGGATGGGGGGGGGGGGAGATGAGTGAAGTGGGAGGGAGAGAATGGGAAGAAGAGAGGAGGACGAGCTCTTTTCATTGGAGTGAATCGGAGACGGCTAGACCGAATGTGGCGAAAATGAAATGAACGACATGTTGACACGATTGGAACTAACAGCTCTATTGCTAGGGCCTGGAAACTCAAACACTACTCCTTGATGAATTTGAGCTGATCTTTCATTTTTCGGGTGTGATTTGGCTGCATCCGCAAAGGGGGCGTTTGCTCGGAACCGAAATCACAATTTTGTACACGAAATCGTTAGATGGAAACCAAAAAAAAATACTAGTGAAAAAATTAATCTTCTAACCACAAGCATTCACTCATAAATCAAAAATAAATATAAGCAAAAGGTGACGCTCACCGAAAAAGCTGCCTTGATATCATTGACGTCATTTTCCTCCCATCCTTAACTGCTTTAAGGGGAAGGAAAGGGAGTGGAGGTGGTTCTCGGAAGGTCTGCTCGCACAAATGCTGTCGCAACTGCTCCTATTGGCAGAGTCAGCTGTGCCCCCCCATTGCGATAGGGCAAAGTAGCTTCGCGGGCTCACAAACAGTTGTGATTGGACAAAGTTGATATACGTCAGAGTTTGCACCACACCTACTTTTCCGAAACGGTTAAAAACATCAGTTTTTCGCCACTTATAACTCAGGAAATAATTGACGGATAAAAAAACGGAAAAATACGGGTCTTTTTATTTTAAAAACTCTATCAGATTCGGCAATAAAAAAATACGGTAAACGACCCCATTATTATGGGCATCCAAACACTCGTGACATTCTCAGATATGTATAAAGGAGTTATACTCATGTTACATATAATTTTTTACTCTCATATAAAATGTATTTCAAGGATCTCGATCAATAGGTCTCAAATCCGGGAAAAGTTGTTTCATTAGCAGCACTAAAATGCATTTGTCTTTTTCCCAAGTTCCACGCAGTAATTGCCACAGTCATTTGGAGAACTCTCAATCATTGAATGCTTCTTTTCTGCCTTCTTAATATGCTAATGATGCAAAGAAAGGGGTTACTTATTCGTAGTAGAAAATTAAGGAGGAGAAGTATAAATGAGAATCTAACAAATGTTCTGCTTGAGGGAAAGTTTTTCTGAAAGGAGCAAGAGGGGAGGAGACTGGATGGGAAGGCTTTTTCATGGAATGGCGCACGCATTACGGGAGACTCTCGCAGAGAAAGGGATAAGTGACTCACAAAGCTATCATAAAAAACCTCGGGAGTAATCAAAGAAGCAATTACTTTACGTGAAAATGTTTTCCAAAGTCATTTTGTGGGATTGTGTTCAGTAGGAAGGGCGATGGGACTGGATATTGAGAGGCGGGGTATTGGGGAGCTCCGGGTCCGAGATATTCGTTTGCGGCCCTGAGTTCGGGCGTACGAGGGATTATTGCGGCCATTTCATCGGGCCCTGTTCGTCGGGAGGGGGGGGGTTGGTGGCGGCGGCGGACAGAATCTCCGCCCCCTAAGTGCCGCCTCCCTCCTTTAGCGTCAACATATCGCGTGCGATCCTCGCTTTGCGTTTGCACACCTCGTGAAGGGAACGCGGCCCCTCGATGCATGGCGTAATTAGTTGATGCTCAGGCCCTCTACACATTAATATCCCTTTTCATCTTCGAGTTCTCTTCCATTTCAGGCGAAATCAGTTTATACACCTCCGTCAAATTAATTGGTTATTAATTTCCGCGGTACTTCAGTCAAATTCGCATTAACTGCACGGGCTTTCTTCATTGTCACACTCGTACTTTCAGTGGGAGAATGGAATAGCTGTACCGAATCATAACCATTGCCATAATCCCACTGAGGTTGAAATAAATGCCTAGACGAAAATAAATATTGAACGATGATGGTATGCTTTCTAAAATTTCTATCTTTAACTTCCAGTTTGTACAGGAACCTTTGGAATGGATGGGTGGTGGCTTTGTAGTGTTTAAAGTATTTATTCTGTAATTTCTCGGTGTATTACTTTACAATATTTTTTCTTCGGTAATCTTCATACAACCTTCCTTTGTACTTTCCCTATCGAATCTACTGTCGTTCACTGATTAAGGATGTAATCAATTATTATTAAATAAATCATAGATTTTTTTAAAATTTGGAATACGCTCAAAAACTGCAGTGCCGTTGAGAAACCATTAAAATTCGTTTTATGGCATTGCCAATTACAAGTGCCAATTCGGTCAACTTCATTGTAAAAGACAACGTATGTTGTCACGCACTTCAAATAATGTAATGTTTCCATACCATACGCATCGTGGATTTCCGCTGATTTCATCCATTCATTCTACCGAAGGCGTGAAAACTTGTAAAGATACTATTAGTTATTTTGTCAGGACACCATCTGTGATTATATGGCAGTACAGCATGCTATAAATGTTTCCATTAACATTTGTGAGGTTGAATTTAGTTTTATATTAATTCAGTTGTCCCTTCCCTTTGTAAACATAAATTTATCATTAGATTACCGCATGTTAAAATCGTGGACGCACTTCTTGTCCTCAAGAAATCTCATCTCTCTCACACTACGTCGTTGTCCCCTTGAATGATTGCGTCCATCAGTGTCTTCCAAGGCGCCAGCGATCGGGCTTGTAAACTCAGGGGGAAGTTGCGCTGCTGATTTGAATACCGTATGCATTGTGAGGCACAAGATATTGATTTATACGTTCAAATTGGATTAGTTTACCAAGTAAATTACCTTTTTGTAATTATTATTCCATTCATCGGGTTTTGCAAAAGTCGCAACTATACAAGAAAGTGGTAAAGTTTCATTTCAGCAACATGACCAAGTAAGTTGTTGATAGTTATTATAAAGTGGGTACTAGACTTAACGCTTCTCCCCTTCGATTTTTGTTTGAATATCGTTATCATACCTGTAATTCATGGAGGATACAGCAAGTAACGGATCACTAATCCTTTGTGGTGGTAACTGCTGAGGGTGTCAAGGCTATGTACGAGGGATGCTGAGCTCTGCGGAAACAGTTCTAGTACTGGCGGGACGTTTGCGAGATGAAGGATACAGTCCGCGATGGCTGGCTGGAGGTGTGGGTCGTCCAAACACTACCCTATCGATTCGTGCGAAGAGCGGGTTGTGCCGGGGGTTGGTGCCAGGGGTAGGGGGGTGGGAATGGTTCCAGGGGGGAGGGGTCGCTTGCGTCTGAGGAAGCTCAGCACCCTCCACTTTGCGCACGTAGCCCTCCTTTGTTTTTTTTGTCCTCACCTGCGATAACTGGATTCGGGAGTTTTAATTAAAACTCATTCATTCCTCGCTGGCCGGACGGAGATAGTTCCCCTCGGCTGGCCAAGGCCGGCACAGACCCTAATGCCATCCGTGGTACAGGAGAGTTGCCATCCATGCAAATGCACTGGATCCACGCAATGCCTTGCGACCAATGCCTCTTATTCATGCATGTGCGTGATAAAGTGCTCTGTCATGTTAGCGGACGATGAAGTAATGGAATCATGCTCCGTCCAGTATTGTATCCAGTTCTTTTCTTTCTTTTCAAATTGTTCACATACCACTGATATTTGCTTCTGGGAGTAAAAATTATTCATTTTGCCTTGATTTTCTTATGTTTCTTTAAAATGCCCACCTCGCCTTATTTTCCGGAAATTGCCCCCGAAAAGATTACCTATCTTCTACTGAGAGTCGGTTTATATCGTACATGGCCAAGGGCGGTCGTAATGCAATTTTTTCACACTCCCCGTTTTGATTCTGCGTGTTAAAAATGACTCAGTTCCGTGAAACAACCTGTCCGCCCAATTTGATGTCTGACTGCTGACTACGCTAATGATTTTCGATTACACTTATTGCATTCATTGCTTTTGGAGAAGTTAAAGGCGTTTCCAAAGATTTGTTAAATGCATTATGAGAATATCATATCAAAAATGGCAGAAAAAATCTTTAATGCTCTTCACTGAAACATTTTTTGAAATTTATAGAGGCAAGGCTTACAAAAAATGCATATAACGAACAAAATATGTTTAAGTTTGGGTATTCCGCACTGCTGTACCTGATAATTATTTGGCATGGAATGAAGAATGCAAATCAGCATTTCTTCATTCACGTATTACCTTTTTGAACGCATGCATCGCCATGTGGAAAACTTGACGTGCAGTAAGGGATGGGTATGAAATACAATTATGGTATTCCGTATCGTGCTGCTGATATGCATTTTCAGATTTCATGCAAGCGACCATTAAGTTCCAATGCGGGCCTTTTCAACCACCAAGCTTACAGTAAATATGAATGTGAAGGAAAGTAATGCTCTCTTCCACTTGGATTGTATGGAATTGGAATTGATTTCACCATTTATTTGCCTCCACAGGTAATCAACTTTTCGTCTTGATAACATAATTGAATCACTATGGGAAAATTGAAAATCCTCCTCTTCTCACTTTTGATTCCTAAAATAAAGTAATTTCCAATTCCATGATCACTAAATCAGAATAATATCCAGAGATATGTTTTGGAAATAAAATTGCTTATGAAATTACTAAGCTTTGCGGGTTTAAGTGGACATGTCCAGAGATTTCTCCCGGAATCACCGGGTATCAGAACGTACTCTCCTGGAGAAATTGAAGTTGGATGTACTTAGTAATGCAATTTGAAGTTGGAATAATAAAATTCAATAATATATGTACGGTAAAAAACATTGAGTCGATAAATTTTCAGTCCACCATATAAACTAGGATTACTTTATCTGCAGTTTCTTTCTCTGTATCCGTTGTGTTATCGCTAGGTAAAACTCTCCCTATGTGCTTCACTTAAATGAGTAGATCGCTTAAATTCAGTGGTGAAAATGTTATGACCCCTCGACGATCACCGAGAAATGCTATTATAGTTTTTTCTGAGAGTGCACTCTTTAAATATTGCTGGCTTTTGTTGAAAATATATCGTTGAGAGGTCTGAGAAGGAAAAGTTGCCATGCTAAAATCACCTTAGACCGACCAACTTGAGGCGTTAGTGTAATGCCTCAAGACCCTGCTAAAGGATTAGAGACATTAATAGCAGCAGAAGACACGAACGTTTTGTTTCAGCTCCTTCCATCAGTTTTTCCCTTCAATACCTGGCCGCATAAAATGCTTGTAGATGCTCGATCAATTGTGAAATACATGAATTAGTTCGCTCTCATTATAAACATTTTGTCCTGTGGTTCCGGCATTGAAATTCTGTTGATAAATATCCTATGGTAAAAGAGTCAATCCAACGTGACTAAATCTCATCTGATTCATTGGAAATGCTTCAGAATACATATCACTCGCTTACAGAGGGTGAATCGAAATCGTGGCAATATATTTTAGATTTTCTGAAACTAGCGATATAAATAACTAATTAAAACACCTTATCAGTGAGGAAAAGTCCACATAGAATTATTAAAAAATACAATGCCGCGTAGTACAAACGAAGCATCTGGCAAACAATCTGATTACCCAATGAATTGTTTCTCGCAAACCGCCACAAATTACGGAAATCGTATTTATTCGTGGGCGAGTAAATGCAAGACGGCCGCGTAAAATGGCCGTGAAGGCCTGTTAACCACGGGTCGCGGTCTTTGAGTAGTGGGTAGCGGCTTTGTATCCCATCTCAGGGATGGATTTGGCGTTTGTCTCAGGATTATGATCAGGCTTTCGATCAGGTAGCGCAGTATAACCTCAGCATTTAGAGAGCCTTTTAAACCGCGTTACAGAATAATGCAGATAGGTTGAACTGGATTGACCGCGGAAACATGAACCAACTTTTTGAGGCCTTACTTGTAAAACCGGTTCTTGCTGAAAGAAAAAACAAATTCGTGGCGCGGGTTGATGCTCTTTCTCTCTCTCGCAACCGTCCCCTTCCCGTATCAGCGGCGCCTCCTCCCCGCCAGGGGGCGCCACGCCACCCCCCTTCAACCCCAACGAGGGCATCCGCAGACGACCCCGGAAATTGATCCCACCGAAGCTTTATTTCCTTCGCCGCTGTCAGTCGGGCGCCTACGCCGCGAACCCACTCCCGTAACACCGCAGTCTCATTCAAAGGGGAGAGCGGACATTAGGGAAGGGGGGGGAGGGAAGGGTGGAGATAAGGCAGAGAGACGGAGCGAGACTCGGGCGGCCATGAAAGAGGCCAATGAGCTATTTCAGTTCAAGCAGACAATCTGCAAACTGTTATGAATTCGTGAACGACATTATGTTCCTTTTTTGCTCTCACTAACTCTCACCTGTCAAAACCAACCTTCGGGTTAAATCACTGAGTGAGTGAACACCATTGTGTGGTGTAGTGGACTCTCATACATAACAAATACCGTTACATATTTACAACGTAATTCGCCGATAAAGAACGAAGTCTTATATTGGTTGAAATTTTTTTAAAACAGAAAACGATAGGTAAACGATCAATTTCGCATACAAGCATTAATATGAACTTAACCTATATTTATATGAATATCTTGGGTAATAAATGGCTACTTTGAATAATTCGTTTCAGGAAAGTACGCACCTGTGTTCCACTACAAATTCCTATTTTTTCTCTGGGAGTCAAAATGAGTGTAGGTAATCCTAATTTAACTTTAATTTGACATTGGGTAAGAAAATCATTTGAAAATTAAATACACTACGTTAAGAATTTAATCGAAATTTGCAATGTGATGATTGATAAAAACATTTTCACTGGAAGTCTGACACTGACACGATCAAATCTGTTGATAAGATAAAATAATAAAGTGTAATTGTGGAAAGTAATTTTTTTCATCATGTGTAACTTTCTAGATTATTTGATTAATATTGATCGAATTTTGATATTCAGAATCTCAATGCAGTCTCACTTCCGCTTCTTACGTCCTAAAACTTCTACTTTGAGTCAAATTAGTGTGCAAATTCACCCTGCCAAGTTGGCACTACCACGCTGTACACTGCTTCGAACCATACCGAGGAGAATCTTTATATTTTTGGAACTCGTAATAGAGATTTTAGTATGTAAGCAGTGGAAGTGAGACCATAGTTGAGATTCTGAATGTGGCCGGGCCATATTCACAATCTCATCTTAGTTCTCAGTGTCACGCAGATAAGTAATATCACATTTGCAGGTAGAATTGGTACAGAAATTTGATTCGTTGAAGGAGTTTAAGGACGTAATCAGTGGAAGCGAAACAGTAGTTGAGGTTCTGAATATAACCCTGAGTATAGGTGTTTGAAGGCATTGCCCAAATGTTTCAAAAAATCTAATCCTGAATCGTGGAAAAGGGTGGTGCGGTAAAGCAAGGAATCCAACCTCAAGAATCTTGGCCTGGTCGGGACGGGCCATGCCGGTGGGAGCCCTCTTAAAGTGGGGACGATAAGCCCATTGAGAATACCCATAGGATTTCCCAGAAATGAGCTTTCCTATGGCAGTCACACGCCGTGATTGATGAGGATAAACGTCACTGGAGGCGAAGGGGTGGGGGAGGGGAGAGGGTTGAGAAGGAGGCAGTCTCCTTGGTCGCGTCGAGAGAGAGAGAGGGTTGACATTCGATCGCTTCGCCAGCACGCTCGGGCGCGTGCCTTTTAGGCATGGCGGGTCGTTAGGATGCACCACGGGTACAATGGTCGTTTTAAACGATGCGTTTGCGTTAAAATGGAAGTGCACTCTCTCACGAGAATCCAAAAATAAAATCTGTACGAGAATATCTCTTCGCAACCTTGAGTAAATAAATGCGCGCGACCGACCGAGCACTTTCTGCGTTCTTCTTTCCTGTATTTCATTTCCCTAGCAGGAAAATGGCGAACGCAAATTCTCCATTTAAGTATGATGTCTTCGATGAGATCTCCATGGGCAAGGTTTTAAAAGGTTGCATGAAAGAGTCATCGAATTTTTGAAAATCTTTTTCTCCATCGCTACAGATCCTACGCCCTCAATACGTCATTAATTTTAACGTGGAATTGTTTTCATCCATGCAAAAAAATGGATTGCTTGGGGAAGACAGTGGGCACCAGATATAGCGAGTGACTGAAAAATCCTGCATAGATATATAGCAGGGTGATCAAAGACAGGCATAGCTGCTACTCCTTTACATGGTCGAAAAAGTCCAAAAAATAATATTATTCTCAAGGAAATTCGGAAAGAATTCATTCATTTCAAGTAAACCCGCTAGGCTGTGTGAAAGCAGTATGCAATATGCAGAGATTGCGGTCGTCATTATTTGTCCAGACTTTTCTGTGTGGACAACAATTTTTCTAGCATATAAAATACTTCAAGACAGCGAGTCATTCTCTTCAACAGTTTATAATGCAATCGCAGCCAGAAAATAATATACATATATACGCAATGAATATTGCACTAGCTTTTAAGCTTTAAATTTTTTAAGAGATCCATTGCCATAATCCTGAGATCAATTTTCACAATTTAACAGTATTTCTTCGACAAAAAATTTCAAATGGGGATAATTTGAAATTTTTTGTCGAATTTCAATACGGGTTTATTTAAAATGCATCCCACTTTGATTCTTTCCAAATTTTCTTGAGGATAATATTATTTTTTGGACTTGTTCGCATGTAAAGGAATAGCAACTATGCCTGTCTTTGATCATGTCAAAATTTTTTCTGAGTTTCTTTGACACTTTTTAATCCTGCATCAAAACTTCAAGTGGAAAATGTGTTTTTTGCAGATGAACTTAAAACGGGCCTTTGAGTGTACTAATATTTGATAGCTACCTTGTAAATATTTTTCATAATTCCTAAAAGGCGATGCCTTGTGTCTGTCGTGGAAACCATTCGTCGTTGGCTTCATCCTTTCGTAGGGACCTCAGTTATTAATTTTTATTACACTGTGAAGTAAGCGCATTTTGTCTTTCTCTTCTTATCCTAGACTTCTTCTTTATTAATGTTATTAAGGAAAATTACATAAGGCATAACGCCTTATTTACTACCATAAAAGTTTGGTTTTTCTGAAGTGGATTGCTTCTGATAGGGTTTTCGTTCCGATTACTTCTTTGAGTACTTATTCATCGCTTGTATCATAATGTGCCTGTCATAATAAGAGAAAAGAAATATCTTCCTTTTTACTTGTTATGAAACCGTAAAAACAGTTTGACAAATGCTTAAATCCCTTGACTTAAAGGCAGGGATTAAATAATAATCGGATTTGATGTGGTTGTAAAGTAAATTCGTCTTTGGTTTTAATCTCCGGCATAATGCCTTGAGCATCCAAGGTCGCAAGATAACAGAGTTAATATCTCTATTTACGTAGCTTCATAGGTAATAGCCGGAAGCGTAACTGGGGATTTATTGCACCTGACCAGTGTTACTCCTGCCTATTGGTTTTCAGATTCGCGAAGTGATGCCTTTTATTTCTCCCCTCGGCTCTGCTGCAAGCGAATTCCCTTCAGGATACCTCTCTCGTCGCTCACGGAATGAAAAGCTGAAAATCATCTCAAACTACTCTCGGCGAAGAAAAAAAGACGAATCGAACAAGATTTGAAAGATAACGTGCATTCGTATTGCTGCCGCTTCCTCCGTGTCTCTCAAACTCTCACTTCTTTCATTCATCCCGTTCTGGGAAACACTCGTTTTCTATAAGCTCACCTTTCCATGGCAGCCATCCGGCCATGCCATCATGCGGTGGCATTTCTCATGCTTTATTTTACTTCAATAACAAACGCGCTGGCGAATTATCATTATCATCAGTGAAATATCTTTAAATTGGTTTCATGCAGTTCCTCTCTCGATCCCCATTAGCTATACTCTTCATATTTACGTTACTCTTCTCTTTCTCACTATACAGTATGTAATTGCTGTAAATACTATATGTGTGAACTTTCTTCACGGGACGCAGTGCTTGGAATTCAATGCTTAGATTCCTACAGTGAGTGTTCTATTATAGCTGAAAAATTATCCTCAATTTTTACAGAACCACGTAGTTAATCTCGAAGAAGTAAAAACCAACATAACTCAACCCTTTTCTCTCTGGGGATGGGGATGAGGATTGTGTTCTTTTCAAAGACTGTGTGTATCTCTCCTTTTGATATACTGAAAATGGTATTGTATACTTGGTTTCATATCTTCTCTTTGGCGTATTTGATTAGCTCAGCAGAATAATCATCAATTTCAAAAGTTTTAGTCACCCGCGAGTTACTTGCTTCAGGTTTAAATTCTGATCTCAAGGTCGAGTCTTCTAAATCATGCATCCTGAATTATTTTATCTTATTTGAAAGTAGATTTATTTTCTTCTAAATTGGCATTCGAAATGAGATTCTAATAATTTTTATAACTGCTTCAAATATCCTTCCACCTCAAAATCTTATTTTCATTATCAATAAAAAGTTCTCCATTCTTTTCTCTAATGGCATTGTATTCTGCGCTCCTTTCCTTGATCTGGTTCTTTTACGGGGTTATTTTGAATGTCTTCGCATAAATCCTTCATCTACATTTTCAAGATCTCCTCAATTTACGACTTATTTCGTTACTTATTCTTTTATAGCAGATTTACCCTTCCTCAGTTTTCGCAATCTCGTATATTATTCTTTCTTCAACCAGGAATGACTTCTTCCATGATCCATGGCTCCATATTGACATAGGTACTTCTTGCCACAATTCCTTATTCGGCTTCCTGTATTCCGTATTTGAGGTTAGCAAGCACTATTTTTATGAACTAAAAATGAACAGTTTTGCGTTTCAATTTCTTGTTTGCTGTGTAGGATACATTCATTAGCATTTCACGTGTCAGCACATAGTGAAATTTGTATTTTCGAAATTGCTACCTACTCTGCGAAAAGTACCATAATCAAAGTATACATAATTAATTCCAATCAATATAATTGTCTAAATATCGTTACTGATTATTCCAGGTACTTGTAATAGCTGTAAATTTAATACATCTTCAATACATTACTCTTTTCAAGTATTTGATATTCTACTTGCTGGGATATCTGTATACTTGGCGTTTGTATGGAATAGATTCCATTCTTATGAAATATTCATGATTGCTAGTTATCTTGCAAGGGATGGATGTCTATTGTATACCATTATGACCGATTGTTGAGGTGATGTTGAGATGAACTTTTACTTGGTAATATTTTTTCCAAAATCACTAAATTTACTCTTATTTCAATATTGGAAAGCGCCTAAACATTTTTTTAGCCAGAGAAGGAGAACTAAATAAATATATATGTTGTTGGAGAAAATAAATTTAAACATATATATGATGTATATTCAGAAAAAATAAGTACAAGAGCTATTGTCACACCAGCCTTGTTAAGCCACTTAGCGAACATTCTCTGTTTGTGGATATCAGGTAATTAATATTCCAGTGCCAATATTTGAAAATGTACTAAGGTTTCACTCGCTAGTTTTTTCGTGATCATTTACCTCTTATACACATTTATAATTGAATAATGAGCATAGCAAAAGAGATATATTTATTGCGAAGACTTGTATTCGTCGGACTAGCCAGCGAGAAATAATCCGTAAAATCAGTTTTATGTCAAACGGCTCTCCAGTCCGGTTTGAGCAGCCTTTTTTGTGGAAATTTAAGGCTGCTTAACTGAGCTACAAATTTTAAGGTGAGAAGAGTTCGAGTGGCATTGGGTGGACAGTTAAGGGCCTGATTTTCCGGGCAGGTCCACGAACCCCGTTTTCGGAAACCCTTGTTAAAATAATGATAGTTCTTGTCCACACGATGGAGGTTCATTTAATTGATAATATTTGTTTGCTCGCGCCATCCGCGACTCCACTACGTTTGTCGTGGCATTATTTTCCCGTCCGGGGTTTCGCAAAAATGTCCACCCACTTATCAGCGGCCGTCGGCTCTTGGGGTGTCTCTGCGATAAGGGTCCCGAACGCTGACGGCGGTCAGGGGCGAGGGGTGGGGAGAGTGGAATTGGTGGGGTACGTACGGAGGAGGGGGGTGTTGGCCCGGTAGAGAGAGGGGGGGGGGGGGGCGGATGACAATCTCACTCTCTTTCTGTCGCAGATTCCACCGTCCTTCCCGCCTGGGAACGGAGGGTGGGGGGGAGGAGAGTTTCGGTAGCAAATCGGCGATCGATGTCCACTCTGAACCGCCGCCGCTCGGCCTCTCTCCTTTCCCTGCTTACCCCTCGTTCCCTGAGAACCCCTCTCTGCTTGCGAGCGATACCCTAATCGCTCCCCACTCCCCTGTCCGTCCGTGGGGCCGCAGAGCGGCGGGAAAGGGCGACTCGCGTCCCCGCCCCGCTCCCTCCAAGGAAGAACCCTGCGATAGTTGGGGATGCGGGCGTCGTCGCCTCTATCATCCTCTATCATCAGGCGGCCCCGCACTGTCTCCAACTTATAGGGCCCTGAACGTGGTTTTATAGAAAAAAATAGCGCGATATTAACTTAAGCGCTTAGAGTTAAATTAACTTAATATAGAAAATAATTTATGGAAAATAATTAGCCCGGGCTGGACGCCATCCGTATTTTTAGAACTAATGGTGAATGCTCAGCTTTTTGCAATTTTTTTAAGTTTTCACTTTTGGAAAGATTCTGGAAATCTCACGCCACATATGCAGGAAAAATTCTGTACAGTCTGAAGGAAAACAGGGTTGACTTCTATTACATATCTTTTACCCCGTGATGTTTTCTTCCCGTTATGGAGGGTAAATCTGAACAAAAAACTGAAGAAAGGCGCCGAAACAAACGTCTACGACACTGCACTCTTAATGTAATTCACGCAAATTCAAATTTGACTAATCATTACGCTAACTTTTCGTAACTTGCGTACAAGAAACACGGGATTCACGCTCATTTTTTCTGTGAGTGCCACCATTACCAGTAGAGTTCTCGAACCTTACGCTAAGACTAAATTAACTTTAATGCTTTCTATAAACGCTAATTTTTTAAATTAACCCACCTTTACAGCGGAGAGAGGGAAGTAAGAATGGGATTGAAAGGGATAGAAGGAAGGATGAATAGAACCCCTGCGTCAACGTTAGCGTACTTGTGATGTGGGATAGAAATTTTTCCCAGAAGGTAACTTCAAGTTCAGGAATGGGATGAAAAACGTAGTGCCTTTTTGGCATCTTTCGTTAAAAGCTGGAATTTTCCGGGTTTCCTTCCGCATCTCATTTCCACCCTTTTTCTATATCTACCCCCCCTCGCCAGCCAATCCTCCTTTCATGCGTTCCCCACCATGTCCTTAAAAAAGCGCTCGAGTTTAGCATTGGAGTAGGAAAATTGGTAGTACCTATATGTATATTAGCATAACATACATATTAGTAAATAAATAAAATGCATTGGATTTGTTGAAATGTCGCACTACTAGTTTTTCTTGTGACTGTTTCATTCCGTAGGTATTCAACGAAGGGATTCTTAGCGTAGGTTCAAGTTTAACTTTGAAGGCAGGGTTAAAATTGTAAAGGATGACAATTATTTTGTAATTCACAACGATTGCATATTCAAGGTCAATTATGTCCAACTGCTTTCTAAGACTAATGGAAAATGATTCTGAATTGCTCTGCCAATTTGATTATTTAATGTTTCCGTAGTGCTTTCTATCTTGCGATCAATCTTTATCACTATCCATGCCACTGGTTATTCTGCCCAAAAGAGCTTACACAACGATGACGGAGGGAGATAGGGAGACCGAGGGCTCCGCATTCCCTGCCTCTATCCTCACCCCTTCCGTCCTCTGCCCCTCCCCTCCTGATTCATCCTTACTCACCCTCGTCACTTCCCAAAACCACCCTGAGGGCACTTGCCCGGCTGCTGTCATCAGTGACCGGAGGGTCACAACCGCACACT
The DNA here is from genome assembly GCA_933228895.1 of Platycnemis pennipes. Taxonomy (NCBI): domain Eukaryota; kingdom Metazoa; phylum Arthropoda; class Insecta; order Odonata; family Platycnemididae; genus Platycnemis; species Platycnemis pennipes. The sequence continues at coordinate 20,071,886 of OW121848.1, read as the reverse complement.
CCGCCTTGTGGTGCGACCCCAACCACGAGTCCTTGTTGACCTCCTCTCCACCACATGACCCTAGACTTGGCCAAACATTACGGGGCCTAGGACTGAAGGAGAGAAGTGAAATTGTGCTCTTGTGTTTTGTCCTTACGTTTTATTCCTCCCGCACGGCGGATGAGGTTGTTTTCCACCGTGGGCACCAGTCAGCGTCAGTCTTCACACCACTCCTGACCTTAAATTTTGTCATCCGATTCCCTTGCTGGAGTTGATTGATGGGGTGCGACAAATTCATTGGGGCCATCTGCGTCGGACGAATAACAGTGCACAAGTGTGGAGGTTGCTCTGTAGAGTTTTCCATGACACTACTTCCTATTTGAGAGCACTCATTTATAGGTTGTTGCCATTTAAGCTATTAAGGTACTATCTACCAAAGTCATGTTTATCTAACCTCCCAAAGTCATGTTTAAATAAAGTGACTTCAGTTTTACCTATCACTTATGGTTTCATGTTTGAACCAATATTATAGAAGTTTAAGAGACTGGAAGAAGAAATTCACTTCTAACAGCACCATGAAAAGTTTCCAAAAACGTAGAGACCCTCTCAAATTAATTAATTAACGGTTCAATGAAAAGAAAGGGTGAATGTTGGCTATACACAAGTCAAGTACATACTTTATCCAAAGACACGTGATAAATTCGAATAAAAATTTATCAGGGTCTTAATTTATCTTATCTCTGTAGCTTGTCTGTTCATTCTCGTTTTTATGCGTATAAAATAAGCCTTATAGTGCTTTTTTCATGGAAACAGACGAAAAGCTGATCTTAGAAAATCAAATAATCTACAAAAAAATCAATGATTAGAAGATATTTTCGCGAAGCATACGATCTGAAAAAAATTCGGCCTATGAGATTCTTTCACCTCCAACACCAATGACTGAATAATGAATTTGTTCGACCCTTGTTAATCCTGAAGCTTGGAACCCTTATTATGGCAGAACATGTGTGAATGCTAGCGCGGCACCGTGTTCAGCACAGCCCCTCCGTTTTATTAGAGAGACCTCCTGAATTCTTCACGATTGGCCGAATTGTTCATCCTCAAGTTCCAGTGCTACTTTCCTGTCATTTTTTGATTCGTCCGGTGCCTAGAAGCGTGAGGTAAGGGGCGGAATTTTGCCTATCCCGTGGACAGCAAAATATGAGAAGAGTGTCGGTCCTCTAGGGGTGGAGAATACGCAGCCTGCTTCGCATCTGCTCCATGCGATGCCCACCCCCTCGGGGCACGACACTCGTTTTAGTCTAATTGACGTGAGTGACCTTTCTGGCCGGGCGGAGGTCGAACGTCATCGGAGGACACAGAACGCGGCCCTTCCCTCCCGATCGCCTTCATGTCGCAGTCGTCAATTGCGTTGCCCGTGACGGCCGAAATGCCAAAAGGCACTTTTCGTGCTGTGCTAATAATTGACGATTATTGCATATTTGAGAGGCGGGAGAACGGAATCATGCGACGCGTTTATCCATTTGCCACAGTGTCGCCCTAGAGCCCCGTCTCTTTTAGGCTCCAATCATAATTCCCTTGTAGCAACACTCTTTGTTCTCCTCACCCCTCCTCTCCTCCACCGTCTCCATTCCCTTTTGCCACTAACTACTGTAGTATTTGCTGTAGTATTTAGTAGGGTGGTGCCCACGGCGTAATGATTAAATTCTATTTTAAACACCACCTCCGTTCCCGGCAGCAATTTTTGTCCTTATTTTGACCTTTATTTTGACTTGAATTTCATATTTCTCATCAACAAAACTATTTCTCAATCCATTGATATTTAATTTGCGCAATTGACATTTGTTGTGTTTAGTTGCTGTTTTACACCGTGTCAATTCCAATTCGGTCCTGATCAATATGCTTTCTCCTTCCTATTCCCTGTGTGGCTCCAATTCGCACCTTTGCAGTATTAAAAGATTAAAAATGTTTTTCCGCAATAATTCAATAACTTCATTACCTAGGTTCCAATACATAGCGCCGACATCAGGCGAGAAAGATAAGAAATTCCAAGCTTATATACGCAGTGAATTGCGGACTCACGCGTAATCCAAGTTCATTTAAGGAGGTGGAAAAACAGTTCTTTTCATTCCGAAAATTTACTTCCATAATGTGACGCCTGAAACTATTTCACTTTCCTCAGTAGTCGTTTCGCTGCTCAGGGTGTCTTTCCGTGATTCCCCGGTCATTTATGCATTGTCTTGCGTGCCAGGTCTTTTTTCCTGAAAGTGGCGATCATTTTTTGCTTAGTTTCATGGTCCACGCTGTTGTAATCTGTTCCACGATATGAATGGGATGAAATGGGACCAAATTCCCTCGCTCACTGCAGATTTACACATTCTCGGTTGAATTTTACGACTTAAAGCATTTTAGTTTTGGCTCCCAATAAAAATCGCTAGGTAGTTGTTAGGTGGTATATGCTGTTTTATCGTAACAATTATGACTTAATTCCCATGATCTACCCCCATTAAGAGACCTTTCTCATTCTGTTCTTTAAAACGTGTTCCAATTAGCAAATTACAGTGCATTATTTTGTATTTGGGGAAATCCTTAGGGTTTTTTTTATCTTAATTGCAAGTTTAGGTAATGAATGAATAAAATGGCATGTTTATTTTTAATAGCCATATTTTGTTGGTCTCCATCATCAGAAGAAGATAAGAAAATTTCAATGCCGGGATCATAAATATTCTTTATAAACTAGCAAAGGTCAGTTACAAATATATATTTACATATATATATATTACTTCTACCGTAATATTTATTGTCATAATAGCAGGTGGCCGATCACGACACCATTATTTGGTGGTCCATGAACTCTCAGCTTGGTAATGTTAATAAATCTCATTTAATCACCTATAATTGTGTCAGTTAAAGTTGATTCCAGGGCAGGGAGTTTAGGGGCACTTTTCTGCAATCGTGCGGAACATTTTTCTGCAATCATGAAATAAATCGACCGATGTGGAATAAACACTGCCGTTTGGTCTCCGCGTACATTTCCCTCCCTTTTAACTGCGCGTTTTTTGGTTCAAACCACCTGTTTCCTGTTAATCGGAGCGTTTTTGCACTTTGGTTTTATTTCGGCCGTCCCACCCTATTTTTTCTCTTTCTCTCCCTCCCCCTTCCCCAACCTCCTTTCTCCTCCCCTCTGCCCTTTCCCCCTCCCCCCTGACGGAGTGACGCCCACACACCTCCCCTCCCCCACCTATTTCACGCCCTTCCGCCCTAAAACCGATGGCGCTGTGGCCGGCGCCCTTTGGCGCCAGCGCCTCCGCCAGCTCCATTGTGCGATATGTGACTGTCGAGTTTAGAATAGATGGCTTCATATAATCTATGTAGTAATAGAGCGGGTGGAATCCGAATGTTACCACAGCCTTAAGAATATCGCGCTTCGTTGATATGCAATGAGGGCCACAAACTTTGGCAGATTTCGTCCATCTTTTCGTCGAAGCCAAGATATATGCCATGTCTGCATCTGCAGAACACCCTGCAATCCGTTTTGAGTATGCGAGAAAGGAAGACCATCACCGAATATTCATCAGAAACTAGAGTTGAAAGGCACCACTCAGGGCATCGTGATTCGTGATAGAGTACTGGCTCCTCCATGCTTAGGGGCTGGGTTTTAAACCAGAATACATAGGGTACATCAGTACCTATAGCTATATAACTATTTATTAATAATTTGAGAGATAGAATAACATTGATGATTGCATGAATAATAATGAAATACCTCCATAATTAGTAATATTCTGTACATGAACAGAAAAAATGCAGCATGGGCAAGAGATAAATAGATGATATATATTACACTTTAATAGTGGCCACGGTATTGATTTTCGATAAACGAAAGTTAAAGAGAAATTCTAGTGTATCAAAATGACACTGTCAAAGCGGAAAATTCAAAATCAGGTGCGTTCACAGATGGGAACATCAGTACCTACAATATTCGATTGGACTGAAGTCCTATTAGGACTTAAGTCTCTTTACGAAACATCCAGGACTGTGCTCTGACGTATGGTTGGAATAAATAAATAACAACGCCATGGAGCCTTATCCTCTTCGGTTCTATAAAATACCTGGTCTACGAACAAAAGCTTTCTCACCTCTTTTGAGCACACATGGGACCTCTGAAATTATATGTTGAAAAAAATTAATGTTATTTTTATTGAAATATTTATAGTCCAAATATGTGTGCAGTTGTTATTTGAGAGATAGAATAACATTGATGATTGCATGAATAATAATGAAATGCCTCCATAATTATTAATATTCTGTACATGAACAGAAAAAATGTAGCATGGGCAAGAGATAAATAGATGATATATAGTACGCTTTAATAGTGGCCACGATATTGATTTTTGATAAACGAAAGCTAAAAGAGGGATTCTAGTGTATCAAATTACTAAATGTTCCTGATAACTATAGAGCAATTACCTGTAACAATCCGAAAAAATAGCCAAATTTGCATCCTTATGTTGGTGATCAATCTCGGCTCTAATCTGTTGAAGGAAGGATTCGTTGTGAATTTTGACGTCGAGTTACTTGGTCTTAGCGGCGGTTTGTGCTTGGGGGATGGAGTGACACACATTGATACACGGCCGTTGGTCGTTTGTAGGATGGTACGTAGATGTAGAATACTAGGAATGGACATTTTACAACGGGCTTGTGTCTGCCGACGTATACCTGGCCAGTGGGCTCCTTTCAGTTAGTAAATACACAGCTATATAAAAGAGACAGCAATCACATATTAGATGATTCCTCGGAGGAAGCTCAGATGGTGATCTTAAGGGCTGGTGTAGTGATCGGAGTAGTTGCTTCTCACTCAGAGGATTTGAATCCTGGGAGTGGAAAGTATTTTTCATTGAAAAATCGGCCTTTGATTGCGTGCTTTACGGAGCATATCTATTCGAATTCAGTGTTCTGTCCGTCGTATGGGAACTTAAACCGTGATCCCCTTGGTTAAGAGAAGGCTGATGCCTATTTCCGGATTTCTCACCACCCTTTAACCTTATCCTTCATTCCCAACCTTGTATCTTTTCTACCGGTCTGAGGCGCCTATAAATGCGGGTTTAGTCTTAGAAAGTACAAATAAATTCAGACAGCATTGGTGACAATATTGTTACAGCGAATAAATAAATACGTGTGCTATTAAGCGGAGAGAAAAGTTGAGTGTCTGGTTTAACCGATGAATTTCATAATAATTTATTGCGAAGTGGAAAGGAGTATGTAGGTAGTAATTTTCGGATATTACGAATTTTGGAGCTGGTTTCGTGGAATTTGAAGAAGTATTGTTTGGTGTGGAGGGAATGTGATGGAATATAATTTATTTCACTCAAATAGATATAAACAATTTTTTACAAATCAAAACTGGAGTGAAATTAGGCACCCCAGAAGAAATATTTTCTTTTATTTGGGATTGCAATACCTTGAATACATTGGCTGTTGATCAGCTGCTAGCGTTCACAAAAAAAATTATAAATCAGTCACTGGCTTTTATATAACATAAATCGGTTCTAATATAACATACTTTGTAATTGAATTCAGCCTGCAAGCTCAAGATTCACAGAATACAATATAATACACATACAAGAAAAAAATAAAATGGAATACGTATGATGGGTTTCTGCTTTAAGAAGAAGGCCTTGGAGAAATATATAGGACAGGATTGTAGGACGAGTGTCGTCATATCCAGCATATTTTTTCTCAACAAAAAAAATCATGAGGTCGTCATGGTATGGTTGGCCGTGGATGAAGAATTCGTGGCAAACCGGTTATGCTAGTTACATTTGTGGATGATTAACATAAGGATATCTTGCTCCAAGTGGTTGCTACCTAATTTGATAACATTACTAAGTGTGACAGAGAAATAGGAGGATTGTGAATCATGTAAAAAATCATCTCAGTGATGCTGAGTAACCTTGAATATCATTTTAACACATGGTCATCAATTTTGTGGTGAAACATGCTCATATTTTCGACAAGTATTGCATTTAAAAAAATAAGACCTTTCTTTGAAGAATAGGTTTAGTTATGCATTAATGCGCATGAAAAAGATTTGAACGTCGTTTAAGGGAATTAACAAAATGAATAATAATTAGGTACAGCTTTGAGTTAAACATCCACTTTTAAGTGTTACATATAAAGATTAAGTTGAGTGTAGTTGAGTTCTTAAAATGCGGGTCATATGTTAATGGATACAAAAAAATGCTGCGTAGGCAATAAATAACATACCTGTGTTTGCAAAAGCTGAGAAAGAGTAGAGGTCCATTGTAAATTAGTAGAATGGTAAAAAACAAAATACCGGAAGGACATTTGAAATGACAGCACAACTTGATTCATGGTTCAATTTTTAATTGGGAGGTTGCGGAGTGAACGGGGGACAGGTTTGCCAGGGACCGACATAGTAATCATTGAGGTCCATAGGGAATATATACTGAATAACTTTAAGCTGTTGACTGTCAATATTATATCATGACTTCAGGGATTGCCTTGGATTAAACATATCACGATGTTTAGACTGCCCAACAATATGATCAGGCTTATGAAGAGCAGGTTAAAATATGCGCATCTGGGATATGGCGTTGTAAATAGGAAATCTATACATCCAGGGAAACAAGACGTTGATTAAAGGTTCTCACAGTGCGCAAAAGGGTAGAAAATGAAAGGTAGACGATGAGTTGGAGATGAAAACAAGAGCCTTGCGCCGGGGTTGTGAAATTGATGGACGCAGGGAACGGAAGCGCGTGATTCACTGGCAATTACGTCCGTAATAATAATTATGGCCGCGCATTAGCAAACGTAATTATACCCATTTGCCAACCAAGAGCCATTTCAATCACGCAAATGCGTGTGACAGCTCAATGTTTTATGCGCCTTCCTACGCTTGTCGATATTAAGGGAACTGTGAGTGTTTTGAAACTACAAAATTCATGGTGATCTTTCAGCTATCTAGGTTTCCTGCACTTCATTTATTGCCTATTTTAAGATATTGATACATTCATATCCAAACGAAAGTGTACTGAATCCATAGATATTGACTCATGCTCATGAAATAATTTTTAGCCACACTGTCTCTGGAGGAATTAGAAATCAGACACCAGCCTATCGATGTAGCCATTCTATGGGTTTGCGTGATAATTGCGCGACCTTAAGAAAGATAACATGTATATTATGAAATATTAAATCACATGTCCTTTATCCATCAATGTCAATATTAACAGCAAGTGCATTTGCTACATGTTTTCATGCTTTCCATCTAAATGAAAAATAATGTATCATTCATTAAATTGTGTTAGTCCTGCACGGGCCTCTATTACGATGAAGATTCCATAAACAATTGGCAACTGTTATCATGGCGAGTGAACGGCAAAAGTTTGCAACGAAACTGAGTGGCTGCCGATGGTCAGGAAGGGGAGGGATGCGGCCGGCGGTTGGGGGCGGGAAGGAAGCACTAGACTGATTGATTGGCTGATGCATGTGCCGGTGAATTGTTGATGTGGCTCGAGTACTTTTTGAAAGGGGGAGGGGAAATAGAAGCGAAGAGAATGTCAATCTTGATTGTGAGGAAGAGGATTACCTGGGAGAGAGGGAGGGGGCATATTCGAGGGTGGGTCGGGGGATGGGGAGATAGGGAGCCATTTCGCGGGGGCGGGCGGTGGGCGGAGATTTGAACGGCCGCGCGTGGACCGAGAGGGTGGACGAGTGAAGAGGGGTGGAAGAAGAGGGAGGGGGCTCGCCCCTTCCGTCTGCTGTCGAGGGGGAGTCTGGCTGCGGATGGGGGATCCTCGATTGAAGCTCGCGTGCAATGCCACTGCGGTTCGAAGCCGAGGGAACGATATCTCTAAATCTAAGCGCCCACGAAGGTTGAAGGTCAGCCACGTCGTGGAAATTCGGTAGAAGATTTGTTTAGCAGGGCCTTATTTTTTTATTCGTGTTAATGGGGTGATTTTATGTTAAAATTTAATGTCTTGATCAAATGTTTATAACCTCTGGAGCACGTATTTTTGACTTCAGAATGGCGTTTAAGTATTTTTTCCTCATTAATTAAAAAGTGAAAAAATTCAACGTCACAAATACGGGACGGCAAACTATTGCGTGCCGGTAAGTCGTATGTGTTACGTCAAAGATATCAGCCCGCCAGGTGGTGCTGCAGACACTTCCAAGCCGACCGCGGACTCCGGGAAAGCTTATTAACTAATTTCTGAGTCACATTATTCAGTTTAATTATAATGACACACTTTTATTTATTTAATTTAAAATTATTTTTTCATTTGACTCATTTTAAACTGTTACAATTCATTTTTCTTAGCGTACTGTGAATTTGGTCCATAGTTACGCGGACTTCTCGCCATAATTGTCAATAGCAGTTGACTCCACGAGCAGAAAGCGTCGTGGCATATAAAACGACCATTTATACCACGTTCAATTCTGTAGGCTTTCCGATATTTGATAGTTTTCATAGAAAATTATTAATACCTAACTTTAAATAGAGTTTACGACTCTGATGTACAGTGGTTAGTTCAGAATATGAATATTTTATATGCCTCGAAACGTAAACTACATACCTGTTACTTCGGAAACAAGGATGCCCAGTCCCGCCATTACAAGCTTTTTCAAATGAAATCAAAATTTACATTTAATTTTCTACTATACTGATGTTTCTCAACCCAAATTTTTTACGTAAAATGAAAAGAATAATGGTGGCGCGAATCGCAATTACTGAATTCTCCTTTCTTTGAATAAGAAAACTGCTCTATTGTAAGACCGTGATTGAGTGGTATTTTTAGTAAAAATATATTTAATTCATTGAAATTGCGTGATAAATGTGAGATTATATTATATCTACATATATTAATATCACTGAAAGCTTCATATGACCAGTAGCAGTAGTAGTATTGGCAGGCGACCATATGGTTACTTGCGTCATTATGCTTGGATATGTTGGCAGTGGTTTGCAGGTAGGAATTCCAGCAAATATATGCAAACCTACCCCTGTAAAATCAGTTTTACTTGGATTTAGGACATATGTATCTTCTCTGTTTATTAAAATGAATATTACTTTGAAATCGCTGTAAAATTAGTAATGCCTTATTAAAAGGCCTTTATAATAGGCAAACTTCTATTTGTCTGAACCCAACTGCATTATTGTCTCTTGAGCAATTCGCTTCATTCTACCCCTTTGCCTTGAATTGCTTTATAGAAAAAAATACTTTATAGGCTTAGAAGTATTTTTTTTCGGTTGGCGATTTACTTTTTAAAAACTATATAATTGAAATCATCTCAACCTCTTCCACTCCAGTTAATGTCGCCTCTTTAGCCAACTCAATAGATTCGGGCGGATTCTCTCCGGAATGAATACACTTAATGGAAGATGCTGGATTGTGTTGAAAGATTAGGGAGCACTTTGATGCCTGAGGGGATCTCATGTTCGTGTCCATCCTCTCTTGAACCTAAAGGAAACATGCGAAGCAGTGAACATAGGAAAATATTCCATTTGTCATAAGCAGTGCATACTTCTTTCCAATACATAGTTTCCAATAGAAAAAAACGTACCCCTCCTTCGATGCCTAAGTATGGGACAAGGTCGACAATCACTCCCCGCGGTTCACCTCTTCCTTACTTCCATTTACGGATGTGTACCCTTTATCTCCTCCACTCTTCAACTTCCGTGGTGCCCGCCTTGCTTTATGCTTGAAGGAAAGGGATAATTCTTTCCAAGATACTGAGGATGCTAACGAAAATAATTATACAAAAATGAAGGGATTGGCTAATAGGAGATAGAGGGGAAGAACTGTATCAAAATAATCTTAAGATTGTAGAATTAGGATGATGACCAAACGAGTTTTAGTCCAAAGTTTGAGTTGTGGATTAACTTTCCATACATATATAACGGCTGATTAGTAGAAGGATGAAGAAAGAATCGTAGGTAGAACAATGTTTAGACTTGGAAATGTAGATGTAATTTTTAACTTTACTATTCTAGCTATAAATCAGTCAATATATACACCTAATGTCGGGTATTGATTTCAGAAGACCACTATGACAGCTTTTTCAGTTGTTTATGCTGAAATTGTTTTGATGCTGTTGAATCGAGAGACGCTGTGATTCTGAGTGGTCATCCTGGAAGGTTGAGATATTCTTTTAAAAGCTCTCGTTAAAGACAATTTTTTTCTGTAAAGATCCGCGTGGAAAAAAACCTCTGTTATCTTTTGTCGTTCTACTTCTGTGTGAAGGGTGGGTGTCACGTGATGCTGACGCGTCGCGAGTCATGCAAGTGATTGGACCTCATCACGACCACGCGGAAAATTCGCGAAAACCAAAGGACTGTGATGAAAGGGACTGACGTCATTCATGGCCGACCACTTGGGGAGACAGGCGAGTGAGAGAGTGGGGAGTTTTAATCTAATGGCGAAGATGGAGCCCGTTTTTGAGCTCCTCTTCTCAGACATTACCCTTCCGATATTTGTCGCTAGGAAACTATAGAGAAAATATTGGCAAACTGCCTCACAAGAAGACTAATCGTATCGCGAAAAGGCAAGGCTATTTCTTATCCCTTTTTTCATGAAAGCATTCAATATCATCTACATATTTACAGTACTTTGCGAGCCAATATAAGAAAATGCATTAATAGGTCATTCATTACTACGCATTTACTGTTATCACGCAATTCCTACAATTACTTCTGTATTTCGGTTTTATGGCAAGGCTTACCGGAACCTTTGTAAAAGGATACGACATCAAATGCAATACGATTCATAATTCAAACCTCACATCTTGCACAGGAATTACACAGATATAGTCTATGTATTTGTGAAAATGTGCTTTTCAAGCGATGATATTTTAAAAAATGCACTTTTACGAGATATACAAAAGCGAAAAATAACTTCTGGTAACTTCAAGATCATCTATAATATCAGGATCACCCCATATTTAACACTTAAAATTACATTTTTAACCGCTTCACATTAAAGAATGTATCTAAAAATTTACTACTTTGCTACACCGAATTCTGAACTGAAACTATACAAACCCAATGATATACCAATTTCCATAATCTGAAAATGCAAGTTAATTCTCCGTTATGCTTGTTTCAAACAAACTCGAGGGGAGGTGTAATTCAAATGTTGTTTAACCATAGAAAAAGTAGGGAATTTTCCTTTACGGAGATGTTTTATGACAGAAAGCTATTATTAAAATCATTGATATAACATTCTACTGATATCATAATAATCATAATTCATGTAATTAAGGTTAGATGATGTATACCCAATTTAAATATTAAATCATAGAGTATTTGGGGTTGTTACATTCATGTAAAATTTTCAAGATTTATCCTCCAGCAAAATACCATGCTGGGCATGGATCTTAGTAGAATGCCCCTTAATGAGAAGCTCCACTTTTTCGTTTGAGTTCTAGCTCGCGTCGTCGTGTGAATCAGTGGCACTTGGTGCAGGCAGCTTGGCCGCCGCGTTAATTTTCAACGACCCCCTCGATCCCTTTGCAGGGAGAGATTCACGCTTTGCTCTCTCATGAGCGGCTGAATTGCCTCTCTCCATGGATGTCCTCTGCAGCATTCCCGGCGCTGAAAATTTAATTCCCTCTGAGTTCGATGCCGTGGAACAGAGCGAGAGATGGGAGGGCGGGTGGTGAAATTCGAGCGGTCGCTGATCTCTCGACCCTCGGTCCATCGCAGCCGCAAGGCCCCCTGGGACGTCGGGACCAGATTTCGGGCCTCCTACTCGCTGCTGCGCCTGCACGCTTGATGTGCTACGTGCTCTCTCTGCATTCCGTGGATGCGCGAAAATTCTTCGTGTACTACTTCTTTTCATCTGCAATATCTATTAAATCCGGCTCTCGTTGATTTTTTTCTGTGGAAGTTATGGAAGTCACCTGTTGAGTACTTGGGATTCGCGCAGGAAGTGAATTGATCGTATGCATGGGGAGACAGCCGAAAGTGTTGTTTTTTTTATATCTTTTTCTCTGGAATTGATTCAGAATGAGAGATCTCCCATTTAATTTCAAACGGTATTCCGTTTGGAACCATGTAATTCTTTTCTACTGCCTTTGAGATCGCATGCTGTGTTCATTGCCACAAAAGTCAAAATTTTGCATTCCACATTGGATAGTATAATTTATTAAATAATTATGCGTTTTAATGCTTATAGTAAGAAGGTAATAAACTAATTATTACACACTTTTAGATACTTCTCGCGTCAAATTCCAATCGATTTAGGCCACATATTAATTATAGTGTAGGATATTTCAATATTTATTGAAATATCCTAAACATTAATCAAGATATGAAAAAAAATCTAGTACCTTGAACCAGGTAAATCTAGTATCTAGTACCTCGGTGAAATTGCCATGGGAATGAAGGCTCCTGGGTAGCGTAGAGGTCTGCGCAGTGGCCCGGAATGCTAAAGGTCTGTGGTTCGAATGCCGGTCATGGCGAATTTTTTCTCATGGAAATTCATTCGCACATCTAAAGTAGTTTGTACAATCTCACCCAGAGTTATTCATTTCCTGATTTCAAACTTTCATTTATCACCCAACACAACACAAGATTTGTACTCTCAAAATGTTTACACCAAAAATTGCCTTCTTCTCATTACTTCGACCATATGTCTCTCCCATCAAGTTTAGGTCTTCCTAACTGGTCATCATTCCAATTCATCCATTGTCAGTATCAAAATCAGTATCTACTGTATCACAGCCGTTTAAAATAATTTTGTTAAGGTACAGGGATATTTTTTCATCGACATCTACATCCACACAATACCCTGAAAGAGGGTGTGTGGCAGGGAGAAAAGATCACCAAATATGCACCACTGATAAGTATGTGAGCTATTAAATTATATCATGTAAGAAAAATTCTCCTTAAATAGAGGAAATGTTTTCAGGCGTGATATAGCGGAAGTTTTCTATCTTGGAAAATGAAAATAACTTTGCGAAATCCACACCTGAAAATGACTCCAAGTGTCGAAACCTAGGTTGTTTGAATAAAATTCTGTTGAGTTCAACAAAGTATTTTCATTTTCCTCCATAGTAGGCGTTAGTAGTTCGGCTTTAACTTCATGATTTTCTTGTGAGAGATATGTTTATAACGATTAGTTTTAACCCCAGCGATTAAAAGGGCACAGTGATAGAGACGATTATGTAAAACAAAGTTGAACTCCTCAGGATAATAATTGACTGACCTATGCATTGGATTTGTTGAGGGAAATATATATAGTACTGCTGTGTTTAGAAAGAATCAATTTCAAAATGTGGAAAAGATTTTTTTAGAGTATACCTAAATCTTCATCAAAAATCCAAATTCATTGAGAAAACTCTGGTGTTCTAAGCCATTTCACCATTTTATTCTGGACATAAATCATCCCTCTACAATCCTGTTTACTTAGGTAATAATAATAGGGCCAATAATTGATCTTGATTTCGTTGAAATTAAGCGTCTGATTTTCCAGAATCGCTCAATTTAGGAGACGGTAGACGTGTGTATGTATGTCGGGTTCACCTCTGATCAGCAGCGTTCATTATTCTATGCGAATTTCTATGTTGACACGGGCCTCGTTGTAATTGGAAGTGCTCGTCGATCGACCCTTGGCGAGGGGCCCCACCCTTGCCTCCCACAGCGATCGGAATGGGGCCCTGCGGCGGCGGCAGCGAACGAGGCCATCCATCGCTTAATTAGGACTCGCAAATTGGTGTAAGTCTCCGGACCGTTCGTTAAATTGATACGGGTAAAATATTTGGGCCTACTTATCTCTCGGTTGCACTGTGATCCTCGGAAATGGCCCATGAATGTCATCCGGGTCTCGGAAGGAAAACGTCGCTAATTAAAATACACCGGTCCGCCGTTAATGGCAACAAAGGGCAGAGTTTCGAGGGGCAGTGGAAGGGGGGGGGCGGGTGGGTTTAAGGGGTTGGGGACGATGGCAAAAAATGAAATAAATGGAAAGAGACATATTGGGCGTGTGTTCAAGGATATAGGATTTTCCTGGCGTAAGACCCATGAGTGGTTAATCGGTTAAACCCCTCCGTGAGCGACCCTGGCCCCGCCCCATACTCTCGCCTCGCACCCTCTGGTGGAACGACGGGGGCAAATGACCAGGGGGGTAGATGGGGAGGGGGGATGGGGCGGGTGCTGAGGTGACAGAGGGATTGGCGCCTTGCTGGAGGAGTTGGGTGCCCGTCGGCGGTTAGTGCCATCCCATCCTCTCCACAACAACATCTTCTACCTAAACGACATTGCTAAGGGACCCAAGTTACCTGATATTTACAGCCATATGTTTTGTGCTCTGTATTTTCAAATTCAAATGCGTTGCCAATCACAAATTTGACGTTATTTTTGGTCGTTTTTGGTATCGAGGGGAAAACCGATAGCGGAGGTCATTTAAACCAGCAAATATATTTGGGTGTCACATTGGGGGCCGGGTGATAACCTGATATTGTCATTAGTTTAAAAACTGTATGTGTTCCCATAAAGTCGAGTTAAATGTTGGACTCGAAGCAATATTAAAAAAAAAAATTTGGATCCAGAGTGTCACAAGATAAACGTAGCTAATGCCAATCTTCGTAACACCATGTCACCATACGTGAAAATCTGGTTTTAGAAGAATGTTGAAGACTGAATCATCTCACAATAACCACGTTTTTCCTTACAAATTTCATTTCGTAAGATGGAATATTTATTCTAAGAAATTACTTTGCCTCAATGAATTTTAACCATTTCAATAATACATACTAATCATCATCATCATCATCAGTCAACAATCCTAGGATTGGTTTGACGCAGCTCTCCACTCTATTCTTCTATCGGCCAACCTCTTCATATTGACGTACCTCCTCTCTTTTATATCCTTCACAACTTACTCCATATACCTCATACGAGGCCTGCCTTTTCCATTCTTCCCGTTCACTTTTCCCTCGACGATTGTCTCAACAGGCCATCGTGTCTCAAGATGTGGCCCATTAAGTTGTCCCGTCTACTTTACAATGTTTTCAGTAGACATCTCTTCTCTCCAACTCTTCTGAGCACCTCTTCGTTTATACACACTAATATGGAGTTGAAATCATTGTGACCCAAATAGTTTTTATTTGAGAGTGTTGATCGTTTATATAATAATTAAAAAAACTGACTCGATATCCAGTCTTACAGAAAAACAATTGAAACTGCTTATCTACGGAGAAAAAATTTAGATTACTTCACTAGTGAGAAAAAGTATCGAGGTGATAAACCAGAATACCCACCAGCCTCTGAAAATACCGTGTTAAAAGCTTGATTTTAATTTAGTTGAGACCCAGAATAGTCTATCCCACGATCTAATATCATGGTCAAACCCAGGATCTTAGGTTTAACCATTGATGCATACATACATGTATGTGGTGTCCAACGAAAGATCAGATACCTTCAAATCACACAGATTAGGTTTGACTTAACGTAACCAGTGTCCTCTAAAGGAATCCAATACGGATACTCCGGTAATGAAAGTTAACTCCCTACCCCAAAGGCTACGGCGTTATCTTTAATTTTGTTTCTACTTTGAAATATGCAATGGAAATGATTTCGTAATTTAGTACTTATTTTGGAATTTAACCCAGGTGCCGTCTTCCGTGGAATGGTGCAAAAATAAAAGAGGACAGCAGCGCTGCCCAGCCACCCTAATAAATGCCTCTTTCCTTTGAGCCCGCCTCCTCCCACTTGGTTCATTGCCCTTCCCCTCCTACCCTAACCTCTTCTCTCTCAACTCTCCCCACCCCCATTCCTCCACATGGAAAGAGGCGCGCACACAAACACAACCTGTGCCATACGCCGCGCGGACGCACGGAAAATATATAAATCGCCGCGGTGGCGTAATGGCGCGGGGCGTATTTCATTTTTCGGACGGCCGCCGTCCCCTTAACGCGATCGCCTTGCGACATTTTTTTCCCTCCCTCCCTCTTTCCGCCGGGCGCTAATAACACATTTTTTCCGATCCGCATGAATCGTTTATCAGGATCCCAGGATTTGAGTCTCGCACGGGGCAAGCGGAGGTGTTCTCTGCCGTGAAATGTATGCGCGTGAGATTCCGAGTGTTTTTCGGGTGGTGAGATAAAAAAAAGTGGAGTGTTAAGGGGAGGGGGACGGAGTTGTAATGCGATTGGCCGTGCGAAGGGGTGGGCGTCAAAATGAAGTGTCTCGCGGGGCGGAGGGGGGATGGTTGGGCCGCCATGGAAACCCCGGCTGCTCGTTTAACTGCTCTCGGAACCCATTGTGGCGGCACTCCTCTGCACATTTAGGATTCACACTTTGGGGAGGGGTAGGGGGTGCACCCGTTCGATAACTTCCCTCTCTCGCAAATAGGTGCCCTCCGCACCACGGCAAAGTTGCCCCCCTTCGGCCGGACACGGGCTGAAATAAATTCACGGGCGTTTTTCCTGCTCGCCGCGAAAATAAAGGGCCTATTCCGAATAGCCTGGCGTTTTGCCTTAAAGGTGGGATGCTACCGTAGTTTGAACTGCACAGTGTAATTCGCTGTTAATAAACTGGTGGTTGTATGTTAAACTTCCTTGTGGACTGTTCTTCATGGACTGGATTTTAATTCTGGGAAATCCATGCGCTACTGCTCTATTTACATCTAGTTATTTTTGAGGGAAAAATTCATTAACGCTATAAGAGACGATTCCCGTCAGTTTCCTATTCACCGCTGTAATGAAATAGCGCCTGGGGATACTCATTGATATTACTTAAATTTATTGAAGGCATAAGGCGGTATTGAAGGCAATAAATTGAGTTCAAATTTAGCTAAAAGTCATAACCATTAACATGAGTAACTTGCTGCATCATTATAGCCATCATCAATGGCCTTCAGATCTAAGATGGCTTGGTTCAGCTCTGAAGTTCTGCTCTCACTTAAACTCATACGATGAACAGTATTTACTAAGCACTGACCACACGTTGTTAATATCAAGTATTTTCAGCATAGCTTGGGCCTTATTGATTCTTTAATGGGAATTCCATTGCAATCATGAATCTGGTTCCAGGCGTTCGGAAAGGAAGAAGTGTAATTACAAATAAACAAATTATTATGGATAGCTGTAGATTAGATGACAATTCCATTGCAACTATTAAACTTGAGCCTTGAATATTAATCAGTATTAATATTACTGAAGATAACTTACAAGTGCCTGTATCACTTACGAATAATCCAAGAATTCCATGTCAATGATGGAATTCTTGGATTATTGATATCCTTGTGTGGGGCCTCCGCGGGTTAATTGTAGTGATGATGCAGGTCTTCCCAGGAATCATGCGCGTAGGGAAACCCGGAAGACCTGCATATTTATAACACATGATAGTTTTGTCTTTACTAGTTATATGGCAATCAATGTATGTGCTAGGGTAATGCGGTGTTTGATTATATCTATTTCCGTTTCTCCTCAAAAATCTATTAAATAAGCTTATAAAATCAATGTAGGGTCGATTAGAGAAATGATATTCGAATCCTGGGCTGTCTAGAAATTGAATGAAATGTAGTTTAGAGAAAATTAAAGCTTCTCACGTCCATGACGTAAAATGTAACAACTGTCGCTTCAGGATTTATTTGTAATCAACTTAATGACCTGCGACTCCCTAAACGAGGAATAACTACTTTAATTTTTTTATATTGGAACACAAAATCATTCACAATATTAGAGTAAGTATAGTGAAGGCATGTCAGAAAAATACATATTAACTTCCTCCCATCTCATATTATAGGGCCACATGTCGTGTCTCAGTCAGTAAAAGATGGAGCCTTTATTAGTGGCCTTTGAGTTCCGACCTTTAAGGCACCTACGATTGGGAATTGAGAATTAGGAATTTAGAGAAGAGAAAGAAGGGTAGAGAGATCCCGTCGTCGGCATAAGTCTTCTATTTAGGTGAAGGCCACTCCACAGTTTATTGTCCCATCAGAGGGATGAAACTTGGAATGGTATCCGCACAACACTCGAGTAAAGAGTCGAGTGTCCAATCGAATAGCTTCTTGGATTTCAATCCTGACTTATGATTGGGCGCAACTGCAGCCCTCAAGGCCTTCAATTAGGCCCCTAAGTGAAGACAACTCAGACTCCTGCAGGATTTCCACCTAACCTTCTCAATCTGCCTTCATTTGCCAGTGCATTGTTTGTCTTCCCCTGTGCCCGGGTCGTCGATTGGAGCAAGGCCCTCCTGCCGCCCACGCGACTCATCCCTTCCCCTCTCCGACTTACATTCCCAGGGGAGGCCCTTCTTTCTCTCAAGGCGGCGTCTTCGAAGCGGACTATCTGCCGGAGGTGGTGGGAGGCGGTCCGAGAGGCCTTCGGGAGGAATGTTCACCTCTGAAAGGGGAAGGGGCTTCGGCTTCTCTCTCTCTCTCTCGATCGCTCTCTCGCGTGTCTCCACTCTGGAGGAGTTCCGGATTCCCTTCTGAGACGGAGGAGATTGTGTTGACGGATTGCGTCGGGGGAGGGGGGATGCGGACGCCGCCGCCACCTACTTGTGGGGATAACTCAAACGAGACAGCGTGGACACCGCAAGCATTCATTTTTTTTCTTCGCCAAAATCGTTCTGCAGGTGTTTCGTATTCCTTCAATACACGTTTGTCAAATAGATATCGACAAATGTAACTAAAAATTTTAAACTCTAACACAGATGAGAATGAGGATCCTATGACGCAACATATTGTAATCATGATCACTTATGTGTGAGACTAAAGTTAATGCTTTCTATAGCTGGATATCATTTAATTTATTCTGCTATCCGAACTTCAACGTGAACGCCATCCTTTAGAATTAAATTACGTCTCCTTTCATTGATGGATTGCCGTGATATAACCACTAGACAAGATTGAAATCGAATCAAGTTTCATGAAAGCTGCACTTCTTCATTGAATGATTAAAATCACATTTTTACTTAACCAATGTTTGGTTTGCTTCTCCATTGTCTGATAGACAGGAGGCATATGCCCCTCTCACCCCCATAATAACCACCTTGCCATCTATTCCCACTGTCTTATGATGTGGGAGAGCTTTTGACTTGGGTTTTGAGGTGAGTGAAGGACTTGCTCCCTCACCCACCGCTACCTCCGGCACGCCAGGGCACACCCACCTAACATGTAGTTCTCTAGGTATTCCTTTTTTATGACAGAAGTGGAGAAGAAAAGGATGGAAGCATTTAAAATGTGGTGTTATCGAAGAATGATGAAGATTAAATGGATCGACCAAGTGACAAAGTAAGAAGTCCAAAGAAGTGTGGGAGAAAAGAAAAGTCTGCTGAAAGCTCTAAAATGAAGACGGGAAAACTTAATTGGACATATCTTAAGACATGATGGTCTGATGAAGCCAGTCGTAGAGGCAAAAGGCTATGAAGAATGTATGAAAAAAGGATTACTTTAATACGAAGAGGTTGGCCGATAGAAAAATCAAGTGGGAGGCTGAGTCGAACCAATCCTAGGATTGTTGAGGGAGGATGATGATTCATTTTTTTGTGAGGAGGCACCAAATTATGCCTGCGGCCGGTACATGTGCCCGCGGTTGTCTTAGTCGCATCTGCGGTGGCCGACGCTCAAGTGGAAGTACTCAAACGCAGACCAGATGGAGTGTCTTACTGACTGTGTGCTTGCAACAATAGTGTCAAGAGGAGGCGAAAATGTCGGCAACCCCCAAATCCTATTACAACAGGCCCTCCACTGCTGGAAATCGATTCTGCTGCTCTCCAATCTATGGCCTCGTGCTTTGGTACCTGGTTTCACCGCTGTTGGATACGTCAGGGCCGGCAGATCTGCCGGTCTGCAGGGGCGTGGCGAGAGGGATATCCCTTCCGTCCACCACAGATGCGACTGAGACAAGCGCGTGCAGCGTCGATCTTTTGTCGGTTGTTGTCGACTCCCAGAAGGACGCGCGGAACGTTGGAATGGACCACATCCAACCACCGCACAGTCTTCTCCTCGCCGGCCGACCGCGTCATTCACGATTTCACCCCTCAACCCGTGACCCTGGCTGGCAGCAGGAGCCAGCCAGAGTAATACCTATCGTGCATCGATATTCCAGTTGAAATCCAGATCTGCAGATAACCTGCTAACCACCACGAGGGTATGTGAAGGAGTTTGGCTATCATTAGACGCTCAGCAAAAGATTTGTGCTCCGCAACTAGGAATCTGTTGTTAATCTAGCTTGGACTGGGCAATTAAATGTAAATGTGTACAAGATTGAAAGAATGTTTTATGCACAAAATATTCTCAAGTTATTTCTAACATATAAATCTCATTTAAATCCACGCGATACCCTGCAAGCCACCGAGAAGGTGTGTGGCAGGTGTTGAATGTCACCAAATATCCTCTATTGACTTGAAAACAAGCTACTAGATGGAAACATGATACATAATAGTGCCACATGAGCTACATAGATAGTACCTACCTACATAGTAATAAAGGGATGGGTTTTTAATACATTCGTCATGCACTACAGATTACTCTACAATATTTATCCCTTAGCTATGCTGCCTTTGGGTTCACTTATATTGCGGGGGAAAAAATGACATTTTGAATCCATCAGTATGACAATCTATCTCTCTAGTCTTAGTTATTTTTCTCCTGTACTTATCTTCTTATATAGTTGGATGAATTAAACAGTACCTATTGGAAAGATTTGAATTTCAAAACATCACCGTTGTGTTTAAACTTTTGATATCATGTATACCATTTCCCAAATTCTAAAATATTTCACCAAATTTCGGCTTATATAACGTTGCGTAATATTTCTCCCGTGAGCTATTGTGTTGCTATTCCTCGTTATAGTTCTATGTTCATTTGCTGAACCTGAGTTTGAATGCCATCACTAGTTTTGGAATAGGTAATGGCATGCATTTTACTCGTGGCTCGGATATTTATAGTCTAGATTTTATTATCTGGTTGACAAATATTTCTTAGTTGCAGGCATTTAAAAAAGTTTTTATTCCTGAAGACCCTCTGAACTGAATGCAGTATACTTTCCAAGGGTGGAAATTATTGCTCTGTAAATTATTTCCAGAGATAATTTCTTTTACTATTTTATGGAAGTTATTCCCGTTGCATTTTTTTGGAAAATATTCTCCGGGAGTCGGGAAGGCACAGAAAGGCGAGCGAACAACTTTGATTGCGCATTCTCTCTTTGCGATGAGAAGGGGGGAGTGTTTGAGGCCCAGGCCTCGGGAGTGCACTGCACGTAGCTGAGATTATTTTTTTATGATAGGTATTACGTGCAGCAATTAACCTTGTGAGTTCAGGTGCTCCAGGCACGAGAGAAGACACGCTCTGCTAGCTTTAGCACTCCTCCGGGCCCTTTTCCAATTCAATTTTCGAGTCTCCTTCCATCGCCATCATTGAATGCGTGTAGCGCTTCGGAAGGTAGTTGAGGGGACTTGAGGCTGGGAGAGAGGAGTAGGAGGGACGAGGAAATGTGGGTTGGTGGGTGGGGGGGGGGGGGGGTGGTTTCTGAGGTGTTGTGGGGGAGGAAGTGGCTTGCTTTTAAATGACGGGCGGTGGGACATGCGGGCGAGAACGATGGCGCTCGCTATAGAGTGATTGATTGATTGATTGATCGATCGGTTGAACTGCTCTTATTTCACTGTTGGACTTCTCTTCTGCCCTCTAGCGGATCTGGGGAACACACCAGCCGCGGAGGTCCCAGAGTCCGTTGTTACTTCTTCCTTCATGCTAGCACTTGGAAGAGAAAGCACTTCCTTTGGGCGTTTGTAAACAATTCTGCGAAATTTATCCAAAACTGTGAATGAAATTGCTGCTGAGGTAATATTTAGGATTTGATTTTAGTATAAATATTTTCCATGAAAAACTTACCTTGGTGCGGGAATCGACTCTTATTTCCCTTGGCGAAGCACTGTGCGGAAAACAAGTTACCAAGGGTTTTTGATCTCAAAGACAATTTGAGGAGAATTTATAGGAACCAATTCATCATCTAGGATTACACCCGCATGATTAAAGTGGCTTAACATGAGCCACAGTACACGAGACTAGATCTTATTTTCTATCGCAAAGGACGCCGATCATTGCAGTATTAAGAATATGGTGCTACCGAAGAAGGACGATGATCAAAATCTCAAAGATTAGAATCCTACTATAGAGTTTTTAGCCAAGGATAGCTATATTGCACAATATGCGCATCATAGCTCAATGTAAAATTTCAAAAACACTTAATACACTCTGTATTTATAATTTCCCTCCCTCCTGTTGAATTTCAAAGGACGCCTTCAGCTACTCAGCACTAACGTTTTCACTTTTTATCCTCTTTTTTTGGGAAGAAATTCAAAGCTCTTCTGCTTCAGAAATGGATCTTCATCATTCATATTCTGTACAAGGTATGGGACCTAATGGCGTTTTGTAACCAATTCCTGTGATGGTATTCATTGGTGATCTAATTTTCCCTTGAATTCAAAGATAGGAAGTTCATATTTGATGTGGGGCAGTTAATATTTTTTAACTTGCCATTATTAAAAATGAATTAATTCCCAAATTTTGCCATTAATGATTTCAAATATTTCTTTGAATAGTCAAGTTTCTGAATGTCATGTGTGTAGGTTGGAAGAAATCAAATCCAAGATTTCATCATTAGTATAATTACTCAGTCAATCTATTAGGTGAACATTTTATACTAGCTCATTTAGCCTCATCAAATTGTTGTGCAAGTAAATTTTCGACATATGAAGCAATGTATTTGTTTTATTATATGCTATATTCTGTTCGTCCTGACCTGTAATTAGGCTTTGTTGAATAGATGGGCCCTGTGGACGTGGTAGTAGTAGGCGAACACAAGTGCTTAGGCATCAGTGAAATTTTAAGCATGTAATTGATCCGTGATATCCCGGAATGGCTGGTGGGGATATGATCTAATTCTCTTGAGCCGTCCATATGCAACAGCGCCCATGTATGAACTGCGCTCCAAGTACAGTGAAGAGTCTTTTATGAAACTTGGACATGATGCACATCCTAGCCTGGAATGTGACTGATTCTTTTTCGCATGCTATAGTCGTTGAATTGGCGTTTATTGATATCTCATCCCAAATTCCCTACTTACGTCCTTGCATTTTTTTCATAGGGATAAATCTGAGACTGGATATGCGGTGTGAGCATACTTTTTACATTACGTTAACTTCAAGGTAACGTTTATTTCACCCCAAGCCTCATATTTGGCATTGCGTTGTGGGATCAAATATTTTTTAAAATTAGGATATTGCTGTGGCATTCACCTGGGTTTTTAATCTAATCGTAGAAGTTGAATACAGGTATAGAAAAAAAATTATAATGCCCTCTCAACTAATATATTATTGGATATGTGTTGGGTGCTTCTTTTCTTTATTTCCAGCTTATATGTAACAGTTATTGCTAGGCAATATCCTTTTTAATCATTGGAAAAAATGTATCTTAACTTTAACCGTACGTACTGGTGAATAGTCTAGCGTTGTATTCCGAGAATGATTCTTATGACCATTAAAATTAATGTGGCCTTTTTTCTTAAAGTGCCTTTCATTTGAGGAATGCGTATTCAGGGAGCAGGAGCCGTTCATAAAATATGTCATGCATGACACCTTCGAATTCCACTTAAAATCCTCGCCAGTGATTAACGGCGTTAAAAATCTTTATCATAAATTAGGATGCCTCGGACACACTAAGGCGACAGTCATTTGTCCACCAAGACGACGTGATTCATTTTTCCCAAGACTTCTTTCTGCATCGCAAGTGCGGCGACAACACTCCTTCGATCGAAGGAAAACTTGAAATCGCTCTCTCCTTGCCCCAACACCCGATCCATATTCATGCTTTGGCTTCACTCGTCCCATTTAGTTTTTTCTTCGCTTTTCATCAATTATTACTTCGGAAGCTATTCCCCTCACATAATTTGGCCCTCCATAAAATCCACGTTTTGTTTTATATTGGACTAAGGATGATGGTTGCCTCCCCTAAGTTCTACCATCCCTTGCAAATGGACTCATTCGTAACCAGTCTTTATGGTCCAAATTTTATGTGATAGTTCTACACCGATAGAGTTTTTCTGAATGCCATGCGACCAGTGGCTTCAGTATCATTCTCTGACTGAATCGACTTCATAAGCATCGCGAATTATTTTCTCTCCAGGATCAAATTTCTTTTGCTGAACTTTTTGATGTGAAAAAATTGAAATGCTTCATGAAGTTAAAGCGAAGTATTTCATTTTCTAGCAATAAAGTAAAATTTAGTAGTGCATACAAGATGCCTGAAATATTTTCTATGGTGATCCATTCATGCGAATATAAATGTTCCAACTTTTTGCTAAAGATTTGAACCAAAGAATTTGATAGTGTACAATGCACACATAATCGTCCAAGGCAATTTTGAAGAACACGCATTTCAAAGGTAAACGCTTGGAAATACTGAGTCCTCCAAATTCCTACCTGCCAAAGTATTTTCCCACGTTTTAAGCATCAATTTTTAGTCAGCACTGAGAATATGTTCGCAGAGCCTTTATTCCAGGGCCGAGCTTATTTCTATTATGAATGCAAACCATTTGCCACCCATCTGCATATTTAATAATTTGCCTTGCTATGCAATTTATCAGATTATAATTTAGGATAATATTTTAAATATCATATATTAGGTCTTCTTTTTCTAACTATAGTAAATTTTCGTTAATATTGTCTTTTCGCCTCTTCACCTCTTCCTAAATATTTTTTTTAAAGGAAATACTGGGAAAATTCTTCAACATACGTTAGCAAAGCTAAACTTGGTTCGATATTACTCTCCACTCAAACCTCCTATCAGTTAACCTCTTCATACTTACATTAATCTTGTATTTCACATCCTTATCAATTTTTGATGCACATGTATTTAATGCAAAGTATTCTTTTTCATTTATTCCCATTCACTTGTCCTATACTGGTATATAGCCGATTTCGTTGTCATGTCTTCTAGAGTTTTTGTTTTTAAGTTTTTACTAAGTTCATAGAGTTTCTTCGTTTGTCAATTAATCGATCCATTTCACCTTCACCATTCTCTTGGAGCAATTTCAAATGATCCAGCCTTGAATACTCTTCTGCTGTTATCATTATGTGTCACGGTGATAAAGAAGCGTGCTCCGGATAGTTGTTAGTAGTGTGATAGATTCAGTGATAGTTGTTTCCTTACTTTCACTCCTGTGTTTCCGGCAATAGGTCGATTTTTATTCAGGTAGAATGCCCTCTTCACCTAAGCCATTCTACTGACCACTTCCTTACACCCACCCACATCGCTGTTAACTAAGTTTCTCAGGTAGTTTCTCTTTCCCCTCTTCTGCTTTTTGCATCCCAAGTATAATATTGGTCATGGCCTCCTCTATTTTGCTGCATACCAAAACTCTTGTTTTTATTTTATTGAACTTCGGGTGATATCTGATCAATATCTTTTCTAGGTTGTTTTGAGTCTTCTTTAATTATTTTTCTGTTATGCCAGGGCCGCTGAATCATTAAAAAAACGCAGCATGTTTGTTATACCAATAGGTATTTACCTCGAAATCCTCTCTGATTTTCTTGATGGCTTTCTCCATCTAACTCTTCAAATGACAGTGCACAATCTTGTCTCTCTCCTTTCTTTATCATTGAATTTTTATGCTGTATCCATATGTAACAATATCTACTTGGTTGTATGGACCCGGTTCTTTAGGCAATGTAGGACACTCCAATTTCTTCCAGAATTCCAAACATTTTGTTCCTATTTACACAGTCAAAAGCCTTCGGCAAATCCACAAGTGCAATGAACGTCGGTTTGATCGTCTCTATTTTCTTCTTCATAGCAGTAGGGGCCAAATATTAGTTACGCTCACATTTGCACCTGATTCACGGCTTTGTTTTTTTTAATTTTTGGTTTCCTAATATATTTATTTGTATAATTTCACGGCTGATGGTGAGTACTTTTTTTAGCGTTGCGTTCAAGCATGGAAGGCATATTGGCGATCCATTTTCATCGGGAATCCTAGAAAATAAAGGGTCGTAATACAACTCATTGTAAAAATGCATCCGTAATCTTTCACCTAAGAACCTAAATTGAAAGAAAAATTCATCCTTTGGGGGTACTAGTGTACACAGGCATTTAGAATGGCTTTCAGTAGCGCTAGAGGTTTTAGACACCCTATAAATTCACCAAAGAAATTTTTCCTGCTTGGAATCAGCTTTTATCCTTGAATATTGCTTAAAATAGACATCGGATAAAGTAGAACAATGGCGGTTTTCTTGTGTGGACGCCAAGGAGGTTAATTATTCCTCGCCGACAATCTGAGGTATGCTCCCGATGCTCTCCACATCGATCGGAACAAGACAAACATCCGCGGGCAATCGTCCAAATCCACGCGTAAATTCCACGCATGTTCGCGGTGGCGTAATTTAGATATGGATTGACCTGACCGATCAGCGAATCTCTGCTTTTGCTCTTAATTCTTCGTTGATAACGCTGCGCTGAAACAATTATGGGGGGGCGGGGATGAGTCGTCGCTCAGAATCGATGAAAAACGGGCAGCAGTGGATTGAGTCGCAAGGTGGTTCTCTCTCTCCGGGGATGGAATTTCGAGGCCTCCTTTCGAGGAGGGGTGGGTTCTCACGAGAGTGAGACCTATAAGAGGAGGAGGGGTGGCCAGGGAAGAGACAAATTCTTCGGGGAAGGGGTGGGCAGTTGGTCGGATGAGGCCCCGTTTCGGACCCCATCGTCGCTGCCCGAGTGGATCCAATGCATGCTAATGGGATGACTCAAAATGCCTCGCCGCGAGCCTATGCATATGCAGCAGGTGCCCTCCCCACTTCCACGTCATCCACTCCGGAGAAGCCTGCGTTATGGGCGAGGGCGGGGAGGGGATGAAGGGGGCAGCGAAGAAATCATGAGTGGAACGGAAATTCCGTTTTCCTATTCATAAATATCTTCTTTTACTTACGCTCCTGGGCTGGGCGGTTCCAATAGCCCAATATTGGCTAGCCATTAGTGCTACCTTGAAGATCTATAACGTACGCATTATGGTATTAACTTTATTGCATGAGGGATAGTGGACACTATATCGACGATCCTAAAATATCACTTTGCTCATCGTTTCGAAAAACTTTAGGGTATAGATTACGTGGATGGTATATAGTAAAAACATCCCCGTCACCCAAATACTGCCCAAAAAAATCACCATGTTTCATTGGGATTTGCGGATTTAATGCGGGTCTTCGAAATCGCAAATGTGTCGCGGTAAGAAAAATTGGGATTGAAAACGACACTAAAATGGTTACAAAGAACGCAGATTAATTATCTGATACCAATTTGGAATCGGGATTAAATTGAAAACTACAAGTTACAAACCGGACACTGAGACACTCTCTTATGAAAAGCTAGTTCATTGCTCATATTGGTTGTAATATATGAGATAAATATTTGTTTTCCTTTTTCAAATTTTAAATGAGTGTAATTAACACCGACTATTCATTGTTATGTCATTAATTTGAAATTTTCTTATTTGTAAAATTATGCTTAACAGCGCTCCAATATATTTCAAATATTTTTAGGGTCACAGGATCGTCTTTTCTGTATTCAACGTTTTCCTGCATTAGGAGAACAACTTAATTCCGATGAATAACTTCATATCCTACGATTCTGTGGACAATTCCTTCATTGGCTGGAAATTAGGAAAGTGCCATCATTCGTAGGCATTGTCTCGGGAGTGGGATGTGGGAGTTACGGTGAAGTCAAAACACGGAAATTCTTGACCGGATCGTGCCGAAGCTAGTTCGTTCGAGGAACACAATCGCGTCCCTCCGAGGGAACCCTTGGCGTGTTCGAGAACACAGAAAGGGTCAACGCCGGGGTTTTTCTCCTCACACTCAATACCCCCAATATTCCTCGCTGTTAGCCTCCGATCCACATATCCTCAATCACGAGTATTTCGTTTCCCTTCCCAGAATGATTGCCACTACAGATTGAGTGAGCTCCTTGAAATGCTTCTCGAGTCCCCACCTCGTATTCTCAAAGCATTAATCTCAATCATCCCAAATTTTTCCCTGGTGCCCAGCACAGGTCCTTCTTCCCATTCTCACCTATTCCCCCACGCAGCAGTCCCTGAAGGGGAGTACCGGTGAGGGGCCACAAATTAACCGTACCTCATTCCCGTCTCCCTTCCCCAAGCGTCAATTTTTCAAGTCGGTCAATCGGACGGGTGGGCGATTTTCACATTGCAAAAATGTTTTCACCTGTGTGGCGAGTGAGAATCAACCACGCCTTCGAATTCACAGGACGTGACGGTTATATCAACGCACGGAATACACGCGTGCTCCTCTGCATTCTGTCTCTCTCCCTCTGTTTCCGTTTCCGAATGGAGCTCGCGCTCTTGGCGCTTTTATCTCATTTCACGTCGTGTCTTTTCGAATTGGCGCCGCAGCGGCGCATGCGCTCTCGAGCCCGAAGAAGTCGAAAGGACCTCGTCCTCTCCCCCTCCCCTCCTTAGGCTCCAACTCCTTAATCTTTCGCCCTGAGTTTCATCTCTTTAATCCTCCCTTCATTTACATGCTCAGCTGCTTCTCCGTCTCCAATCCTGGATTTCGACTGCTTATCGGATTTTCACGCGGTCTGGTACGAGCCAGTTCTTACGTAATTGGTGAAGACAATGTAGCTTGGTAACTTTCCACAATATGCTCCTAAATATGCTACAAAATCATGAGTCACTATTCTCTTTTAGTATTACTCTATTAGCTCTTAGCAATATACCTTGCTATCCACTCCAACTTAAGGGTTGATGGGTCCCTCCTTGATAACCACATTGTTACAGCCACAGATTCATATTTTGGCTTGTCAAACATTGGTGACGTCATTGATGTTTTACAAGCTAATTCTTTTCAACATTCAGTCATTGAATGTAGCCAGTATGAACTTTAGACTTATTTCAAACGGCAGGAAGGGTAATTTGTAGTCACGTAGTTCCTCATACATTTGGAACTAAAGTTTCACTACCGATTATTTCCAACTGTTGAAATAATTAAGATATGCGGACGTAAAAATAACCGGCAATGCTTATGATATTTGCTATTTCCAAAAGCGTAAATATTTTCATTGGAGAAAGTAGTGAAAAATATTTAATGTTCTCTGGTAGATCAACATTTATCATTATATGCATTTTTGGAAATGTAAATTCTCCAGTTTTACTGGCCACATCACCTGATACCTTTCTGCTGTCATCGCGTATTAGACGGTAGACGATTTGGACGGGGAAGTGTAGGGAAACAATACTAACTTAGAGTGGGTGAAATTAAGTAGAGTGGCAATGCTGAAGTTTCGCTCCCGACGAACTGATGTGAAATCGAAATGATGAAATCGAAATTTATAGCGATAAAAATTTTAACATCTACATCTACATAATGCCCTGCAAGCCACCATGAAAGTGTGTGGCAGGGGGTGAATTGTCACCAAACATGCACAACATATCATGCATTTAAAAGGATTAGCATTAATATAGTAGTCTAAACTGCACCATTAAAAAAAATAAAAATTTGAAACTAAGCATGCAAAAACGTGCTGTTAGTTGGGCACCCTTCAAGTCCTTATGCCAACATGCAACTACCTATGCTATGGATTGATTCACTCGAATTGGACATATTTACAGCTATTCATATACCTAATTGTCCGAGGAAAAAATGGCATTTTGAATCTGTCAGTTCGGCAATCAATTTCTCTCATAAAAAGTTAAAATTAAATGAACGTTAAAAGTCAAATTTAAATGGAAGTATAGAAAGGCAAAGGGTCGGAATGCAACTTTTCTGCATGAAATATTGTATATCTATAGAAACGTTTGAAGCTACAAGCGAGTATCATATAATATATTTAGCATATTTTGAAGTAATTTCGGTGTTCAGAGTGGTTAGTCCATTGTGTTTGTGCCAAATGCTATTGTTTTGGTGCCAAATGGTATTGAATTCTACATTTCAACACATTTATATTATTTAACCACAAATATTGATTTAAGATTTGTGCTCTATTTGAAATTATTTTACTTCAGAATCGAGAACTGTATTGCCTGCAAATATACTTTGTTTACTTTGCGTTTTATCTTAATAACAGTTATTTATGAACATTAGGGCTCTGCAAGGCGATAATGCATGCTTAAAGTGGTTTCTTCACCTGCCAAGAACCCTTGAGGTGGCTTGCAAGGCACTTTGTAGCTATAGAGGTTGATATAAATGCCAAAGTCTCAATGTTTTCTCTTATTGTAGTTTCTCTCTTATTCAGGGACTGTTAATAAAGAGTAATTTCTGCATCTATTGCTGTAATCTATTGTTAGTATTTATTAGTATTATCAATTAGTATTACTCTAATAGCTCTCGAGGGGTAATATAAAGGTATTGAATCATTATACGAACTATTACCTACCATTTTCTCTCACTTCATCCAATCGTTTTTCCTCTTTACCGTTTTTCTTTTATATTTTAATGGCAATCATTGCCGATTTACTTCTTTTTAATGAAAAAATAGATATGCACTTGCTTCTACATTTTCAGATTATACTCACTCAATAGCATAAAGTCGTTATTTGCATTCGTATTATAATTTTAGTTTCCGAAAATATTTAAAGACCTATATTTTAGTTGAGATTTGGAGACCTAGATTTTACCTTTCACTGCATCACTCTCTCAATTTCTCTCTGCCCACATCGTACATCTTTAATGAAAGCATTGAGAAATAAAAGCGAATCTAATAATGCGTGGAAGAACTAAACCAAACGAATATAATTTGTCTACGCATGCAGCTCTTGCGCAAATTCGTGCCACTTATGCCAGTTTAATGATGCCAATCAATTTAATATCCTTCTAATTCAATTAAATTTTACTTTATTTTGGTGAATAAAGTAATTGGTAACGTTCATTGCATGTTTATTGTTTCAACTGATAAAAAAGAACTAACAGCCTGTTTTTCAAGCCTGTGAAAATAGTCGCATAAGCATTTTAAGCTATAAAATTTTTAGCATCATTTACACGAAAATGAACCTCTAATTATTTGTATCATAAATCGTCTATTATTTTAGTTACCGCACCTTAATATCTGTTATTCGGGCGTAAAGTATGAGAACGGAGTTAGTATTTCTACGCGTTGTTACATTACTGCTCTGAGTAGGGAAACTTTGATTAATCAGAAATGATTTTCATTCTAGGTGAGTATTTCCGCCTTTCACATGCCCCATGTTGAGCTTGTTGCTTCACTTACCTGTAATGAGCCTTATTTTTTCATCGCAATTCTCTCCCATTTTGTTCGTTGAGGTTGGAAGATCCCTGCTTGTTAGTTTATTCCACGGTCTGCTATCGTTAACGCCGGCTAATTTATTTGCTGGGGACTTCGCGCATGTAATTCGGCTCCCTTACCGTGTTCATTCAACGCGGGATCATCCCTCCGACGCCATTTTTAAACTCGGCGTCGGAGGCCACAGATCCCGCCTTTGTTTGCCCCTTCGCGCGCTCAGCCTTCCCTCATTCACCCGACCACGTGATTACCCCTTGGCGCGTGGACTCCTGGTTAGGGAATGCGAATGGAAGTAGTACGGAATTAGGCAATTTTAGTTTAACCAGTCATTCCTGACGATTTGCTATTCTTTGGTGATTGAGAAAAACAATAAAAATGAAAGGACGTATTTATATTACTTCATTATAAAACTCTGGTTTTTTGCTCTATACTCTATACAATATAAATATTAAATTATAAAATTAATTCTAAATATATTTACGTCATCATCATGCAGACTATCCATTCGTGGAAGAGTTTTGTGGCTATTAACTAATAAGAAATCGTACTTAGCTCTACTGCGTGGAACTTCATGATTACACTTGGGTAAAAAATGAGAGTAGGCAATTTTTTCCACAAAAAACAAAACCATAGTTCCTATCTTTCCCCAGCCTGTCTTACACCCGAAAGTAAGATAACAGATTCTCTCCACCCACTTTCCCCCATTTCCCTTCCCTCTTCCTATTGTTTGTGCACCCCAACCTACCTGCGTATATATTCCGCCTAACCTGTGAATTTGTTGCGCCTAATGCTGATAGAATATAGCGAAACTGGTTGCCGAAAAATGTTTATAACTTTATGTGGAAAAAATTGCATAGTTTCATTTTTAATCCAAGGGTAATCAGTTACATCATAGTTATTCGGTATTTCGAGGTCCTTTCTATTTTGAAACTGACAATTAATATGAGCGTCCTCGGCCATAAATACCCAGAGATTTGGATATATTTCTTATGATCCAAATCGTCACCAATGGCATGGATACGACTAAAAGATTATGAATACGATATCGGAAACGTATATTTCTTTATAACGCAGACTTCGTTAACTTAAAATGAATTTAAGTTACTCACGGACACTATTAACCATGTAGCACTTTAATTTCCAATCCAGGCGTGTGCTGTGGAAGTATGTTTTGGAATTTGACTAATTTAAAATCTTTCACTGCAGCGGAAACCATCGTATTCCAAATACCATTGAGTTTATGTGCTCACACACGTTTGTGTCTGGGGGTCATAGAATGGTTATATCTGCATACGTCATGTGTAGCAAGTAACGAACCTAATATTCAATAAAGGCGAAGTTCTTATCACAATACAGCTGATTGAAACAGGGAGAAATATTTATGTCATCTTTATGAGGGGAGAAAATTTTATTACGAATTTTTTAAACGGACACATCTCTCAGCGGTATCTTTAGTTTTAGTCGCCAAAGGCTCAGCTCTATAGCGCAGAGGATTGAATTACCCGCTGCTCGCCGTCTCCTACTCTCATCCCCTCCCACACCAACTCTCCTCTCCTTCCCCCTCCTCTCCACATCCTCCCACAACTGCCACATAGTTCCCCGACCCCCTCATCTCGCTCCAGAGTCTCTCCGGATTCCACACGTTCGGGGAATTCATTAAACCCTCATTGATGCTCTGGTGCCGGATTTGGAGCGGATCGACAGATTGACGGTCGTTTTTCGTGTTTTATCGTGGAGCTGGGTGGACTGGGTGGCGAGGGTATCACCCTTCAGCAACCCCTGGTGGCGTGGGCGGGCATTACGCAAAATGGTGCTGGGGTTCGCGAGTGCTCGACTATTCTCAGTGTGGTGTCGTGAAAGGAAGGGAAAAGGCAGGTATGGGGGCTCGTACATAATTGGGGGATTTTTGCGAAGTGATATTTCAAAGTATTTCTTATATTGTACGCCCAGTACGAAGAGACAACCGCGCCTCTCAGCCATCGCGGAGCACTTTTGGGAAGGCCCGGCACACAACATCAATTTTGACGGAGCCAAGCTGATCAAGACTGAGAAACGCTATTTCCCAGGCTCATACGCGAGGCGATCGAAACAGCCAAAACTCCAACAATTTTAACAGAGAGGATAGCTATAAGCTCCCCCATACTTGGAAGCGCCTAATTGAAAAAACTAGTCAAACGGCCAATGAAAATGCGCCCACTTGAACACCAGATCGCAGAAGTAAATGGTATATAAGACGGTAAAAACTGCTATGAAACACTTCAGACCTGAAGACGTGAACTGAAACGTTGGCGAAACTGTTGTCACCCCAGAATGGACACACGCGGAAGAAATCCCGTAAGGAATGGGTCCTCTACCCAGTTTGTATCCTATGAATGGAAATACTTCCGGCATAGGCCGTTCCAGTTAAAATAATTGCATCTGGCAGAAAACTGGTGATTGATTTTCCGGGGGTATAAAATTTCGCTTCATGAGGTATTAAGTGTGAAGGGGTTATTAAATGTCCCTGAGACATTTCATTAGGCCGGTAAAATAAAAAGTATGCCATATGTATTCACACTCACTGAGTGATTCAATCCGAAGGTTGGTCTTTTGTTAGGTGAGAGTAGAGCTCACCCCGTACTAAGCCAATGGCGTGTGAAATTCACACATTCAGGGTGGGGGAGGGGGGGGGGGGGCAGTTCCTTTCCCTGAGCCACCTGCGATTTCCTATGAATTTCTGAAACCCAAAAAATCGAATCGCGAGGATTTTAGATGGGGGTGTCCGGGACTAGGCCACCACGACCCCCGATTTAAGTATTATTTTAGTTTATTTACTGATTCCCAGTAAGCGTCTAAATGAAAATTGATTAATGTAGTCGTTTATGATGCTCTAATTTATATTATCCTACTCCACCCGAAGAGCAGCATTCATGCTTTAGCAATGGATTTGCGTTATCTACCTTGTAACAAGGAACAGAGTAGGTATATTAGTTATATTCAATGTGAATTAATTTCACAGGTCCATCAAATCCCTCTTAGGTACTCATAGGATATTTTTAAATGTCGGATTCAGCTATAGCATGGGGGTAATTAAATATCCTTTTTAACTCGGGGCTTCCGTAAGTTAAACGGGCAAAATATCCTGAAATATAGATTGGCTTCGCAAAGAAAATGTTTGATCCTTCGGTCCGTCGTCCGAATTCTGTCTCACCATTCCCCTTCCTTATATCGTGCGTCTAACACCGAAAGGAGAGGGAGTGTGAAGGAAGTTTTCGAAGGTATGCGGGAGAAAAGGGGTCGGCGCACGACGTCGATGGTTCCAGGAAGAATTCTGCTCTCCGTGGCCTTTCCAGCTGAAACTTCGAAAGGATCTCTCACCCTAACCACTATTGGTTCAATCAGTTTAACACTGGGCTGATCAGTTCGGCAGCCGCTTAACACGTGTGTCCTCTCCCTCTCTGTTTGCCAATTGCATGAGAGGGATGAAGTGACTGGCAGGGAAGTGATTCGCAAATGAGATCGAAGAGAGAGAACTGCCGAATTGGAGGTGTAACTGTAATGGGAGAGAGGTGTGAAGGTGTCGTTTCGATTAGGGCGTTGACGAGTGTATTTTCTGTGGAACGCGAATTTGATTTATTAATCGCGGAAAGAATGTGGTCGGAGGGTGGTAACTTGATTCCGTTGACGCTCCCGTCGCCACAAGAGAGAACCACGCCACTATGAGTACCAGCCCTCTTGAGTAATATCGGAGAGTGGGGCGGGGCACCGGGTAGGACAAGTGGTAGTTAAAGGTGTCTTTAAGACTCAGAATTCACGTATCCTATTATCCTCCCATTCACATATATGTTTATCCTTTGCAATGTTTCCTTTATCCTTCACAAATAAATTTATTTCTCCAAAATCGCTCCAAAGTCTTCGTACAATGCACCTCAGAACACGTATCATGACGTCAATCAACATCATTATATAACTTGGTCGCCAGAATGCTGACATCTAAAGGTAGTGCTCATGATCGATTGGGAAACAGCTGTTTGCGTGCAGCACACAGAACTACGGTGTTCGACACTTAGATTCATATGGCTGTTGATGTTCGAGTTCAACAAGTGCTTATAAATCTTAGGTCTTGTGAAATGCTCAAATAGGTGCCGGTGGGCAGTGTCTTTCCCTGTGTCAGCTGTTGGCATCCTGAGTGTCCTGGTAGCCATTTTAATCCCCCAACAGTTCTCCACCACTGCGGCCTAAAAAATCATCCACTCGAAGGGTGGATCGTTGAAGGGGTTATATTTGCTTACTCCAATTCTATTTCAAATTCACGGCGGATTCTCTTTGTTATAAAGTTCTTCACTTGAAATATATGATTGTTATAAAAAATAAAGTATGTTTTTTCTATATGCTAGATAATGTGTTTGTCAAACGCCTGTTAAAAATGTATTTATGGACATTTAAAATGAATCTTGGTTTAAGGAGAGAAACGAGTTAACTTTCGGGAATTCTGCGACGATAGCAGGTTCATGCCTACGAATTCGTGAACTTATCGAGTGGTTTGTCTTCCACTCTACTCTCGAGGAAATACGTAAATGTGGCGGTAACAACGAGCGCCCGCAACGAGCGCTTATTTCTCATTGAACTTACATTTTACTCATGTGTGTAGTTAGTGTAGATCCCTACATAAATTCTTGGTGCTGCCTCACGGAGGTACCTAGTCCATGGCAAATGGCCTTTTATAAGCAGGGGGGTACTGAACTTCAGGGAGTTATACACGGTCTTTGGGGGAATTTAGGTCATACTCTTGGCTTTGGAAAAGCTTCCCGTCCTCGCTTAACCACCACTAAACTTCGCATGCTCGCAATGAGAAAAATACTCTCTGTGCTCCCAGTGCTGTAGAGGATACGATGTAGCCTCAAATTCACTGTGAAACTACAGATTATCACATGTTAGTTTTATCAAATACCTCACAGAAGGTTTTATCGGGCAAAATCAATTTTAATTCATTCTCAGTGAGAGAGAAACTAATCTTGTTTGTACCTATCATTCTTTTAAGTTAATTTTATATTGTTAAAATAGCGGCAGAAAGTATAAAGAGAAACCAATTCCCTACTAATGCCTGAATCTAGTTAATCTAAGAGTTAGTGAAACGCTATCTCAGTTTGGGTAACATTTAAGGAGCACTTAACGACCTCACGGCAACTTTCTATCTTCTATAAGACCTCATTTGACTAACGGCTGTGAGCAGAAGTCTGACGGAGTCGAGTCTCGGAAGGTGAATTAGGGGCTCGGGGTTCGGAAATGTGACATGGAACATGATGCATTATGCCTTATGATGCATTTCGTCATCAGCTCTTCCTCAGCATCATGAGTTCTCTTTCGATTCCTTATTTCCTCATCTCGCGTTGGCCAAGTGATCGCGCCACTTGGGATGTATGAGCACTCAGTATAATGCTGTTTTCCGAGTAAAACCGTTTTGGAGAAAATTCGGTTCAAACAAACGAAACTCATGAAATTTGCGTAATGGGTCTTTAGTTCTAGATCGATATTTAGAATGATTACTTAGTATTATTACCAATGATGCGATTGCACGCTAAGAATATCATGACATCATTGCATGTGGTGCTAGCCTCGAGATGACTTCATTGTCAATCGTAGCGATTGCTGGAGTTGCGTGGGCAGTATTTTGTCGCTATTCTTACGTCCAAAATCTTATTTTGTATTGCGATTTGAACTGGGCGGTAACCGGTCTTGAAAATGAGGTTCCGAAAGAAAATACTTAGGGAAAAAATGGGCGGATTTGGTAGCGAAGAATTTATCAACTCTCGGCTTGGAATACTTGTGGTTTATTCGTGGGGAAAGTTCTTAAATATTTTGGAGCCTCCAAATTAAATGAAACACCCTATCTACTCTGCGCGTTGAGGGTACAAATGTGTATACGCTATGAGTTACCATTTTTGTACCTGATGATACCGCAAGTTGGCCAAACGCGTCGTACCGTAAAATAAATTTCTGTTGACAAGTAAAAGTTTTTAAAGTTAATATGGATACTAAATACTTACATGAAGTGGAGACTGAAATATTAGGGTGCTTATCTTGATGCAGCTGTGGGGTTATTGAATTGGTTAGAAAAATAACAATTCAGTGCAATGGAGGGAAAACGGGAGATGAGCGGAAAATTATTAGAAAAAGTAATTCTGAAGATTCAGGCGATATGGAGTGGAAGCGAAACATGATAACACGGAAAGAAATGTGATATTAAAAAAAAGGTTGAGCTCAAGGTTCGTGATGAGTTTAGTGTATAAATTCATGTTGATCGCGGAAGATAACGAACTGTTTGTGTAACGATCAACTTCTTTGTGTGCTCAACTTCATTGATTGCTTTGAATTGAAATGAAATGAAAGAAGACAGTATGAAAAAATAATCTAATACGTATGGCCAATACGACAAGGAACGAGTTTTTCAAGCGTATTAAAGTTTTGTAACACGAAATGAATTCAGGCACTGCACTTTTCGTCTATGAATACGAAATAGAGCGGTGAGTTCGGACATAGTTTCTACAGCGTAGATCAATTCATTGTACTGTATACTACATTTTGAGGACACATGAGTGCAAGTACTCCCGAATGTGGTAATGCATGTTATGCTAATTGATGCAGCAATTACCCGAGCTGCAAGCATTCGACCTGACTTTGTGTAAGCAGGAATTATTAATGCTATATGACGCTAAATCTCGATTGTAATTAAATACTGAAATTCGCGTGGCGGAGATGGAGACCGGGCGATAAGGTTTGGTGTGGCCTGGATAAGAGTTCTTTGACTCAGCGACTTAGCCGAGTTGCGACCCCTAACACTTTCGAGCATTCCTCCCTTCCGAAAACCTGTTGGTGAAAATAAAATCAGCGTGTGAAACTCCACGAATTTATTTTTCGCCCTTGAAAATATTTATGTGCTTATAGAACAAGTTTAAATAGGCCACACCTTCACTAAAAAAGTTAACACCTATATTAATTTAGTCTGAATTTTAAAATTTACTGCCGTCCTCCGTGGAAAGCGCCAGGGACTCGTCCAGTTGCCGGGCGGAAAGTGTTTTGCGAGTGCCCCAGAGGAGAAGACGGCATGATGGCATAAATGCCGCTAGGAGTCGGTCAGGAGACTCGTGACCGGAATGAACGGATCGCATTTTCAATTGATTCCCCTGGAATTGTATGCGTGGATTCGCTGACCGACTCATCGGAGTCAGATGTCAAAACGGTATTAACCGCTCTCCTCCTTGGACGGAGAGGGAAAGATTGGACTCGTCCATTGGCAATGAAATTAATTTTCTCTCAACTCCGAAAAGGATATTTTATTTAGATTGGATGTTTATATTCAGGTAAATCTTTGCTGTTGGCTTGAAAATGGTCAGTGAATCATCGGTCATGCTAGTATCCCATTTCGTGTAAGGTTTAATATAGTCTACTTTAATTCTCAGATAAAATTACCTATATCATCCCTGCAAATATTTTTATCTTTCTTTTATATGGCAATTTTCTCCAACGATTTCAGCCCGCAGATATTTTATGGGAGTAAAGTATCAAAAAGCAAAAGAAATAAAACAATGAAAAAAGTAGCCCCTGCTGACCTCCATCGCTGGAAATATAATTTTGATGGCTCTTGTTCACATGAAACATTATATCCTCGTTTCATGATAAATTAACGCTGATTTATGGAATTGTTCAGTCTATATTTTCATCCTCGCTTGCAAATTATGCAGTGAGCTCTATAGCATTAAGTAATGATCCATGGGTGACACAAAATACGCCTTGATGCCCCTGGCGTATCGTTTAATGCTGAGAGCCCCTGGAGCCTGCCTCAACTCTTCCGGGAGGAGCCGTGGAGGGCTACACGTGGAAGGAGAGGTGGAATTCCTTCCATTCCTCCCCCCTCCTCGTCACCACCCTCCCCATCTTCTCTCGTGGGACGTGAATAACTAATGGGCGGGCTACCAAGGAGATGGGGTGGGGGGGGGTTGGGAAGGAGAGAGTCGGCCGATCCGTCTCCCTTCCCCTATTGGGACGGACTGGAGCACGTCGATCGGAGACTGCGAGGTATCGCGGCCTCCTATCATCTCGATAAGGGTTCGAGCCACGGGGCAGCGGGTTGCTCGCGCTGAGTTTATCTTGGGAGATGGAGATTAAAGGCTGGAACATTCATCATTGGACGGCCAGACAAACACCTTGCCGAAGTGTCCTTCAGCCGACGAAGCATTTCAAGGCGTGTAGGAGCCAGACTCAAATGGAGCGAGAGGAGGGATCCCGCCCCCAAATACACGACACCTCTTCAGACAACTCCGGAGGGGGGGAGCGCACGTTATAGCCGTGTGTAGCAGTCCATTAAAAACTGACTCTTGTAAGCAATGCCGACAGGAAAGGATGGATAAAGTTTCTTTAGTACGCAACATGCGTAATTAAGTTTGTATGCAATGGATCCGATATGAGAACAAGTATTCTGCGATGAATGCCAGGAAGAAATTGTTTCGCAGCACACTTGCTCATTTTCACCCATTAATCATTCATCTTATATTTCTAGGAATATTATCAACCTTTGAGCATTATAGATTGAAAAGTTATTTGTATCTGTGAATATTATCTTAGTTTAGTTTTTAAAGAAAGGAGAAAACTTTAACATGCAAAGTGCTTAATCTCTCACATTTATTTTAGTATAAAGTTTATCAATATGTTCATTATTTCTCAATCATTAGGGTGAATTATATGCTTATATTATACTACTTAGTTTTAAAAGCATTATAACTATAGATGGGCAAAACCAAACCATTCTAGTTAACGTTGCTTTGAATAAAAATCACATTGAGTCCTTCATAATCACTAAAGTTTCCTCATACACAGTGATAGTAATACGTCTGCCTATTACACTATAGATAGTGCAGTTTTCTACTATTCTACTGCCAACTGCTGGCATATTTTTCTACTTGGGGATCGCGTGCCAACGTTGGCACCAAGCAAGGCAAAACAAGGATCGACCATGCTCAAGAAATAAGGAGTAAAATTCTTTACCTTGGAAATTGGTACCGAAAATTCGTCTTACAACCTTCTAAAATTTATATCTTAAAAGAACATAATATTGATATCATTCAGAAGGGATGGGATAAAGTTATAAAGCATAAAATTTATGTCCTAAAGTGAAGGTGTTTGGTGTATTCACGCCTAAAAAATTAAAAGGTGGTGGAATATTAGGAAAATATGGCAGAGGAAAGGATGAAAAGAATATGCAATCTTTTTGCGGGAGCTAAAAGGAAAAGAGACTATAACTTTGTCGGGTGATATTTGAGTGAGGAACGATAGTGAACACCAATAAAGTTTAATGTTGAGACTGGAGTCCAAATTAGGTAACGTGCGCAAAGATTTTGAGAGTTTTTGATGGGTTAAGAGAACGTGGACATTTAGCCAACATTTCAGGTGTCCCGATGATGGGCATGGGATAGGATCGCCG
Source organism: Platycnemis pennipes (assembly GCA_933228895.1). NCBI lineage: Eukaryota > Metazoa > Arthropoda > Insecta > Odonata > Platycnemididae > Platycnemis > Platycnemis pennipes. The sequence continues at coordinate 20,031,170 of OW121848.1, read as the reverse complement.
GTCAACCTATCACCGCGTGGGTGGGTGATGGGCATCCAATGTAAGACATCGAGAGAGTTTCCGCCGAGGAGATAAGACATCTTGGGGCGCCATCGCTCACCTCACGCTCAAGGTGACAAGGAGCTGCGACGGAGTGGCCCCCTTCCGACGTGGCGACCAATTAACGGGCCGACCTCTTGGCAAGTGTCCTTCCTCACCGTCCAACGCGTCGCGCACGTGGTCACTGCCCATAAATGAAAGCGATCACGTTCCCTGAATCAGCTCCCGGATCAAGAGGAATCGTTCTCCTCCGCTCTTACATCTTACACTTTTTCTCCCTGATGGCTTGTTGGTGCATCTAATGCTGGATACAGTGAAACGTCGATGATGCGCATTAACTGGGAACGGACCCATTCCGGATTATCAACTTGTGTCGTTTCCTTCATCAGAGATTATAGAATTCATCAATTGCAATTCGTGTCCCACCATAATTGTAATTATTATACGCAAATAATTTGGATTGAGAAATAGTATTATACTAGAAAATTAAATGTTAATTTTAATTTTATTTTAAAAAGTCCGTAATGGCGGGACTGAGAAGCCTTGTTGCTTATGTAACATATGTGTAGTTTGCATGGTAATTACAGTATTTGGACATTCTCGCAGTGAGCGACATATCACAAACTGTGATGAAGTCACATATGTAAAAGTAACAGTCACAACCTGTTACTCCATTCTGGAGAAATCTTGAATTGTGATTGGGAGAGATCTGTTTTCTGTGTCGTTTCTGCTGACAACTGCCGCACGTACCGCGATCATATTGAGGTCAAGAACACTGAGAGCACTGATTAGTTCATCTGTACTTAAATAGTGTATTTTCAACTCTTTTGGGAAAAAACAGTGATTTAAAAAATATTTAATGTCAAGTAATCATTTAAGGGGAATAGCTGTTATACTTTTCAGCCACAAATGTATATTTATTTAAGGAAAAATCTTCAGAAGTTGGTGGTAAACATTATTTACGTTAGTTGATGTCTCCCTTGATTGAAAAGTCTTCATAAACTTTTAAAGGTGTTTATTTAAATATGAATGTATGTGTATGGCTGAGAAATATGATAATTATTCTCGGATTGGAATACGAGTCCACATTCTTGGCTTCCCTCCCTCCCCTCATCTCCCTCCCCTTGTCCCTCTCTCCCTAGCCCTCCTCGAATCCTCAACGACGGCTCCTTTGGAGTAGCGCTGCCTACTAAGACGGAGGGGCATCGTTAGGATCGGGACGCAGACGCCTTCGAGGAACGAGACAAAAAATTTCTGGCGGGACGGGCTGCCCGAGATGCTACCGCTTCATCTTTGTCGGATCGAAGCAATGGAGCTCCAAAGAATCAAATATGAGATTCATTCGCGGGAAGTGGCTTAGAGGTTCTCTGCTCCTAGTATCTAGGTTATTGTTACAGAGATTCAAGGGCATTTGTGAAACTTGAAAATTAAGGTGGCTAGAGTAATTTATATCTGTGTGCCTACAGATTTGCTTGAAAGTTTATAAACATGTCCTATTAGTCTTTGCTATGGTATAAAGTGTAAAAAAAGATGAATTTTGTCGATTTGATTGGTAATTCGATGCTTTTTTTAACACACAACCTTATAATACGTGAAACACATTTCGTCATAGATCGGTAACACTTGAACATATTTTCTTCTAAACGTGAAATTATAAGAGCATTATTATAAAGACTCCTAACAAATATCATGCAAAAATACATAAAAAGTGTATTTAAATATGTATACGTTTCACACCAATTTCGAATACCGCGCCAAAAACTACCAAAAGTAACCATGACATTCTTTGTTTTACTAAGTGATAAAATGATTTAACTAACGCAAAAATAAAATATTAAATTACTGTACTCTATCCATAATGTGATATACTTTACCATATAGTTAGTTGTGTTTAAATTTAATGTCGTCCTAATATTTTTTGACGCACTTGAAAAATTCGCACTCATCGACTCACGATTACCGCTCTAGTCACCTTAGGAAAAAGTTACAGATTTGCTCATCATGCAGGAAATATATGCAGGCATCGATATTGCAGTACACCCAGAGTACCAACGAGTAGTCTTCATCAGAATTCCTTGTTTTCTGTATATTTTTTGCGGATTCTTGTTTTCCTTTCTTTTTTCTCTGTCGTGAGGTCAAATAGGTTTAAAAATGTGTAATCTGTAAAACGAAAACCGTCTGTAATGTGGTATTGAAGAGGATCTCTATTTGAGTCTGTAATACTTGAAGTATTTACTTATGGTATGACCATATATTTCTCGTTTTAGAATCATTTTCATTAAACACACCGGACTGCCATTTTGTGGAAGACGCTTTTACGTAAATCTAGATGAAAGGAAAATACTAATTTTAGTGATATTATAATAAGTGAACGAAAAGTTAGATTTTTTGACACAGTATAGAATAGTAATGTTTTTCCACAATATTTTTTAAAAAAGAAATTTATACCAAAACAGTTAATCATGCCAAATCAAGGCAACACCTTTCTAAAATATGGGCGTTTTTCCACTCATTGATACATAATCCTTCTGATAAGCGTCTTAAATCTCACATCCACAACGGAATAAATATAATCATAAACATCACGGTGTTAAACGGGTACTTGCAACCATTAATCGGCAACATCTACAAAATAAAACTGAATTATTTAGCGCAAAAACCCATCTTTGGCAGCACAGCCGAAATTGAGACGGCGAAATGGAAGAAAATTGTTTTTCTTGTGTAGCTATCACAAAAATGTACAAAGCAATGCCTAAAATAAAAATCCACCCAGCTTTCTACAACTAAGCAAACCGTAAGAACATTTTACCCGATATCAAGTTTAGTATCCGTGTAGTATCAGCGTAGGTGTTATGCAATACACATTGAGCAAACTAGGGGAACTTTGCAAGAAAGATTAAGTGAACATAAGTTTATCGTGGAAAAACAAATTATTCGTTCAACCATGATGAAATGCTTCCACCAATTGACGGACGCTATCGTTGAGTATGGTTTAAGTTAGTTACTATAATGCGAAAATGCACGTTGTGCGATTGTGATAATTTATTCACCGTGGAAATATGTTTTTTTTATGATGCTAGATTACGCAGGATATGGTGACTGCGCGCGTCAAAAACTTAAAAATTACACCATTTCTGTCATGCCTTGTCATCATTACTAATTAAATTAGTAAAACTTTGACAAGTGAGTCAAAGACTTTAGCATGGGAGTAAATGCGGTAATCTTTTGCAGCCCAAGGAGCCGATTCAGTTCTAAGAACCCAACGCACTTTTTCAGCAGCAACTGCAGTTTACTGTTAATGACTCAATAGCCACGGTAAATTGGTTGAATCATGTTTCTGAGCATTATTTTGGCTGAAAAATACACTCATTTTACATTATTGTTGGATATTAAGTTTTTTCTGAATTCGAAAAGCATGAATGTTTGCATAAATAAAAGTTTCGTTCAAATCTTCTTAATCTCATGTAGGAATGTAAGACCGTGGCACCTGTAAGGGAATGTATTTCCACGAAGCATTAACGCCCTCACTCAGAGCGTGGTGTAACCCAACTGATTTCATACATTGCAGAGCCGATTCATCTACTTGGTTTCAGGCTGATACATTTTTAGAGATTGAAAACAATTTTTAAATTGCCGAGAATGTCATGGTGGAAAAAAGTACGGCTGCTCCGTATCTTCTGGATGGCTTTAAATAAGTCCTCTGCGTTTTTCGGAGGTAGGAAAGATAACCATGTGATTGTAAGGCACAGATCACAATATTTTTCTATCAAGCATTCCCATCCGCGTTCGGGATTTGCCATAAATTTTCATGAGCGGGCGAGGTAGGTATGTTTCTACGATTCGACGATATTACCCAATTATGCGCCGAGGCATCGCGCACCGGAGCACCCGCTCGTACCTCCGGCTGATCCACTCGGAGCCATCCGGGCTCTCAGCCGAGATTTTTCAGCTCGGAGGGAAAAAATCGCGACTGCATTTTCGTCAAACACTCGAAGGCAGATTTTTGCCTCGAAGACGCGTGGCGTGACTCACAGATGAGGCATCCAGGAAGTCGAGGCGCCCACTCCGCGATATTTATTCCACTCTTCCTGTCACAATCCTCTCGAGACCGAATGCATAAGTCGATTTTGTGACGCTATGCGGGAGTGAGGGTGCGGGAGGGAAGGAGAATCGGGAAGAAGAGACATTATTATTTTTTTCCATCCACCCGAGCGCTCCATATTTGTATTTTTTTCGCTTTCTCCCGACTGTGGCTGTTCAAACATACCGTCAAGGGGAAGGAAAGCACGTATTCGGCTCTTAAAAAGGGAGCCTTAGTATTTGGGTCGACTTTTTTGACAGGGGGCGTTGTCACCAATTCCTCGGTGCCGCTTGGTGGTTGAACGCGTTTAAGGGCCATTTTAAAAGCAGGCACCCATGGATGTGTTGTAATGTGTGTATTATTTTAAATTCAACTCTAAAAAGAAAACGGGATAACTCGTCGGGACGGGATTAATTGGCCGTTTCTTAAGACACGATACCCTGATGAAAACAATCGTTGAAGGTTGAATGGCAGGTAAGAACGGCAAAGGAAGTCCTTGGATAAGATATATGGACCAAGTGATGAAGGATGACAAAAAGACAAATAGGAACTAATGCAAAAACAATTAATGATATTGTAACGGGTGATTCAGGCACACTAAGATTGCAAACCATCTCTGTGTACACCACGTGACTCCTTGGTGACCTATTCGATATGATCCCGACGGTCTCAAACACAACCTGCCTAACAAGACCCGGGTTTGAAGCCCGGTAAATGATTCATTGTTGTACTCCCTTGGGGTCGAGCGAGTGTTCAAATTTGCTTGCAGGTTTGGTTCTTTCCTGATCAAAAACTCACACTCGATGCCAAAAAAGATTTATTAAAACGAAATTAGCATGTTGAAATAAAAATAGATTACTGTTCACTGTTTCAGGCATCACTTACAATTAGTGGAAGTGAGACATATTAGGTGAGTAAAAAACTTAATCACTTTTCCACAATATATTTAAAATTATAAAATTGCACAACAGGTGTTTCGGCTTACTAAGCTATCATCAGGTGAGTGTACACCTGATGTTGGCTTAGTAAGCCAGAACACGTGTTGTGCAATTTTATAATTTTAAATATATTGTGTAAAAGTGCTTAAGTTTTTTAGTCACCTAATAAAAATAGATTACACACTTAACAACCACTAATCAACACATGTAACTATATCAACAATGGATGATAAATAAATAATAATAATAAATATTGATAACAACAAATAATAAATGACAAATAATAAAATCTATGAATAACATCTAATAACTTGAGTAATTGCTTTTTTTTCCAACAGCGAGGACCCTTGCTAGTTCGATACTCTGTTCGTCGTGTGTGACTCAAGTGTGCAGAGTACTCGGCACTTCTCATCATGGCCAGGTTTATGCCAAAAACGGATTTCTCTCCTCTCTTTCACGTTTTTGTCCAAATTATATCATTTCACTTAAAGCATAGTTCGAAGCATTGCCATGGTGGAAGGTTGTCATGATGTCTATGAACTTTTTTCATTGTATTGTATTTTGCCATGCTAAACCGTCCTATACTGGAGAACACAAAGTTAAGGAAATCGACTTCCTGCACCCTTAACGCCATCCATTTATCATTTGTTATCTTTTTTATTTTGCGCCCGCCGTATCTGAGTTATGAAAACAGCTTTACCTTTCGCGATGAATTCTGATTGTGGGTAGGGGTGGAATTCCAATCGTAAGAGCTCTTTCCGGAAGAAAAGAGAGTTGTTACAAGAGAACTTCGGGAGCTCTTTAAACGTTTGACAAACAAAAGAGCCCCCGCGGTTCGATTTCGGCTCCGTACATTTTGGTCGAGGGGTGAAAGGCAGACGGTTTCGAAAGTCGCGTTTGATTTGGGATTGCGCTCTCAGTTGTGCTTCTCTTCAGCGGCGTTGATACGCTTCCGAGAGCCAACGATAAACATTGGTAGGGCGTGGCATGGAAGGGAAACCCCGCATCAATCCTATAAAATGTGCTCATAAAAAAATCTCAAGGCGTTTTTTGAGAGTTTTTCAGTTGAGGAACATTATTGAATAAATTTCTTAAATCAAGACTTTCTTTGAAATTTACTTCGGGAAAAATAGTTTCAAGGATAGGTCATAAAAGCGTGATTGGAGTTAATATTCTTAGTGGAAAGATATCTGAGACCTGTAGCTACTTAGTAAGCAGGAATTAAGGAACAGACGTAAAAACTTTTGGGAAATGAGAAACAAATCTTCTTAAAGCTTCCTAATCGCTTAAACTATAACGCTATTGAAATATTTTGCTACCGAAGAATTAGCGAAGAGTGCTCAACTTGGATCACCATTTTTCGTCCAAATGTTTTGAGGAGCATTTTATTGAATTATAAATTTCCTGGGAAAACCATAGCGGGTGCCTAAATACTCACGTTGGCAGAAGTTGAGTTGCAATATTCCTATCACCCCGATTGTTACCGGGGCATTTTTACAATTTCTCGTTTATCCAATGCGATAAAAGCATTCAGTTGAGATGTTGCAGGTGATACCCATCGAAAATGTGTAGAGCAGTGTAAAGGATTGGAGGGTAGGGTAATTCCTCAGATGCAATACTCTTATATTACCTATACTCTTGTGGCGTGGGACGGGCGATGCCTCTTTGGAGGTAAACAGGATGTCTGGAGGGTATTGAGTTGGTTGTTGGTCGCTGGAGTAATGATTTACCATCTCTAGGTTCTGGATTGAATTCTTTCTTTTGTGGAGATATTTCAGTGGTATATTTATCCCTGCTCGTGTGCTCTGTTGAGGCATCTTTACTTCAATAGTTCAAAGTCAATGGCCTCAGTTGTCGGTTGTCTCCTTCAAATAACTACAAATTATATGCACCTTTCGTCGTATGGAGCATTTAATTAGCACATTTTTTTCCAGTGAAGACTAATTTTGACACTAGGTTTCCCTCCAACCATGACTCGTTTCCAATGAATTTTATCAATATACTACGCTACAAAATTCAAATATGTACATCGTAAAAATGACTTAATCCGGGGGTCATCTTCATCAACTGAATATAGTTATACCAGAAGAGAAACCATTGGAGAAACCCTTCTAAGGAAATAGCCATTTACAAAATATTATATAACGTTAATACCCTTTTTTTACTGCCATATAATTTGTTGATTGTGTTGATTTTCGATTTAAAACTTCTAGGATAACATTAATATTTTATCATATACAAAACAAGAATCCGGTTGATAACAATTTTCCATAACCATCAGTTGTGAAAACATTGACTTAAGAACATAAAGCATAGCTTATTGGCATAAATTGGTAAAGACTAACGAGGAATCGGTAATGAGGTTTGTTACAGCCACAAATATAACAAGCTGTTTTTTTTGTCGCAAAGGGTGGTTTAGGTCGTCTTCACTCAATTTCTAGTGTTTAAGTAACTGTCAGGGAAAATTCAGTCCATCACGTGGGAAAATGGATCAGGGATACTTGCACGCTGACGCCTCATTAAGTCCCTGAAGATTCCCGTGTTTGGGGTATCACATGCACGAGGGGATTTTCACAGTCTTTAAAGGGAGTCCAAGAATCCCTAGCCTCAGAGCCTTCCCCGTCTCGCCTCGCTTGCAAAGCAGGTTAATTGGATATGATGAAGGCGCTTCATTGCCCTTCGCCCCACCCTCCTTGTCCTTCACACCCACTCTCCTGAAATGCTCCCCACTCCATCTCCCTCCAGTCCAGCCTCCACTACGCAAGCGAAGAACGTAAAAACAGATACTGCCGGAAGTCCTGAGTCAATATGGATTTCTGGGAGGAATAATCGGCCAAATGCTTTTCTAGAACATTGATTTGAACGCGCGTTGCTTCACACCCTTATGGATGTGACAGTGTTATACTACGTCGTCGTAATACCCTGTGAGCCACCATGAGGGTATGTGGCAGGGGGACAAGATCACCAAACATGAACTTCTTAAATACAACTATGGCATGCATTGCCACTATTTCATGAACACTTGTTAGATATAAGGGTCACGTGAAACTAGTAGGTGGTTAACTAAACATTGATGAGTTGATAACTGGTTAGAAAAAATTTTCCTAAATGCATTTATCAGTATTTCCCTATCATGCTTGTGTTGGTAATGCAGATAGAAAGTGAGTGTGGATGACCTCAATGAGCTAAGCGTAACATTTAAGTTCTGAGAATTGTGGAATTCGGAAAATATGATGGGACCAAACTATGCCAGACACTCATTAAGACAAAATCAGGTCTGATAGATACGGTCGCCGAAAGGAATGTCAACGAATAGAATCGCAAGGAAAATCCTCGAGTTAAATATGTGAAGCAAATAGTGAAGGATGGGAAAGAAAGGACTAACGCAATCATAAAACGATTAGCCGAAAGGAGATCGAACGGAATCCTACTTAAAACCAAGCTTAGGATCGACAAGTTTTATCGAAATTGACATTCGTTCTCAGCAGAATTGAAGAGGAAGAGACCCGCCCCTTGTGACGACCATTTGCCTCCCCTCCTCGTCGTTCATGTCTCGGATAAACGTTGGTGCGAGGAAGAAGGGGGTGGAGAAGGGCCGCTTCACCTCCAACGGCCGTAAGGGTACTGTCATGAGACTCCTCATACGCGGAACGGTGCGAGGGAATGGCAGCTCAGCTGAATCCACGGTCATCAAGTGCCCGTCCGAAATCCTATTGAAGACGCCAGAGAGTTGTGGAGAGGTGGAGGTAGTCCACAGGAATGCGCTCGCCGCCTCTCCAGCGATGGACATAAAGTGTCTCAAACCATACCCTCAGGGACTCACTCACATCTCTCCCTTCGGAAATTTCCAGTTTCAATGTCGATATTAAAATTTATAACGAGTTTGTAGTGGTATATTTCAGTTTTGATGAAATCCGTGCACTGCTCTCACTTAACATCACCTCTCCCTTGTCTAATAAACTTAGCTGATTCTCTAAAAGTTATTAATACTGGATTTAAATTAAATAGAAGTGCGTGTATCTGGGGTGGTTTGCCCTGAGAATCTGAATATTCAGGAGCCATTAAGATATTTTTTTGCTTCAAATTCCATGACAAACTCGCCAGTTAATTTACAATTACTCTGATTCCAGGGCAGAAGAAAATGCGGTTAGTAAGAGTATTCTAATATGAGGGAAACAAACTGAGAGAAAAAGGTGAATTTAAAAAGACAAAAATAAAAAAACGAAGAAATTGAGAAGAAAAATTTATGAGTACAATGCTCAAATATAAAAAAAGTTTTATCGGGCAATAAGAATAAACTTCTGCCGTCTTTGAAAGCCAAAGGAAGTTATTATTGACCTAGCGATATTGAAACAGACTCGTTTAAGTAGATGTTTTACCTATTGTTAAGATATTTTCTTCTATATATATAAAAATGAATGTATGTGTGTGTGTGTGTGTGTGTGTCCTTTATGCATTACTACACCTATCAACGGATCGCCATGAAACTTTGGGAAGTTGTTGAGTACATTCCCGGAAACAGGACTACGGAATCGATATTTCAATATCGATACTTTATCGATATAATATCGCTAAAGTATCGATAAATCGATACATTATTGATACAAAATTGAGGTGAAATTATTTAGTTTTTTAAAGGAATGTATCGTTACAATATCGATACTGTATCGAATGTATGTAATGTGTTTATCCTTTACGCATTACTACACCATTCATCGCATCGCCATGAAACTTTGGAAAGTTGTTGAGTACGCTCCGCGAAGGTTTCTATAAAATTGATAATTCAATATCGATACTGTATCGATATAATATCGATAACATATGGATACATCGATACATTATTGATACAAAATTGAGGTGAAATTATTTAGGTGTTTTTTTCAAAGTTTTATAAAGTATCATTACAATATCGATACTGTATCGATACAATATTGATAACTTCATGCATTACCACAACATTCATCCAATTTCCATGAAGCTTTGGTTAGTTGTTTTGTTCACTCCATGAGGGTTTGTACAATATCGAGAATACAATATCGACACTGGAGACGGGATGTGCATCCCATTGAACTTGCAATTCATTGAAACACTCACGTGCAACATATTCAAATCATCAGGCATGGGACAAATATTTCAGAAATGCCAACTTATTGCTTGGGATGAATGCACAATGGTGCACAAAGCATCGCTCGAGGCTCTGGATCGATCATTGCAAGATTTCCGTGGATTCCTGAGACCATTTGAGAACGCATTAATATTGCTTGCACGACATTTCAGGCCACCATTACCTGTAATTCCTCGATTGACACTAGCGGATGAAATAAATGCTTGCCTGAAATATTCTACTTTGTGACGACATGTAAAGGCGTTAAAATTATTACAAATATGCGTGTCCAGCTGCAAAACAATCGATCAGCTGAGATATACTCACATAAATTGCTGGAAATTGGGAACGGAAAGGTGGCGGTTGATCTGACTTAAGGTAAAATTCATTGCCTCATAAATTTTGCAATTTAGTAACGTCAAAAGAATAGATGGTTGAAAAAGTATTTCCCAATATTCAAATCAATTATAAGGATCACAATTGGCTAAGTGAACGAGCTATTCTTGCGGCCAAGAACAAAGACTTCTGCGAACTAAACAATATTATTCAGTCTAACAGTCTAAGAGACGCAGGCACATATGTACAAGACCGTCGACGATGTTGTGGAAGCAGATGATTCAATTGGTTATCGAACGGAATTTTTGAATTTACTCGATCTGCCAAGGATGCCACCGCACGTACTGAAATTGAAAATGGCGTGCCAATTATCGTGTTGCTAAATATCAACCAGCCAAAGCTTTGCAACGGCACGCGGCTTTCAGTAAATAAATTAATGAGCAACGTCGTAGAATCCACAATCTGGACAGGAACTTTCAAAGGCGAAGATGTCCTCATTCCTCGCATTCCTATGTATCCAACAGACATGCCATTTCAATTTAAGTGATTTTATTCCCAATTCGATTGGTATTTGCATTCACCATCAACAAAGCTGAGGGCCAATCTTTAGAACTATGCGGTTTAGATCTAGACACGGATTGCTTCTCACATGTACGTGTATTTTGTTGCGTGTGTGTTGCGTGTTCTACGTGTATGTTGCGTGTTCTAGAGTCGGCAAACCAAACAATGTCTATATCTGCACAGACAATGGAACAACAAAATATATTGTATACCCATAAGAATTGTGAAATTAAACATACTATAAACGTGCGCTTTCCATTTAACCAGATTGAGCCACAGCAACGCGTGGCCGGGTCAGCTTGTTTATTTATAAATTGTAGTGTATTTAACTGACTTTAGTTCTTTCCATCAAGGAAAACATAAGTGCATTCCCTCCCGTGAAATAAGAAGGAAGAAGAAAAATAAATCTCCAAACTGAGCAGTAGTTTATCGTCTATAATCGTTAAAGGAAATTATTCCCATACCCTTGAAGGAAATAGCTCATTGAAATGGCCAGTAGGCAAAGCTAAAGAAGTTACTCATGCAAAGAATCGGGCGTCGTAAATTGCATTTCAATTTGTGTAAATATTTGGAGAGAAAACTCAACCTTGAAACTTATATTTCATCTACGTCTACACAGTACCATGCAAGCCACCACAAGGTTGTGTGGCAGGGGGCGAATATATCCAAACATGCACTATTGACATGCAACTAGGCTGCTACATGGAAACATGTTGGATAATAGAGCCAAATGCCGTAAGATGGTTAGTTATCTACATAGTAATAAATGGATACATACTAATAAAGGATTTCTCTTCGGCTTGGTTCGTTGCTTCTTCTGTTTTATAATTACTATGCAGATGTACTATGGAATGTGTATCCTAATCCTAGGAAGTGGATGGCCCCATCTTCTCCCTTTGTCTATCCGTACTTGAAAATCTCTTCCCTCTGATCACAAAGTAGTCCAATGGGTTGAAAAGCGGAGCACCTCCTACATTCTCGTGTATGTAGGGTTTGCTTGAGAATCTTCATCCTGTCGAATGTGATTTCCCGGGCCCTTATCAGCCCGTTTTCTCAGCCAAAGGTCGCCCCCCTCTCGAATAGAGACTTGCCCTCAAGTACTGCAGCGTGACCTTTCAAGCGGCGACGATGCACTGCCCTCTCTCCTTACTCCTCTCCTTCCTGGAACTTCATCTCCTGAGTGGTCCAACTCTCGCCTCAGGACGTCTTGCTTGTATTTGAATACTAGAGTGAGCGAGTGAGTGCGTGCTCGCAAAATAAGTAGAAAAAAAATGAAGGGAGCTCTCCGCTGCCACTGAAAAGGCGCGGAGGGCTTTCTTGAGTGTTTCCACGAGCGGAGACGGAATTTCCTTTGGCCGCCGACGATGATTCACGCGAAAGCGAAGGGACGGCGGGCGGCGAGGCGTGTGGAACACAAAGGCGCGCCTTTTGCGAGTGAGGGGAAGGAGCGCTGGGGTCTTCTCCAAATAAATGCTGGACGGCGAGAGAGGGAGGCCCCGCAATCTTCCGCCGTTTAAATGTGCTTCGGAGACTTTCGGAGAGTCACCTCGAATTTGTAACGTCTGCTGCTCCCGTTCATTTCATGGTTAAAAACTAATCACGTATCATATCTGCTACAGAACACCTTGTGATGTTACAGAAGAAAAAACGACGATTAAATGGATAGGCCGAGTGACAAACGAAGAAGCATTAAGAAGAGTGGGAGAAAAGAGAAGCCTGCTTAAAACTCGAAGAAAAAGACGGGATAACTTAATCGGCCATACCTTAAGACACGATGGCCTGATGAAGACTATTGTCGAAGGAAAAGTGGGTGGGAAGAATGGCAAAGGAAAGCCCCGTGTGAGATATATGAAACAAGTGATGAAGGAGGTGAAAGAGAAGAAATACGTAAATATGAAGATATTAGCCGATAGAAGAACTCAGTGGAGAGCTGCGTCAAACCAATGTGAGGATTGATGACTAATGATGATGATGATATCACACCTGCAATTAAACATTATCTTAATATAAATACAGTTAGAGCAACGAACTGGTGACAACTAGTAGAGGGGTGACTGAAGCTGCACATCCTGAATGCTAAGAATATATGCATGATTGTTTATTAGAGCCTATAATTTAGATATCACGTACAAAAGAAATTACTTTTTACATTCTTCAGCCAATTCCTGCCATTTGTTATGACTTTCAGTAGTATATTGATAAACTAGCCTTTGACAGTACAATCAGCATGAATCTATTTTCGGAAAAAGTGTACCAAAGGACATAAATAAAAAACTATATGGTGGAAAATATAAATTTCAAAAGTCAAGGAACTGTTCTTTAAAGATACAAGGTTCACTGAGGTTGTCATTCATCAAATTACTTTAAAAGGGTATGAAATCACTGTTTTAACTAGAGGAGCTTGGAAAATCACCCGACGTGCTTAAAATACCACTTTGATTGATGCCATAAGGTAATTGAATGTTCCCATACATCCCGTGTGATTAATATAACTTGTAACGTAGGGACCTGAAATAGCAAAATGATGAGAGGAGAGAGATTTTTGCCTTATATTTTTTATAAAAATTTCTGATGTAGCTGGAAGTAAACTCTTCCCTGTTTTTGCTCTTTATTAACACTCTGCTTCACAAATTTTTATGGCTCATACCGAGTATGCTCTTATTGGGTACTCAAGTGCACGGTAATTGGTAAAAAGAACCGATTCTCGCTGATCTCAGAGTATGCGTTTCGATTTCAACAGTTTTGAAAATCACGATCTCAATTAATTGATAATGATTAGCAAAAATTAAAGGCTGAAAACACCAAAACATGCCGTAAAGTAATTAGTTTGGGCCAATGACACTTCATCCATATAACCGTTTTGGAAAATAAATGTTTTTGAAATTACATCACGACACTCAGTTTCAGTGGCAACGCTTCTGAATTATAAAAAAAACATTATTCATTCAGATCATAGCTGGAGACACTCTGAGAAAGATAGAGTCAGACACCAAAACGTAGGAATTAAATTCACTGACCTTGTGGAAATGCCAAGATATTTTCACTCTAATTATACACCAGGAAAAATCAAATCCTTCATAGAAAAATATTTGCTAAAATTATTTAAAAATATATTGTTCGACTGATAATAATCATTTGCTTTATTGTAGTTTTTAATTATTGCTTTATTGTCACTTATATTTTGCTGTTCAAGAACATCATCGAAAGGAAGATGACCAAGCTCGAGTCTAGATGTGCTGATATGTTTTACGTTCCTGATGTGTATTCCTATCGCTCGTTCAGATTCTCAGCTCAGTTTAATGGTGGAAGTTTATTACTTTGTAGAGCGACAGGAGCGGGCTCCACATTCCGGTATTTACGGCCCAGACACTATCGGGCCTCCCCGAAAAGTACGGACGGCCCGCACTAAACGCAAGAAGAGCCTTGCCCTAAGGGTGTGGTGAGCACTCATGGCCAATCCTCAGGGGAGGAGGGAATCATAAAGGAGTCGGTGACGGAGACCGCTTCTCCATCCGTCAGGGAACGACTCAATTAGAGGGACCCACAAGGCCCGGCAGAGGATGGCCTCAAGAGTTGGTCCCTCCGAAGGAATCTCCTTTCACCTATCTTCAATAGATGCTCCCCGTAGTGGCGTACTTTGGTGTTGTTAGTGCATACCATGTAGTATCTTAAATTCAAGTTTCTTGATGTGTTTGTGCAAAAATATCACTTTCACCTAGCTGGTAACTACATTGCAGAATTTACACTAGGAAAAACTCCGTGCCGAAGAGTTATTTGGAGCTAGTTCGCAATCCTTGTATTGATAATATGATGAGGAGAGATTTGAAACATATGATTGTGTCCTGAAAATATAAAGTGCCTCTGTAGGTAATGAAGTGATGATTTAATTTTGCGACTAGTTTTAGCCATCTGCAGTTATTTATATTTGATGATAAAGGTTAAAAAATAAAATAATAAATGCTGTCGGAGAAATAGAGCGTATAGCAGTGAAACCCAATTGGTTGACATTTTTCGTGACAAATGCCCATGAAAGCCTTTTTAACAAGCTTTGGCCGTTAGTCAACACCTCAGTTAAAGCATATTTTTTAAGGAGGCTAAATTTGGTGGCAAATGAGCCGAAGAAAACACCTTTGTACTTGACACCGCTTGAGATGAAAAACGTCTCCGCGAGAACTTTGGTGGAGTACTCCGACTTGCAAGGTTTACACCCTCATCCTCGCCATGATTTTGGATATTAAACCGCTCGTCTTGCTCGGGAGGTCCTTTCAGGGGGAGAGGCTGGTCTTGCAGGGTCGTAACATGTGTGGACGTGGTGGGGATTAGGGGCGTCGGGACCCGTAGGCCTCATCGCGGGGAGGGGAAGGATGAGAGAGCGGTGGAAGGCGGGCCCTGCAGGAATTGGGCGGTAGGGTGTAAAGGGACGAATGGAAGTACTTGGGAAGGAGGACAAGGGATCCGCATCTACGTAATACTCTGTGATCCACCGCGAGGGAGTGTGGCAGAGAGTGAATATCACCAAACATGCACCACTTACATGCAGCCTTTTTAACATCTTATGGGATGGAAAGGCTAGCTAATCTATCGCCACGGGTGTTTTGACCTCGCTCTGAAATGTGGGACTAGAAAGACACCTTTCCATCTGATACTCTACAAATGGGAATATAGGCTAATATTTGATACTAATGTTAAAAAAAATATTTTTAAAATATCGATTCACCATGCAGATAAAAAGATATTTTTGGGAGAACAGGAAAAAATATTCAAAGGGGTTTGATGGCCCCCTCGTTTATATGAAAACGGAAAGTTTTGAGTACAATGTTGCACCTAGGAAGAGTTGAACAAAATAGAGCAGCGTAGATAAAGACAAATGGGAAATGGAGAGATTAAAATTATGATTATAAGAGACCATGAAACCACGCCCATATAAGTAGTGGGTGGAGGTGTATTTTTTATAGAGGAGTTGCATTGCGAGAAGCTAGGGTCCTTTCATATAAATATGAAACTTTACTTGTTGCCTCCCTGAGGCAATTGATGATCTAGTGCGTATCGCCCGAAAAGGGAGTTGTCACCCACTCCTCGTTGGGTGCTCCACAGACTAAGCCCCTAAGGGTTCCCCCGATTCCATTGCACCGTACAACCCTTCATCCCCGAGGAGGCGATAAATGGCATCTCTTATTCAAACAGCAGCTTCATTGTCACTTGCTAGAGGGGTTTGGGATGAAAGCCCCAATAGAAAATTAGGACGAGGGTGAATTGCCGGAAAGAGCTGTGGGAGGAATACGGAAGTGTTGCTGTTCTCAGTGAATTTTATTTCCACGCCTACCCACCTATTGTTTTTAGTTTCTCCGCGGTTAGATACCTGAGAGGGAGTAATATAATCAACTCGTGGTAGAAATCACGCTGTGGTGAACAACTGGGGATCCCCGGGGCAATGTCCCATTCTTGGACTCGAATAAGATTGTTGGTCAAGTGAGGTTCCTTGTGAGCCCTTACATTTATTGACTCACGCTGAAGACTGCCTCTCCGATCCAAGGAGACAACAGTGTTTGGCGGGAGGAAACTAGAACGCCTGCAAGTTTTTATCCACTTGCCCTCTCTTCAGGACTTTGTAGACTTGCCCCGTAGATATTTTACTGGTATGTTCTGTGGTTAGTTATGTACTTTCCACTCAGAAACTCTTTACCGAAAGTAAAATACGCTCTGCTGCCAGGGAGATTTTTTCCGGCGAGCGTAGCTTGTACTTTTTAGCATCTGATAGGGCATGTTTGTGCTATCATTTAGAAAATGATTTGCTCTAATGTAAGTGTCAATTTTTTCCTGGCTCTGAGTAGAGATGATTAGTGATGCTCACCGAAGTAAACATTTAAGACATATCGTTTTGATATACCAGTTCGGGTCAAAGTGACAAATAGCAATCAGAATTCTGATGTTTGCGTAACGTGGCGAGTGTGATATTTTACGTTCTGATTGCTACCATTTTAATGCAGTTGTAATGATTGATTTGCCGTGCCAGGTTGCATTCTAATTTATAGCTTCCTCATAATTATCTGTTCTAAGGAACATGAGGACTCGAACTCATTTCGGATGAGGTTTTATGGTAAAGATGCGACCGAAAATGCTTTAATTGAATATGAGCCTTCAGCACAAACGGCTCCTTAATACGGAGCTCTACATCATCGCATGGTAACGGGGATGGCGGGATTCTTGACGCAGTACTATGAGAGGGCATGTGATATGAAGGTTGGATTCTAAATAAATGGATCCATGTGCAAAGAGAAAGGATTGCTGCTGTTATGTTTAATGATGCGTGGTTCCTCACAGGTAAGGAAAACAGTACACTTGCATAAAAAAATGAAACTTTCCAAAATTTTTCCACAAAAATATTTAATACGGTATTGTATTGACTTAGTTGGCTAAATATTTTTGTTGAAAAATTGAAAAGTTTCATTCTCTATCAAAGTGGTGGACATGAAGGAGTTCCACAAACTTGAGCCAAATACACGGACTTATGGAAAAGAGTGCTCAACCTACGTAGGGAGGACCAGAATTTGCGAAAAACGGAGTCTTTTTTCAATTGTACTCTGAAATGACGTAATTCAAGAAAAAGTTGCCCGGGACGAACATTGAAATATTTTGGGAATGGAATTTGGTAATGAGGCTCACCTAGAAGGTAGAGCAGGCTGCACCAAATGAAAGTATGTTGCATAGGCTGCTTCCGACTTGGCAATTCTCAGTTGCATTAAATATTTATAAAAGTGCCTTTTGAGCTTGAATGGTGTTTAAGGTCTTAATTTTAACGGTCATTGATCTATTCTATGCATGAATAACACATATAAACCAGGAGAGTATAAAAACTCATATAAATTTATGAGAACACAGTGTGTTTGCAGCTCATGTTATTATTATGAGTAGTTAGCTCGCAGTTAGAATACTAAGTTTTTACAATTGAATGTGAACAGTTTTGCTCTCTCACGAATTCATGCCAAAAATGCGTCGCATTTTGTTTTCAAGTCAAGACGTAAAAAATCTATAAGATTCTTTCAAAAGATGGTAAAAATTTCATGAATTGTTTAAAATAAACGAATTGATTAAAATTATTAACGAACGAGAGTGGTATTCACGTAAATATTGTTCAAAATGAAATGATGCTTATCGATTTGGAAAGTGTGAATATCACAATTTCCTTGGTATTGTAACCAAAAATACTGAAATAAATAAGCTGTAAATACCTTGGCAAATGCGTAATGGCTGGTATGGAGCATGAATGAGACCTTTGTAATTAACTGCGGCCAGCTTTCTTCCAATCGGCCTCTCGCTCGGCCGCAGGCGAGATGGGGAATGCGGGGAGAGAGTGTTGACTCCAATCCTCCTTTTTCGGAGGATTCGATGGGAGGTGGTCGTCGGCGGAGGATCCGTTTGTTCTCACGGCTTCCCTCCTGCGACGATTACTTAGAGCCAGCGTGCGGTGGGAGGGGCGGACGACTCTCAGGAAGCATTCTTACCCTCCCTCCCCAACTGCTCCTTCTTGGGGAACTTCAAACACCGTCTCTCGGTGGTCACGAAAGTTTGTCGTTTTCCCCGTCAGCTTGCCTTTCAACCTTGCTTCCCTCTTCGAATCGGGAGTGCATTTCAACGTCCAAGAGGATCGTGGGACGGATGGGCGGCGATCTATGGCCCGTGAAATCCTTTCATTGCAATTTTTTCAATGCATATCCTTCCACGCATGAAGAGTCAATGTAAAAGTTCCCCCTATTAGATTTTGATCTTCGGGTCAAAATCACGAGGAACGGTGAGTCACGACAGTTGACGTGATTTAATCCGATAAGTACCTTTGAGGTTTGTAAGCAGCACTGAGGGCACATTTTAGTCCTAAAGTAAACGCTTGTGGCTTACGCTAAAAGCATTTTGCAGGAAAATGCCGAAGTATATTTGACAGATCAATATGGATGCATTAACAAGGTGCTGAATAAAGACATTTTTCTCGTTGTTTAAGTGAACTCGGCGATTTTTTGCGTAGAAAATTCTGGGGCAAACACTGGTCATTTTTTCAATGCATCGCAATAAAATTTAGCTATTTAACAAATGTAAATTAAATAATCCAGCATAATTACCTAATATATTAGGTAAAAGACGAGATGCAATGTGCCAAATTTTCAAGATTAGACTATAAGAATTTATAAAGCAACATATATGCAATTGGCACTATTAAAAATTTTGACTCCATATGAAGAGGCATTATAATGAACGTTATTCAACTTGAAGGCTAT
Organism: Platycnemis pennipes; assembly: GCA_933228895.1. NCBI lineage: Eukaryota > Metazoa > Arthropoda > Insecta > Odonata > Platycnemididae > Platycnemis > Platycnemis pennipes. Next base: position 20,011,844 of record OW121848.1, on the reverse strand, counting down.
TCAATCTTAAAAAGGTTTCATTTTGATTAGAAAGATATGGTAGCGGTACTTGTTGATTTTGTTACAAACCTTTTCGAACCGTAACCAGGGATCACTGCCATCCATTAAGATGGCTGCAGTACTTAAATGGGCTTCGGTTGAAGTTGTTCCAGGGGCGGTGGGCGAGGAAAGGGCCCTGGTGCTACTCAGTCACCCGCATGTGAATCGCCCGCCCGCGGTTGCATTTCCCCGAGCTTCGCGCTTGCATGCCGTTCCTCCCGCATGCTGCGTGCCCGCACTCGCTTGCATCCCCTAGGGGATTGTGAGCGGGGTGAGCTATTGCGGAGCGGAACCGAACTCTGGTGCATTCTTCGGATGAGAAATGGAGCAATTTAATGTTCTTGCCAAGGTGGTTGTTACAATGTAGGTCCTTTGTATTATATCTATATCTACGACATACCCTGGAAGCCCCCTCGAGGGTGTGTGGCAAGGGGTGCATCCACACCAGGAACAATGACACAACAAACAAAATTGAACAATAAAAAACTTTTAAAAGTAATTAGGGGAAAAAAGAAAAAAAAACTACCAAATCCCAATCATGCAGGACACACCCACGAATACCATGCATGACTTGAAACCCGACACCAATTTCATAGATAGGTACTCATGCATGCAAAAAAAGAAATGCATGCGAGTCACACCTTGATTTGAACATGCAGGAAATAAGAAAAATACTATCGACCTACTCTGAATATTACCTCTATAATACGGTACAGTAGTCTACGGTAATAATTACCGATTTACGCGAACTCTAACGTTCTGATCTCGAATCGTACGTGGAAAAAATGACGTTTAAAACCTGTCCGTCCTGCAATCTATCTCCTTAATTTTATTAGAATTATCGAGTCTACTATAATAATTCGAGGACAGAAATATATGATTAACGTCATTAATGAAATGTCTCTCCTTCAATTTTCCCAGAAGATTAAGTCTATAATTCAGCCTGCGTTGTGACAGCGATTCCCATCCCAATTCGGCTAACATACCAGACACACTGCTTTCCCTATCGTAACACCCTTTTACATATCTCGCTGCTCTTCTTTGTACTCGATACTTTCTACTTGTATTCTAGTGGATTGAGCATTCGACTACTCACCAGTGGTGCCGGGTTCGAATCAGGGGGAGAGATATTTGGACAGCCTTATTTTAATCACATTTAAAGTAAACTTATATTACTTTATGACGCAAGACCTTCTTTGCTTGGGATGTTCGATTATTTCCTCCATAGCTCGTCACTCTGCTTCCATTTGCAATAAAACACTGTCCACTCTTCAAAACTCTTGTTCTATTACATTCCTGCTCTTGTGCAAGTTAATTTTCCCTTAGATTCTCTCAGTTTGCTTCAAATTGATGTCTTTAGAATGTACTGTTTTTTTCAACAAAAGCCAGGTTCAAATCTCCTTCTATCGCTACCATAATGGTAATGGGTTGGTGAAGCGTGACATTCACACTGCTCTAGTGGTGTTCGATGGTGCTTTCCCTTTTAAAAGTAATTTCTTTCTCAACAAAGGCATTTAAAAGTAACGGGGACTCTTTACCCCTATCTTAATAATTTTTGTTCTCCTGATTACTCCCACTGCCATTAAGCAGCATTCTCCAGATTTAATATCTAATGTAGATTTTTTTTATTTCTATGCCCAAATTCCCTGCTGCAAGTAGATTCCCCCCGTAGAATGTCCTCTTCACCTGGACTATTTATCCTACGGATATTTTAGTCTTACTTAGATCAACATATAGCGATTCTTTTTCACCTCTTTAAATTTTTGTTCCCCCTGATAAGCATTAGCCTTGGTCTCTGAGGATCTATTATATACCATTACTTTCATTTTCTTTACTGTCCTTCAAGTGACACATGGCCAATATCTTTTCCACGTTTACTAGACCAAGTTAGTTGAAAATTACCTGAAGGAAAGTTTACTGTACCAGGAATCGAAATATGGGCCTTAGGCTTTCTCTACAGAGCTTAGGTTAATTCTTAGACCACTACCCTGCCCAGGGTATCTGATCGAAAAATTTTCTTTAGGGTATTCCTGGGAATACTTTGAGAAGCAGTAGTACCTATCAGCGATTCTTGTATGTTATCTGTTTGTCCGAATTTACAATGCAGATTGGGGAGATATTTTTAATCTTTTTAGAATTACTTGAGTACTCGGGCCTTTCTTTAATTCAAACATTAAAAAGCGGCAGGAAATGTGACCAGAGACCCATTGCAAAACAGTTGAAGGAACAATTTCGATGGGCCTTATTTGAGTGACTGCCGTGTTGGTACGATTTGGTGTTCGCGTTGTTTGTCTCTTGGTGTGGTGGAAAGGGAAGGGTGGGGAGGAGATCGAGGGGTGGGAAGAGGGAATTGGGGTGAACGGCGGAAATGCGCGAAGTGAAAGTAAACGGAAGGGAAATGGGCCGCGAGAGGGTGGCCGTGTAGCTTTGTTGGCGAGACTCGCGCCGCAAAAAAAACACGACATTTTTCAACTAGACTCGCGCGCCCAAATGACGTCGCCATGGAGCGTTTTTCCCGGCGATGCTCGGCCGTTATTTTGACTGGCTTCGAGTTTTCATGAAAATTGGGCTCGTTTCATCACTTTGGTCGGGCAGTTGTTAGCATCAGCGAAAGAAAGTTCATGTGGTGGAAAATTATGTGACTCGACTGAAATTTTTTCAACTGAAAGTCTCATATCCATTTAAATAGTCTCGTTGTGAAATCATTGTGTTGAAACGTGTTCTTTTATCGTGTACCAGATTATACCGAAATAGTTCATTGGATGAATCTCATCAAATGCGAAAATTTAGCCTCCCAAGAAATAAAGTAATTTATTAAATGGCATTTGAGTTGTAAGGTTAGTATTTGCACTGTTTACCTCATTGGAGAGAATTGACAAAACGAACACAGCTTTCAGAGGCCGTGTTTGCTGGTGTCGTGCTTATTTAATATTTACACTTTCAGCTTGAAATTATTGAATTCACTTATTTCAACTTAATGCTGTGGATCTAGATTCAATTCAACTCTATTAATGCCATTTTATCCCATATTTATGCCTGTGTATCATTACGTTTGTCCTTAATTTAAAAATAAGGCAAAATGTAGCTCCCATCTCAATTTTAAAAATTTATATATTTATAATTCCCGCACTTACATAATCTTCACACTAACATGGACACCGCCATTCCCCGTTTTATTATTTTTCGAGAGAATATGGAATTCATAAAATTAGGAATATTTACTCATCATCATCATCATCGTCATGGGTCAACAATTCTAGGATTGATTTGACGCAGTCCTCAACTCGATTCTTCTATTGGCCAATATTAACGTAATTCCTCTCTTTCACATCACTTACAACCTGTTTTATTTAACTCATACGAGGTTTGCCTTTTCTATTCTTCCCGTTCACTTTTCCCTCGCTGATTGTCTTCATCAGGCCAACGTGTCTTTGCCGATTAGGTTTTCCCGTCTTTGACTTTTCGACTTGATCTCTTAAATAATTCCAAGACAATATTTTCACTGAAGACCTAAAAAATATATTACAACCACCAAATAAGTATGGTAGGCTGGACTGCACTCATGAGAGTAGAGAAACTGATTGCCGAACTGAAATATTCAAAATGTCCTTCTTTTCCCGTTTATTGGGCTTATAATAAATAAATAAATATGAATAAAGTCCATCATTGGATAGCTTGAGCAGTATGTTTTTTTAAGGACTTTAAGCTAGCACAACTGACAGCATCTTTCTGCATGGTTGATTTGATATTTTAATCTTTTTTTAAACTGTGAAGTTTAGACTACAGAATGATTAAAAATCCTTATATGCATATATATAATGCGCTTTTGGCGTGAATTTGCCCCCTACCACACACCTATATAGTGGCTTGCAGGGTAATATGTGGTTGTAGGAATTCCTTTACTTTCAATTCATCCCCCTTCTTCCTGTACCCCCTTCCTCACTTCATGCTTCTAGAACGCCACCTCCCTCATCCTCTCTCCGCAAATGTTTTGCCGTCCGTGAAGGCACTCTGTTCACCTCGCCCAGCTGCTTATTTCCCTTGGAATCAATCACTACTCTAATATTTTTCATGGTTGAAAAATTGTTACGAACGTTCTGAGGAGGAAATACAATGGCACTTATGAAACTTTAACGTGATAATGACTGGTTTCTGCAATTGTATCATTGCGTAGAAATATGTGAAAAGAGAATGCTGAAATTGAAGTGGTTCCGGGTATTTCTTTTTTGTTCACATCAATAATTGTCAAGTTTTTTCACTGGGAGCTTACGATGACTGTGATCCAAAGATAGGCAACTAATGAAACCTGATTGGGCTGATTTGGGTTTTCTCATTTGGCTTTAAATTGTTACAGGATCCCTGATTTAAATGGTCCCGGATCGCAATGGACTCGTATCGCTTCACTCTGTTCATGGTGGGTTATTTCGTTTCCTCGCCGTTCCATATTTGAGGCGTGATTCCTCTTATTCTGAAAATCAGTCATTTTTGGTATTCGTTTTCCTTGTGCCTAGCCAAAACTTGGTGGTGAGATGGCTGATGATTGAGAGACGGTGTCAGTCTTGGTGGTTTATCAAGGAATGACTTGCTGATGAGGAATTGCCTATTGTTAACCGACGTGGGAAAAATGGTCATGGATTTAAATTGCGTTCACTTTTTGAACCTGGAGTGATAAATAGAAATGTTAAAGCTCTGATCATCTCAAATGTTTCATTTTTAAAAATCTACCTCAGTCAGGATAGTAGCTGAATATGTTGACAACTTTTTTATGCTCGCACGATTGATTTTAGGAGAATAGTGATCATTATTCCAGTATATTCAACAAAAAGAAAAGAATAAATTATAAGTGGAAAATATAATAAACAGAATTGTATTCCTCGGTACATAACCTTGGCGTTGGTGCTGATAATATTATTCGCAAAATCTTCGTCCAAAATACTGGCTGTCTGTTCCGAAACATTTTCTTCGAAAATATTTCCCGTTGGAGTCAAATAGTCATCGCAAGTCATAAGTACACGATTCCCTTGGGCTGCCATTGGCTTCCTGTCTCCTATTTCTTCGCTTCTTTTTTCGACGGCCACTCGTTCGATGTCTGTGGCTCCGGATCGGTTGCCGTGGTTGCGGCAACATGTTCGGTGTTGGGTCACCGTAGGGGATCGTGGTGCGGACGGCGCTTCGCCTTTGTTATGGGAGGTCGCGCCCATTACAGAAGGCCCCAGCAGTCGAGATGGACCACATTCCTACACGCGAGGCAGCTGAAGCAGTGGTTCATGACATTTCGTGTCCCTGCCGCAAATATCCGTAGAGCAAGGCTATCAGACCTCTCATCCTAAAAAGTTAATATTTATATCTTTCGGTTAGAAAGTGTAAATATCCAATGTTTAGAATAGGAAGGAGACCTTTAATAGTTTAATACAATCCGTAGAGCAAGGTTATCAGACTACTCATCCTAAAGAGTTAATATTTACATCTTTCAGTTAGAAATTGTAAATATGTAGTGCTTAGAATAGGCAGGAGACCTTTAGTACTTTAATATAATCAGGTAAAATATTTCCAGATTGAGGTTGGATCAATTGCACTATTTAATGGTTTGGATGAAGAAGGTGCCATGACCTAGTCGTTATGCCATGCCCTAGAAGGTTATGATCACATACAGTGCTAAGTTACACACTATTACTTTCGTGGTTATTAGATGAAGAAACGAGATTCGATTTTTTGGAATGTAATAAGTTGTTTCTGTAGCAGATGAAAAGGGAGTGGGATAAAATGATACGGAACGGTTGATTTTACGATTGGGAGGAAAACTCCTAGAAGTAACAGATGAATTACTTTTAGACGTACATCTGAGAATTAGTTTAATAATAATTTCATGCATAAAGTTCGGGTTTTATACAATTGAAGACAACGTGCAGTGTTTCCATTGACACATTTAAGCGGAATTCAAGCTATTGCTGTTTATATGGAACCATATGAAATTATTTGCAAAATATTAATTATAATATACACACTGAAAATGGTACAAAATATCAGTGATCGTAATATTGAAGTAAAAGAACCGCACAAAAACTAGGAGTTAACGCCAAAAGATTCGTAAACGGCATTAGTTTTGAGTCAATGTAAATAAAAGTGAGACGGGTTAATTCTAGTTAATATGGTTAGTGCTACAGTTGCATAACACAGTGTATCAAGGATATATTTTGGTTCCACATTTTGGAACGGAAAGAACGAAAAGTTACCAAGCGCATACTTATGTCTAGCAAGGATATCCAACAAACGTACCAGTAAATGGAAAAAACTCATCCTTGAATCCTGGTCTCTCATTTTCTCCCTCATGCCTGTACTACCCATTTAGTGCGAGGTTAAAATGATTTTCCTTTCCGCCATTGACTTCTCTAGATTTTAATTTATTTAACAATTATTATTTTACTTTATAGTTTCACCCATAATTTACAGATTACTCCAACTATGCCCTTCCATTAGTACTCGTAGGGCGAAATTTATCATGGATATTATTTTTTTTAACCAGAGCTTATTTACTTTGCATCTCATTCAGTTACGCCTTTATCAGCTGGATTTCAAATGCTACGAACGCATTTGAGATGAGTTTTGGTGAATTTAAATTGTGTGAAACCTTCCCAGAATCATTTGGAGTGGTTTTCCCCCAAATTTGAAGAAACGAGAAATTGTCCACCTTTGAAATTAAAATAAGGATGTGGAATAAGTTCAAATTTACCAAGTTACACTTATTTGATTGCATGATTTGACTTAAAGTATCAAAGTGAAAATCATACGAATAAAGGAAAATTTATGACATGCTGTATAACGTGAAGCAGTGCCCGAAAATATGCCGCTGGCGTGTCTTACTCGTTTGGTGAAAGCATTGTGGTTTTCCATGTCAAATACAACGGAGGACTTTGCTTTAATTTTAGTGGCTCAAAAGCCAAATTACGAGTGGTGTTAGTGGTATGGTTTCATGCCACATATAAAGTGTGTATAACTATTCTTCTGAAACGGTTAGCTGTGTCAGTTTAGTGCAATCCATGAATTAGATAGCTAGTCATATCCGTTGCTGCACTCGAAGTATCTTCAGGGTCTACAACGATGCATTAAAATGGGCTACGCGACTAACTAATGAGCTTGAAAGATAGTATTTGAGAATTGGTGTCATCTCATTTACCAACGCGCTTTTACCAATTACCTGCTCAACACCGTATCATTATAATTTCGACTCGAAAAACTAACTCAACTCCGAAGTTTACCACGCAAGGTGCGTAGTTTTCCGTGGTAAAAGTTGCTGGAGATCTCACAGCTCGCAAATAATACGGCTTTCGTGGATATGACTAATAATAGTCGCACCACTTTCACGTAATATTTCTCAGAGAGTAAATTTACTTTGGTAGGAAATGCGCAGAGCAGAAGAACAGGTGCATGAGAATCCAAATTGTTGTTACCAAGACAGATTAGGGAGATATTCTACGAGCGTCTTGTTCAAGCTCCGTTAAGCATGAGAGCCAAGTGAAGAAGTAACACGTACAACGGCGAAAATTAACCTAACTCTGGAAAAAAGTATTAGAGTAATTTGGAATGGAAAGGAAAGACAATACTGCAAACATTGAGTGGACAGATGAATTAATAATTAAACACAGTAAATAGGACCAGAAAAATTGGTATATCAGAGGCTAACTTCGATTGATGCAGAGGACCAAAAAATTGATAATAGATATGGATAAGTCGTAAAGAAAGAAAATAATAAAACTAAAAAGAGGCATGGAAAAAGATATGGACCTGGAAAGTGGAAAAAACGTTGACCAATAGGAGCACTTTGGAGTGATAACTAGTACATCTACATCTACATAATACCCTGCAAGCCACCACAAGGGTGTGTGGCAGGGGGTGATTGCTCACCAAACATGCACTACATATCATGCATAAAAAAGGAATAGCATTAATATAGTAGTCAGAACTACACTATTTAAAAAAGATAGAAATTGCAAAGCAAACATGCAAAAACATTCTGTTAGTAGGGTTAGCTTTAAGTACTCATACCAACATGCAGCTACCAATGCTATTCATTGCTACTCTCCGATAGGACATATTTACCGTTATTCGTATCCCTTATTGTGCGAGGGAAAAAGGACATTTTGAATCGGTCAGTTCGGCAATCAATTTCTCTAACTTTATGATTATGGTCCAGTCTGCCATAGTAAGTTAAGGTTCGTAAAATATTTTTAACATCATCACTGAAAATATTGCCTTGGAATTTGTGGAAGAGATTAAGTCTAAATTTCAACCTGCGATCTGACAATGATTCCCATTTCAATTCATTTAATAGACTGGTTACGCTAATATAATTATCGTATCGTCCCTTTACAAATCTAGCCGATCTTCGCTGCACACGTTCAAGTTCATTACTTAGACCGATTTCGTAGGGATCCCATACACTGGCAGCATATTCCAAATGAGGTCTAACAAGGGAAAAGTAGCTGATTTCTCGTACATGATCGTCACATTTACCCAATACCCTTTTAATGAAACCCAGTTTGCGATTCGCTTGACCCATTATTTCACGAATGTGTTTACCCCAGAAAAGATCATTTGTCAGTCTTATTCCAAGATATTTAATGGATTCCACGTTTGTTAATTCATTATTACTTATTTTGTAAGTGGTAGGAGGAGAGCTATTCTTTTTCCAAAAATTCATTACAAGACATTTCTTGAAGTTTAATTCTAACTGCCATGTATCACACCAAGTTTCAATTACTTGTAGGTCAATATTTAAATATTCTTTATCGTTCGGGCATAGAATTTCCTTGTACACTACTGCGTCATCGGCAAATAGACGAAGCTTACTTTTTACCACCTTTTGGATATCATTAATATACAAAAGGAATAGGAGTGGACCTATCACATTACCTTGTGGGACACCCGAAGTGACTTTAATTGCCGGTGAGGAAACACCGTCCAAAACAACCCTTTGAACCCGATCATGCAGAAAATCATTAATCCATGATATAATGTTACTGTCTAACCCATAAGATTTTAACTTCAAATTTAGTTTGCTGTGAGAAACCTTGTCAAAAGCCTTCTTGAAGTCGAGAAATATAGCATCCACTGGAATATTATTTTCGCCAGAAACTAAAATATCGTGGGAAAAGAGAGCAAGTTGAGTTTCACACGATCTGCTCTTTCGGAAGCCATGCTGGACATTGGACAATAAATTCTGGCTATCTAGGTGTCCCATGACTGAACTGACAATTATATGTTCTAGGACCTTGCATGAAATGGATGTGAGGGATATAGGTCTGTAGTTAGATGGCTGCTCCCTATCGCCACTTTTAAAAATGGGTGTTACATCGGCTGCTTTCCAGTCCATCGGTACGACGTGTTCGGTCAGGGATTTATTAAATACTATTTCAAGGTAGGGGGAAATTTCGGATGCTAACTCTCTATATACGCGGGAGGGAATTTGATCAGGGCCAGGAGATTTGTTGGGGCTTATATCTTTAAGTAATTTTTCAATACCATTACAGGAAATGTCAATTGGTTGCATCAACCGCTGAAAGAGGTCAGGTAACACGACAGTTGAATCCCCGGAAGGTGGGTTAAAAACGGTTTGGAAGAAGGAATTTAGCAAGTTAACTTTGTCGAGTGTGTTTGTAAAGAGTGGCTAGACGACGTAGGTAAAATAATCAATTCTGGTGAAGAGAAATCAATGGTTAAAGCACAATAAGTATGTATAAAATTTATTTAGGTGGACAAACCAAGATGGATGCTGGTGGGGATAGCTACAGGGAAATAAAAGAGGAATGTCAAGGGATAGGGATGCATAGAGATCTGCTGTTTACTTGATCTTAAGTTAGATATACTGATCATCACTTTTGAATTCATCTTCTTGCGTTCACATTTGCCCTTGATTGAATTTATGGAAATTAATTATTCTGAGAAAATGAAATTTCCGCACTTGAAAAGTTGATTCTTTTTCTTCTACACAGATAAATTACTTTCAATCATATAGACAACTGTTTGGAGCTAAGTGAGCTGATTTAAGGTGAGCTTATAGAAAGAAATTGCAACGTGAAATAATGCAAAGAGCGCAGTGTCGTAATTTTTTGTTTCTGCGCCTTCCTTCAGGGTTTTGTCAATATTTGCCATCCATCATGGGAAGAAAACATCACGGGGTGTAAAATATGCAATAGTAGTCTATTTTCTTTTCCTTCAGCCGGTACGGCAATTATCCTGAACATATGACATCGAATTTCTAAAAGGTTTCCGACAGTGAATAATGAAGAAGGGCTGAGTGCTCAGCATTCTCGATTTGTTCCAACAAAAGACGGGCGGATGGCGTCCACTCGACGGTATTTTTTCAAAAAACAAACTATTGGCGTTAGTTAATTTTTTGTTAACTACTTAAGCTAATTTCGCGATAATTTTTCTTAAAACCGGCCTCTATGAAGAAATGGTGAAATTTTACTTCGACTATGGAACTTGACTATTTACTCGTTGAACTATTTTAATTGGTAGCACACGTAGAGGGAAGCAAGTGGCTCGCCGTTCACGCATCAGTTTAAGGGCATCATATGGCACTTCTCCAGTCATCGAGTACGTACTTTAGTTAGCAAAACTTAGTCCTCGGACAAGAACCTAATTGCAGCAACTGACCACGGCAAAAGATTACCGCTCTGATTTGATTCAATGTTCGGAGTTGATTATTTGAAACCATAGGCCAAAAGATCCCCCCGTTCCTACTGGGCTACGTTTTATATATCAGGCCTCAGATCGTCCACCATTTGGCTACGAAGAGGGACTCTCTGGTCTTAGGCACCCTTTTCGTTCCCTGTTGCACCTCGGGAATCCGTACGAAGGATACTGTAGCAGTCCGCTCGCGTGGTTCACAATAAGGATCTCCTCCCCCCCCCCCCCCCCCCCCGCCCCACCCCCCCCTCCCGGCGCCTTCCCTGTTGCCCTTGGGGCTCCTAATCCGCACCGCCCAATCCGCTGGTAACGCCACGCCGAACGAGTGTTTATCTGCGTGCATGTATCATTTCGGTGCGCAGTTGCGGGCCACAGCGACCGACGGAGAGCGCTCGGATATTGAATCCTGCTCCCATTCCCCTTCATGCATCCTCGTTCCCTTCTTAGAAAGAATGCGTTGGGAGCCCGTCGTGAACTCGTATCATCCGTTTGCGTTTTAGCAACCGTAAAAGTTGTGTGAATTCCCTGCTTCGTATTCGTGGTGTGTTTCACTTAACCTGCGTTTATGTCTGGATCCTTTTACTCCTTATTTACTCATTTTATTCTTTCATATATTCCCTTTTTATTCAAAACCGAAAATAGTTTTTCTGACATTAAAAGTTTAACTAAAAAAATCCTGTTATGCTTCAATATCATATTTAAACAGAAGTTAGAATAGGAATTGATACATTCCATTTAGATGGTTTTTTTTCAAGCCATTATTACCGAACAGCTATGGATATCCGTAAGCATATTGACTGTATTCATAGACTCCGTTAGCAGAATAACTTAAATGTTGGTAAACGAGGAATTGTCCGTATAACAATGCTTCAGAGCAGGTTCTGAACTATTAGTACTCACAACAAAGGCGGGCCTCATGCGCCATCTGATGATGTCTGATTTGATTACAGTGCACCACATCTCAGAGTGAGGAAACATTACGGATAAGGATCGATTATGCTTACACCAGTGCACAGGAACTCCTAAGTGGCAAGCTTCGTATAGTAGCGGAAAGCATTCGAAAATTAATGAGCAATTACCAATTCAAATTGGCAGAACTAAATCACAAAGTTTACA